>CM028129.1:966387500-976387500 GCA_016271365.2 Neoceratodus forsteri
TAGCACCTTACAGTACTTTTCCTGTTGTTTGCTTGTGGTTCCATATAAGGATACTGTTTGTCCTCTGTTAAAAAACTTAGTGGAAGATGGCTGGCATGTCAAGAAATATTAGATTCAATAAGACCCAGATGAAAAAATATGTTCCAGCAGAGGCCTCACAAAATGATATATGAGCAAAATAAGAAAAGAACAAATATAGACTCCCATTTTAGATAAAAAAAACACATTAAACTCACTTTTCCAGTTATAGAAATATTTCAGGTAGAATCAACATTGTTTTTAATAAGAATCTGTATGTATATATATATATATATATATATATATATATATATATATATAATATTGTAATGTACTGCCATAGTTAGGGCTGAGTAGCACTTTTAAGGTTAAAGGGTCAAATTTTGCACCTTAATAACTGTGCCACTGTTCAACAGATTTGCCTGAAATGTGGCAGGCACAGGGCATAACTGTAGATCTTGGGATCTGCCAACTTTTGTGCCAGTCTGATATATGGAGATTATTAAATGACATCCATGTGCATATTTACGCTTTCTGGTGAATTCTTTGCTCGCACCTACAGGTTGCACGGTTTGTGCAACTGGTCTGAAAACTTCAGGGAATGTGCTGTCGGGGACCCCGATGTGCCTTTTGAAGATATAATGAAAAAATATTAAACAGTTCAAATGTTATTTAAAAAACAAATTCCCATTATAAGTCAATGGGAAAAGTTAACAAAAAGTTCGACACTTTCGCAAATGCACTTTTTAGTGTCACAAATGGCCCTAGTAGTGTTGCAAATCTGCCATTTTGTTTTCAGTTAGTGATCAGAAAAGTAGTTGACATTTAAAGTTGGGACCCTCTAGGAACACAATTATTTTTGTGTTCACCTAGTCAGATCCTGAGGATGCTAGTCATGTCTTTATTTTGGGGTTAAACACCCCAGAAATATGTTTTTCACGTTTCTGGAAAAAGCAGTGTCGCAAAAGTAGTGTCGCACTCATGACACTTTCGCAAAATTTGTGAAAGGTGTCTCAAATTGTGACACTACTTTTTCAGACTATGGCCAAAATGACAGCAGTTCTTTGCCTCCCTGCTACAAAAGAATGGTTTGGTCTTTTGAGCTGAAATTTGGAGGACATGCAACCAACATCTCACAGATGTGCCTTTTATGGTTTGGGGAAAAAATATTGCATGGCTGCAAAGTTACGGCACTCCGAAGTTGGCTTGTTTTCCCATAGACTAACATGGTGGCATACGCCACACCTTTCGGAGCTCGTATCTCGGAAACGATGCAAGATACAGATTTTTTGTTGCAAATTACATAGCCTTGTGGGCTATGTAATAGCAAAAACCTAGCCAGGAAAATCATGATTTTTGTGAAATTTAAATTTTTTTTCTACGTCATGCAATTGCTGAGATATTAGCAATTAAGTACTTCCAATGCTCTTTTTCAGTTTCAATGCCCATTACAATGCATACATTCTTTGTACACACTGTGTTTCTCTATGCACCTGTTCGGCAAAAACAGGGTGTGCACTTCTGTTACTGTTACAGTTACTGTTTCCACTTGCGTTTATGTCCCCATTTGCGATACTGCTCCCATGTACGCCACCGTGTGCGTTACCCTTTGCGTTGTCATTTGCACTTGCATTTTCGTTACTGTTACTATTTATGTTTCCACTACTGTTTCTGTTTGCGTTTTTGTTTGCATCACCATGCACATTGCCATTTGCGTATCTGGCAGCCCTTTCGTTTGTGTTTCCGTTTCTCTTTCGTTTTGCATCTTTCTTGCTGTTACTGTTACTATTTGCATTTGCAATTGCATTACTGTGCTTGTGCGCATTATGGTTTTCATTTCCATATGAATATAAAATTGTTAATAACTGGCTCAGGCTATGGTGTCTTCGACAAAATATACAGTGTTTAACCCACTGGCAGGAATTCATTGACAGAAATGAGCTTTATTGTCCTGATGGCCTGCATTTAAGTAAGTTAGGGAATGCTCTGTTGAGTCAGCAATTTCTACATTCTATAAACTCTAATCTAAATTTAAACTGACTTATGGGGGGAGGAGAGAATTCAAAATACGAACTCTATCATCCTTTTCTCCTAAAGTATCTAGTAACTTATTGCAATTTCTAAGTTTTAATGCAAGGAGCCTGACACATAAATTTGATGAGTTATTAACAGTTATTTCTAATAAAGATTTAGATATAGTTACAGTTGTTGAAACATGGGGAGATCAGGACTCACCTTGGATCATGCAAATTCCAGGATATAATTCCTTTCATTTAAATCGTAGTGAAAAAAGCGGGGTGGCATTGCCACATTCATTATTAACAAATTCAATTCCATTAATATATCTTGCCTTATTAAAACTCATAACTTTCCAGCTGAGACTCTTTGGCTTAAAATGTTTCTATCTGAATTAGATTTTATTATTCTCGGGACATGTTACTTCCCCCCACCTCATCAAGTTTACTTATGGATGCTATTCTTTCAGAATTTGAACTAGCTACCCAATTGGGATATGTTATTATTACTGGTGATTTTAATCTTCCAGAAATGAATTGGCAGTCACTAATTGTATCTAGTAGTGTTAGTAATAAATGTATGTCTACAAGCTTAGCATTGGATTTACATCAATGGGTTAATACTGCTACAAGGGGCAATAATATACTCGACCTAGTTCTTAGCAGCTCTACCCTTGATATCAGGGATGTGTGCATCTCTACTCCTATTGGTAACAGTGATCATAACTCTATTTTATTTAATTTACATAGACATGTTGTCTTTAATAATAATTCTTCGATTATCTATCTGTACAACAAAGCTGATATATATAGCATCAATCATTACTTAAATAATGTAAATTGGTTATCCTTGTTTAAGGATCAAACTCCATTACAGTGCTGGATTCTTTTTAAAACCGTTATTTTGACCATACATGATACCTACATTCCATCTAAATATAAAAACTCCAATGGGAAGCAGTCTCCTAGATGGTTAAATAAAAACATCAAACGTTTGATAAATTTAAAGAATAAAAAACATAGTAACTATTTAAAAAAATAGGACAGTTCCAAATTGGGAATCCTTCCTGAAAATAAGTAGGCAATGTAAAGCTGCTATTAGAAAGGCTAAATCTAAGTGGGAACGCTATTTAGCATCATCAGAGGATAAATCTAACTCTAAATGATTTTATTCTTATATTAACTCCCTTATAAAAAATCCAAGTGTGGTTGGACCCTTAACATCTGACAACATACTAATTCATGAGCAAAAAGCTATGGCAGATGTCTTTAATAACGAATTTTGTAAAGTTTTTTCTGTATTTAAAGTGCAATTGTTTATTCATAGTATTGTACCTAAAGATCCTCCTATTCTTTTTTCAGAGGAATCTATCCTTAACAAATTATTATCATTAAAAGGTAAATTCTGTCCTAGTCCAGATCTAATTGCAGGTCACTTACTTTATTTAGTGTCTGCATATATTGCTTTTCCATTAAAAATACTATTTGAGCTCTTTTTATTACATAATTTCATCCCTGGTGAATGGAAAGAGGCATTTGTAGTTCACATTCATAAAAAGGGTCTTAAACATTCATGGGAAAATTATCATCCTATTAGTTTGACATCAGCCATTTGCAAACTTCTAGAAAGTTTACTTAAGGATATTGTGTCTCCTAGAATTGACAAATCTGACCAGGAACAACATGGCTTTAAGAAGGGCAGAAGCTGTCTTACTAACTTGCTCTGCTTCTATGAATATTTCAGCTCCTTATTGGATAATAGGGTAGCATGTGATTTTATCTTTATTGATTTTAGTAAAGCTTTCGATTCCATACCACATTGGGCTCTTATTCAAAAACTTACTATTCTTGGTATTAATATAGAAACATAGACTTTGTCGGCAGATAAGGACCGCTAGGCCCATCTAGTCTGCCCATTTCCCTACCTACAGGATAGGCCGCAGATCCTAGTTAACCAACAGCCTATTTCTTCCTCCCCCCACAAGAATTGCCTTATGTCTGTCCCATGCATTCTTGAAATCTCCCACAGTTTTAGACCCCACAACCTCCTCAGGAAGGCTGTTCCATGCATCCACTACCCTCTCTGTGAAATAATATTTCCTCACATTGCCCCTGAACCACCCTCCTTCTATCTTTAAATTGTGTCCCCTTGTTCATGTAAGTCTCTTTTTCTGAAAGATGCTACCCTCTTGGACTTTGTTAATTCCACTGAGGTACTTAAAAGTTTCTATCATGTCCCCCCTCTCCCTTCTTTCCTCAAGGGTATACATATTAAGCTCCTTTAGTCTCTCCTCATACGGCTTCTCTTGCTATGAAATTAAATGGATTCAAAACTGGCTTTCGGATAGAACTCAGAGAGTGATGATTAATGGTTCATTTTCTGACATTGGTAAAGTACTTAGTGGTGTACCTCAGGGATCGGCTCTCGGTCCCTGTCTTTTTCAAGCTTTCATTTTCAATTTAACCAATTCTTGCCTCTCCAACACTCTTAAGTATGCAGATGATGTTAAAATTGGAGGTCCCAGCTCCAACCTTGATCAAATATCTTGTATTCAGCATGATCTTGATGTAATTAGTACTTGGGTAACACAATGAGGAATGAAGTTAAACACCGCTAAATGCAAGGTTATGCATATGGGTACCAATAATCTAAAATTCCAGTATATTTTGGATGATCTCCCATTATGTACCACTGTTGATGAAAAAGACTTGGGTATAACAATATCTGATAATTTAACTTATTCTAAGCATATGCATTCTGTTATTGGTACATCTAATAAAATGATGTGGTCTATTCTACGCAATATTAGATCTCGAGATAAGGAAGTGTTGTTACCACTATTTAGATCTTATGTTCGACCCCATCTTGAACATGCCTCACAATTATGGTGTCCTTTCAAGAAATCTGAAAATTATTCTCTTGAAAGGGTCCAACGTAAATACACAACAAAAATTTCTGGAATGGAATTGCTATCATATGAATCTAGGTTGGATATATTAAAATTAATGCCACTAACTATTGGGCGTATTCGCGGAGATCTTCTTCTTTTATATGACTTTATTCAGGATCCATATATTATGTCTGAATTAGGTCTTTCTTTTAAAAAATCTGTACATAACACGAGAGGTCATATTTTCCAGTTAACTGGTAAATCTTTTAATCACTTCAGCCGTAAGTATTTTTTCACTGTTAGGATTATTGGGCCTTGGAATCAGCTCCCATCCAATGTGGTCACTAGTAATACCAAAGAGACTTTTAAACATCGTCTTGACAATTTAATTATGTCAGGGTATGACTTATCTTACTATTCCATGGCATAGTATAGGAGCATTATGGGCCTTGGCCTACTAGCTCCTTCATCTTACCTTAGTATGAACCTTAGTATTTTCTTTTCCTTTTCTGTTTCCTTTGCTGTTATTGTTGTTGTAACCGTTACCATTTGCATTTACAATTGTGGTATTGTGCCCGTGCACGTTTTGGTTTGCGTTTCCATACTCACCTCTGTTCCCATTTCTGTTTTTGTTTCCTTTGGCATTATTCTTCATGTTAACTTTATCATTTTCATTTACAATTGCGGTACTGTGCCTGTGCACATTACGGTTTGCGTTTACGTGTTCACTTGCGTTCGCATTTCCGGTTCTGTTTCCTTTCGTGTTCTTTTTGCTGTCACACTTAATATTTCCATTTAAAATACCACTGCCATCACTGTTTATGTTACCAGTTGCATTTCTGTACATGCTTCAATGTCCATTTGTGTCACTGTTAGCTTTGGCGTGACTTTGCGCTTGTGTTTCTATTAACGTTTCCTTTACCATTTATGTTTGTATTACAATGTGCGTCACTGTTGGCGCTTCTGTTTGCATCGCTGTTCCTGTTACTATGTCACAAGGGCCCCTTGCTCCCGCCACTGCATTACATTCACTATTTCTCATCATCATTCTCAAAAAGAAGGGAAATTAGAGGCAAAAAACTCCATTTAATGCATCAGTTAGGGTTGTTGCACAGTGATAAAAGTGAGGAAATTTAGTGTTAGGGTTGAAAGCCCCCCTTGGACCCCTCCACCCCACCCCCCAACCAGCATCGGGAATGCAGCGTTGGGGTCATCAGTCCTAACTCTCACCTCATTCTCCCTATTCCTCAGATTCTTTCACATGTGATGGGGTGAGAGTTAGGGGCCCATAACAACATGCACCCCGATGCCAGTTGGGGGAGTGGGGTGAATAGATGGGACCAGGGAGCTCAGCCTAACCTGGACCTCTCATTTTCATCTTCTGTAGGAACAACCCTAACTGATGCATTAAACAGAGTTTTTGTCTACATATATATATAGTTCTGTGTGTATATATATATATATATATATATATATATATATATTATATCTATATCTATATCTATATCTATATCTATATATATATATAGAGAGAGAGAGAGAGAGGACCAGAGTAAATGATGGATAAGTGTGGTATACTGGGAAACATACAATCGAGGGGGGTTGATTAGCCAGTAAACCACATGCCCAATTGGCAAGTGGGTTTACTGAGCTAATTAGCCCCTCAAAATGGTATATTTCCTTATGGCATGCTAAACCTCATTTATTTTATATAATACATTACTTTGTTTACTGTGTGTGTTTCAGAGTTTTTTCCTTATAGTGTAGTGTTCTTCCATAGTGTTACTGTTTTTCCACAGTGTAGTGGGGGCAGTGTTAATATTTTTCTGTAGTATAGTGGGGGAGGGGGCATCTGTTATTCCATGCACACCCCCACCCTAGTTCTCCACCTATAAAGAGGGGACATAGTTTGCCAGCATTTCCTTTCAGAATGGCATTTGAGTGGCCTGGCATGGCTTCCCACTTTGGGGTTAATTTTGTGGTCAGGAGCAGCTGTGTAGTGTGGCTAAGAAATCAGAAGCAGCTGTGTGGCATGCCTGAGTGGTTGGGAGTGGCTGCATATCTGTTCAGTTATTTTAGCAGTGATCCAGAAGGGCAAGGAGGGAGAATTAGCAGATGAAGCAGCATGGAGGGCATGGCAACTGGAGTAAGGCCTGGAGCATCAAGAGACATGTCAGTGAGGTGAGTTAAGCCAGAGGGAGGTTTTGTATTGCTGTTTAAGTTGAGGATTTATGTTACATCTTGGTTTTCTAGGGGGTTTCTAGCTGGTTTTCAGGTGTGTAACTAGGGAGATTGTTACTGTAAATGTGCAGTTTAGATATGTTAATCTGTCTGTAACATGCTTTATTAAAGTGCTTATTACATGTGTTATTGTAAGTGTAGTAGTGCTCATTACATGTGTTATTGCAAGCATAATAGAGATGTTTGTACTTTTTGTAGATTTTAATGTGGTTTTAAGGTGTTAACACATTAGTATAGTGTATCTTGCTGGTTTGTTTCATTTATGCATATCTATATCTATATAAATCACAAAAAATGTTGTTAATACTCTAGTTAGGGGTAAAGCCACAAATGTAGGGAAATGTGGCATTAGGGTTTCCAACCCTGACACCCCAACACCACCCTGCACACACCAACAGGCATGGCGTGCCTTGGGGTTGTCAGCCATAACGTTTACCACATTCCATAAGTAAATAAGCTGAGATGGGTACAGTATAGGAGAATGGGGTGAGCGTTAGGGCTGATGACCCCAAGATGGGTACAGTATAGGAGAATGGGGGTGGCGTTAGGGCTGATGACACAGGCACACCCCTGACACCTGTTGGTGTGTGCAGGAAGGGGGGTGGGGCGTTAGGGTTGGAAACTCTAATGCCACATTTCCCTACTTTAATGGCTTTAACCCTAACTAGAGCATTAACAAAATTTTTAGCAATTTATTTCCTTACTTTTTGAGATAGTATAATCGTATCCTTATTTGCCTGTGGGAGCGCATGCCCCTCCCTCTAGGCTCTGCGCTCCCATCCCACCATAGATGTGTATATATATGTAGCTGTGGAAGCACAGGGCCCTCTGCACCCTGTGCTTCTATTTATAGGACAACAGTGACCAAATTGTCAGCATAGCCATTTTATTACCCCCACCTCATGTACCCAGTATAGAAAATTTTTGAATCCTCACAAAAATGTAATTCTGCACAACTGCAATGCCATTCCATGCCACAGGTGCAAAAACACATTTTGGCCAGAATTTGAAAAATGACAGCTGTAACATGCATGAGGTGGGGTAATTAAAAGGAAATTGCAACAAATGGTCATAACTTTGCCATTTTTACATATTTTGACCCCATCTCATGAGCAAAGGGCAGGAAAATGTTCAAATCTTGCCCAAAAGGTGAATTTGCCAAGTAAGGCAAAATCACCATTCTGGTGGGAGTTGCATAATGACAGTCAAATTGTCCATGAGGTGGAGTCCCCAAAAGACCATGCTGAAAATTTGGAATAAAAACATCAATAAAGGGTTAAGTTATGCACCAAAGTTGAAAACCCCATTGAAATACACTGAACTGCATTTTTCTGAGTTTCTCATATTGCAGTCGCCAGTTTCAGCAGCAAGATGTGTCTTAAATATTGAACCTGGGACCTGTTCAGGTGAGTGAGGGTGTGTGGGGCTCTACTTGGGAGTGTGGGGTACTGGGTGCTGAGTGGGAGATGGGGGGGCTGATTGGTGAGGGACCATTTTCTTTTTTTACAGGTTGAAAAAACAAAATTATTGAGGAACCATTTTCTTCATTTCAGTGTTGTATCTGAAATGGGAGGGTGGGGAGGGTGCCACTAGACACAGGGAATAGTTTATGAGGACAGCAAATGGTGAGTGAGGGGTGTCACTAGACACAAGGGCACATTTTTTTTTATTTATGGATATGATCAGTGGGTGGGGGGGTGTCACTAGACACCAAGGAAGTTTTATAAAATTAAGAGGACAATGATCGGAAGGGTGGGGGTGCCACTAGACACCAGGGCAACTTGACAAATTTCCAGGGATAGCAATGGAATGTGGTGGGTATCACCAAACACCCAGGAAACTGTGACTCCTAGCTCACACTTCATCCAGCATCATGACTTCAGCTGCAGCTGCAGCAGTCAAGAAATACCCACTGTTCTCACACAGAGAACACAGGGGAAGCACTCCTCTCACTAAGCTGGGCACCCAGGATTTTGGGTGCCCAGAATAGGCATTTGGGGGCAACAAACTAAAAAACAAACATCAGACTCTAGATAAATGGGTCCCTTTTAGTTTGGTTCTGATGTCTGTTTTTTGAAATCCAAGCATTTTCATGTACTGTATTTTCCATGTTTGATACTTCATGGAAAAAATCAACAAGAGGGTGGTTGACATGGCATAAAAAATGTTTGGTGCCCTGCAAATCAAGCATCACAAAATAAAAAAAACAGGCATTTGTGGCATTAAATGTTTACTTTTGGCACAGAACGTTATCTGAAAAACCCTACTGCACATGTGCAGGTTGGAAAACACTAAATTTTAAAGTATTATAACTTGGGAACCCTTTAATATTTTTTCACCAGACATGTCAAAAGCACTACCTTGGGACATGACACATGTCCCATGCAAGTTTGGGGAAAATATTATATTCCTTGTAGGCTATAGGGGTGAGCAAAAAAAAAAATGTTAAGTATAGGAAAAAAGGTAGACATTTACAAATAATTACGCATACAGATCACAGAAGTCCCACAAGCTGCCATCACAAAAATTTCCATACGTCAAGACCTTGCATCCTAGACAACACATACAAAATTTCTGCTCACTTTGTCAAACAGAGACAAAGATATTAATGTGCAAATTTATTGGTTTTACATAGAACACACTACTCAACCATAACTATATGCACCTATCATATCATAGTGAGGTAGCCGCACCACTATAGTTTGGGTTGTGTAGGGTGTTTAATGTTAAACCCCAAATTTTGCACCTCAATAGCTTTGCCCTGTTTAATGAAATTGCATAAAATGTTGCTTTTTGCATGCGTGGTCCTGTGGTGTAGATCTCTTGACATGTCAACTTTTGTTCCAATCGGATGAATGGATTCTGAGATCTGGATAGTAAAAAAGTGATTTTTGTCTGTTTTCTTTGTCCGCCTCTAGCACCCTGATGGTTTGGAGATTCGGTTTGAAATTCTCAGAGCATAAAGGACTTGGCCCACAGATGTGCCTTTTGCTATTTGGTGAAAAAATATGAATCCGTTCCAAAGTTACTGATTTTTAAAATGTTGGTTGTGAGCATGATCAGTAGGCACTTTCAGTTTAGCTGCAGAGAATGAAACAAGAACTGGGTCATATGAAACAGGATCTTTTTTCGTATCAGTGAATCCTTTTTCATGTGAAAAATCCTTGTTTGTATGCCGTCATCTTGTTATCCTTTTTTTTTTTCAAAACCAACACAAATTTCATCCTGCACAGAGACTAATAAATGGACTTTGCTCACTGGGACTCAGTTAGGTGGATTCTGGACTTACCTGTTATAAAAATTACCCAAAAATGTATTTTTGTTTATTCTGGGCACCCAAAATTCAGGGTGCCTATCTCTGTATGGGAACAGTGGGACTTTCGTGACTTCTGCGGCCACAGCTGAAACTTGTGCTGTGGGCTGCAGAGAGAGCAGTGAGTTGCCATTTCCCAGGTGTCTCGTGGCACTCCCCCATTAGCCTTGGAGGGCCCACTTCCTATGCTCCTATGCAGTAATATTTTCAAACATTTCTGCTTGGAAGCTGCAGCCACTGATCCTGGGATGGTCCCTCTCACTCGCTGCAACTCTGAGTGAAAGAGATGGTCATCTTTGCCTTTTTCTTTGACTTGAATCTGGACATAAAAGGACAGTTTCCCCAGTGACAGACTCTGCACTTTGCATTTTGTATACTTACATAATTCAGCTACATCATTTAAATCCCTGTCATACACTTCTCCATCTAAAAATAGAACTCAAGAGCTGCAACTTTGCACAAAGTGCAAACTACTATTGTAAGAATCTCTTGAGCTATTCTGCAGGAGTTAGAGATGAAACAAGGCTGCTATTGGGTTGCCTCAAATCTAATTCCAAACATGTGTTTTAGAAGCTGGTGTCACCCAGTTGTGACAAAGACTGCAGCTCAGGTGCAAACTTCATGTCTCTAACAGTGTATCACACAATACCTTATACCATGCCTTAATCTGTTTTCTGTGCAGTACTTGCCACCCTCTGGACAGTATTTTTAATATGGGATTGAAATGGCTGTGGTCCCTACCCAAATGTGTCCCCCGTGGTGATTCGTTTTAAGTGGTGAACTGCACAGTTTTTAGTGAATTCAGACACCAGAGTACATGGAAGTTGGCCCATTTTGTTGATTTTTGCAGTTTGTGATCTAAAAAATGTATCTTGTTTTGCACAGTGTATAACACTAACCTAAACTCCAGGAAGGAGCAGCACATAGGACTGGTGGTTACTGGTGAAGTTGCTACTAAAAAGCACTTAACAAGGTACCTGAACTGGTTACAGAGGCACATCTGCATTTTTTTGAACCTCAAAGTTCTTTTTGGTTTTCTAACCATATGCTGATTGAAGAAATGCTGTTTAAAATGAAAGCCTAAAGCTTTTAGATGGTTCAACAAGTCATAAAAATGGCTGTGATAAAGAATATGGAGAGTCAGCATGTTCAAGTATGAATTAAAACATTTTTCACACCATACTGGTAAGGGTATTCATTCACTCTTTCCATTCAATTAAAAGTATCTGTGCCAACCCCGCAAGACTGTAACCACAATTACTGCCTGTTTGCATAACACCTAAGTGAAGTATTACTTCCCATAGCTGTAAATTTAGACAGATAGTAATTGTGTCAAATATGTGCATTTAAGTGTCTAATTTGGTAACTCTATCACCTATAGTGGTAAATTTATTTTTGTCTGGAAATAGCTTGTGCTTCAAAATCTCAATTATTAATGATTATTTTTGTAACATCCTTTTTGGTCTAATGAAAGTTATCAAACCGTTTGTTCTGAATTTAATAAAAAAAACAATTTAGGAAGGAAACCTTCCAGGACAGGGCAGTTCAGGGAGTTCTTCATGGACGGCAGCTTTCTTGCTCCTCATCAGTGAAAGTAACTGAGACAGTGTGTGTTATCTGCACAGGGCTCCTGCTGCTCTGCTTTAGAAATGTCACTTGCCGTCTGCAGGAAAAGGCATTTGAGCTATGACTGAAAGCAATGAGGCACGCAGAAAGGCAATGTCAGCTCAGATCTGCTCTATCCTCGCAATAACAATGTCAATAACACTCCCTCGATCATCATCACCACCATCATTCTGATTGGTGTGGCTATAATGTCACAGAAACATGGTACACAGGAAGCCATTACTGGGATATTAACATACCTGGGCACACAGTCTACAGGAGGGACAGGGAGGGCAAAAAGGGAGGCAGGGTATCTATCTACATAAGAGAGGGGATCAAAGCAAGCGAGATTAAGGGGAAACAAGGAGGAGAGGAGAGGAGGCACTGTGGGTCACCCTGGAGACAGGAAATGGCACCACTATCCATACAGGGATTATCTACAGACCTCCAGCACAGGAGGAGGACATAGATAGGGTGATGGTAGAAAACATCCTTAAAATGTCTGAGAATAGGGAAGTGTTGTTGGTAGGGGACCTAAATATGCCAAATATCAACTGGAACACCTATGGGGCAGCCACTTTCTGGAGCAGGGACATCCTGGATGCCCTGCATGGGGTGGGCCTCAGGCAGCTAGTGGTGGAACCCACCCATGAGGGGGCAATATTGAACCTGGTACTCACACATGGAGACAAAATAACAGATGTATTGGAGGGCAGTCATCTAGGGTCCAATGATCACCATACAGTATGGTTCAAAGTAAAAACAGTAGAAGAGGCAAGCCACACAGAAGCAAAGGTCCTAGACTTCAAAAGGTCAGTCTCTGCAAAAATGGGAGAATGCATCAAGAAATCACTGGCAGAGGGAGAAGGGGGGTAGAGAAGCAGCAGGAGCAACTAAAGAGAGCCATAACAGAGGCAACAAGCCTTTGTGTGAAGCAAGTTAACAAGGCAAAAAAAAAGAAAAAAAATTATGGTTTTCTAATGAAGTGGCAGGGAAGGTTAGAGAGAAAAAACAGGCATTCAAAATGTACAAGGAAACACAGAAGGAGGAAGACAGGGAACTGTATCAGACAAAGCAGAGGGAGGTAGGGAAAGTGGTCAGAAGCACAAAGGCACAAACAGAAGAAAGGATAGCCCAGACAGTAAATGAAGGGGACAAAACCTTTTTCAAGTACATTAGGGAAAGACAAAAAGACCAAGGGAGGGATAGTGAGGCTAAGCAAGGGGGGAGGGAGTAGGTAGAGGAGGACTTAGAAAAAAGTGAGATCCTGAACAAATACTTCTGCTCATCTGCTCAGTATTCACAAAGGAAGAGGAGGGGAGGGACTAAAATTAAGCAGTGAAAACACACAGGGAAGAGGGGTGGACACCAGTCCATTCATGGAAGAGAGAATACTAAAAGAACTCCTGAAACTGAAGGTGGACAAGGCAATGGGGCCAGATGGGATACATCCCAGAATACTAAAGGAACTCAGAGGGGTGATGGTGACACCACTGCCAGCCCCTGTTCAACAAATCACTGGAGGAGTGAGTGGTGCCAAAAGACTGGAGGAGGGCAAATGTGATACCTCTTCACAAAAGTGGGAGCAAGGCAGAAGTGGGAAAGTGTAGACTGGTCAGTTTGACCTCAGTGGTAAGGAAGATGATGAAATTGGTGTTGAAGGAAAGGATTGTAGAATATCTTAGTGGCCAGAGGGGCACAAGACCCAAGGCAAGATGGATTTACAGCAGGAAGGTCCTGTCAAACAAATCTGATAGATTTCTTTGACTGGGTGACAAAGGGTAGTAAATCAGGGAGGGGCAGTGGATATGGCCTACCTAGACTTTAGTAAGGCATTTGACAAAGTCCTGCACAAGAGGTTCATAAAAATGTTGGACAATCTGGGAGTGGATCTTAAGGTGGCAAACTGGCTCAGAAATTGGCTTAGCAATAGGACACAGAGGGTGGTGGTAAATGGAGTTCAATCGGAGGAGAGAGGGATGACCAGCGAGGTGCCATAGGGGTCAGTGCTGGGGCCAGACCTCTTTAATGTCTTTATAAGTGACATTGCAGAGGGACTGGAAGGAAAGGTATGCCTCTTTGCAGATGACACTAAGATCTGCAATAGGGTTGACACTCCGGGGTTGGGGGTGGGGTGGGGTGGAGAAAATGAGAAGAGACTTAGGCAAGTTGGAGGAGTGGTCAAGACTGTGGCAGCTACAATTCAATGCAAAGAAGTGCAGAATTATGGTCTTAGGTATCAGAAACCCAGGGGAGAAATACTCAATGCAGGGTGAAGGTACTAGCACCAACCAAATCGGAAAGGGACCTGGGGTGGTCATAATAGATGACCTAAAGGTAGCCAAACAATGTGAGAAGACAGTGAAGAAAGCCAGTGGGATGCTGGGGTGCATCGGAAGAGGTATCAGCAGTAGAAAACAGAAGGTGGTGATGCCACTGTACAGACAGTTGGTGAGACCTCATCTGGAGTACTGTGTGCAGTTCTGGAAACTGCATCTCTGGAAGGACATAGGCAGGGTAGAGGCAGTCCAGAGGAGGGCAATGAAAATGGTGCAGAGACTGCACTAGAAATCATATGAGAAGAGACTGAAGGCTCTCAATCTGCACAGTTATATACTAGAGGAAAGGGGGGGATATGATAGAAACGTTCAAGTACTTCAAGGGGATTAACACATTTCATGAGGGCAGCATCTTTCAGGAAAGGAGATATGCAAGAACAAGGGGTCAGAACATGAGGCTAGAGGGGGAAGACTCAGGGGCAATGTGAGGAACATTTTTTTACACAGCAAGGGTGGTGGATGCATGGAACAGCTTCCCTGAGGATGTCGTAGGAGCAAAAACAATAGGTGAATTCAAGAATGCTTGGGACAGACAGAAGGCAACCCTAGTGGTAGTAAGGAGAAGGTAAGCCACAGATCATATAGGATCTGGAGTTTATACAATAGATAGGGAAATGGCAGACTAAGTGGTCTGAGCAGTCCTTATCTGCCATCAGATTCTATGTTTCTATGTTTGTATATCAGTTATGGAAATAAGTGTGCAGAGAACAAATACAAGACACTTGGATGATTATTATTACTGTATTGTAATAGGAATCAAAAGGGGATTAAAAAGGCAAGTCACACAATAAAGCATGATTGTGCTTCTTTTATATTGCACAATAAATTGCTTTTAGGGGTGATCACATATGATCCAAAAGAATATCTTCTATCAGTCTGAGCATTTTCTTACTTTTCAGATCAGGCACATTTTATACTTTCAGATCTGAGATCCAGTTCGAGGTCGGATCTCAGATCAGACTGAGTAAACTCCGCTTGAACCAATTTGAGGTCCTGTCATTCCATCCACTTGAAAATAAAACTGAATTAACTGAAGAAAATAAAAAAAATACTGTGCTTCCTGAGTGCAGCAGTGCTCCATCCTGTCCACCCCCCCATGACCGGCACAGACATCTTGTTAAGTAAAGCTTTTTTCTCCTACCAGTTGTCAACTTACCATCTGATTGTTCATTCTCTGGTGGGTCCATTTTAGACATAATTGTAGGTTTCAGCACAAAACCACTTACTGGAGAACTCCAGATGGGGGTGAGTAAATGTAAATAACAGTGCCTGAGCCCTTGATAAGTCCAAAATCTGACTCCACATGTATTGTTGCAAAAAAAAAAAAGAAAGAAATGCAAAGGATGCAGAGCAAATATGTAATATAAGTTTTAGATGAACTCCTTAACATTAACACACACACATACAGACACAAACAAAACCAGCTGAACCATCCTTAAGTCCTTATACTGCTGATAGACCTGCTGCTAAAATTTATTCCACTTTCTGGGGGACCACTGGATGCTGAAAATAAATAAAGCACGTGAGTGTAGTACCATCCCATCTTGTCTATTCCTTCCAACTTGTCTCTCCTCCCAAGTGTGAAACATATGTTATGCGGTGTGCCAGTTAGTTTAATAAAGCAAAGATCATAAACTTATCATTTTTTGCTATCCTGAGCACCCACCATCAGACCATGTTTGGTCTGTACTTTTTTCATAGAAAACAGTTCTTAAAAATTGTTTGTTTTCACGTGCCTGCTTTATTTTGCAAGAAATAGGGTTGTCTTTCCTATGTAGAACATTTTTCAATTCACTTCAGGCGCACTTGCCACTTAGCACTAGATACTTATAAAAAAAAAGGCAACTGAATCCTCCTAAAGTCCTTATGCCACCAATAGAACTACTGCCAAAATAAATTCCATTTTCTGGGGGAGAATGAAGGGGTGCCACTGGATGCCAGGGACAACCGGACTGTGCTAGATTAGTCAGATCAGATTCACATATCTATGATCCAAACCCTGATCAGATACTAGATCGGGTTTTGGGTTGGATTTTGGACTGCATGCCTGTCTGACACAGTCTGGTCAGATTGGATTTCATGCAATTGTGATACCTCTAATTGCTTTTCAACAAGACTTTTTAGTGAAAAATCCATGTATTTATTCATTCAGTTCAGCAGTGCAGTAACCCAAGCAGATTACCTATGACATAAACAGCTTAGTGCATGGCAATATAAACTTTTTGGCTGTCAGAAAAAACAAGTTAGTTACTTTACCACATTACTATTTTTGCTATTATTAAAATAGCTAGAGTCCATTCTGGTGTAGGAACAGACACACCAGTTGGATTATGCTCTCTGGGGCATAGCAGATCTCTAAGGAAGGAGTCCACTAACTTTGAAACATCAGAGTATCAGCTCCATGTCAGAGAAGCTCACTGGTGGCCTGCTACCTGTAGAAGAAAGCTGCCCCTAGCCTGGGTAGTTGAGCCATAGCCGACTGGTATGTGAGTACCGCTACACCCCAGAGAGCACAGTCTGACTAGTTTGCCTGTTTCTACACCTGAATGGACTTCAGCAGTTTTAATAATAACATAAGCATGCCCTGAGTCAAGGCTAAAAAGTGGACATAGATAGAAGCTGGTAGTACAGAAGGTGTTTGTGGATGCATAGTAAGAAAAAATGGGTCACTTCATTCCATAAAGATCTGGCAATTTAGCCACGAAGATAACAGAATGGCGATGTGGTAAAGTGACCAAAATGTTTTTTCCTTAGTGCAAAAAAAAAATCCATTTTGCCTCCCAAAAAAAGTAGTGGTCACTTCATCTCATAAGGATTAGCCAATCCACTTAAAAACAACTGAACAGTAATGTGGTAAAGTGACTGACCTGTGTTTTCTGACTGTCAAAAAGTTTACATTGTCATGCACTAAACACACCTCTCCCACCCAGCACCTCAACTGCCTCCTCAAAGCACATTTCTCCTCTACCTGCACATGCAACTAATATACTGCTCTGCTCTAAGGCTAGTTCCTCCTTATGTAATTGAAATAAGATGTGTTTTGAAGTATGCGTGTATCTTAACTTATACTGTCTAATTGACTTGCACTACTACCTGCTGCTGTGCTGTATTTTGTATTTTGAATGTATTCTGCATTTTATACGTTGTATTTTTGACCTTGTATTAGATACTTGTCCATTTTTACCACAGCTCAATTGTACTCTCCCCTACCCCCAACCCCCCAGGACGAATCTGGAATCGAGCAGTAGTCTGCTCAGTATGCCTTTCTGGTAAAACTTTTAAATAAATAAATAAGCTATGCATGTTTTAAATAATGAACTTGGGTTACTGCACTGCCAAACTGAATGAATAAATATTGGGCTTTTTCATTAAAACATGGCATATAGTTTCATTGTTGTTTGAGTGCCAGTACAATAGTCTCACGAGTTGTGTGGCTAACCTAATTAGTCTATGACCTTTTTGCAAGAACTGCAAAAAGAGGAGAGCCTTCCAATAAAAATCAATCACATACCAAGCAGATCAGTTTGCTTTACTAGATGGCATTACTTTTAAAAACCTTTTGATCAAATGTATTAAATCTATAAAGATGTGTGGAACAAAGTACTAACAATTTTATGTTTAAAACATTTTAAATAATAAGATAAAATACATGTAAATTACTACCTTTGAATGAGCAAATTAATAGAGTCTAATTTGCACAGCCAATATGTAAGCACCTGGTTATGTATGACTATATCACATATATTCACTTTAAGAACAAATAGTTTAATAGTTGGATTTACCAAAAATAAATGAAATAAATTCAACAAATATAGCTTGATTTGTTATGTGTGCAGTTAAAGAACTAACCTTCATTTCATCAAATGATACGAATTATGGCACTGCAAGTATGATGTCTTTCTTTCTTTTTTATGTTTGCTTGCATGCATGTGCAAGAAGCATGATGTGGCAGCTTAGGAGAGAAGCGGGTGATAGAGACGTGGTAGTGTCACAGCGAACAGACGCACTGCTTTTGGGGGCTTGGCAGTGGTGGGCCAATGGAGGCACCATGTGCTGATGGCACTGGCTTCCAAAAGTGCCACCAACTTGTAATGTTTTCACTGCAGCAATCTGGGGCCACCTCGTCATTGCAGTGTCAGCCATTAGCTGCAATGAGTGAGTGACCGATCATTGCTGGGCGGAACGTTGAGTACTGTAGTATTGTTTGTGAACATGGTGGTGGCTTGCCACCATGTTCACACACAATATTACTCAGCCCCACTGCCGAGGGGGTGCCCAATCCCCCTTGCCAGCATGTGCCCCCCCACAACAGTGTTTGTTTGTCAACGGGGGCCCCAATCCTCGTCAGCTTGAGTCCCTGTCCCAGTTCACATTGCAGATGGGGGAGTCCACTCCCCGTCAGCATTATGTTCCCCCTCCCAGTTTGATTTGCTGATGGGGGAGCCCACTCCCTGTCAGCATAATGTCTCCCCCACAAAAAAACAGTAGATTTGTGCTGAGGGTTGCCCAATCCCCCTCAGTTCTTGCACCCCCCCCTTTTGTGCCAACGGGGGTGTTCAATCCCCCATCAGCTACAGTCATCCCCTCCAAAAAAAACACTCAGTTGGCACACTGGGAGCCCACCCCAGCATGCCAAATGCCCCAGTAAAAAAAACTGTCCTGCGATTTTTTTTTTAACCTGTAAAAAAAGAAAATGGTCCCTTGCGGTCTCCCTGTCCCCTCCCACAACCCGTGCACACCCTCTGTGCACCCTGCCTCCCCACACCCTCCTCACCCCATACTTACATCTGGAGTCCAGCGCGATGATCTGCGGTGGACCGGGAATACGTCTGCACTCTTCAAAGCAGACCGCGAACCAAGGAAATGCCGGTAAGCTGCATAATGGCATAAATAGGGTTTTTTCAACTTTGATGCATATCTAAGGCATTTTTTTGAATTTTGGCACAAAAGTTTCAACAAAGGGTTTTTTGGACCCTTCCTCTTGAATTCAGCCACTGTCATGGCGTTATTCAGTCCCGAAAGATGATTTTGCGGTCACTGCAAGGAATCACCTTTCGGGACCGAATAACAAAACAACAGTGCCAGTGTTCATGAGATGGGCACTCATAAAGTCTATGTTGAAAATCTGGTGGGAAAAATCAAAAAAATGACTGTTTTACAAGTGTGTGTTGTGCAGTTGCTACGCATGCTCATTACTTCTTGAATTTGCAATGTTTTCACTCCAGAATTTCAACATTGCCATTTTTCCACACTTCCTTATGAACAGTACAGCTGTCATTTTTCACATCCTGGCTGCAATGTGTTTTCGCACTTCCAGCACAGAATAGCGTGGTTGCTGTGGGAAATGAGTGTTCGGGATGCATGAAGAAAATTACAGTGACACTGTTCATGAGCAGAGGTCCTAAAATGTCTATGTTGAAAATTGTGTGATGAAAGTCCATAAAATGAGTGTGTTATGAGCGCGCATTGCACAGTTTCCACGCACATTCATAACTTCATGAATTTGCAATATTTTCACTCTAGATTTTCAACATTGCCATTTTTCTGCACCTCCTTATGAACAGTATAGCTGTCATTTTTACATCCTGGTCGAAATGTGTTTTGCACTTCTGGCACAGAATAGCGCTGTCGCTGTAGGAAATCAGTGTTTGGGACAGATTAAGAAAATCACAGTGGCACTGTTCATTAGCAGAGGTATTAAAATGCCTATGTTGAAAATTTTGTGATGAAAGTCCGTAAAATGAGTGTGTTACGAGCGTGCTTTGTGCAGTTTCCATGCATGTTCATAACCTCGCATACGTGTAATATTTTCACTCCAGATTTTCAACATTGCCATGTTTCCATACCTCTTAATGAACAGTACAGTTGTCATTTTTTACATCCTGGCCAACATGTGTTTTTGTACTTGCAGCGCAGAGTAGCACGGTCGCTGTGAGAAATCAGTGTTTGGGACACATTAAGAAAATCACAGTGACACTGTTCATTAGCAGAGGTCCTCAAATGCCTATGTTGAAAATTTTGTGATGAACGCCCATAAAATGACTGTGTTATGAGCGTGCATTGCACAGTTTCCACGCACGCTTGTAACTTTGCACATTTGTAATATTTTCACTCCAGATTTTCAGCATTGCCATTTTTCCACACCTCCTTATGAACAGTACAGCTGTCATTTTTCACATCCTGGCTGAAATGTGTTTTCGCACTTCCAGCGCAGAATAGCGTGGTAGCTGTGGGAAATCAGTGTTCAGGACATATTAAGAAACTCATAGTGACACTGTTCATGAGCAGAGGTCCTACAATGCCTATGTTGACAATTTGGAGGCAAAAGTCCATAAAATGACTGTGTTATGCACATGCGTTGTGCAGTTTCCATGTATGCTCAGACGTGCAAGCATTTTTAATATTCCCTCTACAGATTTTCAACATTGCCATCTGTTCACACCTCCCTATGGATGATACCGCTGTCATTTTTCACATCCTACTCAATTTATGTTTTTGTACATATGGCACAGAATGGCATGGTTGCTGTTGGAACTCAAAGTTCTGGACACATTGACAAAATCACACTGCCACTCTTCATGATAAGAGGTCCCAAATGCTTTCATGAGATGGGGTCACAAAAAGGCCATGTTGAAAATTTGTAGTGCAAATACCAACAAACACCCAGGGCATTAGAGTTTGTAACCATAACGTCCCACCCTGTACAAACTGACAGGCATTAGGGTGTGCCTTTGCATTGCTGACTGTACTGCTCATGTCATCCCACTCCCCACTGACAGGCATCGAGGTGTACCTTGGAATCTTTGGCCCCAGACTTCACCCCATTGTCCTGTGCTGCACCCATCTCAGCATATGTCCTTATGGAATGGGGTGACTGTAAAGCCAAACACCACAAGGCACACCTCAACACCTGTCAGTGTCTGCAGAATAGGATGAGGTGACATGGCATGACCGTCATGGGCGACGACCCAAACACTTACCCCAATGCCTGTCCATCTCTACAGGATGGAGGTGGGGTTGGCGTGAAGTTCAATACTTCACTGCCATTTCTATTCTGCATCTAACTCCTGCATTTCCAGTGCTAATACCAGCAAGTGAACATTCAGCATTGACAAATGCTTGTTTTTGTCTCTTTTGCTGACAGGTCCAGGGCTGTGTGTGTGTGTGTGTGTGTGTGTGTGTAATGATTAAGCAAACATGCTATATAATACTGAAGTGCACTCCTTCTCTCTCTCAATTGTTCCAGATTGTGAGGGACGTCCCTCATTTTAAACCTCAAAATTGCTCTGTCCCTCATCCATTCCTCATGGAAAAGGTACTTTCCACACGGAGAATGTAGAGTAAATTCAGACTTTAAAGCAGAAATCCATAGTATTCTAAGATGTTAAATTAAAATAAACTTTGTACAAGTAAATATAATGGTTTCCACAGTTTTCTGAGGTTTTGTCTCCATGTTTGTGGGCATGTGCCTGCATTATGAGGGCCAGTGTCCCTCACTGTTCCTCATTTTTGAGTGTCTGTGTCCCTCATTTCAGTGCCAGAAGGTTGAGAGGTATGGTGCAGTCCTGTCACTGAGTTACACATAACACACAGCACAGCATTCTGAGTGAGCAATTCTTCTCCATTGTGTATGGTTACTTACTGAGGATTATTTATTTATGTACTTTTGGTAACAGGGTAAGTGTGCTAAGCATAGAGATGCCTATTTTCAGGCAAGACCTGGGAGGGTACAAGTTAGAGTACATGATAACAACCAGTGAGACCAGTACAACAATGGGTGAAACATATGGTTACATGTCCAAAGTACAAATCGTCAGTGCATAGAAAAATACAGTTTGAGACAAGAATCAAAATAAAATAACAAGTACAAGTTTAACGATAGTCAAAATACAAAATAGGAGAGATAGCAGTTACAAAATACAGTAACAGTACAGTTCAAAATTGAAAAGTGAACACAATAAGGCAACTAATGAGCAACCAGGGACTGAAGATCTAAAAAAAAGTATCTGAGTAAAAATAGGAAGTAAGAACTATTCTGTGGATAAGAGGGGGAAGGAGAGTATGGATTAAAGGGAAGGGGGAGGGGGAGGAGTTGGGAGGGGCAAGGCCTGGAAAGGAGGCAGAGGATAGGAATGCCAGGATGAGGGCAGGAGGTCAGGTAAGGGAAGTCTGAGGTGAGAAGGACAGTACAGAGGTAGGGGCGGGACAGCCAGGGAGGTAAGGGAAATAGATGGTCTAAGGTGGGTGAAAGCATGTGAAGGGGTTTGAGACAAGTAGATGACTGCAGTGAAGCCTCTTGAAACAGGCATGAGAGGGAGCTAGACAAATAGCTTGGGGGAGGGAGTTTCAATATTTAGGCATAACTTGTGAGAAAGACTGCGTGCCCATAGAGGTTTTAAATCATGAAATGTGGAGGGAGGCTTGGTCATTTGATCGGAGCCCATAGATGAAGGTTTGAGGGTGCAACAAGGAGGCAAGGGATTGGGGAGATCTGATCTGGCTATTCCATCAATGAGGGATCCAAAGGACTGGAGTTGATAGGCAGTGGGGAGAACCATTTTAGATATGCATAAAGCTGATTGTAGGCAATGTCCCACTTGTGGAGAGTAGTTTTGGATGCTCCTAGGTAGGTGACAGAGCTGTAGGCTAGCACCAGGAGCAGAATGCCTTACACAATAGCAAGCCTTGCTGATGAGGTAAGATCATAACTTGTCTGGTAAGCACCCCAGTTTTGGCATTTATGGATTTACAGGTGGCAGAAATGTGTTGATCAAAGTCCAGGGATTCATCGAGCAAGATTCCCAGGTACTTGAAAGCACTAGTATTGACCGATAGTGAACCATCAGCACATGAGATTTTGAGAGGGTCTTGGTTTGTTCTGAACCTGACTGGGGAGCCAAAGAGCATGGAGTGTGTTTTTCCAGCATTTAGAATGAGGTTGTTTTCGGACAGCCAGGACTGTATTTGAAGGAAGTCAAGGAAAGAGATTTATGTCCAAGATTTTCTTAGCACTATAATAAAGAACAAGGTCATCTGCATGGAGTATAGATGAGCAAGCTGGATGAACAAGGGGAGATCATTTACGAAAGCTGGAAAAGTAAGGGGCCCAAAATGGATCCCTGAAGAACACCAATATGTATGGTGGAGAGATCGTACTTGACAAAGTTGTAATTAACAGCCTGCTGCCTGTTGGACAGGTAGCTGTTGAACCAGGCCACAGTGTCTGTGGAGAAACCAAGTGAATGAAGTTTGGAGAGGAGGAGGGTGTGGTTAACAAGGTCGAATGCCTTGGTTAAGTCAATGAAAACAGTCCCAGTCAGGAGACCATTTTCCTTAGCAATATAGATGTCATTTGTGAGTATTAGGGAGATTGTGGCAGTCCTGTGGCCTTTGCGGAAGCCATGCTGGGAGACAGAGAGGAGGTTATGTTCATGAAGAAATTAAATGGTTTGTTTAGCTACTAGTTTTTTAGTATTTTGCTAAGAACAAAGAGAATGGCTATAGGCTGGTAGTTGGCAATATCTTTGGGAGCACCTTTTTTAAAAATGGGTGTTATTCTGACTGTCTTCCTGATGCTAGTGACTGTGCTATGGCAAAGTGACAGGTTAAAGATTTTGGCTAGGAGGGAGGCAGTGAGAGTGGCAGTGAATTTCAGGAGCCTGGGTTCAAGCCCATCTGAGCCAATAGCAGTACTGTCAGAGATTGATTGTAGCATCTTTAGGACATCAGGTCTGGTTATGGTTCAAAACCAGAAAGGTGGGTAAGGGCGCTGGTGTTTGGTTTCAATAGTGGGGGAAGTGGATTGCACTGAAGGGAAGCAGGACGAGTATATGGAGAAGTCTGAGAAATGGAGATTGTAGTAGTTGGCAATGGTGGTCGGATGGTTACAATGCACACAATTTAGTACCATGTTGTTTATGGTTCTTGAGTTTTTGGCTCCAAGGAGTGTTTTGATGTGAGACCAGAATTTCCTGGAGTAACCTGCAGCATTTAATAGACCTTATCAAAATAAGCTTTTGGCCAGGTGGCTGTTCCTTTTGCAAGAGTTTCTTCATGCTCTGTAGTTATTATAGTCAGATTGAGGCCCAGAGGCCTTGAAGTGCCTCCAGCTTTTGTCCCTTGCCCTAATTTGAGTGAGTAAGCCTTTATCAAGCCACTTAGTTTGGGCTCCATGTACACAGCGGGTGATAAGGGGTGCATGGAAGTCCTGGAGAGATCCAAAATGGGTTAAGAAGTGGTCTAGGGCTACCTGGGCATTGGTAGCAGAGTAGATGCATGTCCAGTCAATCCTAGCAAACTCATGCAGAAACTGGGCCTGATCCAAGTTGGCTATGTTACGGAAGGTGATGAGTTTTGGGGGATGAGAGGGTCATCCAATAGAGTGCCAGATACAATACGTTGGAGAGTGATCACTTATCGCATCAGCTAGGGTTCCTGAGGAGACTATACTATCAAGACAATTGGTTAGGGACCAGTCAATTAGAGTACTAGACCTGGGGGGCATGACCCTGGTGGGGTTAGTGATTAGTTGGTGGAGCTTGTGGCCTTGTACTACAGTGTGAAGGGATGTGTCTGTTTTGCCGATCCAGTTTAGATTTAGGTCACCAAGAATTAGTACTTCATTTTGTCCGACAGCTGAGTCCATCTGTGAGAGTAACTCCTCGAGGCAAGTGGTGCCACCTAGATGGGGGTTATAGGCACACACAATATAAAGTTTCTTGGTGCCAAGCTGGACAGCAGCATGAATAGATTCCCAGTGGGAGAGGACAGGTGCTGCCTGGTTAGTGAGATTTAGGTGTGGTTTGTATAGGATAGCAACACCATCACCCCATCTGGATGTTGGTCTGTTGCATATAATGAGGTTATAGTCAGGTAATGAGCAGGCAGAGTCAGGAGTAGAGGGTTTGAGCCATGTCTTGGATAGACAAATAATATCTAGGTGATATTGCATGTCCCAAGCCTCAAGTTCAGTTAATTATGGAGGAGGCTCCTAATGCTCAGGTGAACAATGCAAAGGCTCTTAGTGTTCTTCTAAAATGCCTCAGAGCAGGAGAGGTGACCAGATGGGCCAAGGTTTAGTTCAATGTCCCTTGCGAGTATTTTACACATACCACAGTTAGTGACTGATGAAAGTAGGAGGCAGGATGAAGTAGCAGAGAAGGGACTTCTGAAGCATATAGACTACATGATAGATAAAGCTGAGGGGAATAAGTAAAGGTGTGATAACATGGGCCGTATTGGTAAGTATAAGCATATTGGAGAAAGTAAAATCATGGGGATCTGTGATGAAGGCCTCGGGGGGAGGGGGGCAACAGACCAGTGAGAGCCATAGAAGAAAACCTAGTGTTGAACCTGACAGCAGAACTGCATGTAGTTGGGTAGCCATTTAGTAGAAGTGGGAGATAGTAAGAGTGGGTCAAAATTAGCTGGTAGGGCAAGAGCTTATTTTGGGGAATGAAATGCAAACTGGCTAGTGGGGATAGTGTGTAGAAACTCAGTTTGGAGCTGTACAGCAACAGAAATATTCCTTTGGTTAGCAAAGTTTTGAAATAGTATTACAAAGTCTCAGGTGTCCTCTATGGGTTTTTGCTTATAAGTTGCTAATGGGAAAGTGGGGAGTAGGTCACATGACTCCAAGCCACTATATAACAAAAGCCAGCAAAGGGTGGGTGGGGAGCAGCTGCAAAGCAGCCGCGGGAAGACAGGATGCAGTCAGCACATGGTGAACTAAATAAAATGAAAGCTGCACTTTAAATTGCACTGCGAGATTATTAACAGCAGACTCTTCAATAAAAGATTTTAAATTGCAGCAGCAAAAGTAAACTACGGTGACAGCAGCAATAGTAAACTTGAACAGACAGATCTGCAAATTAGAAGTCAAGATTTTAAACAGCAGCAGCTGCAAAGTGAGTTCAGCTACAATTGGAAAGACTCCAGTATGTTTAAATAATTAATTTATTCTCCGTCTCTGCTTTAGCACAAAAGTGCTGCCCCAAATAGGGCTTCACTGTTAAAATAGGGCTGTGGTGCAAGTGTGCCCTTGAAATCCACCTCCAGTGCTAGTAACAATTAAATTCAAGCTCCGGGGCAGGTTTGGGAATTACATTTTCATGCCAGACTACTTTAGGTGCAGCAGGCAGGGTTTACAGTAATAAATTAAACTTTTAGGTTGCCAGTTAGCACCAAGTGCACAAGACACACCAGAGGCAGTTACCTGCAGAGCACGGAAGCAGCCCCACGGAGTACTAACAACTGGGCCCTAGCAGTTGAAGTGGCGTAAAAAGGTGCCAAAATTCAAAAGTAGAAAGGCAAAGGCTGCGGCTGTGTTCTTGATGGCATCCTGGAGTTGTACATTTCGAAAGGGTGCTTTGACTTGGTTGGTGGGGTCTGCTCTGAGGGCAGGAAAGCCCTCCTCTAGCCAATGCTAAGGAAAGAGAGGGAGGGCAATTGGGTTAAACAGAGTTTGGAGAATACTGGTAAAAACAACAGTTGGAGAGGTGAGAGGGAGTGGAAGAGGGAGGGGCAGAGAAAGGGAAGAGTAGAGTTCAGATTAAACAGATATCTAAGCTGAGATTTTAAGAACTTTAGGCTGAAACTTCTAGGATAACTTTACCAAAATCAGAATGCACAGAATCTCTAACTACTAAGTTCAGAAGCTCTAATGCACAGAATCTCTAAATACAAAGTTCAGAATAATGGCTCAAAATTCCTAGACTTTTATCCTAAATGGCTCAAAATTCCTAAGCTTTTATCCTAAGCAGTACAGTCACAGAATTGAAATCTTAGGCTAGTAAAACAAACACTGTAATAAGCCCAGAGTACCCAGCACTTCCGAGGATGTTGTCAACACACGATGAACTAAATAAAATGAGAGCTGCACTTTAGAGTGCACTGCGAGATTATTAACAGCAGACTCCAATAGAAGTTTTTAAATGGCAGCAGCAAAAGCAAACTATGGCAGCAGCAGCAAAAGTAAAATTGAACAGACAGATCTGCAAATTAGAACTTAAGATTTTAAACAGCAGCTGCTGCAAAGTGAGTTCAGCTACAATTGGACAGACTCTGGTATGTTTAAATAATTAATTTATTCTCCGTGTCTGCTTTAGCACAAATGTGCTGCCGCAAATAGGGTTTCACTATTGAAATAGGGCTCTGGTGCAAGTGTGCCCTTGAAATTCGCCTCCCATGCTAGTAACAGTTAAATTCAAGCTCCGGGGCAGGTTTGGGATTTAAATTTTGGTGCCAGACTACAATGGGTGCAACAGGCAGGGTTTACAATAGTAAACTACAATTTTAGGTTGCCGGTTAGCACTGTGTGCATAAGACACACAAGAGGCGGTTACCTGCGGAGCAGGGAAGCAGTCCATTGAAGTACTAATGGCTATGCCCTAGCAGTTGAAGTGGCATAAAATGGCACCAAAATTCAAAAGTAGAAAGACAAAGACTGCAGCTGTGTTTCTGATAGTGTCCTGGAGTCATACCTTTCAAAAGGGTGCCTTGAATCAGGCAGGGGTCTGCTCTGAGGGCAGGAAGCCCTCCTCCTCCTCCTCCTCTATCCAAGGTTTTTGAATAGGTGCCTTGAATCAGGTGGGGGAGGTCTGCTCCAAGGGCAGGAAAGCCCTCTAGTCAAGGCTTTCAAATGGGTGCCTTGAAGCGGGTGGGGGGGTCTGCTCCGAGGGCAGAAACGCCCTCCTCTAGCCAAGGCTTTCAAATGGGTGCCTTGAATTGGGAAGGGGGAGTCTACTACAAGGGCAGGAAAGCCCTCTTCTAGCTGAGGCTTTCTCAAATGGGTGCTTTAAATCGGGCAGGGTGTCTACTCCAAGGGCAGGAAAGCCCTCCTGTAGCTGAGGCTAATTTAAAAGCAGCAATAAATAAAAAAATAACTTCCGAATAAATGTTTGCTGCATGACTGGGAAATGAATGAAAACATATAGCATACTGTAATGAATTCAATAAAAGGACAATGGCTCTCATTCTCCTGTCCTGTCCACAAAAGTATGATTAGAGGTCCACAGTGTGGGCCAAAAAAAAGTCTTTATTTTGGTGCGGGCAAAAAACAGTGGTGGTATTTAAGACTGCAAGGGATAAGCACAAAGGAATCATAGTGGAAAGGAAGGGGGAAGGAGAAAGAGCTGTAGATTGGGTGTGGTCTGATGTAATAGTATAAGTAGTAAGAAATGGGTAGACTGGAATGGCCAAGCAGTTCTTATCTGCCATCAGAATTCATGTTTCTATGTCTCTGTGTTCAAAAAGAGAGTATATGAACTAGCAAACAAGAAGGTGAGGTGTAACATGATGATAGCATTGAAAAAAGGCAGGTCTGCTGCTTGTGGTTTGTTCCACATTCACAGCACTGTGCACTTTATTGGTTACTGGTTTTATGCTCTTATTTTAAAATGAAGAGGCCTTGTGCACTGCATTGCAGCCCTCTAATCATATTCTTTGCAGAATGGATAGGAGAATGAAAGTCATTGTCCTTTTGCTGATGTGTTTGGTTTGCCTTACTGTGTACACCCCTAAGTCCTGACCACCGTATGCAGAAAAATGTTTACTCAAACAGTGAGCCTACTGTCACTGCCATGGCAAGTTATACAGTAACAGAAAACCAGTCAAAAAAACTAAAGAGAGAAGAAATACTTTTAATATCACAATGAAAGCACTGTGCCTTCATTCACATTTTGTTTGTCTGATACTGGTGTGTATCATATGTACCATCTAAACTGGGCGCTAGAGAGGCTAAAGAAGCACAAAGAGAACAAAATGTTGAAATGTTTTCACTCATGACTTTTACTATGAGAAACATGGCAATTTATGAGGAGATTAAAACAAGTCACAAAATCACGGGTTTACAAAGAATTGCAGGTCAGCATCAGCTGGAATAGTAAAATGCAGGGTTTGCTGAAAAATACTGTCAAATGTGAATAACAGCCTTGGCTTACATAAGCTTGGTAGCAGGCTTTTATCCTTCAGTGTCACTTCCATTCTGGCTGGCAAAGTAAGTTGCTGTGCATCCCTAAATGCAACTAAAAAATTACTTACGTAAAAATAAAAGTTTGCCAAAATATGAAACTGAGTTGACAAATTCAGAATGGGCAATAATGACAAGCTGGTTCATGTTGGGGTCTTAAACAAACAGTAACAGCAATACTCTAACTCTTAAATGAAAGCTTGGAGTCAGGGCTACATCACATACAACATATCAATAATTTACATTATTAATACTTTTTATAGGTTTATCTATCTAAATTTATTTTCCTAAGTTATTAAGTTAGCCTTTTTTCCAAATAATGTATATTTAGAAGATGTTAACTTTGACCTGTTAGGGCTAGAAATCTTTTCCTATTTTAATGCAAGCTTAGAGTTTTCAGAGGTGCAAAATTATGTTTGAATGATGCACAAAGTTAGTTTTCTACAGGAGGGATTCTTTATGTTATGGGTTATGCCTTTATTCCACTTACAATACTTCTTATAACTTTTAGTTCAAAGAGTTCATAAACAACTATTTGATTACTTGAACCATACCATTTGTAGAATATTTAAAAATAATTTTTTTCCTGAGGATCTGGAGCAAAGAAAACAATCAGTGTAAGCTTTTAATAAATCCAGTTGCTGGTAGGTCTGAGCTATTTAGTGAATGGCAAATGAATGATTACACAATCACATCTATGATTCATTGATCATCAATGATAGGTATGACTCAAATAATGCAATACAAAGCCCAACATCTCCCCACTCAACAAACAATCAAACAAGCCAAAGAAAACAAAAAATTAAACAAAAAGTCTGTAACTGATTTTACAATATCATACAAATACCATCAGCATTAAGATACACAGCAATGCCACAGAAACCCTGGATGCAGATGTCAAAATTGGTAGAGGTATTGTGCTAAATACTGAAACTGAATAAAATTAGTAGAACTGGATAAAGAAATGACATCAAGTGCAGCTAGGGAGACTGAAATGATTACTAGTGTGGGACTTCTCAAACTGGACCCTTCCATGTAATCATGTTGCTGACCTCTCCCCACTAGAACACTTTCCTAATCAAGTTATATTTTGTTTGGGGGGGGGGGCCACAGATAAGCACTTCACATCCCATATGCAGTAACATAACAGAATTTTTTTTTCAAATAAGAAGAAACAAGCATACATATGTATGGACTTGCACCGAAAGTGTGCTGCTAATGACGATCACTGAACAAACAGGCGGGAAAAGGTTATTATACAATAGGGGTGAGATGATATGTCATTCTTTATTTCAGCATGAAACTACCACCATGAGATATCACACTCTGCTGACATCTTCCATTTGTCACACCCCTATTGTATAAAACAGCTACATGATGTGCACTCATGTAATATGGAAAATATTTTCACTCTTGCACAGTAACCTCTGGATACTCACTCGTGGCTTAGCCACTCATGAATATCCAGAGGTCACTCTAAAGGAGTGAAAATATTTTCCCATATGACACTCATGCCCATCATGTATCCCCATATTATCTTTAAGAAATGTAAATAAATCATTTAGTTCAAGTTTGCCTTTTATAGGCAGATATAAATTACATATTCAAAATGTGAATAAATTCCACATCCATTTAGAATACTAGAATATGTCTTTGGCTTGCTTTTTACTTGAGCCTGCAATCTGAATGAAGAGTGGAACTCTCTGAATGCAGGACACTGCAGACTGTCAAATGAGGACATCAATGCAGTGTCAGTGAGACAGCCAAAGGGGTAGTGACCTTGTCACTGTATCATGCTGCATGGAGGCAAGCTTTGAAAGTGGCAGACCAAGAAAAATGGAAGTCTCTGAGGTAGGGGGAAAAAGGCTCTGAGATGAATCAAAAAAAAAAAGGGGACCCCAAAGAAATGAGGAGGAAAGCAACCAAGGAGGAGGAAGAGGACAGAGAAGACAGACAGCAAGAGCCACACAAGGGGAATGGGGTGGGGGGAGCACCGCCAAGAGGAAGCCACAAGCCACAGCAGCAAAATAGTAGAGAACATGGAGGCAGCAGGGTGAGAGGAGGGATAAACAAGCAGAGGAAAAGCACAGCCACACAGATGATCAAAACACACTGAGCACTTCTCAAATCAGTTAGGGCAACTGGACACAGTTCATTCCTTTTGCTCTCGCCTGTGCTCTCTCTCTCTCTCTCTCTGATGGGAGAAACTTAAGATCTTGCAGTAGGGAATATAAATCCCAGCAAATAAAAAAAGGCATACTCTTAAAAAAATAATAAAAGAAAGAGCAGAGATAAGATGAGAGTGAAAGATATTACCAGCACATTGCTCTCACTGCAGCCCACAGCACGAGTTCCATCTGCGGCTACAGAAGTCAAGAAAATCCCACTGTTCTCATACAGAGAATGTGGGGGAAGCCTCCTCTTGCTAAGCTGGGTACCAGGAATTTTGGGTGCCCAGAAAAATATATTTGTGGCCGTTCTTTTAAAAAACAAACATCAGAATTTAACTCAATGAGTCCCATTTAGCTAGGTTCTGATGTTTGTTTTTTGAAATCCAAGCATTTGTATGTATTTTCCATGCTTGTTAGTTCATGGAAAAAATCCACGAGATGATATTTAGCATGGTACTAAAAATGTTTGGTGCCATGCCAATCAAGTGCCACAAAAGCAAAAATGTGCATTTGTTGCATCAAATTTTTACTTTCACTGCAGAACATTATCTGAAAAACTCTACTGCACATGCACAGTTCAGAAAACCCTGCATTTTAGAGCCTTATAACTTTGGAGCACTTTAATATTTTTTTCACCAGACCTCTCATACGCACTGCTTTGGAACATGACAAATGTGCTCTGCAAGTTTGGGATACAAATTCCACTCCATGTAGGTTGTAGGGGAAAGCAAAAAAAAAATACCATGTTAAATATAGGAAAAATGTTAGACATTTACAAAAAAAATTACACATGCAGATCTCAGAAACTGCATAAGCTGCCATAAAAAAGATTTCCACAAATCAAGACCTTGCCTCCTAGCAACACATGCAAACTTTCAGCTCATTTCGTCAGAGGGAGCCCAAGATATTAATGTGCAAAGCTAGGGGTTTAACATTAAACAGACTACTGAACCCTAACTATAGGGGCATACCATGCCCCTATAATATAATAGTGGTGAGGCAGAGCCACTATAGCTAGGGTTGAACTGGGGTTTCTATGTTAAACTCAAAATTTTGCCCTTTAATATCTTCACAACCATTCAACAGATTTGCAGGAAATTTTGCATGCATAGTCTCATGTGGTAGATCTCTGAATGTACCAAGTTTCGTTCTGGTCAGATGTGCAGTTTCCGAGATCTGGATAGTGAAAAAAGTTAGTTTTTTGTAGCTTTTTCCCCAATGGTTTGAATGGGATTTCTCTGAATTTGGCTGCAGCACAAATGGTTTGGAATTTTGGTCTGATACATTCAGGGTGGAAAGGAGCCGACTCACAGATATGCCTTTTGTTCTGTCTGGTGAAAAAATATTAATCCTTTCCAAAGTTATTCCAATTGAAAATTTTCATAAATTGGTTCTGAACAAGCTTATTAAGCCTCTCAAGTTAGCTGTATGAAGTGAAAAAGGAATTATTTTGTTGTATTGACATCATCCTTTTTAATCTTGGGAAAATCTCATTTTGTTTGGCCACCATCGTATTTTCAGTTATGCCTCAAAGTTCAAATTTGGAACCCCCCAAAAATGATATTCTGGGGAGGATCCAACACATGTAGCTTGCTTCTCAGGACCCCATAGCTGGATTCTGTACTTATCTGTTACAGAAGTGCCCTTAAAATATGTTTTTTCTTTACATTATAAATCTTGTTTCGTATTGTGTGATACAAAGCAAGATTCTTGTTTCATAAGATGAGTAAGAAAACAAGATTTTTTTCATATGGGGAATCAATGTATTTCAATGGCATTTTCAACTTTTGTACATAACTTTGCCTTTTTATATATTTTTACACCAAATTTTCAACATGGCCGTTATGAGACCCCACCTCATGAACAATGTCAGTGGAAGTATGCAAATCCAACTGGAAAAGCGATTTCACAGTCACTTGCTGAAATCACTTTTGGGTGGGATATGAAACTTTTCACTGCCCTTGTTCATCAGGTGGGGTCATAAGAAGAATATGTTGAGATGTTGAGGTTAAAATATGTAAAAATGTCAATGTTATGCACATACATTGAAATTTTGGCAAGCTACATACAAAGAAACATAGAAACATAGAAGTTGACAGCAGATAAGGACCGCAAGGCCCATCCAGTCTGCCCATTTCTTTTTCTACCTTATAAATGTGCCATCGGCCTTTGCTCTGTCAGTGGCCTATCTATTCATAGTCATTTGTATTGCTCCCTTATGCCTATCTCATGCCTGTTTGAAGCCCTGCATTGTATTCATAGCCACCACTTCTTGTGGTAAGCCATTCCATGCATCCACCACCCTTTCTGTGAAAAAGAATTTCCTCACATTCCCCCTTAATCGGCTCCCCTCTAATCTCATGCTGTGTCCTCTTGTCCTGCTATTTTTCTTATATTTAAACATGTTAGACTCTTTCACCTTGTTAATGCCCTTAAGGTGTTTGAATGCCTCAATCATATCACCTCTCTCCCTCCTTTGCTCAAGGGTATACATATTGAGCTCTGTTAATCTGTCCTCATATATCTTCTGATGCAGTCCCTGCACCATTTTGGTTGCCCTTCTCTGGACTGCCTCAATTTGGTTAATGTCCTTGTGAAGGTGTGGCCTCCAGTGCTGCATGCAGTACTCCAGATGGGGCTTAACCAGTGTCTTGTAAAGAGGGATTATTACCTCCCTCTTATGACTTGTGATACCCCTACTAATACACCCTAACACCCCCATAGCCTTACCTACTGCTTGGATGATTTCAGGTCATCAATGATGATGATGCCCAAGTCTCTTTCTTCCTTTGTGATTGCTACCAACTCCCCTCCCAGCCTATAGGTGGCTTCAGGGTTTCTCTTCCCTATGTGCATGATTTTGCACTTCTTTGCATTAAATCCCAGTTGCCACTCTTCTGACCATTTTGCTAGTTTATCCAGATCTCTTCTCATTCTGCCCACTTCATCTGGATCATCTACTCTGTTGCAGATCTTGGTGTCATCTGCAAACAGACAAGCCTTACCCTCTAGTCCATCTGCAAGGTCACTAATGAAGATGTTGAAGAGGACTGGCCCCAGGACTGATCCCTGAGATACCCCACTTGTAACTTGCATCTCTTCTGACTATATACCATTTACCACCACTCTCTGTTTTCTGCCCGTCAACCAGTTTGCCACCCAGTTGACCAACTTCTGACCCACCCCGAGCCTACCCAGCTTATTTATCAATCTTCTATGTGGAACAGTGTCAAAGCTTTGCTGAAGTCAAGGTAGGCGACATCAACTGCTCCCCCTTGGTCCACCACTCTGGTTACCCAGTCAAAGAAATCTATGAGATTAGTTTGACAGGACCTTCCTTTTGTAAACCCATGCTGTCTTGGATCCTGTGCCCCTATGGATTTCAGGTGTTGCACTATCCTTTCCTTAAGGAGTGCCTCCATAATCTTGCCCACTACTGAGGTAAGACTGACTGGTCTGTAGTTCCCCACCTCCTCCCTGCTACCACTCTTGTGGAGCGGGATCACATGAGCCCTTTTCCAGTCTTCTGGGACCTCTCCTGTGCTCAGAGACTCACTAAACAGTTCTGCTAATGGCTCTGCTAGTTCCACCTTTAGCTCCTTAAGTACCCTAGGATGTATGCCATCAGGTCCCATTGCCTTATCCACCCTGAGCTTAGCAAGCTCTTGTAGGGACCCTTTCTTTGTGAAAGGAGTAGTGCTCACCTCCCTCCCCTGTGTCCATGATGCTGAGCTGTGGGCCCTGCCCTACCTTCTCTTCAGTAAATACTGAGCAAAAGTATCTATTTGGATAGATGCCTTTACAGGGCCCTCCTCTTCACATGCTCCCTTTTCTCCATTAAGCTTAGCAATACCCCCTCTGGACTGTCTCCTTTCACTAATGTATCTATAGAAAGTCTTGTCACCTTCTTTTACTGTTCGTGCTAGTGTTTCCTCAGTTTGGGACTTTGCCTGCCTTACTGCCTTCCCTGCTTCCCTTAGGACAGTTTGATATGCCTCCCTATCTTCATCCCACTGTGTTCCCTTATATTTCCTGAAGGCCAGTCTTTTGGCTCTGACCTTTTCTGCTACTGTATTTGAGAACCAAAGTGGTTTCCTTCTTCTTTTGCACTTCCTTTTCTGTCTAACACAATGGGATGTTGCTTGAAGTATTGCATCCTTAAAGCTTGCCCACTTTGCCTGTACCCCCTCACCTGTGTTTCTTTTTGCCAGGGCTAGCTTAACTCTGTTGGCCACCTTATCAAAGTCAGCTCCTCTGAAGTCCCATATTTTTGCCTTGGAATTGGATGATTTAGATGTAGTAGCCAAAGTGAACCATACCATGTGATGGTCACTGGCTCCCAGGTGACCTTCTACCTGGAGATCTGTGATCCCTTCCCTGTTAGTCAGTACTAGATCTAGGATAGCCCTGTCTCTCGTGGGTTGCTGTACCAGTTGTTTGAGGCTCTCCCCCAGGAGTCCACTATGTGTCTAGTTCTGGCAGATGTTCTTGCTGGTATTGACCAATCTGTATCCAGCATGTTGAAGTCTCCCATTATCAGAACCTCCCCTTTAGCTGTCATGTTTTGTATATCTTCTAACAGTAATGTGTCTATGTCCTCCCCCTGATCTGGGGGCCTGTAGACAACCCCAGTTCTTATGGCTGTCCCATTTCCTGTTTCCAGGGTGACCCACAGTTCTTCTGGCTCCTTATGTGTATTCTGAATTTCTGTAGCTTTGATATTTTCATTGACATACAGGGCCACTCCTCCCCTTGCACCTTGTCTTCTGAACAATACATAGCCAGGTACTGAAGTCTCCCAAGTGTGGTTACTGATAAACCACGTCTCACTAATTGCTACTATGTCCAGTTTAGCCTCTGACATTATTGCCTGCAGGTCTGGGATCTTATTTCCCAGGCTGTGAGCATTTGTGTACATGATTTTCCATTGGCCAGATTTTGGTGTGTTAGTTGTTGGGTGAGGTTTGGCATTACCCCTGTGCATCGTATGGGGAGACAAACCTTTTTTCTTACCTGGTGATGCAAATGAACTGCAAACATGCTGAATCCCTGTTTGACCACTAGCTGAGGGGGGAGGGGTGTTCTTCCCATTCGATGTATGGGGTGCTGCACCCCTCTCCCATTGCTAGTTTAAATATTCTGCAAGACATCAAACTTCTGCCCCAATGCACTGACTCCTCCTTAGTCAGATGCAGTCCATCAAATTTAAAGAACTTTCGCTCCCAGAACTGTTGCCAGTTCCCTACAAATCTGTGTCCTTTTTCCTGGCACCAGCTCTTGAGCCACGTGTTTAGCTCCCCTATCTCCCCTTCTCTGACCTTCCGTCCATCTGCTCCCCTCTCCCAGACTGGCAGGATCTCAGAGAAGGAGATGCCAGATGAAATGGATGATAGTTTGTCACCCAGCCTGGTCAGGTGTTCCTTGGTCTCCACAACTGACCGGCTGGCAAGATCATTAGTCCCTATGTGTACTAGGACATCAATGTTTTCTCCTGCTTTGTGAACAATTTTAGCAATGCGATCAGTGTCTCTCCATGCTGATGTACCTGGCAGACATCTGACCATTACCCCTGGCTGGAGATGGGTATCAAGCTCCCTTATAACTTTGGCAATCTTTCAATACCTTGATTTGAAATTGTCAATATAGACATCATTTTACACCACCACATTAATGTGACAGCTATCAGTTTTCAAACCCTGATCTAACTGTGTTTTTGCACCTGTGGAGTGCAGTGGGATTGCGGTGGTGCGGAATCATGTTTTGGCAGGTATTTGAAAATGTTCATTACTGGGTTCATGTGGTGGGGTAATAAGAAGGCTATGCTGACTATTTCATCCCTGTTTCATTACAAATGCAAGTGCAAGGTACTCCAAGTTCTGCACCTCCACAGCGACATATATGTATACATCTAAGGACGGATGGGAGTGCAGGGTCCTCTTGGCCCTGTGCTCCCACAGACAAATGAGGATACAATTATACTATCTGAAAAAGTAAGGACATTCTTTGCAAAACCTTTCTTATTGCACTAGTGAGGGTTGAAGCAACAAAAGCAGGGACATTTGGTGTTAAGGTTTCCAACCCTAACACCCCTCCCCCACAAACCAGACAGCAACAGAAAAAAACATTACTGTTTCACCTCACCTGTGTAGTTGCTAATCAGGCATGTGGTGTGCCTTGGGGTTATCAGCCTTAATGCTCACCCCACTCTCATATACTCTACACATATCATCTTCTTTCATGGTTGAATAGGGTAAGTATCAGAGCTGACATCCCCAATGCATACCCCATGCCTGATTAGTGAAGATGCAGGAAAGGTGAAACAGTAATGCTTTTTCTTGTTGCTGTCTGGTGGGTGGGTGGGGAGTTAGGGTTAGAAACCCTAAAACCACATTTCCTTACTGTTGTCATTTTAACCCTAACTAGTACATTAATACATTTTTGCAAAGAATATATATATTATACATATACAGTATATATATATATATATATATATATATATATATATATATATATATATATATTATATTATGGTAGCACGGTAGTGCTACCATAGTTAGGGTTGAGGAGCCATTTCTATGTTAAACCCCCAAAACTTTGCACCTTAATAACTTTGCAACCATTAGATGGATTTGCCTGAAATTTGGAATTTATGATCAAGAACCATAAGCCTTGGGATCTGCCAAGTTTTGTACTGGTCGGATATACGGCTGCAGAGTTATTAAGTGTGATCTGTGTACACGTTTACGCTTTTCTGGAATTCTGTGGTCGCACCTACAGGTCGTACGGTTTGGGTGACTGGTCCGAAATCTTCAGGGAACATGCAGCTGGGGTCCCTGATGTGCCTTTCAAAGATTTCGTGAAAAAAAAATATTAAACGGTTCAAAGTTATTCAAAAACAGTTTCCCATTATAAGTCAATGGAAAAGTTAAAAGTTCAACACTTTCAGAAATGCATTTTTACTTTCGCAAATGGGCCTGTTACTTTCGCCAAATTGGCCATTTTGTTTTCAGTTAGTGATCAGAAAAATGGTTGGCATTTACATTTGGGACCCTCTAGCAACCTAATTTTTTTGTATTCACCTAGTCGGGCCCTAGGGATGCTTGCCATGTCTTTATTTTGTGGTAAAACACCCCAGAAATATGTTTTTCAAATTTCTGGAAAAGTACTTCATAAATTACTGTGCTCACGAAAGTGTATGAAGGCCCTGCGAAAGCTTTATAAGTGCGACAGTAATTTTCTAGTCTGTGGGAAAATGACAGCAATTCTTTGCACTGCACTGCAAAATAACCGTTACGAGTTTTGGGCTGAAATTTGGAGGAACACAGCCAACATCTGACAGATGTGCCTTTCAGTGTTGTATTGAAAAAATATTACACGGCGGCAAAGTTATGGCACTCCAAAGTTGACAGTTTTTCCCATAGGATAACATTACGGCGCCCGAAGCATTACAGGAATCCTTTGGCACCCTGCTGCAAAATAACGGTTTGGTCTTTTTCCTGAAATTTGGAGGGAAGACAGCCAACAGTACACAGATGTGCCTTTCAGTAGTTTGGTGAAAAAATATCACATGGCGGCAAAGTTACGGCACTCCAAAATTGACGGTTTTTCCCATAGGATAACATTACGGCGCCCGACACTTAACAGAAATCATTTGGAGCCCTGCTGCAAAATAACGGTTTGGTCTTTTTTCCTGAAATTTGGAGGGAAGACAGCCAACAGCCCACAGATGTGCCTTTCAGTAGCTTGGTGAAAAAACATTACAGGCAGGCAAAGTTATGGCGCTCCAAACTTTTCTTTTTTTCCCATAGGATAACATTACGGCGTTCGCCGTGCCTTTCAGGGCCCGTATCTCGGAAACGGTGAGAGATACAGACTTTTTGTCAGAAAATTCTTAGCCCCCAATGGGGCTAAGATTCAAATTAGCCAGGACAGTTGTAAATAATATGACTTTTAAATTTTTTTTTTACGTCGTACGGTTCCTGAGATATAATGTATTTAGTATTCCAAGATCTCATTTTCTGCGCCGGTACTCATTATTTTGCATACATTATTTGTACTCACTGTCTTTCTTAATGCAGGTTTTGGGGAAAACCAGCCTGTGCACTTACATTACTGTTACTGTTGCCCTTTCCGCTTGCGGATCCGTACCCTTCACTTACCATTGACGTCTGCTCCACCATGTGTGTTATCCTTTGCGTTTTCATTTGCGCTTGCGTTTCTGTTATTTTTTGCCATTTCTGTCTACAGTACTGTTTATCTTACTGTTTCACTTTACATCACCATGCCCACTGACATTTCTGTTTGCAGGCACCATGTTACTATGTGACAACACATCATGTGGCAGACCATTCCCGTCTACGCCACCATGTGCGTTACCCTTTCTGTTCTCATTCGTGCTTGTGTTACCATGTGCGCCACTGTTAGCACTTCTGTTTGCGTTGCTGTCCCTGTTAGTATGCCACAACACATCATGTGGCGGGAGCGCGGGGCCACTATTTCTCGTTATCATTCTCAAAAAGAAGGGAAATTAGAGGCAAAAAACTCCGTTTAATGCATTAGTTAGGGTTGTTCCACAGGGACAAAAGTGAGGAAATTCGCTGTTAGGGTTGAAAACCTCCTTGGACCCCCCACCCCACCAACCGCATTGGGGTGCGATTGGGATCGTGGGTCCTAACTCTCACCCCATTCTCCTATACTTCTGCTGCTTTACACATGTCATGGGGTGAGAGTTAGACTGATGATCCTAATGCGCACCCAATGCCGGTTGGGGTGGGTGGGTCCAAGGGGTTTTCAACCCTAACAGCTAATTTCCTCACTTTTGTCGCTGTGGAACAACCCTAACTAATGCATTAAATGGAGTTTTTTGCCTCTATATATATATATATATATATCATATATATATTTATTGCAAAAAACTTCATTAATGCATCAGTTAGAGTTAAAGAAACAGAAGTGAGGAAATGAGATGTTAGGGTTGAGCCTCTAACCCCCACCACCACCCACCTCCCCATCCTACACACATTGACAGATGCCAGGGTGAGCCACGGGGTCATCAGGTCCAACTCTCACCCCATTCCATGTGTAAACAGGTTGACATGCTACAGTAAAGGAGAATGGGGTGAGAGTTAGGCCTCAAAACCCCATGGCACACCCCGGCATCTGTCAGTATGTGGAGGATGGGGTGGTGGGGGGTTAGGGGCTCAACCCTAGCATCTCATTTCCCCACTTTTGTTGCTTTAACTCTAATTGATGCATTAACAAAGTTTTTTTGCAATGAATTTCCTTGCTTTTTGAAAAAGTGTAATGTGACTAGTGAATGGTATGGGTTGGTGGGCCCCGCGCTCCCACCAAGCTGCCCATTTGTGCATAATGATATGTGTCTGTGGGAGCGTGGGCTCTGTGGCCCTGCACTTCCTCTTACACATAACAACAGATCCATACAGTAGCCTTATAGGCCTGAAAAGGGACTCTTGTAACACTAATTTGCCAATATTTCAGTAACCGTACAACCTATGAAAAAAATTCCACTGCAGTTGTAATCATGACATTGAAACCTCTGCGTGTGCTTAGTCCGCCTTAGCTGCAGGTAACAAAAACTCCATATCTCGCATCGTTTCTGAGATACAGGCACCGAAAGTAGCTGTGAGTGCTGCAATGTTATTCTAAGGGAAAAATCTCAACTTTGTGATGGCATATCTTTGTAACTAATTAACTTTTTAACACCTAAATAGCATAATTCACATCTCTGGGATGTCCCCTTTACACCCTGCAAATTTCAAGGCAAAAGACCAAACAGTTTATTTACAGTGCAGTGGAAAAATTTTAAAATCCTAGTTCACGAGGTGTCAACATCCCCATTCAAGAGGTCAATCCCCATTAGTGAACTGTCAAAATCCCCATTCACAAGTAATCCTTGATCATCAGATTTTGGCCATCTGGTCTGGAAGCTGCGAAAGAGAATTTTGTCAGGTCATAACAGGGATTGGCTTGCAAATGAGGATTTTGACATCTAGCGAATGGGGATTTTGACAGCTCTCAATTGAGGAATTAAAAAACCAATCCCCTTTTGTGAGCTGACAAAATCTCCATTCACAAGTCAATCCCCTTTCACGAGGTTTCAAAATCCTCATTTGCGAGTCAATCCACATTCTCAAGAATGGCCATCTAGTAGTGAAATGATGATCAAGGATTTTGTCAGCTCATGAAAGGGGACTGACTGGCGAACAGGGATTTTGACACCTCGCTAAAGGGAATTTTGTCAGCTCATGAAAGGAGATTCAAAAACCCAATCTCCTTTCATGAACTGACAAAATCCCTGTTCATGAGCTGATCCCCTTTCATGAGCTTTCAAAATCCCCATTCATGGGCTGATCCTTATTTGTGAGATAGGGCCATCTGGTCACTAAGTCGCGATCAAGGATTTTGCTACTTTGCGAAAGGAGATTGGCTTGTGAACGTGAATTTTGTCACTTCATGAATGAGGATCGGAGGCGAGTTGCGAATGAAGAATCTTAAAATCTAAAATGGCTCTTTTTTGGCCAAAATGAAGGAAACCAAAAGCATGGGTTTGTAGAGGGCATCACCCTGAACAACACCCATGCCTTATTTGTGCAACAAGTCACCCGTGGGGCAAGATATGACATTTAGTTTGGGTGAAAAAATAAAAACAAAATGGTGGCTTGCAAATGAAGAATTTTTTCTTATGAATGGGGATTTTATAAATCACAATTTGTGAGTTGACAAAATCCTTGATCACAAGCCCAATCCCCTTTCACAAAACATACATATAAATCTTGGTGTGAACTAAGCATGCTCAGAACCTGAAACTTCAAAATTAAATAACTTTGGAATGGATTAATATTTTTTACCAGACTAACGCTGGATAATTCTTTGACCAAATCTCATTTTGCCCTGAAAATTGCAGACCAAAATACCTAACAGTGTGGCTGCAGTGTGATGGGCAAAAGTCAGCAAAAAATTGCCCCAAAAAGTGAAAAACGTTTTTCAATGCTTTGCTGCACATAAACTGCAAGCCCGACTGAAATGCAACTTGGCAAATCAAGAGGTCTACCATATGAGACCATGCATTCCAAATTTCATGAAATCTGTTGAATGGTTGCAAAGTTATTAAGGTACAAAATTTGGGGTTTAACATTAAACTGCTTACTCAACCCTAACTATACTGGCATGATCGTGACAGTATAATCTCTCTATCGCTCTATATACATATATATGTATATATATATATATATATATAGAGAGAGAGAGAGAGAGAGAGAATAAATGATGGCAAAATTTTGTATATGAGGAAATAATACTGTTAAGCCATAAAGCCATGAGCCCAATGGACGAGTGGCTTTTATGAGCATGTTCAACCCCAAGATTGTATTATTTCCTCAAATCGGACTTTTCCATCTTTTATTTTATATTTCACATTAGGTTTGGTAGGTTTTGCTTTAAGAAAAAGTGTGCTGTTTATTTTTTATGCTTGCTTCAGTTGTTAGCAATGGCTGTGTAGATAATGTTAACTTAATGCCTATTGTCAATCTTTCTAATCATGATATAATAGCAGCAGAATCATCTGTTCTGAGTAAAGATTTTGGCATTTTGTTCTTCTACAGATAATTGTTTTGCAACATTTTTGAAAAGGTATAAATGCTAGTAATTATTTCAAAAAAAAGGGGGATTCCAGTGGATGGAATCCTTCTCTCTGTGACAAAGTTTAAGTGCCTGGAACCTAGTTGGAGCATTTTTCCATAAGGGAAAAGGACCTCACTTTAAACAAAGTGCATACGAGGCTATAGTAGCCTGAAAAGAGTAAATTAAGTAATGTGGGAATGATTAAACCTTTTAAGCCTGGAGTGTAAAATAATATGAGATACTACAGACTGAGGTTTAAAAAGTTGAAGAAAAATACAGTTGAAGAGAAAAACAATAAAAGTAGCATAAGGGTCTGTTAAAAAGAATATAATATAGCAAAATGACTCCATCAGTTCCATGATAATTGGGATGTTTAAAATAATTGATTTGCACAGGATTCAATGTGAGCTGTTTAATTAATTATATAGCTTGATTAATGGCACTACTCACTTTATAGGAGGTGATAGGTGTGTGAGCAACATGTAATGTGAACCTGTCTGTTATAAAAAAGCACTTGATTTATGTATCAATTCACTCTGAAAAAACCTTACAGCGCGCCAGGAGAAATGTCAGTCTATGTGCTAGCCACTTTGGCCAGTGTTTTATTTGCACTTTTTTATATAAAGGAATGATTAAATTAATCCATGAAGTCCTAGTTCTCTGTCTGGAGTGTGGGTGCTGATCTATTTTACTTTAATTCTTGGATATGAATGCAGAATAGCACCACACTGCTTTTCCAAGTGCTCACATATGTTTTTCTGAGTTGATTATTTTTTTTGTGTGTAGCTTGTTTAGTGTATTTGCTTAAGTTAGAGTGTGTTCATAGTTCTCTAGTGTTCCCTCTAGTGTTTATTGGGAGTATTGTTAAACATTGTAAGGTATTTGAAGTTTTGCATAGTTTTGTCACTTCAAGGTTTCCATAGTGCAGTGGCTGGGTATATAAGGAAGGCTGGCTGAACTGTTTTTTTCCTTTAGTGTGTTTGAAGACTGCATCATGGGAGGAAGCAGGTGAATGTTTGGTGAGTGTTTCAGTAGGCACATTTTGCACAGTTTGGGAAATGGGGCACAGCATGTGAAATGTTTGGTGAGTGTTTCAGAAGGCCTGTTTTGCACAGTTAGTGAAATGGAGTGCAGCATGTGAAATATTTGGTGAGTGTTTCAGGAGGCTTTTGTTTTAAATGGTTTAACTTTGATTTCTATGTGTGGCTATTAGTTTGGCAAGTGATATGGAGGGTGCAGTAAAAGTGGTTCATATTGATTTGGGAGGGCTGTTCCCTCTGGTGTTTGTTGGTAGTATTGTTCCATATTGTAAGGCATTTTTCAGTAGGCCTGTTTTACACTGTTAGGGAAATGGAGCACAGCATGTGAAATATTTGGTGAGTTTTTGGGAGGCTTTTCTTTTATACAATTTAACTTTGATTTCTATGTGTGGCTGTTAGTTCAGCAAGTGATATGCAGGGAGCAGTAAAAGTAGGTCATATTGATTTTGGGGGGCTGGATTTTTGCAGAGGCTATAGTTGGAGAGGCTGTTAGGGCTGTAATGTGGGTGGTTAGTAGGATGTTGTTACATGTGTTATTCAGGTGGTTGTTAGACATGTTAATATTTCTGTAATAACATGTAGATATTTTTTTCGCACTTGTAATAGAGTGTTAATTATAATGCTATAGAATGTCATAATAACTTAACTTGTATATGTTTTGCTCACACTTTGAATAGAGTTTTAATCATAATGTTATATCATGCTGTAATTACTTAATGTTAGTTAATTACCATCAGTTATGGATGGTGTTGGTGTCATTTGTGCTAATTAGCTAACTGGGTTTTGGTGTCGTATATGCTAATTGTCTACTATCATATATGGAGAAATAAATGATGGCTTTTTCAATGGGCACAAGGGCTCAGCCATGTAATGTATATGGAGAGAGAGAGAGAGAGAGAGAGAGAGAGAGAGAGAGAGAGAGTGAGAGAGATTATCACAGTTTTAGCTAGTGACATGCTGCAGAATTGTGTAGGAATTCAATGTAATCTAGTGCAACTTATAAAATGGCATGAGAAAATCTAGAAATCTCATTGGCCAAGAGACATCAGCTGACCGTGCATTAAATCTCTATATACACACAGTCATCCTGGTCCTAAACCACATCACACAATAAGTAAATCAGTCCTCCTACAATCAGAACTATCTTCCGTCAGTCCCCCTACAACCAGAACTGATTTTCCATCACGAACATGGTTGCTACCTTTACACAGTAAAAACCTTCAACTGGGCCCTAAAAACAAAACTACCATAAATAAAAATTAAAACAAACAAATTAAATGATTTTTTTCCTTGATCATCACACTCTGCTTACACATAAATGAATTAGAAACAATAAGTATTGTTTATAGTTTTCATTATAGTTGTTTCTTTGTGGACAGTGAAAATTCCCCCTTATATCTTTAACATGCTCATCAGGGAAAACTCTTCTGCTTTCCCTGCCAGTGAGATAATTGAGTATGTGGCTTTAGAATAGGTGTGTGTGTGTGTAAGTGTGTGTATGCAGTTTGTTAGGAGAGGAACATTCTGCCAGTGGTACTGAGGAGAATTTTGAATCCCTGTATTCCATGGTAAACATTCCATGATAAACATTCCATTTCTTGAATGTGGGGAAACACAGAGAAAAAAAAACAGAAAAAAGCAAGCAAGCAATACTATATAAACAAAGAGAAAAGGTGGTAAATGACTCACCCAGCTGATTAGCTTTTAGGACAGAGCGAGCAGTTCATGATGCTGTCAGTGAGTGTGGCAGTTCTGAACCACACTCATGCTTGTAGCATCAGGGAACTGAGAAGCCTCAATTATGGCTACCTTTTAGTTTTGTCTACAGCATGAAGAGAATGAAATAAAGTTAGGGGGCTATGTGTCATACTTAGAATGTGGAAAACAGCATTTGTGAATTGTTGTGGCTGGCAGGGGAATATGAAGTTTAAGTGGACGGGGAGGCACACACTGTATAACACTACTTTAATCTAGCACCAATAGGAGGAAGTACTATTTTATGTAAAAAGCACAAATTCACTTACATTTTTACTTATTTAAAAAAGTGCTTCAAACTGAAAAAACGGTTTCTAAAAATAAAGGGACATTTTATAAGCGCAATATGACACTCCAGGGTTTTGCATTACAGTGTGATAATTACACTCCTATGGATGACAGGTACTTGGCCTTCTGCCTCATGCCTAACCATGCTCTTAGGAGTGCAGTTATCACACCCTAATGCACACCCCAACGTGTCTTATTGCTTACCTAATTTGACATGCAGGAAAGTATTGCTTGCAGTTTTGATTATAATTGCGTATGCAGAGAAGGGGCATACAGGGAAATATATGTTAACCTCTTCAATGAGGAAACAGTTCCATACATGTATAGTTTTTACAACTGAGTTGGCAGTTTAACCCTGACCTGTGTGCATTAACAATGTAGCCAACCCCAGATCAAATTGCCTGAAATTTTGAAAGTGTGGAATTTGTGCCACAGAGCCTGTGTCATATAAATATGTAATGATCAGTTAAGCAGTTTACAAATTCTAGATCACTGAACACATTAAAATATGTGAAAGGAGACCTTTTTTTTGCTCACTGATAGCACAAAAATAAATGGCCACTAAAATCTGAATATATCAGATTCATCAGAATTTGGCCCAATGATGATTCTTAAATAGATGGTTATACTGCAAAATGTGTAGTTTTTAAATTAAAAAAATAAAATTCCATTTTGTACATGCACAGAACAGTTTTTGAACATTTCAAGTGTAACCCCCCACCTCCACCCAGCTAAGGGGTATATTTCCAGATTCATTTCATGAGAAGGGAGCCCATGAAATAATAAACTGACTTACTCGATCTCCCAGGCCAGAGGTGTCCTCCTAGGTACAGGGACATCTTCTTAGCTGCTGGGTGCTATAAATTACTAGTTAGCAGATAAACACTTTGTAACTAATAAATAAATGTCTGCATCGCTCATAAAGTCCAACAGAATCCATTTTAATAAAAGTAAAAGCTTAAGAGCATATTATTACAAGTAGAAAAATCATAAGTCATAGCCAGGTGGATTTCAGGTACTTCTTTCTACAGTGTAAGCTGCACTCTCAGGAATTTCCTTATCCTACTTCAAGAGGCATGTTGTCAGGGGCACAGGCCCTTGGATAGGCATATTCACTTTTTCTGGGCTGTGTACAATCCTGGGACACTTAGAACATTAATTGAACTGTGGGTCTTGTACCCAAATTACTTTACAGGACCCAGCATGAGGTGGAGTTATTCAAACTCCAGGCTGAGATTTTGAACAGCACCAGCACTGCAATATGAATGCAGCTATGGGGCATTCCACCTGGAGGCAACCTGGGGATTCCATCCTTCCAACCTCCACAAGACTCGGAACCCACTTCATCACCACTGCTCCACAAGGGAGAGTCCTCCATAGCCCACTTGCTATTTTTGCAAAACAGATTTTTCTATAGAGCAACTTATTCCAAAGAAAATACATTTTTAAATAAATAAAATATTTGTTATTGTTTTAAAATTTCCTTTACTGGGATAATCCCATGATATGAGGCATCTCATTTTTATGATAGGCCCAGAAGTCAGTAAGCAGACAGCAGAACACAGTTTTTAAACAAATATAAAATACATTTTTTTATTAGCAACAGCACTTGCTTGAGTACATCACAACTTGCACCCCCTACCAATTCAACACATATACTGTAACTACATAAACTAAATACTTGATTCTATCACTTTTTTCTCTGGTTTTGTAACTGCTGGTGTCAATGTGCCAAACAAGGTCTTATGACTTCTGATGCTAATTTTGCTATCCAATCAAGCAGAAACTCCTGCACATGCCATAATATAAAGCAGAACACCTATGTCTATTACTTCCCTCTGTGCTCATTCACACTGTACAACCACGACTGAAAAGACCACACAGATCAGACATACGGTACATGCTGAAGTTTTACCTCAGTTCAAAGGTCTCATGTACCAGTTTCTGTCTCTCCTGATTCATGCTGTTGCTGAGACCAGACCTGCCCCAGCAATAGTTTTGTACCAATTCTAGCATGCTACCGGAGGGCACTACTCTCCAACTCCCTCTTCTGTGAATCCATGCCAAAATCAATTTGCCATATAGGACAAAACCAGCAGTGACCTTAACTATTTTAATGTCATGAATTTAAGCTCCCCATACTAGAAATTAATAACACTAGTACTACATTTATTATACACCCAGTTTGATGGAACACTAATGTCCTGTCCCATCCCAGAAGCCACCTCCTACCCACCATAGTTTGAAACTGTGAAAGCCTTTCTTTTTAAAGCAAGAAGTACGTGATTAAATGAAGACTTGATCCATTTTCAGCAGGCTGAAGTCTATGTACCCCTAGTTGAGTACTGTCTCCAGTCACCTGGCAGCCAAACTGTTTCTCTCTAGAAAGCACACACACTGACCCCATGGCTCCTAATGAGCAGAGCTCTCAGCTACAGCTTGCTTCAGCTACCAGAAGATGACCTGAATCTCACTCCAACTCCTTGTGCTGATTTACCAAGGCCACACTGACCCCATGTTACTGGACTGCTGCCGCCTGAAACTCTGGGCTGTGCTCTTCACTTGTAGGCTCTGCTCTTTCTCTCTGTCTGCTCCTCAGTAGTCCACTGACTCCTCTCTTGCTCCAACATTAATTTTCTGAATGAATTACAATTCACTCTTGTTTTGGCAACCCAGGCATTTAAAGAAGGTGCCTCTTGCTAGCCACATCCACTACTGGATGCAACAGCAAATCAGGAGCAGTGAGCACCAGGTGATCTGGTTGAGATCTGTACTGTTAAGGTCCACTCTGCTTTGCTGCAGCTGTACCCCCCCATGAATGACCCCCCCGTGCACAAACAAAGGAGCTGCACCAAGCCTGCTAAAGTAGGCAATGAATGCTCAGGCTCACCAAGGCAAGACCAGCTGCTGCCACAGTGCTGGGACCTGACCACATGGCGCAGGATGAAGGTTAGTCAGAAATTCATGCTGGAGACTGGCTTTTCCAGAGGTGGGGGGATCAACTATGTAATGTGGATGGGGTGGTTGTTTACTGCACTACCAGGACACTGGAGGACAGATGAGACCCTTGTGGCTTAGGCAGCTTTCATGGAGGCATTAGTGCATGCCGATTAAGAATGCAGCACAGTTACTAATAGAGGAGCTCCATGAAGGGGAGCTATAACACCCTTAGCTCCCCCTCTAAATCTGCCTGTGAAACATAGTGTGCCCACCATCATTGTTTTTTACCATGGTAAACTCTCTTCCTCTTTCTGCATCTCCACCCACACTGAACCAGAGGATCCCACAACAGCAAATGTTCAATCAAGCAGTCCTAGCTCTGCACACACAATAGCCAATATCATTATGCACCTCACCACACTCTCACCCTATCCGATAAGGGAATGAACAGAGTCAGGTAGAGACAGACACTCTCAGCCCCACCCTGTAATCAACTGAAGACCTGCACATCTGGAAGTTTTCATGCAGTGTTAAGTGAGCCGGGGCAGATCTAGGGTTTCTTTGGGGAAGGGCTATACAAACCTCGGGGGCATCTTGGAAAATAGAAAACTTTCTGACATTTTATTTATATATACCTGGCATGAAAGCATTGATTTTAACATGCTCTGCCCCAACATTAACTGATTTTTTTTTGACATTTTCCTTTCATCAGCTCTGGTGAAACAGTGCCAAGGCATTAAGCTGTACTATCTCTATTTCTACTTAGGTGGATTTATGCACCCCAGGAATGCCTATTGTAACCTTTCATATTATTGATGGTGGACAGAGCAGGGGGAGTGAGGATTCACAGCAGCATAAAAGAGCCCCTGAACACTACTAAAGACCCAAAAGCAGCCAAAGAAAGAGTGCTCTGTATCTTGGAGCTGAGCTTGGAAACTCCTTGAAGGGCTACCTGAAACCACAAATCAGGAGTGAGGCCATTCCCCAGCCCTTGCAGGGGACCAATCGTGATGTGGTCCTGAAAGCTCTTTTGTTCCACAGGGCTTCAAAACAAATGGGGGACAGAGCAGGGGGAGTGAGGATTCACAGCAGCAGCTAAGAATCCTTCACCCCACAGTGCTACTAAAAACCCAAAGCAGCCAAAGAAAGGATGCTCCATAGCATGTAGCTGAGATTGGGAGCTCCTTGAAGGCCTACCTGAAACCACCAATCAGGAGCAAGGCCACTCCCCCAGCCCTCACAGGGGATTAACTGGGATGCAGCCCTAAACACCCATTTTGTTTCTTCAGGGTTTCAAACTGGCATCTCATCCCAAACACAGGATTTGAGAGGGGACAGAGCAGGGGGAGTGAGGATTTGCAGCAGCAGCTAAGAATCCCCCCAGAGCTACTAATAACCAAAAAGCAGCTAAAGAATGAGCACACTGTAATATGGAGCTGACCTTGAGAGCTCCTTGAAGGGCTACCTAAAAACATAAACTGGGAGCAAGGCTGCTCCCCCAGCCCTCACAGTGGACACATCAGGATGCAGCCCTGAAATTCCTTTTGTTCTGCAGGACTTCAAAACCAGCACCTCGTCCAAATGCAGGACTTGACAAGGGGCAGAGCAGGGGAAGTGGGAATTCACAACAGCAGCTAAGAATCCCCCAGCACTACTTAAGACCCAAAAGCAGCCAAAGAAAGACTACTCTGTAGAACAGAGCTGAGCTTGGGAGCTCTTGGGAGGTCCTTGAAGGGATACCCAAAACCACCAGTCAAGAGCAAGGCTGCATTCCCAGCCCTCACAGGGGCCCAATCAAGGAGCAGCCCCAAAAGCCCTCTTCCTGTCATTCTCCTATTCAACTTCATATGCACCAAGCAGCCCCCTGCACTGCTACCCTCTTCATTAAGGACTCCCGAGACAAGGACAGCACAGTGGAGTCTTCCCAGTGGAGTCAGTACAATGAGGGAGCTGGCAGCCAGAAACTCTGCTCCTCAGCAGTGGGTAAGTGAAGGAGGGGAATGGGTGTCTGGAAGTAGCAGGCATCAGTAGGAAGAGGGGAAGGACTAGGAGGTTCTGCCATAGTGACTGACGCAGGATTCTGGATTGACTCCTCTTCTAGCACACCCACTACAGGGGAGTGAGGAAAGTTGGAGGTACACAAAAAGTTGGGAGTAGGTGAAACACCCTATATAGGGTAAGGGAACAAAATGTTTCCAAAAACCAAAAGAAAACAGGCAGAGTGGTAGGTAAATATGATGGGACTGGTGCAGTGCAGTGGCTGTGAGGGGGCAGTTTTCAGGCAGTCCTTCTGGAGCCTACAGTGCTGCCCTATCTATGTACACCTCTCTGGGCTGAGGGGGGAGGTTGCTAGACTCCAGGCCGAGTTGGATAGGATTCAGGAAAAGTCCTCCCCCACCCAGGGATCAATAATTCTAATACCAGTAACTCAAAATATGCCTAGGAGGAGGAGTGGCTGGACTACAGTGAGCTCGGGGAGGGTGAGGGCTGTGGGACAGAGGTACATCCCCATCTGGTAACACTACACAACTCCTATGCCACTCTGGCATGGTAGAACTGTCCCATGTAGGCACCTGAAGTAGCGACCAGGGAGGATGGGGGGTCTTCTGTTGTGGCAACCCCAAGGAGGTTGGCAGAGGACCCCAGAGGAGAAGGAAGCAACTTCTGGTGGGGGACTCCATCATGAGAGGGATAGATTTGTGGGTTGAAAGGGAGTGGGAGAGGGACGTTAGGTGCCTACCCAGTCCCACAGTTCAGAGGGATAGACAGCAGATCCAAATGATTGCTAGGGCAGCAGGACAGGAGAGAGATCTGGATGTCACTGTCCACCTGGGGACAAAGGATCTGGCTAGGAATGGGGATGGGATAGAACAGGAAGATTTCAGGGTGTGGAGGAGGGATCTTAGGCAGGTAGCAAGCTCAGAGGCCTTTTATGAGGTGCTGCCTGTCTACAACAGAGGGGAGGATAGAGTCCTTTGTACCAGGAGCTTCAACCAGTGGTTGAGGGAATGGTGCAGGGAGGAGGGGTTCAGCTACACTGTGGACTGGGGTCATACCTGGAGGGATAAAAGCCTGTACAGAGGAGATGGCTTTGCATCTGTTCAGGAGGGGGACTGTGTAATCAGTGAACAGTTTAAATGTTAAATTGGCAAGCATTTAAACTAGCCGAGGGGGGTGACAGAAGGAAGCAGGAAGACATAAACTGTCCGCCCCCACAAACTGGAGTAGTCAGCAGGAAATACCTTAAGGTAGATAAATTTCATTTTTCATTTCATTTTTTTATTTTTAACTAGGAGGTGAACTAGGCACAGCCCTTTTTCAGTCATGCCTGACATTTAAAATATAACTATAAATATCACAGACAATGGACAAATATACGATTAGTTAACATTACAAGAACAGGAATTAGATTTGTCATAGTATACGCTCAATAATCTCTTAAAGTGCTTTGAATTATTTGCAATTTTAATGAATGCTGTAAGACCATTTAATAAGGTGGGACTGTACCAGGTAAAATAACCCTTACTTATAGCCAATTTTATGGAATTGGGATGGAATAAAGTGCCCAAATCCCCAAGGTTACCTAATAGAAAGGAAAATAAGTTAATAGTATTAAAGAGAGATGGGAATTTGAATGGAAGCAGTAAGGAGAAAGGTCAAAAGAGAAAATGGGGGGCTGATGAACAGGGTGGTACTAACAGTTGGAAGGCCATGTATGACAGTGGTTGAAGTCTGGGAAATAACTTTCCAGACTAAGAGGTCATTATGGTAGAGGCTGACCTGGACATTGTCGCCATTACAGAATCATGGTGCACTAAGAACCATGACTGGGATATAGCTATACCAGACTATACTCTGTTCAGGAAGAACAGGGTGGGAACAAAGGGGGAAAGAGTTGCTCTTTGTATGAGAGCTAGTATAAAAGTGACAGAGGTACAGGGAATACAGGAAGGGAAGGAGGTTCTGTGGGTCACCCTAGAGACAGGGAATGGAGCCAATATTCACACTGGCATGATCTAAAGATCTCCAGCATGGGGGAGGGTGGGTAAGGTTCTGGGGAAGCCATCCAAAACATTGCAAATAAGGGGAGACGCTGCTGGTGGGAGATTCCAATCTGCCAGATGAAAAATGGAGCATCCCAGTTGCAGCTTCAGCTAGAGCAGGGGCATCCTGGACTCCCTGCAGGGGGCATTCCTCAGGTAACTAGTTAGGCAGCCCACTCATTGGGGGGTCAACATTAGACCTTGTACTAACTAATGGGGACAGTGTTGCAGATGTCACGGTGGGTGGCCATCTGAGGATCAGTGATTACCATACTGTGTGGTTCAATATAAGTACTGGGCAAAATCAAACCATGCAAGGACAAGACTTCAGCAGGGCTGATTTATAAAAATTGGGGGACTACATCAGAGATGCCCTGGCAGGGAAGAAAGACTTGGGAGGAGTGGTGGAACTTTGGAAGAAACTAAAAGGGGCATGGAAAAGGCAACAAACCTTTCCATCAGGCTATTAAGCAAAGGCAAGAGGAAAAAGAGACCACAATGGTTCTCTAAGGAGGTGGCTGGGAAGGTAAGGACCAAAAAAGGTATCATTCAGGAGGTATAAGAAGACACAGGAAAAGGAGGACAGGGAACTGTATCTGGAGAAACAGAGGGAGAAAGGGAAATTAGTTAGGAGCACAAAGGCACAAACAGAGGAGAAAACAGCCTAGGAAGTAAAGAAAGGAGACAAGATATTCTTTAGGTATGTAAGTGAAAAGAGAAAGACCAGAAGAGGGATTGTAGGACTAAGAAGGGGAAGGAGGGGTTTGTGTAGAGAGGCACTAATAAAAAGCAGACATTGTGAACAAATGCTTGTGTTCAGTGTTCACAGAAGAAGGGGAAGGAAAGGGAACACAGAAAAGTGATAGGAGCATAGAAGGAAGGGAAGTAGACACTAGTCCATTTACAGAGGAAAGAGTGCTACAAGAACTCACAAATTTGAAAGTGTATAAGGCAATAGGGCCAGATGGGGTCCATCTAAGGATACTGAGAGAACTCAGGGAGGTGCTGGCTGCACCTCTGACAGTCCTGTTCAACCTCTCACCAGAGGCAGGAGTGGTTTCTGGGGACTGGAGGAGGGCAGATGTAGTCCCACTTCACAAAAATGATAGGGAGAGGCTGGTGACTACAGGCCAGTCAGCCTGAATTTGGTGGTGGACAAATTATTGGAGTCATTACTGAAGGAAAGGATAGTGTAAAACCTTGAATCCAGTGGTGTACAGGACCCAAGACAGCATGAGTTCATGGAGGGAGGTCTTGTCAAACCAATGTACCAGGTCTCCAGGGAATTGGATCAGGGAGGAGTGGTGGATATGGCCTACCTAGATTTCATCACAGCCTTTGACACTGTTCCACATAGAAGATTAGTAAGCAAGATGGGTAGCCTAGTAGTGGGACTAAAGGTGGCAAACTGGGTAACAAATTGGCTAAGGTATAGGAGATAGAGGGGTGATAGTAAATGGCATTCACTGCGAGGAAGGGAGGGTGACAAGTGGGGTACCACAGGGATCTGTATTGGGACCGGTCCTCTTTAATGTCTTTATTAGTGACATTGTAGAGGGGCTGGATGGAAAGGCCTGCCTGTTTGTGGATGATACTAAAATCTGCAACAGGGTATACATTCCTGGTGGGGGGTGGAGGTGGTAGAAAAAATGAGAGGGATCCAAAAAAGTTAGAGGAATAGTCTAGGGTATGGTAACTGGGACGTCAATGCAAAGAAGTGCAAAACTGTGCACTTAGGGCACGGAAACCCAGGGGCAGAGCACAAATTGGGAGAAGAGATATTGATGATCATCAAAGAGGAAGGGATTATCATATTTGATGACCTAAAAGTGGCTAGGCAGTGTGACAAGGCAGTTGGGAGAGCTAATGGGATGCTGCTATGCACAGGGAAGGGTATCACCAGCAGAAAGTGGGAGGTGGTGTGACCCCTGTATAGATCACTGGTGAGACCTCATCTGGAGCACTGTGTAGAGTTCTGGAGACCTCATCTCTGGAACAACATAGAAAGAGTGGAGGCTGCCCAGAGGAGGGCAACCAAAATGATGTATGGTCTATATCAAAAGTCCTGTGAGGAATGACTGAAGAACCTTAATATGTATACTCTGGAGTAACAAAAGGAGAAGGGGATAGGACAGAAACTTTCACATACCTTGCAGGTATAAATAAGGTTCAAGAGGGTAGAATTTTTCAGAAAAAAAGATGCTCATGGATAAGGGGTCATGCTTTAAAGCTGGAGGGGTTAGACTCAGGGGAGATGATAGGAAGTATTTATTCATGGAAAGGGTGGTGGATGCCTGGAACAGCCTCCCAGCAGAGATGGTAGGTGCAAAAACTGTAAAAGGTTCAAGAAGGCATGGCATAGGCAAAAGGGAACCTTTGTGATAAGACAAGGGAGGTAAGCCAGAGATCAAGTAGAGTCTGCGGTGACAGAGTAAGTATGGAAAAATGGGCAGACTAGGTGGACCTATCAGTTCTTATCTGCTGTCAGTGTCTCTATATATTTTATTAAGGTTAGTTTTGTACCATACATGCACCAAAGCATTTTTTTAGGATGAATGGAGATGCTGGGTGGGATAAGGCATATGTGGCATTGACTGGCATGGTCCATTAAGAAGAGCTTGGGACCTCTACACCTGCCAGTAATGGCAGCTATGGGCCTATGGATGGTAATTTCAGAGTATGGTCTGGTGTAAAAGGAAAGTACAGAGTTGGGACATTGGTAGGGGACAGGGAGCAGATATGGTGAAATTGGGATAAAACCCACCACCTGCAGAGCAAACCCTGTATACCTCTTATCTTCATGTCAATGAAATGGATACAAACACCAAAAATGTAGGGAAATGAGGGGCACTGGTTTTATTAATGTGGGTCAAATTATCAGACAACGAGAAATTCAGAAAACTGGAAGCTGGTGACTTAACAGCAGCCTACCCTTGATCATTGCCTGGACACTAGCTGAAAGTCCTAACAACAAAGTGATAATGAGTCACATTGAGTCTTTTGTGGCATTCCCCTCTTGGACTGACAGACAACTACAGCTGTTAATGAGCTGTTATTCACACCAGGCCACCTGGAACACTGAGGGAGATTAATATGAGGACTATAGGCTGCTAAAATAAGCTTCTACCCCAGTCATTTACAACCAAGCTGGTGAGGTCTTAGAACAGGTCAATTCCTTCAAATATCTTGGGATACATCTTGACAGCTCCCTACCATATACTCAACATATAGACCATGTTGTTAGCACTGTAAACAAAAAATTGGGGGTTCTATATAGGCACAAGCACTTTATAACACCAGAGACTCGGAAACTTGCTATAGCTTCCTCAGTCCTATCCACCCTGGACTACGGTCTGGTAATTTATAGAGCTGTAACAGATACCAACCTCAACAGAATCAGAACTATCCAAAATAAGTCCTGTCACCTCGTCCTTGATGTGGACAGGCTTACACACACACATGCAACCTCTATCTGGAAACACAATGGATCCCACTGGACTGCAGGCTAAAATTCAAAACCTGCCTAACATGGAAGAAAGCCAAACTAGGGCTCACCCACCTACCTCCAATCCCTGACATGTACCTCCTCTAACTAGCACTCTACAAGGAGCATTTTTAGAAATGCACTGTATGTCCCATGATGTAAAACCAGCTAAGCCATGAGGGCCTTCCCTTACCGAGCACCAACCTGGCTAAATGAACTCCCCATTACACTGCTTGAGTTATCCCAAATGAGTCAATTTAAATCATCCCTGAAAAAAGACCTTACTTATTTACTTACTTAAGTATTACTTGCCAGCAGATACAGGCCACATGGTCTATCAAGTCTTCTCGAGTGCGCAGCTAGCAACCCACATTGCAGCTGCCCCTCCTGTCAGATGAAACTGATGAGGAGCCTTCTGTAAATGAAAGCAAACAGACCCTGAAAGGGAAAACCAGTGGGAGTCGGAAACGGCTCTATTTAAGAAGGGTCAGAGAAAAGAGATTAGGGGTTAAAAGTAAAGCAAGTGAAAACACCAAATCAAGTGCCCCCGGGAAAAAGGCCATGGAAGAGAAACACATTTTGAGTGAAGGGAGGAAAAAAGATCAGAGTAATGACTCTGGGGACGGTACAGTTGAGTTTCCTTATACCCCTGAATGGATAGCAGAGGCCCTGATCCAAAGGGATGGGATCCGAACAGAAAGCCACTACCAAAAAATAATGAGCAGGCTTAAGGAGAAGTAGAAAAAGGGAGAGAAGAGGAACACGAGGAGGAAAAACAAGTTCCAGAAAGAGAAAATGCAGACAGGAGAACAAATGAAGAAGCTGCAAGGTGGAGGCCCAATTGTGATAGAAACAGAACTTGAAACCTTGATGGAGAGAGAAAATAAAACTTTACAGGCAGAAAAAGAACATAGCGATGATGAGACCCCCCAAAAAATGTTTGGGGGGAAAATGTAAGAGAAAGACTATTCCCTGAAGGAATGAACAGACTTAACGAGCCTGCCAAGAGAAGAAATGCAGTCCATTTAAAGGTTAAGGGGCTGGCAGCAGATGCCCCAGACAGACATTTTGTGAGGAGACAACTTATTAAAAACAGCGTGAGATTTTGTGATTATGAGATTTATGCAGTGATACACATACCAGGAGATCTCATGTGTAATATCAGTTTCAAACACCCCACAGGCCTAGAGAGGTTTTGGAAATTATATCATCAATTAAAAAATACCTCCCTTTGGAAAAATGTTGTGGCAATACCACTGACTAAGCCTGCATTTAAAGTAGTAACTGTTAATTTTAGAAATGTGGGGTAAATGTTGCTGATATTTCCTTTTGGCTAAGGCAAAAATGTGAGTCAAAAGGGCCCCCCAAACCAATATTGGACAAAGAGAATCTGTGGACTGGAGGATGGAGATTTAAGGTGGTTTTGAGGCAACAAAGTGGAGATTTTTTTGCACCTCCCGAATTGCTTCTTTCTAGGGAGAGACAGAGGGGTCATGCTGTATGAAGGCCAACCAAGGTCGTGTTATCGATGTGGGGACAGAAGATATTTAAGTAATGCCTGTGTTAAAATAAAATGTGGTTAATGTGGACAGCTAGGACATTATGGAGCAGCATGTAAGAATCAGATGAGATGCAGTCTATGCAAAGAATCTGGTCACTCATTTAATAGCTGCCCCAGGGTGACCAACAACAGTCCAGACCCTGGAGAGCAAGGGCAACAGAATGTATGCCTAGTACTGGCAAAAAAAGAAAAAGCGAAGCAAGAAAAACTGGTAGCAGAAGCTCAAAAAAGAGTTGAAGAGGAGACAGAAGCAGAGATGGAAGATGCTAACCCTGTGGTCTCTACATCTAACCTAAGGCCAGAACAGATAGAAAGAAGTGCAATTGCCACTGAACTGAACAAGGACCAGACTGAGAAAGAAAGCTCAGACTGTGTGGAAAAAAAACCCAGGATGAATTCATAATGGTAACAAGATTGGTACTGTTGCAAGACATGCATTTGTACATATCAGATGAATTAAATAATGCCCAGAACGTTTGGAGATGGGGTCCTTCAGTCTGGTTGTTAGGGACAGAAAGATGTTCTGGACTGGGAATTGTTTTTTGTACACATGAAGTTCAAATTTTAAAAATGATAGATATAGTCCCTGGGAAGGGCACTGTTAGTAGGTGTACTAATTAAAGGGAAAGAAATAAAGCTAATCGATGTATATATAATCCTCAAACAAAATTGGAAAGAATTTTGCTTATGGGATTAATAGAGCCTTTTCTGCATATGGCTAAAATGACCCCATGGAGTGGGGATTTCAGTTGTGGAATCTCAGGTCAAGACTGGGGAAAGAAAACAAAGAAAGTATTTTGTGACTCAACATGTTTAAAAAATATTTTTAATAGACCAAGAATGGAGGATGTAGATAAGATCTCAGGGAAGAAAGTGGAGCATACTTTTTTAAAGGTAAACTATCTTCCAGGATAGATTCCTGGTTTGTACCCCAAAATACAGTAATTGTTAATACGTATATAACACAAGTAGAGACAACAGATCATGTAGTAAGTGTTAAAATCAACATGAAAGATACAACAGCACGTGGGAAGGGCTATTGGAGAATGAACTTGGAGTTGTTTGAAGATAAAGAGGTGCAACATGAACTTATGGATATGTTTGCAGCAAAAGGGACTGTTTTGGGATTATATTAAAACCTAATGAAGGGGTGGAATGACACTAAATATGATAGTCAAGAAATTATGATAAGAACATCACAGAAAAAGGAAGGTCAAAGTACCATAAATACTTAGGGTTCAGAGCCAAATTATACAAAGAAATGATGGAACAGCATAAAGACGGGAAAAACCATATGGGAAGAATAGAAGAATAGAAAAAATGGGTGGGGAGTACAAGTATAATAGGACTTGCAAAAATGTGGTACTCAAGGAACCAAAGCCCAAACCAATCCATTGGATGATAATAAAGACATAATAGGAAAGAGAGTAATATATGAATTGTTAGACAAAAGATGGGAAGAAAATGTCGGGAAATGATGGTAACAGCACAAGAATATGTAAAACAGAAATTTCATGCCCCAATAAGGGAAATGAGACTGTAACATTTTTAGAAGGTATGAATGTCCCAAAAATCTCGAACACTGATAGACAAACTACTGAAAGAACCCATTTCAGAAAAAGAAGTAAATGGAGCCATTAGATCTTTAGCAAATAATACAGCTCCAGTGTGGATGGAATTCTGAATGCCTTTTATAAAAAATTTGAAAATACAATAGCCCCCATATTAGCTCTAATATATAATTTTATCCTGAGTACTGGTGAATTATCAGAAACAATGAAACAATATGTTACAGTTTTTATTTATAAAAAAGGGAAGAGGTCTGAAATTGAGAACTGGAGGCCTATTAGTTTGCTAATGGCTGACTATAAAATATTCCAAAAATCATATATAGAAGAATAATAGAATGTATGACATGATTAATAATGCAAACTCAGACATGCACAGTACCAGGAAGGAATATAAGGCAGAACCTGATTTTTGTGAGAGAAATAAAGGTGATAAAGGTGAACTAGAAGGATATCTGTTTGCATTAAACCAAAAAATAGCTTTTGATTCTGTTAAACATGATTACGTATGGGAAGTACTAGAGAAGTATAATTTTCCAAAAGAATTAGCAAATTTAATAAAAACGTTATACAATTAAGGCTCAGACTTGTCCAATGCTGAATGGACATCTAGGTATACCTATGTATGTGGATAATGGAGTAAGACAGGGCTGCCCATTAAGCCTCCTTCTATATATAATGTGCTTAGACCCCCTGTTAAGGTTAATAGAAATGGATTAACATATATCTGCAATTAAATGGAAAAACAAAAAGACCCCAAAAATGTGTGCTTATGCAGATGACTGTGTAATTTTGGTGGAAAATCAGACAGTAGGAGAAAAAGTAATTCAGATTATAGATAATCAAAAATCATACACAGGTATTGAAATTAATAAGGAACAAAGTAAGATATTTCCTTTAGGGAAGGTAAGACAAGAAAAGCAGGATAGCATTAATGTAGTAGAGGATAAAATAGAAATATTAGGTGTAATTTTTGGTGGGGAGGATCCAATGACAGAAAATTGGGAAAGGAACCTACAAATAGCAGAGAAGAAAGTAAACAGGTGGAAGGGCTGGAATATGATGAAGGGAAAGATAATTTTTATGCTTAAAACCTTTATAATACCTATTTTCTTACATATTGCATATGTTTTCCCTGTGCCATGGGCCATGCAAACCAAGCTGCTAAGTTTATGTTTTACTCTGCTGTGGGGCAACAGGTTTAATCCAATTAAAAGAGCACATACTTACATATCAGTAAAGGAAGGAGGTTTGAATATGTTGCACCCGATTGTGCTTTTTATGTTAATATTCATTTATGCAAATGTAAGACCAGTATTGCAAGCAGAACAAAACTTATAGTATTTTCTAACTAAAGAATGGGAAGGAATTGCTATGCACAGTTGGTGGAAGAAGGGAAATGTTTGTGAACAAGCAAAGGATACATGAATGTGTGCAGGAAATATTTGGCACAGTGGGCGATATCTAAAGATGAAATTCAGATAAAAAAGGAAGATATATTACAAAATTATGGAAAATAAATATTATGAAGAACCTGTTTTTAAAGTAGAAGAGGATGTAAATGTAAGCATATTACTGGCATCCATGTTAGAAAGCAGGATACCAAAGAAAATGAAAGAAGTTACTTGGATGTACAGCCATGGGATGAAAATATTAAAGGGAATTTAAAGCACAAAAAAACAGAAGAAAGAAGTTGTCCGGGAAATCAGTGCATGTCGCAAGAAGAAACTGTCAAGCATATGTTATTTGAATGTGACTTTATAAAACCCTTTTGGAAATTATTGGCTAACATGTGGGGAATGAAGATGTTCAAGGATATGACATATGAAATACTAGTTTATGGACAATTGACAGAAGAATGGAGGAATTTGGAGAACAGTACAGTATATATAGTTTTAGCTATAATTAAATGGGCAATATGGCAAGTAAGGTGCCAAAGATTTATTCAAAACAAGGAAATGGCAATTAATGATTTACTATTCAAAATACAAGGAGAAGCGGACCCTTTGTTTCAAAATGAATGCGCTAAATATGGAAAAGATAGAGGGAAACAGCTGTGGAGGGATTCTGAATGTGTAGGGTGAAAGTACTGAGGGTAGCTAATGAGTGAAGGAATGGAGTATAGCTCCTTAAATTATAATCAGGTAGGTAATGAGAAAATAAAATGACTTGAATAATTAAACGTCAAGGAAAAAAGACCTGTAGAAGAATAAGAATGTGTATGATAAAAAAATGTATCAAAAAGTATGATGAAGTAGATTGTTAAGGAAACACTGTGATTGGTAATATTACTGTATTTTAAATGTTTGTTTTACATCTTAAAAACTTCACCTACTCTGTGGTAGGGGTGCTGTGACTGGTATAGTTTGGCCAGTCTCCCTGGGAGAATGATGGAGCAGGATGTGAGTGAGACAGAGGAGTAGGCCTCCTCCTCGGTCTCGGTCTTGGGAAAGTAAGAGGCTGTATCTGGTGGGAGCATCGACGAGGAATTCACTTTCGGCAGAGAGAAGACAGGACCAGATGAAGCTTTCCCTGTTCAGGAAAAATGAGGAATGAAACAAGAGGACTACAGAGAAGGCGGATTTTCAACCCCTGCCCTGCTACAGCTGCTGCAGGAGGAGGAGGAGTGGAGGTTTGCTGACTGTCAGAACCAGATTCAACAGGAATTGCTGCGATGGGAGAAGATTACAGTGTTGGACATACAGGAGCTTCAGGAAACAAGGTTGGAGGGAGTCGTGCTCGGCGCTACTGCCCAGATGGGCCATGTAAGGCTTCTGGATGGCGGAGCAACAACCAGTTCTTTAGAGCCACAGATAAATTGCTCTTCAATTGCTGTGGCTCCAGATGGAAGCACTTTGGTGGAGATTATAGGAAAAGACACGGAGGAAGGGAATGGGAATGACCATAGTGAGGAATTTTTTCCTGTAGTAGGACAGGGCATCTCAGCAGAGACACGGTCAGGAGCCACTGCTCCTCTTTCATTGCTACAGCCCACATTTTTTTCGATTGGGGTTTCTACTAGCTGCCCTGAGAAAAAAGCAGCTTGAGCAAAAGTATTGGCTGAGAAGCAAAACAGAAAAGGTAAACTGGGGATGAGAGATGTGGGGTCTGTAGAAATACCCCCAAATCTGGATATGAGTAAAACTTCTCCAGGACTTGCCCCGGCAAACACTCCAGAATGGGTATGCTCAGCCCTGCAAAAGGCTGGGTGGAAAAACATGGGGCAAGGGTGGGACCTAATTCTTCCACAGGCTTTGGGTGACACAGACACAAGTCCCATGGAAACCACTCCAGAAAGTCTTACTAGACTGGGAAAGACTGAGAACACTCCGAACTCCCTTCCCCTAGGGCAACAAACTGTGCCTAACATAGCTGTGGGTCTGCAACAGACTCAAAATATTACCTAATGCCTAATAGCAGATATGAGGGATTTGGAGGGAGAAATTGGGGGCAAGATGCCCCACTGCAGGTGGATGCACTTATAGCTATGGTACCCCAGAACATGACACAATCTGTAGCTGTCTCTAGTTTAGAGACCCCAGAAGAAGCGAACAGAGGGGGCCCATTGGGTGGCTACAGAATGGGAGGGAGGTCAAAGAGCAAATGTATGGAGTTCCTATGTAAAGGAATGTCTCTTTCCTGAGACTATGAACCAGGCCTCGGAACCTGCAATGTGCAGGAATGCAGTACGTTTGATATACCGGGGAAATATGGATGATATTCCAGACCATCTATTTGTAGGTAGAACACTTCTCAAAACAAGCATGAAATACTATCCTTATGAAATTTATGCCTTGATCCACATGCCTGGGGACAATGATTTATGATGTGAGCTTTAAACACCCTGCAGATCTTGACCGTTTTTGGAAACAATATCAGTTATTGAAACACACTGCCTTTTGGAAACCCTTTGTGGCCATCCCATTAACAAAATCCTCCTTTAAATGCATTACAATTCTTTTTCATAATGAAGGAGTTATTGTGGCAGACATCACATGTTGGATAAAAAATAATTGCACTGTAAATGGCTATCCAGAGCCCATTCTTGATGATGAGCACCTGTGGACTAGCAGTTGGCGATAGAAAGCCACCCTAAAACAGGAACAGGAGTGACTAAACATCTGCTGAATTGTTTTTTTCCAGGGCGGGACAGAGGGGTTTTGTTCTATGCGGGACAGCCCCAAGTCTGCTACCGATGTGGGGATGTAGGCCATCTTAGCAATGTGTGTACTATTTATTTATTTTTATTTATTATTTCTGAAGACACCATTGAGCCAAGGCTCTTTTACAAAGGTTCCACATCGGGGAAACAATACAGAACATAGTGAGGGCTATAACAAGTACAATAGTTTCAAGCAGCCATAGGCTTTGTCGGGTACATTAAAGCTTTCATATGGAATAACTGTAATGTGTACAATGATTCACAGTATGTATGTTAAGTTACAGTAATTTGTGTATATTATTCAAGAACATATGTACAATAAAAAACAGTTGTAATATGGTTCACTAGAATAAATTAGAAACTGCTAGGAGAGATGGTAGATACATGTAGAGGAAGCTATGGGGTGAGAATGTAGATAGTAGTGGGGAAATAAAAAGGGAGAAGAAAGAAGATAGTGGGCGGTAAAGGTGGGAGGGACTTAGAGGGGGGAAATGAGAGGGAAGGAGAGTAAGTTTAGTTAGGAGAAACATTCACAGGAGGCCATTGTGACAAGGTGCTGATGCAGGTTGCACTTGAAAGTTCCCAGGGTAGTGTCATTGGTAACAGCAGGTGGAAGTGAGTTGTACCAGGATGAGGCTCTGTATGTAAAGGAGCATTGTCCTTGGCAAGTGTGGCAGCATGGAACAGAAAAAGTAAGATATTCTGAGCTCCTGGTTAGGCGGGGGCCCAGCAGGGGGCCAGTAAGGACTGAACCCTTGAGGGTAGGAGATTTAAGGTAATCTTTTTTGCTAGCATACAGGTCTGGTACTTGAGTCTGCTGGGGAGTTGAAGCCAGTTTGCTTGGTTGTAGATGTAGCTTAAAAAATGTGTATTGTGTGGGTAGCTGGGGAATGCTAGTATACATTGTCTCAGCCCTGTTCGATGTAATTTATGAGAAGAACAGGGTCACACTTTTCACTCCTGTGCATGGACATCCCATAACGGTCTGGATAAAACAGTAAGAGCAGAACAGGATATTTATGTAGCCACAGCACAGAAAGAATGTTTGAAATTGGATGAGCAGATCACACACTCTCTGAGGCCTCTGACCCATTGCTTCAACGACTCACCAGGTCCAGAGTATCTTTGACTGCACCTCATAGGCAGGAAGAAACCTCGGGTACCATCTCCACATCTGTGGAGGTACCACATGTGTTAGGACAACACCCCCTCCTAGAGGAAGAGACACAATTACCCCCGACCCACAGGTAGAGATGACCTAAGGAAGATCAAGAACCATTGCAGTTGAACCCATGGGGAGCTCAGTGCAGCAACTGAAATCAACCCCCCAGGAGGGGGGACATGCTCCCACCAGCACCCCTTCCAGAACCCTCCTTTCAGAGAGTAACCAGAGCAAAAGCTATATCACAGACTTCGGTCTCCATCTCCATAGGTGAAGACAAGGGTCCTGTCCTTATGCAAAATTCATATGAAGTGTAATGCCCCAAAGGTGGTCATTACAGAAAAGAAATAAAATAATTCAATAAATATAGAATATACAGGTGCTTAGAGTACCTGCTGCGGGGGTAGGCAGCAGGGTACTGTACAAAGGCGCCCCTAGACATAAAAAGTCAACCTCCTGGTACAGGGAAACACTGTAAACAGTAGAAAAGTGCCTTGTGCACTTAAATCCTGGTCAAAAAGTAGATTTCTGTGCAAGCTGCAACAACAATGGCTTGGATGGAATGCTGTGCTGAGCTGCTCATGCACAGCATTCCAGTCCGAACACTCTAGAACCTAAAGGTTTGTTTTTAAAACAATAAAAACAGTTTTTCTTGGTAGTTTCTGCTAGCTGTGGAGAAGAGAGGACACAGAAAGTTAAGGGGAACCAGGAAGGCTTACCTGGTGGGTTGAAGCTGTTCCCCAAGGACTGTTCTGTGTGCCTGCTAGAGCTCCAGCTAGTGAAGACGTCCAGACTCCCTGCTTTGTCCAGTTTTGTGGTCGGTGGTACCATCAGGGCACCACGAAGAAAAACTTCATTCCCAACGTGCTGTATGGGCTTGAAAGTCCTCCGTTTACTTGTTTTGCCTGCCGGTTTATTAATTTTAGCCCCAGAGTTATTATACAAGTTTTTATTCGGTCCCACACTGGCAGCAAGCAAGCTGCATCTTCTTTGGCCATCGGAGGCCCTCCAGAGCTGTCCCTCTTTCCGCCTGTGTGATTTCCTCCCACTGCAGCTCACCTCCCACCTCCCAGCGACAGCAGAGACTCCCCGGAGACCGCAGAACAGTGAGTCGGCGGCAGCACAAGAAGAGTGCTGGCCACCTGTTAAAAATAGACTGCCTTGTGTTTTGAAAGTGCAGTAGGTGCTTAGAGAAGGCGGCTGAGCGTCACAGGAGCATCGGGTCATTAGGACCTGTGGAATTAATATTAATTAGGGAGGCAGGGTTAGTGACGCCCAACCCCCCCCAAAGGAGGGGCCAGAAAGCAAGGCCTTTATCGTGGCCTATAAATATTCATAAGGGGGCGGAACTCAGGCGGGATTAAAGGCGGCAACCAGTATAAAGATTGACAGCAGGCATTGGGAGCCTGCAGAATTTAAATGGGCAACAGGATTTAAAAGGGCAATTCCGGCCCAAATATAAAGTAGGGCATTAGGCCCATTATAAAGTGGGGCACCAGGCCCAATCTAAGGTGGGACACCAGGCCCAAGCTAACGTAGGGCTTCAGGCCCGAGGTAAAGGTAGGGCATTAGGCCTGAGGTAAAGCCTGGTCTATAGGGAGGCCCCGGCCTAGTGGAATAGGGCAAGCCAGTCTAGTGGTACTACAGGGAGGCCCCGGCCTAGCGGAATAGGGCAAGCCATCTCACAAATCTCCCTTCCAAACCATATATGGCATATTCCTTCCAGACAGACACCCCATCTTATGGCACCCAGTAATACCTTCACCATCCTAGTATTACATTATGCTGAGTGTCTGCCATGCCCCACTGGGATATGTATATACTGTACATACTGTAAATATTAAACAACTTTCCTGTAACCGTTTTTTGTCATGTGAATTTACTGTACATCACTGTGTTTATAAACGTTATTTTCCCCTGTATGTATAACTGTCTTATATAAGTGTATGATGTATCTGTTGTGTATCAACTATTGAACCTTGACCTTATCAGGTCCATCTTGTAAATGAGCCTTGCTCAATGATGTTCGCCTGAATAAATAAAGATTTGATGATGATGATGATGGTGATGATAAAGGGAGGCTCCGGCCTAGCGGAATAGGGAAAGCCAGCCTAGTGGTACTAAAGGATTCCCTAGCCACAACGTACAGTAAGGGATCCTATTCCAGAATACCCTACCTATAGAAACAGGGGTTCATTTGGGACTGTTTTATTTGCCTATACTGTGAAATTACTGTAATTACTGTACTGCTTACCTGAACTATTGCCCTAAGTACCTGAACTATTGTCCAAAGTACCTGAACTATTGCTCTAAGCACCTGGACATTGGCCCTTATCAGTAACAATTACCCCAGAAGTTATAATTTGCCCTTCTCTGGCAAATTATTGTACCATTCCACAGTTCTTTGAGCATTCTTCAGTTATATATTTACTACTGTACGAAGACAGTCTCAATCTTCTACCACACTGCAGTCTCCTAGTGTGGTCTGTTACACCACATGCTCAGAATCAGTCTCTACTCAGAAGAAGACATCCTTCCAACATTCTTCACTTCAGGAAGATCATCCATCAACTCATCCCATCCGTTTGTGTCGTCCGCCAAAGTCGAGTCCGTCGTCAGTCGTACCAGTCGTACCCGTCGTTTTCTTGTTTTCACAGCTTGAAAGTACATCCGCTGAAACGCATCACGACAGCCGTGCCAGTGTCGTTCAGTATGGTTCCTGTTCCAGATGTCCCGAAGTTGGTCGCCCTCTACAGAAGAGAGAGAGCTCATCTTGGAGAACCTGTTCTGCGCCCCCATCTGGTCGTTCGCCGAAAGTCGAGTCCGTCGAAGCCCAGTCCGGGATGTGTCCGCCGTTTTTTTGTGTTTTGTGTTAGTTCCTGATCCTAGGATTGCAGAGTCAACCATCATCTCTTCAGATTCTTATGGTTCCTGGTCCTGTCAGAGTTCCTTCCGAGTCCAGCTGTTCCTTGGAGTGCTGCAGCATCAGTCAGATCATGGTAGTCCTCCATTGGATTCATCGCCACGCAGATCTTGGTCTTTCTTCATCCTTGGCAACCCTAGAAGTGGGTTTTGGCTGAGGAACCTCTTGCTTCAGTGTGTGTTATTTCAGGAACCAGTTGCTTTGGTTCTACATTCCGGCAGCCTCGGAGAGAGTGGGCTTTTGCCGAAAATATATGGTCTGTTTACCAAACCTCTCACCACCCCAGTGGCCTTATCTAGGTCCTTGCTGGGAATTGAGATTAGGGTTCTACAGTTCTGTTTTATTTCCCTTGTAGCTACCAATGAAGCACAATGGTGCGCACGAAGACGACAGACATTTGGACTTTGTGAGAATTGGATGATCATTGTAAAACCAAATATTGTATTGTGGGTAGTGAAGAACACCTGATTTCCGCCTATGTACTAGTTGCTCTTACAGGATACTGCTAAGGAATTTTAGGAGTATAGTGGCAAGAGGCCGTGGTACACCTATAGAGAATAATAACCTAGAGTTTAGACATTTTAGAGTTTAGTTGTTACTGTTTAGATATCCATAATGCTGTCCATATTCCCTACTGTTTTTGTGGTTGGTATGTTTCTGTATGACCATGTCCTCCGTCCCCTCCTGTCTAATAAACATCTTTGCTTCATCCAATCTCTGTGTATGACTCCTGCCTCTCCTTGTCGGGTGTTTCCACCAGCCCAACCCCATTCGGACCTCAAGTGGCCCCTCGCAATCCCACTTGCTGAGGGTGTCGCTGGCGCTGCTGGTAGTGAGACAGTTCCCTTCACCACTCCGAGTGAAGAACCCTGAGGTATACCAGTGCAGCGACCATCACAGAAGTGCTTATGGACCTTGAGTCGGTTGACTCAGACGGATGCTCCGAGGTGTGTTCTGTAGCCTCCTCTCAACCTGAAGTAGTCTGAGACATACCAGGTAGAGAAAATGAAAACAAAGAGGAGGAAAAAGAGAAAGTGATGGGATTTCTAGTGCCCTTTTATGACTAAGGTATGCAGGGTCTTTCTTTTTTCTCTGTGCTGTATCTAAATTTGATTTCTTTAAATATAAATAGCATTAAGGCAAGGAGTAATGGACAAGTTACCTTGGCCAAACTGCATATGGAGCAAGGGAACAGAATTTTTTTCCAAGATACTAGACTTCACACACTTTCAGACATAGAACAGGCAAAAGTGGATTGGCGTTGGGGCCCCGCAGTCTGATCGGTGACGGAGGATGTGGGTTCTGGGATGGGTATTTTGTTTTCAAATGTTTCCTTTTCAGTCTTAAAAATACTTGATGTCTTTCCTGGTAGGGTTATGCTGATGGATGTGATAAAAGAAGGGATTACATTCAGGTTGATAAATGCTATGCTCCACAGTTGAGATCTTATGGGGTGGGGATTTTAACTGTGGGCTGTCCCAAAGGGACTGGGGTCAGAAGGTGGGGAAGGGATATTGTGACATCAACCTGTTGCAGGACATTTTAACCAGAAACCAACTTAAAGATGTCTATGACATACTAGATAACCTTTCAACACATACCTTTTACAAAAGCACCCTATCAACCAGAATAGACTTCTGGTTTCTTCCAAACAGGACAACAGGAGCAGCTGTCTTTGTTGTCCCCATTAAAACCTCAGGCCACTATGCAATAAAACTTACCCTAGGGACAGACCAGCACATTAGGATAGGAAGGGGATGCTGGAAATTAAAGTCATCCTTATTAAAGAAGGACTCATATCGAAGTGACATCCTGGCCCTTTTAGAAGTAAGATATGATTTCCGGTTCTTGTACGAGGACCCAAGGGAGTGGTGGGAAGATACAAAACGAGACCTTAATGAGATGCTGATTACCACATCTATGAGACTGGTTAAAGAGAGTTATATTAATTACCTAGGACTTATAGCAACATTTTTAAAACTATATACACATGAGAGAAACTGGGATAGATTTTACTAGTCATATTAAAAACATAAAAGAACAAATGTATGCCTATCATCAGGCACAGGAGCACTCTAAGGAGTTTGATCAAAAATGTTGAACTGCTGGCAGAAGAGCACAGGTGAGCCCATATGACACACCAGCTGACAGAGTGATACAATGGGTTATGACTTTACTACAAACAGCAGAAGGCACCATGGTGACCGATGTTTCATCAGTGCAACAGGTAGTGCAACAATATATTTGTGAACGTTTTCAAACAGTGGAAACTATGTATTCTGGTTCCTTTAAAGATAAACTAACCTTTCCCCAAGTCTCAGCTAACATTGCGACACAACTCTTAGAGCCTATAATTGAGCTCAAAGTTAGAGATGCTATTGGGAAACTGTCTCTCAACACTTCGCTGGGTGATGATGGGGTGCCAAATGAATTTTATAAATCTTTTATAGATCAGATGGCTCCAATCTTAACAAAGGTGTATACGGCTATTCTGCTAAAAGGAGACTTGTGTAATAGCATGAAGAAAGGAATAATAATCCTTTTGCATAAAAAAGGGAATAGGTGGGATATTAACAATTGGAGACATATAAGTTTATTGACAGCAGACTATAAGATTTTGGCTGAGATCATCACTGCTCGGTTGGCAAGAGTGGAAAAGGAGGTTATATCTCAAGTGCAGACATGCGATCCCGGAAAGGAACATTATTCAAAATCTTATCCTTGTTGGGGAGGTGGTAGAGCAAGGTTTATTGATAAATCTAGATGGCTATATAATAACAGTGGACCAAGAAACAGCTTTTGACACATTAAAGCATGAATACGTGTAGGATAACTTGGCAAGGTATGGTGTTCCAGAAAGTTTTATAACCATATTGCAACTGCTGTATAAGGAAGTGCAAGTCAGGCCTAAGGCTAACGGACACCTTGGGATTCCCATGTTTATTACGAATGGGGTCCAACAGGGATGCCCCCTTAGCTTCTTACTATATGTCTTTAGTTTGAATCCCATTTTGAGGAAAGTGGAAGCACAGGGAGCTGTACACCCTATTAGGCACTTGTCATGGGCAATAATTCCAAAAGTGACTGCATATGCAGGTGATTGTGTTCTGATGGTAGCGGACTTACCCTCTGGTCTTCAGGCCGTCCAGGTATTTGAAGCCCATCAACAAGAAATTAAAGGAATTAAATTAACAAGAATTAAAATAAATAAAAGAAAAAACAGGTTTTAGCTATGGGATGGACTAATGCAGATCCAAACTTTATAATACCAATCCATAAAGAAAAAATTTTAATTTCAGGATTCTTTTTTGGTTCACAGAAAGTGGTGCAGAGTAACTGGGATAATATTTATGATGCAGCTAGTGCCAAAATCCAGAAGTGAAACATTTGGAAAATGACACTGAAGAACATCATTTTTTTCACTGAGGTCATACAGTGGCGTGAAAAAGTATTTGCCCCCTTCCTGATTTTCTCTATTATTGCATATTTGTCACACTGGATGTTTTCAGGTCTTTAGAAAAAATGTAATATTAGCTAAAGGGAACCTGAGTGAACAAATAACACTTGTTTTTTTAATTTCACTTATTTAATGAAAGAAAGTTAACCAACACAACCTGGTCTCTGTGAAAAAATAATTGCCCTCACACTTAATAACTGGTTATGCCACATTTAGCTGCAATGACTGCAACCAAACACTTCCTATAATTCAATATCAGTCTTTCACATCGCTGTGGAGGAATTTTAACCCCTCTTCCTCGTAGAACTGCTTTAATTCAGTAACATTTGGTAGGTTTTGAGCATGACCTGCTCGTTTCAGGTCCTGCCACAGCATCTCTATTGGGTTTAAGTCTGGACTTTGACTAGACCACTCCAAAACTTTAATTTTACTTCTTTTAGCCATTCTGATGTGGACTTGCTTTTGTGCTTTGGATCATTGTCTTGCTGCATGGCCCAACTCGCTTCAGCTTCAGCTGACGGAAGGATGACTGGACATTTACTTAAGAATTTTCTGGTACAGAGCAGAATTCATGGTTCCTTTAATTATGGCAAGTCATCCAGGTCCTTAGGCAACAAAGCATCCCACACCATCACCTACCACCACCATGTTTGACTGTTGGTATGGTGTTCTTACTGTGGCATGCTGTGTTTGCTTTACGCGAGACATTATGGGATCCATGTCATCCAAAAAGTTCCACTTTGGACTCATCTGTCCATAGAACATTTTCCCAAAAGGCTTGTGGATCATCCAGGTGCTTCTTGGCAAATGAGAGACGAGCATTTATGTTCTTCTTGGTTGTGATCGTCGTTTTGCTACTCTCACATGAAGCCCATTTTGCCCAGTCTCTTTCTGATTGTGGGAGTCGTGAACACTGACCTTAGCTGAGGCAAGAGAAGCCTGCAGTTCTTTGGATGTTGTTTTAGGATCCTTTGAGACTTCCTGAATGATTTTACGCTGCGCCCTTGGAGTAATTTTGGCAGGCCGCCCACTCCTGGGAAGATTCACTACTGTTCCAAGTGTTCTCCATTTGGAGATTATGGCTCTCACTGTGGTTCGATGAAGTCCCAGAGCCTTAGAAATAGCTTTGCAACCCTTTACAGACTGATAGAGGGCAACACATTTTTTTCTGATCTTTTCAGGAACTTCCTTTGATCATGGCATAATGTGCTTGTTGAATCTTTGTGCTGGCAACGTGACTCTGATGGTAAGGGTCAAAATAAGTGAGATTTATATTGAGCAGGGCTGGCTGTAATCAAGCCTGGCTGTGTTCAAGCAGCTGACTCTAATTATCCCTTTAATTGGATTGATTTAACTAGGGGCAATTACTTTTCACACAGTGCCCGTTGGTGTTGGTTAACTTTTTCATTAAATAAATGAAATAAGTAAAAAAAAAAAAAGTGTTATTTGTTCACTCAGGTTCCCTTTATCTAATATTATATTTTGTCTAAAGACCTGAAAACATCCAGTGTGACAAATATGCAATAATAGAGAAAATCAGGAAGGGGGCAAATACTTTTTCACGCCACTGTATATATTGCCACTGTTTTTTCACCTCTCACGCGTTTTTCTGATCCTTATTCACATGCATTCTAAAGTTATGAATTCGTTTTTTTCTCTAGTATGAGGTAGTCAGTTAAATCCGGTGAAATGGAGTCACATATATCGAGCATGGAAAGATGGCAGCCTAAATATAGTGCAATCTCTGTCTTTTTGGTTTGGGAATTTTCTTTTTTCGAATATTCGGTCCTTAGTATTAGGCCATGAAGGAATAGGATTCCAGTTCATGTGGTTATGGGAAGAAACGTTCCTTATAGCATGGGGTAGGGGGAAATGGCATGGGGAAGAGACATGTCTCCCGGCACACATCCAGGTATGCCTAAAATACATCAGGCTCTGGAAAATTGAGATGAGATGGCTTATATGGGTTGCCCATAAGCAATTTTATGCCACAATAGTCAAAACAAGATATTTGGAGGAGCCAGTGTTTAACGTTTGTTCTTCTATAGATATTTCACTACTATTGGGCTGCATGCTAGAGTCTCAAATCCCACAAAAAATGCAAGACACAATGTGGCTTTGTGGGCATGGAAAATTGAATGTCTGAGGTAATCACAAGCACCGATCGACTCCAGACAGAATGTGTCTAGTTCTGGAATGGATTGAGACTGTGGAATCTATGTCACATTTATTTTTTGACTCTATTTTTATAAAACCTTTTTGGTCACAACTGGATGCCTTCTGGAATACCACCTAATTCTCAAGTATGATGTATGAAACTTTAGTTTATGGCCAACTAAAGGGGCCTTGGTTACAGTGGAACAAGAATACTATTTTTATCATCTTTGCCTGCTTTAAGTTGGTTATATGGCATGCAAGATGCTAGAGATTTGTACAGGGGGAAGTAGTTACTATCAGTGATATCATGTTTAAACTTCAGGCTGAACTAAATTAGATATACGAGGTGGAGAAAGTGGGTTGGGGGAATATCTCAGTGCAGAGTTATGGAAAGATATTGATTGGGTGGGATGAGGGAAATACACCCGTATGGAGAGTCAATAACTGGTGACACCTTCTTAAACCATTTATAGGGAACTGTCTGCGCAGATTACTGTTTTGGCAGCACATGAGAGGAATTCTTGGTTTTGATTTATTTACACAATCAGTTTGTGAAAAGTTCTTCAGTGCTCAATTTTCTGTATACTTTATTGTTTTGCACGATATGTACGGATATGAATGTTTTCTTTTGTTGGATTAGAATTACAATAGAAATATCCCCTACTCTTTTCAATAGTGCCATGGAATCTTTAACATCCACCTGAACTACCACCAATCCAGGCAGATGGGACCTCAGTTTAATGTCTCATCCAAAAGACAGCACCTCAGAAGTGCAGCATCCCCCCTCATGCTGCACTTCAGTGTCAGTATTGGGATATTAACCCAAGTGCCAGGTGTGTGAACTGAACTCACAGCTCTCTGATCTTCTGGCCTCAGAGGAAAGTGTGCTTCCTACTGAGCCACTGACACCACTCAACAAGCTCAACAAACTCAACAAAACATATGCCTTTACAATCAATAGACAGATCCTACTACCAGTGGCTTCCCTGGCTGTAATACCTATGACTTTCTGCAGACAAAGTTGCAAATCCACAACAGCTTCAACCTTACCATAGACATTGCCTTGCCAGCTGCTACTGCACTATGTATTAAACCTGTACATAGGAACTTGTGTACACAGGAAGTTGTGTACATAGGAACCCTAAGTTTGTGGTTTTTGAACCTTTGAAACTTGAAAGAAACCAGGGATCTTGCATGGACCTCCACATGTATTACTTTACTGTGTAACTGTAACTGTACTTGGCTATATTCCTGACATGGAACCTTTGTAAATGAGCAATGCTCAAAGGTGTTATCGAATAATCCAATAAATAAATAAAGAATAAAATAAAATAGGAACTTTTTTAACTTTATTGATGGTCATGGAAAACTTTCACTGTTCAAGATAGACAAGTAGAAGGTGAGCTTCTCTAGTCCTGGTCAGTTTGCACTAGGCCCTGGGATAGTAAAACCATGTTAAAAAAAACCTTGGGAGACCCCGTTACCAAAACTCATGCCTCTCCCCCTCTCCCAAGCTTAACCTCCATGGTGCAGAGGGTCTACAACCAAATTATCCACCGCTCCCATTACAGGAGATCCCCCCTGCTACCTAGTCAGTGGGATGGAGGGTACCAATGCACCTTAATATATTTCCTTTTTGTAAGTCCAGAACAATCACATTCTCTAATACAAACACTGCAAACTTACCTTTGAGTGCAAATAATTTCCTTTGAGGATAAGCACTGGTGAGGTACCACCCTGCCTGGGGCTTCATGGTAGATGACTGCCACCAAGATCCCAAGGATTACATGGGCTTCACTTTCAGCAAGGCCTTCAGTGCCTTCAGCTGCAGACAACAGTACTTCTCAGCTCTTCTCCAGTAAACAACCACACCCAAAAACTCACCAGTCACAAGGAGCAGGCCACACTCCCTGAAAAGTCCCAGCCAATCTAGCCACCAGAAAGTCTCCAGGCTGGGCAGAGTTAACCCTTTGGGGTTCATGAACATACTGGTTGGCCAGAGACAATTAGGAGTTACACAAGGATAACTGTATTTTTGTGTAACTAATGTATGTAAGCAAAGTGAGAAAGCCCTATTTCATGACTCAGAACTGCAGTTCTGAGTCATAAAAATGGCCTTCCCTTTTAAACAAAACCACTGATGGGTGGCCAGCTCCACTGTCAGTATAACTCCTCATACTATTAACCCATTTGTAAAACAGACTGATGGTGAGTGCTCAGCCTTGCCACTAGCAGGAACCCCCCCACTTGCATTGTGAATCAAAGAAAAACACAGGGAGCAGGTGACCAACCCTGCCTGAACCCAATACCCACCATCTGACCCCAAAGAAATTGCCAGAAATGGGTGCCCAGCACCACTACTGATATCCTCCTGTGCCATGAAGCAAAGAAAAACACTGGTAATGGGTGCTAAATCCAGTCACTGTTCCTTCTGTTCAGGAAGTAACTCAAGGAAATACATCACTGGCGGGTGCACAACCCGGCCTCAGGTACCTCCCAACTGACCTGTAAACAAATACACTGGTAGCAGGTGCCTAATTTGCTGGTACTCCACCATTACCCATCCTTTAGCAACCAGACCACCCCATCCACCCCTCCCAGTTACCCACAGTTTGGTCCCTTCCTGCAAATCTTCAATGTCCCTTGACATACTCCTCTACCAGCAAAAAGAAAAAAAAACCTGGAAAATAAACTAAGTCCCAAAATATGTATATTGCTCATGTACATGGACTTAGCTATTTTTTCACTTTTAGTTATTTTCCCCCTTTATTTCTTTGCTCACAATTTGGCCATTTTTAGCTATTATGTCTCCAGATTTTCAGGATGGCCTAGTAGGCATGCCACCTCATGACCATATAAGTGGCATCTTGTAAATTCAACCTAAAATCTGTTTTGGGGATCGACCCTTAAACACATTTTCCATAAGATTTATAGGGTGCCACTTAGAGTGGTTACTAGGGATGTGACAACTTGCGTGCCTTGACATTATAGGCCCAAAATGGGCAAGTTTTGAGAAAAGAAAGGAAAAATGAAAAAAGGTCAGAAAATGCAAGTATTGGCATGATTGTGAACTTTCTTCATTTTTTTACGTCAGTAGATGGTGGCCAGTCAAGGTGGAGGGAGGGTTTTGCTGGTTGTCAAGGACAGAATTCTACTTTAAAGATGGTTGCAAGGGATTGGGGTGTTTTACTTGCAAGGGTTGGAGGGTGGCATGGATACTATTGAGTGGAAGGTTAGGTTTTACATGTTTGCCTGCACCAGGATTGGGCACCTGGTGTTGGGAAATGGGGGGATGGGGCCTACTTTGGCCACTTGTGGTCTAGTGCACTAAATCTTACTGTGCAGATGTTTTGTGAGTAACTTGCAGAGCCACTCACAAAGCCAGCTGCAGCTCTGGTGCAGTGAGCATCATTACGCAGCTGCTTCCTGACTGGCTGCCAAGGCCCCTCGCAATGAAAGCTCCAAGTCTGGCACAGTGTGCTTCACTATGCACCTGCTTCATGACTCGCCCACAGGTTTGGAACAGTATGCATCGCCATGCAGGTGAAGCAAGTTACAGCGCTGCTACAGTTTCTCCAAACATGCCTTTAGGTATCATCCTTCAAATAGGAAATTCATTGCAAAAGTCTATATTTAATGCAGGGTTTAAAACTGCAAAGCAGTCAAAGTAAGGAAATGAAATACTAAAGTTCCATGGTTAAGGTTAAAAATGAGTTTAAAAAGGTTAAGGTTAAAAGTAAAGGTTCAGAGTCTCATGAACCTTGACAAGTTGCTGGTGAGGTATTCCTCGTGGATTTCTACCCTAATACCCACCCCTATCCCCCAGCCACTACACTCATGACTCAAGGTCAAATTTCAGTTTTGGTACCATACCATGTACAAATATGCCCCCCAAGTGCAGCACAAAGCAAGACATTAACAGGTTTGTACAGTCACAAAATTCAGCACCCTACTGGTCAAGATTGGGTGTGACACTGGAGAACAAGCAGCCTGAGCTCAAACTATAAGTTAGCTCATCCCGGACATGTTAGCTGTTGTGCAGATGTGCTATGCTGTACTCAGATATCCTCCTGCAGATGAGCCCATTCCCCATTTAAGTTGCTAAGTGATCAGTGCCAGCTCATTGTGCTGTAATTTCCATCTCATTAACAGGACTTTGCCCTTTGGATTGTTGGAGGGTGGGCCAGTGCCCATTGTTAAGAGATGGTTATTGGAACTCCAGTACAATGCAATACTAAGCAGCACTGCATCACATGCATTTTTATACTGTGGTCAGAATGCAGGTCATGCTTTGGAATTATTTCTGGGTATGAATTTATGTGGCATGCTTGACATTTGTGGTACCAAATCCCCATGACATGTGTAGATCAGAACATTGAAAATGATTTTCCTGACCACTGACCACACCAAACACCCTACTTACAGTAAGGACTACCACATACCAACTTATGTTTGTGCTTTTATATGCATTCCCAGCCTCAGAAATCATGTGTGGGGTGATTGACAGTGTTTTCTGTACTGTAAACTAAGTAAAAACATGCCTTTCAAATGCAATAATTTGCACAGCATAAAACTACCCTTAGTGACTTCACAATGCTTTGAATTTGGCTTAGCATACTGTATGTGGCTCACCCACTAATTTGCCTGTGCGTAGTCCCTACCTTTGTGCTACCAAAGAACCAAATGATAGCTATGCAAAGTTATGTTTTGACTATAGAAAGCCCTGTGCTAACTCAAGACCCAAGGAGCAAACCTTAGTTTGCGTGGTGCAGTCATTTGACATAGCACTGTAGCACTGAATATTTGTCTCATTTCATTTTAAAAACAGAACAAAAAGAATATCATCTTTTTATGTCTGATAAATGTTTTGAAATGTTAGGACCAAAGGAAATGGTTAGCTGAGGAATTGCTTCTGATTTGAATAGCATAAACACCAATTTAATGCGTCATGAATGCAGTAAGAGGGAGAAACACTGGTCTTTTTTCTGTTATGTATTTGTTCATATAATGTACAGTGACTTTAGCCTGCAGGTATTGTTCTTTCATTGGAAACATCCCTGGAGTCACCTTCAAAAAAGACTAAGAACTAAAAAGAAATGAAGGAACTAAAAGTATTTTTAAAGCCATAAATAAAGCACTGAATTAGATAAAACACTGTGGACCCAATAGTCAAAGGTTAGCACCAGCGTTAAACTGGGCTTGTGCTAATACCCCAGGCAGGGCTATATTCAGAGGCCCCTGAAGTGCTTCCCAAATCCAGCAGCACCAAGGTGCTAACTATACCACTGCATTGATGCAAATGAGAAGGCCTCCTCATGCATACAGGCACAGCTACATATTTAAAGATTTATGGTGTTGGTAAACAGCCCACAGAGCAGTGCTGTTTACTGCCACCAAAAACCAAGTCAGTTCAGTTTCATTTTATTGTATGACAAACAACATTGTCATTTATAAAAGATACATAAAATCATTCATTAAAAAAAAGGAAATACAATAATATAAAACAAGCATTTGTCAATGCCGAATGTTGGCTTGCTGGCATTGGCATTGGTAGTGCAGAAATTAGAAAAATTAAAAAAATTGTCAGTGTCAGTGGCTCAGTAGGTAGCACACTTGCCTCTGAGGCTGGGAGATCAGAGGGCTGTGGGTTCAGTTCCCACATCTGGCACTTGGGTTAATATCCCAGTACTGACACTGTAATGCAGCATGAGAGGGGTGCTGCATTTCTGAGGTGCCGTCTTTCGGATGAGACGTTAAACCAAGGTCCCGTCTGCCTGGATTGGTGGTAGTTCAGGTGGATGTTAAAGATCCCATGGCACTTATTGAAAAGAGTAGGGGAATTTCCCCAGTGTCCTGGCCAAATTTCCCTCATTCACTAAAAATACCACCAACAGCTTAATCTGGTTCAAGGTCAGTTGGCATTCATCTGTATCCCCTTCCCCCGGGTTGTGCCTGAAAATAGGCAGGATTTGTCTAGTGCACTTACCCGGTCAACAAAAGCTAAATAAAATAAATAAATAAATAGATGCATAATAGGAATGCCAGTGAAATACGGAACTAATGCCAAACCTCCTGCATTTGGGTTGTTGGCAATGCTTACACCATTCCACCTTACCCCCCCTGCAGACAGCAACAGGTGTCACTGTGTGCCTTGGGGTCTTCAGCCCTTATGTGCACCCCATTCCATAAGGAAATAAGCTGAGATGGATGCAGTATAGGAAAATGGGGTGAACATTAGGGACGAAGACTCCTAGGCATACCTCAATGCCTGTCAATGGCTGCAGGGTGGGGGATGGTTGTGGAATGCCATGAGCATTATGACCGATGAACCCAAGTCACACCCCTGACACCTGTCAGTCTCTACAGGGTGGGGCGTTACATGTGGAAACCCTAAAGCCCCAGGCGTTTGTTGGTATTTTCACTCCAAATTTTCAACATGCACTTTTTGGGACCCCACCTCATGAACAGTGTCAGTATTATTTCATTACTCAATCCTGAAAGGTGATACTGTATCACTCAGCGACTGTGCCATTTGGCGCCACAGGTGCGGAAACACATTTCATTCTGGATGTGAAAAATGACAGCTTTACTATTCATGAGGAGGTGTGAAAAAATGGTAATGTTTAAAATCTGGAGTGAAAATATGAAAAATTGGCAACGTTAAGAGCATTCAGTTCAGAGTAGTAATGCCGCACCTGGGAATGGTCGTGTTTGGTCAAATAATTCAATTGAGAAGTGCAAGACCAAAGGTCTAAGAGCCTGGCACCATACCAAAGGCAAACACACTGTGTGATAGTTCCCACTGCTGTAAGTTCCAAAGTTTTATCAAGCCTTGTCCATTTAGAAAGGAAAAACACTCACCAAGGAATGAAATGGTGCTTAAATCCTTTAATCAATGTGATTCAGTAATTTAAAAGTCAGTACAAAAATGGACAAAATCAGCAACAGTACCAAGTAAAAACTTCCAGCTCCACCCGCTCAATGCATATGCATGTTAGTGGACAAGGCTTGATAAAACTTTGGAACTTACAGCAGTGGGCACTATCACATGGTATGCTTGCCTTTGGTATGGTGCCAGGCTCTTAGACCTTTGGTCTTGCACTTCTCAATTGAAGTTAAGAGCATGCATAGAAAGTGCACAACACATGCCCTCAACGCAATCATGTTTAGGAATTTTTCCACCAAATTTTCAACATGGGCATTTTGGGACCTCCCATCATGAACAGCGACACTGTGATTGTGTTAATCTGTCCCAAAAGTTGATTTCCCACAGTGACCACGCCATTCTGTGCCACAGGTGTGAAAACATGATTTGGCAAGGATGTACAAATGACAGCTGTACTATTCATAAGGAGGTTTGAAAAATGGAAATGTTGAAAATTTGGAGTGAAACTATTAAAAACTAGTGAAGTTATGAATGTGGGTAGAAACTGCTTGAAACGCAGTCATTGTTTGGACTTTTTTCACCAGATTTGCAACATGGGCTTTTTGGGACCTCCCCTCATGAACAGTGGCACTGCCATTTCATTGACTGGTCCCAAAAGGTGATTCTGCACAGTGACCATAAAATCACCTTTTAGGACAGAGAAATGAAATGACAGTGCCAGTGTTCATGATGTGGGGTCCCAAGAACCCCATGTTGAAAATTTGGGGCCAAAATTCCAAAAAATGGCTGAGATATCAACTTAAGTTGAACCCCCCTTCCCCCTATTAACTCCCATAATGCGGCTTACCTTCGATTATGCATTTTGCAGTTTGGATTTGCAGAGTGAAGATGTATCCCAGGGCACAGAAGATGACAGCACCCTATCTTCAGAGGTAAGTATGGGGTGACGGGGGTGCGGGAAGGTGGGTGCACAGAGGCAGGTTTGGGATGGGGAAGGGGATGGTGACACAATGATGGACCATTTCCTTTTTTACAGGTACAAAAAAAAATAGTGAAGGATGGCCAGCCCGGTGGCACTGAGGCGCTGGATGCCACACCTCATGCTACGCTGGCGACCCCGGTTTGGGAATGTGCCTGGGCCATTGGGGTCAGCAGGGGAGGGATAGAATTGAGCATCCAGAGGACTGCTGTCCTATCCCTGGGGAGGGACTGGTACTTCCATCGCCCCGCAGTAGCCCCCAGTGGAGATCGGGACACTGCAAGGAGCAGTGCACTTGGGCCGAAGTGTGGCAGATGTTGTCACGTTGTGCCTTGATGTCATTGCACATCCGCACTTCAATGGGGTGGAAATGTAGGAGGAAAAAGGAGTGGATGACTGAGCAGCTTGATGGCTGCACTTATCTCCACCCTGAGAGGCCTGTCATGGAATCGCACTTCAGACTTGGTTCCCAACATGGCATGGGGGGTATGGGGGATCCCCTCCATGGGCATGGCATCAGTGCCAGCCTGGTATGTGAGTGAGCCTGCGGACTACCCCAGGGGTTGAAAGAAGGTGGCTGGATATTAGCAGGTTGGGCTGCAAGGAGGATAAATAAATTCATGATAAAAAAATAATAATGTAGGATTGTTTTCTTCTTTCACAGGGACTTTTTTTATATATATATAATGTGGGCACGCTGGGATGGGCTCCCAGTTTGGCACAATAGTGGGGGGGGGGCATGTCAAAATGGGGATTGGGCACCCTGATGTCATAAAATCCTGTAGAGGGGTTTTGGGGGGAGGGGGGCCCATCTGACACCGGGAGTTGGCATCCTAGTGTCGGAAGAAAAAAATTTTGGCACACTGGGGTGGGCTTCCAGTGAGTCACAATAACGGGGGGGAGGGGTGATATATGCCGACATGGGGACTGGGCACCCCAATGTCAGCTTTTTTGGAGTGTGTGAAGGGTGGCAGGAGCCACCATGTTCTGGCACACTGGGGTGGGCTTCGAGTATGCCACATTTAATGAGGAGGGGGAATACTTGACGACACTGGAATTGGGCACCCCCGATGTTGGCTTTGTGGGACTGTGTGGCAGGTGTAGGAGTTGCCATTGTGGAAAGCCTCTCTGCAGCTACATTACTTTTTGAAATGTTTCACCAGGAAAGGCACACTGAGCAAACTTGTTGCTCATAACTCTAGCCATATGCATCACTATGCACTTCTAATGCATATGGCTGGAGTCTTTCATCTGCTGCCACAATGATGAAACTACACTTGATTGCAGCAGCAGATTTCTTTCAACTTTTTTGCTCTCTTTGAAGTTTTCTGTCATCACCAGCATGCTCACTGATTGGCAGCTGAAGGATGAACCCACTAAAGCATCCCCTGCATTTGCCACAACAGTGACACACCCCTGAAATGTACTACTACCACAAGATGTTGCTTGCATGTGTGGGCAAGCCAACATAATAAAGTCACAACATCAATCTTTCTCATTCCTTCATTGCTCACACATGACTGTGGGGGTATCATTAATATAACTAATATTGCACATGCCTTGTCATATATCTTTATAATTAATTATACCTCAACTATCACCTTAATTCACATAAAATACCCTCGTCCCTTCAGATATTGCACAACCTTTAAAATAGTACCTTTTTATAATTACATATAACTTGTGAACTATCTCTGTCACCAGAGACTACATGTAAATTTGTTCTGCTCAATAGCTTTACATAACTTAACAGTTTTGTCTAGAATTTCTTCCTCATTTGATTTTAGCAAATAGATAAGTTAGTAAATAGGCTCCATATCCAAGTCAGCTAGGATTCCCCCAAATAAGTTTTCATTCAAATTTATAAAAAGGACACAGAATTAGCAAATGAAGAAGATTGTCCTCTCCCAGTCCACAATTACATATTATATTCATCTGTTTACCAAATAATTGTCTTAGGACCATTGGCGCAGTGTTATCACCGAGTTAATGCGGGTCCACTGTATTCAAAAGGTGAAATAGTGCACGGCAAACTGCAGTAGTGCCGGGCAAAATTATAATGTATGCAAGAGGCAGACTGAAGAGACGTGTCAGTGCAATGCTATATTCAGTGAATAGCACTGCACAAAGTGGTGTCGCACGATGTTAGTGCAACACTTTGCACCGTGCACATTACCGCCCAGGAAAAGGTAGTCTTAACGCTGGACAAACCAGCTTTGTTCAACTTTGTGGCTTTGTGCAGCTGTTGTGTGACTTTTGCGTGGCTTTGCGTGACTCTACATAATAAGTATGACACATAGAAATAAGCCAGACATAGAGGAAACATGCTGCTCACTGATGGTATCACTATGATGCCATCATCTGCCACCAGTCCCCCAGCCATGCCAGGCAGTAAGTGGTGACCCAACTCCCAGTGGACACCATGGCAGTGTGGCCATACAGCACATACCTGCAGAACACCCTTCTGTGGACACCAACAGATGCCAGCACATACATGCAGCACTGAGGGCATGGAAGGTGTTGAAGGGAGGGTGTACAAGTGGCCAGGCTGCACCACAGACTGGGCACAGCCACAAGGCTGGAACACATTACGCAGTGCACATGGGTCAGTGTTGGGAATACTCCAACACCAGTGTGCCTGTCTGATCATATGTGCCCCCCCAGCCACATATCACACATCTGTAGAGACACTACAGCACACACAGACAGCCTTGTATATGTTACTGTGAACATCCCACGCCAGTGGTGCAGCATCTGTAGGTCACATAGTAGCATAACTGTAATGTCCACTGTCAGTAAACACCTGCAAATTGGGCCTGTCACTGTGTACAGTGCAGTGGTCATCACTGCCCTACACACCATAGGCATTTCTGAGTCCCTCATACTACTGGTCCCCTTGCTACTGTAGTGTCTGCTGTGCACTGTAGCATGACTTACAGTTTGACAGTTGCAAGCAGCACCACTACTTGTGCCTGTGCTCTGTAGTCCTCTGGGACACAATATGATATGCTGTACTGTATAAATGTAGCCTGCAGCTACCACCATGCACTGTCAGACTGACCTACAGGTAGAGCTGTGGGCAGATCCAGCCAGCCCCTGTACTTCCAGACTGACTCACAGGTGGAGCTGTGGGACCCTGCAGTAACACTGGGAAAACTGCATGCAAATCAGGTCATAATGAGATGCTAAGTAGGCTCATTTGCATGTCACTTTTGAATATAGCAAAGCTTAGCCCTGGGCAAACATGATTGCATTGGGCAAATGGCTTAGCTCCATGCTAAACCTGTGCAAATACGTTAGCTCTGTGCAAATGCTTTGGAAATATTGAACATTTTTGTACTGGAGGCAGTATTGTGCAGTGGTTTAAGGCTCTGAGCTGCAAATCTGTAGACCTGGGTTTTAATTCCAGGGCCCCCACTTGCATACTGTGTAACCCTGAGAAAGTCATTTAACTTCCCAGTGCTCCCAGGTTGCACCTGTTAAAAAGCTTTCAGCATAGTGTGCCACTCCTAGTTAAACAATTGGAAAAACATGCACTGCTGCTTGCAGCTTTACTGAATCCACACCTTTGCTGGCACACACATTGGCCACATAGTTCACCTCTACCTTCCTTCACGTTGCTATGAACTTAGCTGCTGTTCTGATGTGCACTTCCTGATTGCTATTTTCAGAGCTGTCTCATTCCAGGGCTATGTTTGCACTGCACTCCTAGTCCAGTTTGCCCAGCTTCCTTAGCATGCTACATTCAGCAGGTTTAGCACCGGGGCTATCCCTTTTGAATATAGTAGGCTATATGTCTGGGCTAATTTAGCATGCTGGGCGGTGCTAATTTAGCCCGGGGCAAAGTTTTGAATACCTGGCTCATAATCTCTGCGCATCATTATATTGAAATCAGAATTTGGTAAAGATTTTTCTTATACTTGGATCTTTTATGTTGAGAAGATATGATGCCATGCCAACTGCTATCTTTCTATTATTAGCCAACCATTTGCTTATTTTTAGGTTTTTACTTAAGTCCATTTCCTTCTGTATATGGATATCTCTACTTTTGTTTTTTATCTGAAGTTCAATATACTCTAATGGTTAAATATAACTTTCTGTCAAACATGCCAACAAGCCATATGGTTTAATATTTTTTTCTATGATTAGTAGACTAGGGAAGAACAATCCATTCTGCCTATTTACAATTGTTTCCTCTAAGCATGAACGAGGTAATCTTACTTCCTTCATATTATAAACTTTCATCCAGTATATACATTGTCTTTGTTCTACATAGCATCTTATTGGTAACTAGCCCAGTTCCAATCTAATTAAGGTACAGGAGACCCCACCTGGTAGGATCAATAATCTCTTATAAAACGTATTCATCACAATAGCAAAGGCATCTAAATTTCCCATATCCCAAAGTTCTGCACCACATAAAATCTGTGCTTTAATTTTAGCATGTAGGGCCCTTAGACAGCCCTTTATTGATTGACCACCAAATTTATAAGCAAATCTTTCCACTGTTGGAGAGAATCTTTTAATTTGTTTGCATCATTGTGTTTATATGTTCCTTCCATTTTAAATTATATGTGACTACTATCCCTAAATAACAAAATTTCTACACCCTTTCTATAAGTTGTCCATTACAACCTTAGATTTTGATCTTTCCCATTCCTTCTGTTAACTTTATTGCATATTATATATTTTGTTTTGGCATAATTTATTTCCAAAGAAGCATATGTACATCCCAGGTAAAACTTATGTAAACTTCTTTTAACACCAAGGTAGCTAGTCAAGATTAATACCACATCGTCTGTGTATGCCAGGTAGGGGCAGTGCCTGTTACCCATTTTGGCGCATGTAACTCTGAGTCATAAAGTTCTTTTAATACCTTATTTAAATATAAATTAAATAATATTGGTGATAGGACACATCCCTGTATTAAGCCCATATTAGTACAAAATTTTGGCGTATTATCACCTTTGAATTCTCACTCTCATCAATATGGAATAAAAACCATAAAATACTTAAGCTGAAAACCCCAGTAAGTACCCTTTTGTTCAAAAGGCTTTACTGTGATGGCATTATGGAAATTTGCAACTGCTTTACGAGACACTAACTAACCTCCTTCCCTCAAACGGCTGCCCCCCAGCTGAAATGTGTGCCTCTGCCTCTAGCATGTCCACCAACAGATCCACAGGATTTATTGTCAAACTCTCATATGTTATTCTTTGATGCTCTGAACAGCTGCAGCCTGATTCTAGCACATGCTACTGCACTTGGGGATAAGTATCGTCTTTCGCCCCCAAAAATATTCGGTCTCTTGTCCATCCAACACCTCCCTCTGCCTCAACCTCCATGACCCTCCCAGTTACGCCCCTGCTACTATATTCCTCCTCTTGCATTTAGTACAATGTCAGCTTTTCTCCTCCATATGTCACCACATTTTGGGGCAAAACTCACTTCGTCACCTTTCGTATAGTCCTCCACCCTCCCAATCCCTCACTCTGCTCTAACAATTGGGTCCTCTTCACTTGTGCCCCTATTCCCCATCTCTCCCTACATTATGCACTTGATATCTTCTATCTGGTATGCTTACCCTCTCCCTAACATTTCCCACTACAAAATGCACAGTTTTGGGGCTTGGATCCAGCACAAGTTCATTATCCATGACTCCTTGTTTTTCTATGTTCAATGTATATTACCTGTAAATGTGCATTTTTACTATAATAGCAGCTATTTTTACTGTTTGTACTATTGTAACTTGTCTTTCTGTATTATTACTGTAGGATCGCATGTCCACCTTGTAAATGAGCTTGCTCAATGGTGCCCGCCTCGATAAATAAAGATATTGATTGATATTGATTGATTGATATTACACAGGTTTTACTTTCTTTGTATGATGACATTATTATAGTTATTAAGAAATAATCCAATCCATATTCCATTAATACTTGCCAGAGTTTGTTCCTTCTTATTCTGTCAAAAGCAAGCTTTAAATCAACGAATACACAATACAATTTTTGTTTTTTAATATTAATGTATTTGTGAATCATATGTGTAAATGTGAAACACTGGTCGATAGTCTAGTGTTCAGGTATAAATCGCACCTGAGCTTCATCTATTGTGTTATGCCCCTGAATATTCTTTCCTGGTTGATTTTTGTAAAGATCTTTTGGGAAGTATCTAATAAACTAATTGGTCTGTAATCTTTTGGAATTGACGTCTCTTCTTTTTTAAAGATTGGAACGGTGATATTTTCTCTCCATGTTGATAGTACAGTATCTTCCCAGTTTTAGCTATAAAATTATAAGTTTTTTCAGACAGGGTATCCACAGATTTATATAATTTAGGATTAAGTCCAATGGAATATCATCCGGTCCGGGTGCCTTGTGCCTCTTTCCATGGCTCAGTGTTCTATATATCTCTTCTTCCCTAATCTCATCAGCTAGTGGGACCCATTCAAGTATATTACTTTCTTGGCTTATAGCTCCTTTGTCAAAGAATAGACCTTTATAATATGCTTCCCACATGTGTGGTTCTATATAGTTCTCAGTTCTTCTGGGTAGGAATCTCAACCATATGCAGCCATTCTCCAGTACTTATTATTTTTATTCCAAACCACAGACTCAAATTCTCTCCATATAAACCTTCTATTAGTCTCTCTTTTGATGTTTAACAGCTTTTTATATTCCTTCCTTAATTTATTTAAATAAGTTTTATTTACTCTAACAGGAATATTTCTTACCAATCTGACATTTTTATTAATTTCCTTTTCAGCAGCCTTACACTCAGCATTGAACCATTTACTCCCTTTATTTTAGTTGAGATGCTCTTATTATAATAGATGCCAATTTATTCGTAATTTTCTCAAAATCTTCCAAAACGTCTTCTTTGTTACTATTTGTAATATTCCAAATTTGATCTTGTACCCCACTGTCTGTTAATAACTGCCTGGAGAAGTTGTCTATCAGATTCCATTTGATCTCTTTTTTGGTTCTAATCTATTTACTTTTAGGTTTCTTGTCTCCACTTTTGTTCCAGTATCCATTGATACTTCAATGGGGCTATGTTCACCTTCAGCCCTATCACCTACTGTTAAATCTCTAACCTGTTCTAATAGGTTTAAATTGATCCAGCACATATCTATAATGGACACCCCTCTGCTTCCCAAGTATGTGTATTCTCCTTGATTATCTCCTTTCATCCTACCATTGACCAGAGTAAAATTTGTATTGGTTAATATATAACTTAGCTTTCTCCCTCTGGAAGAGCCCCTGTGATCTTTTGACTTTCTTACCACATTAATAAATTTAGACTTCATATCCATGCATGCCTCATTTAATTCTGGGGTTAATTCCAGGCACTGCCGCACCCTGGCATTGAAATCCCCCACTAAATCTATGCCACAATCTGGATTGCTTTGTGTGCTTCTCTCTACCATATTCTCTCATTTATCCAGTATTACTGAATCCATAAACTTGGAATTAAATATGTCCTAAATCTGTGGAGATTCCAGTTGTTTTAAATTCCTTAGATATTTTGATCCATGTTATCAGGCCACCAGATAGCCTGCTATATTTCCTGTTTCTTCTAGCTTTTTTATTAAACAGTTTGTATCCATTAATATTTTTTGGTTGGGCTGTCAAAGTCTCCTGTAAACAGATTGAGTCAAACCCCTTTATATAATCCATAAAAGAGGGGTCAGCTAATCTAACTTTGATCCCTGCTATGTTCCAGGATAAGATTTTATATCCTAACCTTTTATCCTTTTCTGTTTGATTTGATCTCACCTTGATTTCATTTTTAGAATTATCTGGTTGTTAATCTTCATTATATTCCAGGAGAATCTGAAACCTATTAGAGTTTTTTTTATACTTCATTTATTGTTTTAGTTCTTACATTTTACTTTACAGCTTCAATTACTTATTACATCCATGTACAGTACTGCAGATAACAGTATATATCCTCTTAATTTCAGCCACCTGAGATTTACCATACCGCTTTTTACAGTTTTTTATAACCATAACTGTTCCCCTTACTAGACAAGTAGCTAAAATCATGGGAAGATAGATATAACAAACAAAATATACCAAACATACATATACATACATACATAGGGTCTCACAACTCTACATAACTCACTTAGTTATTATAACCCTTTCTAATGTGGGAAAGTTCTGGTATTCCCCCTGAATATCCAACCCAGAAGTTAACATGAGGTACTTTGTATCATAACCATATTACTTATTAGGAGGCACAGGCAAACCCCACAGCCTGGGCCACTCAGCTTTGCCCAACCTTGTGAGAATCCACCTCCCTGACCTATCCAAGTCCTCCAGCATTAAAGGAAGAGAAAGATAAAAAATAAAAAGTGTGGGGGGGGAGAGAGGAACCTGGCCTTATATAGAGGAGGACTGTCTGTTCTCAATAAGACTACAACTGTAGCCTACCCCACCCAAATAGTCCAACGGGGCCAGCAATTCACATAAACTGCAGTTCTCCTCTGGATCTCAAATGTGAATTCCTCCATCTTTTGAATTTGCCCCACCATTTCCAACCAGTCTTCCTTTGTTGGGGGAAGAGGCTGCAACCATTGCCTTGTTATAGACTTTAAAGCTGCTGCTATTAAAATTTGCCATAAATATTTGGCATCCCTCCCTTTAATTTCTGCTGGAATTTCTCCCAGTAGAAGACTCTGTGGATCCAGTTGTCCTTGAATCTGGAAGATCTGCTTAAGCGAGGTGGTCAACATTGACCAAAATGGAGTGATAGTGGGGCAAGACCAGAAGATGTGTTCGTGGGTGGCTCTGTCCACTCCGCACTTCCTCCAGCATTCTGGGGAGAACCCCCTATGTTGTCTAGAGACCACCACTGGTACCCTGACATATCTAACCCTTACTTTCCACATAAACTCCTTCCAGGTGGGGGATGAGAAAATCCTCCAGATGTTACCCCAAGTCTTTTCCCAAGCTCCCTTGGGGATAGATAGACCCATTTCATGTTTCCAAGCCATTTTAATATAACTAGTACTTACTTTAATGTGTTTAATACTCCTCTTATATAGTTGAGAGATAACCCTGTGTGATGTTAAGCTTTCCAAATGTCCTCAAAGATATGTTCCGCAGTCCCCCCAAAACCTGTTCTACGCTCCAGATTAAGTTTTTTACTAATAAAGTTAGTAATTTGGCAGTAATGCATTCTATCTCCGGGGGAGAGATCAAAAGCTCTCTGTGCTACCTCAAAGGATAGTAATCCCCCTCCCTATAATAACTGCCATGGTACCTGTAACCCTCTTCTAGCTCTTTCTAAAAACCAAGTGTCCCATTGTGCTGGGCCAAATGAAGGCTCTATCGCCCACCAGCTGTATCTCCAATGACCCCCATGTTTCCTGTCCCTCCTGGTACCCCTCTTCCACCCCTCCCACATTGTCCGAGTCGTGGAACATATCTCCTCTCATGCTGTTATGAGGTCCGCAGGATGGAACAGTACTGCCGGCAAGGGGGAGGGAGGATGTACAGCCAACTCTATCTCCTTCCATATAGCCCTAAATGAGGTGTGCCCCCACAACAAAGCTGTTCTCAGATGAGTGGCCTCCCAGTAGCCCTCAAGCCATGGAACCCCCAATCCCCCCTCCTCCTTTGGTAGAAATAAAGAATGTTGCCTTACTCTAGGTCTTCTATTTGCCCAAATAAAATTCATTAGCATTCTCTGCCAAGTTTCCAAATCTTTTCTGGTCACCAGGCAGGTGGTGCCTTGAAACAGATACAAAAATCTTGGCAAGACATTCATCTTTACAGCCATCACCCTACTATGAAGTGAAAGAGGCAGTAAACCCCGTCTTTTAAAATAATTTTTTAACTGCTGTACCATGGGAGAGAAGTTCACATTTTTCAGTTGTGCTGGGGAGTTGCTAATAATGATCCCCAAATATTTCATTTGTGTAAGATCCCATCTCATAAGATAGGCTTCCTTAATTTCCTGGGCGGGGACATATCTAAACTTCAGGACCTCTGTTTTAGCAGTGTTCAATGAATAACCTGCCATTACAGAAAAATGAGCCAACCTGTCCATTACCCTTCTGAGGGATGTGTCTGGGTCTTCCAGGTAAAGGAGGACATCATCTGCGTAAAGAGATATCCTATACTGACTGCCAGCCAATTCTACCCCCCTGATCCCCTCATCCTTCCTAATGCTCTGAGCGAAGGGTTCAATGTAGAGAGCAAAGAGGAGGGGAGACAGGGGGCACCCCTGCCTCATCCCCCTCTCCAAGCCGAACCCCCTAGTATGATGACCATTCACTCTTATGTATGCTGTAAGGGATTTGTAGATTTTGGCTATCAGGGTCTGAAAAGCCCCTCCCAACCTGAAAGAGGCAAGGACCTCCTCCAGAAACCTCCAGGACACTTTATCGAAAGCTTTTTCTGCATCAATGTTGACCAATAAAGCCGATTTTTTGGAACTAACTATGTGATCAATTAGAAGGGATGTTTTCCTCAAATTATCCTGAGCCTGTCAGCCCAGAATAAAACCTGTTTGTTCAAGGCCAATTATTTGGGGTACCAATGTTTTTAGTCTCTTGGTCAAAATTGAGGTAATTAATTTTTAGTCAATATTTAAAATTGAAATGGGACGGTAGGAGAAACACAATACAGGGTACTTGCCCGGCTTGGTTATCACTGAGATTATTGCCTGGGACCAGGAGAGGGGATCTCACTCTCTTCTCCCTGTAGAAACTGAAATAATTTCCCCAACAACGGGGAGACCTTCCCACCAAATTGTTTATAGAACTCCCCAGGCAATTCATCGGTCCCCGGGCACTTGAAGGTCTTGAGGCTCTTAATAGCCCCAAGCACCTCCCCATCTTCAACCTGTCTACTCAACCAAGTCACCTGCTCCTCAGAGACTGAAGGGAAATCTAGTTTCCCTAGGAATTCTTTGATCTGAGCTTGCGATGGCTGAGCACCTTGCTTATAAAGATTGGAATAATAAGCCCTAAATGATTCCACTATGGAATCAGTTTCCTAAGCCATACGGTTATCCAGGGGGTGCTGTATTGCCTGTATGGTAGCCTTACTCCTCTGGACTCTGAGTCTAGCTTCCAGCAATCTCAAAGACCTAGGTCTTCCTTCGTAATATTTCTGTTTAAGAAACAGAAGCTTCTGCTCAACCCCATAATCAAGAATATTCATTAATTTAGCCTTCAGTTGTTTCAATAGTTTGGTCCTGTCTTTGTCTATTTTAATCTTTTGCCGGGCCTCACACTGTGCTATTTGTGATATTAGCTCAGCCTTCTTAGCCTCTCTTTCTCTTTTCCTTCTGCTTGACCATTTTATAAAATCTCCCCATATAACTGCCTTTATAGTATCCCATAACACAGCAGGGGAGGTCCCTGGGAGATCATTTTCCACCCGTGTTTGTTCCAGTGTTCAAGTGATAGAATCCACCACCTCCTTATCCTGCAAACAATGACAGGTTCAACCTCCAAAAGGTGGACCTTCTAAACTCCCCAAATGAAACCAACATAAAAATCGGGGCATGATCAGAGAGCAAGAATTCCCTCACTGAGACCTACCCGACCCGACCAACCATTTCCTTGGGAACCATGAAGTAATCCAGTCTTGTATATACTTGGTATACTTTTGAATAAAAGTTGTATTCCTTCTTTTTCCCCTCTAGATGGCACCAAATATCCACGTACCCCAGTTCAGTTACCAACCTTTTCACTTTTTTGGCTATGCCTTGCTCTTTTTTTGTGCTTGTGTGGTAGAGTCCAATGCCGGATTGAAAATTAGATTTAAGTCCCCTCCCCAAATTATAGCTCCCTGTGCCCACTCCTGTAAGATGGTCAAGAAGTTTAGATATGTTGCTGTCTGCAAGCCAGGGGGAAAATACACCAAGACAAGGGTCAGTGGCTTACCTAGAAAGGTGCCCTTCATAAGTATATATCTCCCCTCCCTGTCTGCCAGCTCCCCCGTCTTTACATACGGAGTACCCTTGGGGATCAAAATTGCCACCCCACTTCTACGTCTGTTCTTATACGAAGCTGTGGCACTACAACCAAATCCCATTGGACCCAACTTCACATGTTCTTGTGGAGACAAATGAGTCTCTTGTAAAAATTTAAAATCTAAAGCTTTCTTCTTCAGGAAGCTGAGCACTTTTGTCCTCTTTACTGGGCTGGACAACCCGTGGACATTATAAGAACAAAATTTCCTATCTCTATCCATTGTTATACTTTTGTATCACCTTCAAAACAAGTTTCACTATTACCTCCCCAGCCACCAACACCATACCACGAACATATTCCCATTCTGTGAGACCCTTCAAAAACTGAATAACCATTGCCAACAGGGCACTAAGTAAAACTATTTTACAAACTATATTAGGCTTCCAAGGTAGGAAATCTGATAATGCAGATCTCTTTTCTCCTTTCCTCAGACTTTCCATTGGGGAATGGAGATGAGGAGGACATAAAATACCCCAATTGAATGAAGCCCCCCCTCTGGGGTCTTGTGACTGCCTAGGCCCCTGTTTGTGGTTAAAGTAAATGTCACAGCAGTATTCTTCTGCCCAACAGAATCTTAATATTAAGAGCTTTCTTTCTCTCCCCCCGAACTGCTTTTCTAGTTAATACCATTTTCTGATCACAGCAAAGGCCTCTCATATATATCCCATCTGAAATCATACGTAGGCCCAGCTTTCAACCACCGACCTCAGTAGGTTCATTTTGCTGCAACCTGGGAGCCTTGTAATCATTTAAGAGTCTCAGCTTATCGAAATACCCGGTAGGGGCTGAGCCACATATTAATATATAATGTAGAGCCCAAATGAACATACAGAGATAATCTGGCTTAGTATTAATCAGTTCAGTCTCAAATCCATAGTCCTTTATTTATTTTCAGAGGCCCACCCGCTATTCCCAATTCCCATATAGGCATCGCATACGGCTCAGTTCCCCTCTAACCTCTGGTGTCTCCAAAGTGTAGTTTTCCTGCAAAGCAGGGAGCACAATTGACACAAAAAATACATGATCTTGTCCATACTTATATTTCAGCCCACAGAAGCTGCCAGTGGATCACTGCAGACTAGATTCCCCCTGTTTAGTAGTTTCCCTCCGACCAGTTTCTCCAGCAATGACCGCGCTACCTCCAGAGATGTCCCAGCCTTCTTCTTCCCTCCTACAACTGAGTGCCAGTCAATCGGTTCCATCTGCTTTCATTTAGTGTGCTCCTGCTCTTGGTGAGGTATCTGGATTCCTTTTTTCCCTCAGAGCCTTGTTTAACTCTTCCACTGTGTTATATACTTTCGGGCCTTCTGCCCAGAAAACTCTGAATTTCACTGGAAAGGGTGTTTGAAAGTGGAGTTGAAGCTCTCTGCACAATTTAAAGTAAGGCACCCATCGTTGTCTGGCCTGTTGAATTTCGGGGGATAGTCCTGATCTAATGTAAGTCGAGAGTCTAAGTACTTAAGTTCTTTTTTTTGCCAGGCCCTTTTCAGTATATCCTCCTTCACATGAAAGCTTGCAAATTTAATTATGATAGAACAGTGTCTAGCGGATGGCTCCGTGGGTTTTGGTATCAGGGATCTATGTGCCCTCTCCACCCTCATCTGGTAATCTCCCGGTAGCTCCAAGACATCTCTTAGCAGATCATCAATAAACAGTGCCATCGGTTGAATCTCCGCACCCTCAGCCAACCCATACAGTCAGAGATTATCTCTCCTTGATCTTGCCTCCAGGTCAGTACATTTTGCTTGTAGGGCTAGAGTGTGATGAACTAGGGAGCCCACTGCCTGTGCCAGAGTGTCTCCGGCTGTCTCAACTTTTGCGATTCTCTCCTCTGCCCCCTCTATACATTGATCCATCTTGCTCAGCTTCTCATTTAATTTCAAAAACTCCCGCTTGTTCTCTAACCAGGAGTCTTGAATCTCTTGCAGCAGTTGTTCAAAGTGGGAGCGTGACAAGATCTCCATTTCACCTTCCGTATCATAGCCTGAGCCATGTTGGCTTGGAATCGAGGAGCTCCTGCTTCAGGCCTGACAGTTCTCCAGCAATCCAGCCCCATCTGTCTTTTTAGTTGCTACTTTGATATACCCCTTATCTCCTTTATCGGGTTTAACACCTCCAGGTGGCATTTTGTGGTTTTATTTGCTGTTTTTCTGTAGTTTAGAAGAATTTGCAGTTCTAGCGGGAGGGGAGCTCAGCTCTCAGGCTGCTAACGCTGCTGTGACATCACCGGAAGTCTCCTATTAGAGGTTTTAATCAGGTATAACTGATATCCAGTGAACAAGGTGACCAAAATTGGGCACCTACAAAAAAGGTGACTCAATTATGGGGCCTGTGTTCATGGCTACCAAGCAGGGGGTGACCTGAAACTGGGGTGGGTGAAATACTGCAATGAGAAGTAGCAGGTATATGCTCACATGTGTGGGGGGAAGACAAGGGAGGGATGATATGTGGGAGGGGGTGTGGTGGGCAGCTGCTGAGCTGGTCAGCTAGTGTGGTGGGGAGGGTGGTCAGCTGGGAGGTGTAGGGTACAGGGTTCAGGTCCAGCATGCTGTGGGTTTTTGTTTTGCCCGCAAGACAGCTTTAAATTTTTTAAAATGTTTTAACCCCCCGACATGCACCCTCCTGGAGTTGAGAATCCATAAGTGGGGGGGGGGGCACAGCCTCCTGCATTAAAACTGAGACCTGTAGGTCTCAGGCACTGTTTTTGTCCACACTGTGAGTGTGCATTGCCGTAAAGGAAATCTTTATTCCATGATCACTGTCATAGAACTGGTTTAACCATTCATTAGCAGACAGTTTAACCTCTCCAGGAGACATAATGAGTTCTTCCCCTATTAAGTTGATATCAATTTTATCCAGTAATGCAGCTTTGGACAGTGTCATTTGATAATCTAACAAATTATTCACCCAGATAGTTATATATCTATTTTCTTCCAATCTTATCACCTTCTTCACCTTTTGTTTCAGTTCCTCCATTCTTGTAATATTTTAAAGCAATTCTATTATTTTTGCTTTTATGTTTCTTTTGTTTTTGTTTAAAAAATGATTTACTCCAAATACAGAAATGGGGTAATCTAAGTTTTCTTTCCCCCTTAAATTTATTGCTCCAGAATATTCTGGAAACAAAGTCTTAGTGTTCACTACACTTCCCAATTCAAATCCTAAATTCCTTATTTTCATTTTTTATTTTCTATAGCCTTCAATATATAATATTGGTCAGAGATTAATAAAACCAACTCCACATTCTCCAGGGGTCTAATGATACTCAACCTGTTCAACATTGTGATAAAATTCTTATTTTCCTGCAGCAGTACCCCTAGAAATTGTTTTAAATGAATGTTAAGTTCATATTCTGTCTCATCTGGAATAACTACTACTTTATAAAGTGGTAGGGCACAGTCTGTTTCTGTGGTCCTTTTTAACATATTTTCCAGTTTTTTTAATCTGTAAATTCTTGTCTTTCTCATTTAATAGCCCATTTAACAGGGTCAAATTCGTTTTTCCTTTCAAGTTCAAGTTCAAGTTATTTTATTACAAATGTGTAAAACCATACTTTGTTACATTTAAATACAATAAGGTCCTAAATACATAAGATCATAACTGAATGAATGAATCAATATAAAGACATCAAACGATTTACACGCACCTCTTATAGACACAGCCCTAGTGTAAGACATTTCATAAAATCATTCATAATGGCATTCTACCAGCTTAGACCTAATATAGGCAAAATTTCACAATTGCAAAAATAATTTTTACTGAATCTAATTTAAAAACACATTTTTTTACTTTCTAAGCTATATAATGGAAAATGCGTTGGTATCAGAGGTAAAATATAATTTTCACGTTGATGTGCACAGAGTTTACATTCAAACAATGTATGCAGAATAGCAGTCTGCAATTTGTTGATGCAATTGCAACAACTTCTAAACTTTGGGCAATACCAATTATTCATATTGTGATAAGAGTTGCCCAAACATGCCAGCCTTAGTCTGCATAAAATATCCTAAGTAACCCATTTTCACACAGAGCCAAATAAGGTTCTAAACCCCAATTGATCTTAACACTTGAATAGAGACCATAAAAGTCTAAATCATGCATTTTTACAAAATCTTGCTGAACAGCTATATCCTTTAGCCTCTGGGCTGCTTCATTCATATAACCTTCTGGATTAGTCAATGCGTGGCAGCTTCACAGATTGACACATCCAATTTTTTTTAAGATGGTATTTAGTTTATGAAACCAGGAGTTAAACTGCCCTTCCAACTCCAATTTTCCCAGTACTTCAACCCATCACATCCAAGGGAGACTATTATTATTTAGTTTCATCAGCCTTCCCCAATACTTAATTACTCTTAATAGTATCCTTGTCTTCAGCTGTAATAGTCCTGTTTTCAATCTTAAAAAAAGACGAGGGACAGTCACGAGGGGAGATTTAGAGTATTTCTTAAAAATTTATTCTAGTTGCATTCAACATGAACTTTATCCAGACAGAGACCCTACACTTCACTGCCATCTAGTAAATGGCTTATCAACTTAGCTTCGAAGACTTGTTTTAAAGAAACAAAGGAATTATTAGCAAATTTAGCAGCAAAATTACGTATTGCCCCCATAGTTTTAGTAGAATTATGTTTTACATCTGTCAAATGACTGGACCATGACACATTCTTGTCAATGATTACACCTAAATATTTAAATTTCTTAACCACCTCAAACTCACATCTATCAATTACCCATGTTTTTTTAAACTGTTTAGACTTCCCAACCACAAGAATTTTAGATTTATTAACACTTAATTTAAGGTCCAAATCTCTCAATGTATTCAAAACATTAGACATGGTTTGTTTAAGGCCAAGCAGAGTTCTTGAAATAATCAGGGCATCATCTGCGTAGATCATCAGTTTCACTTCTTCATTATTGATAGATGGGGAGAAGGTGTCTGCTTGGGCAATATTCTTAACTAATTTCTCTATATAAAGATTAAACAAAAATGGGGCCAATAAACACCCATGTTTTACACCACAGCCAATGGTCAACTCCCTTGATAATGCCCCATCTCTGCCATATTGAATCTCTATTGTTGTATTTTGGTGTAATAATTTGAAAATTTCCAACATTTGGGGGTCAATATTTAAATCAATCAATATTTCCCATAGTTTTGCTCTGTTGACAGAGTCCAACATGCTTTTAATATCCAAAAAGCCAACATAAAGATTACCCTTTTTATACACAACATATTTGTTCACTAAGAAGTTTAAAGTGAAAATCAGATCAAATGTATTGTGGCCCTTCTTAGATCCTCCTTGAAATTTAGAAAGCAGAACATTTTCCTCCACCCAAACCAATAGTCTGCCCAATATTAATCTTGAATATATTTTCTGCACAACAGGAAGAAGGGTGATAGGTCTATAACAGCTAGGATCACACCTGTTTCCTCTCTTAAACAAGGGAACAACAATACCTCTCTTCCAATTTTGCAGAAGAATTAAATATTTACTTATTAATGTAAAAATGGGGGCACAAATCGGTTCCCAGAAACCTAGATTATGTAAGAAAACCTTTGCAGGACAGCCATCTTTCCCTGCAGCTTTATTCCTCTTTTGTGCCAAAATGGCCACCTCAACTTCATTGGGGAGAATTGAAACACACTACCCTCAAAATTACTAGGTGGTGTGTGACAACCATCTCCCAATGCCAAATGTGAACCCTGTACAATTTTATAAATCTTACTAAAATGCTGGACTCGCATTTGTTCACTAATCATCCACATTCCATTACAGGAGACATTATTTTCACTGCAACCAAAAGCAACCATAGTCCAAAAAGTTTTAGAATCCTCTAACATTACACTTTCCTGCAATTTGCCCAAATAGATTGGCCATATAATCCTTCTTTTTCCTTTTTAACATTCATTTATATTCCAATTTAAGGTATTTAAAGGCACCCAGAATTTGGTAGGAAGGAATTTTAATCCTGGTATTACCCCCTTTTTAAATTTCTTTCCTCATATAATAGCATTCAAAATCATATCACGGCTTATCCAAACCAATATCACTTTGCACCCTAGGTCTTTCCTTTTCATCTAGCTCAGATGCCATCAAGAAAATTAGTTCTTCAAATTCTTTCAACAATAGATTTACTCCAACACAAGTGCTGTTTAAAATCACTTGCCTTTTAACCATAACCTGATCTCCACAGATAAGATTATCAAGCACCTCTTTTGAAAAAGAGTTCCACTTTATTTTTTTTTCCATGCTTAATACACATATGGGTATTAGCATTGACTTCTGCTTGGTAATCAGACTGGGATTTTACAAAGCCAGAAAAAAGGGAGCATATAACTGGGTAATGATCACTATCCCAAGATTTAAATATTGTAAAAGATTTTACTAATGGGTAATCTGTGGCCTCCACTATACATGGGTCCAATTCCCCCCCCCCCCGTTGCCAGTTGGGAAAGTATACTCACCTTCCCAATCACCATTTGTTCTACCATTAAGGACTCTGCAGTTATATTTTCCCAAGAACTTAAGGACAATTTCCCTCTTCCTGGAAATACAGTTGTGTTTAGAGTGCCAAAGGGGTATATTCACTATATCATCTATAGACCAATCTCTTGAATAATCTTCAATTTGAGATTCTATATGGGCATTAAAGTCTCCTGCCAGAAATAGTTTGGTCACAGGGAATCTCGATTTCACAGAATCAGTACTATTCCCAATCATATCTATAACCCTCTGATAACCTAAGTAATTTAAATTAGGTGAAATATAAATATTAAAAAGCACCCATTTAGTGAAATCATTTGCAATCACTATTTACATATACTATTCATTATAGGTGCTTACTTTAACTGTGTAAAAATCCAATTTAGTACTCCCAAGGATTACCAACCCCTCTTTATATTGGCCATAGCATTTGTCCTTATAAACTGGTGAGACCCAGGCAGAATACCTATCTAGAACTTGATCACAGGCAACCTTTACCAAGGTTTCCTGGATAAGTAGTATTGTAAAAGTGTTCATCCATTGTAAACATTCTTCATCCATAAATTTCCCCTCTAGACCTGCAATGTTCCAACTTAAAAATTGTATTTCTTTATTTTCTTTCCAGAACATTTGCTTGCTGCTTGTCAAACAGAATCATCTGTTATGTTAATAGTACTAGTTGTACTCATCTCACGACATAGTAGACTTTCTCTTGTAGACTCTACAGATGACGATAAGCTGCTTCCTTCTTCCAGTACAATACTACTATTAACTCTTGCACCAATTTGTTTCCCATCTCTTCTGAATACAGTCTTCTCCCCATCTCCAATAAGATTATGAATCTGCTCACTTGGCTTAATAAAAGCAATTATCTGAGGCTGCTTCAATGCAGGATTTCTCCCTTTTACTGTCTCTTTTAGACTACCACTCTTTTTCTTAATTGGGCTTTTTACTAATTCCTTCAATTGCTAACTTATTGTCACGTCAAGCGCAATCCCAATATCCATAAATTTCTCTTTTATTGCCAAAATTCTGGACCTTACAGATGCATTCCTAAATACCACACATACCCACCCTCTATGAGCCACATCTTTATATTCATAAGTTGATTTAAGATCCTGCCAGCTAATTTTGGAGCCTGCAAAACCTTTAATTAAATTATATATTGCTAATTTTAATAGATAGTTGTTTTCTGATTTTCCCTTAGGGAATCCCTTAATAAATAGAGTTGGAAGCATATCTCCAGCTGCAATTAGGCACTCCTTTTTATCTTCTCTTATCTCAGATGTTCCCTCTTTAGTTAGTGGTAGAGTTACTTCAATTGTTTTCCTAAACTTCACTTTCTTATTTATGATTTCCTTTTGGTTAGCTATGTTCTCTTTTTTTTTTTTTATAGAGTCAGTCTCTGCTTCAACCACTAAAGGATTTCTGGAAATCTTCTTACTTTTACTTTTACCATTACCATTGCCCTTCTTTGTTCTGATTATTTTATCCTTTCCTTTTTCTACTTTATTAATATAGGTCTGTCTTTCCTCCAGTTCCTTGATCAATTTATCTATTTCCACCACTTTCTTATTGGATATATTTCATCAATAATAGATCTAATGCTCTTATTACTTTTTTGGGGCTGTTAGAGGGCTGTCATAAGGGGGAAGATCATTCTGTCCCTCAGACTCTAAAAACTGAAGTTCAACAGTTTCCTTTTCCTGTTCTTGGTTTCCACTTCTAGTAGGCAATTTGTTTTTATTTTGAAACTCATTGCACTGCAAATTACCAGAACAATGTTCTCTGTCCTTTACAAAAAAATTAATAAATGACTTGAACAAAGTAACCAGTTCCATGAGCTGTTCATTCCCAAACTGAATTTCCTTTTTTAAAGCATGGAATGTTGTTTCCAGATTCTCGCCATTAGAAACTAGATTTACATAACCATTATTATCTTGAGCAGTAGCATGTGTTTATGTACTGCCATCTTTTGCCTGATGGCTTACATCAGGCCCAGAAGATTATTTCCTTTTAAGTTGTTCTTTTAAAATTTTAACCAGACACATATGGCGTTAATAAGGACTCAAAAATATTAAGAAAAGAGTCTTTACTGATGGATTGGGAAACTTGGTGCATACTTAGATCTATAGCATGAGGGAAATCAGCAGCTCTTAACATAGTTTTCTCATGGTAATTACCATTCACATGATTGATTACATTACCTTCCAAATTCATCACACCTACTTCACCAACATTCCCATAAGAAGTTCTCACTCCATACTGCTTGGATAACAACTCCCCCACTGGCAAATTGGTCAAGTCAGACAAATGAAGACCAGGAACATTCAAATTTGTAGTATTAATTGTATCCAGCTTTTCTTGATCATTTAAGCTCTTACTCATAACATGCCGAGACATAGCCAAGGGCTCTTCAAGGCTACCAATGCTTTGCAATAAGGGGTGAGATAGAGAACAATTACTATCACAAGACCTCCCCAGTAGGGAAGATGTCAGTTTTGGATGAACATTTTTAGCAATTTTTTTATTACCTTCAAGTTCCATACGGGACAGCGAAGGGCAGAGAAACTGAGTTATTTTCTGATTACCCTCATTAGTTTTCACCATTGCCGTGCCCACAGAGGATATTTCTTTTCATTTATCACTTTTTACACTATTTTTACTATATGTTTTAATCCCATCTTTCTCTAACCTTGATGGCATCTAGTCTCAAAATACAGACTAAGAGCAAGAGCAACAAGAGAGGACAGGAAAAAGTACAAGTGCTCTTAATTTAAACTGCAAAAAAAAAGTAATACACAATATCAGGGAGGTGCATGAGGTGCATGAGCAAATCACTTCTCAGATCCTACAGGCCTTTTGCAAGCTAATATGCTTAAAGTCTTTGACAGTAAATTCAAAGTATAGGCACCATTAGCAACAGGCACCTAATGCTCTTTTAACATGCTCCTTTAGTAAAAACCTCCAGACAAAAACATAGAGTTCTTATTTGTGCTGGGCCTAGACGGCATGCACCAAGGGAGCAGAAAGTTCTTCCCAGAGCACACAATCAGGCTTAGTAGTACCACAGATGGTCTGAAGTAAGATGCATATAATCAAAATCTAAAGATTCTTCTCTGTATGGCAAACAACTGTATTTTCCTTTTATTCAAAGTGGATGGGGTAAACAGATTAGACAGCAGACCACAATTGTGAAATAGCCTTAGATGAATAGATCTTCACTTTAAAAATGGTCCACAACAAGCTGTACAATAAAAAGAGATGCAACAACTTTAAAACTCTGCTATCCCAAAGTGAGTATATTCACTAGGTAAAGCATAGAAAAACCCTAAAGCAGGAAAGCTAATAATACTGCAAAAGTTTACCAAGCTATAGCTAAAACACAAGCTTAAAACAAAACAAGAATGCTTACTGGCTAAACAACATCTTCAATGCATTGATAGCAGTTGATAACATTAATAACACTCCAGAGCAGTACTTGGTTCACTCAATAGCGCACAGCTCTCCATGCTCCTTGCTAGTTTCTAAGGTTTCTAAACTGATGTTTAACTAAATAAATAAATAGTATAAGAGCAAAGAACAGACTAAGAAAAAAAAAGTGCTAAACTGCTTTAAAACACAGTGAACTGCAGCAGCAAAGATGTATAGCAGCATATAACAGCTGTGCAGCAGAGCAGCAATGGTCCAGCTTATCACACAGGCAGCATCAGATCATACTGATTGCTATATTGCTGTGCATGTGTTTAAGTGCACCCAAAATGCCAAATCACGTGGTGTCAGAATAGCCAATCAGAAAACTGGGCTAGCTAGTGGTGCAAGCTATAAACTAAGAATTCATTTTAACTTTTGGAAATCAAAATTCACACAAATATAAACCACAAACCACAAGAAGCCCAGAACTTAATAAACACAAACAGAAACATAAAAACCTTCACAATTCTGCACAAACAGCTAGCAACTAGCAAAAAGCACAAAAACTAACACAAAAACACTGCAAATACTAAAAGCACATTCACAGAAACTCAAAAATTAAAAAGCAGACAGTGTGCTGATAACTATAGAGCTAGAATCACATGGGCTTCTGTTTCTTGTGTACATAGATGAGGAGACAGGAAAGCAAAGAGATATAGCAACAAAAATGGTCAAAAACAATCAGAAACAGTTGGGGCAAAAATGTACTCCACTCTAATATAGATCTCTATTTAGCCAGTTTTTGTTCTTTTAAGTTCTTTTAAATTTGTTTTATCTCTTTTAGATGTTTTAACTGTTATTTTAACTATTTTCACATACAGCCTTGTAACATAAACTTACGCAGCCCACAGTCCATAGTCCAGCCGTACCCTGTAGCGCTTCTTGGCATCTCCACCCAGATTTGCACAGCATGCAATCAGCAGCAAATAAGTGAAGAAATAGTCTTTTCAGACTTCTTCTTCAATTTTAAAACTCCAGCAGTAGGCTTATTCAGAACCCGGCTTTCGGCCTTTCCGAGGGATTGTTTGGCCTCCACACAATCACACAACCACCTCTGCTGATCCTCTTGCAGAGATAGAAAACACTGGGAACTGAGGGCTAAAAGACACAATGTCACAAGTAAGACTGGAAAGTCTCATTTAGAAAACTGGTGGCATACCTTTTAAAAGATAGAAATAGGCAGTAAGCGAGACCTGCTGCTCCACAGCCCATAACAGCATGCAGACACACACTCTATCTCTCTCTCTCTCTCTCTCTCTCTCTCTGTGCTCCTGGGCTCACAGACACACACCTTTTTCCTTTCAGAAGTTCCCTTTTATCCACCTTATTCTCTATAGTTGTATTATTTTCCTTCTTTTTTATTTCTAAATTAGCTGTTTCAAAAACCTTCTGGTTGTTATTATCTGTTCTTTTTAATATTATCCCCCGATTGGGCCTTTTGGGATTTTTCCTCTTGTTTTTTTACCTTCTTAGTCTTCTGATCCTTCATTTTGGGATCTTTTTTATGTTTTTCTTTTCCAGCTTTATCAAGTTTACAGCATCCTTTCTTTCTAGAGATATCTTGGAGTGATTTTCCTCCTGAATCTTACTAATGGGAGTCTCTTCTTGGCCTTTAACTATCCCCTTCTGCTTTTTTACTTTACTACTTATGGTCTCAACCAGTTGCTTTCCCTTTATCTTTCCCTTGTTCTTTAAATTAGCTTCTTGTATAAGTCCTTTCTCCCAAATTTCCTTCTTTGCTGCCTTAAGTTTCATTGCAATACTGTCCTGCCTCCAATTCTTATTTAGGAGCATAACAAGTTCCACAGAAAAATCAGAAAGTGGGACCAGTCCAGAGCTCATCTCTGTTGTCTCAAGTTCAATATCTGTCTCCATTTATCCTGTGATTATTGTTAAGTCTGTTATTTGAACTTCCTTTCCCACCTCTCCATGTTTAACCATAACTCCCCCCTGTATCTCTCATCTGTATTTTTTCCCCTGATATTAAGGACATAGCCTCTACTTCCCAACTTTGTTCTTTTTCTCTGCTAAGTAGTAGTTTTGGGTTCAATTGCATAGTATATTTCATATTCTCAAGGCACACTCCTTTCATAAAGGACACATCTTGTCTAATTACTAATAACTGTTCATACATCATTGCATTAGCGAATACTGGGTCTCTTAGGGAATTAATTATATTTCTAGTCAAGTTCTCTAAAACAGGAAAATCAATCTCTATTGGGCTCATTAACTGAGTGCCATCATGCAAAATTGAATTATTTTCTATGCTTTCATTCTTTGAAGCATTCACCTGTGACCCATGCCCATATCGTTCTCCATATGTGAATACAGAGACATTCATTCCTTGCTTTATGTCTCTAATCTTTTGTTCAGTCCTTTTTTAGTCTCAATGGTTTCTCTAATTTCTTCTACATTTTTGTGCACTTCTATAGTCACCAACTTTAATATATCCATGTCCTCTAGATCCACCTCTTTATGTATCTTAAGAGGTAGATCTTGTGCTTTGGTTTCTTCCTTGACCAACTCAAACTCCCTACTCTCATTATTCTCTTTGATATCCTTCTTTGCTTTATTTCAGTCAATAATATCACTAATCAAAGGCTGTATCATCGTAACTCTGCCAGGGCTCTTCAGTGTTTTACTCCCTGAATACTAGTCCAGTGCTGCAGAAGTAGTCTATGAAAATTTCTAACCCCTTTTCTAGATTAGTCACCAGGTTCTTGCTTGTCTTTTTAAGAACTTATTTTTCCCTTCTTTATTAAGCCTTCCTCTTTTGGCTGCAGAATGTTTAGCAGGTTTTTCTGACTCTTTCAGCTGACATAGCTATACTGGAGTTCTCCTGGGAACCTTTTCCACTTCCGGATTCCACCGGCATAGCTTGAACCATATGTTATCCACCACTGTTATCCACTCTGTTTTTCCTACCTAATGTTATTCTAGGCAGAACAAGACATTCTGAGCTAGAAACACAATCTGGGCAAAAAGCTGATGCCCACTAATCAATTTAACATAGATTCAAGGTAAATATCCCACCAACACTGAAAGGATGTTACCAATATTTAACTGCTAGTATACATATCCTCAATCCTAATATGCTCCAATGTCTTAGAGGGAATCCATACATTTCCTTATGAAATTATTGTGAAAGTTACTACAAAGATCCAGTATGTAAATTGCTAGGTTATGTTTAGAAAATATTTTCTGTAAGACAGAAAAATACATTTAAAATTGTGATGTGGAGGCATCCATTTTGTGGACAGGAAGGGTGCTGTGATGATGTCTCTGCCTCACCAGCTCTAACAATATGTAATTAAGCAGGTTAAAACAAACTACTCCTATGAACAGGGATCCTAATCTATCATGAAATGAAGCACTGGATTCTTTTCTTGCACTCTGTCAAACCTAAAATTCTGAGTTTTCCTCAGAATATAATAGAATCCCTGATGGCACTGTCAAACTGTTCTCACCTGTTGCACTGCACACTGTTAACACTGGTGAGGCAATGACATCATCACAACACCCCTCCTGTCCACAAAATGGATGCCTCCACATCCCTATTTAAAAAGCATTTTTCTGTCTTACTGAAAACATTTTCTAAATATAACCCAACAAATTACAGTACACACTGGATCCTCATAATAACCTTTACAATAATTTCATAAGGAAACATATGGATTCCCTTTAACCAAGTCTATCAATTTTATGTCCTAAGTTTTTTGCTTAGAGAGTAATTGTCAGCTCTCTCTTCTTCACATGGATTCTTATAGTCTCTTTACAGTTCTAAATCTAATTCTGAAGTAGCATCTGATGTAACTAAGCACATGAATGCATGACCCTGTATCCATTTTAGTAAAGCAGATTATCTTAACACAGTGTCAAATTGGGAGCTTGTAAGCTGAAATTCTTGCAGAACAATAAACGAGTAATTTGCATGCCCACTTTTTAAAATTTATCTTCTATTGCCCAGGTGGCTCAAACTCAGGAAATCTCCACAAATGTTATTGTCCAAATTTACATCATTGATTCCTTCTTTTACTCTTAGATGATTTCTCCACTAAAAAGATTAAAACAACAGAACACCCAACAAAATCTTATAATGGCAAGAGGTCCACAATTAATGGACTTCTGAAACAGTTATATACACTACACATTTTTTCGCATAACAAAAGAAAAGCCCTCACAACAGCGCTGCTGTATCTAGGATGTTTGCAAAAAGTCTAGCAGATTCATTTACTTTACAAAGTTATATAGATTCTATCCCCAGGGTGAATCAGTACTCTCTTCTGTTTTGCCGTTGTTCAATTATTTGAGATAGAATCTTCCATGCTAAACTGTAGTACCAATTATTACTTTGTGGTATATATGCAAATGACAAGCAGTTAATGGCAAAAACTTGACTTGAGGAACTTAGTGCCATTAGATAAAAACCCTGTGGTCTTGAACTGTGCTACCCGCCAAGAATTCAAGGGCCTACCAAACCTTTCCCTGGTATTTCTGGCAATCGCAGCATCAATTTCTGCTTTAAGTTAAGTGAGCCAGGAGCAAGCAAATAATGCTTTAAAAAGCTTTTAAAGGGTTTAAATGGATTTTTAAAAGTTTTAAAGGCAGAGGCTTAAACTGTTTGGTCATTTAGCTGAGCCTTCCCTCCATAGGCACTTGTAATGGCGACTATCCACCAAGACGCCAGCGCCTGTGCTCTTAATCACCAAGGTTACCTACTATTGTCTACCAATCAAAATGTTGCTTCCTGGTCATGTTCCCTTAAAAATAATTTTTTACTTACCATATATTTGTTTTTACTAACCGTTACTTCAGAAATGTTTCTTTTCTTTTGCCTATCATTATTAGCCACTAGATATTGTTATAACAGTCCCCTCATTTACATTCGTTAGAGACTCCAAATCTAACGAGTCTCACAGACAACTCTGAGAAATAAAAATAAATCTGCAGATCTGAAAAATATTACACAATCAGATCAGATTAGAAACAATATCCAACATTAATATTCACACACTCCAGCTAAACATGAGGTATCCAAGAACACTAAATCTGAAACATAGAGAGAAAGTCTTTTTTTAGTCTTTCAAATTTTGATGAGTGAGCAACAGGCCCTTTAAATCCATACGGGTTCTACTGGATCAGCTCTTAACACAGGGAGCTCCTTCCACTGCCTAGGACTCAATACCTCCTGCATGGTGTCCAGAGGTCTATTTCTTTCACCAAATTCTTCCAGATATCAGGGTCAGAAAGCACAAAGGTGGCCTGGAAAGGTCAATGAGTAATAAAATATTACTGTGGCAATGGTGGCATACCTTTCAAAATCCTCTCACTGACTCCTGCTACTGTCATTCCTCCACAAAGGCTTAGTGACCTGCTTGCTCCTTCCAAAAACCAAGTCTTTTCTGGGCACTAAACACATTCCCCTACACTTGAAGGCATGGTAGCTGTACTGCAGCTGCCTGTCCCTGTGTAAAATGGCACCCCAACCCCAACTGTCCATCCAGCCTGTAAATAACATTTCTTGGTGACACAGTGGTCCCCCACCCCAATCATTCACCCATCCTGTAAACAGTTGTCTCTGGTTGCACAGTGGTCCACACCATCCCCTATCAACCATGCATCCTGTAAATAGTATTCCCTGGTGGCATAGTGGTCCCCCTACCCTTTCATTGTCCATTCATCCTGTAAATAGTAAATCCAGGTGCCATAACAGTCCCCCACGACTGTCCATCTACCCTGTAAAAAGTATTCTCTGTTGGCATAGTGGTCCCCCACCCCCCTGATAATCCATCCATACTGTAAATAACATTCTCTGGTGGCATAGTAGTCCCCAACCCCCTACTTTCTAATCCATCCAGTAACTAGTGTTTCCTGGTGTCATAGTGTTACCCTCACCCCCTGACCATCCATCCATACATCCTATAAATGGTTATCCTTAGTGGCATAGTAGTCTCCCTACCCTCACTTGTCCATCCATCTTGTAAATAGTTTTCCCTGTGGCATAGTTACCCCCACATTCCATTCATCCATAGAACCTGTAAATAGTATTCACTGGTGGCATAGGGTTCCCCTCTGATTGTCCATCCATCCTGTAAATAAAGATCTCTGGTGGTGCAGTGGTCCACCCACCCCTTGACCATTCCCCAACCCCCTCACCTACCCACTCACTCACCCACCATGGATCCCTGGCCTGCACATTGTGATTGTACTCCATGACTGTCAAATGGTGCCTGGCTGTGGAGGTGAGAAGAGGGTGCCCCACTACAAAAGCCAGGCCATAAGCATATGTCCACTGGAGATTCCATCCCCTCCTGTCAGTGGGATCAAAGTTTGGGCCTGCTGTATTGTGGTGGCTTACCTTTCCACAAAAAGTGACTTATAAGAGCATCTATCTTATAAGACCACATCATAGGGACCAGTATTGGCTGTTTAAAAAGATGATGCAGTAGTTGGTGTAACTATCTTTTTTACTTCTGAGATTTTGCCAGGAAGAGATAAACTGAGCTTGGCCCATCTCTCACAGTCAGTTTTCAGTTCTGCTGGCAATGGTAATATATTTAATTTTCAGACCTGTGAGAGATTTGGTGAAAACTGGATGTCCAAGTAGTGAATCACCCGTGAGGACCACTTGAGTCTTAGCTTCGTAAATGGAGAGTGAGGGCACAGATTAGTTAGTGGATGAACCTCTGTCTTGAACACAGTAACCCTCAACCCTGAGATTCCATGGAACTCTTTGAGAAGAGCTAGTAAGGGGTGTATAACCTTTGGAACATTGGATAGGAAGACAAGGAGGTTATCCACACATAGTTTTGTCTGATATTTCATCCCCCCTTCTTTTAAACCATCTATATGTTCTTAATGCCTAATGGCTTTTACTAATGGCTCTATGGACACAATAAATAATTGAGGAAGAAAGCGGGAAGCCTTGGTGGGTTCCCTTGTGGAGTCTGAAGATGGTAGAGTACATGATATTAGTGAGTAGCTCAGCAGAAGGGGAAGTGTACAGGGTGCTTACCCAGTTACAACAATCCCCATCCTTTCTTGAACATGTGCGAGGTGCCTCCACTGCATGGATGCCATCTCAAAGTCTATGGCCACAACAGCTGCTGGAGTGGGGGTAGTGCTCACCACATGACATATGGTAATAAGAGACCTGAGGTGGTCTGTACATAACCGTTCTTTAATTTAGACAACAAGCATCGGATGTATTAGTTCAGGCAAAATTAGTTTCAGCCTAATAACTAACACCTTTGCCAGGACTTTGGAATCTGCATTAATAACAGATATCAGATAGTAGCTAGCTTGGAGGAGTCTTTGCCATCCTTTGGAAGAACTGTGATTATGGTTTCATTCATTGTGGGCAGAAGTGAGGTAAGAGAGGAAACTTCTATGCACACCTTCTGCAGGGTGGGAGTAATTTTAACTACTAAATGTTGATATAAATCTAAAGGTGTTCCATCCCCCCAGTGCCTTATTTTTTTCTTCGAGAGGATAGCCTGTTGGATCTTTTCCTGGGTCAGGGGAAGTTCAGGGGGTGTCTTTGTTCCTCCATTAGTGTCAGCAGCTGCAGTTTAGTGAAGAATGCTTCTAATAAGGCAGGCTCTCTCTGCCCATTTAAGGAGTAAAGGTCCTGGTAAATTCTTTTCATGAAATTTGCATAATATGTAGGACCATAGTTTGGAGGGTTTCTCCCGTTTCCCAGAATTTATGACTGGAGCAGAGAAGGGTGAGTTGGTCTGTTCTAGAGATGAAGAAACACAGGAACTTCATGCAAAATACTTTTTTCAGTGAAATACAGTAACAATCCAGCAACACAGATCAGGTACACTGAATCCTCGATTGGTTTTGTAACCTAATGCATCATCAGGAGGTTCCAGGAAAATGTCTACACACACATTAAAAATGCTGCTGTTAAAGTGACAGTGCAGAAGTAAAACAAATTATTTATAACTGAATATCATACATAATTATACACACTCTGTAGTACTTAATGCCATAATAAATACAGCTAGCATTCATTAATATAATGAAAAACTATGTACTGTATACAGTATGTTGCAAATGTGCAAAACAACAGGAGATAACCATTTAAATTGTGGTAAACATGATAGAGGTATCTGTACAGGTGACAAAACCCTTCTAGAAGAGATTTCATTGATTACCTAGAAAAGAAGAAAAAAAGAAAAAAAAAGAAGCAACAGGTAGATATGCGATTAGTACTAATCATATGACACGTCTACATATTTAGACCAACAAATTGATTTTTCTATAAAACATGCACAAACTAAAAAGAGTAATGTCTATTTCCACTTTACATTCAGCAAGGTCTATTTATTTTTCCTAATCAGAGGCATTATTTCAATCCTATCATTTAGTCCTGGGGGCATTTTTGTCCCCAAGGTAAAATTCCAATATGCTTTCCTCTCCAATAATTTATCATCGAGGCTACCACCACTTGGACCCAACGCTACTTTCTCTATCCTATTGAATCGAAAATTCTGTCTGGTATTTGTATTTTTCCTACAGTGTGTGGCTAATGCATTCCTGTCAGCCCCTGTTTGTATACTCCTGAGATGTTCCCCTATTCTTGTTTCAAAGGGGCGTGTGGTCTTACCCACATAGAAGGCCCCACAACAGCAGGTAGCCATATACACAATATTGTCTGTGATACAGCTGATAAAAGAGGATGCAGCAAAATCTCTGTTGGAATTAACTGAGAAAATGTTAGTTTTGTAGATGGAAGTGTAAAACTTGCAGTTGCCACATGAGAAGGTCCCATTTGGTTTTCTCAGAAGCCAATTGCCCCTACTACCACCCTGATCTGTCTGGTCTACCATGGGAGTGTCATACAGACTGTGAACTGGTCTGTCCTTCAAATTGGTCCCCCCTCTAAACACCATACATGGGTGATTCAGTTACTTCTGCTAGTAACAGCTCCATTCTAAGGATGTGCCAATTCTCTTGTATCATTCCTTCTATCAATCTAGATTGTTTTGTGTAGGTTTGCACAACGTTGAGCCTTCTCGGGCTCTCTTCCCTTTCCATGTTAACCAACAAATCTTCTCTATTGCTACTCAATGCATGTTCAAATGCTGTCTCCAAAGTAGATGTGGAATAGTCCCTCTGTTTAAATTTATTACATAGACCTTCCATGTTTAGTAAAATCTGTTACAGTGCTACAATTTCCCTGGATACATAAAAATTGGACTTTGGGAATATTATTGATCATATGATATGGGTGGCAGCTCGAGGCTAACAAGAGGGAATTCTTAACAGTTTCCTTCCTAAACAGGGAAGCTTGTTACAGTCATCACTATTTCTGTTAATCAATAAGTCCAAGAAATTAACCTTGTTACTATCCACTTGTACTGAAAATTGCAAGTTCAAATTACTACCTTCTAGATAGTTCATGAATCCCTCAAGTTCTTCTCAAGTACCATGCCATATAAGAAAGATGCCTGATATTCAGTTATGAATAATTTGTTTTATTTCTGCACTGTCACTTTAACAGCAGCATTTTTAATGTGTGTGTAGACATTTTCCTGGAACATCCTGATGATGCATTAGGTTGCGAAACCGGTTGAGGATTCAGTGTACCTGATCTGTGTTGCTGGATTGTTAGTGCATTGCACTGAATAAAGCCTTTTGCATGGATGATGGTGTGGTTCCTTTATTTCTTTGCCGTGTATTGGTTTGGAACCTGCACATCTCAGCAGTGGAGTGGATTTGTTGATTGCATCTGTTCTAGACAGCAGGGTGCTGAGCTGATATTTGACACCAGTCATGTCCACCAGCAGTGTCTTTCATTTGAGCATGGGTGGCTTTGCCTTAAAAAGATGGTCTCCAGCTCTTCTAGTTTTAACTCCAAACTCCTGATCTCTGCTTCCCTCTGTCTCTTGCACCTTGATATACAGCATGACCCATAACTGTTGCTTATAGGCCTACCATAGATGGGCCATGATGCCCTCTCCTGTGTTTATTATGTGGAAAAATGTCTCAGTTGTTTCTGCTATCAAGATTAAGAAGGTTTTGTCCTTTATGAGCAAAGGGTCTCACTGCCATGAAGAAGATCATCTTTGTTGTTCCAGGCCCCAGACCAACAATAAAGTCACCAGAGCATGATCCAGTATCACTACTGATTGAATCATTGCTGCCACAGTGGCTTGCATAACCCAGAAAGGTCAGAGCCAAAAGTCAATAAGACTTGCTGTAGTATGTGTTGGAAAAATATAAGGGTAGTCCTGCTCCAAAGGACGCAGAGTTTTCCAACTGTCTGACAGGGTGAGATCTTGAACCATTTTCTCAACAATCTTTAAGGCTCTCTGTTGAGGTTTTCCCAAGGAAGCAGAGTGGTCCACCAAGGGGTTCAACATAGGGTTAAAATCGTCTCCTATGAAGCACAGAGTACCATCTTATGTGATGTCTGTCAGTGCCTGTGTGAAGGTCAGGAATAGTTGTGGTTCATCCACATTGAGCTTGTAAATCATGTAGGACTAAATCTAGTAGTTCATTTCCATTTAAAAAAGTCTTTATTGTATCTTTCTTTCACACCATATATTAAGGCAACAGTTTTGTAGCTTGATGCCTCATCCACATTTAGGCCATATAGTTTTCCAGGGCTGTCAGAAGGGGACATCACCAAGAGAAGCCACCTTCTATCTGAGTAAGTTATTTGGTTTACCTGCCATTTAATGCCCTGTGAATTAATATGGACACTTCTCTGTTGGAGGAGGTAGATCAGCTGTGGGCCTCTATCCATACCCAGTCCCTACATAGTTTTTTTTGGCTTCTCCCTCTTTTAATTTGATCTCTTGTAATATTGCTACTAATTTGATCTCTTGTAATACTGTATTGCTATCTGCACTTTCATTCTTTCTCACTGAAAAAGTACTGCCTTAAGCTTAATAGGTGAATTCATATCTTCTTGTGGTCCTGCTAACATACAATAGCCATCGAGGAGGAGAACTATTGGAACCTGTGTCTCAGTGTGCTGTCCCCACAGGCCATTCATCTGGAACTGTGCACCTCTAGGAACTACAAAGGTGGTAGTCATTAACCAGATGTGGCTCAGTAAAATAATGAAAATCCACAAACATACTGTCAAACATTTTGCAACAGTTACCAGTTAACCAAAAAACATTGCAAATAGCCCATCTTCTTGCATGCATAGTACACTATATGGGTGCATAACCAATCAATGGGCACAAATTAAAGTTTTAATTATTTCTATCATTACTATTTCATCTTGTTAGTTTTTCTGCAATTATGACTCAGTTTTCTATTCCATTCACTTGGTCTGTAAGTAATTCAACATGAATGCAGTAATTGTGTTATAGCAGCAATTGATTTTATTGTTTTTTAATTTATTAGTTGACCTTTTCTTGGTGTAGGTGACTCTATTTTTGAAGCATGATATCACAGTATTTTAATGACTAACTATTACAAGCTCATTATCCCAGTGCAATGTAATACAAATTATCATTTTTACAGATTAGTGATGCATATTTTTACTGCATTGACATTATGTAATCCTTAATGTACCTTAAATCTTAAAATTGGTTTCTATTCTCTACATTGCATTGATCTTATAGCTACTTAGAGGTTTTGTAGATTCTAATAGCTATCTCAAGTCTAAGCCTTAAGTGTTAGCATGCACTTAAGATCTTATTAATCAAAAGTCTAGTATGCAGGCTCTGCCCCTGTATTGATCGAACTTCCACACTGTAGCTCTACAGTACTAGTCTCATCTACTGTATATTAACCATTTTTTTTTGCACTGCATGAATGGGTGTTTATTTTTTAGGTTGCACATACAGTGAGGGGCAGTACTGGTGCAAAGCCTGGGGGCATCATGCATCCAACTATAAGTCCCTGCTCTACCTATACAGGATCATTCATGTGAAAAATGGATTTGGCTATCCTATTTTTTTGTGCTAGTAGAACCTTACCTAATGATATACTGTAGTCACTAGATAATGCCCTTCACACTGCCAGTGTTCTGAATTTAAACTTATAGCTTGTAATAATGCATCAGAATGGCAGGAGGAAGACTGAGCCAACAGTGTTATGTGTTTGTCTTTTTCTGAGTGGGGTGGGTGGGAACAACTGGCACAGTGTTGCCCCTTGGCCTTCCAAAGTTTACAGTACTAGAGGCCAGCTATGTACTGTTTTGACAATGAAGAGTTATAGGGTGGTTAGAGAAGTGTGCTGCACCCAAGGAAGGAAGTTGAAAGGGGGGAGGGAGAGAATGTAAATTATAACTGTGGAGATTGTTCAAGGTAAATAGAATCATAGAAATCTGACATCAGAATAGGACCCTTTGGCCAATTGAGTCTGCCCATCCCCCGATTACTCTTCCCCTTTATCCAGATATATCCCTGCCTTCCACTAGCTATTCCTCTGAATTTATCCTATGACCTCTTGAATTTCCCTACCATTTTGGCCCCCACCACCTCCTCTGGTTGTTTATTCCAGGGGTCCACCACCCTCTTCTTCAAGTACTGCCTTCTCACATTGCCCCTAAACTTTCTCCCCTCTGATCTCATACTATGCTCCCTTGTTACAGGGCTTAATTTCCTTCTAAATAAACTCTCCTCCCCCCTCACCTTGATTTATCCCATTTAAGTACTTAAAAATCTCTGTCATGTCTCCCCATCCCTCCTAGTTTCTAGCGGGTACAGATCCAGCTCCCTCATCATCTCCTCACAGGGTTCCAGATGCATGCACTGCACCATTTTGGTCACCATTCTCTGGACTATCTCCACCCTATCTATATCCATGCATAGGTGAGATCTCCAGAACTGGACCCCATACTCCAGGTGAGGTCTCACCTTGGATTTGTAAAGGGGCATCAACACATCTCTCTCTCTCTCTCTCTCTCTCCTTCTGCTCATTATACCCCTCCCTATGCATGACAGCATTCGATTTGCCTTGCCTACTACCTTATTGCACTGGTTCTCCACTTTAAGGTTGTCAACAAGGATAATACCCAGATCCCTCTCCTTGTCAGTTACCATAATTTCCTCACCCCCAGTGTGTACACAGCTTGTGAGTTATTATGCCCTATGTTTATTACTTTGCATTGAATTTCTATTGCCAGATTTCCAACCACCCCTCCAGTTTTATTAGGTCCTCCCTCATTCTCTACACCCCCTCCTGGTGTGTCTACCCTATGGCAAATCTTCGTATGGTCTGCAAATAAGCACACTTCCCCCTTCAGTTCCTCTGCTGTGTCACCGAAAAGAAACATAGAAACTTAGAATCTGATGGTAGATAAGGACTGCTTGGCCTGCCTAGTCTGCCCATTTTCCTACCTAATGGATAAGCTGCAGATCCTAGTTAACCAAGTCTACTTCCTCCTACCCCCCACTAGAACTGCCTTGTGTCTGCCCCATGCATTCTTGAATTCCCCCACTGTTTTTGACTTCACAACCTCCTCAGAAAGGCTGCTCAATGCATCCACAACCCTCTCTGTGAAAAAATACTTCCTCACATTACCTCTGAGCTGCCCCCCCATCTTCAAATTGTGCCCCTTGTCCTTGCACATCTCTTTTTCTGAAAGATGCTACCTTCTTGGACTTTGTTGATTCCCTTGAGGTACTTGAAAGTTTCTATCATGTCCTCCCCTTCCCTCCTTTCCTCTAGGGTATACATATTAAGCTCCTTTAGTTTCTCTTTGTATGGTTTCTGGTGCAGACCCTGCACCATTGTAGTTGCCTTCCACTGAACAGCCTCCATCCTGTCTATGTCTTTGTGGAGATGGGGTCTCCAGAACTGCATGCAATACACCAGATGGGGTCTCACCAACTGTCTGTACAGAGGGATAACAACTTCCTGTTTTCTACTGGTGATGCCTCTCCCTATGCATCCTAGTATCCCCTCAACCCTCATTACTGCCATCTCACATTGCTTGCCCATGTATAGGTCATCTGATATGAGTACCCCAACGTCCCTTTCCATTTTTTTTGTTGTTACACCGAACATACATAGAGGTTGACAGCAGATGAGGGCTGCAAGGCCCATCCAGTCTGCCCACCCCCCATTGTGTACTCTTCCCCTGGGTTTTTGTTTCCCAGGTGCATTACTTCGCACTTCTTTGCATTGAATCTAAACTGCCATACATTTGACCATTCCTCCAACCTTGCCAAGTCCCTTCTCATCATTTCCACCCTACCTTGTGTATCAACCCTGTTGCAGATCTTTGTGTCGTCTGCAAAGAGACATACTTTTCCTTACAGTCCCTCTGCAATGTCACTTATAAAGACATTAAAGAGGACTGATCCCAGTACTGAACCCTGAGTTACCCTGCTACTAACCCCCCCTTTCTTCAGAGTGGGCTCTGTTAACTATTACCCTCTGTGGCTCAGTGGCACTGAGGGTTGAGGCACTGGACACCACACCTCGCTGGTGACCTGGGTTCGGGAATGGACTCTGGCCGCCGGGGGTCGTCAGGGGAGGAGAGGGATTAAGCATCCATTGGACTGCTCTCCCTCTCCAGGGAAGGGGGGTCTTCAGTTGTCGGTGCACTTGTGACCCCTGGCGGAGGCTGGGGGATGGTGCGCTGGCACTGCACTAAAGGGGTGAGCTTAGGGCATGATGCCGGGGGAGCGCATGCGGATACGTGCGCGCTCCCTCCCTTGGTGTCATTGCATGCCCTGCTCATGTAGCCAGGATAAGAAGGAAAAATGGCACACAGTCACAGCATCTTGATGGCCATCGATGGGACACCTGGCCTTAGGGGCACCACCGCATACTGGATCCAAACTCGGTGGGGGGGTGAGGGGGACTCTCTGCTGCCCCACCATGGGTGGGCAAGCTGTGAGGGTAATTGGTGAGGGCTTCATTGATGGCCAGAGCAAGACCGGCCAGTGGTCAGGGATGGAAGGATGCCAGGATGTAGTAATGCAGACTGTAACACCAGGAAGGTAAAAAAGGATAAAAACAAACTATTACCCTCTGCATCCTGCTGTCCAGCCAATTTTTTACCCAGGCAACCACCTTGGGACCCACTCCAAGGCTGGCTAACTTGTTTATTAATCTTTTGTTTCCGACTGTGTCAAATGCCTCGCTAAAGTCTAGGTAGACCATATCCACAGCCCCTCCCTGGTCTATTACTTTGGTCAACGGTTCAAAGAAATCAATTAGATTCATCTGACATGAACTTCGTGCTGTGAATCCATGCTGCCCTGGGTCCTGTGCCCCACTTGACTCTAGGCACTCAACAATTCTTTTCTTTGGAAGTGATTCCATCATTTTACCTACCACTGAAGTCAAACTAACAGGTCTGTAGTTTCCTGCCTCTGCCTTGCTCCCACTTTTGTGAAGTAGAATCACATCTGCCCTCTTCCAGTCCTCAGGTACCACCCCATCCTCCCATGATTTATTAAAGAGGGTAGTCAGTGGTGTCACTAGTTCTCCCCTTAGTTCTTTTAGAATTCTGGAGTGAATCCCATCAGGCTCCATTGCTCTGTCCATCTTCAGTTTTAAGAGTTCTTTCAGAACCTTTTCTTCTGTGACTGGACTGGTACCAACCCCCCCCCCATCCAGAGTGTTTCTACTGTTTGGTTATGGTACCTCCCCCTACTCTTCTTTTGCTAATACTGAGCAAAAGTATTCATTCAGTATCCCTGCTTTTTCACTGTCACCCTTTCCCATATTCCCTCCCCTTTATTATGCCTCAGTATCCCTCCCTTGGTCTTTATTCACTCCCTAATGTACCTATATTACTTGGCAGTTACACAACAGAGGCAGAAACACTGGTATGACTTTATGGCCAGGGACTGGATATATGAGATTGGAGAGAGGGTGATGGTGCTCACACCTGTCTGACAGAACAAGCTGCAGGCAGCATGGGAGGGTCTATCTGCAGTGCTGAAACAGGTGGATGAGGTAAACTATGTTGTAAAACTGCCTAATTGGCAATGCAAACACAGGATTTATCATGTAAACATAATGGATTCTTATCAAACATGACTGAGGCAATCATAATGGTTCAAAGCTAGGCAGATGAAGGTGAGGTGGGGGAGCAACTAATAGACCTTTAGGAGGAGAGTGGGGAAACTCAGTCACACTCTCTCAGCAGCAAACACCTGCATGGATAACACAAATAAGGAGGATGCTGCATTCCATCATCACCTTGTTCTCACAACACCAGAGTACACCACACTTTCAGAACAATGGTTGGACAGAGGGATAAATGCACTGCTGAAGCAGCATGTCTATAGAGTCACTTGGAATTTCAAATGCTTCATGAAGGAGAAACTTAATGAGATGATGGACCTTCCGGACATCCATGAATCCAGCAGTCCTTGGGCCTCACTTTCATGCTTATTTCTAAAAAAAGATGGACAGTGCTTTGTGTGAACTACTGGATGTTTATTGCTATCACAGTTTCTGATGCATACCCATTGCCTCGAATTGATGAAATCCCACAGAAGTTGGGGGAGGGGTACCGAATGATTGTTGACCTGACAAAGGGTTATTGACAGGTATAGTCAATCACTGAAGCAATGGAACAGCCAGCAATTATCACTCTGTTTGGCCAGTTTGAAGTTCGGAATGAAAAATGCAGCATGTACCTTTCAGAGGCTGGTTGACTGAGTGTTGTTGCGGTACAGTCACAGCCAAAGACATGGTAGATATTTCCTGAAATTTCTATGATATTTCTGGAGAGAAATCTCCTCCTTTCTGCATTTTCACAGTAGGAGCAGCAGTGGGAAGCTCTTTAGAAATTTTGTGAAATATCTGGAAATATCTGACCATGTCTGTGGCTTCTATTGTAGGTGACATTGCCATGGCTTACATGGATGATGTCACTATATTCAATCTGACCTGGAGGAGCATCTGACACATGTAAGGGAGATAGTTGGGAGACAGAAGAATGCAAGTTGCAAAGCTTTCTATCAAATCTGAGGAATGTCAGTTGGGCATGGATGAAATACCATACCTTGGACACCGAGTGGGGAAGCACATCTAACCTGAACCCACAAAGGCAGAGGCTATACAAGGAAGGCCCAAAGAAGCAGGCGTGAGCATTTTTGAGGACTGCTGAATAGTACAGAAGATTTGTGGCTAATTGTAGTACCATTGCAACTCCCCTCACAGATGTAAACAGAAAATTAATGCCAAAGAAGGTGCAGTGGACAGAATGTTGCAATAAGGCCTTGTGTCAGCTTAAGCAGGCCTTTGCCATGCTCCAGTATGAGCCAGCCCTCACTATAGTCTAAAGTTCATAGTGCATATGAATGCATTCTGTTTTGGGGTGGGATTAGTACTGAACCAGGTCAAACAAAGCTGAAGAGCACCCTAAAATTTACTTTAAACAAAAAACAACCCTGCCAAGGGAAGTGGAAAATACTACTATTGAGAAGAAATGCCTAAGCATAGTTTGGGAATTGTAGAAGTTGCACCTATACTTATACAGTAGGGAATTTATAGTGGTCACAGATTGTAACCCACCGACTTGTCTGTAGCAAATGAGTGGTGAGAATGCCAAAGGGTTGCACATGAGTTTAGACCTGCAGGAGCCCCTACAGATGACATAACGTAGTCACAGTGTGGTGTTCCTGCACAATGCCATCACTGGATCAAAGAGAGGGTGTGTGATAAAGAGGTAGACATTTTGTTTTTGTTTAGACAAAGCTAAGGTTTCTTAGTTGCCACCCAAAAGATATAGGGAGGTCAAATTAACTGCCAGCACATCAAGACACAGTTTAGAAAAGAAAGATGTTTATTCTTATTGTTTGATACCAAATTGTAAACACTACTCAACTGGGGTTCAATTTGGAAGCAAATGGTCCAACTATCTCTGTTTGCATATTAAATGCAAAACTAGTTGTTTGTGAAAACCAGTTTATCTATGTGATTGAGAAAACAGATGTGTACTCAGGCAGAGCCAAAATGAAGTTTAAAAGTGACTGAGTCTGAGCAGAGAGGTAGAGAAAGTGGGCCTATCTTCAGTTGTACAAAATTGCTGTATTAGAGTAAGGGAGTCGGGGAGTACTCTGATGTCTTCAGAAACTTTGAAAGGCAGAGAATTTGTAAATGTCCCATATTAGTAAATGGTAATGCTTTAGCAACTGAGCTTGACATTAATCCAATGGTAGCCTTTTCTAGAGCAGAGAATCTTAGAGATAAATGGTACATAGTAGGTATATCCCCTCTGTAAACAATCCTCCACACAGAAATTGGCTGCCACACCCTCCAAAAAGGATATTTAAGTGTGGGAGATGCAACATATGCAACTTTTGTTTTCAGGAGAACAAATTCAATCTTGAAGGCTATAATAGAGAGGTTGAGGTTATCAGTTTTTTTTTTAATTTTAGCAGAACATTTGTTGTGTGCTATATGGTGCCCCTATAAGCTCCTCTATATTGGATGTATGTCAGACCCCTCCATCAAAGAGTACAAGAGCACATTAGAAACATCAGGTCAGGCTTGGAGAATACACCACTGGGGAGGCAATATAGTGAAAATCATAACAACAGCCTGATGGTACTTTTTTCATGACACTTGATTCCATAGGCAGAAATCCGAGGGAGGTGAGAAACAGAATACACTTAAACAAAGTAAAGTATCTTCTGGAGATTCTCCCTAGGTTCCTTCCACTCCCAAGGGCTAAACACAGAGTGAGACCTAACTCCTTCCTATGAATTTTTATTTAAAATTGGCGAATGGGAAAGGCACACTGAGCCGAGGCTCATTTCCAGGTGCGATCCGGGTACAAAGAAATTCACAGACATAATACATTTGTTACAATACGATTGAGAAAAGTAGAAGTTTATAAACAGATTAAAATATTGGTTGAGGCACAGATATTAACAAGGTAAGACAAACATATACAAGGCTAAGAAATTCCACAGGTAAAGCAGTGGTCAAAATACTAGAATACAAAATTGGTCTCAAGTGGGAGGATCTGGGGCAGGTAGAGGATTGAGAATGAGATCAAGGAGGCATACCAACACTGGTTCACAAACCTGAAGAAAGAGCATGGGAGGCATGAGGAATAGAAGAGTAGAGAGAAAGGAGGGAAAAGAGGGGATGGGGTGGGGAAGTGTTAAGAGCATTGGTGGCACCGAGGGAAGGGGAGTAGACGAAGGAGCCTTTTGATAGATGAGAGAGGGGAGGCTAGGTGCAGGTCCAGGGGTAGGCTGTTACAGAGTAAAGGGAGGTGATAGGAGAAGGCTAACTGGCCAGCTGCAGAGTGAGGGTGAGGGATAGAGAAGGAACGTGAATCCCTATGGAGAAGAGAGTAGGTTGTGGATTTGGCTGATGAGAGGCAGGATGATAGGTATGAGGGGAGGTAACCTAGCCAGTATTTAGTAATGAGAGACACACAGTGAATTTTTCTCCTGTGGGACAGTGGGGCAAGGGAGAGAGGTGCAAAGAGAAGACAGAGGTGGGTAAGGGGGTGGGAGGCAGTGGCAAAGGAAGGATCTGGTATACATATTTGCTCTGTTGATGGAAGGTACCAAGTAGAGGAAAAGATCCAATTTCATTATGCAAACCCCGCACTCCTTAAAATGTACTCCTACCTCTCCCTTATAATACTGTTTTTTGTAGTTTATATTGGTTTCTGATGCCATGACTGTTATGTTGAGTGATTTATTGATCTAGTGCTTTGCTTGTGTCCTTTTCCTCTTTGTAGCTCAAGCTCATCTGTCTGTGGCAATCCATGATTCTAGGTAATTTGATCCCCCAGTCCAAAAAAATGGAATTACCAAGAAATAGGGGTGATCACAGCCCCATATAAATGCCCTTTTCTATCTTTCTCCTTATGTAGCTTACTGAATGAATTACTGGTAATCACAAGTAATATAAATGCAATAAGTCTGGGCTGGATGTTCTGTTTCTTTGGCATGGATTTTTTGGTGGTATGAGTACAATGGGGTTATTTTAAAAAAGTTGTTGCTTTTTTACAGGTATTTGCTGTGACTCTCTAATTTACTGAGTGTTGTGTTATTTATATTTGTATTACATTCAGTCATTATCTTTTATTCTGACTTTGTAAAGATCTGAGTGTGGTGGTACTGATATACTATATTTTTATCACACGCAGTGCACTGTTCTCATGTCACATTGTATACACTTGTCTCACTATGCCTATTTTTGTTCGCATCCCTCTAAAACAACTTGCCTGTTTATCCTAATGTGAGCAATGCATCCAGTAGGTGGCACTGTGCTCCAGGATGGTCTAATATAAAAACAGGATGTACAGCCAACAAGACCCCACCTGCTGATGAATACAAAGATCAAAGTGTTAGGGAGTCTTGTGGCTGAGTTCTACTGACTCATTCACACTGTGCACCAGAGAATTAATAAAATACTTTCCAGATTACTTGCCAGCATTGAGCCTCTTATTTTGGAATTTACAGTCTGTATTACTACTCTGGGTTCTTCCCTCAAGTGCCTGACTTTTTGGGTTATGTTGTACTTGTTTGGCAGCTAGCAACCACTAGTCAGGCACTGGAGTCCTGCCTCCACCATGCGCACCTTCTCTTGATTTCTTTGTATATGTGTGTGTGTGTGTGTGTGTGTGTGTAGTTAAGGGTGGGGTGTTTGGTGGGGTGGGGGTTAGATCCTAGCCTTACAGGTTCCATGAGATGTTCTATGTTAATTTTCCTATGTGTGTGTGGTGTGGGAGCTGGGTGTGTATCTGAGGGGATTGGGGGGTGGGTGCAATGCCCAGTTATTACAGGTTACAAGTGATGCTCCATGATTATGTACATGTGTGGGTGTGTGTGTATCTGTGATGATGGTGTTGTATGTGTTGTGCATGGATTGCCTGCAGGGGTGAGGTGGGGAGAGGGGTGTTTATGGCCGAGCAATATGGTTGGTAGGTGACACAACATGTGTCTGAATGTGTGTGGCTTTGAATGACTGTGTGTGTGTGGGTGTGTGTGTGTGTGTATGTATGTGTCTGAGGGGGAGTTAAGCTCAAAAGCCACAAGTACAATACCGGTGGTTGTCTGTGTGTGTATGTGTGTGTGTGGGGGGGGAGTAGATAGGTACATAGGTAGGTAGATAGGTGTATATGTATATGGGGACTAAATAAAACAAGCATTTGTCAATGCCTAATGGTGGCTTTCTCACATTGGCATTGGTAGTGCAGGAGTTAGAGAGATGCATAATAGGAATGGCAGTGAAGTATTGAACTGATGCCAATCCCCCCACCCTGCAGAGGCTGACAGGTGTTGGGGTTGTGCCTTTGGGTCGTCAGCCATAATGCTCACACCATTTCACCTCACCCTACCGTGCAAACACTGACAGGTGTCACGGTGTGCCTTGGGGTCTTCAGGCCTTATACTCACACCATTCCATAAGGAAATATGCTGAGATGGGTGTGGTATAGGAAAACAGGGTTAACGCTAGGGCTGAAGACCCCAACGCACACCTTGATGCCTATCACTGGCTGCAGGATATGGGTGGAATGAGGTGAGCATTATGGCCGATGATCCCAAGTCACACCCCTGATGCCTGTTAGTTTCTACAGAGTAGAGTGTTATGGTTGGAAACCCTAATGCCCCAGCAGTTTGTTGGTATTTTCACTCCAAGTTTTCAAAATGGGCTTTTTGTGACCCCACCTCATGAACAGTGGCAGCAGAAATACTACAGCCCCAACCCTCAGGTGTGATAGCAACACTATGGCCCTTGTCCCTCAGGGGTGATGGTAGCATTATGTCTCCTATGCCTCAGTTATGATGGCAGCAGCACTACAGGTCACATCCTTCAGCTGTGATGGCAGCAGCACTATAGCACCCAGCCCTCAGGTGTCACAGCAACACCACCACTATGGCCCCCATCCCTCAGAGGTGATGTCGATGGCAGTAGCAGCACTATGGTCCCATCCCTCAGGTTTGATGGCAGCAGCAGCACTGTGGCCCTCATTTCTCAAGTGTGACAGAAGCAGAAGCACAATGCCCCCATCCCTCATGGGTGAGAGCAGCAGTACTATGGCATCATACCCTTAGGTGTAACAGCAGCAGCACTGCAGCCCCCATCATTCAGGGGCAAATGGCAGAAGCACTATGATCCCCATTTTTCAAGGGTGATGGCAGTAGTGGCAGCACTACAATCCTCTTCCTTCAACACCCACACCTACATGCCCAAGTTACACATTTCTTGGTCTCTTTGCTTATCAGAACTCAAAGATGCACTATTCATATCACCACCTTTAATAAGAGTGAGAACAGCTTCATTAGCTTTGGAAATATTATTGCTGATGTGGATGAGGTAGGTGTCTTTTCTTTCTAAAAGTGATTTTAATGACAAATTGAGAGGCTCAATGTGTACATTAAAGTAAGGTAAATACTCTGAAATGGTAAGCAGATAATCATGGTTACCATCAATGATGTCATCGTCCATAATGGGAACTGAGGTGATAACTGTGTGCCCAATAACTGTCTTCTGGTGGGGAACAAAGCAAAAGTTAGAACTATCAATAGAACGTGTCTGTAGGCCATAGGTGTATGACTTAAAATTAGTGACGACACAGTATTTGCCGTCTGAATTATATTGCATTTTCACTGTATGCAGTCTCTATTTTTGCAACTGTACTGGACAAGTATAAGTCTGTTTGGAAATCCTTGTTTTTTTTTTTTTTTTTATTTTCATCTTTATCCCTCCTTACTGCCTCTGGTGCCCCCTCCTTCCGTCCGCTCATGTCCCCCCGGTACCTACCTTAGGGATCTGCCCCTAGAGTGCCCATCCTCCTCTCCTCACACATTGGGGTCTGTCCTGTAGGTGGTCCGGGTGGACTTAGGGCGGACTTCATCTAGGGCTGCCGGAGGGTATTTCCGATTTTCTCTGGCGTCCCCACTCCCCAGGGCGCCTTGCGCTAAGGCGTCGTCCCTGAGTGGTAGCGTGCTTATGCACGCAGACCCTCCGCCGAGACATCCCCTCCCGGCTCCGACAGGCGGTCAGCTTCCACTTCCTCTGCCGGTGCTTCCACCGCTATGGAAGGAATGCAGAGTGCAATGCGCCTTGGTAACTCCACTCCTGAGGAGAGGCATCCATTGGGATGTCGATCCTCCCTCCCCGCCGACCCCGGCACGCAGTCCGTTCCCGAACCCAGGTCGCCGGCGCAGCGCGAGGTGTGGCGTCTAGCGCCTCAACATTCAGCGCCACTGGGCCAGCTGGAAATCCTTGTTGACAGGAGGTAAACCTCCTCCCAGTAAGACTGGCATAACTTGGAATCGTCTGGAGCAGATGTTGAGTCCTGGTATTCTGTGCCATTAGTGGTGATGTCATCGTCCATGGAAAAGGACCAATCGATACTGTCTGGGGAATAGCCACATACAGGTTTAATAACATTAAATACATCATATCAACACAAATAAGTATACCCTTTCTTCACACAGCAGTCCGTGTGAGGCGAGACCCACGCGTCCAGAAGAGAATGAAAAACCAACAGAGGAGGTAAATCAAGGCATTCTCTGTAGATATCTTTATCCATGTACTCAATCAAATGTACAGATGCAAGTTTATCAAACAGAGCTGTAGTAGGCTCAAATCATGGTAAAGAGTCAGTGAAAGAGACAAACATAGTATCTTTAATGGAACATTTCTTAGAAGTAAAACATGGACCAGTATTAGGGTGCCTGGTCACAAAACTCAAATTCCTAGCAGTAGAAATAGGAATAGTTAAAGTCTGTAGCACATAGCAACACAGTTAAAGGATTTACACTGGGGACAATACCACTTATAGATATGTCTATCATGTACGATATCAAGGATTCTTCTGGATTCCAGATCACGGAAAAGATTATTGTTGGTAGTAATAATATAAGAGCCATAGGCTGAGCATAATCTCTCATGGGTAATGTATTGCTTATCTGCTTCTTTATTGTTCTGTGCAACAAGTGCATTCATCTTTTCTTTAGAATCTGAAAATGCCTTAGCAATATCAAGCATATTGTATACAGTGTATCTTTCTTCCTGACTAAGCCCATCCACGCCATACAATAATGGGGGGTATAATATAATTTACTAAGCCAGTTTGGAATTTCTGTGAATGTGATTTGATAGCAGCAATGTCGACTTTATTCCAGATGGACATAGCTGTACCAAAAACACCAGTGACAGTGCCTGTGACACCAGTGACATCAGAAGTGTCACGTGTATTACGTTCATGACTTTGATCATCAGGATAAGGTTTTCTCCTAAAATTGCCTCTATGCTCAGTGTTGTGTACCCCGGCAATAGGGTCTTGGTTGCGAATCTGAAAAGCTGCTAAGCTATCAAGTAACAAAGTACTATAAAACAATGAAGTATTAGTAGTATGACACATACCACATTCTTTCATATTCCCAGTAAGTCAAGTTAAACAAAACAGGTATATGCATAAATTGTAAGTTGTTAATAAGTGTACCAGGCAAAGCAATGGCTGTGAGACCACTATGAGGAACAGGGGTGTGTTTTGGACATTCCAAAAGCTGTTTGTCAGCAGAGGGTAACACAGATAAATACATGGCAAATGAGGCCATGTTGTGTACAGCACAACATTTCCTGGCAGAGTCTTTAGACAAGGCATTACAATATGAGGGATCAATTAAGGCAGTAATATTGTATAAACCAGAATGTCTACGAGAAGTCTGGAGCAAGGACAAAGAACCATTTGGAGATAGTTTTGCATTGGGCCAGCCATGGAAAGTTCCCTTGGAGAGCTTGGCCACGGGGAGTATTTGTCCTTGAAACGTGGTTTGCCACTCAATTTGAAGGGTAGATTTATCAGGAGCAACAACCAAGGCAGTGAGGCAGGCATCTGAACCTTCCTGGACAGGAATCAGATTGTCATGAATATTGATGGAAACTCACTCTGGGGTAGTTGCAGGTGGATCAAGGTGAGGAAAGAGGTGCTTTACAGTGCCTTGGATGCTGGGGATAACTCCTGAAATGAGGAGAAAATGGAACAAGATAGTCATCTTGTCAGTATCTGAACAGTAAAATCAAACATTAGTAAAATAGTACACTTCCACCCAATGGGGTGAGGAAAAGTTATTATACTCCTTTATACAGTTTCAATTGGTTTGCATGTAACCATTTATCAGTCAATTTGTTGTTTTGCATAAGTCTAACCTGACAGACTGCTGGACTGAGCTTGTTAACAATGGGGTATGGGCCTTCCCACTTATTGGAGAAGGAACGTGTAGGATGTGCCAATCTGAGAACCATTACCTGATCCCCAACTTGCCAATCCGCCTCTTGTGCATGTTTGTCAAACTGAATTTTGGACTGTTGCTGGGCCTTGCCCATGCAGTTAGCAGTATACAAATGAGTGTGTATGAGGTCTTGTCTGAGTTTTTCCACATATTGGTCTACAGACACATGGTTTGCAGTGGGGGTGTGCAGGTCAAACAACAGATTTTCAAGTAATCTCATATTTTCTACCAGTCATCACCTCAAAGGGTGTCAGCTGGGGTGGTGGCTGATGGTGTACCCCAATTGCCATAAGGAGTAATGGCAGTAGGGAATCCCAATCCTTGGGATTGTCCTCAATGAATTTGGAAAGCATTTGCTTAATCCATCTGTTGGCCCTCTCTACTTGACCTGAGGATTGTGGATGGTAAGGTACGTGGAACTTCTGATGAACTCCAAGGAGTTCAAGTGCTTCTTTCATCAACTTACCTGTAAAACTGGTTCCTTTGTCTGAGTCTACCTTGAGAGGTAGGCCCCACCTGGAGAAAATCTATTCCACTAGGATTTTGGCAGTGGCTTTAGCAGTGCATGTCTCAGTGGGGAAAGCTTCAACCCACTTAGAAAAGAGATCAGTGACCACAAGGGCGTACTTGTTGTTTCTGATGGTATTGGTCAAAGGACCAATAAAATTGATCTGTATGGCATGCCAAGGGCCAGAATGCCTTTGTGGTAGCAATTTGGCATTTTATTTGGTAGGGATGAGGTTAGTTTGCGCACAAACAAGGCAGTTGTCTGTGTACTGTTTGACATCCTTGGTGACATCAGGCCACCAGGTGGTGGTCTTAAGCCTTTGGAGTGTGTTTTCCACTCCTGGTGTCCCCCAGTGGTGGTGTCATGCACTTGGTGCAGAAATTCAGGTCTAAGATGACAGGGAACCACCCACAACTTGGCATGGGTTTCGTCCAGTTGATACAAGATGAGCTTGTCATGGGGGACAGGTGTAACTTACCTTCATGCCTTCGGTAGGGGTTGTGGATAGGTAGATTATTCTCAGTATCATTGTCAAGGAATCTGAATACATCTTTGAGTTCAGAGTCAGCATGTTGGGTCTCTGACAGGTCCAAGGGGGAAAAGGGTTCAGGTTTCTTCCTGAGTGCTGCAATGTGTATGGCCGCTCTAGCCTCTTGATGGTCCATCACCTAAGTGTCCCCCTCTCAGGCCCCTTCCTTTGCCAGGGTGTCAGCAGTGTCATTGAAGGCATGATGGGGATCATGTATGGAGTGGGCCTTAACTTTGTGTACATAGAGTTTGTGTGTGAACTTGTGTGCCAGTGAATGAATGTATATTACCAGTTCCTTGTGATTCACTGGGCTGCCATCAGAGGAGGTAGAGGAGTTCTTCTGCCAGAAAGAAAGGAATTCTGTAAGGGAACAACAAACCCAGTCAGAGTCTGTGAAAATGATGGTATCCTCGGTTCCATGCTGGATGAACTCGAGGGCACACGCCACCACTGCCATCTCAGCATACTGTGATGATGCCACACTGCAATGCACAGAAATTTTGACAGTGTTACCATAAGGGTAAATAACTAATATGCCCATTCCTGCTATTTGTTCTTCCTGGTAGTAGGAAGTTGAGCTGTCTATAAAGACACCACACAATGAAGTGTTCTCAAGTAGTTGTGGTGCAGCAGGAGGAAAAGGACCTGGATCTGGTAGATCAGGTGGCTGCAGTGTACAGTCATGGGGTGCTCCTTGGAAAAGTAGACCATGTGCAAACATGGATGGCATTTTGGTTGGGTGGACCTTGTTGTCTCTATCCTGGAGAAGAAGGGACCAGTGTGTCAGTCTGGTATTGGAGACTGACCAATCTGTTATAGCAAAAAGGTAGTTGGCGTGTGGTTTGTACTGATGATCAGTGGGAAGTACCCAATGATATACAGAAAGTGCTTGACAGCCCAGTAGGTGGCCAGAAGGTTCCTTTTACAAAGGCTGTACTTCTGTTCTAATGGGGGTCAACAGCTGTGATGCATATACAGTGGGTCTCAGGGTGCCATGGACCTTCTGGGCCAACACTGCAGACATAGCAATGTCAGCGGTGGCACACTCCAGATGGAATGGCAGGGCTGGATTGGGGTTGACCAAAGCTGGGGCTGAGGCCAAGGCCTGCTTTAATGATGCCACAGCCTGGGTATGAATGGGACCCCAATTCCAGGAGATGTCTTTCTTCAGTAGTTCACAAAGAGGAGCAGCCTTCTGTGCAAAATCACAAATAAAATCTCTGGAATAGTTTACCATACCTAGAAACCTCCTAAGAGTTGCCGCACTGGTGGGCAGTGGCAAATCTTGCAATCCTTGTATCTTCTTCCAGGGAGGGTTTCGGCCTTGTTCTGTTATCCTCAGACCCAGAAAGAGTACCTTTTTCTGACAGAGTTGTGCTTTTGCAGGGTTACATTTGAGGCCTGCCCTCTGGATGACAGTCAGTAGCTCATCCAAGAGATCCAGGTGTTGTTCCTGTGTGGCTGTGGCCAACAACAGGTCATCCACATACTGCAAAATACACTGGGGAGTACAGAAACCCTCAAGGGTGTCCATCATGTGTAAATGGAACAGGGAGGGGCTGTTGTGGAACCCCTGTGTTAAGCAGGTCCACGTGTACTGCCTGCCCTCAAAGGTGAAGGCAAACTTATATTGACTCTTGGGGGCCAATGGCAATGACCAGAAACCATTGGAGATGTCCAGGGCACTAAACCATTGTTGGTCAGGGGTCAGTAGTCGTAGCATGTCTGTGGCTGATGCCACAGTTGGGGCACAACTGGGGGTGACCTGGTTTACTCTCCTGTAGTCAATAGTAAGTCTCCAGGTAACCATGTTTTTTTTCACAGACCACACTGGGGAATTTGCAGTGAAAACACATGTTCTGATTACACCTTGCTTGAGGAGTGATTTTATTGTTTCCCTAAGAGAAGGCAAGGCCTCAGGTAGAAAAGGGTATTGCCATTGCCTCTCATGTGCTGGGCCTGTCACTTCAATGACAGTATGCATCCTGCCACAATCATGCTTGTTGGTGGCAAATGCCTCCAGATGTCTTTGTAGAATGGGAAGGAGCTTTGGGAAAAGCTCATGGTTCTTGAACAAATCTATGACGTCATACTCTTTGTCATTTGCAGATATTGTCGCAACCACATGTGAGTCGGGGATCATGATGGTATGATATTGTTACTGAATTTGTATCAGTAACATGTTGGCTAGGTCTACCACACAGCTGTGTGGTGTGAGGAAGTCAGTTCCCGATTATACTAGGGTGATCATGCAGTACCGTCAGCTGAAAGGTGTGATAGGCCTTCAGGTGTCCCAGTGTCACAGGTAGTGGCAGGGAACAGGATGCAGGCAACCTAGTTCTGTCTACACCAGACATATTTGTCCTCCATCTGGTGGACCAAGGGGATGTGTCTGGGTGGTCATACTGTAATACAGACACAGCCACACCTGTATCCAGTAGTACTGTCAGTAGGCAGTCCCTGGCCTTGGCCTCAGTGCAGGTCCTTCCATTTGCATCCAAGATCAGCTTGTTTACAATACAGACTGGGGCCTGTAATTGTCAATCTGTACCAGTGGAAGCATGGGGGAGCTCCTGAATGAGAGCTTGGGCCTGGTTCCTTTGAACCACCTCTCCATGCTGCACTGACGCTATATAGGGAGTCGCGTCTGGGTTCAAGCCTGTAAGGGTCTGAGGGCCAGGATTTCCAGTGTCTCTGTGGCCTGTTGAGGTCTGCTGCCCTGGTTGTATGGCTGCAAGGGTCAGAATGGGAATGGCATCCGTTACGGAGCACACCTGCCCGAGAAGGTCTCGGAACTTCTGATTCTCGTCAGCTACTTCCCTATATGAAGGGCCTGATCTTTGTTGTTTACCCTTATTATTCTTATGGTGTTTTTTGTTTTTGTGGTAGTTCCGGTTCCAACCCCAGGATTGTTGTTGTTGTTGCTGCTGGGCCTGCTGGGGGTGTTGGTTATCTGTGGGGAGGAGCTGTTTCTCTTGGGCCTGCCCCTCCATGGTGTAGTGTGTCATGGCCTCCGGGATGGCTTCCACGGCATCTATTTTCTTGGAACTGGAGCCTGAATCACGGATGTAGAGTTGACAAACTGTGTCTGTTTTCTGAAGAATATCGGCAAACCTCTCTATGGTGGTATAGGTGGTTGGCTCTACCTTTTCTTTTACTACAGGGATCATGTTCCTGAGGAATACTCTTATACTCGATGAGATCCACATCTGCAGCTTCTCCAGCAAGATGTTTCCCTGCTTGGTAGGCCATTCAGAGCCTCTGGTGGAAAGTTGTTGGACTTTCTTTCTCATTCTGTTTTACAGGGTATGTGAGCATCACTCCTACTATACCTGGGCTGTGTGCAGTAATGAGCTCAGCTGCTACTTCATCAAAGGTGGTATGGCCATCCTGACGGATGGTATCAGGGAGTTTTGCCCACAGTCCAGGATCAATGGTCTGGTGTAGTATCTGGACCTGGTAGTCAGCAGTGAGACTAAAAATTTCACATTTAGCATGCACCTTTTCCAAGTGGCAACTGAGGTTGTCAGATGGGCTCATCCGACCAATGCTGTCAGCTATTTGCTGAACACAGTAGGCCATTTGTAGGGGATTATTGGGATGATCAAGTGGAGGTAGGTTACCTCAGGTGCTATCTAGGGCTGCCTGAGCTGTGGCTTCTTCCACAGTGTGGACCATTCCATCCCGAGTCGCGGCCTCCTGCAGCATCTGTCTGATCTGTGTCCGGAGTGTCCGCTTACTTCTGTCGGGTAGGGTTACATTGCCTAAAGCAGCATCAATCATTTTCTCCATCTCTTCCTTATTGTCCACAGAAATAATGGCTACCAGTGGTGCCATTGGGACTAGGCCTGGGTCTGCTCACCCCTATCATGGGGGTCGCCATGTTGCCATCGCCCATGATGTACATCATGCCATCGATGATATAGAGTATGGGTGTCATGTGACAGGGGTCTGCCATGTTGTGGATGATGGGGAGGGGTGTCTGGGCCATAGTAGGGGTGTGAATGGGTGTTGTACTGAGAAACATCATCATCTGACTCCTCCCCGCCAGATGACGTCAACAAGGCGGGGGCTACGCCTCCCATTGCCTTGACATGACCAGCCAGCACCTCTCACTGATGGCACAGTTTCACGATTTTAGATTCACATGCATCATGACTCACTTTTGCAACATTCAGATCCACCTCATCCTGCATCTGCTTCTGTAACACTCTATATGCAGCGCACAATTCACCATTGTCCCTAGTGGTTATTTCTAATGCATTACATACCTGGTTTATCTTGTTCTGTAACTCTCCCAACTCCTCATGTATCTGTTCATTCATTCTACTTAACAAGTCATTCATTTGCAAAGCCTGACCCTTATCCTATCTCAAATTTTCACACTCCTGCTTCAACATACAAAGTTCCTGCTCGCATGCCTGAGCAGAATGATGCAAAAGGGAATCCTTTTAATTTCTCAGAATTTGGAGTTCTGACTCCAGATACTGCTCTCTTCTCATAAATTCAGCTTCCTGCAACCCCATTTCCTGCTTAAGAGATGAGATTTGCAGTTCAAGGGTTCAAAACCTTGCTTTGGAGGCTTCCAGAGCAGCATGGAAAGCCGTGACCAACAGCCCCTTTAGCTTCTCACTTTCTGGCTGTTTGTCTCATCTCTGTGTACTGGGTTGTAATCCGCAGCACAGGGTTTTCAGATTGACTTGCGTCCCGCCTGAAGTCAGTCCATTCTCCACGGGAGAAAAGGAAGTTTGAGACATTGAGCCTCAGTTCTGCGCAGATATTTGATACGGTGGCCATTGTGTGGGAGGGAACCAAAAATCAAACCATGAAAAAGGCGCCATGCTGTGTATCGATCCACAACAGGTGCACTTATCCACAGTTGGGCTACTGTGCACTTGTAAGCTTGCAATTCAAAACTGCTGTGGGGTGGATTGAGTTGGCATCGACCACACCCAGTAAGCAGCCAGACTTTGCAAGTGATTACAAAGTGGGTGAAAAATGGGAGAGGTGATGCAGGAATGCACACCTACAGTCCCCGTTGGGAAGGGAAAAGTTTTAGCAACAAGTGAAACTTTGCAAACACCAAATATTGCCTGCACGCAGTTGCCAATTTTCAGGAGGTCTAAGCCTCACTCTCAGGTTTTTGGCAATAATGGGCATGCAAGGAATCACAGACACATTGCATAAGAGTAATAAAACTTGTTTATTACTACAAAAAGGAAAATCACAGTTGCCCTAAGCAGTTCTTACCAAAAGGAACTGGGAGCCAATGCTAAGCATTTCCTATACTTCGAGGAATCTCCGTGTCTCCTGGGGTCTCCGAGGTATAAGACATAATGTCTTAAATTATATACCTATGATAATTATCATAGTTACTGTAAGATAGAAACATTTATAGTTACAGAGATGAGCCCTATTGGCTAAACTAGAGGTGGCTCCACAGTCCAAGACAACATTATACAATTTTGTAGTAGGCATCACTTTGTAGAAATAAAGAGGTACAGTTTGTACACAGCCATGTAATAATACAAATCATCAGAAGATGGCAATGCCGACTTGTATATCATAATCATTACAAGGACACAGGTGTCCTTGCATCTTGTAAGCAAGAAATACATGTGTATATTGTAAAGTAAAGTGTGTAACAATAATATGCATACATATCCTGACATCTACTCTTATATGGTAGATGCCCTTAGCCCTATATATTCATATAACATATACCTAAAAGCTAGCTGTCTACAGTGTACCTCTAGGGGTACCAATTAAGGTGCAGGGACCTTGTGTAACAAAGCCAAACCACCAGACATCAAGGTGAATCCCTCAATTCAGTCCTATCTAACATTTAATTGCATGAATTAGCTTAATTGAAATAAAAAAGTGCCTACACTTAAAAAAAACACAACTGATCAGTGGAGGAACATCTAATAGAAAATCTTGCATCTCCCAAACATGTCGATATTTTGTCAGGCACCAAATGAAGTTTGGAGCCTGTTGTCACTGGTGCTACTATTCTGTGTCTCAGATTTTCTGACTTGGGATGTGTAAGGATCTTTTCTCCATAGACACACCAGCAGAAGTCACCAATGTGGTTTTCCCAGTTTTTGGCCATTGACATGTATTGGTGCAATGAGGTATCTGGGAGACTGGATCTTTCAGAACTGTGTACAAAGGGGAATGGGGACGTGACATACAATCAGTTTACAAGTATTGTAGAAGTACACTGCGATGACAGGGATCTCCCTGAATGTATATTGCTGGAACAAAGACTTCAGGCAGTAAAGCACAAATAAGAGCTGCATAGTGTGTAATGGGGTAGATGAGGTTCAAAGCACACACTCTGCCATTGGAAACCTGAAAAACCCAAGCTGAGGAATATTTTTCCTTTGTTGAAGCAAGCTCTATGTTTTGTCAGAGATTTGGTTTACAGCACAGTCTGGGGCAAAAGCTTCAGAACATCCTTATAAATACTAAGCAAGGAACTGAGGGGAAAGTTGTGGTACTTGTTATGGCATGCATGTAGTAGAGTTGTCAGAACTAGTTCTAGAAAGAATCAAACCATGCTCAAACTCTGGTGTTTGAGTTCTAGATTATAACTCAAACACCAGAGGGTTTGCATAAAGGTTATGATCTTTTTTTTTAAATCTTGATGAGGAGGTGGGCGTCAGGGGGGAATGCTGTACTGATCACAAGATAAGGCTGCTGCACTTGTGGAGATCAGCTGACACTGAGTGACACAAACACAAGCACTGGTCCCCTTACACATCCCATCACTGATGGACAAATTGGGCAGCCTGTGGGACAGAAGAAATGGGCAGGAGTCAGGTGACTGAACATTCAGACATCAATGATAAGTGTCCATTACTTTTCACTTCTGCTCCCTCCCTATCACTGTAGCATTTGCTCTTTCTGCAGCTCTAAGAGAGCCAGTGAGCCTGTCTATCAGGCATCCAGTCAAACTGGGAGAAGAATTTCAAAATATAAAACAGCAAATGGTCTAAGAGCTATCTCTGTCTTGCACACAAGAAAATGAAAAAAACAAACAAACTCCGGCACACATCTTGCAAGTAGAAAATGTATCTATTTATTTAAATTTTGGTAATCAGGTAGGCCCACTGAGACTTTGACAGTCCCTTTTTCAGGGGCGACCTGGGATTACTTACATGTACCTAGACAGGAAAAGAAAACCAATGCTTTTGATTGTACTACAGTATATGGTACATTGATCATGTATACGTGTTGCAGAGATAGACATTACTACAGTTGACACAGGCGAGTTTACATATGAACAAACTTGTTAGTTACACACATTCATGAGCAGATAGTAGGCATAAGTGCAGTTCAGTACATTATGTCCTTCCTTACTGTTCCTCCCTCCCTCCCTTTTTGTCTGTATTTACGTGAGGCATCCCCCCTTTAGCAGAGGTGCCTTTATGGGTTGTGGCATCTGCAATGAGACCCACTGCTTAGGTGTAGCTGCAACCCTTTCTTGCACCCCTCAAGAGAGGTGCAGTCCTGAAGCTCTCTGGGGAGATTGTTCCAGAGTTTGGGGAGGGTTATTCTAGGTGACCATTGTCCCATAGTTGATCTGGCTCATGGGGGGTCTAGCAGTTTGCGTTTGGTTGACCTGAGCTCCCTTCTATTTGCTTTTGGGGCTAGTAGATTTGTCAGGCTCAGTGGAGCATCAGGTTGCTGCAATTTCAAAGCTAAGCACAGGGAGGGATAGGCGAGTCTCACTTCAAGGGGTGGCCAGTTTAACCCTTGTAGTACATCGCAGTGGTGCTCCAGTCTTTGCACCCTGGTGGTGAAACAGCTGATTCTGTTGTACAGCGTACTCAGACATGCATGTTCCGTTGCCCTCCGTCCTCGAAGCATTGTTGCACCATAGAACAGGATGGGAATCATAGTCCCGTTGCTGACCACAATCCTGGTTTCTTTAGTCAGGTAGGAGCTTAGTCTGTACAGGATCCCAAGTTTTTGGTTTACTATTGTTGTTAGGTGGCCTATGTGTTTCCTAAAAGAGATTTCCTGGTCAATGAACATTCCCAAATACTTGATATTGTCCTCCACTTTGATCCCTGATCCATTTGAGGTAGAGAGCGATAGAAGATTAGCACGGCGTGGGCCAAGCTTTTTTTGGGGGGCATGGCTTTGGTCTTTTTGCTGTTTAGACCAACCTGTTTGCCTATAACCAGTCTTCTAGCATTGAGAAATCTTGTTGCAGCTCCAATATTAGTAATTCCGAGCCCCTGCTGGTTCTGTACAGTACTGCATCATCTGCGTATAGTGCGACCTTTGCTCCACCGCAGTGTAGGTGTAGGTTGTTGATGAATAAGGAGAATAACAGAGGGCTTAGGATAGAACCCTGTGGAACTCTGTCTGATATTGGACACTCATCTGATTTAGCACCGTTCCACTGGACCATTTGCATCCTGCCATGGAGGTAACTTGAAAGCCATTTTAGGGCCACTGTCAAACCTTAGGCCACCCAGTTTTCCAAGGAGCAGCTTGTGGTTGACTAGGTCAAACACCTTTGTTAAATCAATGAAGACTGCTCCAAGGAGTTTGTTTTGGTCCAGAGCTTCGTGCACATCAGTGATGTAGCTTAACAATGCCGTATTTGTGCTGTGTCTCTTTCTGAAACCATGCTGTTGGTCTGTTTGCAGGTTGTGCATTTCCAGGTACTCATTGACCTGTTTGTAGGCCACCTTCTAAAGTAACTTGCTTAGGGTGCAGAGAATGGAGATTGGTCTGAAATTTTCCACGTTCTTCTGCGGCCCGCTTTTGGGAATTGGGGTCACAAGAGCCACCTTCCATAGGGCGGGTACTCTTCCTTCCATCAGGGACCTGTTGAATAGCTGGGTTATCGGTACTGCAATGATGGGGGCTGCAATCTTCAACAGTTTAGGTTTGCGGTTGTCATGGTCTGCCGCACCTTCTGGTTTTATGCCCTTGAGTAGCGTCAGTCCCTCTCCTACCGATGTAAGTTTTAGGTGGAATTCAGGGCCCTGTGGGGGGGTCTCTTGATTCTCTGGGCTTCCCTGACCTTGGTTGGGATTGCTGGTTTTGTACTGCTTTAGGTCCAAGAAGAAGTCATTGAAGGTGTTTGCTGTGTCTTTTGGGGTGGTGAGAGGTGTCCCGTTGACCTTTATTTCACCTGTCACCCTGCCTTTTTTGCCTTTTAGGAGCGAGTTGATAAGACCCCAGAATTTTCTTGGATCAGACAGGTTGCTGGATTGCAGAGTGTGCAAGTAATTATTTTTGGCTTTTTTGAGCTCCCTCTTGCATATGTTTCTGACTTCCTGGTATTTAACCCAGTCCTGATGCAGATTTGTAACTTTAAATTTGCCCCATAGTTTGTCCCTTTCTTTCATGTAGCCCTTCAGATCTAGGTTAAGCCATCTGGCATCCTGGCCCTTGACCCTGATCTTTTTTAAGGGTGCATGTTTATTGGCCACCGATAGGAAGTGCTTTGTAAATCCCTCCAGGGCTTTGTCTATGGTTGGGGTGTCGAGAGTCTGAGCCCAGTCCACTTCTGACAGGGATTTCATAAAGGCCCTTTTGTGCAATGCAGGGTAGTTTCTGGACCAGAAAGCCATTGGTGGTTGTTTGTGGTGGCTATTTTTCCACACCAGGAAGACTGGCATGTGATCACTGAGGGAGTCTGCGCATGTTCCAACTATTTTGGCTCTGTCAGGATTGGATGCTAGCACCCAGTCAAGGGTGGTATGGTTTCCTGTTTTATGGTTGAACCGTGTAGGTTCAATTATTAGTTGGGCTAATTTCGCTCCTTCTAGGCTGTCTTTTACTTCACCCTTTAGTTTGGTGCACCAGTTAAGGTTAAAGTCCCTCAGTATAATCTTTTTTTTTTGCCATGGATGTTTAGGACGATGTCTGTGAGTATTTTCAGGGCTCCCATTGCTTCTTTGGGGTGTTGTATAAGCATCCAATTACAAGAGGCTTTGTTCCCCCTAGGAGGAGTTGTGTGAACACTGCTTCGCAGCCCTCTCTTTCAAGATCAGGGTTAGTCATCAGGGTAGCTATGAGTTGGGATTTTACATAGAGGAGGACTCCTCTGCATTTCTTCCCTTTCCTGTCTTTCCTATTTAGTGGGCTAGCTGTACAACTATTGTATAGCCAGTCCACTAAATCAATTACATTTGAGCACTTTTCATTGTTTAGGGAGCATTTTTTGAACCAGTGGATAGCGTGGTTTATTTTTGTAGTTCTATTTGCACACAAAAAATACTGCATCACTAAATCAGAGAGTGAGATAAGCAGGAGACTTGTCTGTGGGAAAGAAGGGAGCAAGCGATTCCAGTGTCACGTAGGAAAATTTTTAAAATCAGAGCCTTACTGCTGCTGGCGATATAGATAGAACATTAAGGAAAAGCAGTTAAACACATCACTGCAGCCTCTGTGAAAAACATCAGCAGTCAGCTCAATTAAGAAGGGTTTGGATTTTTGGTTGCATACCTGGCTGCCTGGTAGTGGCTGTGCTACAATACAGGATAAAAAATAAAATAAATTTTTGTTTTAGTTATATCTTTTCTGCTGCTGGCTGTCATCTGGAGGGAGTCCCCAGCCCCGTCCCTGGCATCTACCATCCAGCGCTGGCCCAAACTCCCAGGGCTTGCCCCTCCGGTAGGGCCAGTTGGGTTCCCCAACCCCCACTAGAGACCGGATTCAGTGTGGCCAGTGTTGTGGCTGGCTTGGAGCGGAGCCTGCAAGGTGCTCTCCACCATTATGCTGCAGCATCTTGTGTTTCCTGGTTTTCCACCCCAGGATTTGAGGCATGCAATGACACCTGCAGAGAGGAGAGTACAAACGTCCACATACGCTCCCTCCAAGTGTCTGCCCCAACTCCTCCTCATTCTGCAATGTGATGCCCTGACACCCAGCCTCTGCTCGGGAGCAGGCAAGCACTGACCACTGAGGAACTCCCTTTGGAGAAGGAGAGCAGTCCGTCAGATGCTCAATCCTTCTCCACCCCTGCCAGCCCCCCATGGGCCATGCTTGTTCCTGAACACGGGTTGCCAGCATGGCACGAGGCAAGGCGTCCAGCACCTCAGCCCTCAGCACCACCGGGCCAGCCAAAATAAATCACATTTAAAAGATTATGAATTTTCTCTTTAAAATATTGCCAGTTAGTCAGTAAGTCCTTTAGTTTGTTACTTGATTTGTTAGTATTATTGCTGGTCCCAATTTGCTAATTAAGTCATGCCTCACACACTAAACATAATTAATGTGGTGTATTTGTTTGCATAATTCTTACAATTTATAGTATTTAAAGTTGGTCATGATCATGAATGCCATGACAACGTAAACCTCAATAACATGTGGGGTAATTTGCTTACAAACTAACTGCAGGACACATAAAATCTGTGTTGGATAACCAAATTCCAGATCATGGTTGCCCATGGGCAACTTATTCTAAAAAAAAAAAATTCCTAGCCTGGTCCAACCCACTACTGCTGACTCATTGAATCACTTCCCATTGTGCTGATGCCACGCAACTGCCACATTAGTAAATCTCCACAGAAATGCCTCAATGAAGAAAAAAGACACAGTCCTGATGCAACTTGCTTCTGCTTCTGCTCTCTTCATGTACACTTGAATTGCTGTCGACAAAGCATTGGAGCAGCAAGGGAAGTGAGCAAATGGCATCAGCAGTGCACAACTGGCCAACAGAGCAGAAAATATGTTCACTGCCGGTCTGCCATGCAGCATGTGTACACTGTGTTTAGGACAGTAATAGAGGTCAGATGGCCAAGGGAGAAGACAAACAGTCAGTGGTGGTGTAGCACGGGGCAAATGGCTCAGGAGTCATCAGCAGTTGAAGGAGCAGGCAAGCAGTCGGTTGCACCAGCTCTTCAGTCAGTCAGACCAGGATGTCCTGAAGATGCAAAGGTTAGTTTTAAATGAGGAAATCAATGGGTGGATGTGGGAACTGGTGAAAAAAAAACAATCTTTATGCAGTAAACTGCGTGCAGTGGAGAGTTGGAAATGCATAATGGAATATCAGGGGGCAGGATGCAGTCTGTTGTGGGAGGACCAGGCCTGGGAAAGGGGTAGATGATGATATATAAACTGGGACAGGGAGGAGGCAGAAATGTATTAACTAGGGCAGAGAGGAGTGGATAAATGGGAGGACTAGCACAAGGGTTAATCTGAAATGTAAACTCTGGGACAGAAATGGGGCAAACATGTAAGAAGTGGGGCAGAGAGTGTACAGATATGGTATATGAAAACTGGGGCAGGGATGGGCAGATATGTGAGTGCTGGAGCTTGTAGGGGCAGAAATGTGAGAACTGGAGCACAGCGAAGGCAGGGATGTGAGAACTACGATAAGTAGGGTGACAGCAGATTGTGGAATTAGATGATGATCATACTGTACAGGGACAGGGTGAGAAAAATCCTTTATTTAAAAATGTATGTAACTGCTGTGTGGTATACTTCTTACCATATTTGCTGTGCCCTCTGGGACTGCACTGACTATATCCAGTGTGTGCGTGTGCCGCGCAGCACTAAGTGAGTGGTATTTTGCAAATAAATAAATCCTAGAAATATTTTAGGTGACTGGAGAGGAGAGAAAAATCCATTATTCATTTAAAAATATTTGTGACTCCAGCATGTTATACTTGCCATCTCTGCTGCTATGCTCCATTTGACTACACTGTACCCAGTGTGTAACCATGTCCCAGTTGGCACTAAGTGCATGGTATCCGATATGGATTGGTGGGTCAGTGGTCCTATAAGCACCTGCAAGTGGTTGGCTTTTACTACTAGCAAAGGAGAAGAAACCACAGAACACTAGCTAGAGTCATGTCAAAGTCACACATGGTCATCTCTGTCTCCCATTATAATGAACAGGTTTATTTGTTTTTTCCCCCACAGTGTCATGACATTTATTTCACTACTGTCTTTTCTATTTGCAACCCAATCATGAAAATAGAGTTTGAGTTCTAAAAAAAGATTAGAAGCCTTGAACTTTTTCAAAAGTTTTAGACTAGAACCAGAACCCAGAACTTCAGCTGGTTCTGACAACCCTATCATGTAACAGTTTTCTCACTGCCTGTATGGGGCAGAATGCGAATAAGTTATGAGCAGGAATGCAGCATCCATGCACATTGTTTTACTGCAGATGTGCCTTGTGCTTGCTAGTGGCACACCTGCATTTTTGGGGTGCCTTGGTATTATTTTGAGTATTTTTTTTTTGCACATTTCCTGGTGGCTAGAGATCTCCTCCCCACCTCCACACATCCATATGATGGAAGAGTTTCTCCCTGGTGTCAAGTGGTTCCACCCCTCTCGTATGGTTTGAGATCCCACAGCCCCCACCCACCCGACCTGTTTCTTGCCTCAACCCCATGGTCCACCCCACCACAAACCTGTCCGACTCCAGCTTGCCACCTCTGCCCCCTAGGTGACTGACACAGATCCTTCCCTTACCTTCATGACTAGCTGCCAACTGACAGGTCATGACTGTGCATCAGCTGTAATCAGTTGTGTACAACAGGTGTGAGATTGCAACCTGTCAGTTGGCAGCCGGCCATAGATGTTGGCTAAGGGTCAGTGCTGGTCACTGGGGTGGGGGGTTCCTGGGTTGGGCATGTTTGGATGGGAGGTTGGGCCTATGGGGTGCAGGGGACAAGTCAAGTGCATAGAAAGAAGTGGGATTCCAATCTGTTGGGGAGTGAGACCACTGGACATCAGGGAAAACTCATCCAACATATGGAAATTCAGAGGCAGCGGGGTGGGGGTGGGGGTGGGATTACAGACCACCAGAAAATGAGCAAAAAAAAAAGACACAAAATAAAACCAATGCACCCTACCGCCTCCAGGGAACATATTTTCAAACATATCAAGGGATAATTAAATGTAATTTCCCTCTACAGCATCCCTATTGCAATCATGTACATGCACTTTGTCATTTATGGGACTCCCTGCTGTTACTTGCATTTTATTTCTGTTCAATCCTTGTACTGTTGAGTTTGTTTTAATCATTTATTCTTTCAGTCTTCTAAGAATTCAATATTGCCAACACTGTCTCATTTCTAAACTTGCAATATAATCTAGCTTTTGACATTCAATTTTATTTAGACAGTGTGGCTTTTATTGCAATTGAGCCACGGTCTGTCCATATTTACTACTCAGCTTACTCTTCGTAGTTTTTCTTGAGTTGGTTCTGGATTTCATAAGTCATGTGTTATATTTATTCACAATAAGCACTAATATTCGTGTAGTCACTTGGTTTATAAATTGTGATCAACTAGTATAGTGCTTCTGTTTTAGTAGTCATCTGACTAATGAATTCCGATTTAGTTTATCTGTATCTAGTTATGATAAGCACTACTACATGCATAGCCATTCGGATCATGAATTGTTATCTATGCTTTGTCGGTGCTCACTGTTTTAGTAGCCATATAGCTAATGACACTTGATCAAATTTGTGCTAATGTAGTTTCCTGTGAGTGCCTGTGAAATACCAAATCATGCTACTCCTTAGTATGCATGTACATTTGATGAGGTTAGGATAATCTGAGCAGTAGCATGATTTGATACTACACTGGTACTGCCCTTTTTCCAAATTTATGACATGTATCTAGTAATGCATTATGGTGATTCTAAGATGGAATATTGTTGTTTTAAATATTGCTCTACTATTAGGCCTACAGTGTGGACAGCCTTGACCCTTTGCAACTCATCTCATTTTATAAATCCATCCCCCATTCCTTTTTTGCTGTCCCAGACCTGTACTCCTCCATTTAGTGGGATTCCCTGTTGTTACTTGTATTTCACTTCAACGTGATCCCTGTACATATGTGTTTTATTTTATTCCTGTTCAGTTTCCTAACAATTTAATATTCGCCAGCATGCTCTCTTTTTCTGATACTCAAAATTTAAATCTAACTTTTGACACTTTAATTTTAATTAGACAGCACAGCTTTGGTTGCACTCAGTCCATGGTCTGTCCATTTTTACTACTCAAATTACTTTTTATTCTTTGTTGATTTTCTTGATTGTGGTTCTAGGTTCAGTATATTTTTTTTGTTATATTCATTCATAATAAGCACCAACATTTGTATAGCCACCAGGTTTGCAATCATTGATACATAGTCATTCAGAGCCTGAAGTATCTATACTTATTTAGTGCTTACTGTTTTAATAGTCACATCACTAACAATAGTTTATCAAGTGTGTAAGAATCTGTTTCCTTAGGAGCACTGATATTGTTCCAGCTCCAGCTATATGTTCCTTTTAATTCCACTTTTCATTTTTTTACAGCCTCTCACAACCTTCTTTTCACCCTTTCCCTCCCTCTGAATATTCATTTATTTTACTGATCTTCCATTTTATCCCAGCTATTTCTTCTATTCAATCTGAGTTAAAAACACAAAGGGCATGCTATTCAAAAGTTTATGCTGGTGCAAATGGGTATTTGCTTACGCAAACTGGGTTTTGCACCCAGTGTGTGGGTGTGGTCTATTTTTGGATGCCAACATTTTGCCGGGAAACCCTATTAGTGCCCGAATGGTAAGGTACCACTGCACCTATGCAAAGGAGGTGGGCCCTCCCAGCTATGGCCACAGTGGTATATACAGAGGTTTGCACCTGTGGTAAGTTCCTCCTGAATGGCCACAAATTACCACTGTTGCAAACCCCCTCTTAACAGGGTGTAAGGCTCTGGCAGCGACAAGTGGTACTGTAGCTGCCCACCCTGTCCTGACCAGCCAAACATGTCACTGGAGTCCTGTGATCCCCCCTCCCATACTGATTGTTGTCACCCTGCTCCAGTCAGCAATCTCTGGTGCCTAGTGGTCCCCCTCCCATTGATCACCATTCCTGTACTCCAGCCAGTAACCCCTGGTGCCCAGTGATCCCCCCCCCCACCAATCACCATCCCCGTGCTCCAGTCAGTAATCCCTGGTGCCTAGTGGTTCCCCCCCACCAATCTCCATTCCCATGCTCCTGTCAGTAATCCCTGGTACCCGTTGGTCCCCTTCCCTCTGATAACTGTCCCCCTGCTCCAGTCAGTAATCCCTGGTGCCCAGTGGTCCCCACACACACACTGATCATTGGTCAGTTAAACAAATATAGTCCCCCTGGTACTCAGTGTCCCAGCCCCCCACTCTGGTCCTGGCCTGTTAACAGTAAGAGATGTCCCTAGTGTCCAGTGGTCCTCCCGGTCATCAGTCCCCGGCCCATGAACACAAACGCTATCCAGTTTTGCTGACTGGTAATCAGTGGGTGGGAGAGTGGAGACCACTAAACACCGGTGATGATCAACTTGAGCATGGGGATGGTGATCGGTGGGGGGGGCACTAGGCACTGGGGATTACAGACTGGAGCATGAGGATGGTGATCGGTGGGAGGGGGATCACTAGGCACCAGGTATTATGGAGTGGAGCACAGGGACATCAATAGGTGGGAGGGAGGACTACTAGGTGCCAGGGATTCCTGACTACAGCATGGGGATTATGATCGGTGGTGGGGAGGCACTAGGGATAACTGACTTGGACACATGGATGGTAATCACGTGGGGGACCACTAGGTACCAGGGACTTCCATACTTCTAAGGGACCGGGCGATCAGGGTGGTGGCTGCACCGTGCTAACCTACCACATGCTTTCCATGCAAATGAGCCCATAATGGGCATGCAAATGGATATTTAGTGTCTTGCATGCCCAATGGACTCATTTTCATGGGTCTATTTGAATATCATGCCTAAAACTCCAGGGCTATTGGGTCTGGGGCCACTATTCCTTGCATAGCAGGTATCCATGACAGGACAGCACTACTTGACTTAGTGTTGTGCCCAAGTGCCCTTATATTCAGTCAGATAGTGCCGGAGCACTATCCAACTGAATATAATATCCTTTCATAGCATCCTTGCACTCCTGGTCAAGGGCAAAGTGCAGCACAACAGTTTGTGCTCCACTTTGCCCATTTTTGAATATCAGGGCCCATCACTGTAATACAATTATTATTTTTTTTTACTTTCAGCTGATGTCAGTTTTTGGCATCTTGGTAAACTCAGAACCAGCAGTTAAAACTTTGTAAAATGATGTATTGACTTAATTGATTTTTTTTTTTTGAACTCCCGACCTGGTGCCACTTTGCCTCTGCCCCCACAGGACTATGACTACACCACCGGCGTTCACCCTGGATTGCCCGCCAGGGCAGAGCCATTGGGTAAGCCCCCTCATAGCCCCCAAATGGTGCCATGTTGAATAGTCCAGTGGAAGTGAGTCCTTGGGCTAGGCTTCATGGGGCTTAGTGATGACTGCAGCAGTGCCCATTTTCTTTTGCCCCTGCAGTGGGAGGTGTGGCTTGCAATGATGTAAGGGTGCATACACCCATGTCTGGCACACCTCCAAGAACTGTCAAGCCACGGCTGTGCCAGCACCCCTTTGCCTGAGGTCGGTCGTGGACCGAGTGCTTCCCCATCCTCCCCCCAGAGGAGAGGAGAGGAGCAGTTTGTTGGATGCTCAATCCTCCTCCCCCTAGCCATCCGTCTGACTCCCCGAGCTCACATCCAAACTCAGGTTATTGGCATCCCAAGTTGAAATCCAACTGCTGCACAGGTGGGCTGGCTTGTTGATTTCTAAATGTATGCTGCTTTTGCCTTTAAGAAAAACCATGTAAAACCATTTACACACTGTAATGGGCTCCACCCTCTGATGAAGACTCATTGAGAGTCAAAGCATTATGGTTTTTGCCTGGCTTTTTATTTGTAATAAACACTTGACATTTCACTCTGAGCTCCAACTTGGTTTGTGACCACATCGTTTGCTATTGAGTGCGGTAGCCTGTGCATTGTGGATCCAAGAGTTAATTCTGCTAGCACCTGCCTGCTTCCCATTAATGCATGGACCAGTGTCTTCTTTCCTAAGTGTAAGGAAACTGGTGCTTCTGAAAAGAAACATAAATGACAACAACATAGCAATAAGCAATTTTTGAGTTAGCGCATGCATGTCAAACTCCTTGGGATGGTGACTTTTGAGGGGTGTGACACTGTCTGTCAATGCAGAGTGGTCTGCAAGGGGCTTGACAGTATCACACCAATCATCAGCCAGGCTGATCATGACACTGTTTTGCCTGTAGTGGTCTGTGCTTGAAAAGAAAAAGCCATACCAATCATGTGATGGCTTTTTCCTTTCATCTGCAGGTCACCGCACAGCAAACTGCTGTTTGCATTGTGATCAGCCTGGTTGACATCTCCACCCCCCTCCTCACCACCCCCACTGGTCCCTTCCAGGAAGGTGAAAGGAGGTGCTTTCCTTGCCTGCCTCCTCCACTTCCTGCTGACTCCTTTTGCTTGCCCCCTCCCACCCATGGAGTAGGCCATAGCCTAAGCTCCATATGGGCTGGGAGTATACAATGTCCAAAGTCACTTTCACTCTAAGCGTGATCACGCTAGTGGATCCCCCCCTTGCCTGCCAACATCTGGGTGCTCAATTCCTGTGTCAGCATGTATCCCATCCCCCAGTACCCTGGAACACTGGGAGCCCACCACAGTGTGCCAAAATCCATGTTATGAATAGTTTACCTGTATAAAAGAAAACAGTCCTACATCATCTTTTTTTTTAACCCCCCCCACCTGCCGGCATCGGGGTGCTCAATCCCCATGTCAGCATGTATCCCCCCCATACTCTGGCACATTGGGAGCCCATCCCAATGTGCTAAAATCTGTGTTATGAATAGTTTACCTGTAAAAAAAACAGTCCCATAGCACTTTTTTTTTTTAAACCTGGAAAAAAAGAAAACGGTCCCTCACCGGTCCCGCCAGCCTCCCTTCGCCAACCCACACCCTCCCTCTGCACACCCCACCTCCCCACACCCCCCTCACCCATACTGACCTCCCGATGTTGGAAGCAGTGGTCTTCTGTGGACCAGGAACAGGTCTTCACTCTTCAAAAGCCAATCACAAACTGAAGAAAATCATGGTAAGCCCTATAATGGCAATCAATGGGGGGGTTTCAACTTAGGTTCATATCTCAGCCACATTTTGGAGTTTTGGTAACAAATTTTCAACATGGGGTTCTTGGGACTCATCTTGTGAACACACTCACTGTCATTTCATTTCTTAGACCCGAACGGTGATTTCGTGGTCACTGCGCTGAATCACCTCTCGGGACCAATTAATAAAAAGTGCCACTGTTCATGAGGTAGGTTCCCAAAAAGCCCTTGTTGCAAATTTGATTAAAAAATTCCCCCAAATTACTGCATTATGAGTGTGCATTGTGAAGTTTCTATGGACGCTCTTAACATCATCAATTTTTAAGATTTTTACTCCAAATTTCCAACATTGCCATTTTTTCACACCCCCTTATGAACAGTACAGCTGTCATGTTTTGTATCCTTCCCAAAATGTGTTTTACACCTGTGGCACAGAATGGCATGGTCGCCGTGTGAAATCAACTTTCAGGACAAATTAATGAAATTCCAGTGCTACTGTTCATTAGTAGAGGTCCCAAAAAGGCCATGTTGAAAATCTGGTGAAAACATTCCAAAAAAGGCTTGCATTATGAGCGTGCATTACACAGTTTCTATGCACACTCGTAACTTCACCACTTTTTCATACTTTCACCCCAGATTTTCAACATTGCCATTTCTTCACACTTCCTCATGAACAGTATAGCTGCCAGTTTTCACATCCTGCCCAAAATGTGTTTTCACACCTGTGGTGCTGAATGGCACACTCGCTGTGCAAAATCATCTTTTGGGATTGAGTAAAGAAATTGTACAGCCACTATTCATGAGGTGGGGTCCCAAAAATCCCATGTTGAAAATTTGGAGCAAAAATACCAACAAATGCCCTGGGTGTTAGGGTTTCCAACTGTAACGCCCACCCTGTACAGACTGACAGGCATCTAATGAAGTACACCAGTGCTGGAAGAACATAAGAAATTTGTGTTGAGAGTGATGCCTTAAAATGCAAGGCAGAGGAATATACATATAAAATATGGGAGGCATGTACAACAGCAATACCAACAGCGAACTTTCTGAATTGACAAATGCTTGTTAGACATAAAATACAACAGTCACCAGAGGGAAGATGGGCTGAGCACAATCAGGATTTTATTATTAGAATCACTTCAGATAACATAGGCAGGAGCGAACTGAAATAAAGATAATGATTCCCTGACTCACTAACTGATGTATGAAAAATAAAATGTCTTAACCTTAAGAGTCAGATCCTCTAAATATTATTTATAAGTAAAATCCCATGAACATTTTATTGTTTTCAAATGCAGTTACACTATAAAGTGATTAAAGGTCTTTAAGTGTCCACTTCAGAATGTACTATATTAGTTGACTTAGCAGTGACAAAGTTCTTTTTTAGCTTGTCAGCTTTGGCATGAAGTTATACAGGTTATAATGTGGATTATATTGTCTCACATAGTGCATTCATAATACCAAAGTCCCTTTGAGCAAAACAATCTGTCACACCATACAAACAGCAAGTAGTAAGGCTGCGGACACTAATCAATGGAAAAATACAGGTCTGAGTGGCCTTCTTGAAAGGTTGATAGGAAAATGTACTCTAAAATAAAATCTAGAAAGTTCCAAAACTACCGTGATGGTCTTGGTTTCTGTACATATTCCATCTGTCTCCAGGACACATTGTACTTTCCTAGCTCTCTCTCTCTCCCTTCCGAGACTCCACTTCATTTTTCGCCCCTTTCCAGTCTGGCTTCAGGAAGCACCACTCTACTGTCATCTCCCTCCTAAGGTTAACTGACTCCGTCCTCTCTAGCATGGATCAGGGACTCATCACCTCAGCCATCTTTGTCGACCTAGCCAAGGCATTTGACAATGTCTCCCATGACTTTCTTCTCAATAAACTCTCCTCAGCCAGGCTTTCAGCAAGTGACACAAACTGGTTCAGTTCCTACCTTGATAGTAGATCTCAGTCAGTCAAAGTTGAAGACTCTCCTATCTCCCCCCAACAGTTCTGCTGTACCTCAAGGCTCTGTTCTTGGTCTGCTTCTATTTTCAATCTTCCTGAATGACCTTCATGCTCTATGTTCCTCCTCCTCTATCCATATGTATGTGGATGATACCATCCCGTATACCTCTGGTCCCTCCCCTTCTGAGGTGGAGTCCAGTCTCCAGCTTAACTTCAATAAAGTTCAGCACTGGCTCCACTCAAATCAGTTGTCTCTGAATGCTGAAAAAGACAGCCTCCATGACCTTTGGCACGCGGCAGATACTCTCTAGGCTCCCCACACTCCTCTCTTTTGACACCTCTGATAGGACAATGCTTGAGGATGTTATCTTATTTAGGTATCGCTGTGTTTGTTTGGACCAACACCTTGACTTTTCTGGACATGCGGATGCCATCCACAAAAAACTGCACCCTAAACTTGGTGCCCTGTACAGGAACTATGGATGTATTTCCTTGCCAGCCTGCCGGGCACTTGCCCAAAAAATGATCCTCCCAATATTTGACTACGGTGATGTAGTCTACAGTGCTGCACCTTGAATCTCCCTAGCTAGACTGGACATCCTCTACCATGCTTTCTGCCACTTCACTCTTGGCTGCCCCCCGCACCCACCATTGCGACCTCTACAAATCTCTCTTTCTCCTCCTTTGAGGATCATTGCCTCTCCCATTGCACCACTTTCATACCTAAATACTGATTTGGTTTTCTTTCTCCCTATCTCTCCCCTTCCCTATCCCTCTCTCTCTCCTCCACCTACTCACTTTGTAATCTTGGCCCCTGAATTCTGGCCATCCCTTCTAGGACCACCTCCATTGGTCAAGTTGCCTTTTCCCACCACTTTCCCAAAATCTGGAATTTACCTCCCCCCTCCCAACAGACATGCCTCATCCTGCCTTCCCCTCACCTCTCTCCTTTGTAGCCTCACCTCCCCCTCCTGCAACTATCTCCACTCCACTTGCACCTCTCTCCCCCCAATATGCGCTGTAATCCCCCTTGCATTGCACTTGCAACCCTTGTTTTCTGTATTTTTTGTCTGGTTTGTTCTATTATTGCTATAGTTGTACCTTGTATTTCATTACCATGTATATTGTTGATTGATGCATTTTTTTGTTTGATACCATGTTTTCTTACTCTGTCAACCTCCGTCCCCCCAGAACGCATCTGGAAATGAGCAACACTGCTTAGCATGCATTTCCTGGTAAAACATTTAAATAAATAAATATTTCCCTTAAAAAAATATTCTGGTGAAATGGTTATTAGTAACTAGACACTAATTAATGACAGGGATTTAAAACTCACAGGTTGACCATCATTTCTGTGCTGTCTGCTCCAGTAGTTCAAAGCAACTATTTAAATAAGATTTATCACCAGTGGAAGTCAGCTAAAAGGGTTATGTGAGCCTTTTGTATAGCTGACTGATTATAGGAATTAGTATTAGCAACATCTCTTTAAAGGGTACCTAAACAAGCAGTTTTTTTTAAAACTGCAAACTCCAAAATCTGGCTTCATTGCGAAGTAAAGTAAAGGCTGCTGTTTACATTTATGCTAAAACTGCATTTACTATGTAAATAACATAAATACAGTTTCATAGCTTTTGAAAAATGTAAACATCAACCTTTCACTTTTGAAAAACAGCCTTGGTTTCTCCCTAAGATATCTGCCAAGTGTGTTATGTGATGAGTCATGATGACATCATCTGAGCCAGAGACAGAGACCCACATATATTCCTACATAGTGCTAACAAGTTTTTCTTTCCCTCTTTGTTTTGAATTGTTGTAACAGAATGATCAACACCATGTATTAACTTGTGGATTATGTTGATCAGTACACATATTAGGCTATGATTTTGTTCATTTTGTTTACTTTAACTTGTGGAAAATGTTTCGCAATCCAGCTGACTTTTTCTTTGGCAAACTGCAGTACAGTACCACACCTCAAATACCTGATGATCTAATGGTTATGTGATGCACTGAATTTTGTTTTTTGTTAACCAGGAGAGACACACTAAGCTGAAAGCTTGTTTACAGGTGTGGCCTGGGAGCACAAGGAAGTTTAGTGACTTGCTTAGGTTCACACGGCAAAGTACCAGTCTGGTTCAGTTCCAAAATTCATGCTGTCTTGTTAATCCACAAATAAGGCTTTCTTTTTCCACATGAATCCCCGGCACCTAGCCTGCCTTCTGTTGAACACCCCACCATCCATACCCTGTCCTTAGTACTGCCTGGGGCCGCATATGTGCTTACAGTCTCCTGAAGAGAATTATCATACTTCAGATTGTAATCGTGTACCTCAGAGAGTTGTGCACATCTATACTGATACGCATCATCAGCTGGCACTGTTAAAAATGCCTCCCAAATCACTCTCCAGTCCACATTCTCAATGTTTGACTTCTGCTCTCACAGTAAACATTGAGTGGATCGCCACCCTTCTGCACAATGAAGGTAGTATGTATAGTTCCCCTGTTGTGTTTTTTTTTCCCACTTCATTAACCAACAACTAGGTCTTCCTGGAGGGCCAAGCAGTAAGCATCATGACACACCAGAAAGACTGCTGTTCGTGCCCTCATAAGGGCTGCAATTACAATGGATAACAATATTATTAACAGGCGAGGCATACTATTACCTTGAACAAATCCACCCAACTTCCAGTGTCAATCTACTCCTTTACCTGTGATCTGCAGAACCCCACAGGACAGTTCCCAGCAATTCTTCTCCAGTGCTTTTCTGTGCTCTACTCCACAAGGTGAGTTAACTGGCTACCACCCTTCCAAATCTTGAATGAGCGATACACAACTTCCTCAATACTGTCCTAACAAATGTCAACACCCCCCCCCCACACCTGAGAGTAATCTCCCTACACTGAATTCAATGACCAGTTTAGGTACAGCTCTTCCATGCTGAGTATTTGTAATTGCTGGCTACTCTCATCCATAGTCAGGTAGTGATCATGATGCTGGCAGCCCCACATTTCAGATCTCACAGTGATCTGCTCAATGTCCTCCTTCATGTCTTCAACTAACCTGAATATAGCTATACCCTGCTAGAATGGCTTCTTCAGTCCCTCTCTGGCATTCATTCTTCTCACCTGCTCCCCACACCAAAAACTGGTGAGCTCACTACCCTTCAGTCATGAATGTGGTTAGTACAGTCTCCCGTGTTATTTTTACATAATAATAAACATGGTAAGCGGGGCTGATAGCAGCATGGCACAAGTGGAAAAATAGGTTTTCCTACCCCTATAAGATCTAAGCCACCTATGATTGGGCACTATTAAATGATGTGCATAATGATGTGCACACCCATCATTTAATAGTGCCTAATCAAAGGTAGCCTAGATCTTTTAAGGATAGGAAAGCCCATTATTCCCCTTGTTCCCTGCTGCTAGCAGCCTAACTTACTGGAAAGATATGTTTATATTTGATATGTCAAAATAAAACGGGGACTGTACTAATTGCATTCATGATGCAGAAGGGTGATAAGCTCACCAGTTCTTGGTATGAGGACGAATAGCGAAGAATGAATACCAGAGAGAGACTAAGAAGGCCACTCTTGCAAGGTACTGCTATATTCAGGGAAGGTGAAGGACAGAAGGAGAGAAATATGAGCAGATTACTGTGAGAAATAAGATGTGGGGCTGCCAGCACCTTGATCACTACCTGACCCCGTTGTCCTGGCCAACATTCCCCTTCCCATAAAACCAGTTCATGCAATTGTCCGAGGCTGTGTGTGGATATTAATATATGAAATGGCTGCCACTACATGTTCAGTCATTTCACTACCAGTCTAGTATTGCTTGTAAAGCACTTTGGGATACAATGTGTATGAAAATCTCTATATAAATGCTAATTCTTATTATTATTATTTCCCATGGAAAAAGAAGACAAGACAAGCATATATTTGATTTTCAAGAAGGTATGAACTCTATCATTGGACTGCACAAGAAATTTGCTACAAAAAAGTGGTGGCGCTATGGGGTGGCGAAGGGTGTGGCTGCACCCCCCACATAGTAACATACTTTCTTACTGCTGCTGCTACATTTTACTTTGCTGAAGAAGTCTGATTTATTGATCGTACAAATGTTTACATTCAAACTATGGATTACATTTGTAGGTTCTGTCAAAAACGTACTAGAAAAGAATAATAGCAGAAAATACAAAGGTTTAATAAAAATGTTAAAAAGTGTATAGTAAGCATGCACACCACCTCAGCACCCCCATTGTAGCATCCTGGATCCACCATAACCACTAGACCACCAGGTTATTCAAGATTTGTACTGAACTGTGGTTTGCCACAGAGAAAGTCGGTTGGATTAAAACACAATTTCAGCATGTTAAGGTAAACAAAATGAACAGAACCATAGCCTAACATGTGTATTATACTAAATAATGCACATGCTTTTGACCATTTGGGTGAAACAATTCTATATAAAGGGAAAAAAGAACTAGCTAGCACTGTAGAGAGCCATATAGCTCTCTGACTTTGGCTTCAATGATGTCATCACATAACACATTTGGCGGCCATTTTAGGAAGCAGGTAAGACAGTTTTTTTGAAATTGGAAGGCTGATTTTACAATTTCAAGTGCTCTGGAACCACATTTAGGTAAATTATATAAATGAAGTTTTAGCATTAATGAATACAGTAACCTTCACTTTAGTCACCTACGGAGTCAGATTTTTGAATAGTTTGTTGTCAAAATGTTGTTTAGGTATTCTTTAAGTGTTTCCGAGTATGAACTAATGATGGAAGAGAGGGGCAGATGAAATCCATGAAATAAAAGATGATAAAAGGTACCAAAATATAGAAAGAACAGAAAAAGAACAAAGAGAAGACTACATTGTGAAGAAGGACAGGCAAACAGCCTGACAGATGGATAAATAGACTACCTGGTGTGTGTATACTGTACTTCCTTGGCTATATTGCAAAATCTTGTAAATTGTCTTTGACTTTCAAAATGTACTTAAAACCTTGACAAAAATGGGAGAACGCAAGTGTCAAGGCTTTTTTAACTTCCATTGTCCATATAAATCTTCTGAAGTAGTTACTGAACTTGTCCTCCATTTTTAATCCAAACTCTGTTTATCATACATAGATGCTTACAAGCTATCTGTGATGTGAGGGAAATAGGCACTGTAGGAGTGACTATTTTAAAGTACTTGTGTAATACTGTTGTTTCAAACTGTGAGACTTGTTACCTAGGGCTGAAGGACTGTTTGTGTGAACATTTCTTTCTCTTTTTTTTTTTGTTTGCTCCTCCTATGCCTCTTTGCTGCCTGCCAGACTCAGCCCTCACTGCTGGCTATGGTCTCTTCTCCCTAGTTTCTCCAGAGTCTCAGACCAGAGTAACACTTTTCTTAGGGAGATTCCCTTCTCACTCCAGGGGGAGAAAGAAGCACTGCCTACCAATGATACTGGCTGAAGTGACCATGCTGGTATGCCAGCGGTTCAGGTGGCATGGGGGGACATGACAGCTGTTGTGCTGTCGTCTGGCAACCCAAGACACTAATTTGAAGTAGTCTGAGTTCCTCCATCAGCTCAGCAACTACACAAGCACAGAGCAATTCAGCATTCTGGGGAGCATTGAGGCTGATGCATAGTCACCCTTGTCACCATGAAACACATGGAATCACCTCAGCCATATTTGTCAACCTTGCCAGAGCTTTTGACACTGTTTCCCACTCCCTTCTCCTTGGTTCCTTCTCATATGCAGGACTAACCCCTTCTGCCACTAACTGGTTTAAGGCCTGCCTTACTTGTAGAACCCAATAAGTTAAGATCGCAGATGCCATCTCGCCACTCCTCCCAATCTGCACTGGCATCCATCAGGGCTCAGTGCTTGGTCCCTTTCAATTCTCAATCTTCCTTAATGACCTGCCATCTGTCTGCTCCCCCTCCTGTGCCATACACATGTTCACTGATGATACTGTCCTGTATGGATCTGTCTCATGCCCAGCTGAGGTTACATCCAGCTTGCAGCACAGCTTCAACAAGGTCCAGCTCTGGTTTGCAAACCATCAATTATTCCTCAACACCAAGAAGACAGTCTCCATAACCTTTGGCACAAGGCAGAGACTCTCTAGGCTTCTTTCCCTGCCCACTTTCCATACTCTTAATGGGACTTTACTTGAGGACACCTCATCCTTCAGATACCTTGGGGTTCAGTTAGACCAACACCTCAGCTTCTCTGGACACATTGATGCCATCCAGAAAAAATTGCACCCCAAGCTTGGTGCCTTGTTCAGGAACTGAAGTTGCATCCCTCCTGTGGCTAGGCATGACCTTGTCCAGAAGATGATCCTCACAATTTTTGACTACTGCAATGTAGTCTATGGTGCTGCTCTTAAGGCCTCCCTGACCAGACTGGACACTCTTCAACTCCTTCTGCCACTTTGCCCTTGATCCTTCCTCTTGCACCCATCACTGTGATGTCTATCGAGACCTTTCCTTCCCTCCTCTCCCTTATAAATAGACGCCTCTCACAATGTGCTAAATTCACCACTAAACACTGGCTGGGTGAACTCCCGTCCTACCTCTCCCCCTCATTTATAACACCCCCTCCTCTTTCCCACTCCCTCAGATCTACTGACACTCGCACACTAACTGTCTCCTACCACTACACGCTCTCCAGCCAGTCTGTGTACTCTCACTGTTTCCCTAAAATATGGAACTCTCTACCTGCCCAAATCTGACACTCCTGCTCTCTCTATTCCGTCAATACTGCCTTCTCCAACTATCTTGCACTTAACTGTTCTTGTTATGACCCACCTTAATTTCCTTCATCTTGCTCCTTATAGTTTGTCCCCCTTCGGAATTTACCCGATGCATCTATCGAATATACTGCCTCTACTGACCCTAGCCCCTCCTAGGTGCTAGTTCTCATATCTTTCTTCTTTCCCCAACTCTGTCCCCCTTTTTCCCTAGCATTCACACTCCCATTGCAGGGTTCTCAGCATCCTGATGGGGTCCTATAGTGCCTAGGCTTGTCACCTTTTCTTCCCCATCTACCTATCCTTGGCTTTCCAGGTCCCCTTGCACAGTCCCCAGCATCCTGGAGAGTTTCTTGGATCAGGCCTCATTCCCTCTCAGGTGTTATTTCTCATTCCCTCACTCTCACTATCCCTCTATAACTACAATGCCTAACTGCAGGAGGGTTTACAATTGCCTGAACTTCCCAGCCCCCTTGCAGGGTTCATTGCATCCTGAAGGGTTCTCTTTTTGGGTCAGGCCTTATTTCCCCTCCTAGGTGTTAATCACACTTACTCCCTCTCTCTGTCCTTCTCTAATCCCTACTCCAGTCTCCTGTCCCCTTACAGGGTTCCCCACATCCTGAAGGGGTCTTTCCGGGACATGACTCTGCACTATCTGTCATCTCATCCTCTCTCTCCTTCGCCCCTTATTTCATGATAGCACTTGTTCACTTATTACCATTGCACTTATTAATTGTTCTCAAATTACATATTTATGCAACATTGTTTGTTAACAACTGCCTTAATTAATTGTATGCTATGCTGATCTTTGTAACTTGAATGTAAAATGTCTCATCCCTGTTGTACCCCTTCCCTCCAGGTCACACTGGGAGATGAGCATCCTCTTGCTCAGTGTGCCTTCCTGGCGAAACATTTCAATAAATAAATAAATAAATTAATAAATAACTAAATAAACTATAAGTGACTGCCCTCCAAGTACTGAACTGCACATTCCTCCCCGAGGAGTTGAGCATCCTTGCAGATGCTCTGTCATCCTGCCTAACAGCCTCCACTTCTGTCATCCCAGCACTGAGTTGTAAAGCTGGATTACCAGCATGCCAAGCATATGCACCATCACTTGGCACCACACAGCAGCCCTGTGTGAAGATTTTTAGATTTTTGTTGTTCAACATTGTCAGGGCTGGGAGCGGGGCTATAAATTTTCCAATTAGGATTAATTCATTGTGATTAGGCTTTCATTTGGCAGGTTCTGTTGTGTTTATTATGTATTTTGATCATCAGGTTCATGGCTTTATGACCTCATTTGCTGACTTGATGTTATTATTTGTTATATACCACACTTTCCTAGCATGCATATCTGCCCATCTGTCTCATTGTCTATCTATACACACATATATATATATATATATATATATATATATATATATATACACACAGTATATATAGTATATGTAGTATACAATATGTATTAGACAATCCTCTACAGGGCATGTGGTCATGCTCTGATATGCACTATGCACACCTTGGTGTGTGTTGTCAGGCATGAGGCTACAGGCCAAGTGCATTCAACCACCTGAGGCATGCATATGTCAGAGCATGACCACACACTCTGTAGAGGATTATATGTGTTATAAAATAGTAAAAACTGTTTTGGAGGGGAATAAAAAATAGAAAGAAGTGCAGGTGTGCCGTCATTGTGGGATAACTCATGGTCATGTGGTGTGTTTTGTTCAATCAGGGGACTGCATTTTTAGTTTTTTTTCCCCTGAATCATTTCATGAATATATATACAGATGTGTCAGCCACGATGAAGTGCAGTAACTTGCAGTAATCACAAGTCACAAAATCCTGTATGACAAAAGGGCTGACTTGTCATTGACTTACAATGGCCCCTGCAGTAAATTGCAGTATTCTGTGATATTCTGCAGCATTTCTGTGCTTCATCCTGGCTTGACACATCTGTATATCTTGTACTGATACAGTAGTACCAGTATAGTTAGGATTGCCTGGACAAGATCTATATTAAATCCCTGACTTTTTACCTCAATAATTTTGGCATTGTTTGATGAAATTGCCTGAAATTTGACATGCAGTGTCTAGTAGGCAAGGTCTAAATATGTGAGAAGGTTCATGAAGGCAGCATGTGTGGTTTCTGAGATCCACATATGTTGTTTTCCTGTAGATGTCTTAATATTTTTCATATACTTAACATGGGTGTTTGGTTTTGCTGCTGCATACAGCCTAAATGGTATGACATTTTTTTCTGAACTTCCAGGGTAGAAGTGGGCTGCACCAAGGTAATGCCTTTCAAAGGTTTTGAGAAAAAAATGTTAAATGGTTTCAGAGTTATAAGGATTTAAAAGTTTGCATTTTCCTCTTCTGAGCATGTTCAGTAGGGTTTTTTTGGATAATCATCTGATACGACACAAAACATTTTATGTTGCAAGACCATTTTTGGTTTCTCACCACCTGCTTCTCACAACACAAAAACATTGTTTTTTTTTGTGGCTCAATGGCCACCATCTTGTTTTTTTTCCCTGAACTAAAAAACATGGAAAATACATAAAAGCTGAATATTTTTTTAAACAAACACCTGAACCTAGTTAAACAGGAGTTGTTTAACTAGATTCTGGTGTTTGTATTTTAAAATAACCTCCAGAATCACCTTTCTAGATCCCCCAAAGTCCAGTTTGTCCAGTTTAGAGACAGGAGCCATTGATCCATGCATGTTCATTACATGAGAAAAGTGGGACTTTCTTGAGTTGTGAAGCCCACAGCTGAAGTCGTGTTACTGGTTTCAGTTTGAATAGTGGAGTCAGTGATCATAATCTATCTATCTATCTATCCATCCATCTATCCATCCATCCATCCCCCTCTATCTCTCTCTCTCTCTCGGTATCTACCTACCTATGTTTTTATTCCTTCTCACTCCTCGCTCAGCTAGCCCTCTCTCCCTCCCTTATCCTTCCCAGAAATATTTCTAAATAGAAATAATTAATAAAGGGGACTAGCATGCTCACCTCTGGTACCATCTGCCCAAACCCCCTCCCTTCCAGGTCCCTCCCCCCAAAAATCCTAGGAGGTTATACTGGGGTTCCCAGCCCCAGTGCCATCATTGAATGTAGCTGACACTGGGGTGCCCAATCCTCAGTGTTGGGTGTAATACAAATTATAAACCTGCAAAAATGAAAACAGACAAAAAAAAGAAAACAGACCCCCAATTTGTTTTTTAATTAATCTAATGAAAACAGAATGGTCCATCGGAAATCTGATACCCATGATACCTACCCACCCCAACCTACCCTCCACTCTGCACACATCACTACACCACCCACACCCCAACACACACCCTCACTCATCTGAACATGTTCCACAGCATAGATCACTCTCTGACTGAAAATACATCTTGCTGCTGGAACCATCAACTCGATATGAGAAAATAAGGTAAGTCCGGTTTAATGTATTTCAATGGGGTTATATCTTTTATTCATAACTTTGTTATTTTTTTTTAAATATTTTTACACAAAATTATCAACATGGCCTTTTTGAGACCCCACCTCATTAACAAGGGTGGGGTGGTGGAATTTTCAAATCCAGCCTGAAAGGTGGTTTTGTGGTTGCTGCATGAAATCAATATTTGGGTGGGATTTGAAAATGTTCATCTAGCAGGTTCATGAGGTGGGGTCATATGAAGGCTATGTTGAAAATCTGTTGTAAAAATATGGCAAATGACCAAGTTATGAGTGAACACTGAAATATTTCTATGCTCACTCATTACTTTGCCAATTTTTAACATTTTTCCACCAGACTTTCAACATGGCACTTTGGGGACCCCACCTCATAAATAAGTCTGGTGAAAGTTTTCAAATCTATCAGTGTGCAAAATCCCACTTCAGTTGGGATTTGAACATTTTCACCTACTGGATTCTTGAGGTGGGTCATAAGAAGATTATGTTGAAAATTTGGTGTAAAAAATAAGATACAATGACCAAGTTATGCATGAACATAAAATATTTCAACAGTCACTAATAATTTTGCTAACTAAGCAATAAGGCATGACAGGAGGCAGGTTATAGAAATATAGAAACATAGAATTTGATGGCAGATAAGGACCACTTGGCCCACCCATTCTGCCCATTTCCCTACCTAATGGATAAGCTGCAGATCCTAGTTGACCAGCAGCCTACTTCTTTCTACCCCCACCCCCTAGAACTGCCTTATGACTGTCCTATGCATGCTTGAATTCAACCACTGTTTTTGACTCCTCAACCTCCTCCGGAAGGCTGTTCCATACATCCACAATCCTATCTGTGAAAAAATACTTCTTTACATTACCTCTGAGCCACCCCCCATCTTCAAATTGTGCCCCCTTGTTCTTGCACACCTCTTTTTTTGAAAGATGCTACCCTCTTGGACTTTGTTGATTCCCTTGAAGTACTTGAAAGTTTCTATCATGTCCCCCTTCTCCCTCCTTTCCTCAAGGCTGTACATATTAAGCTTCTTTAGTCTCTCTTCATATGTCTTCCAGTGCAGACCCTCCACCATTTTAGTTGACCTCCTCTGGATAGCTTCCATCCTGTCTATGTCCTTGCGGAGACTGGGTCTCCAGAACTGCACACAGTACTCCAGATGGGGTCTCACCAGCTGTCTGTACAGAGGGATAACAACTTCCTGTTTTCTACTGGTGATGCCTCTCCCTATGCATCCCAGTATCCCCCCAGCCCTCCTTACTGCCCTCTCACATTGCTTGCCCACCTTAAGTCATCTGATATGACCACCCCAGGTCCCTTTCCATTTTGTTGCTGTTAGTATCTCACCCCATTGTGTACTCTTCCCTGGGTTTTTCTTTCCCAGGTGCATTACCTTGCACTTCTTAGCATTGAATCTAAGCAGCCATACATTTGACCATTCCTCTAACCTTGCTAAGTCCCTTCTCATCCTTTCTACCCCACCTTGTGCATCAACTCTGTTGCAGATCTTTGTGTCATCTGCAAAGATACATACTTTTCCTTCCAGTCCCTCTGCAATGTCACTTATAAAGACATTGAAGAGGACTGGTCCTAATACTGAACCCTACAGTACCCCACTAGTAACTCTCTTTCTTCAGAGTGGACTCCATTTACTATAACCCTCTGTGTCCTATTCTCCAGCCAATTATTTTCCCAGGCTATCATCTTGGGACCCACTCCCAGGCTGGCTAACTTGTATATTAATCTTTTGTGTGGGACTGTGTCAAATGCCTTGCTAAAGTCTAGGTAGGCCATGTCCACATCCCTTCCCTGATCTACTACTTTGGTCACCCAGTCAAAGAAATCTTTTAGATCCATCAGGCATGGCCTTCCCACTGTGAATCCATGCTGCCTTGGGTACTGTGCTCCTCTGTCCTCTAGGTACTCAACAGTTCCTTGACAATATGGTGTGATAATGGCCCGCGTTGGGTGGGTTGAAGCATGAGGTGAAGCAGAATGCTTCCACCACCTGAGAAGGGCTATTAGCCCACCGTAATGCACCCCCTGGAGTTCCTTATTGTGATTATGAAATGGGTCCCTATTAGTAAATGGAATGTTTTTTTAAATAAACATTTTCTGTAGTAATTCATTTGGCAAAAAAAGATAAAAAATGATAAAAGTTAAAAAGGAAAAGTAGTCCAATTTGGATGCTATATTGGTATCACCTACCTTGCCAGCAGGTGATCCCAATGCTACACATAAGCTGCTTTTTTTTGTCCAGTGTAAGTAATGGCACTAGTGGGGACAGGAAGTGGCTGCAGATTTTAGTGTGGTGTCAGGGCAGAATAGGCTGCATTCACCAACAGTGACTGTTTTAGGATACTGCCACAGGTTGCTTTCACTGCAGTGGCTCATCATGTCAGGCAACTTCATAGTGCTTTCACCACCAGTGACTTGTCAGGTCAGTCAGCCGTGGATTGTGTTCACATAGCTCATTCTTGTTGGAGTTATGGAGCCTAGTATTAAAAAATGGTGATTCATACTTCCTGTGTGAAGAGCCAGAGACAATGAAAGAGAGCTGGGTTGATAGGAAATCCAAGATGAAGGTTTGTTTGTATTTTTTAATACAGGCTGGGGAGTTTGAAAACTTGGCCACTGGTTTCTGCAGTCCTTGTTAAGTTTCCATGAGGTTTGTGGACTCAGTGATGGTTAATCTCTAGGCTGTTTAAAAAAAAAAGAAAAGTTGAACAGGCATGGGGGGTTATACTGAAAGGATGGTGAAACTATGTGTTTGTAAAGTGTTTGTTTCTCTTTTCCCCCCAAACTTGTATTGATAAGAATGACCCCATGATACCATGGCAGTCATATTTGTTGTGGGCATTTCTGTGCAGGACAGAGGTGGATGATTCCAAAGGTGACTGCTGAACCTGTTGGTCTGAGAATAATTTCAGCTGGACTGTTATGCTAGGAAACAGCCAGGCTGAACATAGCTCTCAACCAATCAAGAGCCAACATGCTCTCAATATTTTGACTCCAAACTTTCAACATAGCCATTTTTCACACCACTTCATAACCATGAAAGGTGTAGTTCTTTTAATCCCAGACAAGATGTGTTTTCACACTCATGGTGCAAAATGACATTTCTGTCAATGTACTATAAATGCCACATGCTTATTTAAAGGGAGACATAAAATTACTATCTTGAAAATTTGGGATTAAAATAAAAAAATTAGAAAATAATAGTTATTAGGAAACATTGCATGTTGTGCCAGCCTTTACTCTAGCGGGTAATGCTTTTTTGATCCCATTCCAGTGAGTGGAGTTCAGAGGCAAGCTCAGTGAGCCAGCTTGATGGGCTGAGGCTAGGGGGATGGTGCCGTTCTGGAACATCACCACCCCGGGAAGGAATGGTGCAGGGTTGCTGGCAAGGGCCCAGATACCATATAGCAGATACAACTCTTCTCCTGGCAAAGAGCCTTGTATATCCTCCATGGGTGGCAGAAAGCACTTAGCATTTACTGAGAGATTATTTGCCCTGTGCATCTGTATCTGTGGCCACATGGAAGTGCAGTCCACCAGACAGCCACATAAATTCTTGACTTCCATCACTCCCATTGGCGGGTGGAGTTTTTCCTTGGTGTGGGGCCCAAGGGTCCATGCACATTTGCATCTGTTTACTCAAGTCCCAAAGGGATCTGCACAAATGATGATATGATTCCACTATTTCAAAATTAAAGGAAATTCTTTGCAAAAAACTGCAGTAGTACAGAAGTTAGGGTTCAACTTCACACAATAAAAGTAGGAAAATGTGGCATTAGGATTTCCAACACTAACTCCACACCTCTACCCCCAAGCAGAAAAAGGAAAAGATTAAGGCTTTGGATCTCCAGAGCCTTGATAAATCAGTGGTGGAGTCTTCCTTGTGGTTATCTACCATAATGCTTACCCCCCTCCCCTGAGCAAATAAGGTCAGACTTGATTCATTTTCTTCATGCAGGGTACTGCATGGAGAAAGCTACAACATATTTTGTTGACAACATGTGGTGAGACATACTTCTTTAACTTTGAAGAGTGTATCATTATGAGGCATTGGCTTGAAGCTATACTTTGTGCTTTGGACAGGAGGCTATGGGTTGGGGGGTGAACATTAGGGTTGACAACCCCATGGAAGACTCCACCACAGATTTGCCAAGACCTGAAGTCCAAAATCCCTAACGTTTTCTTCTTTTGCTGCTCAGGGAGTAGGGGTGGAAAGTTAGGGCTGAAAATCCTAATGTCACATTTCCCTACTTTTTATGCATTATGTTAAACCCTAATTGGTGCATTAATGCAGTAATTTTGTAAAGAAGATATATACAATGGGGGTGAGAGCTATTCCAGTGGAATAAATGGAGATATTCTCACTTCATTGAGATAAATGCTCACTGCAGTGAGATAAATGCAGAAGACAACAGTGAAGTGAGATATATTCCATTTATCCATACTCCGCTGATGTCACCACTCACTCACTCACGCTAGCATTCGAAATGAAGGTGCTTGAGAAATCAGTTTCTTTTTCTCACTGAAGCCAGCAATTTACTCAATTAGAATTGTAAAATACACTTACCTGTCTCCCATAGTTTCTTACACTCTTAGCCCATTACTGTGTTTATCTCAGCTTCAAAACAACCTAAATTCTAAATTAAACAATGGGCTAAATTCAATCAGCCAAATCCTGCATCCTGATTGGTTGGCTGGCACCTTTTCAGCATGGTACATCCTCCAGCATACCCACTGGAAAAGGTGACAGCCACCAATCAGCCTCATCTCAAACTCCCCCCAAATCACTATGAGCAGTACAAATGAAAAAATTACTCACCTTAGTAATGTTGTTTCTTCTAATGGAGTCTAGCTATATTATGACATATGCAGTATAACCCCAGGTTAGAACTGCTCCGGAGGTGAAAGAGTTAACTTCCATGCAGGGCATGGAATCTTGAGCACGAGCTCGGTTGAACACTCTGTCTGTTGAAGCTCAAACTTAAACTGTCAGATCTTTATGAGCAAAAACTCACTAAGGTTCTGTGTGGAAGCTGTAAACCTACACTAGCCACTGGCTACTAACTACAAAAACACCTTTTTGATCTTGATCCCAAAACAAAGACTCAAGTCAGGGATTCAAGAAGAAAACTTAAGACACCTAAGCACCCTAGAAGGGTGAAATAAAGTGGGCATCAAAGAAGTGCCAACATTGCACTGCCCACCCACATCCCAAAAACAGAGGTTCTGAGAGGGGCAGGTTGGGGGATATAATATGCAAGACTCCATTAGAAGAAACAACATTACTAAGGTGAGTAATTTTTTCTTCAAACAACATGAAGTCTTGCTATATTATGACATATACAGACTACACAGCAGTACCTCCATGGAGGAGGGACAGAACCTACTTGGGAAATAGGCTCTGAAGCACAGCTGTGCCAAATTGAGCATCACTCCTAGCCTGGATATCCAAGGAGTAATGCTTAGTAAAAGTGTGAACTGTTTTCCAGGTAGCTGCTTGACATATCTCTAGGATAGGAATGTCCCTAGCAGCAGTCAGAGATGCAGTTGTACCTCTGGTAGAGTGAGCCCTCAGGCCTGAGGGAGGAACCTTACCCAGTTTTTCATAACAGAATTGGATACAAGAGACAATCCACCTGGCAATGGATCTTTTAGTGGCAGGTTTCCCTTTACCAACCTCACCATAGCTGAGGAACAATTGGAGGGATTCGAACCTGTGACCCTTGGTACGTTCTATATAGTAACTAAGGGCTCTTTTGACATCTAAACTGTGCAATCTCCTCTCACCAGAGGAGGAGGAATGGTCAGTGAAGTACACAGGGAGAGACATGGATTGATTAAGGTGAAAGTCTGAAACCACCTTAGGCAAAAACTTCTTGTTAGTCCTGAGGACTACCTTATCTCTATGAAAGGAGATGAAATCAGGCTCCACTGACAAGGCTTGTAGCTCACTTATGCACCTGGCAGAGGCGATGGCTACCAGAAACACAGTTTTCCAAGTCAAGTACTTCAGCTCTGCTGAAGACAATGGCTCAAAAGGGGGTTGCATAAGCTGAGCGATGCAAATATTAAGATCCCAAGCAGGGGCAGGATCCCTGAATGGGGGATTGGTGTGAAGCAACCCATTAAAAAACTTGGAGAACACAGGGTGAGCTGATAAAGAAGAGGGCTTACCTGCTGACCAGAAGACAGACACAGCTGCCAAGTGCACTTTTAGGGTAGCTGGTCTCAGCCCCAAGGAATTCAAATGCACCAAATAATCCAGGATCGTGGGCACACCAGCAGATTCTGGGGAAATATGTTTACCAGCACACCATATGGAAAATATTTTCCATTTTGAATTATAGGTAGCCCTGGTGGAAGGCTTCCTAGAGGCCTTCAAGATACCCAATACACCTTGAGAAAGGTGTAGGTCATCAAACTCTAACTCTTCAAGAGCCAAGCCTTGAGATTGAGAGATTTGAGGTTCGGATACCAAACGCTCCCCTGGGCACAGGTTAACAGGTTGTGATTCCTGGGAAGGCATAGGGGAGGGTGGACTGCTTAGGACATGAGGAGTGGGCACCAGGGCTGCCTGACCCAATCTGGAGCAATCAGGATCATCTTGCAGGATTGAGATCTGATTCTGACTAGCACTTTGAAAAGAAGGGGGAAGGGGGGAAAAGCATAGAGAAACTTCCCTTCCCAACTGAGAAGAAAGGCATCCAGAGGGACTGAGCCCAACACTGGGGGTCTGCAGCAAAAAAGGGGAAGTTGGTGATTGTCTGGGGCTGCAAAGAGATCTATTTGCGGGGTGCCCCATCTGGCAAATATTACCTCCAGTACTAGGGGATCCAGTGCCCATTCGTGATGGCCCTGGGAAATCCTGCTGAGAGCATCCGCTAGGACATTGTCCTTGCCTGGGAGGTGAACTGCCATAAGGGAGGCATTCAGAGAGTAAGCTAGAGACCACAACTTCATCGCTTCGGTGCACAAGGTCGTAGACCGAGTGCCCCCTTGCTTGTTGATGTACCACATTGTAGTGGTATTGTCCGTTCTGACCTGAACTACCTTGTTCTGGACAGATGTGGAGAAAACCTGAAGTGCTAGAAAAACTGCTGTGAGCTCCAGCAAATTGATGTGGAGCAGGGATTCCTGAGGGGACCACAGCCCTTGGGTGGAAAGGTCGCCCATGTGAGCTCCCCACCCCAAGAGGGATGCATCTGTAGTAAGGGTCAAGGAATGAGACTGGGGGGTGAAGGGAACCCCCTGTCTCAGATTGTTCTGATCCTGCCACCACTGAAGGGCCTGGATCAGGGTTCGAGTCACTGGAATCAATTTGGTTAGGGGATCCGTCCTTTGAGACCAAAAGGCTCTCAAATGGAACTGAATGTCCCTCATCTGAAATCTTGCTCCCTGCACTACTGCTGTAGAAGCAGCCATGTGCCCCAGGAGATGTAGAAAATGCCTTACTGGTCGAGAGACCTGCAGGGTGAAAGAGGAAGCCAGAGACACCAGGGTCCTTGCTCTCTCCAGAGGAAGGAAGGCTCTGGCTTCTTTTGTGTTCAGTTCTGCGCCTATGAAGGTGAGAAGCTGGACAAGCTTCAGAACTGACTTTGGAAGATTGAGAAGGAAACCTAGAGATGTAAGCAGCTGCTGGGTTACTTGCAAATGAAGTTTGACCTGTTCTGGAGACTGGCCTACAATGAGCCAGTCATCCAGATAAGGGAAGATGGCAATCTTTTGCCTTCTTAAATGAGCAACTGCTACTGCCAGGCATTTTGTGAACACCCTTGGAGCCGAGGAGAGGCCGAAGGGCATTGCTCTGAACTGGTAATGGCCTGAGGGCAGTTCGAATCTGAGGTACTTTCGATGGGAGCTTCTGATGAGAACATGGAAGTAGGAATCCTTGAGGTCCAGGGAGGCTAGCCAGTCCCCTGGCCTTAGAGAGGGTAAAATAATCCCCAGGGTCACCATTTTGAACTTTGGTTTTAAAAGGTGCTTGTTAGATACCTGAGATCCAGAATGGGCTGCCATTCTCCTGTCTTTTTTGGGGGTAAGGAAGTACCTGGAGTACAACCCTTTGCCCTGGTGTATGGGTAGAACCCTTTCCACAGCTCTGAGAGCCAGGAGGGCAGAAACTTCTGCTTCCAGGGCAAGTGCCTCTGATAGGTTTGCAGGTGGAAAAGATCTGGCTCTCATCTTCGGAAATTTTTTGAAGCTGAGAACCAGTCCCTGGCTTACTACTTCCAGGACCCACTTGTCTGATGTTAAAGACTTCCAGTCCTGGACAAAGTAAGCCAGCCTGCCCCCTACCGGTAGTGGAGAATCAGCCCTGGCTACCCCATCAGGGAGCCTGTTTTGCAGGGGCTTTGGGTTGAGGGGTAAAAGCAGGCTTACTAGAACCCCTTCTTCCCCTTCCTCTAAAGAACCCCCTCTGGGCATAAGCAGAAGAGGAGGCCTGGCTTGGTAAATGGCCTATGAAAGGCCTGCCCTGCCCTGACATGCTGCCTTTGAGGAGTGACTTGCTTTTCTTTGGCCTGTGCACTCCTATAGGTGGTCCTATACTCATCCATTTTCTTCATATAATTCTCTGTCTGCTCCTCAAACAGAGAATTTCCCACAACAGGAAAATCCATAGCCTTAGACTGGGTATCCTATGACAGGGCAGTACATCTGAGCCAGGCCATTCTGCGAAGAGACACAGATGTAGCCATAACTCTAGATGAAACATCATTAGAGTCTGCAGCAGCATGAAATTGCACGTTGGATGCCTCAATACCATCTGCAGCCACCTGCTCCAGCTCCCTGGCAAGCTGTTCAGGGGCCTGTTTTGCTAGAGCCAGGACAGTATCCCACCTGGATTTCGGTACCTACGCTGTGTGTTTACATAATTTGCCTGTCTGAGTCCCAAAGATGCTGCCATGTACTGCTTTTTTGCCATGGCATCCATCCTCCTGGAATCCTTTTCAGGAGGGTGAGAGGCTAGAGGAATATTAGCCTTGTCACAGGTTGCAGCCTGCACTGCCCCACATGGCTGCACTGCTGAGATAGAAACTCCGTATCAGAGCCTGATAAAGCATACCTCTTGTCCATCCTTTTATCCACAGGAGGATAGAATGAGGAGTTTTCAGAATTTTTACTGTCTGTTTCCTAAAAAGATTTATGCAAGGGAATAGACAGTCTCCTAGACTCTGGAATATCCATCATTTCCACAAAATCAGGCTCTTCTTGATCATCAACAGCTTCCTCAACAGGGAGTTGCAGAGTGTCAGCAACTTTCTTGTAAAACAAAAAATGAGAAGGGGACTCAGATAGCCTGGGAGGGGATACTCCTGAAGGTCTGTCTGGAGAGATGTCCGGTTCAATGGGCACATCCAGACTGTCAAAATCACACTCACTCTCCTCGTACCCCTCCTCCCCTTCCCCTGGTTCATAAAAATCTTCAAAATCATAATCTTGAACCGAGGGAACCGACCGAACCGGGCGCTTACCCAATGGTGCCGGTTCGGACGGAACTGGGGAAAGAGACTGGACAATTTGAATAGCTTTGGCTATTTCCTCAGTGGTTGGAGAAAGAACTTTTGGCCCCAAACTAGCTGACCTTCTAGCCCTTTTAGTTGGAACTGGCTCCTCAGAGCTGGCTCTTCATTTTCCCGAGGAAGCATCGCCCTGGTCAGAGGGCACTCCCTCAGGTTCGGTTGGAACTGAACCGGGCTGGCCATCCGGGTCAGCGGACTTTTTGGCCTCCCTTTCCCTGAGCCTACCAACTCTTTTTTCCACGGTGGCAGCAGGAAAATTCTTACAAATCTGGCAGTCTGCATTGAGGTGGTCAAACCCCAGACAATATACACATATGGTGTGTGGGTCAGCCTTGGCAAAGACTTCCCCACAGAGGCCACAGTGCTGAAACCCAGTGGGTCCGGTTTTTCTTTTGGGTTTCTCAGACATAGTGCCAGCCTAACCAAAACTTGCCCGTTAACGGCAATTCACCAAGCAAGACTCTCTTATCGGTTCTCAACCGTGTCACGGGTCGTGGAAAAAAACGTAATGAAATCCGTTTTTTTAGAACCGATAAGAACATGGAACCGCACTCTAAAGGGCTAGAAGGTAATTTTTAAACCCCTCTGATCGGTTCAAACCGAACCGAAAAAGACGTTTACAAGTTCCACAGAGAAGAAAAATAAAAAAGTAAGCCTATCTATTACTTACAATACCACAAACAGAGCTTGAACCGACGATTGCGGTTAAATTTCAGTAAAATAAACCGAGAATTACACTTTAAAACCGACAAACCGAGCAGCAGGAGGAATCTCTGGAGCGACTGTTCAGTGAGGCGAAGTAAAGAATCTGACAGTTTAAGTTTGAGCTTCAACAGACAGAGTGTTCAACCGAGCTCGTGCTCAAGATTCCATGCCCTGCATGGAAGTTAACTTTTTCACCTCCGGAGCAGTTCTAACCTGGGGTTATACTGCATATGTCATAATATAGCAAGACTTCATGTTGTTTGAACTAGCACTTGCAAACATACCAATGATGCAGAACACCACCCTCACCTCCTAATAATTTTTTAACAGGCCGTTCAACTGCGTTCCCACTTCCCCCAACAGTCATTCTCTCCAAATCTAAATCTCCACTTTCAGCCACTGGAAAAAAAAACAAACTTGCAGATCTGTGGAGTGTGGCAGCCCTCTAGGAGCCTCACACCACTACAGCTCATTGATGGCTCAACATGCCTGCAGCTTCTCCGTCAATGACCGTTTCGGTCCCACTGCTTGTCAACAGCTCACTCTTCACTTCTTCCCTCTCACCCATATCTCACCATTTAAAAACATCCCTAGATGAGCAGAGCAATTAACAATGCTCATTGATGGTCCAACTACACTTCCTTTACTGCATGTACTACTATCTCCAATTCACCCAAAAGCCTTTGTGGAGCGTCCCCTTTGAGCTAGTTGGGACAAGCTCATCGATGGCTGCACTAGCTGAACACACTTCCAAACAGCACTATTTTTTTCAGCCACACTATTAAATATACAAAACTTAAAATCCCCCCCAAAAAACTTTATTTTTTTCCATCTCGTTTAAAAGCAGACCATTGCATAATAGCAATTTATCCCCCCAGGGTGTGGGTATACTGGAGGGCTTAATGACTGGTGTGGTACAATCACTCGGCTGTGCCTCATGACCAAACCACACCAGCTGTGGTAAATCCTTCAGTATACTCACACCCTGGAGGGATAAACTGCTTAATTAGACTCTTTTACAAAGCAACTTTTCTTTCTCACTGCCAGCTGCAACTAATTCAATTAGCATTGCAAAACACAAACACCTGTTTCCCATAGTGTTTCTAACAATCCTAGCCCATCCAGAAACACTCCCACACCCTCAGACCATGCAAAAAATAGTGCTGTCAGTATAGCATAGAGGTTAGAATAATGAACTCTGAACAAGCTCGATACAGCCAGCAGACCAGACCTGGGTTTGATTCTCACAACCTCCACTTGAATACTGTTCGACTCTGAATAAGTCACTTAACTTCCCAGTGCTCCCAGGTCACTCCTAAAAACTCACCTGCTTACCAAAGATTAGTTACCAAAGACTAAAATAAAAAAATTACATAAAAACAGGAAAAAAACTCAGCAAAACATAACAACCGTTCTTAAGCTCTTACCCCATTGTATAAGTAGCACACATGGTGTGCTCTGGGAAATATTCTCACTCCTGCAGAGTGAGCTGTGCATTCTCACTCATGCCTTCAGCACTCATGAAAATACAGAGCTCATTCTATAGGAGTGAGAATATTTCCCGTATCACACTCCTGTCCATCATGTATCCCATATAAAACTATATATATATATATTAGAGGCAAAAAACTCCGTTTAATGCATTAGTTAGGGTTGTTCCACAGTGACAAAAGTGAGAAATTACGCTGTTAGGGTTTGAAAACCCCCTTGGACCCCCGCCCACCCCCAACCGGCATTGGGGTGCGCATTGGGATCGTCAGCCTAACTCTCACCCCATGACATTGTAAAGCAGCAGAAGTATAGGAGAACGAGGGAGTTGGGACCCACGATCCCAATGCGCACCCCAATGCCGGTTGGGGGGTCCAAGGGGTTTTCAACCCTAACAGCAATTTCCTCACTTTTGTCACTGTGGAACAACCCTAACTAATGCATTAAATGGAGTTTTTTGCCTCTAATTTCCCTTCTTTTTGAGAATGATAACGAGAAATAGTGAATGTAATGAGTTGGCGGGAGCACGGGGCCCGCTCCCACCACATGATGTGTTGTGGCATACTAACAGGGACAGCAACGCAAACAGAAATGCTAACAGTGGTGCACATGGTAACACAAGCATGAATGAGAACAGAAAGAGTAACGCACATGGTGGCGTAGACAGGAATGGTCTGCCACGTGATGTGTTGTCACATAGTAACATGGTGCCTGCAAACAGAAATGTCAATGGGCATGGTGATGTAAAGTGAAACAGTAAGATAAACAGTACTGTAGACAGAAATGGCAAAAAATAACAGAAACGCAAGTGCAAATGAAGACGCAAAGGATAACGCACATGGTGGCGCAGACGTCAATGGTAAGTGAAACGGGTACGGATCCGCAAGCGGAAAGGGCAACAGTAACAGTAATGTAAGCGCACAGGCTGGTTTTCCCCAAAACCTGCATTGAGAAAGACAGTGAGTACAAATAATGTATGCAAAATAATGAGTATCGGGCAGAAAATGAGATCTTGGAATACTAAATACATTATATCTCAGGAACCGTCTGACGTGAAAAAAATTTAAAAGTCATATTATTTACAACTGTCACTGGCTAATTTAATCTTAGCCCCATTTGGGGCTAATAATTCCGACGAAAAGTCCGTGATCTCGCACTGTCCGCTAGATACGGGCCCTGAAAGGCGCGGCGAACGCCGTAATGTTATTCTATGGGAAAAAAAGAAAAGTTCGGAGCACCATAACTTTGCCTCCCTGTAATGTTTTTTCACCAAACTACTGAAAGGCACATCTGTGGGCTGTTGGCTGTCTTCCCTCCGAATTTCAGGAAAAAAGACCAAACTGTTATTTTGCAGCAGGGCTCCAAATGATTTCTGTTAAGTGTCGGGCGCCGTAATGTTATCCTATGGGAAAAAACATCAGTTTTGGAGTGCCGTAACTTTGCCGCCATGTGATATTTTTTCACCAAGCTACCGAAAGGCACATCTGTGTACTGTTGGCTGTCTTCCCTCCAAATTTCAGGAAAAAAGACCAAACCGTTATTTTGCAGCAGGGTGCCAAAGGATTCCTGTAATGCTTCGGGCACCGTAATGTTATCCTATGGAAAACTGTCAACTTTGGAGTGCCATAACTTTGCCACCATGTAATATTTTTTCAATACAACACTGAAAGGCACTTCTGTGAGATGTCGGCTGCGTTCCCTCCAAATTTCAGCCCAAAACTCCCAACAGTTATTTTGCAGTGCAGTGCCAAAGAATTGCTGTCATTTTCCCACAGACTAGAAAATTACTGTCGCAATTTGCGAAAGCTTTCGCAAAAAAGTTTGACACTTTCGTGAGCACGAAAGTAATTTGGGAAAGTGCTTTTTCCAGAAATTTGAAAAACATATTTCTGGGGTGTTTTACCACAAAATAAAGACATGGCAAGCATCCTCAGGGCACGAATAGCTAAATACAAAAAGAATTACGTTGCTAGAGGGTCTCAAATTTAAATGCCAACCATTTTTCTGATCACCAACTGAAAACAAAATGGCAGATTTGCGAAAGTAACAGGCCCATTTGCGAAAGTAAAAATGCATTTGCGACACTGTCGAACTTTTTGTTAACTTTTTCCCATTGACTTATAATGGGAAACTGTTTTTTGAATAACTTTTGAACCGTTTAATATTTTTTCACCAAATCTTCAAAAGGCACATTGGGGGCCCTGCCTGCATGTTCCCTGAAGATTTTGGGCCAGTCACGCAAACCGTACGACCTGTACGCGCGACCATAGAATTCCAGAAAAGCGTAAACGCGTGCAAAGATCACGCTTAATAACTCCGCAACTGTATATCCGATCAGTACAAAACATGGCAGATCCCAAGGCCTATGGGTCTTGATTATACATTCCAAATTTCAGGCAAATCCATCAAACGGTTGCAAAGTTATTAAGGTGCAAAATTTTGGGTTTAACATGGAAATGGCTCCTCAACCCTAACTATGGTAGCACTACCGTGCTACCATAATATATTACTGTATATGGAGGATATATACTATACTGGCATGATAGTGCCAGTATAGTTAGAGTTGGGTGCACATTTCTATATTAAACCTGAAAGTGTGAACCTTAATAACTTTGGAACCGTTCAACAGATTTGCAAGAAATTTGGAATGCGTAATTTCCAGGGGTAGGTATGCTGAAGTCCCAAATTTCTTGTGAATCTATTATGTGGACTTTGAGATACAGAGCATCAAAAAATCCTAAATTTACAAGTTTTTTGATGTTTCTTTGTTCACCTGCATCTCAGAAATGGTTTTATGTTCCTCTCTGAAATGTTCAGGGTAGATAGCTTTTGAGTCACAGATGTGCCATTTGAATGTTTGGTGAAAAAATATTAATCTGTTCAAAAGTTATTAAAATGCTAAATTTCTCATTATTTCCTGTTTGAGAATTTATATGTTATGCACAGAAGTTTTTTTGTGTGCAAATTTTGTTTTTCACACACAGTGTTTTTTTTTTTATTTGCACATATTTCAGGTTTTGTTTTGCCCAAGAAAAGTATGCTTTTTTTGTACAGTTTTTTGGCATGGTGGGTCACATTGAGACATTTAGTTTGCAAAATAATCACTTTCTTTTTGCATATACAGTCACACAGAGCCTTCTTTATTTTTGCAGAGTTCTGTTGTGACCGCCATTTTGTTTTCTCGTTAGCGACAGAGAAAAAGAGTAAGAAATAGATGCAATATAACAAATTAGCTACATTGCATTTTTTTTATACACTGTGCCCAGAAACAGCTTTGTTAGTGACCCAATCTTGGGTGGCAAACTTAAGGAAAAATCACACCCTTGGTCAAAGCGCTGGGGAGTTAGTTTGACTGTGGGCACACCTCACTGTAGGAGTAGCACGCTTTGATGTATCTGAACCTTTTTGCAATAAATTTCTTTGGATCAAATTGAAAGTGTCTATTGGGTTCAACTGCACATGGAGTGCAGGACTACCTTGCAATAAACTTAGGGAAAGGACTGCTTCTAACCTGGTTCTCTGTATGAGAACACTGGGGTTTTCTTGACTTCTGCAGCCACAGCTGGAACTAATGCTGCCAGTTGTAGAGTTAGCCTTGAGTTGCATGGTTTCCCTGGTGTCTACTGGCACCTCTAGCCCATTGTCCTCTATCTCTGGTGTCTAGTGGCACCCCATCTCCCATGTTGACCTGGTGTCTAGTGCACCCCCCCACCCTCCAATTGCCAGGATTTTATTAATTTAATATAATCTGACATCTGGATGTTCACTCCCAGTGTCAGATTCCCTCCTCTTATTCCCCTTGCTTTTATTATTGCCACTGGTGTCGGGGGCCCAATCTCCATGCTGGCAATGGAATTCCACCACCCACCCAGCACTTTGGGACATTGGGTAGCCCACTCCCTGAGTCCCCAAAAGTATAGTATGACACCAGGATGTTCACTGTTGATGTATTTTTTCCTTCTGGCATCAGGGGGCTAAACCCCACTAAAGGCAATACTAGCCAACCCCCCCAGCACTTTGGGACACCGAGGATCCCACTCCCAGTGTCCTCAAATACCTGTTTCATTTATGTCCTGTAAAAAAGAAAAGCATCCCTTGCCATCTTTTTTTTTACAACCTAAAAAAAAAGAAAACGATCCCTCATTGTCCTCGCCATCCTACTCCCCATCCTGACCCTACCACTGAGCATGCACCACCATCCCTTATCCTATACATGCCACTGCCAGTTGAGGGCTCTGATCTTCTGTGAAGTGGGACATGTCTACACTTTTTAAAGCTGAACCTTGAACTGAAGAATCAAGATAAGTGCCGTATAATGGCTGTCAATGTTGTTTATGAATTTATGTTGATATCTCAGAAGTGTTTTGCTATTTTTGATCCACATTTTCAACATGGGATTTTCAAGTCCTTCCAAAAAAGTTTAGCCAATAGCCTGGCAGGTCATGTAAAAACAGCCCCCACTTCAGAGAAACCAGTGGTATCGATAAGGTATATTTAGGTAGAAGAGGTGGTGATTTAAATTCCCTTTTATCAGAGAAGGAATCAATGTGGATCTTCTAACTAGGTGGGTATTACCCACCAGGTCTAAATGAGAGGGTGAATATCATGCCATTTATCATTAAAAAGAACAGGAGGAAGCCATAAAATAAAATAACTATCTTGGCATATAGTACACCACCTGCTATGTACTATATTGAGTTTTGATCTGCTAGCTATGTAAGATGTACATACTGCCATGTAATTTGTGCTAAGTGAAATGTAAATTGTGCTAAGTGTAATATATTTTTCTTTCCTTCACTATTCATTTCCTTTTTAGGATCCAAAGGGGGGATTCACTGAGGTTACAGAGTGAAACAGTTGCTAGTAAACGCAGGAAGGAAGCAAAAAAATGCAACCAACTGTGTTACACAGCATGACATCACATAAGTAAAGTATTTAGCATTTACTTAATAATATATATAAAAATAGTAAATGTGGTTAAGATAACTTCATGAAATAGAACTTGTAAGTGAATATCCAAGTACTGTCCTCTTTTGTTATGATTGTATTAAGTTGTGATCCTATCCACTATTTGGATATGATGGTTTTATTTAGTTAGAACTGTAATGCACTTTAGTACACATATGAATTTTTAAAGTATTGTCACTTTAAGTGGAAACACATTTGGATTGGTTCATGGATTATTTTAAGCCCTGGTCCTCCCATTGACCAGCATCCCTTGAGAAACCCTTTAGTTGAAACCTAGTTGGGAGCTCTGTCTGCATGGGGTTTTGTGAGATTTGTATATGCTGCATGCTTTTATACGACTTTATTAAATCTTAACACAGCAGTTCTAGCCTGGTGCCAGTTTTTTGATTTGCTGCTTTAGGATTCGAGAGCTTACCAGGCACAGGCTATTAGTAACTGGAGTGGTCACTTTCTGTATGTTGATTGTTCAGCTTAAAGCAGGAATGCATAGTGCCAAAGGGCTTCTCAAAAAATCTGTAATTTACATGCATTTTAAATAACACAACTAACTTAATTTTTATACTACAGTCCCCTAGTAATGTTTTATCTTTATCAAAAACAGCTAGTGCCATGGTATTTTCAGCATTTACAGGTTTCATACACATAAGGCATATACATCAAGGTATTTTATGACATAGTGCTATTGCATACTAAATCCAACAATGAGGAACACAGTCTGTTATTTTACAGCAGCTCCACACCACAATAACCTCCCTGTATGAGGACCTAAGCTGGAAAAGGAAAATTAAAGAGGCCACTATAGCATAGTCAAGAAAAAGGAGGGGTGTTCATAGGTGGCAAATCTTATGGATTAGAAATTGTAAAGGTTTGATTAGACTAAGAAATAGAAGAACTGTAGCAACAGATTTAAGAAAAGGTCAGTCCTCAAGAGCGGCATGATCTTCCTGTCACATGAGACAACAGGAAGAAAGTGGGGGTGGACTGAAGTCGATTTTAAGAGGAAAGAGTCCTGAAGGGACTTGCAACTGTAAGCATGGACAAGGCTAGATTAGTTGGGATACACTCAAAAGTATTAAAGGAACTCAGGAAGGTGTTAGCTACCACACTGATGGTCTTATTCAACAGCTCTCTTGAAAAAGGCATGGTTCTGGAGGACTGGATAAGAGCAGACATGGCCCCTCTACATAACAGCAGCTGCAGAAAGGAGGCTAGGAACCATAGGCTGTCAGTCTCACCTCAATGGTGGGGAAATAATGGCAACCATTTTAAGAAAAGGTTGGTAGGGTATCTTGAATCCAGTGGGCTGCAAGACCATAGGCAGCATGAATTCACATATATATATGAGTGTGTGTGTGTGTGTGTGTGAAATCATGCCAGACAAATCTTATTGATTTCTTCAACTGGGAGACCAGAGAAATAGATCGGGGGGGGGGAGGGCAGAGTGGGCAGTGGACATGGTTCATCTGGACTTTAGCAAGATCTTTAACACTGTAACACACAGGAGATTGACAAAGAAATGTAATAGCCTAGAGGTTGGATTCAAAGTGGAGATCTGGGTTAGAAACTAGTTAACGGATAAGAGACAGCGGGCGGTGGTTAATGGCACTCACTCTAATGATGGCAGAGTGACCAGCAGGCTTCACAGGGCTCACAACTGGGACCAGTCCTCATCAATATCTTCATAAGTGACATTGCGAAAGAACTGGAAGAGAAGGTACTCCTTTTTGCAGATGACACCAAAATCTGTAATAGTGCGGATTAGGTGGAAAAAATGCATAGGGATCTTGGGAAACTCAGAATGGTCAACAGCATGGTGGTTGTGATTCAGTGCCAAAACATACAAAATCATGTACTTGGGGCATAGGAACCCAGGAGCTGAGTATAGGATTGGAGAGATACTGACAATCACTAAGCAGGAAAGGCACCTTGGAGTTATCATATCTCCTGACCTCAAAGTTGCAGGGCAGTATGACAAAGCATTGGGTAGGGTCTGTGGGATGCTGGGATGCATACAAAGAGATATCTCCATCAAGATAAGGGAGGTGGTGTTGTGAGACCCCACTTTGAGTACTGTGTCCAGTTCTGGAGACCACTCCTCAGTAAGGACATAGACAGGATAGAGTCAGTCCAGAGGAGGGCAACTAAAATAGTGCAAGGACTGCACCAAAAGCCCTTTGGGAAGAGACTAAGGGATCACAATATGTACACCCCGGAAGAAAGGAGAGCTAGTGAGGATATGATAGAGACCTACAAGTACCTTACAGGGATAAACAGGGTGAAGAAAGTCTGTCTGTGGCATTATGTGTGTATGAACATGGGTCTTTGCGAGTGTCTGTGTGTGCTTGTTTAATGGTGTGCTTGTATTTGCAAGTGTCAGACTATGAACGACTCTGCATCTGTGTTTGGGACCATACATCTTTGTGTGTGATTATGCATCTACCTGTGCAGGTGTGCATCTATGAGGGCATCAATGTATCTGTGTATACCAGTGTGCATCTCTGTGTACAAGTGCATCTTTCTGTGTGAGCAACAAGCATGTGTTTTTGTGTTTGAGCATGAGTCACTGTGTGGGAATGTGAGTCTCTTTAACAAGCTCAAGAAAATTAATTGGAGAGGTTGTTATTCTTCCACATCATCCATGAATTATCCCTCACAGTCTTCAAGACTGGAATTATCACCATAGCAGAACTCCCTTTCTATCAGTGCTTCATCCACTTTAATGTTGTGAGACAATCATTAGATACATCCCAATCTGCCAACAGCACTTTCCTCATAATCATCATTGTCAAGTGGTGGTGTGACAAGGGACATTACTGTTCTTGTTGGAATGTGAGCTTGATTCATTTTAATTAATGTCAGTATGCCAACATTTCTGGGAGAGAGATTGGTGTGCTGGTCATGCACAATGGCACCTGCTGAACTGAACACCCGCTCAACGCTGACACTCGGGGATGGGCAGCTAAGATACTTCAGGGCAACTGCTGTCAGTGCTGGCCAGTCATTAACCTCAGTTCCCCAGTGACTCTTCAATGGTGAGGTTCTTTATATCTACCAAATATGCATCTACCATGCATTTTGCTACTCAGAGTTGTGCAGGGTGATCATCCTGCTCCTCATCAGTTTCCTCCATGTCTGCAATTCCCACCCAACTCAGGGTGACCCAAATGAGATTCAGCAAAGGTTTCTTTAAGTTGCATGGTTTTGTTGAAGTTATACACACCTGTAATAATGAGAATGAGTAGGCAGCAGGAACACCAGCTTGATGTGCAGTACCCTTATGTGGGTTTGACTCCTTTGCCTGTAGTTGCAACTGTGCAGCACTTACCCTCCGAGTGAGAATTCCAGTCAGTTTCTCCACCTACTGATGCTCACCTTGTATTATGGCTGCAAGCCCATGTTTATAATGTGGATCAAGTATTGCGGCAATCCTGAACTGCTCAAACTGCAGAATATAGCTTATGTGGGTGTTGGAGTCTAATGTGGATAGCATGTGTTCCATCAATGAGCAACTTGCTCTGTCACCACATGCCTCCAGCTGTTGCTATATGTTCAGCTGTGTCTGCCTCAGCACACATAGCAGAGGGATGGACTCACTGATGCAGGCAGTGTCCCCACTCACTGCCCATGTTGCATGCTCAAAGGGCCTTAGAATTGAGTTGAGTCCATCCATTTGGTGCCACAGCTCGGTTGTGAGACACAGGGATGCCCCACTGCTGTCACACCTTGGATGGAGTAGCGGATACTCTGAAATTACCTTGTACTGCTCGTATAGACACTCCACCATGTGCAAGGCGGAGTTCCTTCTGGTGACATCAAGTTAGAGATGATGCTGAGATAGATTGCTCTGTACCTGCAGAACATGAGATGGTCATGTGCTTTTCCAGAACATACAAAGTGGGCACAGATGCAACAAGCCACAGTCAGTATTTCTTTGATTTCAGGATGGATGGTTGATGAAAGCTTGCACAACAAGGTTAAGACAGCGTGCCAAGCATGGCACCCTAAAAAATCCACCACCGTGGATGCATTTCCGCACATTGGATTCATTGTCACCGGTGATAAATCCAGCTTTCAGTGCACAGTGGTGGAGCCACTCATCAACCTTTGTGAGTAACACATCAAACATCTTTCCTCCAGTGTGTGACCCTGGAATACTCTTTATTGTCAGAGCTGCATGCTGCCGAACACCTGGCATGTGACTACCACCACAGTGTGTCTTAGAGCAATTCTTGCCCCCAATCAGGCGCTACCCCAGGCACCTGTGCCCAATGTGCTGTAATGCACAGGTAAGAGCTACGAGCTGTTTTCACACTGATCCACATGTCCATGCTCAGATGTACATACTGTGCTGAGGAATGCTGCAGGCTGAGACTTACCATGTCAGAGACATTACTGTACAGTTCAGGGATGGCACACTTGAAAATAATGTGTGTGATGGTACATGCCATTTTGGCAAGGCACAGGCAATGAATTGCCTAAATCCAACATTTTCTACAAAGGAGAATGGCAACAAATCCAGAGCGAGCATTTCTGCAGCTGCTGCATTCAACTCCTGTGCTATAGCATGTTTAGGTGGGAATTTAGTTTGATGCTTCAAAATTGAATGCAGCATAGGCTGCACTTTTCTTGATACTGACAATGGACCTGATGTGCCAAACAGCTTGGCTCAGCATGGTGGCATTATTGGGGTACTCATATACTGTGGGTTGGTAATGTTGCCTTTTTTGTTTGTCAGTACTGGAGTACCTATCATACCTGGACTTGGGGTGGTAGTTCTGCTAGGACCACTACTTGGCCTACTTACAGAATCATCCTTATCCTCTAACACCACACAGATGTCCTCCTCTTCACCTGCATCTCCACCTCCCTTATGTACTGCCATGTTTATTTGGCTTACATTGCCTGATGGACCAGAAACACCAGTGCTGGCTGCCTTCTGGTATTGATGCCACCATAATTAGTGCCTGTTTTTAAGGTGTGTGTGTGTGTTTGTTACCCACCCATGCTGAGTGACTACCATTCTTACTCCTACTTACTCTTGTTTGACACAGTTGGCAAATTTCCACTGTCTCATCAGATGTGTCCAGTACATAAAAATTTCACAATAGGGATTTATTTGGCCTTGTTTTTACTTGGTGCAAAGATGACTGGGATAGCAAAGGAGAAGGGTTGGTTTTTGCAATGTTTTGGGATGATAGAAGAAATGGATGAATGGAAGAAACAGTGCTAGGGGGGTCCTTGGTGGTTAAAGCAGTGAAGGCAACAGGAAACACACCTTTTGCATCCTTAACACCCTGCTTTGATCTTTTCTTTTCAGGCTCATATAAGGGATCTGAGTCTGACACATCATCATTGTCATCATCTACAACAAAAAATCTGGCATTCTCATCATCCTCCACAGGTCTGTCCTCTTGAGTAGTAACAGGCTTTGTGACACACACCTCCTCTTCATGACCAGTGTCATCATGTTGTTCAACATGTCCCACCTCACCCTCACCCACTGGACACACTTTATCAAGCTCCGAGCCATCATCAACAACAGCACCACTTTCCAAGTGCACTTCAGCACCAACCACCTTCATGCCTACAGTTGATTGCTTGGTAGTGCAGATGCGTCCTGTTACTGTATCACTTGACACAGCAATCAATAGGTCTGCCACAGATTTGGCAGAAAAAAATTGACATGCAGAAAAGCCACCACTACTGCAAAATACATCGGTGCTACTAGTGCTTCTGCCTGCCATAGTCTCATCTAAATATTGTACCACTGTCCCCTTCTCAGCACATGCACCACTTTTAGGGACAACAAACTGAGAAATGTTCTTTGTAGGTGCTCCATGGCCTCTCCCTTTAGGTGCCCTTTTCTTCCCAATCAGTTTTCTGGGCTTTACTAGGTAGGGTTACTCAACAGTAAATTACACCTGGGAAATCACACTCAGGAGGACAGTGATTTTTTTTCCTAAGGCAGGTGTGCCAATAGGGACACAATAATCACTTTGGTTAGATTGCAGTCAGGAGGACAGTGACTTTTTTTCTAATACTTGTTTGCCGACAGGGACACAAACAACAATCACTCTGGTTAAAGCACAGTCAGAAAAGTGATTTTATTCTTAAAACAAATACAGGGCACTGGGCAGCTTAAATTGCAGTTTGGAGGACAGTGATTTTATTCCTAAGGCAGGTGTACCGACAGGGACACAACAATCACTCTGGTTAAATCACAGTCAGGAAGACAGTAATTTTTTTCCTAATACATGTGTGCTGACAGGGACATAAATAGCAATCACTCTGGTTAAAGCACAGTCAGAAAAGTGATTTTTTTTCTGAAGAAAATACAGGGCACTGGGCCACTTAAATCGCAGTCTGGAGAACAGTGATTTTTTTCCTAAGGTGTGCTGACGGGGACCCACAATCACTCTGTTTAAATCGCAGTCAGGAAGACAGTGATTACTGTATATTCCTAAGGCAGGTGTGCCGACAGGGACAAAAGTCACATAACAATCACTCTGGTTAAATCACAGTCAGGAGGACAGTGATTTTTTTTTTCCTAATACATGTCTGCCAACAGAGGCACAAACAACAATCACTCTGGTTAATGCAGAGTCAGAAAAGTGATTTTATTCTTAAGAAAATACATGGCACTGGGCCACTTAAATCACAATCAGGAGGACAGTGATTTTTTTTTCCTAATACATGTCTGCCAACAGGGACACAAACAACAATCTCTCTGGTTAAATTGCAGTCAGGGGTGCAGTGATTTTTATTCCTAACGCATGTGTGCCACCAGAGGCACAAACAACAATCACTCTGGTTAATGCAGTGTCAGAAAAGTGATTTTATTCTTAAGAAAACACATGGCACTGGGCCACTTAAATCGCAGTCAGGAGGACAGCGATTTTTTTCCTAAGGCAAGGTTGCAGTCAGAGACACAACAATCCATCTGGTTAAGTCACAATCAGGAGGACAGTGATTTTATTCCTAAGGCAGGTGTGCTGACAGGGATACAAGTCACAAAGCAATCACTCTGGTTAAATTGCAATGAGGAGGACAGTGATTTTTTTTTCCTAATATATGTGTGCCGACAAGGACACAAACAACAATCACTCTGGTTAAAGCATAGTCAGAAAAATGATTTTTTTCTTAAGAAACTTCAGGGCACTGGGCCAGTGATTTATTACTGAACACGAGTGTTCCTTCTAAATTGCTGCTAGCCTCCACCACACAAGTCACCAAACCACTACTTCTCTTTTAAAACAAAACTAAAATACTTCTAGTTAAGGACACAGGAGAAAATCTACACAAAAAGTACTGTGTGTGCAAAAGGCACTCTCAAACACAGTTTTGAAGAAATTTGACCACCAAAATGATCTTTTATATACTGTTATGTTTAGATTTTGACTCTAGACTGCTACACCAAGCACATGCTCTGCTCTCTAAATCTCTCTCCAACACATTACACTCAGAGCGAACAAACTAGCTTCTCATTTGCTGTTCAGCAACATGTGACCTCCTATCCCATGGTACATAGCAAACTTTGAATATTATGCAACACTTCAATGGCGAAGTTCCAGTTTTGTGGATCTAGGATACTTCCATTATTGAATTAACATGCGTCGAAGTTTTCAAATTCAAAATTTCACAAACTGCAAATAGAATGCAAAGTGTGACTTCAAACTATGGAAAACTTTACTGAACTGTTAACAAATGTGACATTTTATGAGGAGTGAATTTTTGCAACTTTGCACATCTCTGTTCCTGACTGGCCTCCTGAAAGCCCTGCCAGTAACACAGTAGCCCTGGAAAAAAAATTCCATAGGTATTTCTTTTACATGCAGCAAACCCACAAGCTCTGGTGAGCATCCTGACATTTTGGTCAAAAAATGCAAATAAGTTTACAAATGGTCAGACTTTGGAGGATGAAAAGAGATCAGGTTAATCTGTATGCTGTTTTTGAGTTGGCTCTGACTCTTACTCTGCTCAGGTTTGACATGCCTCTGTCAACTAAAAGTTAGTTTTTTGCACCCAAAAGTAGTCTCTCTCCGTACTTAAAAGCAACAAATCTTTTAGTTCTATCAATAGGCATCTTGTGTGAATTGCTGAAATTTTTATTTTTTCCCCACTCTAGAACTGTCCATGAACATCAGTCTTCTGTCAATAAATAAAAAAAATTGATGTATGCTAACTGAACCTCTTTTTTTTTTAACAGATGTGTTGATCACTATTATTCATTGCTGAATTTCTTTTTTTGCATTTCAGGTTGGATGTTTTTTTCTGTGCATTGAAACAATTTATATTCTTTCTATATTTTTAATGTATGCAACCCCCACTGCTACTACACACTCCTAAAGCACCCATAACTTGAACACAGAAAGAAAAACACTGGTGAGAACAGCAGATGCATGCTCTACTGTAAAGTATAGTCTAAATGCAAGGTTCTGTTTAGTACATATCACCAGGGAAATTACACTGTAGTTTCAGGTTTTTTGCATGCAACTGCACTGCAGCTGTAGTGCAGTTACAGTGTAGTTAACTAACAAAGTGTAATCCATATAAGAAATATATGATAAAATGATGGTGCCTTTCAATTTTTTCAAATTTTTTTGGGGGTTGGGGGCTTGTGAAAATTACAGAAATATATTTATAATAATTTAATCTGCCTATTCAATTTTACATCGGCTCTCAACCTCAAAAGGAAAGCAACTATTCTGCATTGTCAAAGTCTCAATTGCATCCACTGCATGTCAGATGAGTTGGAAATATCACAAGATCATTGTGGGGGCTACACAGCTACTGCTGTAGGTAGTGTTGTGTCTCTACTGCTATCTCAAAACTTGAAGAGTACCCCTGTAAGCTGAAGCTTAGTATTACTGGAGACCCCATGAAATATTTATTTTCTTGACTGTGGTGGCCCTGTTCAGTCATGTGGAAAGCTATAGATCTTATAATTTTCTTAAATTGGTGTCAGTATTATCAAGTATATGCTTTCATTTGCATGACGTCTGCAAACTTCCCCACTCTCTTCAACTGGTCTCCAAGCAAAAGTTAAAAAAATAGCAATTACAGTAAATTCAGTCAAATGTTAATGTAACAGACCTGCAGTTTGGCTTGCATCTCTCATGTCGCACTAAGCACCAAAAAGTCTCATGTCACACTCAGCACCAAGACAGTGATAATTGCATCTTTGTGTGTGACCAGAGGAGCTGTGTCACAGTCAGAAGATTGTTTGTGTCTTTTGCAAAGTGCACTTATCTCACCACAACAGCTGCTGCCACACAGTCCATCTCTTCTATGTGATCTGGACACACTTAACACAGTCAGACATCAGGGAGTCTAGAGACACGCTATCAATCAATCAATACATCTTTATTTAGCCAGGCAAAACATCATTGAGAAGAACTTATTTTCAAGATGGACCTGGGTGTAGTTACAATGTTAACAACAGTAAAACATAGGGAAGAATAAGGTATACAATGTAATACAATAAAAAAAAAATTCAAGCATAAAACAGCATAAGATTTGGCAAGGTATACAGGTCAGTTCAGACAGCATAAAACAGCATAACATTTGGAATAGTATACAGGTCAGTTCATACAGTGGTAGCTACATTCAAGAACAAAACATTAAAATCAGGTAACATGGTATAGTAAGGCATCTGCCAGGATAACAAGTTAGACCACGAAGTAACAGATTATAATCAGATGATAACAGTATATACCTAGGGCAAGTGTTAGACAGAAGGAGCTCAAACATAGGAAGAGATGATAGAATGAATCAAGGGGAGGAAACAGTTATGGGGGAATGGAAATGGAAGAGAAGAGAGGAGGAAGGAGGTTGTCAACATAGTTTTAAGTTACACAGTTGACAATTTCTCCGGCAGCCATGGTGACCAATGTTTTGAAGGTAATCAATTTAAGTCGAATGGATATTTGGAGAGTTTTTTGTAATTTGTTCCACAAAGAGGGGAAGGGAATAACTTATAGCTGATCTGCCGAACTGAGTTCTAACTTTAGGAATAACTAGGGAAATATAGGAGGAGATTCTTAATGCATTGATACCAGGAAAGCAAATAGGAAGGCAGTCAGAAATTTATTGGGGTATTTTCTTAATAATAGCATGGTATGTCCAATTTGCTGTGTTTCTGTAGTGTTTTAGGCTGAGGAAGGTCTAGCCAACTAGGGCATATAAGGAACAGTGACGAGTAGAGTAGGGTGCTCCAGTAATGAACCTTAGGGCATGATGAAATTGGATGTCAAGCTTTTCTAATGTTATGTTAGTCCGTTGTCCATAAAGAATATCCTCGTAGTCAAGTAGGGGGAGGAAGGTTGACTGTGTGATTCTAGTTCTTGCTTTCAACATTAGCAAGTGCTTAATGAGAAAGAATATGCCAAGCCTCTGTTTGAGCTTTTTAATTAGTTCTTCTATGTGGTCAGCAAAGGTCAATTTGTGGTCGATCCACATCCCCAGGTATTTGAATTTGGGTACAGATTTGAGGGGTTCATGGAGAAGAGTAGTAATTAGTGTTTGTGTACCCAACAAGGTAGTGGTGGAGGTCTTGGAGAAAGATGAGAAAAGCATTACCTTCGTTTTTTTTTTTTTTAGCATTAAGAAGTAGTTTTAGTTACAATAGTTTTTTCTGAAGGTGGTTGAATTCAAATCTAAGGTCAAAACATGTTTTGTCAGTGGAAGGTCCAGAAATACATGACAGTATAATCAGCAAATAGATGAATATCGGCTAATTGAATACGACAATGGATGTTGTTGATATAAATTGTGAAGAGGACAGGGCCCAGGATACAGCCTTGAGGTATGCCTCTTGGTAGGGTTTTCAGTGGGGAGAGGTCTCCTTCAGCTTTGAACTGCTGTGAATGGTGAATAAGTTAACAGGCAAACCATTTAAGAGAGGAATGATCAAGACTGGTGTTGCAGAGGATGTCCAGGAGAAGAGCATGATCCACCGTGTTGAATGTCTTGCTTAGATCCAAAAACAAGGCACCCACATAGAGTATGTTGTCCAAGGTGTTCAACCAGTTGTTAGTGACTTTCGCAAGTGTGAAGACCATGTTATGTTGAGGTCTGAAGCCTAACTGTACAGGGGTAAGCAGGTTATGAGAGTCTAAATGGTCTGTAATCTGTTGATTAACTTTTCTAGCATTTTGGACAGGGTGGGAAGCAAAGAGATAGGTCTGTAGTTATTAAAGTTTGCAGGTTCTCCCGATTTGAACAGGGGGATGACATGGGTGGTTTTCAAGAGCATGGGAAGGGTACTCTATGTAAGGAACAGATTGAAGATGTGAGTGATGCGGATATAGGAGCTAAGTTTTAGAAAGTACGTGTCTATGAGATTGGCACCAGCACTTTTTCTGGTATCTAATTTAATAAGCAAGTTTTCTACATGCTTCAGTGAGATTGGGCTAAAAGAGAAGGGAGATACAGCCATGGAAGGGGACAGAGTGGGCCTTTCCCTTTCCATATAGCTGGTTACATAGATTGTTGGCAGGGGAGGAGTTGAAGGCCAGGCCTGATGTGGCGAAATGATTGCTTAACAAATTCAGGATGTCATGTTTTGTCTGTGTAAATGTCATTGCCAGTTGTAATTTTGGAGGGGCTGAGGACACTGTGTTGGTGCTGAGTTCATAATTTAGAGATGTAGATCACAACGGGGTGCAGTTGAGATAGTGACATTGTAGAATGGTTGCTTCCCTTCTGAGGATGAGAGCTGAGGTAAAATTGAATGGGAGATTAAAGTACTGTATTATAAATATAGGTCAGCAGCATTCATGAGGCCCCCTACCAAAATTGAAAAAATAAAAGGCATCATAATTTGATCATGAATTTCTTATATGTTTCAGAATGTCTCAAGTAGATATTTCCTAAATACAGCCACATATGCTGTCCAAACAAAATTCAGCAATATTAGTGATCAACACATTTTTGGAAAAAGAAGAGGCTCAGTTAACATAGAGAGATTTTTTTTATTTTAGTGACAGAATGTGGCTGTTCATGAATAGCTCTCTGGGGGGATTCACACAAGTGTAGCCCCCTTATTACCCGGGGTTACTAGAATCCCAGTAAGACCTAGTGGTAGGCAGGGAAGGCAGCATGTGAAACTCCAGTTAAATGGGTTTCACACTGTCTCACTCTGTTCTCAGTCTCAGCTGAGACTGAGGGATGACATCACCAATAGAACTAGTGCAGCTGCATGAGCCACATTGGAATCTGCAGCAAGGGAGTTGGTATAGAACGCTGGGTGGTTTTGAAGTCAGTCAGTCAGAGTCAGTCAGTTCAAGGTGGAGCTGGTGTTGGGAGCTTGCTGAGAAAGCAGCTCAGCAACTCAGTTAGGCTCTAGGAGCCTCAGCCCTGACAGAGGGCTACTTTTAGTTTAAAAGGGTGTGTGTCTCCACCTTAAAGAGAGACACAGAAGATAATTGAAGTAGTGGAGACCGCTGTTTTTGGGTCTCAGTGCCCCCTCCCTTCAGGGATGGGGGGCAGGAAAGGGTTCCCTGCAGATTCCTGGGGAAAACCCCTAGTTCTGCTGGTAGATGAAAAGCTGCCTATGTGTTCCAGAGTTTATTTGGGAGAACAAGAAGATTTGTGAGTCGCCTGTGGGGTACCTGCAACGTGAGGGTGAGTGTCTGCTCTTGCTAAAAGGGCCTATGTTTTTCATACTGGGACTTGTGTGACAATGTGGGGATTGAACTACTAAAATAGTGGAAGCCTAGAGTAATGGACTAAGCAAATTAAAAGTAGGTTCAAGTCCAGAGCTTGTTGGGATGCAAATGATATGTACAGGAGATATGACAGACGTCTACCCAGAATCTACATTTGAAAGTTCAGTAAAGGAATTGTTCAGTTTCCAGATAAATGGCCGGGTATGGGCTGTGGGAGCTGGAGGTGAGTGGCCCCCCATCTTCAGTGACCAGGTCCACTTCTACGGATTTCTTCTTTGGATTTCTACTTTATCTCGGGCACTTGGCCAGTGATGAGGGAAGTACCCAGACATGGGATTGTAAGGAAAATTCTCTCTAGGAGTCGAAGACTCTAGTGTGGTTTGGGGAGCCACAATGGGATAATTGGTTCATTCCTCAAATGGACCGCGGATCAAGTGGCCGGTGGGGGAGCCAGGCCAGTGGGGAAAACCCAAGAAGTGTACAAGTCGAGCTGTGTACCCAAAGCTGCGTGCAAGTCTGGGCTGTGTGCCTGGTGGGTTTGGAGCCCGAGGGCTGGAAATAGTGATAAAGTGTTCTGTTGTCTCTAATCTGCATTACCAGGAATGTAGCCCTGTGGGGGGTCTGTCTATGCTTTGTTTGTTCAGCTTGGATGTGAATAAAAGTCACACTGAAGAATCCCATTCCTGGTTCTGGACATTACAGTTCTTGCTTCCTCTGTTCGGATTTACTTGGGTGCCCCTGTGCAGAGTAGCCAAACCTAGGTCCCCTGTGCCGAGTAACCTCATCCTCCCCGAACCCAGTCCCCACCAGGTACTGCTGTCAGCTTCAACAGCATGCCACCTGTCATTTTGCTAAAAAGGCAGGGGTGAGGGGTTACACAAGATGCCTATTGATGGAATTAAAAGATTTGTCCTTTTTAACTATCAGAGAGACTGATTTTGGGTATGGAATACTTACTTCATTGTTGTCAGAGGCACGTCAAACCCGAGCAGACTGAGAGACAGAGAAAATTATCAGACCCTAACAATCATATCTAAACATGCCAAAATGGCATTTATAATTTCATGTTTTACTTAATCCATTAAAATTAGGGGGTGTTTCATTCACAGTTTGCTGAAAAGGTGTTTTTGCCTTGCATACAAAGCTTAAAGACAGCCAGCAGTGCCTAAAATAAATACTGACTTTACACATTTCAAGCAAAGTGCTGTTGATAGCTCAGAATGAGCATGCACTGCCAGTCAGCTTGTTCTTGATGACTGAATAAAAAAAGGTAAACACTGTAACTTCATGAACAGTACGATGTCTGTACAGTGAACAAAGTCTATCTGAGCTGACAGCAGACATGCTGAGTTTCAGCTGTAAATGGATGTACAGAGAAAGCTAAAAAATGAATATACTGTAAATAAAAACACACAACACTGACAAAGTTGTTTAAATGACTTTACAGATGTTTCAAGTAAAATACTTCACCATATATCACATACACAAAGTCACATTTGCAGTTGATCTTTATGGCATGAACTATCATTTGAAATCCTGTCTCCATTAATTTTGCAGCTGTATTGGCTCTGACCAGAATTTGTTTCAGAATCTGCACTGCAGGGATGATCTGACACAGCAGTACCAATTCAGAGCAAAGGTCACAAGTGCTTCTTTCAAATGGGGCTAACACCTTTACCATGTCCTTGATCACAGCCCAGTTCTGATGTTTGAGGACACCCACTATGGCACTGGTGATGCTTAGCTCATAATATGCCCACTTCTGCTCCAGAGGCTTTTGCAGCATGTAATAAGTAGAGTTCCACTGGGGTTACATCCTGAGGAAGATGATGCTGAGACACTTGAAAATGCTCTTGCAAATGACAGATGATCTGTGGTTTTCACAGAGCAACAGAAGTGACCACTAATTCTCCTGGTGACTTTTACTGTCTGATCTGCCTCTGCTGTGTTAGCCAAAGCCTTTGTCACCACCATATTACAAGTAAGTGTATGAGTGAAGCAGCTTATCCCACTCAACATTTTCATCTCTCAGTGCTTTCAGCATATTTGTGGCATTGCCTGTGACCACAAACTCTACCTGCAGATTGCTGCCCTCAGTCCATGGGTTCAGCATCTCTTGCAGGAATAAAATGATGTCTACAGCCCAGGGAGCCTTTTCCATTACAGCCACAGTTAGCAAAGGGGACTTGTAGTGAAAGGGGGAGGAGACAGATCCAGCACCCACTGCTCCAGTGCCACCATCAGTACCAGTGACTCTGGTGTCTGCCACACATTAGTGCTGCTAATGTTACATATATACATGATTTGATTTCATACCAGTCCATATGTTGGTTATGCAGTGGAACATCCCAACCGGAGACTGTGCCACTAGCCTGCCAACAGTCTTTCACAAATCAGTATAAATGTTGGGCACAGCATTCTGGGAAAATATTGCCTAGAAACATTGAAACATAGAATTGTTTGGCAGAGAAGGATTGCTTGACCACCCTGTCTGCCCCCTTTTCCCTGTTCATGTCCTGCCTCCCTCCAGGAGCTTAGAGTGTAATTGGATACTGGTGAGCCTGATATATCCACTCTGCTTTCATGCTCCAATGGACCCCTTTCTACTTGTCTGTTCCCCTGGATCCCTCCCATGGTCCCCCAGGTGGTGGTAGAATAGTGGGATGTGAAATCCCCCTCCCTGCAGAAAGAGAGCATCTGATGGGATGCTCAGTCCTCCTGCCTCTGGCTGGGCCTCCAATGGCCCAGTCTCTTTCTCAAACCTGAGTCATCGGCGTCACAAGCAGTTGTGCTACTGCTGTGCCAGCTTGGTCTCAAAACACTTGACTAAAACACAAGAACACATGAAAATCTGTCAAATTACTAACACCTACTTTGCAAAACAAAAAAGTTACTTAAACACTGAAAGGACAAGTGAAACAGCTGGCTTCTCATTACTCAGTAAATCATACCAGGCAGCATGATAATTTGAGAGAACCTTAACAGTAGGAAATCTTTTTATATATTGAACAAATTTAGTTTGCAGTGCAATTCAAAATATTTTAGACTGTTACATCATTTTGTCTTGTGTGTCTTAAATTAATATCATTTTACATCTTTTTTCTCTGAATTACCCAACTTTGTTCCCATATGCCCTTGTCATCACAAACAGTTTTTTCCTTGCAATTGCACCTTAGATTACATTTTGAGGAGTAGAGATTAGAGATGTACTGTCTCCTCACAGGCCAGTGCTAACTCTCATTCATGAACTAACCACAGGAGATCCTATTGACCAACATCTGCCATGCCATCAAACTGCAGAAAGAAAACACTCGTTGTCCAAATACAGGATTACATGGCTGCAATACGTCTCCAGCAGTCCACTCTAGCCCTAACTCTGTCTCATGCACCAATGTTCAGACATGTTTACACAACCCCTCACAGCACTGATGCAAGTCATGCTTGAGAAGGGCAAAGAGTCCTTGGGCAAGGCAATCTTTATTTATAAAGCACCTAGTCCAGAAGGCTGTGAACGCTGTAATAAAACAAGTCAGAAAATGCAGACTTGGCTATATCATAACACAGCATTTTATTTATTTATTTATTTAGTTTTTGTTAACCGAGTAGGTGCACTAGCCATAAAATGACTATTTTCAGGCACGACCCGGGAGAGTACAACAAAAAGAGAACATTTGAACAACAGCAACATGGGTACAATAATACAAATAGAGGAACAGTACAGCAGTGCTACAAAAATACAATGGGTAGAAACAACAAAAAATAATGGCAAGCATTATACAGATAATAGCAGTAAGATATATTATAAGTGCTGAAACCATGGACCTGACCTGTGGAGTGAAAGGGTTAATAAGATAGTAAGGTTTTATAGAGAAAAATGTGAGGGATGTTCAAACATAACAGGAAAGACTGACAGAAGAAAGGTCAGGGGTGGTAATTGGCAAAACAACAGCGGATGATCAGCAACACGGTTTGAGAAGGAAGAGCGCTAGTAGTCAAGAACTTATTTACAAAGAGAAGGAAAAACATGGGAAGGGGGAAGAGGAGACAGTCTTGGAGCTGGATTAGAACAGGGGTGACATTACTGGTAAGTCTCAGGAGCTTAAAATGTGATCAGAAAAAGAAAACAAATATCAAGCAGATCTTAAAGTTAATTAGCTAGGGAAAACTTGTTAGAATAGAAAGGTCTTGAGAGAGGCTTTAAAGGCCTGCACTGTGCTTGCCATGCAAATATACCCAGGCAGTGAATTCCATAGTATTGAAGCTGCTACTCCAAAAGCTCTGTCCCCCGAGAGCCTCAACAGAAAAGGGAGGAGACAGCAAGCAGCCTGCATAGGGAGAACTGGGCAGTAAGAGACAAGGCGATCTTTCAAGTAGTCTGCTCCGAAACCATGTAGGGCCTTGTAAGTTAACAAGCATATCTTGAAGGTGGTGCACTACCACAAAGGCAGCCAGTGCAGCATGTGCAAGACCGGAGTGATGTGATCACTCTAACAGGAGCCTACTTTCAGCCAGGATGCAGCATTCTGGACCAGCTGCAGGCATTGCATCCAGTGTCCAGAAAACCCTGAGAAACGATCATTGCAATAGCCCAACCTAGAGGGGATGAAAGCGTAGATAATTCTCACCAGGTCAAAATGGTCTAGATGTGATTTAATCCTGGTGATGGTTTGAAAATTGTGAAAGCCAGGTTGAACCACAGTTGACTTCTGTTGTTCTAGTGTCAGTCTGCCATCCAAAATTACCTCCAGGTCATTAACTGCATCGACAGCCATGAGAGATTGGCCATGCACTGAAGGAAGAGTTAGATTTCCACAGCAGCTGAGCCCAGCATCCCATCTTGATCACTATGATCTCTGTCTTTCTTGGGTTGACAGCACAGAAAGGTGTTCAATGAGATCAGCAATGATGCACTGGATGATAAGTAGACTACTGATGTCACTCCTATAGTACAACATGGCAGCCAGTAATCAACAACTCAGAGGTAGGACTTAGTTAGCACTCTAAACTTATTCACAATACAGCCTCTCTAAAGCTATGTTAAAAAACAATAATACCTCACTTGTCAGTGAATATTACAGATAAACTGAATTCTTTGAACTGCAAAACTTGAAAGCCTAGCTGTATCCCCATCCACTGTGTATGTATATGTATGATACTGTCTCTGGAAAATATATAGTTTGCTGCTTTGGTAATGCAATGTTGCTGTTTGTGTTTTAACTTTGTCTTGTGCAAATTACACAGCAATAGTTTTTTGTTAAGAAATTCTGTGTGGGTCTGGTAGAATGTGTGATACTTGTTAATTAAAATCTAATAGTAGGGTATGCAGGAGGATGCTATTTTTACTTATTTATTTATTGAAATGTTTTACCAGGCAGGGACACTGAGGAACAAGTTGCTCATCTCCCATTGTGACTTGGGGGGGGAACAATGGAATAAAATACACAGAAATGTTACAGTGTTGGAATTCAATTTGCTTACTTGCATACAATGAGAGCAGGGTGTATTACAGGTGGATAAAATTGGCTAACAATGCAACAGTTAAGTATATTAGATATGAAGACACATATAGCAAATTGGCAACAGTTGATAACACTGGAACACATATAATAACTTAGCAACAGTATGTAGCACTAGATGGTAAGGTGACCCAATAGTAATTGGTATCCATTAGTGTAACAAAGATAGACAAGATTTACAGTGATTGGAGTAAAGACAGGAGGAATGGAAGGTGGGAACAAAAAATTGTGGAGGGTAGAATGGAAGAAGGGAAAGGAAATTTAAGGAGAGATGCAGACAGAGCATGATTTTTGAGGCAAATAGAGATGACAGGGTAGACTAAAGTGCATATAGGACCGGTATAGGGGTAGGTTATAAGTACTTTGTTGAGTGTGTGGGTAGGTCAGTGTTAGGCTATGTTAACTGGAAGGGGGTAGGAGGAGAAGAGAGGTAGAGGGTGGCAGGGTGATGAGAGAGAGAGGTATTGTAGGTGGGGGGTATCCAAGGGGGAGTGGGTGGAGTTGAAATTCAACAATGTTCCATTTTCCCTATCTGGGCAAGGTGGTGGACAGCTCTACTAGTAGGACACCCGGTTATAGGAGATGAGAGTTATTTACATATAGTGTTGCGAAAGAGGGGGGTGTTGGGGAGGGATGTTGTGGGAGGGGGTAGCAGAGGTCAACTATAGTAGGGGGTAGTACCCAACCAGTGTGCTGGGTGACCCTGCCTGCACAAGGCAGTGATCTAGCAGTGACTGAGGGGGTGCAGTAAAGGGAGAAATAGGGGAAAGTGGGTAAAGTTGTTGTCCACCGTGCACTATGGATCCTACCTGCACAAGGCAGTGATCTAGCTCACAGAATGGAGATAGATTATGGGTAGAAAAAGAAGGGTGAGGAACACTTTAGGAGGAGGGAGAGTAGGGGACAAGGAGAAGCATGATCAGAGGGAAATAGGAGTGGTGGGGAGTAGGCATATGGTAATATGGGCTTTGAGGAGATGGTGGGGGATTAGGAAGGGTTATGGCAGGCACAGGATGGAGCAAGAAAATTCTTGAGAGTAGAGTTAATGGAGTAGCAAGAGGATGAGTGACAAATTTGAGGGGGAAGTGAATTCCAGATTTTTGGGAGGCGATAAGAATAACCCAATTGGCCAATAAGGGTGGAGTGGTAAGGGACCACCAGGGTTCATGAGTTGGTAGTTCTTAGGGAGTGGAAAGAGGGGGGCAGTTGTAAAGGCAGGGGAGAGATAGGAGGGAAGTTCATGCAGCCAGTGCTTGGAGGTGAATTCTGCACAGTGAGAGAGATGTTGGTTTGTCAGGGAAGGGAAGGATAGGGCATGGTAGAGATCACAATGATGAGTGCAGAGGGGGGCGTCAAGGGCAAAATGGTAAAAGGAGTTGAAGATTGTATCTAGTCTGGCCAGGGAGGACTTAGGGGCAGCACAATAGACTACATCACAGTAGCTGAATATAGGTAGGGTCATCTTCTGGACAATCTCACGCCTAGCCATGGGTGGGATGCAGGCACAGTTCCTGAATAAGGCACCGAGCTTGGGATGCAATTTTTCCTGAATGGCATTAATATGACCAGAGAAGTTCAGGTGTTGGTCCAGTCAGACACCTAAATACCTGAAGGAGGATGTGTCCTTGAGTAAAGTCACATCAAGGGTGTGGAAGAAGAGTAGAGAGGGAAACCTGATAAGTCTCTGCCTGGTGCCAAAGGCCATGGAGACTGATTTTTTGGTGTTGGGAGATAGTTGGTGGTTTGCAAACCAATGCTGAACTTTGTTGAAGTCATGCTGCATGTTGTATGCAGCCTCGGTGGGGCAGGAGCGAGGTGCATACAAGACTGTATCATCAGCGTGCATGTAAATGGAGGAGAATGGAGAGCAGGTGGACGGGAGATCATTTAGAAAAATAGAGAATAGTATAGGGCCTAACACTGATCCCTGGGGATGCCAGTTCTTATCAGAAGGGGTGGGGAAACTGCATCAGAGATCTTGACTGATTGGGTTCTGCCAGTGAGGTATGCCTTGAACCAGTCTGTGGCTAAGGGAGATAGCCCAGCTGTTGACAGGGTGTCAAGGAGAAGAGAGTGGAAGACTGTGTTGAAGGCTTTGGCCAGATCGACAAAAATGGTTGAAGTGATTTGGCCATTGTCAATTCCTTCGAGGATAGAATCAGTGAGTCGAAAAAGGGAGGAGGTGGTGGTGGAGTGATTTTTCCTGAAGGCAGATTGATAAGGGGTGAAGAAGGAGGAGTCAATGAGGTAAGCGGTGAGCTGGGAGAGGGCTAGGTGTTCCTGAAGTTTGGTAAGGGTAGGGGGAAGAGAGATGGGGCAGTAGTTGCCAGGGGAGGTAGGGTCTCCATCTTTGGGAAGGGGAAGAACCACTGCATGTTTCACTCCATTCACTAAAAATTCACTCCATTCACTAAAAACACCACCAACAGCTTAATCTGGTTCAAGGTCAGTTGGCATTCATCTGTATCCCCCTCCCCTGGGTCGTGGCTGAAAATAGGCAGGATTTGTCTAGTGCACTTACCCGGTCAATAAAAACGAAATAAATAAAATAAATAAATAATGTTTCCATGGGGAAGGTACTGAGGCGGTGGAGAAAGAGAGGTTTAGGATAATAGAGAGTTGGTTGGCAATGGCTGGGGCTGAGAGGGAAAGTAGTTTGGGTCAAGGCAATCCGGGGAGGAGCCTTTTGAAGAGTTGATTGCTAGCAGGGCATTTAAGGTGTCATTTGAGGAGACAGTAGCGAAGGAGAAGGGGGAATCGGGGGGGGTTGTTCATAGGCAATAGGAAGGGGGAGATGGAGGGGAATAGTTTGGGAGGGATTGGAGTAGCTCATCAGCACAAGTTGTGTAATAGGAGTTGAATTCAGTAGCTATTGCAACTGGATCAGCAATGAGGGTGGCATTTATCTTAAGTATAGGGGTGGGTGGACAGGATAGGGGGTAAAGAGGGCATGGACCACTCTCCAGAACTTGGAGGTGGAGTTGATGTTTGTCGTTAAGGTAGATTTGAAGTAGTCTGTTTTGGCTAGCCTGGGTGCAGGCATTACAGAGTTTTCAGTAAATAAGAAGGTCATTTGGAACCTAGGAGACTTTGTGCTGTTTCCAGGCCCGATCTCTGGTTCTGTGGCAGGCTAGTAATTTAGGGGTAATCCAGAGGAGTGGATGACCTCTAATTCTTGTTTGTTTTAGGAGTGTTAAGGCAATCCAATTTGCTAGTAAGATGTCTTTAAAAATAGGTAAGGACTTTATCAACTGAGGACGTGCTTGTTAGAGGAGACCAGTCTGAGAGGGCAAGGCTATGCAGGAGAGTTTCCAATTCCAGGGATTTATAGGTCCGTATGTGTAGGGTTTTATGTGGGGATTTAGGGCTGTGAACTTTTCTGACCAGGAAAACTGGGTTGTGGTCACTGAGAGCATCCAGAAGGATGCCGGAGTTGATGATTCTATGGGGGTGGGAAGTTAGGGCCCAATCAAGTGGGGAGTGGTTTTGGGTCTCACGATTAGCATAGGTGGATTCTGTAGTTAGTTGTGTGAGATTGAGGCACTAATAGCATTTCTTATGGTAGATGTTGCTGGGGACAACCAATTTAAATTGAGGTAATGATGTAAAGCTCACCAGATTGAGATAAGTAAGTAATGGAAGTTAGGAGGTCAAGGGAGACAGTGGGCTGGACATTTGGAAGGCAATAGATACTGGCTACAAAGATAAGGGAGGGATACATTGATGGTTAAGGCATTGTGGGTTGCTGGGTTGGAGGAGGAGAAGACTGGGCAGTACTGGAGGGAGACGCGGATATACAGTACAAGTCACATTAAACTGTTCTGTCAACTCACTGGTGTAGCATTGTTCAATGAGTTTCCTAATCTGTGCAGTGTTTAATTCAATGAATTAGTAAAAGGTTAGTATTGGTTTGCAATTAGCTGTCATGTACTGTAAGCTTTTTTTTCAGCTGAATGCTTATGAGTTTCATTTCAGAAGGCAGACTAAACAACTCTTAAGGAATGTTGTGATATTTATAAACAATGCTCTTAAGGAATGCTGTGATATTTATAAACAATGCCATGAAAATGCATTGCATAAACACTGCAAAACAGCTACTGCCATTTCACTAAACAGGTACAAGTGAGTTGAATAAGCAGTGGGGAAAACAGTTAAAAGCTTCAACAGTTCGAGTTGCCACTGCAGTAGCATCACAAAAAAAATGCTACACCAGTGAGTTGATGTAACAGTTTATTGTGACTTGTACTGTACATGACCACTCCACCACCCCTGCCTGCTCTGTCTAGCCTTAGGATGGAGTAACTGAGTATGGAGACTGAGTGGTCAGGAATCGTGCTCTTTAGCCATGTTTCTGTTATAATTAGACTGTTTGGTTTCAGGGCAGCAACCATGGCTTGCAGGAGGTCAAATTTTTGAAGTAGGCAATAAATGTTTAAGTGTAATATCTTAAAATAATTTATGAGGGCTTTTGGGGTAGTGGTATGGGCAGCGGCAGTGGGGGAGATGGCAGGGGGTGAAGGAAGTAGCAGGACAGGGGTTGGGGTGGATGTCCCCTGAGGTGAGTAATAGTGGAGCTAGGATGAGGAAGTATAGCTTCGTGGATTTGGAGTGATGGAGCTTGGAGGCCGAGTGAGTGAAGTAGAAGGGAGTGGTATAGTGAGGACACAGGAGGTGGAGAACAGCAAAGAATTTTGGTAAAGTTAGTAGGGATGCATGTGGAATGATGAAGGAATGAGACCTGAATACATTAGGGAGGGCAGGAGTAATAGCATGAATATGAGTTGGGTCCTGGAGACAGGGGGGTTGGATCAATTTGGAGTTATAGGGCCCTGGGCTGGCAAAAGCAGGAGGAGTGGGTAGGGAGAGTGTAAGAAATAAGGTTAGGGGAGGAGGCAGAAGTGAGAAGGATTTGAGAGGAGAGGAAACATCTTTAGAGTCAAGGAGCAGTGGGGGGGCAGACTTTGGTAGGTAATAGACTACAACAAGGGGGTGTAGCTGAACAGAGTTGCTTTGCTACAGAGGGGAAGGGGCTCAATGCTTAAAATAAAGCTCTCTCAGGTATCCAGCTGAATAGCCTTTAGTAGGGAAGCAGAAAGTAAAGGATATTTGCTTAAGTATACACCCTCTAGTGGAGGAGCTATAAAACCTGCTAATGGGGAAGCAGGTACTAATGGAGAGGTAAAGAAATCCTGGTATTGTGGATCTAGGTATTAAGTGCTTTGCTGTAGCTCTTTGGTGCTTCCCCTTTAAGAGGGAAAGTGAAATGTAACCAAGTAGGAGGTGGGCGGGTCTCTCAGCTCTGAAAGTGTATTTAATAAAGAAAGGAGGTGGGGGAAGGGGGTGGGCGGCAAAATCACAAAGAATCCAGTTCAGGTTAGGCAAATGCTGCTCTGCACTGTACAGCTCACAGAAGTGTGCAACTGAGCGAACAGGGAAAGAAAAAGATTAGGACTTCACTATGCAGCTGCTAAAGGAAGAAAGGTACAATGCTAGGGAGCATCCATCCTGGGCTAAGTGAGCAGTGTATTCTGTCCACGTGGCAGCATACGCTGCTCACTACAGAATGCACCCAAACTCTGCTGCAGCTGAGGGAGAGGTGAAAGCATCAACTCAGTTACCACAATGCGTTAAGTGTTCACACTGCCACATTTGCACCACAGCAAAACCAAGTTGGGTTGCTGCAGTGTAAATATGGCAGTTTAAACAGGCCACATGACAACTGTTGGCTTAGAGAGCGGGAGACACAATGCTGCACATAGTATTAGGATTCCTATGGTACCTCTGAGCCTCTAGGACTTCTTTAACTTTGACTGTGCACACTATATGCAATATGTATATGTGTTATATAGAGAAACTTTCAGTATCATGAAAGGAATATAGACCAGCAAGATGAAAAGAAGACGGTCTAATAGGCTTTTGAAAGTAGTAAAATTCAGATGTTTGAAGTAATTACAGATGAAAAGAAATAAGATTTAGAGCTGTTGAGAAAATGACTATGTACAGTTTTTTTCCCTTTCTAGGTCCCAGGTTTCAGATCTGGCCCTGATTAAAATAGTCATTTAGGTCTATTATTGCAGAAGGAAATGAGTATCTCCTGACCTTTATAAAGTTCAAAAGCTCTAAGATCAACTGCCTTTTCTTCATATAAATATTAGTTACTAGTCATTCCATCACCATCCCTCCCATGTTCCCATTCACTTTTGAAGCACATGACATTTTATATTGGGAACGTACTTATGTTCCACAGTTCTTTCAGAAAGAAAATAAATCCCTGACAATGCAATGGTTATGCAGGAAGACAAATCCACTTCCTCTGTGGTTAGCTTACCTGCATATTGCTTTAGCATGGATATCCAAAAATCATGGCTTTACTTAGCCTGATCTGACAGGGAACGAGTTTCACACCCCTTTCTTAGCAGAGTTGATCAACTAGTGCTTTAATTACTCAATGTACACTCAAGGGGACAATATGGTTATCCTGCAGTTACTCTTATCTGGGTATAGTCACTATAGATTAAATTTCAGGATTCTTTTTCCTTACTCAGGCTTGATTATCTATATGCTGGGTTCATTGTCAATTACAAAGATGCTTTCATACCCTGGATAATGACAATTGTACACTCAGATATTTTGTCTGAAGCAGATAACAAGGTATTTTTGTCATTATCCTAATATAATTACTAGTCATCACATTTAATACAACCATAACCATGCTGTAATTATCTATTACAGCCACTCCTGTGCAAACAAAAGCTGTTGATCAAACGCGTGGCTCTCAGAGTGCATCAGGAAATGGTGCCTACCTTATCTGAGATCAGTCAGCAATATCTGGGCAAGGCTCATGCTCTCGCTCTCTCGTCCTCACTCCCTCATACAATCACATGCTCTCTTTGGGCAGGCAAGTGACAAACCTAACACCCTCCATGCAGAGCTGGGCAGTCCTGAAGTGAGTCAACAGCAACAGCCACCAACATCAGGACATAAACCTGGCAAGGTGGAGGGCAACACTTGGGCACTATCAACCACTCACATGATGCGAACCTCCCTGACTTGATGGCCCATGAGTAACAGGTGACCGCTTTCTTTAGTCAGTGAACCAGCAATAATAAAAAAATGGGTTGGTATAATCCTGAATCTTATAACAATCCTCAATGTGATGCTTTTTTTCTTTGTGAATTGCTTTATGCTCCCCATGCCAACTGGCCCCTATCTTCCAGTCCTCCCAGCCCTGTCACTTCGGCACCTACTGGGACTTACCTCATTTGGCTTTTCCCCCCAGGGTTTGCCCCTCCTGGCAGAGTTGGTGAGGCCTCCCTTTAGCCCTAATGGGAACAGGTTCCAGAGTCTCCAGAACTTGCTCACATAGTCAGATGCTGAGCCTGCAGAAGACCGGTGTCATCCTACCAGTCATCAGTCTTTTTCCTGTTTCCTCCCCTGGCACAGAGGAAGTGGCATGCAATGGCACCAGTGGCAGTGCTGCATACACTCAAATGTGCAGCACATTGGGGACCTTTCCTGCCTCCAACCCCTATTGAGCAGTGTCAGTATGCCAGTTCCCAGCCACCGCTAGGGGCCTGGCTAACATCAGTCACTGATCCTCACCCTCCCCAGAGGAGGCGAGCAGTACTGGGGACACTCAGTCCCCACCCAACCCTCTCCAACTCCTGAGGTCATTCTCAACCTCAGATCATTGGTGCCATAAGCAGTAGTGCTACTGCTGTACCAGTGGGCTGGCTCCTTAGTGCGATGTTTTTATAAACCCATCAAACTTTGCTCTTGGGGTTTATGTAGCATCACACACCTTGGATGTGTATAAAATGTTGGTTACACACACCCACCATATATTATTCTCTGTACAATAACTGGCCAGCAATGTTTTTCAAACAAGATGGCCAGTTATTATTTTCTGTAATAACTGGCTGATTATTATGACATTTATATGGACAGTCTCTATTTCCATGAGGTGGAGGCACTTTCACACTATCATGCTGCTCTTTTGCTCTGTAAACCTGTTGCCGACAAACACGGTGTTAAGACTGCATGAACCAGGCACCTCAAAAAGAATGACAGTGCAGAAAAGTGTTATTTCAACATTTCTTCCAGTACCTTTACTGAATCACTGCTTCTACTTTGTGATCCTGAGTTCTTAAACTTCAACAGGACTCTCTAGCATCTCATGGCTCAGCAGAATCGCCATGGTGTCATCCTACCTGCGAGGTTGCTGCTTGTCTATGGCGTAGGTGAGGCTAGGGTGCTCCACACCATGGGATTCAATCAGTGGTTGAAAAACTGGTGTAGAGCTCAGGGATCTGGCTTCATTGCAGACTGGGGGTCCACCTGGAGTGATGCAAGTCTATACTGGCATGATGGGCTGCATCTGTCCAGCAGGGAAACCAGGATCCTAGGTGATAGTTTTAAATGCTTCATTGGCAAGCATTTAAACTAGCCAAGGGGGGAGGCACTGGAGAGGAGCAGGGAAATCCTAGCCACCCCAAAAAAGTCAGGGTAGTAAGTGAGGTAAACACCAAGATAGAGATGTCAATAGGGAGAAGGGCATGGGTAAATGGAGAAAGTGACAAAGGCAATAAAGACAGGGATGGGGCAAAAAGGAGTAAGGCCATCAGGAAATGGAGGGTAATGAGTACCAATGCCCATAGTCTGAGCAACAAGCTCCCTGAACTGGTGGCCTTGATGGAAGAGGGATGGCTGGATATCATAGCAGTCACAGAAACATGGTACACAGAGAACCATGACTGCGGTGTTAACATACCAGGGTATATAACCTACAGAAGAGACAGGGAGGGGAGGGGAGAAAAGGGGGAGGAGTAGCTCTCTATGTAAAGGAAGGGATAAAAGCAACTGAACAAAACAGTAAACAGGGAGGAAAGGAGGCACGGTGGGTTACCTTAGACTGGAAGTGGCACCACAGTCTTTATAGGAGTTGTATCCAGACCCCCCCCCCCGTCAGGGGAAGGGAATGGACAAGGATATGATAGAAAGCATTCTTAGGATGGCAGAAAAAGGGGAGATACTGTTGATGGGAGACATGAATATGCCAGATGTTAACTGGAGCACATTTGCTGCAGCCACATCCAACAGCAGGTCCATTCTCAATGCCCTACAAGTGGCATGCCTCAGATAGCTAGTTTTGGAACCCACTCATGAGGGAGCAATCTTAGACCTCATACTTTCAATTGGGGACAGTGAGAGGATCTCAGATCTAGAAGTGGGTTGCCACCTGGGAACAAGTGACCATCAAACAGTGTGGTTCACGATACACTCAGCTACAGAGTCAAGCCATATAAAAGTGAGGGTACTGAACTTCAGGAGGGCTGACTTTGGCAAGATGGGAGAGTGCCTTAGAAAAGCACTAGCAAACAGGCTAGAAGGAGGGGTGGAACAACAATGGGGAAACATCAAAACTGCCATCACAGAGGCAACAAGCCTTTGTGTGAAGCAAATAAACAAATCAAAATGAAAGAAAAAGCCACTATGGTTCTCAAAAGAGGTGGTGGGGAAAATCATGGAGAAAAAGATAGCATTCAGGAAGTATAAGAAAACACAGAAGGAGCAGGGCAGAGAGCTGTATCAGTTAAGACAGAAGGAAGCAGGGAAGGAAGTCAGAATCACAAAGGCCCAAACTGAGGAAAAGATAGCCAACTCAGTTAAGAAGGGGGATAAAACATTTTATAGGTACATCAGGGAGCGTAGAAAGAAAGGGAGGGACAGTGAGGCTGAATAGAATGGACGGTGGGTGGGCAGAGAGAGACAGTGAAAAAGCAGGGATACTGAATGAATATTTCTGCTCAGTATTCACAAAAGAGGAAGAGGAGAGGTGCCTACTCCAATTAATAGAAGCACTCTTAATAGGGGGGTTGATCCCAGTCCAATCACAGAAGCAAGAGTTCTGAAAGAACTCCTAAAACTGAAGGTGGACAAAGCAATAGGGTCTGATGGAATTCACCCCAGAATTCTAAAAGAATTAAGGGGAGAACTAGTGAAACCACTAACTACCCCTTTTAACAAATCATGGGAGGATGGTGTGGTACCTAAGGAATGGAGGAAGGCGGATGTGATTCCCCTTCACAAAAGTGGGACCAAGACAAAGGCAAGAAACTACAGACCTGTCAGTTTGACCTCTGTGGTAGGGAAAGTGATGGAATCACTTCTGAAGGAAAGAATTGTTGAGTACCTAGAGGCCAGTGGGGCAGAGGACACAAGGCAGCATGGGTTCACAGCTGGAAGGTCATGGCAGATGAATCTAATTGATTTATTTGACTGGGTGACAAAAGTAGTAGACCAGGGAAGGGCTGTGGACATGGCCTACCTAGACTTTAGCAAGGCATTTGACACAGTCCCACACAAAAGATTAATTTTCAAATTAACCAGCCTGGGAGTGGGTCCCAGGGTGGTAGTCTTGGTAAAATATTGGCTGGACAACAGGACACAGAAGGTAATTGTAAATGGAGTCCACTCTGAAGAAAGGGGGGTTACTAGTGGGATACTGCAGGGTTCAGTACTGGGTCCAGTCCTTTTTAATGTCTTTATAAGTGACATTGAAGAGGGATTAGAAGGAAAAGTATGCCTCTTTGAAGAAGACACAAAGATCTGTAACAGGGTTGATACACAAGAAGGTGTGGAAAGGATGAGAAGGGACTTGGCAGAGTTGGAGGAATGGTCAGAAGTATGGCAGCTTGGATTCAATGCAAAGAAGTGCAAAATAATGCACCTGGGAAACAAAAATCCAGGGGAAGATTACATAATGGGGGGGGGGTAGTAACAACAACAAAAATGGAAAGGGACCTGGGGGTAATCATATCAGATGACTTTAATGTTAGCATGCAATGTGAGAAGGCAGTAGGGAGGCCGAGGGGGATACTGAATAGGGAGAGGCATTACCAGCACAAAACAGGAAGTTGTTATCCCTCTGTACAGACAGGAGGTGAGACCCCATCTGGAGTACTGCGTCCAGTTCTGGAGACCCCATCTCCACAAGGACATAGACAGGATGGAGGCAGTCCAGAGGAGGGCAACTAAAATGATGCAGGGTCTGCAAGAGAAGCCGTATGAGGAGAGACTAAAGGGGCATAATATGTATACCCTTGAGGAAAGGAGGGAGAGGGGGGACATGATAGAAACTTTTAAGTACCTCAGTGGAGTCAACAAATTCCAAGAGGGTAGCATCTTTCAGAAAAAGAGATGTGCAAGAACAAGAGGACACAACTTAAAGATGGGGGGGCAGTTCAGGGGCAATGTGAGGAAGTGTTTTTTCACAGAGAGGGTGGTGGCGCATGGAACAGCCTTCCTGAGCAGGTTGTGGGGTCTAAAACTGTGGGAGAAGTCAAGAATACATGGGACAGACATGAGGCAATTCTTGTGGTGGGTAAGAAGAAATAGGCTGTTTGTTAACTAGGATCTGCAGCTTATCCTGTAGGTAGGGAAATAGGCAGACTAGGTGGGCCAAACGGTCCTTATCTGCCATCAAAATCTATGTTTCTGTGGGAACACAGTGAAAGACAGATGAAAAATGAACTTCCAAAATGGCAGTTGCAATTGTTTTTATCAGTTTAAAAATATTTTTGCAAGTTTAGTGCAGCACTGACACTGTTACTTAAAAAAACCTCAATTTTGCAAACTTCTAAACGTGCTAATTGTGATAGCAATACTACTACTTGCAATCTGTTTGTATCACATGTCAAAGTATGTTGCATTTCTCTCTAATAAATGTTATTTGAAGGCAATTTCCTACTCCAGCCTCCTTGTATCAGTGCTGGGGAGTCTTATTTCAAGGAAGAGTGGTAAGGGAGATGGCACAAATAATGAGAAAATCCAACATAAAAATCATTGCAAAATATTAGAAACAATGGGGGCCAAAAAACTGTTGTCCAAAAATTATATAAAATAACACACTTGGTGTGGTTACCCACATTTATAAAATGGTGCCTGGTCAGTTTTGACTCCTCATTGGTCAGGACCCTATCACTTGGTACTGCATTAATCTAGCATATACTCCTGATCAAAAGGCAAGATAGGGGTACATTAATCGGGAGCACAACCAGCCAGGGTCAAAAAGGTCACTATGCAAATCAAACAACACAACAACATCAAAAAGAAATCATGCAACTTAAAAAAAGAAAAAAAAAGAACATGCCCCCCCCACACGCACACACAGAAACATTAGTCAGCAATCGCAAACCATAAAGGAAATCCATCTAACAACTTAGAAAAAACAGACATTACTTCTACTCACTAATCCAAACCCCCAAAAACTCACAAATCCAAACCGCCAAAAACTCAGTGATGCTCACACAAGAAAAACATGTTAAATTGCTAATAAAAACATAAACTATATTTCAAAACTATGATTCTACACAACAACAGAAACATGCATACATAGTAGAGCTGGGCAGACTGTTCTGCCATAAATCAACCCCCCCCCGATCTGGTGCTTACCCACAGACTCGAACCAGTATGGACTTTGCCTAAAAAGTGTGCTTTCATGTCTATGGTAAGCAAATCTGCCCCACTTCCCAGTCACCTCCAAGCCATCGACACGCCACACTCAGCACAGGTGGCTGGCAGCATCCAGTTAACAAGGGTGTTTCTCCTAGTGTAATGTGACACCAGAAGGTTGGCTATAAAAAGCCACTTAAACACATGACATGGCACAAAGGAGTGAGAACTGAATGGAGAGCAAACTGCTCTATGATAATCATGGTGAGTAATGGGGCAGGCAGACAGATGAGCCCAATCCATAATTAAAAAAGAAGAAGAGTGGAGCACTGACTGGGCAGTGGCAGTCAGTTCTGCTGCCAAAAGTATCAGGAATAAGAGACAGATAGAGATCCAAGCTGGGGGGTGGAGAGACTGGGGCAGGCGGGAGAGCCCACAACAATAAAAAAAAAAAAGCCAAACTTGAGAGGAAATTTGTGACAAAAAGATATTAATTTTTGTGGCATGTGCCAAAAAACAGGGAGTTGAGTGCAGTATAGTGTTGCTGCGTACTGGCTAATACTACTGTACATTGCAGGCCATGATAGTAGGGGAGGACAAGCAATTGCTGCAAAATGGAAAAAATACTGTTGAAGAAAAAAAAACTACAAGTTGCCATAGGTGATGATCACAGGTGCTGCTGGCTGGGGTAGTCAAGGGGAAGGCAAAGGAAAAATACAAGACGAGGTTGCCATAGGTCATGGTCACAGGTGCTGCAGTGCTACTGGCTGGATAATCCAGGAAAAGGCAAAGCAAAGCAATCATCAATAAAAATTGCCATAGATCACCGTCGCAGGTGGTGCTGTGCTACTGGTTGGGTAGTCTAGGGCAAGGCAAAGCAATCATCAGTACAAGTTGCCATAGGTCATGGTCATGGGTGTTGCAGTGCTGCTGGCTGCATAGTCCAGAGGAAGGCACAGCAAATCAATCATTAAGGTGCCATAGATCATTGTCATGGGTGGTGCTGTGCTGCTCGCTGGGTAGTTCAGGGGAAGGCAAAGCAAAACAATCATCAGTACAAGCTGCCATAGGTCACAGTCATGGGTGTTGCAGTGCTGCTGGCTGCATAGTTCAGAGGAAGGTAAAGCAATCATTAAGTTGCCATACATCACAGTCATGGGTGTTGCAGTGCTGCTGGCTGCATAGTTCAGAGGAAGGCAAAGCAATCATTAAGTTGCCATACATCACAGTCATGGGTGTTGCAGTGCTGCTGGCTGTGTAGTCCAGGGGAAGGCAAATCAAAGCAATTATTAAGTTGCCATAGGTCACAGTCACAGGTGGTACAATGCTGCTGGCTGGGTAATCCAGGGGAAGGCAAAGTAAAGCAATCATTATAAAAAAATACAGTTTTATTAACGAAAAAAATACAGATTTGGCAGCAAAAGGAGAAAAGAAATAGAAATTCCATACAGGCTGGTTTGCTCATTCATTGCTTTATTGAGAGTCAACTAATGCAACTGTAGACAACACACTGCTCAATAAAAGTATAAAAGTATCAGTCATATTCCTTACTTTTCAGTTTGTTCATCATCATCAATAGCAAATAATTCACCACTATACAAGTGTGCTGTGCTCTGGATCTCTGTATCACCAATTTGTATTCCATCGCAGTTGTAGCATAACATTGTTGAGCTGCTGAAAACAGTCAGACACTAGCAGTATATAGGATAGTGTATGGCTGAACATTAATAACAAGGCTATTCTTACACGACGAGTGGTTGCTATGCCGTTTGTTGACCTCGAGAGCACAGCTCGAGAGGTCAACATTTGGCATAGCAACCATGAGTGTAAGAATCAGCCTTGTTGTTAACGTTCAGCCATACACTGTTCTATATAGTGTAAGTTGATACCAATAACTGTACACACATTAAAAAAATACAGAGATGTAAATTACGGTGTGAAAGTACTTTACTATGAGCAGAACAGCAAAAAATGAAGCAACAACTGAAAAGTTGAATTTCCTGCAACAAGCATGCAGAGCGGGTCATTGGGAGCAATCAGGCATCACATCTTCGCCCTGTAGATAAAGTGAACATCAGATGGGAGAGAGAGAGAGAAAGAAATGAAAAAATGAATTGCCTTACTCGCGTTATGATCATCTGACAGGACTGTGACTTTGTAAACACACTGGTGAGGCTTCTTTTTTTCAAACCGCCATTTGGTTGGTGAGAGCAGTGGCGTGAATCATTGCCAGGGCAATCCAGGCACTTGTGAGGGAACTGGTATGACATCCGTACTGAAGCAGAATGAAAAGTCATTCTGCTGCAGTAAGGACATCAATACTGCAGCAGAACCACATTTTTGGAGTGTCAGAAAACGAGTAAGAACTGGATTCAACATACACTATAATAGTAGGACTCTGAGTCACCCTTAGTGAGCCGAGAAGGAATATTGTGCTACTGGTTATTTGGGCCTGTAGGTGTAAGACACACACACACACACACACACACACACACACACACACACACACACACACAAGGATGACAATTTTCAGGAAAATTCTGTCACATAGACACTGCAGCTTTAGACAACCAACAGGGACAGCCAATCAACAGGCCAGAGTAGACCAGGATTACCTGAATTAAGACAATGAGCAGCACAAAAAAAAAAAATAACATCAGTGGGTCCTAGTTCATTTAATACAGCAAGCAACTGCAGTTCATGTCGCAGACTTACTTGTTGGTACTATTTATCTGATCTGGAAGGTACAGTAGGTACTGCTCCCTACAACTACTACTTCCGGTCAGAAACAGAGTAAAAAACATATTATTTTATTTCACCCCCTGACTTTACTGCAGTGTGACATTAATACTATAGTTACTGTTTTAATTTAGTTACAACAGATGGCTTAGCTGAAGCCTGAATGCTAGTCTTTGGATACATTTTTTCTCACATCTCTCCATCCATATTTGGCTGCAATTAGTGGGAAAAATGTTACTAAATTCATTCATTCATTGTTTGTAGTATGATGTAATACTATATCTCAGATACAGTTTCTGGACTGAGATTATATTTTATAGATGTATTTGTAACGTACTTGGCACTGGCCAGCAACTGTTTCTTGGAAGCAGGAAGGATGTATATATAACTGTGTGTTATCAGGTGCACACGTAGCAGTGGGAAACTATTTTATTTTATTGACCGCACTGCACTTGACTGATGTAACTTCCTGGGTGGTGGTCAGTAAGAAGATATTTTTTGTTTCTTCTTTAAAAGATGTTATGCTGCTGCATAGATGCAGCAAAAGAAAACATTACCACCTATTGGACCAGGTAGTGCACCGTATCACAGTATGTTGGGACATGCAATGCAGCTGCATCACATGATCAGGGTGGGTGGGCTCTTACTACTGCTCATTTGATTATTCATTAGTCATTTATTTATTTGGCCTGGTCTGCTTTGGGATATCCATAAATAAATAGTCCCCCTCCTCCACAAGCAGCATTAATAAAAAATATATTAGCTGTTTATTGGATGGTGGTAGGTATGGACTTACATCTTTGTCTCTGTCTCAGTTCTCTCTCTTTCTCTCTCATCATCTCTCTCTCTCTCTCTCTCTCTGTCTTCCAGCACACTTGCGAGCCCAAGCAGGTATGCCACCGTAGGAGGCCACAGGCTATGGCATGGAGCTACTTCTTGCTTTGCTTTAGCACTTTATTTTTCATACAAATAATGAATTACATTATTCCCTTTGGGCAACTGTGTCGATTATTACAGAGTTGGGTCCCTTTTATGCATTTTATCACATTTTTTTAAATATTTATAAATAATCACACCTAATCAGAACTAATCAGAATCCCACCATGTTCCAGTTCTTATTTGATATAGGTCAGAACATCACCAATTTCTCCCAACCCTAACACATACATTACTTAACAACATCAGCAACACTTCTACAAAGATTGCTCTAAAAGCTAATAGAATATCCACTTCCTACAAACACAGGATGGGTCAAACTTTCTGCCTGAATCTCAACTGCCCAACATTGCCCCCCGAATGAGATCACATGACATCTAATCACTCAAATTTATTAAAAAGATCACCAGCAGCTTAAGCTGATTCTATATAGAGAATACTGGTTGGGCAACCAGGCACAACCAGCCTGTGCTGCCACAGAGGGGTTCTGATTACATCAGACCTCAAAAGCAAAGATCAAGAGGTCCTATGTAATTAGAAGCCTGAGGTGGTGCGACAGGCTGGATGGATGGGCATGTGGCTGCCCAACCAGTATATTTATAGTGTATAGTGATTCTGTTTATTTTTTTTTTAAGCAAAAGTGTTTTCAGAGCTCTCCTTGGCAGTCAGTGGTTTCAGTTTAGATCTTGAACTGATTGCTGTGTGTACGGCAGCACTGTGGAAAACACCAGCTGCATCAAGGATTTCTGATTAGCTGGAACTTCGCTGTACCACAGAAAGGTACATCTGCATTCTATTACCTTTGAACTGTGATATACAAGGTTTCAGCTAGCACAGAAATCCATGCAGAACAATCCCTTACTATACACTATATGTCAGTTTGCAGTGGTGCACCCCCCCACATCTGGTCGTCACTGAAAATAGACAGAATTGCCTATCCTTCTTCCGGGTCAAGAAAAACTAACTAAACTAAATGAATCAATAGCCTAGGCTACCAAGTCAGACTCAGATCACATGAAAAGAACAGAAAGTATAGCCCAGGCTTCCAGCTTTGCCTGATAAATCACGTGGGAAGTACAGGGAGGCAAAAGTCAGATATACCTATTTAAAGCAACAAACTAACACACTCCCTTGAAGTGCAACTGCATCCAACTAGAGCAGCTGACCAGCTGCAACCTATACCTTGCTACATAAACCCCAAGAATGAAGCTTGATTGGTCTAGTCAAGCATCAGATAAGGAATATGACAATTCCATTGCAGGGATTATGCTATGTCAATGTACCTTGTGTTGGTTGAAGCCCCCACCCTTTGGGTTTGGAACTCCAACCCACCACTCAGTACATTAACATAGCACAATACACCCCTCTGTCATGCCTTATTCCTTACTTAATACACACCCTCAGTGTGTGATGCTTGATTAAACCCCTTGAGCATCACTATTGGGGTATATGTAGCATCACAGACCTTGAGTGTGTATTAAATTTTTACAATGCACATCACACCATGTATTATTCTATATATATTATCTAGATTATCTAGAATTATTCAGCCAACATGAGTCATTATAAGGGTCACTACTATCAGACAAGATGGATACATTTTCCAGATACCTGTAGTGACAGTTTACTCTAGAGAATGAATCCATCCCCAGTGCAGAGCTCCCTTGATCTGTATATCATACTCTGACAGAAATGTTTAACATCCATAGGCCCGATTCACAATGATGACCTTAGAGTGGTGCAAGGTGCTTCAGATGCACCATGCACCAAAGCCCCCTGCGTCATCGGCAGTGCACCCTATTCTGTAAGGAATGCACCATATGCCAAATGCAGCGCACATGATGTAAGAACGCATGGTGTGTCAAATAAATAGCATAGGCAGAATGCAAGGTGCAGGCAGCATCCAAATGCAAGGGACAGAGGAATGGCTGAGCCATGGAGGATGCAGCAAGAAGAGAGGGGGCAGCCATCCCCAAGGACATGGAGGAGGAAGAAGACTGAGCACTCCAGGAAAAAGAATTTCACAGACCAGGATACAGACATCCTCCTGGATGCAATAGAGGCCCAGGTAGGTGTTATAAAGTGTCAAGAGCACAAGAGTATGATGGGCAATGGTGCAAAGCCCTGACCTGTGTGTGACACTAAACAGGCAGACCTGCTACTGTCTCAGGAAGGGGATCAGAAGGTATGAACACAGTGGCAGGAAGCATGAGATGAGGTAGCCAGACTGGTGAATGCAGTGGTACCCAGCAAGTGCAGCATGGGGGAGCTGAAGAAGTGGCATTGTGACATTAAGCATCATGCCAAGGAGAAGGCAGCCCACAACAGGCGCTGCACAATGGCAATGGGAGGAGGACCCACACAACCACAGCCCTTCGGCAATCATGAGAAACGTGTAGTGGCACAGATCAGCACACGCAGCATACAGGGTGACACTGAGCTAGACCTGTATCAGCAACAACATGCACAAGGTAAGCACTGGGCATGCATGTGGTGGGTGGCACCACTGTGCAGACAGCTGATGTGGCACCACCAGTGGAGGCTGATGCACTGCAGGGGCACCAGGGACCCACAATGGACAGAGACCCAGGGGTCAGGTGCAGAGAGACACAGTGTGGCCTGGGCCACCATGCAGAAGCAGGAGATGCAGGAGGTGACCCCTCCACTGGGTGCCACAGGCTGGACATGCACCGTGGCACTGGACACATACAGGCACATGGGCACCTGAGGTAATGCACTGTGCACATCTGTTTGTACACCCAGCAAATGCCCAGACCACAGTGACCAGACAACATACCACAGCCAGGTAGGCAACACCACCACAACACCATGCTGTGACCCACAGTGACAGTGAAGCATCGGGAGCACAGCAGTCACAGCAGCAGTGATGAGAAACAGCAGCAGGCATCCACCAGTGACAGCACAGTGAGCCAGGCCCACAGGAGGGTGACAGATAGTGAGGCAGATGACCAACAGGGAAGAGACACTGACAGCAACGCCATGCTGTCCAACAGCAACAGCACCATTGGGCGTAGCACACCCATGGCCAGAAATGTAGACCAGCACCAGATCACGGTGGACATCCAGCAGCAGGGGGACAGAGAGGATGGCCCTGTGTTAAGACAGGTGAATAATACACCCACCACTGTAGGTTGAGACAGCCAGGCACACAGCACCCGCCACACTGGACCATGGAGGTGCAGGTCGAACAGGCGAACATGGTGCAACACCACTGCCACTGGAAGATACCTTGGGGAAGACCTGTCACGATACTGCCAGGATGTCCTGCTCACCCAGGAGGCAGCACAGTGTGAGCTGGCAGGGATAGAAGATAGCATACGGGAACACTCCACTGCCATGGTTGCACACATGGGACAGCAGCAGCTAACAGTGGCAGATATCCACACAACCATCATACATGGGATCCAGGAAGGGGCATGCCAAGCAACACAGACAACAAGGCTACTCCAGAATATTTGGCTGTGCATCAGATGCCAAATGGATGCCATAGAATGGCAGATCATGATCATGGAATGCAGCATGGGGCAGCATATCACCCAGACAGGGGCAACAATGGCAATGGCAACCGCACTGCAGGAGATTGCAAGATGCATGCAACAACAAGCAACCAGTGTGGCACCGGTCCCACAGGTATGTCTGGAATGCAATGTGTGGCGGCACAACAGAGGGGCAGTAGATGACCACCACAGCATGGGGAACACAGCCAGCATGCAGGACATGGAGCAGTCCGGACAGACACAGAAGATTACAGTGATAGACAACAGCATGGCCATGCCAACACCCAGTGCAGCACGGAAGCTAGGATAGCACATGACAGCCCAATCCCGAGGCTGCAAGAGGGCCCACCCTGAGGCAGGTAGAATGGCCTGTGATGGGCAGATGGCCAGGCAAGGAGCACCAGCAGCAGCACCTATTGCACAGATGGCATCAGATGGCAGCAAGACCAGAGGTAGGGGGATAACAGCTGCAGTATGTCAGGGACCGTTGCAGTACAACAGATACCGCCGGTGACATGACATCATTCACAGAGGCACAGGGTGCACACAGTGCTGCCTGTGGAGGATGTGCAGACAGGGTGTGCCACACTGCAGGATTCTACATAGAGCAGCATCATGGTGGTACAGCCACCATGCACTGCACAGAGTGAGCCACCGACACTGTAGGCTGGAAGGGGAGGCCAGCACACACACACCGATAGGATGCACGCAGCAAGCCAAGCATGTGCATCGAGGGGGTGACCAGCGATGCTGGCCACCACAATGCAATGGTCCAGTGCACACACCACACCATGGGCAGGGACCTCAACTCAACACGCACCACAAATGGAAGTGCAGGTGCACGTGCCATGCATACCTGTGCTGCATGGACATGTACCCCATATCCCCTGTACAGAGCCCATGGCCATGACACACCCTGCCATGGCACTGCAGCATGCGACACGCACACAAACCTGCATCCCCAGACAGTGGCACACCCCCACAGACCAGTGATATGCACACCGCCATCACAGATGGCACATACTGGACACCTGCACAGCCCCCAATGCCAGCCCTGGGATCAGTTGCATGCACCCGGATGTGTACACCATGGCATACCACAGACCACTCACACTGCACACCCACACCTGTGCACCACCAACCACCACCAACCAGACAAGCCCCCACATGTGACCAGTGGAGGCAGTGGGTGCACACACCATGGTGTGGTGCACCAGCACAGGTGTGGCCCCTGGCACACACGGCACCATATTTGTGCATGGTGCCATGCATGCCCCCACACCCAGGTTCATGGCCTGTGCAGGACTGTTGCCTCCCCACCACACAAGGGGATTCACATACTACCCAGCACCAACACTCACACACAGTACCACCATGGGGCATGCCACCATGGCAGCCATACAGAGCTGTGCACTGCAGTCCACTGGGTGGACCCTGTGGTATGCCACATACCATGACACACCACCTGGCCCCACACATCTGGTACCGACACATGCATGACACATGCAGGCCCAAACTGCAGGGTCCCACCTTGTCAACTGGTGGTTTGGCTTAACCAGTGTGGCATGCCACTGTGGAACTAAGAGAGCCCCAACACTGGGTGGCACAGGCCCACAGGGATAGAGTGTCTTGACACTGTGCCCAGCGTGTTGCATTAACAATACCTGTTGCACAATGTAGTGCATTCCACGTGTTGTTGAACAGCAGTCCCTGTTGTCCACATGGTGCCCTGTGTAGGCCCTGTGGGCTGGTACCCACACATTGGCTGAAAATGACCAGTACACAGCATAGGCAGGTGATGAGCATGCACAGTACAGAATAACACACAGACACGGCTTGCACATGGAACAACAATGTATTAGGAACACAAAGGCAAAACACAACATCAGCAGTTAAGGTGATCCAAGGGTACACATTGCAATGGGCACAGCTCCACACACAGCAATAGTCTTACAATTGTGATGCAATTAACTGCATTAAGGCAGTAAGGAGGGCTGGGGGGATACTGGGATGCATAGGGAGAGGCATCAACAGTAGAAAGCAAGAAGTTGTTATCCCTCTGTACAGACAGTTGGTGAGACCCCATCTAGAGTACTGCATGCAATTCTGGAGACCCCATCTCTGCAAAGACATAGACAGGGTGGAGGTTGTTCAGAGGAGGGGAACCAAAATGGTGCAGGGTCTGCACCAGAAGACATACGAGGAGAGACTAAAGCAGCTTAATATGTATACCCCTGAGGAAAGGAGGGAGATGATAGAAACTTTCAAGTATCTCAAGGGAATTAACAAAGTACAAGATGGTAGTATCTTTCAGAAAAAGAGATGTGCAAGAACAAGGGGCACAATTTGAAGATGGGGGCAGTTCAGGGGCAATGCAAGGAAGTATTTTTCCACAGAGATGGTGGTGGATGCATGGAACAGCCTTACTGAGGAGGTTGTGGAGTCTGGAACAGTGGGAGAATTCAAGAATGCATGGGACAGACATAAGGCAATTCTAGTGGGGGGGGTAGGAGGAAGTAAGCTTTTGTTAACTAGAATCTGCAGCTTATCCATCAGGTAGGGAAATGGGCAGACTAGGTGGGCCAGGTGGTCCTTATTTGCCATCAAATTCTATGTTTCTATGTTTCTGTTGCATGCTCAGTTACCATATCCCTGAAGCCCACTGACCTGTGTCCATACTACCCTATGAGCCTTGTCCATGGCATGTCTGTGATTGCATGAGTGGGGCCAGGACAATGTTGCACTCACATGTCCACCAGTCTGGTTCAGGTAGTCCAGCAGGTCTTGCACTACATCATGTAGGTTGGTCAGCAGCCTTGCCATGGGCATGATGTGCAGGCTGAGTTCCTGGGCAAAGTTATGGAGGGTGTGCGTCTGGGGTTGCATATCATCATCACTCCTCGCGTCCCTGTCTGGCGATGTGTTCCTTTCTATCCCAGGCTGCCCATGACCATGTTTGGGGGTGCATCACCGCCGCCATGCATGGGGGCATCCCCATCTCCGGTCTGGTCAGCACCCACCCAGCCAGCTGTACCACGGGTGTCCCTGCCTGTTGCCATGTCGGCCATGTCACTTGCTGCAGGCAGTCCCACAGCAGTGTCGCCTAGCCCTACATGCTGGTGATGCTCCTGTCAGTCACCTGGGACAACTTTCTCCACCTCCTCTATTTCATTCTCATCTGTTGCATCCTCCACACCCTGCTGTGGTGCCACTTGTTGCCTGCCCTGGGCCATCATCTGGGTCCTGGCTGTGTATGCCCGTGCGCCGCTCTGCTTCAGGCATCACATCGCCCGCTCCAGGGAACACCACCATACATCCCATCCTTGCTGCCTGCTCCTTGCACCACCATCAGTGCCTGGAAAGCAATGTGACAGCCTGTGAGTGCACCACGTGCCCATGCACTGCCTCACTGCATGTTGCCAAGACCACCAATGCAAGCCCGGCAGGCCATAACCATGCCATGTCATGTGTTGCATGGGCTGTGACATGCACCAACCATGTGTGGGGCACACACCCACACATGTGTCCATGGTGCATGTGCCCTACCAGCAACAATCAGCCATGGCCACCTGTGCTGGCCCTGCCAGTGTGTGTGTGTGTGTGTGTGTGTGTGTGTGTGTGTGTGTGTGTGTGTGTGTGCATCCTCCCTGCCTGCTGGTCCCTATACAGTAGCCTACACAGCTGCATACATGTCATGACTGCTGTACACCTACCTTGGTGATGTTGCTCTCTGTGGAGTTCTCTGCCATGTCTGTCCAGTCCGGGTTCCCTGGGCCTGCCTGGCCTTCAGTGTCACAGCCCTCTCCTGCGGGGACATAATGGTATGTGACATCATCAGTACCCATCTGTGCAGTCAAGGTCACTGTAGTGTGCTGTGTGTCATACATGTTACTGGTGACATGTGCCTGACCGGCGTGGCCATTCTCCTTGCATCTGGACATCTGACTCTCATGCCATCCTCCTCAGGTGGGCAAGGAGCCGCCCCTCCCTCCAAGCCAGGTCATTCCATCAGTGTCTGACCTGCTGCATGGTCCTCTTGATTCCAGACACTGCCTGGAGCCTGCTGCCTATGGTGGACCACACCCTCTCCCTGTCTGCTGGCTGGACTGCTGTGCTCCCTGTGGGAACAGCACCCTGCTCCGCTGCTCAGCCAGGCTGATGAGAAGCACTGTCTCATCATCAGTGAAGTTAGGTGTCCTGCTCCAGTGTGCCATTGCAACTGGGACTGCCGCCTGCTGTTTACCCTTGTGACTGCTTTACTCCCTTGCCTCCTCTGCAGTGTACTTGGAACTGTGTCCTGTGCTACACTGTCCTGTGCAGCCTAACATGTGCTACTGAAGCCCTGCACCTGCTGGTGGCTCAGCTCCACATGTTCCCTGCTGTCCCCTGTCAGTCACACGGTGTGACACACATGCGATGCAGCATGTGTCGGCATGCAGCATGCAATGCACTGTGCGTTGCATAGGGGATAACTCTGTATGCAAGTAGTGTTGCTGTGGCTGCCGCACAGCACGACATGCATCCTCCCATTGTTGGTGCACAGCACAACCTGAGGTGCACTGGTTGTCATCCGCCCTGTCTCCACACACTGTGCTTGTGCAGGGTATCATGGCTGTGCTTGGAGGGGGGCATGCCTCCAGTGACACTGTGCCAGTCCTCATGGCTTGCCCTATGGGTGTGCCACAACACAACCATGTCATGCAGCCTCGGGTGCACTGCACCCACCTATGTGCAACACCTGCGACTGTGCTGCATGGAGTGTGCAGCCTCCCACCCACACTGTCCTCCATATCCCTGTTGTTCCTACCGCTGGTGTCCACTGTGCACTGTCATTGAATGTTAGCACCAGCACCAGTGTGCTGCGTGCCACATAACCATGGTGCCATTCCCATCACGTGCAGTCTATGCAGCCTAGTGCTGTGGCTGTTGTGCATGGGACCCTACACATACCTCCATCCCTACATTACACTGCTCATCCACATGTCACCCCTGGTAGTGATGGACACCTGGCCACTCATACTGCTGTCTGTTTCATTGTGAATTGCACCATTTGGGGCAGCATACAGGCAATGGGCACATCTGTGTCAACTGTGCTGCCACTGCCTGTGTGGTGGCCCAGGCGGCGACACCTTCGTATCATCACAGCTGTTCTGGTCCACCTGCAGTGTGTGCTCTCCACGGTGGTCCCTGGGTTCCTGGCACTGCTTTGTTGTTCCCCATAATGCCATGGCACTGCTGCCCAGTGTGCCTGTTGTGTGTGCCATTGCTGCATGCGTGTGGTCTTCCCATGGTCTTGAGGCTGTGGTCCATAGCCAGCACACAGCATGGTGGTGTTGGCGTACCTGTGTCCATGCATACTGCACATGCTGTTGTGTGCTCATCCAAAGTGTGACACAATGAGCTGCATTCATTGTCCAGCTAGTGTGTGTTATGCCTGGCCTTGCTGTCGCCATCCATAGGCATGCCCCACTGCCTCCACTTCCTCCTCCCCCTCAGTGTCACCATCTTCACTGGGTGCCTCCTCATCTTCTGCCAGTGGTGTGCCATGTTTCAGTGCTATGTTGTACAGCACACAACATGCTATGAACAGTTTGCATTCTATTACTGGTGTATACTGCAGTGCACCTCCTGATCTGTCAAGGCACCCGAACCTCATCTTGAGGATGCCAAATGTGTGCTCCATCACACTGTGTGTTGCTGTGTGGGAATTGTTGTACTGTTGCTCTGCCACACTCTGTGGATGCCTCACAGGTGTCATCATCCAGGGTTGTTGTGAGTATCTGCTGTCACCTGTGGGAAGGGGGGTGTAGGTTAGTGTTGTACCCACATGAGTCCCAAGGCCACCCATGCTGCATGTGTCTGTGTGTGCCTTACCAATCAGCCAGCCATCTGTGAGTGTCCTGCTCTGGAAGGCCTCACACACTCCACAGTTCCTGTAGATGTACCCATCATGTGTGGACCCTGGCTACTGTGCCATGATGTTGAGCATCTTGCACCAGCTGTCACAGATGACCTGTACATTCATGGAATGGAAGCCCTTCTGGTTGACATAGGTCTCTGGTTCATCCAGTGGTGGCCTTATGGCAATGTGTGTGCAGTCTACTGCACCAAGCACACATGGGAATCCTGCTGTGCTGTACAATCACTGCTTGATTACCAGTTGCTCCTGGGCATCTGTGGGTAGGTGGATGTATTGGTGTGACTTGTGTACGAGGGCATCCATGACTGCCCTCAGGCACCGTGATGCAGAGGGCTGTGAGATGCCCATGGTGTGGCCACTCAGTGTCTGGAATCTGCCAGTGGCCATTACCTGTAGGGCTGCACATGCCTTCATCTCTGTTGGTATGGCATGGCCTCTCCAGGTCCTGCTTCTCAGGTCGGCATCAAGTCCCTGGCATAGCTCTGCTATGGCTGCCTTGCCAAGTCAATATCTTACGATACACTGCTCCTCGGTCAGGTCCATGTGGGCTGTGCATGGCTGGTACACATGCATGGCATGCCTCCGGTATCTGGGTTGCTGCTGTCTGTGCACCTGCTATGCAGTACCACCCTGTTGTGTAGCCTGGTGGGCATGTCGCCTATGGTGTTGCATGGCCAGCTGTATGCCCAGTTTGGCCTGTGGTGCTAACATCCTCCTGGCAGTCATCTGTCTCTGTCCTGCTGCAGTCCTGTGTCTCAGTCCTGTAACACTACCCTGCCTCTTCCCTTCCTTTTTCTAAGTCCCCTTAGATCAGCTTTGTGTGGTGTAGCAGGTGTTTGAATTCTGCTGTTTGGTGCACCTTTGTGAACTGCACTCCTGCGTCCTGCATGTCTTACTCCTGTCGCAACACACCATGTGTCATGGCACTAGCAGCCATCTGGCGCTGTGCTGGCACATGGGGTGCTTGACGCAGTGGGTCTTTGCATTCACATATGGTGCATTTGTGAATCCCATCTTGCTTGTGTCTTGGCACAGCGTGCAGCTCGAGTCCTGCTGCTTGGCGCATGCACCTTGCGTCTTGGTGCAGCATTTGAGAATCGGGCCCTATGGTTATCTAGAAAGCAAATCTGCAGATTTCTACTTTTATAATTTCTCTGCAAGTTTAAACCATCTTATAACCCAAGGGTTTGAAAGGTTCTGATCTTGGGCTTAAACAAACTTTTTTATCACTAGTGTTCTTTTTTGGCATGGCTCCTCTGATGCAATAATTGCAAATGTGTACAGTGCGTACACAATGTTTTAACTCAGTTTCCATGCTGTATGTGCCTATGTTTGATTTTTAGAAATTCCTTGGACCCTGCTAGATTACTAGATCTCTTTTTAACTCTCTTTTTATACCACTCTCTTCCAGATCATCCCATCTCTTTGATGTTCTTGAAAAATTGAGGTATTTCCTCAAGGAACAGAATTAATTATACTTGAGATGTTAAATACTGTACCACCCATAGCATCCATTTTGAATCAAAAGCATCCTTCCACAGTCTCACAGTATGTGTCAGCCTCTTGGTCTGAACAACCTCATTTACCATGTCCAACACTACTCTTTTAATCAAATGCAAACATTTCTTTAACATACTCCATGCAAGGGCCAATATGCACAGCAATAACGTGATTTTGGCACTGCATTATACAGGCTGAAAAGGGTTTAATTAGCTACTTGTATTCAGATGGCAAAAGAAGCTCATTAACAGAACTTTATTTCATGCTGGTTTGCATGTGCAATCCATGTTTTCATGTATAAGGATTTCTTTATTTACTGTAGGTAAAGAATGTTATACATAGTGGTTTTCACATTTAAGCTGATAATGATACCAAATATACAGCCAGTGCAGTGATTAATGAAATTTTAGAGCCATTTACTGACAATAGAAAAATAGGTTGAAATGTTCTTGCCACTAGCATACAGCATAGAAGGCAACAGCCCAGGTATGTGTTTTACCTTATTTTTTTGTCAACCAAATTCCCTTCTTCTCAATGTACTTTCTAATAATGAAACTGATATCTTTAGCATCAGTTTATTTCAGGTTGTAGCTGTCTCTCCAAACAGTACTACACAGCTTTCACATTTGGAAATGCACTATCTCACGGTGACAAGGAGACTAACCTGGTGTAATAAGTGCATGAGGTACATGTTCCTAACTTGGTGTAATTAGTGCACGAGTTACGTGTTCATAACTTGGTGTAATAAGTACATGGTGTTCCCTAGCTTTGATCTGGAGTCAGCCTTCTGAATGCCTTCTTGCACAAACCCTATTAAAGCCTTGCATTTTTAAAATGGTGACACGCCTTTTAAAATATCAAGGATGCATTTTGAGGTCAACATTTCAGTTCTTAATCCCCATCTAATAGATATTTGTTTTATACCCTGTGTATCTGAAACTGCATGGTACTTTCTGAAATACCAAACACTTGGGGAACTGTTCAAAATGGCAGCACTATTGGTTGCAAATCTATTACCAAATACTGTACTATTTTAAATGATCTGCTTCTCCTGTCCACTGCCTTGAGAATGGGGATTGTTTACTGTACATCTGGACCAAAATAACATTTTAAATACTTATAGAGCTATGATTTTATGGTCAAAGTCATCTATCTCTTGGAGTAGCTTATGTATAAAATTGTAGTTACCCGTAGAGATGCAACAAAGTTTAACTTTGCCCGTGAAGTTAACTTTAAGTTATCAGCTTCGAATTTGCATATCACTACATGAAATTCCCATTAAAAGGTCGAACTTCACCTTCAATGGACTTTGCATTGTCCACTTTGAGTTAACTTCGTCACCCGTGTTACAGTTTGAGAAGGTGAAGTTGGTAAGAAACAGCCCACAGATCACATGTCTGACTGTCTGCAGGTCACATGATGCAGGCAGGCAATAAATGAGGCAGGAAGTCAGTGAATTAGTTTCTTTTTCTCTCTGAGAAGGAGCTGTTTAGTCAGCAGTGTTGGTTTACTGTGTGCTTTTTTGCTCCAGTAGCTATCAAATTCTATCTGTCATTTTTTGTGCTTAAAAGTTTTTTGATTCTGTTGTTTAAGTTTTGCAGCCAGTTTGAGTTGATTTGAAACCTTAGTTTAGTTTAAAAAAGTTGTATTAAGTTTTAGTTACTGTAGTTTGAGTACTAGTGCTTTTACTAGTATATTTTTGTTTTATTTTTGATTTACATTTTATTTTCGTTAATATGGAGAGTGGTTGCCAAAGCGGTGGGCAGCTGGGGCCCTGAATGTGTGGCGGCCTGGGGCGACCATTTTGCCTCAACCGAGGCACTGTTTTGACCTCAAGTGCTCCCTCACAGTCACAGCCCAATGTTGCAAGTGGCCATGTGGTGCCCGAAGCAGCAGCAGTGAGGAGTTTTGCAGTCATTGCCAACCATAGGGTAAGCCCCTGACCGGGCTCCTCCTCAGCTAGTGGCCCAGCTCCGATACATGGCTGTCCACGCTACACTTCCCTGCCTTCCTCTGCCAGCAAGCTGCAGGGTAAGTCACTGACCGGGCTCCTCCTCAGCTAGCAGTCTGGCTCTGATCCATGGCTTGCCACTCTACACTTCCCTGCCCACCTCTGCCAGCAAGCTGCAGGGTAAGCCCCTGACCAGGCTTCTCTGCTAGCGACCTGACTTGATCCATGACTGGCTACTGTACACTTCCCAACCAGCCTCTGCCAGCAAGCTGCAGGGTAAGCCCCTGACTGGGCTCCTCCTCCTCAGCTAGTGGCCCGGCTCTGATCTATGGCTGGCCACTCTTCACTTGCCTGACCACCTCTGCCAGCAAGCTACAGGTATGATCCTCACAGCACCTCAGGGTTAAAAGCTGCTAGAAATTTGCTGAATGGATTGGCTGCCAGAACCTGCAGCTGTTCCTCTGATTGGCTGTGGCTGATCTTAAGGTCTCCAGCATGCAAAAATTATGTCTGAGAGGGCCCTGCTATAGCAATTTGTGGGGACAGTGGTTCAATTGATTTCTGGGCTGAAGTTATTTATTCTGGGCTGAATTTTCTCCCACTCTCCAACCCCCACCCCTGACACTCTTTAAATCCACTTTCTGCTGGCTGTGTCATGCCCCCACCCCCAATTGATTGGCCCTTCTTTATGAAAGGATCGCAGCCCTCTTAAAGGGGCAAACACTCTTTTCTCCCTCTCGCCTCATTTTTTGCCTCAACCCTGCGAATACCATAGATACTGTCAAGCACTAGCATGCTTGCCAACCATACATTGATCATGCAACCCCAGTCATGTTGGGTAGTCCTCTTAGTGTTTGCAATGTTCTTTATGCTAAACTCACTGCTCAGCACTCAGTTTAACAAGACACAGGGCATAAAACTAACATCCTGGGATGGAGCCCCAAGTCTACATCTGCCCCTTACACCTCAATATTTGCTGGCAGTCAGCACCCATACAGGCTGTTTCTATCTCCCCCTGCCACCTACAACCCTATCCCCCACCTACCTTTGGCACAATCCCTATATCTTGTGCACACAAAAAACAATCCTCATCTCAACTTTACAACACACAATCTCTAAAACAACTTACACTGCAGGCCACTAGGATTATGTGGCTGCTGTTACTGTTATCGGGCAACATTCATCCAAACCCCAGCCCTAAAAACCTAGTGGCAAATCCTCTGAGGCAGACAGGTACTATCTCAATAACCTCTATCAATATATGCAGCCTCCTATCAAAACTTGATTCACTGCAGGTTTGGATGACACAGCACAACACTGACGTCTTGTCAGTAGTCGAGACCTGGCTGACCTCACGGACACCAGATAATGAAATTCAATTCCCTGGGTACACCTCCTTCCGGCTTGATTGGAAAGACAACAGGGGTGGTGGTTCTTTACCCTATATAAAAAGCCACCTGCATGGAATGGTCCTGCCATCATTAAAAATTAGGCAAAACTTTCAGTTTCTACCCTTCAGACAAATGCTCAGCACACATGGCAAGGGCTTAACACTTATTACAGTTTATATCCCTCCAAAGGAACAATCTGAGGGTTTCAATGTGCTCATTGAATACATTGTTGACCTCCGCACTAACTCAGAAGCACTTGTACTGGGGGACTTTAGTATCAATTGGTTGTCCCAAGACTCTGCTTCCTACAAGGATGCCATCTCCACAATCAATTTCCACCAGCTGGTGGATTCACCTACACAAATAAATTACCAGACTGGGACCAGCACTATATTAGATTGCTTGCTTACAAATCACCCAGAGCAGATTATGAACTTATTCGTTCTCCCTGATTCTATGAGTGACCACTCTCCCATCCTCTGCTTATGGACCAATAAGGCCCCAAAACTACTGAGTCATGTGGTAACCTCCTGACTTCTGAAAAAAGAACAGCAAGGTGCTCTAAAACATCATCTTATGCAGCAGAATTGGTCCCCTATCTTCACAGCCAATGATGTCGACATCACACTGGAAAGCTTTATTAAGATTTTTAACATGACCTGTGACATTTTTGCCCTTTAACAAAAAGGAAGTTCAAAGGGTCCCACAAATGATGGATAACTCCACAACATATTGACCAAATGTGGGCAAGAGATCACCTATGGCAAAAGTACAAAACTACAGGGTTACCCTCCGACCTCGAAAATTACAAGACAGCTAGGAACCAGTGTACCCAAGCCATCCATCGGGCTAAGGCCAGCTATTTCAGGTCTGAATTAAACACCTCATGGGGTGATGGCCAGAAATTCTAGCAAAATATAAAAATGATTACCGGACAAGCTGACAAAACAGTGCCACCTATACAGAACATCAGAGGGACCATTAATCAGGATCAGAAAACCATTGCTAACGTATTTAACAATTAGTTCACTGACCTCAGCAGGGTCCTCCCACCAGACTTCCTCAACTCAGCTAATGCTGACATAAAAAACCCACCATGTACATCCCCACCGAACACAACCCCTCCTTTCTACCTAAAGATTATACATAGATACATAGACAGTGTCGGCAGATAAGGGCCTATGGCCCACCCAGTCTGCCTATTTGAGCTTGTAAATTCAGTTTATGTTTTCCTAGAAGTCTGTTGCCCCTTACCCCTGACCTCCAGAATTCCTTTATGTCTATCCCATGCATTTTTAAATCCTGTGATTGTTTCAGCCCCCACCACTTCCTCTGGCAGGGTGTTCCACTTGTCCACCACCCGTTCTGTGAAGAAATTCTTCCTCATGTTTCCTCTGAATCGGCCTCCCTCCAACTTCATCCCATGCCCTCTAGTCCTGGAACATCTTTATTGCTTATAAATAGTGTATTCCTGCACCCTGTTCCTCCCTGTGAGATACTTGTATGTCTCTATCATATCCCCTCTCTCCCTCCTCTCCTCCAGGGAGTACATGTTCAGTTCCTTCAACCTGTCTTCATAGGACTTGTGATGCAATCCATGCACCATCTTTGTTGCCCTCCTCTGGACCTTCTCTACCCTGTCTATGTCCTTACGTGAGGTATGGTCTCCAGAACTGTACACTGTACTCCAGGTGGGGCCTCACTAGTGTCTTGTATAGTGGAATTATGACCTCCCTTTTCCTGCTGGTGATGCCCCTGCCTTTACATCCCAGCATCCTATTTGCTTTACCTGCTGCCTTGTCACACTGTTTCCCTACCTTGAGGTCATCAGAGATGATAACTCCACGATCCCTTTCCTGCTTGATTATCACAAAATCAAAAGCCAAGAAATAGCTAACTAAGGTGCTTGGAAAATCTAGGAATGGTGGTGATGGCTTAGACCTAAAGCTACTTTATCTAACCCTTAATGTGCTGAAAACACCCTTGAAAATAATTCTTAATCTAGCCCTCATTTCAGGGGAATTCCCAAGGCTATGGAAAGCCACAGTAGTGATCCTAGTATTTAACAAGATCTAGCCAGAGTTGATAGGACTGTGACGAGTTACCAAAAGACCAAAGTCATTTTCTTGTTGGAGCCATATAGTGCAGTTTAGTCACAATCATCACAGTGCTCCCAGATCCAAATAACTATTTCTCTGTAACAAGCCCTCATTTTTCCTGTATTTTCCCTGTAGAGGCAGCATCAAATCCCTGTATAAATCCCTGTAGATTTTTCTATAAGCCGCTGGTTCCTTATTTGTGATTTTGTTGTTTATTTAAATGAAATATGTTGGCAGCCTTTTATTAAGAAAAGGGGTCTGATTTGCTGTTAGGTATTAAAATTATATGTCAAGATGGCCTTTGAATGATTTGGATTTATATGGAATCCATAAGGCATATTGGGGGAATTTATTTATTCATTAAAGTTTGTTGACCCACTAAGACTAGAAGTCCCTTTTTCAGGGGTGACGGGGGAGTTATAGATGGTAACCAACTGAAATTGTAACATGGCATAAATCCTTACCTGAACCAGATTAAGCTGTTGGTGGTATTTTTAGTGGAAATTTGGAAGGGCACCATGGAAATTCACCTACTCTTTTTGGGAAGTGTCATGGATCTTTAACATCCACCTGAACAGGCAGACAGAAAAGGCAGGAGCATGCCCCTTCCCCCCCATGTTGCACTACAGTGTCAGTATTGGGATTTAAAGAGCTACTGGAGCCAAACCAGGCAGACAGGAAAATAATATAAATTTTAAGAAGTAGTCAGTTATAACATTTTATTTCTGAAGTACCTTTCTTTTACTTCTTTCCCATCAGAGTCTTCTATATCATAATGTTGTAGTTGATGTGTGGAACAGCTCTTAGCATAGCAGCTGACAAATCTAGCGCTACTGCCCCTCACTACATCATCAGCATTGTGATTTCACTGACAGTGAAATCACATGTGAATGACCTGGCAGTCACTGATTTGCTATTCCTAAGTAGCAGTAATGTTACAGTCAGTGAGATCACGATGCTGGTGATGTAGTGGGGGCAATATAGCTAGCTATGTTAGCTGCCACACAGAGTGCTGTTCTTCACATCACACATATTAACATCAGGTGAACGATTTTCTAATTAAATAAAGGGAAAAGATGAAGTACCTCAAATATAAAAGGTAATGGTTGACTGCTTTTAAAATCTATTATTAGTCTTAGGCAGTACACAAGCTATTTAACCCACATGCCTAGTGTGGGGTTAGAACATACAGCCTTTTGATCTTTCAGTCTCAGAGGCCAGTGTGCATGCTATTTTTTATATGTTTCATTTGTTAGTTTTTATACAAATTCTCTCAGACTTTTTTCTGACCACCTGATGGAATCTTGACTGAGTTACATAAATGTTATTATTTTCTTCAAGGCCCTGACCCTGCAACTAAGTACACACTCAGTACATCATATTATAAAATGAGGAAAAAAACAGTCTTCTAATTCCAGTGCTTGCCTCTAATCTGTCCTGCAGAAAGGAATATCTGGCAGTTAATCTGCATTCCCCTGTCTATAATCTGACACTGAGTCTGACTTTTGTTTTCACAAAAATCAAGAAGAAATGAGTCCCCTAGGTGGCTGAAAGAAATAGGACAAATCTGTTAGACTGAGCTGGACAGATGATAGAAACAGCAATTAAAAAAAAAATTTTTTTTGTTAATATTGTGAGAAATTCTGAGGTACAATACAGTAGCATCCCCCTCCCTACTTCAGATGCCTTTAACATAGAGCAACAAATAACAAAAATCAGAGGAGGAGTGCACTACTTTGCAGCTGTGGAGGAATACATACAAATGTCTAAAATGGGAGTTCCAAGAAAAGCCATTTTTAGAGCTACAGATGACAGAAGTGATGTAGGCTCTGCCCACAGCCCTAAAAACAGGGATAGGACATATAACACAAACTATCGACCGATCTGTATCCTGCCGCCTATCTCAAAATCTCTTGAAAGGATAGTCTATGACCAGTTAGTTGATTATCTTGATAAGTACCAACTGCAATGTGATCAACAACATGGTTTTAGGAAACTCCACAGCACCACAACAGCACTAATTGAGTTTACAGGGTTCATACATGATGCTTTTGATCGAGGGCACTTGGTGGGTGCTGCATTCATTGACCTCACTAAGGTCTTCGATGCAGCAACCATGAGCTCTTCTTGGCTTAACTAGGTTCCATAGGGTTATCATCAGCATCGCTGGGCTGGTTCAGAAGCTGCTTCTCAGGGTGTAAACAGAAGGTAAAAATTGACATCACTCTCTCTGACACACTACCCCTAAATATTGGAGTTCCCCAAGGATCCATTGTAGGCCCATTACTGTTTAGCCTGTTCCTTAATCAAATTCCCCTAGCCTGTCAATACAGAATGCTCCTTTATGCTGATGATGCTGTTCTATGCACAAGCCAGCCTGACCCCCTACATTCTAGAACAACGGCTGCATCACAATTTTACAAATGTGGAAGATTGGTTCTGTAATGCAAGGCTACTGTTGAATTACAAAAAAACAAAAGTAATGTTTTTTGCTTCAACCCACAATCACCATAAATCATCCTCAATAACCGTTAGAAACAGGAATAAATAAACACTTGAGATGGTCCATAACTTTAAATATCTTGGTGTCACCCTAGACTGCTCCCTCTCCTACTCTTCTCATGTTGACCTTGTTGCCATGTCAGCACATCACAGACTAGATCAGCTCTACAGATATTGTCACTGTCTAAATGAAGCAGCTCTTCAGTCAGCTGTGAAAAGTTCAGTTCTATCCATAATAGATTATGGATTTGTTATACATAGTGCAGCTTCAGACAGTACCCTCAAACACATTGCCACTACCCTGAATAGAGCCTGTAGTTTAGTCCTAAGTGTGCCACACCTGACTCACACTTGTCATCTGTACTCCCTGTCAGGCTGGTTAGATTTGGAGTGAATAATTCACTACCAGGTTTGTCTCCTAGCCAAAAAATCTGCCCTAGGCCTCATGCCTTCCAACACTTGTTCCATGCTCTGCCCTGCAGAATCAGTAAGATTGACTAGGGCAACAAATAGCAAACCATTTAAGGTACCATTCTGATGCACCTCACAAGGACAGAGATCCTTTGCCTGTCATGCTCTCCTTCTGCTAAACTCCCTTCCTAATGATTTACTCACAGAACAAAAAATTGGTCCTTAAAAACCTAAACTTCAGTCGCACCTCTTGAACCAAATGAAGTGCATCTGTTTTCTATGACCTGTTCCCTTCGCCTCCTGTGAATTTCATTGATAAACACTTCTACATCTTCCCCAATTTGTTACCTACTCCTGACTTCATTTGGCCACTCCCTATCCATAAGTCCCCCATAACCCCTGTCTTTTCCCCTACCAAATCCCTCACCCTCCCCCTTTTTCCACCCCACCTCTCTCCTTCTTATCTCCCTTTCCTCTACCTCCCTCCCGTCCCCCCTCCCTCATCAGTTCTTTTCCCCCACACCCTAGACTACAGCCTGACAAAGTTAATCAGCTTCTGGTTCTCTGCACCAAAGTCTCTCCTACCTTCTTTTTCCAATGCGTTTTGTAACCCTGCCTAATTGTCCACATGTTTTGGTATCAAATCTGTTTCTTATTCCTTATATTGTATCTTACTGCAGTCTGCTAACAGTGTAAAAGGTTTTGTCATCACTGTTGACTGTAACTTGTCAATTTGCAATTGTATATCTGCTTTGTATGATGTGGAACCTCTGTAAATGAGCTTTAAGCTCAAAGGTTATAATCTGAGATTTCATTAAATAAATAAATAAATAAATTAACTACAACACAGTCTTTTAAGCAGACTGAAAAAATGCACAGCAGCACAGCAAACAGCAAAAACTGATAAAAACTTACTAGTATTACTCTGTGTACCTGAACATACAAATACTAAAACACTAGCCAACAACAGTTGGAAAAACTGCCTTTCTCACTGTGAATCTTCCTTCTACACCACAGATCCACCCCTCCCCTGAAGCATACTTCTACAGTGTCCATCAGTACAGAGACTGAATGTACTAAATTAACATCAATATTAACACAAAATCAGAAAATGCTCGATGATATAAACACACAAGGGTTTATTACAATCGATGTACTAAATTTTGACACAAAATGTCACAAAATGCTTTTTCAAAGGTTCTTCAATGGTTTGATTCTCAGTACTCTTAAAGCTCCAGCTTTACACTACACAGATTACGCTGAACTGAGGCTCTGCAAGACAATATAGAGCCCATGTGACCTTACATCCCATGAATCACTGCAAAATCACATTAAAGAGCCCCCAAAAGATGAAGTAATGCGAAATCCATAGAGAACAATGGGAACTTTGTGTTACTTAGAGATATGAAGTTATTCACTCCACTTTTCGGAGTACTTTGCAAAATTTGTGTTATACACGAAATACTACACGTAATGAAGTTTATAGACTTTGCCCACCTCTAATTACTAGTAATGTTCTCAGTACTATATTTCAAATTGTGGTTTCTGAACCTTGTTCCTTGTAGACATTGCCACTTACAGTAAACATGCTAATGATATTGCCACTTTTATCTGGGGAGCCCTTGTGGAATTGATATTGTCACAAAATTTTTTTTTAACAGTCTTCACTGTTCATTTTATTTTTTTTGAGAAAATCAAAGACACATATCTGACTCTTAGGATTTATATATAATTATGTTCTAGCTTTGTTTGCAACAAACTGTACAAATGTCTTCACAGGTTAGAACAGAACATGTTATGTGCAGAAATGTTGCATCACTTTTCCTAGTACAATATGGCAAAAACCAGCAGGGTAACAGATGCACAGAAACACAGCTCAAATCTTTGACCTTTCTCTTACTTAAAGTCTTTTAAATATATAGGGATAACAAAACATGTTTACGTTTATCTCCCTCAAACACTGCCAACAAATATTTTTACACAATTAAGCTTTCTAAGAACTGTTGCAGGCTAGTTTGCCTTCTTTTTTGTTTATTTTGTTTATTCTTTAGTAACCGGGTAAGGCCCACTACGTACAAACATCTGTTTTCAGGGGCAACCTGGGAGCACTGGGGTGGTTAAGTGACTTGCTCAGAGTCACAGATTATGCAAGTGGAGGTTGTGGGAATCAAACTCAGGCTTGTTGAATGTACCAAGCTCATCCACAGCTCGTTACTCTAGCTCTAAGCTATACTGCCAGCCCTTCCCATCATTAGATATGGCTTTGAGTGTCCCTCCTAAAAAGTCTTGTAGCTTAATCCTCTGGTTTCCTTTTATAACCTGCATAAGCAGTAGATTTACCAAACAGTATGTTATCTTTTTAACTTTTTCTTTTGAAAAAAATGTAAATTAGTTAATAACAAAGAGAACAATGTTACAAGGCCCCTTGATGAAGTGGAGTATGTTATCCATGAAGTGCCAGTGTAAGTGTTCGGGGTCTCTCTCTCTCTCTCTCTCTCCACATTTTAAACTCACAATTGGCTTGCTACTTGTATTGCTATTTTACCTGCATTTTTTTCCTGAACATGTGCAGCGTCTATGTGCTTCTCTAAGTCCCCCAGGACCCTCCTGAAAAATATGTGTTTCACATTAACGAGGCTGTCTTGGTGTGAAAAATTATACCAAAAGTAAATGAAATAAATAATAAATTGTATCAGAGAAATTCTGTTAAATTGATTGCCTGAAGTCATCTTTGATCCATGAAAATATATCAGTATAGCAATATGATTCAAAACTGATTACAAACCTCAACCATTTCCTACACTTTGAAGTCATTTTATAATTGCAATAGTACACTTGAGAGTGTGGTATATCATGAAATATCATCACTTCCTGGGTTGTTGAAGGCACTCAGCAGTGCCTCACACCTCACAATGCAAGCAAGGTGTGATGATACAGTATCACATGATGTAACCAATCGTTTTGTATATTATATATAGAATAATGGCTGGGTAAGTAGTTATAACAAGAATTTTAAGGAAAGGGGAAATTGTTTTACCAGGAGAGGCACACTAAGCTAAAGCTTGTTTCCAGGTGTGATCTGGGAGCACAGGGAAGTTAAGTGACTTGCTCAGGGTAACATAGTATGCAAGTGGGGACTGTGGGATTCAAACCAAGGTCTCCAGGTTTGCAACTCAGAGCCTTAGACCACTGCACTATACTGCCTCCTTTTACATGCACCTGAAGTGGGTTGTCACATAAACCCTGAGATCAAAGCACCTCCTAAAGGCATCCCACACCGAGGGTGTGTGTAAAATTCAAGTTTTACACACCTACCCAGGCTTTATTTTATATAATTGCTGGGGATTGATTTTTTGCCACAGCAATGATATAAAAAGACCATCTATCTCTGTGGAGCCATGGACCGGTAGTGTTTCAATGCAGTCTGTGCTCAGAAGCAGCTCGTGAAACAAACATTTTGTTTATATTTTTTTAGCAGCCAAGTTTAAAAGTAAAAATTATTTTTTTTAGCCCAGTTAGTTTTATTTTTTTCACATGTGCTTACCACCTACTCCAAGTGGCAGTCAACTGATCAGTGCTGAGGAAGGGCATCCGGCAGAGCGGAAAGGAAGTGCAGCAGCTGGTGCATGCGCAATAGAAGGGAAACCCAGTGTGTGTTAACCATTATAACCCATGGGTTATAACAAATAGAATAATAGATAGGTTCTGGTATATTACAAGGTAGTAATTCCATCGAGAGGTACTGGGGACACAGAGAACCTCGAGAGCGAAGCTCAAGAGGTTTCATGTGTCCCCAGAACTCAGATGGAGATACTACTATTATGCCAGAACCTATTTGTTATTTTTTAATATATGGATGAGGTGAATTGACTCACCCATTTGAAGAGTGGAGTCAGCGGGTCCATGTGAGTGCTGGCAGTGTTCCCCAGTGCTGTGTGGATGACCGGTGCTGTGAGCTTCATTTACCGCTGCTTTTTTTTAACTGTTTGTCAGCAGCGGTATCGGGCGAGCAGAGGAGCTCAAAAATTTTTTTCAAAAGTGAAGAAAAACAGTTGTAGCAGCTGTTGACCATTCACTCGCTAAGCGAGCAAGCAAGCCGTCATGTTTTCCTACTCGTTGTGCCTGCCCACAGAGCAAAAGCGGCCAATCAGAGGGCACGCTTTGTAAAACATTGGGGATACAGTTGCGCATGCGCTCTTCAGCTTTCTTGATAATACTATCGATCGGGTGCCGAACGATACTATTACGGCACCCGAACGATAGTATTATCACTTACGAACAGTAGTATTATCGCTCCAGGAGCGATGGTATTACAAGGATTTTTTTGTATGGTTTTCAACCATGTTATTTTCACAATCCATATATTAAACAGAGAATAAAGTATGGGTCTGGGTGTGTAACGAGAATTTACTCGCACCTGAGTGATTTGATGCTACATAAACCCCGAGGAAGCTTGAGGGGTTTATGTGTGGCATCAAACCCCGAGGGTATGTGTAAATTTGAGTTTACACACACCCAGACCCATATTTTATTTTTATATAATTGTTGGGTTTCTCTTTCTCCCCTCAGCAGTTATATAAAATAAAAAAGGCTGTTGTGCCACTGCAGTCCGATCATATCATGGCGCACAGTCAGCTTTCACTTTTATTTTAAACATTTGTCCGACTATTGTGAAGGAGGTCAAGCCAGTAAAAATGAGGAACATCAAAGTTTAGTTGAAATTTTACTTACTGCTGAGTGTCCCTGGCAGTTTCTTTTCATGTTGGGTCTATGGTTGGGAAGGAGACGGCAATCGAGAATCGAGGAGCATGAGGAGACGCATGAGCAGAGTGGGGAAAACTGTGCATGTGTTTGCCATTATAAACACTCCTTTATAATGGCAAATTATGCCATGGTTTCCCTATGGAAAAAAGAAGAAGCCATTAATTATAAGGAAATTATAACCGGGTTTCCCATAGGGAAAAAAAACAGCACCAACTCTTGCTGCATAATTAAATCAAAATTATGTTACATTTCTGCTCATGGCCCTGTGTCTCCAGTAGAGATGATCAGATAGGGAATTAATCACACTGTTCATGATTCATTGGACAGTTCAGCTATCCAGCAGTTATTTTTATCTGGGACAGAGTACGCTGATTAAACTTTTCAGGATAGAGTTATCATGTCTGGTATTAATTGTTCTGATCTGGGGTTATTATCCATAACAAAATGTTCAGATTCACCAGATAATTACACATTTAGGCATAGGTTTTTGGCACTGTGGCACTTCTCTTTGACAGACCAGATAATAGTGAGTATTCACTCCAAGAACACAATTCTGGTGCAGAGTTCAAAATATGTGTATTACCTGCTCCAGCCACAAATCATAAAATCCTGATGTATCTGGAATTGTTGATGGAGTATCCAAGGAGTATCCAATTACCTCTAGTCTCCAGTTTCACAGTTCACAGTTAACCACTAGACAAAACTGACTAGATTATACAGACACTGGGGCTTATACCAGGTGCTGGTTTACAAGTATCCAAAGTATTAGTCTGACTTGGGGGGGGGGGTATCAACAGGGCCAGCAAGCAATCCCTCCCCAAAAGATCAGTCAGGCCCAAGTAGCCCATGCATAGAGCTGGAAAACAACCTCCCCAAAAAAGATTAGTCTAATACTTTGAGGTCATACCTGGTGCCAGTTTAAAAGATCTCAATTATTTAATCTGATACCCAGAGATCACCCTTGGTTCAAGTACGGGACTCCCCCTTTAAATACAGGTCCAGCACCCTGAGCCCATTCCCATTGCTAATCACTCCCCCATAAAAAAAAACTATCCCCCCACCTACCCGTGTCCTCCACTAAACTTAGTGACCCTCAATTTAGCAGATTGTGATGGAGATTAATCCATCAGATGGGACCATCCTCATCCTCTTTGACTGGCAAGTAGTTAAAGTCAGGCTCTCCTGCTCCATGATAACTATCTAACAGTTCATGGAGGAAGGAGCCAGGAATACAACTGAGCAGTCAATTGGTTTTGGAAAAATGTAAGCCCCCCAACCCAAGTTGGGCTTACCTCTGTGGGCTATGTCCCTGCTAGGTTGCTCCTTTTGCCTTTGATCCCTCAGACTGCAGAAACTGGACTGGAGGGCTTATGCCAAAGGCTTGGGGGGGATTCAGGCCCACTCATCTGCCTGGGCTTTAATTCTGCACTCCACAGCCCCATTAGAAGAGGGGGCCAAGGTCCTTGAAGTGTTTTGCACCACCAGGTGTTGGAGAGATAAGACAGAATGGTCCAGGGAGCTGGCATGAAGATGGACCAATGAATGTAAACAAAGATGGCAACACGGGTAACTCTGAGCATGTGCAGATGGCTGCCAGTGGGAATTTAAGGAGCTGTAGCTCCAACACATGAATTTTAATGTGGGTGTGGTAAAAAAAGTTCACCTGGCTTCAGAGCAGGCAGTGGAGCTGGAGATCAGTATAATAACTCCTCTGGACATGGAGGGAAATGGTTTCAGCCCTCTTAAGGGCAAATATTGAATATAATAAAGGTTGAAATGTGTGGACTGCAAAGTAAACAATATTGGAAGCCCCCATGGACTCTGATAGAACAGGGGCCACTGGGAAAAGGTGTAGGGCATCAGAAGTGCTGGGGAAATGAGCCAGCCAATCAGCTTGAGGCAGGGGGAAAACTATAAAAATGAGTGCAAGTCCATCAAAAGAGAGAGATTCCAGAGCATCCAGAGAGTGAGCAGAGGAGAGAGACTGCTGTGGGCTGCTAGCCCCAAGGCCTATTTGTTTGCCCAGTGGCCTTGCTGGCCATAGAGGCTCATCAAGAGGCAGAGTATCTGAGGAAAAGAAGTGTAAGCAGGAAGAGACTTGTGCCTGCTGCTTGGAGTGGAATCTGCTGCTGAGAATTGAACCCACTGCTGAGATTTGAATCTGTGGCTGTAAGTAAGAAATTGAGGCCCCACAGTCTGAGAATCTGCAGCCCCAGAGGGAGAGAGGCTGAATGCCCTGCTGCCTAGAAAGAGAAATCAGGGGTTGCAGCTGGAAAGCAGACACTGTAAGGCTGCAACTTAAAAAACAAACAGTGTCTACAGCAGAGAGTGAAATGAGACCAAGCTACTGTGTTTCCCCTTCAGAGGGGACTAGTGTGTTTGGAAACTGCTATTGCCGCAAGCTAGAGTAACTGTGCATGCTGGGGCTAGAGACTGAGCCAAAGCACAACTATCTTGCTGCACCAGAGGAAAAAAGTGTGCTCCAAGCCTTAGGTTTGGGGAACAACCAGCCTGCCTTGTCCCCAGACCAATTGAGAAGAAGTCCAGCAAGAGAAAGATGTAGAGAAGACTGTCAGGTGAACACCGCATACAAAAGCCTCAGACACAATGATTTGAAAGGTCTGACAGGTGAAGTCCAACATTCTTAATATCTTCAGCCGCAGCTGTTTATCAGCAACCTGTTAATGAGGTGCACCACCAGCAACTCCTGATACTGGCATGGTACTGTTTGAAATAATTTAATTTCATTGTTTATTCAGAAAATACCTTTGAGTCAAGGACTCCTTTTCAAAGGTTCCAGGTCAGAACAGATATAACCTGGAGAACCGTACAGAGCGATTCAGCAAGAGGACAGAAGTAACAATGTAGCAATGATGGTACAAGAAATACAGTAAAAGGCTAACATTTGGACACTAGTAGATTCAACTTATTAGTTTCAAGAACCATTACACAAACCGTTACACATATAATCTTCACTAAGTAGCAATTCAGGGAGTTTAGGTGGAGGGGGTCAAAAACAGCCAGAGGCCTTAGTCAGACGAGAAGGGGAGCTGGTCTGGGCTAGGTTCCATGGCAGTCACAGGGACTTGAGGACTGTAGATGATTCCTGAGGTGTGCTTTGTAGGTGCCAATGCTATTCATGTTTGCGAGGGTGCAAAGTAGGTTATTTATCCAGGTGAGGGCTTGGAAACCAAAGGACCTTTGGAAAAGTGAGGTGCGGCAGCGGGGAACTACGAGGAGTTGCCTGTTTGCACTACGGGTGTGCTGGTAAGTAAGGGCCCATTGGATAAGTGGTGAGAGACCGGGGAGGCTAGACCGAGGGTAATCTTTTTGCCCATGAGGCAAGTGTGAAACCTGATTCTATTATCTAGGTTGAGCCAGTTAGTGGCATTATATAGGGAGCATGTGTGAGTTATCCGATCACAGCCCAGGATGAGGTGACAGCCTTTGTTGAGGGAGAACAGGAGCCTTGTCAGGGCCGATGAGTTGGAAGTGCTATAGATCAGGATGCCATAGTCAAGAAGGGAGAAGACCAAAGAGGAGACTGCTAGGTGAAGGGCATCAGGGGTAAGACAATGTTTGAACCGGTAGAGGAGGCCAAGCCCGATATTGAGGGCAGTAGACAGTTGATGAATGTGTTGGTGTAAATTAAAGGCCGAATCGTGTGTGATGCCCAAGTATTTAAAGGAGTACACTTGTTTGAATGGGGTCAGGTTGGCAGTTAGGACTTGGGGGCAGTGCGCTTTCTTAGAATTAAGGGGGTGTGAGAAGAACATAACCTTAGTCTTCTTACAGTTAAGGATGCGGCACTGGGTGGTGAACCATTTTTCTGCTTCTATGAAAGAGGATTGGAGGGAGAGGTGGAGCTGGGTAGGGTTAGGATTGGAGGAGTAAAGAACAGTGTCATCTGCATAGATCTGCATAGGAGGTTGCCTGAGCAGGTCTGAGGGAGAGCGTTAAGGAAGAGGCTGAATAGTAAGGGTCCGAGAATGGACCCCTGAGGGACACCGGAGTGGACTGGCAGTCTGCTAGATAAGGTAGCGCCAATTTTGACCTGCTGGTAATGGTCCGCCAAGTAGTCCGAAAACCAGTGGAGGGCATCTTGCCAGAGACCAAGTTTGGAGAGGGTAGCTACTAGGAGGGAGTGACTGACGGTGTCAAATGCCTTGGTGAGGTCAATGAAGACAGTGCCAGAGATATGACCTCTGTCTAGGGAACTGTGGAGGTGAGTGGTGAGCTCGAGCAGTGTGGTAGTCATACTGAGACCTTTGCAGAAGCCATGTTGCTGCTCACAAAGTATTTTGTGTTTGTTGAGGTGGTCCGTGAGTTGATCCGAGACAGTACGCGCAAGTGCCTTAGATAGGGGAGGGAGACTAGAGATGGGTCGATAGTTGTTGGCCGACGTACGGTCTCCACCTTTAAATATGGGGTAATGGAGGCAGATTTCCAGCGCATGGGGAATTTCCCAATGCTTAAAGAACAGTTGATAATGTGTGTGAGGGGGATAAGCACCTCATGAAGAGTGAGCAGCAGAAGTCTCAGGTCTAAGGAGTCACTACTGTACTGGGAGTGGCTTAAGGCTTTTTTCAGGTAAGGCTCTGCAGACCTATGGGAGATGCAGCTTAAGTGAAATGGAGGGTGAGCTGTCGGGGAGATAGGATCACAGATCATAGAAGTTGCGAGGAAGGACATGGCTGAGGTTGATGAAGGAGTGGTTAAAGGCTGAGGCTATCCGAATGGGATCAGAAGTCAGGGCCCCATCAACCAGGATTTGCATGGGGGCAGGGCTGGTGGATTTGCCGCAGATGTCCTTTATATTATTCCAAAATTTGTGCCCAGAACCCCAGGTAGAGGTTAGGGCAGATTTGTAGTACTCGGCCTTGGCTTTGCGCAAGGACCATGTGCATTTGTTTCGGGCCTCTCTGTATTTCTGTCTGTCAGTTAACTGACCAGTCTCGTTGGCGAGGTGCCATAGGGAATCTCTGGTCCTCATAAGGGCCAGGAGGTGGTCAGAGATCGAGGGAGTTGGGTTGCCTTTGACCATCCTTTTGGTAAGAGGGGTGAACATGTCACAGAGGGCATTAAAGGAATGCGTGAAGAGATCAAGGGCACTGTCTGAGTTGAGGGTGTTGGTTATGAATGACCAATTCATGGCACTGAGATGAGCTTTTAGAAGAGCAAGTTTACCAGGACCAAGTTTCTGTCATAGGATCATTTTCGGGTTTTGGGGCCTTGCCAGACCAGGAGAACAGGACCTGGGAGTGGTCACTGATCACATTTGGTAGTACAGTAGTATTTGTGATTTTGAGGGGCCAGTTTGTGAAGAAAAGGTCCAGTAAGGAGGAGGACCCCGTGCACGAGTTCAGCCGGGTGGGGGAGGGAACTATTTGAGTAAGGTCCTGGGCAGTAGCAGCATCAACGAAAGGGGCAGCAGACTTGGAGATCCAGTTGATATTAAAATCCCCAAGTACAATTTTTCATTTTTGGATGGTAAGGTGGCAAGGTAGGATAGGACCTAGTGGAAGGCCACCTTCTGGTCCCTGGGGGGGTATGCATAAAGCAGTGATGGGGGGGGCATGGGATCGTCCAAGGGTAAGTTTGAGAGTGAGGGTCTGGGGACTGGGAATGAGGTGGGGAGAGGGGAACAGCTGTACTTTCAATGTGTCCTTTGTATAAATTGCACAACCTCCCCCCCACTTACCCAGACGGTAAGCCCAGAAAACATTATGCACGGAGAGGGTCACCGAGGAATCAGGGATACAGGGGGAAAGCCAGGTTTCTCCCACCACGATGATATCAGGCTGATGTTGAAAGACCCACCCCTGGAAAGAGTCTAATTTTTTTAGTAAGCTGCAGACATTAAGGGTGGTAAACCACATCCCACCTGATGGCAAATACAAGGGTGTAGCAGTTGCCAGTGGTCCAGAGTTAGGGTGTATATTGCTGGACATAAGGAGGAGGAGCAGAAGAGACCTGAGGATGAGATTCCAGGTCAGCTTTTTAGGGCAGTGAGGTTTGTGTGCTTGTGGCCCTTTAGGGCTAGAAAAAGTGGGAATGGGGAGGGTTAGCATAAAGGGGGGAAAGCCAGGATCAGGAGCCACAGTGAGGGGTGGTATGGCTGGAAGGGGGATAGGAAGTCAGATGGCCTAGAGGAGTAGTGTGCCGAGCTCCCACGTCTTGAGGCAGCCATGGACCCAGGGAAGTGGTTGTCCAAACAAGGAATCATTTGTAATTCTGTGGGACAAGCGGTGAGTTGCAGTGCTACTGGGTAAGTTGTAGGGGAAGGCAGCCATTCAGGCAGAAATAAGTGGTTTCCGAGAGAGGGAAGATACTCAGAAAAAATAGCAGGTGGAGGTGTCAGCAATTGTAACAACAGCGCAAGGAGGGGGAGGAATAACAGTGACATAGTGACTAAGTGGAGAGAGGTTAGTGGTCCTGAGGAAAAGCCAGAAAGGAGGTGTGGGGAAGAAAGTCAAACAGCTCCTAGAGGTGGTCCAGTATAGGCTGTTAGTGGAGAAGTGGGCTGATAGATTTACACATGCAGACACTCACCCTATATAAGGGCGAGTCCACCAAGGGTAGTGACGGGGGTGGTGGGGAGCTGAAGCAGAGCATCGGCAGGGTCAAACTCAGCAGGTTCCCCAAGTGAGGAGAGGAGCTCCTGTGTTGCTGGCACTGGATTATTGTACCTTGTTGTTTGGTGGTTTCAGGGGGTGGGGTGAGGGCGACCCATCCATATGCCCTCACGACCTCGATGGACCCTCTCAGGCAGGATCCAATCTTAACTGTGAGGAAAGGGGGAAATGAAGGTAAGATTATATAGCTAATGCGGGCAGGGGTACATGATTCAACAGGGGTCTGGTTTTAAATCGGAGTTGAGCTAAGGTGCCTCTGGTTGCAGGGAACTGAGTCACAGGCTGAAATAAGAGAAACAGTCCTAGCTCTGATACTCCTATTTTGTTAGTTTGCAATGCTGGCTGCACTTCGTTGTTTTTTAGAGCAAATTCAGAGTGAGCACAAGGGAGCATCTGATTTTAAATATTCAGAGTCCTGCATGGAGAGTGCAAGCTGATTGTTACTACTTTAGAGTAAATAGGTTCAAAGAACAGTAATGCAGCAGGGTGCCTTTAAATGCAAAACATGCTGAAGCACTATTTGAAATTCGTATGAGCTTATACCAATATACATTCGTACTGTTAGCCTATGCAAATTAAAGCTACATTGACATTAGTAATTTTGGGCAGAGAGAGTAAGAAAATAGGGGACAAAAAAAACTATCTCCACTTGCACACCAACAGGAATTTCAAACTAGAAAGAAATGGCTCCAACACAATTTGAAATTAAAATGGCGCCAAGTTAGTCTAAAGCAAAGTAAATCAAACTCAGCAGGTTCCCCAAGTGAGGAGAGGAGCTCCTCTGTTGCTGGCGCTGGATTCCCGTACCTTGTTGTTCGGTGGTTTCGGGGGCTGTGGGGAAGGCGATACATCTTTATGCCCTCACAACCTCTATGGACCCTCGCAGGCAGGATACAATCTTAACTTATTGTTCAGTGGTTTTGGGGGGGGGGAGGGTGACCTGTCTGTATGCCCTCATGACCTCCGTGGACCCTCGCAGGCAGGATCCAATCTTAACTTGTTGTTTGGTGGTTTCGGGTGGGGGTGGGGGAAGGGTGACCCGTCCATATGCCCTCATGACCTCCGTGGACCCTCGCAGGAAGGATGCAATCTAGATCATCTGCTGAAGCCCCGTTTGAATCTACAAACTGTAAGTACCTCTGGGCTGCGGCTCAGGGGAGCTCTTATTTATTTAGCTATCTAGTTAGGACAAGGGGGTTAAGTCCTGGGCAGGACTGCATCAAGTTTAAAGCTATGCCCAGGCAGACAAGTTAAACTTTGCATCTGCTTAAAAGTTATTAAGCCCCTATGAAAGTTTGTTCTCCAAGTTAAAGACTGGTTAAGCCCGCAAGTTCCCAGCCTCTTGGAAACATCACCACGGTGAGGTACCCACCACAGCTTATGGACTGTTTCTCATGGCCATTTGGGGGGAAAGCCAGGAGTACCCACAGGTGGGAGGTGTGGGAGATGTGTGGGGTATAACTGGTGCTGTTACCAGTTTTTATTGTTGTACTATTGTCTCCCCTGTTTAAGCCCCTCCCTTTAATAAAACAGAAAGTTGATTTATGATATGATTTAGTATTGCTGATTGTTGGAAAGTGTATGCATTTACTTTGTGGGGAATTCACTGTGGGGGCAGTTACTGTATTTTCTTGGGGTAGTGGTAACCTGGAATTTATCCCACAGGTATCCCATATCACTACTTCAGATGGAGGCACCTAGCCATTCTACCCCTGTAAATCATTGTCCACTTGTGAACCCAGGTCTGCCCCCACAGAAAAGTGTGTAGTGTGGACCTGAGGACCTGGAATTTATTTATTTATTTAGCTTTTGTAAACCAGGTAAGCACACTAGACAAACACAGATGCCTATTTTCAGGTGCCACCCAGGAGGTTACAAGAAAATAAGGAAACAAATTACAAAACAGGTTGTGCAGAGGTCAGGTAGACAAATATTTCAGGTAGACAAATAGAAGAGCCAATTCAAAATAACAGAATACATACACAGGGATCAGGTAAATAACATACAGACATTTCAAAGTGAGACAGAATGAGGCAAATTCAAAATACCGTAGAGTACATGCACAAGGAACACAGTGAGCTGGTAAGGTTGGGAGGACAACCAAATGCAGAGCTCAGGTATGTGCCCCTCAAAGAGGATCAAGGTATCAGGTGTGACATTTGTTTAGGAGGGCCACTGACATTTTAAGTGCAACTGCAGGCTGAGGACAGCAACAAGTGATCCCAGAGGGAGTTACGGAAACAGGTATTGGAGGGTGTAGTACAAACAAGAGCAGGAAGGGAATTCCATAATCTCAGAGCACATGAAGCAAATGCTCTGTCACCCATTTGGGTGCAGGTATTGGGAACCTGGAATATCGAAGGACCATGTGACCTTAGGGAATAAGAGTAGAGGGCAAGTTTGAGGAGCTCTGCTGGAACAGGAGGAGTGGCAGTTCTTACCACCTTGTCAGTGAAACAACCTAGGACAAAGCTTCAGTGCTGGCCATGTGAAAGCCAAGTAAGCTTATTGTAAAGGTCGCAGTGGTGGGTGAGATGACAGGCTGCAAGGGCAGAGTGACATATATTATTGTAGGCCATGTCCCACTTAGAGAGGTGAGTGGGATATGGCTTAGCCCAGGTGAGTCAAGGGGGGCTGCTATATATGTTTTTCAGAAAATGACATTTGTATTTTTTCCATATCGCAGATATCAGCTTGAACTCTGTTAGGGCTCTTATTCTGGTTTCAGGATAAAAAGCAAAAATGGGGCTTATACACTGGTGTTATTAGGAAACCCTAAATAATAAAATTAATAAATTTAAAAAGTGTATTTTTTCATTAAACCTTAGAAAACTGTAGGAGTATATATATACTTCCAGAATCTATATACATTTAAACATACTTAGCAGTGTGATTCTGTGAATATCCATTATCATAACTTCCTGTATCCTCTTAGCTAGTGTGTGAAGATGATATAAAGCTTGTCTGGGCATAAGTCAAAATCCCCTATCCCTTTTTAGCTGGTTACAGACACTCCTAAACTGATTAATGTGCAAGGGACTTATTCTCCCTCTTTGACTTACACATCCACCAACCTGAATAATCTCCAGCTGTAGAGAGATGGTTATGACTCCTAGCTTCTGCTGAGAAAGGGGGCTATTTTATTACCTTGAGAAATATTGACTTTCCACTAAAATCTGTAGAGCACAGAAAATGTGTTAATTGAAATGCAGACAAATTATCCCATCAGGATATTTAATCTAAAATGAGTTTACAGCAATCACAAACTACCACAAGCAGTGACACAAACTTTTTGAGTCATTTCATTGCACAAAGTTCCCAGAACTGGGGTCTTGGTGCTGTTAATAAAATTGATAGATTGACTGCTTCAAGCATGAATATCTGAAGCCAGCAGTGTAATGCAATGTGTTAGCATATTAGTGTTTCTTATTCCTGACATCCAGCTTGACCCAAGTTTGTTTCCTGATGCTACCATCTGGGTTAGAGATGGAGCCAAGGCAGCTTAGTGATTGGTCTCAGCTGTGTAGATCCTGGGGTTGTATTACTCTGTAATGGAACCAGCAATTACAATAACTCTAATTAGGAAAAATAGATTAGGCAATCTATTCACTATCTATTGTATCTGCTAGACATGGTAAGTTTATTTGTTCATTTAATTATTGATAAATTTTGTCTGGCAAACACAGTGTACATTTCTATGTACAACTTGGGGGGGGTGGAGGGTTAGAATTACAAAAGTTTGAGGAAGGGAGTATTAAACTAAATTACATCCATTACAATACACAGTAAAATAAGATAATTCCACCATAATGAGACACCATCTGAGAAGACCAATCAAGATAATGGAATTTTTGAAAACAGTTCTCAGTTAGACATGGTAGGGAGTATTGAGGCACACTGCTCATTGACACTGAGGAATAAGGAGGAGGTGAAACAAGAGAGGTTAGGACTAATTATAGGTACTAGAGTGAGATGTGACTTTACAGAGTAAATCTTTAAGAGAATAGAGTGAGGGCAACAATCATAGAGAGTGGATTTTTTTTATAGATGGAAGGAGTAGAAGAGCAGCAGCCTGCTTAGATAATATACATCAGAGAACTAGGACAATAAGGGATGGGTGGGATAGTAGTGTAGACCCCCTTCCCCGGTGTCTAGGGGTGTGATGAAGAAGTCCATGAGGAGGGGGGCCATAAGCACAGAAAACACTGATGACTTCATTATCTGGTTCTTGATTTGACAAAGGGGGTGCCCAAGACAGGGCCACAGCAGGGTGCAATGGGGTTTAATCGCTGGTAAACTGGCTGAATAAGTAAGTCCATTGTCCAAACAGTGTTAAAAGTTCATAAAAGTCAATTTATTTGAGAACCGGGAGAAACAACGGCCACTCCATGCAGCGCAGTGGTTACAGCCAGAAGAATTAATCTCAGGTACACAAATACTCCAACCAGTGGTTAATTGTGGTTGTGAAGACCTCCACTGAAAATGTTCTGAAGCCGAATAAGGCTTGCAATTGGGCTGGTGGCAGCAGCATGACAAATGCAGCCGAATCAGGCCTGTTGGATTACCCTGGGTGGCTCAAACTCTCTTCTCTGCCCTCTTCCTGCATACTTTCAATTCCAAGTAACACAGATCCCAAAACTCAAGTGCATAGATGTCGCCCCCTCTTCTGCTTCTGAGATTGATGGATAAAGCTATCAGGGCTCGAACCTCTGACTGCTGCACTTCAGATGACAAACTTTGACCGGGGTGCCACACCTCTTCTTCAGGCTGTTTCATTCTACTACTGAGACCTAGGCAGATGTCAAAATGGGTACACTGGGACACATGGCAGAGACATGCCCATAATGGTAAGCCGCTTGCAGAGACTTAAACCTGGGCTCCCAGCACTATCTATCCATTCCAATCTGCTCCACCCATGACCAGATAGGAACACATTCACCCGAGGGGTGAGGCAGGCTCTCGTCACTGCACAAGGGGACTGGGGTAGGCTCTCACTACTACCCCAGGCCCTGCTTCCTTCACAGCTGGGCTAAACTTCTACAGGAGGCCTGCAACACCTGCAGCATGTTTCCTGGGCCACACAGACATCTGCAACTTCCACACACCAACACCTCCACAAAGACAGCCCATTGGACCAAGGAAGGGGGCAATCACTCCACCCAGACCCCTCTTCCCTGGTCAGTAGCCCAGACTGAACTCTCCCTTTTTTGCACCAAAATGTCCCATTAGAAGTCTTTTGTGCCCAATCGAACTGCCCGAAGGCTAGCGGCACCAGATGACATCAGAAATTAATTCTGACATATGAAGAAAGACTAAAGGAGCTTAAGATGTATAGCCTTGAGGAAAGGAGGGAGAGGGGGAACATGATAGAAACTTTCAAATACCTCAAGGGAATCAACAAAGTCCAAGAGGGTAGCATCTTTCAGAAAAAGATATGTGCAAGAACAAGGGAGCACAATTTGAAGATAGAGGGGTGATGGCTCAGAGGTAATGTGAGGAAGTATTTCTTCACAGAAAGGGTTGTGGATGCATGGAACAGCCTTCCTGAGGAGGTCATAGAGTCAAAAACAGTGGGGGAATTCAAGAATGCATGGGACAGACATAAGGTAATTCTAGTGGGGGGAAGGAGGAAGTAGGCTGTTGGTTAACTAGGATCAGCAGCTTATCCGTTAGGTAGGGAAATGGGCAGACTAGGTGGGCCAAGCAGTCCTTATCTGCTATCAAATACTATGTTTCTATGTTTCTGTAGGATCTAGTAAGCCCAATTGGGGGGGCTTACACTCTTCCCCCCACAAAAAACACTCACCCCCTGATGAATGCTCACCCCAGTTACACAGCATGGGTTTCAAGGATAGGATATGCGCACTCTCACTCCCCCACAGCTACCGCTTGGCACTGCTGGTGGCATTACCAAAATGGTGAACCCCACAGAAACCAATCCTAACCCCACTATATCGCTAGCTACTCCCAAAAGTACACTTACTAAGGGATCTGGCAATCTACCAACTGCGCTACAGACGACTTACAGGACACAGCAGAAGCCTCCCACCCCCTTACAAACTCACATTTTCCAACCTCCCATTTCTCCCAGTGCTGCTGCCACCAGACAGACCCCCCCAAAGAACATGACAGTCTGTGGCCCAAACAGGAGCGCAGGAGCACTTAGCACAATCAGTTTGTTAAACAGGAAACTGTTGAAACACATAACTGCAGGACTAGTGTATAACTCCACCCAGTCACTTTCCATGCAAACACTCACTTACCATAACCAACCACACCAACACCATGCACCAACACCCACACACAGCATAGACACATGCTATAGTACAATCTTTCAACACCCTACTGCTTAACTATAGCAGCACCAAGGTGTTTCATTTTTTGATGGTGAAAGTCTGTAAAGCAGTCCCAACACAAAGTCCATAGATTGCCAGAAGCTGGCACAGGGCCTCTAAAGTCCATCTGCAGGAGACCTACCCAATTACTATAACTGTAGCAGCAACAGAAACAATTAACACATAATAAACAAAAAGGATGAGTCTCACCCAATATCTGGAGGGCTCAGCAGCATTTAAGTCAGAGTTTATACTGGGGCTTTACTGGTCATAACACACAGTCCTGCAGGTTTGTTGGGTGCTAAAGGGAGTTGGAACTTAAGACTTGTCACCACCATGGGCACAGTAGAACTGGGTGTCTGTCCTGGTCACCTCTTCTCTGAAGGAGTCCTAGCTGATGAACTAGTACTTGGTGCACTTCCCCTTGATCTCTTCGATAATGGTGAGTGTTTTAAACAGGGTGATGCTAGTGTATGCATGCATGCCACACATAGACCAGGCATGACACTGGACTTCCTGAAGCTTTATCCCTGGACTGGTAGGGCTGAGGCACTGCTTGGTGTAAACCTCGTCAAGCATGGCATGGAAAACCCAGTTGGCATGGTACTCCTCAATTATATCCCACAGGCACTCAAGAAGATATGGGTAGCAGTTGCCTGGGTACTCCTTGTGAATTTGGCACCTGATAAATCTTTCTGCCTGAGACCAGTCTGGAATCCTATGGACACTAGTAAGGGGAGCCTGTCTCTCCTGGAGCTTCACTCCAGTTTGATATTCCAGGACCCTGGGGTCAGTGGGTCTCAGCTGGTCCATCTGTTCTCTTCTCTGACAGCAGGCCTGTGGCAAAGCGGGAGCCTTGTCAGGGAAATGGAACATGGGAGACTAGTAAGGCTTTGGAATATCTTTCTCCAGAATCTGGTCATCAAAACATAACTTATCAGTAAAACTGGCTCCAAGGGCTCCCAGATCTTTCTCCTGTTCCCACAGTTCTGATCTAGAGCTGCCTCCACTTTTCCTACACAATCTCTTTGATGACAACTTCTAGCTTCTCCTTCACTTTTGTGGCAGGCCCCATGGCTGATTACTTGGGTGCAGGCACAGGATTGGAGAGTGGCAGCTTTTTAGACAATGGGGCCCCACAAATGAGGACTCCTCCTCTGCCAACAGGAGAACCGGGATCCCGAGCAAGAGTAGGGCTGGACAGCTGACTAACACACTTCTCCAGGGGTAGTTCAGTACTGGAATTCCCTGGTGTTTCCTCCCACACTTCAGTGCTGGCTGTCTTGGAACTGAGGGAGGTAAATCATTCAGGCCATTCCCATAGAGGCATATATGGGGGCAGGCCCTCATGCAGACTTAGCTGGTCCATGGGAGCACGTGTAGCAAAGTGGCATTGTCCAAAACTCCGGGGCCTTGGTGCTTGCACAGGACACACTGCTCCTTCATGGTAAGCTTCTCCACTGTCTCCCACAACCACCACAACATCGTGGTTGGAACAGTCACTTCCTTGCCTGTCGGCTCTGGTGCGTGGGCCATTTTGACATTGGTACAGACAAACTTCCCAACTCTAGACTGCTGAACACAATATCAGCTGTGCAGGATTTTCTTCCTCAACTGTCCCTTCTGCGCTTTCCTGCCTAGGCCTGCCACAATCTCTGACTTCTGCTACTAGACTCTCCTCAGTAAACAGTCTCTCAGCCAGTCACTGCTGTAACAGGGTCATTAGCATACCCCTTTGCTGAAGGCTGCAGTTTTTTCTTGTTTCTGCTCTGAGCACACAGATGGTTCCCAGGTGCCGCTTTCCAAGGTGAAAATTCTCACCGATTGCTAAATGGCAGGAGGCTAACTACAACATCCAGTCCACTCAATGCAGCACCAGCCAATGGTCCAGACACATGGGCACCCACAAAACAGCATCTTGGATGAGCCCCCATGTTGTAGACCCCCTCCCTGGTGTCTAGGGGTGAGATAGAGAAGTCCATGGGGAGGAGGGCCATAAGCACAGAAACTACCACATTGCTGTTCTACCTGGTTCTTGATTTAGCAGAGGGGGTGCCCAAGATAGACCCACAGCAACTGTGGTGTGAAATGGGGGTTAATCACTGTTAAACTTGCTGAATAAATAAGTCCATTGTCCAACCGGTGTTAAAAGTTCATAAAAGTCCATTTAATTGAGAACTTGGAGAAACAATGGCCACTCCAGGAGTGAAGAGGTTACAGACGAAATAATTAATCTCAGGCACACAAGTACCCCAACTAGTGGCTAATTTGTAGTCATGAAGACTTTCACTAAAAATGTTCCGAAGCCGAATCAGGCTTCCAATTGGGCTGGTGGCAGCAGCATAACAAACATGGCTGAATCAGGCCTTCTGGATTTATCTGGGTTGCTCAGCCTCTTTTCTCTGTCCTCCTCCTGCACACTTTCAGTTCCAAATTACACAGATCCCAAATCTCAAGTGCACAGACGTCTCCCCACTCCTCTGCCTCTGAGATTGATGGATAGTGCTACCGGGGCTTGAACCTCTGACTGCTGCACTTCAGATGACAAACTCTGCCCAGACCTCCACACCACTTCTTCAGGCTGTTTCACTTTACCACTGAGACCTAGGCAGATGCCAAAATGGGCACACTGGGACACACTGCGGGGACATACCCATAATGGTGGGCTGCTTGTAGAGACTTACATCCCGGCTCCCAGTGCTATCTGCCCATTCCCCATCCACTCCACCCATGATTGGAGAGCAGCACACTCACCGGAGGGGTGAGGTAGGCTCTCACCACTGCCACGCAGGGACTGGGGCATGCTGTCATCACTGCCCTAGGCCCTGCTTCCTCTAATGCCAAGCTAAACTTCCATAGGAGGGCTGCAACACCCACAGTATGTTTCCTGGGCCACACAGACTGCCACCACTTCCACGTATTAATGCCACCACAAAGACAGCCAAGGGGGCCGGGGGTGCAATCACCCCACCCAAGCCCCTCTTCCCCCATCCTTAGCCCAGACTGGACCCCCCCCACTTTTGCACTAAAACTCTCCATTTAATGGCTTCTGTGCCCACGCAGACCACCATCAGCAAGCAGATCCAGATGACATCAGGAATTAACCCTATAGGTTCTTGTAAACCCCACGGGGGCTTACCGTAGTAAGAAGAAAAGAGAGGTAGCAGTAGCGAACTTAGAGATAAAGGAGGCATAGTGGAAGAGGTGCTTGCTTTCCAAGGATGGGTGAGAAAGGATGGTGTATTGGAAGCAGTGGTGAGTACAAGAGAACAGTTTAATGTAAAACAAAAAAAGAAATGAAGTGGGGGACCCTAATGGCCAGGGAAAATGTGTGGGCAGCACTGTAGGCCACATTTTCACAGTTAGCCATTGGTGGGATCATTTTGAGGATGAGCTCATGGCAGACAGAGAGGGAAGACAAAACTTGTTATTGTGCTGTTTAATGAGCTTAGGGAGGAAGTTTCACTGGATGGTACAGTGGTAGTTCTAGATATGTTCCAGCATATCTAGATATAGCTTGATATTTCATAGGGTGTTCCAATTCATTTCAGTGTGACTTCCTATGATATGCTGGCTATACTTACAGATGTGCTAGTACACATATCTAGTGGCCAATGTATTAATCATAAAAGAAACATCTAGGTGGCAGTCTAGCCAGATAAATTGGTATTTGAAGTAGTAGACTTTCCTTGGAGTGGAACCATCCAGAGTCATGAAGACTGGAATCCTGCACAGCCAGGTAAATCTTTGCCTGCTACCAAAGGTCATGCATTCAGAGTGAGTTGGTTAGCATTAGAGATTGTCAAAGTCATGCTGGAGTTCTGCTTCCAACTCAAAGGTCAAAGCTCCAAAGGCAAAAAGAACAGTATTATCCACCTTCATGTTAAAGTGCACATAGTCAGGTTCTTTTGATGTCATTTAGGAAAACTAAGAACATGATAGGCTCCAGGACTGATCCTTAGGAAACTCCAGGGCTGATCAGAAGTGGAGGGATGTGGTGCCACACAAAAGACAGGTTTGCACTGTTTAGATAAGCAGGAGCAAAATCAATGGATCATTAGGTCAAACAGAACAATCACCTGCTAATTTTCAAGTACAAGAGGGTGGGCTACATTATCAAAAGCCTTAGCAAAATAAAGAGAAAAAAACAGAAGTGACAAAGCCCTTCAGGACAGTATCAGTGAATATGAGGAGGGAAGAAAAAGTGACATACGTGTTACAAAAAACATATTGGAGAGTGGTAAAAATGAGGAGAGTTCGGAGATGGCTCGTATATTTTGGTACTTTAGCCAGGGCAGGGGTAAAAGATATGGAACAATAATTTCTTGGAATGCAAAGATCACTCCTTTAGGGGTGGAGAACTGGCCTAGGGAAACAACACAATGGTCAGTAGTTAATGGGGATTTTTCAGAGGTAATGGAAATAACAAGTGGGGTACCTTAGGGGTCGGTGTGTGGGGCCTGGTCCTTTTCAATGTATTCATTTGTGACATAGGGAAAAGTATCAAGGGCAAGACTTGCCTCTTCGCAGATGACATATCATTACTTTATCATTACTCATATTTTTTGTGGTAAATATGCTTGCTGAAAGGGCAGAGTTAGTTAGCTGAGGAACCTTTTTCCTGAAAATGAATAATTTTATCATCTTGGGCTATTTGCCTCATATGTTTCTCCCCAAAAGCAACCCAACTAATTTAAGATATGTGGGAGTGCTTGGTGCTCTGTGCTATATGCACTTGGCAGGTGTTATATGCACCTCACACTCTTAGGAACGAAAAATCTTACAAATAGTCTTATCTATTCTCTGCAGCTGAGACTTCCTTCACATAAATATGAAATAAGTTTGTATGTAAGCAATAAGGCATGACAGGGTGTATTTTGTGCTTGGATAACAGCATGCCATGAGTGGTTTGAAGTGCCCGGCCCAAGGCTGAGTGCTTCCACCATTTGAGAAATGTCGATATTTCAGCACAAAGCACACCCTGGAGTGCTGTACTGTGAACATAAAATGGGTCCATTTGGCCCACTAAGTCTGCCTGTTCTCTCTCCCCCATACTTGCCTCCCTCTGCCATAGATTCCACCCTCCACTCCCTAATCAACCACTTGGGCCAGATTTTCAAAGGCCAGAGAATGACGCAGGGTGCTTGTGTCAAAAACAACTACTGCATGGAGCAGGATGCATTAAACCTTGCACCAAATCTGGTTTTCAAATGGTGCTTGAGTCAAAAACAGGTCTGCATGTGCCAGAGTGGCTAGCCCCACGCTTGAGCAAATAAAATGCCTGCATCATGTCGGAAGGGATGCCTGCATCACTGAAATGATGCGCCATTCCCTTATTTAGGATTTTCAAAGAATGCCAGTCCTGTCTTTGTGCCTAGGATGCATGTCACTGTTAGAACAGCCAGAGCTGGTCTAAGGGACACTAGAGCATATAAAGAGACCCATTGCAGGTGATCAGGCCTGACTATGCTGCTATTATGGGCCAGTATTCTCCTGCAGGACTAGTTTAGAACATTTTGGGGCTTAGTCTTGGTCATTTCATCTGCTGTTTTATTTTACTTAGCTTGCGTCATTCTCATAATTTTTTACTCAACTTGTACAATTTTTGTGAGTCCGCTTGAGTCATTTTCGTTCCTCGAGTCACTTTTTTGACTCTACTTGCACCATATTTGACTCAACTTGCACCATTTATTTTGGTGCAGTTTGTGTCATTCTTCTCCTTTACACATTTTGTTGATGCAGTGAACAGCTTGCGTCAATCTGGGGGACTTTGTCACAGAGAACACTTTTCTTGCAAAATATGACGCACAGCATTTGGCTCACCTACATCTGATTCAAGCTACTCATTTGATGCAGCTTGTGTGGATTTAAGGGCCCTTTGACAATACAGCCCCTTATGTTTGTCCCATGCCCTCTTGAATCCCTCCACAGTTCTGGCACCCACCACTTCCTCTGGCAGACTGTTCCAGGGCACCTTGATCCTCTCAGTGAGGAAACGCTCTCTCACATTCCCCTTAAACCTACCCCTCTCCACCCTCAGTCCATGTCCTCTAGTTCTAGTGCCTACTTTCCCTGAGAATAAGTTCCCCCACTTTATTAAACCCCTTCACGTACTTGAATGTCTATCATGTCTTTCCTCTATCTCCTGATCTCCACCAGGTACAAATCCAATACCCTCAACCTCTCTTCATATGGCTTCCCACTTACCCCATGCAACATCTTGGTGGCCCTTCTCTGTACTTTTCCATGCCATCTATATCTTTTTGTAGGTGAGGCCTCCAGAATGAACAATGTATTCCAGGTGGGGCCTCACCATGGATTTGTAGAATGGCATCAGCACCTCCTGATTTCTACTAGTTATCCCTCTCCCAATGCATATCAGAATTCTGTTTGCTTTGCCCACCGCCTTGCTGAATTGTGTCCCCACCTTGAGGTTGTTTGTGATTATGATTCCTAGATCCTTCTCCTGCTCACTTGCTTTCATCCCTCCCAGCGTATACTTGGCTTGAGGATTATTCAGACCCATGTGCATCACTGTGCATATTTTGGCATTACATTTTAGCTGCCATGTTTCCGACCACCTTTGCAGCAACCTTAGTTCTTCATTCATAGTTTCCATCCCCTCTGGGATGTCCACCCTGCTGTAGATCTTTGTATCATCTGCTAAAAGGCAGACCCTCTCCTGTAACCCATCTGCTATATCGCTGATGTAGATGTTAAATAGGATGGGCCCTAGCACTGACCCCTGGGGGACCCCACTCATTACCCCTACCTCCCTAGAATGCACCCCATTTACCACCACCCTCTAGCTTCTACCTGTCAGCCAATTCTTCAACCGCTTTGTTATTTTCTGTCCCACCCCCAAACTCTCCAGTTTATTTACCAGTCTTCTGTGGGGCACAGTGTCAAAGGCTTTCCCAAAGTCCATATAGGCCATGTCTACTGACCACTCTGATCAACCACACTCGTCACCCAATCAAAGAACTCGATCAGGTTTGTCTGGCATGACCTCCCCTGTGTGAAGCCATGTTGATGGATGCCCTGCATTCCATTATCCTTTAAATAGCTAACCACCCTTTCTTTCCATATCACCTCCATCACTTTACCCACCACTGATGTGAGGCTGATTGGGCAATAACTGCCCTCCTCCTCCCTGGTGCCACTTTTGTGAAGTGGCACCACATCCGCCCTCTTCCAGTCCTCTGGTACCCCACCCTGTATCTAAGAACAGGTTAAATAACCTCACTAGTGGTGCTGCCAGCTCCTCCTTAGCTCCTGGAGCACCCTAGGATGCAGGGCATCCGACTGAATAGCCTTGCCTACCCTCAATTTACCCAGCTCCTCCCTGATCCTGTCCTCACTGATTGGACTAGGATCCATCCCTCTGTCCTCCCTTCCCTTACCCCTAACCCTTCACTTCTCTCTCTATCATAAAGACCAAGCTGAAGTAACTATTTAGCACCTCTGCCTTCTCAAAGTCCCCTTCCACATGTACTTCCCCCCCTTACCCTTACTATCCCCAGCCTTGCTTTGCTGTTCTCCCCTATGTACCAAAAAAAGTTTCATCACCCCTTTTGACCTTCCTAGCAATTTTCTCCTTCATTTCTTTTGCCTTCCTGATCTTCCACCCTGCCTTTCTCAACTTCTCCCTCTAAGTTTCCCTGTCCTCCTTCCTCTGCATACCTCTCAACTGTCCCTGATTTTAAGGGACGTCCCTGATTTTACCTCTAAAGTTTACTCTGTCCCTCCTAAAAATTGTGTTTCCGTGACCAAACAGTAGGGGCTGTAAGCACAAAATAATGTCAAACATTAAAGTTACAGATTTGTTCTTCCTTAGAAAATGCATTTTACACTAAGCCCCTTATTCTACCATGTTTCTGAGTAGATATCACCAATTTTGAATATGTGTCCCTGATTTTGGTCCTTTGTCCCTGATTTTTTTAAGCCTTGTCCCTGAATTATGAGGCAGGAGGTTGAGAGGTATGTTCCTCTGCATCCTCTTATATTCTCTGAATGCCTTTTTTACCTCCCCTATTGTCACACTCACTTCCCTGTTGAACCAAAGCAGCCTCCTCTGTCTTCTGCTCTTCCTCACCTTCCTTATACAACTCTCTGCATCTTTTAATATCCCCACCTTGATCTCGTTCCATAGTACCTCAACCACCCCTATCTTCTCCTTCCACTCCATTTCATTCCTGAATATCTCCCTCATTCTGGGAAAATCTGCCCACCTAATGTCCAGGACCTCTGTGATAGTTTGACTCTCTTCATACCCTGTTCTAGCCTTGAAGCCCACTGTGTTATGGCAATTTGCTCCTAAGCTGACCCAAACCCCCACTCCCACCAAACTATCCCCACTGGTGAGAGCCACATCAAGTATGTTATCCCTCCCTGGTAGGTTCCCTTACCAGCTGCTGCAGGAAGGCTCTCTGGAGGGACTTGAGGATCACCCTGCTCCTGGACGACATAGCTGATGGGACATCTGTCTATTTCTGGGAAATTAAAGACAATTAGGATAAGTAAGGAAATAATAAAAAAAAATTAAAATACCTAAAAATAAGAAAAAAGGTAAACAAAGGAGAACAAGAAAAAAGTAGTCCTATTGAGCCATTGTAAGTTTACTGTTTGGCCAGTAGATGACAGATGCTACATTTCATTATAACACAAGTAGGTGAACCGAGGAGTATTGGTACTACTGTGCTTGCTTAATGTAAACAGGCTGGTAAGGTCACAAATCTTTTTCCTGTGCTATTGTGCTGGGATGTCAGCGCTGAGTTCCAAGATTCTCAGCCAGTCAGGTTTCTGGATATTTGTTATGCCCATTTCATAATTAGTTGTATTTAGTTGTACTTATCTGTTGATATGTCATGCTGATATTTAGTAAAGTTTACCTTTTTTTGGTATTCAGTGAACTAACTTTGACACTTTGCTTAGTTACTTCCCTTTTTGTCAGTGTTTCTTTTTTCTCATTTCACTTTGACCAGCTAAATTTAAAGTTATTATTATGTGTCGGTATGCTTTATTGAGTGCTATTTATGTTGAGACATACTGGTTAGTCCAAGGGTTGGGATCTGGGATAGGGTAGCAACCGTGTAGCTTCTGGGGAACACTCTCAAAGAGAACACGCCAGACACCCGGTTTTATTAAATGAAATCTGTTTTATTTCCAGTAGCAGAATAAAATAAAAAAAAAAAACAATGCATATTCAGCTTAGCAGACATTTCAGTTCAGTCTCTTTCTGTCTCAACTTGGGTCTCACTGACATAGAAATCACTTCATTGGGCTCAGGTATTGCTTGTTAACAACCTCCCCCCGATACATCCAACAACCAGAAAAAAAGTAGTGTAGTGAGGTTTTAAAGGGCTAGCTTGAAAGAAGTAGGGGTTTGGCACAAATCATACCACAGCTCCAGTCAAAACCTGCATTGCCTGTGTTGGAGGGTTGTGAAACAGTTTATGGGTAAAAGGAGCATGATAGACATACACTCCATCACATACCCTACAGCTCAGAGTCATTCCCATAGCATACTCTGTAAAGGCCCGTGAACTACCCCTCTGAGAGAGAACTCTCATTACCATGCTGGGTATCTGCCTGGTGGTGCACATCAAACAAAAAGGCTGAAGTACCAAATACCATCTGGTGAAGTTGGCATTGACATCATGCATAGCATATAACCAGTTGAGGGGGGTTGGTCAGTGACAAGGATGAACATCCATCCCAATAGGTAATAGCAGAGGGTGACCACCACTCAATTTAGTGCCGGACACTCTTTTTTCAGTGGGGCATAGCATTGCTCCTTGGGAAAAAGTTTGCAAGTTAGATACAGGGTAGGGTGAATGCTGTCTTCAAAGTCTCTTGATAACACTGCCCCCAGCCACACCTCAGATTCATCTGTGTACAAAATGAAGGTATGGTTGGAATCTGGACTTTGGATGATTGGCCCCTCATAGAGTACATTTTTGATGTCCTGAAATGCTTTCTTTTTTTTTAAATTGAATATACTTTATTAAATGGGTACCAAACATGAGAGTACAATAGAATAAGAGCATTACAGTTGAACATTCAAGTCACAACTCCCATTACCCCCACAGTACAGTCTTGTTTACATCCAACCAATAGACTAACCAATCAATCCACCCACCCCTATCTCCCCACACTCCGGAGATGGTCTTTACATTACACACCCCACTAATAGACATATGGTCTTGCCTCATCTGAGATGTAAGTCAAGGGGGAGAACAGCAAATAAATCAAAAGTAGGAATAATGACATGCAAGGATGCCATCCTAAGCATATTGGATCACACCTGTAGAAAATAACCATCACACTTCCTGTAAGGAGAGAAGAACATTTAAAGGTTTCCATATTTTCTGATAATGTGCTACACAATTTGATATGTTAGCAATTACTTTTTCATCACGTAAAGTGAGTAACGTTTCTTTAAACCATTCCAGATATGTTGGGGTGTTGTGATCACACCAGTGCCTCAAAATAATTTTTTTAGCATATGCTGAAATCAAGGCCATGTGATGACACTGATTCCATATTAGGTTTCTCTCAAAAAACCCCAATAAACATATTTCAGTAGAATCCAGCCCCAATAGGGGATCCAAGTGCTATCGTACGGAGTCCCAGGAAGACCTCGTTATGCCACACTCCCAAAAAGTGTGTAACAATGTACCTGGAGCCTCATCACACTTAATACGGTTATCTGTTGTCAATGTCACCCATTCTGAACAATTTGACATGTGTAATGAAGATTGCGAAATATTTGAAACTGCATGTGGCGGTATCTATCCCATTTAATGAACTTATACAAATTCAGCCATAAGCAATGCTAATCATATGGCTTTCCAGATGGGGCCAAAGCTTTATCCCAGAATAAGGCAACTCCAGATGTCTTACAAGGATGCAGATCAAGGAGGTAATTACACAGGGCAGAAATGACATGAGACTGGAAGGCTTTAGGAACTAAACTATGTATGGAAGCACCATAGGCATTAGACCATGGCCCCTGACCAAAATAACTAAACAATAAATGTGAAATTTGGAAGAATTTGAAACAATGTTTATTAGAAATATGAAACTTCTGTTGAACTTCATGAAACTTCATGAGGTTACCCTTCCTAAGAAGGTGTTCTACTAAAGTAATTTCTGAATAAGGCCAAAACTGAAATGCTGTCTTGACACTCAGATGACCAAAAGACTTTATTTGGGTTGATTTCCTTGGTCAGCTTAGTCAGTGGGGTAGCAAGGGTAGAGAATTATAAAAAGAATTGTCATTAAGACCCTGCATGTCTAAGAAAGGACCTAACCTGATTCTTAGTAGTTGAAATTAGGTAGTAAGCTACGTCCTTTACTTTGTCAATTACATGGTGTATGTGGCCTTTCTCAACCACATACCCCAAAGTATTTTGTCTCCTGCCACACTAGGGTGCATTTTGCCACATTTGCCATGAGACCTTCCTCTTTGAGCAATTGAAGTACTGTGGCATATCCTGCAGATGGTTGTTTCAGTCATAGCTGAATATGACATCATCATCCAGGGAATGGAGGATGTGGTCCATCATTCTTTGTAATGTAGCTAGGGGTCCATTCAATCCAAAGGGAAGCATGATTAATTGATATAGGCCAAATGGGGGTGAGAGCAGTCATTTTCTCATGGGACTCAGGAGTTAAAGGATCTACCAATCCGCCTTGGTCAGGTCAAGGGTACTAATGTAACAAGCCTTCCCCAGTTGGTCCAACAGTTCATTTATCCTTTGCATAAGGTATGCTTTGAACTTGGATATAACATTAACTTTCTGGGAGTCTATACAAAACCAGGTGGTCTTGTCTGGTTTTGGGGCTAGCACAATAGGGCTGGCTATTCACTCTGGGGTTCCTTAATGACTCCCAATCCCAACATAGACTGGAATTCCTCCCTTACTGACTGTCAGATTCCTTCCAGTAGTCTGTATGGTTGTTGGTGGATCCAGATACCTGGGTCTGTGTGTATGTGGTGCTGGATCACATGGGCTTGTCCTGGCTTTGGGGACAGTACATCCCAAAAATTTTCCACCAGCCCCGAGCATCTTGCTTTTGGGTCTTGTTTAGCCAGTTTTCATTGGGATGGTGCTCAGTTCCTTTACAATTTTAGGTCCTAAGTCTAGAGTTCTATCATTAGTGTCCTCATCTGTCAGTAGACTTGGGGTCACTTTAGGATCTTCTGGTTCACTGAGCAAGTCCTCCCCGTCTTTCCAAGGTTTTGACAAATAAACATGTTAACTTTGTTTTTCTTTTTCTTCAATTGTAAGACTTTGTAATCAACTGGCCCCACCATTCTGAGGACCTCATGTGGTGCCTGCCATTTATCTAGGAGTTTACTCTCAGAGCTAGGCAACAGAATGCTACTGAACAAAAGAGTAAACAGGGAGGAGAGGAGGCACTGTGGGTCACCTTGGAGACTGGAAAGGGCACCACAATCTGCACAGGGGTTGTGTACAGACCCCCATGTCAGGGGGAGGGAATGGACAAGGATATGATAGAAGGCATTCTTAGAATGGCAGAGAAAGGGGAGATACTATTGATGGGAGACCTGAAAATGCCAGATGTTAACTGGAGCACATTTGCTGCAGCCACATCCCAAAGCAGAGCCATTCTTGATGCCCTACACGTGGCAGGCATTAGACAGCTAGTTTCAGAACCCACTCATGAGGGAGCAATCTTAGACCTTGTACTCTCAAACGGGGACAGTGAGAGGATCTCAGATCTAGAAGTGGGTTGCCATCTGGGGACAAGTGACCATCAAACAGTGTGGTTCATGTTAAACTCAGCTACAGAGTCAAGCCATACAAAGTGAGGGTACTGGACTTTAGGAGAGCTGACTTTCACAGGATGGGAGTGCCTCAGAAAAGCACTAGCAAACAGGCTAGAAGGAGGTGTGGAGCAACAATGGGGAATCATCAAAACTGCCATCACAGAGGCAACAAGCCTTTGTGTGAAGCAAATAAACAAATCAAATCGAAAGAAAAAGCCACATGGTTCTCAAAGAGGTGGCTGTGAAAGTCAGGAAGAAAAGATAGCATTCCGAAGTATAAGGAAACACAGAAGGAGCAGGACAGAGAGCTGTACCAGTTAAGGCAGAAAGAAGCAGGAGGGAAGTCAGAATAGCAAAGGCCCAAACTGAGGAAAAGATAGCCAACTCAGTTTAAGAGGGGATAAAACCTTTTATAGGTATATCAGCGAGCGTAGAAAGACAAAGGGAGGGATAGTGAGACTGAATAGAATGAACGGTGGGTGGGCAGAGGGGGACAGTGAAAAAGCAGGGATACTGAATGAATATTTCTGCTCAGTATTCACAAAAGAGGTGGGGGAAGTGTCTAATCCAATTTACAAAAGCACTCTTGATAGGGGGGTCGATCCCAGTCCTTTCACAGAAGAAAGGGTTCTGCAAGAACTCCTAAAATTGAAGGTGGACAAAGCAATGGGTCCTGATGGAATTCACCCCAGAATTCTAAAAGAATTAAGGGAGGAACTAGTGAAACCACTGGCTACTCTTTTAATAAATCATGGGAGGATGGTGTGGTACCCGAGGACTGGAGGAAGCGGATGTGATTCCCTTCACAAAGTGGGACCAAGACAAGGCAGGAAACTACAGACCTGTCAGTCTGACCTCTGTGGTAGGGAAAGTGATGGAGTCACTTCTGAAGGAAAGAATAGTTGAGTACCTAGAGGCCAGTGTAGCGCAGGACCCAGGGCAGCATGGATTCACAGCGGGAAGGTCATGTCAGATGAATCTAATAGATTTCTTTGACGGGTGACCAAAGTAGTAGACCAGGGAGGGGCTGTGGACATGGCCTACCTAGACTTTAGCAAGGAATTTGACACAGTCCCATACAAAAGATTAATAGTCAAATTAACCAGCCTGGGAGTGGGTCCTGGGGTGGTAGTCTGGGTAAAACACTGGCTGCACAACAGGACACAGAAGGTAATTGTAAATGGAGTCCACTCTGAAGAAAGAGAGTTACTAGTGGGGTACCGCAGGGTTCAGTATTGGGTCCAGTCCTTTTTAATGTCTTCATCAGTGACATTGCAGAGGGACTAGAAGGAAAAGTATGTCTTTTTGCAGAGGACACAAAGATCTGCAACAGGGTTGATACACAAGGAGGCGTGGAAAGGATGAAAAGGGACTTGGCAAGGTTGGAGGAATGGTCAGAAGTATGGCAGCTAGGATTCAATGCAAAGAAGTGCAAAATAATGCACTTGGGAAACAAGAACCCAGGGGAAGAATACACAATGGGTGGGGAGGTAGTAACAACAACAAAAAAGGAAAGGGACCTGGGGATAATCATATCAGATGACCTTAAGGTTAGCAAGCAATGTGAGAAGGCAGTAGGGAGGGCTGGGGTATACTGGGATGTAGAGGAAAGCATCAGCAGCAGAAAACAGGAAGTTGTTATCCCTCTGTACAGACAGTTGGTGAGACCCCATCTGGAGTACTGTGTCCAGTTCTGGAGAACCCATCTTCGCAAGGACATAGACAGCATAGAGGTAGTCAGAGGAGGGCAACTAAAATGGTGCAGGGTCTGCAGGAGAAGCCGTATGAGGAGAGACTAAGAGAGCTTAATATGTATACCCTTGAGGAAAGAAGGGAGAGGGGACGTGATAGAAACTTTTAAGTACCTCAGTGGAATCAACAAAGTCCAAGGTAGCATCTTCAGAAAAGAGACTTGCAAGAACAAGGGACACAATTTAAAGATAGAGGAGGAGGTTCAGGGCAACGTGAGAAGTATTATTTCACAGAGAGGTAGTGGATGCATGGAACAGCCTTCCTGAGGAGGTTGTGGGGTCTAAAACTGCAGGAGAATTCAAGAATGCATGGGACAGACATAAGGCAATTCTTGTGGGGGGTAGGAAGAAATAGGCTGTTGGTTAACTAGGATCTACGACCTATCCTGTAGGTAGGGAAATGGGCAGACTAGATGGGCCAAGCGGTCCTTATCTGCCATCAAAGTCTATGTTTCTATGTTTCTAATGGAGTACTTTTTCACCAGACTTGAATTTCCATAGCCTGGTCCCTTGGTCATAGTGTCCTGCCTGGGCTTGCTGTGCTTTTTAAATTTACTTGGCACATTGGAGCATGTTAGGTGGACTATGAGCCTGTTCTTCCCACATCTCTTTTACAAGATCCAACATCCTTGAGGTTGTCACCTGTGCAACAATTCAAAGGGTGAGAACCCTGTGGATGACTGTGGTACCTACCAAATGGCAAACATTAAATAAGGTAACAATTCATCCCAGTTATTTACCTCAGTAGACACAAACTTAGGCAGCACACCTTTTAATGATTTATTAAAGTGTTCCACTAAGCCATTGGTCTGTAGATAATACAATGATGTCCAGATGGACTTAACCTTAGCACATACCTCCCTCATAAGTTTTGACATAAAGCTGGTTCCATGATCAAACAGATTTCTTTGACTGGGTGACCAGGGAAGTAGATCAGGGTAGAGCAGTGGATGTGGCCTATCTAAATTTTAGTAAGGCCTCCAACATAATTCCACATAGGAGACTTGTAAACAAGCTGGGCAGCATAGGAGTGGGATCAATGGTGGTATACTGGGTAAGGACTTCGTTAGGGGACAGGAGACAGAGGATGGTGGTAAATGGAGTTCACTCTGAGGAAGGGAAAGTAACCAGTGGGGTGCCACAAGGATCAGTACTGGAACCAGTCCTCTTTAATGTCTTTATCAGTGATATTGCAGAGGGGCTAGAAGAGAAAGTATGCCTTTTAGTGGATAACAATAAAATCAGCAATAGGATACACCCTCCGGAGGGGGGAAAAATGATTAGAGATCTAAGAAAACTAGAGGAGTGGTTAAGGGTGTTTCAGCGGAGTTTCAATGAGAAGAAGTGCAACATCATGCACTTGGGGCAGAAACACTGTGGTTAAGTACAAAATGGAGGGGTGTAGTAATAATGACCACAAAACAGGAAAGAGACATGGGTAATCATATCTGATGACCTAAAGGTGGCTAGACAGTGTGACAAAGCAGTGGGGAGAGATAGTGAGATAATAGGGTGCACAGGAAGGGGTATCATCAGCAGAAAGTGAGAGGTGGTGTTGTCCAGTTCTGGATACCACATCTCTGGAAGGACATAGACAGAGTTGAGGTGATCCAGAGGAGGACAACTAAAATGGTGCAGAGTCTGCATCAGAAGCCATATGAGGAGATACTAAAGGATCTCAATATGTACACCGTGAAGGAAAGAAGAGATTGGAGGATGTGATAGAAAGTGGAGGCAAGCCAGAGGAGGGCTACCAAGTAAAGATGCAGCTAATTTAAATTCCACTAGCAAAGTGAAGCGAAGTGGGCACTTTGTGTTGCCAATCCGCTGTGTGGAGTGGGCAATGCAAAGTGCTCACTCCGCCTTGTCATTACCACTTCGCATTAAGGCAGAATGGCAATGCTAAGCAAGGCAAAGTCACTGTTTTTAATGGACTTCGCGTTCCTCATTATGATTCTAAGTGATCCACTTGGTGTTTCAGATTTGGCAGCCCTCCCACACATCACATGGCTTGTAGTACTGTAAGTCACATGCTCTTTAACTAGGCAGGAAGAAAGTGAGTCATACAAGCAGACACTTTTACTTTCTCTTGTGCAGACGGAGAGAGAGTAGTGTGTTTTGTGACTGCTGATACTTTGAGATCAGAGCGAGGAGGAGGAGATTTAAACTTTGATTTAGACCCAACAGCTTTTTTAAAAGCTACATTTTTTTGTCTTTTCTGTACTCTTTTTCACTTAATTTGTTCTTTTTGTAAATTATATTTTGTAGTTAGTTGTTTGTCTGTGTGACTATGTGTGCGTGTGTTGTGTGACAGTGTGAGTAGTAATTGTTTGGATTGAGGGAGCTCAGTAGGAGAGATGGACCACGGTAAGGGAATGTCTGGGGTGGGGGCAGCTCTGGGAGAGGGTGGTAGTGGTAAGCATCATATCATACACATGTGTGGAGGGCATGGGCACCCATTTCTGTTGGACCGCTCAATACTTGTGAGTGTCCCCCCCCCGAAGCAGGACTAGCACCACCTTCTGTCCTGACTCTGAGGCAGTTGAACAATCACCACCACCACCACCAAATCCAGGTTCAGTGGAGCAGGATGTGCCTTTTCCCCCGGGCCCAGGTGTGGATCCCGTCCCTGTTCAGCACTGTGACCAGCTGGCTGCCAGTTCATCTGGCCATCCCCTGCCTGTGCCTGATCCTCTCCACACCTCCATTGTTTGGCAGTTTTTTACTGTGTGGGGAGGGACAGCAGTGTGTTCAAGTGCTGCCTATGTTAGGTGGAGGTGCGCCTTTGCCCCCGGGGGACTCACCTGGGGACTGAGGGCCAGTGCACCCATATGCTCATTCACCAGCAGTTGGAGTGGCAGGCTGCCACAGAACAGACCATGCCTGCACCTGCTGGCCATTCTGTGGCAGAGGGTGCAACTGTGCATTGCAGCATCCCTAAGAAGAGGAGCAGTACCTTCTGCTCCACCAGCACCCCCCCCCCACCACCACCACCACCAGCAGGTCAGCCTGTAGAACGTGTTGACCCCAGAGAACTGCATGTAACACAGGCTGACTTGGCAGTTCTCTTGAGTGCTGTCGAGGAGCACAATGAGAGGGTAAGTGCTGTGGAGCAGTGGCTGGATTGCATAGAGGAACATCAGCTGCAAATTATGTCCGTGCTGGAACTGCTGCTGGATCACCATGGGATCCCACATTATTTTTTTTTTTCCTCAAACCATGCGCCCCCCTACACCTTCCTTGCTGTGTTATAAAATGTATTCCTCCACCATCCCCAACCCTTGTATGTAATTATGCCCTTCTTTTGTTGTTGTCTTCCATATGCGTGACTCTTTGTATTCTGAGCAGTGCAAGAATACTGTGCTAAACTGTATGTGTGCAGTTAGTCTTCTTTCCAGTCTGTGTATGTACTGCAGATACTGTCCAACTCCCTGACTTAAAAACATTTATTAATGAGTACAATGGTGGGATGGTGAAGCCTGGAGAGATACTACAAAACAGACTTACAATACATCCAAGTAACTAGTAAAAAATTAATGTTCGGTGTGGCGTGATCATAAATTGTGATTTGTGACTGAATTTGTGACCATGATGATAAAAAACATGAATGCCTACAGCTGTACTTCCCTGGGCCCCGATGAGGTGTGGCACAAAACTCCCCGACTTGAAAACAAACATTAATGAGTACAGTGGTGTGGTGGTGAAGCATGGAGATATACTACAAAACAGGCTTACAATACATCCAAGTAACTATTAAAAAAATGAATGTTGTGATTCGTGACGTGATCGTATATCATGATTTGTGACTGCATTTGTGACCATGATGATGAAGAATGTGATTTGTATCACAGGTGACTAGTGATGGTGGTCCGGACTTAAAAATGCATATTAATGAGCACAATGTTTATGCAGAATTATGCACCACACCTGTCCAGTACTCTGATGGGGAGCCAAAGAAACATCTGTGACTTAAATTAGAGATGGAGATTGGGCCCTAAACAGATGCAAATGCACAGACAGATTAAGATTGCACTGCGCATTGAAGAGATGCAGATGCAAAGGCACAACACCTAACCAGTGCTCACCATCATAAATTCAAATCTGGAAAAGAATACCTTTGCCGGTTGGGGTGGGCCACGGAGGGGGGCAGTGTACTGCACTGCTGCAGTTAACAGTCACTAGTATTGGTACCAGAAAAGATACCGCAAAGAAGTACAAAAATTACACAGCTGCAGTGGATAGCAGGTTCACATTGCTGAAATTATGTGGCACAATAAAAGATGTCTGATTTGATGATAAGTGTCATGCACATACTCACACACACACACTAAGTAATGCGTAGCCTTAATGGAAGAGGGATGCCTGGATATCGTAGCAGTCACAGAAACATGGTACACAGAGAACCATAACTGGGATGTTAACATACCAGGGTACATAACTTACAGGAGAGACAGGCAGGGGAGAAGAGGGGGAGGAGTAGCTCTCTATGTAAAGGAAGGGATAAAAGCAACTGAACAAAAGAGTAAACAGGGAGGAGTGGAGGCACTGTGGGTCACCTTGGAGACTGGAAAGGGCACCACAATCCGCACAGGGGTTGTGTACAGACCCCCATGTCAGGTGGAAGGAATGGACAAGGATATGATGAAAGGCATTCTTAGAATGGCAGAGAAAGGGGAGACAGTGTTGATGGGAGACCTGAATATGCCAGATGTTAACTGGTGCACATTTGCTGCAGCCAAATCCAAGAGCAGGGCCATTCTTGATGCCCTACAGGTGGCAGGCATTAGACAGCTAGTTTCGGAACCCACTCGTGAGGGATCAATCTTAGACCTCGTACTCTCAAATGCGGGCAGTGAGAGGATCTCAGATCCAGAAGTGGGTTGCCATATGGGGACAAGTGACCATCAAACAGTGTGGTTCACGTTAAACTCAGCTACGGAGTCAAGCCATACAAAAGTGAGGGTACTGGACTTTAGGAGGGCTGACTTTGGCAAGATGGGAGAGTGCTTCAGAAAAGCACTAACAAACAGGCTAGAAGGAGGTGTGGAGCAACAATGGGGAATTATCAAAACTGCCATCACAGAGGCAACAAGCCTTTGTGTGAAGCAAATAAACAAATCAAATCGAAAGAAAAAGCCACTATGGTTCTCAAGAGAGGTGACTGTGAAAGTCAGGAAGGAAAAGATAGCATTCTGGAAGTATAAGGAAACACAGAAGGAGCAGGATAGAGAGCTGTACCAGTTAAGGCAGAAAAAAGCAGGGAGGGAAGTCAGAATAGCAAAGGCCCAAACTGAGGAAAAGGTAGCCAACTCAGTTTAGAAGGGGGATAAAATCTTTTATAGGTACTTCAGCGAGCGTAGAAAGACAAAGGGAGGGATAGTGAGGCTGAATAGAATGAACAGTGGGTGGGCAGAGGGGGACAGTGAAAAAGCAGGAATACTGAATGAATATTTCTGCTCAGTATTCACAAAAGAGGTGGGGGAAGTGTCTAATCCAATTTACAGAAGCACTCTTGATAGGGGGGTCGATCCCAGTCCTTTCACAGAAGAAAGGGTTCTGCAAGAACTCCTGAAACTGAAGGTGGACAAAGCAATGGGTCCTGAAGGAATTCACCGCAGAATTGTTAAAGAATTAAGGGAGGAACTAGTGAAACCACTGGCTACTCTTTTTAATAAATCATGGGAGGATGGTGTGGTACCCGAGGACTGGAGGAAGGCGGATGTGATTTCCCTTCACAAAAGTGGGACCAAGACAAAGGCAGGAAACTACAGACCTGTCAGTCTGACCTCTGTGGTAGGGAAAGTGATGGAGTCACTTCTGAAGGAAAGAATAGTTGAGTACCTAGAGGCCAGTGTAGCACAGGACCCAGGGCAGCATGGATTCACAGCGGGAAGGTCATGTCAGATGAATCTAATAGATTTCTTTGACGGGTGACCAAAGTAGTAGACCAGGGAGGGGCTGTGGACATGGCCTACCTAGACTTTAGCAAGGCATTTGACATAGTCATACACAAAAGATTAATAGTCAAATTAACCAGCCTGGGAGTGGGTCCCAGGGTGGTAGTCTGGGTAAAACATTGGCTGGACAACAGGACACAGAAGGTAATTGTAAATGGAGTCCACTCTGAAGAAAGAGAGGTTACTAGTGGGGTACCGCAGGGTTCAGTATTGGGTCCAGTCCTTTTTAATGTCTTCATCTGTGACATTGCAGAGGGACTGGAAGGAAAAGTATGCCTTTGCAGAGGACACAAAGATCTGCAACAGGGTTGATACACAAGGAGGCGTGGAAAGGATGAAAAGGGACTTGGCAAGGTTGGAGGAATGGTCAGAAGTATGGCAGCTAGGATTCAATTCAAAGTGCAAATAATGCACCTGGGAAACAAGAACCCAGGGAAGAATACACAATGGGTGGGGAGGTAGTAACAACAACAAAAAAGGAAAGGGACCTGGGGGTAATCATATCAGATGACCTTAAGGTTAGCAAGCAATGTGAGAAGGCAGTAGGGAGGGCTGGGGGTATACTGGGATGTATAGGGAAAGGCATCAGCAGCAGAAAACAGGAAGTTGTTATCCCTCTGTACAGACAGTTGGTGAGACCCCATCTGAGTACTGTGTCCAGTTCTGGAGAACCCATCTCCGCAAGGACATAGACAGCATAGAGGTTGTCCAGGAGGCAACTAAAATGGTGCAGGGTCTGCAGGAGAAGCCGTATGAGGAGAGACTAAGGGAGCTTAATATGTATACCCTTGAGGAAAGAAGGGAGAGGGGACGTGATAGAAACTTTTAAGTACCTCAGTGGAATCAACAAAGTCAAGAGAGTAGCATCTTCCAGAAAAGACTTGCAAGAACAAGGGGACACAATTTAAAGATAGAGGAGGGCGGTTCAGGGCAATGTGAGAAGTATTATTTCACAGAGAGGTAGTGGATGCATGGAACAGCCTTCCTGAGGAGGTTGTGTGGTCTAAAACTGTGGGAGAATTCAAGAATGCATGGGACAGACATAAGGCAATTCTTGTGGGGGTAGGAAGAAATAGGCTGTTGGTTAACTAGGATCTCTGACCTATCCTGTAGGTAGGAAATGGGTAGACTAGATGGGCCAAGCGGTCCTTATCTGCCATCAAAGTCTATGTTTCTATGTTTCCAATGGAGTACTTTTTCACCAGACTTGAATTTCCATAGCCTGGTCCCTTGGTCATAGTGTCCTGCCTGGGCTTGCTGTGCTTTTTTTTAAATTTACTTTGGCACATTGGAGCATGTTAGGTGGACTATGAGCCTGTTCTTCCCACATCTCTTTTTACAAGATCCAACATCCCTTGAGGTTGTCACCTGTGCAACAATTCAAAGGGTGAGAACCCTGTGGATGACTGTGGTACCTACCAAATGGCAAACATTAAATAAGGTAACAATTCATCCCAGTTATTTACCTCAGTAGACACAAACTTAGGCAGCACACCTTTTAATGATTTATTAAAGTGTTCCACTAAGCCATTGGTCTGTAGATAATACAATGATGTCCAGATGGACTTAACCTTAGCACATACCTCCCTCATAAGTTTTGACATAAAGCTGGTTCCATGATCAAACAGATTTCTTTGACTGGGTGACCAGGGAAGTAGATCAGGGTAGAGCAGTGGATGTGGCCTATCTAAATTTTAGTAAGGCCTCCAACATAATTCCACATAGGAGACTTGTAAACAAGCTGGGCAGCATAGGAGCGGGATCAATGGTGGTATACTGGGTAAGGACTTCGTTAGGGGACAGGAGACAGAGGGTGGTGGTAAATGGAGTTCACTCTGAGGAAGGGAAAGTAACCAGTGGGGTGCCACAAGGATCAGTACTGGAACCAGTCCTCTTTAATGTCTTTATCAGTGATATTGCAGAGGGGCTAGAAGAGAAAGTATGCCTTTTTGTGGATAACAATAAAATCTGCAATAGGATACACCCTCCGGAGGGGGTTGAAAAATGATTAGAGATCTAAGAAAACTAGAGGAGTGGTTAAGGGTGTTTCAGCGGAGTTTCAATGAGAAGAAGTGCAACATCATGCACTTGGGGTGCAGAAACACTGTGGTTAAGTACAAAATGGAGGGGGGTGTAGTAATAATGACCACAAAACAGGAAAGAGACATGGGGTAATCATATCTGATGACCTAAAGGTGGCTAGACAGTGTGACAAAGCAGTGGGGAGAGATAGTGAGATAATAGGGTGCACATGGAGGGGTATCATCAGCAGAAAGTGAGAGGTGGTGTTGTCCAGTTCTGGATACCACATCTCTGGAAGGACATAGACAGAGTTGAGGTGATCCAGAGGAGGACAACTAAAATGGTGCAGAGTCTGCATCAGAAGCCATATGAGGAGATACTAAAGGATCTCAATATGTACACCGTGAAGGAAAGAAGAGATTGGAGGATGTGATAGAAAGTGGAGGCAAGCCAGAGGAGGGCTACCAAGTAAAGATGCAGCTAATTTAAATTCCACTAGCGAAGTGAAGCGAAGTGGGCACTTTGTGTTGCCAATCCGCTGTGTGGAGTGGGCAATGCAAAGTGCTCACTCCACCTTGTCATTACCACTTCGCATTAAGGCAGAATGGCAATGCTAAGCAAGGCAAAGTCACTGTTTTTAATGGACTTCGCGTTCCTCATTATGATTCTAAGTGATCCACTTGGTGTTTCAGATTTGGCAGCCCTCCCACACATCACATGGCTTATAGTACTGTAAGTCACATGCTCTTGAACTAGGCAGGAAGAAAGTGAGTCATAAAAGCAGACACTTTACTTTCTCTTGTGCAGACGGAGAGAGAGTAGTGTGTTTTGTGACTGCTGATACTTTGAGATAAGAGCGAGGAGGAGGAAATTTAAACTTTGATTTAGACCCAACAGCTTTTTTAAAAGCTACATTTTTTTGTCTTTTCTGTACTCTTTTTTACTTAATTTGTTCTTTCTGTAAATTTTATTTTGTAGTTAGTTGTTTGTCTGTGTGACGTGTGTGTGTGTGTGTGTTGTGTGACAGTGTGAGTAGTAATTGTTTGGATTGAGGGAGCTCAGTAGGAGAGATGGACCACGGTAAGGGAATGTCTGGGGTGGGGGCAGCTCTGGGAGAGGGTGGTAGTGGTAAGCATCATATCATACACATGTGTGGAGGGCATGGGCACTCATTTCTGTTGGACCGCTCAATACTTGTGAGTGTCCCCCCCCCGAAGCAGGACTAGCACCGCCTTCTGTTCTGACTCTGAGGCAGTTGAACAATCACCACCACCACCACCAAATCCACGTTCTGTGGAGCAGGATGTGCCTTTTCCCCCGGGCCCAGGTGTGGATCCCGTCCCTGTTCAGCACTGTGACCAGCTGGCTGCCAGTTCATCTGGCCATCCCCTGACTGTGCCTGGTCCTCCCCACATCTCCATTGTTTGGCAGTTTTTTACTGTGTTGGGGGGGGGACAGCAGTGTGTTCAAGTGCTGCCTATGTTAGGTGGAGGTGCGCCTTTGCCCCCGGGGGACTCACCTGGGGACTGAGGGCCAGTGCACCCATATGCTCATTCACCAGCAGTTGGAGTGGCAGGCTGCCACAGAACGGACCATGCCTGCACCTGCTGGCCATTCTGTGGCAGAGGGTGCAGCTGTGCATTGCAGCATCCCTAAGAAGAGGAGTAGTACCTGCTGCTCCACCAGCACCCCCACCCCCCACCACCACCACCACCAGCAGGTCAGCCTGTAGAACGTGTTGACCCCAGAGAACTGCATGTAACACAGGCTGACTTGGCAGTTCTCTTGAGTGCTGTCGAGGAGCACAATGAGAGGGTAAGTGCTGTGGAGCAGTGGCTGGATTGCATAGAGGAACATCAGCTGCAAATTATGTCCGTGCTGGAACTGCTGCTGGATCACCATGGGATCCCACATTATTTTTTTTTTTCCTCAAACCATGCGCCCCCCTACACCTTCCTTGCTGTGTTATAAAATGTATTCCTCCACCATCCCCAACCCTTGTATGTAATTATGCCCTTCTTTTGTTGTTGTCTTCCATATGCGTGACTCTTTGTATTCTGAGCAGTGCAAGAATACTGTGCTAAACTGTATGTGTGCAGTTAGTCTTCTTTCCAGTCTGTGTATGTACTGCAGATACTGTCCAACTCCCTGACTTAAAAACATTTATTAATGAGTACAATGGTGGGATGGTGAAGCCTGGAGAGATACTACAAAACAGACTTACAATACATCCAAGTAACTAGTAAAAAAATTAATGTTGCGAATTGTGACGTGATCATAAATTGTGATTTGTGACTGAATTTGTGACCATGATGATAAAGAAACATGAATGCCTACAGCTGTACTTCCCTGGGCCCCGATGAGGTGTGGCACAAAACTCCCCGACTTGAAAACAAACATTAATGAGTACAGTGGTGTGGTGGTGAAGCATGGAGATATACTACAAAACAGGCTTACAATACATCCAAGTAACTATTAAAAAAATGAATGTTGTGATTCGTGACGTGATCGTATATCATGATTTGTGACTGCATTTGTGACCATGATGATGAAGAATGTGATTTGTATCACAGGTGACTAGTGATGGTGGTCCGGACTTAAAATGCATATTAATGAGCACAATGTTTATGCAGAATTATGCACACACCTGTCCAGTACTCTGATGGGAGCCAAAGAAACATCTGTGACTTAAATTAGAGATGGAGATTGGGCCCCAAACAGATGCAAATGCACAGACAGATTAAGATTGTGCTATGACTGAAGAGATGCAGATGCAAAGGCACAACACCTAACCAGTGCTCACCATCATAAATTCAAATCTGAAAAGAATACCTTTGCCGGTTGGGGTGGGCCACGAGGGCAGTGTACTGCACTGCTGCAGTTAACAGTCACTAGTATTGGTACCAGAAAAGATACCACAAAAAGTACAAAATTACACAGCTGCAGTGGATAGCAGGTTCATGCTGAAATTATGGCACAATAAAAGATGTCTGATTTGATGATAAGTGTCACGCACATACTCACACACACACACTAAGTAATGTGAGCCTTAATGGAAGAGGATGCCTGGATATCGTAGCAGTCACAGAAACATGGTACACAGAGAACCATAACTGGGATGTTAACATACCAAGGTACATAACTTACAGGAGAGACAGGCAGGGAGAAGAGGGGAGGAGTAGCTCTCATGTAAAGGAAGGGATAAAAGCAACTGAACAAAAGAGTAAACAGGGAGGAGGAGGCACTGTGGGTCACCTTGGAGACTGGAAAGGCAACAATCCGCACAGGGGTTGTGTACAGACCCCATGTCAGGTGGAAGGAATGGACAAGGATATGATGAAAGGCATTCTTAGAATGGCGAAAGGGAGACAGTGTTGATGGGAGACCTGAATATGCCAGATGTTAACTGGTGCACATTTGCTGCAGCCAATCCAAGAGCAGGGCTATTCTTGATGCCCTACACGTGGCAGGCATTAGACAGCTAGTTTCAGAACCCACTCAGTGAGGAGCAATCTTAGACCTTGTACTCTCAAACGGGGACAGTGAGAGGATCTCAGATCCAGAAGTGGGTTGCCATATGGGGACAAGTGACCATCAAACAGTGTGGTTCACGTTAAACTCAGCTACTGAGTCAAGCCATACAAAAGTGAGGGTACTGGACTTTAGAGGCTGACTTTGGCAAGATGGGAGAGTGCTTCAGAAAAGCACTAACAAACAGGCTAGAAGGAGGTGTGGAGCAACAATGGGAATTATCAAAACTGCCATCACAGAGGCAACAAGCCTTTGTGAAGCAAATAAACAAATCAAATCGAAAGAAAAAGCCACTATGGTTCTCAAGAGAGGTGACTGTGAAAGTCAGGAAGGAAAAGATAGCATTCTGGAAGTATAAGGAAACACAGAAGGAGCAGGATAGAGAGCTGTACCAGTTAAGGCAGAAAAAAGCAGGGAGGGAAGTCAGAATAGCAAAGGCCCAAACTGAGGAAAAGGTAGCCAACTCAGTTTAGAAGGGGGATAAAATCTTTTATAGGTACTTCAGCGAGCGTAGAAAGACAAAGGGAGGGATAGTGAGGCTGAATAGAATGAACGGTGGGTGGGCAGAGGGGGACAGTGAAAAAGCAGGAATACTGAATGAATATTTCTGCTCAGTATTCACAAAAGAGGTGGGGGAAGTGTCTAATCCAATTTACAGAAGCACTCTTGATAGGGGGGTCGATCCCAGTCCTTTCACAGAAGAAAGGGTTCTGCAAGAACCCTAAAACTGAAGGTGGACAAAGCAATGGGTCCTGAAGGAATTCACCGCAGAATTGTTAAAGAATTAAGGAGGAACTAGTGAAACCACTGGCTACTCTTTTTAATAAATCATGGGAGGATGGTGTGGTACCGAGGACTGGAGGAAGGCGGATGTGATTCCCCTTCACAAAAGTGGGACCAAGACAGAGGCAGGAAACTACAGACCTGTCAGTCTGACCTCTGTGGTAGGGAAAGTGATGGAGTCACTTCTGAAGGAAAGAATAGTTGAGTACCTAGAGGCCAGTGTAGCACAGGACCCAGGGCAGCATGGATTCACAGCGGGAAGGTCATGTCAGATGAATCTAATAGATTTCTTTGACTGGGTGACCAAAGTAGTAGACCAGGGAGGGGCTGTGGACATGGCCTACCTAGACTTTAGCAAGGCATTTGACACAGTCATACACAAAAGATTAATAGTCAAATTAACCAGCCTGGGAGTGGGTCCCAGGGTGGTAGTCTGGGTAAAACATTGGCTGGACAACAGGACACAGAAGGTAATTGTAAATGGAGTCCACTCTGAAGAAAGAGAGGTTACTAGTGGGGTACCGCAGGGTTCAGTATTGGGTCCAGTCCTTTTTAATGTCTTCATCTGTGACATTGCAGAGGGACTGGAAGGAAAAGTATGCCTTTTTGCAGAGGACACAAAGATCTGCAACAGGGTTGATACACAAGGAGGCGTGGAAAGGATGAAAAGGGACTTGGCAAGGTTGGAGGAATGGTCAGAAGTATGGCAGCTAGGATTCAATTCAAAGAAGTGCAAAATAATGCACCTGGGAAACAAGAACCCAGGGGAAGAATACACAATGGGTGGGGAGGTAGTAACAACAACAAAAAAGGAAAGGGACCTGGGGGTAATCATATCAGATGACCTTAAGGTTAGCAAGCAATGTGAGAAGGCAGTAGGGAGGGCTGGGGTATACTGGGATGTATAGGGAAAGGCATCAGCAGCAGAAAACAGGAAGTTGTTATCCCTCTGTACAGACAGTTGGTGAGACCCCATCTGGAGTACTGTGTCCAGTTCTGGAGAACCCATCTCCGCAAGGACATAGACAGCATAGAGGTTGTCCAGAGGAGGGCAACTAAAATGGTGCAGGGTCTGCAGGAGAAGCCGTATGAGGAGAGACTAAGGGAGCTTAATATGTATACCCTTGAGGAAAGAAGGGAGAGGGGGGACGTGATAGAAACTTTTAAGTACCTCAGTGGAATCAACAAAGTCCAAGAGAGTAGCATCTTCCAGAAAAAGAGACTTGCAAGAACAAGGGGACACAATTTAAAGATAGAGGGAGGGAGGTTCAGGGGCAATGTGAGGAAGTATTATTTCACAGAGAGGGTAGTGGATTCATGGAGCAGCCTTCCTGAGGAGGTTGTGGGGTCTAAAACTGTGGGAGAATTCAAGAATGCATGGGACAGACATAAGGCAATTCTTGTGGGGGTAGGAAGAAATAGGCTGTTGGTTAACTAGGATCTACGACCTATCCTGTAGGTAGGGAAATGGGTAGACTAGATGGGCCAAGCGGTCCTTATCTGCCGTCAAAGTCTATGTTTCTATGTTTCCAATGGAGTACTTTTTCACCAGACTTGAATTTCCATAGCCTGGTCCCTTGGTCATAGTGTCCTGCCTGGGCTTGCTGTGCTTTTTTTTAAATTTACTTTGGCACATTGGAGCATGTTAGGTGGACTATGAGCCTGTTCTTCCCACATCTCTTTTTACAAGATCCAACATCCCTTGAGGTTGTCACCTGTGCAACAATTCAAAGGGTGAGACCCTGTGGATGACTGTGGTACCTACCAAATGGCAAACATTAAATAAGGTAACAATTCATCCCAGTTATTTACCTCAGTAGACACAAACTTAGGCAGCACACCTTTAATGATTTATTAAAGTGTTCCACTAAGCCATTGGTCTGTAGATAATACAATGATGTCCAGATGGACTTAACCTTAGCACATACCTCCTCATAAGTTTTGACATAAAGCTGGTTCCATGATCAAACAGATTTCTTTGACTGGGTGACCAGGAAGTAGATCAGGTAGAGCAGTGGATGTGGCCTATCTAAATTTTAGTAAGGCCTCCAACATAATTCCACATAGGAGACTTGTAAACAAGCTGGGCAGCATAGGAGCGGGATCAATGGTGGTATACTGGGTAAGGACTGTTGGGGACAGGAGACAGAGGATGGTGGTAAATGGAGTTCACTCTGAGGAAGGAAAGTAACCAGTGGGGTGCCACAAGGATCAGTACTGGAACCAGTCCTCTTTAATGTCTTTATCAGTGATATTGCAGAGGGCTAGAAAGAAAGTATGCCTTTGTGGATAACAATAAAATCTGCAATAGATTACACCCTCCGGGGTTGAAAAATGATTAGAGATCTAAGAAAACTAGAGGAGTGGTTAAGGGTGTTTCAACGGAGTTTCAATGAGAAGAAGTGCAACATCATGCACTTGGGGTGCAGAAACACTGTGGTTAAGTACAAAATGGAGGGGGGTGTAGTAATAATGACCACAAAACAGGAAAGAGACATGGGGTAATCATATCTGATGACCTAAAGGTGGCTAGACAGTGTGACAAAGCAGTGGGGAGAGATAGTGAGATAATAGGGTGCACATGGAGGGGTATCATCAGCAGAAAGTGAGAGGTGGTGTTGTCCAGTTCTGGATACCACATCTCTGGAAGGACATAGACAGAGTTGAGGTGATCCAGAGAGGACAACTAAAATAGTGCGAGTCTGCATCAGAAGCCATATGAGGAGATACTAAGGATCTCAATATGTACACCGTGAAGGAAAGAAGAGATTGGAGGATGTGATAGAAAGTGGAGGCAAGCCAGAGGAGGGCTACCAAGTAAAGATGCAGCTAATTTAAATTCCACTATAGAGTGAAAGAAGTGGGCACTGTGTTGCCAATCCGCTGTGTGGAGTGGGCAATGCAAAGTGCTCACTCACTGTACACTTCGCATTAAGAGCAGAATGGCAATGCTAAGCAAGGCAAAGTCACTGTTTTTAATGGACTTCGCGTTCCTCATTATGATTCTAAGTGATCCACTTGGTGTTTCAGATTTGGCAGCCCTCCCACACATCACATGGCTTATAGTACTGTAAGTCACATGCTCTTGAACTAGGCAGGAAGAAAGTGAGTCATAAAAGCAGACACTTTTACTTTCTCTTGTGCAGACGGAGAGAGAGTAGTGTGTTTTGTGACTGCTGATACTTTGAGATAAGAGCGAGGAGGAGGAAATTTAAACTTTGATTTAGACCCAACAGCTTTTTTAAAAGCTACATTTTTTTGTCTTTTCTGTACTCTTTTTTACTTAATTTGTTCTTTCTGTAAATTTTATTTTGTAGTTAGTTGTTTGTCTGTGTGACTGTGTGTGTGTGTGTGTGTTGTGTGACAGTGTGAGTAGTAATTGTTTGGATTGAGGGAGCTCAGTAGGAGAGATGGACCACGGTAAGGGAATGTCTGGGGTGGGGGCAGCTCTGGGAGAGGGTGGTAGTGGTAAGCATCATATCATACACATGTGTGGAGGGCATGGGCACTCATTTCTGTTGGACCGCTCAATACTTGTGAGTGTCCCCCCCCCGAAGCAGGACTAGCACCGCCTTCTGTTCTGACTCTGAGGCAGTTGAACAATCACCACCACCACCACCAAATCCACGTTCTGTGGAGCAGGATGTGCCTTTTCCCCCGGGCCCAGGTGTGGATCCCGTCCCTGTTCAGCACTGTGACCAGCTGGCTGCCAGTTCATCTGGCCATCCCCTGACTGTGCCTGGTCCTCCCCACATCTCCATTGTTTGGCAGTTTTTTACTGTGTTGGGGGGGGGACAGCAGTGTGTTCAAGTGCTGCCTATGTTAGGTGGAGGTGCGCCTTTGCCCCCGGGGGACTCACCTGGGGACTGAGGGCCAGTGCACCCATTGCTCATTCACCAGCAGTTGGAGGCAGGCTGCCACAGAACAGACCATGCCTGCACCTGCTGGCCATTCTGTGGCAGAGGGTGCAGCTGTGCATTGCAGCATCCCTAAGAAGAGGAGCAGTACCTTCTGCTCCCCAGCACACCCCCACCACCACCACCACCAGCAGGTCAGCCTGTAGAACGTGTTGACCCCAGAGAACTGCATGTAACACAGGCTGACTTGGCAGTTCTCTTGAGTGCTGTCGAGGAGCACAATGAGAGGGTAAGTGCTGTGGAGCAGTGGCTGGATTGCATAGAGGGACATCAGTTGCAAATTATGTCCGTGCTGGAACTGCTGCTGGATCACCATGGGATCCCACATTATTTTTTTTTTTCCTCAACCATGCACCCCCCTACACCTTCCTTGCTGTGTTATAAAATGTATTCCTCCACCATCCCCAACCCTTGTATGTAATTATGCCCTTCTTTTGTTGTTGTCTTCCATATGCGTGACTCTTTGTATTCTGAGCAGTGCAAGAATACTGTGCTAAACTGCATGTGTGCAGTTAGTCTTCTTTCCAGTCTGTGTATGTACTGCAGATAATGTCCAACTCCCTGACTTAAAAACATTTATTAATGAGTACAATGGTGGGATGGTGAAGCCTGGAGAGATACTACAAAACAGACTTACAAAACATCCAAGTAACTAGTAAAAAAATTAATGTTGCGGATTGTGACGTGATCATAAATTGTGATTTGTGACTGAATTTGTGACCATGACGATAAAGAAACATGAATGCCTACAGCTGTACTTCCCTGGGCCCCGATGAGGTGTGGCACAAAACTCCCCGACTTGAAAACAAACATTAATGAGTACAGTGGTGTGGTGGTGAAGCATGGAGATATACTACAAAACAGGCTTACAATACATCCAAGTAACTATTAAAAAAATGAATGTTGTGATTCGTGATGTGATCGTAAATCAGGATTTGTGACTGCATTTGTGACCATGATGATGAAGAATGTGATTTGTATCACAGGTGACTAGTGATGATGGTCCGGACTTAAAAATGCATATCAATGAGCACAATGTTTATGCAGAATTATGCACCACTCCTGTCCAGTACTCTGAATGGGAGCCAAAGAAACATCTGTGACTTAAATTAGAGATTGAGATTGGGCCCTAAAGAGATGCAAATGCACAGACAGATTAAGATTGTGCTGCGCACTGAAGAGATGCAGAGGCAAAGGCACAACACCTAACCAGTGCTCACCATCATAAATTCAAATCTGGAAAAGAATACCTTTGCCGGTTGGGGTGGGCCATGGGGAGGCACTGCACTGCTGCAGTTAACAGTCACTAGTATTGGTACCAGAAAAGATTCCACAAAGAAGTACAAAAATTACACAGCTGCAGTGGATAGCAGGTTCACATTGCTGAAATTATGTGGCACAATAAAAGATGTCTGATTTGATGATAATCATCACGCACATACTCACACACACACACACTAAGTAATGCGTAGTCTTAATGGAAGAGGGATGCCTGGATATCGTAGCAGTCACAGAATCATGGTACACAGAGAACCATAACTGGGATGTTAACATACCAGGCTACATAACTTACAGGAGAGACAGGCAGGGGAGAAGAGGGGGAGGAGTAGCTCTCTATGTAAAGGAAGGGATAAAAAGCAACTGAACAAAAGAGTAAACAGGGAGGAGGGAGGCACTGTGGGTCACCTTGGAGACTGGAAAGGCACCACAATCCACACAGGGGTTGTGTACAGACCCCCATGTCAGGGAAGGAATGGACAAGGATATGATGGAAGGCATTCTTAGAATGGCAGAGAAAGGGGAGACAGTGTTGATGGGAGACCTGAATATGCCAGATGTTAACTGGAGTACATTTGCTGCAGCCACATCCAAGAGCAGGGCCATTCTTGACGCCCTACAGGTGGCAGGCATTAGACAGCTAGTTTCGGAACCCATTCGTGAGGGATCAATCTTAGACCTCATACTCTCAAATGCGGGCAGTGAGAGGATCTCAGATCTAGAAGTGGGTTGCCATATGGGGACAAGTGACCATCAAACAGTGTGGTTCATGTTAAACTCAGCTACTGAGTCAAGCCATGCAAAAGTGAGGGTACTGGACTTTAGGAGGGCTGACTTTGGCAAGATGGGAGAGTGCCTCAGAAAAGCACTAACAAACAGGCTAGAAGGAGGTGTGGAACAACAATGGGGAATTATCAAAACTGCCATCACAGAGGCAACAAGCCTTTGTGTGAAGCAAATAAACAAATCAAAATGAAAGAAAAAGCCACTATGGTTCTCAAGAATGGTGGCTGTGAAAGTCAGGAAGAAAAAGACAGCATTCCGGAAGTATAAGGAAACACAGAAGGAGCAGGACAGAGAGCTGTACCAGTTAAGGCAGAAAGAAGCAGGGAGGGAAGTCAGAAGAAAAGGCCCAAACTGAGGAAAAGATAGCCAACCTCAGTTAAGGGGATAAAACCTTTATAGGTACATCAGCGAGCGAGAAAGACAAAGGAGGGATAGTGAGGCTGAATAGAATGAACGGTGGGTGGGCAGAGGGGACAGTGAAAAGCAGGAATACTGAATGAATATTTCTGCTCAGTATTCTCAAGAGAGGGGAAGTGCCTAATCCAATTAACAGAAGCACTCTTGATAGGGGGTCGATCCCAGTCCTTTCACAGAAGAAAGGGTTCTGCAAGAACCCTAAAACTGAAGGTGGACAAAGCAATGGGTCCTGAAGGAATTCACCCAGAATTGTTAAAGAATTAAGGAAGGAACTAGTGAAACCACTGGCTACTCTTTTTAATAAATCATGGGAGGATGGTGTGGTACCCGAGGACTGGAGGAAGGCGGATGTGATTTCCCTTCACAAAAGTGGGACCAAGACAGAGGCAGGAAACTACAGACCTGTCAGTCTGACCTCTGTGGTAGGGAAAGTGATGGAGTCACTTCTGAAGGAAAGAATAGTTGAGTACCTAGAGGTCAGTGGAGCACAGGATCCAAGGCAGCATTGGTTCACAGCGGGAAGGTCATGTCAGATGAATCTAATAGATTTCTTTGACTGGGTGACCAAAGTAGTAGACCAGGGAGGGGCTGTGGACATGGCCTACCTAGACTTTAGCAAGGCATTTGACACAGTCCCACACAAAAGATTATTAGTCAAATTAACCAGCCTGAGAGTGGGTCCCAGGGTGGTAGCCTGGGTAAAACATTGGCTGGACAACAGGACACAGAAGGTAATTGTAAATGGAGTCCACTCTGAAGAAAGGGCAGTTACCAGTGGGGTACCGCAGGGTTCAGTATTGGGTCCAGCCCTTTTTAATGTCTTCATCAGTGACATTGCAGAGGGACTGAAAGGAAACGTATGCCCTTTTGCAGATGACACAAAGATCTGCAACAGGGTTGATATACAAGGAGGCGTGGAAAGGATGAAAAGGGACTTGGCAAGGTTGGAGGAATGGTCAGCATTATGGCAGCTAAGTTCAATGCAAAAAGTGCAAAATAATGCACCTGGGAAATAAGAACCCAGGGAAGAATACACAATGGGTGGGGAGGTAGTAACAACAACAAAACAGGAAAGGGACATGGGGGTAATCATATCAGATGACTTTAAGGTTAGCAAGCAATGTGAGAAGGCAGTAGGGAGGGCCGGGGGTATCCTGGGATGTATAGGGAAAGGCATCAGCAGCAGAAAACAGAAAGTTGTTATCCCTCTGTACAGACAGTTGGTGAGACCCCATCTCGAATACTGTGTCCAGTTCTGGAGACCCTATCTCCGCAAGGACATAGACAGGATAGAGGCAGTCCAGAGGAGGGCAACTAAAATGGTACAGGTTCTGCAAGAGAAGCCATATGAGGAGAGACTAAAGGAGCTTAATATGTATACCCTTGAGGAAAGAAGGGAGTGGGGGACATTATAGAAACTTTCAAATACCTCAAGGGAATCAACAAAGTCCAAGAGGGTAGCATCTTTCAGAAAAAGAGACTTTCAAGAACAAGGGGACACAATTTAAAGATAGAAGGAGGGCGGTTCAGGGGCAATGTGAGGAAGTATTATTTCACAGAGTGGGTAGTGGATGCATGGAAAAGCCTTCCTGAGGAGGTTGTGGGGTCTAAAACTGTGGGAGAATTCAAGAATGCATGGGACAGACATAAGGCAATTCTTGTGGGGGGCAGGAAGATATAGGCTGTTGGTTAACTAGGATCTGCGGCCTATCCTGTAGGTAGGGAAATGGGCAGACTAGATGGGCCTAGCGGTCCTTATCTGCCGTCAAAGTCTATGTTTCTATAAATTGAAAACTTCAGTAATATAACCACATATTTTAAACAAACTAAAATTATGCACTGCTGCACCACACCAATCAGCAAAAAAAGGGCAAGAATCATTGAAAATATTACTGTGTGTACATTAACACAGTTGTACAAGAAAAATATCACCAAAACAGAAAGCACTGTCTTTTTCTCCAAGTTAATCTACACCACAGATACACCCCACCCACAAAGCACACTTCTACTGTCTCTCAGTACACAGAATGAATGTTGTACATTAACATTCAAAATCCACACACAAACAATAAACGCTCAATGATATGAGCAAAGGAGGGTTTCCTATGATCGATGAACTAAAGTTCCAGCAAAAAAAGTGACTCAAAAAGGCTTTTTTTTAACACCTTTTAGAAGGTTTGAATCACAGAGAGCTCTCAGAGCAGATTGTCTCCTACAGCTTCATACACACACTACCCCAAACTGGGGCTGTGCAGAACAATCTAGAGCCCATGTGACCTTAAATCCCATGAATCACTGCAAAATTTGCCTTTGGAGCTTAAAAACAAGGCGAAGTGAGGTGAAGTATATTGTTTTCAATGTACTTTGCCTTAAGAATTGGTTGGAGTAGTGGTTATGGAAGGCAGAGTAATGCAAAGTCATGTTTTCAGTGGACTTTGCGTTACCTATTTGTAACGTGAAGTACTCTGCTTCTCATTGAGGAGCACTCCGCGAATTCGCCTTTACTCCATGGAGCGCTCCACGGAGTGAATTGGGGCCACTTCGCCCATCACTACTACCAAGATGGTACAGCACAGAGTCTGCATGAAAAGCCCTATGAGGAGAGGCTAAGGGAACTCAGTATGTATTCCCTGGAGGATAGGAAAGAAAGGGGGATTTGATAGAAATGTTCAAATACCTCACAAGTATAAATAGGATTAAAGAGGGAAGCATCTTTCAAAAAAAAAAAAAAGATACTCAAGAATGAGGGGACATGCGATGAAGATGAAAGGGGGGTACACTCAAGGGAGATGTGAAGAAGTACTTATTCACAGAAAGAGTGGTGGCTGCCTGGAATAGCCACACAGTGGAGGTAGTGGGGGCAACAATGGTAACAAGATTCAAGAAGGTGTGGGATGGGTATAAGGAAACCCTAGTGGAAAGGAAAGGAAAGGAAAGGAAAGGAAAGGAAAGGAAAGGAAAGGTTAAGCCAGAGATCAAGAGGGTTTGCACTGTTATAGTAAGTATGGCAAATGAACAGACTGCGTGGGCCAAGCAGTCCTTATCTGCCATCAAATTCTGTTTCTACATTTCTATTTTAGGATCTCCTTTGGCAGACCAACTCAGGAAAACACTTTTATCAATTCTTTTGTCATTGACCTGGCCATAGTGGTACAGAGGGAGGAGCCTCAGGATAATGTATGGTGTAATACAATATTTATTTTTAGCGATGGGCCAGTTGGCTGTGACCTGGTTCTGATTCTGACTTTGATTTTTTCCCAAAAGATTCTGATGCACTCTGATGAATTGTAGACATACATTGGTCTACTTGAGTATGAGAAATTCATCAGTATTATTATTTTAGATCCCTCTGTTAAAAAAATAATTAAATTTAACCTTTTTTAAAAACAAAATTATGACTGTATTTTCCTGTTGTTTTTCAAGGTCAGCAAGCAGCCAACAGCAATAAAATAAACTGACTTGTTCTTGCCAATCCTGTGTGTCAGCTACCACTTGACATTTGTAGGAAGCATTGGGCTATATTCATAAAACTCTTGAAAATCCCACAGCTGGGAAAAAAACTCAATGCAAGGGGGTTGCCAGTTGCGGAACCACAGTTTCTCTTACAGCTGCGCTATTCTCAAAAGTGGAGCTGGTTTATGACTGGATCCATGATTTATGGCAGCTTGTGGGTGGTGTTGCTGTGGAAATTCCTGCAGTTATAGAAAAATGTTACTACTGGTGGGACCAGCCATAACATCTTCCACAGCTGCTGTGGATATGAACAGCAGTCTCCACAATTGTGGAGATTTCAGTCTGCAACTGGAGTTTCAGTGTGGGACTTACCATAGTCCCAAAAATGTTTGTGAATCCAGCCCAGTGTACGCAGCTCATTTGGGGCTTTGCAGTGAAAGGAGGCAGCGTGTCAAACATTGGTCAGAAAGAGAGAGAGATAGATTAATGAATTCAACAGCAGAAAGAAAACAGCAAAGTGCAGACAGACTTTCACTGAGTCTGGCATGCTTTTTGGTGAGAGACATGCAGTATGAGCACAACATGTGATGGGGCTCCAGCCATCCCTCCTGCCCTTTTGACTTGAGATGTTATGTTTTATTTGTAATTATTTTGCTTGCCTACTTGGTGTTATAGCAAGCATCATGGACTCCAACCATCCCACATACTCTTGCCTGGTTGGCCAAATATTTTTTATCACGTATGTTTTCTAACTTACTTTTGACCTTACCACCCCCAGTATTGTAGTTTTTTTTTTTATAGAGCTGTTTGGCCCCAACCACTGCCTACTCTTGCCCTGACGCCCATGTGCCAGTCCCCAGTCCTGTCACCGTACACCCTGTCATCAAGCCGGTGAGGATCCACATGATGCACTCCACTTGGGTTCCCAAATTGAAAAAGACATACAGCAATGCATATGATGTAATATACACTGTGACTGCATAAAAAGGAATTTTTTTAAATTAATCTTTTTGTTATAGTTGCTGAAATTTTTCCTCCAAAATAAATCATTAAATTAAATAATATCACCATCATCATCATCTTCAAACACCACCAGGGATGCACCCTGATTAGGAGGCACCTGTTGCAGCTGTTAGCCATCATCGCTTTTATGTTACTGCCACACTTCACTGAACTGGTCAGAGAATTTGTTGAGATTGACTTTTAGGAAGGTAAGGCTCTGTACATTTTCAGGAGTCAGCCTTGTGCGTCAATCGGAGACAACATTTCCAGCTGTGGTAAATATATGCTCATAGTAAACAGTAATGGGAGGGCAACTAAGAAGTTTAATAGCAAAGACAGATAGTGCAGGCCTGATGTTTTTTTTTTTTCAGCTAGTTCTCAAAAGGGTCATTAGTAATATTAATGACTGATTCTCATAAATAGGCATCCACAATATCAGACAAAGATAAAGAAGGTGGCTCCATGACAGACCCATCTGAATTATCAGTTTCATTGAGTTCTGACTGTGACATAGACAGCCAGTTCTGAGTGCTGTTTCATTTTTTTTTAAATATAAATTGTATTACTGACTGTCACTGCTGAAAATCTGATGCTCTAGGAGTGACATCGCTCACTCACCCCCCCCCCCAGGTTTCAACTGAAAGATGAAAACCATGAGAAAAGGGCTGACACAGCATGTGTATCACACACACTCAGGTTTTAGAGACAATGTGTTACATGCAAGACCTTAATCAAGGATCCTGTTTGTCTGAGTTAATTACAGCCGTAGTTGCTATATCATATCCATTTTATGACGTTGGAGGAAAACCCCAGGTTATTACATAGAAGTGTGAAAATCATAAAGATGCTTTCATGTTCTGGAAGGAGGAAGGTTTTTATGAGATCAAAAGAAGTGTCATTTGAAACATAAAAACATACATAGAAACATAGAAGTTGACGGCAGATAAGGACCGCAAGGCCCATCCAGTCTGCCCATTTCTTTTTCTACCTTATAAATATGCCATCGGCCTTTGCTCTGTCAGTGACCTATCTATTCATAGTCATTTGTATTGCTCCCTTATGCCTATCCCATGCCTGTTTGAAGCCCTGCACTGTATTCATAGCCACCACTTCTTGTGGTAAGCTATTTCATGCATCTACCACCCTTTCTGTGAAAAGAATTTCCTCACATTCCCCTTAATCGACCTCCCTCTAATCTCATGCTGTGTCCTCTTGTCCTGCTATTTTTCTTATATTTAAACATGTTAGACTCTTTCACCTTGTTTATGCCCTTAAGGTGTTTAAATGTCTCGATCATATCACCTCTCTCCCTCCTTTTGCTCAAGGGTATACATATTGAGCTCCGTTAATCTGTCCTCATATGTCTTCTGATGCAGTCCCTGCACCATTTTGGTTGCCCTTCTCTGGACTGCCTCATTGGTTAATGTCCTTGTGAAGGTGTGGCCTCCAATACTGCGCAGTACTCCAGATGGGGCCTAACCAATGTCTTATTACAGAGGATTATTACCTCCCTCTTACGACTTGTGATACCCTACTAATACACCCTAACACCCTAGCCTTACCTACTGCTTTAGAGGTCTGCTTGGATGATTTTAGGTCATAATTGATGATGATGCCCAAGTCTCTTTCTTCCTTTGTGACTGCTAGCTCCCTCCCAGCCTATAAGTGGCTTCAGGGTTTCTCTTCCCTATGTGCATGATTTTGCACTTCTTTGCATTAAATCCCAGTTGCCACTCTTCTGACCATTTTGCTAGTTTATCCAGATCTCTTCTCATTCTGCCCACCCCATCTGGATCATCTACTCTGTTGCAGATCTTGGTGTCATCTGCAAACAGACAAGCCTTACCCTCTAGTCCATCTGCGAGGTCACTAATGAAGATGTTGAATAGGACTTCTAGGACTGATCCCTGAGGTATCCTACTTGTGACTTGCATCTCTTCTGACTGTATACCATTTACCACCACTCTCTGTTTTCTGTCAGTCAACCAGTTTGCCACCCAGTTGACCAACTTCTGACCCACCCGAGCCTACCTAGCTTATTTGTCAATCTTCTATGTGGAACAGTGTCAAAAGCTTTGCTGAAAGTCAAGGTAAGCGACATCAACTGCTCCCCCTTGGTCCACCACTCTGGTTACCCAGTCAAAGAAATCTATGAGATTAGTTTGACAGGACCTTCCTTGTAAACCCATGCTGTCTTGGATCCTGTGCCCCTATGGATTCCAGGTGTTGCACTATCCTTTCCTTAAGGAGTGCCTCCATAATCTTGCCCACTACTGAGGTAAGACTGACTGGTCTGTAGTTCCCGGCCTCCTCCCTGCTACCACTCTTGTGGAGCGGGATCACATGAGCCCTTCTCCAGTCTTCTGGGACCTCTCCTGTGCTCAGAGACTCACTAAACAATTATGCTAATGGCTCTGCTAGTTCCTCCTTTAGCTCCTTAAGTACCCTGGGATGTATGCCATCAGGTCCCATTGCCTTATCCACCCTGAGCTTAGCAAGCTCTTGTAGGACCCTTTCTTTTGTGAAGGGAGTAGTGCTCACCTCCCTCCCTCCTGTGTCCATGATGCTGAGCTGTGGGCCCTGCCCTACCTTCTCTTCAGTAAATACTGAGCAAAAGTATCTATTTAGGATAGATGCCTTTACAGGGTCCTCCTCCTCACATGCTCCCTTTTCTCCATTAAGCTTAGCAATACCCCCTCTGGACTTTCTCCTTTCACTAATGTATCTATAGAAAGTCTTGTCACCTTCTTTTACTGTTCGTGCTAGTGTTTCCTCAGTTTGGGACTTTGCCTGCCTTACTGCCTTACCTGCTTCCCTTAGGGCAGTTTGGTATGCCTCCTATCTTCATCCCGCTGTGTTCCCTTATATTTCCTGAAGGCCAGCCTTTGGCTCTGACCTTTTCTGCTACTGTATTTGAGAACCAAAGTGGTTTCCTTCTTCTTTGCACTTCCTTTTCTGTCTAACACAATGGGTGTTGCTTCAAGTATTGTATCCTTAATGCTTGCCCACTTTGCCTGTACCTCCTCACCTGTGTTTCTTTTGCCAGGGCTAGCTTAACTCTGTTGGCCATCTTATCAAAGTCAGCTCCTCTGAAGTCCCATATTTTTGCCTTGGAATGGGATGATTTAGATGAAGAGGACATGAATTATGCTGAAGTTGCAGAATGTAATACTTAAAAAAAAGACATCCTGTTTCTGTATAAGAAATACATATATATATATATATATATATATATATATATATAATCTGACACAAAAGGGGTGGCCAATACAGTTGTTCAAGGAATACTGTGTTTCACTCACACATGTTTTTTTACCTAGACTCTGACAAGGAAAGATTGTGAGCACTTTTAAACAGGTATTTAGAGAGATAGTCAAATCTAAGTACTGTAAGTAGGAATTTGCACTGTTTAAACCTTGTTCTTTTAAAAGACGTGTAACCCCCCTCTTACCCAGGGTTACTAGAATCCCAATAAGACCTAGTGGTAGGCAGGGAAGGCAGCTTGTGAAACTCAAGTTAAATGGATTTCACACTGTCTCACTCTGTTCTCAGTCTCAGCTGAGACTGAGGGATGACATCATTTAGAACTATTGCAGCTGCATAAGCCACACTGGAATGTTGCAGTTGGAGGTTACAGTAGAATGTTGGGGAATTTGAAGTGAGTTCTGTAGAGTTCAGCAGAGTGTGTGCAGACTGAAAGAGGTGCTCTGCTGAGGCAGGCCCTCAGAGCTTTAAGCTCTGTCAAAGAGCTACTTTTGTTTTTAGGTGTGTGTTTCCACCTGAAGAGGAACACAAGAACTGCAAATTGAAGTGGTGGAGACCGCTTTCAATGGTTCAGGGCCCCATCTCTGCAGGGATGGGGGGGAAGGTATCAGCCTGTTTCAAGGGGCAAACCCCCCTTGGTCCGGCTAAGGAAAAGAAGCTGCCTGTTTAAGTTCGTGCTGAGGCACCAGAAGCTCTGGAAGAGAGTTCCTTGAGGAGGAAACACCTGTGGGGCACCTGCAACTGAAGGGTGAGTTCACTCTGCTAAAGGGCCATGTGTTTTCACCTGCATCAAGATGAAACTAAAGGGGCTGTTACTGTGGGGTCAGGAAAAGACAGCCAAGTACAGTTTGGAAGATGTGGGAAGTGGACTGCTCAACTCTGTGGGGGTTCTAGAGTAGTGGACAAAGCCACTTATTAAGTATGTTCAAGTCCAACACAAATGGGATGTAAAGACAGTAGACTGAATGCGAAATACATTTAAAAAGACTCTACACAGCAAAGTGTGTTAAAGGATGAGGTGTTACAGTCCAGAGAAATGGTTAGGTATGAATTATTGGAGCGAGAGTTGGGAGACCCCCATCAGTAGTAACCAAATTCACCTCTACGGATTTGCTCTGGGACAACTGTTGCTTTCTCTCAGGTACTTGGCCAATACCTGAGGAAAGTACCCAGACATGGGTTTGATGAGGAAAATTCCCTGATGGAGCAGAAGTGCTCATAGATGGTTTAGGGAGCCACCAGTAAGTGTTTCCATGCTATATGGAAAGTGTCATAGTGGCTGGCAAGGGAGCCGAGCCAGGGAAAACCCAGAGCAGTGTACAAGTTCGGGCTGTGTGCCCAGTGTGTTTCAGAGCCTGAGGGCTAAAGTGATGAGGATGTGTCCTGGTCTCCTTTAATCTGCATTACCAGGAGTGTAGCCCCATGGGGGTCCATCTATGCTTTGTTTGTTCTGTTGGATATGAATAAAAGCCACACTTTAGAATCCCACTTCTGGTATTGGACATTACAGTTATTGCTTCCTTTGTCTGTAGTTACTTGGGTGCCCCTGTGCAGAGTAGCCAAACCTAGCCAATGTGCCAAGTGACATATTCCTCCCCGAACCCAGCCCACCTGGTAGAGCTGTCAGATAGAAACGGCATACCTTGTAGGGGTTACAGATGTGTATGTCTTGTGATATGAGTCCTGTATTTTGTGTTTCACATATTTTTATCTATTTTTAGTAAAACTCTTTTTAGAGCACACTTGGTCTGTCTTTGACTTCTTTTCATGTGTAAGAAAAGTATTTATGGTTATAGCAGACAGCAGGCATAAGCTTGAATGGTGGTACCAAACTGGAAAGAGAAGTGTTTTAAATCTGTGGTCTTTATTAAAGTTTTAAAGGGTTCATCTCTGTATAACTGGTTAGTTGCCTGTAGGCAAAGTTATCTGCGCCCTCCCCCCGAAGACAGAAACATCTGAACCTGTGCATTTGGGTGCGCTAGCAAGAGGTTCACAGTTTGAATCCCTCCAAGACTTGAGACCAAAGGTTGATCTGAACTCACAAAACAGACAAGAGGGTTACCTTGTTCTGTTAAACTGTTTACAAGACTGTGCTCGGAGGTTGGCTCTTTGGGAGCAGAGGGCCTGACCTACTGAGTGGGTTTGTGACAGTGACAACAAAGTGTGAGAGTCATTTGTGTGCTTTTCAGATTGGCACGCATTAGTGCTGTGTGGAATTTTCAAATTCCAGTTTTCATAATTCTGCAGAAATTCCATCAAATTTTGCTGTAAACAGAATGGTGGAATTCCATGACAGAAAAATGTGGAATGAGTTTTTCCACAACATTTCCATGGAATTTTGTTCCACTGAACTCAATATTTTACACAGAAATTATTGTAGAATGATTTTTCATGGAAAAAAGGCTGTTCTGCAGAATATTATTCTGCAGATCGCAACATTTTCAGCAGAAATGGTTGCAGAATGATTTTCCGCAGAAAAAATGCTGTTCAATGGAATAGTATTCTGCAGATCACAGTGGGCAGAATTCTGCAGAAGAACCAGTGAAATTCCAGTGAAAATTTAACTTACAGAATGGTCATTCCATGCTAATTTTGCCAGCAGAATTCTGCATTCCGCACAGCACTAACATGCCTTTTTCAAGGGCTGTGAAAGAGGACTTTGTGCAAGACTTCTCAGATGAAGGAGTAGTTGGTAGCACTAAGTGGAAATAATTGCTGTCACCACCAATAGATGTTGCATTATCAGATGCAGTATCCACATCACGTGATTCACTTGTATTGTCAAACCTAGTCCTGTCCTTTTCCTGTGCAATTGCTGAAAGCAGCATGTTTTTGTATCCGAGATAAACATCACAGAGATCTGAAGGAGGCAGCTGTCACAACTTAACCCGAGAGTCAAGAAGAGCGGAGAGGAGAACATTTCTGTCTGTCATGATATTGTGAAGACTTCTGCAATTTTGGAATTGCTGTATCCGTCAGTCCACGAGGGATACACCAGACTTGTTTCCTTTTTGGTCAAAACCTCTATGAAGCCTCCTGAGTTCCTTGTTCAAAAAAGTTATGATCAGAATAACCTGGCTTAGAGTGGCATCTGCTTTGCTAATCTGTAGAGCTGCTTCTTCGAAGGGAGTCAAGAGCAGTGTAAGATTCTCCATGAGGCCACCACCTGCTACATTGTGCGCCATGGTATATTCGTGGACTACCTACTTTATTGAGAGAAGTCTCTCACTCATGTAAAATACTGAGTTCCATCTTGTCAATGTCAAAATATTTTTCTTTATTTATTGAAAAGTTTCACCAGAAAGGCACACTGAGCAAGTTGAATTGCTTGTCTCCTGGTGTGTCCTGAGGGATAACGTAGTGCAGAACATTAAAACAAAACATACGATTTCCTAATACAAGAGGCTTCAGTACTTAGTAGGAAACACACATAGTAGGAGTTACAAACATATTACAGACTACAGGTATCCTCTATTCTGTATACAGTGGGACATAGTTGGTAAGCAGTTAGCAGTACATACAGACATACATACATATATACATATGAAGTGCATTAAAAATAAGAAGTGCGATTTGCATGTACATGTTCAGACAATTGAATACAATTTGAGCAATTACTGGATGACAGGAGAAGAGGAGGGGGTGAGAAAAAACAGTTACTTTCATGTGATAAGTAGAGAAAAGCCAGAACCTCTTGCCATGATCGTGTGGTTGTGTCTAAGAGCAAGTACAATTTGATGAGAAGAAATTATGTAGTGCCAAGGAGAGGGAGTAAGGGGAAGAGGAATGTTTGATTTGATGGTGTAGGGCATTTCAAAGTTTAGGGAAGCTGTGTGAGAAAGCAACCTGACCAAGAATGACGAGGGAGTGCCAATGTGCGGGAGTTGTGTGATCAAAGGGAGTGGGAAAGGGGGAGGTGGGATAGAAAGAGAGGAAGAGCAGTAGTAAGGGAGAGATCCAAACCAGAATTTAGAGACAACTTTTGCAGTATGGTGTGACATTGGCCACTAAGTAAGGGGAAGACAAGAGCATGACAAAGGTCATAGTAGTGAGTGAGGGGTGAGGAGTCCAGAGTGAAGTGGCAAAAGAAGTTGAATAGAGAGTCCAACATCTTGTTTTAGTTGCTGTATCGGCAAACCATATTTTTCTGGAGGTCAGCCAAGATACCACATGATCTTATAGTGACTAAAATAACCACATATTTTCTTTGCAGCTCCCACTAGTGTTGCAATACTGTTGTCACTGGAAAGTAAAGCTCATACTAACAGATTTAATGAGTGTGCAAAGCACGGAATATGAGCAAAACCACTACGTTTCAATGCACTAACAAGATTGGCACCATTGTCTGAAACCAAAAATTCAGTAGTGAGTCCCATGGGCTCTAACCACTCAGAAATGATGTCACGTAACTCTTCCAAAATATTGTCAGTGGTGTGTGCTTAGCAAACATGTTAACACAAAGAGCTGCCATTCTTTGTCTACCTTCCTGTATACTGCTGCTTGTGGTGGTGTTTGAAGATGATTGTGACGCTCAATGTGCTGTGATGCACATGTAACCCCTAGGAAGTGCTACTCCTAGAGTTACACCCCTGCCTACTGCTTAGGATGTAGGTTGAGGAGTTCTGGGTTCCCAAAATTTACATTAGACTGGTGCTTTTCCATTAGGTTCTATAATGTACAGTGCCTCCACTCAGAGTATACTTTATAAGTGGGCTAGCTGTAACCTGGTACAACCTCCTGAGATGTTATTCCACCCACAATTACCATTTGCCACCCCACCACATGACCCAATGTACAGTTCCCCACATTTCAGACATTTAAGACATTTCTATAATTAAAGACTCTCTCTGATAATATGTTCACAACAACCATTTTCAAAAACAGTAACAATAAAATATTTATTTAGGGGACATAGTAGTTAGGTATGGGGAAACAGGAGGAATAGAGTTATACATTGATTCTATTTACAAAATGTACAATTGATCTGGTTTGTGCTGGTGAAAACCCTCCATCTGGGTAAGTACCAGATTAAGCAGAAAATAAATCACATTTTACCATCCAGAATTGATACCCAGAGCCCTGGCTATCTAGCTGCTAACTAATCAGATGTTACACATTTAATTTCCCCACCACTGGTACCAGTTCCCAAACATGTATGAAACCCCGCAATCTCACACTATACCCTGGGTACCCAGTTACCAAAGTCCTGGATGGTTGCAGGCCTGGTGGATGTTGCAGCTGGTGGCATTACTTGGCTTTGATTTACAGAAGAAAAGGATTTTTGACTTTAAAGCACTTTAACAAACAACAATATTTGACCTTTGGCAGAAGTGCAGGGGTTATCCTGCAAGTAGCAGACTGAACAATTCTGGTGAAGGTAACCAGTTGGTTACTTTGGTGGGAACATGGATTGAGAATCCTGAATATTCAAAACATTCATTTGTTTGTCACATCCAGTACATTTAAATTTCAAGACAATCAAGAAGGGTGGAAAACTCATTTCTGGATTACTAAGGTTTCTGACTCAGCTTCCTGCTGGTAATCTTATGGGATTCCCTGTTCAGTTTCCTGCTGACCACTAGACCCTGATCGGGCACTACCCTTGCTGTGTAGCTTCCAGGACTTCTGCTGTCCGCACTCTTTATGGCTGCTACATCTCAAGCCCCACAAGACCACTAGCCTCTGACAGGGTGCTACCCTCATGGTGTGGCTTCCAGGACTGCCGGCACCCCCACTGTCCACAGCCAATACACCTCAAGCCCCACCAGACCACTAGCCATTGATTGGGTGCTACCCTAGAGGTGCGGCTTCCAGGACTGCTGCCACCTGGACTCTCCATGTCTACTACACCCTTAAGCACCGCCAGATCACTAGCCTCTGACTGGGTGCTACCCTCACGGTGCAACTTCTAGGACTGCCACCACCTGCACACTCCACGGCCGCTACACTTCAAGCTCTACCAGGTACAGATTGTTTAAGCACCCTCTCTTTGAATTAAGGCACTTTTTCACTCAATTGGCCCTCTTTCTACTGAGGCTCCTGACTGGTCACTTGCTCGGATGTAGCACCACTGATTGGCTAACTCTCAAACCAGGATTCGTTCCTCGACCTACCTGGGATTCCCTGCTTGGTTTCCTGCTGGTATTCTTGTGGGATTCCCTGCTCGGATTCCTGCTGGTATTCTTGGATCAAAAATGTTCTTTCTGTTTTTCCTGTGTCGTTCCTTCCAGCTACTGTAAATTAACTGTTTGCCTAAATCCTCTGTACAACAGACCATGATCAATGTTTTGCTTGCAACTCCTTTAGTAATCCACCTACTTATAGTTCAACTGCTAATCTAGTAGTACTGCAATAGCCCTGTTTTTTCTATTTTAATCATAGTTAAAATGCTGAATCAAATTTTTTTTTTGCTGCCTTCTTCTGCTCCTCTACCTTACCTCATACTCTAACCTTCCCTTCCCCTTGAAGCTCGGCACTGACCCACCCAGCTAGCTATTTCCTTAATCCCACTTGTCCCTGCCTCCTGAACACCTTCTCTTCAGTCTTCTCTTGGTCTATGGCCCCCTGCGGTGCCTCTGCCTTCCACTCCTGTGTTGCACCCACCCCTCCTGTCTGACCAATTTTTTGGAATCTCCTTGTCCCTTAACCTGTCCAGCACTACTCCCATCCTCACTCCTCTTCTATTAATTAATGCAGTCCTTCTTTTCTCTTTTAAGCTAGTAGCCCCTAACTGGGCACTGTCCTCGTGGTGTGGCTTCCAGGACTTCTGCCGTCCACACTCTCAACGGCCGCTACACCTCAAGCTCCACCAGGTATCTATTGCTGAAGCACCTGCTCTTTGAATTGAGGAACTTTTTCATTCAATTGACCCTCTTTCTACTGAGGCTCCTGATAGGTCACTTGCTCAGCTGTGGCACCACTGATTGGCTCCCTCTTAAGCCAGGGCTCATTCCCCGACCTACCTGGGATTCCCTGCTTGGTTTCTTGCTGATATTCTTGTGGAATTCCCTGCTCGGTTTCCTGCTGGTATTCCTGGACTCATTTTTCTTTCTGCTTTTCCTGCATGGTTCCTTCCAGCTGCTGTAAATTAACTGTTTGCCTAAATACTCTGTACAACAGACTGTGATCACTGTGTTGCTCGCAATTCCTTTAGCAATCTGCTTACTTGAAGTTCAACGGCTAATCTAGTAGTACTGCAATTGTCCTGTTTTTTTCTACTTTAATCATAGTTAAAATGCTGAATTTGTTAATTTCCTAATTGCTTAACCAAATTTTATTTTATTTTTTCACTCTCGTCTCCTGCTGCTCTGCCTTACCTGATGCTCTAACCCTCCCCCCCCCACTGTGGAGCTCTGTGCTGACCCACCCTGCTAGCTATTTCTTTAATCCCTCTTTTCCCTGCCCCCTGATCACCTTCTTTTCAATCTTCTCTCCATCTATAGCCCTGTGTGGTGTCTTTGCCTTCCACTTGTGTGTTGCCCCTGCCTCTCCTGTCTGCCCCATTGTTTGCAATCACCTTGTACCTTAACCTGCCCAGCGCTGCCCTTGCTCCTCTTCTAATAATTAATGCAGTCCTTTTTTTCTCTTTCAGACCACTAGCTCCTGACTGGGTGCTACCCTCGCAGTGTGGCTTCCAGGACTGCCGCCACCCTCACTCTCCACGGCCACTACCCCTCAAGCCACACCAGGTGCGGATTGCTGAAGTGCCCGCTCTTTGAATTGAGGTGCTTTTTCACTCAATTGGCCATCTTTCTACTGAGGCTCCTAATTGGTCACTTACTCAGCTGTGGCACCACTGACTGGCTCCCTCTCAAGCCAGGACTCATTCCTAGAACTGCCTGGGATTCTCTGCCTAGTTTCCTGCTGGTATTCTTGGACTCAAATTTTCTTCCCCCCCAACGGCACTCTTTAAATCCTCTTGCTACTCTCAGGACTCCTTCCAGAAACAAGTTCTTTCCAATTACAGCCCTCACTGACACCGCAGCTTGATTCACTCCCCAAATTAACCAGTCTTCCAGTACACTCTTATTGATTATCAGTGACACACCCCTACACTATACACTCATTTCTGTCGCCCATCAGCAAGGATACTGATCTCTTATTCTCCTCTCATTGCCATCCTGCTAGCACTTTGTTTCCCTCTCACCTACCCCCCAGCTCTTTCACTTCATCAGACCGGCCCCTCTCTCCACACATTACTCCTTTCCGTCATGCAAAACAATGCAGTGACTCCCTCTCCTGCCCTTCCTGCATGGACATATCACTCTATCCATCCATGCACCATACTGCTCTCCTCCTCCTCCTACTTCTCCCTGATTTTCCTCCTAAAATTCCAAACTCCACCCTCACACCCCTTCTCCCTTCCATCTTCCTTAACTAGATCCAAATCATGGTTTAGGAGTGTGTAGCTCCACATTTTGATCACTGCTTTCCTGCTCCTCTCCTCTGGCGACATTAATCCCAACCCGGGCCTTGTCTGACTGTCACCCCAGCTGCAGTAACCTCTGGTCTACCTTGAAACAACCCCTTAGCTCTCCCCTGTGGCCTAAAACTCTTACATCTAAACATCCACAGCCTTCTCCCAAAGCTCAGTCTACTCCAGCCTAAAACAGTCTCTCTCACTGCTGACATTGTTATCATTTCTGAAACTTGGCTGAGTAGCAAAATTGATGATCCTCAGCTCTTCATCCCAGGTTACTCTATATCACAACAGTACTGACCTTCTAGGGGTGGAGGGGTGGTTATCTATGTCTCCACTTCTATTCAGTTCACCAAAATAGTCACCATGGCTTCACCCAAAACCTATGAGGTCCTAATCCTAAAACTATCCCAGCATTTCTCTGCCCCATCTATGTTGTGCTTGCCTATTGTCACCCTGGACTCCCTGCCACTGCCACTTCTGATCTCATCACCACCATTATCTCCCACACCCCTGCAGGCAAAACCTATATAATGGGAGACTTTAACCAAGACTGGCTTCCCCCGCCTCAGTAAAACTCGCAATGATATCAACATCCTTAATGTATCTCAGCTCATTCAGAAACCCACGCATTGGAACATCAAATCTGGTAACCATTCTCTAATAGACTGGACACTCACATCTCATCCACATAGGGTTATAAAATCAGGCATACTCCCTGATGCCCTGAGTGATCAGCTTATGATCTTTATGGTGCATAAAATTCATAAGGCCAGCCCCCCCCCCAAAAAACCCCATCTCCGGTCATACAAATCTTTCAGTCTGGACCCCTTTCTGCAGGACCTAGCTCACATGAACTGGATGTCTTTTGCCACGAACAACTCGATAGACAAAGCCTATAGCTATTTCCAAAGCAAATTCCTAGAAATCTGGATCCTCCATGCCCCTCTGCACTGCACTAGGGTTAGGGGTAACCACCTCCCTTGGATCACCGCTGAACTCCTTGCTTGTCAAAGAGCACGTGATCAGTCTTGGAAACACATAAAGCCTCCAAGCTCCCACAAGATTTTAACAGATACAGCTGCCTTCATAACATGTGTACTAGAGCCACCCATCTAGCAAAAGCAGACTATTTTTGCTCCTCCTTTCAGACCAACATTGCTAATCCTCAAAATTCTGGCAAGTTATTCACTCCTTGTTCTCCCACCCACCTCCCCTCCCACCCCTATCCTCAAAGTAAATACTCTCCTTGCGGACCACCCTAGTGTTGCCATGGAATTTAATTCATATTTTACTTCCTCTGCCTCTGCTCTCCTTGCATCCCTACCCTAGTCTCACTCCAGCTGACCACCTCTCCTTTCCTCTCCTCACCATCCCTCCTTCCTCCCTCTACTCCTTCAACTTTTCCAGTATCTCACCCTCCGAAACCTTGGATGTGCTGTATACATTAAACCCCTCCAAAGGCTGCTCACCAGATGGGCTGAACCCTAAGCTGCTTTACCAAACTGCTCCTGCTATTGCTGTCCCCTTGACTGACCTCCTTAACCGTTTATTCACTTTGGCAGCCATCCCACTGTTTGAAAGCATGCCACTGTACTCCCTCTGCCTAAAGGAGGAGATTTTTTTGCTCTTGCTAACTACCGCCCCATATGTCTCCTACCCACTCTAGCTAAGCTTCAGGAGCACCTGGCTCTCTTCCAACTTTCTGCCTACCTCTCTGACTCTAGCTTTTTCACACCATTTCAATCTGGTTTCTGGAAGAACCACTCCACCACTATCTCCCTGATTAGACTCACTGACTCCATCCTCTCAGGGATGGACAGTTGCCAAATCACTTCCGCTATTTTTGTCAACCTGGCAAAGGCTTTCGGCACCGTTTGACATACCCTCCTTCTGCACTCCCTCTCCTCGGCTGACCTATCTGACTGTGCCATTAACTGGTTCCGAGCCTACCTGGTAGGCAGAATTCAGTCTGTCAGGACTGCTGACTCCACACCACCCCCCCCATCAATACCAGTGTACCCCAGGGCTCTGTTCTGGGTCCTATTCTATTCTCCATATTCCTCAATGACCTTCCCTCAGTCTGCTCATCCACCTCCATCCACATGTATGCCGATGACATGGTCCTCTTCACCTCAGACCTGTCTGCTATTGATGCACAGACCAGACTTCAGCTTGACTTCAACAAAGTTCAGCAATGGTTCAGTTCCCATCAACTCTTCCTCAATGCTAAAAGACTCTCTAGGCTCCCATCACTGCCCTCCTTCCATACTCTTGATGGTACAGTCTTGGAGGACACCTCCCCCTTTAGGTATTTGGGGGTTTGGCTTGACCAACACCTCAGCTTCTCTGGACATGTGGATGCCATCCTGAAGAAGCTGCTCCCCAAGCTCAGTGTTTTATACAGGAACTACAGCTGCTTAACGCTACTGGCTAGACGCAAACTTGTCCAGAAGATGATCCTACCTATCTTCTACTACTGTGTTGTAGTCTACAGTGCCACTTCCAAGTCATCCCTAACCAGATTGGACACCCTCTTTAACTCTTTGTGCCGCTTTGCACTTGACTCTCCCCTTCTCACTCACCACTGTATCCTCTATCACTCCCTGGCTTTTCCCTCACTTGATAACCACCACCTTCTTCACTGCACCAAATTTATATCTAAATACTGGTTTGGAACTCTCCTATCCTATCTTATCTCCTCACTTTCCACCCTCCACCCTACTGCCACTCTCTTAGAGTCATATGACTCCCACTTAATGTCAGTCCCTCATTGCATAACCTCCATTGGTCAGTCGGCTTTCTCGCACCGCCTCCCTAAACTCTGGAATGCCCTTCCCCCCAGAATCAACACTCCTCCTCCCCCTATTCTCTCGCTTCCTCCCTACATAACTTCCTCTCAGTGAACTGTACCTTTAATTAAATCACCCCCTCCAAGTTTCACCTCTCACTAGTCTTGCAGCCTTACTGTTTATGTAGCACAATGTTTCCCCTAACTTGAAATGATTTCCATACTGTTTCTGAATGCACTTCTGCTCCCTGCACCTTTGTGGCCACTGGTGCAGTGCTCTACTGCCTTACTCTCTCCCACAATTTTAAGTTGACTTGCAATTATACTGTTCGCATAGTGTTACTTACCAATATTCTATGTGTTACTAATGACCACTTTTGTCTATATTATACTTAATTATGAACTAATTGTTTATTTTATTGATTGCTGTAAGTTGGTATTGAACCTCCTGTTCCCCTTCCCCCAATATGCACCGGAAGATGAGCAACTTGTTGCTCAGTGTGCCTTTCCTGGTGAAATATTTCAATAAATAAATAAAACTAAGTATGGTCCAAAGTTTACTTTCAGGGTCTCAGTCCATTAATGTGACAGTGCAGCTTTGGCTGGCAGCTCCATAGGACATCTCAACCAGAATAATGAGCACAAGTGCATATCAGCACATTTACTAGTCTGTCCTGGGCTCTCACTGGGTACCCCCAGAACAGACACGGTCTGCAAACAGTTTTATTATAGGGGTCCACCCCCACTGGGCTATGGTTATGCACAGCAGTAGGGTGCCAACTGAATGGAGAGTCACAAATCAGCAGAAACAATTCAATAGAGGTCCACCCAAACTGGGCTAAGGTTATGCGCAGCCATACCTCTCAATCTCTCAGTATTAAAAATCATAACACCGGTTTTCAAAAATCATAGCAAATGGCCAGAATGTGTAGCACTTTCTTAAATAATAATATGCCTACAAACAGTGGGCCCCATATAGTTAGTGATAAGAAATGTGTCCAACAGCTTAGTTCAATGATTTCATGGTTTGTGTATCCAGAAATAGCTCTAACATTATTAAGAACATCAGTAAACCTATGCGGAGCAAGGGTAAATTTGAGGGTGAAAATCATAGCGCTATGAGAAATTCATAGCAGTTGAGAGGGTATGTGTGCAGCTGTATGGTGCAGATCCTAGAATGTGGATACGTGAACAGTCACGTGGGCAAGACGGCCCAGATTTACTAAGATTTCTTTCTTTCTTGCACTGGGGGGTACAAGAGTACTCATTCAGGCTTCTCGTGGTAGATCTTCCACTATGAAGACTCTCAAGTGCTTCTCCCAAGTGCTTCAGTTCTCTCACAACTGAGGATTTTCAGCTCTCTCACAGCTGATTGATGTAATCAGGTCCACATCTTTTTCTAACATGGGAGGGAGAGCTAGCACCTGGAGGACATTCTGGCAACACCCAGGCTAGCAGATTCAACATCAACTAAATTACCTTAAACTTAAACTGCAAGAATACATGAAAAAACCCTCCTGGGTGGAGGGCTTAGCTGGATTACTAGGCCCATTTACTTTGCTGGGGGTCTGAGCCCCCACCCCTGTGGGGACTCCCGCCTGAATCGCGATCTCACAAAATGCTGGAAAACACAGTCTCTTATAGGGCTCTTCTGCTGCACCTGATTGGCTGAAGCTTTTGGTTGCATTGCCTCCAGTTGGCTGTAGGGCCTGTCAGTCACAAAAATGAATTATGCATAAACCTCACTTGATGCACAGTTGGTTTGCTGTTTTGGTGCCTAGAATTAGGTCCCTGCAAGTCCCCATGAGTACTTGATATTTTTCCATGCACTTTGGCTAATGTTCCTCAAGTCCTGACTTTGTTATCCTGGCTTTCTGATTGGCTGTGGTTGCTTGCAATGGCTGCTGAACATATAGTCTTTAAAGCAGAATAGGTACAGTCCCAAATTAAAGTTCTGGTGCAGCCAGAATGAAGAAAATATTTCCCCCCAATTCCCCACAGACCATTAGCCCTGGATTTGTACTTGTTGTTGCTACACTTATTTGCTAAATTGCTCAGTCAATTTTCCTGTCACTGCTACTGATATTTTAGCTCCCTGACATGCAGCAGCAGACAGGCTGTTTTTCTGAGTCCCAGTCATTTGTCTGGTACAACCAGGAGCAAGCATCTGTTTTATGTAATCACTTCCCCCTCATAAAACCCTTTCCCAAATCATACAGTCAACAATTACATTTATTTAAAACATTCTCTTTCCTTTTTCTGTTGGTGCACTTGTGCAGCTAACATCTTGCGGTAGAGCAGCTTTGGGGTGCGGTCGCTCTTGAGTGAATGCAGGGCACGCACCAGTAGGTGCCTCCCTCATTCCCCTATCAGCCTGCATGCAGGTGCCACACCATGCATACATAATGTGGTGAGCACATCTAAGAATAGGTCCTCTGCAACTGAGCAAAGCTCGTCAGATGCAGCGGACCTTCCTGAGCGATGCTTGCGACATTATGAGCGTAGCAACACAGTAGCCGCAAACTGCACGACTTTAGAGTGCCCAATCCCCTGTCGGTTCCCCACCCCTCTGTATGTGCTGATGGGGAGCCCACTCCCATTGGCATAAATCACCCCATTGTTAATGCTGAGGGGTTCCCAATCCCGCTCGGCCCTCCACTTTCTTTGTGTGCTGGCGGGAAACCCACCCCGGTCAGCATAAAACTCCTAATTGTTAAATGCTGAGGGGTGCCCAATCCCCTTAGCTCCAGCCCCCACTTTCTTTGTGTGCCGATGAGGTGCCACTCCCCATCGGCTGAACCCAAACATTTAGGTGGCATGCTGAGGCCCACCCAGCATGCCAAATACGAAACAAAAAAAACTGTCCCACGATATCTCTTTTTTTTGTCACCTGTAAAACGAAAATGGTCCCTCGTAGTCTCCCTGCCCCCCACCCACACCCAACCTCTGTGCACCCTACCTCCACACACCATCTCACCCCATATTTACCTCCGGAGTCTGGCACGATGATCTACAGTGGACCGGGAACATGTCTGCGCTCTTCAAAGCCGACCGTGAACTGAGGAAATGCCAGTAAGCTGTATAATGGAATAAATAGGGTTTTTTTCACCTTTGCTGCATATCTCAGGCATTTTTGGGAATTTTGGCTCCAAATTTTCAACATGGGGTTTTTGGGACCCCTCCTCATGAATTCTTGCACTGTCGTGGCATTTTATTTGGTCCCAAAAGGTGATTTCGCAGTCACTGCGTGGAATCACATTTGCGGGCTGAGTACCCACTGTTCATGAGGGGGGCTCTCAAAAAGCCTATATTGCAAATTTGGTGGAAAAAATCCAAAAAAATGACTATTTTATGAGCGTACGTTGCGTAGTTGCTATGCACGCACAAAAGTTAGCGAATTCGCAATATTTTCATGCCAGATTCTCAACACTGGTATTTTACCACACCTTCTTGTGAACCATACAGCTGTCATTTTTCACATCCTGTCCGAAATGTGTTTTCACACTTCCGGCGCAGAACAGCACAGTTGCTGTGTGAAATCAGTGTTCAGGACACATTACGAAAATGACAGTGACACTGTTCATGAGCAGAGGTCCTAAATTGCCTGTGTTGAAAATTTGGTGGCAATGCTCCATAAAATGACTGTTACGAGCGTGCTTTACGCAGTTTGCACTCACGCTTGTACGTTCGCAAACTTACAATGTTATCACTCCAGATTTTCAACAGTGCCATTGTTCTGCACCTCCTAATGAACAGTACAGCTGTCATTTTTCATATCCTGACCAAAACCTGTTTTCACAGTTCCGGCGCAGAATAGCGTGGTCGCTGTGGAAAGCCCATGTTCGAGACACATTATGAAAATGGTAGTGACACTGTTCAATAGCAGATGTCCTAAAATGCCTATGTTGAACATTTGGGGACAAAAGTCAATAAAATGAGTGTTTTACGAGCGTGCGTTGCACAGTTTGCATGCAAGCTACTGATTTTGTGAATTTGTAATAGTTTCACTCCAGCTGTTCATCACTGGCATTTTTCCATACCTCCTTATGAACAGTACAGCTGTCTGAAATGTGTTTTTGCACGTCCAGTGCAGAATTGCACGGTCACTGTGCACAATTAGTTTTCAGGACAGTTTGAGGAAATGACGGTGACACTATTCATGAGCAGAGGTCGTAAAATGCCTATGTTGAAAATTTGGTGCCAAATGTCCATACAATGACTGTGTTGCAAGCGTGCATTGTGCAGTTTCCATGCACCCTTGTAACTTCGTCAATCTGCAATATTTTTGTGCCACATTTTCACCACTAGCATTTGTGCACACCTCCTTATCAACAGTCTAGCTGCCATTTTTCACAGCCTGCCCAAAACGCGTTTCTGCAGGTGTGGCACACAATGGCGTGCTCGCTGTGCAAAATCACCTTTTGGGACACATTAATAAAATCACAGTGCTATGCATCTCTAGCTCTGCCACTGCCACTGCCAGCGGGCAATATTCGGTATTGACAAATGCTTGTTTCTTTCTCCTTCAGCTATGGCCGAGAACAAGCTTCCCCAAGGGCAGACAGATCACCATGAATATGCAAAGTGATTGGGGCTCTGGATCATTAATATTCATGAGCCAGATCGAAAGCACTTTGCAGATCTCTTTCATTTTAAAAGAAAGCGGGCACTCAGGCCCTGTCCATGGTCACCAGATCCCACTTAGCTAATGCGGATCCAAGGACTGACAGAACACTCTCTGGATTGCCCGCAACACTGGCAGTTGAAAGATCAAAGGCACCACTCATGCCTGCACAATCTCTGCTGCCCCAAAGGCATGACTTCAAGTGGGAGATTGTGGTCTGAACATAGGAGCCCCGCAGGGCTTGGATTTATGCACATACTGAAATTGGGGCACCAGAGCAGAAAAAGGAATTGGGGGGACAGAAAATAAATACAGGCCATATCTGGGAGGCACTCAGGAGAGAAGAGGAACAGGAGCTGCAAAGTGGCAGGTAAGCTCTGTTTTGCCAGTGGGGTTACACACATAAAATCAGTGGTTTGAGAACTCATCCACATGTCTATGGTCCGGTGCACAGAACCACACTCGTCATCTTGAAGGAAAAGTGAAATGGAAAGGGGAAATTGTTTAACCAGGAAAGGCATACTAATCCAAAGCTTGTTTCCAGGTGCAACCTGGGAGCACAGGGAAGTTAAGCGACTTGCTCAGGTCACACAGTATGCAAGTGAGGACTGCCGGGATTCAAACCCAGGTCTCCAGGTTTGCAGCTCAGTGCCCTTAATCACTATGTTATACTAATTTTATTTTACTTTGCATACATTCATACATTATGAGAACAGTCACAGTCGCAAAATATTTATGGCTTGGTATGTTGTAACATGGAGCAAAATATTTTAAAAGGGCTCTAAAACTGTCATTCTCCATCACAGAAAATGATTGCAGGTCCTTAGCAATAAATTCAGCTATTAACTGATTAATTTTTAATGTGACTTGATGTGATCTAGTGTAGGCAGTTTTTTGTTCTATCACTGCAGTAATGATCTGCCGTTTAATTCATGCAGGAGGCAAAAACCACGAGATTGCAGTGGCAAAGCTATAGCTTTTCCAAATACTTGTCAGTGAAGTCAAACATTTTTTTTCTGCCCTGTCTCTCAGTCTCTTCACCATCACTGTTGTCTGTAGGATTATTTTTCATCTCAGATATTTATCCCTTGCTCAGGACTGCTGCCCAGCCGAATGGTTGCATGTGCTCTTTGCAAATGCCTTTTTAGTGATGTTGTCCCAAGTTGGTCCCTCACTTTCCCTCTGCTAACTTCCTGATGACAAACGGTGCAGACAATACATTCATTGCTGGGCTTATGTGAAAATAGCTCCACACAACTGAGGCGGAACGTTTTGTCATCATACCAGGAACTGCAGCAATTTAGGTGGCAGTTGTTTCTTATTTGGATTCATGCACACTGGCTGTCCCTAGAAGAGCTACAGTACCATGATTATTGATTTTTTTTTTCTACTACTGGCTGTGGCTACTGGTAGTGCTTGCTGTATGTGTTTTTTTTCTTTTTGGTTGGGGGAACCCAGGTGGCATCCTCTACCTCATTAGTATCAAATTCTGATTCATTACCTTTGGAAGAGCATAACTGTGATGTATTGTGTTCATGAACTTGTTTTTGCACATTTATAACCTCTTCTTCATCAGAGGCACTGCTTTGGGTCAGCGCATGAAAAAGGGCTACCAAATTGTGACATTGGTGACATTTTTTAAAATGCTTAACATCAGGTTTTTTTTTTATTGTTTTTGTATGCTGGTACTTGCCTAATGAATATTTATTATGCTGTGGGATAACTCACTCACCATGTCCAGAGAATTTTTTTTAATGAACATGTAATGGGGCACATAAAGCTGGGGATGTGCATGTAACAGGGGGACATAAATCTGGGGATGCGCATGCAACAGGGGACATAAAATTCTGGAAATGACGGAACAGGGGACATTTACCTAATGTTGTGATGCAACAATGAACCTTGAATTACCACAGGACATGCAATAAGAGACAGGAAACAGCAGCTGAAGTTTAAAAAGGTTTTTACTGTACATTTAAATGGGTTATAGAAAAAAATCTATTTAAAATAACTGTAATGCATCTAGTAGACTAAACACCACTGACTAAAGCCTAACTATAAGCTAAAACATTCACATATTTACATATTTATCAAAAGTATGAAATTTACAAAAGCATTTTTGGAGAGGCATCGTCCTTCACTACAGATTGAACTATACAAACTAAACTACAAGACTAACTACAGAATACACTATGATAACAGACTACACTAGAAGAGTACACTAACTACAGACTACACTGTAACTACAGACTGAACTATAAATATGATTAAACTATAACTATGGATTAAACTATGACTAAGGATTAAACTATAGCTACAGATTGAACTATAACTATGGATTAAACTATAAATACTGATTAGACTATAACTATGGATTAAACTATGACTATGGACTAAACAATGTACATAAATTACAAAAACTACTGCAGTTCACTAATGAATATGATTTCCCCAAAGTTCACCTTATCATCAGAGGGTCACTACAGTACAAGCATTGTGAGTCCTTAATTTCATCTCTGCTGAACCTTGATGAACTTTTTTGAGATTATTTGTAATTCATCAGATTTTATCACATAGTGCCCCTCTACTCCCTCAAACTTTATTGGTCCATGAAAAATTATTTTTCTTGCCACGTGGTCATTGTACTGCCTTCACGGCCAAGTGAAAACACTCCCACACTTCTCTAGAAACTTCATGGAGTTCCATTTTTTCATTTCATCCACTGCAGTTACTTGCCTAATGTAAAATTCTTTGGAATAGTACACCACATAGTAATTGTTCTTCTCAAGTTCTGTGCCTAACAATGTTTTTTTTTTTCTTTTTAGGAACTATGGTGCTGCTGGTTGATGATGGAGCAGAGATGTGAGATTGCGGAGCTGGGCACCGAGTTGATATGGGAGCATCATTTCCCATACTTGAGTCTGGCAATGTTTCAGAACTGTTGGTTGTGGTGGCTGCCACTGTGGTGTCAGGAGATGAAGGAGCACTGGAAGCATTCATATTACAAGAACAACGATTGGCAAGGGAAGCTGTAGAGTGTGCCCTTCCTGACACAACATTCACAGCTGTAGAGTCAGCAGGAGCTTCAGTGGCACTGTGGTGCTGGGAAGATCTTCTGTGGCCGGCACAAATGCAGCTGAAGCAATTAATCTCTTCATTTTCCAATCTTTAACATGACTACAGTTGTTGCAGGGCCCATCTTCTTTAATACAATGTATGCAGAAGCATGTTAAGTTTCTTGTGGCCACTACACCATCCACCACTGCCTTCACACTTTGTTCAAGATGTGTAACATGCACTGTTTTTTATATCTCCTCTTGGCTCTCTTTTTATATCATTTTCCCTCACCCAGAAACATGTTCACCTCATGTGAGTGTACCCGTCAGTTTCAGGCTGTCTTGTCAGTGCATCACAGCAGTAATTGTACAGTTCTTTCACCATCCTAATAACAGCTTGCTGTGACTGTGCTGGCCTGCTTGCCGCAGATTTCATCACTGCACTTTCCCCATCTGAGGGGATCTTTCCATGTCATGACCCCAAAAAACATGCTCGACTTTAAAGCTTTACTCTTTGTTGGCCAAGGAAATATCTAAAATGCCTATTTGGACTTGTACTTGTCCCCGCATCCATCAATGAAGTGCACTTGCTTAACTGTGTTTAACACTCATACATTCATGAGGTGCGATGTTGCAATTTTCACAAAATGCAGCACAGCATAGTGATCATGCTTCAGATCACTGGAGATTAACAATGGTGTCTCGGTGACAGTGGCTTCACAGTATTTGCAACAGTAGTACGTTACCACAGGGTGAAGTGTTGCCTGCTCATGATGCCAGTGTGCTGACTGCACTTCATCCGGTAGTTTTCAGGTATGGTTCTCTTAAAGTCCAGCGATGTCACAATCCATCCCTTGGGTATGAATTCCTTTATCCTTCTAAGCTGATGCTGCTGCCACACGGCCACATGCAAGTGCTGGCCCAGGACCAAAAGATCTTCTTTTATTACTTGTACAAGCAGACGGACTGTGGAGCATTTATTTGCTAATACTTTCTGTGACTGTTGCACTTGTATGCCATTAGCAATGCGCATTACTTTGATGGTGTCCCATTCCTGACATGTTGCTTCTTCTTGTCCATGTTTTTTTTTTGTTTTAAACTCTTTTTCCTTGACTTCTCAGCTGGAACTCTCTTGGGCAGCCTCTCTCGCCATGACTGCTCTACCGGCCGCTGTGTTCCCCACCATCTTCAAGTTAGTTATGACCCCCCTGGAAGCTCTGGAAGAGCTACAACCCCCAGGGAGGTAGAGGGGCAGTGGTGAGGAACCAGCATTGGTCATGTGGCAGCATTGGCACTGGAGGAGCCATCACCTATCTGGCGGGAGGAGTGTTTTCTTCCCCTAGATATGCCCCAGCCGTGGGATGTGCAATGCTGTTCAGCCCATGACGTAGGTGCTCCCACTCATGTCTGGAAGACAGCCGCCTATGTTTTCCCCATTTTTCAAGCCCCTGTGCATTGCAGTGCTACCTTTCTCCACCAGGGGCCACTGCTGCAGCAGGCTACCCCTGGATCCCTCTCCAAGGGAGGAGAGCAGTCCTCCGGATGCTCAATCCTCTCTCTCCCCTGCCGCCCCCTGTTGCTCCAGGCTCATTCCTGAACCCAGGTCACCAGCGTGGTGCAAGGTGTATCATCCAGCGCCACAACCCTCAGCACCATCGGGCCGGCCATCTTCTTGTCCATGTTGCTGGACTAGCTCCTCCACTGCTTCACAAAATGGTCTGTGCTGCATTTTTTTTTTTACACGTTTTTTCTGTGCTGGCCAACCTGTAGAACTTTCCAGATAGCACTTTTGAACTCAAAGTTAATTCTACTACCTTGTGAATATTTGCAACTTTACAGCCTGTTCATTAATGTTTGTCTGCAGGATGATTTAATGCCTGAAAACTTCAGTGAAACAGTTGTACAAAACTCTCACAGGCATTGATCCAGTTTCTGCTTCACTGCCAATTTAATGTGCCTTGGCCGTAGAGTTTCAAATTTCCTCACTCCTAGTGGAGTGTCTGGATTCTGCTGCACAAATTCCTTGTGAAGACAGTTAATTGGTTAATCCAGGTATGATCGTGTTTTGCTGGTCCTTTTAGAGAAAGCCTTTTTGTGAGACAGGGGTGTGGCACAATCTTCAAAGAATTTCTCCACTCGACTCACAGTTTTCTGAGGCAGTGTAGACTTGTCTTGTTTTTTCTTTTCACTTTCGCCACAAGACACCCTCATGATACTCTTCCAACTCACCTCTAATGCTGAGTTCGCAGTCCTAAGCAGCTTGTATTTCTTTAGTATGACTGTTTTTAAGAATTCCTCTTTTATCTGATGTTCTCTTTTCTTGCCATGGCTTTTGATCTCAGCTAACTTTTCTGTGACTACAGATATCAGTTTGTCTTCAAGTTTGTGTCTTTGACACACACTGTGCTTGAACAAGACATCTTTCTTTGATGGTGAACAGTGATACAAGACTTTCTGAATTGTGACTGCAAATGTATTGGAATATTTAGGCAATGCTTTACATGCTCTTTGAACAGCCTTTCTTAGAGAAACATGATATTGCACTGTTGGTGTCACACATTGCTCTTTTTCTTGTATGACTACTGATGAGGTGGTAGTGGTGGTGATGGTGGTCACTGGTAAGGTAGTGGTTGTGGCAGCAGTGGCAACAGCTTTGGCAGCATCTCATTTCTCATGGTACAGTCTTAGTTGCTTCTCATTTATTTGTCTTCTTTCTTGACTACTCATGTTGGCTCTTTGCTGCTCTTCATTCTCCCACCAATACTCTATCTGTGACCATGTCTGTTCTTCATCCTTTGTTTTTTTTGATGCACCACCATCAACCGTTGACTGCTTCCTTAGTTTCTGTGCATCCCTGTACCGTCTCATTCTCTACTTAGCCACGTCGTTGTAATGGTTGTGCTGCTCATCATTCATGTTCTGTAAGTATTTGCGTGCATGTGTGGCATTTTTCTCTAAATTTGCTGTATAGTGTGCAGCATCCTTCTTAATGTTGTCTCGGTACAGCTGACTATTTTCCTTTCAGGATGGAGGATTAGCAGTATTGCATGGCATTTCATTTAGCAATGCTGCAACAGACATACAGGGTCTTCTTGATTCCATTCTTGAATGGGTGGTTCTCAAAAAGTCTGTAGGAACACAAGCCAATTTTAAAATGAATGATTACAAGAGTGCTTCTGTCACTGGACTTTGTATGACATGACTGAAGAGACATGTCCTGACAGACATGGTTAATGGCAATACAGCCAAGATATACCCTTAAGAAGTGATTACCGGTGTGATGGCCAGGATGTATGACACACAAAGTGGTTAATGGGGTAATGGCCATGACATGTATTTAAGAAAAGGTTAATTACTTCCGGTTCTGATGGCTTCCAGCTAGTCTCCCTCTGCATTGCTTCTCTGTCCCCCTCGTCTAACTAAGTTCTATGCCGTATTATTTTCACTTTAGAAAGACGTGACTCAGAAGATAACTACTTCTTTTAAATCATTCCACTAACAATGAAACTCAGGACGTGACTGGTTCTCATGGAAATAGATATGAAGTCTCAGCGGCCCAGACACACGCCACCACTGTCTCCTGAGAAGGACAAGCCAGTGAAAAGGAACAAAGTGGGCAGCTCAGGGAATAGTCTACCCCTCATCATGTTAACAGAAACAACTTTATTTGAAGGTCTGGCACCTATTAAAGATTTACTACACAAAGTAGTGGGCAACCTGCAGTTATTAAAGTCAACAATGGCTCAATTGTCCCTCAGAACGAGTGACAGTGAAACCAGAATTTCATCTTTGGATGATTGGAGGGCTCAACTAGACCAGGAGATTATTTCTCCAAGACAAAAGCTCTGCAAAACAGAAGATAAAGTAGAAGATCTGGAAGGCAGGTCATGACGTAACAACTTAATGATATTGGGTTTACCAGAAGGAGAAGAAGGGGTGAACCCTATCACATTTATTCAGAAATTTTGTGAAAATCTTGCTGGCCCATCTCCTAATGGTCCTACTTACATAGTAGAATGAGTGCATAGGGCTCTGTAACTCATGTCTCCAGTTGGTTCACCTCCACAACTACTGATTTTTTATTTACTGAATTACCAGGATAAACAGATAATCATGGATAAACTGAAAGAGTCTAAGGAAATTCAGTGGGAGAGCAAGCCATTATGGGTGACACAAGATCTTCCCTTAACAGTGTGGCAGAAATGTACAGAACTGCACCTTCTCATTACAAAAGTGATAGCTGCAGATATCAAGTTTAGAATGAAATATCCAGCCACTCTTCAAATTAACATATGGTAGAAGGTCAGTGGATTTCTTTTGATACTCTTCAATCATCTACTAAGGAACTTAAAACACTTTATCCAGATATTTTCAAATGAATAATGGACCATCAATTGGCTGAATTAAATAATTTGTTCCTGAGACCTATTGCAGGTCATGCAGGTCGATGATAACTTACATTTAGCTCTGCGCTTATGCTAAACGGCAATTCCTTTAAACAAACTTTGTGCTTTACTGTTTTGTTGTTTATTTTAGTCTCCCTCTAGGTACCATATTTTGCCATGCTATGTTAGTTATCTAGAAGGGATTCTACTGTAGTTTGGGCAGTGGCTGAAGGTTTATACAGTAGCACTGTTTTTCAATCATGGGTGCTGTTAATATTTGGGAAAACTTCATTAACTGACTGTTTCTCTGATTACAGATGGTTCCCTTCTTAAGCCACATCTTGTTTGTTTCAAGGTCACTATCTGGTATCAACACTTGGTAAGGAAGACCAGATGCCTAAGTTTCAAGATTTGTGTTGGGGGATGGGGAAGGGAGTGCAGGCTATCTGGAGATCAGAAATTAATGCAACCGAATATTTGTGAAGGAATACAGTCGATAGGACTGGGGCTTAAGCTTATTAGTTGGGATGGGATTAGTTTTGTTTTAGGGCTTAGGGATAGTGAACCTTGTTGAACAGTTCATCCAGACTGACTTTTGTACCATAGCTTCCAATGCAGACAAAATATGTTGGAGTTTAACTCAAAAGGATTTGTTAATAGCAGTCTCCACAATGTGTCTAGTGTCTGAGGCTTTACGGTCTCAGTAGTACATATTCTTGTGTATTTCTACTACATTAAGCTAATCTGACAGTAAGATTAGTATCCTGGAATGTCAAAGGAGCTCGTAATCGTATTAAAAGATACCAAATTTTAAAACATTTAGAAACCTTGCACTCTAGCATAGCATTTCTCCAAGAAACCCATTTTCCAGAAAATGAAGGTAGTTTTTTCAGATGACGACAGATGGGGCAGGTATACGCTGCTGGTAATGCTACCGCGCAAAGGGGAGTGACAATATTAATTACTAGGACAACTCAATTTCGGCTCCTGTGCTGCCAAACTGATAAGAAGGGTAGATTTTTATTCCTACAGGGCTTGTTAAACCTTGTAGAAGTATTGTTAGGGTCAATTTATGGGCCCAACATAGATTCGCCAGAATTTTTCACGTCACTCATGACTGTGTTGAATTCTTTTCCTCAGTTACCTACTATTATAGCAGGTGACTGGAACCTAGTGTTCTCACCAGAATTAGACAAATCCACTTTTAAAAGTCCTGATCTCTCACCAGCACAAAGGGCTTTAAGGGAATTTATGACAACTTTTAGTCTCAGTGATCCATGCAGATTACTTTACCCAAATACCAAAGGATATACCTACTATTCCCCTGTGCAGAAAACACTTTCCAGAATTGATTACTTTTTAGCAACCACCACCATCTTGGAAGGCATTTTAGATAGTGACATGGCTCCATGAACTATATCTGATCATACCCCTATATGGATGGAGGGTACGAATACTATACAAAAAACTAAAAGTACTATATGGAAGTTAAATACCCAGCTTCTCTAGGATGAGCAAGCAGTTGATCTCATCACAGGCATGATTAAGCAGTTTTTATCACACAATCAGGATTCCATAAATCAGATTGACAAAATCTGGTGTGCCCTGAAATGTGTGGTGCATGGGGAATGCATTCATCTTTCCTCAATTGGGAAAGAAAGAGGGAGACAATCTTGACTTCACTTCTTTCCCAAATAAAAGATTTAGAGGACCAACTACTTTATTCCCCCAGAACAGGAACAGTTGAAAGTTTAACCAAATTGAAGAACCAGTATGCTGATCTCTTGAGACAGCAAGCCCAATATGCTATCTTTAAAACCCATGCTAGATGTATAGAACAGGGAGAAAAGGATAGTCACTTATTAGCTCTTAGATTGAGAAAGCAAGAGGAATCATGAATAGTGATAGCACTTAACTCCCTTAAAGACAATTCTCTTCTTACCACTCCTAATGCAATAGTACAAGAATTTGAAATGTATTACAGATCCTTATACTCACCTCAGGATCCCCCTCCCCTGGAAAGAGACATATAGGCTTACTTAAATACTTCCCTCTTTATCGCAGTTGCAAATAGACATCCTTACTCATCCTATCACTGAATTAGAACTTATGGAAGCTATAGACTCATTACCAGATGACAAAGCTTCAGGTCTGGATGGTTTCCTGCCACGATTTTATAAAGTTTTTAAAGAATCCATCCTTTTCCTGTGTTTACAAATGTTTAATTATTTCTGTGACTCTGGACTCTCAGATTCTTCGCTCCTTGACGCCTTAATTATAGTTCTTCCCAAGCCTAACAAATCTCCACAATTAGTCACCAATTATAGTCCCATTTCTCTCATGAACTATGATACTAAATTATTTGCTAAAATATTGGCTAAAAGAATAGCAAAAGTCTGGACACCACTACTTAGCCCAGAACAAGTAGGTTTTGTTGTGGGAAGATCATCCACGGACCATCTTAGGAAAATATTTCACATTTTTTGGGTTTCCAAATTAGCACTCCATCCTATGGCACTGGTATCCCTAGATGCTGAAAAGCATTTGACAGAGTTAGCTGGGTATTTTTATTTGAAGTCCTCAAGAAATTTGGTTTTTCCTATAAATTCATAAATTGGATACATATATTATATACTTTCCCCACAGCAAAAGTCTATTGCAATGGAGTGTTTTCCAATTTATTTCCCTTATATTCTGGAACATGACAGGGATGTTGTCTATCACCGTTGCTCTTTAATCTCTACCTTGAACCACTTCTACTTCAACTTAAACATTCTCCTTTAATTAAAGGTATTCAAATTGGTGAATGGGACCTACATCTATCAGCATATGCTGATGGTATAATGCTACATGTTACGAATCCATCCACTTCATTTCAGGCAGCAATTTCAATTATAAAGTTCTATGGAACTTCATGTAATTATAAACTCAATATTGATAAATCTACAATAATGCCTCTAAATTCCCATACTCATTAAATCGATGGTGGGAGATTTACATTTAAACTGGGCACCTACTCTTAAATATCTAGGTTTAACTATAACACCCAATTTATCTCAGCTCAAAACATTGAATCTCGATAATCTTGTAAGAGTTATACAGCAAGATTTAGATAGATGGACCCCCATATATTTCTCATTACAAGGGAGAGTCTACATAATTAAAATGAATGTGCTTCCCAGAATATTCTATCCCTTAAATATGTTGAACCTACATATTCCTCAATCATGGTTTCAAAAGTTACAACACATTATTTCCAGATTTATATGGAAAGCTAAACCACCACGAAAATCATATCAAATTAGGGGTGGCTAAGCAGAAAGGGAGACTTAAACTTCCAATTTGTTTCCACTACTATCTGGCAAGTCATATGGCAAAATACTTTAGATGGTTTCCTCAGCACCACAGTACAGCAGATTATCAATATATACCGATCTGGTCACAAATGGAGTATCACATTATCTTAAAATCTGTTATCTCCTACAACTGTCTATCATATATTGTCCCTAAAACTGGTCTGGAGATCTTGAACAGTTATTTAATTCATATGTCCCTAAGGGTTCATGCCCAATTTTCTAAAGCCTTACATTATAATAATATAAAAGACATATTTCAACCATTGTATTTTAACCCAAATTTTAAGTTGGACGGTAAATACTCGATTCCCAAATTAGATACCATGTTAAAGAACTAAAGATAATGGATCTTTCAGATTCAGGGAAAATCAAACCCACTCCAGCACTATTAATTCTTCTAAGTCTCCCTTCAAACCAAGTATTTACAGGTTATCAGATTAGACATTAACTAATAAGTAAATTTGGAACAGGAATCTGGGATATAAACCAAATTGAACTGTTTAATTCACTCCATACCCTTGCTTGGAATTCGCATGCTGTTTCACATATCACAGCAACTTTATTTCCACTAATTCATCAAGACATCCATGGTATATCAGCATACTGGGAAGGACAATTCCCACATTTGGATTTTATTTGGGATAGAATTTGGCAGGCAGTTTACTCCAATACTTCTAATGACAAACTCTGGCTTATCCAATTTTATATTCTACATAATATTTATTATACCCTGACGAAATTGGCAGCCATGGGTAAACTGACAGGTTCTAAATGTAGTAGGTGTGGTATTAACACAGGTACCCTATATCATATCTTATGGGACTGCCCCTCCATTTCACCCCTCTGGCAAGCAATCAAGAATAAAATGGATCCTTTACTGGGTTTGGATAATCTCTTCAATCCAGAAATATGTATTCTGGGTGATTATTCACAAATTCTGTTTCCAGAGAAGAGATATGCTATGTCTCTTATTTCACTCACAGTCAAGCAGCTTGTATTAAAGCATTGGAAGGATTCTCAACTTATTTTTTATTCAGAATGGTTAAACAAGCTCCTCTTTAATTTACGAACAGAAAAGATGATTGTAAGCCTTAGGCACTTACCACTGTTGTTTGAAAAGAAATGGGGCAAACTTTATACTCTGACCTCCTTAACTTGAACCAAGATTTGATGTGACCAAGTTATCTTAAAATATTTTAATAGCTCTAACCTGTTAGATTTACTTTATTGCTTCAGACAACTTTGAATAGCATACTAATATTTTTAACTCCAACAGACTTAGTACTGTATAAATCATATTGTTAGGTATTGTAAGTATCTAGTACACTTTTAGTATTGGTTCTATAAGGTACAGGGGTTGGAGGGAGGGATTTAGTAGTTTTTTAATATAGTTGCAGTTGTGTAGTAATTAGAATATTTCAGCCAATGTAACCACAAGGCTACTTTTCAAGTCATATCCACTGTATTTTTTCATACAAGCCTGTAATTACCTGTACTTAAAGTTAAACTAAATAAAGTGTATTGAATTTCAAAAAAAAGAAAAAAAAAGAAAAGGTTAATTACGCTATGGCCAAGATATATGATGCACGAAGTGGTTAATGGCACGATGGCCAAGACATGTACATAAGAAAAGGTTAATGTCCCAATAGCCAAAACATATGATGCACGAAGCGGTTAACGGTGCTATGGTCAAGTCATTTGAGGCAAGAAGTAGTCAATGGCATTAGATATAGACTCAGCCCTTACTGGATGCAAACAAAATAGAAGCACACTATCACCACTTGGCTGCAAACAAAATGGAGGCACACATCCACCCACCTGCAAACAAAATGGAGGCACATATCCACCTGCCAGCAAACACAATGGAGGCTTGCATCCACCCACCTACAGACAAAATATGGCACACATCCACCTGCCTGAAAACAAAATGGAGGCACACAATGCTGTGTCTACCCATGCACACCATAGATTCACTTTAGGTTTCCAAATGGTGTAATCAAGGTTGACACACCACAACAGGCTTCCAAGCAAAGGCCCAGGCCATGCGGCATGCTCCCCCGACAAAAGACATGCAGCATGATTTAAAATACATTCTGAGCCACAAACATCACATAGAAATACAATGTTTTATGCTCCAAAACTTATACCAAGTCAGATTTACATCCAAAAACATCAGGCTATATGGCCTGGGCCATTGCTTGGAAGCCTGCTGTGGTGTGTAGGCCTTGATCAGACCATTTGGAACCCAAACATGAATCTCGGGTATACTATGGGTGGGCACAGCATTGTAGCAAGCAATGCTGTGTCCACCCATGCACACCATAGAATAACTTTAGGTTCCCGAGTGGTTTGATCGAGGCCGGCATACCATAGCAGGTTTCCAGAGGCCCAGGCCATGCAGCATGTCCCTCCCCAACAAAAGACATGCAGCATAATTTAAAATACATTTCAAGCCACAAACATTACATAGAAACACAATGTTTTTTGCTCCAAAACTTGTATCAAGTCACATTCACATCCAAAAACATCAGGCCATATGGAATGGGCCTTTGTTTGGAAGCCTGCTATGGTGTATAGGCCTTGATCAGACCATTTGGACCCCAAAAGTGAATCTCTGATGTACTACGGGTGGACACAACATTGTGACAAGCAATGCTGTGTCCACCTATGCATACCATAGATTCACTTTAGGTTTCCAAATGGTCTGATTGAGGCCAGTACACCACAGCAGGCTTCCAAACAAAGGTCCAGGCCATGTGCCATGCCCACCCTGAACAAAAGACACACTTAGCCTGCCGCAGACCTGGCATCAGACAACTATGTGCTGTATCAGGTCCCAAAACCAGAAAACACCCAGAAACCTGACTTGCTGTTCAGACTATAAACCAAAATGGCTGGCACAAGCCATGCAGCATTACAGTATTCAGGGCCATGGACCTGGGTCATGTGCCCAATATCCTTTTTCTAAACTTTAGCTCCATTTGTGCATCAGAACAACTGCCACAGTTTAAATGCTGCAACAAAGTCCAAGCCATATGCCCCAACACAAACCAGGCTGTTGGCCAAACAAATGACCATGTGGTGGGGTTTGTTTATGGACATGAACATTAGCCATGTCCCCCAGGTTGAAATTGCCCCATTATCCAATACTGTGCACTGAATGAAAAGTCTTCATGAACAAGCACACTTTTTGGCTCCCTGAGCAAGTGCACTTTACAGCCCCTTCCCTTTACATATTCTGGGTGAAAAAAAGAAATAATCAGGCCACATAAACATAGTGCAGTGCACGTGTTTGTTTATTTATTTATGAGTTTCACCAGGAAGGGCACACTGAACAACAAGTTGCTCATCTCACGGTTTGTCCTGGGGGTTGGGGGAGTTGGAAGGCATACGATAAAGCGTAATCAATACAACAGTATACATTGCCAATATTTGGGAATTGGAAGACATACAAATAAGTCATAGGCAAACAACAAAACAGTATTTATTTATTTATTGAAAATGTTTCACCAGGAAAGGCACGCAGAGCAAAAGATGCTCATCTCACGGTGCAACCTGGGGGGAGGGCTTACAGAGGAGGCAGGTATACATACAATAGTTGAGTTTAGCAGTAGTGCAATACAGACATACCTCTCAACTGTCCCTGATTTTCAGGGACGTCCCTGATTTTGCCTCACAATTTTGCTCCATCCCTCCTAAAAACTGTGTTTCCATGACCAAACAGTGCGGGTAGTAAGCACAAAATAATGTCAAACATTAAAGTTAGAGACATGTTCTTCCTTAGAAAATGCATTTTACACTAAGCCCTTTATTCTACCAGCTTTCTGAGTGGATATCATCAATTTTGAAGACGTGTCCCTGATTTTGGCCCTTTGTCCCTGATTTTTTTAAGCCTTGTCCCTGATTTATGAGGCAGAAGGTTGAGAGGTATGAATACAGATAATGTACATGGTTTGTCGGGATTACATTTGAACTTATTACATAAGGAGAACAGTATAGAACAATGGTCATCAACGACAGGGTATACATATCATGGGTATAAGGCAAGGTAAGAACAATACAGAGCATGCACATCAGGGACAGGGTAAACATATCATGGGTACACAATGAGGCAATACGTGAATTACATAAGTGCCAGTAGCAGAACTAGTGTGCCAGAACAGAACTTGAGTGCCAGTAACAACTTGAGCTGCAGTGGGATGCACCAAGTTGACAGTAGGAGTTGGAGAGCGAAGATGGGGGGGTAGAGGAGGAATGGACTAGTAAGCATTAGGTGCGTAGTGGGTAGATTTAGGTGAGGTGGGAGGGAGGGAGAATGGTGTAGGTAGCTGTGGGTAGGGCAGAAGAGCATATGTCAGATAGGAAGGGGGGAGAAAAGGGAGATGTTAGGAATGAGAAGAGGGAGTAAGAGTGAGTGTAAGTGAGTAGGGCAGTATATAAGCCAGACAATTAGGTGATATCCAGGCCGCTGGTCAGGTGCTGGGGGCAATGGGGGGAGAGAACCTGTCAAAAAGGGGGGAGGTCAGAGGCAGTTGCAATTTGGTGTGAGGAAGTTAGAGAGGGCAGAGGATAAGGAGTATTTGGATGAAGAATGGTGGATCTGAGCCTGCAGGCTGTTCCTGAGTTTAGGGAAGAGGTAAGAGAAGGCCGATTGACAGGTGGTGGTCCTTCGGTGGGGGATGACTAATAGCCAGTCAGTGGACCTGAGGTCATGGGGGGTAGGTGGGGAAGATAGGGAGGATGCGAGGTACAGTGGGAGGGAGCTGAGCCAGAAGTTGGAAGTGAATTTAACACTATGAATTAGGCACGGCTGCTCAGGAATGGCAGGGCCAGTGAACAGTAGAACTCGTAGTGATGTGAGGGGAGGGGCATCAAGGGCAAAGGCAGAATACATTAAAGAGGGGCCGAAGTCTGGCTAGCATGGTCTTTGAGGCGGAGCTGTACTACATCACAGTAGTCGAAGGTGGGTAGAATCATTTTCAGGACTAAGTCACGTCTGATGGGTAGTGGAAGATAGGTTCCTGTAGAGGGCACCAAGTTTTGGGCACAGCTTTGAAATGATGGCTTCTACATGTGTGGAAAAGGAGAGGTAGCGATCAAGCCAAACCCCTAGCTAACTGAAGGAGGGCACTTCATCAAGGATTGTGTTGTTTAGGGTATGGAAGATCAGAGTGGTGAGTTTGGATAGACGCTGTCTTGTGCCGAAAGACATAGAGACAGTTTTCTTGGCATTTAGGGAGAGTTGGTTGGTATTGAAACAGTGTTGGATTTTGTTGAAATCAGTTTGAAGTTTGGAAGTGAGTTCTTCATGGGTCCAGCTGGAGGTAAAGAGGGCCGTGTCATCTGCATACATGTGGATCACGGTGGAGGAGCAAGATTTAGACAGATCATTTAGAAGGATGGAGAAGAGGATGTCACCAAGAACTGAGCCTTGGGGAATGCCGGTGGTGATGGGGGGGGAGATGTGGTCAGCTATTTTAGTGGATTGGGTTCTATTTAGTAGGTAGGCACTGAACCAGTTCGTGGCAGAAGCTGCTAACCCAGCCCCTGATAGATGGGATAGTAGGAGAGAGTGGGATACCGTGTCGAAAGCTTTAGCTAGGTCAATGAAAATAGTGTCCGTGATTAGCCCTTTATCCATCCCAGTGAGGATGGAGTCCATGAGTCTTAGTAGGGAGGAGGTGGTAGAGTGGTGTTTTCTGAAGCCAGACTGAAATGGGGTGAAGAAGTTAGTTTCTGAGAGAAAGTGGGAGAGCTGGGATAGAACTAGGTGTTCCTGGAGTTTGGCGAGGGCAGGGAGGAGGGAGATGGGACGGTAATTAGTAGTGGAGGAAGGATTACCACCTTTTAGAATGGGTAGGACAGTGGCACGCTCCATTCGGGGAGTGACTCGGTGGTGAAAGATAGATTTAGTAGGGTGGTAGCAATGGTGGGGCAGAAAGGAAGAAGAGTTTGTTATCTAGACCATCAGGGATTTGTCTTCAGGGAGTGAAGGGCATTAAGGTTTCAGTGGGGAGATGGGTCTGAAGGAAAAGGTATTTTACCAGTTGGTAGGGGGAATAGATGACTGGGGAGCGGATGTGGTTATAGATGTATGGGGGTGGGTGATGGTTGGTGGAGGTAGGGAACCCAGGGAGGGCTAGAGCGCAGGTAGTGAAATAGGAATTAAACTCGGAGGCTACCTTCTGGGGGTCGTTGAGGAGAGTCTCTTGGATGAGGAGGAGAGGTGGGGGCTAGCTGTTTGGGGGAGAAAAGGAATTAATGACTTTTCAGAATTTGGAAGGTCTCCCAAGATTTGCATTTATGGTGTTGTTGAAATATTCAGCCTTAGTTAAGCGGATGGCCTTTGTGCATTTGTTGTGGAGCATGTGGTAGGTGACAAGGTTGCTTGGGAGGAGCGTAGATTTGTAGTTACGACAGGCCTTGTCACGGGCTTGTTAAGTAAAGTATATAGTGCCAATTATGCATAGGGTATGTTACCAAGTAGAGAACAATTAAGCAGTAACAGGCATCAAGAAATTACAGTTGGTATATGTAGAAGGAATAAGAGGATGGTGGAGTTTATGGTTGATAAGAGCACGCCCAGGTGCGTAATGAGGCACGCAGGCGCTATGCCGGTGACTTTAGCACCTGGAAGTGTCTATCGCTCATAAACCACACCTCGGAGTGTCTTTATTCCACTTATAAAATGGGCCCTGAAGTAATTATTTATTGGGAAAACAAAAATTATACAAAATTACAAAATATAAAAAATGTGGTTTAATAACTCAAGTAGTAAAAAGTAGTCCCCCATGAAGTGACAGTTAAGTTGGCAGTACAGTGTTGTTACTGTGTTTACTGATTTAGATTGATTTAAATCCTCCTGTGACATTTTTGTAATGTTTTTTCCTGTTAAATGGTGAGGGTACTGGGTTTTAAGACTGAGCTTGCAGTCACACTGACAGCTGCCCCATCTGCGATCTTGTCTGATGAGGTTGCTCTATCCGAGTCGCTACTCCGCCTCTCCCCCATACATGGCAGTGGCACAAACACAGAATAATTATTTTCTTTAGTTTTTTTAAAAAGGACAGTCAGAGCATGAAGCAACAGGAATATGGGGAGCAAGTGTGTTGCTTGTAAGATCGATCAGGTGGATTGGGAGCGAGCGTGTCCCTCAGGAGCCACCATAAACAGCGCTTCCGGTTGTTCGGGTTTCGGAAAGTAAAACATTCAGGTTTTGCAGATTACGCTCCTGTTTGTACCTCGAATTGCAGGTTTCTTTTTTTTTTTACTATCACAGTGGCATTGTGTGGACAAAATGGAGTCTTTTCTTTGGGAGTGACTTTTTATATTAGGATTTGTTTGAAAGTGCATCGTGTCAGCACGCGCTGTGGCGATTACTTCGGTGACAGTTTTGTGAAGGAGAGGTGAGACTTTTAATAGGAAATGTGGGAAAGCCTTTTTTGACATGTTTTGTTGCTTTTATTTACAGCTTGTGTTGCTTGGTATCAAAGAGGTGGGGGTGGGCAGACTGGCACTCGGTCTCAGGGATGTCACATGTGAGCTATGCCAGCCTGTGTTTGTCTTTGGCTGGCACAGCTCACTGATTCTGTGGTGTTGTGGGGCACAGGAGTGGAGGGTAGTGCCGGTTGGCTACTATATCATCTGATAAGGACACGCTCAGATGGTGTAGTAGCCAATCAGAATGGTGGATTTCTTTAGCCCATTTTATAAATTCCATTACATCATAATGAACAGAAGGCCCTCAAATGCAGTAATAGAATAACTATTACAGCCCATTTAGATACAACATGGTCTGCTCAGTTGCAGGTGCAGTTCACAGACTGTTAATTGTGTACGGCTGAGGAGACAGAGGAGGGGAAGAAGAATGGTGAATCGGGGGAGGGGGATTCTACAGTTTAGGGAAGCAGTATGAGAAGGCTGCCTGGCCGACAGTAGTTGTATGGCATGGGACATCTAAAGTATGGGAAACTGAGGACCTAAGTAATGGGTGTATGGTGGGGGACTGCTAAGGAAGAGATGAGATGAGTAGGGAGGGAGCCAAACCAGAATTTGGAGATGAATTTGGCACAGTGTAACACACATCTGTTATCAAGAGATGGTAAGCCAAAGTGTGTAAAATTGACAGTGATGAGTGAGCGATGAGCGTCTGAGTGCAAAGCAGCAGAAGGAGTTAAAGAGGGTGTCTAATCTGGAAAGGAGGTCTTAGGCATGGCACTGTACTGGAGGCTACATCAAAGTAGTCAAAGATGGGGAGGATCATCTTCTGGACAAGTTCACACCTAGCTGGGAGAGGAGGCAGTTCCGGTTCCTAAATAGTGCACCTAACTTGGGATACAGTTTTTTAGGATGGCATCCACTTGGTAGTCAATGGCGCTGTGGGCAAGATATAGACTCGACCTTTACTGGATGTGCAAACAAAATGAGGCACACCACCACCTAGCTGCAAATAAAATGGATGCACACATCCACCCGTCTGCAAACACAATGGAGGCCTGCATCCACTCATCTGCAGACAAAATGGGGGCACACAGTGACCCACCTGCAAACAAAATGGAGGCACATATCCACTCGCCTGCAAACAAAATGGAGGCCTACATCCACCCACCTGCAAACAAAATGGAGGCCTCCATCCACCTGCCTGCAAACAAAATGGAGGCACATATCCACTCGCCTGCAAACAAAATGGAAGCCTACATCCACCCACCTGCAACAAAATGGAGGCCTGCAACCACCTGCCTGCAAACAAATGGAGGCACATATTCATTTGCCTGCAATAAAATGGATACACACATCCACCCATCTGCAAACAAAATGGAAGTACACATTCACCATCCTGCAAGCAAAATGAAGGCACACATCCACCTGCCTGCAAGCAATCACACAATCAGAAAAACTGTTTATCATTCAGATTAAATGGGCCTTATTTCATATAGGTACCTCTATAAAAAAACAGATGTTACAAATGCATTCTTAGCTTGTTAGTTCAAAACAAAGAAGCAAAGCCATGAGCCCCACCCCAACAAAATCAACAAACATCAGGTTGCATGGCAGTATTGCATTTGTTTGGAAGCCTGCTGGTGTGTAGACCTTGATCAGACCATCTGGAACCTAAAAGTGAATCTTTTGGGTGTACTATGAGTGGCAGCATTGTGGCAAGCAATGCTGTGTTCACTCCATGCACGCCATAGATTTACTTTAGGGTTTCCAAATGGTCTGATCAAGGCCGACACACCACAGCAGGCTTCCAAACATTGGCCCAGGCCATGGGGCATGCCTCCCCCCAAACACCATGCAGCATAATTTAAAATACATTCTGAGCCACAAACATCACGTAGAAACACAATGTTTTATGCTCCAAAACTTGTACTGATCAGAGTCACATCCAAAAACATCAGGCCACATGGCATGTGCCTTTGTTTGGAAGCCTGCTGTGGTGTGTATGCCTTGATCATATCATTTGGAACTTAAAAGTGAATCTTTGGTGTACTATGAGTGAGCACAGCATTGTGGCAAGCAATGCTGTGTCCACCCATGCACATCGCAGATTCACTTTAGGTTTCCAAATGGTCTGATCAATGGTCGGCACACCACAGCAGGCTTCCAAACAAAGGCCCAGACCCCGAGGCAAGCCCCGAGCCATAAAAGACATGGGGCCCAATACTAGAAAGGGAAATGTGCCAGACGCAAGTAACGCAATTGCACAACATACACCAAAGCAATTATGACATGCGATATATGGCCTATTCTAGAACATGCGAGACGTACTCCAAATGCAATCGCGTAGTCGCGACATGCAAGATACGCGATATAAAAGGGCGTAACACATAGCTGAGGCATAACATACACCAGCAGAAACGCCGGAGCAATGGTAGAAGCTGCAGCAGAGAGGCAAAGGCACAAGAAAATCTTTAACCATGAGGAGGTGCAGACACTCGTGGAAGAGATAGACAAGCACCATGCACTCCTCATGAGCCATGGAGGGAGACTAAGAGGAGGGAAAAAAGGAGGAAGGCATGGGACAGGGTGACACAGAAGGTGAATGCCATAGCAGCACAACACAGGACAGTGCATGACATCCAGAAGAAGTACAACAATCTGAAGTGCCTAGTGAAGCACAAGCTAGCCCAGGATAGACTGACTGCACAGGGCACAGGGCTGGACCCACCCAGCAGCAGCCACCAGCAGTCTTGAGGAGGATAGCAGCACACCTCAGCCAGCAGAGCATGGATGGAGTCACGGAGCTGGACACCTTCAGACAGCAAACTGGCACAGGTAGGGACAAACAACACCAATGTATGTGACAGGCCTGACATGGCAACAGCACTGCAGCCAACAGAAATGGTGGTTTGGGTGGGGTGACAACATGTAGGCAGATGCAGCAGTGAGGTTGCATGCCACAGCAATGCCACATGGCCACAGCTGGCCACAGAGTGGGCCCAGGGAACCAAACCATGGCCAGAGGTGGGCCAGGGACAAGCATGTATGCAGCTGACATGTGCTGCCATGCAAAGGAATGTGTCATGCTGATCTGTGGAAGTGCAGGCAGGTGCACATGAAACCATTGGGGTGGGCTGTGCACAGGTATGGGCTGTGCTGAACTGGGGGGTGCCGTAAAATGCACTGTGTACTGGGTGGGGGCTGTGCTGAACAGGGGTTGCTGTGACATGCACTGTGTCTGGGGGGGGCTGTGCTGAACAGGAGGTTGCTGTGACATGCACTGTGTACTGGGGGCTGTGCTGAACAGAGGGTTGCTGTGACATGCACTGTGTACGTGGGGGCTGTGCTGAACTGGGGGTGCTGTGACATGCACTGTGTACTGGGGGCTGTGCTGAACAGGGGTTGCTGTGACATGTACTGTGTACTGGTGGGGGCCCTGCTCAGGTATGGGATGTGCTGAACTGGGGGTACCGTGACATGCACTGTGTACTGGGGGTCTGTGCTGAACAGGGTTGCTGTTACATGCACTGTGTACCAGGAGGGGCTGTGCTGAACAGGGGTTGCTGTGATATGCACTGTGTACTGGGGGCTGTGCTGAACAGGATCACTGTGACATGCACTGTGTACTGGGGGCTGTGCTGAATAGGGATCGCAGTGACATGCACTGTGTACTGGGGCTGTGGTGAACAAAGGATTGCTGTGGCATGCACTGTGTACTGGTTGAGGGGCTGTGCTGAACAGTGTTGCTGAGTCTTGCACTGTGCACTGGTGGAGGGACTGTGCTCAGGTATGGGCTGGGCTGAATGGGGGGTGCCGTGACATGCACTGTGCACTGGGGACTGTGCTCCAGTATGGGCAGTGCTGTGGGGGGGATGGGGTACTGCCTCAGTGCTTGCAGAGGAGGGCGAGGGCTGAAGGACATGTGCATGGATAGCAGGGTTAATGCATTCTTCCCAGGCCGGGGCCGGACCCTGAAGCACAGTGTCGCCCATGACTGTGGCCATGTACAGTGTCACTGTGCAGTGGGGAGCTGAACAGGGGAGCAATGTGACAGCTGGAATAGACATACCAGGATGGACAGCACAGGATGGGCAGCAACAGTGGGGGGACCACGCCAACAGTGTAGGATGCAGGTACAGAGGTGGCATACACCAGGTGGGACTGTACATAAGTGTGTCAGGTGCAATGCCATAGCGCAATGCTGAAGCACACCTGTGAAGGCAACAGGAAGCAGGCAGGTGAGAGCACACAGTGATGCGGAGACAAACTAACATGTTGTCTTTCCAACAGGTGCTGTGGTAGCTGGCAATGGTGGGCCAAGTGGAGCTGGAAGGCAGGAGCAGCAGCAGCAGCAGCAGCAGTAGCAAGGCCAGGATGATGCCAGCACAGACCAGACCTCTGGCACAGAGTTGGGAGAAGGCAGCAGCACACCGACAAGTGGAGGCAGCCCAGATGACAGCACATCTGTGGCCAGCACACCAGAACCCATGGCAGAGTCTGACGGGAATGGGGATGGTGACAGCCCCACTGGTGAAGAGGGGGTGGCCAGCAGTGAGGAGGATGCAGCAGGTCAGCTACGTGAGCAGCAGGGGACCACAGAGGACACCAGCAGTGACACAACACCAGCAGATGCTATGTGGACAACTGGAGACATCCAGGAGGTGACCGAGCATGATCAGCCAGCAGCACAGGACACAGCAATAGGGTTGCAGACCTCTCTGAGCACCCGTGGACTGGAGGAGCAACTGGATGAGGCCATCTGAGAGCTGCAGAACCAGTTGTCCCCAACATGTAGGATAATGTAAGGAAGTATTTTTTCACAGAGAGGGTTGTGGATGCATGGAACGGCCTTCCAGAGGAGGTTGTGGAATCAAAAACAGTGGTGGAATTCAAGCATGCATGGGACAGTCATAAGGCAATTCTAGGGGGTGGGGGTAGGAAGAAGTAGGCTGTGGGTTAACTAGGATCTGCAGCTTATCCATTAGGTAGGGAAATGGGCAGACTGGGTGGGCCAAGCGGTCCTTATCTGCCATCAAATTCTATTCTATCCTACATAGGGGACTACTGCCAGTCAGTGCTGGCTGGGCAGGGAGATGTGAGAGCTGGAGAACATTCGGCAGGGCATGCAGGAGCACCACACCAGTATCGAGATGCAGCTGTCCAGAATTGCCAGCTGTTTGCAGGCATGCGTCAGGGAGACAAAGGTATGCATGGGTGGCCTGGGGGATGCCGTACAGGGCATAGGACACTGCTCTGAGTGCCAAGTAGTGTTCATGGAGCGCCTCAACACAGGCCTGGAACACGTGATTGCACAGTAACAGCACCATGACACAGCCACGGCTATGGCCATGCAGGCCATAGTGTGTGCAATGCAGCCATTGCAACACCTACAGTACTTGGCCCAGCATATGGCACCCCCAGCCACTGCACAGGTAAGCACGCAGACACAACCACCTGAACCTGTGCAACCCCCACCCCAGCCAGGTGGTTGGTGGCACCACCTTGCACAGTCATGCTGCTGGGCCACCAGGCCCAGATGTGCACCCACACCGACTCCTGGCACAGGCCAGCACCAGGTCAACCCACTGCTGACCCAGGAAGCCATGTCAGCACCTCAGGCACACACCAGGACAACAGACACACACAGGCCCCTCGGAACAGGGACAGGACCCACACAGGGAGGTGTGCCCATGGAGGCTGGTGCACCACAGGCCACACAGATACTGAGAAGGTCTACACGGGATGGAGGAACACACAGTGCAGCTTCTGGCACAGCTGCAGCCACATGTGGCACAGAGGCATGTTGGCCTGAGGGGGTGGAGGTACAGCAGATCCACTGTGGTGGCACACACAGGCCCACAGGGTGCGATGTCTGGGGAGGTCCACCAGGGCACCGCACAACCCACCAGCACAGCAGGGTTCCCACTAGCCCAGCAGCCCAGCACCCAGCACCAGAGGGGTCCGTGTGAGCATGGCGTGCTCATCGCAGACGGCTGTAGCACACCCAGAAGTGTGGTACAGATAAGGGATGGTTGGGTGGAGCTGCAATGGTGAGGTGGGGCCAATAGCATGGCAGGGAGGTACCTGTATTCGGGGGTTCTGTGCAGTACACAAGGGGTGTGAGTGTGTGTATGTGTGACTGTGTGCATGGGTGAGTGTGGGAGCACACGTGATGTGAAGGACAGGGGGCACTGTGTCATGCACCTGATATTGACTGTGCGCCATGTAAACATGTAAAACAATGCACCTGATCTCTATGTTGTAATGTGTCATTCTTCAGGTACCATTAGATGTCCACCAGTACCGATCACCGCCCTGGGAGGGCAAGCGCTGGTAGGTAGGTGATAGCCAATGCGGGTCATGGGTCAGGCCATCGATGGAACATGGCATCTCAGCACTGGAGTGGTGGTGCCAGGCACCAGACACAGGGTACAGGTCAAATGAGGCCAGCTGCTGTCCATGGGGACTGGTGTGTGGGGTGCAGCTGAACACAGGGAAGGCACATGCCATGGCATGCAGGTACCACGGGAGGGGTACCACAATGGCCAGTGGCGGCAGGGGTGCCACAGGAAGAGGCATGCCCAGACAGGTAGCCCAGGCAGGCTACATGCCTTGTGTACTGTGATACCACAGCCGGACAGCAGCACTGTCTGGCACAGCCACAGGGCATGACCATGGTCTGGGTCCCAATGTCCATGTGCTTCTGGTCCACACCCAGGGACAGGGGTCCACCTGGGTGATGCGTCGGCCGTGGCGCAACAGCCAGCAGCGGGTTGGCGGTGCTGAGCCGGGGGTTGGGAACACAGCACGCTGTTGTGCACAGATGACACAGGTGTCATACACAACAAGTATGTCATACTTACATACCAACATACCATACTGCCAGATCTAATAGCTCTAACACCACCTCGGTCTGCTCGAGAGTATGGCACCCAGACTGAGGGCCGATCCTGGTGTCCCACCCACCCCATTGGGTCATACTGTCCCTTGTCTCAGATGAACCATCTGTATTGGGCCTGGTCACATGTACCTCTGCACTCCGCCCATCCCCCGCGACACCCGTCCACAGTCCCCAGTTCTACCAGCCCCTGGGCAGTGCGGTCCATGGCTCCACCACCAGTCCACTGCAATGACATCTCCTCCACCCCAGCTGTCCCCTACCAGCTCACATCCATGTCATCTTGTTGCCCCACCGCCATCCTGTGGAGCACCCTGCCTGGGCTTCCATAACGGTTCCCTGTCATGTACCCATAGACCACTATCATGTCCCCCATCCTCCTCTCCTACTGTGTACATGTCGAGCCCCATAGGCCTCTCCTCAGAGGTCCCGACCCCCAGGCACCAGATAATTTTGGTTGCCCTCCCATGGCCCTCTCTTGGAGTGTAATGTCCCTCTGTAATTGTGATCTCCACAGCTGTACACAGTACCCGAGGTGTGGCCTACCCATGCAGTTGTACAGTGGAAAGATTTTGTCTTCTGTCTGGAAGGTAATCCCCCTGGCGATGCATCCCAGCATCCTACATGGGCTTGCCGCTGCTGCCCTCCCACATGTCCCTGTGTTGTCCATCGTGACATCTGCCACTGTGTCCAATGTCCCCTGTGAGGTGTCAGCACTGGGCACTGTGTATGCCATACAGCCATGCCGTGTGCCTGCAGCAACACACAGTGGTTTACACCATGGGGTGGTGTTTGTCACACCACTGATGTCCACATCGAGTGGCACACATAGCACAGAGGTGCCAGATCAGTGTCACCACACAGTACCATGGTGATTGTTGCCAGCTAGCATGGTACAGTGCAGTGACATCTGACACCCTGACAGCACTGCACAATGTGACAGGCTGTGGCCTCGTTGCCACCAAGTAGTACAGGCATGCATCCCACCTTGCCATTGAAAGGTGCAATGCACCCATGGGATTTCAGGTACCTGTCAGCGGCCCATGCTGCCAGGTGTCCCATGGGACAGTGCCCCCACACCTCTGCAGGTGATGCAGCCCTGCTGCTGGCAGGGTAGGCACCCATGCTACAATGACTGTGCCAGCGCCACACCATGGATGTGCGCAGTGCTGGTGCAGTCTCACCCTGTGTGGACCGATGTTGGTTGTCAGCATCCTGCCACTGACCACCACAGGGCATACACACAGGGCCCTGCAGTCACAGATGCCACAGATGTGTGATCCTCTACCCATATCGCAGATGCATAGCTTGCCACAGCAAGCAAAGCGTATGCGAGATGGCATAGACGGGACACAACTGCACATTGGAAATGCCATCACACATGCCGCAATTACTCATCGCAAATGCCATTACGAAGCCACAATGCACATCGCAGTGCCATGTCGCAGGCCACAACTGCACACAGGCAATGTGCAATGCATGGTGGCATGTACAGGTGGCACGGCAGCAGCAGGATGCGTTGTGTAGCTAGGCTGTGACACTGAGTAGAGGTTCAGGAGCTGGTGTGCTAGGTCCAGGACAGGGAGACAACAGTGCCACAGCCAAGCAGTGCAGGACAGGGACAGACAGCAGACTGGTGAGTACTGGGCCACAGTAGGCCACCCCCCCCCATACATACCTCTAAACCATTTGTCACTGAACTGAGGGACATGGACAGGTATGGACACTCATATTGAGGGACAATGAGGAACACAGACCCTCAGGATGAGGGACACAGCCACAAACATGGGGATACAAGCTCAGACCACTGTGGAAACCATAGCATTTACAAGTACAAAGTTTATTTTGGCTTTAGTATTGTAGAATATCATGGGTTTCTGGTCTACAATCTGAATTCACAGCACATTAGCTGTGTAGGCAGCACCTTTTCCATGAGGGACGGATGTGGGACAGAGGAATGTTTAGGGCCAAAATGAGGGAAGACCTTCTTGATGAGGGACACCTGAGAGGTATGCCCCCATACCTCTGAGTCTCTCAGCAGTACTACCCATGGCACTGGCCATCATACTTGCATAATAGAGGCCCAGGCCATACCCCTCCACTGCCCCTGCCTTACAGGATCATCCCTGATGTTGCCTCAGCTACCTCTTTTGTCCCACATGTGGTTTGCATTGCTGTCACTGAAGGGTGGGGATTGGAATCACAATGCAATGCCAGCCATGGGTGTTACAGACTAGTCCTCATTAGGGTAATGCTACTCACACCCAGAAAAATGTTGTACACAGCTCCTGGAACTAATATTACTAATGTAATAGCTGTGTCCCTGGTATTGGATGCCCTGTCACTGAGTTGTTCTGTGGGAGGGTGAGGGGTATGGGCCAGACTGTGTAGCACATCCTTACTGTGAGTAATACTCTGTCCACCATGGGTGGCCCCACAATGTGGCGAGGGATGGTTGTACCAACACAGGTCAGTATAGTGATAGAGTTAAGCATTAATGCCTGATAAGGTGTGTGTGTTGTGCTGGTTTAATGTCACGCCTCAGGTGATTGGGCACGAGGCCTTAGGTCAAGTGCTTCCAATACCTGAGGTGTGATGTTATCCCCGCACAGCACGCACCCTGGAGGGCATTATCACTATTATACAATAGCTTGTTGTAATACCGAATAACAAAGGCATTTCAAAGAATGTTTTATTAGTGTGGAAGACTTTTTATGTTTCGTAAGAGTAGATGAAAAGAAAGAGTGCCAAATGGTCATCAAGGTTCACAGTGAGGCTGAGACTAGATACGTGATGATGTGCTGGGATAACATCACGGGTCCAGTCCCAGACTGGCCAGTCAGAGACCAGGATTCTTTCTTGCCATTGTATAATGTGGGTTCTGCACTGGCTATAACATGCTGAGGAACATCAGTACACCAATGTGGTGCAAGGGTCCATTTGAGCAAGCCCATCATAATGCAATGCAGCCAGCATAGTGGGTGAGGGGTGTGTCTACCCCCCCCCCAACTGCCAGGAGGGCAGGCCATACAATGGTGTACCATTCTGTGGGAGGCCATGGTCAGGGAGTGTAGTGGTGTATAGGCATGTACACAGGTTGGTATTACATGCCCCTGTTGGCGTGTGCAGTACAGCACTGTTCACCATGGGCATATCCCACATCCATCGATCCACAGACATGGATCATGACCTGTCATATTGTGTGACTACTGCTCAATATGTGGTACGCCTACCCACATCAATGCCTAAGGGGAACAGACCACTGTCATAATGTGTGTGGTTCTGTTCAAATGGTCAGGTATGACATGATTATTCTGGCTGTGTCATCGTCTACTGTAGACGTGTGCATTCAGATGATTGCACTGACTGTGGGACAGGGCCAGATGTTGTGGAACAGGGTGCCTCTGTGCTGTAGGCTGTGGATGGTTCCTCGTACTGTGGCACGTGTAGAGGTCTGCACATGCCTCTGGCTGCTGCCGCCCCATGCATGGCTGACCACAGATGACTGCAGTGCACCCCAGACTCCACACAGTAGCCCAGGGGCTGTGTGACTGATCTGTCCATGGGGTGCAGAGACAGTGACGGTGATCTATCATCATGGTAATGGCTCCTAGGCCTAATGGTATGGGGGGGGCATGTGGCAATGGTGGGATACATGGCCATTGGGTGCAAACCAGCACCATTGTGCTGCTCCACTCCAGGAAATTGGTACACAATGGTGTACATGGGCCATGGTTACCCACGCCCATGCCCAGTGTGGTACTTGACTTGCTGTGACATGGGCACTGTCAAGACAGTGCACAGTCCCACATAGCACCTCTGACATGTACACCCTTTATGGTCAGGGTCATGGCCTTGTTACATTGTCACTGTACCGCTGCATCTGTGTTGCTATGTCTGTTTGGTGGGATTGTGTCACTGCATGGGTGGGCTGCAACATATGCTGGCCTGTGTGCCATATCTGTTCCTGATAGTTGGTCATTCCATGCATCACCAGACATGCCTATGTGCAGCACTTGACTGCCCATGTGCCTGCTGTCCCGCGCCTCACAGGTCGGGTGTTGCCACACATCCCTTCAGACAGTGCGGGGGAGGGGCAACACAGGACATTGCCAGCACCTGACACACAGGTGCATGGCTGCCTGAATAGCTGGCTGTGTACCACTGTCCCCGTACCACATCCTACTTGGTATGCCTGTCAGGTACACAATGGTGGCCTGTCTGCAATACCACCTGCTGTCATTGCAGGCATGCTCCAGGCAACACCCCCCTGTTCTGGGTCTGTCATGGCAGGGTGACCTGAGGACAGGCCTGGGCCATGTTCAGGGACATACCTGTGGGTTGGTGACAGATGGGGGGGTTGTAGCACCCATAGTAGCAGGCCACCATGGCACATACAGCAGTGTACTAACTCATGTCCATTCCTTCCCAGGCACCACAGTGGACACAACCGGGTCTTCGTGAGTATTAGCCATTGCTCGGCATGCACTATTCCATTGCATGTACAGCACTGTGTACCTGTCATTGTTGTTCATTGTCCCCTGTGTAGGATTCAGCACCACCGCACAGGACCAGGTAGGATCACACTGCCACACCACTGCAGCTCTGGTGGTCACTGACTGTGCCACTGGCTTAAGATGCCCTGCTGTTTCTCCATCCAAGTGTGCCACCAGATCCATCAGTGCCACCCACTCCTGTCACCACAGTGCACAGTCCAGGTAGGTATCTGTCATTCTGCATTCTGTTGCCCACAGTTGGCCATGGGACTGCCCCATGGGCACCTGCTGGATGGGGCTGCATGCCGCCCACGAGGGGAGGTGGTGCAGACATGTGGCAAGGCTGCATGCAGTGCTCCATGTCCACACTGTGCAGGGCCAGGCTGAGTTATGCCTCTGCAGGGACAGGCAGCCTGTTGGTGCTCTGTGGACACTGTGGCACTGCATGAAGCACTGTGTGCCAGTCCCCTGCATGGCACTGCTTGGCCTGTCCACATCTCTTGCTGTGTATGTCAATGTGTGTGGTGCACCACCTGTGCTTGGGGCCCGGGTTGTGTTCCTGTGACCTGCCCTGTCCCATGTACCATGGCTGGAGACCAGTGTTATACATGGTGAGTGGGGATGTCAGCACATCCACAGAGCCATTGTGTAGTGACGCATGTGCCATTCCTTCCCCATGCAGGTCTCACACCAGTGAACTGGAATGTCATCAGGGTCCTCACTGAGCCTCAGTGGGCATGCACCCAACTTCATGCCACTGGGAGAGAGCCATGCATACACAATTGTGTGCAGCAGTGGGGAGGACACTTCATTGCCACTCTCGGTGCATGAGATGGAAGCCTCATGGAGTGGGAGGTGCATGGCATGCCATCAGTGCACGCATGGCAGAGACCAGTGGCACTCCACAGGACTGTCCGCCAGCTCATGCATCACTGTCAGGACCTGTCGCAGAGGGAGCCCGGGATCCTGCACAGAATAAGTATGGTGCGGAGAAGGGATGCAGACATGCAGTCTGGGCAGGTCACGGTGCAGTATGTATACCTCGGCCGTTCATCTGTTGAGAGCAGTGCTGGCATGAGTGGCCATGATGATGGTGCCTCAATAACACTCACCTGTCCCTACACCCTCACAGGTTCCACTGGCACATCCCAAGGTGCACAGCAGAGCTGCATCTGCAGCCTCAGGCAGGAGGCGCTTCACTGGAGGTCTGGTAAGTGCATACAGTGGTCCCCTTATGCTGTGGCCATGGCAGACAGCCACATGGTGGCTCATGCTGCACCCTCACATTGCCTATGTGTGTGTGTGTGTGCCTCCTGACCGGGCCCAGCACTGATTGCATCCCTTGTATCCCTACAGGTGTCCATAGCAGGCTGTCGCAATGGCAGAGGGCCTTACTGAGGGTGATGGCAGAGGTAAAGGTGAATGCTGCCATGGAATACTAGAGGCACACACAGCACAGGCAGTGGAGGGCCACGGTCCCTCCATTGACCTCCTCCTCCTCCTCCATCTCCTCCTTGGCAGCGTTGTGTGCTGAGGACATGGGCACTGTGGAACCAGGGCTAGAACTGACAGACCACACAGATGTTGGGTGCCAGGGGCTTGTCACACAGCATGCACCCAGACTGGCCATAGAGGGCAGCATTGCAGCGGAGGAGGACTAGGCCATGGCTGCAGCACCATCATGGACCATGGCAAGGGCCGAAGCAGCACAGGCAGCTGAGGTTGTCCACCAACTGACACTGTACCATGCGTTGCTGCATCTGTGGCAGGGGACTCAGGACCATAGCCAGTGGATGCCATGCCTGGGCTGCATCTGGGGGAGGCTGCTGATGTCGCGGCAGGATACCCTAGTGCTATTCCTGTGCAGGGTGGGGCCTGGATCAGGAGTGCCTTGTGGCCCTTGTATTGGCCAATCTGAAAGACATTGGGCATCTCCATGGATCGGTGGGTGCCCTGCTGTCTGAACTCCAGTGCACCTAGTGTTCATGGGTATGCACGTTACAACCATGAGTGTGTCTGTGTCTGTGGGTGGGTATGTATATAGGGTGGTTGTCATGTTTGGGTGGAATTGTACATATAGTGCGTTGGTTGATTTTGGGAAGGCATTATACCATCTGTGCTCATTGTTGTGAGTGGATTGAGTTGTTGTTGTGGGGCCAATGTTCTGTTGTTTGTGGGTGTGGTTGGCATTAGGGTTGTTGGATTGCTGCTTGGGTGTGGGCACTATGTTTTGTTACCATGTTTTGCCATTGCCTGTTGTTTAGCCCTGTCCCCTTTCATTGTTTATATGTATCTCTGTTGCTGTTCATTTCCATTAAACCATTTACCACCATCACTATGTCTGTGTGTCTGTTCCAGGTGTGCGTGGCGCGTGAGGTGTGTCACCATGCACATGAGTGCACACTGGTGGTGGTGCCTGCTGTCCCTGGTGTTTCCTCACTATGCATCTGGTCAGTGTGCCGGTTGTGCTGCTCAAGGCCATGGCACTGTCCACTGGCTACATCTGCATGGTGTCCTGTGTGCTGCAGGTCACCGTGCATGCTGTGGCATCCATGCCACCTCATACTGTACCCCCCAGCTGTGTGGTGGCACTGTGCCTGTGCTGCACCCTTCCACCTCGGGGAATCATTGTTCCCTGCAGGTGGCACCACTGGCATGGGCATTGGTGTGCCTCACCACCATATGACTACAGGTCTGTGCCACCCGGTGCTGTGTCCCTGTTGTGGTTGCACTGTTTCCATATATCAGTGGCCATGGTAGGGGCATTGTGCCTGGTGGCGTCATCATCCAAGCATTGTGCCTGTGGCCTCTCTACACCCTTTGTCCTCCTGCCACACTGTAGCTGTGCGCCTGCATTGCTCGCTCAATCTATCTGTCATGTCTCCCATGGTGTGTTGCTGTGTGCTGCTTGCATGCATGGCCCACTGCATGGAACTGGTTCCGCCCTGTTTGTGTGTGTCGGTGTCTACTGGTTATGCTGTGTGTCTACAGGCCTCACAGGTGTGTGCCCCATAGTGTGCTGCCTGCCCTGCTCACTGAGCCACCCTACTGTGTGCCTTGTCATGTGGCACCATGCGTAGTCTGTACTGCCCTGCATGGCCATTTCCACCCCCCCAGCAGACAGTGCTGTGCCTATCACCACCTACCTGTTGTGCTGGTCTCTTACATTGCTCCATACTGTCTCTTGGTTCCCATACTGTTCCATGTCCACGGCTGTGTGTGCACTGCCCAATGTAGCCACAGTCCATGGGACCTGTTGCCATCATCCAGTGTCACCATGGTCTGTGCACTGCACTAGGTGGCATGTGTTGTTTTGTTGGACATCTCCACCTGGCATTTGGTGGCTGTCACTGTGGTTGCATGGCATCTGTCAGGTGAAGTGCCTCTCTATCAGGTCACGTCATGCATGTTGGCCTGCCTGTGCCTGCACTGCATCTGTCTAGTGGTGTCTCACGTGTCTGTGTGCCCTGCCATTCCACTCCTGGTCCTCCTCATCCATGTCCTTCAGCTGGTCCAGTGGTGGCACACGGTGTTGCACTGTGATGTTGTGCAGTATGCAGCAGACAATGAATATCTTGCAGGTTGTCTGTGGACAGTACTGCAATGCCCCCTGATGATCTATCAATGCACCTGAATCGTACCTTCAGTACCCCAAAGATACACTCTATGATGCACCTGGTTTGACTGTGTGCCTCGTTGTAGCATGTCTGTGCTGCTGTGCATTTGTGGTGCAGTGGTGTTATCATCCATGGCAGCTGTTGATAACCGCTGTCTCCTGTTGGATAGATGGTACATCATCAGTCTCTGTGGTCTATGGTCCTATTTCTACAAGGTGTGCAGGTGTTCAGATATGCAGTGCTCTGTGCTGTGTTCACTTACCTACTAACCATCCTACCATGAGCTGTCCCCTCTGGTAGCCCTCATGTAGCCTACTGTTTTGCAGGATATAGGCATCATGCATGGAACCAGGGTACTGGGCAACCACATCCAGTATGCGGCTATGACTGTCACACACACCACCTGCATCTTCATGGAGTGGTGGCCCTTCCAATTCAAATACACATCCCCATTGGCTGATGGTGCACATATGGCAACATGAGTGCAGTCTATTGCACCCATGACATGTGGGAACTGGGCAATGGGGTAGAAGCCCTGCATCCCTGCCTGCTGCTGGTGTGCTTCCCAGGGGAAAGTGATGTACTGGTCAAGGCAGGTGACCATGGCATTCAGGAAATGGTGTAGGCACCTGGATGTGGCCAGCTGAGATATTCCCACAGTATCGCCTGTTGATGCCTGTAACGTCCCTATTGCCAGGAAGTATAGTGCTGCTGTCACCTTCCATCCACGAGGACTGGCTTCCCCTGCGGGTGGCACTGTGCAGGTCTGCCGGGAGGTCATCACATATCCTGTATAGATGGCCTGGGGCAGTTGGTAGCATGCAATACACTGTTCCTCCATCAGGTCCTGGTATGTCTTCCTCACCCCATATAGCTGGGGTGCATGACGTCTCGCCAGGTCTGTGCTGTCCTGGTTGCTGCCTGTTCCTCTGGTTCCGGCATTGTGTCACCTCCTGTGCCTGTCCTAGTGCTCCAGTAGTAGCACATCTAGCATTGCTACTGGTCCTTCCATTTTGTCTCTCTCCTCTCTCTCTTTCATAGTGCTGTGCTGCTGTGTCTCCAGCCTGCCTGTCTGTGCTTTTTATATACTGTGTAAGTTACACCTGTTCCCACCTGGTGTACATTATGCCAGCTGGTCTTGGTGTAAGTTGTGGCACTGCAGCTTCTAGAATCTTGCCTTGGCATATCTCTTCCCTTTTCTTGGCGTGTGTTCAGTTGCTCATTGGCGCATTTGCAGGTATGTTGCAACTGCAGTGTAAGTTGCACTTCGAGTACTGAGTTGTGTCAAGGCGCATGTCGCATTGTAGAATTGCATTTTTCACATTTGCTTGCCATATTTGTGACTTGCTCTATTTCTATTGGCGCATCTGCATTGCACTGTGGCATATTCTTTGTAGAATCAGGCCCATGCATCATAATTTAAAATACATTTTGAGCCACAAACATCAAATAGAAACAATGTTTTATGTTCCAAAACTTGTACAGAGTCAGATTCACATCCAAAAACATCAGGCCGCATGGCCTGGGCCAGTATTTGGAAGCCTGCTGTGGTGTGTAGCAGGCCTGTGTACACCCTGAATATTATTTCTTGAATACCACGAATAGTGGCCGTTCAGAATATTCGGACAGCTGTTCCAAATACCTGAGTATTATGTATTCGGAAAGCTATTCGGGAACAAGATTTCTAGTCTCACAAGCTTCCTTGGCCAATCAGAGGCTTCTCAGCTCTGCAGATTTTAATTTTTATTTTAGTCTTGGTAACTGGTAAGGCCCACTAGACACAAGTGCCTGTTTTCAGGGGCGACCTGGGAGCACTGGGCAGTTAAGTGACTTGCTCAGAGTCACACAGCATGCAAGTGGAGGTTGTGAGAATCAAACTCAGGTCTGGTCTGCTGGATGTAATAAGATTATTCACACCTCGTTCCTTTAACCTCTAGGCTATATTGTCAGCCCTAATCATGTGATCTCCTCACTGTGAGACAGCGTTCTCAGAGGACAGACTGTGCTTCAGTCTCAGAGCTTCTTAAACTGCAGAATCTTGTTGTTGAGCTAGTTTTTTTTTTTTTGCTGGAGTGTGATCCTTAAGTTTTAGAGAGACTTTTTTGTGACTGATTTTTATGCTGGCTCACGCACATGTGCGCCAGCCAACATCTTGCGGTGGTAGCACATTTGGAGGCATGGCCAGTGTTGGGCAATTGCAGGACACACATTAGAAGGTATGTTCCTCATTCCCCAATCAGCCAGCAGCAGGGTCTCACCTCTCGCATACCAAACGTGGCCACCAGAACAAAGAAAAGGTCCACTGCAATGAGAGCGAAGCTCTCATGCAGCGTGACCACAACACGCCTCCTGATGTGCAGACAACATGGCGACAGTGACTGCCGCCGCTGCCTGTCATAATGCTGATGGGGAGCCCACTCCTGTCGGCATAATGTGCCCTTACATGTACAGTGTATGCCGAGGGGGTGGCCAATCCCCCTCGGCATCATGTGCCCCCAACAGTTTTCCTTTGCCGATGGGGGGCCCAATCCACATCAGCATTTATCCCCATCCCCTTTTATTTTGCCGATGGGGGAGCCCACTCTCCATTGGCATAATGTGTCCCCCCCACCCTTTAGTTGCTTGCTGAGGGGGTGCTCAATGCCCTTCGGCTCCTGTGTCCCCCCTCAGTATGTGCCAACGGGGGTGCCCAATCCCCTATAGACTACAGAATCCCCCCCAAAAAAGAGACTTAGGTGGCACACTGGGAGCCCACCCCAGCATGCCAAATGCCCTGCAAAAAAAAAAGTCCCACAATGTTTTTTTTATCTTAAAGCTGTGAAAAAAAGAAAACAGTCCCTCGCCATCTCCCTGCCCCTCCCTCAACCCATGCCCATCCTCTGTGCACCCTGCCTTCCCACACCCCCCTCACCCCATACTTATCTCCAGAGTCTGGCACAACGATCTTTGGTGGACCGGGAATACATCTGTCTCTTCATAGCCAACCGCGAACTGTCGAAATGCCGTAAGCTGTATAATGGCATAAATAGGGTTTTTCAACTTTGATGCATATCTCAGGCATTTTTAGAATTTTGCACCACATTAACAGGGTTTTTGGGACCCCTCTCATGAATTCTGCCACTGGCATGAATGAGTTCATTCCAAAGGTGATTCTGCAGTCACTGCGTGGAATCACCTTTCAGGACCGATTAATGAAACAACAGTGCCAGTGTTTATGAGGTGGGCTCTCAAAAAGCATATGTTGCAAATTTCAGGAAAAAACTCCAGAAATGGCTGCTTTACAAGTGTGCATTGTGCAGTTGCTACACACACTTGTAACTTTGCGAATGTGCAATATTTTCATACCAGATTTTCAACACTGCCATTTTTCCACACCTCCTTGTGAACAGTACAGCTGTCATTTTTCACATCCTGGCCCAAATGTGTTTTTGCACTTCTGGCACAGAATAGTGTGGTCACTGTGGGAAATCAGCATTCGCGACAGATTACGAACATGACAGTGACACTGTTCATGCACAGAGGTCCTAAAATGCCTATGTTGAAAATTTTGTGACGATACTCCATAAAATGACTGAGTTCCGAGCATGTGTTGCACAGTTTGCACGCATGGTCATAAGTTCACGAATTTGTAGTATTTTCACTCCAGATTTTCAAACTTGGCATTTTTCTACACCTCCTTATGAACAGTACAGCTGTCATTTTACATATCCTGGCTGAAATGTCTTTTCGCAAGTCCATCACAGAATAGCATGGTCACTGTGCAAAATCACTTTTAGGACAGTTTGAGGAAATGCCGGGGACACTGTACATGGGCAGAAGTCCTGAAATGCTTATGTTGAAAATTTGGTGCCTAACGTCCATAATGACTGTGTTACAAGCATGCATTGCACAGTTTCCATGCACCCTTGTAACTTCGCAAATTTGCAATACTCCCATGCCAGATTTTAAACACTGGCATTTTTTCACACCTCCTTATGAACAGTACAGCTGTCATTTTTCACATCCTGCCCAAAATGTGTTTCCACACCTGCGGCACACAATGGAGTGGTCGCTGTGGGAAATCAACTTTTGGGACAGATTAACAAAATCACAGTGCCACTGTTCATGAGGGGAGGTCCCAAAATGCCTATGCTAAAAATGTGGGTAGCAAACTCCCAACAATAATTGGGTTACAGACATGTGTTGCACACTTTCTATGCATGCTCATGATTTCATCAATTTTTCATATTTTCACTCCAGATTTTCAATGTTGCCATTTCTTATACCTCCTCATGAACAATACAGTTGTCATTCTCCACATCCAGCCCAAAATGTGTTTTCTTCCCTGTGTTGCCAAATGGCATAGCCACTGGGCAAAACCACCTTTAAGTTAACAAACTGATTGTGCCGCTTTTCATGAGGTGGGCTCACAAACAGCCCATGTTGACAATTTGGAGTGAAAATACCACCGCATGCCTACGGTGTTAGGGTTTCCAACTGTAGCACCCCACCCAGTACAGACTGACAGGTGCCAGGGGTGTGACTTGGGATCATCGGATGTAATGCTCTTACCATTCCACCTCCACCTCCACCCTGCAGCCACTGACAGGCATCGTAGTGTGCCTTGCACTGTTCGGCCACAAAATTCACCCCATTCTCCTATATAGCACCCACATCAGCGTATTTCCTTATGGAATGGGGTAAGTATAATGCCCAAAGACCCCAAAGCACACCACAACACTTGTCAGTGTCTACAGGGTAGGGTGAGGTACAATGGCATGAGCATTATAGCTGACTACCCAAAGGCACACCCCAATGTCTGTCACTCTCTACAGGGTGGGGGTGGGGTTGGCATCACTTCAATACTTCACTGCCATTCCTGTTATGCATCTCTAGCTCTGGCACTACCGATGCCAATGCCATCGAGACAACATTCAGCATTGAAAATCCTTGTTTCTTGTGTTTTGCTAAGTTACACAGGAAGTAGCAGCCTAGCCTAGGAGAGAGGAAACTGTTTCTCATATCCCTCCCCACTGCATTCATCCATCCCACACTGCTCTAGTGTGTGATTTGGTTTGGTTTAGATATTTTTTGTTTTGTAGCAGCAGAGGCTTTTGTTGTTGTTCTTAGTAAAGGCCAGGCTATAGTTTTCTATCTAGGGTGACAGAATTATACAGCATAATATAATAATTTAGGGTAACTGACTGTTTCTGGGCTCAGTAAACAGTAATTCAGAGAGGTTTTACTACAGTAATTGCTGCCACAGCCAGTGCATATTGTGCATAGTCTATCCCTCCCTTCAGGTTTAACTTTAAAGTTCCAGTCCATACCAAATCCAGGTGAAATCTCAGTAAAGTTAATATAGTATTATAAAATATATATAATTTTGGGGAAGTGTTTCTGGGCGCCATAACAGTTGTTTACAGAGGGTTGTTTGCTAAGCAGCATTGCCACTTCGGCACTTAGTGGCCCCCAGCCCAAACCCCCAGTGTTAAAATTTGAACCACACAAAAAAATATAGTAGTGTGAGTGTGACAGGCTGCTGCCTGTGATGCAACTGAAAATTCATGACAATCTGATTTTGTTTAGAAAAAGAAATTAGTCTGACACCTAGTCTCCCCCACCCTACTGTGCCTGTGTGCTACAAATGCAAAGCGAGTCACACATCTGTCTGCTTTTACAGTGTGTGAATTGTTTTCAAAGAGATTTATTTTGTGTTAGAAAAAAAGCCCTTTTTTTGCTCAGTAAAGTCGAGCTTAAGTTTTCGGTCTAGTGTGACAGAATTATAGTATTTAGAAAAGATGTATATAGATACTGAAGAAGTCGCTGCAGAGGTTTTCCACCCATGCTGATCTTGCACCTGCAGTGATGGCCCTTGTACACAATCTAACAATTGAATTAGGGAACAAGTTCATGGATATTTGTGCCACTAAGCCATATGTTTTTTCAACAATGCTGGACCCAAGGTTTAAGTGTGAGATACTGCACCTTGAAATGCCTGCCTGCTGTGTCAATGGGTTTCATCAGCAGCTGTGCTCAGAGCTCACCTTTACAATGTGTGCCAAGGATGTGATGCCTACTGAAGTAGCCCTGGAAGAACAAGAACAGCAGGTGGAGGATGCCCCAGAAATGGAGGAAGAAGACTGCTGGGCACAACTCAGTTCATTCCTACAGGGGTAGCAAAGAAAGCAAAATGAGCAGCACCCACTCTCTGCCAGCAATGTTTTGAATCATTTCTTGACAGAAGCTCTTGAACCCATTTCAGTTAACCCACTGGAGTACTGGACCAAAAAGCTGAAATCATCCCCTCACTTAGCACAGCTGGCCATGAAATGCCTGAGCTGCCCCCTAACCAGTGTGCCATCAGAGAAGTTGTTTAGGACAGCAGGGGATGTTGTGGAGCCTCACAGATCCTCATTAGACCCTGAACATGTTGAGCAACTTGTGTTCCTCAAGCTCAATTTACCACATCTCGATTGCAAGTACAAGTCTTGAATAATTGAATTTCACAGCACTTTAATAACAATGCTACTTTTATGTGACACACACCCCCTGACCTTGTGCTGCTGGCCTGGGCCAACTTGTGGACTATGTGCACCACCACCCCATCTAGTATTATGTTAATGACACTCAATGTATTGCTTTTTTTCCAAAAACCCCATGACTGGTGATGCTGTCCTTTGTTACAGAATTATGCTGAGCACCCACATCCTCACATTTCATGGACACCAGAAGTTTTGTCCCTTTTTTCCATTCTTACTCCTTTTGTTCCCCTCCTTTCCTTCCCACTACTTTTCTGTACATTATGATATAGGCGATTATTTGGCTATGCAGTTGTATATATAAAATATTATATGTTTGCAACATCTGCTCTTTCAATGGTTATGCACTGCAGTTTAATAACACTGTGTTGTATTACCTTTGGAATTGTCTGTTTAATAATATGTAGCATCTAAGGATGGGTAATGGATGCTGCACATGGGCACATCATGTTGTCAGGGTGTATTACATCCCATGAATTTGAAGGTTGCTTGTATTGTGATGTCACCTGCGATGTCACAGCACTTATGTCTATATAGTAGTGTTCAGTCTTACTGTAATTGCCTTGACAAATGGTCTTTCGGGTCTGAAATGTGTCAGGCGTTGTGCTTTTTAATAATCACATACATTTGTAAACCATTTATGGTGTCCATGAAATGTGAGGTGGTGGATGCTCAGCATAATTTTGCATAAATATTCTAAGTAGTTGCTTAGAGCAGCACCAGCCAAATGTAATATTTGGTTTGTCATCATCAGTCTCCATTCTCCAGTATACCCCATGCCTAAAATATGCTGGATACCAATGTGACATCACCAGTCTCCAGGATTGCCCTTGCCTAAAATTTACTGAATACCAGCTTGGCATCACCAGTCTCCAGTATTGCCCATGCCTGAAATGTCTTGAATATGTGTGGCATCACCAGTCTCCAGTATTTCCCATGCCTGAAACGTCTTGAATATCAGTGTGGCATCACCAGTCTCCAGTATTGCCCATGCCTAAAACGTCTTGAATACCAATGTGGCATCACCAGTCTCCAGTATTGACCATGCCTGAAATTTGCTCTCCAGTATTCCCCATGACTGGAATATGCCAGATGTCAGTGTGGCCTCACCAGTCTCCACTCCAGTATTCATTTACCATGTCAAATCACCAACAATTATGAAGAAAAATTCTGGATGATGATAACCGTCCAAGCCAGAGTGATGTTGCTCATCATCAAGTACCACATTGTGTGCTACCAGCAAAAGTATGTTTATTGTATGAAATCTTTCAGTTGTTTTATGTTTGTTTGGGAGAAGGGGTTTAGGAATTATGATTAAAAAGTGCATCTGTATTTTTGTAATTCTGTATTTTGGATGGAAATTAATCATGTTTATTTTTTTATTTTTTTTGACCCTGCAGGAATTTTATCACGAGTCTGCTGGACTCCTTGAAAAACACTGTGAGTATGACTTGCAAAGTAAGTATTCAGTCATTTCATTGTTGTCTTTCTGTTTGGTGGTATTTGTGGGAGAATTACTGAAATAAAACAGTGTAGGCTGGCCCAGTGTCACTGAGGGCTGAGGCGCTGGACACCTTACCTCACACTGTGCAGGTGATATGGGTTCAGGAATGACTTCTGGTCACCACAGGGTGCCGGGCTGGTGGGGGTGGGGGTGGGAGTAAGAATGAGCACCTGCTCTCCTTTCCCAGGTGGGGGGTGCCCATCTGTAGTCCTGCTATAGCTGTGTGAAGGCCAAGCAAGAGTGTGGGCGGAACCTGGTGACTGGCAGGTTGGGGGTGTCCCACAAGGCATGCATGCACATGTCTCCACATGTGCATGTCACATCAGGAGCATGTGGGCAGGGCATGGGATGGGAGGAAAAACAAAAGCAATACATAAAAAAGAGGAAGAAATAGAGCTGTCTGACCAGTGACCACTGATTCTGAAATCATGTGATGGCCACATGAGAAGGGAGACTTCATGGATGTGTACAGGCCATTTGGAGCACTTTATTTCATTATGTGTCCCTAACAGGTAGCATTCATTAAAAGGCATATTTGTGACACATAGTGGGCAAATGGGCATCATGCAAGATTGCCGTCTTCTCAGAAGTCCTTCTCAGCTATGATGGTAAGATTTGAATTTGTATGTTAGCCTGATGAAGTAAAGTTATAGTGTTCTATGGGCATAATTATGTTTTATTAGTTTTTTTAAGGACAGAATTAATTAGCGATCTATCATGTGTGTTTCCTGTAATACCCAATCCTATTAAGAGTAGTGTGCCCATATGTAGATTGTCAATTAAATATCAGTATTGACCAAGTTAAGCCTATTGAAGTTATACTGCTGTCCTATGGGCATAATTATGGTTTATTAGTTGGTTTTCTTAAAGACCACAATTATTTAAGAGAGTGTGGCATATTTTATTCTTAGTACACATTGTTTTATTTCACCCAAGTACAATAAATGACAGTTATGTCTTCTTATACTTACAGCTGAATCCTATGGGAAACTGAATGGAATGCCCATAATGAACTATTTTCCTGTACATCCTCCTCCAGATCCTGTGCATCCTCCTCCAGAAACAGCAGCAGAACATGGTAGCTTGCCCTCCTTGTACCAGTGTACAAGCCAAAGTGACATGACATTTGCATCCTCCTCCTGAGCATCAACAGCACAAGACAGCCTGTGGCAGTGACACCAGTGTACAAGCCAAAGTGCCGTGACATCAGTGTCTTCCTCCTGAAGCATCAGCAGCACAACACAGCCTGTGGCACCAGTGTACAAGCCAAGGTGTCATGACATCTGCATCCTCCTCCACAACAGAACCATACCCAACAAGACAGCCTGTGGCACCAGTGTACAAGCCAAAGTGCCATGGATTATGCATCCTCCTCCTGAAGCCTTAGCAGCACAAGACAGCCTGCATGGCAGTGGCATCAGTGTACAAGCCAAAGTGACATGACATTTGCATACTCCTCCAGAAGCAGCAGTGGGACCAAGGCAGCCTGTGGCACCATTGTGCAAGCCAAAGTGCCCATGACCTCTGCATCCTCCTCCTCCTGAAGCAGCAGCTGGACAAGGCAGCCTGTACCCTGTAGCACCAGTGTGCAATCTGAAGTGTCGCGACCTCTGCATCCTCCTATTGAAGCAGCAATGCCAAATGATAGCCTGTGGTACCAGTGTACAAGCCAAAGTGCCATGACAGCTCATCCTACTCTCCCTGAAGCCATTTAAAGGACTTCTATGCCAGTTCTCTGAGAAGGCATTTTGCTAGCTGAATACCAAATATCTGGGAACTGAATACCAAATATTCAGCCCAATATTTGAAAAAGGTATTCACACAGCCCTAGTATGTAGACCTTGATCAGGCCATTTGGAACCAAATGTGAATCTCTAGTGTGCTATGAATGGGCACAGCATTGCAATAAGCAATGCTGTGTCCACCATATCATAGATTCTCTTTAGGTTTCAAGTGGTCCGATCGAGCCGCACACACAGCAGGCTTCCAAACACCATGCGACATGTTCCTTTACAAAAGACACACCTAGTCTGCCGCAGACCTGGCATCAGACAACTATGCGCATGATCAGGTCCCAAAACCAGAAAACACCCAGTAACCTGACTTGCCGTTCAGACTATAAACCAAAATGGCTGGTACAAATCATGCAGCCTTGCGGTATTCAGGGCCATGGACCTGGATCATGTGCCCAATGCAGACAATGCCCCCATTATCCTTTTTCTAAATGTTTAGCTCCATTTGTGTGTCAGAACAACTGCCACAATCTAAATGCTGCAACACAGTCCAAGCCATATGCCCCAACACAAATCAGGCTGTTAGCCAAACAAACAACCATGTGGTGGGGAGTGTTCATGGACATGATCATTAACCATGTCCCCAGGTTGAAAGTGCCCCATTATCTAATATTGTGCACTGAATGAAAAGCCTTCCTGAGCAAGCACTTTTCGGCTCCTGAGCAAGCGCACTTTTCATCCCACCTTACATAATCTGGGTAAAAAAATAAGCAGGCCACACAAACATAGTGCATGCATGTGTTTCTGTCTTGATGCTCACCACCCCAAAAAAATCAGCAAACACAAACTTATTGCAAGGTACTGGCCCCTCACAAACAGTAGTCCACACAGAGGACAAACAGTGCAATCCCGGTTTCTGACCTATCCAATTGCTGAGTCCTCTGAAAACAACATTCTGAATGGGAGTCAAACATTTTCCTGCTCCCATACTGTGGCCATGGTGCAAGAACTGAGTTGTTTAGCATACCTGGTGCTGAAGGTGATCCTGCCACGTAATTAAAGCTGATGAGGGACCGCCATGCAGCAGGGGGGCTCTGCAAGGGACAAAATATCTTCTGCTAATGCCGACTGGTAAAGAAAGGGCTTGTGACTATGGGAACACTCATTTTAAAGCATCCGTAAGTCTAGCCCACTCTTTGCAACTCAGACGGAATGCACCTTTATGAGAGGCCACACACCCATCTCACCCCCAACCCCCGAGACTCATATGAACGACCCCGGGGATTGGACATAATGAGGTGATCAGTGTTAATTGATGATATGGATGGCTCAGTCTATCTGGAATAATTAAATACTACACCTGCCTCCTCACTAAAAAGATTCTACTAGGGTTCATGCCGAAGGGTCTGTGTAGTCTACTCACAAATCTACCAAGATGCAACATACGCGCACCTCATCCACTGAACTCCTACTAGTCCAAAGGTGCCAGACCATGTAATGCCAATGTACCTTTGTAGCAGAGCACCTTCCTGGTTCAATGGACTCCCCAGCAGTCTAGCTACCCTTACTAAGCTTGAGAGTTCAAACATAAGCTCCAATCTCACCTCCTAACTGAAGACTCCTGTGATTGCTCCTCCTAAATTCCAGGCCCTTTCAGGACCTCACGACTCCATCCCCCTCCCTTCCTTGACCTCCCTCACTGATATATCTTTCACCTCCATCTTACTACCCTTTCCTTGCCTTTGCCCCTCTTCCCCCCCTTCCTCTCTCCCTCCCCTTTCTAAGAGTCTTTCCTCCACCTAGCATAGTTGCAACTTGACTGGGCTGTTTGGCTGCTCCTCTTCCTCTCGGTTCTTCTCCCCCTTCCACTTTTCTTCCCTCTGCTTCTGATCAGGTTTTGCGTAATTATGTATATGACTAAAGCTTAATTGTCCTATACTATAATGTAACACATGTACTTATGCTCTGAAATATTCTGTATGACTTGTCTGTTTCCCTGTAACTGTTTGTAATCCCTCCCTACTGACGTGGAACCTTTGTAAATGAGTTGCCTGGTGCTCAAAGGTATTGTAATTCCTAGAGTTGAATAAATAAAATAAAAACAAATAAAAGATATTGCAAGTGTGGGATGGGAAAGGGAGGAACTCTGAGGGGAGCTTGGGATGTGGCAGAAATGGAACTAAGCTCTAGTGGAGTTTGCCAGCTTTATCCATAATGCGCTAGAGAGAGGGCTCTTGGTGGGACAACATATATTGATCTCACCAAGGCCTTTGGGACTATCAATCACAATCTGCTCCTGGATCAGCTCTCAATACCGGCCTCTCCACTGCAACAGTAGCATGGTTTAGAAGCTACCTCTCTGGGAGGGTCCAAAGTCCAAATCCTGGACACTTTCTCTGACAGCCTCAGTGTTAAATCAGGTGTTCCTCAAGGCTCTATCCTTGGCCCTCTGCTGTTCAGTTTGTTCTTAAACAACCTCCCTCAATCGGTAAACAACCAGCTACTACTGTATGCAGACGATGCAGTTCTATATTCATGTACTTCTGACCCCTACATACTGGAAAAGCAAATTCACAAATTTCACTGTGGCTGAGCACTGGTTCCTTCAATCAAAACTGCTCCTCAATTAAAAAAAAACTTAGACTATGTTATTTGCATCATCACATAACAAACAGCGCACTCACCAACTTTGCATTCACAACAATCAGAACACTTCCCTGGAGATGGTTCAAACATTTAAATACCTAGGATTGACACTGGACCACACCCTCTCATTTAACCAACACATAGTCGCAAAGTTGTCAAATGCAAAACTAGGATTACTGTACAGACACCGAAAAAGGCCTGACCTCTGAGGCACTCAGAACTGCTCTAAAAAGCTTAGTCCTCTCAATGATGGTCTAGCAGTATATGGGGCTGCCTCCCAAACTGCTGTGAAATGTATCAAAACAACACTAAACAAAGCTTGTCGTTTAGTCCTAGGTGCACTCCATCTCACTCACACCTGCAAGTTGTACACTCAAACAAAATGGCTCAACCTTGACAGTCACCTCCAGTGTCAAGTATGCATGCTCACCAAGAAGTCTATGCTAGGACTCACCACCCTAGGCCTGCAAAGCCTCCTTAGCTGGCCTAATTCCATCAGATGCACTAGGGGTACAAACAACTCAGCCCTCTGCGTCCCTTTCTGTAGAACCACACAAGGCCAACGGTCCTACGAATACTGGGCACCACTTTGGCTTAATGCGCTTGACCTTGGCATCACAAAAGAGGACAAAATAGGCCCCTTTAAAGATAAACTATGAATGGCCCTCGCCACAAACAGGAACTGTGACTGTGAGACCTGAACTCCCCCACACTCTTCCCTCCTCTTTCCTGCTACCCTCATTCTAACCTGCACCCTTGCCTTCTTCTCCTCTCTTCTTGGTAACTAACACTCCCCTAGTAGGCTCCTGGTCCCAGCCTCAGCACTCTCCCCCCCAGTGAGTCTAGCCTTCCCTTATGACTACACTCTTTAGCACTTAAGACAAAAGAACTGCTGCCCATCAAGTTCTCATCTCCTTGTATTTAGTTTTAGTTAATTATTTTTACAGACTATATCATCCTTTGTTCCCTACCTGATTCGCTCTATATCCTGTAGATTCTCAAGCTGTTCACTTAACAACCTGTCAACCTAGCCTGCTTTAAATTACGTGTCTGTATATTTTTACTTATGTAATCCCTGTTATCGTAATTATGTAACCTCTGTAACCTGATGTACTCATGTCTTTCTAGGCATGGGACCTCCTATGTCTGCTTATGTTCTTGTAACCATTGTAAATGATGTTATGCCCATCTATTACTACGATGTGGAACCTCTGTAAAAGAGCCTTTGGCTCAAAGGCACTTCCTAGAAATAAATAAAAATAAATAAATAAGGCTGCCAGACAACAAAATTTAATAAAAAAACATATATTGCCAACTTGAAAGGGGAGAGGTGACCTTAACATGGTTGGACTTAAGGAGCTACATTCAAGTCCAAATGTTTGGGCCACCAAGGGGGCAGGGGTGGTTTCTGCAGCACACTAAAAATGCTTGTAAAATAAAACCAGGAGCCCAGGCTGTGTATACAAACTGTTTACTTAGTGCCACATCACAATTCAGTCATATTACATACAGTTTTGTGCAACCTCCCTTTCAATGTCACAAATATGGCCAAGCAGGGTGGATTTGTCCAGAAAAGTGAAGTTTCCATGGCACACAAGCATGTATTATCATTATTTTTTTATTTATCATCTTTCATGGGCATAATAAAATAACACATCACTCACTGCATAGCAGCAATTCCCTGTGTTTGTCAGGGCTTTGGAAGTTGGTCAGTCCAATGGTAGCCCTTTTCATGCAGTGTGCAGTTTCTGATGAAGAAGCCCGATATGCATGAGTGGCATATTGTGGAGTATCACATCTAGTGGTACTAGATAGAGCCTTTTTCTTAATCACTGACTTTCTGCTATTTCTAGGTCTACTGTAAGTGTTCAGGCTACCTGTTTCTGTGTTTTACTTTTATCTGTTTTTTCTGGCAATTCAGATGGTGCTGCACTACTTTAATAAGGGGATTCACAAACGTTCTTTTATTTTTCTGGTTGTGTTGCTTCATTTTTTTTCTGGTTGTGTTACTTCATTTTCAACAATTATGTTGACATCGTCAGCAGTGAATTTCCCTTTTTTTTCTGAATTAGTTTTCAGGAAATATTTTTACTGTTACCTGTACCAGTCTCATCCTTACTGCTGGTGTTGGCCACATGTTCCATTTTCATAACAGACTCTGATTCTGAATCCATTTTTGGGGTCCAACTTAATTGCTTACTTAGCAGTATTAGTTCAAATGCAGAGATGAGCAACACACAGTCAGAGACATGACATCCCCCTCTCAAAATATGTGAGACACTATACAACCTAGAAGTAGTTAAGACACAGAGATGGGCAACACAGAGACTGAGATGTGTCACGCCCCTCTCAAAATACATGAGACGCTATATTAATTAAAAGTACTTTAGACAAAGAGATAAGAAACACAGCAACACAGAGTCTGAGACGTGACACCCTCCCTCTCAAAATATGTGAGGCACTATACAGCCTAGTAGTAGTTCAGGCAAAGAGATGGGCAACACGGAGTCTGAGACATGACACCCCAGCCTCAAAATACGTAAGGCACTATACGATCTAGTAATAGTTCAGGCACAGATGTGGGCAAAACAGAGACTGAGAGGTGACCCCCACTTCACAGTCTGTATGGCACTATGACCTAGTAGACATTCAGGTTTAGAGATGGGAAGTACACAGTCTGAGACGTGACACCCCCCTCTCAAAATATGTGAGGCACTATATGACCTAGTAGTACTGCATGAACAGAAATGGGCAACCCAGGATCTGAGGAGTGACACCATCTTCTCAAAATACTTGAGGCACTATATAACCTAGTAGTAGTTCCGGCACAGAGATGGGCAACATAGAGTCTACACTATGGCAGTATGACCTAACATTAGTTTGGGCACAGAAATGAACAACACAGTCTGAGATGTGACCCGCCCCTTCAAATTTGTATGGAGCCAGCCCGGTGGTGCTGAGGGTTGAGGCGCTGACGCCACACTCACTGCACGCCGGGCGACCGGTTCGGGAGCGGACCTGGTCGCCGGTGGGTCGGCCGGGGCGCAGATAGGCCTGAGCGGGCCCACGGCCTCGCTTTTCCGGGAGGGGATTTGGCAGATGCCCGACATTTCTGCATGACCCCTGAGTGGAGGCTCGAGGAACTGCAAGCTCCACTTGGGGAGATGTGGGTCGGCCATTGAGCAGCACGGACGTCGGCGTACGCGCCATGACGTCGGGAGGTAACTTGCGGCTCAGGGAGGAAGGAAACATGGAAAAAGCCTGCCTCAGGCAGGAAGATGGGAGGACCATGGCCATGCCCACAATTTGCCCATGCCCGCCAACAAACCACAGACCGACGAAAGTGTAAGTATCGGGGTCTGACCCCTCACCTCGTCTCCGCCCGGGTAATCCGCGGCTCCATGGGGCCTGTAGATCTGTGTGGGTAGGGTTCCAGGCAGTGGGATGTCCAGTTGTACTCCCTGAAGGGTTGGAGGTGGCAGGCTGGGAGGAGAAATAAACAACAATTTCAAAAAAAAAAAAAAAATTGTATGGCACTATGACCTAGTAGAAGTTCAGGCACAGAGATGGGCAACACAGAGTCTGAGATAAGTCACCCCTCTCAAAATACATGAAGTACTATATTACCTAATAATACTTCATGCAAAGAGATGGGCAACACAGAGTCTGACACATGACACCCCCTTCACAGTATGTATGACACTATGATCTACTAGTAGTTCAGGCACAGAGATTGGCAACACAGAGTCTGAGATGTGACACCACCCTCTCAAAATATGTGAGGCATTAAATGACATAGCAGTAGTTCAGGCACAGAGATGGGTGACACAGAGACTGAGACATGACCCCCCTTCACAGCCTGTATGGCACTGTGACCTAGTAGTAGTTCAGGCACAAAGATGGGCAACACACAGTCTGAGACATGACACTCCCTCTCAAAATACATGAGGCCCTATGACCTAGTAATACTTTAGAGATGGGCAACACTGAGTATGAGACATGACACCCCATCTCAAAATATGTGGGACACTATATGTCCTAGTAGCAGTTCAGGCACAGAGATGAGCAACACAGAGTCTAAGCTACAGCAGTATGATCTAGCATTAGTTTGGGCAAAAGAGATGGCAACACAGAGTCTCAGATGTGACCTCCCCACTTCACAATCTGTATGGCACTATGACCTAGTAGTAGTTCAGACACAGAGATGGGCAACACATACTCTACACTACAGCAGAATGACCTAGAAGTAGTTTGGGCACAGAGATGAGTAACACAGAGTGTGAGATGTGACCCTCCTCCTTCACAATTTGTATGGCACTATGACTTAGTAGAAGTTTAGGCACAGAGATGGGCAACACATATTCTATAGCAGTATGACCTTTCAGGGCAGCACAGAGATAGGCAACATAGAGTCTAGGGCAATACAGTGTGACCTTTCATGGCAGCACAGCGGTGGGCAACACAGAGTCTGACATGTGGGTACACCCCCCTACAAAATCTGTATGGCACTATAACAAAGCCCCCAAAAATTACTGAGGACGATGACCTTCAGACAGAGTACTCCGTCCTGCCTGACTCTGCTCCCCTTAATATTTTTATTTTTATTTTCTGCACTCTGCTGTTGTCTGCTGTTGAATTAATTGGTCTCTCTCTCTCTCTCTCTTTCACACAAAAACGTGTGCTTTTTTTGTTTATTTTTGATGTGGAGTCTTCAATGTCTGCACTCTGCAACTGTCTATTCTGCACTCTGCTGTTGAATTTGTTTGTCTCTCTACTCTCTCTCTCTCTTTTTCTAATGGAAAAAACCTTTTTTTTTAATGAGTGCTTTGCAGTCTGCTTCAACATTTACACTCTGCTGTTGAATTCATTGGTCTCTTAGTCTCTATCTCCATCTCAGTCTCCCTCTATCAAAAAATGATTTTCACCATTTTTTGGGTAATCTATACACATACACACACACACACACACACACACACACACACACATATGACTGTCTCTGTTGAATGCACAGCCCCAAATGCACTCAATACTCAATTTCCTAGGAATGTCCAGTGGTGACTGACACAGAGAATTGGCTAGAACATGTGTCAATCACAGAACAGAGACGATCATTGGTTGGCTCCCTTCAGTGCCCCAAGATCACAAGTGTTTCCCTTTGTTGGTCTTGTGATGGTCCAGGGACTCAGGAGTCTCTGATAGAGATCGAGGAAAAAAGAAATGCTTTTTTTTAATTTTCTGGATGTTTCTGCTCCCTGCCCTGCCTTTTCCATGCAGTACTGGTGGTGAGAGTGTTATTCTAGACTGGACTGCACTTCAGGCTGAGCCACAAAAAGCTTGGTTTTCCAGTCAGAGCCTAGTCGGCCCCATCTGGGGCCTGAGTGGGGGTTCGGAACTGCACCAGAGCCAGTTTGCCATCCATATTTATTTGTATTTTTTTTTAAGATTTTTATTGAGAACGTTTAAACTACATACATACATCAATGTACATTAATCTCATTTCTCTTTACATATATGGTCATAAAATAAAGGAATAATGCATGACAGGGTGTGTGTCATGCTGGGATAACACCACGCCTGGGGGGGGTTGGGCATGAGGCCACAGGCCAAGTGCATCCAATGTTCCATGCGTGGCGTTATCCCAAACGACACACACCCTGGAGTGCATTATTCCTATTATACAATGGCTCATTGTTATACAGAATAAAAAAAATAATTTTAAAGATGTTTTTGTGTAGAAACATATTTTTTGTTTTTAAGAGAAGATGAAACAATCAATGTGCTGAAGCTCAGTAAAACAATCAAGCTGATGCTCATCTACATGGGTTCACAGCGCTGAGACTAGACCTGTGGCGACGTGCTGGGATAATGCCACGGGTCCAGTCCCAAACTGACCAATCACAGTCCAAGATTCTTTCTTGCCATTGTATAATAAATGTTTATACAATCAGTACAGAATGAACATTGAATATCTTGTGAGTTTTAGTTTAATAATTAACGTTATTACCTTGTGTGGTAATTACCTGACCACATGATTTAATGTATTTTATATTTTGCCTGCATGCCTCCCACAGTAATTTCCTCAATGTGACTCATTGTATTTACACCTGCTAGTATATTTGTTATTTTTAGTTGTCCAAGATATTTTATTGTCTGAAATATGTCTTTGTATGCTGTATGTGGATGTATTTAACAATGTTTTTGTATATTCTTCATATTTGTAATGTAATATACAAGTTTTATTTTTTTTTGCAACATCAAACAGGCCTTGTCTTGTAAACAGGGATTTAATCCCTAATGACATGTGATATCCTGTATAAAATTAAAAATGTTGCCTACCTACCTACCTACATCTTCTTATGTGAGCCATCAGTGGTACAGTCTATATCATAACTCCAATATAAATGGACTAATTTTTTTATTTCTGTTTATTAAAGGTTTTGTAATGTTGTACAGTACAAAACAAAAGATAAAAAAACAAACACAGCAAGCATGTAAAAGCAAGATATCTGAAGGCCACACCAACTACACTTTCTTCCCTATATAATTTCACCTCATATATATTAGTCAAAAGAGTTCAAGGTACACAGTCTGGCCTATAGTTTAGCATGTAGTGGAGTGAAAATGTGTTAACTGTATGTAATTTTATACTCAAAACAATCATTAAATGCTCAAAAGATTGTCTGCATGAAATATTAAGACTAAACATTGCACATGTGAACAACTAGAAAAATTACAATGACCTTTAAAGCTAAAAACCTAATCAGGAGGAGATAGACCACAAACCATTAGTCCCCAAGAGCAGCAAGTGTTTCTTATGGGGCTGTAAATGGTTCCTAATGAGCCCAAGACTAAATATGGCATCTACTATCCCTCCTCATGCTAGAGGGAGATACATTTTAGCAGCTCATATCTGGTTGTAATTATGGGGGATACAAAGATCTAGATCTGGTTTAGTCTCCTTACAGAGGTGCACAGAAGACTTCAGCCTGTCAGACTGATCTGTGGATAAGCATGGTAACCAGTACATCGGAGGGTTGTTGAGCTGGTGGCATGGAGGGGGGCAGGCCAAAGGTAATAGTAGGGTCAGGACAAGAGGCAAGAGGGGAGTGGAGTAAGGAGGGACCACCAAAACCTCAGTGGACTGGGACTCAGCAAAGTAGATATGTGTGGGGGTGTGATGGTAGAGCTTATGAATTTGCCTTTGTAGTCTCTCCTATCCCCCAGGGTTGATGGGAAACCACCTCCATGAGGGTTAGGACAGAACTGCACTATTTTCCCTTCTTCATTAAGGTTTTTGGGGTCTCCCCCTATTGCTGCCTTTTTCTTTGACTCCCACCCATCTGAAGAGAAGCCCATCCATATATTAGCTCCACCTCAGTGTAGTAGTGGGGTTTGAACTGAAGGGCTTAGCCTATTAGAGGAGAGCTTTAGAATGATGTGCCACAGTTCAAGTGTTAGAAATGTAGTTCATGCTTATACTGATCCCCCTTTGCTCCTTCTGCAAAAGTATAATCTGTTTAGGATGTAGGCTGGTCCGTTGTCTTCTCTATGGCATCCTGGGACAGAATGAGATATCATCCTTGGTCTCCCAGTGGGAGGGGGACACACCCTGGGGCAACTCCTAGAAGGAATCATTTGCTATAGTAGTACATCTGGTAAGATCTTGCATGAAGGGATGGAATAGGGATCCTGGGCACAGCCCAGTACTACACAAGTATGCACTATACAGTAGCTTATACTGTTCACATTTGGAGCTAGGCACTCCTGGAGCTTCCTTGGGGCACTCTAGTTAACCTACCATCTCCTCTCCCTTAGTTTAGATGCTATCACCTTGTTTACTAATAGACCTTTTCAGCCATTGCCTCTGCTCTGTGGTGTATGGCGCAGGTACTGCTGGGACCTGGGTGTTCCGTTAGAGAAAGACTACTTCTAAAGGGAAATCAACTGCCAGTTGGGGCTGATGGATCCTGCAGGCTGAGAGGTGCATGAGATTTGAGTGTATACTGCTAGGTGGGTGTGTCTACACCATTCTCCAGCCAGGCATTTTCTCCCAATCAAAGATTTGCCATTTTAATAGTAGTAGGTGGTGCATTTTTAAAGGGGCCTGATGTGCATTCATGTGTAATATAGTACTTGGAGCTTTGACTTGTAGTGCAGGGTCCCTCTTGCACTATGGTACCTCTGTGGGCATGTTAACCATCTTTTTTGGACAGAAGATGTGGTGAGTCACCCTCACCATGATTGTCTTTCCCCACCGTGAGATAAACCACTATTCAATGAACAGATTACCAGCCTTTACTCCCATTTTCCTTGAGACCAACTTATCCTTATGATTGGATGGTGTCACCACCACTCTTTAACCATACCTGGGATACCTATGCCCTGTTCTATAGGATTTTCAGTACAGAAAAGCACCATCACTATGCCTTTGAAGGGGTGTGGGGGATTTTGCATGCCTTCACTAGCCAGCACCTATGTCTCCTATGAGCTTACTGAGTCTGTCTTGCTTGGGACGGGTCAAAGTCTGCAATGGGCATACTTGTTTTATAGGTTAATTTCCTTGCCCATCTCTCTTATACAGCTGTGATGGGGGAGGGAAGGGGAGTTGGCAGCTAGCAATGAACTCCAGTGCCTGGAATGATCCCCAATGCTTTCAGAAGGGAGGATCTCCTATTCAGAGTATCATGTGAGCTAACCTTCTGTTCTGGGGTGGGTGGGTTGTGCTATCCTACACTGTGTACCCCCTTGTCAGCAGTAGCTGTGCTCACCTCTGCCTGTTCTGGACTGCAAGAAGTGGGGTAGTGGAGAATGGTAGTATCTGTGAGTTAGGGTATTTATTATCCCTTCAGGGGATGTCCCACTGAGGTATGTATAATCTTTACAGTGAGCACCTATGGATATTTGCCTGTAACTGGGGGAGTGGGGGTGGGGAGGAACTGTCAGGCTGTGTTAATGAGCTGCTGTTAGTGACTGGTGGTGTCGTCACCTCAGTGTGAGTAAAGCACCAGGCTTCATGCTAAGCATGGATCATGTGACTAAGGCTTTGTGTGTGCCAGTGTTGACATGATCTTTTGGCACCACAGTTGTGTAGTGCCTGAAGCAACCACTAGCTCAACATTCTGGGATAGACTGTTACCATTGGAACATTCTATCCCACAGGATGAGGCAGTCAGAAAAGGCAACAAAACTGATACCTTTTGGATCTTCCCTTCAGCTCTGTGGAGGAGGGGAACTGTCCAATTGGTGGTGGTGGTTGAAGAGGGGGACTTGGTCTCATTATCTTTCACTACCAGTGACATGGCGCAGGACCTAGAAGGCAGAATTTCACTGTTCGCTGATGACACAAAGCTCTGCAACAGAGTAGACACACCAAAGGGTGTAGACAGAATGAGAAGCAACCTGCAGAAACTTGAAGAATGGTCAGGGGTTTGGCAGTTGAAATTCAATGCAAAGAAGTGCAAGATAATGCATATGGGGCACAAAAACCCTGGCACAATATATCAGTTGGGGGGTGAGGATATAGCATGAACCAAGCAGGAAAGGGATCTTGGGGTTATCATCTCTGATGACCTCAAGGTAGGGAAACAGTGTGACAAGGCAGCAGGTAAAGCAAATAGGATGCTGGGATGTATAGGCATGGGCATCACCAGCAGGAAAAGGGAGGTCATAATTCCGCTATACAAGACACTAGTGAGGCCCCACCTAGAGTACAGTGTACGGTTCTGGATACCATACCTACGTAAGGACATAGACAGGGTAGAGAAGGTTCAGAGGAGGGCAACAAAGATGGTGCATGGATTACATCACAAGTCCTATGAAGACAGGTTGAAGGAACTGAACATGTACTCCCTGGAGGAGAGGAGGGAGAGAGGGGATATGGTAGAGACATACAAGTATCTTACAGGGAGGAACAGGGTGCAGGAAAACACTATTTTTAAGCGAAAAGATGTTCCAGGACTAGAGGGCATGGGATGAAGTTGGAGGGAGGACGATTCAGAGGAAACATAAGAAAGAATTTCTTCACAGAACGGGTGGTGGACAAGTGGAACACCCTGCCAGAGGAAGTGGTGGGGGCTGAAACAATTACGGGATTTAAGAATGCATGGGATAGACATAAAGGAATTCTGGAGGTCAGTGGTAAGGGGCAACAGACTTCTAGGAAAACAAACTGAACTTACAAGCTCAAATGGGCATACTGGGTGGGCCATAGGCCCTTATCTGCCGACACTGTCTATGTATCTACCAACTAATTCTCTGCACAGCTCAGTTTGACTGGACCTCATGTCTTCCCACCTCAGGCATACCATCGCCCCCAGCACCTGACATCTATGCCCCTTAACCAGCCCATTCTAAGACTGTTCATGCATGCCCATTATTCCCCATGCTATGGAGTAGGGTTGGGGCAGGGGGAGGTTCACAATAAGATGCTAGCTGGGGTCAGAGCGAGAAAGGGAACTCACTGCCTCTATTGGAGTGTTTGCCATAAGCCTTGTTACTTACATGCAGTGGTTATGCATGGAGAGTAAATGTTTCTTAGGCAGCAGCTGGAAGTCAGTTACATGAGAGGCAGGTGCTCCTGGATTGTAGCCCTTACCTTTCCAGGACTGTAGGAGGGGGCCGAGCAGGGAAACACTGTACAGCCCATCACTTGCCTTGTATGGCCACAGTTGAGTGCATGACCGGAAAGACTCTTGAGGTTAATGGAGGATGTGCTTGGTGCAGATTTGTGAGGCACAGGATTGAACTGCACCCAAGGTATTCCTCTCTGTACAGTACCTCTGAGATATACCTGGTGCCAGGTATTATCAAGCTTTACATCCTACACCTCCTAGTCACTTCAGTAGCCTGAATATCAATATCTAACTTTTTCCCTCAAGTCGGGTGCTTCCCATTACTGCTTACATGTAGTAGTGAAGCACAGTGAGTTTGTTTTAATCAACCCTTAGGATTGATAGCCACAAGTATGGTAGGCACCCATGGAATGTAGCCCTAACCTCACCAAGTTGCTTAGCCTCTCAGTAGGGGTCCAGAGCAGGGCCATTACTTTTCTACCAGCCCTGCACTCCTAATCCCCACAAATGACCATATGATTGGGAGAGGAGTTCCAGGGTGGGGAAGGGCATGTCTGTTGTAACATTCATGACATGAGACCCCTGTACCCCTAAGCAATGGTTCCCATACTTCTGAGCTATATCTGTTCACTAGCCAGTCTTAGTTGACAATCCCGTTCCACCTACTAGGCATGTAATAGTATAAAGGTCATTCACTAAGCACCTCACACATGCTAGGCTCTGCACTATGATGTGTGCTGGGCATACCTCTCAACTGTACCACATTACGAGGAATGTTCCTTATGTTACTTCATAAAAGCTTCCTGTTCCACATTGTGAGGACTTGTCCCACATTCCGTGTTAACATTTTAAAGCAAAAATCTATAGTAAGTAATGGAAAAAATATATTATTTAATTAATAACAGACTTTTTGATCATAAATGCAAACAATTTAACAGTGTTCTGAGTTTCTTAGGTAAAGATTTGATTAAGTGTTCCACATTTTGCTCATTTGTTCCACATTTTGAGAGGCAATGTTCCACATTTTGGGTACAAAAGGTTGAGAGGTATGGTGCTGGGATACTGGGCATTAGATTTCAACTGAGGAGGAGGAGGCACAAATGGGTATAGACCTGAGTTGGGCGGTGGGGAGACACTCTTTGTCCTTATAGGTGCTCACTGCAAGCCTTACTGCTTACACATGGTAGAGAAAAGCACATAGTTCGGCAAAAGCTAGTGGCCAGGCAAGTTTGCCAAAAGTACCCATGGATGTACCTCCTATATTACCAAGATGTCCTCAGGACGATGGGGGCTACACTGGCTTCTCATTCTCTTACCCCTTTACCCACTGATGCCATCACAATTGGGAGAGGTGCTTTGGGGGGGCACGGCTTATCTGTTTGAGAATCTTACAAGTCAATGGGGACAAGGTGCCTACAATGAACATTATATGAGACTGCTCTCTGTCCTTGTTTCACTCCCAGTTACAGGAAAAGGATCACCAAGTCCTGAGCACCTGGCCTCCAGCCCCACCCCCACCCCTCCCACATCTGTACATACCCAACAACACAGAATAGTATAACATTCTTTTTTTCCATTCAAACTTTATTGAAGTTTTACAATACAGAGAATAGAGCCAGGGAATAATGTACATAGCCTGTGGAAACAACATATGTGAACACACTGGTTCCATTCTCTCCTTCCCCTCCCATATCCCACCTTCCCACCCCACACCCCACTCCCACATAGCCCAGCACAGTTACAGTACATACTTAGGGTCATAAGAATAGTATAACATTTTAACATTAGTCACAACAATCAGTTGACTGAGCAGGAAAGGATATTGTGCCCCAAAGGAGCTTTAGTTCAGGTTCGGCACTAAGAAAGTCTTGGCAGGTGTGCCATGTGACAGTTCAGGCCAGCTGGAGGATCAGAGGATAGGTTCGGCTTGCTGTATAATGTTTGTTCAGGAAGGGCCTCGTGGAGGCTGCTGTAGTGTGGTCTGTTCTCCCGTGATGAGTTAGGTAGCCTAGATAATGGCAAGCTTGTCATTTAGATGCTGAAGATGGAGACTATTCATGGGAGAATTATCTAGAGAGCCAGAGTAGCATCTGGCAGTGTCCCTGGCTTTCTGTTCATGGCTTTGCTTGACATATTTAAAGGGTGGCTGACCTTTCATAGCGGCACTTTTCCTATTCCTAGATTTTCATTACTGCTAATGCTTGGGTGGTGCAGAGCTGGTAGGTGGGGCAGGGAAGTATGAATGTGCATCCATGTCCTGCAGCTCTTCTCTGCCATCACTGCTGGTGTGGCCCTCTTTTTTTGGATTCTAAGGTGGTGGCACTTGCACATTCCAGGCTTTTGCAGCAAAAAGGCTGTAGCTTCTTGCCATACTGTAAATTTATGATATACCCCAATTCTGTCTTGAATACAACCAGATATATCATCTTACACTCGATGCCTACTTTTTGTAGTGGTGCCTCAGAGGTGTAAAGAAGTATAATGTCTGGTAGAATGCTGTTAACCTTGAAATCATTTCCCAAGGTTGTTAACCTATCGATGCTCGTCATCGATGGGTTAACAACAGCGATAAACCTCTTGTATGCACGTCTTTTTTTTAGACGAGAACCGACTGATGAACACAGCGGTTAGGGAAGGACTGAACGGCTGTGACAGTGACTTTCAAAAAGTAAGCAGGCGTTTTACTTTATAAGTGGGACCATACACTATAAAAATAATGCATGGTCCCTCTATTAACACGGTCACTGTTAACCATCTCAAGGTTGTCATGGTAGCGTAAACCTCGAGCTCTCGAGGTTTACGGTAGCCTAGCAACCTCTCGACAGTTAACAGACTGGTTACCGATAGAGAACCACATTATCCTGTATGTAATGCACCCCCAAATATGGGGTTTACCTTGGCCCATTGCTCCTGCTTCTGCTCCTGCCTTGAAGCACCTCCCAACTGCCTGCCATTTCCCCCATAATGTCCCCGTCTCACTGCTGCTGCCCAGGTCCTTTTTGTGCCCTGTCCTCCCTTCCCCCAGCAGCTCTGTTGCTTAATTTGCCCCATTCAGGCTCAAGGATCTGGCTGCATTCTCCCACTAGTTAATTAGGCATTCCAGTGCCAAGGGATTGCGCATGTGCAAGTCATGCCTTTGATCTCCCAACTGCCAGTTTACTATCAATCGGAGATGCTCCTCCAATCCTGGTGCCCTCTTCTAGACTCTGGGTGCTGGTTACCTAAACTAGGCAGCGGAGAAGAGACAGAAGCACCCAGAAATAAAGTTTGAACAGGGCTTCTACAAGGGCTCATGAATATTAATCAGCTCTTCATACATACTGTATTTATGAGGGTGTTGTCTGCCCCTAGGGAACAGAGTGTTTGGTGGCTGCCACAGGTAAACAAAAGTGTAAATAAAGTAATCTTAGTTGTTGCTAAGAACTCTAAAGGGGATATTGTGAAAAGGGGAAAGCGAATAAATATATTATTCTGGCTGCACCAGTAATGTCGGGATTCAAATAATCAGCCTGCCTGCTGCAAACAAGGGGCATTAAATACTGACAGCAGTGACAGGCAAACGGACTGAGCCAGCTTCTAAAGCTGGGCAGCAACTATGATGGCACACAAGTCGCCATTGAACTCTGGGAAAAGTGGGCAAAGTAAACAATTTTTCTGGCTGCACCAGGACTTTTATTTGGGACTGTGTTAAATCTGCTACAGGGACTGTGTGTTCAGCAGCATTCCTAAACAGCAACAGCCAATTGGAAAGCTGGAATATTAAGCCAGGAAGTGTGGGACTTTTAGTTAAAGCTCATGGGACATTTCAGAGTGCTTATGTGGAACTGCAGGGATCTAAATGTTTCCTTCTCTTTGCACAAGAGTGACTGTGTTATTGACAATGTTGGAATCTCGATTGCTTGCACCAAGGCAATAACAAGTTCTTTGCTGGACCTGTATAGCTACCTAATTGATAGGCCTCATCCTCCTTATTGAATGTACTGTTCATTGACAGTTACTGGCTCCTTAGTCAGACTTGTATAACTACCCAATAGTATAGGCCCCATCCTCCTTATTGAATGTACTGTTCATACCACGTTTTTTTTTTCCTCTTTGTCTTATTGTATACTGCCTTGCTTATTGATCTGTATTGTATGCTGACATGAAGCCTTTGTAAATGAGTCTATGACTCAAAGGTTGTAAATCTGATATCTTCAATAAATAAATAAAACAAATAAATTCAGGTGCCAAAATTAGTGAATTAGTGGCCTTGATGGAGGAGGAACATCTGGATATCGTGGCAGTCACAGAAACATGGTACACACAAAACCATGACTGGGACATAACCATACCAGGATACACTGTCTACAGGTGGGACAGGGAGGGTAAAAGAGGAGGAGGAGTAGTTCTTAACACAAGGGAAGGAATAAAAGCAATAGAACAAAAAGGGTAAACAGGGAGGAGAAGAAGCACTGTGGGTAAATTTGGAGACAGGCAATGGCACCACAATACGCACAGGGGTTGTATACAGACCCCCTTCTCAGGGGGAGGAAATGGACAGGGAAATGATAGAAAGTATACTTAGAATGGCAGAAAAAGGGAGATATTGCTGATGGGTGATCTGAATATGCCAGATGTTAACTGGAGTGCAGTTGCAGCTGCCACTTGAAGAGTGCAGTTATTCTAGATGCCCTACAGGGGCATGCCTTAGACAACTAGTACTGGAGCCCACTTGAGAGGGAGCAATATTAGACTTGATTCTCTCAAATGGAGATGGAGAGAGGATTACAGATGTAGAAGTGGGTAGCCATCTGGGGAACTAGCGACCATCTGAACAGTATGGTTCTACATAAACACAGCAATAGAGTCAAGCCATACAAAGACAAAAGTACTGGACTTTAGGAGGGCTGACTTTGCCAAAATGGGTGAGTGCCTAAGGAATGTACTAGCAAATGGGCAGGAAGGAGGGTGGAAGAACAATGGGAATAATAAAACTGCCATCACAGAGTAACGAGCCTTTGTGTGAAGCAAATAAACAAACAAGACGATGTAAGAAACCACTATGGTTCTCAAAGGAAGTGGCAGTGAAGGTTCAAGAGAAAAAGAAAGCATTCAGGAAGTACAAGGAATCGCAGAAGGAGCAGGACAGAGAACTGTATCAGTTAAAGCAAAAGGAGGCTGGGAAGGCAGTCAGAACAGCAAAGGCTCAAACCTAGGAAAAGATAGCCAACTCAGTTAAGAAGGGTGATAAAACCTTTTATAGGTACATCAGGGAGCGAAGAAAGACCAAGGGAGGGATAGTGAGGATTAATAAAGGGGAGGGAGGGTGGGCAGAGGGAGACTGTGAAAAGGCAGAGATACTAAACAAATATTTTTGCTCAGTATTTACAAATGAAGAGGGGGAGGTACATAAAACAAACAGTAGTAACACGCTGGATATAGAAGTTGATACGGCCCATTTACAGAAGAAAGGGTTCTGAAAGAACTCTTAAAACTGAAGGTGGACAAAGCAATGGGGCCTGATGGGATTCATCCCAGAATTTAAAAGAACTAAGGTAGAACTAGTGACACCACTGACTACCCTTTTAACAAATCATGGGAGGATGGGGTGCCCGGGGACTGGAGGAGGGCAGATGTGATTCCCTTCACAAAAGTGGAGCAAGGCAGAAGCAGAAAACTATAGACCTGTTAGTTTAACCTCAGTGATAGGGAAAATGATGGAATCACTTCTAAAGGAAAGAATTGTCCAGTATCTAGAGGCCAGAGGGCACAGGACCCTAGGCAGCATGGATTCACAGCAGGAAGGTCATGCCAGACGAATCTGATAGATTTCTTTGACTGGGTGACCAAAGTAGTAGATGAGGGAGGGGCTGTGGACATGGCCTACCTAGACTTTTGCAAGGCATTTGACACAGTCCCACACAAAAGATTAATATACAAGTTAGCCAGCCTGGGAGTGGGTCCCAAGATGACAGCCTGGGTAAAGAATTGGCTGGAGAATAGGACACAGAGAGTAATAGTAAATGGAGTTCACTCAGAAGAAAGGAGGGTTACTAGTGGGGTACTGCAGGGTTCAGTATTAGGACCGGTCCTCTTCAATGTCTTTATAAGCGACATTGCAGAAGGACTGGAAGGAAAAGTATGTCTCTTTGCAGATGACACTAAGATCTGCAACAGAGTTGATGTACAGGGTGGGGTGGAAAGGATGAGAAGGGACTTGGCAAGGTTAGAGGAATGGTCAAATGTATGGCAGCTTAGATTCAATGCTAAGTGCAAGGTAATGCACCTGGAAACAAAAACCCAGGGGAAGAGTACACAATGGGGGGTGAAATACTAACAACAACAAAAATGGAGAGGGACCTGGGGGTAGTCATATCAGATGACCTAAAGATGGGCAAGCAATGTGAGAGGGCAGCAAGGAGGGCTGGGGGGATACTGGGATGCATAGGGAGAGGCATCACCAGTAGAAAACAGGAAGTTATTATTCCTCTGTACAGACAGCTGGTGAGACCCCATCTGGAGTACTGTGTGCAGTTCTGGAGACCCAATCTCCGCAAAGACATAGACAGGATGGAAGCTGTCCAGAGGAGGCAACTAAAATGGTGCAGGGTCTGCACTGGAAGACATGAAGAGAGACTAAAGGAGCTTAATATGTATAGCCTCGAGGAAAGGAGGGAGGGGGACATGATAGAAACTTTCAAGTACCTCAAGGGAATCAATAAAGTCCAAGAGGGTAGCATCTTTCAAAAAGAGGTGTGCAAGAACAAGAGGCACAATTTGAAGATGGGGGCGGCTCAGAGGTAATTTAAGGAAGTATTTTTCAGAGAGGGTTGTGGATGCATGGAGCGGCCTTCCGGAGGAGGTTGTGGAGTCAAAATCAGTGGTGGAATTCAAGCATGCATGGGATAGTCATAAGGCAGTTCTGGGGGTGGGGTAGGAAGAAGTAGGCTGCTGGTTAACTAGGATCTGCAGCTTATCCAGTAGGTAGGAAATGGGCAGACTGGGTGGGCCAAGCGGTCCTTATCTGCCGTCAAATTCTATGTTTCTATGTTTCTATGTTTAAAACAGGGAGCCTGTAGTGCATCGAGGAAAGTTAATGAATAATTCATTTTTATGTTGCTTGCACGCATGTGCAAGAAACATAGTGCCATCATCGGAGATTTCGGAGGTGTGTCACCTCCTCCTTCTCCAATTCAGTCAGTGTGTTGGCAGGCACGGCCCCTGTAAGCCAATGCATTCTGGAGCTGTCTATGACAAGCTTCAAAATGCAGTGGCATACAGTTGAAAGGGGGAGCTACGCTTGAGTGAGCAGCGATAAGATATCGTCTACTCACGCACAGCTCCCCCCCCACAGACACCCACGCAGGCGTGCGTGCCCCCGCTCCCCGCACGCACTGTATAGCCGACGGGGTGCCCAATCCCCGTTGTCTGAGCTGCGTCTCCCCCACAGTAGTAAGTGCCACGCTGGGAGCCCACCCCAGTGTGGCAAGTGATTCTTAGGCCGACAGGGTGCCCAATCCCGGCAGAACACCTCCATCCTTATGCCATGCTGGGAGCCCACCCCAGCGTAGACATACACATCCGTCGTCTGTTTTTTTCCTGCAAAGAAAGCGGTCCCACGTAGTCTCCCTGGCCCCCTCCCACAACCCGCACCCACCCACTGTGCACCCTGCCTCCCACACCCCCTCACCCCATACTACCTCCAGACCTCGCGCGATGATCTTGGTGGACGGGAACATGTCTGCACTCTTCAAAGCCGACCCTGAACTGAGGAAATGCCGGTAAGCTGTATAATGGGCTAGATAGGGGGGTTTCAACTTTGTTGCATATCTCAGGCATTTTTGGGAATTTTTGCACCAAATTTTCAACATGGGGTTTTTGGGACCCCTTCTCATGAATGATGTCACTGTCATGGAGTTATTCAGGCCTGAAGGGTGATTTTGCAGTCACTGCGCAGTCACTGTGCAAAATCACCCTTTGGGCCTGAATAACGCCATGACAGTGATGTCATTCATGAGAAAGGGTCTAAAACCATGTTGAATTGGTACCAAATTCAAAAATGACTGTTTTACGAGCGCGCGTTGAGCAGTTCCTACGCAGGCTCATAAGTTCTCGAAATTTCAATATTTTCACTCCAGATTTTCAACATTGCCATTTTACCACACTTTCTTATGAGTAGTACAGCTGTCATTTTTTACATCTCACCCAAAATGTGTTTCCGCCCATGTAGCGCACAATGGCGCAGTCGGTGTGCGAAATCAATGTACAGGACAAAGCAAGAAAATCACAGTGACCCTGTTCATGAGCAGAGGTCTTAAAATGGCTATGTTGAAAATTTGGTGAAAAAATTCCTAAAAATGACTGTTTTACGAGTGTGCGTTGCGCAGTTCCTACGCAGGCTCTTAAGGTTGCGAATTTTCAATGTTTTCACTCCAGATTTCCAACATTGCCATTTTATCACACCTTCTTATGAGTAGTACAGCTGCCATTTTTCATATCTCACCCAAAGCGTGTTTCCGCCCATGTATCGCACAATGGCACAGTCGGTGTGCGAGATCAATGTACAGGACAAATTAAGAAAATCACAGTGACACTGTTCATGAGCTCAGGTGTTAAAATGGCTATGTTGAAAATTTGGTGAAAAAATTCCAAAAAATGACTGTTTTACGAGCGTGCGTTGTACAGTTCCTATGCACGCTCGTAAGTTCGCGAGTTTTCAATATTTTCACTCCAGATTTCCAACATTGCCATTTTGCCACACCTTCTTATGAATAGTACAGCTGTCATTTTTCACATCTCACACAAAATGTGTTTCCTCCCATGTAGCGCATAATGGCGCAGTCGGTGTGCGAAATCAATGTACGGGATAAATTAAGAAAATCACAGTGACACTGTTCATGAGCAGAGGTCTTAAAATGGCTATGTTGAAAATTTGGTGAAAAAATTCCCTTCAGATGTTCTGCAATATTACTAATGAAGACATTGAACAGAACTGGCCCCAGGACCGATCCCTGCAGCAGCCCACTGGTCGCCCCCTCTCCCTAGACTGCATACCATTTACCACCACTCTGCCTCCTGTCTGTTAGCCAGTTTCTAACCCAGTTTACCACCCTTTCCCCCATGCCCAGCCTACCCAGCTAGTTTATCAGCCTCCTATATGGGATGGTGTCAAAGGCTTTGCTGAAATCAAGGTAAGCGTTGTCCACTGCCCCACCCTGATTCACAGGGGCGTAATTATAGGGGGGGACGGGTGCACACGTCCCCAACTTTCTGCGTCACCTCCTTTTTATGCCATTTGTACCCCCCAACCCAACATCTTTTAATTTAATTTAAATCAGCCGCACCGCCGCCGAGCCACGTTCATGTCATGTGCCCTGCCCGCCAAGTACCGTGTGAGTGTGTGACCGCCCACCCTGGCCAGTAAAAAAAAAGTATTCTCTCTCGTCTCTCCGCCTAACCAATCCGACCAATCGTGAGCTGACGGAGGAGCTGGCGGGAGACTGGCTGCTGTGGCGTGCTCGCCGTGCTGTGCGTGTGCAGGCGGGAGATGGCGTGAGTCGATCGGACTGAGGTGGAGAGTTACAGACTACTCTAGTCTCTGAGACCGACTCCCGAGTGAGTGTCTTTTGCGAAGTGCGAACGTCCGAACTGTCTTGAGGTGACCCTGACCGCCACGGTCCGTCGTCGTCGCGTGGATTCTGTTGTGTTGTGGCTGTGGGCCTGTGGCAGCCAGTGACTGACTCGAAAGCCTTAGGCTTGTTGTTAGCCTGCTTTGCTTACTGCCAGAACTCGGAGGACAGAGTAACTCGTCATCGACGGTCGACTTGACGTCATTGTCGCGGCCCGCAGAGCGAGGGTCCGGTCCAGGCAGCGAGAAAGGAGAAACGACAAAGAACCATGGTGGAGACAGTGCAGCTGGACAGACTGAGTTCAGTTCGGGGGTCTAAAGTGCGTTTGTGGTGGTGCGAGTCTGGTCTGCATCCCTGTGGCTGTGGGGAGTTGACGCCGGGTCTGTCTAGACCAAAATAAAACAGTTCACTTAGACTGCACTGCTTGTGGCAGGAACCCAACTGCTGGAGTGATGTGCTGCTGCTGGCATTGCTGCATCAGAAAAAAAAACAAGCAGGTAATTTCTAAATGTGTCTGTACTGTGTAGTAGCAGAGCAGTACTAGTATTTCATAAGTAAAGTTTTTCAGCAAGTAAATGCTGGTCCAGATGTGGGGGTGTTGGGGGAGGGAATGTATCCCCTTGGTCCTTGCAGAATTGCAGGCCACATTTGATTGGATTTTCAATTTCAACCCACACCAGATTTGCAGTGTGTGTGCATGCAGCTATCAGTGCACTAATAATATTTGCTGATAAGTATAAGTAACTACCAGAGCATAATTATTAATTTATGCGTTAAAGTTTTAGTGGAAAATGAAATATCCCTTCTTCATGTGGTGGGGCAGAGGATTTCTGGTGGGGCAGAGGATTTCTGAGGGGTAAAATGAGTGACATGGGACTGGGACGGGTGCCTCTGAGTCCTGTGGTGATGCAAGGCAACCAGATAGTGATTTTGGGGAGGTTCTTGCAAAACCACAGTGTTAGCTAGTAGCCCTCATCTGCATACCCTGCATGCTGGAAGCAGCATGTGGAGCATGAAATGGTGCGTCCGTGGTTTACCACCATTAAGCAAGCAAGGTGGGTTGTTTTGACTAAAACAGAAAGCAGCAGGTAAAGAGAACTCTTTTTATGCCAAAAGCCCTATCTGGGTCAGGGTGTTTCTGCACTAGTTGCTGCATTTGCAGCCTTACCAGAGTTTCCCTTTAATGAATGGTGAGGGTCAGGGGACGGGACTGGGTGTAAACTGGGAGGCAGGTGGACAGTGATTTGACTGACAAGGAGTATGTAAGGTTGCTAAATAGAGGAGTAAAGGCTGCAATGTGACTGGTGATGCAGAGATAAAAATCAGACAGCTCATCACGAAATCTAGCACCCATCACTAGGAGTAAATGAAGCTCGAACCAGTTTTATTTCTTTAAAGTGCTGCATTTCATGAAGTGGCTATGTGCAAAATTAGCAATGTGCAAGTCCCCAGATGCATACCGCTCAAGGCTCAATTGTCCCTGATTTTGTCTCAAAATTGTCCTCTGTTGACTGTTCCTCATGAAAAGCACAAAATAATGTCAATCATTAATGTAACAGACTTGTTCTTCTTCATAAAATGCAGCTTAACACAAATCTTTTCATTCTATAGGCTTTATGAATGAATAACATCAATTTTTAAGATGTGTCCCTCTATTGGAGGTGTTTGTCCCTGATTTTTTTTTAATCCTTGTCCCTGATTCATGATGCCAGGACCCAGGTTCAAGACGCACTCTCCTTATCGAACCAGTGACTGTAATCAATCTTCCACCTGCTAAGTTTGTAATTTTTAAATATTTTTAACTCATATTTTTTTTTTTTTTATATTTTTGTCTGCCGGTACCCCAGCCTGGCTCTGGGACCCTCAACTGGGGAATGCCGCCACCGAGGCAGAATTGAATGTGTCTGGAGGGTCAGGCCACCAAGCCCAGGCTCATACACGGGTGCCAGTGGATTTTCTGATGCTATATTTCCCTGGAGCTAGGAACATGCAATGATGCTGACAGCAAGCATCTGTTCTAGCTCCACCCATTCTGGCACAACTTTGTGCCTCTCATCCTCCACCAGTGGGCAAGTGACCCATCTCCTCTACCCTCCCAGAGAAGGACAGCAGTCCTCTGGATGCTCGATCCTTCTCTTCCCCTGCCAACCCCCAGTTTAGATGTAGGGAGGTACAAACTGAACATTTATATTTACTGTACTCCAGGTTGTGTGGGAGAGGTTCTTGGGCTGTGCTAATTCTAGCTTGTAAATGCCATAATTTATAGTTTTATAACTTCTAAATGACATAATTTTGGACACAGTCAAGGGGGATCTGGATACACTGGAGGGTCATCCCGGCGGCTGCAGTCGGCAGTGGGCCAGGGTTTTCGGGAGAGTAGTGATTGAGGAAGACATCAGAGAAGGCGTCGGCGGCTGCAGTGGCAGTGGGCCAGGGTTGGAGGGAGCTGTCTGCAGCTGGAGGACCAATCGGCTGTGAGGGTGGCAAGTTTTAAATCTACATCTAGGCTGTAGTTCTGGCCCAGCCCTCACGAACTTGAGGAAGAGCTGTAAATTGCTGGGAGAAGAGGTAGCTAACTGCATTGGCGGTGGAAAATCCTACCAGGGGCTGCTGTGGTGAGAAGTTGGAGCTGCATCGGCAGCTGCATCGAGAAACGGCTTCAGGGCTGCATTGGCAGCAGAGGTGTGCAAGGGGTTCTGAGTCGTCCAGCGGCTGCAGTCGGCAGTGGGCCAGGGTTTTCTGGACAGAGATTGAGGAAGGCATCAGAGAGGCGTCCCGGTGGCTGCAGTCGGCAGTGGGCCAGGGGTTGGAGGGAGCTGTCTGCTGCTGGAGGACCAATCGGCTGTGAGGGTGCCAAGTTTTAAATCTACGTCTGGGCTATAAGTCTGGCCCATCCCTCTACAAACTCGGGAAGAGCTGTAATTGTGTCCACACCAACTACCCGGCTCCGACTTGTATTAAATGGTCTGTGGGGTGGATCCTTTGGGGAGTGCACAGTGTGACTAGCTGAGACTGAGCAATAAGAAACTCAGTTTGTGTAGGACCAAGGGGGAAGGGCATAATAAAATTTGTATATTGTGTTGCTGGAGATTGTGTGTGTGTGTGTGTGTGTGTGTGTGTGGTATATTAATTGTTGGTGGGGGGCTGTGTAGGTTTGACTGTGTATTGTGATGATAGTAGGGGTTCACACACAAAATGGGGGGGGTGATTGGGTGTAAGGAGTGTGGGGCAGCCATAATATTAAACTGGGCATGGAGGTTTGGAGTATGTCAAAATGGTATTCCACAGGGGACAACAGGACAAGGCAAAAGGGACATATCCCAGAGGATAGGTGGATCATATGGTATCTGGAGGTGTGGGGGGCAAAGTTGGCATCATACATGAAGTATGCCACAGGGAGGCTGCTCAGAGGGAGCAGATGAGGGAGGGGGGAGTAGGAGAGAGCAGTATGGGTGTGAGCATCAAGCTTGGAACCATTTCACCATACTATACCCGAGAGATGAAGTGGATGAGGATGGTGGGAGGGTGCAAGTGGACAGGGAGGAGTTGGTCAATAGACAGAGGGGGGACAGTGATGGAGGATGGAGCCTGTTTCAAAGGAAAGGGAGGAGGAGGGAGGGAGGGACATGAGCCTAGGTTGGGGTCTCGGGAGTAGATGGTCAATTATGGGCACATCAGTCTGACATCTGTGGTACATAAAGTAATAGAGTGATTTATCAAGGAGAGACTTGGGAGGCAGTTGGAAATGTTAGGACACCAGGATGATAAAATAGAGAATACTGGATGGGCAACTATGCACAACCAGTGTGTTCTGCCACAGAGGGGTTCTGATTCCTCTGACCTTGCAAGCTGACAGCTCAAGAGGTCCATGGGAATCAGAAGCCTGAGGTGGCAGAACACACAGGTTGCATGAAGTTGCTCATCCTGTATTTGTTATAGTGTATAGTAGTACTATGTGAAATGTGTGCTTTGTGTGTTTTTTTTTCTCCCTTTCTCATAATGAAACTGATTTGAAAAGTCTCTAGAGATTCTAGAATACTGTCACCACGTAATTAAATAGAGGAAAGCAACGATGTGCTAGGATTACTAGTGGTTCTGCTGCAGTAGTGACATCACTGCTGCAGCAGAACAACATAATGACATCACTACTGCAGCAGAACAAGCATATTCCAGGCATGGAATTTCATGCATAACAGCATTCCACTATACACTATATAGAACAGTGGATGGATGGACACCCACAACAAGGCTGTGTTTCCATCGAAGGAGTTGATGACATCATAGAGACCTTGAGATGGAAGCGCAGCCTTTGTTGTGGTTTTCAGCCATCCACTGTTTATAGTATATGTTTTTTTTTTGTTTGTTTGTTTCTCATTATTTTATTGAAATTACTTGCTGTGGGTGTCGGTCCATTCCTTCTGCTGCCACTCCTACTCCGTCCAATCTGGCTTCTAACTTTAACTTCTCCGCACTGCTTAGTTTTCAAATTAGAAAAAACAGTGCAAGTTGGTTGGCTACCAACATTCCAAATCTTGAATGAGCCATACACAGCTCCCTCAATAATGTCCTAATAAACGTTAACATTCCCCCCTCACCGTGACCCAAGGGTAATCTCCCTATACTGAATTAAAGTAACAGTTTAGGTGCAGACCTGCCACTCTTGAGTATTTTTCATCACTGGCTGCTCTCATCCACAATCAGGTAGTGATCACAGTGCTGGCAGACCCACATCTCAGATATCACAATGATCTGCTCAACGTTCCCCTTCCTGTCTTTCACTAACCTGAATATAGCTATACTGTGCCGGAATGACCTATTCACTCCCTCTCTGGCATTCATTCTTCTGTCCTGCTCCCCACATAAAAAACTGGTGAGCTTTCTACCCTTCTGCATCATGAATGTAGTTAGTACAGTCTTCTATGTTATTTTTACATATTAATAGTAAACATCATCTTCTGATAAGTCAGGCTGACAGCAGCAGAGCACAAAGGTGAAAATAAGCGTTCTTTCCCATATAAGATATAAGCCACCTATGATTAAAGCACAATTAAAGGAGAACTGCGGCAATACAAAGCTCCCACCCCAAAAAGCTTACCTCGATTAGCTTTTGCGCCGTAAACCCCTCTTTTTAATATAATATAAGTGAGCGGTGCAGCGCCACACTGTTACAGTAAATGGAGCTGCACACAGTCTGCCTTACTTCCAGTTTGCGGATTTTAAAAAATAAATATAAAGTAATTGCCTGCTGGAAAAAAAGAGGGGTTTATGACGCAAAAGCTTAATCATGAGGTAAGTTTTTCGTGAGTGGGGAGCTTTATATTGCCGCAGTTCTCCTTTAAATGATGTGCATAATGATGCACACACCCATCATTTAATAGTGCCTAATTAAAGGCAGCCTAAATCTTTGAAGGACAGATTGCCCATTTTTTCTCTTGTTCCCTGCTGCTAGTAGCCTGACTTACTGGAAAGATCTGCTTATCTCAGGAACTGTACTGCCTGTATTCATGATGCAGAAAGGTGATGAGCTCATCCATTTGTGCTGTGGGGGAGAAGTAGTGAACAATGAATACCAGAGGGGTACCGAGAAGGACACTCCTGCAAGGTACTGGCATATTCAGGGAAGGGGGAACACATAAGGGGAAAAATATGAGTAGATCACTGTGAGATATAAGAGTTGGGGCTGCCAGCACCATGATCGCTACCTGACCCCGTTGTCCAGGCCAACATTCCCTTCCCATAAAACCATTTCATGCAATTGTCCAATGCTACATGTGAATATTATTGTGAAATGACTGCCACTATACATTCAGTCACTTCACTACCAGTCTAGCATACCTGTAAAGCACTTTGAGATACACTGTGTATAAAAACGCTATATAAATGTTGATTCTTCTTTTGATTATTATTATTATTATTTCCATGGGAAAGAAGTCAAGACAACCATATTTTTGATTTATAAGAAAGTATTAACTCTGGCATTGGACTACACAAGCATTTTGCTACAAATAAGTGTTGGATCAAGGGGGGGTTGGGTTAAGGGTGCAGCTGCACCCTCCGCACCCATTGTAAATTACTTGCTTGCTACATTTCACTTTGTTAAAGTCTGATTTATTGATTGTACAAATGTTTACATTCAAATCTATTGATCACATTTGTAGGTTCTGTCAAAAACATGCTAAAAAAGAATAGCAGACAATACAAAGGTTTAATAAAAATGTTAAAAGTGCATATCAAGTAAGCATACCACCCCAGCATCCCTATTGTAACATCCTGAATCTGCCATGATCACTGGACCATCAGGTTATTTAAGATTTGTACTGCACTGTGGTTTGCAAAAGATAGTTATTTTGATTAAAACACAATTTTAACATGTTTAACTAAACACAATGAACAGAACCATAGCTTTGCATGTGTACTGATCAACTTAGTGCACATGGTCTTGACCATTTTGGTGTAACAGTTCTATACAGAGGGAAAAATAATTATTTAACACTATAAGAGCCATGTAGCTATCTGGCTCCAATGATGTCATTGCTTAACACAATTGGTGGCCATATTAGGAAGCAGGTAAGGCAGTTCTTGAGGGCCATGTTCCAGCCTTTCTGGACACTCATGTTATTCTTGGTATGACACAAACTACATTACAGTCCAAAAGGACACAGTCTTGAGTGTTTTAGCACTCTGGATATTATCAAGTTACTACAGTTATGGTTCAGGGTCTTGGCTTGTGGTCTTGGTGTTTTTTGCCACATGTGTTCTATATGTACATATTGCAGGATTTTATAGTTCTGTATTGGTTCCACCGACATGTTGTAACAAAGAGAGACAAGAAAATGATCCTTTTCTTACACATTCCTTTTCTGTAATACTTATTAGGTATTATAAAAAGGGCCTGAGAAATGGAGCTTTCTTATTGGCTGCAAACATTCTAACAGCCTTATGTTAGTCTTTTATTAACACACATGTAGAGCTTAGCCATATGCTGAACAAGGTTTAACACTGTTTAAAAATGCTTTTATTATAATAGCAATAAGGCACTCCCAGGGATTATGTTAATGGTCAGTTAATCACTCTCTAGGGGCATGTGGCACTCGGCTACACCTCATGCCACGGTACACCCCTAGAAGGTGATTAATAGACCGTTAACATAACCCCTGGTCATGCCTCATTGCTTAATTGTCACCAAGTAAAGTACTCTGATATACTGAGAACTGCAATAAAAATTAAGGAAAACAAATAAACAATATATTTAAAATAAAAACGTGTCCTGTGAAAATATTGTCCTCATTGTTTTCCATATGTATTACATTTCAAAGGCATGTTGATAGGAAATTTAGTATTTTTCCATATAACGTTTACATTTTCGTATGTACCACAGTACCCATTATCCGAAGCTGGTAGAGATTGAGGTTGTCCCCCCCAACCTTGGCATCAAAATTACTCCTCTGCTGATTCACTTCCTTTGTCACCCAGTCAAATAAATCAACCAGATTTATCTGACATGATGTCCCCACTGTGAATCCATGTTGTCTATGGTCCTGGGTTCCGATGGCATCTAGATGCCCCACTATCCTTTCTTTAAGCAATGTCTCCATGATCTCCCCCACTACTGAGGTGAGGCTGAATGGCCTATTGTTCTCTGCCTCCTCCCTGCTGCTGGACTTGTGTAGAGGGACCACATGTGCCCTCCTCCAATTCACTCATGTTGAATGACTCAGTGAACATGGCTGCCAGAGGTACTGCTATCTCCCTTCACAGTTCTGTTAATATCCTTGGGCGTATGCCATCTGGTTCCATCGCTTTGTCTACCTTCAATTTAGTGAGCTCCTGCAGAACTCTTTGCCTTTGAATGGACTATTGTCCACCTCTTCACCCCTTAGCAACTGCTGTACTGCTGTGACCTTGCCCCTCCACTCTTCTGTGAATACTGTACGGAAAGACACAGTGGATGTCTTGGGAGGAAGGCATGAAACTGTCACTTCAAATACCTAAACAGCACATACAAGCAAGCAACATTTGACATTGACAAATGCTTGTTGTGATTGGCATGCATTTCAGCCAATCATAGCTGGAGTAGCAAATAGCTTCAAGCCAATAGGGATCCTCAGGAAAGCCCGATAAAAGACAGTGTTTTCTGGCTATTCGAGGAGATTCCCTCAGGAGCCCCCCACAGGGGTGGGGGCTCAGGCCCTCAGCCAAGCAAAATGGGCCTAGTAATCTAGTGCAAGCCCTTTCACAGGGGAGAAGGGCTCTTCCTTTGCCAACAGAGACAAGTGGCTGCCTAAATCAGAACCTGCTACCCTGGGGTTAGCCAGAAAATGTCCACCAGGGGCTAGTTTAAGCCTTTCCATGTTTAGGAAAAACATGGATCCTGCAACCTGATGCTAGGCCAACTGTGAGAGCGCTGAACCTGCCTCAGCAGTGAGAGTGCTGACATCTTTAGGAGCCTCAGAGGAAGGAGCGCCATTCCTGTGAGGATGCCTGAGTAAGCAAACTTTCATGTGCCAAGTGCAACTAAAAGAAAAGCTTACAGTGGCAGTGAAGCCCATAAAGAACTGCTTGGAACTGTTTGTGTGTCGGCACCCTGCGTCTGTTCAATGCTCAGAGAGGGTAGATCCTTACCTACTGAGTGACCGTGGATGGTCCAGTTAATATATAAATGTGTCTGAAATGCTAAGTGCAAGTTGAATTGAAAGAGCCCAGAGAGCTAATGTAAACCGTTATTGCCAAGAGCGTGGTTTGCATCAAAAGAAAAAGTGAAAAATGTCCTCGGAATGGACAAAGTGATAAATGTATAAATAGTGCTAAATGTGGACATAAGAATCATAATTGTGCTGAATATGGACATAAGACAGAAATGTGCTGAGTGTAATCCAGCCCGGCCTGTTCATGCACCAGATGTTCTCAACCCAGAAAAGCCCATCTTCCAAAGCTAAAATGTTGCTTCCATCGTCAAGCATTAAAATCTTTGCAGTCAGTTTAGGCATACCTGGCTGTTGGCTTGCCTGCAGTTTAACCTCCGGGGATTGTTCCCGCTTGTTGAAAGTACTTAATTTCAGCCTGCCTGTGCTTACAAAGACATCTACTATAAGTAATACATTGCCCTCCCTTCACCAACCAAAGAAACTGTAAATAGTTTTAAAGGTTTGATCTTCCAAGCATATTCCTTAATCTTCCTAATTAGCTGACCAATGTACAGTTGCACCGTCCATCAGGCCTGCACCATTTATGGACTCTGGTTACTGGGTACCCAGGTTAAGGTTTGGATTGAGGGGGTCTCATATCAAATATGGGGACTGCTACCAGTGTGGGTATTAATAATAACTGTGTTAACTGGTTTATTGCAGCAAGTTAGATAGCCAGGGCTCTGACTATCGTAGAGGCTGGTAGGGTGATGTGATTGATATCTGATTTAAAATGCAAACTGTTAAATCTTGAACCAAATCAAACCAACTATGAATATTGTAAATAGCATAACCTTTGTTTCAGTTTTACCCATCCTAATACCTCTACATGTAAATAAACTTGCTGTTTATTTTGCAGATACTTGTGTCATAAGCATATTATTAGTATCCAGTCAGTAAATGGTAAAATGTATTAAATGTGGGGTTTATGAATGTTGGGTCATGTCTGAGGTGGCTTTATGGTCATGTTGGTGGGTACAGCATCCCAGAGGTTGCACCAGGTTTTATTCTAGCCCACTTAAAGCTATACTCTTAAAGCTAATGGGGCTGGCAGTATAGTCTACAGGTTAGAGTAATGAGGTGTGAATGAGCTTGGTACATCCAGCATATCTGGGTTTGAATCCCATAACCTCCACTTGCATAGTGTGTGACTCTGAGCAAGTCACTTAACCATCCCAGTGCTCCCGGGTCACCCCTAAAAACAGGAACTCTTGCCTAGTGGCCTTAACAGGTTACCAAAAAGAATAAAAAAAAATACTCTGGGTGGAGGCACTGCATAATGTACTTCCTTGGGTAAAATCCAGCTTAAAGCTAATTTTGGGAACCCAGGCCCCTCATCGTTGTTTCGGCCAGCAAGGCATGGGTGGTAGCCCTTGGCATAGCGCCACCTGGGGGTTGCATCATGGAGGCACTGCTGGTATATCCTGTTACACCATGTCACACCCAGCATGGACCCCCAGCTCCTAAGTATGTTGGGTCATGTCTGGGGTGGCATTATGGTCATGTGGGTGGGTACAGCATCCCAGAGGGTTGTACCAGGTTTTATTCTAGCCCACTTAAATCTATACTCTGGGTAGAGGCACTGTGCAATGTACTGTCTTGGGTAAGATCCAGCTTAAAGTTAATTTTGAGAACTCAGGCCCCTCATCCTTATTTCGGCCGGCAAGGCAGCAGTGATAGCCATCTGTATAGTGCCACCTAGGGATTACAGAAGCTTGGCACTTATTGACAGAAGCAGAAAAGTCCTGGGGACCAATTTTCAAAGCCACAGGAATGATGCAAATGTGCTTGCATCAAAGAAAAATGACAAAAGGGGGTCACTGCACCACACCTTGTGTCATTACTGATTTTCTACCACAGCCTGTGCCAGGACTGTTTTCCAAAGCCAGGCTTGCACCATGTTTGCGGCAGATGAACAACTGTGCCAAGGCAAAGTGGGAACTTACACCACGTGGGGCAGCAGCATCCCCCATAAATAGTATTTTTCAACCCCCCCCAAAGGCCATATGGTCTGCTTGAGTTAGACCAGCCAGCGGTGGTCTAACAACCTGAGCACTATCCCTTGCAATAATATGGGGTGGAAGGTGATCCTATGCATGCCTAATATGATTCAAATCATCAACCACCTTCATGCCACTCCTACAATACGGTGAGGTTATAGCATTCTGTTTTGCCTAAACAGTGCATTTCCATTGCAATTTTCATTTCTAAATGTTGTTAGTACTGTACAATACCTCAGCTTTACTAATATGTTTCTATATGCTTCCTGAGAAGTATTATGTGTAATGTTGTGTAATGAAAAGGTAATTTTATAGTTTGTATTTGTTCCATATCTTGCTGTTTGATAATGTCTCTGCACCTAGTTGAATTACATGAGTCATCACTTCTTATAAATATTGACTCTAGACCTGAAAAGAAAACTCCCATAATACATAGATACATAGATACATAGATACATAGACAGTGTCGGCAGATAAGGGCCTATGGCCCACCTAGTCTGCCCATTTGAGCTTGTAAGTTCAGTTTGTTTTCCTAGAAGTCTATTTCCCTACCCTGACCTCTAGAATTCTTTATGTCTATCCCATGCATTCTTAAATCCCGTGATTGTTTCAGCCCCCACCACTTCTCTGACAGGGTGTTCCACTTGTCCACCACCCGTTCTGTGAAGAAATTCTTTCTCATGTTTCCTCTGAAAGTCCTCCCTCCAACTTCATCCCATGCCCTCTAGTCCTGAAACATCTTTTCGCTAAAAATAGTGTTTTCCTGCACCCTGTTCCTCCCTGTAAGATACTTGTATGTCTCTATCATATCCCTCTCTCCTCCTCTCCTCCACGGAGTACATGTTCAGTTCCTTCAACCTGTCTTCATAGGATTTGTGATGCAACCCATGCACCATCTTTGTTGCCCTCCTCTGAACCTTCTCTACCCTGTCTATGTCCTTACGTAGGTATGGTCTCCAGAACTGTACACTGTACTCCAGGTGGGGCCTCACTAGTGTCTTGTATAGCGGAATTAGGACCTCCTTTTCCTGCTGGTGATGCCCTGCCTATACATCCCAGCATCCTATTTGCTTTACCTGATGCCTTGTCACACTGTTTCTACCTTGAGGTCACAGAGATGACAACCCCAAGATCCCTTTCCTGCTTGGTGCATGCTATCCTCACCCCCAACTGATATATTGTGCCAGGGTTTTGTGCCCCATATGCATTATCTTGCACTTCTTTGCATTGAATTTCAACTGCCAAACCCTTGACCATTCTTCAAGTTTCTGCAGGTCCCTTCTCATTCTGTCTACACCCTCTGGTGTGTCTACTCTGTTACAGAGCTTTGTGTCATCAGCGAACAGTGAAATTCTGCCTTCTATATCCTGTGCAATGTCACCGATGAAGATGTTGAATAGGACCGGTCCCAGCACTGATCCCTGTGGTACCCCACTGGTCACTCTTCCCTCTGTGGAGTGACAGCCATTTACCACCACCCTCTGTGTCCTGCCACCCAGCCAGTTACCTACCCACCACACTACTGTCCTGCCCACACCCATATTCCCCAGTTTGTGTAATAGTCTTATGTGGCACAGTGTCAAAGGCCTTGCTGAAGTCCAGATAGGCCATGTCCACTGCCCTCCCTGATCCACCTCCTAGTCACCCAGTCAAAAATTCAATGAGGTTGGTCTGACATGACCTCCCCTGGTGAAACCATGCTGCCTTGGGTCCTGTAGTCCATTGACAACCAGATGTTCCACCAATCTCTCCTTCAGTAGTGCTTCCATGATCTTTCCCACTACCGAGGTGAGGCTGACTGGTCTGTAGTTCCCTTCCTCTTTGTTCCCACTTTTGTATAAGGGGACTACATCTGCTGTCCTCCAGTCTTTGGGTACCTCCCTGTTTCCAGTGATTGGCTGAACAGGATAGCCAGAGGTTCAGCCACCACCTCTCTTAGTTCTTTAAGGACCCTGGGTGCACCCCATCTGGCCCCATTGCTTTGTCAACTCTTATTACTTCCAGTTCCTTCAGGACCTTTTCTCGGTAAAGGGACTTGTGTCCATTTCTGCACCATTCTCACCCCTTGTACCCCTTCAGACCCATTACCCCCTCTTCCTTAGTAAAGACTGAGCAGAAATACCTGTTCAATATGTCAGCTTTACTGTTGTCATCCTCCACGCTGCCCATCCTCCCCTTCAGTCTAACTATCCCTCCCTTTGTCCTTCTTTTTTCACTTATGTACCTGTAAAGGTTTTGTCCCCTTTAACCACTGATTTTGCAATGTGTTCTTCTGTCTGAGCTTTGGCTTCCTTACTGACTTCCCTGCCTCCCTTTGTTTCTCCTGGTACTTCTCCTATCCCTTCTGCCTGTGTCTTTTGTATTGCCTGAATGCAGTCTTTTGGCTTTCACTTTCTTTGCTACCTCTTTGGAAAACCATAATGGTCTCCTCTTTCTTTTCCTCTTGCTAACCTGCTTAATGCATAATTCTGTTGTTCTTATAATCCCCATTTTAAATACTGCCCACTGTTCCTCAATCCCTGATTCCTGTCCCATTCCCTTAATGCCTCTTTCAAGCATCTCCCATTTTCCCAAAGTCTGCCCCCTAAAATCCAGGATATGTGTTTTTGTGTGGTTTGGTTCTGCTCTTTCTGTGATTTCAAACCACAATGACTGGTGGTCACTGTTACCAGGTGCTCCCCACTGTTACCCCCATCACACTGTCCCTGTTTGTGGCACAAGGTCCAGTATTGCCTTCTGCCGAGTTGGTTCCATGACCAGTTGCTTGAGGAAGGCACCTGAAGGAGTCCAGGATAAATCTGCTCCTAGTTGATGCTGCTGCTGGGATGCTCCAGTCCACATCTGGTATATTGAAGTCTCAACAAGTACTACCTCACTTGTCAGCCATCCTTTGGATGGCTAGCATCAACTCCTATCTGTTTCTTCCTCCTGGGCTGGTGGTCTATAGATCACACCTGTGGGGGATGGCTGGCCCCATTTTCCTTTCCAGCTTAACCCACAGTATCTTTCCCCATTTGTTCCTCCTGGATCTGTGTGGCCCTTATGTCATTTTCACATACAGTGCCACTCCTCCTCCCTTCCTGCCTGCTCTGTCTCTTCTGAATATGTTGTAGCCAGGTATGGCCATCTCCCAGTCATGGTTATCATTACACCAGGTTTCAGTGATGGCCACAATGTCCAGGTCTGACTGTACCATGACAGCCTCCAGATCTTCCATCTTGTTGCTAAGGCTCCTGGCATTTGCACATGGCTTTCCATGATTTGACCTCCCTAGACTGCTTCACTGTTCTACTCCAGCCCCTTCCTTGGTTGTCATTTATCCCTGGTTCTCCTTGCTGTCTGCCCTTCTGCTGAATTCTGCCCTTTCTGCTTATCCACCTTTTGGACACTAATCTCCAACTTTTGCACACTGCTTTGCAGAGATACCACTCCTCTGGTTCACTGGTTCCATTACTAGCTGTAGGGGTGAGCAAGTAGGTACCATCCTTGCTGGCCTGCCACCCCCCTTTGCTAGTTTAAATGCTTGTCAATGTAGCATTTAAACTTATCATTGAGTGCTTGGATTCCCCTCCAGGATGGATGCAGGCCATCAGGCTTGAACAAACCTCCATCCCTCCAGATGGGTCCCTAGTCACCAATGAATCCAATCCCTTCCTCACAGCACCAGTTCTTCAACCATGAGTTAAAGTTCCTGGTGCATGCACTCCTATGCTCTCCCTTGCCTCTCACAGGTAGTACTTCTGAGAAAGTGACAGAAGTAGCTACTTGCTTGAGACCCTTCCCCAGTTTCCTAAACTCTTCCTGAACTTCCTTTGGCTCCCCATTTGCCAAGTCATTAGTACCTAGGTGGATAATGACATCCAGCTCACCCTCCTGTCTTGCCTTCCCAGTGATCCCAGTATCTTCCTTCCATCCCTCCATGCCGTGGCACCTGGTAGGCACCTCACCTCCCTGTCCTCCCCTCCTGTGTTCCTAGCTGGATCCCTCTTATGATGGAGTCCCCACCAGGATTCGCTTCCTCCTCCTCTGGGGTCCACTGCTTTCCCCACTGAGGTCACCTCCTTGCCCAACCTCCACATCCTTTCCTTCCACTCCCTGGGTACCTCTATTTGGTTGTCCTCATTTGCCAGTGTGGCATATGAGTTCTTGAGAGGAATAGGGATCTGGGATGTGCCTCTGCCTGACTGCTCTAACCCTCCTGAGCCCACTGTCATCCAAGTGCTCCTCGTTCTCGGCATCCTTTGAGGCAGCTGCATTGGACTGGGTGGTTCCTGGACAGGGTGATGGTACTCTGACCCAGTTTACTTCCGCTCTGAGTCTGGCTACCTCATCCCTCAGTCCCGAGAGATGCATGCAGATAGGGCAGAACCTCAGTGTCCAGAAGGTCTGCCTGAATGGCTGCCCCACAGCCACTACATTTTACACTCCCCACATTATACTGCAATTCCACTACTTATCTGCTACTGAAGCTCTCTTAGTTCTCTTTTTATTTATTTACAGTATTAAAAATCCTGTAACTGATCCTCAGATATATATTTTTAAGGAAAAAAACCAATAAATAAATGAGTCAAAACACTTGTTGTGCTGAGGTGGTCTTCTTCCCTTATGCCCTCCTACTTCACACCTCTTACTATACCCTGTGTTTAGCTCCTGTCAATCAGATTTATCAGGGCATATAATTAAGAGTTGGGGAAGGGTGGGAGGGGAACTTCTGTTTGCTGCTTTAACTGTGACTAAGCCCCACCTTCAGTTATCACGTAGCTGAGGTCAGAGGCCAGACAATTAACACCCTTCACCCAGCTACAGGACAGTCAGACAAGCCAAGATAAAATTTGCAGCAATTAAAGACAGCACAGAATTACACCACCACTATTTTTAAATTTTCAACAGCCCAAAACCAATTATAAGTAAAGACAACACAGAAAGAAAGTATAGTGTCACTACAAGCCTACAATCTAAGTTTAAAAGAAAAATACCAGTTACCAGTTACTCTGAAGCACTGAATTGAATATGTTTCCTTCCTTCACCTTCTGGCTTCTTCTGAGAAGATGAACTTCTGTTTGCTGCTTTAACTGTGACTAAGCCCCACCTTCAGTTATCACGTAGCTGAGGTCAGAGGCCAGACAATTAACACCCTTCACCCAGCTACAGGACAGTCAGACAAGCCAAGATAAAATTTGCAGCAATTAAAGACAGCACAGAATTACACCACCACTATTTTTAAATTTTCAACAGCCCAAAACCAATTATAAGTAAAGACAACACAGAAAGAAAGTATAGTGTCACACAAGCCTACAATCTAAGTTTAAAAGAAAATACCAGTTACCAGTTACTCTGAAGCACTGAATTGAATATGTTTCCTTCCTTCACCTTCTGGCTTCTTCTGAAAGTGAAGAAAACCCTATGGAAGTCTATTCAATCTATTTAGCCCCCAGGACACTCAAGACTAGGGACCTCAGGTTCATCTAAAAGATGTATCGGACACACGGGACACATAAGGGACATGCAGGACATGGATGTCTATGGAACATAGAAACATAGTGTTTGATGGCAGATGATTTTCACTTAGCCCACCTTGTCTGCCCATTTCTCTACCTATTGGATAAGCTGCAGATCCTAGTTAACCAACAGCCTACTTCTTCCTCCCCCCACCAGAATTATCTTATGTCTGTCCCATGCATTCTTGAGTTCCCTCATTGTTGTTTACCCCACAACCTCTTCAGGAAGGCCATTCCATGCGTTCACCACCCTCTCTGTGGAAAAATACTTCCTCACAAAGCCCCTGAGCTGTCCCCCCTCTATCTTCAAATAGTGTCCCCTTGTTCTTGCTTATCTCTTTTCCTAAAAGATACTACCCTCTTGGACTTTGTTGATTCCCTTGAGGTACTTGAAAGTTTCTATGTCCCCTCTTTCCCTCCTTTCCTCAAGGGTATACATATTAAGCTCCTTTAGTCTCTCTCCGTATGGCTTCTCTTGCAGACCCTGCACCATTTTATCTATAGAAGGATCCCTTTGTGGGCATAGGTCATGAGGGTATGTTGCCCTCCCCCAAGCCAAGGACCCCCGCAGCATTCTGAATAGCATATAGAAGGCTCCCCTCGTGTGCATGGGTCGTTGAGGTATGGTGCCCTCCATGAGTCAATGACCCCACAGCATTCTGAACAGCAAATAGATGGCTCCTCTGGGCATAGATCATGAGGGTACAGCACCCTCCCAGAGCCAAGGACCCCCACAGCATTCTGAACAGGTAACGACAGTCTCTGAAAAGCCTTCCAAGCCTGCAGCACTACTAGCACTCCAGTAACTCAGCCCTGAACCTTACTGAAACATCGGAGTAGGGAAAAAAAAAAAAAAAAAACTTCTCAAACTGTCTTAAAGGTTTTTTTCTGACCCCACACATGTGGAGATGTTTTTTTCTCTGAGTACTTTTCAGCATCTAGCGACCATTTCAAACTGGGTAGAGTGTGTACCTTAAGAGCCATTTTGGCACCATTTCTCCTAGTTTAAATTAAGTGTTTATTACACTATGCTGTCTATTGCACTGTGACTCTGTTAAAAGAAAAAAATTCAGTTTCTGTTTAGCTTACTACCAATTCCACGTTCCATTACTGCATACTGCTGGTGTAATTATTTACTGCATTATTAAGTGTGAATTTTGCCTTGTGAAAAAAAAAAAGAGGGTTCTATGCTAACCGAGCCAGACCCTGCCTAAATTTCTCCTTAAAATCACCCTCTAAATGTTGCTGCAAGGTAGTAGTTAAAGTGAACCCTGAGTCTTAGTGGCTTAAATCTCCACTTGATCTCAGTGAGTGCAAAGGCACCACTTCTCCATTTAAAAACACATGGGAAATAGAAGCTGCTCTCACCCCACACCTCTGCTTGCTGCTACAGCATAAGAAAATAATTCAAGCATCTTGATTCTGTTACTGTAACATGTAGCCTGCAGAAATAAGCCATATCCAAAATTAAAACAACTCACTTGAATTCGAATTGGATTTGAATGCTCATTCGGATTTGAAATGCTTCCCTGTCCCCTTCCCCCCCCACCTGCATCACCACAACCTCTCTGCTTGTTCTTAATCCTTTGCTCTGTTTCTTCCGCAGGATATAGAAGGCTTCCCTCATGGGCATAGGTCGTGAGGGTATGGTGCCTCCCGGTCAAGTACCCACAGCATTCCAAACAGGTAACGACAGTCTCTGAAAAGCCTTTTAAGCCTGCAGCACTGCTAGCACTGCAAGTAACTCAGCCCTGAACCTTTCTGAAACATTGGAGTAGGAGGCCCCGCTGGCTGCGCATCAGCTGCCTCACCGCCCCCACCACCACCCTTGGTCGACTTGATGTCTTATAGTGGATATCAGGTGACCTGAAAAAAACTATCAGGCAATTCTCCCATTTGCAGGCTATCAGCACCTGCCACTAGTGGCTGCTATTTCTGCCAAAAGCATCCTTGCACACTGCCTGGTGTGTGAAACCTAGAATTACCCCTAATTCCCAATTATCACTTCTAGTCTTTTTTAATCTCCCTTCCCCATGCACACACACACACACACACACACACAAAATCCCTTATCTTCTGTAAACAAAATTGTACCTTACGCCTTCCCTCAACCTCTCTCTCCCTCACCATAAATCCTATTTGCTGCATGGCACTGGCAATGTCCCTTCAGCTAGGCTACCTGTCCCTCCTTACTATCATTACCTTCTGCCATCCCACTGTCCCCCCCAACTTACCCCAAATATTCCCTCAAACTCAACCTCCTATACTACCTGATCTTATAAGGATGCACCACCACCCATACTCTCCAATGGCCACTCACCTTAGCCATACATGGATCCACTCAATCATATGTCCCTGCCCCTTCCTCTTCCCTCCCCCACACATGGTCAATACTAACTTTACTTACCTCCCATCGCATTCTCACAGCTGCCCAGATTCACCAACACAAGATGTCACTCAAACACCTATAGGTGGCTTCAACTCTTGGACACTATCTGACTATTGCCCTCCTGCTCATTGCAGCTGGGAACATACATCCTAACCCAGGCTCCCACCACTCCCCTACCCTGCTAAATATGCCTGGACTCTCTCCAAACCCTTCTATCACCTCAATCCCCAGCGGCCCCGCCTCCCCATGGCCTGCGCTCTTGCACCTAAACATAAGAAGCCTCACCCCAAAATCGACTCCCTGCAGGTGCTTGCTACCCACTATGCCCCTGACATCATCATCCTGTCTGAGACATGGCTAAACAAAAATATCTCTGAGCCCTCTGTCTCAATCCCAGGTTATACCATGACCCGCCAAGACAGGGCTAGCAGAGGCGGTGGCACTGCCATTTATATAAATGCCAACCTGCACTTCTCTATAGTTTTATCAAAGTCCATACCAAAAGCCCATGAACTTATAATGGTTCAACTGGAACTACCCCACTGCAATGTACTGCATGTATAGCATAAGGACTTCTATTGTGTATACCTCTTGTATTATACTATTTTTTTTTCTTTGTTGTTCTACATTTTATATCTCCTGTCTATGTAATTGCGAATTGTATGTGTATGTGCCGCAGGACCTCCTTGTGAATGAGCTTGCTCAACGGAGTCTTTCCTGCAATGAACTTGAACTTGAACTTACTCCCTATTTACATAGCTGGTGTATACTGCTGGCAAGCACTCAGTATCAATTGTCACTGACCTACTTGCACAAATCTCCTCTCTATCATCGAAGGGGGAATTATACATCATGGGGGATTTTAACCACAACTGGTTATCTCATTCTCTCAGCAAAACCAGAACGGACATTTCTGCCCCAAACCTGTCTCAATCCATCATGGAGCCTACCCAATTAAATCCCAGCTCTATGAAGCACACCTTCATTGACTGGTCACTCACCTCCCACCCCCACCGGGTTATCCAAGCTGGTCTGCTCCCTAACTCCCTGAGTGACCACCACATTATCTACCTTATCAGGAAAACTCACCACCCCAAATCTGCCCTTAAGTTCATATTCCAGGGGTCCTATAAATCCCTCAACCTAGCCACCGTGCATGAAGACCTAGCCTGCGCCAACTGGTCCTCACCCACCCCTGCCCCCTCCATTGATTACGCCTTAGCTCACTTCCAAGACATGTTCATCACTGTCTGGAACAGGCATGCCCCACTTTGTCGCTCCAGGGTTCGCTGTAACCACCTGCCTTGGATCACTCAAGAACTGATAGCCTGCCATAACGCCAGAGACAAAGCCTGGCGAGTGCATAACATTTTGCACCTCCCACAAGACTACACAAAATACCGTGATACTATGTAACAAGTGTACCACAGCAACTAGGTTCGCTACAACTGAATACTTCAACTCTTCCCTCCAGACTAACTTAAATAACCCATCCCATCCACTCTCTCTTCTCCCCCCCTGGTGGCAAATCCCACACCACACCTAACTGTAAACAACTCACTTCTCTCTGACCCAGGGGTGGTGGCTGCTGAATTCAACACTTACTTTACCTCTTGTGCCTCGACTCTCCTCTCCTCTCCTCCCCTCCCTGCCCCCTACTACTCCACCAGACACTACTGCAGACACTACCTCGAACTCACTTAGACTTTGCACCTTCTCCTTCCAACCTATCACACAATCTGAAGCCCTCCAGGCCTACTAGCTCTAAACCCTTCTAAAAATAACTCCCCTGATGGGCTGGACACCAAAATCCTCCTCCTCTCTACACCAGTCATAGCACCACCTCTAGTTGATCTCCTAAACCTCTGATTTACCACTGTTACTTTACCCCGGGCCTAGAAACATGCCACTGTCATCAACCTCCCTAAAGGGACCCCCCCTCCCTCACTGCAAACTACTGCCCTATCTCTCTACTCCAGGTCCTGGCCAAGCTACAAGAGCACCTAGTACTCACCCAACTTACCTTCTTCCTCTCTGACTCAAACTTCTTTACACCATTCCAGTCTGGTTTCAGACAGGGCCACTCCACTGCTTCCTCCTTGTTAAGACTCACTGACTCCATCCTCTCCGGTCTGGATAGAGGTCAGATCTCCTTGGCTATATTTGTCGACCTCGCTAAAGCATTCAACACCGTCTCCCACCCTTTGCTGATAACTAGCCTCTCAGAGGCAGGCCTTACTGCCTCAGCTACTAAATGGTTCAGTGCCTATCTCTCAGGAAGAACACAATCTGTAAGAATTGCAGATGCTACATCCCCCCCCTCTCCCCGTGACTACTGGTGTCCCCCAAGGGTCAGTCCTCGGCCCCTTCCTGTTCCCCATTTTTCTCAACAACCTGCCTCAAATCTGCGCAATCTGCACAGCTTCATCTATACACATGTATGCTGAGACACCATCCTGTTCACCTCTGGCTTCTCCCTGGATGAAGTAACATCCAACCTCCAGTCTGATTTCAATAAAGTCCAACTCTGGTTCAGCTCACACCAACTCGTGCTAAACGCTAAAAAAACTGTCACCATGTCCTTCAACACGTGTCAGAGGCTGTCCTGACTCCCCTCGCTCCCATTCTTCCACACTCTGGATGGGACTACCCTGGAGGATGTTGCTTCCTTCCGTTATCTAGGAGTATGGCTCAACTGTCACCTTACATTCTCTGATCATGTTGATGCTGTCATAAAAAAACTCCGCCCCAAGCTAGGTGCCCTCTACAGGAACTGCTCTTGCCTCCCTTTCTCGGTTAGGTGGGAACTAGTGCAGAAGATGATCCTTCCCTCGATCGACTACTGTGACATGGTCTACAGCACTGCACCTAAAGCCACCTTATCTAAACTAGATCTCATTTTTAATGCATTCTGCCTTAATGCTTCCCCCACTCCCACCACTGTGATTTCTGCACCCTCGCCTTCTCCTGCCTCAGAAAATCAATGCCTACTGCACTGCTCCAAGTTTGTCTCAAAATTCTGGCATGGCACCCTCCTATCCTACCTCTCCTCCTTACTGTTGTCAGCTCCCACTCCTCCTCACGCCCTCCAATCCCTTGACACCAGACTACTAAATATTCCCAGTCGTAAGACCTCAGCTGGAACAACAGCCTTCTCGTACTGTTTCCAGAAACTCTGGAATGCACTCCCCCCTCATATCCATCACTCTTCCTCTACCTATTCCCTATCAGCTGCACTAGCTAACTACCTTGCTGTAAACTGTGCCTGTACCCCTTAATGAATGGCTCCACCCCTATCAATTCCCATGTCTCTACCAGTGGCACACACACTGGAGGCTGGCTTATATATCTAAAGGCACTTCTCGCCTATCGCACTTCTGCCCCTCTGTCCTGCCTAAACTGTATTTTACAGCACCAATCTGCTCCATATAAGGTATGTTGTATGTCTGAACTTGCTGTATACACTTTTTAATGAATGTCTAGCCAATGCTGTAAACAAGTAAATCCAAGCTACTCTGTACATCTGTTTAATGTATCTCTATTGTGTTTACGTAACTCTGTACATATATTTAATGTATCTCTATTGTGATAACCTGCATGTTATCCTCCCTGTACCCCTTCCCCAGGTACCTTTGAGAGGCGAGCATCGTTTTGCTCTGTGTGCTTTCCTGGTGAAATAGGTTCAATAAATAAATAAATAAGTTGCCCTCCTCTGGACTGCCTCCATCCTGTCTATGTCCTCTTGGAGATGGGGTCTCCAGAACTGCATGCAGTACTCCAGATGGGGTCTCACCAACTGTCTGTACAGAGGGATAATAACTTCCTATTTTCTACTAGTGATGCCTCTCCCTATACATCCCAGTATCCCCCCTGCCATCTCTACTGCCTTCTCACATTGCTTGCTTACCTTTAGGTCATCTGATATGACTAGCCCCAGATCCCTTTCCATTTTTGTTGTTGTTAATACCTCACAGTGCAAAGTTTGCATACTGGGATATGCCTGTCTTAGGCCATCAGGGGAGTATACCAACCATTTGGGGACTGTCAGGCCAGGACCACATACAGCATGATGCCACTGTCTGTTATGAGGTGACATGTATGGGATCCCTCATCCCATTCAGTGCAGTTCACGTACCTAGGAAGGTACCCTGTCATGGTACATTTGGCCAGTATGTGGAATACTTACATGCTGGATGATGAGTGATTCCTTATGTAGGATGGCAGACTAGCACCGAAGGGACATGGCAGGTTCCATATAGATCCCATACGGACTCACCATCACTTCTAGGTCTCATATATGTCCCCTCCTTAGGTATGGTGCTTTTGGTTGTACACCAGGAAAATCTAGCAGTATGTGTTTGATACCAGTGCATGTGTTGTGACTGCTGTGCAATGTGTGTGTTCTGATAGCCAGCCATACAGTTGTAGCAGGTATATCACTTGACATTCCTAAAAGCTCATTCTGTCTTGCAGATGTACCACGTTCAGTATGTTGACCCTGTAATTTCATTGTGGGATGTACCTGCTGTGCACAGATATATGGCACCTGGCAGTGGGGCACAGCACTGTGCTAATGGGAACCCATGTTATGACCCACCACCACCAATGCCATGCCTGTGCCTGGGCACTTCAGAACTGCCACAGCTTCCTTTGTTCTTCTGCCCCCTGCCAGCTATTCTCCTGGTCATCACTAATAGCCCTAATGGCCCTGGCACTCACAGTGTCCCCATCTGGTATGGCCTGGTGTCTGTGCTACCCCCTTCCACCCTGCTCTGACTGGACCCCCCGCAACTGCTGTTGGCCTCCAGGACACACAGCTGGTGGGCCTCTGGCACTGGTTGCCATGGCGCACAGCTATCCCACAGCTTGCAGCATTCCCCTCACATGTGTCTTCTGTTTGTCACACTGGAGTGGTTGCACCAACATGGGGGACTTTGGTGCTGGGATCCCACCTCTACAAAAATCAGGTGACGGGTACCTGGCACACCAGTCTCTGATGCAAGCTGCTGTTTGGCACAGCATGCATTGATCTCAGGACCAGTTTGAAAACGGAACCCCTGATATAGGGAGATGTGGTGCCCATGATACATCAGAGGCCCATTCTCCTTAGCCTTCTAGAAAAGCAACTCTTTCACTGAGAATTTTAAAAAAGGGTCTCTCATCATCCTTTGAGTATAAGGATCTACGTGCCCTCTGGACATCAAGAGGGGGTGTTCTGAAGTCCTCGTATCTCTCAAAGCATTGCTGCATAAAGGCTAGCAAATTCTTCCCTTTAGCCCATTCACGCAGTCCAATTATTTTAATGTTGCTTCTGCTACCCCTACATTCAAGGTCATCAAGCTTTTCCCACACCAGCAGGAGCTCCAGTTACAGTCATGCTATCTCCATATCACATGCATTAGAATGCCATTCAAAAGTCTGGAGGGTATTTTCATTGTCAAACACCCTCAAGTTTAGGTGCTCAGTTCTGCTTTTAGTGTTAGTAAGGGAGGCTTTAAAGGAGGAAATTTCATTGAGAATCCAGGCAAACATAGTCTGTATAGCTCCCAGGTCTCTGTTGTTCGGAGGAGCCATGGTGCCAGCCATCTCTATGGTGCAGCTGAATATTCTCTTCAAATTTTGACAAAAACTTTCTGTTTTTCAAACTGATTTTATTAGAAGGGAATGAAAGATATTGAAATCTGTAACAAAAACTGTCAAAATAATGCTTTAAAATTAGGCTATTTTATAGTTTGGTGCCCAAGAGCAGAGCATTTGCGTTAGGCAGCCTTCTTAGTTGGAAGCTCGACTGTAAGTCAGTGCAATCCAGTATAATCAATACATACTGGTACCCAGATGTACTTTTTATCAAGGTTCCAACCATATTAAATCAAATTCTTTAAAACGGGGTGTCCATTATTGGCATAGGGATCAAAAGGGCCTTTTTATACTTCTGGGGGCTACCAACTGACATTCAGGAAAGGAAGCACAAAACTCTGCTACTTCATTCCACATACCAGGCCAGAAGGACTGGTCAAGTATGCATGCCTTGGTTTTCTTCCTGCCCAAAAGACCAACAGTAGGAATAGTAGGGGCCAACCTCAGTACCTCCCTTTTTGCAGACCACTAACTGATCACTAACTGAGAACATAAAGTCCCAACTTGTTTCTCAGGTTCCACCCAGTACAAAATATCATCCTTAAATTCAAACCTTGAAAAACATTGTGGCTTTTGTTCATCTACCACTTTACCACTTACCACAACTATATTCTGATAGACATTGCTGAGAACCTCATCAGCCCTTTGCTCAGAAATTATGTTGGCCAGGTTTGCAGAATTTCTGGTCTGACTTCCAGAAGGATTTCATAGCCTCCTCTGAATGTGGATGCAGCATCCTCATCTGAATTACCTTGGACCTTCCTTGGACGTGGGTTCTTGTGGTTCCCACCAGCATAACCTTAGATGGAGGGGCCCTATGTTTTTCCTCCCTCTGTTTCTGACCCCCAGGACTTCATAGACTTCCCTTGTGGGCCAAATAGTTCAGAGCCAGTAAAGGGAAATACATTTTCTAGTCCCTTTGTCTGTATGGCTTCTTATGAGCACAAACTTTCAGTATTGCTCTTCAGGAGGGTAAAAAAATCTTTCCCAGTCTCAGCCCAAGACTACTAACCAGGATAAGGTTTTAATAATTCCTACCTTTATTATTCCTACCCAGTTGCCTACTTTTAACCATATTGGGGTTGTGGGGTATTCATAGGTATCCCCATGCATGCAGGCAATATTTATGAGATCTCTCCACTGACCCAGGTTGGATCATATTACAGATTATTTAACCAGTGTCTACCCACAGCTCAAATCCACCAGACCTGTAACTGTTTGATTTCCAACTTGCACTGATATTGTATACGAGTTTTTGAACTGGGACTCGTGTGTGGGTGATAGCCTTGTGTTCCACAAAATCACAGTCCATGTGGCCACAGAACCTACTGATATGCCCCATTTTACCACAACAAAAACATACAATTTTACTAATAGGTCTATGACCTGTGCCTCCCCATGTGGGTCACTGGAAGCAGAGCCTTGGGACTATAAGGAATTGCACCAGGCCTGGGGTCATACCTTTTAGGTGAGGATTAAGCAGTATTTCTACACTTAACCACATACTCCAACCAGCACATTTGTTCCTATTCTGGCCAAATTCCTCTCTCCCTTTTCTGCTTGGATCTTCTCTTTGGGTTGCCACTTGAGGTTTGATGGGTTCCATTTCTTTTAGCAACCTGTGGTCTTTCAGCCTGGGTAATGTTCTGTGATTTTCATTGCTATTGCCAGACTGGTCTATTCATGCTAGCTTACCCACTCACAGATAGAGATGTGGTACAGTTTTAATTTGCTGGCTAGGTTGCTGTAAAGTGATGAAAATTTGCATTCATGGAGCTTCACAAAGTTTTCCTAGACCTCAGCAACTTTGCTCAAATCGTAAAGTTTTCATGGTGAAGTGCAAAGTTTTCACCACAAAATGCAAAATTTCACTCACAAAATTTCGCACTTTGTGAGCAAAATTCCACATTTCACAGTGAAACTTCACACTTTGCGGATTGATCCGTGCTCCGTGAATTGTGCCAAATTTGTGGATTCATCCAAAGAGTAAATACTTCTGCCTTTGCCATTCTCTATAAGTCACAGACTTGATCTGGTAAAATGTTCTGGTACTGCTCCACTACAGTCAAATCCATAATCTCCTCTTAAGTGCATACCTCTGGTGTTAATCACTGAGTAGCCAAGTCTTGTAATTTTTGTGCAAGCACTCTAGGTCATGTTCCACCCTTGAAACCTGAAGTGTGAAAATTCTGTTGGTAACTCTCTTTGGTTATTCCAACAAGCTCCAACATAACCACTTTTCCCTGATCATAGTGTCTGGTGGGTAGCAACAGTTAGGCTTCTATATGCAGCTTGAGTATCTTCAGTCAGATATGGTGCAGTGTGAGTAGCCCAACTTTCTTGTGGCCAGGTAGTGGTACTGGCTACACTCTCAAAAGTCACAAATTAGGCCTCAGGGTCTTTCTCAGGAACCATTCTTGTTAGCATGGGGTGGCATCCTACAGCAACTGCATTCACTATGACCTGGAGCTGTGGCACAGCTTCTTTCTGTGTTTGTAGCACCTGCTTCATAAACTCCTGCTATTGCTGGTCTCTCTGTGCCTGCAATTGAGCTTGCTGGGCCATTCAGTCACTATGTATCTGAACCTGCTGTGCCAATTTTGGACTTCTGAGTCTGCTGCTCTGCCAGCTGAGCCTGCTGTTGCTCCTGCTGCTGGTCTCTTGAAGCCTGCTGTTGTGCTTGCTGAGCCATTCAATCATACCTCTCAAGTGTCCCTCATTACGAGGGACATCCCTCATTTTGCCTCTTAAAATTGCTCTGTCCCTCATCCATCCCTCTTGAAAATGGTGCTGCCACATGGAGAATGTGCTGTAAATTCAGATTTTAAAGCAGAAACTCTTAATATTCTAAAACACTAAATCCAAAATAAACTTTGCACAAGTAAAGACTATGGTTTTCACAGTGTTCTGAGCTTGTATCTCAAGTTTGAGGATGTGTCCTTCATTCTGAGGGTCATTGTCCCTCATTTTGAGTGTCCAAAAATATCCATGTCCCTCATTTCAGTGACAAAAGGTTGAGAGGTATGCATTCAATCACTTTGCACCTGGGCCTGTTGTGTTTGCTGTTCTGCCAGCCATTTCAATACTTCATCCATCTTATCCCTTTTTAGACAAAGGGAAGTTCAATCCCACTGCTAAAGTCAACCACATGTAGCAGGGTAGTGAACAAGGAAGTTATCTGCTTTACTTTCAGTAGCAGAATAAAACATAAAACAGACAGCTTACATTCAGCTTATCAAACAATTCAGTCTTGTCCTGTCTTTACTTGTGCCTCTCTGAAACAGAAACCTCTGTCTCTCTCCCCTTTATTGGGCCCATGTTGCTTGTTAACACCCTCCCTGAGGTGCATCTAGCACCCAGAACAAAGCAGTGCAGTGAGATTTTAAAGGGACAGCTTGAAAGCAGTAGGGGTTTGGCACAAATTCCACCATAGCCCCAGTCAAAACCTGCATTGCCTGTGTTGCAGGGTTATCAAGAGGTTTATGGGTAAAAGAGCTTGGTGACATACACTCTATTGCAGGGTTCCTTTATTTTTTTATCATTTTACACTGTTCCTTTATTTGTTCTCTTCACTTTTATCAGATACACTGTTCAAATCTGCTGTCCAGACAGAGATTGTGTGTATCTTGGAAAAAGATAATTTTTACAGTTCAAGAAGAAACATTATGAAATAAAATTATTCGTGAGACCATCATTTTCTGGGAACATGGAATTTCACTACAACAGAAGAGTGAGGTACTACAGATGTGGAAGATACTGAGATCATGGAAATCATAGCTATTGGGACAAAATAAGAATAATTTAAGAACGGAGATATTTTAGTTCTAAGTGAGGTTGACTGGTTTGAGTAGTGCTTGTGCATAGGGAAAGGGAAAAGGGAAATTATTTAACTAGGAAAGGCACACAAAGCAGACTTGTTTCCAAGTGTGACCTGGGAGCACAAGGAAGGTAAACGACTTGATCAGGGTCTCACAATATGCAAGCGGGGTGATGGAACTCAAACCCAGGCCTCCAGGTTTGCAGTTTGGTACCCTTAAGCACTATGCTATACTGTTTACTTTGACCTTCTCTATCATCTCCACCATCAAAGATATGCACAGCAGGGATTGGGCTAAAGATCATGAGAGGGCCCACCTAGAAATGAAGAATACCAAAGAAGGATGAGGGGATGGATGGAGGAGGATGAGCAAAATATGTAGCACTAGAAAGCAGTGGGCTTCTGGGTATTCATAGGTGTGGGTGCTGTGGTCAGACAGCCTCAGAACCACATACATTGGCCTTTCAGTTCTTAGTCTGGCTGACTGTTTTGAGTAGTGCTTGTGTATACTGTTTACTTTGGCCTTTCTCTGTCACCTCCACCCTTGAAGAGGTGCCCAACTGGGATCGGGCTGAAGAACATGAGAGAGCCCCAAAACATCTGAGTGTCACTGAAAAGAGAACTTCCTTCAACTCTTGGATGTAGATCAATTGCATGGAGGAGATGACAAACCCTAAATAAGTACCCATAGCATTACTTCTATGTGGTGGAATGAATGACTTCCATAAAAAGAGAGGGCGTCGATACCAAGCTGAGCAAGGAGGATTCTGATATGGCATACAGAAGGACAGTACTCATCAGTTCCCCAGATTCTCTACTCAGTAGTGATCCCTTTAGATTCGTATTGTCATTCAGTTGATTGAATATGACATGAGAAGATTATCCGAATACATTGGGAGGTAAGGAACAGTGTAACCAATACAGAGTCTGACTGGTAAGACTCTTTGATGAGCAGATGATAGATTTCAAATGACATTCTTGAAGGCTATTTGCAGGGAGATGATATTCTGAATTGAACCTGGAAGAACTGTATGACTTTTTCAGGCCTCAGGAAGTCATAATAAGTGTGGGACATGGTGGCTCATAGATTGGAGTCAACTGGGTGTCTGACTGCTGAAGCAGTGAGGAGATCCATTGGGCCTGAGTTATGACTCTGAAACAATTGGGTGTCTATTGGATCAATTTATAGGGCTTTGTCTTTAAATGCCATGTAGAACTACTTTGAGTAACTAATTCAGAAGGCTGGATGAAGGTTAAGTTAAACAGCTAATGCAGTATGCATGTTGGATATCAGCAATGTGCAGTTTGATGGAGGAATGGGGCATTATATTTCCTAGGGAGCAGAAAGGTGGAAAAGCAGGAACTTGTTGAACAGAGACTGTAAAAGGATCAAGGGCTAGGTTGATACTGATGGTAGAATGCCTTGTCCAGGCTGAAGTAAAAGCTGTTTTCATAGCCTCAGCTATTGTTGACCATAATACCAACCATGTTGACTGCAAGTGGTGGTTCATGGCATTTGATAATCTGACAGATTCTGAGGTAGTGTCATACAGTTGTCCATTGTAGCATTTGCGTTTAAGAATGACTCAAATGAAAGGAAGAAAAGGAGTAAACTAGATGGTTTTGCAGTTCATGTAATGTGTGCACAATGGAATTGAAAATGGTTATTATAGACAGATATCAAGGTCAATTTCTGAGAAAGGCCATGATTGAAGGAGTAGGCGGTCAGCTTTCATTAACAGCTGCTACTGCCAATTGGTTGTCGAATAAGGGTAGCCAGATTATTGGACCAGAGATACCCATGTTAGAGCAACAGTAACTATCAAGTATATTTCAATAGGCATATATCATAGTGAATTTAGGTATCTTGAAGAAGTCAGGTGACCACAGCAGTGACCCAGAAGTTTCCATGGATGGCAACAAAACCATTTGATAGTGTTGTATTGGTGAATGTTTGTAGTTGTTAAACAGAACAAGGATCATAGTAGAACAAAGATACTGGCATCTCATTCCATGATTTTAGAATTAGGAGCCTTATCTGAATATCATGTGGTATGATTCTCATAGTATACTTCAAATAACCTAGGAGGGATAAGAGCTTTTATGTGCAAGATTGTTCAAACTGGACTGGAGAGGAACTGGAGAAGAAATCAAGTTGATTGGCTATAGGGAGGCATGCTTCCATGCAGTCAGAGCCAAGATAATGGCAGGGCATCCAAGGTTGTGGCCAGATCCAATATTTATCCTTTGCTGGTGGTATATGACGTGCCCGAGTTAGGTTAGACAGGTAATGTCTTTGGCTGGGGGAGAGTTTGGAGGGTCACTGAGATGAAGTCATCTGGTAGATGCAGACTGATCCAATCTGATACCATACAAATGCTATAGATTGTAAGGCTCTGTAACACCTTGAAGGCATCCATCCATCCGATGCATTGTATAGCACTGCTGATTCATGTGTATGAGAGAAAAGGCCTCAGAAGGTATAAGGGAAGTGATGCTGGGCTCAGTTCACAGGTAGGAGCTGACAGATTGATAAGGTGTTTCTCACCTGAACTTGAGTTGTGATCCTGATAGGGCTAATGCAGTACACAGGAAAGGAAGTTTTGGAATGGACTTACCATCTGAAGAAGTTCTTGACCTATGGCAGGGCCTTCTCTGCAGAGTAAAGATCTCTGCAGATTACAGATGTCGAAGGGATAGCATGGAAATGTGTATCAGTTCCTTGAGATAATTCTAAACAGAAGAAGATACCAAGTATTGCTCTGGATGGACAGTTAGCAGCTGAATGAGAATGGAGATTGATACTTGTATAGATGGATGTCCTAGTCATGGTCTGGCTGAGAGTGGATTTGGATCTGGTCACTAGTATTGTAGAACACCTATTTTGAGAGCTTTGCCTCATGATTATGGATGTAAAGAAAATACTTGATTTAGTACAGCAGGCTTCATCACTGAATTTGTTTCATAAGGTTTTCCTGTAGAGAGAGGTTGGCAGGTTCAATTTAAATGGGAGGATAGGAGTACTGGACTTGGTAGCAGTGGAGCTGATTATTTGGTTTCTACTGTGGCAGATCTCGAGTTCAGTATGGCAGCAGAGGTATCCATTCACAATAGTAAGGCTTGAGTACATCAAACCAAAAGTGATACTGAAATGGAGGACGGGTGAGGATCAGCTGGAAAGAGACACAGGAAACAAGGACAGTGATCAGATAAGTGTGAAACTGATAGGTCGAATAGGTCTTTGTTTTGTAGCAAATGTTGAAATTGGCACTTGGAATACCTCGAAGTACACCATCAGTTTTGGAACAGTCTATTTCTTGGTGGATTTCTTGAATTTGAAAGATTTTCCTGGTGTCAAAGGAGTTGAGGCTTGAACAGTTAAATGCTAGATCTTCTGACTCTAGAGAAGAGTGGTGGATGATAAAGGTCTGGAGTTCATTGTAGGTTGGACTGAAGTATGGAAGGGAAGTGGAGGGATCTGATGAGTGGGCTCCAAGGAAGGCTTCAGTTCAGGAGGAAACAGATAGCTGGATGTCCTTCAGGTCCTGGCGTGGGCTACACGTGAATTCATCCCGGTCAATCCACTCCACAACAACTGTGCCATACTATTAGGTCCAGCATAAACTGACCCTCCGTACAAATCGTTCCTGTCAAATTCACTGCTAGCATAAATTTTATAAAATAAACTCCAGGTCAGGACAAATCAGGAATGATTTTTACAGGGGACAATTGGCGCGGAGCCAATGGTCCAGTGCGAGCTGTTATGGAGTGAACTGGGATAGTTAACATGTCCCCCAGGTGTGTGCCCCAGGAACAGGACCTGGTTCCTAAATAAAGACAAGGCTAGGCACACAGCAACAGAGCACTGCTCTATACAGCTGTTGCCTACCGTTAGATACCTTATCCAGGACTGAGTGAATGAAGATAGAAATCAAAGAGTAGCATGGAAAAGGAACCCTACTGTCAGCAACCACTTCATGCTGTGCAGATCTGAAGGGAATTAAATTTACCCTGGGTTTGGGAGGTACAGCTGAAGGAAAGAAAAACGGAGAAAACACTTATGTTAAGAGGGGGTTGTTATTCTTCCATTGAAACACAGGTAGGTAGGTAGGTAGGTAGGTAGGAATGCCATGCAAATGGATTATGGACAGTTGCAGACTGAAAAACTCTGAGATCCTCGGGCTTTGTGGTGCTGGTGTCAGAATGTACAATAGTAGGGTACACAGAAGTACCATCCAGGATGCAACACAGCAATATATCACAAAATGCTGCAGTATGCTGCAGGGAACATTGTCATTCAGTGGCAATTAAGCCCTTTTTTACTGCAGATTTTTGTGACATGTCATTTACTGCAAGCCACAGTGTTGCATCATGGCTGGCTCCACTGTATGTATGCAAAGAAAAGGGAACTATCTCTTTAAGCCATGCAGCACCAGTGTGAGCAGGCTGGAGTGTAGCAGACTGATTAGCAGAAGATGCCCCATGATGGTGACCAGCCTTTGGGCAAAGTGTGAGGTAGGTTGTCCTCCTTACTTTCTCAATATATTGCTATTACTGCCTGAGTAACCTTTTAACTCCTGAAGGCAGATTTTGTTTGCTTAATCAGAAGAGGAGTCAGTTGAATTTAATGAGGACTGAGTCGTAAAACTGAAAGTATAAGGGTAGAACAGACTGAAAATGAAAAAAAAGCTCTATGAAGGGAGTGACAATAATAAAAGTGGACCGAGAACGAGCTTGAGGAAAGTTGCAAAAGAAATAGGAAGCAGTGCTGTAGGAGAGAACATTGATTCACAGCAGAGACAAGACCCACTTAAGAAGTTGTTGAAGTCATGCCCTTGTAAAGCCTGCAGGAACTGCAAGAACTGGGGAGATGGCTGGATGAACAGCAGGTAAATCCTGAAAATACTGTAATGTGTGGTGGTGTTGGAACAGCAGTAACAGAGCCTGGAAAAACAACATAGTACCATAGCATGACAAAAGCAGGTCTTACAACACAAGATAAAAAGCTACCTGCTTAGTAGCTTTGACATAGAAGGTGGAAGCAAACTGAAAGCACCCAACAGCAGAGCACTGAAGGAAGACAAGACAAAGAGCAGCAGGGAAAATCTAAAGAAATACAATAACATAACAAATGCAGGCCTTTAAACACAAAATAAAGACTACCTACATAGAACTCTGACATAGATGGTGGAAACAGAAAGCACACAGCAGGGAGGCATTTGAGGACAGCAGCAAACTGCTACCTTAGAGAAAGGCAGGACAACAACATTAAGGCCAGGAAAAATAACAAAATATTAACCCAGTGAGTAGCAGAGACCAAACAGAAACCGAAGGCACAGCAAACAAAAAGTCACTAAAGCAACTCAAAGCAGCAAGAACATGTGGTGTGGGGAGGAGCAGATCCTCCGGAAGCTACAAACAGCCTAAGCAAAACATCTAGTGCTAGAAGGTAGGTGGTTGATGGCTACTTATAAGAGTAGGGGTGTGTGATCAGCTGGTTTCAGAACCACAGACTGTAGCTATTCAAATATTCAAATGGGACTATACAACTTTTAATTCAGATTTTATTAGACCGAATTTTGACTTTCTTAGATTTTCAATGGTTACATATAATTATTTATTTTTATCACCTAATTGTGAATATGTAATAAGTAATAACCTTTTTTGCTAATACATATGATTGGGTGGAGACCAGAAGTGGAAATTAAAAAGATTACACAGAGAAAAAAAATGAAGAAGCAATCAGCTAAGAAAATACTTCATGAAGCTCAAATTAAAGATACAATTATATTTAAAGATGTACAATGTTTACCACTGATATGCACACTGTTGAATGAATTGTGATCATCTGTGTTTACATTTTATTACATATATATATATATATATATATATATATATATATATATATATATATTTAACACAGAAGTTTGCACTCAACCCTAATATATACAGTGGTGTCCCCAGGATGAAACCCAATTTTGCAGCATTTTGCAGCACTCTGCAGAATGCTGCAGCAGACTACTGAATAAGCAAAGTAAATTCAATGGTAACTAGTATCTTTTGTCATTCAAGAAAATGTGACACTGTCAGAATGAAGTGAATGCTACAGTTTCCTGCATGACAAAATGGACTAATTGCCATTGAAATTGCATTGTTTTATTTCAGTAGGTCTGTTGCAGCATACTGCAGAGTTTTTAAAAGTGGGTTTCATCCTGGGGACACCATCGTTTTTTTTATATGTATATATATATATATATATATATATATATATATATATATATATTATCATCATGTCTGTATACATATGTTCTATAGTATATTGCAATGGTTGATTAACCAAATAGATAACATTTTGAACTGAAATAACATCCACACCAATAGGCAGGAAAACTGTTGACAATGGAACTGCCTATCCTCCTGAAGTAAACTTAAGTATCATTACTTGGGATATAGAGAATGTTTTAGAGAAAATCAGTTTTAGTTAAAAAAAAAAGGAAAATAAGGAATAAGGAGCCTTATGTGGATGTTCTGTAAAAGTAAGACATTTCTGTCTCCAACATAAAAGTACTTTGGCCCAAAGGGAAGTGGTAGAAACAATTCAGTCTAAAGAAGTTGTATTTAGGAAGAAATTGGAAATGAGGTGGTAAAGGCAAAGCGATTTGAAAAAGGATGGAATCCAAAAAGAAATCAACAGCTAATTACAATGCATATTTCTGGATACAGGACACTGCTAAAATGTTCTCATCAAGAATGATTGAAGGTAACAAAACATATAAAGATCGACTTTTCTGAATCTTGTTTGTTATAAAACACTGATTGAAAATTACTAGAAAGATGGGAGGGCAGACTTGTAAAATGCATTCCAAAAGCATTATGGAAAACCGTGGTCCTCTTGAGCTAGAGGAACAGAAGGGAACATATAGTTTCTTAGAAACATTCAATTCATTAGAAGAATAGACTATAAATATTCATGAATATTCAATAATTTCCTCCTGCTATAGTAGATATCCTGCATGACTAAGAGAAAACTAATAAAAACCCTTGCCAGTTCACACATGGTAAATATTCCATTGATGGAGTAGCTGGTAAACTTAAACGATGAGATAGATGAGATAAAAGGTGGATTTGTACATAATAGGATGATTCTGTAGAAAATGTAGAACCATAATTAGCAGAATAGACCTCAAGATGTGATCACATTGGATGCAATAAATAATTATGTTACAGTAAGAAACAACTTGAAAAGAGGAGCATAGGCTGTGCACGGGCACTGCAGGCAGTGCACTTATAAGATACATGAGAAGATAATATAATCTGCTATAACATGATAATCAGTAATGTAATTATATCTATACATAAAAATAAATAATAATAAATACAATTAAATTATGTGCCATGAAATTGTTTATGTATTTAATTATTGGAAAAAAAACTGAGTGAAAGCTCTTTGAAGCGGTTCCACGTCAAGTACATAGCATATACAGTACAACAGAAGAATTGCCCCTCTGTGGTTCACACTTGATGGGAAGGAATGTACACAATAAGAACAACTCAGGAGGGAACATTTAAACAAACAGTGCAAAGCTAATGCAAACAATAAACATTGAGGGCATGTCTGGCTTGCACTTGACTCTCTCCCTCATACTGTTATCAGAAGTCTCTAGTGATGAAGTGGGTGGCTTTGATGAATTAGGTAACAAAATGCTAGATTACTTTTTTGGGAGGGGACTAGACTTCACGCTTATAGACAGATGGATGTACTTGAAGAATAAAGAAGGGGAAACTGATATGCTTCTGGACTGCTCAGGATGATTTCATCACCAGATGCACTCGATGACCAGCAGGGAAGACTGCTTGCCGTACAGTGGGAATGGAATCAATGGATTTCTGGGGAACTAATGAATGTTTATTTTGGCTATATTATCATGTGCCTAGCCCTTGTCCTCATAGGCTCAAGACCATGACTTCACTCATAGTCCATGTCCCACCATGACCAGCTCTGTCTTCACCACCACCACTTGCAGAACATGTACATTGTGGACCAGGCATAATAACATAATAACATAGTAGTTAATGGCAGATAGGACTGCTAGGCCCAATTTAGTCTGCCTGTGTTTCCTGTTTGTATCAGCAGCCACTGACCTAACTTGGCTGTTTTGGCCTCACTTCCCACATCTAGTATGCCCTTATGTCTATCCCATGCATGTTTAAATTCCCTCACTGTGTTAGCATCCACCACTTCCTGGGGTAGGCTATTCTAAGTATCCACCACCCTCTTGTTCCCCTTATCCTGCCCCCTCAATCTCCATATCATGCGCCTTGTTCTTACAACTCTTGTATTGAAAGATGTCATCCCTGTACTTTGTTCAAGCCTTTAAGATACTTGAAGGTCTCTATAATATCTCCCTATTCCCTCCTCTCTTCAAGTATATACATATTGAGGTCTTTTAATCTGTCATTATATGTTTTCTTATGCAAGCCCTGCACCATCTTGGTCACCCTTCTCTGGACTGCCTTCACCCTGTCTATGTTTTTGTGAAGATGTGGCCTCCAGAACTGAACACAGTATTCTAGATGAGACCTCATCAGTGTTTTGTACAATGGCATCACCACCTCCCTTCTTCCACTAGTGATACCCTTGCCTATGCACCCCAGCATCCCACTGGCCCTCACCACAAACTTGTTACACTGTTTGGTCACCCTTAGGTCATCTGAGATGAGTATCCCTAAATTCATCTCTTCCCTGGTGACTGTCGGCAATCCCCCCCACATTCTGTAGCTCTCCACAGGGTTTCTTTGCCTCAGGTGCATGATTTTGCACTTTTTTGCATTCAACTACAGCTGCCACACCTTTGACTATTTTTCCAGCTTTCCCAGATCCCTCTTCATTCTTTCGACCCTCGAGTGTCTACTCTGTTGCAGATCTTGGTATCAACTCAAAAAGGCAACCCTTCCCCTTCAGCCCTTCAACAATGTCACTGATGAAGACATTGAAAAGGACTGGCCCCAGGACCGATCCCTGAGGCACCCCACTAGTCACCCTCTTTTCTTTAGATTTGATCCCATTTACTACCACCCTCTGCTTCCTGTCCCTCAGCCAGTTTCTAACACAATTTTCCATTTTGTGGCCCACCCTCAGGCTTCCTAGCTTGTTCACCAGTCTTCTGTGGGGTATGATGTCGAAGGCCTTATTAAAATTGAGGTAGGCGATATCCACCACTCCTCCCCAATCCACCTCCTATGTTATCCAGTCAAAAAAGTCAATCACATTTGTTTGACATGACCTTCTGGCTGTGAAACCATGCTGCCTTGGATCCTGTGCTCCCACGGTTTCCACTCTGAAACTTTGATTTCCTTGAAATGTTCAGTGAAATTCACCTTTTTTAATGTGAAGCATGAATTTCATGAGTGGAGCACAAAATTTGCAGGTGAAATTTCGCGCTCTGCGAATTACATGAAATCTCTCCGCAAATTCTGCGAAAACCACAAATTAACTCATGGAGCAAATTTAATGGACTTCACACACCTCTATTTCCAAGTGTTCCACAATCCTTTCCTTAAGCAGTGCCTCCATAATCTTACCCACTACTGAGGTGAGGCTGGCCAGCCTATAGTTTCCTGCCTCCTTCTACCACTCTTGTCATGTGAGACTACATTTGCCCCCTTCCAGTCTTCCAGAACCACCCCTGTATCAAGTGACTCACTAAACAGGTCCATAATTCCTTTACTATCCTGGGGTGCATATCATCTGGGCCTATAGCTTTGTTCACCCAGGGCCGCTCTAGGATTTATTGGGCCCTGGTGCAAGACTGTGAAGTGGGCCCCACAGCCCAGCCCCCAAGACAGCACACATAGTATTTCCCTGCCCTACACACAACACACAACCAGGTCACAGGCAAGGCTGATCTGGATCTATCCTCTCCAGACCACCCTACTATTCCACTCTCCCGCCTTGGCCTCCAATCTTCCCTCCCCGGGCCTTCACCTTCTGGCTTCACTGCTTTACGTTTTTCTCCTGAATCCCACTCGCTGATGACCTCACCAAGCATCTGTAGAGTCAGACCTACTACACTACAAGTGCAGAAAAATTTGGGGGGCACAAGTTCACAATGGAAGACAAGTATTAATTTTTAATTGTGTAACTGCTATTGTTTGAGGTACACACACACACACACACTGAGCCACACACATAGCTTGTCCATCTGACCTCCTCTTGCTCAACTTCTCAGACTGACTTACAGCTGCAAAGTAAAGCATCGCAAGACAGACAGACACTCCCAAGGCAGAGCAGTCACACTGCTCGTGCATGCCCTGTTTAGCTTGCTGTACCTCCCCATCCATGACTGACTATTGACAGCTGAGCTTTGCAGTTTGTAAACACTTCATGGATGCACTGGGCGCAAGGCATGGTCACTCACCGACCAACAGAACAGTAGGTAGACACAGGATAGACAGACAGGATTGACACCGATGAGCCAGTGGGGCACACACAGCAACAGACAGAATTTCAGCCAGTGCAGAGATCAGGGAACAGAAAAAGAGGACATAGTGCGGCAGTTCGGAAGACTTCCTAGTTTGCTGATGCTACGCGCTGTTTGTATCCCACTCACCTGCCGCTCACAGTACTTTCTCCATTCTGGCAGTCTCATAGCTCAAGCACCTGTACTGCAGAACCCTCTGGGAGGGATTTACAGACCAGTAACCAGCCAGAAGATGTCTTGGGCAGAAGAGAAGACCACCAGTGAGAGAGGGTTTGACTGTAGGGACTCGGAGGAGGGGCAAGCGAGACAAAAGCACTGTAGCTGCCTGCCAGCAGTACGAGCACCCGGCGTGCTGGCACACCTTGATATTTTAACTTATGTATATCAGTCAATGGCTTTGCTGAGGCTTGAGAGCTGGCAGGCAGGGTGTGGGAGGAGCCAAGGAGGGCAGATGGCAAGACTGGCGAGTACAGTGCCAATTGCCATTTTAAAGAAAAAAAAATGAAACAGTTTTCAGATGGGTCTCTGGGCCCCTGTGCTCTCTGGGCCCTGATGCAGTGGCATCCCTTGCAAACCCCCCCAACGCCGGCCCTGGTTCACCCTCAATTTTGTGAGTTTCTCCAGGACACTCTCTGCTGTAAAAGGACTGGCATTTACCTCTCTCCCACCATTGTTTCTGCTAACTAGCTGTGGTCCCTGTCCCTCCCCCTCTACCGTGAATACCAAACAGAAGTATTCTTTCAGTAGCAGTGCTTTTTCTAGGTCACCCACTATGTACACCCCTTCCCCCTCTTTGAGCTTTACAATCCCTCCCCCTGGCCTTCCTTCTATTGCTAGTATATCTATAAAATGTCTTGTCCCCCATCTTTACTGTCTGTGCTCATCTATCCTCTGTTTGTGCCTTTTCTCTTCTAACTACTTTTCCTGCCTCCCTCTGTCTCTCTAGTTATACACCACCCTATCCTCATCCTTCTGAGTCTCCTTGTACTTTCTGAAAGCCCCTTTTTTGTCCCCCACTTTCACTGCCACCTCCTTTGCGAACCTTAGTGGTTTGTTTCTTCTTTTTCCTTTATTACTGAGCCTAATGCACTGATTTGTCACCTCCACTATGGCATCTTTTAGGTGTGCCCACTGCTCCTCAACCCCTCCCTCTGGATCTCTTCCTGCCAGGGCTTCTTTGATCCCACTCCCCATCCTAACAAAGTCTGCCCTCCTGAAATCTAGGACCCTTGTCTTTGTGTTTCTCTCCTGTGACACTGTATTGATGCCAAACCATCCTGTATGGTGGTCACTGGACCCTAGGTGCCCTTCCACCCTGACTTGCTTTATCCTATCTCGATTGGTCAGCACAAGGTCTAAGATCACCTTGCCCCTGGTGGGCTCCTGAACCAACTGCCTAAGGCTTGCCCCCTGCGAGGATTCCATGATATCTTTGCTCCTGGCTGAGGCAGCTACCAGGATGGTCCAGTCCATGTCTGACATGTTAACATTGCCCAACAGCATTACCTCCCCCTTTGCTGCCATCCCATGTACTTCCTCCACCAATGCTCTATCTACCTCTTCCCTCCCTCTCTGCTGAAAGCCTATAGATCATTCCTGTGTGAATTGCTGTGCCATTTCCTGGATCAAGTGTGACCCACAGTGCCTTGGCTTCCCACTGTTTACCATGCACTGATGTATCTTTAATACCTTCTCTGATTTGAGGGCCAACCCCCACCCTCCCTATCCTTCCGGTGTAGCGTGTACCCTGGTATATTTACCTCTCAGTCATGGTTCACAGTGTATCATGTCTCATTAATTGCTTCTTTGTCCAGGTCCACCTCAGTCATCAAGGATGCCAGATCTGGGATTTTGTTTCCTAGACTGCGGGCATTTGTCTCTCAGCCTGCGCCCCTTGCATTTGTTTGGAATCCCAGGGGTAAGCATTTGGATTTTAATTTAAAATCAGTGCTGTTTTGTCTGTGGGCAATTTTGCATTTGAGCACCTTTCGCCATATTTTGCACAAGATGTGAAGTTTTGCACAAACTTTTTGTATGGTATTGTAAATAAATCTGGTAATTTTTGCAATCAATTTTGAGTGTGCTATTAAGACTGCTGAACTTTTACAGACAAGTTCACTTAGCCTGTATCAGTCTTGCCTTGAGCTTAGCCCCTGCCATTTGGTGGGAAATTTAGGATTTATTTATAGTGGAACATTCATTAGCTTCCCCCCCACACATTCCTTTCCCCTGCTGTTCTTCTCTTCATGTTGCCTTCATGCATTGACAACACTTGCATGACAGATGATGATATGGAGCAGTCAATGCTGGATGCTAACAATGATGACACACAGTAGTTTGTGATGAATCTTAGATGCCCACATGACATACTCGCCTGGTGCATGCACTAGCCACAGAGCTATATGAGTCATTAGCAGGGCCACTGGAAAATTGCAATGGCAATTTTTTTGCGGAATCCTGAAATTTTCACCATTCTCTACAAAAACTGGCATGTTCAGCAATTTCTTGCAAGTTTTTCCGTTTTTACATTGAATTGTGTAAAAAGTATTAACATTTTTAATAAAATACTGTCAAATGTATTGAGAATTTTGCATGCAGACTGAAACAATGCAGTGCAAGGTAGGGCAAAGGTTTTATATGACACTGCCTTCTTTTGAATCCTTGTCTTGTTAGGTTTCAAAATCCAATGGCCAAGGGTAACTACACCTAAACACTTAACATTTGTTTTGTGTTGAAACAGTCCATCAGAAAACTTTTTGTTGCCACAGACACTGAAACAAAAGATTGGAGAAAAGATGCAAATTATTCCAGTCACCTAAGTGGGGTGCTAACTAGGAAGCATTTTTGTAAGTGGTAGGCCAGGCTCCTTCTTGTGAGCATACTTTCATTCAGACTAGTTTTGACTGAAACAGCTGAGGATTTTTGGATGGCCCTGCTGCCAATTTTAAACTTGAATAAGCTAGTTGCTAACAGTGATGTCACTGTTAGCAATCTGCCACCTAGATGGTCACGTGCAAATACTAGAATAAAAGCCTTACTAAAGTCTAAAAACAAGCTTATAAAACACATAAAGATTATAACTAAACACAATCATTGCAGACAGAGTAAAATAAAGGTAAATTACAGGCTACCATGACTACTGTATGATGCATTAAAAATACATTGGTATTTTTTTTTATATTTTTTTGGTAACAGGGTAAGGTCCACCTAGGCACAAGTACTTGTTTTCAGGGCAACCCAGGAGCATTGAGGAGGTTAAGTGACTTGCTTAGAGTCGCACAGTATGCAAGTGGAGGTTGTGGGAATCTAACCCAGGTCTGCTAGATGTCCCCAGCTCTTTCTACAGTTTGTTACTCTTGCTTAGTCTATACTGCCAGCCCCAATAACCCCCAGATTTAATGTTTAAATATGTGATTTCAAAAATAGTCTACAGTACCTACAGTGCAAATTATGAACATTAAACACTTTAATAACATTTTACTTAAACTCAATAATTCACCACTCTGGTCTGCTTATTTTTACTTGTACCAAAGTGGGTGAATTGCTGGCAGAGCACAGTAAACAGCTGTTGATTAGGCTTCATTATTCTATATCCAGAAACAGAAAAATTTATTGATTTTCTGTGGCTCACTTTATAGAATCTATTTAGCACTGTATGAGGCAGATGTTTTAAATTTTGAAGACAGGCAACGCTTATCGATAGCTTATCAGTTTAGTATTCATTTTAAGAACATAAACTTTTTTATGTTTTAAACATATTCAAGTAGCAATGTTTTCATTTAGCAGTTTATACTAACTACATACTGCAGAAAACAATAAAAGATTTATTGTGAAGCTCTCAGGGTCTATAGTAAAACTCCTGCAATTTCCCTGCAATTTTTGCAAAAAACTCCATAATTTGAGGTAACTTTTTCTGCAGTTTTCCAGTGTCCCTAGTCATTAGGTGACAGAGAAGAGCAACAGGCCACACCACCCCATTGACAGACCACACCCCACTGAGAGACTTTGGGCCCAGTTCCAAGACAGGTTACACCGGGCACAGGGCAATTTATGCTGAACCCCATCGCAAATCGCACCTCACACCAGGCATAACGCAGTTGCTATTCCAGAAGGTGCCTTGTGCCATGCCATATGTGAGTTGTGCCAAAGGTGGACTATGCCACCCACTATGCCCACAACTCATAGCAGCATGGTGCAGGGGTGGGTTATGGCAGCAACTGCACCCTATTCCGGAAGGGTGGCTGCCGTAATCCACTTATGCCAATCCAGAAGAGGCAATGTCATAGCGTGGTTAGACCAGTTAGGAAGTGGTCTAAGGGGCATCCATCCTGGCACATCGATGGATGCCCCCCCATAGCACCACAGAAATTACATATCAGTGCCCAGCATGCCCCCATCTACACAGTCATGCCTCCCACCCACCCCAAATTCGGGGACCCCCGAGTTCATTGTCTGACATGCCCCCCAATTGCCAGTGCCAACCGGCCAGCCCCCCCCAGTGCCCCTTGGTGTGTTTGGTGCATTACGGGTTGGGGGAGCTCAGTGGAAGCAGTTGATTGCATGCTGTGACTTGCAGCTCTGAGTCAGTATGCAATTCTCTTGACACTAGCCTGCGTCTGCCACAAGTTGTGGGCATAGGTGCCGGGGACCCTGCCTGTCTTGGAATAGGGTGCAGGGTCCCCGGTGTTGCACCACATAGCACAACTCACATACGCCCGTGAGTTGCACCATGTGTTTTGGAATCGGGTCCCTTGTGTTTTACATGGCAGCCTGCCATACATTTCTTTCACTTACTGACTGGCTGGCATTTTCACACACATAGAAAAAAATAAAAAGATAGATTTCTGTGCTCTGCTGCACCTACAACCATCAATAAAAATATTTATCAAATAAATCCTTTGAAATACCCCTTGCACCTTTCCCAGTTTGCTATAGTCCCTCTGCACTCTCCTGTTACAGGAAAAAATAAAAATAGATTTCTATGCCCCTTGCAGTTAAAACCACCAGCACTCAGTAAAAACAGATTTTCAAAAAATATAGTACCTAAAAAAAAAAAAAAAATCTTTAACTTTCCCAGTGTACTAAATTCACTTGATTCTGCTCCTGCTTCAGGGCCTGCAAATGCAGCTTCAGTGCAGGCAGGCTCACACTGTGCAGTGCGTCTTCTCTCCTCTCTTCTGTAACACAATTTCACTACCATGCCTGCCTGAAACTACAGTTAAATTAATGAATTGCTAACTGGATGATAATGCATGAGTCTCTGACGAGTTTTAAGGTTTTCAAGTCAAAAGTCACTCTTTTTGACAATAAAGCAGCTCCTTTCAGTAGCCAGGCCTTCCCCTGTGAGAAAGAGCTGGAAATGACACTGAGATGTATGTGCACAAAGAATGCTAGATCTCCAGCACTGCTAACTGGCCACTACACATGTGGCTTGCCAACATGCTCAGTTTGTGCTCCTGTAAAAGTGCTGCATCATACATCACAGTGGTGAAAGAAAAACAGGGTAACCAAGATCCTTTGGAGCAGTGTCAGCTGTGGCAGATGTGATACAGTTATGCATGTTCACCTATTGAATATTTGGCATCAGTGCACCCTTGATTTCCTGATCAGGTATTTGTTTAAAGATTTTGCTTCATATCTGCAGGATGCATAGTGCATACAGTAAACCTAGAAGTTAATTCTTTGAATAATGAAGTATACATTTCAAGTGGATTCTCCTTTCCTCTGTAGGATACACACAGAGTAATGTATCTGTACAAGACAGACTTAATTTTGTATCAACATTTACAGCTCAGTTGACGTTGAAAACATCATTCTAAAAAAATGGGGTGGGGGTTGCAAGTGGACAATATCCTGAAAAATGTGACTAATACCTCCTGAGAACTGTACAAAAAAAATTATGAATATTAGAGGTTATGTAGTCAATATCTATCAGAAACCCATAGAAATGCCTTCATAAGGCCAAAGTGGCTGCCATTGTTACCAGTGGAGAACTGTCCTTGTGGAAGGGTCAGGTTATGTACAATTATGTGTAGATCCAATGTGTTCACCAGTATAAATGTGCAAGTACAATTTGATGAAAGGGAATTTATTAATTGTGAAACTGAGAGGGTTATTGATTTGGTGGAATGTACCTTCAGGAGCTTTCCTATTGATAAAACCAAACAGATGTTCAAGTGGATGGGTATTGAAATGTATAGCAATGAGGCTGTGAATAATACACTTGCAGCCCATAGTAAAGCAAATTCTGTGGGGCATTGCTTCAGATTTACAGGGCTTGAAATTGATTTAACCAAGAGGTGGGGATGTGGATGATAAGCTTCTCAGAAGAGAGGCTTATTGGATTTTTACATTGAAGGCCACAGAAAACAAAGGGCTAAATGAAGCATATAGCCCAGTACCATTTCTAGTTTGACTGATAATTACAGGTTTCTTTTCAGGGTAATTTTAATAAATTCCCTGTACTGAGCTTAACATGATGTGAATGTTTTTTCTAGTTTATGATGTGATGACTTTCAGGGCTAATTTATGTAAGTTTTTTTTATATACAGTATATGCTGCTTATACCAGACTTGCTTGGCAAATATCACAATGTCCAGTATAGTGGTGTCTGGTTTATGTGAGAGTCAGCTTTAGTTAGCTTTAGGACAGCTCACATGGTTGCAGGCAGGGCAGGGATCAAGAAACAGGCAGGTGCTAGAAAGCTACTTTCATACAATAAAATAAAATAAAATATAATAAAATATAATCCATTGTACGAGGTTTGTTCTCATGCCTGTTCATATAGTCGTGGGCAGAATGGCAGGCTTGAGAAACAGGCGCCACAGAGCTACTGTGCTTTAAACATCTACCCTTACATGTCCTGCACCTTAGCACTTACCATCCTTATACTGGGACAACCACCCAATGTCCCACCTTAAAAACTCATGTATTATAGCAAGAAATGTTATTACTGCTTGTATGTTCTTAACTTGATGTATATGCTTATTTGATCATCATGTACTTGTTTATTTGTTTCACCCAGTTCAATGCCTGTATTTCACTTTGTTGTAATTATTCTCATACTGCTTGTAAACCTATTCTTGTAATCTCCTGGGTCACACCTGAAAATAGGCATTCCTTGTCTAGCATGCTTACCTGCTAAACAAAAGCTAATAAATAAAAAAATAAAATGAAACAAGATGTTCTAACTCACCATTCCACTTGCTCAGTTGCCAGTTCTGTCCCTGCTGCTGATCATAAGACTGCATGAATTAACAATGTGGTCACACCCCCCTTCAGACAAACAAATCTGCTATCAGTTCACAAAAACTGAAATGAAAATCCACAGCTCTGGTGTTTCTGCTCCTCTGCATGTTCGCAATGGCTGTAAATAAAATCTGCAGCTGTAGGAAAAAAAAAGTTTAAAAGCACAAAGCGTACTACTCTAGCTAGTGAAGCACCTCTGGTCCTTGTTTTCTGCTTCACTAGTTAGCTGGACCTTCCTGTCATCAGGCAATGGTAGGGAGCCTCATTACACTACCACAGCTGGGAAGGACAGGGTCAGCTAGTGTCGGCGGGGGCTTAGCAACACCTAGTCAGCACCTAATTAGGAGGCCAGGTGTCAAGTATAGCAGGTGGTCCTCATTTGTTGTATGAAGTGGGTTTATAATGAATCTCCTATAGAAATGGCTTTTGGATTTTTGATTACATCTGGTGAAACTGTCTGTCCAGACTAAGCATGTTCGTACTAAATGGTGCATACTGTACTGTGACTATCTCTCATCACTTTTTTTGTATGTACAGTATTTTTGGCTCTCTTAGCAGTGCAATTGTTTTTTTGTGAAGTGACAACAGTTTAGATTTTGATGCACTTGAGTCCCAACATGACATAAGTTACTGAAGAATTGTGAGTGCTGCCAGATGGAGTTGCACTGTGAACAAGTCCAAGTTACAAGATAGATGGGTCTGAACTAATGAATAATGCTGCTATTGGCACTGGAGTATCTTTGTGTAGATGATGTTGTTATTTGATAGATTTGTCTTTTGAGGGCATATGCCATCTTCACCTGAACAAACTGACACAACAACGGGCTTTGGAGAAATGGCCACAGCCATGTATTTATTGATAAAACCAATTGTCCATATATGCAATTGCTTGCGTGCTGTGTGCAGCTAGGTAGCCTTGGAAGGAATCTAGCTCCCCATGGAGCACTAGATCATTGATGGTCGACCCTCCCTCCCAGGAGAGGGCCACCTTACCATCAACCCGGACCCCGCAAGTGACAACAGCCTCTGGGGCATAAGGGATGACTCAGTAACCGGCTGTGGCTAGCTCCTCCTCCGTCAGAGGATACGCCATGCAGCAGGACCCTGCCCAAAGAGGGTGCCCTCCGAATGCCATCCATCAGGCCCACCCTCCTATCAGCCTCAGGGAGATCTGGCTAGTCAAGACACGTGATCCCCTGTTACCCCCTCCACAGCATTCCAAGACTACCAAGCCACCACACTTACAATGTTCATGACTGTAACACCTACCTATCTGCTCCCTAGCCTACTCTAACTAGAATAACTCCCCTTGCTGGAGAAGGCAAAAACAGAAAACCCAGTGGGAAAAAATGGGAAATTCTTCTGACCTTTAAGGCGATCCCCTTAGTGGGACATCAAGTTACCTGTACTCCCACCGCCCCCTGCTTTTACGAGGTGAGGTTTGGGTGGGATGCAACCTAAGACAAGGAGAAATGAGGAAGAATTACCTTGTGCAGCCCATTTTAAGGAGCCTGGCTCCTCCCTGTCCCTGTCCACATGCTCCCTCCCTCTGGGAACCAATCCCTCCCCAGTCCCTTCTGGGTGGACCTACCTGGGTCCCTACTGTTCAGGTGTCTCAGGTCCTGCCCCAGACAAGCTTCCTACCAAGTATACCTTGCAGCACCTCCATTGTCTTTGAGGGCACATGCCTCTTCACCTAAACAAACTGACACAACAACGGGCTTTGGAGAAATGGCCACAGCCATGTATTTATTGATAAAACCAATTGTCCATATATACAATTGCTAGCGTGCTGTGCGCAGCTAGGTAGCCTTGGAAGGAATCTAGCTCCCCATGGAGCACTAGATCATTGATGGTCAACCCTCCCTCCCAGGAGAGGGCTGCCATACCATCAACCCAGACCCCGACAGAAACAACAGCCTCTGTGGCATAAGGGATGGCTCTGTGTCCAGCTGCGGCTAGCTCCTCCCCCGTCTGAGGATCCACCATGCCGCAGGACCCTGCCCTAAAAGGATGCCCTCCGGATGCCATCCATCAAGCCCACCCTCCTGTCAGCCTCAGGAAGATCTGGCTAATCAAGACACATGATCCCCTGTTACCCCCTCCACAGCGTTTCAAGATTACCAAGCCACCACAAGGTGAGTTTCGCCACTCACCCCCCACAAGCACCTCACGCCAATACTCTCACCACTGCCCATTGTATGTCATTCAAAAACAAGTCTAATCCTTTCTCTGATAGATGTACATCATCTCTGCTATACAGACCAGGCTCTTTCCCAGACACTCCCAGGTGTGCTGCTATGGATTACCCCCCATGGAGTCCATAATTGGTCTCGTGGCTGCATCCTGCAGCTGGCACACCTTCTCTAATGCCCTAATGTTCTGAGCGTGCTGCCCCTGCTGCTGCTCCACCATATCTGACCAAATTATATGCACCTGGGGTCACCATTGCTTCACTCTTGCCAGGTCCTGCCTAACCATCTCCTTAAGCTCCATCTGATACATAACCCTTAAATCACTTCCCCCCAAATGAAGGACTAAAACATCTGGCTGCCACCTCTTCTGGGCTTTTGCTTGCAGTGTTGCAATTAACTCATTCCATCGCATCCTCGCCATCCCAACCAATGCACCTCTGCCCTCTTGGGTGCCAGGAACAGGTTTTCTTCTCCGGGATACTGCCTTGCCCTGCGGGCCACCCAATGGATGTATGAGTGGCCACAAATTCAGATCTGCTTTGCTCAGGCCACAACACCTGTCCAAACAAAGTAAAAGAGAGTTATAGCATGTGTGGCATTATGTATCTTTCAAAAGCCTGTGACTTCCATCTACCCAACGCATGTATTGCCCCATCTGCTAAGCCCTCTGCCCTGGCATGTGATGCTGCTCCAAACCTAAAGGAGTGCATGTTGTAGTGTTCTGCTGGGATGCCCAGCTGTCACAAGGTCTTTTGCAACATGTGGCTAAACTGGTACACCATTGGGGGGGCCACCCTCTCCATGACAGAAGAAGCCCCCCACCATTGCCAGGAGCTGAGTTATATAATCCTGTACCCATGCTCCCACATCCCACTGGAGCCCGTGGGGCACCCCTATCTGGTGCCACCACCCATGGGCAAGTTGGTTGGTCTTGCTTTTCCAGATGCAGACAAAGACTCCAGACCTTGTGACCTCCACGTCCACCTCTGCCAGCGCTATTGATCTCCCAGTAGCCTTGCTAGGCTGCACGAGCTCCGACACCCGGAATGCCCCACAAAATGCTACCAAGTACACTGGAAAAGCCTTGCCTCATCATGGGATGAGCATACCTTAGGCAACTCGTCCCAGATCTGCTTGAACATGGCAGGGCTGATAGGTCGTCTGTTGTCCGTACCCCTCGGGGCTGCCCGTGCCCAACCTCTTAGCATCTTCCTAAGGGGAAATGCCCTTGTAGAATCAGAGAAGCCCCTGACTTTGTGGAACCATGCAGTGCCAGCAATGTGCTGTTCAAATGTTGCCGGGTGATCCCATAAATTTTTGATCAGCATGTATTCACACAGCTGTGCAACTGGGATCGTCCATGTCGCTGCCCACCCTTGAGCATGTTGGACCTCCAGAAAACAGCTGACTCCCCTCTGGTATGCTATACGGTCCTAGGTGCGAGGGCCTTCTCAATCAACTCCCAGGCCTCTGGGTTACAACTCCTATAGGAATGGCAGGACTTCCCTGGGCTGTTGGTCTGCCACTGGTGCCATTTCTTGGAACCTCTGCCACTATAAACGAGAAACAGCATCAGTGATGCCATTTTCAATACCTGGTACATGCACTGCCCTAAAGGTAATATTCAACATTAGACACTTGAGGACAAACACCCGCATGAGGTTGCCCATCTGGCCCTTGCCCCACAACTGCTTGTTGATGGCATACACCACTCCGGTGTTGTATGACCTGAATGTGATGTGATTGACCCACAGCACATCTGGAACACTTGCTCCCTCAGGTCAATCTCAGTCCCCCGGAAGGAAAGCCTTGTGCATGACCCTTCTGTCTTGTCCTGGGCTAATGGTGCACCCAGCGTGGTGCACACCTCGTGGAATGCCGCCATGATATGTGTGCATTGCCCCTAGCCGGCCCTCCCAACCAACAAAAAGTCATCCACATACTGAACCATGTGGTCAACTTTGGCTTTTGGTGTCATGGCCCAGTGCAGAAATGTGCTGAATTGCTCAAAAATCTCACATGCCACTGCACACCCCATGGGAATGCAGTTGTCCATATAGTAGTACCCATCCAATTTCATGCCCAGTAGCGCCCTATCTGCTGGGAACACTGACAACAACCGGAATGCTGACTCTATATCAGCCTTCCCCAGCAATGCCCCCTGGCGTATTCTGACGCACCACACCTCCACTGCCCTGTCGAACGACGCATACACTGCGGTGTTGACTGGGTCAATGTAGGTGTTGACTGACTCCTTCTGGGTACAACAGGTGGTTTATCATTCAGAACTCACCTGGCACCTTCTTGGGTACTAGGCCAATGGTGAAACCCTGAACCATGGGCAAGAGGGAGAGGAGAAGGGGCCACTGATCCGACCTATGGCCAGCTCTTTCTGCAGCTTGCCCCACAAGACCTCCAGTCACTCCTTGGCAGAACGTAGGTTTTCAGCCTTGTATGCCCTCCTTGGGCCTTGATAAGGTATATGGGACCCCTCCTTGAAACCATCTGCCAAACAGCGAGCGGCCACTCCATTTGGGTAGTTGACCAACCACCCTTCAATATTTTCTGCCTTGACTGGTGTTGGCAACCTTTTTCTCTCCCTTCTGAAAGGGATGAAAATTGTTTGCCTTCCCTGCCCCTGCCACTGTTGCTTTCCCACACTGTTGAAACAAGTGTGGTTTCCCGCACGCCATACCCTCATGCTTGTATCTACAATGCTCTGTCCTGCATGACCCCTGGCTGTAGCTGAAACAATGCCCTTTCCTGCTCCCCCTTTTTCCCCATTACCCCATTGATAACCATCTTCGGCACTGGGGGGCGCCTCACTGGGAAACCACTGTCTGTATGTTGAACCCCTCCCACCAAATTGATTGTCCACAGCAGCGGGAGGTCCAAGACCACCCATGATCATGCCGTCCTTCTGTTTTCTCCACTGATACTCCTCATCATATTCTAACCACCCCCACCTGGCTTACTAGTGTGCATGGTCATTATTCTATTAAAGTAGACCCACAATTCGTCAGCTTTCCCCGGGCTGCCCTGGGTAAGGATCCCTGTGTAAATTGTGAACTCTGCAGCCTAGTTCTGTTGCCTCACCTTGTCTGGCAAGTGCAACCCAATGGGCTCTGCCATGGATACACAGCTCATTGACCCTTGCTGCTCTGGTCTTTGTGGTGGCACAGATGCCACTCCTGCTCCCGCATCCCCGATCCCTGCTCTGGCTGGGGCCATCTGGACCACTCCTGGCTGAGCCCTGTTTGGGTCTGCCAGTAAATCCTGCAACTGGTCAAGTTTCTGCTCCACACCTGATTGACCCAGGTTTCCCACCAGAGGCCACATGCTAGGCTTCCCCACCCTTGGGAGTCACTCGGCCATGCCCCGACCCTCCATCTGGTTGGCTGTCCCAACCCCTTAGGGCTGTCTGCTCTGGGACCCATGGCCTGGGACTCCCAGCTGAGGGGTTGCTTGTGGCAGGATGGGTTGACCCTGCCCCAATTGCTCATGAGTCCATGAAGCTCACCTCTTGGTGGTGCTGGCTGGACCTCTGGAAGGCCCCTGGCAGACTGAGGCCTTATGAGTGCTGGCGCCTCCTTTTCTTCCTGTGCCCTACCACCACCTTTTCCATGGCCTCCCACTCTCTGCCCTGTTCCGGCTGGTGCCCCCTGTTCCTGTTAGGGGTGCCACTGCTCCTAAGTAAAGCTCTTAACTTCTCAGCTGACAGCTGATCCAACTCTGGCATACCCGCCACTTGGACTGCTGCCACTACTCCTTGATCTGGCCCCATCGGCTACAATGCCCGAAGGGCCTGTGAAAAACACTCAACTAATTTTAATCTCAACAAACCATCAGACACACAATGCCCAACATAAACCCATATCAACATAATGTTTCTAAACACACTAAGACTTACTGAGCAATCTATTAGGTGTAATAAGCACTTCTCGCTGTCCTAAACTAGCTCCCCCTGTGCACTCAGCAGTGTTTTTGTACTGTTGTAACAGATCCCCCTGTAAATAAACATGTTTGCTATAATATATCTATTCTCTACCACCATCCATCCCTTTTTTTTTTTTGCAGGGCCCACTTTGTATCTATCACTCATGCCCTTCTTAGAATTCTGGTGCATCTGGCGTTATAGTAAGTGCAAGCTACAATGAGGACATTTTTCAGAAGGATTCTAATGTGTGCCTGTTGCCTCCATGTTCTCCCATGCACTGAAAGAACAGGCAAACTGGCCTAAAAGCACGCCAGGCAACCTAAGAGCCCCATAATGAAGTTAGTCAGGCCCACGTTTTATGCCAGAAGGGCCAGTGAAAAACCTCAAATAATTTTAATCTTAGCAAACCATCAGATTCACAATGCCCAATATAAACCCATACCATAATGTTTCTAAACACAATAAATTTACTGAGCAATCTATTAGGTGTAATAAGCACTTACAGGTTATAAATTCCGACTCATTGCAACCCCTTGCGTTATTTGTTAGGGTGAGATGTTAGTATCCTGCTGGTGTTCAAGAACTGCTTTCAATCTTATTGAGTAACTGATATCCCAAGGTTATGGCGGCTCCACCATTAAACTCTGAGAAAACCCCTAAGTCTGTGCCCAGGTATGAGTACAGTAACTACCCATAATGCCAATTACCCTACCTCTAGGCTGCAGCCATTACATGAATTGCTTGATTCTAAAAGTGGTAGTCCAGTGAACTTTTACCCTAAATATCACCCAATAAACAACTTGCTTTCTTCTTACAGTTGGCCAGCTGGAGGGGCCTGCAAGGTATCCCAGACCTGGGCTCTAGGCCTGATCCCCCACCAGGCCATGTGATCTATAGGCCCAATCCAAGCCATCACCTCTTGTTTGCTGTTGGTGCTATGAAAATAAATTACCTTAACTAGATTACTTTAAATTGATAAGAAACACTAGACACAGCCAAAACTACAACACAGTCCTAATTCTGATTATTTAGATGAACTGTCTGGCTATCCGCCTCCAGGCTGTCTCCACCCCATTCTTTTCTGTAATTAAATAATCAGCAACATTAGCCGGTCCTGTAAAGCATCTGTGTTTCTTGTGGCAACCAGGACCACAAAGTGATTGATTAATATCCTCAGTAGCAAATTTCCCTGATGAGATTCTAGTCTCTTCTACTTTCCCCACTGGGAGTTCTTTTGTTACATGCATCAAACCAACAGAAAGCATTTGATACCAGTATTGACCTTCTTCATCATCCAGAGTTAACTGTGTCCATAACTTTTAACAGAAAATCACAATTTTAACCTAGGTGGGGAATTTTTTTATTTTACCTTCTGTAGCTTTCAGTAGAGGTATGTGTAATGATCACAAACAGTGCTGTATGTAAATGTTAAATTCTTTTGACTTTCAAATACCTCACAACAACCATTTGCTTCTTTCTTCCAGCTGAGCTGCTGGAGGGGCCTACAAGATATCTCAGACCTAGGACAAAGCCTGGTCTCCCTTCCCTGGCCATATGGCTGCAGGCCCTCCCCACCCTTACCTCTAGCTTGCTGATCCTGACTAAAAACTACAACACCTAGTCTTAATTCTGATTATTTAGAGAAAACCAGTCTGTTGCATTGATTGAGATTGCATAGTGTCTGGCAATCAATCATGTTTCGGTCAGAAATATCCCACTTTTGGCTTCCTAAAAGGTGGTAACCCTATGTATGAAAACTACAGAGGACATCAGTAATGACTAAGCTGCTAAATTACCTCATTCCCCAACATCAGTACAATTTGTTACACTGCCCTAAACCAGCAAGGTGGAAGCCACCAGCTCTAACATGCCTATGTTAGGCCATGAGGCCTGTAGGCCTCAGACCAAGCCTTACCTCTGGTGCAGTTAGTGTGTGCTGATCTTGGTTTCCTTCTTCTGCTTGTGACCTGAGACAAGGAGAAATGAGGAAGAACTCCTCCTGTGCAGCCCTTCTTAAGGCGCCTGGTTCCTCCCTGTCCCTGGCCACATGCTTCCTCCCTCCCCGGGAACCTATCCCTCCCCCCAGCCCCTTCTGGGTGGACCTACCTGGGTCCCTACTGTTCAGGTGTCTCAGGCTCTGCCCCCAGACAAAGCCCAGCCTGCTGCAATACCTCGTAGGCTCCTCCATCCTTTAAATGCTGCCACTTTAAATGAGATCATTTGCATGAGGGAGTAGTGTTCTGCTCCTTTAGTGATTGTTCTGTTTATAATGTTGCTTGCTATTTTAATTGCACTGATTTACACTAAATTGTATTAATTTGCACATGGTGATCATTGTTAGTGACCACTATATAAAGACTGCACTAGGGCACATTTTGAATTCTCTTAATTAAGCACTGGTAGCATGAAACATTGAGATGTTGCTGCCACCATCTTTGGCATTTTACCCATCTTACATATGTAAATTATTTGTTTCTTTTAGATCTCTCAGCAGCATTTGACACTGTGGACCATGAGGGGTTGCTGGACTGGTTGCATAGTTGGTGTGGATTTAACAGTATAGACATTAACTGATTTAGGTCCTACCTCATGGGCAGAGTGCAGAGGGTTTCAGGGGGATTATCTTCATCTGGATCAATGCCTCTGCACTGTGGAGTTCTGCAGGGTTCAGTATTATCAGCACTGTTGATTGTGGTGTATATGCTGCCTTTAGGAGATGTCATTAGGCAGTATGGGCTGAGTTTCTGCTGATATGCAGATGATACTCAGCTGAACCTGCCCTACACACCGGGAAATCAGATGGTGGTCTCTACGTTTAATGCCTGCCTAATGAAAATCCAGAACTGGATGACTCAAAACTGTCTCCGACTAAATCCAGACAAGAAAGAGGTACTAGTGGTGGACCCAAGTCATTGCCGGGATGGTGGCGGGTTGGGGGATAATCCTGGCCTTGTGCTGGGAGATATCCCTTTAACCCCATTCTCTTGGGTCAAGGATCTAGGCATTGTTCTTGATGATGGCCTGATACTGGACTCCCAGGTGTCAGCCATTGTCCAAAGTAGTTATTATCATCTGAGGAACATTGCCCGGATCCATGCTTTGTTGCCATCAGAAGACCTAGCCACCCTGGTACATGCATTTGTTATGTCTAGGCTGGATTACTACAATGGTCTCTACCTAGGGCTATCTGGAGGCAATCTCTGCTGTCTGCAGCTAGTCCAGAATGCGGCGGCCAGGCTATTGACTGGAACTAGTAGATCTGATCATATTATGCTCCATGATCTGCACTGGCTGCCGATTAGGTGGTGGATTGTCTTCAAGGTTGTGTTACTGACCTATAAAACCCTACACAGCCCGGGGCAAGAGTACCTGCAAGACCTCTTAGTTCCTCACTGCCCATCTCACTCCCTTCACTCTGCCAAGGGTGATCTCCTTGGGGTTCAAGGGTTAGCTTGCAGAAATTGGAGGACAGAGCATTCTTGGTTGCTGCACCAGCTCTTTGAAACTCATTACCCAGTCATCTGAGAGAGGCACCCTTGATAGAAGCATTTAAGAAGGGATTAAAACATATCTATTTTACAATTTTTGATCTTCAAATTGATCTGAATTAGTTATTGGCAATTTTGGACTGTTTGTTTTGAATCATGTTTTAACTTACTTATGGATATATTGATATTTTCTGTATACTATCTGTTATGAATATTGTATGTTGTTTTAAAACTGTACAGTGCTCAGAGCCCTTGGGAATGGACATTATATAAGCAATAAAATCAATCAATCAATCAATAATGTGTCACTTCAATTCTTCAAGTAATGTTATGTGCCAGTGACATTTTGTGGTTAGTGACTGAGTGCTGATTTGTTTTGCTGGTATGTTTTCACTGTATCTGTAGGATATATGTTCAGTGAATTGGTACATAGTACTGTATACCCACAGTACAAATGTGACAGTTCCATTCAGTTGTCAAGTATTCCATTAAATGGGCTGCATCACCAAACCTGCAGGTCATATTGAAAGTAAACAATTTTATGCACTTATAAGACAGTCTTTTTTTTTTAATCAAAGTGTTTATTTGCCTGCTTCTTTTGGCCAGTTTCTGCCCTAGCCATCTGATATGACAACCACCTCCTCCAGGACATATCGGCCAGAAATCCTCCATGGATTGCCCCATCCCCTCCAGGTGTTCTCATCCCAATGTGGCCTACTTGAGTAGGGTTGCGTGACCCAGGGCAGCCTGGTTATCATCCTGCCAGAAGGTGTTTTTGTGTCCTCTATGTCTTCCCTGTTTCTGTAGGCCACATGGTGCAATGCCAAAAATACAGTCACGTGTCACTGCACACAAAAGTACCTAAGTGTCATGAGCACCCATACATTACAGCTCCCCATTCTGGTCTCCACTAGTTGGTGGTTGATGGATAGGAGAGCCAGACCTCCCACCATAAGGGAGGAGAGCAGTTCTTCTGACACTCAATCTTCCTTCCCCTTGCCAACCCTCTGATGTACCAGGCCATTTCCAGAACCTGGGTAGTCAGCAGTGCAAGCAATAGAACTACCACTGCATTGGTGGGCAGGCCTGCCATGTGAGCATTTAAAGGTCTTACACTGTACCTATAGGAGATAGGAGATATGCTCATTGAATTGGCACATAGTAAACCTAGGGTATACATTTAACAGTTTGAGTCAGTTGTCAAATATTCCTTTAAAGCAGTAGTATTTGCAGAAAAAAATAATCATATATATATATATGTATTAGAGGCAAAAAACTCCATTTAATGCATTAGCTAGGGTTGTTCCACAGTGACAAAAGTGAGGAAATTCACTGTTAGGGTTGAAAACCCTAACTCCGAATTCACCCCCCCCAGCGCCACACACACACAGACACACACACATTCAAGTATGGGGAGGACCAAGTCAACACAACCAATGACAGACATCCAGCAGCAGGTGACAGAAATAACAAACAATTGTCTAAATGTACTATGAGACATCCCACCCACCTGACCAGGTACTGCATGCTCAGTGGAGATCAACAGCAAAACTGAGGCCATGTACACCAAACGTACACATCCCTGATTGCAGCTGCACACAACGTACCACACTTAGTAGTTGCATGGCCTTACCTACCGATGCCCCACACCACACCACAACTGGTACTGTGCCGTTATTCAATATAAATGCTGAAGGTGCATGATGACAGTTGTAGAAAGGTTTTAACACTAGTGAGTATACATTAATTAAGAGAAGCACATAAATTAACTACAAGACACTAGCATGCTCAAGATAAAAGTAGTGATACATTTAGTAGGTGATTTACATAGTAGTACATTTACTGCAATGGTTTACTCAACATAGAGAGGCTGATGTAAACGTATGGAAAAGCATTGCCTATTCAACGTTGTGAAATTCGTACTGCCAGTATCACATGCATTCTTACTGATGAAGGTGTACTGCTGATGTACATACATAGACCTTCAGTGTGTTTCAATACTAAAGATGCAGTAAGTATTCTTTGTAAGAAACATTGTAATTGCATGGATCAGGCCAAGCAACTTCTAAATATAATATCACTACTGAGCCGACAATGATGTACCTGTATCGGAGATGTATATAGGATAGATTTTCCTGTAGGCACTTACTGAGTATGTTGTACCTGATAAAGACAATCTCATTGCATCTGTGATGACTAACTTATTCAAATAGTAATACATTTACTATTGTTGCAATGAGTGATCTATGCCACTTATGGACACAGTGTGATTTTTAAACAGTTGTTTCATACTCAGGCTGTATGCCTACTGTTTGGGTTTGCCACACTTCTGTCACTGATGCTATCAAAGTGATAACTATGTTAATTGTGGTACAACAGGAATCAAGTAGGTATGGTGTAGCTATAAACAGAATGTCTTTTAGTATTGATTTAACTCACAATGGGGTAAGTGTACTAGGACAGCAGGGGTTATCCTCTATCACTGACTCTGTCAGTTATAATCACACTAGGGTTTCGATGACTGTAATGATCAAGTTACACTGTTCATCTTCATGAGTTCATATTCACAGCCATTCTCCAGTGTATGGTGTAACTGGGTGGGACACTGTTTTGCAAAGCTGCTGCAGTGCCTAGCAGAGGGAGAGTATCTACTCATAAAGACAATTAAGCAATAAGGCATGACCAACAGTTATGTTAAATGGTCTGTTAATCACCCTGTAGGGGTTTAATGTTGAATGAGGCATAGCCGAGTGCCACATGTCGCTAGACAGTGATAAACTGACCATTAACATATTACCTGGGAGTGGCTTATTGCTATCATAATAAAACTGTTTTTTAAACAACATTAAACCATGTTCATCATATGGTTAGGCTCTACAAGTATGTTAATAAAAACTAAACATAAGGCTGTTACAATGTTACAGTCAATTAGAAAGCTGCATTTCTCAAACCCTTGTTATAATCAGAGATATTATACCTGTACAACTCCTTGGTTTTGCTGAACTCTATTGCTCAGGTGGCCCACCACAAGTGGTGTGGTCTGGTGTGGGGCATCAGTAGGTAAGGCCATGCAACTACTAAGTGTGGTACGTTGTGTGTAGCTGCAATCAGGGATGTGTACGCTTGGTGTACATGGCCTCAGTTTTGCTGTTGATCTCCACTGAGCATGCAGTACCTGGTCAGGTGGGTGGGGATGTCTGTAGTACATTTAGACAATTGTTTGTTATTTCTATCACCTGCTGCTGGATGTCTGTCATTGGTTGTGTTGACTTGGTCCTCCCCATACTTGGATGTGTGTGTGTCTGTGTGTGTGTGTGGTGCTGGGGTGGTGAATTCAGAGTTAGGGTTTTCAACCCTAACAGCGAATTTCCTCACTTTTGTCACTGTGGAACAACCCTAACTAATGCATTAAATGGAGTTTTTTGCCTCTAATTTCCCTTCTTTTTGAGAATGATAATGAGAAATAGTGAATGTAATGTGGTGGGCCCCACGCTCCCGCCACATGATGTCTTGTGGCATAGTAACAGGAGCAGCAACGCAAATAGAAATGCTAACAGTGGCACACATGGTAACACAAGCATGAATGAGAACAGAAAGGGTAATGCACACGGTGGCATAGACGGGAACGGTGTGCCACGTGATGTCTTGTCACATAGTAACATGGTGCCTGTAAATGGAAATGTCAATGGGCATGGTGACACAAAGTGAAACAGAAAGAGAAACAGTACGGTACACACAAATGGCAAAAAAGTAACAGAAACGCAAGCACAAATGAAAACGCAAAGGATGACGCACGTGGTGGCATTGGGGTGTGCATTGGGATCATCAGCCCTAACTCTCACCCCATGACATGTGTAAAGCAGCAGAAGTATAGGAGAATGGGGTGAGAGTTAGGACCCACGATCCCAATGCACACCCCAATGCCGTTGGAGGGTTGGGGGGCAAGGGGGTTTTCAACCCTAACAGCGAATTTCCTCACTTTTGTTGCTGTGGAACAACCCTAACTAATGCATTAAACGGAGTTTTTTGCCTCTAATTTCCCTTCTTTTTGAGAATGATAATGAGAAATAGTGAATGTAATGCAGCAGTGGGAGTGCAAACAGGGACAGCAATGCAAACAGAAATGCTAACAGTGGTGCACATGGTAACACAAGCGCAAATGAGAACAGAAAGGGTAATGCACATGGTGGCGTAGACGGGAATGGTCTGCCACGTGATGTGTTGTCACATAGTAACATGGTGCCTGCAAACAGAAATGTCAATGGGCATGGTGACATAAAATGAAACAGAAAGATTAACAGTACTGTAGACAGAAATGGCAAAAAATAGCAGAAACGCAAAGCGCAAATGAAAATGCAAAGGATAACGACATGGTGGCGCAGACGTCAACGGTAAGTGAAACGGGTATAGAACTACAAGCGGAAAGGGCAACAGTAACAGTAATGTAAGCGCACAGGCTGGTTTTCCCCAAAACCTGCATAGAGAAAGACAGTGAGTACAAATAATGTATGCATAATAATGAGTATCGGCGCAGAAAATGAGATCTTGGAATACTAAATACATTATATCTCAGGAACCGTATGACGTAGAAAAAAAATTTAAAAGTCATATTATTTACAACTGTCCTGGCTAATTTGAATCTTAGCCCCAATTAGGGCTAAGAAATTTTCTGACGAAAAGTCCGTATCTCGCACCGTTTCCAAGATACTGGCCCTGAAAGGTGCAGCGAACGCCGTAATGTTATCCTATGGAAGAAAAGAAAAGTTTGAGCGCCATAACTTTGCCTCCCTGTAATGTTTTTTCACCAAACCACTGAAAGGCAATCTGTGGGTTGTTGGCTGTCTTCCTCCAAATTTCAGGAAGAAAGACCAAACCATTATTTTGCAGCAGGGATCCAAAGGATTTCTGTAATGCGTCGGTCATTGTAATGTTATCCTAAGGGAAAACTGTCAACTTTGGAGTACCATAACTTTGCCTCCCTGTAATATTTTTTCACCAAACTACTGAAAGGCACATCTGTGGGCTGTTGGCTGTCTCCCCTCCAATTTTCAGGAAAAAAGACCAAACCGTTATTTTGCAGCAGGGTGCCAAAGGATTTCTGTAATGCGTCGGGCGCCATAATGTTATCCTATGGGAAAAACTGTCAACTTTGGAGTGCTGTAACTTTTCCACCGTGTAATATTTTTTCAATACAACACTGAAAGACACATCTGTGAGATGTCGGCTCAGATCCTCCGAATTTCAGCCCAAACTCCCAACGGTTCTTTTGCAGCGCAGTGCCAAAGAATCGCTGTCACTGTCCCACAGATGGAAAACTACTGTCGCATTCATAAAAGTCACAAAGTTCGACACTTCAGAGCACGAAAGTACCTAGAAGTACTTTTCCAGAAATTTGAAAACATATTTCTGGGGTGTTTTACCACAAAATAAAGACATGGCAAGCATCCTCAGGGTCCGACTAGGTGAATACAAAAAGAATTAGGTTGCTAGAGGGTCCCAAATTTAAATGCCAAGCATTTTTCTGATCACCAACTGAAAACAAAATGGCCGTTTTGCGAAAGTAACAGGCCCATTTGCGAAAGTAAAAATGCATTTGCGAAAGTGTTGAACTTTTTGTTAACTTTTCCCATTGACTTATAATGGGAAACTGTTTTTTGAATAACTTTTGAACCTGCTAATATTTTTTCATGAAATCTTGAAAGGCACATTGGGGACCCCGCCACAAGTTCCTTGAAGATTTTGGACCGGTCGTTGAAACCGTAAATTCACCTGTAGGCCTAATCAGAGAATTCCAGAAAGCATAAATGCGTGCACAGATCACGCTAATAACTCCGCAGCCATATATCCAACCACTACTTAAACTTGGCAGATCTCAAGGCCTATGGTTCTTGATCATGTATTCCAAATTAATTCTGTCAAACATTTGCAAAGTTATTAAGGTGCAAAGTTTTGGGGTTTAACATAGAAATGGCTCCTCAGCTCTAACTATGGTAGCACTACCGTGCTACCATAATATATATATATATATATATATATATATATATATATATATATATATATATAGTCTTTCTTTAATCATAATAGTGCATAATAATGTATTTCTGGCAAAACATCATTATACCCATTTCTATTTTCACTGTATTTCATTCCTGAACTCAGATATAGAGTTTTAAAGTTTTAAAAGTCCTGCTCTCTGGTCACACCCACTATGAATAAATTAAACATTTTGGTGTAGTGCTGTTCTGTTTATCACTGAAAAGTGGGATGTCATCCGCCTAATACATCCACAGTGTGAGTCCAGTATGTAAAGTCAAAAAGTAACCTTATGGGAAGGGAGTTTAAAAAAAATTTCTACTGGTGGTCTTCTTTAATAAATTACGTCATTAATTATAAAATGAGAAATAAAAGCTGTTTTGAAAACATCTTAGAGGCATAAAAATATACTGAATATGACTCTAATTATGTCAGAAATATATTAATGATAAACGATGATACAATAACATTTTTGGCGAACTAATAAATGTATTTATTTTTTTATTTATTGAATGTTGTTAACCAGGTGGACCCACTGAAACAGATGTCCCTTTTAAGGGATGACCTGGAGTTAGTTACATTAAAATGACAATCAAAGGCAATGCCAAGATACAAAGATACAGCAACAAATATGCAGGAGGATGGATGACGTGTTATACAACACAATTAAGTTAGTTGCAATTAATAATTGCAAATACTGATGTTTTAAAGGGGCTTCATCACCATAGCTACAGGACACAGATACAGTACACTTACAGTATGCATTTGTCAGTTTTATACTTTTCTGGCTTTCTTTTAAAGTGGTGTTCCTGAAAGGAGTACCATATATACAGTGGAACTTGTCCATGAAGGACCCCTTTAGGACCAAAGAATCTATTTTTCATATCATTACACATTTCTTAAGAAACTGCAGTTAGGACAACAGGAATGTCCTAACACTGTATGTGGTGTCCTTAGTGGGTAAGCCTTGCTGTACATATAACTGATATACAGTAAACCCATGAGTTAACAATTTCATGTGGTTATCAGGCATTCATTTAAAGGGGGTTCACCATTTCTGCAGGATATGTAAATGTATTAATTCAATAGTCTGTGTTCCCTGCCCAACATTCACACATTACATTTAAAAATTATCCCAGACTAGGGATCAATTAAAACTTTTCTTTTATACAGAAGTAGTACCACTCCACCATTTCTTCATTGCTGTATGCCACTGACTCCATCCTCACTGGTATGGATCAGGGACACATCACTCTGGCTATCTAATTGATCTAATCAAAGCCTTTGAATCTGTGTGCTACCCATTCCTCCTGACAAGCTGAGCTCTCTCAGGTTCGGATGATGTCAGTTCTGGTTTGGAGGAGCTGAAGCAAGACGTTGAGGAGGACGCGGTTGTATAATTCAATGTCAGTGTGTTTTGAACAGATTGCAGTTTTTTTTGTCTTTTCCCTTTCTGAGTGGTGCTTTAACACCTTTTCTTATCCAACAGCATTTTCTTAGGTAATTATGCTCTCCACACGATACCATCGTGTACAAGAGCATGCAGTTAAGAAATTATGCAAGCGGGACTTTATGGTTCAGAATGTTGCTTCATATTGCCGGTTGCCCCCCGGGTAGTAGCCCTATTTTCTTTGTAAGCATTAATGTCATCTTTTTATACATCTGCTTTATTTTGGTAGTTTGATAAGGCAAAAGGCAGAGAAGCTAACACTCCATCAGGAAAAAAAAAAAGAAGAAGGTGGAATGGTGAAAGCGGCAAGGTGAGTGCCTGAAGAATTAGATGACGGAATGTCGAAATCACTGAGAAGTGTAAAGGAGATTACAAGACACCATAGAGGTAAAAACAGAAAAAGGTAAGAAAAACACAGAGGACACAGCATGATTTGAGAGTCATTCGATTCAAACACAGAGAAAAACTGCAGCACTTGGGTAAGCGAGCCTCTTCTTTCACCATTACCTGATACTCCTATCAAGTGAAAAATTATGAAAATAATAAGGGTCTGGTAAATTAACTCAGTATTGCAGTCAAAGTATTTAGTTAAACGGGACAAGGGGAAATCTTTTTCTGAACAAACAGAAATGGAGGGAGCAGTGTCTACTGAGCAGGATGAGACACCTGTATGTGCAAAATCTAGCAGGATGGAATTTTTCCACGGAATGAACCTCTATTCAAGAAAATGCTTTGTTAACTCAGCAGCAACCATAATCTTCACATATGCTCCATAATGTGATGCATGAACTTTCAGAACAAACAAACAGGCCACAACATCAGGCCCTACTGCTTTGCATGATAAAGTGAGCACTGGAGAAGGGTCTGCAGGCACACAGGAAGTAATGCAAGTGGTAGCGGCCTTAAGGCAAGATATGCTTAAAGCTCTGAGTGAGTTAGCCACTCCATAAAGGGAATTTCAGACACAATGAGCACTATAACAGAAAAAATGTCTTCCTTGTCGATAAGGACACAAGAGCTAGAGCAATGGGTTTCTCAGGTTGAGGATATCAAAGGGCCCTTATTAAAGATACAACCTCAACATGATATCCAGATTAAGATCTTGACAACAAAAATTGCAGATTTGGAAGATAGGTCTAGAAGAGGAAATATAAGATTAAAAAATGTTCCAGAAGGTATAGAAGGAACTGTGGATCCCTTAAAGCATTTTGAAAAAATGATTACTGAAGCAGTGAGGAGAAGTTATCTTGAGCAGGAAATACTACTGGATAGAGCTCATCATATAGGATCAAGATATAGTAATGACTCTAGTAATTATCCATGATCAGTGTTGATAAACCCACAAAAATTTCAGGACAGAAAAATTATCCTACAGAAGGCAAGAACTGAAAAAGGGTTGAAATTTGCAGATTTTAAGTTTAATGCATATCCAGACCTTTCAATGGATACAATGAACAAATGGAAGCTATTTAACCCCCTAAAGAAAAAATTATATGAAAAAGGTATTCGCTTTACAATGCAGTATCCAGCTAAGCTACGCTTTGTAGTCAATGGCAAAATCATGTCTTTTGATGATCATGAAGAAGCTGAAGAAGCTTATGAAAATGTTATGGCAACTTTGCAGGCAAACTTCCCATTTAGGAGACCACATCCATATGAATAACATACACAAGGAAGAATTAAAGAAAGGGGAAACAAACAAAAGAAAAGAGGGAGGGGCAAGAGGGTGGGGCTCTAAGCAATGAGAAATAAGTAGAACAAGTAAAACAAGGAAATAATAGAATAGAAAAAGACATGGGTTCAACAAGAGTAGACATTAGGGGAGGCCTCAGAACTTTGTTTAAACATTAGCTGTTACCTTTTTTTTTTTTTTTTTCTCCCTAGTTTTCTCCCTTAGATAATGTAGATATATTCAGAGATTTGGAAAGAGTAACAGTAATAGAATTAGCTAGGCAAGCGAATCAACCTTTACATTATTACCCCTCTATTCATCTATTCATTTATCCATTTAAACATTCTTCTAGGATATAGGCAGCTTCCTGAGAAACTCTGAGAAGTAGCACCAGGTAGGACTAACCCATATATTTGCATGTTTCTCTTTCCATCTCTTGAATAAAGTCATAATGTAATGGGCTCTTCTTACATTTCTCTCTATCATAGGAAAGAGAGGGGAGAGAGGAGAGAGAGAGAGAGAGAGGAAGAGAAGGAAAAAGAAAAGAAGATACAATTAGAATCAATGGAAAGGGAAGAAAGGATAAGAAATAGAATGAAAGGTGTGGAATGGGAAAAATTGTTAATTAAAAGAAAGGGAAGATAAAATAAAATATATACGACTGCATCAACAGCACAAGAGATGCCAAATAGTGCATCTCTGCAAACAAGGAGGGATCTATGGACCCCTAGTGGGGAATAGAACTTTTAATGAAATTAAAAGGGGAAAGAATTTACATAAGATGGGGAAAAGACAGAAAATGAAGAAAATGATGATTATGGAAAAAAAAGACAACAAATTAAACTATGGATGGGCATGATCTAGGCTAAAATGAAAGAATTATAAAAGAGTAAAATGACTACATTGAAAATATTAACATGGAATGTAAAAGGACTAGAAGCAGGACAAAAATCGTTAAGATTATAAATTATATAAATAATAAAAGTACTAATCATTTATTAATACAAGAATCACATTTTCAGAATCAGATTCTACGTGGTTTCAGGAAAAATGGGGAAGGGTATATACTCTCCCTACACTACTCAAGCCAGAGGGTCTGCCATGTTCTTTCAAAGAAGAAATTTACAACTCTCTATATTGGAAGAATTCAGAGATCAAAATGGGAGATACATAATTATCGAATTAAAAATTCATTATCAAGTTTTGACGATGGCAACAATTTATGGTCCTAATTATAATACCCTTTATTCTTTTCAGATTTCTTTTTGCAGTTGTCAAACTTTAGATCACCATATATTATGGGGGGAACTTCAATTTAGTATTAAACAAATCAGATAGAACATCAGAATTAATACATAATTTTAAATCAGCTGTTAAGGTCATAAAATATTTTATGGATGACCTGAAATTAGTAGATCCTTGGATACAGATGAAAGAAGAAAATAAACAGTATTCTTATTATTCCAAAACGCACCATTCATATTCATGAATTGATTATTTTTTAGTCTCAGAAACTTTATTATATACAGTTAAAAAAGTTTCCTATCCAGGAATTTTGATTTCTGATCATTCTTCATGCATTTTGGAAATACAACTAAACCATCAAATGTCAATTTCTTGTTACGGAAAATGGACCCACAGGCTTTTAAGGATACTCCCAATTATGCGATATTGGAAAAGAAATTAGGGAGTTTTTGAAAGAAATTTAAATCAAAACATAGATATAATGGTGGTTTTGATTCATTTAAAGCCTGGATTAGAGGTTGTTTGTAGGAGATAGGGGGAAGGAGAGAAAAAAAGGCTTCAACAGCTAAAATTGCTGGAAAACAACATAAAACTATTGGAACAAATTCTTTCGTCAATGCAAGATATGCATACCTTTAGTCGATTAACAACAAAGAGAGATCTATACAATAAATTGATTACAGAGAAAGTGGAGCATCAAATACTAAAAAAAGAGCTAACTATTATATTAATGCAGCCAAACCTTTAAAACTAATGGCATGGCAATCAAAAAAAGATCAAAAATGAAATAACATAACACAAATAAAAGATAGGATGGGAACATTAAAGAAACACCCAACAGATATAATGGGCTGGATATTCAAAAGGGTTGCACCATGCGCAATAGGGTTGCACCTGCGCAAGTCCAAAATTGTGCCATTCTGCCATATTCAGCAGGAGGCAGTTGTGCCCCCCAAGTCAAGCTGAGCAACAGCGCAATGCTAATGAAGGCATGCTCAACCAGAGGGGGAGGAACCATGCATAAACTGCACAGCCCGATATTCAGCAGGCTGTGCAGAGTTGTGCAGGTGCAACCCCCAACCTGCACCTGCACAACTTTGAGCAAAAAAAAAGAAGTAAGTCGAGGGCCACCCACAGGTGAGCTGCCGCATTGCAGGGTGCAACACAGCAGCTGCCACCTGTGGGTGGCCCTTGACTTAATACCCTGTGCCCCTCCTGCAGCCCAATTGCGGGCATAATAGTAACCCCCACTCCGACTGCCCGATCGCGGGCATCAGTGAAAAACCCACCCCGACTGGCCCGATGCGGGCACAAGTGAAAAATCCCCACCTCCACACTGGCCTGATCGTGGGCATAAGTGAAAAATCCCACCCCCGACTGGCCCAATCGCAGGCATAAGTAAAAACACCCCCCACTAGCTCGACCGTGGCAGAACAGAGTTCAACCCCCAAGAACATATCCCTTGGTGGTCCAGTGGACCCAGGCCCGATCACGGGCATTAGAGTCCAGCACCCCCAAGGTCCACCTACCCTGGGGATCTAGTGGCCCCCACCCCACCCACCCATGGATCCCCACCACCCTGCTCCCCCAGTCAGCCAGTGGCGGCAGCATCCCACCCACCTGCCACCCCGCCGCCTGCCGACTGATTGCGCTAGGCCTGCACGCCCATTGGTTCAGAGCAAGAGCCAATGGGCGGCAGCCCATACAATACAAGGCAGTCCAGATATGTCCAGTCCAGTCACCATTTTACATGGTTTGACAGAAACTGGTCAATTATTTGATAAAGAAGTATTCATAAGTTTCGAAAAATTGAGAGAAAAATATCATGTTCCCTATACACATTATTTTAAATATTTATAAATCAAACAATATACTGTATAAGTCATAAGTTCTATGGAATTGGAGAAGACTGTCATGTTGTGGTGAATGGATTTTGAGAAAGTTTAAACACCGCATTGTTTGTATGGTATATTTATTTCAGAGGTTAAAGCTTTTAATGTGCATATGTCTTTAATTAATTTGTGGGGTTGACACTATGAATAGGTGCATCAATACATGCTGCTGACATCTTGATTAAGCATCAGGGAAGTGTGAAACGTTGACGCTTGTGCATGGGGGGGTGCTTACTTTTATATACAATAAATGATGCTGCTATTTGGAGCTGCTTTACATTTTCTTGTGCTGTACAGCCCGTTTGTTCTGTTTGCTGGTATTTCCGATTTAGTGTGGCTCCAGCTGACGTCTTCTGACCCGTGTTACTTGCATTTTATACTACCTGGGGAGAGCCAGTAGGGAGGCTAATTGAAGCTGAAGGCAGGCTTCTTGGAGGCAGCAGACAGAGGAAGTTTTCTTCCAATTTTTTTAGTGAGGGCAGGGATGTGCAATGACATCCTGCATCCACCCCGCCCCCTTGGTGCTGTTGCTCCTTGGCAGCTGCGGCATCCCTGGCCTCTGCCAGGGGTCCTTCAAGCACCAGACGAGATCCTCACCCCACCCCCGGAGAAGGAGAGCTGTCCACAGGATGCTCCAGCCTTCTCCCCCAGCTGGCGTTCCAGCGACCCGTTTCCAGCCATAGCCTTCTTACTCTGGCTTTGCTGCAGGTTCTGGTTGCCTCCACCATCCACAGCTTTATGAGATCCCAATTCTAGTTAGTCCCCATACTAGGTTGAATTCTGGCCAGGTACCCTTTTACCACTTCCCCCATCCTTCCAAAGTTGTTCTTCCTGAAGTCCAGCACCCTTGTGCCAGATTCCACTCCTTCCTTGCTCATATCCAGTGTGAGCCATACTGATTGGTGGTCACTTCCTGACAGTGGTTCTTGCACCCTAAGTTCCCTCACAAACTCCTCATTTGCCTGCAAAAGGTCAAGGGTATTCACTAACCTGGTTGGTTCTCTGACCATTTGCATCAGGAAGTTGTCCTGGAAGGCATCCAGCAGTACCTGCTCCCTTCTATTCCTGGTTGTTGGGGTACTCCAGTCCACTTCTTGCATGTTGAAGTCCCCCACAATCACCACACTATTCCTCTTTCAGGTCCTCCTGATCTGCTAGTTCCCTGTCTAACTCCTCTGTCTGAGAGGGTGGCCTGTACACCACTCCCATTCTGAGAGTCCTATTCTTGGAATACTGGATTTGCATCCAAAGTGACTCCATACTACCCTCCTCCCCTTCCTCCCTTACACACTTCATTCCTTCCCTCACATATAGTGCCACCCCCTCCTTTCCCAATCACCCTATCCCTATGAAATAACCTGTATCCCAGTACTGACAGGTCCCAGTCTTTGTATTGGGTGGCCCATCTTTCTGTGATGGCTGCAATGTCCACCTCTCCCTCTGACATGTGTGCCTGTTACTCTGCAGTTTTACTCCCAAGACTCCTAGCATTAAGGGTGACCACCTTCCACCCCTTCCCCCCCTCCATTAAATTCTTCTATTCTCAGCTTTCTTGTTGTGCTTGCCCTGGGCACTGGAAGTATCTCTGAAAAAGTTACTGATGTTTCTGCCCCCTCACATAATTGTCCTAGTTCCTCAAACCTCCTCTGGACTATATCTACCATCTTGTCAGCCAGGTTGTTTGTCCCCAGATATATAATCAAATGAGGCTTGTCTCTACCCCTTCTAGCATATTTAAGAACAGATTGTCCCACCCTTTCTGCTGTCATTTCTGGCATGACCTCCACCCAAATGCAACTGTGCTTCTCCCTTTGCTACCCCACCTGACTCCTCTTAGTATTGAGTCCCCAGCACTAAGATTGCACCCTCTTACTCCCTGCTTGCTTCCATTCTCTCCATCTCTCAGTCCTGGCTCCTTTTCTCCCTCCTGCACAGTATTTCCCTCTTCTGCCCTGTCGTAATTCCCCAAGCAGAACCCCCGTTCCAGTTTGGTCTGGGCATTTACCGAAAGTTACTCCTCCCTATTTCATCACCCCCTCCTCCTCCTCCTCCTTTCCTCTAGTACTGCAAAACAATTTTTCTGAAGACCCTTCATCAATGACCTCTTTCTCTCTCCTCAAATCATACCTCTCAACTGTCCCTGATTTTCAGGATGCCCCTGAGTTTGCCTCAGACTTTTACTCTGTCCCTCTTAAAAGTTATGTTTCCATGACCAAACAGTGGGAGTTGTAAGCACAAAATAATGTCAAACATTAAAGTTATAGACTTGTTCTTCCTTAGAAAATGCATTTTACATTAAGTCCCTTATTCTACCAGCTTCCTGAGTGGATACCACCAATTTAGAAGATGTGTCCCTGATTTTGGTCCTTTGCCTCTGATTTTTTAAGCCTTGTCCCTGAATTATGAACCAGGAGATTGAGAGGTATACTCCTCATAGTAACCTGTTCCCTCCTTTCCACTCCATGACTGTTGCTACTTCTCCTCCTCTTCCTCTTTCAAGTTCCTATCTCCTCCTTCCGTTTGTCTTTTGTTCTCTGACCTGGTTCCTCCAGACACTGTTCTTTTAGGCCTGTACCCATTTGTCTCTGCTTCTCTTCTTCTGACCCTCTCCTCCTCACTGTTGACTCAAATTGCCCTCCTTCATCTCCCCTCCTCCCTCCCTCCGTCCTTCCCTCCAGTGTTGGGCTATAACCTCCTCCAGTCTGCCTTGCCTGTCTTAGTTCTTCCTGCAGACCCTGGATCTCCTTTCTAAGTTTCTCTATGTGGTTGCACACTAAACATCCCCCCACTCTCCAGGCAATTTTGAGAAAGATTGGCGCACTGCAGTTGTTGCAGCCTACCACCCTACCCATTGCTCTCATTGCCCACCAGCGCCCCCTCACCCTTCCAGATGTAGGATGCCAAACAGTCCCCTAAGTCTCTCCTCTTCCCCCTTTATCAGTACAAAATATTCTTCTCCTTTTCTGAATTTCCCTTACCCCCTTTGTCGTACACTTCTAGATTGATTGAGCAACTGCTTTTACATTCCTATCCATCCTGTCCACACCCAAAAAGAGACTTTAAGCAACTATTGCACAGCCTTCTTCAAACTTCTACCCCTCCTTTCCAAATGCAAATATCAATGCAAACAGATAACAAAGAAAGCTCCATGTTTTGTAGTTACTTCCCTTCCACTGAGATAGCAGTCACCTGTTCACTCGCTGCTGTCCCTTTCTTGGATGTCCGCTTCTGCTATGACTGGTGCATGTCCTTTGCCCTACTAGGGAAGTGATGTCAGTACCCCAGTATAAAGGAAATCATGTACTTGGGTGGGGTGGGGTGACAGGCAGGGAGGGTGGGACCAGCCCGTGCCTTCCAGAAACAATCAGGTAGCTGAGGCCCCTGGTTGGACCATTAGCACCTTTACCCCACTATGCACTAAACTTTGCAGCTAGTGAAGCCATATTGCCCTAAAGGCAACAGACTAAAAAAAATGTAAAGCTTACCAGCAACTAAATTTTCCCTTCCTGCCCCTCCACAAACTTCTCAGCAACAGAAAGTTCAAACTATCTCAGCCAGACCAAGTCTGCTTCTGCAGTTTTCCTCTCTCTCTCTCCCTCCCTCCCTCCTCTCTCCGCTGCACTTTTTCTCATAACCCTCTCCCTGCCCTGGAGGTCGGAGCATGTCATGTGCACTGCCAGCTCCTCCCATCCCTCTGCTTGTCCTGGAGTTGGGAAGCCAGTAAAATCCCACCCGCTCCCTCCCTCTGCATGATCTCTCTCCTCAACCCTCTAACCTCTGGCCCCTGAGGTGGGTTTGCTGTCCTGGCTTTCTGTCAGCCTGCAATCTACACGAATATCCAGCTGTGCTCTGCACTGACTTGAGGTGCCCTTTCCTGGCATTGAGCCATGCCCCAGAACAGAGAATCTGTACTGGCTTGAGGCAAAAGCAGCAGCATCCTGAAACAGAATTCAATACTTTTGGTTCTATGGAGGTAAGGGCAGTTCTGAGCATGTGGGACAGTGGCCACTGACTCCTGCACCTCAATTTCATTTCCCACAACATCTCCCTTATAGTATGACTATAGATGATGAGGTGGGGGTTACATCAAGATATGGCATGGGGCTGCAAGAGGAGGGCAGCAGTGGGTGGGCCTTGGGGCCTAGCCATTTTCTTCAGGCTCCAGGACCACAGAAGATGCCATAGCCAGTAGGACTGAGATCCAGTCTGTTCTGGCCAGTGGGTAGCATGAGACACTGCTCAGGGAGAATGTGCATGGGGGAGCAATGTGATAGTGCTGTTGCACAAAGACATAGTGCTGCTGACAGATGGTCGCTGCTGCCCCCATAGTGAATGAGTCATGAGCTTGTGTGTTTGAGGGTGATTTTGGTGAATCCGATCACAAGTCCTAGTGACTGTGATTTCAGTAAGCAATAATCATTTACCTGAAAGTTTACATGATCCTAGATGGTGCTCATGATATTTGGGAGTGGTGGTGATAGTGCCTAATTTATTTCCTGTTTGAGAACAAAACTGTAGTGCATCTAAACTGATCTGTTCTAGGAAAAGCACACTGTAAAACCCATACCCCACCAAAAATGACATATTGCCTTTCACCTTGTCTATTCTGGGTAGAGGTGGGCAAAGTCTACAAAATTCACTCTGCCAAACAATTTGAAAATTGTGCTCAATTCATGGAGCTCAATTTGTGAATTTTGGCAATTCGCTCCCTCCACCACTGATCACCAGGGACACAGTAACACAATAAATCCACTACCACCCCTCCCAGTTGCTGGTACCCTTCCCTGGTGTTCAGCGGCCCTCCACCCCCAACCCCATCAGGTAGTGCCCACACCCCACTCCCCCCAACCCCAAGTCTGATCCATCTTAAAGAAAAGTTTAATCCATGGTGTCTAGTGGACCCTACCCCACCCTGTCAGGCAGTACCCCCACATTTTTCCCCAACCCCAAGTCTGGCCCAACTTAAACATTTTTTTTTTTTATAATCCTGGTGTCTAAGTAACCCCACCCCCACCTGTCCAGTAGTGCCCCCACCTACCACCCTGTCTGGTAGTGCTTCCACCCCACTCCCCCCACCCCAACCAGAGCAGGCCACTGGCACAGCCCTCCACCCATGTCTATGGCCGGAAGCACAACTGAGCTCAATGAATGAGCATGTGTCTGTACAAGCATGCACTCATTCATTGACAGTTCATGGTCATTTTATTTTGTGTTCAGGGGTGTAGAGAAGGGGAGGGGGCTGCTCCGGTGTCCCATGGGGGAGGGATGGGAGGTGGTGTTGTGGACCCCAGAGGGGTTCACAACCCCATTCCCCCATCCTGCCACCCCTGCCAGTGACCAGAGCAGCCCCCTACCCTTCTCTATACCCCAGAACACAAGAAATGACCATGAGCTGTCTAGATAAGCACATGCTTGGCCTGGCTTCTGCAGCTCATTCATTGAGCTCAGTCAGGCTACTGGCCATGGAGGTGAGTGGAGGGCCATGCTGGTGGCCTGCCCAGCCAGGTTTGGGTGGATCGGGGTGGGAGCACTACCAGACGGGTGGGGGTCCACTAGACACCAGGGTTTAAATTAAACATTTTTTAGATGGATCAGACTTGAGTTTGGGGGAGCAGGGTCGGCACTACCTGATAGGGTGGGGGTCCACTAGACACTAGAGATTAAAGTAAACATTTTTTTAAGATGGGTCAGACTTGGGTTAAGGGAGCTGGTGGGGTACTACCTGACAGGGTGTTGGGTCCACTAGACACCATGGATTAACATAAGCATATTTTTTAAGATGGATTGGACTCAGAGTTGGGGGACGAGTGGGGTGGGGCACTACCTGACATGGTGGGGGGTGGGGACCACTAGACACCAAGGATTGAAGTCAGGCTGATGGCTATGGGGGCATGTGACTTCTCCTTGCTTTGGGGGTTTAAGTGCAGTTTGCATTTAAAACCCTAAAAGTAAGGCAAAGTCGCAATGGCGAATTCTGGATCATTTCCAAAAATTACACAAAATGTTCCATTGATGAGAATTTGGTGACTTCACCACAAATTTGCCTGTGAAGAAAAACTTTGCTGCATCTCTAATCCTGGATATCCATCCATCTATCTATCTATCTATCTATCTATCTATCTATCTATCTATCTATCTATCTATCTATCTATCTATCTATCGCAAAGAAAAGGAGATATTGCATCTAAGCAGGTCTGTCCTGGGTCCTGGGAAATACAAAAACCAGAACTCTACTGAAAATGAGATATTGTATCTCAGCTGGGCTATCCTAGGTAAATACATTGTAAAAAGGTGTAGAAGAAGGATTAGCACTGAGCGACATATTGCGTCTCTGCTGTGCTATCCTATGTAAACACAGTCCCAAAAAGTGTAACAGCAGGACCACAATGAAAATGAGATTTTGCCTCTCAACTGGCCTATCCTGGGTAAATACATTGCAAAAACTTGGTAACAGCAAGACCCCTACTGCAAATGAGCCTTTGCATCTCTGTTGTGCTAGCTTGGTAAATACAGTGCAAACATTTGTAAAAGCAGGATTCCCACTGAAAACAAGATAGTGCATCTCAGCTGTGCTATCCTGTGTGAATACATGGGTGCACACATTGCAAACATGGGTAATATCTTCACTTTACGGTTTTCTTTTTTCTTATTATAGTGATACAAATCTGGAATTTTTATTTTATTTATTTATTGAAATGTTTCACCAGGAAGACACACTGAACAACAAGTTGCTCATCCCCCAGTGCAACCTGGTGGGAGAGGGTACAGGGGGTATACAGATAATAACAAAATACATAACAGGCATTGAACAGGTTACAGATAATACAGTAAACAATATTTGAATTGCAACTATGGCATGGGTACAGGATACCATATATAACAATGAGGATAATATACAACAATAAGTATAGCAGATAATTATATAAGCATATAAAGTGCAAGTAGTTTTGTACAAATGTTTATATCACAACAATATAAGACATATATTACAATCCAACCTAATCCACACTTATTGTATATCTTTTATCTGCTTAATGCATCAGCAGCCATTTTTGCTGTAACCAGAATTTGTTTTTATACAAGATATAACTGTTGGGGCTGGAAGCCCTGTTTACAAAGCTGTCTTGTTACAGTGGCATTGTTGCATATATCTTATAAAAGGTACAGCATTAGAATTGACATAAGTCTAAGCAAGATTTAGACAGTATATTAAGGTAGAAGATACATTGGGTAGTATACATTCATTTGCAAGTATGATATTACTGTAGAAATTTTATGGGAGAAATGGCTCTGATGCAATTAAAAGCAATCACATATTTCAGACATTTCCTTGTTTATTGCAGTTTTTAAAACACCGGTTTTGGGATTTTCCTAATGTCTTGAGGGAGTGAGTTCTAGAACTTAGTGAGACAATTCTTTGAGGTCATCTTTTCATAGGTATTCTAAAGAGAAAACTTACTGAGCTGACAATCACATTTAAAACACACACTTTTGGCACAAAACATTGGTGAGGGGTTTATTTATTAATTTAGTTTTTATTGACCAGGTATGCACACTAGATAATTGCAATACCTGTTTTCATTTATGACCTAGGAGATTACAAAGTAAGGCAGTGAGACAAACATTATACATACTAGCATGTAAGGATTCTAAGTTACAGAGAGCAGGAAGGCAAGCAATATAATTAAAATACAAAACTGATACAAAAGAATTACAGTAGAGCACTGGAACCAAGGACTAGGCACTAGCGGGTTACTGCGGCTGCCACCTCTGTATATATTTTTCTGCACTTTGTGGTTTTATGCTACCTTCATTATTTAAAAGATTTGAATCTGTAGACTGGGTTGATTTGTAATTTCAATGTGTTAATAGTGGGCAGGATGCACAAATTGTTTGAGGTATATTTTCTCTGGTAGTTTCCCTTCTGGGCCCCACCCTCAGCGCACTTTTTATGTATTCATGAGTTACACCTCATTCTACATAGCATAGCACAGGCAGTGTTTTTTATTTTTGCATAGGATAAATTTTGCAGATGCCAAAAATGTGGTTTCAGGTTTTTAAGGTTTACCATACATTTCTATGGTGTTTCCGCTGCAATTTTTTGAGCAGCTGCATTTTTCCTGCATATGCATGATTTTAGTATTGCACTTATGCAGTGTTTTTGACAATATGCCACAGTGCATTCTCTAGTCAGTTGTGGAGCTGTACACTATTGCAGACTTTTTGTCTACCCTTCCATATTTTTTCATCTTGCAAAAATTACTCACATGTGGCAGAAACATCTGCAAAAGAGAGTGTCCCATTGTTTAAAAACAATCTCTGCTGCATGCATGCACATTTTGAAAAGGCTGCTATTTCAGGACTGTTTTACTAATTTATGGCAGACTCTCCAAGTTTTTTATGCCAATACTACACCTGCTATTATCATTTGCACTATTTCTGGAAAAAATAGGAAATCCCACCTGTGCCTAGGAAATACTGAAAATGGCATTTTCATCCTTGTGAGGAGATGTGCATGGGGAGGGATTAATCCATGGGCCATGCCAGGCCTTATGAAAAGCAATCTGCCTGGTGTTTACAATTTACTCTGTTTCAAGATCAAAGTAAGCAGAAGTCTGGAGTTATCAATAATCAGGGTTTGAGGCAACAGAACTTTTCCCTCTGCCCGTGTATATCCCACAATCTTAGCTTGACAAAAATGTAGGGCATTAACTAGTTCAGCTTAGTACAAAAACAAAACAATGTAGGACTTTCTTCAGCCATTATGGACCCTTAAAACACAGCAAATAGTGATAAGGAGACATAGGATTCATTTAAAGTCTTTTGATAAAACAATTTTCAGAAATTAATACCAGAGCGGTGGACAGTATTCAAGTTCCACCAGACACCCCATGATTGTTCCAGTTTATTCAGATAGGATAATCTACATGTTAGCCTTTCTGCCCGGCATCATCAGTATACACAATAGAGGATAATTGGACTTTCCGACATTTTTTACCTTTATAATGATATACTATCTAAATGGAGTAGCTGCAGAGTAAATGATTGATTGGACAGTTACTGCCCTGTCCTGGTTTTGCAAATGTGTTGTAAATAGACTGGATAAGGGTAACTGCCTTGTAATGGCATTGCCCAGTGGATTGCACTTAGTGCAGAGTGATATGCTAATGATCTTGCCACAATGTCAGAGAAAGGTAATGATGGTATATAATTTTCTCCTCATTAAATAACTTTGATTTATCCATATCATATTGGAGACAGATGCTAGGCATGGGACAGTACAATTAAATACCCTGTAGCACAAGCAGGGTATATTTTATAAAATCAGGTGTGCCTTTACTACCCTTCAGAGATTCTGAGAAAGGCATGTCACCTGGTGACTGGAAACAACACAAAAGATTTACTCATTGAATTCCTTCACAGAGTACAGTACCTTCACTAACACAGAGCAGCTGATAAAATGATGGACGAAAGAGGAGAAAGAAGGCTCAGCATCAGCTTGAGTAAGCAAGCTTGTTGCCTCAACACAGTTAAACCATTACTCAGATGGATTCACATGAAGGTTGCCATGGAAGAAAGCTTGTTATGTTAGTTTCTTAGTATCAGTTCCACCAAAGGCTGCCAAATAAAGGGTGTTACAAATTTTTAAATAACCATGACTTTCTCAAAGGAGATTGGAACTCTGCGACAAACAAATAGCTGTGCCCAGATGAAAATGAATTACCATTATTGCCCCATCACTTAGGATTAGTAACTGACAGATACATTAGCATCAGAAATAATGTACTGTATAGTACAGCATGTTTTCAGAATAGGGAGATTAGCTTAACCCTTTGGTTGCCTGAAGATTTAGAGCATTATAGGTTTTTAGGACATGTATAAACATCAGGTACAGTAAGGTTAAAATATAGGTAATAATAGACCCCATATTCAGTGCTAGTCATTTGCACAGTGCACCCCATAATGGTGCACATGAGCTGGTACTTGGCTGGCCTAGGGGCGATATATTCAGACAGTTAGTGTGCTATGACCAGAGTGCACTAACTATCTAAATATAGAGCTTTGTTAGCAGAGCACATAGTGACTTTGTACAGTGCTCACACAGCCCGCTGCCAGAATATGGCCCAAAGGAAGGCATGGAGATAGTGTGCCCCAAATGGGATAGCACTATTTATCCTGAGAGACATATTCAGCCATGCTATGCCAATAATCCAATAGAGCATGCATGGTGATAAGGGGTCATTTGTATGCCATTATGGGCTCATTCACATACCACACAATACTGCCATGCACAACTACACGGAGGCATTCTTCTGAGGTGTGCCAGCCCCCACTCCCCAATTGCAGTCTGCTTATTTGTGATACTTTACAACCTCATCCTTGGCTAAAGTGATCCCCCATACCTCAATTGCCAGTGAGTTGCTGCCAAATATATCATAAGTCTATCCTATCCCTGTCTATAGTCATCCTCCAATCCACCGATCACTGGTGTGCTGCTGCCACATAAATAATACTTTTGTCCTATCCCTGATGGTAGTAGTCCCCCACCCCCACATTGCTATAGATATACCTTATATTCAAGTGTGGTAAAATCCCTGGTGTCCAATAGTCCCCCCATTCCCCAATAACTGTAGCTATGCCTCATGTTTATGTATGTTAATTAAGCAATAAGGTACGACAGGGTGTGTGTTATCGTGTAATAACGTCACTCCTGGGGTGGGTTGAAGCACAAGGCGAAGTCGATTGCCTTATTGCAATTGTACAATATTTCGTTGTTATACAAAATAAAAACATTTAAAAAAATGTTTTTAATAGATTTTAGAGGCAGTATATCTTTGTTTCTTGAAAAAAGATAGTGCAAGCGTATGCTCATCCACACAATGATGTTATTGTGTAATAACATCACTGTCTCAGGCATACACTGACCAATCAGAGTCTAGGATTCTTTCTTGCCATTGTATAATATCCCTTATCACTGTACATCTTGCCCCAATTTATAATGATACCCCACCCTTGTTATATAGCAGCCCTCCACCCCTTGATCATACAGTACAACCTCCTCTCAATCCCATCCACTCAGGACCCTCCACCCCCCAGTGACCCCAACACTTACTTCAGTAAGTAGATCAAGTGACTCTGAAGACAGTGACTAGAACAGCTCCTCTGGGACTCCATGTGATTACGGCAAAAGCATAACAGCAAAAGTCAAAATAGTGACTTTTTTATAGCGAATGCCAAAACAGAAAGGGCAAAATAGCACTATTCATATAATAGCTCATGCAATAACAGCGCACAGAAGCCATGGCTGAAAATTATACATGGAGCTGACAATTGTAAGAAACTCCACAGAGATAATCATATAAACTCCACTTACCGTACTCCATAACAACCTCCACAAGTCACTCTGTAAGATCTCTATAGCAACGGCAAGGACAATGGGTCTCAGCCCTAGAAATGAGCTGCTCCAAACTCACACACCGACATCCTCACTCTCCAGATCTCCAGGCACATACAAACCCTACCCAACCAGCACCTATTTAATACCCAGGTACACAGGGGTCTCCAATAGATATATATGGGGGCTGATCCCCCTGGGTCCCCCATCTTTTAGATTACCACTCTGAGGTGCTCATTGATAGTGGGATAAGGTGCTATGTCATCCATGTGCCCATTTGGACAGGTCACTATTATGGACCCTGGTAGACAAGTAATTCTAGTGTAAATGGGGTTGCTATTTCCTTCTGATCACTCATATATTCCGTTCGCTCATGTGTGTGCCACCATTATAAGTTGCCATAATATATTCACTATTCCCATATCACTGTATTAGTGTGATAGCCTCCTCTGCTCACCATCTCTGCCAGCTGCTGTCTGATTAAGCATTTTCTACAATAGGCATGTGCTTGCTCCCTGTCAGTCAGATGGTAGCAGGCTGAAGTGGTGAGTGGAGGGGCTGTGCTGGCCACCGTCTCAAGAGCTACCTGATATACTTACTGGGGTAAGGGAGGGCCACAGAGGACGTGATATTGGAGGGTCCTCAGTGGACCGGATAGAGAGGGGGCTGTATTGTATGATCACAGGGGACAACTAGATGCCAGGGATGGGGTATCACAATACATAGAGGGCAATATGTACAAGCAATTTCAGGACCACTGGATGCCAGGAATACTAACACACACAAGTATGATGTAAATCTATAGCAACTGGAGGTGGTGGTACCACTAGAGTCAGTGAGAGGACTGAAGTATGATTTAAGTGCAGAAGCAGAACATCAGTGGTCAGAGGTGTAGTGGGGGACCACTATAGAACCAGGGGTAGGATAGCTGTATGATTTATTTGGCAGCAGCACACCACTGATCTGGGGGTGACAGGGTGAGTGGGGGTTGGGGCAGCACTGAATGGACTGACAGCTTTTGCTGTCAGTCCACTACCCAACACTTAAGGGTTCCACACACCTCTGTGCAGAACAATAATATCAGGGTTTTGAAAGCATTAACACTGTGATGGAGGTGGTTTGGCACTTTCAAAACCATTGAATATGCCTCTGTTCCCAGTATAGAATGGAGATACCTCATTTGCATGAGCACAGCTGTATATTTTGCATGACATCACTATCTCGTTACCACCTTGCACTGGGGGTCTCTGGATATAGCCCTTCTCCATCTAATCTCATCAGTAACATGGTTAGCGCAGATCTAACCTTTTGAAAAATGGGGCCAATGTCTACTAAAGTGTTATGTGGAAATACAGTGGCTTTAAAATTCTGATTGCCTGATAGGGTCCATTGACAGCTGAAAGAAAGAGAAGAAAATATGATTTTGTATAATGTCTTTGTCACATACTGTATCCTAAAGCACTTTACAAGTTGTGAACAGTTACTACAGTTATAGGGTATTTACAGAGAGGTAGCATTATGTTAAGGAACATTATGAGGGGTTTAGAACAGAGAAAAGTGAGAAAGTAAGATAGGAAGAGAGAGAAAGAGCCACCCCAGTGGCTCAGAGGGTTAAAGTGCTGGACACCACACCTCCCACTACACCAGTGACCTGAGTTCAGGAACAGATGTGAGTCACTGGGGAGTCGCCAGTGAGGGAGAGGATCAAGCGGCAGTTTAATTGCTATCCACCCCTATCCCAGGGAGGGGAAACCGGTCACACCACTCCCATGCTGCCACAACATCATGCAGGCATGTTGGCAGGGCTGTGGGAGTAGCTCAGTAGGGCATTGCCAGTGACAAGCTCTGTGGTGATTGTGCAGCTCCACACTCAAGCATGGCACATATCATTGCGTGCTGCCAGTGTGGGGATGGAAAACAGGGAAAAACAGGGGCAGGAGTCCATGACACCTTCATCTGCCAGCCCCTGATCTGTGCCACCACCTGAGGCTCCCGCTCCAGTTCTGGATGTGTACTCTTGGGCAGGGGGATGACTACCCTCCACATCCTGGCTCTGTCACAGAGGCAAGCCATGGGGGAACCACAAAGGCAGATAAGTCACAGGGGAGGTTGTTGTCTATCAGGAGAGGAGGAATAGAGGCCAAAGAGCACCACCTGCACCTACAGCTGGAGAAACAACTTTGTTGAAAGAAAAAGAATGAATGAGATGGAGGAAGAGAGGGAGAAAGAGAGTTGAGAGGGAGAGAGAGAGAGAGAGAGAGAAAGGAAGAGAGTGACTTCCAGTGATGTCACTGGGCTGATGGCCTCTGGAGTCAAAAGCTCCAGGAGCCACAGGCAAATTACTGTATTAAACTGCACATTTCGCTCATCTATGGGTCTAAAACATGTTTCCAGACTGAGACACCATGACTATGAATCGAACTAGAAACAACAAACCCAACTGGTAAAGTTAAAAGCACTAACAGAAGTGGAAGGAATCCCCAGCTGCATGGAAAGCAGTTGACCGGGACACCTGACTCCCAGCCTGTATGAAACGGACTGTAAAACAAATGTATAGTGTACTCCTGTTTCAAGAAGTGCCTGCAATTACATACCACCAAATACTTGACAAAATAAAAAGCATAGCACATGCGGCACTGATGAACGCCATATGTAGGACACAATGTAGGGTGTTTTCTGCTTCTTTGGGCTTTGGCTCATCAATAAATTATATTACAACTTAGCTGGAATTTTTAGTTTTTGTCTAGATGAAACAGATGACTGGCTAGTCACTTAAGAAAAAGGACTGGTGCTCCCAAAATTGAACAGCACTATCAAGGCAATTCACAGAGTGGAGTCCTCCATGACTGATCCAAGGGTGGACTTAAAAGTGATGGAAAAATGCATAGCTGCTATGGAGCAGGCCCTGGGAGAAGTAACAGACTCAGTGGGCTGGCATGACAGGGACATACTCTATTACCTTCACAGAGAAAGGGACCTGCAAAATTGCCAGGACGATCAGGAAAATCATTTTTTTAATTTATTTTAATTTATTTATTTCACATTTTAGATTAATACCATTGAGCACAGAAAGCTCATTTACAAAGGTTCCAAGTTAATGTAATACAAAAACAAGACAGTGTGACACAGGCAAATACAGAACCATGGGAGAACAAGTATGATAAACACAACAACATAGCTGTAAGTCAGTTAAATGAACATTTCAGAACTACAATACTTTGCAATGAAATACCATTGTCCAGTATGGAATACTACTTTAAGTGCAACCCATGGAAAAAAGAATAGCAGCTAAGTTCAGGCTTTGTCAGGCTATAAGGAGTAGGGGAAATTAATGGGTAATATCGACAAAGGTTAGGGGTGGGAAGAGCAAGAATGGGGTGGAGTGGGGGGGGGGCTAAGGAAGCCAGGAAAAGAAAAAGAAAAAACAAGGATGAAATGCAGCCAGTGAAGCTAGAGTGCAGCCAGTGCAGGCTTTTGTCATTGTAGTGGAGGGGCAGGGGTGGGAGTAGAAGAACTGGGATTGGCTAGGTGTGGGGTGTGGGGAAATTGAAGTGCTCTAGGGTGCAAAAACAGGGGCAGGAGAGTAGAAGGGAAGAAAAGGATGGTTGAGTGCTCACCAGTGTTTACTTATGGTGGAGCAGTTATCACTGCTTTGTGCAACAATTTTTGAATTCAGTGTACCAGAGGACATGGAGAAGACATTAGAGACCATGGAGGATTTGGGGACCCGCCTGATGAGATCGGTGTTAAAAATCCCAAAAGATGTTCCTCTTCACCTTCACACCAAAAAGACACACCGCTCACTGCTTCAGAAACCCAGGGATCAAAGAGCCAGGCTCCAGTCAGTCATGGTGTGAATGCTGGAATTTCCAAAATGCCAACTCATCATGTGCACTGCATGGTGGAAGAAGGATTTACATCTGGATGGGAAATGGATCTAAGACATTTTGAATTTGCTATGGAGGGCAGTTAGACATCATTATACAGGTAAAGGACAAAAACATTAAAATTCAACTTAACTATCCAGTCAAACTGAGGGTGTATACTGAAAAAGGGACTCAGTCCTTTGACTCTTTCCAGGAAGCAGCTCCCATCCTCCACAAAATGGGCCTAAACTTGTCCGGAGTTGGAAATGGTAGGGCTAGAGCACAATATCTCCCTCATAGCCTGTCACTGAGTGGGTAGACCTAAACAAGCAAGTCTTACTCCTGCTACGTGGCCGCAACCTCTCCAAGCAGGCATCCAGCACATATTGGAAAAGGAGCTTCGAGCCATTAGCAGCACTGTCTCTGAGGCCATCATTTGAGCAGCTGCAGCTTCATCTTAGATGATGGAAGTGATGGTGATTTCATAACACAACTACTTCCCTTAGAACAGATGTGGCAACTTTTAAATAGTTTTTTCCATCTTTACTGCAGATCAGACATTTTACCATGTGGGGTATAGCTCATCTGTCCTGATCAGACACAGCCTTACCTGTTAGCATCACACTTACGGTGGCACCCCAACCACACAGTAGCTCTCAGACCACTGGATGCGGAGGAGCTAGATTAATTTAGACTTTTTATGCACCTATTTGTGAATGTCCAGAGGTATTCTTATCCACTCCTATAAAGACTTAAAGACTTTCTCTCCTTTTTTCTGCCAAAGGATCATTATTTGTTTAAATGGGTAGGGTGCAGCTCTGGCAGGCAAACTGGAATGAGGTGGCTAATCAGCTCAGAGTGTAATGGGAGGGACCATTGTGGCACAGTGCCAGAAGGGGGGAGGAGACCGCTGGGGGAGGAAATCTTGGACAATGTGAGGGGACTGATTGGATTTAGGGTCCTCTCTGCTAACCACTCCTATGTAACTTTCTGCTGGTAATGGGGACTCGGGAGGTCTGCATAATTTTGTTAAGGTTGCTTGGTTGTTTGGGGCTGGGGGTGCAGCTGCATGGTCTTAAATACAAATCTTTGCTCTTGGTGGGATGCATCCACCTCATGGTCTAAATTTGTTGGGGAGAGGGACTGACTCATGTTCACTTACTGTCCCTCGTGTATTCTCACAACATTCATGATGCAGCACTGTGGTGGATGCTTTCAAATATTTAACACACTCACTATTCTCCTCAGCAAAAGGTAAGTCAGCCTCAATTACTGATGATTGTTTCTGTGGTGTAACATGGGCACCAGTGGGTGGGTGCTCTCTGGGTTTACCCCTTCTTCTTTAAGGGTGGAGAAGTTTCACACTATAAAGTTCAGAGGTCACAACTGCTGGGAGATAAAAGGCTGCTGGATCTGAAGCACAAAAAGTTATTTTTCTTGTTCTGCAGAGATAGGAGTGTTGCTGGGAGGAGGGATGGGAGGTGGCTAACTGTAGGATGGGGTGTCTGCTTGACCCATGGGAGAATTTGGATTTCGGACCCTGAGCGAATGTTCAAGGTGTCCCACTTACCATGGTGGGGACATGGGGCCTGGTGGCGGCATCCTATCCCAGTCTGTGGGGTGGCCTCTCTAGCACAATACATGGAACTTAAATAAACTGGATTATAAAGGGAATAGGGGATGTGAAAAACACAGAAAACACAGAAAAGTAGAGAATGGGATACTGGCCCTTTGTTTTGTTTTGAGGGAAATGTCTACTGGGAATTGCTCAGGGATATTTTATCTGCGGCTCAGGGGCAGTGTGCTGGCAATCTACTCTTATATACAGCCCCATAGGCCATTCCATTGCTAGATCTCAGCCTGGGACACTTTCTGACCAGTACTTAGTACAGGTCAGTCTTGCCCATTGTTGCAAGCACAGTAGCATTAGCTACCTCTTTCTTGTTTACACAAGGTTGAAACTTCTAACCTTGAAAGTACTTCACTATTTTCTTAATGTGATTGCAAACTTTTAGACCTGTTATTGTACCAGTTGTGCAAAAATCAGTTGTTGCTCTTAATGTTCTATATAGTTATGACTTTGTAGTGTGGCTGTTAGTGTGTACTCTGGATGGTGGTTCTCAGGGTGGGTGGTATCTCCTGAATCGCTGGGAGGAGGTGGGACTTATCAGTACATAGATTTCATTTCTTAGACCCATGGATTCTTTAAAGGTCGCTACCCTAAATGTAGAGGATATGAACTCAGCTTCCAAAATTACCAATATTCTTACCCACTTGAAGTGACTAAGCACAGATATTGGGTTCATGCAGGAAACTAGATTGTCAAAGGGGAAACACATTAAACTGCACTGAGATTGGGTGGGGTAGGTGGTAGTGGCTTCCTACTCCTTGGGAAAGAGGATGGGGTAGCCATTCTACCCCACAGAAATGTGTCTTTTGAGATACTCCATTCAGAGGTGTCAGAGAATGGCAGACTTGTCATAGTTTCAGGAGATATGTTTGCCAAAAAATCCACCTTATCAATATTTATGCCCCAAACACTGACACCCCAGATATTTTTTTGCTGAAAATAACAGGCTTGGAAGAGGGCATAATCTTAATGGGTGGGGATTTCAGTTATTTACCTGAACCCCGATGGGACCACTCCTCAGGGTCTACAATGACTAAGAAGCTCATGAGTCAGGTAGTTCGGGTGAAGATGGAAGAATTGGCATTGACTGATTTTTGGAGGGAACACCACCTGTTTGAAAAGGATTTTATCTTTTATTCAAATCTGGATAGGTCCTTCTCCAGGGTAGACTATTTATTATGTAGTAAAATAGATTTACATAAAAAAAAACATGTAAAAATGATTTAAGTCCAAAACTTCACTGTCAACAAGTTATTAAAAAGCTGGAGGAATACTTCACTGTATAAATAAGCACATCCAAAGTAATAGTAGCAAAGTGTTACTCCCCTTGTATACTTCCTTAGTAAGGCTGCATTTGGAATATTGTGCTCAGTTTTGGTCCCCACAAGACCAGGGCTCAAAATATGCTCTGGAAAAAATACAGAGGAAAGCTATGAGGAGAATGCATGAGGTAAAAGATCTAAATTATGATGACCATTTAAACCAGTTGGGACTTTTTTCCTTGGAATACCGTAAGATGAGAGGTGACCTTTGTATGATTTTTAGAGCACTTCATGATGATCTTTTATGGGATAAACTGGGACTATATACCAGAAATAACAGTTATGAAACACGGGCACATCCTTTGCAATTGAAGGGAGAATGTTGTAAAACAAAAAAAAGAAGCTCTCGGTTTACAATAAGAGTTACTAAAGTCTGGAATAAATTGCCCTTAACGGTGGTAACTAGTGATTCAATGGATATTTTTAGGACAAGGCTTGATAGCTATCTATGTGAAAATTCAATAAATGGCTATGTGTAAATAATTTTAGTGAGCTATATGGACCTCAGTGTTTTTTGCTCTGACACCCTATGAAACCTATGAAATGTATCATTCACCCTAAGGTAAACTCTGACCACACAGCAGTTACTGTAGAGTTACAGCTGGGAAACTGGATGAAAGTCACATTTTGGAGAATGAACTGCTCCTTGCTGGTCAGAGAAGATTTTAAATAACTAATTAAGGAAGCAATACAGAGGTACATTCCTGATCATCAAGAGTCAGACACCAAGGAGAAGTGGTACTGGGATGCCTTGAAGGCCACACTTCGGGAAGTCATTGTTTCCTATGCTTCCTGTTTAAAAAGACAGCGAATGGAACAGCAAACTAAATTAGTAACTCAGATCAGGGACTTAGAAAAGCAGCACAAACACTCAGGGAGCTCAGAACTTTATAAGGAGCTGCTACAGGTCTGCAGAGACCTTCAGGTTCTAATAGATGTTAAGACTGAAGGTTACCTCTGATACTTAAATCAAAAGTACTTTGAGCAGGGTAACAGAGATGGCCACCTCCTGGCATTCCATCTGCTCAAAGTGCAGGCTGAGCGCTATGTCAGTAAGGTATGGGTTATGGTAAGGGATAGAGAAATGGATGTATTTACCCCTAGAGACATAGCCACTGACTTTCAGAGTTATTACTAGTCCCTGTACCAAACAGACACCATAGAACAGGCACAGTGGGAGGAAATCCATGATTTCCTCAATCGTATTATGCTCCCCAAGCTGAAAGAGGTAAACAAAAATATGTTGGATGTCCCAATTACCCCAGAGGAAATAGAAAAGGTAATTATGAACATGCCCACAGGGAAATCACCTGTCCCTGATGGATTTAACCTAGAATTCTATCAAACATTTAAACAACAGCTAATCCCTCCACTAACAAAAGTATTCAATGCAGGTGAGGAACTGGAAGTCTTACCAAGCTCCTGGCAGTCAGCTTTTATAGCTGTTATCCATAAATCAGGAAAACTGCTTGATAAATGTGAGTTATATCACCCCAGTTCATTGTTGAACATACACTCCAAAATATTCACTAATGTTCTGGACAGCAGAGTGAATGGAGTCTTACAGAAAGTTATACACCCAGATCAATCAAGCTTCATGCCAGGCAATCACCTGACAGATAATAGTAGGAGATGTCTAAATATTTTTCATGAGGAGCAGAGGGCAAGGGGCCAACAAATTGCCATTATGATTGACACCAAAAAAGCCTTTGATTGACTCAGCTGGGATTTTTTCTTTGCTGCCCTTGCAAAATAATGGTTAAGGATCAAGTTTGTGGTTGGATTCAGGGTCTGTACTTAGCCCCTATAGCTAGGGTTAGAGTAAATGGTACAGTTTCAGAACACCTCTTGACTGAGCGGGGAACTAGGGAGTGATGCCCTCTTTCTCCCTTGCTCTTTGCCCTTAACACTGAGCCATTGGCAGAGCAGGTATGGTCCCATCCAGACTTAGAGGAATTAAAATTGGGGTGGGGTGGGCTTAGGATATCATTATTGTGTTGCTTGCATGCATGTGCAAGAATCACATTGCTTTCAGCAGTTAGGAGAATGCCTAAATGTGTCGAGAAATTTAGGCCACATCACCATGCAATCAGCTGTTTGGTGCATTACAAGCTACTAAAACAGCTGATTGAATCTCATGGTGATGACTTCTCCGTCAGCCTCTCACAGTCCCCAGGAAGCCGATGGAAAGCCGCCACCCACCATTCAGTGTGCCTTCCTGGTGAAACATTTCAATAAAAAAAAAAAAAAGCAGGCAGGTGTCTAATCCCTCTGTCGGCATTTCCTCCCCAGTTAACTAGAATCTGCAGCTTATCCAATAGGTAGGAAATGGGCAGACTGGGTGGGCCAAGTGGTCCTTAGCTGCCATCAAAGTCTATGTTTCTATTTGCCAACAGGGCAGCCCAATCCCTGTCAGCATAATGTTCCTCCCCATTTGTTGTTTACTGAATGGGGTGCAAATCCCCTCAGCTCATGCGTCCCCACACCAGCACACTGTATGGCTGATTGGGATGCCCAAACCTCGTCGGCTCCACTGCCCCCAAACAAACTTTCATCTGCCACACTGGGAGCCCACCCTAGAGTGGCAAAAGTCTCTTTGGCCAATGGGGGTACCCAATCCCCCATGAGCTCCACTGCCCCCCAAACAAACTGCCTGGTGCCACGCTGGGAGCCCATCCCAGTGTGGCAAAAGTCTCACATCGTCTGTGTAAAAAAAAAAATACCTAGAAGAAAAAAATGGTCCCTCGTTGATTCTCTTGCCTCCCTCCCCCATCCCGTGCCACCCTCTTCGTACCCCACCTCCTCACACCCCCACCTCACCCCACACTTACCTCTGGAGCCCAGCATGATGATCTTCGGTGGACCGGAAACACATCTGCACTCTTCAAAGCAGACTGCAAACTGAGGAAATGCCGGTAAGCTGTATAATGGCATAAATGTGTTTTATTTTCAACTTTGGTGCATACCATGGCCATTTTGGGAATTTTTCACCAAATTTTCAACACGGTTCTTGGGACCCCACCTCATGAACTCGGTCACTGTCATTTTGTTACTCGGTCCTGAAAGATGATTTCGTGGTCACTGCGTGGAACCACCTTTTGGGACTGATTAACAAAATGACAGTGTCAAAGTTCATGAGGTAGGCCCCCAAAAACCCTATGTGGAAAATTTGGTGAAAATATTCCCCAAACTGACTGTTTTATGAGCGTGCATTGCACAGTTCCTATGCATGCTCGTTACTTCACGCATTTTTAATATTTTCACTCCAGATTTTCAACATTGCCATTTTCCCACACCTTCTTATGAACAGTACAGCTGTCATTTTTCACATCTAGCCCAAAATGTGTTTTCGCACAGGTAGCTCACAATGGCGCAGTCAGTGTGCAAAATCAATGTTCAGGACACATTAAGAAAATCACAGTGACACTGTTCATGAGGTAGGCCACCAAAAACTCTATGTTGAAAATTTGGTAAAAGAAATTCCCCAAAATGACTGTATTATGAGCGTACATTGCGCAGTTGCTATGCACAGTCATAACTTTGAGCATTTTTAATATTTCCAATCCAGATTTTCAACATTGCCATTTTACCACACCTCCTTATGAACAGTACAGCTGTCATTTTTGACATCTTGTCTGAAATTTCTTTTTGACATGTAGCGCACAGTGGCACGGTCAGTGTGCAAAATCAGTGTTTGGGACAGATTAAGAAAATCACAGTGACACTGTTCATGAGCAGAGGTCTTAAACTGGCTATGTTGAAAATTTGTTGGCAAACATCCGTAAAATGACTGTATTACAAGTGTGTATTGTGCAATTTCCATGCACCTCGTAAGTTCACGATATTAATATTTTCAGTCAGATTTTCAACATTGCCATTTTTCCACACCTCCTTATGAACAGTACAGCTGTCATTTTTCACACCCTGGCCAAAATGTGTTTCACACTTCTGGCACAGAATAGCGTGGTCACTGTGAGAAATCAGTGTTCGGTACAGATTAAGAAAATCATAGTGACAGTGTTCATGAGCGGAGGTCCCAAAATGCCTGTGTTGAAAATCTGCTGTAAAATATCCCCAAACAAATTACATTACGGGTGTGCATTGCACAGTTTCTATTCACACTCGTGACTTCACCAGTTTTTTTATATTTTCACTCCAGATTTTCAACATTGCCATTTTTTACACCTCTTCATTAACAGTACAGGTGTCATTTTTCACATCTTGTTCAAAATGTGTTTTTGCACCTGTGGTGCCAAGTGCCGCAGTCACTGTGCAAAATCACCTTTCAGCTAACAAACTGATAGTGTCACTGTTCATGCCGTGGGGTCACAAAAAGCCCATGTTGAAAACTTGGAGTAAAAATACCAAGAAACACTCAGGGGTGTTAGGGTTTTCGACTTAATGCCTACCCTGTAAGGGACTGACAGGTGTTAGGGGTGTGATTTTGGATTGTTGGCAGTAATGCTCATGCCATTCTACCCCAACCTGCAGCCAGTGGCAGGCATCAAGGCGCCTTTGACCCTTTGGCCCTAGAGTTCATCCCATTCTCCTATACTGCACCCATTTCAATGTATTTCCTTATGGAATGAGGTAAGTGTAAAGCCTGAACAATCTAATGCACACCTCGACACTTGTAAGTCTCTGCAGGATATAGTGAGGTGAAATATCATGACCGTTATGGGTGACGACCCAAAGGCACACCCCAATGCCTGTCCATCTCTGCTGGGTGGGAGTGGAGTTGGAGTCAGTTCAATACTTCACTGCCATTTTTATACTGCATCTGTCTAACTACTGCACTTCCACTGCTAATGACAGCAAGCAACACTTGGCATTGACAAATGCTTGTTTGTAGATGATACCATGTTGTACCTAAGAAACCCATTTCCCATTTTCCCGATTCTTTTATAATATTCTACAGCAATATAGCAAAGTGTCCATGTTTAAAATTAATGATGGAAAACTGAGGTAGTATTGACTAGTGGTGACTACCAACATTTAAGCAATTAATTCACTTTAAATGGGTAACTAATCATATTCAGTATATAGGAGCTAATTATAGTAAACTTATTGCTGAGGTTCTCACCTGCCTCAAAGATGGAATTGCTCCTCTGTCACTGATTTACAGTGGACACCATCCGCATGAATGTTCTCCCATGATTTGTATTACTTTTTCAAACACTCCCACTGAATATTCCCAGAACTGATTGGGGAAGAATTAATAAAGCTCTACATCACTTCATCTGGGGTAACCACAAAGCTAGAATTCACTGGACTGATCTACAGAGGCCCAAAGACCAATGTGATGTAGGGCTCCCTAATTTTAGAGTACATTATCAAAAGGCTCAATTTCTCCCTTGGATAGCGTATAAGAAACAGGACCCTGATAATGTTTGGGTATCACAGAAACTCAGTAGTAACTTGGGTGTCCACCCCTTGGAGGGGTTTGACACCCCGGGAGAGAAACTGACCACGTTAACTGTAACCAACCACTAGATTCAGCAGCTCTATAGGGTCTGGGAAGCAGTCAAGAGGGAATTTGGAATCAGTGGATCTCTCACCTCCCACACTCATATAGACTGTTGTTGGGAGTTTTCCCCTCTGCTAAAGGACAGCACCTTCTCCCAATGGAACAGGTTGGGTCTTGCCCACTTTTCACGGTTCGTGCAGGAAGGGTCACCCAAGACTTCACAAATGCAAGAGAGTTCACACTTGATGGCTTGTCTTCTACAGATGCTTTTCTTTATCTTTATTTTTATTAATATTTTGAGATACACTTATGAGCCGGGTCTCATTTACGGAGGTTCCATGTAATACATTACAGAGCAGTATTTGGATGAGACACAAACAATACAATGATTTGGAGAAGTATTTCAACAACATGACCTTCATTTGATCTAGAAAGAGGTAAACAGCTGCTACAAGGTAGCAATGACATGGTAGGCAGGAACATAGGAGGGAATTTTAAGGGGGAGATAAGGGGCAGCTCTAGGGGAAGAGTGGGAGAGGAGGGAAGGAGGGGCGAGTCGGATAATGTAGTCCCATAAGGGGGTTATATTAGGTATTTAAGTGCAGTTGCAGGTTATTTTTGATGCAAAGTACTTTCTCAAAGTAGATTTAAAATTATCAAGGAAGGATAAGTCCAGTATAACAGTTGGGAGCTCATTTAGCCAAGTCAGCAAACCAACAGTGAAGGATCACTTAGCCAGGTTGGTCCTACGAAAAGGTGCTTGTAGAGATTTCCTGAGGGCACTCCAGATGGAGTTCTTGTGATGAGCTGGGCAGATAAGTGAGTTAAAAGTGGGGGAGGACAGACCAAGGAGGGTCTATTTTGTAAGTAGGCATGTTTGGTACTTGATATGTAGGTCAAGAGGTAACCATCCTGTATTGATGTAGAGGTCACAGGTGTGTGTCAATCTGTCAACACCTAGGACTAGGTGACATGCTTTGTTAAGGGTGACCTTTACTCTGTGAAGAATTGAGTCTGTAGCTACACTGTAGACCACTCACGTAGTCTATCATAGGGAGGACTGAGAAGGTGACTGATAGCCATCTAGCCTCATCGGTCATGTATGATCTGTGTCTATAAAGGGTGCCCAGTTTTTTATTTACCATTTTTACTGCTTGGTCAATGTGGTATGCAAAAAAGAGATTGTCATCTAGGTAGACACCTAGATATTTGAAAATGTTGACCTGTTCCAGGGCTTTGCCTTCCCAGTTAAGGATAGCAAAGGGTGGAGCTTGTTATTTTTTTGGTGACATGTGGGTAGCATGGTTTTGGTTTCCTTGTAATTTAAGAGTAACATATTGTGAGAAAATCATTGATGCAAGAAAGAAAAGTTGTTTTATATCAAAAAATAGATTTGAGGAGAAGGGCTATCTTTAAAGAGGTATGTCTATATGTCACCATTTATCTTCTAAGATGCCCTACCTCAAAGAGTGCTCAGACCAATCATAGCTTGATGGTAATGTCACCCAGTAAGTGGACTAAATGGGATGCTGGCAAAGCCGACCCAGAACTGCTTAATTCTTTGCTTTGTGAAGACATGTGTTGGCTGTCTTGACAATTTTGGATGAGCTTGGATTTGTACCAAAAACCTGAAGCTACACCTGCTTGGAACATTATTTGGGTTTTGACATTGCTACCGCAAGGGGGTGCTAAACTGGCTGCTGCAAGTGACTGTTTCTTCCAGTACTGGATCAAGCAAGGCCTATGTTTTGCATACTGAAAATTTGGACTAAAAGTAATGTCTTGGAATTTCTGTTAAAAGCCTGAACAAGAGACTGACTTTGGAATTTACCAGCCAGCTAGCTTGCAGTGCTGTTGAATAGCAGTGAGTCCAGAGTTGCAGGTTCAAAGGCAGAAATTAACTGAAACAGAAAAGAGTCACAGAGTCCAGTTACTCAAAAACAACATTGCTGTCCACAGGGAAGATCTTTCTACAGACTGTGCTGAACTACTAAAATCTTGTCTGATTCTTCCCACTAAATTCTGAAGTGATTTTTGATGATTTGTGACATCAAGCAAGAAGGATCCAGCCTGCATTGCTTCACTAATGTCAAAAGACTCTACAGTTCCAGGTTCAAGGGAAAAAAAGACAGCAGACTAAAGCCAAACTCACCACAAAGGACATTTGTCATCCAAAACCAAAAGTTCTCACCAAGACTTTGAAAGCTAAAAAAGTAGAAGACCACAGCTACAGATAACTAAAACATAAGTATTCCTTTATCTTACCATTAGTACTTATTTGGCTATCTGGGGTGATAACTTAGTGCATTTTAGCTCTAAACCTTGGGTTTATGGTTAAGCTAAAATTTAAATCTGAAGAAAATACCCATTAGAGTACATACTATAAAGTTTAAACAAGTATCATACTAAGATAATCTGAAACACTAGTGCAATGAGTTGCAAGTTCTCATAGTAAAAGAAAAGGTCATACTGTTTATAAGTATGCTAAAGAAATAGTATAAACTGTCATTTATTATGCTGAATATTGCTTGATTATTTAATTTGCTTATTGCTGAAATTTGTTTTGTTTTATATGATTTACTTGATTTTCTAAAATCTTTTCTTTACATTACAGTTTGTTTACATTACTTTTATTATGCTTGATATTTAAGCTAGTTATGAATATTTAGGACTTGTACATATGTGAATAAAATATATTTATCTCTTATATAATCCAAAGTGTGGCAACAGTGTTTCTCACTGTCATTTTTTAATCTGGAGAGCATAGGATAATATCACATGTGAATATTTATTATTTTTGGTAATTTATGAAATTATTTTTGGGTAAGGCCCGAGGTGAATCCAAGTACATTCTTATAAAAAGTGATATTATAAGCCTTTGTTCTGACAGTCTCATGGGAGGGACTTATCTCCTGGAAGTAGTGGCAGAAGGACTCGAGACCTTTTCGTGTGCAGTAGGTGGGGGGGTGTATGATAATCTGTAGACTCTTGCACCCTTTGCCTAGTGATAGTCTATTTGCAAGACATTCGCAATCACTCATGATACTGTTTAGTGGGATTAATTGAGCCCAGAGGTGGGTTCTTTTGTATTGGAGACATCCCCCACCCTGTTTCCCTTGTCTGTCCTGCCTGCCTACTTTCAGGTAGTCTCATTCCTTAAGATGGGAGATTAAATGAATGACATACAAACGGACCCACACCCAATATGTTTGGTCATCAGACAAGCTGCAGATGGCCATCTGTGGAAGAAATATATCGTATTGCTTGTCCAAACTTTCACCCACACAAGGGAGTCACCACCACTATCATATCAATTGGCTTGGAAAAGGGAATCTAGACTAAGCTTCAGTTCTCATAATTGGAAAGGTATTTGGGAAGGTTTTTTTTGTACCCCAACCTCCAAAAAATTGGACAGAGTTTAGATGGAATATTTTGAGTTGCTTCGAAAATCTGACCAATGCTGGCTGGGATGTGGGGAGGAGGGCATTTCTTATCACATCTTCTAGGACTGCTCTCTACTGCAGGCCTTTGGGCTGAAGAGGGGCTGAAATACAACCTAATAGCTGGTATGTCAGGCACCACCAGCTTTGAACATCTGATTTTTGGGAAGCTCCCCAAGGAAAGGACAAATCACCAGAAGTCATTTTGGATATCCTATTGGCAGCAACAGATAAGGCAATTACAAATAAATGGCTTGTTCCTACCCCAATGCTACATAATTGGGTTTCCATAATTAAAACATTTACTGTGTGGTAAAAATCACGGCTGATCTTCTTTACAAACAGACAAAATGATGGTGATTTGTTTGCCCTGTATGGGTTTCATAGAAGAGCTTAAGGGTAGATCAGTCTTGTCCCAACAGGCCTGGGGTGTCGACTAGCCATGGGACTGCCATGTTGAGAAGGGGAAAAATGAAATGTACAACAGTTGGAAATGTGTGATAATATATAGAGTTACACTTATTAAAATTGCCTCACCAAGTTATATGGTATCTATTTTCTGTTTCTGGTTATTGTCATAATGCTATGAAACTGAAAGGGGGCTCAGAAGGGTTATGAGGAACTATTTGTCACAAATGCACTCCGCAGGTCAGGCCCTCTGCTCCCACAGTGCCAACCTCAGTGTGCAATAGTGTGAACAGGTAACAGACAGCTTTACCCTCCTGTCTGCTTTTGGGTCTGAATCACCTTTAGTCTCAAGTTCTGGGGGGATTCAAACTGTGAACCTTATGCTAGCATACCCAAATGTACAGGCTCAGATAATATTCCCTTCGGGGGGAAGCAATATATCTTTCGCCTATGGGCACCTAACCAGGTATCCAAAATGAACCCTTTTAACTCTATAAGAGACCTTAGGTATATTCTTACCTTTTCCCAAGCTTAGTAACACCATCAAGCTGTTGAACAATTGTCAGACTTAATCATCTATATGTCACATGCAAAAAAAAACTGGCAGACACCCAGGCAGTCTTTCAAAGAAAATGTACTTTACTAAAAGATGATAAAAATATAAAAAATCTAAACACAGAACAACATATCAAGGAGCTCACAATCACATAAAAGAACAAGGGGAAAAGTACAAAAGAAAAACTCCTACCACAATACATTTAGACCTTTGCTGCTAAGGTATTACCTTTGAAAGTGATTATAGCTAGATCAGAGAGCTGTGTCTCTCTTGGAGTCCCAAAATAATATAACATTCATTTCAGACACAAGTATCAGTTTAAACTGTGTCTCCACGCCTCTTCTGTGAGTTATCTAGCTCCTCCTTTTAGAATCAAAGAAATGCAAACATGATGTCCTATCAGGAGGCATATTAAAAAATGTGACATCAGAAAAAACTAATTTCCCAAATTATGAGTCTTTGATCAACCAGTTCCTTTGAGGTTTATAACCCTGCAGTCCATCACCTAGGTGTGATATAGCCAACATGAATCAGCTAAATGACATCCTGTCCTGTAACAAAATGTATATTTAGTTTTCCAACTTCAAAAGCTTGAGGTCATAAAAAGGCCATAAAATGCCATTCTGAAGGAAGTCAGTTAATTAAATGGTTTCTGGTCAGTTTACATATCCTGTAGCGTCATTGAAACTTTGGGGGGGGGGGCACCCATGGAAGCACAGGCTGTCTTATGTGAGACAATCACATACTATATTTTTACATTACAAATATCATACAATAATCATAACTAGCTGGCCAAGCATCACACTATTTATTCATAGAGAGGGTGATGGAGGCCCGGAATGGCCTCCCAGAGGAGGGTGGGTGGTTTCAAAAAATGGTTGCAGGTTTCAAGAGTGCATGGAACAGGTTAAAGAGGACCTTGAAAGTAACACAAGGGTTGTGGATGATCACAAATCATGTAGGGGTTGTGGTGGCATGTTAGGCAGGGCAAATGGACAGACTGGATGGGCCAAAGGGATTTTTATTTGCTGACAACTTCTACGTTTAAATGTTTCTATGTTTAAAATGGCCAGGATGTTTCCCTGGCTCCAAAAAATAGATACTGGGTTTCAGGTCATACAACAGCAACAGAGATGTTTATTATCATATATGAGAGCAGACAAAGACAACAAAGTCTATACTGTATTAATGATCATACCTAGTCTTCTGCTTATTTGAGGACTGCCTGAAAATGGGACTCATCTTCTTTTAGAACCTAACCAGTGAAGGGAACTGGCTGTAAGCTTCATGTTATTCTATACAATGCCGAATGACTGTTTTGGCTTTATTTAACTGTTGCTTCTATGATTTTTGTATGACCAACACAATAAAGAAGTTTAAAAAAAAAAAGAAAAGGGAGAGAGAGAGAGGGAGAAAGAGAGTGAATGGGGGAGGGTATACACAGAAAGGTAAGTCACCTACACAGAGTTCCTCACTGAGTAAGTGGCAGCGGTGGGATTGTAACCTGGGCATCAGTTTCACAGCACTGCACTCTAACCAGTAGACTACAGTGCTTATGATAATGAGTAGCCACCATGCCTAGTACAATGTCATAAATCATACCTGCCAAATTTCTCATTTTACGTGATAGTGTCATTGATACACAGGTTAAAGGCTAGCATGTTCTGTGAAAGCTTATTATTTTTCAGACATGAAAATAATATGAGATTGTTTGTTCAGACTGTTTATGTTCATATTAGACAAGTTGAGTTTTAATTCATTGGAATCACACGGTGCCTTAACAGTTAAAGCAGTTATTGTTACTTGGCATATCCTGCGGTCACAAATCTCTGTAATTCAAACAAATGGCAGCAGGCAACAACCATCCCCATAAATGTGAGCAGCTTAATTTGGTTCTTGTAATGACTGCTAGGAATTAACAGGATGTTAATCTTTTTCCCACCTGCTGTGCATGATTATGTTCAAGTCTAATCAACTTGATTGCAACGGCAAGCAATCCCTGTTTTTATTTAATTTCAATTGTCTGGTGCTTGAGTTCTGTGTTTTTAGTATAACATGTACCACACTGCACATTTATGTAAACAAGGTAAGTTAGAATGGGGAAGCGGAAGCAATCAAGAATAATTACTTTTTGACTGGAACTCTAGTTAGGGAATTTAGGATTTATTCCTGATTGCAGAAGTTTAATCTGAAATCTAGTTTACTCTAAAACTTAATTGCTTTCTTCAGGAAGTAACATGTTTTGTTTTGAATTTTGGCTGAAATTGATTTAAATGAGAGTACTAATAGCCTAATGAGCTATTTTGTACTGCAGGTGATACATTCATTGATGAGGGATGATATTCTAACCCTTCTGTACATTTAGGGGATCCTTTTGTATACTCTGTCCTTGAAGAGAAAACATTAAAAAATGGCATTTAAAATATAAAACACAAGGATTGATTAAGACAGAGAGATTATTCTCAGAAATGAATTCATTTGCTCTATAAGATACATTTGCTCTGCACTACTTTTGTCGTTAGCTAAGAGCAAGACTTGTAACTATTTAGTTTCATGTTTAACATTCTTGATTTACAAGCCACTCATAAAAATTAGCTAGATGCTCAAATCCAGGTTTTAACAAAATTATGTTGTTGTCTGGACAGTTTCCCTTCATATTGAAAAGCTATGACCCACCAGTAAGTGATCTGTCTCCTGATATATTCTGCAGGGTGACAGGATTTATAAAAATTTCTTCTGCCTGTTTGGTAACTAAATATTTGTCCTGTAGTGTGCTCTTGCTTGCTTTTACTTGACACCAAATAGCATGACTGGCCTTTGAACCAAGGGTTCTTCGGGTGAGTACTGCACATGGAAGATCACCAGGGTGAAGGTTTATAGTTTATATAGTAGATGGGGCTGTCCCAGGATATTCAATCAAGTGGGGGGAGACCGATGTGCACAAGGAGAAATCCTCGTGTCACTGTGTCCTTTTCCCAATTTCATTTCTGATTATTACTGAATCTTGCCACTGTATATCTAGATAGGGCACTTGTTGTTGTATGATTGGGCCAGCTAACAGCTGCCACTTCAGCCCAGTCTGTGTTTTAAAATGGATTACATATTCTGAGAAAAAAGCTATCTTAAACAAAATCTTTAATTCTCCCTCCTAAGCTAAATCTCTAAAGTTTAAAGATCACTGGAAATTTAAAATACAGGTTATTTTACCTTTTCTTGTAGTGTATACTAACAACATAAACTGCTTTTATGTAAATAAAGTGTTACTCAGACTTAAACTTACCATGGGGGTTGTGACAATATGTTTTTCATTGCTGCTCCTCTTAGACCCATAATTCTTTGGTGATGTCATTTTAGTCCTTAGTCTCTGTTAACAGTTTTTACCCCAGCCCTTTATGCAGCGCTATTACAAAATATTGATTTAAATTGACAAGATTCATTTTATGTATTATATTGTTTAATTTTCCTGATTTTAGCAGGAAGAAAACTGTGCTGAGAAAAAAATGGCACAATGCATTTTCTCACAGAATATTGTCACTCTGAAAACAAAGGGCAGAAACAGCAGTGACAAAATCACAATACAGTTTCACACTTCATTTTTTTTAAATAAAGAACATTTTACTGTACTTCAGCAGTGAAAATAACAAACATTAATTCTTGTAGGTCCCTTGATCTTTTGGCACCAGCAAGCTACAGTAGCTTGCTGCTGCCTCCGGCCATCACGTGTGTTCTTTTCTACATTTGATAAAGCTTAACAGTCGCTCTGAGTGCTCTGGATGCATGATGACATTGCTGATGGCAATGATAGGACTTGTAGGTCTTGGTGTAAGATTTCAGACCAACAAGTCCAGGTTTCATTTATAGTTAGGTATATTTTTTCTTTGGCTCTACAAACTGTTTGCTGTTATTGCTGATGTCAGTGACAGAGTTTCATGGCTTATAGAAGGGTTTCATGGGGATCTGCCCTCAGAATTCATATACATATACACAAAAACAAGCATTGGTGAATTCCTTAATGGTTTGCTTTGTCCAACCATCTGATCAATAACTCAGTGACAGAGCACCAGGACAGTATTGAGGAGGGGCTAGGTTTGATTTCCAATAGGGCACAATTTTTCTTTTTCACTACAGTTTATGCTGTATGAGAAATAGAGAAAAATGTATAGGCAACTTTGTATTATGGATTTAGTTTTTACACTCCCGAGGTTTATGAGGTCATCATACACCAAGAGTGTGTAAAAAAAAACGATAATCACATAGTTGCCTATACTTTATTTTTTATAATTACTAGTGCAAGGAGTGTAGTTGGAAAGAGAGCCAGAAACAGGATTCAGAGAGTATAGTGCTTCTTTGCAATCTCTTGTCCAGGCTGGCACTTCAGTTTCTTCCCTTCTGATGTGATGCCAGTGAACCCTCAACTATCTCTGGCACTTCAATTTCCTCCCTCCTAACGTAACATGAGTGGACCTCCCTAACTCTAACTCTCTCTCTCTCTCTCCCCCCCCTCTACTAACTGATATAACACACTGATCAGACTAGGAGGAGAGAGGATTCTGTGGGTCCTTAGTGCCCTTCTGGTTTCCGGTCACCGCAATAGATACATCACGTCACAAATGCACTCCGCAGGTCTGGCCCCCTGCTCCCACACTGCCAACCTCAGAGTGTAATAGTGTGAACAGGTAACAGACAGGGTAACCCTCCTGTCTGCTTTTGGGTCTGAATCACCTTTAGTCTCAAGTTCTGGGGGGATTCAAACTGTGAACCTTATGCTAGAGTACCCAATGAACAGGCTCAGATACGTACTCTCTTTGGGGATTGCGGTACAATCTTTCACCAGGGCACCCAGCCAGGCTTCCAAAATGAACCCTTTTAACTCTGTAAGAGACCTTAGGTATATTCTTACTTTTCTCCAAGCTAACTAACACCATCAAGCTGTTGAACAGTTTTGTCAGACTTAACCCCTTATATGTCACATGCAAAAAGAACTGGCAGACACCCAGGCAGTCTTTCAAAGAAAAGGTACTTCACTAAAAGATGATAAAAATATGAAAAATGTAAACACAGAACAATATATCAAAGAGCTCACAATTCACATAAAAGAACAAGGGAAAATTACAAAGCAAAACTCCTACCACAATACATTTAGATTTTTGCTATCTAAGGTATTACCTCTGGAAATGTGTTTTAAAGTTAGATCAGAGAGCTGTGTCTCTCTAGAGTCCCAAGATGATATAACATTCATTTCAGACAAAAGTATCAGTTTAAACTCTGTCTCTACACCCCATCTGTGAGTCATCTAGCTCCTTCTTTTAGAATATAAAATTACAAGAAATTATTTCCTATCAGAAGGTATTTTAAATAAGGTGTCGTCAGTAGAAAAAATACATTTCCTATATATAACTTCTTAATTACACATTTCCTTTGAACTTAGCCATCCCCCACTGGCACCAATGTTTTAAAAAGTTAACAGGAATCAGCCTAATGATGTCCTGTTTCTGAAGTCATAAAGTCATACTTGGTTTGCATTTGAAAAAGCCTAGGCATGCCATAAAAAGGTAATAAAATGCCATTCTGAAGGAAGTCAGTTAATTAAATGGTTCCTGGTCAGTTTACATATCATGTAGCTTCATTTAAACCTGGGGGGAGGGCACCCATGGAAGCACAGGCTGTCTTATGTGAGACAATCACATACTATATTTTTATATTACAAATATCATACAATAATCATAACCAGCTGGCCAAGCATCACACGTCACCTGCCAGATCTGATTCTTTTTTTTTTAATAGGATTTCATCGAGTGACATTGGGTGAGATGACAGGGAGAGCCTGTGGGATGAGTGAAAGACTGCTGTGATGTGCTAATGGTGAGTGCACCACTGACAGTCTCAAGACAGGCATTCCCACTCAAGCAGACAGGAGCAAAGAAAGTGTTCTGGAAATGCCATAACTGGGTGCCCTTGTTATTATGGTGTTTGAAACACAGCTCTACTCCATATTAAAGGGGTCAACAGTAACTATAAATTGCTAAATGTCATTGCTGATGTTAGTGATAGTGTTTTAGGGCTTATAGTAGCATTTCAGACTATGGGACTGTTAGTGCTATGTTGCAGTCAGCTTAACTGGTTCTGGTTGAGGCTTTGTGGCTTGTGTAGGTTTCAGTGCAACTTGATGGGAAGCATTTCTTTCAGCTATAGCCGAGAGTTCATTACTAAATTCCAATGCAGCTGTGTATGGGAGTGGGAATCTGCATTTGGTTAAAACTGTTAGATACACAAAGACAAGCACTGCTGAATTCCTTAATGATTGCTAATTGCAAGATATGCATTTGAATAGCAAACATCTTTGTCTAGAAACCTTTGTCCAATCACCTGACCAATAGCACAGTGGCAGAGCACTAGGATAGTATTTGGGGCCCAGGATCCATTCCCAGTAGGGCACTTTTAATTTCTTTCTCACTACAATTTATGATGTATGAGAGAAATTTTAAAATGCCATGGCTGATATCACTGATAGGGTGTCAGGTCATTTAGTAGGGTTTCAGACCATAAAAATGTTTGCTTCATTTTGCAGTCAGCTTAGTTAGTTCTGGCTGACACTTTAAGGTTTGTGTAGGTTTGAATGTAACTTGGTGGGAAGCATTCCTTCAAGCTGCACCATAGGGTCCATTATCAAACTCCACTGAAGCTGTGTAATGGAAAGGGGAATCTGGATTTGGTGAGAATTCCTATATAGAGTGATACACAGAGACAAGTATTGGTGAATTCCTTTAGGATTTCTAATTGCAAGATATGCATTACCACAGGAGGCATCTCCATCTGAAAACCCTACATTCAATGATCTGAACAACTGTGCAGTGGCAGAGCACTGGGACATTATTTGGGGGGTCTAGTTCCAGTTCCCAGTTGGGCACATTTTCTCTTTCAGTTCATTCCTAAACTCCTGTGCAGCTGTGTATGTCATTGCTGATGTCATTATCAGTGCTGGGTAAGTTACTTTTTCTATTACTTTCTATTACATTTGGAAACTTGTTCAAAGGAGGTCTGCGCAGTCACTAGCAGAGATGGAGGAGAAGTACTAGAAAAAAGTAATACACCTTACAATTATTGTTGCTTATTTCTTTCAATACAAAAACAATACAAAAATAACAAATAACTATAACAGATTAAATTTTTTGAAAGTAATAGGTTAGTTACTAGTTACTTTCAAATAAATGTAATCAGTTACAGTTACATATTTCTTTTGTGTAAAAAGACATACGTAAATGTAAGTGTAAGGTCTATTACGTCTTCCAGTACTTCTCCATCCTTGCTAGTGACTGCACAGAGCTTTCCAGAACAAGTTTTCAAAAGTAATAGAAAGTAATAGAAAAAGTAACCTACCCAACACTGGTCATTATATGGCTTTCTGGGCTTGGAGTAGGTTTTCACAATATGGAACTGTTATCAACCCACAAACCAAGTACATGAAATGTAACTGTCTCTGTCCCATCAAGATTAATCAATCATTAGAGGGAGTAGAAGCTCATCACTCACAGGTCAGGACACGCTTTTGTTTGACAAATGATCATGTTGACTCCAGAGGTCCTAGTGCAGGAATTGATCAGTTTAAAAGTTCAGCATTTGTGTACCTTGTAGGGTATGCATGTTTATTCTGTGAGCTGTATGTGTATTCCTGAATGTATGTATGTGTCTGTATTGTGTAGTATCTGTATGTACATTGTTTAGCAAGTATCTGTTTCTTTTACTGTACAAAAATGACACATCCATACTCTGGTGCCACTTAGTACCATTTGTACTTGGATTATATAACACTTGGGGTCAGCTTTGTTTCCAGTTTCCTTGGTTTAGAGGGTGCAAGTGTTTATTTTACTTTCTAAAATAATATAGAATGAGATATTGTATATTTTTGAAATAATATGGGTATAATATGATACAACTAATATTATTTCTTCATGTTCTACAACTTGACTGACATTTTTGCATTGCATTAAAACAAAACAATGTGATATGGTTGATATTTCCATGCTATACTACCTCAACACGATGTAGTAACACAAGCCAGAGTACACTGTATACATACTGTATATTAGAAATTCTTTGTAAAAAACTTCACTAATGCATGAGTTAGGGTAACTAATGCCAAAAAAATATGGACATGAGGCATTAAGGTTTCCAACCCTAACTTCCTAGCCCCACCCCCATGCAAGAAAAGGAAAAAACATTAGGGTTATGGGTCACCGGAGTCTTGGTGATTCAGTGGTGGGGTCTTCCTTGGGGTTGTAAACCATAATGCTCACCCTCCCCCAGCCCATAGCCACCAGTCTGAAGCACAGGATACAGCTCCAAGTCAGTGCCTCATATTGATACACTCTTGAAAGTCAGAGAAGTATGTCTCGCCACATGTTGCCAACACAGTTTGTTTTAGCTTTCTTCATGTAAGGTCCCTCATCTTGAGGGCCCTGTGTGAAGAAAGGAGATTATCCGAGAAGTTGTTTACTCAGGGAATGGGGTGAGCATTAGCCAGGGTTGACAACCCCAAGGACTACCCCACCACTGATCCGTTAAGAGACCGGAGACCCCAAACCCTAAAGTTTTTTTTTTCTTTTGCTGCTTAAGAGGTGGGGGTAGGAAGTTAGGATTGGGAATCTTAATGGCACATTTCCCTACTTTTGTAGCTTTAAGTTCCACTAACAGGTGCATTTTTTCACCAAACCAATGAAAGGCATCATTCTGGGGCAAGCACTTTCTACCCTGAAAATTTCAGATTGAAATTCCAAATTGTCTGGGGTGTAGGCAAAACTCCCCTGATTTTTTCCAAAAACACACTATCTGGATCTCGGAATCTTCATATCTGACAGGAACAAAACTCAGTAAATCACGAGACCATGCCCTACAGACTGTGCATGCAATCTTTCATGCAATTCTGTTGAACAGGGGTAAAGCTATTAAGGTGCAAAGTTAGGAGCTTAACATTAAACAGCCTACTTTACCCTAACTATAGTGGCGCTACTGTGGCACTATTATAATATGATGGGGTAAGACACATATTTGCATATTATATCAATTTCTGAAATGGTGTACAGCCAGTTCTGCATTGTTAATGGCCAAAACAATATCCTATAGCACTGCATCAATATATAGCGATCCGGCTGTGAGGTGCATTAAGCAGGCTATAACCTGTCACTAATTATCACCTAGAAGTACATTATTCCACATACTGTGTAACATTTCAATCCCTTAACCCACTACAACCTGTACGGATCAAATAATGAAAAATGTTACACAAAACAGTCACATCACCCATGCGGCGACCAGGGTTTGGGAACGGACTCGGGTTGCTGGGGGTCAGAGGGGGGAAGGAGGACTGAGCATCCCAATGGATGCCCTCCTCCTCTGGGGTGGGATCCTGGGGTGTCTCACACACCCATGCTGGTGGAAGCATGGGCACCGGTTCATAGGTGGCTCTTCAAGAGTCGGGGAGGGGAGGACATTGCAGGCATTTGTCAGTGACGTGTAATAGCACGCCGTATGACTGGACGTCAGTCCTATGTGCCAACATCCTCAGAGGGTAGGAGGGACTAAGGGGAGAAAAATGGAAAATACCCCCCTTGGGCCAAGATGATGACCGATCCACCTCAGGATTGCCAACCCACAGGACAGACCCCGTTGTGCAGGCACTCCAAGGAGTAGGAGAAGGTAGGAGGGATAAAGGAGCATGCTTGGAACTCTAGGGGCAGATTCTGTGGGAGGGATCTGTAGGACTGATCAATGGTCTGAAGGAGTGGGTCGAGGGGGTAGTAGGTGGGATAAAAAGAAAGTGTAAAAAAATACAAAAAAAACAGTCACATCACAAACACCTATAAAACCAGGCAAACCCCCTCCCAAATTAATAAAGAAAACAACACCAATAATTGAGAATATGTTTACTACAATCACAAAACTAACAAATAAGACATCCACTTAGTCACCAACAGTGAATATCATGCTGCTGAACTACAGTGTGTACCCAACTCAAAAACACAACAAAGACAGTTCCTAAAACACTGCCCCACTTAATCAAAATAGACCCAAACAATTCTGCCAGCGAACATAAAAAATAGAAATCTTAACACAGAATTCACCAACTTAAGAACTTTCTGTACCCATGAAAATGTAGCTGAAGGTAACAGCATCATCTATATTCAGACAGAAACAGTGTCCTTCATGTCCACAGTGGCATCCTTCATGCATCACCCAGCTCACCTCGACCTTGTCATATCTATGTCATCATGTTGCAGTATCTGCAGCCTCAGAGGTAGTGTCATCCATTCAAAGTGGCAAGCACTTCAGATGGCACTAGCACAGAACACTCCTTAAAGATACAGCACAAATTAAATGTGCAACCTTTGATATTTGTTTTACCTTATTTCTATTTTATAACTGGAATAATACATTCCAGAGGTGGAAGTATACTAAGTTTATTTAGTACCTGGTGATTTAAGCCCTCAGATCCTCTAGTCAGTATATTAACATAGTATGATAACCCATCTGTCATGCACTATTCCTTGTGTAATACAATACACAACTAACACTTATTATACTGTATCTTGTGAGGGGATTACAATAGCCTTATCATACTGTCAAAAGACAAATCACTTCATTAGGTAAGAAAATATGTTGTTCCAAAAATATAAACAATGTTATATTTCAGTTTCATAAATCTTGGGCCCCATCTATAGAAGTTATTTGAGCAAGCAATAATACCCAACAGGAAGGGTGGTATTGGGCAATTCCAGACCACCCGAGGCATAATGAGTTCTGATGCTGCAGGCAGAGGGCCTTATATAGCCCCTGGAAGGTCCAGTATTGCCCACACAGCCCACCCTGGAGAGTATTATTATTCTTAGAAAATCGGCTTCTTAGGTTGTTTTTTAGAAAAACAATAGTTTATAGAGTTTAAAAAAAATAGTGTAAATACTTAATTTCTATTAAAAATGAATGTAAAGTAGTCATTTTGATACTGTTATTAGTAACTAGATGGCACTGTTGTATTTATTGTTGAGCTACTGAGTTGCATGTAATGACTACAAACAGTACTGTCTATCTTCAGCCTGTGCTAGCAGTCTCTTTTAGTTCCTCTCAGTGCTCCCCCACCCCTTGGACTAGCAGTATTTTTTTATTCTTGATATTGTTTGCAGTCAATCAGGAGAGGGTCTCTGTGCAGTCAGCGGTGGAGACTGTGGATCATGTCCACCTGCAAGACATCGGGAGCAGAATGGTGCAGGGGAGGTGAAATTATGCCGACAATCAGCGCTGACTTTACCGGTATCCCTGAATTCTTCTTTTTTTTTTTAAATAACTGTTCAGATGCAGTGGATATTTTGGAGCAGTGAGCATCAATGACAGGTGGGGGAAGTGGAGCCTGGGTGAGTCAGGAAAGCTTATTGTAGCAGCACTGTCACTTAAAAATTAAAAAATGGATGGAGAACAGTCATAATGCAGCCAGCGGCTTTTTGGAGGAGCAATTAGTCAGGGATATTCCTGAAGTAAGGCACTAAATTTGGAAAATGTGAATATATCGGGGATTTAGGGAATCAGACAAGGAACTGTGGTGGTCGGCGGGTGGCCGCACTGTGAAGCAGCCAAGTATGGATGGAATGTCTATAGATTTTGTAGGAGATAGATCAATCAGGTAGGAGAAAAGATAAAAGTAAACCTGCAAAAAACAGGTAGATATGTGCTTTTGTGTGGTTTGGGGAGAATCGGGCAGAGGATTGATGAAGTGTTCATGGGGGGTCTCTCGTTAAGCAGAAGAAAAATATGGTGGGATTTAAAATGAAAATTCTAGGAGCCCAGTAATATTTTTAATGCTATGAGGCAACAGAGACTGGGATTAGTTATTTCCCAGTCTGTGTTGTCTCATTCCAGACCAGCTGATTGGCAATTTTAGCCAATCAGGATAAAGTTACACATTTGCCCATTTTCTAAGCCTGCATACCTCATTTGTTTGATACATGTGCCAATTTTTGCATTGTGTAGCAAGGGTACATGTTTTTTTCAGAGGACCACAGCATTTACGACTAGTGCTGGAGAAAATTTAAATGACATGTAGGAAATCAAGCAAAACTACCTTTTTCACATTTGTGTAATTTTTTATGAAATTGAACAAAAATAGAAATTCTACAATGGTAAATTTTGTACAAATTGCTCAGATTAGAAAAAAATGCACAATTTGTAAGTTTTTGTGCAAAATGAATGAAATTGTATTGCTTTTTCTAAAGTGCACATTTTTTAAACTCATTTTTAAAATACTCAGCAGTGTGGAATAATTACATTTAGAATGTGTACAAGTGCATATTTTTCTCCAAACTGCTCAGTTTGAATAAAACCTTTTTTTTATTTTTTTAAAAAGCACAGGTTGTAATTTTTTATGTGTAAAATAATTAAAAGTGATGCTTTCTTGTCCAAATAGCCAATTTATTTTTAGAAAAACAATTTATAAAAATGTGTTGTTTGGAACCTTTTTGCACAAAATGCACAAAGTGAGTATCTTTCACTTAATAAATCTTACAGTATTTGTACAATTGTACATTTTGGGACTATACAATTATACACTTTAAAAGTATATGTGAGATTTGAGAAAATTATGTAAAATGTGCAAATTTCATGAAAATTTGCACAAAAAGCAATTATTTTCTTTTTCTACTTTCTGTCTATGCCTGAGTCTCATCTGCTGGCCCCATCCTGTACACTTGTTAATCTACCCCAGAACGCCCTTTTCAATGATGCCACTTTGTAGTGCTGGAATAGTATTCCATGGTTTTAAAAAGGGTAGCCTACTGTATATAAACCACAGGCACAGCTTAATTGGCAGCTTCATATTCTGTGATTTCAATACATGTGCTCACATTTTAGCTTTCATTTTCAGAGTGTGAGATTTGGACAGAGAAAGAGAGAGTGTGAGATAGGCAACGTGTTATCCTTAAAAGTTAAAATTATTTTTTTTGGAAATGGCTACTTCAGTTGCTTCATGGAGAAGTGCTAATAAGGCTCCAACCGTATCATTCTCACTAGTGAAGACCAGCATCCTTGTAAGTGCGATGAGGTAACAAAGAAAGTTGAGCAGCTGTATGGTGCAAAAAGGCTGCCAAATTTAGAAAGAGAAAACATTTGGGATTACATCCACAGCATGGCGAACAGATGGGGAGAGAGGCCAGGACTGTAGAGCACTAAAAGCACCATTGGGATAACATCTAATGAAGAGAACCCTCCCATGCTGGAGACAATTGGCGGTATTGCCACAGTGACAGTGAAAGAAAATGGCATTGCCTTGCTGTTGGTGTTACCAGACTTCTTTCTTTTTATCATATTAGAAACATGAAACATTGTAACACAGGATTTTAAGAAATTTGCCAATGAAGTCATGTAAAAAAGAAAACTGTGCCCTACTGAGTCATTAGTGATTGCAAGGGGTTGGGGTGATGTACTGGTTTTCTGTGTTGCAGTTGGTGGCAGCTGGCTGGCATTTTCCTACAGCTGCCATGCCAGTTTCTTTGTCTCTGAAAACTGGTTAATACTGTTCCATATGTCTTAGTTGGCACAGTCTGATTAAGCACCAGTATATGTGTCCTGGTGCCAGTCTCATTAGGCGTGTAGTGGTGGCATGCAGTGAAGCTTGTCTCTGCTCCTGCATTCTAAGCTCAACACTACTTTTGTTTCACAATTCAGCTTTTACTCCTTTGCCTGAAACCCACCGAGTAAATATGTATGGATCTGTTCTCCACAGAGGCTGCCCCAGCCCCATCCACCACTAAATCTTCCTCCCCCTCCACTGCCTGCAGAGTCTATACAGTGGTGGCCCACAGTGCAGAGCCTGTTTAAAGGATTCACTGGTGATTTTTCTCAGTTTTTCTCCCATTCATCTCCCCATGTCACTCGTTAGTGGCCAGAGTCTCCATGCAACAACACTGTATGTACACAGAAGAAAACCTGCGTAGGAACAGCCTCCCTTGCCATCATGTGTGGCTTTCACACTGGAAAAAAATGGCAATATCCCTAATTGCCTGGTACTATAAGTATGCTATGTCTCAGTGGCAGGCACCTTCCAGTTTTACGCATTCTGTCCATGTAGTGCAACCAAAATAGATTGAGTGGGGAAATGTATTTCTGTTTGTATAACTGTGCTGTACTATTGACAACTATCATTCCCTGTGTCTTGTTGATGTCATTTTTCTCTTTTGTGTTTACAGCTGTTCAGTAATCAGGAGAGGTGGTGGCACTAAGGGAAGACACAGTGCTGCTGGCCAGAAAGCTATTCTGGTGGGGTAGAATCCCTGTCTCATGGTGGAGATTGTGATGGTGATGTTACCCCAGAAGGAGATGAAGGAGCACCATGGAAGCTCATCCACAACATTTAGGCAGTAGTATCTGATTTATGTGATGCATCAATGATAATTTAATTTCAGCTGTGAAAGAAAGAGACTCTTGAGCCATTCTGTTAGACTAGCCCATGCTTTACAAGCATGGATGAAATACATATATTGTACAAACATGTTCACCATTATTGTGTTCTTTATAATGGCACTGAGACCAGAACCTTTCCTATTAATGTGTGTTTGCAAGATGTACCACCAGAAGTTCATTTATGTCTATCCAATATGATGTTGATATGTGTGTGTGTGTGTGTGTGTGTGTGTGTGTGTGTCTGTGTATCCCACAGTGAAACATAACACAGAAAGGTGCAGGAAGAAAAAGAACAATGGTCCATCTAGTCTGCCCACTGTCCCTACTTATATTTACCACACACCGTGTAAGTGCAGTCTTAGGCTGAAATCCCTTTGGCAACCTCTTAGTTGTGAAGTAAAGTGCTGGGATGTTGGATGGTATTCTGACTGCCTGAAATCTCTGTTACTGATTTTTCACATTATCCACACAACCGTTAAATTATTAATAAACAGCTTTTTAGCAGCATACTAGATATCTTGTATGCCTTCATTTGCCAGCAATCTGTGTCATCTGGTTTTTAAAGCTTCCCTTTCAGGCTGCCTGAATTCCTTGTTGCCCAGTGCATCCCACCTTCAGTGTTTTTAACTTCGTCTTGGCATGCTACTGACTGATTTGTCTACTCTGCCTTCCTACACCTTCACTGCTGTTGTCCCCACCAGCCCTCAAATCTTTCCACCCTCTTCAATCCAATCACTGACTATGCATTTACCACCTCTCTGATCAAACATTTTCATTTGTCAACCATGCTGTCAGTAAAGGGGGGCTTCCTTTTGTTACTCTTGAACCCCCCCCACACACACACACCTCCACTAGCTTACAGTGCCTTCTGGTTGTTGAGTTCTCACAAAACTTGACAACCACTGACAGTCCACCCTGCTGATCTTCAAAGTAACATCAATGATTCTCTCATATCCTCCCTTTCTCTCCTGGACTGGAATATATGCTTTGGCTCCTCAGTTTTTCCTGATATGTTTTCCATTGCTGCTACTGTATCATCTTTGTTTCCTCTCCTCTGGACCATCTCCAGAAGATCCCTATTTTTCCTTAGGTGAGGACCCAACAACTGATAAAATGCTCCAAGTGAGGCCTCATCAGGCACATATAAAGGAGCAAGATCATGTCCTTTCTCATACTGGTAAAACTCTTGACTGTGCACCTGAGCATGCTTCTGGCCATTCCCTATGTCTTTTTATTTTTGGCTGCAGAAGTCTTGAGACTAACATTGCATATTGTAACACACTTGATCTCTTTCATCTGAGGTTTTGACTTGCCCACTTTTGCCCGATTAATGGAATAGCCCATTTTAAGATTCTGAAATACATAAACTTACAGTACATATTTTGGGATTAATCTTCAACTGCCAGACCCTTTGCCATTTCTCCAGCCTGTCTACTCCTACTGTACTTATTCACTTCCTTTATCCTCTCTTCACTGTCTACCCTGTAAAGAGTTACATTACTTCTGTGACAATTGTTCCCATGTGTATACCCTACCCCTCCTAGTGTCACAGATTAACATGTTAGACCCAGGATCTATCCATATTTTATGACCCCAAGGTGAGGTGGCAGGCACCACATGTACAGACACCTGTGAGGAGTCAAACATAGCAACATTTTCAGTACTGTGTGTAAACCCTTATTTTTTTCTTCATTATTTACTGAGACCAATACAGCTAGCAACGTACTCAGCAACTGAGCAGCCAGGTGCCTCTGGCAAACTCATTTGGCTTTTAAATCCTGAATCAGGGAGGAGGAGAGGTGGGAGAAAGAATAAAGAAGAGGAAAAGGCTCCTGTGGGAAGTAACACTTATTTTTTTTGTTAGTTGTTTAACCAGGACTAGCACACTAAGCTGAAAGCTTTTTTACAGGTGCGACTTGGGAGCACAGGGAATTTAAGTGACTTGCTCAGGGTCTCACAGTCTGCAAGTGGAAGCTGTGGGATTCAAACCCAGGTCTGGTCTGCTGGATGTCACCAGATTTGCAGCTCAGAGCATTAAATCACTGCACTATACTGCTTGGGATGCCAGCTTTACCCTCAGCCAAAGTGAGTGGTACCTCACAAAGTAGGCTTTTAGCCATGATTGAGGTCTGCAGAGGGTGGAGTGCAACATGGAGAATGTCATACTGTGCCAGCAGAAGCTTGTTGCTAGGCAAAATAAATTGTAGCTGTTCAGGAAACAAACTCTGGTCCGAGCTGCTATGGCTGCTAATGCATTAACTTGATAAGGGTGTTTCATGGGTTGAAATGTAAAGAAGAATTGCTGTAGTCAGCTTTATGTCTAAATTTCATTTTTTTAAAAGTTAGATCATTAATCTGGTTGTTCCTGTGTTTCCCATGTGTTTAAAAATGTGAGCAGCGAGTGTGTCTTTTACTATGTGGGAAGGAAAGGGATCTCCACACCAAGGCCGTCATGTTATGGTAAAAGAAATGGTGCAGAGAGGAGATGTGTGGCTACAATGGGGACTGAGGGTCAACCTGGAAGGATAGCCTATACTGAGGCGATTGCCAGCTTCTACTAAGAAGGGAACCACAGTCCTCAGTGCACAGTTGAAATGTTACTTCGATGGACATTTAAAGTAGCCAAGGCAGAAGGGAGGGGTGATGGAATAAATGGGACAGGCAGAAAGTGGGCTACCACAGGCTGAGATAGAGAGTACTGAGATCCTAAGCAGGTGGTTAGCAATGGAGGAAGGGGGAAAATGAGCAGTCAAAGAAGAAAGGTGAGGAAGAAGGAACAATTGGAAAAAGAAGAAAGTTGAGGGTTGTCAAAGTGGTGCAAGGTCTGCATCAGAAGCCCTTTGAGAGGAAGCTTAAAGAGTTCAATATGTACACCCTGGAGGAGAGGAGGAAGAGTTGGAATTTTTGAATTTCAGCCACAACTCGGCTATAAAAAGTGTTAGCAGGTGCTCACATTGGACTTGACAGAGATACAGGGAAAGGAGCTCATCTGCATCCCTGCTAGGACCCCCACTTCGCCTGCACCCCAGACCAGCTGTTCAGGCCGCAATCTGCTGAAGAAGGAATACACAGGTCATGTATTTTTGCACCCCACACCGCATCCCCTCCAGTATTAAATGGTCCCACAGGGCCCCTCCCAAATAGAAGCTCCATCTTCCAAGCGGAGACATAAGCAGGAGAGGAATAAGGGGAGTGGCAACATTGGGACTCAAAAGGTGAAATAACAAGGTATTGTGTTTACTATGCTAATGGAACTGTAACTGGGGAAAGTTACACACAGTGTGTTATGGTGGGGATTGCTGTTTTGGGTTATCCACATGTTTCTTACAGTGTCTAATGGGGGTTTAGTAATTTTAACTTTGATCTGATATTGGGTTTTCCTCATGTTTCTTGCTGGAGTCTAATGGTGGGGATTGTACTTTTTTGTGTTGGAGAGGGTTGGTTAGCTCTAGGATAAAAGAGTGTTTTGCTAGTGTACCTTTATACTGAGGTGAGTTCTACCATATGAATCTTGCAGGGTCTAATGGTGGACTCTGCTATTTTACAGTTGTAGAGGGCCTGAGGAGGGATAGGGAACCTTAAGAAGTCTTAAAGTAAATCTGGAAGGAATCCAATCACTTGTTAGAGAGTGTCTAAGGAGAGTAAGGAGCCTTGGTAGAACCATAAGGGACCCAATCATGTTTTCACCAGTGTGGAGACTTGGGAATAGTAAGGGGATGATTGGTAGCATGAGAAGGGGCATGCTGCTGAAGGTTACACATGGGGTTGGCCAACATGGGGGGGGATGGTGGCAGGGGATGATAGGTTGGTACAGGGGACAGCAGGATGTCAGGAGGACAAGGGTGGGGAGATTAGCGGGGTGTAATGAATGTGGCAAGGTGATTTGGATGGACATATTATTGAGGCTGAGGGGGTTGTCCAATTTGCCACAGTCAAAGATGCCTGGAAGCAGAAGTGTAGAGGCTTGCTATGGAGGTGGAGAAAGTGGGGGATGGAGGTAGAGAACAGGAACAGGACGACCAACTCCAAGGAGTAGCAGTGACACAGGATCATGGGCTAGTATATACTCTGAACAAGGGGTGGGGAGGAGGTTGAGGTACAGTGCCAAGAGTAACAGGGAGGCCGGTGGCAAGGGGAGACCTTGGGCCAGATGGCTAGAACTATGGCACAGAGGTACAGTGGTGACAAGAAACAGGTTCAAGGTGCTGGCTAAAATGGTAGGTGAGGTGACAGGGGATATTCGAGGGGGGCTGAAGGAGGAGGGGGTTATAAATGTCCAGAGGACTTCTCTTGGATGGAGAAAGGGGCAAGGTTAAAGGGAAGGGTCCAGCTAAAGGAGGGGGCACAGGAAGTAAAGCAGAGGAGGGGGATGGAAGGAGGGGGTCTAGTGAGCAGGGAAGGGATGGTACTGGTGAGGGGAGAGCTCTGGGGGTGGAGGGGGACAGCTCAGGCCCAGGGAGCACAAGGGCAGAAAGCAAGATGGGGGAGGCTGGGGATGATGTAGAGGGTATTGTTAGTGACGCAAAAGTACAGGGTAGAATGGATGGTCAGGGTGGGAACAGGGAAGGAGGGACTGGGGGAGGAAAGGGGAATGGTGAGGGAGTGTACTAGTACTGGGAGATTCTATACTAAAAGGGATCAGATGGTGGAGTAAAGGGGAAAGACATAGTCACATATGGGTAGAGTCAGTACCTGGGTCGAAAGCAGATAAGGCAGAACAGTCTATTCTCAAGTGTGCAAAAAGCGGAAGGCACAAACCACATGTGGTGGTGTATGTGGGTACGAACAACTTGGCAGGTGAAACAGTAGAGGTGGTAAGGGCGAGGTTCGAATAACTATGAAAGTTGTGTGAGGAGGTAGTGGGATCTGTGGCCTTCTCTGAGGTTCTCCCAGTGCCCAGGGCCAGCACAGTGAGAAATGGAAGAATAGAGGAGTTCAACAAATGGCTGGGGGAATGGAGTCAATCCAAGGAGTACGGGTTAGTGGATGGCAGGGGCAGGGTCTGGGGCAGTGGAGATCTGTATGCTGGGGACAGATTACATTTGGGCAGGGAGGGGCAGGAGGTGTTAAAAAACAGAATAGAGGAGTACATAGCAACAAAGATAAATTTAAACTTGGCAGGTGGGCAGTGACTGGGAACTGGAATGAGGAGTCTCGGAGAGGAGACATACAAACTTACCCCCGTGTAAACAAGGTTGGATTCAGGGAGGGGTGAAAGTGGAGTTAAGAAGGGTGGGAAATGAGGTGTGGATAGCAAGGGCATATTGTGGAGGGTTGTCTCCTTGAATGCAACAAGCCTGGGGAACAAAATCACTGAACTACAGGCTCTTTTAAAGGTGGGGATGGTAGACATAGTGGCCATTACAGAAACATGGGTCAACAAATACCAGGACTGGGATCTGGTGATCCCAGAATACAGGATATACAGGAGGGATAGGAACAAGGGGAAAGGGGGAGGGGTGGCGTTATATTTATTTAGTTTTTATTTGCTTTTGGTTACCGGGTGGGTGCACTAGACATAGCGATGCCTATTTTCAGGCACGACCTGGGAGTATACAAGTGAAACACATGACCAGTACAATGTGACGCAGCACAAGGAAGAGGTAGACAGTAGGACAATAGCAATGCAAACAGTGTGAGACAAGTAGATTGTTTAGCGCATTCAACAAATATTGCCAGTTAAACTAGAGCAGTACAGCTTCCCAGACCATATACTGTATACAAAGTTAGTGCTAACAGGTTCAAAGTAAAAAGCAAGTGCCATCAAGTGACGTGAGGTTTTGGGAGAGGAGAGATAAGGTAGAAGACAGGGGTAGAGGGGGTAGGAGAGGGAAGGTAAGTAGGGTAGAAGGTAGAGGTGCGTGAAAGTGGACTATGGTGGCTGGAAGCATGTACAGGGGTTAGAAGCCAGTAGATGTTGTCGGTGGAGTTTCTTAAAGTGGGCATGGATGGGGGCTTGGCGAATATATTGTGGAATAGCGTTCCAGTTCTTAGGTGCCAGGTAGGAGAAAGCACGTGTACCCATAGAGGTTTTGCATCTGGGGATGAAGAGAGGGGTGTCGTCATTTGATCGAAGACCATAGGCGGAGGTTTGGGAGTACAGAAGTAAGGAGAGAGATCTAGGTAGACCTGAGCTGTGAATACCGTGTAGTAGAGAGCCAAAAGCTAGATGCTGATGGGCAGAGGGACTAGGCCATTTTAGGTCAGCATAAAGCTGACAGTGATGTTTGAAGCGTGGTGCCCCAGAGGCATAGCGGCAGATGCTGTAGGTGGTGTCCCATCTGAGGATCGAGGTTTTTGAAGCTCCTAGGAATGTGACTGAGCCATAAGTCAGAGCTGGAAGCAGAACTCCTTGTGCCACAGCAAGCCTGGCAGATGGCGTGAGGGCATAGCTTGTATGATAGGCCCCTCCAATTTTTGCATTGATGGACTTACAGGTGGAAGTGATATGAAGGTAGAAGTCCAGGGATTCATCAAGGAGGATGTCCAAATATTTGAAAGAGCTGGTACTTACTACCATGGAGCCATTTGCGCTTGGGATTTGAAAGGAATTTATGAGCTGATTTAAGTCTGGCAGGAGAGCCAAAAAGCATAGAGTGAGTTTTGCCCTCATCAAGTACCAGATAGTTATCACTTAGGCAGGTTTGAATGCAGTGGAAGTCTTCTGTTAGGGAATGAGTTATATCTGAGATGTTTCTTCCGCTACGGTAGACGACAAGATCATCCGCATAAAGTAAGGATGAACAGCCAGGAACCGCAGAAGGAAGGTGATTTATAAAAATGGAGAAAAGTAACGGGCCTAGTACAGAGCCTTGAGGAACTCCCATCTGCACAGGGGAAAGATGAGAGAAGGCAGAGTTGAAGACTACTGCCTGCATTAGGTTGGTTAGGTAGTTGCCGAACCAGTCAACTGTGTCAGCAGAGAAACCCAGCGAAGAAAGTTTGGGAAGGAGAAGGGAGTGATTGACCAGGTCAAATGCCTTCGTAAGGTCAATGAAAATAGCTCCTGTCAGAAGGCCAGCTTCCAAAGCACCGTAAATATCATTTGTGAGTTTTAGTATAGCTGTGGCAGTGCATGGCCTTTTTGGAAATCATGCTGGGAGCTAGACAGAAGGTTATACTTCTGTAGATAGTCTGAAGTTTGGGTTGCCACTATTTTTTCAAGGATTTTACCAAGGCAGAAAAGAAGGCTAGTTTGACATTTCTTTAGGGTCCCCTTTCTTAAGGATGGGAGTTATTCTGCCAATCTTCCAGATGTGAGGACAAGCGCCATGACATATCGATAGGTTAAAGATTTTTGTTATGGGGGAGACAATAAGGGGAGCTGCAATTTTCAGGAGCTTGGGTTCCAGCCCGTCCGCTCTGGGGCTGGTGTTTTCGGGGATGGATCATAGCAGTTTTAGGACTTCTTTTGTGGAGATGATCTGAAAACGGAATTGTGGGTGAGGGGGAGGAGGTTGAAAGTCCAGGGAGTTATTTGTGAGGGGACTCAGGGGAGGGAGGCTGAGTAGCTAGATAGGTCCGAGAAGTGGCAGTTTAGAGCATTGGCTATGGTCTCAGGATTATTACAATGTATGTTATTTATCCGCATGTCATTAGCAGTGGGTAATTTATTGGTCCCAAGAAGGGTTTTTATGATGGACCAGAACTTCTTGGGGTCACCAGCAGATTTCGTGAGTAGATCCTTACAGAATGAGCTTTTTGATAGTCTAATGTTCCATTTACAGAAGTTTCTCTGGGTCCTATAAGCATCAAAATCTGCTGGGAGTCCCAAGGCCTTAAAACGTGACCAGCTTTTATCCCTAGCCCTTAGTTGAGAGCGGAGATCTTTAGTGAGCCACTTAGTCTGAGTGCCGCATACGCGGCGAGTGACTTTGGGGACATGGATGTCCTGAAGGCGTCCAAACTTCATCAGGAAGTAGTCAAGGGCTGATTGAGGGTCTGGGGCAGCAAAGATAGGGGACCAGTCTATCAAAGAGAGGTCAAGCAGGAAATGAGCCTGATTTAACTTAGCTGTATTACAGAAAGTAATCAGCTTTGGCAGAGAAGATGCTGGTCTTGCCGATTGCCAGATGCAATAAATAGGAAAGTGATCAGTTATTACGTCAGGCAAAGTACCAGAAGAGACTATGCTATCAGGGCGGCTCGTGACAGCCCAGTCAATTAAGGTACTAGAACGAGGAGGGGCAAGGACCCTTGTAGGGTCAGAGATTAGTTAGTGCAGGTTATGACCATGAACCATAGTGTGAGAGGCCTGGTTTGATTTGTCATTCCAGTTTATATTTAGGTCCCCCATAATGAGGACCTCATTTTGGCCAATAACCGAGTCCACCTGTGTGAACAGTTCCTTGAGTCCAGCAGTGCTACCCTTAGGGGGGTTATAGGCACAGACTATATGCAATTTCTTAGAGCCTAACTGTAGGGTGATATGAATGGCTTCACACTGCGACAGGGTAAGGGGAACATTAAGATGTAGGGCTAGGTGGGCTTTGAAGAGGATTGCGACACCTCCTCCCTGTTTAGATGTGGATCTGTCCTGTTGGTGTATTTTGTAGTTAGGTAGCTTGCACAAGTGATCAGGAGTGGAGGGTTTTAGCCAGGTTTCGGAGAGACATAGGATGTCAGGATTGTGTTGGGTGACCCAGGCCTCTAGTTCTGTTAAGTTATGGGGTAGACTCCTTATGTTCAGGTGTACAATACGCAGTCCCTTTAGGTCCTTCCAAGCTGTAGCCAGATGGGCTATATTATCAGCAGGTCCAGGGTTTAGTTCTACATCACCTGCTAATATTAATGATAGTAGGAGGAGGTACCATAGTTTACGATAAGATATCCATGTGGGTAAGGATGTGGTATGTGATAGGGGGTTACGTAGCGTGTAAGCCGCATGGTAGGTAATTTTGCTATGGATCACAAGAGGAAAGGTCAATAGGGGCCATTTGGATTGAGTGAGTGTATAGGACATGAAGGTAGGGTGAGGAGAGATGCCCTCATAGGAGGGTAGATGGCTAGGCCTAAGTAGCAGAGCAAGCAGTAAGATAGGAAGGACTAATAGGGCAATTTCACTGGGTTTATTGACCCAGTTTTTATAAATGAAGGATGCCATTATAGTGATACCAGGTTGCTTATGGGAGGGATAAGAGCCCCAGCTGACTGAGAAATCAAGGTGTTGAGAAGTGTCAGATTTAAAACAGCTTTCTTATAGTGGGTAGATGCAAGAAAAAATTCTAACGCCTTCTAGAGGAAAGGATGTATAGGCTGCAAATGAGAAAGAGAGGAGATAGTTAAAATCCTCACACGTGCAATCACAGTGCATAGGTAGTAGGCGGGGCAGACCACCCTATATAACTAATGCCAGACAAGGGTGGGTGGGGAGCAGCTGTGCAGCAGCTGTGGGACGGAGCGTGGCAAGCATAACCAAGAGTTTACTTCAGCTGTGACAGTCAAACTGTATCTATTTCACATTTCACTTGAGTAGCAATAGGGTTTTAAGTCCACCGTTAGCCCGGTTAGTGCGAGACAACTGATGGGAGCTCGGGGCTAGGAAAATCGTGCTGCAGCAGCCATTGGGATTGGGCTGCCTGGGGACACACGAGCTCAAGTTTCACTGGCTTGGCTAGAGTTATGCTGGCCGTGGACACAGCTGATAAGAACAGCGCCCCTCTTCAGTACGGTCTGTGTTCCAAAAAAGGCGCCAAGTTCAAAAGGGATAGACAAAGGTAGACGGTTTTCCCACAGTTTCAAAAATCAAAGCCCACAAAAAATTACCTCAAACTCGTTCCACGGGGGGCTGCGGCGGCCGGCTTGCTCAGGGCAAGGAACCCTCACAGGCAAGGCTAGGGAAAAGAAGAAAGTACACAGGTTAAGTAGGTTTTGCAGACAATACGGGAGAAGTGAAAGGAGGAGCTGAGGTGATACAGAGCGGACAGGGATTTGTGGGGAGGTGGAGGATACAGGGAGCCACAGAAACACAGAGCAGAAATTAAATCAGCAGTGCAGGCTAATGTACTAACTTATCAATTTTGCAGTTTTACATAGATCTTTGCGCAAGACTAGGTTTACACGCAATGGTTCAATAAAGGTGCAGTTTACTAAGCAGCAGAAATAAGCTTTAAAAGTCTGTTAAGGTACTCTACAGTCTGCAACTTTTAATGAGCGTGGCAAGCACAACCAAGAGTTTACTTAAGCTGCGACAGGCAAACTCTATCTATTTCACATTTCACTTGAGTAGCAATAGGGTTTTAAGTCCACCATTAGCCTGGTTAGTGCGAACAACCGATGGGAGCTCAGGGCTAGGAAAATCACGCTGCAGCAGCCGTTAGGATCGGGCTGCCCAGGGACACACGAGCTCAAGTTTCACTGGCTTGGCTAGAGTTACGCTGGCCGTGGACACAGCTGGTAAGAATAGCGCCCCTCTTCAGTACGGTCTGTGTTCCAAAAAAGGCGCCAAGTTCAAAAGGGATAGACAAAGGTAGACTGTTTTCCCACAGTTTCACAAATCGGAGCCCATGAAAAATTACCTAAAACTCACTCCACGGGGGGCTGCAGTGGCCGGCTTGCTCAGGGCAAGGAACCCTCACAGGCAGGGCTCAAACTCGCTCCATGGGGGGCTGCAGCGGCCGGCTTGCTCAGGGCAAGGAACCCTCACAGGCAGGGCTCAAACTCGCTCCACAGGGGGCTGTGGCGGCCGGCTTGCTCAGGTCAAGGAACCCTCACAGGCAGGGCTCAAACTCGCTCCACGGGGGGCTGTGGTGGCCAGCTTGCTCAGGGCAAGGAACCCTCACAGGCAGGGCTCAAACTCGCTCCACGGGGGGCTGCGGCGGCTGGCTTGCTCAGGGCAAGGAACCCTCACAGGCAGGGCTCAAACTCGCTCCACGGGGGGCTGTGGCAGATGGCTTGCTCAGGGCAAGGAACCCTCAATATATGAAGGAAGGGATAAGGTGTGTGAGGGAAGAGGGGGAGAAGGGTAGGATAGAAGCCTTGTGGATGCAGTTTCAGGACATGAAGAATAGGTTTCTCAGGATGGGGTGGTATACAGACCACCAGCACAAGGGGAGGACCTGGACAGGGAGCTGGCAGGGCAAATCAGGAAGGTGTGCAGAAAAGGTAACATTGTGATTGTGGGGGACTTCAATCTACAGGGGTGGGATTGGGTACCCCAGCCACATCGAGTGCTAGGGAGCAGATTCTCCTGGCTGCCTTCCAGGACTACTTCCCGGCACAGATGGTAACTGAGCTGACTAGGTTGGGAAATATACTAGATCTAGAATTGACCAACAGGGAGGCTGTAAAGGAAGTGGGAGTGGAGGACCTGCTGGCTGGAAGCGACATCCACTCGGTGTGGTTCACTCTTAACATGAGCGGGGAAGTAGTGGGTACAGGGACCAGGGCGATTGACTTCAGACAAGTAGATTTTGGTAGGATGAAGGAAATCATGGGGAAGGGGGCACCTGAAAAGAATTTAACCACACTGGGATGCGAACCAGAAATGGGGAAAAATCAAATTAGGGCTTGTGGAGGCAACTGAGAAGTGCCAAAGCACAGAGTAAGAAGGTAAGGGCTAAGAAACTGAGCTGGATGAGCAGAGAAGTCTTGGAAATTGTGAGGGCAAAAAAAAGCAGCATTCAGGAGATACATGAAAACAGGTGTAACTCCCTTGTTCCCAGAGGTTACAAGAATCACATTAGAGTTAGTGATAGGCAGGGAAGGCAGCTAGTGATGTGCCAGTAAATGGATTTCACTCTGTCTCTCTCTCTCTCTCTCTCTCTCTCTCTCTCTGCTGTAAGTCTCAGCTGAGAGCAGGAGAGGTGATGTCATTTTAGAACTCTCGCAGCTGCGTAAGCCATACAGCCAGTTGCTGTGAGTGGGGAATTTAGAATCCTGTAGTTAGTTGGTGGCTGGAGTCTTCAGAGAGTAGTTGCAGTTCCAACAGCAGCTCTGATATAGAGTTGCAGTTTTCCTGTTTGTTTCTTTCTCACCCTAGTGGAGTACAGCAATCTCCCAGCTTTGTTTAAGTGGTGGAAACCATCTCCAGGGATTTTCCAGTGTTTCATCCCAGGAGGGATGGAGCAGGCTGCCAGGATGTTAGGGGCAATCCCCTGATCCTACCAGGACTTTGTGAAGCTGCCTTGTTGTGACAACCTCTTGTGAGTACTTTGTTTTGTTTGAGACTGCCCAGGTGTACCTGCATTGCTAGGGTGGACTCTCTGACAAAGGGACCCTGTCACCCTAAAACTGTTAAAAGTTGGCTGTCCTCTGTGGAGTCCAGTATGTGACCTTCCAATTGAACAGAACGTTTACCTTTGACACCCCTGTGGTGTCCTGTGAAGATGTTAAGTGTGAAATACATTTCTAGAGAGCATCTTCAGTACATTTTGGTACAGTGTGAGGTGTATTTTCCAGAGGGATGGCTGAGTACGAACTTGGAAACAAAAGGTGGGTGACCCCCCCCCCCATCCGGAGTGACCAGTTTAGTACTCCGGGTTCTGAAAGGCACCTGTGTCTTTTCTGTCAGTGCATGTTGCCAATGCCTGAAGAAAGTTCTACCTCAGTGAGTGGGTTTTCTCCAGTTTTGCTCCAGTGAGTGGGTTTTCTCCAGTTTACCCCTTGTATGTGGGTTCTGCAAGTCTTGAGCTCCATCATGGTCTGTGTGCTATATCTTATCCTTTGCAATATGGGAAGTGTCCAAGTACTGGCCATGCATGCCTAGTGGAGGGAAATTGCTTGTGTGTGCTCTACAGGTGGCTAGTCCACAATTTCTACTGTCATCCTATGCTATATGGGAAGTTTTGGAGTTCTGCACCTCAGATGTCTGCATTTACCATGTGCGTAACCCTTGGGGGTCCATCTTCACTTTGTGTGTTCCCACTTTGTTACAGAATAAAGCCACACTCTAGAATCCCAACCTGGTATGGACATTTATGTTATTGCTTCCTATGTGTGGAGTTACTTGGGTACCCCTGTCCAGAAGTGCAAACCTAGCATAGCCCTGAGCAAATGTTTTCTCCCAGGGACCTAGGTTGTGACCATGGTATTGGTCCCACCAGGTGTGTGCCAGGTAGTAGCCACACTTGGTTTGTGTTTTATAATGTCTACTCCATCTGCATATCCCACCTTGTCTATTTTGGCACAATGTAACCCCACCCCTCTCTTTTCCCCTAGACTATGGGAGGTGTGCCTGCTGGTTAAATAAGGGGCCAGTGGGGGCATATACAGGGAAGAGGGAGGATAGAGAAGAGTATGTGGAGAAGTCCCGAGGAGTCAGGACAGCAACAGCTTCTAAGGAGTTGAGGCTAGCACAGGGCATCAAGGATGGGGAAAAGGACTTCTTTGGATACATAAGGGAGAAAAGGAGCTGCAACGACCAGATAGTGAGGATCTAGAAGGATTGGGGGTGGGCAGAGAAAGGGGTGGAACAGGCAGAAGTGCAAAATGAGTACTTCTGCTCTGTATTCATGAAGGAGAAGAGCGATCAATTACTGCAGGAGGTGGGGAGGATGCGTGGGGGGCAGAGGGGTAACGGATGGGATGATCACAGAAGGCAGGGTATTGGAAGATCTATGGGCTCTGAGAATGGATAAGGCACTGGATCTGGATGGCATACATCCCAGGGTGTTGAAAGAATTGGTGGAGGTCCTGGCTGGACCACTAGTGGGTCTATTCAATACCTCCTTGGACACAGGGTGTGTGCCATGAGACTGGAGAATAGCCCACGTGGTGCCCCTCTATAAAAGTGGCCCAAAGGATGAGCTGGGTAATTACAGGCTGGTAAGCCTAACATCTATTGTGGGGAAGCTGATGGAGACAATACTCAAGGAGAGGATGGTGTCCTTCCTAGAAGACAATGGGCTCCAGGACACCCATCAGCATGGATTTGTTTCCAGAAGATCATGTCAGACTAACCTAATTGAGTATTATGACTTGGTTATGAGGGAGCTGGACAGGGGCCACGCTGTGGATGTCATTTATTTAGACTTCAACAAGGCCTTCGATTTGGTGCCCCATGGGAGGCTGGGTGGTAAGTTGAGATACATGGGGGTGGGGGCTAAGATGGTTAAATGGATTGAGAAATTGGTTGCAGGGGAGACAGCAGTGAGTTGTAGTGGGGTGGAATCTCATCTCCGAGGGCTGTGCTGAGCAGGATGCCACAGGGATTGGTGCTGGGACAGTGCTGTTTGGGATTTACATTGAGGATATCTCACTGTCAGGAATAAGATCAGTCTGTTCACTGATGACACTAAGTTGGGGGCAGTGGTGAATGATACAGCAGGCTGGTAAGGGCTGCAGGATGATCTGACCAAGCTGGTGGAGTGGTTGGAAGCGTGCAGTTGGGGTTCAATGTGAAAAAGTGCTAAGTAACGCACTTCGGTGCAAAGAACCCAGGGAGGGGTTACCAGCTGATGGGGGTGCAGTTTTATACCACTGAGGAGGAAAAGTATCTACGGGTGGTAGTAACAGAGAATATGAACAATTCAGAGCTGTGCAGACGGGCGGCAGCAAAGGCCAACAGGTTGCTGAGATGTATCGTGAGGAGCATCTCCTCCAGGAGCAGGGAGGTAATCCTGCTGCTCTACAGGTCACTGGTCAGGCCACACCTGGAGTACTGTGTGCAGTTCTGGTGTGCTGAAGAAGTATGTGAGATTACTGGAAGTGGTGCAACGAAGCGTGACAAAGATGATCCAGGGATTGCAGGATCGGCCGTATGAGGAGATGCTGAAGGAGTTGAACATGTTCTCCCTGGAGATGAGAAAAGTTTGGTGGGATATGATTGAGGCCTTCAAGTACTTAAAGAGGCTAAACAAGGCTGGTACTGAGAGGATATTCAAGCTAAGGAAGGGGAAGGACATGAGAGGACATAGCATTAGAGTGGAGAGGGTAGATATAGGAGGGAAATGAGGAAGCACTTTTTCACAGAGAGGGTGGTAACAGTATGGAACACTCTACCGGAGGAGGTGGTATCCTTTAAGATGGTGGCTAGTTTCAAGAGGGGATGGGACAGGGTGGGGAGTAATTGGAAAGGGGTGCTGGGGGTGGGATAGCTGCAAAGTAAGGGGGCTAGCAGCGCATAGCTTCAACCCACATGAGGCGAAGCGGACTGTTTCCACCACGCAAGAAGGGCTGATACCCCACCATAACACCCCCCCCGAGTGCCTTACTGTGATTATGAAATGGGTCCCCAAACTATAACATCTCTTTCTGTGTTTTAAATTAGTAAAAGATAAGAAACGTAAAGAAGTGAGATGAGAAAAAGTAGTGTCCGCCCTCTCGCTGTTGCTGACAGTCCACGTGTTACCAATGACTTCCCACTCCAGTACTTTCAAGTCCCAGCCCTGCTCCCATCTCTGTTGCTACTATCCATTGCAGGAATTAAGAAAAAAAATAGTAACGTTCCTGGCTGGCAGCAAGTGTGTGAGCCTGTTTGGCTATTTTTTTTTATTCTGCATTTTAGATCTATGATTATGGAGCAGCTGGGAGCTGCCAGGCTAACTGTGGAAATGCGAGCATGTGGGAATTGATGATTTAAATCATGGTTAGCACCTGCAGTGAAAGACAGGACTGTTACTTTTCTTAAAAATTCCTGAAATGGACAGTAGTGACAGGAACCGGAGCAGGTCTGGGACTCGTAAGTACTGGAGTGCGAAGCAAGTGACAGCGAGTGGGCAGTCACTTGACAGCGGGGAGTGTTATGTCATAGCTGATTGGAAAGGAGGTCTGAGTACCAGGAGCTACTTTCACCTGGGCCATTGTGTTGGGATAATGGTCTGGCTAAAAGCAGCTCTCGACCAATCAGAAGCCATCATTCTAAATACCCATTTCATAATTAGATGTAAGCAATGCATTTTAAAATTTAAAGGTACAAAATCACTTTAAATAACCTGCTGGAGTGTTGTGATTTACATTCAATATAAGCCACAAAATGCATCACAGGGAATGTAATAAAAACCTTCTGGAGTCCTCAGTGGCTCCAGACCCCCAGATCATGATGCTTGTTCCTCCACCAAATATGTCACCATGTTATTTTGGATTCCAACCCCATGTCACCATGGATCATTACACAAATGAACAGTGTAAGTGAAGCCTTACTTTGTAAAAAGATTGTAGTTGTTATCAATCAGATTTGAACCCTGATCTGGTAGGATACTGCATGTCACGTGGGAAGCTTGGTAGTGTGTCACCAACCTGGCATGCATGTGGGGATGGTGGCTGTGCAACACATTTATGATGCGTTTGTTTGTAGAAATAGGCAACATGCAACCCTCAGCCTGTAATAAAAAAAATTTGTGCACATGGTTTACATGTCCTGTCAGCCTGCGGAACAGTACTTTGCTTGGCAGCTGGCATATCTGGTTCTATTCCCTCCACTAGATCATCAGCATTGTGATCTCGCTGACTGACATCACAGCTACTCAGAAGAGACACTCAGTAGCTGCCAGGTTAATCACCTGTGATGCCACAGTTAGTGGAGTCACAGTGCAGATGATGTAGCGGGGGATATGGCAGCTGCCAGGCAGAGTGCTGTGCCACACATTGAGCATAATACTGTCACATAGAAAACTTTCTAATGAGCAAACAGAAAAAGAAAAGTACTTCAGAAATAAAAAGTTGTTAATTGATTACTTCTTACAAGCACACGCTCATTCATTGAAGCGCTCAGTCAGGCTGCCGGCCGTGGAGGTGAGTGGAGGGCTGTGCCGGTGGCCTGATCGGGGTACTGGGGGGGTGCTATCTGACTTAAGACAAGGTGGGGGGTCCACTAGACACCAGGGACAGAGGAGGGGATTGTTTTTTTTTTTGAAGATTGGAGGCCAGGAACATCATGGCTGGTGAGAGGAAAACAATTAGGGTGACTGTGGGACACCAGGGAGTCTCAGAAGCACCTGTGTCTGTCTACACTCCTAACTCCTCCTGCTCCTAAATATCTTTCTTTGCAGCTCTCCCTCTGCAGCTGCCAAGGTAGACACACCTCTGTATCTACAATAGTGGTACAATTGTATAATTTCATCTGCAGGTGGCAAATTTCGCCGGTTCGAGGGTGAGATTTCTCCCACTCAGGAGGCGAAATTTAGCATTTTGCCCAAAATATTTCATGAAATTTACAAATTCCGTGAAATATTTTGCTGGGTGAAGTTTTCCAGTTTCGCACAACACTACCCCTGATGCAGGTGTGCTACCACTGAGCCACTCAGACACCTTATGATGTCCTACAACAATTATGGACCCTTGCTTGCTCCACTTATGGTGGCTGCAGCTCTGTGACAATCCTTACCTGTCATAGTTCCACAGATGTCCCAAACTATAAAACCACCTATGTGAAAATTGATCACCATGCTTGGTGCATGACCTTGTCGGTCATTTGCATGGCAAGTGGCAACTCCCATCTTTTTCCCTGCATGGTTGCAATTTTATTAGTGGCCATGCAGGGAAGGGCTTGCAGGAGGTACTGACACTAACTCACTGTTGTGACCACTTAGCAACAGTCCCTTGTGAATGTGCATGGCCCTTTTTGTTATTACTGGATGCAGGCTGGCTGGTGCACAAGCTTGGGAATCATGAAACCCCGGTTCAAATTCCATTACTGCCCTTTTCTGTGTGACCCTGGGCTAGTTGAGAAAGGTCAGGTCAGTTTGAGCTGTAAACAATGGGTACAAGCAGCATCCCATTGAACAGGACATGCTGCATTCCAGCTGGGCTATCATGGGCAAATAAATTGTTAAAAAACTTCTAAATTCAGAGCAACAGGGTTTATGCTACTTACGCTCTCAGCATTAACTAGGTTGCTTGCCCTGCCTGTTTCTTTTACACAAGCCTTCTCCTGTTTCATTGTCTACACTTACTTTCCCAGTGTGACTACCTTCTCATGCCAGCTCCTCTGCTAGATCCCCCTCTACCTAGGTGGTTCTTAGGTGAATTGCTCTTGTGGAGTTTGGCCTGACCCCCTACTAGGTTTATCCAGACCCACTACTAAGTATACCCCTTTTCGGCTGTCAATCCACCTTTTGGGACCTTGAGCTTTTAGGCACAGACCTCCATCTTTCATTTGCCCTACTGCTAGAGGTACCAGTCCTAACTACCAGATGCCATCACTGATCATTCCCCAATATACTGTATCTGGGGCAAAAGCAGGCCTACTCATTCGGGGCCTCGCTTCATTACCTTCTGCAACTATGAAAATTTTAACTCTCAGTTTTTCCTGCACGACATTACCACTACTGATTGGTCCTCCATTCTTTTATCCAATGATGCTCAGACTGCCCTTGATTTGTTCTTGAAACACTTCCTAGTAATCCAGGATAAGCACTGCAAACTTGTAACCCGTTGGGTAAGAAATAGGCAAACCAGCTGGTTGAAATCTGACCTACTAGCTAAACTTAAGCTAAGGGGCAAAAGTTGGCTCCTTTATAAGAACTCAGGGCTATCCTCTGACCTTACTACCTACAGGACTCTATGAAATGCCTGCAAAAAGGACATCTAAAAAGCCAAGAGCTCCTACTGCAAGGACCTACTGACCAACGCCTATGGTGACCCAAAAAAATGCTGGTCCCATATGAAATTCTTTCTTGGTTCAAATCTGGCATCCACCCCTAATGACATGTCACTTGATGGGGTGCACTGTAATAATCCCAAAACCACTGCCAACTTTTTCAACAATAAATTTTCTGACTTAACCAACTACACATCCTCTTTCCCTGTCCAACTGAGTGTATCCACCTGTCCAATTGCAAATGGTCCTCAGTTCTTTTTCAAACCAGTCTCAAAATGTGAAGTGCTAAAATTGCTAAACAGTATCTTGGACTGCACAGCAGCTGGCTCTGACACTCTAGATCCCAAGCTCCTTAAGATTGTAGCCCCTTTCATCGCTACTCTCCTAGCCAGGATTTTCATGCTCTCCCTGTGCCAGGGCTACATCCCTGACATATGGAAAGTAGCTAGGATTACCCCTGTTTTCAAAAAAGGAGATTGTAAAGATCCCTCTAACTATAGGCCCATTGCCATCCTGTCTGTCCTAAATAAAATTATTGAGAAACTTGTAGCTACCCAGACAACTGACTTCTTACAGAAGCATGATCAACTTACCACTGCCCAGCATGGTTTTTGCAAAGGCCATAGCACCACTACCACCCTCCTCAAATTTATGTCAGATACTGTAGTGGCTATGGACTCTGGTCTTCTCACCAGTGCAATTTTCACTGACATGACTAAGGTGTTTGACTTAGTTGATCACTCAATCCTTCCAGTCACCCTTGGATCACTAGGCTTCTCGACTAACGTTGTAAGGTGGTTTGAGAACTACCTATCTGAAAGGTCTCAAATTGTGAAATACAACTCTACCCTCTGGGACAAAACCACCATAAACATTGGGGTGCTGCAAGGCTCCATCCTTGGGCCTCTGCTTTTCTCTTTTTTCATAAATAACATCTCCACCTACTTCCACAGGACAGCCTCCCTGCTATATGCTGATGACATTGTGCTGTTTGCTAGTGCAAAAAGCATTGACGACATAAACATTCTACTCTCTCTTGACTTCCAGCTAATACAGGAGTGGCTATTTACTCACAAACTTATACTAAATGAGTCTAAAACCCAAGCTATGCTCTTTGGATCAAATGCAAAGCTCAGACATGCCCATCCCAAATTTAAAGTCACCTCCTTAAATGGCTCAGTAGTTGGGGCAGTAAATTCATTTAAATATCTGGGCATCACCCTTGATCCATCACTAAACTTTGACTTACACATCAATCAGACCTGCAAACTGGTCATCTCCAAATTTGGAATAGCCTACCAAACCAGCTATGTGCTCACTCCCTCAGCAAGGCTTGCCATTGCCCATGGCATACTCCTACCATTGCTGACCTATGGTGCTGCAGCATATGCCTCTGCATGCAAATCAGTACTTCAGAAATGGGATGTCACATATAACAATGTCTGTCTCTATGCATCCTCTTCACACCAGATGAAACACCACTGTCTCCTCTATTCTGACCTGGGATGGATTCCTCCTACTGAACTAAGGCACATGCTTATGGCTCTATCATTGACAATATGCTCCATCTACAAATACCTAAATCCCTGGCAGGCCTATTCCAAAACCTGACACCTTGCTATGGGTTGCGGTCTGCTGACCAAGCCCTTGTTTTCATCCCCAGGCACAGCACCACAAAAGGCGCTAGTGTTTTCACCTGCCATGTCCCCAAATACTGGAACTCCCTTCCACTATTTTTACGCCAATCACCATCTTTTAAATAAGGGTTGCGTAATTATCTTGATACTTCCCACAAGTGTCTCCTGTTTCAAACCTCACTAGCTCTTCTCAGCCCAGCCTCATCTGTCCTTGACATTTTAATGATCTGCCCCTCTATACGCAATGCACTTATCCTCTACCTATCTGTCCCACCTCCCACCTTACTTTACTTTCATCCCCTTTTCGTGTCTCTTACTTCTATCACTTACTATTATCCCTCCCCTAAGTTAACGATTCAATCCCTTATTAGCACTAAAATGTTATATCTGTTGTGTTTCTTTTTTCTTATTCCTCAAAACAATTGTGGTGTAATTTTTAGTTATTGTACAGTTCCTGTTTTATTTTTTCCTACACTGTTATTGCAACCTCCTTGTTCTTTAACCACTTTTTTGCAACTTGCTTGTAAGATATTGTCAAAGATTTTTTTTGTACTTTTATTGGAATGTCTTCCCTGTATTGTTGTACTGCGCCCTCCTGGGTCGTGCCTGAAAATAGTCATTGCTATGGCTAGTGCACTTACCCAGTAAACAAAATACTAAATAAGCAAAATAGAATAAATATATAGGTAGTCATTTTAACCTAGAACTCTCCATGCCCTCAAACCTCTTAAACAAACCAATGATATACACCTATGAATGATATAAAGCAGCAAAAAACAGGAGAAATTTACAGTAATCTTGAAAGTTTCCCTTTGCTGCGGTGGACGAACATTTTCATGAATATTCACTCAGCTGGCTGCCGCTTTCCCTACTTTCCAAGGTACTACAGCTTGAACTTCCCCCTTTTCAAGAATGGCTATCCTCTGTTAAGGTGGAGTAGCTTGAGACTGCATGTAACAAAAAGAGATGACAATGCAATAAGAGGACGTTCCACCTTAACAGAAAAAAGTAATTCTTCCTCACTTGTAAAGTTGTTCTACTAGGGAGTATCAGGCAAAGTTACAGGCTTGTAACTGAGAGAACCAATGAGTATAAAGTATCGTTATTGCTCTTGAAAACTATAAGTGAACTTGTAAAAGTGATGCAGAAAGAATTGTGTGACACGAAGCAGCTTCTCTGTTTGCGTAGGGCTTCTCTGTGTAGACTAGTGTAACCCCCCCCCCACTGGCCCCCCTTCTTCAACTACCAGGACTGCTCCTCTCACCACAGATGTCTAGGGCCAAACGAGAGGGGTGGGGGTTTACATAAATGAGTACAGATTTGGAAAACAGTGAAATGGGCAACATTAGGCTAGGTGACCCGACTGTTTCTCTAGAACAGTCAAACCCAAGTGTGGCTACATGGCAGACACCTGGGGGGACCAATTACCATGGACAGCAACCCAGGTTCCTGAGAGAAAACGTTTACTCGCAATTATGCTGGGTTTGCACTTCTGGACAATGCACCCAAGTAAAATCCAGACAAGGAAGAAATAACAATACTGCCCAAACCAGGTTGGGATTCTAGAGTGTGGCTTTTATTCACGTAACAAAGTAGGAATAATCGCAAAGTGAACACAGACCCCCATAGGGCTATACATACTAGTACTGCAGATTCTCCAGGGTACAGAAATTACTGACATTCCCATTTAGCATAAGTTGAAGTAACACAAAGGAGTGAACACCCTGGTTCTGAAATGGAGATTGGCACACACAGCCAGACGTAGTACATTTCCCATTGACTAGGCACACACGGCCAGTACTAGGACACTTTCCCATATTTCATGAGGAATGAGGGTGGTACACATGACCATGAAGGAGCTAATCCAGGCTCAGGAACTTTCAGAACCCACCATACTGCAGTAAACTGAGAAAAAACAACCCACATCCAGGGGTAACTACTTCCATTAGGCATTGGCCAGATGCACTAAATGAAAAAGTACTGGTGCCCAAACTGAACCCGGAGAGGTAAACAGGGTCACTCCAGATGGGGGTTCTCCCACCTTTTGCTTCCAAGTTTATACTTGGCCATTCATCTGGTTAAAAACACCACACAACTGTAGAAAACTGTAGATGCTGTCTTGAAATCTATTTCACACTTAACATACCACACGCACACACACACACACACACACACACACACACACACACACCTCTGAGGTGTCAGAAGTTAAAAGTTCTGTACTTGGACGGTCACATACTGGACTCCAACATAGGCAGACACTTTTAAAACATAGAAAATCTAGGTGACAAGATCTCTTTGTCAGAGAAATTCACCCCAGGTACTGCAGGTGCCCCTCCTGGGCTTACACAGAAGAAAAATTGTACTCACAACAAATGAAGATGTCCAAGGCAGCATCACCAGGGCAGGATGGATTGAGGGGACTGCCCCTGAACCCTGAAGATTGCCCTCATCCCTCCTGGGATGGGGCAAAGGAAAATCTACTTAGTAAGGTCTCCACCACTTCAGACACTTCTTCTATTTTCTTCTTCTAGGGTGAGAACAAACTATCCAAAACTAAAGAGGTAGCTCTCTGTCAGAGCTGACTGAGGAGCTGCACAGCAAGCTGAAGCCTCCTCCTAAAACTCACACTCCAAGAATACTGAACATTCTACTCTAGCTGACAACTGCTTGCCAGAATATGGCTTAAGCCGCTGCAAGACTTCTAAGATTACATCATCACTCCAGCTCAGCTGAGATTGAAAACAGAGTGTGACAGTTTGAAACCCATTTACCTGGCATTTCACAGCCTGCCTTCCCTGCCTACCACTGATTCTAACTGGGATTCTAGTAACCCCTGGGAACAAGGAGATTACACTACAAAGCTCAAAGAACCCCAATGTTTATTTTGTGAGATATTATCTGGCACGTAGTTGTAGTGCATTTAGGTGGATGGCCCAGGAAGGTTTTTTTTGTATGCACTTATTACTTTCTGTAACTGACAATTACAATTTTTTCATGCATGAGCACAAGACATTTCCGATTAAATAGTGCCCATGGGTGGGGGGTGTGCGCCAACTGCTCCACAGAGGGTCTTTCCATCAGCAGAGGAGAGAAGCAAAGGTGCCCCCTCTGTGGACACATGCCACAGCACTGTAGGAGAAGATGGAGACCGTGTCCACTCAGGGTCCCATCTCTCCTAAAGTGATCCCAAAACACCTGCACGGCTCCACCCATGCAACCATAAAAATGGAGAGCAAGCTTCAAGTGATTGCAAGCCACCAGCAATCAGCAGTAGCAGCAGCAGTTCCACCAGTGTCAACTGCATCAGCTCCATGACAGAACCATATGGGCTCACTGGTGGTTGTAAAGTTTCAAAATGGTAAATAGTTTGTTGTGTTTTATAGTTTTTCTGTTCTTGTTCTATGTTTGATATTAAGTATTTGTTTTGAAAAAAAAACTTGCTTGTGCTGATTGTCATTGTACTGGAATGACTGAAATATCCACATATCTGGTGGGTGATGACCAACATGCTGTCAACTTCTTTACCTGCTTTCAATAAGTTCTGCACAACCAAACTAAGGTAGTGTGCAAAACATGACACATGGTAGAAACAGAAACACCCATTATGCATACCCTTTATGACATAAACTACCATTATCAATGGTAGAAACCCCACCTTTTAGGTCATGTACGTGGTAGAAAAATACACTGGAAGTGGGTTCTATAGGATATCATATACAGCAAAACCAAAAAAAAAACACAATCCAGCACTCACCAACCTCAAGCAGAGAGACACAGGTCCCTAAATGCAGTATAAAATTGCCAAGTGTATTGAGGTGTCAGGTTAAAATATGCTGTAACGTGTTTCGAAATACTTCCTTTGTCAAAGAACGTCTTTGACAAAAGAAGTTTTCCAAAACCTGTTAGAGTGTGTTTTAACCTGGTACCTTAATAAACTTGGCAATGTTATACTGCATTTAGGAGCCTATGTCTCTCTACTTGAGGTTGGTGAGTGCTGGATTGTTTATTTTTTGATCCAGCTTTTAGGTCTTGAAATGTCGTCCACTTGTCAAGTTTCAATGTTCAGCACCACCAAGATGTTTGTCGAATAGGGCTGGTCATGCAAGTCATGTTAAATGTGGCCTGCTGTCACTCACCATAAAGGGAGGAAGGCTCCAGGACCACTGCTCCACATAGCTGTTATTAGAATGACAGTATCCACCATGGAATGACTCAGGCCATGTGAGACATATGCTTTCCGATCAAGGTACAATTAGGGAACTGCCTTGGTTCAATAATATTGCACAAACAAGCATTCCATTTGGCACCTCATAACTCATTAGATTATAGAAACCAGCATTTTCAACAAATGAATACAGCAGTATATGGTCCACAAACTTTTGTGCCACCAGAGTGGTATACCCCCCCCCACAGTGACACCAACACAGTGAACTACATCACTGTTGACAAAATCGACAGTTCACCGACAGGTTGCTGTGTTGGTATGCCTGGACCAGGGGCACACTGTCTCCAGGTCCTGCACCCCCTCCCCGAATCAACTCTGACTCGGAGTTGATCATCTAAAGTATGGGTGGTGTGGGGACCGAGCCCCCAGCATGGGGGGTTTGGGGGTGAAGCCCCCCAATAAAAAAAGGACTGGGAGACAATTAGGATTTATGTCAATCACAACTTTTGGTTGACATAAATCCCGTCGCTGTGATACCAGTCAGTGAAAGTGAGTAACTAGTTCTTTAATAACTGGGTGGCTGTGGTGATACAGTACTCCCTCCTTTATCTTCACTCCCCTTGTCCACCACCTTCACTTAACGCTAGTGTTAGCTCCTGGCCCATTTCCAGAAATGTTATAGCCCCCTTTAACTGCCACACTTTATTATCCGCCACCCTCTTTATGCCAAGATTTAGGATGTATGGAGGTTGGCAGACAAAAGAGAAAGCACTGTATTTAGTAAATTTGAAAGTGCTTGTGTGTTGTTGGTTGCAGTTGGGGGTGACATACTGGAGCAGATAGTTCTTTTGATTGGTTATGAGGCATATTCTAGTTTGTGGTCATGGTAGTTCTGGTGGTGAGTGCATCATTATTTGCTTGGAAAAACACCTAGTTATGGACTGTGGTGCTTTGCAGACTGGAATTTTAGTTGTTGTTTGCATGTTGCTTGTAATGGTGGTGGTGGTGCCAATGCTGACATCTTGCAACAGCTCCTAACTGCTGTTTCCATCCTCCCCCTCATCCTTCCCTCCCTGTCCAATATGATCAACTAGCCTATTAAGACCAAGCTGTGTATCCATTTGATGCTGATTCCACTTGAAAAGATGTTTGGTGAAGTGACTTTGCTGTGCAGTGGTACTGAGCTGTGTTCCATGTGGGCCTCGGCTTGCTTAAGCCTTACAAATTTGGGGGTCCATGTCATAATAGCGATCACAAAATAGTGATCGCTATTATGGCGAGTGTATATTGCCAGAAAGCAAATTGGTGATATACACTTGCCGGCGACCCGACATTCAGCAAAAGAAAAAGTGTTTTTGGGGGTGCTGTGTCCACCTCTTGTGCCCCCCACTCCCCCCTGAATAAAGATTACTAACTCCAGGGGGATGCATGTTGGGGAAGGGGCACAACCCGCATTTGTGGGAAAAATTAAGTGCCACACCCACAAGCTGTGGCAAAATTGTAACCCTCCTGGTCCCCAGCCCCGAACCCTGTACTTGCTCAGTCAGAGCTAGCCACCCTCACCACCACACCACAGGGCTAGCTTGGCTGGAGTGGGCACAGCAGTTCCCTATGGACCCTTCCTCTATTCCACTCCTTCCCTTTGCTATCCCACCCTTCTGGTTGTCCTTCCCTACAGTTGCTTTCGCTGTAGGATCGCTACCCTTGCAGGGTAGCCCTTGATGATATCACTGAAAATCAGTTGCTGTTTTTGCAGTCGCTCATTTTCAGTTGCTATCGTCACAGGATACCAAAGTGGGTATATTGTCACACTGTCTTCACTTTTATCAGTGACACAGAAATCCAGGATTAAAGACATTTGGGATGGGGGCTGCATAGTTATTGTCTCTCCGAGGGGGCACTGGACCTGTGCCTCTGCCTGTAACCTCTGCATGCACCCACATCTCCTCCTCCTTTGCCTCTCTTATCACCATCTATTTTCCTTCCCTTGACCCACACTGTTCTCTTTCTTTTGCTTTATTTATTTATTTACTTACTTATTTTTATTTAAAAGTTTGATAACTGGGAAAGGCACACTGAGCTGAGGCTTGTTTCCAGGTACAACCTGTGGGAGAGAGAGAATGGGAGTAGGCATACAGGAAATTACAATCATCAGAAGTGCAATAAGGATAAAATACAAGTGCAAAAACACAATAGGCAACAATACAGACCAGTGGATATACTAGAGTTGCAAATGAGTTAATATACTCACACTACACATGGGTGGGCAGCACAAAATCAAGTAGATGAAAATGGGTGAGTTTAATCCTCTAGAGAGCAGACTGAGGGTCAGGTGTTCAGGGAACATAGGGAAAGAGGAATCATTGACTAGGGTGGACAGTAGAATCAGTAGTGAGAAAGAGAACAGAGATGGGGGTGACTAGTACACTGAGAAGGAAGAGGAGGAGGAGAGAGCCTTAGTAGATGTTTTAGTGTATGAAGGGAAAGAGATAGATGAAGGGGAGAGGGGAGCAGGTTCCAAAGGGAGGGGAGGTGGTAGGAGAAAGCAGCTTAACTGGTGTGTGAGTGAAGGTGAAGACTAGAGAAGGTGCAGGTATCCCTTGTGCACAGACAGTAAGAGGTAGGGGTGGGGGGGAGAGAAGATAGGTAGGAGGGAAGAGAGCCAAACCATTATTTGACAATGAAGATGGAGCAGTGGGACTGGTGATGTAAGGGTAGAGGACGGATGGAAATGGAGGAGTAGAGGAAGCAATGGTGGGTGCGGAGAAGAAAGCTGGAGGCAAAGAGACAGAAAGAATTACAGAGGGTATTCAGTTTGGCAAGAGAAGAGGGAGGGCGAGAGCTATAGAACACACCCACATAGTCAAAGAAATGGGAGGATCATTTTGGTTATCTGCTCACACAGGACTTGGGTGGGGATGCTCTGCTAGTTAAGGTATAGGATGCCGAGCTTGGTGCAAAGTTTGGAGTGTATGGCATCAATGTGGGCATTGAAATGTAATTTACATTCTAGCCACACAACAAAGTATTTGAAGGCAGAGATGATCTCTAGTTGGGTGTCATCCAGGGCAGAGAAGACTGGAGAACATGAGAGCCTTGTTAGTTTCTCACTGGTGCCAAAGGTTACGGACACAGTCGTTTTGGTGTTTACTTTGAGCTGCTTGGCAAGGAACCAGTGCAGCACATTGTGGAAATCACTCTGGAGTGAGGCTTCTACCATAGATGTAGAAGGACCCCATGAGTTAATGACTGTGTCTTCCGCAAATATGTGTATAAACAAAGAGATACAGGGTGAGAGGAGATCATAAAGAAAAATAGAGAACAGTATAGGGCCCAGGATGGAGTCCTCAGGACACCTGCTAAGATGGGGGGCAACAACATTCCACCCACCTGAACTGACTGTTGACAGCCCACTAGGTAAGAGTGGAACCACTCAACAGCAGGAACAGGGAGGCCTGCTGAGGACAGCTTGGCCAGGAGGCAGGGGTGGGACACCAAGTCAAATGCCTTGGCAAGATCAGTGAATATGGCTGCAGTGATATGTCCCTGATCCATCCCAGTATGGACAGAGTCAGTTACATGCAACAGGGAGGCAATGGTAGTATGGTTCCTTCTGATACCAGATTGGAAAGGAGAGAGGAAAGAGGAAGAGTCTAGAAAGTTGGCAAGTTTGGAGTACACTAGGGACTCTGGACATTTAGCAAGGGATGGAAGGAGTGAGAGTGGCCTATAGTTTCCTGGGGAGGAAGGATCATCCCCCTCCGAAGAGGTAATACTTTGGCAATTTTCCAGGCACGAATGACAGCACAGAGGGAGAAGGATAGGCTCAGAAGGTAAGTGAGTGCATGGATGATAACAGGAGCAGATATATGAAGAAGTTCAGGGTCCAAGCCATCAGGGCTCTATTTGCAAGAGTTAAGAGACATGAGGGCAAGGAAAACTTCCTGGGGCAAGACAGGAGGGAAGCTAAAGCTTTCTGATGTGATGAACGAAGGAGAATGTGAGAGATCTTTAGAGGACTGGCAGTGTAGTGCACAGGTGGTGAAGAAGTTGTTAAAAAGGGCAGCAACAGCAAGGTGGTCGGAGATCAATGAGTTGTCTGCCTGGTGGGTGCAGGAAGGGGAGCTGGGCAGGGGGGGTCGAGTAAGTAGTAGATCACTTTCCAGAATTTGGATAAAGAATTTAGTTTGGACTGAGGGTTGGACTTGAAGTAGTGGGCCTTAGCTGTCCAAATTGTCTTTGTAAAGGAGTTCTTTAAGGAGCTGTAATGTTGGTGGTCAGACATGGAGTGGGAGGTATTGAAACAAGCCCATACAAGGTCTCAAGACGTGCACATCTCAATAAGATCAAGTGTGATCCAGGGCTGGTGGGAGCATTTTACTCTGGTCTTTCTAAGGGGGGGCATGTGTGTTCCAGGTACTGGTTAAGATGGCAGTGAAAAGCGAAAGGGCAGTGTCAATGTATTGGGCAGAGTAAACAGAGGACCAATCTGAAGAGGCAAGGTACATTAGGAGGGCATCAGTGTCAAGAGACCTGAAAGCCATGTACTAGATGTATTTGGGGGTGGACTGAGGAGAGCACACTTTCCTAACACAGTAGGTTAAGCAGTGGTTGCTGAAGGCATCATAGAGAATGCCTACAGCCATGATTCAATGAGGTGGGAAGACAGCAACCAGTCCAGGAGGGAGTGGTTGGAGGAGTGGCGGTTGAGTCTGGTGGGTTCAATGATTAACTATGAGGTTCAGGGACTCGATAGTGTGGAGGATGGGTTTAGAGTTGGGGGAGAGCCTGTTGACATTGAAATCTTCGAGGAGTATGAACTTACTGCAGGCAGAGAGGGAGACTAGAGAGGAGAAGGAGTTGAGGAGAGAGGAGGGAGTTATCTTAGGTGAGGCCTAGAGGACACTGGTGAAGATAAGGATAGTGGAAGGGAGAGAATGTTTTACAAGCAGGAGCTCGTGAGAGGATGGGAGGACCTCCTTGGAAGAGATGGAGCAGAAGAGGGTTTGACAGCTGTATAAGGCAACTTAGATCCAGTTTTACATGCTGTTGAGCCAGCACCTTCCCCCTCCTCCTCCTCCTCCTCCTCCTCCTTCTTAATTGTTCTTGCTCGGGGTGGGAAAAGTAACTGTTCTGTCTTTCAGACTACATGCATGGTATTCTAGCTCACAGTCTACACCTGCCACTGAATCATCAAGATCACTGCTACCCTCATCAGACTCTATTTCTACCTCCATCTGTTCTGCTTTATTCTCTACCACTGCATAACAATGAGTACTGTACAGTGGACTCCACTTATACCGTACCCGTTTTTTACAGACAATTGATTATCACAGATATAAATTGCGATCCCAAACCACTATCATAGGAGCAACATGCATTTTATTCCTGTTCAAACTGATGTTATTAGCCATTTTTGATGGACATTTTGCTCCAGATCACTGTCACTGAGGCGGCACAGACAGTCAAACTCTAACTCAGATATAGCCCCACCGGTGGCATGACTGATGGCATTAGAGCTTCATCCTCTTGAACAGAACTAAACCACTTTAACAAGGTGGACAATAGCATGTATGTTCAAGCTGCACTAGTAACCTTATGCTGAATGATGGAGCTGTGGACATCATTCCTGACTGGGAAATCCTAAGTAGAACAGAAAAGGACTGGTACTCCTACACAATCTCCAATGGAAAGCAGAGTAAAATCACAGAATTCAGTATAAAGAATTGCTGTGTTGTCCCAAAGAATTGATATGTTGTCCCCCCCAAAAAAAACACTAAGCACCTTCTTACTCCCTACACACTTCCACAAGCTCCCTCCCACAAGCACACAGAGCACATATTGGAAAATAAAGATTTAATGATTTTAGCAGCAAGAAAGCACTCAAGCACTTTTGTACAGCCCTTCTCTCCCAAAGCACATGGAACACAGAACTTTAATTAAAAAAATAAAGAATTTATGTTTTTTAGCAGAATGAAAAGCACTACAGCCCTTCCCACTTCACTCCAGTATTGCAGAACAAAGCCAATTTTGACTCCGCTAGCTACGGTGGATGTCTGGAATAGCGAACAAATATACATGACACCAATGAGTCCGTTATAACTGGCTTTCACTGTACTGCTAAGTATGACACCGCTTTACACTATTTATTTTAAACTTTGAAAACTGGGAGGTGCACTGTGAATAGGCATCTTTTTCAGGCATGACCTGCAATGTGACTCGTGACTGTTCCCCCTCCAGTTCCTCTTTCTGAGAATCATACCTCTCAAGTGTCCCTGATTTTCAGGGACGTCCCTGATTTTGCCTCAAAATTTTCCTCTGTCCCTCGTAAAATTTGTGTTTTTGTGACAGAACAGTAGGGATTAAAAGCAGAAAATAATGTCAAACATTAAAGTAACATACTTGTTTTTCTTCAGAAAATGCATCTTAACACAAATCCCTTTATTCTGTCAGCTTTCTGAGTGAACAGCACCAGTTTTTAAGATGTGTCCCTGATTTGGGGTCTTTGTCCCTGATTTTTTTAAGCATTGTCCCTGATTCATGAGGCAAGAGGTTGAGAGGTATGCTGAGAATATTCCTCCTCCAACTCTGTTGAGATTCCTCCAGCTGTACTTCCTCCTCTTGTGAATCTTTCTCCTCTACTAACATCTCCTACTGAGACTTCTCATCCACTGTATCCTGTGATTCTAGCTTAACCAAATCACCATGGGATTTTTCCATTTGCATTACTGCTACATTAGCAGGTGGTATTTTAACATTGTGAATCTCAACACAACTACTTGCCCCACCAATGGCACATCTCCCAGCCTTCAGTGGCACCACTGGTACTCCTGGTGGTAGAGCTAGCATATGAACCACTAAGGGCTATCCAGCAGGTACACCAAATGGAACCCCTTTCTTTTCTTTCTTTAGTATTTGTAATGGTATTACAGCACCTGTGACAACATCCATGGATTAAACTGCTCTTCTGCATTATTAGTAAGTTAGTAAACCTTCATTTTTCAAGCACCCATTCCGGGGGACTGAGAGTGCTGTACAAAATATCAGTCTTACCACACAAAGAATAAATAAAAAATAACAAAACCATCTAAAGTACACCAAATAAAACACATTAAATACATAAATAATAATAAATATGCAGTCAATAAAATCAACCAGACAGTGAACATGAGGAATTATTTTCCAAATGACTCCTTAAAATGGTAGGATTTCAGACCCCTCTTAAAGGCCTCCACAAAGGGTGCCTCCCTCAGAGATCTGTGAAAGAAGTTCTACAGGATTGGGTTGCTACTACAAAAGCTCTGTCCATGGAAGGTTTTAGTCTGGCCCTGGGAACCACTAGGAGGACCTCCTCACAGCAGTGGAGAGGAAAGAGGGGGCAGTGGGGAGGGGGTTAGGAGGTCACACAAATAGCTAGAGCCCTGACCATGTATGGCTTTATAGGTCAGCAATCTGACACTTAAATTAATTCACCACCTCACTGGCAGCCGGTACACACTATGTAGAGCTCGGATCGCATGGCAAGACCTAGGTAGGCCTGATAGCAACCTAGCTGCTGCATTCTGTACCAGCTGCAGGTGATGTAGGACACCTCCATTTACTCTGAGGTACAGAACATTACAATAGTCGAGTCTGGCGGTCACAAAAGTGTATACCAGTGCGAGCAAGTCATTAGGCAGAATGAAAGGTTTGATCCAGGCGTAATTTCTCGGGTAGTAAAAAACACTTCGGATAATGGTTGACACCTCAGACTCAAGTGATAGACTGCTAGTCAAAATAACACCCAGATTCTTCACCTTAGGAGAGACAGCAAGAGATATCCACTAACAAGTGCTTACCATTGCAGTTTTTCTTTCCTGTGTATATCTTAGTCTATAAGTAACTATTCCTTTTGGACTATGTTAACCTGTTGACTGCTGCACTCCTTTCCGGGACCTTAATGAAAACCAAGGTGTGTATTTTATGGGGTTATCCCAGTTGTAGTAATTTCAAATATATAAAGAATCAGAAAAATGGTAGAAAACAAATTATCCTACAGTACTGAGTAGCAGAACACACTACAAATATTTCTCACACTCACCAAATTACAAAGAATTAAAAATAAAGAGCCTTACAGCTTCAGCAACCTTGTGTTTTTCTCTTATGCTGGCCATTACTTGGCTGTGTACAGAAAGCCTGCACATTGCATATTCACACTTGTGCTGTAAATGTATAAGCTAGCAAACATTAGGATACTATAAATACTGTAAAATAATCAGACATAGATAAATTGAGCTTAAGTCCTTTTTCAAGGCCTTTAACTTTGAATCATTCTTTGGCTGCATGCTGATACTGGACTGTGCAGGCCACCCCACAGTTACTCTACAGTCCCACTCTCCCCCACATGCTACAGCAATTACAGCTGGCTGGATTACACTAAAAGCACACGTAATAAAAAACGTTAAAAATTTCTCTGGCATATTAACTACAAGCAGTAGTGAAAATATGCCTTAAGTATCAAGTTTAGAGCAAGATTTGGGGTCTATTTCATACAACAAAACTGTAGCAGCTTCAAAGATTCTGCTCTCTCAAATGCCTCATGAGTTATACAAGACTGCAATACATCTGAGGGAATTCACATGGTGTGTAGATTCTGGGCCTAATTCTCAAAGTCCTCAGAACAGCGCTAGGGGCTTGTGCCACAAGGAATGGCGCAAAGTGCCCCTTATGCCAAACGATGTCCCGGTAGCGATTCTCAAAGGCAGCCTGCATCAACCGCAGGCTGACTGTACCATACGGGGCTTGCTCCACCTGTGTACCACAAAATGGGCTGTGGCATGGTGCCAGGAGCTTGCGGCAGATGCTTCCAAGCCCCGATCCCCCATTATTATGACATATTAACACATCAATGGTGGTCTACTGGACCCCCACCCTAGCAGGCAGTGTCTCTCCTCCTTGCTCCCCCATCCACAAACCAAGCCAGTGACTGACACAGTCCACTGCTCACCACCATGGCCAGCCACCTACTGAGTTCTTAGTGAGTGTTGTACTGTATTTACTGTACAGCGCTCATTGATTGACAGCTCACTGGGGGGGGTCACTAGATCACCAGGGTTCTTTCATAATAATAATAACAGGGGATCAGAGCTTGGGGGTGCTAAATTACTAGGGTTCCTTCATACCAATAATGGGGGCTTGGGGGGTCCACTAGACCACCAGGGATACTATTATTTTCATAATAGGGGATCAGGACTTGGGGGGACCACTAGACCACCAGGGTTCTTTCATAATACTAATGGGGGACTGGAGTTTGGGGGGAGGGTCCTCTGAACCACCAGGGATAGTATTAGTGTACTAATAGGGGATCGGGGCTGGGTCAGTCCGCTAGACCACCAGGTACTTCTCAGGGACATTACTGCACAGCCACCCACGGCTTGCAGCAACCTGTCTAGGTGTGCCCTCTATTTGATGCACCACTACAGTTGCTGCAAGCAGCAGGACTTTGCTGCCAGGACCCTACCTGATTGAGAATTGGGTGCAGGGTCCCTGGCACACCAGCAATTAGCACAAGCCACCTTTGGTGTGGCTTGTGCCAACTTTTGAGAATCAAGCCCTCTGTCTGAAAGGCAACCATGTTATTTCACTATCAGAGGAATTCATTTTTATGCAAAGACCTGTTTTGCAGAATATTCAACACATTGTACAATACAATTCAACTTTGTAGAAAAATAGTGGAATACGTAAGGAATAAGACACAACAAGGTGTGGTTTATGGGCTGGTAAGAGCATGCCCCAGGTGTGAAATGAGGCACGAGGCGCTTGTGCCAAGTGCCTTTAGCACCTGGGAAGTGCTCTTATCAGCCCATAAATCACACCTCGGAGTGTCTTATTCCGCTTATAAAATGGTTCCCCCATAACATAAATTAATTATTTAAAAGAAGTCTGATACACATAGGTGTTATAGGTTAATTAAGGTATAAACATAGAAAAATAGTCCTTGCATATTCAGATCATATATAGAATTCAGCTATTAGAGGGCATTTGTGTTGTCTATCACCCCCCCCCACACACACACACACATACTTTCTTTCTTTCTCCACACCCAGGCTTAATTTTTAAAATTTTTACATTTTGTTTAGATCTTTGTTTTATGCTTTTTTTAGCAGCCTCTCTGAGATGCCAGCGATGACGTCTGCTCGAGAAGTGCAGGTTTCAAAGGCATGCCGTGAGTTGGGAAAGTGGCTCTGTTTCTAGCACGGAGAAAGAAACATTTTTTTTGTTTCTTTTAGCCTGGTATTATTTAAAGCAGTTTTGTTTTAATCTGCAAAACATTTCATTTGCAGCCCGTGGCCACTTGACTTCGAAGGAGCGTGTCCCTCGGCAGCCATTGTAGTTTACAATTTGTCTTAAACAGTATTCAAATAAATTATATACTGCCCTATCTTGTGGAGCTTCTCAGTTCACTGGCTAGTATGAGGGTGAAACTGAGGGGAGGACTGCACATCCAAGATGGCTCAATCTTGTTGTTTTTTTTACTGGTTCTCGGTGCAGTTTCAAGAGCAGAAGCGCGGTTTAAACAGTGGGAGCGCAAGGGCTGTAAAGGTGGTACAGGAAAATGGTCAGTGGGAAAATACAGAATACAGACTAAAAGTTGAAACTTTTTACTTGGGCCGGGGGGTTGGCAGCTTGCATAAAATTACTTTTTGCCTTTTCTGTTGGTGACAGTGCTCTCCCCGTGCAGCTGTTGCGGTTTCATGACATGCTACTGTACATGTTGAGCTGCAATGGGAGAGAGTCATTTCATGCATTGATATGTGTCACGGTGGTGTGTTTTGCTTGGCTAAGTAGTACCAGTTGACAGTATATGTCCTGATAAGGACATGGCAAATGGTAGCTCTTGGCCAATCTAAATGCAGGAAAATTTCTACCCATTTTATAAGGCTCTATAGTTTACATTGCAGAGTTTGTGTAAACCCCAGAATTTTGGTACAGCTTTAGAACAGACAACAGGGCAGCAGCAACATTTTTGCACATAATTTGTGCCTTAGTCATTTCTTGTAATTACCAAGTTTGAATCTGAGGAGTGTGTAGGTAACCAGGCTCAAAACTCTTTCAAAACATGGTTTCAATAGGAGAATATTCCTCCACAGTTGCTAATATCTTTGCTGTCTTGACCTACATATTATTTATTTTTACTGGGTAGGATGTGCTAGCCATAAAAAAATGACTATTTTCAGGCACGACCCAGGAGGTTACAAGGTAGTGAAACAATACAGCAAGGATACAAGACAGTGAAATAGTCAACTAGGTACAATAGCAGCAAGATTTCAAGTAACACCAGATAGAATAGACATTAACAGCCAAATACAACAATTGCACGAAAAATTAAAACATAAAACAGGGCTAACTATAAAACGGACAATAACAGGCATGTGCAGTAAGTGCTAGCACCGTTTTTAAAACATGAATCAGGATACCCAGTGAGGAGGCAAAGAACAATGTAGAGAGGTGGGGAATAACTTTCAGGCTGCGGGTGGATTAGTAAGAGAGCATAAAAAATGGCGGGGGTAGACCGAGATAGAATCTTTGCAGGCGAAGCACATGAGGGACATGACTTATAATGGGGGATTGTCATAAGTCTATTTGAAAGAGAAGGAAGTGGAGTTATATCATAAGGAGACAGGGAGCAGAATATAAAGTTTGGAGGGGTGGGGCAGGGCAAAGAAAGGCAGCATAGGGTGAGCTGGGGGACTGGCGGGAGTAAGAAAGTAGGCATGGGGTGGTAGCCAGGTACAGGTAGATGAGAAAGAGAGGTGACAAACAGGATAAGGGAGAGAAGGCAGTCAGGGAGGTAGCAGGATGAAATGATAGTGGCTGATGTGACTGGCCTATGGGGGTTTAAAGTACTACTTACTTTGCATTGAGTATTATAAATATATTGTGATAGGGACTGGGCCTCCTTCAATAATTAAAATGTTAAGGGATACTTTTTTAGAAAAAATGTACTGTCAAGCATCAGCTCTTGGAGAAACACCTGACAACAGTGTTAATTGTATTTATACTGAAAATGGATGTGGTTCTACTTTTTTTTTGCCTTTGTCCTTTTCATAAATGTATATTTTATCCATTTTCATTTGCCATATAGCCAGAGGTTAGTGTAGTGAGCTGTGAACAAGTTTAGTACATCGAACAGACCTGGGTTTGATTCCCACAACCTCTGCTTGCACACTGTGTGACTCGAGCAAGTCACTTAACCACCCCAGTGCTCCTGGGTCACCCCTCAAAACAAGCACTTGTGCCTAGTGGGCCTAGCCTGGTTAGCAAAGAATATAAATCAAAAAATTCATTTTTGTTTCTGTAATGATGCTTTCATAAACACTTTTAATACTGACTGAAATAAATGACTTTGAATTTGACAACAGGCCAGGGAAATATTTAAATGCCTCCCCCGGCAGGTATATAAGGGCCATTGGGATCTGGGTCTATGTGATAATGGCGAATGCCTAAAGGCGATCGCCGTTATCGCTCAGTCAAAGTGCCGAACACATTTTTGGCACTCTGACAACCCTAGAGCACCAGCACAATGATGCCAGGACATATTTTTACTACTTTCTGAGGGGAGCTGCACCCCAACACCCCTCTCATGAAGGCTTCACCCCTACTTAAGATTCTCAACTCGGGGTGCATGTTGGGGTGAAAGTAGTAATAAAGGTTCTGGCCGGGCTAATAAACGACCAGCGCCGGGAACCCAACCCAGTACCTCAGCCACCCCAGCCATTGCCCAATCCTCAACGCCATGCTGCAGCTCGACCAACGACCACAGCACCACCCCCTACAGCCTCTCCACCCCCAGCCCATGCTCGCCGTGCTCGCTCTCCTCCACGGTATGTATAGCGACATCCTGTCGCCTAGTTCGCCCACCCCCTCATCCAGTCGCCCTACCCGTCGGTCACCGTGAGTGGATTGCATGAGGAAGGTGTCTCCATAATGGATGGCACCCTTCCTCATGTGCCCACTTCACGGGTTACCTTGGGGATCCTACTGGTTGCATTTCTGATGAAATTTACATACAGTACATTTTTCCATGAAAGTTGCATACAATGGTTGTGAAATATGTTTTAAGGAAAAAAAATGCAGAACTAAGGAATGGTGTAATGCTGTTGAACAGTGGAGTTCCACCATTACACATCCAATGTAATTCAACACAATGTTCCCAAAATTCTGCAGAATTCTGTTTTGCCAGGATTTGAAAATTCCACACAGTTCTACTGGATTACAAATGTAACTAGGGGTGTTGATTCTTGGTATTTTTTTTTTTTATTATAAGATTATCCCTAGCCAAATTCCTTGGTTTCTCTAGAGCTTGATTTACAGTTTCCTATTTGCATTTTCTGCTGATAAACCTCTCTCTAAGTTTAAGTACAGAACTTGCTTATCAAAAGTTTGCAAATCAGAACAGTTCCTTCTTAGTCAGATGGATTGGCCAAAAAGTATACTGTCACTAAGAGTTTGGGAGTGAACACTGTCTACTCTAAATAAGAAATTTGCTGCAGTGTCTTTTCTGTGGCAAGTACTTACAATTTGGTATATTTTATTAACAATTACTGTAGGTTGACATCTAGAAAGGTAACCTCCTCCTGACTAAGGACCTGATCCACAGAAGGTGTGGCTGCCTTAAGTGGCATAGCAGAAGTGCACAGAGGGATGCATTCCAATGCTGCACAGTATACCCATATGTCCATCCACAGCATAAGTGCCACAGGCACACAGACACATCTCCATGCAGGATCCATGGATCTGCGATGGGAGCATGGCTGGAGACATGCACTGCTCTCCAGCCAAGAAGCTGATTCACACCACTGGAGGGGCCTCATCCCTGACATAGTGGAAGGTCAACTGCCACATAAGCTAGGGCACTGCTGTAAGGGAGGCAAGGGCATAGAGGAGGTTATGCTTGGTGGGCAGTGGCCTGTATGGGTAGGAACTGTACCATGGATGGTATGGCAATACCAGTGCTGATGACTGTAAGGGCACCCCTGCAGAATATGTAATGGGGCCCTCTCCACCAACCCACCAATATGTGCAGAATACCCAAATGAATATATACAAATATGAACAGTGTAGCTGCTGCTGTAGCTTTCCAGCTAAGCAGCCATAGTGAGGCTTGCCACCACCTCAGTCGTGCCAGCACCATAGACTTCAACTGAATGATGGAATGTGTCTCTGTCCTTCACAGGTACACTTGCACCATGATAGGATGTGTGTGTGTGTGTGTGTGTGTGTGTGTGTGTGTGTGCACTGGGGGGGGGTGTAATGTCCTCCATTGCAGCTGTGTACCCCCCTCCAGTGGTAGTCATTGCAATAGAGACCCTCACTGCTGACAGCTACAATGTAACAGAGATATGCTATTTACCAAATGAAATGTGAAAACCTGTCTGTAACAATGCAAGAAAGCAGACTCCTGATGCACCACAGTCCCTGTGAGTGCTGGCCCTACCACACATGCAGCCTGTGTACACCCATGGGGCCTGTCCTGCTTATGGCACACTCCCTTTCTCCACCCCACAGTCTGTGCCACTGTGCTCTGGTCCATACCACTGCCACCATGCCCCCATCCCTCCCCTCGCCACTCCGCTGGCTCCCACTTGAACCCCCAAATAACATGCATGACTCAGAGAAGTACGTTTGCCATAATGACATGTATTAGGAAAGAAAGGCAGGTAAACAACAACTTTATGCTTATAAAATGCACTGCAATATCTCAACAGCAAGAGGAAGCCACCCTGCTGGTAATATTAATGTTCCAAATGTCAAGATCATTGGGGCGTTACCTCATACCACACCACAGTTTATCTGTGTGTTTGCCACACCCTGTGGCATATCACAGTGAGGCACCGGCAGTATATCCAAACAGTGCAGTTATCAGTCCAGTCCCCATACACTCCTATTGACTCAGTGAAGGGTTCTTGGCAACACCACATACCAGAGAAAGTCCAGGCCAGGATTATCCTGCTTGGCACCCATGTCCACCTGTCTTGTTCCAAATGCACCCTCAGCACCCCCCTCATCCTTGCCTGTGTACAGTGAGGGCCAGTCATCCACATCCCATACCAATGCTTAGCCTTTACACTGCCAGAGGGTCCTGCTGCACCATGTCTCCTCTCTTTAGCATAAGGGTCCTTATGGGCTTCTGCAACCCTTTAAACAAGATTCAAAGAGTCAGTCAGGCATGGAGGAATATGTAAAAAATATGCATGCAGTGGCAGTGGGGCAGATACCACAGTATGGACCATGTTACTCAGCAGGTCAAACTCCATAAGCTATAAGCTACTGGCCATCCTGGTCCCTGTCCCAATTTCCCTCCAGGCTGAGGGTCCACAGTACGTATGCAGTCAGAGGCATAGGCATAGGCATTAGCTTAGAGCATGTCAGTTTTGTCCTTGTAGGCATCCTGTTGGAGGCTCATCTGCATGGATAGTGGCATACTGTACATGCAAGTGTACCATCAGGGTGCCAAGATGCCACACCAGTCAGGCATGCCCACACCCATTGCATGGCAATTTGACTTTTTTGTGTGGTACTGTACTTTAAGGGGCCTACAGATAACAAGTCAAACCCATGACCTTTGGGTCACTGAGAAGGCTATGGGACTGGCGCAGCAGTGTGTCCAGGGATCCTGATGAATATGATACTCCTACAGGTACTCCATGAGGAGGTAGTGCACAGATGCCAGGTACATCAATATACCGGCCAAGGATGGACACAGTAATGTTGACAGAGCTACATTGCATTGACAGACACTGTTTTGATAAGGACGCAGTAGGGGAGCTGTGCCAGCTGTTGGGGCCACATCTGTGAGCAAGGACCTGCTGCAGTCATGCAGGAGGTAAGGACATGGGTGCTAATGATCCTGGCATACTACATGACTGGCACCTTTCACCACATGACTGGTGCTATGGCTGGCATAGCCATTCATCCATCTGCAGGTGCTTCTTGCAGTTGAGAGATGCAGTACTACCACACCGTGGTGACCATATATGCTTCCCATGCATCAGGCAGAACCTGGGGGATATGAAGGCAGCATTCTATTTGCAGTGGCAGACATGCACAATACCATCAGTGCCATCAATTGCATGCTCATTACCCTCATCACCCTGTTCCAGGCAGAGAAGGCACACAAGAATGGCAAGGAATACCACAGTATAAACATGCAGGCCATTTGTGATGCTGCTGGGGTAATTGTGGATGTTTGTGCCAGGTATCCAGTCTCAAAGCATTACTCTTACACACTGGAAAACTCAGGACTGTGGGTGCTGCTGAGGGTCATGCCAGTCAGCCAAGGGTGGCTCTTTGGTAGATATAACTTAGGGGTGCACCTGGGGGACACGTCTACAGAAACATAGAAGTAGTCAGCAGATAAGGACCTCTTGGTACACCTAGTATGCCCTATATTCAATACATACTGTGCCATTGCAGACCTTACATGATCTCTGGTCTTCTCCCCCTCTTGTCTTACTTCTAAGGTCTCCTTGTGTCTATCCCATGCATGCATGAATCCTGTTACCCTTTTAGCACCCGCCACCTATGCTGGGAGGCTGTTCCAGGTATCGACCACTCTCTCTGCGAAGAAGTATTTCCTCACATCTCCTCTTAGCCCCCTGTCATCGGGGCACAGGTCAGGAAGCATAGAGGAAACGCAGGACCAGTTGTAAAATTCCACAAAACTGTTTATTTGTAGTTGCAGTAACATAAAAAAATATTTAGAATAACTATGTAGAGAAGCAAAAATAAAACCTTTCTTGTAAAAAATCTCCCATGCAGCTCAGCTTAGCTGTTTTTATGTCTCTTTTCACCCCCCATCCTTTGCAAGCATCCTGTCATTTGTAAATTTCAGGAGCTGCTAGAACATTGAGAACTTCCTGAGGTCCCCACAGCAACTGCAAAAGGCTCAGGCATTTGCACCCAAGTAACCTCTAGTTTTTTACAGCTATCTCAAATTATAAATAGATACATTTCAAAAGTAACACAATTTTCTAAACAAAAGAGATCCCAATATCAGCTATATTTCCAAACATTAATTTTCATATATTTTATATTAGCAGATATAGATATGCAAGGAAGAAAGACAACAAGAGAAAACTGAGAGACAATGAGAGGCAAAGAAATGTGAGACTGCTCGGGGTGATAAAGTCCAAAGTCACACAGAAAAATTGGGTTGCGCAATCAGACAGAGAAGAGACAGAAAAAGGGAAGATCCTTGCATTTAAACGCTATCTCCATAACAAATGGGACAGGGTCCTATTCTACCCTGTCACATATACCCCCCTCTTTAAGAGGGAATGTATTTTATAAAACAGATTTCCAAAACTGTCAATTCTCTACTAACATTTTCTACTTTCAGGAATTAAGCACATTTGCAGCCATTTTTTTTAACAGTACAGCAAAAAGTGCAGTTAAATGTCTTTAGCACATTGTGAATATCTGCAGTTTGTTCTGAGGTTAAGGAAACATTCACCTTTACAGCATCAGCATTTACAGTTTGTTCCAGTCTATCATAAGCTACATCAGTATCTTCCTTATCAGTTTCTGGTAAAACTAGCAAAGCAGCTTTTGGCATTTTTTTCAACCCATTTCTTGAGAAGGTTAGCATGGTATATCTTAGAAGGATTTTTCTTGTCAGGGGTCTCAGTCTCATAATTAACAGTGCCAGTACATCTAAGAACAATATATGGCCCTTGCCACTTCATTAACAAATTTTTTTTTCTGTTGTGGGTAACAGTAGGAAAACATTTTCACCTGGCTAGAAAACTTTTTTCTTTTACCCCATGGTCATAATATACCTTCTGCTGGTTTTGAGCCTCTTCCTGATTACTATGGGCAATTTCAACATATTTTGCCAGCTTCTTTCTTGGGGCACACACACATATGAATATATAGATTGTTTCTGAGTGGGGTTATCTTCCCATGTTTTCTTTAACACATCCAGTGACCCTCTTGGCTGCCTGCCATACAACATTCCAAATGGTGAAAACCCTGTTGATGCCTGTGGCACTTCTCTGTAAGCAAAAAGTAGGTAAGACAAGTAATGGTTCCAGTCTTTCCAGTCCCCTTTTAAAAACCTTTTTAGCATGCATTATTGGGTTTGGTTAAAATGCACAACAAGACCATCTGTGTAAGGGTGATGGGGTGGTTTTTATGGCAGTGATACCAAGCAGACTGTACAGATCCTTAAGCAGTGCAGGACCAAAATTACTATCCTTGATCAGTAATAATTTCTTTAGGTATACTCACTCTGATGAAAATTTTGGCTAGCTCTGCTGCAAATCTTGGGGCTGTAACAGTATGCATTGGAGTGGCTTTTGGGTACCGAGTAGCATAGTCGCATACTACCAGGATAAATGTATTACCCTTTTTACTTTTGTCTAAAGGACCAACCATACCCATTGCAATTCTCTCAAAAGGCACATTTATTAAGGGTAGGGATACCAAGGACACCTTGTCTTTCCTAGTGACTGGGGTTACTTTCTGAAACTCAGCACAGAAATTACAATAGGTAGCAACATCTTCATGAGTTCCTGGCCAATAAATTCTGTACAGCAATCTGGCAAGGGTGTGACACACCCTTAACAGTCAGATTCACTTGAGTGGTGGGATAGTATTGAGTGTCCCTGTGGATACAGATGACACCAGCACCTGGTCCCATTGCACAGTGTTTCCCAGCACTTTAACATGCACTAGGGTCTGTCTGCTTCCTGAATCAATGAGTCCCTTCACAGTCTTATTCCCCACCATCACATCTGTTAGGTACATGCCCCAGTTTGCCAAGGACAAATATGCTCCAGTGCTACTCTCTTTATTACAGCAGTTTCTTGCAAAATGTCCTGGCTTATTACAGTTATAGCAGAAAACAACTTTTGGCACAGATTTGTTTTTCCCCCACCAGAGTTCTTAGCAGACTTAGAATTTAAATGGGAAAAAGAGTTTCTTACCATTGATTGGCTATTGCATTGCTGATGTGGCATCTGTCTAGCCAGTTGGTAGTCCTTAGACAAAGAAACAGCTTTTTCCCCATTCTCTGGTCAGTGTTCCTTTACCCACAGCTGCACATATGTAGGCAAGATGTGGATGAACTGCTCCATGGCAAATATGTCAATAATCTGTCAGATTGTTTTGCTCTCTAGTTGGATCCATTTTATCAGGAGTTCTCTGAGTTGGGTGAAGACTTCTCGAGGATTGCCAACCGAGTTGTTCCCCAGAGATCAAATTCTCTGCCTGTAGTACCTGGTCCCTTTGCACAGTGTTTTCCTAGCACTTTAACATGCAATAGGGTCTGTCTGCTTCCCGAATCAATGAGTCCCTTCACAGTTGTATTTCCCACAATCACATCTGTTAGGTACTTGCCCCAGTTTGCAAAGGACAAATCTGCTCCAGTGCCACTCTCTTTATTACAGCAGTTTCTCGCAAAATGACCAGGCTTATTGCAGTTATAGCAGAAAATAACTTTTGGCACAGCTTTGTTTTTCCGCCACCAGAGTTCATGGCAGGCTTGGAATTTAAATGGTGAAAAGAGTTTCTAACCATTGATTGGCTATTACATTGCTGATGTGGCATCTGTCTAGCCAATTGGTAGTCCTTAGACAAAGAAACAGCTTTTGCCCCATTCTCTGGTCAGTGTTCCTTTACCCACAGCTGCACTTCTGTAGGCATGATGTGGATGAATTGCTCCACAGCAAATGTGTCAATAATCTGTTAGATTGTTTTGCTCTCTAGTTGGATCCATTTTATCAGCAATTCTCTGAGTTGGGTGAAGGCTTCTCAAGGATTGTCAACCGAGTTGTACCCCAGAGATCGAATTCTCTGCCTGTAGGTCTCTCTGGAGATGTCGTACCTTTTCAGGATTTCACTTTTCACCAGGTCATAGTTTTCTGACTTTGTAGTTTCCATACAGCTGTAGGCAAGATGGGCTTTCCCTGTCAGGTAGGGTACCAGTCTGAGTGTCCATTGCTGCTTTGGCCATTGGCAAGCTGTGGCAACTCTTTCAAAAGTTATCAGGAATGCCTCAATATCATCTGAAGGGCAAAACTTTGTAAGTTTAAGGGCTTTTAAGTAGCGTGCATTTGATGGTCATCTGGATCTGTGCCAGATTCTCTGCCTTCGATAGCATACAAGGCATCTAGCCATCACTGCTCCTGTCGATGCATCTCTTCTCTCATCTGCTGCTTCTGTCACTGCATCTCTTCTCTCCTCAATGCTTCTAACCATTGAATTTATTTTTCTCTCTGCATCTCAGTCTCTTTTTGTTCTATAGCTCACCATTTCAAAAAGTCCATCAGGCATTCAGGTTCTGTCACTGCCTGTTCTTTTTCCATGATTTGTAATGGCTGTACAATCTCAGACCGGACTTCAGCTGCAGAATCCATACCTTCCTCTGTGCTTCCCTAGTACTAGGTACAGTACCCATGCATAAATCTCCGGTTTTAGTGTATGTACAGCTTAATTTCCTCTTAGGCTGACTCCATCTGTCATCAAGGCACAGGTCAGGAAGCATAGAGAAAACTCAGAAGCAGTTGTAGCATTTCACAAAACTGTTTATTTATAGATGCAGAAACATGAAAAGTAAACCTTTTCAGAATAAGTACATTCAGAAGCAAAAATAAAACATTTCTTGCAAAAAACCTCCCTTGCAGCTTAGCTTAGTTGTTTTTATGTCTCATTTCACCCCTCATCCTTTGCAAGCATCCTGTCCTTTGTAAATTTCAGGAGCTGCTAGAACATTGAGAACTTCCTGAGGACCCCACAGCAACTGCAAAATGCTAAGGCATTTGTACCCATGTAATCTGTACCTTTTTACAGTTATCTCAAATTATAAATACATACATTTCAACATTCAACCAATTTTGTAAACAAAAGTGATCCCAATATTAGCTACATTTCCATACAATGATTCTCATATATTTTTGTATTAGCAGATATAGATATGCAAGGAAGAACGACAGCAAGAGAAAACTGAGAGTCGGTGAGAGGCAAGGAATTGTGAGACTGCTCGGGGTGATCAAGTCCGAAGTCTCACAGAAAAATTGGACTGCACAGCCAGATAGAGAAGAAACAGAAAAAGGAAAGATCCCTTCATTTAAACACTATCTCAATAACAAATGGGTCAGAGTCCTATTCTACCCTGTCACATATACTCCCATCTTTAAGAGGGATCCTGTTTTAGTAAACAGGTTTCCAAAACTTTGTGTTCTCTACTAACATTTTCTACTTTCAGGAGTTAAGCACATTTGCACTCGTATTTTTAACAGTACAGCAAAAAGTGCAGTTAAGTGCCTTTAGCACATAACAAATGTCTGCAGTTTGTTCGGAGGTTAAGGAAACATTCACCTTTACAGCCTCAGCATTTACAGTCTGTTGCAGTCTATGATAAGCTGCATCAGTATCTTCCTTATCAGTTTCTGGTAAAACTGGCAAAGCAGCTTTTGATATTTTTTCAACCCATTTCTTGAGGAGATTAGCATGGTATATCTAATAAGGATTATTCTTGTCAGGGATCTCAATCTCATAGTTTACACTGCCAGTACATCTGAGAACCTGATTTGGCTCTTGCCACTTGATTAACTACTTATTTTCTGTTGTGGGTAACAGTAGCAAAACCTTTTCACTTGCTAGAAAACTTTTCTTTCCCCATGGTCATAATATACCTTCTGATGGTTTTGAGCATCTTCCTGATTACTCTGGGCAATTTCGACATATCTTGCCAGCTTCTTTCTTAGGGCACACATATATGAAGATATAGATTGTTTCTTAGTGGGGTTATTTTCCCACGTTTTCTTTATCACATCCAGTGACCCTCTTGGTTGCCTATCATACAGCATTTGAAACGGTGAAAACCCTGTTGATGTCTGTGGCACTTATCTGTAATCAAAAAGTAGGTAAGAAATGTAATGGTTCCAGTCTTTCCCTACCCTTTTAAAAACCTTTTTAGCATTCATTTATTGGTTTGGTTAAAATGCACAACAAGTCCATCTGTCTAAGGGTGATAGGGGTGGTTCTTATGGCAGTGATACCTAGCAGACTATACAGATCCTAAAGCAGTGCAGGACCAAATTACTATACTGATCAGTAATAATTTCTTTAGGTATGCCCACTCTGTTTAAAATTTTGGCTAGCTCTTCTGCAACTCTTGGGGCTGTAACCGGATGCATTGGAACTGCTTCTGGGTATTGAGTAGCATAGTCGCATACTGCCAGGAATAATGTATTACCCTTTTTACTGTTATCTAAAGGACCAACCACATCCATTGCAATTCTCTCAAAATAAACAATTATTAATGGTAGGGGTACCAAGGGAATCTTGTCTTTTCTATTGACTGGGGCTACTTTCTGACCCTCAGCACAGGAATTACAATAGGTAGCAACATCTTCATGAGTTCCTGGCTAGTAAATTCAATACGGCAATCTGGCAAGGGTGTGACACACCCTTAACAGTCATAGTCAATTGAGTGCTGTGATAGTATCGAGTGTCCCGTGGATGCAGATGACACCAGTACCTGGTCCCTTTGCACTGTGTTTTCCCAGCACTTTAACATGCACTAGGGTCTGTCTTCTTCCCGATTCAATTATTCCCTTCACAGTCTTATTCCCCACCATCACATCTGTTAGGTACTTGCCCCAGTTTGCCAAGGACAGATCTGCTCCAGTGCCACTCTCTTTATTACAGCAGTTTCTTGCAAAATGACCTGGCTTATTACAGTTATAGCAGAAAATAGCTTTTGGCTCAGATTTGTTTTTCCACCACCAGAATTCTTAGCAGGCTTGGAATTTAAATGGGAAAAAGAGTTCCTTACCATTGATTGGCTATTACATTGCTGATGTTGCATCTGTCTAGCCAGTTGGTAGTCCTTAGACAAAGAAACAGCTTTTTCCCCATTCTCTGGTCAGTGTTCCTTTACCCACAGCTGCACATATGTAGGCAAGATGTGGATGAATTGCTCCATGGCAAATATGTCAATAATCTGTCAGATTGTTTTGCTCTCTAGTTGGATCCATTTTATCAGGAGTTCTCTGAGTCGGGTGAAGGCTTCTCGAGGATTGTCAACCAAGTTGTACCCCAGAGATCAAATTCTATGCCTGTAGGCCTCTCTGGAGATGCCGTTCCTTTTCAGGATTTCACTTTTCACCAGGTCATAGTTTTCTGACTTTGTAGTGTCCATGGGCATTCCCTGTCAGGTAGGGTAGCAGTCTGAGTGTCCATTGCTGCTTTGGATATTGGCAAGCTGTGGCAACTCTTTCCAAAGTTATCAGGTATGCCTCAATATCATTTGAGGGGCACAACTTTGTAAATTTAATGGCTTTTAAGTAACTTGCCTTTTGATGGTCGTCTGCATCTGTGCCAGATACTCTGTCTTCGATAGCATGCAAGGAATATAGCCATCGCTGCTCCTGTCGAATCTCTTCTCTCATCTGCTGCTTCTGTCACTGCATCTCTTCTCTCCTCAATGCTTCTAACCATTGAATTTATTTTTCTCTCTGCATCTCAGTCTCTTTTTGTTGTATAGCCCACCAATTCAAAAAGTCCATTAGGCATTCAGGTTCTGTCACTGCCTGTTCTTTTTCCATGACATGTAATGGCTGTACAATCTCAGAATGGACTTCAGCTGCAGAATCCATACCTTCATCTCTGCTTTCCTGGTACTAGGTCCAGTACTCAAATCTCCTGTTTTAGTGTATGTACAGCTTAAATTCCAGTTTGGCTGACACCATCTGTCATCGAGGCACAGGTCAGGAAGCACAGAGAAAACACAGAAGCAGATGTGAAATTTCACAAAACTGTTTATTTGTAGTTGCAGTAACATAAAAAATAAACCTGTTCAGAATAAGTATATACAGAAGCAAAAATAAAACCTTTCTTGTAAAAAATCTCCCTTTCAGCTTAGCTTAGTTGTTTTTATATCTCGTTTCACCCCTCATCCTTAGTAAGCATCCTGTCCTTTGTAAATTTCAGGAGCTGCTAGAACATTGAGAACTTCATGAGGTCCCCACAGCAACTGCAAAATGCTAAGGCATGTGTACCCAAGTAATCTCTAGCTTTTTACCATTATCTCAAATTATAAATAAATACATTTCAACATTAACATAATTTTCTAAACAAAAGTGATCTCTATATCAGCTACATTTCCATACAATGATTCTCATATATTTTATATTAGCAGATATAGATATGCAAGCAAGAAAGATGGAAGTGAAAACTGAGAGACAGTGAGAGGCAAAGAATTGTGAGACTACGAAGGGTGATCAAGTCCGAAGTCTCACAAAAAAATTGGACTGCACAACCAGACAGACAAGAGACAGAAAAAGGAAAGATCCTTGCATATAAACATCATCTCAATAACAAATGGGTCACAGTCCTATTCTACCCTGTCACATGTACTCCCCTCTTTAAGAATGAACCTGTTTTATTATACAGGTTTCAAAAACTTTTTGTTCTCTACTAACATTTTCTACTTTCAGGAATTAAGCACATTTGCACTCATTTTTTTAACAGTACAACAAAAAGTGCAGTTAAGTGTCTTTAGCACATTACGAATGTCTGCAGTTTGTTCTGAGGTTAAGGAAACATTCACCTTTACAGCATCAGCATTTACAGTCTGTTTCAGTCTATCATAAGCTACATCAGTGTCTTACTTATCAGTTTCTGGTAAAACTATCAGAGCAGCTTTTGACATTTTTTAAACCCATTTCTTGAGCAGATTAGAATGGTATATCTAATAAGGATTTTTCTTGTCATTGATCTCAGTCTCATAGTTAACAGTGCAAGTATATCTTAGAACTTGATATGGATCTTGCCACTTCATTAACAACTTATTTCTGTTGTGGGTAACAGTAGCAAAACCATTTCACCTGGCTAGAAAACTTTTTCTTTTAACAATTGGTCATAATATACCTTCTGCTGGTTTTGAGCCTCTTCCTGATTGCTATAGGCAATTTCAACATATTTTGCCAGCTTCTTTCTTTGGGCACACTCGTATGAAGATATAGATTGTTTCTGAGTGTGGTTATCTTCCCATGTTTCCTTTATCACATCCAGTGACCCTCTTGGCTTCCTACCATACAGCATTTCAAATGGTGAAATCCCTGTTGATGAATGTGGCACTTCTCTATAAGCAAAAAGTAGGTAAGACAAGTAATGGTTCCAGTCTTTCCCTTCCCCTTCTAAAAACCTTTTTAGCATGCATTTTTGGGCTTTGTTAAAATGCACAACAAGATCATCTGTCTAATGGTGATGAGGTGGTTCCTATCGCAGTAATACCTAGCAGACTGTACAGATCCTTAAGCTGATCAGGACCAAAATTACTACCCTGATCAGTAATAATTTCTTTAGGTATGCCCACTCTGATGAACATTTTGGCTAGCTCTGCAGCAACTCTTGGGGCTGTAACAGTATGCATTGGAACTGCTTCTGGGTATCAATTAGCATAGTCGCATACTACCAGGATAAATGTATTAGCCTTTTTACTTTGGTCTAAAGGACCAACCACATCCATTGCAATTCTCTCAAAAGGCACATTTATTAAGGGTAGTGGTACCAAGGGCACCTTGTCTTTCCTAGTGACTGGGGTTACTTTCTGAAACTCAGCACAGGAATTACAATAGATAGCAACATCTTCACGAGTTACTGGCCAGTAAATTCTATACAGCAATCTGGCAAGGGTGCGACACACCCTTAACAGTCAGAGTTACTTGAGTGGAGGGATAGTATCAAGTGTCCCTGTTATTGCAGATGACATCAGTACCTGGCCCCTTTTCACAGTTTTTCCCAGCACTTAGACATTCACTAGGGTCTGTCTGCTTCCCGAATCAATGAGTCCCTTCACAGTCTTTTTCCCCACTGTCACATCTGTTAGGTAGTTGTCCCAGTTTGCCAAGGACAAATCTGCTCCAGTGCCACTCTCTTTATTACAGCAGTTTCTTGCAAAATGACCAGGCTTACTATAGGTATAGCAGAAAATAACTTTTGGCACAGATTTGTTTTCCCCCCACCAGAGTTCTTAGCAGACTTGGAATTTAAAAGGGAAAAAGTGTTTCTTACCATTGATTGGCTATTACATTGCTGATGTGGCATCTGTCCAGCCAGTTGGTAGTCCTTAGACAAAGAAACAGCTTTTTCCCCATTCTCTGGTCAGTTTTCCTTTACCCACAGCAGAACATATGAAGGCAAGATGTGGATAAATTGCTCCAAGGCAAATGTGTCAATAATCTGTGGGATTGTTTTGCTCTCTAGTTGGATCCATTTTATCAGGAGTTCTCTGAGTTGGGTGAAGGCTTCTCAAGGATTGCCAACCGAGTAGTACCCCAGAGATCGAATTCTCTGCCTGTAGGTCTCTCTGGAGATGTCCTACCTTTTCAGGATTTCACTTTTCACCAGGTCACAGTTTTCTGACTTTGTAGTGTCCAAATTGCTGTAGGCAAGATGGGCTTTCCCTGTCAGGTAGGGTATCAGTGAGAGTGTCCATTGCTTCTTTGGCCATTGGCAAGCTGTGGCAACTCTTTCAAAAGTTATCACGTATGCCTCTATATCATCTGAGGGGCACGACTTTGTAAGTTTAATAGCTTTTATGTTGCTTGCATTTTGATGCTCATCTGGATCTGTGCTGGATACTCTGCCTTCAATAGCATGCAAGGCATCAAGCCATCGCTGCTCCCGTCGTTGCATCTCTTCTCTCATCTGCTGCTTCTTTCACTGCATCTTTTCTCTCCTCAATGTTTCTAACCATTGAATCTATTTTTCTGTCTGCATCTCAATCTTATTTTGGTGTATAGCCCACCATTTCAAAAAGTCCATCAGGCATTCAGGCTCTGCCACTGCCTGTTCTTTTTCCATGATTTGTAATGGCTGTACAATCTCAGACTGGACTTCAGCTGCAGAATCCATACCTTCCTCTGTGCTTCCCTGGTACTAGGTACAGTACCCATGCATAAATATCCTGCTTTAGTACACTACCGGTCAAAAGTTTTAGAACACCCCCATTTTTCCAGTTTTTATTGAAATTTAAGCAATTCAAGTCCAGTGAATAACCTGAAATGGTACAGAGGTAAGCGGTAAACTGCTAGAGGTTAAAAAAAAAGTTTAGGTTAGCAAAAACTGCTGTAGAAAAATTGCAAAGAAAGCCAAAGTGTCAGTGAGTACAGTTTCCTACACCATCAAAAGGCACTTGGAAACTGGAGGAAACTCTGACAGGAAGAGGTCTGGCAGACCCAAAGCCACAACAGAATCAGAAGACAAGTCTCTGAGAGTCAACAGCTTGCGTGATAGGTGGCTCACAGGACAACAGCACAGAGTGACTGGCACCCTGAACCAAAAGGGCTACCACAGCATTTTGCAGCGCCATGCGATACCCTCTGGTCTACGCCTAGTTGGTCAGGGGTTCATCCTACAGCAAGATAATGACCCAAAACATACCTCCAGGCTATGTCAGAACTACCTTCGAGGAAAAGAACAAGATGGTAGGCTTCAAATCATAGAATGGCCAGCACAGTCTCCAGACTTAAACCCCACCGAGCTGGTTTGGGATGAACTGGACAGAACGGTGAAAGCAAAGCAACCTACAAGTGCAACACATTTGTGGGAACTTCTGCAACAGTGTTAGGAAGAACTTCCCGAACAATATTTGATGTCCATTGTAGGAAGAATGCCACAAGTGTGTTCGGCGGTTACAGTATATCTGCAAAAGGTGGCTACTTTGATGAGTCAAACATTTAGATTAAATTTTGTTAAACAAAATGATTCTATGATTTCTTTTTTATCTCCAATTGTTTATTTGTTCTATGCTTTAATTTCAGAGTACATTGAGACATTAACATGCATAAATTTCAATAAAAACTGGAAAAATGGGGGTGTTCTAAAACTTTTGACCGGTAGTGTATATGTACAGTTTAATTCCCACTTAGGCTGACACCATCTGTCATCGAGGCACAGGTCAGGAAGCATAGAGAAAACCCAGAAGCAGTTGTAACATTTCACAAAACTGTTTATTTGTAGTTGCAGTAACAAAAAATAAACATGTTCAGCATAAGTATGTTCAGAAGCAAAAATAAATCCTTTCAGCTTAGCTTAGTTGTTTTTATATCTCATTTCACCACTCATCCTTTGCAAGCATCCTGTACTTTGTAAATTTCAGGAGCTGCTAGAACATTGAGAACTTCCTGAGGTCCCCACAGCAACTGCAAAATGCTAAGGCATTTGTACCCAATAATCTCTAGCTTTTGACAGTTATCTCAAATTATAAATATATACATTTCAACACTGAAACAATTTTCTAAACAATAGTGATCCCAATATCAGCTACATTTCCATACGATGATTCTCATATGTTTTTGTATTAGCAGATATAGATATGCAAGGAAGAAAGACAGCAAGAGAAAACTGAGAGACAGGGAGAGGCAAAGAATTGTGAGACTGCTCGGGGTGATCAAGTCCGAAGTCTCACAGAAAAACTGGGCTGCACAACTAGACAGAGAAGAGACAGAAAAAGGGAAGATCCTTGCATTTAAACACTATCTCAATAACACATTGGTCAGGGTGCTATTCTAACCTGTCACATATACTCCCCTCTTTAAGAGGGAACCTGTTTTATTAAACAGGTTTCCAAAACATTCTCTTCTCTACTAACATTTTCTACTTTCAGGAATTAAACACATTTGCACTCGTATTTTTAACAATACAGCAAAAAGTGCAGTTAAGTGTCTTTAGCACATTACAAATGTCTGCAGTTTGTTCTGAGGTTAAGGAAACATTCACCTTTACAGCACCAGCATTTACAGTCTGTTTCAGTCTATCATAAGCTACATCAGTATCTTCCTTATCAGTTTCTGGTAAAACTAACAAAGCAGCTTTTGGCATTTTTTCAACCCATTTCTTGAGGAGATTAGCATGGTATATCTAATAGGAATTTTTCTTGTTAGGGATCTCAGTCTCATAGTTAACAGGGCCAGTACATCTAAGAACCTGATATGGCCCTTGCCAATTCATTAACAATTTATTTTCTGTTGTGGGTAACAGTAGCAAAACCTTTTCACCGGACTAGAAAACTTTTACTTTTACCCCATGGTCATAATATACCTTCTGCTGGTTTTGAGCCTCTTCCTGATTACTATGGACAATTTCGACATATTTTGCTAGCTTCTTTCTTAGGGCACACACATATGAAGATATAGATTGTTTCTGAGAGTGGTTATTTTCCCACCTTTTATTTATCACATCCAGTGACCCTCTGGGCTGCCTACCATACAGCATTTGAAAGGGTGAAAACCCTGTTTATGCCTGTGGCAGGTATCTGTAAGCAAAAAGTAGGTAAGACAAGTAATGGTTCCAGTCTTCCCCATCCCCTTTTAAAAACCTTTTTAGCATGCATTTTTGGGTTTGGTTAAAATGTGCAACAAGACTATCTGTCTAAGGGTGATAGGGGTGGTTCTTATGGTAGTGATACCTAGCAGACTGTACAGATCCTTAAGCAGTGCAGGACCAAAATTACTACCATGATCTGTAATAATTCCTTTAGGTGTGCCCACTCTGCTGAAAATTTTGGCTAGATCTTCTGCAAAGCTTGGATCTGTAACAGGATGCATTGGAACTGCTTCTGGGTATCGAGTAGCATAGTCTCATACTACCAGGATAAATGTATTACCCTTTTTACTTTTGTCTAAAGGACCAACCACATCCATTGAAATTCTCTCAAAAGGCACATTTATTAAAGGTAGGGGTACCAATGGCACCTTGTCTTTCCTAGTGAGTGGGGCTACTTTCTGACACTCAGCACAGGAATAACAATAGGTAGCAACATCTTCATGAGTTCCTGGCCAGTAAATTCTATACAGCAATCTGGCAAGGGTGTGACACACCCTTAACAGTCAGAGTCAATTGAGTGGTGTGATAGTATCGAGTGTCCCCGTGGATGCAGATGACACCAGTACCTGGTCCCTTTGCACAGTGTTTTCCCAGCACTTTAACATGCACTAGGGTCTGTCTGGTTCCTGAATCAAATATTCCCTTCACAGTCTTATTCCCCACTGTCACATCTGTTATGTACTTGCCCCAGTTTGCCAAGGACAAATCTGCTCCAGTGCCACTCTTATTACAGCAGTTTCTTTCAAAATGACCTGGCTTATTACAGTTATAGCAGAAAATAACTTTTGCTCAGATTTGTATTTCCCCCACCAGAGTTCTTAGCAGGCTTGGAATTTAAATGGGAAAAAGAGTTTCTTACCATTGATTGGCTATTCCATTGCTGATGTGGCATCTGTCTAGCCAGTTGGTAGTCCTTAGACAAAGAAACAGCTTTTTCCCCATTCTCTGGTCAATGTTCTTTACCCACAACTGCATATCTGTAGGCAAAATGTGGATGAATTGCTCCATGGCAAATGTGTCAATAACAAGTGGGATTGTTTTGCTCTCTAGTTGGATCCATTTTATCAGGAGTTCTCTGAGTCAGGTGAAGGCTTCTCAAGGATTGTCAACTGAGTTGTACCCCAGAGATCAAATTCTCTGCCTGTAAGTCTCTCAGGAGATGCCCTACCTTTTCAGGATTTCACTTTTCACCAAGTCATAGTTTTCTGACTTTGTAGTGTCCATACTGCTGTTGGCAAGATGGTCTTTCCCTGTCAGGTAGGGTACCAGTCTGAGTGTCCATTGCTGCATTGGCCATTGACAAGCTGTGGCAACTCTTTCAAAAGTTATCAGGTATGCCTCACTATCATCTGAGGGGCACAACTTTGTAAGTTTAATGGCTTTTAAGTAGCTTGCATTTTGATGCTTGTCTGGATCTGTGCCAGATACTCTGCCTTCGATAGCATGCAAGTCATCTAGCCATCGCTGCTCCTGTCGTTGCATTTCTTCTCTCATCTGCTGCTTCTGTCACTGCATCTCTTCTCTTCTCAATGCTTCTAAGCATTGAATTTATTTTTCTCTCAGCATCTTAGTCTCTTTTTGGTGTATTGCCCACCATTTCAAAAAGTCCAACAGGCATTCAGGTTCTGTCACAGCCTGTTCTTTTTCCATGACCTTTAATGGCTGTACAATCTCAGACTGGACTTCAGCTGCAGAATCCATACCTTCCTCTGTGCTTCCCTGGTACTAGGTCCAGTACTCATGCATAAATCTCCTGTTTTAGTGTATGTACAGCTTAATTCTCACTTAGGCTGACACCATCTGTCATCGAGGCACATGTCAGGAAGCATAGAGAAAATAGAGAAGCAGTTGTAAAATTTCACAGAACTGTTTGTTTGTAGTTGCACTAACATAAAAAATAAACCTGTTCAGAATAAGTATGTACAGAAGCAAAAATAAAACCTTTCTTGCAAAAAATCTCCCATGCAACTTAGCCAAGTTGTTTTTATGTCTCGTTTCACCCCTCATCCTTTGCAAGCATCCTGTCCTTTGTAAATTTCAGGGGCTGCTAGAACATTGAGAACTTCCTGAGGTCCCCACAGCAACTGCAAAATGCTAATTCATTTGTACCCAAATAATCTCTAGTTTTTTACAGTTATCTCAAATTATAAATATATACATTTCAACATTAACACAATTTTCTAAACAAAAGTGATCCCAATATCAGCTACATTTCCATACAATGATTCTCATAAATTTTATATTAGCAGATATAGATATGCTAGGAAGAAAGACAGCAACAGAAAACTCAGAGACAGTGAGAGGCAAAGAATTGTGAGACTGCTCCAGGTGATCAAGTCCGAAGTCTCACAGAAATGTTTGACTGCACAACCAGACAAAGAGACAGAAAAAGGAAAGATCCTTTCATTTAAACAATATCTCAATAACAAATGTGTCAGGGTCCTGTTCTACCCTGTCACATATACTCCCCTCTTTAAGAGGGAACCTGTTTTATTAAAAAGGTTTCCAAAACTTTCTGTTCTCTACTGATATTTTCTACTTTCAGGAATTAAGCACATTTGCACTCGTATTTTTAACAGTACAGCAAAAAGTGCAGTTAAGTGTCTTTAGCACATTACAAATGTCTGCAGTTTGTTCAGAGTTAAGGAAACATTCACCTTTACAGCATGATCATTTACAATTTATTTCAGTCTATCATTAGCTACATCAGTGTCTTCCTTATCAGTTTCTGGTAAAACTAGCCAAGCAGCTTCTAGCATTTTTTCAACCCATTTCCTGAGGAGATTAGCATGGAACATCTAACATACTAACTTACTAACATACTATTTGCCAGCAGATTAGGCCTTACGGTCTATCGAGTCTGCTCAAACCTCAGATCCCTATTTGGGTGCCAGGGCCCTCCCTTCCCTTGTGTTCCAGAAACCCCTATCATCCATCCCCACCCCCCCAGGGACAGGCCATCATCTGATACATCCACTTTCTGTGTCTGTAACACCCTCTCTTGAAGCCCTCCACTGTGGATCTCTGAACCAGCTTGCAAGGCAGTGCATTCCAAGGGTCCACCACCCTCTCAGTGAAAAATCTCCTCCCCTTTTTCCCCCTCACCCTTCCACCTTCCAACTTCAAACCATGCCCTCTGGTGATACCTCCCTGCTTTAGTCTAAAGATCCCCTCCATGTTTACCCTATTTATTCCTTTGAGGTACTTGAAGACCTCAATCATGTCCCCCCTGTCTCTCCTCTCCTCCAATGAAAACAGGCAGAGCTCCTCAAGTCTGTCTTTATGTCAAATCCTAGCCCCTCGTCATCATCTTAGTTGCCCTCCTCTGTACCGCCTCCAGGAGCTGTATGTCCCTTTCAAGTGTGGTCTCCAGTACTGTACACAGTACTCAAGGTGTGGTCTAACCAGTCCATTGTACAGTGGCGGAATCACTTCCTTGCTCCTAGAGGTGATCCCCCTTACAATGCATCCCAACATCCTGTTTGCCTTGCTAGCCGCTCTCCTGCACTGCTCAGAGTTATTCTTACATGCATCCACCATGACCCCTAGGTCTTTTTCCCCTATTGAGGCCTCCAGCGCCTCCCCTCCCAGGGTGTACCTGTGTTTAGGGTTTATCCACCCAAGATGCAACACCTTGCACTTGGTGATATTGAAATTTAATTTCCATGTGGCCCTAGCTTTCCAGGGTGTCCAGGGTCCTTGCAGGGCCAATCTCCCCTCTTCTCCCTCAACTACTGCTCCCATCTTAGAGTCATTAGTGAAGAGACTCATTTCACACCCTATACCTTCACTGATGTCCGATATGTATGCATTAAACAGGATCGTACCCTGGACCGAGCCCTGCAGTACCCCACTACCAACCTCTCTAGGGTTTGAGAGCTCCCCACAGACCACTACTCTCTGGGTGCGTCCAGCTAGCTAGTTATCAATCTATCTGACCATCAAAAGGCCTACGCCCAACCCCATCAGTTTCTCCACCTGACCATTGTGGGGGACAAAGTCAAACACCTTGCTGAAGTCCAAGAATAATACATCCACAGGCTTTCCCCTGTCCAGTTCTGATGTTACCCATTCATAGAACTCCACAAGATTGATTTGACATGATCTGCCAGGCACAAACCCATGTTGCCAACTATCCAGACCTCCCACCTCCTCCAAGTACACCCCCAATCGTTCCTTTAGTATACTCTCCATTAATTTTCCCACCACTGAGGTCAAACTGATGGGTCTATAGTTACTTGGTACTTCCCTCGACCCCCCTTTATGTATTGGCACCACATGTGCCTCTCGCCATTCCCTAGGTACCCTCCCCTTCTCAAGTGACCTGTTGAAGAGCTCCGACAGGGATGCAGCCAGTATGTCCGCCAATTCCCATAGTACTCTCAGATGAATGCCATCCGGCCCAGGAGATTTGTCTTTCTTTAGGGCCCTGAGTGCTAACCACACCCATTTGGTGGAGATAGCATCATCCATCCCCTCCACCTTACTGGCCTTTTTATCCTTATCCAGATGTGACACCCCTGGGGTACCTCTCCCTCCCTCTTGCTCCATTTCTGTTGCTCCTCTGATCCCACTCACTGCCGCTTCTATCCCCATCATGCCTTGCTTTGTAGATATCCCATCCCCCTCCCTAGTGAACACAGAGGCAAAGTACTCATTAAATACCTCTGCCTGGTCCCTCGCTTCTTCCTCCCACCCTCCTTCTGATCTCAATGCTGAGATAGCACTTAGTTTTTCTGCTCCCAATGTACCGGAAGAACCCTTTTCCCTCCATGTATCCCCTGTGCCAGCCGCTGCTTTTACTGGACTTTGCTCCCTCATCATCCGGGTGACTTTTCTAGATGCAAGATGGTACATTTCATTATCCCTATCCCCTCTTGTTGTTTTATATTTTTTGTAGGCTGCCTTCTTTTCTCTGACTGCTACCTGTACCTCACTGGACCACCAACATGGTTTATGTCACCTTGCTCCCTTACGTTTCAACTTAGCGCAGATCCTGACTGCCTCATGAAGTTCCCGTTTTATGACCTCCCATCTCCTTTCCACACTTGTCATTGATATAATCCCCTTCAAGTGATCCTTGAGAATATTTCCCATGCCACAAAGTCTGTCCCCCTGAAGTCCACTTACAGTGTCCTAGATCTCACCCTCCCATTGCTTATTTGAAACCAGACAGTATTGTGGTCGCTCCCAGTCAGGGGGTCCTCTACAACCAGGTCCCTTACCAGATCTCCATCTGCCAGAACCACATCCAGGACATGCCCCTCCCTTGTGGGCTCCATCATATGCTGTGTTAAGAACACATCCTGGAAGCTGTCCAGCAGTCTGTGCTCCTTGGCCACCTTAGAGGACCTGGTTCCCAAGTTTGTACCTGGCATATTAAGGTCCCCCAACAACACCACTCCTTCCCCTTTTGGTCAACACTGGGCAATGATGTTGTCCAGCAAACCATCCTCTACATCACTCATCCTGGGGGGCCTATATACTACACCCAACTTGACCTTATCTCCTGCTGAGGATTGTAAAGGTGACCCATAAGGCCTCCACATTCCCTTCTGCCTCTTCTACCTTAGCAATTTCTATGTCATCTCTAATAAACATAGCCACTCCACCCCCTCTGCCCTCCTTTCTATCCTTCCTAAGCATAGTGTACCCCTGCACGTTTAGGTCCCAGTCATGGTTTTTGTTGGCCCACATCTCCATGAACGCTGCCACATCCACTCCCCCCCCAAACAGCATGGCCTGGAACTCTGGTAACTTGTTTCCCAAGATCCTGGCATTTACTAACACCAACCCCCACTCTTTAACCCTGATCCCTTTGTCGAACCTCCACCCAGGTTCCTTTATACTCCATCCTCCTCTGCTCCTCCTTGAACCTCCACCCCAGTCTATTTCCCCTCCTTGGGTTTGAAGGCTACTCCCCTCATCTGGAAGAGAGGGCTTCTGGTCAGCCCCTCCCATCTAATAAGGATTTTTCTTGTCAGCGATCTCAGTCTCATAGTTAACACTGCCATTACATCTAAGAACTTGATATGACCTTTGCCACTTCATTAGCAACTTATTTTCTGTTGTGGGTAACAGTAGCAACACCTTTTCACCTGGCTAGAAAACTTTTACTTTTACCCCATGGTCATAATATACCTTATGCTTGTTTTGAGCCTCTTCCTGCTTATTATGGGCAATTTCAACATATTTTGCCAGCTTCTTTCTTAGGGCACACACGTACTAAGATATAGATTGTTTTTGAGTGTGGTTATCTTCCCCCATTTTCTTTATCAAATCCAGTGACCCTCTTGTCTGCCTACCATACAGCATTTCAAATGGTGAAAACCCTGTTGCTGCCTGTGGCACTTCACTGTAAGCAAAAAGTAGGTAAGACAAGTAATAGTTCCAGTCTTTCCTTTCCCATTTTAAAACCCTTTTTAGCATGCATTTTTGGGTTTTGTTAAAATGCACAACAAGACCATCTGTCTGAGTTTGATTGGGGTGGTTCTTATGGCAGTGATACCTGGCAGACTGTACAGATCCTTAAGAAGTGCAGGAGCAAAATTACTACCCTGATCAGTAATAATTTCTTTAGGTATGCCCGCACTGCATAAAATGCTGGCTAGCTCTGCTGCAACACTTGGGGCTGTAACAGTATGCATTGGAACTGCTTCTGGGTATCAAGAAGCATAGTCGCATATTACCAGGATAAACGTCTTACCCTTTTTATTTTTGTCTAAATAACCAACCACATCCAATGCAATTCTCTCAAAAAGGCACATTTATTATGGGTAGGGGTACCAAGGGCACCTTGTCTTTCCTAGTGACTGGGGCTGCTTTCTGACACTCAGCTCAGGAATTACAATAGGTAACAACATCTTCATGAGTTCCTGTGAGGTAAATTCTATACAGCTATCTGGTAAGGGTGTGACACACCCTTAACAGTCAGAGTCACTTGATTGGTGGGATAGTATTGAGTGTCCCCGTGCATGCAGATGACACCAGTACCTGATCCCTTTGCACTGTGTTTTCCCAGCACTTTAACATGCACTAGGATCTGTCTGCTTCCCGAATCACTAGTCCTCACAGTCTTATTCCCCACTGTCACATCTATTATGTACTTGCCCCAGATTGCCAAGGACAAATCTTCTTCAGTGCCACTCTCTTTACTACAGCAGTTTCTTGCAAAATGACCTGGCTTATTACAGTTATAGCAGAAAATAACTTTTGGCACATATTTGTTTTTCCCCCACCAGAGTTCTCAGCAGGCTTAGAATTTAAATGGAAAAAAGAGTTTCTTACCTTTGATTCGCTATTACATTGCTGATGTGGCATCTGTCTAGCCAGTTGGCATTCATTACACAAAGAAACAGCTTTTTCCCCATTTTCTGGTCATTGTTCCTTTACCCACAGCTGCACATCTTTAGGCAAGATGTGGATGATTTGCTCCATGCCAAATGTGTCAATAATCTGTCAGATTGCTTTTCTCTCTAGTTGGATCCATTTTATCAGGAGTTCTCTGAGTCAGGTGAAGGCTTCTCAAAGATTGCCAACCGAATAGTACCCAAGGGATCAAATTCTCTGCCTGTAGGTCTCTCTGGAGATGTCCTACCTTTTCAGGATTTGACTTTTCATCAGGTCATAGTTTTCTGACTTTGTAGAGTCCGTACTGCTGTAGGCAAGATGGGCTTTCCCTGTCAGGTAGGGAACCAGTCTGACTCTCCATTGCTGCTTTGGCCATTGGCAAGCTGTGACAACTCTTTCAAAGTTATGAGGTATGCCTCAATATCATCTGAGGGGCACAACTTTGTAAGTTTAATTGCTTTTAAGTTACTTGCATTTTGATGGTCATCGGGATCTGTGCTGGATACCTGCTCCAATAGCATGTCGGCATCTAGCTATCCGCTGCCCTGTCGCTAGTGCCTCTTCTGTCATCTGCTGCTGCTTCTGTCACTGCATCTCTTCTCTCCTCAATGCTTCTAGACGTTGAATTTATTTTTCTCTCTGCATCTCAGTCTCTTTTCAGTGTATAGCCCACCATTTCAAAAAGTCCATCAGGCATTCAGGCTCTGTCACTGCCTGTTCTTTTTCCATGACTTGTAATGGCTGTACAATCTCAGACTGGAATTCAGCAGCAGAATCCATACCTTCCTCTGTGCTTCCCTGGTACTAGGTGCAGTACCCAGGCATAAATCTCCTGTTGTAGTGTATGTACAGCTTAAATCCCACTTAGGCTGATACCATCTGTCATCGATGCAAAGGTTAGGAACCATAGAGAAAACTCAGAAGCAGTTGTAAAATTTCTCAAAATTGTTTATTTGTAGTTGCAGTAACATCAAAAATAAACCTGTTCAGAATAAGTCTGTTCAGAAGCATAAATAAAACCTTTCTTGCAAAAAAATCTCCTTTGCAGCTTAGCTTAGTTGTTTTTATATCTCATTTCACTCCTCATCCTTTACAAGCATCCTGTCCTTTGTAAATTTCATGAGCACAGAACATTGAGAACTTCTGAGGTCCTGATTAGCAACTGTAAAATGCTAAGGCATTTGTAATCTAAGTAATTCTAGCTTTTTACAGTTATCTCAAATTATAAATATATACATTTCAACATTGAAACAATATTCTAAACAAAAGTTATCCCTATATCAGCTACATTTCCATAAAATGATTCTCATATATTTTATATTAGCAGATATAGGTATACAAGGAAGAAAGACAGCAAAAGAAAACTGAGAGATGGTGAGAGGCAAGGAATTGTGAGACTGCTCGGGGTGATCATGTCCGAAGTCTCACAGAAAAATTGGGCTGCACAACCAGACAGAGAAGAGACAGAAAAAGAAAATATCCTTGTATTTAAACACTATCTCAAAAACAAATGAGTCAGGGTCCTATTCTAATCTGTCACATATACTGCCCCCTTTAAGAGGGAACCTTCTTTATTAAACAGGTTTCCAAAACTTTCTGTTCTCTACCAATATATTCTACTTTCAGGAATTAAGCACATTTGCACTCATATTTTTAACAGTACAGCAAAAAGTGCAGTTAAGCGTCTTTAGCACATCATGAATGTCTGCAGTTTGTTCAGATGTTAAGGAAACAATCACCTTTACAGCATCAGCATTTACAGTCTGTTTCAGTCTATCATAAGCTACATCAGTATCTTCCTTATCAGTTTCTGATAAAACTAGCAAAGTAGCTTTTGGCATTTTTTCAACCCATTTCACGAGGAGATTAGCATAGTATATCTAATAAGGATTTTTCTTGTCAGGGATCTCAATCTCATTGTTAACACTGCCAGTACATCTAAGAACCTGATATGGCACTTGCCACTTCATTAACATCTTATTTTCTGTTGTGGGTAACAGTAGCAAAACCTTTTCACTGGCTAGAAAACTTTTTCTTTTACCCCATGGTCAAAATATACCTTCTGCTGTTTTTGAGCCTCTTCCTGATTGTTATAGGCAAGTTCAACATATTTTGCCAGCTTCTTTCTTAGGGCACACACATATGAAGATATAGATTGCTTGTGAGTGTGCTTATTTTCCCACGGTTTCTTTATCACATCCAGTGACCCTCTTGTCTGCCTACCATACAGCATTTGAAACGGTGAAAACCCTGTTGATGCCTGTGGGACTTACCTGTAAGTGAAAAGTAGGTAAGACAAGTAATTGTTCCAGGCTTTCCCATCCCCTTTTAAAAACCTTTTTAGCATGCATTTTTGGGTTTGGTTAAAATCCACAAGACCATCTGTGTAAGGGCGATAGGTGGTCTGGCTGTGATACCTAGCAGACTGTACAGATCCTTACAGTGTAGACCAAAATTACCCTGATCAGTAATAATTTTTTTTGGTATATCCACTCTGCTGAAAATTTTGGCTAGCTCTGCTGCTACACTTGGGGCTGTAACAGGATGCATTTTAAATGCTTCTGGGTATCGTGTAGCATAGTCGCATACTACCAGGATAAATGTATTATCCTTTTACTTTGTCTGAAAGGACCAACCACATCCATTGCAATTTCTCTCAAAGGCACATTTATTGTTTAGGTGCCAAGGGCACCTGGTGTTCCAGTGACTGGGACTACTTTCTGACACTCAGCACATGGAATTACAATAGTTGCAACATCTTCAAGGAGTTGCTGGCCAGTATCTTATACAGCAATCTGGCAAGGGTGTGACACACCATTAACAGTCAGAGTCACTTGAGTGGTGGGATAGTATCGAGTGTCCTCGTGGATGCAGATGACACCAGTACCTGGTCCATTTGCACAGTGTTTTCCCAGCACTTTAACATGCACTAGGGTCTGTCTGCTTCCTCAATCAATTATTCCTTTCACAGCCTTTATTCCCACCACCATCTGTTAGGTACTTTGCCCCAGTTTGCCAAGGACAATTTGCTCCAGTGCCACTTTTTTTATAGCCGTTTGTTGCAAAAAAGATCTGGCTTATTACATTATAGCAGAAAAAACTTTTGGCTACAGATTTGTTTTTCCCCCACCAGAGTTCTTAGCAGGCGTGGAATTTAAATGGGAAAAAGAGTTTCTTACCATTGATTGGCTTATACATTGCTGATGTTGCATCTGTCTAGCCAGTTGGTAGTCCTTAGACAAAGAAACTGCTTTTTAACCTTGCTCTGGTCAGTGTTCCTTTACCCTCAGATACACATCTGTAGGCATGATGTTGATAAATTGCTCCATGGCAAATGTGTCAATAATCTGTCAGATTGTTTTGATCTCTAGTTGGATCCATTTTATCAGGAGTTATCTGAGTCAGGTGAAGGCTTCTCGAGGATTGTCAACTGAGTTGTTCCCCAGAGATCGAATTCTCTGCCTGTAGGTCTCTCTGGAGATGTCCTATCTTTTCAGGATTTCACTTTTCACCAGGTCATAGTTTTCTGACTTTGTAGTTTCCATACTGCTATAGGCAAGATGGGCTTTCTTTGTCAGGTAGGGTACCAGTCTGGGTGTCTATTGCTGCTTTGGCCATTGGCAAGCTGTGACAACTCTTTCAAAAGATATCAGGTATGCCTCAATATCATCTTTGGTACAACTTTGAAAGTTTAATGGCTTTTTGCTATTTTGCTTTGATGGTCATCTGATCATGCCAGATACTTGCCTTCGATAGCATGTAAGGCATCTAGCTATCGCTGCTCCTGTCGCTGCATCTATCTCTCTCATCTGCTGCTTCTGTCACTGCATCTCTTCTCTCCTCAATGCTTCTAACTATTGAATTTATTTTTCTCTCTGCATCTATGTCTCTTTTTGTTGTATAGCCCACCAATTCAAAAAATCCATCAGGCATTCAGGTTCTGACACTGCCTGTTCTTTTTCCATGATTTGTAATGGCTGCACAATCTTAAACTGGACTTCAGCTGCACAATCCATACTTTCTCTGTGCTTCCTGGTACTAGTACACAGCACCCATGCAGAAATCTCCGTTTTAGGGTATGTATAGCTTAATTCCCACTTAGGCTGACACCATCTGTCATCGAGCACAGGTCAGAAAGCATAGAGAAAACCTAGGAAGCATAGTAATATTTCAAAAACTGCTTATTTGAAGTTGCAGTAATATAAAAATGAAACCTGTTCAGAATAAGTATGTTCAGAAGTAAAAATAACTTTCTTGCAAAAAAATTCCCATTCAGCTTAGCTTGGTTGTTTTTATATCTCATCTCATCATCCTTTGCAAGCATCCTGTACTTTGTAAATTTGAGGAGCTGCTAGAACATTGAGAACTTCCTGAGGTCCCTCTACAGCAACTGTAAATGCTAAGGTATTTGTACCAAATAATTTCTATCTTTTTCACTTATCTCAAATTAAAAATATATATATTTAAAATTGAAACAATTTTCTAAACAAAATTGATCCCAATATCAGTTACATTTCGCATACGATGATTCTATATATTTTTGTATTAGTAGATATAGATATGCAAAGAAGAAAGACAGCAAGAGAAAACTGAGACAGTGAGAGGTAAAGAATTCGAGACTTTCTCGTGATCAAGTCCAAGTCTCTAGAAAATTTTGCTGCACAACCAGACAGAGAAGACAGAAAAGAAAGATCCTGTATTTAAACACTATCTCATAATAAATTGTCAGGGTCCTAGTCTAACCTGTCACATATACCTCTTCTTAGTGAAACCTGTTTTATTAAACAGGTTTCCAAAACTTCTTTTTCTACTAACATTTTCTACTTTCGTACTACACTATCAATTCATTGTTTTAACATTACTGCAAAAAGTGTCAGTTAATGTCTTTAGATTAGGAATGTCCTTAGACGGTTCTAAGGTTATGAAGTATTCATCATACAGTCATCGGATTTACAGTTTGTTTCAGTCTATCATAAGCTACCTCAGTGTCTTCCTTATCGGTTTTTGGAACAACTAGCAAAGCAGCTTTTGGCATTTTTTCAACCCATTTCTTCAGGTAATTAGCATGGTATATCTAATAAGGATTTTTCTTGTCAGGGATCTCAAGTCTCATAGTTAACAGTGCCAGTACATCTAACAATCTGACATGGCCCTTGTCACTTCATTTACAACTTATTTTATTTTGTGGGTAAGAGTAGCAAAACCTTTTCACTGCCTAGAAAACTTTTTCTTTTTCCCCATGGTCATAATATACCTTCTGCTGGTTTTGAACCTTTTCCTGATTGCTATGGGCAATTTCAATATATTTTGCCAGCTTATTTCTTGGGGCACACACATATGAAGATATAGATTGTTTCGTGAGTGGTCTTTCCCATGCTTTCTTTATCACATCCAGTGACCCTCTTCTCTGCCTCACCAACAGCATTTCAAATGGTGAAACTCTTTGATGCTGTGGCACTTGTCAGTGGCAAAATATAGGTAAGACAAGTAATGGTTCCAGTCTTTCCCTTCCCTTTTAAAACCTTTTAGCATGCAATTTTTGGGTTTAGAAATGCACAACAAGACCATCTGTCTGAGGTGATAGGGCTGATTTCATGCAGTGATACTAGCAGACTGTACTGATCCTTAAGCAGTGTAGGATAATACTACCCTGATCAGTACATCCTTTTAGGTATGCCCTCTCTGCTGAAAAATTTTTGCTTGCTGCTGCAACTCTTGGGCTTGTAATAGTATGCATTGGAACTGTTTCTGTGTATCGAGTAGTATATATCACATACTACCAGGAAAAATGTATTACCCTTTTACTTTTGTCTAAAGGACCAACCACATCCATTGCACTCTTCAAAAAGGTATATTTATGGAAGGGTAGGGTACCATGGGCACCTTCTGTCTTTCAGACTTGAGCTACTTTCTGACACTCAGCACAGGAATTGGCAATAGGTAACAACATCTTCATGAGTTCCCAGGAGGTAAATTCTATACAGCTATCCCGTAGGTGCGATAGACCCTAATAGTCAGAGTCACTTGATTGGTGGGACAGTATTGAGGTCCTCGAGCATGCAGATGACATCAGTACTCTGTCCTTTGCACAGTGTTTTCCAAGCACTTTAACATGCACTAGGATCTGTCTACTTCCCAATCAATTAGTCTCACAGTCTTGATTCTCACTGTCACAACTACTGTTATTCTTGTTCTAGATACAAGGAAAATTCTGCTTAGTGCCACTTTCTTTGTCAGCAGCAGTTTTTGCAAATGTCCTGGCTTATTACAGTTATAGCAGAAAATAACTTTTGGCACAGATTTGTTTTTCCCCACCAGAGATCTCAGCAGGTTTGGAATGGAATGAAAAAGAGTTTCTTACTTTGATTCTGCTTATTACATTGCTGATGTGGCATCTGTCTAGCCAGTTAGTAGTCATTACACAAAGATACCAGCTTTTTCCCATTTTCTGGTCATTGTTCCATTACCCACAGCTGCACATCTGTAGGCAGGATGTGGATGATTTGTTTCATGCCAATGTGTCAATAATCTGTCAGATTGCTTTTTCTCTCTAGTTGGATCCATTTTATCAGGAGTTCTTGAGTCAGGTGAAGGTTTCGAGGATTGCCAACCGAGTTGTACCTAAGGATCAAATTCTCTGCCTGTAGGTCTCTGAGATGTCCATCTTTTCAGGATTTGACTTTTCATCAGGTCATAGTTTTTGACTTTGTAGAGTCCATACTGCTAGGCAAGATGGGCGCTCCTGTCAGTGGAAACCAGTCTGACTCTCTCGATTGCTGCTTGCTACTGCGCGCTGTAACTTTCAAGTTATGAGGTATGCCTCATCATCTATGGGGCAACTTTTGCAGTTTAATTGGTTTTAACATTTGCATTTTGATGGTCGCCGGGATCTGTGCTGATACTCTGCCTCCATAGCAAGCAAGGCACTTCTAGTCTCTGCTCCCATTGCATCTCTTCTCTGTCATCTGCAGCCTAACATCACCCTTCTCTCACACTATAGAAGTTGAATTTATTTTCTTACATTTGAAGTCTCTTTTTTTGTATAGCCCACCATTTCATAAAGTCCATCTGCATCTGCCCCCTGTCACCTGATCTGATGACTTGCAATGGCTGTACAATTCAGACTGACTTCAGCTGCAGAATCCATACCTTCCTCTGAGCTTCCGTTTAACTTAGGTCCAGTACCCATGTACATCTCCTGTTTTAGTGTATGTACAGCTTAATCTTTAGGCTGACATTAACCGCCATTGAGGCACAGGTCAGGAAGCATATAAAAACCTAGAAGCAGTAGTAAATTCAGAAAATTTATTTTATCAGAAGTTGCAGTAATATAAGAAATAAACCTATTCAGAATTGGTATGTACAGAAGCAAAAATAAATCTTCTTGCAAAAATCTCTTGCAGCTTAGCTTAGTTGTTTTATATCCTGTTCACCCATCATCCTTGCAAGCATCCTCTACTTTGTAAATTTCAGTTGCTGCCAGGACATTGAGAACTTCCTGAGGTCCTTTTATGCAACTGCAAAAGCTAAGGCATTTGTACCAAAATAATCTTTTAGCTTTACAGATATCTCAAATTATAAATATATACATTTCAACATTAACACAATTTTCAACAAAAGTTATCCCAATATCAGCTACATTTATTTTATATTAGCAGATATAGATATGCAAGGAAGAAAGACAGCAAGAGGAAATTGGAGACAGTAGAGGCAAAGAACTATGAGATTTTCTGGTGATCAAGTCCTAAGTCTACAGAAAATTTGGTCTGCACAACCAGATGAAAAGACAGAACAAGGAAAGATCCTTGTATTTAAACACTATTCAATAACAAATGGATCAGGTCCTATTCTACCCACCTCTAGTACTTTCTTTAAGAGTAAGTTGTTTTATTAAACAGGTTTCCAAAGCTTTCTTCTCTACTAACATTTTCACTTTCAGAAATTACACATTTGCAATTATTTTTTAATTGTACAGCAAAAAGTGCAGTTAAGTGTTCTTAGCATATTACTTAATTTCTAATTTGTTCTGAGCATGTTATGTACCTTACAGCCTTTGTTTCATTCACAGTTGATTTCAGTCTGTCATGTAGTTACATCAGTATCTTTCCTTTATCAGTTTCTGCAAACTAGCTAAGCAACTTCTTTTGGCAGTTTTTCAACCCATTTATTGATTAGATTAGCATGGTATATCTAATAAGGATTTTTCTTGTCTGGGATCTCATTCTCATATTTAAAAGTGCCAGTACATCTAAGAACCTGATATGGCTCTTGCCACTTCATTAACAACTTATTTTCTGTTGTGGGTAACAGTAGTAAAACCTTTTCACCTGGCTAGAAAATGTTTTCTTTTATCCCATTATCATAATATACCTTCTGCTGGTTTTGAGTCTCTTCCTGATTGCTATGGGCAATTTCAACATATTTTGCTGGCTTATTTCTTAGGCACACATATATGAAGACATGGATTGTTTCTGAGTGGGGTTATCTCATGCTTTTATCACATCCAGTGACCCTCTTGGTGCTTACTATACAGCATTTCAAATGGTGAAACTCCTGTTGATGCCTATGGCATTTATCTGTAAGCAAAAGTAGTTATGACAATGTAATGGTTGCAGTCTTTCCTTCCCTTTAAAGCCTTTTAGTATGCATATTTGGGTTTGATTGTACCGAGTAACAAGACCATCTGTCTGAGGGCAGTTGTAGTTCTTTTGCAGTGATATTCAGCAGACGTGGAGATCCTTAAGGTGCAAAATTACTACTCTGATCAGTACACTTTAGGTATGCTTACTTTTTGAAAAATTCTTGCTAGCTCTGCTGCAATGTTTGAAGCAGAAGCAGGTGTGCTGAACTGTTTCTGGTATCGAGGCATAGTGATACTACCTGGATAAATGTATGACTTTACTTTTTGTTAAAGGACCAACCACATCCATTGTAATTCTCCAAAAGTACATTTATTAAGGTGGGGTTCCATGGGCACCTTGTCTTCTTGGTGACTGGTGCACCTTTTACACAGGAATTACAATAGGTATCAACATCTTCATGAGTTTTGGCCATTAAATTCCTTACTCCAGTAATCTGACAAGGGTGTAACACACTTAACAGTCAGAGTCACTTGAGGTGGGTTAGTATCTAGTGTCCCCTGTGGATGCAGATGACACCAGCCTTGGTCCTTGTATGTTTTCCAGCACTTTAACACATAATTTTGGGGTCTGGTCTGCTGTTTTGAATCAATGAGTCCCTTCACAGTTTTATTCCCCCACAATCACGCCTTCCTGTTAGTAGCTTGCACCAGTTTGCTAAGGATAAATCCTTCCAGTGCTGTCTTCTTGCAGTTTTTTGCAAAGACCTGGCTGATTACATATAGCAGAAAATAACTTTGGCAAATATTTGTTTGCCCCACCAGAGTTCTTAGCAGACTTGGAATTTAAATGGGAACAAGAGTTTTACTGGTGCTTGCACAGCATCACTGCAGTGGCACCTCTCCGCCAGTTGGTGGTCCTTCACAAGAAACATCTTTTTCCCCATTTCTGGTCAGTTCTTAACCTACGTATATATGTAGGCAAGATGGAAGAATTGCTCCATGGCAAATGTGTCAATAAACTGTTGGATTCTAGCTCTAGGATCCATTTTACTGTGAGTCTCAGAGTCAGTAGATATCTCGAATTACAACCGAGTTGTTCTAGAGATCAAATTCTCGCCAGTAGGTCTCTTGCATGATGTAGTACCTTCAGGATTTCACCTTTCCAGGTCGTAATTTTTGATTAATGTCCATACTGCTGTAGTGGCTTTCTCCTGTCAGGTAGGTACCAGTCTTATTGTCCATTGCTGCTTTGTATTGGCAAGAGTGTAAATCTTCAAAGTTATTGAATGCTCAATGTCATCTGAGGGGCAGAACTTTGTTTAATGGCTTTAAGTTGCTTGCATTTTGATGTTTGTCTGATCTGTGTCAGATACTCTGGTTTCTATAGCATGCAAGGCATCTAGAAACGCGTTCCTTATTGCATCTCTTCTCTCATCTGCAGCTTCTTTTCATGCATCTCTCCTCAATGCTCTAGTCATTGAATTTATTTTTCTCTGCATCTCAGTCTATTTGTTTTATAGCCACCATTTCAAAAAGTCCATCAGGCATTTAGGTTCTGTCACTGCCTGTTCTTTTCCATGACTTGTAATGGGTGGTATAACTTAAGACTGACTTGCTGCCAGAACCATACCTTCTCAGTTGCTTCCTGTAACTAGGTCCAGTACCCATGCATAAATCTCCTGTTTTAGTGTGTATGTACAACTTAAATCCTACTGTAGGCTGACACCATCTGTCTTGAGGCACATGTCAGGAAGCTATAGAGAAACTCCAGAAGCAATTAGGTAAAATTTCAGAAAACTTTTATTTGTAGTTGCAGTAACATAAGAAATAAACCTGTTCAGAATAAGTGTGTACAGAAGCAAAAATTAAACCTTTCTTGGAAAAAATCTCCATTGCAGCTTAGCTTAGTTGTTTTTATATCTCGTTTCACCCATCATCCATTGCAAGCATCCTGTCCTTTGTAAATTTCAGTAGCTGCTAGAACATTGAGAACTTCCTGAGGTCCCAACAGCAACTGCAAAAGACTAAGGCATTTGTACCCTAGTAATCTCTAGCTTTTTACCCTTATCTCAAGTTATAATTATATACATTTCAACATTAACACAATTTTCTAAAAAAAAGTGATCCCAATATCAGCTACATTTATTTTATATCAGCGATATATATATGAAAGGAAGAAAGATGCAAGAGAAAACTGAGATGGTGTGAGAGGCGAAGAATTGTGAGATCTGTTCTGGTGATGAAGTCCAAGTCTCACAGAAAATTTGGCTGTACAACCAGACAGAGAAGAGACAGAAGAAGGAAAGATACTTTGTATTTAAACATTATTCCATAATAAATGTTCTAGGGTCCTATTCTACCCTGTCACATATACTCCCCTCTTTAAGAGGGAACCTGTTTTTATTAAACATGTTTCCAAGACTTTCTGTTCTCTACTAACATTTTCTACTTTCAGAAATTAAACACATTTGCACTCATTTTTTTAACTGTACAGCAAAATGTAGTTAAGTATCTTTTAGCATTCTGTGATGTCCTGCAGTTTGTTCTTGAGGTTATGAAAGATTCACCTTACAGCCTGTGCATTTTACAGTTTGTTTCAGTTCATCATAAGCTACATCAGTATCTTCCTGATCAGTTTCTGTAAAACTAGGAAAGCAGCTGGGTATTTTTTCAACCCATTTCTTGAGTGAGATTAGTATGGTATTTCTAATAAGAATTTTCTTGTTAGGATCTCAATCTCATAGTTGACGTTAGTACAATCTAATGCGAACCTGATGTGGCCTTGCCACTTCATTAACTTATTTTCTTTGTTGTAATAGCAAAACATTTCACCTGGCTAGAAAACATTTTCTTTTGCCTGATTGGTCATAATATGCTTTGCTGGTTTTGAGCTCTTATCATTATGGTACTCTAACTTATTTTGCCAGCTTTCTTAGGGTTCACATATATAAAGATATAGATTGTTTTAAGTGGGGTTTTCTTACCATATTTTCTTTATCACATCCAGTGACCTTCTTGGTTGCCTACCAAACAGCATTTCAAATGAAGAAAAGCTTGGTGATGCTGTATTACTTTTCTGTAAGCAAAAGTAGGTAAGACGAAGTAATGGTTCCGTTTCGTCCTTCCTTTTAAAAACCTTTTGCATGCATATTTTGGTTGGTTAAATGCTATCAAGGCTATCTGTCTGAGGGTGATAGGGTGGTTCTATGGCAGTGATACCTAGCAGACTGTATGAGATCTTACAGTTCAGAACCAAATTACTACCCTGATCAGTTATACTCTTTAGGTATGCCCACTCTTTGGAAAATTTTGCTAGCTGGGCTGCAATCGCTTGGGCTATAACAGCATGCATTGGAACTTCGTTTGGGTATCAGTAGCACAGTCGTGATACTACCAGGATAATGTATTACGCTTTTACTTTTCCCTAAAGGACCAACCACATCCATTGTAATTCTCTCAAAGGTCTATTTATTAAGGGTAGGGTTACCTGAGGGCATCTGTCTTTCTTAGTGATCAGCTACTTTCTTGACACTCAGCACAGGAATTATAATAGGTATCAACATCTTCGTGAGTTCCTGGCAAGTAATTTATATAGCAATCTGATGGGTGGGACACACCTTTAACAGTCAGAATCACTTGAGTGGTAGGTTGCATCGAGTGTCACGTGAATGCAGATGACACCTTGTACCTGGTCCCTTTGCACAGTGTTTTCCCAGCACTTTAACATGCACTAGGGTCTCGTCTGCTCCTGAATCAATGAGTCCCTTCACAGTTTTATTCCCCACAATCACATCTGTTAGGTATTTGTACCCGAGTTTGCCAAGACAAATCTGCTCCAGTGCCACTCTCATTGCAGCGGTTTTTGCAAAATGACCTGGCTTATTACAGTTATAGCAGAAAATAACTTTTGGCACAGATTTGTTTTCCCACCACCAGAGTTCTTGCGGATTTGGAATTTAAAATGGAAAGGATTTTCTTTACTGGTGATGGTTATTACATCACTGTTGTGGATTCTCCTGCCAGTTGGTGGTGTCCCTGTTAATGAAACAGCTTTTTTCCCATTCTCTGGTCAGTGTTCTTTTACCCTCAGCTGCACATCTTAGGCAAGATGTGATGAATTGCTCCATGGCATAATGTGTCAATAAACTGTGGATTGTTTTGCTTAGTTGATCCATTTTATCAGGAGTTCTCTGAGTCGGTGAAGGCTCGAAGGATTGTTAACCTAGTTGTCTTCAGAGATCAAGTTCCTCTACCAGTAGGTCTCCAGAGATGTTGTAACTTTTCAGGATTTCACCTTCACCAGGTCATAGTTTTCTGACCTTGTAATGTCCATACTGCTGTAGCAAGATGGCTTTTCCCGCTGTGGTAGGGTTACCGGTCTTACTGTCCATTGCTGCTTTGACCATTGGCAAGCAGTGGCAATCTTTCAAAGTTATTAGGAATCACTCAATATCATCTATGGGGCACAACTTTGTAAGTTTAATGCTTTTGTTGCTTCCATTTTGATGCTCATCTGGATCTGTGCTGTATACTCGGCTTTGATAGCATGTGTTGCATCTAGACATCACTGTCTTGTCGTTGCAGCTCTTCATCTGCTGTTTTGTCACTGTCATCTCTCTCCTCAATGCTTCTAACTGTTGAATTTATTTTCTCTCTGCATCTCAGTCGCTCTTTTTGTTGTATAGCCCACCATTTCAAAAGTCATCAGGCATTCAGGTTCTGTCACTGCCTGTTCTTTTTCCATGACTTGTAATGGCTGTACAATCTCAGACTGACTTCAGCTGCAGAATCCATACCTTCTCAGTGCTTTCCTGGTACTAGGTCAGTACCATGCATAATCTCCTGTTTAGTGTATGTACAGTTTAAACACCATTTAGGCTGATACCATCTGTCATGCGAGGCACATGTCAGGAAGCATAGAAAACTTAAACAGTTGTAAAATTTCACAAAACTGTTTATTTGTAATTGCAGTAATACAAAATAAACCAGTTCAGAATAAGTATGCACTGCAGCAAAAATAAAACCTTCTTGCAAAAATTTCCATGCAGCTAGCTAAGTTGTTTTATGTCTCGTTTCACCCTCATCTTTGCAAGCATCCTGCTTTGTAAATTTCAGAGCTGCTAGAACATTAAGAACTTCCTGAGGTCCCTACGGCAACAGCAAAATGCTAAGGAATTTGTACCCAAATAGTCTCGCAGCTTTTTACAGTTAACTCAAATTATAAATATATAAATTTCAACATTAACACAATTTTCTAAACAAAAGTGATCCCAATATCAGCTACATTTCCATACAATGATTCTCATAAATTTTATATTAGCCGATATAGATATGCTAGGAAGAAAGACAGCAACAGAAAACTCAGAGACAGTGAGAGGCAAAGAATTGTGATACTGCTTGGGGTGATCAAGTCCGAAGTCTCACAGAAAAGGTGGCTTCACAACCAGACAGAGAAGAGACAGAAAAAGGAAAGATCCTGGCATTTAAACATTATCTCAGTAACAAATGGGTCAGGGTCCTGTTCTACCCTGTCACATATACTCCCCTCTTTAAGAGGGAACCTGTTTTATTAAACAGGTTTCCAAAACTTTCTGTTCTCTACTAATATTTTCTTCTTTAGGAATTACACTTGCATCGATTTTAACAGTTCAGCAAAAAGTGCAGTTAAGTGTTGCAGTACATATTACGAATGTCTGCAGTTTGTTCAGAGTTAAGGAAACATTCACATTTACAGCATCAGCATTTACAATTTATTTCAGTCTATAATAAGCTACATCAGTGTCTTCCTTATCAGTTTCTGGTAAAACTAGCAAAGCAGCTTTTGGCATTGTTTCAACCCATTTCTTGAGGAGATTAGCTTGGTATATCTATTAAGGATTTTCATGTCAGGGATCTCAGTCTCATAGTTAACACTGCCAGTACATTTAAGAACCTGATATGACCCTTGCCACTTCATTAACAACTTATTTTCTGTTGTGGGTAACAGTAGCAACACATTTTCTCCTGTCTAGAAAACTTTTCTTTTACCCATGGCCATAATATACCTTCTGCTGGTTTTGAGCTTTTTCTGATTATTATGGGCAATTTCAACATATTTTGCCAGCTTCTTTCTTACGGCACACACATATGAAGATATAGATTGTTTTTGCGTGGGGTTATCTACCCATGTTTTCTTTATCACATCCAGTGACCCTCTTGGCTGCCTAACATACAGCATTTCAAATGGTGAAAACCCTGTTGCTGCCTCTGGCACTTCTCCTTAAGCAAAAAGTAGGTAAGACAAGTAATGATTCCAGTCTTTCCTTCCCTTTTAAAACCTTTTAGCATGCATTTTACTGCAACTAAATAAACAGTGTTGAGAAATTTTACAACTGCTTATTCCCACCATCATATCTGTTAGGTACTTGCCCAGTTCTACAAGGACAAATTTGCTCCAGTTCCACTCTCTTTATTACAGCAGTTTCTTGAAAGTGACCTGGCTTATTACAGTTATAGCAGAAAATAACTTTTGGCATATTTGTTTTTCCACCACCAGAGTTCTTAGCAGGCTTGGAATTTAAATGGGAAAGAGTTTCTTACCATTGTGGCTATTACATTGTTGATGTGGCATCTGTTCAGCCAGTTGGTAGTCCTTAGACAAAGAAACAGCTTTTAACCATGCTCTGGTCAGTTTTCCTTTATCCACAGCTGCATATCTGTAGCGCAGAATGTTGATGAATTGTTCTATTGCAAATGTGTCAATAATCTGTCAGATTGTTTTCCTCTCAGTTGGATCCATTTTATCAGGAGTTCCTGAGTCAGGTGAAGGCTTCTGAGGATTGTGAACTGAGTTGTTCCTCAGAGATTGAATTCTCTGTCTGTAGGTCTCTCTGGAGATGTCCTGCCTTTTCAGGATTTCACTTTTCATCAGTTCATAGTTTTCGACTTCTAGTCGTTTCCATACTGCTGTATGCAAGATGGCTTTCATGTCTGTGGGTATCAGTCTGGTGTTCATTGCTGCTTTGGCCATTGGCAAGCTGTGGAAACTCTTCAAAAGTTATCATGGTATGCCTCAATATTATCTGAGAGGCACAACTTTGTAAGTTTAATGGCTTTAAGTAGCTTGCATTTTGATGGTCATCTGATCTGTGCCCGATACTCTGCCTTCAATAGCATGCAAAGCATCTAGCCATCGCTGCTCCTGTTGTTGCATCTCTTCTCTCATCTGCTGCTTCTGTCACTGCATCTCTTCTCTCCTCAATGCTTCTAACCATTGAATTTATTTTTCTCTCTGCATCTCTGTCTCTTTTTGTTGTATAGCCCAGCAATTCAAAAAGTCCATCAGGCATTCAGGTTCTGTCACTGCCTGTTCTTTTTCCATGATTTGTAATGGCTGTACAATCTTAGACTGGACTTCAGCTGCACAATCCATACCTTACTCTGTGCTTCCCTGGTACTAGGTACAGTACCCATGCAGAAATCTCCTGTTTTAGGGTATGTACAGCTTAATTCTCACTTAGGCTGACACCATCTGTCATCGAGGCACAGGTCAGGAAGCATAGAGAAAACCCAGAAGCAGTTGTAACATTTCAAAAAACTGTTTCTTTGTAGTTGCAGTAACATAAAAAATAAACCTGTTCAGAATAAGTATGTTCAGAAGCAAAAATAAAACCTTTCTTGCAAAAAATCTCCCTTTCAGCTTAGCTTAGTTGTTTTTATATCTCATCTCACTCCTCATCCTTTGCAAGCATCCTGTACTTTGTAAATTTCAGGAGCTGCTGGAACATTGAGAACTTCCTGAGGTCCCCTACAGGAACTGCAAATGCTAAGGCATTTGTACCCAAATAATTTCTAGCTTTTTCACTTATCTCAAATTAAAATATATACATTTCAACATTGAAACAATTTTCTGAAACAAATTGATCCCAATATCAGCTACATTTCCATATCATGATTCTCTATATATTTTTGTATTAGCAGATATAGATATGTAGAAGAAAGACAGCAAGAGAAAACTGAGAGACAGTGAGAGGAAAAGAATTGTGAGACTGTTTGTGTGATCAAGTCCGAAGTCTCCTAGAAAATTGGGGCTGCACAACCAGACAGAGAAGAGAGACAGAAAAGGAAAGATCCTTGCATTTAAACACTATCTCAACAAAAAATTTTCTAGGTGCTATTCTAACCTGTCACATATACTCCTCTTAAGAGGGAACCTGTTTTATTAAACAGGTTTCAAAACTTTCTGTTCTCTACTAACATTTTTACTTACAGGAATTAAACACATTTACACTCATTTTTTTAACATTACTGTAAAGTGCAGTTAAGTGTCTTTACATATTATAAATGTCTGCAGATGGTTCTAAGGTTCAGGAAACATTCACCTTTGCAGCATCATCATTTACAGTTTGTTTCAGTCTCATCATTAGCTACCTCAGTATCTTTCATCGGTTTCTGTAAATTAGCAAAGCAGCTTTTGGATTTTTTTCAACCCATTTCTTGAGGAGATTAGCATGGTATATCTAATCAGATTTTCTTGTCAGGAATCTCAGTCTTATAGTTAACAGTGCCAGTACATCTAACAACCTGACATGCCCTTGCCACTTCATTTACAACTTATTTTCTTTTGTGGGTAAGAGTAGTAAAATCTTTTCACTGCCTAGAAATCTTTTTCTTTTTCCCCTTGATCATAATATATCTTCTGCTGGTTTTGAGCCTCTTCCTGATTACTATGGGCAATTTCAACTTATTTTGCCACCTTCTTTCTTGAGGCACACACATATGAAGATATAGAATGTTTCTGAGTGGGTTATCTTCCACGCTTTTCTTATCATGTCCAGTGACCTCTTGGCTGCTCTACTATACAGCATTTCAAATGGTGAAAACCTCGTTGATGCTCTGTGTCACTTGTCTGTAAGCCAAATGTAGGTAAGACAAGTAATGGTTCCAGTCTTTCCTTCCCCTTTTAAAACCTTTAGCATGCAATTTTGGGTTTGGTTAAATGCAAAACAAGACCATCTGTCTGAGGGTGATAGGGTTGATTCTTATGGCAGTGATATTCTAGCAGACTGTACTGATCCTTGCAGTGCAGATGATAACTACTACACTGATCAGTAATCATTTTTTAGGTATGTCTACTCTGTTGAAAATTTTGCTATCTCTGCTGCAACCTTGGGCTGTAATAGTCTGCATTGAACTGTTTGCAAATGAGTAGCATATTCTACATACCACCAGGAAAATGTATTACCCTTTTATTGTTGTCTGAAAGGACCAATCTACATCCATTGCAATTCTCTCAAAGGGCATATTTATGAAGGGTAGGGGTACTATGGCACCTTGTCTTTTCTAGTGACTGGGGCTACTTTCTGACACTCAGCACAGGAATTACAATAGGCAACAATATCTCAATGAGTTCCTGTGGGTAAATTTATACAGCTATCTGGTAAGGGTGTGACACACCCTTAACAGTCAGAGTCACTTAATTATTGGGATAGTATTGAGTGTCCCCATGCATGCAGATGACGCCAGTACCTGATCCCTTTGCACTGTGTTTTCCCAGCACTTTAACATGCACTAGGATCTGTCTGCTTCCCGAATCAATTAGTCCTTCACAGTCTTATTCCCCACTGTCACATCTATTATGTACTTGCCCCAGATTGCCAAGGACAAATCTTCTTCAGTGCCATTCTCTTTACTACATCAGTTTTTTCAAATCGACCTGGCTTAGTACAGTAGTAGCTGAAAATAACTTTGAACAGATTGTTTTTCCCCACCAGAGTTCTCAGCAGGCTTTGGACTTAAAATGGAAAGAGTTTCTACCTTGATCTGTTATTACATTGCTGATGTGGCATCTGTCTTGTTCGATGGTATTTATTGCTATTAAAGAAACAGCTTTTTCCCATTTTCTGCTTTGTTGTTCCTTTTACCCACAGCTGCAAGAGATGTATTACTTGGTTCTATGCCAAATGTAAATAATAATCTGTCAGATTGTTTTTCTCTAGTTGGATCTATTTTATCAGGAGTTCTGAGTCGGGTGAAGGCTTCTTGAGGATTGCTAACAGAGAGTACCCAAGGATCAAATTCTCTGCCTGTAGGTCTCTCTGAGATGTCCTACCTTTCAGGATTTAACTTTTCATCAGGTCATAGTTTTCTTGACTTTGTAGTGTCCATACTGCTGTAGGCAAGATGGGCTTCTCTTCAGGTAGGGAACCAGTCTGACTCCATTGCTGCTTGGCCATTGAAGTCTGACTACTTTTCAAAGTTAAGTGAGGTATGCTACAATATCATCTGAGGGGCCATCAACTTTGTAAGTTTAATTGCTTTGTTACTTTCATTTTGATGGTCACGATATGTGTTGATACCTGCCTCCAAAGCATGCATGGCATCTAGCCATCACTGCTCTTGTCGCGTTTTCTTCTGTCATCTGCTGCTTCTGTCAGAAGTAAGCTGTTAATTAACTACAATCTGCAGCTTATCCATCAGGTAGGAAATGGGCGGACTAGGTAGACCAAGTGGTCCTTATCTGCTGTCAAATTCTAAGTTTCTATGTTTCTCACCCACCATCTTGGCAAGAAGAAGGCTGCAGCTGTGGCCACTGTTGATTGTTGCGGTTTGGGGATGGGAGCACCAAAGGCGACAGACATAAAGAGATAAAATCATAATAAAAATTGTGACACCTCTACTAGCTTTCTAACATGTTTACCAGTAAAAGAACACTCTACGGAGTTTTTCAAATGGCAACACAATCTGGTGAGCCCTCTGCCTGCCGTGTGACATCAGGCATCAACCAGCATAAAACTGCCTAAAGAAGGCAGTGTGGAGTCGGCCTGGTAACACTGAGGGTTGAGGCGCTGGACACCACACCTCGCGTCACGTTGACGACCCAGATTCAGGAACGAGCCCGAACCACCGGGGGTCAGCATGGGTGAGAGAGGATTGAGCATCCGCTGGACTGCTCTTCTCTCTCGGGGAGGAATCCAGGGGTAGCCTGGTGCAGCAGTGGCCCCCGGTGGAGACCGGCGGCACTGCTACGCACTTGGGCTCACACAGTAAGGGGTCGACTTCAGACAGCTGCCTCCAGACATAGGTGGGAGCACCAACGCCATGGGCTGTGCAGCATTGCATGTCTCACGTCGAGGGGGTAACCAGGAACATGGAAAAACCCGGTGCCGAGGATCAGGCGACGGCACCTATCCACCATGCCCAACGTCGGGCTCTCCATGGGCTGCCTTCGATTTCCAGGATCCACTCCTCATCCGATGACAGAGTCTGACTCGTAAGAGTGCCCAGGTAGGAGGGGGCGACCCACCCAAGATAGGGTTAGCCGGGGGTGCTGCCATCGGAGAGGAGGGAGAGAGGAGGCTTAGCTCAGGGATCCTCAGGCGGGCAGGACAAAGGCTAGAATGCCTGAGAGAGGACCTCGGGGCCGCGACCGGAGGGAAAAAGAATTGGGGGAAAAAAAAAAAAGAAGGCAGTGTGGTCATGTGGTTACTGAAATACTGGAGATTATAGATTTATAAGAACAAAAGAATATCACACAGAAGCTGGCACATATGCCTATTGCAGCTGTCTCCTGCTTCTCAGTAGTTATATTTATACCCTTCAGGTACTTGAATGTTTCTATCATATCCCCTCTTTCCCTCCTCTCTTCTAGTGAGTGCATATTGAGATCCCTTAATTTCTCCTCATACATCATGTGTTGCAAGCTCTGTACCATCTCATTTGCCCTTCTCTGGACCATCTCCAGCCTGTTAATATAGTTATGAAGGTGCGCACTCCAGTGCACACAGTGCTCCATGTGAAGCCTGACTATGGTTTTATATAACTGCATCACTACCTCCCTCCTTATGCTGGTGATACCCCTGCCTATGCACCCCAGCATGTCACTGGCCCTGCCAGCTGCTTTATCACTTTGACATTTTCAGATCATCTGAAATAAGAACCCCCAGGTCCCTTTTCTTCTTTGTGACTGTCAGCAACTCCCTCCCCCCATGCTGTGCTTTTCCCCAGGGTTTCTGTGTCCCAGGTGCATAATTTTGCACTTTTTTGAATTAAACTTCAGTTGTCAGTCCTCAGACCATTTCTCAAGCTTCCCCAACCCCTCTGGGGTATCCACTGTGTTACAGATCTTAGTGTCATCTGCAAACAGGCAGACCTTTCCCTTGAGCCCTTCTGAAATGTCACTAATGAAGACATTGAACAGGACCGGCCCCAGGACCAATCCCTGTGGTACCCCACTGGTCATCCCCTTCTCCCCAGACTGCACCCCATTTACCACCACCACTCTCTGCCTCCTGTCTGTTACCCAGTTTCTAACCCAGTTTACCACCCTTTCCCCCATGCCCAGTCTACTCAGCTACTTTATCAGCCTCCTGTGTGGGACACTGTCAAACGTTTTGCTTATATCAAGGTAAGCATTGTCCACTGCCCCACCCTGATTTACTTCCTTTGTCACCCAGTCAAAGACATCAACCAGATTTGGCTGACATGGCCTCCCCACTGTGAATCCATCTTGCCTATGGTTCTGGGCTCTGATGGCTTCTAGATGCCCCACTATCCTTTCTTTTAGCAATGCCTGTATGATCTTCCCCACTACTGAAGTGAGGCTGACCAGCTTATAGTTCCCCACCTCCTCCCCACTGCTGGATTTGTATAGAGGCACTACATCTGCCCTCATCCAATTCTCTGGTACCACCCCTGTGTTGAATGGCTCAGTGAACAAGCCTGCCACAGGTACTGCTGTTTTCCTTCACAGTTCTCTTAATCTCCTTGGGTGTATGCCATCAGGTCTCATCACTTTGTCCACCTTCAGTTTACTCACCTTCTGCAGGATTCTTCTGCCTGTGAATGGACTATTGTCCACCTCTTCATGCCTTTGCAGCTGCTGTGGCCCTTGCCCTCCCCTCTTCTGTGAATACTGAACAGAAAGACACAGTGGATGTCTTGAGGGGGGGAGGGCACATGACAGTTCTTAGGCATAGTACTTTCACTTCCAAATACCTAAACGGCACATATAAGCAATCAACATTCAGCACTGACAAATACTTGTTTCTGTTATCAGTACCCCTCCTGATAAATCCAAGCATCCTATTTGCCTTGATATAAGCCATATTGCACTGACTCAATTGCTTTAGAGAGTCACTGATAATAACTTCAAGGTTTCATTCCTCAGTCATGGTACTGATTCTCACTCCTCCCATCTAGTACTCCATCCTGGTGTTCTTGGTACTTAGCTGCATCAGTTTGCACTTTTTGGTGCTGAATTTCAACTGCCAAACCCTTGACCACCCCTCCTGATTTTGCAAGTCTCTATGCATTTTCTTTATTCCCTCATCACTATCAACCCTCCCACACAGCTTAGTGTCATCTATAAAGAGACACAGCCTGCCCTGGATCACCTCATTAATGTCACTGATGAACATGTTGAAGAGGACCGGACCCAGGACAGATCCCTGTGGAACACTCATGACCACTCTCTCTTTTGATTTAACCCCATTGACCACTACCCTCTGCTGCCTCCCCTTTAGCCAATTACTTACCCAGTTTACTATGATCTTAGCCTTATCTGCACCCAGATCCTCCATCTTTTTTTAAAAAGTGTCTGTGGGGTACCAAGTGGAAAGCTTTGCAGAAGTCGAAGTAGAACAAATCCACAGTGTGGCTCCTAGTCAATTCCCTCATCACCCAGTCAAAGAAAATTACCAGGTTAGCCTGACAAGACCTCCCTACCATGAATCCATGCTGCTCACTATTCTGGAGACCGTTGCTTTCTAAGTAGTCTACAAAATCCTCTTTGACCTGAGACTCCACCAGTTTTCCTACAATAGAGGAGTGGAACTATGTCAACCATCCACCAATCTTTTGGAATCAACGCTGTCTTTAGACAGCTGTTGAATAGTCCTATCAGGGGATCAATCAGTACTACTGCCACTTCCCTGAGCACCCTCATATGCAACCCTTCTGGTCTTAGGGCCCTATCAGTCTTTAGGGGTGCCAGCCCTTTCAGGACCCTTTCACTGGTAAATGCTGGCTGCCTCATCTCCAGGACCCCCCTTAATGGCCACTTTGATGCCACTCTCTGCCAAAGACCCACCATCCTCCCTAGTGAAAGTTGAGCAGAAGTGATCATTAAGGATGGTATCCTTTTGCCTATCTACCTCACTCAACCTTTTCCCCTTTGTTAGTCACACAATTCCTCCTCCTTTCTTAATTTTTCCACTAATATACTTGAAGAATTGTTTTTCTTTGCCCTTGACCCACTCTGCAATATACAGCTCTGTGTCTGCTTTTGCCTTCCTAATCACTGTCTTTGCCTCCCTATTTTTCAGCCAATATTCTTCCTATTCCTCTTCCCCCTGATTTTCTTTAAATTTTTCGAAGGCCTTTTTCTTGTCCTTCACTGGTTCTCTGACCCTTGCTGGGAACCATATTGGTCTCTTAAATCTGTTTTTTTGTTTAACATTTTCATGCATACCTTACATGCCCCCTTAAATGCCCCTCATCTCTCTTCCACCTCATCCATGTTGTCAACCCCTACTAGCTTATTCCTGACCAGCTCCTTCAGCCTATTGAAGTCTGCCCATGATTTTAGAAGGGCAGCCTATTGAAGTTTGCCCTTCTAAAATCAAGGACTTCTGCTCTTGATTGCAGTTTACCAAACCCGAGAGCCAGTTTGATCCAAATGGAGTTATGGTCACAGTTCCCTAATGGCTTCCCTACTCCCACAGCTCCTACCACCTCCAAGTTGGTAAGCACCATATCAAGAATTGTGGTCTGCCTGGTGGGCTTCTTAACTAACTGTACCTGCAGGCAGTCCTGGAACACATCCGCCAAGGCCCAACTTCTGTGCACCTAGCCACTGGAGCATCCCATTCAATATCTGGCAGATTCATATCACCTACCACCACTACTTCCTCCTTATCTATCCCTCTTTCCAGTTCTTCCTTGAGCTCTCTGTCCCGCTCCTCCCCTTAACCATGAAATCTATAGATCACCCTAAGTGCAGTCTCTTGCCTAAGGCTGCTGTGAGTTGCACCCAGAGCAACTCAGTCTCCTCCATTACTACCTTGATGCAACACTCTTCTATCACCACTATGCCCTTCTTGACATAAAGAGCTACTCCTCCCCCTCTACCTGTTCCTCTATCCTCTTGAACATTGAGTACCCAAGGATCGTCAGTTCCCAGTCATAATTTTCTGAAGTCCATGTTTCTGTTATTGCCACAATGTCCACCTCAGTGTCTGCCATCAGCACCTGTAGCTCACTGATTTTATTACCTAGGCTACTGGCATTAAGGCATACCCCCTTTATTTGACCTCTGATCCTGCTTTGCTACTACCCTTGTGCTTCACATGTCCTCTCATCCTCTTGTTTTTTCTTGGAGTTTGTACCTTTTGTGATTCCCCTCTCCAAAGTCTTTTCACTTAGTCCAGTATGGGCCAAGGCTTTCTTTGTCACTGCTAAGCTGCTACCAGCCTCCAGATGTGGGGAAGTACTAGCTAGGAACCCATTTCTCTCCCTTGCCATTGAGGTTATCTTAGACCCAGTCTTCCCTGCAGTCAGTTTAAAAATCTGATATATATGTCAAAAGCTACTGCCACAGTGTACAGACACCCTCTCATGTCAAGTGAAGTCCATTACCCTTGAAAAGCCTCCTGTCCCAGAAGTCTCTCAGTCCCTCACAAAGTGGTACCCTTTATCTTTATACCATCCCTTAAGCCATCCATTAAACTTCTCTATTACCTCCCTTCTTATCCTATCCTGCTTCCCTTCCCTGCCCTACACAGGAAGGACTTTGGAAAAGGCCAGGGAGGGTGAAGGTGCTGCCAATCTGTCCCACAGTTTAAAAAAGGCCTGCTTCACCATCTCCACCAACTGGTTCACCAGATCATTGGCACCTAGGTTTATCAGCACCTTCAGCTCCCCCTGCTCCATCTCCACCTCCACCATCCTTCCCATCCTGTCTAAATTCTGGATGGCAGATGTCCCAAGAAAGCAACAGACCATCCCCCTTCCATCCATCCCCCACTACTACGACTCTCCTGGTAGACCTGCTCCCTTTGGGTGCCAACACATTGCCCTGCCCTTTACCATTGACTGTCTTAAAGAGCCACCCCCCAGCAGAGTCAGATGCTTGAACCTTCTCTAGAAATGTGAAGCTGTTCACTGTCTAAATGGTGAGGGGTTGGGCAACCTCTCTGTGGATAACCTTGCTTCCCCTCCTTGTCTCCCTCCCCACCACTCTCTGCCCCCATGGACCAGTGGGTTTCTGGGGGAGTGGGAGTGTAGGGGGTGGGCTCCTGCTGAGGTGATGATGCAGCTGAGATATTTCTACTCCTGCTGCCACCAACTGAGTCTAAAGTTCCACCAAGGTCCAGTAGATGAGGCAGTGCCACCTCCTCCAGAGCATATTCCTAGAGAAGAGCACCACACAACCGGCACAACTGACAGCCTCATCTCAAAATGCCGTCCCCATAAAGACCTATACTAAACAGACATCCAATAACTAGCTTAAACATTCATTCAACATCCCTTTCCTGAAAACATTTGAGCAATACCCCACTTTTTGCAAATAAGAATGAAAAACATATTTCTCTTTGGACCCTGCATAAACACATTAAACAAGCAACAAAGTAAAACTCAAATTGCAGACTTTACATGGCTCCTTGACATCATGTGCCTTTGAGCCCTTCACTTCCTGTTACTCAAGAACAAACAGTTCTGGCAAGGGGAAGGAGCAGGCTTGCTTAAAGCAGCAATACTAGATAAACAGGAAATGATTATCAAAATCCTGCATTTTGGCTGGAAATAAGCATATCTATAAATATTTGTTCTAGTGATCTTTAGTTTTTTAGATATTTAAAATATATTTCCATTTTTGTGGATCCACAGCAAATATGACTGGTACCTAATTTTCAGCCATGTTCCCCTCTCACGTTGCATCATGTCATTTGTTTACTTCCATTGGACCCCATGCTGTGCATTCCTGTTGTCCCTGTGTAGTATTGCAAGTCATGCACATGTGCAGTTGGCAGCAGAGGGTTCCAGTTCAACATGGTGGGTGAGACAAATGTAAAGAAAAATGGAGCAAATTATGGGGTGATAGTATAATGAAAACAAGAAAGATTACCAGGTAAGTGCTCAACAGAGCACAGGGAACAAACTGTTGCAAAAGATCCAATTTTTGTTATCTAGTACTGCTGCTTTAACATATTTAAAGGATATCAATATCACACCTCTGAAAAAGTGAAAAGTATTTTATTTTCATTGAAAATCATTATATCATTTTATAATGTAGTGGCACAGCAGCGCCACTATAGTTAGCGTTGAGTAGGCATTTCTATGTTAAACCCCAGATTCTGCACTTTAATAGCTTTGCAATTGTTCAATGGATTTGAGCAAAATTTTGCATCTGTGGTCTCAGGGGCAAGGTCTCTTGATTTGCCAAGTTTCTTTCTGGTTGGGTATGCAGATTCTGAGATCCAGATAGCAAAAATAAAGAAAAAACATTTTTTTTTGCTGTTTTTTTTTATCACTTAGTTTGGAATTTTGTTCTGAAATTTTCAGGGTAGAAAGGGATTGGGTAAGAGTGATGCCTGTTGCTGGTTTGGTGAAAGAATATTAATTCATTCCAAAGTTATAAGAATTTGAAATTTCAGTTCTGAGCATACTTAGCACAGTTTTTTAGATAGCTGCTTGGAAGGAAAAAAGAATCTGGTCCATGTGAAAAAAGATTCTTTATCTTAGGGGGGTAATCTTTTTTCATGAGAAACAAACTTTTTTGTATGGCCGCCATCTTGTTTCCATTTTTTTCCAAAAACATTTTTTGAAATCCTATAACAGTCTGATTCTGCAGAGAGATCAACACATGTATCTTGCTAATCGAGACCCAGTTAGGTGGATTCTTGGATTACTTTTAGGAAAAATTCCCCAGAAATGTGTTTTTATATATTTTTAAATCTTTCTTCATGACTCAAATTTCTTTTTTTATATGGCCATATGAAAAAGGAATTGGGCCATACAAAATAAGATCCTTTCATATGAAAAAACAATTTGGACTTATTTTTTTTATTATTTTTTCACATGAAGGCATCCTTTTCATATGAATGACACAACCTCACAAAAAAGTATCCCTTAATTTGAAAAAGAATCTGAAAAAAAGTCCAAATTCTTTCTTTCGTGTGATGGGAGGGTGGGGTGGGGTGCTAGAGTTTGGAACTTTAGCACCACATTTCCATACTTTGTTCAGTTCAATCTGAACCCTAATTGGTGCACAAATGAAGTTTGCTTTGCAAAGAATATATATATATATATATATATATATTAGAGCAAAAACTCCATTTAATGCATCAGTTAGGGTTGTTCCACAGTGACAAACGTGAGGAAATTCAGTGTTAGGATTGAAACCCCTCTTGGACCCTCCAGCCCAACCACCCAACCGGCATCAGGGTGCGCTTTGGGGTCATCGGTCCTAACTCTCACCCCATCACATGTGTAAAGAAGCTGAGGAATAGGAGAATGGGGTGAGAGTTAGGACCAATGACCCCAACGCGCACTGATGCTGGTTGGGGATGGGCTGGAGGGGTCTCAGGGGGGTCAACCTAACACTGAATTTTCTACTTTTGTCACTGTGGAACAACCCTAACTTGATGCATTAAACAGAGTTTTTTGCCTCTAATTTCCCTTCTTTTTGAGAATAATGACGAGAAATAGTGAATGTAATGCGGCGGCAGGAGCGTTGTGCCCCGCGCTCCCACCACATGATGTCTTGTGACATAGTAACAGGAACAGCAATGCAAATGGAAGCGCCAACAGTGGCGCACATGGTAACGCAAATGTAAATGGTAAAGGAAACGGTAATAGAAATGCAAGTGTAAAGTGACGCCGAAGGGAAGAGTGACACAAACAGACATTGAAGTGAGTACAAAAATGCAACTGGTAGCGTGAACAGTGATGGCAGTGGTATTTTAAATGGAAATGTTAAGTGTCACAGCAAAAAGAACGCGAAAGGGAACAGAAATGGAAACGCGAATGCAAGCGCACACGTAAACGCAAACTGTAATGCGCACAGGCATGGTACCACAATTGTAAATGCAAATGGTTAAGTTATCATGAAGAATAACACCAAAGGAAACAGAAACAGAAACGGGAACAGAAGCACGTACGGAAACACAAACCGAAACGCGCACGGGCACAGTACCGGAATTGTAAACAGAAATGGTAAAGGTAACAGCAACAATAACAGCAAAGGAAACAGAAACACAAAAGGATATGCAAGCGCATATGGAAACAAACCGTAATGCGCATGGGCACAGAAACACAATTGCAAACTCAAATGGTAACAGTAACAGCAAGGAAGATGCAAAACAAAAGAGAAACGGAAACACAAACAAAAGGGCTGCCGGAAATGCAAATGACAATGCGCACGGTGACGGAAACAGAAACAGTAGTGGAAACACAAATGGTAACAGTAACAAAAATGCAAGCACAAATGACAACGCAAAGGGTAATGCACACAGTGGTGTACGCGGGAATGGTAACACAAACGGGGACATTAACGGAGTGGAAACAGAAACAGTAGCAGTAACGGAAGCACTTACGCTGTTTGTGCCGAACAGGTGGATTGAGAAACACAGTGTGTACAAAGAATGTATGCATTGTAATGGGCATCGAAGCTTAACATGAGCATTGGAAGTACTTAATTGCTAATATCTCAGTAACCGCATGATGTGGAAAAAGAATTTACATTTCACAAAAATGATGATTTTCCTGGCTAGGTTTTTTCTTTTGCATAGCACAAAGGGCTGTGCAACTCGCAACAAAAAATCTGTATCTCGCATCGTTTTCAAGATACGAGCCCTGAAAGGCATGGCATATGCCACCATGTTAGTCTATGGGAAAAAATGCCAACTTCCGAGTACCGTAACTTTGCAACCATGCAATATTTTTTCACCAAACCACTAAAAGGCACATCTGTGAGATGTTGGCTGCGTTGCCTCCAAATGTCAGCACAAAAGACCAAACTGTTCTTTTGCAGCAGGGTGGCAAAGAACTGCTGTCATTTTGGCCATAGTCTGAAAAAGTAGTGTCGTGATTTGTGACACATTTTGCAAAAATTTGCAAAAGTGTCGTGAGTGCGACACTACTTTTTCCAGAAATTTGGAAAACATATTTCTAGGGTGTTTCACCCAAAAATAAAGACATGGCTAGCATCCTTAGGGTCCGACTAGGGGAACACAAAAATAATTGTGTTGCTAGAGGGTCCCAAATTTAAATGCCAAGCATTTTATTGATCACCAACTGAAAACAAAATGGCAGATTTGCGACACTACTAGGGCCATTTGTGACACTAAAAAGTGCATTTGCACACTGTCAAACATTTTGTTAACTTTTCCCATTGACTTATAATGGGAACTTGTTTTTTGAATAATTTTTGAACCGTTAAATATTTTTTCACAAAATCTTCGAAAGGCACATCAGGGACCCCGGTCACACATTCCCTGAAGTTTTCAGACCAGTCGCGCAAACCGTGTGACCTGTAGGCACGAGCAAAATATTCACCAGAAAGCGTAAATGTGTGAGCAGATTACACTTAATAACTCTGCAGCCGTATATCCGACCAGTACAAAAGTTGGCTGATCCCAAGATGAATAATTCTTGATCATGCATTCCAAATTTCAGGCAAATCCATTGAACGGTGGCAAAGTTATTAAGGTGCAAAGTTTCACCCTTTAACCTTAAAAGGGCTCCTCAACCCTAACTATGGTAGCACTACTGTGCTACCATAATATATATATGTTTAATATTATGGTAGTACGGTAGTACTACCATAGTTAGGCTGAGGAGCCCTTTAAGGTTGAAGGGTCAAACTTTGCAACTAATAACTTTGCCATCGTTCAACAGATTTGCCTGAAATTTAGCAGGCATCATTGGGCATGGTAGATCCTGGGATCTGCCACGTTTTGTACTAGTCAGATATACAGCTGTGGAGTTATTAAGCAAGAACGAAAAGCACATTTATGCTTTTTTGTGAATTCTTTGCTCGTGCCTACAGGTTGCATAGTTTACGTGACTGGTCTGAAAACTTTAGGGAATGTGCAGCTAGGGTCCCTGATGTGCCTTTCGAAGATTTCGTGAGAAAATATTAAACGGTTCAAAAGTTATTCAAAAAACAAGTTCTCATTATAAGTCAATGGGAAAAGTTAACAAAAAGCTTGACAGTGTTGCAATGCAGTTTTTGTGTGTCGCAAATGACCCCAGTAGTGTCGTGAGTTGGCCATTTTTTCAGTTAGTGATCACAGAAATGCTTGGCATTTAAATTTGGGACCCTCTAGGGGCACAGTTCTTTTTGTGTTCACCTAGTCGGACCCTCAGAATGCTAGCCATGTCTTTATTTTGGGGTTAAACACCCCAGAAATATGTTTTTCAAATTTCTGGAAAAAGTAGTGTTGCAAAGTAGTGTTGCACTCATGACACTTTAGCAAAATTTGAGAAAAGTGTCGCAAATTGCGACACTACTTTACCAGACTATGGCCAAAATGTCAAGAGTTCTTTGCCACCCTACTGCAAAAGAATGGTTTGGTCTTTTGAGCTGAAATGTGGAGGGAAGGCAGCCAACATCTCACAGATGTGCCTTTTGGTGGTTTGGTGAAAAAATATTGCACGGCTGCCAAGTTATGGTACTCCAATTTTTTTCATTTTTCCCCATAGACTAACATGGTGGCATACTCCACGCATTTCAGAGCTCGTATCTCATAAATGATGCGAGATACAGATTTTTTGTTGCAAGTTACATAGCCCTCTGGGCTATGCAATACCAAAACCTAGCCAGGAAAATCATGATTTTTGTGAAATTTAAATTATTTTTCTATGTCGTGCGGTTGCTGAGATATTAGTAATTAAGTACTTCCAATGCTCGTTTTAAACTTTGATGCCCATTACAATGCATATATTCTTTGTACACACTGTATTTCTCTATGCACCTGTTCAGCAAAAACAGGATGTGCGCTTCCGTTAAAGTTACTGTTTCCACTTGCGTTTGTGTCCCCGTTTGCATTACCGCTCCCGTGTACACCACCATGTGCTTTTACCCTTTAATGTTCTCATTTAGCGCTTGTGTTTTCGATTACTGTTACCATTTGCATTTCTACTAATGTTTGTGTGTTGCGTTTTGGTTTGCATCGCTGTGTGCATTGCCATTTGTATTTCTGGCAGCCCTTTCGTTTGTGTTTCTCTTTTGTTTTGTGTCTTTCTTGCTGTTACTGTTACCATTTGCGTTTGCAACTGCGTTACTATGCCCGTGCACATTATGGTTTGCATTTCCACATGCGCTTGCATTTCCTTTTGTGTTTCTGTTCCCATTTTCATTTCTGTTTCCTTTGGCATTATTCTTCATGTTAACTTTACTATTTGCATTTACAATTGCGGTACTGTGCCCGTACACGTTACGATTTGCGTTTATGTGTGCGCTTGTGTTCACGTTTCCATTTCCTTTTGCATTCTTTTTGCTGTCACACTTAACATTTCCATTTAAAATACTGCTGCCATCACTGTTCACATTACCAGTTGTGTTTTCGTAGGTGCTTGCATGTCTGTTTGCATCGCTGTTCGCTTCCGCGTCACTTTGCGCTTGCATTTCTGTTAACGTTTCCTTCACCATTTACGTTTATGTTGTCATGTGTGCCACTGTTGCCGCTTGTGTTTGCATTGCTGTTCCTGTTACTATGTCAAAAGACATCATGTGGTGGAAGCACGGGGCCCAAAGGACCCCGTGCTCATGCCGACACATTACATTCACAATTTCTGGTCATCATTCTCAAAAAGAAGGGAAATTAGAGGCAAAAAACTCCATCTAATGCATCAGTTAGGGTTCTTCCACAGCAACAAAGTGAGGAAATAGGTGTTAGGTTGAGAAGATGTGGACCCCCAGCCACCCCCAACCGGCATTGGGGCTTGTCATCTGTCCCAACTCTCACCCCATTCTCCTATACTCTGCTTCTTTACACATGTGATGGGGTGAGAGTTAGACTGATGATCCCAACATGCACCCCGATGCCAGTTGGGGGTGGGCTGGGGTCCAAGGGGGCTTTCAACCTAACACCAAATTTCTCACTTTTGTTGCTGTGGAACAACCCTAACTGATGCATCAAATGGAGTTTTTTGCCTTTAATATTATATATATATAATGTCCGTGATACCATAGTTAGGGTTGAGGAGCCCTTTTAAGGTTAAAGGGTCAAACTTTGCACCTTAATAACTTTGCCACTATTCAACAGATTTGCCTGAAATTTGGAATACATGATTAAGAACCATACATCTTGGGATCTGCCAACTTCTGGATCAGTTGGATATATGGCTGTGGAGTTATTAAGCATGATCTGTGCACACGTTTACACTTTCGGGTGAATTCTTTGCTCCGCCTACAGATCGCACGGTTTGCGTGAGCAGTCCAAAAACTTTAGAGAACATGTGGCCGGGGTGCCCGGTGTGCCTTTTGAAGATTGCATGAAAAAATATTAAACAGTTCAAAAGTTATTCAAAAAACAAGTTCCCATTATAAGTCAATGGGAAAAGTTAACAAAAAGTTCGAAAGTGTCGCAAATGCAGTTTTTACTTTCGCAAATGGCCCTTTTACTTTCGCAAATCCACCATTTTGTTTTCAGTTGGTGATCAGAAAAATGCTTGGCATTTAAATTTGGGACCCTCTAGCAACCTAATTCTTTTTGTATTTACCTAGTCGGACACTGAGGATGCTAGGCATGTCTTTATTTTGGGGTAAAACACCCTAGAAATATGTTTTTCAAATTTCTGGAAAAAGTACTTTCGCAAAGTACTTTTGCACTTGCAACACTGTCGAATGAATTTGCAAAAGCTTTTGCAAAGTTCGACAGTACTTTTCCAGGCTGTGGCAAAATGACAGCAATTCTTTGCCACTCTGCTGTAAAAATATGGTTTGGTCTTTTGGCCTGAAATTTGGAAGGAATGCAGCCAAGATCTCACAGATGTGCCTTTCACTGTTTTGGTGAAAAAATATTACAAGGCAGAAAAGTTACAACACTCCAAAGTTCACACTTTTTCCCATAGGATAACATTCCGGTGTCCGCCGTATTACAGGAATCCTTTGCCGCCTGCTGCAAAATAACGGTGTGGTCTTTTGGGTTGAAATTTGGAGGGAAGAAAGCCAACATCCCACTGATGTGCCTTTTGGTTGTTTGGTGAAAAATATTACAGGCGGCACAGTGATGGCACTCAGTTGATGTTTTCCATTGGATAACATTACAGCATCCGCTGCGTTTTCGGGTCCGGATCTCGGTATCTCGGAACGGTAAGTGAGATACAGACTTTTGTCATAAAATGCTTAGCTCCTCAAACAGGAGCTAAGTACAAAACTAGCCCGAAGGTCATAATTCATATGAAATTTACATTTTTTTCATGCTTGTACGGTTCCTGAGATATAAGCAATTTAATATTCCAAGTCCTCATTTTCTGCTCCGAGGCCCATTGTTATGTATACATTCTTTGTTTTCACTGTGTTTTCCAATGCATTTTTTGGTGAAAAGAAGGGTGTGCCCTTTTGTTACTGTGCCAGTTAGCATTTCCAGTTGTGTTTCCGTTACCGTTTGCGGCACTGTTACTGTCTACACCACCGTGTGCATTACGGTTTGCGTTTTCACTTGCGCTTGCATTTCAGTGTCATTTCACATTATTGTTGCTGTTACCATTACCTGTTTCATTTGCAATTGCGGTACCGTGCACTTGTGTAACGGTTTGCATTTCCCTACGCGCTTGTGTTTCTGTTTTGTTTCTGTTTCCTTTGGCATTATTTTTGCTGTGACTGTTACCATTTGCGTTTACAATTGCGGTACCATGACCATGCACATAACGGTTTGTGTTTCTGTACTCGCTTGCATTTCTTTTTTCTTTGGCATTATTGTTGCTGTTACCATTACCATTTGCGTTAACAATTGTGGTACTGTGCCGTGCGCATTTCGGTTTGCGTTTCTGTACATGCTTCTGTTCCCATTTCTGTTTCTCTCTCCTTTGGCTTTACTCTTCATGTTAACTTTACCATTTGCATTTACAATTGCGGTACCATGCCTGTGCACGTTATGGTTTGCATTTACGTCTGCGCTTGTGTTTGCATTTCCGTTTCTGTTCCCTCTCGCGTTCTTTTTGCTGTGACACTTAACATTTCCATTTAAAATACTGCTGCCATTACTGTTCATGTTAAAAGTTGCATTTTCGTATGCGCTTCAATGTCCGTTTGCGTCACTGTTCGCTTCGGCATCACTTTGCGCTTGCCTTTCTATTAACGTTTCCTTTACCTTTTATGTTTGCATTGCCATGTGTGCCACTGTTGCCGCTTCTGTTTGCATTACTGTTCCTGTTACTATGTCACAAGACATCAAGTGGTGGAAGCGCTAGGCCCAAAGGACCCTGCGCTCACGCCGCCGCATCACATTCACTATTTCTCATCATCATTCTAAAAAAGAAGGGAAATTAGAGGCAAAAAAATCCATTTAATGCATTAGTTAGGGTTGCTCCACAGTGACAAAAGCGAGGAAATTCCATGTTAGGGTTGAAAGCCCCTCTTGGATCCCCCCAGCCCATTCCCCCAACCTGCATCGGGGTGCACATTGGGGTCATTGATCCTAACTCTCATCCCATTCTCCATACCTCTGCTTCTTCACACATGTGATGGGGTGAGAGTAATAAAGACCCCAAAGCGCACCTTGATGCCAATTGGGGTGGGCTGGGGTCCAAGGGGCCTGTCAACCCTAACTCTAATTTTCTCACCTTGCCACTGTGGAACAATCCTAACTAATGTATTAAATTGAGTTTTTTATATATATATATATATATATATATATATATATGTTGCAAAAACTTTGTTAATGCTCCAGTTAGGGTCAAAGTGGCAAAAGTTGTGAAATTAGGTGTTAGGGTTTCTCAAGCCTAATGCTCACCCCATTCCATTCTGTAAATAAGGTCAGATGTGTAGACTTTATGAGAATGGGGTGAGCATTAGGCTGAGAAGCCCAAGGCACACCCCAGATTTGCTCTCTTACCTGGTTTGGGAGGGTGGGTTGTTAGGGAAACCCTAATGCCTCATTTCCATCTTTTGTCACTTTGACCCTAACTCTTATGACCCCACCTCATAAACCCCATAGGAGGACATTTTAAAATCTGTGTCAAAATGCCATTCCACACCACAGGTGTGAAAACATGTTTTGGACAGGATGTGAAAAATGACAACTATACTGTTCATGAGGTGATCTGAAAAAATGGCTATGTTGTAAATTTGGAGTCAAAATATTGAAAATTACCAAAGTTATGTGTGTGCATAGAAAAATTTCAACAAACGCACGTAACTTGAGCAGTTTTAGGAATTTTTTCACAAAATTTTCAACATGGCCTCTTTTGGACCCCATCTCATGAACACTAATAGTGAAATTTTTGTTATTCAGGCCCAAAAGGTGATTTTGTGCAATTAACGAAACAACAGTTGCAGTGTTCATGAGGTGGGGTCCCAAACAGGCCATGTTCAAAATTTGGTGAAATAATTCCAAAAAAATGGTGAAGTTATGAGTATAAGTTCAAAACACCATTGAAATACAGTACACAGCACTTACCTTGATTCATCAGTTAGCGGTTCGTCTTTGAAGAGTGCATATGCATAACAGCCCAGGACTTCTGGTGGTAAGTATAGGGTAAGGGGGTGTGAGGTGGTGGGTGCTCAGTGGGAGGTTCAGGAAGGTTCAGGAGGTTCAGGAAGGGGGAAGGGGATGGCGGGGATGATGAGGGACCATTTTCTTATTTTTTATTTTCAGGTCTAAAAACAAAAAGACATCAGGGAACAGATTTCTTTTTACAGGGTTTGATTAAACATATATTTTGGGACACTGGGAGTGGGCTCCCCAGTGTTGTAAAACTGCTGGGGGGGTCTCTAAATGCCAACACAGGGATTGGGCACCCCAATGTTGGCAAATAAAAGAAAACAATGGGCTGCGGGCGGAGGGATCCGACACCGGGAGTAGGCATCCCGGTGTCAGAAACACAGAAAATTGGTGACAGCCATTGGAGGGTGGGGGTGCCACAAGACATCAGGAAACCTTAGGGATAGCAATCGGAGGGTGGGGGGGTGCCACTAAACACCAGGGAAATGTAGGGGCAGGGTATTGGAGGGGAGGCCTCTAGACACCCGAGAAAAACATTAATACTGGTGAGAGCAGTGGAAGGGACAAGCAAGGATTCTTGAATGACAAAAAAGGATCCTTTTTCATGACTCATGATATGAAAAAGGATTCTTTTTTCATATCACGTGGTCATGAAAAAGGTATCATTATATTAAAAACACATTTCAGGGGCATAATTCTAGCTTTGAAGTGCATATTGCACCTAATGGGGTCCCGATGAGTCAGCTATGTGTGGTGGTCTCTCTCTCCAGGATGTCATTTTTGTGACTTTTGAAAAAAAAAATTTAAGAAAAAAATGAAACAAGATGGTGGCTCGCAAAAAATGATTTTTTTCTCTCACGAAAAAGGATTTAATTCTTACAAGAATGGAATGGGTCTCATGAGAGTGAATTCTTTTTCATGAGGACAAATCCTTGGTCGCACTTTCTCCCTCTATCCTGAAAAGTGATCTTCCTGTTGAAAACAAGGTGAAATGAAAAACATTATAACTTTACAACAGATTAATATTTTTTCACAAAACAAAGCATGCCTGTTCTGTTACCCGGGCTGGTTCTACCATAAAAAACACATAAAAATTCCACTCTCTGGACGCAGGGCAATGAGGAAAAAACTGCAAAAAGTGGCAACTTTATGACTTTTTGCACTGTCCGGATCTCAGAATCCACACATATAATCAGAATGAAGCTTGCCACATCAACCCAATGGGACAGAGTATACCAAATTATGAGCAAATCCATTGATCGTTTGAAAAGTTATTAAAGTGCAAAATTTGAGGTTTAACATTAAACATGCTACTCAACCCTAACTATAGGGGTGCAATAGCACCCCTATAATACTATATACAGATGTGTCAAGCCAGGATGAGGCACCGAAATGCTGCAGAATATCACAGAATACTGCAATTTACTGCAGGGGCCATTGTAAGTCAATGGCAATTAAGCCCTTTGTCATGCAGGATTTTGGGATGTCATTAATGCAAGTTACTGTACTTCATCATGGCTAACATTTATATATATATATATATATATATATATATATATATATATATGTGTATATATATCAAAAACTGCATTAATGCAGCATTTAGGGTTCAGGCTAAAGTGAAAAAAGTATAGAAATGTGGTTTTAGGGGCCTAAAACCCTGCCCCCACCGGGGTTGGAAACCCTAAAACCACATTTCCTTACTTTTTTCAGTTTAGCCTGAACCCTAAATGTTGCATTAACACAGTTTTTGCAAAGAATTTCTTTACTTTTTGAGATAGTATAATCGTATCTTTATTTGCCTAGATGGGTATATGTATGGTGCTGTGTAAGCGGGGCACTGTGTATCCATTAGTAGGGCAACAGCAACCAAATTGTGAACATAGCCTTCTTATTACCCCACCTCTTGAACCCACTACTGAAAATGTTCAGTCCCTGCCAAAACATGATTCTGCCCTACTGTAACTTCATTCCACGCCACAGGTGCGAAAAAACAGTTTCACCAAAATTTGAAAAATGGCAGCTATCACGTTCTTGAGGTGATGTAAAAAAATGGGTATGTTGAAAATGTGGGGTCAATATATTTAAAATTACCAAAGTTACAAGCAAGCATAGCAAAATTTCAACAGACACTCATAACTTTGCCACGTTTACATACTTTGACCCTATATTTTCAGCACACCCTTCTTATGACACCAGTTCATGAACAAAGGTGGTAAAAATTTTTAAAGCCCACCTGAAAGGTGATTTTGCCAAGCTACTTCAAAAATCACTTTTGGGTCTGGATTTGTATAATTTCACTTCTATTGTTCATGATCTGACACCCACCACCTCGACCTCTCACTAAGCACCCAGCACCCCTCACACCCCCACACACCATCACTCACCTGAACAGGTCCTAGGGTCAAGATCCACTCTCCGATCGAAAACATGTCTTGCTGCTGGAACTGCCAACTACAATATGAGAAACTAAAGTAAGTGTCGTTCAATGTATTTCAATAGAGTTTTCAACTTTGATGCATAACTTTGTCATTTTTTGCATATTTTGACCCCAACTTTTCAGTATGGCTTTTTTGGGACCCCCACCTTATGACCAATATTGGTGGAATTACACAAATAAAGCCTGAAAGGTGATTTCATCCTGTATGTATACTGATACCTCACTGTATGTAAAAACCATACTAGTTGCCCCATTGTATGTAGACACTGTATTAGTCACTTCACTGTATGTAAAAGTTGTATAAGTCGATGTACCTGTAAAAATGTCAAGTCTGTAACTCTCCCGGGTCGCACCTGAAAATAGGCACATGGATGTCTAGTGTAACTTACCCGGAAAACAAAAGCAAATAAATAAATCACCTTTTGGGTGGGATTTGAACATTTTCATCACCCTTGTTCATAAGGTGGGGTCATAAGAAGGCTATGTTGATAAATTGGGCTCAAAATATGTTAATGGCAAAGTTATGTGTACACAGCACGTTGAAATTTCACTACGCTCACTTATAACTTTGGTAATTTTAAATATGTTGACCCCAAATTTTCAACATAGCCATTTTGTACACCACCTGGTGAATATGATAGCTCTCATTTTTCAAATCCTGGCCAAAATGTGTTTTCGTACCTATGATGCAGAATGATGTTTTGGAGGGGATTTGAAAATGTTCACTTCTGGGTGCATGAGGTGGGGTAATAAAAAGGCTATGCTGACAGTTTGGTGTACAAATATGGTAAAATGCCGAGATTATGAATGAATGTTGCAGTACTTCAGTGTTCCCTCATAACTTCACTAATTTTCATTGTTTTGACTCCAAATTTTCAAAAGAGCAGTTTTTCAGTACTAACTCATAAACACGACATGTGCCATTTTAAAATTAAAACTTAAGGGGCAACCTATATATCACATCACACCTGCGTTGTGAAGATGCAGGAGAGGTCAAACTGTAATGGTTTTTCCTGTTGCTGCCTTCAGAGTGGGGGTGGGGTGTTGGGGGTTTTACTATGCTGCTGCAACTTCCCTGATGGAGACATCCCCGACAGCGACAGCCACATTGCCGAGTGTCGGCATTGCAGTGTCGGAGAGACCTCTGTGTTTCTATAGGGGAACAGTGCCCTCCGAACCCTCCATGTGGTGGCTCCACCCCCACACCCCCGAGTTGGAGTTGTGCCGGGGAGGGGATGAAACACCCTGTGAGGCAGTTCCAGGGCCAGCTGAGACCATCGCAGTGAAGTGCAGTTTTATCTGATTCCTGTTGCTGTAATGGTCTTCATGGTAGGAGGTTCGCTGTCACAATGTGGATAACCCTAACACCACATTTGCCTACTGTTATCACTTTAACCCTAAGTAGTGCATTAACAAAGTTTTTCACAAATGCACCTCTATTATCCGCCAACTTCGGTGCACCAACTTTTTGGCAGATAATAGAGAGTGGCGGATAATAGAAGTGTGTTATGTTGCATTGTTAAAATATGGGAAAATTGGCACAGGACTAGATTTAGACATTAACTTTCCACTTTTTTTATTTGTGTACAGTTTGGTAACAAAAATGCTTGAAAAACATAGTATGACTATTAAAATCTAGTTTAGTTAATTTCTCATTTATAATGAATCAAATTTAAAATCTTCAGTGATGGGCATCTGTTTGGCTTTATTTGTTATGATTAATTTCATTTAAGCATCCAAGTCAAATCCCTTTTATTGGCCTGCAGTGGTGTCCAGGGAACGTACAGAGCTGGGAGACTGAGAAGAGACAAGGAGAGGGAGTGATTATTGGCAGGCTAGGATAAAGCCCACCACCTGCATGGCAGACAGTTTATACCTGCTAACATTTTGTCACTGAAATGTTGGGCAATGATACTTAAAATGTAAGATAATGAGGGGCACTGGCTTTAATAATGTGGGGCACATCAACATACACGGAGACACAAACTCAGAACATTATAAGCTAGTTATTTAGCAGTGTTCCACCCTGATCACAGCTTGGACACTAGTTGGAAACCTTAACAATAGGGTGACAATGATTCACATTGAGTCTTTGTGGTGTCCTCACTTTGCACTGCCAGGTGCTATGTAATTACAGCTCTTGAAAAGCTATTAATCATACCTGGCCATGTAAAATAATGAAGGAGATTAGCAGGAGGACTAGAGTCTGTTAAAGTACGGATGTCTGAACTTCACTGGCAGCCATGGAAGTCCTGCACTAGTCAAAAAATACACATAGAGGGTTAGCTGCACTAGTCCAGTCCCCAGAAAAGCAAAACAATGTTTAAATCCACTGTTTCTTCTAATATGAAATCTTCCTTTTCTTTACCCCTGACAGTTTCAATAGTCCCTTCATAAATTACGTTATTGAAAACCGTATCTCCATTCTCAAAGGTAAAATACTCCTCAGCAGTGCATAGACATTTACAACCAAAATATCTGGGCCATAAGTAAGTGACAGTGGCTTGGTGGATAGTAGAAGGGGAATAGCACGATAAAGATACCGCCTGTACACTAGAAAATGTTGGCAGATGGCAGATAGAGAGGGTGGCAGATAATAGAGGGAATTTCCATAGAGGGAGAACAGTACAGGAGGTCAGGCTTCTGGATAAAGAAGGTGGCAGACAACAGAGGGGCTGATAATAGAGGCTGTACTGTATTATAGGGGCACAGGAGCACCTCTGTAGTTAGGGTTAATTAGGCTGTTTAACGTTAATCCCCAAACTTTGCACCTCAATAACTTTGGCGTCATCTGACAAAATAGTTCAACATTTTGGTATGCACAGTCAGGTTGTCAGCATCTCAAGATGTAGAAAGTTTAGCCGTGGCACCTTGTATTGTTTTTGAGATACAGAGTGCCAAAAAAATAGAAAAAAAGCACATTTGGTTTCCCTATACTAAACATTGGGTATATTTGCTCACACCTACAGTGTGTAATTTTTTTCATGAAAATTTCAGAGTTTAAGGGGCCCATGCCAAGGGTGTGCTTTTGGAAGGTTTGGTGAAAAAATGTTATACTGTTTTAAAGTTATAACAATTTTTTGAGTTAACATTCCAGTGCGACCGATAAGAAAAGCTATTGTGAAAGGTAAAAAAACATATTGTGAGTGGCTATTAGCATTATTTACGTGTTGTGGGGGAAAAACAGTCAAGATGGATGCCATTTTCTTTTTACTGTTTAAGCTTACAAACAGTAAAAGTACATGCAAATTTGTATTTAAAAAAAAAAAAAAACATCCGAGCCTAGCTAAACTGGACCCATTTAGCTAGATTCTGGTGGGTTTTTTTTTGTAAGTTGCCAAAAATACCTTTTCTGAGCACCCAAAATCCTGGGTGCCAAGCTTAGTGAGAGGAGCCATTCACCCACATTCTCTATATGAGAACAGCGGGACTTTCTTGACTTCTGCAGCTGTAGCTGGAACTCGTGTTGTAGGCTGCAGTGAGAGCAGTGAGCCTTCATTTCCCTGGTGTCTAGTGGTGCCCCTCCTTGCCATCTCTTTATGTATGTGATGTTGCCCTGGTGTCTTGTGACACCCCTCACCCTCACCCTCTGATTGCCATCCCCATATTTATTTACTGTTTCCCTGGTGTGTTGTGGCACCCCCTTTGATTGCCTTTCCCATAATGTATCTGTCTTTCTCTGGTGCCTAATGGCACCCCCACCCTCCGATCACTGTCCCTGTACTATATTTGTCTTTCCCCAATGTCTAGTGGCACCCCCCATTCTGATCATTATCCCCATAATGTTTTTGTCTTTTTCTGGTGTCTAGTGGCACCCTCACCCTCTGATTGTCATCCCTGTCATGTGTTTTTCTTACCAGGGTGTCTAGTGGCAAAACCACACCCTCTGATCACTGTACCCATAATGTTTTTGTCTTTCCTTGGTGTCTAGTGGCACAACACACCATCTGATTGTCATACCTGTAAAGAGCTTGTTTTTTTCCCTGGGGTCTAGTGTCACCCCCCACCCTCTGATCTCCATCCCACCCCACCACTAATCTGCCAAGACTCCAGAGACTCATATCCCTAATGTTTTTTTCCTTTTGCTGCATCGAGGGTGAGGGTAGGGCATTAGGGTTGAAAACCCTAAGACCATATTTCCCTACTTTTGTGGCATTAAATTACCCTAACTGGTGTATTAATGACGTTTTTTGCAGAGAATATATACTATAGGGGCACGGTCATGCCCCTATAGGTAGGGTTCATTCTTCACTTCTATGTCAAACTAAAAATTTTGCACTTTAATAGCTTCGCAACTATTCGGGTGATTCACATGAAATTTTGCATGCACCATCAGAGACCAAGGATCTCTTGGTGTTGCAAGTTTTGTGTCAGTCAGATGTGTGAGTGTGGAGACTTGGAGTGTCAAATTACACGTAAATGACTATTTTTGGTCAAATTCTTTGTCACACTGCTGCATAAAAACGTTGTGGAATTCTGGTCTGAAATTTTCAAGGTAGAACAGTCTTGGGCCATAGATGTGCCTTTTAAAGATTTAGTGAAACATTATTAATCTTTTGAAAAGTTATTCAATTTTAAAGTTTCCCATTATTTTCAATGGGAAAAGTTAGATGTTCACCTCGAAAAAGGATTCTGTGTCGCAAATGGGCAATCCTTTGTTGCAAATGGGGAATCTTTTTCCATGTTGATGCCATTTTTTTTTCTTAGTGAGGCAAACAAATAAAAAAAAATTAAAAAATGATGTTTTGTGAAGTAACCAACACGTGTTCTGCTAATCGGAACCCGTTGTAGTCGATTCTGGTGTTAGAGTTTTGAAAAATGACTTGTAAATGTGTTTTTTCAACATGTCGAAATCCTGTTCCATGTCTTTTTTTGTTATCAGGAATCCTTTTTCACAAATTGAAAATAAGGAAGCACGAAAAGGGATCCTATTTTGCAATTTGCAAAAAAGAAATTCCTTTTTCCCAAATTGTGAAAAAAAAACACGGAACAGGATTTCAAAATGTTGAACTGAACAATCTGGTTAAATGGCCCCAGATTAGCAGAACACATGTGCTGCTTTACCTCCCCCTTCACTCTAGTGATGCAGTGGTCCTGCCCCCCCTTCCCGGTCACTGTTGTCATATTACATACATGATTCCCTGGTAGTCTTAGTGGTCCCTTCCCCTTCCCCTGATGTCTGATCACCATTCCCGTATAAAGAAAATATTTTCCCTGGTAGTCCAGTGGTTCCTCCCATTACCCTATTCCCTGGTAGCCCTCCCCTATGATTCTCTGGTAGTCTAGTGGTCCCTCCCCCATTCCCCAATCACTGTCTCCATATTACATATATGATTCCCTGGTAGTTTAGTGGTCCCTTCCTGATGTCTTATCACCATCCCCGTATAAAGAAAATATTTTCCCTGGTAGTCCAGTGGTATCTCCCCCCAACCCATTCTCTGGTCACCATCCTCGTATGATTCCCTAGTAGTCCAGTGGTCTCTCCCCCACCACAGTTCTCTGATCACTGTCCCCATATAAAAAAATATTTTCCCTGGTGGTCAAGTGGTCCCTCCCCCGATGTCTGACCCCTGTCCCTGTGTAAAAAAAAAAAATTTTCCCTGGTAGTCTAGTGGTTCCTCCCCCCCTTCTCAGATGTCTGATCGCCATCCCCATATAAAAAAAATATTTTTCCTGGTAGTCCAGTGGTCCTTCCCCCCACCCCATTCTCTGGTCACCATCCCAGTACGATTCCTGGTAGTTTAGTGGTACCTACCCCCCCTGTGTTCTCTGATCCCCATCCCCATATTACATATATGATTCTCTGGTGGTCTAGAGGTCCCTCCTCCCTCCCCTGATGTCTGATCACCATCCAATCGACGTCCCTGTATAAAGAAAATATTTTCCCTGGTAGTCTAGTGGTCCATCCCCTGATGTCCAATCGCCATCCCCATATAATGAAAATATTTTCCCTGGTGGTCCAGTGGTCCCCTCCTCCCCATTCTTTAGTTGCTGTCCTCTTGTTTCCTTTATATGTCCCTTGTGTCTAGTGGCACCCCCCCATTGCTGTTTCTGGCTGAAATAAAGAATCATCCCTTGATGTTTTTTTTTTAACTCTGCAAAAATAAAGGTCCCTCCCCGATCAGCACCCCACCATCACCACCCACTCAGCACCCACCACCCTACCCCCAGTGCATCCCCACACATCCTCACTCACCTGAAAAGGTCCCAGATTCGAGATCCATTCTCCAGTCCAAGACATGTCTTGCTGCAATATGAGAAACTAAGGTAAATGCATATAACAATACAATTACACTGTCTCAAAAAGTAAGGAAATTAGTTGCTAAAAATGTCATTAATGCACTAGTTAGGGTTCCAGAGATAAAAGTAGAGAAATGTGCTGTTAGAGTTTCCAACCCTAATACCCCACCCCCACCCTGCAGGCAACAACAGGCATGAGGGGTGTGCCTTGGGGCTGTCAACACAAATGCTCACCCAATTCTCATATACTGTACCAATCTCAGCTTACTTACTCATGGAATGGGGTGAGTGCTAGTGTTGACAACCCCAAGGCACCTCTCCCAACATCTGTTGCTGCCTGCAGGGCGAGGGTGAGGTGTTAAGGTTAGAAACCCTAACTGCACATTTCCCTTCTTTTGTCACTGGAACCCTAACTAGTGCATTTTTGCAACTCATTATAATGGCATAGTCATGCCCTTACCATTTTTTATTTTATTTATTTAGTTTTTGTTGACTGGGTAAGTGCACTAGACAAATCCTGCCTATTTTCAGGCACGACCCGGGGGAGGGGGATACAGATGAATGCTAACTGACTTTGAACCGGATTAAACTGTTGGTGGTATTTTTTAGTGAATGAGGGAAATTTGGCCAGGACACCGGGGAAATTCCCCTAATCTTTTTGATAAGTGCCACGGGATCTTTAACATCCACCTGAACTACCACCAATCCAGGCAGATGGAACCTCGGTTTAACGTCTCATCCGAAAGACGGCACCTCAGAAGTGCAGGACCCCTCTCATGCTGCACTACAGTGTCAGTACTGGGATATTAACCCAAGTGCCAGATGTGGGAACTGAACCCACAGCCCTCTGATCTCCCGGCTTCAGAGGCGAGTGTGCTACCTACTGAGCCACTGACACTGCTATAATTAGGGTTCATCATGCACTTCTGTGTTAAATTAGAAATGTTGCACTTTAATAACTTCACAGCCATTTAACGATTTGCTTGAAATGTTGCATGTGCGTGTCCTATGATGGATCCCTGAATGCACAGAGTTTCGTTACAGTCGCATGTATGGTTGTGAAGATACGAAACGTAAAAAAAGCACACAAAATTACTAAATTTTGCACACCTTTATTTTTCACTGCATTTCTCAGAAATGGCTTTAGGGGTTTGGTCTGAACATTGTAGGGTATGTGGGGGTTGGGTCACAGATGTGCCTTTTGAAGGTTTGGTGAAAAAATATTAAACCATTCAAAAGTTATTACAATTTAAATTTTTCCCATTATTCTGTATGGGAAAAAAATAGATGTCCAGTGCAAAAGTGTCACCGATGCATTTGGAACATTTGCAGATGGCTTTAGAACTGTCACAGATAGCCTGGTTTCTCTCACAAATCTGCCATTTTGTTTTGTTCTTAGCAACAGAAGCAAAGTTAAAATACTAAAAAAATTGGGGTGTTGGGGAAATACCAGCAGTTGGGTTTACCTAATCAGGGGTCAAGGAATCAAATTCTGGGGTTAGTTTTGATGTACAGTAGTGTGAGCAGAAATATGTTTTTTAAATTTAGGTGTTTTAATCGTTTCAATCTGCGAAAGTAGTTTCGTGAAAGTATTGCATACGTTCGCGAGACTATATATACTTTTGCAACACCATCCATGGGGTTGTGAAAGTATGAACAGTTTTGCAGCATTTCAGTCTGCAAAAGTAGTTTCGTGTTAGTATTGCACACAGTCGGAAAACTATATATGCGTTCGCAACATCATCCATGGGGTTGTGAAAGTATGAACAGTTTCATGATATTAAAAATTATTCTGTGAAACTATTTATGTTGCCCTACACATTGCAATATGCATGGATGGGAACACAGGGCCCAAAGGGCCCTGTGCTCCCCCTGCTTTACTGTGTACCGATGGGCGCACAGGGCCATAGAGTGCAAATCACAATACTGTGATTGTGCTTGTATCATCTCACAATAAGAGCACACAAGGCTCATCCATCCCTCAATAAAGTTACTGTGTAAGTGCTCTGTGCTTCAACCTAGTTACTGCGAGATGATGGACAGAGGGCCTTGAACTCCCACATGAAATGAAGGGACAATTGCAATACTCATAGGTGGTAGCACTGGGTCCAGAGAGCCCTGTGGTTCCACAAGTACCTATTGTTATTTTCCCCTATAATTTCGTGGAAGTATTTTATAGTTTTAGGAAACAATATATGCTTCTAAAACTATTTATATTTTCTCAAAATTATACGTACTTTCACAAAACTATGTATTGTTTCAGGAAATAAAGGATAGTTTCGGGAAAACAGATATGTTGCTGTGCAAATATTTGTACTGTCGCAAAACTACAGGCTGGTTTCTCAAAACTATACAATGCTTGTGAGTCCACCCACAGTAAGTGGGTGGGAGCCCACCTAGTGACTGTTCTGGCCTTGCGCTTTAACCTAGTTAATGTGGGCTGACACAGGGCCCTCCGCATGAAATGAAGTGACAGTTACAATAGTCATAGGTGGTAGCGCCAGGTCCAGATGGACCTGTAGTTCCACCACTCCCACACGGAATGGAGTGAGGATTACAATAGGTATGGGAGGGAGCACCAGGCCTGAAGGGATTGTGATCATGATTTTACCTGTATCATGCCACAATAAGTGTGTGTGTGTGTGTGGGGGGGCACCTACAGTACATGCATGTGCGCATCGATGGAGGGACTGGACTGCGGGGTACTATCTCAAAAAGTAAGGAAATTCATTGCAAAAAACTCCATTAATGTATCAGTTAGGGTTCCTATTACAGCGACAAAAGTATGGAAATTCGGTGTTAGGGTTCCCAGTCCTACCCCCCACCTTCACACAACAACAGGCATCGGGGTGTGCCTTGGGGTCACTGGGCCTAACTCTCACCCCATTCTCCTATACTGTACAATCCCAGCTTCCTTACACATGGAAAGGGGTGAAAGTTAGTTCAATGACCCCAAGGCGCACCCTGATGCCTGTTGGTGTGTGGAGGGTGGGGGTGGGGGTAGGGCTGGGAACCCTAACACTGAATTTCCATACTTTTCTTGCTGTAATAGGAACCCCAACTGATGTGTTAACAGAGTTTTTGCAATGAATATACATAGATAGATAGATAGATAGATAGATAGATAGATAGATAGATAGATAGATAGATGTGTATGAAACTACTACAAAAGAAATTGAAGGACAGTTGACACTAAGAGTGATTGAATACCTTATTTTGAATATTCAGTTGAATATTCATATTTGGGGACTCATATGTGCAGAAATTTGGTATTTGTATTCATTATTCGTGTACCTGTGGGGGAGTAAAAAAAACACTTCTCCCCAGACCTATCATGTTAAACTACACCCTCCATCCCCCCGCCCTCTGTAACAAATCCCAGTCACACCCTACTCCCTTCCCCAGCACTCACAATTTAAGGTTTATTCTGGTTTAATACAAAACTGAATATCATGATGGGCCACCACCACAACCCTCCCCCTCCATAGTCAGCTGCCATCTGCATGCTTTTTTGTTGTACAAGATTCATCCCCCCACTCTAGCAGCAGCCCCCAACTCCCACCCCTGCCCCATCCCCAAATTTATTAATACGGCACAACCATCCCTCCTCCATGGGTAGCCACTTTCTTCTGAATGGAAGCACTCCAGCACTTGCTTACTGTTTTCCTATGTGAGCAAGCACAGGAGCACTTCCATTTAGAAGAAGGTGGACAGCTGTGGAGGAGGACGAGCTGTTTTGGTCACATCTGCTGCACCTGGTGGGCTTCATATTGTTAAATTTGGATGCTGGGGAGAAGGGTGTGAGCTGGGGGCTGCTGCAGGGGTGGGGGATGATTTTTTTTTACAACAAAAAAGCACAAGCAGATGACGACCAGCTGTGGTGGCGAGTGGTTTGTGCCAGTAGCCCATCTTGGGATCCAGTTTTTTTTTAAACCAGCATAAACCTTAAATTGTGGTTGCTGGGGGGTGGGTGAAATTGAGCTTCATTACAGAGGGTGGGGGGATGGGTGTTGCATTTGCAGGTGATTGGGCTGGGGAGGAGCTTTTTTGTTTTTTAGTTTCGTATTTCCCGAATACCAATAGGCACAAATAATGCCACTATTTGTTATTTATACCCAAATAATGAGTAGTACATTATTTGTGGTATTCAGGAAATACTATAAGTTACTCACACACCCCTAACTGCAGCACACAAATGATATTTGTTTTCATTTTCATTTAATACTTAGAAAATGTTTTATACTGTATACATTAAAATATTATGGTTAGCACAAACATTTGTTTTTACCTTTGGTTAATTTGGGTTCTTGCATTCCATCAAAATAGCTGGTAATGTATGTGATAGAATAAATTATTTTAAACATTTTGGAGTACAGTAACATACAATGGCCTCTGCACATTCATGATTAGAGCAATTTTTTATTTTATATTTTTTGCATCAATTTTAAATTTAGTGTAAATAAATCATTTGCATTTTACCTGCACTTCAAATTAATACTTTGCTATCAAGGTATCTTAATATTAGCCAGCCCATTGGCACAGCTTTAGTGCTGCCACCCTTGCGCCAGTGACCTGCATTTGGCAACAATCATGGGTCTTCCAGGGCCATCCAGGGAGAGAATGATCCAATATCCACAGGACACTCTCCTCTTTTGAGGAGGAAGGGCAGCCAGCTCCTCTACTATACTGCCACCTGGGTGACAACATTGGTAGTGCAACAGGGCAGCTAAGTGGGAGAGAAGACACAGGCTGGTTCTGCACATGCACATTCATGTGAATGTGCAGCTGAGCTATCTGTTTCTTGAGGGATGGCATGCGTGAAAAGAGGATCCCTCCGGCAGACTAATGGCTCCACCGCATCTGCAGGCCCACACTTAGTGACCAGGGCACTCTTCTGATGACTGGATATTGTGCACCCAAGGGATCTAGCCCCATTCCAAGGGCTTCACCATGGGGGGCAAACCATGGGGGGTAACATGGGATCAAGTGAGACCCAGGAGAAGGTGAGGCGATGAGGCTGTGGTGTGGCTCAAGTGGGGTCAAGTGCTAAGGGGAGAGCAAGGAGCATAAACAGAATAAGAAAGGTATCTCAGTATTCTTTGCAGACATGCATTCATTATTTTTTCATAATTTTGCTATCAGCATAATTTTTTCCTTTATATAACCCTTAATTAAAATTAAGGAGACATGAGATTAAATTCTTGAACTACATTTTAATTCAGGGGATTTTAGTTATTAATGTGCTGCTTACTGAAATTTAATGACAACCAGAATTCATTAATTTGTACTTGAATTTTAATTAGGCACATTCTACTTAAGTAATTAAGGATAATTAATACACACCCTTGAGTGGATCCATATTAGAGGATGTCACCTCCTTCAAATACCTCGGGCTCTGGCTCGACCAGCACCTCAACTTTTCTGGACATGTGGATGCCAGCCACAAAAAATTGCATCCCAGACTAGGTGCTCTATACAGATACCATGGTTGCATCCCCCTACCGGCCCACCATAAAATTTTCCAGAAAATGGTCCTCACAGTCTTTGACTATGGTGACATAGGGCCCGATTCCAAAAGCCTGTAGACCAATGCAAGGTGCCTGCATCAAACTTCAATGATACAACTGGCAATTTGCGTCATAATTGCGGCATCCCAATTCTGAAATGCAGTCTGAGATGGACTGGGAAGCCACTGTGCCAAGTGGGCACTATGCCTCCCATGTACCTATATTGGGGTATGCCAGGTCACAAGAGGGCATGCGCCATGGCAGGGCAGCAACATCCCCTTTTTTAGGAGTCAAGAAGCCTCGTCATGGGTGCACCAAGGGGCTAGAGTTAGACCAGCTATGAGCTGGTCTAAGTCTCCTGTGCCATTGCCCCACAAGGTGGGTGATTGGGGGGCTCTGTATGTGGGGTCTCTGGGCAGAAGGGACAGGGAAGTGCCATTGAGGATGTTGGCGAGTGAGTGGGTATGCCGGGAGGGTGATCGGGCACCCAGTGGGGGTGCTGTTATTATAGCAAATCATACACCATTACCATAATAGTTGTGAAAATGGCACCCTCGCTGGGTACCCGATCACCCTCCCAGCACACCCACTCACTCCCCAACACCCCCTATGGCATCCCCTTTGCCCCTTCTGCCCCAGGACCCCCCCAGCATTGTTTTTGTGTTGCATCTGGTGGGGTGGGGGTTGGAGTCAGATCTCTGCCACAAGTCCCGCCGGTGTGCCCTAGATTGCTGCAACTAGTGGCGATCCAAGGGATCTTTTTGGAATTGGGACCATAGTCTACAGTGCAGCCCCTAAGTCCACTCTAACCAGATTGGACACCCTTTTCAACTCCTATTTTCTGTTTACTCTTGACTAGCCACCCCGTACTCATCATTGCAACCTTTATACTGCTCTCTCCTTCCCCCCTCTTGGGGTCAGGTGCCTCGCCCACTGTTCCTCCCTAGTCAGGAAGTACTGGCTCAGCTCCTTCCTCCCAACCTCACCTCTCCTCTCCACCCATCTTCCTCCCACCCACCTATTCTTTCCGTAACTCTGGCTACCAGACCCTTGCCCTCCCTGTCCGATCTTCCACTTCAGGACAGGCTGCTTTCTCTTACCATTTCCCTAAAATCTGGAACTTCTATCCCTTAGATATCCACTTTGCCCCATCTGCTCATTCATTATCCTCTCTTCTTCTTTTTCTATCTGCAACTGCACCAGATACACTTCTCAATAGCCCTCCCCAACCCTTTTCTCTTTCAAAATCATGTTTAACCACTCCTTCCTATGTCTCACTCCCACCTTTCTCCAGGAAAGCTAGTATCCCATGATACTGATTGGGTCTGCATCAAGCAGTGTTTGAACCATTGTGGGGTTTCCACTCCAGAGGATCAAGGTTTGCTTTTCTTCCTTCTACCCTAACTCTCTTCTTCACAATTTCTTTTTTCTATCCTGCAACTGTGCCTGACCCAATTCCCCATAACTCCTCCCCACCTCTCTCTTTTTCTCTTTCAAAACTGCATCTTTCAAAATTGTGTCTTCTCTCTTTCAAAACTGTGTCTAATGTCTTCTTGCTATTCACCACTCCTACCTTTCCCTAGGAAAGCCAGTATCCCATGACACTGACTGGCTGAACATCGAGCTGTGTTAGACCCATGTGGAGTTTCCACTCCAGAGGGTCAAAGGTTTTGTTTTCCTCCCTTATACTCTATCTCTTTTCTTACAGGCTTGGGAAACTAGTACTTTTTGGGTGGCTCCTTGCCAAGTCTGGCACTTGTGGGGTGTGCATCCCAGAGGGTTGAAGGTCTGCCCCCACTTTACCTTATCCCTCTCCCTCCCCCCTCACTCCAATCTTTAGTCAGCCAAGCTATTCTCTCTCTCTTCCCCTCACCTACCCTGTCTTTGCTAAGGGACTGGCCTCCAATCTCAAGTTTTGAACATTCAGTATTATATTTTTAATTGTTTTGTCCTCTTCACATGTTAAGCTGAACATAGTTGTAATCGTTTCAGATTTATATCATTGTATGATTTTTATTTGTTTGTATGTTGGTTTATGTATGCACCAGTTGTATTACCCTTTTCCCTTCCCCCCAGGACAGTTCTGGAAATGAACTGTTGAAGCTGAGTATGCCTTTCCTGGAGAAACTTTTTCAAATAAACAAACATTTGGATTTTCCAAATTTATTTTTAAGGCATCCTTAATTTTGAATTAAGGGGCACATTCAGAATTCAGGGGTCAATTCATGGAAAATTAAGATGATCCTAAGCACGTTTTGCCCCATAGTGGTAATTAGAAATAGAGGACCTGGGATGGGGCCATGGGGGTTGGAGTAACCTGAAACACAATAGGGAGATATTCTGGCTAAATGAGTAGAACGTTAAATAACTGAAGATGAACATATATAATCTAGAACAAGCTGTCTTGACTACAAGCAGCAGTTCTCAAATCCAGGAGTCATTTACTCCAACACTGTAGTAAACAGCACATCCCAAGGGGAACTTGTATACATAACCCATCCCCTTGCACCATCATGGTGCAGCCATGTACTAGAAAACACTTCCAAACCTTCTCAGAGAATTTGCAAACATAGAAACATAGAAACATATACACTGTCAGTAGAAAAAGACCTGTGGCCCATCCAGTGTGCCCTATTTTGTTTCCCTACCTTACCCCATGAACTGCCATCCAGGCACAGTTTTCACCCCATGTCTTCTCCTATCTCTAAAATTCTAGTTCCCATGAGGATGTAACTGTCAGACCACTTACTCTGTTCCAGCCATTCTTAAGACCATTAATGGTTTGTGCTCCTGCTACCTGTGCCAGTAGGCAGTTCCATGGCTTAACCACAATTTCCGTGAAATATAATTTCCTACATCCTTTCTGAACCTCCCTCCTCTCAGAGTCCATTCATGCTCCCTTGTTACCAGCTCCTGATTCCTATTGAAAAATTCCTCACTATTCACCTTGATTACTTCTCTCTGGAACCTGGACGGTCTCTGCCATGTCACCCCTCTTCCTTCTGACCTTGAGCTAGTACATGCCCAGTGCCTATACCCCTTCCTTATAGGATCTGCCCATTGGCTCTGAATCATTTTGGTGACCCTTCACTGCAAAGATTCCAGTCTATCCCTGTCTTTTCACAGATGTGGAGTCTGGAACTGGGCACAGTGTTCCAGATGGGGCCCCACCATTGATTTTTATAGCAGCAATATCACCTCCTCCTTCCTACTATCCAGTCCCCCAATGTACCCCAACATTCTAGTTGCTTTACTGCAGACCTTATTGCATTGACTGGTTTGTCTGAGGCAGTCACTTATGAAAATTCCCAGGTCCATTTCTTTAGATATAGTTGGGTAAGGTGGAAAGGATCCCTTTTTGATCTGCTCCTCTCATGTGCAAATACCTACCCATAGTTTACAGAAATGTTACAATAAATGTCAGTGCATAATAACTATGTAATATTAGAAATTATTTTCCAGTTCAAAATATGCCAGTGTAAATGTTGACATATTCATAAGAGTCATAATAATATTTCTTCAGTTGAAAACAGCAGTGCATGATAGTGGTGAAATTTTTGACCAATATTGTACTTTCAGATTGCTCCTTTTCTCCTGCCTTGTGTGATGCAATTTGTTGCGCATTTTGAGTCTGCTTTGGCACATTTTTCAGACTTGAAATAATAAACAGAGCACTCCTTTTTATATGGCTTGAACCAGGTTTTCATCAGTATTCCCAGCTCTTTTTGTACACTTGTTGACCGGCCGTAAGGCCAGGAAGCCGTGTCTGCTGCATGCTATTGCTAGTTCATCATGGTCACAAGAAAAGTGATCTCAAACAATGGCTGTTCAAAAACAATAGAGATACTAATGAAAACCTTATCTGGATCATACTAAAAGAAGCACTCTTTTTATTATTTCAATTGCAAAAAAAGTGGTAAAGCAAACTCAGAATATTTAAAAAAGGATATACAAGTCAGGAGATAGGTGGTAATCTAAAATAAATTTAAGAAGTATTAGTCAAAAGTTTCACCTCTTTCATGCACAGCTGCTTGAAGAGGGATGAGATATTTGTATACTTGGAGGTGATAAGATTGACATTAGGCCAACAGGGGCAGTTGGAAATGGAAGAAAAAAATCCCATCAACTGCTTTACATACCTCTGTCATAATTCCAGTTTTTTATCTTGGTTTCATGCAAAATACACCTCTGCATGATAGTTTACTATATTGAATGGGCTACTGAGTAAAGAAGCCTTCTGAATTTATAGAAGAGCCTGCTGAGCAAAACAAAAGATCAGTCAACAAGCCATCACTGCTCCAAGAATGTATATTGTCATCTGTAGGTTTCTTAAAGAGTCAGCAAGTGGACTTTTACAGAAAATGTGCTGCCCATGCGTGTTTCCACAAGCCCTTTAGACTGTATGCTCTAGCAGTTAGCTTGCAAATTAGAAGAAGACTGGTGAGTGCAATGTGATAGCATTGGCTATTACTGTTCTTCACTGAAGATATTGATTGACATGAGGGAACCTGAGACTTGGCACTACTGTATCTTCAAGTGTGGGGGGGAAAACATGACTCATGAGTGGTGGATCCACAAGTGAGTTATGCAAGTCATGTCCCCATACAAATGATGATAACTGTGTATTTTGCATCAGACCAGTCTTCCATATATACCACATCAGTGTACTAGTTGTTAAAATGTAATTGTATCTCTTTTATTTCAACCATTGTACTCAGTATTGCACAGGGCTGTTGTCCATCAGCTTTGTGAAAGCTGTTCTTTGATTGGTTCAGTATTTCATGTGATTAAATTAAAGATATATTTTTGCACATTTATATTGTATATATAGTATGGTACATATAAGGAGATGTAAAACTTACACATACCTCCTAATGCAAAGCATCATGGGAAGTATATGCAAATCACCACAAAAGAGGTTAGACAGGTTCTGTTTTAAGCAAGAATGTATGGTACCAAATGGCCTCTTACACAATCTGCAAAGGCTGAAAACAGAAGACATACACATGTGGTTCATCCTTAACAAGACTTATCAGTGTGCCTTGTCTATAACAGCCCATGGGAAGGATGGACCAGTCATAGTTTAGTCCTACTGGTTTGGGTCATAGTGGAGCCCAAAATATGAATGCAATCTAAAAGTCAAAGGATCTCAGCACAAAAGCACTAAGGCAATGGTTACCTGGAAAGGGCACTGGTAACAAAGCCTGGTTTCAAGGAAATGTAAAATTATGCATATCAACATAATGCAAAATATCATGAGAAGTACAGTATATACAAATCACCATTAAAGACTTTAGACTGGCTCTGCTTCTTATACAACACAAGTAGGAAAAAATGGCAAGAAAACACATTAGAGCTTTGCTGATGACAGCACTAACAACAAAATATCAGGGTATCTTGTTAGTGTTGTCATAACTGAGGTTAGTATCTTGATAAATTGCCTTAAGGCAGGTCATGAACAGCTACATCTGATAACCTATACAGCCAAAGCCATGTTGCCCAGTAGCCATAGAAGGTGCTAGTGCAGTGGGAGGCCCTACTTCCTTCTCCCCTGGAGTTAGAACATGCTGCTTCTGCAGTGCATCCCAGACTCCACTGACCTCAGGGTATGGTTTGAATCCATGACCTGGGCCCAATACATGGTAGTGCAATACACAACTGGTGCCTCTTAGCTGGGCAATAAGTCTTTAATATAGCCCTTTAGATCTCATTCACTCCCACCTTCTTAGATAACACCTTTACATATACAGTAGTCTGTCTTATAATATTAAAGTATGTACTACTTGAGATCTTATTAACCCTTCTTGAAGGTCACTGTAATGCTTCATTAAAAAACTGCTTGAATTTAATTGTTCACAGCAATATTTTTCTGTATTTCATAGCTACTTGGAAATCATATATTTCAAGTAAATCGACAGTATGAAGACTTTGAATGTCTCCAGCATTGTCTTATGACTGAAGAGGGAGTTGCTGGACATCAAGGAATTATTGTAAGTTCTTAAGCAGTCACATAAGCACAACAGTGCTTTACTAAAAGACCACCATTTCGAACATCTGATTTTATTAATCATGTCACATGATTTGCTAAGAAAGGCCAATTTCATTTTTTGCTCTGGAGTAGTTCCCTTCAAACAAAAACACATTTTTGATGGTGTTCCAGGAAATTAGAATACATTCAGTACTCACTCAATTATATATTAACCACCCATTATATAGGTACAGCCTAGGTTTAACATGCCAAATAACTATTTTAAAAAGTAATACTGTGTCAGTTCCTTGATCAGGACATAAACTGTTTCAACTACTTGGAGTCAGTCCTGCACTGGGCACTTGTTCTAATAACAAATAGTGACACTTCAGTGCTCCATGAGCCTGGGGCTGCAGTTGCCATCCTTTGGATGAGACCCTAAACTAAGGTCCCTTCAGCCCATCATATTTGGCTTTACTGATGGAAGTTAAGAAATACAGGACACTTATTTTAATGAGATGAGGAATTATTCACAATGCCATGGCCAACATTCCTTCTCCCAGTAATGCAGGTTTTAATGCAAAATGGCTATATGTAGTACTAGTGTATCCAAAGGCTGTTGCTGTAATTTATACACAGTCCATACATTACAATGCAGGATTAGTTCTAAACAGTGTAACATTTATTAAGTATTTTCATTCAAATCATACAGTTGGTGAAACACACTATAGCTATAATTTTTTCATATGTAGGACAGAACAAATGAAATATGACGGTAACAGTAATTCAGTTTCCACATGACATATATTATTATATTGTGCCACAACATTAGCTATACATCCAGTTAGTATACAGTTAGGACTTAGCAGTTCACATTACAATATTACTGAGATTTTTTCACATAAAGCTGCAGCAGATTATTGAAAGTCTTAGCATTGGGTGCTTGCCTCAGTTACTCACACAGCTTGTTCTAGGTGCATGGGGCATAAAGGCAAACACATGCCTATTAATATCCTTCTTAACTCTGGGCACTAAGAAAATTGCTCAGAGGTGGCAGCAGTTAAAGAACATCATTATCATTAATGTTTACTCACAAAAATAATTGTTTTATGGGAAGTTATAGTTATTTAGCATGTATTTAAATTGTTGAATGTATTCTGGTATTGTACAATGCTCAGAGTATGAGAAGGATGTTTAATAATTTATTCATTTATTCAATTCTTTTTTTCAGCAGGAAAAACATAATAAGCTGAGAAAGGCTCATTTTCAGATGCATCTGGGGAGGGCAAGGGAGCAGAGCAACATTTATGTGTCATTACAGCAAATTAAAATAATATCCTATCTTACCATCCTATCTTAATAATGCTAAATATCTGTGGAGATATTTACTGAAAATACAGATTGCATCTGCTTTGTAGCATTTGTATTACAGAAGAAGACATGAAATTAGATTATTTTTTAAGCATGAAAAAATAGCAGAAACCATCATAAGTCAAGCACAACTTTTTACTACTAAATGAGTTAAGATGTCATAACATAACAGTGAGCAGACTCTGGGCTTGGTAGCAAATATTTTAAGCAATGATCTAAATTTGTAGGTAAATGTACAAAATGCAAACTAATTTGTGTTCTTATTTATTGTAGTTCCCGCCCCTTCCAGTAAAAACGGCGGTATCCATGGTAAGCCTTGATTCCAAGACAAAGAGGCAGTTGGGTGAGTACTGAATACTGGAAACAGAAAAGAGCCTGAGTCTACTAAATTAAAAGGTTTCCAGCAGTATTTTCACTGCATTTAACTGTAATGGTATCTGGGTTTTTGACCTTACCTCGTTGCTGCTTTAAAGAAGCAATTAATGACAATCAGACTAAAATTGAAAAAAAAATCAATGATGCACGGTCACCTTTTTCAAAAAAGTGAACCCAACATCTGGTTATCAAACACAGTAATGGGTTTTTCAAGTGTGGCATACAGAACCCTATTATTTTCTATTTCTGGAAAAAGAGAAACACATATAAAACAAACTCAGTGGTTTTGAAAAAGTGCCATGAACCCTTCCAGATGAAGATTAATTACTCTGAAATGCCATGAATCATAAAAGCATAAAAACTGAACCTTTGTAAACAGTTTTAGTTATGTTGTCATTTTTTTTCTGCAGAGCACACAAAATAAGTGGGTGCTGTGTGCTGCATGTGAAAGCATACTGTATATAGCACTTGGGTTATTGATTCAGAACTCATCATGCTACATATCTACATGGGCTAGAACTTCATCTGATCCAGCTGGCTTGTGAAAGAAGCCACCTTTATTAACTTTATTAACTAAAGCTAGGTGTGCAGGCATTTGATGGGATGGAATTAGACATATAGTCCATCATGTCCCTCCTACTGCTATTTTAGCAGTTGTATCCTGTGATTCTGTTATTCCTCTGCAGAATCTAATCCAGTCTGTGCTTTAAGAACACAATAACATGGGATTTTATTGCTTGTTGGGGCAACCTTACCATGGAGGTAAGGCTGATAGTACTTTGGAAGCCAGTAAACTATAGACCTATCTCTTCAAAAGGAGGTGATCCACCCTCCCCAGGAAACTACAGGCTGATCTCACTCCTTCCCTTCCTCATTAAACTGCAGTAGTCCCTAGTGTACTCTAGACCTGCAGAATTTCTAGACTCCTCTTCTTTTCTCTCTCCCTTCCAGTCTGACTTTAGAAGGAATCACTCCAGCATCTCATATCTATTGCGTGTTACTGACTCCATCCTTACTGGGATGGATCAGGGACAAATCACTGCAGCCATATTCCTTGATCTTGCAAAGGCATTTGACTTGGTCTCCCACCCCCTGCTCCTGAATAAGCTGTCCTCAGCTGACCTCCCTGCTCTGGCAGTTGAGTGGTTCTGCTCATACCTTACAGGCTGGCAACAGACAGTTCAGGTGGGTGGCATGTTGTCCCCCCCCCCACCTTCCTGTCTTAGCTGGTGTCCCCAGGGCAATATCCTGAACCCTATACTGTTTTCCATTTTTCTCAATGATCGGTAATTTACTCATCAGGTCCTTCTTCGTCAGCGGTTAAAGCCTCACTCCAAAGCAACTTCCACAATGTGCTACACTGGTTCCAGGCCAGCCAGTTTAAAGTTAATACCAAAAAGACCATGTCCATGACCTTTGGCACCTCTCAGAAACTAGCAAGGCTCTCACCTGCCCCAGCCTTCTCCACCCTAGATAGCACTCAACTGGAGGCCATCCCTGCCTTCAAATACCTTGGTGTTCGGCTGGATAGTAAATTTGATTTCTCTGTCCTCATTGATGCCATACTCTCCAAACTCTGCCCTAAACTTGCCATCCTTTACCATAACAAGGACTGCCTCTCCACCCACATCTGCTGAGAGATGATAACCAACATGATCCTCCCCATCTTTGACTATGGGGATGTGGTATATAGCTCTGCCCCTCCTTCTCTTGTCAGACTGGATACCCTCTGCAATGCTTTCTATCGCTTTGCCTCCAACTTTCCTCTCCACACCCACCACTGTTCCCTCTACTCCTCCTCCCTCTATATCTCCCCCTTACCTCTTCATCGCCAGTACCACTGCACCACCTTCATTACCAAATACTGATTTGGCTCTCTTCCCTCCTACCTATCTTCTCTCCTTTTCCCTTAACTCACCTTACTCTCTATGTTCAAGGGACACTTGCACCTTCTCTGTATCTCACTCTTGCTCATGCACCGGTCAAGCAGCTTTCTTCTACCAGCTCCTCTCCCTGTAGAACTTGCTTCCCTATCCTCTTCATGTGTCCCCCTCTCTTCACTCACTAAAATGCCTACTAAGATTCTCTCCTCCCCCTCCTTGTACCTGTTACCCCCGTTCCTGATTCCTCTGTTCACTTTCTCACCACAGCTTCCATACTCCCATCTATCCAAAGGCTCCTACTTCCAGGTGTCCCTGGACTCCTGCCCTCAGTCCTCTTTCTCAAGTGGGCAAATCTCACCCAATATTATCTACAAGATTTTGAATCTACAAGATTGAGTGTGAGCATCTTAGATAATTTGTAATTCTTGTATGTCCACTGCACTACCTTGTTACCAATTGAGTTTTTTGCACCTGTTTTTGATGTTATTGCTCTTCTGATGATTGTAATCGTCTGTATGCCTACTCCCATCCCCCCTTCCTGGGTCACACCTGGAAACAAGCCTCTGCTTAGTAGTTGCCAAACTTTTAAATAATTAAATAAGAATATGGTGTTCAGCAATATAAAATCTATCTAGTTCATCATTTGCAATTTTGAGTTTAAAATTCATTAGGTAGCCATTCTTTCCACATTCTCCCCAACATTCAATTTTAGTCTTTCCTATTGCCATCTCCTGTGCCTTATAATCATCATAGCACTATTAAATGTTAACAAATTATATGAGCAAGTCTTAATACACTCCTGACATATCAAGGCAAAATAATAGTTTACGAAAAATGGGATAGACAAATTCAGGTCCATAACAGCAAAGAATATGTTGCCATTTCATTTACGATTATTAAAAAAAGAAGATGCTGCCATTCCAGGAATAATATTGGAAATTTCCCATGGAACCTCCATCTCCATTAGGTGTTCTTCACCCCTTACAACAGAACATCAGTGCCTCACTTGGAGGTGGAACTGAACAGCAACTGTAAAGCCACAAAATTGGGCTTATGGTTAATGCACAGCAGTACTCTGTCCCAAACAAAAATGGCAGGGCATTGGCAATTAGACTTGCGATAAGCAACCCATGTGGTCAGATGCAACCTACCAGCTAAGGGAAGCTCTTGAGGGTACTATGCAGGGTATCCTGCTCCATGCCTTTATTGATGACCCACCTAGCAGATATTTCCTATTGACCACCCCTTGAGACATTAAATATGGGGTTCTGAGGACTACACCTGCACCTGAATGAGGGGTCAGTTTTGGCCCATGTTAATAAACCTACCAGCTATCATAATGCCTAAGCCACTACTACTTGTTAATACCACCACTAGAGTCCCCATTGTCCATCAGCAAAAGGTATGGTGACCCCCATATGGCAATAAGCTACACTGGGCTATCCATTCAGGCCCTCCCAGAACTTATTGCACCTGGACCTTAATGAGGATCTTCCCAGCAACAGCCCATCACTGCAGCCACAGTTAGCCATAATGTTTGATACTTAAGCTTTTAATAATTCTATATAATCAGCAAAGGTATTACTATAGATCAGTCTAATTTAAATAAGTAGTAGGTTACAATAAGATTTTGTCAGCATTACATCACTAAAAAAAAGCTTGAGCCTGTAGCAATAATGATTGCATGTCTAAAATGACAGAACACATATAAATTAAGGTTTACACATAACATTAATCAGTACTGCCAATAAAGCTTCAGAACTGTAATGTTCCAGTCCAGTGTAGCATGAAGTTCTCATACGTTCTATGGCTCCAAATAGTTTATAATGTATCAAAGGAGACAGGCCTTGACCGTTTGCTACCAGTTTTGTCCAAGTTAGCAAGATCTGTGCTAAGGCTCCTTATAGAGTCCTAATCAGCCACCACTTCCAAGAATCAGACACATGGAAGAAAAATATCATGTTTGTTAATTGAAACTGCAAGCGGCTGATGCCAATAGAAGAACTTTAGCAAAACATAATATTTACACATAGTTCTGCTTGTGTTTCACGTTAGTTCTGTATTTCTCCTCCCCATTATTTATTATTGAGGTAATTTGCATAAAAGCAGGATCTTTGCTCCTGAAGAGTTCATCTATTCCTGTTACTTTCTCCCTACCTGAGGTCATAATGCTCTGCTTTTGACATCACAGTTACTTCCATGGGAACAGATTGTGATGTCACAACAGAGGATTATGGCATGATGTATGGAGTAAACAAAATGAACTCTTGTTGATACAGACCATTCATGCAAATTTCCTCTGTAATAAATAATGGGGAGGAGAAATCTAGGAGGGAGAGGGAGGACATGATAGAAACTTGCAAGTACCTCAAGGAATCAACAAAGTCCAAGTGGGTAGCATCTTTCAGAAAAGAGATGTGCAAGAACAAGGGTACAATTTGAAGATAGAGGGGGATGGCTCAGGGCAATGTGAGGAAGTATTTTTTCACAGAGAGGTGGTGGATGCATGGAATGGCCTTCCTGAGGAGGTCATGGGGTCAAAAACAGTGGGAGAGTTCAAGAATGCATGGGACAGACATAAGGCAATTCTGGTGGGGGGGGGCAGGAAGAAGTAGGCTGTTGGTTAACTAGGATCTGCAGCTTATCCAATAGGCAGGGAAATGGGCAGAATAGGTGGGCCAAGTGGTCCTTATCTGCCATCAAAGTCTATGTTTCTATGCTTCTATATAATACATATAGAATGCAAGTTAAATTATACCTAAATATTATGTTTTTCAAAGTTTTCTTTGAGCCGTCAGCGGCTCTTTAAAAAGCTCTAGTCAAAGTATAATTATCTTTATAGTGGGTGTTCATTTTTAATCAGATCAAAAGTTGGTCAATAAAAGTCCTTAAAAACTTGTCCTTATCTGTCCTTAAATCCTTCTCCACCACCCTTTTCAGTTTCTCCACTTCCTCCAGGTTTTTACATGTATCTATACTCTCAGTTTGTCTGGCCAGAGCTTCTCTAAAAATATCATAGGAATCATAGGAAATTTAGAAGTCATAAGCTGTTAGCCATAGTGACTTGACCTTTTATATCGAGTACCCCACAAACCACACTCTTCCTTTTGCCTTCATGTTCATGTCTAGTAATCTTTGAACTGGTCCATACTATTACTCTGCACAATTTCCACAGGAAGAGAAAGAAACTTGTTCAATCTGAACATAGTAAATTAGTTGAATTTATAACCCAAATCCTTAGTGCCCTTAGGCAATGCTAACATACCTGTTATAGGTATAGTTCTCACCCATAGCACTCCCAGGAGCAGTCTCAAGCTCAGATTGCCACCTAATCAAATGGCCATCTCCAGGGCTCTGACCACCAAACTCCAGCCTTCTGATTGAGGCTCTCCCATTGACTCACTTCAGTTGGGACATGGTAAGTCTAGTGAATCCTCCAGACAGACACACTCAGGACACCCTTTATCTAGGGCTTTCAGCGGTTGAAATCCGTCACCTGCAGCTAGTGCAGAATGCTGCAGCCAGGCTTTTGACGGGCTCGTGCAGATCCTGTCATATTACTCCGGAGCTGCACAAACTGCACTGGCTGCCGATATGGTGGCGGATCACCTTTAAAGTCGGCTTGCTGACTTTCAAAGCCCTACACAGCCTGGGCCCAGTCAATCTGAAAGAACTGCTGGTACCCTACTGCCCCAATCGATCACTCCGCTCGGCCGATGAGGGGTTGTTAGAAGTTCCAAGGGTGAACTTGGAATTATCTGGTGTTAGAGCTTTTTTGTATGCTGCCCCTACCCTTTGGAACTCTCTATCCTGCCGATTATTGGAGTGGACTTCTGTGGAGGGATTTAAGAGGGGTCTGAAAACATTTCTTTGGGAAAAAGCATTTTTGGAAAAATTATTTGTCTAGTGGATCATGATTTGGTTCTGTTGAATATTTTAGTGACTGTTTTAATTGTTTTAATTGTTGTATGTGTGAGGCACCTTGATAATTGAAAGGCGCCATACAAATAAAGTTATTATTATTTTTATTATTATTAATATAAGGTTCAATGCTAGTGCAAACACAATTGAGTTGTAAACTATCTGAGCCAAGGTACCACAACACCGCTAGCAGAAAAGATACCAACACAAACCGGCAACCGGCAATCAGAACCCATACAGCTTAGAGGCAAGAACCCTTGGGGCTACCAGGATAAGCTCCCATGCACAAAGATTCACAAAGGGTCAACTAACAGAACTCTATTTCTTAATATAATCTGGTGTTTTTCCAGTGTTTTTACTAACATTTCAAGCAGTTCTGGTATTAACTATAATTTAAAAGTAACTTTCTGAATGTACCATTTAAAAGACAAAGATAGTAAAAGTTGGGGTGCTGAAGATGTAGAGCAGAGCAGCCCAGCGTAATCTAGCTGCTTTGCTGAGTTGGTGTGTACCACATCGAGAATGGTTGATTGTTTAGTGGGTTACCTGACCTGTTACACCAGAACGTAGCCCTGGAAAGTATCAAGAAGGACCTGGCTTCTGGTGCTTTGGTTGCTGGGATGGCACAGTCGATGTGTGGCAGGCTGAGCTCTTCTATTACTACAACTTCCCCTTTTACTGCCCCCTTTCATATTTCTGCTCCTAGTTTCTATTCTCTCACCTTTCTTGCCCTGGTGGCCTGTAAACCATCCCCAAGTGAAGTTTTTACCTGATGATTCTGTGAGCTGTACCCAGTGATTTTACCTCCTTTTCCTCCAATGGTTGCATCTTTTACTACTTCTGTTCCTTCCTGACATAAATGGCCACCCTCCATCTCCACCCATCCCTCTATTGTGCCTATATAAAGGTATATCCAGGAATCACCAGGTCCTAGTAATTGCTTTCTTTGGCCCAAGTTTCTATAATGGTCACTAGATCCAGCCCAGAGTCTGCCATCAGTGCCTGGAGTTCACTAACTTTATTACCCAGACTCCTGGCATTGAGGCACACCACCCTCCTTCCTATGCTCCCACTCCTCCTGGTTTTTGAATGACTCACCCTATCAAAATACCTTAATATTCTAGGTGACTTGTGTTTTTCCTGTTTTGCTGGCCTATTTAGTCTATACTTCCCTGTTCCCTGAACTCGTCCCACTTTACTACTGCTTCCTGTACACCTTGCCCCCATCTTTGGAGGCATCCTGTCTAGGGTTCCCACTTCACCTAGCTCAACTATGGAATCCCTAGCCCCTGCCTCCCTCGCAGTTAAACTGTTTTCCAATGTAGACGACAAACCTCTGCCTTAACACACTAGCTCGCTCTCTTGTCAGGTAAAGGCCATTACCTTTGAAGTGCCTCATGTCCCAGAAGCCACCCAGTCCCCCACAAAGTGGTACCCCATTCCTGACATCACCCATTAAACCACCCATTGAACTTCTCCGTCTCCTACTTTTTCACTCTATCCTCCCCCTTCTCCCTACCTCCGACAGAGAGGATCTCATAAAAAGCCAAAGAAACTGAATGCTTCCTCAATTTGTCCCCCAGCCTCCGGAAGTCCTGCTTCACTGTCTCCATAGGCTGGTTCGCCAGTTCATTGGTACCAAGGTGTACCAGCACTCCCTGCTCCCTCCCATCCTCTACTGTGCTTTCTATCCTTCCCAATCCTGGATGGCAGATACTCCAGGCAGGCAACTGATCACCCTTCTTCCCTTCCTGCACTGGCTACCACCCTCTCTATGCCGCTAACCATAGAGTCCCCTGTAACCAGAATCCTCCTTACTAACTTCTGCCTGCTCTTGCTCCCAGATGTCACCATGTCTTCTTTCCCCTCAACATCAACTGACTTGAGGTCCCCCCCATCAGAGTCAGGAACTTGTACCTCATAAACGGGTACAAAGTAATTTGCCACAGGTACGTCTTGGGGATGTTTGACTGCGTTGAGACTGTTTTTTTGTACACCAGCTTTTGGACATTTTAGTAAATCGAGCAATTACACAATTTACAAAGTCAGTCTTTCCACTCCCTTTGCCATTTTTTCCAGCCCCACTCCCCATCCCATCCACAATGAATGTAATTGGGACTTATAGTTGCACGGACACTCCGCTATTATGTAATTAAACAGTGGAACTGTCATGGTTGGTAATTTTGGTTTATCTCCTCTTTTCTTCCCTTCCTTCTCCCCACCTCCCTTTCTTCTTCCTTGTCCTACATACATTTGAATGCAGTCAGATCTTATAGGTGAACAAACCTCCCATAACTGTACTACAAATAATAGATTTGTTATGGTTGGATCCCTTCCCCCAGGTATGACAGTCGCTGTTAGTTTCTTAGTAATTTGCTATGACCATGCTGTTTTTAACATTTTTGGATCATTTAATTTTTGTAATGTCTTAAATTCACTGTATGTAAACATTAGCACATGTCCTCACTGTAAGCACTTTTAGATACTTTTTCTATCACAGTCTCATCCCCTCCCCTCTCCTTCTCCACCACTCTCCATCCCTTCAAGTCAGTGGATCTCTGGGGTAGTGAGGGTGTGTGGGGGGTGGACTCCACCTTAGCTGGAGTCGCAGCTGGGATATTTCCTCCTTTGCTGCTGCCATCTGAGCATGGAGCTCCCAGAAGGCCCTACATATTGGGCAATGTCTCCTCCTCTAAAGCGTAGCCCTGGAGATGAATGTCCCACAGTCCTCACAGCTGATTACCTCCAAACTATCCCTATGCTCTGTTTTAGCCTGCTGAGTATTTATAAAACTGCTTGTTACTTATTGCTGTGTGGATGTCAACTGCTAGCTTTATAACCTTATTATCTGTAGGTAGAAGCTAAGATTAACAGTATTAGCAATAATCAGGAACACCCTACCTGAGACACAGCCTAACTGTCTGTCTGTCTGCTTTATAACCTTACTCTATATAGAAGAAGCTAGGATTAAACAGTTGTAGCAATAGCCAGTCATTGCACATTAAATTAGGCACTAGGACATGGGACATTAGATTGGGTACTTCTTGTGGTGTCCTATGTTTTACAATAGGGTAGTTACGTCCCATAGTGCAGTGGTTTGTGTTAGTGTTTTTCCATAGTGTAGTAATTTTTTTGTTCAGGTAGTGTTTCCTTAGTGCAGGACTGCCTATAAAAGGAGGCATGGCTCTGGCAGTCCTTCATTCAGAGGAGATATGGCGGGAGTGGTGTGTGGCAGTCTTTGGAGTGGTGAACATGTTTCGGCAGTCATGCAGCATGGTTTGTGGTCATTAGTGCCCCAGGAGCAGCTGTGGTATGGCCTTTTATATCTAGGCACAGGCAGAAACAGGAGCATTGTGGGTCTTGCTAGGATGATATGGCTTGCAGCATGGAGGGCCTCTATGGGAGCTGGAGATTCGAGGGTCAGTATGCCTTGGTCAGTGAGATGGAATGGAGGATGTTGGGTGGTTTTTATTGTGGAGAAAATTTTTGCAGGTAGAGTTTGTGGGAGGCAGGGTGGCTGTTGCATGTATTGTTAAGGGTTTGTTACATGTGTTAAGGGATGGGTACATGTGTTATTGGGGTGGTTTAGTAAAAGAGAATAAATGTGTTATTAAGGTGTTAATAACACAGTAGTAAAGTGTGATTAGCTGGTTGGTTAACAGATTTTTTCATATAGGTAATTAGGTATTATAGTATACAGGAAATATAATTTGGCATTTTCAAAGGGTGAGGGCCTAACCATGTATGTATGTGTGTGTATATATATATATATATTCTTTGCAAAAACTTTTTTTACTTTCTCTGGCCCTGCCCCGAGGAATTAATTCTGGTCTTTCAGCCAGGTCCTGACATAGTGTGGACCCCAGCTGATTCCACGGGGACGGGAGATTTTTGCCTTTGTTTTTTCCCAGTCCCTGAACCCCTGAGGATGCCAGCATCCAGGACTTTCATCCAGACAGACAGCGTGGTGATGCATGCCATTGTCAAATGCCCTGAGCGCCCTCCCACTCAGACTCAGAAGAGCTGCCTGTGCGCCAGATGCTCATGCTTCCACCAGCATCAGTGCGTCGGCTGCCATTTAGCACCCCAGGAATCCCACCCTAGGAGGAGAGCATCCATTGGCACACTCAATCCTCCTTCCCCCAACTGACCCCTGACAGCCCGAGTCCGTTCCCAAACCCAGGTCGCTGGCATAGTGCAAGGTGTGGCATCCGGCACCTCAACCCTCAGCGCCACCGGGCCGGCTCGCAAAAACCTTTGTTAATGCACCAATTAGTGGTAACTTAATGTGACAAAAGTAGGGAAATGCAACTCTAACTCCCCACCTCCATCCCCACCCCCAAGCAGCAAAAGGAAAAAACATTAGGGTTTTGGGTCTTCGGAGTCTTAGCGAATCAGTGTGGAATCTTTCTTGTGGTTGTCAGCCCAATACTCACCCCTCCCACAGACTATATCCTCCAGTCCAAAGCACAAGTAAAGATGCAGCGAATTTAAATTCGCCGGGCGAGTGAACGTGAAGTGGGCACTTTCAGATTGCCACCCGCTACGTGGAGTGGCCAATGCAAAGTGCCTCATCTGCCTTGTCATTACCACTTTGCATTAAGGCAGAATGGCAATGTGAAGTAAAGCGAAGTCATTGTTTTTAATGGACTTCACGTTCCTCGTTATGATTCTAAGTGATCCACTTGGTGTTTCAGATTTGGCAGCCCCTCCACACATCACATAGCTTGCAGTACTGTAAGTCACATGCTGTTTAGCTAGGCAGGAAGAAAGTGAGTCATACAAGCAGACACTTTTACTTTCTCCTGTGCAGATGGAGAGAGAGTAGTGTGTTTTGTGACTGCTGATACTTTGAGATCAGAGCGAGGAGGAGATTTAAACTTCGATTTAGACTCAACAGCTTTTTTAAAAGCTACATTTTTTTGTCTTTTCTGTACTTTTTTTACTTAATTTGTTCATTCTGTAAATTTTATTTTTCTTACCTTTATAAGTAGTTAGTTGCTTGTCTGTGTGACTGTTTGTGTGTGTTGTGTGACAGTGTGAGTAGTGATTGCTCGGACTGAGGGAGCTCAGTAGGAGAGATGGACCAGGGTAAGGGAATGTCTGGGGTGGGGGCAGCTCTGGGACAGCGTGGTAGTGGTAAGCATCGTACCGTGCGCATGTGTGTTGGGCATGGGCACCCATTCCTGTCAGACTGCTCGAAACTTGTGAGTGTTCCCCCCCGGAAGAAGGATCAGCACCGCCTCCTGTCCTGACTCTGAGGCAGTTGAACCACCACCACCACCAAGTCCAGCACCAGGTCCCTGGAGCAGGATGTGCCTGTTCCCCGGGCCCAGGTGTGGATCCCATCCCTGTTCAGCACCGTGACCAGCCAGCTGCCAGTTCATCTGGCCATCCCTGCCTGTGCCTGGTCCTCCCTGCACCTCCGTTGTTTGGCAGTTTTTTGATTGTGTCGGGGGGGACAGCAGTGTGGTCAAGTGCTGCCTATGTGAGGTGGAAGTGCGCTGTGGCCCCCGGGGGACTCACCTGGGGACTGAGGGCCAGTGCACCCATATGCTCAATCACCAACAGTTGGAGTGGCAGGCTGCCACAGAACAGACCATGCTTGCACCTGCTGGCCATTCTGTGGCAGAGGGTGCAGCCGTGCATTGCGGCATCCCTAAGAAGAGGTGCCACAGCAGCACCTGCTGCTCACCAGCACCCCACCCCCACCACCAGCAGGTCAGCCTGTAGAATGTGGGACCCCAGAGAACTGCGGTAACACAGGCTGACTTGGTAGTTCTCTGGAGTGTTGTCGAGGAGAACAACGAGAGGGTGACTGCTGTGGAGCAGTGGCTGGATCGCATAGAGGGACATCAGTTGCAAATTATGTCCATGCTGGAACTGCTGCTGGATCACCATGGGATCCCACATTAGTTTCTTTTTCTCACACCATGTGCCCCCCCACACCTTCCTTGTGGTGTTATAAAATGTATTCCTCCAGCATCCCCGACCCTTGTATGTAATTATGCCCTTTTTTGTTGTCTTCCGTATGTGACACTTTGTATTCTGAGCAGTGCAAGTATACTGTGCTAAACTGCATGTGTGCAGTCAGTCTTCTTTCCAGTCTGTGTATGTACTGCAGACACTGTCCAACTCCCTGACTTAAAACATTTATTAATGAGTACAATGGTGGGATGGTGAAGCCTGAGAGATACTACAAAACAGGCTTACAATACATCCAAGTAACTACTAAAAAAATTAATGTGATTCGTGACGTGATCGTAAATTGTGATTTGTGACTGCATTTGTGACCGTGATGATGAAGAAAGCGTGAATGCCTACGGCTGTACTTCCCTGGGCCCAGATGAGGTGTGGCAGAAAACTCCCAGACTTAAAAACACACATTAATGAGTACAATGGTGGGGTGGTGAAGCCTGGAGAGATACTACAAAACAGGCTTACAATACATCCAAGTAACTACTAAAAAAATTAATGTGATTCGTGACGTGATCATAAATCATGATTTGTGACTGCATTTGTGACCGTGATGATGAAGAAACGTGAATGCCTACGGCTGTACTTCTCAGGGCCCCGATGAGGTGTGGCACAAAGCTCCCCTACTTGAAAACAAACATTAATGAGTACAATGGTGGGATGGTGAAGCATGGAGAGATACTACAAAACAGGCTTACAATGCATCCAAGTAACTATTAAAAAAATTGAATGTTGTGATTTGTGACATGATCGTAAATCGTGATTTGTGACTGCATTTGTGACCGTGATGATGATGTAGAACGTGATTTGTAACATGAGTGACTCGTAATGATGGCCCTGACTTAAAAACACATATTAATGAGTACAATATTCATGTAGAATTATGCACCACACCTGTCCAGTACTCTGAAGAGAAACCAAAGAAACAACTGTGACTTAAGTTAGAGATGGAGATTGTGCCCTAAAGAGATGCAAATGCACAAACAGATTAAGATTGCACGGTGCGCTGAAGATATGCAGATGCAAAGGCACAACACCTAACTAGTGCTCACCATCAGAAATTCAAATCTGGAAAAGAATACCTTTGCCGGTTGGGATGGGCCAGGGGGCAGTGTACTGCACTGCTGCAGTAACAGTCACTAGTTCTAGTACCAGTAAAGATACCACAAAGAAGTACAAAAATTACACAGCTGCATTGGATAGCAGGTTCACATTGCTGAAATTATGTGGCACAATAAAAGATGTCTGATTTGATGACAAGCGTCACACACATACACACACACACTAAGTAATGCATAGCAAATTGAAAACTTCAGTAATATAACCACATATTTTAAACAAACTAAAATTATGCACTGCTGCGCCACAACAATCAGCAAAAAAAGGCAAGAAATTATTGAAAATATTACTGTGTGTACATTAACACAGTTATACAAGAAAAATATCACCAAAACAGAAAGCACTGTCTTTTTCTCCAAGTTAATCTATCTACACCACAGATACGCCCCTCCTCCAAAGCACACTTCCACTGTCTCTCAATACACAGACTGAATGTTGTACATTAACATTCAAAATCCACACACAAACAATAAATGCTCGATGGTATGAGCACAGGAGGGTTTCCTATAATCGATGAACTAAAGTTTCAGCAAAAAAAATGACTCAAAAAGGGTTTTTAACAGCTTTTAGAAGTTTTGAACTGCAGAGAGCTCTCAGAGCAGATTGTCTCCTACAGCTTCATACACACACTACCCCAAACTGAGGCTGTGCAGAACAATCTAGAGCCCATGTGACCTGAAATCCCATGAATCACTGCAAAATTCACCTTTCAAGCTTAAAATCAAGTCGAAGTGAGGCGAAGTACATTGTTTTCGATGTACTTCACCTTAAGAATTGGTTGGAGTAGTGATTTGGGAAGGTGGAGTAATGGGAAGTCATTGTTTTCAATGGACTTCGCCACCCATTTGTAAGGCGTAAGTATTCTCACGATGCGCGGATCACTCCGCTTAATTACCACACACTTGAGCCAATTGGGGCCACTTCGCCCATCTCTAAGCACAAAGTGCACATCTCCAAGCCACTGCCTCATATTTATACACTCTTCAAAGGTAGAGGAATATGTCTCTCCACATGTTGCCAACACAATTAGGGTCCTGTGTGAAAAAAGGAGTTCATGTGTGACATTATTTACTGAGGGAATGGGGTGAGCATTAGGGTTGACAACTCCAAGAAAGATCCCAACACTGAGTCACCACAACCTGGGAGACCCAAAACCCTAATATTGTATTCCTTTTTGCTGTTTGGGGTTTGGGGGTGGCTACTTTTGTGGCATTAAGTTGAACCTTAACTGTTGTATTAATGAAGTTTTTTTGCAAAGAATTTCATTTCTTTTTGACGTAGTGGAATAGTATCCTCATTCACGCAGGTTCCTTCAGGACCTGTATGAACAGATTCAGATGCCCTGTGCCAAGGGAAGACTCTCCATCTTCCAACAGAAGTGCAGTGATGGATGTGACTAATTCATGGGGCTCTTTGGTTGGCTGTGGAAGTGCAGGGCCCTGTGCTCCCTGCACTTCCATGTGGCAGCAGATACAGATGCACAGGGCAAAGAGTGCATCTGTCAGCAAATGTACAGGGCACTCTGCCACCCACAGGTGGAGAGATGCAGGGCCTATGCCAAGAGGACTGTTGTCTTCACTATATGGTACCTGGGCCTGTGTGAACAACCCTGCATCTTTCATTCCCTGGCTGGGGCGATGCTGCATAACAGTGCAATCCCTCCACCCTCACCCAATCTAGCTGGGTCACTGAACTCACTCTCAAACTCAGCTCACTGGCATGGGATTGCAAAGCATACCCACTGGGGTAAAGACTGCCACTACACACAAAGTTTATTAATTATATTTTGACCCCAAATTTTCAAGATACTCATTTTATGATTCACCTTAAAAGCACAGCATGTACCATTTATAGTACTGTATATTGGCTGAAATGTCATTTTGCACCAGAAATGAGAAACATGTCTCATCCAGGATTTAAAAATGACACGTCCACGTTTATGAAGTGGTGTGGAAAAATGACTATGCTGAAAGTCTGGAGTCATATTAATTAGCAAGGTTATGAGTGAATGTTAAAGTACTACAATGTTCACTCATAACCTAGACATTTTACTATATTTGTACAACAAATTTTCTGCATAGCCACCTTATGAACCCAGTATGTGAAAATGTTCAAATTCCTACTGAAATGTCATTCTGTGCCACAGCTGCGAAAACACATTTTGGCCAAGATTTGAAAAATGACAGCTGTCACATTTATGAGGTGGTGTGAAAAATGGCTATGTTGAAAATTTGGAGTTAAAATATTTAAAATTACCAAAGTTATGAGTGAGCATAGAAAAATTTCAACATATATTCATAACATAGTTATTTTATAGTTGCCCCAAATTTTCAACATAGCTTTCTTATGGCCCACCTCATGAACAAGGGAGGTAAAATTTCAAATCTCACCCAAAAAGTGATTTCATCAAGTGACTACGAAATCACTTTTCAGGCCTGATTTGCATGATTTCTTCACCATTGGTCATGAGGTGGAGCCTCAGAAAGACCAATTTGAAAATTTAGGTCAAAATATGCAAAAAATGACAAAGTTATGCATCAAAGTTCAAAACCCCATTGAAATACAGTGAACCACACTTACATTCGTTTCTCATATACAGTAGCAGTCACCAGTTCCAGCAGCATGACCATTTTCTTTTTGCAGGAAAAACACAACAGAAGGTCTTCTTCTTTACAGGGACATGACACGGACATTTCAACACTGGAGACAGGGCATCCCAGTGTAGGGCTACTGTTAAGGGGCACCAGGAGTGTGCATCCAGTGCTACCACCTACAATATGGGAATGGGAGGGCAACCTGGAGGGGTAAGACAAGTGGTACTGGGGTGGGTCGCCTGATTCATTTAGAATTTAATTTTAATATACATTGGGAAGGGGGGGGTTGGGCAAGCTGGAGTGGAGGGGAAGAAAGAAGCCCCAGTCTGCTTAGCAAATATTAGATAAATAGGTAAATAGACACAGATAGAGAGACATAGACAGACAGACACAAAGACAGACAAAGAGAGAGAGACAGAGACATGCAAGGAGAACATGGGATTGGCGGCTCAGTGCTGTGACTGCAGCCCGCAGCATGACTTGCAGCTGTGGCTGCAGAGCTCAGGAAAGTCCACTGTTCACATACAGAGAACACAAGTGAATGGCTCCTTTGTTAAGCTAGGCACCCTGGATTTGTGATGCCCAGAAAATATATTTCTGGCATGTTTTTAAAAAACAAACAGCAGAATCTAGCCAAATGGATCCTGTTCAGCTAACTTCAAGTGTTTTTTTTTTAAAACAGATAATTTTAATGCATTTTTAATGTTTGTGAATTTAAAAAGAGGGGAAAAATGGTGGACAGCACAAATGGTATTTTTTCAGCATGAGGGGTAAATCATGAAAATAAGAATTTTTGACAGTTGTTTTTTACCAGTTGAACTTGATGGTTAACTCCAAAATCATTATAACTCTAAAATGGTATAAGATTTTTTCACGGATCTTTGAAAGGCACACCCTTGGCAAAGGCCCTTCAAGCCTTTAAATTTCATGAAAAATTCTACACCTTCTATGCTGCAGGTGAGAGCAAAATATGCAATGTTAAGTATTGGGCTTTTTTTGTGTTTAGCACTCTGCATCTTGAAAGCCAGTATGATATACCATCACAAAGCTTTTCATATCTTGAGAAAGTGACATCCTGACTGAGCATGCAAAATTTTGTGTTATTAAATCAAATGATGGCAAAATTATAAAGGTGCAAAATTGAGGTTTAACATTGAACAGCCTACTCAACCCTACTGCACCCTGCCCCTATTATTTATCTATCTGTCTGCCTGTCTGTCTGTCTATTTATCTACTGTTCAATGGATTTGCATTAAATTGTGCATTTGCGGTCTCCTGGTATATCTCTTGACATACCAAGTTACATGTTGGTCGATTGATGGATTTCATGCTGCACATAGTGAAAAACAGTACAATTCTCCTTTTTCACAGTTTTTGTCATCGTTGGCCAAACGGTTTGAAATTTTGGTATGAAATTTTCAGGGTAGGAAGTGCTTGCCCCACAGAGCTTGCCTGTGTTGATTTGGTGAAAAATATTCATCCATTCCAAAGTTATTTAATTTTAGAATTTAAGGTTCTGAGCATGCTCAGTTTACTCTTTTGGATAGAGGAGTGGAACAAAAAAGGATTTTGCTCTGATGAACAAGGATCCTTTTTCATGAGGGGTCAATCCTTGTTCATCAGAAAAGAATCCTTTTTTGTGAACCCCCATCTTGATTTTTATTCCCCCCCCCAAAAAAGTTTCATAACTTTGCCCAGGGATGTCTGTTACAGACATGGAAGTACTGTATGTTTCTTGCTCATTGAGAGTTGAAGAACTGTTCTTGGTGGATTCCAACCTTTATATGGCAGAACTTTGTCTGTGCCCCAAGCCGTGCCTCAGGACCCCTGGCGGCATCATTGAACACCACCGCTGAGCCCATGGAGAAACTAGCCACCCTCCTGGTCCTGCTTCCTGGACCAGCTTCTCAGAACTTGCCTGCACCCCAAGTGGTGCCTCAGGACCCCAGCAGCATCATTGGATGCTGCTGCTGAGCCCACAGAAAAATCCAGCCACCTTCCTGGTCCTGCTTCCTGGACCAGTCTCTCAGAACTCGCCTGTGCCCTGAGCGGCACCTCAGGACCCTGGTGACATCATCGGAGGCCGCCACTGAGCCCACGGACAAATCCAGCCAACCTCCTGATCCTGCTTCCCAGACCAGCCTCTCAGGTACTACTGCCAGAACTCCCAGAGCCGCACAGCTATCGGCAGCTCCCTGATTGGTGCGCCTGCTGACTTAGTGGCTCCTGATTGAACTGGTGGGTAGCCCCAAGCTCCCAATTGGTGCGCCTCATTAGACTGTGCTAGCCAAGCTGTTTTATGGCTTTTGGAGCCCTACTGCAGGATTTTATTTTAGCGGTTTCAACCTGAGGACAGAAATAAGAGTAGCAGCCTGTTTTTTTGCCCCACCCCCGCCACTCCCTCCCAGGCCTCCTATTAAATACTCTACTTGACCCGCCTCCAAAACCTGCTCTAACATTACTGGCACTCAGTACCATATCTCCTCCTATCGCCCTCCCTATAGCTGACATCCTAGTGGTCCACGTGGCCGCTTCCCTTCTCTCCCTCACTGAACCATGGGCACAATTTGGTTCACTGCTCCTGTGTGCTATCAGTTATGGAACTTACAGCTAGGAACCTACTCCTAATCTCCTCCTTCATATTCTGCATACCCCCAATACCTCCCACAAGTTGTTACCCTGTTCCCCCACGGCTGAACTAACTCATCCTACCCATGCCCCCCACCACTTCATCCTACCAGCCACTACCTGGTCCTACTATCCTATGAGCCCCACCTCACTCTACTCCTATGCCCACCTTTGGTCAACCCTCCACCTAATTACCTCCCGTGCTTCCCAAGCTGTCTGCCCTAAAGCGTCTCATAAGTGACGCTGTTTCACATCAAGGTGCTATTACTTACTTCCTCACTATTTAACTCTTGCCTTACTATTCCTTGCAGTGGGGGACATACACCCAAACCCCGTCCCAGCACTATCCCTCTGTCCTTCTAACTCAACAGTTAACCCGCCTGCTAAGGCCACCACTGCTACTCAGGTTGGCTTCCTCCCCCAGGAACTATGAATACTCCACCTAAACATTCAAAGCCTAGCCTGCAAGCTCGATCTGCTCCAGGTACTAGCCGCACAACATGCCCCTGACATTATCATCATATCAGAGACCTGGCTAAACCCTAACTTCAAGGACCCAACCATCACCATCCCAGGATTCAATATCACTCAGCAAGACCGACCCACCTGAGGCAGAGGAGTTGCTATCTACACCAACTCAGACTTACATTTTTCTGTCACATTCCCTAAATCAGAGCCCATAGCCTTCAAACTGCTCATGCTCAAATTGTCCTCTCCCTTCTCACTCCCTATCTATGTTGCTGGTATATACTGCTGCCCTGGCACCCCGACCACAACAGTCACCGGCCTCCTAAGCCGTCTAGCTTCCCTAGCCCCATCAGGTAAACTTTATATTATGGGGGACTTTAATCACAACTGGCCATCTCCCTCCTTCAACAAAGCTCGTTCCGAGATAACAGCCTCAAGTCATCTTGGAACCAACACGTTCAAATCCCAAGACTGGCAATCACTCCCTACTTAACTGGAATCTCACCTCTCACCCCCACTGGGTCGTCAACTCCAGTCTACTTCTAGACTCTATAAGCGACCATCACATCACCTACTTAGTCCGCAAAATCCATCAGATTAAATCCCCTCCCAAATTTCTACTGCAATGGTCATACAAAACACTAAACCTCACCCCCTCCTGGAAGAACTAGCTCACTCAAACTGGGGCTTTCACCTTAGAAGTAATAACATGGATGATGCCCTTACATATTTCTGAAACACCTTCCTCAGCATCTGGGATAAACATGACCCCTTGCGATGCATTAGGGTCTGGGGGACACACCTTCCCTGGATTTCCCCCGAACTAATAGCATGCCAAAATGCCCAGAACAAGGCGTGGAGAACTTACAAAACTACGCTCCTCCCAGTTGACAACATCACCTACCGCATGCTCCAAAACAAGTGCACCAAGACCACCTGACTAGCCAAAGCCGAATATTTTAACAACACCCTTAACGCCAATCTTGGTAGTGCATCTAAATTTTGGAAAGCTATCAACTCCCTTTTTTCCCCAACATCAACAAATCGCTCCCCTCTTCTGATCACAAAAGGGACTCTCCTCTCAGACCCTCTCTCAGTTGCCTCCGACTTCAACTCTTACTTCACCACATGTGCTACTACCCTCCTTGCCTCCCTTCCAGTGGTAACCCCGCCCACTCACCATGCTTAAACTCTTATACCTCCTGGCCTGAACACCTTCTCCTTCAGGAACATCTCTCCCATGAAAGCCCTAGATGCCCTACTCACCCTGAACTCCTCCAAGGGAAAGTCCCCTGACGGGTTGGACACCAAACTCCTCTACCTATCTGCCCTGGCCATTGCATCTCCCCTCACCACCCTTCTAAACCTTTCATTCACCACTGAATCAATTGCTACGGAGTGGAAGCATGCCACAGTGCTACCACTACCAAAAGGAGGGGACCCCACCACCATGGCAAATTACCGCCTCATCTCCCTCCTCCCCACCCTCACAAAGCTTCAGGAGCACCTCATGCTTTCACAACTCTCCCACTACCTCTCTGAATCCAACTTCTTCATGCCTTTTCAGTATGGATTTAGGAAAAAACACTCTACTACCACCTCCTTACTAAGAGTCACGGATTCCATCCTCTTGGGGATGGACAAAGGTCTAATTACATCAGCCATCTTTGTTGACTTAGCCAAAGCTTTTGACACCCTGTTATTATCCTGCCTATCTGATGCTGGGTTATCTGCAACTGCTACCAACTGATTCAGAGCCTACCTGCAAGGCAGAACCCAGTCTGTAAAAATTGCTGATTTCACCTCACCTCCACTCCCTATTGTCACTGGTGTTCCCCAGGGCTCAGTTCTTGGCCCCATTCTCTTTTCCATCCTGCTAAATGACCTGCCACAAACTTGCTCTACTACCTCAATACATATGTATGCAGACGACACAGTCCTCTTTTTCCTCCTGCCGGACCCACGAGGAGGTTGCTTCCAGTCTACAGGCTGATTTCAACAAGGTACAGCTCTGGTTTAACTCCCACCAACTCTCCCTCAATGCCAAGAAAACAGTCTCCTTGACCTTTGGCACTAGGCAGAGTCTATCCAGACTTACCTCACCCCGATCTTCCACACCCTTGATGGGACAGTCCTTGAGGACGTGTCCTCCTTTAGGTACCTAGGGGTCTGGCATGACTGACACCTATCCTTCTCAGCCCATGTGGACGCTATCCTGAAAAAAACTGCATCCTAAGCTTGGCACTCTCTGTAGGAATTGCAGTAGTCTCCCACTAACTGTGAGATGTGAAATTGTGCAGAAAATGATACTACCCAACTTTGACTACTGCGGTATAGTCTACAGTACTGCCCCCAAGTCCACCCTATCCAGACTGGGCCCTCTCTTCAATGCTTTCTGCCATTTTGCCCTTGATGCCCCCCTTCATACCCACCACTGCAAGCTTTTCCATTTGCTGGCCATCCCATCCCTGAGCAACCAGCGACTACTTCACAGTGCTAAATTTGCTTCTAACTTCTGGCTCAGTTCCCTTCCACCCTACCTCGCTTCCTCCCTATCTTCTCCTCCAACCCCCTTTCATGCCTTCAGGTCTACTGACTCCTGACTATTGGTAATCCCTCACCGTCGGACCTCTGCAGGCCAATCAGCCTTCTCCTACCATCTCCCGAAGCTTTGGAATGACCTGCAGGTCCAAATCCACCATTCCTCCTCTAGGCATTCTCTATCCTCTACCCTCATAAACTACTATGCAGTAAACTGTTCATGCACCTGACCTCCTCTCCCTCTAGCCAACCCCCTCCCTTCCTGCTACTACCCCCATCACTCCCCTACATCCTATGCAGCCTGACCAGTGGCTTTAGCTAATGACTACAAATGCTGGAATATATTTCTACCAACCTTCGCACTTACCCCATACTGCACTTCTGCTTTGTCTCCCTGTCAAATGTATTCCCTTAGTCAGTGACTGTCACCCATGTATAGTGTGACATAATCCAGGTCCAAACATTACTTATTGTTCTCCCTTGGCTGCTAAACCTTCCCTATACTGTTTCCCTACTTGTTGTACCACCCTCTTACATACAAGGCAGTACAAGGCCCTGTAAACAATGTGTAACTCTAATTCAATTCAATGTAAGTAATGTATGTATGTAAGCAATGTAAGTAATGATACTCTCAATTCATGACTCAATGTGTAACTCAATGCTATGTATCATGTACTCACCTGCTGTCCTCTGTACCCCCCCCCAGGACGCACCGTGAGATGAGCATCTTGTTCTCAGTATGCCTTTCCTGGTGAATCATTTCAATAAATAAATAAAAAATAAATAAATATGTCCCTAGAAATTTTTTTTAACAATTTAAATTCTTTTTTATCACTCACTAATTTCCTTTTTCATCATGGTGAAAAAGGAAATTGGGTGGTGAAAAAGAGCCATCTGGTAGTCTTTGACTTTCAAATATCCCTGGTGTCTAGTGAGAGCCCCCACCCTCAATCACAATATGTTTATTTTTGTAATATTTTTTTTTAATTGTGTCTTTCTGCCTCTATGCCCCTTTATCCCTGGTGTCTTGTGGCACCCCACCTGTATATTTACATATATATATATATATATATTTATTTGTACAAGTTGGATTTACAACCTTTGAGTCAGAGACTCATTTACAAAGGCACCTCGTCAAAGGGGGCAGACAAAGTACATTGTGCAAGAATACAACAGAGACAACTTTACAGGTGCAGAGAAACATTGAACATAGAATACACTCACTTACATATTGTTATATTAAATCCTTTTTGTCACTCACTAATTTATATTATATATTTATAATATAAATATATAATATAAATTTATAAATATATATATATATTCATTGCAAAAATTCAGTTAATGCATCAGTTAGAGTTAATAGTTCAGTGACAAATGTGCTGTTAGGGTTCAAAACTCTAACTCAGCATCCCACCCCCACACACATACATGCAAGCAGGGGAAGGCCAAGGCAAGACAACCAATCAGAGACAATCAGCATCAGGTAACTCTCTAAATGTACTGCAAGACACATCCATCATCATGGGTCACCAACTGTATGAGTTCCGCCATCATCATAATGCTTTGGGGGTAGAAACGCATGCTGGTCAACCATGGGTGATGCCCCACAGCAATAACAAGATTTAAGCAGAGGCCTATATTTCAATAGTGAAGAAGTGATGAAACACACAGTATGTTATACACAGATAGTTTCTTGGAACTGAAAGTTAGTATAAGCCTACCAACAGTCATTGGATGTTTGCATTTATTTTTCTGATACAGTGAGTCAGTCCTAATAGTCCTAATAACAAACGGTAGTAATAATAAAAGTAATTATTTGTAGTACAGTTTACAAGTAACATGTGAAAACAACAGTTGTAACATCCAAAGTTAACAATAACATGCTGCTAATTAATATTTCCAGGTAACACAGCAGTATAACAACATGTGATGGTGCTAGTTTCATACCTGAGCAGTATCTTACAAGTACTATGTGCCATCTGTATCTGTCCTGCTACCACATGCCCAAGTGGTAGCAGCGTATACTGCAGCAGCCCAGTTGTTGAATAGTGACACATAAAAGTCAATATTTTGAAAATGTGTACACAGTAAGTCTCACTGTATGAAGAAGATATGCCAGCAATAATGTGTCATCATACTGTGCTGGCAGTATAGAGTCGATGATACTATATTTGGTTTTTTATTACATAGTGTTATGTGAAATAAGTATAGTGTTGTGATTATTGTGGTTGCAGATGTGATGGAGTGGTATGGTGTCTTACAATCTTGCATGTGTCTTGCATGTGCGTGTGTATGTGTGGGTGGGAGAATGCAGAGTTAGGGTTTTGAACCCTAACAGCACATTTCCAAACTTTTGTTGCTGCCCTATTAACCCTAACTGATGCATTAACAGAGTTTTTGCAATGAATTTCCCTTCTTTTTGAGAAAGTGTAATGTAAGTGATATGTACTAGTGGGAGCATGGGCCCTCTGGACCCTGTGCACCCTTCACATTGTCCATTTGTTGCACAATGCTATATGTATGTGGGAGCGTGGGCTCTCTGGGCCCTGCACTCCCACTTATATATAACTACAGAGCCATACAGCAGCCATACAGGGCCAGGGACCCTTGTAACACTAATTTGCTAATATCTCAGCAACCTTAGCAGCTAGGAAAAAAATTCCAGTGCTGTTGTAATCATGACAGTGGGTACTTCACACAACATAAAGTGACCAAATCTGTATCTTGCATTGTTTCTGAGATACGGGCACTGAAAAGCACTGAAAAGGCACCCTTGGAACTCTTGGACCATGTTTTTGCCAATATCTCTGTAATCATAGCAAGTAGTAAAAAAATTCCACTGCAGGTGTCATCTATCTGCCAGTAACAAAAACTCTGTATCTTGCTTCATTTTCAAGATACAGGTGCCGAAAGATGTCACAGGCACCGCAATGTTCTCCTATGGGAAATTTCTCAATTTCGGAACACTGTAACTTTTTGTTCCTTGAATGTTTTGCCACCAAACCACCAAATACACATCTGTGTGACCAGGGCTTGCCACCCTGCAAATTTCAGCCCAAAAGACCCAACCATTTTGTTGCAGGAGGATGGCAAAGAGTTGCATTTTTAAATACTTTCACAAATCTGAAAGTTTACATAAGATAGCACAAAACTTTTGCATTTGCAAAAGTATTTTGGCCATTTTTTGTGATTTGTGAAAGTATTTTTACCTGATGTTTAAAAGGCATTTTCTAGCGCTTTTACTCCCAAAAGATAGGGCTGGCATCCTCAGGACCCGACTAGTTAAACCCAACAGTCAGTGATTACTTAGATGGTCCCAAATTTAAATGCCAGGCATATTTCTCTCTCACTAACTGAAAAGAAGATGGCCGAATCATGAAAGTAAAAGGGTCATTTGCGAAAGTAAAAGTGCATTTGCGAAACTTTTGTGATGCACATATATTTCCCCCCATTGACTATAAAGGGAAATTTGTTTTTTGAATAACTTTTGAACAGTTTAATATTTTTACACCAAATCTTTGAAAGACACATTGGTGACCCAGACTGCATCGTCCCTAAAGATTTTGGACTGAACAGACAAATTATGCGGGCTGTGGGCATGAGCAAAGAAACACACAAAAGTCTGTTTTTGTGTGTTTTGTGGCATTCTGTAGCTCCACAACTGTATATCCGTCTGTAACACAACACTTAGATCCATAGATCTATGGTATCAGACCATGCATGCAAAGTTACAGGCAAATCAGACCTGCGGTGGCAAAGTTATTAGGTGCAAAATTTGAGGTTTAACATTAAAGTGCTTATTCAGCCCTAACTATACTGGCACTACTGCGGTATATCAATATATATATATTTATACAGTATATATATATATATATATATATATATATATATATATGTACATACATACACACACACACACACACACACACACACACACACACACATATATATATATCTGGACCCTTTTTGAGGGGGTTTGAAGGTTTCTGGTTTATCCCTGGTGTCTAGTGGCACCTCCCATCCTCCAATGCCCATTTGTTTTCCATTGGTGGTTAGTGGTATCCCCACCTCCCTCTTGTGATCATTTTTCCTGAAAATAAGAAAACCATCCCTCAATGTCTTTTTATATCTTTTTAAACCTGTAAAAGAAAACCGTTCATTGCTGATCATGCCCACATCCCCCACCCGACCACCCACTGTGCACCCTCCTCCCAGCCCCTGGACACCCCCATAGACTGCCACTCACCTGCAGAGGTCCCAGGTTTGTGATCCATTCTCCCAATCAAAATACGTGTTGCTGCTGCAACTGGCGACTTCAATATGAAAACTCGGTAAAGGCGCTTCAATATATTTCCAATGGGGGTTTCAACTTTTATGCATAACTCAGCTGTTTTTTGAGATTTTTATCCCAAATTTTCAATATGGCCTTTTGGGGACCCCACTTGCTGAACAATATGACTAGCATTACGCAACTCCTGTTGGAAAGGTGATTTTGCAGTCGGTTGGTGAAATTACCTTCTGGTGGGATTTATGTAATGACAGTCATATTGTTCATGAGGTGGTGTCATAAGAAGGCTATGTTGAAAATTTGGGGTCAAAATTTCAAAAATTCGCTGTGTTATGGCTATTCCTTGCAATCTCGCGACACATGCTCATCACTTTAGAAATGTTTAATATTTTTATGCCATATTTTCAACATAGTCTTCCTATTACCCCACCTCATGTATGTCACAGCTGTCATTTTTCAAATCCTGGCCAAAATGTGTTTTCGCACCTGTGGATCAGAATGGTGTTGCAGTTTTGGCAGGGTTTGAAAATTTTCTGTATTGAGTACATATGGTGAGGTCATAAGAAGTCTATGTTGAAAATGTGGGGTCAAAATTATTTAAAATGGCACAGTTATGGATATTTGTTGCAATTTCATTATGCATGCTTGTAGCTTTGTGAATTTTAAATATCTTGAGCCCAAATTTTCAACATAGCTTTTATATTACATCACCTCATGTATGTCACAGCAGTCATTTTTGAAATCCTGTCCAAAATGTGTTTTTGCACCTGCTCGGCAGATTGACATTGTGCTTGTGCGAAGTTAAGTTTTGGCAGGGATTAAAAAATTTTCTGCACCGGGTACATGAGGTGGGGTAATAACATGGCTATGGTTACAATTTTGTAATTGTTGTCCTATAACTGAGCATAGGGCCAGAGGTCCCGGTGTTTCCACAGCTAGATACATATGTGAATCTATGGAGTGATGGGAGTGCAGGGTCCACAGTAAAATAAGTATACTATTATACTATCTCAAAAGTGACGACATAAATTGCAAAACTTTGTTAATGCATCAGTTATGGTTAAACTGACAAAAGCAGGAAATGTGGCATTAGGTTTCCAACCTAATGCTCCATTCCCCACCCTGTACAAGACCCACAGGTGGGGGGCTCTGTCTTGGGACTGTGAACCTAATACTCACCCCATTCTCTTATGTTGTACCCATATCACCTTATTTTGTAATGGAATGGGGTGACAGTTAAGGTTTACAGCCCCAAGACACTCCATCAGTGGGTCTGGGCAGGTGGGAATGGGTGTTATTTTTTTGATATATATATATATATATATATATATATATACACACACACACACATATTATGGTAGCACGGTAGTGCTACCATAGTTAGGTTGAGGAGCCATTTCTATGTTAAACCCAAAACTTTGCACCTTAATAACTTTGCAACTGTTTGATGGATTTGCCTGAAATTTGGAATTTATGATCAAGAATCATAGGCCTTGGGATCTGCCAAGTTTCGTACTGGTCAGATATATGGCTGTGGGTTATTAAGTGTGATCTGTCGCACATTTACGCTTTTCTGGAATTCTGTGGTCGCGCCTACAGGTCGTACGGTCTGTGTGACCAGCCCAAAATCTTCAGGGAACGTGCAGCCAGGGTCCCCAATGTGCCTTTCAAAGATTTCGTGAAAAAATATTAAACGGTTCAAAAGTTATTCAAAAAACAGTTTCCCATTATAAGTCAATGGGAAAAGTTAACAAAAAGTTCAACACTGTCGAAAATGCATTTTTACTTTCGCAAATGGGCCTGTTACTTTCGCAAATCGGCCATTTTGTTTTCAGTTGGTGATCAGAAAAATGGTTGGCATTTAAATTTGGGACCCTCTAGCAACCTAATTCTTTTTGTATTCACCTAGTCGGACCCTGAGGATGCTAGCCATGTCTTTATTTTGGTAAAACACCCCAGAAATATGTTTTCAAATTTCTGGAAAAAGTACTTTGCAAATTACTTTTCGTGCTCACGAGAATATGCATGAAACCACTGTGCAAGCTTTCGCAAGTGCGACAGTAGTTTTCTAGTCTGTGGGAAAATGACAGCAATTCTTGGCACTGCGCTGCAAAAGAACGGTTGGGAGTTTAGGCTGAAATTTGGAGGAGCGGGCCGACATCTCACAGATGTGCCTTTCAGTGTTGTATTGAAAAAATATTACACGGCAGCAAAGTTACAGCACTACAAAGTTGACGGTTTTTCCCATAGGATAACATTACGGCGCCCAACGCATTACAGAAATCCTTTGGCACCCTGCTGCAAAATAACGGTTTGGTCTTTTTTCCTGAAATTTGGAGGGAAGACAGCCAACAGCCCACAGATGTACCTTTCAGTAGTTTGGTGAAAAAATATCACACAGCAGCAAAGTTACGGTACTCCAAAGTTGACATTTCTTCCCATAGGATAACATTACGGCGCCCAACGCATAACAGAAATCCTTTGGATCCCTGCTGCAAAATAACGGTTTGGTCTTTTTTCCTGAAATTTGGAGGGAAGACAGCCAACAGCCCACAGATGTGCCTTTCAGTGGTTTGGTGAAAAAAATTACAGGGAGGCAAAGTTATGGCACTCCGAACTTTTCTTTTTTTCCCATAGGATAACATTACGGCGTTTGCCGCGCCTTTCAGGGCCCGTATCTCGGAAACGGTACGAGATACGGACTTTTCGTTGGAAAATTTCTTGGGGCTAAGATTCAAATTAGCCAGGACAGTTGTAAATAATATGACTTTTAAATTTTTTTTCTACGTCATACGGTTCCTGAGATATAATGTATTTAGTATTCCAAGATCTCATTTTCTGCGCCAATACTCATTATTTTGCATACATTATTTGTACTCACTGTCTTTCTCAATGCAGGTTTTGGGGAAAACCAGCCTGTGCGCTTACATTACTGTTACTGTTGCCCTTTCCGCTTGCGGTTCCGTACCCGTTTCACTTACCGTTGACGTCTGCGCCACCATGTGCGTTATCCTTTGCGTTTTCATTTGCGCTTGCATTTCTGTTATTTTTTGCCATTTTCTGTCTACAGTACTGTTTATCTTTCTGTTTCACTTTACATCAGCATGCCCATTGACATTTCTGTTTGCAGGCACCATGTTACTATGTGACAACACATCACGTGGCAGACCATTCCTGTCTATGCCACCATGTGCGTTACCCTTTCTGTTCTCATTCGTGCTCGTGTTACCATGTGCGCCACTGTTAGCATTTCTGTTTGCATTGCTGTCCCTGTTAGTATGCCACAAGACATCATGTGGCTGGAGCACAGCCCCGTCCTGTGCCATTATGCTCTGGCCCCACGCTCGCTGCTGCATTACATTCACTATTTCTTGTTATCATTCTCAAAAGAAGGAAATTAGAGGCAAAAAACTCAGTTTAATGCATTAGTTAGAGTTGTTCCCAGCGACAAAAAGTGAGGAAATTCTCTGTTAGGGTTGAAAAACCGCTTGCCCACACCCACCCCCAACCGGCATTGGGGTGTGCATTGGGATCATGAGTCCTAACTCTCACCCCATTCTCCTATACATCTGCTGCCTTACACAGGTCATGGGGTGAGTTAGGCTGATGATCCCAATGCACACCCCAATGCCACCACGCAGCGCCATCCTTTATGCTTTCATTTGCGCTATGCTTCAGTTACTTTTTGGCATTTGTGTGTACCGCACTGTTTCTCTTTCTGTTTCACTTTACGCCACCATGCCCATTGACATTTCCATTTACAGGCACCATGTTACTATGTGACCAGACATCACATGGCACACGTTCCGTCACGCCACCGTGTCGTTACCCTTTCTGTTATCATTCGCGCTTGTGTTACCATGTGTGCCACTGTTAGCATTTCTGCTTGCATTGCTGCTCCTGTTACTATGCCACAAGACATCATGTGGCGGGAGCACGGGCCCTTCCCGCCAGCGCATTATGCTCTGGGCCCCACGCTCCCGCTGCTGCATTACATTCACTATTTCTTGTTATCATTCTCAAAAAGAAGGGAAATTAGAGGCAAAAAACTCAGTTTAATGCATTAGTTAGAGTTGTTCCACAGCGACAAAAGTGAGGAAATTCTCTGTTAGGGTTGAAAAACCGCTTGCACCACACCACCCCCAACCGGCATTGGGTGTGCATTGGGATCATGAGTCCTAACTCTCACCCCATTCTCCTATACTTCTGCTGCCTTACACAGGTCATGGGGTGAGAGTTAGGGCTGATGATCCCAATGCACACCCCAATGCCACCACGTGCGTCATCCTTTGCGTTTTCATTTGCGCTTGCGTTTCTGTTACTTTTTTGGCATTTGTGTGTACCGCACTGTTTCTCTTTCTGTTTCACTTTACGTCACCATGCCCATTGACATTTCCATTTACAGGCACCATGTTACTATGTGACCAGACATCACATGGCACACCGTTCCCGTCTACGCCACCGTGTGCGTTACCCTTTCTGTTATCATTCGCGCTTGTGTTACCATGTGTGCCACTGTTAGCATTTCTGTTTGCATTGCTGCTCCTGTTACTATGCCACAAGACATCATGTGGCGGGGCCCTAGAGACGCTGGGCCCAGCGCACCACCCCGCATTACATTCACTATTTCTCAATATCATTCTCAAAAAAGGGAAATTTGGGCAAAAAATCCATTTAATGCATTAGTTAGGTTGTTCCACAGCGACAAAGTGTGAGGAAATTCGGCTGTTGGGTTGAAAACCCTAACTCAATTCACCCCAGCACCACACACACACACACACACACACACACATTCAAGTATGGGGAGGACCAAGTCAACACAACCAATGACAGACATCCAGCAGCAGGTGACAGAAATAACAAACAATTGTCTAAATGTACTACGAGACATCCCCACCCACCTGACCAGGTACTGCATGCTCAGTGGAGATCAACAGCAAAACTGAGGCCATGTACACCAAATGTACACATCCCTGATTGCAGCTGCACAACGTACTACACTTAGTAGTTGCATGGCCTTACCTACCGATGCCCCACACACACCACAACTGGTACTGTGCCGTTATTCAATATAAATGCTGAAGGTGCATAATGACAGTTGTAGAAAGGTTTAACACTACTAAGTCTACATTAATTAAGAGAAGCACATAAATTAACTACAAGACACTAGCATGCTCAAGATAAAAGTAGTGATACATTTAGTAGGTGATTTACATAGTAGTACATTTACTGCAATGGTTTACTCAACATAGAGAGCTGATGTAAGCGTATGGAAAAGCATTGCCTGTTCAACGCTGTGAAATTGGTACTGCCAGTATCACATGCATTCTTACTGATGAAGGTGTACTGCTGATGTACATACATAGACCTTCAGTGTGTTTCAATATTAAAGATGCAGTAAGTATTCTTTGTAAGAAAGATTGTAATTGCATGGATCAGGCCAAGCAACTTCTAAATATCATAGCACTACTGAGCCAACAATGATGTACCTGTATCAGACATGTATATAGGATAGATTTTCCTGTAGGCACTTACTGAGTATGTTGTACCTGATAAAGACAATCTCATTGCATCTGTGATGACTAACTTATTCAAATAGTAATACATTTGCTATTGTTGCAATGAGTGATCTATGCCACTTATGGACACAGTGTGATTTTTTAACAGTTGTTTCATACTCAGGCTGTATGCCTACTGTTTGGGTTGCCACACTTCTGTCACTGATGCTATCAAAGTGATAACTATGTTAATTGTGGTACAACAGGAATCAAGTAGGTATGGTGTAGATATAAACAGAATGTCTTTTAGTATTGATTTAACTCATAATGGGGTAAATTTACTAGGACAGCAGGGGTTATCCTCTATCACTGACTCTGTCAGTTATAATCACACTAGGGTTTCGATGACTGTAATGATCAAGTTACACTGTTCATCTTCATGAGTTCATATTCACAGCCATTCTCCAGCAACTAGACAGTGTATGGTATAACTGGGTGGGACACTGTGTTGCAAAGCTGCTGCAGTGCCTAGCAGAGGGAGAGTATCTACTCATAAAGACAATTAAGCAATAAGGCATGACCAACAGTTATGTTAAATGGTCTGTTAATCACCCTGTAGGGGTTTAATGTTGAATAAGGCATATCCGAGTGCCACATGTCGCTAGACAGTGATAAACTGACCATTAACATAATACCTGGGAGTGGCTTATTGCTATCATATAAAACTTTTTTTAAACAACATTAAACCATGTTCATCATATGGTTAGGCTCTACATGTATGTTAATAAAACTAAACATAAGGCTGTTACAATGTTTACAGTCAATTAGAAAGCTGCATTTCTCAAACCCTTGTTATAATCAGAGATATTATACCTGTACAACTCCTTGGTTTTGCTTAACTCTATTGCTCAGGTGGCCTACAGAGTGGTGTGGTGTGGTGTGGGGCATCGGTAGGTAAGCCATGCAACTACTAAGTGTGGTACGTTGTGTGCAGCTGCAATCAGGGATGTGTACATTTGGTGTACATGGCCTCAGTTTTGCTATTGATCTCCACTGAGCATGCAGTACCTGGTCAGGTGGGTGGGGATGTCTCGTCGTACATTTAGACAATTGTTTGTTATTTCTGTCACCTGCTGCTGGATGTCTGTCATTGGTTGTGTTGACTTGGTCCTCCCCCATACTTGAATGTGTGTGTGTCTGTGTGTGTGGTGCTGGGGGGGGGTGAATTCGGAGTTAGGTTTCAAACCCTAACAGCTAATTTCCACTTTTTGTTGCTGTGGAACAACCCTAACTAATGCATTAAATGGAGTTTTTTGCCTCTAATATATATATATATATATATATATATATATATATATATATATATATATATATATATATATGGCATTGGGATTGTCAGCCCTAACACTCACTCCATTCCATTAGTCTTTTTAGTCTTTTTTGGTAACAGTAAGCCCACTAGGCACAAGTGCCTGTTTTCAGGGTGACTTGGGGAGCACTGGGCAGTTAAGTGACTTGCTCAGAATCACACAGTATGCAAGTGGAGGTTGTGAGAATCAAACTCAGGTCTGGTTGGCTGGATGTGTCAAGCTTCACACACCTCATTCCTCTAACCTCCAGGCTATACTGTCAGCCCCATTAGAAAATAAGCTGGGTGGGTACAACATAGTAAAATGGTATGAGCATTAGGGCTGACATCCCTAATGCCACACCCCAATGCCTCTTGGTCTGTGCAGGGTGGGGGTGGGGTGTTAGGGTGTAAAACCCTAATACCATATTTCCCTGCTTTTGTCGCTTTAACCCTAACTGATGCATTAACACAGTTTTTAGCAATTTATTCCTTCCTTTTGGTGCTGCTAGTCCTGTTATCATCGCCCAACAGCAACACCACCACCAACCCGTCCAAGATTGATCCCTGAGCCGCCCTGGCTTACCCCCAATGTGGGGCAACGAGACGACCTCACATGGAATCATGTTCAGTGTTACAGTCTGCATGACCATGACTGGCAGGGCTCTATCCTTACCCCCAGCATGGGGCTGTGTGGGTGTCTGTTGATGGACTACTATCCCGTGGGGGTTGGGTGCTTCAGGGAAATGGCAGTCCCAGGAGCAGGTGTCATACTTGGAACCAGTGGCATTTTGTGATGCTGGTAATCCCGGAAGCTGATGTGCAGTGACACAAGGTGTGTCTGTCATGCCTTCCCATCAATGTTGTGCCAGTTGTGGTGGTTCCCCCAGCCTCTGCTACAGGTCTGTAGCACTCCAGTCACTCCACCACCCAACCCCTGGAGAAAGCGAGCTGTCCCTGAAGGCTCCAGTCTTCTCCCCCAAGCTGGCCTTCTGACTCCCTGGTCCATTTCCAAACCTGGGATGTTGATGTCACAAGAGGATGCCTTGCCACTATGCTGGCGGGTCAGCCTGTTTCCTTACTGTTTGAAATAGTATAATAGTATCCTTATTTTACTGTGGTAGTGCAGGGTCCTTTGGACCCTGTGCTCCCAACCCTCGTGTGTGTCTGTATGTGTGTGTGTGTATATATATATATATATATATATATATATATGGTAGCACGGTAGTGCTACCATAGTTAGGTTGAGGAGCCATTTCTATGTTAAACCCCAAAACTTTGCACCTTAATAACGTTGCAACTGTTTGACAGATTTGCCTGAAATTTGGAATACATGATCAAGAACCATAGGCCTTAGGATCTGCCAAGTTTAGCACTTTCTTTCGGATATACAGCTCTTGAGTTATTAAGCATGATCTGTCTTGCGTTTATGCTTTTTCTGGAATTCTACGGTCGCGCCTACAGGTCGTACAGTTTGCGCAACAGGTCCAAAATCTTCAGGGAGCGTGCAGCCAGGGTCCCCGATGTGCCTTTCAAAGATTTTGTGAAAAAATATTAAACGGTTCAAAAGTTATTCAAAAAACAGTTTCCCATTATAAGTCAATGGGAAAAGTTAACAAAAAGTTTGACAGTGTCGCAAATGCACTTTTTAGTGTCGCAAATGGCCCTGTTAGTGTCGCAAATCCGCCATCTTGTTTTCAGTTGGTGATCAGAAAAATGGTTGGCATTTAAAATTGAGGCCCTCTAGCAACCTAATTCTTTTTGTATTCACCTAGTCGGGCCCTGAGGATGCTAGCCATGTCTTTATTTTGGGGTAAAACACCCCAGAAATATGTTTTTCAAATTTCTGGAAAAAGTAGTGTCACAAGTAATTATTAAGCACTTGCCGAAAGTGCCATAAATTTTGCAGCTTTCTGAAATCACGACACTACTTTGCATACACTATGATAAAATAACAGTAATTCTTTGGCACTCCGCTGCAAAAGAACGGTTGGGAGTTTTAGGCTGAAATTTGGAGGAACGCAGAAGACATCTCACAGATGTGCCTTTCAGTGTTGTTTTGAAAAAATATTACATGCGGCAAAGTTGCAGCACTCCAAAGTTGACGGTTTTTCCCATAGGATAACATTACGGCGCCCAACGCATTGCAGAACTCCTTTGGCACCCTGCTGCAAAATAACGGTTTGGTCTTTTTTCCTGAAATTTGGAAGGAAGACAGCCAACAACCCACAGATGTGCCTTTCTGTAGTTTGGTGAAAAAATATCACATGGCGGCAAAGTTACGGCACTCCAAATTTGACAGTTTTTCCCATAGGATAACATTACGGCGGCCGACGCATTACAGAAATCATTTGGATCCCTGCTGCAAAATAACGGTTTGGTCTTTTTTCCTGAAAATTGGAGGGAAGACAGCCAACAGCCCACAGATGTGCCTTCCAGTGGTTGTGAAGAAAAACATTACGGGAAGCAAAGTTATGGCGCTCCAGACTTTTCTTTTTCCCATAGGCTAACATTATGGCTGTTCGCTGCACCTTTCAGGGCCAGTATCTTGAAACGGTGCGAGATAATGGACTTTCGGTCAGAAAATTTCTTAGCCCCCTAGTAGGCACTAAGATTCAAATTAGCCAGGACAGTTGTAAATAATATGACTTTTAAATTTTTTTTCTACGTCATACGGTTCCTGAGATATAATGTATTTAGTATTCCAAGATCTCATTTTCTGCGCCGATACTCATTATTATGCATACATTATTTGTACTCACTGTCTTTCTCTATGCAGGTTTTGGGGAAAACCAGCCTGTGCGCTTACATTACTGTTACTGTTGCCCTTTCCGCTTGCGGTTCCATACCCGTTTCACTTACCGTTGACGTCTGCTCCACCATGTGCGTTATCCTTTGCGTTTTCATTTGCGCTTGCGTTTCTGTTATTTTTTGCCATTTCTGTCTAAAGTACTGTTTATCTTTCTGTTTCATTTTACGTCACCATGCCCATTGACATTTCTGTTTGCAGGCACCATGTTACTATGTGACAACACATCACGCGGCAGACCATTCCCGTCTACGCCACCATGTGCGTTACCCTTTCTGTTCTCATTCGCGCTTGTGTTACCATGTGCGCCACTGTTAGCATTTCTGTTTGTATTGCTGTCCCTGTTTGCACTCCCGCTGCTGCATTACATTCACTATTTCTCATTATCATTCTCAAAAAGAAGGGAAATTAGAGGCAAAAAACTCTGTTTAATGCATTAGTTAGGGTTGTTCCACAGCAACAAAAGTGAGGAAATTCGCTGTTAGGGTTGAAAACCCCTGCACCCACCCCACCCACCCCAACGGCATTGGGGTGTGCATTGGGATGTGGGTCCTAACTCTCACCCCATTCTCCTATACTTCTGCTGCTTTACACATGTCATGGGGTGAGAGTTAGGGCTGATGATCCCAATGCACACCCCAATGCCAGCACCTGCATCATCCTTTGCGTTTTCATTTGCGCTTGCGTTTTTGTTACTTTTTTGCCATTTGTGTGTACCGTACTGTTTCTCTTTCTGTTTCACTTTGCGTCACCATGCCCATTGACATTTCCATTTACAGGCACAATGTTACTATGTGACAAGACATCACGTGGCACACCATTCCCGTCTACGCCACCTGTGCGTTACCCTTCTGTTCTCATTCATGCTTGTGTTACCATGTGTGCCACTGTTAGCATTTCTGTTTGCATTGCTGCTCCTGTTACTATGCCACAAGACATCATGTGGCGGGAGCACGGGTTCTTCCCGCCAGCTGCATTATGCTCTGGGCCCCACGCCCCGCTGCTGCATTACATTCACTATTTCTCATTATCATTCTCAAAAGAAGGAAATTAGAGGCAAAAACTCCGTTTAATGCATTAGTTAGGGTTGTTCCACAGTGACAAAAGTGAGGAAATTCGCTGTTAGGGTTGAAAACCCTAACTCCAAATTCACCCCCCCAGCACCACACACACACACACACACACACACATTCAAGTATGGGGGAGGACCAAGTCAACACAACCAATGACAGACATCCAGCAGCAGTTGACAGAAATAACAAATAATTGTCTAAATGTACTACGAGACATCCCCACCCACCTGACCAGGTACTGCATGCTCAGTGGAGATCAACAGCAAAACTGAGGCCATGTACACCAAACGTACACATCCCTGATTGCAGCTGCACACAGCGTACCACACTTAGTAGTTGCATGGCTTACCTACGATGCCCACACCAGACCACACCACTTGTGGTGGGCCACCCACAATAGAGTTCAGCAAAACCAAGGAGTTGTACAGGTATAATATCTCTGATTATAACAAGGGTTTGAGAAATGCAGCTTTCTAATTGACTGTAAACATTGTAACAGCCTTATGTTTAGTTTTTATTAACATACTTGTAGAGCCTAACCATATGATGAACATGGTTTAATGTTGTTTAAAAAATAGTTTTATTATGATAGCAATAAGCCACTCCCAGGTAATATGTTAATGGTCAGTTTATCACTGTCTAGTGACATGTGGCACTCAGCGATGCCTCATTCAACATTAAACCCCTACAGGGTGATTAACAGACCATTTAACATAACTGTTGGTCATGCCTTATTGCTTAATTGACACTATGAGTAGATACTCTCCCTCTGCTAGGCACTGCAGCAGCGTTGCAAAACAGTGTCCCACCCAGTTACACCATACACTGTCTAGTTACTGGAGAATGGCTGTGAATATGAACTCATGAAGATGAACAGTGTAACTTGATCATTACAGTCATCGAAACCCTAGTGTGATTATAACTGACAGAGTCAGTGATAGAGGATAACCCCTGCTGTCCTAGTACACTTACCCCATTGTGAGTTAAATCAATACTAAAAGGCATTCTGTTTATATCTACACCATACAAACTTGATTCCTGTTGTACCACAATTAACATAGTTATCACTTTGATAGCATCAGTGACAGAAGTGTGGCAAAGCCAAACAGTAGGCATACAGCCTGAGTATGAAACAGCTGTTTAAAAAAATCACACTGTGTCCATAAGTGGCATAGATCACTCATTGCAACAATAGTAAATGTATTACTATTTGAATAAGTTAGTCATCACAGATGCAATGAGATTGTCTTTATCAGGTACAACATACTCAGTAAGTGCCTACAGGAAAATCTATCCTATATACATCTCCAATACAGGCACATCATTGTCGGCTCAGTAGTGATATGATATTTAGAAGTTGCTTGGCCTGATCCATGCAATTACAATGTTTCTTACAAAGAATATTTACTGCATCTTTAGTATTGAAACACACTGAAGGTCTATGTATGTACATCAGCAGTACACCTTCATCAGTAAGAATGCATGTGATACTGGCAGTACGAATTTCACAGCGTTGAACAGGCAATGTTTTTCCATACGTTTACATCAGCCTCTCTATGTTGAGTAAACCATTGTAGTAAATGTACTACTATGTAAATCACCTACTAAATGTATCACTACTTTTATCTTGAGCATGCTAGTGTCTTGTAGTTAATTTATGTGCTTCTCTTAATTAATGTATACTCACTAGTGTTAAAACTTTTCTACAACTGTCATCATGCACCTTCAGCATTTATACTGAATAACAGCACAGTACCAGTTGTGGTGTGGTGTGGGGCATCGGTAGGTAAGGCCATGCAACTACTAAGTGTGGTACGTTGTGTGCAGCTGCAATCAGGGATGTTTACATTTGGTGTACATGGCCTCAGTTTTGCTGTTGATCTCCACTGAGCATGCAGTACCTGGTCAGGTGGGTGGGGATGTCTCTAGTACATTTAGACAATTGTTTGTTATTTCTGTCACCTGCTGCTGGATGTCTGTCATTGGTTGTGTTGACTTGGTCCTCCCCATACTTGAATGTGTGTGTGTCTGTGTGTGTGTGCTGGGGGTGAATCGGAGTTAGGGTTTTCAACCCTAACAGCTAATTCCTCACTTTGTCATGGAACAACCCTAACTAATGCATTAAATGGAGTTTTGCCTCTAATATATATATATATATATATATATATATATTATATATATATAAATATATATACATGCATTGTATTATGTATAAGACAAGGCCTCCTGAGGGCTGCTTACTACCAACACATATCATGCATTGCTTTAGCTACCAGTTGTATAGATCTTAACCACTCATTAGGTAAATATGTTGATAGCACTGTCCTGTTTTAGCTACCAAATGTATAGGCATTAACCTGTGCTCATTGTACTTATAGTCTGTATGATTGCTCACCCACATTTGTTCTATGTATGTACTGTATGAATGTCTATGTTTTATTCTGACATGGATCCTTTGGAAATGAGTCTATGACTCAAGGGTTGTAATTCAATTTTCTAAATGAATATATATATATATATATATATATATATATACTGTATCTATCCATCTATCTATCTATCTATCTATCTATATATATATATATATATATATATATATATATATATATATATACTATGGCCCAGATATTCAAAGGGTTGTAATTCCAATTTTCTAAATAAATATATATATATATATATATATATATATATATATATATATATAATACTATGGCCAGATATTCAAAGGGTTGCGCATGGCGCAAGTGTTGCACCATGCACAACCCACTGATGCGTCCCGGTGTGATATTTTAAAAGGAAAAGTGCGCCGCACAAATCCTGATGCGCCGTGGTGCATCAGTAATGTATGCAGGAACAGGTAGGGGGGCGTGCCCATGCATAAACTGCACAGCCCGATATTCAGCCCGGGCCATGCAGAGTTATGCAGGCACAACCCCTACCTGCACCTGCACAAAGTTACGCTGAATAAAAAAGGAACAAGTCGAGGGCCACCCACAGGTGAGCTGCCGCATTGCAGGGCACAACACAGCAGCTGCCACCTGTGGGTGGCCCCGACTTGTTCCCTGCTGCACCTGGTGGCGCCCCCATGCCCCGATCACGGGCATCAGTACCCCCCAAGTCCAATATCCCTGGTGGTCCAGTGGACCACGAGTAGCCCGATAGCTGGCATAACAGTATTCTTCCCCCTGAGTAGCCCGATCACAGGCATAACAGTATTCCCCCCGAGTAGCCTGATCACGGGCATAACTGTAACTTCCGCCCCATTAGCCTGATCGTGGGCATCAGTATCCCCCCCAAAGTCCAATATCCCTGGTGGTCCAGTGGACTGAACGGAGCCTGATCGCGGGCGGCATTCGTCACCCCCCCAAGTCTGAAATCCCTGGTGATCTAGTGGACCCCACCCACCCACGGAGCTCCACCACCCGCTCCCCATCAGCCAGTGGGTGGCAGCACCCAATCACCTGCCGCCGCTGCCCGCTGACTGACAGCTTTGGTATGGCTGCACACCCATTGGTTCAGAGCATGAGTTAGCGGCAGCTCATATTGTATTAGTGTCAGTCCAGATATGTGAATGAATTCATTCACATAAACTGACTAGTATGGTATGGGCTGCACTATGGGATACTGATGGCCACGATCTAGCTAATGGGGGGAGTTACAGTTATGCCCGTGATCGGGCTACTCAGGGGGAATACAGTTATGCCTGCGATCAAGCTACGGGGGGAGTTACAGTTATGCCCACGATCAGGCTAATCACGGTCCACTGGATCACCAGGGACTGGAGACATTCATTGTCCCTTACGGGACATCCCACGATCGGGTTGCAGGGGGCGTCGGTCCCCGACGGCTTCTGCCTGGTAGGGCGCCAGGCACAAGTCGTCAGGGATCAGCGCACCTGCATGCTAATGGCATGCAAATGGGGCTGTAATCAGATGCAAATGGCCCCCCATGCGCTTTGCATAAATTATGGCTCCATTTGCATGTCACCCTTGAATATCGCAGGTGCTGTGCATGGGCGAATGGAACTTGCACCACCGCGATCTCAATGCTCCACTCTGACCACTTGGCGCTGGCACAGTTCCACTGTGCCATGCACAGTGGGTGATGAGGCGATATTCAAGCAGTTGGCGCCATACGCCAACTCCGCTGAATATCACCTGGCCACACCCCCTGCCCAACTATTTTGAGCAGCGACAGGTTTGTGCCACAAACTGGCACAGTTTGAATATCTGAACCTACATATATATATATATATATATATATATATACACACACACACACACACACACACATATATAGCTGTGAAAAGGAACAGGGCCCTGTGGGCCTGCATTTCCATTATAGGACAACAGTGACCAAATTGTCAGCATAGCCTTCTTATTACCCCCACCTCATGTACCCATTACAGAAAATTTTCAAATCCCCACCAAAACGTAATTCTGCACAACTGCAACACCAGTTTGCACCACAGGTGCGAAAACACATTTTGGGCAGGATTTGAAAAATGACACCTATGACATACTGTACCTGAGGTGGGTTAATAAGAAGGCTATGTTGAAATCTGGGGTCAAAATATTTTAAATTTCAGAAGGTTACAAGTGGGCATAGCAAAACTGCAACGAATGGTCATAACTTTGGCATTTTTTTATATTTTGACCCCACATTTTCAATATAGTCTTTTTATGACCCTACCTCATAACCTCCATAGGTGAACATTTTCAAATCTGTGCCAAAATGCCATTTCAGACATGATATAAAAAATGACAGCTGCACTGTTCATGAGGTGGTGTGACAAAATGGCCATGTTGAAAATTTGAACTCAAAATATTGAATATTACCAAAGTTATGTGAATGCGTAGAAAGATTTCAATGAACGCATGCAACTCGGGCATTTTTAGGAATTGTTTCACCAAATTTTCAACATGGCATTTTTGGGACCCCACCTCATGAACACTGGCACTGAAATTTCGTTATTTGAGCCCAAAAGGTGATTTTGTGCAGTGGCTGTGAAATCACCTTCTGGGCCCAATTAATGAAATGACAGTTGCAGTGTGTTCATGAGTGGGGTCTCAAAAGCCCATGTTCAAAATTTGGAGAAAAAATTTGAAAAAATGGCTAAGTTATGAGCCTAAGCTCAAAATGCCTTTGCAATGCATTATACAGCACTTACCTTGATTCCTCAGTGCATGGTTCAGCTTAGAAGAGTGCAGTCATGTCCTGGTACACAGAAGATGACATTCTATGACCTCAGGTGGTAAGTACGTGGTAAAGGGGTGACTGGGGTGGTGGGTGCTCAGTGTGAGGGTAGGGATGTGGAAGTGGGACAGGGGAGACGATGAGGGACCATTTTCTTTTTTTCAGGATTAAAAAAGAAAGACGTCATGGGACTGTTTTCTTTTTTTCAGGTCTAAGTAAATAAATGTAATATATCGGGACACTGGGAGTGGGCTCCCCAGTGTCCCACACTGCACACTAAATGCCGATAAGGGCATTGGGCCCCGCAATGTCAGCTTTATAACACAGAAACATAGATATTGTCAGCAGATAAGGACCACTTGGCCTACTTAGTTTGCCCTAAAATATCTACCTATAGTACCACTGGAGATCCTATTTGGACTCCTGCTACCTACAATGCTGATCTCTGGAGAAAATGGGGAACCTGAAATGGAAAAAAGTCGTAGGAACATTTTACAGTATGAACTGCTGCTTTAACAGAGAGACCGTTTATTAACTTCACAATAAAGGTTACAAGCTCCAGGCCTGACCAAAGATCCCAGTATTTTAATGGTTATGCTGGGTCTAAACAGTGAATGACATTGTGTTGCCTTCCTTTTACAAGGAAAAAAAAGCTGGCAGTATAACCTACCGGTTAGAGTAATGAGCTATTAATTATATTGGTACATCCTACAGACTTGAGTTTTATTCCCACAACTTCCACTTGCATATTTTGCGGCACTGAGCAAGACATTTAACCATCCCAGTGCTTCTGGGTCACCCCTTAAAATGGACAGTTGCACTTACTGGGCCTTACTTGGTTAACAGAGACTAAAAAGAAACTAAAAGGAAAGCAAACTTTCACCTCTCCCACCTGAGCTCCTTTACAATTCTGGTGGGAAAAACTGCAGTGCTTCATGAAGCAAACCAAAAAACATCCTTATCAGAGTTCAACACCATTCTGTCTCATTTAAAACACCCCTGCCAGGCATTAGTTGGTTATCCAAGAGGGCTTTTATAACAAGGATACTTAAACACTTTATACACAAGCAGCCACTCCACTCCCCCAGTACTGCAACAAGAGATGCTCAACAACATCTGCAAAAGTCACAGGGTAGGGCGCAACACCAGGAACTTATCAAAGTAGCATGTCTGAGGAGTTCTAGTAATAAATACGGCATTGACAATGTATAACACAACACACTGATGAATGTTGCAGTGGTGGCTCCAGGAATTAAGGATGGCCAGAGGGCTTGAGTCTATGCATGCAGACTTCAAATTCAAATTATTTTGTCAATTATGCATTACTGATGGAACACAACACATTTTTACTGGGGCAAGTGCGTATGTGCCCCTGCTCCCCTGACATGAAGTGCAGGTCCCATCAACGGACAAATGGGAATTCCTCACTGCAGGATATTTATCACAGAAAAGAGAACCCGTGGCCGACACCTGCACCTCAACACTACCTGCACCAGGAATGGGCAGAGCCACGCTAGAGGCAACTCTAACTCGCCTCATCATTCAAGAAATCCAGGTACTCTCTCTGTGCCTCTTGCATTTCCCTGTTGCCTATGATGGTAGTGGTGGCCATGCCTCTTCTCTTATTCCAAATATCTATTCTACGGTATAAAGAAAACAAAGCATTTTTAGTGACCAATCGGCAAAACAAACCCGCTACCCCCAAAAATATATAATAAATTAAATATATCAGGATACTGGTGGTGGGCTCCCTAGTGTCCCACACTGCTGGGGAGGTGCACTAAATGCTGACATGGGGATTGAACCCCCTGATGTTGGCTTTATAATATTAAACAATGGGCTGTTGGGGGCATCCGACATTGGGGTGGGCATCCTGATGTCAGATATTTTCTTTAATGATAAAGGGAGTATGGGACAGCAATTGAGGGTGGGGTGCCATTAGACACCTAGACACCAGGGAAATATGTTTACAGCATGGGGAATGGCACAGAATTCATGCTAAAGGATCCTTTTCCTGATTGGTGATACCAAAAGGATTCTTTTCATATTACTTGGTCATGAAAGGGAGTCATTCTATTTAAAAACACATTTAAGGGCATATTTGTAAGTTTGAAGTGCAAATTGCACCTGACGGGTACCGATCAGCAGCTAGGTGTGTTGGTGTCATTCCAGGATGTCAGTTTTGTGGAAAAATGTTTATTTGAAAAAAAAAGATGGTGGCTCATGGAAAAAGGATTTTTTTCTCACAAAAAAGGATTTAGTTCTCATAAAAAAGGAATGGGTCTCATGAGGGTGAATCCTTTTTCAAGAAAACAAATCCTTCATTAATTTTTCTCCCTATCCTGAAAAGTGATCTTCCTATTCAAAACATAGGAAAATGAAAAACATCATAACTTTGCAACAGATTAATATTTTTACACAAAACTAAGCATATCTGTTCTTTTACCCAAGCTGGTTCTACCATAAAAATCCCACCAAAATTCCACACTGTCTGGACACAGAGCAATAAAGAAAAAAATGCAAAAATTGGCAAATTTATGACTTTTTGCACTGTCCGGATCTCAGAATCTGCACATCCAACCGAAACTAAACTTGTCACATCAAAGATCTACCCCACAGGACAGTGCATACCAAATGTTAAGCAAATCTATTGATTGGTTGTAAAGTTACTAAAGTGCAGAATTTGAGGTTTAACATTTAACATACTACTCAACCCTAACTATAGGGGCTAAAATACATACAGTATATTGCAGAAAACCTCATCAATGCACACATTAGGGTTGAAGAACACAAAGCAGACAAAGTAAAGAAATGAAAAATATTAGGGTCTGGAGTCTCAGGAGTCTTGGCAAATTGGTGGTGTGCAGTTGTCAACCCTAATGTCCACCCAACTCACCCCAGCTCATAGACCCCTGTCCAAAGCACTAGGCAGAGCTCCAAGTCTGTGTTTCATAGGCATATTTCTGTTTTTATTTAAAAGTTTGGTGACCAGGAAAGATACTCTGAGCCAAGGCTAATTTCAGGTGTGACCGGGGAAAGGGAAAGCGGATAAAACAGGCAGCAGTTACAAACAACTGAAGCGCAAGAAACAAACAGCATTAAAGTGCAACACAGTGGCTAACAAAATAGTGGTAAGAATACATTGAGGCAAATTGCAGCACTACTGTACATATGTGTTATTTAAGATATACAAATGTATGTTCTGGGAATCAGGCAGATTTAAATTGAGTGAGGCAAAGTCTTCAGATGAGAAGGAAAGGGTGAGGGAAGTGCGAGGGCACATTAGCAATAGGGTACAGAAGTATACAGAAGTGGTGGGTGTCAGTCTCCTGGAAGCGCTTAGCAGCCTCAAGTGGGATGAAACTGAAAAACATTTCCACTTACTGAGTAAGGAAGAGCAATTCTGAAAACAATCAGTGTCCACAGCACATCCCAGCTCTAAGGCCCACCAAGCATATAGCATGTGCATCTGTATCCTTTATTGCAAGTGCATAAATAGTGTTAACTAACTGAACTTACAATTCATTAGCAGCAGCAGCAGTTACAGAAGTTCTCTATATGTTTGGTGGACATTAAAGCTACTAAGAAAAAAGCTAGCCCAGTAACAAAGTGACAGTGCTGTATCTCCCTGTGCTGACTACTCTGTTTCAGGAATGGGCTCAAGTTACTCAGGGACTGGCCAGGAGGGAGGAACGAATGTACCATGGAAAGCTCTCCTCCCATGGAGAAGGGGATAATATATCCTGTCCTTGGCTCCAGCTGTAACCCTGGCAAGGTAGCAGCACAGCTGGAGCATAACAGTAGGGGAGGGTTGGCTCTAGGATGTCAGCATGCATGCACGTGTGAGCGTGTGTGTGTGTGATTGCATGCCAGCAATCCTCAGGGTGAAAAAACTGCACAATCCAGGAAATGTCCTTCTTTAGTTGTTCCTCCTCTGAAGTGATGGCAAGGATACTATGAAGTATGTGCAAACCCAAGGCCTGATGGCATTTCAGTAACAGTCGCCATTCACCCACCCACAGGCAGTTCTGACTTCATCACCACTTGAAGTGAGCCAGGTGGTGTTACTGCAATGAAGCCTGCTACCTGCCCTTCTTAGAGGAGGAAAGCATCCTGTGGGACACTTGATCTGCCTCTCCCTGGTCAGGGCTCATTCCTAAACCTAGGTCACCACCAACATCATGAGCAGCAGCCCTGTCGCTGCACCAACAGGCCAGGTCTTAGCGACCTCTTTAACAGCAGATCCTTATTATTGAATCTGCTTCAGCGCTCTGTCTATAGTAACCCACCAAATCTTCTTCCTACCCTTTTATCATGTTTTTGTATCTCTTTTACTACATGTTTTCATGTGCACAACCTTGCATTTATCCACATTCAACTGCATTTACTATTTAACCACCCAGTCCCCTAGTCTCTCAAAGTTCCCTGTGAACCAACACCTCTTGCTCTCTGTTGATTGGGCTGGTTATCTTATGTCATCTGTAAATCCATTAATCTGACCCTCTGGCACATTGCTACCTTTTTAAAGATAAGTTTTAAACATTTGAAAACATATTGCATTCTTTCTGTATGCTATAACTGATACAGTATATGGAGAAACAACCTGTAACCTCTTGTAACTTACCCATGGAATGAGTTTACCATTCCATAGTATATTAAATCATGTTTTTTTGTAACAAAATAAATAAACTGAAACTGAAATAACAGTGGTCCCAGCACTGATCCTTTTGGTACCCCACCAGCCACATGCCTCCAACCGAACAACTGGCTAATTTTAAAGATTAAATTTGTTGAAACAAGATAAATATAGTGGAAACACAAACAGAGGTTAGTATTCTGTATCATACATTCTCCATAACTTCAGATCAAACTAATGCTTGCATTTAAAAGGTGACTGGGCCTTTTTTTGCTACCAAGCTTCATCTTGGCACCCTTTGGGCTCATTTAAGCTCATACACCTGGGCTATCCACAGCTCCTCATCGGCTCCTTTCTGATACCTCTGTTGCTTGACCACCACAGATATTCACATTATACCAGGATGGGTGGGTGGGGCTGCTATACAGAAGAAGTGATAGTGCATGATGGTAGATGGGGGAAGTGCCTCAGGGCATTAAAGGATGGTAGACACGAAGGGGTTGGCAGTCATCATTTGATGTATTAGGTCAGCCATTTTCTTCCAAAACCCCATTCACCTCCTGACATTAGCCCTTTCCCACTCCATACTGCAGACTCCCACATGTACACTACGACCTGTGGGTGGTGCTGTAAGCCAACAGTTGGTGGTGACCCAGTCTTGGTAGGAGGTGCTAGTGCAGCAAGATGTCTACCACCAGCCTAACACTTGAGTCTGGATTACATTGTGAAACCATGTCTCTTGCATGGCTGTGCAATGTACACATTGCCTCTTTAAAACAGGTCTCACTATGCATGGTGCTAGACAAACAACCTTGTTTTATTTGTTTAAACTTACTGTTTTGGTTTAGCCATGCATATCCTTGCCAGGTGCACCACATCTACTTTCTTTTTTGAAGGGATGGAAACTGGCAAGGAAGGTTTTGAGATGACATCCCCCATATTATTTTTGCACTTAAGACATCTGAGATGAGAAGGAAAAAAAAACAAGCCACCATAACTGAAGAAGGTCCCAGCTGATGTGATTCTTACTGTAATGAAAAAAAAGTCAAGGTGATAAGTAGCAATTTATCATATGTGTGTTTTTCAATATCCTCCTGTTTCTGTAGCATTAAACAAATAAGACTATGATGCCATCTCAGAGGCAGCAGCATAGGAATAAATCTTTCTTTTAAAACCAGACAAACATATCAGTGATTCAACATCACAAACAAAAGAGCTAAGACAGTCTGTTTAGGCAGTTAAAACCCCTTGACATCTCCGGGGACAATTTGAAAAAAACAGAACATTATAGAAACATAGATTTGGCAGAAAAAGCCCCAGTGGTCCATCCCATCTTCTCATTTCCCTGCCTTGCTCCATGCATGGCCCAACGTGACCTGGAGTAAAAGGGGAACAGTCATGACCAAGGGCCCCACAGCCATGTGTGGGGCTGGTCCCAATATACACTTCATATACAAAAGCATTTTGGTTTACTTACTGTTTAATCTAGCAGAGCTGATTGTATCAGATTCATTTTGTTTATTTCTAGACTGACATCTTCTGCAACTACAAATCCCAGAATCTCCTGAAGCTGAGATCAGAGCATTATTGCAGCAGCGGGAGATTCAATAGCCTGCAGTGCATGTTAGAGTTGATATAACCTCTGATTTTTGTTTGTTGGTTCTATTGTCCTCCCAGGGCTAAGTACAGCCACAGAGGACTTTACTTAACCTCTGGAGATAAGCAGAGCTGGAAAACATTTGATCAGAGATTTTACAAGCTCTAGCGTGCACTGCAGAGCTATTTAATCTCTACTGCTGCAGCAGTGCCCTGATGTCAGCTGCAGGGATTCTCGGATTGTAGTTAGGTGAAGATGTCAGCCTAGAAGCAAGTAAAATAAGTCTGATGCAATCTACTATACTATAGTAAACTCGCTGTTTTGCATAAAAGGGCACATTAGGACTAGCCCCACACTTGAGTGTGGGGCCCTTTGTGCTCAATGCTGACTATTCCCATTTAAAGAACTGATACCCCTAGTGACTGGTAGTCACCCACTTCCCCAGGTATCACTTCCCCTCTTAGCTGCTGCATGTTGATCTCACTATTCCCTTATACCTATCTCACCCAAATGTAAAACCCTGTCAAAATCTTGACTTCAATAACTTCTCCGGGCCGTCTATTTCATTTGACCACCACTCGCTCCATGAAGAAGAACTTCCTCACATCTCTCCTGAATTCCACCCCCCCCCACTAGTCTCCATTTGCATTCTCTTTCCTCATGAATAAGTCCTTAAAATTCACCCTGTTGATTCCTTGGAAGAACTTTTATGTCTCAGTCAAGTCTCCTTTCCTCCTGACCGCAACATCTGTACATGTTATGGTCTGCCAACCTTTCCTCCTAGAACCTTTTCTGCTGCCCTGGCAGTCACTCACTTGCTGTTTCTAAGTAGCAGTGATGTCACAGTCAGTGAGGTTACAATGCTGATGATGTAGTGTGGAGTAGTACAGTGAGATATGTCAGCTGCCAGGCAAGAGCTGTTCCACACATCACACCTACTAACATGAGGCAGACAATCTTCTAATTAAACAAAGGCAAAAGAAAAAGTACCTCAGATATAAAAGGTAATGGTCAGCTGCTCTTAAAATCTAATACTACATTTAGGCAGGACACTACCTCTTTCAGTCTTGGTTCACCACACCTACTCTAGTAGTAGTAGTAAAAATCTTCATTTTTAGACAGGATCAGTTGACCTATACACCATTAGGACAAGTCTTGTTTACAAGGTGCTCCTGTTATTTTTATATATAAAAATCTAAAATTATCTAATGTTACATATATACAAGTCTATTGCAATATACAAACTCAACACTGAGGGACAAATAATGCAAGTAATCACTCCAACATACAATTAGTCAGCTTATCTTGTGTTGCAAAGGTGTATAATCTAATCAAAACATGTATATCTTGTTGATAACACTTGTTTTAATGCTGTGTTACATGTCTTTGAACTTTCATTTATATACTGCTTGGCTCCTGCCTAATGCCTTTGTGACCCTAATCAAATAAGCTGCTCAGATTAGTTTGGCAAGATCTCCCTGCTATAAATCCATGATGCCTCTTGTCCTGCAACCCATTTGCTTCCAAGAATTTCACTATCTGTCCATGGTAATGGTTTCTAGAAAACTGCTTACAACTGAGGTTAGACTGACCAGTCTGTAATTTTCTGGGTCCTCCTTGTTCCCGCTGTTGTGAAGCAGGTATCACATTAGTCACTATCCAGCCCGCTGAAACCACCCCAGTGTCCAGATAACAATTGATCTGATTTATCAGTGGCACAGCCAGTGTTTGCTTCAGCTCCTTTAACACATACAGGCAGAATTTTCTGGCTGGCAGAAAAAGACTGCTTGACCCACCTTATCTGCCCAGATGATCCCTGCTTATCTGTCTCTGCTGACTCTAACTGGTCTCTGTCGACCCTCCCTCCTCCCTGCCTATTTACTAATATACCACATGACCATCTCACATTTGCTTGAAGCCCCCCACTGTTTTACCTACACCATTTCCACTGGCAGTCTGTTCCAGATGTCTTCCACCAGTTCAGTGAAGTATTATTTCCTTACATTCCTCTTACACTCCCTCCTCTCCCTCTCCACCTTCATTCACCCCCGGTCTTGGTGCTCTTTCTTATATGAAAGGGACACCCCTCCTACACCAGGTTTACCCTGTGAGGCACCTGTAGGTCTATATCATGTCACCTCTAGCTGTCCTCCTTTCCAGGGTATACATGTTGAGATCCCTCAGTCTCTCATATGGCTCCTCATGTGATCTTTGCACTCCCTCCACCCTGTCTGTATCCTTTATCAGGTACAACCTCCAAAACTGGACACAACACTCCAGGTTGGGTCTCACCAGCGACCAATATAATGGAAACACCACCTCCCTCTTCCTGTGGGAGATACCCCTCCCTATACACCCCAGCATCTCACTAGCCTTACACACTGTTTTGTCACACTGCCCTGCCACTTTGAGGTTGTCAGTTATGATAATCCACAGGTCCCTCTCCTGCTTAGTGACTGTCAGTACCTCCCACCATACTATGCTCAGTTCCTGGGGTCCTATGCCTCAGTGCACAGTTCTGAATTTTTTGGCAATGAATCCCAGCTGCCAAGCCCTTGACCAATCCTTGAGTTTGCCAAGATCCCTGTGCATTCTCTTCAACCCTCTTGAGTGTCCACCCTGTTGCAGAATTTGACATCACCTGCAAAAAGACATATCTGCTATTCCAGTTCTTCTGAAATGTCACTTATGAAGAAATTGAAGTGGACTGGTTCCACTACTAAGCCCTGTGCTACCCTGCCTGTTAACCACTGCCCTCTGTCGCCTATCCAGTAAACAGTTTTACCCTAATGCACTACTTTGGATCCCACCTCTAGACTGGTCAACTTTCTTATCAGTCTCCTGTGTGGCACAGTCATGAATGCCTTCCTAAAGTCCAGATAGGCCACATCCACTGCCTCCCCTGATCAATTTCCCTGGTAACCTAGTCAAAGAAGGTAATCAGATTTGTCTGGCATGACCTCCTCCTCATGAATCCATGCTGCCTATGGTCTTGAAGCAAACATGATTCAAGATACACCATCAGTCTTTCTTTTAGCAGGTTTTCTATTAGTTTCCCCACCACTAAAGTATGACTGTCTGACCTATAGTTCCTAGCCTCCTCCCTGGTGCAGGTCTTATGTTGCGGGAACAAATCAGCTGTTCTCCTGGCCTCTAGAACCATGCCTGGGTTCCAGTGAATTGTTGAATAAGGCTGTTAGTGGAGCACCTCCCTTAATTCCTTTAGTATACTTGGATGTATCCCATCTGGTCCCATAGCCTTGTCCACCTTCAGAGCTGCAAGTCCCTTCAGGACTCTTTCTTCTGAAAATGGACTTGTCTTCAGCCCCCCGATCCTGCTACTCCCTGGTGGTCTGTCACCCCTTCCTCCACTCTGAAGCACTCTTGAGTGCAACCCCTCAGGACCAGGTGCTTTGGCCCTGAGCCCTTTTTCTGAGACTGATCATACTCTAGTCCTCTCAACCCCCCTTTGGTCTGCACTCAGCACTCTGGTAGTATTATACCATATTTATCATTATATTTCAGCAGTTCTTTTTTTTATTTAGCTTCCTCTTTTTCTTCAGAATTATGCACATAAAAATGACAATCAGAATTATTTTCCCTGTAGACTTCACCAGCTATTGTTAACTGTCTACACTTGAAATTACAGTATTCCACTTGTGACCTCATAATCTGTTGCTGTGGAAATAAGTATGCTGTTACATCAACTACAGGCATTGCAGTGTACCTCCACTGACCCCAAGGTACAGAGTGTTGCAATAGTCAAGCACTGACATCATAAATGCATGCACCAGTGTGGCCGGATCGCCAGGGAGATAAGGGATTTAATCCAGCTGATGTTCCGCAGATGGTAAAAGTCATTCTGGACTACTGCCAATACCTGAGCCTCAAATGTCAGCCCCTTATCCAGAATGACTTCCAGATTTTTCACCTTTGTGGTGCCCAAGAGCCCAGAGGAACCAAGCCGAAGCCCAGTCTCCCTCTCAATAACTGCCACCCCCTCCCATGTCCCATCTCAACCACCAGTACTGCCATCTTCTATGGTTAAATCTCAGCCAGCTCGGTAACTTCTAGTCTTGAATCTTGGCCTGGCACCTATTAAGTACATCAACTGCACCTGGTATCCCAGGTGCATAAGACTATGTAGAGCTCAAAGTGCTAGGTATCATTTGCTCAGCTATGGAACCCATTTTATATGAACATATAGGTGTGTCAGAATGCTACACCTGCTGAACATGAAGTTGTGGGCAGATGTATAAATTGGTGAGGCACTAGTGTTCTAGTGTTTGGCAGCAGAATGTGGGATAATGGGGCTAGGGAGAGGGATTTTACTGAACGCCAGAGACTATGGAAATGTCGCTGGTCCACAAGTGGGATTTAATGAAAGGGTTTTGTAGGTGGGGGTTGAAAAAGACCATGGTGGTAATGCTGTGTACCTGGAGCTCTGTGCATGGCATACATCCATGTGACCTCTGCTATGCCATGCCCAGACCACCATAAATAATGAAAGCTAGTATGTTCACTGGAAGAAACCCTGTTGTGTTAGAAAAACTTGGCAGTCCATTTGCATTGTGAATTTTACTTTAAATTAGTAACCAGACTAGAAGTCCTTAAGCATACAAAAAGGATCAAAAGCGAAGGCTCCCCAGGTAGCGACACTCTAGACTGTGTTTTTTGAAAATTTCAGCTCTAATCATTGCCACCCCAATCCTGCCTTGTATTTTGTATTTTTATGCTTTTATTGCATAAGTTTGTTTAGCTACTAGTCAACTCGTCCAGTTTCCAAAGCTGTGTTGTAGCAATTTAGGTAAATCATCTTATGGCCAGGTCTAAAACTGTTTGGAATTTTAGCTAGCCCATTTCTGTTTAAGTCTTTTGCCTAACTATTACAGAATTTCATAGATGCTACTTTATTTTGTTAGTCAGACAGGTATGCTATGTAAATTGAAACTGTTTGCCTAACTAAAAGTCCATCCTGTAAAGAGCTGTTCACTGCCTTAATTTTCATTGAATTGCCTGCTCTTAGCTAACCTCCCCCTCACCTTGGCCCCCCCACTCCACTCATTCTTTTTTCTTTCCAGGCAATTTTCTGTTTCTGGCCCCTCTGCCCCGTCTGCCTCTCCCACCATTTATCACCTCTTTCCCTTCTCCACTGACTGCTTCTCTCGGTCTCCCCACCCTGAATACCTCCCACCCACCTCTTTGACCTCAGCTTAAGTTGATTCCCCTTCTCCCTAGTCTCTCTATTTCACAGGAGCCCTAGCAGGTGCCATCATTGAAGCGTGCTTAAGCCTCCTTGGGTGCGACTCTTCTCAGGCCTCCGACCCCCTCATCAGATCCCTGCCACAGGAAACAAGGTAATACTCAGGGTTTCTCCCTATGGAGCTCTGGTCTGAATCCCAGAGTATGGCTCCTGCCCCACTGGCCAGCGCCCTAAGGAATCAGGCCATGCCATTGGACAGTCACAGACTGGCTCCCCATGATTGGCTGTAGTGGGAACCAGAGCCTCTCAGCAAGCTTGGTCCTCAGCGGCAAAATTTTTTTTTTTTTTGCAATTTATTAAACTTTATTGAAACTTTCCAGACATAAAGCACATACAGTAGATAATGTAGTGGAATAGAACAAGTCGATATATCCATACATTAAATCCTCCTCCCCCTCCGTCCCATACTCCCCCACTATGCCTCCTGCAAATTCAGTACATGCCAGTTAATATGCCCCCGCTACCCCTCCAACCTATTCAACTTAATCAGAAAGGGCAAAGTACATGTCTAAATGATTTCCGTCCTGCAGAACAATCAATAAGAAACATGATGTAAGTAATACCTAGATGTTTGGCTTCTAACAATAAGAGCATTGGGAGAATACCCTTCATAATATTCCTTTCATCTCCCAGCTAAGAAATGTGTAAACTGCTCCCATCTCTTATTAAAAGCCCCTAGAGTACGGAACTGAATGGTTATGGCCTTTTCTGCATTAAGGGCTACATGAAGTCCCTGTATCCATTCTCTAAATGGGGTGGGGTATCTTTAATCAATGTGTCTCATAATGAGGCGCATTGCTACAGCTGAAATAATGGTCAAATAATATTTGTGTGATTGTGAAGCAACCACTGAGAGGTTGTCAAGTACATGTATTTCTAAAGTAAAATAGTTTGTCCCTCTGAAAAATGGATCCAGAAAGTTCTTAATTTGTTGCCAGAAACTCTGGATTTTTGGGCAGGTCCAAATCAAATGTCTATGACAGCCCATTTCCTGGCAACACCTCTGACAGGCCGGGCTCTGAATCTTGTCCATATAGTGTAGTTTAAGTGGGGTGTAATATAGATTGTGGAGAACATTAAACCTGATCAGGCATAACCTGTCTTGTTTAATAAATCTATAAACATTGTTCCATACAGATTTCCATGTTAAGGTGTTATATGAAAGGTCAGCAGCCTGTTGCCAATAAAGGCAGTCGACAGGTGACCTGACCCAACCATGTGACTAGTTGATGATATAGTTGAGACATTGGCTTGGAGCAGTAGTCGTCTTTAGTAAGTCTGAAAAAAAAAAATGCCTCTGAAGACCAGGAGGCCGATCCAAGGGCAGCGCAGACGCATTGCTTAATCTGCAAATATTTAAAAATTGAAAAACTCTGTGAGGTGAAAGTGATGCCTGAGTTCTCTTGTAGAGATAAAATTATTTTCTTTAATTAAGTCAGATAGGGCAGCAATGCCTAAGTCCTTCCAAAAAGATTGAGTAATAACCTTGTTTCCTATCAATAAGTTCCGGTTATTAAAAAGAGGCTGGCCTAAATCATGCTTATTGTCTAATTTAAAATAGTGGTATAATTGAGTGTGTGCATTCATTGCCCAAGCTAGTGGTGTGTGCTTCCAATTCTGGGGTACTTTACTACAGGGATTGTAGCATAGTGAAGCTAAGAATAAATTGTGCATTCGGGCTATCTGTCTTTCTATCCTGAGCCAAGCAAGGTTTGGAGGATCATTTTCCTGGGGGTCCAACCACCATAAATATTTACACCCATGAAAGGCCAAATAATACAGAAAAAGATGGGGGATATTAAGGCCCCCCCCAGCTTTTTTTGTCTCGTCAACTTAATTATAGCCCTTCTGGGTCTTTTGTTCAGCCATAAAAATGTTGACCAAATAGGGCTGATCTTGTTAAACCACGCCAGAGGAGGGCCAATTTCAACATGGATAGAGGGTACATTAACCTCAGGAAAATAACCATCTTTAAAATGTTGACTCTCCCCCAGAGAGATAATGGCAGGCATTGCCATCTCTTCAAATCCTGTTGTATCTGAGATATCACAGGGTCTAAATTAAGAGCTTTCAATTTGCCAATGTCCTGTGTGAGTTCGATTCCCAAAAAAGAGATAGAGTCTGGGGCCCACCGTAGGCCTAAGTCCTCTATCTCTGTCTTTGTGCAAGTAGGGGTCAAAGAAAGCACAGTTGTTTTATGCTGATTTAGTTTATAGCCAGACAGCAGGCTAAATTCCTCTATTATTTTCAAAACCACCTTCAGGAGTATGCCAGGAGGAAAGGTGTAGAAGAATGTCATCTGCAAACATGGAGAGTTTGTAGTTAACTGAACCCAACTCTATCCCTCTTACTTCACTCGCTGCATTGATTTTTCTAGCCAAAGGTTCAATATATAAATTGAATAACATGGGAAATAAGGGACAACCCTGTACCTCTAGTTAACACAAAATTGTTTGAAATAGCCCCATTATACAGTACTCTGTCAGGTGGAGTTTTATATAGAATTTTAATCCACCGTATGAATTCAGATGGCAGTCCATATCTAGGTAAGAGGTCAAATAGAAATGTCCAACATACTCTGTCAAATGATTTTTCCACATCTAGGGAGACCAGCATCTTGTTTGCATTATTCTCCCCAGACGCGGCCATCAGATGGAGAATCTTTCTAAAATGATCATTGATATGCCTCCCTGAAACAAATCCCACCTGTTCAGGCCCTATTAAATTATCCCAAACATTCTTTAAACGGGTTGCTAAGATATTAGCCAGCAACTTGACTTCTATATTTAATAACGATATCGGTCTATAGTTATCTGGGCTAGATGGATCTCTGCTGGGCTTAGGAAGGACAACAATCCTGGCTTCAAATAATGCAGACTCCTTGATAGGGCAGAATATAAATAATTAAATAATGTCTCTAAATATGGGGTCAGGACCTCTGTAAAACATTTGTAAAATGAAGGGGGGGAAGCCATTAGGGCCTAGGGCCTTGTCTGCAGACAACCTGTCTATCGCCTCAGAGATCTCCTGGAGTGTAATTTCCCCTATTAATGAATTTTGTTGGGGTATACTAATCCTGGGTAACTCTATGTTCTCTAGGAATTCCCCGAGTTTTTCATTATAATTGGGAATTAATGGAGGTGTCACATGTAGATTCTGATAATATTCACTAAAAGCATTAGCTATAACAGCTAAATCTGAGGTCAGCCTCCCAGATGCCTTATCCATTAATGCGGAGACCCATCTAGCCTCCCTTTGCTGTTTGAGCCTGTTCGCTAGCAGCTTTGTCACTTTTTCCTCCGTCCAATATACGTTACCTTCCACCTTGAGGCTGCACGTGTTGTAAAAGCTAGACTATGAGCAGCTTATTTGGCCCTCAGAGACTGCAGTTCTGCCCATGCCCGGTCATCTGAAGATTTGTTCAAATGGGTCTCTAAAACTCTTATGGGCAAGCCAGTCCTCCACCTCCTGGGTCTGTTTACGCTTCCTAATAGTGGTAAGTCTAATAAATTCACCCCTCCAAATTGCCTTAAGAGATCCCCATAGCACATCTATTGCCTGGATAGATAGTTAATTGGTGTCCCATGAGCTTCTGATAAACTTTCTCATATGCTCTACTATTTTCCTCAGACAGCAGTTGGGAGTTAAGGGACCACGAGCTAGAGACCAGCTGGTAAGGTGTTAATCCCAGCTGAAGCCAGATGGGTGAGTGGTCTGAAAGCACCCTAGGGTATATACCCACGTCTTTGACCCCCTTTAATGATGATGAACTGAGGAGAAAAAAGTCAATCTACGAATAGACCCTGTAGGGTGAAGAAAAAAAGTAAAATCCTTCACACGTGGGTAACTGATTCTCCACGGATCCGTGAGACCGGAGTCCTTCATAAATTCCCTGAGGACACATTGGGCTGGAGAGAGGCCTGCCCGTCTGTGATATGATTTATCTAAGTCATTCACATAGACTAGATTCCAGTCCCCACCTAACAGTCAAGGGACTTAAGGAACTGAGGCTATTATAGTGGAAAGAGGGGAGAGGGAGTATCCACATTAGGGCCATATAGAGCCTAAGAGAACCTCTACCCCAGCTAAGCTCCCATTCACCAGCACGTATTACCTGTCAGGGTCACACCAGGATTTAATTCCTTGAAGGGAACATTTATTTGGATAAGTATTGTCACCCTGCCCATCTGGTACTAGTACACCCCGTACACCTGACCTACCCAGAGCTTCGAGAGTCTGACCAATTGGTCAGTACTAATGTGTGTCTCCTGTAGCATAGCACATGTGGATAGTATCTATTAAGATGCCTAAGAATAGTGTACTTTTTAGAATTGTCTTTCCCACCTTTGATGTTTCATGAAATTACATTCCAATTCCCCATATTTCTGAGACTTTTGCAACTGTCCTAAGTGTAATGTTCTGCCTAAGCACCCCAAAAATGTGATAAGTTTCTTTACAAATACCTCTCCCCCTGACTCCCCCCTCAAAAATATCTTCATGTCTCCCGAGCCCTCCTCTAGCTGAATCCCTAGCCCCCCAACCCACCACATAATCCCCCACCTTATCTTAAACTCTGGCCGAATGCCCACTCCTAAATGCGCTGGTCATCATGCCCTAAGGGGAGCAGCCCCCGCTATATTCATAGTGGCACCCTAAAGGGGTGCCCGGTTCAATCTACCCACAATGATAATTATATTCCTAAGTGCCCAACTTAACACATTTGTGCAACACCTACAATGAGGGGAAGGAATAAATCTGAGCACTGCAGTAACCGGCTATGGGGCAGCCAACTGAGTTAACTGTAGCATGGAAAGTCATGCTCCCTCCTATAGGCGGCATACCAACATCACTTTTTCCCCAGCCTAGATAGATAAGATTCTTGGCTTTCCTCTGCCAGTCCCCTCATTGTATCCAAAGTGCTGTTTCCAACTTTATATTTAAACATGCAACATAGAACATTTTTCCACCAATCTAACTTGTAAAATGACTAGACTATAAACTTTAAAGATTTGGCAGGGGGAGGTTGTTTGTAATCCAGGGTCCAGTCACAGACCCAGTACCCTCAAATTATTGAAATTGTCCATAAATATATGAAAAGAAAATTAGAAAACAAAAGCTGTGCATTTTCCTGGAGAGGTAATCTTGAAGTGTCACTGATATTCGCACAGAGACCAGTAGAGGGCGTCTCCAGACAAGCTATCTCTTATACAGTCCTATTATGTCCAGATCCTAAAATGAAAAGAGATGCACTGAGCTACCAACAGAGAAATGAATTAAATACAAGAAAAATGCCCCTGTGTTCTAATAATAACCCCCTCTTGTGTCACTAGAGCATGCACAGTAAAGGGCAAGCCTGCCCTGTAGGAAAAAACCTTTCCAGAATGTCACTTAAGGAACATCTTGGGTGAGTCCCCCGGTACCTGTTGAAATTATGTTCTGGTTAGGTGGGTCGGGTATCCAGATGAGGCTCATCTCCCTTTCCCACATAAATCAGGGAGCCGAACTGCCAAGTCAGCAGCTGCTTGTTCTGCCATCTCGTAGCACTGGACACCTGACGGCAGTGAGACCTCCAAATGAGAGGGATACAACATTCTGTGTCAGATTTTTGTGGCCCATAGCTTGGTTTGCAGAGGATGGTAAGTGGCCCTTTCTTGCCTGACTTTAAAGGTCAAATCTGGAACCAATCTCAGTCGCTTTCCATCCCACTCAATTGTTTCAGCATTTCTAGCTGCTTTCAAGATATGGTCCCTGTCCAAATAATTAAAAACTTTGAAAATAATAGGATGGGGCAGTTGATCTGGTGTGGGTTTAGGCCTGATGGATCTATGTGCACGTTCAATTACATATGTAGGCCCATTAGGCGAGGGGCCTGCAATGCGCACACAGAGCTTTTGGATAAATATGATTGTATTGCTTCCCTCATCACCTCCTGGCAGCCCCAATAACACAAAATTATTCCGACAAGATCTGCCTTCTAAATCATCAGCTTTGTCATCAAGCCTTTTGACTACTCATTTCAGAGTTATATTATCTTTTTCCAGCTTTGCAAGTCATTCCTCGGTAGATGAAATCCACACCTCCGAATCCGAGAAGCACACGACCAAACCAGACAGGGTCATCTTCCACTCCCTGAACTCCGAAATTAGTGAGAATAGAGCTGTTTTTATCATGTTTATGTCTTCATGGAGCTGATCTTGTGAAGAGCCAGGAGGGTGCTGCACTGATTCCGGAGCCGGCGATGTGCTTCTGTGGGGCTTTTTGTCTTCCAGCCCCACCGTGACATCTTGCTCTTCCTCCTCTTCAGCACTGCGACTCATCTCTCTGAGAGGGTCATTATCAGGATGCTGTATATTTCTGGAAGCTATGCTGTCTGATGGACAGGTAGGGTTCTGTTTATAGATGTAGTAGGTAGAAAAAATAGTAAATTCACATGAAAATTAGCGGAGTTGCACTAACATGCTGCTTACTCCACCAAGGGCATTATGTGACTCTCCTCTGTGGCAAAATTTTAAATTGAACCATGCGGCTTTCTGCTGCTTTCCTTGCCTTGTATTTTGTCTCGCACACCCACCCTGACCCAAGCCTCTTTTAAATACAGTTAAACCAGACCCTCACCTTCCTCCCACTCCCACTGATTGGCCCATTTTGGTACGGCACTCTGACCCGCTGAAGTGATTTACCAGGCCCTCTTCCATGACCCTTTGTAAAGTGCCTCTCACTCCTATTCATACTAAACCTCTCATTTCTCAATTCACCCTCTCATCCAGCCCCTAAGCCTCCTACTACTTTCCTTGTTCTCTACCACATCCCCCGTAACTCCATGCACAATGTTCCTCATAAAAGTGGTTTGTTTACTTGCAGTGTGTCAAATGCTGGTGCCTACAGAAACAATGTCTTCAGATAACAACATAAACTGTCCCCTAAAAATAACATTCATTATCTCGCCCTTCCAACAGTACTCCAAATCTACCTCTACCTTTGTGCAGAGCACTCACTTCATCATAACACCCTACCTCACATTATGGATGGAAATGGGGTGGATCATGCATTCCCTTCCTTCCCCAATCACAAAAATCTTATTTACTAGTTCCAGTTTCAAATATCACTCACCCATAAGACACTCTCAGTCAGAGGAGTGCACAGAGTCAGTGAACAAGGGGGGCCAGAATCCCCACAAAGATAGGGGGCTCTGGGGGCATATATAATTATATTATAATTTAGTTGGAAGATGATTTTTGACAGGGGGGACCGGGGCTAGGGTAGCCCCCCCCCGGACACTCCTATGCTCTCAGTCACTGAGACTAGAGAACCTAAAGGGACAGGCTATACATCTGGCCTGGCTACTTTTGTTTCTCCCCAGGAATATCCATCTGAACCCTGGCCCAGTGACTAATATGGCAGCCCAACCAGATGCATCAGCTCAACATGGCAGGCGCTGTGGGCTAACTCTGCCTCAATCAATATTTGCAGTCACTTAGCAAAATTTGACACATTGCAAGTTTGGGTTACCAGCACCAGCTGGATATCATATCAGTAGTCAAAACTTGGCTTAATCCTTGGATTGCTGATACAGCCATTCAGCTCCCAGGACACACCTCATTCAGACTGGACAGAATAGGCAAGCGTGGCTGTGGGTGTGTCCTCTACCTAAAAGAGCACACACAGGCACAAATGTTACCTCCCATTGTCACCAACTGTAGAAAATAACTCCTAGCGATAAAAATATTACTCAGCACTAATGACAAAACAATAATGGTTGCCTTGGTATATACAGTATCCCCTCCAATGTCCAACCCAGTGGCTTCAAAATTATCCAGGACTACCTTGCTGAACACCACCAGAAATCTGAACTAATAATTATGGAGGATTTTAATATTAACTGGACATCCTCAGATGCTGCCCCTTATAAAGATGCACTCCTAGCCCTAAACCTGATGCAAACTATGAACTCCCCTATTCACCTAAATTACCTCTCAGGAACAAGTTCCCTGATTGATTGGGTTATCACTAACCAGCCGGAGAGGATAACTCACACCACTGTTCTCCAGGATTCCCTCAGTGATCATTCCCCCGTCCTTTTCCACTGGTCTAATAAGTCCCTCAAAGTTACAACTAAAACAGTCACACACAGAGTTTTGAAAAAAGGAAAATGGGCTGCCTTGAAAACTCACTTGGGCCACCAAGACTGGAGCTTCCTAGACAATATGGATGCGTTAACACTGCCCTGGATGGATTCATATCCAGATTCAATGAGTCCTGTAATGTCTATGCCCCTACACTAATCAAAAATACAGGATTCCTGCAACTCCTGGATCTCCCCAACTCCCAGCAATGATGAAACACCGGGATGACCTTTGGGCTACAGCAGAATGTTCGGTTCCTCAACTGACACCCAGAACTACAAATCTGCTTGGAACAAGTGCACCTGGGCAATCAGGAAAGCTAAATGCCAACATTCGGATCTGAACTTGCTAAGTCATGGGGAGACAGCTGTAGGTTCTGGGACAACATTAAAACTCTGACAGGTAAACCTAATAAAACTCCCCCACCATATTAAATGTGGATGGTGCCCCCTTCCAGGACCCCTGTATCATTGCCAATACTTTTAATCAAGTATTTACTGACTTCAGCAGCATTCTAAACCCAGACTTCCTCCTACCCATGAGCAACGACTATTCACCCAAGGAGCCTACTTCCACTACCAACTCCCCTACACCATTTAACCTAAAAATGTTCACACCAGTAAAAGCAAAAAAGTACCTCATTAAAGCTCTTGGTAAGTCTGAGGCCAGTAGTGATATGCTAGACCTCAAGCTCATTAAGCTCACCCTCGATATAATTCTAATTCCCCTTACCAAAATCCTAAGTGTATCCCCCATCACTGGTAAATTCCCAAGTGTTTGGAAAACCGCTGTGGTCACAACTGTCCACAAAAATGGTCCCTACACTCCAGTTATCTACCTATTTCTATACTCCCCCACAAAAGTGTTAGAAAGCATAGTATCGAACCAACTGTCAGACTACTTGAACAAATACCAGCTACAATGTCACCAGCAACACGGGTTTCTAAGCAACACAGCACTACAACCACCCTTGTTGAATTTACTGGGTACTCTGCTATTCTATCGCTGATGATCTTGTCATCTATACAAGTTCTACTAATATAGGCACTATCAATACAACCCTTTCCTCTGACTTTAACAATATCCAAAACTGGCTATCGACCACAAACTGGCTGTCAACACTAGAAAACTAAAGCCATGCTGCTTGGATCGGCCCCAAAGCTCCGGGCTTGCACAACAGCACTGACGGTGCAGGACTCAGAAGGTCAATTACTGGAATGTGTGACCTCTTTCAAGTACCTGGGCATCCTGCTAGATCAATCTCTTGATCTTAATCTTCATCTACAATCTGTTTGCAGAGCTGTCAACTACAAACTGGGTGTTGCATATAAGACTAGTTATATGCTCATGCCATCAGCTAAAATGGCCATTGCAAGGGGGATTCTGCTTCCCACTCTAACCTATGGGGCTCCCTTATTTGGGGCTGTTCATAAAACTGACCTACTCAGATGGGATATTACTTATAACAACATATGTCGCTATGCCTCTTCTGCTCCTCGGCTTAAACACCACTGTCAACTTTATAATGATCTTGGTTGGCTCTCTCTGTTAGCTAGTAGGAAATACTACCATGGCTCTCTTATTGATTCAATAATTCAAAATCAAACCCCTAGGTGTCTTGCAGCTATGCTTGTTCCTCAGGACACACCCCATGGTCTACAATCAGCTGATAAATCCTTTCTGAATTTGCCTAGGTGCCGCACTAGGAAAGGAACTGTTGCATTTGAGCATGTGGCTCCACAGCTGTGGAATTCCCTTCCCCTCTACATTAGACTTTCTAGCTCCCACACATGCTTTAAGAGAAAATTGAGCTCAAATCTGCTGATTGTTGATACCTGTTCCTGCTTTCACCCTACCTAATGATTGATGTCTCTTGCCATACAATAGTATTTCCTCACCTCTATATAACCTTCTTACTGCCTCAGCCTGTCCCAGCTCCCTTTCCCTGTCCATATACAATCTGCACTGCAGGCATCTCCCTTACACTTACATGTACTTATTTAATCTAATTTCATGGCTTGCTCCCCTTTTCCTCACTTACCGACCTCTTTCTTAATGACACCCCCTGCTCTCAATGGTTATTTCTTCCTTTTGTATTACCTGTTTTTGTTTTTGTGTACCTTGTTCTATTTATATGATATGTCACCTGATAATTTATTGTCCAAGGTCCTCTCTATTCAGTGCATAGGTAGGCACCTATGAACTTATGAATGGTCTACTCTGTATGTCTCTGATATATTGTATCCACTTTAACTCACTGTACGTAAAGCACTTTACTTTGTATGTTCCGATATATTGTATCCTCTTTAACTCACTGTATGTAAAGCACTTATAAATTGTTATCCTGTTAAGTTTCTGCATATCTGTACTCTCCCAGGTCGTGCCTGAAAATAGTCATTTATGGCTAGTGCACTTACTCGGTTAACAAAAGCTAAATAAAATAAAATAAAAACATCCACAGTGCCTTGGACCATGGGTTCTTGATGGGGCAACCTATATTGACCTCACCAAGGCCTCTGACACTATTAACCATGAACTGCTACTGAACCAAATCTCCCAAACCGGTCTATCCACAGAATCGCTATCCTGGTTCAGAAGCTACCTTACAGGGTGAGTACAAAGGGTGAAAATTCAATCTGTTCTCTCTGAAAGTTGGCCTGTTACCACAGGGGTGCCCCTGGGGTCAATTGTTGGCCCACTTCTCTTTAGCTTGTTCCTTAACCAGCTCCCCCAGGCCATAATTGACAATTTATTATTATATGCAGATGATGCTGTACTCTACTCAAGCCACCACGACCCAACAGTGCTTGAGCATTTGATGCAATCAAATTTCTCTGCTGTGGAAAAATGGTTCCTTAAATCCAAAATACTGCTTAACTATAAGAAAACCAAAACCACGATGTTCGTCTCTGCTCATAAGAAACATATGGCCTATCAGCTACAAATTTGCAACACTCACTGTTCCCCCTCTCAATATGGTACAAAGCTTGAAATATCTCAGTGTAACACTAGACAGCACTCTCACATACACCCGGTGTGTTGATATTGTTGCTAACACGGCTAATGCTAAGCTGGGACTGCTTTACCATAATAAACACTGCCTCACCAACAAAGCCCTAAAAATTGCCATCTCAAGCTCTGTGCTATCAATCATTGATTATGGCCTAGTGGTTTATGGTGCTGCATCACACACTGCACTCCAATGTCTTAGGACCACGCTTAACAAAGCCTGTCATTTAGTGTTGGGTGCTGACCGTCTAACTCATACCTGTGCTCTGTATGAACAGACTGGGTGACTCAATTTGGAGTGTAGACTACAATACCAAGTCTGCCTCCTAGCCAGAAAATCCATTTTAGGTCTTTCACCCCTGGGTGTGAGTAATCTAATCACAATACCTAACTCAGCCAGAAGTACTAGGGACGTTAACAACCATAACCTTAAAATCCCCTTCCACTGTACCTCGGAAGGCCAATGTTCCTATGAATACTGAGCACCACTCTGGTTAAATGCCCTAGGGAAAGATGTTCATTAGGAATCAAAGCTGGGACTGTTTAAATCAAACCTGCAGGCACTTCTAGCATCAACCAGTGTCTGTGAATGTGGAACCTAACACCTTGGCACTGCTGCTCTTTCCCAACTTGCTACCAATGTATATTATCTTCTCTGCCTCATCCCAGCCCATCTCTTCCCAAGTCCCCCTATTACTACGTCAACCTCAGCCTCTTACTTGCCCTCCACTATTCTATTCCCCCTCTACACCTTTCCTCCACTGAGCCTCCTCCCCCACTCATCTCCTCTCTTCCCTCTAACATAACCTAACCATATACCTTTGTATATCCCTCCTTCCTTTCCCTTCCCCTCCTCCCTCCCTCCATCTCTGCTCCTCCCCTCCCTCTACCACTTCTCCCTTCTTCTCTCTCTCCCCATTCTCTTCCTACCCCAGCTTCCCACCTCTGCCTTGTCCTACTGTTCTCTCCTACCTCATACTCCATAAAGAATTTCTTTGCTCCCTTTTGTATGTCAGACAAGAGATCTGTTGTTAAAACATATCTTGCTAGCTATGCAGCACCTGTTAATCTACTTTTTATTATCTATGATTTGCACATCGTGTCTATTTTATTTTAAACAAGCCTTATGTATTTACCTGTTCCTGATTATTGTTTTATACTGTTCTGATTTCCTGACGTGGAACCTCTGTAAATGAGCCTCTGGCTCAAAGGTAATTCAAAATGTAATAAATAAAATAAATAAATAAGAACTTAATTAATAAATAGTTCATGACTGACTCTGTCCCTGACAAATGGAAAATGGCACTTGTGGTGCCCTAGCAAGGAGGGACAAAATTACAAAATAGAAAATTACAGACCTATCTCCCTCCTCTGTTCAGTCACCAAAATCCAGGAGGCTGCTATATGAACAATGTCTAGTCTTCCTTGAACGCAACCACATGCTTACTCATTTTCAGCACGGCTTCCACAAAAACCATTGCACTGATACAGCCCTGGTAAGTGCCACCAGTGACATCATCAATGCCTTGAGCCTGGGCAAGGCCACATGAGCAATTTTTTGTAGACTTAACAAAAGCCTTCAATCTGGTTAATCACAACCTGTTACTCACAAAACTGTGGGTGTGTGATCTGGATCATCTCTCCTGCAGCTGGTTTCACAACTATCTGAATGGTCAGAAGCAGAATGTAAAATGGGAGGGATTGATCTCATCCCCCAGGTCAGTCACTGATGGGGTACCCCAAGGATCCCTACTTGGTCCCCTTCTCTTTTCACTAGCTATCAATGACCTACCCCAGAACTGCAGGGGGAGCCTCAATGCAGCTATACACTGATGATACTATAGTCTATAGGTCCTCCACTGACCTAGCATTGATTAATACTCAGTTGGAGAATGATTTAAGATCACTAGAAAGTAGAGGTGGGCAAGCCAGGAATTTTTCACATAGAGCCAAGCCAGAGCTGAGCCAGGGGTCTGGCTTGACTCTACAAGTCAAAACATGAGCTGAGCCTTGGGTACTACAGGTTGTTCTCTACACAGGAATTGAACATTTCAAACACTACACTAACTGCTCAGAGTGACAAAAATGTTTACTTTGACCATAACTGGCTTGGCTTGACGTTGGCTCTTAATTGCTTATAAAGGTCGAGCTGAGCCGAACCAGGCACTAAGCTCAAGCCAGGCTTGAGCCTCTTCTGGCTTGCCCAGCTCTACTAGAATAATAGTTTCTTGCCAACAAACTTCTTCTTAATTCCAAAAAGATGAAAGTGATACTATTTGGTCACAAAAACCTAGTCATAGACAGACAGCATCTCCTAAAACTTAACACTTTCACCCGGAGTCAACCTGGAAGTAGTCCAGCCATTAAAATACCTTGATATGGTCCTGCACCAAACTGTGACATTTGGACCACATATAGCTGCATTAACAAAAACATTGAATGTAATACTAGGGCTACTCTATAGTCTCTACTCCTGCCTAACAGGGGAGGTGTGCTATACCATTGCTAACAGTACTCTCTTCCCCCTCTTATTCTATGGTGCCCCTGTACTGCAGTCTGTTCGAGGAGCCCCCCTCACTAGGCTCATATCACTATATCACAGGATTGGGTGATTTGCAGTAGGTGCACACCCCAGAACCCACCACCACACAGTGCTAACAACCCTTGGATGGCCCTCCTTTGAAACTAGGCTGCACTACCCCTTATTTTGCCTTACTTTCAAGTTATTGCAAACCTTCTCCCCACCCAGTCTCTCTGGCATTCTACAATACAAGCAGTATGCCCGATCTCTTAGAAATACAGCACTACCACTGTTGGAAGTCCACAAAGTTCAGTATGAAATTGAAGGCAGTCCTTCTCATTTATTGCCCTGTACCTGTGGAACTCCCTGACACCCATTGTTCTGGCCTCCCCTACATTAGCGCGAGTTTAAAAGAGATCAAAATCCCTCTTCTGAACTGGTGCTCCTTGTAAACGTTTTTGTTGAATCCTAGGTCCCTGCATCCTCTCCATCCTCTACCACATTACTGATACTGGGACCCCATCCTGTTCAAACTGTCATACCTAATTAATTGACCACTACCATCAAATTACAGTTCAGTTGTATGTAAGTATTAATAGTTGTTGAAATAAGGCAATGGTAGGTATGCCTTCCTGTAGGTATATATTCAAAGTCAACTGAAGAGAATTGTATGTGTGCACACATAGCAATTAATTGTAACTAATTTCTCATACCTGTACATGTGTGTATAATCTTGTGTAATTTCTGTATATTCTTTTCGCATATTGTATGTAACTAATTCCAGGTCACCCCTGAAAAAGGGGCATCTCGTCTGAGAGGGCTTACTCGGTCACCAAGATTCAAAGAAATTAATAATTTAGTCACAGAGAAACCCCTACCCTAGCTACTAAGGCTTCCTTTTGCTTCTGCATAGTGGTTCAATGGGTAGCATGTTGCACCTCCATTTTGCACCACCATGAATTATGACTGAGAATGGGGCCTCAGGAGTTTTAACAGTATCATAGTTTGTGCACAAAACGTAGGTCCACTGCTCATGCTTAATCTACTCAGCCAAAACAAACTACCACTGGGGCTCCAAATTAATCCTGACTCATATTAGATTTGAAAAGAGATTTAATGCCAATAATTTGAAGCTGGGTCATGTTTTGATCCACTTACCTCAGCACTAAAGCACTCTTACACTTTGTTGTTTAAAGGGGAACAGTCAGCACTAAGAACCCACCCCCTCACATGTTAGTTTTGATTTGCACTTTGTGTGCAAAAGCATTTTTTTTTACTTACTGTTTACTGCAGTATAATTAATTGTACTGTATCAGGCTGATTTTGTTGAATTGCTAGCTAACATTTGCTGCAACCAGAAATCCCAGAGTGCAGCAGTGGGAGATTCAATAGCCTACAATACATGTTACTACTTTTATAAGCTCAGATCAGATGTTTGCCAGTCGTGCTGTTCTCCCAGAGCTACTGTATGTACAGTCCTCTGTGACTGTACAGTACTTAGCCCCAGGAGGACAGCCACATGAGCAAACAAAAGATCAAAGCTTATAAAACCTCTAAAATGCACTGCAGGCTATTGAATCTCCCACTGCTGCAGCCCTGCTCTGATGTCAGCTGCAGGGGATTCTAAGATTTCTGGTTACAACAAATGACAACTTGCAAGTTAAAACAGTCAGCATGATACAATCTATTAGGTTACACAGAATCCTGAACACTAAGGCACAGCAGGAACTAGTTGCAGCATCAAAACAAAACTTTGAGAACAGCAGAATATGTGGAAATGAATACGAAATTCCAGAGAAAACAAAGAGCATGACTAGCTAAATTGTGCAGCATAAAAATGGACATGCACTGTGACCCAGAGTTTCAAGCCCATGTGTTGGGGGGTGCTGATGAAGAATCAACATGGGTTCAATGTGCTGGGGTCACAGTGCATGTTCTATTTTTTATGCTTCACAATCAACACTTGATTTCTTTTTAGCTACATTTGCTCTTTGTTTTCTCTGGCTTTGCACATCTAACCCTTCATATTCTGCTGCAATACTTGCAGTAAACAGTATGTTAAAAAGATTGGTTTTGCACACAACATACACATTTGACCAGTCCCACACTTGGGTGTGGTGTTTTTAGTACTGATTGTTCCCCTTTAATCCAAAAGTGATAAAAATGCCTAAGTCTTAACCTATAATGCCTGCTGTACAGCTGAATATCTGGGGCCCAATATTCAAAAATCGTGCAAAGCAAGTGCAAAACTTTGTGCTGCACTTTGTGGTTGCCAGGAGCTAAAGATGCTATATTCAGTCAAATAGTGCTGCAGTGCTATTCAACTGAACATAGGGTCATTCGCGGTGCAGTGCTAAGCCACTAAGTGCTGCCCGACATGACTTCGGTACATCAACAGAATGGAGAGTGCCAGAGTGCTATCTGCAATATGCAGAGGGCCATATGCAATTAGCCCATTGGGCATGAAAAGACACTACGGTGCCATTTGCATGCCCGTTATGGGTTCATTTGCATGGGTAGTGAGGCATATTAGTGTGGTGCTGCCCCCCCCAATTGCCCAGTTCCAGAGCAGTGTAGATATCCCTGGTGCCTAGTGGTCCCCCATCCAATTACCAGCCCATAGGAACTTAACAACTTTCCCTAGCATCTATCAACCCCCTTCCCCATTGCAACAAACACCTGACCCCCAGTGACCGTACCAGTACCCTTAGTGCTGCGGGTGCATACAGTGACCAGAGCAGCTTCCACACACCTCCTTGGCTGGTTGTTGTATGTCTGAGCAGGGAATGTGAGTCTTATTTATAGGATAAGGTGACATGACCTGTCCTAATAATGAGACTTGTGTTCCCTGCCTGAACATATGGTGGCCAGCTGAGTAGGTGTGAAGAGGGCTGCTCTGGTCCATGTCACCCGCGACGTGTGGTACTGGTAAGGTGACTGGGGGGTGGGTGTTTGGTGTCACAGAGGAGGGGGCTGCTAGATGCCAGGGAAGGTTGTTAAGTTCCCTATGGGCTGGTGATCGGGGGGGACCACTAGGCACCAGGGTTACCTTTCCTCCTTATGGGCTGGTAATTGGAGAGGGTACCACTAGGCACCAGGGATGCCTTTCTTTCTTTCTTACTTATGGTCTGGTGATCAGGGGGGTGTGCATTACCTCCAGCAGCTGCTAGGGTTGCCTGGAGTAAGTTGGGGTTTGGGTTGGTGGGATTTGCACTGCATAAAAGTACTGTGCCAAACCCTTTTGTGCAGTGCAAAGCTGCTGAATATGAGGTAGTGTGGCTATTCATGGCTATGCCCCTGCCCTTGCCCACACACACATACATTATGTTTTGCCTGAGCTCTAACTCTCTTTGTCCATGCCACTTCCCCTTTTGAATGTGGGGATCCAGTGCAAATCCCAGTTAGCGCAGGCAAAGACCTATTAGTGCCCATGCAAACTTTTGAATATCAGGTCCCTGATGTCTTCAAGACACTTCGGCTCAACCGTATAATTCTGTTGTCTGTTTTGAACTCTTTACTGTATGTGAGAGTCAGTTTGAGATTCTTGACATTAAATCCTTCTTCAAATCTAATATGAATCTGGATTATTGTGTAGTCCCAGTGGTGGTTTGGTGGTACAGCTTCACTTGGAAGTTCCTCACATTAGACTGCATACAATACTCCATCTGGATAGGAAAGATTTGTGGTTAGCCTACTCTACAATGGCTGTAACATAGTGAGAATTCTACATTACTATTTTCTTTGAAGATAACTGTATAAATGTTGTCCACATAAGAAAGCACAAAACACACCCCCTTTTCACACTATAGGTTATTTGGGGGAATATAGTTTAGTTTTGTAAATTGTAAGAAACTTTCAACAGTACCAGTGGCTCAATAAGTAGCATGCTTACTTGTGGGGATGGAAAATTAGAAGGTTCTGGGTTCTAGTCCTACACAAGGTACTTGAGGTAAAACCCATAACAGACATTGTAGTGCAGTACAAGGGTGATGCTGCACTGTTGAGGTACATACTTTGCATAGGATGATAAAATGAAGTCCCTTCTGACCATTTTGGTCACTGTTGAGGTGGAAGTTAAAGATCCACTGGCACTTGTCAAGAAAGAGTAGGAGCTTTCCCAGTGTCATGGCCAGCATTCCCTCTTACATGAATAAGTAAATAAGTTCATTATGAAAAGTAGCCAGTTAGCACACATTACTATTTGCTGAAACAATTGTATTCTCCATTTCAACCACAAACATTGTTTTTTTTAAATACAATGCTTTTCTAACAAACTCTAGTAAGAGCCAATACAGCTGCATAATGATTTTACTGAATGTTTATGATATCAATAATTCGCACAGTGTTTTGTTGCTAAATGTTCTATGTAAAATTTGTCACATTACATGTAATATGGCATGTAGTGTCATATATGAAAGAGACATTAGCAGTCTGTTACTAATGTGACATCCTCAGGATACAAGGAGGCTCATAAAGTTACAACTAGCAATAATGGTAATGAAAAGTATAACATCAAACCTGTTATTAACTACCCACAAGGAATATTTTCAACAATTGGTTAGAAGATGCAATTAAAAAAAAGCTTTACATATAAACCACAATATCAGTAAATATAAATTTATATAGAAGTCCATTTTACACATGCTGGAGTGAAGCACTAAGGATATGAAATGGTCAGGTGTTCATCCATTATATACTCCTTCTCTTGAGTAACATTTTCTCTAGCACTGTGGATCCAATGAACTTTGCAATGAAAGTTGCAAATGTCAGGCATGTATTCTAAAAAAACAATAAAAAGCAGGACATTATTAGATCAGATGCTCATTTAGTCACAGTACAATAAAAACACTTCTATTTCAAAGTATTTTATTTAATAACATTTGAATTACAACCCTTTGAGTCATAGACTCCTTTACAAGGGCTCCATGTCAAACAATAATAGGACTTATATATAGTATTAAGCAGTACAGTGTTCAGGTAAGAGAAACAAGAGGAAAACAAGGAATGGCATTATGCATACAATATTATACAATATTATATACAGTGATCAGGAAGAAAGACAATATACGAAACCACACAGATGGGGATACAGAACAATTGTCTTTGGGAGAGGAGGACCAAGCGTTATCCATAATATCCATAATCTTTAGGTAATACATGAATACACATTTTTTTCTGTATATAGCATAACATTTATGAGGTACAGTTATACTTCAGAACCCTGACAAATGGGGAGCAGGAGGAAGAAAGTGTTAGGGACAGTCACAGGCTGAGGATTCTACCAGAAGAGCTTTTAGACTAGTCTTGAAGGGACTGATCCTGGACTCCAAGGAGATGGGGGAGGTCATTGAGCCAACAGGGGCTCTGTATAAAGGCTCTTTGACCAAGGGAAGTTCAACAGTGGGGGACTAGTAGGGAGGTCCCAGTAGAACTATGGGAGGTTCTGACTAACAGGGCAGGTTGGATGAGGCTATACAAACTAGGGGGCTTGACCAAGGTGGATTTTCTTGGCCAGGAGGCAAGTATGGTACCTAAGACAGGCATCAAATGGCAGCCATTTAGCAGACTTGTAGAAATCACAGGAGTGTGTCCATCTGTCACAACCCATGACCAGTCTGCATGTTTTGTTGATGGTGACTTTGATGCATCGCAATGTGGTGGGGTCAGCAGTGCTGTAGATGAATATGCCATAATCTACCAGGGAGAGGACAGAAGAGGTAATGGCCAAATGGATAGCCATCAGGGGAAGGCAGTGTTTGTGACAGTACAAAAGCCCGAGTCTGGAGTTGATAGCAGAGGACAGTTGTTGGATATGTGCATGGTAGGTGAGGGATGTGTCAAGGGTGACATGTAGATATTTAAATGACTCAACTAGCTCAAGTGAGGATCGTAGTAAGATGATGATGGTCAGTGAGAAGTAACAATGAGGACTCTGACGGTGGGCAAAGATCATTGATTTCATTTTCTTACAGTTTAGAATTAAGCGGTAGTAACTGAATCATGTCTCCGCTTCAGTGAAAAACCATGCAGGGCATGCTGGAGAGAATCAGGGCTGGGTGGCTCCAGAATATTATACTGTGTCATCTGCATAGAGCAGAATTTTTCCAGGGCATGAGCTGGGGAGGGAGTTTAGGAAGAGGCTAAAGATGAGGAGTCCCAAGATGGAGCCTTGGGGTACTCCTAAATGGACCTGAAGGCTGTTTGATAGAGTGGAGTTGATTTTCACTTGCTGAGATCTGTCTGAGGGTAACCTTTGAACTAGGTTGTTTTTTGACTGAGAACCCCAGGGAGGGGCAGGAGGCTAGAAGCATAGCATGATTAATGATATCGAATGCCTTTGTGAGGTTGATGTACACTGACCCCTACAAGGTGACCACATTCGAGGCACCATGGATGTCAGAGGAGTATTCTAGGAGGGCAGTGGTGGTGCTATGGCCCTAGTGGAAACCATGCTGTTCAGAGCATAGTAGGTTATGTTTAGACAGATGGTCCATCAGCTGATCAGCCACTATTTTTGAGGGCCTTGAAGAGGGAGGAGAAGGAGATGGGATGATAGTTATTGGGGACAGGCAGTCACCACTTTTGAAACTAAGGTTAATGATAGCTAATTTCTAGAGGGTGGGGAATTGTCCTAGGCTGATGGACAGGTTCAAAAGTTTGGTGAGGGGTTGTAGGACCTCCTTGAGGGCTAGACAGAGGAGCTTCAGGTCAATGGAGTCACCACTGATGTGGGACTTGGCAAGGTCTTTGGAGCAATATCTTCTAGCCTCCTGCATTGAGATGATTCAGAGGTGAAAATGCCATCTCTATATACCGGAAATAAAGACTGTCTATAGATGTCTTACAGAAGGTGCACAAGTTCAAAGCAATTATTCACACCTGGGCTATAGTGATCCCCCTAGGTAAAGATCTATTATGGCTGATCATCTGATATAATAATGCCCTGCTTTTAATCTGTTTTTTTAGACTAGATTCCTGACATTTGGAATCATTGTACTGCAGAGTTCATTGGCTCCACAGTCCTAAAGAAAATACCTCTCAAGAGAAGGGGTATATAAATGAATACCTGTACATTTTATATCCTTAGTGCTTCACTCCGACATCCACAAAATGGATTTCTATATACATTTATATTTCCTGATATTGAAGTTTATTTGTAAAGCTTTTTTCTAATTACATGCACTAACCAACTGTGAAAATATGTCTTCTAGGTAGTTTATACCAGGTTTGATATTATACTTTTCATTACCTTAATTGCTGGTTTTAATTTTATAAGTGCTTCCAAGTATACTGAGGATGCATCACATTTATTGTTTTAAATTTTAATTTGTACACATCACTGGTGGTGGATAATATAAGGGCATTTCTGCATTGAGTTACTAACTCTGATGAATCTTCACTTCTGGAATGAAACTTTAGCATTTTTACCCCAGTCTAGCACTTTATTGCTTCCTGCTATTCATTGCTTTGCTACACTTTTGTTGTTTTTAGTATTCATCCTATGAATTTGCATATGCTTTTTTATGAAACTGATTAAAGTTTTACTGCTGAATATGGAATAAAGTTGCTTTTTATTTGATGTACGAGTGGTAAGTACACAAAAGTGCAATAGTACAATGAATAACAGGGAGCAATGCTGTAATAGATTAGTGCAAAAAATGAATGTTTCTTTCAAAACATTACTGGAGTTGGGCTCCCATTGTCTGCTTGCTTTTTTCATTGACTCTTGGACCTGGGGCTGGGCACCTAATATCAGAATATAGGGTTGGCAGCACCAGGGTTTGGCTGTCATTGTCCACTTACTATTTTTCATTTACTGTCTGACTCCAGGGTTGGGTACTTGGTGTCAGAATGGGGGGAGTTTGGTGGCACCAGGGTTGAGCTGCAAGTGGTTACTTACTTTTCATTTTAGTTTACCATCCAACCCTGGAATTGGGCACCCAGTGTTGGGGGGAGCTGCATTGGGGTTTGGCTCCTGGTGACTGCCTAGCTATATTAATAGTGGCAGCTTTAGGTTTTCAAACAGCAGCAAGATACATATGCTTCTGACTGCTCTGTGTTTGTGTCACAAATCCCACACCTGTACTTTTACCAGCATGCCTCATAGCTGGCTCGGTGACGCAGAGGATTGAGGCACTGGACGCCACACCTCATGCCATGCTGGTGACCTGGGTTTGGGAATGAGCCTGGGTCATCGGAAGTCAGCCGGGGGCCAGGGGAGGAGAGGACTGGAGCTGGCAGCCGACAGGCAGCCCTCTACCTTGGGGATAGAGGTAGCAGATACCTTGGAGCTTAGCCACCTTCTGGTGGAGGCCAGAGAAGCGGCACCTCTTCAAGGACCTTCGGCACTAGGCCATTCAGGGGAAGGAGGAGGTGACCCCATCTGGAGCTGTAGTATGCATGTGTGCCTCCACACACATGCCTTGCCACTTCTGGGGGTCTCAGGCATAGGTCTATGGAAGGAAAAACAGAGGAAAAAGTGGGGGTCCACCAAGGATGATACCTCTGGACTGGCTCTGGGGATCTGCTGGGGCACGTATGGTGCTACAAGCCCCCAAAAGACCCAGAGTCTGGTAGGTTGGTGGACGGTGATGGAGGTCCTGCCACAGGAGGATAAAGAGAATTTAAAAAAAAAACAGCATGCCTCTTGCGCCTGCCTGCAACAGACCCTTACCTGTGTTTGCCCCTCACTATGTCCTGTGCCCACACCCAGCCCTCTCAGTGAAAGTGACATGCCCAGGACTCCTGGATAGTTGAAGCCCAGTCATCAGTCCCCTGCATCAAGCCGAGGCTGACTGCTCATACCCCAGGTGAAATGTGGGTCTGGTTTTATAAACTTTAATCCACTCATTTCTCTGAATCAGGAGGGATTAACTTTTCTTCAGTTAATTAAAATAAAGCAAAAAGTATCTTTTGGAATGCAGATACCTCCTGAGACTTACAATACCTCTTGTTAAACAGTGAGGGATTGGACATGGTGGACCTAGAGTCCTTTACAACATTAAATTTATATGTTAAAGTAAGGGGCTGGATGGGAAGGACCTAGAGTCCATTACGAAATTAAATTACTATGTTACAGTGAGGGGTTGGATCTAGAGTCCTTTGCAACATTAAATTAATATGGTACAGTGACGAGTTGGACATGAAGAACCAAGAGTCCATTTCAACATTAAATTACTATGTTACAGTGAGGGTTGGACATGATGGACCTAGAGTCCTGATAACCTTAAATTACTATGATACAGTGAGGGTTGGACATGATGGCCTCTTGTCCCTTACAACATAAATTACTATATTACAGTGAGGGGTTGGACATGACAAACCCAGAGTTCCTTACAACATTAAATTACTATGTTACAGTGAGGGGTTGGACATGATGGACCTATTGTCTCTTGTAACATTAAATTACTATGTTACAGTGAGAGGCTGGACATGATGGACCTAGAGTCTCTGACAACCTTAATTTACTAAGTTACAATGAGGGTTGGACATGATGGACCTCAAGTCCCTTACAGCATTAATTACTATGTTACAGTGAGGGGTTGGACATGATGGACCCAGAGTTGTATACATTAAATTACTATGTCACAGTGATGGGTTGGAGATGATGGACCTGGTGTCCTTACAACATTTATTACTATGTTACAGTGAGGGGTGAACATGATGGACCCAGAGTCCTTTACAACATTAAATGTATATGTTACAGTGAGGGTTGGACATGATGAAACCAAAGTCTGTTACAACATTAAATTACTATGTTACAGTGAGGGGTTGGACATGATGGACCCAGAGTGCCTTACAAGCTTTTCAGGACCTCTGCATGCACAGGGGCAGTGAACTGTTGAGAATTGTTGGGCCTAGGGTTGCCACCTTTGGAAGAGGCAAAAACCGGATACTAAACCACACCCTAAACTCCACCCTAACCCCTCTCTGTTCATGGCTGATCATGCATTGCTCCCCCTCAAAAGCCATTTGTTAGATCAGTGAAAACTTTAATGGAGCAGTAAAAGACAACTCTTAAAGCATCTATTGGACAGAAATGTTAACATGATGTACCTGTTAAATTTGCTTATCTGGGTTCTTCCTATGTATTTATTTATGTATGTATGTACTGAAATAATTTTACTATGTAAACATGCAGGGATAAAAAAATCTAATTTACAAATATCATCAGGGTGGGGGGAGGTGGACAGGGAAATACTACAAATAGTATACAATTATACATTACAAACAAATTGCTTGTTTCCTATAATGCGTGCTTTATATTTTTCCTGGATCCAGTTCATTTTCATGTGCACAATACTATTTTGAAGCCAAAAGAAGTGAACATATTTTTTTACTGGAGGAAACAACTATTTTATAAAAAAATAATTTAAAACATTTCAAAATACTTAAATTCTTTTAGAGATAAAGATTGTTTTAGAGATGAAAAAGTTTACCAACAAACAAAAGTGGAAGACAACTGAATTTTTTACTGTTACAAAAAGTAGGGTAAGAATTTTTGCCCAGCTTTGCTGCTGTTCTGCTTTTGAGATGCCAAGTGGAAAATATTAGATTAAAGAGCTGGTGACATGTTCTGGAGAACATTAGCAAAACCTAATATTTAGACACAGTCCAGCTTATATTTTCAATTTGTGCTGTATTTCTCCTCCCCATTATTTATTACTGAGGTCATTTATATGAAAACAGGATCTTTGCTCCTGAAGAATGTGTCTATTACTACTGCTTTCTCCCTATCTGAAGTCACAGAGCACCGATTGTGATATCACAGTTACTCCCATGGCAACAGATTGTGATGCCACAACAGAGGATTATGACTTGAAATGGGGGTAAGCTATAGAGGCAGATGGACTCTAAAGGATCTCTAAGGGATAAAGATCATATAGTCATGCAAATTTCCATAGTAATAAATAATGGGGAGGAGAAATATATAAAATATAAATGGAATGCAAGCAGAATTGTACCTAATTATTAAGTTGTTTAAAGTTTTCTTTGAGGTGTCAGTAGCTCTTTATGTATCTGCTAATGGTCTTAATTTTCATACTTTACACCTCCCAGGTTGACTGCTTTTTTACAAAGAAAGGGCTATATTGAAAACAAAAGTTGTTTGTAACCTGGAAATGCAGCTGAAATAATAAATGATATGACAAATCTGTTTCTAAGGTATGTGAATACTCAAAATGGCTCAAAAACCTGACTATCACTAAGCAAAACTGGATTATCTGATAGGGACCCTGAAAACCTGATCACCAGGTAAAATGCCTGACAGGTGGCGACCCTAGTTGTGCCCTCAATATAAGACTGCTATATCTTACAGCTATGAACCTTCCTCCTAGCTAGCCTCACATGTTGTGAAGCTTGATCAAATAGAAATTTTAAAAGCACACTGGAAGTCTGAAGATTAATGACCAGAATAATCAAAGGTTAAGACTCAAATGTGTTTCAAGGCAATCTGAGAGCAGGGGGAGATGGAAGCAATAAAAAAACAAGTTCTGGCAGAGCCACTACGACTGTGAATTCATTAACTAGATAAGGGTGTTTCATGGGCTTAAACATAAACATTTATTTATTTTAAAAATATTAGATTTGCAAACCTTTGTGTCAGAGACTCAGTTGCAAAGGCACCTCGTTGAAAACTAATACAAAGACAGCACAGTTAACAAGTCAAAAAACAATGGCTCGGAGAGCAGACTGTTATAACAATCATTCACTGGAGATGCATGGGTAGCAGTAGATAAACAGATTACATAGTTTAGGCAGACAGGCACCACATCAAGAAGACTAAAGCAGTTCAAACAATATACTATAGCTAAAGCAAATAGACATCAGGAGTCAAAGAGAAGCCCAGAGTGTTCACATGGAGGCTGTTGCATATATACTAGCTGAATCAAAGTACAGTACAGTAAGAAAGGGCATATTTAAGCAATAAAGAATGACATGGTGTGCGTCATGTAATAATGTAACTCCTGGGATGGGTTGAAGCATGAGGCAAAGCCGAGTGCTTCCACCACCCCAGGAGTGACAATATTACAAGATAACACACACCCTAGAGTGCCTTATTGCAATTATACAATGCCTTGTTTGTTATATACAGAATAAAAAATCTATTTTAAAGGATGTTTTTGTTAGTGTGGAAAAATTATTTCTTAAGAGAAAATGCAAGGAATGATCCAAATCCAAAGCTACGGTGATGTTATTGTGTAATAACATCACTGTTTCAGTAGGTCAGCAGCCAGCTTCTTACATTTTTCCTTGCCATTGTATAATTAAAAATAATGCCACCATCTGTGTTACAGTTACCTATATGTTTTGCAATTTATTCTATGCACTGTTATAGCAATCAACTCAACAGAAGCAGGCCATCATATACATGAAGGTACTGTACCCTAACTGAAAACAGTGCTGAGACAACTGTATGTTGTGACAAGGTAGAAGATAAACACAATATTGAGACAAATTTTTGAAGACATTTGGTGCATTTCATTGTTTTTTTTTAGAAACTGATATACAGTTCACACACAAAATTCATATAACATAAAAGTGCATATGCCCAAATGTCAATGTAAATTTGACACATGTCATTACAAGCTGTTCTGTTGAAGGAAGATATTACTATATAAGGCCTAAAAATGGGCATCAGGTAAATGTAATCTGGGGTAGGTGTGTTATTGAGGGTATTGCATAGTTTATCTTTTATTGCTGCTCCACTGGATCAGCAATATTTGCACAAGCTGTGCCCAGTCCAGATTTTACAGCTCTGGACAGGGTCTGGTGATGTGGGTTTTACCCATACACGTGGCTTAGTGGTATACTGTACAGATGGCTACAAAGTCTAAGACATTGAAGGTTGAAGTTTCAGAAAATCATTATGCTAAAAATGTCAAGACTCATTCCCTCCCTCACTCCCCAGTCAAATATCCTCTACCAAAGTCATGGTTAAATACTGGTGCCTCTACATCCACGCCACTAAGCTTTTAATGCCAACATGCTTCTTCTGCTGCTGTGACCAATTCAATGTGTGATCTGCTCAACCCTGGCTTTATAAATGTATTTAATTATTTTTAGAGGAGCTCCTGGTTGTGACCAATATCAAACAAACAACTGAAGTCCAGTGTGCCCCCCCAAACTGCGCAAACAGGCCTGTAATGGAGGATTTTTCTATCTTTCATGTCCCAAATAGGGGCTCTTAGTTATCAAACTTTGGCCAAAATGTGAACATGCCAAACCACTACGTTCAAAGTGGCCCCAATCAGTTTGGTCCTGCACTTTAGATAATGTAAAAAGTACCTTGCTGATTTGAGTTAGAGTCCAGCTGTTTCATTCTCTGTTTGCAAAGACAATACTCCAGCTTCCTTGTCTCACATTTATAAAGTCCAGTCTGCTAGGTGTGGCTGGGAGCAAATCACTAGGAAAGTGATCACAGCTTTCCCCTAATCATAAACCAATTCAATGTGTGATCTGCTCAACCCTGGCTTTATAAATGTATTTAATTATTTTTAGAGGGGCTCCTGGTTGTGACCAATAGCAAACAAACAACTTGTAGTCCAGTGTGCCCCCCCCAAGAACTGCCTGCCTGAGAATGAAGTTGGTATATTATTTGGAAAAATGCAAGCCTGGGTCTCTTATTTTTGCAGTCTCCAGCAAAGATGGTGTTGTAAAATGGCTTAATGAGGTGCTGTGAGGTGCCTATGGGAACCTGTCATGTAGAAAGTTCCAGGGACACAGTCATAAAAACTGAAATTACAGGCTCCAAGGAGTAATTAACTCGGGAGGAATGTTAGAAAGTCAACTCCACTATAAACTGAGCTAGGAAAAAAGTAAATACGGCAAGAAAAAACAGAATTTTGTTTCTAAAATGAGTTGTTGATTGCAATTGGTATTTTTAACATGTGCAAGTCAACTCCACTTCTCAAACTTAAAAAGAAAAATACACTTCATCACAGACTGTATTTACCAAGTACTGTGCCCATTTTAGTATATAAATGTTTAAGAAATACCTGAAAGCTGTCTATTTTCCATAGAAGGTGAATCCTTAGTAGTTTTAGACACTTAGTCTTTCCCTTTGAGACACCAGGTGACTCTGATAATCATTTGTTCCAATGGTTTTTAAGTTAGTTTGAAGGCATTAAGTATTTTCTGTTCTCATACGCCTTAAAAAAAATGCAAGGATTCCATAGACTTCTTGTGTTCCTAGGTCCAGCTCCCAAACTAGTGAATCATATTTCAACATAATAGATCCACCTCATGCCCCTCCCACACGAATAAAAAAAAGGGTGGCTGGATCTTTAGGAGCTTCTTGGGTGGAAGAGGGTTGGATCTTACTTCCCCCCACCAAAAAACAATGCTGCCTCTCACTACTCAGGTTCCAGTTCATGTACCACCCATTTAAAAAGAAAGTAGTACCCTGCAACCATTGAGTAACATGAAAGTGTATTTATTTGAGGGCAGAAAACATTTCTTGGAGGAGGGTAAGGCGGAGGAGACTATTTACACCTTCAGTCAGTTCCACGGACAGAAAACATGACATCACTCCTTTTGTACATGCAAAACTCCTGTAGGCTCCACCCACAGTCGTAACAAAGACAACTAGAAAAGGCACAAAACTTCATTAACTATGCAACTATTATAGATATCTTTATTTTAAAGACAAATTGTGCAGGAAATCAACACTTATACCACAGAATCAGGTAATTATGCAACAATACAACAAATTATGAGCACATACTAGGAGCATGCTCTTGTTGAATCAAGCTGAAGCAGAGACTGAAATACTAACAGTGGAATGCAATGGAAGTTAGCTGTTGCAAAGCTATTTATCTTATGTGCCTTTAAAAAGTTGAATGTGTGTAGTGTCCCAAAGTTGGGAGCGCAACAGAAAATACAAGAAGGTACCCCAGGAATGCCCAGGTGCCCAGGTTACAAATACAGCCAATGCCTAGGAAAAAATAATTAATCCCCTCCCACAGGACAGCTGTAGAAAAATAGTGTAAATAAAGTCAGAAAATGCCAAGTAAATGTGCTAGGTAAAGCATTGTGCCCAGCATTCCAGTGGCAGAACCAGAACCCAGAGTGTTGCCTTTTGAAAAAAAAAGTTGTTACAGGGAGAATCGTGGTGACTGTGGAGGAGACGGAACACAGAAAGTGAGGAGGGATGAGAAGAGCTTGCCAAGAGGGCTGAAGCTGTCCATGATGGCTTTCTTGTGTGCCTCTGCTGTCTCCAGTCACTGAAGACTGCATACCTGAACATGCCATGTGGTCTGTGGTGCCGTTGGACACCAGAAAAGATGTTCCGCTCCCCACTGAAAGGGCTTGGTGCCATGTTTATTTATTTTATTTTAAAGTAAAGTTTTCAGTCCACCAGAGGTGGCTGTAGAAGAGCCACATCATTTGTGCCAGGTCAGGGTCTTGCAAGGTCCCTGGTAGACCACCAAGCTGCCTAAAGCTGTCTCTCTGCCAGTAGCACCTCCCACCTCCTGATCCAGCTTCCTTGCATCCCAGTCCAGGGTGGTGAGTTGGCAGCAGCACACTAGCAATGTGCTGAGCACCAAAACAAAGCAAGAAAGTTATGTATTTATTTTTAAGAAAAGGGTAAGGTGCTCAGTACAACGGCTGACAGCTGAGAGTGGGCAGGGCCAGTTTAGCATAAATCCATATTTGGGGCACAGCGATGCCCAGGGGAGGAGTCTAGAGAGAGGGGCTCCGTGAAGAAGCTGTTCCATATTCATAAGGGGAGTTCCCAAAAGTGGAGTTAGAGTGGGTGGGGGCAGCAGAGGCCTGAGCCAGTTCTTAAAGTGACCTAGCAGGGAAGGCCTGAGACAGTTCTTAAAGCAGCCTAGCAGGAGAGGCCTGAGCCAGTTTTTAAAGTGGTCTAACAGGGGAGACCTGAGCCAGTTCTTAAAGCAGCCTAGCAGTGGAGGCCTGAGTCAGTTATTAAAGTGGCCTAGCCACAGAGGCCCCACGTTTAAAGGGACAAGGTGGGGATCCTTGAGGTCCAGGTCATGAGGGCACTGCTGGTGAAGCCCTCCCCCACCCTGAAATGAAAACAGAAGGTGGGATCTGCTGAGGGTCAAGGTCATGAGGGCACTGTTGGTGAAGCCTCCCCACCCTGAAATGAAAACAGAAGGTGGGATCCGCCAAGAGTCCAGGTTGAGAAGGCACCACTGGTGAAGCCCTCCCTCCACCCCAGAAATGAAAACAGGTGCAGGAGTTACTGCGCCGCAACACGCATGAAGAGAGCTGGTCCCAGATCTGGCTTTGGCACCTTTTTCAGTATTTGAATTTGTGCCCGCTTTCCTGTCGACCCAACAGTGGAGATAGTTTTTCCATGCTGTTTTTTTATTAGACCATAGTAATTTTAGCCTTAGCTGTCCATGTACTTTAAGGAGATTTTTATATTTATAATTTTTGTTTGTTTGTTCTGTGTACCTTAAGAGCTCCCTATGAAATTAGTGTTGCCAGGTAACTGCACTTTGAAAGTTGCATTGAGTTAATCTTCCTAGTCTTACTCAGTGTTTTATTAACAAATTAAATTAATTGTAAAATGCTTCCTGACTGTTACCTGAGCATGTGAAATCTGTAACTGGGCCAGCTCAACTCCCTCGGGTGCATACCACACAAAGCATCTGTGGCTCTTACTTGGGAATCGATGTAATAAAAGTAAGAAGTAAATGGAGCATAAAAAACTGTTAAAATAAGGATTCCTGTCCCTTAGTCCATGGTGCTAACTAGGTCCTTGTAAGAAAACTAAATTCTAGCTCCTCAGTTGGTATGTGAATCACTATGCTGCTGCTTAGGAAAAAAAAAGAATAGCGCAGTTTAATCACTTGTAATTTCCTCTGAGGATTGTTATAAATATTCCTACCTCTTCTTTTCTCCTCAGAAGGTGGGATCCGCCGAGAGTCCAGGTCGTGAGGCACTGCAGGTGAAGCCTCCCCCACCCCAGAAATAGAAAACAGATGCGAGGTTACTGCGCAACAACTGCATGAAGAGAGCTGGTTCCAGATCTGGCTAGCCCTGATCACTTCGTGATCTCCCCCTCACCCCAATACCCTCCACCCTTAGCGGTGTTACTTATATACATATAGGACTGTCTCATGTTACTTGGTCCATCCCATGAGTGTGTGTGTTCTAATGTCTTTTTTTTCTAACTCCCTTGTTTCCCATCTGCTCCTTATATTCTATGGCCACTAGAGGTCACCTTTACTCTTTATATCCTGCTTAATCCTTTCACTGTTCACAGTTCTGTTTAGTTACTTCCTTCCAAGCTCACCCCTTGCTCCTCCCCACCTTTCTGTCCACTCTCTCCCCCCTTTTGTTGCCCCCTTGTCATACTCCAAGCTCATAATGACTTCCATGCCTATATTCACCCTTCTCTCTCTTGAACGCATATTATGGGTACTCTCAGTTCTGACTGGCTCTGTACAGATTACATCGCCCATCTATGTATACTCACTGGATAATTTCTGCTTCTCTAACCTCCTAACCTACCCCATCCCTAATTCACCCCCCAAAACCGGGCTTATCCTCAAACAACTGGGGTTATTAATCAGCTATATCCAGTGGAGGTTTTCTATCTCCACTGGTTGTGCAGTTCAGGTTTACATTATTGCGATTCTCTGAATCTTTACCCTATGCCTTACTCTTGTGGGGGATGTTGAGAAAAATCCAGGTTCTACTCTGGCCAATAATCCCACCCAGTCTCACCACTCTCACTGTCTGCCCCAAACATGTGGCCTTATCTTTGCTCACATTAATTCCAGGAGCCTCTTGGCCAACCTCCCTGACCTTGAAGCATGGATTAGGGTTAAGAATCCTGACATCCTAGCCATATCTGAAACGTGGCTTAAGCCTTCTATCACTGATTCCCAGTGCTCCCTCCAGGGATATAACATGTTTCGGGTGGATCGCCCTATTGCTAAAAGAGGTGGAGGCCTAGTACTTTACTACAAAGCTCAACTTAACATCACTTTATTGCATGATCCCCCTCTCGTAAATGGTGAAGTTCTCCATCCCTTCCTACTGCTTGGGGGCATTAAAAAACTCCACATCTTCTGTATATATATATATACCTCCCAGAAACTCTAGACTAGGCTTTGAGGAGCTTGTGGAATATCTGCCATCTGTGACTGGGAAAAATTATATAATCTGCCTTGGGGATTTTAACCTTGACTGGACCGGTCCTAGCTCCGCACTCCTAGCCTCCTTGACAAGCAAGGCAAATCTCTCACAGCTCAGTCAGGAACCCACTAGGATCTTCCACGGTGGAAACAGTGCTACTCTCCTAGACTGGATACTGACTAATAGAAAGGAGGTCCTTGCCTCAGCCGGTGTTCTTCTGGATACCGTAAGCGATCATTACCCTGTTTACTGTATATGGGATACCTCTTCCTCCTACCTCCCTTCAAAAGTTTTAACCTTTTCCAATCTCTCCAACCTTAGTATGGATGCTTTCATTCATGATTTTAACCTAGTTGACTGGTCCCCCCTTCACTATACTGATGATATAAACATCGCCACAGGCTATTTCAACTCTTCACAACTCTCGCTGCAAAATAGGCACATCCCGGTCACCACGAGAAGGGTTAAAGGGAAAATCACCAAATGGCCTCAAGCGTCCCCTGCTCCACCTTCTGAAACTCAGGGATAAACTGTGGTCTGCTTGGAAGACCTCTGGTCTACTCACTGACTTTGAAGCCTATAAAGCCTTATGAAACACCTGCAAAAAAGAGCTTCACCTGGCTAAAAGCTTTTATTACAGGAACCTCCTAAGTTCTTCCGTTTCCTGTCCTAAAAGGTATTGGTCTCAAATCAAGGAAATTCTTGGGAACAACAAGCCTACGACACCAGCAGATATGTACGTAAATGATGTCCACTGTAACCACTCACTCACAATTGCTAATGCTTTCAACTCCTTGTTTTCCACTCTAACTACTCTTACCCACTCCATGCTCCCCAAAACTGGGTCTGCCTCTTCCCCCAGTTCTCCCTCTCCCCCTATTCTGGAGCTGGCTCAGGTCTCTTACCTGGAAGTTCTAGACCTACTCAAAACTGTTCCGGCTAGTGGTAGCCCCGGTCCTGATGGTATGCATCCTGGGATTCTTAGGCTGTTAGCTGCCTGGCTTGCAGGGCCCATAACCAGGCTTTTCAACCTCTCTATTAGCACTGCTTCTGTCACCTTGATCTGGGAAACAGCTAGAACTATACCTGTTTTTAAGAAGGGAGATGTTAAGTTACTGTCCAACTACAGCCCCATCTCACTTCTCCCTATGCTCAGCAAATTACTTGAGAAACTAGTCCATCAACAGGTCTCTGAGTACCTTCTAAAGTTTAATCTTCAATCCCCTTTTCAACATGGCTTCAGGGCCGGGCACAGCACTACCACTGCCCTGACCATGCTTACTAGTGATGTCAAAGGCAACATGAATAAGGGCTTACTCACAGGAGCCGTGTTCATAGACCTCGCTAAAGCATTTGATATGGTTCACCATCCGCTTTTACTGTCTAAGCTATAAGCCATAGGAGCCACTGACTCTGCCATATCCTGGTTCGGTAGTTACCTGGATAACTGCTCTTAAGCAGTTTCCTTCTGTAAGGTTCTCTCCTCCCCCATCCTAATCACCTGCGGTGTACCTCAGTGTTCTATACTTGATTCTCTGCTCTTTTCCCTCTTCCTAAATGATATTCCCAGTCCTTCTCTTCACAGTAGCTTTCTCATGTACGCTGATGAGCTTGTGCTTTATTATTCCTCCAAGTCTATTGCCGACATTAACCTTAACCTTTCGGATGACTTTCAGTCCCTTCAACCCTGGCTCTCAGCTAACCAGCAAATTCTAAACACAGGTAAGACTCAGGCCATGCTGTTTGGATCCTCAAAAAAAGTGCCCTCTGAGTCCCCTAAGCTCCTTGTCCACTGCCGGGAAGGTACTGCTGTCACTAACACCTCTACTTTCAAATTCCTCGGGGTTATGCTTGACCTGGCTCTTGACTTTTCAGCGCATGTCAATGGGGTGTGTTGGCCTGTCAATGCCAGACTTGGTGCGGCCTATCGAGTGTGCCACTCACTCACCCCCACAGCAAGGATGTCAGTAGCGAGAGGTGTAATACTCCCTCAACTCCTTTATGCCCTCCCAGTTCTCTACCAAGCCAATGCCAGTGTGCTCTGCAAGTGGGACACTTCCTATAATAATATCTGCAGGTTCGCCTTATCAGCTCCTCGCCTTACTCATCACTGCTTGCTACTCTAGTTTGCACTGGTTGTCTCCCAAAGACCTCCGGTCTTACACTCTAGGGTGTCTAGTTGACTCCCTCACTAGACCTCCTAGTCTAGCCTCCCTGGGTGACATGCTTTCCCTGGTCTCTCACGTCTGCTCACTCAGGTTGTCTTCCGTCCCCATGCTCTCAGTACGGCCCTGTGCTACAAAAAAGGGAGAACAGGCTTTCTCCTATTTTGCTCCTAAATTCTGGAACTCGCTCCCCCTACAGGTTAAAAACTCCTCCTCACACCTTTCTTTCAAGCGTTCTCTGTTCTTTCACCTCCATGCCCTTGGTAACTGTAACTGCTAGTAACTGGGAGTTTCCCCCTAAGTCTCCATGTTATGTTGATGCCTAGGTATAACTTACTTGATGTATCTTAGTTATTGTGTGTCCTTTTACCCCAAGCTTGACTAAATAACTGAGAAGAGTGTGCTCCTTCACTCGCCTATCTCACTTCTTACTTGTTACATTATCGTCTACCATTATCTGTGCTTGAATTAATTGTTAAATGTGCCCAGTTCTATGATGTATGACCACCTGGACTGTAAACGATTGTACCTATCTACTTGTTTCTGAATTGTACTGTTGTCATCACTGTATTCTCAATGTTGTACTCTCCCAGGTCGTGCCTGAAAATAGGCAGGATTGTTGCCTAGCGCACTTACCCAGTTACCAAAAGCTAATAAATAAATAAGTCAGGCCCAAATATTTATTTAAAGGAGCAAGCCAGGCCCAACAAGTTGCTCAAAGGGGTCCAGCAGCCAGTAGACCCAGCGCTTAATGGGGCAAGTAAGGCCCAGGTATATTTAAAGGGGCCCAGTACAGAGACGCCCACAGGTGCAACGGAGGCCTAGCAGTAGGGCCTCAGATATTTAAAGGGGCCATGCTATGTCAGAGCAGCACAGAGGGGCCCCAGCTACAATAAGCCCTTAACGTACAGGAGGTAATCAGACCCATAGTTTGCACAGGCTCAGCCAGCCATATAGGTCCAAAGGTGACAAAAATGGTCTACTTAGTCATCCATAGCAGGGAAATTGCTGGTAAAAGGCCCAGGCCAGCTATAGGAATCTCATCCCACCACAGCAACTCACAGTCCAAGGAGGCTATTTAGTTGTTAACAGCCAGAGTACTCACAGTAGGAGGAGAGCCCATTTAAGTTAGAGGGACCCCACTACAGTAGGTCTACAGCCAGTAAGGGCTTCACCAAGGAAGGTGACCAGATAGAAGCAACCAAGTGCCTGTTATTTACTGAGAGCTATACATCAAGAGACTGATATTGTGCGTAACTGTTGGAACTCTGACTTTTAATTGCATCAAGCCAGCATCTCATGCTAGTGTATGTTCAAATCAGTCTTCAGCAATCCTTCATAGACATTTCACCAGAGTATTTCAGAATCGGTCTTCATCAGCCCTTGAAGAGGAATTCCACAAGTGTACCCCAGAATCAATCTGCAGCAGCACTCTTGAAGAGAAGAACCAAGTCGTATTCTCACTTTTGCAATGTCATGTTTGTTGTTTTCCTCTAACAGTTCCCAGTGAACAGCTTGGCCCAGTGCAAAGTCTGCCATTCATTTTCTTGTTTTGTCATCCACACTGAAGTGCTGTCCAGATCTTCTGTTCCAGTTCCCTGAATAAACGTTCTGTTTATTGTTTTATGTCAGTCCTTGGCTTGTCCAGCCTTGGTGGCCAGTACTCTGTCATTCTCCAGTATCTACAGACTTCTTCCTCCCATCTTCTTCTTCACCTGACAGTCCAGAAGTGGGCTGTGACCTGTTGTTCTGCATCTTCTTCCTTACCTGGCAGTCCAGAAGTGGGCTGTGGCTGGTTGTTCTGCACCTTCTTCTGTTCCCGGCAGTTCAGAAGTGTGCTATGGCGGGGTGTTCTGCATCATCTTCTTTTCCCGGCAGTCCAGAAGCGGTCTTCAGCAGGGGTGTTCTGCATTGTTGGTACCCGGCAGTCCAGAAGAGGGTTGTGGTGGGGTAGCCACTGTATTGGTCATCTCAACCCAGCTGTCCTTAAGCGGACTGGGGCCGGAACCTTTGTGCTTCAATTCCGGTGACCCGCAGTGGGGTTTTTAGGTGAGGAAATCTTTGTGCTTGTTCTTGAATTCTGGCAACCCTAGAGCGGTGGGGTGTGGCCGAAAAACTCATGGTCTGTTCAAAAACCCTCTCTGTATCCCCCTAGTTTCTCAAAAAGTCCCCAGAGTCACACTGGCCAGCCAGTCAAGTTGTTCCTTGTTATGCCAGTTTCTTTGCCCCTGTTTCTGATGACAGAGAAAGTACAACCATGCATGAACTGCCATTAGTAACCTGTACAGAGTATTGCTATGGTATGCTGTATGATTCAAAGTGTGGAGTACTCCAGGTAATATACTTTAGTTAGAGGTGCACCACCTCAGAGATGAATTAGAAGGATTAGCATAAGATGCTCTTACAGTGTAGCTGTTACAGTCAATTTGCTGATTTAGAGATAAGGACACTCTTACAGCATAGCTGTTACAGTTGATTTTGAGATTTAGAGACCTCCTCATAAGGATGATAAAGTGATAGAACCCCTCCTTACATTTGTGACCATGTTCTCCTTCACTGGTTTAGGAATAAACAGCTGTTTGGCTGCTTTGGCATTAGGAAATTACTTTTGACTCCCGGCTCTCTTTGTCAGGTGACAACATTCACCTCATTGGGAACCTAAGTGTCCTCCCGCCATTCCACCTGCAGGGAGTGGCACTGGTGTTGGTAAATTGTGTGCAATTTATCTGGGTCATCATGACACTACTACCTTTTTATTCTTAGTGGATCCCAGCACACACTACTATTGGGGCACCAAATGTGTTTCAATAGGAATTACAGCAATTACTGCCTTGAGCTCTTTTAACAGGCACAATTATTAAAGAAGCTCTAGAAATAGTGATAACTACTGCAGGCAGGGTTGCAGACACACACACACACAGTGCTGTAGTAAATGGAGAGAACAGCAGAGTAATATGAGTCATGAGGCCTAACCAAACTACTAAGTGGAAGACTACACTCTCACAATCCTGTCAGTCCTTTTCCCCCTACTCACAGTAATACGTCAGTATGGTAACTTCACCATGCAGCTGTAAAAATTAATGCTAACACATCTGTGTTTCAGAATGTTCTTGTTAGCAACTGGCTGCATGATTGCTGTGTTTGTGACATCATAAAGGCTGATGTCATACAAACATGCAGAAAAATTGCATTCAAACAACATGAAGTTTTGCTGTATTCAGACATAATGCAGTTAGCCCCAGCACCTGAACTGCCCCGGAGAGGAAAGAGTTAACTCCATGCAGAAGCATGGAACGTTGAGATCGAGCTCGGTTTTCAAACCTCTGTCTCTGGTACTTACCAGTGCAACCGTCAGATTCTTTACTCCGCCTAACAGTGAAATCGCTCTGGAGATTCCTCTGCTCGGTTCGGTAAAAGTAAAGCGTTCGGTTTAAAACTTGTTCTGTATTGTTTTTTCGAATTTCCAGCCTCTGTCTATGGTACAGGTAGTGTGGTAGATAGGGAGTGACTATATTTTATTTTAAATAACTTGTGGAAATTGTTGGTTTCTTCGGTTTCTTCCTGGTTGGTCCGGTTAGCAACCGACCTTGTGTTTCCTTCTAATTTTAAATTTATTATTTTACAGTGGTGTTCCAGTACTGATCAGTTTCCAAAGAACCGGGCTTTTTCTCAGTTCTTTTCCAAACCCATGACACGGCTGTTACCGATCGGTTGGTATTATCTGGCTTGAACGCTTCTGTACGGTAATTTTGGTAGGTTGGCCATGTCTGAGAAACCCAAAAAGGAAACCAGTCCCACTGGGTTTCAACATTGTACTGAATGTGGAGAGGCCTTTGCCAGGGCCGACCCCCACCTCATCTGTGTTTATTGTCTGGGGTTTGACCACCTCCAGTCAGACTGCCAAATTTGCAAAAATGTTCCTAAAACCACTCTAGCAAAAAGACTGAGTAGGTTGAAAGAAAGAGAGGCCGAGAAGTCCGGAGACCCGGATGGCCAGCCCGGTTTGATTACGGATGAACCTGAGGAGGTGCCTACTGACCTAGGCGATACCTCGCGGCAAAAGGAGAGCTGACTCTGAAGGGTCGGTTCCACAAAACAGAAATGAAAGTCCGCCAGTTTGGACCCAGTACCACTTGCTCCAACTGCGGATGAGATAGCCAAAGCGATTAGTATTGTCCAATCGCTTCATCCGTTCCATCTGAACCGGTGCCGCCGGTTAGATGGTCGGTTCGGTCGGAACCGGCTTCTTCGGATTACGGTCTGGATGCTTTCTATGAGGAGTGGGAGGGAGACGAAGACTATCCCGATGATGATGATGACGATGACTACGATGGTGGTGGTCTGGATGTGCCCATTGAACCAGACATCTCCCCAGACAGACCCTCTGATGTCTCCCCTCCCAGGCTTTCTGAGTCCCCATCTCACTTCTTGTTTTATAAGAAGATGGCTGAAACCCTCCAGCTCCCTTTGGTTGAAGCTGCTGAGGAGGAAGAAGAGCCTGATTTTGTGGAGATGATGGGCATCCCAGAGTCCAAAAGGTTGTCTATTCCCCTTCACAAGTCCTTGGGAAAACAGACACAAAAGATTCTACAGACTCCTAACTCTTTACCTCCTGCAGATAAAAGAATGGACAGGAGATACATGTTATCAGGCTCAGCTGCAGAGTTCCTTTATTCACATAACAGCCATTTTGGGGTAGAACAGGCTGCAGCCTGTGACAGGGAAAACATTCCTTTGGCTTCACACACCCCAGACAAGGACTCCAGGAAAGTAGATGCCATGGCCAAGAAACTATACTTGGCATCCTCTTTGGGACTAAGGCAGGCAAATTATATGGCCTACACAGCTAGGTACCAGAAGTCCAGGTGGGATACAGTTCTGGAACTGGCTAAAAAGGCCTCCCCCCAGCTAGCCAAAGAGCTGGAGGAGGTGGCTGCAGATGGAACTGAGTCATCCAAAGTACAATTTCATGCTGTTGTCGACTCCAACGATGTGACATCCAAAGTCATGGCTACATCTGTGTCTCTCAGAAGGCATGCTTGGCTCAGATGTACTAGCCTATCACAGAACACCCAGTCTAAGGCTATGGATTTTCCTGTAGTTGGTAACTCTCTGTTTGGGGAGCAGACTGAGGCTTATATGAAGAAAATGGACGAATATAGAACTACTTACAGGAGTGAACAGGCCAAGGAAAGGCAAGCCACTCCTCAGAAGCAGCAGTCCAGGGGCAGGGGCAGGCCTTTTCACAGGCCTTTTATCCAAGCCCAGGCCTCCTCGTCTTACCAACAAAGGTTTTTTTTCCGAAGGAGGGATAGAAGGGGGATGAGCAGGGCTGCTTCTTCCTCCCAATCTGAGGCTCCTGCCAAGCAGACACCCTGAGGTGTCAGCCTGGGTTGACTCTCCAAGCCCAGTAGGAGGCAGGCTGGCTTACTACTTTCAGGTCTGGAAGTCTGTTACCTCAGAAAAGTGGGTCCTGGAAGTAGTAAGCCAGGGACTAGCCTCAGCTTCAAAAGGTACCCAAAAGGAGGGCCAAGTCTTTCCTCATGCATCAGTTTCAGAAACCCTTGCCCTAGAGGCAGGGTTTCCTCTCTCCTGAGCCGTGAGAAGGTTCCTACTCAACACAGGGGAAAAGGCCTGTACTCCAGGTACTTCCTCACCCCAAAGAAAACAGGGGAGTGGTGACCCATCCTGGATCTAAGGTATCTGAACAAACACATTTAAAACCCAAATTCAAAATGGTAACTCTGGGAATAATCCTTCCTCTTTAAGGCCAGGAGATTGGCTAGCATCACTGGACCTCAAGGATGCCTACTTCCATATCCCTATAAGGTGCTCCCACAGAAAATACCTCAGGTTCGAGTTGCCTTCAGGCCATTATCAGTTTAAGGCCATGCCTTTTGGCCTAACATCAGCTCCAAGGGTGTTCACAAAGTGCCTTGCAGTAGTGGTGGCTTACCTCAGAAGACAGGGTATCACCATTTTTCCATATCTGGATGAATGGCTCCTAGTAGGACAGTCTTCAGACCAGGTCACGTCAGCTCTGCAAACCACTCAGGACTTGCTCAGTTCCCTGAGGTTTCTTCTCAATCTGCCAAAATCTGTCCTTCAACCAGTATAGCTTCTCACCTTCACAAGGGTGGAATTGGATACTACCCAAGCAAAAACTTTCCTTCCTCTGGCAAGGGTGAAGGCCTTAGTAGACCTCGCTTCCTCCTTTTGGCCTCAGGTTTCTCTTCCAGCGAGACAGTTCCTTCAACTCCTGGGCCACATGGCAGCCTCCACTGCTGTGGCTCAGAGAGCCAGATTTCAGATGCAGGACATTCAGTTCCATCTAAGGTCCTTTTGGTCACAGAAAACAGATTCTCTGACCAAATTGATTCCAGTGACCCGAACTCTGGTCCAGGCTATCCAGTGGTGGCTGGACCAGGACAACCTCAGACAAGGGGTTCCATTTCTCCCTCAACTTCCATCAGTAGTACTGACTACGGATGCTTCTCTCCTAGGCTGGGGAGCCCACCTGGGAGCCCTAACAGCTATGGGGATCTGGTCCCCGCAGGAGTCTCTTCTTCATATCAACTTCCTGGAACTCAGGGCAGTTTTTCTAGCCCTTCAGACCTTTTCGGATTCAGTCAAAGGCAAGGTGGTCCAAGTCAGGATGGACAACACTACCACAATGTGGTACATCAACAAGCAGGGAGGCACTTAGTCCATGGCCTTGTGCACAGAGGCTATGAAGATTTGGTCTCTGGCCTATTCTCGTCAGACTTCCCTGGTAGCAGTTCATCTTCCAGGGATGGACAATGTGCTGGCAGATGCCCTGAGCAGGATTTCACAGGGGCATCATGAATGGTCCTTGAATTCTCACATTCTGAGGATCATTTTCTCCAAGTGGGGCATTCCAGAAATAGATCTATTTGCAGCACCAGACAATCATCAACTTCCTCTGTTTTGCTGCAGACCTCCAGTCCTGGGGACAGTTCTCCAGGATGCCCTTATTCTGAACTGGAAGGGCAGGTTTCCCTATGCCTTCCCTCCTTTCTCTCTCCTGTTCAGAGTTCTAATCAAGAAAAGAACTCAACCCTGCACAGTGATACTGGTGGCTCCAGATTGGGCCAGACAACCCTGGTATCCTCTACTGCTGTCCTTGGCTGTCTCACGTCCCCTGTCTCTTCTCAGGAGATACAATCTTCTCTCCTCCTCCCCGGGGCAGATCTGGTACCCCAATCTCCAGTCTCTCAGCCTCAAGTTCTGGCTCTTGAAGAATTGGAATATGCAGCTCTACATCTCTCTCAGGGAGTTCTGGATATTCTGAAGGTCTCCAGGAAACCTTCCACTAGAAAAATTTACAATTTCAAATGGAAGAGGTTCAGTATTTGGTGCTGTCAGAAAGGTATTGTGCCTGATTCTGCAGGCATTTCCACAACCTTAGATTATCTAGCTCATCTGAATAGTCTAGGCCTTAGGCCTGCCACCCTGAAGGTTCATCTAGCAGCTGTCTGTGCATTCCTTTCAGCAGGGAAGGGATCTTCCCTGGCATCTCATCCTGTTTTCAGGAAGTTTTCAAAGGCCTGGTTCACAATAACCCTCCTTTGGGAGCCTACTCTGCTGGGATCTTAATGTCTGCATTGCTCAGCTTATGCAGCCACCCTTTGAGCCTATGGCTTCAGCTGAATTGAAGTACTTGACCTGGAAAACTGTGTTCCTGGTAGCTATTACTTCTGCCAGGTGGATTAGTGAATTACAGGCCCTGTCAGTTGAACCTGACTTCATATCCTTCTCTAGGGATAAAGTGGTCTGAAGAACTAATAGGAGGTTCTTGCCTAAAGTGATATCGGATTTTCACCTAAACCAGTCTATGGCTCTTCCTGTATTTTTCACTGACCATTCTTCCTCAGGGGAAAGAAGATTACACACTTTGGATGTTAAAAGGGAACTTAGTTACTACATAGAGCATACTAAGGCACACAGAAATGACTGTCTTCAATTGTTCCTCACTTATGGTGAAGTGGGAAAAGGTAAGCCTGCCACTAAGAGAACTATTGCCAGGTGGATTGTTTCCTGTAGACAATTTTGCTATGACAAATTGGGTAGAACACCCCCTTCAGACCTGAGGGCTCACTCGACTAGGGGTACAGCTGCTACTCTAGCTGCGGCCTGAGATATACCCTAGTTAGAGATCTATAAAGCAGCAACCTGGAAAACAGTACATACATTCACCAAGCATTACTCTCTGGACATCCAGGCTAGGAGTGATGCTAGGTTTGGCACAGCAGTACTGCAGATCCTGTTCCCAAAGTAGGTTCTGCATTCCCTCTTCCATAGGGAACTGCTTGGTAGTCTGCATTATGTCTGAATACAGCAAGACTTCATGTTGTTTGAAGAAAAAATTACTCACCATAGTAATGTTGTTTCTTCTAATGGAGTCTTGCTGTATTCAGACCTCCCCCCGCCTCTCTCAGAACCTGTTTTTGGGAAGTGGGTTGGCAGGCACAGTGTTGCACCTCAGGGGTGTACCTTGTACCCTCCTTCTTGGTGGGGTAACTGTTATGTTTTTCCTTCTTGTGTTGTATAGTTTGAATTGTCACTACCTTATTTCTTCTTGGGTTCTCAACTTGAGTCTATTTTGGACCCCAAAAAGTATTTTGCCTTTTGGCTATGTATTCAAACAATTTCCACATTTTAGTGTTAAGTTAGTTAGTTGCTTGTAAGAATCTGACGGTTGCACTGGTAAGTACCACAGACAGAGGTTTGAAAACCGAGCTCGAGCTCAACATTCCATGCTTCTGCATGGAGTTAACTCTTTCCTCTCTGGGGCAGTTCAAGTGCTGGGGCTAACTGCATTATGTATGAATACAGCAAGACTCCATTAGAAGAAACAACATTACTATGGTGAGTAATTTTTTCTTTTATCCATATCAGATTAGAAAATGGACCAATTGAAAACAAAAGGGTTAAATTAAATGCATGCTGAAAAATAAATAAAAAAAAAGTTAGAACTGATATTTTTAATGTTTGTCTTCAGGAATTAACCATAAAGAAAAAAGTAAGCATATAGCAATTAGTCATACTTTTTAGTTTACTGAGAATTTTCCTGAAGTCCCACAGTCAAAACATCAGTTTTAGCTTTATTTTTTTATTTTCAGGTTTCATCTGCGCTAAGCCATTTGTTTTATCTGCAATCCATATACTGATGCAGCACTTTATCTTTTGTTCCTATATCTAATATCATTACAGTTTAGCAGTTCATTGCTGGAATCTTCACACTAATTATGATTATAATATTGAGTGATTTGACTGTGTTCAAATTAAGAGAACTCCAGTAGTTTTGGCAGCCAAATATTAGAAATATGCCCATCAATCAGTATTTTTAATACTTCTTCATATGATGTTGTCTTAATACTATATGGCCCAGATATTCAAACTGCGCCCAAAAAGTGCGCAACAGCAGGAGCAAGTGCAAGTCCACTGTGCCCATGTGCAAGAAGCGCAATATTCAAAAACTGCACAGGCCAAGATGCGCCTACGGTCAATGACTGAATATCGCACCACCTGCACCATAGCACAACTAGGGAGGTGAAGCTGAGCATATCTGATGCACCATAGCGCAACAAGGGATGTTCAGCTGAGCAGTCCAGATGCGCCATAGCACTACCAGGGATGCCCCCAGCTGCAGGGCAGCAATGCAACAGCACAACCAGGGATGCAGGGGCCCAGCATCCATGCCACAGATGGACAGAGGAACACACAGCAGAACAGACATCGTCCCCCACACCCCATGCACTGCACAACCAGGGAGAGCTGGAATAACCACTGGCCCATGGATACCAGCAACCAACCCACAGCTGGGCCATGGTGCCCCAGCACACTCCCTGACAAGCTGTGACCTGCACACAAGGATGGCCGACTACCCCGTACCACACCATCCCACCAATGCAGAGCACACCCTGCACCATGTTCCCCATACACCCTGCCCAGGAGTAGCATCCAACAGTGCAGGACACCCCATGCATGCCACCACCCCCACTGTGACAATGCAACCCTGTGCACCATGGAGCCATGCAAGGCAGCCCCACCATGGGCACACTGCAGCAGGCAGCAGCAGACAGCAATGCAACAGATGCATACACAGTGCCACCCTGCATGTCCCCCCGAAGTACAGCTGAGAGACCGACCATGCGTCAGCACACTAGGTACCCCACATGTGACAGGGCATGCCCCGGACCCCACCACCAGCAGTACAGCACCCTGCACACCCTCCCAAGGACACATCCCATTCCAGCGGCGGCCACAACAGCCAGCACAGACATGCACAGTGTAGCATGGAGGCATGCACCACACAGGATGCAACACAGTGCATGGACAAACACCCACCGATACCCAAGGGCACACCAACACAGGAACACGGTAGCAGGTCAACCAAGTCACTGGCATGTGGCCACGGCTGACGCGTAAACACGGCCAGCACTCCTACATTGCACAGGTGTGCCAACCACTCTGCACAGGCACCATGAAGCTGTATGCCACCAGCATGCTGCCGGAGCACAAGTGACAGACACTGGAGCACATCCCCTGCAACAGACACAAGCAAGAGCATGGATGAAGGACAACAACAGCAGAGGCCACAGTGCCAATGGAGGCAGACGTGCACCATACTGGTGATGGCAGTCAACCTGGCATTGTGCTGGGTACAGTTGTTATCCAACATGGACAGCCACCACTGACACACCAGCAGACAGTGCAAATCACAGACATGCAAGGGTGCCAGCTTCACACGCCATGGACGGTCTGACAGGGGTGCCATGCACACAGTGCAGGCCCCGTGGACCACTGCACACAGGCATCCAGTGCACAGAGTACAACACACAAACCACAGACAGTGACTGATCCCCCTGCCCACACCATAGGTGGTTCACCTCTGCACACACACACACACGCCCATGCGTGCACCACCCCTGACATCATGCACACCACTGCAGCTGAGCACCTGTAGCCCGCTGCAAATCAGAGACCACCACAGTTGTTATAATAAAATGTATATATTGAAAAAATGTAAAGTAAAACTATGTACAATTATATACAAGAGGGGGAAGGGCCACATAACAGGTGGGGGTTGGTAGGGGTGCAGGGGTGAACATATGGGAGAGGGAAGAAGGGGTGTAAGGGTGGGTCAAAGAGGGAAGGTAGTCGGGGCATGGGGACTTCAATGGCTGCCCTGGTCCTCCTCTTCCTGGTGCCGATGTGAGCTCCTCCTCCTCCTCCTGACCCGGTGGCGGTGTATTCAGCGCAGGAGCTCCAATGTCTCCCTTGCCACCCGCAGCAGCTCTTGAATGTTCTGCTGGATCTGCAGGAGTCGACGGCCACCTAGGATGAGGGAGCAGAGTCAATAGGTGTGACTGTCCATCCCCCTGCAGCAAACCCATTGTGCATGGCATACAGCCATGTGACATTCCCCTGTGATGGTGTGCGACCACCCACAGTGACCATGTCCACAAGACCTGCCCACCCAGGCAGCCACAGCCATGTGGACCACTGCACACAATCGCTCATGTCCTGCACAGCACCACCATGGCTGTACAGTGACTTGGCTATGCGGTGTGAAGGCAGTGCCACAGCCATGTGCCGGTGCATGCATGGACCACCATTGATGCACTCCCAGACGTACAGTGCCACTGGACAGTGCTGGCTGTAACAAAGTTGCGTGGCATGGCAGTGGTGTCAATGGATGGTGGCCATGCCCACTGCCCGCCCAGTTATACAGCATGCAATAGTAATCATGGATGTAAGAAACTCACCATCAGCAGGCTGGTCCACGTGTCGTGGACCACCATCACCCATCCTGTCCCTCTGCTCCAACATGCGGTGCCTCCCCTCCCTGTTACACCACTGTTCTTCTGGCCCTAAGGTGCAAACATGGAGAGAGGAACATCAGTACAATCCGTAGCAAAGTCCCCCCCTGCCCCCATGTGTGCACAATACCACACAGCCAGACCCACCCACCCCACACCCCGATACCACCACACGGCCAACACCGGACGCCCCCCCCACAATGTGCCAGACACATGCAACTGTGATACCCGTATGGATGATAAAAGTGTATGGATGTTGCATCTACCTGGCCATGGCACCATGCCCCTCCTGGCATGTGCCCGCAGGCAGGCAAGCAGGTCCAGGTCCCTACGCCTCAGGTCCCCATAACGGTGGTGGCACTGCTCCGCCGTCCACCCCATACCGGTGGCCTCCTCCAGGGCGTCGGCCACCTCCTACCATACCACACTCCTGGCCCTGTCCAGGGGTGCCTCCCCAAACAAAGCCCCAGCATGGGGCTCAACTATCACCACCAGGTTGGAGAGCTCTATCTTATTCCAAACCACAGCACACCTCAGCACCATCTCTGCTGCCCAGTTCAAGCAAAATGGCGCTCTGCAGTGCGGTCCTACCACGTGCAGATGCTGCATGGTACAGCGCTGCCATTCCCTATCATGCTGTCACCGAACAGCGCGATAGTGGTGCACCCATGCCTGATGCATGGCATCTAGGGGGCAAAGGTCAGACACAGGATCAAGGGTCTCTGGCACACGGACAGCCACAGCGCGATTGGAACCCAATGCGTGTAGTGCAATTGGGTGCCTGTGTGCCACCTCCAGTAGCGGCCTACAGTGCTGTTGCCCCAGTGCGCCTACAACGCCCCAGTGCCACAGTGCCATATAGGTGAACAGCGCCGTAGTGCCACTGGCACAATGGTGGCCGTGCCCTGCATTGCCTCTTGCACACAGCCGTCCAGCAGCGGCAGGGACCCTCGTCATCAGCGGGCATGCGCGAGTTAGGTGTGTACTGTGCATGTCACAGAACTGCGCCCTTGGCTCAGCACGTTCAACACAATTGTGTAACGCACAACCGCGCGATATTCAGCCGGCACATGCAAATCATCTAATCAGCCATTCAATGGCGCAGTCACTGCATTTGCATCCACTTAAAGATGTGCCTCACCTCATTTGCATGGGTTGCGCTATAAAAGTGCTACATTGGGCTGCACTGGCCATAGTTGGTTACTGCAGTCTATTGCGGTGAGTTGCATGCTGTTTGGGAGTGTGGACTGTGATGTTTGGGACATGCATGGGACTGCACAGTCACAGGTAACACCTGTCATTCTCACAGGATGAATCATGACTGAGCGTGTGGTGGAGGAAGAGGAACAGAGTCGTGGGAGGAAGAGGAGGCCAAATTTTACAAAGGCCGAGACAGATGCCCTGTTCGAGGCCTACCTCGACCAGGAGCCGCTTCTCAGCGGATGCCAGGGAACAACACAGGCCCATGCTGCTGCATGGAAGGAGGTGGCATGTGCTGTAAACCTGCATGACAGCCACCAGCGCTCTGTGCAGGAGTGCAAAAAGAAGATGGGCAAGGACAGGCAGAGGATTAAAGAGAAGGTGGCTGCCATCAGGGCAGCACGGTCTGCGACCAGTGGGGGACAGCTGGAGGTGCTATGCCTGACCCCACAGGAAGAGCGGGTTGCTGGCAGCATGCAGCATTGCACCATTGAGGTTGTTCTGGGTGGTGGATTCCAGACAGGTGGTAGCCCATCACTGCATGGTAGGTCATGGTCTGTCTATTGGGGGGGGACAGTGTAGGTCACGTGCAGTAATGCTACTTTTTTTCCCTTACAGCTCCTGAGCATCTGCATGGGTCAGCAGTGGTGGGCTTCTCCACTGAGGCTAGTCACATGGAGATGGAGGAGGGCCCATCCACTTCCACAGGAATATGGGGGTCAGAGAGACAGTGGGCCTGCCTGGACATCCGGACTGATGTTGGTGGAGCAGGTGTGGAGGAGGCCCTGCCCATGTCCCAGCATGCCAGCGTCCATGGATGCCAGCATGCTGAGACTCGGGCTGGTGTCGGATCCGTCACCGATGATGATGGAGCTAACGTCATGGGCAGTGACACATGTGTGCCACAGGATGGCCACACAGCAGGTGACATCATGGCCATGGCTGTGGGTGGTGCCACCGTGGAGGCCTGCGTGTCATCACAGTCCCAGCCTGTGCCTGTCTGCACCAGTGGGCCAGCACTGGTGTGTGTTCAGGACAGTGGGACTGTTGCAGCCACTGCGGTGACACCATTGAGCCCTGGGGATCGGCAGCCTGAGGGGAAGCATCAGCAGTCGGCCAATGGCCATGGGGGTACAGTGTCATGGGGCGGCATCAGTGCACCGCCTGTGGACATGCCCAGGCCTGGCCCTGGTGTGCAGCACCCACCCTCAAGGGGTGATGAGCATCAGGGCTGCGAACACCCTGAGGGACAGCATGCCGATCAGGCAGATGACCTCTTGGATGAGCACACCCGCATACTGCAAGCATCAATCAATCAGCAGATGCAGCTTGTGATGGCAGTGGATGCACTGAGTGCGGCTCTGCGCCAGGCAGAGGAGTGGCGCAGCAGAGCCACCGCTCTGCACCTGGCAGGGATGGACCAGTTGCGGGAGGATGTGACTGCTGCCATTGACAGGCAGACACAGGCATTCACAGCTGTCATGGCTACAATGGGCACACAGTTATTTGCCCATGCATCGCAGACACCATGCAGTGCAATGTCCACCCCTCATTCCCGGCGTCGTGCGACACCATCCTTGTCGACACGGGTTCAGCTGTGGACATCCTGAGCACACCTGGCAAAGGCATGTTCAGTGTGCTGCAGACCCCTGCACGAGCATGGTCGTGTTTACGCAGTGGAACCCCTGGGGGACCGTCGGTGCCACCCCATGAGGCCATTGGTCAGCCTGTCACTGCTGGCGGGTCTCGGCAGGGCCGCCCATGAATCCATGGTGGCCATGGCACTGTGGCGCATGACTGACCTGTCTCCCAGCATGGCTACTGTCTGATGCTGCCCTGTGTGCATTGTGTCGTTCAGCAGGCAATGCACGGGTTGGTACCTGGCCCTGCATGCACACACACATTCCATCTGCACACCCTTCCAGCTGCTGTCCGCTGTTGCGTGTGCATGATGATGCTACGTGTGCTGTGCGCCACTGTGCAATGGTGCCCAGCGTCTGACACATGCACAATGACAGGCAGTGGGCATGGTGGTCTGTAGACATGTGTGAGGCTAGGGGTGGCAGTCTGGGTTGGCATGCCTCCTACCCTTTGTGCATGTCTGGTGAGGTGTGTGTGTGTGTGTGTGTGTGTGTGACTGCTTGCCATGTTAGACCTTGCCCATCCCTGGCGGTGTGTGTGTTTCCATGCCCGGCCACTTCCCTTGACGGCATGCACCCCTGGTGTGTGTCCATGCGTGTTTGTGGGTTGTGCCTTTGCCACTGGTGGTTGCACATGGCCCCATAACTTACCTGGGTTGGCTGAAGTGCTCCTCTGTGATGGTGTCCTGGTGCAGCTGTGCCAGCTGGAGCAGTCGGGGGTTCCATCGCCCAAGGGGGGTCTGCCCATCATCATCATCATCACTGGCGTCCTCATCGTCCCTATCGCTGTCCCCCTCTTTGACCTGTACGGCTATCCCACATTCGTTGGCCATGTTGTGCAGGATGCAACAGGCCAGGAATAGCCCGCAGGCCTTTGAGGGGCTGTACTGTAGGGCACTACCGGAGGTGTCCAGGCAACGGAAACGTGCCTTCAGCATCCTGAACACCCGCTCGATGACATTGCGTGTGGTGGCATGTGCCTCATTGTAGCGTTGCTGCGATGGGGTTGCGGGCCGCCGGTATGGTGTGAGCAGCCAGGGACGGAGTGGGTATCCACTGTCACCTGTGTGTAGAGGGTGGAGGTTAGTATGGTGATCAGCATCGCCCTGCCTCGGGCCATGTAGGCCACTACCCATGTCACCTCTGACCGTGCCCCTCCCAAGCTCTATGTTTGTCTGTGCGGTTTGCATACTCACCCACTAAGTGGCCATTGGGGATGTCCCCACTCTCGAATCTGTGGCACAGTGCTGACTGGTGCCAGATGAAGGCATCATGTGCTCCCCCAGGGTGCGTGGCACAGACATTGATTATGCGCCCCCTGGCATTGCACACCACCTGGCAGTTGATGCTAGCATAGCCCTTCCGATTGATATATGTGGCCCCCTCGGGGCCAGGTGATGTCGCGGATGGCCACATGGGTGCAATCTATTGCCCCTAGCATGCCAGGCATACATGCTACCCTGTGGAACTCCTGTATGTTTGCTGTGCACTCTGTTGGTGTGCTGGGGAAATGGATGTACTCCGCAGCATGTGGCAGCAGTGCGCTGAGGAATTGGGTGAGGTGGCGTGATGCGGCCAACTGAGTTATGCCTGTGGTGCCCCCTGTTGGTCTCTGGAAGGTACCCGTGGTGAGCAAGCACATGCAAGCTGTCACTTTAGTCTCCACTGACAGAGCAAGGCTCCGTTGTGTGGGTGCCTGCATCACATCACTGCACAGCTCATAGAGCCGCCTCAGAATTGCCTGATTCAGGCAGTATCGGCCTACGATCTCAGTATCGCTGTACAGCTCAAAGCTGGTGCAGGTTCGGTACTGCCTGTTGGGGGCATACCGCCGATGGGCCCTTCCATGGCCGCGCCCCCCTGCTGCCTGTCTTCTCACCCTCCTCATTACTGCCTCCGTCTGGATGGTGGCATTGGCCATGTCCCTGGCTTGTGTTCACCCCCCCCGGCAGCTGTTTCTGTGTTCCCCCCACTGTTCTGGCTGCTACTTCCCCTGCACTGGGAACACCTTCCTGTGGTGGTCTCTGTGCTGTGTGGCACATCCCCCTTCTGCACTGGCTGTGGCTCCCCACACCTTCCCTGTGCCTGTGTGCTCAAGGTGCCCTTTCCCTGGCCTGCCCTGTGTGTCCCTCCTGCCTTGTTTGTGTGGCTAGAGTTCAGCCTCATGTGCCTTCCCTGTAGCATTCTTGTGCCTCTCCCTTGTTCCTTTTTATTTTGGCTCATTTCTGCTATCGCACAACTTCTTCTTGCTCCCCTATTGCGCATGGCGCATGTTGTTGACTATCGCTGTTCATTTTATACCAGGTTCCTCCCCTTCAGTTGCGCATACATTCATTATCATTGCGCTTTGCTCAGTGTGATTTGGGGGTGCATCTGCCTCCCGCTGAATATCACAGAATATGGTGCATTTCAGACTTGCGCTGGAGCAACCCTATTGCGCATAGCGCAACCCTTTTGAATATCTGGGCCTATGTGATTAAGTAAATACTGTGATTGTGTATTCAGTCCTAGGGAGGTTTACAAGGTTACCCATTGTTTTCATTATCGATTTAATTACTGGACATCAAGGTAATTGTCTTTTTTCTGTTTGTATTGATGTAATATATTTCAATGAACATGTTAAATATTACAAATTAGTAATGTGCCATTTTTTTCTATGGAGCTGGCCAGTTATTATTTGCCATAATAACCAGCCAGTTATTATGGCAAATATGCACACCGTTCTGAGCTGCTGTGGTCTCGAGACACTGTTGAGCACAGCATTCTGTTAGCATTTCTTTTTTAAACAGAATAGGCCACCACTGTAAAAAACATTAAAACCTTCAATTTTTGTACAAAAATGGTTCAAAAACTAACCTTAGTTCTTATCAGGGCAATAACTTCTGACTCAGTGCCTGACATATCTGTGATGCTACAAATGTGGTTTCCAACTGAAAAAGGTCCAGTACTTTACACATCTGCTTTATTCATTACCTCAAAACAGTTAAAATACTGTACTTCAGTTACACTATTTTATCCTTTATACAACACAGCCGTGCAGTTCAGCTAATCATCATTTTGGCTTGTGGTTTCTCGGCCAAGCTCCTCTTACCCCTGTTATTATTTTATGTTTTGGGAGATCCAGTGGCAGCTGGCAGTGATGCACTCCAACAGGTGTGGGTGAAAAATAACTAGCTGCTAAATGGTGCAGTAGTGTTCAATGCAAATGTAATTGCATGCCATACAAATATAAAGGACACTGTGACCAGACTGCAAAATAAAGGGGGCTCCTCATTAATGTAGATGCAACAATTAAACCAGCAATCAGACTCCCAGTAAGACTAAATTGGGGGGAGGAGGAAAAATTGATGATCAGAAATTTAAAAAATTACCATGGGGTGGTATGCAAGACTTGAATTTGATACACACTCTTGGTGTGTGATGCTGTCATAAACCCCTTGTGCATTGCTGTTGGGGTTTATGTAGCATGAAACACCTCAGGTGTGTATTAAATGAAAGAATAACCGATAGGTTTGTGTCTATTACCAGGCAGTAATAGCATCGAGAGGTTCTGGACACATGAACCTCGAGAGCGAAGCTCGAGAGGTTCCAACATGTCCAGAACCTCGAGATGCTATTACTCTCTGGTAACAGACAAACAAACCTATCGCTATTTTTTTTAATATATGGATGTGACGTATGTTTCAAATGGGCGGTTGACCGTTTGACTGAACTGACTTTCTACTGGTCGACTGCCGCAGTGTCCTATGCTGTAGATTCAGGTATGTTGTAGCCAGTGACGGTTCCCTCCCCCTGTCCATTTTTTTTAACATTTTTTAAATCCTACCTGCTCTTCAGGACCGCAATGGCAGGATCCACCAGATATTTTTATTTTCTGAGGGAAACCCATAATATTAAAATGAGAAGCACAACAACTGAGTTCGCTCTCGCTAAGCAAGGCAACCGCCGCCATCTTTTTTCAACTGTTCTGCCTGCCTACACAGGAAAACCACCCAATCAGGAGGCACGCTTCAGATGTGGGGGCAGGAGGTTTCTTTTTGGAAGCTCGGAAACAAGCTATTATCAGCTCCAAAGGATAGTATTACCAGTGATTGACAATACTATTACCAGTGATTGACAATACTATTATCACTTAAACTTTCAGGCTATTACCAGAATTTTTTTGTATGCTTTACAGACCTATTAAATTGAAGATCCATATATTAAATTCTCAAAATGCACACCACCCCATGCAATATTACCTATGTATTTGCTATTGAATCAGTGTTTCATGTACTATATAGTTGGAAAGAGCTGAAACAATTCATGGTTGGTGTAATGTTTAAATATATTGTGCTGCTAAAAGGTTACTTTGTTGATGGGTGCTGTGTATTAACTTAGTTGATAGTAGTCAGCTGTCAGGAATAATACATTCTGCAGTTCCTAGATATGAGTATACAACTGTCAAGATCAATTGTTTTCAAATGAACCTCTGAGCTACAGGGCTAGCACACTCATTGCTTTTAGAAGCAGAACAAAATAAACATATGTTTTGCATCAGAAAGATGTCTGGTGACCATGATTTTGAATGTTTAACTTATTGACATTTTGGTTATTCATTTTAAGGTGCTAGATATCAAAGCTTAATGGAAGGTGACTGGCAGAAATACTGTCGAGCACTGGAAGAATACTTGAATCTGGTTACCTCACACCCAGTTCTTAGTAAAAATCCTGCTGTCAAAGACTTTCTCACACAGAAAGAGGTATGGAAAAAGTAGTTCCAATCATGGCATCATCTAACAAATTTAACACAGTATTCATACTATCATTGTTTATTCTGCATTACCATTGCCAGTCAGTGTTACTAAGTTGGCCATTAAATATCTGCCTCATTACTGGTATACATGAAAAATATTCTATGAAACATCACTGGTAACAACCTTGTGATCTGTTTCTGATGCCATGTTCTCAATGGATGTGGAGATTACAATTTCTCAGTTTAGCCTGTCATTTGTTTGGACAAACACACTATTGAGTTCAGTATCTGCAAGGTCCTTGTTATGTACTTCCATGGTCGCAAAATATTCTGCAGAACTTGTATCATGCCATAGAATATATGTAGTGCTGCAGAATGCATTGCACTGGGTGATTTTTCCTTCAGATATACAGTTTTGACTGCTTGGCTGTTCTGCTCAGATTGTTTATCCTGTAGCCCCCCTCCTCTTCATGTGCAGCATGGGACAGCATCGATAGGGGTGCTTGACTCCTGGGTAATGCATTCCATCAGTATTAATTGTATTTTTGGAATTTCTGATTCCAACTCTGATTTTGCTCTGCATCCAGGCAAGATATAGGATTAGGAATGGAACTGGATACAGAATCAGAAATTCTGATTCTGCATCCAACTCCATTTAACTAAAAAGCTTAATCTCTTACTATCCAGTAACTCTTAATCTCCCCAAACCCCCTTCATACCCTCCCCTTATCTTAGCTGCTTGCTGGGGCAGTCCCAGTGGGCTGAGGTGGCATAGAGTTCATGGCCGGCAATCCACTCTGTGTGAAAGGAATAGGAATGGCTAATCCAGTATCCATCAACCACTGCCCTATCATAGCCCTGAGACTCCCCCAACTGGCATCCTTAGCCTGACTCATGTCTAATGATGGTCCCACACAATGACTCTAAGCCCCCAACCTCCAACCCCCCCAGCCCAGCAAAGATCTTAGTTCAGTAAAGTAAGTTCAATGGGCATACAAAACTTAGTGAGGAGTTATACTTGTGCAACTTGTTGATAGTCTGAAGGTATTTGAAGGAATGTGTTGTTGACTGTCATATGTGGATACTTTGGACATTTGCACTGTCTGTGCCATGGGCAACTACCTCCCTGATAGGATACTATGAAGGCAAAGGAACTCTCTTGAGAAGGGTTCCACCTCTAGATATGCCATGGGAACATAATTCCTATAGGCTAAAGGTACCTTAGGAAGGAGCCCCAAGGAGAGAGGTGTGCTGCTGGAGGAGGAGGGGGGATGGCGGGCCACAGAAACAGTGTTTTTGAGTGAGGCTGGAGGAAGCTTGTATAAATAGCTCAGGCATGAGGTGTGTCTGGTTGTTCTCACTCACTGAAGTGCAGGCATAGCCTTGGAATTTATTGTTGAATACCCAACTTAGTGAGGAGTTATGTAATTTGTTTATAGTCTGACAGTATTTGAATGAATGTGTCGTTGACTGTCATACATGGATACTTTTGCCATTCACAGTCTCTGTCCCATGGGGAACTGCCACCTTGTAGGGGTACTGTGTAGGCAAAGAAACCCTCTTGTGGAGGGTTCCACCCCTAGGGGTGCTGGGGGAACATAATTCCTGAAGGTTAAAGGTACTTTAGGAAGGAGCCCAGAAGTACTGTGCAGCAGATGGTGAACATAGACTCTGACTGAGAACAACTGAAAGCAAGTAGCGATGACATAGCAGACAGAGACAGAACTGAGCAATCACTGAAATTAGTTGGTAATTAACAGCAGACAGTGGCATGACTTCTGTAAGGAGAGAGGGAATGGCAGGATGGAAAGAGGGGTGCCATCCAACCCCAACTCACTGTGAAAATCTACTAGAGTAAATGGCTATACTAATATAAATGCACTACAAAATGTACCACCTCCTGCAGAGACTACCTAACTCTTATGACCTTGAACACAGAGGAGAGGAGAGGAAAAATCTCTTATGAGGAGGAAACATTTGGGATCCTAAGCCTTGGTCCCCTTCCCTCCAGGCCTGGGAAACAATTGTGATGATTCAGTTACCGTAATTTAGAAACCCAATTCAATGGGAAAGTTTTACAGGAAGGGTTCTCACTCTATCCCTCTAATGGGAATGCTGTGGGGACACTGTGAGCTGATCTCTGCAGCTAAAGGAGGTTCCTCATGAAGCAGGACCACTCCCCAATAACCACTGAAAGACACTCACCCAGCCTCCACTGAGGGGAGGTCTAGAGAGGAAGCTGAACTATTGAGGGGTAACACACAGGAGTTGGGACTTGCATAATTGTATGATCTTCACTCTTCAGGGGCAGAGGAAGGGAAGTAGGTGGATACTAGGTGAGCCTTCGGCAGCCATGGGGGACTATCTTTCAAAGGTGCTGCCAACATGGTTTCCACGCACAAAGGAGTCCCTGTGGATTTAGAGGCCTCACTCTCTGGCAGCCAAAGTCTTTAATGCTACATCAAGAGGTGCCGCTGAGTCTATCTGCACAGTCAAAGCTTCCCCAAGAGTATAGGACATTCTTACCTGAAGGACAGAAAGAGAAGGACCTCACCTGGGTTGTGGGACTCACCCTCAAGATGCAGACTTCAAAGGAGCAGAGCAACACCATCAGCATAAAGGGCAGGGAGCCCTGGATACCATGCTATAGTTGTGGCTGATATATGTCCAAGTGCAGGACTAATGGGAGGCCACTGATGAAAGCTGATGGCTAGGAGCACAAGGTAGAAACAAAAATAGGTAAAGCTGAATGACTGACTGAGACATCAAATGACAACTAGGACACTGTATATGACTAAATGACAGGTGTTTGGATGGAATGGTGAATGCACACCAACCAGTTCCTTAAGGGAGTTCAGAGTTAGCTGCTGATGCACTGCTGCCCTGGTAGGCTGTGGGCTGCAGCAGTAGAGAACAAATTAAACTGCTAGAGAAAAAGTGAAAACTAGGAAGCAGCATGCTGCTGAACTGAGCAACTAATTAAACCACCAGAACACAAAAGGGAGTGGCTGCCTTGCTAGGAGCCAGGTGTAAACATTTAATGATTGTAGTTTAACTGGGAGTTTACAAATGGCCTGGAACAAACAGCAGCATGTAAAACCTGTAATAGTACAAGCAAAGTAGAGCACAACAAAGGCAGGGCACTGTGGAAACTAATAAGCATACGAGAACCAAAACAGAAAGAAACAGGAGTCACAAGAGAACCGGAATGCAGCAGAAGTAGTTGACTGAGAGAAGAAGGAAGCACAGACTGCAGCCAGGAAGGTAGAAATAACAACGTACTAATCTAGAAAGCCACTAGAGGTGCAAACTATGGAAAACCCAAAAGCACAAATGGAGAGTTGGAGACAAACACAGTGGAGAAGAGGGGTGCAGAGCCTCAGGCTGCAGCAAGAGTTAGGCTGGAGGGAGCTGGCTTAAATAGTTCAGGCAGGGGGTGTGGCTGGTTGCTTCTGCCCACTGAACTGCAGGCATAGCCTCTGAGCTGTAAAATTGGTCCTGGGTTCCCAAGCACTGGCTCATTCACTCCTAGTAATCTCAAATTGAAGCAGCCTCTGGTTTCCTAACAGCTTTGGTGTTTGCAGCTACTACAGTATGTTGAAGATTAGAGCACAGGTGGAGGAGATCAAGGTTGAATGCAGATATACTTGTCCTAGAAACTCATTCTTTCTCACCCTCTACCCAGACTATCTGTAGAGCAGTGAGGATATATCCTTTGAGGTGTCTGACCTGTTTAGTATGTTATTCAAGGCCAGGGTTGCTGGCATTCATGGACAGATCACCTCCACTGCTAACACCAGCAGCAGGGGTCAGTCTGGGATCCTTAAGAACTGTCTTTTCCTGGATGAAGTACTGCCTGGTGGATGAGGATGTTGTAATTCTTGTTCTAGCTAGTTTGAGATGCACTGCCTCTAAAGTAGCTCTTGCTCTTTCTTGACTGCTCAAGACCGAGTTGGAAGCATGGATCCCATTTTTTGTGAGTATTTTCATGGCTTCCTTGGGCATGAGCCAACATACTGGCTTTCTTAAATGAGGCAGTGGTGCATCCCCTATTTAAGAAACCTCTCAATCAAGACAATGTTACAAATTATGCACCAGTCTTCAACCTGCTGTTCCTGGCCAAAGATGTTAAAAAGGTAGTTGCTGATCAGATGGTGGAACATTTAGAGAGTAAATGGGTGCAGCTGCATGGGAAAGGGAGCTGGATGTCATTGTCAACCTAGGGACAAATGACCTAGCTGGGCATGGGATCAGAGCAGTGCAGGAGGAGTTTGTGGAGTTGGGGAGGGGCCTTAGACAAGTAGCACACATGGAAACCATCTCAGAGGTGCTGCCTGTCTATGGCATGGGTGAGGCTAGGGTACTCTGCACCATGTAATTTGATGAATGGTTTAAAAACTGGTGCAAATCAGAGGATTTTGGCTTCACTGGGGACTTGTGGTCCACCTGGAGGGATACAGCCCTATACTGGCATGATATTCTGCATCTGTCTGGGAGGGGAACCAGGCTCCTAGGTGTTATGTTTAAATGCTTCATTGGCAAGCTTTTAAACTAGCCAAGGGGGGAGGCACTGATAAGAAGAAGGGAATTCCCAGTCTCTCCCCACTAAACAGGGTAGTCAGCAAGGTAAACACCAAGGTAGAGACTCTCAAATGTGGATGGAGAGAGGATCTCAGATTTAGAAGTGGGTAGCCATCTGGGGAAAAGTGACCACCAAACAGTGTGGTTCACGATAAACTCAGCTGCAGAGCCAAGCCATACAAAAGTGAAGGTACTGGACTTCAGGAGGCTGACTTTGTCAAAATGGGAGAGTGCCTCAGAAAAGCACTAGCTAACAGGCAAGAAGGAGGTGGAGCAACAATGGGAAACATCAAAACTGCCATTACAGAGGCAACAAGCCTTTGTGTAAACAAATAAACAAATGCAAATGAAAGTAAAAACACTGTGGTTCTCAAAGAGGTGTCAGGAAGGTTGGGAAAAAGATAGCATTTAGGAAGTATAAGGAAACACAGAAGGAGCAGGACAGAGAACTGTACCAGTTAAAGCAGAAAGAAGCGGGAAGGCAGTCAGAACAGCAAAGGCCCAAACTGAAGACAAGATAGCCAACTCGGTTAGAGAGGATAAAACCTTTTATAGGTACATTAGGGGCGAAGAAAGACAGCAGGAGGGATAGTGAGGCTGAATAAAGGGAACAGTGGGTGGGCAGAGGATAGTCAAATAGCATAGATACTGAATGAATACTTCTGCTCAGTATTCACAGAAGAGGGTCAATTTTAGTCCATTCACAAGAAAGGGTCCTGAAAGAACTCCTAAAACTGAAGGTGGACAAAGCAATGGGGCCTGTTTGGATTCTCCCCAGAATTCCAAAAGAACTAAGGGGAGACCTAGTGACACCACTGACTACTCTTTTTAACAAATCATGGGAGGATGGTGAGGTACCTGAGGACTGGAGGAGGGTGAATGTGATTTCCCCTTCATAAAAGTGGGAGCAAGGCAGAGGCAGGGAACTACAGACCTCTTAGTTTGACCTCATTGGCAGGGAAAATAATGAAAGCACTTCTGAAAGAAAGAAATGTTGAGTACCCAGAGGCCACTGGGGCACAGGACCCAAGGCAGCATGGATTCACAGTGGGACAGTCATGTCAGACAAATAGATTTGTTTGACTGGGTGACCAATGTAGTTGACCAGGGTGGGGCTGTGGAGATGGCCTATCTAGACTTTACCAAGGCATTTGACATAGTCCCACACAAAAGATTAATAAACAAGTTAGCCAGCCTCGGAGTGGGTCCCAGGGTGGTAGCCTGGGTAACAAACTGGCTGGACAACCGGATGCAGAGGGTAATAGTAAATGGAGTACACTCTGAAGAAAGGGGGTTACTAGTTGGGTATCGCAGGTTTCAGTACTGGGACCAGTCCTCTTTAATGTCTTCATAGGTGACATTGTGGCGGAGCTGGAAGGTAAAGTATGCCTCTTTGCAAATGACACAAAGATCTGCAACATGGTTGATACACAAGGGGTGTGGAAAGGAAGAGAAGGGATTTGGCAAAGTTGGAGGAATGGGCAAAAGTACTGCAGCTTAGCTTCAGTGCAAAGAAGTGCAAAATAATGCACCTGGGAAACAAAAACCCAGGGGAAGAGTACACAATGGGGGGGGGTACTAACAGCAACAAAAATGGAAAGAGACCTGGGGTAGTCACATTAGATGACCTTAAGGTAAGCAAGCAATGTTAAAAAAGGCAGTAAGGGGCTGGGGGGATACTGGGATGCATAGGGAGATGCATTACCAGTAGAAAACAGGAAGATGTTATCCCACTGTACAAACAGTTGGTGAGATCCCATCTGCAGTACTGTGTGCAGTTCTGGAAACTCCATCTCCACAAGGACATAGATAGGATGGAGGCAGTCAGAGGAGGGCAACTAAAATGGTGCAGGGTCTGCACCAGAAGTCATAAGAAGACAGACTAAAAGAGCTTATATACCCTTGAGGAAAGGAGGCGGGGGGACATGATAGAAACTTTCAAGTACCTCAATGGAATCAACAAAGTCCAAGAGGTAGCATCTTTCAGAAAAAGAGATATGCAAGAACAAGGGCGCAATTTGAAGCTAGAGAAGGGATGGCTCAGGGGCAATGTGAGAAAGTATTTTTCATGGAGAAGGTGGTGGATGCATGGAATGGCCTTCCTGAGGAGGTCATGGGGTCAGGAACAGTGGGGAATTCCATGAATGCATGGAGAGACATAATGCAATTATAGTGGGGGTAGAAGGAAGTAGGCTGTTGGTTAACTAGGATCTGCAACTTATCCAATAGGTAGGAAATGGTCAGACTAGATGGGCCAAGCGGTCCTGATCTGCTGTCAAAGTCTATGTTTCCATGTTTCTATGTAACATCTCCAAACTATTCCAGTCTGGTTTCCTTTGTTGATACAGCACGAGACCATCCTGCTCAAGGTGTGCAATGGTGTCTATGTGACGAGGGATCACGGAGAGGTGTCCATTCTTATTCTTCTCAATGTTACTGCAGCACTTGACACTGTTGATCATAGGGAGCTGTTTGGCAGGCTTAAGGATCATGGAAGTCTGAGCAGGACAGTCTTAATGATGGTTCTGATTTTCCACTCAAAAACATCACATTTAGTCTTCGTTGGTGAATATTGGCTTGCTGCCCTGGACTGTGCAGGTCCTCAAGGTTCTGTTCTCTCTCCCATGTTTTGTGTGGTGTACCTGCTTCTGCTTGGGGATGTCTTTAATCTGCTATGTAGCTAACATCAAGCTGTATAATTCTTTTGCCTATAACCAGCACCTTCCTGTGCTTAGGTAAAATAATTGTCTTGAGGAAATAAGGACTTGGATTTCTTTTGGTCGGTTGGTTCATAACCAGGAAAAGACATAAGTTCTTGTGGGTTTGGAAAGGCAAGAAACAGTCCTACAAGGTGAACATTTATTTATTTTATTTTATTTAAAACATATTTTACTTGGTAAGCAAACAGAGCCTAAGATTTCTTTCAGTTGTGAACGAGGGAGGAACAAGTAGTAGTAGTAGTAATCTTTATTTATTTATGGAGCCCTTCCTCAGAGGCCCAGGGCTTCATTACAATAAAACAATAGAAAACCACAAGCTATTTCAAACCCAAATAAAATAACTACATTGACTTTATCTAAAACAATATCATAAAACTCAGTAATACTTTACTGTACAGTGTGCTGAGGAAAGGCGTTACAGGACATCTCCAAATGCTTGTTGGAATGGGTAGGTTTTAATGCCCCTCTTTAAAACCTGAAATGAGATCATAGGGAATAATTACATTCACGTATAGAATACAAAATTATATATCCAAAAGTGAGACATATGCACATAGTGTAAGTAGAGGCATTTAAAACACACACCCTGAATGACTACATGGGAAGTACATACAGGTGCTCAAGGAAGGTAATCTTGAGTTATGCTAACAGCAATTAAGACAAATAGAAACATTTGTGGTGCCTAAGGACAAAGATTATATTACTTATATAACAATCCTGATTGAGGCTCCATAGCTTATGGAAAGCTGCTGCTGGCTCCATGGGACAATCTTACTGACTCAATTGAGCAGACCCAGGATGTGTCTAGGACAGTTCTGGCAGAACACTGGAGAGGTGTAATGTGCCTCGATCAGGCTCTTGACCAATAGGAAGTTAAGTGAGGTGGTGATCATAGCAGGGAGGCTATTTCAAATTTGGGGAGCCTATTACTGATAGAGCCTTGCCCTAGGTTGTGCCTACAGCATGGGCTTTGAAGCCAACACCCTTCCTCTGATCTGAGAGAATACATTGGGTTAGATGAGTAGGAGTAGAGATCAAAGAGGTAGCTTGGAGTTTGCCTTCCTGGTGCTTGGCTCCTACTAAGGCAGTGTGCAATGACTGTCTCACAGAGGACCTGCTCATCCTATGTTATTACACATGGAGCAGTGGTGAGTTTGTGGAGGACAGGCAAATATTAATCTGCACGGGATATTAAACCATGTGGAGAGCTTGGCTAGGGGGGTGGTGGTGTGGCTATGGAGTAGATGACATCCCCATAATATAGCAAGGGAAGGATTGCGCGCATTTGACAATCTGTTTCCTGATGTTTAGCAGGATGTAGCTCTTCACCATATAGAGTGCATCACGTTTTGCAAAGCACTTGGCTACTGCCTGCGTTACATGCCCTGAGTAGTCAATGGGTTTATCCAGGTGGAGGCCTAGGTACTTGTAAGTGGAGATGGAGCCCAGGCGATCATCTTGGCTAGAACATAGGTTAAGAGTTGAGGGGGGAAGAGCTTAACTGTTGTCTGGAGCTGAAAAAGCATGAAGACTGTTTTCTTTTGGTTCATGACAATCTCATTGTCCTGGAACCATTTTTGCACTGTTTGGAAATCCTATTTCAGTGTCTTCTAGATGGAGGAGATGGAAGGGCCAGAGGTATATATGATGGTATCATCAGTATACATGTGGATGCTGCAGGTACAGAGCTAAGGGTAGGTTGCTGATAAAAAAGACTGTGAAGAGCAGAGGTCCCAGGACAGAGGCCTGGGGGACCCCAAGGGTGACTGGGAGGAGGGGGAATGTGTTTGTGCCCAGCTTAACAGACTGGGTTCAGTTGAACAGATTGAACTAAAACCAGTTGGGCATTGGGGGAGGAGACACCCAAGGCTGCATGCTTATTCCAGGACAGGCTATGGTCAACTGAGCTGAAATCCTTGGTGAGGTCAATGAGTATGGCTCTAGTGCCCATGCCCCATCCATATTTTAGTGAATGTGGTTGGCGAATCTGAGGAGGGAGGTGGACGTGGAGTGGTTGGAATGGGAGCTAGATCAATATGGGGTTAGGAAGCCAGAGCAAGAGAAGAAATTGGAAACCTGCCTGTTAACTAAATTCTTGAGAATCTCAGAGGACATTTGCTGCCCTCCCAGTGGGGAATGCAGTTTGGAGGAGGTGAGGAATGCTCCCAGTCTTAGGGTGGTTCTTGATGAGCACTTTTTACTTCAATTTCAGGTGTTGGCTGCTATCAATAACTGGTTTTACAACCACTGGAACATATCCAGATGGAACCCTTGACTCAGTCCTGGTGATCTGAGGACACTGGTTCAAGCTTTTATCTTATCCCAGTTAGATTATTACAGTATGTACTATAAGGGCTTACCTTGTTATCAGTTGTGCTGCCTGCAGCTGATCCAGAATGCTGCCGGTAAGTTCTTGACCTCTGCCCAGGGGTCAGATCATATCACCTCATCACTGCATGTTCTACAGTAACTACTTATTAGGTAGCTCTCTTTGACTTCAAGGTGCTTTTAAAGACATGCAAAACCCTGAATGATCTGGGACCCTTACCTCTGTGATCTCCTAATTGCTCTTGCCCCTGGAAGAACCAGGACTTCTAGTCATGGTCTGCTCATTATCCCTCCTTCCTATTTGAAGCCAGGAGAGATAAGGCTTTTCTTAGTAGCAGCTCCTGTTCTGTTGAATGACCTGTCATGGGAGGTCCACTGTGCCCCCTTCTGTACTGTCTTTAAAGAACAGGCTGCAGATATACTTGTGGAGACAGGCAGTCCTGGCCTATTGTTAGTCATTTTTGAGACTGTTGGAGGTCTGATTTAACGACACACTGCGTTAGTGGCTTGTTTGAGGCAAAATGCAGGACTCACTGGGATGGTGTTATGGTAGCTTGAGTCCTACTTATCCAACACGGTGTAGCAGGTGGCATTTGGCTTTTTCATCTTGAGCAGTGTTGTGCTCTGTTGTGGTGTGCCTCAGGGGGTCTATTCTGGCTCCCAAATTGTTCACTGTGCCTATTTTGCCACTTGGGGATATCATTCTATGCTCTAGCTTGGGTTTTCATTGCTATGCCTATCACCCAGCTATATGTGTCATGTGCTCCTGATGATTGGGAGATTGTCTCAAAGTGAGCAAGTGCCATAAGGAAATTCAGGACTGGATGGCAGCCAGCTTGCTTAGATTGATCCCATTGAAGTCAGAGGTGTTACTAATGGAGCCAGGTCAGGTTGGTTCATCAGCAACAAGCAGTAGTGCTATTCTACCTTCTTTAGATGATGCTGCACTGTAAGTTGTAGATAGAGTGAGGAATTGGGGACATTGTGGACTTCAAGATGACATTAGAACAGCAGGAGTTGGCTGTTGTCTGCAGTGACCTTTTCCATCTTTGTAACATCTCCCAGATCATGCCCTTTCTGGAGCTGACTGACATAGTCACAGCCAAAGACATGGCCAGCTATTTCCTGAAATTTCTGTGATATTTCTAGAGAAATCTACTGCTTTCTCCATTTACACAGTAGGGGCAGCAGACAGAAACTCTTTAGAAATTTCACAAAATATCTGTGACTACTGTAGCAACGCTTGTGCATACCCTGGGCTCATCAAGGCTGGATTACTATAATGATCTGTACCTTTGGCTATCTATGAGGTTGTTGTATCACTTGCAGCTGGAGCAGAATGCAGCAGCCTGGCTGGTGGCTGGGACGTCTCAGTCCAGTCATATCACACCAATGCTCCATGTTCTGCTGTCTGCTAATTGCAGTGGTGCATGAACTTCAAGGTGTTCTTGTTAATTTACAAGGCCCTGCAGGTCTGGATCCTGGCTGCCTGAAAGCATCCTGATCCCTATGCTCCTGGCTGTCACCTTTGGTCAGTGGATGCAGGCTCCTTATCTGTTCCATAAGACCATTTAAAATCTTTAGGGATATATGGTGTTCAGAGTGCTGCCCTGATTCTCTGGAACACCCTTCCTTGGAGGTAAGAGGTGCTGTGTCCCTGGCCTTGTTCAGTAGCAGCCTGAAAACACATCTGTTGAAATGTGCTTTAGACCTAGTGCTACTGTTTAAATTTAGTACTGATTTAACTTTATATTTTAATTTATTATTTTAATGCTATGGTTTTAATGTACTGCTTGATTGTGAGGTGCCCAGAGCCCCAGGAATGGGTGCCACTTAAATAAAATTGCTTTGCCTCGCCTAGTTGTTTTTCATTATTTTTCAGCTGTATCATTCTGTTGTTATTTTTAGCTGTTGTTCCATCTGTTTAAGTGACTTTTTTTAACACACCCTGAGCTCCCAGAAGGGCACAATATAAATAAAATACAATGACTACTACAGCACGGGGTCATTATGTTGCAAGACGTAATGCCGCATGGCACTATAACGCTGCACGATTAATGCCATGAGGCATCATGTCTTTGTTCTGTGGGGAGCTTTGGCCCCCACACCCCCTGTTATGGGGGGCTGCACCCCCCAGACCCGCCCACTAAAGATTCTGAACTCCGTGGGGCTCCAACTCGGGGAGTGCACAGGCCCAGGTTTTGCTATAATGCCGTATGCTTTTAATCGTGCAACATTATGACCCGGTACGGAGTACTACTACTACTAATGCAATGGTGCCTTGTAATTTTACAGATCTGACTCTAAATTGCTATATGTTCATATGTCTGGTGTCATTTAAACTTTTGGGGGCAGATATTCAAACGTTAGTGCAGGTGCTAAGCGGTGTTTGCCCACGCTAACGGTGCTTTACACCCAATTCATGGGTGGGGTCTATGTTCAGAGACCCTCATAGCATGGGCAAAACCTATTAGTGCATGAGCACTAACATGCCACTGTGTCCATGCAAATGAGAGGGTCCCCACTGTATACTGGCACAGTGGGATATTCAACGGTTTGCACTGGTAGTAAATGCGACCCAAATGGGTGTTATTTACCGCCTTTTCAAACCTGAAACAATGGATACTCTGGTATTTAGTGGTACCTTCTGCCTCCAATCACCCATCCCTGTATGCTCATGTTCTCCCTGGTGTCTAGTGGCACCCCTACCCTTCATTCACCCATCCCTGCATTGTCTGTGTTCTCCCTGGGGTCCAGTGGCACCCCAAACCTCCAATAACCCATCCCTATCTTGCTTGTGTTCTCCCTTGTGTCTAGTGGTACTCCCCATCTTCCGATCCCCTGTTCAGGCCAGTGTCATGGTATCCTGGTGTCTAGGACCCACTCACTAGGTAGTCCCAGGTGTCTAGTGGTACCTTCCACCTGCCAAGCACCTGTCCCAGTGCCACCTCTGAGGCCCTGGTGGCTAGAAGCCCCACTCACCACCTGAACTGAGCATACCATCCACCCAACCCCCTGTACCTATGAAGGCAGTGCCATGGATGACTGGTGCAGCTCTCCTCTCGCCTGCTTGGCTGGCTCCTGTATGGAGTTGACAGGAGTGCACATGCAGTATACTGTATGCATGCTTCCTGTCATCCCATATGGTGGTGGTCTGCCGAAGAGGGTGAGAGGAGGGATGCTGATCATCATATTGGGCTCTCCGCATGGTGCCTACCTTCATAGGTATGGGGAGTTGGCTGGGTAGTGTGATCTGTGTGGGCAATGTGGGGGGAGCTGCTAGCCACAGAGACTCAGTGGTAGCACGGGATGAGTGCTTGGTCGGTGGGGATACAACTAGGCACCAGAGACTACCTATGCATTTCAGGCCATTGGATCAGAGGGTAGGGAGGCCTCTAGACACCAGGACACTGCGACACCACCTGGGATGAGAGAGTGGAAGGTGGGGGTGCCACTTGACACCACAGAGCTGAGCTAGACAGTGATGGGAGATTGGATGGCTGGGGGTGCCACTAGACACTAAGAAGAACATGAGCAAGACAGGGATGGGTGATCAGAGGGTGGGGAGTTCCACCAGATACCAGGAAGACAGGCACGGGTGACTGGAGGGTGGGGGGTGTCACTAGACACCAGGGAGTACATTTGCCTTGAATGGACAGACATTCAGTGTGTGTGGGGGGCCTTTGCTACCTTGTCTGACATGTCAGGCAACCGCAGGATGGGCACAAATCTGCCACTGCTTCCTGTGCAAATGAGACCATAATGGCCATGCATAAGGCCCCTTAGCACCTTGCATGCCTAGTGGGCTCATTTGTATTTTGTAGCTGAATATCGTGTCATGGCTCTTGGTGTTGTATGGGAACACAGTTCCCTATGGGCTGCATACAGCCCAGATTCATGTTGGGGCAGCACTACTTTATTTACCACTGCACTAGCATGAGCCAATATTCAGTCAGAAAATGCTGGACTGGTGTGCTATACAACTGAATATGGCAACATCCAGATCAAGCACAAGCCCTACACAACCCTTTGTGCTCTGCTTTTGCACATATTTGAGTATCTAGCCCCTGATGTGGTACTGATAAACTGATAAATTGTCAGTTTAAAAATAGATGGAAACTGAACAGACATTGGATCATTCCAGAGCATAACTGGTAGGATTTGATTTAAAGTATAATAGAAGAAAAAGGTAACTAGATGTCACTAGATACAACAGGAACTGAAGGCCGAGTCTCAAATATAGTTCCTTAACACAATTCATAATACATGAATGTTCCCCTGTAGTACATACTTATCCAAGTTGTTTTGGATGCCTAATTACTATTACTGATAATTATGTTTTCTGTTAATTTATTCCAAAGGTTACTGGTTCTTTGAGTAAAGAAATACTTTCTTTTATCAGTCTTGAACTCATTTTGTCTTACTTGCAATGGGTGTCCTCTAGTGTTAGAATTACTGTTTTTGTATTCAATTCCTAGCTCATTCATGAACAGAGGATCGCTCATTAAAGCACAGAATAGCAAAAGGCCACCCTTAATACATCTGGTCTCAAGACTGTGTAATCCCAAAGATTGTTGTCACTCTTGATAGGACAAGTTTTTAATTTGTCAAATTGTTCATGTATATCTGTGCTGTACTCTTTCCACACGAGATATTTCCCCTCATTTGTATGGATTCCATAATTGATACAGTAGTCCATATGTGGTCTGACGTAGGACAAATATAGAGGTAGCATAACTTCTTTTGAGCTGCTTTTTTTTACGTTTTGTTTTTATTGCTCCGATTATCCTATTGGCTCTAGCAAGGACTGCTGTATGCTGGTTCTTAAATCCTAGTTCTATATCTATTACAACCCCCAAGTCTTTTTCATTACTTTTCGACTGAAGTGGATTTGTATTTATAAACTACTGATGTTTAGGGTTATGTAGACCCATATGGAGGATGCAGCATTTTTCTTGATTCAAGGTCATTCTCCATTTGTTCATCCATAATACTAATTGATCTGTGTCAGTCTGTATGAGACTTTGCTGTTCTTCAGAGCTACATACTCCTCCTAGCTTCACATCATCTGTGTATTTACAAATTTGATTGTAAATTTATCGAGGATAACAAGCTGCAAACAGCAGTATATGGAAAGGCTGAGCCCATGAACGAGACCTGGCAGAAATTACCAGGTGGCAATGACTTGATTGCTGTAGAAGGACTTGGAATTATTCCTGCTGATATGATGCATCGCTGTCACAACTGATGTGAAGACAAAATACAAATTATTTTGACACTGTAGAATGTTCCATGCTGGGTTGCAAAAGGCTTGTGAAAGGAAAACATAATTAAAAAAGTAGAACAGAAAATAACTTTCTAAAAGGATGCCTACCATCACATGGGTGATGGCTTGGCCCTGCCATGGGCTGAAAGTTCCCCAGCCATAAGATGGATGAGAAAATGTCACCTGTGAAAGAAGAAAGAGGCATTATTTAGCAGGACTTGGCATGGCCACTGTGTCACTGTCCACCTGTGGAAGGAAAACGATAAGATGAAAAATTATGGACAGACAAAAAATTACGTCACATACTTACCATCAAATTAGTGATGGCCATACATTGTAATGGCACAGTGGTGCCACACCAACTACTGTTGCCGGAAGAGACATCCTTACTCTGTGGCTTGTGTTGTGTTGTCTAAAATGAAAGGGAGACAAAACGAAAATAGACACACATTTAAAACAGCACATCGTGTTACTGACTATTGTTTTCTTCAGCAGTAATATCTGTCTGCCAAAAATATTAAGAGCCCCATGTTGTTTTTTTGGTTTATTTCATTCCTGAGAGAAGATACAGGATTATATACTGTTTAAAATTGCCCATCCAGTACCATGCTACACATGCAATGAAGGAATGAAATATCGTGGCACAGTGCTATCTTCTTTACCATATTAGAAATGTAGCATAGAAACATAGAATTTGACAGTAGATAAGGACCACTTGGCCAACCTAGTCTGCCTGTATAACAACATGCTAATAAATGGGGTATCCTCAATAGAACAAATGTTAACAAACCACAAATGGCAGCCATCTTTAATGGTGTGAGTCATTAATTACATTAGCTGTAAAGGCACGTTTGACAATGTCTGTAAAAACTATGAATAAACAGAGCATGATGATAACTTAGGATGTCAGAAATACAATTTTTACCAAAATGCATAGGATGACATTTTTTGCCTACCAAAAAAGACTGCTGCTTTAAATTAAGTGAATTTACCATTACAACATACAGTGTTGGCTTTTGCTGTAGATCAGGTGTTCATGCCTTGATGGACTCAGTGTGGCTGTAGTCTCATCTTGAGGTCTGGCTTCAGTTTGCGATGCCAGCTGGTGATTTTCTCGCTGGTGCGATGGTTCACACACTGGCTGCTGAGACTGCTCACAGGATGTCTTCAAGGTGGTCTGTTTGGATTGCTGGAGTAATGGCTAAGAGGCTGGCTGATGGGATTATTGTCACTGGTAGGAGGGTAACATCAGGCTGGCTAGTGGGGGTTAGTGGCACTGGCAGGATGACTAACAGCAAGTGGCTGGTGGAATTACCGTCACTGGCAGGTTGACTAACAGCAGGCTGGCTGGTGGGATTACCATCAGTGGCAGGTTGATTAACAGCAGGCTGGCTGGTGGGGTTAGCGGCACTGGCAGGATGGCTAACATTGGGATGGCTAGTGGAATTAGTGGGAGTGGCAGGATAACTAACAGCAGGCTGGCTGGTGGGATTACCGTCACTGGCAGGTTGTCTAACAGCAGGCTGGCTGGAGGGTTAGCAGCACTGGTAGCATGGCTAACATTGGGCTGGCTGGTGGAATTAGTGGGACTGGCAGGATAACTAACAACAGGCTGGCTGGTGGGATTACTGTCACTGGCAGGAGTGCTAACATCAGGCTGGTTGGTGGGATTAGTCGCACTGGCAGGATGACTAACAGCAGGCTTGCTAATGGGGTTAGTGGTACTGACAGTATGACTAACAGCAGGCTGGCTGGTGAGATTACTGTCACTGGTAGGAGGGCTAACATCAGGCTGGCTGGTGGGATTACTGTCTCTTGCAGGATGGCTAACAGCAGGCTTGCTGATGGGGTTAGTGGCACTGTCAGGATGGCTAACATTGGGTTGGCTGGTAGAATTAGTGGGACTGGAAGGATGACTAACAGCAGGCAGCTGGTGGGAAGGGATTTCTTGCACTGTCAGGATTACTAACAGGAAGCTGGCTGGTGGGATTACTGACGGCTGGAGTGCTGGCTACCAGAATATGCTGGCTGGCTGCAGCACTCGTTAAATGTTATGTTATGCTGTGCCTGTGGCCAAGACATTACATACTTATGACACAGGCAGATGGCAGTCATGGTGTTGAATGTACAGAAGCATAACATAAGTTGGGGAAAATATTGATGGGAAAAAAATTCAATCATAAAGAAAATGACAGGAGGGATCTAAAATACTTTCCATGATTTATGCAGTACTACTACCATCTTCGTCATCATCAAGAAAGCAGCCCTCACAGTCTTCCAGGCAGGAGTTGTCCTTACTCTCTCTGATTCTAATTCTCTGACTAAGTCCATTATGGATTGCAACCTACGTCAAGAATTACCAAACCTATGAATAGGACTGACTACTCTGTTTAGATGCTGTCTCAAGCTAATAATGTCTCTCTGCTGTGATGATGTAATTATAATCATCCAAATATTGTAAATAAAGCCTGTACTTACTGTAAATACTGTAAATAATGTCTGTGACAATGTCTGTAGCACATGCTCTATGTAACTGTTGTTATACCCTGTCTGTATTACTTTCTGTCTTACATGTGACGAAGTACCTTGGAAATGAGCCTCTGGCTCAAAGCTTGTAAACCGATATATCAAATAAATAAATAAATAAATTACTTGGGAATTCTCTCTCCATAAGTGCCTCATACACCCCAATAGAATGCAGTTTTCCACTGTCACCCTGCTGTTCTGCTTCCTCATCATCACTGCCGCCAAATTCTGGTATAAAAACAGATGTACTTCTCCTATGTGAAATGTGCCCTTTATTCGTTTTAATAAATGTTAGCATGCCAACATTTCTAGGCGATAGAGTCATACCTCTGTCCTGCACAATGGTCCCCAACAAACTGAATGCCCTCTCCACATTTAGACTAGAGGGAGGACAACTAAAATACTTTACTGCTGTAGAGGTCGGTGCTGGCCACTCAGTCAGCTTGCTACTGTATGAGCAGAGGCTCTTCCAATATGTTCAGGTGCCTGGTGTCTTTCAAATATGTATCCACCATGCACTGTGCTGCATGCAGTCCTGCTGACTCATCAGTCTCCTCCTCCTTTTCTGCCACATCTGCGGTTCCCATCTGTGACAAAGCATTCCAAAGTGGATTGATGGTCATTTGTCCTCCTGAGAACAGCCTTGTTTTTTCACCATGCTTCACTGAGGTGGTAGCAATAGTTAATCTGTCACTGTCATGATTTAGCTTGCAGAACTGTGCTTGTGACATCTGTGCCCCATGAACCCTTCTTATGAGCTGATCAGTAAGATTTTTTATCTGAACACACCCACTTTCAAGTGTGGATGACAGGCCTCTTTTATATTGTGGGTCCAGCAAGGTGACAATTCCAAAGTTATGAGACTGAAAAATGCTTGAAATATGGATATTGCAGTCTAATATTTGCAGCATCGTTCCATTAATGCACAACTTGCCTTGTCTCCACCTGCCTCTAGCACCTGCTGTACATTTGACAAGGTCAGCCTCAGCACCCTTAGCAGTGGGATGGCCTGACTGATAGAGGCAGTGTTCCCCCTCACAGCCTGTGTGGCATGCTCAAATGACCTCAGAATCATGATGTGGCTATCCATGAGTCGCCATTGCTCAGCTGCAAGATACACGGATGCTTCCAAACTATCACAGCTTGTGTGCAGTAGAAGGTATTCCAGGATAGCTTTGTACTGCTTGCACAAGCACTCGATCATGTAGAATGTCGAGTCCCATCTTGTAACAATTTCCAGCTTGAGATGGTACTGAAGCAGCTTGTTTTGGATCTGCAACTGCCTAAGCTGGTCATGGGCCTTTCCAGAACGAGCAAAGTGGGCCTAGATGCAGTGGGCCATAATAAATATTGCCTTGATTTCAGGATATGAAAGAAACTCCTGCACTACAAAATTAAGACTAGTACCTTATACTAAGGTTCATACTAAGGTTAGAAGAAAGGGCTAGTAGGCCAAAGCCCATAATGCTCCTATGCTAGGCCATAGAGTAGAATGTTAAGACATACCCAGACATAATTAGCGTGTCGAGACGATGTTTAAAAAATCTCCTTAGTATTACTTGTTACTACATCAGATGGAAGTCTATTCCAAGGCCCAATAGTTCTTACAGAAAAGAAAAACTTACGATTATTGTGTTTAAAAGATTTACCAGTTAACTGGAGGGCATGGCCTCTAGTATTATGTATTGATGACTTAAAAGAAAATCCTAACTCAGTCATGATATAGGGGTCATGAATAATGTCATATAGGAGGAGAAGGTCACCTCTAATGCATCTGATAGTAAGAGGCATTAGTTTCAATGTATCCAACCTAAACTCATAAGATGAGGATTCGAGAACAGATATTTTTTTAGTGTATTTTCGCTGAACCCTTTCAAGAGAGTGACTAACTGATTTTTTAAAAGAACACCACAACTGTGAAGCATATTCAAGATGGGGATGGACATAGGACCTGAATAGGGGTAACAACACCTCCTGATCTTGAGATCTAATATTACGCAAAATAGACCAAATAATTTTATTAGATGTACTAATAACCGAATGCATATGCTTGGAATATGTTAAGTCATCTGAAATGTTTATACCCAAATCCTTCTCATCATTAGTGGCACACAATGGTAAATCATCTAAAATATACTGGAAATTTAAATTATTAGAACCCAAATGCATTACTTTGCATTTTGTGGAGTTTAACTTCATGCCCCATTTATTAACCCAGGTACTAATAATATCAAGATCATGCTGAATACAAGATATTTGGTCTAAATTAGAACATGGTCTTCTGATCTTCACATCATCTGCATATTTAATTGTAAATGAAAGGCAGGAATTAGTTAAATCAGATATAAAAGCCTGAAAAAGACAGGGGCCGAGAACCGAGCCTTGTGGAACACCACTTAAAACTTTACCAGAGTTAGAAAATGCCCCATTAATCATCACCTTTTGAGTTCTGTTTGAAAGCCAATTATGAATCCATGTAACTATATGACTATTAATATCAAGACCTGTGAGTTTTTGAATTAGAGCCCAGTGTGGCATGGTGTCAAAAGTTTTTCTGAAATCAATAAAGACAATGTCACAGGCTAACCGGTTATCCAAACAAGAACTAAAATGTTCAAAAAAGCAGAGCAAATTTGTCAGACAGCTTCTACCCTTCTTAAAGCCATGTTGTTCCAAATCAGATGCATCAATATTAGAGGCAATAATATCCTTTAGTAGACTTTCTAACACCTTACATATGGATGAAGTCAAACTAATCGGCCGATAATTTTCCCATAGATGTTTTGATCCCTTCTTATGTATTGGTACCACAAATGCCTCTTTCCATTCACAAGGGATAAAATTATATTGTAAAAAAAGGTCGAATAAAAGTTTGAGTGGAAAGGCAATATGTTTAGATAATAGGTAAAGTAAATGCCCTGCTATATTGTCTGGGCCTGAACAAAATTTACCTTTTAGTAAGTGTAGTTTTTTAAGAATAGACTCAACGGAGAATGTGATAAAAGTATCTGATGGTGAAATCATAGGTACAGGTGATTGAACTTCTGATACAGAGAAAACTTTACAAAATTCATTATTAAATACATCAGCCATGGCTTTTGGCTCATGGGTAAGTATGTTTTCTGTTGTAAGAGGTCCCACCACACTTGGACTTTTCCTGAGGGAGTTTATATAAGAGTAAAATTGTTTGGAATTAGACTTACTAGCTGTTGTTGCCAATTTCATTTCCCATCTAGATTTGGCCCTACGGATGACTAATTTACACTTCCTACTTGATTTTAAAGAGGATTCCCAATTAGAAGTTGTCCTATTCTTTAGGTAGTTACAATGTTTTTTATTTTTTATATTTATTAAATGTTTTATGTTTTATTCATCCATCTAGGAGTCTGTTTCCCATTAGAATTCTTATTTTTTGATGGAAAATAAGTATCACGAAGAGTCGAAATAAGTGATTTGAAAAGTACCCAACTTTGATATAAGGACTGGTTATCAAAAAAGATAACCAGTTTATTTTTTCAAGGTATAGATTGATACTGTGAAGATCAGCTTTGTCGTACAGATATATAATTGAAGAATTAGTACTAAAGACAATATGTCTCTGCAAGTTAAATAAAATAGAATTATGATCACTGCTGCCAATTGGTGCTGAAATATGCACATCCCTAATATCTAAAGCGGTACTACTCAGAACAAGTTCTAATATATTATTACCTCGGTTGCAGAGGTTATCCATTGCTGTAAGTCCAGTTCCAACAAGTGGACAAAATGTATTAGTAATACTGCTAGATGTTGTGAATGACTTCCAATTTATACCTCTAGGGAACCCTGAGAAACCCACCATCTCTGATGCATTTAACCACATTTGAGCCATTATCGCTTGATATGAAACCTGCTTTCAGGGACAGTCGGTGCAGTAACTCATCAGTTTTGGTTAGGAATACTTCATAATATTTTTGACCTGTATGTGACCCTGGTACACTCCTCATTACCAGTGTGGCATGCTGGTGAATACTAGAAATGTTGCTACTTGCACAGTTAGGCTTTGTACAGTTTTTTCCCATCCTAGCATCAAATACTATCCCGGGTACCTGTGCCCACTTGTCTGTAATACTTAGAGCTACCAGCTATTTGGCCACTGATCCAAGTATCTATACTAAGGTGGATGTATGGTGATGCAGAATGCTGTAGGGCATATCTTACTGTGCATGTCTCAGTACTATACAGTTCTGGGACAGCACAGTTGGAGAAATACGTGTGTGACAGAATCTTCTATTTTGGACTCACTCATGTCATCAACCTGCAAACCCTGCACTCTCCACAAAAGAGAATGGCAACAGATGAATTGCCAGCATTTCTGAAGTTGCTGCATTAAGTTCATGTGCAACAGCATGATTTGGGGGGTAATTGGTGTGATGCTCAAACATACCCTGCAATGTAAGCTGTACCTTTTGGGGTTTGGACTGAGACATCAAACAGCTGGGCACTGCACACTGGTGGCATGGATGATGGAAACCTTTGGACTCGGGGTCACAGATGTTGAATGCATGAATGACATGATTTTGGATGTATTAAGGACAGGGGTTGATGTGCTTTGCTGGCTCTTGCTGCTAATGCTTACACCACCACTGCTACTCTGCCCACTACCTAGGAAATCCCACCAACTCTTCATCTTCATGTCTGTAGGAATCAGCTGTGGCTACTTCAGCATCCTGCCATGGATCTGTAACTATACCACTTTGGAAGCAATATAAAATGTATTTAAGATGATGGACTTAAGGAAAAGAGTAAGACATTTAGAAAAACATTTAGAAAAACCTTTAGATTGTAGTAGAATTAATATTTGGCCTTTTGACCTCCTACTATGCTCATTTCAGCACTAGTAGAATAAATACATACTGTATTACCATCATTACCCAGGTTTTATCTCTATGCTAGACCAATAAAGATCTAGTGATGATAAATTTAGTGGCTTACATATTATTTCATACAGCTGACCTTTTAACCATCAAGGATGCAAGTCTCATTTAATAAGTATATAGAAATAGAACACTTAATAATAAAAGTGAGAGGTAGAATCAACAATAAACATAAACTGTTTTATATAATAGAAATCTTATAAAATGAAGAATAATTAAATCTTGACCTTTTGACTTCACATTAAGCTTGTAACAATATTAAGAGAGAGAATACATACTTTATACAAATTGGTTTTTAGGCTGTTCTCTATGTCAGAAGAAAACAGTTGTGATAAGAAATTCATCTGTTTATAGCACATAGGAATTTGAAGAAATATTGTTGACTAGGATAGGACCATAACCTGTGCATCATACAATATACAGATTAGAAGAAGAAGAAGAAGAATCTGCATTTATATAGCACTTTTCTTACAACCATCGAGCCATTATTAAGATTACATGATAATAGTTTAACTATTTGTGGAGAATTGGAGTACTTAGTACAAATGTTAATAATTACAACTTTATGAGAGATTGTGAAAGATAAAAAACTTCCCACCCTCTCTTCCATGTTGCTGTCAGGAGCTGTTTGCCCCCATTTATATTGGCTCTCAACGATTTAATAAAGGAAGACATCCTTGCTGATAAAGAGAGATGTTTAGATATTTAGACATTTTGATTTGACTAGACCCTCACCATGTTAGAATATATACAGAATGATTAAAAATACATCTATAAAAGTAATATTACAATAAATAACAAAAGCATATGTTTCACAGGTAGGACACCTAGTGTATTTACTAGGTGCTGCTTAATAGAGAGACATCCCTCTTTTGGTCTTGGCAGGTCAGGTACAGCAGCGATTGCAAACATTGCAAGACTATTGCCTGGTCTCATGGTGATGCGTATTGCACTGCACCCAATTCCTAGCCTGTAGGGTATTTAAACAGAGAGCAAAACGGGCATGACACCTCTACATAGAGAAAGCAGCAGGTTGCACCATGCTCTGCAACAAATATAAAGTGAGTACAATTGGAAACTTTGATCTATGAATGTTTTTCTTACTCATAAGGCATAATATTTAGATGAAATAAAGGATGCACACGTTGAGTTTTAAAAAACATCTTTTATTCACAGAAAGGGGATACTTAGACAGCAGAGTACATGCACAACTTAAAATGAAGCCAAATTTTTGTTAAGGTAAATAATACAGAAAATGTTCTTATGCATAGAGATCACTTACATGCAATTGGTAATTATGGATGTATGTGTATAACTTATGTGATAATTCTGTATTTTTTGATAGAATACTAATGCTTATCAGGAGAAAAAAACACATTGAGTAACAACATAAGGATTATTTTTGTTAAGAGAGGTAATGAATTTATCAGTAGACTGTGGTCAGAAATATAGGTTTGCAAGAGGCAGTAGCTATATACAGATGTTTTTCATTTTCTTGTTGTTTTAGCTGTCCTATGCAGAATTAGAAGGAATAGAAATAAGAAATATAGAGCTCAGAATAAACAGGCAGGTATACTGCAATATGATTTAGAAAAAACGTCTTAATAGAAAAAATTCAGTTATTTTATAAATAAATGATTATGTTGAATTTTGATTTACAGATAGTATCCAAGAATATATGGGGATATTTGAGTGTGGACATATGGTCTTAGGTATGTAGGTGAGCATAGATAAAAAATGGAAATAACATAATGGATTTAAGGATTTTTTTTTTTTACTCTAAGTGATTATACTGTTATTGTTATTGATTCAGATGCAGTTTCACACTGAAGAAATATTGTTCTGAAACGTTTGGGTTACATGGATTGTATCTGGACACATTAGTGTTAATAAATAATATTTGTTTGATATACATGGGTGAGTGGGCCTTTGTTACCAATTTTTGTGATAGAGGTACTTCAGAATCCTGCCATGGATCTGTATCTATACCAATGGGATGCCTTGCTCAATGTGCTCAATAAGGGAGAAGGCTCCCCTGTACCACATTGTCTTTGGTGCTGAGTCCAGTGTAACAGGTAACTGGACTTGAGGGGTGCGTGTGTGTTGTCCACCAGTGCTGAGGTGGCTACCCTTTTTCCCATGGTGCACAAGCACTTGGCATAGCTAGTAAATAGACACTGTTTCATCTTTTAGGTCCAGAACATAAAAATCCCAAACTAGGGTATGTGTACCCTTGCTGTCATATGACAGTGGTAAACTGGATTCTGGGACATTATTGGAGAGCTAGAAATGGATGTTTTGGGGCATGATTTCAGCTCTGCTACAACTGTTGAGTCACTGTCTCTTATTACTATTGGCTCACCACAACCAGCAGCAGCTCCGCTGTATTTTACTGATTCCCTGTCCCTGAAACTTACTTTTCTTTTTCTCTGGCTCCCATACAGGTTGCAGCCACCCCACCTCCCCATTTGTCATGGGGCGCCTGATGTTTCAAGAGGGAAGGGGGACCTACCTTGAAAGAACTAGGACCAGCACATTAACAACCATGGAGAATGAAATGGTATTGTCTTACCACAGCCCGGGTCCTACTGCAGTCTAAAAGGACACAGCTACCCCTCACAACTCCTTTGAACTTTATGGCTGGAACAGGAATTCTCTTCTTTTTGTTTCTTCTCTCGGAGTCCACCACCAGCACCCCATCCCAGGAAGCACTGACAATCAAGCGGGCTGTGAACTTTAAACTCCCCCCAAAGAAGTCTTGTTAGTAATTCATTAGATTCTCTGCAATCTGTTTAGTAAAACTTTAAAAACACTCTCACACATTCAGGACTAAGCAACAAACCAATTTACTGCACCTGAGGTCCCAATGATTTTTATAAAGACCCAGGAGTTCCCACTGCTTGCTTAAAAAACTTATTTGCCATCTGGCTCCATGGAGCACAAACTATTCACAAAACAAAGGGCACCTGAACTGGGAGACAAGATGTCCTAGGCAGCATTCCACTCCAGGCAGCTGATGAAACCTCGGATGCTATAACCGAAACCTCCCCGGAACCTTTACCAGACCTCCGAGGCAACCCTACCCTCTGGCAGTAGTAAGTTGGTCTCTGAATCATCATTGTTCATTCTCCTGTCCCTGGTCAGTCTCCAACCTGTTGAAGAAGTGAGGAGCTTCTCCCACCTGTTCCTGTGCCACGGGGATGCAGGAAATTTCTTTCTTTGACCAGTCCCTTAAAATCCTTGAAAATGCCATAATCCCCCTAAACGTGGCCGCTGTCACACCCAGTCTTTCTCCATTTACAAGGGTGGATCTCAAAAATACTTCTGACCTGCATCCCCATCAACCATGCCTCCTGTGCTTGTTTTAAGCTACTGGGTCTGGAGGGCTTCCCAAGGCCTGTTCTACCGACCTGCAGCCTGCCAGAACAGCTTGTGAGCAGCTCCCCGAGACCTGCACCTCTAAGCAGGCTCCACAGTGGATGAGAAGCCTCTGGCACCCCCTTAACCGGGCCTGAACCACCCTGCCATACAGGGATCTGGAAGGGGAGCTGCTACCACCCCTCTCCTGGAGGAATCCTGCCACTAAACCTCCAGCTCTGGTGGTACAAGCCTTCTTCCCACAGGCCTGGAACCCCACCAAACTACCTCCTAGGGTGCTCCCATCACTCCTTTCTCCCTGGAGTCCCATCTGCCCCCACACAATACTGGCAGGCTAACTGATGCCTTCCCCATGCACCTCCCATTACCGGTGCCACATCGCCTTACTCATGGCACTGCCTTGCACTTACAAGGGGGGGGTCCACCTCAAAATCAGGCCCCATCCCAGACCAATGAGCTCCTCCCTGCCTGCCCTGTCATCTCCCAGCCAGCCTCCTATCTACTCCCCCCCTGAGCTATCCACACTTCCTCCTTTTAAGGGCTAAGAAGGCTGCCCCTAGTGGCAGTCTCAATGTACAGCCCAGAATAATGCCTTCCCCAGACACCTACCAAACCCAGAAACTGGGGGAAGGCACAAAAAGGGGACCCCTAATGGTGAACGTAAGTCCCTCTCCTGGACAGGGGGCTTGCACTCTTCCCCCACATATGGAAATCATTACCAAGGGGAATGATGGCAAAGACCTCATCAGCTCCTCTGAGTCTTCCCCCACCTGCCTGGTATGTGCATTCCCAGGGGAAGTCAGCACTATCCAGAGTCACATATGATGGGCCTCCCCTTACAAGACGGAGGGGGGGTGAGGGAACTCATGCCTACCTACTTCTATACCCCTCCCCCAAAAAAGGAAAAAAATTCTGTACCAGGGATCAAACTTCTTAAATGCTGTCTAAGCAAAATGAACAATAACAGCATATTATAAAACTTTTCATTAGGTTAGGCTATTATTGCTATTTCTCTGAGATTGATTAGAGTAACCACAATCATGAAATAGACATGCATTTACATATATCTATATATTTTCATATGTTCCAAACCATAATCACTGTATCCACACTCATACCACTCACTCACTTTCTCCGTCATGCACACACTTTAATGATTGCAACTTCTTTTTTTTTAAACATTTCAAAACAGCAAAAGCTAATGTCCTAATTTTTAAACATTTCAAAACAGCAAAAGCTAATGTCCTAATTTGCAGTCCTCTGAGGTAGAAAAGTCATTTTAGTCCATCATCAGTTTTTTTTTTCCTTTGAATTCAGCTTAATCATGGGGTTACCAGCCTGCTCTGGGGAGCAACACCTGGCACAGTCACAGTTATTTAATGGGGCGCTCTAAGTACAGGGTCCTCCTCCTGGTGGAAAGTAGAATTCAGGGTCTGGCTTGGTAGTAAGATCTCCAAAAGAGTCTTTGGCAATTATAAAGTACTTAGTATGACATCCAGCCAAGTCTTGCACCAGGGCAAAGTGTTTAAATAAAGTCAACCAGGTCCAGGAGGTAGTGTGGCACATAGCTCTGGCCTTCTGGAACATTGCCTGGGATGGGCAACCACTAATTCCAGGGCAATGTTTTAACTTCTGTAGCTGCTCACAATAGATCCAGTCTTCTTTCATTGCCTCCATAATGTTCCACTGTCTCTCCGACAGGTATCAGTAGTCCAGGCTCTCACACTCCATCTTCAATCTGCGCTGCACCCACCGTTTTGCCTGGCTTCACTCCAGCAGATCCTTTATACTAGTCCTGTAGGCATTTTATGCTTCCAGCCATACTCCAGTCCCTTCCTCCACTCAGCATTGAGAGGGTCCTCCCTGTTGAGTCCATCCATCCTGCTCTGTAGGGCATGTGAGCTCTCTGGGATGTGGGGGGTTCTATCATTAACTGTAATCACTGGGTGGTGAATAGGCTTAGGTATGGCCCGATAGATGTCATAATCATTTAGTTGAAACTCTTTGCCAAGAAACCTGCCCTCATCAAAGTTTTCATCATCAGCCAAGAGTCTTTTTTTAGGCTTTCTCTCCTCCTTTCCTGGTGACCCCAGACCAGCTCCAGCAGTTTAAGGTCTCACTAGCTGGCAGACTACCTCCAGATAGAGGCCTAGGCAGCATTCTCCTGGACCCTGGAGGTTCACCCACCGGTGGTCTAAGGCCCCTGCCCCTCCCTTTGCCATGGGGAGTAGAGGCAGCCGGTGAGGAAGAATAGGCAGAAGGCTATGTCACTCCTCACGCCTTTCTCCCTCTGCTGCAGCTGCACCCTCCCCTGTACTTCCTCTCCTTCAATAATTACAATGGGGAGGGGCACTGTCACTGGATTTGTCTTCTTCACCTGCTCTGGGATCTGCTCCTCACACGAAAGCCTTTCCACAGCACCAGACTCCAGGCTTCCTTGTGACCATACCAAGGATGGTCCTTCTGAAGCACTGAGGGGGTAAGCCCAATGAAAACCTGGAGGGTCCTGGTCAAATATGCCTCTGGGGACTGAGCTTGAGCAAAGGCTGCACACTGGTAGACAGGCTATTCCCTCTCTCTTGTAATCGCATCTAACACATTGGTCCTCTGCCTGCCCCTATCCTGCAATGTTCCATAACCAGGATAATAATGATGAAGGAACCATGGACATAGGTTCCTCAGAGGGAGGCGCACTTTCAGCTCCAAAACCCCACCCAGCCGTCTGTGACAGTGGATCCATATCTGCCAGGCCCAAGCCAAACCTTCCATAATTGGTGGGAATAGACATTTCTTTTTTTTTCCTTGCTTTATTTGTCTCTGTCACCAACCAGCCCCCTTCCATTGGCCCCCACAGTCACATCACCCCAGTGTCCACTGGTACTTACCTCTTGCATTGAGGTGTCAGCTGGCCAGGTGCGGCATCTGCGGGGGACTGGTATCATCCAACCGGTCAGTGGAAGATTTATCTCTATTTCTCCCCTCTCCGAGTGCAGAGCTGTGGTGTGTAATGATGCCAATGGCCTCGCCACACATGCTTAAGCATGCGGCATGCTGGGCATCTGCTCAATCTCTGCCCCTCGTCTTGGAGCCAATGTGTCATCCTCCAGCCACCACTAAGGGCCAGGCATGCACTGGTCTCTGATCCCACCACTACCCAGGAGAGGAGAGCTGTCCTCTGGATGCTTGATTCTCTCCCTCCCCTGCCGACCCCTGGCGACCCTCTTGCACTGCAAACATGGGTCACCAATGTAGCTGGAGGTAAGATAGTGATGCCTTAGCCCTCCTCACCACTAGGCCGGCCTGAGATTAGACAGTTCTTACTCAACAACTCTCCTCAGCTCTGATGTTTTGGCTCAGTCCTCCTTGTTCTACTTGCTCCTGCTCTCTCCACAAAATGGCGATACCTCCTTCACTGGTTTCCCCTCAGCTCACCCTCCAACCAATCAGAAAGCAGATTAGGATCTCGTGACCAGCAAACCACGCGAGCTTGCACTTGGGAGTAGGACTACAGCCTACCACCTGGACCACCACACCCAGGATGGAATTTTAAATGTGCCACATGGCCTATTCAGCCTAGGCCAGCCCCACCAGCCCTCCGTTCCTGGACACGGGGCACTGGGGTTGTGAAGGGACCCCCAAAACATCCTGGATTAGCCCCCATGTGTAGCCACCCAACCTCCCCATTAGTCTAGGGGCACCCGATGTTTCAAGAGGAAGGGGGGCCTACCCCGAAGGAACCCAGACCAGAGGATTAACAACCATGGAGAATAAAATGGTGTTGTCTTACCACAGTCTGGGTCCTACTGCAGTCTAAAAGGACACAGGTACCCCTTGCAACTGCTTTGAACTTTAGGGGAACAGGAGACCTCTTCTTTTTCTTTCTTCTCTCACAGTCCCCCACCAGCATCCCGGCCTAGGAAGCACTGGCAATCAAGCAGGCTTTGAACTTTAAACTCCCCCCAAAGAAGTCTGATTAGATTCTCTGCAATTCATCTATTCAGTAAAAATTTTAAAAACACTCTCGCACACTTAGGACTATGCAAAAAAACAATTTATTGCCCCTGAGGTCCCAATGATTTTTACAAGGACCCAGGTGTTCCCACTGCTTGCTTAAAAAACTTATGTGCCATCTGGCTACATGGAGCACAAACTATTCACAAAACAAGGGGCACCTAAACTGGGAGACAAGATGTCCTTGGCAGCATTCCACTCCAGGTAGCTGATGAAACCTCAGATGCTATACCCAAAACCTCCCCGGAACCTTTACTGGACCGCTGAGGCAACCCTACCCTCTGGCACTAGTAAGTTGGTCTCTGAATCATTCTTGTTCATTCTCCTGTCCCTGGTTAGTCTCCAACCCATTGGAGAAGTGAGGAGTTTCTCCCACCTGGTCCCATGCCATAGGGATGCAGGAATTTTCCTTCCCCAACCAGTCACTTAAAATCCTTGAAAATGCCATGATCCCTTAAATGTGGCTGCTGTCACATCGAGTCTTCTTTGTCCATCTACAAGGGGGGGATGTCTACCGACCTGTGGCCCATGTGAACAGCTTGTGATTGGTGACCCAAGACCTGCCCCTCCAAGCAGGCCCCACTGAGGGTGAGAAGCCTCTGGCACCCCCGTAACCTGCCCTGGACCACCCTGCCACACCGGGAACTTGGAGGGGAGCTGTCACCACCCCTATCCTGGAGGAATCCTGCCACAAAACCTCCAGCCCTGAACTACCCACACTTCCTCCTTTTAAAGGCTAAGAAGGCTGCCCCTAGTGTCAATGTCAATGTATTGCCCAGAATAATGCCTTCCCTAAACACCTACCAAACCAATAAACTGGGGGAAGGCACAAAAAACTGGGCTCCTAATGGTGAACATAAGCCCCTGTCCTGGAGAGGGGGCTTACACGGGGTCCATATCATCATCCCCATCCCCACCAATGATGCTAGCCTCCTGACATATGTCCTCCTCTTCCTTGTCATCATCTTTACTTTTATCACCCTGTGTTTCCTTCTCAGCAGCATCTGATTCCCTGGTCCAAAGATCTGCCTATGCCATATCTCACTGTGATTCAGGCTATTCTATAACACTTTTGGGGATAACAACCATCTTTGAGTCCTCGTCCTCACCCACATCCCCAGAGAAAGACTTTCTTGGGGTTCATGCACTGCTCCAGTGGTCCCTTCCTGCATTGCCTGCACTACCATCACCACCATCAGCACCCATCAACATTGATGCCACAGATCTTGTACAGAAAAATTTGTCCACATTAATGCCCCCACTTACAGCAACTACTCCTTGTTGACTACCACCAGCCTCTGATAAACCTGCACTATCACAATTGCTTGTGGTTCCCTTCAGAACCACAGAAGCTATACTCTTCTTGTCAGCAGCACCATTACCAGAAACTCCTTTAGCAGAGCGTCTCTTTATGGGCATTTTCTTATATGTGTAGATTTCAAAATGCAGCACAACACTTTACAACTCTTTACTGATGTACATAGACAGTAAACCACAGCAACATCACCACTTTTTATTTTTTCTTCTTACATAAGGGATTTAAGGATTAAGGGACTAGATGGACACAAGCAACACTACACAACACTTTACAAGATTTAACACAGAAACAACAACACCACCACCAAAAATATTTTTTCTTTGTTTTTCCTTTTTTTTTTTATTGGCAAAATAATACACAACAGGGATTTAAAGGACTAGGAGGACCCACAGAAGACTACAAAGCAAACTTTACAAGACTTTACACCAACAGTAAAAAAATAACAGCAGAAATAATATTTTTCTTTTCTGGTTTTTACAAAGAACAATAAAAAGAACAATATGCAACAGGGATTGAAGGAACTAATGGACACATGCAAGATGCAATAAGGTACACGAACTATAGTTAACTTCTATCAAGCAACAAAAATGAAATCAGTATAGTCAAACTATAGTGACAAAAGTAATTCAGTAATTCAGAAACTATTCTAAAGAAGTAAACTACTGTAATAAAGCACAAAAACAGGAAAAATATTCACCAAAAATAATGAAGAGCACTACTGCTAAACATTGCCTAGGTTAAAGGCATGCTTGCTTTTTTACGGCTGCATGGGTGGAACCATGCTGTTGTATTGCTATGAAGCAGGAGAGAGAAGGGACTCTGGAAGTATGTGACCAGATACTTCTCTGGTGTATGATCATGTCCACAGCATTGGTTTTTCACCACACATCCTCGCTGCAGGCCACAACCCCCTCCCCCCCCATTGGGGCACTATTTTCTTTCCGCCCATCACTTCCACAGTTTCAGGTGAAACAAAACAGGCCACTGTGCCCAAGATGGGTTCTGTGAGGTCACTGCACATGTGCGAGTATTGCACATGTGAACTTCTATCAGAGTGGCCATCTTGGGCACAGCTAAGTATGGCATCAGCCACAGCAGGAGCTCCAAGTGCTTTTCACTCAGACTCGCCACTCTCAAGCAGCTGTGTTGGCTCTAATTAAATCCTGTTCTTGCTGGAGACTGCTGCAGATAAACTCCCTTCCCCCACAGCACACTGCACAGTCTTCAACACAGAAACAAAAACCACTACTTTAAACTAGCTAAATCACAAAAGATTCCACAAATAGTTGGTGACGTAGAGGCACAAGGTACGATACACAGTAAATGGACTGATTTGTGGCAAAAAAAGTGCATATTTTAAACAGTTTAATAAAAATATTTTGGCTCACAGCTCCAGAGCACAGTTAACTGCAACTCTCTCTTCCTTACACTGCACTGAATTCAACCTATGCATGGCAAAACAGCTCATGGCTGCACCATGTGACTTTCTATCCCATTGATCCTTTCTAACTTCACCTTAGAACCGCAATTCATAGATAAAGTTAGGTGAAGACAACATTTTCCCTAATTCACGAATATCCTTTCTGAGGTAAAGTGGAACTTTGCCTTGTGGATTAATTTCACGAATTGCAGAAATTTCACAAAATTCTCTGCAAAGTGAATTTTTCTAACTTCGCCCACCACTAGTGGTAGAGCAGGTGGAAATGAAGTGGGAATTGATCAGGAATGGAATATTGGAAGCAATGACTTTCTGTGTAAGGGTGGTAGGGAAAGCAGATTGGGTAGGAAACCATTGTGGTTCACAAGGAAGGCAGGGGAGGCTGTGAAGGAGAAAAACAAGTCTTTCAAAAAATATAAAACCAACCAGGCAGAGGAGGATAGTGTAGTGTTTCTATGCAGGATGAAGGAGGCTAATACTGTGAAGAGGGCAAAGTCAGAATTTGAGTTGAAGACAGCTGAGGGAATAAAAAAGGGGTACAAAAAGTTGGTTACTCACCTGTAACCATAGTTCTAGGATTGGTATATAGTTCACACCCACAGAATGGCAGTTCCACTTGAAAGTGCTGATTCATTGTAATGTTTTTAAGATCAGTTTCTCCCAACACTCAGCAGTATATCCCTTGGCTCCACCCTGTGACATCAGAACTTGTACACTGGAGCAGTAATCCATGTGCCACTTGCCATGGGAGGCCGGGTGGATGGGGTGGATGTGACCTATATACCACTCCTAGAACTACAGTTACAGGTGAATAACCTATTTTTCTAGGGATGAAGATGTAGTTCACTACCCACATGATGGCAGACTTCCAGCAGTTCTTCAAGAAGAGGGGGCAAGACGTGCACCTCTATTCAGTGAACACAGACTGGAGAACCGAAATCTGAAATGCAGCATCCCAACGAGACTCTAGATCAATGCTGTAATGGGAGATAAAGGTGTGTTCTGGCTTCCAAGTAGCAGGCCTGCATATATCCTGGATAGGGACATCAATGGAAGCAGCCACTGAGGCAGTGGTATGTCTGGTGGAATGAGCCCTAAGCCCTTGGGAGGATCCCTACCAGCCAACCTATAGAAGAGATTGCTAGGTCGATGCAGGATATCATCCACCTGGCAATCATCCACTTACCTGCCAGTCGGCTAGGCATAGCTGCAACGTATGTAATGAACAGCTGGAGAGCCTCACTCTGAACTTCAGCTGTGTGCTCCCTATAATAGGAGAGCACCTCTACAGGTTTAGAGTATAGAGCCTGCAGTCGGCCTCCAAAGAAGGGTTACTAAAGTATAGCAGGAGACGTATTACCTTCGGCAGGAAATTCGGGTTGGGGCGAAGGACGACCTTGTCTTTGTGGAAGGCCAGATATGGAGACTCCACCAAGAGAACCTGGAGCTCACTGATCTTTCTGGTGATGTAATGGCCAAAAGAAGGTCATCTTTCATGACAGGTGTGACATATCATACCTCTGCATAGGCCTAAATGGCTTGCCCATGAGCATAGCCAGCACCAGCAGTAGGTCCCATGGTGGTGGTGGTGGTGGTTCACACGTTGGAGGGGACAGATGGTCAAGGCCTTTGAAAAAGTACTTAATCTCCTTTTCCTGGGCCACTGTCAACATATCAGCCCACACCCAGTATGCAGAGATGGTTGCCAGGTGCACCTTAAGCATCTTCATTTGCAACCCCAGCTGGGAGAGGGACCTGAGGTACTCATGGATACTAACCACAGGGTAGATGAGGAGATTAAGCTCCTTGCCCTGTCACCAAATGGAAAACCTTTTCTATTTAAAGGCACCACACTGGCAAGTCATCTCTTTACAGGAGGCCCCCACAGCATGGACGACAGCTTCCAAAAGAACCAAAGCCTGGAACTCCAGCCACTCAGGAACCAGGCTATGTGGTGCAGAGACTGAAGTTCCTGATGCAGGACCTTCCCCTGTTGTCTAGTTAGCAGGCTGTGATGAAGTGTCAATTGCCATGGAGGCCTGCTGCTTAGGTTAAGGAGATTTGGGTACCAGAACTGCCATGGCCAGTCTGGAGCTGTCAGAATCATCTGTACCTTGTCATTTCAAGTTTTCACCACCACCTTGTGGACCACAAGGAGGGGAGAAAAGGCGTACATGTGGTCTGGGGTCCAGGGCCTCATGAAGGTATTCCCCATCAGTGTCCTGGGTCGGCACAAAATAGCTTCAGTGTTGTGTTCTTTCTGGAGGTAAAGAGCACCAACAGAGGTGTGCCCCAGAGGGAGAATAGGTGGTTCCCCACCTCCTGATTAAGGAACCACTTGTGTGACACCTCTCCCACCCAGTTGACAGCATATGTCAACTATCAGCTGCCAGTTTGTCTCCTGATTCATCAATAAAACGTCTCCCTTCCATATCCAAATTTAATTTCAAGCACATTAATTCTGAAGATGTGTTTAATCTATTGTCTGCATTAAGAGAGGATTCCACCAACAGAAATGACAATTTAGATAATTCATTGCTTAAATCCTTTGCTGATATATTAGCCCTCCTTTAAAGGAGATAGGAAATGTTTTTTACATAGTTAACTGCCCTTCCATCTTCCTTTCTGAGCCAGTTATGTATTCTGATATGTTTTAATGATTTTTGTTAAATAAATAATCTAGCTTTCATGTGCCCTCCGATCTACATAGAGTTCCACTCTCCTCACCAGCTACTGCTCTTGATTTTCATATTTCTAAGACATTCTATGACATCAATAACTCCTGTTCCATGCTAGTCATCTGAATGGCCTGGAAAGGAGTTTGTGATGTCATAGATTGTTCAAGCAGTGTGAAAAGAGACAGCAGCAACTACTGAGGAGAGAAGAATTCATGGTAGTTACAAAGGCAACAAAATTAGATTATTTGTTTGACAGAAAAGGTCAAAAACATATTAGAATACCGGGTGACCAATAAAAGGACAACTGGAGGGCTTCTGTATGTGTAAAAACTGTTTCCTATCACCTTTAACTCACATATTTAATTTATTCCTCACTACCTAAACCTTTCCTCCTGCGTGGAAACACTCTGAAGTCATTCCCCTGCCAAAGGTGGAGATCAGACCTTGGCAGAGAATTACCGCCCAATTTCTTTGCTCCCTGTCATTTAGAGACCTATGGAAAAAAAAATGCTCTCAATCAGATTTCAGACTATCTGGTTACCCAACAAGTTCTTTCCAACTCTTAGTTTGGTTTCAGACCCAAACACTCCTCTCAAACAGCTTTAATTGATTTCATGATTCTGTATCTAGAGCTTTGGACAAGGGCTACTTTGTTGGGACTGTTTATATAGACTTGCCCAAAGCTTTTGATGTTATTAATCACTGATTGCTTCTGACGCACCTGTTTTCTCACAGTTTTTCAGACAATGTAGTCTTCTGGTTCTTTTCCTACTTACATGGTAGAATGCAATCTGTTCTTTGGAATGGCTGTCTTTTCTCTCCTCTTCCTACCTACATTGGGGTGCCTTTGGGGGTCTATTCTTGGTCCTATTCTTTTCAGCCTCTTTATTGATCTTTTGTCCTCTATAGCTGACAACTGTTCGGTTTGACTTTATGTCAATGACACAGTTCCTTTTTATGGTCACAAGAATCTTTTTTCTCTTTCCACCACTCTTCAGGGTGACTTTGACAAAACTGTCAACTGGTTCTCCAATAATCTCCTTCTTTTAAATAGCAAAAAGACCCAAAAATATGTTGTTTGGGTCTCAGTCTGCTTTAGCTCAGGCAAACCTTCTCTTTTCTATGACTTGAAATAACATTCCTCTAGAATCAGTAAATGAATTCAAGTACCTAGGTCTAACTTTCAATCCATCTCTCACCTTTCAGCCCCATATCGAAAAAGCCATCTTAAAAGTTCACCAGTGTCTGGGTCGGTTAAGATGGGCCATGCATTGTCTGTCAAAACCAAGTCATAAATTAATTGTTTTCCATGCTATTCTTCCCATATCAGACTATGGAGACACGATTTACCGGCATGCCAACGTCTCAAGTCTTTCTTCACTGAACATTATTTATTACCGACTCCTAAGGTTCATTCTAAAATCCAAATAGAACAAACCTCACTGTACTTTATTGTCTGATCTAAATTGGCTATCCCCTGCTTCTAGGCATACTTTCCATTGGTTGACATGGCACGCGCTGATTGGCTGAAATTTAACATTTGATGAGATATATGAACTTATACTACTTGCACCATTTCTTTTAACATTTACCTTTTGGAAGGCACTGTCCTTTTGTTCTTGGATATAATTTATTTAATCAGTTTCAACAGTTCCCTAAAGGACAAAAAAAATAACAATTTACTTTACTTCAGATAATAATGTATTTTTGTGCCATATTCTGTTATGCCAGTGTGTAGTCAGTGGGCTTACCACTCCCTCATGAAGCACAGTTCTGATCAGCAACATCTCCTCCTGCACTGCACTGTCTGCTGCATGGAGTCTGCTTTTTATAGTCCTGGTTATAGGGAAGCTTTGGATCCACCAATCAGCACACAGAAAAGTGTGACATCACTAGTGATGGCTTCATCATGCTCTAGTACCCACTCCTATGAGTTCATCCTGCCATATCCAAAGCAATAGCATTGCATTGTCTCCAGGCCACAACCAGAGGGGCACATCCCTCCTGAGACACACTACTCACCACCTGAGCCAGGAATTTGTAGAAACACTGAAGTGAGGTGTGGATTCAGAAGCCTGCTCATGTGAGGGACTGTCAGAATTCTCTGGCTGTAAAGCGAAGACAGAGTTTTTTTAATGTTTATTAACATCAGAGTCCTGATGGCTATACCCAGAGTCACATAAATTCTAATGTCCTGGAGATTTTCAGGCAGCAACATTGTGTATTAGGAACATCAATGATTTAACTTTGGATTTCTATATGGGTTTGTTTCCAATCATAATCTAAACAGAATATGTACCTTGTGCAGTGTCATTTAATTCATTTTGGCTACCAGTCTTAATTTTACATCAGTATGTGGTTATATAAAAAGGTTATAAGGAGAAGTAACAGGCAATCAACAGAGGTATAGGAAAACACAAGGAAAAAGGTAAGAACTGGCTCCACCTTTGTCAAATGTGGAAATAGAAAAGAACACCACATATTGACTGGATCATATTAAATGTCAGTTTCTAAGGTGACATAGTGGTTAGCATAGCTGCCTTCCAAGCAGTGGACCTGACTTTGATTCCTCACTAATAAAAACTTCAGTAATACAACACCACTCACCAAATGTCAATAAAGCATCTTTTGTTAGGGCTGTGGGTGATCCACTACTACTGGGATCGTAGCTCTGAAAATGGCTGATCGTGGAACCTTCCATTGGATATTTGGAAGTATCCTTCTGAATGCCCAACAGAGCTTGAAACCCTCCACCATGGTCGGCCACTATGGAATAACAGCTGCACTATTTCGGCTGTTACTTCCGCATTCCATGCCATGAACTGTACATGCGAACCCTACTGGGATCATAGCTCAGAAAATGGCTGTTCATGGAACCTTCCATTGGACATTTGGAAGCATCCTTCTGAATGTCCAATGGAGCTTGAAACCCTCCACCAAGATCAGCCGCTATGGAACAACAGCCGCACTATTTTGGCTGTTACTTCTGCATTCTGTGGCATGAACTGCACATGTGCGACGTACGTGCATGTGCAGTTTTGCAGGCAGTGTCATCTATGGAAAGATGCCATTCATCACAACTGCGCATGTGCGAGTGTCACACATACCCAGTTGTGTTGCTGCTGCCAGCTCCACTGCATTCTGTGGCCCCTTCCCCAAACTCATGTGGCACACTGGAAGCCCACCCCAGTGTACCCAAAGTGTTTTGTTCTGCCCACCGACATTGGGGGTCCCAATCCACATGTCGGATGCCACCAGCTCCGCAGCATTCTGTGCCCCCCCAAACTCACATAGCACACTGGGAGCCCACCCCAGTGTGCCTAATTGTTTTTCCTTCCCCCCCACCCACTGCCGCCAACATTGGGGTGCCCAATCCCCATGTGTACACTCCCCCACTCACGTGGCACATGGGAAGCCCACCCAGTGTGACCAAATGTTACTTTTTTCTGTAAAACAGAAAATGGTCTCTCGTCGTCACTGCAGTCTTGTCTTTATGTTTTTTCCTCCCTGTAAACAAGAAAATGGTCCAGTTTCATTACTGCAGTCCCCTCCCCATCCCCACCCTTCTACTGAGCACCCGCCTCCCACACCCCCCCTTACCCTGTACTTACCTCCAGAGGTCGGCACTGCCATCTTCTCTGGACTGGGACACATCTACACTCTTCAAAGCTGAACTGCAAACTGAAGAATCAAAGGTAAGCCTACTATAATGCCATTCAGTAGGGTTTTCAACTTATGCTGATATCTCAACCATTTTTTAGAATTTGTTCCCCAAATTTTCAACATGGGGTTCTTGGGACCCCAGCTAGTGAAAACTGTCAAGGTCGTTTTGTTACTTTGTCCCAAAAGGTGATTTTGCAGTCACTGCGTGGAATCACATTTCAAGACTGATTCATGAAATGACAGTGTCACTGTTCATGAAGTGGGGTCCCAAAAAGCCCATGTTGCAAATTTGGTGAAAAAACTCCAAAAGCTGACTGCGTTATGAACATGCATTGTGCAGTTTCAATGCACACCCTAACTTTACCAATTTTTAATATTTTCACTTCACATTTCCAACACTGCCATTTTTGCATACCTTCCTCAAAACAGTACAGCTGTCATTTTCCACAACCTGCCCAAAATGTGTTTTCACACCTGTGGCTCAGAAGAGCGTGTTTGCTCTGCAAAATCACTTTTTCGGGACAAGTGAACAAAGTGACACTGGCACTGTTCATGAGGAGGGGTCCAAAAAAGGCCATGTTGAAAATCTGGTGCAACACCTCCAAAAAATGGCCAAGTTACACCTGGGCATTGAATAATTTCTACACGCATGTGTAACTTTGTTCATTTGGTAGCTCTTCACAGCTCTATCAGCTCTGGCTAGAGTTTATTTGTTTTAGCAGACAGTCATATGTTTTCAGTGTTTCACTGCTCTTATGTAATGCAGTTTCTTTATAAAATATGACTAAAAATAAAAATATATATCAATTTATATATTATATAAATTCTTAATTACAGGTAATATTTAATATGTATTGAAGAACTGTGTATTTACTCAATGGTAGTTTATCAAAAAGCACCATATTATGGACTCGTATACAATATTAATTATTGTAACTAAAACTATTAAAAAATCAAAATAGCACAATCATCTGTTCAAACTGTTAGAAGCATAGCTTTAGTCTGTTAATATTCACCTTTGTAACTGGCAGCTGAATAAAATTGTTCAAAAGTCAGCTGTGTAATATTTAAATCAAATGACAAATCAACAGTGTTACCTATCGGTTTTTAGACAAGTTTCTTGAAATAGGAAAAACATTTACTTGTTTTGTGTATCCCATTAAAAATAGCCACACATTAGTTTTAACTGCTGTTTAACTTAATTTGTCTATGTGGGCATACTTTTTTAGTTTTAACTCTACCTTTCAAAACTCCTGTGCAGAACTCTGTTCTTCAGTTCAGGCTTGGGGTGAGTTCATGCACTCTTTCATCCCTTAGTACAGAAGCACGATGTTATAAACATCAAGTATACCAGACATTTAACAGCCTGTTCCCTTTAACATGCACTCTCAATATTCCAGTGTGAAAGCTATCAGCAATTCCAAACATCTCTCTACTTACTTTTAAACTGCTTGAAACTGGTGCCCAATCTCTGAGCGTCATGATGTCACAATGTAATGATGTCCTTCATACAGAACCTTTTCAAACTTAAAGCCTTAACAAATTCAAAACATGAGTGTATGATTAATTATTTCAAAACTATGTTTAAATCTCCTGTGAGTCTAAGCTGCAATAACGCCAAAGCAGTTCTGCCAAACATTTACAGGTGCATACAGTTATTGTCTTGCACTGACAGAGAATTATGGACATACCGTCATTTCATATTTCAGGTACTTCAACACAGGCATATATCCCCCAGTGATGCTATGTACTGTATCTAATGAGCTGTACTCTCCTCACATACAGCACACACTACACTCAAAAAAATGCTGCATCTCATAGCTATATTGTATACAGCTCAAAAAAATTATATTTGGGAATGGAGGAAAACGGGGCTCAAGGTAGAGCCACAGCTACATGTTATGAAAAAAGATGGAGTATCTTTAAAAACAAATAACCAAATTACCCTCATGAAAATGATCCCATCTAACTAAATAAGGGCCAACCAATCTAATTCCTCATTTAACCCATATTTGGGGTTTGTTTTTTTCTTTCTGTCTATGCATCATCCTCTTTTGTGAGAAGAAGCTTTTCCCAGTCTCCCTCACCTTTTTAGCATTTTTCCTTGTTCAGTACCTAAGAATCGAAGTTGTGGTATTATGTGTGATCTCCCTATAAAATGTCTTGCCACGGTGAATTTAAATCTTTTCTCCAAATACAACTTTTGTGTTTGGAGATTTTCATATTTAACTTATATGTTGACATTGCTATATAGCTAAGGTTACATGGGCATTGTAAAAAATAAACTACATGTCAGGTCTGGCACATTATGAAGTCCCTAACTGTGATAGTTTCATTCTTTGCTACATGTCTAACTCTTTAGTTTTACAGGTATTTGAACACTATATGCAGTTCCCACACAGGAAACTGCCTTTAATATCAGACTTCAACCAATCACTGCCAGACTGCACACATGGTACCTTATGATCAGTTTTACGCAACCCTTCAAGTTTCTAACTCTCCTAGATACAATCAGGGGTTTTGATTGAAAAGCTTTTCTCTCCTTGTGAATTATCCACTACTATATGCCAATGTGTCCACAAAAGATTTCTGATTTTAGACTGATAAGCCGAGTACCTGGCTACTGGAAACAGCTTCTCTTTATTATCATCCCTACATTTTTTAGTAAGCAGTTCTTTTCTATTTGTTTTAGCCACTTGTAATAACTGGCTTGCATTTTTTCATATAGAAGGAGCAGGTTTTAATATATGGATCTTTCATTTGATAGGTCTCTAAAGCATACAAAAAAAATGTGGTAATACCCTCAAAGGTTCAGTGATAATAGTACTATCAATCACTTTTAAATAGTACTGTTAATCACTTTTAATAGTATAGTTTCATGGTGATAATACTATCATTGCAAGCACCCAAAAAGATACCTTCTGCCCCCATGTCCTAAGTGTGCCTCCTCGTTAGCCGCTTTTCCTGAGTGGGTGAGCAGAACAGTTTAAAAAACATGGTAGCCCTTCTCTCGCTTACCAAGAGCAAACTTGGTCATCGTGCTTCTCCATGTTTTTTTTCTTTTTTGCCTCACCAGATGAAAATATCTGGTTGATCCTGTCATTCCGGTCATGAAAAGCAGGTAGGATCTGAATTACCAAAAAACGGGCAAGGGGCGGGAACCGTCAGGAGCGAGCAGACAGCTCAACGCTCAGCGTGGGACAGTACAGCGGTCAACCAGTACAAAGTCAGTTCTCCATTGAAGTGGTTGACCAGCCATTACAAACAAAGGTCAGATCCATATATTTAAAAAAATAACTGATAGGTCTGTGTGTCCATTACCAGGGAGTACTGGCATCTTGAGGTTCTGGACACATTGGAACCTCTCGAGCTTCACTCTCGAGGTTAATGTGTCCAGAACCTCTCGATGCTGTTACTCCGTGCTAATAGACACAAAACTTTTGGTCATTCTCTTTATAATTCACTGTTACAACCCACATGTTATAATAGTGAACATGTGCCACCTGCTCCTTCTGCTAGCTCGCACTGCACCTGAATACTCCGCAAACCACAAAGCCAGACGAATTCTCCTCAGAAACTGCTTTGCGGTAGGTAAAATAGCGCAAAAGAAAAATAGGAAGTCCAGAAAAATAAAGTTGTCACTCACCTTTTTTTTATTAGAACATGGCCAAGTATCCTCAGAAATGGCATCAGATTTTAGCTAAATAGAAACAGCAAGGGTGTCAGACGTCATCACCCTAATTTGCATACATCAGAGGCAACCGAAAAGTAATATGCATATCGCCGATGCAACACAACCTTAAAAAGGTGAAGGCAACTGAAGTTACAAAGAAAAGTACTGGAATATCTCAAAAACTAATCATTTTAGAGACATTTTACTAAAAAAGTACCAGTCTTTACAATAGTTCTATTTTCAAAGGTTCTCTACAAACACAGATTTCCTTCCTCACACCTATCATTGTGTTGCAGTTCCACATGAACTACCATACCGCATTTGGGGAAAGAGTAAGAAATCTAACAGCAATGCCTTTAATGACTTTATAGTTCACTGTTTGACATTCAGTAGGATTTTATAGTCATTTTACTTAAGCAGTGCGAGTCTCAGCCATATTTTCTGTAATTTTGAAGCCTTATCTACAAACAGATTTCCTTCCTTGCTCCTGTCACCCTGTGGGATTTCCTCATGAATTACCGAACCACAGTTAAAAAAAAGATTGAAAAATGTAACAGAAATGCATTTAATGACTTAATTCTTCACTGTTTTAACTTTCAGCAAGTTTTCTTCAAGTGCTTACAGTTGATAAATGTTAAAAACAATTCAGCACTCATCTGAATAAATCTGTTAACATAAACCCTGTGTCATAGCAACTGTTTTTTTCTCTATGTGGTGAAAAAATGCAAGCCAGCAATTACATAAAACAATGCATGGGGGGGGGAGTGCGTAAACGAGAATTTAATGTCCACCCTTGGTATGGGATGCTTTAATAAACCCTTCAGGCTTCAGCCTCAGGGCTTATGTAGCATCCCACACTTCAGGTGGGCATTAAATATAGAATAATGGCTGGGGAGGTGGTTATAACAAGAATGTTAGACACCCCAAGGTGTGGAATGCCACATAAACCCCCGAGAGGGAAGCTCGAGGGGTTTGTATAGGCATCCCACACTGAGGGGGTGTCTAATATTCAAGTTTCACACACCTCCCCAGCTTTTATTTTATATAATTGCTGGGGAATGCTTTTTCGCTTCAGCACTTATATAAAATACAATTAAATTAACTTACCGCTGATTCCAACTGGCGGCGAACTGCGGCATGCTGTGTGGTGAAGAGGACCAGGAGACCACTTTCTGCGCATGCTCACACACATTATAACCTGCGGGTTATAGCGGAAAATTATAACCCCCTTCTCCTATGGGAAACAGCGGTCGCTAGTTATTATATTCTCATTATGCACTCCCCCCATGCATTATTCTATATGTTCTTCTACTTGTTTCAAAAGTTGCATATAGTACCCCCCTGTACAAATCTATTGTGAAGGTTATTTTATCATCTTCATAATCTCTATCTAGTGTAGTGGTTCTCAGTATTCTCATGAATTGTCCCTTCAGAACAGTATTTATCATGAATCTTGGATAATAGCTTGAAGATAGTAAAAAAGTATTTCTATATGTAAATTTCCTAAACAAATTCACTTTCAGTTTTTCTCCTATGTTACTAATCTATATGTCAAGAAAATAAATCTGTTCTTTACTATATTCCATAGTAAATCTTAGACATGATGTACATGACTCTATATAGTCTTTGAACTGTAACAGTTCTTCCTCATTTCCTGTCTAGAAAACATCTACATCATCGATAAAATGACTCAAAATGTGTATGTTATCTTTAAAGGGATTTACCAACATTTGCAATAACAAATGGCAATAGTAACCTGTAGATGTTGTGAATCAGTCTCTTACCATTCAAACTGCTAAACAGTGTTGTTGTCCATGAAATAAATCCTTTTATTTTGGTGATCTGCTTCATTGGCATAACCTGACATTTTTTTTTCTCAGTACTGCAACACCCAAGTGTGACATCATACCAGGGAAACAAAGATATTAAAGGGAGAGTGTCCAATTTTAGTTTTAGAGAGACATATCAGCTATGTTCTGTATCCACAATGCCTCACTATGTAAATTAGTATACAGGCTATTATATTTCTGTGCTTAGTGCAGAAATAGGAGCCTACATTTCTCAGTATAGAAGTCGTATAGCTAGATATGGTATGTACAATGCATTATTGTAAAATTAAAAATACAGAAGCTTATATTGTTGACACCTCCACAGAAATATGAGACAGCATCTCATAATAAGGAAATTAGAAAACAGGTTCTTATTTTACCCACAATGCCTTGCTATGTACATTTACATATTAGTGCTCACCACCAACATATGGGACTGTACTTCTGAGTAAGGCATATTTAAGTCAATGTTATAAATTATCCAAAATTCCTTGTTGCTGTATGTAAAACATTGACAGATCCCTGGTATGACATCATTCTAGGGGTGTGGCCATACACAGAAAACTGGAGGACAAAATGCTGATAAAACATAGAACAAAATAACTATGACAGATGTTTTTACAAAACAAACTGCAGCTGCAACATCTGAAGCATGGCTGCAATGGCATATTACGTGAAAATGGCATTTTAGGAGCCTTACTATATCACATTAAACAAGCATTTGTCAATGCTGAATGTTTGCTTGCTGGCATTGGCATTGGTGGGGTGTGCATTTGGGTCATCAGGTATAACAACCATGCCATTTCACCACACCCTACCCTGAAGACACTGACAAGTGTCATGGTGTGCCTTGGGTCTTTGGCCCTTATGCTTACCCCATTCCATCAGGAAAAACAGTGAGATGGGTGCAGTATAGGAGAATGGGGTGAACTTTGGGGCAAAGAGTCCAAAGCACACCTTAATGCCTCTCACTAGCTGCAGGGTGTGGGTGGGGGTGGAATGGTATGAGCATTACAGGAGACAATCCCAAGTCACACCTCTGATGCCTGTCAGTCTCTAAAGGGTGGGGGCGTTATGGTCCGGAAAGCCTAGCGCCTCAGGCATTCATTGGTATTTTCACTCCAAATTTTCAACATGGGTTTTTTGTGACCCCCACCTTATGAACAGTGGCAATATCAGTTCATTAGCCGAAAGCTGATTTTGCAGTGACTATGGCATTTGGCACCACAGGTGTGAAAACACATTTCAAACAGGATGTGAAAAATGGAAGCTGTACTGTTCATGGGGAGGTGTACAAAATGGCATTGTTGAAAATCTGCAGTGAAAATTGTAAAAAAACTGGTGAACTCACAAGCATGCGTAGAAACTGCACAATGCACACCCTTAATGTAATTAGCTTGGGGGTTTTGTACAGCAGATTGTCAACACAAGCATTTTGGGACCTCCGCTCATGAACAGTGTTGCTGTCATTTTCTTAATCTGTCCCAAACAGTGATTTCCCACAGTGACCACGCATTTCTGCGGAAAGTGTGAAAACACATTTCGGTCATGTTGTGAAAAAGTATAGCTGTACTGTTCATAAGGAAGTGTGGAAAAATGCCAGTGGTGAAAACCTGGACTGGAAATATTACAAATTCATGAACTTACGAGGGTGCGTGGAAACAGCACAATGCTCGCTCTTAACACAATCATTTTATGGACGTTTGTCACCAAATTTTCTACATAGCCATTTTAAGACCTCTGCTCATGAACAGTGTCACTGTGATTTTCTTAATCAGTCCCATACATGGATTTCGCACACCGACTGCGCCATTGTGCACTACATGCGTGGAAACACATTTTGGGTGAGATGTGAAGAATGACAGCTATACTGCTCATAAGGAGGTGTGGTAAAATGGCAATGTTGAAAATCTGGAGTGCAAATATTAAAAATTAGCGAACTTACGAGCATGCATAGGAACTGTGCAACGCACGTTCATAAAACAGTCATTTTGGGGAATATTTTCCCCAAATTTTCGACATAGGGTTTTTGGGTGCCTACCTCATCAACTGTGAGACTGTCATTTCATACATCAGTCCCAAAAGGTGGTTTCATGCACTGACCACAAAACCACCTTCCAGGACTGAATAACAAAATGGCAGTGAACGAATTCATGAGATGGGGTCCCAAAAACCCCATGTTGAAAATTTGGTGAAAAAATTCCAAAAAATGCCTGAGATATGCATCAAAGTTGAAAAAACCCTATTTATTCCATTATAGATTTTACCGGCATTTCCTCAGTTCGCGGTCAGCTTTGAAGAGTGCAGACGTGTTCTTGGTCCACCGAAGATCATAGCGCTGGACTCCGGAGGTAAGTATGGGGTGAGGGGGAGTGTGGGGACACAGGGTGCACAGACAGTGGGCGCGGGGGTCAAATCAGTCAGCAAGGGACCTTCTTTCTTTCTAGGTTTTTTTTTTCCTTTTAGGAAGATGACGCGAGACGTTTGCCATGCTGGGGTGGGCTCCCAGTATGGCAGCTGGAAGTTTTTTTGGGGGTGCCAGCGGAGCCGACCGGGATTGGGAACCCCTGTCGGCCATAGAGAGGTTTGCCACACTGGGGTGGGCTCCCAGCGTGGCACCTGGAAGTGTGTTGGACAGCAGGCAGACATTTTCCATGCTAGGGTGGGCTTCCAGCATGGCACCTGGAAGGCTGTTTGGGGGCAGTGGGGCGAAGGGGATTGGGCACCTGTCAGCCTTACAGATTGTTGCTGAACTGAGGGTGGGCTCCCAGCATGGCACCTAAAACTCTGTTGTGGGGGAGCGCAGCGCAGCCGAAGGGGGATTTGGCACCCCCATTGGCCATACTGTGTGTGTGTAGGGGAGGCGCATGAGCATGCTGGGGTGGGCTCCCAGTGTGCTACTTGTTGGGGGGGGGAGCTGTCTATGACAGCTCTTTCACTGCAGTGTCAATGTATAGGGACTTTGCATACTGCCGACGGTGGCAGTATGCAAATTGCCTATACGCTGTGGTTCTTTCTTTCAACTGTATGCCGCTGCATTTGCAAAAGCTGTCATAGACAGCTCTTACATTTATTGGTGCAGTGGGCCACATCTGCAAAAGGCAGCAGGGTATTGGAAGTAGGGAGGCACACCTACAAATTCTCGTATGGTGGCACTGTTTCTTGCACATGTGTGCAAGCAAACATAGTAAATTGTTATCTGAACACATGTACTGCTCTTCAAACAACTCCATTGTCAAATTAGCATAACTTGGGGAAATTGTAGACCCCATTGCAGTTTCTCTCTTTTGTTTGTAATATGCTTCCTCAAACTTGAAATGGTTCTGGTCTAATAACAGCTGAGCTAGCTGTAACAGGAAAGCATTCAGTGTTTCTGTTCTGTTCATTGTTCCAAACAGTGTGATATGGATAACAAGTCTTCACTGTGTGGCATTGATTTGTACAGATTCTTACATCTGTATGCATTAATATCAAATAGACTTCATCCAGATCAAAATTCTCTACTATGTTAACAATATCAGTTGAATCATTAACTTAAAACCTGAGATATTTGTTTACCTATTCATTAATATGGTGATGAACATATGTAGAAAGGAACTCAAACACTGAACCAATTCCAGCAACTCTTGGGTGCCACGATGGTGATTCTACACGTTTATGCATGTTAGACAAAGTATAAAAGATTGGCTTAATTGGAAGTTTCTGATTCAAAAGGCTAAACTCCCATTCTTTAATTCATTTTCTTTCCATCCCTTCTTCTAATAGAAGTGTACTTTTCCCTGTATCTCTACTAGGTGACTTGTCTCAAGTTTTAAATATGTTTCACTATCATTTAACTGTCTTAAACATTCCAGTTTGTATGTTAAATAATCCTGCAAGACAATGGCTCCATCTTTATCAGTTTTCTTTATTATAATATTCTCATTATAAGGCCAACCCAGTGGCATGGACGGCTGAGGCCTTACCTCCTGCCATGCTGGTGACCTGTGTTTGCAGTGCAAGTGGGTCATTGGGAGCCTACCAGGGAGAAGGAGGAGGAGGAGGAGGATTGAACATCCCAGGGATAGCTCTCCTTCTCCGGGGAAGGGGGTGATCAGTGATCGGTGCATGTCTGGCCCCTAGCAGAGGCTGGGGGCTGGCACACTGATGATGTCCATGGTGAGAAGAGGTGGGGCAGGTGTGCAATGAGATGCACACAGAAGCGTGTGTGACACTGCCATTGGCATCATTGCATGCCCTACCCTTGGTGAGAGGAAAATGGGAAAAAGATCTGTGATGGTTGGATGAAGTAGGGGCTCACAGATCCTGCTTCCTGACCAGCCATGGCACTGACCAGAACTGGATCTGGTCTTCAGTGGGGGCCTAGGGTACCCCCACTAACTCTGCTAGGGGAGGCAAGCCCTGGGGGAAGACAGTCGGCATTGGCCGGTAGACATTGGGGGGATGGGGCTGGGGCACCCTCTTGAAGGTGGGCTGTTGGAGAAGAGGAGTATAAAAAAAAGAGAATAATATTATCATCATGCTCAAGATTTCTTAAAGGTGCAAACTGTGATTAAGATAAATCAAACTTAAATTTTTACATTTGCTTGTACATGTACAAGAAATGTTTTATTACATTTAACGGCATTTGAGAGGTGTATCACTACCAAACCCATCACAACTCAAAGTGGAAGGGGCTCAGCAGTCCAGACCAATGAACACAAACTGTAGTCCTGACACCACTCGCTGCTTGTTGGGTGGAAACTTTGTGTAGTTGAAAGGACAGAAGCAGCTCCCATCAGAGGGGGCTTTGGTCCTTTCATTTACATGAAAGGTCAGCAAGCAGCTGATCAGCTTTCAGCATCAAGAGTCTGAGTGACCATGCCATCTATCTATCTATCTATCTATCTATCTATCTATCTATCTATCTATCTATCTATCTATCTATCTATCTATCTATCTATCTATCTATATCTTTCTCTCTAACTAGTCAGTGGAGCTGGTTGCCCACTCCCACTACCGCTTATTTCTCCCTGTCTCCTCTAAGTTGCTCACCTGCCCTTCCCAATCTTTTTTAATAGTTTATAGGTGGACCATGGAGCCCACCTCTGGTACTGCTCCTCTTGAGCCCCTCCTCCAGGTTTCCCGCCCGGTTCCAAACAAGCCTGACACTGGAGTGCCCAATCCCAGTGTTGGAATAACCCTGAAACAAAGAAAACCATCTCTCAATGTTTTTTTCCTCCCTTGAAAACAGAAGAATGCCCCTCAGCAATCTGCCATACACACACACACACACACACACACACACTATCTATCTATCTGTTTGCCTCTCTCTCTCTCTAACTATTCAGTGGAGTAGGGTGCCCACCCCTGCTACTGCTTCTTTCTCCCCATCCCCTCTAAGTTCCCCACCCCAATCTTTTTCAATGTTTTAAAAATATAGGTGGACTGGGGAGCCCACCCCATACCACTCCTTTTGAGCCCCCTCCACTCCAGGTCGCCTGCCCCCATTCTAAATGAGCCTGACACTGGGGGTGCCCAATGCCAGTGGCAGAATAGCCCTGAAACAAAGAAACCCATCCCTATATGTTTTTTTCTGCCTGTAAAACAGAAAACCATCCCTCACCTATCAGTTCCCCACACACATCCTCCACCCAACCCACCCCAACCTCCCACTCAGCACCCCCACAAACTCCCCACTAGTGGTGGGTGAAGTGGCTAAACTTTGCTGTACAAAGTGATTCACAGAGTAATGCGGAATCCACGGAGTAATCCACAACATGAAGCGAAGTACTTTGTGTCATAATGAGGAATGCAAAGTCCATTGAAATCAATGACTTTGCGTTATTCCGCCTTCTCCAAACCACTTCTCCACCACTTTTAAGGTGAAGTACATTGAAACTAATGTACTTCACATCACTTTGCCTTGTAATTGTACTCCAATGTGAATTCTGCAGTGATTCATGGGATTGCATGTCACATGGGCTCTAGACTGTTCTGCACAGCCTCAGTTCTGGGTAGCGTGTGTGTACTGGTAACTGGAGATAGTTTGCTGTTAGAGCTCTGTGATTCAAAACCTCTAAAAGCTGTTAAAAATGCCTTTTTGAGTCATTTCGTTGCTCAAACTTTAGTACATTGATTGTAGGAAACCCTTCTGTGCTCATATCATCGAGTGTTTATTGTTTGTGTGTGGATTTTGAATGTTAATTTGGAACAGTCTGTGTACTGTGAAGTCTGCTTTGGGGGAGGGACATATATGTGGTGTAGGTAGATTAACTGGGAGAAAAAGGCAATCTTTCTGTTTTGGTTATATTTTTGTTGTATAACTGTGTTAATGTACACACAGTAATATTTTCAGTAATTCTTGACATTTCTTTGCTGATTGTTGTGGCGCAGCAGTGTATAATTTCAGTTTGTTTAAAACATTTGGTTATATTACTAAAGGTTTTCAATTTGCTATGCATTACTTGTAGTATGTGTGTGAGTGTGTGTGCGATGAGTGCCATTAAATCAGACACCTTTTATTGTGCCACAGAGTAATTGCAGCAGTGTGAACCTGCTTTCCACCGCACCTGCATGAATTTTTTGTACTGCTTTGTGGTATCTTTACCAGTAGTGGACTGTTACTGCCATGCACTACCCCCCAACCGGCAAAAGGTATTCTTTTCCAGATTTGGATTTGTGACTTGTGAGCACTCATTAGGTGTTGTGCCTTTGCATCTGCATCTCTTGAGTGCACAGTGCAATCTTAATCTGCCTGTGCATTTGCAGTGCACTATTAATTCTGGGAGACTTTGCATTTCTTGTTACATTCTCATTTCACTTAGTCAGCACTGGGGAATTTTCTGGACACAAGACAGTAGCATTTTGGGGATGCACATTAATTCTGGTTACTGTATGTGACCACTGCATGCATAACTGAGTGCACCATTAATTCTAGGAGACTTTGCATTTCTTTTTACACTCTCATTTCACTTCATCACTACTGGGGAATTTTCTGGACACAAGACAGCAGCATTTTGGGGATGTGCATTAATTCTGGTGACTGTGTGTGTGGAGGGGTTGTCAATATTGTTGTTACTTCACCTTACTTCGCTTTAAGATGGAATGACAAAGCAAAGTAATAATTACAAGGCAAAGTGAGTCTTTCATATTGGCCACTCCACATACCGGAGTGACAACACAAAGTGCCCACTTCACCGGCGGAATTTAAATTCACTGCATCTCTACTCCCCATACACCCTCACTTACCTGAACAGGTCACAGGGTGAAGATCCACTCTCTGATTGATGACATGTCTTGCTGCTGGAACTGACGACTGCAATAGGATTAACTAAGGTAAGTGTGGTTCATTACATTTCAATGGGGTTTTGAACTCTGATGTATACCTTTGTCACTGTTTGCATATTTTAGCCCAAATTTTTCAACATAGCCTTTTTGGGACCCCGCCTCATGACCAATGGCAGTGGAAGTTTGCAAATCAGGCCTGAAAGGTGATTTTGTGGTGGCATTGCGAAATCACCTTTTAGGTGGGATTTAGAGATGTTGCAAAGTTTAAATCCGCCGGCAAAGTTCCCATGAAGTCACCAAATTTGCCCCACAAAAAAACTTTGTGAAAATTACCTCTCTGGTGCTAAAACTTCACCTGGAAACTTCACCAGTTAACTTCAAACTTTTTTAGTAACTTTGAATGAAATTGTCTTAATCTGGTCTCCAAAACTTCACTGGTTAACTTCGAAGGCAACTTCGAGTTTGTTAGTAACTTCTAAGTTAATGAAAAACATGGTTTGTCACATGATTTACTTACTGCATGTCACATGGGAGACTCCAGGTAGGCAGGAAGTGAATGTTTCACTTTCATTTCAGCAGTTGTAGCTGAAGGAGAGTAGGAACAGTGTGATTGACTCACAGAGCCTAGGAGACAGCGCATTTTATATATTCTTGTTTAGAGAGCTGAAAATGTTACTCCTTTTTTTAATTTTAATCCTTATCTTTCTTTACTGTACTTGTACTTTCTGATCTTATACATTTTTTAGTGTATACTTTTTTTCTGAGTTCTTACTGTCTTTTTCTTTCATTTTCTTTACATTTCTGTTTGTGATGGAGGGGTAGCATCCGGACTCATCTGAGTCCAGATCAGGTGGTGCTGGAGCACCAGTAAGGCACCCACACCTTAGCAGACATGTTTTTTTTTAAAGGGACTGCACCTCCCAGCTCTGAAAGGGAGTTCTGCAGGGCAGCAGCAGCAAGAAAAAGCTAACCACAGGAGTATGAACAACAGCAGCAGCCACAAGTTTTCCCCCCATCAGGAGCCTGATACTTCCTCTTCTGGTGCTCCCCAGTCCTGCAGCACTCTGATGAGACAGTGGGCATCTGCAAGGTGTGTGGGTGGTGTGTGAGGATTGGCAAAAAAGGGAGCCATCTTGGGACTGGTGGCCAGAGGATGCACATCCGCATCCACCACCTCATTGAGTGGATGGCCAAAGAGCATGATGAGGCTGCAACACATAATGGTGGTGGTGATGATGGTCCTGGGGGAAATGTGGAGCAGCATGAGGTCAGCGGTACTGCTGCAGCACCAGCAGCGAGTCAGCAATGGCGTGGCAGGCATGATGTGAACTGCAGCAGTACTCCTGGTGTACCTCAGCAGCACCATTATGACAGTGGCAGTGATGACCCCATGACACCAGCTACAAATGGCCATCTTGTTGTTTTGTGGGCTGAGGTGAATGATCTGTACCAAGAATTGAACACCTTCTGGCAGGAGGTGATGGATCAGTTTGACAGTGTCATGTCCAGCCATAGGAGGATCCTTGCTCTCCTATCCAAGCTACGTGGTGGTGGTGGTGGGTATGGCTCATCTTCTGGCAGTGCTGGTGGAGTGGTCTGAGTTGTTCTGTTTCAAGTTTTATTTTAGTTTATATGTAGTTATTCTGTCATCTGTGTTCTTAATTTCCCAACTCTCTAGTCCCCCCCCCCATTAAAATTAAAAAACACCTCAAAAATATAAAAAGTAAAAAAAAAAAGCTCTGTTGTTTTAAGGTCTGTTTTCTCTGTCCTCCTTTTTAGTATTGTTTCATTCATGTGGATGTTCTTTGCTTTTCCAGTTCTGTTATTTCTTTAATCCTTTTTACACATGATGAACCATATTCCTTCCTTTCATTTTTGTCACTGGTTCATCATGTGTACTGTTATCCATGAACCAGAACCCTTGATTGGCCCCTACCTCACAGACAGTAATACTTAGGTCACAGGCACTTGTTGTACAAGCATAGGTGTTAAGATCTGAGTTCTACTGTATTTCTACTGAGAATTATGATGCATTTGCAATTATTCTAATTGTACCACTTGGGAGACACCTCTGTTTATACCATTGTATAATCATTAGTTAGACAATACTGCCACCTGTAGTTCTAGTGCAGAACAGCAGCTATCTATGTAATTATGTGTGTAACCACAAGTGGCCTTCATGAATACAGATCCTTTGTTTAGTTATCTTGTCTTTCTGTTAGCTCAGCATGCTTTCCCAGGCTAGTAAGAAGTTAGGTTATGTGTTATTATCCAATGATGAGAATTTTATATATATTTTTAGTAGTTGCTATGGTTATTATCAGGGGTATAAGACCCTTTGCATTGCACCTTTTTCTCAGAGAAGAAGAAGAAACTTATTGCTGCCTATATGTAAGAAAGTTTGGAGGTGTTCTCCCCGGTGTTTATCACTGTGATTTGGTTGTAACCCTGCTTTATATACCAGAAATAAATCACTTTATGTGCTGGACACCACTTGTCTGTCATTTCTTCACTTTTGTGCAGTTTCAACAATAACCTGAGAAAGGTAATTTTATTATCCAGTTACATTTGGTGACCATGTGCAGGTGGGAATGTACAAAGTGAGGATTCCATTTGAGTTCTTTGAACTGAATGTCGAGTAGGGTGGTGCATTTTTACCCACTTGGACCTACTCAAACTTACTGTGGTTGTTCCTTTATGGACTTGTTCCATCTCAGTTTCGGGCATGGCAGACCCACACTGAACCAGTGGTACACTCCCTTTGTGAGTAGCAGTGTACCATCTTGGCACCACGGTTTACCCATGGGGGACTAGAAAGCTGTTGGGTGATGGCACCAAGGATTGTATTCCAGTCTTTTGACTGCTTTGTTTGTTTGTTTACCCATTTGTTTGTTATGCCTGAACTGTGCACAGAATTGTGACTCAATGTCTCAAACTACCTTACCTCCCATAGAGGTTGGACTGATTTTGTGCTGGATGCAAAGTCATCAGAAAACCCTCTGCTTATGATCTCTGATCAATATCTCAATATCTAGAGTTGAAGCAAAAAGCCAAGAAATACCACACCAAAGGTCTCTTGGTAGCGGCTTTACATACAGCTGTCAAAAGTTTACTAGCACAATGTGCCTCCCTTGAGCTGCAAAATGCTTCTCTAAAAAAAGAGTTGGGCTTGCAGGCATCGGAGTTACTGAAAAGGGAACGGAAACTCACAGAAGAGACACAGTCACTCCGTGATCACAATAACAGACTGTTGCACTGCACTGCTCAAGACTCTGAGCATGAATTGTGTATGTTAAGAGATGATGATGAGAGGTTGAAGTGTGATAAGAAACAGCTATCTTATTTGAATGATATTTTGAGTGACATGAATGAAAGTTTGAGAGAGGATAATGTTGAATTGAAGGAAGAGAATGTGAGATTGCTGCATGAGCTAGACAAAGAGCTTAGGGAAAATGCTGAATTGGGTGCCATGTACAAAGTATTACAGCGTGAGGTTGAAAAGGGTATTGAGCAGGGCACTACTAAAGTTTGCCACAAGAAATGCAAAGACAAGATGGCGAGAATGCACCATCAGTGAGATATTCTCACTGGTCATGTAAAAGCCATGAATGGTTTTCAGTACTCACCTATTGACATTACCTCATCAGCTGACAATGACTCTAATTATGAGGACTTGAGTGCCTCATCACATCTAAGACCTCACCCCACAGGACAGTGGCCTTCACCAGCCATTCCCAACATGGTGGCCATTATAGCCCACCCACATGTCATGTTGGTACACCTTCTACGCTGCCACGTCAAAACAAACATTGTGACCCCATGATAGAGGAGGCTGACCACCTCCAAGTAGGAGCCCACTTGCACTGGCTCCCCTTTCCCGGGAAGACAATGTGGAAGTGCAAGGTATTGTACAGGACTTCTTGACTAGACTATCTACCCATGAGCGAAGCTCCTCCGTGCAGGAGCAGATCGGATGCATTTTTGAAAATGCTGTAACCCAAGACAATGCATTTAAGGCAGTCACTGATGTGGTGGCAGAAGCTGTTCTTCATGGTGCTTTGGGTCAAGGGGAACTGAACACTGCTCCCCTTTCACCCACTTCCAATCCCCTACAAGTCGCTCATTCAGTTCAGCAAATTGCCCAAGGCATCGGACAAATGGGCCCAACTGACAACCTTAGCTGTCATTTGGAGATGGTGCACTCCCTCTGCAAGTAGCTTTCTCTCCAACCCAAGTACCAGGTCCAAGTACTGAGACAAACCATCGAGCCTACCCTCTGGGCTAAACTCCCGGAGGCTGTCTGCAATTGCAAAATGCTCAACTACAACGATATCACACAGGCACTCCTTGCTGCCAACTCTCCAGGTATTGTTGGAGCTGATTTATTTTTTTTTATTTATTAAACTCTAGGATTATAAATACCTTTGAGCAGGAACTGCTCATTTACAAAGGTTCCACATCAAAGGATGCAGGGTAACATACATACAAAGGAAAACAACAGTTACATTCTTAACACACACAGTTGACTTAAACATGATATATTCAGTAAATAGTGGAGAGGGACAGCAAAAGCCAGCTTGAATCAGTTTTCAAGGTGAACTGTGTATGGGATAGGAGGGAATCAGAATGGAATCAGCAGGCTAAAGGGCCATTGTTAGAGGGTAGAGGTGGATAGCAAGAGACTGGTGTGGGTGTGCTGGAGGCCTTGTGTCAGCTGAGAGGGGAGGGGTTGATAAAGGGTGGGATGGTGGAGGCTGGTGAAGAAGAGAGTGAGGAAGTACGGCTGGTTACAGCTCACCAATGACTAAGGTAGGTGGAGATGACCATTGTTTAGGAGAGGCAGTCACACTGTGTGGTAGAGGTGAGGGATAGTCATAGCTCCCTTTTAAAGGGACCAAGAGTCACAGCTGCAAGTGCTTCTTTGTTAAGGGTATTGTACCACTGAGGAGCCCTGTGCATGAACAACCTCTGACCCATAGTGGTCTGGCATCTGGGTACCTGGAAGGTCTGTTGTTGAGCTCTCCATGTAAGCTGGGTGCTGCTGTAGGCAGTAAGGAGTTTTGTCACTCCTGGTGGCATGTTTCCGAGGGGAATTTTTTTGGGTGAGTAGACAGGTCTGGTATTGTATTCTACTAAGGAGTGGTAGCCATCTGGCCGGGGCATATAGGTCACAGGAGTGCATTAGGTGTGCAGTACCCATTAGGAGCCTACAAGCTTTGTTGAGTGTCACAGATATCCTCCAGAGAGCAGTAGGGGAGGCAGAGCCGCAGATGACTAGACCATAGTCAATAATGGTGATGACAGAGCTATAGATGGCCAGCTTAAGGGCTTCAGGGATCAGGCAATGCTTGTGCTTGTGAAGCAGGCTAATCCGTATATTGGCAGCCTTTGCTACATTACCAATGTGATACGAGTACAAAAGTGAGCTGTCCAGGGTGATGCCAAGGTATTTAAACTCAGGAACATGTTCAAGTGAGGCCCCCACATGGTTCTTGATGTTGAGGGGCAGATGTTTGTACTTGCTCCTTAAGTTGTAGAACATCATGACCTTGGTTTTTCTATTGTTCAGTACAAGTTTGTGTGAGCTAAACCAATCTTCAATGTGCCTGAAGTCATGTTGTAGTTGACTCTCAAGTTGATTAGTATCTTGGTCCCTGGTAAACAGTACTGCATTATCTGCATAAAGTAATATTCTCTGTTGGCAGATGCTAGGGAGACCATTAAGAAAGAGAGAGAGAAGAGTAATGGCCCCAGTATTGACCCCTGGGGATCACCTGAAAGGACTGCTTTTTCATCAGAGGTGACTCCAGCAATCCTGACACATTGGACCCTATCCCCAAGGTAACTAGCAAACCAGAGCAGTGCATCATTGGAGAGCCCGAGGGTGGTCAGTTGATCGAGTAGGAGTGGGTGGTTAATGGTGTCAAAGGCCTTCGTTAGATCAATGAATACCACCCCCCCACATATACCTTGGTCGAGGGTGTCACGGAGGAAATTGGTAAATTTCAACAGTGCCGTGGTGGTACTATGCCTGTTTCAGAAGCCATGCTGTTCTGGGCATTGGATTTCATAATTGTCCAGGAACTCTAAAAGTTGGTCAGAGACTATTCATTCCAGATTTTTTGATAAGGGGGGGAGGGTTGAGATGGGCCTGTAGTTTGTGTGCAGTGACTTGTCTCCGCTTTTGTGCACATGTGTGATAGTTGCCTGTTTCCAGAGTGATGGGAATTGACCCAGTCTTAAGGATAGGTTAAAGATCATTGTCAGGGGTTCAAGGATCTCATCCAGGACTAGTTCAAGCAACTTCAGGTCAAGGGAGTCACCACTGCACCCGGTTTTACTGATGGCCTTGCGTATATAGGTTCTGGCTATAAGGCCTAGAAGGTTAAGCAAAATGTGAAGGAAAGCCCAGCGGCTTCCCATCAATGGTTGTGGCTCACCTACGAGGCCGGCAAAGGCCTAGCGGGTGAGAACGCTAATAAAAACCAGATTGAGTACAAGGATTTGTACATCCAGAACATGACTCCGGCTCTTCAGGAGAAAGTTGAACTCAGCATCTACCCACAGACTAACACCTTTGAGAAGATCCTCACCAAGATAGAGTGGGCCTTTCTGGTCTACCTCTGTAAACTAGCTTCTGGCAGAAATACCAACAAGGCCGCTGCCATCCAAGATCCAATGGCCCAGGCCACCCTAGCCCAAGTTGCTGCTGTAGGCACTGCCCCAACCCACGATGTAGTTGAAGACAACAACAATAAACAGGAAGCCTCTTCTGATGACTGATGGTTGCACGGTGGGGGGGGGACTGGAACTTTAAGAATAACCAGAACAATAACAACCTACAACAGGAATGGGAAATCAAATTCCAATGGCAAGTACCATAACGGGCCTAGCTATCAGGATCTAAAGGACAAAAATGAGACACTCTGAAAACAGCTGGAGGAAGCCCGTACTGCAAAGGAGGCCGCATCCACACATTCTGTGGTGGCCCTGACACTGGCTGGTAATGGCACAAACCCTTTCTGGTCTTCGGTTACTGAACAAGCAAGCAGCCAAGGCAAAAACCCTTTCATGACATCGGGCACTGGCCAGGTCAATGTGGTGATTCAGGAACCACCCATTGTGCAGTTCGAGATTGCGGCTCTGACGTCAGAGGGACAATATTCGTGCCCTGTGAAGCACCGAGAGGATGCCCAACAATCCTCCAGAAGCCTTAGGTCACAGGGACAGCTGGATGAGGAAGAAGCTGGGAGTAGTACCGATTGACAATTACAGGTCCCAGTCCAGATTGTGAGTAACCTGCTTGTCGACACAAATGGACGGCATTGTGTAAGGGTCATGGTCAGGGTCCACCAACTGGACATGCTTCTGGATACAGTAGCAGCTATGTCTGTTCTCCATAATGAGAACCCAGACATAACTGTCTGGTCTACCAGCTAGAAGACCAGTGCACAGGGTGTAGATGGCACCCAACTGCAAACTTATCGATCTGTGTCTCTGCCTGTGCAGGTAGGCCATATTAAAACTAATTTTGTCTTTGACCTCATGGTATTACGTCATCACCCCAGCATATTGAGAATTGATTTTCTTGCACAGCATGGCTGTGTGGTGGGCCTAGCTAACAGGTTATTGCTACAGATCAAGGGACAATGTCATGCTGTCACCATGCCAAACTCCCATGCGGTGGCAGCCATCTGCCATAAGAAAAAAGGGTATAACATTATGACTCTGTCTGAAAGTCATGACTTGTTTCCTGAACTACAACCATTGCTACAGGAACATATTGATGTGTTTGCTACCAACAAGCATGATTGTGGTAGGATGCACACCACCATTGAAATTCCAGGACCTAATCCTGTGATGCAGAAGCTGTATTATTTCCTGCTGAAGCTTTACCCTCATTGAGGGAGATCATCCAATTACTGCTACAAAAAGGTGTGATTAGGACTTGTGTTTCCACTGTGAAAAAGCCAAATGGAGCTTGGAGACTTACAATAGACTACAGGAAGCTTAATCTAGTTACCCCCAGCTGTGCCCCAACTGTGGCATCAGCTCCTGATGTGCTCAAGCTGCTGACACCTGACAAAAAGTGGTTTTCAGCTCTTGACATCTCTAATGGGTTCTGGTCACTCCAATTAGCACAGGAAAGCCAATACAGATTTGCTTTTACCTATGATGGGTGCCAGTACACCTGGACCTGTCTGCACCAGGGCTTTCACAACATCCCTTCCCTCTTTCATCTCCATATGATGGATGCTCTGCAGGGGTTTTCCACTCCTCAGTGCCTCCTGCAGTACATGGATGACTTGCTTCTAGCAACTTCCACCAAAGAGGAACACCTAATCCTTTCAAATGAACTGCTGACTCTCCTCAGGAGAGTGGGCCTCAAGTGCAACCCCTCTAAGGCAGTGTTGTGTCAGAAGGAGGCTATGTTCCTTGGTCTCTGCATCACAGACCAAGGCCAAAGCCAAGCTGTCAAGAATATGCAGGGCTTACAAGACTGCTACTTCCCACTAGCGTGGCAATACTGAGACGCTTTTTGGAAATGGTAAACTACTCTAGGGATTTTATCTCTGATTTTGCCTTGAAGGCTGCTCCCCTGTATGACCTGCTGAAAAAGGATGTCCCATGGACATGGGGCCCCACACACACTGAAGCTGTGGCCCAGCTCAAACAGGCCTTTGCATCGGCCCCAGCATTGATCAGCCCAAATCCAAGATTACCTTTCCATTTAGAAACTGCCACCTCAGATGTGGCCATGTCTGCAGTGCTGGCACAAAAACACAATGGGTACTACCAGCCCATTGTCTATGCATCTCAGATGCTATCCCCAGTTGAGAGGAAATATAGTCTCTGTGAAAGGACACTCTTGTCAACCTTCTGGGCTGTCAAACATTTTCTCTATATCGTTGGGTATGCTCCCATCATTTTGCATACCTGTCACACTACAACTAACTTTTTGCTTTCAGACAAAGTAAAATATGGATCAGTCTCTAGCACCAGATTCACTCATTGGTCTTTGCTTTTGCAGGATAGAGACATCAAAGTACTGCCTGCCAAAATGCCATCAATTCTGGCCCATGGCCTGCTGTATACAGGTAAACCCCATGACAGTGCCCTCCAACCACCTGACCTACCTGACCCAGGACATTACCTTCCAGCCACACCTGAGGTCCTGGAAGACAACACAATGTTCTGTATCTTCACAGATGGATCTGCATCCTATGTGGATGGGGAACAGGTAGCGGGGCTTGGAGTGCTCATTAGGGATCATGAGGGTGATTTCAGGAGCATTGCTAGAAAATGCACAATCTCTTCGCAGTATGCCAAACTGGCTGCTATGGCCTGTGCACTGGAGATCATGCTACATGGTGACAAGGATGCCATCTTCTTTGCGGACTCCAATTGGGTATGCTCATCCCTAACTGAGTTCTTTCCATTCTGGCAAAAGAACAACTTTACCTCATCTGATGGTACCCCTGTCAAATATAGGGAACTGTTTGAGTATTTACACACCCTGACACAAATGTTCACTCTCAACTTGTACATTTACAGGGTAAAGGCTCATTGCAAATTTGACCCTTACCATGAATTCAATGAATGAGCAGACTCGCTTGCCAAAGCAAGTATTCGAGGGGGAAGACATGGGAAATGACTTGCCCACAGTGCATAGCGGCAATTGTGACATCTATGATTGCTGCTACCAAGAAACCTTTACCAGAACCCCCACTGGATCTTTCTACTGCACAGAAAGCAGATCCAGAAATCAGAGATGTGTTCATATTCTTAGATAAAGGAACTGAACAGCCACTGCCTGTTGGCAGCCCCTACAAACAACATTTGGACAATCTACTGTACATCTGTCCAGTGATCAGAAACTCATCTGGTATCACAAACAGGATACAGGTGACAAATTGCAGGTTGCACCACAATCTCTGTGAACCAAATTCATTTATATGGTTCATGACATTCCCACTGGTGGACACCAGGGGACAGAAAATACTCTCCAGAGACTCAAGGCAGTCATCTGGTGGCCTAGCATGGCCAAAGATGTGGAACACTATGTAGGCAACTGCATAGCATGTGCTCAGAACAATCCCATTTCAGTGAAGAAAAATGCAGAGTTACTGCCCCAAAGGCAGTCTGACCATGGAATGCAATACAGATCGATTTAATTGGCCCTCTTACTAACTCCAGTAAGAACAACAAGTATGCCTTTGTTGTCACAGATTTGTTCTCTAAGTGGATAGAGGCATTTTCCACTAAGAACAACACAGCAAAGACAACTGTCAAGATCCTGGTGGATCAATTGTTCTCCAGGTGGGGCCTACCTTTAAAGGTAGACTCAGACCAGGGAACCAGCTTTACAGCTGAACTGATGCAACAGATGCTCCAACTTCTTGGAGTTGATCAGAAATTCCACATTCCTTACCATCCTCAATCATCAGGTCAGGTAGAAAGAGCTAACAGATGCATAAAACAGATGTTATGCAAATTCATTGATGATAATCCCAAGGATTGGGATTCCCTCTTGCCACTACTACTGATTGCAGTTAGGGGTACGCCTGGGGCTACCACTCAGTCTACACCTTATGAGGTTATGACTGGTAGAGCCATGAGACTACCTGAGCACCTGTTAATTGATCTTCAAAACCCTACTGCAGATAGAATATCTGTAGGCAAGTATATGGAAAAGCTTCATGATGACATCATGAAGACACACCTGTTTGCTGCCAAGCAAATGGGCAAGGCTCAACAACAAGCTAAAACTCATTTTGACAAACATGTCAAAGAAGTCGACTGGCAAGTTGGAGACCAAGTAATGCTTCTCCAATACAGACAACCCACACACTCATTTGCCAGTAAATGGGAAGGTCCCTATCCCATTGTCAACAAGCTCAGCCCTGCTGTGCATCAGGTCAGAGTACACCAGCAGAAAAAGACTGCCAACAAGTGGTTCCATGCTAACCAACTCAAACTACATAAAGGTGACTAAAAACTTACTTTTCCTAGCCCCATAGGGCGGAATAGTACTTACAGCTAACTAATCCTTTTTTATCTCTTTCAGATATTGGCAAGATGGCTATCTTGCACCCTCTTCTCCTACTGGTGGGACTACTGCCTCTAATCACAATAGCACCATCATTCAAACCCCCACAGATTAACAAGGACTGCTAGGATCACTTGCTTGGTCGAATGAAACATTCAACTCACATGGGTGTTTGGATTAATATTCCAAACAAAAACATTAAGGTTACTCAAGGCAAAGACACCTTTCTGGATGCTGTAGTTGTTGCCCTGGATACATCTTCACTTTCCATTCAATGGCAAACTGATGCAATGGGCTGCACAATCCCTGTAGCTCGCCTGGCCAAAGGTACATTCCATGGCTGGCCTAACACTGACATATCTCAAAATGGTACACTCTCTCTCTTAGACAGGCTTCTCCATAACACAATGGTCAGTATAATCTTATTGCACTCATAGATCCTGCCTTTTGTGAAAGACTCCTTTGCAGGAGGCCACTGACTTCTGTCTTCAAAACTATGCTGCATCTTCTTCTATCTCTCTCTGTAGTCCCACCCAGTTAGGAAGAACTGCTTTCCTGTCCTCATATGGAGGATGGCCCTTCTAGTGGTTTAACCACCACATCACTCCCAGGAGCTCTGATAAACAATGTGCAATTTATCCTGTCCCAGTTATTTTCAGTTTATCACATTGAAATATGGTTGAATTTAGTTTATGTCAACAAACTAATACTTCTAAGTTTCACAGTATGATGCTTACTGATCTGGTAGCTGCTTACCAAACATGCACAAATGACCCTATTGGTGGACCTCACACCACCGACCATATTGGTGTTTCTAGACCAGCCCATAAATATGCTAAACCCAGACCAAAACGCACCAAGTGGCGCACAACCTCAGACATCACTGGTGCAGCCAGTTCTGTCTCTGGTATAACTGCACTGTAACTGGCCTTTTTGGCTCAGGAATGTCTGTTTGGAATAGAGCAGATATTGCCTCCATTAAGGCACAGACACTTAAATTCCAACAAACACTTGGCAATGATGTTATGCCCCCTATCTTGCAAGGTGTTAATTCTCTTAGTGAGGAAGAATGTCATACAGTGTATAATATAAAGGAGATTGCTCAAGGGTTCAATGATACAAGACAGAAACTTAATGATCTTATTTTTCAGAATAACCACGAGGCGGACAAGTAATATATTGGGCATGAAATTCTATGTTCTGCTTATGGTTCTTATGGCATTTCTACTGTTAACACTCTTTTCAGAGACTTGGAATCAGGCAAAATTCCAGATGTTATTCATGATCTCAGAATGGGTAAATGGTATTGCCCACATTGCACAAACACAGGTTGCATTTCTATGTGTTTAAAGAATACTCTTAACATTTCTATGTCTACAGTGTGTAATATTGGTTACGTTTCCAGGTTTTCTAACAGAACACCCTCTTACCTGACCAAATCTTGTTCAATAAGGACAACGTGTTTGCCACCTTTACTGTCTCCTTACCACGCTTTGATCCGGCTACATCTGTCTCTGACAAGCTGGCAAATATCCACTCCATTGGACATCTTGAAAATTACATTTTCCATGAACGAACTGAACTTCCTTCTATGCTGGTTTACCACCCCATTCTCCAAGCTTGGGTGGCTCCTCACATGAACTGTTGTGCTAATAAAGGATTCTACTTGTGCCGCTGTGATGGTTTTGACATTGTAAAACCAGTTTGCGGCTACTCACCAGAACATCTTGACTGGGCTTTGACATTGGGTGAAGACCTGCTGATCAACCTTACTGACGCTGATCCAGATGACATCCCTCCTGCTGCATCTTCAATGTTCTACACCAAAAACAGAACCATCCAGAAGCTATCTTGAAGAGATACAGTAACAGCCACAGACACTGCCAGCTATTTCCCGAAATTTCTGTGATATTTCCAGATATATCTAATGCTTTCTCCATTTCTACAGTAGGGGCAGCAGAGAGAAACTCTTCAGAAATTTCATGAAATATCTGGAAATAGCTGGCAATGTCTATGGCTACTACTGTAGATTGCTTCACCACTCTGCTGACAAATCAGACTTTCACCTGCCCTGTACGCTTACATCACTAGCACGTACCAACATTCAGAATCACCTATACCTCTGAAGGACAGTTTTGTGTGGTTACTAATTATCCTTCTTTCTCTTATGGAACTTGTGCATGTAGGGTTGATAAACCTAATTTTTGTTTTATTCCACAGCAGAAGACTGTAATTGGTCACACTGTGATCACTCCTGTTCCTCTCCCTGATCCAGATGTTATTGATACTGATCCCCAATACCTGCTTGCCCTGTCTCAATATTTGCCTATTTTTAATGTGTACATTGATCCCTTGACTCTTTCTTATGATCTCGTTTAGCTAGAAAGGATGCTCAATTAATTTATATTAGCAACAATATCTCTAAAGCAAATAATATACTTAATGATCTAATTCATGATGGTGATTTAAGTCTTGCTGCTGGCAACTATTAGTAGAACTTAGCTCTAAGGTTTTGTTATTATTCAAGCCATTCTTGATTGTTTTCCTAATTTTCACTCTATGCTGCCTGCGACATACCCTCAAACAACATTGAGAACAACTCCAATTCCATTACAAGGCTCATGCATTGGGCCTATAAATGACTTTTTAAGTCTATCCCTACCAGCTTACTTGGGATTGTTGCCCCTTCTGAGGCAACAAGGAGGGAAATGTTATCAATGGACCAGCACCCCTGATTGGCCCCCTACCTCACAGACAGTAATACTTAGGGTGCAGGCACTTATTGTACAAGCATAAGTGTTGGGATCTAAGTTCTACTGTATTTCTACTAAGAATTATAATGCATTTGTGATTATTCTAATTGTACCACTTGGGAGACACCTCTGTTTATACCATTGTATAATCATTACTTATACAATACTGCCATCTTTAGTTCTAGCACAGAACTGCAACTATCTATGTAATTATATGTGTAACCACAAGTGGCCTTCTTGAATACAGATCCTTTGTTTAGTTATCTTGTCTTTCTGCTAGCTCAGCATGCTTTCCCAGGCTAGTAAGAAGTTAGGTTATTTATTATTATACAGTGATGAGACTTTTATGTATCTTTGTAGTAGTTGCTATGGTTATTATCAGGGATATCAGACCCTTTGCACTGCACCTTTTAACAGAGAAGAAGAAGAAACATATTGCTGCCTATAGGTAAGAAAGATTGAAGGTGTCCTCCTCGGTGTTTATCACTGTGATGTGGGTGTAAGCCTGCTTTATATACCAGAAATAAATCACTTTATGTGCTGGACACCACTTGTCTGTCATTTCTTCACTTTTGTGCAGTTTCAACAAGAACCTGAGAAAGGTAATTTTATCGTTACAGTACTCACTCCTTCTATCCACAAATGTCAAGTATTTACCACATTACATAAATTGTGTCCCCATGGTATGTGATGGTGTGTAACTGGTAATTGTGTCGTGTGCAACCGCCAACCACCCAAAGAAGTGCAACCCATAACACAAACATGAGCTATTTTATTGAGAAGTTAAACATGAATCTGTTTTAAGCACTTAATATGTTAACTGCATTAGCCAGAAGTGTGACGTTATGTCCCCAGAGAGAAAACATATCTTTTCAGTCAAATACTGTTGCTGCACACACCAGAGAAGGTGGTGCAAAGCATATGTGAAGCTTGCAAGAGAAACACTATTGCCACATGGAGAGGGTCCTTGGATGCTGCTGCATGCTTCTGTTGTTCCAAACTCAGAGAAACGGCCTCTTGCTGGGTGTGGTCCTGGATTCATGATGGTATACAGACATACCGCACAGGTAAGTACCTTTGTTTTCTTTACATTGTAATGAAGGAGGGTTATTGCTACTGTTCAAGTCTAATATATTCATAAATTTTTGTCATTGATTTTCAGTTATTTGTGCATATTACATCATACTGCTGGACAGATACAACATAGATGTTGTTGTCTGACTCATACACAACATTGTTCAACCATGAAGGTAAGTATTTTGGAGTTTTTAAGGGTGTGGTGAACCGACTTGTTTCTGCACCATAATTGACAAATTAATTTCATTTCTTAATCACTGACTCTGCTGTTCTTATTTATCTTACAGATATTTCTTGTGCCAGAACTTATTGCAATGATGTACTTGATGATTCACTCACAAATGATGTCAGTCCACAGAGAGCACCTGGAAAACAAGAAAGGATTTTTGTGAATGAAAGTCATGGAAAGAAAAGTAAAGTAAAGGAAACTAAAAGAAAAGAAAGCAAAAGAAAGGAGAGGAAACTAAAGCAAAGGAAAAACAATAAATCACAATGATACTTACCATTAGAGCACTACTGCTGGCTATGCAATTCTGTTTTGGTGGCTATGTTCTGTAGTAGAACTAGCAAAACCTGCATGAAGAAGATATTACAGGAAAACATTTTAATGCTGCAATGAGTATTATCTTATGTCAATTAAATTTATGTGCAGTAGGATTCTTTGCATGTGTGTTGCACCAAGCACATCTGAACCCAAGGTTCATTCGGACTGAGGGCAGTATTGTACTGTTAAACTTCTCTGACATCATCTTCTGTTTTTTTTTTTTTTTTTTTAAATGAGTATTTTAAACCAATGGGGATTTTTTCTGTTTTTCTCTGCATTATCTAGCTGTTATAAGTATTGTATTTTCTAAACAACTGCCATGAGCTTCTGAAGAAGGACTGGTTGGTCCAAAAGCTAGAGCACTTTGTTCTTGTTGTTACATCTATGTTGGTCCATTAAAAGGTATCAAATCATTTGCTTCTGGATCTATTCTTGCAAGGACCAATACGGCAACTACTAAATCTAGATTTCATCAATCATGGTCTGATTTTCTGTCTCTAGTAGACTTATAGAGGTGCTGCAGTGTCTGAAAAACAGTGCAGGTGTCTTACCAACAGCAGATGAAAAAAGTCCTTAATACAGTGTGGTTACACTCGCATGATGATGCCTTGCAGACTTCAGTCAGTGGCTTGATGGAGGAGGAAGACCAAGATTAATCTGTCAAGAGGAGAGTTTTGAGGAGGTACAGGAGGCGATTCTGTTTCACATTGGTGGCAATGAATCATCAGTCACTATGATGGTGGAAGTGGTAGCCAAGCCATTTCTGTTTCTTACTTGATGTGATTGGAAAGAGGAAGACAGAGCTGAAGCTTAAGGAGTACAGAGGAAGGTAGAGGAGGTGGTTCTCTTTATCACAATCGGCTGCCTACTACATACCGATAACTATACCGCTAGTGGTGGAAGTGCTGTGCCATGCTGTTTCAGCCTGTGTTGGAGAAGGATCCAAGGCATCTACAGTGCACACAAGAGATAATAGGAGGAGGAGAAGGGTGAGGTGTTGAGGTCACTGCTGCATGGCTGCAATGTTTCTTGCTGGCTACAACGGGTGTTCTGTTCAGTAATTTGTAGGTGGCATAGTGCATTGTTTATAGCTGTTCAATTTGACGCAATTAAGAAGCAGCACTAATTAACAGTTGTTGATGTATATCTCAGCACTGAATGTGATACATTATTATTGTTATTAAGCAGACATCCAAGAGTACATGGTTGTAGATGGGTGGGGACAGGAACGTGGAGAGAGAAGGAGAAAATAAATAGTAGAGTTCATTATCCTTCTCCTCCTGGGGCTGTGTGGGTGGCTGTTTGTGCTTGTCTGTGTCTGTAGGTTAGTTTTTGTTCATTTACATGTTTTTCTGCTGGGAATACCTGCACCATTCTTGCACACAACATCGGTGAAAGTCTTCTGGACTGAATTTCTGCAAATCGTCATCATCAGGTATCAGCTTTTTAATTTTAAATCTGCTTTCTTGAAGCCTCCCCAAGGAAGCATATGCCTTACAACTAGTCTTACAAACATGGTGATGCTGGGTCCTGCAACTGAATCAACATTTTCAACATTTCCCTCTGACCACTCTTAAAGCAGCTGCACTTGTGGACTTTAAAGAACAAAGGAATTTTAACACATTTTGTGACTGAATCAACATTTTTGTCTGACCTACTCCCAAGGTATTGTACTTGTCTCTGAGGGCTTTGAAAATCAAAGGAAACATACAGACAAAAGGATTTCACACATTGCATATGCCTACTGTCTGACCTACTCCCAAGGTATTGTACTTGTCTCTGAGGACTTTGAAGATCTAAGAAAACATATAGACAAAAGGATTTCACACATTGCATATGCCCAGGCCACAGTTTATCACCTTTCAGGAATTTTAATGTATCACGTGATCCTAGATCTCAACAGTTCATTTCCTGTGGATGTAATTAACCATCAATATTTTTCCTTTGCTATCTCCGGTGTGCTTGTTAGACCACCCAAGTGCCACCACCTCTGCTGTACCATGGATTACTCTATCCCCCTAGTTCTTCTATTCACTGTGGGTGCTACAGGCCCACAATGCCGAGCTGGACCACTACCACCCCAGTGAGAACCTGCTCTTGACAAAAATGGACATGTAGTGGAATTGCAGTATAATGTGGGGAGTGGTGCAATGCAGTGGCTGTGGGGCAGCCATATTCAGGCAGACCTTCTGGACACTGAGGTGCTGCCCTATCTGCATGCATCTCTGGACTATGGGATGAGGTAGCCAGACTCAGAGAGCGAAGTAAACTGGGTCAGGAGTACCATCACCCCTATCCAGGGACCACCCAGTCCAATGCAACTGCCTCAAAGGATGCCGAGAATGAGAAGCACTTGGATGACAGTGGGCTCATGGAGGGTTAGAGCAGTCAGGCAGAGGCACATCCCAGATCCTATTCCACTCAAGAACTCATATGCCACACTGGCAAATGAGGACAACCAAATAGAGGTACCCAGAGAAGTGGAAGGAAAGTATGTGGAGGTTAGCCAAGGAGGTGACCTCAGCGGGGAAAGCAGTGGACCCCAGAGGAGGAGGAAGTGAATCCTGGTGGGGGACTCCATCATAAGAGGGATCCAGCTAGGAACACAGGAGGGGGAGGACAGGGAGGTGAGGTGCTCTACCAGGTGCCAAGGCATGGAGGGATGGAAGGAAGATCCTGGGGATCACTGGGAAGGCAAGACGGGAGGGTGAGCTGGATGTCATTATCCACCTAGGTACTAATGACCTGGCAAATGGGGAGCCAAAGGAAGTTCAGGAAGAGTTTAGGAAACTGGGGAGGGATCTCAAGCAAGTAGCTACTTCCTGTCACTTTCTCAGAGTACTACCTGTGAGAGGCAAGGAGAGCATAGGAGTGCATGCACCAGGAACTTTAACTCATGGTTGAAGAACTGGTGCTGTGAGGAAGGGTTTGGATTCATTGGTGACTGGGACCCACCTGGAGGGATGGAGGTTTGTTCAAGCCTGACGGCCTGCATCCATCCTGAAGGGGAATCCAAGCACTCAATGATAAGTTTAAATGCTACATTGACAAGCATTTAAACTAGCAAAGGGGGGTGGCAGGCCAGCAAGGAGGGTACCTACTTGCTCACCCGACACAGCTAGCAGTGGAACCAGTGAACCAGAGGAGTGGCTATCTCTGCAAAGCAGTGTGCAAAAGATGGAGATTAGTGCCCAAGAGGTGGATAAGCAGAAAAGGGACAAAATTCAGCAGAAGGGCAGACAGCAAGGAGAACCAGGGATAAATGACAACCAAGGAAGGGGCTGGAGTAGAACAGTGAAACAGTCTAGGGAGGTCAAATCATGGAAAGCCATGTGTGCAAATGCCAGGAGCCCCAGCAACAAGATGGAAGATCTGAGGCTGTCATGGTACAGTCAGACCTGGACATTGTGGCCATCACTGAAACCTGGTGTAATGATAACCATGACTGGGAGATGGCCACATGGCTACAACATATTCAGAAGAGACAGAGCAGGCAGGAAGGGAGGAGGAGTGGCACTGTATGTGAAAAATGACATAAGGGCCACAGAGATCCAGGAGGAACAAAATGGGGGAGAGATAATGTGGGTTAAGCTGGAAAGGGAAATGGGGACAGCCATCCGCACAGGTGTGGTCTATAGACCACCAGCCCAGGAGGAAGAAACAGATAGGGAGCTGATGCTAGCCATCCAAAGGATGGCAGACAAGGGTGAGGTAGTACTGGTTGGAGACTTCAATATTCCAGACGTGGACTGGAGCATCCCAGCAGCAGCATCAACTAGGAGCAGATTTATCCTGGACTCCCTTCAGGGTGCCTTCCTCAAGCAACTGGTCATGGAACCAACTCGGCAGAAGGCAATACTGGACCTTGTGCTCACAAACAGGGACAGTGTGATGGGGGTAACAGTGGGGAAGCACCTGGGAAACAGTGACCACCAGTCATTGTGGTTTGAAATCACAGAAAGAGCAGAACCAAACCACACAAAAACACGTATCCTGGATTTTAGGGGGGCAGACTTTGGGAAAATGGGGAGATACTTGAAAGAGGCATTAAGGGGAATGGGACAGGAATCAGGGGTTGAGGAACAGTGGGCAGTATTTAAAATGGGGATTACAAGAACAACAGAATTATGCATTAAGCAGGTTAGCAAGAGGAAAAGGAAGAGGAGACCATTATGGTTTTCAAAGAGGTAGCAAAGAAAGTGAAAGCCAAAAAGATTGCATTTAGGCAATACAAAAGACACAGGCAGAAGGGATAGGAGAAGTACCAGGAGAAGCAAAGGAGGCAGGAAGGTCAGTGAGGGAAGCCAAAGCTCAGACAGAAGAACACATTGCAAAAATCAGTGGGTAGAGGGACAAACCTTTACAGGTACATAAGTGAAAAAGAAAGACAAAGGGAGGGATAGTGAGACTGAAGGGGAGGATGGGGGCCACGTGGAGGATGACAACAGTAAAGCTGACATATTGAACAGGTATTTCTGCTCAGTCTTTACTGAGGAAGAGAGGGTAATGGGTCTGAAGGAGTACGAGGGTGAGAATGGTGCAGAAATGGACACAAGTCCCTTTACACGAGAAAGGGTCCTGAAGGAACTGGAAGTAATAAGAGTTGATAAAGCAATGGGGCCAGATGGGGTGCACCCAGGGTCCTTAAAGAACTAAGAGGTGGTGGCTGAACCTAGCTATCCTGTTTAGCCGATCACTGGAAACAGGAGGTACCCAAAGACTGGAGGACAGCAGATGTAATCCCCTTATACAAAAGTGGGAACAAAGAGGAAGCAGGAACTACAGACCAGTCAGCCTCACCTCGGTAGTGGGGAAGATCATGGAAGCACTACTGAAGGAGAGATTGGTGGAACATCTAGTTGTCAATGGACTACAGGACCCAAGGCAGCATGGTTTCACCAGGGGAGGCCATGTCAGACCAACCTCATTGAATTTTTGACTGGGTGACTAGGAGGTGGATCAGGGAGGCAGTGGACATGGCCTATCTGGACTTCAGCAAGGCCTTTGACACTGTGCCACATAGAAGACTATTACACAAACTGGGGAATATGGGTGTGGGCAGGACAGTAGTGTGGTGGGTAGGTAACTGGCTGGGTGGCAGGACACAGAGGGTGGTGGTAAATGGCTGTCACCCACAGAGGGAAGAGTGACCAGTGGGGTACCACAGGGATCAGTGCTGGGACCGGTCCTATTCAATATCTTCATCAGTGACATTGCTGAGGACCCAGAAGGCAGAATTTCACTGTTCGCTGATGACACAGCTCTGTAACAGAGTAGACACACCAGAGGGTGTAGACAGAATGAGAAGTGACCTGCAGAAACTTGAAGAATGGTCAGGGTTTGTCAGTTGAAATTCAATGCAAAGAAGTGCAAGATAATGCATATGGAGGACAAAAACCCTGGCACAATATATCAGTTGGAGGGGTGAGGATAGCATGCACCAAGCAGGAAAGGGATCTTGGGGTTGTCATCTCTGATGACCTCAAGGTAGGGAAACAGTGTGACAAGGCAGCAGGTAAAGCAAATAGGATGCTGGGATGTATAGGCAGGGCATCACCAGCAGGAAAAGGGAGGTCATAATTCCGCTATACAAGACACTAGTGAGGCCCCACCTGGAGTACAGTGTACAGTTCTGGAGACCATACCTCACGTAAGGACATAGACAGGGTAGAGAAGGTTCAGAGGAGGGCAACAAGATGGTGCATGGATTGCATCACAAGTCCTATGAAGACAGGTTGAAGGAACTGAACATGTACTCCCTGGAGGAGAGGAGAGAGAGGGATATGATAGAGACATACAAGTATCTTACAGGAGGAACAGGGTGCAGGAAAACACTATTTTAAGTGAAAAAGATGTTCCAGGACTAGAGGGCATGGGATGAAGTTGGAGGAGACGATTCAGAGAAACATGAGAAAGATTTCTTCACAGAATGGGTGGTGGACAAGTGGAACACCCTGCCAGAGGAAGTGGTGGGGCTGAAACAATCACAGGATTTAAGAATGCATGGGATAGACATAAAGAATTCTGGAGGTCAGGGTAAGGGCAACAGACTTCTAGGAAAACAAACTGAACTTACAAGCTCAAATGGGCAGACTGGGTGGGCCATAGGCCCTTATCTGCTGACACTGTCTATGTATCTATGTATCTATGTATCTATATGGTACCCCAATGCCAACTGTGCCGAGTGAGCTCCAGCTTTCCACCGTCTGCATCCCACCTGCTAGCCCGGGACCACTGACACCTGCCACGGTTATCAACATTACCATTTTCATGCCCATAAAGATTACCCTGGTGAACGCTCACCTCCCCCATTGCAAGAGCAGGAGGTGCAAGATACGCTCCACCATTTGCATAAACCTCTCAGCCAGGAAAATAATATTCATGCTTCTTCTTCTATCAGGTAATGTCCATGCCAATCCTGGCCCACCACCAGTATCAAACGCAGGGGGAAACACAAGTAAAAGCCTGAAAGTAGCTGCACTGAACATCTGCAGCCTCACATCAAAGTTTGACCTACTCCAAGCGTGGATGTCCCACCATGTACCTGACATTCTCTGTCTGACAGAGACCTGGCTGTCAAGCAAGATAAAAGACAATGAAGTGATGCTCCCGGGATATCAAACATTCAGGAAAGACAGGTGTTGCAAGAGAGGTGGAGGAGTCCTTATTCTATGCTAGGGATTACCTATGCTGCTCAGTCCTCCCTGTTACCAGGGCGAGGATGATCATGAACTACTAGCAATAAAAGCACAGGTTGGACGGCACGGCAAATCTCTTATCTTAGCCTCGGTTTATCTTCCACCCATTAAAGCCAGGGATGGCCTCCCAAAAATGCTGGATACAATTGCTACCCTTTCTCAGGGCACAGAGCTTCTCATAACAGGTGACTTTAACATCAACTGGGAGGGCAGGGAATCCACGCCTTTCAAGGACATGGTCGCTACTTCCAATCTGACCCAACTTGTAGACAGCCCAACAAGGCGGAACCACAAAACAGGAAAAGATATCCTCCTCGATTGGCTCCTCTCGAGTTACCTTTCTCGGATCTCTGAACTTAAGGTCCTGCCTGACATCTTAAGTGATCACTCCCCAGTCACTTTCACATGGTCAAACAAATTGAGCAAGCCCCCGCCTATCATAATTAATAGTAGGGTCTTGGGAAGGGCAAGCTTGGGGCCTCTTCTCTGCCCCTCTCCCAGTATGACTGGTCCCCATTGATCATGCGCCTAATATTGACCAGGCCGTAAGTTTCTTTATAGAGGGCTTCAACAAGATTTGTGATATCTTTGCACCACTGAGGAATAGAAAATTTTGGGGTCAAGTTAATGGTTGGATCAGAGGGGATCTCCTCGTCCAGATGAAGGAAAGGGACAACCTCTGGGAAAAAGCCAGGTCCTCTCACAGCAAACACAACTTCCAATGCTATAGAGCTGCAAGAAACCACTGCACCAACCTTATCCGCCAAGCAAAGGCCAACTTCCACAAGGAGCAGCTTAATAAAACTTGGGGCAATGGGAAGAGTTTTTGGGAGAACATCAAAAACCTTCTTGGGAAGGATGAGAAGAAGATCTCCCACACACTCAACATTAACAAAGTCACGATTACTGACCCTTGGCACATCGCAGATTCTCTCAACACAGCGTTTACTGACCTGACTGGAGTGTTACCACCGACTACCTGCACTCTGCTGGGGAACAAACCAACTGCACACCCTCAAGGGGCCTCAATCTTGTCTTCTACTTCAAAAGTGTCAGTGAAGGAGGCTTACAAATACATAAAAAATACTAGGCAAGACCAGAATGGGGAGTGATGGAATCATATGAAACTCCTATCTCTAACACTGGATGTCATCATCGTGCCAGTTACAAAACTATTTAACAAATCACTGGCTCTTGCACAGTTCCCGGGATCTGGAAACAGGCTCTTGTGATGCCAGTGCACAAGAACAGTGATATGACATGCACTCGACATTACAGACCAATATCCATCCTTCTCCCTTATCTAAAGCCCTGGAAAAGATTGCGGCCACCCAACTCACAGATTACCTCAACAAATATAACCTGTTATGTCCCAACCAACATTAGCTTCAGGCAGAATCATAGTACCTCCACAGCTTTGCTGGACTACACTGACTACTCACACAAGGCACTAGATAAAGGAAAGCTGGTGGGGTCAGTCTTCATAGACCTCACCAAAGCCTTCAACACTGTCAATCACTCTCTCCTCCTGACTCAACTACAGAACCTGGGGGTTGCAACCAATGCTGTCTGCTGGTTCAGGGACTACCTAACACACAGAAGCCAATGTGTAAAAATTGGGCACACAGTATCTAGCTCCAACGAGGTATCTTTAGGGGTCCCACAGGGGTCAATACTGGGGCCCTTACTATTCAGCCTCTTCCTAAATAATCTTCCTGAAGCCTGTAACACTAAACTGATACTTTACACAGATGATGCTGTGCTTCTCACTAGCAGTTCAGCAATAGTCGCCCTCCATTCCGAGCTGCAGGCATCATTCTACAAGCTGGAAGACTGGTTCTGTAGCCATAAACTTCTATTAAACTACAAACAAAAAAACCAAGGTGATGCTCACAGCCAGCCCACAGCACAAAAAGAAGCTCCCTTCCCTCATCATCTCCAATAAAGTCAGTGAGCCGCTGGAACAAGTTCAGACTTTCAAGTACCTGGGGGTCACCGTTGATGACTGTCTCACCTTCACCCAACACATCGACACAGTGGTAAAGTCATTGAACACCAAGCTGGGTGTACTATATAGGCATAAAAAGTATCTCACTCCAGAGGCCCTCCATCTCTCAGACTCCACTTCCATCCTTTCTACCATTGACTATGGATTGGTGGTCTACGGTGCAGCAACAAACACTGCACTAAAAAGGATTCACATTGCCCTCAACAAGGCATGTAGGCTCACATGGCTGCAGATCGAAATACCCCCCACCTGCTCCTTATACGAGGAGACCAATTGGCTGCCACTAAAGAACAGGATTATATTCCAAACATGTCTCCTTGGAAAAAAGGCACTAATGAGTAAAACTGCCCCATGCATTTCTAGCATCCTAACACCAAGTGCTACCAGCTATACCACCAGAGGCAGGAGGAGGGGGGGGCTCTAGCAACACCTTTCCATCGAACTGTGCAGGGACAGCGTGCTTTCAGCTATAGGGCCCCCCAATGGCTCAATTAAATCCCAGTGCACATTCTAAACTCCCAATGCATCTCGCAATTCAAAAATGGCCTAAGGCAACACCTTCTTACTAGGACAGTTTGTAACTGCCACTAGGACTCTAACACCCATGATGCCCACTCATCTACATTCTCCTTCCCCTTCCTTTAACCCCCACTCTTCCCTCTTGCCCTATCCCGCTGTCTTCCTCTCCCCCCTGTGCCTTTTCTGCCACTGGATCAACCTTAAAACCAGCCTACTACCACTGCCTCCCAACCTTCTAGACAAAGCCACTTCTTTTGGCCGCCCACTCTACCCCCCCAGTCTCCCTTCCCCCTCACCTTGACTCCTCCTCACACTAGGTGTCACACCTCTTTATTTCCTTCACATATAAACACTGTCCTTTACCCTAGTTGAATGCTCTTGATGCTGTACTATCACCATTGGTACTATGAATGACATTGTAACCTTATTGTATACTAGCTACCTACTATTCGAGTATTGTATGTAAACTGTTTGTTATTGCTGTCATTGTCACTGTTTGACGTGAACCTTGTAAAAGAGCTCTGAGCCCAAAGGTATGATCTGAATCCCTAAATAAATAAAATTCTTCCACTTCCTCCATGAAGCATCCCTCACAGTCTTCAATACTGGAAGTGTCACCATACAGGAACTCCTTCTCCATCACTGCTTCATCCACTTCAGTGTTGCAAGATAATGATGAGGTACGGCCCAGTCTGCCTAAAGCACTTTCCTCATCATCATCACTGTCAATCGGTGCTGTTACCATGGACTTTACTGTTTTTGAGGGTATGTGAGCCTCATTCATTTTGATAAATATCAGCATACCAACATTTTTAGGAGATATATTTGTGCGCCTGGTACACACAATGGCACCTGTTAAACTGAACACCTGCTCAACGCTGGCACTGGAGGATGGGCAGCTAAGATATTTCAGGGCAATCACTGTTAGTGCTGGCCAGTCATTGACCTTAGTGCCCAGTATAGTAGTGGCTCATTTCCAAAGGTGAGGTTCTTTATGTCTGCAAAATATGCATCTGCCAAGTGTTTTGCCAGTCCAAGATGTGCAGCGTGATCCTCCTCCTCCTTCCTCCATTTCCTCCATGTCTGTGACCCACCTGACTGAGGGTGGCCCAAATGGAATTCAGCATAGGTTCCTTTACCTTGCATTGCTTTTCTGCAGGTTGACATCCTGGCTTGAGATGAAGAGAAGTGGGTGGTAGTAACACCAGATTGCTGTGCAGTAACATCATCTTTCTTTGCCCACTGTGCCTGTAGTAGCAACTATGTGCCACTTACCCTCTGAGTGAGTAGTTCTGTCAGTCTGTGCAACTCAAGATGCCCACCTTGTAATAAGGCTGTCAGCCACGTTTATAACATGGGTCGAGCACTGTTGCAATTCCAGACTCCTCAGACTGCATAATATACATTATTTGGGTGCTGGAGTCTAATGTGGACAGCATGTGTTCCATTCATGAGCAAATTGCTCTGTCACCACCTGCTTCCTGCTGTTGCTGCATGTTCAGCAGTGCCTGCCTCAGCATCCATAGCAGAGGAATGGACTCACTGGTGTCCCCACTCACTGCCTGTGTTGCATGCTTGAAGGGTCTCAGAATTGAGATGAACCCATCCATTAGGCATCACTGATCTGTTGTGAGACACATGGATGCCCAATGTTGTCACGACTCACATGAATTAGCAGATACTCAGATATAGCTTTGTATTGCTGGTATAGATGCTCCACCATGTACAAGGTGGAGTTCCACTAGGTGTCAATGTCAAACTTTGAACAGTGCTGAGGACGCTTGTTCTTTACCTGCAGATCACAGAGATTGTCAAGTGCTTTTGTTGAATGTGCAAAGTGGGCACAGATGCATCGGGCAAGAGTCAAAACTTTTATATCCTGATGGTTAAGGGAAAGCCTGCACCACAGTTAAGGGTAATGTGCCAGGTATGGCACCTGACAAATCCCCATCAGTGATGCATTTCTGCACATTTGAGCCATTATCACTGGTGATGAATTCAGCTTTCAGTGCATGTGGTGGAGCCACTGATCAATCTGGTTAGTATGACTTCTAGCATCTTTTATCCAGTGTGTGACCTGGGATACTCTTCATTGTCATGTTACTACCACCACAGTTTGTCCCAGTGCAATTTCACTCTCCACCTCTCCCCCCAGTCAGTTGCTACCCCAGGTACCTGTGCCCAGTATGCTGTAATGCATAGGTAATGCATAGGTAAGAGTTACCAGATGTTTTCCCAGTGGTCCACATGTCCATGCTCAGATGGACATACTGTGCTGAGGAATGCTGCAGGGCATGATGTACCATGTCACATACAGGACTGTACAGTTCAGGGATGGCACACTTTGAAAAGTATGTGTGTGATGGCACCTGCCATTTCGGCAAGGCACAAGCCATGAACCACCTAAAACCCACATTTTCTACAAGGGAGTATGGCAACAAATCCAGAGCAAACATTTCTGCACATGCTACATTCAACTCCCGTGCTGTACCATGATTAGGTGTGAATTTTATTTGCCTATCCAAAATGGAAGTTAGAGTCGGCTGAACATTTGTTGATACTGCTGCAGTCAGTGATGCACCTGGTGGTGTGCCAAACAGCTTGCCTCATCACTGTGACAGTAAGGGGATGCTCCTTGCCTGGGGACTGCCAATGGTGCTCATGGCCTGTGGCAATGCACCACACACCTCAGCGGCTTTTTGGTTTTTCATAACTAGTGGGGTAGCAATCACATTTTGGGTTGGGGTGGTACTCTGGATGCTAGGACCACTACTTTGCCCACTGCCAGAATCCTCCTCATCCAGTATAGCAATGATGTCCTCCTCCTCATCTGCACCTCCATGTCCCTGTGTAGTGGCGCTTGTGTATTTTGCTTACATTGCCTCTGATTGGGATGTACCAGATCTACTGGCCCTGGCTGCCTTTTGGGTGTTGACGCCACTGAATCGGGTGCCTATTTTAAGGTATGTGTGTTGCCCACCTGTGCCGAGATTGCTACCCTTCTTACCCCAACTTATTCAGGTCTGACACAGTTGGCAAAGTGCCACTGTTTCATCAGATGGGTCCAGTACATAAAATCCTACACTAGGGATTTATGGGCCTTGCATTCACTTGGTGCCAAGATGACTGTGATTGTGATAGCAAAGGAGAAGATTGCTCTTGTTATGTTGTGGGGTGACTGGAGTAAAGTAGAAAATGGGAGAAACAGTGGTTGGGGTGACCTCTCCTTGGTGGTTTTAGCAGCTAAGGCAACAGGAAAGACACACTCTGTAACACCCTGTTTTGCCCTTTTCTTTTCTGACTCTCCATGAGGGATCCGCCTCTTCCGACACATCATAATCATCCACATCATAGTTTGGAAAAAAACTGGCACTGCTGGCAGTCTCATCAGCCTCAGCAGGTCTGTCTGCCTCAGTAGCAAATACCACAGGCTCTGTAACATGCATCCCCTCTTCATGACTGTTGTCCTCATGTTGCTCCACATGTACCAACAACTCACCCTCACTTACTGGACATGGACACACATTATCCGGCTCTGCCTCCAATCTACCATCACCAACAGCACCACTTTCAAATTACACTTCAACACTAACAGCCTCCAAGCCCACAGTTGTTTGTTTGCTGGTGGTGCTGCTGCTGCTTCCTCTCACTGTGTCATTTGACACGGAGACATCCATCAACATGTCTGCTACAGATTCTGCAGAGAAAAGCAACTGCAGGAAAGCCAATACCAGAACCATATACTTTGCTACTACTGCTACTGCCCTGCCACAGAGTCATCTGAATGCTGTCCCTGTGTCTCACAGACATGTTTCTGGTTCCTGCACCACCATTAGGATTAGTATTAGGAACCACAAATTGGGAAATGTTCTTATTGGCAGCCCATGGCCTCTCACTTTAGTTGCCCTTTTCTTCCCAGTCATTCTTCAGCACACGAGGACACAACAATCACTCAGCCTAAATTGCTGTCTGGAGAACAGTATTTTTTCCTAAATGCAGGTGTGCACACAGGGACACAACAATCACTTGGCTTAAATCGTTGTCTGGAGAACAGTGATTTTTTTCCTAAATACAGGTGTGCATGCAGGGACATAACAATCACTTGGCTTACATCGCTGTCTGGAGAACAGTGATTTTTTTCCCCAAATACAGTTGTGCACGCAGGGACACAACAATCACTTGGCTTAAATCACAGTCAGGAGGACAGTGATTTTTTTATTAAGAAAAGACAGGGCACATGCCAACTGATTTTGTTCAGAAGAAAACTGTGCCTTCTAAACTGCTCTTACCTTCCCCTGGCTCACACAAGCCACCAAACCACAAATTCTAACAGAAAATGAAATACTACAAATAAACAATACAGGACAGAGAAAAGCAACACAAAAAAATCACTGTGTGTGTGTAAAGAGCACTCATAGTAATAGTTCTGAAGCAATCTGACAAACAAAATACTCTTTTATATAATGTTTTTAGATTTGACTCTAAGCTGCAGCACAAGCTCTGTCCTCTAAGTCTATCTCAAACACAACACACTCACAGAATGAGAAAACTAGTTTCTCATTGGCTGTTCAAGCAACATGTGACCTCATATCCCATGGTTCATTGCAAACTTTGACAATTTTACTGAAATTCACCAGCAAAGTTTAAGCTTTGAGGTATGGGACACCTGTACCATTGACTGTAACAGGAATCAAAGTTTTTAACTTTGAAATTTCACTAATCCACCCCAAACCCTTCACAGTAGGATTGTAGGGTGGAAAGCTCGCAGAATACGAGAATCGATGAAGTTTTATGTGGAGTGAATTTTGACGACTTAGCACAACTCTAGTGGGATTTGAAAATTTTCACTGCCTTTGTTCATGTGGTGGGGTCATATGAAGGCTATGTTGAAAATGCAGGGTCAAAATATGTACAATTGGCAATGTTATGTGCATACAATGAAATTGTTCTATGCTGGCTTGAAAATGTGGTAATTTTAAATATTTTGACCCAAAATGTTCGGCATAGGCAGTTTTTCACACCACCTCTTGAACATGACAGCTGTCATTTTACAAATCCTGGCCAAATCTATTTTCGCACTAGTGCGCAGAATGACATTTTGTGTGCATGGAATGACATTTTGGCAGGGATTAGAAAAGTTCACCTACCGGGTTCTTGAGGTGGGGTAATAAGAAGAAAGCTGCTAGAAAGTTAGTGTAAACACGGTAAAATGCTTAGCTTATAACTGAACATTACACTATTTCAATTTTCACTCATAACTTTTTAATTTTCCATAGTTTGTTTTATTTATTTGTGAGTAGTTTGGAGTAGTCTGACTCAAAACTTTCAACATAGCCATTTTTCCACACTACTCATAAATGTGACATGTGCCATTTTTAAATCCTGGATGAGATGTGTTTTCACACCTCTGGCGTGAAATGACATTTCAGCCAATATACCAGAAATGGTTCATGTCATGTTCTATAAGGTGAATCATAAACAAGAATCTTGAAATGTTGGGGTCAAAATTAAAAAATAAATTATAACTATTTAACAACCTTTCTGTGTAGTGGGAGTCTTCACCCCAGTGGCCATGCTTTGGGATCCCATCCCTATGAACTGAGTTTGGGAATGAGCTCAGTGACCGAGCTGGATGGGGGGAGGGTGTGGCAATGACGCTGTTATGTGATACCTCCCCAGCCAGGGAATGAAAGGTGCAGAGTTGTCTGAATTGGCCTGGGTACATTGAGTGAAGACCACTGTCCTCTTGGCATAGGGCCTTGCACCTCTCCACCTGTGGGTGACAGAGTGCCTTGTGCATTGGTTTACAGATGCAGTGTTTGGCCTGTGCATTTGTATGTGTGGCCACATGGAAGTGCAAGATAGGGCCCTGTTCTTCTACAGCCCACCAGACAGCCCCATAAATTCTTCATGTCCATCACTGCACTGAAGTGCAGGGCCCTTGAATGGAGTTTTCCCTTGCTGTAGGGCATCTACATCCATGCACTATCACTACCAAACATCTGCACAACACATACCTGCAGGCAGACATTTGATATTGACAAATGCTTGTCTATTAACTCTCCTTTTTTTTCTTACTCAGCTAATACAAGTCTTTTATCATTAAGTTTTGGTACATTTCAAGGTTTGCTGGAATGGGCCCTGGAGGAATAAATTTTGATCTACTTCTTACAGACAGCTATATGCCTTTTCTGTGTTCTTGTTCCCTCAAATGAATCTGATTCATTTCTTCTTCAGGTCTGTTCTCAGAAGACTGTCTAAGTTGCAATTAAAAAATGTCTGTAAATCTAATTTAAATCCAAATCAGTCTATGTATTCATGAGGATAAACAGTAACTCCCTGGCAAGTACTTCTTTCTCCTTGTTTGTGAGCCCAGTGAAATAGAGGATGAAAGCAAAACAAATATTGAAATAGATAAACTGAATCACACTGAAATGTCAGTCTTATGGTGGTATAGTGGATAGCATACCTTCAAGCAGAGGCCCTGAGTTGATTCCTGGCTCAACAGTAAATTTTTGAAATCAGCGTATATGCCAATACATACCGCATACATGGTTCTTAGTGGGATACTGTTTATATCTAGTAATCTGCTTAACATGGGAATAAGGTGTATAAAGTTTGGCAAGGAAGAAGACTTTGTATAATGGTGTGATCCTGTTTCAGACAGAAGCTCCATATCTTCAAGTGGTGTAACAGGCTGTGCTTTGAAACAACTGAGAAGCTGCATGGGATATATTATATTGGACTAGAAATCTGCAACTGATCTCTCTTACTTACATCTGAGGGAAGTTTTCCTTACTTTATAGTCTTACATTGGTATTGCTTTGTGTTTAATTTCTTTTTTAAATCAAGAAGGGGGTTTTCAAAACTACATATCTTGTGAGCAACTTCCGAAGGGTTGAAATAACTGCATATTTGATTTTCCTTTGTGGCTAACTGGACTGTCTACTAGTGTTCTGTAACAGTTTGCATCAAATTACTTTTAAATAGTTGACAAATCAGTTACTGGAGATTAGATGAATTACTATAAAGGGCAGTACTCACCAGGGTGGTGGAGCAGTGGTGTATTTGATTGTTTCTAACAGTCACCAGTGGTTGTGAACTACCCACCCACCCTTTCCCCGCACCCCACCCCCAGGCGTGACGTTTTATAGCCAAGGTTCTGAGATCACTCTCTCAACAGGTCTTGGGGCAGAACTGTCATATTCTTAATAACCCAGCACAGTGCATAAAGGGTAAGAACACACCACACAAAGGAAGAAAAATATATATATATATTACATATTGTATATTATAAGGGAGAGGGACATGTGGGGAGTGGTGCAATGCACTGGCTGTGGGGCAGCAGTTTTCCGGGAGACATTCTGGAAACTGTGTTGCTGTCCTATTTGCCGGCAACTGTCAGCTCTGAGGGAGGAGGTAGCCCACCTCCAGGCTGAACTGGCAAGGACTAAGGAGGCCTCCCCCACCTAAAGAGCACCACTGCCACAGAGGCTGCCGAGTATGAAGAGCAGGTGGACCACAGTGGGTTCTGGGAGGGTATGGGTGATGGAACAGAGGTGAAGCCCCCTAGTTGTACCTCTACACAAACCATATGCCAGTCTGGCAGAGCAAGGTTCCTCTATGATGGCACCCTCAGTGGAGACCAAGAAGAATGCTGAGGACACCTACAAGGGAGAACCACAGAAGGGTGGCAAGGACACTACAGGGCAGGAAACAGTTTCTGATAGGGTCAATTGTTAGAGGGGTAGACCTGGGAAAGGGAGAGGAGGGGAAGTAAGGTGCCTGCCTGGTGCTATGGCTTGGAGGGACAAGAAGCGAATCCTCAGGATTGCAGAAGCAGCATCACAGGAGAGGGAACTAGATATCATTGTCCACCTTGGGACAAATTACCTAGCTAGGCATGGGATCAGTGCAGTGCAAGATGAAATTGTGGAGTTGGGGAGGGGCCTCAGAGAGGTAGCAAGCACAGTTACCTTCTCAGAGGTGCTGCCAGTCCATGGCAGGGGTGAGGCTAGGGTACTACACACCATGCAGTTTAATGAATGGTTGCAAAACTGGTGCAGAGCACAGGGCTTTGGCTTCATTGGGGACTGGGGGTACACCTGGAGAGATGAAGGTTTATACTGGCACGATGGTCTGCATCTGTCCATGAAGGGAACCAAGATCCTAAGTGACAGGTTTAAATGCTTCCTTGGCAAGCTTTTAAACTAGCCATGGGGGGAGGTGCTAATAAGAGGCAGGAAATTTCAAGCCTCCCCCCACAAAACATGATGGGTAGTAAGGTAAACACTGAGGTACAGTGCTCAACAGAGGGCAGGACAGGGTAAATGGAAAATAGACAAGGATAAAAAGAGCAGGCATGGGGAAAAAGGATAAAGCTAACATTAAATGGAGGGCAATGAGTACCAATGCCCGTAGTCTGGGAAACAAGCTTCCTGAGCTAGTAGCCTTGATGGAAGATGAACACTTGGATATTGTGGCAGTCACAGAAACATGGTACACGGGGAACCATGACTGGGATGTCAACATACCAGGGTACACAAGTCTACAGAAGGGAGAGGGAGGGAAAGAGGAGGTGGAGTAGCTCTATACATAAGGAAGGGATCAAAGCTACAGAACTAAAAAGTAAAGGGGAGGACAAGACGACTCTGGGTCACCTTGGAGACAGGGAATGGCATCACAATCTGCACAGGGTTGTATACAGACCCCCATCTCAAGGGAGGAAATGGACAAGAAAATGATAGAGGACATTCTCAAAATGGCTGAAAAGGGAGATACTGTTAATGGGGACCTGAATATGCCAGATGTTAACTGGATGACATGTACTGCAGCCACATCCAAGAGCAGGGTCATTCTCGATGCCCTGCAGGGACAGGCTTCAGACAGCTAGTGTTGGAACCCACTCGGGAGAAGCAATACTAGACCTGGTACTCTCAAATGGAGAAAGGATCACAAATTTAGAAGTCGGTAGACATCTGGGAACAAGCACCACTGCACAGTGTGCTTCACAATAAGCACAACCATGGAGACAAGCCATACAAAAACAAGCATACTGGACTTTAGAAGGGCTGACTTTGGCAAAATGGGTGAATACCTGAGGAATACACTAGCAAATGGGCAAAAAGGAGGGGTGGAAGAACAATGGAGAAAAATCAAAACTGCCATCATAGAGGCAACAAGCCTTTGTGTGAAACAGATAAAGAAAACAAAGCAGAGTAAAAAAACACTATGGTTCTCAAAAGAGGTGGCAGGGAAGGTTAAGGAGAAAAAGGCTGCATTCAAAAAGTATAATGCATCACAGAAGGAGCACGACAGGGAACTGTATCAATTAAAGCAGAAAGAAGTGGGGAAGGCAGTCAGAATAGCAAAAGCCCAAACTGAGGAAAAATTAGCCAAGTCAGTTAAGGAGGGGGATAAAACCTTTATAGGTACATTGGGGAGCATAGAAAGGTTAATGGAGGAATAGTGAAGATTAATAAGGGAGAGGGAGGTGCAGAGGGAGACAGTGAAAAGACAGATATACTGAATGAATACTTTTGTTCAGTATTCACAAAAGAAGATGAGGAGGAGTTACTTAAACCAGACAATAGAAGCACTCTGGGTAGGGGGGTTGACATCAGTCCATTTACAGAAGAAAGAGTCCTGAAAGAACTCCTAAAACTCAAGGTGGACAAAGTAATGGGGCCTGATGGGATTCACCCCAGAATCCTAAAAGAACTAAGGGAGGACCTAGTGACACCACTGACCACACTTTTAACAAATCATGGGAGGATGGGGTGGTACCTGAGGACTGGAGGAGGGCAGATGTGATTCCCCTTCACAAAAGTGGGAGCAAGGTAGAAGCAGGAAACTACAGACCTGTAAGTTTGACCTCAGTGGTAGGGAAAATGATGGAATCACTTCTGAAAGAAAGAATTGTTGAGTACCTAGAGGCCAGCAGGGCACAGGACCCAAAGCAGCATGGATTTACAGCAGAAAGGTCATGTCAGACTAATCTAATAGATTTCTTCGACTGGGTGACCAAAGTAATAGACTAGGGAGGGGCTGTGGATATGGCCTACCTAGACTTTAGCAAGGCATTTGACACAGTCCCGCACAAAAGATTAATAATCAAGTTAGCCAGCTTGGTAGTGGGTCCAAGGGTGGTAGCCTGGGTTGCAAACTGGCTACACAACAGGACACAGAAGGTAATAGTGAGTGGCACACATTCCGAAGAAAGGGGGGTCACTAGCGGAGTACCTCAGGGCTCAGTAGTGGGTCCAGTCCTCTTTAACATCTTTATAGGTGACATTGCAGAGGGTCTGAAGGGAAAGGTATGCCTCTTTGCAGATGATACAAAGATCTGTAACAGAGTTGATACACAAGGCGGGTAGAAAGGATGAGAAGGGACTTGGCAAGGTTGGAGGAATGGTCAGACATATGGCAACTTAGATTCAATGCAAAGAAGTGCAAAGTAATGCACCTGGGAAACAAAAACCCAGGAGAAGAGTACATAATAGCAGGAGAGGTACTAACAACAACAAAAGTGGAACAGGACTTGGGGGTAGTCATATCGGTCGATCTAAAGGTGGGTAAGCAATGTGAGAAGTCAGTGAGGAGAGCCAGGGGGATACTGGGATGCATAGGAAGGGGCATCACAAGTAGAAAAAGGGAAGTGGTTATCCCTCTGTACAGACAGTTGATGAGACCCCATCTGGAGTACTGTGTGCAGTTTTGGAGACCTCATCTACGCAAGGACATAGACAGGATGGAAGCAGTCCAGAGGAGGGCAACTAAAATGGTGTAGGGTCTGCATCAGAAATCATATGAAGGGAGACTGAGAGAGCTTAATATGTATACCCTTGATGAAAGGAGGGACAGGGGGGACATGATAGAAATGTTCAGGTACCTCAAGGGAATCAACAAAGTCCAGGAGGTTAGCATCTTTCAGAAAAAGAGATGTGTAAGAACAAGGGGACACAATTTAAAGATAGAGGGGGGACGGCTCAGGGCTAATGTGAGGAAGTCTGTTTTCATGGACAGAGAGGTGGATGCGTGGAACTGCCTTCCTGGGGAGGTTGTTGGGGCTAAAACAGTGGGGAATTCAAACATGCATGGGACAGACACAAGGCAATTGTAGTGGGGGGTGGCAGGAAGTAGGCTGTTGGTTAACTAGAATCTGCAGCTTATCCAATAGGTAGGGAAATGGGCAGACTGGGTGGGCCAAGTGGTCCTTATCTGCCGTCAAAGTCTATGTTTCTATGTTTCTATTAAAAGTTAATGAGGCACTGAAGGGTGATTCATCTTTATCTCCCCCCCCCCCCGGGACGAGGCAGATCATAGGCAGAATTGTCAAGCCCTCCTTTCCTAGTCAACAAAAACAAAATAAATATATAATGTGACAGAAACCGCTATAAGTACATTTACTGATACATATTTTTATCTTTGATCAGAAACCCTTTCACTGATGAAACTAACAGGTGAAATGCTGGGTCTAACAGAGGGTGTACTATATGGAATAACACAATAAAAGACATTTTTGAACTTACGGGCTAGTTTGTCTAGAGGATATAGAATTTGCATATTTTGGAGCCCACATATGAGGAATGACAGGGACAGCCTAGAGATGGTTCAGAAAGGGACTACCAAATGATACAGGGCAGCAGGGCAGGTCCTAGGAGGACTGTGTGGAAGATCCCAACATGTAAACAGTGAAGGACACCTAACATGATTGAAACAGTCAAGTACCTCTGCAGAATTAGGAAGGTGTACAGCAGCAGAGAGTTGATGAGTGGCATGGTACCCAGGGTAACTCTTTAAAAATGGAAGTGGAGGATAAAGAATTATGTCAGGAAGTACTTTTATGTTGGCGTACATGCACAGCCAACATCTTGTGGTAGTGCATATTTGGAGAACGGTCACTGTTGGGCAAATGCAGGGCACGCATTAGTAGGTGCATCCCACATTCCCAATCAGCCAGCAGCAGGGAGCCAACACCCTGCCTAGCTAATAAAGGCGAAGACATCAGAGAAAAGGTCCGCTGCAATGAGAGCGAAGTTCTCATGCAGTGTGACCACAACACGCCTCCCTGTACGTGCAGGCAACATGGCGGCAGTGACTGCCTCTGTTGCCTGTCAATACCCCCATTTATTGTGTGCCGACGGGGGTGCCCAACACCCATCGGCATCATGTAACCCCCTTTTTGATTGCTGAGGGGTGCCCAATCCCAGCATCATGCATCCCCAACAGTTTTCTTTGCCAATGGGGCCCAATCCTCATTGGCATGTATCCTCTCCTCAGAATTTTGCTAATGAGAGCCCACTCCCCGTTGGCATAATGCCCCCCATTTTTGCTTGCTGAGGGTGCCCAATCCCCCTCAGCCCTGCGACTCCCTTTCCTTGTTTGCCGATGGGGTGCCCAATCCCGCTACAAAGCACCCACACACACACACTCAGGTGGCATGCTAGGAGCCCACCCCAGCATGCCAAAGCACCTATTAAATGAAAATGGTCCTCTCGATGTCTTTTATTTTTTCTAGCCTGTAAAGCATAAATGGTACTTATACTCTTCCAACCCCCCTACCACAGCCTGCACCCACCTACTGCGCACCCTGCCTCCCCACACCCCATACTTACCTCTGCAGTCTGACACGACGATCTTCGGTGGATGGGGAACACATCTGCACTCTTCAAAGCCGACCACAAACTGAGAAAATGCTGGTAAGCTGTATAATGGAATAAATAGTGTTTTTTTCAGCTTTAATGCATATCTCCATCATTTTTGGGAATTTTTACACCAAATTTTCAACATGGGTTTTTGTGACCCCTCCTCATGAATTCTGGCACTGTCATATCGTTAATCAGTCCCGAAAGGTGATTTTTACAGTCACTGCACAGAATCACCTTTCGGGACCAATTAATGAGATGACAGTGCCACTGTTCATGAGGTAGGCTCTCAAAAAGCCTATGTTGCAAATTTGGTGGAAAAAATCCAAAACAGCTGTTTTACAAGCTGCATATTGCACAGTTGCTACGCAGGCTCATAACTTAGTGAATTACAATATTTTAATGCCAGATTTTCATCATTGTCATTTTGTACACCTCCTTATGAACAGTACATTTTTCCATCCTGGCCGAAATGTGTTCTGCAATTACGGTGCACAATAGTGTGGTCGCTGATGGAAATCAGTGTTCGGGCCAGATTATGAAAATGACAGTGACCTCTTCATGAGCAGAGGTCCTAAATGCCAATGTTGAAAATTTGGTGATGATACTATAAAATGACTGTGTTACGGAGGCGTTGGCAGATTGCACGCATACTCAGAACATTGTGTGTTTGTAATATTTTCACTCTGATTTTCATCATTGGCATTTTTCAACACCTCTTGATGAACAGCACAGCTGTTATTTCACATATCCTGCCCAAAATGTGTTTTCGCATCCGTACAGAATAACATGTTGCTGTCACGAAATCACTTTTTGGACAGTTTGAGGAAATAACAGTAACATTGTACATGAGCAGAGGTGCTAAAATGCCTTTGTTGAAAATTTGTGCTGAATGTCCATAAAATGACTGTTACTAGCTGCATTGCACATTTCCACGACCCTTGTAACTTCGCAAATTTGTTATTTATGCCACATTTTCAACACTGCCACTTTTTTACACCTCCTTATGAACCGTACAGCTGTCATTTTTCACATCCTGCCCAAAATGTTTTTCCGCACTGCACTACCAAAGCCAATGCTAGCGCGACAACATTCAGCATTGACAAATGCTTGCTTTACAGAAAGAGTGGTAATGGACTGTCACAAGCTTCTTGAGGAAGTTACTGGGGCTGAAACAGTGGGAGGATTAAAGAGGAATGGCAGAGGCACATGGGAATGGGGGCAGACTGCGGGAGTAGGGTAGGGAGGACAACCAGGGCTCAGCCTCAAAATTAGACAGGCTTGAGCAGACTGGATGGCCCCCAGGTCTTTATGTGACATAATTTTCTATGTTTATGTTTGCACACATCCTGAGCTCAGGGGTCAGAGAAGAAAATCCCTGTGCATGTCTCCCTTTTAAGAGGATGGGAGTGGCAGATAGTTTCAGAGATTTGCATAGCCACTGAGCAAATGTCAGAGCATGCAGGAGATTCAGAAGTCAGATAAGTGCTATGGGGAAGTGAGCCTGCCATCTTCCAGTACTCAGACCCTCTGTTTATTTATTTATTTAATTATGTCTTTGGTAACTAGGTAGGTGCACTGATCCTGAGGACTGTTTTCAGTCACAACCTGAGCCACAAACTTGGCACATTAAGCAATGCAAATACAGGTAAGCACACAATAGTACAGGCTTCAAACATGAGTGTAGGAATTTCAGTACAAGGGGTCCTTACGTAAAGAAGTTACATAAGATACATGGTTCCATTTAAGGTCAGCAGGCAGGTAAAATACATAGTCACAAAACACAGCGATCATACATACTGTGTCAAATTATCGGACACAATAAAAATAAAACGCAGTTGCATAATTGCATAGTTACATACAGATTTACAATATGGCAGAAAAAGGTCCACTGGCCCATTCATTCTGCCCGACCTACCTAACTACTCTCTTTAGGCCCTAGTGGACATCCTTCTCTTTTGCCTCTTCCACAAAACATTCGGAAAAAAAGTGGCAGGATAGTTCTTTAATAAAATCACATGAGACTTTTATACATCTGGGTCACAAATTGATTCATATGAAGGAGAGAAAAGTATAAAACATTAACAAGAGATCACAATATAAATCACAATTTAAATACAAATGACAGGTACAGGACATAAAAAACTAGGAGCAGCAGTTTAATATATAAAAGGGTAACAGTTAAGAGTAAAAAGCAGGAGACAGAGCACACTAAATGTCAAAGGTAAATAACAAAAGTGTAATTGGGGAAAACTGGCAAAGAAGTTCAGGGTTCATAAGCTAGTGAGAAAAGATAAATTTTTAGATGAGATTTTAACAGGAAGGGGGCTCGTGTAGGGCCAGGATACAGCTCTAGATGGAGGGAGGCAGAGAAGCTGAAGGACAGCCTGTCAGTATAGGAGTAGGTCAGATTCAGAGTACAGGCCAGAATTTAGATGCACAGACAGTTTGCATGGTGGTGGGCTGAGGGAGTTGGTAGCAATAAGATTAGGAATGTGGGAAGGGAGTGAGTCCCTGGAGAAGACAAGGGGGGAGCTTGCATATTGGATATAAAACTGACTGCGGGACCAGTGGAGAGTTTTAATTATGGGTAAAATGGCATCTATTTCAATCAATCAATCAACTTTATTTAACCAGACATAAAACACCATTTAGCAAGCTCATTTTCAAGGTGATCCTGGACATTAATACAGTACAACACAGTATAAAACAATACATAGTTACAGATACAGTAGCCAACAGTGTAGCAACATTTTATTTATTTATTTATTTAGTTTTGTTAACCAGGTAAGTGCGCTAGTCAGCAAGTGACTGTTTTCAGGCACGACCCGGGAGGTACAATTACAATACACAAAGAGTACAGCCAGATTATTAAGACAACGAGTACAAAAATGCAGAGAGAAATACATATGGCAATGTAACATACATTAGTAAACAAAATATACTTTAGCACTTGATCATGGAACATACTCAAAATGTGAATAGTAGAAGGCAGAAAATAAGAGAGGATAGGCATCAGTAGAAAAGACACAAGGAAGGAAAACTGGCAAAAGGATGGGAGGGAGATTAGTGGAGAGGAGGTGCCGCAGATACGGCAACAGCGGGGTGAGGTACCAACTCAAGGCCGGGCCTATGGAGCGAAAGACAGCAGGCGAAGAGAGGGTGGTAGGGGAGGCGGCAGTACGGCAGCAAGCAGTGAGATGAGGAAAATACAGCCGGTCTGGTGGAACCGATGAAGGCGGCAGAGGCGGGAAATGAGGATGCGGTGAGGAGGGATAGAGGCGGAGGAGTTACGGCACAAGGCAAAAAAGTAAGTCCAAAGCTGCCGAGCTAGTGGAAATCCAAGAGACGGCAGGAAGGGGTCAGTAGATGTGGGAGTAGGCGGTAGTAGGTGGAGAGGTGACTGCCACAGCAGGGAGGGTGGGGACCAAGGAGGGGCATGGATGAGGTAGGAACAGGTAAAGGTGAGTTTGGTGGGAGGGCAAAAAGAGGGAAGAGGATATAACAGAAGAAGGGGAAGAGAGAGCAGCAGTGGGGTTAAGTGAGGAGAGTCTATGAAGTGAAGATAAGAATGTCATGGAGTAGAATAGGACTACTTACAATTGTCAACAGCTAACATTAGGCTTATAAAGAAACAGGTTAAGGCAACATTAATTACAAGGCACAAAATAAAACATTAATTACAAGGCACAGTATAGAACACCCATTTGACAGGCAAAAGTGCTAGCAATGAGGAAACAGTACAAATGCAGTGGATCAGGTAGGGTCAAAGCAAACACATTTGTCCATAGTAGTGAGGAAAGTCCTGAGTTTGCTCTTAAAAGTCACATGAGTGGAGACATCTCTAGATCCTGAGGTAGTAGGTTCCATAGGTGGGGGCAGCATGATGGAAGGAGCCCATGCCCTTCTTAGTCCAACAAAGGGGATGGATAGTAAGGTCTGATCAGCCGATCTAAGATTCCTTGTGGAAATGGCCGCCTGAGGAGACACTGGACAGGATAGCAGGCTTGGACGTCCTCTTAGGATGGAACTCAACTAAATTGTACAAGTAGTACTGCCTGGTAGAGGAAGGAGAGAGCCAACCAAGGTCCTGATATAAGAGACAATGATGCTGCAGCCTAGGTGCTTTTGGTTGCATACCTGCACATTATTGAAGGTAGTATCCCATAGTTGCAGTGAAGATTTGGTGGCCAAGGACAGGATGGAACACCATATCTAAGGGTTGGCTATAGAATGCCTCTGGCTATCGTCAATTTAGCAGCAGGGGTGAGCAGAACATTGAACAGGTGTAGGCCAAAGGAGGCCTATACATAAGGTCTAACATAGTTACATACAACTACATTCTGCAACTGCATAAAGCTGAGTCCAGGACATTGTCAAAAAATATTTTTCACTTACTGTATGCTATATGCCAGTAATAAAACAAAATGTAATACTTGAACCCTGTCTGAAAAAAGACATCATTCTCCAAATAATTTTCAATTTTTCAAATGATCTTTAATTTAAAAGGTGATTATCAAATACAAATCCTGTCTTCCACCAATGTTTCCCGATAACTGTAGCTTCTTCAGGGTGGACAGGATACACATCCAAGTAATGCCTTGTGCATCCTAATTTCTAGTAGCTTTTGTAGGTCCTAATCAATAGCCTTGCATAACTGATGCTCTTCGATAAAACCCCTTACCTTTCAAGTATTTATTGCGAGCTCTCCACTCAGTTACATTGTAATGGTTTACAAGTTAGCACAACTACCACTTCCACTGACCTGTAAAAAATTAAAAGTTAATTTTGGGTAGAAATCCCAAGGTAAATACATTTAGAACACGATCTAGCAAGAGTCATTATGTCTGCAGCAGAGGCCCGCCAGCCAGAACGGCACTGTCCGCCATGTTGAAGACGGTTACAATGAGATATGTATGTGATTTTCACTTAAATACCATTTCACAGGTGAAACAACACTGTAAATCCTAGGTGTATAACAGTGTGATCTCACCAGGTGTAATGGGTGCACCACCCCATTACAGTCAACCCACCCTATATACGCAAAATAGAGGGATTTACCTGAGTGCAGGGCCAAGGGGTAGTTCTGGGGAGAGGCTGTCTACCACATCTGTAAAAAAAAAAAAAAGAACAGAAAAGGGATCACAAAAGGATCTGCAGCTCTTAGGAAGGTAAAACAGGGCAGAAACGAGAGGTGTGGTAGGGAATTATACTTATCTGATCAGGTAGGAGTCCATGTCCCGTCAGACCTGCAAAATAAAAAGAGAAGTTAGCTTAGTAAAAAAAACATAACAGAGCAGAAGCAGAGGAATGGGAGTGTGGTCTGAGAGGGGACCCAGCCAAAACCCTATCCCTATTGGTGGCTGAGGGCTAGTATTTTACTTTGTAGCCAGGTAGGGTAGTGGAGGGTGTTCCTTGGGGGCTAGAAGTCCTTTTGTTTAAATAGGAAGAGGCATTAGTGGTCTTGGGGCTGGCAAATGACCTGGGGGCCACTATGTAAAATTTAAACCTGGAGGTCTAGTGGGCTAGCTCCTGGATGGCTGAGGCCAGTGTTTTTTTTTGTTTTTTTTTTATAAATTAGTATGCATTCCCTGGTATCTTGCACATGTGCAGATTGTACTAACATGGCTATTGTGTCATCTGCACATTTGAGGCCTGTACCAAGATGTCTGGCCCATCAAGGGCACATGTGTGGCCTTTACCAAGATGACCATCTCTGGCACAAATGTAGTTACTGGCCTTCCAAGATAGAGACCATAGCACATGTGTGGGAATCCTGTCACTTGTACATTCCTTTAGGCAATCACAGCATCAGAAAGCCAACCCCTTAGTCTATAAGAACAATCTTTCCTCACCTTATCTGTAGCTGGGGAGGCAATAAGTGGCCCTTACAACCTTATCTGCAGTTTGAGAGGCAACAAATGTGGCCTTCAAGTGCCCTAAGGGGGATATAGCTATAGCAGCCCTAGCAAGTTTCAAACCTTCAGACTGAGCCCAGAAATATTAGAGAAGTACTCCTACAAAATCTCTCTTTTTGATGAAAATATGTAGAAAGGCCCAAGCAGCAACTAGTCTGAATCCAATGTGGAAAGAAATCAAGGGAAAAAAAGTAAACTGCTGTGTATTACCAAAAAAATAAAGTTTCACCCTAATAGGCTTCATCAGGAGTAGGTGGCCTCTTATGCCTTCACCTTTAATGCTGGTGTTTTTCACAGAAACTGTTTATTCTGGTCAATTATCTAAATTATTGACTTTCAGAAATTTAGCCTTAAAGGCACTACATGAACTGCTGAACAATATTAGTAATTTGGACAACTGACCATAGTAAACCGTTTCTGTGAAAAATATGAAAACGAAAGGTGAAGAGGTACACAGCAAGCCACAGAGCCACCTACTCCTGATGAAGCCTATTAGGGTAAAATGTTGGATTTTTTAAGGGGAAAGTTTGGCCAGGACACAGGGGTAAATCCCCTTCTCTTGCAAAAAGTGCCTTGGATTCTTTTACCTCCACCTGGACAACCAGTAAAACAGCACCAAAGAAGAAGGGACCTCGGTTTAATGGCTCATCAGAAGGATGGCACACCCTGAGAGAAAAGCAACCCACAGTAATGCACTCCAGTGCCAGTGTTGATGGTATGAGCCCAATCCCAATGCAGGATTAGAACCCACGACCTTCTGTCCAAGAGGTGGATGCACTGCCAGCTGATGCTGACACACACATCTCCCCTGTTGGCCATCACCCTACTTTGTTTAAAGAAAAATGAATCGAAAATTGCCTTTTACCACCATCATTTTTAGCACTACTACCTTTGTTTTGATACCAATAGTCTGTACCTTACTTAATCAAAATGCATATTTGTTGCTTATCTATGGTCCCTAAGGAATAACGCACCCTTGGTACCAATCACCACAGTCACCACCCTATATGTCCTAGCAGTGAGGAACCCTGGGAGCACAAATGGATGGCACAGCTGACTTCTGGGAAGTGGCAGCTCCAATAGGTCCACCATTTGCACCACTGTCATATATCCACTATAACCCAATCTGCCAGACTCAGCTCAAGTGACCCTACAGTGAGCAAAGACATTTGCAGCAGACATGCGGTTTAGTTGTCATGCCACAGAAAACCAGCAGGAGCTTGTTTTTGATGCTTGACAACTTCAGATGCTCCCTGCTGCATTGTACTTGATGCCATCAGCACTCAATTCCAAAACCAAACGTCACACTTACATAGCTCTATATGTCAGGCCTTGTTCCTGCAGCACTCAGCACTTTGAAAGACATGTTGGCAAACTGGGCCAAGCAAACCAGGAAATCATCTAGACTGACTTAATATTTGCTGGCCTCAGGCCAACTCGAAAGTGGACCCTGTTATTAGGCCATCATCAGACCATCCAGAGCACACTGTAAAGGAATATAATTAAAAACTGCATAAGCTGGCCCACTGGCACATAAGAAGGGTTTACCTCTTGAGACACTGGTGACCCAGGCTCAGGAACAACACAAGTACATTGGGGGATGGTCGTGGAAGAAGAATCAAATATCCCAGATGCTGTCCTCCTCTGGGAAGGGCAGAGCAGTAAACTCTGCAATGCTACTGACAGCTGAGTGTCCTCAGGTGGCGGTACAGCAGATGTCACTCTGAAGGGAAAGGAAACAGTGGAGGAAACATGCTTCAACTGCACAGGATGACAATCAGCCTCCTGCAGGCACTTCACCAACACACAGTAATCATCCTTTACAGGACTGCTAACTCCTGAGGGGTGTGGCAACCCTGAGGGCCCTGCCATGAGGGGATGGGCCATGAGAGCTTGAAGTACACATGATAAGTATCTGGGGAGGTAAATGCCGGGCTGGCTAGAAGGGTTAATGGTAGGAGGACAGATACAAAACAGGAAAAATACTCAACTTCATCTTTCCACTACTTATATATTCAGCTTCTGTGCCTGTGCCTCTATATGTTCTAACAGGACCAGGGTGTATACTGAATCTCTCTAAAATCATTTTACTTAACAGCTGTGCTGCTTATGTGGTTTTCCTTTTCTTCAAACAATCTGCCTTTTACCTACACAAATACAGTCTGAAAAGAGGCTTCTTTGAATGTGCCCTTAATTCTCTCTCAGCCTTCTTAGTCAGCTGTATCTGTAACTGTCAGTGCCGGACTGTACCACATGGTTAGATTTGCCAGCCCACCACCTGGTAAGCCAACTTCTTGACCACAAACTACAGGGATATTTTTATGGACCATTTTTATTTTCTTTATCAAGGAATGGCTGCCATAAAGTCTCTCAATTTTTTCTACAGCACACAGTTATTACAAGATTTCATCTGTGTGTGTGCACTGCAAAAGGAGGGACTGCGATGATATGCTAATTAAGTAAGTCTACTCTGTGGAATACTCCCCCAGTTTACTGTCAAAAACGCAAAATCAACCTGCAATGCAAGTTCCACACCTGCCTGACTCACAGTGGTTCAGTTCCTGAGAGTTGAGGCAGCCCAGTGGGGCTGAAACTTCAGCTGTCACTACAATTCTGACTTTACACACACCACCTAGATCCCCCACTGCTGCCAGCATCCCACACTACTCACCTAAGTAGTTGATCTGAATGACAGCGGGATCCTCTAAACCCAAAACCATTTCCTTATATCCTAAATAAGGTTGTTCTCCCCGCAGCAAGGTATCACAAATTACATGAAAGAGATGGGGATCTGCTGAAGGATTGCTTCAGACTCGTTGGGCTGAGCTCACATTGTCACTCTGTGCAGTCACAATCAAATGGCAACAGAGGTGGGGTTGTGGTTTCAGAACGTTGGGTGGCTGTGGTGGCCTCTTTACCTTCTGTATGCCATAGTCTGGTTCTGGCGATGGATTTGCTAGTTATGATTGCCGCTGAACAGGAAAAAAAAAACCACGTGCAAACTTTCCATCAGCAAATGAAAAAGCTGAGCCCAATATGGCCATCAAAGAAGCGCATGCACAGGGAACTCACGCACGCCAAAGTAGTATGGACCAGCTGGCCATATTGGACATGTATGGACAGGTGCCATGTTCCAGCCACCAAAGTAGTGCAGTGGAAGCACTTCTGCCTCCACTACCAGAAATCCAAAGAAAAAGGTGTGGATGGCATCCGGTCAGCTCCCTTTTCTGAGTGATCCCAAAACAGCTACAGGGCTCTGCCCATTGCAGCCATAAAAAACTGTTGTAACAGTCTAATCAGCTGTTATGTTTAGATAGATTACCATAATATATAAATTATACAAGGTTATATCATAATACAAGGGTGTGTGACAAGGTAATGAGACACAAGCCCAAAGAGCGAGTAGTATTATTACCTCATTATACCCCTGAGGTGCAATATTTCTTTTGTTTTTTTTAGTTAGTGCAGTCATTATTTTATGTTTTGTATTGTACACTGTATGTGGGTTATTCAAAATGGCTGAATTACAGCTTACATTAGTAGATTTGTTGTCATATTGGTCCTTGGAAGAACAGATCCAGAAGCAATAGTTTGATACCTGTTATTGGACCAACATAGATGTTACAAAAGAAAACAATGGCCTTCCTCTGAGACTTATCACTTGTTATTAAGTCTCCAAGGAAGGACTTGGTTGGTCTGGAAGCTTAGACATTGTTTTCTTAATGTAACTTTTATGTTGGTTCAATAAAAGGTATTAAACTAATTGCTTCTGGATCAGCTTTTTTTTTTTAGAAATGTTAAACAGTTTTCAGCAGTAACAGACTAAATGAAGTTTAATTGCTTTTTTGATTGAGTAACTGGGTGTGTATTAGATTACTGTGGGCCTGCCAGTTAGGTGGTGGTGGTGGGTGTGTCTGTGACAGACAGAGTTCCAGTTTGTGTTCAAGATGATTGTAGACACTAAGGAGAAGTGTGTTCTTATCAAAGTTTCAAGATAGGAATTTCTTGCTTTCCTGTTTTGTACTCTCCTGATTTTTTTTTTTTTTGTGAAAGGTGTTTAAAACCTGTAGTTCTTTAAGTCTGAAGAGGAATAAAATAATTACTGCTTCTTTGTGTGCACTTTTGTCTTGGATTTTGTCTGACTTTGGGTGGGGAGATTTGAATGTCTATAACATTTAATGTTTTGCTTTCTGAAATTTCATTTTCTTTTCAATTTGGATGTTCCTGCTGAGCTGAAAATTGTTTTTGCTGTTGTGGTTGTGGTTCAGGTGTTGGCCTATTTGTTCAATACTGTGTACTGCAACAGTGGAAGGTCAAGTGAGATGTGAAAGATCACATAGTAAGTATTTTGTTTTCACGAGGTTTGTCAACAACTGTGTGTGTTTAGCTTTGCTGGAGAGTAAAACATAAAGTTAAAAAGTATTTTTTTATCAAAATATGTTTCTGAAGTTGAGGTAGAGAGGTTTCAAAAGTTTTTTTTTATTAATGATGTCACCATTGATTCTATTAGGTTAGTGTCACTGCTTTAGATTAGGTTAGCATTAGTGCTTCATAATGTGACAATTGATTTATTAGCTTAGCGCTGCTGATTCATGGTGCCACCATTGATTTATTAGGTTCATATAATGCATTTTTCAGCTGTCTTTTCAATAGAGAGAGTGGCTTACCCATATATTATAAGGCAATTTTGCAGAAAATACACTTAAGTCTGCCAGATTAACATAATTTACCAACACTGAGAAAACAATGAATCCATTGTATTAAAATGATTTCCGTTATGGTGTCTATTTAGGCTCTTTATTGACGGTTACATTTGATTGATAGATTTCAAAAGTTTTATCAGGATAGACATACTGAGTTGGTAGCAACTCATTTCCAGATGCAGCCTGGGGATGGGGATGGGGAAAGTACAGTACAAGACAGGACAATTTAAAATACAGTGTGCAGAATGCAAAATATGCATATAGTACAGCAAAATATGCAACTATATGAACACTATATAGTGTGGAGCAATGCAATACTAATAAGGGGTGTGGTAGTGAAAAAAGGGTGTGAGGGAGGGCTATACTAATGACAGTGCATGATGGAGGTCAGGAGACAAAAGTCCAAGACCTAGTGTCAGCAGCAACTGCAAGAGTGAGCAGTGAAATCACAGAGGAGAGATTTCAGAGCTTGAAGGAAGGGGCAGAATGATTGGAAGACGGAAAGAGCCCATGAGTTTAGGGAAGCTAAATGAGAATGCAGCTTGACCAGTAAAGGATTTCATTGTGGGGACAGAGCAAGGGCAAGAGTGGTGAAGGGAATATGAGGTAGTGGGGGAATAGAAGAGAGAGGCAAGGTAAGTAAAAGTAAGTAAGTAAGACTTTATTTGTGTCAGGCACCCTTCCAGAGCTCAAGGACACTTAACAACCATAATTAAAACAAATAATCTTCATTATACATTAAAACCATAACTATAACTACAGTGTTACAACACTGACTCACTAGGTCCCTTCAAATGCCTGATCAAACAGGTATGTTTTCAAAGATATTTTAAATCCTTCCATGGTCAGACTATCTTGTATGTGGTGTGGTAGAGAATTCCACAGAGTAGGTGCCATAAAGGCAAACAATCTTCCTCCTGATGTTTTTAGGGATACCCTGGGAATCTCTAGCAATCCCTCACTGGAGGATCAGAGTGAGCTAGTGGGCAGTAAGGATATAGGAGTTCTTTCAGATAGAGGGGTCCCTGCTCATGTAGGGTCTTATAGGTCAGCAATGCAACCTTGAAGGTGATCCACGACTGTACCAGCAGCCAGTACAGTTCACGCAGCACAGGTGTTATATGACTGGATCTAGGGGTTCCAGTCAACAACCTGGCCATCGCGTTCTGCACTAGCTGCAAATGGTTGATATCCACCCCTGGTAGCCCTGGGTAGAGGGCATTGCAGTAGTCAAAATGAGTGGTGACAAAGGCATGGACCAAGGTAGGAAGATCTTCGGGCAGGACCAGGTGCTTCACCCTAGCTATGTTCCTCAGGTGATAAAAGGAGTATTTGACCACAGCAGAAACCTGCACCCTCAGGGTCAAGCCTTCATCAAATATCATGCCTAGGTTATGCTCCTGGCCCAAGGCAATCAGTGGGCCCCCCACAAGATGTAAACCTGAGGGTTTTCCAGCCCATGCCCCTGTTGTCCTATGATCCGGATCCACCACCAGTACCTCCATTTTACCTGAGCTCAACCTCAGCCAACTAGCACTCATCCAGTTCTGCATCTCTGACAGGCAGTTGTTCAACACCGAGACAGAGTCTAACTCCTGTTCAGGCACAAAAGACATGTACCGTTGAGAATCATCTGCATAACAGTGAAAACTCAACCTGTACCATCTTATAATGTCCCGTAATGGCAGCATGTACACTGTGAACAACATGAGGGACAGCACGGTGCCCTGTGGTACCCTGCGGACAGCCAGTGAGGGGCCGAGGAATAAATCCCTGACACCACTCTCTGGGATATGCCCTTGAGGAAGGATTAAACCAGCTGAGGACTGCCCATCTCAGTCCACAGAAAAACGCAGGCGCTGAGCAATACCCCATGGTCCACAGTGTCAAATGCTTCTGACAGATCAAGGAGAACGAAGATGGAATGGAACCTCTGATCTCTCGCCATCAGAAGGTCATTAATCACCCATACCACGGTGGTCTCAGTGCTATGCCTTTTCCTTAAGCCAGACTGGAGAGGGTCATAGATATTGTGGTTAGATATATGACCCTCCAGTTGCAGAGTGACCACCTTCTCAATACCTTTCCCTATTAAGGGCAAATTCGAGACTGGTCTGTAGTTAGCTGGGCAGTAGGGGTCAAGGGAGGGCTTTTTAGGAGGGACCATACTATGGCCTCCTTTAAGGGATCCAGAAAGATCCCTCTCTCCAACAAAACCCCCACTATCCCAGCAAGGACTGGGCTAGTGACCTCAACACACCCCATGAGGAGGTGGGTTGGTCCCAGATCCAAAGTACAGCAAGATGGACACAGAGTCTGGATTATCCTCACTGTATCCAAGACTACCAAGTTGGCTGAAGGTGGACTAGGTCAACTGGGCATTAGTACCACCCGATTGATCAATGCAAGGTCCAGTGGGAGGCACTGGTTGATCTTGTCCCTGATGGCAGACACCTTATCAGCGAAAAACTGCACAAACTCCTCACACTTTTCCTGTGATAATGCTCAACCAGAATACAGACAGGCTGGATTGCATAGTCTGTCCACAGTCTGGAAGAGCTGGGCTGGTCTATTTTCCGCTGCAGCAATTTCACTGGGCAGAAACTTTGCCTTCTTATGGGAGATTGCTGATTAGTAGTTCATGTAATGATCTAGCAATCTAAGTCTGCCTCCTCCTGGTGAGTTTTCCACCAGTGTCTCTCCAACCTTCACCCTGTCCTCTTCAACCCCCGAATTGCCCCATCAAACCAAGGGGCACCCAGGCGAAGAGTGAAAGGGTGAACACGAACCGGAGCAATAACATCCAGGGCCCCAGCAACAGCCCTATTATTGGCTAATACAAGAGGCCCTGGGTCAGTGCTATCAATCAGAATTCCTGAGAGGACGAATACCATCATTAGGCCTTCTGAGGTAACTCCTCTCAAAGGATGGTACTGTACCAACTCCTTTGGGGAAGGCCTATTTCAGGGAGCTGTGAAATTGAATCTCAGGGCGTGATGGTCAGACCACCTGATAGACTCCACCTCCATATTGGAGACTTCCATCCCCAGGTAGAACACCAAGTCCAATGAGTGACCCCGGTGGGTTGTGGCAGTAATAACCCATGTCAGGCCCAATGATTCCATCAATTGGAGGAGGTTTTGTCCAAATGGTGAGAGTTCATCATTGACCCATGCATTAAAGTCCCCAGAATTAACTATCTGGGGCCTCCAATACCATCTCGGTGATGAAGTCCACAACCTGCTTCAGGAACTCTCTCCATCACCTGGTGGACGGTAAATGAGAAGGATCCTATAGCCTGCACCTGCACCCACAATGCACTCAAAGGAGCTGGTAATTCCAACTAGCACATCCCTGATCCCCAGTTCCTGTCTAAAACAGACAGCAACACCCCCACCCACCCTACAGTCCCTCTCTCAGGCGTTGTATCACTGAGAACCCAGCTGGAGCAGTGGATTCCAAATGTGACCCCATTCTCATCCATCCAGGTCTCAGTGATGCAAGCCAGGTCCACAGAGACCACATGTAACCTAAGGTTGTGGGTAGACCCCAGCTACGATGTTCATAATTGTACTTAGTCAGAGATGACACAGACACAGCCAGGAGAGTTAGTAGATTTAATCAGCGCCTTGCCTTGCATTACACATTGATGTTGGGTCTCTCTCTCAGTGTATTAAAAGCACCCACTTATATACATTTAGTCACTACTAGATATGCAAATCTCGCAGTCAGCCAATCATAAAACAGAATAACAAGTTGATATCAAGGTGTGGTGTACTTTTCCACAGCTTACTTCATTTTTTACACAATATTTTTTATACATATACCAGTGGGTCAATTTGACCTAGGTGAAACAATAAGTTTCACTCACACCATAGCAACACACAACTTAAAACTTGCCTTCAATGCCTAAACATGCTGTTATCTTATACTTTGCCCAAGCAAGCAGTCATTAGTTTGGAGCTGAGCTACTCAGCTTACATACAATACTTTTGTAAGCTAAATCTTACAATTTTTTTATCTTGAAAAATCAATTAGTACCGTTACTACAAAACATATTAATAGTTGCTATCTTAAACAGAGTTAGTAAGGAACTAGAAGGGGACAGGATCAGATCTGTACAGTACAGTAGCTTATTGTTGTTGTTTTTACATTGTTTCTTGTGGATTCTACTTGGTAGAAGGTTATTTCTTTTCTTTCTTACTACTTCTAAGGGGCTAGCAGGGTGTTGTTTGGGGCTGTTGGAATTTTGAAACCTGTTTTGGTAGCTATAAGTGGGCTCATTTGTTTCATGTTTCACTGTGTGGCAGACTGCATTTGTAGAGGCCTATTTCTTCTGATTTAAAACATAAGTGGTGTGATTTAACTGGGTCTGTTTCTTTGAATTGAGACCTATATCTTCTAATTCAAGCCTGCTTTGATGTGTTGTTGGTGAAGCTGTTTGGAGTCCTGTTTCTTTGGGTAGCAAACCTATTTTGGGGCTTTGAGTAGAATTGTGATTCATTGTTGCTGGCTTCACTAGCTGCAAAGCTTAGTGCAGAGTGGGGAAGGGTGCTAATGGTCTGACCAGGGGCCTCAGCTACCTGATTGCTTCTGGAAGACACCCCCAAGCCCTCATCCCACCCACCCCTGGTCCATTATTTCCTTTATACCAGGGGTTCTGACATCAGTTCCTCAAATGGGGAAAGGATATGCACCTGTCATAGCAGAAGCAGACATCCAGGGAAGGAACAGCAGCAAGTGAAGAGGTGACTGCTATCTCAGTGGAAGGGAAGTAAATGCAAATCTAGAAGCTTTGATTGTTACTTCTTCACATTGCTATTGCATTGTGGAAAGGAGGAGTAGGAGTTTGAAGAAGGTTGTGCAATAGCTACTTAAAGTCTCTTTTTGAGTGTGAATAGGAAGGATAGGAATATAAAAAGCAGTTGCTCAATCTATCTAAACATGTACAACAAAGGGGGTAAGGGAAATAAAGAAAAGAATGTTTTGCACTGATAGAGGGGAGGGGAGACTTGGGGGTGTTTGGTGTCCTGCATTTGGAAGGGTGGGGGGTCACTGGTGAGCAACGACAGCAATGGGTAGGTGGTAGGCTGCAACAACTCGTGTGCATCAATCTTTCTAAAATTGCCTGGAGTGTGGGAGGATGTTTAGTGTGCAACCACAGAGAAACTTAGAAAGGAGATTGAGGTCTGCAGGAGGAACTAAGACATGCAAGGCAGATTGGGGTGGTTTAGCCCAATACTGGAGGGAGGAAGAAGGGAGATGAGGGAGGGCGATTTAAGTCAACAGTGGTGAGGAGAGGGTCAGAAGAAGGGAAGCAGAGACAAAGGGGCCTAGGCCAGGAAGAATGATTGCCAGGGAAACCAGGTCAGGAGACAAAAGACAAATGGAAGGAGGAGATAGGGACTTGTGAGGGGAGGCGAAGAAGTGGCAAAAGTCATGGAGTGGAAAGGAGATAACAGGTTACTATGCAGAGAGAGGGAGCGGGCATTTGTGAAGGGTCTTCAGAAAATAGTTTTGCACTGCTAGAGAGGAAGAAGGTGGAGGAGGGAAATGATGAAATTAGAGGAGTGATTGATAAATGCCTGGACCAAACTGGAGCGGGAGGAAGTTCTGCTGGGAGAATTGCAACAGGGGCAAAAATGGGAAATAATGTGCAGGAGGAAGAAGAGGAGCTGAAAATGAGAGAGGGAGAGGAATGGAAGCAAGCAGGGAGTAGGAGTGGTGGAATCTTAGTGCTGGGGAATTCAATACTAAGAGGAGTCAGGTGGGGTAGCAAGGGGGAGAGGCATAGTCGCATTTGGGTGGAGGCCATGCCAGGAATGACAGTGGAAAGAGTGGGACAATCTGTTCTGAAATATGCTAGAAGGAGTAGGGACAAGCCTCATTTAATTATACATCTTGGGACAAACGGCCTGGCTGACAAGGCAGCAGATATAGTCCAGAAGAGGTTTGAGGAACTAGCACATTTATGTGAGGGGGCAGGAAGATCAGTAACTTTTTCAGAGAGACTTCCAGTGTCCAAGGCAAGCACAACAAGAAAGCTGGGAATAGAAGAATTTAATGGATGGCTAAGAACTTGGTGTTGTGCTAAAGGTATGGGGTATTGGAGGGGTGGGGAGGGACCTGGGAGGATAGTAGTCTCTATGCCAAGGACAGACTACACTTGAGTGAGGAGGGAAAGAAAGTGTTGAAACAGAGGATGGAGGAGTACATAGAGGAAGTTGGGAATTTAAACTAGGAGTGGGGGGGTGGCAAATGGGCAAGAGATATGCAAAGACCACAGGTTGGGAAACCATATGAGCTTACCCCCCATAGCAGCTACAAAGGACAAATGGTAAGTACTATTGGTGATGCTAGGAAAGGAGGGCAGGATGGGGGGAGGGAAGGGTAGAAGGTGGTTACCTTTAATGCTAGGAGCCTTGAGAGGAAAACTGCAGAGTTACAGGTGCTCATGGCAGCGGGAGAGGTGGACATTGCAGCCATCACAGAAACATGGGCCACCCAACACAATGACTGGGACCTGTCTGTGGGTACAGGTTATTTCATAGGGACAAGGTGATTGGGAAAGGAGGGGGTGTGGCAGTATACAGTATGTGAAGGAAGGACTGAAGTGTGTAAGGGAGGAAGGGGAAGAGAGTAGTACAGAGTCACTTTGGATGCAAATCCAGGATTCCAAGAATAGGATTCTTAGCACGGGAGTGGTGTACAGGCCACCATCTCAAACGGAGGAGTTAGACAGGGAACTAGCAGAACAGATCAGGAGGACCTGCGAGAAGGGTAGTGTGGTGACTGTGGGGGACTTCAACATGCCAGGAGTGGACTGGAGTACTCCAACAACCAGGAACAGAAGGGAGCAGGTACTGCTGGATGCCTTCCAGGATAGCTTCCTGCTGCAAATGGTCAGTGAACCAACCAGGTTAGGAAATACCCTTGACCTTGTGCTGGCAAATGGGGACTTTGTGAGAGAACTTACAGTGGAAGAACCGCTGTCAGGGAGTGACCACCACTCAGTATGGCTCACATTGGATATGGGCAAGGAAGGAGTGGATTCGGGCACCAGAGTGCTGGACTTCAGGAGGGCCAACTTTGGGAGGATGGGGGAAGTGGTAAAAGGGTACCTGGCCAGAATTCAATTTGTATGAACACTAACCAGAGGTGGGAGCTCATAAAGCTGGGGATACTGGAGGCAACCAAAACCTGCTGCAAGGCCCAGAGCAAGAAGACTAGGGCTAAGAAACCAAGATGGTTGAGCAAGGAGGTTATGGAAAAGGTAAGGAGGAAAAAGAGCTGCCTTTAGTAAGTACAAGAAAACAGGGAGGGGGGAGGACAGGGAGGAGTACTTGACAGAATCGAAGGAGGTGACAAGGGTAGTAAGGGAGCCAAAGCATCTATGAAACTCAAGCTGGCACAAGGCATTAAGAAGGGAGAAGGACTTTTAGATACCTCAGGGAGAAAAGGAGCTGCAAGGACCACATAGCAAGGATTACTTGTGTGGAAGCAGGGTGCAATAAGGCAGACGACTAAATGAGTACTTCTGTTCAGTATTTACTAAAGAGAAGATGGGGTGACACTCAAGGGGGAGAAATGGCAGAAATGGGGGAAGGGGTGACAGATGGGGAAATCATGGAGGCAGAGTTTAGGAGGGTTTGAAGGCACTGAGGGTGGACAAGGCGCCAGGCCCAGATGGCATCCACCCCCAGAGTACTGAAGGAGTTGGCAGAGGTCCTTGCAGGACCTTTGGCAGACCTATTTAATGCCTCACTACATTTGGGGTGTGTACCTCAGGACTGGAGGATGGCTCATGTGGTGCCCCTCCACAAGAGTGGCCCCAAGGATGAACCGGGAAACTACAGACCAGTGAGCCTCGCATCCATCGTGGGTAAGCTAATGGAGACTATCCTGAAGGAGAGGCTGGTGGCCCTCCTAGAGGCCAAAGGACTACAGGACAGCAGACAGCATGGCTTCATATGGGGCAGATCCTGCCAAACCAACCTGGTGGAGTTCTATGACTGGGTAACTAGGCAACTGGACAGGGGCCATGCAGTGGATGTCCTGTATCTGGACTTCAGTAAGGCATTCAACTCGGTCTCGCATGGAAGGCTGGGAAGTAAGCTAGTAGGCACATGGGCGGGTACAAAGCTGGTGAGATGGGTAGGAAACTGGCTTCAGGGAAGGCAACAGAGGCTGATGGTGGGTGGGGAGCTCTCACACCCAAGGGCAGTGACGAGCGGTGTTCCACAGGGCTCGGTATTGGGACCAGTGTTGTTTGGGATATTCATTGCAGACATATAACGGGACATCAAGAGCAAGATCAGTCTGTCTGCTGATGATACCAAGGTAGGAGCAGTGGTGGATGGCCTAGGGGGGTGGCAGGGGTTGCAGGATGATCTGGCAAAGCTTGAAACCTGGTCAGACACCTGGCAACTGGGGTTTAATGCCAAAAAGTGCAAGGTGCTGCATTTTGGGATGAAGAACCCAAGGAGGAGTTACCAGCTGGGGGGAGTGCAGCTAGCCCAGACAGAGGAGGAGAAGGATCTGGGGGTGCTCATTACAGGGTCAATGAATAACTCAGCATAATGCTTCTACCTGCATAGGGTAACTGCCCAGGAAGCCAGACTCCACCTGGTCCGAGCATTAAAAAGCAATAGTCCCGGTGATGACTCCCTGGACCCCAGCATTCTTTGTCTGGCACTGGATCAGGTCCTTGCCCCACTTACCAGCCTTCTTAACAAATCCCTCTGCCTGGGGCAATTCCCAACTGTATGGAAAACTGCCATTGTTACTCCCATTCTCACAAAGGTGGTGACAGGTCCTCTGCCGGAACTACGTCCCTATCTCCATACTCCCACCCCTCCAAAGCCCTAGAAAAGCTGGTTGCCATGCAAAACTCTAAATACCTGACCAAACACAACATCCTCTGCCCTGAACAGCACAGTTTCCATGCAGGACACAGTACTGGCACTGCACTAGTTGAATTTTCAACTTTCCTACACTCCTCTCTGGACTCTGGCTCCCTAGCTGGGGCAGTGTTTGTCAACCTCTCAAAGGCATTCAACACTGTCTCCCACCCCCTCCTGCTGGATGCCCCCTGCCACACTGGCTTCTCTACTGGGCCTCTCGCCTGGTGCACCAGCTACCTATCTGCCCACTCCCAATGTGTCACAATTAATGGGACACTTTCCAAAACTTGCCCCATCTGCTCAGGGGTTCCTCAGGGCTCCATCCTGGGACCCCACTCTTCTACCTTACCCAATTGCCCGTGCATGCACTGGAAAAATTCTGCTGTGTGCAGATGACGCCGTCATCTTTACCACCCATCAGAATCCTATCTCCCTCCAGGACTCCTACAACTATCCTATAATGATGCCAAAACCTGGTTTAAAGAGCACAGACTGGTCATTAATCTCAAAAAAACAAAAACAATGCTCTTTGCCCACCTCCAAAACAAAGCCAGCAACTTCCCACTCCATATCCTCCCCTGCTACAAACAACCACTAGAGCAAGTCCACTCCTACAAGTACCTGGGGGGGTCTCCTTTGACTCAGCCCTCACCTACCACACCCACATTGATGCACTTGCCTCAGCCACTAATGTGCGGCTAGGTATCTTATACCACTATAAAAACTGTCTCCTTCCTCGCTGCCCTCCATATAGTGGTTACATCCTCTATATTATCCCTTGTTGACTATGGCTTACCAGTATACGGTGCTGCTGACACAACCGCCCTCAATAAAATTCCCCTCATCCTAAATAAGGCATGCAGGCTAATCACTGGGGCCCCCAGGCTTATGCATTCGTGCCAGCTCTATGACTTAGTAATACTGCTGAATCTAGATGAACATCTGCGATACCAAACATGCCTAATAAAAAAAAAAAACTCTTCTTGGGCTATCCCCTCCCAGGCTGATAGCCTCCCTCTGCCAAGCCCAACCCTTGGTCTGTACATGGTCCTCCTGCAAAGCCACTTTTCTGGTACCAAGATCTAGGACATCCCATGGACAGAGGTCCTTCTGCTATAGAGCTCCATCCTGGTATAATTCGCTCCCTGACCCCATCTCGGATGCCCCCATGATTTCCAAATTCAAACCGCACTTCAAAGCCAACTATTTAATATGTGAAGCTGCACCTGTCTCTAATTGAGGCATAGCTCTCTGTGCCCTGACAATGCCCGCTGGGTGGCATCCACACCACACCTCTTTAACTCTCACCCATTGCTGTTTGTACTGTTATTATCCTGCTTTTTTGCTCTTACCATCGTGCAAGAATGTGCCGTTGTAACCAAACTGGCTTATCTGTTTATCTGGTGTAATCACATGTGCTTGCTAACTATGTAACCCATATGCTGTAACTAAAAGTCTGTTATGTGCTTGCAATCTATGTAACCCATATGCTGTAACCAAAAGTCTGTTATGTATTTGTCTCTCAATGTGACGTAGGTACTTGAAATGAGCCTCTGGCTCGAAGGTTGTAAACCGATGTTCAAATAAATAAATAAATAAATGTAGGAAGGCAGCTGCAAAGGCCAACAAAATGCTGGCTTGTATTGCAAGGGGTATATCCTCGAGGAGGGAGGAGGTGATTCTGCCACTGTATAGGTCATTAGTTAGACCGCACCTGGAGTACTGCATGCAGTACTGACGCCAGTATCTGAAGAGAGACATTAAGTTACTGAAGGGGGTGTCGCGTAGGGCTACAAAGATGATCAAGGGGCTGACTTATCATACAGAGGAGGTTGAGGGAGCTGAACATGTACTCGCTGGAGGACAGGAAGGATGGGGGACATGATTGAAACCTTAAATACATGAAAGGAATAAACAAGACAGGTACAGAGGGGCTGTTCAAAGTAAGGGAGGGGAGGGACACCAGGGGCCATGATATGAGACTGGAGGGAGGAAGGTTCAGGAGGGAGATGAGGAGACACTTTTTTACAGAGAGGGTGGTGGCTGGGTGGAATGCGTTACCTGCAGAAGTGGTATCCAGAAGAACAGTGGACTGCTTCAAAAGGGGATGGGACAGGACAAGGGGGAGGGTTAATGAAGGGGAAGGGTGGAAGGGAGGGACAGCTGCAGAATAAGGGGTGCTAGTTGTACCTTCCAGCAGACATAGATAGACCTCTAGGCCTTTTATCTGCTGGCAAATTTCATATGTTCGTAAGGTTAGCTATATTTTCTATTTACTACATTAATAGCTACTTAACTGCAATATTCCCTAATGGCCAGTAGATGGCGGCATTGTATAACTATTGATTTAAATACAGTGGCCTAACTTTTAGTGGCAAATAATGGTATGCAGTCCTAATCTTTGATAGATTGATAGCCTAGTTTGTGTTTTGGTTACACAGAATAACACATAATTCTATTATAGTTGTGTTTTTGCATCTGTTACAGTTATAGTTGCTGCTGTTATAGAAACACAGAAAAGTTCATTGGTAGCCTTTACTTAACAAACAGAAGCTTATTTACTTGATAGCATTTGAATAGGCAGTTACAAATATACACTTGTGTGGGCTTCTCCCAGTATTTTAGCTTGGGAGTCTCATAACCCATACACTGCCATATCTCTTCATAAACTAACTGGTGATTTCAGGTCATATAATCTATATGTTGTCATAGCTCCCTATGGCATGCATATACTGACTGACCTTTCCTTTAAGTTCAATTGACTTTAGTACCGCATTATCTTGTTTACTGTACTAGTGTATGTAACGACATATGACTACCAACATTTATATATTATAAAGCATAGAGTACAGCTACTGAAATACAGCACAGAGTACTAAGTATAACTTTAGATTAAATTTGATATATAGAGAGAGGGAAAGCAGAATTATATTATAATAGCTAACTTTCTATTAATATCTAGGCTGATAGTTGCAAACAGGTAGTTACAACATAAGCCATATAGAAATACTCTTGCTTTTTAGCTTTAAGTCACAAAATGGAGAAAAAGGCAGAGGTGGTGACTATTGCAGTATACATTTTGACAATATTATATGCTATTTTACCAGTATTACATATGAGAAAGCAGCCAATGGGGCAGTCCCATTGGGGAGTTCCTGACATATAATCTAAAACATATATTGTCAACAACTTTGTTTTGGTACTTAGTAGATAGCAAATATAGCAGCACACATGATTTTATTATGGTTTGGAATAAAGAACAAAGAATATAAAACAGTTTGTTACAATGGTTGTGCTGCGGCCACACACTAAAAATTATTTTATGGTTACAATCCCCCTTGTGGCTGCAGTACTAACATTATGTGGTGATTTGCATATGCAGCCCATGATGCTTTGCATTGTGGGGGCATGTGTGATTTTGTATTTTCTTGAAACTTGGCTTCCCAGCCAAATGCCCTTTGGGGTAACCCTTTCCTCAGTGTTTGCGCACAGAGGTTCTTTGTCTTTTAAATGTTTTTTTTATTTTAATGGGTTCACCACAATATATCCAAGGCACACTGCCTTAAGGGTAGCTGGTCCATTCCACTGGGGTGTCAAACAGACGAGGCATACTGATGAGTCCTGGTAGGATGAAACACATGTCTATGTCTTCTGTTAGCACCCTTGCAAACTGTGTGAGAGGCCTCGCACCATGCAGTTCTGCTTAAAGTTGGACCAGCATAACATTCTGGGGTGATTTGCATATGCAGCCCATGATGCTTTGCATTGTGGGGGCATGTGATTTTGTATTTTCTTGAAACTTGGCTTCCCAGCCAAATGCCCTTTGGTAACCCTTTCCTCAGTGTTTGCCAGAGGTTCTTTTGTCTTTTAAATGTTTTTTATTTTAATGGGTTCACCATAATATATCCAAGGCACACTGCCTTAAGGGTAGCTGGTCCATTACACCGGGTGTCAAGCAGACGAGGTATACTGATGAGTCCTGGTAGGACGGAACACGTTCATGTCTTTTGTTAGCACCCTTTGCAAACTGTGTGAGAGGCCTTTCGGCACCATGCAATTCTGCTTAAAGTTGGACCAGCATAACATTCTGTGGTGATTTGCATATCGCCCATGATGCTTTGCATTGTGGGGCATATGTGATTTTGTATTTTCTTTAACATTATGTTGCCCTCTCCTTTTGTCATTATTTTACTTAGATTAGCATTTGACTTTCCTCTTTGAGTAATTTTGTTATTACTTTGTCTGGTCTGTAACTTTAAATAATTATGTGTTCCTATTGCAACTGTGATCCTGCTAATTTTACATGTTTCATTAGCTTGTTTAGGTATGGTGATATTTAACATATGCACCATCTTAGCCACAATTTTAAAATTAGTTAAAATTTCACTAAAAGCCAGCCAGTTCATGCATTCATTATTTGCTGCTAAATTTACAGTCTTTGGCAAGGGTCCAGTAGCTAGATTCTTGAGAGTGATTTCTAAAGAACGGATGTGTCCCTTTAAAACCGTGGAATCCACTCTGTTAGCTATTTCCAGTCCAGATCCTAACCAACCCCATATCTCCCTTGTTTTCTTACATTTAGAATTGCTCTCAAGGATAAAAGACCAGGCCCTGTGTTTAGCGTGATACTAATCAAGGTTATTATTGGAGTACCTCTCCCAAATTTCCACTGTAGGGTGTCCCCCACATGCTTGTGGAAGTCTGGGGAAAGGGACATACAACAAAACATTATATTACTCTAACCTACATGAATAATTCAACGGATACACATTTTGTATTAAAATAACCCTGTCAGAGGGCGGATCAAATTTATTTCCTGAGATCCCCTCTGATACATATCTAACTGTCCAGTCATTGACACATTACAAAATATATCCACTCACCTATCTTTTCCAGTATAGGCTAGGGAGGAATAATTAACAGTTAGAGGTAGTTTCACAAAAATATTTCACATTCCTACAGTGTTATTTACAATATTGTTTATAAAAGTCCACATTTTTGACATATATCTGGCAGAAAAGTTACTTATTTGTATGAGGGTTCGTATTTCTTTTCGTAATGGAAACAGTCCCAAAAATGTTAAAATGTCTTTATCACCAATAAACGGTTGCACATACACTCCTTGTTGATGGCACATGGAGCATGAGCAGGCCATCCCTCGAAAGTACATTCAAATATTACAGTTTGATTTGGGCACTGTCCAAAGCATATTAAGTACATTTTTATGACCATATGTAGGCTATGCTCATGTCTTTTTCCTATTATTACCCGGGTTATATCGGTTTGGGTGTGATGAAACAATGGGAAGCAGACTGGTCGGCCTGAATGAGTACCAGTCGTGTCATTAGGCACAAAGAGATCCACATCCTAAAAGGGGAGAGAAAAGTGCAGCATCAGTTGTTATCATTTAAAGGCCGATACAGTTTACATTGGTCTACATGAACCCATTCAGTTTTATTTATTTATTACCCATGGCCCTAGGACATTGATTACTCTATAGGGACCCATCCAATTGGCTTCCCATGGTCCCTTTTGGGCAACATTTTTGACCATTACTTTATATTCCCACAGTGCCCTCCAATTTTTTCTTGTGATATCTGCTCTTAGTCCCACCAGGGGGAATTTATTTTCTCTGCCCCGGCTGCCGTTTCCTTACCAGGGTGCCCACCCAGAGCTTCACATGTGCTGTATTAATCTCATTGCCTTGGGACAACTGTTGTTTTCAAGTAACCAGGACTGGATCAGAGTCTTGGATTTGTCCTAGACTAGGCAGCTTAGTCAAAGCTGCAATTTATTTTTTATTATGTTGATTAAAACTCATGCATCTCTCTCTACAACTGTTCATCTTCCTCTCCCTGTAGGTCCTGCCATTTCTTACCCTGTTTTGCTGCAATCTTTGCTAACCCATCCACTATGTTGTTATTGATTTCATGAACATCAGTGGCATTTTCCTGATGTACTTTATGTAGGGACCCATATCAGGTTTGAACTGGTAGTAACATGATGGTCAAGTTAACTTGCCAAAGGTCACACAGTGTGCAAGCAAATGTTGCTGGGACTCAAACCTGGCTGGGTTTGCAGTGTCATTGAACACTACTTATATTGAAGTGTTTTTTCCAATAAAAGTGGTTTTAGATTTGATAATGTGCTGCTTGCTGTCTATTTTGCAACAAACTACAACTTAAACCAACACATTTAAATATCTCCATGCCACATTTTTCCAAAGAAAACTTTTTAAACACCTTTTAACTACTTTATACAATGAAACTTCCGTATTTTGTTTATTTGAAGCCAAACAAGATCTTTATTTGAAAATACAGCACAACACACCATCTGTAAGTGAAGACACATCTAGAGACCATGGTTACACCCTTTGGTGCATAGCCAAAATATGACACTCTGCCATTTTTAAATCTTTGTGATTAACATTTTATTGTTCCTTAACAAAGAGTTTCTAGTTTTAACTAACAGTATGACAAAGCCATTCATAGCTGTTAACACATTACATTTTACGTAGCAGTTCCTTGGCACATTGTCTGCAAACTACAAATCTTTCTGCACATTACAATTTATGACGTCATATCTCTTCACGCTCAAAATGACCTTCTCCAACCAACAACCTACATACAAAGTCCTTCACTGACCCCATCTGGGCAGCACAAATCTTTATTAAAAAACACTAAAACATTTAGATATGAGGCAATGGAGCCTTCTTTTCTTTTACTGCAACATACTTTACTACAAAGCCAGCCAATTATCATCAGAGTAACCTTGAAAACAGAACATAACCAGAGAACACAGATATACATTGGAAAAATGAGAGAGACAGAAAGAGAGAGAGAGCATTACTTTGTTTAGTGTGTGTATGTTACAGAAATAAAGCAGACAGACAATTAAAAGTAAACCTTTAGGATGAGATACACTGTATCTCATTTCCATGACAACCGGCTTTTAGGGTGAGACACATAACTTACCCCGTGCACAAGGTATTTCTTTTCTTTTCTGCCCTGATAACTCTGGTCTAGGAAATTGACTGCAAACCTTGACAATTATCTCTATGCTGCAGCTGTTAACCTGAGTGCTGCAGGTATTGACTCTTTAAATCAGGTTTTCTTTTGGTCATTTTAGGAACTGCCAAACCAAGTCTTTTTAGAGCTATGGTTTTCAGTTTAACAGTACACATTTGGGATTGAAATGCTTTAAAAGTAGTGAAGGAAGTAGGATACAGTGTCTGACAAACAGACGCTGTGAAGGGTGGGGTCTGTGCAGTCTGTAGAAGCAGCTACGGAGTGCTGGGTTGAAACTAACTGGTGGAGGTCCCCAGTACCTGGGTTTGGGATAAATCTGTAGCCCCATAGGAGGCAAGGGCACTTGAAATTGAGACAACAAGCCTCAAAGCTGCACAGATAGTGAACATCGGGGTAAACTTCAAATCAACCCATCAGTAGTCATACCTACTGTGTATGCATCCACAGTGGTTAAACAGGCAGACAGTTGGGCAGTCTGTACTCAACACAGTCCTGGAACTCAAAACTGCGTTTTGTGGACCAGCTTTGTATGCGACACCTTATGTTGCTGCACATTTTACCTTAATTCTTTAATTTGTTGTCTCAATTTCTAGGGAGATTTGGCACTGTAACTGTGCCTCTTTGTAATGTATACAAGGACTGTTCCTTATATGAGAGTTCTTGGCATGCTCTTGATTAGCATGGTATAATCTTTCTAGCACCTGCTGTAATTGCCTAGTCAGTTCATTAATTTGTGACTAACTCTGTTTATTTAGAAATTTAAGATTATCTTCTAACTGACTATTTTTGATTTTTAACCCACAAACCTCCCCTTATGCTACACTAAATTTATACTTCATTTTTTGGTATCAATGGCACATTTTTGCATCTCTTTCTCTAATTTCTCTTTTTTATCTGTTATTACAGTAACCCATTTTCCTGACTCCTTTTCTTGGAGAGCTAAACCTTTAGTACATTTCTCATCATTTTCTAACATCTGCCTTTGTCACACTGATATTGTACATACAGTTGACAGATGTTGGCTAACTTGATTTTATCTAGTTTAACTTCTTCATTCCTGTCTGTACATTGCTTAGTAAAACATAAGTACACATCTTCCTGTTGTTCAGGAGAGCAGCACGGACCTTCCTTTGAGTTATAGTTTATTCTCCTTTTTTCTTCTCAATGTTAAAAGTGTTATGTCTCTATCTAGGAGGGCGTTGTCTCCTTTTAGTTTAGAAACTGACTTCTCTCAAACTCTAATTGGTTTCTTTGTTTTGTTTGGTCCTTTTCCGCTTCTTCTTTTTGTTTGGTCAGGGTTATAATAGTTTCATGATGATCTTTTATGTGAGTATGCAGCCGGTCTGTTATTTCTTGGCTGTATTGCTATATTCCCTGTATGGTCTTGGCTAATTTTTCTTGACTATATTTGGTGTTCGAATTTCTGTCTACCACTGCTTTGTTAAATGTTCCTCGCTGGTTTTTCAGTGATGGCTGAGTCATACGGACCCAATTTGCAGTGTTTTTATAAGACTTTGTGTATTACAGCCCATTTCTATATAGTTTCCTTGTTGATGTTTCTAGGGGTGCCCTTCATAGGCTCCTAGTTTACAGTATTTTCTATGTAGTTATGTATTTCATTTCCTATGACTCTGTCATGCACTCGCACTACCTGCCTCATCTTAGCTTTAAGAGCTAGATTCCCTATTTTGGTATTTACCTTCATCTGCTTGTTCTGGCTATTACTCACCCCTCATGCACCAGTGGTGAGGCTCACTTGGACAAGTCTTATGACTCTCCTAGGGTCCTGCCTTGCACTTTCCTACAGTGACCCTAGCAACAACTGATGCTATATAGCTTTTCCTAACAATACAACCATACCTAGGTTTATTTTATTTCTCTTGTTCCTTTGAACAAGTCTAAGAGCTGTTGCTCTTTCTTTAATTCCTTATAGTTTGAACAAAACATACGTTACCTGATCCGTAACACTTTACCAGTCGAGGTGATCAGTCTTTCCCGGGTCGTGGTTAAGCGAGCCAAGGTATCGTAGGTTTGGACAATTTGCATATTCGAGAAGGCAATAATGGCTGTGTCTCTTTAGTGTTGCTGACAACTTGTCTTGTTTGGGGAGTTTTGGCAGTCCCCAGATATGGTTTTAAAGGCTTTAAACATTCCCACACTAATTTATCTGAGTCAGGCACCAAATGTAACCTAGGGTTGTGGGTAGACCCCAGCTATGATATTCATAATAGTACTTAGAGCCGACACGGACAAAGCCAGGAGCATTAGCAGATTTAATCAGCACCTTGTCTTGCATTACACATTGATGCTGGGTCTCTATCTCAGTGTCTTGAGAGCACCCACTTATATACATTTAGTCACTACTAGATACACAAATCTCACAGTCAGTCAATCCTAAAACAGAATAACAAGTTGATGCCAAGGTGTGGTGTACTTTTCCACAGCTTACTTCACTTTTTACACAATATTTTTTATACATATACCAGTGGGTCAATTTGACCTAGGTGAAACAATAAGTTTCACTCACACCATAGCAACACACAACAACTTAAAGCTTGCCTTCAATGCCTAAACATGCTGTTATCTTATACTTGCCCAAGCATGTGGTCATTAGTTTATTTAGTTAGTTAGTTTTTGTTTACCAGGTAAGTACACTAAGACAAGTTTTATGCCTATTTTCAGGAACGACCGAGAGTACAAAAGGGTACAACAGGTACATTGATACAGTAATTGGTTCAGACGAATACATTCAGGTACAAAACAGGAGAAAAGACAATTTTACAGTTTTTACATTTACGTGGAAGGTACACCCAGATACAGTGCTGGGACAAGATATAAGTTAGAGATAAATTCAATGACCAACAGGGCTGGTGAGGATTATGAGCATAGTAACATCATAGGCTCGTCAAGCAAGGGAGGGGATTTGGATGAGGACATAGTGCAAGAGTGGTGACGCCAGAGCAGGAGAGAAGAAGCTGGCACCAGTGGACACCGGGAGGCTAAGGAGGCTTAGGACATTCACAGTGAGAAGCCACCTTAAGATGATCCCACAGGGAGATCTGGAAACTCTTGTGAGAGGAGGCAGTACGGACTCTTTCAGGAAAGGAGTTCCAGAGCCTGGGGCCATGGACAGCAAAACTCCGGTCCCCCATGTTGGTGCGGGAAGTAGGTACACTTTGTAGGCCGGGGCCTTGGGATCTAAGCAGGTAGGGGAGAGGTCAGCAGGAGCAAGAAACCGGGCCAGTTCCGGAGGGGTGCTGGAGCTGGCAGTTTCACTCACGGTAACCTAGTGCTAAAGTTAAGGTGATTGAGCGGGATAGCCAGCCAAGCTTCGTGAGAGCTCACAGTGATGGGTGAGGCGGGGGCCAGGGCAAATGACAGATGTTGTTGTACGTTGTGCTCCACTTGCTTAGAGGGTCTTAGAAGTATGAGCAATATGAGGGAGCCAGCTGAGGGAGGGAAGTAGTACTCCCCTGGCAAGAGCTTGGCGCCGCTGGAGTGAGGTTGTACCGAGCCCTGTAGGCCATCCCCAGTTTGCGGTTCTACCCCACTGCAGGCATTATGGATATGACTACCAAGGTCCAATTGGGGATCAAGCATCACCCAAGATATTTGAGGGAGGTCACAGTAGGCGAGGAGCCATCTTCGGAGTTGATATGTAGGAGAGTTGAAGAGGCTCGTATTTTGGCAGAGGAACTGAAGAGCATAGCCTGGGTTTTGTTTTGATTTAGGACCAATTTATGGTTGGAGAGCCATGCCTGGTTGTTCCAGAGGTCTTCAGATAAGTGACGGTTTAGTATGGCTGTATCACAGGATGGGCTAGAGAACCAGGTCATCCGTGATACATGATGACACGGCAGCTGGAGACCACATCAGGGAGATTGTTGATGAACAGGGAAAGAGTAGGGGACCCAGCACGGAGCTCCTGAGGGACACCAGAGGTGACAGGCCAGGGGCAGAGAGGACTTTATTGAATTTAGTTAGTTGTTTTCTGCCATATAGGTAGTCAGAGACCCAGTTTAGGGTGGTGGGGGACAAACCAAGGGACCTCATCTGCAGGGCAAGCAGGTCATGGTCAACGAGGTCGAACGCCTTGGATAAGTCAATAGATACCACACCTGAGAGTTTTCCCTGATCCATAGCAGCTCTGATGCTGGAAGAGACTGTGATGAGAGCCGTGGAAGTGCTGTGCCCTTTATGAAAGCCATGTTGGGCCGGGGTCAGCAGACCATGGAGTGGATATACTCCGAGATTTGTTTGACGCACTACCTTTTCCAGGAGCTTGCTGACAGCAGAGAGGATAGCTATGGGACAGTAGTTGTCCAGGATTTTGGGGTCGCCCTGCTTAGGGACAGGGACAACCTTGGCAACCTTCAGATATCCAGGATCAGTCCCTGGGTAAGGATAGGTTGAAAATGTGGGCCACCGGGAGGCTATAAGGGGAGCACCTAGTTTGAGAAGCTTTGGCTCCAGATCATCAGGACCAGGGCTAGCATTCTGGGAGAGATCAAGAGGAGAGACCACCTCACTTACACGATACCGCCCTTAGGTAAAATGGAGGGCGGTCAGACCAGACTCCCATTGGGACGGGAGGCAGGGCAGTTTGAGTTTGGGCTGAGGACCCTAGCAGGAAAGCAGAAGGGAGGTCTGTGAAATGAGAGTTTAGAGCATTAGCAATCATGTGAGGATTGTTGCAGGAGACTCCTTCGATGAGCATGTCAGTGACCCCGGAGTAGGAGCGACCGCCAACCAGTGATTGGATGGTTTTCCAGAACCGTCTGGGGTCTTTAGCAGAGCTGAGAAGGGCGGCCTTGCAGAAGTCACTTTTGGCCCCCCTGATCATTTTCTTGCACTCATTTCTGAGTTTTCTGTATTGCTGCAACAGGGCAGTGTCGTGTGAGCGTTTTTACCTGATGCCAGCATTTGTCTCTCGCTCGCATGTGGGAGAGGAGACACCCTTTCAGCCACTGGGTGGCTGTCCCACAGACCCTATGCCTAGTGATAGGGGCATGCCTATCTTGTAGATCCACAAAGATGTTGTGGAACGCGGCGACGGCCGATGAGGGATCCAGTGCTCTGTAGACTGTTGACCAGTCCGTAAGCCTGAGTTCCTCCAAGAACAGGTCAGGGTTTAATCTGGCAAAGTTTCAAACCTGGATGATTTTGTGGGGAACCTTAGGGGAGGGGATATTCCATATACACAGAACCGGAGAGTGGTCCGATATGGCGTCGGGTAGGGCCCCTACTGAGGAGATCCTCTCGGTTTGGAGCTGAGCTACTCAGCTTACATACAATACTTTTATAAGCAAAATCTTACACTTTTTTATCTTGAAAAAATCAATTAGTCCTGTTAATACAAAACATATTAATAGTTGCTATCTTAAACAGAGTAAGTAAGGCTAGCTGTATTTCCTATTTAATACATTAATAGCTCCTTAACTGCAATATGCTCAATGGCCAGTAGATGGCGGCATTGTATAACTAATGATTTAAATACCATGGCCTAACTTTTAGTAGCAAATAATGGTATGCAGTCCTAATTTTGATAGATTGATAGCCTAGTTTGTGTTTTTGTTACACAGAATAACATACTTCTATTATGCATTGTGTTTTTGCATCTGTTACAGTTATAGTTGCTGGTGTTATAGAAACACAGAAAAGGTCGTTGGTAGCCTTTACTTAACAAAACAGAAGCTTATTTACTTGATAGCATTTGAATAGGCAGTTAAAAATATACACTTGTGTGGGCTTCTCCCAGTATTTTAGCTTGGGGAGTCTCATAACCCATACACTGCCGTATCTCTTCATAAACTAACTGGTGATTTAGGTCATATAATCTGTACGCTGTCATAGCTCCCTATGGCATGCATATACTGACTGACCTTTCCTTTTAGTTCAATTGACTTTAGTACAGCATTATCATGTTTACTGTACTAGTGTATGTAACTACATATAACTACCAACATTTATGTATTATAAAGCTTAGAGTACAGCTACTGAAATACAGCACAGAGTACTAAGTATAACTTTAGATTAAATTTGATATATAGAGAGAGACAAAGCAGAATTATATTATAATTACTGGCTACAATTTTTCAATACAAAAGCCGAGTTATAATTTGCTGTTATAACTACCTCAGCCAGTTATAATGGCAAACACGTGCCACTCTTCTCTAGAGAAGCGCGAGACACAAACAGCCGCAGAGCGAAGAAAACAACTGACTCACTCACGCTCTCGCAGCTCTGGGTGTCCTGTCACATTCAGTATTGTTCTCTCAGGCACAACATATACTTGCCACCTAAAAAAAAGAAAAAGTGTTTCAGAAATAGCAACAGTGACACCACAAAGTACTTCAACTATGGAAACCAGGTTTGGCATAGTAGATTCCTCTGTAAGAGAAGCATTTACAGTAGAGCACGATAATAAAAATACCAAACGAAAAACAGACAGTGACCTCCTTCTCTTCCGCAAATTCCTCACAGAAGCGTCACTAGAAAATGACTTTACCACCTTTACCACAGAAGAGCTAGATACACACATTGCCAACTTTATTTACTGTCTGAAATGTCAGGATGGCTCAGAATATGAGCCAGGAACAATCTGTGGCATCATCACCAGCATAGACAGGCACCTAGCAGCCCATAAGTATCCCCACAGTATATTTAAAGGGCTAGCGACTGATTTTATCCAAACCAGAAAAACACTTGCTGCTATACAAAAACAGCTAAAGCGACTAGGTAAAGGAAACAGGCCATTAAAAGCTTCACCACTGAACAGCAAGACATTGAACTACTTTACAGTTCAGGCACCTTATCTCTTCACAACCCAACTGGTCTGCTCAATTTCTTATTCTTCAACATTGGTATACAATTCACACTCAGAACAAAAGAACAGTACGACCTCACCTGGGGTGACATTACTGAGGGAACAGACACAGAAGGCAACAACTTTCTGGAATATAATGAAAGACAAGCTAAAACGAGAACTGGGGAAAACCCTGAATCTATCAAAATAAACAAAATCCAGAAAGAGACACAATAGCAGCTCGTCTCTACAAAAGTAACAGACCACCCAAATGCTGAGCAAAGACTCCTATTCTACTTAGCCCCAAACATAAACAAAAAGAAAACCTCTGGTTCAGAAACATGACTGTAGGACTTAACAAACTAAGAGCCATGATGACAACTATGAAACTGCAGTCTGGAATTCCAGACTGCAAATGAATAACTAACCACTCTACCCGAAAATGACAATCCAGAGACTCTTAGACTGTAGCATGGCCTCCACTGAATTACAACAAATATCAGGCCACAGAAATGTGCAGTCTATTAACAATTATTCCGTACTCTCTGAAGCCAAACAACTAAAAGTAAGCTTACTCCTCACATTTTCCACATCTGACACAGAACAGGCATCTACCTCCAGCAAAGATCCTCAGCATGCTGCCACTTCACAACTCAGAACACAGCTGAGCAGCCTTTTTCCAACAGACTTCAAGCCATCTTTGGCCCACACTGCACCTTCAACGAGGCTGTCTCCATAAAGATATATAATGCTCCTGAAACGAAGCACAGAAAACGTCCACTCATCATAGAAGTCTCCGATGACGATGACTAGAGGTAAGCAAAAAGCATGCACACTTTTTAGACATTCCCTAACCCACGCTGACCTAACGCTCTCCTCTTCTCTTCCCAGACAATGCGACACGCAGATCTACACAGCAAGCAAAATGAAAATCAGCGCCAAGACCTCTTCGAGCCAGACCACATAAAAAAATTAACAGTTTGAACTCTTAGTTTAAAAGTTTGAAGCATTTTTATATCGTTAACACTTTACAGCCTTTCACAGTTCCTCCACATGAATGAAGCCATCTAAAACGAACGTAATTTCATTCACGAACTGTAAGTTACAACATTTAAAGATGCTGACAAATGTTATAATGCTACTGTTCATGTTTCTTTCCAAACATAAAAAAGACGCTTTATAAACACAAATCATTAAAAACTGCAATGTAAAACAACACCACAAATAAATTGTTCATTATAGCACAACTGCCTTACTCATTTCTTTTGCAAATTGAATAGATTACTGCTGAAAAAATTGTAACCAGCAATTATAAAAATAAAATAATGGACAGGTGGTTATTCATGAGATTTACACTCGTGTGGGATGCCTAAATAAACCCTCGGACTTTGCCCTCGGGTTTATGGGGCATCTCACACACTGGTGTGTGTAAATTTCAATAACCACCTCCCCGTATATTTTCTCTATATAATAGCTAACTTTCTATTAATATCTAGGCTGACAGTTGCAAACAGGTAATTACAACATAAGCACACATATAGAAATACTCTTGCTTTTTAGCTTTTTAGTCACAAATGGAGAAAAAGGCAGAGGTGGTGACTATTGCAGTATACATTTTAACAATATCATATGCTATTTTCCAGTATTACATATGTGAAAGCAGCCAATGGGGCAGTTCTATTGGGGTGTTCCTGACATATAAGCTAAAACATATATAACCCCTAGGTGGCGCTATCCCAAGGGCTACTACCACTGCCTGCTTAACTACTAACAGGGTGATACCCCTTTGAAGGCACGAATGCCGGGTTAGCTGTTCCTGTTGAAATTTTTGGCAACAATAAGATGCTATCTTATATATTTATTACGTTTTGGAGTGCTCCTTTCTTTTGTTGTGTTTATGTGAGGTTAGCAACCTCTGGTAGGAGCACCCCTCGAAACTGAGCGCCTCAAAAACTGTGTTTTAACAGGGTGAGGGCCTAGGTCCGATGGCTGTGCCTCCACCCAGAGGTCAGGGTTTGCAGTAGTTAAACTAGCTTGGTCGCAGCCCTCTGGGACCCTGTAACCCCCCTTTCTTCCCACTAGTGGCCCACACAATGCATCAGGAATATCTTCACAGTGTACACTTACCCCCAGGACTGGCTTTGTCGACTGGACTCTGGGGACCACCTGTAAAACAAGATGAGACAGTGCAAAAACCACAGTACAATACTTTAACATAAACAAATACCTCAGTCAGTGTAACTTTGCTGAAACAAACAGATCTGATTTATTTAAGGAGCTGTAAAAGGGCAGGGGGGATCAGGTTAATTAGATTAAACACATTAATAATCACAGTACTTTGTGCATATTCAGAGTCCCAAATTGTCACTTTCACTGGGTACCCAGGATGTGGGGGAGCTAGCAGGATCAGTGCAGCTGGTTGGGGCCCTGTGATTGAAAAAACACTTGTGCAATACCCAGTTGTAATCTGGAGCTGGGTGGCTCAGTTCGTAAAGAAATGAAAAAGCAACAATTAGATGACACACTTGCAATTCGGTACACAGATGGCAGGGAGCTACCCTGCTTTGTACTTACAAACTCAATGCTGGGAACTGGATGGAAGGCAGATTATCCTGGATTGCCAGAAGGAGCAGACCATGTGGACAAGGTCCTTGTGACTGGACCCCACTACAGTTTAGAGCAAATGGATGTAGTCTGGATTAAGCTTGGGTTTACTTCCAGCTTCGTGCACTCAATTCACTGTACAGGGGATTTGAAATGCGATTCCCCACAAGCACTACGCACATTTATATGTAAAAGAAAAGTACTATACCAGGCAGGCTGCTTCTCTATCCCGATCACAATTACTGCACAATACCTGGGAGAACACACAGCAGATTCAGTTCCTGACAGACCAAGCGCAATTCAGCAATTTCTCCAGTCTTCTACAGGGTGAGCCTGGTTTCTACTCTTCAGATCTCCTTGATTCTCTTCACATGTTGGATTCAGTTTGAACAGGCGCTTGCACAAGCTGGAGACTGAAACTTAGGGTCTTACACGCGATTCCCGTGCTAAAACTACACACTGAAGAAGCACCCAGCTCCTTGTCTCTTCACTACCCAAACTGATCTGATCTTTCCAGTAGACAGAGCCGGGTATTTCCTTTGAGTTCCTCCCAGTTCAGTTGGCTGGTTTGGCTGTCACTCACAATCAGACTCCCCCTGTTGGTGCAAAAAGGAGCCGAAGTCCAAACTACAATTCCCAGAGACATCTGCCACACAGTCCCATTGTGGTTAGCTCCAGAGAAGAGTCCAAGTTCTGATTCTCCCAGAGCAGGCTCCATTTTAAAAGATCCCCACAATGATTGGTCCAGTTCAGCAGTTCAGAACCAACATGACTTCCACTTGTTTTGGACTTAATTTCTAGGTTTAGCGAGTTTTCTGGCTATAAGTGAAATATGTCTAAAACTACGGTATACCCTCTCTCTCCATTTCTATATAGCAGTTGGGTTTTGTCTCTGGGCCTAAAGTGGCAAACAAATTCTCTCACATACTTAGGGATACAAATCTCTAAGGACTTAAAGGATTTAGCCAATTTAAATCTTAAACCCCTACTAAAATCGGTCAAGGATGACCTGGAAAGATGGTCTAAACTACCTGTTATCCTTTTCAGGGAGAATCAATACGATTAAAATGGTAATTTTACCTAGGTTTTTTTACCCTCTCTCAAATTTAAATATTTATCTCCCCAAATCTTTTTTTAAATCGATCCACAAACTCTGTTCGGTTTTTATTTGGCAAGGGAAACCCCCACGTAGGGCCTATTCTAAACTTTGTCGGCAGTAAGTCAGGCGCTCACAGTTGCCTGATTTTTTCCTTTATTACTTAGCTTATCATGTGTCCAGAGCTGCTTATTGAGGTCCGCTATTGAAGTAGCTTCTCCTGGATCTGCCGTGGATTTTGTTTTCTCAAGAGTTTTGAAGTTAGATCTCGAATCTCTCCTATACACTTCATGGAAAAAAGTTCCCAAGAAGGCCAGGAACACCCCACTAGGCTGGGATGTTAAAGCATTATACCAGCTTTATTCTAACTTCAAAATAATTCCATTTTTTGACTTATCCCAACCTTTGTTAAAGAACCCCAATTTTACGATTGGTAATCAACCGATTACCAGATTTTTCCATTACCTCAAGCGTAAAATTCGCATCTCAGAGTTTTATTCTGGAAATTCCATGCTTTCATTACCAACCCGCCTATTAAATTCGAGTTAAACCCCAATCCCTGTTGTGGCTGGCGAACTCCAAAGCAGTATTAGGTATCACATGAGTAAAGGTAAGCAGTCTCAAGAAGCAGGGGGTTGGCTAAAGGTGAGATTATGGCATCAGGTAAGGCTATTTCCAAAATTTATAGGTATATCTCAAAAGAACTTGAACCAGCTGTGTCCCCAGTCCCCTGGCATTGGAAAGCTAATCTGTCTTTAGATTGGACTGTGACAACTTGGGAGAAAATATGGAGAGACTTGTATGTTTATACTAAGCAGGAGAGACTAAGGAAGATCCAGTTTAAACTGCTCCATAATCTTTATCTCTCTCCAGCAAAGCTGAATCGATTAAATAGCTCATCCTCCCTGTATGCAGCGACTGTCAAGACCCTTTGACATCTACTTTACATAAAATGTGGTCTTGTCCTAAAATACTTAGGTTTGGAATTTGGTTAAGCATGGGTAAGCTTATTCTGGGATTTGAACTCTTTTTTAACATTGAGGTCTGCATACTTGGGGTGTATACCCACATACCTCAACAAACCCAAAGGTATCAAATGGCATTGATTTCTTTAGTTACTAAGTTATTGATATTAAGGCATTGAAGGAGGAATGGTCTCCTTCTTTCGTGAATGGTGGGAGGAACTTTTAAATACTTTATACGCAGAAAGGTCTGCATTTTCACTTCTCAACACTACGGCCAAATTTAATAAGTGTTGGGGTGGATTCCTTCAATCCCTTAAAAGAAAGTATCATTCCTGTACTTGGACTTCCCCCACTTAAATGTTTGAGATAGCTTGAGAACCAGATATTGCGGGACATAAGAATGAGGGTGGCTCTGATCTCCCTCCCTGGTGTCCTCCTTTTTGCCTCCTTCCGACTTTTGGGTCTGATTTCTTTATGTCCTTTTCTCTATTACCCTACATAGTCAGGCATCATCAATAATACACTTTATGTATGATTGGTAATTATGTCAAGGCACCTTGTTGGATAGCTGCACGGGGGTGTGGGGTAGGGTTTCTTTTTTTTTTTCTTCTCTCTTTGTTTTTTGTTTTTTTGTTAGCTTTTCTTTCCCATTAAATAATAGATTGTTACGACTTCTTTTGATTCTGTGGAGATCATAATGGATTTCATGCTCATCTGGAAGGCCTATCATGTATTCTGTATGTTTTTTGGTAACAATCATCAATAAAGTGCAATTATTTGCAAAAAAAAAAAAAAGAACCAACATGAGGGAGTTACTCTGCACTGTCTTTGCTACAAGAAAGCAGGTTAAAACAAACTGCACTTTCATTATTGCTCTAACAGGTTACAAGCAAACAATTACATCTTTGAAGAGTGCTCCTTCTGCCCACATAGCGATGGCAGAAATGGAACAATTTGGCAGTAGCTCGATCAGGACTCAAGCAGGAAAACACACAGACCCCCATCCAAATTAATTATATCTGCAGGCAGACAGCTCTTAAAGAGACAGTACCAGAGGCTCTAAAAGCACTCACAGATCAACGGCTTAAACGCCAAACACCATTCAGGCTTGGAGCATTCAACCAAGCTCCTGGAAGACTTTTGGGAACCCCCATTTGCAGGGGGGTTACACATATATTGTCAACAACTTTGTTTTGGTACTTAGTAGATAGCAAATATAGCAGCACGCATGATTATATTATGGTTTGGAATAAAGAACAAAGAATATAAAACAGTTTGTTACAATGGTTGTGTTGCAGCCACACACTAAAAATTATTTTATGGTTACACCACAAGATCTGCAACTAATGCGGTCTTATTCCTAATTGACCTTGAAATGTATAACATTGCCTGAGAGGGACAAGAATCTGAGGATGGCCCCAATTCCTGCCTGACCAAGTCAAAATCCTTGAGTATGGGCACAAGGCAAGGGGGACCTTACTCCTGTGCCCACATCACCCCAGGGTGCCTCCTGGTTCTTACTGTCTCAATCCATCCACCCCTCTACCACTCCACCCTCAAGAATTCCAGGATCCTCCACCCCTCCATCTCCTTAGCATGCCAGATGCCCGGCATCTACCGTACACCTAGAATGGGAGCGGGGGGCAGTCAGAAAGGTAAATCCATCAGTCTCAAGGAGGAGTACTGCCTGACTATGCTCCTATCCCGCAGCACATTACTTAGGCACACCCACACACACAACACTAACCCAATCTCACCCCTCGGTCACGCACTGAACCCCCACCCACCCAATCACATATATACCTTACTTATATAAAACCCTCTTCTCCTTTTGCCTTACTTACTTACTTATACATACATCTCTCCCCCACTCAGTATTCTCTAAACTAACCCCCTTTCAATCCTAATCTACCAGAAATTTCTCCTATTCCTCTCCCCCACCCCCAAATCAACCACCCACTTAGCAGCAAATAACTTTAAAAATATTTATGGTACAAAGTCCATAGTCCCCAGTTGCAGTCTTTGTTTTATTTTCCCCGCAGTGCTCCCACCACTGCAGGACAGAGTCTTCAGTACTCTTTAGCCCCTCACAGGGCTGGATTGTAATGATTCCAGTATTTAAAAGTTGAAAATGCACATAAAGTTATGTCCAGTCTACAAAAGTTTTCATAACAAAGCAGTCCAATAAACAGAGATTTTACTTCACCATATTTGCAGGAGTTTTTGTTGGTAATTAATCTGCTGTCCAGCTTTCCAGTTTTCTCTCTACTAGCTGTTAATCCATACTCTGTCTTTTGTACCACGATTATATAGGGACACCTCCTTCAGACTTTCCTAGGGCATCTCTCACAAAGATCAGGCACTCCCACACCTTCTCCTCGGTGGCCCATGGTTGACCCACCTTCTGGTGAGCCCCTTACTCCACCTGAGGGAAACGTATCCCCTTCACCACCCTCTGGTGGTGACAGTGACTGTCGCTCTGTCAGGGCTGGGGGTTCTAATTCCACTCCAACTTCCAGAGAGACCCCTCTGGTGGTGACAGTGACTGTCGCTCTGTCAGGGCTGGGGGTTCTAATTCCACTCCAACTTCCAGAGAGGCCCCTCTGGTGGTGACAGTGACTGTCGCTCTGTCAGGGCTGGGGGTTCTAATTCCACTCCAACTTCCAGAGAGGCCCCTCTGGTGCCTCTCATTCTCATGGTCACATTTCACAAAAACTTCCTCCCAACAGGTCCCAGCCGGGAACATGGTTGATGTACGTCATCTCACTTGGTTCAACTGGGCTCTCACCCCCACCCAGGAACCAGCACTAGGCAAAGTTGTTCCTTCACATGCCTCTTCTCAATGACAGTCCCAGGGCTCCACTCTTGACACCACTCCACTCCACCTCTACAAATTTGCCAATATTTCCTTTGGGCGACAACGTTATAGTGGTAAGGTAGAACAGCTCTCCTGCTTCACTGTTTCACTGTTTTCTACTACACCACTCTTTGCTGTTCAGGGCTCCCAGCAATTTGGCTCCCCTAGCACCTCACAACCTGGGTGTTGTCGGAACCGAACCTACAACCACAGTGTACACTCAAGGTGTAACTCTGCTACCAAAAATACTGCACCAAAAAAGAGAAGAAAATTTGAAGAGCAGCTGGCACATTCAGGAGAACTTTAATCAAGCATAATATTTAGCCACAGTTAAAGCTTATATTTCATATTAGTTCTGTATTTCTACTCCCCATTATTTACTACTGAGGTCATTTGCATGAAAACAGGATCTTTGCTCCTGAAGAGTTCATCTATTCCTGTTGCTTTCTCCCTACTTGAGGTCATAATGCACTGCTTGTGACATCATAGCTACTCACATAGCAACAGATTGTGATGTCACAACAGGGGATTATGACTTGAAGTAGGGAGTAAGCTATAGAGGCAGATGAACGTTAAAGGAACTCTAAGGGATAAAGATCATGTATGCATGCAAATTTCCTCAGTAATAAATAATGGGGAGGAAAAATATATAGACTATATATGGAATGCAAGCAGAATTGTACATAATTATTTTGTTTTTTAAAGTTTTTTTAAAGGTGTCAGTAGCTCTTTAATTGTTATCTCAATTGTTCCTAGTTGCAGGATATGCAATACCAGAGAAAGTGTGTCCAGTAACCCCAAGTCCAAACATGTGAGCCTGTAGCTCAGTGGGTAGAAACACAGAAATGGTATTCTTGTGGGCTTGGGTTCAATTCTAGTAGGTCACATTATTTCATTCTTACTATAGTTTGTGACTGAATTGCTAAGCAATGGTTAGTACTGCACAAAACACCATCTAATTGTAAGCTATATGTAAAGTAATGCAGATAGAAGAGAAAATCAGGAAATCATAAAAAAGAGGTATGAAACCTTTTCTGCTTCCCCCTTCATATCTTTTCTTCTTACTTCATGACAACAAGGGAGATGGGATCTGATGTGTTTGCTTTTTACATGTAAGCCCTCCTTCCCGGAGTCTAGGGGTAGGCCAGGTGGAAATGTCCGTGAGGAGGGGGCACTCACAGCAGAAACCACAGAATATTGTCCTGGGATGGCTGGCATTGATGGGGTTCATTTGTGCAGGGGTGCAAGCATCTTCAAGTGCTGGGCTGTAATAAACTTGTGGTTAGAAGCCACAAACAGTTCATAGCAAATAACTGAAGACCACACAGAAAATAAAATCAACCAGGGGGATCCCATTTAATTACCAAATGAACTACTCCATGGAACAAGCAGATTCACACAAAAAATCAGTGTTCAGTCCTGGCCATGGGGTTCACAGAGTTTGCTAGTGTCCATTTGGCCAAGATGGCCCCATTAACTGTGAGAGGCTTTTTGGGGCTGATACAGCCACATGGCATAAACGAGCTTTACTCAGGGCTGTTATGACACACCAAAAACAGGCAGCAGGCAGAAACTGTTCTTCCCCTCACATCTCTCAGCCCACACTGATCTGGTTCTCGGACCCAAAACAGCAAGCCAATTCAAATGGGAGCTACGCTCCCTCTTGTGACTCATGGCAAAACTTAGGCCTTAGCAGGTGACTTTATCCCAAACACACAGGCAAACATCCACACTTGGATGGTCACCTCCAGGTTGAGCATGTGAACTCCATGGCAGTAGCTGTAAACCCTGGATTCTACTTGAATCCTCTTCCACATTGACTCCAGGATCACCCCCTTAAACTCTTGGGCATGGTGGCAGCCCACCAGTCCAACTTTGGAAACTCACCTTTGTTTTCTCTCTCTCTCTCTCTCTCTCTCTCTCTGTCTCTCTGCAGCAGGGCAATTTAGCAGAGCCATTTTCGCTGAGCTCGCAACATCTCTCATTACTCTCCTTCTCTCTGGCCCATGAATGGCACGTTACTCCACCGGAGGGGCATATTAGAGTACCCATACTGTGGACCAGGCTGATGGCTGCCCCCATGTCTACCTGCCAAACTGATCCAGTGCCTAACCCATGAAAAGGCTCTAATTCCCTGAAAGTGGGCTATAGGACCCGCTCTCCTGCAATCCTCAGGCCGGTCTTCCCTTCTTACCATGGGGTTTTCTCTGCACCCGCTGAAAGCTCCCTTATATACCCCACATGCATTCGCAGTGATCTCCTGACCCACAGAAGGCCCTGCCCTGTTGTAAAGGAGTTAACCATTTACTTCCTGGCCCAAAAAGAACCTAAAGTGCACAAAATACAATACACTGCCAAAGGGAGGGGTTGCATTCCTCCCCTTCTTTAAACACTCACTGTCCTCGGTGAGTATTTACTACCAGCTACCACCCACAACATAATTGAGAGATATTTACACTCCCGCTCTATCCAGCGCAGTTTGGCTATGCTGGTGACACTGCCAAGATGGTGGTTTTACCCTCAATCCTATCTACACTAACAGGAAACTTCTACTCTGGTGACTCAACTACCTGTGATGCCTAGGATGGACTGTGAGGCCAAACAGAACAGTATCCCAGCCCTACCAAGTACCACACCCAATGCTACCCATTAACTCAGTTGCTTCACGCTACCTGTAATACTGACAGCCCAGCCTTACCCAAATAAATTGTAAGGAATACAGAATAACACAGTGTAATAATGAGAACATCAATAAATCAATTAGTTAACTAGAAATAGCAATGCAGAACATTTAGGATCTGTGGAAAAGTACTTTTACCCCACTTTCCCCAATACCATAGTGCATGTTATTCAGTTCCAAAAGGAGGAAGTCCTTTAAACCCAAAGTCTCTTCAAGTACATTAACTAAAACATAACAAAATGAAAAGAGCTGATCTCATCCACTTATGCAGACAGTCTGTCCAAGTTAATGTCTCTGTATAAACACTGGGCCACACCTCCGGGGGGAGGAAATGGTTACATTTTTGGGGACAACATAATTGGAAAAGACTACAGGCCCCCAACAATCACTTTACTGATGTGAGAAGTAGTACTGAGGATTTTGTCTGGTTTCTCCTGGCCAAACAAATCAAGCCCTTTCACTTAGTGCTTGGTACACCTCCCATTCAAATCCTGCAGCAGGGCAAAAGTCTCAAGAGCGTAAGACCCTTGTATGCATGGTGGAATAGATCCTCTTGGCGATGGACTGGATTTCCTGAAGAGCCATAGTGGAGCTTTCTGGACCCAACTTATGCTTCTTGTAGAGGTTATCCAGGATGCTCCATACATCCAATCCTGCCTGTTCTCCTCAATGATGTCACAGAGTTTCTCGGTAGGTAGAAGTACACAAATTGTCGATACTCCTGCCAAATCTTTCATCTCACAATCCTTTGCCTGAGACCACTCAGGCAAATAACAGACAGAGGATCTTGGCGCCTGTCCTTCTGGGAGCCAGTCACCATCTCTGTAGTGCCATACCTGAGGATCACCATTTTTTTTTTTTCAATTTATTCTTTTTGGTGCCTGCTCCACTCCACACCTGCCAGGCATCTGCCCGGTCATGGATCCCTTAGCTGCGGCATCCCCAGATGAGCTGCACTCCTGGGAACCCCTGGATTACCTCCCAGGGCAGAGATGCGGCACCCCTGGCCCTTTAGGGTGCAGTAAATGACGGAATAGGGTGGGAGTCGGCCTGGGGAGACAATTGCAGCTCTGGGGCGGGCTTCATTAAGGCAGTGGAGACAGGCTATTGCTTTTCCCCTCTGTAGGGGGTAGGAACATGCAATGACACCAGTGTCTGTCCTGCCCCAGGAACCTTGTGGACATCGGTTGCTGTGGCACCCCTAGCCTCCACTAGGGAACCCCCATGTACCGATGATGACCCTTCCCCCTGAGAAGGAGAGCAGTCATAGGATGCTCAATCCTTCTCCCCTGGCCGGCCCTCAGACGACCCGAGAGGATCACCATTTTGGAAGCCGTAACACATTTCTTCCTTCTTCATCTCTTTGCAGGCAGGCCAGGCCAATGTTTCTATGGGGTCAAATAGACTGATTCATAGCAGGATGGGATATCCCTCTCCAGGTCATCACTGCTAAGCTCTTCCGCTTCTTCCATGGTCAGGACAGTAGCTCCAGTTCCTCTTGTGTCACTCTCTGGCTCTCCTTGTGAGCAACCACCTGGCACAGGATCCTTGGGTGACTTGTGTGGCTCTGAAACAGCTGTGCTCACTGACTCCATTGGTGCCCTCGTGGCTGGCTTCTCTGGCACCTGAAAATCTCTAGGAGTCAACAACTTTGTTTGCACTCCATGATACCTGCCCCATCCTCGGGCCACTGTTATCTCTAGCTGTGCTGCTCCACAGGGGACTGGAGATTCCCGGGGGCTGGCCTTCACAGTTTTTGAAGCTGATGCCACACTTAGCTGGGTACTCAATTTCTCCCAGCTTTCCAGGGCCGACTTCACCGATGTAACAGATCCATTGGTCTTTGAGAAAAGCAGGTGTCCAGACTCCAGTGGGGCTTTTTGCTGGCACACTGTGCAAACTGGCAGTAGAGTCACTCTTGGCACCTCAAACTGGCATAGGACACACTTTATGGTGGTGGACTTCTCTACTGGCTCCCACATCCATTGTAATATAGTGGAGGGCACCATCACATCTGAAGTCTCTGGGGCTTTCGACATTACTGACACTGCTTTCCACTTTCTGCACACCACCAACAATTTCTCAGAAGCTGCTCACTGTTCCAATCACTTCTCAGTCTGCCTCCTCACACTGTACAAATTTGCACAGAGATGGTTACACTTCACCCCCATAAATCTCTCTGGTCTAATAACAGAGGTTGGCCCAGGCATTAGCATAGCTCTCACATGTTCTTGTTCTCTGTACCAAAGTCCGGACCCACTGGTTCCATGAGTTCCTCTCTCAAAGGCATGCAATTCCTCACTGCTGCACCACATTTTACAGTCCCAAACCAGGACAATGACCAAGTCCACATTGTCCATTTTGCCCAGCACCCATTGCAGTCCATTCAAGCATCCTAGCACCCCAAACAAATCCTGGATGTGCCCCCACATTGTAAGCCCCCTTTCCAGTGTCTAGGGGTATGCTAGGTGGAAACGTCCATGGGAAGGGGGCACTCAGAGCAGAAACCATAGAATAATGTCCTGGGATGGCTGGCATTGTTGGAGTTCATTTGTGCAGGGGTGCAGGCATCTTCAGGTGCTGGGCTGTAATAAACCTGGGGTTAGTAGCCACAAACAGTTCATAGCAAATAACTGAAGACCACACAGAAAATAAAATCAACCAGGGGATCCCATTTAATTTCCAAATGAATCACTCTATGGAGCAAGCAGATTCACACAAAGATCAATGTTCAATCCTGACCACATGGTTCACAGAGTTTGCCAGCGTCCATTTGGCTGAGATGGCCCCACTAACCAGGGGAGGAGGCTAGAGAGGTGTTGGAGGAACACTATGTCCCAGGAGGACAAACTGGTTCTGTTTACTCATTACGATGAGTAACAGAATTCAATCATCGAAAAAAAAGGCAGTTTTTATGTCTAGGATGATTGCAGCTGGGAATAATTGACTGGCTCAGCTCTTTTGGGTTGTAGACAGGCTATTATATCTGGCCTGTCTGGAACCCATTAGAGATTTTTCAGCTCTAAAGTGTGATGAGTTTGCTTGCTTCTTCTCAGGCACAGTATCCTTTGTTGAGGCTGGGATTTCTCCAAGCAAAATACCATCATCCAACAGTAGTGAACCTCAGGTGGACAGATATGCCTGGTCTCCCTGGGGAGAAGTCCAGCCGGTGACAATGGTGGAGGTATATGGGGTGATCTTGGGGCTTAAACCAATGTTCTGTGACCTTGACCAGGGCCTGATGCGACTACTTGTGAGCTGCATAGGGTTGCTGTATCCAGTCTCTGCCGAGATTGTCAGCTGTTCCATTGCAACGGGGGTCTTCCCAGAGTCCCTTAAACAGGCTCTGGTGAAGACCCTGTTGAAAAAAACATCTTTGGACTCCGATGTCTTGGTGAATTACCAGCCTGTCTCGAACCTCCCTTTTTTAGGGAAGGTTCTTGAGAAGATGGTTGTGGAACAACTCGAGAGTCGCCTCACAGACTTCCAGATCTAAGAACCATTACAGTCCAGATTTAGTGCTATGCACAACACAGAGACCATGTTGGTTAAGGTGCTGAATGACCTGATCAGGGTGAGGGATAGAGGAGAGCAATCGATTCTCGTTCTCCTCGATCTCTCATCAGCGTTCGATACTGTGGACCATGGGGTATTGTTGGACAGGCTGAGGGAATATTTTGGACTCACCTGCAAGGTCATCAGCTGGTTTGCGTCCTTTCTCCAGGGTAGGTCCCAGAGGGTGGTATTGGGGAATTTTTCCTCAAGCCTGATGGCCCTGCCATGTGGAGTACCCCAAGACTCTTTTCCCCCATACTGTTTGCAGCACATATGCTGCCCCCAAGTAGGTCAAAAGAACATAAGAAAATTGTAGGCAGATGGGGACCATGTGGTCCTTCTAGTCTGCCCAAGGTGGCTGCCCCCAATTCTATTTTTTGCCTAAGTTGCCCATTGTCTGTCCCAAGTGAGTTTGAATTCCATTACTGTCTTTTTATTTTTATTTATTTATTTAAATCTTTGGAAACAACCTTTGAGCAAGGTGCTCATTTACAAAGGTTCCACAACTGCAGTACAAGACAAATACAAAGTTTCATTACACAAAGACATATACACACAGTTATACAGAACAAGTGAAAATACTTGACAGGTAGTAAGTTAAAATGTTGTTTACAATTATTATAACAAGATTTCAGATTCAGACCTTAACTGGATCAGGAGCTGGCAAGTAAATAGGCTTTGTCAAAAGGAAAAGTTTCAGCTTATATAAAATGAGTAAAAGAGTGACATAGTGAAAAAGGGTGGGACCATAGGTTTGGACAGGTGGGGGGGGTGGAGTAAATCCAGGCTATAGAGGGGGGCAGTCATAGAGGGCGGGAGTAAGGGTTAAAAAGCAGGAGAGATGTGGAGTTGGAGACAGACAGATTAGGTGTGTGGGCAAGGAGAAAAGGGCAATGGGGGGATATTAGGGGGTATAAGTGTGTATCCAAGGAAAAGAGGCATTGAGGGTTCATCACTTTCACCAGGAGCAGGTGAAGAGGCTAAGAGCAGAGAGGAGGTCATGTTGTTTTCCAACAAGCACAGACACGTATTTTGACTAGGTGCTGTTTCAATTCATGCTTGAAGGTTGAAAGGTTCCCAATATTGTTTATTTCAGCCGGGACCTCTTTAAACCATAAAGAGTCTCTATATGTGAATGAGCATAGACCAAATGTTGTTCTTCTGAAAGGGACACTGAGTGATCACCAAGCTTCGCCCCTTGTGTCATACTGGGAGTGTGCCACTTGGAGAGTATTCAGGATGCTGAGGGGTGTATGGCATAGCAGAGCTTTTTCCCAAGGAGGCATATCTGAAACTTTATCCTGTCATACAAGTTAAGCCAACTGGTATGTTCATACAGGGCACATGTGTGGGTGTGGTTATCAGCCCCTAGAGTAAGTCTGCATGCCTTATTTAGGACTGTAGCTACCCATTTGGGTGCAATGCCCGAGCTGCACTCTATACTACCAATCCGTAGTTTAATATCGACAGAACTGAGCTAAACGCAGAGGCAGTAGGCATTAGGTATTTTCTGTGCCTGTAGAGGACACCTAGTCTATTATTAATTGAAGGCTTTTAGCCTGAAGTTCAATGGGGGAAATAGCTCCTCCCACATCCCTTCTTAAACTTCAGGCTTCCGCTCACTCAAGCAGCGTAACGTTTGAACCGCCCCTCCTGCAGCATGGTTGCTCTGGCTCCTTTCTTCACTCTCCCTTTCGCTGCCTGTCTTCTCTTCCCCCTGTCCATTTGCCTGTTTGTGCCCCACCTCCCTCACTCTGTCCCTGTGCTCCAGTGGTTGTGTGGCTGGGGTCTCAGCAAGTTTTGCTGGGGTGTGGTGCCCAGCCTCTCCCTCCCTCCCTCTGTGTCCATTTCTCCCTGTTCTCCTCTGTTGTTTCCCTTCCCACTTTCCTCCCCCTTCGTCTTTCCTCCGTTTGTTTCCTTGGTGCTTCAGCCACACTGCCACTCAGATCCTCTGCTCCATTCCTAGGCATACTGATCACCACCCACATGTCTTCCCCTGCCTACTTTCCTCCTTCCAGTCTGCTTGATCTGCGCCCTCCATTCTACGATGCCAGCTTCTCTTTTGACTGCAATGACCAGCTCCTTCACCAGCTTTCCATCGATGGACTCGGAGGTCCTGTTTTGCTTTTCTTTGGCCGCTGGGGTTGCCACTTCATTAGCTCCGCTTCCGGGTGTGACGTTTCCCACTGCTAGTGGCTTTCTTCTGCCTACTGACTCCTGCTGTTGCCGCCGGCAGATAGCCCTTGCTCCATTTCGAACTGGACCTCCTTCCACTCCCCTCCGTGTTGCCATCTGCTGCCAGCCTCCTGGGTGGCCTGCTGCTGGACCACCATGTTTGGAGGATACTTCAGTTTATTTCTCGGCAAGTTTGCCACACCATTTCACCTGTGTACAGGACAATTTTTCTTTTTGGGTGGCAATCTAAAGGTTTGTGGACAGTATGGAACACTTTTAATGCATATATGAGTATTTACAAATGTGAATAACAGTACCCTTTGATGAGAATACTTAACTTGTACCACAGGACTCAATTCTAATTTATAGAATGTGCCTAATCTAATCCACTGAGAGGCTATGCTAACAGTTTAAGTTCCTAGGTCCTGGGACAGGTGAGGTATAGGCTGCACATGTAGGCTTTATATGACAACTAACCTACCCTTACATGCTGATCCTACCCCACCATTTCGATATATATTTATATCTAATATTCTTTTGTCACCTTTTTGAATGTTTTAAGTGGACTACATACTCCAAGGCGTGTTAACGCTTGCAAGTATGGAATAACCTCACTTCTTGGGTGGTTGAAGGCCTGGCGGTGCCTCATCCTACTGGACCCTGCATACTATGATGATTACACTTACCTTGGACCATGCAACAATATGGCAATGGAGAACCACATGGGGTCCTGCCATCCCAACAAACTAGCCCCATAATGGGGCATTACTCTTCTCAAATGTTATTCCATATTATCTACAGGCCAACTCATGTGGAGTCACCCTCCCAATCTCAGACTACTCCATGAAACGGCAATGGTGGACCACGTGGGGTCCCACCGTCCCAAATTTAAAAACCCCACTAGGGGGCCATACTCATAGCTCAAATGTATTTCCTACTCACTGCGGGCAGACCCATGTGGGGGTCTCACCATCCTTTCCTCGGACCATCCATCAACTCAGCGATGGTGGACCATGTGGAGTCCCGCCTTCCCAACCAACCATGCCAACAAGGGGGCATCTACTCATTGCTCAATCTCACTTCCATTTACTGCAGGTAGACTCACTTGGGGTCATTCACCTTACTTGGAACTATACACTAATACTGTGATGACAGACCGCGGGGGTCCCATCATCCTTACCTTACACAGCAATACTACAGCAATGGCAAACCACGTGGGGTCCCACCATCCCAAACATATACCCACGAGCAGGACCTACTCATAGCTCAATGGTATTCCAATTCACTACAGGCAGACTCACGTGCGGGTCATGCCCTCCTTGCCTTGGACTATTCAAGGCGGCGGTGATGGTGGACCCCGTGGGGGTTCCGCCATCAACAATGATCTTGCCATTCTTATCTTGGATCATAACATAATACAGTGATGGCAGACCTACGGAGGTCCCACCATCCTACACAGACATGCCCACATGGGGCATTACTTATTGCTCCAATGTATCTCTCTATCATCAACAGGCAGTTTCAGGTGGGGGTTTCACCTCCTTACTTCGGATCATGCCATACTGTGATGATGGCAAACCCACGTGGGTGTCTTGCCATCCCAAATCTATCATGCCACACGATGGGGGCTATTTCTCAAACGTATTTTTCATCTTCACTAAGGCAAACCCACATGCGGGTCTCACCTTCTTTAGTATGACCACCTGAGACCCACTCTATCATTCGAGCATTCGAACATTGCATACACTGGACCTACATGAGGGTCCCATGCTCCAACTAGCCCGTGTCTGGGCCTACCTTACTTCATCAATTCATTCACTTCTTCTGCAATCCACCTTCCTTTCTGTTTCAGTTCCAGTTCCAGTCTAGTTTCTACACTAGACATCTCTGGAAGCACACCTCAATTTCTTGGACATCCTAGGACAATTTCTCCTTTCTAACAAGGTACTCGATCGTACCCTAACATTTCACGGATGTACAACAGCCATGCAAGCCTCCCAAATTTGCATAGACTCATGCCTCATTATCATTCCCAGCTGGGCTACACTCCTACCTTATCTTCGTTCCCAGCCATGCAACGCTTCCATCCACTTCTTCATCTATAATCTATGCCTTCAGATTTGCAACTTTGCATGCATTTCCCAGCCATGATGACTGTATATGTACACTTTACATTTGCTTCACTTACAGCTACCTTGGACATGGATTAACCATTGTCTGTCATCCAGACCTCACTCCAATTTGGACCTCTTTTCATCATCCGAACCTTCATCTTCAACATTGACTTTCCTGCTCATCATCGATCTCAGAAACTGGATTCTTGACCAGCAAGATTCAGATTTAATTCCTGAACATAACCACAACTAAAACCTCAACCCACATTTAAGATTATTCTCCTTTTGGTATACCCAGGGGATAGGCAGGTCAGTAGCTGGATGTTTCCACCAAGGGAGTTTTCCTATCCTGCTTGCTAATGGTCACTCTCCAGAGTTGGAGCAGGTAATCATTATGCTAATTCTCTTTTTGGGCCTTAAATCTTACACCTACCCAGTATTCTACAGAGGGTGGGATATAGAGAAACGCCAAAGCTCAAGTTATAAACATCAAGCATATATCATTTAGCTTCTAAGTATACACAAGCACTGAGCTATGTACCACACATTGAATTGGAAGGCTTTTAGCCTGAAGGTCAATGGGGAGTAGCTCCTCCACATCCTTCTTAAACTTCAGGCTTCCGCCTCTCAGCTTTGAGCATTTTGAAAACACCCTCCATCCTCCCTGCCTCCTCTTCCTTCTCTGGCATTCTTGTCTCACCTCTCCACTGAGCTTTAAATTCACACATACCCACTATCCTACAGAGGTGGGAGATAGAAAACCCCAAAGCTCAAGTTATAAACATCAAGCATATACCATTCAGCTCATAAGTACACACTAGCACTGAGCTATGTACATACATCGAACTGATTTTACTACCTGGTCTATGTTCTGCGAGAAAGAGAGTGTGGTTGATCGTGACCCCAGGTAGAAACATAGAAACATATAGAATTTGACAGATAAGGACCGCTTGGCCCACCTAGTCTGCCCATTTTCCTACCTAATAGATAAGCTGCAGATCCTAGTTAATCAACAGCTTACTTCCTCTTACCACCCCTAGGACTGCCTTATGCCTGTCCGCATTCTTGAAGTCCCCCACTGTTCTTGACTCCACAACCTCCTCAGGAGGCTGTTCCATGCATCCACAACCCTCTCAGTCAAAATACTTCCTTACATTACCCTGAGCTGTCCCCCTCTATCTTCAAATTGTGCCCCCTTGTTCTTGCACATCTCTTTTCTGGAAGATGCTACCCTCTTGGACTTTGTTAATTCCCTTGAGGTACTTGAAAGTTTCTATCATGTCCCTCTCTCCCTTCTTTCCTCAAGGTATACATATTAGCTCCTTTAGTCTTTCTTCAGTATGTCTTCTGGTGCAGACCCTGCGCCATTTTGGTTGCCCTCCTCTGGACAGCCTCCACTCTATCTATGTCTTTGCGGAAATGGGGTCTCCAGAACTGCACACAGTACTCCAGATGGGGTCTCACCAACTGTCTGTACAGAGGTATAACAACTTCCTGTTTTCTACTATTGATGCCTCTTCCTATGCATCCCAGTATCCCTCCAGCCTTCCTTACTGCCTTCTCACATTGCTTGCCCACCTTTAGGTCATCTGATATAATTACCCCCAGGTCCCTTTCTATTTTTACTGTTGTCAGTATCTCACCCCCCATTGTGTACGTTTCCCCTGGGTTTTTGTTTCCCATGTGCATTATCTTGCACTTGTTTGCATTAAATCTGAGCTGCCATACATTTGACCATTCCTCCAACCTTGCCAAGTCCCTTCTCATCCTTTCCACTCCATCTGTGTATCAACCCTGTTGCAGATCTTTGTGTCATCTGCAAAGAGACATACTTTTCCTTCAGTTCCTCTGCAATGTCACTTATAAAGACATTAAAAGGACCGGTCCCAGTACTGAACCCTGCGGTACCCACTAGTAACCCTCCTTTCTTCACTGTGTACTCCATTTACTACTACCCTTTGTGTCCTGTTGTCTAGCCAATTTTTATCCAGGCTACCACCTTGGGACCCATTCCAAGGCTGGCTATCTTGTGTATTAATCTTTTGTGGGGACTATATCAAATGCCTTGCTAAAATCTAGGTAGGCCATGTCCACAGCCCCTCCTGATCTACTACTTTTGTCACCCAGTCAAAGAAATCTATTAGATTAGTCTGACACGACCTTCCCATCATGAATCCATGTTGCCTCGGTCCTGTGCCCCAATGGCCTCTAGGTACTCAACAATTCTTTCCTTCAGAAGTGATTCCATCATTTTCCTACCACTGAGGTCAAACTAACTGGTCTGTAGTTTCTGCCTCTGTCCTGCTCCACTTTGTGAAGAGGAATTACATCTGCCTCCTCCAGTCCTTGGGTACCACCCCATCCTCCCATGATTTGTTAAAGAGAGTAGTCAGCGATGTCACTAGTTCTACCCTTAGTTCTTTAGAATTCTTGGGTGAATCCCATCAGGCCCCATTGCTTTGTCCACCTTCAATTTTATTAGTTCTTTCAGAACCCTTTCTTCTGTAAATGGACTGGTATTGACCCCATCTTTAAAGTATTTCTCTTGTTTTGGTTTAGGTAACTCTCCTCCTCTTCCTTTGTGAATACTGAGCAGAAATATTCATTCAGTAACCCTGCTTTTTCACTGTCACCCTCTACCCAGATTCCCTCCCCTTTATTAAGCTTCAGTATCCCTCCTTTGGTCTTTCTTCGCTCCCTAATGTACCTATAAAAGGTCTTATCCCCCTTCTTAACAGAATTGGCTATCTTTTCTTCGTTTGGGCCTTTGCTATTCTGACTACCTTCCAGCCTCTTTCTGCTTTAACTGATAAAGTTCTCTGTCCTGCTCCTTCTGTGTTTCCTTATATTTCCTGAATGCTGCCTTTTCTCCTTAACCTTCCCTGCCACCTCTTTTGTGAACCATAGCGTTTTTTTCCTTCGTTGTGTTTTATTGATTTTTTTTATGCAGAGGCTTGTTGCCTCTGTGATGGCTGATTTGATCACTCCCCATTGTTCCTCCACCCCTCCTTCTTGCCTGTTTGCTAGTGTTTTTCTGAGGCACTCTCTCATTTTCCCAAAGTGAGCCCTCCTAAAGTCTAGTACTCTTGCTTTTGTGGCTTGATTGTATGGCTGTGTTTAACGTGAACCACACTGTTTGGTGGTCACTTGTTCCCAGATGGCTACCACTTCTAAATCTGAGATTCTTTCTCCATCCCCATTTGAAAGTACCAGGTCTAAGATTGCTCCTCCCGAGTCAGTTCCAATACTAGCTGTCTGAGACATGCCCCTGTAGGTACTTAAATGAGTAGTCTTGCTCAAGAGGGCTGCTTTATTATTAGTGATGGTCAGAAGTGGGTAGATGTTCTTATGTTGGTAACTGGAGGAAGCATTGTTTTGTTTTTTATAACAGAGTAGTAGTTTTGTGAGCTAAACCAATCATCAAGTTGGTGAAAGGTAGCTGTAGGTCATTTGGAGTATATCAAGATGGGAACTGCTACTAAGGATGACTGCATCATTAGCATACAGTATTATTTTACTTTTTGATGCCACCACTTCTGGTAGCAGGTGGTTCTATGGGTCTATCACTCTCTGAGTGAAAAAGTACTTTCTAGAGTTACTTTTAAACTTGCCTCCCACCAGGCGCAAGTTGTGCCCTCTTGTACCCTGCCCTGTTTTCTTGAAAGAGGTTTTCCTTCTGAGTTGTGTTAAGTCCCTTGATGTACTTAAGTGTTTCTATCATGTCCCCCCTGTTTCTTCTCTTTTCCAGAGAGAATAAATTCAACTCTTTGAATCTTGTCTCGTATGTCCATGATGCAGCCCCTACACCATCTTTGTGGCCCTTCTCTGCACCTTTTCCAGATGGTCAATGTCCTTTTGTAGGTGAGGCCTCCAGAACTGGACACAGTACTTGAGGTGTGGCCTCAGAAAGGATCTGTAGAGGGCATTGTTGCTTCCTGCTTTCCACTTGTAATACCCTTCTTATGCATCCTATGCATAAGGTGGTATGAACTGAGTTTTCATTGCTATGCTGATGATACTCAGCTCTACCTATCCTTCACACTAGGAAGATCTGATGTGGTCAAAGTGCTGAATAATTGCTTGTCCGAGATCCGGTCTTGGACATCGTCGAACTGGCTGGGGCTCAACCAGGGAAGACTGTAGTGCTGGTGGTTGAGCTGGGTTGGAGTGGATAGGTTAGGGCATTTAGTGGTCCAACTGAACTGGAGGCCTCCTCTGAGGTGAAGAATCTGGGCATTGTTCTGGACAATGAGTTGACACTTGAAGCTCAGGTGTTGGCTGTTGTCTGGACCAAGTTTTACCATCTCCAGAACATCTCCCAATTAAATCCCGTATTCCTCCTGACCTAGCCTCACTGCTACATGCATTTGTCACCTCAAGGCTTGACTACTGTAACGCATTCTACTTCAGAGTCAGAGGAGGTGCAATGCAGTGCCTGCAGCTTTGCAGAATGCAGCAGCCTGGCTGCTGACTCTACATTCAATATTCAGTCATATTATGCTGGTTCTACGCGAACTGCACTGGCTGCCAGTGCGCTGGCATATCATCTTTAAAATAAGTCTGCTGATCTATAAGGCCCTACATGGGTTGGGTCCAGGCTACCTTAATGAACTTCTACATCCCTGCACCCTGAGTCACTGCCTCTGATTGGCAGGGGAGGCCCTCCTGGAGGTCCCTAGAGCCAGTTTGAAATCTTTCAGTGACTGGGCATTTGAGGTGGCTGCCCCGGTCCTCTGGAATTCATTGCCAGGGTACTTCCAGAAGGCGCCTTCCCTGGAGGTATTTAAAAAACATCTAAAAACATTCCTCTTCCAACAGGTTTTTTGGGCCTGAGGAACATACTCATGCCGCCAAACAACTTAGGAAGTGAGAAGAAATGATTGTGACATTTTGACATGTTCGATGGAACTGCATATGGTATTGCGTGTACCTTAAAATTGTATTTTCTAATAAAGTTTATTAAATTGCAAAAAAAAAGTAAAGCAAAACAACTTAGGAAGGGGTTAGTTTGAATTTTAACTATTTAATTGACTTTATATGTATAATATTGTAGTTTTATGTATGTTATATCCCAATGCTGTCTGTTTTTGCATTTGTAAGGGCACCCTGAGCCTACGGGGAAGGGCGCCCGAAATAAATAAACTCTACTACTACAATTACTACTGCTACTACTGCTGCTACTACTACTATTATTATTACTACTACTTTGGGAAGCTTTCTTACGGGTTGATATAGCCACATGGCATAAAAGCAGCTTTACTTAGGGTTGATAGAACCTGCAAAAAAAACAGGCAGAAACTGTTCTTCCCCTTATATGTCTCGGCCCACATGAATCCAGCTGTCAGACCCAAAATGGCAAGCCAGTTCAAATCAGGGATACACTCCCTCTAACAACTCATGGCAAAACTTGGCCCATAGTAGGTGACTTCACCCAGAACACACAGGCGAACGTCCCCACTTAGGTGGTCACCTCCAGGCTGAGCATGTAAACTCCATGGTGACAGCAGGAAATCCTGGATCCCACTGAAGCCCTCTTCATCAATGACTCCAGGATCACCCCCTTGGACTCTTGGGCACGATGGTAGTCCACCAATCCAATTTTATTCACTCTCCTCTGTTCTCTCTTTCCCTCTCTCTCTCTCTCTCTCTCTGCAGCAGGGCAATTGAGCGTATGCATTTTAGCTGAGCTCTTAACATCTCCTCTCTTGCTGTCCTTCTCCCTAGCCCACAAGGGCACGTTACTCTGCCAGAGAGGCATGTTGGAGTACCCACACCATGGACCAGGCTGACAGCCGCACCACGTCCACCTGCTGAACTGTTCAGGAGCCCAACCCATGCAAAGGCTCTAATTCCCTGAGAGTGGAAATCGGCCTTGCTCTTCTGCAGTCCTCCTGCTGGTCTTCCCCTCTTCCCACAGTGCTCTCTCTGTGCCTGCCAAAAGCTCCTTCATATACCCCCATGCACCTGCGGTGACTTCTCAACCTGCAGAAGGCCCAGCCATGTGGCAAAGGGGTTAACAATTTACTTCCTGGCCCAAAAAGAACCTAAAGTGCACAGAATACTGTACAGTCCCAAATGGAGGAGTTACATAAGGTTAAATAGAGTACTGTATTACAACAACAGAGCGCTTAAAGCAAGGAAAGTTGGCTACAGAAATTGCCCTACATGGCATGCATGGCATAATGCAGTAAGAAGAAAAAATGAAGAAGAAGAGGAACCAAATCTATTCCACTTCCTGCTTCATATTTACTCTTCGTACTGCATTAGTCAAGGGAGTGGGGATCTGGAGTGTGTGCTTTTTATTTTTTATTTATTTTATTTATTTATTTCAATCTAGGATTACAATACCTTTGAGCGAGGCTCTTTACAAAGGTTCCACATCAGAGTGTGCAACAGTCATCATTTTAAGTTACAAACATATAGTCATTGACTTACAGACATGTAAACCAGTACAAAGACCTGAGCTATGAGCAAGACTAGGGAAGGAGGGAGGGAAGTGAGGTAGGAGATCGAGGGAGGAAAGGAGGTGCAGGGGTAGGGATCTGGGAGGTGGTTGGGGCGGGGCAGGAGTGGAGATGGGGGTGGCGGGTGGGAGACAGTGCAGCCAGGGGGCCTTGTTGAGGGAATAGACAGGTAAGGTGCTAGCGGTGCAAAGACTGATTGTAAGTGCTGGGTGCTGGGGTATGTGCAGCTGGAACAGTGGAAATGTTAAGATGGGCATAGCATGCTGCACTACAACAAAAGAGTGCTTGAAGCAAGAAAAGCTGGCCTCTGAAATTGTTCAACATAGCTATGCATGAAGTAATGCAGTAAGAAGAGAAAATGAGGAGAAGAGAACCAAACCTATTCCACTTTCCTTCTCATTTTGCTTCTTAATGCATTATGACAATGGAGGAGTGGTCTGAAGTGCTTGCCTTGTACAGCTGCACAACATACTGCATTATAACAAGGGAGTACTCAAACCAAGGAATGCTGGCCACAGAAATTGTCCTATGTAGCTATACATGATAGAATACAGTAAGAAGATAAAATGGGATGTGAAATCCTGTGATGGTGGCTTCAAATGTGGGAATTATATTCTAATCTGTTCTAACCAGGCACGCTGAGGCAGACAAGCAGCAATCACTTGAGGATAGCAGGCAGTCAGTCAGTTGGAGCCTTAGGATGACAATCTTGTATTGGCAATGGTTGTAGAGCAGGCAGTGCTCCAAAGAAGTGACATGGGGTGAGTCAGGCCGGAGAATTGGCATACAGCCTAACTCACAATGGCAAAACCCAGCAATTTCACTGAGCAGCAAAACTCCTTTGAAAACCATTTGTTCCAGTGGAAAACATACACCATCAGAAAGATCATCTCCCATTGGCTGCAATCTGATTTCCAGCCAACTCATTGGCTCACAGCCTGGCATACCTCCAAAACCTGCTTTTTTCCACCAAAGCCTTTCCAATATGTTTAATTTGCATTCTGCAATCAAATATAAAATGACCCCACATACAATAATAGCTTTCTTATATCACAAAACTAAAGATGTTCATTTGGTTTCATTTTGTTAAATGGGGTATCTTAATATGGGTGGGTCTGAATATGAGTCTTGCCTAAAAGGAATATGAACCTAGCCTAAAAGGACTGGAACAGAAATCTCTCTCAGTTCCTGACTGATGACCACTGACACAAGCCTTCGTAGTTAAGTTTTTTAACAGACTAAAATGTACACCTCCTCTCCTTCTCTGACCCTGGAAAAACATAAAAAGACTGAAGATCAAATACCTATTGGTCTCAGCTGCTGTGTCAGGAATACAAGTTCAGAAGCAAACGTGGAACACTGGTGATCAGGCTGCAGGCCAAGAGGGAGAGCTGTTTCTGGAAGTTCATTGCAGTCATGGAGGGGACAGCGCCACTCTGCATCTCCACAGTAACCCCTGCTGGAGGGCCAGGGCATTCACTTCCCTGCCAGGGCTATGTTGTGCAGGTGTGTGAAGCCAACAGCAGGCTGGTGTGGTATCAGGGTAGTGGGAGGGATGATCTAGTCTAGGGAAGGAACTGGGTAGAAAACTGTAGCCCTCAACAGTTTATGACAGCTTCTGCACTCTCAGACCCTAAAATATCTCCACCACTCCCACAACAGATTGTGGATTGATAGGAAGGGGAGCCTCAGTGAAGACCCGGTCACTGAGGGAAAAGTCATGGGAGACCAAAGAGCAGGTAAATGAGAGGTTGTTAGGTCTGGGAAATTGCCAAGATAGACTGAGATGAAGCATCTGAACAAAGGATAAAAACCAAAGAAAAAGCTCAACAATTAAGAGCCTGAATTCTTCTTCCACTTCCATCTCCTAACTTGTCCCATTGATACTGCAGCTAACACCACTCCAGCTCTGTGTACTAGCACTACTAGGACTGTGCATGTAGACATATGTTACTAATAGTGCTGATAGAATGAGCATGCCAATGTCTGGTTCTGTGAGACTGATCCACATTATACACCACCAACTATAGAAGAACTCTATGTTTGAGTTTGTCCCTCCCTGGTTCCCTCCTTGGAATGCATGTATTTGTCAATAGATGTGGCCCCCCAGGTGCCTGGCAGCAGGGGGCCGCCTGGTGAACGCAGCAATGCAGGTTTTCAAAAGTAGACCCACAGGAGGACAGTTGAACATCTGTCTGGATACTCACCTTTTTCTGAGACAGAGGAGTCAGTGAGTGGTCCGACTTTGCATGGGAAGTGTGTTGTTAAGGTGTCCAGACAGCAGGAGTACTGACCATGGTAAAACCACTTGGGAATGCACTGGAGGTGAGAAAATGAAACTACAGAGACATTATTGGACAGATGATATCTCTGTTATCCCTTTCCCACACCACCACCACCACATCTAACGGTCATGCAAATACACAACCATGGTCCTCCCCTCCCCACTCAAGCTGAATTTGGTCTACGGACAAGCTTGGTCAAACTTGTTCCCTCCTCACAACAGACAAGAGGATCAACAACAGACATGTGAAGGAGACATACTGACTCCTGACACAAGAGACAGGGACAGCAAAGGTTTGAAGGGGCCCTGTGATGACAGCCTCCAAGCTGAGAGGAGAAAAACTGTCAGTGAGCACCACGGTACCAAGGATTGATTACTGCAAATTTTTGTGTATTCATAACATTGTAGTGAATAGCAGCTGTAAGAACATGGGTTAGCTAAGTAAAGTAGTGTGAGACAGTCTTAAGGTGCACAATACATAAGTTTCTTTCATTTCTGAGACAACACATACCATTTGAAATGACCAAATTTACAAATTAAATAGTCATCTGGTTTCAAGTAAAAAACATAACATTAGATCTTCTTTGAGGTTATCTCTTTCATCAGGCCACCCTATGGAACTATAGCCCCGGGCACAAAGACCAGAGGCACCAGGACCACATGGAAACTTTCTGCTAGCAGTCTGCTAGGGGCCACCCACAACAATGTTATATGTTGACATCCTCACTATATAAATATGGGGACAGTGCCCTCCTCAGTTCTTTTCCATGATCGACCTATACTCGACAGACTCCTGAGATGCTGCCACTACAGTCAGTCACTAAATCTTTGATTTTTCTAAACATTGTTATTTTCTAACTTCCATTTCTTGTGTTTACTGTTGTTATGTATATTAATGACTGACACTGCTTACTCTTCATTCCTGCAAATGCAGTGGTCAAGTCTTACCAGGTGACTGACTGTGTCATCTGCAGGTAGTGTCTCAGAAGAGGCCCAAGATGGTCTGGCCTGCTAGTTCTGCCCAAATTCCCCAGATTCCCAGTGACACCGTCTATGAGACCTGCACCTTTCCTGCATGACCTGCAGGCCACCAGAATGGAGAGGAGCTCAAGGAAAGAGTTTCATGACATCACTAGCCTGTTTCTCGGGTTCACAGGCTTCCCAGGGCTGAGTGAAGTCCTCAGGAAAGCTCCTGCACAGGAAGAAGGAAAGGAGCAGGGATATATCCCCCTGGTTCACTCCCAGTTGCCTCTTTTCTCAGTGCTGAATTCTGCTGCACCATCGATCGCTTCGGCATTGCTGCCTCCTGCTGCCCAGACCTCAGCCTCCTCAAGGTCAACTCTAACAGCGAGTTCCACTGGACCTCCCATAGCCAGAAAAGGCTCATCAATGTCAGGGCTACAAACGACATTGTCAGTCCTGCAGCTCAGACCTCAGTAACCACAGGTCGGCTCCTGCAGTAATTTTCACCAGTCCTCCTATGGCCAGCGACTGCTTGTCACCGTCAGAGCTCCAGCCCCACCATCAGTGCCGCAAGGTGCCCCTGCTATGCAGGTCACCAGCACTGCTTCCTGCCACCCGCACCTCTGTACCCACAGCGTTGGCTCTGGCAGTGAGTTCCACTGGACCTCTTGGCGGTGAAAACCATCGTTGTTGGGACTGCTGTCACCCCATTGATGTCGCACCTTCTGCAGTTCAGACCTCAGCTCACTCAAGGTTGACTGGCAATGTGTTCCACCAGGCCTACTACAGCCAGTGATGTCCTGTCAATGTCGAGGCTTTAGTCACCCCATTGATGTCACTGTTCAACCAGACCTCACATGACTGGCAAAGGCCCAGTGACGTAGGGGCTGCGGTCCCCCTGTAGACGTCACCGTCCTGCAGCTCAGACCTTAAATCCCTCAAGTTCAGCTAGCAGTGTGTTCTGCTACATAGATACATAGACAGTGTCGGCAGATAAGGGCCTATGGCCTACCCAGTCTGCCCATTTGAGCTTGTAAGTTCAGTTTATGTTTTCCTAGAAGTCTGTTGCCCCTTACCCCTGACCTCCAAAATTCCTTTATGTCTATCCCATGCATTCTTAAATCCTGTGATTGTTTCAGCCCCCACTACTTCCTCTGGCAGGGTGTTCCACTTGTCCACCACCCGTGCTGTGAAGAAATTCTTCCTCACGTTTCCTCTGAATCATCCTTCCTCCAACTTCATCCCATGCCCTCTAGTCCTGGAACATCTTTTTCGCTTAAAAATAGTGTATTCCTGCACCCTGTTCCTCCCTGTCAGATACCTGTATGTCTCTATCATGTCCCCTCTCTCCCTCTCCTCCTCCAGGAAGTATGTATTCAATTCCTTCAACCTGTCCTCATAGGACTTGTGCTGCAATCCATGTACCATCTTTGTTGCCCTCCTCTGAACCTTGTCTACCCTGTCTATGTCCTTATGTAGGTAAGGTCTTGAGAACTGTACACTGTACCCCAGGTGGGACCTCACTGGTGTCTTGTATAGTGGAATTATGACCTCCCTTTTCTTGCTGGTGATGCCCCTGCCTAGGCATCCCAGCATCCTATTTGCTTTTCCTGCTGCCTTGTCACAATGTTTCCCTACCTTGAGGTCATCAGAGATGATAACCCCAAGATCCCTTTCCCTGCTTGGTGCATGCTATATCCTCACCCCCCAACTGATATATTGTGCCAGGGTTTTTGTTCCCCATATGCATTATCTTGTACTTCTTTGCATTGAATTTCAACTGCCAACCCCCTGCCCATTCTTCAAGTTTCTGCAGGTCCTTTCTCATTCTGTCTACACCCTCTGGTGTGTCTACTTTGTTACAGAGCTTTGTGTCAGCAGCGAACAGTGAAATTCTGCCTTAGAGGTCCTGTGCAATGTCACTGATGAAGATGTTGAATAGGACCGGTCCCAGCACTGATCCCTGTGGTACCCCACTGGTCACTCTTCCCTCTGTGGGTGATAGCCATTTACCATCATCTCTGTGTCCTGCCGCCAACCAGTTACCTTCCTACCCCACTACTGTCCTGCCCAAACCCATATTCCCCAGTTTGTTTAATAGTCTTCTATGTGGCACAGTGTCATAGGCCTTGCTAAAGGCCAGATAGGCCATGTCCACTGCCCTCCCCAATCCACCTCCCTAGTCACCCAGTCAAAAAATTCAACGAGGTTGGTCTGACATGACCTCCCCCTGGTGAAACCATGCTGCCTTGGGTCCTGTAGTCCATTGACAACCAGATGTTCCACCAATTTCTCCTTCAGTAGTGCTTCCATGATTTTCCCCACTACTGAGGTGAGGCTGACTGGTCTGTATTTCCCCGCTTCCTCTTTGTTCCCACTTTTGTATAAGGGGAATACATCTGCTGTCCTCCAGTCTTTGGGTGCCTCCCCTGTTTCCAGTGATCAGCTGAACAGGATAGTCAGAGGTTCAGCCACCACCTCTCTTAGTTCTTTAAGGACCCTGGGGTGCACCCCATCTGGCCCTGTTGCTTTATCAACTCTTATTACTTCCAGTTCCTTTAGGACCCTTACTCGTGTAAAGGGACTTGTGTCCATTTCTGCACCATTCTCACCCCTCGTACTCCCTTCAGACCCATTACCCTCTTCTTCCTCAGTAAAGACTGAGCAGAAATACCTGTTCAATAAGTCAGCTTTACTGTTGTCATCCTCCATGGGGCCCCCATCCTCCCCTTCAATCTCACTATCCCTCCCTTTGCTTTTCTTTTTTCACTTATGTACCTGTAAAAGGTTTTCCCTCTACCCACTGATTTTGCAATGTCTTCTTCTGTCTAAGTTTGGCTTCTCTTACTCACCTCCCTGCCTCCTTTGCTTCTCCTGGTACTTCTCCCTATCCCTTCTGCCTGTGTCTTTTTGTATTGCCTGAATGCAATCTTTCTAGCTTTCACTTTCTTTGCTACCTCTTTGGAAAACCATAATGGTCTCCTCTTCTTTTTCCTCTTGCTAACCTGCTTAATGTATAATTCTGTTGCTCTTGTAATCCCTGTTTTAATACTGCCCACTGTTTCTTAGCCCTGAATCCTGCTCCATTCCCTTAATGCCTCTTTCAAGTATCTCCCCATTTTCCCAAAGTCTCCCCTAAAATCCAGGAAACATGTTTCTGTGTGGTTTGATTCTGCTCCTCCTGTGATTTCAAACCACAATGACTGGTAGTCACTGTTCCCAGGTGCTCCCCACTGTTATCCATCACACTGTCCCTGTTAGTGAGCACAAGGTCCAGTATTGCCTTCTGCTGAGTTGGTTCCATGACCAGTTGCTTGAGGAAGGCACCCTTAAGGGAGTCCAGGATAAATCTGCTCCTAGTTGATGCTGCTGCTGGGATGCTCCAGTCCACGTCTGGAATATTGAGGTCTCCAACCAGTACTACCACACCCTTTTCTGCCATCCTTTGGATGGCTAGCATCAGCTCCCTATCTGTTTCTTCCTCCTGGGCTGGTGTTCTATAGACCACACCTGTGCGGATGGCAAGCCCCATTTTCCTTTCCAGCTTAACTCACAGTATCTCTCCCCAATTTTGTTCCTCCTAGATCTCTGTGGCCCTTATGTCATTTTTCACATACAGTGCCACTCCCCCTCTCTTCCTTCCTACCTGCCCTGTCTCTTCTGAATATGTTATAGCCAGTTTTGGCCATCTCCCAGTCATGGTTATCATTACACCAGGTTTCAGTGATGGCCACAATATCCAGGTCTGACTGCACCATGACAGCTTCCAGATCTTCCATCTTTTTGCTAAGGCTCCTGGCATTGGCACACATGGCTTTCCATAATTTGACCTCCCTAGACTGTTTAGCTGTTCTACTCCAGCCCCTTCCCTGGTTGTCCTTTACCCCTGGTTCTCCTTGTTGTCTGCCCTTCTGCTGAATTTTGCCCCTTTTCAGCCAATCCACCTCTTGGGTGCTAATCTCCATCTTTTGCACACTGCTTTGTAGTGATAGCCACTCCTCCGGTTCACTGGTTCCATTGCTAGCTGTGGGGGATGAGCAAGTAGGTACCCTCCTTGCTGGCCTGCCACCCTTAGCTAGTTTAAATGCTTGTCAATGTAGCATTTAAACTTATCATTAGTCTTGGATTCCCCTCGGGATGGATGCAGGCCGTCGAGGCTTGAACAAACCTCCATCCCTCCAGGTGGGTCCCCAGTCACCAATGAATCCAAACCCTTCCTCACAGCACCAGTTCTTCAATCATGAGTTAAAGTTCCTGGTGCATGCACCCCTATGCTCTTACTTGCCTCTTGCAGGTAGTACTTCTGAGAAGGTGACAGAAGTAGCTACTTGCTTGAGACCCCTCCCCAATTTCCTAAACTCTTCCTGAACTTCCTTTGGCTCCCCATTTTCCAGGTTGTTAGTACCTAGGTGGATAATGACATCCAGCTCACCCTCCTGTCTTGCCTTCCCAGCGATCCCCAGGATCTTTCTTCCATCCCTCCATGGCATGGCACCTGGTAGGCACCTCACCTCCCTGTCCTCCCCCTCCTGTGTTCCTAGCTGGATCCCTCTTATGATGGAGTCCCCACCAGGATTCACTTCCTCCTCCTCTGGGGTCCACTACTCTTCCCGCTGAGGTCACCTCCTTGGCTAACCTCCACATCCTTTCCTTCCACTTCTCTGGGTACGTCTATTTGGTTGTACCCGTTTGCCAGTGTTGGGCCTATTATTGCCGGCGATGGTCCGTCGATGCCAGGGTTCCAGTCACCCCCAGTCGACATCACAAGATGCTACTGTGCTGAAGGCCACTGTTGCCATGCAACCAGTACCTCTTTCACTTGGGGAATTAATACAGCACTTTATATCTACCTTCTCCTTCACCAGGCACAGCGATGACAGGGCCTTTCAGACAAGCCTTCTTGTCAATACCTGCCTCGTTGATGAGCCCTACATACTCAAGGGCGTCAGCATTCTCACTCCCTTCTTTGTGGCCCTCAGAGCCCATTGTTGAGCATCTGCCCTACAACCCTGACCTCATATTACAAGGGGAAGAAGAGAAGGAGGAAGATCTGGGGAACCTATCTGAGAGATCTGGCTGCACTCTTTCCATCAGAAGTGTGCCCGTCATGTCAGGTACTTGGAGGTCCTCTCCTGAAGACCCATTTGCATCTGTATGATGAAGCAACTGCAAGCAGCAATGGGGGTTGATGCTGAGGCCTTGTTGCCTGTACCAGAGAGCCACTCTGGCTGCCTGGCACAGACCAAGCCCAGTCTGCCATGCTCAAGAAGGCAGACAAGCTGTGCAGGGCCCTCAAGAAAGTTCTTTTTCCAGGCCATCCTGAGGTGTGCTCCATCATGATAAATACAACCCTTCTAGGCTTAGGAGGCCTCAGCACTCTCTTTCTCTCCCCAGGTAAAGTTGAGAACCTGGACCACGGGGAACAGAGAATTTTGGGCCTTTGCCATACTGGGCTACAGTATAGTTGTTATCAAGCCCATAGGGTATTATGCCAGCATTCTCTCTCTGGCTCTGCTTCACAAGACATTCTTGGCTGTGTGTGTCAGGATTTGCTGGTGAGGCCCAGCAGTCCATTCTGAATGCCACTTCTCTGAGGTGGCAAGCCCTCTGGGGCAGATGTGCATGGAGAGACGGAGGCAAGATGCTCAAGTCACTCCATTCCCTTTGCAACACATAGCCATGAAGTCAGCAGAGGGTGCCATTTCACATGGCAGCTAACAGGCCTAGGTCAGGGGTCACCTTGCCCTCCACTGGAAACAGTGGCAGGGTTACAAAAGTTACTTGTGTCCTGAAGTCAGTAACACAGGGCAATGCTCAAGAATTTCTGGAGTTACCCAGGACCTTCCTCTAATTCCATCATCTACCCTCCAGGCCACATATCAGTGCTTCTGGCAGAGTACCTAGACTAAGATAGGAGAGGTCAAGGCCAGTTCCCTGGGAACAAAGGAACAGGGGTTCTATTCTTAGCCCTTTCTTGTCCTCAATTCCTCATGGGACTTGAGGACTCTTATGGATCTGCGGACTCTGAACTTTGATATTCAGTCCCAGAAGTTCAGCATGCTTACCCCATAGGTCCTGCTGCCCCTCCTGCTCAAAGAGAACTTGATATGCTCCCTGGACATGTTGGAGGCTTTCTGCATACCCATATTTGTCCACCCCACAGGGTGTACCTTAGGTTCTCATTTCAGAGGGATCACTACCACTTCTGGGTATTGCCCTTTGGTTTGCCTCCTGTGCCTCGAGTACTTACCAAATGCTTACCAGTTGTTGTGGCACCTTTCCAGAGACAGAGACTGTCTGTCTCCCTCAGTGCAGTGACTACTTGCTATAAACCTAGTCCAGGGAGCCACTGTTTCACCCCTAGCACACACCAAATGATGGTTTGGTACACTAGGGATCTTGATTAATCTGTCCAAGTCAGTCTTCAACTCTTGTCAGAGTCTGGAATACATAGGGCCAGTACTGGAGTGGCTTAGGACCTAGCCTTCCTGCCCCAGGACAGGGTGGAGTATCTCAGGGTACAGATTCAGCTGCTTTACAGTAGCAGGTATCTCTCAGTTTGGATATTTCTGAGACTATCAGGCCTGATAGCAGCAACCATTATCTTGATACCCATGATTAGGTTGTACCTGAGGCTCCCTCACTGTTCCTTGGGGACCCTGTGGAACCAGCACACCGACACTATAGAACAGCAGGTTCTACTCATTCCTACTGTCTGCAAGGGGCTCCAGTGGTGGATGGAACCCATCCAGCTACTGAAAGGAGTTTCCTTTCTCATCCTCTCCCCTCAGCAGTTCCACTGCAGTAGAAAGTGGACCAGAGTGGAGACTTCCCTCAACACAAATGTCCTCAAGATGAAGACCATTATGTATGCTCCACAAGCCTTCCAGACCCTCTGTTCCCAGGGTGTCTGCTGCTGCAGATGGACAACATTGGTGTAGTACTCTACATGAGCCACCAAAGAGGGGACCTTTTTCTTAGCCCCTCTGTGGTGAACTGATAAGAGTTTGGCACTGGGCTCCAGAATGTGGTCTAGCGCTACCAGCCGTCCATGTTTCCTGCATCCAGAATGTCCTGGCAGACTAGTGAAGCAGGTTGCAGTCCAGACTGCACAAGTGGAAGCTTTTGACCTCTGTGGTTGAGGACCTGTTGTACAGGTGGGGCCTTCCAGAGCTGGCACCCTTTGCACTCCCACTCAAAGTGAACCTGTCACTTTACTGCCAGTATGTTCCAGGGCCTGGAGTTTTCTTGAGTTCTCTGGACTGAGATCTGTTGTCTCTCTCTTGATAGGGGAGGTTCCTTTGTGATTTCCTCCCTTCCCTTTAATCCAGACGTTGTTATTTATGCATCAAATGGATGGGGCACCATGGTTACTTCTTGCTTACCTTTGGTCTCATTAGATCTGGTACCCCTTGCTGTAACAGTTAGCAGTGGAATACCTCTGTCCCCGTGCAGGGAAAGCTATCACAGGTCCAGGGATTCCGGTCCATCCACACCTCAAACCACTCCATTTTTAAGCTTGGCTCCTAAAGATACAGCCTTCACAAGATCTGAAGTGTCCACAAGTGGTTGGCATCCTGGTGACTGCTAGAAAATCTTTCACCAGAGCAACTTATTCACTGAAATGGAGGTGGCTGGCTTTGGGGGTCACTTCTCATCTCTTGGATACTTGTTCCGTGGAGTCAGGTTCTGGAGCATTTACTGTCCTTGTCTAACAGGGGACTGCAATACTCTTCTACCGAAATGCATTTGACTGCTATTTCAGCTTTCTATGTGCCTAATGATGGCCATATGATGAATAAACTAGAGGTGGCCAGTTCATTCTGGGGAGGCATCTTACACTTGAAGCCTTCCATCTTCTGTCCTGTCCAGACCTGAGAACTGGAATTTGGGCTGGAAATATGCACTCTGATTGCTTTTGAGTCAGCCGTGACTTGTGGCTTATGCTTCCCTTCTCAGAAAGTGTTATTTTTGGTTACTATTACTTCTGCTTGAAGGATTTCTGACCTTCAGGCTCTTATGCACAAGGCTCCTTACTGGGTTTCCCATAAAGACAGGGAGCCTGATTCCATAAGCAGCTGTGATCGCTGCAGGGACCCTGCGGCAGGCTGTTTTGATGCAAGTGCGACTTGCGTCAAACTTGGGATTCAAAGCCGATGCCATAAGGTTGAACCGTCTCCCGATGGTCTAACATTTAGATCATAGGGGTACCTTTACCATGGGCTTGCACTATACCTTGGCAAAAGCTGCCATAAATTGTAGAAACTGTCACAATTGCACCAGCCCTTCTGGAATAGAGCAGAGTTGCATCTGAAGGCTTTGGCACAGTTGCTGCAAACTTTGCGATGGACACAGGGCGTGGCACAAGATCTGTGTCACCTTCTGGAATCGAGCCCAGAGTGTCTTTATGGACCACCATTCTTTCCTTAGGTAAGGTCGGAGTTTCCTTGGATCAAACTATCCATCTACCAGTTTCTTTTCCTGAGCATGCTAATCCAGGGAAGCATTGCTCCATGCCTTGTGCCTCCTTCACCCGTGGCAAGGGGCATGCTGTTTTCTGGACAGTGCCTGCCCAGATGGCTGTCCAGCTGTATCACTCTCTGCTATAGGAAGTACAGCAAGACTACCAACTGGACTTGTTCGTGGCCATTAAAGCGGAGGCATGGTCACTCCTGTTGCCTATTTCAGGAATGTGTCAGCTGCAGAAGCTTGTGCTGCTGCAACTTGCAGTACTGTCCGCACTTTCTCTAACCACTTCAGTCTGGACATTGCCTCTAGCAGAGGGGTACATTTCAGCCTGGAAGTGCTTCAAGGCATCCTTTCCTAGGCCTATAGCCTCCAGCCACCCAGACTGTCTTTCTGTGAGGACTGCATGGGACTCATTCCATAGGTGTGGCCTGATGAAAGCGATATCCTCGAAGAAGATAGTACAGTTATATAAGAACTTACCTTAACAGTAGATCTTTGAAAGAATCTCTTTCATCGAGGCATTGCCATCCACCCTCCATCCCATTTAGACTTAGAGCTTCTTCGCTCCTGACTTTCTTCTAGACAGTCTTCCTGCTATTTTCAACCTTGCTAGTGGTGGGAACCTTTGCTCTTCCTGGTTCCCCGGAGGAGGTCCTAGCGATGGTCTCCAGTGTGGGGAAATTGAAGAGGTGGGGCAGCCCACACTTACAGAAACAGGATGTCGGCATATGACGTCGTCATGGGCAGCCCCTAGTAGACTGCTAGCAAAAATGTTCCCATGTGGTCCTGGTGCCTGCAGCTATAGTTCCATTGGCGTGGCCTGGTGAAAGAGATTCTCTTGAAGATCTATCATAGAATCACAGAATCTTGACAGTGAAAAGGACCATACTGGCCTATCTAGTCTGCACTTTATTCCCCACACCTTCCCTTCCCTGCTAGCCCCTGCCCTTGCCCCCAATACTCAGCTCCATACGCTTATCCCATGCCCTCTTGAATTCTTCCACCGATTTAGCCCCCACCACTCTGTCTGGTAGTCTGTTCCAGGGCTGCACCACCCTCTCCATGAAGAAACGCCCTCTCACATTGCCCCTATATCTTTTTCCTTGCAGTCTGAGGCAGTGCCTTCTAGTTTTGACCTCCTCCTTCTTCTTAAGTAAACCCTCTTCTCCCACTTTATTGATCCCTTTTACATATTTAAAAGTTTCAATCATGTCTCCCCTTTCCCTCCTTGTCTCCAGCGTGTACAGATCCAGCTCCTTACGCCTCTTCTCATATGACTTTCCCCTGCATACCCTGCACCATCTTGGTTGCCCTTCACTGAACCCTCTCCAATGCATCTATATCCTTTCAGAGAAGTGGCCTCCAGAACTGAATCCCATACTCCAGGTGCGGCCTCACCATGGCTTTGTAAGGGCATTATTACCTCCTTTCTGCTAGTAATGCCCTGCTTATGCATGCCAACATTCAATTGGCCTTTCCCACTGCCCTGCTACGTTGGATTCCTACCTCAAGGTTCAAGGAGACTATGCTCCCCAGATCCCTCTCCTGTTCTGTTACTTTAATTTCCTCCTCACCTAGGGTGTACACTGCTCTTCTGTTCCTACACTCCAAGTGCATCACAGCGCACTTCTTGGCATTAAATTTCAGCTGCCATGTCCCAGAACATTGTTCAAGCATCTTTAAGTCCTCCCTCATGTACTCCACCCCAGGTGTCACCCTATTGCATATTTTTGTATCATCAGCAAATAGGCACACCTCCCCTCAAACCCTCAGCAATATCACTGATGTAGATATTGAAGAGAAGCAGACACAAACTGGACCCCTGTGGCACTCCACTCTTCAGCCTTGCTGTCCCGGAGTGCACCCCATTTAGCACCACCCTCTGAGTTCATCCTGACAGCCAGGCCTCCACCCAGCTTGTTATTTTCCCACCCAACACCAGCCTTTCCAGCTTGCTCACCAGCCTCCTGTGGGGGACCGTGTCAAAGGCCTTACTGAAGTCCAGATAGGCCACATCCACCACCCTCCCCAGGTCAATCATCTGAGTCACCCAACCAAAGAACTGAATTAGGTTTGTCTGGCAAGACTTCTCCTTCATGAAGCCATGCTGTCTGCTGTCCTGCAAGCCACTCTTCTCCAGACAATCCACCACCCTCTCCTTGATTAATGCCTCCATTACCTTCCCCACCATTGACGTGAGGCTGGCAGGTCAGTAGTTCCCCTTCACCTCCTTACTACCTCTCTTGTGTAAAGGCACTATGTCTACCCTCTTCCAGTCCTCTGGCACGCTCCCCATATCCAGGGACAAGTTGAAGAGCCTTGTCAAGGGTGTGGCCAACTCCTCCTTCAATTCCCTGATCACCCTAGGGTGTAACCCCTCAGGCCCCATTGCCTTGTCCACCCTCAATCTATCTAGCTCTGCCTAACCCTATATACAGTGAATGGGCTCAGATCACCCATTTGCCCTCCTTCCCATTTGACTTTAGCACAGGTCCCTATTGTCCTCCTCTTCAGTGAATACCAACCTAAAGTACTTATTTAATAACTATGCTTTTCACAGTCCTTTCCAATTTTATTTCTCCCTCCCCCTCAGCTAGTAATCCCTGCCTTGCCTTCTCTTCTCCCTCACATATCTGAAAAAGTGTTGTGCCCCTTTTGGCCTTTTTGCTATTTTCTCCTCAGTATCTGCTTTTGCCTTTCTGATCTTCTTCCTGCCATACTCCTCTTTTCCCTATACTCTTCCTTATCTTCCTCACTGAGTGTCCTCTTAAATTTTCTGAAAGCCCTCCTCCTTTCCCTGACTGCCCCCTCAACCACTTTTTTAAACCAAAGCGGTCTCCTCCCCCTTTTGCTCTTCAGAACCTTTTTTATGCACTTTTCCGTAGCTTTCAGTACCCTTCTCTTCATAGCTTGCCATAACTCCTCCACTGCCCCTATATTCTCTGTAATCTCCATTGTCTCCCTTACTGTCCTTCTCCCCTTGTTAAAGTCTGTGCATCTGAAGACCATGACTATAGTACTGGTTTTACTTGTCTCCCTCCCTGCCCTGACCCTGAACATTACCGTGCTTTGGTCGCTGTTGCCCAAGACTTCTCCCACCTGCACCTTCTCCACACTCTCCCCATTTGTCAGGACCACATCCAGCAGGTTGTTGCCCCTTGTCGGCTTCCTGACTAGCTGTTGAAGGAATACACCCGGAAGCACAGCTAGTATCTCCCTGCTCCTTGACAATGCTGCATCCGAGATTTCCCAGTCTACATCAGGGAGGTTTAGGTCCCCTACCAGCAGTAGCTCTCCTTTTAGGGCCAGCCTTGTGACTGCCTGAATTAACTGTTGATCACCCTCCTCCCCTTGCGTAGGTGGCCTGTATACTACCCCAGTCATAAGGATTCTCCCATCCTCCTGTCTAGTGTTACCCACAGTAGCTCAGTCTCTCCATCCTCCTCTTGGCCTTCAGTTACACTTATGCCTTCCCTGATGTATAAAACACTCCTTCCCTTCTTACCCTTCCTATCTCTTCTGAACAGTCTGTAATGTGGGATAGTCATTTCCAGGTGTGCAGCTCTGTCCACCAGGTCTCACTTATAGCTACTATATCTAGTCCTTCATCCCCCATGATGGCCTCCAAGTCCATCATCTTATTTGATAAGCTCCTGGTGTTGGCTGCTAAGCCTTTCCACCAGGTTCCCTCACCATCTACTCTTACGGTAACTGTGCTTTCAAGAAGTACTGTTAGCAGTTGGTTTTCCACACTACTTCAGAGTATTAGCAAAGAACTTAACCATCTATATATCAGACTATAGCAGCTCTTTAGCCCTTCACTCCATGCTTTCCTTGCATAGCACAGTCCTCTCCTGAACTGCATACATAAACACTACTTTTATACTAAGTTGAAGAGACACGACTACATCTCTAAAAGCTGCAGGACATTTTAAATGAAGAGAAACCCCTTTCATAAAGGGATCCAGTTTATGAAACAATGAAGCTTTTAGGCTTCACATTTTGAAGTGCTCCTGTTTAGTAAGAAAACTCATGTCTAAAATGAACTATTTCATTAGAAAATAGCTTCACGCAAACCCTTCCCCTATTCAACTGAGCATGAGCAGAAAGGTGACACGTTAAGTCATCCTGGTCAATCCACTATGCAACATCCTGCACCATACTATTAGCTCTGGCACCAATTGACTCCCTGCTCAATTCATTCCTGAATTGCACCCCACTGGAGTTTATTTTATTAAATTTATGCTGTAGGCGAATTGTCCAGGAATGATTGGTACAGGTGACTGATTGACGCTGGAGCTAAAAGTACAGCATGAGTTGTCATTGAGTGGATTGACCAGGCCAAACTGATATGTAGCCAAATAGAAGTGTTCTAAAAGGCATGTCACTGCCATTTCCTCTTTTTAGTATAGTTGGAAATTTGAGTATAGAGTATGTGTCATTTGTTTACTCTTACAACTATACAACATTTCTCTTTCTTTTAAACTAATTTGCGTGTGTTTTTTTTTTCTTCTCATAGGATGCTTTTTATGATGCTGCCTTATTTCTGCCTGATCTCAGTGACATCAGGTAAATGGAAACTAAGAATTAAACATTCAGTGCACTTCAGCTGCTTTCACAAAGCCCCCACATTATTATAGCCTGGTCCCCATATTCATTTTGGAGTGCTTTCCTTTTAAGCAGGAAGACATGCTGTGTTTGTTTGGAAGCAGGCTGGTGTTCAGTTGTGGTCAGAGCCAAGATGCCCCAAGCAGTCACTTTGCTGCCACTTTTGAAGGATAGGACATCTACTTTTGTTTCCTGTTCTGATTCCTTTGGGGAAGCTAGGACTTGAGCTTCTGATTTACATAGTGCTTTGCAGCCCATCATTAAACTGTATTTTATTTACAAATAAAATAAGATTATTTGTAGAGATGAGGCAATCTCTTTGGATAAATTTAGAACAAGTGCTATTTTCTGGAAAAAAACATTTCTTTGCATGATCTAAGTGGTTCTAATATTTTAGAAAAAAGTTATTGTGAAGGTCAGTATACTCTTGCAGTATGTCTTCATATAAAGAGACATTTGAGGTGGAGAAAGACCCCAAAAGGAATGTAGGTATGGAGAAATGACCTAGAGAGCCAGATCTCACAGAATGCATTTTTAATATTAAGTTATATGACAGAAAACATCATTACCCTTCAACTGACAAATGTTTCGTGTTTTGAATGAGTTTATAACTATTTAGTGGTTGACCTACTAGCACAACAGGTACCACTTCTGAAACTGCTGATGACTCAGGTTGTTGTCCTGAGGCTGGGCAGCCAGGAAGGCTGACAGATGAATGATCCACTGGAAGCTCCCCATTTTCTGCGATGGGTGGGTATTGGCGCTCTGTGATAATGCTGCCAGGTTGACCACAAATGCAGTATAGTTATAAAGCACTAAGTCGGAGGAGAGGCCCATTCACAGTGCTGCATGCCAATTCATGCACATGTCCCTGTGTCCTTGGGGTGGCATTCAACAGGCCAAACAATCAGTGGAAAAAGGAGAAAACAACAGCATTCTAGCATTTCTACTGTGGTGCTTGACTATACCTTCTCGGTCAGTCCTCTCTGCATCCCAGCTTCCTTTCTTCATCAAAGCTGCCTCATTTGAGGGGAGGACTTAGGCACAGGCTCCTGTTTAATGATGATGCAAAAAAATGCAGGAGCATGCTCAGAGGCTCAGTAAGTGCTGAGCAAAAGAGGCTGCCTAGTTGTTTGGGGAGAACAGCTGGCATCTGAAGGAGGTTCTGACCCCCTGGAAGTATGGAGAATAAGGAAGTTGAAAAGAAATAAAAATAGTTCTGTACTTCAAATCAACAGACCAACATCAGAATCAACTCAACCATCAACCAGCATCCTGAGAAGAGTCTAAGAATAATGAAAGTGTGCTACTCAAAAATAAGTTTATCTATCTGTCTAGCTAAAATATTTTTATCGATCTGTCTAGCTGTCTGCCTGTCATCTGTCCATCTGTCAATCTACCCTTTTTAAAAAACTATGTTGATGTAACATTAGGATTCTTGGAGAATGCTGAAATGTCATGGTGTTTTTGCTATGCAGTTCTGAACTTCATGAAGTGTTTTGCTTTGAGAGGTATGTGCTTCACAGGGGCAAAGTGATGTGAAGTGCAGCATTTCACAACAATATGCACTCTCTTGGGGAGTTTCAGTGATGTGCAGACTTGGTTTGAAGTACCCACTTCACAGAAACTATGCAACATGCTCAGGTTCCACTTCACAAGCACTTTGCAGACAAAGTTTAATTTTGCCAAACCCCTACTTAAATTATTACCTCAGCATAATATGAAGTATGGAGTTGTTTTTAAGCAACAGTGTGACTGTGGAGACCCTGGCAGTATGGGGGAATTTTGAAAAATATAATTTTTGGACATGCATCAGTTTATATTTAATATGTCTTCTGTATTTAGTGTATCTTCCTCTTTTCTTCATAACTATGTACAATAGGATGAAATCAGGATCACTACGCCAAGACTGCATCCCCTCTGGCAGCTTGTCTGTAGCTGGTATCACAGATGCTGCTTGTGTCATCATAATCGTTTCCACAGCAACAGACTGTGATGTCACAAGTGGATGATTGCACTCTCAAGTGTAAACAGGCAGCCAGAGCAGATGACTTCTAGGGGACAGTGATACCATTTTCATGTGTAAGTGCATAGTTATCATGAACAAGGGAAGATAACAGAATTGCCGAGAATATGTGTGCAATAAACTGAAATAATGTTTTTAATTTTTAACAAGTATTTTTGGCTTCTCAGTCTGGTGAGGCCAATACACTGCCATCTGCCATATCTGCTGTCATTCTACATGGTCTGCGGGTATTTATCCCTTAATATCACCCCTGGCTGCTGTATTCCCTACCCCTTGGAGAAATTGGCATTAAATCTGAGGTGCCATGTGGAATTATGTGCACTGCACAACTAGTCATACACTTTGTAACATCCCCCCCTTCCCGAAGTTTCAGCTGCTGCACCTCCACCTTTACTTCTACAGGTGGTGGTAACACGCCAGGTGAAGTAGCCCTCCCTCTCTCTCCAGAGCAGGAGAGCATCCATTGGGATGCTCAGTTCTCCTCCCGTGGCTGGCCACTGATGTGCCAGACTCATTACCGAAGCTGGGCCACTGGTGTCATGAGTGGTAGTGATACTGCAGTGCCAACAGGCTGGCTGAAATAACATTTTTCCAAATATGCCTGTGTTAACAGGGTTTTTTCAACACTAACTTTGAATCTCTTTGTTTTTAATGTTGTCTGAAAACCCTAATGCTACACTAATGTAGTTCTTTTAATAAAATGTCCCTATTTTTGGAGACAGAGCTTTTAAATTGGTCCCCCTTTTCCGCTGGTGCCTCCTGACCCCAACCCATCATCACCATTGCTACAGCAGCACCATTCTTTCAAATGAGAGGCACCGTGGCTGCCTTTGCAGTACAAATGCCACTCCTGCATTGCTAAGCACAAGGTACATAAATACCCTCTCTGAGAGATAAGTGCATTGCTGATGCATTGTTTCATCCTCCATCATGCTGCCATGGTGGATTCTGGGGCTTGTACAGGAATCCTGTTCTCCCACCATAGCCGCACAGCATGCTGCCACCCTAAATCACTGAGCATGCTAGTAGTGTAGTGTAAGTAATAAGAAATGGCAGGGTGTTGACTGTGCTGCCACAACCACAGCCTCAGGGTGTAGTTGACCTTATGCATTTAACCCCTGGAAATGCAGTTGTAATGTAACCCTGATGCCATTATACCAAGGGCTATACCCCTGCCTGCTGCCCTGAATACAGGTTGAGGGCCTGGGTTTGAAATTAACTGCTACCGGGGTCTCCCTGCCCTCGATATACACAATATTTTGATGCCTCCACCTAGAGTAGTGCTTAAGTGGGTACCTATCTATGTGGATTGGCACAGCCTTCTGGGAAGATATAACCACCCACAATCCCTCCTAGTAACTGTATACACTTAAATTGACAATAGCAAGTTTTAGCATTCAATGTACAGTTCAGAACAGGCATTAATATTATGCTCATGCACCACACACTTACCACCAGGGTCTGGACTTCTGGCAAACACCCTGGACCACCTGCAAAAGACAGTTTTAAATACAAGCATGCACATTCAATATACTTAACACTGTATCAATAACCTCAGACCTGGTAATAATATACTCATGGACTCCAGTTAACATTCAAATAGCAAATCAGGTTTATTTTGGGAGTCTGTACTAAGGGAGGGGGTGAGAATTTATGCTAATGATTACTGTATTGTATTTAGGCAGAATGGAGTAAGTATGCTGTTAATTACTCTAGTCCCTGACTCACTCAGTCTGTGCAACTGTTGGATACCAGAGTGGAATACAGGCATGCCTGACAGTATCATGGGGTGGGCAGTGTTTCAGCTGGTTGGGGCCCTTGATGGAAAGAATGGTGATCAAACATATGCAATAACTCAAAACCAACTGTATCCATGGCTGGATGGCCCAGTCTATTTAAACACTTTAACTAGTTGGAAGAATCAGGTGGTACCATTAATAATTTAACAGCTGGCTGCAGGGATCTACCCTGGTTTTACTCCTGTACCCTGAAGAATGAGATATGGCAGTGGCAACATGAATTGCTACTGGCTGAAGCTTATGAAGGGAACAGGGCTGACATGACTCACCCTCACTTCAATGGACTTTCACTGTAGGTGGCCACAACCCGTGGTAACGGCATTGCAGGGGCTAAATTCCCAGATCTGGTGTCTCTCCAAGATGGTAAGGCTGCTGGTACAGGAACAGTCTATCTGGGCCCTTGCTGGCATGGGCCCAGTCAAGAGATGGCTTTCATCAGTTTTTTCTGTTTGCTGGTGAACCCTCCTGCTGGGTAGGCAAAGTTCATTGCCATGTAGTGCTGGATCCATTTCTTATATTTATTTATTTATTTAGATTTTGTTTACTGGGTAAGCCCACTGAGACCAAAGGTCTCTTTTTCAGGGGCGACCCGGGATTAGTTACAGAAAAGACACAGAGAACAATAATTACAACAATTAAGTTAGTTACATTTGTTACATCACAGTATAGTGAAGTCATTTGTACAAGGGTAGCAGGAGGGTTCACATACAGATCCATATTAAAATCAATATGTTAAAATCTCACACATTATATACAGTACGTACATAAGTTCAGCCAGAAATCAGAGACCACATTAGCATTTCAAGTACAGTCAGAGATAAAGATTAACCAGTGAAAGGGCCCAGGGGACTGGTCTAGGGAGCTAGCGGTTACAGCCACAGAGATTAAGATTTAGTAGATATAGTTTGAGTCCATTTTTAAACTGAGTGAGAGTGGTTGAAGTTGTCAGACCAGGTGGTAGGGAGTTCCATAGGTGAGGGGCAGCAAATTTGAAGGAAAATTTGCCATGGATTGAGTGTATTCTAGGGGTGACAAGAGGGTGACTTGCAGATGAGCGCAGGGTTCTGGGTAGATTTCTGGGGGAAAGAAGTCCTCTGAGATGGGGAGGGGGACCTAGGTAAGTAAGTTTGAAAACTAGGCAGGCAACAGGATAGGATAGCTTATGATGGAGAGAGGGCCAATTTAGCTCTATTAGGGCATCACAGTGATGTTTCCTAGGGGAGGAGTTAGTGGCAAAACGGGCCACACGTTTATAGAGCACAGAGAGCTTATTAAATTCTGTCTCATGGAGGAACTGCAGGAGAGGAGCTCCATATAGGACGGATGGAAGGAGATTGCAGCAAGCAATAGCACGACATGCAGAAGGGGATAAGGAGTTCCCCAGTCAGTGCAGAAGGCTAAGCTTTTGATGGGTGGACTTGGTTATTGAGTCAACGTGGACTTGGTAGGTCATTTCCTGGTCTAGGTGGACCCCAAGGTATTTGAAACTAGGCATGACCTCGACTCTTTTTCCTTGGCTGGTACTGATCTGGAGGAGCTGGCCTCTGTCAGAGCCCAGTCGTCTTGATCTAATTTGGTATACAGGAGTAAATGGAGCACTTCTCCCTGGAGCACTTATCCATACATGAGGTAGGCCACAAGTTTGGTGGCTGAAGAAACATAAAACTTTCAATCTGTTGGTTTCTGGATGGTTATATCAGCCAATTGCTGAGAAATCCCACAGTCTGCTATCAAGCAGTTCCTGGAGATCGATCCCCTTTTGGACTGAAACTGAATCACAAGAGGCAATACAAGTCTTTCCTGTGAGGAATGAGAAAACTGAATATAAGCACCCGTACAGCACAATAAAATCATCTTGTGTATAAAAATCCAGATTTTATTGTAGACCAGAACGTACACAACTTTACAAAGACTGACGTTTCACTTGGCCGGCTGCCAAGCTTCCTCAGAGACGCTTTTATTGTGCTGTGCGGGTGCTTATATTCAGTTTTCTCATTGTTCGGATTGTATATAGCACCGCACTATTCCTGGTGCTCTTTGCTTTTTCTTTTTGTGTTTTCCTGTGAGGAACACACAAAACCCAGCTAGCCCTCTCTCCTCGGAGTCTCGAACTGCAATGCACCTAGTTTAAAAGCAGTTCGGAAGAAGATAATTTTCCTGCTTTCTGTTGGCTGAGGGGCTGTCAATCACAGTTCGAGGGCTCCCATTGGTCCATTTAGGCACCCGACCTGAAAGTTCACAGTTTCTCCCATAAAGCACTACAATTAGGACCACTCAGGGACCCCTATGCTCCTAATTGGTCAAGAGGAAGTCCAGGATCAAAGATGGCAGCTCCCATCGGGGAGAACTGATACTTGCAATACTGGCATATACAAACAACATGTTTATTTCAATTTTAAGGACACTTTAAAGGGAAATATTTACTGTACCAGTAAGGGCTCTCTCTGCACTATTAACAACAGTACAGGGGAGCCAAACAGAGAAGTGCCTGGCTGGTCAGGAGCCCTGCAGTGCTTGGACCCAGCCCAAGCTAGTTACATAATACACCTGGCCGAAGCTCTTAAAGGGACAGTGTGGAGGCAAGGCATTGAGTATTCATGCAGAGCAACAGCAGAACTTCACCAGCACGGATTTATCAGCCCTATCTGGATGTCTGCCAGGCAGTGGGCACAAGTGAAGCCCAGGGAGACAATTAAGGGAAGCCCCCGAATTTGGGGGGGTGTTACCCTCTCCCCTGCCCAGGAATCTTGCCATCTGCTTCAAGTCTTTACCCAAACAACAGTTCCTTTACTCAATAAAATTTTCTGCTTTATACTGGTTGCAGCCATACATTATCATATACATTATCTGTGCAGATATACTATAAATATGCACAATATAGCATGCTTTAAATTAAAATACCTTGCTTTATCCATTGCATTATTCAAATAGTTGCATTTTAGCTTAAGTACCATAAATTCACATTCTCCATTTTGTTTTGGACAGTTATTTATATGCATTACATTTTCCTTTGAGAGCTTTCAAACATAGACCCATGTAGCTAAAAACTTGAGATTTTCAGCCAACCCATGGAATTCTATAAGGGTGACCCCTAGGATACTTATTGGAGGGCTTAATGATTACCTTGGAAGTGGCAGTAAATACTAGCTTAGGCAGGGATTTAGCTGTCATGTAAACCCCTTTATGAACTACATTCATGGGCAAGTCCACAGATTTTCCTGGTGAATCATACGTAAGGTGTACCACTGGTTTCACAACTCTGTCTGATCTTCTAGGTGTAGAGAGAATAGGCACAGTCCTTTTAACACTGGCATTTGGGTTCATGACTCCTGGCTCATTGTTCACCAAGACAGCTTCTGCTAAAAGGGGTACCTCTGCACTCTCGTGAGGTTCAGAACTGGAAATATTCCTTGTGTTTGTAGTAGCACTTGAACATTCTGGTTTGTGAGACTCAGGTTCACCTGAAAAGGTATTTCAAAAGAAGTCTGAGTCATCCAACACACAGCTAGCATCCACAGGGATGGCAACACTTTCTGGTACCAGATTAAGTTCACTAGGCCCACTCATTTCAGCTTCACATGATGGTTCACTGGCGTGGTCACCACTTTCTTACTTGGAATTAGCCATTTTGCATTCAGACAATTCCACAAGACACAATAAGTCAGCTAGTTCAGAGGTCACACTTTGCACATCACTTTCAGGAGGTACTTCAGTAGTTGAGAGAGCAAGATTATTTGACATTACTGGACTATCAGCATTATTTCCAACATTGTACAGAGGGTTGCCTTGGAACAGCTGAACTAGCTCAAAAGAGGGGTAGTAAATGGCTCCAAGCTCACTGTCATTAGATTCAGAGTTAGTGTCATCATTAACTGCATTACTACCTGATGAAGGTTCTGGTTGCTGAACAGCAAGAGGCTGATTTGACTGTTTCTTATAAGCAGCAGATCGGGTAACAAGCCCGGTTGGAGCAACATCCTGTGGCGCTGTGTGTATGATAATTTGTCTGATTGGCAGAAGGTGATTCCTGTGTATTGTCTTTACCTTTACAGCTGGAGGACCTCCTTCTGGGCATACTTTGTATATTGGCAGATCATTCAATTTGCTGATTACTATGTAATGGATGTGACTCCAACAATCAGCTATTTTATGTTTCCTCTGGAAACCCAGATTTCTCATTGACACATGATCTCCAGCCTTCAGTTCTTGAGCTTTGACTCTTTTGTCATGCTGTACTTTCTTAGTTAAGTTTTCTAGGCAACCATGGTATGGGCAAGTTGATAGGTGTAATTGAGCTGTGCTTTGATTTTTTTGACATACTGCAGATAGTTGTCTGCTTGAACCCCATCTGGCAAAATTCCAGAACAGATATCCACGGGAAGGTGTGCTTCACGGCCAAACATTAAATGATAAGGAGAAAAACCTGTTGCATCATTCTTTGTACAGTTATATGAGTGCACAAGAGTACTTATTTGCCAACTCCATCTTGGTTTATCTTTGGGATGCAGAGTGCCAAGCATGTCAAGCAAAGTTCTATTAAATCTTTCTGGTTGTGGATCTCCTTGTGGATGGCAGGGAGTGGTCCTGGATTTTCTCACACCCCAGATGGACAATAACTCTTTAATAAAGAGACTTTCGAAGTTCCATCCCTGGGTTAAATGTATGCATTGTGGAGCACCATAGTGTACAAAAAAATTCTCTACCAGTACTTTGGCTACTGTGGCGGCCTTTTAATCTTTGATTGGGTGGGCCTGAGCATATCACGTAAAATGATCTGTGACAACAAGCACATTCCCAATATTCTTCGAATTGGGCTCCAGACTCAAGAAATCAGTACACACAAGCTCCACTGGTGCACTAGTGGTTATGTTGACCAAAGGGGATGCTTTTTGTGGTTGAACCTTCTGTTGAAGACATCTGCTGCAGTTTTTGATATACTGATCAATGTTGACGCCCATCCTGGGCTAGTAGAAATGTGCATGGGCTAAGTCCAAGGTTCTCTCACTACCCAGATGCCCCCTATGGCCATGGAGAGCTTTTAAGACCACGTACTTAAACTCTGAATGCAACACTAGTTGTTTTTTCACATCTTCTCTCTGATTGTCTGTTAGTTCTCTGTACAACAGTCTTTCTCAGAGCTTAAGTTTAGGCCCTTCTTGAAACAGTAAGGCAGTTCTTGGGTCATTGGACCACAACTTTGACACATCTTTTCCCTTGTGTAATGCATTCAGAACTGGTCTGATCATGGGATCATGCTAGTGTTCCTTTTGAATGTCAGCTGAGGTGAGCTGGGGTAAGGCACTCAAATATAACACTGCAAAGTTACAGTAGGCCACTGGCAAACATGTATCAGGTGGTCCCAGACAATCTACTAGACAATTTACAATCTCAGACAATGGATTTTAATTTCTATCAAACTTGAGGCACATTGCCTTCTTGGAATGCTCCGAGATGTGTACTTGCTCCTGGTTAAAGGCAGGCCTTCTGGAGAGAGCATCGGCATCAATATGATTTAAACCAGGCTGGTATTTCACTGCATAATCATATGTCAACAAAGCCGAAACCCATTGGTGCCTGGTAGCATTTAACTTGGCAGAGGTTTGAACGTGGTTAAGGGATTGTTGTCTATTTTAATCAGGATCTTGGCACCATACAAGTATTCCTGCAATTGCTCTATGATGACCCACTTTAAAGTGAGAAATTCCAACTTGTGAACTAAATAGTTATTTTCGGATGGTGTCAAACTTTGGCTCGTAAACGCCACTGGGTGCAGTCCCTCTGGGTACTCCTGGTAGAGTACAACTCCAAGGGCACTCAGGCTGGTGTCTGTGTGAAGTACATATGGCTTGGACGGATTAGCATAAGCTAGAACTGGTGCATGTGGAAGCTGATATACAGTATAATTTCTTGAGATGCTGTGTCACATTTCATGGTCCAGCATGACCCAAAGAACTCATGAGTCTTAAAGTAGATCTTGTCACCCTCTTTAACAGTTCCCTTCTTGAATTTCTGATTAGTGGGTGGATATCCTTGCGTCAGGTTTAGCAGTGGTCAAACTACCGTAGTGTAGTCTTTGAGGGAACGATGATAGTAGCCACAAATACCCAGAAATCTCTGCATCTCTTTTAGATTGTTTGGCCTTGTCCAAGTGGTCAGAACCTCCACTTTGCTTGGATCAGTCTGAATACCTTCAGATGACATGATGTGGCTCACATACAGTATTTCAGCAAGCTTTGAAAGAACTGACATTTGTCAATCAATAGTTTCAGGCTGAATTCTTCTAGTCTGTCCAGTACTTTGAATAGGCGAGCCTCATGCTCCTCAAGGGTCTTACCAAACACAATGATATCATCCAGGTAGAAGAGACATTCAAGGAGGTTCATGTCTCCTATAGCATGCACCATTAATTGTTGGAAATTGGCTGGTGCACCGGATATGCCTTGGGGCATACGTAGAAATTCATAGAAGCCTAGTGGACAAATGAATGCAGTTTTTTCCCCGTCCTCAGGGGCCTTTGCCATTTGATAATAGCCACTATGTAAGTCAAGAACAGAGAACCATTTGCTCTCATTTAAACAGTCTCAGGTGTCCTTTATGCAAGGCATTGTGTATTGGTCAGGGATGGTCCTTTCGTTCAAAGTTCTGTAATCAACACACATACAGACTGAGCCATTCTTCTTGTGAATCACCGCAATTGGGGAGGCGTAAGGGCTGAGTGACTCCTGGATAATTCCAGCTGCGAGCACTTCCTTTAGGTGGTGTCTGATGTCGTCAATGTCAGTGGAAGCTAACCGACATGATCGCTCCCTGAAGGGCCTTTCCTCGTGAAGTTTAATGTATTCAGCACCATTAACACAACTGACGTCCCACTGTTTTAGAGAACATACCTTGTTTCACTGCACCAGATTTTGGCTGATTTAGTCCTGCCAGTTACTTGGGATGGGTGACTCTCCAAAATTGAACATACTGGGTGACACTTCATCATCTTCCTCTTTGTAGCACTTAGTGGGCAACACAGCAGTGTCTGCTCAATATACTTGGGCCAGGGTACATCCCTGAGTGACTTTAATGTCTCTGACAGTAACATTGCAGATCTGTACCACAACTGTTTTAGCATAGGAGTGAGCACAGACTGGGAGAACACTTGGTTTCACTAGAAGTCCATCAGACAACCTTCCCTGTTCTAGGGCATCCAGCATAAGTATCTTATTGGTCACATCCTCGAGCATATACCTCTCCACTGACACTGCATTGTGCATCGGGTGGCAGGACAAGAGTTGACGGATCTTTTCTTAGACAAATCACGTCTTTGTCACATTCTCCTAAGTGCATCTACATCTCATAGGCCTTCTGTACCATGGCATGGATATGTAGAGCCCTGCCTGTCTTTGATGTTTGTCTTTCTTGACACATTTGAGCCAAGCAGCCAAACATATGTGCATTAGTGCCAGTCAATACTGGAATTCCATCATATAGGCCAGAAGGAGGACAGACTAATGCCAAGATTTCTACAAGCTCGTCCACACCTGTAACAGTGATTCGGAAAAAGAGCCACACTTTTAAGAATCCAAGGCATGGATAAGATTATTAGCTCAAGCCGCCATATGCAGTCCATCAAGGGGTTGTAAAGGATGGTCAGATAGATGCTGATTGTACCAGTTTTTAAATATTATTGTAACCTGAGATCCACTGTCCAACATGGCTTGGGCTGGATGTCATCCATGTGCATGGTAGTCTTCATGGAAGGTCCTACCATTTCTGACAAATCAAGAAGTGCATTATTCACAGGATGCTGGACAGTTGATTTGGACATGTACAACTTGTGTGGTGGCTTGGACTGATGTTTTATATTGCTTTGTCTGACCGGTTGAGCAACTCGCAGTTACTTTCCTCAAATCTTCCGGGGCACAGCATATTCTTTATTGTGCCCATCCTTTCCACAGTGATAGCAGAATACATTGGCTCTGAGGTTAGGAGTTGAGCAGGGTCTTCTCCCTGTTTGCGGCTGTCATAAGCACCAGACTGGTACTCGTGATTTGGGCTTAGGATTCAGGGTCAGCTCCATTGGGCCTCCCTCCAGGACGAGGGCTGCTGAGATGACTGCACAAGGTCTCTTACCAAAGCTCACAGTTCTCTCATTTCTTTTAACATGTCACTATCCAACCTGCTTTCAGGGGCTTAAACACTGGCACCTTTCACAGTGGGGTACACTTCACTGGTAGCCTCAGTAGTCGAAGAACAAGAAATAAGAATTTTGACCATGTCTGCTGTAGTCTGCACACTAGCTCTCAATTCTTTTAACTCTTTTAAAAGTCAGTGAGTTGCTGGGAATCAAGCAAAGTGTCCTTTTCACTTGATTTCTCAGAGGCAGGGCCAGCTCTGGCAGCACCACATAAGGGTCCCAACACTCGTCCTCATACTTGGCTTCTCTAATCTCTTTCATCTACCAGCAATAGGCAGGGGATCATCTTTGCATCCCTGGAACTTTAGTTTGAGCATGAGGACTCCGGACTACCGAGCTGACTTGTGGATATGTTCTAACCTCACTCTGTTTAAGTCACTGGCTTGTATGCCACCCTTGCAGTGTGCTCTCGGAAGGGCTGTTTCTACCAGTCACATAAGCAGACAAACGTTCATTTTCCACTATTTGGTGGACTTGAATTTCCACATTAGGTCTTCTCCTGATTCGGTACTCCCAAAACACTTTCAACAGCAGACAAAATTCATTAACTGAAGCATCAGGATTTGTGGACCAGAAAACTCTGATGGCTTCAAGCTCAGAGCCCCTTAAACTCTTGATAAGTCTCTTCAGTTTCTCACCCTCCACACTGCCACTCTTGAGCAAGGGGACATAGATCCACCCAAGAAAATAGTCATTTTATGGCTAGAGCACTCACCCAGTTAACAAAAACTAAATAAATAACAAGTCTCTAAGTCATCTTCCCTTGGGGTGTGGGAATGGTACTTGAAAATAGTCTAAGCCTGTGGTAGAAGGTGAGATTTTACTGAAGGTACCACTATGGGGAAAAACGTAGGTGGGTAAGGCACAGGTTCAGGAGGAGTAGTCGGGAGGTTAACTGGAGTAGCCACGGGACTCTCTGTTACCCTTTTAGATCCTCAAAAGTCTGTCCCTCAGCCGCTAACAGTTTTCCCAGCTTTCTTTTAACCTTCAACTTAGGGTGACCTCCCAGGGGTAGATGCCACCACTATACATAGTGATGACTCTCCATCCCACCTGGGACTCTTCAGATGTGATAACTGGGGTACTATCTCTGATCTATGGGTGCTACATTCAATTAGAACCACTATACTCTGAGTGCATAAGTCAGCATTTCGCCCGTATGGTGGTTTTCAGACACTTAACTTTGCTCCTGCCTCCTCTATAGCAGCTTTAATGGTACCCAGCAGGTTATACAATAACATTAAAGCATGGTGGAGACCAATTTACTCAGGCTCACTCCACCCTAACAGATGGTGCACAGTCATTTTGTACGGGGGAGTCTCAAGTTTAACCCTAGAAAGTTTCTCCATTTTTATTTTGCTGCTCAATCAACAAGTAGTTGCAATTTTGTATTTTGGCCACTAGGTGGCAGTAATCCCAGCAGTGCATCCATGTTTGTAATCCTGACACCATTATACCAAGGGCTACTACCCTTGCCTGCTGTCCTGAATACAGGTTGAGGGGCCTGGGTTTGAAGTTAACAGCTACGGGTATCCCTGCCCTCGATTTACACAATAGTTTGGTGTCTCCACACAGAATAGTGCTAAGTGGGTATCTATCTAGATTGGTACAGCCTTCTGGGAAGATATAACCATCCACAATCCCACCTAGCAACCTTATACACCTCAATTGACAATAGCAAGTTTTAGCAGTCAATGTACATTTCAAACAGGCATTAATAATATGCTCATGCACCATACGTACCACCAGGGTCTGGACTTGGCAAACACCCTGGACCCCCTGCAAAAGACAGTTTAAATGTGTGCATGCACATTAAATATACTTAGCACTGTAGTAATAACCTCAGACCTCGTAATAATATGTTCATGGACTTAAGTTAACATTCAAATAAAAAAATCAAGTTTATTTTGGGGGTCTGTAACAAGGGAGGGGCAAGAATTGAGGCTAATGATTACTGTACTGTATTTAGGCAGAACGGATTAATTATGCTGTTTTAGTCCCTGACTCATCAGTCCATGTAACTGTTGGGTACCCAGAGTGGAATACAAGCATGCCTGTTGCTGCCACGGGGTTGCAAGCGTTGCAGCTGGTTGGTGCCCTTGATGGAAAGAATGGTGATTAAACATATGCAATAACTCAAAACCAATTGTATACATTACGGATGGCCCAGCCTATTTAAACACTTTAACTGGTGGGAAGAATCAGGTGATACCATAAATAATGTAACAGCTGGTTGCAGGGAGCTACCCTGGTTTTACTCACTGTACCCTGTAGAATGGGGTATGGCAGTGGCGACATGAAGACCTGCTACTGGCTGAAGAACTGATGGTGGGGAACAGAGCCAACATGACTCACCCTGCTTCACAGCTTTTTCCTGTAGGTGGCAGCAACCTGTGCATAGCTGCATCGCAGGTGCCGAATCCCCAGATCTGGTCTCTCACTGAGATGGTAAGGCTGCTGGTACAGAAACAGCCTATCTGGGCCTTTGCTGGCATGGGCCCAGTCAAGGAGATGGCTTTCAATAGTTTTTAGCTGTTTGCTGGTGAACCCTCCATGTGGGTAGGCAAAGTTTGTTGCTGCGTAGTGCTGTCTCCTTTTCTTATACAGGAGTCTCTGGAACACTTCTCCCTGGAGCACATCTCCACACATAAGGTAGGCCACAAGTTCAGTGGCTAAAAAAACATAAAACTTTATTTTTTTTTGGTTTCTGGATGGCTTGTATCTCAGCCGATTGCTGAGAAACCCCACAGTCTGCTATCAGGCAGTTCTTGGAGATTGATCCCCTTTTGGACCAAAACTAAACCACAGGAGGCAATACAGGCCTCTCCAGTGAGGAACACACAAAACCCATCCAGCTTCTCTCTCCGGGTCTCGAGCTACAATGCACACAGTTTAAAAGTAGTTCTGGAAGAAGATAATTTTTCCTGCTTTCCAGTTGGCTGAGGAGACTGTCAATCACAGTTCCAGGGCTCCCATTGGTCTGTTTAAGTGCAAACCTGAAAGCTCACAGTTTCTCCCATAAGACATTACAATTAGGACTCCTCAAGGACCCTGTGTCCTGATTGGTCAGAGAGGAAGTCAGGACCAAAGATGGCGGCTCCCATTGGGAGAACTGATACTTGCAATACTGGCATATACAAACAACATGTTTATTTTAATATTAAGGACATTTTCAGTTAAATTTGTACAGTGCAGTAAGGGCTCACTCTGCATTATTAGCAACAGCAGAGGGGAGCCAAACAGAGAAGTGTCTGGCTGGTCATGAGCCCTGCAGTGCTGAGACCCAGCCCAGGCTATTTCCACAGTACACCCAGCTGAAGCTCTTAAAGGGAGACAATTGGCAGTGGGCACAAGAGAAGCCCAGGGAGACAATTAAGGTAAGCACCCGAATTTGGGGGGGGGGCCACAGTAACAACACAACAAACACCCTGTCATAGCCAATAAACTGTAACCACAGAAGGCAACGCTCACAACAAAGAGTGGGTGCTGGAAAAATAAAAGCACATTTCTAAGAACCAGCACTCTAGGCACCAAAAAATTCAGGGAAAGTTATTTTAATTTGAAAAATATCAAGGTACTTACAAGTGCATATTTAACAGTGAAGAATCACAGTAAAAATTAAGGCTCCCATACACATAGATGTGGCCTCAGCACTTCAGTGTTATAAACACCTTCCTCAGGAGGAGTGGCGAGGCTTCTGGATGTGGTGTGGCTTCTGACACAGAATGACACTAGCTGTAATTTGTCCAGGTGCTTCTGACACTAAATATATTGGAGGCTTAGGTGAGGAACCACGAGCAGTCCAGGAGAAATTGTAGAAAAACCACAAATGGTAATTTATTGTACTACATCACAAGAATAAAATAAAGTGAAAAACATTTCAGCATCTTTCCTCTAGTCTCTCTCTCTCCAAATCTTTCTTTCCAGCAGGACATTAAACAGCCTGTCCTGGCCCTGCTGAAAATCCATCTCCCTTTTCAGTTTCTGGCAATACTAACAAAGCAGACCATGGTGGCTTTTTTGCAACCCATTTTTTTAGGAGATTAGCATGGTATATCTTAGTAGGGTTTCTTCGATAAGGGGTCTCAACCCCATAATTTTCTTTTACCTCATGGTCATAATATACTTTCTGACGGTTTTGGGCCTCTTCCTGGTTAGTATGTGCAATTTCAACATACTTGGCTAACTTCTTTCTTAGCACACACATATATGCTGAAATAGATTTTTTTTTGAGAAGGGTTATCTTCCCTTGATTCCTTTGTAACATCTAGGGGCCCCTTGGGTTGTCTACCATACAGCATTTCAAATGGTGAAAATCCTGTTGATGCCTGTGGCACTTCTGATAAGCTGAAAAGCAAGTATGATAGATACTGGTCCCAATCTCTTGCTTCACCTTTCACAAACCTTTTAGCATGCATTTTAGAATCTGATTAAAATGCCAACAAGACCAATCTGTTTGGGGTGATAAGGGAGGTCCTTATGATGGTACACCGAGTAATTGATAGAGCTCCTTCAGCAAGGCAGCACCAAAATTACTACCATGATTAGTAATAATTTCTTTAGGTATACCAACCCTGCTGAAAATTTTTGCAAGCTCTGCAGTCACTTTCAGGGCTGTTACAGTGTGTAGGCACCACCTCTGGGTGTCTAGTAGCACAGTCAAATACTACCAAAATGAATCAATTACCCCATTTGCTTCCATCTAAGGGGCCTGTCACATCCACTGCAATCCTCCTCAAGTGGTACATCTATCAAGGGTAGGGCTGCAGGCCCTTGTCTCGTCAGACAATAGGACTACTTTCTGACATTCAGGACAAGACTTGTAATAAGTAGTTACATCATCATGGATCCCAGGCCAGTAAAACCTGTACAGTATCCTGGTAAGGATGCATTCCCTCCCAGAGTGACCAGCCATAGGATTATCATGTGCTTGTCTGTAGTGACTAATTTTATATTTCTTTGCGATGACCAATTGCTCTACCTGTTCCTGTGTCTGAGAATTAGCACAAACTCGGTACAGTAGCCCATTCCACTTTCTAAAACAGGTTCCACCTTTTGTGTTTCACCCCCACCTGCCTAAAGTAACCTTGGAGAAACATCATTAGTTTGTTCAGAAGCAAAATCACAATTAGTTTATCAGTCTGGTTTCAGGATTTTCATAAATGAACCCCGTATGTCTATCAGTCTTTTGTTGCTGCTGCTGTTTCAGGTGTCTTTTTCCTGCTGGGACTTCCAGATCTTGGAGCTTGGCTGAAACAAGTCTTGATCAAAGCTACCAAAGGGAAAACTGCCCGCATCATCCAAGTTTTTCTTGCCTGTGCTCTTGTCATCACAGCTGCTGAAACTGCAGGTGTGTCTCCCTCTGTGATTAACTTAGCAAAGCCTAGAAAGTCATTTCCAATCAACACTGGTACAGGTAACATCAGTACTACTCCCTGTCATATCCTACTGCTCATAGAAAACTGGGGTTTGAACAATTTTTTTTAAATAAAACAAAAACTACTTCAGTATGTTAAAATGTCACAATTTGTCTTCCTATAGTCCTTTCAATGGAGGACTGTCACCAGGGAGAGCTACAGTATGTGGTGTTTCTAGTATTGTGTTATGAGTACTGTATCTTCTTTTTATATCACTGGCATTTATTTACAAAAAAAATAATACTGTAAAAACATCACTAAGCAATAATACCCGACAGGGTGGGCATTATTGGGAAATACCGGACTGCCCAGGGGCATGATGAGGCCTGACGCCACAGGCGGAGGGCCTTATAGCCCTGGAAGGTCCATATTTCCTAATAATACCCACCCTGAGGGTATTATTGCACTTATAAATGGTTTTCTTAGTAAGCTTTAATGAAGAGAGGAAATTATTATAAAAAATTAATAGTATTAGCAGAAACAAAAGTATTTAAAAAAAATAGTCCATGTTTCTTTAAGGCTGTTTCAGGTTGTGTTGCTCCTCCCACAGCTATCAACCCCAACACACACTTCCTGACACAGTCACATCCACCTGAAGAATTAGTAAATATGCAGAAGCAGTCTGTGGGCATCGTTGTGTCATGTTTGTTTAACATTTTTTTTTTTAATTGGGCTGCAGTTGTATGTTGCATCTGTTAAGCTGGGACCTGTGGTGAGAACTATGCATTGACGAACAGCTCTGAGGTAATTATGTATTTAATTTACATTGCTAGATGGAATAAGTGTGGAGCATTGTAATTTGAGGCAGTTCTGGCATTTGTGGCAGTAGAATGATATGATTTTGAAAAGGTTCTGAGCAATGGATTGTTTCACTTCCGGTTTAGCATAGTGCTGCGATAGTGCGGTCGGGAGAGTGCAGCTGTGAGAAAAAAGGGCACTCTTCCTGACTGCAGAATAAATGGAGTGTCTTTTTTTTTTTTTGAACAGGAGCGATGTTATACTGAAGGAGTGACTGTGTGTGTGTGTGTGTGTGTGGAGGGGGCGTTTGGTCTCGTATGAAGAGAAAACATGGCGGGATTTTAAGTATTAACTGGTGGTTTCAGCTAATGAGTAAGCAGGGTGAGCACCTCTGCACAAGGGTATGTGGTAAGGTGGCACTCAGGCTAGTACTAATTTCTTGCTGGGCATTTATTGAAAATAAATGCCCAGCTGGAAATGTATTAGCCAATCAGCACTGAGAATCCATTCTTGCCATTTTATAAATTTACTTAGTTACTTAGTTAGAAAAGATGGAAAGGGCGAAAGGCCCATCTAGTCCATCTCCCACACGTGTGGGTAATTTTTTTCAAAATGGCTATTACCATAGGCGTTTGTCCAATTCATGCTTAAATTATATGTGTTTTAATTTTCTGAGTATGTTCCTTATCAGCTGTTTGTGTCCTAGATACTGGTACTATGAGGCCTCTGTAAATTGAGCATAACTGTGGCAGTGTTCAGATTTTGACACTCATGCTGCCAAAAGCAGTGCTGACAGAGCAAACTGTTTTTGTCAGTAAAGCTGAGAAACAGTAGGACATAAAAACAGTTGTACAGAGCTGTGCAGTGATATTTTATGTAACTGATCGAACTTGGTACTCGGATTAGTCATATCTATTGGTTGTGCTCTCACAATCCAATAGGTGAGAACTTGTCTTGACTGATCAGGTTGCAGGATTCTCAATACCCTGTTTAAAAGACACTTTAAAACACCACAACTTCTCTGCATTATTAGCAATTGTCAGACTTACTGATGCTGAGTTTATGTTGTTGTCAGCAAGACAGAAATTTGCTTACAGCACTGCCAGCCAGGATGCAGGGCATTATCTTACAACATTACTGCAAAATGCTGCAGTATGCTACAGAGAACAGAGCAATCAGTGGCAATTATGCCCTTTGTCATGCAGTATTTTGTGACATGTCATTTATTGCAAGGTACTGTATTACACCCTGTCTGGCTTGGCTGTATATACAGCTGTCTGAAAAACAAACTCATTCTTATAACATTTATAAAGTGGGTAAAGAGAAATCCTGGGCTCAGTTTTGAAAACCCTGAGACTGATACTGCGCTGCTTCGCGGTAAACAGAACTGACACAAGTGGCTGCTTGTGCCACACAATGCATCAGTCCTGATTTTCTATAGCAGTCTGTGTCAGGAGGGGCTGCCTGCACCAGCTGGGCTTGCGCCATACTTGAGCGGACATATGGCCATGCTGTGGTGGACAGAGGGTGTGCCCCACAACACAGCTTCATCATCCTCTTGTGATAATTTCAAGTCCAGCCAAAGCTGCAGGTTCCACTGGTGCTTAAACAATCCAGAGCTGATCTAAGCCCAGTGTGCCACTACTGCCTGGAGTGGAGGGACAGCCAGGGAGCACTGCTGCACAGGATGGCTGCCCATCACAGATGAGGGCAACACATACAAGGCAATCCACACATACTGGAGTGTGTGGGACACAGTAAGCAAGCCACATGGTCAGCTGTAACTGCACAGACCCTCCACAAATGCTGCAAGGAAAAATGTAAGGATACCGCCTGCAGACTGTACCATGGATATGAACCTGCCAAAGACCGGTAGGTTGGGACAGCCAGTGCCAGACAGGAACATGCTTGGTGCATGAGCAGCATGTGGCAATATATAGATAGGGGCACAGGAAGTCTGGCTGCAGGAAGTGGACACAGGACACAGTGATGGCTAACAGGCACTGGACATTTGTCATGATGCCCTGTGTGGTGTATCAGACAGAGCCATGCCATAGGGTACCCTACAGGAATAAATGCCACTGGAATATGGTAACAGACCATCCTCACAGGAGCACCAGCTGTCATGACTCAGCAGAGCTGGCTGCCAGTCCACAGCTGTTTTCAGCCACCCTGGTGTGGTACACTCATGCCCATAGCACCTGCAATGGTTGTGAGAGGCCTGGCAGTGTGCTCTGCAGTCTGAGTGGTAGACATGCAGGGGTCCTGTGTGCTGTTGTTATGGCACCACACCACAAAGGCAGCATTCGGCCATATCAAGGGATGTGACACTCCAGCTGTGTAATGCCCCAGGTCTGCATGCCTAGACATCGTGGTTGGGGGTCAATGTGCTACTGCAATATGCAGTACAATGTACATACTCAACCTCAGTGGATGCCAAGTCACACACTCCCAGCATGCTGCAATGCCTGTACAACTGGTACAGGTCTCAGGCACCACGTCCTTCACTAGGTCCACCCATGTGAACAGTGGGCAGTACCACACACAGAGGTGTTGGCCCATGCAGCAGTATCCATATGCCTTGGGTTGATGTGTGGCACATAGGGTCAAGCAGCACCATCCACATCCACTACAGGTAGCAGTGTCAGCATCAGTGGCACCATGGGAGGATGTTTGTACAGTACTTAGATGGACCACATATGGGGCATGACACAGTGGACCCACCTGCAACATGGCTACAGTCTTGATAGAGGGTGGTACCAGGGCAGTTTGTGACACGTTGCACCACAGGATACTGTTGCACTGGTCCAACATGGTGTGCACTGTCCTGCAGTGTACGTGGCCAGGGAGACCCATGTCCTGATATCACTGGAGTACACATTGCCCTACACCAATGATGGACAGCAGGGGCATCTGACAGCTGGCACCATCAGCTGACACCCCCAGATCTGGGCTCCAGCGCATGTTGGCCATGTGCACATGTCCCCTGCTATGGCCTAGAGAACCTGTTTCCATACTTCTTCCAAGAGGCCATTGTCATGATTGGGAGACTTCACTGGGCACTGCACAACTCCACTTCTGCCATGCTCCGTTGGCTACCATCATGCCACAGTTGCATAGCGCCAGTAGTGAAATGGGACTGATGAGGCCAAGGTGGACAACCCACTATCTGTCAGTTATTGTGAGGTGCATGGATGGCACAGAGTCACAGCTGTCCAACACATGTCTTGAGTAGTGCCAGTGCCCTGTCAGTCAGCATACAATACTCTCCCTTTCCAAGGTGTGCAGCACCTGGTGCTACAGTGTTCATAGGGGGGTACCTGTTGAGGATTTCATTGGTGCTTTGTTGCCATAGAAGACAGAGCCCTTTGAATGGAATCAGCCAGCCCCAAGACCACCTTCTTCAAGGATTTTTTATTTACAGTTTCTGAGGCCCGAACCACTGACACATGTATGGCATTGACAGTAGCCTTTGCTTCAAGGCTCAACTATTGTTTGAGGTCATTACCAGTATGCTACTGGAGTGACCAATATGCAGCACAATGAGATGCCAGCAGTTGGGTACCCATAGTGCCATGCATCATGCCCGGTACACTTCATTGATGTTGCAGTCACCAGCTGTCCAGGTACACCATAGTCCCTGATGACATATTATGGTGTGACTGACACAGACTTGTTGCATGGTGTCAGTCAGGTGAGGGGGGTCGGTGAATGCCTGCCACTGTCCCTGAGGTTGGGTGGGTTACAGTCAGATGGGGTGCTGCCAGCAGCCTCCATCAATCCCATCCCATGCTCCATGTGTTTGACACATGGGAGCAATTGCAGCAATCTGAGGGAGTTTGGTGCCAGGACCCCTCCTGCACCAGAATCTGGTGCAGGATCCGTGAAGTCACTGGCATTCTACATAAGCTGCTGTTTTCAACAGCTTGTGTCGCTTTAATGAGCAGTTTGAAAATTTAACCTCTGTGTCCTGATTGGTCAGTACCTGTGTGCTTATAGGACAACAGACTTAAGGCCGGCACTTCTATGGGCACCAGGAACAGAGTGCCACTAATGTCACTGTACCTCGCAGTGGAATATCTTAAAAATGTTAGTAGCCATGTTGGTGAAGTAAAAGCCCACCAGCTACAGTTTAGCATCACTTTAAAAAAACAAAAACACACAGTTTTTATAACCCTCTCAGCCCATGCCAGCCCCTCTGTAAACCTATTGTTTAAAATCTAAAACCTAATCATCTTGTACATGAATAAAAATATAGTTTTGTTACTTCTTTCATTTAGGCTTCTTGCTTCCAGCCATTGATTTCCAAATGCCATTCTCATGCTCACACAATGCCGCCCTGGCCACTTGCCTGCAATGTCATCACTTAAAAAAACTGCTGTGCTAAACTGCACTGCCAGCAAGTGAAGTGTCTCTCCTTGATTAAAAATGAAGCAATGTGTCCTTTAAACACAGAAATAAAATGTTTCCTCTATCACGCCACCCTTGATGACAACAGTCATCAGGGAGGAGCATATTCCACTTCAACTGTGACCACTCACCTCATGCTGATAGCAACAGTGCAGATGAATCACTTATTGTGGGGGATGGTCTCTGAGGCACTCCACTTACCTGACATCATGGGTTGTGTACACCTGATAGGTTGTCTTGATGCACATGTGACTAGTTTTGAGGACATCCCCTCTGAGTGTCTCTGGTCACTTCTAGTCAGTTCAATTTGTGCATCTAACATAGGTTGTTGCACTTTCCAGAGCTCCAAAGCATACAACATCCAAACAACTCACTATAAGGTAGGCGAACAGCTTTTCTTCTCTTATGTACATGCTACCACTAGCCTGTAGACAGCACAGCTTGTTATGCGTTCTTTGATCCGTCGGTCTAGTACCAGCATTATTATTCGTTAATAGCAAGACAGGCAAAGAATCAATGTTTCTCTTACACTTAACTTTTGAGCTAATACTATGTTATTTTGCAAATACAGGGACTATATTCACAGCCCAAACTCCAGTTTCTGTGCACCTCGACGTTTTAAGTGCTCTGGGTTCCCCTACCTAGCGGTCCCAGGCGCTGACCATATCACTGCTGCTATTACAATCACTGCTGACCTTATATGCCACTTATATTCTAACTGGTGATATTTTCTAGTCAGCAGCCACCCTGAGTGCTCTGCTACTCCTCCTGTAGCGGTATCAGACACTCATGTTTACCCTCTGCAGCCTAAGGCTACTACAACCAACGCAGCCCTCCACAGTGCTCTGTGAGCCCCTGTTTTCAGCGGTCTCAGACACTCCTTGGTATTGTGCAGTTACCTTGCCTGGCATTACAGTCACTCCATCCTACCTTGCTTGCCTCTTGTCTACAGCCACAGGCATCATTGCAGGGCATTCCCCTCTCGTTTGTCTTCCCAACATGGCGATCCAAAAAAATGTTATTTTATGGCCCCTCTCGGCCCACGCCTTGGCTTGCCTTCCAAAACCTTCTTCCTGCTTCTTCTACATTTTCAGAGCCTTCCTATTGGCCCTGCCACCCTCGTGAGACTCCACGGATGACGATCGCGAGACTTCAACGCAAGTCTCGCGACGTCAAATGCACGCACGCGCGCTTGATCAGAAGCGCTCGCGAGACTCCTCCAATGCTCTCGCGATGTCCCTAGTGATTGAGAGCTTCTCCTGGGAATGCTCGCGAGACTTAGAGGAAGTCTCGCGATGTCATCTCAGATACTCCTCTTTCCTACTCGCTCTATATCACACCGAAAACGAGTCCAATGTAGCGAGTTATTCTCCCAGCGACTGAAAACACTACACTACCTAAGCACAGCTCATATTAAGCCCCAGCAACAATTGCCCTGCGCAACAGCCCTATTATAGTAAAACTTGAAAGCACAACTCAAGTCACTTTTAAAGGTACAGCGCTACCTCTCCAACAAGCACTCTTAAAGGTACAGCGCTACCTCATTTCATTACCAGCCTTTTTAAAACAGGGGATCAGTGCAACCTTGCAGCACCATTACTAAAGATGCTGCTCATTACATGTATCATGCTTTTGACAGCACAATGCAGTATATACCGTTTTATCATGCCTATCATATATATGCTGCTCATTACATGTCTCATGCTTTTGACAGCACAGTGCAGTATATACCGTTTTATCATGCCTATCATATACTTGTTGTTTTATATCCATCTCACCTGAGCCAGCACACTAAGCATCTCCTTTCTGTACTTATCAGGTGACCATGCCCAGAACAAAAAGCTGCAAACAATGCCATGTGCCACTTTCACACCTACACTCAGGTAGACTATGCACATCCTGCATCGAAGACACCACTATGCACACTGAGACACAAGATTCAGAGGATGACTGCTCGCCTCCGTCCACTAGTCACGATAACACACATCAGATGGATGCCACTAAAGCTCTACTACATAATAACCAATTAATGCAGGCACAACAAGAAGTCTTAACAGCCATGCTACAAAAACTGACAGAACTATCGCAGCATCAGTCACCAACAACTAAGACAACACACAGACATATGCACGACAATGAACACCCCCTGCCAGAACCACAGGTAGACTCTAGTGACTCCTCCGATACGGAGGACACCAGTCTAGAGCAAGACCCACAAACTCTCACAGCAAAGTGGTGCTTCCCAGACCAAATCCCAACACTGGTATGCCACATTATGGAAACAGTAGGATTCGAGACGGTAACTCCAACACCCACATCAAACTACTACCCTCCCTGCAACCTGCAGCAAAACTTGCCGATGCTTTCCCAGTATGTGAAGCAATAGACGAGATTGTCCTAAAAGAATGGTCTTCCTCTGAACCAGCAAGAATTCCAGAAAGAAAATCATGGGACAGAATGTATCCACTGCAAGAGGATAAGCTAGCACTCTGGTGCACACCTCCTGCCGTGGACCCTCAAATTGCGGCACTAAACAGAAGACGGTACTCCCCACTGAGACCGCTTCTGGTTTAAAAGACCCGATTGACAGAAAGCTAGAGAAAACCTAAAGAAGACAGCCAAGTTAGCAGGCTTGGGAAGCAGAGCAGCTGTCACAGCCATCTACGCTACTAGGGCCCAACTCACCTGGCTCCAGGAAATACAGAAGAACACCCCGCAAAGTCACATCAATCCACCCTATTAGAAAATGCCATACTTTCAACTAAATACCTAGCGGACATGGCAGTAGACTCACTAAAATAAACGCCAGATCAGCAGCTATTACTAATAGAACCCGTAGATCCCTCTGGATGAAACTATGGGGCGCTGATAAGAATCCAAAGCTATGCTACACAGACTACCCTTCACAGGAACATGATTTTCAGACAGGCCATCGAAAAGTACCTCAAGGGTAAAGAGGATGGCAGATTAATGGCCAGAGAACAGCCACGATCGAGTTACCTCCCATCACGTCCCAGAGGCAGACAAACGTCCTTTCGTGACAAGAGACGAGCCACCTACATTTTTCGGGGCACCACCTTCCGCCAGAACTACTCCACCCGTACCACTACAACCGACACAGAGGCAGGGGCAACACACAAAGAGGCAGAGGCAACTACCATTGCCGCAACAATTTCAAAGCATGACTACTTACCTCCAAATCAGCAAACCATTCCCGTGGGAGCGAGACTGTCTCTGTTCCTAGAACACTGGGTACAGACCACCACGGACAAATGGGTGCTAGAGATAATATGACAGGGCTATGCAATACAATTCGCAACTGTCCCAAGAGGCCGCAGAATGCTTCAATCCCCCTCTTCAAAACAATCATACACAACAGCTCAGATTACTACAGCTATTCAAGAATTACTAGACAACAATGCCATTTCACCTGTCCCAAAACACGAACAAGGTACAGGCATATACTCCCTATTTTTCTTGGTACCAAAAAAGACAGGGGGGTTCCGACCCGTTCTAGATCTCAAACACGTCAACAAGTCAGTATGTCACATACCATTCAAAATGGAAACAACAAAATCTACACTCAAAGCTATCCGTCAGGGAGACTTCCTCCTTCCATAGACTTAAAAGGCGGCTTACCTACATATTCCAATGCGACCTCTTACTGATTCCTACACTTCTGCATTCTAGGCCAACACTATCAATACAAGGTCCTGCCTTTTGGTCTAGCATCCAGCATGAAGTGTTCACAAAGGTTTCAGTGGTACTGTAGCTCACTCACGACAACGGGTATCCACGCATTCCATACTTGGACGACTGGCTCATAAGGCACGCTCTCTATAACAATCCCTAAGGGAGACACAACAGGAGGTACACTGCCTGGAAACCCACGGCTGGATAATCAACAACAAGAAAGTCAACTGTCCCCACCCACACATTGGAACACCTAGGCACTCTCATAGACACAGAAGAAGGAAAAGTTTATCCTTCTGCCTCCAGAATCAACACAATTCTATCAACTGCACACAGACTGCACTCTAAGACAAGCGACACTATGGAACATTTCTCAGATGCTAGGTCTCATGTCATCCACTATAGACACCATCCATGGGCAAGATGGAGCAAGGCCCTCATGCTATTCCTGTTGACTCAAGGTCAGCCAGGCGATCTCGACCTATCCAGAGTGTCACTCTACCACCACGGGTAAAGCAAGCATCAAATGGTGGACAAACAGACACAAACTGACCCTAGGTGTTCCGATAGACATTACACCAGACATCACCATAGAAACGGATGCAAGCCTCTCCGGCTGGGGAGCAGTGCTCGGACACCTTACGGCCCAAGGAAAATGGTCCACTCAAGACTCAAAACTTACGATCAACACGCTAGAACTGAAGGCAGTGTTTAAGGCTCTACTGCACTTCTCCAAACACGTCCTACACAAGCACGTACAAATCAGGTCAGACAACCAAACCACGGTGGCTTATATAAACAAGCAAGGCGGCACAAAAAGCAGGACTATGATGTCACTATCATCCAAACTACTCAACTGGGCTCAAACAAACTTAAGATCAATATCAGCAATGCACCTGGCGGGGAAGCTCAACGTCACCGCGGACTGGCTCAGTCGCCAGATGATACACCCCAGAGAATGGAAACTTCACCCACTGGTATTCCAAAAAAATCGACCACAGATGGGGGCCAATACAGATAGACCTCATGGCATCTCACAAGAATCACCAATGCCCAAAATACTGGTCCCGCTTCAAGGATCACAGAGCAATAGGAGTGGACTCTCTATCACCAAACTGGTCCTTCCAAGTGGCATACATCTTTCCCCCCATTCCACTCATCCCTCAAGTGCTACGGAAGATCCGATTATTGAGAGCCAGAGTCATTCTACTGGCACCTCACTGCTCACTGAAGAGCATGGTTCATGACGATCGCCTCCATGGCACTGACAGATCCCTGGCAACTACCATTGCTACCGGACCTTCTCACACAAGGACCGATTGCTCACCCGAACCTACATCAATTACAACTGACGGCATGGCTCCTGAAAGGAAGAGACTGCTGAAAGCAGGATACCATCCTCTGTCATTCAGACCATAGCATCCTCATGTCAACCTTCCACTCTTACCACTTACTTACGACACTGGAACATTTTTGACACATGGTGCCGTATCACAAAATCAACTCTGCAAAATGCACCATTCCACATATCCTCTTATTTTTACAGGAAGGTCTACAACTAGGACTCTCCCCATCATCACTCCGGGTACAAGTAGCAGCCATAGGAGCAGCACGGGGACAAATACAGGGCACCACACTGGGCTCCCACCAAGACGTCATCCGCTTCTTAAAGGCAGCCAATAACCTTCACCCCACTCAAAAACCCACTCTTGCACCATGGGATCTACCTTCAGTGCTAACAGCGATGACAAAACCTCCTTTCGAACCAATTGAGTCCATCCCCATTAACTGGCTACAACTCAAGACAGTTTTCCTAACAGCCATAGCTTCAGCACGGCGAGTCGGAGAATTGCAAGCACTATCACACAAAAAACCTTTCCTACAATTCTACCCCGACAGAATCTCTATGAGACCAATATCTTCATTCCACCCAAAAATCGCGTCCCAGTACCACCTTAACCAAACTATAGAAATTCCAGCTCAACTTCCACCAGAGGACATTCAAGCCAATCCACAGCTTCGCCTACTAGGCATGTCTCGCTTACTCTCTACGTACTTAGCCAGAACGGCGACTATACGCAAATCAGACAGACTATTCATTATCACTCAAGGCTCGAGACTGGGCATGGCAGCATCCAAAGCTGCCATTGCAGGGTACCTCAGAAAAGCAATAGCAGAGGCTTATAAGGCTAACAAGTTGCAGTACCTACAACACTAAAGGCACACTCCACCAGAGCCATTGCCACCTCATGGGCAGAAAGAAACATGGCCACTGCAGAAGAAATTTGCACTGCAGCCACATGGTCAACCATCCACACATTCACCAGACATTACAGACTGGACGTGTCCCAACAACACAAGACAAATTTTGCAAGAGCAGTACTCCTAGCGGCAAACACAAGAAACACTGACATTGTCACGTCTAACCCACCCTAGACTTCATTCACTGCTTTTTAATAACCCATGATGTCAGGTAAGTGGAGTGCCTCAGAGACCATCCCCCACAATGGTAGTTTACTCACCTGGTAAAGGTGATTGTGGGGGAATGGCTCTTGAGGCACTCCACTCACCCTACAGCACGTGACAATGACACATGGAAGCAACTTTGAACACAACATAGCATACTCTGTCTCACACAACATGTATTGCTACTCATCCATTAAAAATTTCACTTTAACCATCCAATCTCTACAGAGCAGTACATAATCATTATTAAGGTACAGTTGGGGGCAATTTAACTTACTTGCATTTCAGACACAGCTTTGGAAAACATCGAACTGACTAGTGACCAGAGACACTCAGAGGGACATCCTCAAAACTAGTCACATGTGCATCAAGACAACCTATCAGGTGTACACAACCCATGATGTCAGGTAAGTGGAGTGCCTCAGAGAGCCATTACCCCACAATCACCTTTACCAGGTGAGTAAACTACCTCTCAATCCTTAGAGTGGCAACAGAAACAGAGCTGACTTTCTTTTAGACCCATTGATGTTTGCTGCCACTGGATTTCTTTTGTCTCTAACACACAGACTAACAAACTGGAGGGGGCACCATGCTAAGTGAGGACAAGAGAAACAGATTGTAATCAAGTGCCCTCTGCTGGCACAACCACACCAGCAAAACACTATAATTGTACAACAGGAAGGGACTACTTTGATTAAAAAAACACGATCAACACACTGTCATAAACATTTTATTTTTTTTAATTTGTGCAATTTATATCTTGCCAAATATTTTTTCTTGAATCTGTTTTGTAAGTACGATAAGACACCCAAGGATGTGAGTTGTTGTCTAATAAGAGCACTACCTAGGGGCTGAAGGCTGTCAGCAAAGTGCCACATGCTCAAAATACACCCGAGAGTGCTGTTATCAGACATCAGCCCACATCCCATTGTGTCATATTGCTTACTTATGTGCCAGGTTCTGTATACCTCAGAACACAATGACTTACAGAGACATTGGAAATAGTTCTTCTTTAACCCTGAAAAGTCTCCACATATCAACAAAACCATTGTAGTACAGCAAAATCATTCTAGTACAGTATGTCAATACAAATTCGATCAAATTAGTTTGAAAGGTTCCTGCTGAATGTTCTGACTGGTACTACAAATAGGAAGTTCCAACTCTTAAAGGGGCAGCACTACTAAAAGAAGGCAAATGTGTGTCCATTTAAGCCTTTCATGTGTTGTTAATGTCTACCTTAAGATAAAAAGTAAAAGGCAACTGTGGTGCAAACTTACCTGCAGAAAGCAACCATCATTCCACTCAAGCAAGTAGGACATCTTGCAACAATGAACTGTATCAGAAAATGGACAGCTGTACACTACTAAGTAAAATATATATTTTTTATTTTAAAGAAGATCTTGAGTGATCTAGGAGCCATTTCTTTAATAAAGAAGCATCAAACCCTCTGATGACCTAATGGTTTCCAGTGTAGTCTGCCGTGCTGATAAGATGGCCAGGGTTCAAGTTCAAAGCCTGAGTTGTCACACATCAAGTGGCAAAGACAGTGCTGAACATCTACTTCAGGCACCTCCTACCATACAGAAGGTGGGTGTATATGGTCATTATGTAACTGCCTTCTGTTGCCCAGAAGAAAGAGAGCAGCGCGTAGAGGAATGCTGCCCTGAAGGGGGGAGTGCTGCCACTGGCATTACACAGGACACTGGCATAGGATATGTTGACTTTCTAGCGCCTGTTCCAGCAACTGTCAGTGAAATTATTGATGGATGGGCCTGCTCACTTCTGATTGGCCATAAGGTCTCCCATTTTGCAGTGTACCCCAGTGGAGTGGAGGGGACATAGAATACTTGAAAAGCAATGGCAGCCCTTAGGGCAGATGGCATCACCATGCTATCCCTTCCCAGGTATGTTTCTTAGGTGTCTAGTTTCCTGACCCCCCAACACACACACACACACACACACACACACACACGCACACATACACACATTGTTGTGAAGTTCCAAACTATGTTGTTTCCAGCTAAAACCACTCTGTGAGGTAGTCCAGAACAGCATATATGGGGAGAGACAGTGGGTATCTGAGTAATAATACTCTGTCAGTTACTGTCACTCATACCTGGGTTGCTGTCCAAAAGAAACTTACATTGGTTCCACTAGTACCACTTCCTCATTTTAAAAAACATATTAAAAGTCTTGTAACTCATAAGTGTTATTGTAATGGATAAATTATTGTATTTTAAAACTGTATGATTGACTGTTGTCATAACATGTGTTTATTTGTATGCATCTTATATTATATGCAATGTTTGTTATATGTTGGACGCAATTGTAAATGAGAGTGCATTCTCAATTGCCTTCCAATAAATGAATTTGAATTTGAGTGCCAATGAAACCACTGCAGCAGATATGGAATCAAGTTTATTTGTTTATTTATTTATTTGAAAATATTTCATCAGGAAGGCAACATGAGCTGTAGCCAGCTCATTTCCAGAAGCGTCCTGGGGGAGGAGATTACAAAAATAGGGAGATCAAACAATAACATGAGCAAGTGAGAACAAAGCTTACCATCAACTAATACATACACTTACATAAATCAAATAAGTGCAGGGTAGAACGAGCTCAGAGCTAATTTGGCAATACATTCATTATTAAACAATAACAGAAACAAGAGAGATCAAACACACTAACAAAATCAACTAGTACATACTCACGCATGGATCTACTAAGTGCAGGATTGGACAGTCATAGAGGAAATTTGACTAAGACATATAGCGAAATTCTAGTTCAGAACTGGACTGATCAATAGAACTCCAGGTAGGAGGAGCTATACCCAATTAGGAAAAACAACAAACGATGGTAGAAAGTAGGTAGTCCATTTGGTCAAGAGAGCAGATTAAGGATGTCTAATAGTGGTTGGAACTAGGCTGAGCATAGGGTGAAAGTGTTGAGTGTAGCCCTATGGAGAGGAGAGCAAGAGGAGATGGGGAGAGGAGAAACCTGCCTGGCAGACCCGACCCTGGAAAAGAAAGAAGGAGGTGAAGGGAGGGGGAATGGAGAGGGCAGGGAAAGGCAAAGTAGAGGGCCAGACCAGAGGCTGTACCCCTTCAGGATGAATAGAACCCTGCAAGGTGGTCCAGACCCAGGAAAAGAAGAGGTGAGAGAAAAGGTGAAGTGCTAGTAAATAGTCAGAAGATGAGCTAGTACACCGAGTTAGAAGGGAAAACAGAAAGCAGCTGGCAATCTGTAGGGAACTGTACTGTCAGGATGTGGGCTCATGATCCTGGGTGTCAGATCCTGAGTGTCGACATTCCATAGTACTTCAAAAATGGTCCCACTTTTGTTGGATTTCATAAACATTCAAATTACTGCCGCATTTCTGCTTTGACACAACAATGTAAAGATATAGGGGTTGTTGCTTATATGCAGCCCATCCCCAGACAAGTTCATGAAGGCATTATAGAGCTACTGATGCCTCATATGAGAACTTTAAACATACAGTATGTATACACAGTTCAGCTGGTGTTTGGAATATATTTCTGTTGGCAAATTCTAATGTATGTTTCTATCTTCCTTTTGTTCTTTATATTTTAAGGATACTTTTATGACAACAGGATCCTTGCCAGTTAGAATTGTCTGCCCTGCTTCTTGTCTGCAGTCTTCTGTATATTGAAAGTCATAATCCTCTGTCAGTGCTATCAAATTGTTTCCACAAAAAAGACTGTAATGTCACAAACAGAAGATTAGCAGAAGGAGCAGAAGAACTCTAATGTACAAATATCTTGTTTTTATAGAAATGCTCCTGATAGTAAAAGGAAAGAGAAATATAGAAAATACAGCACATAAATATTAGCTAATCAGTGTCAAAATATTTACTTCCAAGTTTGTCAGTGGGGGCTCAGTAGCTCAAGAGGAACTATCTCCAGGAAGAATAATGGGAGGAATAGACTCATACTGTATAAGTATTTCTTCTAAACCAAAACAATGCAGTACTGTGCACTGCAACAGTACTTGTGACACCCTTTTTAAATCAGAAAACTGCAGGCTTCAGACAGTCATTTGCCGAGTGATTTTGACATCTGTTCCTCCAAGGTTAGCGTAGCAATAGGCCCTCCAAGCCACACATTTTGAAGCCAGGATACTGTATGTTGCTTGCTGAGGGACAGTCAGGTACTGATAGATGGAGCAGCTGATGCATAAACAATCGATATAAGCTATGCCCATTTTAGCAGGTTTTGCACTGTGTGAGATGGCTTATTGCAGAAGTCTATGCTAAAGTCAGATGACAAGGGAAGAACCCAATCTACAATTGAGAATTCAGACAGGTATTTTACCAGCAGCTGGGTTTGTGTAGTATTGTTATGGTTCTTCTAAATCAGAGCACTTCAGTTTGATGAGAAGCATGATATATGAGACGTGTTATGCGGAATACCAATAAACTCCAATACTCCATCTATTACCAAACTTCTCTTGTCACATGAAGAATCTCATTGTCTTTTCCAAGTGCACTTCCACTTTAGTAACTCACTGCAGTACAGTAATAGAGAGTCCACCTCAGGGACTGTGTCACTCTACACCAGCCATAAAGCAGAAAATAATATTGGGCTCAGTCCAGCAACACTTTGCATGCCATTTACACTTCTACTTCTAAAGTACTGTATTTAATTAGAATGGCATTGTCAACTGTTAGAGACATTGTGTAGCATTGTACTAAACACTGTAATAGGATATTAACTAATCTATTATTGGGCTGGATTTTCAAAGGCAGTGTCCAGGAACTGTGCAATCTTTTACTGCAGTTGCACAACCTGCAACAAAAACACAGACCTAAAAAATGTGCTCTAGTTTTCTAACACAAGTGTGGCAATTTGCATGCAGAAAATGAAGTATGAATTAAATAAATGACACATGCATCCTTTTTGTGCCACAAAACAGGTACGCTATCACAAATACTGCAAAATATTTGAAAATAGCATTTAAAAGTGTTGGTGCATTTCAAATGATGCAGGCACACCCCAGAATCAGGAATTATACCAGCATCATTACTTTTGAAAATCCAGCCCATAGTGTAGTGACCTCCTGGGGATGTAGTTTCCTATTTATTGTTACTTTTACCTTGTTGGCTGCCTCTTATCCATACCTCTGTATAATGTTTTTTTTATTTTACATTTAACCTCAACATTCCCCGTGATCCCCTAATCCCACCTCCACAATACGGATAAATGTCACCAGAGCCTTGCACCTGCCATGAGGATTCTGAATGTGTGCTCCCCTCTGAGACCTTGCCATGCCTTGCTCAGGAATTGGCAGTAGGAGGTGCTGTTGAGCAATATGTACCATCCCCTCCACTCAGAGCAGACAGACACTGCAGCCATGATGTGTCTACTGTCTCTGGGTTCAGGAAGTGACAGACCTATAGTTACTCCCTGACCTGAGTCACCTAATTCATACAGCAACATACTGCAGTCTAGCCATCATGTAATCATGATGTTCTCTTCTGATGTCAGATGATAGTGACATGAAGGTATTTTAAACAGGGGGCCACCAGTTTTAAAAGAACCATGTTTCCAGTACAGTTTCTATACTGAGTTCTACTTACCTCACTAGTATTACAGTAGATAACAATGCTCATAAATATGGCAAACAGAAAAGATGATTTTTGGAGTTTGGGAGAACCAAGGAGTAAACAATTCCTGTTGGTGCTAAACATTTTCAGTTCCTAACATATAAACTGCCTTCTCTCTCTCTCTCTCTCTCTCTCTCTATACAGTAAATATTTCCTGTATACCTATTTTACATACATGAATAAAATGACTCCTAGATTTAGAACTGTGCCACGAAAAAGAAGCATGCCTGTTTTTAAAATTCAGATGGAAAATAACATTTACTTATCGAACAGCGTGCTTAGCCATCTAGTGACTATAGGCCTTCAGTACGAATATTTGCAAAGTCCTGAAGAATTTACTAGGAGGCTTTTTACCCTATCAAGAACTCAGTGCAAGACATGCTGATAAAAGCATAGAAAGAATTTAAAAAATAATATTTGCAAATCTGTTTATTTCTGCCCCTTTCTACTGTCTCATATGATCAATAAAATGACTGCCAGTAATGTCTTAAACATAGATGCAGCTTCCCTCTAATTATACTACTGTTCATAAATTGTTTCTAAATAAATGGTTATACAGTTTTTTTAAGTTAAATGTCTTTCCAAGCTACAGAGAGGAGGTGTGTGTGTGTGGGGGGGCAGACAATGTTGCAAGTAATTATTTATAGCACTGAACAGTAAAAGAAGAGATCACATGTTCCAAACTCGCACAGTGTCTGGATAAGTGGGTGACCTTGATTATCCTGTGCTTCAGTCCCTCATACTGTAGGTGTCAAAGTGGGTAGAATACGGATCCCACTGCAAATAAGATGTTATAGCTAAGGCTACAAATGGAATGGATCAATTTTTCTAAATCAAACAGAACCAATGTTTTTAAAGCTAAGGCGTACATGATGATTCTGTATGGTTTCAGAACCCTGCTAAAATTTATTCTAGCTTAAAGCAGCAGCATTTGCTAGATGGTAAACATTTTCACTTTTTTTGTTTTAAGAGACATGTGCTGAATTTCTGACATCCTTAGATTCATACTCAACACAATTTTAACTCTTTCAGATATTTTGAAAACCCATTTGTAGAACCATTGTTGTAATTAATGACTCAATGCATTACAAATGGCCACACCTGCAATATTTATTAATCTCTTCTGTTGGATGTACATTTGACGGTGCAAACTGGATTTAAACTAAGGGTGTGTTATTGATTGATTTGATTGATTGAATGATTGACTGATTGAATGATTGATTGACTGCAATTGTTTACCGGGTTGGCACACTGAGCCAAAGGCTCTTTTTCAGGAGCAGCCCAGGGCTGACAAAAAGCAGCTAAACGATAACAATTATAATGAAACTATGATGGTGCTAGCACATGTTTCTGATGGTAGACAGTATCACATCACATCAAGATGTTTAATTATTTCATGGCTGACATTTCAAGGGAGCAAGAACTTTTAAAGAAAGAAAAATATAAACATTGGTATATTGCTTTTTTTGCCAGAAATACACTATTGTTAAAAACAGCACATTGACTAACACATACTGTTGTCATGACTTCATGGAAACTTCTATATTTGCCATACGATTGAGCATAACCAGACTGCCAAAGTTGGTCTGAACCTAGTTTTACATTTTTTACACCTGTGAGTTTTAGTGCTTATAAATGGTGCTACATTAGCAGCACTGGTGACTGAATTCCTAAATTTATCTAAATAGCAAGCAAGTAGTACAAACATCCCACACTGTCCTGCTATGTGACTCACTAACCAGTCATGGAGGGACCAACTCTTATGGATAACAGGGTAGTTCAGACTCATGCCTTAAGAGCCACTGATTTTTATGTAAAAGTCCCAGTAAATAATAAATAATAATACATTTTATTTATATGGCACCTTACCCAAGACTAAGGTGCCTAACAATTTAAAACAGAATCAAGCAACAATACATTATCAGTAAAACAGCAACAAAATATTCATTAAAGAAGAAGATCAGTCATTAAATGCCTGGTGCCACAAAATGTTTTAAAGCTTGTTTAAATCCTTCCACAGCTGTGCACCCCATAACCAACAGGGTAGAGAATTCCAAAGGGTAGGGGCTGTATACATAAAGCCCTCACCCTCCATGATTTCAGACCTACCCTTAGAATCTCTAGAAACCCCTCATCAGCCGAGCAGAGTAATCATCCAGGGCAGTAAGGAAGGAGGAGCTCTTTCAGGTAGTCCAGGCCCAGTCCATGTAGGGCTTTAAAAGTCAGCAAACCAACTTAAAGGTGATCCACCACTGCACTGGCAGCCAGTGCAGTTCGTGCAGTACCAGCGAAATATGACTTGATTGAGCAGTTCCCATCCAAAGCTGAGCTGCGTGCTCTGCACTAGCTGCAAGTGGCAGATTTCCACCCCCAGGAAGCCCTAGGCAAAGGAGTTGCAATAATCTAAGCATGAGGACATAAAGGCGTGGACCAAAGTAGGCAAGTCGCCAGACAGAACCAGGTGCCTAATCCTGGTGATATTCCTAAAATGGTAAAGGAGGATTTGATGACAGCCGACACTCAAGTAATGCAGGGTCAGCCTTCATCAAAATTACCCCCAGGCTATGGATCTGTTTGGAGGTCGGGAGTGAACAACCACTGAGAAAAAGTCCTGACGGCGAACCAACCCCCCATCCAGCGACCCGGGTCCATAACCACCACCTCTGTCTTTTCCGAGTTCAACTTCAGCCAGCTGGAATCCATCCACTCCTGGATTTCTTTCAGACAGTTATTAAAGACTGAAAGAGCTCCATCCTGGTCAGGTGCGAAAGATAGGTAGAGCTGGGTATCATCAGCATAGCAGTGAAACCTCAGCCCATACCTTCTACAATGTCTCTGAGGGGAGCATGTACACTGGCAACATCATGGTGATAGCAGTGACCCCTGAGGGACCTCACACAACAGAAAAGATGGGGTCTGAGGAAAGACCCCAGACACCACTTCTCTGAGTTCTACCCATGAGGAAAGATGTAAACCACCTGAGGACCATACCAGACAGTCCACAGATGTAACTCAGGTGACCAAGCAACACCCCATGGTCCACGGTATCAAATGCTGAAGAGAGATCCAGAAGAACCAAGATGGAGCAGTTCTTCTGATCTCCAGCCATCAGGAGATCATTGAGCACCTGAACCAGTGCTGTCTTGGTACTATATCTCTTTGAAAACTGGACTGGAGCAGTTCATAGATGTCATGGATGGTCAAATGGTCCTCCAGTTGTGCTGCCACTACTTTCTCAATCACCTTCCTAAAAGGGAGGTTAGAGATCGGTCTGTAGTTTGCATGGCAGTCAGGGTCCAAGGTAGCTTTCTTCAAAAGCAGTGTAACCACTGCCTCTTTCAGGAGCTAGGAAACCTCCAGATTCCAAAGAGCACCAGACTATCCGTGCAAGGACAGTACCGATGACATCAATACAACCCAAAATTAGAAAATTGGTCCAGGATCCAAACTACAGCACATAGAGGCGCACACCCTGGATGATCTGCATGACATCCATGAACTCCAGTTGGCTGAAGGTACTCCAGGAAGGCTGAGGTGCAGTGACTGTGCACTGATCAGAAGCAATGCCCACAGAGTGTGCTGGTTGGAGTACTGCCCTGATATCAGCCACCTTATTAGCAAAGAATCGAGCAAGTTCATCACACTCTAATTGCAAAAAGGCTTTCCAGACATGTAGACAAGCTGGATTGCACAGTCTGTCTACAGTACGGAAAAGCTGAGCTGGTCGATTCTGAGCGGCCACAATCTCCCTGGACAGAAATGTGTATATTGATCCCAGCTGCAAGTGTGGTTTTATGATGTGGATGTCTGTACACAAGGAACAAGACTGAGACTGTCACAACTTAGTTCACAGAGGCAACTGAATAGTCATCATAGGATACAGACTTATATTTCTCTCCACTCTCTGTCAGGAGGGTGACCCTTGTTAGGCCCACCAACCTTTCTCTGAAAATCAGCTTTGTAATTTACCCTCCAATTTCCAACCCCATGATGAAGCTCTCCAGTGAAAGCAACCAGGAGGAAGCCAGGTCCATCTTGTGGTGAGGGTTCAGGTGTTGGTGGCAGCCATCATCCAACCTCACTGCCTCTGTTCAGTATGGCCCAGGAGTAATCAGAGCAGTGTGCTCTCCCATGACTCCAATGTGGTGTGCACCCACCACCCTACCCAACAGCACACATCTTTCTGTTCATCATCCTGTCCTTTCATTCATTATCCCCAGTCAGTAAGGCCAAGGAGGGACCAGGGTTGCATGGAAAAGTCTTGCAGCAGAAGAGGTGGGTGTGAAAACAGTGGTGGGCTTCATGCACACATGGGGTAGACACAGAGGAATCTTGGTAGGAAAGCAGGGGGTGGAAGTAGTCAGAGATCAGGTAGGGTCTGTGGTAACAGTATAGGCAGAGAAAAAATGGGCACACTTGGAGGGTCAGTAGGTCCTTATCTGCCAAGAAATTTTATGCTTCTTTCTGGGACTGTGTGGCCATGTAACAAAAAATTGAACATATGAGACATGCCATGAAATTCAGAAGTATAAGTCTTGTGAATTTAGAAGAAAATTGAATAGTGGTCCTTGACTACTAAATCTATTGAAAGATATTTTTATCACAACAATGCAATTGCTACATGTCTGTTTACTGGTGATAACAAAAGACTACAGACTTCTAACCATGGAACAGAAATTGAAACAACAAGATTCTGAAATGGATTCAGAAACTGCTCTACAGACTAGATGATCTCGAGGAACAATGCTCCTGTCTTTTGTATCTGATACAGATAGGAAATTCATCATCAAGCTTACATGCTAAAAGGTGGTGATAGTTTTGAGTGGCAAAAATGTTTTATTTTCTGCTGAATTGCATGTACCCTTATTTATTTTATTTATTTATTTGCATGTTGGTAACTGAGTGGACCCACTGAGACAAAGTCCCTTTTCAGGGGCGACCGGGGTGAGTAACAGGGGAGCAAAGGAAGTGTACACAGACACTTAACAAGAACAAGTAAAGGGGTGTGCACAGACACTTCTTCAGCTGTTAGCACATAAAGCAATTAACAATTAAAAAGTGCAAATGAACAGTGGACAATAGACAAAGTACAGACAAAATATTAAATCAAACATCAGGTCCATACTGGTGGGGAGTTTCAGTCTCATCCTAAAGTATAGTAGGTTGGAACTCAGCCTACAATAACAGAAGAGAATATGAGCCAGAGTGGGAGGGGTGGGGAAGATAGTGGGAGAGCAGGGTGAGGGAGAAAGGGAGAAAAGTGGGAAGGCAGTAAAGGTATTGCAAATTAGTGACAGCTGTAGTAGGAGGAGGAAAATAAATTTTTGTAGAGTCTCTTAAAGTGAGAAACAGAAGTGCAGGAGAGTAATTTGTGTGGGAGTTTGTTCCATTTTGAGGTGCAGCAACATGGAAGCCTCTGTTGCCTATGGCTCAGCAGGGTTTGGGAATACTTAATATGGGGAGATGAGAGGATCTAAGTGTCCTAGAGAAGGATTTCAGTGAGAGAACATTGGAGAGGAAGGGAGAAGAGGAGGAAAGGTGGATTAGTTTGAAGACAGTACATAATACTGGGAAATCCATTTTGGCCTCGAAGGATGGCCAATTCAATATGTGGAGAACATCGCAGTGGTGCACCTGAGAGTGGGAGTGGGCCACGAAGTGGGCAACTCTGTGATAGGCCTGATTAAGTTTGACCTGGATAGTGGTTCTAGCTGAGTGAGTGATAGGGGCAGCAGAGAAGGGCCCGGGGAGAAGAGTAGTTGAGGCAATGGTCTTTTGAGCATGGGATGGTATAATAAACCAAGTTTGTAGTTTAATACCTTGATGACATTTGTTGTGTGTGATTCAAAGGATAGATGCACATCCACAGTCAGTCCCAGGTATTTGAAGGAGCTCACTTCTTCTAGTGGCTTATCAGAGGAGGTGTGGATTACCTTAGGGGGCTATGAAGTTATATCGAAGGAGGTGTGATGGAACAGCATGATTTTAGCTTTTTTTTTATTCAGGACCAACAGATTCTCCTTGAACCAGTATTCCAGCTTCTGGAAATCATATTGAAGGTCAGTCTTATTGGAGGAGACATCGGTATTAGACCTATATAGAATGGCATCGTCTGCTTATAGCTAGACTGAGGCCCCACCACGCCATACCATTTAATACATTGTGACCTACCAGATAGGTAGTTACAGAACCAGGTCAGAGAGGTGGAAATCAAGGCTGAGACAGTGGAGCTTAGAGAGGAGGAGGGTGATTAACTAGATCAAAGGCCTTCATAAGGGCAATAAAACAACCCTGTGGCCTGTCCAAAATCCATGGCCTGATATAAATCTGAGGTTACCTTCAGAAGGGCAGTTCAGTCCTGTGTGATTTCGAAAGCCATGCTGGCATTTGGTGAGGCTCAAGAAAGAGTAGAGTTGGTTGTATATAATTCTTTCCTGTATCTTGGCAATAGGACAAAGGATAGATATAGGTTGGTAGTTCCCAAGAAGGTTTGCTGAACCAGTTTTATGAACTGGGACAATGATTATGGTTTTCCATTTGTCTGGGATAGATTGGGTTAGAAAGGATCTGTTAATTAGCTGTGCATTGGCCAATCATGCGAGGGCTCCAATTCTGAGGAATTTAGGTGGCAGAGAGTCAAATCCTGGAGAACTATCAGGGTTGAGGCCCAGAGGAGTTTGAGGACTTCCATGTTGAGGTGAGTTTTAAGTGGAAGAGGGGTGAGAGGCTTCTAGAGGCATGTGAGTGGGCAGAGTGAGAAGTTGGTAAATCCGCTTTGTATACTCCTAGGTCGGTGCAGAAATTATTAAACCGAGGCTGTCTCCAGAGGTGAATATGTTAACTTGCCATTCAGATTCATGGTATGGGGTGCTCCTCCTGTTGGCCTTGAGGAGGCATTTATTTGAGTCCAAAACTTTTGGGGTTGGAGAGACTTGAACCTTGCATAGAAAGCATAACAGTCCCTCTTTGATTTGTTAGTTTTGGCCTTGCATGTATTCCTTAGTTGACGGTAGATAATCTAGTCTGATTGTAGACCAGATTTCTTAAATCTAACCAACTTGTCTGAAACAGATTTATAAAGGTCCATTCCAGAACAGTGGAACTATATAGTACAATTCACAGTAAACTGTCCCCAATTGATTGGTTTGCCATTTCTTTCAAGTTTGGAAAGTATTTGGCAGCTCACATTATTTTCAAAACTTAATCCTCTCAAGTGCAACTGTTAAATGTTTTGTAACTCAGCTGGAATGCATCTGCAGCTCTGTCATAATGCAATGCAGTGCAAAACTGAATTGTAACTGGTAGGCAACCATTTTTCCAAGGTTTTGTACTATAGCCAGCAACATCTATGCAGCTCATTGAAAACTACTAAAGCAACTAGCTGATGAGATGCAAAACTGTACTGTAAATGGTGAATTTTCCCCATTGTATCCTGCAAAATAGGGGCAAGGGCCCCATATTCAGAAGTTATCCAACTCTGACTAGTTAGTGCCCATGCTAACCTGGGTTTGCACCTACACTCTGGGTGGGCTGTATTCAGAGGGCCCCAGTGCACTGCCCAAACCTGTCAGTGCAATCACGCTAACCATACCACTGTGCCTATGCAAATGATGGAGCACCTCATGCATAACAGCTCGGCAGTATACTGAGATGGTTTTGACAGCACTAAACAGTCCCCAGAGTGACACTATTCACCACTGCTGAAAACTCTGTCTTATCACAGTGCTATGGATATTCCCCAGTCCCCAAAGGCAGGGCAGCTGTACTAGCCACCCATCTGTCCCAGTGGACCCCCATAATCAATATATCCTCAGATTCCTGATAGTGAAATGATATCCTCCCTCAATTGCCCCATAATAAACATATCCTGACACCCTTGGTAGTGTAATGGTCCACCACCTTCTGATCTCCTTGTAACAAAATATTCTAGATCACTTGTAGTCTAGCAGATTCCACTCTCCCAAGTGCCCCATGTCCACTGTATGATTATAATCCCTGGTGGATAGCCCCCCAACATTGAGCACCAAAGCCCCCCTGTGCATGTGCCACCCTCCCACCCACTCTGCATCCCACCTCACTCCAGTTATCACTCACTGGTAATACCATAGCAAATCAGTGGCTGGAACAGCTCTCTACTCACCTCCTCCTCAGTCCATCCGCCATCAGCCAGTCACAGAATGTGTTCACAAGTATGTTACTCGCTGTTTTGCTCTGTTGTCAGATGGTGGCCAGCCAAGGAGGTGAGCAGAGGTCTGTGCTGGCTGCCAATCAGCTGTGTATTACTGATGAGTGGTGAGTGGGGAGGGGGGCATTGGTCTTCGTGGGTGTACTGAGGCTTTGGCACTTGGTGTGTGTGGCGCTAGTCCACCAAGGATTATAATTTTAATTATACAGGAAAGCCAGGGTGATTGGGGGGCCTACTAGACAACCTAGGATCCAAGAATACATTAATTACCAGGCATTCAGGGGTGGGAGGGACCATTGGACTACCAGGGATATGATAGGAATATCTATATGGGGATGATCAGGGGAGAGAGTGGACCACTAGACTACCAGGGATCTGAGGATATGTTTATTATGGGGTGATCGACTGAAGAGGGGACCACTAGACAAGAGATAATCGACTTTACAAAAAGAGTGCTAAGGGATTGCTCAAATGTAAATGTGCCAGCAATGGGCATGCAGATGGCCCCTTAACTCCTTGCATGCCAAATGAGTTTATTTGCATGCTTGGGCTGAATATGGACCACTGGAGCCCTGGCACTATCCCATTTTGGGTAGTGCTAGCTCCTGCCAGTCATAATCAGCCTTGGACTACAGTATGTTGGTGCATGTTGGTGCAGAACATAGTCACTTAGCACTGTGCTGACATGGCCCAGTATTCAGTCAGCACACTCTGTCAGTTCATGCTTACTGGGCCCCTTAACAATGATGAGAATGGAATAATATGACCTAACCAGGAATTGTGCCCATGCTCCCAGAATACCATCACGTCCTGTAGTTCTACCAGGTCAGGTTCTGGAGTTTCCTTGTCAAACTGCAGGTCTTGTAGCTGGAAACTGTTTAGAAGGTAAGGAACTCAGGTATTGTGTTAGTTATTGCTGAGCATTTTGAAACAGAAATTGTGATCAAGACAAAATAATGTGACTGAACTGTTTAAGATTTTAGATTTTTAGAATTTCACCAGGAAGGAACCACAGACCATACATGTAGCTACAAAGAAATCACATTGATCAATGAATATAGCTTAAGCAATCATATAATAAAATTTATAGAGTTGGCAGTATAGCCTAGAGGGCAGAGTGATGAACTGTGAACAAACTTGGTACACCCAGAAGACCTGGGTTTGATTCCCACAATCTCCACTTGCATACTGTATGACTCTAAACAAGTCACTTAACCTCCCCAGTGCTACCAATCTGCCCCATAAATGGTACTTGTTGTGCCCAGTTGGCATTACTTGTTCACCAAAAATTAAAAATGACAAGTATAATCAATATGCAAATATCTTGTCCAGTTACAAAGAACCTTATGAAAAGAATCACAATTGTTTGTGTCACCATTGTAAATGAGCTGTGCTCAGTGGTTACAATCATAATAAAAATGAAATGAAATGAAGAATCCAGCAATTGTTTATTGCTAAGTCAATATACAAATTCATTTCACCTCGATTCTGGAATTCCTTCTACATACAAGGAGCCCTACCTAAAAATTGAAATTCACTGTACTTTGTTCAAAATTTGGGAACTTTAAGTGTTATCCTGGCAGAACTCTTTGGCAGATAGCTAGAGTTTTCAGGCACAATGAGTTTAGTGATATAATCAGGACATTTCCCATGTAATCCTTTATAAAACCAGATGTACAAGTGTTCAGTCTTCGGACTGATAAAGAAGGCTTTTATTCATAATAATGTTTTTCAGCAAATGAATACCTCTGTGAAAAGTAAATCGATTTTCAGTAAATAAGCCAAAGGAGCAACAGAGTATAAGAAATCTCCATGCTCCAAGAGAGCAAGAGAGGTGGCCTAGACCAATTTAAGTCTTTACAGTGCATTAGGGCTGTGCAAAATAAACATCTGCCCATGGAATTTTGGCAAAAGTCAGAATTCCACTTTCTCAAAATTTTGAATGCACTTTGGCAGCATTCATGGAAATTCTGACTTATAATGGTGAAATAAATGCATGAATTGCAGATTATTGCATTAAATTGTGAAGATCAGCAGAACTGATCACTCTCAGTGGTCAGTTCTGCAGAATTTTTTTCCATGGTTTAATACATCAATCCAAAATTCATACATTCAATTCTCAGTTGAGTGAGTCACTGAACTGCGGAATGAATGTAGATTGTGGTCTTGTGGATTAAAGCGAGACTGTCTGAAATAGGACTTTTTAAATTTCTGTGACATGTATGTCAAACAGAGAAGAATAACATGTGAATTGTTTAAATAAAATTAGTTTATTTATGTCTGCTAGTCTTTTTATTTTTAAGTGAAAATATTTCTCCATGCATTCCTCCCAGAACTCAAAGTGCTGGACTCAAGATGTGCACGCAACAGGCTGTCATGGTAGGTCAAGAGGTGGACCATTTGAATTGTGGACACGCTGGAATGTGACCATGCTTCAACAGCACAAGAGTTGTGCATGCACCCATCTGTATCCTCGAGATGCTGGCAGACAGCCTGTCAGTTTGCTAGTTGACTGACAGTGCTCACCTTTTCTGTTGTGCTGAATTTCTCACAATGGAGACATCCTCTGAGGTGAAATGTCACAAGTTTTATGAGCTGAATATCTAGCAGTAATGCTATCGGGGTTCTGCCATCCAAAAATGGAAAATTACCACTTAGTGGATGTACTGTAAGCCGCCTTATTTTTCTTCAATGGAGTTACTGTTGTTAGTACACCAATGGCATATTTAATACAAAAACGGAAAAAAAAATAGATGATTAAAACTCACAGTGTCAGACCTATTATTATGTATACTGCATGATTTCTGACAGAAGTAGATACATTTCAGACCAACATTTCATTCCTCCCCCAAACTATCTCACACACAGACTTGTGCTCTCACATACACACTTACACACATACTGTACACACATATACATATACACTCACACACAGTTACCAGTTATGCAAATAGATGTTTTGCTTTTTTTCTTTTTCAGCTGGTCATAAACTGAATAACTGGCCCTGTACTCTTGTACAGTAGTGCAGTACCATGCTGCTCACTGAACTGACAGCTGCTCTCCCACACACAGTGCAAGAAGGTACACAAATATATAACATCTCGGCACAGCATTTGAAGCCAAACTGATGGAAATATAGATCACAGAAAAATAAATTACAATGTAGGCAGCTGATATTTATTGACAAAACAAAATCATACAGCTAAAAAGGAGAAACATTTCAGTAGCAGATTGTGACATTATCAAAACAATCCATGAATCCACTTTTCACTTTAATGTTATGATGATTGGATGCTTACAATTGTTTTAGTTGCAACACAAAATTGTCTATCCCCATCATGATCACACAGAAAAGACTTGGTAGAAAACAATGACTTTGTGACTGATGTTTGAATTTGAACCAGCTCAGTGCATCCTTTAATATTGTACTGACATGCCATTTTCCCACTTAACACAGTTGATTCTCATTGATGCTACTGTACATGTTATAATTTGAAAAAATAACAAACCCATCTTCATTACAAATCAAAAGCGCAATGTCTACTGCCTATTAAGAGATATGGGACCAGATATTCAAAACTTTGCCCCAGAGCTACATTAGCACTGCCTGGCTTGGCAAACTTAGCCCGAAGCACAAAGCAAGCTATATTCAAAAGGAATAGCCTGGGGCAAATAGCTTCTGAATATAGCATGGGAATGAGGCTGTGCAAACTGGTCTGGGAGTGCAGGGCAAATGTTGCCCTGGAATAAGACAGCACTGAATATAGCAACCAAGAATTGCAAACCACAACAACAACACAGTGCACAGCAATGTGGGGGGTAGGTAGAGGTGAACTATGTGGCCAAGGGTGTGCCAGCAGATGCGTGGACACACTACAGCTACAGGCAGCAGCGGATATGAAAGAACAGCATTCAGAACTGTATAATATTCCCTGAACTGCTAGTGACGGCTTTTAAATAGCTGAGTTGTCATTGCCCGTGCAAATATGTGTTCTGTGCAAGATTTGCCATATTCAAAAGTGATATGCAAATGAGCCTACTTAGGCAGTCTGGGCAGACATCCAGATTAGCATCTCATTATGCCCTGCTTTGCATGCACTTTGCCCAGCGTTACTGCTGGCTCCACAGCTCCACCTGTAGGTCAGCCTGAATATGCAGGGTCTGGCCAGGTCTGGCCACAGCTCCACCTGTAGGTCAGTCTGACAGTGCATGATGGTTGCTGCAGGCTACCTGTATGCAGTACATAGCATTGTGTACCACAGGGGACAACACAGCAAAGGTACAGGTGGTGGTAGTGATGCATGCAAGTGTCACACTGTAGGGCATGCTACAGTGCACAGCAGATCTACAGTAGCAAGGGGGCCAGTAGTGTGAGGACACAGCAATGCCTATAGTGTGTAGGGTAGGGAAGACCACTGCACTGTACACAGTGACAAGCCCACCTTGCAGGTGTGTACTGCCAGTGGACATTACTGTCACACTGTTGTGTGACCCACAGATGCTGCACCTCTGGCATGGGATGCTCATAATGACATAGACATGGCTGGCTGTGCGTGCTGTGGTGTATGTACAGCTGTGTGGTATGTGACTTGGGGGGAATGTACGATCAAACAGGCACACTGGAATTGGGGTATTCCCAATACTGGCCCATGTGCACTGCGTGCTGTGTCCCAGCCTTGTGGCCACAACCAGTCTGTGGTGAGGGCTGTGCCTGTACACCCTCCTCAGCACCCACCATGCCCACAGTGCTGCATGTGTGCTGGCATCTGTTGGTCACCACAGATGTATAGTCTGCAGGTGTGTGCTGTATGGCCAATATCTACCATGGTGGCCCCTGGGGCCAGGTCACCACATACCGCCTGGTATGGCTGGGACTGGTAGCAGCTGTTGGCATCATTGTGTTGCCATCAATGAGCAAGCATGTTTCCTCCATGTCTGGCATTTTCTCTGTGTCATAGTCATATGTTACGGTCCAAGCAAGGCTGCGCTAAAGTGCACTAATGCCGCACAAGACCACAATGTCATGCAAAGCTGTTTGCCCAGAGTTAAGGACCAACTTTTCCTGGGCAGTAATTTTACCATGCAAAGGGCTTAATTTCAGTCATGCTAACACCTTAACGTGGTGCTAGTCACTGACTATCTCATAGCACCTGTATTCATGTTCACTTTGCCCCTTGCATATAATTATGGTTTGCCCAGCGCTAATGCAGTTTGCGTGTGCTATTTGGCCTTTTACATATAGCAGACCCACGCTAATCCCATGCTATACCCATGCAAACTGTTTACACACTACACAAAGCTTTGAATATCTGGCCCATGGTCTTTTTAATAGTAAGTGACAGTCATAACAGCAGCTGAGATGCTATTATAAAGAGGATAATGGATGGGCATCAGTAAACAATGCTGTGTTCGCTTCAAGAGGTTGTCATGACAACATAGTAGACCTTGAGAGCAAAGCTTGAGAGGATTATGGTTGTCATGCAACCTCAAGAAGTGAACTTAGACAGAGTTTACTGTTGCCCATCCATTGTCTTTTAGTGTATGGGCAACAGTAAAACAACAACAACAGAGCATTTCTTGAGAACATGTTTTAAAACAGCTTTGTGCGGTTGCAAACTTTCCCACCCCTCATGATCAAGCACCACTCCATCCCCTACTCTCACAGACTCAATTTTTTTGAACAAAGAAATCAGAACAAGACTACTTATGCATACTTGTTCTTATATCCAGGGGTCCACAGTGTCTCTTTGAGTCCTCCTTTGCATAGCTGTCCCAGTACTGTGCACACATCCAGTTTGGCAGTAAACAGACACCATAAAACACTGTTTGAACAGTGCCACTGTGATCAGAGGTGGGAGCAGCAGCATGCACAGCTTTTGATGTTGTTCTACCATCATAGTGACATACAGTACTCAGGAGGGTACAACAACGTCTTGACATCACTACGATGGTACAGCAACATTAGGAATCCATTGAATTCCATACACAATAGCCCTTACCCATACACTATATATTTGTTCACCCTCTTGCACTGTGGGTGTGACGGCAGTTCTCAGTTCAATGATCAGCACATTAAAGCACTACTGATATTGACACAAGTGTACAGGGGACAATATGAATGATAAGGACATGAGATTAGTGACAGAAGTCTTCGTTTACACCTAAAATAGCCAGTTTGCAGTTTATGACCAGCTGAAAAGAAAGAAAAGGAACAATGGTTCATATAACTGGTAATAGTGTGTATGTGTGTGTGTGTGTGTGTGTATGCATTATGAGAGCATGAGTTTGCACGTGAGGCAGTTTGGGAGGGTTGTCCAAATGTATCTACCTCTGTCAGAAATCACATGATATTTACATTAATAGATCTGACACAGTGAGTTTTAATGATCTACAGTTTTTTATTTCATTTTTTACACATAGGCTGTCTGTGTTCTAACACAGTAACTCCATTGAAGATAACTATAGCAGCTTACGGTGCATCAACTAAGTGGTAATTTTACATCTGTGGATAGCAGAACCCCAATAGCATTACTGCTAGATACTCAGTTCATAAATCTTGCGACACTTCACTTCAGAGGATGTATCCATTGTAAGAAATTCAGCACAACACAAGAGGGTGAACACTGTCAGTCAACTTGCAAACTGACAGACTGTCTGCAGTGAATCAAGAATACAGATGGGCATGTACACAGTTCTTGTGCTGTAGAAATTCCACAGAACTGATCACTAAATTGCAGAATAATTTCATTTATTGCAGAAAAATCCATTAAAAGGCAGAATAAAATTCCTCAGAATTGTCATTCCACAGTTCATGTGTATTATTCTGCAGTTCAGCCAAAAACTCCATGGAACAGGGTTAAAATCTGCCAAACGATTTCAAAGCTTTCAATCTCGCCAATGGCAGAAGTTCAGAAAAGTTGTTAAATTTACTAAAATTTCTAAAAGTTCCACAAAAGTGAATTTGCAACTTTGCTCAGCTCTATACTGGATTAAGGTATATTTTATTCAACTAAAATGAACCTTTGCTTCAAACATTTACATAGAAACAAAGAAACATAGAAACATAGAATTTGAGGCAGATAAGGGCTGCTTGGCCCACCTAGTCTGCCCATTTTCCTACCTAATGCATAGGCTGCAGATCCTAGTTAACCAACAGCCTACTTCCTCCTACCCCCATTAGAATTACTTTATGTCTGTCCCATGCATTCCTGAATTCCCTCACTGTTTTGAGTCCACTACCTCCTCAGGAAGGCTGTTCCATGTATCCACAACTCACAATTTATCTTCAGTATGTGAACCTTAAAATATATTACACTATCAAGCCATATTTACAAATATTTATATTGGATAACTACTTCTAAATCCCTATTGATGAGTAACTGTGGAAAAGTGTGTCAGAGGTTCAACTCTCCCATTTTCTAAGTAACATAATTTTAGTTTTTTAGCATTCATCTTTAGTCTAGCCTCAGTTAGTTTACACTGTAAAACATTAAAATGACCTGAAGATATTTTATACAGTAGCAGTTATCTTCATAGATAGTAGTATCATCTGCATAATGTAGGTTGGAGTGACTCACAAAACTGTTCTATTCAAGTACTTTAATGCCTTCTTAGTTCACTGATGCATTTTTCCTCTGATTATTTGTTTCAGACTGCATACTGCGTTGGATAAGCTGCAGTCTATTATTACTGCTAGATTGTTTCTGTGGAAAAATCTACCAGTGGAATTACAAGTCAGCAGGGTTTGCACCACTATGGTATTTTGTTGATACTGGTTCAATTCCGGATAGGTCACATTATTTACTCTCATCACAGTTTGTGTTTAAAATACTTAGCAGTGGCTTATACTGTGCCTACTAGTCCTTGGCATCTAAATAGGCACCCCTTTATAGTAATGAAATAGTCCAAAGGAGCTCTCACATGACAAATGACACAATTTATAGGAACTCAGTTTTGTCTCAGACACATGAATGGCCAGTTCATAATGTATGTGTATCCAGAACATCACCCATTATCATTGAGGCTGATATACAGACCTTTGGTCCAACTCTGGTGCTATCAAAATTGCACTACTGGGATGGTCTTCTCTACTGGATGCCCTGAATTTAATCTGCATAAACTTCAGCTGGTCATCAAAACTGTACTACTGGAATAGCTTTCTCTACTGGATTCCCTGAATCTAATCTGCATAAATTTCAGCTAGTCAGGAATGCCATGCCTTGGGCATTCATTTGAATCTGACCCAGTATATTTATTTAATTACAGCAACTCCATATCAGTTGACAGTCCAATACTGGAAGGGTTTTAAGATTTTACTGATGAGTTTTAAAAGTTGACATATGTTGGCTGTCCCCTTGGTGGCTTCTCAATATGTTTCAAATCATGATGTTAGTTCTGCTGCTCCTGGGTTCCTAGAAATATTCATATACAGTTGTATTCATATACCGCACTACTCTGGACTTCTCAAAATTCTGCAAACTACTTGCAGAAGGCAGATAGTGCATGGAAATATTTTACTAAAAATGTAATCTATTTACTGAACATCTTATTGAATGACATAGAGATTTGTATCAATATTTTAAAGTCAAAGAGGAAATGAAGGTTGGAGTTAACATGTGTAATATGCTATTTGTTTCTGTTATGTGGTACAGTGCTGACATTCAGTATGTACTTTCCTGATGAATCACATTGCCTATCAAAACTCCAGAAATTGTGGCACTGCAGTATTACTGCCTGTTTTTAAGACTGAGATCATGTGGTGGCATGCATGGACATTGTCAAGTAGTTGTTTGCCAAGTATATTATGGTGCACGAAATATTTTACCATATTTATGAACATCTTACTGAATGACATAGAGCAGGCATTCTCAAATGGTGAGGCCAGCCTCCTGGGAGGCCCCAACCTGTTCCAGGGAGGCTCAAGCAGGTCTGAAAAAGTACTGTATTTAAATTTTGAGTTTTATGTATTTTGTGTGAAGAGATGAAGCAAACTGAAAGAGGATAATAGTAGGTGAATTGTATGTGTTTAATTACTAATAGGTGACAAGGGAAGGTGAGTGAGCCAAGGCACATTTAAGGAGTACCCCAGGGAAGGGTAGGGAGTGATTACATTTCAAAAGGTAACTGCAAAACAATCAAGAAATACACAATGAGCAATAGTGCAAACAAATATGAACAATAAATAATGAGTGGTGGTAACTGATCAATTTGTAGACTGATGGCAGAACAGCCCAAATACAAGGCTTGAGCATAGAAGTGCTAAGAGCAACAGCAGAAAGGAACAAAGTAATCCCAGAGAAGTTGCTTAGGAGCAAAATGTAGGAAGGTTATTTCATGAAGAGAGAAAGTAGTCTGACCCATGAAGGTACTGCAACAAGGGGTAACAATGGTTCAAGAATGAAAATAGTGGACCAAGTAGGCTGGCCTGTGTGTTGGGGGCTTAAAATAAGCTGAATAATATTTGTTTATTTTATTTATTTGTTATTCAGATAACACCTTTGAGCACAGGAGCTCTTTTCAAAGGTCCACGTCAGTATACAGTAAGACAAAGAGCTGAATGTGAACCAAGTACTCAAAGGGTTTAAATGTATTCATGGCATACTGCACAAAGTGCAGTATGTTATTGTTCTTTGGGAGGCCTAAGATTATTTCAGTTTTGGGGAGGCTCAAAATCTTGATTTGGGGAGGCTCACTTTGACAAATTCTAAGAACTATTGACATAGATACTGTATTTTTAAGTCAAAGGGAAAACAAATTGGTGGGGTTGTAAATTCTTTGATGGTGATTTGCATATGCTTCTCCTGTGTTATTTTTATTTTTAATTTCTTTGCAACTGGTTTCATTGCTAGTGCCCTTCCTGGATAACCAGTCTAGTGCCCTTCCTGGATAACCATTGCCTCAATGCTTTTGTGCTGAGGTTCTTTGTTGAACTGCTTTCCTATTTTGGGTTAACCATAACCCAAACCTATAAGACCACCATATGGCTGGTTCTCCTACCTCTGGATTAAGATACAGATGAGACATACTGATGAGTGTTGAGAAGGATGAAACATGAGTCTGTGTCTTCTGTTCTCAGCCTTTTCATGCTATGAGAGGCAATTTTCCACATACTCCTGCATAAAACAAGTCTAGATTCATTCATGGTAATTTCCATATATGTGCCATAATGCTTTGCATTTTCAGGGTATATGTGATTTGTGTACTGTATTTCTTTTGAAACCTGGCTTCATTGCCAATGCCCTTCCTGTGTAATCCTTGCCTCAGTGCTTTTTTGCTGAGGTTGTCTTTTAGATGTATGTATATACTACGTGTCAGTATTGTTCATAGGTACAGCAAAATCCATAATGCACAGCATTTTACTTTTTTTATCAGTCCTACTCAATAAGCCAAAAACATCAAACCAAAATTATAAGTGAACCATGTAGTCAATTTTCATTTGCTCCACACTAATTTTTTAATTATTGTATTTATTTAAGCATAATATAAAGATTGTTTTAAAGTCTGTTAACCTTGTGTTCTTCTTTGTTGGTAATTGCTACTTTGGTTAGTTTTAATACAGAAGGATGAACTCTGATAGCTGCTTGGTAAGAACTTCATATGTGTCCTGTGCTGTTTCAGCTGACTCTCCGAAAGGCTTATCAATGTTCTCTTACAAGGCCAGAACATGATTTTTATGATACCACTGGATCTGTCAAATACAAGAGTAAGAACAATACATTTATGTAAAGTACGCTATTGCCAGTCAAGATGCAATCTTCAATGATGCTTTAAATTCAAATGCCACCTACCTGCTCTGCACCCTGTGTTCAATCAAATCGTTTCTAATTACCTGCAAATCCATACTGCTTTAAAACCTAAAGAATCACTTTTTATTAAAAAGCAGCAGTATCCTGACACATTTAGGTAACAGCTGCATTAGATACTGTATTTCCTGATAGAGAAGAATATGCAAGGAATATGGTCTTGTACCATGGTAACATGTTGAGGGATGAGTTTACTGCCAATGCCAAAGGTGAGGGCTGTAAACTACAAAGCATGACACAAGGTTTAATACCTACTCAGGACCTTATTCTACTAGTAAGGCTAGTTCCAGTGCAACCTGTCTTATGTGGTACGCTGCCTGTTGCCAGTGACTCATGCAAAAGGTCTGCCAAGGGAGATGCAAGGGCCTGTCTTGTCATTTTAAGAGCACTTGAGTGTAGCCCATCTTGCCCTGGAAACTTGTTTATCTTTAGGTCCTGCAAACACTCATTACTTTCTCCTTTATTAACTACCCAGTCTCTAGTCTCTGATTATGTTGACCCCTGAATCTGTACTTGCTGTCAGGAGCTGGGCCTGAAGCCTCCACTATGAACACAGAACTGAAGTACTCATTTAATACTGCCATTCCCTCATCTTCCTTAATGCTTGTCCCTTCTTGTCTTGCTCTAGCTATGCTATCCATTGTTTGAAATATTTCCCTAATGTATCCAAAAGAAGCTTTAATAATATTTTGACCCCTTCCTATAACCTTAGATCCAGGTTCACTATTTGACCTCCTTATTAGGGCCTTAGCTAATCATTATACAGCACTGCAGAAAGAGTCAGGTAGCAGGCACCAGACCGAGACAGAGCCCAAACTTCAGCAGTGAAAACTTTTTACAGCCACACAAATGATGACAGGAAACAGTATTGATCAATTTAAGGGCATTGGTTAACCCCTACGCAACTCATTGTTATGAAGTACAAATCTAGAATATGGTGAAGGTCAACAAAAGGCTAATGCTATTTGACCTGTTTTGCATCTTATGAATCTTATGAAAAGTATTACCTTGAGTGCAGTCTATATTTTATTCAAGATGCTCTCATGCATAAAGTGCTATCGTATAACAGAATAAAACATTAGTAATTTCCAATGTCAGTGCTTCAGTAGTTCAGCACAACAAACATACATAACAAATGCCCTTGAAAAGTGCATTCTGTGTGAAACACATCAGGTGGAAGGTAAAGGCTGAGGAGGGACTGCAACACCCGTGTGTCACCCTGCTACTGTTATGCCAAACTACCAAAGCACTGAAATTGGAATTTACTGGTGCTGGATTCTGTTATGTCAAGGCACAGTATGCATGACAGCAACCTGAATAAAAAGCAGAACTGATTTTTTTTTTTGTAGTTCTTGTACTTAGCCACAGCACAGTCTTAACCCAAGCTACTACCTTTTCATGCCTTTCCATAATCACTACACATAGCCCTGCTGGTGTAATTTGCTCACCCTTGTAAGGCTTGCCTGTGTTTCTTGTATCATAAATAAGTTTAAGCAGATTTGAGTGACTCCCATAATTGCTGCTTTAATAGCTACTTATTCTTTCTCAGCCCCCTCTACTCTGTGTATGTTCTTCAGCCGCTCTTATTATATCATTCATTTTATCAAACCTGCCTTCCTAAAGTAAAGGACCATGGTGCTGAATGTCAGTTGCTGAGCTTCTAGTACAATGTTGAATATCATACTGTTGTGGTTGTCCTGTCTGACTGGGTTATCAATCAAGATATCCCTGATAATGTCCTGGTTGGATATTAATACTACTGTATGTACAGCATTGCTCTTCCCACTGGTTGCTTTTCTCACTCATTGTGAAAGAAAGCAATCCTGTGTTGCTTTTTATAAACCTCTTAATTTTTTTGACTTACTGACAAAAATGTCACAGTCAGCATCCAGGTTTGACTTACTGACATCAAAATGTCACAGACAGTGTCCAAGAGACTAAAGTCTCCCAATAGTATAGAGCTTGCCAGACTAGTTGCCTTCCTAATTTCCCATTCCATCTCTGGCTCCTGCTGCTCCCCACTCCCACTCATTCCAGCTTCACACCACTCCCGCTCTCTTGGCACCATTTATTTTAAAATTAAAAAAAAAAATAGTTCTTTTTTGTGACAAGGATCCTTGTGAAGCTCTTCGTGTGAGAATGTGGAGGGTCCACTGATTGGCACTTGGTAAATCATGATGCCATGTTTCCCATATTTTCATCTTTAGAGCCACATCGAGTGAACCAATCAAGTTGCACGACAAGGTTAAAAAGTTGTTGTACTATTGATGTGATGTCAGAATGATAGTGAAGCAAATTTTCTGACCTTTTAACTGTCCTACAACAAGAATTTGAAAGCCATCGGTTTCCATGCAGAATAAGCCCCACCAATATATTAAACAAAGCAAAAAGACTAGCGCACACACTCCCCCCCGACATAGCATAACATTTAAACTTTCAAATGCCAAAACTGGCTATATTTACTTTCAAGCTCCATGTGAGGAGAGGGTCCTCTTAGTTTCAGACTGGAATTCCAATTTGAATAAGCTAAATCACCAACGTCAAGGTGGGGCCCTTCAATTTAGTCCCTAACCTTCCAATGCCTCAATGGCTACTAGCTAACTGCTTTTATACTGCGCTCCCAGCAGGGATTTTGCACAGGTGATTTAACTTCTCACTTTATACTGTGCTCCCAGAAGGGATATAACACAGACATTTTAAAGGGAGCAAGCTATAGAGGAGCACCATAAACTCCCCAAATTCAAGTAAAACCATAAAACCAAAAATAGCTGCTCAAACCTTTAAATTACTACACACTGGAATTCACATTTCTTATAAGGGTGCTGCTAGATGGTAACAAATAACAAACAACGCAAAAAGACTGCGACACCCTACCCTACCAATATATTATAGGATTTTATAGCATGTGAGAAAAATCATGCGCTAATAATAGGCTAAACCACCAGTACAGTGTGTAAATATGTAATTATGTGCCCATAATTACACCCCTGGACTTGTTTCAAGGTGCCATCCTCTGTACCTTAGAAACCATTAAACTATCACTACACTGCTGTTCCCAGTGCAGACCACTGCTAAACTGAGTAGGAGATAAAACTCTGCTATTTACTTTACCCACAATGTCTCACTATGTAAATCAGCAAACAGCCTGTATTTCTGTACTACTACAGAAATCAGAGACTGCATTCTCAGTAAGGAAATATTGTCACCTATACACTGTATCTACAATGACTGCTTTGTAAGTCAACATCTGAGATTTTATATTGTTGTAACCTCTACTAAAATAAGAAAATGTATTGCTCAGTAAGGAACTACAGTATAAGACTAGCATATACTGTACCCCAATTCTTTGCTATGTAATTTGGCATATGAGATGTAATACTGCTGTAACTGCTATCAAAATAGAAACCTGCACCTGTGGGTAAGGAGCATTTTGTAATCACTACACTGCCACATGAGTACAGAAGCACTGCTGTAACCAGCACCAGAAGAGGAGGCAGCACATCTCAGTAAGGAAAACATACAGTAAGTCAACTTTACATTATACCCACAATTACTTGCTTTTTAAATCAGCATATGAGATATTATACTGTTTCTGCAGGCAAGATTATGTCTATTTCCTTATTTTATTGATTTAACAGTTTTTCAACACATGCTGTAAGTACAACAAAGAACTCAAGGCTGTGTGATAATCACACTTCTGTCTCAGATGTTTGAAGGCACTCAGCAGAAGTGCTTTGTGCTTCACAACACCCTCCAAAGGTGCATGATTATTGACCCATAATCACACACCCTGTTGTAACTTTCTGGTTATTAAATACACACCCCATGGGTATAGTAAGGCACAATGCCAAAGACCAAGTGTCCTTACGCCACTGGAAAGTGCATTAAAATTCAATGATGCACGCCCTGGGGGGGGCTTATTACACTTATTAAATCACTCTACGTATGTTTTGGGGGAGGAAAATGAAATTCGGCACCTGACTATGCGTTTATAGAGATATAATTAATGGGTCTCCCCTTTTGCCATTGAGAGATCATGGCATAATTTGTCATTATAAAGGAGCGTTTATAAGGGCAAACATGCACTTGGTTCTCCTCCTCTGTGTATGCTCCTACAGCAGTGTCTCCTCTGGCTCGCGCTGTCTAACGCACAATGGAGCCACCAAAAACACGGCGCGTAGTAAATTCATAAAACAAAATCAGGACTAGTGTTACAGATGGGGACTGTGAAAATTTTTTTAAATATAAGAAGCTGCCAAAAATCTAAATCCGAATCGTGGTAAAATAAAGTGAAGCATACTCGTAGCCACACCTGAAACTGCTGATATTTTATATAATTACTGTGGCCAAAAGGGAGACCCAGCAATTATATAAAATAAAATATGGGGTAGTGTGTTTAACTCAGTTTACACACTTCTCAGGGTTAGATGTTTGCACAAACCCCGAGCTTTGCCTCGGGTTTATGTAGCATCTAACCCCTCAGGTGTGTGTAAACTCTCGTTAAACACACCACCCCGTACTTTATTCTATATTTAATGCACGGTCAGGTGACATCATTTAGGTAATGAAATTTCTAGAGTTTTTCCTGCCATTTTATAAATGTTGTTACTAATGATCTGTAGGATCAGTGTGACAAAAATCACTATCACTGAAGGTGTAGTACTATTAATTACCTAGGCTACTGATATACATTATAATGCAAAGAGAACTGCAAGCAAAAACGAAAACTGATAAGTTTTTAAATCATGTCCTGAACTGCTGAATAGTATTGCTGTGTTTGTGTAACTGTTTTACATCAGTTTATTTGTGTTCCCATGGCCTTGTTGCCTCCTTCAGGTACCCAAAAGGTGCCCCCTCCTGCTACCTGCAAGACTCACCCAGCACTGCTGGTCCTCCTGCTGTCAGTCTCTCATGTCCTGCATTGTCTGAAGATTCCAACCTATCCCTGTTAGGGTGCCCTTCTGCTGCTACCAAGGGATAAGCACTTATGAACAGCTTACAGATGGTGGGCATAGTAAGACAGCTTGCATCTGTAGCCTAGTGATGTGGGAAGGGTTACCAGACAGGCCATCATCTGGGATGCCATGTGCCATTCCTTTTCCTGTTTTCAGGACCTGACCCACAACCCATACCATGTGATGTTCTGAGGCAGTGACACTCGACAGTGTATAGTCACCCATGCTGCCAAAGCCCCTCTGCAATGCCACCACCATGAGATGCCAGTCAAGCAGATCTGTACCAGCAACCCTCCAGGACGGAGGCATTCAAAGGATATTCTATACCCTGCCCTGCTGGCCTCTTCTCTTAACATCCCAGGCTCTGGGCATGAACCCGGGTCACCAGCGTGCCAAAGTGATGCCCCATCATGCAGTGCCATGGAGACAGCATTAAATCAATTTTTCAATAAGCGCACCTCTGTTTTTGTGTGTGAAAGTAGTCATGTTAGGGAGGGTTTTTCAGACCTTTGGTTCTGTTTCCTACAATGCACCAAATCCCATGAGATTATAATGTATAGCCACCCAGTCTTTTCAATCAGTTGGTTTTCCTGAACTGCTGGAGTATTTCTTTTTGTCAGCTTTCCTTTTGCCAATCTTTGAGGAAAGATTATTATTCTTGTTCAGCACGGACTTGCATTTTGGCAAACTAGAAGTCAAGCTAGAGTGTTTATTGGCATCAGCTTTGTCTGAGCAGCATGTGTGCTTGATTTACTGCCTTTGCCTGCTGATCATGACAGATGAGCTTAATTTGTCCTCTTCCACTTTGTCTGCTTGTCATGGGGTGTAGAAATGACTTTACCAGAAACAGTAATTGGGTACAACATACCTTACAGGTATGATTTTTATTTTAAAAAATAAATCAAGAAAATACAAACAAATGACTTTTTGTTCAAACAGAGTAAATAAATCAAAAGAAAATCATAAAGCACAGCTTGGCTAGAAAATAGAGAGCTATCTTGTCAACATCTATCTGTGCCTGACCTCTCACAGAGCTCTCCCAGGGAGAACCACACAGAGCCTCTTCCCATGAACATCTGATCTGGGAGTCTCAGCTAAATCCTTTTATATGCTTGTAGTGCCTCCTATAATCTAAAAACACTCCCATCAATTATTTCAAAAACATGTATTATTATCAAATAACATAAATCATCTTACATGGATTTGTTTTTACAAATAATCAAGAACATTCTATTCTTAGAGAAAACAAACATTTGGAGAAACTTAATTTTGCCCTTAATATACTCATGTGGGCTACATTACTGAAACTCCGCCCACAAGAGCAAGGGGAGGAGATTTCCTAACAAGTTAAAAGGAGAATACCTAGGGCTGCCTATCCCCTAAACAGGCTCAGAACAAGGCAAGCTTCTGAGCAGACACATGACTAAAGAGTGAGCTCCATAAAGGCTTGTGTTAAGGAAACTCAGGTATTAAGATATCTTTATTTTACATTGTATAATACCTGTACATAAGCCTGAGTTAGTACACTAAAGAAAAATGAACAAAAAACGGACAGTCACTCAGAAAAGCTGCTGTGTAGTTCAAAGACAAGCATACCCTTCTCAGTGTACAGTTCAGCTGGAAAAACCAACAGTGCTCAGCACCCAGCTAAGTTATTTCATTTAAGTCAAGTGTTTGGCTGAGCTTTGTCAGGATTCAGGACAGAGTTTAATTTCTTGACTGCTGAGGGCAAAGACAGGAAGGCAAGTCTACCATTTAAATTCTATACTTTACAGAATATGAGGCTTAAAGGGTTACTTTTCCACTCAGGGCAGAGTTAAAGTTCCCTGTTTGCAACTGCAGTTTTGCAAACCTTTGCAATGTGTGAAAGGACTCAAAGTTACAACAGATTAACAGAACCTTTTACTTAGCTGGCAAAGTTACGAATGGGGAAAATAATTATCCAGCATGTGAGTGGTTTTAGAATGGACTGCCAGTCCATAATAGTATTCTAACCCATCCCTTCCTGAACTCTATCAGATATCCAGTCCCAAGGGTTCCTGAAGGCAGAAATGAAACAGAAACTGAATAGCGAGGGCCAACACGCTTTTATAGTAAGAATGATAGTAGCTTAGCAAGGAAGTAAAGAATAAGCAAAAATATATATTTAAAATGCTGTTGCACAGCAGACTTAGAAATGTAAATAAAAGAGTTATAGAAAAAGAGAAAATGAAGACTTCAGGTCCTAGACTGGTTCTAAAAATGGAGGGGGCACCATTACACTGCTCTCTAAATGCGTCTTTCCTGGACCATGTTGTCTCTTTCTTTCCAATTACTGTAACAAGATGACTGAAGTTTCACAAAATTTATAGCAGGTTTTGGGTTAGAAATTTCCTGGTCTCTGATTGGCTGAGACCCTTGTCAAGGGGTACATTTGTGTGATAAGAGAGACTGGGAAATAACTAGTGAGTTAAAATCAGTGTGTGCCACCACTCAAAAAGTTCAGTACTGCCCAGCTTTTTGGGTATTATTGCTTACTTAAACAAGCTGTAGCCAAAGTCAATAGGGCTGTGAAGATCTACCAAGTGACAAAAGTTACACATGTGCATAGAAATTATTCAAAGCCCAGGTGTAACTTGGTCATATATTGCAGTGTTGCACCAAATTTTCAACATGGCCTCTTTTGGACCCTCCTCATAAACTGTGCCAGTGTTATTTTTTTTCAATTGTCCAGAAAGGTGATTGTGCAGACCAAATGAGCTATTTTGCACCACAGGTGTGAAAACATGTTTTGAGTAGGTTGTAGAAAATGACAGCTGTAGTACTTTGATGAAGGTCTGCAAAATGGCAATGTTAAAATGTGAAGTAAAATATAAAAATTACGATGTTAGAGGTGCATAGAAACTGCGTAATGCATCAGAATGCAGTCATTTTTTGAATTTTTCACTAAATTTTAAACATGGCTCTTTTGTACTCCTCCTCACGAAGTGTACCAGTGTCATTTTGTTCAATTGTCCCAAAAGGTGATTGCATAGACCAAATGTGCTATTCTGCACCACATGTGCGAAAACACATTTTGGTTAGGTTGTGGAAAATGACAGCTGTACTGTTTTGAAGGAAGTGTGCAAAAATGGCAATGTTAAAAATGCAGAGTGAAAATATAAAAAATTGGTGACATTAGGAGCGTGTGTAGAAACTGTGCAATGCACACACATAACGCAGTCATTTTTTGGAATTTGTTCACCAAATTTGCAACATGGGCTTTTTGGGACCCCACCTCATGAACAGTGGCACTATCATTTCATGACTTGGTCCTGAAAGGTGATTCCGTGCAGTGACTGTGAAATCACCTTTCAGGAGTGAGTAACAAAATGACAGTGACAGTTTTCACGAGGTGGAGTCTCAAGAACCTCATGTTGAAAAATTGGGGCAAAAATTCAAAAAATGGCTGAGATATGAGCATAAATTGAAAATCCCATTGAGCGGCTGTATAGCATGCTTACCTTTAATTCTTCAGTTCAAGGTGGGCTTTGAAGAGGTAGAATTGTCCCGTCCAGAAAAGATGACAGTGCCGACCTCCGAGGTATGTATGGGGTAAGGGGGTGGGTATGTGGGTGCTCAGTGGGAGGGGGAGGGGACTGCAGCAACGATGAGGGACTATATTCAGTTTCACAGGGGTAAAAACTACAATGAGGGACCGTTTTCTAATTTACAGCAAATGCAGAAAGAAAAACATTTTTGGCACTGGGGTGGGCTCCCAGTGTGCCATATGAATCTTGACATGGGACTGGACACCCCGATGTCAGACATAACTTGGGCAGGGGGCACTAGGAAAAAAACACGATGAGGGACCGTTTTCTAATTTACAGGAAAAAATCTAATTCTGCACACTGGGGTGGGCTCCCAGTGTGCGACATTAGATGTCGGGCATGACTTGGGGAGGGGGGCACAAAATAGATTCGCAACATGGTGGCACCTAAGAACTGCACATGCACATGAGTCGTGTTCATGCACAGTCCATGCATCAGAATGCAGAAGTAACAGCCAAAATAATGCAGCTGTTATTCCATAGGCCAATCATTGCAGAGGGGTTTAAGCTCTTTTGGGCTTTTGGAAGGATAAGTCCAAATGTCCAATGGAAGCTGTTGTGAGATCAGTCATTTTCAGAGCTACAGACCTCTCACAAAATGGCTGTAGGCTCTGCACACAGCCTGAGACCCGTGGTAAGAGGTACATTTATGTGCCAACAGAGACAGGAAAATAACTAGTGAGTTAAAATCAGTGTGCCACTACTCAAAATGTTCAGTACTGCCCACCCTTTATTGCTTACTTAAAAATGGGTAGGAAATTTCCTAATCTCTGATTGGCTGAGGACCTTGGCAAGGATACATTTATGTGTCAACAGATACAGGGAAATAACTAGTGCCAACCCAATCTGTCCCAACTCAGTTAAAATGACTGTGCCACCATTTGAAAAGCTGCATGACAGCAATTTTCTCTGCCCACTTAGCAAGTATATACGTCCCCCTCTCAATCCCTGAGACTTTCAGACTGTACTAGTTTGTTTTCAGCTGTTGTTCTCAACTGTTCCCCTCTTACTTCTCACACTGAGAGCAAGTTTAAAATAGTCCAGCTCACCAAACACATGCTGCAGACTCATGCGAGATAGCATTTGATGATCTGCTGTGGTCCGAAGTTCCCTCACTGCTCTACTTCCTCAAGTTGCAGCCCTGCTGTCTGTTGGCAGCATGGAAAGATTTGTCAGCCCGCACCTCCATGCCTGGTATACTCTGTCTTGCGGCCAGGTCCCACTGCCCGTACAACCACGGCCAGTCACAGTAGCATTTCATACTCAGTCATTACAGCTGTAGAAACCAAAACAAATTAACAAAACAAAAAAAAATCACCTGTTTTCTAATTGGGTCCTGCTGCCTGGATGCCTGTTGCCGGCCACAGGTCTCCCTCTGAATGTTACTTCTTCCAGGTAGCAAAACATTTTTCTTGCTTTGCTCTTGGGGTTTATGTAGCATCCAACACCTTGGGTGTGTGTAAAACTCTTGTTAAACACACCACCCCATGTATTATTCTGTAAATTGCTGCACTGTATGTGCTGTTTCCATGGTGGGTGTGCATGGGTGGTGGGGAGAGCTGATTGAAACCCTCCTCTGTATATGGTTATAATGTATGCACACTTTGTGTTGATGAGGGATTACCATTGTTTGTAATAGGGGGAGGTTAAGCCATCGTCACAGAAAAATAGTATACAGCATATGCTTTTTGTTAACTTTTATATGTGCCCTATACAGAACACATGCTTAGTTCTCTAAACAAAAAAAAATGCACAGTGGGGAGGCTGGAATGTTACAGATCCTACTATATACTTTCAGCAAGCACAATCATGGCCATACAATAACAACAGTGCACAAAATATAGTTTTAAAATGCCTGTAAGTAAACCTGCTGTAGATTTAGTGAAACTACAGCAACTCTACTGCAAGGACTGCAAAGAGTGGGACAGCATGGTCCAGAAAGAAAAGCATCTACAAAGTAGACCTCAAGGCCAAAAGCCTACACTTTAAAATGAACTAGCTAACTCCTGGAGTGATAGTTGGCATTTCTGGGAGAACATCAAGACTCTGACGGTAAACCTAATAAAACCCTTCCCATCCTACTGAACACTGATGGCATCCCTCCCAGGACATAGCCAATATGTTCAACAAGGCATTTACTGACCTCAGCAGTGTACCACCACCTAGTTTCCTCCAACCCACATCTGACCCCAACCCTCCTAGCAATCCAGAGACCCCTGTGCGCTCTTACGCCCCTTTCTACCTCAAAGTTCTCATCCCCTCTGTTGCAATAAAATACATTCTTTGGCCTGGTGGCACTGAGGGTTGAGGCACTGGACACCACACCTCACACTACGCTGGTCACCCGGGTTCAGGAATGAGCCCAGGTCATCGGGGGTCAGCAGGGGAGGACTAGGATTGAGCATAAAGAGACAGCTCTCCTACTCTTGGAGTGGGCTGGGGAAACCGCACCGTGCTGCAGTGACCCCTGGGGATGCCCAGAGGTACTTCTTGTGCTGGTGTGACTGGGGGGTAGCGCGGCAGACATCGGCACGTATGTGCACAGATGTCACTGCACGTCCGTGCTCCCAATGGGAGAAAAAAAAGGTGGAAAGTGGCTGGGCGCGACCATGTAGGTTGATGGCTGCGCCCTGCCTCGCCAGGAGGACTCGCATGGAATCGCACTGGGGGAGTCCGGAGCCAGTCTGGCTGGATAGGGTATGGGGAGACCCTCCAGTGGATCAGCGATGGACGTGCAGGATCCCCCATCATGTGAGTGAGCCTGGTGCTCTCCGGGCAGGCAGGACTGGCTGCTGGATGCCCCCGCCGGTAGTCGCCATAGCAGAGCAAATAAATAAGATGAATATAAAAAAAAAATACATTCTAAAAGCGCATGGGAACTCCAGATCCAGTAGTGATCAACTTGACCTAAAGCTTAGAAGACTCACCTAGGACACAATTCTTTTTTTTTTTTTTACAGTTAATCTTTTTATTGTAGTTATTGTGATTACACATACAAATACACTACATTCTCCAATATACACTTACATAAATTCTTAATGGGAGAAGGAAAAAACATGTCTGAAGTATTATACAATGATATTAAAGGGGAAAACAAATGTTGAGAAAACAATATATAGCAGTAAATCTGTATGATAGACAGATAATATGGCAATTTATGATTCAAGGGGTAAAAGGAGTAGATATAAACAAGAAATACGAGTAGTTGTGATTGTACTTCTATTATGCTGTAATTTAATACAAGTATGTGTAAGATTGTATAAAGGAAGAAAATAACAAAGAGAAGAATATCTAAGAAAGTGAACAAGAATGAAGAAGGAAAGGGAAGAAGAAAAGGAGATAAAAGATAGAAAGAGAGGAGATGAAGAAGGAACGAAAGAGCTAGAAGCGCGATTCCAATGTGAACATGTAACGACCCATGGATTAAGTGGCGATATGTTTAGACGTGTTTAAATATTTAAAATAGTCCTGCCAGCATTTATTATATAAATTAAGTCGGTCAGAGGCTAAGTGTGACATACGATCAAGGATGGCGTATTGAGATAGTTGTTTGAGAATATCCAGGAGGGTGGGAATGATGTTGGATCTCCAGTGCATTAGTATAAGGCATTTAATTTGAAGGAATAGTAGGGATTACCACCTATTCTGAGAATGGGATATTTTGTATGAATGAGCATTGAACATACCAATTATGCAATGTTTTGGATCTAATGCAAAGGATAGACCAATCACTTTCATTGCAAAGAAATGAATATGATGCCAAAGATTGTGTATGGGAGGACAATGCCATAAAATATGTAGCAAATTGCCATTGTGGGAGTTACAGCACCAACCAACATTTATTGTTGTTCATTATGCCCATTTTTGCTAAATCTCAGGAGTTCTGTACCATAGATGTAGAATTTGGTTTGTATAAGTGAACACGATTATCCTTGAAAGATTTATGGCAGGATAGCCAGCAGTTATGCCATTGTTAATTGGTTATGTTATAATTTAAAAGGGTACTCCATTTATTTTTTGCAATGATAGATTGATCTGGAATTGTATTTGATATGACTGTAAATTATACTATTTAATTTAGAGTTTGTTTTGATCCATTTAGAAATAAAGTATCATATATAGATTCATGAGGAATAGTAGGAAGATAAAGGTTCCATGCCATGCGTAACTGTAAATATTTCCAGAAATCGTGTTGGGGAAGGTTCCATTGTTTGCACAGATCAGAAAAGGATTTTAAATTGAGAGTCTGAGGTATAAGTATATCCACTAAGAAAAAAAATGCCCCTGTTTTTCCAATTACAACCAAAAATTGGGTGATTATCAAGAGTGATGTTGTGGTTCCCCCAAACGAGGGCATATATGAGAGGGGTTGGGTTAGATTTAAGGCTTTTATGAATTATTTTCCAGTAGTATATGGATGATGCTATTGTAGGGTGAGATTTTAAATTGGGGGAGAGGGTTATAAATGAAGGAAGTGGTGACATTGCCCTGACATAGAGATGTTTCCATATTGACCCACAATGGTGATTTATTGCTGGGTTTATTAAACCATTTGACAGTTTGGGAAAAGTGGAAGGCCCAAAAATCTGTTTAGAACTAGGGTTTGAAGCCCCTTGGACCAGTGTCCAGTTTGTTATTTTACTAAATCTGGGAATATTGCCTTCCCATAAAAATTGCCAACTTTATCATCAATTCTGACAAAAAGAAAGTAGGGCAGGTTAAAGAGATATTAGAAAATAGATACAGTATTTTGGGAGCTAATGACATCTTGATAGTGGAGATTTTCCTACAAGAGAGGTTAAGCAGTTTCCATCTGAGAGTGTTTTTAATATTTGCTAATAGCGGGGAAAGATTGGCGTCCCATATCTTGTGTAATTTAGAGGTGATCTGTATTCCAAGGAAAGAGATACTTTGAGGGGCCCAACGTAAACCTAATATTGTATTCATAGAAGGGTTAAAAAAATTGTTAAATGGCATTGTTTCTGATTTGTTTAGATTCAGAGCTAGCCCAGAAAGTGAAGTAAAGTTGCTAAGTAACTTAATTAAGGGTGGTCCTGAAATTTCAAGATTTTCGAGTAGAATGAGGAGGTCATCAGCGTAGGATAGTGAAGTATAGCGGGAATTACTGATAGGGATACCTTGGATCATGGAGGATTGACGAAGAGCAGCTGATAGCGGTTCCATAGCTAGAATAAAAAAAGTGGGGGATAAGGGGCACCCTTGCCTGGTACCTCTTGCTAGATGAAAGGATGAGGACAGAGTAGAGTTAGTAAGAACCCAGGCAGAGGGAAGGGTGGATAGTAATTGAATCCATGTACAAAATGTATTAGTGACACCAATGTGGGATAGAACACGATACAAATAAGTTCAGTTGAGAGAATCGAATACCTTTTCAAAGTTGATGGCTATAGCTGTGGCAGGTGATTTAAGAAATTTAGCTTTGTAGATTAAATTAAATAATGAGCGGAGATTATCAGAACTAGTTCTATTTTTGATAAATCCAGCTTGGAAGGTATGGACAAGTTTTGAAATTACTGATTCTAAACGAGTATTTAATATTTAGCAAAAATGTTTCTGTCCATATTAAGTAATGATATCGGTCTGTAACTGGATGGGAGAGAAGGGTCTTTATCTTTTTTGTAGAATGGTTATAATGGCTTCTGTCATAGAATAGGGAATTTACCTTGTGAAGATGCCTCTTTGAAGACCTTAAACAGTAGGCATAAGATGTCAGCTAAGGGTTTATAAAAGTCTACTGAAAACCATCACTCCAGGAGCTTTACCAGATTTAAGGGAATTTAGTGCTGCTTGTATCTCTTTTAGGGAAAAGGGTTCATCTAGCAAAGCCATATCTTGTTGGGAGAGGTGTGGTAACTGTAAATTGTCCAGAAATTGTTGTATATATGCAGGTTGTGGGGAGTGAGAGAGTATAATTTTTAGTAGAAGCATTGCATAATATGGTTAATTGAGGGATTATCTGTATGGATTTTGCCTGAAGGATCTTTCAAACTGGTAATATGTCTCTCCATCTGTTGATTCTTGAGTTGATAAGCAAGCAGCTTCCGCATTTATCCCCTTATTCCCAATAACAGTGTTTAAGTCTAAGAGGGTAGTTCAGCTTTCCTGGATATTAATTTTTGATTTTAATTCTAAGTTGAAGAATTTCTAGGTGAAGTTGTGAGTTATTATCTGGATTTTGTTTTATAATATTGGGTTTTTTTCTTTAAGAGATTTTCTAAATCAGCCAATTGTTGTTCCCTTAGTTTTTCCTTGTGCTTGCATAGCTTATAATTTTCCTCTAACAGTTGCTTTAAGTGCTTCCCAGATGGTACCTTGAGATACATCAGAGTGTTGTTAAAGGAGAAGAAATTTTTGGATTTGGGATCTAATCCAAGGTGAAGAAATCGGCTCTTTCAATAAGAGGGGTCTAGATGCCAGGAGGGGGATTTAGATGGGGGTGGACCCCAAATAAGATGTAATTTTATAGGAGAATGGTCTGATATATTCATTGTAAGTACATATTTTCTTTAAACAAAAAGGTATTACACTTCAAGACCTTCTCAGCTAAAGTCAGGATAAATTCAACAAATGGCTTTGAGTAAGATGTTTCACAATACAACACATTTCTGAGACATTCTAAGCCCCCGTCATTAGGGATATTTGTGTATAAAGAGCACACATCCATACTAACAAACAGGGAAGTAGGAAAATATCAATGTCTTCCAAAAACTTTAACAAATGAGTGGTGTCACGTAACAAGGATTCAGAAATGTGTTGTATTGTGAAACACCTTGAAGTGCAATACCTTTTTGTTTAAAAAAAATATGTACTTACAAATAAAAGGTACTGCCATGGGGGCTGCCATGGCTCCGAATTATGCCATTTTATATATGGCTGATTGGGAGAAAAGAGCTATTTACAGTGATGAGAATCCTTTTTTGCACCTTATTGACTTTTACAAATGTTATATTGATGATTTATTTTTTATTTGGAAAGGGACAGTGGAAGAGCTAGCATCCTTTGTTTTGTATTTGGAGGTAAGCAATAAGAACCTACATTTTAAGGTTCATTCAGATGCACAAGAAATCAGTTTCTTAGATATTTTGATTTACAGGAAATTACATGGTAGCGGTATAGGGACCAAATTGTACAGGAAAAATACGGATAGGAATTCCATTTTGTTATTTAATAGTTGTCATCCTGAACATGTAGCTAAAAATATCCCCACAGGACAGTTCCTAAGAGCTAAAAGGAACTGCTCTGAGCCAGGGGATTATGTTAATAGTGTTATGGATCTTAAAAATTGATTTCAGGCTAGGGGGTATAGTAGCTCTATTTTGAAACAAGCACAGGAAAAGGTGGACCTGAAAAATAGGTGTGAGAATCGGTTAACATGCTAGGAGTAGTTTTAATCAAGATGATGTCAGTTTTTTAGGTAGTTTGGTGTGAATAATGAATATGTAATATCTTTGTTATGTTGCACTGTCACTTTAATTGCACTGTTTAAATGGTATGAGATGCCAAAGCTACCTCAGCCTTGAGAAAGCATGAGAGTTGGTGCAAAAATGTTTGGTTGCTCAGAGAGGGGCACATTGTAACTGTATTCTGGCATTTGTGGTGCAATAAAATGAATTTGTGCTTATAGCCTGACTGTAATATGTTGCTTTTTGTAGTCCATAGATGATATGTAGCAGTGTTGCTGTTTCCTGTATGTGAGTACCTTGCACTTGGCCTCTATCTCTGTTTTTAGCTGCCTGGTTGTTTTTCTGCCTTTTGTTTTCTGGGCATACTTAAACAAACTATTGGGCTCATGTAGGAGCTTATATTTTGCAATATGAATGCAAATGCTCTTACCACCAGTCACATGTCCCTCTCATGGGTTTCCTTGAGTTTGTTTGCCTATCCTCTTTTTTCACAGGATGGGTCTAACCCATTTTAAAGTCCCAGGCCCAGGCCTCGAATGCCCATAATGAGGGGACTTTGAATTCAGAGCCTGTTGCCACAGATAAAGTATTGGATATTAAGGCCTTTTGTTGCTTGAAAGAGTGGTGTTATAGGCCAGATGCCTTTACTGGCAGAGAACATCGCCTACAGCATGCCCTCATGGTTAATCTCTATATAATCTATATATTTCTTGCTTAATAAACTGGTGGGACCACATTATGCTCACCCACATGCCCCCCCATTACATGACATGCCACCGCATTTGCACATACCTCCTCCGCACTAAAATCCAATCCCTACACCCACAACTCTGCTGTACTGCTACTGTATTACCCCTCAGAATACAGCCCCTACTCCCTGCTAGCTACCATCTTGGTTCCCATCCTCTAGTTACCCTGATAACCCACGTCATCAGCACCTTCCCAGTCCTGATCACACACGTTAAAAATCCCACTAACTTCCAATCTAAATGTGCCTCACCTAAAATGCTCAGACTAGCACTGCTCCGACATGCTCTCTTCCTACTGCTGCTATCAGGAAATATACACCCTAATGCAGGGCCACCCTCCCCTACTGTCTCTTCTAATGGCAATAATGGTAGCCTCCTGCTGGCCATACTTAATATCTGCAGTCTTCAAAAAAAGCTCACCCCCCCCCCACAGGGCTGGATTGCCCAGCACTCATCCGATGTCTTAGCTCTATCTGAGACCTGTCTCTCTGATAAAATACCCAGTGGAGCAGTCAAGCTCAGTAACTACACCTCCTATCGAGCTGACAGGTCTAGTAAGAGGGGGCAGCTGTGCCATCTACATAAGATCCTCCCTTCACTCCCTAGAGGTCGCACTCGCACCATTGCATGGAGCCCAGACCCTAACAGTCAAAATCAGCCTTGGCAACCCAGGTAAATCTCTTTACATTATGGCAGTCTACATTTCCCTTGCAACCAAAAAGCTCGCTTCAATTCAGTACTGGATAGTATCTCCCACCTCCCACCTAGGAGTGAAATCATCTTACTGGGAGATTTCAGTGTCATTGGTTATCAACTGCCTCATCCCCCTGCAAAGGCTTCTAGCTTGTGACCTCACCCAGGTCATCAATTCTCCTACCAGGTGGGACTCTAGAATAGGGACCTCTACCCTAATCAACGTATCCTCACCAACCGGCCTTATAACGTCTCCCATGCTACAGTGCACCTCGACTCGATTAGCGACCATTCCCCAGTGACATGCCGATGGTCTACTAAAATCACCCCCACCCCCCAAAGGTCACTGTACATAGATGCCTCAAAAAGAGAATCCTAGCATGGTTCAAGTCTCACCATGCCTCCTGTGACTGGTCCCCTATCCACTCTGCCCAGACTGTGGACACTGCCCTCACCTACTTTATTGCCAGCTTCAATATGGCCTGTGACATATTCACACCCTACTCCAAACAAGTAATAAAGTGAAGAAACACTGCTTGGATCTCCCAAGCACTACTTGACCTAATGCACCAGAGAGATAACCTATGGCATAAGGCCCTAGACTCACAGCTCCCACAGGACAGGCAACTGTACAGAGAGGCCAGAAACAGATGTACCTGGGCAATCCGGCAAGCCAAAGCAGTGTACTACAAACAATCTCTCACCTCCTCCTGGGGCTCAGGGAAAAATTTCTGGACCAATATTAAGGAACTCTGTGGGAAAACTGTTTCTCTACCCCAGTCCAGCTTATAGTTGACAGGGTTGTCACCCAGGACCCTATTGCTGTCTCCGATGCCCTCAATACCTCTTTCTCCGATCTCTCTCATAGTCTCCCATCGAACTTCTTTGACCCTACCATCCACCCCCCCCCCACCAACACCTTGGCCATCACCAACACTACCCCCTTCAGACAAAGAATCATCTCTGTAATGAGGCAAAATGCTATCTCAACAAAGCTCAGGCAAACTCTCCTTATAGCACTGATTCCCTGGACCTCAAACTCATTTGGCTTACACTGGATGTGACACTACCTCATCTCACCAAAATCATTAACCTATCCTTATGCCTTAGCCAATTCACCATGGTTTGAAAGAGAGCAATAATAACCCCTATCATGAAGAATTGCAACCCCACCTCCACAAGCAATTATAGACATATCTATCCTGCCACCCCTCTCTAAGGCCCTCGAAAAAATAGCATCTGATCAACTAGCTGATTACCTATCCAAACACGACCTGCTCTGCCATGAGCAACACAGTTTCCGGAGGAGCCACAGCACCTCCACCACCCTCATTGAACTCATTACTCTTATTCATGAGGCACCAGAACAAGGCTCCTTGGCCAGGGCTCTCTATGTGGATCTGACCAAGGCATTTGATACCATCAGCCATGAGCTACTACTCCATACCCTCCCAGCCCTTAATTTTGCCTCAGAAGTCACTGCCTGGTTCAAAGATTATCTCATGGGTCGGACACAACAAGTCAAAATAAATAGAACCATCTCCACTAGCAAACCGGTCGTACTGGTGTCCCCAAAGGACAATATTTGGCCCCTTACTCTTCACCCTCTTCCTGAACTCCTCCCAAAGGCCTGCAGCAGTCAGATGCTGCTTTATGCCGATGATGCGGTAGTCTTTGGAAGCATCCACATCCAAATTCTCTTCAAACTGCTCTGCAGGGCTTCTTTAGGAAGAAGCCTGGTTTTCGATCACCGCCTTATAATACAACTACAAGAAAACTAAGTCTATGATCTTCGCCCACCACCAAAGCCCCATTGTCACACTCCACTAGTTGTAATGGACACCATGACTCAACTCTGGAGCAGGTCTCATGCTTCAAATACCTTGGAGTCACCTTAGACACCTCCTCTCCTACCACCTCACATACATAATGTCTCCTCCTCTTAACACTAGACTGGGGATCCTTACAGACATAAGCACTGCCTACCCCCAGCCCATGCATCTCGCTGTGTCCTCATCTATTCTGTCCCTGGTGGACTACGGAATAGTCATTTATGGGTCAGCTGATCAAATTGCCTATGCAGCATTAACCTCACCCTCAACAAACCTTGCTGGCTAGTCACGGGATGTGACAGGTTAACTCACACATGCAAGCTTTATAAACTTACTGACTGGCTAAATTTCCAAGGCAGGCTTAAGTACTATACCTGCCTCCTTGCCAAAAGATACAACTTAGCTAGCCCCAATCGGCTCCACCCACTTATTCACAGCCCCCATATCAGGGCAAAAAGGCACTCAACAAACCCCATTCTGCTAGTCCCTCACTGTAGAACTTCTTGACAAAGATCCTTCTATCGTGCCACACCATGGCTAAACAGCCTACCATCCTCCATCTCCTTGGCCCAAAGTCTCAACCAATTCAAAACTAGACTCAAAACCCTACTGCTAGACTCTGCAACCTGGTCTGTAATTAAACCCCCACACACATTTCTATCCGGCCCTCTCTGAACCTCATACCAGGGACTTATGTTACCCAAGAGCCTAATCTATATCTCCTTCGTTCTCAATCCCCTGTCTAGATTCTATGACTCTGGGTCCCTCAGGATCCTATGTAACTGTATCCGTCTAATCTCTGACCCGGGACCTTACTTATGCTCCCTGCTGATGTAACCCGCAAACTACGCTTAAGCCAGGACTGTATGACCTTGTATTATTTCATTATTGCTGAATGTGTATTTTATTTTTATTTCATTATCATCAAATGTATATCTTTATTTCTGTATTTTCTTTGTACTTCTTACTTTTGTATGATGTGGAGCCTTTGCAAAAGAGTCTATGTCTCAAAGGATTGTAATTCTGATTCTATTCAATAAATAAATTTACAAAAAATTTACAATCGAGCACCACAAGGTTTAAGATGGATATTGGCCCTTGCTTTTGGTCTAGATAGAGAAACTTTACTAGCAGGATGGCAGAGACATATTTTAAAATCTACAGCTAGTTTAATACAGTATATCTTAAAGGATGGTGAAGAGCTTGGGAAGGACATAAAAGCAGACTTGATGAGAAAGAAAAGTGGTTTTAATATTTGAAACACACAGTGAATATTCTGTGTATCGGAAAAAGTTGAGGAGACCATCAAGAGACAGGATATTAGAACTGAGAAAATTAAAACTAACAAATTTGAAAGAGATTGTAGAGACTATGAGGAAGGCCATATTTTTAGTTGGAAAGGCCAGAAAATTCCTAAAAACCATCCTGAAAAAACTAGATACTTAATTCTATTGAACAAGAGATGTTTATACTAATGGTTCTGATTCTATAGCAGTTTTCTCCTTTTAGCAAAAGTCAAGGGAATTCCACTGAATCAGGAAGCAGTCAAGAGTTCTTTGAGGCAGGAGAGTATGGGACACCAGTCGAGACTTTCTATATGTCCTCACCATTTGAGTTCACAAGAACAGCTCCAAGCAAACAGAACTGCATGATTCCTATTCCCCATCATTTTTCACCCCCCATTCAGAAAGTGCCTGTATCAGTGAACATGATGTATGGCAAACCATCCTTTGCTAGAATGTGTTCCCAGGCGGAGCCTGAGAATAGCACAGTTTCCGGGCAGACATACAAGGAGGGGAACAAGAGGGAGAAACAGGAAAACTAGGGAATATAAGAAGAAACAACCAGTTTTTCAGGTGTTCCAGAGGTTACAGCAGATCACAGAGTAGGGTCGAGATATTGAATTCTCAGACTGATTACTCTGTGGAGGAACAAAACAAAATAGTTTTCAATGTTTCTGACTATGTTTTGACAGAGATGGAACTTAGTGTTCTACAAAAAGGTCTTTCTTTTGTGCCCACTCATAATTTGAATAACTTTGATACAGCGGTTGATATTTATAAATTTACTGGCAAACTTAACCTTAAAGTTTTATTTCACTGGGACAGCAATGAATCACAGGATTATAATAATAATAATAATAAATAATAAAACTTTATTTGTACAGCGCCTTTCATAAAACCAAAGCACTGTACAAGTAAAAACATTTAAAATATCTTAAATTACAACAGCCCAAAAAATAAAATCAGACTCCAAATGCACTCATCCACAAATAGGATTTTAAGCCTTTTCTAAATCCCTCCATGGTTGCGCACTCCTACGTAACTGGCGAAGCAGAAAATTCCAGGAGGTAGGGGCTACATACATAAATGTACATGCCCCAGAGGATTTTAGAAGTACCGGATCTCTAACAACCCCTCACCAGCTGAGTGGAGCGATCTCCTAGGGCAATAATGGACCAGGAGCTCTTTCAGGTAGTCCAGGCCAAGTCCATGTAGGGCTTTATAAGTCAAGAGACCGACTTTAAAGGTGATCTGCCACTGAACTGGCAGCCAGTGCAGCCACGCAGCACCGCATGATATGATTAGACCGAGAGGTACCATTCAAAAGCAGGGCTGCAGTGCTCTGCACCAGCTGCAGGCAGTGGATTTCAACCCAGGAAGTCCTAGATAAGGGCATTGCAATAGTCCAGCAGTGAGGATACAAGGTGTGAATCAGCATTGAAGATCACCAGATGGGACCAGATGCCTGATCCTGGAGATATTCCTCAGATGGTAAATGAGGGCTTGATGATGGCAGACACCTGCAATGCAGAGTCAACCTTTCATCGAAAATTACCCCCAGGTTACGCACTGTTCAGAGGCCGGAGTGCAACATCCCCATGATAAAGTCCTGAGGTTAAGTCAACCCTGGCACCCCTATCTCAAGTAGCCGTCCACTACCAACACCTCGGTCTTTCGGAGTTCAATTTCAACCAGCTCAAAGCCATCCACTCCTGGATTTCACCAAGGCAGTTATTAAAGACTGTGAGAGCTCCATCCTGGTTGGGTGCAAAAGAAAGGTAGAGCTGGGTACCATCAGCATAACAGTGAAGCCTCAGCCCATACCTTCTACAATGTCTCAGAGAGGTAGTATATACACTGTGAACAACATGGACAACACTGAGCCCTGAGGAACCCCACATGATAGAGAGACTGGGTCTGAGGGAAAAAAAAAACAGAAACCACTCTTTGGGTTCTTCCCGTGAGGTAAGATATAAACCATCTATCCGATAGTCCACAGATAAACCTCAGACGCTCAAGCAGAACCCCCATGGTCCACAGTGTCAAAGGCTGATGAGAGACCTAAAAGGACCAAATATAATGGTTCCTCTGATCCCTAACCATCAGGAGATCATTGTGCACACAAATCAGCACTGTCTCAGTACTATGCCTTTTCCGAAAACTGGACTGGAGGGGTTCATAGAGATCATGGATGGTTAAATGGTTCTCCAGTTGAACGGCCACTACCTTCTCAATCACCTTCCCTAAAAACATAGAAACATAGAATTTGATGGCAGATAAGGACTGCTTGGCCCACCTAGTCTACCCATTTCCTACCTAACGGATAAGCTGCAGGTCCTAGTTAACCAACAGCCTACTTCTTCCTACCCCCCACTAGAATTGCCTTATGTCTGTCCCATGCATTCTTGAATTCCCCCACTGTTTTTGACTCTACAAGCTCCTCAGGAAGGCTGTTCCATGTATCCACAACCCTCTCTGTGAAGAAATACTTCCTCACATTACCTGTGGGCCATCCCCCTCTATCTTCAAATTGTGTCCCCTTGTTTTTGCACATCTCTTTTTCTGAAAGATGCTACCCTCTTGGACTTTGTTAATTCCCTTGAAGTATTTGAAAGTTTCTATCATATCCCCTTCTCCCTTCTTTCCATGAGGCTATGCATCTTTAGTTCCTTTAGTCTTTCTTCATATGTCTTCTGATGCAGACTCTGCATCATTTTGGCTGCCCTCCTCTGGACAGCCTCCACCCTATCTATGTCTTTGCAGAGATGGGTCTCCAGAACTGTACACAGTACTCAGATGTGGTCTTACCAACTGACTGTACAGAGGACCAACAACTTCCTGTTTTCTATTGGTGATGCTCTCCTATGCATCCTAGTATTCCTCAGCCCTTACTGCCTTCTCACATTGCTTGGCCCACCTTTAGGTCATCTGATATGACTACCCCAGGTACCTTTCCATTTTTGTCATTGTCAATATCTCACCCCCCACTGTGTACTCTTCCCTGGGTTTTGTTTCCCAGGTGCATTACTTTGCACTTCTTTGTGTTGAATCTAAGCTGCCATACATTTGACCATTCCTCCAACCTTGCCAAGTCCCTTTTCATCCTTTCCACCCCACCTTGCATATCAACCCTGTTGCAGATCTTTGTGTCATCTGCAAAGAGACATACTTTCCCTTCCAGTCCCTCTGCAATGTCACTTATAAAGACATTAAAAAGGACTGGCCCCAGTACTGAACTCTGCGGTACCCCACTAGTAACCCTCCTTTCTTCAGTGTGGACTCCATTTACTATTACCCACTGTGTCCTGTTGTCCAACCAGTGTTTTACCCATGCTGCCACCCTGGTACCCACTCCCAGGCTGGCTAATTTGTTTATTAATCTTTTGTGCGGGACTGTGTCAAATGCTTTGCTAAAGTCTAGGTAGGCCATATCCACAGCCCCTCCCTGGTCTATTGCTTTGGTCACCCAGTCAAAGAAATCAATTAGATTTGTCTAACATGACCTTCACACTGTGAATCCATGCTGCCTTGGGTCCTGTGCCCTACTGGCCTCTAGGTACTCAACAATGCTTTCCTTCAGAAGTGATTCCATCATTTTCCCTACCACTGAGGTCAAACTGACAGGTCTGTAGTTTTCTGCCTCTGTCTTGCTCCCACTTTTGTGAAGGGGAATCACATCTGCCCTCCTCCAGTCCTCAGGTACCACACCATCCTCCCATGATTTATTAAAAAGGGTAGTCAGTGGTGTTACTAGTTTTTCCCTTAGTTCTTTTAGAATTCTGAGGTGAATCCAATCAGGCCCCATTGCTTTATTCACCTTCAGTTTTAAGAGTTCTTTCAGAACCCTTTCTTCTGTGTAAGGACTAATAGCAACCCCCTATCCAGAGTAGACCTATTTAATGCCTCACTACATTTGGGGTGTGTACCTCAGGACTGGAGGATGGCTCATGTGGTGCCCCTCCACAAGAGTGGCCCCAAGGATGAACCGGGAACTACAGACCAGTGAGCCCTCGCATCCATCGTGGGTAAGCTAATGGAGACTATCCTGAAGAGAGGCTGGTGGCCCTCCTAGAGGCCAAAGGACTACAGGACAGCAGACAGCATGGCTTCATATGGGGCAGATCCTGCCAAACCAACCTGGTGGAGTTCTATGACTGGGTAACTAGGCAACTGGACAGGGCCATGCAGTGGATGTCCTGTATCTGGACTTCAGTAAGGCATTCAACTCGGTCTCGCATGGAAGGCTGGGAAGTAAGCTAGTAGGCACATGGGCGGGTACAAAGCTGGTGAGATGGGTAGGAAACTGGCTTCAGGGAAGGCAACAGAGGCTGATGGTGGGTGGGGAGCTCACACCCAAGGGCAGTGACGAGGGTGTTCCACAGGGCTCGGTATTGGGACCAGTGTTGTTTGGGATATTCATTGCAGACATATAACGGGACATCAAGAGCAAGATCAGTCTGTCTGCTGATGATACCAAGGTAGGAGCAGTGGTGGATGGCCTAGGGGGTGGCAGGGGTTGCAGGATGATCTGGCAAAGCTTGAAACCTGGTCAGACACCTGGCAACTGGGGTTTAATGCCAAAAAGTGCAAGGTGCTGCATTTTGGGATGAAGAACCCAAGGAGGAGTTACCAGCTGGGGGGAGTGCAGCTAGCCCAGACAGAGGAGGAGAAGGATCTGGGGGTGCTCATTACAGGGTCAATGAATAACTCAGCATAATGCTTCTACCTGCATAGGGTAACTGCCCAGGAAGCCAGACTCCACCTGGTCCGAGCATTAAAAAGCAATAGTCCCGGTGATGACTCCCTGGACCCCAGCATTCTTTGTCTGGCACTGGATCAGGTCCTTGCCCCACTTACCAGCCTTCTTAACAAATCCCTCTGCCTGGGGCAATTCCCAACTGTATGGAAAACTGCCATTGTTACTCCCATTCACAAAGGTGGTGACAGGTCCTCTGCCGGGAACTACCGTCCTATCTCCATACTCCCACCCCTCTCCAAAGCCCTAGAAAAGCTGGTTGCCATGCAAAACTCTAAATACCTGACCAAACACAACATCCTCTGCCCTGAACAGCACAGTTTCCATGCAGGACACAGTACTGGCACTGCACTAGTTGAATTTTCAACTTTCCTACACTCCTCTCTGGACTCTGGCTCCCTAGCTGGGGCAGTGTTTGTCAACCTCTCAAAGGCATTCAACACTGTCTCCCACCCTCCTGCTGGATGCCCCCTGCCACACTGGCTCTCTACTGGGCCTCTCGCCTGGTGCACCAGCTACCTATCTGCCCACTCCCAATGTGTCACAATTAATGGGACACTTTCCAAAACTTGCCCCATCTGCTCAGGGGTTCCTCAGGGCTCCATCCTGGGACCCCACTCTTCTCACTCTACCTTAACACCCTGCCCGGTGCATGCACTGGGAAAATTCTGCTGTGTGCAGATGACGCCATCATCTTTGCCACCCACCGTAACCCTATCTCCCTCCAGGACTCCCTACAACTATCCTATAATGATGCCAAAACCTGGTTTAAAGAGCACAGACTGGTCATTAATCTCAAAAAAACAAAAACAATGCTCTTTGCCCACCTCCAAAACAAAGCCAGCAACTTCCCACTCCATATCCTCCCCTGCTACAAACAACCACTAGAGCAAGTCCACTCCTACAAGTACCTGGGGGGTCTCCTTTGACTCAGCCCTCACCTACCACACCCACATTGATGCACTTGCCTCAGCCACTAATGTGCGGCTAGGTATCTTATACCACTATAAAAACTGTCTCCTTCCCCGCTGCCCTCCATATAGTGGTTACATCCTCTATATTATCCCTTGTTGACTATGGTTACCAGTATACGGTGCTGCTGACACAACCGCCCTCAATAAAATTCCCCTCATCCTAAATAAGGCATGCAGGCTAATCACTGGGGCCCCCAGGCTTATGCATTCGTGCCAGCTCTATGACTTAGTAATACTGCTGAATCTAGATGAACATCTGCGATACCAAACATGCCTAATAAAAAAAAAAAACTCTTCTTGGGCTATCCCCTCCCAGGCTGATAGCCTCCCTCTGCCAAGCCCAACCCTTGGTCTGTACATGGTCCTCCTGCAAAGCCACTTTTCTGGTACCAAGATCTAGGACATCCCATGGACAGAGGTCCTTCTGCTATAGAGCTCCATCCTGGTATAATGCCTCCCTGACCCCATCTCGATGCCCCATGATTTCAAATTCAAAACCGCACTTCAAAGCCAACTATTTAATATGTGAAGCTGCACCTGTCTCTAATTGAGGCATAGCTTCTCTGTGCCCTGACAATGCCCGCTGGGTGGCATCCACACCACACCTCTTTTAATCCTCACCCATTGCTGTTTGTACTGTTATTATCCTGCTTTTTTGCTCTTACCATCGTGCAAGAATGCGCCGTTGTAACCAAACTGGCTTATCTGTTTATCTGGTGTAATCACATGTGCTTGCTAACTATGTAACCTATATGCTGTAACCAAAAGTCTGTTATGTGCTTGCAATCTATGTAACCCATATGCTGTAACCAAAAGTCTGTTATGTATTTGTCCTCAATGTGACGAGGTACTTGAAATGAGCTCTGGCTCGAAGGTTGTAAACCGATGTTCAAATAAATAAATAAATAAATGTAGGAAGTAGCTGCAAAGGCCAACAAAATGCTGGCTTGTATTGTAAGGGGTATATCTCGAGGAGGGAGGAGGTGATTCTGCCACTGTATAGGTCATTAGTTAGATCACACCTGGAGTACTGCATGCAGTACTGACGCTCGTGATTCGAAGAGAGACATTAAGTTACTGAGGGGTGTCACAGGCTACAAAGATGATCAAGGGCCAGACCCCTATCATACAGAGGAGGTTGAGGGAGCTGAACATGTACTCGCTGGAGGACAGGAAGGATGGGGGACATGATTGAAACCTTTAAATACATGAAAGGAATAAACAAGACAGGTACAGAGGGGCTGTTCAAAGTAAGGAGGGAGGGACACCAGGGCCATGATATGAGACTGGAGGGAGGAAGGTTCAGGAGGGAGATGAGGAGACACTTTTACAGAGAGGGTGGTGGCTGGGTGGAATGGTTACCTGCAGAAGTGGTATCCAGAAGAACAGTGGACTGCTTCAAAAGGGATGGGACAAGACAAGGGGAGGGTTAATGAAGGGAAGGGTGGAAGGAGGGACAGCTGCAGAATAAGGAATGCTAGCTGTACTTCCAGCAGACATGATAGACCTCAGGCCTTTATCTGCTGGCAAATTTCATATGTTCGTAAGGTTAGCTATATTTTCTATTTACTACATTAATAGCTACTTAACTGCAATATTCCCAATGGCCAGTAGATGGCGGCATTGTATAACTATTGATTTAAATACAGTGGCCTAACTTTTAGTGGCAAATAATGGTATGCAGTCCTAATCTTTGATAGATTGATAGCCTAGTTTGTGTTTTTGGTTACACAGAATAACACATAATTCTATTATACGTTGTGTTTTTGCATCTGTTACAGTTATAGTTGCTGCTGTTATAGAAACACAGAAAAGTTCATTGGTAGCCTTTACTTAACAAAACAGAAGCTTATTTACTTGATAGCATTTGAATAGGCAGTTACAAATATACACTTGTGTGGGCTTCTCCCAGTATTTTAGCTTGGGGAGTCTCATAACCCATACACTGCCATATCTCTTCATAAACTAACTGGTGATTTCAGGTCATATAATCTATATGTTGTCATAGCTCCCTATGGCATGCATATACTGACTGACCTTTCCTTTAAGTTCAATTGACTTTAGTACCGCATTATCTTGTTTACTGTACTAGTGTATGTAACGACATATGACTACCAACATTTATATATTATAAAGCATAGAGTACAGCTACTGAAATACAGCACAGAGTACTAAGTATAACTTTAGATTAAATTTGATATATAGAGAGAGGGCAAAGCAGAATTATATTATAATAGCTAACTTTCTATTAATATCTAGGCTGATAGTTGCAAACAGGTAGTTACAACATAAGTTATATAGAAATACTCTTGCTTTTTAGCTTTCAGTCACAAAATGGAGAAAAAGGCAGAGGTGGTGACTATTGCAGTATACATTTTGACAATATTATATGCTATTTTACCAGTATTACATATGAGAAAGCAGCCAATGGGGCAGTCCCATTGGGAGTTCCTGACATATAATCTAAAACATATATTGTCAACAACTTTGTTTTGGTACTTAGTAGATAGCAAATATAGCAGCACACATGATTATATTATGGTTTGGAATAAAGAACAAAGAATATAAAACAGTTTGTTACAATGGTTAAAGCGCGCCACACACTAAAATTATTTTATGGTTACAATCCCCTTTGTGGCTGCAGTACTAACATTATGTGGTGATTTGCATATGCAGCCCATGATGCTTTGCATTGTGGGGGCATGTGTGATTTTGTATTTTCTGAAGCTTGGCTTCCCAGCCAAATGCCCTTTGGGGTAACCCTTTCCTCAGTGTTTGGCACAGAGGTTCTTTGTCTTTTAAATGTTTTTTTATTTTAATGGGTTCACCACAATATATCCAAGGCACACTGCCTTAAGGGTAGCTGGTCCATTCCACTGGGGTGTCAAACAGACAAGGCATACTGATGAGTCCTGGTAGGATGAAACACATGTCTATGTCTTCTGTTAGCACCCTTTGCAAACTGTGTGAGAGGCCTTTCGGCACCATGCAATTCTGCTTAAAGTTGGACCAGCATAACATTCTGTGGTGATTTGCATATGCAGCCCATGATGCTTTGCATTGTGGGGGCATGTGTGATTTTGTATTTTCTTGAAACTTGGCTTCCCAGCCAAATGCCCTTTGGGGTAACCCTTTCCTCAGTGTTTGCGCACAGAGGTTCTTTGTCTTTTAAATGTTTTTTTTATTTTAATGGGTTCACCACAATATATCCAAGGCACACTGCCTTAAGGGTAGCTGGTCCATTCCACTGGGGTGTCAAACAGACGAGGCATACTGATGAGTCCTGGTAGGACCAAACACGTGTCTATGTCTTCTGTTAGCACCCTTTGCAAACTGTGTGAGAGGCCTTTCGGCACCATGCAATTCTGCTTAAAGTTGGACCAGCATAACATTCTGTGGTGATTTGCATATGCAGCCCTTGATGCTTGCATTGTGGGGGCATGTGGATTTTGTATTTTCTTGAAACTTGGCTTCCCAGCCAAATGCCCTTTGGTAACCTTTCCTCAGTGTTTGCGCACAGAGGTTCTTTTGTCTTTTAAATGTTTTTTATTTTAATGGGTTCACCACAATATATCCAAGGCACACTGCCTTAAGGGTAGCTGGTCCATTACACCGGGGTGTCAAGCAGACGAGGCATACTGATGAGTCCTGGTAGGACGGAACACGTGTCTATGTCTTTTGTTAGCACCCTTTGCAAACTGTGTGAGAGGCCTTTCGGCACCATGCAATTCTGCTTAAAGTTGGACCAGCATAACATTCTGTGGTGATTTGCATATGCAGCCCATGATGCTTTGCATTGTGGGGGCATATGTGATTTTGTATTTTCTTTAACATTATGTTGCCCCTCCCTTTTGTCATTATTTTACTTAGATTAGCATTTGACTTTCCCCTTTGAGTAATTTTATTACATTTTGTCTGGTCTGTAACTTTAAATAATTATGTGTTCCTATTCAACTGTGATCCTGCTAATTTTACATGTTTCATTAGCTTGTTTAGGTATGGTGATATTTAACATATGCACCATCTTAGCCACAATTTTAAAATTAGTTAAAATTTCACTAAAAGCCAGCCAGTTCATGCATTCATTATTTGCTGCTAAATTTACAGTCTTTGGCAAGGGTCCAGTAGCTAGATTCTTGAGAGTGATTTCTAAAGAACGGATGTGTCCCTTTAAAACCGTGGAATCCACTCTGTTAGCTATTTCCAGTCCAGATCCTAACCAACCCCATATCTCCTTTGTTTTCTTACATTTAGAATTGCTCTCAGGATAAAAGACCAGGCCCTGTGTTTAGCGTGATACTAATCAAGGTTATTATTGGAGTACCTCTCCCAAATTTCCACTGTAGGGTGTCCCCCACATGCTTGTGGAAGTCTGGGGAAAGGGACATACAACAAAACATTATATTACTCTAACCTACATGAATAATTCAACGGATACACATTTTGTATTAAAATAACCCTGTCAGAGGGCGGATCAAATTTATTTCCTGAGATCCCCTCTGATACATATCTAACTGTCCAGTCATTGACACATTACAAAATATATCCACTCACCTATCTTTTCCAGTATAGGCTAGGGAGGAATAATTAACAGTTAGAGGTAGTTTCACAAAAATATTTCACATTCCTACAGTGTTATTTACAATATTGTTTATAAAAGTCCACATTTTTGACATATATCTGGCAGAAAAGTTACTTATTTGTATGAGGGTTCAGATTTTTTCGTAATGGAAACAGTCCCAAAATGTTAAAATGTCTTTATCACTAATAAACGGTTGCACATACACTTTGTTGATGGCACATGGAGCATGAGCAGGCCATCCTCGAAAGTACATTCAAATATTACAGTTTGATTTGGGCACTGTCCAAAGCATATTAAGTACATTTTATGACCATATGTAGGCTATGCTCATGTCTTTTCCTATTATTACCGGGTTATATCGGTTTGGTGTGATGAGAAACAATGGGAAGCAGACTGAGTCGGCCTGAATGAGTACCAGTGTGTCATTAGGCACAAAGAGATCCACATCCTAAAAGGGGAGAGAAAAAGGTGCAGCATCAGTTGTTATCATTTAAAGGCCGATACAGTTTACATTGGTCTACATGAACCCATTCAGTTTTATTTATTTATTACCCATGGCCCTAGGACATTGATTACTCTATAGGGACCCATCCAATTGGCTTCCCATGGTCCCTTTTGGGCAACATTTTTGACCATTACTTTATATTCCCACAGTGCCCTCCAATTTTTTCTTGTGATATCTGCTCTTAGTCCCACCAGGGGGAATTTATTTTCTCTGCCCCGGCTGCCGTTTCCTTACCAGGGTGCCCACCCAGAGCTTCACATGTGCTGTATTAATCTCATTGCCTTGGGACAACTGTTGTTTTAAGTAACCAGGACTGGATCAGAGTCTTGGATTTGTCCTAGACTAGGCAGCTTAGTCAAAGCTGCAATTTATTTTATTATGTTGATTAAAACTCATGCATCTCTCTACAACTGTTCATCTTCCTCTCCTGTAGGTCCTGCCATTTCTTACCCTGTTTTGCTGCAATCTTTGCTAACCCATCCACTATGTTGTTATTGATTTCATGAACATCAGTGGCATTTTCTGTACTTTATGTAGGGACCCATATCAGGTTTGAACTGGTAGTAACATGATGGTCAAGTTAACTTGCCAAAGGTCACACAGTGTGCAAGCAAATGTTGCTGGGACTCAAACCTGGCTGGGTTTGCAGTGTCATTGAACACTACTTATATTGAAGTGTTTTTTCCAATAAAAGTGGTTTTAGATTTGATAATGTGCTGCTTGCTGTCTATTTTGCAACAAACTACAACTTAAACCAACACATTTAAATATCTCCATGCCACATTTTTCCAAAAGAAAACTTTTTAAACACCTTTTAACTACTTTATACAATGAAACTTCCGTATTTTTGTTTATTTGAAGCCAAACAAGATCTTATTTGAAAATACAGCACAACACACCATCTGTAAGTGAAGACACATCTAGGAGACCATGGTTACACCCTTTGGTGCATAGCCAAAATATGACACTCTGCCATTTTTAAATCTTTGTGACGAACATTTTATTGTTCCTTAACAAAGAGTTTCTAGTTTTAACTAACAGTATGACAAAGCCATTCATAGCTGTTAACACATTACATTTTCACGTAGCAGTTCCTTGGCACATTGTCTGCAAACTACAAATCTTTCTGCACATTACAATTTATGACGTCATATCTCTTCACGCTCAAAATGACCTTCTCCAACCAACAACCTACATACAAAGTCCTTCACTGACCCCATCTGGGCAGCACAAATCTTTATTAAAAAACACTAAAACATTTAGATATGAGGCAATGGAGCCTTCTTTTCTTTTACTGCAACATACTTTACTACAAAGCCAGCCAATTATCATCAGAGTAACCTTGAAAACAGAACATAACCGCAGAACACAGATATACATTGGAAAATGAGAGACAGAAAGAGAGAGAGAGCATTACTTTGTTTAGTGTGTGTATGTTACAGAAATAAAGCAGACAGACAATTAAAAAGCAAACCTTTAGGATGAGATACACTGTATCTCATTTCCATGACAACCGGCTTTTAGGGTGAGACACATAAACTTACCCCGTGCCAAGGTATTTCTTTTCTTTTTCTGCCCTGATAACTCTGGTCTAGGAAATTGACTGCAAAACCTTGACAATTATCTCTAAGTGCTGCAGCTGTTAACCTGAGTGCTGCAGGTATTGACTCTTTTAAATCAGGTTTTCTTTTGGTCATTTTAGGGAACTGCCAAACCAAGTCTTTTTTTAGAGCTATGGTTTTCAGTTTAACAGTACACATTTGGGATTGAAATGCTTTAAAAGTAGTGAAGGAAGTAGGATACAGTGCTCTGACAAACAGACGCTGTGAAGGGTGGGGTCTGTGCAGTCTGTAGAAGCAGCACGGAGTGCTGGGTTGAAATCCAACTGGTGGAGGTCCCCAGTACCTGGGTTTGGGATAAAATCTTGTAGCCCCCATAGGAGGCAAGCGCACTTGAAATTGAGACAACAAGCCTCAAAGCTGCACAGATAGTGAACATCGGGGGGGGGGGTAAACTCTCAAATCAACCCATCAGTAGTCATACCTACTGTGTATGCATCCACAGTGGTTAAACAGGCAGACAGTTGGGCAGTCTGTACTCAACACAGTCCTGGAACTCAAAACTGCGTTTTGTGGACCAGCTTTTGTGCAGACACCTTATGTTGCTGCACATTTTTACCTTAATTCTTTAATTTGTTGTCTCAATTCTAGGGAGATTTGGCACTGTAACTGTGCCTCTGCTTGTAATGTATACAAGGACTGTTCCTTATATGAGAGTTCTTGGGCATGCTCTTGATTAGCATGGTATAATCTTTCTAGCACCTGCTGTAATTGCCTAGTCAGTTCATTAATTTGTGACTAACTCTGTTTATTTAGAAATTTAAGATTATCTTCTAACTGACTATTTTTGATTTTAACCCACAAACCTCCCCTTATGCTACACTAAATTTATACTTCATTTTTGGTATCAATGGCACATTTTGCATCTCTTTCTTAATTTCTTTTATCTGTTATTACAGTAACCCATTTTCCTGACTCCTTTTCTTGGAGAGCTAAACCTTTAGTACATTTCTCATCATTTTCTAACATCTGCCTTTGTCACACTGATATTGTACATACAGTTGACAGATGTTGGCTAACTTGATTTTATCTAGTTTAACTTCTTCATTCCTGTCTGTACATTGCTTAGTAAAACATAAGTACACATCTTCCTGTTGTTCAGGAGAGCAGCACGGACCTTCCTTTGAGTTATAGTTTATTCTCCTTTTTCTCTCAATGTTAAAAGTGTTATGTCTCTATCTAGGAGGGCGTTGTCTCCTTTTAGTTTAGAAACTGACTTCTCTCAAACTCTAATTGGTTTCTTTGTTTTGTTTGGTCCTTTTCCGCTTCTTCTTTTTGTTTGGTCAGGGTTATAATAGTTTCATGATGATCTTTTATGTGAGTATGCAGCCGGTCTGTTATTTCTTGGCTGTATTGCTATATTCCCTGTATGGTCTTGGCTAATTTTTCTTGACTATATTTGGTGTTCGAATTTCTGTCTACCACTGCTTTGTTAAAATGTTCCCTCGCTGGTTTTTCAGTGATGGCTGAGTCATACGGACCCAATTTGCAGTGTTTTTATAAGACTTTGTGTATTACAGCCTCCATTTCTATATAGTTTCCTTGCTGATGTTTCTAGGGGTGCCCCTTCATAGGCTCCTAGTTTACAGTATTTTTCTATGTAGTTATGTATTTCATTTCCTATGACTCCTGTCATGCAGTGCACTACCTGCCTCATCTTAGCTTTAAGAGCTAGATTCCTATTTTGGTATTTACCTTCATCTGCTTGTTCTGGCTATTACTCACCCCTCATGCACCAGTGGTGAGGCTCACTTGGACAAGTCTTATGACTCTCCTAGGGTCCTGCCTTGCACTTTCCTACAGTGACCCTAGCAACAACTGATGCTATATAGCTTTTCCTAACAATACAACCATACCTAGGTTTATTTTATTTCTCTTGTTCCTTTGAACAAGTCTAAGAGCTGTTGCTCTTCTTTAATTCTTATAGTTTGAACAAAACATACGTTACCTGATCCGTAACACTTTACCAGTCGGGTGATCAGTCTTTCGGTCGTGTTAAGCAGCCAAGGTATCGAGGTTTGGACAATTTGCATATTCGGCGGCGGCAATAATGGCTGTGTCTCTTTAGTGTTGCTGACAACTTGTCTTGTTTGGGGAGTTTTGGCAGTCCCCAGATATGGTTTTAAAAGGCTTTTAAACATTCCCACACTAATTTATCTGAGTCACGGCACCAAATGTAACCTAGGGTTGTGGGTAGACCCCAGCTATGATATTCATAATAGTACTTAGAGCCGACACGGACAAAGCCAGGAGCATTAGCAGATTTAATCAGCACCTTGTCTTGCATTACACATTGATGCTGGGTCTCTATCTCAGTGTCTTGAGAGCACCCACTTATATACATTTAGTCACTACTAGATACACAAATCTCACAGTCAGTCAATCCTAAAACAGAATAACAAGTTGATGCCAAGGTGTGGTGTACTTTTCCACAGCTTACTTCACTTTTTACACAATATTTTTTATACATATACCAGTGGGTCAATTTGACCTAGGTGAAACAATAAGTTTCACTCACACCATAGCAACACACAACAACTTAAAGCTTGCCTTTCAATGCCTAAACATGCTGTTATCTTATACTTTGCCCAAGCATGTGGTCATTAGTTTATTTAGTTAGTTAGTTTTTGTTTACCAGGTAAGTACACTAAGACAAGTTTATGCCTATTTTCAGGAACGACCGGGGAGAGTACAAAAGGGTACAACAGGTACATTGATACAGTAATTGGTTCAGACGAATACATTCAGGTACAAAACAGGAGAAAAGACAATTTTACAGTTTTACATTTACGTGGAAGGTACACCCAGATACAGTGCTGGGACAAGATATAAGTTAGAGATAAATTCAATGACCAACAGGGCTGGTGAGGATTATGAGCATAGTAACATCATAGCCGGTCAAGCAAGGGAGGGGGATTTGGATGAGGACATAGTGCAAGAGTGGTGACGCCAGAGCAGAGAAGAAGCTGGCACCAGTGGACACCGGGAGGCTAAGGAGGCTTAGGACATTCACAGTGAGAAGCCACCTTAAGATGATCCCACAGGAGGTCTGGAAACTCTTGTGAGAGGAGGCAGTACGGACTCTTTCAGGAAAGGAGTTCCAGAGCCTGGGGCCATGGACAGCAAAACTCGGTCCCCATGTTGAGTGCGGGAAGTAGGTACACTTTGTGGGCGGGGCCTTGGGATCTAACAGGTAGGGAGAGGTCAGCAGGAGCAAGAAACCGGGCCAGTTCGGGAGGGTGCTGGAGCTAAGTACTTTCACTCACGGTAACCTAGTGCTAAAGTTAAGGTGATTGAGCGGGATAGCCAGCCAAGCTTCTCGTGAGAGCTCGTGAGTGATGGGTGAGGCGGGGCGCCAGGGCAAAATGACAGATGTTGTTGTACGTTGTGCTCCACTTGCTTAGAGGGTCTTAGAAGTATGAGCAAATATGAGGGAGCCAGAGGCTGAGGGAGGGAAGTATGTACTCCCTGGCAAGAGCTGCGAGCCGCTGGAGTGAGGTTGTACCGAGCCCTGTAGGCCATCCCCAGTTTGCGGTTTACCCCACTGCAGGCATTATGGATATGACTACCAAGGTCCAATTGGGGATCAAGCATCACTCCAAGATATTTGAGGGAGGTCACAGTAGGGCGAGGGGAGCCATCTTCGTAGTTGATATGTAGGAGAGTTGAAGAGGCTCGTATTTTGGCAGAGGAACTGAAGAGCATAGCCTGGGTTTTGTTTTGATTTAGGACCAATTTATGGTTGGAGAGCCATGCCTGGTTGTTCCAGAGGTCTTCAGATAAGTGACGGTTTAGTATGGCTGTATCACAGGAGTGGGCCAGGAGAACCAGGTCATCCGTGATACATGATGACACGGCAGCTGGAGACCACATCAGGGAGATTGTTGATGAACAGGGAAAAGAGTAGGGGACCCAGCACGGAGCTCCTGAGGGACACCAGAGGTGACAGGCCAGGGGGCAGAGAGGACTTTATTGAATTTAGTTAGCTGTTTTCTGCCATATAGGTAGTCAGAGACCCAGTTTAGGGTGGTGGGGGACAAACCAAGGGACCTCATCTGCAGGGCAAGCAGGTCATGGTCAACGAGGTCGAACGCCTTGGATAAGTCAATAGATACCACACCTGAGAGTTTTCCTGATCCATAGCAGCTCTGATGCTGGAAGAGACTGTGATGAGAGCTGTGGAAGTGCTGTGCCTTTATGAAAGCCATGTTGGGCCGGGTCAGCAGACCATGGGAGTGGATATACTCGAGATTTGTTTGGCGACCACCTTTTCCAGGAGCTTGCTGACAGCAGAGAGGATAGCTATGGGACAGTAGTTGTCCAGGATTTTGGGTCGCCTGCTTAGGGACAGGGACAACCTTGGCAACCTTCCAGATATCCAGGATCAGTCCCTGGGTAAGGGATAGGTTGAAAATGTGGGCCACCGGGGAGGCTATAAGGGGAGCACCTAGTTTGAGAAGCTTTGGCTCCAGATCATCAGGACCAGGGCTAGCATTCTGGGAGAGATCAAGAAGGAGAGACCGCACCTCACTTACTGATACCGCCCTTAGGTAAAATGGAGGGCGGGTCAGACCAGACTCCCATTGGGACGGGAGGCAGGGCAGTTTGAGTTTTGGGCTGAGGACCCTAGCAGGAAAGCAGAAGGAGGTCTGTGAAATGAGAGTTTAGAGCATTAGCAATCATGTGAGGATTGTTGCAGGAGACTCCTTCATGAGCATGTCAGTGACCCCGAGTAGGAGCGACCGCCAACCAGTGATTGGATGGTTTTCAGAACCGTCTGGGGTCTTTAGCAGAGCTGAGAAGGGCGGCCTTGCAGAAGTCACTTTTGCCCCTGATCATTTTCTTGCACTCATTTCTGAGTTTTCTGTATTGCTGCAACAGGGCAGTGTCGTGAGCGTGCTTTTACCTGATGCCAGCATTTGTCTCTCGCCGCATGTGGGAGAGGAGACACCCTTTCAGCCACTGGGTGGCTGTCCCACAGACCCTATGCCTAGTGATAGGGGCATGCCTATCTTGTAGATCCACAAAGATGTTGTGGACCGCGCGACGGCCGATGAGGGATCCAGTGCTCTGTAGACTGTTGACCAGTCCGTAGCCTGAGTTCCTCCAAGAACAGGTCAGGGTTTAATCTGGCAAAGTTTCAAACCTGGATGATTTTGTGGGGAACCTTAGGGAGGGATATTCCATATACAGAACCGAGAGTGGTCCGATATGGCGCCGGGTAGGGCCCCTACTGAGGAGATCCTTCCGTTTGGAGCTGAGCTACCAGCTTACATACAATACTTTTATAAGCAAAATCTTACACTTTTTATCTTGAAAATCAATTAGTCCTGTTAATACAAAACATATTAATAGTTGCTATCTTAAACAGAGTAAGTAAGGCTAGCTGTATTTCCTATTTAATACATTAATAGCTCCTTAACTGCAATATGCTCAATGGCCAGTAGATGGCGGCATTGTATAACTAATGATTTAAATACCATGGCCTAACTTTTAGTAGCAAATAATGGTATGCAGTCCTAATTTTTGATAGATTGATAGCCTAGTTTGTGTTTTTGGTTACACAGAATAACACATACTTCTATTATGCATTGTGTTTTTGCATCTGTTACAGTTATAGTTGCTGGTGTTATAGAAACACAGAAAAGGTCGTTGGTAGCCTTTACTTAACAAAACAGAAGCTTATTTACTTGATAGCATTTGAATAGGCAGTTAAAAATATACACTTGTGTGGGCTTCTCCCAGTATTTTAGCTTGGGGAGTCTCATAACCCATACACTGCCGTATCTCTTCATAAACTAACTGGTGATTTAGGTCATATAATCTGTACGCTGTCATAGCTCCCTATGGCATGCATATACTGACTGACCTTTCCTTTTAGTTCAATTGACTTTAGTACAGCATTATCATGTTTACTGTACTAGTGTATGTAACTACATATAACTACCAACATTTATGTATTATAAAGCTTAGAGTACAGCTACTGAAATACAGCACAGAGTACTAAGTATAACTTTAGATTAAATTTGATATATAGAGAGGACAAAGCAGAATTATATTATAATTACTGGCCACAATTTTTCAATACAAAAAGGCGAGTTATAATTTGCTGTTATAACTACCTCAGCCAATTATAATGGCAAAACCGTTCCTCTTCTCTAGAGCGCGAGACACAAACAGCCAAGAGCGAAGAAAACAACTGACTCACTCACGCCTCTGCAGCTCTGGGTGTCCTGTCACATTCAGTATTGTTCTCTCAGGCACAACATATACTGCCACCTAAAAAAGAAAAGTGTTTCAGAAATAGCAACAGTGACACCACAAAGTACTTCAACTATGGAAACCAGGTTTGGCATAGTAGATTCTCTGTAAGAGAAGCATTTACAGTAGAGCACGATAATAAAAATACCAAACGAAAAACAGACAGTGACCTCCTTCTTCCAGAAATTCTCACAGAAGCGCCACTAGAAAATGACTTACCACCTTTTACCACAGAAGAGCTAGATACACACATTGCCAACTTTATTTACTGTCTGAATGTCAGGATGGCTCAGAATATGAGCCAGGAACAATCTGTGGCATCATCACCAGCATAGACAGGCACCTAGCAGCCCATAAGTATCCCCACAGTATATTTAAAGGGCTAGCGACTGATTTTATCCAAACCAGAAAAACACTTGCTGCTATACAAAACAGCTAAAGCGACTAGGTAAAGGAAACAGGCCATTAAAAGCTTCACCATCGAACAGCAAGACATTGAACTACTTTACAGTTCAGGCACTTATCTCTTCACAACCCAACTGGTCTGCTCAATTTCTTATTCTTCAACATTGGTATACAATTCACACTCAGAACAAAAGAACAGTACGACCTCACCTGGGGTGACATTACTGAGGGAACAGACACAGAAGGCAACAACTTTCTGGAATATAATGAAAGACAAGCTAAAACGAGAACTGGGGAAAACCCTGAATCTATCAAAATAAACAAAATCCAGAAAGAGACACAATAGCAGCTTTCCGTCTCTACAAAAGTAACAGACCACCCAAAATGCTGAGCAAAGACTCCCCATTCTACTTAGCCCCAAACAAAACAAAAAGAAAACTCCCTCTGGTTCAGAAACATGACTGTAGGACTTAACAAACTAAGAGCCATGATGACAACCATGAAACTGCAGTCTGGAATTCCAGACTGCAAATGAATAACTAACCACTCTACCCGAAAAATGACAATCCAGAGACTCTTAGACTGTAGCATGGCCTCCACTGAATTACAACAAATATCAGGCCACAGAAATGTGCAGTCTATTAACAATTATTCCGTACTCTCTGAAGCCAAACAACGAAAAGTAAGCGAACTCCTCACATTTTCCACATCTGACACAGAACAGGCATCTACCTCCAGCAAAGATCCTCAGCATGCTGCCACTTCACAACTCCAGAACACAGCTGAGCAGCCTTTTTCCAACAGACTTCAAGCCATCTTTGGCCCACACTGCACCTTCAACGAGGCTGTCTCCATAAAGATATATAATGCTCCTGAAACGAAGCACAGAAAACGTCCACTCATCATAGAAGTCTCCGATGACGACGACTAGAGGTAAGCAAAAAGCATGCACACTTTTTAGACATTCCCTAACCCACGCTGACCTAACGCTCTCCTCTTCTCTTCCCAGACAATGCGACACGCAGATCTACACAGCAAGCAAAATGAAAATCAGCGCCAAGACCTCTTCGAGCCAGACCACATAAAAAAATTAACAGTTTGAACTCTTAGTTTAAAAGTTTGAAGCATTTTTATATCGTTAACACTTTACAGCCTTTCACAGTTCCTCCACATGAATGAAGCCATCTAAAACGAACGTAATTTCATTCACGAACTGTAAGTTACAACATTTAAAGATGCTGACAAATGTTATAATGCTACTGTTCATGTTTCTTTTCAAACATAAAAAAGACGTTTATAAACACAAATCATTAAAAACTGCAATGTAAAACAACACCACAAATAAATTGTTCATTATAGCACAACTGCCTTACTCATTTCTTTGCAAATTGAATAGATTACTGCTGAAAAAATTGTAACCAGCAATTATAAAAAATAAAATAATGGACAGGTGGTTATTCATGAGAATTTTACACACACCCTCGGTGTGGGATGCCTAAATAAACCCCTCGGACTTTGCCCTCGGGGTTTATGGGGCATCTCACACATCGGGTGTGTGTAAAATTCTCATAATAACCACCTCCCGGTACATTATTCTCTATATAATAGCTAACTTTCTATTAATATCTAGGCTGACAGTTGCAAACAGGTAATTACAACATAAGCACACATATAGAAATACTCTTGCTTTTTAGCTTTTAGTCACAAAATGGAGAAAAAAGGCAGAGGTGGTGACTATTGCAGTATACATTTTAACAATATCATATGCTATTTTCCAGTATTACATATGTGAAAGCAGCCAATGGGGCAGTTCTATTGGGGTGTTCCTGACATATAAGCTAAAACATATGTAACCCCTAGGTGGCGCTATCCCAAGGGCTACTACCACTGCCTGCTTAACTACTAACAGGGTGATACCCCCTTTGAAGGCACGAATGCCGAAGCGCAGCTGTTCCTGTTGAAATTTTTGGCAACAATAAGATGCTATCTTATATATTTATTACGTTTTGGAGTGCTCCTTTCTTTTGTTGTGTTTATGTGAGGTTAGCAACCTCTGGTAGGAGCACCCCCTCGCAAACTGAGCGCCGCTCAAAAAACTGTGTTTTAACAGGGTGAGGGGCCTAGGTCCGATGGCGAGTGCCTCCACCCAGAGGTCAGGGTTTGCAGTAGTTAAACTAGCTTGGTCGCAGCCCTCTGGGACCCTGTAACCCCCCTTTCTTCCCACTAGTGGCCCACACAATGCATCAGGAATATCTTCACAGTGTACACTTACCCCCAGGACTGGCTTTGTCGACTGGACTCTGGGGACCACCTGTAAAACAAGATGAGACAGTGCAAAAACCACAGTACAATACTTTAACATAAACAATACCTCAGTCAGTGTAACTTGCTGAAACAAACAGATCTGATTTATTTAAGGAGCTGTAACAAGGGCAGGGGGATCAGGTTAATTAGATTAAACACATTAATAATCACAGTACTTTGTGCATATTCAGAGTCCCAAATTGTCACTTTCACTGGGTACCCAGGATGTGGGGAGGCTAGCCAGGATCAGTGCAGCTGGTTGGGGCCCTGTGATTGAAAAACACTTGTGCAATACCCAGTTGTAATCTGGAGCTGGGTGGCTCAGTTCGTAAAGAAATGAAAAAGCAACAATTAGATGACACACTTGCAATTCGGTACACAGATGGCAGGGAGCTACCCTGCTTTGTACTTACAAACTCAATGCTGGGAACTGGATGGAAGGCAGATTATCCTGGATTGCCAGAAGGAGCAGACCATGTGGACAAGGTCCTTGTGACTGGACCCCACTACAGTTTAGAGCAAATGGATGTAGTCTGGATTAAGCTTGGGTTTACTTCCAGCTTCATGCACTCAATTCACTGTACAGGGGATTTGAAATGCGATTCCCCACAAGCACTATGCACATTTATATGTAAAAGAAAAGTACTATACCAGGCAGGCTGCTTCTCTATCCCGATCACAATTACTGCACAATACCTGGGAGAACACACAGCAGATTCAGTTCCTGACAGACCAAGCGCAATTCAGCAATTTCTCCAGTCTTCTACAGGGTGAGCCTGGTTTCTACTCTTCAGATCTCCTTGATTCTCTTCACATGTTGGATTCAGTTTGAACAGGCGCTTGCACAAGCTGGAGACTGAAACTTAGGGTCTTACACGCGATTCCCGTGCTAAAACTACACACTGAAGAAGCACCCAGCTCCTTGTCTCTTCACTACCCAAACTGATCTGATCTTTCCAGTAGACAGAGCGGGTATTTCCTTTGAGTTCCTCCCAGTTCAGTTGGCTGGTTTGGCTGTCACTCACAATCAGACTCCCCCTGTTGGTGCAAAAGGAGCCGAAGTCCAAACTACAATTCCCAGAGACATCTGCCACACAGTCCCATTGTGGTTAGCTCCAGAGGAGAGTCCAAGTTCTGATTCTCCAGAGCAGGCTCCATTTTAAAGATCCCCACAATGATTGGTCCAGTTCAGCAGTTCAGAACCAACATGACTTCCACTTGTTTTGGACTTAATTTCTAGGTTTAGCGAGTTTTCTGGCTATAAGTGAAATATGTCTAAAACTACGTATACCTCTCTCTCCATTTCTATATAGCAGTTGGGTTTTGTCTCTGGGCCTAAAGTGGCAAACAAATTCTCTCACATACTTAGGGATACAAATCTCTAAGGACTTAAAGGTTTAGTCAATTTAAATCTTAAACCCCTACTAAAATCGGTCAAGGATGACCTGGAAAGATGGTCTAAACTACCGTTATCCTTTTCAGGGAGAATCAATACGGTTAAAATGGTAATTTTACCTAGGTTTTTTAACCCTCTCTCAAATTTAAATATTTATCTCCCTAAATCTTTTTTTAAATCGATCCACAAACTCTGTTCGGTTTTTATTTGGCAAGGGAAACCCCCACGTAGGGCCTATTCTAAACTTTGTCGGCAGCGTAAGTCAGGCGGCCTACAGTTGCCTGATTTTTTCCTTTATTACTTAGCGATTCATGTGTCCAGAGCGGCTTATTGAGGTCCGCTATTGAAGTAGCTTCTCCTGGATCTGCCGTGGATTTTGTTTTCTCAAGAGTTTTGAAGTTAGATCTCGAATCTCTCCTATACACTTCATGGAAAAAAGTTCCCAAGAAGGCCAGGAACACCCCACTAGGCTGGGATGTTAAAGCATTATACCAGCTTTATTCTAACTTCAAAATAATTCCATTTTTTGACTTATCCCAACCTTTGTTAAAGAACCCCAATTTTACGATTGGTAATCAACCGATTACCAGATTTTTCCCATTACCTCAGCGTAAAATTCGCATCTCAGAGTTTTATTCTGGAAATTCCATGCTTTCATTACCAACCCGCCTATTAAATTCGAGTTAAACCCCAATCCCTGTTGTGGCTGGCAACTCCAAAGCAGTATTAGGTATCACATGAGTAAAGGTAAGCAGTCTCAAGAAGCAGGGGGGTTGTATAAAGTTGAGTGAGATTATGGCATCAGGTAAGGCTATTTCTAAAATTTATAGGTATATCTCAAAAGAACTTGAACCAGCTGTGTCCTCAGTCCCCTGGCATTGGAAAGCTAATCTGTCTTTAGATTGACTGCTACAACTTGGGAGAAAATATGGAGAGACTTGTATGTTTATACTAAGCAGGAGAGACTAAGGAGATCCAGTTTAAACTGCTCCATAATCTTTACCTCTCTCCAGCAAAGCTGAATCGATTAAATAGCTCATCCTCCCCTGTATGCAGCGACTGTCAAGACCCTTTGACATCTACTTTACATAAAATGTGGTCTTGTCCTAAAATACTTAGGTTTTGGAATTTGGTTAAACGCTGGGTAAGCTTATTCTGGGATTTGAACTCTTTTTTTAACATTGAGGTCTGCATACTTGGGGTGTATACCCACATACCTCAGCAAACCCAAAGGTATCAAATGGCATTGATTTCTTTAGTTACTAAGTTATTGATATTAAGGCATTGAAGGGAGGAATGGTCTCCTTCTTTTCGTGAATGGTGGGAGGAACTTTAAATACTTTATACATGAGAAAGGTCTGCATTTTCACTTCTCAACACTACGGCCAAATTTAATAAGTGTTGGGGTGGATTCTTCAATCCCTTTAAAAGAAAGTATCATTCCTGTACTTGGACTTCCCCACTTAAATGTTTGAGATAGCTTGAGAACAGATATTGCGGGACATAAGAATGAGGGTGGCTCTGATCTCCCTCCCTGGTGTCCTCCTTTGCCTCCTTCCGACTTTTGGGTCTGATTTCTTTATGTCCTTTCTCTATTACCCTACATAGTCAGGCATCATCAATAATACACTTTATGTATGATTGGTAATTATGTCAAGGCACCTTGTTGGATAGCTGCACGGGGGTGGGGTAGGGATTTCTTTCTTTTTTCTTCTCTTTGTTTTTGTTTTTGTTAGCTTTTCTTTCCCATTAAATAATAGATTGTTCGACTTCTTTTGATTCTGTGGAGATCATAATGATTTCATGCTCATCTGGAAGGCCTATCATGTATTCTGTATGTTTTTGGTAACAATCATCAATAAAGTGCAATTATTTGCAAAAAAAAAAGAACCAACATGAGGGAGTTACTCTGCACTGTCTTTGCTACAAGAAAGCAGGTTAAAACAAACTGCACTTTCATTATTGCTCTAACAGGTTACAAGCAAACAATTACATCTTTGAAGAGTGCTCCTTCTGCCCACATAGCGATGGCAGAAATGGAACAATTTGGCAGTAGCTCGATCAGGACTCAAGCAGGAAAACACACAGACCCCCATCCAAATTAATTATATCTGCAGGCAGACAGCTCTTAAAGAGACAGTACCAGAGGCTCTAAAGCACTCACAGATCAGCGGCTTAACGCCAAACACCATTCAGGCTTGGAGCATCTGCAAGCTCCTGGAAGACTTTTGGGACCCCCATTTGCAGGGGGTTACATATATTGTCAACAACTTTGTTTTGGTACTTAGTAGATAGCAATATAGCAGCACGCATGATTATATTATGGTTTGGAATAAAGAACAAAGAATATAAAACAGTTTGTTACAATGGTTGTGTTGCAGCCACACACTAAAAATTATTTTATGGTTACACCACAAGATCTGCAACTAATGCGGTCTTATTCCTAATTGACCTTGAAATGTATAACATTGCCTGAGAGGGACAAGAATCTGAGGATGGCCCCAATTCCTGCCTGACCAAGTCAAAATCTTGAGTATGGGCACAAGGCAAGGGGACCTTACTCCTGTGCCCACATCACCCCAGGGTGCCTCCTGGTTCTTACTGTCTCAATCCATCCACCCCTCTACCACTCCACCCTCAAGAATTCCAGGATCCTCCACCCCTCCATCTCCTTAGCATGCCAGATGCCCGGCATCTACCGTACACCTAGAATGGGAGCGGGGGGCAGTCAGAAAGGTAAAGATCCATCAGTCTCAAGGAGGAGTACTGCCTGACTATGCTCCTATCCCCGCAGCACATTACTTAGGCACACCCACACACACAACACTAACCCAATCTCACCCCTCGGTCACGCACTGAACCCCCACCCACCCAATCACATATATACCTTACTTATATAAAACCCTCTTCTCCTTTTGCCTTACTTACTTACTTATACATACATCTCTCCCCCACTCAGTATTCTCTAAACTAACCCCCTTTCAATCCTAATCTACCAGAAATTTCTCCTATTCCTCTCCCCCACCCCCAAATCAACCACCCACTTAGCAGCAAATAACTTTAAAAATATTTATGGTACAAAGTCCATAGTCCCCAGTTGCAGTCTTTGTTTTATTTTCCCCCGCAGTGCTCCCACCACTGCAGGACAGAGTCTTCAGTACTCTTTAGCCCCCTCTCACAGGGCTGGATTGTAATGATTCCAGTATTTAAAAAGTTGAAAATGCACATAAAGTTATGTCCAGTCTACAAAAAGTTTTCATAACAAAGCAGTCCAATAAACAGAGATTTTACTTCACCATATTTGCAGGAGTTTTTGTTGGTAATTAATCTGCTGTCCAGCTTTCCAGTTTTCTCTCTACTAGCTGTTAATCCATACTCTGTCTTTTGTACCACGATTATATAGGGACACCTCCTTCAGACTTTCCTAGGGCATCTCTCACAAAGATCAGGCACTCCACATTCCTTCCTCGGTGGCCCATGGTTGACCCACCTTCTGGTGAGCCCCTTACTCCACCTGAGGGAAACGGATCCCTCTCACCACCCTCTGGTGGTGACAGTGACTGTCACTCTGTCAGGGCTGGGGGTTCTAATTCCACTCCAACTTCCAGAGAGGCCCCTCTGGTGGTGACAGTGACTGTCGCTCTGTCAGGGCTGGGGGTTCTAATTCCACTCATCTTCCAGAGAGGCCCTCTGGTGCCTCTCATTCTCATGGTCACATTTCACAAAACTTCCTCCCAACAGGTCCCAGCCGGGAACATGGTTGATGTACATCTCACTTGTTCTAAACTGGGCTCACCCCCACCCAGGAACCAGCACTAGGCAAAGTTGTTCCTTCACATGCCTCTTCTCAATGACAGTCCCAGGGCTCCACTCTTGACACCACTCCACTCCACCTCTACAAATTTGCCAATATTTCCTTTGGCGACAACGTTATAGTGGTAAGTGGAGCAGCTCTCCTGCTTCACTGTTTCACTGTTTTCTACTACACCACTCTTGCTGTTCAGGGCTCCCAGCAATTTGGCTCCTAGCACCTCACAACCTGGGTGTTGTCGGAACCGAACCTACAACCACAGTGTACACTCAAGGTGTAACTCTGCTACCAAAAATACTGCACCAAAAAAGAGAAGAAAATTTGAAGAGCAGCTGGCACATTCAGGAGAACTTTAATCAAGCATAATATTTAGCCACAGTTAAAGCTTATATTTCATATTAGTTCTGTATTTCTACTCCCCATTATTTACTACTGAGGTCATTTGCATGAAAACAGGATCTTTGCTCCTGAAGAGTTCATCTATTCCTGTTGCTTTCTCCCTACTTGAGGTCATAATGCACTGCTTGTGACATCATAGCTACTCACATAGCAACAGATTGTGATGTCACAACAGGGGATTATGACTTGAAGTAGGGAGTAAGCTATAGAGGCAGATGAACGTTAAAGGAACTCTAAGGATAAAGATCATGTATGCATGCAAATTTCTCAGTAATAAATAATGGGAGGAAAAATATATAGACTATATATGGAATGCAAGCAGAATTGTACATAATTATTTTGTTTTTAAAGTTTTTAAAGGTGTCAGTAGCTCTTTAATTGTTATCTCAATTGTTCCTAGTTGCAGGATATGCAATACCAGAGAAAGTGTGTCCAGTAACCCCAAGTCCAAACATGTGAGCCTGTAGCTCAGTGGGTAGAGCACAGAAATGGTATTCTTGTGGGCTTGGGTTCAATTCCTAGTAGGTCACATTATTTCATTCTTACTATAGTTTGTGACTGAATTGCTAAGCAATGGTTAGTACTGCACAAAACACCATCTAATTGTAAGCTATATGTAAAGTAATGCAGATAGAAGAGAAAATCAGGAAATCATAAAAAAGAGGTATGAAACCTTTTCTGCTTCCCCTTCATATCTTTTTCTTACTTCATGACAACAAGGAGATGGGATCTGATGTGTTTGCTTTTACATGTAAGCCCTCCTTCCCGAGTCTAGGGGTAGGCCAGGTGGAAATGTCCGTGAGGAGGGGCACTCACAGCAGAAACCACAGAATATTGTCCTGGGATGGCTGGCATTGATGGGGTTCATTTGTGCAGGTGCAAGCATCTTCAAGTGCTGGCTGTAATAAACTTGTGGTTAGAAGCCACAAACAGTTCATAGCAACAACTGAAGACCACACAGAAAATAAAATCAACCAGGGGATCCCATTTAATTACCAAATGAACTACTCCATGGAACAAGCAGATTCACACAAAAAATCAGTGTTCAGTCCTGGCCATGGGGTTCACAGAGTTTGCTAGTGTCCATTTGGCCAAGATGGCCCCATTAACTGTGAGAGGCTTTTTTGGGGGCTGATACAGCCACATGGCATAAACGCAGCTTTACTCAGGGCTGTTATGACACACCAAAAAACAGGCAGCAGGCAGAAACTGTTCTTCCCCTCACATCTCTCAGCCCACACTGATCTGGTTCTCGGACCCAAAACAGCAAGCCAATTCAAATGGGAGCTACGCTCCCTCTTGTGACTCATGGCAAAACTTAGGCCTTAGCAGGTGACTTTATCCCAAACACACAGGCAAACATCCACACTTGGATGGTCACCTCCAGGTTGAGCATGTGAACTCCATGGCAGTAGCTGTAAACCCTGGATTCTACTTGAATCCTCTTCCACATTGACTCCAGGATCACCCCCTTAAACTCTTGGGCATGGTGGCAGCCCACCAGTCCAACTTTGGAAACTCACCTTTGTTTTCTCTCTCTCTCTCTCTCTCTCTCTCTCTCTCTCTGTCTCTCTGCAGCAGGGCAATTTAGCAGAGCCATTTTCAGCTGAGCTCGCAACATCTCTCATTACTTCCTTCTCTGGCCCATGAATGGCACGCTATCCACCGGAGGGGCATATTAGAGTACCCATACTGTGGACCAGGCTGATGGCTGCCCCCATGTCTACCTGCCAAACTGATCCAGTGCCTAACCCATGAAAAGGCTCTAATTCCCTGAAAGTGGGCTATAGGACCCGCTCTCCTGCAATCCTCAGGCCGGTCTTCCCTTCTTACCATGGGGTTTTCTCTGCACCCGCTGAAAGCTCCCTTATATACCCCACATGCATTCGCAGTGATCTCCTGACCCACAGAAGGCCCTGCCCTGTTGTAAAGGAGTTAACCATTTACTTCCTGGCCCAAAAGAACCTAAAGTGCACAAAATACAATACACTGCCAAAGGAGGGTTGCATTCCTCCCTTCTTTAAACACTCACTGTCCTCGGTGAGTATTTACTACCAGCTACCACCCACAACATAATTGAGAGATATTTACACTCCGCCTATCCAGCGAGTTTGGCTATGCTGGTGACACTGCCAAGATGGTGGTTTTACCCTCAATCCTATCTACACTAACAGGAAACTTCTACTCTGGTGACTCAACTACCTGTGATGCCTAGGATGGACTGTGAGGCCAAACAGGAACAGTATCCCAGCCCTACCAAGTACCACACCCAATGCTACCCATTAACTCAGTTGCTGCCTACGCTACCTGTAATACTGACAAGCAGCCCAGCCTTACCCAAATAAATTGTAAGGAATACAGAATAACACAGTGTAATAATGAGAACATCAATAAATCAATTAGTTAACTAGAAATAGCAATGCAGAACATTTAGGATCTGTGGAAAAGTACTTTTACCCCACTTTCCCCAATACCATAGTGCATGTTATTCAGTTCCAAAAGGAGGAAGTCCTTTAAACCCAAAGTCTCTTCAAGTACATTAACTAAAACATAACAAAATGAAAAGAGCTGATCTCATCCACTTATGCAGACAGTCTGTCCAAGTTAATGTCTCTGTATAAACACTGGGCCACACTCGGGAGGAAATGGTTACATTTTTGGGGACAACATAATTGGAAAAGACTACAGGCCCCCAACAATCACTTTACTGATGTGAGAAGTAGTACTGAGGATTTTGTCTGGTTTCTCCTGGCCAAACAAATCAAGCCCTTTCACTTAGTGCTTGGTACACCTCCCATTCAAATCCTGCAGCAGGGCAAAAGTCTCGAAGAGCGTAAGACCCTTGTATGCATGGTGGGAATAGATCCTCTTGGCGATGGACTGGATTTCCTGAAGAGCCATAGTGGAGCTTTCTGGACCCAACTTATGCTTCTTGTAGAGGTTATCCAGGATGCTCCAATACATCCAATCCTGCCTGTTCTCCTCAATGATGTCACAGAGTTTCTCTGGTAGGTAGAAGTACACAAATTGTCGATACTCCTGCCAAATCTTTCATCTCACAATCCTTTTGGCCTGAGACCACTCAGGCAAATAACAGACAGAGGATCTTGGCGCCTGTCCTTCTGGGAGCCAGTCACCATCTCTGTAGTGCCATACCTGAGGATCACCATTTTTTTTTTTTTCATTTATTCTTTTTGGTGCCTGCTCCACTCCACACCTGCCAGGCATCTGCCCGGTCATGGATCCCTTAGCTGCGGCATCCCCAGATGAGCTGCACTCCTGGGAACCCCTGATTACCTCCCAGGGCAGAGATGCGGCACCCTGGCCCTTAGGGCAGTAATGACGGAATAGGGTGGGAGTCGGCCTGGGGAGACAATTGCAGCTCTGGGGCGGCTTCATTAAGGCAGTGGAGACAGGCTATTGCTTTTCCCTCTGTAGGGGGTAGGAACATGCAATGACACCAGTGTCTGTCCTGCCCCAGGAACCTTGTGGACATCGGTTGCTGTGGCACCCCTAGCCTCCACTAGGGAACCCCATGTACCGATGATGACCTCCCCTGAGAAGGAGAGCAGTCATAGGATGCTCAATCCTTCCCTGGCCGCCCTCAGACGACCCGAGAGGATCACCATTTTGAGCACGTACACATTTCTTTCCTTCTTCATCTCTTTGCAGGCAGGCCAGGCCAATGTTTCTATGGGTCAAATAGACTGATTCATAGCAGGATGGGATATCCCTCTCCAGGTCATCACTGCTAAGCTCTTCCGCTTCTTCCATGGTCAGGACAGTAGCTCCAGTTCTCTTGTGTCACTCTCTGGCTCTCCTTGTGAGCAACCACCTGGCACAGGATCCTTGGGTGACTTGTGTGGCTCTGAAACAGCTGTGCTCACTGACTCCATTGGTGCCCTCTGTGGCTGGCTTCTCTGGCACCTGAAAATCTCTAGGAGTCAACAACTTTGTTTGCACTCCATGATACCTGCCCCATCCTCGGGCCACTGTTATCTCTAGCTGTGCTGCTCCACAGGGACTGGAGATTCCCGGGCTGGCCTTCACAGTTTTTGAAGCTGATGCCACACTTAGCTGGGTACCAATTTCTCCCAGCTTCCAGGGCCGACTTCACCGATGTAACAGATCCATTGGTCTTTGAGAAAAGCAGGTGTCCAGACTCCAGTGGGGCTTTGCTGGCACACTGTGCAAACTGGCAGTAGAGTCACTCTTGGCACCTCAAACTGGCATAGGACACACTTTATGGTGGTGGACTTCTACTGGCTCCACATCCATTGTAATATAGTGGAGGGCACCATCACATCTGAAGTCTCTGGGGCTTTCGCATTACTGACACTGCTTTCCACTTTCTGCACACCACCAACAATTTCTCAGAAGCTGCTCACTGTTCCAATCACTTCAGTCTGCCTCCTCACACTGTACAAATTTGCACAGAGATGGTTACACTTCACCCCCATAAATCTCTCTGGTCTAATAACAGAGGTTGGCCCAGGCATTAGCATAGCTCTCACATGTTCTTGTTCTCTGTACCAAAGTCCGGACCCACTGGTTCCATGAGTTCCTCTCTCAAAGGCATGCAATTCCTCACTGCTGCACCACATTTTACAGTCCCAAACCAGGACAATGACCAAGTCCACATTGTCCATTTTGCCCAGCACCCATTGCAGTCCATTCAAGCATCCTAGCACCCAAACAAATCCTGGATGCCCCACATTGTAAGCCCTTTCCAGTGTCTAGGGGTATGCTAGGGTGGAAACGTCCATGGGAGGGGCACTCAGAGCAGAAACCATAGAATAATGTCCTGGGATGGCTGGCATTGTTGGAGTTCATTTGTGCAGGGGTGCAGGCATCTTCAGGTGCTGGGCTGTAATAAACCTGGGGTTAGTAGCCACAAACAGTTCATAGCAAATAACTGAAGACCACACAGAAAATAAAATCAACCAGGGGGATCCCATTTAATTTCCAAATGAATCACTCTATGGAGCAAGCAGATTCACACAAAAGATCAATGTTCAATCCTGACCACATGGTTCACAGAGTTTGCCAGCGTCCATTTGGCTGAGATGGCCCCACTAACCAGGGGGAGGAGGCTAGAGAGGTGTTGGAGGAACACTATGTCCCAGGAGGACAAACTGGTTCTGTTTACTCATTACGATGAGTAACAGAATTCAATCATCGAAAAAAAAGGCAGTTTTTATGTCTAGGATGATTGCAGCTGGGAATAATTGACTGGCTCAGCTCTTTTGGGTTGTAGACAGGCTATTATATCTGGCCTGTCTGGAACCCATTAGAGATTTTTCAGCTCTAAAGTGTGATGAGTTTGCTTGCTTCTTCTCAGGCACAGTATCCTTTGTTGAGGCTGGGATTTCTCCAAGCAAAATACCATCATCCAACAGTAGTGAACCTCAGGTGGACAGATATGCCTGGTCTCCCTGGGGAGAAGTCCAGCCGGTGACAATGGTGGAGGTATATGGGGTGATCTTGGGGCTTAAACCAATGTTCTGTGACCTTGACCAGGGCCTGATGCGACTACTTGTGAGCTGCATAGGGTTGCTGTATCCAGTCTCTGCCGAGATTGTCAGCTGTTCCATTGCAACGGGGGTCTTCCCAGAGTCCCTTAAACAGGCTCTGGTGAAGACCCTGTTGAAAAAAACATCTTTGGACTCCGATGTCTTGGTGAATTACCAGCCTGTCTCGAACCTCCCTTTTTAGGAAGGTTCTTGAGAAGATGGTTGTGGAACAACTCGAGTCGCCCACAGACTTCCAGATCTAAGAACCATTACAGTCCAGATTTAGTGCTATGCACAACACAGAGACCATGTTGGTTAAGGTGCTGAATGACCTGATCAGGGTGAGGGATAGAGGAGAGCAATCGATTCTGTTCTCCTCGATCTCTCATCAGCTGCTCGATACTGTGGACCATGGGGTATTGTTGGACAGGCTGAGGGAATATTTTGGACTCACCTGCAAGGTCATCAGCTGGTTTGCGTCCTTTCTCCAGGGTAGGTCCCAGAGGGTGGTATTGGGGAATTTTTCCTCAAGCCTGATGGCCCTGCCATGTGGAGTACCCCAAGACTCTTTTCCCCCCATACTGTTTGCAGCACATATGCTGCCCCTGGGCGAGGTCAAAAGAACATAAGAAAATTGTAGGCAGATGGGGACCATGTGGTCCTTCTAGTCTGCCCAAGGTGGCTGCCCCCCAATTCTATTTTTTGCCTAAGTTGCCCACATTGTCTGTCCCAAGTGAGTTTGAATTCCATTACTGTCTTTTTTATTTTTATTTATTTATTTAAATCTTTGGAAACAACCTTTGAGCAAGGTGCTCATTTACAAAGGTTCCACAACTGCAGTACAAGACAAATACAAAGTTTCATTACACAAAGACATATACACACAGTTATACAGAACAAGTGAAAATACTTGACAGGTAGTAAGTTAAAATGTTGTTTACAATTATTATAACAAGATTTCAGATTCAGACCTTAACTGGATCAGGAGCTGGCAAGTAAATAGGCTTTGTCAAAAGGAAAAGTTTCAGCTTATATAAAATGAGTAAAAGAGTGACATAGTGAAAAAGGGTGGGACCATAGGTTTGGACAGGTGGGGGGTGGAGTAAATCCAGGCTATAGAGGGGGCAGCTACAGAGGGCGGAGGTAAAAAGCAGGAGAGATGTGGAGTTGGAGACAGACAGATTAGGTGTGTGGGCAAGGAGAAAAGGGCAATGGGGGGATATTAGGGGGTATAAGTGTGTATCCAAGGAAAAGAGGCATTGAGGGTTCATCACTTTCACCAGGAGCAGGTGAAGAGGCTAAGAGCAGAGAGGAGGTCATGTTGTTTTCCAACAAGCACAGACACGTATTTTGACTAGGTGCTGTTTCAATTCATGCTTGAAGGTTGAAAGGTTCCCAATATTGTTTATTTCAGCGGGACCTCTTTAAACCATAAAGAGTCTCTATATGTGAATGAGCATAGACCAAATGTTGTTCTTCTGAAAGGGACACTGAGTGATCACTAGCTTCACCTTGTGTCATACTGGGAGTGTGCCACTTGGAGAGTATTCAGGATGCTGAGGGTGTATGGCATAGCAGAGCTTTTTCCCAAGGAGGCATATCTGAAACTTTATCCTGTCATACAAGTTAAGCCAACTGGTATGTTCATACAGGGCACATGTGTGGGTGTGGTTATCAGCCCCTAGAGTAAGTCTGCATGCCTTATTTAGGACTGTAGCTACCCATTTGGGTGCAATGCCCGAGCTGCACTCTATACTACCAATCCGTAGTTTAATATCGACAGAACTGAGCTAAACGCAGAGAGCAGTAGGCATTAGGTATTTTCTGTGCCTGTAGAGGACACCTAGTCTATTATTAATTGGAAGGCTTTTAGCCTGAAGTTCAATGGGGGAATAGCTCCTCCCACATCCCCTTCTTAAACTTCAGGCTTCCGCTCACTCAGCTGCGAACGTTTTGAACCCGCCCCTCCTGCAGCATGGTTGCTCTGGCTCCTTTCTTCACTCTCCCTTTCGCTGCCTGTCTTCTCTTCCCCCTGTCCATTTGCCTGTTTGTGCCCCACCTCCCTCACTCTGTCCCTGTGCTCCAGTGGTTGTGTGGCTGGGGTCTCAGCAAGTTTTGCTGGGGTGTGGTGCCCAGCCTCCCTCCCTCCCTCTGTGTCCATTTCCCTGTTCTCCTCTGTTGTTTCCCTCCACTTTCCTCCCCTTCGCTCTTTCCTCCGCTTTGTTTCCTTGGTGCTTCAGCCACACTGCCACCAGATCCTCTGCTCCATTCCTAGGCATACTGATCACCACCCACATGTCTTCCCTGCCTACTTTCCTCCTTCCAGTCTGCTTGATCTGCGCCTCCATTCTACGATGCCAGCTTCTCTTTTGACTGCAATGACCAGCTCCTTCACCAGCTTTCCATCGATGGTTTCGAGGTCCTGTTTTACTTTCTTTGGCGCTGGGGTTGCCACTTCATTAGCTCCGCTTCCGGTGTGGCGTTTCCACTGCTAGTGGCTTTCTTCTGCCTACTGACTCTGCCGTTGCCGCCGCAGATAGCCCTTGCTCCATTTCAACTGGACCTCCTTCCACTCCCTCCGTGTTGCCATCTGCTGCCAGCCTCCTGGGTGGCCTGCTGCTGGACCACCATGTTTGGAGGATACTTCAGTTTATTTTCGCAAGTTGCACACCATTTCACCTGTGTACAGGACAATTTTTCTTTTTGGGTGGCAATCTAAAGGTTTGTGGACAGTATGGAACACTTTTAATGCATATATGAGTATTTACAAATGTGAATAACAGTACCCTTTGATGAGAATACTTAACTTGTACCACAGGACTCAATTCCTAATTTATAGAATGTGCCTAATCTAATCCACTGAGAGGCTATGCTTAACAGTTTAAGTTCCTAGGTCCTGGGACAGGTGAGGTATAGGCTGCACATGTAGGGGCTTTATATGACAACTAACTCTACCCTTACATGCTGATCCTACCCCACCATTTCGATATATATTTATATCTAATATTCTTTTGTCACCTTTTTGAATGTTTTAAGTGGACTACATACTCCAAGAGCGTGTTAACGCTGCAAGTATGGAATAACCTCACTTCTTGGGTGGTTGAAGGCCCACAGCGGTGCCTCATCCTACTGGACCCTGCATACTATGATGATTACACTTACCTTGGACCATGCAACAATATGGCAATGGAGAACCACATGGGGTCCTGCCATCCCAACCAAACTAGCCCCATAATGGGGCATTACTCTTGCTCAAATGTTATTCCATATTATCTACAGGCCAACTCATGTGGGAGTCACCCTCCCAATCTCAGACTACTCCATGAAACGGCAATGGTGGACCACGTGGGGTCCCACCGTCCCAAATTTAAAACCCACTAGGGGCCATACTCATAGCTCAAATGTATTTCCTACTCACTGCGGGCAGACCCATGTGGGTCTCACCATCCTTTCCTCGGACCATCCATCAACTCAGCGATGGTGGACTGTGGGTCCCGCCTTCCCAACCAACCATGCCAACAAGGGGCATCTACTCATTGCTCAATCTCACTTCCATTTACTGCAGGTAGACTCACTTGGGGTCATTCACCTTACTTGGAACTATACACTAATACTGTGATGACAGACCGGGGTCCCATCATCCTTACCTTACACAGCAATACTACAGCAATGGCAAACCACGTGGGTCCCACCATCCCAAACATATACCCACGAGCAGGACCTACTCATAGCTCAATGGTATTCCAATTCACTACAGGCAGACTCACGTGCGGGTCATGCCCTCCTTGCCTTGGACTATTCAAGACGACGGTGATGGTGGACCCCGTGGGGTTCCGCCATCCCAACAATGATCTTGCCATTCTTATCTTGGATCATAACATAATACAGTGATGGCAGACCTACGGGGGGGTCCCACCATCCTAACACAGACATGCCCACATGGGGCATTACTTATTGCTCCAATGTATCTCTCTATCATCAACAGGCAGTTTCAGGTGGGGGTTTCACCTCCTTACTTCGGATCATGCCATACTGTGATGATGGCAAACCCACGTGGGTGTCTTGCCATCCCAAATCTATCATGCCACACGATGGGGGCTATTTCTCAAACGTATTTTTCATCTTCACTAAGGCAAACCCACATGCGGGTCTCACCTTCTTTAGTATGACCACCTGAGACCCACTCTATCATTCGAGCATTCGAACATTGCATACACTGGACCTACATGAGGGTCCCATGCTCCAGCTAGCCCGTGTCTGGGCCTACCTTACTTCATCAATTCATTCACTTCTTCTACTGCAATCCACCTTCCTTTCTGTTTCAGTTCCAGTTCCAGTCTAGTTTCTACACTAGACATCTCTGGGAAGCACACCTCAATTTCTTGGACATCCTAGGACAATTTCTCCTTTCTAACAAGGTACTCGATCGTACCCTAACATTTCAACGGATGTACAACAGCCATGCAAGCCTCCCAAATTTGCATAGACTCATGCCTCATTATCATTCCCAGCTGGGCTACACTCCTACCTTATCTTCGTTCCCAGCCATGCAACGCTTCCATCCACTTCTTCATCTATAATCTATGCCCTTCAGATTTGCAACTTTGGCATGCATTTCCCCAGCCATGATGACTGTATATGTACACTTTACATTTGCTTCACTTACAGCTACCTTGGACATGGATTAACCATTGTCTGTCATCCAGACCTCACTCCAATTTGGACCTCTTTTCATCATCCGGAACCTTCATCTTCAACATTGACTTTCCTGCTCATCGTCGATCTCAGAAACTGGATTCTTCGACCAGCAAGATTCAGATTTAATTCCTGAACATAACCACAACTAAAACCTCAACCCACATTTAAGATTATTCTCCTTTTGGTATACCCAGGGGATAGGCAGGTCAGTAGCTGGATGTTTCCACCAAAGGGAGTTTTTCCTATCCTGCTTGCTAATGGTCACACTCTCCAGAGTTGGAGCAGGTAATCATTATGCTAATTCTCTTTTTGGGCCTTAAATCTTACACCTACCCAGTATTCTACAGAGGGTGGGATATAGAGAGACGCCAAAGCTCAAGTTATAAACATCAAGCATATATCATTTAGCTTCTAAGTATACACAAGCACTGAGCTATGTACCACACATTGAATTGGAAGGCTTTTAGCCTGAAGGTCAATGGGGGAGTAGCTCCTCCCACATCCCCTTCTTAAACTTCAGGCTTCCGCCCTCTCAGCTTTGAGCATTTTGAAAACACCCTCCATCCTCCCCTGCCTCCTCTTCCTTCTCTGGCATTCTTGTCTCACCCTCTCCACTGAGCTTTAAATCTTACACATACCCACTATCCTACAGAGGGTGGGAGATAGAGAAACCCCAAAGCTCAAGTTATAAACATCAAGCATATACCATTCAGCTCATAAGTACACACTAGCACTGAGCTATGTACATACATCGAACTGATTTTACTACCTGGTCTATGTTCTGCGAGAAAGAGAGGGTGTCGTTGATCGTGACCCCAAGGTAAGAAACATAGAAACATAGAATTTGACGGCAGATAAGGACCGCTTGGCCCACCTAGTCTGCCCATTTTCCTACCTAATAGATAAGCTGCAGATCCTAGTTAATCAACAGCTTACTTCCTCTTACCCACCCCTAGGACTGCCTTATGCCTGTCCCATGCATTCTTGAAGTCCCCCACTGTTCTTGACTCCACAACCTCCTCAGGGAGGCTGTTCCATGCATCCACAACCCTCTCAGTCAAAAAATACTTCCTTACATTACCCCTGAGCTGTCCCCCCTCTATCTTCAAATTGTGCCCCCTTGTTCTTGCACATCTCTTTTTCTGGAAGATGCTACCCTCTTGGACTTTGTTAATTCCCTTGAGGTACTTGAAAGTTTCTATCATGTCCCTCTCCCTTCTTTCCTCAAGAGTATACATATTAAGCTCCTTTAGTCTTTCTTCAGTATGTCTTCTGGTGCAGACCCTGCCATTTTGGTTACCCTCCTCTGGACAGCCTCACTCTATCTATGTCTTTGCGGAAATGGGGTCTCCAGAACTGCACACAGTACTCAGATGGGGTCTCACCAACTGTCTGTACAGAGGGTTAACAACTTCCTGTTTTCTACTATTGATGCCTCTTCCTATGCATCCCAGTATCCTCCAGCCTTCCTTACTGCCTTCTCACATTGCTTGCCCACCTTTAGGTCATCTGATATAATTACCCCAGGTCCCTTTCTATTTTACTGTTGTCAGTATCTCACCCCATTGTGTACGTTTCCCTGGTTTTGTTTCCCATGTGCATTATCTTGCACTTGTTTGCATTAAATCTGAGCTGCCACATTTGACCATTCCTCCAACCTTGCCAAGTCCCTTCTCATCCTTTCCACTCCATCCTGTATCAACCCTGTTGCAGATCTTTGTGTCATCTGCAAAGAGACATACTTTTCCTTCCAGTTCCTCTGCAATGTCACTTATAAAGACATTAAAAGGACCGTCCCAGTACTGAACCTCCGCGGTACCCCACTAGTAACCTCCTTTCTTCACTGTGTACTCCATTTACTACTACCCTTTGTGTCCTGTTGTCTAGCCAATTTTTATCCAGGCTACCACCTTGGGACCCATTCCAAGGCTGGCTATCTTGTGTATTAATCTTTTGTGGGGACTATATCAAATGCCTTGCTAAAATCTAGGTAGGCCATGTCCACAGCCCCTCCCTGATCTACTACTTTTGTCACCCAGTCAAAGAAATCTATTAGATTAGTCTGACACGACCTTCCCATCATGTGAATCCATGTTGCCTCGGGTCCTGTGCCCCAATGGCCTCTAGGTACTCAACAATTCTTTCCTTCAGAAGTGATTCCATCATTTTCCTACCACTGAGGTCAAACTAACTGGTCTGTAGTTTCCTGCCTCTGTCCTGCTCCCACTTTTGTGAAGAGGAATTACATCTGCCTCCTCCAGTCCTTGGGTACCACCCCATCCTCCCATGATTTGTTAAAGAGAGTAGTCAGCGATGTCACTAGTTCTACCCTTAGTTCTTTTAGAATTCTTGGGTGAATCCCATCAGGCCCCATTGCTTTGTCCACCTTCAATTTTATTAGTTCTTTCAGAACCCTTTCTTCTGTAAATGGACTGGTATTGACCCCCATCTTTAAAGTATTTCTCTTGTTTGGTTTAGGTAACTCTCCCTCCTCTTCCTTTGTGAATACTGAGCAGAAATATTCATTCAGTAACCCTGCTTTTCACTGTCACCCTACCCAGATTCCTCCCTTTATTAAGCTTCAGTATCCCTCCTTTGGTCTTTCTTCGCCCCTAATGTACCTATAAAGGTCTTATCCCCCTTCTTAACAGAATTGGCTATCCTTTCTTCGGTTTGGGCCTTTGCTATTCTGACTACCTTCCCAGCCTCTTTCTGCTTTAACTGATAAAGTTCTCTGTCCTGCTCCTTCTGTGTTTCCTTATATTTCCTGAATGCTGCCCTTTTCTCCTTAACCTTCCCTGCCACCTCTTTTGTGAACCATAGCGGTTTTTTCCTTCGTTGTGTTTTATTGATTTTTTTTATGCAGAGGCTTGTTGCCTCTGTGATGGCTGTTTTGATCACTCCCCATTGTTCCTCCACCCCTCCTTCTTGCCTGTTTGCTAGTGTTTTTCTGAGGCACTCTCTCATTTTCCCAAAGTCAGCCCTCCTAAAGTCTAGTACTCTTGCTTTTGTAGGCTTGATTGTATGGCTGTGTTTATCGTGAACCACACTGTTTGGTGGTCACTTGTTCCCAGATGGCTACCCACTTCTAAATCTGAGATTCTTTCTCCATCCCCATTTGAAAGTACCAGGTCCTAAGATTGCTCCTCCTGAGTCAGTTCCAATACTAGCTGTCTGAGACATGCCCCTGTAGGTACTTAAATGAGTAGTCTTGCTCAAGAGGGGCTGCTTTATTATTAGTGATGGTCAGAAGTGGGTAGATGTTCTTATGTTGGTAACTGGAGGGAAGCATTGTTTTGGTTTTTTTTATAACAGAGTAGTAGTTTTTGTGAGCTAAACCAATCATCAAGTTGGTGAAAGGTAGACTGTAGGTCATTTTGGAGTATATCAAGATGGGAACTGCTACTAAGGATGACTGCATCATTAGCATACAGTATTATTTTACTTTTTGATGCCACCACTTCTGGTAGCAGGTGGTTCTATGGGTCTATCACTCTCTGAGTGAAAAAGTACTTTCTAGAGTTACTTTTAAACTTGCCTCCCACCAGACGCAAGTTGTGCCCTCTTGTACCCGCTGCCCTGTTTTCTTGAAAGAGGTTTTCCTTCTGAGTTGTGTTAAGTCCCTTGATGTACTTAAGTGTTTCTATCATGTCCCCTGTTTCTTCTCTTTTCCAGAGAGAATAAATTCAACTCTTTGAATCTTGTCTCGTATGTCCATGATGCAGCCCCTACACCATCTTTGTGGCCCTTCTCTGCACCTTTTCCAGATGGTCAATGTCCTTTTGTAGGTGAGGCCTCCAGAACTGGACACAGTACTTGAGGTGTGGCCTCAGAAAGGATCTGTAGAGGGGCATTATTGCTTCCTGCTTTCCACTTGTAATACCCCTTCTTATGCATCCTATGCATAAGGTGGTATGAGCTGAGTTTTCATTGCTATGCTGATGATACTCAGCTCTACCTGTCCTTCACACTAGGAAGATCTGATGTGGTCAAAGTGCTGAATAATTGCTTGTCCGAGATCCGGTCTTGGACATCGTCGAACTGGCTGGGGCTCAACCCAGGGAAGACTGTAGTGCTGGTGGTTGAGCTGGGTTGGAGTGGATAGGTTAGGGCATTTTAGTGGTCCAACTGAACTGGAGGCCTCCTCTGAGGTGAAGAATCTGGGCATTGTTCTGGACAATGAGTTGACACTTGAAGCTCAGGTGTTGGCTGTTGTCTGGACCAAGTTTTACCATCTCCAGAACATCTCCCAATTAAATCCCGTATTCCTCCTGATGACCTAGCCTCACTGCTACATGCATTTGTCACCTCAAGGCTTGACTACTGTAACGCATTCTACTTCAGAGTCAGAGGAGGTGCAATGCAGTGCCTGCAGCTTTTGCAGAATGCAGCAGCCTGGCTGCTGACTCTACATTCAATATTCAGTCATATTATGCTGGTTCTACGCGAACTGCACTGGCTGCCAGTGCGCTGGCATATCATCTTTAAAATAAGTCTGCTGATCTATAAGGCCCTACATGGTTGGGTCCAGGCTACCTTAATGAACTTCTACATCCCTGCACCCTGAGTCACTGCCTCTGATTGGCAGGGAGGCCCTCCTGGAGGTCCCTAGAGCCAGTTTGAAATCTTTCAGTGACTGGGCATTTGAGGTGCTGCCCGGTCCTCTGGAATTCATTGCCAGGGTACTTCCAGAAGGCGCCTTCCCTGGAGGTATTTAAAAACATCTAAAAACATTCCTCTTCCAACAGGTTTTTTGGGCCTGAGGAACATACTCATGCCGCCAAACAACTTAGGAAGTGAGAAGAAATGATTGTGACATTTTGACATGTTCGATGGAACTGCATATGGTATTGCGTGTACCTTAAAATTGTATTTTCTAATAAAGTTTATTAAATTGCAAAAAAAGTAAAGCAAAACAACTTAGGAAGGGGTTAGTTTGAATTTTAACTATTTAATTGACTTTATATGTATAATATTGTAGTTTTATGTATGTTATATCCCAATGCTGTCTGTTTTTGCATTTGTAAGGGCACCCTGAGCCTACGGGGAAGGGCGCCCGAAATAAATAAACTCTACTACTACAATTACTACTGCTACTACTGCTGCTACTACTACTATTATTATTACTACTACTTTGGGAAGCTTTCTTACGGGTTGATATAGCCACATGGCATAAAAGCAGCTTTACTTGGGTTGATAGAACCTGCAAAAACAGGCAGAAACTGTTCTTCCCTTATATGTCTCGGCCCACATGAATCCAGCTGTCAGACCCAAAATGGCAAGCCAGTTCAAATCAGGGATACACTCCTCTAACAACTCATGGCAAAACTTGGCCCATAGTAGGTGACTTCACCCAGAACACACAGGCGACGTCCCCACTTAGGTGGTCACCTCCAGGCTGAGCATGTAAACTCCATGGTGACAGCAGGAAATCCTGGATCCCACTGAAGCCCTCTTCATCAATGACTCCAGGATCACCCCCTTGGACTCTTGGGCACGATGGTAGTCCACCAATCCAATTTTATTCACTCTCCTCTGTTCTCTCTTTCCCTCTCTCTCTCTCTCTCTCTGCAGCAGGGCAATTGAGCGTAGCCATTTTCGCTGAGCTCTTAACATCTCCTCTCTTTGCTGTCCTTCTCCCTAGCCCACAAAGGGCACGTTACTCTGCCAGAGAGGCATATTGGAGTACCCACACCATGGACCAGGCTGACAGCCGCCACCACGTCCACCTGCTGAACTGTTCAGGAGCCCAACCCATGGAAAGGCTCTAATTCCCTGAGAGTGGGAAATCGGCCTTGCTCTTCTGCAGTCCTCCTGCTGGTCTTCCTCTTCCCACAGTGCTCTCTGTGCCTGCCAAAGCTCCTTTATATACCTCATACACCTGGCGGTGACTTTCAACCTGCAGAAGGCCCAGCCATGTGGGCAAAGGTAAGCACAATTTACTTCCTGGCCCAAAGAACCTAAAGTGCACAGAATACTGTACAGTCCCAAATGGAGAGTTACATAAGGTTAAATAGAGTACTGTATTACAACAACAGGCGCTTAAAGCAAGGAAAGTTGTACAGAAATTGCCCTACATGGCATGCATGGCATAATGCAGTAAGAAGAAAAATGAAGAAGAAGAGGAACCAAATCTATTCCACTTCCTGCTTCATATTTACTCTTCGTACTGCATTAGTCAAGGGAGTGGGGATCTGGAGTGTGTGCTTTTTATTTTTATTTATTTTATTTATTTATTTCAATCTAGGATTACAATACCTTTGAGCCGAGGCTCTTTTACAAAGGTTCCACATCAGAGTGTGCAACAGTCATCATTTTAAGTTACAAACATATAGTCATTGACTTACAGACATGTAATAACCAGTACAAAGACCTGAGCTATGAGCAAGACTAGGGAAGGAGGGGAGGGGAAGTGAGGGTAGGAGATCGAGGGAGGAAAGGAGGTGCAGGGGGTAAGGGGAGTACGGGAGGTGGTTGGGGCGGGGCAGGAGTGGAGATGGGGGTGGGCGAGGGTGGGAGACAGTGCAGCCAGGGGGCCTTGTTGAGGGAATAGACAGGTAAGGTGCTAGCGGTGCAAAGACTGATTGTAAGTGCTGGGTGCTGGGGTATGTGCAGCTGGAACAGTGGAAATGTTAAGATGGGCATAGCATGCTGCACTACAACAAAAGAGTGCTTGAAGCAAGAAAAGCTGGCCTCTGAAATTGTTCAACATAGCTATGCATGAAGTAATGCAGTAAGAAGAGAAAATGAGGAGGAAGAGGAACCAAACCTATTCCACTTCTTCCTTCTCATTTTTGCTTCTTAATGCATTATGACAATGGAGGGAGTGGTCTGAAGTGCTTGCCTTGTACAGCTGCACAACATACTGCATTATAACAAGGGAGTACTCAAACCAAGGAATGATGGCCACAGAAATTGTCCTATGTAGCTATACATGATAGAATACAGTAAGAAGATAAAATGGGATGTGAAATCCTGTGATGAGTGGCTTGGCTTCAAATGTGGGAATTATATTCTAATCTGTTCTAACCAGGCACGCTGAGGCAGACAAGCAGCAATCACTTGAGGATAGCAGGCAGTCAGTCAGTTGGAGCCTTAGGATGACAATCTTGTATTGGCAATGGTTGTAGAGCAGGCAGTGCTCCAAAAGAAGTGACATGGGGTGAGTCAGACGGGGAGAATTGGCATACAGCCTAATCACAATGGCAAAACCCAGCAATTTCACTGGAGCAGCAAAACTCCTTTGAAAACCATTTGTTCCAGTGGAAAACATACACCATCAGAAAGATCATCTCCCATTGGCTGCAATCTGATTTCCAGCCAACTCATTGGCTCACAGCCTGGCATACCTCCAAAACCTGCTTTTTTCCACCAAAGCCTTTCCAATATGTTTAATTTGCATTCTGCAATCAAATATAAAAATGACGCCGCACATACAATAATAGCTTTCTTATATCACAAAACTAAAGATGTTCATTTGGTTTCATTTTGTTAAATGGGGGTATCTTAATATGGGTGGGTCTGAATATGAGTCTTGCCTAAAAGGAATATGAACCTAGCCTAAAAGGACTGGAACAGAAATCTCTCTCAGTTCCTGACTGATGACCACTGACACAAGCCTTCGTAGTTAAGTTTTTAACAGACTAAATGTACACCTCCTCTCCTTCTCTGACCCTGGAAAACATAAAAAGACTGAAGATCAAATACCTATTGGTCTCAGCTGCTGTGTCAGGAATACAAGTTCAGAAGCAAACGTGGAACACTGGTGATCAGGCTGCAGGCCAAGAGGAGAGCTGTTTCTGGAAGTTCATTGCAGTCATGGAGGGACAGCGCCACTCTGCATCTCCACAGTAACCCCTGCTGGAGGGCCAGGGCATTCACTTCCCTGCCAGGGCTATGTTGTGCAGGTGTGTGAAGCCAACAGCAGGCTGGTGTGGTATCAGGGTAGTGGGAGGATGATCTAGTCTAGGGAAGGAACTGGGTAGAACTGTAGCCCTCAACAGTTTATGACAGCTTCTGCACTCTCAGACCCTAAAATATCTCCACCACTCCCACAACAGATTGTGGATTGATAGGGAGGGGAGCCTCAGTGAAGACCCGGTCACTGAGGGAAAAGTCATGGGAGACCAAAGAGCAGGCAAATGAGAGGTTGTTAGGTCTGGGAAATTGCCAAGATAGACTGAGATGAAGCATCTGAACAAAGGATAAAAACCAAAGAAAAAGCTCAACAATTAAGAGCCTGAATTCTTCTTCCACTTCCATCTCCTAACTTGTCCCATTGATACTGCAGCTAACACCACTCCAGCTCTGTGTACTAGCACTACTAGGACTGTGCATGTAGACATATGTTACTAATAGTGCTGATAGAATGAGCATGCCAATGTCTGGTTCTGTGAGACTGATCCACATTATACACCACCAACTATAGAAGAACTCTATGTTTGAGTTTGTCCTCCCTGGTTCCTCCTTGGAATGCATGTATTTGTCAATAGATGTGGCCTCAGGTGCCTGGCAGCAGGGGGCCGCCTGGTGAACGCAGCAATGCAGGTTTTCAAAAGTAGACCCACAGGAGGACAGTTGAACATCTGTCTGGATACTCACCTTTTTCTGAGACAGAGGAGTCAGTGAGTGGTCCGACTTTGCATGGGAAGTGTGTTGTTAAGGTGTCCAGACAGCAGGAGTACTGACCATGGTAAAACCACTTGGGAATGCACTGGAGGTGAGAAAATGAAACTACAGAGACATTATTGGACAGATGATATCTCTGTTATCCCTTTCCCACACCACCACCACCACATCTAACGGTCATGCAAATACACAACCATGGTCCTCCCTTCCCCACTCAAGCTGAATTTGGTCTACGGACAAGCTTGGTCAAACTTGTTCCTCCTCACAACAGACAAGAGGATCAACAACAGACATGTGAAGGAGACATACTGACTCCTGACACAAGAGACAGGGACAGCAAAGGTTTGAAGGGGCCCTGTGATGACACCTCCAAGCTGAGAGGAGAAAAACTGTCAGTGAGCACCACGGTACCAAGGATTGATTACTGCAAATTTTGTGTATTCATAACATTGTAGTGAATAGCAGCTGTAAGAACATGGGTTTGCTAAGTAAAGTAGTGTGAGACAGTCTTAAGGTGCACAATACATAAGTTTCTTTCATTTCTGAGACAACACATACCATTTGAAATGACCAAATTTACAAATTAAATAGTCATCTGGTTTCAAGTAAAAAACATAACATTAGATCTTCTTTGAGGTTATCTCTTTCATCAGGCCACACCTATGGAACTATAGCCATCGGGCACAAAGACCAAGGCACCAGGACCACATGGAAACTTTTCTGCTAGCAGTCTGCTAGGGGCCACCCACAACAATGTTATATGTTGACATCCTCACTATATAAATGTGGGCGGACAGTGCCCTCCTCAGTTCTTTTCCCGCAGTCGACCATACTCGACAGACTCCACAGAGATGCTGCCACTACAGTCAGTCACTAAATCTTTGATTTTTCTAAACATTGTTATTTTTCTAACTTCCATTTCTTGTGTTTACTGTTGTTATGTATATTAATGACTGACACTGCTTACTCTTCATTCCTGCAAATGCAGTGGTCAAGTCTTACCAGGTGACGGCTGTGTCATCTGCAGGTAGTGTCTCGAAGAGGCCCAAGATGGTCTGGCCTGCTAGTTCTGCCCAAATTCCCCCAGATTCCCAGTGACACCGTCTATGAGACCTGCACCCTTTCCTGCATGACCTGCAGGCCACCAGAATGGAGAGGAGCTCAAGGGAAAGAGTTTCATGACATCACTAGCCTGTTTCTCGGGTTCACAGGCTTCCCAGGGCTGAGTGAAGTCCTCAGGAAAGCTCCTGCACAGGAAGAAGGAAAGGAGCAGGGATATATCCCCCTGGTTCACTCCCAGTTGCCTCTTTTCTCAGTGCTGAATTCTGCTGCACCATCGATCGCTCGGCATTGCTGCCTCCTGCTGCCCAGACCTCAGCCTCCTCAAGGTCAACTCTAACAGCGAGTTCACTGGACCTCCATAGCCAGAAAAGGCTCATCAATGTCGGGGCTACAAGCGACATTGTCAGTCCTGCAGCTCAGACCTCAGTAACCACAGGTCGGCTCCTGCAGTAATTTCTCACCAGTCCTCCTATGGCCAGCGACTGCTTGTCACCGTCAGAGCTCCAGCCCCACCATCAGTGCCGCAAGGTGCCCCTGCTATGCAGGTCACCAGCACTGCTTCCTGCCACCCGCACCTCTGTACCCACAGCGTTGGCTCTGGCAGTGAGTTCCACTGGACCTCTCTTGGCCGGTGAAAAACCATCGTTGTTGGGACTGCTGTCACCCCCATTGATGTCGCACCTTCTGCAGTTCAGACCTCAGCTCACTCAAGGTTGACTGGCAATGTGTTCCACCAGGCCTACTACAGCCAGTGATGTCCTGTCAATGTCGAGGCTTTAGTCACCCCATTGATGTCACTGTTCAACCAGACCTCACATGACTGGCAAAGGCCCAGTGACGTAGGGGCTGCGGTCCCCCTGTAGACGTCACCGTCCTGCAGCTCAGACCTTAAATCCCTCAAGTTCAGCTTAGCAGTGTGTTCTACATAGATACATAGACAGTGTCGGCAGATAAGGGCCTATGGCCTACCCAGTCTGCCCATTTGAGCTTGTAAGTTCAGTTTATGTTTTCTTTGTAAAGTCTGTTGCCCTCACCTGACCTCCAAAATTCCTTTATGTCTATCCCATGCATTCTAAATCCTGTGATTGTTTCAGCCCCCACTACTTCCTCTGGCAGGGTGTTCCACTTGTCCACCACCCGTGCTGTGAAAATTCTTCCTCACGTTTCCTCTGAATCATCCTTCCTCCAACTTCATCCCATGCCCTCTAGTCCTGGAACATCTTTTTCGCTTAAAATAGTGTATTCCTGCACCCTGTTCCTCCCTGTCAGATACCTGTATGTCTCTATCATGTCCCCTCTCTCCTCTCCTCCTCCAGGAAGTATGTATTCAATTCCTTCAACCTGTCCTCATAGGACTTGTGCTGCAATCCATGTACCATCTTTGTTGCCCTCCTCTGAACCTTGTCTACCCTGTCTATGTCCTTATGTAGGTAGGTCTTGAGAACTGTACACTGTACCCCAGGTGGGACCTCACTGGTGTCTTGTATAGTGGAATTATGACCTCCCTTTTCTTGCTGGTGATGCCCCTGCCTAGGCATCCCAGCATCCTATTTCTTTTCCTGCTGCCTTGTCACAATGTTTCCCTACCTTGAGGTCATCAGAGATGATAACCCCAAGATCCCTTTCCCTGCTTGGTATGCTATATCCTCACCCCCAACTGATATATTGTGCCAGGGTTTTGTTCCCTATATGCATTATCTTGTACTTCTTTGCATTGAATTTCAACTGCCAACCCCCTGCCCATTCTTCAAGTTTCTGCAGGTCCTTTCTCATTCTGTCTACACCCTCTGGTGTGTCTACTTTGTTACAGAGCTTTGTGTCAGCAGCGAACAGTGAAATTCTGCCTTAGAGGTCCTGTGCAATGTCACTGATGAAGATGTTGAATAGGACCGGTCCCAGCACTGATCCCTGTGGTACCCCACTGGTCACTCTTCCCTCTGTGGAGTGATAGCCATTTACCATCATCTCTGTGTCCTGCCGCCCAGCCAGTTACCTTCCTACCCCACTACTGTCCTGCCCAAACCCATATTCCCCAGTTTGTTTAATAGTCTTCTATGTGGCACAGTGTCATAGGCCTTGCTAAAGGCCAGATAGGCCATGTCCACTGCCCTCCCCAATCCACCTCCCTAGTCACCCAGTCAAAAAATTCAACGAGGTTGGTCTGACATGACCTCCCCTGGTGAAACCATGCTGCCTTGGGTCCTGTAGTCCATTGACAACCAGATGTTCCACCAATTTCTCCTTCAGTAGTGCTTCCATGATTTTCCCACTACTGAGGTGAGGCTGACTGGTCTGTATTCTCCGCTTCCTCTTTGTTCCCACTTTTGTATAAGGGGAATACATCTGCTGTCCTCCAGTCTTTGGGTGCCTCCCTGTTTCCAGTGATCAGCTGAACAGGATAGTCAGAGGTTCAGCCACCACCTCTCTTAGTTCTTTAAGGACCCTGGGGTGCACCCATCTGGCCCTGTTGCTTTATCAACTCTTATTACTTCCAGTTCCTTTAGGACCCTTACTCGTAAAGGGACTTGTGTCCATTTCTGCACCATTCTCACCCTCGTACTCCCTTCAGACCCATTACTCCTTTTCTTCCTCAGTAAAGACTGAGCAGAAATACCTGTTCAATAAGTCAGCTTTACTGTTGTCATCCTCCATGGCCCCATCCTCCCTTCAATCTCACTATCCCTCCCTTTGCTTTTCTTTTCACTTATGTACCTGTAAAGGTTTTCCCTCTACCCACTGATTTTGCAATGTCTTCTTCTGTCTAAGTTTTGGCTTCTCTTACTCACCTCCCTGCCTCCCTTTGCTTCTCCTGGTACTTCTCCCTATCCCCTTCTGCCTGTGTCTTTTTGTATTGCCTGAATGCAATCTTTCTGGCTTTCACTTTCTTTGCTACCTCTTTGGAAAACCATAATGGTCTCCTCTTCTTTTTCCTCTTGCTAACCTGCTTAATGTATAATTCTGTTGCTCTTGTAATCCCTGTTTTAATACTGCCCACTGTTTCTTAGCCCCTGAATCCTGCTCCATTCCCCTTAATGCCTCTTTCAAGTATCTCCCCATTTTCCCAAAGTCTGCCCCCTAAAATCCAGGAAACATGTTTCTGTGTGGTTTGATTCTGCTCCTCCTGTGATTTCAAACCACAATGACTGGTGGTCACTGTTCCCCAGGTGCTCCCCCACTGTTATCCCATCACACTGTCCCTGTTAGTGAGCACAAGGTCCAGTATTGCCTTCTGCTGAGTTGGTTCCATGACCAGTTGCTTGAGGAAGGCACCCTTAAGGAGTCCAGGATAAATCTGCTCTAGTTGATGCTGCTGCTGGGATGCTCCAGTCCACGTCTGGAATATTGAGGTCTCCAACCAGTACTACCACACCCTTTTCTGCCATCCTTGATGGCTAGCATCACTCCCTATCTGTTTCTTCCTCCTGGGCTGGTGTTCTATAGACCACACCTGTGCGGATGGCGAGCCCATTTTCCTTTCCAGCTTAACTCACAGTATCTCTCCCCATTTTGTTCCTCCTAGATCTCTGTGGCCCTTATGTCATTTTTCACATACAGTGCCACTCCCCCTCTCTTCCTTCCTACCTGCCCTGTCTCTTCTGAATATGTTATAGCCAGTTTTGGCCATCTCCCAGTCATGGTTATCATTACACCAGGTTTCAGTGATGGCCACAATATCCAGGTCTGACTGCACCATGACAGCTTCCAGATCTTCCATCTTTTTGCTAAGGCTCCTGGCATTGGCACACATGGCTTTCCATAATTTGACCTCCCTAGACTGTTTAGCTGTTCTACTCCAGCCCCTTCCTGGTTGTCCTTTACCCTGGTTCTCCTTGTTGTCTGCCCTTCTGCTGAATTTTGCCCTTTTCAGCCAATCCACCTCTTGGGTGCTAATCTCCATCTTTGCACACTGCTTTGTAGTGATAGCCACTCCTCCGGTTCACTGGTTCCATTGCTAGCTGTGGGGGATGAGCAAGTAGGTACCCTCCTTGCTGGCCTGCCACCCCCTTGGCTAGTTTAAATGCTTGTCAATGTAGCATTTAAACTTATCATTGAGTGCTTGGATTCCCCTCCGGGATGGATGCAGGCCGTCAGGCTTGAACAAACCTCCATCCCTCCAGGTGGGTCCCCAGTCACCAATGAATCCAAACCCTTCCTCACAGCACCAGTTCTTCAATCATGAGTTAAAGTTCTGGTGCATGCACCCCTATGCTCTTACTTTGCCTCTTGCAGGTAGTACTTCTGAGAAGGTGACAGAAGTAGCTACTTGCTTGAGACCCTCCCAATTTCCTAAACTCTTCCTGAACTTCCTTTGGCTCCCCATTTTCCAGGTTGTTAGTACCTAGGTGGATAATGACATCCAGCTCACCCTCCTGTCTTGCCTTCCCAGCGATCCCCAGGATCTTTCTTCCATCCCTCCATGGCATGGCACCTGGTAGGCACCTCACCTCCTGTCCTCCCTCCTGTGTTCCTAGCTGGATCCCTCTTATGATGGAGTCCCCACCAGGATTCACTTCCTCCTCCTCTGGGTCCCTACTCTTCCCTTTGAGGTCACCTCCTTGGCTAACCTCACATCCTTTCCTTCCACTTCTCTGGAGTGCGTCTATTTGGTTGTACCCGTTTGCCAGTGTTTGGGCCTATTATTGCGGCGATGGTCCGTCGATGCCAGGGTTCCAGTCACCCCAGTCGACATCACAAGATGCTACTGTGCTGAAGCCACTGTTGCCATGCAACCAGTACCTCTTTCACTTGAGGAGTAATACAGCACTTTATATCTGCCTTCTCCTTCACCAGCACAGCGCTGATGACAGGGCCTTTCAGACAAGCCTTCTTGTCAATACTGCCTCGTTGATGAGCCCTACATACTCAAGGGCGTCACATTCTCACTCCTTCTTTAGGGCCCTCAGAGCCCATTGTTGAGCATCTGCCCTACAACCCTGACCTCATATTACAAGGGGAAGAAGAGAAGGAGGAAGATCTGGGGAACCTATCTGAGAGATCTGGCTGCACTCTTTCCATCAGAAGTGTGCCCGTCATGTCAGGTACTTGGAGGTCCTCTCCTGAAGACCCATTTTGCATCTGTATGATGAAGCAACTGCAAGCAGCAATGGGGGTTGATGCTGAGGCCTTGTTGCCTGTACCAGAGGAGGCCACTCTGGCTGCCTGGCACAGACCAAGCTTGATCTCTGCCATGCTCAAGAAGGCAGACAAGCTGTGCCAGGGCCCCTCAAGAAAGTTCTTTTTCCAGGCCATCCTGAGGTGTGCTCCATCATGATAAATACAACCCCTTCTAGGCTTAGGAGGCCTCAGCGTCTCTGTTCTCTCCCCCAGGTAAAAGTTGAGAACCTGGACCACGGGGAACAGAGAATTTTGGGCCTTTGCCATACTGGGCTACAGTATAGTTGTTATCAAGCCCATAGGGTATTATGCCAGCATTCTCTCTCTGGCTCTGCTTCACAAGACATTCTTGGCTGTGTGTGTCAGGATTTGCTGGTGAGGCCCAGCAGTCCATTCTGAATGCCACTTCTCTGAGGTGGCAAGCCCTCTGGGGCAGATGTGCATGGAGAGGCAGGAGGCAAGATGCTCAAGTCACTCCATTCCCTTTGCAACACATAGCCATGAAGTCAGCAGAGGGTGCCATTTCACATGGCAGCTAACAGGCCTAGGTCAGGGGTCACCTTGCCCTCCACTGGAAACAGTGGCAGGGTTACAAAAGTTACTTGTGTCCTGAAGTCAGTAACACAGGGCAATGCTCAAGAATTTCTGGAGTTACCCAGGACCTTCCTCTAATTCCATCATCTACCCTCCAGGCCACATATCAGTGCTTCTGGCAGGAGTACCTAGACTAAGATAGGAGAGGGTCAAGGCCAGTTCCCTGGGAACAAAGGAACAGGGGTTCTATTCTTAGCCCTTTCTTGTCCTCAATTCCTCATGGGACTTGAGGACTCTTATGGATCTGCGGACTCTGAACTTTGATATTCAGTCCCAGAAGTTCAGCATGCTTACCCCATAGGTCCTGCTGCCCCTCCTGCTCAAAGAGAACTTGATATGCTCCCTGGACATGTTGGAGGCTTTCTGCATACCCATGTTTGTCCACCCACAGGGTGTACCTTAGGTTCTCATTTCAGAGGATCACTACCACTTTAGGTATTGCCCTTGGTTTGCCTCCTGTGCCTCGAGTACTTACCAAATGCTTACCAGTTGTTGTGGCACCTTTCCAGAGACAGAGACTGTCTGTCTCCCTCAGTGCAGTGACTACTTGCTATAAACCTAGTCCAGGGAGCCACTGTTTCACCCCTAGCACACACCAAATGATGGTTTGGTACACTAGGGATCTTGATTAATCTGTCCAAGTCAGTCTTCAACTCTTGTCAGAGTCTGGAATACATAGGGCCAGTACTGGAAGTGGCTTAGGACCTAGCCTTCCTGCCCCAGGACAGGGTGGAGTATCTCAGGGTACAGATTCAGCTGCTTTACAGTAGCAGGTACATCTCAGTTGGATATTTCTGAGACTATCAGGCCTGATAGCAGCAACCATTATCTTGATACCCATGATTAGGTTGTACCTGAGGCTCCCTCACTGTTCCTTGGGGACCCTGTGGAACCAGCACACCGACACTATAGAACAGCAGGTTCTACTCATTCCTACTGTCTGCAAGGGGCTCCAGTGGTGGATGGAACCCATCCAGCTACTGAAAGGAGTTTCCTTTCTCATCCTCTCCCCTCAGCAGTTCCACTGCAGAAAGTGACCAGAGTGGAGACTTCCCTCAACACAAATGTCCTCAAGATGAAGACCATTATGTATGCTCCCAAGCCTTCCAGACCTCTGTTCCCAGGGTGTCTGCTGCTGCAGATGGACAACATTGGTGTAGTACTCTACATGAGCCACCAAGAGGACCTTTTTCTTAGCCCCTCTGTGGTGAACTGATAAGAGTTGGCACTGGGCTCCAGAATGTGGTCTAGCGCTACCAGCCGTCCATGTTTCCTGCATCCAGAATGTCCTGGCAGACTAGTGAAGCAGGTTGCAGTCCAGACTGCACAAGTGGAAGCTTTTGACCTCTGTGGTTGAGGACCTGTTGTACAGGTGGGGCCTTCCAGAGCTGGCACCCTTTGCACTCCCACTCAAAGTGAACCTGTCACTTTACTGCCAGTATGTTCCAGGGCCTGAGTTTTCTTGAGTTCTCTGGACTGAGATCTGTTGTCTCTCTCTTGATAGGGAGGTTCCTTTGTATTTCCTCCTTCCCTTTAATCCAGACGTTGTTATTTATGCATCAAATGGATGGGGCACCATGGTTACTCTTGCTTACCTTTGGTCTCATTAGATCTGGTACCCTTGCTGTAACAGTTAGCAGTGGAATACCTCTGTCCTTCGTGGTGGGAAAGCTATCACAGGTCCAGGGATCCGGTCCATCCACACCTCAAACTACTCCATTTTAAGCTTGGCTCCTAAAGATACAGCCTTCACAAGATCTGAAGTGTCCACAAGTGGTTGGCATCCTGGTGACTGCTAGAAAATCTTTCACCAGAGCAACTTATTCACTGAAATGGAGGTGGCTGGCTTTGGGGGTCACTTCTCATCTCTTGGATACTTGTTCCGTGAGTCAGGTTCTGGAGCATTTACTGTCCTTGTCTAACAGGGGACTGCAATACTCTTCTACCGAAATGCATTTGACTGCTATTTCAGCTTTCTATGTGCCTAATGATGGCCATATGATGAATAAACTAGAGGTGGCCAGTTCATTCTGGGAGGCATCTTACACTTGAAGCCTTCCATCTTCTGTCCTGTCCAGACCTGAGAACTGGAATTTGGGCTGGAAATATGCCTCTGATTGCTTTTGAGTCAGCGTGACTTGTGGCTTATGCTTCCTTCTCAGAAAGTGTTATTTTTGGTTACTATTACTTCTGCTTGAAGGATTTCTGACCTTCAGGCTCTTATGCACAAGGCTCCTTACTGGGTTTCCCATAAAGACAGGGAGCCTGATTCCATAAGCAGCTGTGATCGCTGCAGGGGCCTTGCGGCAGGCTGTTTGATGCAAGTGCCGACTTGCGTCAAACTTGGGATTCCAAAAGCCGATGCCATAAGGTTAGACCGTCTCCCCGATGGTCTAACATTGCGTCCTTGGGGGTACCCTTACTATGGGCTTGCACCATACCTTTGGCAAAAGCTGCCATAAATTGTGAAAACTGTCACAATTGCACCAGCCCTTCTGGAATAGAGCAGAGTTGCATCTGAAGGCTTTGGCACAGTTGCTGCAAACTTTGCGATGGACACAGGGCGTGGCACAAGATCTGTGTCCACCTTCTGGAATCGAGCCCAGAGTGTCTTTATGGACCACCTTACATTCTTTCCTTAGGTAAGGTCGGAGTTTCCTTGGATCAAACTATCCATCTACCAGTTTCTTTTCCTGAGCATGCTAATCCAGGGGAAGCATTGCTCCATGCCTTGTGCCTCCTTCACCCGTGGCAAGAGGGCATGCTGTTTTCTGGACAGTGCCTGCCCAGATGGCTGTCCAGCTGTATCACTCTCTGCTATAGGAAGTACAGCAAGACTACCAACTGGACTTGTTCGTGGCCATTAAAGCGGGCATGGTCACTCTGTTGCCTATTTCAGGAATGTGTCAGCTGCAGAAGCTTGTGCTGCTGCAACTTGCAGTACTGTCCAGACTTTCTCTAACCACTTCAGTCTGGACATTGCCTCTAGCAGAGGGGTACATTTCAGCCTCGAAGTGCTTCAAGGCATCCTTTCCTAGGCCTATAGCCTCCAGCCACCCAGACTGTCTTTCTGTGAGGACTGCATGGGACTCATTCCATAGGTGTGGCCTGATGAAAGCGATATCCTCGAAGAAGATAGTACAGTTATATAAGAACTTACCTTAACAGTAGATCTTTGAAAGAATCTCTTTCATCAGGCATTGCCATCCCACCCTCCATCCCATTTAGACTTAGAGCTTCTTCGCTCCTGACTTTCTCTTCTAGACAGTCTTCCTGCTATTTTCAACCTTGCTTAGTGGTGGGAACCTTTAGCTCTTCCTTGGTTCCCCAGGAGGAGGTCCTATGCGTATGGTCTCCAGTGGGGAACTGAAGAGGGTGTGGGGCAGCCCACACTTACAGAAACAGGATGTCGACATATGACGTCGTCATGGGCAGCCCCCTAGTAGACTGCTAGCAAAAATGTTCCCATGTGGTCCTGGTGCCTGGCAGCTATAGTTCCATTGGCGTGGCCTGGTGAAAGAGATTCTCTTGAAGATCTATCATAGAATCACAGAATCTTGACAGTAGAAAAGGACCATACTGGCCTATCTAGTCTGCACTTTTATTCCCCCTACACCTTCCCTTCCCTGCTAGCCCCTGCCCTTGCCCCCAATACTCAGCTCCATACGCTTATCCCATGCCCTCTTGAATTCTTCCACCGATTTAGCCCCACCACTCTGTCTGGTAGTCTGTTCCAGGGCTGCACCACCCTCTCCATGAAGAAACGCCCTCTCACATTGCCCCTATATCTTTTCCTTGCAGTCTGAGGCAGTGCCTTCTAGTTTTGACCTCCTCCTTCTTCTTAAGTAAACCTCTTCTCCCACTTTATTGATCCCTTTACATATTTAAAAGTTTCAATCATGTCTCCCTTTCCCTCCTTGTCTCCAGCGTGTACAGATCCAGCTCCTTACGCCTCTTCTCATATGACTTTCCCCTGCATACCCTGCACCATCTTGGTTGCCCTTCACTGAACCCTCTCCAATGCATCTATATCCTTTCAGAGAAGTGGCCTCCAGAACTGAATCCCATACTCCAGGTGCGGCCTCACCATGGCTTTGTAAAGGGGCATTATTACCTCCCCTTTCTGCTAGTAATGCCCCTGCTTATGCATGCCAACATTCAATTGGCCTTTCCCACTGCCCTGCTACGTTGGATTCCTACCTCAAGGTTCAAGGAGACTATGCTCCCCAGATCCCTCTCCTGTTCTGTTACTTTAATTTCCTCCTCACCTAGGGTGTACACTGCTCTTCTGTTCCTACACTCCAAGTGCATCACAGCGCACTTCTTGGCATTAAATTTCAGCTGCCATGTCCCAGAACATTGTTCAAGCATCTTTAAGTCCTCCCTCATGTACTCCACCCCGAGTGTCCACCCTATTGCATATTTTTGTATCATCAGCAAATAGGCACACCTCCCTCAAACCCTCAGCAATATCACTGATGTAGATATTGAAGAGAAGCAGACACAAACTGACCCCTGTGGCACTCCACTCTTCAGCCTTGCTGTCCCGGAGTGCACCCCATTTAGCACCACCCTCTGAGTTCATCCTGACAGCCAGGCCTCCACCCAGCTTGTTATTTTCCCACCCAACACCAGCCTTTCCAGCTTGCTCACCAGCCTCCTGTGGGGACCGTGTCAAAGGCCTTACTGAAGTCCAGATAGGCCACATCCACCACCCTCCTGGGTCAATCATCTGAGTCACCCAACCAAGAACTGAATTAGGTTTGTCTGGCAAGACTTCTCCTTCATGAAGCCATGCTGTCTGCTGTCCTGCAAGCCACTCTTCTCCAGACAATCCACCACCTCTCCTTGATTAATGCCTCCATTGCCTTCCCCCACCATTGGCGTGAGGCTGGCAGGTCAGTGGTCCCTTCACCTCCTTACTACCTCTCTTGTGTAAAGGCACTATGTCTACCCTCTTCAGTCCTCTGGCGCTCCCCATATCCAGGGACAAGTTGAAGAGCCTTGTCAAGGGTGTGGCCAACTCCTTCAATTCCTGATCACCCTAGGGTGTAACCCTCAGGCCCCATTGCCTTGTCCACCCTCAATCTATCTAGCTCTGCCTAACCCTATATACAGTGAATGGGCTCAGATCACCCATTTGCCCTCCTTCCCATTTGACTTTAGCACAGGTCCCTATTGTCCTCCTCTTCAGTGAATACCAACCTAAAGTACTTATTTAATAACTATGCTTTTTCACAGTCCCTTTCCAATTTTATTTCTCCTTCCCCCCTCAGCCTAGTAATCCCCTGCCTTGCCCTTCTCTTCTCCCTCACATATCTGAAAAAAGTGTTGTGCCCCCTTTTGGCCTTTTTTGCTATTTTCTCCTCAGTATCTGCTTTTGCCTTTCTGATCTTCTTCCCTGCCATACTCCTCTTTTCCCTATACTCTTCCTTATCTTCCTCACTGGTGTCCTCTTAAATTTTCTGAAAGCCTCCTCCTTTCCCTGACTGCCCCATAACCACTTTTTTTTAAACCAAAGGTCTCCCTCCTTTTGCTCTTCAGAACCTTTTATGCACTTTTCCGTAGCTTCAGTAACCTTCTCTTCATAGCTTGCCATAACTCCTCCACTGCCCCTATATTCTCTGTAATCTCCATTGTCTCCCTTACTGTCCTTCTCCTTGTTAAAGTCTGTGCATCTGAAGACCATGACTATAGTACTGGTTTTACTTGTCTCCCTCCCTGCCCTGACCCTGAACCTTACCGCTCTGTGGTCACTGTTTCCCAAGGCTTCTCCCACCTGCACCTTCTCCACACTCTCCCCATTTGTCAGGACCACATCCAGCAGGTTGTTGCCCCTTGTCGGCTTCCTGACTAGCTGTTGAAGGAATACACCCGGAAGCACAGCTAGTATCTCCCTGCTCCTTGACAATGCTGCATCCGAGATTTCCCAGTCTACATCAGGGAGGTTTAGGTCCCCTACCAGCAGTAGCTCTCCTTTTAGGGCCAGCCTTGTGACTGCCTGAATTAACTGTTGATCACCCGTCCTCCCCTTGCGTAGGTGGCCTGTATACTACCCCAGTCATAAGGATTCTCCCATCCTCCTGTCTAGTGTTACCCACAGTAGCTCAGTCTCTCCATCCTCCTCTTGGCCTTCAGTTACACTTATGCCTTCCCTGATGTATAAAGAACTCCTTCCCCTTCTTACCCTTCCTATCTCTTCTGAACAGTCTGTAATGTGGGATAGTCATTTTCCAGGTGTGCAGCTCTGTCCACCAGGTCTCACTTATAGCTACTATATCTAGTCCTTCATCCCCCATGATGGCCTCCAAGTCCATCATCTTATTTGATAAGCTCCTGGTGTTGGCTGCTAAGCCTTTCCACCAGGTTCCCTCACCATCTACTCTTACGGTAACTGTGCTTTCAAGAAGTACTGTTAGCAGTTGGTTTTCCACACTACTTCAGAGTATTAGCAAAGAACTTAACCATCTATATATCAGACTATAGCAGCTCTTTAGCCCTTCACTCCATGCTTTCCTTGCATAGCACAGTCCTCTCTGAACTGCATACATAAACACTACTTTATACTAAGTTGAAGAGACCACTATATCTCTAAAAGCTGCAGGACATTTTAAATGAAGAGAAACCCCTTTCATAAGGGATCCAGTTTATGAAACAATGAAGCTTTTAGGCTTCACATTTTGAAAGTGCTCCTGTTTAGTAAGAAAACTCATGTCTAAAATGAACTATTTCATTAGAAAATAGCTTCACGCAAACCCTTCCCTATTCAACTGAGCATGAGCAGAAAGGTGACACGTTAAGTCATCCTGGTCAATCCACTATGCAACATCCAGACCATACTATTAGCTCTGGCACCATTGATCTCCTGCTCAATTCATTCTGAATTGCACCCACTGGAGTTTATTTTATTAAATTTATGCTGTAGGCGAATTGTCCAGGAATGATTGGTACAGGTGACTGATTGACGCTGGAGCTAAAAGTACAGCATGAGTTGTCATTGAGTGGATTGACCAGGCCAAACTGATATGTAGCCAAATAGAAGTGTTCTAAAAGGCATGTCACTGCCATTTCCTCTTTTTAGTATAGTTGGAAATTTGAGTATAGAGTATGTGTCATTTGTTTACTCTTACAACTATACAACATTTCTCTTTCTTTTAAACTAATTTGTGTGTGTTTTTTTTTTCTTCTCATAGGATGCTTTTTATGATGCTGCCTTATTTCTGCCTGATCTCAGTGACATCAGGTAAATGGAAACTAAAATTAAACATTCAGTGCACTTCAGCTGCTTTCACAAAGCCCCACATTATTATAGCCTGGTCCCCATATTCATTTTGGGTGCTTTCCTTTTAAGCAGGAAGACATGCTGTGTTTGTTTGGAAGCAGGCTGGTGTTCAGTTGTGGTCAGAGCCAAGATGCCCAAGCAGTCACTTTGCTGCCACTTTTGAAGGATAGGACATCTACTTTTGTTTCCTGTTCTGATTCCTTTGGGAAGCTAGGACTTGAGCTTCTGATTTACATAGTGCTTTGCAGCCCATCATTAAACTGTATTTTATTTACAAATAAAATAAGATTATTTGTAGAGATGAGGCAATCTCTTTGGATAAATTTAGAACAAGTGCTATTTTCTGGAAAAAACATTTCTTTGCATGATCTAAGTGGTTCTAATATTTTAGAAAAAAGTTATTGTGAAGGTCAGTATACTCTTGCAGTATGTCTTCATATAAAGAGACATTTGAGGTGGAGAAAGACCCCAAAAGGAATGTAGGTATGGAGAAATGACCTAGAGAGCCAGATCTCACAGAATGCATTTTTAATATTAAGTTATATGACAGAAAACATCATTACCCTTCAACTGACAAATGTTTCGTGTTTTGAATGAGTTTATAACTATTTAGTGGTTGACCTACTAGCACAACAGGTACCACTTCTGAAACTGCTGATGACTCAGGTTGTTGTCCTGAGGCTGGGCAGCCAGGAAGGCTGACAGATGAATGATCCACTGGAAGCTCCCCATTTTCTGCGATGGGTGGGTATTGGCGCTCTGTGATAATGCTGCCAGGTTGACCACAAATGCAGTATAGTTATAAAGCACTAAGTCGGAGGAGAGGCCCATTCACAGTGCTGCATGCCAATTCATGCACATGTCCCTGTGTCCTTGTGAGTGGCATTCAACAGGCCAAACAATCAGTGGAAAAAAGGAGAAAACAACAGCATTCTAGCATTTCTACTGTGGTGCTTGACTATACCTTCTCGGTCAGTCCTCTGCATCCCAGCTTCCTTTCTTCATCAAAGCTGCCTCATTTGAGGGGAGGACTTAGGCACAGGCTCCTGTTTAATGATGATGCAAAAAAATGCAGGAGCATGCTCAGAGGCTCAGTAAGTGCTGAGCAAAAGAGGCTGCCTAGTTGTTTGGGGAGAACAGCTGGCATCTGAAGGAGGTTCTGACCCCTGGAAGTATGGAGAATAAGGAAGTTGAAAAGAAATAAAATAGTTCTGTACTTCAAATCAACAGACCAACATCAGAATCAACTCAACCATCAACCAGCATCCTGAGAAGAGTCTAAGAATAATGAAAGTGTGCTACTCAAAATAAGTTTATCTATCTGTCTAGCTAAAATATTTTATCGATCTGTCTAGCTGTCTGCCTGTCATCTGTCCATCTGTCAATCTACCCTTTTAAAAACTATGTTGATGTAACATTAGGATTCTTGGAGAATGCTGAAATGTCATGGTGTTTTTGCTATGCAGTTCTGAACTTCATGAAGTGTTTTGCTTTGAGAGGTATGTGCTTCACAGGGGCAAAGTGATGTGAAGTGCAGCATTTCACAACAATATGCACTCTCTTGGGGAGTTTCAGTGATGTGCAGACTTGGTTTGAAGTACCCACTTCACAGAAACTATGCAACATGCTCAGGTTCCACTTCACAAGCACTTTGCAGACAAAGTTTAATTTTGCCAAACCCCTACTTCAAATTATTACCTCAGCATAATATGAAGTATGGAGTTGTTTTTTTAAGCAACAGTGTGACTGTGGAGACCCTGGCAGTATGGGGGAATTTTGAAAAATATAATTTTTGGACATGCATCAGTTTATATTTAATATGTCTTCTGTATTTAGTGTATCTTCCTCTTTTCTTCATAACTATGTACAATAGGATGAAATCAGGATCACTACGCCAAGACTGCATCCTCTGGCAGCTTGTCTGTAGCTGGTATCACAGATGCTGCTTGTGTCATCATAATCGTTTCCACAGCAACAGACTGTGATGTCACAAGTGGATGATTGCACTCTCAAGTGTAAACAGGCAGCCAGAGCAGATGACTTCTAGGGACAGTGATACCATTTTCATGTGTAAGTGCATAGTTATCATGAACAAGGAAGATAACAGAATTGCCGAGAATATGTGTGCAATAAACTGAAATAATGTTTTTAATTTTTAACAAGTATTTTTGGCTTCTCAGTCTGGTGAGGCCAATACACTGCCATCTGCCATATCTGCTGTCATTCTACATGGTCTGCGGGTATTTATCCCTTAATATCACCCCTGGCTGCTGTATTCCCTACCCCTTGGAGAAATTGGCATTAAATCTGAGGTGCCATGTGGAATTATGTGCACTGCACAACTAGTCATACACTTTGTAACATCCCCCCCTTCCCGAAGTTTCAGCTGCTGCACCTCCACTTTTACTTCTACAGGTGGTGGTAACACGCCAGGTGAAGTAGCCCTCCCTCTCTCTCCAGAGCAGGAGAGCATCCATTGGGATGCTCAGTTCTCCTCCCGTGGCTGGCCACTGATGTGCCAGACTCATTACCGAAGCTGGGCCACTGGTGTCATGAGTGGTAGTGATACTGCAGTGCCAACAGGCTGGCTGAAATAACATTTTTCCAAATATTGCCCTGTGTTAACAGGGTTTTTTCAACACTAACTTTGAATTCCTTGTTTTTTAATGTTGTCTGAAAACCCTAATGCTACACTAATGTAGTTCTTTTAATAAAATGTCCCTATTTTTTGGAGACAGAGCTTTTTAAATTGGTCCCCCTTTTTCCCTCTGGTGCCTCCTGACCCCAACCCATCATCACCATTGCTACAGCAGCACCATTCTTTCAAATGAGAGGGCAACCCAGTGGCTGCCTTTGCAGCCAGTACAAATGCCACTCCTGCATTGCTAAGCCAAGGTACATAAATACCCTCTCTGAGAGATAAGTGCATTGCTGATGCATTGTTTCATCCTCCATCATGCTGCCATGGTGGATTCTGGGGCTTGTACAGGGAATCCTGTTCTCCACCATAGTCGCGACAGCATGCTGCCACCCTAAATCACTGAGCATGCTAGTAGTGTAGTGTAAGTAATAAGAAATGGCAGGGTGTTGACTGTGCTGCCACAACCACAGCCTCAGGGTGTAGTTGACCTTATGCATTTAACCCCTGGAAATGCAGTTGTAATGTAACCCTGATGCCATTATACCAAGGGCTATACCCTGCCTGCTGCCCTGAATACAGGTTGAGGGCCTGGGTTTGAAATTAACTGCTACACGGGTCTCCTGCCTCGATATACACAATATTTTGATGCCTCCACCTAGAGTAGTGCTTAAGTGGGTACCTATCTATGTGGATTGGCACAGCCTTCTGGGAAGATATAACCACCCACAATCCCTCCTAGTAACTGTATACACTTAAATTGACAATAAGTGTTTTAGCATTCAATGTACAGTTCAGAACAGGCATTAATATTATGCTCATGCACCACACACTTACCACCAGGGTCTGGACTTCTGGCAAACAACCTGGACCACCTGCAAAAGACAGTTTTAAATACAAGCATGCACATTCAATATACTTAACACTGTATCAATAACCTCAGACCTGGTAATAATATACTCATGGACTCCAGTTAACATTCAAATAGCAAATCAGGTTTATTTTGGGAGTCTGTACTAAGGGAGGGGGTGAGAATTTATGCTAATGATTACTGTATTGTATTTAGGCAGAATGGAGTAAGTATGCTGTTAATTACTCTAGTCCCTGACTCACTCAGTCTGTGCAACTGTTGGATACCCAGAGTGGAATACAGGCATGCCTGACAGTATCATGGGGTGGGCAGTGTTTCAGCTGGTTGGGGCCCTTGATGGAAAGAATGGTGATCAAACATATGCAATAACTCAAAACCAACTGTATCCATGGCTGGATGGCCCAGTCTATTTAAACACTTTAACTAGTTGGAAGAATCAGGTGGTACCATTAATAATTTAACAGCTGGCTGCAGGGATCTACCCTGGTTTTACTCACTGTACCCTGAAGAATGAGATATGGCAGTGGCAACATGAAGGCCTGCTACTGGCTGAAGCTTATGAAGGGGAACAGGGCTGACATGACTCACCCTCACTTCACGGACTTTCACTGTAGGTGGCCACAACCTGTAAGTAACGGCATTGCAGGGGCTAAATTCCCAGATCTGGTGTCTCTCCAAGATGGTAAGGCTGCTGGTACAGGAACAGTCTATCTGGGCCTTTGCTGGCATGGGCCCAGTCAAGGAGATGGCTTTCATCAGTTTTTTTTCTGTTTGCTGGTGAACCCTCCTGCTGGGTAGGCAAAGTTCATTGCCATGTAGTGCTGGATCCATTTCTTATATTTATTTATTTATTTAGATTTTGTTTACTGGGTAAGCCCACTGAGACCAAAGGTCTCTTTTTCAGGGGCGACCCGGGATTAGTTACAGAAAAGACACAGAGAACAATAATTACAACAATTAAGTTAGTTACATTTGTTACATCACAGTATAGTGAAGTCATTTGTAAGGTAGCAGGAGGGTTCACATACAGATCCATATTAAAATCAATATGTTAAAATCTCACATTATATATACAGTACGTACATAAGTTCAGCCAGAAATCAGAGACCACATTAGCATTTCAAGTACAGTCAGAGATAAAGATTAACCAGTAGAAAGGGCCAGGGGACTGGTCTAGGGAGCTAGCGGTTACAGCCACAGAGATTAAGATTTAGTAGATATAGTTTGAGTCCATTTTTAAACTGAGTGAGAGTGGTTGAAGTTGTCAGACCAGGTGGTAGGGAGTTCCATAGGTGAGGGGCAGCAATTTGAAGGAAAATTTGCCATGGATTGAGTGTATTCTAGGGGTGACAAGAGGGTGACTTGCAGATGAGCGCAGGGTTCTGGGTAGATTTCTGGGGAAAGAAGTCCTCTGAGATGGGAGGGGGACCTAGGTAAGTAAGTTTGAAAACTAGGCAGAGCAACAGATGGGATAGCTTATGATGGAGAGAGGCCAGTTAGCTCTATTAGGGCATCACAGTGATGTTTCTAGGGGAGGAGTTAGTGGCAAAACAGGCCTACACGTTTATAGAGCACAGAGCTTATTAAATTCTGTCTCATGGAGGAACTGCAGGAGAGGAGCTCCATATAGGACGGATGGAAGGAGATTGCAGCAAGCTAACACACGACTGCAGAAGGGATAAGGAGTTCCCAGTCAGTGCAGAAGGCTAAGCTTTTGATGGGTGGACTTGGTTATTGAGTCAACGTGGACTTGGTAGGTCATTTCCTGGTCTAGGTGGACCCCAAGGTATTTGAAACTAGGCATGACCTCGACTCTTTTTCCTTGGCTGGTACTGATCTGGAGGAGCTGGCCTCTGTCAGAGCCCAGTCGTCTTGATCTAATTTGGTATACAGGAGTAAATGGAGCACTTCTCCCTGGAGCACTTATCCATACATGAGGTAGGCCACAAGTTTGGTGGCTGAAGAAACATAAAACTTTCAATCTGTTGGTTTCTGGATGGTTTCTATATCAGCCAATTGCTGAAATCCCACAGTCTGCTATCAAGCAGTTCCTGGAGATCGATCCCTTTTGGACTGAAACTGAATCACAAGAGGCAATACAAGTCTTTCCTGTGAGGAATGAGAAAACTGAATATAAGCACCCGTACAGCACAATAAAATCATCTTGTGTATAAAAATCCAGATTTTATTGTAGACCAGAACGTACACAACTTTACAAAGACTGACGTTTCACTTGGCCGGCTGCCAAGCTTCCTCAGAGACGCTTTTATTGTGCTGTGCGGGTGCTTATATTCAGTTTTCTCATTGTTCGGATTGTATATAGCACCGCACTATTCCTGGTGCTCTTTGCTTTTTCTTTTTTTGTTTTCCTGTGAGGAACACACAAAACCCAGCTGGCCCCTCTCTCCTCGGAGTCTCGAACTGCAATGCACCTAGTTTAAAAGCAGTTCGGGAAGAAGATAATTTTTCCTGCTTTCTGTTGGCTGAGGGAGCTGTCAATCACAGTTCGAGGGCTCCCATTGGTCCATTTAGGCACCGACCTGAAAGTTCACAGTTTCTCCCATAAAGCACTACAATTAGGACCACTCGAGGACCCCTATGTCCTAATTGGTCAAGAGAGGAAGTCCAGGATCAAAGATGGCAGCTCCCATCGGGGAGAACTGATACTTGCAATACTGGCATATACAAACAACATGTTTATTTCAATTTTAAGGACACTTTAAAGTGAAATATTTACTGTACCAGTAAGGGCTCTCTCTGCACTATTAACAACAGTACAGGGGAGCCAAACAGAAAGTGCCTGGCTGGTCAGGAGCCTGCAGTGTGGGACCCAGCCCAAGCTAGTTACATAATACACCTGGAAGCTCTTAAAGGGACAGTGTGGAGGCAAGGCATTGAGTATTCATGCAGAGCAACAGCAGAACTTCACCAGCACGGATTTATCAGCCCTATCTGGATGTCTGCCAGGCAGTGGGCACAAGTGAAGCCCAGGGAGACAATTAAGGGAAGCCCCCGAATTTGGGGGGGTGTTACCCTCTCCCCTGCCCAGGAATCTTGCCATCTGCTTCAAGTCTTTACCCAAACAACAGTTCCCTTTACTCAATAAAATTTTCTGCTTTATACTGGTTGCAGCCATACATTATCATATACATTATCTGTGCAGATATACTATAAATATGCACAATATAGCATGCTTTAAATTAAAATACCTTGCTTTATCCATTGCATTATTCAAATAGTTGCATTTTAGCTTAAGTACCATAAATTCACATTCTCCATTTTGTTTTGGACAGTTATTTATATGCATTACATTTTCCTTTGAGAGCTTTCAAACATAGACCCATGTGGCTAACAAACTTGAGATTTTCAGCCAACCCATGGAATTCTATAAGGGTGACCCCTAGGATACTTATTGGAGGGCTTAATGATTACCTTGGAAGTGGCAGTAAATACTAGCTTAGGCAGGGATTTAGCTGTCATGTAAACCCCTTTATGAACTACATTCATGGGCAAGTCCACAGATTTTCCTGGTGAATCATAAGTAAGGTGTACCACTGGTTTCACAACTCTGTCTGATCTTCTAGGTGTAGAGAGAATAGGCACAGTCCTTTTAACACTGGCATTTGGGTTCATGACTCTGGCTCATTGTTCACCAAGACAGCTTCTGCTAAAGGTGTACCTCTGCACCTCGTGAGGTTCAGAACTGGAAATATTCCTTGTGTTTGTAGTAGCACTTGAACATTCTGGTTTGTGAGACTCAGGTTCACCTGAAAAAGGTATTTCAAAGAAGTCTGAGTCATCCAACACACAGCTAGCATCCACAGGGATGGTCACACTTTCTGGTACCAGATTAAGTTCACTAGGCCCACTCATTTCAGCTTCACATGATGGTTCACTGGCGTGGTCACCACTTTCTTACTTGGAATTAGCCATTTTGCATTCAGACAATTCCACAAGACACAATAAGTCAGCTAGTTCAGAGGTCACACTTGCACATCACTTTCAGGAGGTACTTCAGTAGTTGAGAGAGCAAGATTATTTGACATTACTGGACTATCAGCATTATTTCCAACATTGTACAGAGGGTTGCCTTGGAACAGCTGAACTAGCTCAAAAGAGGGGTAGTAAATGGCTCCAAGCTCACTGTCATTAGATTCAGAGTTAGTGTCATCATTAACTGCATTACTACCTGATGAAGGTTCTGGTTGCTGAACAGCAAGAGGCTGATTTGACTGTTTCTTATAAGCAGCAGATCGGGTAACAAGGCCGGTTGGAGCAACATCCTGTGGCGCTGTGTGTATGATAATTTGTCTGATTGGCAGAAGGTGATTCCTGTGTATTGTCTTTACCTTTACAGCTGGAGGACCTCCTTCTGGGCATACTTTGTATATTGGCAGATCATTCAATTTGCTGATTACTATGTAATGGATGTGACTCCAACAATCCACTATTTTATGTTTCCTCTGGAAACCCAGATTTCTCATTGACACATGATCTCCAGCCTTCAGTTCTTGAGCTTTGACTCTTTTGTCATGCTGCACTTTCTTAGTTAAGTTTTTCTAGGCAACCATGGTATGGGCAAGTTGATAGGTGTAATTGAGCTGTGCTTTGATTTTTTTGACATACTGCAGATAGTTGTCTGCTTGAACCCCATCTGGCAAAATTCCAGAACAGATATCCACGGGAAGGTGTGCTTCACGGCCAAACATTAAATGATAAGGAGAAAACCTGTTGCATCATTCTTTGTACAGTTATATGAGTGCACAAAGAGTACTTATTTGCCAACTCCATCTTGGTTTATCTTTGGGATGCAGAGTGCCAAGCATGTCAAGCAAAGTTCTATTAAATCTTTCTGGTTGTGGATCTCCTTGTGGATGGCAGGGAGTGGTCCTGGATTTTCTCACACCCCAGATGGACAATAACTCTTTATTAAAGAGACTTTCGAAGTTCCATCCCTGGGTTAAATGTATGCATTGTGGAGCACCATAGTGTACAAAAAAATTCTCTACCAGTACTTTGGCTACTGTGGCGGCCTTTTAATCTTTGATTGGGTGGGCCTGAGCATATCATGTAAAATGATCTGTGACAACAAGCACATTCCCAATATTCTTCGAATTGGGCTCCAGACTCAAGAAATCAGTACACACAAGCTCCACTGGTGCACTAGTGGTTATGTTGACCAAAGGGGATGCTTTTTGTGGTTGAACCTTCTGTTGAAGACATCTGCTGCAGTTTTTAATATACTGATCAATGTTGACACCCATCCTGGGCTAGTAGAAATGTGCATGGGCTAAGTCCAAGGTTCTCTCACTACCCAGATGCCCCCTATGGCCATGGGGAGCTTTTAAGACCACGTACTTAAACTCTGAATGCAACACTAGTTGTTTTTCACATCTTCTCTCTGATTGTCTGTTAGTTCTCTGTACAACAGTCTTTCTCCAGAGCTTAAGTTTAGGCCCTTCTTGAAACAGTAAGGCAGTTCTTGGGTCATTGGACCACAACTTTGACACATCTTTTCCCTTGTGTAATGCATTCAGAACTGGTCTGATCATGGGATCATGCTAGTGTTCCTTTGAATGTCAGCTGAGGTGAGCTGGGGTAAAGCACTCAAATATAACACTGCAAAGTTACAGTAGGCCACTGGCAAACATGTATCAGGTGGTCCCAGACAATCTACTAGACAATTTACAATCTCAGACAATGGATTTTAATTTCTATCAAACTTGAGGCACATTGCCTTCTTGGAATGCTCGAGATGTGTACTTGCTCCTGGTTAAAGGCAGGCCTTCTGGAAGAGCATCGCATCAATATGATTTAAACCAGGCTGGTATTTCACTGCATAATCATATGTCAACAAAGCCGAAACCCATTGGTGCCTGGTAGCATTTAACTTGGCAGAGGTTTGAACGTGGTTAAGGGATTGTTGTCTATTTAATCAGGATCTTGGCACCATACAAGTATTCCTGCAATTGCTCTATGATGACCCACTTTAAAGTGAGAAATTCCAACTTGTGAACTAAATAGTTATTTTCGGATGGTGTCAAACTTTGGCTCGTAACGCCACTGGGTGCAGTCCTCTGGGTACTCCTGGTAGAGTACAACTCCAAGGGCACCTAGGCTGGTGTCTGTGTGAAGTACATATGGCTTGGACGGATTAGCATAAGCTAGAACTGGTGCATGTGAAGCTGATATACAGTATAATTTCTTGAGATGCTGTGTCACATTTCATGGTCCAGCATGACCCAAAGAACTCATGAGTCTTAAAGTAGATCTTGTCACCCTCTTTAACAGTTCCTTCTTGAATTTCTGATTAGTGGGTGGATATCCTTGCGTCAGGTTTAGCAGTGGTCAAACTACCGTAGTGTAGTCTTTGAGGAACGATGATAGTAGCCACAAATACCCAGAAATCTCTGCATCTCTTTAGATTGTTTGGCCTTGTCCAAGTGGTCAGAACCTCCACTTTGCTTGGATCAGTCTGAATACCTTCAGATGACATGATGTGGCTCACATACAGTATTTCAGCAAGCTTTGAAAGAACTGACATTTGTCAATCAATAGTTTCAGGCTGAATTCTTCTAGTCTGTCCAGTACTTTGAATAGGCGAGCCTCATGCTCCTCAAGGGTCTTACCAAACACAATGATATCATCCAGGTAGAAGAGACATTCAAGGAGGTTCATGTCTCCTATAGCATGCACCATTAATTGTTGGAAATTGGTTGGTGCACTGGATATGCCTTGGGCATACGTGAAATTATAGAAGCCTAGTGGACAAATGAATGCAGTTTTTTCCCTGTCCCATGGGCCTTTTGCCATTTGATAATAGCCACTATGTAAGTCAAGAACAGAGAACCATTTGCTCTCATTTAAACAGTCTCAGGTGTCCTTATGCAAGGCATTGTGTATTGGTCAGGATGGTCCTTTCGTTCAAAGTTCTGTAATCAACACACATACAGACTGAGCCATTCTTCTTGTGAATCACCGCAATTGGGGAGGCGTAAGGGCTGAGTGACTCCTGGATAATTCCAGCTGCGAGCACTTCCTTTAGGTGGTGTCTGATGTCGTCAATGTCAGTGGAAGCTAACCGACATGATCGCTCCCTGAAGGGCCTTTCCTCGTGAAGTTTAATGTATTCAGCACCATTAACACAACTGACGCCCCACTGTTTTAGAGAACATACCTTGTTTCACTGCACCAGATTTTGGCTGATTTAGTCCTGCAGTTACTTGGGATGGGTGACTCTCAAAATTGAACATACTGGGTGACACTTCATCATCTTCCTCTTTGTAGCACTTAGTGGGCAACACAGCAGTGTCTGCTCAATATACTTGGGCCAGGGTACATCCCTGAGTGACTTTAATGTCTCTGACAGTAACATTGCAGATCTGTACCACAACTGTTTTAGCATAGGAGTGAGCACAGACTGGGAGAACACTTGGTTTCACTAGAAGTCCATCAGACAACCTTCCCTGTTCTGGGGCATCCAGCATAAGTATCTTATTGGTCACATCCTCGAGCATATGCACCTCTCCACTGACACTGCATTGTGCATCGGGTGGCAGGACAAGAGTTAGAGGATCTTTTCTCTAGACAAATCACGTCTTTGTCACATTCTCCTAAGTGCATCTACATCTCATAGGCCTTCTGTACCATGGCATGGATATGTAGAGCCCTGCTTGTCTTTGATGTTTGTCTTTCTTGACACATTTGAGCCAAGCAGCCAAACATATGTGCATTAGTGCCAGTCAATACTGGAATTCCATCATAAAGGCAGAAGGAGGACAGACTAATGCCAAGATTTCTACAAGCTCGTCCACACCTGTAACAGTGATTCGGAAAAAGAGCCACACTTTTAAGAATCCAAGGCATGGATAAGATTATTCGCTCGCCGCCATATGCAGTCCATCAGGGGTTGTAAAGGATGGTCAGATAGATGCTGATTGTACCAGTTTTAAATATTATTGTAACCTGAGATCCACTGTCCAACATGGCTTGGGCTGGATGTCATCCATGTGCATGGTAGTCTTCATGGAAGGTCCTACCATTTCTGACAAATCAAGAAGTGCATTATTCACAGGATGCTGGACAGTTGATTTGGACATGTACAACTTGTGTGGTGGCTTGGACTGATGTTTTATATTGCTTTGTCTGACCCGGTTGAGCAACTTGGCAGTTACTTTCCTCAAATCTTCCGGGGCACAGCATATTCTTTTATTGTGCCCATCCTTTCCACAGTGATAGCAGAATACATTGGCTCTGAGGTTAGGAGTTCGAGCAGGGTCTTCTCCCTGTTTGCGGCTGTCATAAGCACCAAGACTGGTACTCGTACTTGGGCTTAGATTCAGGGTCAGCTCCATTGGGCCTCCTCCAGGACGAGGGCTGCTGAGATGACTGCACAAGGTCTCTTACCAAAGCTCACAGTTCTCTCATTTCTTTTAACATGTCACTATCCAACCTGCTTTCAGGGGCTTAAACACTGGCACCTTTCACAGTGGGGTACACTTCACTGGTAGCCTCAGTAGTCGAAGAACAAGAAATAAGAATTTTGACCATGTCTGCTGTAGTCTGCACACTAGCTCTCAATTCTTTTAACTCTTTTAAAAAGTCAGTGAGTTGCTGGGAATCAAGCAAAGTGTCCTTTTCACTTGATTTCTCAGAGGCAGGGCCAGCTCTGGCAGCACCCACATAAGGGTCCCAACACTCGTCCTCATACTTGGCTTCTCTAATCTCTTTCATCTACCAGCAATAGGCAGGGGGATCATCTTTGCATCCCTGGAACTTTAGTTTGAGCATGAGGACTCCGGACTACCGAGCTGACTTGTGGATATGTTCTAACCTCACTCTGTTTAAGTCACTGGCTTGTATGCCACCCTTGCAGTGTGCTCTCGGAAGGGCTGTTTCTACCCGAGTCACATAAGCAGACAAACGTTCATTTTTCCACTATTTGGTGGACTTGAATTTCCACATTAGGTCTTCTCCTGATTCGGTACTCCCAAAAACACTTTCAACAGCAGACAAAAATTCATTAACTGAAGCATCAGGATTTGTGGACCAGAAAACTCTGATGGCTTCAAGCTCAGGGCCCCTTAAACTCTTGATAAGTCTCTTCCGTTTCTCACCCTCCACACACTGCCACTCTTGGAGCAAGGGGGACACATAGTCCACCCAAGAAAATAGTCATTTTTATGGCTAGAGCACTCACCCAGTTAACAAAAACTAAATAAATAACAAGTCTCTAAGTCATCTTCCCCTTGGGGTGTGGGAATGGTACTTGAAAATAGTCTAAGCCTGTGGTAGAAGGTGAGATTTTACTGAAGGTACCACTATGGGGAAAAACGTAGGTGGGTAAGGCACAGGTTCAGGAGGAGTGGTCGGGGAGGAGTTAACTGGAGTAGCCACTCGGGACTCTCCGTTACCCTTTTTAGATCCTCAAAAGTCTGTCCCTCAGCCGCTAACAGTTTTCCCAGCTTTCTTTTAACCTTCAACTTAGGGTGACCTCCCAGGGGTAGATGCCACCACTATACATAGTGATGACTCTCCATCCCACCTGGGACTCTTCAGGCATGATAACTGGGGTACTATCTCCTGATCTATGGGAGTGCTACATTCAATTAGAGCCACTATACTCTGAGTGCATAAGTCAGCATTTCGCCCCGTATGGTGATTTTACCCAGACACTTAACTTTGCTCACTGCCTCCTCTATAGCAGCTTTAATGGTACCCAGCAGGTTATACAATAACATTATAGCATGGTGGAGACCAATTTACTCAGGCTCACTCCACCCCAACAGATGGTGCACAGTCATTTTGTACGGGGGAGTCTCAAGTTTAACCCTAGAAAGTTTCTCCATTTTTATTTTGCTGCTCAATCAACAAGTAGTTGCAATTTTGTATTTTGGCCACTAGGTGGCAGTAATCCCATCAGTGCATCCATGTTTGTAATCCTGACACCATTATACCAAGGGCTACTACCCTTGCCTGCTGTCCTGAATACAGGTTGAGGGGCCTGGGTTTGAAGTTAACAGCTACCGGGGTATCCCTGCCCTCGATTTACACAATAGTTTGGTGTCTCCACACAGAGTAGTGCTTAAGTGGGTATCTATCTAGATTGGTACAGCCTTCTGGGAAGATATAACCATCCACAATCCCACCTAGCAACCTTATACACCTCAATTGACAATAGCAAGTTTTAGCATTCAATGTACATTTCAGAGCAGGCATTAATAATATGCTCATGCACCATACACGTACCACCAGGGTCTGGACTTCTGGCAAACACCCTGGACCCCCTGCAAAAGACAGTTTAAATGTGTGCATGCACATTAAATATACTTAGCACTGTAGTAATAACCTCAGACCTCGTAATAATATGTTCATGGACTTAAGTTAACATTCAAATAAAAAAATCAAGTTTATTTTGGGGGTCTGTAACAAGGGAGGGGCAAGAATTGAGGCTAATGATTACTGTACTGTATTTAGGCAGAACGGATTAATTATGCTGTTTTAGTCCCTGACTCATCAGTCCATGTAACTGTTGGGTACCCAGAGTGGAATACAAGCATGCCTGTTGCTGCCACGGGGTTGCAAGCGTTGCAGCTGGTTGGTGCCCTTGATGGAAAAGAATGGTGATTAAACATATGCAATAACTCAAAACCAATTGTATACGTTACGGATGGCCCAGCCTATTTAAACACTTTAACTGGTGGGAAGAATCAGGTGATACCATAAATAATGTAACAGCTGGTTGCAGGGAGCTACCCTGGTTTACTCACTGTACCCTGTAGAATGGGGTATGGCAGTGGCGACATGAAGACCTGCTACTGGCTGGAAGCTGATGGTGGGGAACAGAGCCAACATGACTCACCCTTGCTTCACAGCTTTTTCCTGTAGGTGGCAGCAACCTGTGCATAGCTGCATCGCAGGTGCCGAATCCCCAGATCTGGTCTCTCACTGAGATGGTAAGGCTGCTGGTACAGAAACAGCCTATCTGGGCCTTTGCTGGCATGGGCCCAGTCAAGAGATGGCTTTCAATAGTTTTTAGCTGTTTGCTGGTGAACCTCCATGTGGGTAGGCAAAGTTTGTTGCTGCGTAGTGCTGTCTCCTTTTCTTATACAGGAGTCTCTGAACACTTCTCCCTGGAGCACATCTCCACACATAAGGTAGGCCACAAGTTCAGTGGCTAAAAAAACATAAAACTTTATTTTTTTTTTGGTTTCTGGATGGCTTGTATCTCAGCCGATTGCTGAGAAACCCCACAGTCTGCTATCAGGCAGTTCTTGGAGATTGATCCCCTTTTGGACCAAAACTAAACCACAGGAGGCAATACAGGCCTCTCCAGTGAGGAACACACAAAACCCATCCAGCTTCTCTCTCCTCGGAGTCTCGAGCTACAATGCACACAGTTTAAAAGTAGTTCTGGAAGAAGATAATTTTTCTGCTTTCCAGTTGGCTGAGGGAGCTGTCAATCACAGTTCCAGGGCTCCCATTGGTCTGTTTAAGTGCAAACCTGAAAGCTCACAGTTTCTCCCATAAGACATTACAATTAGGACTCCTCAAGGACCCCTGTGTCCTGATTGGTCCAGAGAGGAAGTCCAGGACCAAAGATGGCGGCTCCCATTGGGGAGAACTGATACTTGCAATACTGGCATATACAAACAACATGTTTATTTTAATATTAAGGACATTTTACAGTTAAATTTGTACAGTGCCAGTAAGGGCTCACTCTGCATTATTAGCAACAGCAGAGGGGAGCCAAACAGAGAAGTGTCTGGCTGGTCATGAGCCCTGCAGTGCTGAGACCCAGCCCAGGCTATTTCCACAGTACACCCAGCTGAAGCTCTTAAAGGGAGACAATTGGCAGTGGGCACAAGAGAAGCCCAGGAGACAATTAAGGTAAGCACCTGAATTTGGGGGCCAGTAACAACACAACAAACACCCCTGTCATAGCCAATAAACTGTAACCACAGAAGGCAACGCCACAACAAAGAGTGGGTGCTGGAAAATAAAAGCACATTTCTAAGAACCAGCACTCTAGGCACCAAAAAATTCAGGAAAGTTATTTTAATTTGAAAAATATCAAGGTACTTACAAGTGCATATTTAACAGTGAAGAATCACAGTAAAATTAAGGCTCCCATACAATAGATGTGGCCTCAGCACTTCAGTGTTATAAACACCTTCCTCAGGAGGAGTGCGAGGCTTCTGGATGTGGTGTGGCTTCTGACACAGAATGACACTAGCTGTAATTTGTCCAGGTGCTTCTGACACTAAATATATTGGAGGCTTAGGTGAGGAACCACGAGCAGTCCAGGAGAAATTGTAGAAAACCACAAATGGTAATTTATTGTACTACATCACAAGAATAAAATAAAGTGAAAAACATTTCAGCATCTTTCCTCTAGTCTCTCTCTCTCAAATCTTTCTTTCCAGCAGGACATTAAACAGCCTGTCCTGGCCCTGCTGAAAATCCATCTCCCTTTTCAGTTTCTGGCAATACTAACAAAGCAGACCATGGTGGCTTTTTGCAACCCATTTTTTGGAGATTAGCATGGTATATCTTAGTAGGTTTCTTCGATAAGGGCTCTCAACCATAATTAATTGTGCCAGTATGCCTAAACACTTTATACAGTCCTTGCCACTTCATTAGCAGTTTGTTTTCTGAAGTAAGTAATAATTACAATACATTTTCACTTGGCTCAAAACTTTTTCTTTACCTCATGGTCATAATATACTTTCTGACGGTTTTGGGCCTCTTCCTGGTTAGTATGTCAATTTCAACATACTTGGCTAACTTCTTTCTTAGCACACACATATATGCTGAAATAGATTTTTTTGAGAAGGGTTATCTTCCTTGATTCCTTTGTAACATCTAGGGCCCCTTGGTTGTCTACCATACAGCATTTCAAATGGTGAAAATCCTGTTGATGCCTGTGGCACTTCTTGATAAGCGAAAGCAAGTATGATAGATACTGGTCCCAATCTCTTGCTTCACCTTTCACAAACCCTTTAGCATGCATTTTAGAATCTGATTAAAATGCTCAACAAGACCATCTGTTTGGGGTGATAAGGGAGGTCCTTATGATGGTACACCGAGTAATTGATAGAGCTCCTTCAGCAAGGCAGCACCAAAATTACTACCATGATTAGTAATAATTTCTTTAGGTATGCCAACCCTGCTGAAAATTTTTGCAAGCTCTGCAGTCACTTTCAGGGCTGTTACAGTGTGCTTAGGCACCACCTCTGGGTGTCTAGTAGCACAGTCAAATACTACCAAAATGAATCAATTACCCCATTTGCTTCCATCTAAGGGGCCTGTCACATCCACTGCAATCCTCTCAAGTGGTACATCTATCAAGGGTAGGGGCTGCAGGGGCTCCTTGTCTCTCGTAGACAATAGGACTACTTTCTGACATTCAGGACAAGACTTGTAATAAGTAGTTACATCATCATGGATCCCAGGCCAGTAAAACCTGTACAGTATCCTGGTAAGGATGCATTCCCTCCCAGAGTGACCAGCCATAGGATTATCATGTGCTGTCTGTAGTGACTAATTTTTATATTTCTTTGCGATGACCAATTGCTCTACCTGTTCCTGTGTCTGAGAATTAGCACAAACTCGGTACAGTAGCCCATTCCACTTTCTAAAAACAGGTTCCACCTTTTTGTGTTTCACCCCCACCTGCCTAAAGTAACCTTGGAGAGAAACATCATTAGTTTGTTCAGAAGCAAAATCACAATTAGTTTATCAGTCTGGTTTCAGGATTTTCATAAATGAACCCCGTATGTCTATCAGTCTTTTGTTGCTGCTGCTGTTTCAGGTGTCTTTTTCCTGCTGGGACTTCCAGATCTTGGAGCTTGGCTGAAACAAGTCTTGATCAAAGCTACCAAAGGGAAAACTGCCCGCATCATCCAAGTTTTTCTTGCCTGTGCTCTTGTCATCACAGCTGCTGAAACTGCAGGTGTGTCTCCCTCTGTGATTAACTTAGCAAAGCCTAGAAAGTCATTTCCAATCAACACTGGTACAGGTAACATCAGTACTACTCCCTGTCATATCCTACTGCTCATAGAAAACTGGGGTTTGAAACAATTTTTTAAATAAAACAAAAACTACTTCAGTATGTTAAAATGTCACAATTTGTCTTCCTATAGTCCTTTCAATGGAGGACTGTCACCAGGAGAGCTACAATGTGGTGTTTCTAGTATTGTGTTATGAGTACTGTATCTTCTTTTTATATCACTGGCATTTATTTACAAAAAAATAATACTGTAAAAACATCACTAACAATAATACTCGAACAGGGTGGGCATTATTAGGAAATACCTGACTGCCCAGGGCGCTGATGAGGCCCACGCCAGGCGGAGGGCCTTATAGCCCCTGGAAGGTCCAGAATTTCCCAATAATACCCACCCTGGAGGGTATTATTGCACTTATAAAATGGTTTTCTTAGTAAGCTTTAATGAAGAGAGGAAATTATTATAAAAAAATTAATAGTATTAGCAGAAACAAAAGTATTTAAAAAAAAATAGTCCATGTTTCTTTAAGGCTGTTTCAGGTTGTGTTGCTCCTCCCCACAGCTATCAACCCCCCCCCCACACACACACTTCCTGACACAGTCACATCCACCTGAAGAATTAGTAAATATGCAGAAGCAGTCTGTGGGCATCGTTGTGTCATGTTTGTTTAACATTTTTTTTTTTTTTTTAATTGGGCTACAGTTGTATGTTGCATCTGTTAAGCGCGGGACCTGTGGTGAGAACTATGCATTGACGAACAGCTCTGAGGTAAATTATGTATTTAATTTACATTGCTAGATGGAATAAGTGTGGGAGCATTGTAATTTGAGGCAGTTCTGGCATTTGTGGCAGTAGAATGATATGATTTTGAAAAAGGTTCTGAGCAATGGATTGTTTCACTTCCGGTTTAGCATAGTGCTGCGATAGTGCGGTCTGGAGAGTGCAGCTGTGAGAAAAAAAAGGGCACTCTTCCTGACTGCAGAATAAGTGGAGTGTCTTTTTTTTTTTTTTTTTGAACAGGAGCGATGTTATACTGAAGGAGTGACTGTGTGTGTGTGTGTGTGTGTGGAAGGGGCCGCTTGGTCTCGCTAAGGAAGAGAAAAACATGGCGGGGATTTTAAGTATTAACTGGTGGTTTCAGCTAATGAGTAAGCAGGGTGAGCACCTCTGCACAAGGGTATGTGGTAAGGTGGCACTCAGGCTAGTACTAATTTCTTGCTGGGCATTTATTGAAAATAAATGCCCAGCCAGGTGTATTAGCCAATCAGCACTGAGAATCCATTCTTGCCATTTTATAAATTTACTTAGTTACTTAGTTAGAAAAGATGGAAAGGGCGAAAGGCCCATCTAGTCCATCTCCACACGTGTGGGTAATTTTTTCAAAATGGCTATTACTATAGGCGTTTGTCCAATTCATGCTTAAATTATATGTGTTTTAATTTTCTGAGTATGTTCCTTATCAGCTGTTTGTGTCCTAGATACTGGTACTATGAGGCCTCTGTAAATTGAGCATAACTGTGGCAGTGTTCAGATTTTGACACTCATGCTGCCAAAAGAAAAGCTGACAGAGCAAACTGTTTTTGTCAGTAAAGCTGAGAAACAGTAGGACATAAAACAGTTGTACAGAGCTGTGCAGTGATATTTTATGTAACTGATCGAACTTGGTACTCGGATTAGTCATATCTATTGGTTGTGCTCTCACAATCCAATAGGTGAGAACTGTCTTGACTGATCAGGTTGCAGGATTCTCAATACCCTGTTTAAAAGACACTTTAAAACACCACAACTTCTCTGCATTATTAGCAATTGTCAGACTTACTGATGCTGAGTTTATGTTGTTGTCAGCAAGACAGAAATTTGCTTACAGCACTGCCAGCCAGGATGCAGGGCATTATCTTACAGCATTACTGCAAAATGCTGCAGTATGCTGCAGAGAACAGAGCAATCAGTGGCAATTATGCCCTTTTGTCATGCAGTATTTTGTGACATGTCATTTATTGCAAGGTACTGTATTACACCCTGTCTGGCTTGGCTGTATATACAGCTGTCTGAAAAACAAACTCATTCTTATAACATTTATAAAGTGGGTAAAGGAAATCCTGGGCTCAGTTTTGAAAACCCTGAGACTGATGCACGCTGCTTGCGGTAAACAGAACTGACACAAGTGGCTGCTTGTGCCACACAATGCATCAGTCCTGATTTTCTATAGCAGTCTGTGTCAGGAGGGGGGCTGCCTGCACCAGCTGGGCTTGCGCCATACTTCGGCGGACATATGGCCATGCTGTGGTGGACAGAGGGTGTGCCCCACAACACAGCTTCATCATCCCCTCTTGTGATAATTTCAAGTCCAGCCAAAAGCTGCAGGTTCCACTGGTGCTTAAACAATCCAGAGCTGATCTAACGCCCAGTGTACCACTACTGCCTGGAGTGGAGGGACAGCCAGGGAGCACTGCTGCACAGGATGGCTGCCCATCACAGATGAGGGCAACACATACAAGGCAATCCACACATACTGGAGTGTGTGGGACACAGTAAGCAAGCCACATGGTCAGCTGTAACTGCACAGACCCTCCACAAATGCTGCAAGGAAAATGTAAGGATACCGCCTGCAGACTGTACCATGGATATGAACCTGCCAAAGACCGTAGGTTGGGACAGCCAGTGCTAGACAGGAACATGCTTGGTGCATGAGCAGCATGTGGCAATATATAGATAGGGGCACAGGAAGTCTGGCTGCAGGAAGTGGACACAGGACACAGTGATGGCTAACAGGCACTGGACATTTGTCATGATGCCCTGTGTGGTGTATCAGACAGAGCCATGCCATAGGGTACCCTACAGGAATAAATGCCACTGGAATATGGTAACAGACCATCCTCACAGGAGCACCAGCTGTCATGACTCAGCAGAGCTGGCTGCCAGTCCACAGCTGTTTCAGCCACCCTGGTGTGGTACACTCATGCCCATAGCACCTGCAATGGTTGTGAGAGGCCTGGCAGTGTGCTCTGCAGTCTGAGTGGTAGACATGCAGGGGTCCTGTGTGCTGTTGTTATGGCACCACACCACAAAGGCAGCATTCGGCCATATCAAGGGATGTGACACTCCAGCTGTGTAATGCCCCAGGTCTGCATGCCTAGACATCGTGGTTGGGGGTCAATGTGCTACTGCAATATGCAGTACAATGTACATACTCAACCTCAGTGGATGCCAGAGTCACACACTCCCAGCATGCTGCAATACCTGTACAACTGGTACAGGTCTCAGGCACACCACGTCCTTCACTAGGTCCACCCATGTGAACAGTGGGCAGTACCACACACAGAGGTGTTGGCCCATGCAGCAGTGTCCATATGCCTTGGGTTGATGTGTGGCACATAGGGTCAAGCAGCACCATCCACATCCACTACAGGTAGCAGTGTCAGCATCAGTGGCACCATGGGAGGATGTTTGTACAGTACTTAGATGGACCACATATGGGGCATGACACAGTGGACCCACCTGCAACATGGCTACAGTCTTGATAGAGGGTGATACCAGGGCAGTTTGTGACACGTTGCACCACAGGATACTGTTGCACTGGTCCAACATGGTGTGCACTGTCCTGCAGTGTACGTGGCCAGGAGACCCATGTCCTGATATCACTGGAGTACACATTGCCCTACACCAATGATGGACAGCAGGGCATCTGACAGCTGGCACCATCAGCTGACACCCCAGATCTGGGCTCCAGCGCATGTTGGCCATGTGCACATGTCCCCTGCTATGGCCTAGAGAACCTGTTTCCATACTTCTTCCAAGAGGCCATTGTCATGATTGGGAGACTTCACTGGGCACTGCACAACTCCACTTCTGCCATGCTCCGTTGGCTACCATCATGCCACAGTTGCATGAGCGCCAGTAGTGAAATGGGACTGATGAGGCCAAGGTGGACAACCCACTATCTGTCAGTTATTGTGTAGGTGCATGGATGGCACAGAGTCACAGCTGTCCAACACATGTCTTGGAGTAGTGCCAGTGCCCTGTCAGTCAGCATACAATACTCTCTCCCCTTTCCAAGGTGTGCAGCACCTGGTGCTACAGTGTTCATAGGGTGGGTACCTGTTGAGGATTTCATTGGTGCTTTGTTGCCATAGAAGACAGAGCCCTTTGAATGGAATCAGCCAGCCCCAAGACCACCTTCTTCAAGGATTTTTTATTTACAGTTTCTGAGGCCCGAACCACTGACACATGTCTGGCATTGACAGTAGCCTTTGCTTCAAGGCTCAACTATTGTTTGAGGTCATTACCAGTATGCTACTGGAGTGACCAATATGCTGCACAATGAGATGCCAGCAGTTGGGTACCCATAGTGCCATGCATCATGCCCGTACACTTCATTGTGTTGCAGTCACCAGCTGTCCAGGTACACCATAGTCCCTGATGACATATTATGGTGTGACTGACACAGACTTGTTGCATGGTGTCAGTCAGGTGAGGGGGGTCGGTGAATGCCTGCCACTGTCCCTGAGGTTGGGTGGGTTACAGTCAGATGGGGTGCTGCCAGCAGCCTCCATCAATCCCATCCCATGCTCCATGTGTTTGACACATGGGAGCAATTGCAGCAATCTGAGGGAGTTTGGTGCTGGATTCTCCTGCACCAGAATCTGGTGCAGGATCCGTGAAGTCACTGGCATTCTACATAAGCTGCTGTTTTCAACAGCTTGTGTCGCTTTAATGAGCAGTTTGAAAATTTAACTCTGTGTCTAGATTGGTCAGTACCTGTGTGCTTATAGGACAACAGACTTAAGGCCGGCACTTCTATGGGCACCAGGGACAGAGTGCCACTAATGTCACTGTACCTCGTAGTGGAATATCTTAAAATGTTAGTAGCCATGTTGGTGAAGTAAAAGCCCACCAGCTACAGTTTAGCATCACTTTAAAAAACCAAAAACACACAGTTTTTATAACCCTCTCAGCCCATGCCAGCCCCTCTGTAAACCTATTGTTTAAAATCTAAAACCTAATCATCTTGTACATGAATAAAAATATAGTTTTGTTACTTCTTTCATTTAGGCTTCTTGCTTCCAGCCATTGATTTCCAAATGCCATTCTCATGCTCACACAATGCCGCCTGGCCACTTGCCTGCAATGTCATCACTTAAAAAAAAACTGCTGTGCTAAACTGCACTGCCAGCAAGTGAAGTGTCTCTCCCTTGATTAAAAATGAAGCAATGTGTCCTTTAAACACAGAAATAAAATGTTTCCTCTATCACCGCCACCCTTGATGACAACAGTCATCAGGGGAGGAGCATATTCCACTTCAAACTGTGACCACTCACCTCATGCTGATAGCAACAGTGCAGATGAATCACTTATTGTGGGGGATGGTCTCTGAGGCACTCCACTTACCTGACATCATGGGTTGTGTACACCTGATAGGTTGTCTTGATGCACATGTGACTAGTTTTGAGGACATCCCCTCTGAGTGTCTCTGGTCACTTCTAGTCAGTTCAATTTGTGCATCTAACATAGGTTGTTGTACTTTCCAGAGCTCCAAAGCATACAACATCCAAACAACTCACTATAAGGTAGGCGAACAGCTTTTCTTCTCTTAGGTACATGCTACCACTAGCCTGTAGACAGCACAGCTTGTTATGCGTTCTTTGATCCGTCGGTCTAGTACCAGCATTATTATTCGTTAATAGCAAGACAGGCAAAGAATCAATGTTTCTCTTACACTTAACTTTGAGCTAATACTATGTTATTTTGCAAATACAGGGACTATATTCACAGTCCAAACTCCAGTTTCTGTGCACCTCGACGTTTTAAGTGCTCTGGGTTCCCCTACCTAGCGGTCCCAGACGCTGACCATATCACTGCTGCTATTACAATCACTGCTGACCTTATATGCCACTTATATTCTAACTGGTGATATTTTCTAGTCAGCAGCCACCCTAGTGCTCTGCTACTCCTCCTGTAGCGGTATCAGACACTCATGTTTACCCTCTGCAGCCCTATGGCTTCTACAATAACCAGCAGCCCTCCACAGTGCTCTGTGAGCCCCTGTTTTCAGCGGTCTCAGACACTCCCTTGGTATTGTGCAGTTACCTTGCCTGGCATTACAGTCACTCCATCCTACCTTGCTTGCCTCTTGTCTACAGCCACAGGCATCATTGCAGGGCATTCCCCTCTCGTTTGTCTTCCCAACATGGCGATCCAAAAAAATGTTATTTTATGGCCCCTCTCGGCCCACGCCTTGGCTTGCCTTCCAAAACCTTCTTCCTGCTTCTTCTACATTTTCAGAGCCTTCCTATTGGCCCTGCCACCCTCGTGAGACTCCACGGATGACGATCGCGAGACTTCAACGCAAGTCTCGGACGCTAAATGTACGCTGCCATTGATCAGTTACCAGTGACTCCAATGCTCTCATGATGTCCCTAGTGATTGAGAGCTTCTCCTGGGAATGTTTTAGACTTAGAGGAAGTTCGCGATGTCATCAAGATACTCCTCTTTCCTACTCGCTCTATATACACCGAAGCAGGTCAATGTGGCGAGTTATTCTCCCAGCGACTGAAAACACTACACTACCTAAGCGCAGCTCATATTAAGCCCCAGCAACAATTGCCCTCATGAACAGCCCTATTATAGTAAAACTTGAAAGCACAACTCAAGTCACTTTTAAAGGTACAGCGTACCTCTCCAACAAGCACTTTTAAAGGTACAGCGCTACCTCATTTCATTACCAGCCTTTTAAAACAGGGGATCAGTGCAACCTTGCAGCACCATTACTAAAGATGCTGCTCATTACATGTATCATGCTTTTGACAGCACAATGCAGTATATACCGCTTTATCATGCCTATCATATATATGCTGCTCATTACATGTCTCATGCTTTTGACAGCACAGTGCAGTATATACCTTTTATCATGCCTATCATATACTTGTTGTTTTATATCCATCTCACCTGAGCCAGCACACTAAGCATCTCCTTCTGTACTTATCAGGTGACCATGCCCAGAACAAAAGCTGCAAACAATGCCATGTGCCACTTTCACACCTACACTCAGGTAGACTATGCACATCCTGCATCAAGACACCACTACGCACACTGAGACACAAGATTCAGAGGATGACTGCTCGCCTCCGTCCACTAGTCACGATAACACACATCAGATGGATGCCACTAAAGCTCTACTACATAATAACCAATTAATGCAGGCACAACAAGAAGTCTTAACAGCCATGCTACAAAACTGACAGAACTATCGCAGCATCAGTCACCAACAACTAAGACAACACACAGACATATGCACGACAATGAACACCCCCTGCCAGAACCACAGGTAGACTCTAGTGACTCCTCCGATACGGAGGACACCAGTCTAGAGCAAGACCCACAAACTCTCACAGCAAAGTGGTGCTTCCCAGACCAAATCCCAACACTGGTATGCCACATTATGGAAACAGTAGGATTCGAGACGGTAACTCCAACACCCACATCCAAACTACTACCCTCCCTGCAACCTGCAGCAAAACTTGCCGATGCTTTCCCAGTATGTGAAGCAATAGACGAGATTGTCCTAAAAGAATGGTCTTCCTCTGAACCAGCAAGAATTCCAGAAAGAAAATCATGGGACAGAATGTATCCACTGCAAGAGGATAAGCTAGCACTCTGGTGCACACCTCCTGCCGTGGACCCTCAAATTGCGGCACTAAACAGAAAGACGGTACTCCCCACTGAGACCGCTTCTGGTTTAAAAGACCCGATTGACAGAAAGCTAGAGGAAAACCTAAAGAAGACAGCCAAGTTAGCAGGCTTGGGAAGCAGAGCAGCTGTCACAGCCATCTCACGCTACTAGGGCCCAACTCACCTGGCTCCAGGAAATACAGAAGAACACCCCCGCAAAGTCACATCAATCCACCCTATTAGAAAATGCCATACTTTCAACTAAATACCTAGCGGACATGGCAGTAGACTCACTAAAAATAAACGCCAGATCAGCAGCTATTACTAATAGAGCCCGTAGATCCCTCTGGATGAAACTATGGGACGCTGATAAGGAATCCAAAGCTATGCTACACAGACTACCCTTCACAGGGAACATGATTTTCGGACAGGCCATCGAAAAGTACCTCAAGGGTAAAGAGGACGGCAGATTAATGGCCAGAGAACAGCCACGATCGAGTTACCTCCCATCACGTCCCAGAGGCAGACAAACGTCCTTTCGTGACAAGAGACGAGCCACCTACATTTTTCGGGGCACCACCTTCCGCCAGAACTACTCCACCCCGTACCACTACAACCGACACAGAGGCAGGGGCAACACACAAAGAGGCAGAGGCAACTACCATCGCCGCAACAATTTCAAAGCATGACTACTTACCTCAAATCAGCAAACCATTCCCATGGGGAGCAGGACTGTCTCTGTTCCTAGAACACTGGGTACAGACCACCACGGACAAATGGGTGCTAGAGATAATATGACAGGGCTATGCAATACAATTCGCAACTGTCCCAAGAGGCCGAGAATGCTTCAACTCTCTTCAAAACAATCATACACAACAGCTCAGATTACTACAGCTATTCAAGAATTACTAGACAACAATGCCATTTCACCTGTCCCAAAACACGAACAAGGTACAGGCATATACTCCCTATTTTTCTTGGTACCAAAAAAGACAGGGGGGTTCCGACCCGTTCTAGATCTCAAACACGTCAACAAGTCAGTATGTCACATACCATTCAAAATGGAAACAACAAAATCTACACTCAAAGCTATCCGTCAGGGAGACTTCCTCACTTCCATAGACTTAAAAGACGCTTACCTACATATTCCAATGCGACCCGCACACTACAGATTCCTACACTTCTGCATTCTAGGCCAACACTATCAATACAAGGTCCTGCCTTTTGGTCTAGCATCCAGCCTCAGAGTGTTCACAAAGGTTTCAGTGGTACTGTAGCTCACCCACGTATAACGGGGTATCCACGCTATTCCATACTTGGACGATTGGCCCATAAGAGCACGCCTATAACAATCCCTAAGGGAGACACAACAGGAGGTACACTGCCTGGAAACCCACGGCTGGATAATCAACAACAAGAAAAGTCAACTGTCCCCACCCACACATTGGAACACCTAGGCACTCTCATAGACACAGAAGAAGGAAAAGTTTATCCTTCTGCCTCCAGAATCAACACAATTCTATCAACTGCACACAGACTGCACTCCGCAAGACAAACGACACTATGGAACATTTCTCAGATGCTAGGTCTCATGTCATCCACTATAGACACCGTCCCATGGGCAAGATGGAACGCAAGGCCCCTCATGCTATTCCTGTTGACTCAAGGTCAGCCAGACGATCTCGACCTATCCAGACGTGTCACTCTACCACCACGGGTAAAAGCAAGCATCAAATGGTGGACAAACAGACACAAACTGACCCTAGGTGTTCCGATAGACATTACACCAGACATCACCATAGAAACGGATGCAAGCTCTCCGGCTGGGGAGCAGTGCTCGACACCTACGGCCCAAGGAAAATGGTCCACTCAAGACTCAAAACTTACGATCAACACGCTAGAACTGAAGGCAGTGTTTAAGGCTCTACTGCACTTCTCCAAACACGTCCTACACAAGCACGCATAAATCAGGTCAGACAACCAAACCACGGTGGCTTATATAAACAAGGCAGGCACAAAAGCAGGACTATGATGTCACTATCATCCAAACTACTCAACTGGGCTCAAACAAACTTAAGATCAATATCAGCAATCCACCTGGCGGGGAAGCTCAACGTCACCGCGGACTGGCTCAGTCGCCAGATGATACACCCCAGAGAATGGAAACTTCACCCACTGGTATTCCAAAAAATCGACCACAGATGGGGGCCAATACAGATAGACCTCATGGCATCTCACAAGAATCACCAATGCCCAAAATACTGGTCCCGCTTCAAGGATCACAGAGCAATAGGAGTGGACTCTCTATCAGCAAACTGGTCCTTCCAAGTGGCATACATCTTTCCCCCCATTCCACTCATCCCTCAAGTGCTACGGAAGATCTGATTATTGAGAGCCAGAGTCATTCTACTGGCACCTCACTGGCCACGAAGAGCATGGTTCGCGACGATCGTCTCCATGGCACTGACAGATCCCTGGCAACTACCATTGCTACCGGACCTTCTCACACAAGGACCGATTGCTCACCCAACCTACATCAATTACAACTGACGGCATGGCTCCTGAAAGGAAGAGACTGCTGAAAGCAGGATACCATCCTCTGTCATTCAGACCATAGCATCCTCATGTCAACCTTCCACTCTTACCACTTACTTATGACACTGGAACATTTTTGACACATGGTGCCGTCATCACAAATCAACTCTGCAAATGCACCATTCCACATATCCTCTTATTTTACAGGAAGGTCTACAACTAGGACTCTCCCCATCATCACTCCGGTACAAGTAGCAGCCATAGGAGCAGCACGGGGACAAATACAGGGCACCACAGCAGGCTCCCACCAAGACGCCATCCGCTTCTAAAGGCAGCCAATAACCTTCACCCCACTCAAAACCCACTCTTGCACCATGGGATCTACCTTCAGTGCTAACAGCGATGACAAAACCTCCTTTCGAACCAATTGAGTCCATCCCCATTAACTGGCTACAACTCAAGACAGTTTTCCTAACAGCCATAGCTTCAGCACGGCGAGTCGGAGAATTGCAAGCACTATCACACAAAAAACCTTTCCTACAATTCTACCCCGACAGAATCTCTATGAGACCAATATCTTCATTCCACCCAAAAATCGCGTCCCAGTACCACCTTAACCAAACTATAGAAATTCCAGCTCAACTTCCACCAGAGGACATTCAAGCCAATCCACAGCATCGCCTACTAGGCATGTCTCGCTTACTCTCTACGTACTTAGCCAGAACGGCGACTATACCCAAATCAGACAGACTATTCATTATCACTCAAGGCCGCAGACTGGGCATGGCAGCATCCAAAGCTGCCATTGCAGGGTACCTCAGAAAAGCAATATCAGAGGCTTATAAGGCTAACAAGTTGCAAGTACCTACAACACTAAAGGCACACTCCACCAGAGCCATTGCCACCTCATGGGCAGAAAGAAACATGGCCACTGCAGAAGAAATTTGCACTGCAGCCACATGGTCAACCATCCACACATTCACCAGACATTACAGACTGGACGTGTCCCAACAACACAAGACAAATTTTGCAAGAGCAGTACTCCTAGCGGCAAACACAAGAAACACTGACATTGTCACGTCTAACCCACCCTAGACTTCATTCACTGCTTTTTAATAACCCATGATGTCAGGTGAGTGCTCTCAGAGACCATCCCCACAATGGTAGTTTACTCACCTGGTAAAGGTGATTGTGGGAGAATGGCTCTCTGAGGCACTCCACCTCACCCTACAGCAACGTGACAATGACACATGGAAGCAACTTTGAACACAACATAGCATACTCTGTCCACACAACATGTATTGCTACTTCATCCATTAAAATTTCACTTTAACCATCCAATCTCTACAGAGCAGTACATAATCATTATTAAGGTACAGTTGGGGGCAATTTAACTTTACTTGCATTTCAGACACAGCTTTGGAAAACATCGAACTGACTAGAAGTGACCAGAGACACTCAGAGGGACATCCTCAAACTAGTCACATGTGCATCAAGACAACCTATCAGGTGTACACAACCCATGATGTCAGGTAAGTGGAGTGCCTCAGAGAGCCATTACCCACAATCACCTTTACCAGGTGAGTAAACTACCACTCTCAATCCTTAGAGTGGCAACAGAAACAGAGCTGACTTTCTTTTAGACCCATTGATGTTTGCTGCCACTGGATTTCTTTTGTCTCTAACACACAGACTAACAAACTGGAGGGGGGGGCACCATGCTAAGTGAGGACAAGAGAAACAGATTGTAATCAAGTGCCCTCTGCTGGCACAACCACACCAGCAAAACACTATAATTGTACAACAGGAAGGGACTACTTTGATTAAAAAAAAAACACGATCAACACACTGTCATAAACATTTTTATTTTTTTTTTAATTTGTGCAATTTATATCTTGCCAAATATTTTTTTCTTGAATCTGTTTTGTAAGTACGATAAGACACCCCAAGGATGTGAGTTGTTGTCTAATAAGAGCACTACCTAGGGGCTGAAGGCTGTCAGCAGAAGTGCCACATGCTCAAAATACACCCGAGGAGTGCTGTTATCAGACATCAGCCCACATCCCATTGTGTCATATTGCTTACTTATGTGCCAGGTTCTGTATACCTCAGAACACAATGACTTACAGAGACATTGGAAATAGTTCTTCTTTAACCCTGAAAAGTCTCCACATATCAACAAAACCATTGTAGTACAGCAAAATCATTCTAGTACAGTATGTCAATACAAATTCGATCAAATTAGTTTGAAAGGTTCCTGCTGAATGTTCTGACTGGTACTACAAATAGGAAGTTCCAACTCTTAAAGGGGCAGCACTACTAAAAGAAGGCAAATGTGTGTCCATTTAAGCCTTTCATGTGTTGTTAATGTCTACCTTAAGATAAAAAGTAAAAGGCAACTGTGGTGCAAACTTACCTGCAGAAAGCAACCATCATTCCACTCAAGCAAGTAGGACATCTTGCAACAATGAACTGTATCAGAAAAAATGGACAGCTGTACACTACTAAGTAAAAATATATATTTTTTTATTTTAAAGAAGATCTTGAGTGATCTAGGAGCCATTTCTTTAATAAAGAAGCATCAAACCCTCTGATGACCTAATGGTTTCCAGTGTAGTCTGCCGTGCTGATAAGATGGCCAGGGTTCAAGTTCAAAGCCTGAGTTGTCACACATCAAGTGGCAAAGACAGTGCTGAACATCTACTTCAGGCACCTCCTACCATACAGAAGGTGGGTGTATATGGCCATTATGTAACTGCCTTCTGGTTGCCCAGAAGAAAGGAGCAGCGTGGGGAGGAATGCTGCACTCCTGGAAGGGGGGAGTGCTGCCACTGGCATTACACGGGACACTGGCATAGGATATGTTGACTTTCTAGCGCCTGTTCCAGCAACTGTCAGTGAAATTATTGATGGATGGGCCTGCTCACTTCTGATTGGCCATAAAGGTCTCCCATTTTGCAGTGTACCCCAGTGGAGTGGAGTGGGACATAGAATACTTGAAAAGCAATGGCAGCCCTTAGGCAGATGGCATCACCATGCTATCCCTTCCCAGGTATGTTTCTTAGGTGTCTAGTTTCCTGACCCCCCCCCAACACACACACACACACACACACACACACACACACACGCACACATACACACATTGTTGTGAAGTTCCAAACTATGTTGTTTCCAGCTAAAACCACTCTGTGAGGTAGTCCAGAACAGCATATATGGGGAGAGACAGTGGGTATCTGAGTAATAATACTCTGTCAGTTACTGTCACTCATACCTGGGTTGCTGTCCAAAAGAAACTTACATTGGTTCCACTAGTACCACTTCCTCATTTTAAAAAACATATTAAAAGTCTTGTAACTCATAAGTGTTATTGTAATGGATAAATTATTGTATTTTAAAACTGTATGATTGACTGTTGTCATAACATGTGTTTATTTGTATGCAGCCTTATATTATATGCAATGTTTGTTATATGTTGGACGCAATTGTAAATGAGAGTGCATTCTCAATTGCTTCCAATAAATGAATTTGAATTTGAGTGCCAATGAAACCACTGCAGCAGATATGGAATCAAGTTTATTTGTTTATTTATTTATTTGAAAATATTTCATCAGGAAGGCAACATGAGCTGTAGCCAGCTCATTTCCAGAAGGCCCTGGGGAGGAGATTACAAAAATAGGAGATCAAACAATAACATGAGCAAGTGAGAACAAAGCTTACCATCAACTAATACATACACTTACATAAATCAAATAAGTGCAGGGTAGAACGAGTCAGAGCTAATTTGGCAATACATTCATTATTAAACAATAACAGAAACAAGAGAGATCAAACACACTAACAAAATCAACTAGTACATACTCACGCATGGATCTACTAAGTGCAGGATTGGACAGTCATAGAGGAAATTTGACTAAGACATATAGCGAAATTCTAGTTCAGAACTGGACTGATCAATAGAACTCCAGGTAGGAGGAGCTATACCCAATTAGGAAAAACAACAAACGATGGTAGAAAGTAGGTAGTCCATTTGGTCAAGAGAGCAGATTAAGGATGTCTAATAGTGGTTGGAACTAGGCTGAGCATAGGGTGAAAGTGTTGAGTGTAGCCCTATGGAGAGGAGAGCAAGAGGAGATGGGGAGAGGAGAAACCTGCCTGGCAGACCTGACCCTGGAAAAGAAAGAAGGAGGTGAAGGGAGGGGAATGGAGAGGGCAGGGAAAGGCAAAGTAGAGGGCAGACCAGAGGCTGTACCCTTTCAGGATGAATAGAACCCTGCAAGGTGGTCCAGACCCAGGAAAAGAAGAGGTGAGAGAAAAGGTGAAGTGCTAGTAAATAGTCAGAAGATGAGCTAGTACACCGAGTTAGAAGGGAAAACAGAAAGCAGCTGGCAATCTGTAGGGAACTGTACTGTCAGGATGTCGGGCTTATGATCCTGGGTGTCAGATCCTGAGTGTCGACATTCCATAGTACTTCAAAAATGGTCCCACTTTTGTTGGATTTCATAAACATTCAAATTACTGCCGCATTTCTGCTTTGACACAACAATGTAAAAGATATGGGGGTTGTTGCTTGTATGCAGCCCATCCCCAGACAAGTTCATGAAGGCATTATAGAGCTACTGATGCCTCATAAGGAACTTTAAACATACAGTATGTATACACAGTTCAGCTGGTGTTTGGAATATATTTCTGTTGGCAAATTCTAATGTATGTTTCTATCTTCCTTTTGTTCTTTATATTTTAAGGATACTTTTATGACAACAGGATCCTTGCCAGTTAGAATTGTCTGCCCTGCTTCTTGTCTGCAGTCTTCTGTATATTGAAAGTCATAATCCTCTGTCAGTGCTATCAAATTGTTTCCACAAAAAAAGACTGTAATGTCACAAACAGAAGATTAGCAGAAGGAGCAGAAGAACTCTAATGTACAAATATCTTGTTTTTATAGAAATGCTCCTGATAGTAAAAGGAAAGAGAAATATAGAAAATACAGCACATAAATATTAGCTAATCAGTGTCAAAATATTTGCTTCCAAGTTTGTCAGTGGGGGCTCAGTAGCTCAAGAGGAACTATCTCCAGGAAGAATAATGGGAGGAATAGACTCATACTGTATAAGTATTTCTTCTAAACTAATCAATGCAGTACTGTGCACTGCAACAGTACTTGTGACACCCTTTTTAAATCAGAAAACTGCAGGCTTCAGACAGTCATTTGCCGAGTGATTTTGACATCTGTTCCTCCAAGGTTAGCGTAGCAATAGGCCCTCCAAGCCACACATTTTGAAGCCAGGATATTGTATGTTGCTTGCTGAGGGACAGCCAGGTACTGATAGATGGAGCAGCTGATGCATAAACAATCGATATAAGCCATGCCCATTTTAGCAGGTTTTGCACTGTGTGAGATGGCTTATTGCAGAAGTCTATGCTAAAGTCAGATGACAAGGGAAGAACCCAATCTACAATTGAGAATTCAGACAGGTATTTTTACCAGCAGCTGGGTTTGTGTAGTATTGTTATGGTTCTTCTAAATCAGAGCACTTCAGTTTGATGAGAAGCATGATATATGAGACGTGTTATGCGGAATACCAATAAACTCCAATACTCCATCTATTACCAAACTTCTCTTGTCACATGAAGAATCTCATTGTCTTTTCCAAGTGCACTTCCACTTTAGTAACTCACTGCAGTACAGTAATAGAGAGTCCACCTCAGGGACTGTGTCACTCTACACCAGCCATAAAGCAGAAAATAATATTGGGCTCAGTCCAGCAACACTTTGCATGCCATTTACACTTCTACTTCTAAAGTACTGTATTTAATTAGAATGGCATTGTCAACTGTTAGAGACATTGTGTAGCATTGTACTAAACACTGTAATAGGATATTAACTAATCTATTATTGGGCTGGATTTTCAAAGGCAGTGTCCAGGAACTGTGCAATCTTTTTACTGCAGTTGCACAACCTGCAACAAAAACACAGACCTAAAAAATGTGCTCTAGTTTTCTAACACAAGTGTGGCAATTTGCATGCAGAAAATGAAGTATGAATTAAATAAATGACACATGCATCCTTTTTGTGCCATTAAACAGGTACGCTATCACAAATACTGCAAAATATTTGAAAATAGCATTTAAAAGTGTTGGTGCATTTCAAATGATGCAGGCACACCCCAGAATCAGGAATTATACCAGCATCATTACTTTTGAAAATCCAGCCCATAGTGTAGTGACCTCCTGGGGATGTAGTTTCCTATTTATTGTTACTTTTACCTTGTTGGCTGCTCTCTTATCCATACCTCTGTATAATGTTTTTTATTTTACATTTAACCTCAACATTCCCCGCATCCCCCTAATCCCACCTCCACAATACGGGTAAATGTCACCAGAGCCTTGCACCTGCCATGAGGATTCTGAATGTGTGCTCCCCTCTGAGACCTTGCCATGCCTTGCTCAGGAATTGGCAGTAGGAGGTGCTGTTGAGCAATATGTACCATCCCCTCCACTCAGAGCGACAGACACTGCAGCCATGATGTGTCTACTGTCTCTGGGTTCAGGGAGTGACAGACCTATAGTTACTCCCTGACCTGAGTCACCTAATTCATACAGCAACATACTGCAGTCTAGCCATCATGTAATCATGATGTTCTCTTCTGATGTCAGATGATAGTGACATGAAGGTATTTTAAACAGGGGGCCACCAGTTTTAAAAGAACCATGTTTCCAGTACAGTTTCTATACTGAGTTCTACTTACCTCACTAGTATTACAGTAGATAACAATGCTCATAAATATGGCAAACAGAAAAGATGATTTTTGGAGTTTGGGAGAACCAAGGAGTAAACAATTCCTGTTGGTGCTAAACATTTTCAGTTCCTAACATATAAACTGCCTTCTCTCTCTCTCTCTCTCTCTCTCTCTTTCTCTGCATCAGTAAATATTTCCTGTATACCTATTTTACATACATGAATAAAATGACTCCTAGATTTAGAACTGTGCCACGAAAAAGAAGCATGCCTGTTTTTAAAAATTCAGATGGAAAATAACATTTACTTATCGAACAGCGTGCTTGCGCCATCTAGTGACTATAGGCCTTCAGTACGAATATTTGCAAAGTCCTGAAGAATTTACTAGGAGGCTTTTTACCCTATCAAGAACTCAGTGCAAGACATGCTGATAAAAGCATAGAAAGAATTTAAAAAATAATATTTGCAAATCTGTTTATTTCTGCCCCTTTCTACTGTCTCATATGATCAATAAAATGACTGCCAGTAATGTCTTAAACATAGATGCAGCTTCCTCTAATTATACTACTGTTCATAAATTGTTTCTAAATAAATGGTTATACAGTTTTTTTAAGTTAAATGTCTTTCCAAGCTACAGAGAGGAGGTGTGTGTGTGTGGGGGGAGACAATGTTGCTAGTAATTATTTATAGCACTGAACAGTAAAAGAAGAGATCACATGTTCCAAACTCGCACAGTGTCTGGATAAGTGGGTGACCTTGATTATCCTGTGCTTCAGTCCCTCATACTGTAGGTGTCAAAGTGGGTAGAAAACGGATCCCACTGCAAATAAGATGTTATAGCTAAGACTACAAATGGAATGGATCAATTTTTCTAAATCAAACAGAACCAATATTTTTAAAGCTAAGGCGTACATGATGATTCTGTATGGTTTTAGAACCCTGCTAAAATTTATTCTAGCTTAAAGCAGCAGCATTTGCTAGATGGTAAACATTTTCACTTTTTTTGTTTTAAGAGACATGTGCTGAATTTCTGACATCCTTAGATTCATACTCAACACAATTTTAACTCTTTCAGATATTTTGAAAACCCATTTGTAGAACCATTGTTGTAATTAATGACTCAATGCATTACAAATGGCCACACCTTGCAATATTTATTAATCTCTTCTGTTGGATGTACATTTGGACGGTGCAAACTGGATTTAAACTAAGGGTGTGTTATTGATTGATTTGATTGATTGAATGATTGACTGATTGAATGATTGATTGACTGCAATTGTTTACGGGTTGGCACACTGAGCCAAAGGCTTTTTCAGGAGTAGCCCAGGGCTGACAAAAAGCAGCTAAACGATAACAATTATAATGAAACTATGATGGTGCTAGCACATGTTTCTGATGGTAGACAGTATCACATCACATCAAGATGTTTAATTATTTCATGGCTGACATTTCAAGGGAGCAAGAACTTTTAAAGAAAGAAAAATATAAACATTGGTATATTGCTTTTTGCCAGAAATACACTATTGTTAAAAACAGCACATTGACTAACACATACTGTTGTCATGACTTCATGGAAACTTCTATATTTGCCATACGATTGAGCATAACCAGACTGCCAAAGTTGGTCTGAACCTAGTTTTACATTTTTTACACCTGTGAGTTTTAGTGCTTATAAATGGTGCTACATTAGCAGCACTGGTGACTGAATTCTAAATTTATCTAAATAGCAAGCAACATGCAAGCAAGTAGTACAAACATCCCACACTGTCCTGCTATGTGACTCACTAACCAGTCATGGAGGGACCAACTCTTATGGATAACAGGGTAGTTCAGACTCATGCCTTAAGAGCCACTGATTTTTATGTAAAAGTCCCAGTAAATAATAAATAATAATACATTTTTATTTATATGGCACCTTACCCAAGACTAAGGTGCCTAACAATTTAAAACAGAATCAAGCAACAATACATTATCAGTAAAACAGCAACAAAATATTCATTAAAGAAGAAGATCAGTCATTAAATGCCTGGTGCCACAAAATGTTTTAAAGCTTGTTTAAATCCTTCCACAGCTGTGCAACTCCATAACCAACAGGGTAGAGAATTCAAAGGGTAGGGGCTGTATACATAAATGCCCTCACCTCCATGATTTCAGACCTACCCTTAGAATCTCTAGAAACCCCTCATCAGCCGAGCAGAGTAATCATCCAGGGCAGTAAGGAAGGAGGAGCTCTTTCAGGTAGTCCAGGCCCAGTCCATGTAGGGCTTTAAAAGTCAGCAAACCAACTTTAAAGGTGATCCACCACTGCACTGGCAGCCAGTGCAGTTCGTGCAGTACCAGCGAAATATGACTTGATTGAGCAGTTCCCATCCAAAGCTGAGCTGCCGCGTTCTGCACTAGCTGCAAGTGGCAGATTTCCACCCCAGGAAGCCCTAGGTAAAGGGAGTTGCAATAATCTAAGCATGAGGACATAAAGGCGTGGACCAAAGTAGGCAAGTCGCCAGACAGAACCAGGTGCCTAATCCTGGTGATATTCCTAAAATGGTAAAAGGAGGATTTGATGACAGCCGACACCTGCGAATGCAGGGTCAGCCCTTCATCAAAAATTACCCCCAGGCTATGGATCTGTTTGGAGGTCGGGAGTGAACAACCACTGAGAAAAAGTCCTGACGGCGAACCAACCCCCCATCCAGCGACCCGGGTCCATAACCACCACCTCTGTCTTTTCCGAGTTCAACTTCAGCCAGATGGAATCCATCCACTCCTGGATTTCTTTCAGACAGTTATTAAAGACTGAAAGAGCTCCATCCTGGTCAGGTGCGAAAGATAGGTAGAGCTGGGTATCATCAGCATAGCAGTGAAACCTCAGCCCATACCTTCTTACAATGTCTCCGAGGGGAGCATGTACACTGCGAACATCATGGGTGATAGCAGTGACCCCTGAGGGACCCCACACAACAGAAAGATGGGGTCTGAGGAAAAGACCCCAGACACCACTTTCTGAGTTCTACCCATGAGGAAAGATGTAAACCACCTGAGGACCATACCAGACAGTCCACAGATGTACCTCAGGTGACCAAGCAACACCCCATGGTCCACGGTATCAAATGCTGAAGAGAGATCCAGAAGAACCAAGATGGAGCAGTTCTTCTGATCTCCAGCCATCAGGAGATCATTGAGCACCTGAACCAGTGCTGTCTTGGTACTATATCTCTTTCGAAAACTGGACTGGAGCGGTTCATAGATGTCATGGATGGTCAAATGGTCCTCCAGTTGTGCTGCCACTACTTTCTCAATCACCTTCCCTAAAAAGGGGAGGTTAGAGATCGGTCTGTAGTTTGCATGGCAGTCAGGGTCCAAGGTAGCTTTCTTCAAAAGCAGTGTAACCACTGCCTCTTTCAGGGAGCTAGGAAACTCTCCAGATTCCAAAGAGCACCAGACTATCCGTGCAAGGACAGTACCGATGACATCAATACAACCCAAAATTAGGGAAATTGGTCCAGGATCCAAACTACAGCACATAGGGCGCACACCCTGGATGATCTGCATGACATCCATGAACTCCAGTTGGCTGAAGGTACCCAGGAAGGCTGAGGCAGTGACTGTGCACTGATCAGAAGCAATGCCCATAGAGTGTGCTGGTTGGAGTACTGCCCTGATATCAGCCACCTTATTAGCAAAAGAATCGAGCAAGTTCATCACACTCTAATTGCAAAAGGCTTTCCAGACATGTAGACAAGCTGGATTGCACAGTCTGTCTACAGTACGGAAAAGCTGAGCTGGTCGATTCTGAGCGTGCCACAATCTCCCTGGACAGAAATGTGTATATTGATCCCAGCTGCAAGTGTGGTTTTATGATGTGGATGTCTGTCACAAGGAACAAGACTGAGACTGTCACAACTTAGTTCACAGAGGCAACTGAATAGTCATCATAGGATACAGACATATTTCTCTCTCCCACTCTCTGTCAGGGAGGGTGACCCTTGTTAGGCCCACCAACCTTTCTCTGAAAATCAGCCTTTGTAATTTACCCTCCAATTTCCAACCCCCATGATGAAGCTCTCCAGTGAAAGCAACCAGGAGGAAGCCAGGTCCATCTTGTGGTGAGGGTTCAGGTGTTGGGTGGCAGCCATCATCCAACCTCACTGCCTCTGTTCAGTATGGCCCAGGAGTAATCAGAGCAGTGTGCTCTCCCATGACTCCAATGTGGTGTGCACCCACCACCCTACCCAACAGCACACATCTTTCTGTTCATCATCCTGTCCTTTCATTCATTATCCCCAGTCAGTAAGGCCAAGGAGGGACCAGGGTTGCATGGAAAAGTCTTGCAGCAGAAGAGGTGGGTGTGAAAACAGTGGTGGGCTTCATGCACACATGGGGTAGACACAGAGGAATCTTGGTAGGAAAGCAGGGGTGAAGTAGTCAGAGATCAGGTAGGGTCTGTGGTAACAGTATAGGCAGAGAAAAATGGGCACACTTGAGGGTCAGTAGGTCCTTATCTGCCAAGAAATTTTATGCTTCTTTTCTGGACTGTGTGGCCATGTAACAAAAAATTGAACATATGAGACATGCCATGAAATCTAGAAGTATAAGTCTTGTGAATTTAGAAGAAAATTGAATAGTGGTCCTTGACTACTAAATCTATTGAAAGATATTTTTATCACAACAATGCAATTGCTACATGTCTGTTTACTGGTGATAACAAAAGACTACAGACTTCTAACCATGGAACAGAAATTGAAACAACAAGATTCTGAAATGGATTCAGAAACTGCTCTACAGACTAGATGATCTCGAGGAACAATGCTCCTGTCTTTTGTATCTGATACAGATAGGAAATTCATCATCAAGCTTACATGCTAAAAAGGTGGTGATAGTTTTGAGTGGCAAAAAAATGTTTTATTTTCTGCTGAATTGCATGTACCCTTATTTATTTTTATTTATTTATTTGCATGTTGGTAACTGAGTGGACCCACTGAGACAAAGTCCCTTTTTCAGGGGCGACCCGGGGGGTGAGTAACAAGGGGAGCAAAAGGAAGTGTACACAGACACTTAACAAGAACAAGTAAAAGGGGAGTGTGCACAGACACTTCTTCAGCGTTAGCACATAAAGCAATTAACAATTAAAAAAGTGCAAATAAACAGTGGACAATAGACAAAGTACAGACAAAATATTAAATCAAACATCAGGTCCATACTGGTGGGGGAGTTTCAGTCTCATCCTAAAGTATAGTAGGTTGGAACTCAGCCTACAATAACAGAAGAGAATATGAGCCAGAGTGGAGGGGTGGGGAAGATAGTGGGGAGAGCAGGGTGAGGGAGAAAGGGAGAAAAGTGGGAAGGCAGTAAAGGTATTGCAAATTAGTGACAGCTGTAAGTAGGAGGAGGAAAATAAATTCCTTGTAGAGTCTCTTAAAGTGAGAAACAGAAGTGCAGGAGAGTAATTTGTGTGGGAGTTTGTTCCATTTTTGAGGTGCAGCAACATGGAAGCCTCTGTTGCCTATGGCTCAGCAGGGTTTGGGAATACTTAATATGGGGAGATGAGAGGATCTAAGTGTCCTAGAGAAGGATTTCAGTGAGAGAACATTGGAGAGGAAGGGAGGAGAGGAGGAAAGGTGGATTAGTTTGAAGACAGTACATAATACTGAAATCCATTTTGGCCTCAAGGATGGCCAATTCAATATGTGGAGAACATCGCAGTGGTGCACCTGAGAGTGGGAGTGCCACAGGGGCAACTCTGTGATAGGCCTGATTAAGTTTGACCTGGATAGTGGTTCTAGCTGAGTGAGTGATAGGGGCAGCAGAGAAGGGCCCGGGAGAAGAGTAGTTGAGGCAATGGTCTTTGAGCATGGGATGGTATAATAAACCAAGTTTGTGGTTTAATACCTTGATGACATTTGTTGTGTGTGATTCAAAGGATAGATGCACATCCACAGTCAGTCCCAGGTATTTGAAGGAGCTCACTTCTTCTAGTGGCTTATCAGAGGAGGTGGATTACCTTAGGGGCTATGAAGTTATATCAAGGAGGTGTGATGGAACAGCATGATTTTAGCTTTTTTATTCAGGACCAACAGATTCTCCTTGAACCAGTATTCCAGCTTCTGGAAATCATATTGAAGGTCAGTCTTATTGGAGGAGACATCGGTATTAGACCTATATAGAATGGCATCGTCTGCTTATAGCTAGACTGAGGCCCCACCACGCCATACCATTTAATACATTGTGACCTACCAGATAGGTAGTTAGAGAACCAGGTCAGAGAGGTGGAAATCAAGGCTGAGACAGTGGAGCTTAGAGAGGAGGAGTGGGTGATTAACTAGATCAAAGGCCTTCATAAGGGCAATAAAAACAACCCCTGTGGCCTGTCCAAAATCCATGGCCTGATATAAATCTGAGGTTACCTTCAGAAGGGCGGATTCAGTCCTGTGTGATTTTCGAAAGCCATGCTGGCGTTTGGTGAGGGCTCAAGAAAAGAGTAGAGTTGGTTGTATATAATTCTTTCCTGTATCTTGGCAATAGGACAAAGGATAGATATAGGTTGGTAGTTCCCAAGAAGGTTTGCTGAACCAGTTTTATGAACTGGGACAATGATTATGGTTTTCCATTTGTCTGGGATAGATTGGGTTAGAAAGGATCTGTTAATTAGCTGTGCAATTGGCCAATCATGCGCAGGGGCTCCAATTCTGAGGAATTTAGGTGGCAGAGAGTCAAATCCTGGAGAACTATCAGGGTTGAGGCCCAAGAGGAGTTTGAGGACTTCCATAGTTGAGGTGAGTTTTAAGTGGAAGAGTGGGTGAGAGGCTTCTAGAGGCATGTGGAGTGGGGCAGAGTGAGAAGTTGGTAAATCCGCTTTGTATACTCCTAGGTCGGTGCAGAAATTATTAAAACCGGAGGCTGTCTCCAGAGGTGAATATGTTAACTTGCCATTCAGATTCATGGTATGGGGGTGCTCCTCCTGTTGGCCTTGAGGAGGGCATTTATTTGAGTCCAAAAACTTTTGGGGTTGGAGAGACTTGAACCTTGCATAGAAAGCATACAGTCCCTCTTTGATTTGTTAGTTTTGGCCTTGCATGTATTCCTTAGTTGACGGTAGATAATCTAGTCTGATTGTAGACCAGATTTCTTAAATCTAACCAACTTGTCTGAAACAGATTTATAAAGGTCCATTCCAGAACAGTGGAACTATATATAGTACAATTCACAGTAAACTGTCCCCAATTGATTGGTTTGCCATTTTCTTTCAAGTTTGGAAAGTATTTGGCAGCTCACATTGTTTTTCAAAACTTAATCCTCTCAAGTGCAACTGTTAAATGTTTTGTAACTCAGCTGGAATGCATCTGCAGCTCTGTCATAATGCAATGCAGTGCAAAACTGAATTGTAACTGGTAGGCAACCATTTTTCCAAGGTTTTGTACTATAGCCAGCAACATCTATGCAGCTCATTGAAAACTACTAAAGCAACTAGCTGATGAGATGCAAACTGTACTTTAAATGGTGAATTTTCCCATTGTATCCTACCAAAATAGGGGGCAAGGCCCCATATTCAGAGAATTATAACTGCTGACTAGTTAGTCCTTATGCTAACCTGGGTTTGCACCTACACTCTGGGTGGGCTGTATTCAGAGGGCCCCAGTGCACTGCCCAAACCTGTCAGTGCAATCACGCTAACCATACCACTGTGCCTATGCAAATGATGGAGCACCTCATGCATAACAGCTCGGCAGTATACTGAGATGGTTTTGACAGCACTAAACAGTCCCCAGAGTGACACTATTCACCACTGCTGAAAACTCTGTCTTATCACAGTGCTATGGATATTCCCCCAGTCCCCAAAGGCAGGGCAGCTGTATTACAGCCACCCCATCTTGTGCCCAGTGGACCCCCATAATCAATATATCCTCAGATTCCTGATAGTGAAATGATATCCCCTCCCCTCAATTGCCCCATAATAAACATATCCTGACACCCTTGGTAGTGTAATGGTCCACCCACCTTCTGATCTCCTTGTAACAAAAATATTCTTAGATCACTTGTAGTCTAGCAGATTCCACTCTCCCAAGTGCCCCATGTCCACTGTATGATTATAATCCCTGGTGGGATAGCCCCCCCCAACATTGAGCACCAAAGCCCCTGTGCATGTGCCACCCTCCCACCCACTCTGCATCCCACCTCACTCCAGTTATCACTCACTGGTAATACCATAGCAAATCAGTGGCTGGAACAGCTCTCTACTCACCTCCTCCTCGTCCATCCGCCATCTGACAGTCACAGAATGTGTTCACAAGTATGTTACTCGCTGTTTTGCTCTGTGACTGTCAGATGGTGGCCAGCCAAGGAGGTGAGCAGAGGTCTGTGCTGGCTGCCAATCAGCTGCGGTATTACTGATGAGTGGTGAGTGGGGAGTGGGGGGCATTTGGTCTTCGGTGGGTGTACTGGAGGCTTTGGCACTTGGTGTGTGTGGCGCTAGTCCACCAAGGATTATAATTTTAATTATACAGGAAAGCCAGGGTGATTGGGGGGCCTACTAGACAACCTAGGATCCAAGAATACATTAATTACCAGGCATTCAGGGGTGGAAGGGACCATTGGACTACCAGGGATATGATAGGAATATCTATATGGGGATGATCAGGGGGGAGAGTGGACCACTAGACTACCAGGGATCTGAGGATATGTTTATTATGGGGTGATCGACTGAAGAGGGGACCACTAGACAAGAGATAATCGACTTTACAAAAGAGTGCTAAGGATTGCTCAAATGTAAATGTGCCAGCAATGGGCATGCAGATGGCCCCTTAACTCCTTGCATGCCAAATGAGTTTATTTCAATGCTTGGGCTGAATATGGACCACTGGAGCCCTGGCACTATCCCATTTTGGGTAGTGCTAGCTCCTGCCAGTCATAATCAGCCTTGGACTACAGTATGTTGGTGCAGAACATAGTCACTTAGCACTGTGCTGACATGGCCCAGTATTCAGTCAGCACACTCTGTCAGTTCATGCTTACTGGGCCCCTTAACAATGATGAGAATGGAATAATATGACCTAACCAGGAATTGTGCCCATGCTCCCAGAATACCATCACGTCCTGTAGTTCTACCAGGTCAGCTCCTTTATAAGGTCAACTCCCTAGCCTAAGGTTCTGGAGTTTCCTTGTCAAACTGCAGGTCTTGTAGCTGGAAACTGTTTAGAAGGTAAGGAACTAAGGGTATTGTGTTAGTTATTGCTGAGCATTTTGAAACAGAAATTGTTATCAAGACAAAATAATGTGACTGAACTGTTTAAGATTTTAGATTTTTAGAATTTCACCAGGAAGGAACCACAGACCATACATGTAGCTACAAAGAAATCACATTGATCAATGAATATAGCTTAAGCAATCATATAATAAAATTTATAGAGTTGGCAGTATAGCCTAGAGGGCAGAGTGATGAACTGTGAACAAACTTGGTACACCCAGAAGACCTGGGTTTGATTCCCACAATCTCCACTTGCACACTGTATGACTCTAAACAAGTCACTTAACCTCCCCAGTGCTACCAATCTGCCCCCATAAATGGTACTTGTTGTGCCCAGTTGGCATTACTTGTTCACCAAAAAATTAAAAAAATGACAAGTATAATCAATATGCAAATATCTTGTCCAGTTACAAAGAACCTTATGAAAAGAATCACAATTGTTTGTGTCACCATTGTAAATGAGCTGTGCTCAGTGGTTACAATCATAATAAAAATGAAATGAAATGAAGAATCCAGCAATTGTTTATTGCTAAGTCAATATACAAATTCATTTCACCTCTGATTGCTCTGGAATTCCTTCTCATACAAGGAGCCCCTACCTTAAAAATTGAAATTCACTGTACTTTGTTCAAAATTTGGGAACTTTAAGTGTTATCCTGGCAGAACTCTTTGGCAGATAGCTAGAGTTTTCAGGCACAATGAGTTTAGTGATATAATCAGGACATTTCCATGTAATCCTTTTATAAAACCAGATGTACAAGTGTTCAGTCTTCGGACTGATAAAGAAGGCTTTATTCATAATAATGTTTTTCAGCAAATGAATACCTCTGTGAAAAGTAAATCAATTTTCAGTAAATAAGCCAAAGGAGCAACAGAGTATAAGAAATCTCCACGTTCCAAGAGAGCAAGAGAGGTGGCCTAGACCAATTTAAGTCTTTACAGTGCATTAGGGCTGTGCAAAATGAAACATCTGCCCATGGAATTTTGGCAAAAGTCAGAATTCCACTTTCTCAAAATTTTGGAATGCACTTTGGCAGCATTCATGGAAATTCTGACTTATAATGGTGAAATAAATGCATGAATTGCAGATTATTGCATTAAATTGTGGGAAACCGATCAGCAGAACTGATCACTCTCAGTGGTCAGTTCTGCAGAATTTTTTTCCATGGTTTAATACATCAATCCAAAATTCATACATTCAATTCTCCAGTTGAGTGAGTCACTGAACTGCGGAATGAATGTATGAATTGTGGTCTTGTGGATTAAAGCGAGACTGTCTGAAATAGGACTTTTTTTAAATTTCTGTGACATGTATGTCAAACAGAGAAGAATAACATGTGAATTGTTTAAATAAAATTAGTTTATTTATGTCTGCTAGTCTTTGTTATTTTTAAGTGAAAATATTTCTCCATGCATTCCTCCCAGAACTCAAAGTGCTGGACTCAAGATGTGCACGCAACAGGCTGTCATGGTAGGTCAAGAGGTGGACCATTTGAATTGTGGACACGCTGGAATGTGACCATGCTTCAACAGCACAAGAGTTGTGCATGCACCCATCTGTATCCTCGAGATGCTGGCAGACAGCCTGTCAGTTTGCTAGTTGACTGACAGTGTTCACCTTTTCTGTTGTGCTGAATTTCTCACAATGGAGACATCCTCTGAGGTGAAATGTCACAAGTTTTATGAGCTGAATATCTAGCAGTAATGCTATCGGGGTTCTGCCATCCAGAAATGGAAAATTACCACATAGTGGATGTACTGTAAGCTGCCTTATTTTTCTTCAATGGAGTTACTGTTGTTAGTACACCAATGGCATATTTAATACAAAAACGGAAAAAAAAATAGATGATTAAAACTCACAGTGTCAGACCTATTATTATGTATACTGCATGATTTCTGACAGAAGTAGATACATTTCAGACCAACATTTCATTCCTCCCCCAAACTATCTCACACACAGACTTGTGCTCTCAACACACACTTACACACATACTGTACACACATATACATATACACACACAACAGTTACCAGTTATGCAAATAGATGTTTTGGCTTTTTCTTTTCAGCTGGTCATAAACTGAATAACTGGCCTGTACTCTTGTACAGTAGTGCAGTACCATGCTGCTCACTGAACTGACAGCTGCTCTCCCACACACAGTGCAAGAAGGTACACAAATATATAACATCTCGGCACAGCATTTGAAGCCAAACTGATGGAAATATAGATCACAGAAAAATAAATTACAATGTAGGCAGCTGATATTTATTGACAAAACAAAATCATACAGCTAAAAAGGAGAAACATTTCAGTAGCAGATTGTGACATTATCAAAACAATCCATGAATCCACTTTCTCACTTTAATGTTATGATGATTGGATGCTTACAATTGTTTTAGTTGCAACACAAAAATTGTCTATCCCCCATCATGATCACACAGAAAAGACTTGGTAGAAAACAATGACTTTGTGACTGATGTTTGAATTTGAACCCGGCTCAGTGCATCCTTTAATATTGTACTGACATGCCATTTTCCCACTTAACACAGTTGATTCTCATTGATGCTACTGTACATGTTATAATTTGAAAAAAATAACAAACCCATCTTCATTACAAATCAAAAGCGCAATGTCTACTGCCTATTAAGAGATATGGGACCAGATATTCAAAACTTTGCCCCAGAGCTACATTAGCACTGCCTGGCTTGGCAAACTTAGCCCGGAGCACAAAGCAAGCTATATTCAAAAGGAATAGCCTGGGGCAAATAGCTTCTGAATATAGCATGGGAAATGAGGCTGTGCAAACTGGTTCTGAGTGCAGGGCAAATGTTGCCCTGGAATAAGACAGCACTGAATATAGCAACCAAGAATTGCAAACCACAACAACAATACAGTGCACAGCAATGTGGGGTAGGTAGAGGTGAACTATGTGGCCAAGGTGTGCCAGCAGATGCGTGACACACTCACAGCTACAGGCAGCAGCGGATATGAAAGAACAGCATTCAGAACTGTATAATATTCCCTAACTGTTAGCACGGCTTTAGCATCGAGTTGTCATTGCCCGTGCAAATATGTTTGTCTCTGTGCAAAGATTTGCCATATTCAAAAGTGATATGCAAATGAGCCTACTTAGGCAGTCTCTGGGCAGACATCCAGATTAGCATCTCATTATGCCCTGCTTTGCATGCACTTTGCCCAGCGTTACTGCTGGCTCCCACAGCTCCACCTGTAGGTCAGCCTGAATATGCAGGGTCTGGCCAGGTCTGGCCACAGCTCCACCTGTAGGTCAGTCTGACAGTGCATGATGGTTGCTGCAGGCTACCTGTATGCAGTACAGCATAGCATTGTGTACCACAGGGGACAACACAGCAAAGGTACAGGTGGTGGTAGTGATGCATGCAGGTGTCACACTGTAGGGCATGCTACAGTGCACAGCAGATACCACAGTAGCAAGGGGGCCAGTAGTGTGAGGGACACAGCAATGCCTATAGTGTGTAGGGTAGGGAAGACCACTGCACTGTACACAGTGACAAGCCCACCTTGCAGGTGTGTACTGCCAGTGGACATTACTGTCACACTGTTGTGTGACCCACAGATGCTGCACCTCTGGCATGGGATGCTCATAATGACATAGACATGGCTGGCTGTGCGTGCTGTGGTGTATGTACAGCTGTGTGGTATGTGACTTGGGGGGAATGTACGATCAAACAGGCACACTGGAATTGGGGTATTCCCAATACTGGCCCATGTGCACTGCGTGCTGTGTCCCAGCCTTGTGGCCACAACCAGTCTGTGGTGAGGGCTGGCCACCTGTACACCCTCCCCTCAGCACCCACCATGCCCACAGTGCTGCATGTGTGTGCTGGCATCTGTTGGTCACCACAGATGTATAGTCTGCAGGTGTGTGCTGTATGGCCACACTACCATGGTGGCCCCTGGGGGCCAGGTCACCACATACTGCCTGGTATGGCTGGGACTGGTAGCAGCTGTTGGCATCATTGTGTTGCCATCAATGAGCAGCATGTTTCCTCCATGTCTGGCATTTTCTCTGTGTCATAGTCATATGTTACGGTCAAGCAAGGCTGCGCTAAAGTCACACTAATGCCGCACAAGACCACAATGTCATGCAAAGCTGTTTGCCCAGAGTTAAGACCAACTTTCCTGGGCAGTAATTTTACCATGCAAAGGGCTTAATTTCAGTCATGCTAACACCTTAACGTGGTGCTAGTCACTGACTATCTCATAGCACCTGTATTCATGTTCACTTTGCCCCTCGCATATAATTATGGTTTGCCCAGCGCTAATGCAGTTTGCGGTGCTATTTGGCCTTTTACATATAGCAGACCCACGCAATCCCATGCTATACCCATGCAAACTGTTTACACACTACACAAAGCTTTGAATATCTGGCCCATGGTCTTTTTAATAGTAAGTGACAGTCATAACAGCAGCTGAGATGCTATTATAAAGAGGATAATGGATGGGCATCAGTAAACAATGCTGTGTTCGCTTCAAGAGGTTGTCATGACAACATAGTAGACCTTGAGAGCAAAGCTTGAGAGGATTATGGTTGTCATGCAACCTCAAGAAGTGAACTTAGCATTGTTGTTTACTGTTGCCCATCCATTGTCTTTTATAGTGTATGGGCAACAGTAAAACAACAACAACAGAGCATTTCTTGAGAACATGTTTTAAAACAGCTTTGTGCGGTTGCAAACTTTCCCCACCCCTCATGATCAAGCACCACTCCATCCCCTACTCTCACAGACTCAATTTTTTTTGAACAAAGAAATCAGAACAAGACTACTTATGGCGATTGTTCTTATATCCAGGGGTCCACAGTGTCTCTTTGAGTCCTCCTTGGCATAGCTGTCCCAGTACTGTGCACACATCCAGTTTGGCAGTAAACAGACACCATAAAACACTGTTTGAACAGTGCCACTGTGATCAGAGGTGGAGCAGCAGCATGCACAGCTTTTGATGTTGTTCTACCATCATAGTGACATACAGTACTCAGGAGGGTACAACAACGTCTTGACATCACTACGATGGTACAGCAACATTAGGAATCCGTTGAATTCCATACACAATAGCCCTTACCCATACACTATATATTTGTTCACCCTCTTGCACTGTGGGTGTGACGGCAGTTCTCAGTTCAATGATCAGCACATTAAAGCACTACTGATATTGACACAAGTGTACAGGGGACAATATGAATGATAAGGACATGAGATTAGTGACAGAAGTCTTCGTTTACACCTAAAATAGCCAGTTTTGCAGTTTATGACCAGCTGAAAAAGAAAGAAAAAGGAAACAATGGTTCATATAACTGGTAATAGTGTGTGTGTGTGTGTGTGTGTGTGTGTATGCATTATGAGAGCATGAGTTTGCACGTGAGGCAGTTTGGGGGGGTTGGTCCAAAATGTATCTACCTCTGTCAGAAATCACATGATATTTACATTAATAGATCTGACACAGTGAGTTTTAATGATCTACAGTTTTTTTTTATTTCATTTTTTTTACACATAGGCTGTCTGTGTTCTAACACAGTAACTCCATTGAAGATAACTATAGCAGCTTACGGTGCATCAACTAAGTGGTAATTTTACATCTGTGGATAGCAGAACCCCAATAGCATTACTGCTAGATACTCAGTTCATAAATCTTGCGACACTTCACTTCAGAGGATGTATCCATTGTAAGAAATTCAGCACAACACAAGAGGTGAACACTGTCAGTCAACTTGCAAACTGACAGACTGTCTGCGAGTGAATCAAGAATACAGATGGGCATGTACACAGTTCTTGTGCTGTAGAAATTCCACAGAACTGATCACTAAATTGCAGAATAATTTCATTTATTGCAGAAAAATCCATTAAAAGGCAGAATAAAATTCCTCAGAATTGTCATTCCACAGTTCATGTGTATTATTCTGCAGTTCAGCCAAAAAACTCCATGGAACAGGGTTAAAATCTGCCAAACGCATTTCAAAGATTTCAATCTCGCCAATGGCAGAAGTTCAGAAAATGTTGTTAAATTTACTAAAATTCTCGAAAGTTCCACAAAAGTGGAATTTGCAACTTTTGCTCAGCTCTATACTGGATTAAGGTATATTTTATTCAACTAAAAATGAACCTTTGCTTCAAACATTTACATAGAAACAAAGAAACATAGAAACATAGAATTTGACGGCAGATAAGGGCTGCTTGGCCCACCTAGTCTGCCCATTTTCCTACCTAATGCATAGGCTGCAGATCCTAGTTAACCAACAGCCTACTTCCTCCTACCCCCCATTAGAATTGCTTTATGTCTGTCCCATGCATTCCTGAATTCCCTCACTGTTTTTGAGTCCACTACCTCCTCAGGAAGGCTGTTCCATGTATCCACAACTCACAATTTATCTTCAGTATGTGAACCTTAAAATATATTACACTATCAAGCCATATTTACAAATATTTATATTGGATAACTACTTCTAAATCCCTATTGATGAGTAACTGTGGAAAAAGTGTGTCAGAGGTTCAACTCTCCCATTTTTCTAAGTAACATAATTTTAGTTTTTTTAGCATTCATCTTTAGTCTAGCCTCAGTTAGTTTACACTGTAAAACATTAAAATGACCTGAAGATATTTTATACAGTAGCAGTTATCTTCATAGATAGTAGTATCATCTGCATAATGTAGGTTGGAGTGACTCACAAAACTGTTCTATTCAAGTACTTTAATGCCTTCTTAGTTCACATGATGCATTTTTCCTCACAGTTATTTGTTTCAGACTGCATAGCAGCATTGAATACAGACTGCAGCTCTAGTTATTTACTACTTAGATTGTTTCTGTGGAAAAATCTAGCCAGTGGAGATTACAAGTCAGCAGGTTTTGCACCACTATGGTATTTTGTTGATACTGGTTCAATTCCCGGATAGGTCACATTATTTTTACTCTCATCACAGTTTGTGTTTTAAAATACTTAGCAGTGGCTTATACTGTGCCTACTAGTCCTTGGCATCTAAATAGGCACCCCTTTATAGTAATGAAATAGACCAAAGGAGCTCTCACATGACAAATGACACAATTTATAGGAACTCAGTTTTGTCTCAGACACATGAATGGCCAGTTCATAATGTATGTATCCAGAACATCACCCATTATCATTGAGGCTGATATACAGACCTTTGTCCAACTCTGGTGCTATCAAAATTGCACTACTGGATGGTCTTCTCTACTGGATGCCCTGAATTTAATCTGCATAAACTTCAGCTGGTCATCAAAACTGTACTGCTGGAATAGCTTTCTACTGGATTCCTGAATCTAATCTGCATAAATTTCAGCTAGTCAGGAATGCCATGCCTTGGGCATTCATTTGAATCTGACCCAGTATATTTATTTAATTACAGCAACTCCATATCAGTTGACAGTCCAATACTGGAAGGGTTTTAAGATTTTACTGATGAGTTTTAAAAGTTGACATATGTTGGCTGTCCCCTTGGTGGCTTCTCAATATGTTTCAAATCATGATGTTAGTTCTGCTGCTCCTGGGTTCCTAGAAATATTCATATACAGTTGTATTCATATACCCGCTACTCTGGACTTCTCAAAATTCTGCAAACTACTTGCAGAAGGCAGATAGTGCATGGAAATATTTTACTAAAAATGTAATCTATTTACTGAACATCTTATTGAATGACATAGAGATTTGTATCAATATTTTAAAGTCAAAAGAGGAAAGTGAAGGTTGGAGTTAACATGTGTAATATGCTATTTGTTTCTGTTATGTGGTACAGTGCTGACATTCAGTATGTACTTTCCTGATGAATCACATTGCCTATCAAAACTCCAGAAATTGTGGCACTGCAGTATTACTGCCTGTTTTTTTAAGACTGAGATCATGTGGTGGCATGCATGGACATTGTCAAGTAGTTGTTTGCCAAGTATATTATGGTGCACGGAAATATTTTTACCATATTTATGAACATCTTACTGAATGACATAGAGCAGGCATTCTCAAATGGTGAGGCCAGCCTCCCTGGGGAGGCCCCAACCTGTTCCAGGGAGGCTCAAGCAGGTCTGAAAAAGTACTGTATTTAAATTTTGAGTTTTATGTATTTTGTGTGAAGAGATGAAGCAAACTGAAAGAGGATAATAGTAGGTGAATTATATGTGTTTATTTACTAATAGGTGACAAGGGAAGGTGAGTGAGCCAAAGCACATTTAAAGAGTACCCCAGGGAAGGGTAGGGAGTGATTACATTTCAAAAGGTAACTGCAAAACAATCAAGAAATACACAATGAGCAATAGTGCAAACAAATATGAACAATAAATAATGAGTTGTGGTAACTGATCAATTTGTAGACTGATGGCAGAACAGCCCAAATACAAGGCTTGAGCATAGAAGTGCTAAGAGCAACAGCAGGAAGGAGCAAAGTAATCCCAGAGAAGTTGCTTAGGAGCAGGGAAGGAGAGGGAGAGGCAAAGTATGTAGGAAGGTTATTTCATGAAGAGAGAAAGTAGTCTGACCCATGAAGGTACTGCAACAAGGGGTAACAATGGTTCAAGAATGAAAATAGTGGACCAAGTAGGCTGGCCTGTGTGTTGGGGGGGGGCTTAAAATAAGCTGAATAATATTTGTTTATTTTATTTATTTGTTATTCAGATAACACCTTTGAGCACAGGAGCTCTTTTTCAAAGGTCCCACGTCAGTATACAGTAAGACAAAGAGCTGAATGTGAACCAAGTACTCAAAGGGGTTTAAATGTATTCATGGCATACTGCACAAAGTGCAGTATGTTATTGTTCTTTGGGGAGGCCTAAGATTATTTCAGTTTTGGGGGGAGGCTCAAAATCTTGATTTGGGAGGCTCACTTTGACAAATTCTAAGAACTATTGACATAGAGATACTGTATTTTTAAGTCAAAGGAAAACAAATTGGTGGGGTTGTAAATTCTTTGATGGTGATTTGCATATGCTTCTCCTGTGTTATTTTTATTTTTAATTTCTTTGCAACCTGGTTTCATTGCTAGTGCCTTCCTGGATAACCAGTCTAGTGCCCTTCCTGGATAACCATTGCCTCAATGCTTTTGTGCTGAGGTTCTTTGTTGAACTGCTTTCCTATTTTGGGTTAACCATAACCCAAACCTATAAGACCACCATATGGCTGGTTCTCCCTACCTCTGGATTAAGATACAGATGAGACATACTGATGAGTGTTGAGAAGGATGAAACATGAGTCTGTGTCTTCTGTTCTCAGCCTTTTCATGCTATGAGAGAGCAATTTGCACACATACTCCTGCATAAAACAAGTCTAGATTCATTCATGGTAATTTCCATATATGTGCCATAATGCTTTGCATTTTCAGGGTATATGGATTTGTGTACTGTATTTCTTTTGAAACCTGGCTTCATTGCCAATGCCCTTCCTGTGTAATCCTTGCCTCAGTGCCTTTTTGCTGAGGTTGTCTTTAGATGTAGATATACTACGTGTCAGTATTGTTCATAGGTACAGCAAAATCCATAATGCACAGCATTTGACTTTTTATCAGTCCTACTCAATAAGCCAAAACATCAAACCAAAATTATAAGTGAACCATGTAGTCAATTTTCATTTGCTCCACACACTAATTTTTTAATTATTGTATTTATTTAAGCATAATATAAAGATTGTTTTAAAGTCTGTTAACCTTGTGTTCTTCTTTGTTGGTAATTGCTACTTTGGTTAGTTTTAATACAGAAGGATGAACTCTGATAGCTGCTTGGTAAGAACTTCATATGTGTCCTGTGCTGTTTTCAGCTGACTCTCGCAAAGGCTTATCAATGTTCTCTTACAGGCCAGAACATGATTTTTATGATACCACTGGATCTGTCAAATACAAGAGTAAGAACAATACATTTATGTAAAGTACGCTATTGCCAGTCAAGATGCAATCTTCTGAATGATGCTTTAAATTCAAATGCCACCTACCTGCTCTGCACCCTGTGTTCAATCAAATCGTTTCTAATTACCTGCAAATCCATACTGCTTTAAAACCTAAAGAATCACTTTTTTATTAAAAAAGCAGCAGTATCCTGACACATTTAGGTAACAGCTGCATTAGATACTGTATTTCCTGATAGAGAAGAATATGCAAGGAATATGGTCTTGTACCATGGTAACATGTTGAGGGATGAGTTTACTGCCAATGCCAAAGGTGAGGGCTGTAAACTACAAAGCATGACACAAGGTTTAATACCTACTCAGGAATGCCTTATTCTACTAGTAAGGCTAGTTCCAGTGCAACCTGTCTTATGTGGTACGCTGCCTGTTGCCAGTGACTCATGCAAAAGGTCTGCCAAGGGAGATGCAAGGGCCTGTCTTGTCATTTTAAGAGCACTTGAGTGTAGCCCATCTTGCCCTGGAAACTTGTTTATCTTTAGGTCCTGCAAACACTCATTACTTTCTCCTTTATTAACTACCCAGTCTCTAGTCTCTGATTATGTTGACCCCTGAATCTGTACTTGCTGTCAGGAGCTGGGCCTGAAGCCTCCACTATGAACACAGAACTGAAGTACTCATTTAATACTGACATTCCCTCATCTTCCTTAATGCTTGTCCCTTCTTGTCTTGCTCTAGCTATGCTATCCATTGTTTGAAATATTTCCTAATGTATCCAAAAGAAGCTTTAATAATATTTGACCCTTCCTATAACCTTAGATCCGGTTCACTATTTGACCTCCTTATTAGGGCCTTAGCTAATCATTATACAGCACTGCAGAAAGAGTCAGGTAGCAGGCACCAGACCGAGACAGAGCCCAAACTTCAGCAGTGAAAACTTTTTACAGCCACACAAATGATGACAGGAAACAGTATTGATCAATTTAAGGGCATTGGTTAACCCCTACGCAACTCATTGTTATGAAGTACAAATCTAGAATATGGTGAAGGTCAACAAAAGGCTAATGCTATTTGACCTGTTTTGCATCTTATGAATCTTATGAAAAAGTATTACCTTGAGTGCAGTCTATATTTTATTCAAGATGCTCTCATGCATAAAGTGCTATCGTATAACAGAATAAAACATTAGTAATTTCCAATGTCAGTGCTTCAGTAGTTCAGCACAACAAACATACATAACAAATGCCCTTGAAAAGTGCATTCTGTGTGAAACACATCAGGTGGAAGGTAAAGGCTGAGGAGGGACTGCAACACCCGTGTGTCACCCTGCTACTGTTATGCCAAACTACCAAAGCACTGAAATTGGAATTTACTGGTGCTGGATTCTGTTATGTCAAGGCACAGTATGCATGACAGCAACCTGAATAAAAAGCAGAACTGATTTTTTTTTGTAGTTCTTGTACTTAGCCACAGCACAGTCTTAACCCAAGCTACTACCTTTTCATGCCTTTCCATAATCACTACACATAGCCCTGCTGGTGTAATTTGCTCACCCTTGTAAGGGCTTGCCTGTGTTTCTTGGTATCATAAATAAGTTTAAGCAGATTTGAGTGACTCCCATAATTGCTGCTTTAATAGCTACTTATTCATTCTCAGCCCCTCTACTCTGTGTATGTTCTTCAGTCAGCTCTTATTATATCATTCATTTTATCAAACCTGCCTTCCTAAAGTAAAGGACCATGGTGCTGAATGTCAGTTGCTGAGCTTCTAGTACAATGTTGAATATCATACTGTTGTGGTTGTCCTGTCTGACTGGGTTATCAATCAAGATATCCCTGATAATGTCCTGGTTGGATATTAATACTACTGTATGTACAGCATTGTTTTCCCACTGGTTGCTTTTCTCACTCATTGTGAAAGAAAGCAATCCTGTGTTGCCTTTATAAACCTCTTAATTTTTTTGACTTACTGACAAAAAATGTCACAGTCAGCATCCAGGTTTGACTTACTGACATCAAAATGTCACAGACAGTGTCCAAGAGACTAAAGTCTCCCAATAGTATAGAGCTTGCCAGACTAGTTGCCTTCCTAATTTCCCATTCCATCTCTGGCTCCTGCTGCTCCCCACTCCCACTCATTCCAGCTTCACACCACTCCCGCTCTCTTGGCACCATTTATTTTAAAAAATAAAAAATAGTTCTTTTGTGACAAGGATCCTTGTGAAGCTCTTCGTGTGAAATGTGGAGGGTCCACTGATTGGCACTTTGTAAATCATGATGCCATGTTTCCATATTTTCATCTTTAGAGCCACATCGAGTGAACCAATCAAGTTGCACGACAAGGTTAAAAAGTTGTTGTACTATTGATGTGATGTCAGAATGATAGTGAAGCAAATTTTCTGACCTTTTAACTGTCCTACAACAAGAATTTGAAAGCCATCGGTTTCATGCAGAATAAGCCCCACCAATATATTAAACAAAGCAAAAGACTAGCGACACCCTCCCCACATAGCATAACATTTAAACTTTCAAATGCCAAACTGGCTATATTTACTTTCAAGCTCCATGTGAGGAGAGGGTCCTCTTAGTTTCAGACTGGAATTCCAATTTGAATAAGCTAAATCACCAACGTCAAGGTGGGGCCCTTCAATTTAGTCCCTAACCTTCCAATGCCTCAATGGCTACTAGCTAACTGCTTTTATACTGCGCTCCCAGCAGGGATTTTGCACAGGTGATTTAACTTCTCACTTTATACTGTGCTCCCAGAAGGGATATAACACAGACATTTTAAAGGGAGCAAGCTATAGAGGAGCACCATAAACTCCCCAAATTCAAGTAAAACCATAAAACCAAAAATAGCTGCTCAAACCTTTAAATTACTACACACTGGAATTCACATTTCTTATAAGGGGTGCTGCTAGATGGTAACAAATAACAAACAACGCAAAAAGACTAGCGCACACCCTACCCTACCAATATATTATAGGATTTTATAGCATGTGTGAGAAAAATCAAGCTCAATAATAGGCTAAACCACCAGTACAGCTGTGTAAATATGTAATTATGTGCCCATAATTACACCCCTGGACTTGTTTCAAGGTGCCATCCTCTGTACCTTAGAAAACCATTAAACTATCACTACACTGCTGTTCCCAGTGCAGACCACTGCTAAACTGAGTAGGGAGATAAAACTCTGCTATTTACTGTACCCACAATGTCTCACTATGTAAATCAGCAAACAGCCTGTATTTCTGTACTCACTACAGAAATCAGAGACTGCATTCTCAGTAAGGAAATATTGTCACCTATACACTGTATCTACAATGACTGCTTTGTAAGTCAACATCTGAGATTTTATATTGTTGTAACCTCTACTAAAATAAGAAAATGTATTGCTCAGTAAGGAACTACAGTATAAGACTAGCATATACTGTACCCCAATTTTTGCTATGTAATTTGGTATATGAGATGTAATACTGCTGTAACTGCTATCAAAATAGAAACCTGCACCTGTGGGCAAGGAGCATTTTGTAATCACTACACTGCCACATGAGTACAGAAGCACTGCTGTAACCAGCACCAGAAGAGGAGGCAGCACATCTCAGTAAGGAAAACATACAGTAAGTCAACTTTACATTATACCCACAATTACTTGCTTTTTAAATCAGCATATGAGATATTATACTGTTTCTGCAGGCAAGATTATGTCTATTTCCTTATTTTATTGATTTAACAGTTTTTCAACACATGCTGTAAGTACAACAAAGAACTCAAGGCTGTGATAATCACACTCTGTCTCAGATGTTTGAAGGCACTCAGCAGAAGTGCTTTGTGCTTCACAACACCTCCAAAGGTGCATGATTATTGACCCATAATCACACACCCTGTTGTAACTTTCTGGTTATTAAATACACACCCATGGGTATAGTAAGGCACAATGCCAAAGACCAAGTGTCCTTCGCCACTGGAAAGTGCATTAAAATTCAATGATGCACGCCTGGGGGCTTATTACACTTATTAAATCACTCTACGTATGTTTTGGGGAGGAAAATGAAATTCGCACCTGACCATGCGTTTATAGAGATATAATTAATGGGTCTCCCCTTTTGCCATTGAGAGATCATGGCATAATTTGTCGTTATAAAGGAGTGTTTATAAGGGCAAACATGCACTTGGTTCTCTTCCCTCTGTGTATGCTCCTACAGCAGTGTCTCCTTTCCTGGCTCGCGCTGCCTTCTAACGCACAATGGAGCCACCAAAAAACACGGCGGTGAGTAAATTTATAAAAAAACAAAATCAGGACTAGTGTTACAGATGGGGGACTGTGAAATTTTTTTTTTTAAATATAAGAAGCTGCCGAAAATCTAAATCCAACCGGTGGTAAAATAAAGTGAAGCATACTCGTAGCCACACTGAAACTGCTGATATTTTATATAATTACTGTGGCCAAAAGGGAGACCCAGCAATTATATAAAATAAAATATGGGTAGTGTGTTTAACCAAATATTCTCAGGGTTAGATGTTTTTGCACAAACCCCGAGCTTTGCCTCGGGTTTATGTAGCATCTAACCCTCAGGTGTGTGTAAACTCGCTAAACACACCACCCCGTACTTTATTCTATATTTAATGCACGGTCAGGTGACATCATTTAGGTAATGAAATTTCTAGAGTTTTTCCTGCCATTTTATAAATGTTGTTACTAATGATCTGTAGGATCAGTGTGACAAAAATCACTATCACTGAAGGTGTAGTACTATTAATTACCTAGGCTACTGATATACATTATAATGCAAAGAGAACTGCAAGCAAAAAACGAAAACTGATAAGTTTTAAATCATGTCCTGAACTGCTGAATAGTATTGCTGTGTTTGTGTAACTGTTTTACATCAGTTTATTTGTGTTCCCATGGCCTTGTTGCCCACTCCTTCAGGTACCCAAAAAGGTGCCCCCTCCTCGCTACCTGCAAGACTCACCCAGCACTGCTGGTCCTCCTGCTGTCAGTCTCTCATGTCCTGCATTGTCTGAAGATTCCAACTTATCCCTGTTAGGGTGCCCTTCTGCTGCTACCAAGGGATAAGCACTTATGAACAGCCTACAGATGGTGGGCATAGTAAGACAGCTTGCATCTGTAGCCTAGTGATGTGGGAAGGGTTACCGGACAGGCCATCATCTGGGATGCCATGTGCCATTCCTTTTCCTGTTTTCAGGACCTGACCCACAACCCATACCATGTGATGTTCTGAGGCAGTGACACTCGACAGTGTATAGTCACCCATGCTGCCAAAAGCCCCTCTGCAATGCCACCACCATGAGATGCCAGTCAAGCAGATCTGTACCAGCAACCCTCCAGGACGGAGGCATTCAAAGGATATTCTATACCCTGCCCTGCTGGCCTCTTCTCTTAACATCCCAGGCTCTGGGCATGAACCCGGGTCACCAGCGTGCCAAAGTGATGCCCCATCATGCAGTGCCATGGAGACAGCATTAAATCAATTTTTCAATGCGCACTCTCTGTTTTTGTGTGTGAAAGTAGTCATGTTAGGAGGGTTTTTCAGACCTTTGGTTCTGTTTCCTACAATGCACCAAATCCCATGAGATTATAATGTATAGCCACCCAGTCTTTTCAATCAGTTGGTTTTCCTGAACTGCTGGAGTATTTCTTTTTGTCAGCTTTCCTTTTGCCAATCTTTGAGGAAAGATTATTATTTCTTGTTCAGCACGGACTTGCATTTTTGGCAAACTAGAAGTCAAGCTAGAGTGTTTATTGGCATCAGCTTTGTCTGAGCAGCATGTGTGCTTGATTTACTGCCTTTTGCCTGCTGATCATGACAGATGAGCTTTTAATTTGTCCTCTTCCACTTTGTCTGCTTGTCATGGGGTGTAGAAATGACTTTTACCAGAAACAGTAAATTGGGTACAACATACCTTACAGGTATGATTTTTATTTTAAAAAAATAAATCAAGAAAAATACAAACAAATGACTTTTTGTTCAAACAGAGTAAATAAATCAAAAGAAAATCATAAAGCACAGCTTGGCTAGAAAATAGAGAGCTATCTTGTCAACATCTATCTGTGCCTGACCTCTCACAGAGCTCTCCCAGGGAGAACCACACAGAGCCTCTTCCCATGAACATCTGATCTGGGAGTCTCAGCTAAATCCTTTTATATGCTTGTAGTGCCTCCTATAATCTAAAAACACTCCCATCAATTATTTCAAAAACATGTATTATTATCAAATAACATAAATCATCTTACATGGATTTGTTTTTACAAATAATCAAGAACATTCTATTCTTAGAGAAAACAAACATTTGGAGAAACTTAATTTTGCCCTTAATATACTCATGTGGGCTACATTACTGAAACTCCGCCCACAAGAGCAAGGGGAGGAGATTTCCTAACAAGTTAAAAGGAGAATACCTAGGGCTGCCTATCCCTAAACAGGCTCAGAACAAGGCAAGCTTCTGAGCAGACACATGACTAAAGAGTGAGCTCCATAAAGGCTTGTGTTAAGGAAACTCAGGTATTAAGATATCTTTATTTTACATTGTATAATACCTGTACATAAGCCTGAGTTAGTACACTAAAAGAAAATGAACAAAAACGGACAGTCACTCAGAAAAGCTGCTGTGTAGTTCAAAGACAAGCATACCCTTCTCAGTGTACAGCTCAGCTGGAAAAACCAACAGTGCTCAGCACCCAGCTAAGTTATTTCATTTAAGTCAAGTGTTTGGCTGAGCTTTGTCAGGATTCAGGACAGAGTTTAATTTCTTGACTGCTGAGGGCAAAGACAGGAAGGCAAGTCTACCATTTAAATTCTATACTTTACAGAATATGACGCTTAAAGGGCTACTTTTCCACTCAGGGCAGAGTTAAAGTTCCCTGTTTGCAACTGCAGTTTTGCAAACCTTTGCAATGTGTGAAAGGACTCAAAGTTACAACAGATTAACAGAACCTTTTTACTTAGCTGGCAAAGTTACGAATGGGGGAAAATAATTATCCAGCATGTGAGTGGTTTTAGAATGGACTGCCAGTCCATAATAGTATTCTAACCCATCCCCTTCCTGAACTCTATCAGATATCCAGTCCCAAGGGTTCCTGAAGGCAGAAATGAAACAGAAACTGAATAGCGAGTGGCCAACACGCTTTTATAGTAAGAATGATAGTAGCTTAGCAAGGAAGTAAAGAATAAGCAAAAAATATATATTTAAAAATGCTGTTGCACAGCAGACTTAGAAATGTAAATAAAAGAGTTATAGAAAAAGAGAAAAATGAAGACTTCAGGTCCTAGACTGGTTCTAAAAAATGCAGGGAGGGGGGCACCATTACACTGCTCTCTAAATGCGTCTTTCCTGGACCATGTTGTCTCTTTCTTTCCAATTACTGTAACAAGATGACTGAAGTTTCACAAAATTTATAGCAGGTTTTGGGTTAGAAATTTCCTGGTCTCTGATTGGCTGAGACCCTTGTCAAGGGGTACATTTGTGTGATAAGATAGACTGGGAAATAACTAGTGAGTTAAAATCAGTGTGTGCCACCACTCAAAAAGTTCAGTACTGCCCACCTTTTTGGGTATTATTGCTTACTTAAACAAGCTGTAGCCAAAGTCACTAGGGCTGTGAAGATTTACCAAGTGACAAAAGTTACACATGTGCATAGAAATTATTCAAAGCCCAGGTGTAACTTGGTCATATATTGGAGGTGTTGCACCACATTTTCAACATGGCCTTTTTTGGACCCCTCCTCATAAACTGTGCCAGTGTTATTTTTTTTTTCAATTGTCCAGAAAGGTGATTGTGCAGACCAAATGAGCTATTTTGCACCACAGGTGTGAAAACATGTTTTGAGCAGGTTGTAGAAAATGACAGCTGTAGTACTTTGATGAAGGTCTGCAAAAATGGCAATGTTAAAAATGTGAAGTAAAAATATAAAAAATTGGCGATGTTAGGAGTGTGCATAGAAACTGCGCAATGCATGCTCGTAATGCAGTCATTTTTTTGAATTTTTTCACCAAATTTTAAACATGGCCTTTTTTGTACTCCTCCTCATGAAGTGTACCAGTGTCATTTTGTTCAATTGTCCCAAAAGGTGATTGCATAGACCAAACGCGCAATTCTGCACCACATGTGCGAAAACACATTTTGGTTAGGTTGTGGAAAATGACAGCTGTACTGTTTTGAAGGAAGTGTGCAAAAATGGCAATGTTAAAAATGCAGAGTGAAAATATAAAAAATTGGTGACATTAGGAGCATGTGTAGAAACTGTGCAATGCACACACATAACGCAGTCATTTTTTGGAATTTGTTCACCAAATTTGCAACATGGGCTTTTTGGGACCCCACCTCATGAACAGTGGCACTGTCATTTCATGACTTGGTCCTGAAAGGTGATTCCATGCAGTGACTGTGAAATCACCTTTCAGGAGTGAGTAACAAAATGACAGTGACAGTTTTCACGAGGTGGAGTCTCAAGAACCTCATGTTGAAAAATTGGGGCAAAAATTCAAAAAAATGGCTGAGATATGAGCATAAATTGAAAATCCCATTGAACGGCTGTATAGCATGCTTACCTTTAATTCTTCAGTTCGCGGTTGGGCTTTGAAGAGTGTAGAATTGTCCCGGTCCAGAAAAGATGACAGTGCCGACCTCCGCAGGTATGTATGGGGTAAGGGGGTGGGGTATGTGGGTGCTCAGTGTGGAGGGGAGGGGACTGCAGCAACGATGAGGGACTATATTCAGTTTCACAGGGTACAAAACTACAATGAGGGACCGTTTCTAATTTATAGCAAATGCAGAAAAGAAAATATTTTGGCACACTGGGTGGGCTCTCAGTGTGCTATATGAATGCTGACATGGGACTGGACACCCGATGTCAGACATAACTGGGCAGGGGCACTAGGAAAAACACGATGAGGGACCGCTTTTCTAAATTTACAGGAAAAAATCTAATTCTGCACACTGGGGTGGCTCCCAGTGTGCTACATTAGATGTCGGGCATGACTTGGGGAGGGGGGCACAAATAGATTCGCAACATGGTGGCACCTAAGAACTGCACATGCACATGAGTCGTGTTCATGCACAGTCCATGCATCAGAATGCAGAAGTAACAGCCAAATATGCAGCTGTTATTCCATAGGCCAATCATTGCAGAGGGGTTTAAGCTCTTTTGGGCTTTTGGAAGGATAAGTCCAAATGTCCAATGGAAGCTGTTGTGAGATCAGTCATTTTCAGAGCTACAGACCTCTCACAAAATGGCTGTAGGCTCTGCACACAGCCTGAGACCCGTGGTAAGAGGTACATTTATGTGCCAACAGAGACAGGAAAATAACTAGTGAGTTAAAATCAGTGTGCCACTACTCAAAATGTTCAGTACTGCCCACCCTTTTGGGTATTATTGCTTACTTAAAAAATGGGTAGGAAATTTCCTAATCTCTGATTGGCTGAGGACCTTGGCAAGGGATACATTTATGTGTCAACAGATACAGGGAAATAACTAGTGCCAACCCAATCTGTCCCAACTCAGTTAAAATGACTGTGCCACCATTTGAAAAGCTGCATGACAGCAATTTTCTCTGCCCACTTAGCAAGTATATACGTCCCCCTCTCAATCCCTGAGACTTTCAGACTGTACTAGTTTGTTTTTAGCTGTTGTTCTCAACTGTTCCCCTCTTACTTCTCACACTGAGAGCAAGTTTAAAATAGTCCAGCTCACCAAACACATGCTGCAGACTCATGCGAGATAGCATTTGATGATCTGCTGTGGTCCGAAGTTCCCTCACTGCTCTACTTCCTCAAGTTGCAGCCCTGCTGTCTGTTGGCAGCATGGAAAGATTTGTCAGCCCACACCTCCATGCCTGGTATACTCTGTCTTGCGGCCAGGTCCCACTGCCCATACAACCACGGCCAGTCACAGTAGCATTTCATACTCAGTCATTACAGCTGTAGAAACCAAAACAAATTAACAAAACAAAAAAATCACCTGTTTTCTATTGGTCCTGCTGCCTGGATGCCTGTTGCCGGCCACAGGTCTCCCTCTGAATGTTACTTCTTCCAGGTAGCAAAACATTATTCTTGCTTTGCTCTTGGGGTTTATGTAGCATCCAACACCTTGGGTGTGTGTAAAACTCTTGTTAAACACACCACCCCATGTATTATTCTGTAAATTGCTGCACTGTATGTGCTGTTTCCATGGTGGGTGTGCATGGGTGGTGGGGAGAGCTGATTAAACCCTCCTCTGTATATGGTTGTAATGTATGCACACTTTGTGTTGATGAGGGATTACCATTATTTGTAATTGGGGGAAGGTTAAGCCATCACAGAGAAAAAAATAGTATACAGCATATGCTTTTTGTTAACTTTATATGTGCCCTATACAGAACATATGCTTAGTTCTCTAAACAAAAAAAATGCACAGTGGGAGGCTGGAATGTTACAGATCCTACTATATACTTTCAGCAAGCACAATCATGACCATACAATAACAACAGTGCACAAAATATAGTTTTAAAATGCCTGTAGTAAACCTGCTGTAGATTTAGTGAAACTACAGCAACTCTACTGCAAGGACTGCAAAGAGTGGGACAGCATGGTCCAGAAAGAAAAGCATCTACAAAGTAGACCTCAAGGCCAAGAGCCTACACTTTAAAATGAACTAGCTAACTCCTGGAGTGATAGTTGGCATTTGGGAGAACATCAAGACTCTGACGGGTAAACCTAATAAAACCCTTCCCATCCTACTGAACACTGATGGCATCCCCTCCCAGGACATAGCCAATATGTTCAACAAGGCATTTACTGACCTCAGCAGTGTACCACCACCTAGTTTCCTCCAACCCACATCTGACCCCAACCCTCCTGGCAATCCAGAGACCCCTGTGCACTCTTACGCCCCTTTCTACCTCAAAGTTCTCATCCCCTCTGTTGCAATAAAATACATTCTTTGGCCCGGTGGCACTGAAGGTTGAGGCACTGGACACCACACCTCATGCTACGCTGGTGACCCGGGTTCGGGAATAAGCCCAGGTCGTCGGGGGTCAGCAGGTGAGGACTAGGATTGAGCATCAAGAGACAGCTCTCCTACTCTTGGGGTGGGCTGGGGAAACCACACTGTGCTGCAGTGACCCCTGGGGACGCCCAGAGGTACTTCTTGTGCTGGTTTGACTGGGAGGGAGCGCGGCAGACATCGGCACGTATGTGCACAGATGTCACTGCACATCCGTGCTCCCAATGGGAGAAAAAAAAGGTGGAAAGTGGCTGGGCACGACCATGTAGGTTGATGGCTGCACCCTGCCTCGCCAGGAGGACTCGCGTGGAATCGCACTGGGGGAGTCCGGAGCCAGTCTGGCTGGATAGGGTATGGGGAGACCCTCCAGTGGATCAGCGATGGACGTGCAGGATCCCCCATCATGTGAGTGAGCCTGGTGCTCTCCGGGCAGGCAGGGCTGGCGGCTGGATGCCCTCACCGGTAGTCGCCACAGCAGAGCAAATAATCAAGATGAATATAAAAAAAAAATACATTCTAAAAGCGCTTGGGAACTCCAGATCCAGTAGTGATCAACTTGACCTAAAGCTTAGAAGACTCACCTAGGACACAATTCTTTTTTTTTTTACAGTTAATCTTTTTATTGTAGTTATTGTGATTACACATACAAATACATTACATTCTCCAATATACACTTACATAAATTCTTAATGGGAGAAGGAAAAAACATGTCTGAAGTATTATACAATGATATTAAAGGGGAAAACAAATGTTGAGAAAAACAATATATAGCAGTACAATCTGTATGATAGACAGGTAATATGGCAATTTATGATTCAAGGGTAAAAGGAGTAGATATAAACAAGAAATATGAGTAGTTGTGATTGTACTCTATTATGCTGTAATTTAATACAAGTATGTGTAAGATTGTATAAAGGAAGAACATAACAAAGAGAAGAATATCTAAGAAAGTGAACAAGAATGAAGAAGGAAAGGGAAGAAGAAAAGGAGATAAAAGATAGAAAAGAGAGAGATGAAGAAGGAACTAAAGAGCTAGAAGATATTTCTAATGTGAACATGTAACCCACCCCATGGATTAAGTGCTATATGTTTAGACGGTTTAAATATTTAAAATAGTCCTGCCAGCATTTATTATATAAATTAAGTCGGTCAGAGGCTAAGGTGACATACGTATCAAGGATGGCGATTGAGATAGTTGTTTGAGAATATCCAGGAGGGTGGGAATGATGTTGGATCTCCAGCATTAGTATAAGGCATTTAATTTGAAGGAATAGTAGGGATTACCACCTATTCTGAGAATGGGATATTTTGTATGAATGAGCATTGAACATACCAATTATGCAATGTTTTGGATCTAATGCAAAGGATAGACCAATCACTTTCATTGCAAAGAAATGAATATGATGCCAAAGATTGTGTATGGGAGGACAATGCCATAAAATATGTAGCAAATTGCCATTGTGGGAGTTACAGCACCAACCAACATTTATTGTTGTTCATTATGCCCATTTTTTGCTAAATCTCAGGAGTTCTGTACCATAGATGTAGAATTCTGGTTTGTATAAGTGAACTGCGATTATCCTTGAAAGATTTATGGCAGGATAGCCAGCAGTTATGCCATTGTTAATTGGTTATGTTATAATTTAAAAGGGTACTCCATTTATTTTTTGCAATGATAGATTGATTTGGAATTGTATTTCTGATATGACTGTAAATTATACTATTTAATTTAGAGTTTGTTTTGATCCATTTAGAAATAAAAGTATCATATATAGATTCATGAGGAATAGTAGGAAGATAAAGGTTCCATGCCATGCGTAACTGTAAATATTTCCAGAAATCGTGCTGGGGAAGGTTCCATTGTTTGCACAGGTCAGAAAAGGATTTTAAATTGAGAGTCTGAGGTATAAGTATATCCACTAAGAAAAAAAATGCCCCTGTTTTTCCAATTACAACCAAAAATTGGGTGATTATCAAGAGTGATGTCGTAGTTCCCCCAAACGGGGGCATATATGAGAGGGGTTGGGTTAGATTTAAGGCTTTTATGAATTATTTTCCAGTAGTATATGGATGATGTTATTGTAGGGTGAGATTTTAAATTGGGGGAGAGGGTTATAAATGAAGGAAGTGGTGACATTTCCCTGACATAGAGATGTTTCCATATTGACCCACAACGGTGATTTATTGCTGGGTTTATTAAACCATTTGACAGTTTGGGCAGTACGGAAGGCCCAAATATCTGTTTAGAACTAGGGGAGCCTGAAGCCCCCTTTGGACCAGTGGGAACGCAGTTTGTTACGACTAAATCTGGGAATATTGCCTTCCCATAAAAAAATTGCCAACTTTATCATCAATTCTGACAAAAAAGAAAGTAGGGCGGGTTAAAGAGATATTATAAAATAGATACAGTATTTTGGGAGCTAATGGCATCTTGATAGTGGAGATTTTCCCATTAAAAGAGAGGTTAAGCAGTTTCCATCTGAGATTGTTTTTAATATTTGCTAATAGCGGGGAAAGATTGGCGTCCCATATCTTGTGTAATTTAGAGGTGATCTGTATTCCAAGGAAAGAGATACTTTGAGGGGCCCAACGTAAACCTAATATTGTATTCATAGAAGGGTTAAAAATTGTTAAATGGCATTGTTTCTGATTTGTTTAGATTCAGAGCTAGCCCAGTGAAGTAAAGTTGCTAAGTAACTTAATTAAGGGTGGTCCTGAAATTTCAAGATTTTCGAGTAGAATGAGGAGGTCATCAGCGAGGATAGTGAAGTATAGCGGAATTACTGATAGGGATACCTTGGATCATGGAGGATTGACGAAGAGCAGCTGATAGGGGTTCCATAGCTAGAATAAAAAGTGAGATATGACTTTTGCCGCACCTCTTGCCAGATGAAAGGATGAGGACAGAGTAGAGTTAGTAAGAACCCAGGCAGAGGGAAGGGTGAATAGTAATTGAATCCATGTACAAAATTTATTAGTGACACCAATGTGGGATAGAACACGATACAAATAAGTTCAGTTGAGAGAATCGAATGCCTTTTCAAAGTTGATGGCTATAGCTGTGGCAGGTGATTTAAGAAATTTAGCTTTGTAGATTAAATTAAATAATGAGCGGAGATTATCAGAACTAGTTCTATTTTTGATAAATCCAGCTTGGAAGGTATGGACAAGTTTTGAAATTACTGATTCTAAACGAGTATTTAATAGTTTAGCAAAAATGTTTCTGTCCATATTAAGTAATGATATCGGTCTGTAACTGGATGGGAGAGAAGGGTCTTTATCTTTTTTTGGTAGAATGGTTATAATGGCTTCTGTCATAGAATAGGGAAATTTACCTTGTGAAGATGCCTCTTTGAAGACCTTAAACAGTAAGGGGCATAAGATGTCAGCTAAGGGTTTATAAAAGTCTACTGAAAAACCATCACTCCCAGGAGCTTTACCAGATTTAAGGGAATTTAGTGCTGCTTGTATCTCTTTTAGGGAAAAGGGTTCATCTAGCAAAGCCATATCTTGTTGGGAGAGGTGTGGTAACTGTAAATTGTCCAGAAATTGTTGTATATATGCAGGTTGTGGGGAGTGGGGTGAGAGTATAATTTTTAGTAGAAGCATTGCATAATATGGTTAATTGAGGGATTATCTGTATGGATTTTGCCTGAAGGATCTTTCAAACTGGTAATATGTCTCTCCATCTGTTGATTCTTGAGTTGATAAGCAAGCAGCTTCCCGCATTTATCCCCTTATTCCCAATAACAGTGTTTAAGTCTAAGTAGGGCGAGTTCAGCTTTCCTGGATATTAATTCTTTGATTTTAATTCTAAGTTGAAGAATTTCTAGGTGAAGTTGTGAGTTATTATCTGGATTTTTGTTTTATAATATTGGGTTTCTTTTTCTTTAAGAGATTTCTCTAAATCAGCAAATTGTTGTTCCCTTAGTTTTTTCCTTGTGTGCTGCATAGCTTATAATTTTCCCTCTAACAGTTGCTTTAAGTGCTTCCCAGATGGTACCTTGAGATACATCAGGAGTGTTGTTAAAGGAAAGAAATTTTTGGATTTGGGATCTAATCCAAGGTAAGAAATCGGGGTCATTCAATAAGAGTGGGTCTAGACACCAGGAGGGGGATTTAGATGGCGGCGGGCCCCAAATAAGATGTAATTTTATAGGAGAATGGTCTGATATATTCATTGTAAGTACATATTTTCTTTAAGCAAAAAGGTATTACACTTCAAGACCTTCTCAGCTAAAGTCAGGATAAATTCAACAAATGGCTTTGAGTAAGATGTTTCACAATACAACACATTTCTGAGACATTCTAAGCCCTCGTCATTAGGGATATTTGTGTATAAAGAGCACACATCCATACTAACAAACAGGGAAGTAGGAAAAATATCAATGTCTTCCAAAAACTTTAACAAATGAGTGGTGTCACGTAACAAGGACTCAGAAATGTGTTGTATTGTGAAACACCTTGAAGTGCAATACCTTTTTGTTTAAAAAATATGTACTTACAAAAAAGGTACTGCCATGGGGCTGCCATGGTCCTGAATTATGCCATTTTATATATGGCTGATTGGGAGAAAAGAGCTATTTACAGTGATGAGAATCCTTTTTGCACCTTATTGACTTTTACAAATGTTATATTGATGATTTATTTTTATTTGAAAGGGACAGTGGAAGAGCTAGCATCCTTTGTTTTGTATTTGAGGTAAGCAATAAGAACCTACATTTTAAGGTTCATTCAGATGCACAAGAAATCAGTTTCTTAGATATTTTGATTTACAGGAAATTACATGGTAGCGGTATGGGGACCAAATTGTATAGGAAAAATACGGATAGGAATTCCATTTTGTTATTTAATAGTTGTCATCCTGAACATGTAGCTAAAAATAACCCCACAGGACAGTTCCTAAGAGCTAAAAGGAACTGCTCTGAGCCAGGGGATTATGTTAATAGTGTTATGGATCTTAAAAATTGATTTCAGGCTAGGGGATATAGTAGCTCTATTTTGAAACAAGCACAGGAAAAGGTGGACCTGAAAAATAGGTGTGAGAATCGGTTAACATGCTAGGAGTAGTTTTAATCAAGATGATGTCAGTTTTTTAGGTAGTTTGGTGTGAATAATGAATATGTAATATCTTTGTTATGTTGCACTGTCACTTTAATTGCACTGTTTAAATGGTATGAGATGCCAAAGCTACCTCAGCCTTGAGAAAGCATGAGAGTTGGTGCAAAAATGTTTGGTTGCTCAGAGAGGGGCACATTGTAACTGTATTCTGGCATTTGTGGTGCAATAAAATGAATTTGTGCTTATAGCCTGACTGTAATATGTTGCTTTTTGTAGTCCATAGATGATATGTAGCAGTGTTGCTGTTTCCTGTATGTGAGTACCTTGCACTTGGCTCTATCTCTGTTTTTAGCTGCCTGGTTGTTTTCTGCCTTTTGTTTTCTGGCATACTTAAACAAACTATTAGGCTCATGTAGGAGCTTATATTTTGCAATATGAATGCAAATGTCTCCTACCACCAGTCACAATGTCCTCTCAAGGGTTTCTTGAGTTTGTTTGCCTATCCTCTTTTTTCACAGGATGGGTCTTACCCATTTAAAGTCCCAGGCCCAGGCCTCGAATGCCCATAATGAGGGGACTTTGAATTCAGAGCCCTGTTGCCACAGATAAAGTATTGGATATTAAAGGGCCTTTTGTTGCTTGAAAGAGTGGTGTTATAGGCCAGATGCCTTTACTGGCAGAGAACATCGCTTACAGCATGCCTCATGGTTAATCTCTATATAATCTATATATTCTTGCTTAATAAACTGGTGGGACCACATTATGCTCACCCACATGCCCCCCCATTACATGACATGCCACCGTACTTGCACATACCTCCTCCGTGCACTAAAATCCAATCCCTACACCCACAACTCTCGCTGTACTGCTACTGTATTACCCCTCAGAATACAGCCCCCTACTCCCCCTGCTAGCTACCATCTTGGTTCCCATCCTCTAGTTACCCTGATAACCCACGTCATCAGCACCTTCCCAGTCCTGATCACACACGTTAAAAATCCCACTAACTTCCAATCTAAATGTGCCTCACCTAAAATGCTCAGACTAGCACTGCTCCGGCTTACGCTCTCTTATCAATGCCAATATCAGAAATATACACCCTAATGCAGGGCCACCCTCCCCTACTGTCTCTTCTAATGGCAATAATGGTAGCCTCCTGCTGGCCTATTTAATATCTGCAGTCTTCAAAAAGCTCACCCCCCCCCCACAGGGCTGGATTGCCCAGCACTCATCCGATGTCTTAGCTCTATCTGAGACCTGTCTCTCTGATAAAATACCCAGTGGAGCAGTCAACCTCAGTAACTACACCTCCTATCGAGCTGACAGGTCTAGTAAGAGGGAGGCAGCTGTGCCATCTACATAAGATCCTCCCTTCACTCCCTAGAGGTCCGCACCCCGGCACCATTGCATGGAGCCCAGACCCTAACAGTCAAAATCAGCCTTGGCAACCCAGGTAAATCTCTTTACATTATGGCAGTCTACATTTCCCCTTGCAACCAAAAGCTCGCTTTCAATTCAGTACTGGATAGCATCTCCCACCTCCCACCTAGGAGTGAAATCATCTTACTGGGAGATTTCAATGTCAATTGGTTATCAACTGCCTCATCCCCCTACAAAGACTCTAGCTTGTGACCTCACCCAGGTCATCAATTCTCCTACCAGGTGGGACTCTAGAACAGGGACCCCTACCCTAATCAACCTATCCTCACCAACCGGCCTTATAACGTCTCCCATGTTACAGTGCACCCCGACTCGATTAGCGACCATTCCCCAGTGACATGCCGATGGTCCACTAAAATCACCCCCACCCCCCAAAGGTCACTGTACATAGATGCCTCAAAAAGAGAACCCTAGCATGGTTCAAGTCTCACCTTGCCTCCTGTGACTGGTCCCCTATCCACTCTGCCCAGACTGTGACACTGCCCTCACCTACTTTATTGCCACCTTCAATATGGCCTGTGACATATTCACACCCTACTCCAAACAAGTAATAAAGTGAAGAAACACGCTTGGATCTCCCAAGCACTGCTTGACCTAATGCACCAGAGAGATAACTCATGGCATAAGGCCCTAGACTCACAGCTCCCACAGGACAGGCAACTGTACAGAAGGCCAGAAACAGATGTACCTGGGCAATCCAGCAAGCAAAAGCAGCGTACTACAAACAATCTCTCACCTCCTCCTGGGGCTCAGGGAAAAATTTCTGGACCAATATTAAGGAACTCTGTGGGAAAACTGTTTCCCCTACCCCAGTCCAGCTTATAGTTGACAGGGTTGTCACCCAGGACCCTATTGCTGTCTCCGATGCCCTCAATACCTCTTTCTCCGATCTCTCTCATAGTCTCCCATCGAACTTCTTTGACCCTACCATCCACCCCCCACCAACACCTTAGGCCATCACCAACACTACCCCTTCAGACAAAGAATCATCTCTGTAATGAGGCAAATGCTATCTCAACAAAGCTCAGGCAAACTCTCCTTATAGCACTGATTCCCTGGACTCAAACTCATTTGGCTTACACTGGATGTGACACTACCTCATCTCACCAAAATCATTAACCTATCCTTATGCCTTAGCCAATTCACCATGGTTTGAAAGAGAGCAATAATAACCCTATCATGAAGAATTGCAACCCCACCTCCACAAGCAATTATAGACATATCTATCCTGCCACCCCTCTCTAAGGCCCTCGAAAAAATAGCATCTGATCAACTAGCTGATTACCTATCCAAACACGACCTGCTCTGCCATGAGCAACACAGTTTCCGGAGGAGCCACAGCACCTCCACCACCCTCATTGAACTCATTACTCTTATTCATGAGGCACCAGAACAAGGCTCCTTGGCCAGGGCTCTCTATGTGGATCTGACCAAGGCATTTGATACCATCAGCCATGAGCTACTACTCCATACCCTCCCAGCCCTTAATTTTGCCTCAGAAGTCACTGCCTGGTTCAAAGATTATCTCATGGGTCGGACACAACAAGTCAAAATAAATAGAACCATCTCCACTAGCAAACCGGTTCGTACTGGTGTCCCCCAAAGGACAATATTTGGCCCCTTACTCTTCACCCTCTTCCTGAACTCCCTCCCAAAGGCCTGCAGCAGTCAGATGCTGCTTTATGCCGATGATGCGTAGTCTTTTGGAAGCATCCACATCCAAATTCTCTTCAAACTGCTCTGCAGGGCTTCTTTAGGGGAGATAGAAGCCTGGTTTTCTGATCACCGTCTTATAATAAACTACAAGAAAACTAAGTCTATGATCTTCGCCCACCACCAAAGCCCCCATTGTCACACTCCACTAGTTGTAATGGACACCCATGACTCAACTCTGGAGCAGGTCTCATGCTTCAAATACCTTGGAGTCACCTTAGACACCTCCCTCTCCTACCACTCTCACATACATAATGTCTCCTCCTCTCTTAACACTAGACTGGGGATCCTTTACAGACATAAGCACTGCCTACCCCCCCCAGCCCATGCATCTCGCTGTGTCCTCATCTATCTTGTCCCTGGTGGACTACGGAATAGTCATTTATGGGTCAGCTGATCAAATTGCCCCTATGCAGCATTAACCTCACCCTCAACAAACCTTGCTGGCTAGTCACGGGATGTGACAGGTTAACTCACACATGCAAGCTTTATAAACTTACTGACTGGCTAAATTTCCAAGGCAGGCTTAAGTACTATACCTGCCTCCTTGCCAAAAAGATACAACTTAAGCTAGCCCCAATCGGCCTCCACCCACTTATTCACACAGCCCCCCATATCAGGGCACAAAGGCACTCAACAAACCCCATTCTGCTAGTCCCTCACTGTAGAACTTCTTTTGGACAAAGATCCTTCTGCTATCGTGCCCCACTATGGCTAAACAGCCTACCATCCTCCATCTCCTTGGCCCAAAGTCTCAACCAATTCAAAACTAGACTCAAAACCCTACTGCTAGACTCTGCAACCTGGTCTGTAATTAAACCCCCCACACACATTTCTATCCGCCCTCTCTGAACCTCATACCAGGGACTTATGTTACCCAAGAGCCTAATCTATATCTCCCTTCGTTCTCAATCCCCTGTCTAGATTCTATGACTCTGGGTCCCTCAGGATCCTATGTAACTGTATCCGTCTAATCTCTGACCTGGACCTTACTTATGCTCCCTGCTGATGTAACCCGCAAACTACGCTTAAGCCAGGACTGTATGACCTTGTATTATTTCATTATTGCTGAATGTGTATTTTATTTTTATTTCATTATCATCAAATGTATATCTTTATTTCTGTATTTTCTTTGTACTTCTTACTTTTGTATGATGTGGAGCCTTTGCAAAAGAGTCTATGTCTCAAAGGATTGTAATTCTGATTCTATTCAATAAATAAATTTACAAAAAATTTACAATCGAGCACCACAAGGTTTAAGATGGATATTGGCCCTTGCTTTTGGTCTAGATAGAGAAACTTTACTAGCAGGATGGCAGAGACATATTTTAAAATCTACAGCTAGTTTAATACAGTATATCTTAAAGGATGGTGAAGAGCTTGGGAAGGACATAAAAGCAGACTTGATGAGAAAGAAAAGTGGTTTTAATATTTGAAACACACAGTGAATATTCTGTGTATCGGAAAAAGTTGAGGAGACCATCAAGAGACAGGATATTAGAACTGAGAAAATTAAAACTAACAAATTTGAAAGAGATTGTAGAGACTATGAGGAAGGCCATATTTTTAATTGGAAAGGCCAGAAAATTCCTAAAAAACCATCCTGAAAAAAACTAGATACTTAATTCTATTGAACAAGAGATGTTTATACTAATGGTTCTGATTCTATAGCAGTTTTCCTCCCTTTTTAGCAAAAAGTCAAGGGGAACTTCCACTGAATCAGGAAGCAGTCAAGAGTTCTTTGAGGCAGGAGAGTATGGAACACCAGTCGAGACTTTCTATATGTCCTCACCATTTGAGTTCACAAGAACAGCTCCAAGCAAACAGAACTGCATGATTCCTATTCCCCATCATTTTTCACCCCCCCCCATTCAGAAAGCGCCTGTATCAGTGAACATGATGTATGGCAAAACCATCCTTTTGCCAGAATGTGTTCCCAGGCGGAGCCTGAGAATAGCACAGTTTCGGGCAGACATACAAGGAGGGGAACAAGAGGGAGAAACAGGAAAACTAGGGAATATAAGAAGAAACAACCAGTTTTTCAGGTGTTCCAGAGGTTACAGCAGATCACAGAGTAGGGGTCGCAGATATTGAATTCTCAGACTGATTACTCTGTGGAGGAACAAAACAAAATAGTTTTCAATGTTACTGACTATGTTTTGACAGAGATGGAACTTAGTGTTCTACAAAAAGGTCTTTCTTTTGTGCCCACTCATAATTTGAATAACTTTGATACAGCGGTTGATATTTATAAATTTACTGGCAAACTTAACCTTAAAGTTTTATTTCACTGGGACAGCAATGAATCACAGGATTATAATAATAATAATAATAAATAATAAAACTTTATTTGTGCAGCCTTTCATAAAACCAAAGCACCATACAAGTAAATACATTTAAAATATCTTAAATTACAACAGCCCAAAAATAAAATCAGACTCAAATGCACTCATCCACAAATAGGATTTTAAGCCTTTCTAAATCCCTCCATGGTTGCGCTACTCGTAACTCGCTAAGCAGAAAATTCAGGAGGTAGGGCTACATACATAAATGTACATGCCCCAGAGGATTTTAGAAGTACCCTGGATCTCTAACAACCCCTCACCAGCTGAGTGGAGCGATCTCCTAGGGCAATAATGGACCAGGAGCTCTTTCAGGTAGTCCAGGCCAAGTCCATGTAGGGCTTTATAAGTCAAGAGACCGACTTTAAAGGTGATCTGCCACTGAACTGGCAGCCAGTGCAGCCCACGCAGCACCGGCATGATATGATTAGACCGAGAGGTACCATTCAAAAGCAGGGCTGCAGTGTTCTGCACCAGCTGCAGGCAGTGGATTTCAACCCAGGAAGTCCTAGATAAGGGCATTGCAATAGTCCAGCTGTGAGGATACAAAGGTGTGAATCAGCATTGGAAGATCACCAGATGGGACCAGATGCCTGATCCTGGAGATATTCCTCAGATGGTAAAATGAGGGCTTGATGATGGCAGACACCTGCGAATGCAGAGTCAACCTTTCATCGAAAATTACCCCCAGGTTACGCACCTGTTCAGAGGCCGGGAGTGCAACATCCCCATGATAAAGTCCTGAGGTTAAGTCAACCCCTGGCACCCCTATCCGGCGAGCCGGGTCCACTACCAACACCTCGGTCTTTCCGGAGTTCAATTTCAACCAGCTCAAAGCCATCCACTCCTGGATTTCACCAAGGCAGTTATTAAAGACTGTGAGAGCTCCATCCTGGTTGGGTGCAAAAGAAAGGTAGAGCTGGGTACCATCAGCATAACAGTGAAGCCTCAGCCCATACCTTCTTACAATGTCTCAGAGAGGTAGTATATACACTGTGAACAACATGGACAACACTGAGCCCTGAGGAACCCCACATGATAGAGAGACTGGGTCTGAGGGAAAAAAACAGAAACCACTCTTTGGGTTCTTCCTGTGAGGTAAGATATAAACCATCTATCCGATAGTCCACAGATAAACCTCAGACGCTCAAGCAGAACCCCCATGGTCCACAGTGTCAAAGGCTGATGAGACCTAAAAGGACCAAATATAATGGTTCCTCTGATCCCTAACCATCAGGAGATCATTGTGCACACAAATCAGCACTGTCTCAGTACTATGCCTTTTCCGAAAACTGGACTGGAGGGGTTCATAGAGATCATGGATGGTTAAATGGTTCTCCAGTTGAACGGCCACTACCTTCTCAATCACCTTCCCTAAAAACATAGAAACATAGAATTTGATGGCAGATAAGGACTGCTTGGCCCACCTAGTCTACCCATTTCCTACCTAACGGATAAGCTACAGGTCCTAGTTAACCACACATACTTCTTCCTACCCCCACTAGAATTGCCTTATGTCTGTCCAATGCATTTTGAATTCCCCACTGTTTTGACTCTACAAGCTCCTCAGGAAGGCTGTTCCATGTATCCACAACCCTCTCTGTGAAGAAATACTTCCTCACATTACCTGTGGCCATCCCCCTATCTTCAAATTGTGTCCCCTTGTTTTGCACATCTCTTTTCTGAAAGATGCTACCCTCTTGGACTTTGTTAATTCCCTTGAAGTATTTGAGAGTTTCTATCATATCCCCCTCTCCCTTCTTTCCATGAGGCTATGCATCTTTAGTTCCTTTAGTCTTTCTTCATATGTCTTCTGATGCAGACTCTGCATCATTTTGGCTGCCCTCCTCTGGACAGCCTCCACCCTATCTATGTCTTTGCAGAGATGGGGTCTCCAGAACTGTACACAGTACTCCAGATGTGGTCTTACCAACTGACTGTACAGAGGACCAACAACTTCCTGTTTTCTATTGGTGATGCCTCCTATGCATCCAGTATTCCTCAGCCCCTTACTGCCTTCTCACATTGCTTGGCTCCACCTTTAGGTCATCTGATATGACTACCCCAGGTACCTTTCCATTTTTGTCATTGTCAATATCTCACCCCCACTGTGTACTCTTCCCTGGGTTTTGTTTCCAGTGCATTACTTTGCACTTCTTTGTGTTGAATCTAAGCTGCCATACATTTGACCATTCCTCCAACCTTGCCAAGTCCCTTTTCATCCTTTCCACCCCACCTTGCATATCAACCCTGTTGCAGATCTTTTTGTCATCTGCAAAGAGACATACTTTCCCTTCCAGTCCCTCTGCAATGTCACTTATAAAGACATTAAAAGGACTGGCCCCAGTACTGAACCCTGCGGTACCCCACTAGTAACCCTCCTTTCTTCAGTGTGACTCCATTTACTATTACCCACTGTGTCCTGTTGTCCAACCAGTGTTTTATCCATGCTGCCACCCTGGTACCCACTCCCAGGCTGGCTAATTTGTTTATTAATCTTTGTGCGGGACTGTGTCAAATGCTTTGCTAAAAGTCTAGGTAGGCCATATCCACAGCCCCTCCCTGGTCTATTGCTTTGGTCACCCAGTCAAAGAAATCAATTAGATTTGTCTGACATGACCTTCACACTGTGAATCCATGCTGCCTTGGGTCCTGTGCCCTACTGGCCTCTAGGTACTCAACAATGCTTTCCTTCAGAAGTGATTCCATCATTTTCCCTACCACTGAGGTCAAACTGACAGGTCTGTAGTTTTCTGCCTCTGTCTTGCTCCCACTTTTGTGAAGGGGAATCACATCTGCCCTCCTCCAGTCCTCAGGTACCACACCATCCTCCCATGATTTATTAAAAAGGGTAGTCAGTGGTGTTACTAGTTTTTCCCTTAGTTCTTTTAGAATTTTGAGGTGAATCCAATCAGGCCCCATTGCTTTATTCACCTTCAGTTTTAAGAGTTCTTTCAGAACCCTTTCTTCTGTGTAAGGACTAATAGCAACCCCCCTATCCAGAGTGCTTCTATTGACCGGATTAGGTATTACTACCTGCTTTTCCTTTGTGAATACTGAGCAGAAGTATTCGTTCAGTATCCCTGCTTTTTCACTGTTGCTCTCTGCCCAACCACCTTCCTCTTTGTTCAGCCTCAGTATCCCTGCCTTAGTCTTTCTTTGCTCCCTAATGTACCCATAAAAGGTTTTATCCCCCTTCTTAACCGAGTTGGCTATCTTTTCCTCAGTTTGGGCCTTTGCTATTATGACTACCTTACCCACTTCCTTCTGCTTTAACTGGTACAGTTCTCTGTCCTGCTCCTTCTGTGTTTCCTTATACTTCTTGAATGCTATCTTTTTCTCCCTTACCTTCCCCGCCACTTCTTTTGAGAACTATAGTGTTTTTTTCTTTCATTTTGATTTGTTTATTTGCTTCACATAAAGGCTTGTTGACTCTGTGATGGCGGTTTTGATGTTTCCCCTTTGTTTGTCCACCCCACCTTCTTGCCTGTTTGCTACTGCTTTTCTGAGGCACTCTCCCATTTTGACAAAATCAGCCCTCCTGAAGTCCAGTACCTTCACTTTTGTGTGGTTTGACTCTATAGCTAAGTTTATCATGAACCACACTGTTTGGTGGTCACTTGTTCCCAGATGGCTACCCACTTCAAGATCAGAGATCCTCTCTCCGTCCCCATTTGAGAGTACCAGGTCTAAGATTGCTCTCTCCTGAGTTGGTTCCAAAACTAGCTGTCTGAGGCATGCCCCCTGTAGGGCATCAAGAATGGCCCTGCTCTTGGATGTGGCTGTAGCAAAGGTGCTCCAGTCAACATCTGGCATATTCAGGTCCTCCATCAGCAATGTCTCCCCTTTCTCTGCCATCCCAAGGATGCCTTCTATCATTTCTTTGTCCATTTCTCCCTGAGACAGGGGTCTGTTTACAACCCCTGTGCGGATTGTGGAGCCATTTCCAGTCTCCTGGGTGACCCACAGTGCTTCCTCTCCTCCCTGTTTACCCTTTAGTTCTGTTTCTTTGATCCCTTCCCTTACATAGAGAGCTATTCCTCCTCCTCTTCTTCCCTCCCTGTCCCTCCTGTAGATTGTGTACCCTGGTATGTTGACATCCCAGTCATGGTTCTCTGTGTACCATGTTTCTGTGACTGCCACAACATCCAGGCATCCCTCTTCCATCAAGGCCACCATTTCAAGGAGTTTTTACCTAGACTATGGGCATTGGTACTCATTGCCCTCCATTTTTTATGGCTGTATTTCTTTTTGCCCCATCCCCGTCCCTACTGCCTTTATCTTTTTCTCCATTTACCCCTGCCCTTCTCCCTATTAATTGCTCTATCTTGGTATTTACCTCACTAATTACCCTGATTTTGGGGGGGCTAGGATTTCTCTTCTCCTCTTCAGTGCCTCCTCTTAGCTTTAAATGCTTGCCATTGAAGCATTTAAACCTATTACCTAGGATCCTGGTTCCCTCCAGGATAGATGCAGACCATCGCACCTGTATAGGCCTGCATCCCTCCAGGTGGAGCCCCAGTCCCAAATGAAGCCAAATCATGAGCTCTGCACCAGCTTTTCAACCAGTCATTGAATCCCATGGTGTGGAGTACCCTAGCCTCATCCATGCCATAGACAGGTAACACTTCCGAGAAAGTTACCGTGTGTGCTACTTGTCTAAGGCCCTTCCCCAACTCCACAAACTCCTGTTGCACTGCTGTGATCCCACTCTCAGCCAGGTCATTTGTCCCTAGGTAGATAATAACATCCAGCTCCCTCGCCCTTGCTGCTGCTCCCACGATCCTGAGGATTTATTTCCTGTCCCTCCAAGCCTTGGTGCTGGGCAGGCACCTTACCTCCCTTTTCCCTCCCTCCTCCAGTTCTACCCTCATAACAATTGAGTCCCCCACCAGGAGTTGTTTCCTTCCCCTGTGAGGTCCTGGGGTCCTGGGCCACCCTCCTGTGGGTCTCCATTGTGAAGATTCCCAGCATCCTCCTTGGTCTCCATTGCAGGTGCCTCTATAGAGGAACCATGTTTTGCCAGAGTGGCGAATGAATTGTGGAGAGGCACAGCTGGAAAGATGTGCCTCTGTTCCACCACCCTCACCCTCCCTGAGCCCACTGTGGTATAACCACTCCACTTTCTTGGCAACCTCTGAGGTAGTGGTGGTGGCCTGGTTGGTCCCTGGGTGGGGGAGCAGGTTTCCTGAATCCTTGCCAGGTCAGCATGGAGACGAACAACCTCCTCCCTCAGACCAGAGTGATGCCTGCAAATAGGGCAGCAATGCAGTCTCCAGAATGTCTCCCCGAAGGCTGCTGCTTCACAGCCAGTGCATTGCACCACTCCCCACATGTCTGTGTCCCTTCCAATTACAGATGCTTTTTGGTTTTTTGTTCTTGTTTTAGTGTGTGCAAGCTTGTGAGTGTCTCTACCCCTATTCAGTGTGCTGTGCCTTTAAGGATATGAACAGGTGTATGTTGTTAGCAGTTTTGGGGAAGTGATGTCAGAGCCCCTGCTATAAAGGAAGTTATGCTCTTGGGACGGGTGGGGTGAGGGAAGGGTGGGTGGAGTAAACCTATGCCATCCAGAAACAATCACCTACAACTCTTACCCTCCACCCCGATAAGTGCCTTCCTTCCTTTCAGGCATCTATTTCACAAAGACTAAGTAACAGGTCTAGTCACAACTGACTGCAAATATCTCCCAGCTACAGTTCCTCCCTGGCAAATTAAAGTTAAAACTAAGAAAGGTCCACCCCAAAAACAGAATCAATACTAGTTACTTACGCACAGGTCCAAAAGTAATAATTCAGTTCAGTGTAGTCTAGAAAAATAACCTCCTTGATTCAAGGAAGCTGTGGCTGCTTTCTCACTCTCTGTCTCAGTATCAGCAGGCAGAGACCACAAACAACTCCAGTTATAAATCTTCAGTTCAACTAGGGCCCCTTTCAGGGAGGTTAGAGATAGGTCTGTAGTTTACATAGCAGTCAGGGTCCAAAGAAGCTTTCTTCAGGAGGGGTGTTACCACTGCCTCCTTCATGAAGCTTGGAAACTCACCTGTTTCCAAGGAGCACCAGACTATCTGTGCAAGAACCAGACCAATAGCATTAATACAACCCAAAATCAGGGAAGTTGGTCCTGGATCCAGACTACAGCAAATAGGGCATACACTCTGGACAATCTACATGATATCCATGAATTCCGGTCGGTCGAAGGAACACCAGGAAAACCGAGGAACTGCAGCCTCACACTGATCCAAAGCAATGCCAGAGTGTGCCAGTTGAAGTGCCTCTCTAATGTCAGCCACTTTAGAAGCAAAGAATCGAGCAAGTTCATCACACTCCTTTTGTGACAAGGCCCTTCGCAACTGTAGACAGGCTGGGTTGCACAGCATATCCACAGTACAAAAGAGCAGAGCCGGTCGATTCTGCGCAACCGCAATCTCCCTGGACAGGAACTCTGCCTTCTTGATGGGTGATTGCAGATTGATAGGCCTGATAATGCTCCATCAATCTAAGGTGGTCGGCATCAAGGGAGGATCTATGCCAGCAACCTCTAACCTTCACCTAAGTCACCGCATTCCTCTGAGACCGAAGGCGGGGAGAGGTGAACACAGACAGAAGCAATGACATCCAGAGCCACCGAGACTGATGACACTTCTGTTGTGGTTTCTGGTCCACTTATTGTGTCTGTAAATGATGGGACATGTAAATCCTTTAAACCGAATTCCACCTTTATTCCCCCTCAAACTGCTGCAGTTTCAGTTTTTGAGAAAGCATGTCTAAAGGATTTAGAGGCATTGAATACTGTTAGATATTATAACTGCACAACTGATGAAAAAATGGCTATTGAGAGTTTGAAAAAGAATGATGGCATTATCATTAAGCCCGCCGATAAAGGGGGAGGGGTTGTTGTTTGGAATAAATGTGATTATGAAAATGAAATGCTGAGGCAGCTAAGTGACAATAGTTTTTACCTATGTCTAACTTACGATCCTACTGATAGATACAAGATAGACATAGATGTTATACAGCAGGAAGCATTTATGAGTGGACTGATTAACCAAAACAATTTAGTTTTTTTAACAGTTGAACATCCGGTCAGGCCAGTCCTATATGGACTGCCTAAGGTCCATAAGATCCTTGAAAGACCACCAGCAAGACCTATAGTATCTGGCATTGGATCATTTGCTGACAATTTAGCAAAGTTTGTAGATTGTCATATTAGATCCCTGGCTATGGGCACTAGGTCCTTTTTGCGTGACATCACTCATTTGTTGAAGTTTTTGGAAGACATTGATATTTTTCCTACTTCCCTGTGTGTTAGAATGGATGTGTGTTCTTTATACACAAATATCCCTAATGATGAGGGCTTAGAATGTCTCAGAAATGTGTTGCATTGTGAAACATCCTACTCACAGCCATGTGTTGAATTTATCCTGACTTTAGCTGAGAAGGTCTTGAAGTGTAATACCTTTTTGTTTAAAGAAAATATGTACTTACAATGAAAAGGTACTATCATGGGGGCTGCCATGGCTCCAAATTATGGCATTTTACATATGGCTGATTGGGAGAAAAGAGCTATTTACAGTGATGAGAATCCTTTTTTTGCACCTTATTGACTTTTACAAATGTTACATCGACGATGTATTTTTTATTTGGAAAGGGACAGTGAAAGAGCTAGCATCCTTTGTTTTATATTTGGAGGGGAACAATAAGAACCTACGTTTTTGAGCATTGAGATGCACAAGAAATCAGTTTCTTAGGTCTTTTGATTTATAGGAAATTAGATGGTAGTGGTATGGGGACTGAATTGTATAGGAAAATACAGATTAGAATTCCATTTTGTTATTTAATAGTTGTCATCCTGAACATGTAGCTAAAATATCCCCACAGGACAGTTCCTAAGAGCTAAAAGGAACTGCTTTAAGCCAGGGATTATGTTAATAGTGTTATGGATCTTAAAAATTGATTTCAGGCTAGGGGGTATAGTAGCTCTATTTTGGAACAAGCACAAGAAAAGGAGGACCTGAAAAATAGGTGTGACTTGTTAATACTAAAAGAGAAGGGCAATGATTTACATCAAAGAAAGGTAAAATGTATTACCACTTTTAGCCCTCAGGCACTTTGGATGGGATATTCAGACTGCGCCAGGCTGTGGCGCAAGCCTGGGTGCAGTGCAACTGGGATGTGCCAGGGCGATATTCAATGGTGCTGTGCCATGGCTCAGCACCGTTGAATATCACTCTGTGGCCACCAGCATTGTGCATGGTGCAATGGCACTGTACCAGTGCAATTGGCCAGAGGGGGCAGGGGGATACACTAGCGCAAGTGCCGTTGCGCTAGGCGCATCAATCGCGATATTCAAAGGTGCACATGCAAATGGGGCCATAATGCATGCAAGGCACAAATGGAGCCATTTGCATGTCATTATGGTGCCATTTGCATGCAGGTGCACCCATCCCTGGTGACTTGCACCTGGTGCCCTGTCAGACTGCAGCCGTCGGGGACCGACGCCCCCTGCACAAGCGTCAAAGTGCCCCACTGCCCGATCGTGGGCATAAGTATAAAAATAAGGAACTCCTATATCCCTGGTGGTCCAGTGGACTGAATCCATTCACATATCTGGATTGTGTAGTACAGTATGGTCTGCACGTCCATTGGCCCATGCTGTGGACCAATGGGCATATAGCTGTACTGTATGTATGCAGTCAGTGGGTGGGCAGCCAGCTTGTATAGGTGAGAGCTCCACCGCCACTGACGAGGAGCAGGGTGGCAGGGCTCAATGGGAGGGTGCAGAGGGGTACCGCTGGACCACCAGGGATGGGATCCATTATTTTTTAGACCTCTGTCACCGCCTGGGCCATGAAAGCAGTCCACTGGTCCACCAGGAATACAGGACATTTTATTTCATACTAATGCCTCATGACATGGCTGAGGGTCCACTGGACCAGCAGAGATATAGGGGTTTTTATATTTATACTTTATGCCCGCGATCAGGTATGGGGGGCGCTACTTGACGGAGGGTGCCCCGAGCTCGATGGCTACCACAGCTGGCAGCCGCCATGTTGCACCCTGCAACACGGCAGCTCAACTGTGGGTGGCCGGCTGTTGCTCCTTTATTTTTGGAACAACTGTATGCGCGTGCATATAGGGATTGTGTCTGCATGGACCCGCACATCCTGGGCTGAATATCGGGATGCGGGGCATGCATGGGCACGCCTCCACTTGCCCTGCATACATTACTGATGCACCCCGACACATCGGGATTTATGCCACGCACTTTCCCCTTTTGAATATCATGCCAGGGCACATCAATGAGTTACGCATGGCGCAACTGTGTTGCGCCATGCGTAACCCTTCTGAATATCCCACCCCTTGTGTCAAGAAAATTATTATGAATAATTGGCACATTTTAACAACGGAAAAGAAACTTGATTATGTCACTAGTGAATTTCCATGGTTTGTTTACAGGAGAGCATCAAACCCTCAGAGATATTTTAGTTCATAGCATTTATTGGGAACCTCTAAAACCAAAGGAGACTGTGCTTTCAAATGGTACATTTCGGTGTGAAAACTGTTCCTTTTGTAGGTATATTAAGACAGGAGAATTCTTTAGACACCCTGTTACAAATCAGATATATCAAATAGATGGATTCTGCAATTGTAATACTAGGAACATTGTTTATGTTGCTACTTGTAAGAGTTTTTATGTAGGTAAAACTGTACAAAAATTTAAAGTGATAATCGGTCAACATGCTAGGAGTATTTTTAATCAAGATGATGTAAGTGCTTTAGGACAGCATGTAAAAACTAAAGGGAAAACACATAAATTTTCTTTCCAAATGCTTGAACAAGTAAAAGAACAGATTCGTGCAGGAGAAAAGCTCAGACAAAGAGAATCTTTTGGTAATATAAGACAAAGTCATTTATGGAACCAGGTTTAAATGGTTTCTTTCGATATCACCCTATTTATAAACGTTCTGTGCCTGGTTATGAAGTTCATTCTGATATTCTTAGCATGTAATTTTTGTACACCACTTTTTGTGTTTTTAGGAAGTTTTTAGGTAGTTTGGTTGAATAATGAATATGTAATATATTTGTTATGTTGCACTGTCACTTTAATTGTACTGTTTAAATGGTATGAGATGCCAAGATGCCAAAGCCACTCAGCCTTGAGAAAGCACAAGAGTTAACGAAAACATTTGGCTGCTCAGGGAGGGACATGTTGTAACTCTGTTCTGGCATTTGTGACGAATAAAATGAATTTTTGCTTATAGCCTGACTGCAATATGCTGCTTTTTGAAGTCCAAGCAATGTTGATATGTAGCCATGTTGCTGTTTCCTGTATGTGAGTACCTTGCATTTGGGTCTATCTCTGTTTTTAGCCACCTGGTTGTTTCTCTATACTTAATAAAGCATGTTGGCTAGTAGTACATGTACCCTGTCTCACACACACCTACGAACTCTACACACATTCGGGATGGTGCAATCTGGACAGCCGCATTCATTATCAAGTTTGCCTTCTTGCAAAAAAATCTAAACTTGGACTGACCCCCTCCAGGTGTACAGAACCTCTTCTGCCAACCAAACACCTCCAGAAGTACTGGGGGATTCAACAATCAAACCCTTAGAGTCCCCTTCCATTGAACCTTGCAAGGTCAACTGTCCTATGAATACCGTGCACCACTTTGACTTAATGCCCTCGGCAAGGACCTCATGAAGGAAATAAACGAGACCTTTCAAATCAAACCTCTTTGCCTGCTTGTCGATTCAGCCAGCAATTGTGACTCGTGCGGCCCAGCCCCACTATTCCTTACCCTCCTGGATTCCAGGTCTACCTTATTGATTTGTCCACCTCCCTTCCTAACCCAGAAAGCTCCCTTCCTCCCCTCCCTCATCCCTCCCTCCCTCCATTGCCTCTCCTGCTGTCTTTCCTCCTCCTGTATCCCTCCTCTTGGCCCTCTCTCTGCCTTTTCCCCTGTCCAACCTCTATCCATTCATCTTTCTTCCCCTGTTCCCCCCTCTCCTCCCTCTCAATGTGTTTTGGGTAACCTTGAATGTGGCACTTACCACCATTGGGCTCAAGGGTTTCCTGGTAGTCCTATCTTAGTTGCACTGCTGACTACAGAACTGTTTCCCTACCTTGTTCTGGCAACCCTCTTGTTAGAGCTGTACTACTTACCATGTTTTTCATTTAATGTTTGTTTTTGTATTACTAAATGTCTCAATGTCTCCCACAGTTTTAATTATTAGTATATGTATACCTGAACCAATTTTTTATCTTTTTCTACCCAATCTGTGTATTGCTCACCCTGGTTTTTGTATCCTGTCTCCTTCACTGTATTGTACCACTGATTGTTTCTGATGTGGAACCTTTGTAAAACAGCCCTGGCTCAAAAGTATTTTCCTAGATGTGAAATAAATAAATAAACACTGTAGTTATATTTTTAACTGTACAAATTGCAAGTCAGTGTTGAAAATACACCTTTCCCTAACTAGGGAGCGAGACATTGGTGCAGGGCCTTCCACCTCACCAGGAATACCCCCTCCCCTTATCTGTAACTTGTGGCAGCTGAGCACGTAGCACCAAGATGGCTCATGGCATCAGGTGCTGATGGAGCTGGGTGCATGCTCACAGGGCTGAAAACATTAGCCCTGGAGGACTGGGAGCTCTGGGAGCTGGTCCAGGGCATTGTCAGAGTGCAGAAACTGCCAAGTGGGCAGGGTCACAGCGGGGTATTTTACCCTGTGTCTCACATCCCTCAGTCTCTTTGGCTGCACCCTAGACCACCTGTTCGGATTTGCATTTCTGCTGAGCAAGTTTCATTCACATGATCATCGGGCTCATTGCCCAGATCCTTACTGTGCCGCTTTGGTTGCTTCACCACACAGTCCTCCATGCAGTACCTCCACGTTACCATCCAGCTCTCACCGAATCCAGTTGCTGCCTTCTGCTGCCACTGGCCTGCTCCTGCCCAGCAGGCACACTGATCTCCATCTTCTTGCCTCCCACTGCTTCTTCCCTTGGGCCACCCATTCTCTCCCAACAGCATGTCTCTGGAAGACATGATTAGCCAGATCTATGGCCTGGCAGCAGCCAAGGGCACAGAATTGCTTCAGAAGTCCCCTCTGAGGGGACAACGGGACAGGGGCGGCTTTTGCAGGAGACAGCACACGTGCAGGATCCACAGCCCAGCTGCACATGGTCATCAGTCAGGTGTGCATGGGTCTGGTTGCTCCCACAATCATGCCAAGCATGCATAACTCCCATGCCAAGCAGGCATAGCTCCCCATATTTTTTGCTCTACCCCACCTGAAGCATGATTACCCTCACCAGGGTGGGCTTTCTGCTACTGCAGTCAGTGGCATTCAATTGGCTCACGGGATTTTCTACAATGCTATGCCCTTTTAATTCTGCTTCTGGAGCTGACAACACCATCGAGGACACTAAGCAGAAGCTGATAAAAAGGGACTTCTGGTTCACTCGGAAGTGATGCAACATGCCATCCCCTCATGGCTGGGCCTCTCTGTGTAGCCTGAAATTATCCCTCCAGCTTGTAGTTCCCCAGTGCCTTTGGTTCATGTTTCTACACAGGAACAGCCTACAGGATCTGGCACCTCCATAGTTCCACCTAACTCTCACCTAGTTAGGTCACTGCCTACTACTGTTGCTGGCCTGCTCCTGTTCAAATGGGCAAACCAATCTCCAGCTGATTGCATTCCACTGTTCCTTACTCAGACCACTTCCTCTCTCCTGGAAGTATGTCTCTGGAAGATATGATTAACCAGATACATAACCTGGCATCTGCCAAGGGCACAGGCTGGCTTCAGGAGTACCTCAATCTCCAAAGGGATGATGGAAAAGGGGCAGCTGCTGTGGCAGACTGAGTGGGTGGCACAAGTCATGGTCCAGCTCCATGTGGCCATCTGTTGGGTGTGCAGCAGTCTGGTGGCTCCCATGCTTGCACCAAGCAGGCGTAACTCCCAACATTGTTCGACCTCCACCCACCAGAGAATGATTACACTTGCCTGGTGGGCCATTCTACTCAGCATTCAGCAGCCTTCATTTGGCCTAGGGGACTCTCACCCATGCTTTCCTCTCCTGCTTCTGCTGGAGGTGGTAGCACCATCATGGAGGATCATCCATGGTGACAGGAAGAACTTCTGGTTCAACTGGAGATAATTCAACACACTCTTCCCTCATTGTTGGGCCTCCTGCATGCAATTTAAATTTTGTCCTTCTTGCCTACTGCTCCCCCGTGCCTGTTTCTGCACAGCAGCAGCTTACAGAATCTCCTTGTGCATCGAGTGAGTCCAGGAAGACAGTGACTGCTGGGCCTTCCAAATGGCCACCTTCAAGACTCCCAGGAATGGTGCTGCTGCCAGCAATAGGGGTGAGTAATTATTGGTTAGGCTTAATAAGTGGTTTTGGTGGAGGATATGTTGATGAAGGGGCAGCTTGACTGGAGATGGCTGGGGAGGTGGGAGCGCTCTTCCTGTTGTTCAGACATATATGGTGAGGGAGTCCTGTGGGGCTGGGGCCAACCCAGCCCTGGAACTAAAGGACAGGGTCTAGAGCCTCCTTCTTGCCAGGCAGGTGAAGCAGGTGCCCAAGCATGGCTCAGCTAGAGAAGATGTTCACCTGCTGGAGGGGATGATCTCAACCCTTTCTGCCAACTGGGATAGACTGCTTCCTGCTGCAGTTTTCCTTGATGCAGAGGTTTGGACTAAGCCAGCCACCCACCTTCATCCCCCCCCAAGGTGCCCCTTCTGTACACCTTTCACATGGGAGATGTGGTCTGCACTGCTGCTAAATACTCAGTGTGCTCACAGGGATTGAGGTCCAGTTACTGGCAGTTACTCCCCCATGGGCCCACTTCCAACACTTTGTGTGTCCTGTGTCTCCCCCATCATGGTGTAGGTTGCAGTTGGGCTGCCTGGTGGTTCCCAGGCCTTCCTCCAGGAAGGTCTTCAACAATGTGCAACCTCTAACACCTAGGGCCTCTGGTATCTCAGGGCCACTCAGGCCCTCTTAATCAATGTTGACCTAGACAAGTAGGAAGCCAGCATTTTGGAGATGAAGAAGGGGACCACAATGTGAGACCCTGGCTTGCTGAGTGATCACATTACCCTGGCTATGAAGGAAAACATCTAGCACAAGGAGTATATTGACATGTTTACTGTTTTTTGGGAGGAAGAATGTGGACAGGCAAAAAAAGTCAGGAAGAACAAGAAGAAAAAGGATGAGCCCAAAACCCAAAGGTTTTGCAGGACATGGTCATGTGGATCACCTCATTCAACATCCTGAGTATGGTGATCCTGGAAAAGCAACCAAAGGAGGCGTTCAACCTCATTAAGTATTAGGATCACATACTGAAAGATTAGTACTCCTACAACAGCAATGTATGGCAGCTCTATGATGACTGCTTCTATAGAAAGATGGATTCTAACCCCAGCTGTGCAGGATGCAGATGTTCCTCTGCATGGAGAACATGTGACTGAAACTGAGGTGCCCTTTCTTGTGTAGCCAACAGACAACTGACTGCTTGTCATGGGGATCCACCACCACAAAAGAGCAGGGGGGATGTTGGGTGGAGGGTTTTGTTGGAAATTCAACAAGGGTACCTGTCAGTTGCACTTGAATTGCAAACACAGGAGTGTTTCTCATTCTGTGGGAGAAGCACTCCCTTAGCAAGTGTAGTCACTCAGAATGGGGGTCAGGGTTTAAGTGTCCCAATGACTTACAGTGGCACTACTGAAGGGAAGCGTGGTGCTTCTGCTCAAAAATCTCCACCCCCAGCAGTGTCTGATTGAGTACTAGTACAGTACAGTAGGAACAGTCATTCAGTCAATTCAGCTGGGAAACCAGGCAGCAAAGGACTCAGGGCAGAATCTTGCAAGTGCACATCTCTTATTTTCCATCCATTCTAGCTGCCTTAAATCTCCTAGTTTCTCTTAGTTTTCATCTGCTCTAGTTGCCTTAAAAAAAAAAAAAAAACTATAGGAAAAAAAATAGGATGTGCAAAGTGGGCTATTGGTGCTGAGGGTCACTGTTTATCAAGGCCTTGGTCCAGGAAATCGGGCACTGTCCCACTTTCTAGGCCATAAATGACCTCCGAGCCCAGCTCTGAAAAGCATGAGAACAGATATTATGACTACACCAATGATTAAATGATGCAACACAGCCTTGGAACCCACCCAGACACCACCCAACCCCAGTAAGCAACCTTCTACAGCAGAGGAATATTATGTCTGGAGGTTGACAAGTGGTGCATAGGGACAGGGACCACTAAGACAGGATGTACAAATCCAGCAGTGGTCAGGAGACTACCATAAAACTGCAGAACAGGTTTTCACAACTTGCTGAGGCAGGCAAAGGACCAGGTGGTAGTAAGAACCAAAACATTGGTGTGCAGCAGTACCAAATATACCGGCAAGCTAAATCAACTAAGGACGATGCATCAAAAAAGGGAAAAAAGAAACTACTCATCGTGGGGACTCCAAAGTAGAGTTGAACCCCACCTAAATGATAATGCCCAGACTGAGATCATGGTTAAATGTCTCCCTGGCATGACAGCAAAAAGAGACGTGGACCATAAAGAAGGGATTGTGCACAGGGAGGGAGACATCAAGGGCATTGTCATTCACCTAGCGACAAATGATATCACCAAACAAACATTAGAGCAGCAAAAACTCACATTACCAAACTGGAGGATAAACTAACCTCTCTTTCATCCAGCGTACTTCCAGTTTGGGAGAAAGGAAAAAGTTCTGGAAAAATTAGAGAAAATGAAATTAAGGAATTAAATGCATGGCTTCAGGAATGGTGTCTTGGGAAGGGGCATAGCTACATCAGTGAATGGCAGGATTTTTGGGAAAGAGACTTCTTTAAATACAACGGCCTTTACCTCACTGAGGAGAGGGTTAGTGCACTCGGACAAGAATTTGATATTTTTGCAGGATGTTTAAACTAGTGGATGGGAAGGTGGTGGCTGAGCCAGACCAAATAAACGGTATCACAGTTGATGCCCCTCCCCATATCCAGGCAAGGAGATATCACATAGGACAAAACAAAAAGATGTAAACTGCTCAGGGGATATACGGATGGGAAAGGAGATCACAACAAGGGGAAACTGGGTAAATGGGAAGCGCGGACATGAAGAGCAATAGGGACCAGTGCACACAGTCTGGTTATCAAGATACCTGATCTTACAGCTACAGTATTGGAGGTAAAGCTGAACTGGGTTGCGATAACTGAAACGTGGTTTAATGAAAACCATGACTGGGACATCACCATCCCAGGATACAATCTCTTCAGGAAAGACAGGAGGGCAAAAAAAAGAAGGGGAGGAGTTGCTTTATACATAAGGGAAGACATAAAAGTGATAGACGTCCAGAGAACGCAGGACGGTTCTGAGGCCCTGTGGATCATGCTGGAACCGGATAGAGGCTCGGCCATCCAACTAGGCATAATCTATAGACTTCCATCACAAGGGGTAGAAGGGAACAAAGAACTGATGGAAAACATACTGAAAATGTGTGACAAGGGGGAAGTCATACTGATAGGGGGGATTTCAACCTACCAGAAGTAGATTGGGATTCTTGCACAGTAGCTATGGCAAGAAGCAGAGACACCCTGGAAGCCCTGAAGGGAGCAGGGCTAAAACAACTTGTTAAAGCCCCCATGAGATGGGATGCCATCATAAATGTGGTGTTAACGAATACTAACAAGGTAGTGGAAGTTGATGTAGGGAGTCATATAGGGTTGTGTGACCATCGAACCGTATGGTTCAAAGTCAATACAGTAGAGGACTACAGCCACTCAAAAATCAGGGTCTTTGACTTCAAAAATTCAGATTTTGCACAAATGAAAATTTAGTTTAGGGACATCCTAGAAAAAAACAACAAAGGGAGGGGTACAGGAATGTTGGACTAGCATATGAGAGGCACTTACAGAGGTAGCAGCGGAATACACTAAACAGGTTAGAAAGACAAAGAGGGAGAGAGGAGTCACATGATGCGGGACACGGAATAGCTGCTTCTCCGTGAGCTCTGACCTGCCACCCGCTAATTTTACGATTTAACTCTGTTTAAGGGGCTTAAGCCAGATTTCCTGTATCGGGTACAGAGGAGAACCTGTGCCCTTTGTTTCTATGGAGACGGAAATGAGGAAGCTACCCCCTAAACATACTCCTCCCGCGACCCCCGAAAAAGCGGCGAAGAAATCCAAGGCCTCGACATCCTCGCTGGCTCAGGGGGCTGGTGATCTCAGCGCTTCGGAGGAGCCTCTCACTCTTGCGCGGTTCCTGGATGAAATCAGGCCGCTGAAATCTGCAGTCCAGGATATGGCAGGGGAAGTTAAAAACATTAATACCGCCATTGAAGATCTGGCTCGCAAAGCGTCGGACAACGAGGCCCGTATCAAGTCGTTGGAGGGAATAAAGAGAAAATGGATTGACGGTGAATAGGATGTTAACGTATCCACAAACTGGAAGCGAAGGTTGAAGATTTGGGGCGGAGCCGGGCGAATAATGTGGTGATCATTGGGTTGCCGGAGAAAGCAGAAACCCAGAACCCGATCAAGTTCATCAGAAATTAGCCGAGAAAACTGCAGGACTCTACCTTTTGGATCAATGTATATCGTCGAAAGGGCTCATAGAGCTGCCATGCCTGCTACCTCTCCTGATTGTCCTCCAAGGCCTTTTATTATTAAATTCCTAAACTACCAGGAAAGGCAATTACTTATTGAAAAGGCAAGAGAAGATAAGGACATATTTTGGGAGGGCTCTCGAATCAGAGTGGTGCAAGATTTGCACTCTCAGTGAGGAGAAGCATGCTGCCTATCATCCACTGGTGAAAAGGTTGATAGCGGCTGGTATCAAATTCTGCATGGGCTACCCTGTAAGATTTCAGGCTTTTGTTTCCAGTGAATGGAAGATTTTTGAATCCCATGAATCGGCCACTGCTGCACTACGAGAGGCCTTCCTACGCTGTTCAAGGATCCATGAGGAGAGATATAATTGAAATAGGCCTGGAATCTGAGATTCATTTGGGGATCCAGTAATGGACTTGATGTTCGATGCATGTTGGAGCAGAGTGGACTGAACAAGACTGATTGATGCGAGGGTCAGCTGGACCTGTTATGGGACCCACTACTGTAGGCCTAAAGCAGTGTTGTTTTGATTATGACTTTTACATATTGCGTGTGCCTCTATAGGCCTCTTGCATACGTTAATCTACTGAGGCTTTATTTTGTGCAGTCAGAAATATTTAATGTTGCCGGATGAAGATTTAAATACGTACAATGGGCCCTCGGCTCTATTGAGTTTTCTCTACGGTCTTTTTTTTTTTTTTGCATATTATCCGATGGCCCAAAGACTATGACAGATCGTCATGAGAGACCGCTAGATTATTATTAGTTTATTATAGTCATTTTGCGAAGATGATTTATTATGTGGGATTAATATGTGTTTGCCTCCGCTCTTACTTGGGGATGAGACCCTAATTCATTTATTTAAAACAGGGTTTGTTTGGGCTTTCTATCAACAGTGAATTATTTACCTCCCAGGATATGGGGAATATCCACCTTCTAGTAGCAGTTAGTATGTGACTTTGCATTAATGGGTATCTCTTTACTTCTATATTTGATCGCATAACTGCATGGGGAGCTGAGATTTACTTCCAAATGGCTTAGGCCCAAAGGTAGCATTAATAGTACTCTAGGTATGTAGGATTTTACGATTTAGGTATAGCTTAGGAATGGACGGACGTTATTAAATTTCAGGAGGGTGGCAAGGGAAGAGCGCGATTTAAGGGCTAAGTGGGCTGGTGTCATGGACCGTAAGGAAAGATGGATACTGTTGGGTGGGAAGGAAGGGGGGTTAGGTCTCTGGGGATTTGTACTAAGGGAAGTGGTTAGTGACGGGGCTGTGGGGGGCGGTATAGTAGTAGTAGGGTTCATAGGGAGGAGAGGGGAAGTAGACTCTTAGTGGGGGAGGGACACAAGGCTGCTGGTACTATAATGATTTATTTGGTATGGGAGCAGTCATTATACATTACAATCTCAGTAAATTGGAATGGGGACGGATATCTCTATTAAATTTCTTACATGGAATGTAAAGGGGGCTCGGCATAGAGCTAAGCAGTTTAGAATACTGAAAAATATTGAGGCTGTGAAAGCAAAATTAATATTTTTACAAGAAACTCATTTGCTTCAGGAAGAAGCCAAATGTATGAGAAGATTGCAAATAGGAGAAGTCTTTCCTCCCAGGGTAATACACAGAGCAGAGGGTTATGATATTAATCCATAGATCAATACCTTTACCCCCTGAAGGTAATTCAGGATAAGGAAGGTAGATATCTATTAGTGTGAGGAAAATGACAAAATATGGAAATTTTGTTGGGGGGGTCTATGGGCCTAATACAGATGGCCATGATTTTTGGTGAGCTTACTAAAGGTTTTACAACCATTCATGATTTTAGGGGGGGATTTTAATATGGCATTGGACCCCTTAATTGACAGATCCTCCAGGTCCCAATTGTATCCAACACCTGCTTCTCATGCTTTTAACGATCTATTAGATCGTTTGGGTTTGGCAGATGTCTGGAGGGTGCTTCATCCGGAGACTAGAGAGTATACCTTTTTTTCCCCTGCTCATGGGTCGGGGTCTCGAATTGATTATATACTTTTCTCACGTCATGCTTAAAGGAGTCCTTGTTCTGAGATTATGGCAGCCCCACTCTCAGATCACTCTGCGGTGGAGGTTACGGTCTCCTTTCCCTCCCTCACTCGTAAAGGCAATAGATGGAAAGTAAATAATCAAATTTTGAGGGTGCCCAACGTGGTCCAAACTCTGACGAAACAAATAGAGGAGTTTATCTTGATTAATTTGAAAGATAATGTCCGCCCAGATATTTTCTGGAGTGCATTCAAGGCTTATGTGAGGGGTTTATTGATTAGCCAGGCCACTAAAAGGAAGAGGGAAAAAGACGCCATCATGTCGGACTATTAAATCAAATTAGGTCTTTAGAAACTACGATGATTTCTAACCCCCAAGAGGAAGATAAAGTGAAATTAATTAAGATTAAGGATACATATCTTAGAATATTGGGGGACCAGGCTGAATTAGCTATAATTAAAACTAAAGCTAATTACGTAGATCAAGGGGAAAAGTTGGGGAAACTCCTGGCTAGGAGCATTGCGCAGTTAGAATCGTCCCGCCTGATTGAAGGGATTCTCTCGGAAGAATATGGGTGTATTAAGACCACTCCGGAGGACATGGTTCTAATTTTCTGGAAATATTATGAATCCCTGTATAGTGGTATGCAATGTCCTCCAGCTCAATCTGAAATCCTGTCATTTTTGGAGCATCTTCCACTTCCCAGGTTAGATGAACTGGATTGTGGTTTTCAACGCTGAAATAACGCAAGGGGAAATAGAAGCAGCTATTAAAGGTCTGCCTGTAGACAAGACCCCGCCCAGATGGGTTTTCGCCATTTTATAAAACATTTTCCTCTCAGCTGATACACCTATTGTTTAGCTTATTTCAGCATATTCTTTCTGGGGAAGAGGTAGACAAAACTTTGTCGGAAGCACTTATCGTCTTGATCCCTAAATCAAACAAACCACCTGAGAAGCCCGCCAGTTATAGACCTATATCATTGCTAAATTATGATATCAAGATCCTGGCTAAAATATTGGCAGAGAGAATTAATAAAATATTACCCAAATTGATAGGAGCTGAGCAAGTCGGTTTATGAAGGGCAGATCTTGGCCGACCACTTTAGAACACTGGCACATGTCTTCTCGGCCTCCGAGGGGACCGATCTCCCGATGGCGTTGGTCTTCTTGGATGCCGAGAAGGCTTTTGATAGGGTTCATTGGGCATTTTTATTTTTGGTAATGGATAGATTTCGTTTCCCAGAGAAGTTTGTGGGTTGGGTTAGAGCACTGTACTCGAACCCCTCTGCTAGAGTTACGTGTAATGGGGCTATATCAACACCTTTTAAACTACATGTGGGTACGAGGCAAGGTTGCCCTTTATCTCCTCTCTTATTTAATTTATACCTGGAGCCTCTTATAAGGAGTATAGTGATGTGTACTGAAATTATGGGGATCAAAGTTAGGGACCAAGTTATTAAAAGTCACGGCATATGAGAGCGATCTACTAATTTATATCTCGAAGCCTAATAGCTCAGTTCCTAATCTGTTTAAGGTAATACATAAGTTTAGCACCTTAGCCAATTACAAACTGAATCAGGACAACGTTGTCACCCTCAATAATAGGGTATTCAAAGGAAATTGAGGATTTGGGCCTAGGATGGATCCTAAATCCCTTTAAATACTTGGGCCTTAATTTGACAAATAATCTAGATCAGCTGCATCAATTAAATCTGGATTCTTTAATTCATAACATAGAATTAGACATGAAAAGGTGGGCACAACTCCCACTGTCGTATGGGGTAGAATAAACATTGTTAAAATGAACATATTTCCTAGGCTTTTCTACCCCTAAGTATGTTGAATGTTCTAGTCCCCTTGTCATGGTTTAATAAACTCATAGGAAAATTGCTGATTTTGTTTTGAGGTTATAGGAAAGCCAGGATGTCTTATTCTAAATTAGCGTTCTAAATCGCTTCATGGGTTGAAACTACCTCACTTCATTCTTTACTTTGGGCGGCACAAGTAAACAGATATGGTAGATGGGTATATTCTTCGGCCTGCTCCTCACCTGCAGAATACGCTCCGCTGTGGGTAAACCTGGAAGTTAGTTTTATCAAGAGTTTGGGTCTTAATCCAGAGGCCTTATTTTATGCCACTGGTAGGCTATTCCTCCTCTGTTAAAGAAATCCCCATTGGGGTTTCTTTAAGGATTCATAACCAACTCTGCAATTACTTGAAATATGATCAAACTAAAGATGGGGCACAACCCATTATGGTAACCCTCAATGGCTGATAGGAAACAAGACTATCAGGCATAATTGGCTATCTCTACCTGGGGATTGCTCTTAAGGAATTTCTTAATGATGATGGGGTCTACTCTCAACCATTGAAGTATTAAATAAATTGGGCTGTCTACGAAAGACAGCTTTAAGATTTTTCAATTACGCCATGCATTAGTTCAAAACATCGGATTGAGTCAGTTAACCCGCCCGTATCCCGTTTCTGGGTTGATCTAGGCCCGTTGATAGGAACTCCACAGGCTATTTCCAAAATTTACTAAATGTTGTTTCACTGGGCCTTCACGAGAATTTAGCCTCTTCATATTGGGCCAAAATCTTTCCTACCGTAACACTAGATTGGTCACAGATTTGGCAGAATTGTCACAGGTTTATTCGGCAAGATTGCCTGAGACTTATTCAATTTAAAATTTTACACAATATCTATTACTCCCTCAAAAGTTAGCAGATTTAAAGTTGGTGGAGGATCCTAAATGTTATAGATGCGGTCAGGGAGGAGGAGATTTATTGCATATCTTTGGCAGTGCCCTAAAATCAGACCACTGTGGATTGAAATAAGGAGCAAGGCCAGTCCGTTACTAGGATTAGACGATATGTTTTGTCCAGAGGTTTGCTTGTTAGGGGACATGACAGGTTTCTCAGTCAAGCTGAGGAAATTTCACATGGCCTTGATTTCCATCACCGTGAAAAGGTTAGTTCTCAAACACTGGAAGGATTGCCTTAGGATTACCTATTCTGAATGGTTAGCGGACCTTCTTACAAGCCTCAGAATTGAGAGGATGATAGCAGTTCTGCATAATCAATTGCCTCTATTTGAGAAAATCTGGTCCCCATTGGTTATATCTTATTCATAGGTAGGTAAGTGGTAGTCGTCTTGTACTGAGCCGCTTTAGGGGGTAGCGCTTGTGTGGGTGGGTATGGTGGTATATGGGGAGGTTGGGTATTTGGGGTGGGTATGGGGGTTGTGGAGACTTATTAAATCTGCTAATTTTATAAGGTTGTTGTAATTCAATGTTTTGAGTGTTTGTATATTGCCTTGATATCATGTCTCTGCAACATAAACTGAATAAAGAGTGAATGGCAAAAAAAAGAAAGACAAAGAGGAGGAAAAACACACTATGACGCTTTAAAGAAGGTTGCAGCAGCAGTGAAAGGGAAAAGAGTAGCATTTGGAAGTGTAAGGGATCCAAAAGCGATAAGGACAAAGAGATAAACAAAGGAAAACTAAACAAGGCAGGGAGGGTGATCAGGGCGTCGAAGGTACAAATGGAGGAAAAAAAATAGCTTTGGGAGTGAGGGGAGATAACAAGACCTTCTTTAGGTACATTGGTGAGAAAAGGAGAAACAGGGGAGGATTAGTCAGACTTATAAATAGTGAAGAGAATAGGGTAGAGGGGGACCGGGAAAAGGCTGAAGTACTAAATGAGTACTTCTGCTCTGTGTTCACAAAAGAGGCAGCTGGTGGTGGACCTACCCTGAAAGGAAAGGGCACCAGGACTAAGGATGTGGACACTAGCCCTTTCACAGCAGGGAGGGTAATGGAGGAATTAAAGAAACTACAGGTTGATAAGGCAATGAAATACATCCATGAATACTGAAGGAACTTAGGGATGAACTTGCACCTCCTCTGGCTGATCTCTTTAATAGATCTCTGCAGGAAGGGTCATTCCAGATTTTTCATTTTTCATTTCATTTTTTTATTTTTATACTTGCAAGCTGCATGAGCAAACTGCCCATTTCACCAGCTACAAGTTACAAAACATTCTTAAATATACATAGCAGTACAAACAAACATAAAACATTTAAGGATAGTACAAAAGTACAAAAAACATAAAAACATAAGTAACCAAATATTTAACATGAGCATGTGCATATATCATTATCCGTCATCCAATATTTTAATCTAGTTTTAAAAGACCATACTGTCATGCTTTCTATAATGTCAACAGGGAGTGAGTTAAAAACAAAGGAGCCGTGTATAAAATTGATCTCTGCCCAGAGGCAGTTCAAAACAACGTTAATTCATAAATAAATTTAGTCTGAGACCTAGTACCACTGGAATTAGAAAACCTAATAAACAGTAATGATACTGTTGGGGATATAAGGCCATTCTTAACCTTAAACATCATGGTACCCGATTTATGGAAAATTCTGTTTTCGAGGGATAAACTGTTAGAACATCTGAGCAGAAGACAATGATGGGTTCAAAAGAGAACATTGAGCATAAAGCATAAAATAGAATTAAAAGTCACCCTAAGTTTATTGAAGAGTTTACCAGAGAAGGAAAATAGTTGATAATATCATTATCCATAACACTCATCAAAAAACTATGAGTGAGTAGAAACCTTGATCTCTAGTCAGGAATTGATTAACCCTGAAAAGTAGGCCTAATCTCTGGTGAAGAGATTTCCTTAATTGCTCAGATGAGGTTCAAAAGTTAATTCCGAATCAAAGGTTATCCCCAGTATTTCAAACTATCCACTAATTCAATCACATTTCCATTCTGTGTAACAATATGATGTATATTATCATGCTCAATGACTTTATTTGAAAATAACATAACTTTAGTTTTACTTGGGTTAAGTACTATATAGTTCAAAAAAAGCCAGTTCTGGAAAGAATCAAAATTGAATTGAACCTCAGCCAGGGCATCATTAGGACTTGGGCCAATGAGATAAATTACTGCATCATCAGCATAAAGTATCAAAGATGAACGGGAGCACACAGTAGGAGCAGAATTCATACAGAATGAAAAGATCAAGGGGCCAAGAATAGACCCTAGAGGTACCCCACATTTAATAGTGCTGGAGGGAGAAATACTATCACCAACTCAAGTGCAATGGGATCTATTAGAAAGGCAATCATAATACCAAGAGATAACATTATCAGAAAAATGAACACTAGATAAAATGCCATTTAGTAGGCAATGTTCAACCATGGCCTACTAAATGGCAATTTATCTACTCTTCATATTTGAAGGAAGGCTATAGTGATACTTCTCCATAACGGAGGAAGCAGAGAGGAAGAGAAACTACCACCCAGTCAGTCTGACCTCAGTGGTGGGTAAGATGATGGAATCTCTTCTCAAGGAAAGAATAGTGGTATTTTTTGAAGATAGCAGACAGTTAGACCCCAGGCAGCATGGGTTCTTGATCGGAAGGTCCTGTCAGACAAACCTAATTGAGTTCTTTGATTGGGTCAATAGAATAGCAGTCTGGGGGGAGCTTTGGATGTAATTAACCTAAACTTTAGTAAGGTCTTCAACTCGTTGCTGCACACACGGCTGCTGAAAAAGCTAAAACACATGGGTGTGGGGGAGAAGGTATTATAATGGGTGGGCAGCTGGTTAAACCAGAGAACCCAGAAAGTGATGGTAAATTGGGAAATATCAGAGGAGAGGGAGGTGACCAGTGGAGTGCCTCAGGGGTCAGGTCTAAGTCCAATATTTTTTAATGTCTTCATCAGCGATATCGCGGAGGGACTAAGTGGGAAAGTCTGTCTGTTTGAGGATGACACAAAGATCTGCAATAGAAGACACCACTGAGGGGATAAATCGAATGAGATCAGACCTACAGAAGCTGGAAGAATTGTCGATCAAGTGGCAGTTGAAATTTAATGCAAAAAAGTGGAAGGTCAAGCACCTGGGAAAAGGTAACATCAGGGCAGACTACTATTTGGGAGGAGAGAAGCTAACTACCACCTGGCAAGAGTGAGATCTGGGGGTCATCATAGCAGATGATTTGAAGGTGGGCAACCAATGAGAGAGGGCAGCACTAAAGGCTAGTTGGATGCTGGAGTACATAGGAAGTGGCATCATGAGCAGAAGTGAGGTAGTCCTACCACTATACAGATCATTGGTGAGGCCCCACCTTGAGTACTGCATCCAGTTCTGGAGGCCTCATCTCAGGAGAGACATACAGTAGATATTTTTAATTTTTTTTTATTTTAGCCTTTGGTAACTGGGTAAGCCCACTAGGCACAAGTGCCTGTTTTCAGGGCAACCTGGGAGCACTGAGGGGTTAAGTGACTTGCTCAGAGTCAGACAGTACACAAGCGGAGGTTGTGGGAATCAAACCCAGGTCTGCTGGATGTACCAAGCTTATTCACAGCTCGTTACTCTAACCTGTAAGCTATACTGCCAGCCCCAGATAGGTTGGAGATGAGTGCGGTGGAGGGCAACAAAGATGATCCACGGTCTCCGGGTTGTCGTACAGAACAGGTTGAAGGAACACAACATGTACTCACTGGAACATAGAAGAGATTGAGGAGACATTATAGAGACCTTTAGTATCTTAGGGTATTAATAGAGTTCCAACCCGGACCTCCTTCAGATAAATAATTCCACAAGAGCGAGGAGAGCTGTCTGAGGTTGAGAAGCAGAAGACTCAAAGCAACATCGTAAGTTTTTCTTCACAGAAAGAGTGGTTAACTCATGGAACAAATTGCCCATGGAGGTTGTGAGGGCCAAAATGGTGAGGTAATTTAAAACAGCAGGAATAGGCATGGGCGGATAATATTGAGTAGACTTTCGGGGGGGTGGCAGGCATCAGGGGCAGACTAGTTGGAACATGCTGTCCCCATCTGCTGACACATTCTATGTTTCTATGTTTCTAAGTACAAACCCCCAGGTCTTTTCCCTATGGTTAGTCATTTACCCCAACAGAGAAGTGGTACTTGAGCCACAGTAGGGATTTGCACAGGGCTATAGAATACCCTACATGGGACTGAGGGTAGCAAGATGGACAGCCATTTTGAAATCAGCAGCCAAGAGGTTTGAGATTTTGGCTGCTGAACTCCAGAAGAAGCTCTCATTAAGTAGGATTGCAGATCTATTTGTGCCTTTCTGTTGAAGACCATAAGGGTGTATCCACTGAGAATGGTGCCAAAGATAGCACCAGGGGATTTCATGCTGATTCATCTTCATCACCTCTCTTTCCCCCCAGGGGGATTCAATGAACCATTAAACAGACCATGATCATGTGGCAGTGTTTTACACATCTTTGGACAGGGTGATTGAATGAGTGAGGGCCTGCAGCCCCAACTCATTGATGGCAAAGATGGACATAGAGTTGGCCTGGTGCCTACTGCCAGTTTACCTGGCACACTTTTGCTTGCTAGTTATGGTTGTGCAGGGCAGTTATTTAATGGACATGTGCATGCTCATGGAGTACTTGAAATCCTGTGCAATTTTTGAGAAGTTTAGCACTTTCCTAAATTGTGCAGTTTGTAGAGGAAGGAGAGATGGAGTCAGTTTTGGACTACCTAAATTACTTCATATATTTATAGGCTGGGCAGGGACTACCATTCTTGATCAGAGGCCTTTGGAGTTTTTCAAGGCCATGGTCAGAGAGTTTTGGGTCCCATTTCCTGCTGGCAAGACTGACGGCAATGAATGGTGCTCACATTTTAGGAATTGAGCTAGGAGTATCTTTCCTGCTGGTGGATAGGAATGCTAGCCTTTTGTCTGGCCTGGGAAGCCAGCTGGCCAAGAGGGTCATCCTCGCCCGATGCAGCTCCTCAATGACCACCTAAAGTTTGCATGGTCAATGATTCCAAGGAGAACACCTTTGCAACTGCCTTGTGAAGGCCATTGCTGAGGTAAAAGCCCCACTGCCATCTTATTAGGATCACCAGAAATATAAGGGAATATCCTGTGGTGTGTGTGAAAGTTTTGGGTCACTTCAATGGGCTGGCCATGTGGCAAGATGCGGTGATGTTGAACCGAAAGATAAAATTCTTTATAGATACATTATTCAGGAATGGGTTTGGGATCTATTGTGCAGATGAATGGGCTGCTGCCTCATAACCCAAGACATGGCATGCAGAGTACCTCGCCAAGAACTTAATGCTCCCAGAATTCTTTCCCACTGAAATCTCCTTAGAGGTGTGGGGAAGAAACTTAGGGACAAAGGTGTTTGGCTCTGGTCTTATAATCTCGGGCTGGTACAGGTAATTAACAGGCAGTCTTCAAGCTGCACCTGGGAGCATAGCCTGCTCAGGATTTCATGCTAAAATACCTGAGGCTGAATGTTAATTTTAGAGCTAGACATGTCCCTGGAGTAAATAAATGGATAGCTGATGTTCTTTCTCATTTTCAGTTGACAGAATTCCAGCAACTGGTGCCCGAAGAACAAGAGTCCCCGCAGAAGATGCCAAACCACCTGTGGGATCAAGTTGGATTGGGTTTGACAGGTAATATTGCAGTTGGAAAGCTGGCCAGGTGGCACTGAGGGTTGAGGCACTGGACACCACACCTCGAAACCATGCCAGTTACCCGAGTTAAGGAGTGGACTCGGGCGCTGTAAGTCAGCAAGGGGAGGAGAGGATCGAGCATCCATAGGATTGCTCTCCACTCCTGGGGTGGGTTGTTGGGGGTTCTGCACTCTGTAGCAGCTCCCATTGGAGACTGGAGGGCACTACAAGGAGTGGAGATGCAGTTGGGTAGAGGCAACGGTGGACATCAGCAGGAGGGGGCAGTCTGCATTCTCCACGCGCACATCATCGCACGTCCAAGCCTCGAGGGGAATAACCAAGGCAGAAAACTCCAGCTTCTGGGGAGGCAGCGCGGGGCTCGGTGAACAAGCCACACATTCATGATGGCTCTGACATGACAACACTCTCTGGTCCCTGCCTCCTCCATATGGGGCTGGCAGGAGAGGGGGGACCCAGCACCTGATTCCTCATTCGGGGGGGGTTTCAGGCAGATGATAGATGCTGGTTGAGTGAGTCCCCAGCAGAGAGATGCCCTAGCAATCAGTGACCAGGAGGGGAAAAGAATTCACAAAAAAATACATATATATTACAGTTGGTTGCCCCCAGAATGTGGGGCACCCACAACCCAGGAGTGTTATGGTACAGGAATTTTTCCTGGCACAAGGAGGCTTGTCTCCTGGGCCTGTAACAGTAAGTAATCTGTTGGGTTTCCTGATGGCATAAAAAGCCATGGGGGTTTCCAGAACCACCACTGGCACTCAGTTGGCTGACATAGCATTTTTTAGCAAACCCTGGGCAAAGGGAAGGTAATGCAACATTTTGCAATTGAAGGGTGAGTCAGCAAGCATCAGCAGCACTCAACAGTAGGAGACCCATCTTGGCTGAAGACCTGGTCCACCTGCTGAGGGTCATGGGTGAGTGAACGGCAAACAACTTTGAGTCAGCTCTTTTTAGGGCAGCATTTAAGCTGGCCTTTCACAGGGCATTTAGGGTGGACAAGTTAGTGGTCCAATCCAAGAAAGACACAACAGTATCCCTTCAGGTAGTGGATATGGGTTGGGGCCGGGATACAGTACAGCTGGGTGTTTGGTGGTTTAAGATGGATTAGCAGAAAAGGAGGCTGCAGTGTCTCTTTGGCAGGCAAGCTCATGGAGATCTGCCAATGTTTTGTTGGAACATTACTGGTCTATATACTCCCAGGTTGGTGAACAACTACTGGTACATGAAAACATATGATCACTGGAGCGAGGTACCAGTTTTGCAAGATCATGAAGGTAGCTCTCAGAGTGGGTGGTTTGGTCTTATTCAGTTTGGATCCACTCCTTCCACATAGGGGTGGCAAGCACAGCTGCCAGTGTCAGCCTGCCTAATGCTGTCATACAGATATAGGCTGATGGAAGTCATACAGGTTAAAATGGTACATCAGGCAATTGCAAGCTGAATAACAAAAGCTGTATTAACTTGATATGCTGTATTAGTAGCAGAAAGAGTGCACCCAGCACAAGTTTAGAGAACTGGATCATCCTGTATCTGTTGGACCTGGAACAGAAAAGAGAAGAGGTCTGGTGGGGTTCACTTAGGATGACACAGCAACTAGGTCTCAGTTTAGTAGGCAGATGTTTCACGGTATCGATGGGAGTAACTAATCCTGGCAATCATCGTAACCGAGATGAAATGGGGCATGCCAGATGTTGTGGTGATATACCTGGAGTGCAATAATATAGGCTGCAGGTCATTGTAAACTTAATAGTCTTTATAAAATGGTACTGGTTACTGATTAAGGATATGTTGCCAGGGTACCATCAAGTGTGATCAGCTATGCTCCCACGAATGGTCTGGCTCGATGCCAGGGACCCTAAGAGGATGGAAAGGGCCTGGCAGAAACTGAACTGGGATGTACTGTAGCTAACTTTGTGAGGGTCTCAAGAAGGTCAGTGGAGCATCACGATGAGTCTTGCCTGGCTGCCTTGTGCCTCTTCCATGCAAATGGAGTCCACCTGAAGCTGATACAGAATGCTGTAACTTGACTGATTGCTGGAGTTTCTCACTCTGAGCATATCTCTCCTGCTCTGTAGACATTACACTGACTGCCTGTGAGGCGGCCCATTTCCTTTTAGATAGTTTTGATAACATACAAAGTCCTACATGCACCGGTTTCTAGCCACATAAAATAGCTGTTGTGTTCATATGATCCTGACAGCCCTCCCTGCTTTTGGAGGTGGCCCCTTGAAGGTCCCTGAATCTCATTTAAAACTGTCTTAGGATAGTGCCTTTGCAGTGGCTGCTCCAGTTTTCTGGAACCATTAGCTGCAAGAACTTCCAGGGGCCCCACTCAGTTCACAGTTTTAAGCAGGGGCTAAAGCATTATCTTTTTATAAGGGCTTACCCAACCAATCCTAATTTGTTATTATGAAAATGGCATTATTTATTTATAGGTATTTATTGTGCTGCTACAATTGTATGAATTTTGATATGAAAGGTGCCCAGAGCCTGTGGGATTGGGCACCTATGAAATAAATATACTACTATTACTACTACTGCTACTACCACCTTTCGAACATCGGGTCAGACATCTTGAACTTGGACTTGTAGACCTGCTTAGAAAGTGTATCCACTAGGTTGGTCGGGACCATTTGTAATTATGGCTGGGGAAAAGGCACAGACAAGGTGTTGTTGTGCCCTTCTTGTAGTATGGGTAACTGGGGGACAATTTGTGTCTCCACCCCTGCTGGCCTGAAGTGCATACTGCAGAGAGCTGGTGAGGCAGGGGTTGGGTGACCCCTCCCCAGCTAGGATGGGCAGGAGAAGTACAGGAGAGTGTCCTGCTGCCACCTTTGTGTGGGGTGTTGTGGTGGAAGGGGTCCATTCGTATGGTGGTCAGAAGCCTCCCTGGAATAGTGTGAAATGGCATGGATGAATGGGATCTGAGGTACCTCACTTAGCCATTTAGGGATTGTAATTATTGTAACTTTCGTAAATACTGTGATATATACATTTGCGATTTTGCATGGTTTAATTTGTCTTTAAACATGATTGTTAATTTTAATGTTAATAAGTTTTAATCCTGAGGTAATTAAATCCAAAGATCGGTATGGTGTGTAGTACTTCCCAGAAGGGAGGTGGGTCATGGGATGAGGAAGCTTAAGGCCTCCAAGCCAGTGCACCTCCCCCCAACTAGGGGGACTGTGAGACACTGGCATGGGGCCCCACTTCCCCCACCTCACTGAGAATGCCTGCACCCCCGCCTTTATTGTTAAAAACAGCTGAGCACCTGGCACCAAGGTGACTAGCGACATTAGGTGCTGACAAAGTGGGGGTTCATAGGGCTGAGAACAATAGACCTGGGAGCTGAGGACTCTGGCAGTTGATTCAGAGCATCGATGGAGCAGTGATACTGCTGGGGGGTTACAGTAGGGATTTTACTTCATGTACCACGGCCCTCAGTCTCTTTGCCTGCACTTGGACCACCTGTTAAGACTTATAACTTCCAGCCACCACCCTGATTTTGGCCTCAGCATGTCAGTTAATGAATGGGTCTGTTTTAACCTCCTGTGTCTTATGTCACGGCACAATAACCCTGTTTTCCATACTTTATTTAATTCAAATGACATAGTGGTACCTCAGGGGTCCCAGATTTGGAGACAAATTCAGGGAGGGGTGAGATGAGGGGTACTGCAGGGGTGATGTGACTGACAGGGCCTATTTGGATTGTGGTTGATGACCTCCCTGGTATGGAGTGGACCAATGCAGATGATTACATTCTGAGGAACCCAGTTTAGCCATTTAGGGATTGCAATTAATATAATTATTGCAAATTTTGTGATGTCTGTATTTGAGATTTTGCATGGATTAGTTTGTCTTTAAATATGATTGTTTTTGTCAATGATTTTTAATCTTGAGTAAACATGCAGAGGTTAATAAATACAATGACTGGTGTGGTGTGTAGCTTTTCCAAGATAAGAGGTGGACCTCTGGGGGACTGGGGGCTTCCAAGGTCAAAGTTTAAAAAAAAAACTTCAAAGGCTGGTCAAAGGAAGGTTGACAAAAAAATGATACTCCAGGCAATGCAGGGAAACCTGCTGGCTGAAAAGACTAGGCAACGATACATCATAGTAATGCTGGTCTGATATTGGAGGCAGCCATTCCATCTGGGGGGTGGCCATCTTTTTGGATCTGAACTGAACCTGGTGGTGCACCCAGTGTGGGATATCTCGGTGTTTGAATGCATGGCTCTGTGTGGGGGTCAAGGTGTAGGTTACTGTGACAGGGTTGAATAAGACCCAGTCCCATTTGTTTCGTAGAAGGCATTAAAAGCAAGGATCTGTTTTATCCTCTCCTTTTCTGTCTGATTGTGCAATCAGATTTTCTTGTGAGATCTAGGAACTGATCACTCTGACGGTCTTGCGATTCTCTGCCTCCGCTATCAATTTGTTTTCACTTGCTGTTTCTGTCTTTTCTTCCTCCTTTTTACCTGTGGTTCTAAACATATATGTGAGTCTTTATGTGGATTTGTGTGTGAAACTGGGATCCTTTGGTTTGAAAATGTATATAGTTATATTGTTGAAATGATTGTAGAAACTATTTGGAACTCAGGGGGTTAACTTTGAGATGCTATGCTCATTTGCAGAGTTGTCAACAGGAAATTAGTTTTAGGACACCATATTCTATTTCTTTCGCCTGCAGGAAAGAAACTGACAAGAACTCTGATACATTTTGTGGGAAAACAGGATGTCTCTTAACAAGCTCAGGATGTAGAAATTAATTTCCAGGCAAAGACTTCCTATAAAAAGAGCAGTAATGTTTGTTAGACAGAGGCTGACATTTAGAATTAGAGATCCCCTCAGCGCGGAAAGACTTTGTTCTGTTTCAACTGCCTATGTTAAAAAAAACATTCTGAACATTTTTTTATTTTTATTCTATTTTTATTGAGACTATTAAAATTCTACTTGCGAATTTTATAACTGATCCTGGTTTTCCTATGCTTCCTGACCTATGCCTCAATGTCAGTTACAGGATTCAACTTGTTTACCGGCCTCTGGGACATGAGGGGGATTTTCTATGGGAAATTGCATACTTTGTGACTAACCAGGTGTTGGAGTCACCTAGATGGCTTATTCTGGATGACTTAAATGCCCAGATTGATGATAAACTTTGCACTTTGGACAGGATTTCCTCCAGGGAATGGAGTCTCTCGGCCTCGCACAAGCTGTTTCTTCTGTGACCCATCAACCTTGAACTTGGTATTCTCCCTGGGTCCTGAGGTGCAAACCTCAAGACTGACCTGATCAGCTGGTCAGTTCATTGCACCATTAGTTTTGGTTTTAGGGCCCCCTTTTGTAGTCCACTCCCTGTCAAGGTGGTCAAGTTCTGCCCTTTGTGAAGACTTCAGCCAGAGGGACATTTGTCACTGGTGGACACTTCAGATACTGTATGTTGGTGGCATGTGTCAGGTGATTGGGGGAGGCAACATCAGCTTATAATAGAGCCATTGGTGTGGCCTTTGACCTTGTCGCACCACTTTCTGTATACCTGCTGGTTTTGTGCCTTGGCTCGCCATGGTATGATGGTGAACTGAAAGAGTTAAAGGCAAAGGGGTGGAGACTGGAGAATTGTTGGAGAAGATTGATGGCACAGGAGGACAGGCTGGCTTTAAATATTTACCACAGTGAGTATAAAGGCAATTACCCATAAGCAGGCAATATACCTGTCCAGGAGATTAATGCTGCAAAAGGAACCAACCAGCTGAGCTTTTCCAGAGAATGGACAAGCTTCTCCATCCTGCTTCAGTCAATAAATGTGAGTAGTTTGCTTTGTTCTTTTCAGACAGGATGTCCTCTGTTTGGGCTGGAATCTCACTAAGTGGGCCATCACAGCTCAACAATGTTGTGCCAGTGGGATGCAGTAGCATTCAGTGGTCATGGGGAGAGTTTAGGCTGGTGATGATGGATAAGGTGAGTGAGGTGATTTCAGAGTTGTGGACAACATTTTGCAAACTGGATCCAGGCCCATCCAGGCTGCTAGTAAGTTGTTTTGGGCTGCTGGGCCAGGTGTTTGCGAAGACTGTCCGGTGCTCCTGTCTGAGTGGATTTTCCCAGCTGCGTAAAAATGCACTGGTGAACCCCCTTTGAAGACACAATCTCTGGACCTGGATGTCTTGAAGAAATACTGAACTGTCTCTAACCTGCAATGTTTAGGTAAGGTTATTTAGAAGGTGGTTGTGCAGCAACCTTTTTTGTAGACTTTCTTTTTCTGCCCCCATGGAACTCTCTCAAGGCAGACCCACTCACCTCAACCTCTCTACCACCTGCCTGATCCTCATCCCACTGAGAAATCGGGGACAGACACCCCACCTACCTCAATCCCACGACCCCCATCACGCACCAGACCCCAGGCAAGGTGGGGATCGAGAGAGCAGTGAGATGAGTCTGGCATTGGGTGTGTGGCAGTGGACACTGGAGGTTGCTGTCACCTATCCGTAGGACCAGGGTTTTCTGCTGCTGTGTGTTTTCCCAGAGTGTGGATGTGCAATGATGCCTGCACCGCAGCGGGTGTGCACCACACCCGCACATAAGGCGTCGCTGCTGCCCCAGCCCGGAGAGCATGCTTCAGGTGCCCCCAGTCACCACCAGAAGCCGCCAGCACCGTGGCATGCGCATCCACCCACCCCCAGGAAATGAGAGCAGCCCTCCAGATGCTCAATCCTTTACTGCCCCTGTTGACCCCCAATGGCCCAAGTTCGCTCCTGAACCCAGGTCACTGGCATGGTGCGAGGTGTGGCATCCAGTGCCTCAACCCTCAGTGCCACCTGGCCAGCCTGCTTGTGCAGCAACTTCAGGCACATCTCACTGCCTTTGATATCTATGAGCCTCTCCTCACTGCCTTTGATATTTATGAGCCTCTCCAGTCTGGTTCTAGGTAAAGGCAAGGCACAGAGACTACACTGGCCAGGGTGCATAATGACCTGCTCAGGGCAAAAGATAGGGAAGCATGGTCAATTCTTGTTCTCCTTGATCTCTCCTTAGCATTTGACACCATAGATCATTGGTTGTTATTGGATCAACTGAGAGAGTGCATAGGACTCACCGAGAAAGTCATCTGCTGGTTTGAGTCTTACCTCATGGGCAGGACACAGAGGGTAGTTATGGGAAATTTTTCCTTCCTCCCGATGAACCTGCATTGTGGGGTAACCCAGGAGTTTGTCCTTTCACCCATGTTGTTTGCAGTGTACATGCAGCCCCTGGGTGGGATCATTAGATAGTATGGATTTTGGTTTCATTGCTATGCAGATGATACTCAGCTCTGCCTGCCTGTTACATCCAAGCTGCCTAGTGCAACAGATGTGCTGAACAAGTCCTGGCTGAGATCCAGGACTGGATGTCATCGAGCTGGCTGAGACTTAATCCAGATAAAACTGAAGTCCTGGTGACTGACCCATTCCGGAAGGGTGCAGTAGCAGCTGCCAAGAGGAAGACAGGGCTTCAGCTTGGCACCTCTGTGCTTGTCTGCTGCAAAGGTGAGAAATCTGGAGTCATTCTGAATGAGGGGCTGACATTTGAGGCTCAGGTGTCAGAAGTAGTCCGGAGTGGCTTTTACCATTTTAGGAACATCTGCTGGATTAAATCTCTTATCCCCCCCAGATGACTTGACCTCACAGCTGGACGATTGTAATGTTCTATACCTTGGGGTCAGTGGAGGTACATTGCGGTGCCTGCAGTTGGTGCAGAACATAGCTGCCAGGCTACTGACCAGTGTTTCTAGTTTGAAACATATTTCCTTGGCACTATGTGAACTGCACTAGCTGCTGGTTAAGTGGCATATTTTCATTAAAGTTGGATTACTAACTCAAAAGACCCTATATGGGCTGGGCCCCAGTTACCTGAGTGATCTCCTGCACCCCTACATGTCCTCATGCCTTCTCTGCTGCACTGTGGAGGGCCTCCTGGTCATAACCAGCCAGGTTTAAAACATCAGGACTGGACCTTCAAGGTGCATACCTTGTGATAGTTATATAGGCACTTTGGAGCTTTTCCATTCCCAAGTTTCAACTTTCAAATTGAAATGTATATTAAATAGGATTTTAATATTTGTATATAGGAAAATGAGATAATTATTTTTATATTTATATATTATTTACAGCCATTTCCCTGATGAAGAGATCATTAGATAGTCTTGAAACATTGGAATGAATTGAATTATATGGCTATGGAAAAATAAACTGTGCACTTGAATAGTGAAAACAGCACACTGGGTCCTGAACTTTGTTTATTTTTGATATTCACATTCTGGCTTTGTGGGGCCCAATTCAGAAGCAAGCTTAATAGGGTATTGGATTTCCTGGAGTTTGTTGATTATTCTGCAGTACAGAAGAGGGCCACCAATATGATACAAGGGCAACAGGGTAAGTCTCATGAGAGGGTCCTGTGCTGTCTTTGCATTTTGTTTTACTTGCCTCTACTTAAACTTTTTTTCAGCAGTACCAACATTTTTTGCTTTCTACTCACTTTTTTTTTGTGTGCACCGTCATTGTTTCTTGTTAAGTCTCATGGGGAAAGATTAATAAACCTGAACTTATACACACTGGTAGCCAGGACAGAAAGGGTGACAAAATAGAGATATAAAGTTTCAAAATTGAATAAACAAAGTGGACTGCAGGAATCTATTTACAAGTAGTATAGCCACTGGCACAAGGGCAAAGTCTATAAAACTGATGGGAGGACAGTTCAAAGAATGTCTGAAGGTACTGCTTCAGTTAGAGGGTGGTGGAGAAGCGTAACGGACTTGCAAGGAGGCGATATGCGCCATTATAGTAGATGGCTCTAAGCATGGGGTACAGACAAATGGGGATTGTGTGATGATGGGTGTGTGGTCACACATGGGAGGGATGAGAGTGCCCAACAGGAGAAAACATCATAAGCTAGGTAGATGTGGGCAGACTTGATGGGTCATTGGGCTTTTTCTGCTGTCAGTTACTGTGTTACTATTCCCTATTCACCTAGCATCCCTCTACATATCCTCCCCAGCCCAGTTGAAAGGCATCTGTAGTGAGGGTCACATGGTTTTCTGGAAAGGAAAAGGGAACCCCTTTTCTAAGAACAGTTGGGTCTTTCCACCAGTTCAGGGTTGATATGAGCCTCAGCTGGGCTGGAACTAACTGTGTCATGGCAGCAAATTCTTTCAGACAACACTGTATTTATGCCAAGAGAGGGAGGGTGTGGGAGGGACTTGAGAAGGACATTGGGGGGCTCATGTGATGCAGGCCGGGCCTATCAGGTGGATGGAGTCACTTTGTTAAAGTAGGTGCCATCTTTGTAGTCCCTCAGAGTGTTGCATAGCAATGGAGAGTACAGGTCGGGGAAACGTACAACAGGAACAGCTAAGTAATTGTAGTGGGGCATTTGTACAGTTAACTGTGGAGTCTTCTTGAATGTGCTGCTGAATAACAAATGTTTTTGGAGATTTACAGGGACTGGAAAATGGGAGGAAGCCAAGAGATGGAGGGTGAGGGAGGGACTTGAGGAGAAAGTCATCAGGGGTCACGTGATGTGGCAAGGCCTATCAGGTGGCCAGAGTCACTATATATTTCCCAGGGGGTCAAGCAACCCCTCGCGTGAGTGACCCTGACACGTGAGTGCCATGATGCAGGAGTGTAATATTTCACTAGGTAGCGTCTGCAGGGCATCCCCAGGGAGGACTGTAGGCTTCAGGGTACACTGCACAAAGCAGCAGGGGTAAGGGTATTGGTGAAAAGGTATAATATCAAGTAAGACAGAAGAACAGAGAAAACAGAGGCAACAGTCTAACAGAAGGAGACATAGGGCCAAGCTAAGGAGAGTCCTACCACATGTAATCAGGGAATAGGAAAGCTAGCATGTTATTGAGGGAAATATTAGGGGGGATGCAGTGAAACCCTATCTAAAGTCATTCAACCTTAGAAATCTCAGGTGGGAATAGCAACACAGCATACTTAGGTTAGGATAGGTCACATACAGAAAATGTGGAGGAATAGGAGTTGCTATAGTCAGCAGAATGGAGGAGGGGGAAGAGGTGGAGGCAAGCAAGTAGGCATACTAAACAGGTCAGTAAGAGAAGGACTGAGAGCCGTAATGAATGTGGGGCTTCAGTATTCATGGAAATACTATGGAAAATAGGGGGATGCCCAGTGTGCAGGAGCCGGGAGCAATTAAATAGACAGATAAGGTGTTTTTTGTTGGGAACTGAAACACACGAAAGGGGGAAGCAGGGAAGATCAGCAGAGGCTGACAGGCCAGGGAACAGATACATTGGGGCATAGCAACATCAGTCACAGGGTGGGAAAGGAGAGAGTTACACAGGAGCTGAGGGTGGACCATCATAAAGGAGTATAGCAAACTTGCAGATCCAAGGAGGAGGATTAGCATGTGGTAAGTAATGGGGGAGATTTACTCTGAGAAGGAGCAGGGAAAACAAGATGAGGTCCCTGGTTGAGGTACCTACATCTACTAGATATGCAGAACTGGCAGGTGGAATGCAAGGGGCTACAGGAGGGATAAGGGCTGGGGAACCACAGGGACATAGAGTGTAGGCATGTCAGGTATAAGTGGGAGAAGGGAGTAACTCAGAAGGTTAATCAAGGGCAGAAGCCAAGGAGGAGGAGAGTGGGGAATAGCACAAGAGGGGCTGGGGGGTAAGCCAGATGGGGAAGGGAACAACAAAGGAGGTAGAGTTAAAAGTGGGATGAAAGATGGCATAATAGGAGCAAGAATGGGGAACCAGTGAGGAGGGGAATCAAAGGGAGCAAGGAGGCAAGAGGAGGGAGGGCTTGCTGGTACACAAGGGATCTACAGTAATAGACAGGAGGGACTAACAAAGAAATAGTTCACAGAAATGAATGCGAATCAGGTATGGACACACAGAACAGACAACGTGGTCTTTGGGGTTAGATATAAGGTACACAGTGGGGGAGGACCCATGCAATAGGACAAAAGTAGCATACACAGGAATGGAGGCAGGAGGCATCACTAAAATCAAGAAGGTGATAAGAGGCAGGGGAAAAACTGAACTTTATTGTTACTGGAAGCAACAATCTAGCAGGGGAGGAAGAGGTGGTGGTACAGAACATTCACGAGGAAATAAGATCATACAGGGATTCTTGAACTCATTGGCCTTTTCAGAAGTAAACCAGTCCCCAGGGCCAGCACCACTAGGAAAAGGAGGATAGCAGAATTCAGTGAGTGGCTGGGAGCTTGGTGTAATGAGGAGGGGTACAGTCTTATAAGGAAGTTGGGGACACATGGTCAAACAAGGGGCTTTGTAGCCTAGACAGACTACACCTTAGTTGGTAAGGAACCAAAATGCTGAAGGATAGTCTGGGGGAATATATGGGAAGAAAACTGGGTTTAAACTGCTAAGGGGGGGAGGAGACATAAATAAAAAGGGGAGGCCACAGGACCCCCCCACAAAGGCAGTGATAGTAGAATGGGAGGGGGGAAAGGGGACCAGTTGAGAAGTAGGGGAAAGGAGGGGCGATAGGGAAGCAAGCCAGGACAATGCTATTAAACAAAAGAACAAGAGTACTGCAGGGACAAGGTGGATGGTGGTGTCACTAAATGTCTGCAATCTCGGGAACAAGATGTCAGAAATGCATGCCCTCTTAGCAGAGGGTAAGATAGATATAGTGGCAGTTATAGAGACCTGGGCCGCAGCACATCACAACTGGGATCTCTCAATCCCAGGTTACAAACTGTACAGAAGGGACTGGGAGATAGGCAAGGGAGGGGGTAGCAGTATACATCAGGGAGGGAATAATTTGCATGAGAGAGGAAAAAAAGGAAACGGGGACCATTTAAAAACTTAGGCTCCAGCTACAGAATAACAGAGGAAGGAAGATCAGGATAGGGGTCATATATAGACCACCCAACCAGCTTGAGGACAAGGACAGAGAGCTGTGCTCACAGTCGACGAATGCAGCAGGAAAGGGGGAAGTGGCAGTGGTGGGGGATTTTAACCTGCCTAAAGTGGACGGGCACACCCACCACATCCTGTACCAAAAGTCAGGAAATCCTAAATGCAATCCAGGATGACTTCATGACTCAGTATGTAACTGGTACTACCAAGAGGGTGCAATCCTGGACCTAGTTCTCACAATGGGGAGCATGTACAGGAGATAGATTTAGGGAACCCCTGAGTGGAAGTGACAACAGCACAGTGTGGTTCATTTTAGACATGGGTAGGAAGAGACATCCCACAAAGACCAGAACATTAGATTTCAAAAGAGTAAATTTTAAAACAATGAGAGAAGGGGCAGATTAGGAGGCAGTATAGCACAGTGGTTTAAAGCTCTGAACTGCAAATCTGGTGACATTCAGCAGCCCAGACCTGGGTTTGAATCCCACAGCTTCCACTTGCAGCCTGTGACCCTGAGCAAGTCACTTAACTCCCTGTGCTCCCAGGTTGCACCTGTAGAAAAGCTTTCAGCTTAGTGTGCTACTCCTGGTTAAACAACTAAAAAAAAATAATAATTGATTAGGGAAGACTTGGGGAGCACTTAAAGAGGACATGTGGGTGGACAGAATATGGAACACCATTAGAGGAGCCATTCAGAAGACCTAGCTGGCTGCATCAAATTGAAGGGCAAGAAATCAAGAGCCAGTCCATCGAGCTGGTTTAATGGGAGGTGGTAGAGTTAAAGGAAAGGAGTGCAGCCCACAGGAAACTCAAAAGAACAGCAAGGGAGGAGGATGAGGAAGAATACCAGAAGCTGGCTAAAGTAGCAAGAAGGGAAGTGTGGCAAGCAAAGGCACATAAGGACCTCCAAATAGCAGAAGGAATAAAGAAAGAGGAGAAGGCCTTTTTTCGCTACATAAGCAAAAGGAGGGACAAGAAGGATGGCATTGTCAGGCTGAGGAAGGGCAATGGCTGGGTTGATGAGATGGGAGCAAAGCGGAGGTATTAAATGAATACTTCTGCTCCGTCTTTTCAAAGAAAAAGGAGGGACCGGTACCACGTACAGGGAATGGGAGGTTTAAGGGGGTGGAAAAATCCCCAGGGCCAGACGAAATACACCCCAGGGGGCTGAAAGAGTTAGCAGAGGAGCTGGAAAGGCCACTGACTGTTCTCTTCAACAAATCTCTGGAGTCGGGAGTAGTACAACTGGAATGGAGAATGGCACATGTGGTGCCACTCCACAGATTGGACCCAAGAAGGACCCAGGCAACTACAGGCCAGTCAACCTAACATTGATAGTATATAAACTCATGGAGACCATACTAAAGGAAAAGCTGGCAAGGTACAGAGGAGAAGGGTCTGTAGGACTATAGCCAGCACAGGTTTGTGGCAGGCAGATCATGTCAAATAAACCTGATTAAGTTCTTTGATTTGGTCACTAAGGCAGTGGACAAGGGCAGGTGATGGACATCATATACCTGGATTTTACCAAGACCTTCGATTCTGTGCAACATAGATAGCTGATAATGAAACTGAGGGACCCTAGGGTGGGGGAGAAGATAAGATGGGTTGAAAACTGGTTGAGTGGCAGAACACAGACAGTAGTGGTTGAGGGGGGAGTTCTCCAGCACCAAGGAGGTCACCAGCAGGGTCCCTCAAGGGTTGGTGCTAGGGCTGGTGTTGTTCAAATCTGACATTGGAGAAGGAATTAAGGGCAAAATGTGCCTGTTTGTGGACAACACCAAACTTTGTGGGACAGTGGACACCAAGGAAGGGATATAGGACCTGAGTGAGGACCTAGCCAGACTGAAGAGATGGTCAGGAATCTGGCAGCTTGGCGTCAATGCCAAAAAGTGCAAAGTAATGCACACAGGGGCCAAGAACCCAAGGACAGAATACTGCAAAGGAAAGGGTCTGGTAACTGCTTCCAGAGAGGAAAAGGATCTAGGGGTGGTAATTACTAGTAACCTGAAACATACCTCTCAATGCAAGAAGGCTGTAGCTAAGGCTAACAGGATGCTGCAGTATATTGCAAGGAGATTCAGTAGTAGGCGGAGCAAGGTTTTTTTACCATTGTACAGGTCATTGGTGAGACCTTATTTAGAATATGAAGTGAGGTACTGGCATCCATACCTTAAGAAGGACATTAACATGCTAGAGGGGGTCCAGAGGAGAGCAACTAGAATGACTGACGGGCAACAGGATAGGTCCTATAAGGAGAGGCTGGGAGCCTTAAGGATGTACTCCCTGAAACAAAGGAGGCAGAGAGGTGATATGATAGAGACCTTCAAGTACCTGAAGGGAGTAAACAGAGTGGAAAGGGAGGATCTCTTTGAAAGGAGTAAAAACACCACCACTAGGGGGCACAGCCTAAAATTGATGGAGGGAAGATTCGGAAGGGATGTAAGGATAATTTTTTTTACAGAGAGGGCGGTGGCCACCTGGAACGAGCTACCTGAGGAGGTTGTGGCAGCAAAGACAGTGGGAGCATTCAAGAGAGCCTGGGGCAAACACAGAGGGAACCCTTGGGACCAAGGAAGGGGAGAAGAAGGGGGGATTGGATGAAGGGGCAGGGTTATTTGCATAGGTTGTAAGACCAGAACCCTGCATCATATAACAAGCAGACACGATAGACCGGAAGGTCTTCTGCTGGCTCTTTTCATATGTTCACATGTTTGTAGTTCCCTCATTTTCATTCTGGACAAGGGAACTACTGTTGCTGTTGAGGTCATGTAACCCAAGAATTTGAGGAAAGGACACGTAACCTAGCAATTTGAGAAAATCCTGTGCTGTCCTGTAAAACCTGGAATGAAAGTGGCAGCAACTTTCCCAATGGCTGAAGCCCTGTGAGGGGCAGAAAGACATTCCTCCACGGTGTTCAGTTTCACACCTATGAACCCTAGACATTTCTCAGATTCAATGTCAGTGGCTCAGTAGGTAGCCTGCTTGCCTCTGGGGCCAGAAGTTCAAAAGGTTGTCTGTTCTAGCTCTACACCAGATAGTTGGGTAATGCCTCGTAACTGACACTGTAGTGCAGTACAAGGGGTTCTACTGTTAAGGTGCCATCTTTGCATGAGATGTTAAATAGTGATACGTCAGCCATCTCTGATCCACTCCCAGGTGATAACAGATTCAGCACTTTGAAGGAAGGGGAAATTCCCGATATAGCCAACATTCTTCAACAAGGCCAGTGTGCTATCCCCCAGAGCACACCTGGAAACAAACAGCACCTTCAAATGAAAATTTAAATAAATAAAATCCTTGATTATCCATGTTGAAGAGAGTCCCAAGATTTTCTGTGCATCCACATGGTCTTCTTGCTGAGTTTTACCAAAATTAGACATGAAAACTGTCACCTGCTACCATCTGGGTGCTATTGGCACTACAGAAAGGCACTTTGTAAACACTTTTAAGGCTGAAATGAGATCAAAAGCCATTACCTGAAATGGTACTGACTTGCCCCACATTGAACCTTAAAACTTCCTGTAATTTTCTCTTATTGTGAGTGGAAGGTTGAATCTTTAGGTCAACTGATCATAGAGAATTAAGTATTCAAAGATGGAATTATTGTATTTCGAAGTTACCAGCTTGAACTTCTCTTTTTCATATGATATGTTTAGAACACTGAGTTCCAGAACTGGTTTCCACTTCCAGTTTTCTGTTTGATCAGGAAGTATCTGGAGAAGTAACCTTTCCCAACTCAATTCTTAGAATCTCCTGTATTGCTTTTAGAGCTAGTAACTTTTCTACTTCCATCCAAAGCAAAGCAATGTTTTCTGAGAATAATGCCCTGTGTTTTGTAAGGATATAACATTCTGTGATCTTCACAAATTACAAGGTAAGTTCCTCTCTTATTATCCCCATGGCCCACTCATCTGTGCTGGTTTTCTCCCTTTCCCAAAGATAAAAGGAAAGATGACCCTACCGCTAGGATAGGACAGCGACAGCATGGACACAACAAACTGGGATTAGTGTTTGTAGGAGCAAAAAACAGAGGAAGTAGCTTGAGGTCTGCATCCTCCCTACCTTTACCTGTAGTAGCACTGCTAGTCACAGAATAATCAGATTGTAAATAGGTTTTGGTTTGGCGCCTCTTCCATAATCGTCACTAGAGTAGGGGCCTAAAATAACTACATCCTCCACTTTCCTGTTTGGTGAAAGGTTTTATGTGGTTTTCAATTTGTTGATCTTCTCCATGTAGACCTTTGTTGTATCTCCACACAGACAGCCTCCTTCAAAGAGGAAATAAGAAGCTTTTTGTCGAGGTTAGTAGACAGATTAGTTGTCCTTATCCAAGTAAATCTCCTGTTGACTACTGCATTGCTTAAAATCCTGGATGACAAACCATTCAAAACTATTTCTAGGTACAGCATATCTTTTTTCAGTTTGTATCAATTATCTGTGCTGAAGCAAGCCATTTTAAGAAATTTGCAAAGTTTTTAGAGACCCTTCTAGAAGGAGTCAGCACCAGTTTTTTTTATTTTTAGAAATTTGGTTTGTGGAGGCAGCAGCTCAAATGTCTCTTTCCACAGTTAACTGGTCACAGATATTATTAATACACAGGTTGCATCAGTAAAGTCTTCCACTGGATGAAAAGAGCAACATTCTTTATCGCCTGTATTTTCAGGATTACTTGTTTCATAATCTCTCTGCCAAATTCTTTCTCTTCCTCACCTTCATGAGGTAGAGGGGGTTGACATATTGCAGGAGACTGCATTCCCAGATAAAACTCTTTCAATAAATAAGAGAAATACAAATTTGCAACAGTTTCATAAATTCCTTTAGGGAGGACCTCTGTCCCCAAGAGAGACAAACCAGTCACAGTGGGTTTACCAAGTGGATTCTTCACTGGTTCACTCACACTACATTGCTGACAGTCACTTACCACACTAAGGAGTTTAATTGCTGGGTCTTTCTACCAGTTTCCTCTCCTTGTGTGTTTTCTTTTCCTGTTGGCACCAAAAGACAAAGTGCTGTCTTCTGCAGGTCTCTTGGCCTTACTGGAACTGCCACTGTTTGAGGGGTTTAGCCAAATCTTTTGAAGGGACATTAATGTTACTGGATCTCTCATATTTTCTAAAGTTTATTGTGTGGAGACAGATGCTGGGAGTGACAGCTTCTCAGATTATTTCCTTTTACAGTCTTAGGCAAGATTCTTGAGGTGCATTTACATACACATTGAGTTTGGCACTGTTCCAGCACCTGTGTGGGAAGTACCCTGTTGTAGCCATTTCCAGTGCAGTCACACTCAGGAGCTGTGGAGCACTACAGAAGTGGTGAAGTATTTCATTTCATTTTATTTATTTGTTTACCAGGTAGGTACACTGGACCAAAATGGTCCATTTACAGGCCAACCCTGGTGTTTGGAAAACACAATAAATAAAAAAGTGCATATAAATATAATAGGACATTTCAATACTTTTGAACATACAGGCAACCTTTCTCCTCCTCACTCTTGTTTTTTATTCATGTCCTTCTGCTGACTTCTAACCCTGAAGGTGCATAATTACAGTTGGTGTGGAGCATTCCCGCAGGGGCTTAAAACTCTTGCACTCCTTCAACTCCCAGCCCCCCCAAAGTAGATTTTCACATGAAATCAAATGGATCTGGTTGCAATGCTACCAAATGTGTTTACTCTTATCCTCTGGCAGTGGATCAACTACTCTGCATCACTCACACGTGCTCAGTGTAATCATATCCTTTGACTGGGCTTACAATCCTACCTATAATGCTCTGATCCCAAACACTCAAGACATAAATTGTGGCTGCTGACCTTAGAAACTTTGTCACAACAAGCCAAACACTTTTTAAATCCTGGTGGGCCTGTGTACTTTTCAGGTTTCTGTGACATAAAGTTTTACCAGTAAGAACATAATTAAAACAACACTTGTATTCTCTATTTGTGGTTGTCAATTAAGAAAAAGCAAACTGCAATAGAGAAACCCCTTTGTTCCTGTTCAAAATTAAAACCAACACTGACAACATCGTGATCAGTCCTGGAGCTGGTAAAAGTACCGAAAATCATCAGTATAATCAGTGCCTGAACTAGAACAAGTGAAGTCTGAAAACGACTGTTTAACATTTTAGTCACAATACCCAAGGATTTTTGCAGTGCAAAGTCCAGGACATCGAGTCTTTACTGCAGCTGAAAATGATCTGGCAATTGAGGCTCAGGGATCGTATGATCAGTGCTCTGTTTTGGTACAAATTATTATGAAAGTTCTGAGGCAGAGAGCATTTGTAGGAGATCTGTTTAAAGCGGTAAGCAGATGAAAACACTGATGTCATTAGAAATATAATTACAGTATCTGTATATATTACAGAACAATAGATTGAGAGAAAACCATAAACTGGTAAAAATTTTAACATGGATACAGTAACCACCACTGTGTGTGGACACTTATATTCTGAACAATCACTTATTGCAGACAGATGTTGTTTTCCAAAAGCCATTTCCTATATCCACAGTAATAAAGAAGGTAATTATATTATACCTGCAACTTCTGCAATAGCGGACAGGCAATGTGTCACTCCATGAAATCGAATTCAAAGGCCATTTGTTAATTTATTTTTGTATAATAATTAGTTTAGAAGCAAAGTTAGGCCAAATTAAGTTTCAGAATTCACAAACTGTTCAAACTGCATGCCAAATGCTCCTTTACTGATTGGATACCGAGAAATTGATGCATGGTGTCACATGCTCAAATGCAGACAGACGACACCCAGAATTCAGCCAATCAGATGTCTGGCACTAGATTTAAATGGCAGATTCACAGTCAGCCATTAGATTTACTGCATGCTGTGTGCTGTCTGATTGCTGTCTGATCACTTTCTGCAATCGCTAGTAAGAAGGCTTCTGCATTTTCAGGCGTTAAGAGGAGCATGCTGACACTAGTGCAAAAAGCTGAAATTTTGCATGAAATCAATTCACAGCCATGACATGGCACTCCATTTCGGCCTTCCAAATTTGACACTTGGGCAGGGCCAGATTAAGGAATAGGACAACAAGGCCCAGGCCTAGGGCTGCTGCCAGCCAAGAAGCCCCCACCCCTGAATGAATTATCCAAGCTACAGAAGGCAGAGCCAGGCTTTCTAACTAGTAATCATTCCTGTCTAGGACACCTCAGCCTAATCTCTGTAACAAAGCACTGCTGTTCCAGCACCTATTAACACCTCATTAACCAATTAACACCTCTGAATTATATACCAAACCATCTTCCCTATCTGGAAAGGAAATTAGATTTGCCTGCAGTTGCAGTGGTGCCAGGTTCACATGAACACATGAAAGTTCTGAACGACAGTGACCTAGATCCATCTAGTCCTTCAACCACTTAACAGTGGTTATATATGCAGACGGTCAACATAATAAACTTTTGAGCATTCTTAAAGATGAGCCTCATTTCCTAGCTACAGTAGCCAGTGGGAGACATTAAGTCCATTGCAGGTGCTTTATTTGTTTATTTCTGCTTGCTGTTTCCTGCCCAGAGCTGGAATATACCACCCAGTCCCAGCAGCTGCTGGGGCCCCCAACTCAACAAGCCCTCAGCCTGATCCAGTGCAAGGAATCAGTTTTCAAGACTTAATTTTTCTTAATTATTTAGATGTCTTACTGTGCCTAGTCAAAACAGCATACAAGGGGAGTCAAAGAAATGGGCAGAAGCTTTCAAAATGGCCTCACAATGACATGAACATATCTGCCACAAAAGGGGTGTAGGTGCCCCCATATCTAACTTTGTTGGGGGTCCCAAAAACATAAGACTGCCTTTGTGTCAGTCCATTTGAATTTAAACTCCACTGAGCCTGTGGTTCTCCTCTCGTCCAATTTTCTCTAAGGATTCTTTATCCTTTAAGAATCTGCAAGGTGTTATTATTACTAACATTTTGGATGTTGGTACATGGCTCATATTCACCTAGGGAAGGAATTAGTTTTTAGGACTAATATTGATCAGATCATTGGTTTAAGTGACTGAGAAAATCTGATGGATAAGCAGGTGCCTGCTGCTGCTTTTGTTGTTAAAAATAATTGACTTGCACACTGTTATATTTTTACATGTTTATTTTAATATACAGTATGGCTTTATATACTTAAGGTTTTGTTTAGGGCAAACTAGCCCCATTACTTAAAAATGCACTTGCTGGAATATAAATAAAATGCAGGCCACAGGTGTCTGTCTGAATTTGAAAGCCCCCAGTGCCCCTTGTGTCCTGTGATGGAAACAAATAGCCATGCTGAACAAGAAACGAGCCAGGACTGAAATAGTCAGACAGGGATAAAGGATGGAGGGGAATTTCCACAAGGTAAGCTAGATTTTAAAGGAGATGTAGAAAATTACTTAACTTACTGCCATGTTTGTTGTTTAGAAAACAGTGTTGTTGTTTTTTCTGTTTGTTGTAGATCCATACTCCAGGGTCTGAGCAGGACTGTGGAGAATGGTGGCAAGAACTAGGTGGTGGGTTGAGAAGTGCACACTGGGTACTGGACAGGAGTTGAGGGGCAAAGGTCAGAAACTTAGGCTGCCCTGATGGTGCAGTGGCAGGTGTGCAGCCCATGATGCTGGTGACAAGCATCTGGCTACTGTGGCTACTTCTTAGGCCTCACCCATCATACAGTCTCTTATAAATGATACCACAAACTCTGTAATGTTTGCCCAAGCAGTTGTCTGACTAGAGACTAAGCAGATTTAAGAGGGGATTTGGTAACATGTAAGACACTGGTTATATTAATATATCTGACCACTGAATCAGAGATTGCACTTCCAAATTCTTGTATTGGTTACCTGGCTTCAGCTTCATATAGACTCCCACATATCCACCATAGCACTACTGAATGGGGGTGATGTGAAAATTTAAACAACTCAGCCTTGTAACTGTTTGTTTTGTTAAGCCATTCCTAAGCTGCTGATTGTGGTTTATTGCTGTAATGTATTTCTTAATATTGCATTTTTAAATTTGTGTATCTGTCACATGGCTACAGCTCCATACAGTTTACCTCATATGGCAACCATCACACGGCATCTAGTTGAAACCAATGGATACATACAGTATGAGAAAAAAAAATCAACCTTGAAATTGCTTTGTTATTTTGATGCCTGCAATTCATATGTTGCTGATCGTGGTTTATTAGAGAGATGTATTTGTCTAGTTGGGTGGTCCAATTGCTGCAGATGGTGAGTGAGATTTGTTTGTGCACCGCCACTCATGGGTTCTTAATTTTTGTGTTGCAGATAATTAAGATAGCAGCGATGAGTCAGCAGCAGTGTGCAAGTATCTCAATGGATTCCACAAACAAATACATGACTGGGATCAATAACTACAAGAAAAGGAGACATGCTTGCAAAGGTTCTGCAGCTGATACATTTCTTTACAATCACAAACATATAGGGGTATAAGTATTGACAGATCTCAATTCACTGCTTACAGGAAAAGGAAATGACAGACAGCTCTAGACTAAGGAAGGCCCAGTATGTGGGGGCCCAGATTTTTCTTGGGTCTAGGACCCCTGATAACCTTAACCTGGCCCTGTACTTGGGGATTTAATACTGTCCCATAAAGAGATCTTGAGTCAGTGGCATGGAAACCAGAACCCAGGCTGTAAACTGAAAAGAGAGGGCAAAGATAGCAATGTAGAGGATGCAATCTGTTTAGGATATCATATCATCTGAAACAATTCATTACTGTTTCATAAATGGTGGTTTTGTCCACAAGGATGATGTTGTTGCTGGTGCGGTAGTGGAGGATACTGAAGAACTGCCCACTCTCCCCTGACATGATCTACAGAGGAGGAGTTTGGTGCTATCTGCAATCTGGGTGAATCAGAGGAGGAGCCTCTAAGTGATGACACCCTGAGGTCATGGAGGCAATGTCAGCTGTGTCAGCTGCAGCAATACAGCATGCTGATTTAGGGGAGGAAATGCCCGGTGAGAATCAAAATGAACAGCAACCTGATGTTACAGCCACTGATGTTAGAGGTGCTCTCCTCACACAAAGTCACACTATGGAACAACGCACAGACTTATTACCTAACTGGGACAAACTAATTAAAACCGAGAGTATGTGGAAGGACTACTGCTCCCCCCCCCCCCCCCCGAAGTCCAAGCAAACAATGATTACTGCTTTAAAAATGTAAATGTAAAAGTACAAGTATTGTGGCATAAGCACAACCACCCTTCATCCCCTACAATGAGTTCTATCAATACCCTGGCTACCCTGCTTACAATAAACAATTAAACACAATCAACCAGACACAGAGAAAATCAAATAATATGATGGCTATTTTGGACACTTAATATAGCAGGACCTTCAGCTTTACAACAATGTATCCATTATAAGCAGTGTATACTGGTAACTAGTGTTTCCAGTTATTGCTTTAGACATCATTATAGTTACTTTTATATTCCCATCATTATCTTGCATTTTTCTTACCACTAAAGGATAACATGTTATGTTTTCAAACACGGTTTTGTCTGTCAAGGTAAAGTAAGTAGCTAAGTCACTGTTTCTCTGTCAAGATACTACTTAACCAATATTGTCTTAATTAATTGTACCACAGATCAATCAAGCTGGCTGAAAAGTGCACAATGATGTGTTCTAAATGGTAAATCAAGAATAACGTAACTAGTGATGTTTGAGACAACTTTCAAATGGATTAGGTCAGTTTGAGAATGATTTGGGAACACAAACATATTGTAATTCAGGATACAGAGTAGGACACACTTGCTAATTATTGGTCTAGTAAGAGGTGATGATAATTTTTTAGTCTGAAAAGACCATACAGTTGCTTTTGATTAACTTGTTTACAAACCAAATTGATATACAAAGTGAAAGTAAGTTTTGATCCAAGAAGACATCCAAGCTTTCAAAGGTCTCAACTTGTTTTAACTGGACACCATGAAGGTCAAAAATAACAAGACATGCAGAATACAGTATTTTGCTACTTTGGGCTTAGATCTAAATAACATACATTTGGTCTTACTGCCATTGAGCAGGAGGTAGTGTTTGATCAACCAAAGATTCAAATGCTCAACATTTTAATTTAAAGTTGAGTTAATTTCATCAACAGAAAATGAATAGCTGTAAATTATGATATCACTGGATTGTAAGATGGAATGGGAATGTTTTAACACTTGAATGAATTTATGAAAATCAAAAATAATAAGGCTCCACGTTTGGATCCTTGAGGTACTGTGTAAGTTATTAACTTCTCAATAGACCAGGTGCCATGAAGTTTAACCTTAAGTGGATGTTTATAGATATAATTCTGAAAACCAGTTAATCCATGACTATTTAAAACATCAAGGAGCAACACATGATTGATAAGGTTGAAGGCCATGGGCAGGTCCACAAAAACACCTATACCACAATTGTAATGGGTGTCCTTTTCTGAGTTCATTTTTTTATTATACAGTACCAAGCATCCAATATTTTGCTTTGATAGTCCTGAAACTGAAAAGAAGTGATCACTCTTCCATGTTCAGACATAGCTGAAATATCAAAATACAGTATAGCTCAGATATATGAATGGTTTTATTTTATGCTAACCATGGACTAAAATGTTTAGATTTATTAAGAGTAGCTATATTACTTTCTTTACTGATACCCTTGATTCTTTCAGTTATAAACTTTTATACAAGGTGGAAACTAGTATACTGTTTTATTATAGTTACATAATTAGTAAAGTCCAAGTTTTCCAACCAATTTTTGAGGAATAATATCCAGAAACTTTTACAGTTTAATGTAGAAAAATGTAATTCTTCTTCCATTTACTTGGAGTCTTTCAGAGTCTACTTTTATTATATTTAACCAATGATTTAGCACTCTGATTTCTACTAATGATTGAATAGCTAGTACTATACACCAAATTCCAATCTCACTGGTGAGGTGGCGATTATGATTGGGATTTTTAGTATGGATTTGTATAGTTAATTACAACGCACCTAAACTTCTAAAGCATATAGTGTGTCAGTGTCAGTGGCTCAGAAGGTAGCACACTTGGCTCTGTGTTTGAATGATTGGAAGATTGTGGGTTCTAGCCCCACACCAGGTTCTTGGGTTAATACCCATAACTGACACTATAGTGCAGTATGATGGGGGTGCTGCACTACTGAGGTGACAATGATCAGATTAGTCAATAAATCAAGGTTCCTTCTGCTCATCTCTGATCACTGCCTGGGTGGAAGTTAAACATACCATGGCACTTATGGAAGGAGGGTAGGGCAGATTCCCTGGTGTTATGGCCAGCGATCTCCCTGTCACTAGTCCATGTAACCCAACCCTCAAGACACACCTGGTAAACATGCTATCACAGCTTGTGCCTTTCTGGTTCAAAAGATAACAAATAAATAAATACAAAAGGGCCTGGGATGGCTGAGCTGGTTCTTAGGGTTACTTTAATTGTATTACCATCAAGCAGTCTATTACATCTCAGGATACCCAGTGTGGACTGTCTTAGTTTTATAATAATAATAGTTTTATTTATAAAGTGCAATTCCAATATCAAAGCGTTGTACATAACATACCTATCATAAAACAATTCAAGTAAAATCTTACAAAATTCAGCTTCAATTAAAATTTCTCACAATCCATAAAACATTAGATGCTGAAAGCCTGTTTAAATAGATGTGTTTTAAGCTGGTTTTGAAGCTCTCTCAGGTCCTGCACTCTTTAATCTGATGAGGTAGAGAGTTCCACAGGGATGGTGCCACAAACATAAAATCCAGGGCCCCATATGTTTTCAACTGCACCCTGGGAACCTCTAATAACCCCTCATCAGCTGAGCAGAGAGGACTGCTGGGGCTGTAGGAACCAGGAGCTCTTGCAGATAACTCAGTCCCTGTCCATGCAGGGCTTTATAGGTCAGAAGATGAACCTTGAAGGTGATCCACCACTGTATAGGCAGCCAGGCAGATTGCACAGCACGGGAGTAATATGACTAGAATGTGAAGTCCCAGTCAATAATCATGCTACAGCATTCTGCACCAGCTGCAAGTGGTGGATATCAACCCCCAGAAGCCCCAGGTAAAGGGAGTTGCAGTAGTCAAGGTGAGAGGTCACAAAGGCATGTATCAACATGGACAAATCATCGGATGGAACAAGGTGCTTAATTCTGGTGATGTTCCTAAGATGGTAAAAGGAAGACTTGATGACTGCCAACACCTGCGCACACAGTGCCAGCCCATCATCAAAGACCACCCCCAGATTATGCACCTGTTGAGAGGTAGGCAGTTGTACACCATCAAGCCAAAGCCCAGAGGGTAAACCCACCACCGGCCTCTCTATTCAGCACCCCGGATCCACCATCAACACCTCAGTCTTCCCGGAATTCAATTTCAATCAGCTAGACTTCATCCAGTCATGGATCTCCACCAGACAGCTATTAAACATCGAGACTGCACTATCCTGGTTGGGTGCAAAAGACAGATAGAGCTGTGTGTCATCAGCATAGCAGTGAAACCTCAGTCCATATCATCTATATAGTTATAGAAGCCAGAAGGGGAAGGAAGCATATTCAATTCAGTGCTTTACAGTAACTGGTAATTGCTATTTTTCTTTTAAACTTAGATTGTGGGTTTTAGTGACACTGTACTTCTTGTTGTCTTTACTTAGAATTGTTTTGGGGCTGTTGAAAATTTAAAACATAGTGGTGGTGTATTTCTTTGCTGTCTTTAATTGCTGCAAATTTTCGCCCCTCCCCTTCCCCAACTCTTAATTATATGCCCTGTTAAATCTGATTGACAGGAGCTAAACACAGGGTATAGTAAGGGGTGTGGAGTAGGAGGGGCATAAGGGTGAAGAAGCCCACCCTCAGCACAACAAGTGTTTTGATTCATTTATTTATTTCTTGGTTTATTTTCTTTTTTAAAAAAGAAAAGTATCTGAGTATCAGTGGTAGGATTTTTAGGACAGTAAATTAATAAAAAGGGAACTAGGAGAGCTTCAGTTGCAGACAAGTAGTGGAATAGCAGTATAATTGCAGTATAATGTGGGAGGGAGCAATGCAGTGGCTGTGGGGCAGCCATATTCAGGCAGACCTTCTGGACACTGAGGTGCTGCCCTATCTGCATGCATCTCTCTGGACTGTGGGATGAGGTAGCCAGACTCAGAGTGGAAGTAAACTGGGTCAGGAGTACCATCACCTCTATCCAGAGACCACCCAGTCCAATGCAACTGCCTCAAAGGATGCCGAGAATGAGGAGCACTTGGATGACAGTGGGCTCAGGGAGGGTTAGAGCGGTCAGGCAGAGGCACATCCCAGATCCTATTCCACTCAAGAACTCATATGCCACACTGGCAAATGGGGACAATCAAATAGAGGTACCCAGAGAAGTGGAAGGAAAGGATGTGGAGGTTAGCCAAGGAGGTGACCTCAGTGGGGAAAGCAGTGGACCCCAGAGGAGAAGGAAGCGAATCCTGGTGGGGGACTCCATCATAAGAGGGATCCAGCTAGGAACACAGGAGGAGGAGGACAGGGAGGTGAGGTGCCTACCAGGTGTCACGGCATGGAGGGATGGAAGGAAGATCCTGGGGATCACTGGGAAGGCAAGATGGGAGGATGAGCTGGATGTCATTATCCACCTAGGTACTAATGACCTGGCAAATGGGGAGCCAAAGGAAGTTCAGGAAGAGTTTAGAAATTGGGAGGTTCTCAGCAAGTAGCTACTCTGTCACTTTCTCAGAAGTACTACCTGTGAGAGGCAAGGAAAGCATAGGGTGCATGCACCAGGAACTTTAACTCATGGTTGAAGAACTGGTGCTGTGAGGAAGGGTTTGATTCACTGGTGACTGAGGACCCACCTGAAGGATGGAGGTTTTTCAAGCCTGACGGCCTGCATCCATCCTGAGGGGAATCCAAGCACAATGATAAGTTTAAATGCTACATTGACAAGCATTTAAACTAGCAAAGGGGTGGCAGGCCAGCAAGGAGAGTACATATTTGCTCACCCCCCACAGCTAGCAGTGGAACCAGTGAACCAGAGGAGTTGCTGTCTCTACAAAGCAGTGTGCAAAAGATGGAGATTAGCGCCCAAGAGGTGGATAGGCAGAAAAGGGGCAAAATTCAGCAGAAGGGCAGACAGCAAGGAGAACCAGGGATAAAGGACAACCAAGGAAGGGGCTGGAGTAGAACAGCAAAACAGTCTAGGGAGGTCAAATCATGGAAAGCCATGTGTGCAAATGCCAGGAGCCTTAGCAACAAGATGGAAGATCTGGAGGCTGTCATGGTGCAGTCAGACCTGGACATTGTGGCCATCACTGAAACCCGGTGTAATGATAACCACGACTGGGAGATGGCCATACCTGGCTACAACATATTCAGAAGAGACAGGGCAGGCAGGAAGGGAGGAGGAGTGGCACTGTATGTGAAAAATGACATAAGGGCCACAGAGATCCAGGAGGAACAAAATGGGGGAGAGATTCTGTGGGTTAAGCTGGAAGGGAAAATGGGGCCAGCCATCCACATGGGTGTGGTCTATAGACCACCAACCCAGGAGGAAGAAACAGATAGGGAGCTGATGCTAGCCATCCAAAGGATGGCAGACAAGGGTGAGGTAGTACTGGTTGGAGACTTCAATATTCCAGACGTGGACTGGAGCATCCCAGCAGCAGCATCAACTAGGAGCATATTTATCCTGGACTCCCTTCAGGGTGCCTTCCTCAAGCAACTGGTCATGGAACCAACTCGGCAGAAGGCAATACTGGACCTTGTGCTCACAAACAGGGACAGTGTGATTGGGGTGACAGTGGGGGCACCTGGGAACAGTGACCACCAGTCACTTGTGGTTTGAAATCACAGAAAGAGCAGAACCAAACCACCCAAAACATGTATCCTGGATTTTAGGGGGCAGACTTTGGGAAAATGGGAGATACTTGAAAGAGGCATTAAGGGAATGGGCAGGAATCAGGGGTTGAGGAACAGGGGCAGTATTTAAAATGGGATTACAAGAGCAACAGAATTATGTGTTAAGCAGGTTAGCAAGAGGAAAAGGAAGAGAGACCATTATGGTTTTCCAAAGAGGTAGAAGAAAGTGAAAGCCAAAAAGATTGCATTCAGGCAATACAAAAAGACACAGGCAGAAGGGGATAGGAAGAAGTACCAGGAGAAGCAAAGGGAGGCAGGGAGGTCAGTAAGGAAGCCAAAGCTCAGACAGAAGAACATGAAAATCAGTGTGGGGACAAACCTTATAGGTAAGGAAAAAGAAAGGGAGGATAGTGGGAGGAAGGAGTGGATGGAATGGATAGGAAGGAATGGAATGGACATAACTGAAAGGGTCCGTGAAGGAACTGGAAGTAATAAGAGTTGATAAAGCAATGGGGCCAGATGGGTGCACCCCAGGGTCCTTAAAGAACTAAGAGAGGTGGTGGCTGAACCTCTGGCTATCCTGTTTAGCCAATCACTGGAAACAGGGGAGGTACCCAAAGACTGGAGGACAGCAGATGTAGTCCCCTTATACAAAAGTGGGAACAAAGAGGAAGCAGGGAACTACAGACCAGTCAGCCTCACCTCGGTAGTGGGAAAGATCATGGAAGCACTACTGAAGGAGAGATTGGTGGAACATCTGGTTGTCAATGGACTACAGGACCCAAGGCAGCATGGTTTCACCAGGGGAGGTCAGTGTCAGACCAACCTCATTGAATTTTTGACTGGGTGACTAGGAGGTGGATCAGGGAGGGCAGTGGACATGGCCTATCTGGACTTCAGCAAGGCCTTTGACACTGTGCCACATAGAAGACTATTACACAAACTGGGGAATATGGGTGGGCAGGACAGTAGTGTGGTGGGTAGGTAACTGGCTGGGTGGCAGGACACAGAGGGTGGTGGTAAATGGCTGTCACCCACAGAGGGAAGAGTGACCAGGTACCACAGGGATCAGTGCTGGGACCGTCCTATTCAACATCTTCATCAGTGACATTGCGCAGGACCTAGAAGGCAGAATTTCACTGTTCGCTGATGACAAAGCTCTGTAACAGAGTAGACACACCAGAGGGTGTAGACAGAATGAGAAGGGACCTGCAGAAACTTGAAGAATGGTCAGGGGTTTGGCAGTTGAAATTCAATGCAAAGAAGTGCAAGATAATGCATATGGGGCACAAAACCCTGGCACAATATATCAGTTGGGGTGAGGATATAGCATGCACCAAGCAGGAAAGGGATCTTGGGGTTATCATCTCTGATGACCTCAAGGTAGGGAAACAGTGGACAAGGCAGCAGGTAAAGCAAATAGGATGCTGGGATGTATAGGCAGGGCATCACCAGCAGGAAAAGGGGTATGGAAATGTAGCTGATATTGGGATCACTTTTGTTTAGAAAATTGTGTTAATGTTGAAATGTATATATTTATAATTTGAGATAACTGTAAAAACTAGAGATTATTTGGGTACAAATGAATTAGCATTTTGCAGTTGCTGTGGGGACCTCAGGAAGTTCTCAATGTTCTAGCAGCCCTGAAATTTACAAAGGACAGGATGCTTACAAAGGATGAGGGTAAACAGAGACATAAAAACAACTTGGCTAAGTTGCATGGAGATTTTTGCAAGAAAGGTTTTATTTTTGCTTCTGTACACACTTATTCTGAACAGGTTTATTTCTTATGTTACTGCAACTACAAATAAACAGTTTTCTGAAATTTTACAATTGCTTCGGGTTTTCTCTATGCTTCCTGACATGTGCCTCAATGACAGATGGTGTCAGCCTAAGTGAGAATTAAGCTGTACATACACTAAAACAGGAGATTTATGCATGAGTACTGGACCTAGTACCAGGGAAGCACAGAGGAAGGTATGGATTCTGCAGCTGAAGTCCAGTCTGAGATTGTACAGCCATTAAAGGTCATGGAAAAAGAACAGGCTGTGACAGAACCTGAATGCCTGTTGGACTTTTTGAAATGGTGGGCAATACACCAAAAAGAGACTAAGATGCTGAGAGAAAAATAAATTCAATGCTTAGAAGCATTGAGAAGAGAAGAGATGCAGTGACAGAAGCAGCAGATGAGAGAAGAAATGCAACGACAGGAGCAGCGATGGCTAGATGACTTGCATGCTATCGAAGGCAGAGTATCTGGCACAGATCCAGACAAGCATCAAAATGCAAGCTACTTAAAAGCCATTAAACTTACAAAGTTGTGCCCCTCAGATGATAGTGAGGCATACCTGATAACTTTTGAAAGAGTTGCCACAGCTTGTCAATGGCCAATGCAGCAATGGACACTCAGACTGGTACCCTACCTGACAGGGAAAGACCATCTTGCCAACAGCAGTATGGACACTACAAAGTCAGAAAACTATGACTTGGTGAAAAGTGAAATCCTGAAAAGGTAGGGCATCTCCTGAGAGACTTACAGGCAGAGAATTTGATCTCTGGGGTACAACTCAGTTGACAATCCTTGAGAAGCCTTCACCTGACTCAGAGAACTCCTGATAAAATGGATCCAACTAGAGAGCAAAACAATCCCACTTGTTATTGACACATTTGCCATGGAGCAATTCATCCACATTTTGCCTACAGATATGCAGTTGTGGGTAAAGAACATTGACCAGAGAATGGGGAAAAAGCTGTTTCTTTGTCTAAGGACTACCAACTGGCTAGACAGATGCCACATCAGCAATGGAATAGCCAATCAATGGTAAGAAACTCTTTTTCCCATTTAAATTCCAAGCCTGCTAAGAACTCTGGTGGGGGAAATACAAATCTGAGCAAAAGTTATTTTCTGCTATAACTGTAATAAGCCAGGTCATTTTGAAAGAAACTGCTGTAATAAAGAGAGTGGCACTGGAGCAGATTTGTCCTTGGCAAACTGGGGCAAGTACATAACAGATGTGACAGTGGGGAATAAGACTGTGAAGGGAATATTTGATTCAGGAACCAGACAGACCCTAGTGCATGTTAAAGTGCTGGGAAAACACTGTGCAAAGGGACCAGGTACTGGTGTCATCTGCATCCACGGGGACACTCGATACTATCACACCACTCAATTGACTCTGACTGTTAAGGGTGTGTCACACCACTTACCAGATGCTGTATAAATTTACTGGCCAGGAACTCATGAAGATATTTGCTACTATTGTTATTCCTGTGCTGAGTGTCAGAAAGAGCCCCACTCACTAGGAAAGACAAGGTGCCATTGGTACCCTACCTTTAATAAATGTGCCTTTGAGAGAATTTCAATGGATGTGGTTGGTCCTTTAGACAAAAGTAAAAGGGTAATACATTTATCCTGGTAGTATGAGACTATGCTACTCGATACCCAGAAGCAGTTCAATGCATCCTGTTACAGATCCAAGCTTTGCAGAAGATCTAGCCAAAATTTTCAGCAGAGTGGGCACACCTAAAGGAATTATTACAGATCATGGTAGTAATTTTGGTCCTGCACTGCTTGGGATCTGTACAGTCTGCTAGGTATCACTACCATAAGAACCACCCCTATCACCCTTAGACAGATAGTCTTGTTGCACATTTTAACCAAACCCAAAAATGCATGCTAAAAAGGTTTTAAAAGGGGATGGGAAGACTGGAACCATTACTTGTCTTACCTACTTTTTGCTTACAGATACCTGCCACAGGCATAAACAGGGTTTTCACCCTTTCAAATGCTGTATGGTAGGCAGCCCAGAGGGTCACTGGATGTGATAAATAAAGGTGGAAAATAACCACTCTCAGAAACAATCTATATCTTCATATGTGTGTGCCCTAAGAAGAAGCTAGCAAAATATGTCGAAATTGTCCATAGTAATCAGGAAGAGGCTCAAAACCAGCAGAAGGTATATTATGACCATGGGGTAAAAGTAAAAGTTTTCTAGTCGGTGAAAAGGTTTTGCTACTGTTACCCACAACAGAAAATAAATTGTTAATGAATTGGCAAGGGCCATATCAGGTTCTTAGATGTACTGGCCTAGTTAACTATGAGACTGAGATCCCTAACAAGAAAAATTCCTATTAGATATACCATGCTAATCTCCTCAAGAAATGGGTTGAAAAAATGCCAAAAGCTGCTTTGCTAGTTTTACCAGAAACTGATAAGGAAGATACTGATGTAGCTTATGATAGACTGAAACAGACTGTAAATGCTGGTGCTGTAAAGGTGAATGTTTCCTTAACCTCAGAACAAACTGCAGACATTTGTAATGTGCTAAAGACACTTAACTGCACTTTTTGCTGTATTGTTAAAAATTGAGTGCAAATGTGTTTAATTCCTGAAAGTAGAAAATGTTAGTAGAGAAGAGAATGTTTTGGAAACCTGTTTAATAAAACAGGTTCCCTCTTAAAGAGGGGAGTATATGTGACAGGTTAGAATAGCACCCTGACCAATGTGTTATTGAGATAGTGTTTAAATGCAAGGATCTTCCCTTTTCTGTCTCTTCTCTGTCTAGTTGTGCAGCCCAGTTTTCTGTGAGACTTGGACTTGATCACCCCGAGCAGTCTCACAATTCTTTTGCCTCTCCCTGTCTCTCAGTTTTCTCTTGCTGTCTTTCTTCCTTGCATATCTATATCTGCTAATACAAAAACATATGAGAATCATAATGATGGAAATGTAGCTGATATTGGGATCACTATTGTTTAGAAAATTGTTTCAGTGTTGAAATGTATATATTTATAATTTGAGATAACTGTCAAAAGCTAGAGATTATTGGGTACAAATGCCTTAGCATTTTGCAGTTGCTGTGGGGACCTCAGGAAGTTCTCAATGTTCTAGCAGCTCCTGAAATTTACAAAGTACAGGATGCTTGCAAAGGATGAGTGGTGAAATGAGATATAAAAACAACTAAGCTAAGCTGAAAGGATTTATTTTTGCTTCTGAACATACTTATGCTGAACATGTTTATTTTTTGTTACTGCAACTACAAATAAACAGTTTTGTGAAATGTTACAACTGCTTCTGGGTTTTCTCTATGCTTCCTGACCTGTGCCTCGATGACAGATGGTGTCAGCCTAAGTGGGAATTAAACTGTACATATACACTACCGGTCAAAAGTTTTAGAACACCCCATTTTTCCAGTTTTATTGAAATTTATGCATGTTAATGTCTCAATGTACTCTGAAATTAAAGCATAGAACAAATAAACAATTGGAGATAAAAAGAAATCATAGAATCATTTTGTTTAACAAAATTTAATCTAAATGTTTGACTCATCAAGTAGCCACCTTTGCAGATATACTGTAACCCATGAACACACTTGTGGCATTCTTCCTACAATGGACATCAAATATTGTTCAGGAAGTTCTTTAACACTGTTGCAGAAGTTCCCACAAATGTGTTGCACTTGTAGGTTGCTTTGCTTTCACCGTTCTGTCCAGTTCATCCCAAACCAGCTCGGTGGGGTTTAAGTCTGGAGACTGTGCTGGCCATTCTATGATTTGAAGCCTACCATCTTGTTCTTTTCCTCGAAGGTAGTTCTGACATAGCCTGGAGGTATGTTTTGGGTCATTATCTTGCTGTAGGATGAACCCCTGACCAACTAGGCGTAGACCAGAGGGTATCGCATGGCGCTGCAAAATGCTGTGGTAGCCCTTTTGGTTCAGGGTGCCAGTCACTCTGTGCTGTTGTCCTGTGAGCCACCTATCACGCAAGCTGTTGACTCTCAGAGACTTGTCTTCTGATTCTGTTGTGGCTTTGGGTCTGCCAGACCTCTTCCTGTCAGAGTTTCCTCCAGTTTCCAAGTGCCTTTTGATGGTGTAGGAAACTGTACTCACTGACACTTTGGCTTTCTTTGCAATTTTTCTACAGCAGTTTTTGCTAACCTAAACTTTTTTTTTAACCTCTAGCAGTTTACCGCTTACCTCTGTACCATTTCAGGTTATTCACTGGACTTGAATTGCTTAAATTTCAATAAAAACTGGAAAAATGGGGGTGTTCTAAAACTTTTGACCGGTAGTGTACTAAAGCAGGATATTTATGCATGGGTACTGTACCTAGTACCAGGGAAGCACAGAGGAAGGTATGGATTCTGCAGCTGAAGTCCAGTCTGAGATTGTACAGCCATTACAAATCATGGAAAAAGAACAGGCAGTGGCAGAGCCTGAATGCCTGATGGACTTTTTGAAATGGTGGGCTATACACCAAAATAAGATTGAGATGCAGACAGAAAAATAGATTCAATGGTTAGAAACATTGAGGAGAGAAAAGATGCAGTGAAAGAAGCAGCAGATGAGAGAAGAGATGCAACGACGGGAGCAGCGATGGCTTGATGCCTTGCATGCTATTGAAGGCAGAGTATCCAGCACAGATCCAGATGAGCATCAAAATGCAAGCAACATAAAAGCTATTAAACTTACAAAGTCGTGCCCCTCAGATGATATAGAGGCATACGTGATAACTTTTGAAAGAGTTGCCACAGCTTGCCAATGGCCAAAGAAGCAATGGACACTCTCACTGATACCCTACCTGACAGGGAAAGCCCATCTTGCCTACAGCAATTTGGACACTACAAAGTCAGAAAACTGTGACCTGGTGAAAAGTGAAATCCTGAAAAGGTAGGACATCTCCAGAGAGACCTACAGGCAGAGAATTCGATCTCTGGGGTACTACTCGGTTGGCAATCCTTGAGAAGCCTTCACCCAACTCAGAGAACTCCTGATAAAATGGATCCAACTAGAGAGCAAAACAATCCCACAGATTATTGACACATTTGCCTTGGAGCAATTTATCCACATCTTGCCTTCATATGTTCTGCTGTGGGTAAAGGAAAACTGACCAGAGAATGGGGAAAAAGCTGTTTCTTTGTCTAAGGACTACCAACTGGCTGGACAGATGCCACATCAGCAATGTAATAGCCAATCAATGGTAAGAAACACTTTTTCCCTTTTAAATTCCAAGTCTGCTAAGAACTCTGGTGGGGGGAAAACAAATCTGTGCCAAAAGTTATTTTCTGCTATACCTATAGTAAGCCTGGTCATTTTGCAAGAAACTGCTGTAATAAAGAGAGTGGCACTGGAGCAGATTTGTCCTTGGCAAACTGGGACAACTACCTAACAGATGTGACAGTGGGGAAAAAGACTGTGAAGGGACTCATTGATTCGGGAAGCAGACAGACCCTAGTGAATGTCTAAGTGCTGGGAAAAACTGTGAAAAGGGGCCAGGTACTGATGTCATCTGCAATAACAGGGACACTTGATACTATCCCTCCACTCAAGTAACTCTGACTGTTAAGGGTGTGTCGCACCCTTGCCAGATTGCTGTATAGAATTTACTGGCCAGTAACTCGTGAAGATGTTGCTATCTATTGTAATTCCTGTGCTGAGTTTCAGAAAGTAACCCCAGTCACTAGGAAAGACAAGGTGCCCTTGGTACCACTACCCTTAATAAATGTGCCTTTTGAGAGAATTGCAATGGATGTGGTTGGTCCTTTAGACCAAAGTAAAAAGGCTAATACATTTATCCTGGTAGTATGCGACTATGCTAATTGATACCCAGAAGCAGTTCCAATGCATACTGTTACAGCCCCAAGAGTTGCTGCAGAGCTAGCCAAAATGTTCATCAGAGTGGGCATACCTAAAGAAATTATTACTGATCAGGGTAGTAATTTTGGTCCTGATCAGCTTAAGGATCTGTACAGTCTGCTAGGTATTACTGCGATAGGAACCACCTCATCACCATTAGACAGATGATCTTGTTGTGCATTTTAACAAAGCCCAAAAATGCATGCTAAAAAGGTTTTTAGAAGGGGAAGGGAAAGACTGGAACCATTACTTGTCTTACCTACTTTTTGCTTATAGAGAAGTGCCACATTCATCAACAGGGATTTCACCATTTGAAATGCTGTATGGTAGGAAGCCAAGAGGGTCACTGGATGTGATAAAGGAAACATGGGAAGATAACCACACTCAGAAACAATCTATATCTTCATACGAGTGTGCCCAAAGAAAGAAGCTGGCAAAATATGTTGAAATTGCCTATAGCAATCAGGAAGAGGCTCAAAACCAGCAGAAGGTATATTATGACCAATTGTTAAAAGAAAAAGTTTTCTAGCCAGGTGAAATGGTTTTGCTACTGTTACCCACAACAGAAATAAGTTGTTAATGAAGTGGCAAGATCCATATCAAGTTCTAAGATATACTTGCACTGTTAACTATGAGACTGAGATCAATGACAAGAAAAATCCTTATTAGATATACCATTCTAATCTGCTCAAGAAATGGGTTTAAAAAATGTCAAAAGCTGCTCTGATAGTTTTACCAGAAACTGATAAGTAAGACACTGATGTAGCTTATGATAGACTGAAACAGACTGTAAATGCTGATGCTGTAAAGGTGAATGTTTCCTTAACCTCAGAACAAACTGCAGACATTCGTAATGTGCTAAAGACACTTAACTGCACTTTTTGTTGTACTGTTAAAAAAATGAGTGCAAATGTGCTTAATTCCTGAAAGTAGAAAATGTTAGTAGAGAACAAAAAGTTTTTGAAACCTGTATAATAAAACAGGTTCATTCTTAAAGAGGGGAGTACATGTGACAGGGTAGAATAGGACTGTGACCCATTTGTTATTGAGATGATGTTTATATGCAAGGATCTTTCCTTTTTCTGTCTCTTGTCTGTCTGGTTGTGCAGTCCAATTTTTTTGTGAGACTTCGGACTTGATCACCCTTCGTAGTCTCACAATTCTTTGCCTCTCACTGTCTCTCAGTTTTCACTTCCATCTTTCTTGCTTGCATATCTATATCTGCTAATATAAAATATATGAGAATCATTGTATGGAAATGTAGCTGATATAGAGATCACTTTTGTTTAGAAAATTATGTTAATGTTGAAATGTATTTATTTATAATTTGAGATAATGGTAAAAAGCTAGAGATTACTTGGGTACACATGCCTTAGCATTTTGCAGTTGCTGTGGGGACCTCATGAAGTTCTCAATGTTCTAGCAGCTCCTGAAATTTACAAAGGACAGGATGCTTACTAAGGATGAGGGGTGAAACGAGATATAAAAACAACTAAGCTAAGCTGAAAGGGAGATTTTTTACAAGAAAGGTTTTATTTTTGCTTCTGTATATACTTATTCTGAACAGGTTTATTTTTTATGTTACTGCAACTACAAATAAACAGTTTTGTGAAATTTCACATCTGCTTCTGTGTTTTCTCTGTGCTTCCTGACCTGTGCCTCGATGACAGATGGTGTCAGCCAAACTGGAATTTAAGCTGTACATACACTAAAACAGGAGATTTGAGTACTGGACCTAGTACCAGGAAAGCAGAGATGAAGGTATGGATTCTGCAGCTGAAGTCCATTCTGAGATTGTACAGCCATTACATGTCATGGAAAAAGAACAGGCAGTGACAGAACCTGAATGCCTAATGGACTTTTTGAATTGGTGGGCTATACAACAAAAAGAGACTGAGATGCAGAGAGAAAAATAAATTCAATGGTTAGAAGCATTGAGGAGAGAAGAGATGCAGTGACAGAAGCAGCAGATGAGAGAAGAGATTCGACAGGAGCAGCGATGGCTATATTCCTTGCATGCTATCGAAGACAGAGTATCTGGCACAGATGCAGACGACCATCAAAAGGCAAGTTACTTAAAAGCCATTAAATTTACAAAGTTGTGCCCCTCAAATGATATTGAGGCATACCTGATAACTTTGGAAAGAGTTGCCACAGCTTGCCAATATCCAAAGCAGCAATGGACACTCAGACTGCTACCCTACCTGACAGGGAATGCCCATGGACACTACAAAGTCAGAAAACTATGACCTGGTGAAAAGTGAAATCCTGAAAAGGAACGGCATCTCCAGAGAGGCCTACAGGCATAGAATTTGATCTCTGGGGTACAACTTGGTTGACAATCCTCGAGAAGCCTTCACCCGACTCAGAGAACTCCTGATAAAATGGATCCAACTAGAGAGCAAAACAATCTGACAGATTATTGACATATTTGCCATGGAGCAATTCATCCACATCTTGCCTACATATGTGCAGCTGTGGGTAAAGGAACACTGACCAGAGAATGGGAAAAAGCTGTTTCTTTGTCTAAGGACTACCAACTGGCTAGACAGATGCAACATCAGCAATGTAATAGCCAATCAATGGTAAGGAACTCTTTTTCCCATTTAAATTCCAAGCCTGCTAAGAATTCTGGTGGTGGAAAAACAAATCTGAGCCAAAAGCTATTTTCTGCTATAACTGTAATAAGCCAGGTCATTTTGCAAGAAACTGCTGTAATAAAGAGAGTGGCACTGGAGCAGATCTGTCCTTGGCAAACTGGGGCAAGTACCTAACAGATGTGATGGTGGGGAATAAGACTGTGAAGGGAATAATTGAATCGGGAAGAAGACAGACCCTAGTGCATGTTAAAGTGCTGGGAAAACACAGTGCAAAGGGACCAGGTACTGGTGTCATCTGCATCCACGGGACACTCGATACTATCACAGCACTCAATTGACTATGACTGTTAAGGGTGTGTCACACCCTTGCCAGATTGCCGTATTGAATTTACTAGCCAGGAACTCATGAAGATGTTGCTACCTATTGTAATTCCTGTGCTGAGGGTCAGAAAGTAGCCCCAGTCAATAGAAAAGACAAGATTCCCTTGGTACCCCTACCATTAATAATTGTTTATTTTGAGAGAATTGCAATGGATGTGGTTGGTCCTTTAGATAACAGTAAAAAGGGTAATACATTATTCCTGGCAGTATGCGACTATGCTACTCAATACCCAGAAGCAGTTCCAATGCATCCGGTTACAGCCCCAAGAGTTGCAGAAGAGCTAGCCAAAATTTTAAACAGAGTGGGCATACCTAAAGAAATTATTACTGATCAGTATAGTAATTTGGTCCTGCACTGCTTTAGGATCTGTATAGTCTGCTAGGTATCACTGCCATAAGAACCACCCCTATCACCCTTAGACAGATGGACTTGTTGTGCATTTTAACCAAACCAATAAATGAATGCTAAAAAGGTTTTTAAAAGGGTAGGGAAAGACTGGAACCATTACATTTCTTACCTACTTTTTGATTACAGATAAGTGCCACAGACATCAACAGGGTTTTCACCGTTTCAAATGCTGTATGATAGGCAACCAAGAGGGTCACTGGATGTGATAAAGAAAACGTGGGAAAATAACCCCACTAAGAAACAATCTATATCTTCATATATGTGTGCCCTAAGAAAGAAGCTGGCAAGATATGTCGAAATTGCCCAGAGTAATCAGGAAGATGCTCAAAACCATCAGAAGGTATATTATGACCATGGGGGGAAAGAAAAAGTTTTCTAGCAAGTGAAAAGGTTTTGCTACTGTTACCCACAACAGAAAATAAGTAGTTAATCAAGTGGCAAGAGCCAAATCAGGTTCTCAGATGTACTGGCAGTGTAAACTATGAGATTGAGATCCCTGACAAGAATAATCCTTATTAGATATACCATGCTAATCTCCTCAAGAAATGGGTTGAAAAAATATCAAAAGCTGCTTTGCCAGTTTTACCAGAAACTGATAAGGAAGATACTGATGCAGCTTATCATAGACTGCAACAGACTGTAAATGCTGAGGCTGTAAAGGTGAATGTTTCCTTAACCTCCGAACAAACTGCAGACATTTGTTATGTGCTAAAGGCACTTAACTGCACTTTTTGCTGTACTGTTAAAAATACGAGTGCAAATGTGCTTAACTCCTGAAAGTAGAAAATGTTAGTAGAGAACACAAAGTTTTGGAAACCTGTTTACTAAAACAGGATCCCTCTTAAAGATGGGAGTATATGTGACAGGGTAGAATAGGACTCTGACCCATTTGTTATTGAGATAGTGTTTAAATGAAGGGATCTTTCCTTTTTCTGTTTCTTCTCTATCTGGCTGTGCAGTCCAATTTTTCTGTGAGACTTCGGACTTGATCACCCCGAGCAGTCTCACAATTCCTTGCCTCTCACCGACTCTCAGTTTTCTCTTGCTGTCGTTCTTCCTTGCATATCTATATCTGCTAATACAAAAATATATGAGAATCATTGTATGGAAATGTAGCTAATATTGGGATCACTTTTGTTTACAAAATTGGTTGAATGTTGAAATGTATGTATTTATAATTTGAGATAACTGTAAAAAGGTACAGATTACATGGGTACAAATGCCTTAGCATTTTGCAGTTGCTGTGGGGTCCTCAGGAAGTTCTCAATGTTCTAGCAGCTCCTGAAATTTACAAAGGACAGGATGCTTGCAAAGGATGAGGGGTGAAATGAGACATAAAAACAACTAAGCTAAGCTGCAAGGGAGGTTTTTTGCAAGAAATGTTTTATTTTTGCTTCTGAATGTACTTATTCTGAAAAGGTTTACTTTTCATGTTTCTGCATCTATAAATAAACAGTTTTGTGAAATGCTACAACTGCTTCTGAGTTTTCTCTATGCTTCCTGACCTGTGCCTTGATGACAGATGGAGTCAGCCTAAGAGGAAATTAAGCTGTACATACACTAAAACCGGAGATTTATGCATGGGTACTGTACCTAGTACTAGGGAAGCACAGAGGAAGGTATGGATTCTGCAGCTGAAGTCCGGTCTGAGATTGTACAGCCATTACAAATCATGGAAAAAGAACAGGCAGTGACAGAACCTGAATGCCTGATGGACTTTTTGAAATGGTGAGCTATAGAACAAAAAGAGACTGAGATGCAGAGAGAAAAATAAATTCAATGGTTAGAAGCATTGAGGAGAGAAGAGATGCAGTGACAGAAGCAGCAGATGAGAGAAGAGATGCATCGACAGGAGCAGTGATGGCTAGATGCCTTGTATGCTATCGAAGGCAGAGAATCTGGCACAGATCCAGATGACCATCAAATGCACGCTACTTAAAAGCCCTTAAACTTACAAAGTTTTGCCCTTCAGATGATATTGAGGCATTCCTGATAACTTTTGAAAGAGTTGCCACAGCTTGCCAATGGCCAAAGCAGCAATGGACACTCAGACTGGTACCCTACCTGACAGGGAAAGCCCATCTTGCCTACAGCTGTATGGAAACTACAAAGTCAGAAAACTATGACCTGGTGAAAAGTGAAATCCTGAAAAGGTACGACATCTCCAGAGAGACCTACAGGCAGAGAATTCGATCTCTGGGGTACAACTCGGTTGACAATCCTTGAGAAGCCTTCACCCAACTCAGAGAATTGCTGATAAAATGGATCCAACTAGAGAGCAAAACAATCTAACAGATTATTGACACATTTGCTGTGGAGCAATTCATCCACATCATGCCTACAGAAGTGCAGCTGTGGGTAAAGGAACACTGACCAGAGAATGGGGCAAAAGCTGTTTCTTTGTCTAAGGACTACCAATTGGCTAGACAGATGCCACATCAGCAATGTAATAGCCAATCAATGGTTAGAAACTCTTTTCACCATTTAAATTCCAAGCCTGCCATGAACTCTGGTGGCGGAAAAACAAAGCTGTGCCAAAAGTTATTTTCTGCTATAACTGCAATAAGCCTGGTCATTTTGCAAGAAACTGCTGTAATAAAGAGAGTGGCACTGGAGCAGATTTGTCCTTTGCAAACTGGGGCAAGTACCTAACAGATGTGATTGTGGGAAATACAACTGTGAAGGGACTCATTGATTCGGGAAGCAGACAGACCCTATTGCATGTTAAAGTGCTAGGAAAACACTGTGCAAAGGGACCAGGTACTACAGGCAGAGAATTTGATCTCTGGGGAACAACTCGGTTGGCAATCCTCGAGAAGTCTTCACCCAACTCAGAGAACTCCTGATAAAATGGATCCAACTAGAGAGCAAAACAATCTGACAGATTATTGACATATTTGCCATGGAGCAGTTCATCCACATCTTGCCTACATATGTGCAGCTGTGGGTAAAGGAACACTGACCAGAGAATGGGGAAAAAGCTGTTTCTTTGTCTAAGGACTACCAACTGGCTAGACAGATGCCACATCAGCAATGCAATAGCCAATCAATGGTAAGAAACTCTTTTTTCCCATTTAAATTCTAAGTCTGCTAAGAACTCTGGTGGGGGAAAAACAAATCTGTGCCAAAAGTTGTTTTCTGCTATAACTGTAATAAGCCAGGACATTTTGCAAGAAACTGCTGTAATAAAGAGAGTAGCACTGGAGCATATTTGTCCTTGGCAAACTGGGGCATGTACCTAACAGATGTGATGGTGGGGAATAAGACTGTGAAGGGACTCATTGATTCAGGAAGCAGACAGACCCTAGTGCATGTTAAAGTGCTGGGGAAACACTGTGCAATGGGACCAGGTGCTGGTGTCATCTGTATCCACAGGGACACTCAATACTATCCCACCACTCAAGTGAATCTGACTGTTAAAGGGTGTGTCACACCCTTGCCAGATTGCTGTACAGAATTTATTGGCCAGGAACTCATGAAGATGTTGCTACCTATTGTAATTTCTGTGCTGAGTTTCAGAAAGTAACCCCAGTCACTAGGAAAGACAAGGTGTCCTTGGTATCCCTACCCTTAATAAATGTGCCTTTTGAGAGAATTGCAATGGGTATGGTTGGTCCTTTAGACAAAAGTAAAAAGGGTAATACATTTATCCTGGTAGTATGCGACTATGCTACTCGGTACCCAAAAGCCACTCCAATGCATACTGTTACAGCCCCAAGATTTGCAGCAGAGCTAGCCAAAATTTTCATCAGAGTGAGTATACCTAAAGAAATTATTACTGATCAAGGATAGTAATTTTGGTCCTGCACTGCTTAAGGATCTGTACAGTCTGCTTGGTATCACTGCCATAAAAACCACCCCATCACCCTTACACAGATGGTCTTGTTGTGCATTTTAACCAAACCCAATAATGCATGCTAAAAAGGTTTTTAAAAGGGGACTGGAAAGACTGGAACCATTACTTGTCTTACCTACTTTTTGCTTACAGAGAAGTGCCACAGGCATCAACAGGGTTTTCACCATTTGGAATGTTGTATGGCAGGCAGCCAAGAGGGTCACTGGATGTGTTAAAGAAAACATGGGAAGATAACCCCACTCAGAAACAATCTATATATTCATATGTGTGTGTGCCCCAAGAAAGAAGCTGGCAAAATATGTTGAAATTGCCCATAGTAATCAGGAAGAGGCTCAAAACCAGCAGAAGGTATATTATGACCATGGGGTAAAAGAAAAAAGTTTTCTAGCCAGGTGAAAATGTTTTCCTACTGTTACCCACAACAGAAAAAAAATTTGTTAATGAAGTGGCAAGGGCCATATATTGTTCTTAGATGTACTGGCACTGTTAATTATGAGACTGAGACCCCTGACAAGAAAAATCCTTCTAAGATATACCATGCTAACCTTCTCAAGAAATGGGTTGAAAAAAATGCCAAAAGCTGCTTTGCTAGTTTTACCAGAAACTGATAAGGAAGATACTGATGTAGCTTATGATAGACTGGAACAAACTGTAAATGCTGATGCTGTAAAGGTGAATGTTTCCTTAACCTCAGAACAAACTGCAGATATTCACAATGTGCTAAAGACATTTAACTGCACTTTTTGCTGTACTGTTAAAAAAATGGCTGCAAATGTGCTTAATTCCTGAAAGTAGAAAATGTTAGTAGAGAATTGACAGTTTTGGAAATCTGTTTTATAAAATACATTCCCTCTTAAAGAGGGGGGTATATGTGACAGGGTAGAATAGGACCCTGTCCCATTTGTTATGGAGATAGCGTTTAAATGCAAGGATCTTCCCTTTTTCTGTCTCTTCTCTGTCTGATTGCGCAACCCAATTTTTCTGTGTGACTTTGGACTTTATCACCCCGAGCAGTCTCACATTTCTTTGCCTCTCATTGTCTCTCAGTTTTCTCTTGTTGTCTTTCTTCCTTGCATATCTATATCTGCTAATATAAAATATATGAAAATTAATGTTTGGAAATATAGCTGATATTGGGATCTCTTTTGTTTAGAAAATTGTGTTACTTTTGAAATGTATCTATTTATAATTTGAGATAGCTGTAAAAAACTAGAGGTTACTTGGGTGCAAATGCCTGAGCCTTTTGCAGTTGCTGTGGGGACCTCAGGAAGTTCTCAATGTTCTAGCAGCTCCTGAAATTTACAAATGACAGGATGCTTGCAAAGGATGGGGGGGTGAAAAGAGACATAAAAACAGCTAAGCTGAGCTGCATGGGAGATTTTTTACAAGAAAGGTTTTATTTTTGCTTCTCTACATAGTTATTCTAAATATTTTTTTATGTTACTGCAACTACAAATAAACAGTTTTGTGGAATTTTACAACTGGTCCTGCGTTTCCTCTATGCTTCCTGACCTGTGCCCCGATGACAGGGGGCTAAGAGGAGATGTGAGGAAATACTTCTTCGCAGAGAGAGTGGTCGATACCTGGAACAGCCTCCCAGCATAGGTGGCGGGTGCTAAAAGGGTAACAGGATTCATGCATGCATGGGATAGACACAAGGAGACCTTAGAAGTAAGACAAGAGGGGGGAGAAGACCAGAGATCATGTAAGGTCTGCAATGGCACAGTATGTATTGAATATAGGGCATACTAGGTGTACCAAGAGGTCCTTATCTGCTGACTACTTCTATGTTTCTGTAGACGTGTCCCCCAGGTGCACCCCTAAGTTATATCTACCAAAGAGCCACCCTTGGCTGACTGGCATGACCCTCAGCAGCACCCACAGTCCTGAGTTTTCCAGTGTGTAAGAGTAATGCTTTGAGACTGGATACCTGGCACAAACATCCACAATTACCCCAGCAGCATCACAAATGGCCTGCATGTTTATACTGTGGTATTCCTTGCCATTCTTGTGTGCCTTCTCTGCCTGGAACAGGGTGATGAGGGTAATGAGCATGCAATTGATGGCACTGATGGTATTGTGCATGTCTGCCACTGCAAATAGAATGCTGCCTTCATATCCCCCAGGTTCTGCCTGATGCATGGGAAGCATATATGGTCACCACGGTGTGGTAGTACTGCATCTCTCAACTGCAAGAAGCACCTGCAGATGGATGAATGGCTATGCCAGCCATAGCACCAGTCATGTGGTGAAAGGTGCCAGTCATGTAGTATGCCAGGATCATTAGCACCCATGTCCTTACCTCCTGCATGACTGCAGCAGGTCCTTGCTCACAGATGTGGCCCCAACAGCTGGCACAGCTCCCCTACTGCGTCCTTATCAAAACAGTGTCTGTCAATGCAATGTAGCTCTGTCAACATTACTGTGTCCATCCTTGGCCGGTATATTGATGTACCTGGCATCTGTGCACTACCTCCTCATGGAGTACCTGTAGGAGTATCATATTCATCAGGATCCCTGGACACACTGCTGCGCCAGTCCCATAGCCTTCTCAGTGACCCAAAGGTCATGGGTTTGACTTGTTATCTGTAGGCCCCTTAAAGTACAGTACCACACAAAAAAGTCAAATTGCCATGCAATGGGTGTGGGCATGCCTGACTGGTGTGGCATCTTGGCACCCTGATGGTACACTTGCATGTACAGTATGCCACTATCCATGCAGATGAGCCTCCAACAGGATGCCTACAAGGACAAAACTGACATGCTCTAAGCTAATGCCTATGCCTATGCCTCTGACTGCATACGTACTGTGGACCCTCAGCCTGGAGGGAAATTGGGACAGGGACCAGGATGGCCAGTAGCTTATAGCTTATGGAGTTTGACCTGCTGAGTAACATGGTCCATACTGTGGTATCTGCCCCACTGCCACTGCATGCATATTTTTTACATATTCCTCCATGCCTGACTGACTCTTTGAATCTTGTTTAAAGGGTTGCAGAAGCCCATAAGGACCCTTATGCTAAAGAGAGGAGACATGGTGCAGCAGGACCCTCTGGCAGTGTAAAGGCTAAGCATTGGTATGGGATGTGGATGACTGGCCCTCACTGTACACAGGCAAGGATGAGGGGGGTGCTGAGGGTGCATTTGGAACAAGACAGGTGGACATGGGTGCCAAGCAGGATAATCCTGGCCTGGACTTTCTCTGGTATGTGGTGTTGCCAAGAACCCTTCACTGAGTCAATAGGAGTGTATGGGGACTGGACTGATAACTGCACTGTTTGGATATACTGCCGGTGCCTCACTGTGATATGCCACAGGGTGTGGCAAACACACAGATAAACTGTGGTGTGGTATGAGGTAACGCCCCAATGATCTTGACATTTGGAACATTAATATTACCAGCAGGGTGGCTTCCTCTTGCTGTTGAGATATTGCAGTGCATTTTATAAGCATAAAGTTGTTGTTTACCTGCCTTTCTTTCCTAATACATGTCATTATGGCAAACGTACTTCTCTGAGTCATGCATGTTATTTGGGGGTTCAAGTGGGAGCCAGCGGAGTGGCGAGGGGAGGGATGGGGGCATGGTGGCAGTGGTATGGACCAGAGCACAGTGGCACAGACTGTGGGGTGGAGAAAGGGAGTGTGCCATAAGCAGGACAGGCCCCATGGGTGTACACAGGCTGCATGTGTGGTAGGGCCAGCACTCACAGGGACTGTGGTGCATCAGGAGTCTGCTTTCTTGCATTGTTACAGACAGGTTTTCACATTTCATTTGGTAAATAGCATATCTCTGTTACATTGTAGCTGTCAGCAGTGAGGGTCTCTATTGCAATGACTACCACTGGAGGGGGGTACACAGCTGCAATGGAGGACATTACACCCCCCCCCAGTGCACACACACACACACACACACACACACACACACACACATCCTATCATGGTGCAAGTGTACCTGTGAAGGACAGAGACACATTCCATCATTCAGTTGAAGTCTATGGTGCTGGCACGACTGAGGTGGTGGCAAGCCTCACTATGGCTGCTTAGCTGGAAAGCTACAGCAGCAGCTACACTGTTCATATTTGTATATATTCATTTGGGTATTCTGCACATATTGGTGGGTTGGTGGAGAGGGCCCCATTACATATTCTGCAGGGGTGCCCTTACAGTCATCAGCACTGGTATTGCCATACCATCCATGGTACAGTTCCTACCCATACAGGCCACTGCCCACCAAGCATAACCTCCTCTATGCCCTTGCCTCCCTTACAGCAGTGCCCTAGCTTATGTGGCAGTTGACCTTCCACTATGTCAGGGATGAGGCCCCTCCAGTGGTGTGAATCAGCTTCTTGGCTGGAGAGCAGTGCATGTCTCCAGCCATGCTCCCATCGCAGATCCATGGATCCTGCATGGAGATGTGTCTGTGTGCCTGTGGCACTTATGCTGTGGATGGACATATGGGTATACTGTGCAGCATTGGAATGCATCCCTCTGTGCACTTCTGCTATGCCACTTAAGGCAGCCACACCTTCTGTGGATCAGGTCCTTAGTCAGGAGGAGGTTACCTTTCTAGATGTCAACCTACAGTAATTGTTAATAAAATATACCAAATTGTAAGTACTTGCCACAGAAAAGACACTGCAGCAAATTTCTTATTTAGAGTAGACAGTGTTCACTCCCAAACTCTTAGTGACAGTATACTTTTTGGCCAATCCATCTGACTAAGAAGGAACTGTTCTGATTTGCAAACTTTTGATAAGCAAGTTCTGTACTTAAACTTAGAGAGAGGTTTATCAGCAGAAAATGCAAATAGGAAACTGTAAATCAAGCTCTAGAGAAACCAAGGAATTTGGCTAGGGATAATCTTATAATAAAAAAAAAAAATACCAAGAATCAACACCCCTAGTTACATTTGTAATCCAGTAGAACTGTGTGGAATTTTCAAATCCTGGCAAAACAGAATTCTGCAGAATTTTGGGAACATTGTGTTGAATTACATTGGATGTGTAATGGTGGAACTCCACTGTTCAACAGCATTACACCATTCCTTAGTTCTGCATTTTTTTTCCTTAAAACATATTTCACAACCATTGTATGCAACTTTCATGGAAAAATGTACTGTATGTAAATTTCATCAGAAATGCAACCAGTAGGATCCCCAAGGTAACCCGTGAAGTGGGCACATGAGGAAGGGTGCCATCCATTATGGAGACACCTTCCTCATGCAATCCACTCACGGTGACCGACGGGTAGGGCGACTGGATGAGGGGGTGGGCGAACTAGGCGACAGGATGTCGCTATACATACACACGTGGAGGGGAGCGAGCACGGCGAGCATGGGCTGGGGGTGGAGAGGCTGTGGGGGTGGTGCTGTGGTGGTTGGTCGAGCTGCAGCATGGCGTTGAGGATTGGGCAATGGCTGGGGTGGCTGAGGTACTGGGTTGGGTTCCCGGCGCTGGTCGTTTATTAGCCCGGCCAGAACCTTTATTACTACTTTCACCCCAACATGCACCCCGAGTTGAGAATCTTAAGTAGGGGTGAAGCCTTCATGAGAGGGGTGTTGGGGTGCAGCTCCCCTCAGAAAGTAGTAAAAATATGTCCTGGCATCATTGTGCTGGTGCTCTAGGGTTGTCAGAGTGCCAAAAATGTGTTCGGCACTTTGACTGAGCGATAACGGCGATCGCCTTTAGGCATTCGCCATTATCACATAGACCCAGATCCCAATGGCCCTTATATACCTGCCGGGGGAGGCATTTAAATATTTCCCTGGCCTGTTGTCAAATTCAAAGTCATTTATTTCAGTCAGTATTAAAAGTGTTTATGAAAGCATCATTACAGAAACAAAAATGAATTTTTTGATTTATATTCTTTGCTAACCAGGCTAGGCCCACTAGGCACAAGTGCTTGTTTTGAGGGGTGACCCAGGAGCACTGGGGTGGTTAAGTGACTTGCTCGAGTCACACAGTGTGCAAGCAGAGGTTGTGGGAATCAAACCCAGGTCTGTTCGATGTACTAAACTTGTTCACAGCTCACTACACTAACCTCTGGCTATATGGCAAATGAAAATGGATAAAATATACATTTATGAAAAGGACAAAGGCAAAAAAAAAGTAGAACCACATCCATTTTCAGTATAAATACAATTAACACTGTTGTCAGGTGTTTCTCCAAGAGCTGATGCTTGACAGTACATTTTTTCTAAAAAAGTATCCCTTAACATTTTAATTATTGAAGGAGGCCCAGTCCCTATCACAATATATTTATAATACTCAATGCAAAGTAAGTAGTACTTTAAACCCCCATAGGCCAGTCACATCAGCCACTATCATTTCATCCTGCTACCTCCCTGACTGCCTTCTCTCCCTTATCCTGTTTGTCACCTCTCTTTCTCATCTACCTGTACCTGGCTACCACCCCATGCCTACTTTCTTACTCCCGCCAGTCCCCCAGCTCACCCTATGCTGCCTTTCTTTGCCCTGCCCCACCCCTCCAAACTTTATATTCTGCTCCCTGTCTCCTTATGATATAACTCCACTTCCTTCTCTTTCAAATAGACTTATGACAATCCCCCATTATAAGTCATGTCCCTCATGTCTTCGCCTGCAAAGATTCTATCTCGGTCTACCCCGCCATTTTTATGCTCTCTACTAAATCCACCCAGCCTGAAAGTTATTCCCCACCTCTCTACATTGTTCTTTGCCTCCTCACTGGGTATCCTGATTCATGTTTTAAACGGTGCTAGCACTTACTGCACATGCCTGTTATTGTCCGTTTATAGTTAGCCCTGTTTTATGTTTTAATTTTTCGTGCAATTGTTGTATTTGGCTGTTAATGTCTATTCTATCTGGTGTTACTTGAAATCTTGCTGCTATTGTACCTAGTTGACTATTTCACTGTCTTGTATCCTTGCTGTATTGTTTCACTACCTTGTAACCTCCTGGGTCGTGCCTGAAAATAGTCATTTTTTTATGGCTAGCACATCCTACCCAGTAAAAATAAATAATATGTAGGTCAAGACAGCAAAGATATTAGCAACTGTGGAGGAATATTCTCCTATTGAAACCATGTTTTGAAAGAGTTTTGAGCCTGGTTACCTACACTCCTCAGATTCAAACTTGGTAATTACAAGAAATGACTAAGGCACAAATTATGTGCAAAAATGTTGCTGCTGCCCTGTTGTCTGTTCTAAAGCTGTACCAAAATTCTGGGGTTTACACAAACTCTGCAATGTAAACTATAGAGCCTTATAAAATGGGTAGAAATTTTCCTGCATTTAGATTGGCCAAGAGCTACCATTTGCCATGTCCTTATCAGGACATATACTGTCAACTGGTACTACTTAGCCAAGCAAAACACACCACCGTGACACATATCAATGCATGAAATGACTCTCTCCCATTGCAGCTCAACATGTACAGTAGCATGTCATGAAACCGCAACAGCTGCCGGGAGAGCACTGTCACCAACAGAAAAGGCAAAAAGTAATTTTATGCAAGCTGCCAACCCCCCGGCCCAAGTAAAAAGTTTCAACTTTTAGTCTGTATTCTGTATTTTCCCACTGACCATTTTCCTGTACCACCTTTACAGCCCTTGCGCTCCCACTGTTTAAACCGCGCTTCTGCTCTTGAAACTGCACCGAGAACCAGTAAAAAAAACAACAAGATTGAGCCATCTTGGATGTGCAGTCCTCCCCTCAGTTTCACCCTCATACTAGCCAGTGAACTGAGAAGCTCCACAAGATAGGGCAGTATATAATTTATTTGAATACTGTTTAAGACAAATTGTAAACTACAATGGCTGCCGAGGGACACGCTCCTTCGAAGTCAAGTGGCCACGGGCTGCAAATGAAATGTTTTGCAGATTAAAACAAAACTGCTTTAAATAATACCAGGCTAAAAGAAACAAAAAAAATGTTTCTTTCTCCGTGCTAGAAACAGAGCCACTTTCCCAACTCACGGCATGCCTTTGAAACCTGCACTTCTCGAGCAGACGTCATCGCTGGCATCTCAGAGAGGCTGCTAAAAAAAGCATAAAACAAAGATCTAAACAAAATGTAAAAATTTTAAAAATTAAGCCTGGGTGTGAGAAAGAAAGAAAGTATGTGTGTGTGTGTGTGGGGGGGTGATGACAACACAAATGCCCTCTAATAGCTGAATTCTATATATGATCTGAATATGCAAGGACTATTTTTCTATGTTTATACCTTAATTAACCTATAACACCTATGTGTATCAGACTTCTTTTAAATAATTAATTTATGTTATGGGGGAACCATTTTATAAGCGGAATAAGACACTCCGAGGTGTGATTTATGGGCTGATAAGAGCACTTCCCAGGTGCTAAAGGCACTTGGCACAAGCGCCTCGTGCCTCATTTCACACCTGGGGCATGCTCTTACCAGCCCATAAACCACACCTTGTTGTGTCTTATTCCTTACGTATTCCACTATTTTTCTACAAAGTTGAATTGTATTGTACAATGTGTTGAATATTCTGCAAAACAGGTCTTTGCATAAAAATGAATTCCTCTGATAGTGAAATAACATGGTTGCCTTTCAGACAGAGGGCTTGATTCTCAAAAGTTGGCACAAGCCACACCAAAGGTGGCTTGTGCTAATTGCTGGTGTGCCAGGGACCCTGCACCCAATTCTCAATCAGGTAGGGTCCTGGCAGCAAAGTCCTGCTGCTTGCAGCAACTGTAGTGGTGCATCAAATAGAGGGCACACCTAGACAGGTTGCTGCAAGCCGTGGGTGGCTGTGCAGTAATGTCCCTGAGAAGTACCTGGTGGTCTAGCGGACTGACCCAGCCCCGATCCCCTATTAGTACACTAATACTATCCCTGGTGGTTCAGAGGACCCTCCCCCCAAACTCCAGTCCCCCATTAGTATTATGAAAGAACCCTGGTGGTCTAGTGGTCCCCCCAAGTCCTGATCCCCTATTATGAAAATAATAGTATCCCTGGTGGTCTAGTGGACCCCCCAAGCCCCCATTATTGGTATGAAGGAACCCTAGTAATTTAGCACCCCCAAGCTCTGATCCCCTGTTATTATTATTATGAAAGAACCCTGGTGATCTAGTGACCCCCCCCAGTGAGCTGTCAATCAATGAGCGCTGTACAGTAAATACAGTACAACACTCACTAAGAACTCAGTAGGTGGCTGGCCATGGTGGTGAGCAGTGGACTGTGTCAGTCACTGGCTTGGTTTGTGGATGGGGGAGCAAGGAGGAGAGACACTGCCTGCTAGGGTGGGGGTCCAGTAGACCACCATTGATGTGTTAATATGTCATAATAATGGGGGATCGGGGCTTGGAAGCATCTGCCGCAAGCTCCTGGCACCATGCCACAGCCCATTTTGTGGTACACAGGTGGAGCAAGCCCCGTATGGTACAGTCAGCCTGCGGTTGATGCAGGCTGCCTTTGAGAATCGCTACCGGGACATCGTTTGGCATAAGGGGCACTTTGCGCCATTCCTTGTGGCACAAGCCCCTAGCGCTGTTCTGAGGACTTTGAGAATTAGGCCCAGAATCTACACACCATGTGAATTCCCTCAGATGTATTGCAGTCTTGTATAACTCATGAGGCATTTGAGAGAGCAGAATCTTTGAAGCTGCTACAGTTTTGTTGTATGAAATAGACCCCAAATCTTGCTCTAAACTTGATACTTAAGGCATATTTTCACTACTGCTTGTAGTTAATATGCCAGAGAAATTTTTAACGTTTTTTATTACGTGTGCTTTTAGTGTAATCCAGCCAGCTGTAATTGCTGTAGCATGTGGGGGAGAGTGGGACTGTAGAGTAACTGTGGGGTGGCCTGCACAGTCCAGTATCAGCATGCAGCCAAAGAATGATTCAAAGTTAAAGGCCTTGAAAAAGGACTTAAGCTCAATTTATCTATGTCTGATTATTTTACAGTATTTATAGTATCCTAATGTTTGCTAGCTTATACATTTACAGCACAAGTGTGAATATGCAATGTGCAGGCTTTCTGTACACAGCCAAGTAATGGCCAGCATAAGAGAAAAACACAAGGTTGCTGAAGCTGTAAGGCTCTTTATTTTTAATTCTTTGTAATTTGGTGAGTGTGAGAAATATTTGTAGTGTGTTCTGCTACTCAGTACTGTAGGATAATTTGTTTTCTACCATTTTTCTGATTCTTTATATATTTGAAATTACTACAACTGGGATAACCCCATAAAATACACACCTTGGTTTTCATTAAGGTCCCGGAAAGGAGTGCAGCAGTCAACAGGTTAACATAGTCCAAAAGGAATAGTTACTTATAGACTAAGATATACACAGGAAAGAAAAACTGCAATGGTAAGCACTTGTTAGTGGATATCTCTTGCTGTCTCTCCTAAGGTGAAGAATCTGGGTGTTATTTTGACTAGCAGTCTATCACTTGAGTCTGAGGTGTCAACCATTATCCGAAGTGTTTTTTACTACCCGAGAAATTACGCCTGGATCAAACCTTTCATTCTGCCTAATGACTTGCTCGCACTGGTATACACTTTTGTGACCGCCAGACTCGACTATTGTAATGTTCTGTACCTCAGAGTAAATGGAGGTGTCCTACATCACCTGCAGCTGGTACAGAATGCAGCAGCTAGGTTGCTATCAGGCCTACCTAGGTCTTGCCATGCGATCCGAGCTCTACATAGTGTGTACCGGCTGCCAGTGAGGTGGTGAATTAATTTAAGTGTCAGATTGCTGACCTATAAAGCCATACATGGTCAGGGCTCTAGCTATTTGTGTGACCTCCTAACCCCCTCCCCACTGCCCCCTCTTTCCTCTCCACTGCTGTGAGGAGGTCCTCCTAGTGGTTCCCAGGGCCAGACTAAAACCTTCCATGGACAGAGCTTTTGTAGTAGCAACCCAATCCTGTAGAACTTCTTTCACAGATCTCTGAGGGAGGCACCCTTTGTGGAGGCCTTTAAGAGGGGTCTGAAATCCTACCATTTTAAGGAGTCATTTGGAAAATAATTCCTCATGTTCACTGTCTGGTTGATTTTATTGACTGCATATTTATTATTATTTATGTATTTAATGTGTTTTATTTGGTGTACTTTAGATGGTTTTGTTATTTTTTATTTATTCTTTGTGTGGTAAGACTGATATTTTGTACAGCACTCTCAGTCCCCCGGAATGGGTGCTTGAAAAATGAAGGTTTACTAACTTACTAATAATGCAGAAGAGCAGTTTAATCCATGGATGTTGTCACAGGTGCTGTAATACCATTACAAATACTAAAGAAAGAAAAGAAAGGGGTTCCATTTGGTGTACCTGCTGGATAGCCCTTAGTGGTTCATATGCTAGCTCTACCACCAGGAGTACCAGTGGTGCCACTGAAGGCTGGGAGATGTGCCATTGGTGGGGCAAGTAGTTGTGTTGAGATTCACAATGTTAAAATACCACCTGCTAATGTAGCAGTAATGCAAATGGAAAAATCCCATGGTGATTTGGTTAAGCTAGAATCACAGGATACAGTGGATGAGAAGTCTCAGTAGGAGATGTTAGTAGAGGAGAAAGATTCACAAGAGGAGGAAGTACAGCTGGAGGAATCTCAACAGAGTTGGAGGAGGAATATTCTCAGCATACCTCTCAACCTCTTGCCTCATGAATCAGGGACAATGCTTAAAAAAATCAGGGACAAAGACCCCAAATCAGGGACACATCTTAAAAACTGGTGCTGTTCACTCAGAAAGCTGACAGAATAAAGGGATTTGTGTTAAGATGCATTTTCTGAAGAAAAACAAGTATGTTACTTTAATGTTTGACATTATTTTCTGCTTTTAATCCCTACTGTTCTGTCACAAAAACACAAATTTTACGAGGGACAGAGGAAAATTTTGAGGCAAAATCAGGGACGTCCCTGAAAATCAGGGACACTTGAGAGGTATGATTCTCAGAAAGAGGAACTGGAGGGGGAACAGTCACGAGTCACATTGCAGGTCATGCCTGAAAAAGATGCCTATTCACAGTGCACCTCCCAGTTTTCAAAGTTTAAAATAAATAGTGTAAAGCGGTGTCATACTTAGCAGTACAGTGAAAGCCAGTTATAACGGACTCATTGGTGTCATGTATATTTGTTCGCTATTCCAGACATCCACCGTAGCTAGCGGAGTCAAAATTGGCTTTGTTCTGCAATACTGGAGTGAAGTGGGAAGGGCTGTAGTGCTTTTCATTCTGCTAAAAAACATAAATTCTTTATTTTTTTAATTAAAGTTCTGTGTTCCATGTGCTTTGGGAGAGAAGGGCTGTACAAAAGTGCTTGAGTGCTTTCTTGCTGCTAAAATCATTAAATCTTTATTTTCCAATATGTGCTCTGTGTGCTTGTGGGAGGGAGCTTGTGGAAGTGTGTAGGGAGTAAGAAGGTGCTTAGTGTTTTTTTTGGGGGGGACAACATATCAATTCTTTGGGACAACACAGCAATTCTTTATACTGAATTCTGTGATTTTACTCTGCTTTCCATTGGAGATTGTGTAGGAGTACCAGTCCTTTTCTGTTCTACTTAGGATTTCCCAGTCAGGAATGATGTCCACAGCTCCATCATTCAGCATAAGGTTACTAGTGCAGCTTGAACATACATGCTATTGTCCACCTTGTTAAAGTGGTTTAGTTCTGTTCAAGAGGATGAAGCTCTAATGCCATCAGTCATGCCACCGGTGGGGCTATATCTGAGTTAGAGTTTGACTGTCTGTGCCGCCTCAGTGACAGTGATCTGGAGCAAAATGTCCATCAAAAATGGCTAATAACATCAGTTTGAACAGGAATAAAATGCATGTTGCTCCTATGATAGTGGTTTGGGATCGCAATTTATATCTGTGATAATCAATTGTCTGTAAAAAACGGGTACGGTATAAGTGGAGTCCACTGTACAGTACTCATTGTTATGCAGTGGTAGAGAATAAAGCAGAACAGATGGAGGTAGAAATAGAGTCTGATGAGGGTAGCAGTGATCTTGATGATTCAGTGGCAGGTGTAGACTGTGAGCTAGAATACCATGCATGTAGTCTGAAAGACAGAACAGTTACTTTTCCCACCCCGAGCAAGAACAATTAAGAAGGAGGAGGAGGAGGAGGAGGAGGAGGGGGAAGGTGCTGGCTCAACAGCATGTAAAACTGGATCTAAGTTGCCTTATACAGCTGTCAAACCCTCTTCTGCTCCATCTCTTCCAAGGAGGTCCTCCCATCCTCTCACGAGCTCCTGCTTGTAAAACATTCTCTCCCTTCCACTATCCTTATCTTCACCAGTGTCCTCTAGGCCTCACCTAAGATAACTCCCTCCTCTCTCCTCAACTCCTTCTCCTCTCTAGTCTCCCTCTCTGCCTGCAGTAAGTTCATACTCCTCGAAGATTTCAATGTCAACAGGCTCTCCCCCAACTCTAAACCCATCCTCCACACTATCGAGTCCCTGAACCTCATAGTTAATCATTGAACCCACCAGACTCAACCGCCACTCCTCCAACCACTCCCTCCTGGACTGGTTGCTGTCTTCCCACCTCATTGAATCATGGCTGTAGGCATTCTCTATGATGCCTTCAGCAACCACTGCTTAACCTACTGTGTTAGGAAAGTGTGCTCTCCTCAGTCCACCCCCAAATACATCTAGTACATGGCTTTCAGGTCTCTTGACACTGATGCCCTCCTAATGTACCTTGCCTCTTCAGATTGGTCCTCTGTTTACTCTGCCCAATACATTGACACTGCCCTTTCGCTTTTCACTGCCATCTTAACCAGTACCTGGAACACACATGCCCCCCCTTAGAAAGACCAGAGTAAAATGCTCCCACCAGCCCTGGATCACACTTGATCTTATTGAGATGTGCACGTCTTGAGACCTTGTATGGGCTTGTTTCAATACCTCCCACTCCATGTCTGACCACCAACATTACAGCTCCTTAAAGAACTCCTTTACAAAGACAATTTGGACAGCTAAGGCCCACTACTTCAAGTCCAACCCTCAGTCCAAACTAAATTCTTTATCCAAATTCTGGAAAGTGATCTACTACTTACTCGACCCCCCCTGCCCAGCTCCCCTTCCTGCACCCACCAGGCAGACAACTCATTGATCTCCGACCACCTTGCTGTTGCTGCCCTTTTTAACAACTTCTTCACCACCTGTGCACTACACTGCCAGTCCTCTAAAGATCTCTCACATTCTCCTTCGTTCATCACATCAGAAAGCTTTAGCTTCCCTCCTGTCTTGCCCCAGGAAGTTTTCCTTGCCCTCATGTCTCTTAACTCTTGCAAATAGAGCCCTGATGGCTTGGACCCTGAACTTCTTCATATATCTGCTCCTGTTATCATCCATGCACTCACTTACCTTCTGAGCCTATCCTTCTCCCTCTGTGCTGTCATTCGTGCCTGGAAAATTGCCAAAGTATTACCTCTTCGGAGGGGGATGATCCTTCCTCCCCAGGAAACTATAGGCCACTCTCACTCCTTCCATCCCTTGCTAAATGTCCAGAGTCCCTAGTGTACTCCAAACTTGCCAACTTTCTAGACTCTTCCTCTTTCCTCTCTCCTTTCCAATCTGGTATCAGAAGGAACCATACTACCATTGCCTCCCTGTTGCATGTAACTGACTCTGTCCATACTGGGATGGATCAGGGACATATCACTGCAGCCATATTCACTGATCTTGCCAAGGCATTTGACTTGGTGTCCCACCCCTGCCTCCTGGCCAAGCTGTCCTCAGCAGGCCTCCCTGTTCCTGCTGTTGAGTGGTTCCACTCTTACCTAGTGGGCTGTCAACAGTCAGTTCAGGTGGGTGGAATGTTGTTGCCCCCCATCTTAGCAGGTGTCCTGAGGACTCCATCCTGGGCCCTATACTGTTCTCTATTTTTCTTTATGATCTCCTCTCACCCTGTATCTCTTTGTTTATACACATATTTGCGGAAGACACAGTCATTAACTCATGGGGTCCTTCTACATCTATGGTAGAAGCCTCACTCCAGAGTGATTTCCACAATGTGCTGCACTGGTTCCTTGCCAAGCAGCTCAAAGTAAACACCAAAACGACTGTGTCCGTAACCTTTGGCACCAGTGAGAAACTAACAAGGCTCTCATGTTCTCCAGTCTTCTCTGCCCTGGATGACACCCAACTAGAGATCATCTCTGCCTTCAAATACTTTGTTGTGTGGCTAGAATGTAAATTACATTTCAATGCCCACATTGATGCCATACACTCCAAACTTTGCACCAAGCTCGGCATCCTATACCTTAACTAGCAGAGCATCCCCACCCAAGTCCTGTGTGAGCAGATAACCAAAATGATCCTCCCATTTCTTTGACTATGTGGGTGTGTTCTATAGCTCTCGCCCTCCCTCTTCTCTTGCCAAACTGAATACCCTCTGTAATTCTTTCTGTCTCTTTGCCTCCAGCTTTCTTCTCCGCACCCACCATTGCTTCCTCTACTCCTCCATTTCCATCCGTCCTCTACCCTTACATCACCAGTCCCACTGCTCCATCTTCATTGTCAAATAATGGTTTGGCTCTCTTCCCTCCTACCTATCTTCTCTCCCCCCCACCCCTACCTCTTACTGTCTGTGCACAAGGGATACCTGCACCTTCTCTAGTCTTCACCTTCACTCACACACCAGTTAAGCTGCTTTCTCCTACCACCTCCCCTCCCTTTGGAACCTGCTCCCCTCTCCCCTTCATCTATCTCTTTCCCTTCATACACTAAAACATCTACTAAGGCTCTCTCCTCCTCCTCTTCCTTCTCAGTGTACTAGTCACCCCCATCTCTGTTCTCTTTCTCACTACTGATTCTACTGTCCACCCTAGTCAATGATTCCTCTTTCCCTATGTTCCCTGAACACCTGACCCTCAGTCTGCTCTCTAGAGGATTAAACTCACCCATTTTCATCTACTTGATTTTGTGCTGCCCACCCATGTGTAGTGTGAGTATATTAACTCATTTGCAACTCTAGTATATCCACTGGTCTGTATTGTTGCCTATTGTGTTTTTGCACTTGTATTTTATCCTTATTGCACTTCTGATGATTGTAATTTCCTGTATGCCTACTCCCATTCTCTCTCTCCCACAGGTTGTACCTGGAAACAAGCCTCAGCTCAGTGTGCCTTTCCCAGTTATCAAACTTTTAAATAAAAATAAGTAAGTAAATAAATAAATAAAGCAAAAGAAAGAGAACAGTGTGGGTCAAGGGAAGGAAAATAGATGGTGATAAGAGAGGCAAAGGAGGAGGAGATGTGGGTGCATGCAGAGGTTACAGGCAGAGGCACAGGTCCAGTGCCCCCTCGGAGAGACAATAACTATGCAGCCCCCATCCCAAATGTCTTTAATCCTGGATTTCTGTGTCACTGATAAAAGTGAAGACAGTGTGACAATATACCCACTTTGGTATCCTGTGACGATAGCAACTGAAAATGAGCGACTGCAAAAACAGCAACTGATTTTCAGTGATATCATCAAGGGCTACCCTGCAAGGGTAGCGATCCTACAGCGAAAGCAACTGTAGGGAAGGACAACCAGAAGGGTGGGATAGCAAAGGGAAGGAGTGGAATAGAGGAAGGGTCCATAGGGAACTGCTGTGCCCACTCCAGCCAAGCTAGCCCTGTGGTGTGGTGGTGAGGGTGGCTAGCTCTGACTGAGCAAGTACAGGGTTCGGGGCTGGGGACCAGGAGGGTTACAATTTTGCCACAGCTTGTGGGTGTGGCACTTAATTTTTCCCACAAATGCGGGTTGTGCCCCTTCCCCAACATGCATCCCCCTGGAGTTAGTAATCTTTATTCAGGGGGGAGTGGGGGGCACAAGAGGTGGACACAGCACCCCCAAAAACACTTTTTCTTTTGCTGAATGTCGGGTCGCCGGCAAGTGTATATCACCAATTTGCTTTCTGGCAATATACACTCGCCATAATAGCGATCACTATTTTGTGATCGCTATTATGACATGGACCCCCAAATTTGTAAGGCTTAAGCAAGCCGAGGCCCACATGGAACACAGCTCAGTACCACTGCACAGCAAAGTCACTTCACCAAACATCTTTTCAAGTGGAATCAGCATCAAATGGATACACAGCTTGGTCTTAATAGGCTAGTTGATCATATTGGACAGGGAGGGAAGGATGAGGGGGAGGATGGAAACAGCAGTTAGGAGCTGTTGCAAGATGTCAGCATTGGCACCACCACCACCATTACAAGCAACATGCAAACAACAACTAAAATTCCAGTCTGCAAAGCACCACAGTCCATAACTAGGTGTTTTTCCAAGCAAATAATGATGCACTCACCACCAGAACTACCATGACCACAAACTAGAATATGCCTCATAACCAATCAAAAGAACTATCTGCTCCAGTATGTCACCCCCAACTGCAACCAACAACACACAAGCACTTTCAAATTTACTAAATACAGTGCTTTCTCTTTTGTCTGCCAACCTCCATACATCCTAAATCTTGGCATAAAGAGGGTGGCGGATAATAAAGTGTGGCAGTTAAAGGGGGCTATAACATTTCTGGAAATGGGCCAGGAGCTAACACTAGCGTTAAGTGAAGGTGGTGGACAAGGGGAGTGAAGATAAAGGAGGGAGTACTGTATCACCACAGCCACCCAGTTATTAAAGAACTAGTTACTCACTTTCACTGACTGGTATCACAGCGACGGGATTTATGTCAACCAAAAGTTGTGATTGACATAAATCCTAATTGTCTCCCAGTCCTTTTTTTATTGGGGGGCTTCACCCCCAAACCCCCCATGCTGGGGGCTCGGTCCCCACACCACCCATACTTTAGATGATCAACTCCGAGTCAGAGTTGATTCGGGGAGGGGGTGCAGGACCTGGAGACAGTGTGCCCCTGGTCCAGGCATACCAACACAGCAACCTGTCGGTGAACTGTCGATTTTGTCAACAGTGATGTAGTTCACTGTGTTGGTGTCACTGTGGGGGGGGGTATACCACTCTGGTGGCACAAAAGTTTGTGGACCATATACTGCTGTATTCATTTGTTGAAAATGCTGGTTTCTATAATCTAATGAGTTATGAGGTGCCAAATGGAATGCTTGTTTGTGCAATATTATTGAACCAAGGCAGTTCCCTAATTGTACCTTGATCGGAAAGCATATGTCTCACATGGCCTGAGTCATTCCATGGTGGATACTGTCATTCTAATAACAGCTATGTGGAGCAGTGGTCCTGGAGCCTTCCTCCCTTTATGGTGAGTGACAGCAGGCCACATTTAACATGACTTGCATGACCAGCCCTATTCGACAAACATCTTGGTGGTGCTGAACATTGAAACTTGACAAGTGGACGACATTTCAAGACCTAAAAGCTGGATCAAAAAATAAACAATCCAGCACTCACCAACCTCAAGTAGAGAGACATAGGCTCCTAAATGCAGTATAACATTGCCAAGTTTATTAAGGTACCAGGTTAAAACACACTCTAACAGGTTTTGGAAAACTTCTTTTGTCAAAGACGTTCTTTGACAAAGGAAGTATTTCGAAACACGTTACAGCATATTTTAACCTGACACCTCAATACACTTGGCAATTTTATACTGCATTTAGGGACCTGTGTCTCTCTGCTTGAGGTTGGTGAGTGCTGGATTGTGTTTTTTTTTTGGTTTTGCTGTATATGATATCCTATAGAACCCACTTCCAGTGTATTTTTCTACCACGTACATGACCTAAAAGGTGGGGTTTCTACCATTGATAATGGTAGTTTATGTCATAAAGGGTATGCATAATGGGTGTTTCTGTTTCTACCATGTGTCATGTTTTGCACACTACCTTAGTTTGGTTGTGCAGAACTTATTGAAAGCAGGTAAAGAAGTTGACAGCATGTTGGTCATCACCCACCAGATATGTGGATATTTCAGTCATTCCAGTACAATGACAATCAGCACAAGCAAGTTTTTTTTTCAAAACAAATACTTAATATCAAACATAGAACAAGAACAGAAAAACTATAAAACACAACAAACTATTTACCATTTTGAAACTTTACAACCACCAGTGAGCCCATATGGTTCTGTCATGGAGCTGATGCAGTTGACACTGGTGGAACTGCTGCTGCTACTGCTGATTGCTGGTGGCTTGCAATCACTTGAAGCTTGCTCTCCATTTTTATGGTTGCATGGGTGGAGCCGTGCAGGTGTTTTGGGATCACTTTAGGAGAGATGGGACCCTGAGTGGACACGGTCTCCATCTTCTCCTACAGTGCTGTGGCATGTGTCCACAGAGGGGGCACCTTTGCTTCTCTCCTCTGCTGATGGAAAGACCCTCTGTGGAGCAGTTGGCGCACACCCCCCACCCATGGGCACTATTTAATCGGAAATGTCTTGTGCTCATGCATGAAAAAATTGTAATTGTCAGTTACAGAAAGTAATAAGTGCATACAAAAAAAACCTTCCTGGGCCATCCACCTAAATGCACTACAACTACGTGCCAGATAATATCTCACAAAATAAACATTGGGGTTCTTTGAGCTTTGTAGTGTAATCTCCTTGTTCCCAGGGGTTACTAGAATCCCAGTTAGAATCAGTGGTAGGCAGGGAAGGCAGGCTGTGAAATGCCAGGTAAATGGGTTTCAAACTGTCACACTCTGTTTTCAATCTCAGCTGAGCTGGAGTGATGATGTAATCTTAGAAGTCTTGCAGCGGCTTAAGCCATATTCTGGCAAGCAGTTGTCAGCTAGAGTAGAATGTTCAGTATTCTTGGAGTGTGAGTTTTAGGAGGAGGCTTCAGCTTGCTGTGCAGCTCCTCAGTCAGCTCTGACAGAGAGCTACCTCTTTAGTTTTGGATAGTTTGTTCTCACCCTAGAAGAAGAAAATAGAAGAAGTGTCTGAAGTGGTGGAGACCTTACTAAGTAGATTTTCCTTTGCCCCATCCCAGGAGGGATGAGGGCAATCTTCAGGGTTCAGGGGCAGTCCCCTCAATCCATCCTGCCCTGGTGATGCTGCCTTGGACATCTTCATTTGTTGTGAGTACAATTTTTCTTCTGTGTAAGCCCAGGAGGGGCACCTGCAGTACCTGGGGTGAATTTCTCTGACAAAGAGATCTTGTCACCTAGATTTTCTATGTTTTAAAAGTGTCTGCCTATGTTGGAGTCCAGTATGTGACCGTCCAAGTACAGAACTTTTAACTTCTGACACCTCAGAGGTGTGTGTGTGTGTGTGTGTGTGTGTGTGTGTGTGTGTGCGTGTGGTATGTTAAGTGTGAAATAGATTTCAAGACAGCATCTACAGTTTTCTACAGTTGTGTGGTGTTTTTAACCAGATGAATGGCCAAGTATAAACTTGGAAGCAAAAGGTGGGAGAACCCCCATCTGGAGTGACCCTGTTTACCTCTCCGGGTTCAGTTTGGGCACCAGTACTTTTTCATTTAGTGCATCTGGCCAATGCCTAATGGAAGTAGTTACCCCTGGATGTGGGTTGTTTTTTCTCAGTTTACTGCAGTATGGTGGGTTCTGAAAGTTCCTGAGCCTGGATTAGCTCCTTCATGGTCATGTGTACCACCCTCATTCCTCATGAAATATGGGAAAGTGTCCTAGTACTGGCCGTGTGTGCCTAGTCAATGGGAAATGTACTACGTCTGGCTGTGTGTGCCAATCTCCATTTCAGAACCAGGGTGTTCACTCCTTTGTGTTACTTCAACTTATGCTAAATGGGAATGTCAGTAATTTCTGTACCCTGGAGAATCTGCAGTACTAGTATGTATAGCCCTATGGGGGTCTGTGTTCACTTTGCGATTATTCCTACTTTGTTACGTGAATAAAAGCCACACTCTAGAATCCCAACCTGGTTTGGGCAGTATTGTTATTTCTTCCTTGTCTGGATTTTACTTGGGTGCATTGTCCAGAAGTGCAAACCCAGCATAATTGCGAGTAAACGTTTTCTCTCAGGAACCTGGGTTGCTGTCCATGGTAATTGGTCCCCCCAGGTGTCTGCCATGTAGCCACACTTGGGTTTGACTGTTCTAGAGAAACAGTCGGGTCACCTAGCCTAATGTTGCCCATTTCACTGTTTTCCAAATCTGTACTCATTTATGTAAACCCCCACCCCTCTCGTTTGGCCCTAGACATCTGTGGTGAGAGGAGCAGTCCTGGTAGTTGAAGAAGGGGGGCCAGTGGGGGGGGGGTTACACTAGTCTACACAGAGAAGCCCTACGCAAACAGAGAAGCTGCTTCGTGTCACACAATTCTTTCTGCATCACTTTTACAAGTTCACTTATAGTTTTCAAGAGCAATAACGATACTTTATACTCATTGGTTCTCTCAGTTACAAGCCTGTAACTTTGCCTGATACTCCCTAGTAGAACAACTTTACAAGTGAGGAAGAATTACTTTTTTCTGTTAAGGTGGAACGTCCTCTTATTGCATTGTCATCTCTTTTTGTTACATGCAGTCTCAAGCTACTCCACCTTAACAGAGGATAGCCATTCTTGAAAAGGGGGAAGTTCAAGCTGTAGTACCTTGGAAAGTAGGGAAAGCGGCAGCCAGCTGAGTGAATATTCATGAAAATGTTCGTCCACCGCAGCAAAGGGAAACTTTCAAGATTACTGTAAATTTCTCCTGTTTTTTGCTGCTTTATATCATTCATAGGTGTATATCATTGGTTTGTTTAAGAGGTTTGAGGGCATGGAGAGTTCTAGGTTAAAATGACTACCTATATATTTATTCTATTTTGCTTATTTAGTATTTTGTTTACTGGGTAAGTGCACTAGCCATAGCAATGACTATTTTCAGGCACGACCCAGGAGGGCGCAGTACAACAATACAGGGAAGACATTCCAATAAAAGTACAAAAAAAATCTTTGACAATATCTTACAAGCAAGTTGCAAAAAAGTGGTTAAAGAACAAGGAGGTTGCAATAACAGTGTAGGAAAAAATAAAACAGGAACTGTACAATAACTAAAAATTACACCACAATTGTTTTGAGGAATAAGAAAAAAGAAACACAACAGATATAACATTTTAGTGCTAATAAGGGATTGAATCGTTAACTTAGGGGAGGGATAATAGTAAGTGATAGAAGTAAGAGACACGAAAAGGGGATGAAAGTAAAGTAAGGTGGGAGGTGGGACAGATAGGTAGAGGATAAGTGCATTGCGTATAGAGGGGCAGATCATTAAAATGTCAAGGACAGATGAGGCTGGGCTGAGAAGAGCTAGTGAGGTTTGAAACAGGAGACACTTGTGGGAAGTATCAAGATAATTACGCAACCCTTATTTAAAAGATGGTGATTGGCGTAAAAATAGTGGAAGGGAGTTCCAGTATTTGGGGACATGGCAGGTGAAAACACTAGCGCCTTTTGTGGTGCTGTGCCTGGGGATGAAAACAAGGGCTTGGTCAGCAGACCGCAACCCATAGCAAGGTGTCAGGTTTTGGAATAGGCCTGCCAGGGATTTAGGTATTTGTAGATGGAGCATATTGTCAATGATAGAGCCATAAGCATGTGCCTTAGTTCAGTAGGAGGAATCCATCCCAGGTCAGAATAGAGGAGACAGTGGTGTTTCATCTGGTGTGAAGAGGATGCATAGAGACAGACATTGTTATATGTGACATCCCATTTCTGAAGTACTGATTTGCATGCAGAGGCATATGCTGCAGCACCATAGGTCAGCAATGGTAGGAGTATGCCATGGGCAATGGCAAGCCTTGCTGAGGGAGTGAGCACATAGCTGGTTTGGTAGGCTATTCCAAATTTGGAGATGACCAGTTTGCAGGTCTGATTGATGTGTAAGTCAAAGTTTAGTGATGGATCAAGGGTGATGCCCAGATATTTAAATGAATTTACTGCCCCAACTACTGAGCCATTTAAGGAGGTGACTTTAAATTTGGGATGGGCATGTCTGAGCTTTGCATTTGATCCAAAGAGCATAGCTTGGGTTTTAGACTCATTTAGTATAAGTTTGTGAGTAAATAGCCACTCCTGTATTAGCTGGAAGTCAAGAGAGAGTAGAATGTTTATGTCGTCAATGCTTTTTGCACTAGCAAACAGCACAATGTCATCAGCATATAGCAGGGAGGCTGTCCTGTGGAAGTAGGTGGAGATGTTATTTATGAAAAAAGAGAAAAGCAGAGGCCCAAGGATGGAGCCTTGCAGCACCCCAATGTTTATGGTGGTTTTGTCCCAGAGGGTAGAGTTGTATTTCACAATTTGAGACCTTTCAGATAGGTAGTTCTCAAACCACCTTACAACGTTAGTCGAGAAGCCTAGTGATCCAAGGGTGACTGGAAGGATTGAGTGATCAACTAAGTCAAACACCTTAGTCATGTCAGTGAAAATTGCACTGGTGAGAAGACCAGAGTCCATAGCCACTACAGTATCTGACATAAATTTGAGGAGGGTGGTAGTGGTGCTATGGCCTTTGCAAAAACCATGCTGGGCAGTGGTAAGTTGATCATGCTTCTGTAAGAAGTCAGTTGTCTGGGTAGCTACAAGTTTCTCAATAATTTTATTTAGGACAGACAGGATGGCAATGGGCCTATAGTTAGAGGGATCTTTACAATCTCCTTTTTTGAAAACAGGGGTAATCCTAGCTACTTTCCATATGTCAGGGATGTAGCCCTGGCACAGGGAGAGCATGAAAATCCTGGCTAGGAGAGTAGCGATGAAAGGGGCTACAATCTTAAGGAGCTTGGGATCTAGAGTGTCAGAGCCAGCTGCTGTGCAGTCCAAGATACTGTTTAGCAATTTTAGCACTTCACATTTTGAGACTGGTTTGAAAAAGAACTGAGGACCATTTGCAATTGGACAGGTGGATACACTCAGTTGGACAGGGAAAGAGGATGTGTAGTTGGTTAAGTCAGAAAATTTATTGTTGAAAAAGTTGGCAGTGGTTTTGGGATTATTACAGTGCACCCCATCAAGTGACATGTCATTAGGGGTGGATGCCAGATTTGAACCAAGAAAGAATTTCATATGGGACCAGCATTTTTTTGGGTCACCATAGGCGTTGGTCAGTAGGTCCTTGCAGTAGGAGCTCTTGGCTTTTTAGATGTCCTTTTTTGCAGGCATTTCATAGAGTCCTGTAGGTAGTAAGGTCAGAGGATAGCCCTGAGTTCTTATAAAGGAGCCAACTTTTGCCCCTTAGCTTAAGTTTAGCTAGTAGGTCAGATTTCAACCAGCTGGTTTGCCTATTTCTTACCCAACGGGTTACAAGTTTGCAGTGCTTATCCTGGATTACTAGGAAGTGTTTCAAGAACAAATCAAGGGCAGTCTGAGCATCATTGGATAAAAGAATGGAGGACCAATCAGTAGTGGTAATGTCGTGCAGGAAAAACTGAGAGTTAAAATTTTCATAGTTGCAGAAGGTAATGAAGCGAGGCCCCCGAATGAGTAGGCCTGCTTTTGCCCCAGATACAGTATATTGGGGAATGATCAGTGATGGCATCTGGTAGTTAGGACTGGTACCTCTAGCAGTAGGGCAAATGAAAGATGGAGGTCTGTGCCTAAAAGCTCAAGGTCCCAAAAGGTGGATTGACAGCCGAAAAGGGGTATACTTAGTAGTGGGTCTGGATAAACCTAGTAGGGGGTCAGGCCAAACTCCACAAGAGCAATTCACCTAAGAACCACCTAGGTAGAGGGGGATCTAGCAGAGGAGCTGGCATGAGAAGGTAGTCACACTGGGAAAGTAAGTGTAGACAATGAAACAGGAGAAGGCTTGTGTAAAAGAAACAGGCAGGGCAAGCAACCTAGTTAATGCTGAGAGCGTAAGTAGCATAAACCCTGTTGCTCTGAATTTAGAAGTTTTTTAACAATTTATTTGCCCATGATAGCCCAGCTGGAATGCAGCATGTCCTGTTCAATGGGATGCTGCTTGTACCCATTGTTTACAGCTCAAACTGACCTGACCTTTCTCAACTAGCCCAGGGTCACACAGAAAAGGGCAGTAATGGAATTTGAACCGGGGTTTCATGATTCCCAAGCTTGTGCACCAGCCAGCCTGCATCCAGTAATAACAAAAAGGGCCATGCACATTCACAAGGGACTGTTGCTAAGTGGTCACAACAGTGAGTTAGTGTCAGTACCTCCTGCAAGCCCTTCCCTGCATGGCCACTAATAAAATTGCAACCATGCAGGGAAAAAGATGGGGAGTTGCCACTTGCCATGCAAATGACCGACAAGGTCATGCACCAAGCATGGTGATCAATTTTCACATAGGTGGTTTTATAGTTTGGGACATCTGTGGAACTATGACAGGTAAGGATTGTCACAGAGCTGCAGCCACCATAAGTGGAGCAAGCAAGGGTCCATAATTGTTGTAGGACATCATAAGGTGTCTGAGTGGCTCAGTGGTAGCACACCTGCATCAGGGGTAGTGTTGTGCGAAACTGGAAAACTTCACCCAGCAAAATATTTCACGGAATTTGTAAATTTCATGAAATATTTTGCAGGGCAAAATGCTAAATTTCGCCTCCTGAGTGGGAGAAATCTCACCCTCGAACCGGCGAAATTTGCCACCTGCAGATGAAATTATACAATTGTACCACTATTGTAGATACAGAGGTGTGTCTACCTTGGCAGCTGCAGAGGGAGAGCTGCAAAGAAAGATATTTAGGAGCAGGAGGAGTTAGGAGTGTAGACAGACACAGGTGCTTCTGAGACTCCCTGGTGTCCCACAGTCACCCTAATTGTTTTCCTCTCACCAGCCATGATGTTCCTGGCCTCCAATCTTCAAAAAAAAAAACAATCCCCTCCTCTGTCCCTGGTGTCTAGTGGACCCCCCACCTTGTCTTAAGTCAGATAGCACCCCCCCAGTACCCCGATCAGGCCACCGGCACAGCCCTCCACTCACCTCCACGGCCGGCAGCCTGACTGAGCGCTTCAATGAATGAGCGTGTGCTTGTAAGAAGTAATCAATTAACAACTTTTTATTTCTGAAGTACTTTTCTTTTTCTGTTTGCTCATTAGAAAGTTTTCTATGTGACAGTATTATGCTCAATGTGTGGCACAGCACTCTGCCTGGCAGCTGCCATATCCCCCGCTACATCATCTGCACTGTGACTCCACTAACTGTGGCATCACAGGTGATTAACCTGGCAGCTACTGAGTGTCTCTTCTGAGTAGCTGTGATGTCAGTCAGCGAGATCACAATGCTGATGATCTAGTGGAGGGAATAGAACCAGATATGCCAGCTGCCAAGCAAAGTACTGTTCCGCAGGCTGACAGGACATGTAAACCATGTGCACAAATTTTTTTTATTACAGGCTGAGGGTTGCATGTTGCCTATTTCTACAAACAAACGCATCATAAATGTGTTGCACAGCCACCATCCCCACATGCATGCCAGGTTGGTGACACACTACCAAGCTTCCCACGTGACATGCAGTATCCTACCAGATCAGGGTTCAAATCTGATTGATAACAACTACAATCTTTTTACAAAGTAAGGCTTCACTTACACTGTTCATTTGTGTAATGATCCATGGTGACATGGGGTTGGAATCCAAAATAACATGGTGACATATTTGGTGGAGGAACAAGCATCATGATCTGGGGGTCTGGAGCCACTGAGGACTCCAGAAGGTTTTTATTACATTCCCTGTGATGCATTTTGTGGCTTATATTGAATGTAAATCACAACACTCCAGCAGGTTATTTAAAGTGATTTTGTACCTTTAAATTTTAAAATGCATTGCTTACATCTAATTATGAAATGGGTATTTAGAATGATGGCTTCTGATTGGTCGAGAGCTGCTTTTAGCCAGACCATTATCCCAACACAATGGCCCAGGTGAAAGTAGCTCCTGGTACTCAGACCTCCTTTCCAATCAGCTATGACATAACACTCCCCGCTGTCAAGTGACTGCCCACTCGCTGTCACTTGCTTCGCACTCCAGTACTTACGAGTCCCAGACCTGCTCCGGTTCCTGTCACTACTGTCCATTTCAGGAATTTTTAAGAAAAGTAACAGTCCTGTCTTTCACTGCAGGTGCTAACCATGATTTAAATCATCAATTCCCACATGCTCGCATTTCCACAGTTAGCCTGGCAGCTCCCAGCTGCTCCATAATCATAGATCTAAAATGCAGAATAAAAAAAAATAGCCAAACAGGCTCACACACTTGCTGCCAGCCAGGAACGTTACTATTTTTTTTCTTAATTCCTGCAATGGATAGTAGCAACAGAGATGGGAGCAGGGCTGGGACTTGAAAGTACTGGAGTGGGAAGTCATTGGTAACACGTGGACTGTCAGCAACAGCGAGAGGGCGGACACTACTTTTTCTCATCTCACTTCTTTACGTTTCTTATCTTTTACTAATTTAAAACACAGAAAGAGATGTTATAGTTTGGGGACCCATTTCATAATCACAGTAAGGCACTCGGGGGGGGTGTTATGGTGGGGTATCAGCCCTTCTTGCGTGGTGGAAACAGTCCGCTTCGCCTCATGTGGGTTGAAGCTATGCGCTGCTAGCCCCCTTACTTTGCAGCTATCCCACCCCCAGCACCCCTTTCCAATTACTCCCCACCCTGTCCCATCCCCTCTTGAAACTAGCCACCATCTTAAAGGATACCACCTCCTCCGGTAGAGTGTTCCATACTGTTACCACCCTCTCTGTGAAAAAGTGCTTCCTCATTTCCCTCCTATATCTACCCTCTCCACTCTAATGCTATGTCCTCTCATGTCCTTCCCCTTCCTTAGCTTGAATATCCTCTCAGTACCAGCCTTGTTTAGCCTCTTTAAGTACTTGAAGGCCTCAATCATATCCCACCAAACTTTTCTCATCTCCAGGGAGAACATGTTCAACTCCTTCAGCATCTCCTCATACGGCCGATCCTGCAATCCCTGGATCATCTTTGTCACGCTTCGTTGCACCACTTCCAGTAATCTCACATACTTCTTCAGCACACCAGAACTGCACACAGTACTCCAGGTGTGGCCTGACCAGTGACCTGTAGAGCAGCAGGATTACCTCCCTGCTCCTGGAGGAGATGCTCCTCACGATACATCTCAGCAACCTGTTGGCCTTTGCTGCCGCCCGTCTGCACAGCTCTGAATTGTTCATATTCTCTGTTACTACCACCCGTAGATACTTTTCCTCCTCAGTGGTATAAAACTGCACCCCCATCAGCTGGTAACCCCTCCCTGGGTTCTTTGCACCGAAGTGCGTTACTTAGCACTTTTTCACATTGAACCCCAACTGCACGCTTCCAACCACTCCACCAGCTTGGTCAGATCATCCTGCAGCCCTTACCAGCCTGCTGTATCATTCACCACTGCCCCCAACTTAGTGTCATCAGTGAACAGACTGATCTTATTCCTGACAGTGAGATATCCTCAATGTAAATCCCAAACAGCACTGTCCCAGCACCAATCCCTGTGGCATCCTGCTCAGCACAGCCCTCGGAGATGAGATTCCACCCCACTACAACTCACTGCTGTCTCCCCTGCAACCAATTTCTCAATCCATTTAACCATCTTAGCCCCCACCCCCATGTATCTCAACTTACCACCCAGCCTCCCATGGGGCACCAAATCGAAGGCCTTGTTGAAGTCTAAATAAATGACATCCACAGCGTGGCCCCTGTCCAGCTCCCTCATAACCAAGTCATAATACTCAATTAGGTTAGTCTGACATGATCTTCTGGAAACAAATCCATGCTGATGGGTGTCCTGGAGCCCATTGTCTTCTAGGAAGGACACCATCCTCTCCTTGAGTATTGTCTCCATCAGCTTCCCCACAATAGATGTTAGGCTTACCAGCCTGTAATTACCCAGCTCATCCTTTGGGCCACTTTTATAGAGGGGCACCACGTGGGCTATTCTCCAGTCTCATGGCACACACCCTGTGTCCAAGGAGGTATTGAATAGACCCACTAGTGGTCCAGCCAGGACCTCCACCAATTCTTTCAACACCCTGGGATGTATGCCATCCAGATCCAGTGCCTTATCCATTCTCAGAGCCCATAGATCTTCCAATACCCTGCCTTCTGTGATCATCCCATCCGTTACCCCTCTGCCCCCCACGCATCCTCCCCACCTCCTGCAGTAATTGATCGCTCTTCTCCTTCATGAATACAGAGCAGAAGTACTCATTTTGCACTTCTGCCTGTTCCACCCCTTTCTCTGCCCACCCCCAATCCTTCTAGATCCTCACTATCTGGTCGTTGCAGCTCCTTTTCTCCCTTATGTATCCAAAGAAGTCCTTTTCCCCATCCTTGATGCCCTGTGCTAGCCTCAACTCCTTAGAAGCTGTTGCTGTCCTGACTCCTCGGGACTTCTCCACATACTCTTCTCTATCCTCCCTCTTCCCTGTATATGCCCCCACTGGCCCCTTATTTAACCAGCAGGCACACCTCCCATAGTCTAGGGGAAAAGAGAGGGGTGGGGTTACATTGTGCCAAAATAGACAAGGTGGGATATGCAGATGGAGTAGACATTATAAAACACAAACCAAGTGTGGCTACTACCTGGCACACACCTGGTGGGACCAATACCATGGTCACAACCTAGGTCCCTGGGAGAAAACATTTGCTCAGGGCTATGCTAGGTTTGCACTTCTGGACAGGGGTACCCAAGTAACTCCACACATAGGAAGCAATAACATAAATGTCCATACCAGGTTGGGATTCTAGAGTGTGGCTTTATTCTGTAACAAAGTGGGAACACACAAAGTGAAGATGGACCCCCAAGGGTTACGCACATGGTAAATGCAGACATCTGAGGTGCAGAACTCCAAAACTTCCCATATAGCATAGGATGACAGTAGAAATTGTGGACTAGCCACCTGTAGAGCACACACAAGCAATTTCCCTCCACTAGGCATGCATGGCCAGTACTTGGACACTTCCCATATTGCAAAGGATAAGATATAGCACACAGACCATGATGGAGCTCAAGACTTGCAGAACCCACATACAAGGGGTAAACTGGAGAAAACCCACTCACTGGAGCAAAACTGGAGAAAACCCACTCACTGAGGTAGAACTTTCTTCAGGCATTGGCAACATGCACTGACAGAAAAGACACAGGTGCCTTTCAGAACCCGGAGTACTAAACTGGTCACTCCGGATGGGGGGGGTCACCCACCTTTTGTTTCCAAGTTCGTACTCAGCCATCCCTCTGGAAAATACACCTCACACTGTACCAAAATGTACTGAAGATGCTCTCTAGAAATGTATTTCACACTTAACATCTTCACAGGACACCACAGGGGTGTCAAAGGTAAACGTTCTGTTCAATTGGAAGGTCACATACTGGACTCCACAGAGGACAGCCAACTTTTAACAGTTTTAGGGTGACAGGGTCCCTTTGTCAGAGAGTCCACCCTAGCAATGCAGGTACACCTGGGCAGTCTCAAACAAAACAAAGTACTCACAAGAGGTTGTCACAACAAGGCAGCTTCACAAAGTCCTGGTAGGATCAGGGGATTGCCCCTAACATCCTGGCAGCCTGCTCCATCCCTCCTGGGATGAAACACTGGAAAATCCCTGGAGATGGTTTCCACCACTTAAACAAAGCTGGGAGATTGCTGTACTCCACTAGGGTGAGAAAGAAACAAACAGGAAAACTGCAACTCTATATCAGAGCTGCTGTTGGAACTGCAACTACTCTCTGAAGACTCCAGCCACCAACTAACTACAGGATTCTAAATTCCCCACTCACAGCAACTGGCTGTATGGCTTACGCAGCTGCGAGAGTTCTAAAATGACATCACCTCTCCTGCTCTCAGCTGAGACTTACAGCAGAGAGAGAGAGAGAGAGAGAGAGAGAGAGAGAGAGAGAGAGACAGAGTGAAATCCATTTACTGGCACATCACTAGCTGCCTTCCCTGCCTATCACTAACTCTAATGTGATTCTTGTAACCTCTGGGAACAAGGGAGTTACACCTGTTTTCATGTATCTCCTGAATGCTGCTTTTTTTTGCCCTCACAATTTCCAAGACTTCTCTGCTCATCCAGCTCAGTTTCTTAGCCCTTACCTTCTTACTCTGTGCTTTGGCACTTCTCAGTTGCCTCCACAAGCCCTAATTTGATTTTTCCCCATTTCTGGTTCGCATCCCAGTGTGGTTAAATTCTTTTCAGGTGCCCCCTTCCCCATGATTTCCTTCATCCTACCAAAATCTACTTGTCTGAAGTCAATCGCCCTGGTCCCTGTACCCACTACTTCCCCGCTCATGTTAAGAGTGAACCACACCGAGTGGATGTCGCTTCCAGCCAGCAGGTCCTCCACTCCCACTTCCTTTACAGCCTCCCTGTTGGTCAATTCTAGATCTAGTATATTTCCCAACCTAGTCAGCTCAGTTACCATCTGTGCCGGGAAGTAGTCCTGGAAGGCAGCCAGGAGAATCTGCTCCCTAGCACTCGATGTGGCTGGGGTACCCCAATCCCACCCCTGTAGATTGAAGTCCCCCACAATCACAATGTTACCTTTTCTGCACACCTTCCTGATTTGCCCTGCCAGCTCCCTGTCCAGGTCCTCCCCTTGTGCTGGTGGTCTGTATACCACCCCATCCTGAGAAACCTATTCTTCATGTCCTGAAACTGCATCCACAAGGCTTCTATCCTACCCTTCTCCCCCTCTTCCCTCACACACCTTATCCCTTCCTTCATATATTGAGGGTTCCTTGCCCTGAGCAAGCCATCTGCCACAGCCCCCCGTGGAGCGAGTTTGAGCCCTGCCTGTGAGGGTTCCTTGCCCTGAGCAAGCCAGCCGCCGCAGCCCCCCGTGGAGCGAGTTTGAGCCCTGCCTGTGAGGGTTCCTTGCCCTGAGCAAGCTGGCCACCACAGCCCCCCGTGGAGCGAGTTTGAGCCCTGCCTGTGAGGGTTCCTTGACCTGAGCAAGCCGGCCGCCACAGCCCCCTGTGGAGCGAGTTTGAGCCCTGCCTGTGAGGGTTCCTTGCCCTGAGCAAGCCGGCCGCTGCAGCCCCCCATGGAGCGAGTTTGAGCCCTGCCTGTGAGGGTTCCTTGCCCTGAGCAAGCCGGCCACTGCAGCCCCCCGTGGAGTGAGTTTTAGGTAATTTTTCATGGGCTCCGATTTGTGAAACTGTGGGAAAACAGTCTACCTTTGTCTATCCCTTTTGAACTTGGCGCCTTTTTTGGAACACAGACCGTACTGAAGAGGGGCGCTATTCTTACCAGCTGTGTCCACGGCCAGCGTAACTCTAGCCAAGCCAGTGAAACTTGAGCTCGTGTGTCCCTGGGCAGCCCGATCCTAACGGCTGCTGCAGCGTGATTTTCCTAGCCCTGAGCTCCCATCGGTTGTTTCGCACTAACCAGGCTAATGGTGGACTTAAAACCCTATTGCTACTCAAGTGAAATGTGAAATAGATAGAGTTTGCCTGTCGCAGCTTAAGTAAACTCTTGGTTGTGCTTGCCACGCTCATTAAAAGTTGCAGACTGTAGAGTACCTTAACAGACTTTTAAAGCTTATTTCTGCTGCTTAGTAAACTGCACCTTTATTGAACCATTGCGTGTAAACCTAGTCTTGCGCAAAGATCTATGTAAAACTGCAAAATTGATAAGTTAGTACATTAGCCTGCACTGCTGATTTAATTTCTGCTCTGTGTTTCTGTGGCTCCCTGTATCCTCCACCTCCCCACAAATCCCTGTCCGCTCTGTATCACCTCAGCTCCTCCTTTCACTTCTCCCGTATTGTCTGCAAAACCTACTTAACCTGTGTACTTTCTTCTTTTCCCTAGCCTTGCCTGTGAGGGTTCCTTGCCCTGAGCAAGCCGGCCGCCCCAGCCCCCCGTGGAACGAGTTTGAGGTAATTTTTTGTGGGCTTTGATTTTTGAAACTGTGGGAAAACCGTCTACCTTTGTCTATCCCTTTTGAACTTGGCGCCTTTTTTGGAACACAGACCGTACTGAAGAGGGGCGCTGTTCTTATCAGCTGTGTCCACGGCCAGCATAACTCTAGCCAAGCCAGTGAAACTTGAGCTCGTGTGTCCCCAGGCAGCCCAATCCCAATGGCTGCTGCAGCACGATTTTCCTAGCCCCGAGCTCCCATCAGTTGTCTCGCACTAACCGGGCTAACGGTGGACTTAAAACCCTATTGCTACTCAAGTGAAATGTGAAATAGATACAGTTTGACTGTCACAGCTGAAGTAAACTCTTGGTTATGCTTGCCACGCTCCGTCCCACAGCTGCTGCACAGCTGCTCCCCACCCACCCTTGTCTGGCATTAGTTATATAGGGTGGTCTGCCCCGCCTACTACCTATGCACTGTGATTGCACGTGTGAGGATTTTAACTATCTCCTCACTTTCTCATTTGCAGCCTATACATCCTTTCCTCTAGAAGGCGTTAGAATTTTTTCTTGCATCTACCCACTATAAGAAAGCTGTTTTTAAATCTGACACTTCTCAACACCTTGATTTCTCAGTCAGCTGGGGCTCTTATCCCTCCCATAAGCAACCTGGTATCACTATAATGGCATCCTTCATTTATAAAAACTGGGTCAATAAACCCAGTGAAATTGCCCTATTAGTCCTTCCTATCTTACTGCTTGCTCTGCTACTTAGGCCTAGCCATCTACCCTCCTATGAGGGCATCTCTCCTCACCCTACCTTCATGTCCTATACACTCACTCAATCCAAATGGCCCCTATTGACCTTTCCTCTTGTGATCCATAGCAAAATTACCTACCATGCGGCTTACACGCTACGTAACCCCCTATCAAATACCACATCCTTACCCACATGGATATCTTATCGTAAACTATGGTACCTCTTTCTACTATCATTAATATTAGCAGGTGATGTAGAACTAAACCCTGGACCTGCTGATAATATAGCCCATCTGGCTACAGCTTGGAAGGACCTAAAGGGACTGCGTATTGTACACCTGAACATAAGGAGTCTACCCCATAACTTAACAGAACTAGAGGCCTGGGTCACCCAACACAATCCTGACATCCTATGTCTCTCCGAAACCTGGCTAAAACCCTCCACTCCTGATCACTTGTGCAAGCTACCTAACTACAAAATACACCGACAGGACAGATCCACATCTAAACGGGGAGGAGGTGTCGCAATCCTCTTCAAAGCCCACCTAGCCCTACATCTTAATGTTCCCCTTACCCTGTCGCAGTGTGAAGCCATTCATATCACCCTACAGTTAGGCTCTAAGAAATTGCATATAGTCTGTGCCTATAACCCCCCTAAGGGTAGCACTGCTGGACTCAAGGAACTGTTCACACAGGTGGACTCGGTTATTGGCCAAAATGAGGTCCTCATTATGGGGGACCTAAATATAAACTGGAATGACAAATCAAACCAGGCCTCTCACACTATGGTTCATGGTCATAACCTGCACTAACTAATCTCTGACCCTACAAGGGTCCTTGCCCCTCCTCGTTCTAGTACCTTAATTGACTGGGCTGTCACGAGCCGCCCTGATAGCATAGTCTCTTCTGGTACTTTGCCTGACGTAATAACTGATCACTTTCCTATTTATTGCATCTGGCAATCGGCAAGACCAGCATCTTCTCTGCCAAAGCTGATTACTTTCTGTAATACAGCTAAGTTAAATCAGGCTCATTTCCTGCTTGACCTCTCTTTGATAGACTGGTCCCCTATCTTTGCTGCCCCAGACCCTCAATCAGCCCTTGACTACTTCCTGATGAAGTTTGGACGCCTTCAGGACATCCATGTCCCCAAAGTCACTCGCCGCGTATGCGGCACTCAGACTAAGTGGCTCACTAAAGATCTCCGCTCTCAACTAAGGGCTAGGGATAAAAGCTGGTCACGTTTTAAGGCCTTGGGACTCCCAGCAGATTTTGATGCTTATAGGACCCAGAGAAACTTCTGTAAATGGAACATTAGACTATCAAAAAGCTCATTCTGTAAGGATCTACTCACGAAATCTGCTGGTGACCCCAAGAAGTTCTGGTCCATCATAAAAACCCTTCTTGGGACCAATAAATTACCCACTGCTAATGACATGCGGATAAATAACATACATTGTAATAATCCTGAGACCATAGCCAATGCTCTAAACTGCCACTTCTCGGACCTATCTAGCTACTCAGCCTCCCTCCCCCTGAGTCCCCTCACAAATAACTCCCTGGACTTTCAACCTCCTCCCCCTCACCCACAATTCCGTTTTCAGATCATCTCCACAAAAGAAGTCCTAAAACTGCTATGATCCATCCCCGAAAACACCAGCCCCAGAGACGACTGGAACCCAAGCTCCTGAAAATTGCAGCTCCCTTATTGTCTCCCCATAACAAAAATCTTTAACCTATCGATATGTCATGGCGCTTGTCCTCACATCTGGAAGATTGGCAGAATAACTCCCATCCTTAAGAAAGGGGACCCTAAAGAAATGTCAAACTAGCCTTCTTTTCTGCCTTGGTAAAATCCTTGAAAAAATAGTGGCAACCCAAACTTCAGACTATCTACAGAAGTATAACCTTCTGTCTAGCTCCCAGCATGATTTCCAAAAAGGCCATAGCACTGCCACAGCTATACTAAAACTCACAAATGATATTTACGGTGCTTTGGAAGCTGGCCTTCTGACAGGAGCTATTTTCATTGACCTTACGAAGGCATTTGACCTGGTCAATCACTCCCTTCTCCTTCCCAAACTTTCTTCGCTGGGTTTCTCTGCTGACACAGTTGACTGGTTCGGCAACTACCTAACCAACCTAATGCAGGCAGTAGTCTTCAACTCTGCCTTCTCTCATCTTTCCCCTGTGCAGATGGGAGTTCCTCAAGGCTCTGTACTAGGCCCGTTACTTTTCTCCATTTTTATAAATCACCTTCCTTCTGCGGTTCCTGGCTGTTCATCCTTACTTTATGCGGATGATCTTGTCGTCTACCGTAGCGGAAGAAACATCTCAGATATAACTCATTCCCTAACAGAAGACTTCCACTGCATTCAAACCTGCCTAAGTGATAACTATCTGGTACTTGATGAGGGCAAAACTCACTCTATGCTTTTTGGCTCTCCTGCCAGACTTAAATCAGCTCATAAATTCCTTTCAAATCCCAAGCGCAAATGGCTCCATGGTAGTAAGTACCAGCTCTTTCAAATATTTGGACATCCTCCTTGATGAATCCCTGGACTTCTACCTTCATATCACTTCCACCTGTAAGTCCATCAATGCAAAAATTGGAGGGGCCTATCATACAAGCTATGCCCTCACGCCATCTGCCAGGCTTGCTGTGGCACAAGGAGTTCTGCTTCCAGCTCTGACTTATGGCTCAGTCACATTCCTAGGAGCTTCAAAAACCTCGATCCTCAGATGGGACACCACCTACAGCATCTGCCGCTATGCCTCTGGGGCGCCACGCTTCAAACATCACTGTCAGCTTTATGCTGACCTAAAATGGCCTAGTCCCTCTGCCCATCAGCATCTAGCTTTTGGCTCTCTACTACACGGTATTCACAGCTCAGGTCTACCTAGATCTCTCTCCTTACTTCTGTACTCCCAAACCTCCGCCTATGGTCTTCGATCAAATGACGACACCCCTCTCTTCATCCCCAGATGCAAAACCTCTATGGGTACACGTGCTTTCTCCTACCTGGCACCTAAGAACTGGAACGCTATTCCACAATATATTCGCCAAGCCCCCATCCATGCCCACTTTAAGAAACTCCACCGACAACATCTACTGGCTTCTAACCCCTGTACATGCTTCCAGCCACCATAGTCCACTTTCACGCACCTCTACCTTCTACCCTACTTACCTTCCCTCTCCTACCCCCTCTACCCCTGTCTTCTACCTTATCTCTCCTCTCCCAAAACCTCACGTCACTTGATGGCACTTGCTTTTTACTTTGAACCTGTTAGCACTAACTTTGTATACAGTATATGGTCTGGGAAGCTGTACTGCTCTAGTTTAACTGGCAATATTTGTTGAATGCGCTAAACAATCTACTTGTCTCACACTGTTTGCATTGCTATTGTCCTACTGTCTACCTCTTCCTTGTGCTGCGTCACATTGTACTGGTCATGTGTTTCACTTGTATACTCCCAGGTCGTGCCTGAAAATAGGCATCGCTATGTCTAGTGCACCCACCCGGTAACCAAAAGCAAATAAAAACTAAATAAATATAACGCCACCCCTCCCCCTTTCCCCTTGTTCCTATCCCTCCTGTATATCCTGTATTCTGGGATCACCAGATCCCAGTCCTGGTATTTGTTGACCCATGTTTCTGTAATGGCCACTATGTCTACCATCCCCACCTTTAAAAGAGCCTGTAGTTCAGTGATTTTGTTCCCCAGGCTTGTTGCATTCAAGGAGACAACCCTCCACAATATGCCCTTGCTATCCACACCTCATTTCCCACCCTTCTTAACTCCACCCCTTCACCCCTCCCTGAATCCAACCTTGTTTACACGGGGGGGGTAAGTTTGTATGTCTCCCTCTCCGGAGACTCCTCATTCCAGTTCCCCAGTCACTGCCCACCTGCCAAGTTTAAATTTATCTTTGTTGCTATGTACTCCTCTATTCTGTTTTTTAACACCTCCTGCCCCTCCCTGCCCAAATGTAATCTGTCCCCAGCATACAGATCTCCACTGCCCCAGACCCTGCCCCTGCCATCCACTAACCCGTACTCCTTGGATTGACTCCATTCCCCCAGCCATTTGTTGAACTCCTCTATTCTTCCATTTCTCACTGTGCTGGCCCTGGGCACTGGGAGAACCTCAGAGAAGGCCACAGATCCCACTACCTCCTCACACAACTTTCATAGTTATTCGAACCTCGCCCTTACACACCTCTACTGTTTCACCTGCCAAGTTGTTCGTACCCACATACACCACCACATGTGGTTTGTGCCTTCCGCTTTTTGCACACTTGAGAATAGACTGTTCTGCCTTATCTGCTTTCGACCCAGGTACTGACTCTACCCATATGTGACTATGTCTTTCCCCTTTACTCCACCATCTGATCCCTTTTAGTATAGAATCTCCCAGTACTAGTACACTCCCTCACCATTCCCCTTTCCTCCCCCAGTCCCTCCTTCCCTGTTCCCACCCTGACCATCCATTCTACCCTGTACTTTTGCGTCACTAACAATACCCTCTACATCATCCCCAGCCTCCCCCATCTTGCTTTCTGCCCTTGTGCTCCCTGGGCCTGAGCTGTCCCCCTCCACCCCCAGAGCTCTCCCCTCACCAGTACCATCCCTTCCCTGCTCACTAGACCCTCCTTCCATCCCCTCCTCTGCTTTACTTCCTGTCCCCTCCTTTAGCTGGACCCTTCCCTTTAACCTTGCCCCTTTCTCCATCCAAGAGAAGTCCTCTGGACATTTATAACCCCCTCCTCCTTCAGCCCCCCTCGAATATCCCCTGTCACCTCACCTACCATTTTAGCCAGCACCTTGAACCTGTTTCTTGTCACCACTGTACCTCTGTGCCATAGTTCTAGCCATCTGGCCCAAGGTCTCCCCTTGCCACCGGCCTCCCTGTTACTCTTGGCACTGTACCTCAACCTCCTCCCCACCCCTTGTTCAGAGTATATACTAGCCCATGATCCTGTGTCACTGCTACTCCTTGGAGTTGGTCGTCCTGTTCCTGTTCTCTACCTCCATCCCCCACTTTCTCCACCTCCATAGCAAGCCTCTACACTTCTGCTTCCAGGCATCTTTGACTGTGGCAAATTGGACAACCCCCTCAGCCTCAATAATATGTCCATCCAAATCACCTTGCCACATTCATTACACCCCGCTAATCTCCCCACCCTTGTCCTCCTGACATCCTGCTGTCCCCTGTACCAACCTATCATCCCCTGCCACCATCCCCCCCCATGTTGGCCAACCCCATGTGTAACCTTCAGCAGCATGCCCCTTCTCATGCTACCAATCATCCCCTTACTATTCCCAAGTCTCCACACTGGTGAAAACATGATTGGGTTCCCTTATGGTTCTACCAAGGCTCCTTACTCTCCTTAGACACTCTCTAACAAGTGATTGGATTCCTTCCAGATTTACTTTAAGACTTCTTAAGGTTCCCTATCCCTCCTCAGGCCCTCTACAACTGTAAAATAGCAGAGTCCACCATTAGACCCTGCAAGATTCATATGGTAGAACTCACCTCAGTATAAAGGTACACTAGCAAAACACTCTTTTATCCTAGAGCTAACCAACCCTCTCCAACACAAAAAAGTACAATCCCCACCATTAGACTCCAGCAAGAAACATGAGGAAAACCCAATATCAGATCAAAGTTAAAATTACTAAACCCCCATTAGACACTGTAAGAAACATGTGGATAACCCAAAACAGCAATCCCCACCATAACACACTGTGTGTAACTTTCCCCAGTTACAGTTCCATTAGCATAGTAAACACAATACCTTGTTATTTCACCTTTTGAGTCCCAATGTTGCCACTCCCCTTATTCCTCTCCTGCTTATGTCTCCGCTTGGAAGATGGAGCTTCTATTTGGGAGGGGCCCTGTGGGACCATTTAATACTGGAGGGGATGCGGTGTGGGGTGCAAAAATACATGACCTGTGTATTCCTTCTTCAGCAGATTGCGGCCTGAACAGCTGGTCTGGGGTGCAGGCGAAGTGGGGGTCCTAGCAGGGATGCAGATGAGCTCCTTTCCCTGTATCTCTGTCAAGTCCAATGTGAGCACCTGCTAACACTTTTTATAGCCGAGTTGTGGCTGAAATTCAAAAATTCCAACTCTTCCTCCTCTCCTCCAGGGTGTACATATTGAACTCTTTAAGCTTCCTCTCAAAGGGCTTCTGATGCAGACCTTGCACCACTTTGACAACCCTCAACTTTCTTCTTTTTCCAATTGTTCCTTCTTCCTCACCTTTCTTCTTTGACTGCTCATTTTCCCCCTTCCTCCATTGCTAACCACCTGCTTAGGATCTCAGTACTCTCTATCTCAGCCTGTGGTAGCCCACTTTCTGCCTGTCCCATTTATTCCATCACCCCTCCCTTCTGCCTTGGCTACTTTAAATGTCCATCGAAGTAACATTTCAACTGTGCACTGAGGACTGTGGTTCCCTTCTTAGTAGAAGCTGGCAATCGCCTCAGTATAGGCTATCCTTCCAGGTTGACCCTCAGTCCCCATTGTAGCCACACATCTCCTCTCTGCACCATTTCTTTTACCATAACATGACGGCCTTGGTGTGGAGATCCCTTTCCTTCCCACATAGTAAAAGACACACTCGCTGCTCACATTTTTAAACACATGGGAAACACAGGAACAACCAGATTAATGATCTAACTTTTAAAAAAATGAAATTTAGACATAAAGCTGACTACAGCAATTCTTCTTTACATTTCAACCCATGAAACACCCTTATCAAGTTAATGCATTAGCAGCCATAGCAGCTCGGACCAGAGTTTGTTTCCTGAACAGCTACAATTTATTTTGCCTAGCAACAAGCTTCTGCTGGCACAGTATGACATTCTCCATGTTGCACTCCACCCTCTGCAGACCTCAATCATGGCTAAAAGCCTACTTTGTGAGGTACCACTCACTTTGGCTGAGGGTAAAGCTGGCATCCCAAGCAGTATAGTGCAGTGATTTAATGCTCTGAGCTGCAAATCTGGTGACATCCAGCAGACCAGACCTGGGTTTGAATCCCACAGCTTCCACTTGCAGACTGTGAGACCCTGAGCAAGTCACTTAAATTCCCTGTGCTCCCAAGTCGCACCTGTAAAAAAGCTTTCAGCTTAGTGTGCTAGTCCTGGTTAAACAACTAACAAAAAAAATAAGTGTTACTTCCCACAGGAGCCTTTTCCTCTTCTTTATTCTTTCTCCCACCTCTCCTCCTCCCTGATTCAGGATTTAAAAGCCAAATGAGTTTGCCAGAGGCACCTGGCTGCTCAGTTGCTGAGTACGTTGCTAGCTGTATTGGTCTCAGTAAATAATGAAGAAAAAAATAAGGGTTTACACACAGTACTGAAAATGTTGCTATGTTTGACTCCTCACAGGTGTCTGTACATGTGGTGCCTGCCACCTCACCTTGGGGTCATAAAATATGGATAGATCCTGGGTCTAACATGTTAATCTGTGACACTAGGAGGGGTAGGGTATACACATGGGAACAATTGTCACAGAAGTAATGTAACTCTTTACAGGGTAGACAGTGAAGAGAGGATAAAGGAAGTGAATAAGTACAGTAGGAGTAGACAGGCTGGAGAAATGGCAAAGGGTCTGGCAGTTGAAGATTAATCCCAAAATATGTACTGTAAGTTTATGTATTTCAGAATCTTAAAATGGGCTATTCCATTAATCGGGCAAAAGTGGGCAAGTCAAAACCTCAGATGAAAGAGATCAAGTGTGTTACAATATGCAATGTTAGTCTCAAGACTTCTGCAGCCAAAAATAAAAAGACATAGGGAATGGCCAGAAGCATGCTCAGGTGCACAGTCAAGAGTTTTACCAGTATGAGAAAGGACATGATCTTGCTCCTTTATATGTGCCTGATGAGGCCTCACTTGGAGCATTTTATCAGTTGTTGGGTCCTCACCTAAGGAAAAATAGGGATCTTCTGGAGATGGTCCAGAGGAGAGGAAACAAAGATGATACAGTAGCAGCAATGGAAAACATATCAGGAAAAACTGAGGAGCCAAAGCATATATTCCAGTCCAGGAGAGAAAGGGAGGATATGAGAGAATCATTGATGTTACTTTGAAGATCAGCAGGGTGGACTGTCAGTGGTTGTCAAGTTTTGTGAGAACTCAACAACCAGAAGGCACTGTAAGCTAGTGGAGGTGTGTGTGTGTGGGGGGGGGGCCTCAAGAGTAACAAAAGGAAGCCCCCCTTTACTGACAGCATGGTTGACAAATGAAAATGTTTGATCAGAGAGGTGGTAAATGCATAGTCAGTGATTGGATTGAAGAGGGTGGAAAGATTTGAGGGCTGGTGGGGACAACAGCAGTGAAGGTGTAGGAAGGCAGAGTAGACAAATCAGTCAGTAGCATGCCAAGACGAAGTTAAAAACACTGAAGGTGGGATGCACTGGGCAACAAGGAATTCAGGCAGCCTGAAAGGGAAGCTTTAAAAACCAGATGACACAGATTGCTGGCAAATGAAGGCATACAAGATATCTAGTATGCTGCTAAAAAGCTGTTTATTAATAATTTAACGGTTGTGTGGATAATGTGAAAAATCAGTAACAGAGATTTCAGGCAGTCAGAATACCATCCAACATCCCAGCACTTTACTTCACAACTAAGAGGTTGCCAAAGGGATTTCAGCCTAAGACTGCACTTACACGGTGTGTGGTAAATATAAGTAGGGACAGTGGGCAGACTAGATGGACCATTGTTCTTTTTCTTCCTGCACCTTTCTGTGTTATGTTTCACTGTGGGATACACAGACACACACACACACACACACACACACACACAGACACACACACACACATATCAACATCATATTGGATAGACATAAATGAACTTCTGGTGGTACATCTTGCAAACACACATTAATAGGAAAGGTTCTGGTCTCAGTGCCATTATAAAGAACACAATAATGGTGAACATGTTTGTACAATATATGTATTTCATCCATGCTTGTAAAGCATGGGCTAGTCTAACAGAATGGCTCAAGAGTCTCTTTCTTTCACAGCTGAAATTAAATTATCATTGATGCATCACATAAATCAGATACTACTGCCTAAATGTTGTGGATGAGCTTCCATGGTGCTCCTTCATCTCCTTCTGGGGTAACATCACCATCACAATCTCCACCATGAGACAGGGATTCTACCCCACCAGAATAGCTTTCTGGCCAGCAGCACTGTGTCTTCCCTTAGTGCCACCACCTCTCCTGATTACTGAACAGCTGTAAACACAAAAGAGAAAAATGACATCAACAAGACACAGGGAATGATAGTTGTCAATAGTACAGCACAGTTATACAAACAGAAATACATTTCCCCACTCAATCTATTTTGGTTGCACTACATGGACAGAATGCGTAAAACTGGAAGGTGCCTGCCACTGAGACATAGCATACTTATAGTACCAGGCAATTAGGGATATTGCCATTTTTTTCCAGTGTGAAAGCCACACATGATGGCAAGGGAGGCTGTTCCTACGCAGGTTTTCTTCTGTGTACATACAGTGTTGTTGCATGGAGACTCTGGCCACTAACGAGTGACATGGGGAGATGAATGGGAGAAAAACTGAGAAAAATCACCAGTGAATCCTTTAAACAGGCTCTGCACTGTGGGCCACCACTGTATAGACTCTGCAGGCAGTGGAGGGGGAGGAAGATTTAGTGGTGGATGGGGCTGGGGCAGCCTCTGTGGAGAACAGATCCATACATATTTACTCGGTGGGTTTCAGGCAAAGGAGTAAAAGCTGAATTGTGAAACAAAAGTAGTGTTGAGCTTAGAATGCAGGAGCAGAGACAAGCTTCACTGCATGCCACCACTACACGCCTAATGAGACTGGCACCAGGACACATATACTGGTGCTTAATCAGACTGTGCCAACTAAGACATATGGAACAGTATTAACCAGTTTTCAGAGACAAAGAAACTGGCATGGCAGCTGTAGGAAAATGCCAGCCAGCTGCCACCAACTGCAACACAGAAAACCAGTACATCACCCCAACCCCTTGCAATCACTAATGACTCAGTAGGGCACAGTTTTCTTTTTTACATGACTTCATTGGCAAATTTCTTAAAATCCTGTGTTACAATGTTTCATGTTTCTAATATGATAAAAAGAAAGAAGTCTGGTAACACCAACAGCAAGGCAATGCCATTTTCTTTCACTGTCACTGTGGCAATACCGCCAATTGTCTCCAGCATGGGAGGGTTCTCTTCATTAGATGTTATCCCAATGGTGCTTTTAGTGCTCTACAGTCCTGGCCTCTCTCCCCATCTGTTCGCCATGCTGTGGATGTAATCCCAAATGTTTTCTCTTTCTAAATTTGGCAGCCTTTTTGCACCATACAGCTGCTCAACTTTCTTTGTTACCTCATCGCACTTACAAGGATGCTGGTCTTCACTAGTGAGAATGATACGGTTGGAGCCTTATTAGCACTTCTCCATGAAGCAACTGAAGTAGCCATTTCCAAAAAAAATAATTTTAACTTTTAAGGATAACACGTTGCCTATCTCACACTCTCTCTTTCTCTGTCCAAATCTCACACTCTGAAAATGAAAGCTAAAATGTGAGCACATGTATTGAAATCACAGAATATGAAGCTGCCAATTAAGCTGTGCCTGTGGTTTATATACAGTAGGCTACCCTTTTTAAAACCATGGAATACTATTCCAGCACTACAAAGTGGCATCATTGAAAAGGGCGTTCTGGGGTAGATTAACAAGTGTACAGGATGGGGCCAGCAGATGAGACTCAGGCATAGACAGAAAGTAGAAAAAGAAAATAATTGCTTTTTGTGCAAATTTTCATGAAATTTGCACATTTTACATAATTTTCTCAAATCTCACATATACTTTTAAAGTGTATAATTGTATAGTCCCAAAATGTACAATTGTACAAATACTGTAAGATTTATTAAGTGAAAGATACTCACTTTGTGCATTTTGTGCAAAAAGGTTCCAAACAACACATTTTTATAAATTGTTTTTCTAAAAATAAATTGGCTATTTGGACAAGAAAGCATCACTTTTAATTATTTTACACATAAAAAATTACAACCTGTGCTTTTTAAAAAAATAAAAAAAAGGTTTTATTCAAACTGAGCAGTTTGGAGAAAAATATGCACTTGTACACATTCTAAATGTAATTATTCCACACTGCTGAGTATTTTAAAAATGAGTTTAAAAAATGTGCACTTTAGAAAAAGCAATACAATTTCATTCATTTTGCACAAAAACTTACAAATTGTGCATTTTTTTCTAATCTGAGCAATTTGTACAAAATTTACCATTGTAGAATTTCTATTTTTGTTCAATTTCATAAAAAATTACACAAATGTGAAAAAGGTAGTTTTGCTTGATTTCCTACATGTCATTTAAATTTTCTCCAGCACTAGTCGTAAATGCTGTGGTCCTCTGAAAAAAACATGTACCCTTGCTACACAATGCAAAAATTGGCACATGTATCAAACAAATGAGGTATGCAGGCTTAGAAAATGGGCAAATGTGTAACTTTATCCTGATTGGCTAAAATTGCCAATCAGCTGGTCTGGAATGAGACAACACAGACTGGGAAATAACTAATCCCAGTCTCTGTTGCCTCATAGCATTAAAAATATTACTGGGCTCCTAGAATTTTCATTTTTAAATCCCACCATATTTTTCTTCTGCTTAACGAGAGACCCCCCATGAACACTTCATCAATCCTCTGCCCGATTCTCCCCAAACCACACAAAAGCACATATCTACCTGTTTTTTGCAGGTTTACTTTTATCTTTTCTCCTACCTGATTGATCTATCTCCTACAAAATCTATAGACATTCCATCCATACTTGGCTGCTTCACAGTGCGGCCACCCGCCGACCACCACAGTTCCTTGTCTGATTCCCTAAATCCCCGATATATTCACATTTTCCAAATTTAGTGCCTTACTTCAGGAATATCCCTGACTAATTGCTCCTCCAAAAAGCCGCTGGCTGCATTATGACTGTTCTCCATCCATTTTTTAATTTTTAAGTGACAGTGCTGCTACAATAAGCTTTCCTGACTCACCCAGGCTCCACTTCCCCCACCTGTCATTGATGCTCACTGCTCCAAAATATCCACTGCATCTGAACAGTTATTTAAAAAAAAAAAGAAGAATTCAGGGATACCGGTAAAGTCAGCGCTGATTGTCGGCATAATTTCACCTCCCCTGCACCATTCTGCTCCCGATGTCTTGCAGGTGGACATGATCCACAGTCTCCACCGCTGACTGCACAGAGACCCTCTCCTGATTGACTGCAAACAATATCAAGAATAAAAAAATACTGCTAGTCCAAGGGGTGGGGGAGCACTGAGAGGAACTAAAAGAGACTGCTAGCACAGGCTGAAGATAGACAGTACTGTTTGTAGTCATTACATGCAACTCAGTAGCTCAACAATAAATACAACAGTGCCATCTAGTTACTAATAACAGTATCAAAATGACTACTTTACATTCATTTTTAATAGAAATTAAGTATTTACACTATTTTTTTTAAACTCTATAAACTATTGTTTTTCTAAAAAACAACCTAAGAAGCCGATTTTCTAAGAATAATAATACTCTCCAGGGTGGGCTGTGTGGGCAATACTGGACCTTCCAGGGGCTATATAAGGCCCTCTGCCTGCAGCATCAGAACTCATTATGCCTCGGGTGGTCTGGAATTGCCCAATACCACCCTTCCTGTTGGGTATTATTGCTTGCTCAAATAACTTCTATAGATGGGGCCCAAGATTTATGAAACTGAAATATAACATTGTTTATATTTTTGGAACAACATATTTTCTTACCTAATGAAGTGATTTGTCTTTTGACAGTATGATAAGGCTATTGTAATCCCCTCACAAGATACAGTATAATAAGTGTTAGTTGTGTATTGTATTACACAAGGAATAGTGCATGACAGATGGGTTATCATACTATGTTAATATACTGACTAGAGGATCTGAGGGCTTAAATCACCAGGTACTAAATAAACTTAGTATACTTCCACCTCTGGAATGTATTATTCCAGTTATAAAATAGAAATAAGGTAAAACAAATATCAAAGGTTGCACATTTAATTTGTGCTGTATCTTTAAGGAGTGTTCTGTGCTAGTGCCATCTGAAGTGCTTGCCACTTTGAATGGATGACACTACCTCTGAGGCTGCAGATACTGCAACATGATGACATAGATATGACAAGGTCGAGGTGAGCTGGGTGATGCATGAAGGATGCCACTGTGGACATGAAGGACACTGTTTCTGTCTGAATATAGATGATGCTGTTACCTTCAGCTACATTTTCATGGGTACAGAAAGTTCTTAAGTTGGTGAATTCTGTGTTAAGATTTCTATTTTTTATGTTCGCTGGCAGAATTGTTTGGGTCTATTTTGATTAAGTGGGGCAGTGTTTTAGGAACTGTCTTTGTTGTGTTTTTGAGTTGGGTACACACTGTAGTTCAGCAGCATGATATTCACTGTTGGTGACTAAGTGGATGTCTTATTTGTTAGTTTTGTGATTGTAGTAAACATATTCTCAATTATTGGTGTTGTTTTCTTTATTAATTTGGGAGGGGGTTTGCCTGGTTTTATAGGTGTTTGTGATGTGACTGTTTTTTTTGTATTTTTTTACACTTTCTTTTTATCCCACCTACTACCCCCTCGACCCACTCCTTCAGACCATTGATCAGTCCTACAGATCCCTCCCACAGAATCTGCCCCTAGAGTTCCAAGCATGCTCCTTTATCCCTCCTACCTTCTCCTACTCCTTGGAGTGCCTGCACAACGGGGTCTGTCCTGTGGGTTGGCAATCCTGAGGTGGATCGGTCATCATCTTGGCCCAAGGGGGGTATTTTCCATTTTTCTCCCCTTAGTCCCTCCTACCCTCTGAGGATGTTGGCACATAGGACTGACGTCCAGTCATACGGCGTGCTATTACACGTCACTGACAAATGCCTGCAATGTCCTCCCTCCCCGACTCTTGAAGAGCCACCTATGAACCGGTGCCATAGCTTCCACCAGCATGGGTGTGGGGATACCAGGATCCCACCCAGAGGAGGAGGGCATCCATTGGGATGCTCAGTCCTCCTTCCCCCTCTGACCCCCAGCAACCCGAGTCCGTTCCCAAACCCTGGTCGCCGGCATGGGTGATGTGACTGTTTTGTGTAACATTTTTCATTATTTGATCCGTACAGGTTGTAGTGGGTTAAGGGATTGAAATGTTACACAGTATGTGGAATAATGTACTTCTAGGTGATAATTAGTGACAGGTTATAGCCTGCTTAATGCACCTCACAGCCGGATCGCTATATATTGATGCAGTGCTATAGGATATTGTTTTGGCCATTAACAATGCAGAACTGGCTGTACACCATTTCAGAAATTGATATAATATGCAAATATGTGTCTTACCCCATCATATTATAATAGTGCCACAGTAGCGCCACTATAGTTAGGGTAAAGTAGGCTGTTTAATGTTAAGCTCCTAACTTTGCACCTTAATAGCTTTACCCCTGTTCAACAGAATTGCATGAAAGATTGCATGCACAGTCTGTAGGGCATGGTCTCGTGATTTACTGAGTTTTGTTCCTGTCAGATATGAAGATTCCGAGATCCAGATAGTGTGTTTTTGGAAAAAATCAGGGGAGTTTTGCCTACACCCCAGACAATTTGGAATTTCAATCTGAAATTTTCAGGGTAGAAAGTGCTTGCCCCAGAATGATGCCTTTCATTGGTTTGGTGAAAAAATGCACCTGTTAGTGGAACTTAAAGCTACAAAAGTAGGGAAATGTGCCATTAAGATTCCCAATCCTAACTTCCTACCCCCACCTCTTAAGCAGCAAAAGAAAAAAAAAACTTTAGGGTTTGGGGTCTCCGGTCTCTTAACGGATCAGTGGTGGGGTAGTCCTTGGGGTTGTCAACCCTGGCTAATGCTCACCCCATTCCCTGAGTAAACAACTTCTCGGATAATCTCCTTTCTTCACACAGGGCCCTCAAGATGAGGGACCTTACATGAAGAAAGCTAAAACAAACTGTGTTGGCAACATGTGGCGAGACATACTTCTCTGACTTTCAAGAGTGTATCAATATGAGGCACTGACTTGGAGCTGTATCCTGTGCTTCAGACTGGTGGCTATGGGCTGGGGGAGGGTGAGCATTATGGTTTACAACCCCAAGGAAGACCCCACCACTGAATCACCAAGACTCCGGTGACCCATAACCCTAATGTTTTTTCCTTTTCTTGCATGGGGGTGGGGCTAGGAAGTTAGGGTTGGAAACCTTAATGCCTCATGTCCATATTTTTTTGGCATTAGTTACCCTAACTCATGCATTAGTGAAGTTTTTTACAAAGAATTTCTAATATACAGTATGTATACAGTGTACTCTGGCTTGTGTTACTACATCGTGTTGAGGTAGTATAGCATGGAAATATCAACCATATCACATTGTTTTGTTTTAATGCAATGCAAAAATGTCAGTCAAGTTGTAGAACATGAAGAAATAATATTAGTTGTATCATATTATACCCATATTATTTCAAAAATATACAATATCTCATTCTATATTATTTTAGAAAGTAAAATAAACACTTGCACCCTCTAAACCAAGGAAACTGGAAACAAAGCTGACCCCAAGTGTTATATAATCCAAGTACAAATGGTACTAAGTGGCACCAGAGTATGGATGTGTCATTTTTGTACAGTAAAAGAAACAGATACTTGCTAAACAATGTACATACAGATACTACACAATACAGACACATACATACATTCAGGAATACACATACAGCTCACAGAATAAACATGCATACCCTACAAGGTACACAAATGCTGAACTTTTAAACTGATCAATTCCTGCACTAGGACCTCTGGAGTCAACATGATCATTTGTCAAACAAAAGCGTGTCCTGACCTGTGAGTGATGAGCTTCTACTCCCTCTAATGATTGATTAATCTTGATGGGACAGAGACAGTTACATTTCATGTACTTGGTTTGTGGGTTGATAACAGTTCCATATTGTGAAAACCTACTCCAAGCCCAGAAAGCCATATAATGACCAGTGTTGGGTAGGTTACTTTTTCTATTACTTTCTATTACTTTTGAAAACTTGTTCTGGAAAGCTCTGTGCAGTCACTAGCAAGGATGGAGAAGTACTGGAAGACGTAATAGACCTTACACTTACATTTACGTATGTCTTTTTACACAAAAGAAATATGTAACTGTAACTGATTACATTTATTTGAAAGTAACTAGTAACTAACCTATTACTTTCAAAAAATTTAATCTGTTATAGTTATTTGTTATTTTTGTATTGTTTTTGTATTGAAAGAAATAAGCAACAATAATTGTAAGGTGTATTACTTTTTTCTAGTACTTCTCCTCCATCTCTGCTAGTGACTGCGCAGACCTCCTTTGAACAAGTTTCCAAATGTAATAGAAAGTAATAGAAAAAGTAACTTACCCAGCACTGATAATGACATCAGCAATGACATACACAGCTGCACAGGAGTTTAGGAATGAACTGAAAGAGAAAATGTGCCCAACTGGGAACTGGAACTAGACCCCCCAAATAATGTCCCAGTGCTCTGCCACTGCACAGTTGTTCAGATCATTGAATGTAGGGTTTTCAGATGGAGATGCCTCCTGTGGTAATGCATATCTTGCAATTAGAAATCCTAAAGGAATTCACCAATACTTGTCTCTGTGTATCACTCTATATAGGAATTCTCACCAAATCCAGATTCCCCTTTCCATTACACAGCTTCAGTGGAGTTTGATAATGGACCCTATGGTGCAGCTTGAAGGAATGCTTCCCACCAAGTTACATTCAAACCTACACAAACCTTAAAGTGTCAGCCAGAACTAACTAAGCTGACTGCAAAATGAAGCAAACATTTTTATGGTCTGAAACCCTACTAAATGACCTGACACCCTATCAGTGATATCAGCCATGGCATTTTAAAATTTCTCTCATACATCATAAATTGTAGTGAGAAAGAAATTAAAAGTGCCCTACTGGGAATGGATCCTGGGCCCCAAATACTATCCTAGTGCTCTGCCACTGTGCTATTGGTCAGGTGATTGGACAAAGGTTTCTAGACAAAGATGTTTGCTATTCAAATGCATATCTTGCAATTAGCAATCATTAAGGAATTCAGCAGTGCTTGTCTTTGTGTATCTAACAGTTTTAACCAAATGCAGATTCCCACTCCCATACACAGCTGCATTGGAATTTAGTAATGAACTCTCGGCTATAGCTGAAAGAAATGCTTCCCATCAAGTTGCACTGAAACCTACACAAGCCACAAAGCCTCAACCAGAACCAGTTAAGCTGACTGCAACATAGCACTAACAGTCCCATAGTCTGAAATGCTACTATAAGCCCTAAAACACTATCACTAACATCAGCAATGACATTTAGCAATTTATAGTTACTGTTGACCCCTTTAATATGGAGTAGAGCTGTGTTTCAAACACCATAATAACAAGGGCACCCAGTTATGGCATTTCCAGAACACTTTCTTTGCTCCTGTCTGCTTGAGTGGGAATGCCTGTCTTGAGACTGTCAGTGGTGCACTCACCATTAGCACATCACAGCAGTCTTTCACTCATCCCACAGGCTCTCCCTGTCATCTCACCCAATGTCACTCGATGAAATCCTATTAAAAAAAAAAGAATCAGATCTGGCAGGTGACGTGTGATGCTTGGCCAGCTGGTTATGATTATTGTATGATATTTGTAATATAAAAATATAGTATGTGATTGTCTCACATAAGACAGCCTGTGCTTCCATGGGTGCCCTCCCCCCAGGTTTAAATGAAGCTACATGATATGTAAACTGACCAGGAACCATTTAATTAACTGACTTCCTTCAGAATGGCATTTTATTACCTTTTTATGGCATGCCTAGGCTTTTTCAAATGCAAACCAAGTATGACTTTATGACTTCAGAAACAGGACATCATTAGGCTGATTCCTGTTAACTTTTTAAAACATTGGTGCCAGTGGGGGATGGCTAAGTTCAAAGGAAATGTGTAATTAAGAAGTTATATATAGGAAATGTATTTTTTCTACTGACGACACCTTATTTAAAATACCTTCTGATAGGAAATAATTTCTTGTAATTTTATATTCTAAAAGAAGGAGCTAGATGACTCACAGATGGGGTGTAGAGACAGAGTTTAAACTGATACTTTTGTCTGAAATGAATGTTATATCATCTTGGGACTCTAGAGAGACACAGCTCTCTGATCTAACTTTAAAACACATTTCCAGAGGTAATACCTTAGATAGCAAAAATCTAAATGTATTGTGGTAGGAGTTTTGCTTTGTAATTTTCCCTTGTTCTTTTATGTGAATTGTGAGCTCTTTGATATATTGTTCTGTGTTTACATTTTTCATATTTTTATCATCTTTTAGTGAAGTACCTTTTCTTTGAAAGACTGCCTGGGTGTCTGCCAGTTCTTTTTGCATGTGACATATAAGGGGTTAAGTCTGACAAAACTGTTCAACAGCTTGATGGTGTTAGTTAGCTTGGAGAAAAGTAAGAATATACCTAAGGTCTCTTACAGAGTTAAAAGGGTTCATTTTGGAAGCCTGGCTGGGTGCCCTGGTGAAAGATTGTACCGCAATCCCCAAAGAGAGTACGTATCTGAGCCTGTTCATTGGGTACTCTAGCATAAGGTTCACAGTTTGAATCCCCCCAGAACTTGAGACTAAAGGTGATTCAGACCCAAAAGCAGACAGGAGGGTTACCCTGTCTGTTACCTGTTCACACTATTACACTCTGAGGTTGGCAGTGTGGGAGCAGGGGGCCAGACCTGCGGAGTGCATTTGTGACGTGATGTATCTATTGCGGTGACCGGAAACCAGAAGGGCACTAAGGACCCACAGAATCCTCTCTCCTCCTAGTCTGATCAGTGTGTTATATCAGTTAGTAGAGGGGGGGGAGAGAGAGAGAGAGAGTTAGAGTTAGGGAGGTCCACTCATGTTACGTTAGGAGGGAGGAAATTGAAGTGCCAGAGATAGTTGAGGGTTCACTGGCATCACATCAGAAGGGAAGAAACTGAAGTGCCAGCCTGGACAAGAGATTGCAAAGAAGCACTATACTCTCTGAATCCTGTTTCTGGCTCTCTTTCCAACTACACTCCTTGCACTAGTAATTATAAAAAATAAAGTATAGGCAACTATGTGATTATCGTTTTTTTTTACACACTCTTGGTGTATGATGACCTCATAAACCTCGGGAGTGTAAAAACTAAATCCATAATACAAAGTTGCCTATACATTTTTCTCTATTTCTCATACAGCATAAACTGTAGTGAAAAAGAAAAATTGTGCCCTATTGGAAATCAAACCTAGCCCCTCCTCAATACTGTCCTGGTGCTCTGTCACTGAGTTATTGATCAGATGGTTGGACAAAGCAAACCATTAAGGAATTCACCAATGCTTGTTTTTGTGTATATGTATATGAATTCTGAGGGCAGATCCCCATGAAACCCTTCTATAAGCCATGAAACTCTGTCACTGACATCAGCAATAACAGCAAACAGTTTGTAGAGCCAAAGAAAAAATATACCTAACTATAAATGAAACCTGGACTTGTTGGTCTGAAATCTTACACCAAGACCTACAAGTCCTATCATTGCCATCAGCAATGTCATCATGCATCCAGAGCACTCAGAGCGACTGTTAAGCTTTATCAAATGTAGAAAAGAACACACGTGATGGCCGGAGGCAGCAGCAAGCTACTGTAGCTTGCTGGTGCCAAAAGATCAAGGGACCTACAAGAATTAATGTTTGTTATTTTCACTGCTGAAGTACAGTAAAATGTTCTTTATTTAAAAAAAATGAAGTGTGAAACTGTATTGTGATTTTGTCACTGCTGTTTCTGCCCTTTGTTTTCAGAGTGACAATATTCTGTGAGAAAATGCATTGTGCCATTTTTTTCTCAGCACAGTTTTCTTCCTGCTAAAATCAGGAAAATTAAACAATATAATACATAAAATGAATCTTGTCAATTTAAATCAATATTTTGTAATAGCGCTGCATAAAGGGCTGGGGTAAAAACTGTTAACAGAGACTAAGGACTAAAATGACATCACCAAAGAATTATGGGTCTAAGAGGAGCAGCAATGAAAACATATTGTCACAACCCCCATGGTAAGTTTAAGTCTGAGTAACACTTTATTTACATAAAAGCAGTTTATGTTGTTAGTATACACTACAAGAAAAGGTAAAATAACCTGTATTTTAAATTTCCAGTGATCTTTAAACTTTAGAGATTTAGCTTAGGAGGGAGAATTAAAGATTTTGTTTAAGATAGCTTTTTCTCAGAATATGTAATCCATTTTAAAACACAGACTGGGCTGAAGTGGCAGCTGTTAGCTGGCCCAATCATACAACAACAAGTGCCCTATCTAGATATACAGTGGCAAGATTCAGTAATAATCAGAAATGAAATTGGGAAAAGGACACAGTGACACGAGGATTTCTCCTTGTGCACATCGGTCTCCCCCCACTTGATTGAATATCCTGGGACAGCCCCATCTACTATATAAACTATAAACCTTCACCCTGGTGATCTTCCATGTGCAGTACTCACCCGAAGAACCCTTGGTTCAAAGGCCAGTCATGCTATTTGGTGTCAAGTAAAAGCAAGCAAGAGCACACTACAGGACAAATATTTAGTTACCAAACAGGCAGAAGAAATTTTTATAAATCCTGTCACCCTGCAGAATATATCAGGAGACAGATCACTTACTGGTGGGTCATAGCTTTTCAATATGAAGGGAAACTGTCCAGACAACAACATAATTTTGTTAAAACCTGGATTTGAGCATCTAGCTAATTTTTATGAGTGGCTTGTAAATCAAGAATGTTAAACATGAAACTAAATAGTTACAAGTCTTGCTCTTAGCTAACGACAAAAGTAGTGCAGAGCAAATGTATCTTATAGAGCAAATGAATTCATTTCTGAGAATAATCTCTCTGTCTTAATCAATCCTTGTGTTTTATATTTTAAATGCCATTTTTTAATGTTTTCTCTTCAAGGACAGAGTATACAAAAGGATCCCCTAAATGTACAGAAGGGTTAGAATATCATCCCTCATCAATGAATGTATCACCTGCAGTACAAAATAGCTCATTAGGCTATTAGTACTCTCATTTAAATCAATTTCAGCCAAAATTCAAAACAAAACATGTTACTTCCTGAAGAAAGCAATTAAGTTTTAGAGTAAACTAGATTTCAGATTAAACTTCTGCAATCAGGAATAAATCCTAAATTCCCTAACTAGAGTTCCAGTCAAAAAGTAATTATTCTTGATTGCTTCCGCTTCCCCATTCTAACTTACCTTGTTTACATAAATGTGCAGTGTGGTACATGTTATACTAAAAACACAGAACTCAAGCACCAGACAATTGAAATTAAATAAAAACAGGGATTGCTTGCCGTTGCAATCAAGTTGATTAGACTTGAACATAATCATGCACAGCAGGTGGGAAAAAGATTAACATCCTGTTAATTCCTAGCAGTCATTACAAGAACCAAATTAAGCTGCTCACATTTATGGGGATGGTTGTTGCCTGCTGCCATTTGTTTGAATTACAGAGATTTGTGACCGCAGGATATGCCAAGTAACAATAACTGCTTTAACTGTTAAGGCACCGTGTGATTCCAATGAATTAAAACTCAACTTGTCTAATATGAACATAAACAGTCTGAACAAACAATCTCATATTATTTTCATGTCTGAAAAATAATAAGCTTTCACAGAACATGCTAGCCTTTAACCTGTGTATCAATGACACTATCACGTAAAATGAGAAATTTGGCAGGTATGATTTATGACATTGTACTAGGCATGGTGGCTACTCATTATCATAAGCACTGTAGTCTACTGGTTAGAGTGCAGTGCTGTGAAACTGATGCCCAGGTTACAATCCCACCGCTGCCACTTACTCAGTGAGGAACTCTGTGTAGGTGACTTACCTTTCTGTGTATACCCTCCCCCATTCACTCTCTTTCTCCCTCTCTCTCTCTCCCTTTTCTTTTTTTTTTTAAACTTCTTTATTGTGTTGGTCATACAAAAATCATAGAAGCAACAGTTAAATAAAGCCAAAACAGTCATTCGGCATTGTATAGAATAACATGAAGCTTACAGCCAGTTCCCTTCACTGGTTAGGTTCTAAAAGAAGATGAGTCCCATTTTCAGGCAGTCCTCAAATAAGCAGAAGACTAGGTATGATCATTAATACAGTATAGACTTTGTTGTCTTTGTCTGCTCTCATATATGATAATAAACATCTCTGTTGCTGTTGTATGACCTGAAACCCAGTATCTATTTTTTGGAGCCAGGGAAACATCCTGGCCATTTTAAACATAGAAACATTTAAACGTAGAAGTTGTCAGCAAATAAAAATCCCTTTGGCCCATCCAGTCTGTCCATTTGCCCTGCCTAACATGCCACCACAACCCCTACATGATTTGTGATCATCCACAACCCTTGTGTTACTTTCAAGGTCCTCTTTAACCTGTTCCATGCACTCTTGAAACCTGCAACCATTTTTTGAAACCACCCACCCTCCTCTGGGAGGCCATTCCGGGCCTCCATCACCCTCTCTATGAATAAATAGTGTGATGCTTGGCCAGCTAGTTATGATTATTGTATGATATTTGTAATGTAAAAATATAGTATGTGATTGTCTCACATAAGACAGCCTGTGCTTCCATGGGTGCCCCCCCCCCCAAAGTTTCAATGACGCTACAGGATATGTAAACTGACCAGAAACCATTTAATTAACTGACTTCCTTCAGAATGGCATTTTATGGCCTTTTTATGACCTCAAGCTTTTGAAGTTGGAAAACTAAATATACATTTTGTTACAGGACAGGATGTCATTTAGCTGATTCATGTTGGCTATATCACACCTAGGTGATGGACTGCAGGGTTATAAACCTCAAAGGAACTGGTTGATCAAAGACTCATAATTTGGGAAATTAGTTTTTTCTGATGTCACATTTTTTAATATGCCTCCTGATAGGACATCATGTTTGCATTTCTTTGATTCTAAAAGGAGGAGCTAGATAACTCACAGAAGAGGCGTGGAGACACAGTTTAAACTGATACTTGTGTCTGAAATGAATGTTATATTATTTTGGGACTCCAAGAGAGACACAGCTCTCTGATCTAGCTATAATCACTTTCAAAGGTAATACCTTAGCAGCAAAGGTCTAAATGTATTGTGGTAGGAGTTTTTCTTTTGTACTTTTCCCCTTGTTCTTTTATGTGATTGTGAGCTCCTTGATATGTTGTTCTGTGTTTAGATTTTTTATATTTTTATCATCTTTTAGTAAAGTACATTTTCTTTGAAAGACTGCCTGGGTGTCTGCCAGTTTTTTTTTGCATGTGACATATAGATGATTAAGTCTGACAATTGTTCAACAGCTTGATGGTGTTACTAAGCTTGGGAAAAGGTAAGAATATACCTAAGGTCTCTTATAGAGTTAAAAGGGTTCATTTTGGATACCTGGTTAGGTGCCCATAGGCGAAAGATATATTGCTTCCCCCCGAAGGGAATATTATCTGAGCCTGTACATTTGGGTATGCTAGCATAAGGTTCACAGTTTGAATCCCCCCAGAACTTGAGACTAAAGGTGATTCAGACCCAAAAGCAGACAGGAGGGTAAAGCTGTCTGTTACCTGTTCACACTATTGCACACTGAGGTTGGCACTGTGGGAGCAGAGGGCCTGACCCTGCGGAGTGCATTTGTGACAAATAGTTCCTCATAACCCTTCTGAGCCCCCCTTTCAGTTTCATAGCATTATGACAATAACCATGACAGAAACAGAAAATAGATACCATATAACTTGAGTAAGGCAATTTTAATAAGTGTAACTCTATATATTATCACACATTTCCAACTGTTGTACATTTCATTTTTCCCCTTCTCAACATGGCAGTCCCATGGCTAGTCGATACCCCCAGGCCTGTTGGGACAAGACTGATCTACCCTTAAGCTCTTCTATGAAACCCATACAGGGCAAACAAATCACCATCATTTTGTCTGTTTGTAAAAAGAAGATCAGCCGTGATTTTTTACCACACAGTAAATGTTTTAATTATGGAAACCCAATTATGTAGCATTGGGGGTAGGAACAAGCCATTTATTTGTAATTGCCTTATCTGTTGCTGCCAATAGGATATCCAAAAATGACTTCTGGTGATTTGTCCTTTCCTTGGGGAGCTTCCCAAAAATCAGATGTTCAAAGCTGGTGGTGCCTGACATACCAGCTATTAGGTTGTATTTCAGCCCCTTCAGCCCAAAGGCCTGCAGTAGAGAGCAGTCCTAGAAGATGTGATAAGAAATGCCCTCCTCCCCACATCCCAGCCAGCATTGGTCAGATTTTCGAAGCAACTCAAAATATTCCATCTAAACTCTGTCCAATTTTTTGGAGGTTGGGGTACAAAAAAAACCTTCCCAAATACCTTTCCAATTATGAGAACTGAAGCTTAGTCTAGATTCCCTTTTCCAAGCCAATTGATATGATAGTGGTGGTGACTCCCTGGTGTGGGTGAAAGTTTGGACAAGCAATACGATATATTTCTTCCACAGATGGCCATCTGCAGCTTGTCTGATGACCAAACATATTGGGTGTGGGTCCGTTTGTATGTCATTCATTTAATCTCCATCTTAAGGAATGAGACTACCTGAAAGTAGGCAGGCAGGACAGACAAGGAAACAGGGTGGGGATGTCTCCAATACAAAAGAACCCACCTCTGGGCTCAATTAATCCCACTAAACAGTATCATGAGTGATTGCGAATGTCTTGCAAATAGACTATCACTAGGCAAAGGTGCAAGAGTCTACAGATTATCATACACCCCCACCTACTGCAATACGAAAAGGTCTCGAGTCCTTCTGCCACTACTTCCAGGAGATAAGTCCTCCCATGAGACTGTCAGAACAAAGGCTTATAATATCACTTTTATAAGAATGTACTTGGATTCACCTCGGCCTTACCCAAAATAATTTCATAAATTACCAAAATAATAAATATTCACATGTGATATTATCCTATGCTCTCCAGATTAAAAAATGACAGTGAGAAACACTGTTGCCACACTTTGGATTATATAAGAGATAAATATATTTTATTCACATATGTACAAGTCCTAAATATTCATAACTAGCTTAAATATCAAGCATAATAAAAGTAATGTAAACAAACTGTAATGTAAAGAAAACAGATTTTAGAAAATCAAGTAAATCATATAAAACAAAACAAATTTCAGCAATAAGCAAATTAAATAATCAAGCAATATTCAGCATAATAAATGACAGTTTATACTATTTCTTTAGCATACTTATAAACAGTATGACCTTTTCTTTTTACTATGAGAACTTGCAACTCATTGCACTAGTGTTTCAGATTATCTTAGTATGATACTTGTTTAAACTTTATAGTATGTACTCTAATGGGTATTTTCTTCAGATTTAAATTTTAGCTTAACCATAAACCCAAGGTTTAGAGCTAAAATGCACTAAGTTATCACCCCAGATAGCCAAATAAGTACTAATGGTAAGATAAAGGAATACTTATGTTTTAGTTATCTGTAGCTGTGGTCTTCTACTTTTTAGCTTTCAAAGTCTTGGTGAGAACTTTTGGTTTTGGATGACAAATGTCCTTTGTGGTGAGTTTGGCTTTAGTCTGCTGTCTTTTTTTCCCTTGAACCTGAACTGTAGAGTCTTTTGACATTAGTGAAGCAATGCAGGCTGGATCCTTCTTGCTTGATGTCACAAATCATCAAAATCACTTCAGAATTTAGTGGAAGAATCAGACAAGATTTTAGTAGTTCAGCACAGTCTGTAGAAAGATCTTCCCTGTGGACAGCAATGTTGTTTTGAGTAACTGGACTCTGTGACTCTTTTCTGTTTCAGTTAATTTCTGCCTTTGAACCTGCAACTCTGGACTCACTGCTATTCAACAGCACTGCAAGCTAGCTGGCTGGTAAATTCCAAAGTCAGTCTCTTGTTCAGGCTTTTAACAGAAATTCCAAGACATTACTTTTAGTCCAAATTTTCAGTATGCAAAACATAGGCCTTGCTTGATCCAGTACTGGAAGAAACAGTCACTTGCAGCAGCCAGTTTAGCACCCACTTGCGGTAGCAATGTCAAAACCCAAATAATGTTCCAAGCAGGTGTAGCTTCAGGTTTTTGGTACAAATCCAAGCTCATCCAAAATTGTCAAGACAGCCAACACATGTCTTCACAAAGCAAAGAATTAAGCAGTTCTGGGCCGGCTTTGCCAGCATCCCATTTATGTCCCACTTACTGGGTGACATCACCATCAAGCTATGATTGGTCTGAGCACTCTTTGAGGTAGGGCATCTTAGAAGATAAATGGTGACATATAGACATACCTCTTTAAGATAGCCCCTTCTCCTCAAATCTATTTTTTGATATAAAACAACTTTTCTTTCTTGCATCAATGATTTTCTCACAATATGTTACTCTTAAATTACAAGGAAACCAAAACCATGCTACCCACATGTCACCAAAAAAATAACAAGCTCCACCCTTTGCTATCCTTAACTGGGAAGGCAAGCCTGGAACAGGTCAACATTTTCAAATATCTAGGTGTCTACCTAGATGACAATCTCTTTTTTGCATACCACATTGACCAAGCAGTAAAAATGGTAAATAAAAAACTGGGCACCCTTTATAGACACAGATCATACATGACCGATGAGGCTAGATGGCTATCAGTCACCTTCTCAGTCCTCCCTATGATAGACTACGTAGTGGTCTACAGTGTAGCTACAGACTCAATTCTTCACAGAGTAAAGGTCACCCTTAACAAAGCATGTCACCTAGTCCTAGGTGTTGACAGATTGACACACACCTGTGACCTCTACATCAATACAGGATGGTTACCTCTTGACCTACATATCAAGTACCAAACATGCCTACTTACAAAATAGACCCTCCTTGGTCTGTCCTCCCCCACTTTTAACTCACTTATCTGCCCAGCTCATCACAAGAACTCCATCTGGAGTGCCCTCAGGAAATCTCTACAAGCACCTTTTCGTAGGACCAACCTGGCTAAGTGATCCTTCACTGTTGGTTTGCTGACTTGGCTAAATGAGCTCCCAACTGTTATACTGGACTTATCCTTCCTTGATAATTTTAAATCTACTTTGAGAAAGTACTTTGCATCAAAAATAACCTGCAACTGCACTTAAATACCTAATATAACCCCTTATGGGACTACATTATCCGACTCCTCTCCTTCCCTCCTCTCCCACTCTTCCCCAGAGCTGCCCCTTATCTCCCCTTAAAATTCCCTCCTATGTTCCTGCTTACTATGTCATTGCTACCTTGTAGCAGCTGTTTACCTCTTTCTAGATCAAATGAAGGTCATGTTGTTGAAATACTTCTCCAAATCATTGTATTGTTTGTGTCTCATCCAAATACTGCTCTGTAATGTATTACATGGAACCTCCGTAAATGAGACCCGGCTCATAAGTGTATCTCCAAAATATTAATAAAAATAAAGATAAAGAAAAGCATCTGTAGAAGACAAGCCATCGTAGTGTGAACTCTCTTTGCATTTGTGAAGTCTTGGGTGACCCTTCCTGCACGAACCGTGAAAAGTGGGCAAGACCCAACCTGTTCCATTGGGAGAAGGTGCTGTCCTTTAGCAGAGGGGAAAACTCCCAACAACAGTCTATATGAGTGTGGGAGGTGAGAGATCCACTGATTCCAAATTCCCTCTTGACTGCTTCCCAGACCCTATAGAGCTGCTGAATCTAGTGGTTGGTTACAGTTAACGTGGTCAGTTTCTCCCGGGTGTCAAACCCTCCAAGGGTGGACACCCAAGTTACTACTGAGTTTTGATACCCAAACATTATCAGGGTCCTGTTTCTTATACGCTATCCAAGGGAGAAATTGAGCCTTTTGATAATGTACTCTAAAATTAGGGAGCCCTACATCACATTGGTCTTTGGGCCTCTGTAGATCAGTCCAGTGAATTCTAGCTTTGTGGTTACCCCAGATGAAGTGATGTAGAGCTTTATTAATTCTTCCCCAATCAGTTCTGGGAATATTCAGTGGGAGTGTTTGAAAAAGTAATACAAATCATGGGAGAACATTCATGCGGATGGTGTCCACTGTAAATCAGTGACAGAGGGAGCAATTCCCATCTTTTGAGGCAGGTGAGAACCTCAGCAATAAGTTTACTATAATTAGCTCCTATATACTGAATATGATTAGTTACCCATTTAAAGTGAATTAATTGCTTAAATGTTGGTAGTCACCACTAGTCAATACTACCTCAGTTTTTCCATCATTAATTTTAAACATGGACACTTTGCTATATTGCTGTAGAATATTATAAAAGAATCGGGAAAATGGGAAATGGGTTTCTTAGGTACAACATGGTATCATCTACAAACAAGCATTTGTCAATGCCAAGTGTTGTTGCTGTCATTAGCAGTGGAAGTGCAGTAGTTAGACAGATGCAGTATAAAATGGCAGTGAAGTATTGAACTGACTCCAACTCCACTCCCACCCAGCAGAGATGGACAGGCATTGGGGTGTGCCTTTGGGTCGTCACCCATAACGGTCATGATATTTCACCTCACTATATCCTGCAGAGACTTACAAGTGTCGAGGTGTGCATTAGATTGTTCAGGCTTTACACTTACCTCATTCCATAAGGAAATACATTGAAATGGGTGCAGTATAGGAGAATGGGATGAACTCTAGGGCCAAAGGGTCCAAGGCGCACCTTGATGCCTGCCACTGGCTGCAGGTTGGGGGTAGAATGGCATGAGCATTACTGCCAACAATCCAAAATCACACCCCTAACACCTGTCAGTCCCTACAGGGTAGGGCATTATGGTCGAAAACCCTAACACCCTGAGTGTTTCTTGGTATTTTTACTCCAAGTTTTCAACATGGGCTTTTTGTGACCCCACGGCATGAACAGTGACACTATCAGTTTGTTAGCTGAAAGGTGATTTTGCACAGTGACTGCGGCACTTGGCACCACAGGTGCAAAACACATTTTGAACAAGATGTGAAAATGACACCTGTACTGTTAATGAAGAGGTGAAAATGGCAATGTTGAAAATCTGGAGTGAAAATATAAAAAACTGGTGAAGTCACGAGTGTGAATAGAAACTGTGCAATGCACACCGTAATGTAATTTGTTTGGGGATATTTTACAGCAGATTTTCAACACAGGCATTTTGGGACCTCCGCCTCATGAACACTGTCACTATGATTTTCTTAATCTGTACCGAACACTGATTTCTCACAGTGACCACGCTATTCTGTGCCAGAAGTGTGAAACACATTTTGGCCAGGGTGTGAAAAATGACAGCTGTACTGTTCATAAGGAGGTGTGGAAAAATGGCAATGTTGAAAATCTGGACTGAAAATATTACGAATTCGTGAACTTACGAGGGTGCATGGAAATTGCACAATACACACTTGTAACACAGTCATTTTACGGATGTTTGCCACCAAATTTTCAACATAGCCAGTTTAAGACCTCTGCTCATGAACAGTGTCACTGTGATTTTCTTAATCTGTCCCAAACACTGATTTTGCACACTGACCGTGCCACTGTGCGCTACATGTCAAAAAGAAATTTCAGACAAGATGTCAAAAATGACAGCTGTACTGTTCATAAGGAGGTGTGGTAAAATGGCAATGTTGAAAATCTGGATTGGAAATATTAAAAATGCTCAAAGTTATGACTGTGCATAGCAACTGCGCAATGTACGCTCATAATACAGTCATTTTGGGAATTTCTTTTACCAAATTTTCAACATAGAGTTTTTGGCCTACCTCATGAACAGTGTCACTGTGATTTTCTTAATGTGTCCTGAACATTGATTTTGCACACTGACTGCGCCATTGTGTGCTACCCATGCGAAAACACATTTTGGGCTAGATGTGAAAATGACAGCTGTACTGTTCATAAGAAGGTGTGGGAAAATGGCAATGTTGAAAATCTGGAGTGAAAATATTAAAATGCGTGAAGTAACGAAAGCATGCATAGGAACTGTGCAATGCACCCATAAAACAGTCAGTTTGGATTTTCACCAAATTTTCCACATAGGGTTTTGGGGCTCACCATGAATTCAGACATTGTCATTTTGTTAATCAGTCCCAAAAGGTGGTTCCACGCAGTGACCACGAAATCATCTTTCAGGACCGAGTAACAAAATGACAGTGACCGAAGTTCATGAGGTGGGGTCCCAAGAACCCCGTGTTGAAAATTTGGTGAAAAAATTCCCAAAAATGGCCATGGTATGCACCAAAGTTGAAAAATAAAACACATTTATGCCATTATACAGCTTACCGGCATTTCCTCAGTTTGCAGTCTGCTTTGAAGAGTGCAGATGTGTTTCCGGTCCACCGAAGATCATCATGCTGGGCTCCAGAGGTAAGTGTGGGGTGAGGTGGGGGGTGTGAGGAGGTGGGGTACGAAGAGGGTGGCACGGGATGGGGGAGGGAGGCAAGAGAATCAACGAGGGACCATTTTTTTCTTCTAGGTATTTTTTTTTTTACACAGACGATGTGAGACTTTTGCCACACTGGGATGGGCTCCCAGCGTGGCACCAGGCAGTTTGTTTGGGGGGCAGTGGAGCTCATGGGGGATTGGGTACCCCCATTGGCCAAAGAGACTTTTGCCACTCTAGGGTGGGCTCCCAGTGTGGCAGATGAAAGTTTGTTTGGGGGGGCAGTGGAGCCGACGGGGGATTGGGCATCCCCATCAGCCATACAGTGTGCTGGTGTGGGGACGCATGAGCTGAGGGGGGATTTTGCACCCCATTCAGTAAACAACAAATGGGGGGGGAGGAACATTATGCTGACAGGGATTGGGCTGCCCTGTTGGCAAATAGAAACATAGACTTTGATGGCAGCTAAGGACCACTTGGCCCACCCAGTCTGCCCATTTCCCTACCTATTGGATAAGCTGCAGATTCTAGTTAACTGGGGAGGGGGAAATGCCGACAGAGGGATTAGACACCCCGTCTGCTTTTTTTTTTTTATTGAAATGTTTCACCAGGAAGGCACACTGAATGGTGGGTGGCGGCTTTCCATCGGCTTCCTGGGGACTGTGAGAGGCTGACGGAGAAGCCGTAACCATGGGGACTCCAATCAGCTGTTTTAGTAGCTTGTAATGCACCAAAACAGCTGATTGCATGGTGATGTGGCCCAAATTTCCTGACACATTTAGGCATTCTCCCTAACTGCTGAAAGCAATGTGATTCTTGCACATGCATGCAAGCAACACAATAATGATATCCTAGCCCACCCCCCACCCCAATTTTAATTCCCTCTAAGTCTGGATGGGACCATACCTGCTCTGCCAATGGCTCAGTGTTAAGGGCAAAGAGCAAGGGAGAAAGAGGGCATCACTCCCTAGTTCCCCGCTCAGTCAAGAGGTGTTCTGAAACTGTACCATTTACTCTAACCCTAGCTATAGGGGCTAAGTACAGACCCTGAATCCAACCACAAACTTGATCCTTAACCATTATTTTGCAAGGGCAGCAAAGAAAAAATCCCAGCTGAGTCAATCAAAGGCTTTTTTGGTGTCAATCATAATGGCAATTTGTTGGCCCCTTGCCCTCTGCTCCTCATGAAAAATATTTAGACATCTCCTACTATTATCTGTCAGGTGATTGCCTGGCATGAAGCTTGATTGATCTGGGTGTATAACTTTCTGTAAGACTCCATTCACTCTGCTGTCCAGAACATTAGTGAATATTTTGGAGTGTATGTTCAACAATGAACTGGGGTGATATAACTCACATTTATCAAGCAGTTTTCCTGATTTATGGATAACAGCTATAAAAGCTGACTGCCAGGAGCTTGGTAAGACTTCCAGTTCCTCACCTGCATTGAATACTTTTGTTAGTGGAGGGATTAGCTGTTGTTTAAATGTTTGATAGAATTCTAGGTTAAATCCATCAGGACAGGTGATTTCCTGTGGGCATGTTCATAATTACCTTTTCTATTTCCTCTGGGGTAATTGGGACATCCAACATATTTTTGTTTACCTCTTTCAGCTTGGGGAGCATAATACGATTGAGGAAATCATGGATTTCCTCCCACTGTGCCTGTTCTATGGTGTCTGTTTGGTACAGGGACTAGTAATAACTCTGAAAGTCAGTGGCTATGTCTCTAGGGGTAAATACATCCATTTCTCTATCCTTACCATAACCCATACCTTACTGACATAGGCTCAGCCTGCACTTTGAGCAGATGGAATGCCAGGAGGTGGCCATCTCTGTTACCCTGCTCAAAGTACTTTGATTTAAGTATCAGAGGTAACCTTCAGTCTTAACATCTATTAGAACCTGAAGGTCTCTGCAGACCTGTAGCAGCTCCTTATAAAGTTCTGAGCTCCTGAGTGTTTGTGCTGCTTTTCTAAGTCCCTGATCTGAGTTACTAATTTAGTTTGCTGTTCCATTCGCTGTCTTTTAAACAGGAAGCATAGGAAACAATGACTTCAAGTGTGGCCTTCAAGGCATCCCAGTACCACTTCTCCTTGGTGTCTGACTCTTTATGATCAGGAATGTACCTCTGTATTGCTTCCTTAATTAGTTATTTAAAATTCTCTGACCAGCAAGGAGCAGTTCATTCTCCAAAATGTGACTTTCATCCAGTTTCCCAGCTGTAACTCTACAGTAACTGCTGTGTGGTCAGAGTTTACCTTAGGGTGAATGATACATTTCATAGGTTTCATAGGGTGTCAGAGCAAAAACACTGAGGTCCATATAGCTCACTAAAATTATTTACACATAGCCATTTATTGAATTTTCACATAGATAGCTATCAAGCCTTGTCCTAAAAATATCCATTGAATCACTAGTTACCACCGTTAAGGGCAATTTATTCCAGACTTTAGTAACTCTTATTGTAAACCGAGATCTTTTTTTTTGTTTTACAACATTCTCCTTCAATTGCAAAGGATGTGCCGTGTTTCATAACTGTTATTTCTGGTATATAGTCCCAGTTTATCCCATAAAAGATCATCATGAAGTGCTCTAAAATCATACAAAGGTCACTCTCATCTTACGGTATTCCAAGGAAAAAGTCCCAACTGGTTTAAATGGTCATCATAATTTAGATCTTTTACCTCATGCATTCTCCTCATAGCTTTCCTCTGTATTTTTTCCAGAGCATATTTTGAGCCCTGGTCTTGTGGGGACCAAAACTGAGCACAATATTCCAAATGCAGCCTTACTAAGGAAGTATACAAGGGGAGTAACACTTTGCTACTATTACTTTGGATGTGCTTATTTATACAGTGAAGTATTCCTCCAGCTTTTTTAATAACTTGTTGACAGTGAAGTTTTGGACTTAAATCATTTTTTACATGTTTTTATTTTATGTAAATCTATTTTACTACATAATAAATAGTCTACCCTGGAGAAGGACCTATCCAGATTTGAATAAAAGATAAAATCCTTTTCAAACAGGTGGTGTTCCCTCCAAAAATCAGTCAATGCCAATTCTTCCATCTTCACCCGAACTACCTGACTCATGAGCTTCTTAGTCATTGTAGACCCTGAGGAGTGGTCCCATCGGGTTCAGGTAAATAACTGAAATCCCCACCCATTAAGATTATGCCCTCTTCCAAGCCTGTTATTTTCAGCAAAAATATCTGGGGTGTCAGTGTTTGGGGCATAAATATTGATAAGGTGGATTTTTTGGCAAACATATCTCCTGAAACTATGACAAGTCTGCCATTCTCTGACACCTCTGAATGGAGTATCTCAAAGACACATTTCTGTGGGGTAGAATGGCTACTATCCTCTTCCCAAGGAGTAGGAAGCCACTACCACCTACCCCACCCAATCTCAGTGCAGTTTAATGTGTTTCCCCTTTGACAATCTAGTTTCCTGCATGAACCCAATATCTGTGCTTAGTCACTTCAAGTGGGTAAGAATATTGGTAATTTTGGAAGCTGAGTTCATATCCTCTACATTTAGGGTAGCGACCTTTAAAGAATCCATGGGTCTAAGAAATGAAATCTATGTACTGATAAGTCCCACCTCCCTCCCAGCGATTCAGGAGATACCGACCCACCCTGAGAACCACCATCCAGAGTACACACTAACAGCCACACTACAAAGTCATAACTATATAGAACATTAAGAGCAACAACTGATTTTTGCACAACTGGTACAATAACAGGTCTAAAAGTTTGCAATCACATTAAGAAAATAGTGAAGTACTTTCAAGGTTAGAAGTTTCAACCTTGTGTAAACAAGAAAGAGGTAGCTAATGCTACTGTGCTTGCAACAATGGGCAAGACTGACCTGTACTAAGTACTGGTCAGAAAGTGTCCCAGGCTGAGATCTAGCAATGGAATGGCCTATGGGGCTGTATATAAGAGTAGATTGCCAGCACACTGCCCCTGAGCCGCAGATAAATATCCCTGAGCAATTCCCTAGTAGACATTTCCTCAAACAAAACAAAGGGCCAGTATCCCATTCTCTACTTTTCTGTGTTTTCTGTGTTTTTCACATCCCCTATTCCCTTTATAATCCAGTTTATTTAAGTTCCATGTATTGTGCTAGAGAGGCCACCCCACAGACTGGGATAGGATGCCGCCACCAGGCCCCATGTCCCCACCATGGTAAGTGGGACACCTTGAACATTCGCTCAGGGTCCGGAATCCAAATTCTCCCATGGGTCAGTCAAGCAGACACCCCATCCTACAGTTAGCCACCTCCCATCCCTCCTCCCAGCAACACTCCTATCTCTGCAGAACAAGAAAAATAACTTTTTGTGCTTCAGATCCAGCAGCCTTTTATCTCCCAGCAGTTGTGACCTCTGAACTTTATAGTGTGAAACTTCTCCACCCTTAAAGAAGAAGGGGTAAACCCAGAGAGCACCCACCCACTGGTGCCCATGTTACACCACAGAAACAATCATCAGTAATTGAGGCTGACTTACCTTTTGCTGAGGAGAATAGTGAGTGTGTTAAATATTTGAAAGCATCCACCACAGTGCTGCATCATGAATGTTGTGAGAATACACGAGGGACAGTAAGTGAACATGAGTCAGTCCCTCTCCCCAACAAATTTAGACCATGAGGTGGATGCATCCCACCAAGAGCAAAGATTTGTATTTAAGACCATGCAGCTGCACCCCCAGCCCCAAACAACCAAGCAACCTTAACAAAATTATGCAGACCTCCTAGTCCCCATTACAGCAGAAAGTTACATAGGAGTGGTTAGCAGAGAGGACCCAAATCCAATCAGTCCCTCACATTGTCCAAGATTTCCTCCCAGCGGTCTCCTCCCCCTTCTGGCACTGTGCCACAATGGTCCCTCCCATTACACTCTGAGCTGATTAGCCACCTCATTCCAGTTTGCCTGCCAGAGCTGCACCCTACCCATTTAAACAAATAATGATCCTTTGGCAGAAAAAAGGAGAGAAAGTCTTTAAGTCTTTATAGGAGTGGATAAGAATACCTCTGGACATTCACAAATAGGTGCATAAAAAGTCTAAATTAATCTAGCTCCTCCGCATCCAGTGGTCTGAGAGCTACTGTGTGGTTGGGGTGCCACCGTAAGTGTGATGCTAACAGGTAAGGCTGTGTCTGATCAGGACAGATGAGCTATACCCCACATGGTAAAATGTCTGATCTGCAGTAAAGATGGAAAAAACTATTTAAAAGTTGCCACATCTGTTCTAAGGGAAGTAGTTGTGTTATGAAATCACCATCACTTCCATCATCTAAGATGAAGCTGCAGCTGCTCAAATGATGGCCTCAGAGACAGTGCTGCTAATGGCTCAAGCTCCTTTCCAATATGTGCTGGATGCCTGCTTGGAGAGGTTGGCCACGTAGCAGGAGTAAGACTTGCTTGTTTAGGTCTACCCACTCAGTGACAGGCTATGAGGGAGATATTGTGCTCTAGCCCTACCATTTCCAACTCCGGACAAGTTTAGGCCCATTTTGTGGAGGATGGGAGCTGCTTCCTGAAAGAGTCAAAGGACTGAGTCCCTTTTCAGTATACACCCTCAGTTTGACTGGATAGTTAGTTGAATTTTAATGTTTTTGTCCTTTACCTGTATAATGATGTCTAACTGCCCTCCATAGCAAATTCAAATGTCTTAGATCCATTTCCCATCCAGATGTAAATCCTTCTTCCACCATGCAGTGCACATGATGAGTTGGCATTTTGGAAATTCCAGCATTCACACCATGACTGACTGGAGCCTGGCTCTTTGATCCCTGGGTTTCTGAAGCAGTGAGCGGTGTGTCTTTTTGGTGTGAAGGTGAAGAGGAACATCTTTTGGGATTTTTAACACCGATCTCATCAGGCGGGTCCCCAAATCCTCCATGGTCTCTAATGTCTTCTCATGTCCTCTGGTACACTGAATTCAAAAATTGTTGCACAAAGCAGTGATAACTGCTCCACCATAAGTAAACACTGGTGAGCACTCAACCATCCTTTTCTTCCTTCTACTCTCCTGCCCCTGTTTTTGCACCCTAGAGCACTTCAATTTCCCCACACCCACACCTAGCCAATCCCAGTTCTTCTACTCCACCCTGCCCCTCCACTACAATGACAAAAGCCTGCACTGGCTGCCTCTAGCTTCACTGGCTGCATTTCATCCTTGTTTTTCTTTTTCTTTTCCTGGCTTCCTTAGCCCCCCACTCCACCCCATTCTTGCTCTTCCCACCCTCTAACCTTTGTCGATATTACCCATTAATTTCCCCCTTACCCCCCTTATAGCCTGACAAAGCCTGAACTTAGCTGCTATTCTTTTTTCCATGGGTTGCACTTAAAGTAGTATTCCATACTGGACAATGGTATTTCATTGCAAAGTATTGTAGTTCTGAAATGTTCATTTTAACTGACTTACAGCTATGTTGCTTGTGTTTATCATACTTGTTCTCCCATGGTTCTGTATTTGCCTGTGTCACACTGTCTTGTTTTTTTGTATTACATTAACTTGGAACCTTTGTAAATGAGCTTTCTGTGCTCAATGGTATTAATCTAAAATGTGAAATAAATAAATTAAAATAAATTAAAAAAATGATTTTCCTGATCGTCCTGGCAATTTTGCAGGTCCCTTTCTCTGTGAAGGTAATAGAGTATGTCCCTGTCATGCCAGCCCACTGAGTCTGTTACTTCTCCCAGGGCCTGCTCCATAGCAGCTATGCATTTTTCCATCACTTTTAAGTCCACCCTTGGATCAGTCATGGAGGACTCCACTCTGTGAATTGCCTTGATAGTGCTGTTCAATTTTGGGAGCACCAGTCCTTTTTCTTAAGTGACTAGCCAGTCATCTGTTTCATCTAGACAAAAACTAAAAATTCCAGCTAAGTTGTAATATAATTTATTGATGAGCCAAAGCCCAAAGAAGCAGAAAACACCCTACATTGTGTCCTACATATGGGGCTTCATCAGTGCCGGCATGTGCTGCGTTTTTTATTTTTGTCAAGTATTGCCTTTGGTGGCATGTAATTGCAGGCACTCTTTGAAACAGGAGTACACTATACATTTGTTTTACAGTCCGTTTCATACAGGCTGGGAGTCAGGTGTCCCGGTCAACTGCTTTCCATGCAGCTGGGGATTCCTTCCACTTCTGTTAGTGCTTTTAACTTTACCAGTTGGGTTTGTTGTTTCTAGTTCGATTCATAGTCATGGTGTCTCAGTCTGGAAACATGTTTTAGACCCATAGATGAGCGAAATGCAGTTTATACAGTATTTGCCTGTGGCTCCTGGAGCTTTTGACTAGAGGCCATCAGCCCAGTGACATCACTGGAAGTCACTCTCTTCCTTTCTCTCTCTCTCTCTCTCTCTCCCTCTCAACTCTCTTTCTCCCTCTCTTCCTCCATCTCATTCATTCTTTTTCTTTCAACAAAGTTGTTTCTCCAGCTGTAGGTGCAGGTGGTGCTCTTTGGCCTCTATTCCTCCTCTCCTGATAGACAACAACCTCCCCTGTGACTTATCTGCCTTTGTGGTTCCCCCATGGCTTGCCTCTGTGACAGAGCCAGGATGTGGAGGGTAGTCATCCCCTGCCCAAGAGTACACATCCAGAACTGGAGCGGAGCCTCAGGTGGTGGCACAGATCAGGGCTGGCAGATGAAGGTGTCATGGACTCCTGCCCCTGTTTTCCTGTTTTCCATCCCCACACTGGCAGCACGCAATGATATGTGCCATGCTTGAGTGTGGAGCTGCACAATCACCACAGAGCTTGTCACTGGCAATGCCCTCACTGAGCTACTCCCACAGCCCTGCCAACATGCCTGCATGATGTTGTGGCAGCATGGGAGTGGTGACTGTTCCCTCCCTGGGATAGGGGTGGATAGCATTAAACTGCCGCTTGATCCTCTCCCTCACTGGCGACTCCCAGTGACTCACATCTGTTCCTGAACTCAGGTCACTGGTGTAGTGGAGTGTGGTGTCCAGCACTTTAATCCTCTGAGCCACTGGGGTGGCTCTTCTCTCTTCCTATCTTACTTTCTCACTTTTCTCTGTTCTAAACCCCTCATAATGTTCCTTAACATAATGCTACTCTCTGTAAATACCCTATAACTGTAGTAACTGTTCACAACTTGTAAAGTGCTTTTAGGATACAGTATGTGACAAAGACATTATACAAAATCATATTTTCTTTCTTTCTTCAGCTGTCAATGGACCCTATCAGGCAATCAGAATTTTAAAGCCACTGTATTTCCACATAACACTTTAGTAGACATTGGCCCCATTTTCAAAAGGTTAGATCGGCGCTAACCATGTTACTGATGAGATTAGATGGAGAAGGGCTATATCCAGAGACCCCCAGTGCAAGGTGGTAACGAGATAGTGATGTCATGCAAAATATACAGCTGTGCTCATGCAAATGAGGTATCTCCATTCTATACTGGGAACAGAGGCATATTCAATGGTTTTGAAAGTGCCAAACCACCTCCATCACAGTGTTAATGCTTTCAAAACCCTGATATTATTGTTCTGCACAGAGGTGTGTGGAACCCTTAAGTGTCGGGTAGTGGACTGACAGCAAAAGCTGTCAGTCCATTCAGTGCTGCCCCCAACCCCCACTCACCCTGTCACCCCCAGATCAGTGGTGTGCTGCTGCCAAATAAATCATACAGCTATCCTACCCCTGGTTCTATAGTGGTCCCCCCCCACTACACCTCTGACCACTGATGTTCTGCTTCTGCCACTTAAATCATACTTCAGTCCTCTCACTGACTCTAGTGGTACCACCACACTCCAGTTGCTATAGATTTACATCATACTTGTGTGTGTTAGTATTCCTGGCATCCAGTGGTCCTGAAATTGCTTGTACATATTGCCCCTATGTATTGTGATACCCCATCCCTGGCATCTAGTTGTCCCCTGTGATCATACAATACAGCCCCCTCTCTATCCGGTCCACTGAGGACCCTCCAATATCACGTCCTCTGTGGCCCTCCCTTACCCCAGTAAGTATATCAGGTAGCTCTTGAGACGGTGGCCAGCACAGCCCCTCCACTCACCACTTCAGCCTGCTACCATCTGACTGACAGGGAGCAAGCACATGCCTATTGTAGAAAATGCTTAATCAGACAGCAGCTGGCAGAGATGGTGAGCAGAGGAGGCTATCACACGAATACAGTGATATGGGAATAGTGAACATATTATGGCAAACTTATAATGGTGGCACACACATGAGCGAACGGAATATATGAGTGATCAGAAGGAAATAGCAACCCCATTTACACTAGGAATTACTTGTCTACCAGGGTCCATAATAGTGACCTGTCCAAATGGGCACATGGATGACATAGCACCTTATCCCCACTATCAATGAGCACCTCAGAGTGGTAATCTAAAAGATGGGGGGGACCCAGGGGGATCAGCCCCCATATATATCTATTGGAGACCCCTGTGTACCTGGGTATTAAATAGGTGCTGGTTGGGTAGGGTTTGTATGTGCCTGGAGATCTGGAGAGTGAGGATGTCGGTGTGTGAGTTTGGAGCAGCTCATTTCTAGGGCTGAGACTCATTGTCCTTGCTGCTATAGAGATCTTACAGAGTGACTTGTGGAGGTTGTTTGGAGTACGGTAAGTGGAGTTTATATGATTATCTCTGTGGAGTTTCTTACAATTGTCAGCTCCATGTATAATTTTCAGCCATGGCTTCTGTGCGCTTGTTATTGCATGAGCTATTATATGAATAGTGCTATTTTGTCCTTTCTGTTTTGGCATTCGCTATAAAAAAGTCACTATTTTGACTTTTGCTGTTATGCTTTTGCCGTAATCACATGGAGTCCCAGAGGAGCTGTTCTAGTCACTGTCTTCAGAGTCACTTGATCTACTTACTGAAGTAAGTGTTGGGGTCACTGGGGGGTGGAGGGTCCTGAGTGGATGGGATTGAGAGGAGGTTGTACTGTATGATCAAGGGGTGGAGGGCTGCTATATAACAAGGGTGGGGTATCATTATAAATTGGGGCAAGATGTACAGTGATAAGGGATATTATACAATGGCAAGAAAGAATCCTAGACTCTGATTGGTCAGTGTATGCCTGAGACAGTGATGTTATTACACAATAACATCATTGTGTGGATGAGCATACGCTTGCACTATCTTTTTTCAAGAAACAAAGATATACTGCCACTCTAAAAATCTATTAAAAACATTTTTTTAAATGTTTTTTATTTTGTATAACAACGAGCTATTGTACAATTGCAATAAGGCAATCGACTTCGCCTTGTGCTTCAACCCACCCCAGGAGTGACGTTATTACACGATAACACACACCCTGTCGTACCTTATTGCTTAATTAACATACATAAACATGAGGCATAGCTACAGTTATTGGGGAATGGGGGGACTATTGGACACCAGGGATTTTACCACACTTGAATATAAGGTATATCTATAGCAATGTGGGGTGGGGGACTACTACCATCAGGGATAGGACAAAAGTATTATTTATGTGGCAGCAGCACACCAGTGATCGTGGATTGGAGGATGACTATAGACAGGGAGTAGGATAGACTTATGATATATTTGGCAGCAACTCACTGGCAATTGAGGTATGGGGATCACTTTAGCCAAGGATGAGGTTGTAAAGTATCACAAATAAGCAGACTGCAATTGGGGAGTGGGGGCTGGCACACCTCAGAAGAATGCCTCCGTGTAGTTGTGCATGGCAGTATTGTGTGGTATGTGAATGAGCCCATAATGGCATACAAATGACCCCTTATCACCATGCATGCTCTATTGGATTATTGGCATAGCATGGCTGAATATGTCTCTCAGGATAAATAGTGCTATCCCATTTGGGGCACACTATCTCCATGCCTTCCTTTGGGCCATATTCTGGCAGCGGGCTGTGTGAGCACTGTACAAAGTCACTATGTGCTCTGCTAACAAAGCTCTATATTTAGATAGTTAGTGCACTCTGGTCATAGCACACTAACTGTCTGAATATCGCCTCTAGGCCAGCCAAGTACTAGCTCATGTGCACCATTATGGGGTGCACTGTGCAAATGACTAGCACTGAATATGGGGTCTATTATTACCTATATTTTAACCTTTACTGTGCCACGATGTTTATACATGTCCTAAAAACCTATACGTTCTAAATCTTCAGGCAACCAAAGGGTTAAGCTAATCTCCCTATTCTGAAAACATGCTGTACTATACAGTACATTATTTCTGATGCTAATGTATCTGTCAGTTACTAATCCTAAGTGATGGGGCAATAATGGTAATTCATTTTCATCTGGGCACAGCTATTTGTTTGTCGCAGAGTTCCAATCTCCTTTGAGAAAGTCATGGTTATTTAAAAATGTGTAACACCCTTTATTTGGCAGCCTTTGGTGGAACTGATACTAAGAAACTAACATAACAAGCTTTCTTCCATGGCAACCTTCATGTGAATCCATCTGAGTAATGGTTTAACTGTGTTGAGGCAACAAGCTTGCTTGCTTTCAAGCTGATGCTGAGCCTTCTTTCTCCCTCTTTCGTCCATCATTTTATCAGCTGCTCTGTGTTAGTGAAGGTACTGTACTCTGTGAAGGAATTCCAATGAGTAAATCTTTTGTGTTGTTTTCCAGTCACCAGGTGACATGCCTTTCTCCAGAATCTCTGAAGGGTAGTAAAGGCACACCTGATTTTATAAAATATACCCTGCTTGTGCTACAGGGTATTTAATTGTACTGTCCCATGCCTAGCATCTGTCTCCAATATGATATGGATAAATCAAAGTTATTTAATGAGGAGAAAATTATATACCATCATTACCTTTCTCTGACATTGTGGCAAGATCATTAGCATATCACTCTGCACTAAGTGCAATCCACTGGGCAATGCCATTACAAGGCAGTTACCCTTATCCAGTCTATTTACAACACATTTGCAAAACCAGGACAGGGCAGTAACTGTCCAATCAATCATTTACTCTGCAGCTACTCCATTTAGATAGTATATCATTATAAAGGTAAAAAAAATGTCGGAAAGTCCAATTATCCTCTATTGTGTATACTGATGATGCCGGGCAGAAAGGCTAACATATGTAGATTATCCTTATCTGAATAAACTGGAACAATCATGGGGTGTCTGGTGGAACTTGAATACTGTCCACCGCTCTGGTATTAATTTCTGAAAATTGTTTTATCAAAAGACTTTAAATGAATCCTATGTCTCCTTATCACTATTTGCTGTGTTTTAAGGGTCCATAATGGCTGAAGAAAGTCCTACATTGTTTTGTTTTTGTACTAAGCTGAACTAGTTAATGCCCTACATTTTTGTCAAGCTAAGATTGTGGGATATACACGGGCAGAGGGAAAAGTTCTGTTGCCTCAAACCCTGATTATTGATAACTCCAGACTTCTGCTTACTTTGATCTTGAAACAGAGTAAATTGTAAACACCAGGCAGATTGCTTTTCATAAGGCCTGGCATGGCCCATGGATTAATCCCTCCCCATGCACATCTCCTCACAAGGATGAAAATGCCATTTTCAGTATTTCCTAGGCACAGGTGGGATTTCCTATTTTTTCCAGAAATAGTGCAAATGATAATAGCAGGTGTAGTATTGGCATAAAAACTTGGAGAGTCTGCCATAAATTAGTAAAACAGTCCTGAAATAGCAGCCTTTTCAAATGTGCATGCATGCAGCAGAGATTGTTTTTAAACAATGGACACTCTCTTTGCAGATGTTTCTACACATGTGAGTAATTTTGCAAGATGAAAAATATGGAAGGGTAGAACAAAAGTCTGCAATAGTGTACAGCTCCACAACTGACTAGAGAATGCACTGTGGCATATTGTCAAAACACTGCATAAGTGCAATACTAAAATCATGCATATGCAGGAAAATGCAGCTGCTCAAAATTGCAGCGGAAACACCATAGAAATGTATGGTAAACCTTAAAAACCTGAAACCACATTTTTGGCATCTGCAAAATTTATCCTATGCAAAAATAAAAAACACTGCCTGTGCTATGCTATGTAGAATGAGGTGTAACTCATGAATACATAAAAAGTGCGCTGAGGGTGGGGCCCAGAAGGGAAACTACCAGAGAAAATATACCTCAAACAATTTGTGCATCCTGCCCACTATTAACACATTGAAATTACAAATCAACCCAGTCTACAGATTCAAATCTTTTAAATAATGAAGGTAGCATAAAACCACAAAGTGCAGAAAAATATATACAGAGGTGGCAGCCGCAGTAACCCGCTAGTGCCTAGTCCTTGGTTCCAGTGCTCTACTGTAATTCTTTTGTATCAGTTTTGTATTTTAATTATATTGCTTGCCTTCCTGCTCTCTGTAACTTAGAATCCTTACATGCTAGTATGTATAATGTTTGTCTCACTGCCTTACTTTGTAATCTCCTAGGTCATAAATGAAAACAGGTATTGCAATTATCTAGTGTGCATACCTGGTCAATAAAAACTAAATTAATAAATAAACCCTCACCAATGTTTTGTGCCAAAGTGTGTGTTTTAAATGTGATTGTCAGCTCAGTAAGTTTTCTTTAGAATACCTATGAAAAGATGACCTCAAAGAATTGTCTCACTAAGTTCTAGAACTCACTCCTCAAGACATTAGGAAAATCCCAAAACCGTGTTTTAAAACTGCAATAAACAAGGAAATGTCTGAAATATGTGATTGCTTTTAATTGCATCAGAGCCATTTCTCCCATAAAATTTCTACAGTAATATCATACTTGCAAATGAATGTATACTACCCAATGTATCTTCTACCTTAATATACTGTCTAAATCTTGCTTAGACTTATGTCAATTCTAATGCTGTACCTTTTATAAGATATATGCAACAATGCCACTGTAACAAGACAGCTTTGTAAACAGGGCTTCCAGCCCCAACAGTTATATCTTGTATAAAAACAAATTCTGGTTACAGCAAAAATGGCTGCTGATGCATTAAGCAGATAAAAGATATACAATAAGTGTGGATTAGGTTGGATTGTAATATATGTCTTATATTGTTGTGATATAAACATTTGTACAAAACTACTTGCACTTTATATGCTTATATAATTATCTGCTATACTTATTGTTGTATATTATCCTCATTGTTATATATGGTATCCTGTACCCATGCCATAGTTGCAATTCAAATATTGTTTACTGTATTATCTGTAACCTGTTCAATGCCTGTTATGTATTTTGTTATTATCTGTATACCCCCTGTACCCTCTCCCACCAGGTTGCACTGGGGGATGAGCAACTTGTTGTTCAGTGTGTCTTCCTGGTGAAACATTTCAATAAATAAATAAAATAAAAATTCCAGATTTGTATCACTATAATAAGAAAAAAGAAAACCGTAAAGTGAAGATATTACCCATGTTTGCAATGTGTGCACCCATGTATTCACACAGGATAGCACAGCTGAGATGCACTATCTTGTTTTCAGTGGGAATCCTGCTTTACAAATGTTTGCACTGTATTTACCAAGCTAGCACAACAGAGAGATGCAAAGGCTCATTTGCAGTAGGGGTCTTGCTGTTACCAAGTTTTTGCAATGTATTTACCCAGGATAGGCCAGTTGAGAGGCAAAATCTCATTTTCATTGTGGTCCTGCTGTTACACTTTTGGGACTGTGTTTACATAGGATAGCACAGCAGAGACGTAATATGTCGCCAGTGCTAATCCTTCTTCTACACCTTTTACAATGTATTTACCTAGATAGCCCAGCTGAGATACAATATCTCATTTTCAGTAGAGTTCTGGTTTTGTATTTCCCAGGACCCAGGACAGACCTGCTTAGATGCAATATCTCCTTTTCTTTATGTATAGATAGATAGATAGATAGATAGATAGATAGATAGATAGATAGATAGATAGATAGATAGATAGATAGATGGATGGATATCCAGGATTAGAGATGCAGCAAAGTTTTTCTTCACAGGCAAATTTGTGGTGAAGTCACCAAATTCTCATCAATGGAACATTTTGTGTAATTTTTGGAAATGATCCAGAATTCGCCATTGCGACTTTGCCTTACTTTTTAGGGTTTTAAATGCAAACTGCACTTAAAACCCCCAAAGCAAGGAGAAGTCACATGCCCCCCATAGCCATCAGCCTGACTTCAATCCTTGGTGTCTAGTGGTCCCCCAACCCCCACCATGTCAGGTAGTGCCCCCACCCCACTCGTCCCCAACTCTGAGTCCAATCCATCTTAAAAAAATATGCTTATGTTAATCCATGGTGTCTAGTGGACCCAACACCCTGTCAGGTAGTGCCCCCACCAGCTCCCTTAACCCCAAGTCTGACCCATCTTAAAAAAATGTTTACTTTAATCTCTAGTGTCTAGTGGACCCCCACCCTATCAGGTAGTGCACGCACCCTGCTCCCCCCCCAAACTCAAGTCTGATCCATCTAAAAAAAATGTTTAATTTAAACCCTGGTGTCTAGTGGACCCCCACCCGTCTGGTAGTGCTCCCACCCCGATCCACCCAAACCTGACTGGAGCAGGCCACCAGCATGGCCCTCCACTCACCTCCATGGCCAGTAGCCTGACTGAGCTCAATGAATGAGCTGCAGAAGCCAGGCCAAGCATGTGCTTATCTAGACAGCTCATGGTCATTTCTTGTGTTCTGGGGTATAGAGAAGGGTAGGGGGGCTGCTCTGGTCACTGGCAGGGGTGGCAGGATGGGGAATGGGGTGTGAACCCTCTGGGGTCCACAACACCACCTCCCATCCCTCCCCATGGGACACTGGAGCAGCCCCTCCTTCTCTACACCCCTGAACACAAAATAAATGACTGATGAACTGTCAATGAATGAGTGCATGCTTGTACAGACACATGCTCATTCATTGAGCTCAGTTGTGCTTCGGCCATAGACATGGGTGGAGGGCTGTGCCAGTGGCCTGCTCTGGTTGGGGTGGGGGGAGTGGGGTGGAAGCACTACCAGACAGGGTGGTAGGTGGGGCACCACTGGACAGGGTGGGGGTGGGGCTACTTAGACACCAGGATTAAAAAAAAAAAAATGTTTAAGTTGGGTCAGACTTGGGGTTGGGGAAAAATGTGGGGGCACTGCCTGACAGGGTGGGGGTAGGGGTCCACTAGACACCATGGATTAAACTTTTCTTTAAGATGGATCAGACTTGGGGTTGGGGGGAGGGGTGTGGGCACTACCTGATGGGGTTGGGGGTGGAGGGCCGCTGAACACCAGGGAAGGGTACCAGCAACTGGGAGGGGTGGTAGTGGATTTATTGTGTTACTGTGTCCCTGGTGATCAGTGGTGGAGGGAGCGACTGTTAAAATTCACAAATTGAGCTCCATGAATTGAGCACAATTTTCAAATTGTTTGGCAGAGGAATTTTGTAGACTTTGCCCACCTCTACCCAGAATAGACAAGGTGAAAGGCAATATGTCATTTTGGTGGGGTATGGGTTTTACAGTGTGCTTTTCCTAGAACAGATCAGTTTAGATGCACTACAGTTTTGTTCTCAAACAGGAAATAAATTAGGCACTATCACCACCACTCCCAAATATCATGAGCACCATCTAGGATCATGTAAACTTTCAGGTAAATGATTATTGCTTACTGAAATCACAGTCACTAGGACTTGTGATCGGATTCACCAAAATCACCCTCAAACACACAAGCTCATGACTCATTCACTATGGGGGCAGCAGCGACCATCTGTCAGCAGCACTATGTCTTTGTGCAACAGCACTATCACATTGCTCCCCCATGCACATTCTCCCTGAGCAGTGTCTCATGTTACCCACTGGCCAGAACAGACTGGATCTCAGTCCTACTGGCTATGGCATCTTCTGTGGTCCTGGAGCCTGAAGAAAATGGCTAGGCCCAAGGCCCACCCACTGCTGCCCTCCTCTGCAGCCCCATGCCATATCTTGATGTAACCCCACCTCATCATCTATAGTCATACTATAAGGGAGATGTTGTGGGAAATGAAATTGAGGTGCAGGAGTCAGTGGCCACTGTCCCACATGCTCAGAACTGCCCTACCTCCATAGAACCAAAAGTATTGAATTCTGTTCTCAGGATGCTGCTGCTTTTGCCTCAAGCCAGTACAGATTCTCTGTTCTGGGCATGGCTCAATGCCAGGAAAGGGCACCTCAAGTCAGTGCAGAGCACAGCTGGATATTCGTAGATTGCAGGCTGACAGAAAGCCAGGACAGCAAACCCACCTCAGGGGCCAGAGGTTAGAGGGTTGAGGAGAGAGATCATGCAGAGGGAAGGAGCGGGTGGGATTTTTACTGGCTTCCCAACCCAGGACAAGCAGAGGGGATGGGAGGAGCTGGCAGTGCCATGACATGCTCCCGACCTCAGGGCAGGGAGAGGGGTTATGAGAAAAAAAAGTGCAGCGGAGAGGAGGGAGGGAAGGAGAGATGAAGAGAGAGAGGAAAACTGCAGAAGCAGACTTGGTCTGGCTGAGATAGTTTGAACTTTCTGTTGCTGAGAAGTTTGTGGAGGGGCAGGAAGGGAAAATTTAGTTGCTGGTAAGCTTTACATTTTTTTTAGTCTGTTGCCTTTAGGGCAATATGGCTTCACTAGCTGCAAAGTTTAGTGCATAGTGGGGTAAAGGTGCTAATGGTCCAACCAGGGGCCTCAGCTACCTGATTGTTTCTGGAAGGCACGGGCTGGTCCCACCCTCCCTGCCTGTCACCCCACCCCACCCCCAAGTACATGATTTCCTTTATACTGGGGGTACTGACATCACTTCCCTAGTAGGGCAAAGGACATGCACCAGTCATAGCAGAAGCGGACATCCAAGAAAGGGACAGCAGCGAGTGAACAGGTGACTGCTATCTCAGTGGAAGGGAAGTAACTACAAAACATGGAGCTTTCTTTGTTATCTGTTTGCATTGATATTTGCATTTGGAAAGGAGGGTAGAAGTTTGAAGAAGGCTGTGCAATAGTTGCTTAGTTGCTTAAAGTCTCTTTTTGGGTGTGGACAGGATGGATAGGAATGTAAAAGCAGTTGCTCAATCAATCTAGAGTGTACGACAAAGGGGTGAAATTCAGAAAAGGAGAAGAATATTTTGTACTGATAAAGGGGGAAGAGGAGAGACTTAGGGGACTGTTTGGCATCCTACATCTGGAAGGGTGAGGGGGCGCTGGTGGGCAATGAGAGCAATGGGTAGGGTGGTAGGCTGCAACAACTGCAGTGCGCCAATCTTTCTCAAAATTGCCTGGAGGTGGGGGATGTTTAGTGTGCAACCACATAGAGAAACTTAGAAAGGAGATCCAGGGTCTGCAGGAAGAACTAAGACAGGCAAGGCAGACTGGAGGAGGTTATAGCCCAACACTGGAGGGAAGGACGGAGGGAGGGAGGAGGGAGATGAAGGAGGCAATTTGAGTCAACAGTGAGGAGGAGAGGGTCAGAAGAGAAGCAGAGACAAATGGGTACAGGCCTAAAGAACAGTGTCTGGAGGAACCAGGTCAGAGAACAAAAGACAAACGGAAGGAGGAGATAGGAACTTGAAAGAGAAGAGGAGGAGAAGTAGCAACAGTCATGGAGTGGAAAGGAGGAACAGGTTACTATGAGGAGTATACCTCTCAATCTCCTGGTTCATAATTCAGGACAAGGCTTAAAAAATCAGAGGCAAGGACCAAAATCAGGGACACATCTTCTAAATTGGTGGTATCCACTCAGGAAGCTGGTAGAATAAGGGACTTAATGTAAAATGCATTTTCTAAGGAAGAACAAGTCTATAACTTTAATGTTTGACATTATTTTGTGCTTACAACTCCCACTGTTTGGTCATGGAAACATAACTTTTAAGAGGGACAGAGTAAAAGTCTGAGGCAAAACTCAGGGGCATCCCTGAAAATCAGGGACAGTTGAGAGGTATGATTTGAGGAGAGAGAAAGAGGTCATTGATGAAGGGTCTTCAGAAAATTGTTTTGCAGTACTAGAGGGAAAGGAGGAGGAGGAGGAGGGGGGTGATGAAATAGGAGGAGTAACTGGTAAATGCCCAGACCAAACTGGAACGGGGGGAAGTTCTGCTTGGGGAATTACGACAGGGGCAGAAGAGGGGAAATACTGTGCAGGAGGGAGAAAAGGAGCCAGGACTGAGAGATGGAGAGGAATGGAAGCAAGCAGGGAGTAAGAGGGGTGCAATCTTAGTGCTGGGGACTCAATACTAAGAGGAGTCAGGTGGGGTAGCAAAGGGGGAGAAGCACAGTTGCATTTGGGTGGAGGTCATGCCAGAAATGACAGCAGAAAGGGTGGGACAATCTGTTCTTAAATATGCTAGAAGGGGTAGAGACAAGCCTCATTTGATTATATATCTGGGGACAAACAACCTGGCTGACAAGATGGTAGATATAGTCAGAGGAGGTTTGAGGAACTAGGACACATTGTGAGGGGCAGAAACATCAGTAACTTTTTCAGAGATACTTCCAGTGCCCAGGGCAAGCTCAACAAGAAAGCTGAGAATAGAAGAATTTAATGGAGGGGGGGAAGGGGTGGAAGGTGGTCACCCTTAATGCTAGGAGTCTTGGGAGTAAAACTGCAGAGTAACAGGCACACATGTCAGAGGGAGAGGTGGACATTGCAGCCATCACAGAAAGATGGGCCACCCAATACAAAGACTGGGACCTGTCAGTACTGGGATACAGGTTATTTCATAGGGATAGGGTGATTGGGAAAGGAGGGGGTGGCACTATATGTGAGGGAAGGAATGAAGTGTGTAAGGGAGGAAGGGGAGGAGGGTAGTATGGAGTCACTTTGGATGCAAATCCAGTATTCCAAGAATAGGACTCTCAGAATGGGAGTGGTGGCAGGCCACCCTCTCAGACAGAGGAGTTAGACAGGGAACTAGCAGATCAGGAGGACCTGAAAGAGGAATAGTGTGGTGATTGTGGGGACTTCAACATGCAAGAAGTGGACTGGAGTACCCCAACAACCAGGAATAGAAGGAGCAGGTACTGCTGGATGCCTTCCAGGACAACTTCCTGATGCAAATGGTCAGAGAACCAACCAGGTTAGTGAATACCCTTGACCTTTTGCAGGCAAATGAGGAGTTTGTGAGGGAACTTAGGGGCAAGAACCACTGTCAGGAAGTGACCACCAATCAGTATGGCTCACACTGGATATGAGCAAGGAAGGAGGGAATCTGGCACAAGGGTGCTGGACTTCAGGAAGAACAACTTTGGAAGGATGGGGAAGTGGTAAAAGGGTACCTGGCCAGAATTCAACCTAGTATGGGGACTAACTAGAATTGGGATCTCATAAAGCTGTGGATGGTGGAGGCAACCAGAACCTGCAGCAAAGCCAGAGTAAGAAGGCTATGGCTGGAAACGGGTCGCTGGAACGCCAGCTGGGGGAGAAGGCTGGAGCATCCTGTGGACAGCTCTCCTTCTCCGGGGGTGGGGTGAGGATCTCGCCTGGTGCTTGAAGGACCCCTGGCAGAGGCCAGGATGCCCGAGCTGCCAAGGAGCAACAGCACCAAGGGGCGGGTGGATGCAGGATGTCATTGCACATCCCTGCCCTCACTAAAAAATGGGAAGAAACTTCCTCTGTCTGCTGCCTCCAAGAAGCCTGCCTTCAGCTTCAATTAGCCTCACTGGCTCTCCCAGGTAGTATAAAAGCAAGTAACACGGGTCAGAAGACGCCAGCTGAGCCACACTAAATCGGAAATACCAGCAAACAGAACAAGCGGGCTGTACAGCACAAGAAAATGTAAACAGCTCCAAATAGCAGCATCATTTATTGTATATAAAAGTAAGCACCCCATGCACAAGCGTCAACGTTTCACACCTTCCTGATGCTTAATCAAGATGTCAGCAGCATGTATTGATGCACCTATTCATAGTGTCAACCCCACAAATTAATTAAAGACATATGCACATTAAAAGCTTTAACCTCTGAAATAAATATACCATACAAACAATGCGGTGTTTAAACTTTCTCAAAATCCATTCACCACAACATGACAGTCTTCTCCAATTCCATAGAACTTGTAACTTATACAGTATATTGTTTGATTTATAAATATTTAAAATAATGTATAGGGAACATGATATTTTCTCTCAATTTTGAAACTTATGAATACTTCTTTATCAAATAATTGACCAGTTTCTGTCAAACCATGTAAAATGGTGACTGGACTGGACATATCTGACTGCCTTGTATTGTATGGGCTGCCGCCCATTGGCTCTTGCTCTGAACCAATGGGCGTGCAGGCCTCACAGCAGTCAGTCGGCAGGCGGCGGGGTGGCAGGTGGGTGGGATGCTGCCGCCACTGGCTGACTGGGGGAGCGGGTGGTGGGGATCCATGGGTGGGTGGGGTGGGGGCCACTAGATCACCAGGGTAGGTGGACCTTGGGGGTGCTGGACTCTAATGCCCGTGATCGGGCTTGCAGGTCCACTGGACCAAGGATATGTTCTTGGGGGTTGAACTCTGTTCTGCCCACGATCGAGCTAGTGGGGGTGTTTTTTTACTTATGCCTGCGATTGGGCCAGTCGGGGGTGGGATTTTTTCACTTATGCCCACGATCAGGCCAGTCGAGAGGTGGGGGATTTTTCACTTGTGCCCTCGACCGGGCCAGTCGGGGTGGGTTTTTTCACTGATGCCCGCGATCGGGCAGTCGGGGGGTTGGGGGTTACTATTATGCCCGCAATTGGGCTGCAGGAGGGGCACAGGGAGTAAGTCAAGGGCCACCCACAGGTGGCAGCTGCTGTGTTGCACCCTGCAATGCGGCAGCTCACCTGTGGGTGGCCCTCGACTTACTTCTTTTTTTCTTTGCTCAAAGTTGTGCAGGTGCAGGTTGGGGGTTGCACCTGCACAACTCTGCACAGCCTGCTGAATATCGGGCTGTGCAGTTTATGCATGGTTCCTCCCCCTCTGGTTGAGCATGCCTTCATTAGCATTGCGCTGTTGCTCAGCTTGACTTGGGGGCACAACTGCCTCCTGCTGAATATGGCAGAATGGCACAATTTTGGACTTGCGCAGGTGCAACCCTATTGCGCATGGTGCAACCCTTTTGAATATCCAGCCCATTATATCTGTTGGGTGTTTCTTTAATGTTCCCATCCTATCTTTTATTTGTGTTATGTTATTTCATTTTTGATCTTTTTTTGATTGCCATGCCATTAGTTTTAAAGGTTTGGCTGCATTAATATAATAGTTAGCTCTTTTTTTAGTATTTGATGCTCCACTTTCTCTGTAATCAATTTATTGTATAGATCTCTTTGTTGTTAATCGACTAAAGGTATGCATATCTTGCATTGACGAAAGAATTTGTTCCAATAGTTTTATGTTGTTTTCCAGCAATTTTAGCTGTTGAAGCCTTTTTTTCTCTCCTTCCCCCTATCTCCTACAAACAACCTCTAATCCAGGCTTTAAATGAATCCAAAACCACCATTATATCTATGTTTTGATTTAAATTTCTTTCAAAAAACTCCCTAATTTCTTTTTCCAATATCGCATAATTGGGAGTATCCTTAAAAGCCTGTGGGTCCATTTTCCGTAACAGAGAAATTGACATTTGATGGTTTAGTTGTATTTCCAAAATGCATGAAGAATGATCAGAAATCAAAATTCCTGGATAGGAAACTTTTTTAACTGTATATAATAAAGTTTCTGAGACTAAAAAATAATCAATTCATGAATATGAATGGTGCGTTTTGGAATAATAAGAATACTGTTTATTTTCTTCTTTCATCTGTATCCAAGGATCTACTAATTTCAGGTCATCCATAAAATATTTTATGACCTTAACAGCTGATTTAAAATTATGTATTAATTCTGATGTTCTATCTGATTTGTTTAATACTAAATTGAAGTTCCCCATAATATATGGTGATCTAAAGTTTGACAACTGCAAAAAGAAATCTGAAAAGAATAAAGGGTATTATAATTAGGACCATAAATTGTTGCCATCGTCAAAACTTGATAATGAATTTTTAATTCGATAATTATGTATCTCCCATTTTGATCTCTGAATTCTTCCAATATAGAGAGTTGTAAATTTCTTCTTTGAAAGAACATGGCAGACCCTCTGGCTTGAGTAGTGTAGGGAGAGTATATACCCTTCCCCCATTTTTCCTGAAACCACGTAGAATCTGATTCTGAAAAATGTGATTCTTGTATTAATAAATGATTAGTACTTTTATTATTTATATAATTTATAATCTTAACGATTTTTGTCCTGCTTCTTAGTCCTTTTACATTCCATGTTAATATTTTCAATGTAGTCATTTTACTCTTTTATAATTCTTTCATTTTTAGCCTAGATCATGCCCATCCATAGTTTAATTTGTTGTCTTTTTTTTTTCCATAATCATCATTTTCTTCATTTTCTGTCTTTTCCCCCATCTTATGTAAATTCTTTCCCCTTTTAATTTCATTAAAAGTTCTATTCCCCCACTAGGGGGTCCATAGATCCCCTCCCCTTGTTTGCAGAGATGCACTATTTGGCATCTCTTGTGCTTTGTTGATGCAGTCGTATATATTTTATTTTATCTTCCCTTTCTTTTAATTAACAATTTTTCCCATTCCACACCCCTTTCATTCTATTTCTTATCCTTTCTTCCCTTTCCATTGATTCTAATTGTATCTTCTTTTTCTTTTTTCCTTCTCTTCCTCTCTCTCTCTCTCTCTTCCTCTCCCCTTCCCCTCTCTTTCCTATGATAGAGAGAAATGTAAGAAGAGGCCCATTACATTATGACTTTATTCAAGAGATGGAAAGAGAAACATGCAAATATATGGGTTAGTCCTACCTGGTGCTACTTCTCAGAGTTTCTCAGGAAGCTGCCTATATCCTAGAAGAATGTTTAAATGGATAAATGAATAGATGAATAGAGGGGGGTAATAATGTAAAGGTTGATTCGCTTGCCTAGCTAATTCTATTACTGTTACTCTTTCCAAATCTCTGAATATATCTACATTATCTAAGGGAGAAAACTAGGGAAAAAAAAAAAAAAAAAAAAAGGTAACAGCTAATGTTTAAACAAAGTTCTGAGGCCTCCCCTAATGTCTACTCTTGTTGAACCCATGTCTTTTTCTATTCTATTATTTCCTTGTTTTACTTGTTCTACTTATTTCTCATTGCTTAGAGCCCCACCCTCTTGCCCCTCCCTCTTTTCTTTTGTTTGTTTCCCCTTTCTTTAATTCTTCCTTGTGTATGTTATTCATATGGATGTGGTCTCCCTAAATGGGAAGTTTGCCCTGCAAAGTTGCCATAACATTTTTCATAAGCTTCTTCAGCTTCTTCATGATCATCAAAAGACATGATTTTGCCATTGACTACAAAGCGTAGCTTAGCTGGATACTGCATTGTAAAGCGAATACCTTTTTCATATAATTTTTTCTTTAGGGGTTAAATAGCTTCCATTTGTTCATTGTATCCATTGAAAGGTCTGGATATGCATTAAACTTAAAATCTGCAAATTTCAACCCTTTTTCAGTTCTTGCCTTCTGTAGGATAATTTTCTGTCCTGAAATTTTGTGGGTTTATCAACACTGATCATGGATAATTACTAGAGTCATTACTATATCTTGATCCTATATGATGAGCTCTATCCAGTAGTATTTCCTGCTCAAGATAACTTCTCCTCACTGCTTCAGTAATCATTTTTCAAAATGCTTTAAGGGATCACAGTTCCTTATACCTTCTGGAACATTTTTTAATCTTATATTTCCTCTTCTAGACCTATCTTCCAAATCTGCAATTTTTGTTGTCAAGATCTTAATCTGGATATCATGTTGAGGTTGTATCTTTAATAAGGGCCCTTTGATATCCTCAACCTGAGAAACCCATTGCTCTAGCTCTTGTGTCCTTATCGACAAGGAAGACATTTTTTCTGTTATAGTGCTCATTGTGTCTGAAATTCCCTTTATGGAGTGGCCCAACTCACTCAGAGCTTTAAGCATATCTTGCCTTAAGGCCGCTACCACTTGCATTACTTCCTGTGTGCCTGCAGACCCTTCTCCAGTGCTCACTTTATCATGCAAAGCAGTAGGGCCTTGATGTTGTGGCCTGTTTGTTTGTTCTGAAAGTTCATGCATCACATTATGGAGCATATGTGAAGATTATGGTTGCTGCTGAGTTAACAAAGCATTTTCTTGAATAGAGGGTTCATTCCGTGGAAAAAATTCCATCCTGCTAGATTTTGCACATACAGGTGTCTCATCCTGCTCAGTAGACACTGCTCCCTCCATTTCTGTTTGTTCAGAAAAAAAGATTTCCCCTTGTCCCCGTTTTAACTAAATACTTTGACTGCAATACTGAGTTAATTTACCAGACCCCTTATTATTTTCATAATTTTTCACTTGATAGGAGTATCAGGTAATGGTGAAAGAAGAGGCTCGCTTACCCAAGTGCTGCAGTTTTTCTCTGTGTTTGAATCCGAATGACTCTCAAATCATGCTGTGTCCTCTGTGTTTTTCTTACCTTTTTCTGTTTTTTTACCTCTATGGTGTCTTGTAATCTCCTTTACACTTCTCAGTGATTTCGACATTCCACGTCATCTAATTCTTCAGGCACTCACCTTGCCGCTTTCACCATTCCACCCCTTCTTCTTTTTTTTTTTCCTGATGGAGTGTTAGCTTCTCTGCCTTTTGCCTTATCAAACTACCAAAATAAAGCAGATGTATAAAAAGATGACATTAATGCTTACAAAGAAAATAGGGCTACTACCCGGGGGGCAACCGGCAATATGAAGCAACATTCTGAACCATAAAGTCCGCTGCATAATTTCTTAACTGCATGCTCTTGTAACGATGGTATCGTGTGGAAACTATAATTACCTAAGAAAATGCTGTTGGATAAGAAAAGGTGTTAAAGCACCACTCAGAAAGGAAAAGACAAAAAAACTGCAATCTGTTCAAAACACACTGACATTGAATTATACAACGCGTCCTCCTCAACGTCTTGCTTCAGCTCCTCCAAACCAGAACTGACATCATCCGAACCTGAGAGAGCTCAGCTTGTCAGGAGGAATGGGTACACACAGATTCAAAGGCTTTGATTAGATCAATTAGATAGCCAGAGTGATGTGTCCCTGATCCATACCAGTGAGGATGGAGTCAGTGGCATACAACAATGAAGAAATGGTGGAGTGGTACTACTTCTGTATAAAAGAAAAGTTTTAATTGATCCCTAGTCTGGGATAATTTTTAAATGTAATGTGTGAATGTTGGGCAGGGAACACAGACTATTGAATTAATACATTTACATATCCTGCAGAAATGGTGAACCCCCTTTAAATGAATGCCTGATAACCACATGAAATTGTTAACTCATGGGTTTACTGTATATCAGTTATATGTACAGCAAGGCTTACCCACTAAGGACACCACATACAGTGTTAGGACATTCCTGTTGTCCTAACTGCAGTTTCTTAAGAAATGTGTAATGATATGAAAAATAGATTCTTTGGTCCTAAAGGGGTCCTTCATGGACAAGTTCCACTGTATATATGGTACTCCTTTCAGGAACACCACTTTAAAAGAAAGCCAGAAAAGTATAAAACTGACAAATGCATACTGTAAGTGTACTGTATCTGTGTCCTGTAGCTATGGTGATGAAGCCCCTTTAAAACATCAGTATTTGCAATTATTAATTGCAACTAACTTAATTGTGTTGTATAACACGTCATCCATCCTCCTGCATATTTGTTGCTGTATCTTTGTATCTTGGCATTGCCTTTGATTGTCATTTTAATGTAACTAACTCCAGGTCATCCCTTAAAAGGGACATCTGTTTCAGTGGGTCCACCTGGTTAACAACATTCAATAAATAAAAAATAAATACATTTATTAGTAGCCCAAAATGTTATTGTATCATCGTTTATCATTAATATATTTCTGACATAATTAGAGTCATATTCAGTATATTTTATGCCTCTAAGATGTTTTCAAAACAGCTTTTATTTCTCATTTTATAATTAATGACGTAATTTATTAAAGAAGACCACCAGTAGAAATTTTTTTTAAACTCCCTTCCCATAAGGTTACTTTTTGACTTTACATACTGGACTCACACTGTGGATGTATTAGGCGGATGACATCCCACTTTTCCAGTGATAAACAGAACAGCACTACACCAAAATGTTTAATTTATTCATAGTGGGTGTGACCAGAGAGCAGGGACTTTTTAAAAACTTTAAAACTCTATATCTGAGTTCAGGAATGAAATACAGTGAAAATAGAAATGGGTATAATGATGTTTTGCCAGAAATACATTATTATGCACTATTATGATTAAAGAAAGACTATATATATATATATATATATATATATATATATATATATATATATATATAGTATATGCAGTAGTGCTACCATGAATTAAGACTGAGACCATTTCTATGTTAAACCCCAAAACTTTGCACCTTAATAACTTTGCAAATGTTTGACAGAATTAATTTGGAATACATGATCAAGAACCATAGGCCTTGAGATCTGCCAAGTTTCGTAGTGGTTGGATATATGGCTGCGGAGTTATTAAGCGTGATCTGTGCACGCATTTATGCTTTTTCTGGAATTCTACGGTCGCGCCTACAGGTCGTACGGTTTGCGCGACCGGTCCAAAATCTTCAAGGAACTTGTGGCCGGGGTCCCCAATGTGCCTTTCAAAGATTTCATGAAAAAATATTAAACGGTTCAAAAGTTATTCAAAAAACAGTTTCCCATTATAAGTCAATGGGAAAAGTTAACAAAAAGTTCAACACTTTCGCAAATGCATTTTTACTTTCGCAAATGGGCCTGTTACTTTCGTAAAGCGGCCATTTTGTTTTCAGTTGGTGATCAGAAAAATGCTTGGCATTTAAATTTGGGACCCTCTAGCAACCTAATTCTTTTGTATTCACCTAGTCGGACCCTGAGGATGCTTGCCATGTCTTTATTTTGTGGTAAAACACCCCAGAAATATGTTTTTCAAATTTCTGGAAAAAGTACTTTCACAAATTACTTTCGTGCTCACGAAAGTGTCGAACTTTTTTGTGAAAGCTTTCGCAAATTGCGACAGTAGTTTTCCATCTGTGGGACAGTGACAGCGATTCTTTGGCACTGCGCTGCAAAAGAACCGTTGGGAGTTTTGGGCTGAAATTCGGAGGGATCTGAGCCGACATCTCACAGATGTGTCTTTCAGTGTTGTATTGAAAAAATATTACACGGTGGAAAAGTTACAGCACTCCAAAGTTGACAGTTTTTCCCATAGGATAACATTATGGCGCCCGAGGCGTTACAGAAATCCTTTGGCACCCTGCTGCAAAATAACGGTTTGGTCTTTTTTCCTGAAAATTGGAGGGGAGACAGCCAACAGCCCACAGATGTGCCTTTCAGTAGTTTGGTGAAAAAATATTACAGGGAGGCAAAGTTATGGTACTCCAAAGTTGACAGTTTTTCCCTTAGGATAACATTACAGCGGCCGACGCATTACAGAAATCCTTTGGATCCCTGCTGCAAAATAATGGTTTGGTCTTTCTTCCTGAAATTTGGAGGGAAGACAGCCAACAGCCCACAGATGTGCCTTTCAGTGGTTTGGTGAAAAAACATTACAGGGAGGCAAAGTTATGGCGCTCCAAACTTTTCTTTTCTTCCCATAGGATAACATTACGGCGTTCGCTGCACTTTCAGGGCCCGTATCTCGGAAACGGTGCGAGATACGGACTTTTCGTCAGAAAATTTCTTAGCCCCCTAATTGGGGCTAAGATTCAAATTAGCCAGGACAGTTGTAAATAATATGACTTTTAAATTTTTTTTCTACGTCATACGGTTCCTGAGATATAATGTATTTAGTATTCCAAGATCTCATTTTCTGCGCCGATACTCATTATTATGCATACATTATTTGTACTCACTGTCTTTCTCTATGCAGGTTTTGGGGAAAACCAGCCTGTGCGCTTACATTACTGTTACTGTTGCCCTTTCTGCTTGTAGTTCTATACCCGTTTCACTTACCGTTGACGTCTGCGCCACCATGTGCGTTATCCTTTGCATTTTCATTTGCGCTTGCGTTTCTGCTATTTTTTGCCATTTCTGTCTACAGTACTGTTAATCTTTCTGTTTCATTTTATGTCACCATGCCCATTGACATTTCTGTTTGCAGGCACCATGTTACTATGTGACAACACATCACGTGGCAGACCATTCCCGTCTACGCCACCATGTGCATTACCCTTTCTGTTCTCATTTGCGCTTGTGTTACCATGTGCACCACTGTTAGCATTTCTGTTTGCATTGCTGTCCCTGTTTGCCTCCCTGCTGCATTACATTCACTATTTCTCATTATCATTCTCAAGAAGGAAATTAGAGGCAAAAACTCCGTTTAATGCATTAGTTAGGGTTGTTCCACAGCAACAAAAGTGAGAAATCGCTGTTGGGTTGAAAACCCCTTGCCCACCCACCCCTCCAACCGGCATTGGGGTGTGCATTGGGATAAGTGGGTCTAACTCTCACCCCATTCTCTATACTTCTGCTGCTTTACACATGTCATGGGGTGAGAGTTAGGGCTGATGATCCCAATGCACACCCAATGCCACCACGTGCGTCATCGCTGCGTTTCATTTTGTGCTTGCGTTTCTGTTACTTTTTGCCATTTGTGTGTACGTGACTGTTTCTCTTTCTGTTTCACTTTGTGTCACCATGCCCATTGACATTTCCATTTACAGGCACCATGTTACTATGTGACAAGACATCACGTGGCACACCGCTCCCGTCTATGCCACCGATGTGCATTACCCTTCTGTTCTCATTCATGCTTGTGTTACCATGTGTGCCACTGTTAGCATTTCTATTTGCGTTGCTGCTCCTGTTACTATGCCATAAGACATCATGTGTATGGGAGGTGGGGCCCACCACATTACATCTACTATTTCTCATTATCATTCTCAAAAAGAAGGGAAATTAGAGGCAAAAAACTCCATTTAATGCATTAGTTAGGGTTGTTCCACAGTGACAAAAGTGAGGAAATTCGCTGTTAGGGTTGAAAACCCTAACTCTGAATTCACCCCCCCAGCACCACACACACACACAGACACACACACACATCCAAGTATGGGGGAGGACCAAGTCAACACAACCAATGACAGACATCCAGCAGCAGGTGATAGAAATAACAAACAATTGTCTAAATGTACTACGAGACATCCCCACCCACCTGACCAGGTACTGCATGCTCAGTGGAGATCAACAGCAAAACTGAGGCCATGTACACCAAACGTACACATCCCTGATTGCAGCTACACACAACGTACACACACTTAGTAGTTGCATGGCCTTACCTACTGATGCCACCAGACCACACACACCACTTGTGGTGGGCCACCAGCAATAGAGTTCAGCAAAACCAAGGAGTTGTACAGGTATAATATCTCTGATTATAACAAGGGTTTGAGAAATGCAGCTTTCTAATTGACTGTAAACATTGTAACAGCCTTATGTTTAGTTTTTATTAACATACTTGTAGAGCCTAACCATATGATGAACATGGTTTAATGTTGTTTAAAAACAGTTTTATTATGATAGCAATAAGCCACTCCCAGGTAATATGTTAATGGTCAGTTTATCACTGTCTAGCGACATGTAGCACTCGGCTATACCTCATTCAACATTAAACCCCTACAGGGTGATTAACAGACCATTTAACATAACTGTTGGTCATGCCTTATTGTTAATTGTCTTTATGAGTAGATACTCTCCTCTGCTAGGCACTGCAGCAGCTTTGCAAAACAGTGTCACCCAGTTACACCATACACTGGAGAATGGCTGTGAATATGAACTCATGAAGATGAACAGTGTAACTTGATCATTACAGTCATCGAAACCCTAGTGTGATTATAACTGACAGAGTCAGTGATAGAGGATAACCCCTGCTGTCCTAGTACACTTACCCCATTGTGAGTTAAATCAATACTAAAAGACATTCTGTTTATAGCTACACCATACCTACTTGATTCCTGTTGTACCACAATTAACATAGTTATCACTTTGATAGCATCAGTGACAGAAGTGTGGCAAACCCAAACAGTAGGCATACAGCCTGAGTATGAAACAACTGTTTAAAAAATCACACTGTGTCCATAAGTGGCATAGATCACTCATTGCAACAATAGTAAATGTATTACTATTTGAATAAGTTAGTCATCACAGATGCAATGAGATTGTCTTTATCAGGTACAACATACTCAGTAAGTGCCTACAGGAAAATCTATCCTATATACATCTCCGATACAGGTACATCATTGTCGGCTCAGTAGTGATATTATATTTAGAAGTTGCTTGGCCTGATCCATGCAATTACAATGTTTCTTACAAAGAATACTTACTGCATCTTTAGTATTGAAACACACTGAAGGTCTTGTATGTACATCAGCAGTACACCTTCATCAGTAAGAATGCATGTGATACTGGCAGTAGCAATTTCACAACGTTGAATAGGCAATGCTTTCCCACGCTTACATCAGCCTCTCTATGTTGAGTAAACCATTGCAGTAAATGTACTACTATGTAAATCACCTACTAAATGTATCACTACTTTTATCTTGAGCATGCTAGTGTCTTGTAGTTAATTTATGTGCTTCTCTTAATTAATGTATACTCACTAGTGTTAAAACCTTTCTACAACTGTCATCATGCACCTTCAGCATTTATATTGAATAACGGCACAGTACCAGTTGTGGTGTGGTGTGGGGCATCGGTAGGTAAGGCCATGCAACTACTAAGTGTGGTACGTTGTGTGCAGCTGCAATCAGGGATGTGTACGTTTGGTGTACATGGCCTCAGTTTTGCTGTTGATCTCCACTGAGCATGCAGTACCTGGTCAGGTGGGTGGGGATGTCTCATAGTTTTAGACAATTGTTTGTTATTTCTGTCACCTGCTGCTGGATGTCTGTCATTGGTTGTGTTGACTTGGTCCTCCCCATACTTGAATGTGTGTGTGTGTCTGTGTGTGTGTGGCGCTGGGGGGGTGAGTCGAGTTAGGGTTTTCAACCCTAACAGTGAATTTCCTCACTTTTGTCACTGTGGAACAACCCTAGCTAATGCATTAAATGGAGTTTTTGCCTCTAATACATATATATATATATGATTATTTTTCTGCAAATACTACTGCTTTAAAGGAATATTTGACAACTGACTCAAACTGTTAAATGTATACCTAGGTTTACTATGTGCCAATTCAATGAGCATATCTCCTATCTCCTATAGGTACAGTGTAAGACCTTTAAATGCTCACATGGCAGGCCTGCCCACCAATGCAGTGGTAGTTCTATTGTTGCACTGCTGACTACCAGGTTCTGGAAATGGCCTGGTACATCAGAGGGTTGGCAGGGGAGGAAGATTGAGTGTCAGAAGAACTGCTCCTCCCTTATGGTGGGAGGTCTGGCTCTCCTATCCATCAACCACCAACTAGTGGAGACCAGAATGGGGAGCTGTAATGTATGGGTGCTCATGACACTTAGGTACTTTTGTGTGCAGTGACACGTGACTGTATTTTTGGCATTGCACCATGTGGCCTACAGAAACAGGGAAGACATAGAGGACACAAAAACACCTTCTGGCAGGATGATAACCAGGCTGCCCTGGGTCACGCAACCCTACTCAAGTAGGCCACATTGGGATGAGAACACCTGGAGGGGATGGGGCAATCCATGGAGGATTTCTGGCCGATATGTCCTGGAGGAGGTGGTTGTCATATCAGATGGCTAGGGCAGAAACTGGCCAAAAGAAGCAGGCAAATAAACACTTTGATTAAAAAAAGACTGTCTTATAAGTGCATAAAATTGTTTACTTTCAATATGACCTGCAGGTTTGGTGATGCAGCCCATTTAATGGAATACTTGACAACTGAATGGAACTGTCACATTTGTACTGTGGGTATACAGTACTATGTACCAATTCACTGAACATATATCCTACAGATACAGTGAAAACATACCAGCAAAACAAATCAGCACTCAGTCACTAACCACAAAATGTCACTGGCACATAACATTACTTGAAGAATTGAAGTGACACATTATTGATTGATTGATTGATTTTATTGCTTATATAATGTCCATTCCCAAGGGCTCTGAGCACTGTACAGTTTTAAAACAACATACAATATTCATAACAGATAGTATACAGAAAATATCAATATATCCATAAGTAAGTTTAAAACATGATTCAAAACAAACAGTCCAAAAATTGCCAATAACTAATTCAGATCAATTTGAAGATCAAAAATTGTAAAATAGATATGTTTTTAATCCCTTCTTAAATGCTTCTATCAAGGGTGCCTCTCTCAGATGACTGGGTAATGAGTTTCAAAGAGCTGGTGCAGCAACCAAGAATGCTCTGTCCTCCAATTTCTGCAAGCTAACCCTTCGAACCCCAAGGAGATCACCCTTGGCAGAGTGAAGGGAGTGAGATGGGCAGTGAGGAACTAAGAGGTCTTGCAGGTACTCTTGCCCCGGCTGTGTAGGGTTTTATAGGTCAGTAACACACAACCTTGAAGACAATCCACCACCTAATCGGCAGCCAGTGCAGATCATGGAGCATAATATGATCAGATCTACTAGTTCCAGTCAATAGCCTGGCCGCCGCATTCTGGACTAGCTGCAGACAGCAGAGATTGCCTCCAGATAGCCCTAGGTAGAGACCATTGTAGTAATCCAGCCTAGACATAACAAATGCATGTACCAGGGTGGCTAGGTCTTCTGATGGCAACAAAGCATGGATCCGGGCAATGTTCCTCAGATGATAATAACTACTTTGGACAATGGCTGACACCTGGGAGTCCAGTATCAGGCCATCATCAAGAACAATGCCTAGATCCTTGACCCAAGAGAATGGGGTTAAAGGGATATCTCCCAGCACAAGGCCAGGATTATCCCCAACCCGCCACCATCCGGCAATGACTTGGGTCCACCACTAGTACCTCTTTCTTGTCTGGATTTAGTAGGAGACAGTTTTGAGTCATCCAGTTCTGGATTTTCATTAGGCAGGCATTAAACGTAGAGACCACCATCTGATTTCCGGTGTAGGGCAGGTTCAGCTGAGTATCATCTGCATATCAGCAGAAACTCAGCCCATACTGCCTAATGACATCTCCTAAAGGCAGCATATACACCACAATCAACAGTGCTGATAATACTGAACCCTGCAGAACTCCACAGTGCAGAGGCATTGATCCAGATGAAGATAATCCCCCTGAAACCCTCTGCACTCTGCCCATGAGGTAGGACCTAAATCAGTTAATGTCTATACTGTTAAATCCACACCAACTATGCAACCAGTCCAGCAACCCCTCATGGTCCACAGTGTCAAATGCTGCTGAGAGATCTAAAAGAAACAAATAATTTACATATGTAAGATGGGTAAAATGCCAAAGATGGTGGCAGCAACATCTCAATGTTTCATGCTACCAGTGCTTAATTAAGAGAATTCAAAATGTGCCCTAGTGCAGTCTTTATATAGTGGTCACTAACAATGATCACCATGTGCAAATTAATACAATTTAGTGTAAATCAGTGCAATTAAAATAGCAAGCAACATTATAAACAGAACAATCACTAAAGGAGCAGAACACTACTCCCTCATGCAAATGATCTCATTTAAAGTGGCAGCATTTAAAGGATGGAGGAGCCTACGAGGTATTGCAGCAGGCTGGGCTTTGTCTGGGGGCAGAGCCTGAGACACCTGAACAGTAGGGACCCAGGTAGGTCCACCCAGAAGGGGCTGGGGGGAGGGATAGGTTCCAGGGAGGAAGCATGTGGCCAGGGACAGGGGAGGAACCAGGCGCCTTAAGAAGGGCTGCACAGGAGAGTTCTTCCCCTCATTTCTCCTTGTCTCAGGTCACAAGCAGAAGAGGAAACCAAGATCAGCACACACTAACTGCACCAGAGGTAAGGCTTGGTCTGAGGCCTACAGGCCTCATGGCCTACATAGGCATGTTAGAGCTGGTGGCTTCCACCTTGCTGGTTTAGGGCAGTGTAACAAATTGTACTGATGTTGGGGAATGAGGTAACTTAGCAGCTTAGTCATTACTGATGTCCTTCTAGTTTTCATACATAGGGTTACCACCTTTAGGAAGCCAAAAGTGGGATATTTCTGACCGAAACATGATTGATTGCCAGACACTATGCAATCTCAATCAATGCAACAGACTGGTTTTCTCTAAATAATCAGAATTAAGACTAGGTGTTGTAGTTTTTAGTCAGGATCAGCAAGCTAGAGGTAAGGGTGGGGGAGGGCCTGCAGCCATATGGCCAGGGAAGGGGAGACCAGGCTTTGTCCTAGGTCTGAGATATCTTGTAGGCCCCTCCAGCAGCTCAGCTGGAAGAAAGAAGCAAATGGTTGTTGTGAGGTATTTGAAAGTCAAAAGAATTTAACATTTACATACAGCACTGTTTGTGATCATTACACATACCTCTACTGAAAGCTACAGAAGGTAAAATAAAAAAATTCCCCACCTAGGTTAAAATTGTGATTTTCTGTTAAAAGTTATGGACACAGTTAACTCTGGATGATGAAGAAGGTCAATACTGGTATCAAATGCTTTCTGTTGGTTTGATGCATGTAACAAAAAGAACTCCCAGTGGGGAAAGTAGTAGAAGAGACTAGAATCTCATCAGGGGAAATTTGCTACTGAGGATATTAATCAATCACTTTGTGGTCCTGGTTGCCACAAGAAACACAGATGCTTTACAGGACCGGCTAATGTTGCTGATTATTTAATTACAGAAAAGAATGGGGTGGAGACAGCCTGGAGGCCGGATAGCCAGACAGTTCATCTAAATAATCAGAATTAGGACTGTGTTGTAGTTTTTGGCTGTGTCTAGTGTTTCTTATCAATTTAAAGTAATCTAGTTAAGGTAATTTATTTTCATAGCACCAACAGCAAACAAGAGGTGATGGCTTGGATTGGGCCTATAGATCACATGGCCTGGTGGGGGATCAGGCCTAGAGCCCAGGTCTGGGATACCTTGCAGGCCCCTCCAGCTGGCCAACTGTAAGAAGAAAGCAAGTTGTTTATTGGGTGATATTTAGGGTAAAAGTTCACTGGACTACCACTTTTAGAATCAAGCAATTCATGTAATGGCTGCAGCCTAGAGGTAGGGTAATTGGCATTATGGGTAGTTACTGTACTCATACCTGGGCACAGACTTAGGGGTTTTCTCAGAGTTTAATGGTGGAGCCGCCATAACCTTGGGATATCAGTTACTCAATAAGATTGAAAGCAGTTCTTGAACACCAGCAGGATACTAACATCTCACCCTAACAAATAACGCAAGGGGTTGCAATGAGTCGGAATTTATAACCTGTAAGTGCTTATTACACCTAATAGATTGCTCAGTAAATTTATTGTGTTTAGAAACATTATGGTATGGGTTTATATTGGGCATTGTGAATCTGATGGTTTGCTAAGATTAAAATTATTTGAGGTTTTTTCACTGGCCCTTCTGGCATAAAACGTGGGCCTGACTAACTTCATTATGGGGCTCTTAGGTTGCCTGGCCGTGCTTTTAGGCCAGTTTGCGCCTGTTCTTTCAGTGCATGGGAGAACATGGAGGCAACAGGCACACATTAGAATCCTTCTGAAAAATGTCCTCATTGTAGCTTGCACTTACTATAACGCCAGATGCACCAGAATTCTAAGAAGGGCATGAGTGATAGATACAAAGTGGGCCCTGCAAAAAAAAAAAAAGGGATGGATGGTGGTAGAGAATAGATATATTATAGCAAACATGTTTATTTACAGGGGGATCTGTTACAACAGTACAAAAACACTGCTGAGTGCACAGGGGGAGCTAGTTTAGGACAGCGAGAAGTGCTTATTACACCTAATAGATTGCTCAGTAAGTCTTAGTGTGTTTAGAAACATTATGTTGATATGGGTTTATGTTGGGCATTGTGTGTCTGATGGTTTGTTGAGATTAAAATTAGTTGAGTGTTTTTTCACAGGCCCTTCGGGCATTGTAGCCGATGGGGCAGATCAAGGAGTAGTGGCAGCAGTCCAAGTGGCGGGTATGCCAGAGTTGGATCAGCTGTCAGCTGAGAAGTTAAGAGCTTTACTTAGGAGCAGTGGCACCCCCCAACAGGAACAGGGGGCACCAGCCGAAACAGGGCAGAGAGTGGGAGGCCATGGAAAAGGTGGTGGTAGGGCACAGGAAGAAAAACGGAGGCGTCAGCACTCATAAGGCCTCAGTCTGCCAGGGGGCCTTCCAGAGGTCCAGCCAGCACCACCGCAGGTGAGCTTGCGGACTCATGAGCAATTGGGGCAGGGTCAACCCATCCTGCCACAAGCAAACTCCTCAGCTGGGAGTCCCAGGCCATGGGTCCCAGAGCAGACAGCCCTAAGGGGTTGGGACAGCCAACCAGATGGAGGGTCGGGGGCATGGCCACGGTGATACCCCAAGGGTGGGGGGAAGCCTAGCATGTGGCCTCTGGTGGGAAACCTGGGTCAATCAGGTGTGGAGCAGAAACTTGACCAGTTGCAGGATTTACTGGCAGACCCAAACAGGGCTCAGCCAGGAGTGGTCCAGATGGCCCCAGCCAGAGCAGGGATCGGGATGCGGGAGCAGGAGTGGCATCTGTGCCACCACAAAGACCAGAGCAGCAAGGGTCAATGAGCTGTGTATCCATGGCAGAGCCCATTGGGTTGCACTTGCCAGACAAGGTGAGGCAACAGAACTAGGCTGCAGAGTTCACAATTTACACAGGGATCCTTACCCAGGGCAGCCCGGGGAAAGCTGACGAATTGTGGGTCTACTTTAATAGAATAATGACCATGCACACTAGTAAGCCAGGTGGGGGGTGGTTAGAATATGATGAGGAGTATCAGTGGAGAAAACAGAAGGACGGCATGATCATGGGTGGTCTTGGACCTCCCGCTGCTGTGGACAATCAATTTGGTGGGAGGGTTCAACATACAGACAGTGGTTTCCCAGTGAGGCCCCCCAGTGCCGAAGATGGTTATCAATGGGGTAATGGGAAAAAGGGGAGCAGGAAGGGCATTGTTTCAGCTACAGCCAGGGTCATGCAGGACAGAGCATTGTAGATACAAGCATGAGGGTATGGCGTCGGGAAACCACACTTGTTTCAACAGTGTGGGAAAGCAACAATGTAGGGGCAGGGAAGGCAAACAATTTTCATCCTTTCAGAAGGAGAGAAAAGGTTGCCAACACCAGTCAAGGCAGAAAATATTGAAGGGTGGTTGGTCAACTACCCAAATGGAGTGCCGCTCGCTCTTTGGCAGATGGTTTCAGGGAAGGGTCCCATATACCTTATCAAGGCCCAAGGAGGGCATACAAGGCTGAAAACCTACGTTCTGCCAAGGAGTGACTGGAGGTCTTGTGGGGCAAGCTGCAGAAAGAGCTGGCCATAGGTCGGATCAGTGGCCCCTTCTCCTCTCCCTCTTGCCCATGGTTCAGGGTTTCACCATTGGCCTAGTACCCAAGAAGGTGCCAGGTGAGTTCTGAATGATAAACCACCTGTTGTACCCAGAAGGGGAGTCAGTCAACACCTACATTGACCCAGTCAACACCGCAGTGTATTACACGTCGTTCGACAGGGCAGTGGAGGTGGTGCGTCAGGTGCGCCAGGGGGCATTGCTGGGGAAGGCTGATATAGAGTCAGCATTCCGGTTGTTGTCAGTGTTCCCAGCAGATAGGGCGCTACTGGGCATGAAATTGGATGGGTACTACTATATGGACAACTGCATTCCCATGGGGTGTGCAGTGGCATGTGATTTTTGAGCAATTCAGCACATTTCTGCACTGAGCGCGGCACCAAAGCCAAAGTTGACCACATGGTTCGTATGTGGATGACTTTTGTTGGTGGGAGGGCGGCTAGGCAATGCACACATATCATGGCGGCATTCCACGAGGTGTGCACCACGCTGGGTGCACCATTAGCCCAGGACAAGACAGAAGGGTCATGCAAGGCTTTTCTCCTTCAGGGACTGAGATTGACCTGAGGGAGCAAGTGTTCCAGATGTGCTGTAGGGTCAATCACATCACAGTCAGGTCATACAACACGGAGTGGTGTATGCCATCAACAAGCAGTTGTGGGGCAAGGCCAGATGGGCAACCTCATGCGGTGTTTGTCCTCAAGTGTCTAATGTTGAATATTACCTTTAGGCAGTGCATGTACCAGGTATTGAAAATGGCATCACTGATGCTGTTTCTCGTTTATAGTGGCAGAGGTTCCAAGAAATGGCACCAGTGGCAGACCAACACCAGGGAAGTCCTGCCATTCCTATAGGAGTTGTAACCCAGAGGCCTGGGAGTTGATTGAGAAGGCCCTCGCACCTAGGACCGTATAGCATACCAGAGGGGAGTCAGCTGTTTTCTGGAGGTCCAACATGCTCAAGGGTGGGCAACGACATGGACGATCCCAGTTGCACAGCTGTGTGAATACATGCTGATCAAAAAATTTGCGGGGATCACCCGGGCAACATTTGAACAGCACATTGCTGGCACTGCATGGTTCCACAAAGTCAGGGGCTTCTCTGATTCTACAAGGGCATTTCCCCTTAGGAAGATGCTAAGAGGTTGGGCACGGGCAGCCCCGAGGGGTACGGACAACAGACGACCTATCAGCCCTGCCATGTTCAAGCAGATCTGGGACGAGTTGCCTAAGGTATGCTCATCCCATGATGAGGCAAGGCTTTTCCAGTGTACTTGGTAGCATTTTGTGGGGCATTCCGGGTGTCGGAGCTCGTGCAGCCTAGCAAGGCTACTGGGAGATCAATAGCGCTGGCAGAGGTGGACGGGAGGTCACAAGGTCTGGAGTCTTTGTCTGCATCTGAAAGCAAGACCAACCAACTTGCCCATGGGTGGTGGCACCAGATAGGGTGCCCACGGCTCCAGTGGGATGTGGGAGCATGGGTACAGGATTATATAACTCAGCTCCTGGCAATGGTGGGGGGCTTCTTCTGTCATGGAGAGGGTGGCCCCCCCAATGGTGTACCAGTTTAGCCACATGTTGCAAAAGACCTTGTGACAGCTGGGCATCCCAGCAGAACACTACAACATGCACTCCTTTAGGTTTGGAGCAGCATCACATGCCAGGGCAGAGGGCTTAGCAGATGGGGCAATACATGCGTTGGGTAGATGGAAGTCACAGGCTTTTGAAAGATACATAATGCCACACATGCTATAACTCTCTTTTACTTTGTTTGGACAGGTGTTGTGGCCTGAGCAAAGCAGATCTGAATTTGTGGCCACTCATACATCCATTGGGTGGCCCGCAGGGCAAGGCAGTATCCCGGAGAAGAAAACCTGTTCCTGGCACCCAAGAGGGCAGAGGTGCATTGGTTGGGATGGCGCAGGATGCGATGGAATGAGTTAATTGCAACACTGCAAGCAAAAGCCCAGAAGAGGTGGCAGCCAGATGTTTTAGTCCTTCATTTGGGGGGAAGTGATTTAAGGGTTATGTATCAGATGGAGCTTAAGGAGATGGTTAGGCAGGACCTGGCAAGAGTGAAGCAATGGTGACCCCAGGTGCATATAATTTGGTCAGATATGGTGGAGCAGCAGCAGGGGCAGCACGCTCAGAACATTAGGGCATTAGAGAAGGTGTGCCAGCTGCAGGATGCAGCCACGAGACCAATTATGGACTCCATGGGGGGTAATCCATAGCAGCACACCTGGGAGTGTCTGGGAAAGAGCCTGGTCTGTATAGCAGAGATGATGTACATCTATCAGAGAAAGGATTAGACTTGTTTTTGAATGACATACAATGGGCAGTGGTGAGAGTATTGGCGTGAGGTGCTTGTGGGGGGTGAGTGGCGAAACTCACCTTGTGGTGGCTTGGTAATCTTGAAACGCTGTGGAGGGGGTAACAGGGGATCATGTGTCTTGATTAGCCAGATCTTCCTGAGGCTGACAGGAGGGGTGGGCTTGATGGATGGCATCCGGAGGGCATCCTTTTAGGGCAGGGTCCTGCGGCATGGTGGATCCTCAGACGGGGGAGGAGCTAGCCGCAGCTGGACACAGAGCCATCCCTTATGCCACAGAGGCTGTTGTTTCTGTCGGGGTCTGGGTTGATGGTATGGCAGCCCTCTCCTGGGAGGGAGGGTTGACCATCAATGATCTAGTGCTCCATGGGGAGCTAGATTCCTTCCAAGGCTACCTAGCTGCGCACAGCACGCTAGCAATTGTATATATGGACAATTGGTTTTATCAATAAATACATGGCTGTGGCCATTTCTCCAAAGCCCGTTGTTGTGTCAGTTTGTTTAGGTGAAGAAGGCATATGCCCTCAAAAGACAATGGAGGAGCCTGCAAGGTATCACAGCAGGCGGGGCTTTGTCTGGGGGCAGGACCTGAGACACCTGAACAGTAGGGACCCAGGTAGGTCCACCCAGAAGGGACTGGGGGGGAGGGATTGGTTCCCAGAGGGGAGGGAGCATGTGGACAGGGACAGGGAGGAGCCAGGCTCCTTAAAATGGGCTGCACAAGAGTAATTCTTCCTCATTTCTCCTTGTCTTAGGTTGCATCCCACCCAAACCTCACCCTCGTAAAAGCAGGGGGGGGAACGTGGGGGGAGTACAGGTAACTTGATGTCCCACTAAGGGGGATCGCCTTAGGGGTCAAGAAGGAATTTCCCATTTTTTTTCCCACTGGGTTTTCTGTTTTTTTGCCTTCTCCAGCAAGGGGGGAGTTATTCTAGTTAGAGTAGGCTAGGGAGCAGATAGGTAGGTGTTACAGTCATGAACATTGTAAGTGTGGTGGCTTGGTAGTCTTGGAATGCTGTGGAGGGGGTAACAGGGGATCACGTGTCTTGACTAGCCAGATCTCCCTGAGGCTGATAGGAGGGTGGGCCTGATGGATGGCATTCGGAGGGCACCCTCTTGGGCAGGTCCTGCTGCATGGCGTATCCTCTGACGGAGGAGGAGCTAGCCACAGCCGGTTACTGAGTCATCCCTTATGCCCCAGAGGCTGTTGTCACTTGGGGTCCGGGTTGATGGTAAGGTGGCCTCTCCTGGGAGGGAGGGTCGACCATCAATGATCTAGTGCTCCATGGGGAGCTAGATTCCTCCAAGGCTACCTAGCTGCACACAGCATCACAAGCAATTGCATATATGGACAATTGGTTTTATCAATAAATACATGGCTGTGGCCATTTCTCCAAAAGCCCGTTGTTGTGTCAGTTTGTTCAGGTGAAGATGGCATATGCCCTCAAAGACAAATCTATCAAATAACAACATCATCTACACAAAGATACTCCAGTGCCAATAGCAGCATTATTCATTAGTTCAGACCCATCTATCTTGTAACTTGGACTTGTTCACAGTGCAACTCCATCTGGCAGCACTCACAATTCTTCAGTAACTTATGTCATGTTGGGACTCAAGTGCATCAAAATCTAAACTGTTGTCACTTCAAAAAACAATTGCACTGCTAAGAGCCAAAATACTGTACATACAAAAAAGTGATGAGAGATAGTCACAGTACAGTATGCACCATTGAATAACATGCTTAGTCTGGACAGACAGTTTCACCAGATGTAATCAAAAATCCAAAAGCCATTTCTATAGGAGATTCATTATAAACCCACTTCATACAACAAATGAGGACCACCTGCTATACTTGACACCTGGCCTCCTAATTAGGTGCTGACTAGGTGTTGCTAAGCCCCCGCCGACACTAGCTGACCCTGTCCTTCCGCAGCTGTGGTAGTGTAATGAGGCTCCCTACCATTGCCTGATGACAGGGAAGGTCCAGCTAACTAGTGAAGCAGAAAACAAGGACCAGAGGTGCTTCACTAGCTAGAGTAGTACGCTTTGTGCTTTTAAACTTTTTTTTTCCTACAGCTGCAGATTTTATTTACAGCCATTGCGAACATGCAGAGGAGCAGAAACACCAGAGCTGTGGATTTTCATTTCAGTTTTTGTGAACTGATAGCAGATTTGTTTGTCTGAAGGGGTGTGACCACATTGTTAATTCATGCAGTCTTATGATCAGCAGCAGGGACAGAACTGGCAACTGAGCAAGTGGAATGGTGAGTTAGAACATCTTGTTTCATTTTATTTTTTATTTATTAGCTTTGTTTAGCAGGTAAGCATGCTAGACAAGGAATGCCTATTTTCAGGTGTGACCCAGGAGATTACAAGAATAGGTTTACAAGCAGTATGAGAATAATTACAACAAAGTGAAATACAGGCATTGAACTGGGTGAAACAAATACAGTGGCGTGAAAAAGTATTTGCCCCCTTCCTGATTTTCTCTATTATTGCATATTTGTCACACTGGATGTTTTCAGGTCTTTAGAGAAAATGTAATATTAGATAAAGGGAACCTGAGTGAACAAATAACACTTGTTTTTTTTTTTAATTTCACTTATTTAATGAAAAAGTTAACCAACACCAACTGGCACTGTGTGAAAAGCAATTGCCCCTTACACTTAATAACTGGTTATGCCACATTTAGCTGCAATGACTGCAACCAAACACTTCCTATAATTCAATATCAGTCTTTCACATCGCTGTGGAGGAATTTTAACCCACTCTTCTCATGAGAACTGCTTTAATTCAGTAACATTTGGTAGGTTTTGAGCATGAACTGCTCGTTTCAGGTCCCTGCCACAGCATCTCTATTAGGTTTCAGTCTGGACTTTGATTAGACCACTCCAAAACTTTAATTTTACTTCTTTTAGCCATTCTGATGTGGACTTGCTTTTGTGTTTTGGATCATTGTCTTGCTGCATGACCCAACTATGCTTCAGCTTCAGCTGACGGAAGGATGACTGGACATTCTCCTTAAGAATTTTCTGGTACAGAGCAGAATTCATGGTTCCTTTAATTATGGCAAGTCATCCAGGTCTCTTAGGCAGCAAAGCATCCCAACACCATCACACTACCACCACCATGTTTGACTGTTGGTATGGCATGCTTCACTGTGGAATGCTGTGTTTGCTTTATCGCGAGACATTATGGGATCCATGTTGTCCAAAAAGTTCCACTTTGGACTCATCTGTCCATAGAACATTTTCCCAAAGGCTTGTGGATCATCCAGGTGCTTCTTGGCAAATGAGAGAGACGAGCATTTATGTTCTTCTTGTTAGCAGTGGTTTCCATTGCTACTCTCACATGGAAGCCCATTTTTGCTCCAGTCTCTTTCTGATTGTGGAGTCATGAACACTGACCTTAGCTGAGGCAAGAGTAGCCTGCAGTTCTTTGGGTGTTGTTTTAGGATCCTTTGAGACTTCTTGGATGATTTTACACTGTGCCCTTGGAGTAATTTTGGCAGGCCACCACCCTGGGAAGGTTCACTACTGTTCCAAGTGTTCTCCATTTGGAGATTATGGCTCTCACTGTGGTTCGATGAGTCCCAGAGCCTTAGAAATATCTTTGTAACCCTTTCCAGACTGATAGAGGGCAACAAATTTTTTCTGATCTTTCAGGAACTTCCTTGATCATGGCATAATGTGCTTGTTGAATCTTTGTGCTGGCAACGTGACTCTGATGGTAAAGGCCAAAATAAGTGAGGTTTATATTGAGCAGGGCTGGCTGCAATCAAGCCTGGCTGTGTTCAATCAGCTGACTCTAATTATCCCTTTAATTGGGTTGATTTAACTAGGGGGCAATTACTTTTTCACACAGTGCCAGTTGGTGTTGGTTAACTTTTTTCATTAAATAAATGAAATAAGTAAAAAAAAAAAGTGTTATTTGTTCACTCAGGTTCCCTTTATCTAATATTATATTTTGTCTAAAGACCTGAAAACATCCAATGTGACAAATGTGCAATAATAGAGAAAATCAGGAAGGGGGCAAATACTTTTTCACGCCACTGTAAACAAGTACATGATGATCAAATAAGCATATACATCAAGTTAAGAACATACAAGCAGTAATAACATTTCTTGCTATAATACATGAGTTTTTAAGGTGGGACATTGGGTGGTTGTCCCAGTATAAGGATGGTAAGTGCTAAGGTGCAGGACATGTAAGGGTAGATGTTTAAAGCACAGTAGCTCTGTGGCGCCTGTTTCTCAAGCCTGCCATTCTGCCCACGACTATATGAACAGGCATGAGAACAAACCTCGTACAATGGATTATATTTTATTATATTTTATTTTATTTTATTGTATGAAAGTAGCTTTCTAGCACCTGCCTGTTTCTTGATCCCTGCCCTGCCTGCAACCATGTGAGCTGTCCTAAAGCTAACTAAAGCTGACTCTCACATAAACCAGACACCACTATACTGGACATTGTGATATTTGCCAAGCAAGTCTGGTATAAGCAGCATATACTGTATATAAAAAAAACTTACATAAATTAGCCCTGAAAGTCATCACATCATAAACTAGAAAAAACATTCACATCATGTTAAGCTCAGTACAGGGAATTTATTAAAATTACCCTGAAAAGAAACCTGTAATTATCAGTCAAACTAGAAATGGTACTGGGCTATATGCTTCATTTAGCCCTTTGTTTTCTGTGGCCTTCAATGTAAAAATCCAATAAGCCTCTCTTCTGAGAAGCTTATCATCCACATCCCACCTCTTGGTTAAATCAATTTCAAGCCCTGTAAATCTGAAGCAATGCCCCACAGAATTTGCTTTACTATGGGCTGCAAGTGTATTATTCACAGCCTCATTGCTATACATTTCAATACCCATCCACTTGAACATCTGTTTGGTTTTATCAATAGGAAAGCTCCTGAAGGTACATTCCACCAAATCAATAACCCTCTCAGTTTCACAATTAATAAATTCCCTTTCATCAAATTGTACTTGCACATTTATACTGGTGAACACATTGGATCTACATAATTGTACATAACCTGACCCTTCCACAAGGACAGTTCTCCACTGGTAACAATGGCAGCCACTTTGGCCTTATGAAGGCATTTCTATGGGTTTCTGATAGATATTGACTACATAACCTCTAATATTCATAATTTTTTTGTACAGTTCTCAGGAGGTATTAGTCACATTTTCAGGATATTGTCCACTTGCAACCCCCACCCCATTTTTTAGAATGATGTTTTCAACGTCAACTGAGCTTAAATGTTGATACAAAATTAAGTCTGTCTTGTACAGATACATTACTCTGTGTGTATCCTACAGAGGAAAGGAGAATCCACTTGAAATGTATACTTCATTATTCAAAGAATTAACTTCTAGGTTTACTGTATGCACTATGCATCCTGCAGATATGAAGCAAAATCTTTAAACAAATACCTGATCAGGAAATCAAGGGTGCACTGATGCCAAATATTCAATAGGTGAACATGCATAACTGTATCACATCTGCCACAGCTGACACTGCTCCAAAGGATCTTGGTTACCCTGTTTTTCTTTCACCACTGTGATGTATGATGCAGCACTTTTTACAGGGAGCACAAACTGAGCATGTTGGCAAGCCACATGTGTAGTGGCCAGTTAGCAGTGCTGGAGATCTAGCATTCTTTGTGGCACATACATCTCAGTGTCATTTCCAGCTCTTTCTCACAGGGGAAGGCCTGGCTACTGAAAGGAGCTGCTTTATTGTCAAAAAGAGTGACTTTTGACTTGAAAACCTTAAAACTCGTCAGAGACTCATGCATTATCATCCAGTTAGCAATTCATTAATTTAACTGTAGTTTCAGGCAGGCATGGTAGTGAAATTGTGTTACAGAAGAGAGGAGAAGGCGCACTGCACAGTGTGAGCCTGCCTGCACTGAAGCTGCATTTGCAGGCCCTGAAGCAGGAGCAGAATCAAGTGAATTTAGTACACTGGGAAAGTTAAAGATTTTTTTTTTTTTAGGTACTATATTTTTGAAAATCTGTTTTTACTGAGTGCTGGTGGTTTTAACTGCAAGGGGCATAGAAATCTATTTTATTTTTCCTGTAACAGGAGAGTGCAGAGGGACTATAGCAAACTGGGAAGGTGCAAGGGTATTTCAAAGGATTTATTTGATAAATATTTTTATTGATGGTTGTAGGTGCAGCAGGCACAGAAATCTATCTTTTTATTTTTTCTATGTGTGTGAAAATGCCAGCCAGTCAGTAAGTGAAAGAAATGTATGGCAGGCTGCCATGTAAAACACAAGGGACCCGATTCCAAAACACATGGTGCAACTCACGGGCGTATGTGAGTTGTGCTATGTGATGCAACACCGGGGACCCTGCACCCTATTCCAAGACAGGCAGGGTCCCCGGCACCTATGCCCACAACTTGTGGCAGACGCAGGCTAGTGTCAAGAGAATTGCATACTGGACCTGGGAGCTGCAAGTCACAGCATGCAATCAACTGCTTCCACTGAGCTCCCCCACCCCGTAATGCACCAAACACACCAAGGGGCACTGGGGGGGGCTGGCCGGTTGGCACTGGCAATTGGGGGGCATGTCAGACAATGAACTCGGGGGTCCCCGAATTTGGGGTGGGTGGGAGGCATGACTGTGTAGATGGGGGCATGCTGGGCACTGATATGTAATTTCTGTGGTGCTATGAGGGGGCATCATCGATGTGCCAGGATGGATGCCCCTTAGACCACTTCCTAACTGGTCTAACCACGCTATGACATTGCCTCTTCTGGATTGGCATAAGTGGATTACGGCAGCCACCCTTCCGGAATAGGGTGCAGTTGCTGCCATAACCCACCCCTGCACCATGCTGCTATGAGTTGTGGGCATAGTGGGTGGCATAGTCCACCTTTGGCACAACTCACATATGGCATGGCACAAGGCACCTTCTGGAATAGCAACTTGCGTTATGCCTGGTGTAAGGTGCGATTTGCACGATGGGGTTCAGCATAAATTGCCCTGTGCCCGGTGTAACCTGTCTTGGAACTGGGCCCAAAGTCTCTCAGTGGGGTGTGGTCTGTCAATGGGGTGGTGTGGCCTGTTGCTCTTCTCTGTCACCTAATGACTAGGGACACTGGAAAACTGCAGAAAAAGTTACCTCAAATTATGGAGTTTTTTGCAAAAATTGCAGGGAAATTGCAGGAGTTTTACTATAGACCCTGAGAGCTTCACAATAAATCTTTTATTGTTTTCTGCAGTATGTATTAGTTAGTATAAACTGCTAAATGAAAACATTGCTACTTGAATATGTTTAAAACATAAAAAAAAGTTTATGTTCTTAAAATGAATACTAAACTGATAAGCTATCGTAAGCGTTGCCTGTCTTCCAAAATTTAAAAACATCTGCCTCATACAGTGCTAAATAGATTCTATAAAGTGAGCCACAGAAAATCAATAAATTTTTCTGTTTCTGGATATAGAATAATGAAGCCTAATCAACAGCTGTTTACTGTGCTCTGCCAGCAATTCACCCACTTTGGTACAAGTAAAAATAAGCAGACCAGAGTGGTGAATTATTGAGTTTAAGTAAAATGTTATTAAAGTGTTTAATGTTCATAATTTGCACTGTAGGTACTGTAGACTATTTTTGAAATCACATATTTAAACATTAAATCTGGGGGTTATTGGGGCTGGCAGTATAGACTCGAAGCAAGAGTAACAAACTGTGAAAGAGCTGGGGACATCTAGCAGACCTGGGTTAGATTCCCACAACCTCCACTTGCATACTGTGCGACTCTAAGCAAGTCACTTAACCTCCTCAATGCTCCTGGGTTGCCCTGAAAACAAGTACTTGTGCCTAGGTGGACCTTACCCTGTTACCAAAAAAATATAAAAAAAAAATACCAATGTATTTTTAATGCATCATACAGTAGTCATGGTAGCCTGTAATTTACCTTTATTTTACTCTGTCTGCAATGATTGTGTTTAGTTATAATCTTTATGTGTTTATAAGCTTGTTTTTAGACTTTAGTAAGGCTTTTATTCTAGTATTTGCACGTGACCATCTAGGTGGAGATTGCTAACAGTGACATCACTGTTAGCAACTAGCTTATTCAAGTTTAAAATTGGCAGCAGGCCATCCAAAAATCCTCAGCTGTTTCAGTCAAAACTAGTCTGAATGAAAGTATGCTCACAAGAAGGAGCCTGGCCTACCACTTACAAAAATGCTTCCTAGTTAGCACCCCACTTAGGTGACTGGAATAATTTGCATCTTTTCTCCAATCTTTGTTTCAGTGTCTGTGGCAACAAAAAGTTTTCTGATGGACTGTTTCAACACAAAACAAATGTTAAGTGTTTAGGTGTAGTTACCTTTGGCCATTGGATTTTGAAACCTAACAAGACAAGGATTCAAAAGAAGGTAGTCTCATAAAACCTTTGCCCTACCTTGCACTGCATTGTTTCAGTCTGCATGCAAAATTCTCAATACATTTGACAGTATTTTATTAAAAATGTTAATACTTTTTACACAATTCAATGTAAAAACGGAAAAACTTGCAAGAAATTGCTGAACATGCCAGTTTTTGTAGAGAATGGTGAAAATTTCAGGATTCCGCAAAAAAATTGCCATTGCAATTTTCCAGTGGCCCTGCTAATGACTCATATAGCTCTGTGGCTAGTGCATGCACCAGGCGAGTATGTCATGTGGGCATCTAAGATTCATCACAAACTACTGTGTGTCATCATTGTTAGCATCCAGCATTGACTGCTCCATATCATCATCTGTCATGCAAGTGTTGTCAATGCATGAAGGCAACATGAAGAGAAGAACAGCAGGGGAAAGGAATGTGTGGGGGGGAAGCTAATGAATGTTCCACTATAAATAAATCCTAAATTTCCCACCAAATGGCAGGGGCTAAGCTCAAGGCAAGACTGATACAGGCTAAGTGAACTTGTCTGTAAAAGTTCAGCAGTCTTAATAGCACACTCAAAATTGATTGCAAAAATTACCAGATTTATTTACAATACCATACAAAAGTTTGTGCAAAACTTCACATCTTGTGCAAAATATGGCGAAAAGGTGCTCAAATGCAAAATTGCCCACAGACAAAACAGCACTGATTTTAAATTAAAATCCAAATGCTTACCCTGGGATTCCAAACAAATGCAGGCGAGGCTGAGAGACAAATGCCCGCAGTCTAGGAAACAAAATCCCAGATCTGGCATCCTTGATGACTGAGGTGGACCTGGACAAAGAAGCAATTAATGAGACATGATACACTGTGAACCATGACTGAGAGGTAAATATACCAGGGTACACGCTACACCGAAGGATAGGGAGGGTGGGGGTTGGCCCTCTAAATCAGAGAAGGTATTAAAGATACATCAGTGCATGGTAAACAGTGGGAATCCAAGGCACTGTGGGTCACACTTGATCCAGGAAATGGCACAGCAATTCACACAGGAATGATCTATAGGCTTTCAGCAGAGAGGGAGGAGAGGTAGATAGAGCATTGGGGAGGAAGCACATGGGATGGCAGCAAAGGGGAGGTAATGCTGTTGGGCAATGTTAACATGTCAGACATGGACTGGACCATCCTGGTAGCTGCCTCAGCCAGGAGCAAAGATATCATGGAATCCTCGCAGGGGCAAGCCTTAGGCAGTTGGTTCAGGAGCCCACCAGGGGCAAGGTGATCTTAGACCTGTGCTGACCAATCGAGATAGGATAAAGCAAGTCAGGGGTGGAAGGGCACCTAGGGTCCAGTGACCACCATACAGGATGGTTTGCATCAATACAGTGTCACAGGAGAGAAACACAAAGACAAGGGTCCTAGATTTCAGGAGGGCAGACTTTGTTAGGATGGGGAGGGATCAAAGAAGCCCTGGCAGGAAGAGATCCAGAGGGAGGGGTTGAGGAGCAGTGGGCACACCTAAAAGATGCCATAGTGGAGGTGACAAATCAGTGCATTAGGCTCAGTAATAAAGGAAAAAGAAGAAACAAACCACTAAGGTTCTGAGGAGGTGGCAGTGAAAGTGGGGGACAAAAAAGGGGCTTTCAGAAAGTACAAGGAGACTCAGAAGGATGAGGATAGGGTGGTGTATAACTAGAGAGACAGAGGGAGGCAGGAAAAGTAGTTAGAAGAGAAAAGGCACAAACAGAGGATAGATGAGCACAGACAGTAAAGATGGGGGACAAGACATTTTATAGATATACTAGCAATAGAAGGAAGGCCAGGGGGAGGGATTGTAAAGCTCAAAGAGGGGGAAGGGGTGTACATAGTGGGTGACCTAGAAAAAGCACTGCTACTGAAAGAATACTTCTGTTTGGTATTCACGGTAGAGGGGAGGGACAGGGACCACAGCTAGTTAGCAGAAACAATGGTGGAGAGAGGTAAATGCCAGTCCTTTTACAGCAGAGAGTGTCCTGGAGAAACTCACAAATTGAGGGTGAACCAGGGCCGTGCGTTGGGGTTTGCAAGGATGCCACTGCATCAGGGCCCAGAGAGCACAGGGGCCCAGAGACCCATCTGAAAACTGTTTCATTTTTTTTTCTTTAAAATGGCAATTGGCACTGTACTCGCCAGTCTTGCCATCTGCCCTCCTTGGCTCCTCCCACACCCTGCCTGCCAGCTCTCAAGCCTCAGCCAAGCCATTGACTGATATACATAAGTTAAAATATCAAGGTGTGCCAGCACGCCGGGTGCTCGTACTGCTGGCAGGCAGCTACAGTGCTTTTGTCTCGCTTGCCCCTCCTCCGAGTCCCTACAGTCAAACCCTCTCTCACTGGTGGTCTTCTCTTCTGCCCAAGACATCTTCTGGCTGGTTACTGGTCTGTAAATCCCTCCCAGAGGGTTCTGCAGTACAGGTGCTTGAGCTATGAGACTGCCAGAATGGAGAAAGTACTGTGAGCGGCAGGTGAGTGGGATACAAACAGCGCGGTAGCATCAGCAAACTAGGAAGTCTTTCCGGAACTGCCGCACTATGTCCTCTTTTTCTGTTCCCTGATCTCTGCACTGGCTGAAATTCTGTCTGTTGCTGTGTGTGCCCCACTGGCTCATCGGTGTCAATCCTGTCTGTCTATCCTGTGTCTACCTACTGTTCTGTTGGTCGGTGAGTGACCATGCCTTGCGCCAGTGCATCCATGAAGTGTTTACAAACTGCAAAGCTCAGCTGTCAATAGTCAGTCATGGATGGGGAGGTACAGCAAGCTAAACAGGGCATGCGAAGCAGTGTGACTGCTCTGCCTTTGGGAGTGTCTGTCTGTCTTCTGATGCTTTACTTTGCAGCTGTAAGTCAGTCTGAGAAGTTGAGCAAGAGGAGGTCAGATGGACAAGCTATGTGTGTGGCTCAGTGTGTGTGTGTGTGTGTACCTCAAACAATAGCAGTTACACAATTAAAAATTAATACTTGTCTTCCATTGTGAACTTGTGCCCCCCAAATTTTTCTGCACTTGTAGTGTAGTAGGTCTGACTCTACAGATGCTTGGTGAGGTCATCAGCGAGTGGGATTCAGGAGAAAAACGTAAAGCAGTGAAGCCAGAAGGTGAAGGCCCGGGGAGGGAAGATTGGAGGCCAAGGCGGGAGAGTGGAATAGTAGGGTGGTCTGGAGAGAGGATAGATCCAGATCAGCCTTGCCTTGACTCCTGGTTGTGTGTTGTGTGTAGGGCAGGGAAATACTATGTGTGCTGTCTTGGGGGGGCTGGGCCGGTGGGGGGGGGGCCCACTTCACAGTCTTGCACCAGGGCCCAATAAATCCTAGAGCCGGCCCTGGGGTGAACAAAGCTATAGGCCCAGATGATATGCACCCCAGGATAGTAAAGGAATTATGGACCTGTTTAGTGAGTCACTTGATACAGGGGTGGTTCTGGAAGACTGGAAGGGGGCAAATGTAGTCTCACATGACAAGAGTGGTAGAAGGAGGCAGGAAACTATAGGCTGGCCAGCCTCACCTCAGTAGTGGGTAAGATTATGGAGGCACTGCTTAAGGAAAGGATTGTGGAACACTTGGAAATAGAGGTGTGTGAAGTCCATTAAATTTGCTCCATGAGTTAATTTGTGGTTTTCGCAGAATTTGCGGAGAGATTTCATGTAATTCGCAGAGCGCGAAATTTCACCTGCAAATTTTGTGCTCCACTCATGAAATTCATGCTTCACATTAAAAAAGGTGAATTTCACTGAACATTTCAAGGAAATCAAAGTTTCAGAGTGGAAACCGTGGGAGCACAGGATCCAAGGCAGCATGGTTTCACAGCCAGAAGGTCATGTCAAACAAATGTGATTGACTTTTGACTGGATAACATAGGAGGTGGATTGGGAGGAGTGGTGGATATCGCCTACCTCAATTTTAATAAGGCCTTCGACATCATACCCCACAGAAGACTGGTGAACAAGCTAGAAGCCTGAGGGTGGGCCACAAAATGGAAAATTGTGTTAGAAACTGGCTGAGGGACAGGAAGCAGAGGGTGGTAGTAAATGGGATCAAATCTAAAGAAAAGAGGGTGACTAGTGGGGTGCCTCAGGGATCGGGTCCTGGGGCCAGTCCTTTTCAATGTCTTCATCAGTGACATTGTTGAAGGGCTGAAGGGAAGGGTTGCCTTTTGAGTTGATACCAAGATCTGCAACAGAGTAGACACTCGAGGTCGGAAGAATGAAGAGGGATCTGGGAAAGCTGGAAAAATAGTCAAAGGTGTGGCAGCTGTAGTTGAATGCAAAAAAGTGCAAAATCATGCACCTGAGGCAAAGAAACCCTGTGGAGAGCTACAGAATGTGGGGGGGATTGCCGACAGTCACCAGGGAAGAGATGAATTTAGGGATACTCATCTCAGATGACCTAAGGGTGACCAAACAGTGTAACAAGTTTGTGGTGAGGGCCAGTGGGATGCTGGGGTGCATAGGCAAGGGTATCACTAGTGGAAGAAGGGAGGTGGTGATGCCATTGTACAAAACACTGATGAGGTCTCATCTAGAATACTGTGTTCAGTTCTGGAGGCCACATCTTCACAAAAACATAGACAGGGTGAAGGCAGTCCAGAGAAGGGTGACCAAGATGGTGCAGGGCTTGCATAAGAAAACATATAATGACAGATTAAAAGACCTCAATATGTATATACTTGAAGAGAGGAGGGAATAGGGAGATATTATAGAGACCTTCAAGTATCTTAAAGGCTTGAACAAAGTACAGGGGATGACATCTTTCAATACAAGAGTTGTAAGAACAAGGCGTCATGATATGAGATTGGAGGGGGGGCAGGATAAGGGGAACAAGAGGGTGGTGGATACTTAGAATAGCCTACCCCAGGAAGTGGTGGATGCTAACACAGTGAGGGAATTTAAACATGCATGGGATAGACATAAGGGCATACTAGATGTGGGGAAGTGAGGCAAAAGCCAATGACCAAGTTGGGTCAGTGGCTGCTGATGCAGGCAGGAAACACAGGCAGACTAGGTGGGCCTAGCAGTCCTTATCTGCCATTAACTACTATGTTATTATGTTATTATGCCTGGTCCACAATGTACATGTTCTGCAAGTGGTGGTGGTGAAGACAGAGCTGGTCATGGTGGGACATGGACTATGAGTGAAGTCATGGTCTTGAGCCTATGAGGACAAGGGCTAGGCACATGATAATATAGCCAAAATAAACATTCATTAGTTCCCCAGAAATCCATTGATTCCATTCCCACTGTACGGCAAGCAGTCTTCCCTGCTGGTCATCGAGTGCATCTGGTGATGAAATCATCCTGAGCAGTCCAGAAGCATATCAGTTTCCCCTTCTTTATTCTTCAAGTACATCCATCTGTCTATAAACGTGAAGTCTAGTCCCCCTTCCCAAAAAAGTAATCTAGCATTTTGTTACCTAATTCATCAAAGCCACCCCACTTCATCACTAGAGACTTCTGATAACAGTATGAGGGAGGGAGTCAAGTGGCAAGCCCCAGACATGCCCTCAATGTTTATTGTTTGCATTAGCTTTGCACTGTTTGTTTAAATGTTCCCTCCTGAGTTGTTCTTATTGTGTACATTCCTTCCCATCAAGTGTGAACCACAGAGGGGGCAATTCCCCTTCTGTTGTACTGTATATGCTATGTACTTGACGTGGAACCGTTTCAAAAGAGCTTTCACTCAGTTTTTTTTTTCCGAATAATTAAATACATAAACAATTTCATGGCACATAATTTAATTGTATTTATTATTATTTATTTTTATGTATAGATATAATTACATTACTGATTATCATGTTATAGCAGATTATATTATCTTCTCATGTATCTTATAAGTGCACTGCCTGCAGTGCCCCCGTGCCAGCCTATGCTCCTCTTTCAAGTTGTTTCTTACTGTAACATAATTATTTATTGCATCCAATGTGATCACATCTTGAGGTCTATTCTGCTAATTATGGTTCTACATTTTCTACAGAATCATCCTATTATGTACAAATCCACCTTTTATCTCATCTATCTCATCGTTTAAGTTTACCAGCTACTCCATCAATGGAATATTTACCATGTGTGAACTGGCAGGGTTTTATTAGTTTCTCTTAGTCATGCAGGATATCTACTATAGCAGGAGGAAATTATTGAATATTCATGAATATTTATAGTCTATTCTTCAATGAATTGAATGTTTCTAAGAAACTATATGTTCCCTTCTGTTCCTCTAGCTCAAGAGGACCACGGTTTTCCATAATGCTTTTGGAATGCATTTTACAAGTCTGCCCTCCCATCTTTCTAGTAATTTTCAATCAGTGTTTTATAACAAACAAGATTCAGAAAAGCCGTATCTTTTATATGTTTTTGTTACCTTCAATCATTCTTGATGAGAACATTTTAGCAGTGTCCTGTATCCAGAAATATGCATTGTAATTAGCTGTTGATTTCTTTTTTGGATTCCATCCTTTTTTTCAAATGCGTTTGCCTTTACCACCTCATTTCCAATTTCTTCCTAAATACAACTTCTTTAGACTGAATTGTTTCTACCACTTCCCTTTGGGCCAAAGTACACTTTATGTTGGAGACAGAAATGTCTTACTTTTACAGAACATCCACATAAGGCTCCTTATTCCTTATTTTCCTTTTTTTTTTTTTTTTAACTAAAACTGATTTTCTCTAAAACATTCTCTATATCCCAAGTAATGATACTTAAGTTTACTTCAGGAGGATAGGCAGTTCCATTGTCAACAGTTTTCCTGCCTATTGGTGTGGATGTTATTTCAGTTCAAAATGTTATCTATTTGGTTAATCAACCATTGCAATATACTATAGAACATATGTATACAGACATGATGATAATATATATATATATATATATATATATATATATATACATATATAAAAAACAGTGGTGTCCCCCGGGATGAAACCCACTTTTAAAGCACTCTGCAGTATGCTGCAACAGACCTACTGAAATAAAGCAATGCAATTTCAATGGCAATTAGTCCATTTTGTCATGCAGGAAACTGTAGCATTCACTTCATTCTGACAGTGTCACATTTTCTTGAATGACAAAGATACTAGTTACCATTGAATTTACTTTGCTTTATTCAGTAGGCTGCTGCAGCATTCTGCAGAGTGCTGCAAAATGCTGCAAAATTGGGTTTCATCCTGGGGGACACCACTGTCAATAGGTTGAGTGCAAACTTCTGTGTTAAATATATATATATATATATATATATATATATATATATATGTAATAAAATGTAAACACAGATGATCACAATTCATTCAACAGTGTGCATATCAGTGGTAAACATTGTACATCTTTAAATATAATTGTATCTTTAATTTGAGCTTCATGAAGTATTTTCTTAGCTGATTGCTTCTTCATTTTTTTCTGTGTAATCTTTTTAATTTCCACTTCTGGTCTCCACCCAATCATATGTATTAGCAAAAAGGTTATTACTTATTACATATTCACAATTAGGTGATAAAATAAATAATTATATGTAACCATTGAAAATCTAAGAAAGTCAAAATTCGGTCTAATAAAATCTGAATTAAAAGTTGTATAGTCCCATTTGAATATTTGAATAGCTACAGTCTGTGGTTCTGAAACCAGCTGATCACACACCCTACTCTTATAAGTAGCCATCAACCACCTACCTTCTAGCACTAGATGTTTTGCTTAGGCTGTTTGTAGCTTCCGGAGGATCTGCTCCTCCCCACACCACATGTTCTTGCTGCTTTGAGTTGCTTTAGTGACTTTTTGTTTGCTGTGCCTTCGGTTTCTGTTTGGTCTCTGCTACTCACTGGGTTAATATTTTGTTATTTTTCCTGGCCTTAATGTTGTTGTCCTGCCTTTCTCTAAGGTAGCAGTTTGCTGCTGTCACTCAATGCCTCCCTGCTGTGTGCTTTCTGTTTCCACCATCTATGTCAGAGTTCTATGTAGGTAGTCTTTATTTTGTGTTTAAAGGCCTGCATTTGTTATGTTATTGTATTTCTTTAGATTTTCCCTGCTGCTCTTTGTCTTGTCTTCCTTCAGTGCTCTGCTGTTGGGTGCTTTCAGTTTGCTTCCACCTTCTATGTCAAAGCTACTAAGCAGGTAGCTTTTTATCTTGTGTTGTAGAGACCTGCTTTTGTCATGCTATGGTACTATGTTGTTTTTCAGGCTCTGTTACTGCTGTTCCAACACCACCACACATTACAGTATTTTCAGGATTTACCTGCTGTTCATCCAGCCATCTCCCAGTTCTTGCAGTTCCTGCAGGCTTTACAAGGGCATGACTTCAACAACTTCTTAAGTGGGTCTTGTCTCTGCTGTGAATCAATGTTCTCTCCTACAGCACTGCTTCCTATTTCTTTTGCAACTTTCCTCAAGCTCGTTCTCGGTCCACTTTTATTATTGTCACTCCCTTCATAGAGCTTTTTTTTCATTTTCAGTCTGTTCTACCCTTATACTTTCAGTTTTACGACTCAGTCCTCATTAAATTCAACTGACTCCTCTTCTGATTAAGCAAACAAAATCTGCCTTCAGGAGTTAAAAGGTTACTCAGGCAGTAATAGCAATATATTGAGAAAGTAAGGAGGACAACCTACCCTCACACTTTGCCCAAAGACTGGTCACCATCATGGGGCATCTTCTGCTAATCAGTCTGCTACACTCAGCCTGCTCACTGGTGCTGCATGGCTTAAAGAGATAGTTCCCCTTTTCTTTGCATACATACAGTGGAGCCAGCCATGATGCAACACTGTGGCTTGCAGTAAATGACATGTCACAAAAATCTGCAGTAAAAAAGGGCTTAATTGCCACTGAATGACAATGTTCCCTGCAGCATACTGCAGCATTTTGTGATATATTGCTGTGTTGCATCCTGGATGGTACTTCTGTGTACCCTACTATTGTACATTCTGACACCAGCACCACAAAGCCCGAGGATCTCAGAGTTTTTCAGTCTGCAACTGTCCATAATCCATTTGCATGGCATTCCTACCTACCTACCTACCTACCTACCTGTGTTTCAATGGAAGAATAACAACCCCCTCTTAACATAAGTGTTTTCTCCGTTTTTCTTTCCTTCAGCTGTACCTCCCAAACCCAGGGTAAATTTAATTCCCTTCAGATCTGCACAGCATGAAGTGGTTGCTGACAGTAGGGTTCCTTTTCCATGCTACTCTTTGATTTCTATCTTCATTCACTCAGTCCTGGATAAGGTATCCTAACGGTAGGCAACAGCTGTATAGAGCAGTGCTCTGTTGCTGTGTGCCTAGCCTTGTCTTTATTTAGGAACCAGGTCCTGTTCCTGGGGCACACACCTGGGGGGACATGTCAATTCATCCCAGTCAATCCACTCCACAACAGCTCGCACTGGACTATTGGCTCCGGCGTCAATTGTCCCCCTGTAAAAATCATTCCTGATTTGCCCTGACCTGGAGTTTATTTTATAAAATTTATGCTAGCAGTGAATTTGCCAGGAACGATTTGTACGGAGGGTCAGTTTATGCTGGACCTAATAGTATGGCACAGTTGTTGTGGAGTGGATTGACCGGGATGAATTCACGTGTAGCCCACGCCAGGACCTGAAGGACATCCAGCTATCTGTTTCCTCCTGAACTGAAGCCTTCCTTGGAGCCCACTCATCAGATCCCTCCACTTCCCTTCCATACTTCAGTCCAACCTACAATGAACTCCAGACCTTTATCATCCACCACTCTTCTCTAGAGTCAGAAGATCTAGCATTTAACTGTTCAAGCCTCAACTCCTTTGACACCAGGAAAATCTTTCAAATTCAAGAAATCCACCAAGAAATAGACTGTTCCAAAACTGATGGTGTACTTCGAGGTATTCCAAGTGCCAATTTCAACATTTGCTACAAAACAAAGACCTATTCGACCTATCAGTTTCACACTTATCTGATCACTGTCCTTGTTTCCTGTGTCTCTTTCCAGCTGATCCTCACCCGTCCTCCATTTCAGTATCACTTTTGGTTTGATGTACTCAAGCCTTACTATTGTGAATGGATACCTCTGCTGCCATACTGAACTCGAGATCTGCCACAGTAGAAACCAAATAATCAGCTCCACTGCTACCAAGTCCAGTACTCCTATCCTCCCATTTAAATTGAACCTGCCAACCTCTCTACAGGAAAACCTTATGAAACAAATTCAGTGATGAAGCCTGCTGTACTAAATCAAGTATTTTCTTTACATCCATAATCATGAGGCAAAGCTCTCAAAATAGGTGTTCTACAATACTAGTGACCAGATCCAAATCCACTCTCAGCCAGACCATGACTAGGACATCCATCTATACAAGTATCAATCTCCATTCTCATTCAGCTGCTAACTGTCCATCCAGAGCAATACTTGGTATCTTCTTCTGTTTAGAATTATCTCAAGGAACTGATACACATTTCCATGCTATCCCTTCGTCATCTGTAATCTGCAGAGATCTTTACTCTGCAGAGAAGGCCCTGCCATAGGTCAAGAACTTCTTCAGATGGTAAGTCCATTCCAAAACTTCCTTTCCTGTGTACTGCATTAGCCCTATCAGGATCACAACTCAAGTTCAGGTGAGAAACACCTTATCAATCTGTCAGCTCCTACCTGTGAACTGAGCCCAGCATCACTTCCCTTATACCTTCTGAGGCCTTTTCTCTCATACACATGAATCAGCAGTGCTATACAATGCATCGGATGGATGGATGCCTTCAAGGTGTTACAGAGCCTTACAATCTATAGCATTTGTATGGTATCAGATTGGATCAGTCTGCATCTACCAGATGACTTCATCTCAGTGACCCTCCAAACTCTCCCCCAGCCAAAGACATTACCTGTCTAACCTAACTCGGGCACGTCTATATACCACCAGCAAAGGATAAATATTGATCTGGCACAACCTTGATGCCCTGCCATTATCTTGGCTCTGACTGCATGGAAGCATGCCTCCCTATAGCCAATCAACTTGATTTCTTCTCCAGTTCCTCTCCAGTCCAGTTTGAACAATCTTGCACATAAAAGCTCTTATCCCTCCTAGGTTATTTGAAGTATACTATGAGAATCATACCACATGATATTCAGATAAGGCTCCTAATTCTAAAATCATGGAATGAGATGCCAGTATCTTTGTTCTACTATGATCCTTGTTCTGTTTAACAACTACAAACATTCACCAATACAACACTATCAAATGGTTTTGTTGCCATCCATGGAAACTTCTGGGTCACTCGTCTGTGGTCACCTGACTTCTTCAAGATACCTAAATTCACTATGATATATGCCTATTGAAATATACTTGATAGTTACTGTTGCTCTAACATGGGTATCTCTGGTCCAATAATCTGGCTACCCTTATTCGGACAACCAATTGGCAGTAGCAGCTGTTAATGAAAGCTGACCGTCTACTCCTTCAATCATGGCCTTTCTCAGAAATTGACCTTGATATCTGTCTATAATAACCATTTTCAATTCCATTGTGCACACATTACATGAACTGCAAAACCATCTAGTTTACTCCTTTTCTTCCTTTCATTTGAGTCATTCTTAAACGCAAATGCTACAATGGACAACTGTATGACACTACCTCAGAATCTGTCAGATTATCAAATGCCATGAACCACCACTTGCAGTCAACATGGTTGGTATTATGGTCAACAATAGCTGAGGCTATGAAAACAGCTTTTACTTCAGCCTGGACAAGGCATTCTACCATCAGTATCAACCTAGCCCTTGATCCTTTTACAGTCTCTGTTCAACAAGTTCCTGCTTTTCCACCTTTCTGCTCCCTAGGAAATATAATGCCCCATTCCTCCATCAAACTGCACATTGCTGATATCCAACATGCATACTGCATTAGCTGTTTAACTTAACCTTCATCCAGCCTTCTGAATTAGTTACTCAAAGTAGTTCTACATGGCATTTAAAGACAAAGCCCTATAAATTGATCCAATAGACACCCAATTGTTTCAGAGTCATAACTCAGGCCCAATGGATCTCCTCACTGCTTCAGCAGTCAGACACCCAGTTGACTCCAATCTATGAGCCACCATGTCCCACACTTATTATGACTTCCTGAGGCCTGAAAAGTCATACAGTTCTTCCAGGTTCAATTCAGAATATCATCTCCTGCAAATAGCCTTCAAGAATGTCATTTGAAATCTATCATCTGCTCATCAAAGAGTCTTACCAGTCAGACTCTGTATTGGTTACACTGTTCCTTACCTCCCAATGTATTGGATAATCTTCTCATGTCATATTCAATCAACTGAATGACAATACGAATCTAAAGGGATCACTACTGAGTAGAGAATCTGGGGAACTGATGAGTACTGTCCTTCTGTATGCCATATCAGAATCCTCCTTGCTCAGCTTGGTATGCGCCTCTCTTTTATGGAAGTCATTCATTCCACCACATAGAAGTAATGCTATGGGTACTTATTTAGGGTTTGTCATCTCCTCCATGCAATTGATCTACATCCAAGAGTTGAAGGAAGTTCTCTTTTCAGTGACACTCAGATGTTTTGGGGCTCTCTCATGTTCTTCAGCCCGATCCCAGTTGGGCACCTCTTCAAGGGTGGAGGTGACAGAGAAAGGCCAAAGTAAACAGTATACACAAGCACTACTCAAAACAGTCAGCCAGACTAAGAACTGAAAGGCCAATGTATGTGGTTCTGAGGCTGTCTGACCACAGCACCCACACCTATGAATACCCAGAAGCCCACTGCTTTCTAGTGCTACATATTTTGCTCATCCTCCTCCATCCATCCCCTCATCCTTCTTTGGTATTCTTCATTTCTAGGTGGGCCCTCTCATGATCTTTAGCCCAATCCCTGCTGTGCATATCTTTGATGGTGGAGATGATAGAGAAAGGTCAAAGTAAACAGTATAGCATAGTGCTTAAGGGTACCAAACTGCAAACCTGGAGGCCTGGGTTTGAGTTCCATCACCCCCGCTTGCATATTGTGAGACCCTGATCAAGTCGTTTACCTTCCTTGTGCTCCCAGGTCACACTTGGAAACAAGCTCCGGCTTTGTGTGCCTTTCCTAGTTAAATAATTTCCCTTTTCCCTTTCCCTATGCACAAGCACTACTCAAACCAGTCAACCTCACTTAGAACTAAAATATCTCCGTTCTTAAATTATTCTTATTTTGTCCCAATAGCTATGATTTCCATGATCTCAGTATCTTCCACATCTGTAGTACCTCACTCTTCTGTTGTAGTGAAATTCCATGTTCCCAGAAAATGATGGTCTACGAATAATTTTATTTCATAATGTTTCTTCTTGAACTGTAAAAAATTATCTTTTTCCAAGATACACACCAATCTCTGTCTGGACAGCAGATTTGAACAGTGTATCTGATAAAAGTGTAGAGAACAAATAAAGGAACAGTGTAAAATGATAAAAAAAAATAAAGGAACCCTGCAATAGAGTGTATGTCACCAAGCTCTTTTTACCCATAAACCTCTTGATAACCCTGCAACACAGGCAATGCAGGTTTTGACTGGGGCTATGGTGGAATTTGTGCCAAACCCCTACTGCTTTCAAGCTGTCCCTTTAAAATCTCACTGCACTGCTTGTTCTGGGTGCTAGATGCACCTCAGGGGGAGGGTGTTAACAAGCAACACATGGGCCCAATAAAGGGGGAGAGAGACAGAGGTTTCTGTTTCAGAGAGGCACAAGTAAAGACAGGACAAGACTGAATTGTTTGATAAGCTGAATGTAAGCTGTCTGTTTTATGTTTTATTCTGCTACTGAAAGTAAAGCAGATAACTTCCTTGTTCACTACCCTGCTACATGTGGTTGACTTTAGCAGTGGGATTGAACTTCCTTTGTCTAAAAGGGATAAGATGGATGAAGTATTGAAATGGCTGGCAGAACAGCAAACAACACAGGCCCAGGTGCAAAGTGATTGAATGCATACCTCTCAACCTTTTGTCACTGAAATGAGGGACATGGATATTTTTGACACTCAAAATGAGGGACAATGACCTCAGAATGAAGGACACATCCTCAAACTTGAGATACAAGCTCAGAACACTGTGAAAACCATAGTCTTTACTTGTGCAAAGTTTATTTTGGATTTAGTGTTTTAGAATATTAAGAGTTTCTGCTTTAAAATCTGAATTTACAGCACATTCTCCATGTGGCAGCACCATTTTCAAGAGGGATGGATGAGGGACAGAGCAATTTTAAGAGGCAAAATGAGGGATGTCCCTCGTAATGAGGGACACTTGAGAGGTATGATTGAATGGCTCAGCAAGCACAACAGCAGGCTTCAAGAGACCAGCAGCAGGAGCAACAGCAGGCTCAGCTGGCAGAGCAGCAGACTCAGAAGTCCAAAAATTGGCACAGCAGGTTCAGATACATAGTGACTGAATGGCCCAGCAAGCTCAATTGCAGGCACAGAGAGACCAGCAATAGCAGGAGTTTATGAAGCAGGTGCTACAAACACAGAAAGAAGCTGTGCCACAGCTCCAGGTCATAGTGAATGCAGTTGCTGTAGGATGCCACCCCATGCTAACAAGAATGGTTCCTGAGAAAGACCCTGAGGCCTAATTTGTGACTTTTGAGAGTGTAGCCAGTACCACTACCTGGCCACAAGAAAGTTGCTACTCACACTGCACCATATCTGACTGAAGATACTCAAGCTGCATATAGAAGCCTAACTGTTGCTACCCACCAGACACTATGATCAGGGAAAAGTGGTTATGTTGGAGCTTGTTGGAATAACCAAAGAGAGTTACCAACAGAATTTTCACACTTCAGGTTTCAAGGGTGGAACATGACCTAGAGTGCTTGCACAAAATTACAAGACTTGGCTACTCAGTGATTAACACCAGAGGTATGCACTTAAGAGGAGATTATGGATTTGACTGTAGTGGAGCAGTACCAGAACATTTTACCAGATCAAGTCTGTGACTTATAGAGAATGGCAAAGGCAGAAGTATTTACTCTTGGATGAATCCACAAATTTGGCACAATTCAGACACGGATCAATCCATAAAGTGTGAAGTTTCACTGTGAAATGTGGAATTTTGCTCACAAAGTGCGAAATTTTGTGAGTGAAATTCTGCATTTTGTGGTGAAAACTTTGCACTTCACCATGAAAACTTTACGATTTGAGCAAAGTTGCTGAGGTCTAGGAAAACTTTGTGAAGCTCCATGAATGCAAATTTTCATCACTTTACAGCAACCTAGCCAGCAAATTAAAACTGTACCACATCTCTATCTGTGAGTGGGTAAGCTAGCATGAATAGACCAGTCTGGCAATAGCAATGAAAATCACAGAACATTACCCCGAGGCTGAAAGACCACAGGTTGCTAAAAAGAGTGGAACCCACGTCAAACCTCAAGTGGCAACCCAAAGAGAAGATCCAAGCAGAAAAGGGGAGAGAGGAATTTGGCCAGAATAGGAACAAATGTGCTGGTTGGAGTATGTGGTTAAGTGTAGAAATACTGCTTAATCCTCACCTAAAAAGGTATGACCCCCAGGCCTGGTGCAATTCCCATAGTCCCAAGGCTCTGCTCTCCAGTGACCCACATGGGGAGGCACAGGTCATAGACCTATTAGTAAAATTGTATGTTTTTGTTGTGGTAAAATGGGGCATATCAGTAGGTTCTGTGGCCACATGGACTGTGATTTTGTGGAACACAAGGCTATCACCCACACACGAGTCCCAGTTCAAAAACTCGTATACAATATCAGTGCAAGTTGGAAATCAAACAGTTACAGGTCTGGTGGATTTGAGCTGTGGGTAGACACTGGTTAAATAATCTGTAATATGATCCAACCTGGGTCAGTGGAGAGATCTCATAAATATTGCCTGCATGCATGGGGATACCTATGAATACCCCACAACCCCAATATGGTTAAAAGTAGGCAACTGGGTAGGAATAATAAAGGTAGAATTATTAAAACCTTATCCTGGTTAGTAGTCTTGGGCTGAGACTGGAAAGATTTTTACCCTCCTGAAGAGCAATACTGAAAGTTTGTGCTCATAAGAAGCCATACAGACAAAGGGACTAGAAAATGTATTTCCTTTACTGGCTCTGAACTATTTGGCCCACAAGGAAGTCTATGAAGTCCTGGGGTCAGAAACAGAGGAGGAAAAACATAGGGCCCCTCCCATCTAAGGTTATGCTGGTGGGAACCACAAGAACCCACGTCCAAGGAAGGTCCAAGGTAATTCAGATGAGGATGCTGCATCCACATTCAGAGGAGCTATGAAATCCTTCTGGAAGTCAGACCAGAAATTCTGCAAACCTGGCCAACATAATTTCTGAGCAAAGGGCTGATGAGGTTCTCAGCAATGTCTATCAGAATATAGTTGTGGTAAGTGGTAAAGTGGTAGATGAACAAAAGCCACAATGTTTTTCAAGGTTTGAATTTAAGGATGATATTTTGTACTGGGTGGAACCTGAGAAACAAGTTGGGACTTTATGTTCTCAGTTAGTGATCAGTTAGTGGTCTGCAAAAAGGGAGGTACTGAGGTTGGCCCCTACTATTCCTACTGTTGGTCTTTTGGGCAGGAAGAAAACCAAGGCATGCATCATTGACCAGTCCTTCTGGCCTGGTATGTGGAATGAAGTAGCAGAGTTTTGTGCTTCCTTTCCTGAATGTCAGTTGGTAGCCCCAGAAGTATAAAAAGGCCCTTTTGATCCCTATGCCAATAATGGACACCCCGTTTTAAAGAATTTGATTTAATATGGTTGGAACCTTGATAAAAAGTACATCTGGGTACCAGTATGTATTGATTATACTGGATTGCACTGACTTACAGTCGAGCTTCCAACTAAGAAGGCTGCCTAACGCAAATGCTCTGCTCCTTGGGCACCAAACTATAAAATAGCCTAATTTTAAAGCATTATTTTGACAGTTTTTTGTTACAGATTTCAATATCTTTCATTCCCTTCTAATAAAATCAGTTTGAAAAACAGAAAGTTTTTTTGTCAAAATTTGAAGAGGAATATTCAGCTGCACCATAGAGATGGCTGGCACCATGGCTCCTCCGAACAACAGAGACCTGGGAGCTATACAGACTATGTTTGCCTGGATTCTCAATGAAATTTCCTCCTTTAAAGCCTCCCTTACTAACACTAAAAGCAGAACTGAGCACCTAAACTTGAGGGTGTTTGACAATGAAAATACCCTCCAGACTTTTGAATGGCATTCTAATGCATGTGATATGGAGATAGCATGACTGTAACTGGAGCTCCTGCTGGTGTGGGAAAAGCTTGATGACCTTGAATGTAGGGTAGCAGAAGCAACATTAAAATAATTGGACTGCGTGAATGGGCTAAAGGGAAGAATTTGCTAGCCTTTATGCAGCAATGCTTTGAGAGATACGAGGACTTCAGAACACCCCTCTTGATGTCCAGAGGGCACGTAGATCCTTATACTAAAGGATGATGAGAGACCCTTTTTAAAATTCTCAGTGAAAGAGTTGCTTTTCTAGAAGGCTAAGGAGAATGGGCCTCTGATGTATCATGGGCACCACATCTCCCTATATCAGGGGTTCAGTTTTCAAACTGGTCCTGAGATCAATGCATGCTGTGCCAAACAGCAGCTTGCATCAGAGACTGGTGTGCCAGGTACCCGTCACCTGATTTTTGTAGAGGTGGGATCCCAGCACCAAAGTCCCCCATGTTGGTGCAACCACTCCAGTGTGACAAACAGAAGACACATGTGAGGGGAATGCTGCAAGCTGTGGGATAGCTGTGCGCCATGGCAACCAGTGCCAGAGGCCCACCAGCTGTGTGTCCTGGAGGCCAACAGCAGTTGCGGGGGTCCAGTCAGAGCAGGGTGGAAGGTACAGACACCAGGCCATACCAGATGGGGACACTGTGAGTGCCAGGGCCATTAGGCTATTAGTGATGACCAGGAGAATAGCTGGCAGGGGGCAGAAGAACAAAGGAAGCTGTGGCAGTTCTGAAGTGCCCAGGCACAGGCATGGCATTGGTGGTGGTGGGTCATAACATGGGTTCCCATTAGCACAGTGCTGTGCCCCACTGCCAGGTGCCATATATCTGTGCACAGCAGGTACATCCCACAATGAAATTACAGGGTCAACATACTGAACGTGGTACATCTGCAAGACAGAATGAGCTTTTAGGAATGTCAAGTGATATACCTGCTACAACTGTATGGCTGGCTATCAGAACACACAATTGCACAGCAGTCACAACACATGCACTGGTATCAAACACATACTGCTAGATTTTCCTGGTGTACAACCAAAAGCACCATACCTAAGGAGAGGGGACATATATGAGACCTAAGAAGTGATGGTGAGTCCGTATGGGATCTATATGGAACCTGCCATGTCCCTTCGGTGCTAGTCTGCCATCCTACATAAGGAATCACTCTCATCATCCAGCATGTAAGTATTCCACATACTGGCCAAATGTACCATGACAGGGTACCTTCCTAGGTGGTACGTGAACCGTGCACTGAATGGGATGAGGGATCCATATACATGTCACCTCATAACAGACAGTGGCATCATGCTGTATGTGGTCCTGGCCTGACAGTCCCCAAATGGTTGGTATACTCCCCTGATGGCCTAAGACAGGCATATCCCAGTATGCAAACTTTGCACTGTGAGGTATTAACAACAACAAAAATGGAAAGGGATCTGGGGCTAGTCATATCAGATGACCTAAAGGTAAGCAAGCAATGTGAGAAGGCAGTAGAGATGGCAGGGGGGATACTGGGATGTATAGGGAGAGGCATCACTAGTAGAAAATAGGAAGTTATTATCCCTCTGTACAGACAGTTGGTGAGACCCCATCTGGAGTACTGCATGCAGTTCTGGAGACCCCATCTCCAAGAGGACATAGACAGGATGGAGGCAGTCCAGAGGAGGGCAACTTATTTATTTATTTATTGAACCTATTTCACCAGGAAAGGCACACAGAGCAAAACGATGCTCGTCTCCCGGTGCGACCTGGGGGAAGGGGTACACAGGGAGGATAACATGCAGGTTATCACAATAGAGATACATTAAATATATGTACAGAGTTACGAAACACAATAGAGATACATTAAACAGATGTACAGAGTAGCTTGGATTTACTTGTTTACAGCATTGGCTAGACATTCATTAAAAAGTGTATACAGCAAGTTCAGACATACAACATACCTATATGGAGCACAGATTGGTGCTGTAAAATACAGTTTAGGCAGGACAGAGAGGGGCAGAAGTGCGATAAGGCGAGAAGTGCCTTTAGATATATAAGCCAGCCTCCAGTGTAGGGTGTGCCACTGGTAGACATGGGAATTGATAGGGGTGGAGCCATTCATTAAGGGGTACAGGCACAGTTTACAGCAAGGTAGTTAGCTAGTGCAGCTGATAGGGAATAGGTAGAGGAAGAGTGATGGATATGAGGGGGGAGTGCATTCCAGAGTTTCTGGAAACAGTACGAGAAGGCTGTTGTTCCAGCTGAGGTCTTACGACTGGGAATATTTAGTAGTCTGGTGTCAAGGGATTGGAGGGCGTGAGGAGGAGTGGGAGCTGACAACAGTAAGGAGGAGAGGTAGGATAGGAGGGTGCCATGCCAGAATTTTGAGACAAACTTGGAGCAGTGCAGTAGGCATTGATTTTTCGAGGCAGGAGAAGGCGAGGGTGCAGTAGAAATCACAGTGGTGGGAGTGGGGGGAAGCATTAAGGGCAGAATGCATTAAAAATGAGATCTAGTTTAGATAAGGTGGCTTTAGGTGCAGTGCTGTAGACCATGTCACAGTAGTCGATCGAGGGAAGGATCATCTTCTGCACTAGTTCCCACCTAACCGAGAAAGGGAGGCAAGAAGCGGTTCACTGGAGGGCACCTAGCTTGGGGCGGAGTTTTTATGACAGCATCAACCATGATCAGAGAATGTAAGGTGACAGTTGAGCCATACTCCTAGATAACGGAAGGAAGCAACATCCTCCAGGGTAGTCCCATCCAGAGTGTGGAAGAATGGGAGCGAGGGGAGTCAGGACAGCCTCTGACACGTGTTGAAGGACATGGTGACAGTTTTTTTAGCGTTTAGCACGAGTTGGTGTGAGCTGAACCAGAGTTGGACTTTATTGAAATCAGACTGGAGGTTGGATGTTACTTCATCCAGGGAGAAGCCAGAGGTGAACAGGATGGTGTCGTCAGCATACATGTGTATAGATGAAGCTGTGCAGATTGCAGATTTGAGGCAGGTTGTTGAGAAAAATGGGGAACAGGAAGGGGCCGAGGACTGACCCTTGGGGGACACCAGTAGTCACGGGGAGAGGGGGGGGATGTAGCATCTGCAATTCTTACAGATTGTGTTCTTCCTGAGAGATAGGCACTGAACCATTTAGTAGCTGAGGCAGTAAGGCCTGCCTCTGAGAGGCTAGTTATCAGCAAAGGGTGGGAGACGGTGTTGAATGCTTTAGCGAGGTCGACAAATATAGCCAAGGAGATCTGACCTCTATCCAGACCGGAGAGGATGGAGTCAGTGAGTCTTAACAAGGAGGAAGCAGTGGAGTGGCCCTGTCTGAAACCAGACTGGAATGGTGTAAAGAAGTTTGAGTCAGAGAGGAAGAAGGTAAGTTGGGTGAGTACTAGGTGCTCTTGTAGCTTGGCCAGGACCTGGAGTAGAGATAGGGCAGTAGTTTGCAGTGAGGAGGGGGTCCCTTTAGGGAGGTTGATGACAGTGGCATGTTTCTAGGTCCGGGGTAAAGTAACAGTGGTAAATCAGAGGTTTAGGAGATCAACTAGAGGTGGTGCTATGACTGGTGTAGAGAGGAGGAGGATTTTGGTGTCCAGCCCATCAGGGGAGTTATTTTTAGAAGGGTTTAGAGCTAGTAGGCCTGGAGGGCTTCAGATTGTGTGATAGGTTGGAAGGAGAAGGTGCAAAGTCTAAGTGAGTTCGAGGTAGTGTCTGCAGTAGTGTCTGGTGGAGTAGTAGGGGGCAGGGAGGGGAGGAGGGGGAGGAGAGTCGAGGCACAAGAGGTAAAGTAAGTGTTGAATTCAGCAGCCACCACCCCTGGGTCAGAGAGAAGTGAGTTGTTTACAGTTAGGTGTGGTGTGGGATTTGCCACCAGGGGGGGAGAAGAGAGAGTGGATGGGATGGGTTATTTAAGTTAGTCTGGAGGGAAGAGTTGAAGTATTCAGTTGTAGCGAACCTAGTTGCTGTGGTACACTTGTTACATAGTATACGGTATTTTGTGTAGTCTTGTGGGAGGTGCAAAATGTTATGCACTCGCCAAGCTTTGTCTCTGGCGTTATGGCAGGCTATCAGTTCTTGAGTGATCCAAGGCAGGTGGTTACAGCGAACCCTGGAGCGACAAAGTGGGGCATGCCTGTTCCAGACAGTGATGAACATGTCTTGGAAGTGAGCTAAGGCGTAATCAATGGAGGGGGCAGGGGAGGACCAGTTGGCGAGGCTAGGTCTTCATGCACGGTGGCTAGGTTGAGGGATCGAGACCCCGGAATATGAACTTAAGGGCAGATTTGGGGTGGTGAGTTTTCCTGATAAGGTAGATAATGTGGGGTCACTCAGGAGTTAGGAGCAGACCAGCTTGGATAACCGGTGGGGGTGGGAGGTGAGTGACCAGTCAATGAAGGTGTGCTTCATAGAGCTGGGATTTAATTGGGTAGGCTCCATGATGGATTGAGACAGGTTTGGGGCAGAAATGTCCGTTCTGGTTTTGCTGAGAGAATGAGATAACCAGTTGTGGTTAAAATCCCCCATGATGTATAATTCCCCCTTCGATGATAGAGAGGAGATTTGTGCAAGTAGGTCAGTGACAATTGATACTGGAGTGCCCGGCCAGCAGTATACACCAGCTATGTAAATAGGGAGTAAGTTCAAGTTCAAGTTCATTGCAGGAAAGACTCCGTTGAGCAAGCTCATTCACAAGGAGGTCCTCATGCACATACACATACAATTCCAATTACATAGACAGGAGATATAAAATGTAGAACAACAAAGAAAAAAATAGTATAATACAAGAGGTATACACAATAGAAGTCCTTATGCTATACATGACAGTGCAGGTGGGGTAGTTCCAGTTGAACCATTATAAGTTCATGGGCTTTTGGTATGGACTTTGATAAAACTATAGAGAAGTGCAGGTTGGCATTTATATAAATGGCAGTGCCACCGACTCTGCTAGCCCTGTCTTGGCGGGTCATGGTATAACCTGGGATTGAGACAGAGGGCTCAGAGATATTTTTGTTTAGCCATGTCTCAGACAGGATGATGATGTCAGGGGCATAGTGGGTAGCAAGCACCTGCAGGGAGTCGATTTTGGGAGTGAGGCTTCTTATGTTTAGGTGCAAGAGGCACAGGCCATGGGGGAGGGCGGGGCCGCTGGGGATTGAGGTGATAGAAGGGTTTGGAGAGAGTCCAGGCATATTTAGCAGGGTAGGGGAGTGGTGGGAGCCTGGGTTAGGATGTATGTTCCCAGCTGCAATGAGCAGGAGGGCAATAGTCAGATAGTGTCCAAAGAGTTGAAGCCACCTATAGGTGTTTGAGTGACATCTTGTGTTGGTGCGTGGGCAGCTGTGGGAGGTACGATGGGAGGTAAGTAAAGTTAGTATTGACCATGTGTGGGGGGAAGGGAAGAGGAAGGGGCAGGGACATATGATTGAGTGGATCCATGTATGGCTAAGGTGAGTGGCCATTGGAGAGTATGGGTGGTGGTGCATCCTTATAAGATCAGGTAGTATAGGAGGTTGAGTTTGAGGGAATATTTGGGGTAAGTTGGGGGGGACAGTGGGATGGCAGAAGGTAATGATAGTAAGGAGGGACAGGTAGCCTAGCTGAAGGACATTGCCAGTGCCATGCAGCAAATAGGATTTATGGTGAGGGAGAGAGGTTGAGGAAGGCGTAAGGTACAATTTTGTTTACAGAAGATAAGGGATTGTTTTGTGTGTGTGTGTGTGTGTGTGTGCATGGGGAGGGGAGATTAAAAAAGACTAGAAGTGATAATTGGGAATTAGGGGTAATTCTAGGTTTCACACACCAGGCAGTGTGCAAGGATGCTTTTGGCAGAAATAGCAGCCACTAGTGGCAGGTGCTGATAGCCTGCAAATGGGAGAATTGCCTGATAGTTTTTTTCAGGTCACCTGATATCCACTATAAGACATCAAGTCGACCAAGGGTGGTGGTGGGGGCGGTGAGGCAGCTGATGCGCAGCGTCAGCGGGGCCTCCTACTCCAATGTTTCAGAAAGGTTCAGGGCTGAGTTACTGCAGTGCTAGCAGTGCTGCAGGCTTAAAAGGCTTTTCAGAGACTGTCGTTACCTGTTTGGAATGCTGTGGGGGTACTTGACCGGGAGGCACCATACCCCTCACGACCTATGCCCATGAGGGAAGCCTTCTATATCCTGCGGAAGAAACAGAGCAAAGGATTAAGAACAAGCAGAGAGGTTGTGGTGATGCAGGTGGGGGGGGAAGGGGACAGGGAAGCATTTCAAATCCGAATGAGCATTCAAATCCAATTCGAATTCAAGTGAGTTGTTTTAATTTTGGATATGGCTTATTTCTGCAGGCTACATGTTACAGTAACAGAATCAAGATGCTTGAATTATTTTCTTATGCTGTAGCAGCAAGCAGAGGTGTGGGGTGAGAGCAGCTTCTATTTCCCATGTGTTTTTAAATGGAGAAGTGGTGCCTTTGCACTCACTGAGATCAAGTGGAGATTTAAGCCACTAAGACTCCAGGGGTTCACTTTAACTACTACCTTGCAGCAACATTTAGAGGGTGATTTTAAGGAGAAATTTAGGCAGGGTCTGGCTCCGGTTAGCATAGAACCCTCTTTTTTTTTTTTCACAAGGCAAAATTCGTACACTTAATAATGCAGTAAATAATTACACCAGCAGTATGCAGTAATGGAACGTGGAATTGGTAGTAAGCTAAACAGAAACTGAATTTTTTTCTTTTAACAGAGTCACAGTGCAATAGACAGCATAGTGTAATAAACACTTAATTTAAACTAGGAGAAATGGTGCCAAAATGGCTCTTAAGGTACACACTCTACCCAGTTTGAAATGGTCGCTAGATGCTGAAAAGTACTCAGAGAAAAAACATCTCCACATTGTGGGTCAGAAAAACCTTTAAGACAGTTTGAGAAGTTTTTTTTTTTTTTCCCTACTCCGATGTTTCAGTAAGGTTCAGGGCTGAGTTACTGGAGTGCTAGTAGTGCTGCAGGCTTGGAAGGCTTTTCAGAGACTGTCGTTACCTGTTCAGAATGCTGTGGGGGTCCTTGGCTCTGGGGAGGGTGCTGTACCCTCATGATCTATGCCCACGAGGGGAGCCATCTATTTGCTGTTCAGAATGCTGTGGGGGGTCATTGACTCATGGGAGGGCACCATACCCTCACGACCTATGCACACGAGGGGAGCCTTCTATATGCTATTCAGAATGCTGCGGGGGTCCTTGGCTTGGGGGAGGGCAACATACCCTCATGACCTATGCCCACAAAGGGATCCTTCTATAGATAAAATGGTGCAGGGTCTGCAAGAGAAGCCATACGGAGAGAGACTAAAGGAGCTTAATATGTATACCCTTGAGGAAAGGAGGGAAAGAGGGACATAGAAACTTTCAGGCACCTCAAGGGAATCAACAAAGTCCAAGAGGGTAGTATCTTTTAGAAAAGAGATAAGCAAGAACAAGGGACACTATTTGAAGATAGAGGGGACAGCTCAGGGCTTTGTGAGGAAGTATTTTCCACAGAGAGGGTGGTGAACGATGGAATGGCCTTCCTGAAGAGGTTGTGGGGTAAACAACAATGAGGGAACTCAAGAATGCATGGGACAGACATAAGATAATTCTGGTGGGGGAGGAAGAAGTAGGCGTTGGTTAACTAGGATCTGCAGCTTATCCAATAGGTAGAGAAATGGGCAGACAAGGTGGGCTAAGTGAAAATCATCTGCCATCAAACACTATGTTTCTATGTTCCATAGACATCCATGTCCTGCATGTCCCTTATGTGTCCCGTGTGTCCGATACATCTTTTAGATGAACCTGAGGTCCCTAGTCTTGAGTGTCCTGGGGCGAAATAGATTGAATAGACTTCCATAGGGTTTTTCTTCACTTTCAGAAGAAGCCAGAAGGTGAAGGAAGGAAACATATTCAATTCAGTGCTTCAGAGTAACTGGTAACTGGTATTTTTCTTTTAAACTTAGATTGTAGGCTTGTAGTGACACTATACTTTCTTTCTGTGTTGTCTTTACTTATAATTGGTTTTGGGCTGTTGAAAATTTAAAAAATAGTGGTGGTGTAATTCTGTGCTGTCTTTAATTGCTGCAAATTTTATCTTGGCTTGTCTGACTGTCCTGTAGCTGGGCTAAGGGTGTTAATTGTCTGGTCTCTGACCTCAGCTACGTGATAACTGAAGGTGGGGCTTAGTCACAGTTAAAGCAGCAAACAGAAGTTCATCTTCTCAGAAGAAGCCAGAAGGTGAAGGAAGGAAACATATTCAATTCAGTGCTTCAGAGTAACTGGTAACTGGTATTTTTCTTTTAAACTTAGATTGTAGGCTTGTAGTGACACTATACTTTCTTTCTGTGTTGTCTTTACTTATAATTGGTTTTGGGCTGTTGAAAATTTAAAAAATAGTGGTGGTGTAATTCTGTGCTGTCTTTAATTGCTGCAAATTTTATCTTGGCTTGTCTGACTGTCCTGTGGGTGAAGGATGTTAATTGTCTGGCCTCTGACCTCAGCTACGTGATAACTGAAGGTGGGGCTTAGTCACAGTTAAAGCAGCAAACAGAAGTTCCCCTCCCACCCCTCCCCAACTCTTAATTATATGCCCTGATAAATCTGATTGACAGGAGCTAAACACAGGGTATAGTAAGAGGTGTGAAGTAGGAGGGGCATAAGGGAGAAGACCACCCTCAGCACAACAAGTGTTTTGACTCATTTATTTATTGGTTTCTTTTTCCTTAAAAAAATATATATCTGAGGATCAGTTACAGGATTTTTAATACTGTAAATAAATAAAAAGAGAACTAAGAGAGCTTCAGTAGCAGATAAGTAGTGGAATTGCAGTATAATGTGGGGAGTGGTGCAATGTAGTGGCTGTGGGGCAGCCATATTCAGGCAGACCTTCTGGACACTGAGGTTCTGCCCTATCTGCATGCATCTCTCGGGACTGAGGGATGAGGTAGCCAGACTCAGAGCGGAAGTAACTGGGTCAGAGTACCATCACCCTGTCCAGGAACCACCCAGTCCAATGCAGCTGCCTCAAAGGATGCCGAGAACGAGGAGCACTTGGATGACAGTGGGCTCAGGAGGGTTAGAGCAGTCAGGCAGAGGCACATCCCAGATCCTATTCCTCTCAAGAACTCATATGCCACACTGGCAAATGAGGACAACCAAATAGAGGTACCCAGGAAGTGGAAGGAAAGGAGATGGGAGGTTAGGCAAGGAGGTGACCTCAGTGGGAAAGCAGTGGACCCCAGAGGAGGAGGAAGCGAATCCTGGTGGGGACTCCATCATAAGAGGGATCCAGCTAGGAACACAGGAGGGGAGGACAGGGAGGTGAGGTGCCCACCAGGTGCCACGGCATGGAGGGATGGAAGGAAGATACTGGGGATCACTGGGAAGGCAAGACAGGAGGGTGAGCTGGATGTCATTATCCACCTAGGTACTAATGACTTGGCAAATGGGGAGCCAAGGAAGTTCAGGAAGAGTTTAGGAAACTGGGAGGGTCTCAAGCAAGTAGCTACTTCTGTCACTTTCTCAGAAGTACTACCTGTGAGAGGCAAGGGAGAGCATAGAGTGCATGCACCAGGAACTTTAACTCATGGTTGAAGAACTGGTGCTGTGAGGAAGGATTGGATTCATTGGTGACTAGGGACCCATCTGGAGGGATGGAGGTTTGTTCAAGCCTGATGGCCTGCATCCATCCTGGAGGGAATCAAGCACTCAATGATAAGTTTAAATGCTACATTGACAAGCATTTAAACTAGCAAAGGGTGGCAGGCCAGCAAGGATGGTACCTACTTGCTCACCCCACAGCTAGTAATGGAACCAGTGAACCAGAGGAGTGGGTATCTCTGCAAAGCAGTGTGCAAAAGTTGAGATTAGTGTCCAAAAGGTGGATAAGCAGAAAGGGCAGAATTCAGCAGAAGGGCAGACAGCAAGGAGAACCAGGGATAAATGACAACCAAGGAAGGGGCTGGAGTAGAACAGTGAAGCAGTCTAGGGAGGTCAAATCATGGAAAGCCATGTGCAAATGCCAGGAGCCTTAGCAACAAGATGGAAGATCTGGAGGCTGTCATGGTACAGTCAGACCTGGACATTGTGGCCATCACTGAAACCTGGTGTAATGATAACCATGACTGGGAGATGGCCATACCTGGCTACAACATATTCAGAAGAGACAGAGCAGGCAGGAAGGGAGGAGGTGGCACTGTATGTGAAAATGACATAAGGGCCACACAGATCCAGGAGGAACAAATGGGGAAAGATACTGTGGGTTAAGCTGGAAAGGAAAATGGGGCCAGCCATCCGCACAGGTGTGGTCTATAGACCACCAGCCCAGGAGGAAGAAACAGATAGGAGTTGATGCTAGCCATCCAAAGGATGGCTGACAAGGTGAGGTAGTACTGGTTGAGACTTCAATATACCAGATGTGGACTGGAGCATCCCAGCAGCAGCATCAACTAGGGAGCAGATTTATCCTGGACTCCTTCAGGTGCCTTCCTCAAGCAACTGGTCATGGAACCAACTCGGCAGAAGGCAATACTGGACCTTGTGCTCACAAACAGGGACAGTGTGATGGGGGTAACAGTGGGGAGCACCTGGTAACAGTGACCACCAGTCATTGTGGTTTGAAATCACAGAAAGAGCAGAACCAAACCACACAAAAACACATATCCTGGATTTTAGGGGGCAGACTTTGGGAAAATGGGAGATGCTTGAAAGAGGCATTAAGGGAATGGGACAGGAATCAGGGATTGAGGAACAGTGGGCAGTATTTAAAATGGGGATTATAAGAACAACAGAATTATGCATTAAGCAGGTTAGCAAGAGGAAAAGAAAGAGGAGACCATTATGGTTTTCCAAAGAGGTAGCAAAGAAAGTGAAAGCCAAAAGACTGCATTCAGGCAATACAAAAGACACAGGCAGAAGGGATAGGAGAAGTACCAGGAGAAACAAAGGGAGGCAGGGAGTCAGTAAGGAAGCCAAAGCTCAGACAGAAGAACACATTGCAAAATCAGTGGTTAAAGGGGACAAAACCTTTACAGGTACATAAGTGAAAAAGAAGGACAAAGGGAGGGATAGTTAGACTGAAGGGGAGGATGGGAGCAGCGTGGAGGATGACAACAGTAAAGCTGACATATTGAACAGGTATTTCTGCTCAGTCTTTACTAAGGAAGAGGGGGATGGGTCTGAAGGGGTACAAGGGGTGAGAATGGTGCAGAAATGGACACAAGTCCCTTTACCGAGAAAAGGTCCTGAAGGAACTGGAAGTAATAAGAGTTGACAAAGCAATGGGGCCAGATGGGGTGCACCCAGGGTCCTTAAAGAACTAAGAGAGGTGGTGGCTGAACCTCTGGCTATCCTGTTCAGCCAATCACTGGAAACAGGGAGGTACCCAAAGACTGGAGGACAGCAGATGTAGTCCCCTTATACAAAAGTGGGAACAAAGAGGAAGCGGGAACTACAGACCAGTCAGCCTCACCCGGTAGTGGGAAAGATCATGGAAGCACTACTGAAGGAGAGATTGGTGGAACATCTGGTTGTCAATGGACTACAGGACCCAAGGCAGCATGGTTTCACCAGGGGAGGTCATGTCAGACCAACCTCATTGAATTTTTGACTGGGTGACTAGGAGGTGGATCAGGGGAGGGCAGTGGACATGGCCTATCTGGACTTCAGCAAGGCCTTGACACTGTGCCACATAGAGACTATTACACAAACTGGGGAATATGGGTGTGGGCAGGACAGTAGTGTGGTGGGTAGGTAACTGGCTGGGTGGCAGGACACAGAGGGTGGTGGTAAATGGCTGTCACTCCACAGAGGGAAGAGTGACCAGTGGGGTACCACAGGATCAGTGCTGGGACCGGTCCTATTCAACATCTTCATCGGTGACATTGCACAGGATATAGAAGGCAGAATTTCACTGTTCGCTGATGACACAAAGCTCTGTAACAGAGTAGACACACAGAGGGTGTAGACAGAATGAGAAGGGACCCAGAAACTTGAAGAATGGTCAAGGGTTTGGCAGTTGAAATTCAATGCAAAGAAGTGCAAGATAATGCATATGGGGCACAAAACCCTGGCACAATATATCAGTTGGGGGGTGAGGATAGCATGCACCAAGCAGGAAAGGGATCTTGGGGTTGTCATCTCTGATGACCTCAAGGTAGAAACAGTGTGACAAGGCATCAGGTAAGCAAATAGAGGATGCTGGGATGTATAGGCAGGGCATCACCAGCAGGAAAAGGAGGTCTTATCTGCTATACAAGACACTAGTGAGGCCCCACCTGGAGTACAGTGTACAGTTCTGGAGACCATACCTACGTAAGGACATAGACAGGGTAGAGAAGGTTCAGAGGAGGGCAACAAAGATGGTGCATGGGTTGCATCACAAATCCTAGAAGACAGGTTGAAGGAACTGAACATGTACTCGTGGAGGAGAGGAGGGAGAGAGGGATATGATAGAGACATACAAGTATCTTACAGGGAGGAACAGGGTGCAGGAAAACACTATTTTTAGCGAAAAGATGTTTCAGGACTAGAGGGCATGGGATGAAGTTGGAGGAGGACGTTCAGAGGAAACATGAGAAAGAATTTCTTCACAGAACGGGTGGTGGACAAGTGGAACACCCTGTCAGAGGAAGTGGTGGGGGCTGAAACAATCACGGGATTTAAGAATGCATGGGATAGACATAAAGGAATTCTAGAGGTCAGGGGTAAGGGGAAATAGACTTCTAGGAAAACAAACTGAACTTACAAGCTCAAATGGGCAGACTAGGTGGGCCATAGGCCCTTATCTGCCGACACTGTCTATGTATCTATGTATCTATGTATCTATGTATTATGGGAGTTTTTCTTTTCAGGTCTAGAGTCAATATTTATAAGAAGTGATGACTCATGTAATTCGAACTAGGTGCAGAGACATTATCAAACAGCAAGATATGGAACAAATACAAACTATAAAATTACCTTTTCATTACACAACATTACACATAATACTTCTCAGGGAAGCATATAGAAACATATTAGTAAAGCTGAGGTATTGTACAGTACTAACAACATTTAGAAATGAAAATTGCAATGGAAATGCACTGTTTAGGCAAAAACAGAATGCTATAACCTCACCGTATTGTAGGAGTGGCATGAAGGTGGTTGATGATTTGAATCATATTAGGCATGCATAGGATCACCTTCCACCCCATATTATTGCAAGGGATAGTGCCCAGGTTGTTAGACCACCGCTGGCTGGTCTAACTCAAGCAGACCATATGGCCTTTGGGGGGGGTTGAAAAATACTATTTATGGGGGATGCTGCTGCCCCACGTGGTGTAAGTTCCCACTTTGCCTTGGCACAGTTGTTCATCTGCCGCAAACATGGTGCAAGCCTGGCTTTGGAAAACAGTCCTGGCACAGGCTGTGGTAGAAAATCAGTAATGACACAAGGTGTGGTGCAGTGACCCCCTTTTGTCATTTTTCTTTGATGCAAGCACATTTGCATCATTCCTGTGGCTTTGAAAATTGGTCCCCAGGACTTTTCTGCTTCTGTCAATAAGTGCCAAGCTTCTGTAATCCCTAGGTGGCACTATACAGATGGCTATCACTGCTGCCTTGCCGGCCGAAATAAGGATGAGGGGCCTGAGTTCTCAAAATTAACTTTAAGCTGGATCTTACCCAAGACAGTACATTGCACAGTGCCTCTACCCAGGTATAGATTTAAGTGGGCTAGAATAAAACCTGGTACAACCCTCTGATGCTGTACCCACCCACATGACCATAATGCCACCCCAGACATGACCCAACATACTTAGGAGCTGGGGTCCATGCTGGTGTGACATGGTGTAACAGGATATACCAGCAGTGCCTCCATGATGCAACCCCAGGTGCGCATGCCAGGGCTACCCATGCCTTGCTGGCGAAACAACGATGAGGCCTGGGTTCCCAAAATTAGCTTTAAGCTGGATTTTACCCAAGGAAGTACATTATGCAGTGCCTCCACCCAGAGTATTTTTTTTTATTCTTTTTGGTAACCTGTTAAGGCCACTAGGCAAGAGTTCCTGTTTTTAGGGGTGACCCGGGAGCACTGGGATGGTTAAGTGACTTGCTCAGAGTCACACACTATGCAAGTGGAGGTTATGGGATTCAAACCCAGATATGCTGGATGTACCAAGCTCATTCACACCTCATTACTCTAACCTGTAGACTATACTGCCAGCCCCATTAGCTTTAAGAGTATAGCTTTAAGTGGGCTAGAATAAAACCTGGTGCAACCCTCTGGGATGCTGTACCCACCAACATGACCATAAAGCCACCTCAGACATGACCCAACATTCATAAACCCCCACATTTAATACATTTTACCATTTACTGACTGGATACTAATAATATGCTTATGACACAAGTATCTGCAAAATAAACAGCAAGTTTATTTACATGTAGAGGTATTAGGATGGGTAAAACTGAAACAAAGGTTATGCTATTTACAATATTCATAGTTGGTTTGATTTGGTTCAAGATTTAACAGTTTGCATTTTAAATCAGATATCAATCACATCACCCTACCAGCCTCTACGATAGTCAGAGCTGGCTATCTAACTTGCTGCAATAAACCAGTTAACACAGTTATTATTAATACCCACACTGGTAGCAGTCCCCATATTTGATATGAGACCCCTCAATCCAAACCTAACCTGGGTACCCAGTAACCAGAGTCCATAAATGGTGCAGGCCTGATGGACGGTGCAACTGTACATTGGTCAGCTAATTAGGAAGATTAAGGAATATGCTTGGAAGATCAAACCTTTAAAACTATTTACAGTTTCTTTGGTTGGTGAAGGGAGGGCAATGTATTACTTATAGTAGATGTCTTTGTAAGCACAGGCAGGCTGAAATTAAGTACTTTCAACAAGCGGGAACAATCCCCGGAGGTTAAACTGCAGGCAAGCCAACAGCCAGGTATGCCTAAACTGACTGCAAAGATTTTAATGCTTGACGATGGAAGCAACATTTTAGCTTTGGAAGATGGGCCCCTTTCTGGGCTGAGAACATCTGCGGCATGAACAGGCCGGCTGGATTACACTCAGCACATTTCTGTCTTTATGTCCATATTCAGCACAATTATGATTCTTATGTCCACATTTAGCACATTTATACATTTATCACTTTTGTCCATTCCGAGGACATTTTTTCACTTTTTCTTTTGATGCAAACCACGCTCTTGGCAATAACGGTTTACATTAGCTCTCTGGGCTCTTTCAATTCAACTTGCACTTAGCATTTCAGACACATTTATATATTAACTGGACCATCCACGGTCACTCAGTAGGTAAGGATCTACCCTCTCTGAGCATTGAACAGACGCAGGGTGCCGACACACAAACAGTTCCAAGCAGTTCTTTATGGGCTTCACTGCCACTGTAAGCTTTTTCTTTTAGTTGCACTTGGCACATGAAAGTTTGCTTACTCAGGCATCCTCACAGGAATGGCCCTTCCTGAGGCTCCTAAAGATGTCAGCACCTCACTGCTGAGGCAGGTTCAGCGCCTCACAGTTGGCCTAGCATCAGGTTGCAGGATCCATGTTTTCCTAAACATGGAAAGGCTTAAACTAGCCCCTGGTGGATATTTTCTGGCTAACCCCAGGGTAGCAGGTTCTGATTTAGGCAGCCACTTGTCTCTGTTGGCAAAGGAAGAGCCCTTCTCCCTGTGAAAGGGCTTGCACTAGATTACTAGGCCCATTTTGCTTGGCTGAGGGCCTGAGCCCCCACCCTGTGGGGGCTCCTGAGGGAATCTCCTCGAATAGCCAGAAAACACTGTCTTTTATCGGGCTTTCCTGAGGATCCCTATTGGCTTGAAGCTATTTGCTACTCCAGCTATGATTGGCTGAAATGCATGCCAATCACAACAAGCATTTGTCAATGTCAAATGTTGCTTGCTTGTATGTGCTGTTTAGGTATTTGGAAGTGACAGTTTCATGCCTTCCTCCCAAGACATCCACTGTGTCTTTCCGTACAGTATTCACAGAAGAGTGGGAGGGGCAAGGGTCACAGCAGTACAGCAGTTGCCAAGGGGGTGAAGAGGTGGACAATAGTCCATTCAAAGGCAAAAGAGTCCTGCAGGAGCTCACTAAATTGAAGGTAGACAAAGCGATGGAACCAGATGGCATACGCCCAAGGATATTAACAGAACTGTGAAGGGAGATAGCAGTACCTCTGGCAGCCATGTTCACTGAGTCATTCAACATGAGTGAATTGGAGGAGGGCACATGTGGTCCCTCTACACAAGTCCAGCAGCAGGAGGAGGCAGAGAACAATAGGCCATTCAGCCTCACCTCAGTAGTGGGGGAGATCATGGAGACATTGCTTAAAGAAAGGATAGTGGGGCATCTAGATGCCATCGGAACCCAGGACCATAGACAACATGGATTCACAGTGGGGACATCATGTCAGATAAATCTGGTTGATTTATTTGACTGGGTGACAAAGGAAGTGAATCAGCAGAGGAGTAATTTTGATGCCAAGGTTGGGGGGGACAACCTCAATCTCTACCAGCTTCGGATAATGGGTACTGTGGTACATACGAAAATGTAAACGTTATATGGAAAAATACTAAATTTCCTATCAACATGCCTTTGAAATGTAATACATATGGAAAACAATGAGGACAATATTTTCACAGGACACGTTTTTATTTTAAATATATTGTTTATTTGTTTTCCTTAATTTTTATTGCAGTTCTCAGTATATCAGAGTACTTTACTTAGGATAATTCAATGAGCATGACTAGGGTTATGTTAACGGTCTATTAATCACCTTCTAGGGGTGTACCGTGGCATGAGGTGCAGCTGAGTGCCACATGCCCCTAGAGAGTGATTAACTGACCATTAACATAATCCCTGGGAGTGCCTTATTGCTATTATAATAAAAGCATTTTAAACAGTGTTAAACCTTGTTCAGCATATGGCTAAGCTCTACATGTGTGTTAATAAAAGACTAACATAAGGCTGTTAGAATGTTTGCAGCCAATAAGAAAGCTCCATTTCTCAGGCCCTTTTATAATACCTAATAAGTATTACAGAAAAGGAATGTAAGAAAAGGATCATTTTCTTGTCTCTCTTTGTTACAACATGTCGGTGAACCAATACAGAACTATAAAATCCTGCAATATGTACATATAGAACACATGTGGCAAAAACACCAAGACCACAAGCCAAGACCCTGAACCATAACTGTAGTAACTTGATAATATCCAGAGTGCTAAAACACTCAAGACTGTGTCCTTTTGGACTGTAATGTAGTTTGTGTCATACCAAGAATAACATGAGTGTCCAGAAAGGCTGGAACATGGCCCTCAAGAACTGCCTTACCTGCTTCCTAATATGGCCACCAATTGTGTTAAGCAATGACATCATTGGAGCCAGATAGCTACATTGGCTCTTATAGTGTTAAATAATTATTTTTCCTCTGTATAGAACTGTTACACCAAAATGGTCAAGACCATGTGCACTAAGTTGATCAGTACACATGCAAAGCTATGGTTCTGTTCATTGTGTTTAGTTAAACATGTTAAAATTGTGTTTTAATCAAAATAACTATCTTTTGCAAACCACAGTGCAGTACAAATCTTAAATAACCTGATGGTCCAGTGATCATGGCAGATTCAGGATGTTACAATAGGGATGCTGGGGTGGTATGCTTACTTGATATGCACTTTTAACATTTTTATTAAACCTTTGTATTGTCTGCTATTCTTTTTTAGCATGTTTTTGACAGAACCTACAAATGTGATCAATAGATTTGAATGTAAACATTTGTACAATCAATAAATCAGACTTTAACAAAGTGAAATGTAGCAAGCAAGTAATTTACAATGGGTGCGGAGGGTGCAGCTGCACCCTTAACCCAACCCCCCCTTGATCCAACACTTATTTGTAGCAAAATGCTTGTGTAGTCCAATGCCAGAGTTAATACTTTCTTATAAATCAAAAATATGGTTGTCTTGACTTCTTTTCCCATGGGAAATAATAATAATAATAATCAAAAGAAGAATCAACATTTATATAGCGTTTTTCATACACAGTGTATCTCAAAGTGCTTTACAGGTATGCTAGACTGGTAGTGAAGTGACTGAATGTATAGTGGCAGTCATTTCACACAATAATATTCACATGTAGCATTGGACAATTGCATGAAATGGTTTTATGGGAAGGGGAATGTTGGCCTGGACAACGGGGTCAGGTAGCGATCATGGTGCTGGCAGCCCCAACTCTTATATCTCACAGTGATCTACTCATATTTTCCCTTATGTGTCTCTTCCCTGAATATGCCAGTACCTTGCAGGAGTGTCCTTTCGTACCCTCTGGTATTCATTGTTCACTACTTCTCCCCACAGCACAAATGGATGAGCTCATCACCTTTCTGCATCATGAATACAGGCAGTACAGTTCCTGAGATAAGCAGATCTTTCCAGTAAGTCAGGCTACTAGCAGCAGGGAACAAGAGAAAAATGGGCAATCTGTCCTTCAAAGATTTAGGCTGCCTTTAATTAGGCACTATTAAATGATGGGTGTGTGCATCATTATGCACATCATTTAAAGGAGAACTCTGAGCAATATAAAGTCTCCACTCATTTAAACCCTATCTCATGATTAAGCTTTTGTTACAAACCCCTCTTTTTTTCCAGCAGGCAATTACTTTATATTTATTTTTAAAATCCGCAAACTGGAAGTAAGGCAGACTGTGTGCAGCTCCATTTACTGTAACAGTGTGGCGCTGCACCGCTCACTTATATTATATTAAAAAGAGGGGTTTACGGCGCAAAAGCTTAATCGGGAGGTAAGCTTTTTGGGGGTTGGGAGCTTTGTATTGCCGCAGTTCTCCTTTAATTGTGCTTAATCATAGGTGGCTTATATCTTATATGGGAAAGAACGCCTATTTTCACCTTGTGCTCTGCTGCTGTCAGCCTGACTTATCAGAAGATGATGTTTACTATTAATATGTAAAAATAACATAGAAGACTGTACTAACTACATTCATGATGCAGAAGGGTAGAAAGCTCACCAGTTTTTTTATGTGGGGAGCAGGACAGAAGAATGAATGCCAGAGAGGGAGTGAATAGGTCATTCCGGCACAGTATAGCTATATTCAGGTTAGTGAAAGACAGGAAGGGGAACGTTGACAGATCATTGTGATATCTGAGATGTGGGTCTGCCAGCACTGTGATCACTACCTGATTGTGGATGAGAGCAGCCAGTGATGAAAAATACTCAAGAGTGGCAGGTCTGCACCTAAACTGTTACTTTAATTCAGTATAGGGAGATTACCCTTGGGTCACGGTGAGGGGGGAATGTTAACGTTTATTAGGACATTATTGAGGGAGCTGTGTATGGCTCATTCAAGATTTGGAATGTTGGTAGCCAACCAACTTGCACTGTTTTTTCTAATTTGAAAACTAAGCAGTGCGGAGAAGTTAAAGTTAGAAGCCAGATTGGACGGAGTAGGAGTGGCAGCAGAAGGAATGGACCGACACCCACAGCAAGTAATTTCAATAAAATAATGAGAAACAACAAAAAAAAAAAAACATGTACTATATAAACAGTGGATGGCTGAACACCCACAACAAAGGCTGCGTTTCCATCTCAAGGTCTCTATGATGTCATCAACTCCTTCGATGGAAACACAGCCTTGTTGTGGGTGTCCATCCATCCACTGTTCTATATATAGTGTATAGTGGAATGCTGTTATGCATGAAATTCCATGCCTGGAATATGCTTGTTCTGCTGCAGTAGTGATGTCATTATGTTGTTCTGCTGCAGCAGTGATGTCACTACTGCAGCAGAACCACTAGTAATCCTAGCACATCGTTGCTTTCCTCTATTTAATTACGTGGTGACAGTATTCTAGAATCTCTAGAGACTTTTCAAATCAGTTTCATTATGAGAAAGGGAGAAAAAAAACACACAAAGCACACATTTCACATAGTACTACTATACACTATAACAAATACAGGATGAGCAACTTCATGCACAACCTGTGTGTTCTGCCACCTCAGGCTTCTGATTCCCATGGACCTCTTGAGCGTCGCTCTCAAGGTCAGAGGGAATCAGAACCCCTCTGTGGCAGAACACACTGGTTGTGCATAGTTGCCCATCCAGTATTCTCTATTTTTATCATCCTGGTGTCCTAACATTTCCAACTGCCTCCCAAGTCTCTCCTTGATAAATCACTCTATTACTTTATGTACCACAGATGTCAGACTGATGTGCCCATAATTGACCATCTACTCCCGAGACCCCAACCTAGGCTCATGTCCCTCCCTCCCTCCTCCTCCCTTTCCTTTGAAACAGGCTCCATCCTCCATCACTGTCCCCTCTGTCTATTGACCAACTCTCCCTGTCCACTTGCACCTCCCACCATCCTCATCCACTTCATCTCTCGGTATAGTATGGTGAAATGGTTCCAAGCTTGATGCTCACACCCATACTGCTCTCTCCTACTCCCCCCTCCCTCATCTGCTCCCTCTGAGCAGCCTCTCTGTGGCATACTTCATGTATGATGCCAACTTTGCCCCCCACACCTCCAGATACCATATGATCCACCTATCCTCTGGGATATGTCCCTTTTGCCTTGTCCTGTTGTCCCCTGTGGAATACCATTTTGACATCCTCCAAACCTCCATGCCCAGTTTAATATTATGGCTGCCCCACACTCCTTACACCCAATCACCCCCCATTTTGTGTGTGAACCCTACTATCATCACAATACACAGTCAAACCTACACAGCCCCCACCAACAATTAATATACCACACACACACACACACACACACACACACAATTCCAGCAACACAATATACAAATTTTATTATGCCCTTCCCTTGGTCCTACACAAACTGAGTTTCTTATTGCTCAGTCTCAGCTAGTCACACTGTGCACTCCCCAAAGGATCCACCCCCACAGACCATTTAATACAAGTCGGAGCCGGGGTAGTTGGTGTGGACACAATTACAGCTCTTCCCCGAGTTTGTGAGGGATGGGCCAGACTTATAGCCCAGACGTAGATTTAAAACTTGGCACCCTCACAGCCGATTGGTCCTCCAGCAGCAGACAGCTCCCTCCAACCCTGGCCCACTGCCGACTGCAGCCACCGGGACGTCCTCTCTGATGCCTTCCTCAATCTCTGTCCAGAAAACCCTGGCCCACTGCCGACTGCAGCCGCCGGGACGACCAGAACCCCCTTGCACACCTCTGCTGCCAATGCAGCCCTGAAGCCGTCTTCCTCGATGCAGCTGCCGATGCAGCTCCAATTTCTCACCACAGCAGCCCCTGGTAGGATTTTCCACCGCCAATGCAGTTAGCTACCTCTTCTCCCAGCAATTTACAGCTCTTCCTCAAGTTCGTGAGGGCTGGGCCAGAACTACAGCCTAGATGTAGATTTAAAACTTGCCACCCTCACAGCCGATTGGTCCTCCAGCTGCAGACAGCTCCCTCCAACCCTGGCCCACTGCCACTGCAGCCGCGGACGCCTTCTCTGATGTCTTCCTCAATCACTACTCCCGAAAACCCTGGCCCACTGCCGACTGCAGCCGCCGATGACCCTCCAGTGTATCCAGATCCCCTGGACTGTGTCCAAAATTATGTCATTTAGAAGTTATAAAACTATAAATTATGGCATTTACAAGCTAGAATTAGCACAGCCAAGAACCTCTCCCACACAACCTGGAGTACAGTAAATATAAATGTTCAGTTTGTACCTCCTACATCTAAACTGGGGTTGGCAGGGAAGAGAAGGATCGAGCATCCAGAGGACTGCTGTCCTTCTCTGGAGGGTAGAGGAGATGGGTCACTTGCCCACTGGTGGAGGATGAGAGGCACAAAGTTGTGCCGTAATATGGGTGGAGCTAGAACAGATGCTTGCTGTCAGCATCATTGCATGTTCCTAGCTCCAGGGAAATATAGCATCAGAAAATCCACTGGCACCCGTGTATGAGCCTGGGCTTGGTGGCCTGACCCTCCAGACACATTCAATTCTGCCTCGGTGGCGGCATTCCCCAGTTGAGGGTCCCAGAGCCAGGCTGGGGTACCGGCAGACAAAAATATAAAAAAAAAAATATGAGTTAAAATATTTAAAATTACAAACTTAGCAGGTGGAAGATTGATTACAGTCACTGGTTCGATAAGGAGAGTGCGCTTGAACCTGGGTCCTGGCATCATGAATCAGGGACAAGGATTAAAAAATCAGGACAAACACCTCCAATAGAGGGACACATCTTAAAATTGATGTTATTCATTCATAAAGCCTATAGAATGAAAAGATTTGTGTTAAGCTGCATTTTATGAAGAAGAACAAGTCTGTTACATTAATGATTGACATTATTTTGTGCTTTTCATGAGGAACAGTCAACAGAGGACAATTTTGAGACAAAATCAGGACAATTGAGCCTTGAGCGGTATGCATCTGGGGACTTGCACATTGCTAATTTTGCACATAGCCACTTCATGAAATGCAGCACTTTTAAAGAAATAAAACTGGTTCGAGCTTCATTTACTCCTAGTGATGGGTGCTAGATTTCGTGATGAGCTGTCTGATTTTTATCTCTGCATCACCAGTCACATTGCAGCCTTTACTCCTCTATTTAGCAACCTTACATACTCCTTGTCAGTCAAATCACTGTCCACCTGCCTCCCAGTTTACACCTCAGTCCCCGTCCCCTGACCCTCACCATTCATTAAAGGGAAACTCTGGTAAGGCTGCAAATGCAGCAACTAGTGCAGAAACACCCTGACCCAGATAGGGCTTTTGGCATAAAAAGAGTTCTCTTTACCTGCTGCTTTCTGTTTTAGTCAAAACAACCCACCTTGCTTGCTTAATGGTGGTAAACCACGGACGCACCATTTCATGCTCCACATGCTGCTTCCAGCATGCAGGGTATGCAGATGAGGGCTACTAGCTAACACTGTGGTTTTGCAAGAACCTCCCCCAAAATCACTATCTGGTTGCCTTGCATCACCACAGGACTCAGAGGCACCCCGTCCAGTCCCATGTCACTCATTTTACCCCTCAGAAACTTCTCTGCCCCACCAGAAATCCTCTGCCCCACCACATGAAGAAGGGATATTTCATTTTCCCACTAAAACTTTAACGATAAATTAATAATTATGCTCTGGTAGTTACTTATACTTATCAGCAAATATTATTAGTGCACTGATAGCTGCATGCACACACACTGCAAATCTGGTGTGGGTTGAAATTGAAAATCCAATCAAATGTGGCCTGCAATTCTGCAAAGGACCAAGGGATACATTCCCTCCCCAACACCCCATATCTGGACCAGCATTTACTTGCTGAAAAACTTTACTTATGAAATACTAGTACTGCTCTGCTACTACAGTACAGACACATTTAGAAATTACCTGCTTGTTTTTTTTCTGATGCAGCAATGCCAGCAGCAGCACATCACTCCAGCAGTTGGGTTCCTGCCACAAGCAGTGCAGTCTAAGTGAACTGTTTTATTTTGGTCTAGACAGACCCGCGCCAACTCCCACAGCCACAGGGATGCAGACCAGACTGCACCACCACAAACGCACTTTAGACCCCGAACTGAACTCAGTCTGTCCAGCTGCACTGTCTCCACCATGGTTCTTTGTCGCTTTCCTTTCTCGCTGCCTGACCGGACCTCGCCAGCGGGTCATGCATAATGACGTCAGTCGATCGCCATGACGAAGTTACTCTGTCCTCCGAGTTCTGGCAGTAAGCAAAGCAGGCTAACAACAAGCCTAAGGCTTTCGAGTCAGTCACTGGCTGCCACAGGCCCACAGCCACAACACAACAGAATCCACGCGACGACGACGGACCGTGGCGGTCAGGGTCACCTCAAGACAGTTCGGACGTTCGCACTTCGCAAAAGACACTCACTCGGGAGTCGGTCTCAGAGACTAGAGTAGTCTGTACGTCTCCACCTCAGTCCGATCGACTACTCCATCTCCCGCCTCACGAAGCACGCACAGCACGGCGAGCACGCCACAGCAGCCAGTCTCCCGCCAGCTCCTCCGTCAGCTCACGATTGGTCGGATTGGTTAGGCGGAGAGACGAGAGAGAATACTTTTTTTTTACTGGCCAGGGTGGGCGGTCACACACTCACACGGTACTTGGCGGGCAGGGCACATGACATGAACGTGGCTGCGGCGAATAAGGGTTGATTTAAATTAAATTAAAAGATGTTGGGTTGGGGGTACAAATGGCATAAAAGGAGGTGACGAGAAAGTTGGGGACGTGCCTGCCCCCTTTATATTACGCCCCTGTGAATCAGGGTGGGGCAGTGGACAACGCTTACCTTGATTTCAGCAAAGCCTTTGACACCATCCCATATAGGAGGCTGATAAACTAGCTGGGTAGGCTGGGCATGGGGAAAGGGTGGTAAACTGGGTTAGAAACTGGCTAACAGACAGGAGGCAGAGTGGTGGTAAATGGTATGCAGTCTAGGGAGAGGGGGCGACCAGTGGGCTGCTGCAGGGATCGGTCCTGGGGCCAGTTCTGTTCAATGTCTTCATTAGTAATATTGCAGAACATCTGAAGGGAATTTTTTCACCAAATTTTCAACATAGCCATTTTAAGACCTCTGCTCATGAACAGTGTCACTGTGATTTTCTTAATTTATCCCGTACATTGATTTCGCACACCGACTGCGCCATTATGCGCTACATGGGAGGAAACACATTTTGTGTGAGATGTGAAAAATGACAGCTGTACTATTCATAAGAAGGTGTGGCAAAATGGCAATGTTGGAAATCTGGAGTGAAAATATTGAAAACTCGCGAACTTACGAGCGTGCATAGGAACTGTACAACGCACGCTCGTAAAACAGTCATTTTTTGGAATTTTTTCACCAAATTTTCAACATAGCCATTTTAACACCTGAGCTCATGAACAGTGTCACTGTGATTTTCTTAATTTGTCCTGTACATTGATCTCGCACACCGACTGTGCCATTGTGCGATACATGGGCGGAAACACGCTTTGGGTGAGATATGAAAAATGGCAGCTGTACTACTCATAAGAAGGTGTGATAAAATGGCAATGTTGGAAATCTGGAGTGAAAACATTGAAAATTCGCAACCTTAAGAGCCTGCGTAGGAACTGCGCAACGCACACTCGTAAAACAGTCATTTTTAGGAATTTTTTCACCAAATTTTCAACATAGCCATTTTAAGACCTCTGCTCATGAACAGGGTCACTGTGATTTTCTTGCTTTGTCCTGTACATTGATTTCGCACACCGACTGCGCCATTGTGAGCTACATGGGCGAAACACATTTTGGGTGAGATGAAAAATGACAGCTGTACTACCATAAGAAAGTGTGGTAAAATGGCAATGTTGAAAATCTGGAGGAAAATATTGAAATTTCGAGAACTTATGAGCCTCGTGAGGAACTGCTCAACAGCAGTAAAACAGTCATTTTTGATTTGTACCATTCAACATGGTTTTAGACCTTTCTCATGAATGACATCACTGTCAGGTTATTCAGGCCCAAAGGGTGATTTTGCACAGTGACTGCGCAGTGACTGCAAAATCACCCTTCAGGCCTGAATAACTCCATGACAGTGACATCATTCATGAGAAGGGGTCCCAAAAACCCCATGTTGAAAATTTGGTGCCAAAATTCCCAAAAATGCCTGAGATATGCAACAAAGTTGAAACCCCCCTATCTAGCCCATTATACAGCTTACCGGCATTTCCTCAGTTCGCGGTCGGCTTTGAAGAGTGCAGACATGTTCCCGGTCCACCGAAGATCATCGCGCCGAGGTCTGGAGGTAAGTATGGGGTGAGGGGTGTGTGGGAGGCAGGGTGCACAGTGGGTGGGTGCGGGTTGTGGGAGGGGGGCCAGGGAGACTACGTGGGACCGTTTTTTCTTTGCAGGAAAAAAAAAAACAGACGACGGGGGATGTTTGCCACGCTGGGGTGGGCTCCCAGCATGGCATAAGGATGGGAAGGTGTTCTGCCGGGGGATTGGGCACCCCCGTCGGCCTAAGAATCACTTGCCACACTGGGGTGGGCTCCCAGCGTGGCACTTACTACTGTGGGGGAGACGCAGCTCAGACAACGGGGATTGGGCACCCCGTCGGCTATACAGTGCGTGCGGGGAGCGGGGGCACGCACGCCTGCGTGGGTGTCTGTGGGGGGGGAGCTGTGCGTGAGTAGACGATATCTTATCGCTGCTCACTCAAGCGTAGCTCCCCCTTTCAACTGTATGCCACTGCATTTTGAAGCTTGTCATAGACAGCTCCAGAATGCATTGGCTTACAGGGGCCGTGCCTGCCAACACACTGACTGAATTGGAGAAGGAGGAGGTGACACACCTCCGAAATCTCCGATGATGGCACTATGTTTCTTGCACATGCGTGCAAGCAACATAAAAATGAATTATTCATTAACTTTCCTCGATGCACTACAGGCTCCCTGTTTTAAACATAGAAACATAGAAACATAGAATTTGACGGCAGATAAGGACCGCTTGGCCCACCCAGTCTGCCCATTTCCCTACCTACTGGATAAGCTGCAGATCCTAGTTAACCAGCAGCCTACTTCTTCCTACCCCCACCCCCCAGAACTGCCTTATGACTATCCCATGCATGCTTGAATTCCACCACTGATTTTGACTCCACAACCTCCTCCGAAGGCCGTTCCATGCATCCACAACCTCTCTGTGAAAAATACTTCCTTAAATTACCTCTGAGCCGCCCCATCTTCAAATTGTGCCTCTTGTTCTTGCACACCTCTTTTTGAAAGATGCTACCCTCTTGGACTTTATTGATTCCCTTGAGGTACTTGAAAGTTTCTATCATGTCCCCCTCTCCCTCCTTCCTCGAGGCTATACATATTAGCTCCTTAAGTCTCTCTTCATATGTCTTCCAGTGCAGACCCTGCACCATTTTAGTTGCCCTCCCTGGACAGCTTCCATCCTGTCTATGTCTTTGCTGGAGATTGGGTCTCCAGAACTGCACACAGTACTCCAGATGGGGTCTCACCAGCTGTCTGTACAGAGGAATAATAACTTCCTGTTTTCTACTGGTGATGCCTCTCCCTATGCATCCCAGTATCCCCCAGCCCTCCTTGCTGCCCTCTCACATTGCTTACCCATCTTTAGGTCATCTGATATGACTACCCCCAGGTCCCTCTCCATTTTTGTTGTTGTTAGTATTTCACCCCCCATTGTGTACTCTTCCCCTGGGTTTTTGTTTCCCAGGTGCATTACCTTGCACTTCTTAGCATTGAATCTAAGCTGCCATACATTTGACCATTCCTCTAACCTTGCCAAGTCCCTTCTCATCCTTTCCACCCCACCCTGTACATCAACTCTGTTGCAGATCTTAGTGTCACCTGCAAAGAGACATACTTTTCCTTCCAGTCCTTCTGCAATGTCGCTTATAAAGACACTGAAGAGGACCGGTCCTAATACTGAACCCTGCAGTACCCCACTAGTAACCCTCCTTTCTTCTGAGTGAACTCCATTTACTATTACTCTCTGTGTCCTATTCTCCAGCCAATTCTTTACCCAGGCTGTCATCTTGGGACCCACTCCCAGGCTGGCTAACTTGTATATTAATCTTTTGTGTGACTGTGTCAAATGCCTTGCAAAAGTCTAGGTAGGCCATGTCCACAGCCCTCCCTCATCTACTACTTTGGTCACCCAGTCAAAGAAATCTATCAGATTCGTCTGGCATGACCTTCCTGCTGTGAATCCATGCTGCCTAGGGTCCTGTGCCCTCTGGCCTCTAGATACTGACAATTCTTTCCTTTAGAAGTGATTCCATCATTTTCCCTATCACTGAGGTTAAACTAACAGGTCTATAGTTTTCTGCTTCTGCCTTGCTCCCACTTTTGTGAAGGGGAATCACATCTGCCCTCCTCCAGTCCTCGGCACACCCATCCTCCCATGATTTGTTAAAAGGGTAGTAGTGGTGTCACTAGTTCTACCCTTAGTTCTTTTAGAATTCTGGGATGAATCCCATCAGGCCCCATTGCTTTGTCCACCTTCAGTTTTAAGAGTTCTTTCAGAACCCTTTCTTCTGTAAATGGGCCGGTATCAACTTCTATATCCAGCGTGTTACTACTGTTTGTTTTATGTACCTCCCCTCTTCCTTTGTAAATACTGAGCAAAATATTTGTTTAGTATCTCTGCCTTTTCACAGTCTCCCTCTGCCCACCCTCCCTCCCCTTTATTAATCCTCACTATCCCTCCTTGGTCTTTCTTCGCTCCTGATGTACCTATAAAGGTTTTATCACCCTTCTTAACTGAGTTGGCTATCTTTTCCTAGGTTTGAGCCTTTGCTGTTCTGACTGCCTTCCCAGCCTCCTTTTGCTTTAACTGATACAGTTCTCTGTCCTGCTCCTTCTGCGATTCCTTGTACTTCCTGAATGCTTTCTTTTCTCTTGAACCTTCACTGCCACTTCCTTTGAGAACCATAGTGGTTTCTTACATCGTCTTGTTTGTTTATTTGCTTCACACAAAGGCTCGTTACCTCTGTGATGGCAGTTTTATTATTCCATTGTTCTTCCACCCTCCTTCCTGCCCATTTGCTAGTACATTTCTTAGGCACTCACCCATTTTGGCAAAGTCAGCCTCCTAAAGTCCAGTACTTTTGTCTTTGTATGGCTTGACTCTATTGCTGTGTTTAATAGAACCATACTGTTCAGATGGTCGCTAGTTCCCCAGATGGCTACCCACTTCTACATCTGTAATCCTCTCTCCATCTCCATTTGAGAGAATCAAGTCTAATATTGCTCCCTCTCAAGTGGGCTCCAGTACTAGTTGTCTAAGGCATGCCCCCTGTAGGGCATCTAGAATAACTGCACTCTTCGAAGTGGCAGCTGCAACTGCACTCCAGTTAACATCTGGCATATTCAGATCACCCATCAGCAATATCTCCCCTTTTTCTGCCATTCTAAGTATACTTTCTATCATTTCCTGTCCATTTCCTCCCCCTGAGAAGGGGGTCTGTATACAACCCCTGTGCGTATTGTGGTGCCATTGCCTGTCTCCAAATTTACCCACAGTGCTTCTTCTCCTCCCTGTTTACCCTTTTTGTTCTATTGCTTTTATTCCTTCCCTTGTGTTAAGAACTACTCCTCCTCCTCTTTTACCCTCCCTGTCCCACCTGTAGACAGTGTATCCTGGTATGGTTATGTCCCAGTCATGGTTTTGTGTGTACCATGTTTCTGTGACTGCCACGATATCCAGATGTTCCTCCTCCATCAAGGCCACTAATTCACTAATTTTGGCACCTGAATTTATTTGTTTTATTTATTTATTGAAGATATCAGATTTACAACCTTTGAGTCATAGACTCATTTACAAAGGCTTCATGTCAGCATACAATACAGATCAATAAGCAAGGCAGTATACAATAAGACAAAGAGGAAAAAAAAAACGTGGTATGAACAGTACATTCAATAAGGAGGATGGGGCCTATACTATTGGGTAGTTATACAAGTCTGACTAAGGAGCCAGTAACTGTCAATGAACAGTACATTCAATAAGGAGGATGAGGCCTATACAATTAGGTAGCTATACAGGTCCAGCAAAGAACTTGTTATTGCCTTGGTGCAAGCAATCGAGATTCCAACATTGTCAATAACACAGTCACTCTTGTGCAAAGAGAAGGAAACATTTAGATCCCTGCAGTTCCACATAAGCACTCTGAAATGTCCCATGAGCTTTAACTAAAAGTCCCACACTTCCTGGCTTAATATTCCAGCTTTCCAATTGGCTGTTGCTGTTTAGGAATGCTGCTGAACACACAGTCCCTGTAGCAGATTTAACACAGTCCCAAATAAAGTCCTGGTGCAGCCAGAAAAATTGTTTACTTTGCCCACTTTTCCCAGAGTTCAATGGCGACTTGTGTGCCATCATAGTTGCTGCCCAGCTTTAGAAGCTGGCTCAGTCCGTTGCCTGTCACTGCTGTCAGTATTTAATGCCCTTGTTTGCAGCAGGCAGGCTGATTATTTGAATCCGACATTGGTGCAGCCAGAATAATATATTTATTCGCTTCCCTTTTCACAATATCCCCTTTAGAGTTCTTAGCAACAACTAAGATTACTTTATTTACACTTTTGTTTACCTGTGGCAGCCACCAAACACTCTGTTCCCTAGGGGCAGACAACACCCTCATAAATACAGTATGTATGAAGAGCTGATTAATATTCATGAGCCCCTTGTAGAAGCCCTTGTTCAAACTTTATTTCTGGGTGCTTCTGTCTCTTCTCCGCTGCCTAGTTTAGGTAACCAGCACCCAGAGTCTAGAAGAGGGCACCAGGATTGGAGGAGCATCTCCCGATTGATAGTAAAACTGGCAGTTGGGAGATCAAAGGCATGACTTGCACATGCGCAATCCCCTTGGCACTGGAATGCCTAATTAACTAGTGGGAGAATGCAGCCAGATCCTTGAGCCTGAATGGGGCAAAATTAAGCAACAGAGCTGCTGGGGGGAAGGGGAGGACAGGGCACAAAAAGGACCTGGGCAGCAGCAGTGAAAACGGGGACATTATGGGGAGAAATGGCAGGCAGTTGGGAGGTGCTTCAAGGCAGGAGCAGAAACGGGAGCAATGGGCCAAAGGTAAGACCCCATATTTGGGGGGTGCATTACATACAGGATAATGTATGGTTCCTCTATCGGTAACCAGTCTGTTAACTGTCGAGAGGTTGCTAGGCTACCGTAAACCTCGAGAGCTCGAGGTTTACGCCACCATGACAACCTTGAGATGGTTAACAGTGACCGTGTTAATAGAGGGACCATGTATTATTTTTATAGTGTATGGTCCCACTTATAAAGTAAAACGCCTGCTTACTTTTTGAAAGTCACTGTCACAGCCGTTCAGTCCTTCCCTAACCGCTGTGTTCATCAGTCGGTTCTCGCTAAAAAAGACGTGCATACAAGAGGTTTATCGCTGTTGTTAACCCATCGATGACGAGCATCGAGTAGGTTAACAACCTTGGGAAATGATTTCCTAAGGTTAACAGCATTCTACCGTACATTATACTTCTTTTACACCTCTGAGGCACCACTACAAAAAGTAGGCATCGAGTGTAAGATGATATATCTGGTTGTATTCAAGACAGAATTGGGGTATATCATAAATTTACAGTATGGCAAGAAGCTACAGCCTTTTTGCTGCAAAAGCCTGGAATGTGCAAGTGCCACCACCTTAGAATCCAAAAAAAGAGGGCCACACCAGCAGTGATGGCAGAGAAGAGCTGCAGGACATGGATGCACATTCATACTTCCCTGCCCCACCTACCAGCTCTGCACCACCCAAGCATTAGCAGTAATGAAAATCTAGGAATAGGAAAAGTGCCGCTATGAAAGGTCAGCCACCCTTTAAATATGTCAAGCAAAGCCATGAACAGAAAGCCAGGGACACTGCCAGATGCTACTCTGGCTCTCTAGATAATTCTCCCATGAATAGTCTCCATCTTCAGCATCTAAATGACAAGCTTGCCATTATCTAGGCTACCTAACTCATCACGGGAGAACAGACCACACTACAGCAGCCTCCACGAGGCCCTTCCTGAACAAACATTATACAGCAAGCCGAACCTATCCCTGATCCTCCAGCTGGCCTGAACTGTCACATGGCACACCCTGCCAAGACTTTCTTAGTGCCGAACCTGAACTAAAGCTCCTTTGGGGCACAATATCCTTTCCTGCTCAGTCAACTGATTGTTGTGACTAATGTTAAAATGTTATACTATTCTTATGACCCTAAGTATGTACTGTAACTGTGCTGGGCTATGTGGGAGTGGGGTGTGGGGTGGGAAGGTGGGGATATGGGAGGAGGGAGAGAATGGAACCAGTGTGTTCACATATGTTGTTTCACAGGCTATGTACATTATTCCCTGGCTCTATTCTCTGTATTGTAAAACTTCAATAAAGTTTGAATGGAAAAAAGAATGTTATACTATTCTGTGTTGTTGGGTATGTACAGATGTGGGAGGGTGGGGTGGGGCTGGAGGCCAGGTGCTCAGGACTTGGTGATCCTTTTCCTGTAACTGGGGTGAAACAAGGACAGAGAGCAGTCTCATATAATGTTCATGTAGGCACCTTGTCCCCATTGACTTGTAAGATTCTCAAACAGATAAGCCGTGCCCCCCCAAAGCACCTCTCCCAATTGTGATGGCATCAGTGGGTAAAGGGGTAAGAGAATGAGAAGCCAGTGTAGCCCCCATCGTCCTGAGGACATCTTGGTAATATAGGAGGTACATCCATGGGTACTTTTGGCAAACTTGCCTGGCCACTAGCTTTTGCCGAACTATGTGCTTTTTCTCTACCATGTGTAAGCAGTAAGGCTTGCAGTGAGCACCCATATAAGGACAAAGAGTGTTCCCCCCCCCCCCCCAACTCAGGTCTATACCCATTTGTGCCTCCCTCCCCTCCTCAGTTGAAATCTAATGCCCAGTATCCCAGCACCATACCTCTCAACCTTTTGTACCCAAAATGTGGAACATTGCCTCTCAAATGTGGAACAAATGAGCAAAATGTGGAACACTTAATCAAATCTTTACCTAAGAAACTCAGAACACTGTTAAATTGTTTGCATTTATGATCAAAAAGTCTGTTATTAATTAAATAATATATTTTTCCATTACTTACTATAGATTTTGCTTTAAAATGTTAACACGGAATGTGGGACAATCACAATGTGGAACAGGAAGCTTTTATGAAGTAACATAAGGAACATTCTCGTAATGTGGTACAGTTGAGAGGTATGCCCAGCACACATCATAGTGCAGAGCCTAGCATGTGTGAGGTGCTTAGTGAATGACCTTTATACTATTACATGCCTAGTAGGTGGAACGGGATTGTCAACTAAGACTGGCTAGTGAACAGATATAGCTCGAAGTATGGGAACCATTGCTTAGGGGTACAGGGGTCTCATGTCATGAATGTTACACAGACATGCCCTTCCCACCCTGGAACTCCTCTCCCAATCATATGGTCATTTGTGGGGATTAGGAGTGCAGGGCTGGTAGAAAAAGTAATGGCCCTGCTCTGGACCCCTACTGAGAGGCTAAGCAACTTGGTGAGGTTAGGGCTACATTCCATGGGTGCTCACCATACTTGTGGCTATCAATCCTAAGGGTTGATTAAAACAAACTCACTGTGCTTCACTACTACATGTAAGCAGTAATGGGAAGCACCGACTTGAGGAAAAAGTTAGATATTGATATTCAGGCTACTGAAGTGACTAGGAGGTGTAGGATGTAAAGCTTGATAATACCTGGCACCAGGTATATCTCAGAGGTACTGTACAGAGAGGAATACCTTGGGTGCAGTTCAATCCTGTGCCTCACAAATCTGCACCAAGCACATCCTCCATTAACCTCAAGAGTCTTTCGGTCATGCACTCAACTGTGGCCATACAAGGCAAGTGATGGGCTGTACAGTGTTTCCTGCTCGGCCCCTCCTACAGTCCTGGAAAGGTAAGGGCTACAATCCAGGAGCACCTGCCTCTCATGTAACTGACTTCCGCTGCTGCCTAAGAAACATTTACTCTCCATGCATAACCACTGCATGTAAGTAACAAGGCTTATGGCAAACACTCCAATAGAGGCAGTGAGTTCCTTTCTCGCCTGACCCCAGCTAGCATCTTATTGTGAACTCCCTGCCCCAACCCTACTCCATAGCATGGGGAATAATGGGCATGCATGAACAGTCTTAGAATGGGCTGGTTAAGGGGCATAGATGTCAGGTGCTGGGGGCGATGGTATGCCTGAGGTGGGAAGACATGAGGTCCAGTCAAACTGAGCTGTGCAGAGAATTAGTTGGTAGATACATAGACAGTGTCGGCAGATAAGGGCCTATGGCCCACCCAGTATGCCCATTTGAGCTTGTAAGTTCAGTTTGTTTTCCTAGAAGTCTGTTGCCCCTTACCACTGACCTCCAGAATTCCTTTATGTCTATCCCATGCATTCTTAAATCCCGTAATTGTTTCAGCCCCCACCACTTCCTCTGGCAGGGTGTTCCACTTGTCCACCACCCGTTCTGTGAAGAAATTCTTCCTTATGTTTCCTCTGAATCGTCCTCCCTCCAACTTCATCCCATGCCCTCTAGTCCTGGAACATCTTTTCGCTAAATAGTGTTTTCCTGCACCCTGTTCCTCCTGTAAGATACTTGTATGTCTCTACCATATCCCTCTCTCCTCCTCTCCTCCAGGGAGTACATGTTCAGTTCCTTCAACCTGTCTTCATAGGACTTGTGATGTAATCCATGCACCATCTTTGTTGCCCTCCTCTGAACCTTCTCTACCCTGTCTATGTCCTACGTAGGTATGGTATCCAGAACCGTTACACTGTACTCTAGGTGGGGCCTCACTAGTGTCTTGTATAGCGGAATTATGACCTCCCTTTTCCTGCTGGTGATGCCCATGCCTATACATCCCAGCATCCTATTTGCTTTACCTGCTGCCTTGTCACACTGTTTCCCTACCTTGAGGTCATCAGAGATGATAACCCCAAGATCCCTTTCCTGCTTGGTTCATGCTATATCCTCACCCCCCAACTGATATATTGTGCCAGGGTTTTTGTGCCCCATATGCATTATCTTGCACTTCTTTGCATTGAATTTCAACTGCCAAACCCCTGACCATTCTTCAAGTTTCTGCAGGTTGCTTCTCATTCTGTCTACACCCTTTGGTGTGTCTACTCTGTTGCAGAGCTTTGTGTCATCAGCGAACAGTGAAATTCTGCCTTCTAGGTCCTGCGCCATGTCACTGGTAGTGAAAGATAATGAGACCAAGTCCCCTCTTCAACCACCACCACCAATTGGACAGTTCCCTCCTCCACAGAGCTGAAGGGAAGATCCAAAAGGTATCAGTTTTGTTGCCTTTTCTGACTGCCTCATCCTGTGGGATAGAATGTTCCAATGGTAACAGTCTATCCCAGAATGTTGAGCTAGTGGTTGCTTCAGGCACTACACAACTGTGGTGCCAAAAGATCATGTCAACACTGGCACACACAAAGCCTTAGTCACATGATCCATGCTTAGCATGAAGCCTGGTGCTTTACTCACACTGAGGTGACGACACCACCAGTAACTAACAGCAGCTCATTAACACAGCCTGACAGTTCCTCCCCACCCCCACTCCCCCAGTTACAGGCAAATATCCATAGGTGCTCACTGTAAAGATTATACATACCTCAGTGGGACATCCCCTGAAGGGATAATAAATACCCTAACTCACAGATACTACCATTCTCCACTACCCCACTTCTTGCAGTCCAGAACAGGCAGAGGTGAGCACAGCTACTGCTGACAAGGGGGTACACAGTGTAGGATAGCACAACCCACCCACCCCAGAACAGAAGGTTAGCTACATGATACTCTGAATAGGAGATCCTCCTTCTGAAAGCATTGGGGATCATTCCAGGCACTGGAGTTCATTGCTAGCTGCCAACTCCCTCCTCCCCCATCACAGCTGTATAAGAGAGATGGGCAAGGAAATTAACCTATAAAACAAGTATGCCCATTGCAGACTTTGACCCGTCCCAAAGCAAGACAGACTCAGTAAGCTCATAGGAGACATAGGTGCTGGCTAGTGAAGGCATGCAAAATCCCCCACACCCCTTCAAAGGCATAGTGATGGTGCTTTTCTGTACTGAAAATCCTATAGAACAGGGCATAGGTATCCCAGGTATGGTTAAAGAGTGGTGGTGACACCATCCAATCATAAGGATAAGTTGGTCTCAAGGAAAATGGGAGTAAAGGCTGGTAATCTGTTCATTGAATAGTGGTTTATCTCACGGTGGGGAAAGACAATCATGGTGAGGGTGACTCACCACATCTTCTGTCCAAAAAAGATGGTTAACATGCCCACAGAGGTACCATAGTGCAAGAGGGACCCTGCACTACAAGTCAAAGCTCCAAGTACTATATTACATGAATGCACATCAGGCCCTTTAAAATGCACCACCTACTACTATTAAAATGGCAAATCTTTGATTGGGAGAAAATGCCTGGTTGGAGAATGGTGTAGACACACCACCTAGCAGTATACACTCAAATCTCATGCACCTCTCAGCCTGCAGGATCCATCAGCCCCAACTGGCAGTTGATTTCCCTTTAGAAGTAGTCTTTCTCTAACGGAACACCCAGGTCCCAGCAGTACCTGCGCCATACACCACAGAGCAGAGGCAATGGCTGAAAAGGTCTATTAGTAAACAAGGTGATAGCATCTAAACTAAGGGAGAGGAGATGGTAGGTTAACTAGAGTGCCCCAAGGAAGCTCCAGGAGTGCCTAGCTCCAAATGTGAACAGTATAAGCTACTGTATAGTGCATACTTGTGTAGTACTGGGCTGTGCCCAGGATCCCTATTCCATCCCTTCATGCAAGATCTTACCAGATGTACTACTATAGCAAATGATTCCTCTAGGAGTTGCCCCAGGGTGTGTCCCTCCCACTGGGAGACCAAGGATGATATCTCATTCTGTCCCAGGATGCCATAGAGAAGACAACGGACCAGCCTACATCCTAAACAGATTATACTTTTGCAGAAGGAGCAAAGGGGGATCAGTATAAGCATGAACTACATTTCTAACACTTGAACTGTGGCACATCATTCTAAAGCTCTCCTCTAATAGGCTAAGCCCTTCAGTTCAAACCCCACTACTACACTGAGGTGGAGCTAATATATGGATGGGCTTCCTCTTCAGATGGGTGGGAGTCAAAGAAAAAGGCAGCAATAGGGGGAGACCCCAAAAACCTTAATGAAGAAGGGAAAATAGTGCAGTTCTGTCCAACCCTCATGGAGGTGGTTTCCATCAACCCTGGGGATAGGAGAGACTACAAAGGCAAATTCATAAGCTCTACCATCACACCCCACACATATCTACTTTGCTGAGTCCCAGTCCACTGAGGTTTTGGTGGTCCTCCTACTCCACTCCCCTCTGCCTCTTGTCCTGACCCTACTATTACCTTTGGCCTGCCCCTCCATGCCACCAGCTCAACAACCCTCCGATGTACTGGTTACCATGCTTATCCACAGATCAGTCTGACAGGCTGAAGTCTTCTGTGCACCTCTGTAAGAGACTAAACCAGATCTAGATCTTTGTATCCCCATAAGTACAACCAGATATGAGCTGCTAAAATGTATCTCCCTCTAGCATGAGGAGGGATAGTAGATGCCATATTTAGTCTTGGGCTCATTAGGAACCATTTACAGCCCCATAAGAAACACTTGCTGCTCTTGGGGACTAATGGTTTGTGGTCTATCTCCTCCTGATTAGGTTTTTAGCTTTAAGGTCATTGTAATTTTCTAGTTGTTCACATGTGCAATGTTTAGTCTTAATATTTCATGCAGACAATCTTTTGAGCATTTAATGATTGTTTTGAGTATAAAATTACATACAGTTAACACATTTTCACTCCACTACATGCTAAACTATAGGCCAGACTGTGTACCTTGAACTCTTTTGACTAATATATATGAGGTGAAATTATATAGGGAAGAAAGTGTAGTTGGTGTGGCCTTCAGATATCTTGCTTTTACATGCTTGCTGTGTTTGTTTTTTTATCTTTTGTTTTGTACTGTACAACATTACAAAACCTTTAATAAACAGAAATAAAAAAATTAGTCCATTTATATTGGAGTTATGATATAGACTGTACCACTGATGGCTCACATAAGAAGATGTAGGTAGGTAGGTAGGCAACATTTTATTTTATACAGGATATCACATGTCATTAGGATTAAATCCTGTTTACAAGACAAGGCCTGTTTGATGTTGAAAAAAATAAAACTTGTATATTACATTACAAATATGAAGAATATACAAAACATTGTTAAATACATCCACATACAGCATACAAAGACATATTTCAGACAATAAAATATCTTGGACAACTAAAATAACAAATATACTAGCAGGTGTAAATACAATGAGTCACATTGAGGAAATTACTGTGGAGGCATGCAGGCAAAATATAAAATACATTAAATCATGTGGTCAGGTAATTACCACACAAGGTAATAACGTTAATTATTAAACTAAAACTCACAAGATATTCAATGTTCATTCTGTACTGATTGTATAAACATTTATTATACAATGGCAAGAAAGAATCTTGGACTGTGATTGGTCAGTTTGGGACTGGACCCGTGGCATTATCCCAGCACGTCGCCACAGGTCTAGTCTCAGCGCTGTGAACCCATGTAGATGAGCATCAGCTTGATTGTTTTACTGAGCTTCAGCACATTGATTGTTTCATCTTCTCTTAAAAACAAAAAATATGTTTCTACACAAAAACATCTTTAAAATTATTTTTTATTCTGTATAACAATGAGCCATTGTATAATAGGAATAATGCACTCCAGAGTTGTGTGTCGTTTGGGATAGCACGCATGGAACATTGGATGCCACTTGGCCTGTGGCCTCATGCCCAACCCCAGGCGTGGGGTATCCCAGCATGACACACACCCTGTCATGCATTATTCCTTTATTTTATGACCATATATGTAAAGAAATGAGATTAATGTACATTGATGTATGTATGTAGTTTAAGCGTTCTCAAAAATCTTAAAAAAATACAAATAAATATGGATGGCAAACTGGCTCTGGTGCAGTTCCGAACCCCACTCAGGCCCCAGATGGGGCGACTAGGCTCTGACTGGAAAACCAAGCTTTTGTGGCTCAGCCTGAAGTGCAGTCCAGTCTAGAATAACACTCTCACCACCAGTACTGCATGGAAAAGGCAGGGCAGGGAGCAGAAACATCCAGAAAATTAAAAAGCATTTCTTTTTTCTCGATCTCTATCAGAGACTCCTGAGTCCCTGGACCATCACAAGACCAACAAAGGGAAACACTTGTGATCTTGGGGCACTGAAGGGAGCCAACCAATGATCGTCTCTGTTCTGTGATTGACACATGTTCTAGCCAATTCTCTGTGTCAGTCACCACTGGACATTCCTAGGAAATTGAGTATTGAGTGCATTTGGGGCTGTGCATTCAACAGAGACAGTCATATGTGTGTGTGTGTGTGTGTGTGTGTGTGTGTGTGTATGTGTATAGATTACCCAAAAAATGGTGAAAATCATTTTTTGATAGAGGAGACTGAGATGGAGATAGAGACTAAGAGACCAATGAATTCAACAGCAGAGTGTAAATGTTGAAGCAGACTGCAAAGCACTCATTAAAAAAAGGTTTTTTCCATTAGAAAAGAGAGAGAGAGAGAGAGACAAACAAATTCAACAGCAGAGTGCAGAATAGACAGTTGCAGAGTGCAGACATTGAAGACTCCACATCAAAAATAAACTAAAAAAGCACACGTTTTTGTGTGAAAGAGAGAGAGAGAGAGAGACCAATTAATTCAACAGCAGACAACAGCAGAGTGCAGAAAATAAAAATAAAAATATTAAGGGGAGCAGAGTCAGGCAGGACCGGAGTACTCTGTCTGAAGGTCATCGTGCCTCAGTAATTTTTTGGGGGGGGCTTTGTTATAGTGCCATACAGATTTTGTAGGGGGGTGTTACCCACATGTCAGACTCTGTGTTGCCCACCGCTGTGCTGCCATGAAAGGTCACACTGTATTGCCCTAGACTCTATGTTGCCTATCTCTGTGCTGCCCTGAAAGGTCATACTGCTATAGAATATGTGTTGCCCATCTCTGTGCCTAAACTTCTACTAAGTCATAGTGCCATACAAATTGTGAAGGAGGAGGGTCACATCTCACACTCTGTGTTACTCATCTCTGTGCCCAAACTACTTCTAGGTCATTCTGCTGTAGTGTAGAGTATGTGTTGCCCATCTCTGTGTCTGAACTACTACTAGGTCATAGTGCCATACAGATTGTGAAGTGGGGAGGTCACATCTGAGACTCTGTGTTGCCCATCTCTTTGCCCAAACTAATGCTAGATCATACTGCTGTAGCTTAGACTCTGTGTTGCTCATCTCTGTGCCTGAACTGCTACTAGGACATATAGTGTCCCACATATTTTGAGATGGGGTGTCATGTCTCATACTCAGTGTTGCCCATCTCTAAAGTATTACTAGGTCATATAGGGCCTCATGTATTTTGAGAGGGGAGTGTCATGTCTCAGACTGTGTGTTGCCCATCTTTGTGCCTGAACTACTACTAGGTCACAGTGCCATACAGGCTGTGAAGGGGGGGTCATGTCTCAGTCTCTGTGTCACCCATCTCTGTGCCTGAACTACTGCTATGTCATTTAATGCCTCACATATTTTGAGAGGGTGGTGTCACATCTCAGACTCTGTGTTGCCAATCTCTGTGCCTGAACTACTAGTAGATCATAGTGTCATACATACTGTGAAGGGGGGGTGTCATGTGTCAGACTCTGTGTTGCCCATCTCTTTGCATGAAGTATTATTAGGTAATATAGTACTTCATGTATTTTGAGAGGGGGGTGACTTATCTCAGACTCTGTGTTGCCCATCTCTGTGCCTGAACTTCTACTAGGTCATAGTGCCATACAATTTTTTTTTTTTTTTTTTTGAAATTGTTGTTTATTTCTCCTCCCAGCCTGCCACCTCCAACCCTTCAGGGAGTACACTGGACATCCCACTGCCTGGAACCCTACCCCACACAGATCTACAGGCCCCATGGAGCCGCGGATTACCCCCCGGGCGGAGACGAGGTGAGGGGTCAGACCCCGATACTTACACTTTCGTCGGTCTGTGGTTTGTTGAGCGGGCATGGGCAAATTGTGGGCATGGCCATGGTCCTCCCATCTTCCTGCCTGAGGCAGGCTTTTTTCCATGTTTCCTTCCTCCCTGAGCCGCAAGTTACCTCCCCGACGTCATGACGCGTACGCCGACGTCCGTGCTGCTCAATGGCCGACCCCCATCTCCCCAAGTGGAGCTTGCAGTTCCTCGAGCCTCCACTCGGGGTCATGCAAGTGTCGGGCATCTGCCAAATCCCTCCCGGAAAAGCGAGGCCGTGGGCCCGCTCAGGCCTATCTGCGCCCCGGCCGACCCACCGGCGACCAGGTCCGCTCCCGAACTCGGTCGCCCGGCGTGCAGTGAGGTGTGGCGTCCAGCGCCTCAACCCTCAGCACCACCGGGCTGGCTCATACAAATTTGAAGGGGGCCGGTCACATCTCAGACTCTGTGTTGTTCATTTCTGTGCCCAAACTAATGTTAGGTCATACTGCCATAGTGTAGACTCTATGTTGCCCATCTCTGTGCCGGAACTACTACTAGGTTATATAGTGCCTCAAGTATTTTGAGAAGATGGTGTCACTCCTCAGATCCTGGGTTGCCCATTTCTGTTCATGCAGTACTACTAGGTCATATAGTGCCTCACATATTTTGAGAGGGGGGTGTCACGTCTCAGACTGTGTACTTCCCATCTCTAAACCTGAATGTCTACTAGGTCATAGTGCCATACAGACTGTGAAGTGGGGGTCACCTCTCAGTCTCTGTTTTGCCCACATCTGTGCCTGAACTATTACTAGATCATTATAGTGCCTTACGTTATTTTGAGGCTGGGTGTCATGTCTCCAGACTCCGTGTTGCCCATCTCTTTGCCTGAACTACTACTAGGCTGTATAGTGCCTCACATATTTTGAGAGGGAGGTGTCACGTCTCAGACTCTGTGTTGCTGTGTTTCTTATCTCTTTGTCTAAAGTACTTTTAATTAATATAGCGTCTCATGTATTTTGAGAGGGCGGACACATCTCAGTCTCTGTGTTGCCCATCTCTGTGTCTTAACTACTTCTAGGTTGTATAGTGTCTCACATATTTTGAGAGGGGATGTCATGTCTCTGACTGTGTGTTGCTCATCTCTGCATTTGAACTAATACTGCTAAGTAAGCAATTAAGTTGGACCCCAAAATGGATTCAGAATCAGAGTCTGTTATGAAAATGGAACATGTGGCCAACACCAGCAGTAAGGATGAGACTGGTACAGGTAACAGTAAAAATATTTCCTGAAAACTAATTCAGAAAAAAAAGGAAATTCACTGCTGACGATGTCAACATAATTGTTGAAATGAAGTAACACAACCAGAAAAAAATGAAGCAACACAACCAGAAAAATAAAGAACGTTTGTGAATCCCCTTATTAAAGTAGTGCAGCACCATCTGAATTGCCAGAAAAAACAGATAAAAGTAAAACACAGAAACAGGTAGCCTGAACACTTACAGTAGACCTAGAAATAGCAGAAAGTCAGTGATTAAGAAAAAGGCTCTATCTAGTACCACTAGATGTGATACTCCACAATATGCCACTCATGCATATCGGGCTTCTTCATCAGAAACTGCACACTGCATGAAAAGGGCTACCATTGGACTGACCAACTTCCAAAGCCTGACAAACACAGGGGAATTGCTGCTATGCAGTGAGTGATGTGTTATTTTATTATGCCCCATGAAAGATGATAAATAAAAAAAAAATAATGATAATACATGCTTGTGTGCCATGGAAACTTCACTTTTTCTGGACAAAATCCACCCTTTAGCTTGGCCATATTTGTGACATTGAAAGGGAGGTTGCACAAAACTGTATGTAATATGACTGAATTGTGATGTGGCACTAAGTAAACAGTTTGTATACACAGCCTGGGCTCCTGGTTTTATTTTACAAGCATTTTAGTGTGCTGCAGAAACCACCCTGCCCTTGGTGGCCCAAACATTTGGACTTGAATGTAGCTCCTTAAGTCCAACCATGTTAAGGTCACCTCTCCCTTTCAAGTTGGCAATATATGTTTTATTAAATTTTGTTGTCTGGCAGCCTTATTTATTTATTTTTATTTATTTCTAGGAAGTGCCTTTGAGCCAAAGGCTCTTTTACAGAGGTTCCACATCGTAGTAATAGATGGGCATAACATCATTTACAATGGTTACAAGAACATAAGCAGACACAAGGAGGTCCCATGCCTAGAAAGACATGAGTACATCAGGTTACAGAGGTTACATAATTACGATAACAGGGATTACATAAGTAAAAATATACAGACACGTAATTTAAAGCAGGCTAGGTTGACAGGTTGTTAAGTGAACAGCTTGAGAATCTACAGGATATAGAGCGAATCAGGTAGGGAACAAAGGATGATATAGTCTGTAAAAATAATTAACTAAAACTAAATACAAGGAGATGAGAACTTGATGGGCAGCAGTCTCTTTGTCTTAAGTGCTAAAGAGTGTAGTCATAAGGAGGCTAGACTCACTGGGGGAGAGTGCTGAGGCTGGGACCAGGAGCCTACTAGGGAGTGTTAGTTACCAAGAAGAGAGGAAGAAGGGTGCAGGTTAGAATGAGGGTAGCAGGAAAGAGGAGGAAGAGTGTGGGAGTTCAGGTCTCACAGTCACAGTTCCTGTTTGTGGCGAGGCCATTCATAGTTTATCTTTAAAGGGCCTATTTTGTCCTCTTTTGTGATGCCAAGGTCAAGCGCATGTAAGCCAAAGTGGTGCCAGTATTACGTGAGGGACCGTTGGCCTTGTGTGGTTCTACAGAAAGGGACGCTAGAGGGCTGAGTTGTTTGTACCTCTAGTGCATCTGATGGAATTAGGGCCAGCTAAGGAGGCTTTGCAGGCCTAGGGTGGTGAGTCCTAGCATAGACTTCTTGGTGAGCATGCATACTTGACACTGGAGGTGACTGTCAAGGTTGAGCCATTTTGTTTGAGTGTACAACTTGCAGGTGTGAGTGAGATGGAGTGCACCTAGGACTAAACGACAAGCTTTGTTTAGTGTTGTTTGATACATTTCACAGCAGTTTGGGAGGCAGCCCCATATACTGCTAGACCATCATTGAGAGGACTAAGCTTTTAGAGCAGTTCTGAGTGCCTCAGAGGTCAGGCCTTTTTCGGTGTCTGTACAGTAATCCTAGTTTTGCATTTGACAACTTTGCGACTATGTGTTGGTTAAATGAGAGGGTGTGGTCCAGTGTCAATCCTAGGTATTTAAATGTTTGAACCATCTCCAGGGAAGTGTTCTGATTGTTGTGAATGCAAAGTTGGTGAGTGCGCTGTTTGTTATGTGATGATGCAAATAACATAGTCTAAGTTTTTTTTTAATTGAGGAGCAGTTTTGATTGAAGGAACCAGTGCTCAGCCACAGTGAAATTTGTGAATTTGCTTTTCCAGTATGTAGGGGTCGAAGTACATGAATATAGAACTGCATCGTCTGCATACAGTAGTAGCTGGTTGTTTACCGATTGAGGGAGGTTGTTTAAGAACAAACTGAACAGCAGAGGGCCAAGGATAGAGCCTTGAGGAACACCTGATTTAACACTGAGGCTGTCAGAGAAAGTGTCCAGGATTTGGACTTTTTGGACCCTCCCAGAGAGGTAGCTTCTAAACCATGCTACTGTTGCAGTGGAGAGGCCGGTATTGGAGAGCTGATCCAGGAGCAGATTGTGATTGACAGTCTCAAAGGCCTTGGTGAGATCAATATATGTTGTCCCACCAAGAGCCCTCTCTCTAGCGCATTATGGATAAAGCTGGCAAACTCCACTAGAGCTTAGTTCCATTTCTGCCACATCCCAAGCTCCCCTCAGAGTTCCTCCCTTTCCCATCCCACACTTGCAATATCTTTTATTTGTTTTTATTTTATTTATTCAACTCTAGGAATTACAATACCTTTGAGCACCAGGCAACTCATTTACAAAGGTTCCACGTCAGTAGGGAGGATTACAAACAGTTACAGGAAACAGACAAGTCATACAGAATATTTCAGAGCATAAGTACATGTGTTACATTATAGTATAGGACAATTAAGCTTTAGTCATATACATAATTCATGCAAAACCTGATCAGAAGCAGAGGGAAGAAAAGGGAGGGGGAGAAGAACCGAGAGAAGAGGAGCAGCCAAACAGCCCAGTCAAGTTGCAACTATGCTAGGTGGAGGAAAGACTCTTAGAAAGGGGAGGGAGAGAGGAAGGGGGGGAAGAGGGGCAAAGGCAAGGAAAAGGGTAGTAAGATGGAGGTGAAAGATATATCAGTGAGGGGAGGTCAAGGAAGGGAGGGGGGATGGAGTCGTAGAGGTCCTGAAAGGGGCCTGGAATTTAGGAGGAGCAATCACAGGAGTCTTCAGTTAGGAGGTGAGATTGGAGCTTATGTTTGAACTCTCCAAGCTTAGTAAGGGTAGCTAGACTGCTGGGGAGTCCATTGAACCAGGAAGGTGCTCTGCTACAAAAGGTACATTGGCATTACATGGTCTGGCACCTTTGGACTAGTAGGAGTTCAGTGGATGAGGTGCGCATATGTTGCATCTTGGTAGATTTGTGAGTAGACTACACAGACCCTTCGGCATGAACCCTAGTAGAATCTTTTTAGTGAGGAGGCAGGTGTAGTATTTAATTATTCCAGATAGACTGAGCCATCCATATCATCAATTAACACTGATCACCTCATTATGTCCAATCCCCGGGGTCGTTCATATGAGTCTCGGGGGTGGGGGGTGAGATGGGTGTGTGGCCTCTCATAAAGGTGCATTCCGTCTGAGTTGCAAAGAGTGGGCTAGACTTACGGATGCTTTAAAATGAGTGTTCCCATAGTCACAAGCCCCTTTCTTTACCAGTCGGCATTAGCAGAAGATATTTTGTCCCTTGCAGAGCCCCGGTTGCATGGCGGTCCCTCATCAGCTTTAATTACGTGGCAGGATCACCTTCAGCACCAGGTATGCTAAACAACTCAGTTCTTGCACCATGGCCACAGTATGGGAGCAGGAAAATGTTTGACTCCCATTCAGAATGTTGTTTTTCAGAGGACTCAGCAATTGGATAGGTCAGAAACCGGGATTGCACTGTTTGTCCTCTGTGTGGACTACTGTTTTGTGAGGGGGGCCAGTACCTTGCAATAAGTTTGTGTTTGCTGATTTTTTTGGGGTGGTGAGCATCAAGACAGAAACACATGCACTGCACTATGTTTGTGTGGCCTGCTTATTTTTTTTTTACCCAGATTATGTAAGGTGGGGGGGATGAAAAGTGCGCTTGCTCAGGGAGCCGAAAAGTGTGCTTGCTCAGGAAGGCTTTTCATTCAGTGCACAATATTAGATAATGGGGCAATTTCAACCTGGGGGACATGGTTAATGATCATGTCCATGAACACTCCCCACCACATGGTTGTTTGTTTGGCTAACAGCCTGATTTGTGTTGGGGCATATGGCTTGGACTGTGTTGCAGCATTTAGATTGTGGCAGTTGTTCTGACACACAAATGGAGCTAAACATTTAGAAAAAGGATAATGGGGCATTGTCTGCATTGGGCACATGATCCAGGTCCATGGCCCTGAATACCGCAAGCTGCATGATTTGTACCAGCCATTTTGGTTTATAGTCTGAACGGCAAGTCAGGTTACTGGGTGTTTTCTGGTTTTGGGACCTGATCATGCGCATAGTTGTCTGATGCCAGGTCTGCGGCAGACTAGGTGTGTCTTTTGTAAAGGAACATGTCGCATGGTGTTTGGAAGCCTGCTGTGGTGTGCCGGCCTCGATCGGACCACTTGGAAACCTAAAGAGAATCTATGATGTACATGGGTGGACACAGCATTGCTTATCACAATGCTGTGCCCATTCATAGCACACCAGAGATTCACATTTGGGTTCCAAATGGCCTGATCAAGGTCTACATACTAGGGCTGTGTGAATACCTTTTTTCAAATATTGGGCTGAATATTTGGTATTCAGTTCCCAGATATTTGGTATTCAGCTAGCAAAAATGCCTTCTCAGAGAACTGGCATAGAAGTCCTTTAAATGGCTTCAGGGAGAGTAGGATGAGCTGTCATGGCACTTTGGCTTGTACACTGGTACCACAGGCTATCATTTGGCATTGCTGCTTCAATAGGAGGATGCAGAGGTCGCGACACTTCAGATTGCACACTGGTGCTACAGGGTACAGGCTGCCTTGTCCAGCTGCTGCTTCAGGAGGAGGAGGATGCAGAGGTCATGGCACTTTGGCTTGTACAATGGTGCCACAGGCTGCCTTGTCCCACTGCTGCTTCTGGAGGAGTATGCAAATGTCATGTCACTTTGGCTTGTACACTGATGCCACTGCCATGCAGGCTGTCTTGTGCTGCTAAGGCTTCAGGAGGAGGATGCATAATCCATGGCACTTTGGCTTGTACACTGGTGCCACAGGCTGTCTTGTTGGGTATGGTTCTGTTGTGGAGGAGGATGCAGATGTCATGACACCTTGGCTTGTACACTGGTGCCACAGGCTGTGTTGTGCTGCTGATGCTTCAGGAGGAAGACACTGATGTCACGGCACTTTGGCTTGTACACTGGTGTCACTGCCACAGGCTGTCTTGTGCTGTTGATGCTTCAGGAGGAGGATGCAAATGTCATGTCACTTTGGCTTGTACACTGGTACAAGGAGGGCAAGCTACCATGTTCTGCTGCTGTTTCTGGAGGAGGATGCACAGGATCTGGAGGAGGATGTACAGGAAAATAGTTCATTATGGGCATTCCATTCAGTTTCCCATAGGATTCAGCTGTAAGTATAAGAAGACATAACTGTCATTTATTGTACTTGGGTGAAATAAAACAATGTGTACTACAAGAATAAAATATGCCACACTCTCTTAAATAATTGTGGTCTTTAAGAAAACCAACTAATAAACCATAATTATGCCCATAGGACAGCAGTATAACTTCAATAGGCTTAACTTGGTCAATACTGATATTTAATTGACAATCTACATATGGGCACACTACTCTTAATAGGATTGGGTATTACAGGAAACACACATGATAGATCGCTAATTAATTCTGTCCTTAAAAAAAAACTAATAAAACATAATTATGCCCATAGAACACTATAACTTTACTTCATCAGGCTAACATACAAATTCAAATCTTACCATCATAGCTGAGAAGGACTTCTGAGAAGACGGCAATCTTGCATGATGCCCATTTTGCCCACTATGTGTGGCCACAAATATGCCTTTTAATGAATGCTACCTGTTAGGGACACATAATGAAATAAAGTGCTTTCCAAATGGCCTGTACACATCCATGAAGTCTCCCTTCTCATGTGGCCATCACATGATTCAGAATCAGTGGTCACTGGTCAGACAGCTCTATTTCTTCCTCTTTTTTTATGTATTGCTTTTTTGGTTTTTCCTCCCATCCCATGCCCTGCCCACATGCTCCTGATGTGACATGCACATGTGGAGACATGTGCATGCATGCCTTGTGGGACACCCCCAACCTGCCAGTCACCAGGTTCCGCCTACACTCGTTGCTTGGCCTTCACACAGCTATAGCAGGACTACAGATGGGCACCCCCCCACCTGGGAAAGGAGAGCAGGTGCTCATTCTTACTCCCACCCCCCAACCCCACCAGCCCGGCACCCTGTGGTGACCAGAAGTCATTCCTGAACCCATATCACCTGCACAGTGTGAGGTAAGGTGTCCAGCGCCTCGCCCTCAGTGACACTGGGCCAGCCTACACTGTTTTATTTCAGTAATTTCTCCCACAAATACCACCAAACAGAAAGACAACAATGAAATGACTGAATACTTACTTTGCAAGTCATACTCACAGTGTTTTCAAGGAGTCCAGCAGACTGTGATAAAATTCCTGCAGGGTCAAAAAAATAAAAATAAACATGATTAATTTCCATCCAAAATACAGAATTACAAAATACAGATGCACTTTTAATCATAATTCCTAAACCCCTTCTCCCAAACAAACATAAAACAACTGAAAGATTTCATACAATAAAATATATTTCTTTGCTGGTAGCATACAATGTGTACTTGATGATGAGCAACATCACTCTGGCTTGGACGGTTATCATCATCCAGAATTTTTCTTCATAATTGTTGGTGATTTGACATGGTAAATGAATACTGGAGTGGAGACTGGTGAGGCCACACTGACATCTGGCATATTCCAGTCATGGGGAATACTGGAGAGCAAATTTCAGGCATGGTCAATACTGGAGACTGGTGATGCCACATTGGTATTCAAGACGTTTTAGGCATGGGCAATACTGGAGACTGGTGATGCCACACTGATATTCAAGACGTTTCAGGCATGGGAAATACTGGAGACTGGTGATGCCACACATATTCAAGACATTTCAGGCATGGGCAATACTGGAGACTGGTGATGCCAAGCTGGTATTCAGTAAATTTTAGGCAAGGGCAATCCTGGAGACTGGTGATGTCACATTGGTATCCAGCATATTTTAGGCATGGGGTATACTGGAGAATGGAGACTGATGATGACAAACCAAATATTACATTTGGCTGGTGCTGCTCTAAGCAACTACTTAGAATATTTATGCAAAATTATGCTGAGCATCCACCACCTCACATTTCATGGACACCATAAATGGTTTACAAATGTATGTGATTATTAAAAAAGCACAACGCCTGACACATTTCAGACCCCGAAAGACCATTTGTCAAAGGCAATTACAGTAAGACTGAACACTACTATATAGACATAAGTGCTGTGACATCGCAGTGACATCACAATACAAGCAACCTTCAAATTCATGGGATGTAATACACCCTGACAACATGATGTGCCCATGTGCAGCATCCATTACCCATCCTTAGATGCTACATATTATTAAACAGACAATTCCAAAGGTAATACAACACAGTGTTATTAAACTGCAGTGCATAACCATTGAAAGAGCAGATGTTGCAAACATATAATATTTTATATATACAACTGCATAGCCAAATAATCGCCTATATCATAATGTACAGAAAAGTAGTGGGAAGGAAAGGAGGGGAACAAAAGGAGTAAGAATGGAAAAAAGGGACAAAACTTCTGGTGTCCATGAAATGTGAGGATGTGGGTGCTCAGCATAATTCTGTAACAAAGGACAGCATCACCAGTCATGGGGTTTTTGGAAAAAAAGCAATACATTGAGTGTCATTAACATAATACTAGATGGGGTGGTGGTGCACATAGTCCACAAGTTGGCCCAGGCCAGCAGCACAAGGTCAGGGGGTGTGTGTCACATAAAAGTAGCATTGTTATTAAAGTGCTGTGAAATTCAATTATTCAAGACTTGTACTTGCAATCGAGATGTGGTAAATTGAGCTTGAGGAACACAAGTTGCTCAACATGTTCAGGGTCTAATGAGGATCTGTGAGGCTCCACAACATCCCCTGCTGTCCTAAACAACTTCTCTGATGGCACACTGGTTAGGGGGCAGCTCAGGCATTTCATGGCCAGCTGTGCTAAGTGAGGGGATGATTTCAGCTTTTTGGTCCAGTACTCCAGTGGGTTAACTGAAATGGGTTCAAGAGCTTCTGTCAAGAAATGATTCAAAACATTGCTGGCAGAGAGTGGGTGCTGCTCATTTTGCTTTCTTTGCTACCCCTGTAGGAATGAACTGAGTTGTGCCCAGCAGTCTTCTTCCTCCATTTCTGGGGCATCCTCCACCTGCTGTTCTTGTTCTTCCAGGGCTACTTCAGTAGGCATCACATCCTTGGCACACATTGTAAAGGTGAGCTCTGAGCACAGCTGCTGATGAAACCCATTGACACAGCAGGCAGGCATTTCAAGGTGCAGTATCTCACACTTAAACCTTGGGTCCAGCATTGTTGAAAAACATATGGCTTAGTGGCACAAATATCCATGAACTTGTTCCCTAATTCAATTGTTAGATTGTGTACAAGGGCCATCACTGCAGGTGCAAGATCAGCATGGGTGGAAACCTCTGCAGCGACTTCTTCAGTATCTATATACATCTTTTCTAAATACTATAATTCTGTCACACTAGACCGAAAACTTAAGTCGACTTACTGAGCAAAAAGGGCTTTTTTTCACACAAATAAATCTCTTTGAAAACAATTCACACTGTAAAAGCAGACAGATGTGTGACTCGCTTGCATTTGTAGCACACAGGCACAGTAGGGTGGGGAGACTAGGTGTCAGACTAATTTCTTTTTCTAAACAAAATCAGATTGTCATGAATTTTCAGTTGCATCACAGGCAGCAGCCTGTCACACTCACACTACTATATTTTTTGTGTGGTTCAAATTTTAACACTGGGGTTTGGGCTGGGGCCACTAAGTGCCAGTGGCAATGCTGCTTAGCAAACAACCCTCTGTAAACAACTGTTATGGCGCCCAGAAACACTTCCCCAAAATTATATATATTTTATAATACTATATTAACTTTACTGAGATTTCACCTGGATTTGGTATGGACTGGAACTTTAAAGTTAAACCTGAAGGGAGGGGATAGACTATGCACAATATGCACTGGCTGTGGCAGCAATTACTGTAGTAAAACCCTCTCTGAATTACTGTTTACTGAGCCCAGAAACAGTCAGTTACCCTAAATTATTATATTATGCTGTATAATTCTGTCACCCTAGATAGAAAACTATAGCCTGGCCTTTACTAAGAACAACAACAAAAGCCTCTGCTGCTACAAAACAAAAAAATATCTAAACCAAACCAAATCACACACTAGAGCAGTGTGGGATGGATGAATGCAGTGGGGGAAGGGGATATAGACAGAAACAGTTTTCCCTCTCTCCTAGGCTAGGCTGCTACTTCCTGTGTAACTTAGCAAAAACACAAGAAACAAGGATTTTTCAATGCTGAATGTTGTCTCGATGGCATTGGCATCGGTAGTGCCAGAGCTAGAGATGCATAACAGGAATGGCAGTGAAGTATTGAAGTGATGCCAACCCCACACCCAACCTGTAGAGAGTGACAGACATTGGGGTGTGCCTTTAGGTAGTCAGCTATAATGCTCATGCCATTGTACCTCACCCTACCCTGTAGACACTGACAAGTGTTGTGGTGTGCTTTGGGGTCTTTGGGCATTATACTTACCCCATTCCATAAGGAAATACGCTGATGTGGGTGCTATATAGGAGAATGGGGTGAATTTTGTGGCCGAACAGTGCAAGGCACACTACGATGCCTGTCAGTGGCTGCAGGGTGGAGGTGGAGGTGGAATGGTAAGAGCATTACATCCGATGATCCCAAGTCACACCCCTGGCACCTGTCAGTCTGTACTGGGTGGTGCTCAGTTGAAACCCTAACACCGTGAGCATGCGGTGTTATTTTCACTCAAATTGTCAACATGGGCTGTTTGTGAGCCCACCTCATGACGGCACAATCAGTTTGTTAACTTAAAGGTGGTTTTGCCCAGTGGCTATGCCATTTGGCAACACAGGGAAGAAAACACATTTTGGGCTGGATGTGGAGAATGACAACTGTATTGTTCATGAGGAGGTATAAGAAATGGCAACATTGAAAATCTGGAGTGAAAATATGAAAAATTGATGAAATCATGAGCATGCATAGAAAGTGTGCAACACATGTCTGTAACCCAATTATTGTTGGGAGTTTGCTACCCACATTTTTAGCATAGGCATTTTGGGACCTCCCCTCATGAACAGTGGCACTGTGATTTTGTTAATCTGTCCCAAAAGTTGATTTCCCACAGCGACCACTCCATTGTGTGCCGCAGGTGTGGAAACACATTTTGGGCAGGATGTGAAAAATGACAGCTGTACTGTTCATAAGGAGGTGTGAAAAAATGCCAGTGTTTAAAATCTGGCATGGGAGTATTGCAAATTTGCGAAGTTACAAGGGTGCATGGAAACTGTGCAATGCATGCTTGTAACACAGTCATTATGGACGTTAGGCACCAAATTTTCAACATAAGCATTTCAGGACTTCTGCCCATGTACAGTGTCCCGGCATTTCCTCAAACTGTCCTAAAAGTGATTTTGCACAGTGACCATGCTATTCTGTGATGGACTTGCGAAAGACATTTCAGCCAGGATATGTAAAATGACAGCTGTACTGTTCATAAGGAGGTAGAAAATGCCAAGTTTGAAAATCTGGAGTGAAAATACTACAAATTCGTGAACTTATGACCATGCGTGCAAACTGTGCAACACATGCTGCGAACTCAGTCATTTATGGAGTATCGTCAAAATTTTCAACATAGGCATTTTAGGACCTCTGTGCATGAACAGTGTCACTGTCATGTATTAGTAATCTGTCGAGAATGCTGATTTCCCACAGTGACCACACTATTCTGTGCCAGAAGTGCAAAAACACATTTGGGCCAGGATGTGAAAAATGACAGCTGTACTGTTCACAAGGAGGTGTGGAAAAATGGCAGTGTTGAAAATCTGGTATGAAAATATTGCACATTCGCAAAGTTACAAGTGTGTGTAGCAACTGCACAATGCACACTTGTAAAGCAGCCATTTCTGGGATTTTTTTCCATCAAATTTGCAACATATGCTTTTTGAGAGCCCACCTCATAAACACTGGCACTGTTGTTTCATTAATCGGTCCTGAAAGGTGATTCCACGCAGTGACTGCAGAATCACCTTTTGGGGCCGAATAATGCCATGCCAGTGGCAGAATTCATGAGGAGGGGTCCCAAAAACCCCATGTTGAAAATGTGGTGCAAAAATTCTAAAAAATGCCTGAGATATGCATCAAAGTTGAAAAAACCCTATTTATGCCATTATACAGCTTACCGGCATTTCGTCAGTTCGCGGTTGGCTATGAAGAGAGCAGATGTATTCCCGGTCCACCAAAGATCGTTGTGCCAGACTCTGGAGATAAGTATGGGGTGAGGGGGGTGTGGGAAGGCAGGGTGCACAGAGGGATGGGCATGGGTTGAGGGAGGGGCAGGGAGATGGCGAGGACTGTTTTCTTTTTCACAGCTTTAAGATAAAAAACATTGTGGGACTTTTTTTTGCAGGGCATTTTGGCATGCTGGGGTGGGCTCCCAGTGTGCCACCTAAGTCTCTTTTGGGGGATTCTGTAGTCTATAGGGGGATTGGGCACCCGTTGTACATACTGAGGGGACACAGGGCGAAGGCATTGAGCACCCCCAGCAAGCAACTAAAGGGTGGGGGACACATTATGCCAATGGAGAGTGGGCTCCCCCATCGGCAAAATAAAAGGGGATGGGGATAAATGCTGATGTGGATTGGGCCCCCCATCGGCAAAGGAAAACTGTTGGGGGCACATGATGCCGAGGGGGATTGGCCACCCCCTCGGCATACACTGTACATGTAAGGGGGCACATTATGCCGACAGGGAGTGGGCTCCCCCATCAGCATTGTGACAGGCAGCGGCGGCAGTCACTGTCGCCATGTTGTCTGCACATCAGGAGGCGTGTTGTGGTCACGCTGCATGAGAGCTTCGCTCTCATTGCAGTGGACCTTTTCTTTGTTCTGGTGGCCACGCTTGGTATGCGAGAGGTGAGACCCTGCTGCTGGCTGATTGGGGAATGAGGAACATACCTTCTAATGTGTGTCCTGCAATTTGCCCAACACTGGCCATGCTCCAAATGTGCTACCACACATAAGATGTTGGCTGGCGCACATGGTGATGAGCCAGCATAAAAATTAGTCACAAAAGTCTCTAAAACTTAAGGATCACACTCCAGCAAAAAAACTAGCTCAACAACAAGATTCTGCAGTTTAAGAAGCTCTGAGACTGAAGCACAGTCTGTCCTCTGAGAACGCTGTCTCACAGTGAGGAGATCACATGATTAGGGCTGACAATATAGCCTAGAGGTTAAAGGAACGAGGTGTGAATAATCTTATTACATCCAGCAGACCAGACCTGAGTTTGATTCTCACAACCTCCACTTGCATGCTGTGTGACTCTGAGCAAGTCACTTAACTGCCCAGTGCTCCCAGGTCGCCCCTGAAAACAGGCACTTGTGTCTAGTGGGCCTTACCCAGTTACCAAAGACTAAAATAAAAAATTAAAATCTGCAGAGCTGAGAAGCCTCTGATTGGCCAAGGAAGCTTTGTGAGACTAGGAAATCTTGTTCCCCGAATAGCTTTCCCGAATACATAATACTCAGGTATTTGGAACAGCTGTCCGAATATTCTGAACGGCCACTATTCGTGGTATTCAAGAAATAATATTCGGGGTGTACACAGGCCTGCTACACACCACAGCAGGCTTCCAAATACTGGCCCAGGCCATGCGGCCTGATGTTTTTGGATGTGAATCTGACTCTGTACAAGTTTTGGAACATAAAACATTGTTTCTATTTGATGTTTGTGGCTCAAAATGTATTTTAAATTATGATGCATGGGCCTGATTCTACAAAGAATATGCCACAGTGCAATGCAGATGCGCCAATAGAAATAGAGCAAGTCACAAATATGGCAAGCAAATGTGAAAAATGCAATTCTACAATGCGACATGCGCCTTGACACAACTCAGTACTCGAATTGCAACTTACACTGCAGTTGCAACATACCTGCAGGTACGCCAATGAGCAACTGAACATACGCCAAGAAAAGGGAAGAGATATGCCAAGGCAAGATTCTAGAAGCTGCAGTGCCACAACTTACACCAAGACCAGCTGGCATAATGTACACCAGGTGGGAACAGGTGTAACTTACACAGTATATAAAAAAAGCACAGACAGGCAGGCTGGAGACACAGCAGCACAGCACTATGAAAGAGAGAGAGGAGAGAGACAAAATGGAAGGACCAGTAGCAATGCTAGATGTGCTACTACTGGAGCACTAGGACAGGCACAGGAGGTGACACAATGCCCGGAACCAGAGGAACAGGCAGCAACCAGGACAGCACAGACCTGGCAGACGTCATGCACCCCAGCTATATGGGGTGAGGAAGACATACCAGGACCTGATGGAGGAACAGTGTATTGCATGCTACCAACTGCCCCAGGCCATCATATACAGGATATGTGATGACCTCCGGGCAGACCTGCACAGTGCCACCCGCAGGGGGGAAGCCAGTCCCTGTGGATGTGAAGGTGACAGCAGCACTATACTTCCTGGCAATAGGGACGTTACAGGCATCAACAGGCGATACTGTGGGAATATCTCAGCTGGCCACATCCAGGTGCCTACACCATTTCCTGAATGCCATGGTCACCTGCCTTGACCAGTACATCACTTTCCCCTGGGAAGCACACCAGCAGCAGGCAGGGATGCAGGGCTTCTACCCCATTGCCCAGTTCCCACATGTCATGGGTGCAATAGACTGCACTCATGTTGCCATATGTGCACCATCAGCCAATGGGGATGTGTATTTGAATTGGAAGGCCACCACTCCATGAAGATGCAGGTGGTGTGTGTGACAGTCACATAAGCATACTGGATGTGGTTGCTCAGTACCCTGGTTCCATGCATGATGCCTATATCCTGCAAAACAGTAGGCTACATGAGGGCTACCAGAGGGACAGCTCATGGTAGGATGGTTAGTAGGTAAGTGAACACAGCACAGAGCACTGCATATCTGAACACCTGCACACCTTGTAGAAATAGGACCATAGACCACAGAGACTGATGATGTACCATCTATCCAACAGGAGACAGCGGTTATCAACAGCTGCCATGGATGATAACACCACTGCACCACAAATGCACAGCAGCACAGACATGCTACAACGAGGCACACAGTCAAACCAGGTGCATCATAGAGTGTATCTTTGGGGTACTGAAGGTACGATTCAGGTGCATTGATAGATCATCAGGGGGCATTGCAGTACTGTCCACAGACAACCTGCAAGATATTCATTGTCTGCTGCATACTGCACAACATCACAGTGCAACACCGTGTGCCACCACTGGACCAGCTGAAGGACATGGATGAGGAGGACCAGGAGTGGAATGGCAGGGCACACACACGTGAGAGACACCACTAGACAGATGCAGTGTAGGCACAGGCAGGCCAACATGCATGACGTGACCTGATAGAGAGGCACTTCACCTGACAGATGCCATGCAACCACAGTGACAGCCACCAAATGCCAGGTGGAGATGTCCAACAAAACAACACATGCCACCTAGTGCAGTGCACAGACCATGGTGACACTGGATGATGGCAACAGGTCCCATGGACTGTGGCTACATTGGGCAGTGCACACATAGCCGTGGACATGGAACAGTATGGGAACCAAGAGACAGTATGGAGCAATGTAAGAGACCAGCACAACAGGTAGGTGGTGATAGGCACAGCACTGTCTGCTGGGGGGGTGGAAATGGCCATGCAGAGGGCAGTACAGACTACGCATGGTGCCACATGACAAGGCACACAGTAGGGTGGCTCAGTGAGCAGGGGCAGGCAGCACACTATGGGGGCACACACCTGTGAGGCCTGTAGACACACAGCATAACCAGTAGACACCGACACACACAAACAGGGCGGAACCAGTTCCATGCAGTGGGCCATGCATGCAAGCAGCACACAGCAACACACCATGGGAGACATGACAGATAGATTGAGCGAGCAATGCAGGCGCACAGCTACAGTGTGGCAGGAGGACAAAGGGTGTAGAGAGGCCACAGGCACAATGCTTGGATGATGACGCCACCAGGCACAATGCCACAGCCATGATATATGGAAACAGTGCAACCACAACAGGGACACAGCACGGGTGGCACAGACCTGTAGTCATATGGTGGTGAGGCACACCAATGCCCATGCCAGTGGTGCCACCTGCGAGGAACAATGATTCCCGAGGTGGAAGGGTGCAGCACAGGCACAGTGCCACCACACAGCTGGGGGGTACAGTATGAGGTGGCATGGATGCCACCAGCATGCACGGTGACCTGCAGCACACAGGACACCATGCAGATGTAGCCAGTGGACAGTGCTATGGCCTTGAGCAGCACAACCGGCACACTGACCAGATGCATAGTGAGGAAACACCAGGGACAGCAGGCACCACCACCAGTGTGCACTCATGTGCATGGTGACACACACTCACACGGCCATGCACACCTGGAACAGACACACAGACATAGTGATGGTGGTAAATGGTTTAATGGAAATGAACAGCAACAGAGATACATATAAACAATGAAAGGGGGACAGGGCTAAACAACAGGCAATGGCAAAACATGGTAACAAAACATAGTGCCCACACCCAAGCAGCAATCCACAACAACCCCTAATGCCCAACCACACCCACAAACAACAGAACATTGGCCCCACAACAACAACTCAATCCCACTCACAACAATGAGCACAGATGGGTATAATGCCTTCCCAAAATCAACCAACCGCAACTATATGTACAATTCCACCCAAACATGACAACCACCCCTATATACATACCCACCCACAGACACAGACACACTCATGGTTGTAACGTGCATACCCATGAACACTAGGTGCACTGGAGTTCAGACAGCAGGGCACCCACCGATCCATGGAGATGCCCATGCTCTGTGATTGGCCAATACAAGGGCCACAAGGCACTCCTGATCCAGGCCCCACCCTGCACAGGAATAGCACTAGGGTATCCTGTCCGCGACATCAGCAGCCTCCCCAGATGCAGCCCAGGCATGGCATCCACTGGCTATGGTCCTGAGTCCCCTGCCACAGATGCAGCAACGCATGGTACAGTGTCAGTTGGTGGACAACCTCAGCTGCCTGTGCTGCTTCAGCCCTTGCCATGGTCCATGATGGTGCTGCAGCCATGGCCTAGTCCTCCTCCGCTGCAATGCTGCCCTCTATGGCCAGTCTGGGTGCATGCTGTGTGACAAGCCCCTGGCACCCAACATCTGTGTGGTCTGTCAGTTCTAGCCCTGGTTCCACAGTGCCCATGTCCTCAGCACACAACGCTGCCAAGGAGGAGATGGAGGAGGAGGAGGAGGTCAATGGAGGGACCGTGGCCTCCACTGCCTGTGCTGTGTGTGCCTCTAGTATTCCATGGCAGCATTGCCTTTACCTCTGCCATCACCCTCAGTAAGGCCCTCTGCCATTGCGACAGCTGCTATGGACACCTGTAGGGATACAAGGGATGCAATCAGTGCTGGGCCCGGTCAGGAGGCACACACACACACATAGGCAATGTGAGGGTGCAGCATGAGCCACCATGTGGCTGTCTGCCATGGCCACAGCATAAGGGGACCACTGTATGCACTTACCAGACCTCCAGTGAAGCGCCTCCTGCCTGAGGCTGCAGATGCAGCTCTGCTGTGCACCTTGGGATGTGCCAGTGGAACCTGTAGGGTGTAGGGACAGGTGAGTGTTAGTGAGGCACCATACGTCATGGCCACCATGCCAGCACTGCCTCAACAGATGAACGGCCGTAGGTATACATACCTGCACCCGTGACCTGCCCAGACTGCATGTCTGCATCCCTTCTCCGCACCATACTTATTCTGTGCAGGATCCCGGGCTCCCTCTGCGACAGGTCCTGACAGTGATGCATGAGCTGGCGGACAGTCCTGTGAGTGCCACTGGTCTCTGCCATGCGTGCACTGATGGCATGCCATGCACCTCCCACTCCATGAGGCTTCCATCTCATGCACCGAGGTGGCAATGAAGTGTCCTCCCCACTGCTGCACACAATTGACCTGCATGGCTCTCCTCAGTGGCATGAAGTTGGGTGCATGCCCACTGAGGCTCAGTGAGGACCCTGATGACATTCCAGTTCACTGGTGTGAGACCTGCATGGGGGGAAGGAATGGCACATGCGTCACTACACAATGGCTCTGTGGATGTGCTGACATCCCCCACTCACCATGTATAACACTGGTCTCCAGCCATGGTACATGGGACAGGGCCGGGTCACAGGAACACAACCGCGGGCCCCAAGCACAGGTGGTGCACCACACACAATTGACATACACAGCAAGAGATGTGGACAGGCCAAGCAGTGCCATGCAGGGGACTGGCACACAGTGCTTCATGCAGTGCCCACAGTGTCCACAGAGCACCAACAGGCTGCCTGTCCCCTGCAGAGGCATAACTCAGCCTGGCCCTGCACAGTGTGGACATGGAGCACTGCATGCAGCCTTGCCACATGTCTGCACCACCTCCCCCTCGTGGAGCGGCATGCAGCCCCATCCAGCAGGTGCCCATGGGGCAGTCCCATGGCCAACTGTGGGCAACAGAATGCAGAATGACAGATACCTACCTGGACTGTGCACTGTGGTGACAGGAGTGGGTGGCACTGATGGATCTGGTGGCACACTTGGATGGAGAAACAGCAGGCATCTTAAGCCAGTGGCACAGTCAGTGACCACCAGAGCTGCAGTGGTGTGGCAGTGTGATCCTACCTGGTCCTGTGCGGTGGTGCTGAATCCTACACAGGGGACAATGAACAACAATGACAGGTACACAGTGCTGTACATGCAATGGAATAGTGCATGCCGAGCAATGGCTAATACTCACCGAAGACCCGGTTGTGTCCACTGTGGTGCCTGGGAAGGAATGGACATGAGTTAGTACACTGCTGTATGTGCCATGGTGGCCTGCTACTATGGGTGCTACAACCCCCCCATCTGTCACCAACCCACAGGTATGTCCCTGAACATGGCCCAGGCCTGTCCTCAGGTCACCCTGCCATGACAGACCCAGAACAGGGGGTGTTGCCTGGAGCATGCCTGCAGATGACAGGTGGTATTGCAGACAGGCCACCATTGTGTACCTGACAGGCATACCAAGTAGGATGTGGTACGGGGACAGTGGTACACAGCCAGCTATTCAGGCAGCCATGCACCTGTGTGTCAGGTGCTGGCAATGTCCTGTGTTGCCCCTCCCCCGCACTGTCTGAAGGGATGTGTGGCAACACCCGACCTGTGAGGCGCGGGACAGCAGGCACATGGGCAGTCAAGTGCTGCACATAGGCATGTACGGTGATGCATGGAATGACCAACTATCAGGAACAGATATGGCACACAGGCCAGCATATGTTGCAGCCCACCCATGCAGTGACACAATCCCACCAAACAGACATGCAACACAGATGCAGCGGTACAGTGACAATGTAACAAGGCCATGACCCTGACCATAAAGGGTGTACATGTCAGAGGTGCTATGTGGGACTGTGCACTGTCTTGACAGTGCCCATGTCACACAAGCAGTCAAGTACCACACTGGGCATGGGCGTGGGTAACCATGGCCCATGTACACCATTGTGTACCAATTTCCTGGAGTGGAGCAGCACAATGGTGCTGGTTTGCACCCAATGGCCATGTATCCCACCATTGCCACATGCCCCCCCCATACCATTAGGCCTAGGAGCCATTACCATGATGATAGATCACCGTCACTGTCTCTGCACCCCATGGACAGATCAGTCACACAGCCCCTGGGCTACTGTGTGGGAGTCTGGGGTGCACTGCAGTGCATCTGTGGTCAGCCATGCATGGGGCGGCAGCAGCCAGAGGCATGTGCAGACCTCACAACCGTACCACAGTACGAGGAACCATCCACAGCCTACAGCACAGAGGCACCCTGTTCCACAACATCTGGCCCTGTCCCACAGTCAGTGCAATCATCGGAATGCACACGTCTACAGTAGACGATGACACAGCCAGAATAATCATGTCATACCTGACCATTTGAACAGAACCACACACTATGACAGTGGTCTGTTCCCCTTAGGCATTGATGTGGGTAGGCGTACCACATATTGAGCAGTAGTCACACAATATGACAGGTCATGATCCATGTCTGTGGATCGATGGATGTGGGATATGCCCATGGTGAACAGTGCTGTACTGCACACACGCCAACAGGGGCATGTAATACCAACCTGTGTACATGCCTATACACCTGACTACACCCCTGACCATGGGCCTCCCACAGAATGGTACACCATTGTATGGCCTGCCCTCCTGGCAGTTGGGGGGGGGGTAGACACACCCCTCACCCACTATGCTGGCTGCATTGCATTATGATGGGCTTGCTCAAATGGACCCTTGCACCACATTGGTGTACTGATGTTCCTCAGCATGTTATAGCCAGTGCAGAACCCACATTATACAATGGCAAGAAAGAATCCTGGTCTCTGACTGGCCAGTCTGGGACTGGACCCGTGATGTTATCCCAGCACATCATCACGTATCTAGTCTCAGCCTCACTGTGAACCTTGATGACCATTTGGCACTCTTTCTTTTCATCTACTCTTACGAAACATAAAAAGTCTTCCACACTAATAAAACATTCTTTGAAATGCCTTTGTTATTCGGTATTACAACAAGCTATTGTATAATAGTGATAATGCCCTCCAGGGTGCGTGCTGTGCGGGGATAACATCACACCTCAGGTATTGGAAGCACTTGACCTAAGGCCTCGTGCCCAATCACCTGAGGCGTGACATTAAACCAGCACAACACACACACCTTATCAGGCATTAATGCTTAACTCTATCACTATACTGACCTGTGTTGGTACAACCATCCCTTATCGCCCACATTGTGGGGCCCACCCATGGTGGACAGAGTATTACTCACAGTAAGGATGTGCTACACAGTCTGGCCCATACCCCTCACCCTCCCACAGAACAACTCAGTGACAGGGCATCCAATACCAGGGACACAGCTATTACATTAGTAATATTAGTTCCAGGAGCTGTGTACAACATTTTTCTGGGTGTGAGTAGCATTACCCTAATGAGGACTAGTCTGTAACACCCATGGCTGGCATTGCATTGTGATTCCAATCCCACCCTTCAGTGACAGCAATGCAAACCACATGTGGGACAAAAGAGTAGCTGAGGCAACATCAGGGATGATCCTGTAAGGCAGGGGCAGTGGAGGGTATGGCCTGGGCCTCTATTATGCAAAGTATGATGGCCAGTGCCATGGTAGTACTGCTGAGAGACTCAGAGGTATGGGGCATACCTCTCAGGTGTCCCTCATCAAGAAGGTCTTCCCTCATTTGCCCTAAACATTCCTCTGTCCCACATCCGTCCCTCATGGAAAGGTGCTGCCTACACAGCTAATGTGCTGTGAATTCAGATTGTAGACCAGAAACCCATGATATTCTACAATACTAAAGCCAAAATAAACTTTGTACTTGTAAATGCTATGGTTTCCACAGTGGTCTGAGCTTGTATCCCCATGTTTGTGGCTGTGTCCCTCATCCTGAGGGTCTGTGTTCCTCATTGTCCCTCAATATGAGTGTCCATACCTGTCCATGTCCCTCAGTTCAGTGACAAATGGTTTAGAGGTATGTATGGGGGGTGGCCTACTGTGGCCAAGATACTCACCAGTCTGCTGTCTGTCCCTGTCCTGCACTGCTTGGCTGTGGCACTGTTGTCTCCTGTCCTGGACCTAGCACACCAGCTCCTGAACCTCTACTCGGTGTCACAGCCTAGCTACACAACGCAGCCTGCTGCTGCCGTGCCGCCTGTACATGCCACATGCATTGCACATTGCATGTCTGCAGTTGTGGCCTGCGACATGGCACTTGCGATGTGCAATTGTGGCTTGCGTAATGGCATTTGCGATGAGTAATTGCGGCATGTGTGATGGCATTTCCAATGTGCAGTTGTGTCCCGTCTATGCCATCTCGCAACTGCGTTTGCTTGCTGTGGCAAGCTATGCATCTGCGATATGGGTAGAGGATCACACACATCTGTGGCATCTGTGACTGCAGGGCCCTGTGTATGTGCCCTGTGGTGGTCAGTGGCAGGATGCTGACAACCAACATCGGTCCACACACAGGGGTGAGACTGCACAGCACTGCGCACATCCATGGTGTGGCGCTGGCACAGTCATTGTACATGGGTGCCTACCCTGCCAGCAGCAGGGCTGCATCACCTGCAGAGGTGTGGGGGGGGCACTGTCCCATGGGACACCTGGCAGCATGGGCCGCTGACAGAGTACCTGAAATCCCATGGGTGCATTGCACCTTTCAATGGCAAGGGTGGGATGCATGCCTGTACTACTTGGTGGCAACGAGGCCACAGCCTGTCACATTGTGCAGTGCTGTCAGGGTGTCAGATGTCACTGCACTGTACCATGCTAGCTGGCAACAATCACCATGGTACTGTGTGGTGACACTGATCTGGCACCTCTGTGCTATGTGTGCCACTCGATGTGGACATCAGTGGTGTGACAAACACCACCCCATGGTGTAAACCACTGTGTGTTGCTGCAGGCACACGGCATGGCTGTATGGCATACACAGTGCCCAGTGCTGACACCTCACAGGGGACATTGGACACAGTGGCAGATGTCACGATGGACAACACAGGGACATGTGGGAGGGCAGCAGCGGCAAGCCCATGTAGGATGCTGGGATGCATCGCCAGGGGGATTACCTTCCAGACAGAAGACAAAATCTTTCCACTGTACAACTGCATGGGTAGGCCACACCTCGGGTACTGTGTACAGCTGTGGAGATCACAATTACAGAGGGACATTACACTCCAAGAGAGGGCCATGGGAGGGCAACCAAAATTATCTGGTGCCTGGGGGTCGGGACCTCTGAGGAGAGGCCTATGGGGCTCGACATGTACACCCAGTAGGAGAGGAGGGATGGGGGGGACATGATAGTGGTCTATGGGTACATGACAGGGAACCGTTATGGAGGCCCAGGCAGGGTGCTCCACAGGATGGCGGGTGGGGCAACAAGATGACATGGATGTGAGCTGGTAGGGGGACAGCTGGGAGTGGAGGAGATGTCATTGCAGTGGACTGGTGGTGGAGCCATGGACCGCACTGCCCAGGGGCTGGTAGAACTGGGGACTGTGGACGGGTGTGACGGGGGATGGGACGGAGTGCGGGGTACATGTGACCAGGCCCAATACAGATGGTTCATCTGAGACAAGGGACAGTATGACCCAATGGGGTGGGTGGGACACCAGGATCGGCCCTCAGTGCGGGTGCCATATATCGAGCAGACCCGAGTGAGTGTTAGGCCTATTCGTCTGGCAGTATGGTATGTTGGTATGTAAGTATGACATGCTTGTTGTGTATGACACCTGTGTCATCTGTGCACAGCAGCGTGCTGTGTTCCCAACCCCCCCGCTCAGCACCGCCAACCGCTGCGCTGGCTGTGGCCACGCCCGGCGACGCATCACCCAGGTGGACCCCTGTCCCTGGGTGTGGCACCAGAAGCACATGGACATTGGGACCCAGACCATGGTCATGCCCTGTGGCTGTGCCAGACAGTGCTGCTGTCCGGCTGTGGTATCACAGTACACAAGGCATGTAGCCTGCCTGGGCTACCTGTCTGGGCATGCCTCTTCCTGTGGCACCCCTGCCGCCACTGGCCATTGTGGTACCCCTCCCGTGGCACCTGCATGCCATGGCATGTGCCTTCCCTGTGTTCAGCTGCACCCCACACACCAGTCCCCATGGACAGCAGCTGGCCTCATTTGACCTGTACCCTGTGTCTGGTGCCTGGCACCACCACTCCAGTGCTGAGATGCCATGTTCCATCGATGGCCTGACCCATGACCCGCATTGGCTATCACCTACCTACCAGCGCTTGCCCTCCCAGGGCGGTGATCGGTACTGGTGGACATCTAATGGTACCTGAAGAATGACACATTACAACATAGAGATCAGGTGCATTGTTTTACATGTTTACATGGCGCACAGTCAATATCAGGTGCGCATGACACAGTGCTCCCCTGTCCTTCACATCACGTGTGCTCCCACACTCACCCATGCACACAGTCACACATACACACACTCACACCCTTGTGTACTGCACAGTAACCCCCCCCCCCGAATACAGGTACCTCCCTGCCATGCTATTGGCCCCACCTCACCATTGCAGCTCCACCCAACCATCCCTTATCTGTACCACACTTCTGGGCATACTACAGCCGTCTGCGATGGCCACCATGCCACACGGACCCCTCTGGTGCTGGGTGCTGGGCTGTGGGGAACCCTGCTGTGCTGGTGGGTTGTGCGGTGCCCTGGTGGACCTCCCAGACATCGCGCACCCTGTGGGCCTGTGTGTGCCACCACAGTGGATCTGCTGTACCTCCACCCCTCAGGCCAACATGCCTCTGTGCCACATGTGGCTGCAGCTGTGCCAGAAGCTGCACTGTGTGTTCCTCCATCCCGTGTAGACCTTCTCAGTATCTGTGTGGCCTGTGGTGCACCAGCCTCCATGGGCACACCTCCCTGTGTGGGTCCTGTCCCTGTTCCGGGGGGCCTGTGTGTGTCTGTTGTCCTGGTGTGTGCCTGAGGTGCTGACATGGCTTCCTGGGTCACAGTGGGTTGACCTTGGTGCTGGCCTGTGCCAGGGTCGGTGTGGGTCTGACATGACTGGGCCTGCGGCTCCAGCAGCATGACTGCAAGGGGTGGTGCCACCACCACCTGGCTGGGGTGGGGGTTGCACAGGTTCAGGTGGTTGTGTCTGCGTGCTTACCTGTGCAGTGGCTGGGGGTGCCATATGCTGGGCCAAGTACTGTAGGTGTTGCAATGGCTGCATTGCACACACTATGGCCTGCATGGCCATAGCCGTGGCTGTGTCATGGTGCTGTTACTGTGCAATCACGTGTTCCAGGCCTGTGTTGAGGCGCTCCATGAACACTACTTGGCACTCAGAGCAGTGTCCTATGCCCTGTACGGCATCCCCCAGGCCACCCATGCATACCTTTGTCTCCCTGACGCATGTCCTGCAAACAGCTGGCAATTCTGGACAGCTGCATCTCGATACTGGTGTGGTGCTCCTGCATGTCCCTGCCGAATGTTCTCCAGCTCTCACATCTCCTGCCCAGCCAGCACTGACTGGCAGTAGTCCCCTATGTAGGATAGAATAGAATTTGATGGCAGATAAGGACCGCTTGGCCCACCCAGTCTGCCCATTTCCCTACCTAATGGATAAGCTGCAGATCCTAGTTAACCCACAGCCTACTTCTTCCTACCCCCACCCCTAGAATTGCCTTATGACTGTCCCATGCATGCTTGAATTCCACCACTGTTTTGATTCCACAACCTCCTCTGGAAGGCCGTTCCATGCATCCACAACCCTCTCTGTGAAAAATACTTCCTTACATTATCCTACATGTTGGGGACAACTGGTTCTGCAGCTCTCAGATGGCCTCATCCAGTTGCTCCTCCAGTCCACGGGTGCTCAGAGAGGTCTGCAACCCTATTGCTGTGTCCTGTGCTGCTGGCTGATCATGCTCGGTCACCTCCTGGATGTCTCCAGTTGTCCACATAGCATCTGCTGGTGTTGTGTCACTGCTGGTGTCCTCTGTGGTCCCCTGCTGCTCATGTAGCTGACCTGCTGCATCCTCCTCACTGCTGGCCACCCCCTCTTCACCAGTGGGGCTGTCACCATCCCCATTCCCGTCAGACTCTGCCATGGGTTCTGGTGTGCTGGCCACAGATGTGCTGTCATCTGGGCTGCCTCCACTTGTCGGTGTGCTGCTGCCTTCTCCCAACTCTGTGCCAGAGGTCTGGTCTGTGCTGGCATCATCCTGGCCTTGCTACTGCTGCTGCTGCTGCTGCTGCTCCTGCCTTCCAGCTCCACTTGGCCCACCATTGCCAGCTACCACAGCACCTGTTGGAAAGACAACATGTTAGTTTGTCTCCGCATCACTGTGTGCCTCACCACCTGCTTCTTGCCTTCACAGGTGTGCTTCAGCATTGCGCTATGGCATTGCACCTGACACACTTATGTACAGTCCCACCTGGTGTATGCCACCTCTGTACCTGCATCCTACACTGTTGGCGTGGTCCCCCCACTGTTGCTGCCCATCCTGTGCTGTCCATCCTGGTATGTCTATTCCAGCTGTCACATTGCTCCCCTGTTCAGCTCCCCACTGCACAGTGACACTGTACATGGCCACAGTCATGGGGCGACACTGTGCTTCAGGGTCCGGCCCCCGGCCTGGGGGAATGCATTAACCCTGCTATCCATGCACATGTCCTTCAGCCCTCGCCCTTCCTCTGCAAGCACTGAGGCAGTACCCCATGCCCCCCCCCACAGCACTGCCCATACTGGAGCACAGTCCCCCCAGTGCACAGTGCATGTCACGGCACCCCCCCTTCAGCCCAGCCCATACCTGAGCACAGTCCCTCCACCAGTGCACAGTGCAAGACTCAGCAACACTGTTCAGCACAGCCCCTCAACCAGTACACAGTGCATGCCACAGCAATCCTTTGTTCACCACAGCCCCAGTACACAGTGCATGTCACTGCGATCCCTATTCAGCACAGCCCCCAGTACACAGTGCATGTCACAGTGATCCTGTTCAGCACAGCCCCCAGTACACAGTGCATATCACAGCAACCCCTGTTCAGCACAGCCCCTCCTGGTACACAGTGCATGTAACAGCAACCCCTGTTCAGCACAGACCCCCAGTACACAGTGCATGTCACGGTACCCCCAAGTTCAGCACATCCCATACCTGAGCAGGGCCCCCACCAGTACACAGTACATGTCACAGCAACCCCTGTTCAGCACAGCCCCCAGTACACAGTGCATGTCACAGCACCCCCAGTTCAGCACAGCCCCTGAAGTACACAGTACATGTCACAGCACCCCCAAGTTCAGCACAGCCCATAGCTGAGCATCCCCCCAACCAGTACACAGTGCATGTCACAGCAACCTCCTGTTCAGCACAGCCCCCCCTGCACAGTGCATGTCACAGCAACCCCTGTTCAGCACAGCCCCCACCCAGTACACAGTGCATTTCACTGCACCCCAGTTCAGCACAGCCCATACCTGTGCACAGCCCACCCTAATGGTTTCATGTGACCTGCCTGCACTTCCACAGATCAGCATGACACATCCTTTGCATGGCAGCATGTCAGCTGCATACATGTTTGTCCCTGGCCCACCCTTCTGGCCATGGTTTGGTTCCTGGGCCCACTCTGTGGCCAGCTGTGCCATGTGGCATTGCTGTGGCATGCAACCTCACTGCTGCATCTGCCTACATGTTGTCACCCACCCAAACCACCATTTCTGTTGGCTGCAGTGCTGTTGCCATGTCAGGCCTGTCACATACATTGGTGTTGTTTGTCCCTACCTGTGCCAGTTTGCTGTCTGAAGGTGTCCAGCTCCGTGACTCCATCCATGCTCTGCTGGCTGAGGTGTGCTGCTATCCTCCTCTCAAGACTGCTGAGTGGCTGCTGCTGGGTGGGTCCAGCCCCTGTGCCCTGTGCAGTCAGTCTATCCTGGGCTAGCTTGTGCTTCACTAGGCACTTCAGATTGTTGTACTTCTTCTGGATGTCATGCACTGTCCTGTGTTGTGCTGCTATGGCATTCACCTTCTGTGTCACCCTGTCCCATGCCTTCCTCCTTTTTTCCCTCCTCTTAGTCTCCCTCCATGGCTCATGAGGAGTGCATGGTGCTTGTCTATCTCTTCCACAGTGTCTGCACCTCCTCATGGTTAAAATTTTCTTGTGCCTTTGCCTCTCTGCTGCAGCTTCTACCATTGCTCCAGTTTCTGCTGGTGTATGTTATGCCTCAGCCTGTATTATTCACTTTTATATCAGCGTATCTTGCATGTCGCGACTTCACGCGAGTTGCATTTGAGCATCGGCCTCGATGTTCTAGAATAGGCCATATATCGCATGTCATAATTGCTTTGGTGTATGTTGTGCAATTCGTTACTTCGTCTGGCATTTCCCTTTCTAGTATTGGGCCCATGTCTTTTATGGCTCGGGGCTTGCCTGAGTCTGGGCCTTTGTTTGGAAGCCTGCTGTGGTGTGCGACCATTGATCAGACCATTTGAAACCTAAAGTGAATCTGCGATGTGCATGGGTGGACACAGCATTGCTTGCCACAATGCTGTGCTCACTCATAATTACACCAAAGATTCACTTTTAAAGTCAAATGATGATCAAGGCATACACCAGCAGGCTTCTTTGAAGCTTGCAACTCTCATCATGTTACTGAATGTTTTGGATGTGACTCTGGTCAGTACAAGTTTTGGAGCATAAAACATTGTGTTTCTACGTGATGTTTGTGGCTCAGAATGTATTTTAAATTATGCTGCATGGTGTTTGGGGGGAGGCATGCCCCATGGCCTGGGCCAATGTTTGGAAGCCTGCTGTGGTGTGTCGGCCTTGATCAGACCATTTGGAAACCTAAAGTAAATCTATGGCGTGCATGAGTGAACACAGCATTGCTTGCCACAATGCTGTGCCCACTCATAGTACACCAAAGATTCACTTTTAGGTTCCAGATGGTCTGATCAAGGTCTACACACCACAGCAGGCTTCCAAACAAATGCACACGCCATGCAACCTGATGTTTGTTGATTTTTGTTGGGGGTGGGGCTCATGGCTTTGCTTCTTTGTTTTGAACTAACAAGCTAAGAATGCATTTGTAACATCTGTTTTTTTATAGAGGTACCTATATGAAATAAGGCCCATTTAATCTGAATGATAAACAGTTTTTTTCTGATTGTGTGATTGCTTGCAGGCAGGTGGATGTGTGCCTTCATTTTGCTTGCAGGATGGTGAATGTGTACTTCCATTTTGTTTGCAGATGGGTGGATGTGTGTATCCATTTTATTTGCAGGCAAATGAATATGTGCCTCCATTTTGTTTGCAGGCAGGTGGTTGCAGGCCTCCATTTTATTTGCAGGTGGGTGGATGTAGGCTTCCATTTTGTTTGCAGGCGAGTGGATATGTGCCTCCATTTTGTTTGCAGGCAGGTGGATGGAGGCCTCCATTTTGTTTGCAGGTGGGTGGATGTAGGCCTCCATTTTGTTTGCAGGCGAGTGGATATGTGCCTCCATTTTGTTTGCAGGTGGGTCACTGTGTGCCCCCATTTTGTCTGCAGATGAGTGGATGCAGGCCTCCATTGTGTTTGCAGACGGGTGGATGTGTGCATCCATTTTATTTGCAGCTAGGTGGTGGTGTGCCTCCATTTTGTTTGCATCCAGTAAAGGTCGAGTCTATATCTTGCCCACAGCGCCATTGACTACCAAGTGGATGCCATCCTAAAAAACTGTATCCCAAGTTAGGTGCACTATTTAGGAACCGGAACTGCCTCCCTCTCCCAGCTAGGTGTGAACTTGTCCAGAAGATGATCCTCCCCATCTTTGACTACTTTGATGTAGCCTCCAGTACAGTGCCATGCCTAAGACCTCCCTTTCCAGATTAGACACCCTCTTTAACTCCTTCTGCTGCTTTGCACTCGACGCTCATACGCTCACTCATCACTGTCAATTTTACCACACTTTGGCTTTACCATCTCTTGATAACAGATGTGTGTTACACTGTGCCAAATTCATCTCCAAATTCTGGTTTGGCTCCCTCCCTACTCATCTCATCTCTTCCTTAGCAGTCCCCCACCATACACCCATTACTTAGGTCCTCAGTTTCCCATACTTTAGATGTCCCATGCCATACAACTACTGTCGGCCAGGCAGCCTTCTCATACTGCTTCCCTAAACTGTAGAACTTCCGCCCACCATTCTTCTTCCTCCTCTGTCTCCTCAGCCGTACACAATTAACAGTCTGTGAACTGCACCTGCAACTGAGCAGACCATGTTGTATCTAAATGGGCTGTAATAGTTATTCTATTACTGCATTTGAGGGCCTTCTGTTCATTATGATGTAATGGAATTTATAAAATGGGCTAAAGAAATCCACCATTCTGATTGGCTACTACACCATCTGAGCCGTGTCCTTATCAGATGATATAGTAGCCAACCGGCACTACCCTCCACTCCTGTGCCCCACAACACCACAGAATCAGTGAGCTGTGCCAGCCAAAGACAAACACAGGCTGGCATAGCTCACATGTGACATCCCTGAGACCGAGTGCCAGTCTGCCCACCCCCACCTCTTTGATACCAAGCAACACAAGCTGTAAATAAAAGCAACAAAACATGTCAAAAAAGGCTTTCCCACATTTCCTATTAAAAGTCTCACCTCTCCTTCACAAAACTGTCACCGAAGTAATCACACAGCGTGCATGACACGATGCACTTTCAAACAAATCCTAATATAAAAAGTCACTCCCAAAGAAAAGACTCCATTTTGTCCACACAATGCCACTGTGATAGTAAAAAAAGAAACCTGCAATTAGAGTACAAACAGGAGCGTAATCTGCAAAACCTGAATGTTTTACTTTCCGAAACCGAACAACGGGCGCTGTTTATGGTGGCTCCTGAGGGACACGCTCGCTCCCAATCCACCCGATCGATCTTACACAACACACTGCTTCTATATTCCTGTTGCTTCATGCTCTGACTGTCCTTTTAAAAACTAAAGAAAATAATTATTCTGTGTTTGTGCCACTGCCATGTATGGGGAGAGAGCAGATGGCGACTCGGATAGAGCAACCTCATCGACAAGATCGCAGATGGGGCAGCTGTCAGTGTGACTGCAAGCTCAGTCTTAAAACCCAGTACCCTCACCATTTAACAGGAAAAACATTACAAAATGTCACAGGAGGATTTAAATCAATCTAAATCAGTAAACACAGTAACAACACTGTACTGCCAACTTAACTGTCACTTCATGGGGGACTACTTTTACTACTTGAGTTATTAAACCACATTTTTTATATTTTGTAATTTTGTATAATTTTTGTTTTCCCAATAAATAATTACTTCAGGGCCCATTTTATAAGTGGAATAAGACACTCCGAGGTGTGGTTTATGAGCGATAAGACACTTCCAGGTGCTAAAGTCACCGGCTAGCGCCTCGTGCCTCATTACGCACCTGGGGCGTGCTCTTATCAAGCCATAAACCACACCTCGTCATGTCTTATTCCTTACATACATACCAACTGTAATTTCTTGATGCCTGTTACTGCTTAATTGTTCTCTACTTGGTAACATACCCTATGCATAATTGGCACTATATACTTTGCCAACAAGCCCGTGACAAGGCCTGTCGTAACTACAAATCTACGCTCCTCCCAAGCAACCTTGTCACCTACCACATGCTCCACAACAAATGCACAAAGGCCATCCGCTTAACTAAGGCTGAATATTTCAACAACACCATAAATGCAAATCTTGGGAGACCTTCCAAATTCTGAAAAGTCATTAATTCCCTTTTCTCCCCCCAAACAGCTAGCCCCCACCTCTCCTCCTCATCCAAGAGACTCTCCTCAACGACCCCCAGAAGGTAGCCTCCGAGTTTAATTCCTATTTCACTACCTGCGCTCTAGCCCTCCTCGGTTCCCTACCTCCACCAACCATGCCCACCCCCCATACATCTATAACCACATCCGCTCCCCAGTCATCTATTCCCCCTACCAACTGGTAGAAATACCTTTTCCTTCAGACCCATCTCCCCCACTGAAACCTTAAATGCCCTTCACTCCCTGAAGACAAATCCCCTGATGGTCTCGATAACAAACTCTTCTTCCTTTCTGCCCCCACCATTGCTACCACCCTACTAAATCTATCTTTCACCACCGAGTCACTCCCCCCGAATGGAAGCGTGCCACTGTCCTACCCATTCTAAAAGGTGGTAATCCTTCCTCCACTACTAATTACCGTCCCATCTCCCTCCTCCCTGCCCTCGCCAAACTCCAGGAACACCTAGTTCTATCCCAGCTCTCCCACTTTCTCTCAGAAACTAACTTCTTCACCCCATTTCAGTCTGGCTTCAGAAAACACCACTCTACCACCTCCTCCCTACTAAGACTCATGGACTCCATCCTCACTGGGATGGATAAAGGGCTAATCACGGCCGCTATTTTCATTGACCTAGCTAAAGCTTTCGACACGGTATCCCACTCTCTCCTACTATCCCATCTATCAGGGGCTGGGTTAGCAGCTTCTGCCACGAACTGGTTCAGTGCCTACCTACTAAATAGAACCCAATCCACTAAAATAGCTGACCACATCTCCCCCATCACCACCGGCATTCCCCAAGGCTCAGTTCTTGGTGACATCCTCTTCTCCATCCTTCTAAATGATCTGTCTAAATCTTGCTCCTCCACCGTGATCCACATGTATGCAGATGACACGGCCCTCTTACCTCAGCTGGACCCATGAAGAACTCACTTCCAAACTTCAAACTGATTTCAACAAAATCCAACACTGTTTCAATACCAACCAACTCTCCCTAAATGCCAAGAAAACTGTCTCTATGTTTTCGCACAAGACAGCCGCTATCCAAACTCACCACTCTGATCTTCCATACCCTAAACAACACAATCCTTGATGAAGTGCCCTCCTTCAGTTAGCTAGGGGTTTGGCTTGATCGCTACCTCTCCTTTTCCACACATGTAGAAGCCATCATTTCAAAGCTGTGCCCAAAACTTGGTGCCCTCTACAGGAACCTATCTTCCACTACCCATCAGACGTGACTTAGTCCTGAAAATGATTCTACCCACCTTCGACTACTGTGATGTAGTACAGCTCCGCCTCAAAGACCATGCTAGCCAGACTTGACCCCCTCTTTAATGTATTCTGCCGCTTTGCCCTTGATGCCCCTCCCACTCACATCACTGCGAGTTCTACTGTTCACTGGCCCTGCCATTCCTGAGCAGCCGGTGCCTAATTCATAGTGTTAAATTCACTTCCAACTTCTGGCTCAGCTCCCTCCCACTGTACCTCGCATCCTCCCTATCTTCCCCACCTACCCCCCCCATGACCTCAGGTCCACTGACTGGCTATTAGTCATCCCCCACCGAAGGACCACCACCTGTCAATCGGCCTTCTCTTACCTCTTCCCTAAACTCAGGAACAGCCTGCAGGCTCAGATCCACCATTCTTCATCCAAATACTCCTTATCCTCTGCCTCTCTAACTTCCTCACACAAATTGCAACTGCCTCTGACCTCCCCCCTTTTTGACAGGTTCTCTCCCCCCATTGCCCCCAGCACCTGACCAGCGGCCTGGATATCACCTAATTGTCTGGCTTATATACTGCCCTACTCACTTACACTCACTCTTACTCCCTCTTCTCATTCCTAACATCTCCCTTTTCTCCCCCCTTCCTATCTGACATATGCTCTTCTGCCCTACCCACAGCTACCTACACCATTCTCCCTCCCTCCCACCTCACCTAAATCTACCCACTACGCACCTAATGCTTACTAGTCCATTCCTCCTCTACCCCCCCATCTTCGCTCTCCAACTCCTACTGTCAACTTGGTGCATCCCACTGCAGCTCAAGTTGTTACTGGCACTCAAGTTCTGTTCTGGCACACTAGTTCTGCTACTGGCACTTATGTAATTCACGTATTGCCTCATTGTGTACCCATGATATGTTTACCCTGTCCCTGATGTGCATGCTCTGTATTGTTCTTACCTTGCCTTATACCCATGATATGTATACCCTGTCGTTGATGACCATTGTTCTATACTGTTCTCCTTATGTAATAAGTTCAAATGTAATCCCGACAAACCATGTACATTATCTGTATTCATACCTCTCAACCTTCTGCCTCATAAATCAGGGACAAGGCTTAAAAAAATCAGGGACAAAGGGCCAAAATCAGGGACACGTCTTCAAAATTGATGATATCCACTCAGAAAGCTGGTAGAATAAAGGGCTTAGTGTAAAATGCATTTTCTAAGGAAGAACATGTCTCTAACTTTAATGTTTGACATTATTTTGTGCTTACTACCCGCACTGTTTGGTCATGGAAACACAGTTTTTAGGAGGGATGGAGCAAAATTGTGAGGCAAAATCAGGGACGTCCCTGAAAATCAGGGACAGTTGAGAGGTATGTCTGTATTGCACTACTGCTAAACTCAACTATTGTATGTATACCTGCCTCCTCTGTAAGCCCTCCCCCCAGGTTGCACCGTGAGATGAGCATCTTTTGCTCTGCGTGCCTTTCCTGGTGAAACATTTTCAATAAATAAATAAATACTGTTTTGTTGTTTGCCTATGACTTATTTGTATGTCTTCCAATTCCCAAATATTGGCAATGTATACTGTTGTATTGATTACGCTTTATCGTATGCCTTCCAACTCCCCCAACCCCCAGGACAAACCGTGAGATGAGCAACTTGTTGTTCAGTGTGCCCTTCCTGGTGAAACTCATAAATAAATAAACAAACACGTGCACTGCACTATGTTTATGTGGCCTGATTATTTCTTTTTTTCACCCAGAATATGTAAAGGGAAGGGGCTGTAAAGTGCACTTGCTCAGGGAGCCAAAAAGTGTGCTTGTTCATGAAGACTTTTCATTCAGTGCACAGTATTGGATAATGGGGCAATTTCAACCTGGGGGACATGGCTAATGTTCATGTCCATAAACAAACCCCACCACATGGTCATTTGTTTGGCCAACAGCCTGGTTTGTGTTGGGGCATATGGCTTGGACTTTGTTGCAGCATTTAAACTGTGGCAGTTGTTCTGATGCACAAATGGAGCTAAAGTTTAGAAAAAGGATATTGGGCACATGACCCAGGTCCATGGCCCTGAATACTGTAATGCTGCATGGCTTGTGCCAGCCATTTTGGTTTATAGTCTGAACAGCAAGTCAGGTTTCTGGGTGTTTTCTGGTTTTGGGACCTGATACAGCACATAGTTGTCTGATGCCAGGTCTGCGGCAGGCTAGTGTGTCTTTTGTTCAGGGTGGGCATGGCACATGGCCTGGACCTTTGTTTGGAAGCCTGCTGTGGTGTATTGGCCTCAATCAGACCATTTGGAAACCTAAAGTGAATCTATGGTATGCATAGGTGGACACAGCATTGCTTGTCACAATGTTGTGTCCACCCGTAGTACATCAGAGATTCACTTTTGGGGTCCAAATGGTCTGATCAAGGCCTACACACCATAGCAGGCTTCCAAACAAAGGCCCATTCCATATGGCCTGATGTTTTTGGATGTGAATGTGACTTGATACAAGTTTTGGAGCAAAAAACATTGTGTTTCTATGTAATGTTTGTGGCTTGAAATGTATTTTAAATTATGCTGCATGTCTTTTGTTGGGGAGGGACATGCTGCATGGCCTGGGCCTCTGGAAACCTGCTATGGTATGCCGGCCTCGATCAAACCACTCGGGGAACCTAAAGTTATTCTATGGTGTGCATGGGTGGACACAGCATTGCTTGCTACAATGCTGTGCCCACCCATAGTATACCCGAGATTCATGTTTGGGTTCCAAATGGTCTGATCAAGGCCTACACACCACAGCAGGCTTCCAAGCAATGGCCCAGGCCATATAGCCTGATGTTTTTGGATGTAAATCTGACTTGGTATAAGTTTTGGAGCATAAAACATTGTATTTCTATGTGATGTTTGTGGCTCAGAATGTATTTTAAATCATGCTGCATGTCTTTTGTCGGGGGAGCATGCCGCATGGCCTGGGCCTTTGCTTGGAAGCCTGTTGTGGTGTGTCAACCTTGATTACACCATTTGGAAACCTAAAGTGAATCTATGGTGTGCATGGGTAGACACAGCATTGTGTGCCTCCATTTTGTTTTCAGGCAGGTGGATGTGTGCCATATTTTGTCTGTAGGTGGGTGGATGCAAGCCTCCATTGTGTTTGCTGGCAGGTGGATATGTGCCTCCATTTTGTTTGCAGGTGGGTGGATGTGTGCCTCCATTTTGTTTGCAGCCAAGTGGTGATAGTGTGCTTCTATTTTGTTTGCATCCAGTAAGGGCTGAGTCTATATCTAATGCCATTGACTACTTCTTGCCTCAAATGACTTGACCATAGCACCGTTAACCGCTTCGTGCATCATATGTTTTGGCTATTGGGACATTAACCTTTTCTTATGTACATGTCTTGGCCATCGTGCCATTAACCACTTCGTGCATCATATATCTTGGCCATAGCGTAATTAACCTTTTCTTTTTTTTTCTTTTTTTTGAAATTCAATACACTTTATTTAGTTTAACTTTAAGTACAGGTAATTACAGGCTTGTATGAAAAAATACAGTGGATATGACTTGAAAAGTAGCCTTGTGGTTACATTGGCTGAAATATTCTAATTACTACACAACTGCAACTATATTAAAAAACTACTAAATCCCTCCCTCCAACCCCTGTACCTTATAGAACCAATACTAAAAGTGTACTAGATACTTACAATACCTAACAATATGATTTATACAGTACTAAGTCTGTTGGAGTTAAAAATATTAGTATGCTATTCAAAGTTGTCTGAAGCAATAAAGTAAATCTAACAGGTTAGAGCTATTAAAATATTTTAAGATAACTTGGTCACATCAAATCTTGGTTCAAGTTAAGGAGGTCAGAGTATAAAGTTTGCCCCATTTCTTTTCAAACAACAGTGGTAAGTGCCTAAGGCTTACAATCATCTTTTCTGTTCGTAAATTAAAGAGGAGCTTGTTTAACCATTCTGAATAAAAAATAAGTTGAGAATCCTTCCAATGCTTTAATACAAGCTGCTTGACTGTGAGTGAAATAAGAGACATAGCATATCTCTTCTCTGGAAACAGAATTTGTGAATAATCACCCAGAATACATATTTCTGGATTGAAGAGATTATCCAAACCCAGTAAAGGATCCATTTTATTCTTGATTGCTTGCCAGAGGGGTGAAATGGAGGGGCAGTCCCATAAGATATGATATAGGGTACCTGTGTTAATACCACACCTACTACATTTAGAACCTGTCAGTTTACCCATGGCTGCCAATTTCGTCAGGGTATAATAAATATTATGTAGAATATAAAATTGGATAAGCCAGAGTTTGTCATTAGAAGTATTGGAGTAAACTGCCTGCCAAATTCTATCCCAAATAAAATCCAAATGTGGGAATTGTCCTTCCCAGTATGCTGATATACCATGGATGTCTTGATGAATTAGTGGAAATAAAGTTGCTGTGATATGTGAAACAGCATGCGAATTCCAAGCAAGGGTATGGAGTGAATTAAACAGTTCAATTTGGTTTATATCCCAGATTCCTGTTCCAAATTTACTTATTAGTTAATGTCTAATCTGATAACCTGTAAATACTTGGTTTGAAGGGAGACTTAGAAGAATTAATAGTGCTGGAGTGGGTTTGATTTTCCCTGAATCTGAAAGATCCATTATCTTTAGTTCTTTAACATGGTATCTAATTTGGGAATCGAGTATTTACCGTCCAACTTAAAATTTGGGTTAAAATACAATGGTTGAAATATGTCTTTTATATTATTATAATGTAAGGCTTTAGAAAATTGGGCATGAACCCTTAGGGACATATGAATTAAATAACTGTTCAAGATCTCCAGACCAGTTTTAGGGACAATATATGATAGACAGTTGTAGGAGATAACAGATTTTAAGATAATGTGATACTCCATTTGTGACCAGATCGGTATATATTGATAATCTGCTGTACTGTGGTGCTGAGGAAACCATCTAAAGTATTTTGCCATATGACTTGCCAGATAGTAGTGGAAACAAATTGGAAGTTTAAGTCTCCCTTTCTGCTTAGCCACCCCTAATTTGATATGATTTTCGTGGTGGTTTAGCTTTCCATATAAATCTGGAAATAATGTGTTGTAACTTTTGAAACCATGATTGAGGAATATGTAGGTTCAACATATTTAAGGGATAGAATATTCTGGGAAGCACATTCATTTTAATTATGTAGACTCTCCCTTGTAATGAGAAATATATGGGGGTCCATCTATCTAAATCTTGCTGTATAACTCTTACAAGATTATCGAGATTCAATGTTTTGAGCTGAGATAAATTGGGTGTTATAGTTAAACCTAGATATTTAAGAGTAGGTGCCCAGTTTAAATGTAAATCTCCCACCATCGATTTAATGAGTATGGGAATTTAGAGGCATTATTGTAGATTTATCAATATTGAGTTTATAATTACATGAAGTTCCATAGAACTTTATAATTGAAATTGCTGCCTGAAATGAAGTGGATGGATTCGTAACATGTAGCATTATACCATCAGCATATGCTGATAGATGTAGGTCCCATTCACCAATTTGAATACCTTTAATTAAAGGAGAATGTTTAAGTTGAAGTAGAAGTGGTTCAAGGTAGAGATTAAAGAGCAACGGTGATAGACAACATCCCTGTCATGTTCCAGAATATAAGGGAAATAAATTGGAAAACACTCCATTGCAATAGACTTTTGCTGTGGGGAAAGTATATAATATATGTATCCAATTTATGAATTTATAGGAAAAACCAAATTTCTTGAGGACTTCAAATAAAAATACCCAGCTAACTCTGTCAAATGCTTTTCAGCATCTAGGGATACCAGTGCCATAGGATGGAGTGCTAATTTGGAAACCCAAAAAATGTGAAATATTTTCCTAAGATGGTCCGTGGATGATCTTCCCACAACAAAACCTACTTGTTCTGGGCTAAGTAGTGGTGTCCAGACTTTTGCTATTCTTTTAGCCAATATTTTAGCAAATAATTTAGTATCATAGTTCATGAGAGAAATGGGACTATAATTGGTGACTAATTGTGGAGATTTGTTAGGCTTGGGAAGAACTATAATTAAGGCGTCAAGGAGCGAAGAATCTGAGAGTCCAGAGTCACAGAAATAATTAAACATTTGTAAACACAGGAAAAGGATGGATTCTTTAAAAACTTTATAAAATCGTGGCAGGAAACCATCCAGACCTGAAGCTTTGTCATCTGGTAATGAGTCTATAGCTTCCATAAGTTCTAATTCAGTGATAGGATGAGTAAGGATGTCTATTTGCAACTGCGATAAAGAGGGAAGTATTTAAGTAAGCCTATATGTCTCTTTCCAGGGGAGGGGGATCCTGAGGTGAGTATAAGGATCTGTAATACATTTCAAATTCTTGTACTATTGCATTAGGAGTGGTAAGAAGAGAATTGTCTTTAAGGGAGTTAAGTGCTATCACTATTCATGATTCCTCTTGCTTTCTCAATCTAAGAGCTAATAAGTGACTATCCTTTTCTCCCTGTTCTATACATCTAGCATGGGTTTTAAAGATAGCATATTGGGCTTGCTGTCTCAAGAGATCAGCATACTGGTTCTTCAATTTGGTTAAACTTTCAACTGTTCCTGTTCTGGGGGAATAAAGTAGTTGGTCCTCTAAATCTTTTATTTGGGAAAGAAGTGAAGTCAAGATTGTCTCCCTCTTTCTTTCCCAATTGAGGAAAGATGAATGCATTCCCCATGCACCACACATTTCAGGGCACACCAGATTTTGTCAATCTGATTTATGGAATCCTGATTGTGTGATAAAAACTGCTTAATCATGCCTGTGATGAGATCAACTGCTTGCTCATCCTAGAGAAGCTGGGTATTTAACTTCCATATAGTACTTTTAGTTTTTTGTATAGTATTCGTACCCTCCATCCATATAGGGGTATGATCAGATATAGTTCATGGAGCCATGTCACTATCTAAAATGCCTTCCAAGATGGTGGTGGTTGCTAAAAAGTAATCAATTCTGGAAAGTGTTTTCTGCACAGGGGAATAGTAGGTATATCCTTTGGTATTTGGGTAAAGTAATCTGCATGGATCACTGAGACTAAAAGTTGTCATAAATTCCCTTAAAGCCCTTTGTGCTGGTGAGAGATCAGGACTTTTAAAAGTGGATTTGTCTAATTCTGGTGAGAACACTAGGTTCCAGTCACCTGCTATAATAGTAGGTAACTGAGGAAAAGAATTCAACACAGTCATGAGTGACGTGAAAAATTCTGGCGAATCTATGTTGGGCCCATAAATTGACCCTAACAATACTTCTACAAGGTTTAACAAGCCCTGTAGGAATAAAAATCTACCCTTCTTATCAGTTTGGCAGCACAGGAGCCGAAATTGAGTTGTCCTAGTAATTAATATTGTCACTCCCCTTTGCGCGGTAGCATTACCAGCAGCGTATACCTGCCCCATCTGTCGTCATCTGAAAAAACTACCTTCATTTTCTGGAAAATGGGTTTCTTGGAGAAATGCTATGCTAGAGTGCAAGGTTTCTAAATGTTTTAAAATTTGGTATCTTTTAATACGATTACGAGCTCCTTTGACATTCCAGGATACTAATCTTACTGTCAGATTAGCTTAATGTAGTAGAAATACACAAGAATATGTACTACTGAGACCGTAAAGCCTCAGACACTAGACACATTGTGGAGACTGCTATTAACAAATCCTTTTGAGTTAAACTCCAACATATTTTGTCTGCATTGGAAGCTATGGTACAAAAGTCAGTCTGGATGAACTGTTCAACAAGGTTCACTATCCCTAAGCCCTAAAACAAAACTAATCCCATCCCAACTAATAAGCTTAAGCCCCAGTCCTATCGACTGTATTCCTTCACAAATATTCGGTTGCATTAATTTCTGATCTCCAGATAGCCTGCACTCCCTTCCCCATCCCCCAACACAAATCTTGAAACTTAGGCATCTGGTCTTCCTTACCAAGTGTTGATACCAGATAGTGACCTTGAAACAAACAAGATGTGGCTTAAGAAGGGAACCATCTGTAATCAGAGAAACAGTCAGTTAATGAAGTTTTCCCAAATATTAACAGCACCCATGATTGAAAAACAGTGCTACTGTATAAACCTTCAGCCACTGCCCAAACTACAGTAGAATCCCTTCTAGATAACTAACATAGCATGGCAAAATATGGTACCTAGAGGGAGACTAAAATAAACAACAAAACAGTAAAGCACAAAGTTTGTTTAAAGGAATTGCCGTTTAGCATAAGCGCAGAGCTAAATGTAAGTTATCATCGACCTGCATGACCTGCAATAGGTCTCAGGAACAAATTATTTAATTCAGCCAATTGATGGTCCATTATTCATTTGAAAATATCTGGATAAAGTGTTTTAAGTTCCTTAGTAGATGATTGAAGAGTATCAAAAGAAATCCACTGACCTTCTACCATATGTTAATTTGAAGAGTGGCTGGATATTTCATTCTAAACTTGATATCTGCAGCTATCACTTTTGTAATGAGAAGGTGCAGTTCTGTACATTTCTGCCACACTGTTAAGGGAAGATCTTGTGTCACCCATAATGGCTTGCTCTCCCACTGAATTTCCTTAGACTCTTTCAGTTTATCCATGATTATCTGTTTATCCTGGTAATTCAGTAAATAAAAAATCAGTAGTTGTGGAGGTGAACCAACTGGAGACATGAGTTACAGAGCCCTATGCACTCATTCTACTATGTAAGTAGGACCATTAGGAGATGGGCCAGCAAGATTTTCACAAAATTTCTGAATAAATGTGATAGGGTTCACCCCTTCTTCTCCTTCTGGTAAACCCAATATCATTAAGTTGTTACGTCATGACCTGCCTTCCAGATCTTCTACTTTATCTTCTGTTTTGCAGAGCTTTTGTCTTGGAGAAATAATCTCCTGGTCTAGTTGAGCCCTCCAATCATCCAAAGATGAAATTCTGGTTTCACTGTCACTCGTTCTGAGGGACAATTGAGCCATTGTTGACTTTAATAACTGCAGGTTGCCCACTACTTTGTGTAGTAAATCTTTAATAGGTGCCAGACCTTCAAATAAAGTTGTTTCTGTTAACATGATGAGGGGTAGACTATTCCCTGAGCTGCCCACTTTGTTCCTTTTCACTGGCTTGTCCTTCTCAGGAGACAGTGGTGGCGTGTGTCTGGGCCGCTGAGACTTCATATCTATTTCCATGAGAACCAGTCACGTCCTGAGTTTCATTGTTAGTGGAATGATTTAAAAGAAGTAGTTATCTTCTGAGTCACGTCTTTCTAAAGTGAAAATAATACGGCATAGAACTTAGTTAGACGAGGGGGACAGAGAAGCAATGCAGAGGGAGACTAGCTGGAAGCCATCAGAACCGGAAGTAATTAACCTTTTCTTAAATACATGTCATGGCCATTACCCCATTAACCACTTTGTGTGTCATACATCCTGGCCATCACACCGGTAATCACTTCTTAAGGGTATATCTTGGCTGTATTGCCATTAACCATGTCTGTCAGGACATGTCTCTTCAGTCATGTCATACAAAGTCCAGTGACAGAAGCACTCTTGTAATCATTCATTTTAAAATTGGCTTGTGTTCCTACAGACTTTTTGAGAACCACCCATTCAAGAATGGAATCAAGAAGACCCTGTATGTCTGTTGCAGCATTGCTAAATGAAATGCCATGCAATACTGCTAATCCTCCATCCTGAAAGGAAAATAGTCAGCTGTACCGAGACAACATTAAGAAGGATGCTGCACACTATACAGCAAATTTAGAGAAAAATGCCACACATGCACGCAAATACTTACAGAACATGAATGATGAGCAGCACAACCATTACAACGACGTGGCTAAGTAGAGAATGAGACGGTACAGGGATGCACAGAAACTAAGGAAGCAGTCAACGGTTGATGGTGGTGCATCAAAAAAAACAAAGGATGAAGAACAGACATGGTCACAGATAGAGTATTGGTGGGAGAATGAAGAGCAGCAAAGAGCCAACATGAGTAGTCAAGAAAGAAGACAAATAAATGAGAAGCAACTAAGACTGTACCATGAGAAATGAGATGCTGCCAAAGCTGTTGCCACTGCTGCCACAACCACTACCTTACCAGTGACCACCATCACCACCACTACCACCTCATCAGTAGTCATACAAGAAAAAGAGCAATGTGTGACACCAACAGTGCAATATCATGTTTCTCTAAGAAAGGCTGTTCAAAGAGCATGTAAAGCATTGCCTAAATATTCCAATACATTTGCAGTCACAATTCAGAAAGTCTTGTATCACTGTTCACCATCAAAGAAAGATGTCTTGTTCAAGCACAGTGTGTGTCAAAGACACAAACTTGAAGACAAACTGATATCTGTAGTCACAGAAAAGTTAGCTGAGATCAAAAGCCATGGCAAGAAAAGAGAACATCAGATAAAAGAGGAATTCTTAAAAACAGTCATACTAAAGAAATACAAGCTGCTTAGGACTGCGAACTCAGCATTAGAGGTGAGTTGGAAGAGTATCATGAGGGTGTCTTGTGGCGAAAGTGAAAAGAAAAAACAAGACAAGTCTACACTGCCTCAGAAAACTGTGAGTCGAGTGGAGAAATTCTTTGAAGATTGTGCCACACCCCTGTCTCACAAAAAGGCTTTCTCTAAAAGGACCAGCAAAACACGATCATACCTGGATTAACCAATTAACTGTCTTCACAAGGAATTTGTGCAGCAGAATCCAGACACTCCACTAGGAGTGAGGAAATTTGAAACTCTACGGCCAAGGCACATTAAATTGGCAGTGAAGCAGAAACTGGATCAATGCCTGTGAGAGTTTTGTACAACTGTTTCACTGAAGTTTTCAGGCATTAAATCATCCTGCAGACAAACATTAATGAACAGGCTGTAAAGTTGCAAATATTCACAAGGTAGTAGAATTAACTTTGAGTTCAAAAGTTTAGCTTAGTTGTTTTTATATCCACGCTTCACCTCATCCTTACAGCATCCTGTAATTGTAAATTTCAGGAGCTGCCAGGACATTGAGAATCCTATGGTCCCCACTGTAACAGCAAAAGGCTAAGGCATCGAAGCAAATAATCTTTAGCTTTTACAATATCTCAAATTATAAATATACACTTCAACATTAACACAATTTTCTAAACAAAGTGATCCCAATATCAGCTACATTTATTAATATTATAGATATAGATAGGGACAAAAGACAGCAAAGAAAACTGAGAGACAGTGAGAGGAACAGAACTATGAGATTGTTCCTGGTGATCAAATCCAAGTCTCACAGAAAAATTAGCTGCACAACCAGATAGAGAAGGAGCAGGAAGATCTGCATTTAACACTATCTCAATAACAAATGGGCAGTGTCTATTCTACCCTGTCACATATCTCCCCTTTTAAGAAACCTACTATTAAACAGGTTTCAAATCTCTAATCTATACTAACATTTTCTTTCAGAAATTACACATTTGCAATCATTTTTAACTAACAGCAAAAAGTGCAGTTAAGTGTCTTGAACATTAAATTTCTGCAATTTCTTCCGATTGAAACATTCACCTTACAGCATCTTCATTTATAGTTGTTGCAGTCTGTTACATCAGTATCTTCCTTATCAGTTTCTAGAAAACCATACAGCTTTGGCATTTTTTCAACCCATTTCTGATTAGATTATAGTATATCAACAAAGATTTTTCTCTAGGATCCATTCTCATGGTTAAAAGTGCAGACATCTAAGAACCTGATATGGCCCATGCCACTTCATTAACAACCTATTTTCGGGTAAATAAAATCTTTCACCAGGCTGAAATTTTCTTTTATCACAATCATAATATACCTCTGCGGTTTTGAGTCTCACCAGTTGCTATGGGAACTTCAACATATTTTACGGCTTATTTCTAGGCACACATATGAAGACATAGATGTTTCTGGAGGCTATTCCCATGTTTCTATCATCCAGTGACCCTCTTGGCTGCCTACCATACAACATTTCAAAGATGAAAACCCTGTTGATGCCGATAGCACCTCTCTGTAAGCAGCAGTTAAGACAAGAATGGTTGCAGTCTTCCCTTCCTTTAAAACTCTTTAGCATGCATATTTGGGTTTAAAATGAGCAATGAGACCATCTCTCTGAGGTGATAGTTGTCTTTTGGCAGGATACCAGGACGGTACAGATCCTAAGCGCAGGACCAAATACTACCTGATCAGTAACAATCTCTTAGTATGCCCACTCTTTGGAAAATTTTTGCCAACTCTGCAATGCTTGGGCTATAACAGTGTGCAGGAAGTGATTCTGGGTATCGGTAGCAAGCAGCATACTACCTGATAATTATCACTCTTTACTTTTGTCTAAAGGACCAACCACATACATTATAATTCTCAAAAGCACATTTATTAGGGTAAAGGTTCCAAGGGCACCTGTCTTTCTTAGTGATCAGCTACTCTGACACCCACAGGAATTACAATAGGTATCAACATCTTCATGAGTTTCTGGCCATAAACCTACCAGCAATCTGACAAAGTGAAGCACCTTAACAGTCAAGTCACTTGAGTGGTGGGTAGTATCAGTGTCCCCTGGATGCAGATGACACCAGCATCTGTCCTTGGCACAGTGTTTTCTAAGCACTTTAACATGCACTAGGGTCTGTCTGCTTCCAATCAATGTAACCTTCACAGTTTATTCCCACAATCACGTTTGTTAGGTACTTGCACCACTTTGGAGACAACTGCCCAGTGCCACTCTCTTTTATTACAGCAGCTCTTGCAAATGACCTGGCTGATTACAGTTATACAGAACATCTTTTGGCAAATATTGTTTTGTACACAGTTCTTACTAGACTGGAATTTAAATGGGAACAAAGTTTACTGGTGCATGGTATTACATCACTGCATGGCACCTCCGACCAGTTTGGTCCCCAGCCAAAAAAAGCTTTTCCCCATTCTCGTCATGTTGTAACCACAGCTGCACATATGTAGGCAAGATGGAAGAATACACCACGGCAAATGTCAATATGTAGATTTTGAGCTCTAGTTGGATCCATTTTATCAGGAGTTCTCAGAGTCAGGTGAGGCATCTAGGATTGCCAACCGAGTTGTTCTCCTGGATCAAATTCTCTGCCAGCAGGTCTCCAAGATATCGACCTTTTAGCATTTCACCTTTCACCTGGTCACTTTCTGACTTTGTAATGTCCAACCTTTCAGGAAGATGGCTTTCCTGTCAGGTAGGGTACCAGTCTTACTGTCCATTGCTGGTCAGCCATTGGCAAGTAGCAAATCTTCAAAAAGTTATCTCGAATGCCTCAATGTCATCTGAGGGGCAATACAACTTTGTAAGTTTAATGGCTTTTAGCTGCTTGCATTTTGATGCTTGTCTAGATCTGTGTCGGATACTCTGCCTCGACAGCATGCAAGGTATCTAGCCATCGCTGTCTTTCGTCACAGCCCTTTCTCACTAACTGCTGCATCTGTAACCATCTCTTCTATACACAATGCTTCTAGTCATTGAATTTATTTTTCTCCATCTCAGTCTCTTTTTCTTGTATAGCCCACTCATTTCAAAAGTCCATAAGAATTCAGGTTCTGTCACTGACTGATCTTTTCTCCATGACTTGTTATGGCTGTACAATCAAGACTGACTTCAGCTGCAGAATCCATACCTTCCTCTGTGCTTCCTGGAACTAGGTCCAGTACCCATGCATAAATCTCCTGTTTTGAGTGTATGTACACAGCTTAATTCCACCTAAATGACACCATCCGTCATTGAGGACATGTCAGGAAGCATAGAGAAACCCAAGCACTGTAAAATTCTCAGAAAACTGTTTATTTGTAGTTGCAGTAACATAAAGAAATAAACCTGTTCAGAAGGAAGTATGTACAAAATGAAAACTTTCTTGAAAAATCTCCATTGCAGCTAGCCGTTGTTTTTATATCTTGTTTCACCCATCATCCATTGCAAGCATCCTATCCTATGTAAATTTCAGTAGCTGCTAGAACATTGAGAATTTCCTGAGGTCCCAACAGCAACTGCAAAAGGCTAAGGCATTTGTACCCTAGTAATCTTTAGCTTTTTACCCTTATCACAAGTTATAAATATATACATTTCAACATTAACACAATTTTCTAAAAAAAAGTGATCCCAATATCAGCTACATTTATTTTATATTAGCAGAGATAGATATGAAAGGAAGAAAGACAGCAAGAGAAAACTGAGAGACAGTGAGAGGCAAAGAATTGTGAGACTGCACTGGGTGATCAAGTCCGAAGTCTCACAGAAAAATTAGGCTGCACAACCAGACAGAGAAGAGACAGAAGAAGGAAAGATACTTTCATTCAAACACTATCTCAATAAAAAATGAGCAGAGTCCTATTCTACCCTGTCACATACACTCCCCTTTTAAGAGGAAACCTGTTTTATTAACAGGTTTCCAAAACCTTGTTCTCTACTAACATTTTCTATCAGAAATTAAAACACATTTGCACATCATTTTTTAACTGTACCAAGTAAAGTGCAGTTAAGTAACTTTAGCACATTACGAATGTCTGCAGTTTGTTCTGAGGTTAAGGAAACATTCACCTTTACAGCTTCAGCATTTACAGTTTGTTTCAGTCTATCATAAGCTACATCAGTATCTTCCTTATCAGTTTCTGGTAAAACTAGCAAAGCAGCTTTTGGCATTTTTTCAATCCATTTCTTGAGGAGATTAGCATGGTATTTCTAATAAGAATTTTTCTTGTTAGGGATCTCAATCTCATAGTTGACAGTGCCAGTACAACTAAGAACCTGATGTGGCCCTTGCCACTTCATTAACAACTTATTTTCTCTTGTGGGTAACAATAGCAAAACATTTTCACCAGGCTAGAAAACATTTTCTTTTACCCCATGGTCATAATATAACTTCTGCTGGTTTTGAGCCTCTTCCTGATTACTATGGGCAATTTCAACTTATTTTGCCAGCTTCTTTCTTAGGGCACACATATATGAAGATATAGATTGTTTCTGAGAGGGGTTTTCTTACTACATTTTCTTTATCACATCCAGTGACCCTCTTGGCTGCCTACCAAACAGCATTTCAAATGGAGAAAAGCTTGGTGATGCATGTATCACTTCTCTGTAAGCAAAAAGTAGGTAAGACAAGTAATGGTTTCTGTCTGTCCCTTCCCATTTAAAAACCTTTTAGCATGCATATTTGGGCTTGGTAAGAAATACAACCGACCATCTGTCTGAGGTGATGGGGTAATTCTTATGGCAGTGATACCTAAGCAGACTGTACAGATCCTTACAGTACAGAACCAAAATTACTACCCTGATCAGTAATCAATCTTTTAGGTATGCCCACTCTGCTGAAAATTTTGACAGCATGTGATGCAATGCTTGGGGCTGTAACAGTATGCATTGAACTGCTTCTACGAGTATCAAAGAGCATGGTACATACTACCAGGATAATGTACATACTTTTTACTTTTCCTAAAGGACTAACCACATCCATTGCAATTCTCTCAAAAGGTACATTTATTAAGAGTGTAGGGTACCAAGGGCACCTTGTCTTTCTTAGTGACTCAGCTACTTTCTGACACTCAGCACAGGAATTACAATAGGTATCAACATCTTCATGAGTTCCTGGCAGTAAATTCTATACAACAATCTGACAAGTGTGTGACACCCTCAACAGTCAGAATCACTTGAGTGGTAGGCGGTATTGAGTGTACCGTGGGATGCAGATGACACCAGTACCTGGTCCCTTTGCATGGCGTTCCCAGCACTTTAACATGCACCAGAGGTCTGTCTGCTTCCTGAGTCAATAGAGTCACTACAGTTTTATTCCCACAATCACATCTTTTAGGTACTTATACCTAGTTTGCCCAGGACAAATCTGCTCCAGTGCCACTCTCTTTATTACAGCGGTTTCTTACAAAACCACTAACGTACAGTTATAGCAGAAAATAACTTTTGACATAGATTTACTTTTCCAACACCAGTGTTCTTAGCAGGCTTGGAATTTAAATGGGAAAAAGAGTTTCTTACTGGTGCATGGTATTACATCACTGCTGTGGCATCTCTCCGGCCAGTTGGTAGTCCTCAGCCAAAGAAACAGCTTTTTCCCCATTCTCTGGTCAGTGTTCCTTTACCCTCAGCTGCACATCTTTTTCCAAGATGTGGATGAATTTCTCCATGGCAATTGTTTCAATAAACCATTGGATTGTTTTGCTCTCTAGTTGGATCCATTTTATCAGGAGTTCTCTGAGTCAGGTGAAGGCTTGGAAAAGGATTGTTAACCGAGTTGTTCAGCAGAGATCAAATTCTCAACCAGTAGGTCTCTCCAGAGATGTTGTACCTTTTCTGGATTTCACTTTTCACCAGGTCATAGTTTTCTGACTTTATAATGTCCATACTGCTGTAGGCAAGATGGCTTTCCCTGTTAGGTAGGGTACCTGTCTTACTGTCCATTGCTGCTTTGACCATTGGCAAGCAGTGGCAAATCTTTCAAAAGTTATCAGGAATGCCTCAATATCATCTATGGGGCACAACTTTGTAAGTTTAATGGCTTTTAAATTGCTTCCATTTTGATGCTCATCTGGATCTGTGCTGTATACTCTGCCTTTGATAGCATGCAAGGCATCTAGACATCACTGTGCCTGTCGTTGCACCTCTTCTCTCATCTGCTGCTTTTGGCACAGCATCTCATCTCTCCTCAATGCTTATAGTCATTGAATTTATTTTTCTCTCTGCATCTCAGCCTCTTTTTGTTTTATAGGCCACCATTTCAAAAAGTCCATCAGGCATTTAGGTTCTGCCACTGCCTGTTCTTTTTCCATGACTTGTAATGGCTGTACAATCTCAGACTGGACTTCAGCTGCAGAATCCATACCTTCCTCAGTGCTTCCCTGGTACTAGGTCCAGTACCCATGCATAAATCTCCTGTTTAAGTGTATGTACAGTTTAAGTACCACTTAGGCTGACACCATCTGTCATCGAGGCACATGTCAGGAAGCATAAAGGAAATCCAGATGCAGTTGTAAAATTTCACATAACTGTTTATTTGTAATTGCAGTAACATAAAAAATAAACCAATTCAGAATAAGTATGCACAGCAGCAAAAATAAAACCTTTCTTGCAATAAATTTCCCATGCAGCTTAGCTAAGTTGTTTTTATGTCTCGTTTCACCCCTCATTATTTGCAAGCATCCTGCCCTTTGTAAATTTCAGGAGCTTCGAGAACATTAAGAACTTCCTGAGGTCCCCTCAGCACCAGCAAAATGCTAAGGCATTTGTACCCAAATAGTCTGCAGCTTTTTACAGTTAGCGCAAATTATAAATATATAAATTTCAACATTAACAGAATTTTCTAAACAAAAGTGATCCCAATATCAGCTACATTTCCATACAATGATTCTCATATATTTTATATTAGCCGATATAGATATGCTAGGAAGAAAGACAGCAACAGAAAACTCAGAGACAGTGAGAGGCAAAGAATTGAGATACTGCTTGGTGATCAAGTCACAAGTCTCACAGAAAGTGGGCTCACAACCAGATAGAAGAGACAGAAAAGGAAGATCCTTGCATTTAAACATTATCTCAGTAACAAATGGGTCAGTCCTGTTCTACCCTCATCACATATACTCCCTCTTAAGAGGAACTGCTTTATAAACAGGTTTCAAAACTTTCTGTTCTCAATAATATTTTCTACTTTCAGAATTAAGCACATTTGTACTGATATTTTAACAGTTCAGCAAAAGTGCAAGTAAGTATCGCAGACACATTGAATGTCTGCAGTTTGTTCAGAGTTAAGGAAACATTCACATTTACAGCATCAGCATTTACAATTTATTTCAGTCTATATTAAGCTACATCAGTGTCTTCCTTATCAGTTTCTGGTAAAACTAGCAAAGCAGCTTTTGGCATTGTTTCAACCCATTTCTTGAGGAGATTAGCTTGGTATATCTATTAAGGATATTTCATGTCAGGGATCTCAGTCTCATAGTTAACACTGCCAGTACATTTAAGAACCTGATATGACCCTTGCCACTTCATTAACAACTTATTTTCTGTTGTGGGTAACAGTAGCAACACATTTTCTTCTGGCTAGAAAACTTTTCCTTTTACCCCTGGCCATAATATACCTTCTGCTGGTTTTGAGCGTCTTTCTCATTATTGTGGGCAATTTCAACATATTTTGCCAGCTTCTTTCTTACGGCACACACATATGAAGATATAGATTGTTTCTGCGTGGGTTTATCAACCCATGTTTTCTTTATCACATCCAGTGACCCTCTTGGCTGCCTAACATACAGCATTTCAAATGGTGAAAACCCTGTTGCTGCCTCTGGAACTTCTCTTTAAACAAAAAGTCGGTAAGACAAGTAATGATTGAAGTCTTTCCCTTCCCCTTTTAAAAACCTTTTTAGCATGCATTTTACTGCAACTACAAATAAACAGTGTTGAGAAATTTTACAACTGCTTATTCCCCACCGTCACATCTGTTAGGTACTTGCCCCAGTTTACCAAAGACAATTCTGCTCCAGTTCCACTCTCTTTATTACAGCAGTTTCTTGGAAAGTGACCTGGCTTATTACAGTTATAGCAGAAAATAACTTTTGGCGCATATTTGTTTTTCCACCCCCAGAGTTCTTAGCAGGCTTGGAATTTAAATGGGAAAATAGTTTCTTACCATTGATTAGCTATTATATTGCTGATGTGGCATCTGTCTAGCCAGTTGGTAGTCCTTAGACAAAGAAACAGCTTTTTAACCATGCTCTGTTCAGTGCTCCTTTACCTACAGCTGCATATCTGTATGCAAGATGTTGATGACTTGCTCTATTGCAAATGTGTCAATAATCTGTCAGATTTTTTTTGCTCTCTAGTTGGATCCATTTTATCAGGAGTTCTCTGAGTCAGGTGAAGGCTTCTCGAGGATTGTGAACTGAGTTGTTCCCCAGAGATCGAATTCTCTGTCTGTAGGTCTCTCTGGAGATGTCCTACCTTTTCAGGATTTCACTTTTCACCAGGTCATAGTTTTCTGACTTTGTAGTTTCCATAATGCTGTATGCAAGATGGGCTTTCTATGTCTGTTAGGGTACCAGTCTGGGTGTCTATTGCTGCTTTGGCCATTTGCAAGCTGTGGAAACTCTTTCAAAAGTTATCAGGTATGCCTCAATACCATCTGAGAGGCACAACTTTGTAAGTTTAATGGCTTTTAAGTAGCTTGCATTTTGATGGTCATCTGGGATCTGTGCCCGATACTCTGCATTCAATAGCATGCAAAGCATCTAGCCATCGCTGCTCCTGTCATTGCATCTCTTCTCTCATCTGCTGCTTCTGTCACTGCATCTCTTCTCTCCTCAATGCTTCTAACCATTGAATTTATTTTTCTCTCTGTATCTCTGTCTCTTTTTGTTGTATAGCCCAACAATTCAAAAAGTCCATCATGCATTCAGGTTCTGTCACAGCCTGTTCTTTTTTGATGATTTGTAATGACTGTACAATCTTAGACTGGACTTCAGCTGCACAATCAATACCTTACTCTGTGCTTCCCTGGTACTGAGTACAGGTCCCATGCAGAAATCTCCTGTTTTAGGTATGTGCAGCTTAATTCCCACTTAGGTGGACACCATCTGTCATCGAGGCACAGGTCAGGAAGCATAGAGAAAACCCAGAAGCAGTTGTAACATTTCACAAAACTGTTTATTTGTAGTTGCAGTAACATAAAAAATAAACCTGTTCAGAATAAGTATGTTCAGAAGCAAAATTAAAACCTTTCTTGCAAAAAATCTCCCATTCAGCTTAGCTTAGTTGTTTTTATATCTCATCTCACTCCTCATCCTTTGCAAGCATCCTGTACTTTGTAAATTTCAGGAGCTGCTAGAACATTGAGAACTTCCTGAGGTCCCCACAGCAACTGCAAAATGCTAAGGCATTTGTACCCAAATAATCTCTAGCTTTTTTCACTTATCACAAATTAAAAATATATACATTTCAACATTGAAACAATTTTCTAAACAAAATTGATCCCAATATCAGCTACATTTCCATATCATGATTCTCATATATTTTTGTATTAGCAGATATAGATATGCAAAGAAGAAAGACAGCAAGAGAAAACTGAGAGACAGTGAGAGGCAAAGAATTGTGAGACTGCTTGGTGTGATCAAGTCCGAAGTCTCCCAGAAAATTTGGGCTGCACAACCAGACAGAGAAGAGACAGAAAAAGGAAAGATCCTTGCATTTAAACACTATCTCAACAACAAATTGGTCAGGGTGCTATTCTAACTTGTCACATATACTCCCCTCTTTAAGAGGGAACCTGTTTTATTAAACAAGGTTTCCAAAACTTTCTGTTCTCTACTAACATTTTCTACTTTCAGGAATTAAGGCACATTTGCTCTCATTTTTTTAACATTACTGCAAAAAGTGCAGTTAAGTGTCTTTAGCACATTACAAATGTCTGCAGATGGTTCTAAGGTTAAGGAAACATTCACCTTTACAGCATCAGCATTTACAGTTTGTTTCAGTCTATCATTAGCTACCTCAGTATCTTCCTTATCGGTTTCTGGTAAAACTAGCAAAGCAGCTTTTGGCATTTTTTCAACCCATTATTTGAGGAGATTAGCATGGTATATCTAATAAGGATTTTTCTTGTCAGGGATCTCAATCTCATAGTTAACAGTGCCAGTACATCTAACAACCTGACATGGCCCTTGCCACTTCATTTACAACTTATTTTCTTTTGTGGGTAAGAGAAGCAAAATCTTATCACTGCCTAGAAAACTTTTTCTTTTTCCCCCATGGTCATAATATACCTTCTGCTGGTTTTGAGCCTCTTCCTGATTACTATGGGCAATTTCAATTTATTTTGCCAGCTTCTTTCTTGGGGCACACACATATGAAGACATATATTTTTTCTGAGTGGGGTTATCTTCAGACGTTTTCTTTATCACATCCAGTGACCCTCTTGGCTGCCTACCATACAGCATTTCAAATAGTGAAAACCCTGTTGATGCCTGTGGCACTTGTCTGTAAGCAAAATGTATGTAAGACAAGTAATGGTTCCAGTCTTTCCTTCACCTTTTAAAAACCTTTTTAGCATGCAATTTTTGGGTTTGGTTAAAATGCACAACAAGACCATCTGTCTGAGGGTGATAGGGCTGATTTTATGGCAGTGATACCTAGCAGACTGTACTGATCCTTAAGCAGTGCAGGATGATAATTACTACTGATCAATAATCATTTTTAGGTAGTCCCCTCTGCTGAAAATTTTGCTAGCTCTTGCAACTCTTGGGGCTGTAACAGTATGCATTGGAACTGCTTCTGGGTATCGAGTAGCAAAGTCACATACTACCAGGAAAAATGTATTACCCTTTTTAATTTTGTCTAAAGAACCAACCACATCCATTGCAATTCTCTCAAAAGGCATATTTATGAAGGGTAGGGGTACCAAGGAGAGCTTGTCTTTCCTAGTGTCTGGAGCTACTTTCTGACACTCAGCACAGGAATTACAATAGGTTTACAACATCTTCATGAGATCCTGTGAGGTAAATTCTATACAGCTATCTGGTAGGGGTGTAACACACACTTAACAGTCAGAGTCACTTGATTGGTGGGATAGTACTGAGTGTCCCCGTGCATGCAGATGACACCAGTACCTGATCCCTTTGCACTGTGTTTTCCCAGCACTTTAACATGCACTAGGATCTGTCTGCTTCCCGAATCAATTAGTTCTTCACAGTCTTGTTGCCCACTGTCACATCTATTATGTACTTGCCCCAGATTGACAAGGACAAATCTTCTTCGGTGCCACTCTCTTTACTAAAGCAGTTTCTTGCAAATGACCTGGCATGAAGACAATATGCAGAAAATAACTTTTGCACAGATTTGTTTTCACCCACCAGAGTTCTCAGCAGGCTTGAAATTTAAATGGAAAAAGTTTCTTACAGCTCGATTCGCTATTACATTGCTGATGTGGCATCTGTCTAGCCAGCTGGTATTCATTACACAAAAACAGCTTTTCCCCAATTTTTGGTCATTGTTCCTTTTACCCACAGCTGCACATCTTTAGGCAAGATGTGATGATTTCTCCATGTGAATGTGTCAATAATCTGTCAGATTGTTTTCTCTCGAGTTGGATCCATTTTATCAGGAGTTCTCTGAGTGGATGAAGGCTTACCGAGGATTGCACAACCGAGGTACCCACAGATCAAATTCTCTGCTGCCAGGTCTCTCTGAGATGTCCTACCTTTTCAGGATAAATCCTTCATCAGGTCATAGCATTTTCTGACTTTGCAGTGTCCATACTGCTGTCAGCAAGATGGCTTTCCCTCGACTGGTAAGGGAACCAGTCTGACTCTGCATTGCTGCTTTGGCCATTGACAAGCTGTGACAGCTCTTTCAAAGTTATGACGTATGCCACAATATCATCTGAGGGGCAAAAACTTTGTAAGTTTAATTGTTGCACCAAGTTGCGATGGGCATAACTGGGATCTGTGTGGATACTCTGTTTCCAATAGCATGCAAGGCATCTAGCGATCGCTGCTCCTGTCGTTGTGTCTCTTCTGACAACTGCTGCTTCTGTCACTGCATCTCTTCTTTCCTCAATGCTTCTAGGCATTGAATTTATTTTTCTCTCTGCATCTCAGTCTCTTTTTCTTGTATAGCCCACCATTTCAAAAAGTCCATCAGGCATTCAGGTTCTGTCACTGCCTGATCTTTTTCCATGACTTGTAATGGCTGTACAATCTCAAACTGAACTTCAGTTGCAGAATCCATACCTTCCTCTGTGCTTCCCTTTATCTAGGTCCAGTACCCATGCATAAATCTCCTGTTTTAGTGTATGTACAGCTTAACCCGCCACGAAGCACACCATCTGCCATAGAGGAACAGGTCAGGAAGCCGCTGAAAACCAGAAGCAGTTGGCAAAAATTTCAAAAACTGTTTATTTGTAGTTGCAGTAACATAAGAAATAAACCTATTTAGAATAGGTACGTACAGAAATAAATAAAACCTTTCTTGCAAAATCTCCTTGCAGCAAGCTTAGTTGTTTTATATATCGTTTCAACCCATCATCCTTTGCAAGCATCCAGTGCTTTGTATTTCAGGAGATGCCAGGACATTGAGAACTTCCTGAGGTCCCACAGTAACTACAAAGGCTCATGCATTTAATCACAAATAATCTTTAACTTTATACAGTTATACAGAAATATAAATATATACATTTCAACATTAACATAATTTTCTAAACAAAAGTGATCCCTATATCAGCTACATTTATTTTAATATTAGCAGATATAGATATCAGAAGAAAGACAGCAAAGAAAACTGAGACAGTGAGGCAAGAACTATGAAATTGTTCCTGGTGATCCAAGTCAGAATCTCACAGAAATTAGGGCTGCACAACCAGACGAGAAGAGACAGAACAAGGAAGATCCTTGCATTTAAACACTATCTCAATAAAAAATGGATCAGGGTCCTATTCTACCCTGTCACATATATTCCTATTCAAGACAGAAACCTGTTTGTATTAAAAAGATTTCAAAACTCGTTCTATACTAACATTTTCTACACTGAAATTAAGCACATTTAGCAATCATTTTTTAAATGTGCAACAAAAAGTGCAGTTAAGTGAATTTATCATTATGAAATTCTACAGTTTATTCTGAGGTTAAAGAAACATTCACCTTTACAGCATCTGCATTTACAGTCCTCTTTCCAGTCTATCATAAGATTACATCAGTATCTTCGCTTATCAGTTTCTGGTAAAAACTAGCTAAGCAGCTTTAACATTTTTCAATCCATTTCTTGAGGTGAATAGCGCGTATTTCTAATAAAATTTTTTGTTCAGGGATCTCAATCTCATAGTTCAAAGATGCCAGTACAACTAAGAGAACCTGAATGGCCTTGCTACCATTAACAACTTATTTTCTCTTGTAGGATAACAATAGAAAACATTTTCACCAGCTGAAAACATTTTCTTTTACCCATGGTCATAATATAACTTCTGCTGGTTTTGAGCTCTTCACTGATTACTATAGGCAATTTCAACTTATTTTGCCAGCTTCTTTCTTAGAGCACACATATATATGAAGATATAGATTGTTTCTGAGTGGGATTTTCTACACATTTTCTTTATCACATCCAGTGACCCTCTTGGCTGCCTACCAACAACATTTCAAATGGAGAAAGCCTGTGGATGCATATATCACTTCTCTGTAAGCAAAAGTAGGTAAGACAGTAATGGTTTCTGTCCCTTCCATTTAAAACCTTTTAGCATGCATATTTGGGTTTAAAAAAAACAAGGCCATCCCTTGAGGTGATGGGGTAATTCTTACGCCAGTACCTAGCAGACTGTACAGATATCACAGTACAGACCAAAATTACTGACTCATAATCACTAACAATTTTAGGTAGCCCTCTGCTGAAATGGCTGTGATGCAATGCTTGGGCTGCAACAGCATGCATGGAACTACTTCTGCACGATAGCACAGCATACTACCAGATAATGTAATACTTTTACTTTTCCTAAAGGACCAACCACATCCATTGCAATTCTCTCAAAGTACATTTATTAAGGGTGGGGTACCAAGAACACCTTGCACTCTAGTGACAGCGACTGCTGACCTCAACACAATTACAATAGGTACCAACATCTGTGGTTCTGGGTAAATTCTACGAGCAATCTGACAAGGTGTGACACCCCAACAGTCAGAATCCAGCAGTGGTGAGTTAGTGCAGCGGATGCAGACGCAATACCTGGTCCCACATGTAGTTTCAACACTTAACATGCACCAGGGTCTGTCTGCTTCCTGAGTCAATGGTCACTACAGTTTATTCCCACAATCACATCTTTTAGGTAAACCCAGTTTGCCCATGACAATCTGCTCCAGGCCACTCTCTTATTACAGCGGTTTCGTAAAATGACCTGGCTTAATACAGTTATGAAAAAAAACTTTTGACACAGTTGTTTTCCCAACACAGTGTTCTAGCAGTTGGGAATTTAAATGAAAAGGTTTCACTGGTGCACCGTATTACATCACTGCTGTAGCATCTCTCGGCCAGTTGGTAGTCCTCAGCCAAAACAGCTTTCCCAATTCTGATCGTGTTCCTTATCAGCTGCACATCTTTTCCAGATGTGGATGAATTCTCCATCGAATTGTTTAAATAAACGCTGATTGTTTTGTCTCTAGTTGATTCATTTTATCGGGTTCTCTGAGTCAGTAGAGCGAAAGGATTGTTAACCAGTTGTTCAGCAGAATCAAATTCTCAACCAGTAGCTCTCCAGAGATGTTGCACCCTACGGATTTCGCCACCAGGTCATGTTTTCTGACATGCCATACTGCTGCGGCAAGATGGCTTTCCTGTTAAGTGAATATACACTGTCCATTGCTGCTGACCATTGGCAAGCAGTAGCAAATCTAAAAGTTATCAGAATGCCTCAATATCATCTACAAGGGAATGTCTAAGTTTAATAGCTTTTAAATTGCTCCATTTGATGCTCACGGATCTGTGCTGTATACTCTGCCTTGATAGCATGCAGGCACAGACATCACTGTACCTGTCACAACACCTCTTCTCTCATCTGCTGCTTTGGCACAGCATCATCTCCTCACGCCCATAGTCATTGAATTTATTTTTCTCTGCATCTCAGCCTCTTTGTTTTATAGGCCACCATTTCAAAAGTCATCAGGCATTGGGTTCTGTCACTGCCTGTCTTTCCATGACTTGTAATGGCTGCCACAGACTGGACCAGCTGCAGAATCCATACCTTCTCATGCTTCCTACTCGGTCCAGTACCATGCATAAATCTCCGTTTAAGTGTGTAGTTTAAGTTCCACTTGACTGACAAATCATCATCATCAAGGCACATGTCAGGAAGCACAGAGGAACCAGATGCAGTTGTAAATTTCATATTCTGTTTATTTGTAATTGCAGTAACATAAAATAAACCAATTCAGAATAAGTATACAGCAGCAAACAAAACCTTTCTTGCAATAAATTTCCATGCAGCTTAAGAAGTTGTTTTATGTCTCGCTTCACCTCATTATTTGACATCCTGCCTTTGTAAATTTCAAGAGCCGAGAACATTAAGAACTGAGGTCCTCAGCACCAGCAAATGCTAAAACATTGCACCCAAATAGTCTGCAGCTTTTTACAGTTGCGCAAATTATAAAGACATAAATTTCAACATTAACAGAATTTTCAAACAAAGTGATCCCAATATCAACTACATTTCATACAATGATTCTCATATATTTTATATTACCCGATATAGATATGCTAGGAAGAAAGACAACAGAAAACTCAGACACAGAGGCAAAGATCAGATACTGCTTGGTGATCAAGTCCAGTCTCACAGAAAGTGGGCTCACAACCAGATAGAGAAGAGACAGAAAAGGAAGATCTCGCATTTAAATATCTCAGTAACAATGGGTCAGGTCTGTTCTACCCTGTCACATATACCCCTCTTTAAGAGAACCACTTATTAAATATCAAACTTTCTGTTCTTACTAATATTTTACTTTCAGGTGAAGCACAGCTGTACTCGGATTTTAACAGTTCAGCAAAAGTGAAGTTATATCGCTAACATTCTGAATGTCTAACTTGTTCAGAGTTAAAAACATTCACATTTACAACATCAACATTTACAATTTATTTCAGTCTAAGTTCATCAGTCTTCCATATCAGTTTCTGGGAAAACTACAAAGCAGCTTTGGCATTGTTTCAACCCATTTCCAGGAATTAGCTTATATATCTAAGATATTTACGTCAGGATCTCAGTCTCATAATTAACATTGCCAGTATTTAAGAACCTGATGACCTCGCCACTTCATTAACAACTTTTCTCTTTAGGTAAGTAGAAACAAATTTCTTCACAAGAAAACCTTCTTTACCCTGGCCATAATATACCTTCTGCTGGTTTGGCGTTTTCCCATTATTATGAGCAATTTCAAATATATGCCAGCTTTTCTTACGGCACACATATGAAGATATAGATTGTTTCTGCATGGTTTATCCAATGTTTCTTTATCACATCCAGGACCCTCTTGGCTGCCTAAATACAGCATTTCAATGTGAAAACCTGTGCTGCCTCTAAATACTTTTAAACAAAGTGGTAAGACAAAACATCGAAGTCTTCCTTCCCTTTAAAACCTTTAGCAGCCATTTGATGCAACTACAAATAAACAGTGTTGAGAAATTTACCTGCTTACTCCCCCACACATCTATTAGTAATGGCCCCAGTTGCAAAGACAATTTGCCCAGTTCCACTCTTCTATTACAGCAGTTTCTTGAAAGTGACCTGGCTTATTATGAAAATAACTTTACGCAACATGTTTTTCCACCCCAGAGTTTTAGCAGGCTTGGAATTTAAAAGGGGAAAATAGTTTCATACCATTGATTAGCTATATTGCTGATGTGGCATCTGTCTCTAGCAGCTATATCCTTAGACAAAAACAGCTTAACCATACTCATCCAGTGCTCCCTTACTACAGCTGCATATCTGTATGCAGATGTTGATGACTTCTCATTGCAAATGTCAATAATCATCAGATTTTTTGCTCTCTAGTTGGATCCATTTATCAGGAGTTCTCTAGGTCAGGTGGCTTCGAGGATTGTGAATGAGTTGTTCTGAGATCAATTCTCTGTCTGTAGCTTCTGGAGATCCCCTACCTTTTCAGGATTTCACTTTTCACCAGGTCATAGTTTTCTGACTTTGTAGTTTCCATAATGCCGCAAGATGGGCTTTCATGTCTGTTAGGGTACCAGTCTGGTGTCTATTGCTGCCGGGCCATTTGCAAGCTGTGGAAACTTTCAAAAGTTACAAGTATACCTCATACCATCTGAGCACAACTTGTAAGTTAATAGCTTAAGTAGCTTGCATTTGATGGTCATTCGATCAGTGCCCGACACTTGCATTCAATAACTGCAAGCATCCATACCGCGCTCCTGTCACGCATTCCTCTCTCATCTACAGCTTCTGTCATTGCCTCTTCTCTCCTCAATGCTAACCATTGAATTTATTTTTCTCTGTATCTCTGTCTCTTTTGTTAGATAGCCAACAATTCAAAAAGTCCATCACGCATCCAGGTTCTGTCACAGCCTGTTCTTTTTGATGATTTCCAATGACTGTACAATCTTAGACTGGACTTGTGCACAATCAATACCTTACTCTGTGCTTCCCAGTACTAGGTACAGTACCCATGCAGAAATCTCCTGTTTTAGGGAGTAAGCAGTAATTCCACTTAGGTGGACAACATCTGTCATGAAAGGGTAAAGAAACAGAAACCACAAACTGTAGTAACATTTCAAAAAAACTTTATTTATGGTTGCAGAATAAAAAAAAAAACCTGTCCAGAACAAGTATGTTCAAACAAAAAAAACCTTCTGCAAAAAATCTCCCATTCAGCTTAGCTTAGTTGTTTTATATCTCATCTCACTCTCATCCTTGCAAGCATCCTGCTGTAAATTTCAGAGCTGCTAGAACATCAGAACTTACTGAGGTCCCACAGCAACAAATACTAAGGCATTTACCAAATAATTCTAGCTTTTCATATCACAAATTAAAATACATACATTTCAATGGAAACAATTTTTCAGACAAATTGATCCCACATCAGCCACACTTCCATATCATGATTCTCATATATTTTGTATTAAGACATAGATATGCAGAAGAAAGACACAAGAAACTGAGAGACAGAGAGGCAAAGACCAGAGACTGCTTGTGTGATCAAGTCCAAGTCTCAGAAAATTGGGCTACAACCAGACAGAGAGAGACGAAAAAGGTCCTTGCATTTAAACAATATCCAACAACAAATTGGTCAGGTGCTATTCTAACTTGCCTCTCCCCTTTGGGAACCTGTTTACTAAAAGGTTTCTAAAACTTCTGTTCTCTAACATTTTCTACTTTCAGGAATTAAGCACTTGCTCTCATTTTTAACATTACCAAAAAGTACAGTTAAGTCTTTACAGTAAAATGTTGCAGATGGTCAAGTTGAAACATTCACCTTACAGCATCAACATTACAGTTTGTTTCAGTTCACATACCTCAGTATCTTCCTTATCGTTTCCGGTAAAACTAGCAAGCAACTTTTGGCATTTTTTCAACCCATTATTTAGAGATTGCATGGTATATATATAATAAGGATTTTCTTGTCAGGATCTCAACTCGAAGCAACGGAGCCAGTACATTAAACAACCTGACATGCCCTCCACTTCATTTAAATTATTTCTTTTGTGGGTAAAGAGAAAATTCTTACCAGCTAAAAACTTTCTTTTCCCATGGTCATAATATACCTCTGTGGTTTTGAGCCTCTTCCCACTACTATGGGAACTAATTTATTTTGCCAGCTTCTTTCTTGGGCAAACACATATGAAGACATATATTTTTTCTGAGTGGGGTTATCTCACGTTTTATACCACATCCAGTGACCTCTTGACCTACCATACAGCATTTCAAATAGTGAAACCCTGTTGATGCCTGTAGCACTTGTCTGTAAGCAAATGTATGTGCAAGCAATGGTTCCAATCTTCCTTACCCTTTTAAAACCTTTTTAGCATGGTGGGTTTGGTTAAAATACAACAAGACCATGTCTGAGGTGACAGGCTGATTATGACAGCATATTAAAGACTGTACTGATCCTAGCGATGCAGGATGATAATTACTACACTGATCAATAATCATTTTTAGGCATCCTCTGCTGAAAATTTTGCTAGCTCTGCTGCAACTCTCAGAACTGTAACAGTATGCATTGGAACTGCTTCTGGGTATCAGTAGAAGTCACATACTACAGGAAAATGTAATACCCTTTTAAGCACTTCTAAAGAACCAACCATCCATTGCAATTCTCAAAACATATTTATGAAGGGTAGGGGCACAAAGAGCTTGTCTTCCTAGTGTCTGGAGCTACTTTCTGACCTCAGCACAGGATAATAGGTTTACAAATCTTCATGAGATCCTGTGAGTAAATCTACAAAGCTATCTGCAGAGGTAAAAACACACCAACAGTCAAGTCATGATTATGGGATAGTACTGAGTGTCCCTGCAGGTGACACAAGCACAGTCCCGCTGCAATGTGTTTTCCACACTAACATGCACAAGATCTGTCTGCTTCGAATCAACTAGTTCTTCACAGTCTTATGCTCCTGTCACATCTATTATGCACTTGAGTTGAAAGGACAAATCTTCTGTCCACCAGCAGCTTGCAAAATGACCTGGCTGATACAGCAATAGCGAAAATAACTTTTAGCACGATGTTTTTTACACGATCTCAACAGGAATGCTTAAATGAAAAAAGAGCTTTCACCTTGATTCACTATTACTCTTTGATGTGGCATCTGTCTACAGCAGCTGATTCATTACACAAAGAAACAGCTTTTTCCTATTTTTGGTCATTGTTCCTTACTCACAGCCGCACATCTTAAGGCAAGATGTGATGATTTACTCCATGCCAAATGTGCAATAATCTGTCAGATTGTTTTTCTCTCGGAAGTTGGATCCATTTGTCAGGAGTTCTCTGGAGTGGGTGAAACTATCTAGGACTGCCAACCGAGTAGTACCCAATTGATCAAATTCTCGCCTCAGGTCTCTCTGGAGATGTCCTACCTTTTCAGGACGTCAAACTTTCATCAGGTCATAGTTTTCGACTTTGTAGTGTCCATACTGCTGTAGGCAAGATGGGCTTACCTGTCTGGTAGGAACCAGTCTGACTCTGCATTGCTGCTTTGGCCATTGCGCAAGCTGTGACAACTCTTTTCAAAGTTATGACGTATACCACAATATCATCTGAGGGCACAACTTTGTAAGTTTAATCTGCTTGTTACTTGCACTTTGATGGTCATCGGATCTGTGCTGGATACTCTGTTTCAAATAGCATGCAAGGTATCTAGAAGCGACATCGCTGCTCCTGTCGTTGTGTCTCTTCTGACAACTGCTGCTTCTGTCACTGCATCTTCTTTCTCAATGTCGAGTATTGAAATTTATTTTTCTCTCTGCATCTCAGTCTCTTTTTCTTGTATAGCCCACCATTTCAAAAAGTCCATCAGGCATTCAGGTTCTGTCACTGCCTGATCTTTTTCCATGACTTGTAATGGCTGTACAATCTCAAACTGGACTTCAGTTGCAGAATCCATACCTTCCTCTGTGCTTCCCTTTATCTAGGTCCAGTACCCATGCATAAATCTCCTGTTTTAGTGTATGTACAGCTTAAATCCCACTTAGGCTGACACCATCTGCCATAGGCACAGGTCAGGAAGTGACAGAAACCTGTACAGTTGTAAAATTTCAGAAAACTTATTTGTAGTTGCAGTAACATAAGAAATAAACCTATTTAGAATAGGTAGGCACAAGCAAAAATAAACCTTTCCAAAAATCTCCTTGCAGCTTAGTTGTTTTATATCTCGTTTCACCCGTCATCCTTTGCAAGCATCCTGTACTTTGTAAATTTCAGGAGATGCCAGGACATTGAGAACTTCCTGAGGTCCCCACAGTAACTGCAAAAGGCTCATGCATTTGTACCCAAATAATCTTTAGCTTTATACAGTTATCGCAAATTATAAATATATACATTTCAACATTAACACAATTTTCTAAACAAAAGTGATCCCAATATCAGCTACATTTATTTTATATTAGCAGATATGGATATGCAGGGAAGAAAGACAGCAAGATAAAACTGAGAGACAGTGAGAGGCAAAGAACTATGAAATTGTTCCTGGTGATCAAGTCCGAAGTCTCACAGAAAGATCTGGCTGCACAACCAGACAGAGAAGAGACAGAACAAGGAAAGATCCTTGCATTTAAACACTATCTCAATAAAAAAATGGATCAGGGTCCTATTCTACCCTGTCACATATATTCCCCTATTCAAGAGGAAACCTGTTTTATTAAACAGATTTCCAAAGCTTTCTGTTCTATACTAACATTTTCTACTTTCAGAAATTAAGCACATTTGCAATCATTTTTTTAACTGTACAGCAAAAAGTGCAGTTAAGTGAATTTATCACATTATGAATTTCTGCAGTTTGTTCTGAGGTTAAGGAAACATTCACCTTTACAGCATCTGCATTTACAGTTTGTTTCAGTCTATCATAAGCTACATCAGTATCTTCCTTATCAGTTTCTGGTAAAACTAGCTAAGCTGCTTTTAGCATTTTTTCAACCCATTTCATGATTAGATTAGCATGGTATATCTAATAAGGATTTTTCTTGTCTGGGATCTCATTCTCATAGTTAAAAGCGCCAGTACATCTAAGAACCTGATATGGCCTTGCCACTTCATTAACAACTATTTCTGTTGTGAGTAACAGTAGCAAAACCTTTTCACCTGGCTAGAAAATGTTTTCTTTATCCGACTATCATATTATAACTTCGCTGGTTTTGAGTCTCTTCCTGACTACGATGGGCATTTCAACATATTTACCTTGTCTTATTTCTGGGCACACATATATGAACATGAATTGTTTCTGAGTAAATTTATCTACATGTTTTCTTTATCATCCAGTGACCCTCCCTGCCTACCATACAGCATTTCAAATGGACGAAAACCCTGTTGATGCCCCGTGGGCACTTCTCTGTAAGCAAAAGTCAGTAAGACTTGTAATGGTTGCAGCCTTCCTTTCCCCTTTAAAAAACCTGTTTAGCATGTATATTTGGGTTTCAGTTAAATGAGCAACAAGACCATCTGCCTGAGGGTGATAGTTGTGGTTCTTTTGGCAGTGATACCTAGCAGACGGTACAGATCCTTAAGTAGTGCAGGACCAAAATTACTACCCTGATTAGTAATAATTTCTTTAGGTATGCCCACTCTTTGGAAAACTTTTGCAAGCTCTGCTGCAATGCTTGGGTCTATAACAGTGTGCAGGGACTGCTTCTGGGTATCGAGTAGCATAGTAGCATACTACCTGGATAAATGTATGACTCTTTTTACTTTTGTCTAAAGGATCAACCACATCCATTATTATTCTCTCAAAAGGTATATTTATTAAGGGTAGGGGTTTCAAGGACACCTTACGTTTCTTGGTGACTGGGGCTACTTTCTGATACTCAGCACAGGAATTACAATAGGTATCAACATCTTCATGAGTTTCTGGCCAATAAATTCTACACAGCAATCTGACAAGGGTGCGACACACCCTTAACAGTCAGAGTCATTTGAGTGGTGGGTTAGTATCCAGTGTCCTCGTGGATGCAGATGACACCAGTACCTGGTCCCTTTGCACAGTGTTTTCTCAGCACTTTAACATGCACTAGGGTCTCTCTGCTTCCTGAATCAATGAGTCCCTTAACAGTTTTATTCCCCACAATCACGTCTGACAGGTACTTACCAGGCTTACAAGAACAAATTGCTCCAGTGCCACTCTTTTATTACAACAGTTTCTCTGCAAATGACCTGGCTGATTACAGGTATTGCAGAAAATAACTTTTGGCAAATATTTGTTTTGCCTCACCAGAGTTCTTAGCAGACTTGGAATTTAAATGGGAATAAGAGTTTCTTACTGGTGCTTGGGTATTACATCACTGCAGTGGCACCTCTCTGGCCAGTTAGTAGTCCTCAGCCAAAGAAACAGCTTTTTCCCCATTCTCTGGTCTGTGTTCCTTAACCCACAGCTGCACATATGTAGGCAAGATGTGGAAGAATTGTTCCATGGCAAATGTGTCAATAAACTGTAGGTTTCTTTAGCTCTCTAGTTGGATCCATTTTATCAAGAGTTCTCAGAGTGAGGTGAAGACATCTCTAGGATTGTCAACTGAGTTGTTCCCCAGAGATCAGACCTACTGCCCAGTAGGTCACGCTAGAGATGTCGTACCGTTTCAGGATTTCACCTTTCACCAGGTCATAATTTTCTGACTTTGTAATGTCCTTACTGCTGTCAGGAAGGTGGCTTTCTCTGTCAGGTAGGGTACAGTCTTACTGTCCATTGCTGTTATGGCCATTGGCAAGCCGTATCAAATCTTTCAAAAGTTATCTGGAATGCCTCAATGTCATCTGAGGGGCACAATTTTGTAAGTTTAATGGCTTTTAAGTTGCTTGCATTTTGATGCTTGTCTGGATCTGTGTCGGATACTCTGCCTTGTATAGCATGCAAGGCATCTAGCCATTGCTGCTCCTGTCGTTGCAACTCTTCTCTCATCTGCTGCTTCTGTCACTGCATCTTATCTCTCCTCAATGCTTCTAGTCATTGAATTTATTTTTCTCTCTGCATCTCAGTCTCTTTTTGTTTTATAGCCCACCATTTCAAAAAGTCCATCAGGCATTTAGGTTCTGTCACGGCCTGTTCTTTTTCCATGACTTGTAATGGCTGTACAATCTCAGACTGGACTTCAGCTGCAGAATCCATACCTTCCTCTGTGCTTCCCTTTAACTAGGTCCAGTACCCATGCATAAATATCTGGTTTTATTGTACATGTACAGCTTAAATTCCACTTAGGCTGACACCATCTGGTCTTTGAGGCACATGTCGTATACAGAAACCCAGAAGTAACTGGAAAATTTCTAGAAAAACTGTTATCAGAGTTATAACATAAGAAATAAACCTGTTCAGAATAAGTGTGTACAGAAGCAAAAATGAAACCTTTCTTGGAAAAAATCTCCATTGCAGCTTAGCTTAGTTGTTTTTATATCTCGTTTCACTCATCATCCATTGCAAGCATCCTGTCCTTTGTAAATTTCAGTAGCTGCTAGAACATTGAGAACTTCCTGAGGTCCCAACAGCAACTGCAAAAGGCTAAGGCATTTGTACCCTAGTAATCGCTAGCTTTTTACCCTTATCTCAAGTTATAAATATATACATTTCAACATTAACACAATTTTCAAAAAAAATTGATCCCAGTATCTTCATTTGGCTTATATTAAAGGATATAGGTATGAAAGGAAGAAAGACAGCAGAGAAAACTGAGAGACAGTGAGAGGGTAAAAGAATTGTGACTGTTTGGGTGATCAAGTCCTAAGTCTCACAGAAAAAATTAGGCTGCACAACCAGACAGAGAAGAGACAGAAGAAGGAAAGATGCTGCATTTAACTTGCTATCTCAGCAATAACAAATGGGCCAGGGGTCCTATTCTGCCTATGCACGCCCCTCTTTAAGAGACCTGTTTTATTGAACAAGTTTCCAAAAACTTTCTGTTCTCTAATAACATTTTCTACTTTCAGAAATTAAACACATTTGCACTCATTTTTTAACTGTACAGCAAAAAGCAGTTAACTATCTTATAGTATTATAAACGTCTACCGTTTGTTCGAAGTTGAAGCTACTTCACCTTTACTGCTTCAGCATTTACAGTTGTTTCAAACTATCACAGTTGCATCGAGTATCTTCCTTATCAGTTTCAAAACTACAAGCAGCTTGCATTTTTTTCAACCCATTTCTTGAGGATTAGCATGGTATTTCTAATAAGAATTTTTCTTGTTAGGGATCTCAAGTCCATAGTAACAGTGCCAGTTCAACTAAGAAATGATGTGGCCTTGCCACTTCATAATAACTTATTTTCTGTGGGTAAGAAAACATTTCACTAGGCTAGAAAACATTTTCTTTTACCCCATGGTAATAATATAATTCTGCTGGTTTGAGCCTCTTCACAGTTTCTATGAGCAATTTCAACTTATTTTTTAAGCCTGCTTTCTTAGGGCACATATATGAAGATACAGATTGTTTCTGAGTGGGGTTTTCAGCTTACATTTTCTTATCACATCCAGGACCTCTTGTTTTGTCACCAACAGCAATCAAATGGAGAAAACTCGGTGATGCATGTACCTCTCTGTATGCAAAAAGGTAAGACAAGTAATGGTTCCTGTCTTTCCTTCCCACTTTAAAAACCTTTTAGCTTGCATATTTGGGCTTAGCAAAATGCAACAAAGGCCATCTGTCACGAGGTGATGGGGTGGTTCTTATGGCAGTATTTTCCTAGCAGTTGTACAGATCCTTAAGCAGTGCAGAACCAAAAATTACCCTGATCAGTAATAATAATTTTGTGTATGCCCACTGCTGTTGAAAAATTTCAGCTAGCTGTGCTGAAAACGCTTTGGGTTGTACAGTATGCATTGAACTGCTTCTGTACCAGCAGCACAGTCGCATACTACCAGGATAAATGTATTACCCTTTTTACTTTTCCCTAAAGGACCAACCACATCCATTGCAATTCTCTCAAAAGGTACATTTATTAAGGTTAGGGGTACCAAGGGCACCTTGTCTTTCTTAGTGACTGGGGCTACTTTCTGACTCTCAGCAAAGGAATTACAATAGGTATCAACATCTTCATGAGTTCCTGGCAAGTAAATTCTATACAGCAATCTGACAAGTGTGTGACACACCCTTAACAGTCAGAATCACTTGAGTGGTAGGTTAGTATCGAGTGTACCCGTGGATGCAGATGACACCAGTACCTGGTCCCTTTGCACAGTGTTTTCCCAGTACTTTAACATGCACTAGGGTCTGTCTGCTTCCTGAATCAATGAGTCCCTTCACAGTTTTATTCCCCACAATCACATCTGTTAGGTACTTACCTCAGTTTGCCCAGGACAAAACTGCTTCAGTGCCACTCTCTTTATTACAGCGGTTTCTTGCAAAATGACCTGGCTTATTACAGTTATAGCAGAAAATAACTTTTGGCACAGATTTGTTTTCCCCACCACCAGAGTTCTTAGCAGACTTGGAATTTAAATGGGAAAAATATTTTTTTACTGGTGCATGGCTATTACATCACTGCTGTGGCATCTCTCGGCCAGTTGGTAGTCCTCAGCCAAAAACAGCTTTTTCCCCATTCTCTGTCGGTGTTCCTTTACTCACAGCTGCACATCTTTAGGCAAGATGTGGATGAATTGCTCCATAGCCAATGTGTCAATAAACTGTGGATTATTTTGTCTCTAGTTGGATCCATTTTATCAGGAGTTCTCTGAGTCAGGTGAAGGCCTGAAAAGGATTGTTAACCGAGTTGTTCCCAGAGATCAAATTCCTCACCAGTAGGTCTCTCCAGAGATGTTGTACCTTTCAAGATTCCACTTTTCACCAGGTCATAGTTTTCGACTTTCTAATGTCCATAACTGCTGTAGGCAGATGGCTTTCCCTGTCAGGTAGGGTACCTGTCTTACTGTCCATTGCTGCTTTGACCATTGGCAAGCAGTGGCAAATCTTTCAAAAGTTATCAGGAATGCCTCAATTTCATCTATGGGGCACAACTTTGTAAGTTTAATGGCTTTTAAGTTGCTTCCATTTTGATGCTCATCTGGATCTGTGCTGGATACTCTGCCTTTGATAGCATGCAAGGCATCTAGACATAACTGTGCCTGTCGTTGCACCTCTTCTCTCATCTGCTGCTTTTGGCACTGCATCTCATCTCTCCTCAATGCTTCTAACAGTTGAATTAATTGTTCTCTCTGCATCTCAGTCTCTTTTTGTTGTATAGCCCACCATTTCAAAAAGCTCATCAGGCATTCAGGTTCTGTCACTGCCTGTTATTTTTCTATGACTTGTAATGGCTGTACAATCTCAGACTGGACTTCAGCAGCAGAATCCATACCTCCTCAGTGCTTTCCTGGTACTAGGTCCAGTACCCATGCATAAATCTCCTGTTTAAGTGTATGTACAGTTTAAATACCACTTAGGCTGACACCATCTGTCATCGAGGCACATGTCAGGAAGCATAGAGAAAATCTAGAAGCAGTTGTTAAATTTCACATAACTGTTGATTTGTAATTGCAGTAACATAAAAAATAAACCAATTCAGAATAAGTATGCACAGCAGCAAAAATAAAACCTTTCTTGCAATAAATTTCCCATGCAGCTTAGCTAAGTTGTTTTTATGTCTCGTTTCACCCCTCATTATTTGCAAGCATCCTGCCCTTTGTAAATTTCAGGAGCTTCTAGAACATTAAGAACTTCCTGAGGTCCCCACAGCAACAGCAAAATGCTAAGGCATTTGTACCCAAATAGTCTCCACCTTTTTACAGTTATCTCAAATTATAAATATATAAATTTCAACATTAACAGAATTTTCTAAACAAAAGTGATCCCAATATCAGCTACATTTCCACAAAATGATTCTCATATATTTTATATTAGCCGATATAGATATGCTAGGAAGAAAGACAGCAACAGAAAACTTTGAGACAGTGAGAGACAAAGAATTGTGATAATGCTTGGGGTGATCAAGTCCGAAGTTTCACAGAAAACGTGGACTTCACAACCAGACAGAGAAGAGACAGAAAAAGGAAAGATCCTGGCATTTAAAATTATCTCAGAAACAAATGGGTCAGGGTCCTGTTCTACCCTATCACATATACTCCCTTCTTTAAGAGGGAACCTGTTTTATTAAACAGGTTTCCAAAACTTTCTGTTCTCTACTAATATTTTCTACTTTCAGGAATTAAGCACATTTGCACTCATATTTTTAACAGTTCAGCAAAAAGTGCAGTTAAGTGTCTTTAGCACATTACGAATGTCTGCAGTTTGTTCAGAGTTAAGGAAACATTCACATTTACAGCATCAGCATTTACAATTTATTTCAGTCTATAATAAGCTACATCAGTGTCTTCCTTATCAGTTTCTGGTAAAACTAGCAAAGCAGCTTCTGGCATTGTTTCAACCCATTTCTTAAGGAGATTAGCTTGGTATATCAATTAAGGATTTTTCATGTCAGTGATCTCAGTCTCATAGTTAACACTGCCAGTACATTTAAGAACCTGATATGACCCTTCCCACTTCATTAACAACTTATTTTCTGTTGTGGGTAATAGTAGCAACACATTTTCTCCTGGCTAGAAAACTTTTCCTTTTACCCCATGGCCATAATATAACTTCTGTTGGTTTTGAGCATCTTTCTGATTGTTATGGGCAATTTCAACATATTTTGCCAGCTTCTTTCTTACGGCACACACATATGAAGATATAGATTGTTTCTGCGTGGGGTTATCTACCCATATTTTCTTTATCTCATCCAGTGACCCTCTTGGCAGCCTAACATACAGCATTTCAAATGGTGAAAACCCTGTTGCTTCCTCTGGCACTTCTCTTTAAGCAAAAAGTAGGTAAGACAAGTAATGATTGAAGTCTTTAACTTCCCCTTTTAAAAAACCTTTTTAGCATGCATTTTACTGCAACTACAAATAAACAGTGCTGAGAAATTTTACAACTGTTTATTCCCCACCATCACATCTGTTAGGTACTTGCCCCAGTTTACCAAGGACAAATCTGCTCCAGTTTCACTCTCTTTATTACAGCAGTTTCTTGGAAAGTGACCTGGCTTATTACAGTTATAGCAGAAAATAACTTTTGGCACATATTTGTTTTTCCACCACCAGAGTTCTTAGCTGGCTTGGAATTTAAATGGGAAAAGAGTTTCTATCTGTCTAGCCAGATGGTAGTCCTTAGACAAAGAAACAGCTTTTTAACCATGCTCTGGTCAGTTTTCCTTTACCCACAGCTCCATATCTGTAGGCAAGATGTTGATGAAATGCTCTAATGCAAATGTGTCAATAATCTGTCAGATTGTTTTGCTCTCTAGTTGGATCCATTTTATCAGGAGTTCTCTGAGTCAGGTGAAGGCTTCTTGAGGATTGTGAACCGAGTTGTTCCCCAGAGATCAAATTCTCTGCCTGTAGGTCTCTCTGGAGCTGTCCTGCCTTTTCAGGATTTCACTTTTCACCAGGTCATAGTTTTCTGACTTTGTAGTTTCCATACTGCTGTATGCAAGATGGGCTTTCTATGTCTGGTAGGGTACCAGTCTGGGTGTCTATTGCTGCTTTGTTCATTGGCAAGCTGTGGAAACTCTTTCAAAGATTATCAGGAATGCCTCAATACCATCTGAGAGGCACAACTTTGTAAGTTTAATGGCTTTTAAGTAGCTTGCATTTTGATGGTCGTCTGGATCTGTGGCCGATACTCTGCCTTCGATAGCATGCAAGGCATCTAGCCATCGCTGCTCCTGTCGTTGCATCTCTTCTCTCATCTGCTGCTTCTGTCACTGCATCTCTTCTCTCCTCAATGCTTCTAACCATTGAATATATTTTTCTCTCTGCATCTGTGTCTCTTTTTGTTGTATAGCCCAGCAATTCAAAAAGTCCATCAGGCATTCAGGTTCTGTCACTGCCTGTTCTTTTTCCATGATTTGTAATGGCTGTACAATCTTAGACCTGGACTTCAGCTGCACAATCCATACCTTACTCTGTGCTTCCCTGGTACTAATTTAGGTACCCATGCAGAAATCTCCTGTTTTTAGGGTATGTACAGCTTAATTCCCACTGAGGCTGGCCACCATCTGTCATCGAGGCACAGGTCAGGAAGCATAGAGAAACCAGAAGCAGTTGTAACATTTAAAAACTGTTTATTTGTAGTTGCAGTAACATAAAAATAAACCTGTTCAGAATAAGTATGTTCAGAAGCAAAAAAAAAACCTTTCTTGCAAAAATCTCCCTTTCAGCTTAGACTTAGTTGTTTTTATATCTCATCTCACTCCTCATCTTTTGAGCATCCTGTACTTGTAAATTTCAGGAGCTGCTAGAACATTGAGATCTCCTGAGGTCCCCACAGCAACTGGAAAATGCTAAGGCATTTGTACCCAAATAATCTCTAGCTTTTTTCACTTATCTCAAATTAAAAATATATACATTTCTACTTTGAAACAATTTTCTGAACAAAATTGATCCCAATATCAGCTACATTTCCATATGATGATTCTCATATATTTTTGTATTAGCAGATATAGATATGTAAAGAAGAAAGACAGCAAGAGAAAACTGAGAGACAGTGAGAGGCAAAGAAATGTGAGACTGCTCAGTGTGATCAAGTCCGAAGACTCCCAGAAAATTTGGGCTACACAACCAGACAGAGAAGAGACAGAAAAAGGAAAGATCCTTGCATTTAAACACTATCTCAACAACAAATTGGTCAGGGTGCTATTCTAACCTGTCACATATACTCCCCTCTTTAAGAACAAACCTGATTTATTAAACAGGTTTCCAAAACTTTCTGTTCTCTACTAACATTTTCTACTTTCAGGAATTAAGCACATTTGCTCTCATTTTTTTAACATTACTGCAAAAAGTGCAATTAAGTGTCTTTAGCACATTACGAATGTCTGCAGATGGTTCTAAGGTTAAGGAAACATTCACCTTTAAAGCATCAGCATTTACAGTTTGTTTCAATCTATCATTAGCTACATCAGTATCTTCCTTATCGGTTTCTGGTAAAACTAGCAAAGCAGCTTTTGGCATTTTTTCAACCCATTTCTTGTGGAGATTAGCATGGTATATCTAATAAGGATTTTTCTTGTCAGAGATCTCAATCTCATAGTTAACAGTGCCAGTACGTCTAACAACCTGACATGGCCCTTACCAATTCATTTACAACTTATTTTCTTTTGTGGGTAAGTGTAGCAAAATCTTTTCACTGCCTAGAAACCTTTTTTCTTTTTCCCCATGGTCATAATATACCTTTTGCTGGTTTTGAACCTCTTCCTGATTACTATGGGCAATTTCAATATATTTTGCCAGCTTCTTACTTGGGGCACACACATATGAAGATATAGATTGTTTCTGAGTGGGGTTATCTTCCCACATTTTCTTTATCACATCCAGTGACCCTCTTGGCTGCCTACCATACAGCATTTCAAATGGTGAAAACCCTGTTGATGCCTGTGGCACTTGTCTGTAAGCAAAATGTGGGTAAGACAAGTAATGGTTCCAGTCTTTCCCTTCCCCTTTTAAAAACCTTTTTTAGCATGCAAGTTTTGGGTTTTGTTAAAATGCACAACAAGACCATCTGTCTGAGAGTGATTGGGCTAATTCTTATGGCAGTGATACCTAGCAGACTGTACTGATTCTTAAGCAGTGCAGGATGATAATTACTACACTGATCAGTAATCATTTCTTTAGGTATGTCCCCTCTGCTGAACATTTTTGCTAGCTCTGCTGCAACTCTTGGGGCTGTAACAGTATGCATTGGAACTGCTTCTGGGTATCGAGTAGCATATTCACATACTACCAGGAAAAATGTATAACCCGTTTTACTTTTGTCTAAAGGACCAACCACATCCATTGCAATTCTCTCAAAAGGCATATTTATGAAGGGTAGGGGTACCAAGGGCACCTTGTCTTTCCTAGTGACTGGGGCTACTTTCTGACACTCAGCACAGGAATTACAATAGGTAACAACATCTTCATGAGTTCCTCTGAGGTAAATTCTATACAGCTATCTGGTAAGGGTGTGACACACCCTTAACAGTCAGAGTCACTTGATTGGTGGGACAGTATTGAGTGTCCCCTTGCATGCAGATGACACCAGTACCTGATCCCGTTGCACTGTGTTTTCCCAGCACTTTAACATGCACTAGGATCTGTCTGCTTCCCGAATCAATTAGTTCTTCACAGTCTTATTCCCCACTATCACATCTATTATGTACTTGCCCCAGATTGCCAAGGACAAATCTTCTTCAGTGCCACTCTGTTTGCTACAGCAGTTTCTTGCAAAATGACCAGGCTTATTACAGTTATAGCAGAAAATAACTTTTGGCACAGATTTGTTTTTCCCCCACCAGAGTTCTCAGCAGGCTTGCAATTTAGATGGAAAAAAGAGTTTCTTACCTTTGATTAGCTATTACATTGCTGATGTGGCATCTGTCTAGTCAGCTGGTATTCATTACACAAAGAAACAGCTTTTTCCCCATTTTCTGGTCATTGTTCCTTTACCCACAGCTGCACATCTTTAGGCAAGATGTGGATGATTTGCTCCATGCCAAATGTGTCAATAATCTGTCAGATTGTTTTTCTCTCGAGTTGGATCCATTTTATCAGGAGTTCTCTGAGTCGGGTGAAGGCTTCTCAAGGATTGCCAACCGAGTAGTACCCAAGGGATCAAATTCTCTGCCTGTAGGTCAATCTGGCGATGTCCTACCTTTTCAGGATTTAACTTTTCATCAGGTCATAGTTCTCTGACTTTGTAGTGTCCATACTGCTGTAGGCAAAGATGGGCTTTCCCTGTTAGGTAGTGAACCAGTCTGACTCTCCATTGCTGCTTTGGCCTTTGGCAAGCTGTGACAACCCTTTCAAAGTTATGAGGTATGCCACAATATCATCTGAGGGGCACAACTTTGTAAGTTTTATTGTTTTAAGTTACTTGCATTTTGATGGTCGTCGGGATCTGTGCTGGATACTCTGCCTCCAAATAGCATGCAAGGCATCTAGCCATCGCTGCTCCTGTCGTTGCGTCTCTTCTGCCATCTGCTGCTTCTGTCACTGCATCTCTTCTCTTCTCTCCTCGATGCTTCTAGACATTGAATTTATTTTTCTCTCTGCATCTCAGTCTGTTTTTCTTGTATAGCCCACCATTTCAAAAAGTCCATCAGGCATTCAGGTTCTGTCACTGCCTGATCTTTTTCCATGACTTGTAATGGCTGTAGAATCTCAGACAGGACTTCAGATGCAGAAACCATATCTTCCACTGTGCTTCCCTTTAACTAGGTCCAGTACCCATGCATAAATCTCCTGTTTTAGGGTATGTACAGCTTAAATCCCACTTAGGCTGACACCATCTGCCATCGAGACACAGGTCAGGAAGCATAGCGAAAACCCAGAAGCAGTTGGAAAATTTCACAAAACTGTTTATTTATAGTTGCAGTAACATATGAAATAAACCTATTCAGAATAGGTATGTACAGAAGCAAAAATAAAACCTTTCTTGCAAAAAATCTCCCTTGCAGCTTAGCTTAGTTGTTTTTATATCTCGTTTCACCCCTCATCCTTTGCAAGCATCCCGTACTTTGTATATTTCAGTAGCTGCCAGGACATTGAGAACTTCCTGAGGTCCCCACAGTAACTGCAAAAGGCTAAGGCATTTGTACCCAAATAATCTTTAGCTTTTTACAGTTATCGCAAATTATAAATATATACATTTCAACACTAACACAATTTTCTAAACACAAGTGATCCCAATATCAGCTACATTTATTTTATATTAGCAGATATAGATATGCAAGGAAGAAAGACAGCAAGAGAAAACTGAGAGACAGTGAGAGGCAAAGAACTATGAGATTGTTCCTAGTGATCAAGTCCGAAGTCCCACAGAAAATTTTGGCTGCACAACCAGACAGAGAAGAGACAGAGCAAGGGAAGATCCTTGCATTTAAACACTATCTCAATAACAAATGGATCAGGGTCCTATTCTACCCTGTCACATATACTTCCCTCTTTAACAGGAAACCTGTTTTATTAAACAGGTTTCCAAAGCTTTCTGTTCTATACTAACATTTTCTACTTTCAGAAATTAAGCACATTTGCAATCATTTTTTTAACTGTACAGCAAAAAGTGCAGTTAGGTGTCTTTAGCACATTACGAATGTCAGCAGTTTGTTCTGAGGTTAAGGAAACATTCACCTTTACAGCATCTGCATTTACAGCTTGTTTCAGTCTATCATAAGCTACATCAGTATCTTCCTTATCAGTTTCTGGTAAAACTAGCTAAGCAGCTTTTGGCATTTTTTCAACCCATTTCTTGATTTGATTAGCATGGTATATTTAATAAGGATTTTTTTGTCTGGGATCTCATTCTCATAGTTAAAAGCGCCAGTACATCTAAGAACCTGAAATGGCCCTTGCCACTTCATTAACAACTTATTTTCTGTTGTGGGTAACAGTAGCAAAACCTTTTCACTTGGCTAGAAAATGTTTTCTTTTATCCGATTATCATAATATACCTTCTGCTGGTTTTGAGCCTCTTCCTGGTTGCTATGGGCAATTTCAACATATTTTGCCATCTTATTTCTTAGGGCACACATATATGAAGACATAGATTGTTTCTGAGTGGGGTTATCTTCCCACATTTTCTTTATCACATACAGTGACAATCTTGGCTGCCTACCATACAGCATTTCAAATGGTGAAAACCCTGTTGATGCTCGTGGCACTTCACTGTAATCAAAAAGTAGTTAAGACAAGTAATGGTTCCAGTCTTTCCCTTCCCCTTTTAAAAACCTTTTTAGCATGCATATTTTGGTTTGGTTAAAATGAGCAACAAGACCATCTGTCTGAGGGTGATAGTGGTGGTTCTTTTGGCAGTGATACCTAGCAGACGGTACATATCCTTAAGCAGTTCAGGACCAAAATTACTACCCTGATCAGTAATAATTTCTTTAGGTATGCCCACTCTTTGGAAAATTTTGGCTAGCTCTGCTGCAATGCTTGGGGCTATAACAGTGTGCAGAAACTACTTCTGGGTATCAAGTAGCATAGTAGCATACTACCAGGATAAATGTATCACCCTTTTTACTTTTGTCTTAACGACCAACCACATCCATTGTAATTCTCTCAAAAGGTATATTTATTAAGGGTAGGGGTTCCAAGGGCACCTTGCCTTTCTTGGTAACTGGGGCTACTTTCTGACACTCAGCACAGGAATTACAATAGGTATCAACATCTTCATGAGTTCCTGGCCAGTAAATTCTATACAGCAATCTAACAAGGGTTAGAAACACCCTTAACAGTCAGAGTCACTTGAGTGGTGGGTTAGTATCCAGTGTCCCCGTGGATGCAGATGACACCAGTACCTGGTCCTTTGCACAGTGTTTTGCATGCACTTTAACATGCACTAGGGTCTGTCTGCTTCCTGAATCAATGAGTACCTTCACAGTTTTATTCCCCACCATCACGTCTGTTAGGTACTTGCACCAGTTTGCCAAGGACAAATCTGCTCCAGTGCCACTCTCTTTATTACAGCAGTTTCTTGCAAAATGACCTGGGTGATTACAGTTATAGCAGAAAATAACTTTTGGCAAATATTTGTTTTTGCCCCACCAGAGTTCTTAGCAGACTTGGAATTTAAATGGGAATAAGAGTTTCTTACTTGTGCTTGAGAATTACATCACTGCAGTGGCATCTCTCCAGCCAGTTGGTAGTCCTCAGCCAAAGAAACATCTTTTTCCCCATTCTCTGGTCAGTGTTCCTTTACCCACAGCTGCACATATGTAGGCAAGATGTGGTAGAATTGCTTCATGGCAAATGTGTCAATAAACTGTAGGTTTCTTTAGCTCTCCAGTTAGATCCATTTTATCAGGAGTTCTCTGGGGTCGGGTGGAGGCTTCTCGAGGATTGTCAACCGAGTTGTTCCCCAGAGATCAAATTCTCTACCAGTAGGTCTCTCCAGAGATGTTGTACCTTTTCAGGATTTCAGTTTTCACCAGGTCATATTTTTCTGACTTTGTAATGTCCACACTGCTGTAGGCAAGATGGCTTTCCCTGTTAGGTAGGTTACCTGTCTTACTGTCCGTTCCTGCTTTGACCATTGGCAAGCAGTGGCAAATCTTTCAAAAGTTATCAGGAATGCCTCAATATCATCTATGGGGCACAATTTTGTAAGTTTAATGGCTTTTAAGTTGCTTCCATTTTGATGCTCATCTGGATCTGTGCTGGATACTCTGCCTTTGATAGCATGCAAGGCATCTAGACATCGCTGCACCTGTCGTTGCACCTCTTCTCTCATCTGCTGCTTCTGGCACTGCATCTCATCTCTTCTCAATGCTTCTTACAATTGAATTTATTTTTCTTTCTGCATCTCAGTCTCTTTTTTTTGTATAGCCCACCATTTCAAAAAGTCCATCAGGCATTCAGGTTCTGTCCCTGCCTGTTCTTTTTCCATGACTTGTAATGGCTGTACAATCTCAGACTTGACTTCAGCTGCAGAATCCATACCTTCCTCAGTGCTTCCCTGGTACTAGGTCCAGTACCCATCTCCTGTTTAAGTGTATGTACAGTTTAAATACCATTTAGGCTGACTCCATCTGTCATCGAGGCACATGTCAGGAAGCATAGAGAAAATCCAGAAGCAGTTGTAAAAGTTCACAAAACTGTTTATTTGTAATTGCAGTAACATAAAATATAAACCAGTTCAGAATAAGTATGCACAGCAGCAAAAATAAAACCTTTCTTGCAAAAAATCTCCCATGCAGCTTAGCTAAGTTGTTTTTATATCTCATTTCACCCCTCATCCTTTGCAAGCATCCTGCTCTTTGTAAATTTCAGGAGCTGCTAGAACATTGAGAACTTCCTGAGGTCCCCCCAGCAACAGCAAAATGCTAAGGCATTTGTACTCAAATAGTCTCTAGCTTTTTATAGTTAACTCAAATTATAAATATATAAATTTCAAGATTAAAACAATTTTCTAAACAAAAGTTATCCCAATATCAGCTAAATTTCAATACAATGATTATCATTTATTTTATATTAGGCCGATATAGGTATGCTAGGAAGAAAGACAGCAACAGAAAACTCAGAGACAGTGAGAGGCAAAGAACTGTAATACTGCTTGGGGTGATCAAGTCCGAAATCTCACAGAAAAAGTGGGCTTCACAACCAGACAGAGAAGAGACAGAAAAAGGAAAGATCCTGGCATTTAAATATTATCTCAGTTACAAATGGGCCAGGGTCCTGTTCTACCCTGTCACATATACTCCCCTCTTTAAGAGGGAACCTGTTCTATTAAACAGGTTTCCAAAACTTTCTGTTCTCTACTAATATTTTCACTCATATTTTTAACAGTTCAGCAAAAAGTGCAGTTAAGTGTCTTTAGCACATTACGAATGTCTGCAGTTTGTTCAGAGTTAAGGAAGCATTCACATTTACAGCATCAGCATTTACAATTTATTTCAGTCTATCATAAACTACATCAGTGTCTTCCTTATCAGGTCTGGTAAAACTAGCAAAGCAGCTTTTAGCATTTTTTCAACCCATTTCTTGTGGAGATTAGCTTTGGATATGTATTAAGGATTTTTCATGTCAGGGATCTCAGTCTCATAGTCAACACTGTCAGTACATTTAAGAACCTGATATGACCCTTCCCACTTCATTAACAACTTATTTTCTGTTGTGGGTAACAGTAGCAACACATTTTCTCCTGGCTAGAAAACATTTTCTTTAACCCCATGGCCATAATATACCTTCTGCTGGTTTTGAGCGTCTTTCTGATTATTAGGGGCAATTTCAACATATTTTGCCAGCTTCTTTCTTAGGCCACACACATATGAAGATACAGATTGTTTCTTCGTGGGGTTAACTACCCTACTTTATCACATCCAGTGACCCTCTTGGCTGCCTAACATACAGCATTTCAAATGGTGAAAACCCTGTTGATGCCTGTGGCACTTCTCTGTAAGCAAAAACTACGTAAGACAAGTAATGATTCCAGTCTTTCCCTTCCGCTTTTAAAAACCTTTTTAGCATGCATTTTACTGCAACTACAAATAAACAGTGTTGAGAAATTTTACAACTGCTTATTCCCCACCGTCATGTCTGTTAGGTACTTGCCCAAGTTTGCCAAGGACAAATCTGCTCCAGTTCCACTCTCTTTATGACAGCAGTTTCTTGGAAAGTGACCTGGCTTATTACAGTTATAGCAGAAAATAACTTTTGGCACATATTTGTTTTTCCACCACCAGAGTTCTTAGCAGGCTTGGAATTTAAATGGGAAAGGAGTTTCTTACCATTTATTGGCTATTACATTGCTGATGTGGCATCTGTCTAGCCAGTTGGTAGTCCTTAGACAAAGAAACAGCTTTTTAACCATGCTCTGGTCAGTTTTCCTTTATCCACAGCTGCACATCTGTAGGCAAGATGTTGATGAATTGTTCTATTGCAAATGTGTCAATAATCTGTCAGATTGTTTTCCTCTCTAGTTGGATCCATTTTATCAGGAGTTCTCTGAGTCAGGTGAAGGCTTCTCGAGGATTGTGAACTGAGTTATTCCCCAGAGATTGAATTCTCTGCCTGTAGGTCTCTCTGGAGATGTCCTGCCTTTTCAGGATTTCACTTTTCATCAGTTCATAGTTTTCTGACTTCGTAGTTTCCATACTGCTGTAGGCAAGATGGGCTTTCTTTGTAAGGTAGGGTATCAGTCTGGGTGTCTATTGCTGCTTTGGCCATTGGCAAGCTGTGGAAACTCTTTCAAAAGTTATCATGTATGCCTCAATATCATCTGAGAGGCTCAACTTTGTAAGTTGAATGGCTTTTAAGTAGCTTGCATTTTGAGGGTCATCTTGATCTGTGCCCGATACTCTGCCTTCAATAGCATGCAAGGCATCTAGCCATCGCTGCTCTTGTCGTTGCATCTCTTCTCTCATCTGCTGCTTCTGTCACTGCATCTCTTCTCTCCTCAATGCTTCTAACCATTGAATTTATTTTTCTCTCTGCATCTCTGTCACTTTTTGTTGTATAGCCCAGCAATTCAAAAAGTCCATCAGGCATTCAGGTTCTGTCACTGCCTGTTCTTTTTCCATGATTTGTAATGGCTGTACAATCTTAGACTGGACTTCAGCTGCACAATCCATACCTTACTCTGTGCTTCCCTGGTACTAGGTACAGTACCCATGCAGAAATCTCCTGTTTTAGGGTATGTACAGCTTAATTCTCACTTAGGCTGACACCATCTGTCATCGAGGCACAGGTCAGGATGCATAGAGAAAACCCAGAAGCAGTTGTTACATTTCAAAAAACTGTTTCTTTGTAGTTGCAGTAACATAAAAAATAAACCTGTTCAGAATAAGTATGTTCAGAAGCAAAAATAAAACCTTTCTTGCAAAAAATCTCCCTTTCAGCTTAGCTTAGTTGTTTTTATATCTCATTTCACTCCTCATCCTTTGCAAGCATCCTGTACTTTGTAAATTTCAGGAGCTGCCAGAACATTGAGAACTTCCTGAGGTCCCCACAGGAACTGCAAAATGCTAAGGATTTGTACCCAAGTAATCTCTAGTTTCACTTATCTCAAATTAAAAATATATACATTTCAACATTGAAACAATTTTCTAAACAAAATTGATCCCAATATCAGCTACATTTCCATATGATGATTCTCATATAATTTTGTATTAGCAGATATAGATATGTAAAGAAGAAAGACAGCAAGAGAAAACTGAGAGACAGTGAGAGGCAAAGAATTGTGAGACTGCTTGGTGTGATCAAGTCCGAAGTCTCCCAGAAAATTTGGGCTGCACAACCAGACAGAGAAGAGACAGAAAAAGGAAAGATCCTTGCATTTAAACACTATCTCAATAACAAATTTTTCAGGGTGCTATTCTAACCTGTCACATATACTCCCCTCTTTAAGAGGGAACCTGTTTTATTAAACAGGTTTCCAAAACTTTCTGTTCTCTACTAACATTTTCTACTTACAGGAATTAAACACATTTGCACTCATTTTTTTTATCATTACTGCAAAAAGTGCAGTTAAGTGTCTTTACCACATTTCGAATGTCTGCAGATGGTTCTAAGGTTCAGGAAACATTCACCTTTACAGCATCATCATTTACAGTTTGTTTCAGTCTATCATTAGCTACCTCAGTATCTTCCTTATCGGTTTCTGGTAAAACTAGCAAAGCAGCTTTTGGCATTTTTTCAACCCATTTCTTGAGGAGATTAACATGGTATATCTAATCAGGATTTTTCTTGTCAGGAATCTCAATCTTATAGTTAACAGTGCCAGTACATCTAACAACCTAACATGGCCCTTGCCACTTCATTTACAACTTATTTTCTGTTGTGGGTAAGAGTAGTAAAACCTTTTCACTGCCTAGAAAACTTTTTATTTTTTCCCCATGGTAATAATATACCTTCTGCTGGTTTTGAGCCTCTTCCTGATTACTATGGGCAATTTCAACATATTTTGCCAGCTTCTTTCTTGGGGCACACACATATGAAGATATAGATTGTTTCTGAGTGGGGTTATCTTCCCACGTTTTCTTTATCACATCCAGTGACCTTCTTGGCTGTCTACCATACAGCATTTCAAATGGTGAAACATAGAAACATAGACTTTGATGGCAGATAAGGACCACTAGGCCCATCTAGTCTGCCCATTTCCCTACCTACAGGATAGGCCGCAGATCCTAGTTAACCAACAGCCTATTTCTTCCTACCCCCCACAAGAATTGCCTTATGTATGTCCCATGCATTCTTGAATTCTCCCACAGTTTTAGACCCCACAACCTCCTCAGGAAGGCTGTTCCATGCATCCACTACCCTCTCTGTGAAATAATGCTTCCTCACATTGCCCCTGAACCGCCCTCCTTCTATCTTTAAATTGTGTCCCCTTGTTCTTGCAAGTCGCTTTTTCTGAAAGTTGCTACCCTCTTGGACTTTGTTGATTCCACTGAGGTACAGAAAACCCTGTTGATGCCTGTGGCACTTTTCAGTAAGCAAAATGTTGGTAAGACAAGTAATGGTTCCAGTCTTTCCCTTCCCCTTTTAAAAACCTTTTTAGCATGCAATTTTTGGGTTTGGTTAAAATGCACAACAAGACCATCTGTCTGAGGGTAATAGGGCTGATTCTTATGGCAGTGATACCTAGCAGACTGTACTGATCCTTCAGCAGTGCAGGATGATATTTACTACCCTGATCAGTAATAATTTCTTTAGGTATGCCCACTCTGCTGAAAATTTTTGCTAGCTCTGCTGCAACTCTTGGGGCTGTAACAGTATGCATTGGAACTGCTTCTGGGTATCGAGTAGCATATTCACATACTACCAGGAAAAATGTATTACCCATTTTACTTTTGTCTGAAGGACCAACCACATCCATTGCAATTCTCTCAAAAGGCATATTTATGAAGGGTAGGGGTACCAAGGGCACCTTGTCTTTCCTAGTGACTGGGGCTACTTTATGACACTCAGCTCAGGAATTACAATAGATAACAACATCTTCATGAGTTCCTGTGAGGTAAATTCTATACAGCTATCTGTTAAGGGTGTGACACACCATTAACAGTCAGAGTCACTTGATTGGTGGGATAGTATTGAGTGTTGCCGTGCATGCAGATGACACCAGTACTGGTCCCATTGTACAGTGTTTTCCCAGCACTTTAACATGCACTAGGATCTGTCTGCTTCCTGAATCAATTAGTCCTTCACAGTCTTATTCCTCTGTGTCTCATCTATTATGTACTTGCCCCAGATTGCCAAGGACAAATCTGCTTCAGTGCCACTCTCTTTATTACAGCAGTTTCTTGCAAAATGACCTGGCTTATTACAGTTATAGCAGAAAATAACTTTTGGCACAGATTTGTTTTTCCCCCACCAGAGTTCCCAGCTGGCTTGGAATTTAAATGGGAAAAAGAGTTTCTTACCATTGATTCGCTATTACATTATTATTGGTGAAGCTAGGAAAGGAGGGCAGGATGGGAGGAGGGGAAAAGGGTGGAAGGTGGTTACCCTTAATGCTAGGAGCCTTTGGAGGAAAACTGCAGAGTTGCAGGTTCTCATGGCAGAGGGAGAGGTGGACATTGCAGCCATCACGGAAACATGGGCCACCCAATATAATGACTGGGACCTGTCTGTACCAGGGTACAGGTTATTTAGTAGGGACAGGGTGACTGGGAAAGGGGGTGGCACTATATGTGAAGGAAGGACTGAAGTGTGTAAGGGAGGAAGGGAGGAGGGCAGTACAGAGTCACTTTGGGTGCAAATCCAGGATTCCAAGAATAGGAGTCTTAGAATGGGAGTGGTGTACAGGCCACCATCTCAGATGGAGGAGTTAGACAGGAACTAGCGGGACAGATCAGAAGGACCTGCGAGAAGGGTAGGTGGTGATTGTGGGGACTTCAACATGCCAGAAGTGGACTGGAGCACCCCAACAACCAGGAACAGAAGGGAGCAGGTACTGCTGGATGCCTTCCAGGACAGCTTCCTGCTGCAAATGGTCAGTGAACCAACCAGGTTAGGGAATACCCTTGACCTTGTGCTGGCAAATGGGGACTTTGTGGGAGAACTTACAGTGGAGGAACCGCTGTCAGGGAGTGACCACCACTCAGTATGGCTCACATTGGATATGGGCAAGGAAGGAGTGGAATCTGGCACAAGAGTGCTGGACTTCAGGAGGGCCGACTTTGGGAGGATGGGGAAGTGGTAAAGGGTACCTGGCCAGAATTCAATCTAGTATGGATACTAACCAGAGATGGGAGCTCATAAAGTTGGGGATAGTGGAGGCAACCAAAACCTGCTGCAAAGCCCAGAGCAAGAAGGCTAGAGCTAAGAAACCGAGCTGGTTGAGCAAGGAGGTCATGGAAAAGGTAAGGAAGAAAAGAGCTGCCTTTATGAAATACAAGAAAACAGGAAGGGGGGAGGACAGAGAGGAGTACTTGACAGAATCGAAGGAGGTGACAAGGGCAGTAAGGGGAGCCAAAGCATCTACGGAACTCAGGCTGGCACAAGGCATTAAGAAGGGGGAGAAGGACTTCTTTAAGTACATCAGGGAGAAAAGGAGCTGTAAGGACCACATAGTAAGGATTAGGAAGGAGGGGGGTTGGGTGGAAGCAGGGTATGATAAGGTGGAAGCACTAAATGAGTACTTCTGCTCAGTATTTACTAAAGAGAAGAGGGGGGTGACACCCAAGATGGGTGAAATGGCAGACGAAGGGGGGGAAGTGGTGACAGATGGGGAAATCATGGAGGACAGAGTTCGAGAGGGTTTGAAGGCACTGAGGTGGACAAGGCACCAGGCCCAGATGGCATCCACCCCAGGGTACTGAAGGAGCTGGCAGAGGTCCTTGCAGGACCTTTGGCGAACCTATTTAATGCCTCACTACATTGAGGTGTGTACCTCAGGACTGGAGGATGGCTCATGTGGTGCCCTCCACAAGAGTGGCCCCAAGGATGAACTGGGAAACTACAGACCAGTGAGCCTCACATCCATCGTGGGTAAGCTAATGGAGACTATCCTGAAGGAGAGGCTGGTGGCCCTCTTAGAGGCCAAGGACTACAGGACAGCAGACAGCATGGCTTCATACGTGGCCGATCCTGCCAAACCAACCTGGTTGGGTTCTATGACTGGGTAACTAGGCAACTGGACGAGGGGACATGCAGTGGATGTCCTGTATCTGGACTCAGTAAGGCATTCGACTCAGTGCCACATGGAAGGCTGGAAGGAAGTTAGTAGCACAGGGGCAGGTGCAATGCTGGTGAGATGGGTAGGAAACTGGCTGCAGGGAAGGCAACAGAGGGTGGTGGTGGGTGGGAGCTCTCACACCCAAGGGCAGTGACAGTGGTGTCCCACAGGGCTCGGTGTTGGGACCAGTGTTGTTTGGGATATTCATTGCAGACATATCATGGGACATCAAGAGCAAGATCAGTCTGTTTGCTGATGATACCAAGGTTGTGCGGTGGTGGATGACCTAGGGGGATGACAGGGTTGCAGGATGATCTGGCGAGCTTGAAACCTGGTCAGACACCTGGCAACTGGGCTTTAATGCCAAAAAGTGCAAGGTGATGCATTTTGGGATGAAGAACCCAAGGAGGACTTACCAGCTAGGGGGAGTGCAGCTAGCCCAGACAGAGGAGGAGAAGGATCTGGGTGTGCTCATCACAGGGTCAATGAACAACTCGGCACAGTGTAGGAAGGCAGCTGCAAAGGCCAACAAAATGCTGGGTTGTATTGCAAGGGGTATATCCTCAAGGAGGGAGGAGGTGATTCTGCCACTGTATAGGTCATTAGTTAGACCACACCTGGGTACTGCGTGCAGTTCTGGCGTCCCGTATCTGAAAAGGGACATTAAGTTACTGGAGGAGTGCAGCGCAGAGGCGACAAAGATGATCAAGGGTCTGGGGACTTATCATATGAGAGGAGGTTGAAGGAGTTGAACATGTACTCACTGGAGGAGAGGAGAGACAGGGGACATGATTGAAACCTTTAAATACATGAAAAGGAATAAACAAGACAGGTACAGAGGGGCTGTTCAAAGTAAGGGAGGGGAGGGCCACCAGGGGCCATGATATGAGACTGGAGCGAGGAAGGTTCAGGAGGGAGATGAGGAGACACTTTTTTACAGAGAGGGTGGTGGCTGGGTGGAATGCGCTACCTGCAGAAGTGGTATGCAGTAGAACAGTGGACTGCTTCAAACGAGGATGGGACAGGACAAGGGGGAGGGTTAATGAAGGGGAAGGGTGGAAGGGAGGGGCAGCTGCAGAATAAGGGGTGCTAGCTGCACATTCGAGCAGACTTGATAGACCTCTAGGCCTTTATCTGCTGGCAAATTTCGTATGTTCGTATGTTCGTACATTGCTGGTGTGGCATCTGTCTAGCCAGTTTGTAGTCATTACACAAAGAAACAGCTTTTTCCCCATTTTCTGGTCAGTGTTCCTTTACCCACAGTTGCACATCTGTAGGCAAGATGTGGATGATTTGCTCCATGCCAAATGTGTCAATAATCTGTCGGATTGTTTTTCTCTCGAGTTGGATCCATTTTATCAGGAGTTCTCTGAGTTGGGTGAAGGCTTCTTGAGGATTGCCAACTGAGTTGTACCCAAGGGATCAAATTCTCTGCCTGTAGGTCTCTCTGGAGATGTCCTACCTTTTCAGGATTTGACTTTTCATCAGGTCATAGTTTTCTGACTTTGTAGTGTCCATACTGCTGTAGGCAAGATGGGCTTTCCCTGTCAGGTAGGGAACCAGTCTGACTGTCCATTGCTGCTTTGGCCATTGGCAAGCTGTGGCAACTCTTTCAAAGTTATGAGGTATGCCTCAATATCATCTGAGGGGCACAACTTTGTAAGTTTAATTGCTTTTAAGTTACTTGCATTTTGATGGTTGTCGGGATCTGTGCTGGATACTCTGCCTCCAATAGCATGCAAGGCATCTAGCAATCGCTGCTCCTGTCGTTGGCGTCTCTTCTCTCATCTGCTGCTTCTGTCACTGCATCTCTTCTCTCCTCAATGTTTCTAGACATTGAATTTATTTTTCTCTCTGCATCTCAGTCTCTTTTTCTTTTATAGCCCACCATTTCAAAAAGTCCATCAGGCATTCAGGTTCTGTCACTGCCTGATCTTTTTCCATGACTTGTAATTGCTGTACAATCTCAGATTGGACTTCAGCTGCAGAATCCATACCTTCCACTGTGCTTCCCCTTTAACTAGGTCCAGTACCCATGCATAAATCTCCTGTTTTAGGGTATGTACAGCTTAAATCCCACTTAGGCTGACCCCATCTGTCATCGAGGCACAGGTCAGGAAGCATAGCGAAAACCCAGAAGCAGTTGTAAAATTTCACAAAACTGTTTATTTGTAGTTGCAGTAACATAAGAAATAAACCTATTTAGAATAGGTATGTACAGAAGCCAAAATAAAACCTTTCTTGCAAAAAATCTCCCTTGCAGCTTAACTTAGTTGTTTTTATGTTCGCTTGTGCACCTGCACAAGGAAAATTTTGGGAGAGTAGCACACTTGGAGGTGTGCCTCTCCCATCCAATGCACTGCTCCTTTGTGCAGGCATGGCGGTCCTGCACCAATGGGTACAGGAGCTCAGTATGACAGCGGTGTTCCTCTGCATCAAGGAAAACACTGCTGCCATACTGAGCTCCCCACCATCCCTCTGCACGCGCCCCCCCTTGCGTCATGCCGCCCCAAAAAGCTTTCCTGCCATGCTGGAGCCCACCCCAGCATGGCAAAGTTGACGTTGTTTTGCCAATGGGGTGCCCAATCCCCCATCGGCTCCACAGCCCCCAAGCCATCCTGACGCCATGCGGGAGCTCACCCAGTGTGGCAAACCGTTTGTTTGTTTTGCCAATGGGGTGCACAACTCTGTCGGCTCCTCGCCCCGCCAGAGGTTTGCTGCAGCGGGTGCCCAATCCGCCGGCTTCTCTGCCCCCACACATCTTTCTGCCATGCTGGGAGCCCACCCCAGTGTGGCAAACGTCCCTCGCCATCTTTTATTTTCCTGTAAAACAAAAATGGTTCGCGGTGTGTCTCCCAACCCCTCCCACAACCTGCACCACCCACTGCACCCAGCCTCCCACACCCCCACCCATACTTACCTCTGGACTCGGCGTGATGATCTTGGTGGACCAGAAACATGTCTGTACTCTTCAAAGCCGACTGCGAATGGAGGAAATGCCGGTAAGCTGTATAATGGGCTACACGGGGGGGGTTCAACTTTATTGCATATCTCAGTCATTTTTTGGAATTTTTGCACCAAATTTTCAACATGGGGTTTTTGGGACCCCTTCTCATGAATGATGTCACTGTCATGGCATTATTCAGGCCCGAAGGGTGATTTCACAGGCACTGCATAGTCATTGCATGAAATCACCCTTCAGCCTCAAATAACATCATGACAGTGACATCATTCATGAGAAGGGGTCCCAAAAACCCCATGTTGAGAATTTGGTGCAAAAATTCCAAAAAATAACTGTTTTACGAGCATCGTTGTGCAGTTCCTATGCAGGCTCGTAAGTTCGCGAATTTTCAATATTTTCACTCCAGATTTTCAACATTGCCATTTTATCACACCTTCTTATGAGTTATACAGCTGTCATTTTTCACATCTTGCCCAAAATGTGTTTCCACCCATGTACCGCACAATGGCGCAGTCGCTGTGCGAAATCAATGTATGGAACACATTAAGAAAATCACAGTGACACTGTTCATGAGCAGAGGTCTTAAAATGGCTATGTTGAAAATCTGGTGAAAAAATTCCTAAAATTGACTGTTTTACGAGCATGTATTGTGCAGTTCCTATGCACACTGGTAAGTTTGCGAATTTCCAATATTTTCACTCCAGATTTTCAACATTGCCATTTTACCACACCTCCTTATGAGCAGTACAGCTGTCATTTTTCATATCCTGCCCAAAATGTGTTTCTGCCCATGTAGCGCACAATGGCACAGTCGGTGTGCGAACTCAATGTATGGGACACATTAAGAAAATCAAAGTGACACTGATCATGAGCAGAGGTCTTAAAATGGCTGTGCTGAAAATTTGGTGAAAAAATTCCTAAAAATGACTGTTTTACGAGCGTGCATTGCACAGTTCTCACGCACGCACGTAGGTTTGCGAATTTTCAATATTTCCACTCCAGATTTTCAACATTGCCATTTTACCACACTTCCTTATGAGCAGTACAGCTGTCATTTTTCACATCCTGCCCAAAACGTGTTTCCACCTATGTAGCACACAATGGGGGTAACAAAAAGATCATGCTGACAATTTATTGTGCAAATACCAGCAATCGCACAGGGCATTAGGGTAAAGCACCATACATGCCAAACACCACTGTAAATACCTGCAAGCGAACGTTCGGCATTGACAAATGCTTGTTATATCTCGTTTCGCCCCTCATCCTTTGCACGCATCCTGTACTTTGTAAATTTCAGGAGCTGCCAGGACATTGAGAAATTCCTGAGGTCCCCACAGTAACTGCAAAAGGCTAAGACATTTGTACCCAAATAATCTTTAGCTTTTTACAGTTATCTCAAATTATAAATATATACATTTCAACATTAACACAATTTTCTAAAAAAAAGTGATCCCAATATCAGCTACATTTATTTTATATTAGCAGATATAGATATGCAAGGAAGAAAGACAGCAAGAGAAAACTGAAAGACAGTGAGAGGCAAAGAATTGTGAGATTGTTCCTGGTGATCAAGTCCGAAGTCTCACAGAAAAATTTGGCTGCACAACCAGACAGAGAAGAGACAGAACAAGGAAAGATCTTGCATTTAAACACTATCTCAATAACAAATGGGCCAGGGTCCTATTCTACCCTTTCTACATATACTCCCCTCTTTAAGAGGAAACCTGTTTTATTAAACAGGTTTCCAAAGTTTTCTGTTCTCTACTAACATTTTCTACTTTCAGAAATTAATCACATTTGCAATCATTTTTTTAACTGTACAGCAAAAAGTGCAGTTAAGTGTCTTTAGCACATTACGAATGCCTGCAGTTTGTTATGAGGTTAAGGAAACATTCACTTTTACAGCATCTGCATTTACAGTTTGTTTCAGTCTACCATAAGCTACATCAGTATCTTCCTTATCAGTTTCTAGTAAAACTAGCTAAGCAGCTTTTGGCATTTTTTCAACCCATTTTTTGATTAGATTAGCATGGTATATCTAATAAGGATTTTTCTTGTCTGGGATCTCATTCTCATAGTTAAAAGTGCCAGTACATCTAAAAAACCTGATATGGCCCTTGCCACTTCATTAACAACTTATTTTCTGTTGTGGGTAACAGTAGCAAAACCTTTTCATCTGACTAGAAAACGTTTTCTTTTATCCCATGATCATAATATACATTCTGCTGGTTTTGAGTCTCTTCCTGATTGCTATGGGCAATTTCAACATATTTTGCTAGCTTATTTCTTAGGGCACACATATATGAAGACATAGATTGTTTCTGAGTGGGGTTATCTTCCCACGTTTTCTTTATCACATCCAGTGACCATCTTGGCTGCCTACCATACAGCATTTCAAATGGTAAAACCCTGTTGATGCCCGTGGCACTTCTCTGTAAGCAAAAAGTAGTTAAGACAAGTAATGGTTCCAGTCTTTCCCTTCCCCTTTTAAAAACCTTTTTAGCATGCATATTTTGGTTTGGTTAAAATGAGCAACAAGACCATCTGTCTGAGGGTGATAGGGGTGGTTCTTTTGGCAGTGATACCTAGCAGACGGTACAGATCCTTAAGCAGTGCAGGACCAAAATTACTACCCTGATCAGTAATAATTTCTTTAGGTATGCCCACTCTGCAGAAAATTTTGGTTAGCTCTGCTGCAACGCTTGGGGCTGTAACAGTATGCATTGGAACCGCTTCTGGGCATCGAGTAGCATAGTCGCATACTACCAGCATAAATGTATTATCCTTTTTACTTTTGCCTAAAGGACCGACCACATCCATTGCAATTCTCTCAAAAGATACATTTATTAAGGGTAGGGGTACCAAAGGCACCTTGTCTTTCTTAGTGACTGGGGCTACTTTCTGACACTCAGCACAGGAATTACAATAGGTATCAACATCTTCATGAGTTCCTGGCAGTAAATTCTATACAGCAATCTGACAAGTGGTGCGACACACCCTTAACAGTCAGAATCACTTGAGTGGTAGGTTAGTATCGAGTGTACCCGGAGATGCAGACGACACCAGTACCTGGTCCCTTTGCACAGTATTTTCCCAGCACTTTAACATGCACTAGGGTAAGTCTGTTTCCTGAATCAATGAGTCTCTTCACAGTTTTATTCCCCACAATTACATCTGTTAGGTACTTACCCCAGTTTGCCAAGGACAAATCTGCTCCAGTGCCACTCTCTTTATTACAGCAGTTTCTTGCAAAATGACATGGCTTACTACAGTTATAGCAGAAAATAACTTTTGGCACAGATTTGTTTTCCCCAACCCCCACCAGATTTCTTAGCAGACTTGGAATTTAAATGGGAAAAAGAGTTTCTTACTGGTGCATGGCTATTACATCACTGCTGTGGCATCTCTCCGGCCAGTTGGTAGTCCTCAGCCAAAGAAACAGCTTTTTCCATATTCTCTGGTCAGTGTTCCTTTACCCACAGCTGCACATCTTTAGGCAAGATGTGGATGAATTGCTCCATGCCAAATGTGTCAATAAACTGTGGGATTGTTTTGCTCTCTAGTTGGATCCATTTTATCAGGAGTTCTCTGAGTCGGGTGAAGGCTTCTCGAGGATTGTCAACTGAGTTGTTCCCCAGAAATCAAATTCTCTACCAGTAGGTCTCTCCAGAGATGTTGTACCTTTTCATGATTTCACTTTTCACCAGGTCATAGTTTTCTGACTTTGTAATGTCCATACTGCTGTATGCAAGATGGCTTTCCCTGTTAGGTAGGGTACCTGTCTTACTGTCCATTGCTGCTTTGACCATTGGCAAGCAGTGGCAAATCTTTCAAAAGTTATCAGGAATGCCTCAATATCATCTATGGGGCACAACTTTGTAAGTTTAATGGCTTTTAAGTTGCTTCCATTTTGATGCTCCTCTGGATCTGTGCTGGATACTCTGCCTTTGATAGCATGCAAGGCATCTAGACATCGCTGCGTCTGTCGTTGCACCTCTTCTCTCATCTGCTGCTTCTGTCACTGCATCTCATCTCTCCTCAATGCTTCTAACAGTTGAATTTATTTTTCTCTCTGCATCTCAGTCTTTTTTTTTTGTTGTATAGCCCACCATTTCAAAAAGTCCATCAGGCATTCAGGTTCTGTCACTGCCTGTTATTTTTCCATGACTTGTAATGGCTGTACAATCTCAGACTGGACTTCAGCTGCAGAATCCATACCTTCCTCAGTGCTTCCCTGGTACTAGGTCCAGTACCCATGCATAAATCTCCTGTTTAAGTGTATGTACAGCTTAAATACTACTTAAGCTGACACCATCTGTCATCGAGGCACATGTCAGGAAGCATAGGGAAAACTCAGAAGCAGTTATAAAATTTCACAAAACTGTTTATTTATAGTTGCAGTATCATAAAAAATAAACCTGTTCAGAATAAGCATCAACAGAAGCAAAAATAAAACCTTTTTTGCAAAAAATCTCCCATGTAGCTTAGCTTAGTTGTTATTATATCTTGTTTCACCCCTTATCCTTTGCAAGCATCCTGTCCTTTGTAAATTTCAGGAGCTGCTAGAGCATTGAGAACTTCCTGTGGTACCCACAGCAACTGCAAAATGCTGAGGCATTTGTAACCAAGTAATCTCTAGCTTTTTACAGTTATCTCAAATTATAAATATATACATTTCAACATTAACACAATTTTCTAAACAAAAGAGATCCCAATATCAGCTACATTTCCATACAATGACTCTCATAGATTTTGTATTAGCAGATATAGATATGCAAGGAAGAAAGGCAGCAAGATAAAACTGAGAGACAGTGAGAGGAAAAGAATTCTGAGACTGCTCGGGGTGATCAAGTCCAAAGTCTCACAGAAAAATTGAACTGCACGACCAGAGAAGAGACAGAAAAAGGAAACATCCTTGAATTTAAACACTACCTCAACAACAAATGGGTCAGGGTCCTATTCTAAACTGTCACATATACTCCCTTCTTTAAGAGGTAACCTGTTTTATTAAACAGGTTTCCAAAACTTTTTTGTTTTCTAGTAACATTTTGTACTTTCAGGAATTAAGCACATTTGCACTCATTTTTTTTAACTGTACAGCAAAAAGTGCAGTTAAGTGTCTTTAGCACATTACGAATGTCTGAAGTTTGTTCTGAGGTTAAGGAAACATTCATCTTTACAGCATCAGGATTTACAATTTGTTTCAGTCTATCATAAGCTACAACAGTTTCTTCCTTATCAGTTTCTGGTAAAACTAGCAAAACAGCTTTTGGCATTTTTTCAACCCATTTCTTGAGGAGATTAGCATGGTATATTTAATAAGGATTTTCTTGTCAGGGATCTCAGTCTCATAATTAACACTGCCAGTACATCTAAGAACCTGATATGACCCTTACCACTTCATTAACAACTTAATTTCTGTTGTGGGTAACAGTAGCAAAACCTTTTCACCTGGCTAGAAAACTTTTTCTTCGATCCCATGATCATAATATACCTTCTGCTGGTTTTTGGGCCTCTTCCTGATTACTATGGGCAATTTCAACATATTTTGCCAGCTTCTTTCTTAGGACACACACACATGAAGATATAGATTTTTTTCAGAGTGAGGTTATCTTCCCACGTTTTCTTTATCACATCCAGTGACCCAGTTGGCTGCCTACCATACAGCATTTCAAATGGTGAAAACCCTGTTGCTGCCTGTGGTACTTCTCTGTAAGCAAAAAGTAGTTAAGACAAGTAATGGTTCCAGTCTTTCCCTTCCCCTTTTAAAAACCTTTTTAGCATGCATTTTTGGGTTGGGTTAAAATGTGCAACAAGACCAGCTGTTTGAGGGTGATTGGGGTGGTTCTTATGGCAGTGATACCTTGCAGAATGTACAGATCCTTAAGAAGTGCAGGACCAAAAGTTACTACCTGATCAGTATTAATTTCTTTAGGTATGCCCACTCTGCAGAAAATTTTGGCTAGCTCTGCTGCAACGCTTGGGGCTATAACAGTATGCATTGGAACTGCTTCTGAGTATCGAGTAGCATAGTCGCATTCTACCAGGATAAATGTATTACTCTTTTTACTTTTGTCTAAAGGACCAACCACATCCATTGCAATTCTCTCAAAAGGCACATTTATTAATGGTAGGGGTACTAAGGGCACCTTGTCTTTCCTAATGACTGGGGCTACTTTCTGACACTCAGCACAGGAATTACAATAGGTATCAACATCTTCATGAGTTCCTGGCCAGTAAATTCTATACAGCAATATGGCAAGGGTGCGACACACCCTTAACAGTCAGAGTCAGAGTCACTTGAGTGGTAGAATGACAGAGAGTGTCCCTGTGGATGCAGATGACACCAGTACCTGATCCCTTTGCACAGTGTTTTCCCAGCACTTTAACATGCACTATGGTCTGTCTGCTTCCCAGATGAATGAGTCCCTTCTCAGTCTTATTTCCCATCATCACATCTGTTAGGTACTTGCCCCAGTTTGCCAAGGACAAATCTACTTCAGTGCCACTCTCTTTATTACAGCAGTTTCTCGCAAAATTACCTGGCTTATTACAGTTATAGCAGAAAATAACTTTTGACACAGATTTGTTCTTTCCCCACCTGAGTTCTTAGTAGGCTTGGAATTTAAATGGGAAAATAGTTTCTTACCATTGATTGGCTATTACATTGCTGATGTGGCATCTGTCTAGCCAGTTGGTAGTCCTCAGCCAAAGAAACTGCTTTTCCTATTCTCTGGTCAGTGTTCCTTTACCCACAGCTGCACATCTGTAGGCAAGATGTTGATGAATTGCTCCATGGCAAATGTGTCAATAATTTGTCGGATTGTTTTTCTCTCTAGTTGGATCCTTTTTATCAGGAGTTCTCTGAGTTGAGTGAAGTCTTCTCGAGGATTGCCAACCGAGTTGTACCCCAGAGATCGAATTCTCTGCCTGTAGGACTCTCTGGAGATGTCCTACCTTTTCAGGATTTCACTTTTTACCATGTCATAGTTTTCTGACTTTGTAATGTCCATACTGCTGTAGGCAAGATGGACTTTCCCTCTCAGGTAGGGTACCAGTCTGAGTGTCTATTGCTGCTTTGGTCATTAGCAAGCTGTGGCAACTCTTTCAAAAGTTATCAGGTATGCCTCAATATCATCTGAGGGGCACAACTTTGTAAGTTTAATGGCTTTTAAGTTACTTGCATTTTCAGGCTTGTCTGGATCTGTTCCAGATACTCTGCCGTCGATAGCATGCAAAGCATCTAGCCATCACTGCTCCTGTCATTGCGTCTCTTCTCTCATCTGCTGCTTCTGTCACTGCATCTCTTCTCTACTCAATGTTTCTAGCCATTGAATTTGTTTTTCTCTCTGCATCTCAGTCTCTTTTTGTTGTATAGCCCACCATTTCAAAAAGTCCATCAGTCATTCAGGTTCTGTCGCTCCCTGTTCTTCTTCCATGTCTTGTAATGGCTGTACAATATCAGACTGGACCTCAGCTGCAGAATCCATACCTTCCTCTGTGCTTCCCTGGTACTAGGTGCCCTACCCATACATAAATCTCCTGTTTTAGTGCATGTACAGCTTAAATCCCACTTAGGCTGACACCACCTGTCATCGAGGCACAGGTCAGGAAGCATAGAGAAATCCCAGAAGCAGTTATAAAATTTCACAAAACTGTTTATTTGTAGTTGCAGTAACATAAGAAATAAACCTGTTCAGAATAAGTATGTACAGAAGCAAAAATAAAACCTTTCTTGCAAAAAATCTCCCTTGCAGTTTAGCTTAGTTGTTATTATATCTCGTTTCACCCATCATCCTTTGCAAGCATCCTGTCCTTTGTAAATTTCAGGAGCTGATAAAACATTGAGAACTTCCTGTGGTCCCCACAGCAACTGCAAAAGGCTAAGGCATTTGTAGCCAAATATTCTCTAGCTTTTTAAAGTTATCTCAAATTATAAATATATACATTTCAACAGTAACACAATTTTCTAAACAATAGTGATCCCAATATCAGCTACATTTACTTTACATTATCAGATATAGATATGCAAGGAAGAAAGACAGCAAGAGAAAACTGAGAGACTGTGAGAGGCAAAGAATTGTGATACTGCTCAGGGTGATCAAGTCTGAAGTCTCACAGAAAAATTGGGCTGCACAACCAGACAGAGAAGAGACAGAAAAAGGAAATATCCTTGCATTTAAAGACTATCTCAATAAAAAACGGGCCAGGGTCCTATTCTACCCTGTCACATATACTCCCCTCTTTAAGAAGGAAACTGTTTTATTAAACAGGTTTCCAAAACTTTCTGTTCTCTACTAACATTTTCTGCTTTCAGAAATTAAACACATTTGCACTCATTTTTTTAACTGTACTGCAGAAATTGCAGTTAAGTGTCTTTAGCACATTATAAATGTCTTCAGTTTGTTCTGAGGTTAAGGAAACATTCACCTTTACAGCATCAGCATTAACAGTTTGTTTCAGTCTATCATAAGCTACATCATTATATTACTTATCAGTTTCTGGTAAAACTAGCAAAGCAGCTTTTGGCATTTTTTCAACCCATTTCTTGAAGAGATTAGCATGGTATATCTAATAAGGATTTTTCTTGTCAGGGATCTCAATCTTATTGTTAACAGTGCCAGTACATCTAAGAACCTGATGTGGCCCTTGCCACTTCATTAACAACTTATTTTCTCTTGTGGGTAACAGTAGCAAAACCTTTTTACCTGGCTAGAAAACTTTTTTCTTTTACCCCATGGTCATAATATACCTTCTGCTGGTTTTGAGCCTCTTCCTGATACTATGGGCAATTTCAACATATTTTGCCAGCTTCTTTCTTAGGACACACATATATGAAGACATAGATTGTTTCTGAGTGGGGTTATCTTCCAATGTTTTCTTTATCACATCCAGTGACCCTCTTGTCTGCCTACCATACAGCATTTCAAATGGAGAAAACCCTGTTGATGCCTGCGGCACTTCTCTGTAAGCAAAAAGTAGGTAAGATAAGTAATGGTTCCAGTCTTTCCCTTCCCATCTTGAAAACCTTTTTAACATGCATATTTGGGTTAGGCTAAAAATGCACAACAAGACCATCTGTCCGAGGGTGATGGGGTGGTTCTTATGGCAGTGATACCTAGCAGAATGTACAGATCCTTAAGCAGTGCAGGACCAAAATTACTACACTGATCAGTAATAATTTCTTTAGGTATGCCCACTCTGCGGAAAATTTTGGCTAGCTCTGCTGCAACACTTGGGGCTGTAACAGTATGCACTGGAACTGCTTCTGGGTATCAAGTACCATAGTCGCATACTACCAGGATAAATGTATTACCCTTTTTGCTTTTGTCTAAAGGACCAACCACATCCATTGCAATTCTCTCAAAAGTCTTATTTATTAAGGGTAGGGGTACCAAGTGCACCTTGTCTTTCTTAGTTACTTGGGCTACTTTCTGACACTCAGCACAGGAATTACAATAGGTAGCAACATCTTCATGAATTCATGGCCAGTAAATTCCATACAGCAATCTGACAAGGGTGTGACACACCCTTAACAGTCAGGGTCACTTGAGTGGTGGGTTAGTATCGAGTGTCCCCGTGGATGCAGATGACACCAGTACCTGGTCCCTTCGCACAGTGTTTTCCCCAGCACTTTAATATGCATTAGAGTCTGTCTGCTTCCCGAATCAGTAAGTCCCTTCACAGTCTTATTCCCCACCATCACATCTGTTATGTACTTGCCCCAGTTTGCAAAGGATAAATCTGCTCCGGGCCACTCTCTTTATTACAGCAGTTTCTTGCAAAATGACCTGGCTTATTACAGTTATAGCAGAAAATAACTTTTGGCACAGAATTGTTTTTCCCCCACCAGAGTTCTTAGCAGGCTTGGAATTTAAATGGGAAAAAGAGTTTCTTACTGCTGCTTGGCTATTACTTCACTGCTGTGGCATCTCTCTGGCCAGTTCTTAGTGCTCTGTCAAAGGAACTCCTTTTTCCCCATTCTCTGGTCAGTATTCTTTTACCCACAGCTGCTCATCTGTAGGCAAGGTGTGAATGAATTGATCCATGGCAAATGTGTCAATAAACTGTGGGATTGTTTTGCTCTCTAGTTGGATCCATTTTATCAGCAGTTCTCCTTGTGAAGGCTTCTCGAGGATTGTCAACTGAGTTGTTCCCCAGAGATCAAATTCTCTGCCAGTAGGTCTCTCTCCAGATATGTCGTACCTTTTCAGGATTTCACTTTTCACCAGGTCATAGTTTTTTGACTTTGTAGTGTCCATACTGCTGTAGGCATGATGGCTTTCCCCTGTCAGGTAGGGTACCAGTCTTACTGTCCATTGCTGCTTTGGCCATTGGCAAGCTGTGGAAAATCAATCAAAAGTTATCAGGAATGCCTCAATATCATTTATGGGGCACAACTTTGTAAGTTTAATGGCTTTTAAGTTGCTTGCATTTTGATGCTTATCTGGATCTGTGCTGGACACTCTGCCTTTGATTGCATGCAAGGCATCTAGCCTCACTGCTCCTGTCATTGCCTCTCTTCTCTCATCTGCTGCTTCTGTCGCTGCATCTCTTCTCTCCTCAATGCTTCTAACCATTGAATTTATTTTTCTTTCTCTGCATTTCAGTCTCTTTTTGTTGTATCACCCGCCATTTCAAAAAGTCCATCAGAGATTCAGGTTCTGTCACTGCCTGTTCTTTTTCCATGGCCTGTAATGGCTGTACAATCTCATACCGGACTTCCGCTGCAGAATCCATACCTTCCTCTGTGCTTCCCTGGTACTAGGTCCAGTACCCATGCATAAATCTCCTATTTTAGGGTATGTACAGCTTAAATCCCACTTAGGCTGACACCACCTGTCATCAAGGCACTGGTCAGGAAGCATAGAGAAAACCCAGAAGCAGTTGTAAAATTTCACAAAACTGTTTATTTGTAGTTGCAGTAACATAAAAAATAAACCTGTTCAGAATAAGTATGTACAAAAGCAAAAATAAAACCTTTCTTGCAAAAAATCTCCCTTGCAGCTCAGCTTATTTGTTTTTATATCTAGTTTCACCCCTCATCCTTTGCAAGCATCCTGTCCTTTGTAAATGTCAGGAGCTGCTAGAACATTGAGAACTTCCTGAGGTCTCCACAGCAACTGCAAAAGGCTAAGGCATTTGCACCCAAGTAATCTCTAGCTTTTTACAGTTATCTCAAATTATAAATATATACATTTCAACATTAGCACAATTTTCTAAACAAAAGTGATCCCAATATCAGCTTCATTTCCATGCAATGATTCTCTTATATTTTATATTAGCAGATATAGATATTCAAGGAAGAAAGACAGCAAGTGAAAACTGAGGCACAGTGAGAGGCAAAGAATTGTGAAACTGCTCGGGGTGGTCAATTCCAAAGTCTCACAGAAAAATTGGGCTGCACAACCAGATAGAGAAGAGACAGAAAAAGGAAAGATCCTTGCATTTAAACACTATCTCAATAACAAATGGGACATGGTCCTATTCTACCCTGTCACACACTCCCTTCAGCCTCATAGCATAACTCCTTGTCCTGGAGCATCTTTTTCTATGGAAAATGCTACCTTCTTGCTCTTTATTAATACCTATGAAGTATTTCAACATTTCTATCATAACCCTCTTTCCCTCCTTTCCTCTAGAGATTACATATTTGGTTCCTTGAGTCTTTCCTCAGAGGTCTTTTGATTCAGGCCTGGCACCATCTTGTTAGCCCTCTTTAGTATTGCCTCCACCCTATCTATGTCCTTCTGGAGGTGGGGCCTCCAGAACTGGACACAGTAGTCGAGGTGGGGTTTTTCCAGTGATTTATACATGGATAATGCTACACCATTACTATCCTTCCCTTCAACAAGTGAAAGCAGTTACCCATTTTGCACATTCCTGAAGAGATCATTCCCACAGCCAGACATTGAGGTAAAGCACCAGTACAATGAGGCACATTGCCAGATGAGGGTCATCATCATCATCGGTCTGCTGTAGATGTGCTTCAGGTGCCTGAATGGGACAGGGAGGACTCTTCAGCTCATGCTCAGCATTGTGTGCAAAGTTTTTATGATCTGCTGTGTTAAACACAACATAGCTGTTTGGAAGTGCCTACCTGAGTCTGAGGGTGTGGAGCCACCTCCCAATGATCATGCCAGCAATGGAGAGGACATTCCTAGTAATGGAGGAGGACATGCAGGGATGCATGGCCCATAGTACTGTGCTGGGTATTCATTTAGGGTCCAGGTGGTGCAGAACTATTTTGCACACCAAGTAGAATGATGCCTGGGGGTGCTTTGTGATGGGGATGATGGTTTGTGATACTGTGGTGTGCCTACCTGTATATTAGCTGCCTGCCATGATGTGTGCTGTGTATCCTGCTGTGAGTTTCTGGTGGCACAGGTGCACTCACCATTGCTTTAGTTTCAGTTTATTAAATGTATAAAATCATCAGATTTAAAACATAATAAAATGTGACAACTTCATACTCAATACATGTACCAATAAATATAGAATAGTGGATAGGTGATCATCCACAACAAGGCTGTGTTTCCAGTGAGATAAGTGATGACATCATAGAGACTTTGAGAACAAAGCTCGTGAGGTTTCTGTGATGTCATCACTTCATGAGATGGAAACACAGACTTAGTTCTGTATGGTCACCAGCCCAGTGTTTTAAATAGTGTATGATTTCTCTGGTATGTGAAAGTTGTTTTTTTTACAAGGTTTCCTACCTTGAGTTTATGCTGTCACTCGCTTCCATGCCTTTTTCTGCCACTGTGTCACTACCAGCTTGCTGACAATCTGTCTTTCACTGCCGAACCTCCTTCCATCTGGAAATGTTCAGTCCATGGCCACATAGTTTATTATTAAAAAAAAGAGAAATAGATACTGTTTGAAGATATGGAGGTGTCAGTGCTGAAACTGTCTTTGTGAGTTGCTTGCTAAGTGGGGCTGCCATTTTGCTCTGAAGTTTTTATTATCAGTGTGTGTTTATCCAGTCAGGTTTGACATTAAGGCTGGAAAGTTATTATGGTATCATTCTGATGTCAGAATGATACCATAACAACTTTTCCTGACCTTTGAACTCAACCATAACAAGACTATTATGTGTATAGAAATCCATACACAATAGGGGGTAACCATGCATTATGATCACTTTCTATACAATAAATATTCATCAGGTACATAATGTCATCACAATTTATGCTAATTTTGCTACAGAAAATGTAGCTGTGCTGTTTTCCGGAAATAACAAATAACCCATTTTTTTTATTTACAGGTATAATGCTTTTTTTATGAAACAGTGGTGTAATCCATCTTTCTCTTGCCAAGCAGAAACCATAACATTCTTTTAGAAAATGGGCTTTTTATTTCCTGGCATCTGATTGGCTGTTACCCTTGCCAGGGGGGGTACATTAACTTTCAATAGATGCCCAGGAAATAAAGAGTGCCAGCCCAAGTGCCCCTTCGCCCACTGAAGTATCTGTGTGCCCACCACCGTGCTTGTTGATTGGCCAAAACACCATATTCAATTTGAAATCACCACCATTTTTCCCCTCTCTTAGCGACGGATCGAACTCCTCCATCCAGCACAACTGTCTTATATTTTTTTTTTTTGGACACTCACTAAGGCTCACAACCTTTTCCCTGTTTTCCCAATCTCTATATTTACTTAGAAAATGTCCAAATACAAGTTAATAAACAGAATCTATAATGTTAGGCACAGACTGAAGCAACGTTATTTTACCCCATGGCCGAAGCAGCTTCCCCGCTCATCCTGGCCACGGTAACTCTCGACATCACAAAAACTCACCACTGCAGCCAACATCGCTACCGCCTCTGTGCAGAAGTTCACACAATTAACAAAACACACACATCAAAATGTAGGAAAAAGTGCAAGTCACAATATCTTTTTTTTCCAGTCAGCAGTCCATGGGCAACCAGGTCAACAGTCCACTGTCCGCAACACAGAAAGTTCGACCATCCCTCCCGAACCCAAACTGTACCTCTGCCATCCCTCCTGAGTGCTGTACCTTCATATTTTGCCGGTTTCTAACATCGCTACCACCTCTGTGCAGAAGTTCACATAATTAACAAAACACACACACATCGAAATGTAGGAAAAAGCGCTAGTCGCAATATCTTTTTTTCCCAGTCAGCAGTCCATCGGCAACCAGGTCAACAGTCCACTGTCCACAACACAGAAGGTTCGACCATCCCTCCCGAACCCAAACTGTACCTCTGCCATCCCTCCTGAGTGCTGTACTTTCATATTTTGCCGGTTTCTTTTTTTTCTTTCCAAACAATACAGTTTCCCTTCGCTTTAGACTAGCCTGCTCATATTTAGTATACTTCATGATTTGAAACTTCATGCGTTGCAAAATCAATTTAAAAAAAGAAGGCACCTGTCTTCATATACAGCTCACCATACTACTTTTTGAACTCCAAGTCAGCCATCAAAAGAAAATAAAAGAACTGCACTATGGTGCCTCAGTGTTGGGGGAGAGACAAAATAGCAAACTGAAAGAAATACTGATAGCAAGGGAGAAAAAAACAACAGTGCCCACCTGTGGCAACTGTAGCAATGCAGGGACTATTTAACCAGACAACTTCATTTTAGTTGATTTTTATATATATTTTACATATGTTTTTTATTTTCATAAGCATTTACCTATAGCCCATTTTCTAAGCGCAATAATACCTGGAGGTAGGCGGTATGGGCAATACCGGACGACCAAGGGGCTATAAGGCCCTCCGCCTGTGCTCGGGCCTCATTATGCCCTGGCCAGTCCGATATTGCCCAATACCACCCACCCTGTCGGACATTATTGCTTACATAGAAGGTGTTGTATAGTTATACATTTCTGAGTTCTACATGAACATTTCTTTACCATACTTTTGTTTCTATATCTTACAATATCTGGAATATTTCCTTATAATAATACCCCTAGTCTTAATTTACAAAAAGGTTATGTTGGATTTTATTGTCACACATCCTCAGGTATGTTTCGGTGCCAAATTTGACTTTGAAGTAACTATTCATATTATTTCAGTCTAGATCATGCATCTTTGAAAAATCTGATTCCACTGCAATATCCCTGAGCCAAGATATACTTTCCAATATACAAGCTTTTATAGCTCTTTGTTCAGTTATGTTCCTATAATCTAGAAGACCATTTTTCTTAAAAGACCCATTTAGCACTGTAAACCAATTTCTAATAGGTTTTTATTTCATTTAAATTAGACACTGTATCCCAGTAAGTCAATTTTTAAGTTTTTGGAATTTAATGCTTAGGTAGTCTTGATTTGTTCATTTGGCTCACTCTCTTCCAATATTTTAATAATTTTATTTGATTTTTTTAATTCAATCATTTGTTAACTGGGAGTGGGGAGCACTGGACATAAAGCCCTTTTTCATTTCTGACCCGGATAGCCACAATACAAAATTACAAAACATCAGACAAATATGATAATTACTTAATACATTTACACATAAACTTCATCAGTAAGAATTGTTTAAACATAGACTTAAAACACACAATAGAATTAACCATGCATATAGACAATGGTAAAGAATTCCAGAATTGTAGTGCAGAAATAGAAAAAGCATGAGACCCAAGCCATTAGCAGACCTCAGAATTTGGAACCATATAGACTACAATTAAATCAGATAGAGAAAACAATGGACTTAAAAAAATAGATTTAAAAATCAAACATCCCCAAAAATATTAAATTCTTGAACTAAAATACATCCAACCTAACTGAGTGTACTGATCACAATGATGTGTGCAGTAATAAATAGATCAAACAAAACAACAGATATTGTTACATATTACAGACAAAATGGCAGGATTTGTCTAGTGCACTTACCCGGTCAACAAAAACGAAATAAAAATAAATAAAATATTTAACTCCTTGGTACCCAACTTACAGTAAAGACTGGCAACATAATCGAGCTGAGGAAGAAGAGACCTTATGGCTATAGAGTTCCTTGTTTCAGGGGTAAAGTAAGACTTAAACTTATACAGAAGGCCCAATTTCTGATTCACCACTCTGCTAACTGGTATAACTTGTAAAGAAAAAATTAATGCAGGTTCCAACAAACATCCAGATACTTAAACTGTTGCACTTTCTCTATGGTTGCCCTAGTCAGGTCTTGAACCAGTAAAGTAGGATTACCCCTTAACATTGAATTTGTTTCAAACAACATTGATTTTGTTTTCTTTGAGTTTAATACCATGGAGTCGTTTGTAAACCAATTACAAATAATAACAAAGTCCTGTTGGATAGCAGGAACAATAGTAGGAATAGAATTTTCTTAATAAAACAAAATCAAATCATCAGCATAAATAATAGTTTCACAAACTGAACATTGAGATGGTAATTGATTTACAAACAAAACAACAAGGGGCCCAAAATGGACCCCTGTGGAACCCCACAACTGATAAAGGACTCATGAGACTCAACAGGACCAATGTAAACCTCCTGAGAATATCTGGATAAGTAATTCCTAACCCAAGCAACAGAAATTTCAGAAAAACCTAAATCCTGCAATTTAAGACAAGCAAAATTGTGCTCGATAAGGTCAAATGCCTTCATCAGATCCACAAACACCACACCTGTCATTAAACCACTTTCAATCCCTCTCAGGACGGTGTTTGTGAATTTGACCAAGGCCGTACCAGTTCCAAATTCCTCTGGAACCCATGCTGTTGTGAAAAAATCACACCATGGTCCTCAAGAGTCATTGATCTGATTATCTACAATTTTTCCATCATTTTACTTAAAGGGTAAAGAATCGAGATGGGTCAAAAATCCTCCAATTGTACAGCATTTGATTTCTTTGGAATAGGTGCAATCCTTGCACATTTCCAATTAAAAAGGAATTGTGAAATTAAAGATAAACTGAAAATATTGCAGAGAGGGTCAATGATATAACGAATAGCTAATTTAAGAAAACAGCTATCTAATCCATCCCCACAGTCACTAAATTTGTCAGGAAGTGTATGCAGTCCTAAATGTATGTAACATCTGCAAGATGGCTAATAATCTTAGATGTATCATACCTGTGGATAACATTTTCCAGAATATTTGATGATCTACTGAGTCAAAGGATGTCTTGAGATCTAAACAGGCAACATATAACTTAGTTTTTTCATTCCAATATATTTATATATAATGTAGATAATTGTGAACATCAAGTTCAAAGTAGAATATTGTTTCCTAAAGCCACACTAGTATTCTGAAAGGAGATGTTTTCATCTACCCATTGCTTCAAATTTTACAAAATAATGTTTGTAAACATTTTTGAAGTTATTGACAGTAGGGTAATATATCTGTAGCATGTTGGATCCTACTTATTTCCCCTTTTACATAGTGATACTATTATCCCTGTAGTCCAGTCTTTGGGCAAAAGTATGGTATTAATTAAAGAGGTGAATAATTTAGCAAGTATTTCTGTCCACCATTCCATATTTAGCTGGTAAAACTCAGTGAGAATATTATCTATACCTGCTGCTTTATTCATCTGTTGGTTTAATATAGCCATACTTACTTCATTTACAATTACTTCTTCCCATCTTGGCATCTTATAATTTCCTGTTGTACAAACAGTGCCCAACATATGGTCTATTCATGATATTTAGCATGATTCCATATAAATATTTTTGAAATGAGTAACCCAAGCCTGCAGAGGATCGAAGCTTCTATACTGTATGTTATATGATTTTTGTCACTACCAAATGCTACAAGCGAGCCAACATTTTTAGAGTCCTTATCTTTAACAGCCATAAGTAAGTCTTCCCAAAGAGTATATTTGTATTTTGATTTCTTTTTCTTTATTAGGTTCCTATATTCTCTTTTAATGTTAGTGTAGGCTCTCATATGTGTCATGTCAATATTCATATTTGCTTTCCTTGTAATTTTAATAACTGCCTTTCTCAATGGGCCCTATTCACAAAACTGTACCCCAAAGATGCATATCCAGGTGTGCAGCTCCACAACCTTGGGATTTCTGCATAGGGGCCCACATTCACAAATGTCAGCCCCCACCCGGCTCCCATACATGGCACCTTCCTCTGGCATGCAGGTCCACAGGGGCAGGTGGGTGCAGAGTGGTGGATCCAGGTGGGCAGCCAATTGCCTGCCCTGGTAGCATCCTGCAGTGGATCTGTTGCACCCAAGGGGTGCCATGTTGTCAGCTGGTGTACAGAGTGATGACCATGCTGACGTGGGGGATTATTCCGGCTGCCTGACTCCTGACTTCCTGGTACGCCCCACTGGCAGAGGCAACATTATTAGGAGGGCCATTGCCCCCCACCGTGTCCACTGCATCCGGTGTCAGCTCCCTCTGGGGGTGCATAACCAGCCCCGGTGGTTTACAGCTGCCTTTTAAATGCAGAGCTGGCAGCACCTGCACACAGCACTCCACACTGTAGTGAATGTGCGGAGTGCTGACTCACCCCCCCACACCACCCCCATGCCCACTCTCATGCGGAGCTTCATGATCGGCTGGGGGATCAGGTGTGTAGGTGGGATGTATGTTCACCAGGAATGTGCACAGGGGCCAGGCAGGTGCAGAGTGGGCTACACACCCAAGTTGCATGGCACATAGCCCACTCCTCACCTTTGTGAATAGGCCCCAATATGTGACATTCTTTATCAAACCATGGTCTGTTTTTCCTATAATTTTGCTTGAAGTTAACCTGTCACATGGTGCCATCTGTGAAGTAATAATTCCCAATAATGCTTAAAAGTGCGATATAATTTTTTTGTGATTCATTCCCTCCACCATGTTCAATATCAAGTATCCATTGCTTACAAATTTGCATATCAGACTGCTCCAAGATTGATTCTATTCATTATTATATGATGTCCATTGTATCCTTTTTGCATATCTTATGCTCACATGCTCATCAACATCATAACGTTGTCTCACAGCAATCAATTTGATTTTTATTTTTATTAACAGGTAATGATCACAATCATAGAGCTTACGGACCTTAAATCTTTTTATTTTTCAAAAGGAGTAAATGTCTATGAGAGCACTGTCTATGAGTGATTCACATTTTGGTGTAGGAAAGGTCATACTACCATTCCCGTTCTTGCTACATGCCCATTAATCACCCTCAGTTTTAGCTCAAGCTCACCGGCAACCAGACAAATTCATCAATTTTTCACCATTTTAATCTTTCAGTTATCTCTTATATTTCTTACTGGCATTTCGAGAGTATCATCTAAATTTGAATCATTAATCAATTTTTCTGTTAACTCTCCAGTTTTGGCATTCACATCTCCTGCTAACAGGATGGAGGCTTTGGGTAGCTCATTTCTCACATGTTCTATTACATCACTTATTTTATTTAAGATAGATATAAATTTGTCAAACCTGACCTAGGGTGCAACATAAGCATTTAGTATTATAAGATTTTACACATTTTCTATATTAACCACTGTTCGTAATATATTACAGCTTTCCAGCTCTCATCTATATCTCTACATTGATGACGAAACGTGCAAAAAGGGATGCTAATCCCCCCCTCAATCTATCATATCTGTGTTCTCTTATAGCTGATTGCATCCATACTTTAAAACCTTCTATTTCACATAATGTTATCCACTCCCGGTTTCTTGTAATACTATGATTTGGGATTTTTGTATTAGAATTATCCAGTCTTTGTCACCCAGCTGTGTAACAATTCTCACAATATTCCAACTTAATATATGTACTTGTTTGTTTATTATTAACATCCTGTAAAGATGATCAGTTTTCATTTTCTGATAGGGTTATTGTTGTTACAACCGAATCTGCGTATAACTTCAGAATACTCAGTGTTGTGTTGGAGGTGTGAACTCCTATATGTCTCACTGTCTTCTAATACAACACTATTGTTGATTTTTTGTCCCTTTTTTGTTAGGCCTTTTATCATGTTATTTTCTTGGGTTTTTGATAATTCATCCCCCAACAGAATGAGCTCACTAACAACTGGTGTTATGAATTTTGTAATCCTTTGTTGGTTTCTATCTGATTTATTTATTTGTTGTTATGTTTAGCATGTAATTATCTGACCTTCTTCAGTAGTATTTCTTTCTATTTTAGAATGGCTTAAAAGTAAACTCATATCTAAATTTATTAGCTGCATTCAGAATTAAGTTTCTAGCATTAATACTTACTGTCACCAGACATATCTACCCTTTTTACTGTATTTGTTTTATATCTATAAGGTCATCTCACATAATTTCATTTCCTAACACTCCTTTCAGTAAATTGTATACTGTTAATTTAATACTTAGTCCATTTTCATATTTCACCTCTGATATGCCCTTTATATGTACTGTTGGTATTGATAATATGTTATGAATTAACTCATCCTTTTACTTTCTATTCTATGTACTGGTTACTACTGTGCTATTTAAGCAACAATTCATGACAGAGTGTGGTATATCATGGGATATTATCATGCCTTGAGTGTGTTGTGAAGCATGAGACCACAGGCTGAGTGCCTCATGAATCCGAGAAGTGATGATATCCCATTATATACCACACTTTGTCATTCATTATTGCTATTAGAACTGGCTCCACATTTTTATTCATAAAAAAATAAAAATAAAAATATATTTTCAAAATGAGTTACTATTGGATTTGTAATAGGTAATAATACATTGAAAAACAAGTTATTTTGGCTGTGAACAGCAGGTGGCACTGTTGGTTGCCTTAGGGGCTTATAGTACTTATGAGGTCTCTTCTGGGCTCTACCTCAATTTGTTCTCTTTAAAAGGCAAGACAGTACAAAAAATTGTTGGTGGCACCTGTGTTGATTGAGGTAGAGTATTTACTTTTTTTCTAAAAAGCAGTCCCTGCTTAGCAGAGCTTAGAAAATTGGCAGAGTAACTACTGTAACAGTGGCCGATGGAACCCCCAGTCACTTCCTCCCATGTGATAGAGTAGGAATGGTGAGGTTCTGTTTTTCTTTTTTCATACTGGCAGGCTGATGTTTCAGAGGGGTTGTTCTGGAAGTGGGGATGTTTGTTTCTGAGTGGCTGTTGCTGGATCGGCATGACAGTGTTGCACCACTTTTGTGTGAAGATCGGATGGTTTTCTATATGCCACAGTCAGTGGCATTTTTTTTTGTAAGCCACACATTCTTCTGAGGATTTTGTTTGTTTGCTTATTTTTTTTCTAGAGCAGCTGTTGAGGGGGGGAGACAAGATTCAGCAGTTATTTCGCTCGTGCTACTGCCATAGCTTGGTGCTGCTGAAGCTGAGGGCTATGTGTTTAGAGTCGGATGAGTTTGTGGCCAGTGATGAGGCTGGTGGCTGGAGGTTTTTATGGGCTGTGATTATGTTGTGAGATTTAATCACAGCTCCAAATACCTCTCAGCCAATCAGCTTCCTGGATTCTTTCTTGCCAGTTCATAACTTTTATTATTTTATTTAACTCATCTTGTTTAGCTTCATACTATACCATCCTGTTTGCAATTTAATCTAAAACATCCATTGACTTTCTCTTCTTCTCCTTTTTGAAGTTACCTGACTTCTTCTCGGTAGGTTTTACCATGGTCTGAAGTGATTTCTTCCTGTCATTCAGTTCTTTAATTACAGCACCTATTTCTCTAGCTTCCTTAAAAGGCCATATTGTTTCTGGTATTTTTAATTTCCATTGATCTATTCCTTTTATCTTGTTCTTATGACTTACCTCTCATTTCCTTTTGTTCTGTCAGTACCGCCTTTTCTTTTATTGTCAGTCTTTGTCTTGCTTTTATTATAGGTTAGAAGTACAAACTATGTTAAGTACATATTACTCAGGTGCATCTCTCTCTCTCTCTCTCTCGCTTTCTCCCTTTTATGATCCTCCATTCTGTTCTTTTCTTTTAATTCTCTGTTTAAGATCCCTCAGCACCACATTGCTCCTCTCTCTCAGGGTCTCCCAAGGTGTCTGTGTGGCTTGGACATACCTCCAGAACACCCAGAAGGACCAGCCCCCATCCAGCCATGGTTTTCCCCCCAGATGGGAAAGGAGGGAGTCACAGCATCCTCCATGCCTACACCTATCATGTCAGGCCGTCTGTTTTGGGTCTCCAGGGTCAGTCCATCAGCTCAGCACTGGGGCCCATTGCCAGGAACAAATAGGGGGTCCATTTTCCATTTTTCTTCCCTGTACCCTGAGGACAGTGACCAGCAAGAGGATCCAAGGAGCATGTGCATGCTGAAATGTGCCACTGCTCTGGACCCTAGCTGATGTACTCCTCTCCCTCTTGGTGGTACAAGCTGTACCGCAACCCATGTGCACCCAGATGGCATTATTGCAACAGGAGTGGCTGCCTTCCCTCCCCAGAGGAGAAGAGCATCCCTAGGATGCTCAGTCCTCCTCCCCCCCAGCTGGCCCTCTGATGACCTAGGCTCATTTCTGAACCCAGGTCACTGGCATTGCAAGTGGTAGCTTTACCACTGCACCATTGGGCTGGCATCCTCCATTCTGTTCTGACTCCCTTCTGATAACAATAGATATACTATGTCTGGTGGGCATTCCTGTGCTGGATCAAGTGATCGTCTTTTAATGTAGAGTGAGATAAACTCCTCAAAGTCCTTCAAATATGACTTATTTAGATTTATCAAATTATTGTGATGTTACCATTCCCCTGGTTCACTATATCCAGCTCTTAGCTTCACCCTATCCAACTCATTTCCTTTTTTATTGTGTTATTTAATTAATGGTGAATCCTCACAGCTATTTTTTCCAACCTTTCCTCTTCCATTACCAAATCTCATAAATGCAATTCTGGGACTTTCAACTCTAAGAACAAGCAGATTCCCTTTCCACTACTTTTTTTATTTTTAGCCATGGATTCTGAGTTTTCATTAGTCTGTACAATGATAGAATTTTCAACTTCTATACTGCTTCTGTGAATAGGGGATGATATTAAAGTTGGTTCTAATGTAGTTCTTATTTTGATCATTTATTTCCCACCATCAGTTCTAGCTGACTGCCTGGTGAAATGAAATAGCTGGTTATGTTTTTTTTATTATTATCAGTACCCTTTTTAGCATTCTATTTTTGGCTTTGGTTGTTTGATCCTTGCATTTGCTTTCTGTGTTTGCCCCATATTTAATACAGAGATATCTCCTGGCCTTACACTACCTAAAAAACATTTTTTACACACATATTAAATTCACGTTATACTCCTACACTTAGCTTAGACTGCTATCAATATCATACAGAGGAAAGAAGTCCACATCCAACAGAAAACAATAACTAGCTGCACTTAAGTTCAATATTCACAAAATCCATTCCCAGTAGGAGTTTTTAGCAATACTTATCTTCAGCACAGTCCACTTCATAGATTAATAATTAATGTGCTGTAGTCATGGTTCTTTGGCTATTCAGTTACTCACTGTCAGTTCTCTGTCTCTAACTTGTTCTTTTCCAGTTTCTGTTATTTTCCAGATCCTTTTTCCTTGCTTTATTTTCCAATATGGCATTGCAAGATTGCTCACAGCATGGTTCAATATAATTAATAATATCAGACCAGTAGAAGTCCTTTGAAATGACTCGGGTATTCCGCTAAATATACATCATAAAAATAAAACAATATTTAAGCATACTAATAATAATAATAATAAATTTTATTTTGCATGACCACCTTTCGGGCCATCAAGGTGCTTTACAAAAAGATAAAAACAGTCATATTAAAGCAATAAACATGATGATAGAATAAATAACATACAAATAGGATAAATAACAGGGGATCAGAGTTACATGGAGCCATCATAAGTGAGACTCCATAAAAAGGTTTTCAATGCCTGTTTAAACCCCTCCACAGTCATGCTGTCCTGGAGCTGATGCGGTAGAGAATTCCAAAGGGTTTGGGCCACATGCATGGATGCACAGGCCCCAGAAGCTTCCAGAGACACCCTTGGAATCTCTAGCAACCCCTCATCAGCTGAACACAACTGTCACACCAGATGGTAAGGCACAAGAAGCTCTTTCAAGTAGTAGGGTGCAGTCTGTGTAGGGCTTTATAAGTCAGTAAACCAACTTTAAAGGTGATCTGCCACCTGATCGGCAGCCAGTGCAGATTGTGCAGCACAAGAGTAATATGGGACACTCAAAAATCCCCAGTTAACAATCATGCTGCTGTGTTCTGCACAAGCTGCAGGAGGTGGATTTCAACCCCAGAAAGCCCTTAGTACAGGGAGTTACAATAATCAAGGTGCGAAGTCACAAAGGCATGGACTAATGTAGGCAAGTCCCCAGACAGAACCAGGTGCTTAATCCTGCAGATACTTCTAAGATGATAAAAGGAAGACTTGATGAAGACCGACACCTGAGATCATAAAATCAGCCCATTGTCAAGCACTACACCCAGGTTTCACAACCATTCAGAGGATAGGATCTGAGAGCCCCTGAGAAAAAGTCCAGAGGACTGATCAGCTCTAAACCCCTCTATTCGGTGACCCGGGTCCACTACCATCACCTCAGTCTTTCTGGCATTCAACTTTAACCAGCTTGAGTTCATCCAGTCCTGGATTTCAGCAAGGCAGGTATTAAGTACTGATACAGCTCTATCCTGGTCAGGGGCAAAAGACAGGTAGAGCTGGGTATCATCAGCATAGCAGTGAAACCTCAGCCCATACCATCTTACAATGTCTCCGATGGGCAGCATATACACTGCAAACAACATGGGGGACAGCACTGAACCCTGAGGAACCCCACATGGCTGGGAGAAAGGGTCCAAGGAAAAAGTCTCAGACACCACTCTCTGACTCCTGCCAGTGAGAAAAGATTTAAACCACCTAAGGGCCATACCTGACAGTCCGCAGATGGACCACAGATGTCCAAGCAGCACCCCATGGTCTACAGTGTCAAAAGCTGAGGAGAGCTCAAGGAGCACCAAGACAGAATGGTTCCTCTGATCCCTTGCCATCAGGAGATCACTAAGCACCCGAACCAGTGCCATCTCAGTACTATGCCTCTTACAAAAACCAGACTGGAGAGGTTTGTAGATGTTATGGATGGTCAAGTGGTCATCCAGATGTACTGCCACTACTTTCTCAATCACCTTCCCTATAAAGGGAAGGTTTGAGATCGGTCTGTAGTTGGCCAGAGAGTCCTGGTCCAAAGAAGCTTTCTTTAGGAGGGGGATTACCACTACCTCCTTCAGGGAGCTTGGAAATTCACTGGATTCCAAGGAGCACCAGACTATCTGAGCCAGGACCGGGGTGATCATATCCAAACAACCCATAATGAAGGAAGTTGGGCCCAGATCCAAACTACAGCATGTAGGGTGCATACTCTGGACAATCCGCATGACATCCATGAGCTTGGGCAAGGCAAAGGTACTCCAGGAAGCCCAAGGTAAGATGACCGAGCACTGATCATCAGCAACCCCCCTAGAGTGAGTTGAATGAACTTCCGATCTGATGTCGGCCAGCTTATCCACAAAGAACCGAGAAAACTCATCACACTCTACTTGCGAGAAAGGTCTTCGGAGCTGCAGACAGGTTGGGTTGCACAACCTGTCAACAGTTCGGAAGAGCTGAGCTGGTCGATTCTGAGTGGCAGCAATCTCCCCAGACAGAAATTCTGCCTTCTTACAGGAGATGGTTGAATGGTAAATCTTATAGTGTTCAACCAATCTAAGGTGGTCGGCAACCAGGGTGGATTTCCACCAACGCCGCTCTAATCTATGTCCTACTCACTGCAACTCCCTCAAAGGCCCATCAAACCAAGGGGCCCAAGGGTGAAGGGGGAGAGAATGAACATGAATGGGAGCAATCAAGTCCAGCGCTGCAGAGATTAGGCATTATTATAGGCCACTACTAAAGTCTCCAGACTCAAGCTGGTCACAGGAAATGTCGAGAGGCCAATCACCACTGCTGTGCCTTCAGGACTCACTTCCCGTAAAGGGTGGTAACTGACCATCTCCACAGGAGCAGACCTCCAAACGGGGGGGCACAAAAGTTGAACCTTATGGTGTAGTGATCAGGCCAACAAACTGGTTCCACCTCCAGGTCAGAGGCCTCGATCTTCAGGAGGAAAACCAGATCAAGAGTGTGACCATGTTTATGGGTGGCATAGGTAACAACCTGTGTAAGGCTCAGAGATGTCATGAGCTGGAGGAAGTGTTTTCCAAACTGTGAGAGATTGTCGTCGACCCAGGCACTGAAGTCTCTGAGTACCATCAACCTGGGAGACTCCAATGCCATGTTGGCGATGAAGTCTGCTACTTCCTGTAGGAATCGCATCTCGTCCCCGGGTGGATGGTAGACAAGAGTTAACCTGCAACCTACACCAGCCACCATGGTACACTTAAATGATTCAGCTTCGTCAACTGGTACATTCGTGAGTCCCAACTCGGTCTTAAAACAAACCGTTACCCCCCCCCCGCGATCCAATCTCGAGCAGTGTATTATCGAGTACCCGGTCGGAATTGCAGCATCCAAAACAGGGCCAGCATTTTCATCCAACCAGGTCTCAGTGATGCAAGCCAAATCAGTTATTTCAATAAGATCTGTAATAATTGCAGACTTATTTTTAATAGATCTGGCATTGCATAACACCTCTCAAGTTGGATGGGCTTCAAGGGCCGCCCTGGCCCGCTTGCCTGCCATACGAGGCAGTGCCCTTGGGTATGGAGACTAGATAAGGCACACCCTGTTCCAGATTCCATTTCGCCCCTGGGCATCTTCTAGACCTGACCAGACTGATGTGAGAGGTGCGTTCATTCATCCTCTTATGTCCATACCCCCTCTTACAAATGATACCCAGCACACTACAGCATTGGAAAGTTGACAACAACAAAGGGGGGAGGGGAGAAGGGCGCGGAGAGTGGAGGATGAATAGCACATGACCGTGGGGGGGAACCTACACATTTCACTATAATAATTAATACCAGTATACACAGCATTCAGGCAGCCAACCTAAAAAAGACCCCACAAAACAACAATAAAATTAAATAACAATACCCACTCACTACAAATATACATAAAATACCACCCTGCTCCCTACTATTTGGACAATTTCAATCCAAGAGACTATTTCAATTCCCTCTCACAGGATGCAAGACACAAATACAAACTCATCCCCCAAGCCCTCTCACAGCCAGGAATAGGGGAGTTCCAGGTACTCTCATTGCCCAGAATAAAATAAATCAATCAAATACAAATAAAAATAAACATAAACATAGCATTCAATAAAATAAATAAACAAAACAAATAAAATGTGGATGCCCAGGCCCACAGGACATGCTAAAAACTATCCAACATCTGATACATAGCTAAGCTGGTGTTAAAAAATTATAATTTCTAATAAACCATTGACACAACTCAAATCTTCATTCCCATTATTAAACACTCAACATCTGACTCTACTATAAAAATCCACTCAAAGCTTCTCATCAGTAGTCTAGTTAAATGCTAAAAGGAAAGGCAAAAAACTTCTCTTTTAGAAGCAGACTGCAATAACTGTAAAAACATTGTCAGTAGGGCTGAACTTGGCTACACTCGGCATACTTGACAGCCCTGAAAATATTTATCTTGCCACGTGACTTTATACTGGTACTATATCATACATCATACAGTTGATGGCGTGAGATTCACCAGTTGTCCTTACCCAGTCCAATATCAGCAGAGGACCTGTTTAATATTGATGCTACATAATAAATATGCATTCAGACTAATAAATAAAATAATGATTGACATTTTTAAGATAATAATTACAAAAATAAAATAGTCATCTAATTATATATTAAAACTTGCAGTGTGTTAAAGCTGTAAACCTGAGCTTACAGTGACTGCAATTTTTGTTAAATACTTCCTCAGGGACTTCAAGCAGTTTTTATGATTTGACAGTATATTATTTATATCAGTAAGCGTGTCATAAAAGAAATATATATTTTTTAGCATGTTGGTCTCTTCTGAATTCCACTCTACAGCTTTTGTTTATTATTCCAGACTTCCCACTTCTTTTTTTCTTAACTCAAGTACTCCTGGTGACTCTGCTTTCCTCTCCAGTAAAGCCAATTCACAACTGTCCACCATGCTATATTTCTCTTTTCTCCACTCCTCTCAACATCGTATTCCTTGGACATCACTCAATATCTGACAATTTCTGATCCAGCATTCCAAAACTCCAGGTTTCCCAGTCTCCTATTCTTCTGAACTCACCTCCTAATTCTGCCTTGATCTCCATCTCTGTCTCCTTCTCCTGAACAATTCTTGCAGTCCACAGCAACCCACTGCACCCAGGATCTGAAGATATATATAAAATCAGGGAAACAAAAACACTCTTCAAGGCAGCAGTATAATAAAAAAATCTGACAACTAAATTCTTTACGTGTAATAATTGCTCAACGAAGATGGCATGTCATTTGCAAATGTTTAAGAAGCCTATACATTTAAAGCTGGAATATCTGTATCAGGTGCTCCTGCACTCACAGACTCAATCTCTTGGTGGCCATTTTTCTCAAACAACAGATGACTGTGCATGTTTATGTAGGCAGGCATTGTGCCTTCTGCCTTCCAGAGTCTTCACACTCTGCTTCCCCACTGGCTGGGTCAGGCAACTGGGCTCAGTCTCACCCGTGCATGTGGGGTCAGGGTCAGGCTCCCAGTGGGTGCAGGCTCAATGTCTGATTTACCCTTGCAAGCCTCCTCACCTGGCACCTGCCCTGCCAGTGGTGTTGATGGCAGCAGGCCTGCTGTGGCCAGTGGCATTCCTGCACCACCTGTGTCAGGACAACAAGACCACATCTGAGGACCTCAGCTATGCATTCGAGTCCTCTGTCCAGGGACCATGACATGGCCACTAGCTCACCCCGCATGCCTGCCACCTCCCTGCATACACTGTCAATGCCCTGAGCTATATGATTGAGGTGTTCATGGTCTTCTCTTGCCTGGTAGATCCACTGTTGCTCCAGCTCATGAACCTCTGCATACATACCATGCAGGAAGTGGTGCATAGGGCACAAGGGGGGCTCAGGAAGGACCCTTCAGGGGATCCATGTCCCTGTCAGGTGACTGGACCTGGCCATACACCTGCCATGCATCATCTCAAGGCTTGGGCTGACCTGCCTGGTGGTTTACTGGTGGAATATTAACTGTCAGCATCCTCTGCATGCCTGTCCCTGCATTTGGCCATAGTGGGGACCATGGGGTAAGGAGTGTTGTAGAGTAGTGCATGGCTTGTGTTTTGAGGGGTGTAGGTTTGAGATCCATGCCATGCTGCTAGGAAGGTCAGTATCCCCTGTGTTTTCCATGACCATCCAGCCTATGACTGCAGTGTTCTGGGTGTCCCGTATCACCCGGATGTTTAAGGCCTCAAGGACGTCCAGGTACATGCTGAGCAGGGTACCTTTTGGAGGCAAGTAGGTAAGTGTTAGGCATGTTTTGTGCCTGTTTTGGAAGGGTACCCCCCATGGCCCATATGTTGGGAATGCTACTGCACTCTCTCTCCCTACCCACCATGTGTGCACACCACTTCCTGCCTAGGGGCCCACCACCTACATGTGTCTGTCATTCCTAATTCTCCATCTACACATATGTACCTGCCACACTGCAGACAACACTATCTGTTCCCTACCACATGTGGTAGGGTACGTGGCACCCTGTGTCCTGTTTTGCATCATCCATGTCCTCTGCCATGTTTGGTGTGGGGTTGCCAGCTGTCTCCTGTCGGGGAACATAGAGTGCAACAGCTGTTGGAGGCCGTGACACACCCAGAACCCGGGGGGCCTGTATTCTCCATCCAGCAAGGCAAGCCCATTGTCCTCACCTTTGACAGACTGCTAGCTAATGGTATTGTCCACAGTGCTTTCCACTTCTATGTTGCCTGGGTCCCCCACAAGGCTCCCACTGCCTGTTGCCAACTGTGTTCTTCATTGCTGGGCTATCTTCCTCTTCACCACCTCCCACAGGTTATGCAGTTGGTACTTGAGCACCCTAATCATCCACAGCATGTTCCTAGTGGCATATGCAGCATCCTGGCTGCCCATCCACATCAGCTGTTTGTGGGATCTCTTCCCCCTTAGTGCCCCAGCACTATACAGGGTGGCATAGTTTGCCCACACCTTTGTTGCCAGTTGTCTGTCTCCTTGACTGTGAAATTTGGTGTGCATGTCCTGGCACAGCAGGTATGGCCATTTCATCTTCCAGCACACCCCTCCTGTTGCAGGTCAGCATCCTTCCCAGGCCCCACACCCATTGGTGGTGGTGTTGTGGGAGGCAGTATGGCTGCCCCCTGAGCCACAGTGTATGGTACCCATGATATCCTGATTAGCTATTTTTGCATAGGGGTCCACTGGGACTTAGCATCACCTTATATGGTGGGGTCACTGGATGTTCCATGTGCATGTATTTGTCCCATGTGGATGCTGGACCTGGACCCCTTGCACCATGTCATGGTGCTGTCTGCACCTATTGGGTCCACTCATGGCCATTGTGGATAACTCCACTTGTGCTGTAGGTGCATACTGTGCAGCCACATGCATACATTATGTTCGAGGCCCATGGTTACTCTCATATTTGTGGATCAGGCCCTAAGTTCATGAGTAAATTTCAAATTGAGTTGTCATTTAAATAAGGAATTATGTCTTCTGCTTCTCTCTTGGTGCCATTCCAGATGCACATGATTTCATCAATAAAGCACCATCAGTCTTGTTTCTGATGGTGTCATTAATGGTTCACCTTTAACACCAATCAAAAAGGAGGTGAGCATAAGGGAATGTCATGGTGGTCCCCATTGCTGTGTCACATATTTTTTGAATAAATGTCACAATCAAAAGAGAAATAGTTGTGTGTAAGGATACATTTGATAGCATCATAAATGAAATCTGTTGGTATGTTAAATTCACTTGGGTTATTTTCTAGAAATAAAAACCTACATGCTTCAAGACCAACTTCATGTTTGATAGATGTATAAAGAATGCTACATCAATACATAGTCAGCGATAATTTTTTTAATTCAGCATCTCTCAATCCAAATGCGAGAGACACTTTTCTTAAACCAAAGTTGCCTCTAAGGCAGCCCTGCATCACTCTGCCTTGGAGGCAGGGCTGCATCTAAGATAACTCTGTCTCTGAAACAGACATTATAGATAGGTCTGCCTCCCAGGAAGGCCTTTAACCTCTAGAGCTAAAGAGCTGAGCTGCATTGCTATGCCAGCTTTGCGGTGTAATGGAAAGGTCTCCAGCCTGATAAACAAGAGGCTGAGAGTTTCAATCCACACACTGTCATTTTATTTCTCTTTTGTCAGAATTTCACTTGAGTGGTGATCCATGGCGGCATAGTGTTAGAATGGTAAATATAGCAGAGAAGGGACTTAGTGCAAGAAAGAGTTGGTGCAAAAAACTAAGGTTTTTTTTGCAGTAAGGTCTGCCTCCCATGCAGGTCTACCTTGGAGGTATCTCTTGCCAATTCAAATTGTCCATCAAATCTCTAATGTGAGAGGGTAGAAGTCTCTCAGAATCCTGCTAATAAAGTTAAAAAACTCAAAATAATTTCAGTAAAGAACCCCATCTTTAAATAATTGGTCTACCAGTTTTGGGGAGGTTGCAAAAGCATGGCATGAGAGGGTGGTCATTTTTAAGAAATGCATTTTCTTTATTACTAAACCAATCATCCTAGTATGTGCAATCAACAAGATCATAATACTCTGTTGGAAAAATAGTGGTTGGATCACCAGGTGCCAGTTTTCTTCATGTTTCCTCATCTGAAAATATTTATATTATTACCTTATAGTAATCTTACATAAAAACATAGAAGTTGATGGCAGATAAGGACTGCAAGGTCCATTCAGTCTGCCCATTTTTCTTTCTACCTTATAAATGTGCCATCAGCCTTTACTCTGTCAGTGGCCTATCTATTTATACTCGTCTGTATTGCTCCCTAATGCCTATCCCATGCCTGTTTGAAGCCCTGCACTGTATTCATATTCACCACTTTCTGAGGTAGGCCATTCCATACATCCACCACCCTTTCTGTGAAAAAAAAACTTCCTCACATTACCCCTTAATTGGCCTCCCTCTAATCTCATGCTGTGTCCTCTTGTCCTGCTATTTTTCTTATACTGAAACATGTTAGACTCTTTCACCTTGTTAATGCCCTTAAGGTGTTTGAATGTTGATCCAGGGTTCCCATTCACGCATAGATGTAGGTGAATCATGTAAGAAATTCAAAATTCACATACCTCTATGTGAACAGAGGGTGCGCTGCATGTAAAGGCCTTGCAGTGTTTTTTGAATGCACGCATGTGAGATCTTTACATGTAGACAGCAGACTGTACGGTAAAACCGTCTTTTTCCCCCTCAGCAGCAGTGCTTTTCCTCTCAGCAGCAAATGGATGATTGGTCCAGAGTCTCCTCACTCTGAGACAGAGGGAGCCACCCCCATCGGATGACTGGTTCAGACAGGAGCCCCCCATGCCAGTACAACAGAGTGTACAACTTTGATTGGTGCACAGGCGCAAAGTTCAGAAAATGCACCCTATCCCCATATGCCATCTCAATTGTGGGTGTATGCCTATATACTGCAGGCACAAGCTGCGAGGGAGCCGGGTGTTGGAGAGAGAGGTGAATGAGAGAGCCGAGCAACACACGCCAGGAGGACACGTCAGCTTCTTAATCTAACCGAGAGAAGAGAACGAAATACTATGCCCTGGGACGACTGCCCGAACAACGTTAGGTGCTTAAGCCTTTAGTTTGGACTGATCCAGTAGATTCCCATGAGTGCCGACTCCCGTCCCATCCTGCCACGGTGTGATAAAGAGAAGAGTGAGGCCTCGAAGGAAGGAAACCACCAGCAACCGACCCCTACAATAAGGTTGGTTCAATTCAATAATTTTTATGTATTTTATCTCTTGAGGACTACTCAGCACAGAATGGGGGGAGGGGGGATGCGATGCAATGCCACGGAGTGTGACAATGAACTGACAAGTGCTTTGTAGTCCCCTCCCTCCTGGCCTATTCATCCTGTTGTAGTTGCTTCAAAGGTGTTTGGCACAGCCGAGCAAAAAAATGGGTACTTTGATGCAAGGATTACTCAGGCTCATCTGCCTTTGAAAATTGAGCCCCAGATTCCTAAAAATCTCACAATGGAGAGAGTAATAGTGAGTCTGCTCTGTAATGTAAAACCTTTAGTATTATTCAACATTTTTTGAAACTTCTTTAGAAAAGAGTCCATTTGACTAAAAACAACACTCCTCTGCAAGTGATAAAAACTGTTTGCCAACCAAAATTCTGCTTCTCTGGTCACAGACATTACACATGCTCTACAAACATCCCAGTTTTTGATTTTTGTTTTGGTGACCACATCCACATGTGGACTGTAGCTCAAAGTGAAGTCCATAAGGACACCTAAACATTGAAGTCAGTTAATTTTTACTAACACATCTTCTTCTCCCCATGATAAGTACTGTAGCTGATCCTTAGCTCTGATCAATCTTTGGACTTCACTGTACTAAATATCATTTCTGTCATTTCAATTTCATGTTATCTCAGTTTGTTTCCAACTAAGCAGTAACCGTTTCATGCACAATTTAAAGACTGAGTTTGATTTGTCATAATAAATATACTAGGCAAATCATTCATAAAACCAAAAAAAAATAGTAATCGGCCCAAGACAAATCCCATTCCAGAGGAACTTGCAAGCTCATGTCACAGGATTACATATTTTCCATAGCTGACATTTTAATCTTTTTATTACTGTATTGAGTCTTTCCTTATTTGATGTGCTCAGAACCTATAATAAAAGCCATATCAGTCTGGCACCCCATTCTGTTCTAGGTTTTCCCCATGTGGGTCCGAGTCCACATCTCTATGTGTTTTGTACCGCCCCCCCCCGGATTACTGATTGATTGAATTATGCTGCTTCTTCTGGATTTCTTGGCAACAAAAGTAAACTAGATTATACGATGGCAAGAAAAATGCTGGTATTCTGATTGGTTAGTGTGCCCCTGGAACAGTAATGTTATCTGACAATAACATCACTGTATGAAGTCCAGGCACACATATGACCAGATAATACAAGCAGAAATCACACCACTGCTGTATAAGTTACCACTGCGAAATGACTTCAGTTCCCTCCTCCAGACTTCGCCACCACCCCCTCAGCACTTTACCACCACCCACTGCAAACAATAATCCTGTCTGCACCTCCTGACCTCAAGTCAGGGCAAATTAGATATTGCAGCACAAAAAATAATGTTAATTTTCATGCCCAGTTTGTTTCTCTGAAGCAAGCGGCTTCTATGTTTCACCGCCAGACCATAACTGGCAGTCACATGGTCCAGTGAAGCTGCTCAGTCTAAGGGAAAAAGGGGGCATGAAAATTAAATTTATTTTCTATGGTGAAATTAAGCAGCGGCACACATCCTTCTCCATCCCCACCACGCCGCTCCTCCTCTACAGTCTCCACCAAAGTGCAAGAAACTGAAGCCATGACACTAAATGTCTTTTCACGTCCTCCTCAGCTCCCAAAATCATGGTACACATGTTGTAGAGTCACTGAGTAGCATAAAAAAATAGGAGACCCTAGAAGGAAGGAAGTAACTTTGTATATATGGCACCTGTTTATTTGAGACATGGGCAGTTTGAAGTATATGTTTAGAAATGGTGGTTAAACAATATAAGCAGTCTGCCAAAATAATGTAATCAGATGAAGCTTTGTCTGCTGGCACTCCCCATTTCCTGGATACCCGGCAGGCTCCCCCCCTCCCGGCCTGCTCATCCTGTTGTATGCCCCCCATGCTGGCCTTTTTCTAATCTAGAGACCCCTGTCTCACGACACTGTCACTCCTTGTAATCGGGATGTCTCTGAGACGAGTACAGTAGTGTTCCCCCACTCCCCCTCCTCATATCCTGGCTAATATTGACTGTCCTGGAGTGGAGATAGTGCGGTACTCTCATTGACCAAAAGTTGTATCACTCATGTAGTCTCTCATGTCAGGTCTGGTGGAGTGGTAGTGTCTGCCTGCTCTGTTCTTTTTGCTGTTCCTGAATCAATACTGAACCAACAGATCCATGGCCACACTAGTTGTCAGAAGACAGCAATGCACCCATGTGCTGTAGTTTCCCCTCAGTCTTAGTTTCAGCTGCTGCCTGAAATGTGCACTGTGATGAGTGTGACCCACTCACCCACCAGCCACTGACTGGTCCTGTGTGTTTCTTGGCTGGGGTGTATTTTTCTGACCTGCTTTGATAATAAATGCATTGTAAATTAAACGTCGGTCAGTGACAGACTGGTGGTGGTTTGTGGTGTGGCGTGTGTGTGGCTGGCGAGTGGTGTCATCATTCAATATAATGTGGAGACTGCTGTGGTGTGATCTCACTCGCTGTGGCTGTCTATTTGCTTTTTGTTTACCATGTCTGAGCATGCTGAAGTTTGATTGAGAATGATAAAATATGCAGTTAACTCATCTGCCTTGCTGGCTTGCTGCTCCCTGTGGTGTACTCTGGGCTCATCAAGCCATTCCAGTCACAAGTCATTGTCATTATGAGTCTGATCCTCCACCAACCATCCAAAAATACATTTTGATTTTTTTCTGGCCTTGGTTGGTCAATTATGTAGGACCAGAAGGATTAGGGAAAGGATTGGATATTGGATTTTGGAATTGGAATTGGATTGTGGTTATATAAGACTATGATATTGGTGGGGGCCAGGGGGGGGCATCAGGGTTGTTCTTTGGTCTCTGACCAGAGCAGTGACTGCTGTGCTGCTGACTGACTGACCACCACTACTGTGGGGTTGGGGGGGTACCACCACCTGACCGGCCAAGTGGGCAGGTAACGTGGTGCAGTGTGGCACAGTGTCACTGACTGCAGCGCAGCATAGCAGCAGGCAATCTGATCCAAGGCTCCAAAGTAGCTAGAAAAGAAATTAACAAAATGTAAATTTTTATTGTGTGATTGTGATGAGATGATGACTATGTATGAAATATCTATGAAGTATGTCATCATCACTCAGCGAGTTAGTTCATGACATGTTCACAGTTTCACACTTCACTTCACATGTCCGTTCATTTTGTGACTGTGTGACTGGTATATGTCTGATGATGGTCTGGGTGGTGGGAAAGTGGGGGGGAGTGGGGACCCAGAAGGGAGAGAGCCGAGGGCTGCCTGGCATGGCTTGGGTCAGTCATGGGTGCTTCTGTGGCCTGGTGCTGCACAGATGTAACTGCTCTACACTGGTTATATGACTCGACCTCAAGTCGGACATAGTATCAGGAGGAGATCTGTCTCAGATTGAGTCACGGCCATTCAGCCTCAAGGCATCCTACCAGACAAGGTTACCGTGGCTCACTGCCTACCTATGCTGGTCACTGAAACATAGGCAGGTTGTGTTCGGCTTCAGTTGCAGTGTGTGCAGTTGTGCACCAGAGAACATAGTTCAACTGTGTTGATGCCGAATGAAGTAACTTCAAATCATCCAACACTCTGCCCCTAATCTGATGTACCTGGCTGCTGTGCCATGGTGTCACTACCAACTGTCATTATCTGGACTGCCACTGGATGGACACTGGGTCACTGGGACTGGGAGGGAGTCAGTACTTTCAGTGGCTCCAAGACTAGAGATTGCCTGAAGCATGCCCATTGCCAGCCCCTCACCCGCAAATCAGCACTGAAGGCCCGAGGCAGTGTCTCATACTCCAGTTAACTTTTAGAACCCAACCCCATCCCCAGCCCAGCCTGCATATCCCCATTTCCTTAGCCTTATGGAAAAGCTATCATTTTCTGACCTCCCTGCTATTGTTAGTTCTACTACCTGTCGGTGATGCATCATGAGGCAGTATAATAAAATTGCTTGTCAGTCAGTGTCACAGTCAAAGTGTGTATGTGTGTGTGTGTGTGTGTGTGTGTGTGTGTGTGTGTGTGCGTGACCATGTGTGATGGCAAATCAAAGTCAGTAAAAAAAAAATACAGTGGATGGACACGACAATACAAGCAAAATACTGTTAGGTAATGCAAGCAGTTTTAATTAATTTTAATGATGCATTTTAATAAAAGAAAAAATCTAAAGTATACCTGTCTTGCTCTTCACATGACACAACAAATCTAGTAGACATTAAAAAACATGGCTGTTTACTAAATGTAATAAATTTTACATATTTAATACTGTTTTCATAATTTATATTGCAATTCAGCAGCAGCTGGCAGCGCAGAGCAGATAGAGCAGTAGCAGTAGAAGATGGTAGTAGTCAGTGTCAAAATTTGTCAAGTAAATGCAGTGCACCTGATATTTCTGAAAACAAACAAAGAGCATCTAGTTCCTGCTTGATGAGAATGGCCAGCATCATACTGACGAAATCTTCTATCCTCCAGACTTGGAGTCTGCAACTCTGCAACTATTCCACATCCAGATCCACGTCCATCTTCATTCTACCGTGGTATTAGAGAGTAGTGATCTGTGGTGGTGAGTGGAGGTGGGTTATCCTGCACGACCTGCATTCAACTCAACTGCAAAGAGGCAGATAGAGTTCACTTTTCAACAACTTCAGTGTGCCTGTGCATCATCATCAAGCAGTCATTTCAGTATCTCATAAGCCTCATAGGTGTTGGCTGTGGTGGCGGCACCCCACTGACTACCGTACCGGTCCAGTACAATCCATCCCGTAAGACTAAGTCAGACTCAGATTTCAGAAAGAGAGAGCTGTCCTGGCCAGTATTGACAAAATTTTAGCAACTAGATGTGGTGAAAGAAAAAGAAAGATTGATAAGAACAATCGCAGTTGCAGCAGCATTATTACATTCTTTAAAAAGACATGTGGTGAGAGGAACTAGAACTATATAATAATTTATATAATCCATACTTTAAGGTTATTTATGGTGTAAAATTATTTTTTTGGGGTAGGGTCTTGGGCCAGCCTGGGAAACCTCAGGACTCTTTGAGTACTGTTGTGGTGATTGAATAGGGTAACTTTTGATTTATACTTTGTTGTACTATGAGTATATAATAACAGAGTTCTGTGTAGTCATGTGTAGAACTAGTAGTCACAGTAACCATGTGACTCCCACCAGATCACCACTGGTGACCTGGCAGGTGGGTACAGTAGATGACTGTTTCATTGGGAGGGTCACAGAAGACAGAATGGGAAGACTGGGGAAGTTGGGGAACACAGGGAGGTTAAGTGACCTGCTCAGCCAATAGTAACACAGTATTACAAGTGGGGGCCTGGCGGCTGTGGTGGTGGGTTGGTGGGACTTGCGAGGGACTGGAATTGGGTGGAGGAGGAGGAGGACTGAGGAGGGATTCACCATCATGGTCTCCTCTAGGTTTGTAGATCCTCAGTCTTAAACAACACAGCACTCACTAATATAACTGCTTGTCTCTCCCAATGCCATCACATTAAAATCACCGACAGACTACAGACAATAGGTACTAGGTAATGAATGATATACATTGTATGTTACTGTGTTACCGAACTGACTCCTTAACCTTCTTTTTTTTTTCTTTTCTCTCTTATTTCTGCTGTTTTCACTACAGGTGAAGGTGAACCAATTCCAGTGAATGATGAGACCAGAACTGAATGTCATCAAGAAGAGAATCGTCGGGATAGTAGAAGAACTCCACCCAGGAGACAGACTCCAGCACGATCTGCTTTCATTGTATGTGACTCATCCGGCGAAGTGGAGGAGGAAGAGACCATCAGTAGCAGTAGCACTAGCAACAGCTGCACAGAACAAGAACCTGAGGCATCTGGGACTGTTCCAGTGACCAACGATGCAATAGCTGCAAAGCCACCAAGAACCCTTTCTAACATTCATAGACTTAAGCATTTTCAAGAGAAGTGGAAATCAGAATTTCTACGGTTACGAACAAAAACAAATGTAAAAAATGAGTTGTTTTTACATTGCCAGGTCTGCATAGATGCAGGAACATGCAAACATTATGCTTTTGTAAAAGGATCCAAAAATTATCAGCGTTCTGCCTTGGTGCATCATATGGAATCTGATGATAATAAAATATCTAAACAGACAGTTGCCGTCAGGAGACATTTAACATCTGCAATACTTGTTAATGATAAGAAAAGTGCAAATGCCTTAGATGCACAGCTTCAAACAACCTTATTTATGGCTCAACACACTACAGCAGTTAGGAAGTTCCGTGATTTGATTGACCTACAGGTTGACAATGGGGCTACTGTTTTTGAAAAATCAGGCACCTATAAACAGCATCAGGCTGCTGCAGTTTTCAAAAAGCAATTGCTGAGATCTGTAAACTGATATACAGGCAGCAATTAATGCAAGTGAATTTGTGGGAGTAATGGTTGATGACAGCACAGACGTGGTTGTAAACAAAAAACTTGTAATATACTGCAAAACACTTGACAAGGAGCATGCTAATGTTACATTTTGTGCAAATGTGATAGTGAGAGATGGCAGAGCAGAAACTATCTATAATGCTATTTTAGAATTTCTAAAGTCAGTGGGTTGTTCAGTTTCTAAGGTGACAGGTTTTGGAACTGACAGTGCCAGCGTCATGGTTGGTAGGTTAAATGGTGTTGGTGTGCAGCTGCAGAGGGGCAGCTCAAAGTTGGTACATGTGTGGTGTGCTACACATCGATTGGCACTGGTGTCCTCATGGGCTGCCAAAAACATCAAAGAACTCTCAGTTTACCAGGATACACTGGTTGCTGTTTATAACTTCTATCACGATAGTCCAGTCCGATACATCAAAGTGCGAGAATTGCAACAGGTCATGACTGGCCATGTGAAACGTTTCAAAAGACCAACCAGTGTGTGGTGGCTAAGCTTAAATGAAGCTGTTGTTTCTGTGTGTTCAGCATGGCCAGCTGTTTTTATGGACCTTGAACATGAGGTTTCTAGTGGCAATAAGGGCACACAAATCAAGGCAAAGGGTTTGCTCACAAAAGTGTGGAATTTAAAGTTCATTGGGCATAGTCTACTTATGAAAGAAATTCTTGCACTCCTGGCAAGATTGTCCCTAATTTTCCAGAAAGATAACATTGATATCGGACAAATAGTGACCATGGTGAATGCAACAAAACAACAGCTTTGGGGCATGAGAGAACTAGAATATTTGCCACTGTGTCAAGAAATGATTGATCAGTTACAAGATAATGACAACCAGTACCATGGAGTGACATGTACTGTACATGAAGGGGGGTTAAGGATCATCCGTTCTGTCAAGAACAAATTCATGGACAGATTATTAACAGAACTAGGCAAGAAATTTGCTGAAAGTGACATGCAGGTTTTGATTGATCTAAACACAGTTCTAAATCCTAAATTGTTGCCAGCAACTGTTCATGGCCTGTGCGATTATGGAATCGAAGCCTTAAACCAGCTTATTGAGTTTTATGGTGTCACTATAGAAAGTTCACCATCATTAATAGATGGACAGAAAGCTAGGGAGAGTTTCATGCAGTTCAAATATTTAGTTAGCAACTGCAGACAGTACGTTGAACACATTCTGTGAAAACCTCATTTCCAACCATAATGAAACATTTCCTCACTTTGCCACACTGGCAAAAAGTTTACTCTCCATTCCACTAACTAGTGTGCCCTGTGAAAGAGGGTTTTCTTCACAGAATCTAGTACACAACATGCAGACGAATAGACTAAGAGAACAGACTGTTGAAAACAAACTTCTTATTCGTCACGTGTCTAAAAAAGGATTTTAAAAAAGAATCCATGATACAGAGAGCTAGGAATGTTTTCTTGAGCAATGCTCGCACAAAAATAGACAGAAAAATTTGGGGAAATAATACTAACTTGAATTAGTGCTACTGCCTGGCATGAAATTACATTTTTACATACCTTTGGCTCAATCAAATTCATCAATCAACCATAGGTAGGGGTGTCGTGACTCGTGTGTGAATTACAACTTGAAAAACAAGTCAATTGAAGACTTCTGTTCAATTCTACACTGTCTCTACTAGTCTCACAGACTTTGCACCAACCAAGTGAACTGTACAATTTGGTGTTTTTCTGGATGAGTTTAATCAAGATTTTAATTTATAAATTCATGCACTAGTACTTTTGCAGCCTGCGCTATGTGTGGAAATGCTGAAGTCTAGAAATGTTGGAAAGGGTACTTAATGGCTTTGCAGCCGTTGCATGGCTGCATGCATCAAGGAACTTGGTAGGTCCTGTCCTTGTGTATTATTTCACTGTTTGTTGATGCAGTCATTTGCAATAATAAGCAATTTGTGAAAGGTGTTTCTCTAATAATATCTTGCCCTTGTATATGGCGTAGCGTGGCCCATGGGCCATGAGGAACCTTATTCAAGTCGTCCCAAATTTGGAATATATTTTTGGGGACTCAACCACCAACGTTTTATAAATGCGTTCTCACTCAGTTGCTACCGGGACATTAACATTCCTAGCTCTATGTACCACACAGATTCATATATTCATTGATACTGTACACAATAACATGTGAGCCAGGTAGGTCAAGGGCAGGGGTCGGACTAGGGTGCACAGGCACAGGGGCAGGGCTAAATAAAAAAACAAACAATTGAGAGTCTGTTTTCCTGTCTTAGGAGTTGGTTCTTTGATGTTTTGGCAGCCCACGAGAGCCAAGCACTACCCGATGGTGACCTGAGTGCATAGGTGCCTGATTTTTCAAAAACATAACCCAAAACCATATTCCACCATGACATGGTGGCGAGTTGATTTGGTTAAAGGTAAAATGTTTTTTTTTTACCTGCATCTTTGAAGTTTTAGAAGGGCCTGCAATCATACCTGGCTCCTCCATATAGCCACTGCCACTTGATCCTTTGACAGTTTCCTAGTTCCTCTGCTACGGCCCTGCGCACCGAGGCTTTGTGATGTCTCTGCAGGATGGGTACAGGCAGGAAGAGTGATGGGTGGCCGCCTGGCTGCACTCCTCAACCGTGCATGTGGAAATGTTACAAAAAAAACCTTGGAGTGTGGGGGACAGGGCCGCAGCAGACAAACTAGGAAGCCGGAAGGAATTGACTGGCATGGCTGGTTGGGGGACCACCAACCAAGGCATGATGCAATCACTTCTAAAACTTCATAGCCCCTTACCTACTTATACTTCTTACAGTCACAGTCAGTTTTCCTGTCTCAATTAGGAGTTAGTTGGTTAGTTCTTTGATGTTTTTGGCAGCCCATGAGAGCCAAGCAGTACCTAATGGTGATCTGAGCACATAGGTGACTGATTTTTCAAAAACATAACCCAAAACCATATGTCACCACGACATGATGGTGAGCTGATTTGGTTAAAGGTAAAATGTTTTTTTTTACCTACGTCTATGAAGTTTTAGAAGGGCCTGCAGTCGTACCTGGCTCCTCCATATAGCCACTGCCACTTGATCCTTTGACAGTTTCCTAGTTCCTCTGCTATGGCCCTGCGCACTGAGTTTTTGTGACGTCTCTGCAGGATGGGTACAGGCAGGAAGAGTGACAGGTGGCCACCTGGCTGCACTCCTCAATTGTGCATGTGGAAATGTTACAAAAAAAACCTTGGAGCGTGGGGGACAGGGCCGCAGCAGATGAACTAGGAAGCTGGAAGGGATCGACTGGCAACATGGCTAGTTGGGGGACCACTAGGCATGGTGCAATCACTTCTAAAACTTTATAGACCATAACAAAATTTACATTAGACAAAAATCAACTAAACAAGCTTCAGAGTGGCATAGGGTATTGAGGTTATTATGAGCTTAATGTAAGCAAGCCCACAAAACAAATGCCTTCAAATATACGTAAGAAGGTTGGTTTACAACTACAAATGCATGCATTGGTTATTGCACTGACTAACTGCAGAGTGCAGATTGCCACAAAGCACATCCATTTTAAAGAGTAATGACACATGAGAGGTGACTGCTGGTGAGTTGGGTGGTCTCCTCTCTCATGATTGTGATGAGTGATGATGTGAGTTGTTTACACATCTGCATTTCTAATTGTATACCATAGAATAATCATAATTTTGGACGATGCATTTGCATGCATCGATCAGATGGCATCCAAAATGCAATTTTTGCTAGCTAAGCTACTTTTCGTTTTATGACTTATCACATTAAAAAAGTTGATATTATTTATAAGTAACCCAACATGGTTAAAAAACGTTACCATTAACTTTTTTAATTGTATTAAAATAGTTGTCTATGACTGTAACTGTACTGTACTCTGTTACTAAGAGAACAACTAACTGTGAGTGTGTGAGACACACAGCAGATAAATGCTACTGCTTGCTTGCTTGCTATAGTGGTGCTGGTAGTAGTGTTACTCGGGGTTTTAGGGTTAGGTAGTGTAAGTGTAGTAAGTAGTATAGTAAGTACTATTGATACTATTGGTAACACAAACCCAGCCAGCCCAGGCACAGCACCCATAACAAAAAAACACAATGATGATAATGTTTGTTTCTCTGACTTTGTTGTGTGTGACTGTAGTATGCAGTTATGCAGTAAGTATTGTGCACACAACACTTTTTTTTTATTCTGATCTGGAACACAGCTGCTGTGCTGTTACATTACAGATGTTGTAATAATGGGTTTGGTAAGGCTTGGAATCATTTACAATATGTACAATGAGTATGACTCTTGGATATAGTGTTGTATAGCCTGCTGCATTCTACTATCTTATCTGTAAATGACAATGTGATGAGAAAGAACAGAACAGATCATTAAACATACCAGCAGATACCAACCAATTACATATTTTATGTCTTTTTTTGTATATACAGTTACAAGACAAACACAGCAAAGTATAAGCAAGTATAATGATGTTACTTAAGTCTGAAGAAAAGTATGGTATTCTGCTAATGTTGAGACACAGTTTGCAGCTGTATGGTATACCGCTTTAAAACAATGTGTACCTCCATGATTTTTTGTAAGGGGTGCAATCTTGTACCCTTAAAACACGTTTGTACCCCTGAAAAATTTTGAGGAGGGTACGCTGTACCCCAGTTGCATGCAGCCAGTGGTAACTCTGTTTCAATCGTATCACCTCTCTCCCTCCTTTGCTCTAGGGTATACATAGTGAGCTCCATTAATCTGTCCTAATATGTTTTCTGATGCAGTCTCTGCACCATTTTGGTTGTCCTTCTCTGGACTGCCTCAATTTGGTTAATGTCCTTGTGAAAGTGTGGCCTCCAGTACTGCATGCAGTACTCCAGATGGGGCCTAACCAGTGTCTTGTAAAGAGGGATTGTTACCTCTTATCTTCTTATATACTTATCTTCTTTCTTCAAAACAAAAATACCGCCACCTTTATCAACATTTTTTAAGATATTGCACCCCCATGATCTTTAATTCTTCCAAAGCATGTTCCTCTTTCATGCTAATGTATTCATTACCAAAGTTCCAGTTTTTAAATAGGCTAACTACAGTATGTCATTTAAGTTCTAGTTGCTGAAAACTGAAATGTATGTATAGTGTATATTAGAATGTCATTACCACTAAAAAGCTTTACATTTCCAAACCTTGTTATGCTTTACCAGCAACGTCATGTATGCTGTTATGCTGTAGTAGCTACATACTCACTGCAGCATAGCAGCATAGAACGGTAAGGCTTGTGTTCGGCAAGTCCCTCGAATAAAATTAAACCACTCAGCTGTGACAGTTACTGACGCTCAGTGTAAACAGCAAAACATTAGCTGTGAGAAAAAAGAAATGGCATCAGCGGTCTTTTCTAAAGTTTTATTGTACTGCAAGAAATTTGTTCAAGACCAGGAAAACCAGAGAACATTAAAAAAAACTAACTGTGATTTAGGGCTGTTCAAAAGTTTTTTAGCAGATGTAGGTGAAAGCAGATCAATGTCACACATACCTGTAGAATGTAGTGATGGCAGTAATTACAAGCCCAACACGATCTGTGAGATAACTGGCAGTTTGGATAGACATCTAATTAAAGAGAAATACCCGCACTCAGTATTTCATGGTAACAAAGGCCAATTTAAAGAGACCCTGATAACTCTGGCAGCTAAACAAAAATTCCTGAAATGTATGGGTAATAGAAACAAACCAAACAGAGCAGAAGCAGTATCTCAGGATGACATAGGTAAGTTGTATGACAGTGACACACCTGGCAGGCAAAATCCTACCTCTCTACTGAACACTGTGTTTTTCAAAAATGACCTATTCTTCGCATTACGAACTGCTGAGCAATATTCGCTGAGGTGGGGGGATCTAAGATTGGACAGTGACACAGATGGCCAACAGTACATAGAGTGCTCTGAGAAACAAACAAAAAACCGAACTGAGGAAAACCCAAGAGATGTCAGGTCAGTGAAGCCTTGCATGTATAAAAACACTGAAAATCAGCTGAGGTGTCCTGTAGCAGCATACGTAGACTTCAGCAATCAAAGACCTCAAAAAATTTGCCGGCCCAGTGGTGTTGAAGGCTGAGGTGCTGGACGCCTTACCTCAAGTCATGCAGGTGACCCGTGTTCAGGAATGAGCACAGGTCATCGGGGATTGGTGGGGAGGAGAAGGATTGAGCATCCATTGGACTGCTCTCCTTCTCCTGGGTGGGGGGACACTAGCTGTCGGTGCTCCACTGGACCCTAGCGGCTGCTGGGGGGCAGCATGCTGACGCTACAGCTGAAGGGGAGGAGACAGGCAGATGCTTGGTGAGAGCTCTTGCGGTAGCATGCACACTCTCACCACAGGTGTCATTGCATGCCCTGCCTCCTCACTAGGGGAGAAAAGTGGAAAAAAGTTCCAGCTGGATGACATGGTCCCAGCACCACAACCGAGAAGGCACCTCCCTGGCATGGATCCGTTTGGGGTGGGTTGAGTCGCTCCCCACCACCCTGCCATGAAGGGTAAGTCATGGGGTGCACAAGGGAGGGGGTCTAACTTTTGGGGGAGGGCTGCACTGGGGGACAACTGAAGGCAGAAGCTGGGAGCTTGGAAGAAATAATATATCAAAAAAAAAAAGACCTCAAAAAATGATGGACATAGACATCCCTTTCTATCTAGCACCTAACCTAAATCAAAAACCTGGCTATTCAAAATGGTTTCATGCAATGCCAGTGGGACAGAACAAAATAATGTCTATGGTAAAACAAATGAAAATGCAGGCTGGGCTTCCAACAAACAAAAGAACCACGAACCACTCCACCCACAAAACTGCCATTCAGATGCTGGTAGATGGTGACATCCTGCTGAATGAAGTTCAACAGGTGTCTGGGCACAAATCCCTGCAGTCAATAAACAATTACAGCTTTTTGTCTAACGAAAAACAGAAGTGCCACAGTGTAATCCTTTGCGACAACACAAAACCATCTGAAGTGCCAACAACATCATTTGCTTCTCCCACTACCAGACTGTGACGAAAGGCCTCCGCAAGCACAGCAACAGACACCCTTTGGAGATTTAACCAACTTCAACCTCTTTGGAGCTAACTACATATTTCAACAAGGCTTCACCATCCAGATATTCAATCACCCTTCAACGAATTACCCACCTGTTATTCAAAAAAAATGCTGAGGTAGAATAAGGTAAGTATCTAAGTTGACTCCTGTGTTTAAAATGCAGTATCAAAAATGTGCTTTTCCATACCCCTTTGATGAAATCTATTTTTTTTTGTTCTTGTGTCTCTGCATCCTCATAGGCCACCGCAAAGAGGTCATAGTATGAGGACGTCCTGATTGTACAAAGACATTTCACTTCCTAGTTCCGGAACTCTCTCCTGTAAAGAAAATAGACTGATAAAAAATGTGTAGCTTTTTTTTGTTTTCTTACTTGTAATCATTCCCCAAAAAAAGCTGCTATTGTTGAGGTCTGAGTATACACGTTCTTGAAAGTAAGTAAATGCCTTATTACATAATCTGCATACTGTGTGACTCTTTTTGATTTAGATGTGTGTGTTTGTTTTAAACTAGTTTTCTAAACAACATTCCAATAATACACTGAAAAAAACAATGGATGAGTGTCCATCGGTGACGGGACTGCTTAGAGCATCTCGCAGTTTCTAAGGCGACCGAATCACTCGAGCTGCGCTCTTGAGGTTGAAGAGGTCACCTTAGGAACCGGTTGATGCTCTAACAGTCTTATTACCAATGGACACCCATCCATTATTCTCTATATTACCTTCACCTGAAATGAGGCTAGAATCAGTTAGAAATATATTTCTTTTCTCTTGCACTTAAATTCCTCCACATTGTTGCTTTTATTTCTGTTTTTGTTTAAAACAAAAATAGTATGCCCTTCTTCCAGTTCCTCTTGACCACATTTTGGTTTCATAACATTGGGGCCTGTGCATTGTGTGTATTGCCTATATACTGCAGATCCATGGTGCGTGGGCAATCCTAAATGTTAATGCCATGTACAATGGGTCCCGCTGACCCCTGTAAGCATGCACAGAAGGGACATGCATCCCTTCCACACTGGATCCCCTGGCTGGTCATATAGCTATGTGCACAGCCAGTCTGAGGGCATGTCTGGGGGGCATGACCACAATCCATGACATTCTCAAAGGCACAGAATGCCAGGTGGGGGTACAGGATATGCAGTCAAGGACCCTACCATATCCACTGTGTAGCCACCTGGAATTTGACCACTGGCTGTGACAGACACAACTACCCCCCATACACCATGCTGCTGTAGCTCTCTGGACAGACAGGAAGGGCTGGAAGCAGCCATTTGGGCACTCTTCTGTAAACGTTCAATTTGTCCCTCCCATGCCTTCCTGCAATCCCTTGTTCATGCAGAGCAAAGGATGTACTCCAAGATCCAGGGTGGGCATCCAATTGGATGCCTGCCTGTGTACTTCAGTTTGCCGCCCATGCAGCAGCGTGCCATGGCAGGCCACGAACAGGCACCCTCTGGAGGCACACGGTAGTGTATACTGTGTGCCTGTTCATAGGTGCGGAGCTACACTGCCCAGGTACTCGCAAATCATGTGTACCTGGCTCCACATTAATGCACAGCCCCCCATTGTTTGTATCATCTGTTATTTCTTATTCCAAAGCCTCAATAAGAATTAAAATAACCTCTACACTTGATCCTTCTGAATGAAGACTTTTCAATGTCCTCCTTGTAAGAAATGTTTCCATAAGTCAATCTTCCTAAAGAAGTTAATAATGTCAGCTTCCAAATTAAAGCTATTGATTTTTGGAGTTGGAATGAATGTTACACCATGTAATAGGACCTTCTCTAGTATTGGTGTCAAAATTGTACTGGAAAAATTAGATAATTGTTATTTTCTTCCCTAGTATCTGTCTCCTGTTCAGTCCTGTATTTTATGATTCTCCTGCTCCCTCTCTTACATGTGTGTGCATTCCCTTTTCTTTGATTTTTGTTTTGTTTATTTTTGCTTGGGCCAATCTAATAGATACTTTTCCACATTCTGTTTCCTCCCAATTGATGTTAGTTGTTGCTGTCAGAGGTCAAGGAGTTTGAGGTGGGGGGAGGACTTTGATAGTAACCTGACTTGTCTGTGGATGTATGGGTTGTACCTTTATAGTTCACTAATTGTCTCCTTTCACTGCTTCTACACCATGACCTCGTTATTTTAAAATGTGACCTCCCTTGACTATTGGAGCAATTTGTCCTTTCCCAATTAAAGATTTTAGCGATCAGAAAATCTTGTTCATTTCTTTGAAATATTTTTCTTTCCTGATTTTAATTTCCTCTTCATATATGCTAAGTTTCTTTTTTTAATTCTGAACCAAATGCACCAAAATCCTTGTGTCCCTTAAACTTTGCAAGTCCTTGTTGCATTGTTTTTGTGTGGAGAAGTGCTGCTGCTTGCAGTATGAGCCAGTCCCAGGAGGGAAATGTCGATGCCTATAGGCACAGCGACCCCTTGTGGTAGGACAGAGAATCCGCTCACTTTTGAGAGGGGCGCAGATTCAGTAATTGCACTGAGTGATACTGATGGAGGCTACAGCCAACATCTGGGGAGGTAGGGAGAAAAGAAAAACACTAGGGGGGGTCTGCCTGCCATCTCCATGATGTTCACTGGCACAGCACACTCACACCCCACACTATGAAGATCTCCACCTGCATGGATCCTTGGTACTGGGGAAAGGATGGCTCACCGCCTAGGATAACACCGCATGGGGCATTATGACAGTAGAGAGGTTAGTGAAAGATTGGGCTGGGTGGTTGCTTGGCCATAATAGAAACTGACATGCAAATCAATTCAGAGGAAAAGATACACAGGAAAACATGTAATGATGTAAGGCTTTACATAAGAGACTTTAGCAATTTGTATAGAAATTATCACAAAATGTGACATTTTCAAATAAAGCACACACATTTGTGGCTCCAAAACAATGCAGTAAAAACATGGACCTAACTTGCTCCCATATTAAAGCATGAAATTAATTGGACTGTTGTTCATTAAACACAATTCCTAAAAAGGCAGCTTGAAGGTATCCAAACTAGAAGCCTTCATTTTCTGCAGATAAGTTACAAGAGTTGGTTAGCACCAAAAAAGGCTAACTTGGGTTGGGAGTGGCAAACTTAGAAGGTGGACAGGAATTGTTTGATGTGGTTGGAGTGGAAAAGCAAGCTGGGTAGGAAGGCACTGGCATTTGCTGTGCTTGGGGTGGAAGCAGCAAGCTAAGTGGGGTGGTTGAAGTGTTTATTGCAGCCAGTGTGGGAATGGCAATCTGTGCAGGGACTTTTTATGTGAGGGTGGTAACATTGAGGCTGACAATCTCAGTAAGTGAAGTCTGGGTCTTTGTTTTAGTTAGGCAGGAGTGGTAAACTAGGCATTGGTTCAGTTGTTTGTTGGTGTTACTGTATATGGGAGCAGTAGGCAGGGATGCAGGTCATGGTGTCTGTTTGGATTGTGGAGGGGTGCTTCTTACTATGTTCAACCTGGATAAAAAACAACCAGCAAAAGGATTGTCTGAAATGTAAGCTCTTTGTTTAGCCATGTATTTTACTAATACAAACTAGCATAAAGCCTGGTAGCTAGTCTTGTTAATTCTGATGAGTACAGATGTTATGAAGTTCAATTTCAGCAGTGAAGGTGTGAAATTCACCATTGTGAATTACTTCATGAAGTTTCTACTTCATTATTCTGTCATTTCACAATAAGTTTTCCTGGGAAAGGGCACTTTTTAAGGCAAAGTCAGACAACGTATGGTGAAGTAGCTACTTCGGTGGTGAAATTAGGTAAGTTTGCATAGAGAACAAGTCACATCACCTGGTGAGAACTTCATGAAGTTGGCACTTTATGAATTTTTCCAATTTTGTGAATCAATTGCAAAGCAAATTTTGTCCACTTCACCCATCTCTACTGGTGAGTAAGACAAAAAAAATTGCATCCTTTCAGTTTCAGAACATACTGTATACCTATTCTCTCTGCTGGCAACTCCTGACAGCACACTTAACACTCCTAATTAGAGAACCAGACATTTTACATGTCCCCATTCTTTTATGATTATAGCAATGTAACCTACCACTAAGCAACAAGCACCCAAAGTAGTAGACTGTGTGATGAGATAGCCCATACGTATTTGTACTGTTCAGAAATGATACAGATACAGATACATGGATGTGGTTCAGAATTAAGCCACTGGCCCTTTAAGCATTCTATGATAAAATCACCAAGTGCTGAGATTGCTCTCAGGCCTGGTTACATATCAAAGGCTAGGCTACAGGAACTAGTAAATAAAAACATTTATTACAGTACCTTCATTTGTATCTGAATGATCAGACATCAAGACCAGGAGAAGGGGAGATGGGAAGTCTGAACCTCTTTTGTAAGTCTTGTTGTGGTTTCCCTGACACCAAGGGAAGTTATTGTCTATTTCAAGTAAGTTTCATAGCAGGGGGCTGGCCACGGGAACAAAGACAAACTATATTAAAGGAAATAAGGGTATTTTATACTCTAGAGGGCTAGGGTGGAGCAAGAGTGACACCTGCTAGAAAAAAGGTGAACTACTGAAGCTGGTGTTTTATATCCAGGAGAAAAGGTGAACTACTGAATCCAATACAAAAACAAAAATGTAACTGCTGAATCTTATAAAAGAAATGTATCCTCCAATTATAGCAGTAGACTTGAGTGACATCACTGGCTGTATAAGAGAGAACACACAGTTAAGAGCCTTGCTTTTTGGTATAAATTTTCCAGGTGATAGCTTTGGGTAGTTTTGCTAGAAAAGAACTATTGATAGTGAGTGAACTTTGTCGCACTGAAGAAGAGAGAAAAACTTTTAGGAAAGAAGCTTTTCTCTGAAAAAAACTGAATTTTGCTGGAGAAGAAAATTCAGAGATGACATCATCTTGCTGAACCTTATGAGAACTTTTTTCAGAAAACTTGAAGAAATTTTCTGGCAGATGGGGCTTTTCATACCTTGGACTCCAAACTTCAGTAAGATAGTAACTTGTAGCATTCATAGTGTGTAGGTTTATTGTTTACTTCCACATTTTTTAACATTGTTCTTTGCAACCCAATACCCTAAATTGTGTAGAATATTTTAATGTGTTTTCTTTCTTAAGTGAACTTCTTATGATTTTCTTATCTACTCTGCCTGGGTCTAATTTGTGTGGTAAACATTTTAAGGGAAAAGGTTTTATCAGACTGATGCCTCATTTTAGTTGGACCGCTTGGCTACTAACTACTGAATTTTAGAAATAAAGGCTCCTTCGATAGAAAGAGAGGAAACTCTCCTTCTTGACAGTCAAAGTCACAGAGTTCATTGGGGGGGGAGTCACCTGGGATCAAGGGGATCCAGCTGTGCCTAGGGGTGAGCTCATGACAGATTTCGTGCCAGCTACTGGGATTTATGAATTGTCTGTGCAAAACCTCCACACAATAGAAGGAAGAATTTGGAAAAGAGGGAAACAAATTGCTTGCAGACAATAATATCCTTCCCTGTTTAAATTGTTTCCTGAGAAACAATAATTAGTGTTAGTATAGGAGCAGAACATGGCTTCCAAGTAAAACACTTTAAATGTGGAGCAGCTAATGCTGCTGTGTGTTGAAAAGGAAATTTCAAGTAAGAGCCAAAATAAAAAAGCAACTCACTGAAGCCCTCATGGTGGCTGATGCAGAGGCAGCCACAAGGAATGTGCAGTCATGGTCGGTGACTCAAGGTGAGCAGACCTCAAATGCAAAGGGTCCAGAGATGTACCAGAAGCCACGGGTCCAGAGGGAGACATCCAAAGAAAAGGAGCTGGAGAGGCTGAGGCTCCAGGTGGAACTGTAGAAAGCACAGCTTGCCCAGCAAGCCCAACAGCAAAAGATGGAGTTGGATCAGAGAAGGTTCAAAATGGAAATGGAGGAAAAACAGCATCAAAGGGAGGCAGAGGAAAAGCAATGCCAAAGAGAGACCAAGGCAGAGGAAAAGCAGCACCAGAGAGCATTTGAACTGAAGAAGCTTAAAATCAAACCAACTGCATCTGAGCAGGTAAGGGGTGGGGTGAACCTGAGACTCCAGGGCTGGGGTATAAATTAAATTCAAAATGGACTGCTGAATTTAAAGAGGGGGAGGATACGGAAACATTTTTAAATTCATGTGAAAAGGTATGTATCCAGACCAACATACCCAAGAAGGCCTGGAGCTTCCATGTATTCCAACTACTTACTGGCAAGGGGCATGAGGCATTGGGACAGATAGACAATGTGGATAGCTGAGATTATGTAAAGCTAAAAATTACATTGTTAAAAAAATATGATTTGAACCCCGAGGCCTACAGGGCAAAATTTCACAAATTTAGAAATGGGCCTAAAATGAGCTCTGAGGAACTCACCACCAAACAGTGTCAGTATCTGAAATGTTGGTGGAAGGGGGTGAAAGCTAATTCAGTTGAAGCAACTGAAGAGCTGGTACTGTTAGAACAATTATTTTGGACATGCTCAACAGAGCTAAAAACTTGGCTGGAGGACCAAGAACCTCAGACAGCCAAACAGACTGCTGAGCTAGTAGACCACTATGCTCAGAGCAGGCCTGCTCTCAGGAGAAATGGGGGAGCAGGGAATACAGGGGAAAAAGAGAAAGGTGTGCCTTTTGAACAGCCAAAAGCCACATTGCCTCTACAAAAGGAAGGGAACCACACTGTACCTAAAAGGGATTTGGGGGAAAGAAAACATGATGAGTGTTTGTTGTGAGAAAAGCCAGGCCATATTTCTAGGCAGTTTCCAAAAAAGACACAAAGTGTAAAGGGGTCTGTGCAAACTGAGCTGGTCGCAAACTGTATTTCTAAAGCTATTCCTGCAAATATGAGAAAGTTCATTAACCCAGTCACAGTGAATGGGGTACAAACTCAAGGGTTAAGAGATACTGGAGCATCTCTTACCCTAGTAAAAGAGGAGTTGATGGAACCTGAAGAAATCCTGCCTAATCAGTTTGTATCCATAAGGGATTTCACGGAGGCAGAGACAACCTACCCCTTAGCCAGTGTTACCCTAGATTGGGGAGATGCAGGTGAAGGGACACGGAAGGTGGCTGTAGCCAACACCCTCATTATGGATGTTATTGTAAGAAATTATGTTCCAGAGGGGTTGGTATGTACTGTCACCCACAGCCAGAGGGCTAGGGGCATCCATGACATTCAGAACCCCACAGAGATTCCTACAGGAGAGGTTAGGAGACAGGTCAGCCAGCCTGTGGCTCTTGAAAGAGAGGGTGCTAATAAGGGATAGAACTTCCCCTAGTGGCAGTTCACCAAACTGCTACTAAGGTTTGCTCTAAAGAGGGAAGGATAACACATAGCCAGAGGAAGGGGGATGGTTGTGATACTGCATCCCATATGTTCATAGCTATGCATCTCAGTCTGGGAACTGATAGGGGCATACCCCATGCCTTGGGCAAGTGTGAGAAGCTGGCAGCAGCACAGCAAACTGATCCTAGCTTGAAGAAGCTGAGAGCCTGTGCAGAGTCTGATGGGACACAGGGAGGTGATGGAAAACATAGAGTATTTTGGGACAATGGGCTGTTGTATACCCAGGACATAGAGACAGAGAGGGGTGATGGGCAGGTAGCTTGCTGTTCCCTGGGGGTATCGTGAGTCATTGCTCAAGGTGGCTTGTGACATTCCCATGTCTGGACATCTGGACATTGCTCATATAATGAAGCTCTTAGCCCAAAATTTCTATTGGCCAAATTTCGCCAAGCAGGTGAAGGAGTACTGCCAATCCTGTCCCCGGTGTCAGGAAATAGGGAAGGCTGGGAGCAAAGCCTAGGCTGCCCTGATTTCTTTGCTAGTTGTGTAGAAACCATTCCAAAGGGTGGGAATGGATATTGTAGGTCCCTTGAATACCCCAAGCTCCACTGGAAAAAGGTACATATTGATGGTAGTCAATTATGCTACCCGCTATCCAGAAGCCATCCCCCTGTCCTCCATTAAGGCGGACAAAGAGGCTGATGCATTGTTATGGATTTTATCCCATGTAGGGTTTCCACAGGAGGTTATCTCTGATCAAAGAGGTAACTTCATGTTGGACCTTATAAAATGTTTGTGGGAGAAGTGTAGTGTCATACAGAGGCGCACGATGCCTTACCGCTCACAAGCCAATGGTCTAATAGAGAGATTTAAAGGAACACTAAAGGCTATGCTTATGGCATTTGCAGAACAGCATGGGCGGGATGAGGAGAGGTACCTCTCCCACCTGCTGTTTGCCTACAGGGAAGTGCCACAAGAATTGACAGGGTTTTCACCCTTCAAGCTCTTGTATGGACACAGGGAGAAGGGGCCCCTATATTTGATACAAGAAGACTGGGAAGGTAAGCATGCCACCCAGAGGACTCCCATAATGGAGTATGTTTTAAAATTCAGGGAGAAACTGAAGGAACTTATGGGTATGGCCAGAGCAACCTGTCCGCTGCCCAGCAAAACAAAAGACCTGGTACAATCATGGGGCCAGAGCTCACTCATTTGGGGTAGGACAGGAGGTAATGGTTCTGATCCCAGTCCAGAAGGACAAGCTGTAGGCAGAGTGGGTGGGACCATACAAGGTAATCTGGCAGGTAAACGATGTGAGCTACATTGTAGAGTTACCTGACCAAAAACATGCCTACAGGATGTACCATGTAAATATGATGAAGTCCTATTTAAATAGGGCTGACATAGTACTTGAGGTTTGCAGTCCTGGGAAAGAGGTAGGCAAGGAGGACACCCTCTTGATTTGTTAGCGGAAAGTAAACAGGAGTCATCTGTGCAGACCATTCCATTGTCACCCCAGTTGACACCTGTACAGGCCCAAGAAGTAAGGATGGTTTTGCAGGAGTTTACCCCTTTATTTACATCCAAGCAAGGATGGACCCCACTAGCAGTGCATGATGTAGATACCGGGACACAAGCTCCCATATGAAGGACAGCCTAATGGGTATCTGAAACAGTCCTTAAAGACATTAGGAGGGAAATAGGGAGGTGGGGGACATGTTGGATCTAGGGGTGATCCAGAAATCCCATAGTTCCTGGGCCTCACCTGTAGTCCTTGTCCCCAAGCCAGCTAGAACTATATGGTACTGTGCAGACTATCGTGGGCTGGATGCCATCATAAAATCTGATGCCCACCAAGTGACCTGCATAGATGAATTGCTGGACAAGCTGGGAGGGGTGACATATTTAATGACTTTAGACCTGACAAAAGGGTATAGGCAGGTGGAACTCACTGACAGGGCTAGGAAAAGGTCAGCTTTCATTACCCCAATTGGCCTGTACGAATTTAAGTCATATCCTTTGGGATGAAGAATGTCCATGCCACATTCCAGCGGTTAGTGAATTAGGTGTTACATGGTACAGAGGTCAGGTACCTGGATGACATAGCAATATTCAACCATATTTGGGAGGAACACCTGACACATTTGAGGGAAGTGTCTCTCAGAATACAGGCAGCAGGGCTAAATATCAAAGCAGAAAAGTGCCAGGTGGCCGTGGCAGAGGTCACTTATTTGGGATATGTCATGGGAAGGGGTCAACTCCATCGAAACCAGGCAAAAATAGAGGCAATTGTGGCCTGGTCCATGCCTGAAACCCAGAAACAAGTTAGGAACTTTCTTGGGACCGCAGAGTATTATAGGAAATTTGTACCCAATTACAGTCCCCTGTCAGCTCCTTTATCTGAGCTGCTAAAAAAGAAGCAGTCTAAGAGTGTGAACTGGAACCCAGCCTGTGACAAGGCCTTCACACAACTGAAAACCTCAGGGTGTAGTGCCCCAGTGCTGGCCAGACCAGACTACACCCAGCCATTTGTGGTGCAAACGGACACCTCGGATATGGGAATAGGGGCTGTCCTCAGTCAGATATCCAGTCAAGGTAAAGAACACCCCATGGTATACCTCAGCAAGAAGCTGCTTTCCTGTGAACAAGCCTATTCCATGGTGGAAAAAGAATGCCTTACTTTGGCATGGTTGCTGAAAAAGTTGGAACCATACCTTTATGGGTGACATTTTAAGGTACAGTTGGACCATGACCCATTAGTGTGGTTGGGAAAAATGGGTAAAACAAACAGAAAACTCCTTAGATGGAGTATTGCCATACAGGTCTATTATATGGAGGTGACCCACAGGCCCAGATCTGAAAATGTGAATACAGATGGCCTACCTCGCATATTCGAACCATAACAGAAATGTGAGAACTCTGCCGTAAAAAGGGACGTGTTCCCACTGGTTCAGTCTTAGGAGGAAGGGATGTTATGAGATAGTCCGTACATATTTGTACAGTTCAGATATAATATACATACATATGCTGTGGTTCAGAATTAAGCCACTGGCCCTTTAAGCATTCTATGATAAAATCACCAACTGCTGAGATTGCTCTCAGGCCTGGTTATATATCACAGGATAGGATACAGGAACTAGTACATGAAAACATTTACTACCTTCATTGATATCTAAATTTTCAGACCTCAAGACCAGGTGAAGGGGAGATGGGATGTCTGAAACTGTTTTGTAAGTCTTGTTGTGAGTTCCCTGACACCAAGGGAAGCTATTCTCTTTTCAAGTATGTGTCACAGCAGTGGGGTGACCAGATGAACAAAGACAAAATATGTTAAAGGAAATAATGGTATTTGATACTCTAGAGGGCTATGGTGGAGCAAGATAGACACCTGCAGGAAAAAAAAGGTGAACTACTGAAACTGGTATTTTATATTCAGAAAAAAAGGTGAACTACTGAATCCAGTACAAAAATAAAAATGTAACTGCTGAATTTTATAAAAGAAATGTGTCCTCCAATCGGAAAAGTAGACTGGAGTGACATCACTGGCAGTATACGAGGGACTACACAGTTAAGAGTCTTGCTTTTTGGTAAAATTTTACCAAGTGATAGCTTTGGGTAGTTTTGCTGGAAAACAACTACTGATAGTGAGAGAACTTTGCGTCACTGAAGAAGATAGAAAAACTTTGCGGAAAAACACTGCATTTTGCTGGAGAAGAAAATTCAGAGACTAACATCACCTTGCTGAACTTTTTGAGAACTCTTGTCAGAAAACGTGAAAAATCTTTCTGGCAGATGGCGCTTTTCATATCTTGTACTCCAAACATCAATAAGGTAGAAAGGTTTATCATTCATAGTGTGTAAGTTTATTGTTTTCATCTCCATTTTTTCAACATTGTTGTTTGCAACCCAATACCCTAAATTGTGTAGAATATTTTAATGTGTTTTCTTTCTTAAGTAAACTTTTTATTATTTTCTTATCAACAGACAAACGTAAAGGGAACGTACAAGCTTACATGGGCAGGCTGGGTGGGCCATAGGCCCTTATCTTCTGACAGTATCTATGTATCTATTTAACTCTGCCTGGGTCTAATTTGTGTGGTATACATTTTAAAGAGATATGCTAGCTTCAGTGTGTGTGCACCAGAGATATCAGTGCCTTACCTCTCAGGATGTAAGTTGATAAGAAGATGTTCCACAATAGTGCCACAGTTTTACCATAAAAACACTTGTAATTTAACGATCTTCGGTGGACCGCGAAAACATCTGCACTCTTCAAAGCAGACCACAAACTGAAGAAATGCCGGTAAGCTGTATAATGGCATAAATAGTTTTTTTTTTCAACTTTGGTGCATCTCTTGAGCATTTTTGGGAATTTTGGCACCAAATTTTCAACACGTGGTTATTGGGACCCCTCCTCATGAATTCAGTCACTGTCATGGCATTATTCAGTCCCAAAAGGTAATTTTGTGGTCACTGCACGGAATCACCTTTCACGACTGAGTAACAAAGAGACAGTGTTTCTGTTCATGAGGTGTCCTCCCAAAAAGCCTATGTTGTAAATTTGGTGAAGAAATTCAAAAAAATTACTGTGTTATGACCGTGCATTGCACAGTTTCCATGCACACTTGTAGCTTCGCCAATTTGTAATATTTTCACTCCAGATTTTCAACATTGCCATTTTTTCACACCTCCTTATGGACAGTGTAGCTGTCATTTTTCACATCATGGCCAAAATGTGTTTTCTCACTACCGATGCAGAATAGTGCGGTTGCTGTGGGAAATCAGTGTTCGGACAGATTACGAAAATCACAGCAACACTGTTCATGAACAGAGGTCCTTTAAAATACCTATGTTGAAAATTTGGTGACAAAAGTCCATAAAATGAATATGTTACAAGTGTGCTTTGCACAGTTTCCACGCACACTCATAACTTTGACAATTTGTAATGTTTTCACTCAACATTTTCAACATTGTCAATTTTGCACACATCCTTATGAACAGTATAGCTGTCATTTTTCAGATCCTGCTTGAAATGTGTTTTCGCACAAGTGGTGCACTATGGCATGGTTGCTGTGGGAAATCAATAATCAGGACAGATGAAGAAAATCACAGTGACAGTGTTCATAAGCAGAGATACCAAAATGCCTATGTTGAAAATTTGGTGAAATAATTCCACTAAATGACTGTGTTATGAGTGTGCATTGCGCAGTTTCTACATATGCTCATAAATTTGAGCATTTTTAATATTTTCACTCAAGATTTTCAACACGGCCATCTCTTCACACATACCTATGAATGGTACAGCTGTCATTTTTCACATCCTGCCCAAATGGTGTTTTCCCACATCTGGCGCAGAATGGCATGGTCACTGTGAGAAATCACTGTTCAGGACAGATTAGCAGAATCACAGTGCCACTATTCATGAGCAGAGATCCCAAACACTTTCATGAAGTGGGGGTCACAGAAATGGCGTGTTGCAAATTTGTAGTGCAAATACCAACAAACAGCCAGGGCATTAGGATTTCTAACCATAACGTCCCACCCTGTACAGACTGACAGGCATCAGAGGTGTGTCTTTCCATTGCCGGCTGTCATGCTCATGCCATACCATCCCCCTCCACCCTCAAGCCACTGACAGGCATCGAGGTGTGCCTTGAACTCTTCAGCCCCACAGTTCACTCCATTCTTCTATGCTGAACCCATTTCAGTGTATGTCCTTATGAAATGGGGCGACTGTAAAGACGAACACCCCAAGGCACACCTCAGCACTTGTTGGTGTCTGCAGGATAGGGTGAGGTAAAAAGCCATGAGTGTTATGGCTGAATGGGGTAAGCATAAGGCCCGAGGACCCCAAGGCACAATGCAATATTTGTCGCACTGCAGGGTAGGGTGTGCTGAAATGCCATGAACATTATGGCTGATGCCCAAAGGCACACCTCAGTGCCTGTCTGTCTCTGTAGGGTGATGTGGGGTTTGACATCACTTTCATTCTTCACTGCCATTCCTATTATGCATCTGTTCAAATCCTGCACTACCGATGCCAATGTCAATGTCAGCAAGACAACATTCGACATTGACAAATGCTTGTTTGTATTGTAATGGTCAGTTTGTGGTGAAACGTGGGTACTGGTTGACTAACAATGGCCTTGTTAGTTGACCAGTGCCCCCATTTCACCACAAACTGACCATTACAATATAAAAAAATCAGAAAAATGCCCCCATAGATAATAATGGAGTGCGACCCCATGCTCTCCCTAGCATCATGTCACAACTTTGCTGAGTGTGTGGGTGGAGCGTGGGCGGCTCTTAACACCAGGAAGTCCTCAGGACCCAGTGAAAGTTAAATTACGAGTGTTTTTATGGTAAAACTGTGGCACTATTGTGGGACAGTCTTATCAACTTACATCCTGGAAGGTAAGGCACCAATATCTCTGCTGTGAACTTGGTGAATCTCTTTAAAGATCATGTGCAACGGTTTTTACACATTTTTTATAGAAGCTTAAAAAGCTGAAATTCAAGTCCATGTGTCATGATTAGCGTTTCCTGAAAATTTTGTGCTGTTTGGTTTTGTGGTTTTCTTTAAATCAGCATTTGTTAACTCGTTCTACAGTGGCTGTAAACAGTGGAGTTATTTCTGTCCTCTCAGTCAAACTTAAAGTGCGGTGACATCATTTTGGAGTAGCTTGCTGTTTCAGATTCCACATCAGAGCAGCACTCTGTAGAGTTTATGGTTTGCTGAGCTCTCCAGGTTTGTTACTAACCCAGTCTCTGGTTTGTGTTTAGATCTGCTTAAAATATATCATTCTTTTCCTTTAAAAAGCTGATAATTTCATTTTCAATGCTGAATTGAAGTAGTGGAAATCTTTTTCTGTGAGAAATCAGCTTGTCTGTATCACAGCTTTTGTTATTTGTTGTCAAACCTCAATTTTTTTTCTAACTATATAATGCAGGGCTATTTAATGAATATAAAATAAATCTAAATTTTGTTCATTCACAGAAACAGCTGTTCTTTGATGTAGCCTTCATAAATACAATCATGTAAGAACATTTTTATTTCATGTCAGATTGACAAACAGGTGATTGTCACACTCTGCTACAGAATTTCAAGCACATGTACTGTCAGAACTCACAAAGGTCAGTTCTTTGGTGGTTTCTGTTTGAAGATACATCATGTATGTGCATAACTAGAAACACCAGATGGCATTCTGATGCAACATGTCACTGACCAGCAGTTGAGGCAACTGCAGTCTACTGCCACCAGTCCCCTGCCCTACAAGCCCCTTGCCTTCTTCTCCACATTCAAGGTTGCTGCACCCTGCTGCCCACTGTGTTCTCCCACACAGTTGGGGATTGTGGACCCTGCTGCCTCCATCCCCTGCATAAAGAATCAGGACTACTGCACCTTGCCGCTCCCTGCCCAAACGACTGGGGTTGCTGCATCCTGCTGACCTCTCTCCCCACCCTCACAGTTAGTAATGCTGCACCTGTTGCCCCCTGTTCTGTTTCCACAGTCAGGGCTGCTGTGCTATGCTAATCCCTAGAGTGCCAGGTTCACTGCCTCCACAGTTGGGGATGCCGCACCATGCTGCTCTAACCACCAGAGGTGGGGCATTTGCTGCACTCACTACCCACTTCCATTGCACCAAATGGTCAGGACTGCTGCACCATGTGTACCCCATCACACAGTCAGAGCTGATGTACCCTGATGCCCCATGTGTCCTGCTCCACAGTTGAGGCTTTTGCACTATGCTGTCTTCTGTCCCCTGTCACCACAGACAGGGCTGCTGCACCATCCTCCTTTCTTCATAGTTGCAGTTGCTGTGGCCTGCTATGCCCTAGAGTACCATGCCTCTGCAGTTAGGACTGCTGCACCATGCTGCCACTTGCCACAAGAATCGGGGCATTTGCTGCACCCTGTTGCATGCCTCCACAGTTGAGACAGTTGCACCCTGCTGCCTCCTTGCCACCAGAGTCAGATCCTTTGCTACACCCTGCTGAGACAGGAACAGGGGGCAATATGTGCAGTGTTCCTGACTGTGAGGGTGAGAGAGAGGGTAGCAGGCTGTAGCAACCCCAACTGTTCGGGAAGGGTGCAACACAAGAGTAAGGGCATTTGCTGCACCCTCTCCCCTGCCTGTGGAGGCAAGGGGCTCTGTGGTGCTGCAGGGCACAATGGTGGCAGGGGACAAAGAACACCATGGTGCAGAAGCCTTGACTGTGGGGCTGGACACAGGTGGGCATCAGGGTACAGCAGCCCTGACAATAGCAGAGGGTGCACATTGTGCAGCAACTCAGCCCATTTGGGGCAATGGAAGTACATAGCAGGGTTCATCAGCCCCAACTGTGGATGCAGGTGACATGAGACTCTAGGGTGTAGCATAGCACAGCAGCCCTGACTATGGAGATAGGAACAGGGGGCAGCAGGGTGCCATGGCCTTGGCTGTGGGGGTGGGGACAGAGGGCAGCAGGGTGCAGCAGCCCTGAATGTTCGAGCAGGAGATAGGGGTGGCTTCAGGATACAGCAGCCCAAACTGTATAAGTGCAGCAGCCATGCCTGTTTGGGACAAGGGATGTGGGGCAGGTTGTAGCAAAAGATCTGACTCTGGTGGCAGAGAGACAGCAGGGTGCAACTGCCTCAACTGTGGAGGCATGCAACAGGGTGCAGCAAATGCCCTGAATCTTGTGGCCAGTGGCAGCATGGTGCAGCAGCTCAAACTGCAGCAACAAGGGGCTCTAAAGCACAGCAGGCCATAGCACCCCCAACTGTGTAGAAAGGAGCAAGGTACAGCAGCCCTCTCTCTGGTGACAGGGGATAGAGGACATCATGATGCAAAAGTCTTGACTGTCATGCAGAACATGGGGTATCAGGGTACAGCAGCATTGACTGTGAGATGGGGTACAGTTGGTGCAGGAGCCCTGCCTATTTGGGGCAATGGAAGTGGGTAGCAGGGGGTAGTAAAAGCTCCACCTCTGGTGGCTAGGGCAGCATGGTACAGCAGCCCCAGCTGTGGAGACAGGGAACCTGGCACTCTAGGGCTTAGCACAACACAGCAGCCCTGTCTGTGGAGACAGGAACATGGGGCAACAGGTGCAGCTTCCCTACCTGTGAGGGTGGTGGAGAGAGGGTAGCAGAGTACAGCAACCCCAACTGTTTGGGCAGGGTGCAGCACCCCTGATTCTTTAGGCAGGGGATGGAAGCAGCAGGGTGCACAATCCCTGACTGTGTGGGAGAAGACAGTGGGCAGCAGGGTGCAGCAGCCTTGAATGTGGAGCAGAAGGCAGGGGGCCTGTGGGGCAGGGACAGGTAGCAGTAGACTGCAGCTGCCTCAGTAGTGGGGCAGAGATCAAATGCATCAGGATGCCACATAGTGTTTCTAGTTATACACATACATTATGTATTTTCACGCAGAAACCACCAAAGAACTGAAATTTGTGAGTTCAGACAGGTGCCTGACACACTCTGCTAGTGTTTCAAGCTCATGTACTGTTTGTCAATCTGACATGAAAAAAAATGTTCTTACATTTAATGTATTTATGAAGGCTACATCAAAGACAGACTGTTTCTGTGAACAAACAAAATTTAGATTTATTTTATAGTCATTTAATAGTACAGTGTTATATAGTTAGAAAAAAAGTCTGAGTTTTGATTAGAAAGAACTAAGAGTTGTGACAGAGAAGCTGATTTCTCACAGAGAAAGATTTCCACTTCTTCAATTCAACATTGAAATTGAAATTATCAGCTTTTACAGAAGAAAATTACATTTTAAGCTGATCTATCTAAACACAAGCCAGAGACTGGGTTTGTAAGAAATTTGGAGAGCTCATCGAACCATTAAATCTACAAACTACTGCTCTGATTGGAAATCTGAAACAGCAAGATACTCCAAAATGATGTCATCGCACTCTAAGTTTGACTGAGAGGAGAAAAATAACTCCACTGTTTTCAGCCACTGTAGAGCAAGTTAACAAATGCTGATTAAAAGAAAACCACAAAACCAAACAGCATGAAATTTTGAGGAAACACTAGTCATGACACAGGGACTTGAATTTTTGCTTTTCAAGCTTTTATAAAAAATATGTAAAAACCGTTGCACATGATCTTTAAGGGAAAAGGTTTTGTCAGACTGATGCCTCATTTTAGTAGGATCGCTCAGCTACTAACTACCAAATTTTAGAAATAAAGGAAGCTCTCCTTCTTGACAGTCAAAGTTACAGGGTTCATCAAGGGAAGGGGGGTCTCCTGGGATCAAGGGGATCCAGCCATGCCTAGGTGTGAGCTTGTGACAGACTGAAACCTATTATTATAATATTTCTCAGCTAATATTACATTTGTCCTACAGTCTGTAATATTTATATGTAATCATTTGACATATTACTGTTGCAGTAAAGCTCACTTAAATATACCATATCTGTTAAATGCATAGCCTGCTTTGGTGCATATTTCTAATGTCTCAAATCCATTTGTATTTCCTCAGTATTAACTGACCTATTACATGCATTTATGAGCCCATTTAAATGCACTGATCTAGTTCCAAAGGACAGTGCTCTGACTGGTACTTCATTACCTAACCGAGTGTTTTGGTTATTAACAGCTGTTGGAAGGTCTTTACTGCAGTGCCAGTAAGGAACATAATCACTCCTAATATCTTTCAATCACAAATCTATGTTTAATAATGTCCCAGTGAGCACCTTATTAAAATAACTTTTTTTTCCTATTCTTTCTTTATCCACCTTATACTCTGGCAGCATTCCTTTCCAGTGGCTACCCCCAGCCCTGTCACCCACCTTACCCAGGACTTACCTGTTAAACCACAATGGCTACCTAGGTGGGTGCCTTGGTTGGTCGTGCGGATCCCATGAGGGACAGTGCCATTATCCGCCATTTGAGCTTTTTCCCCATTTTACAGCTTTTTCCACAGACAGGCATGCATGCCATGGCATGCACATATTGTGCAAAGATGCTGTGAAGCTTCTGCACCTGCACCCAGCCAACCAGTTGGGTGACTGCTGCCATGACACCTAGCCTCTACTGAATGGTGGGCAAGCAGCTGTACATGCTGTCTTCCTTCCCTGAAGGAGGAGAGCTGTCATAGCACACTCAATCCTCCATCACCTGGCTGACCTCCTTTTGACCCCAATTAATTTCTGAACCCAGCTTGCTGACATGGTTGGCGGTGAGGCCTCCAGCTGCAGCCAGCCTGCCACTACTCCATTAAGAATAACCCTTTTTTTAACAATGTAAATGCATACAGTTTTATTTTTCCAATAGAGACAGTAATATACAAGATCTCTTTAATATATATTTCACTTAAAGCATACCCACAGAGGGCAAATAGGTTGTGCATTTAAGAGTTTCATCATATCATTTTTGTGAAGTAAAACTGAAAAAAGTTAAATGTGTCAAGTAGGACATGTGCTGGGGATCTAGAGAACTTTAAATGATAGTTTTTATCCTCCTTTTTATATTGGCTCGCATGTACGTGCCAGCCAACATATTGCAGTAGTAGCAGATTTGGAGGTGCTGTCACTTTGGGTGAATGCAGGGCATGCATCAGTAGGTATGTCCCTCATTCCCCAATAAGGCAGCATACAGGTGCCACACAAGCAACAAGTAATGAGGTGAGCACATCTGAGAAAAGGTCTGCTGCAATGAGAGCCAAGTTCATCATGCAGCTGCACCAGAACACGCCTCCCTGATGTGCCCTTGCAGGTGAAGCGGTCCAATAAACATGACAGCAGTGACTGCTGCCACTGCCTTCCACAATGCTGATGTTGGGGGTGCCCAATCCCCCTGTTGGCATGCCCCGACCCAGTTCATGTACCAATGGGGGAACCCACTCCCTGTCAGCATAATGTCCCCCCCGCCCATTGCAATTCTGTGCCGAGGGGGTGCCCCATCCCCCTCAGCATCATGCGCCACCCCCCAACAGTCTTTTTTTGCCAACGGGGGGCCCAATCCCCATCAGTTTCAGTCCCCCAGTTCCTGCTTCAATCTGCCAACAGGGGAGCCCAATCCCTGTCGGCATAATGCCCCCCCATTTAGTGTGTGCTGAGGGGGTGCCTAATCCTCCTTGGCTCTTGCCTCCCTACTACTCCGTATGTGCCGACAGGGTTCCCAATCCTCTGTTGGCTACAGTCCCCCCCAAACAGTTAGGTGGCATGCTGGGAGTCCACCCCAGCATGCCAAATACCCCTGAAAAAGAAAATCCTGCGATGTTTTATTTATTTTTTTTAAACCTGCAAACCAGAAAATGGTCCCTCGTTGTGTCCGGTGGCCCTCCCTCAACCCGCACCCACCCTCTGCGCACCCTGCCTCCCCACACTCACTCACTCCATACTTACCACTGGAGTCCAGCGTGATGATCTTTGGCAGACCGGGAACACTTCTGCACTCTTCAAAGCCAACCGCGAACTGAAGAAATGCTGATAAGCTGTATAATGGCAGAAATAGGGTTTTTTCAACTTTGGCACATATCTCGGGCATTTTTTTGAATTTTGGCACCAAATTTTCAACATGGGGGTACTGGGACCCCTCCTCATGAACTCAGTCACTGTCATGGTGTTATTTGGCCCAGAAAGGTGATTTCATGGTCACTGTGTGGAATCACCTTTTGAGACTGATTAACAAAATGACAGTGCTCTCAAAAAGTCTCCACGCACCCTTGTAACTTCACAAACTTGCAATATATTCATGCCAGATTTTCAACACTGGCATTTTTTCACACCTCCTTATGAACAGTACAGCTGTCATTTTTCACATCCAGGCCAAAATGTATTTTCGCACCTGTGGGGTACAATGGCATGGTCACTGTGGGAAATCAACTTTTCAGACAGATTAAAAAAATCACAGTGACAATGTTTAAGAGGGGAGGTCCCAAAATGCATATGTTGAAAATGTGGTTAAAAAAATCCCCAAAGTAATTGGGTTATGGACCTGTGCTGCATTTCAATGTTTGCTCATGACTTCACTAATTTTTCATATTTCCAATCCAGATTTTCAACTTTGCCATTTTTTTACACCTCCTCATGAACAATGCAGTTGTCATTTTTCACATCCTGCCCAAAATGTGTTTCTGTACCTGTGGCACCAAATGGCACAGTCAGCTGTACAAAAGCACCTTTCGGCAAACAAACTGATAGTGTCGCTCTTCATGAGGTGAGGTCACAAAAAGCCCATGTTGAGAATTTGGAGTGAAAATACCAACACACACCTACAGCATTAGGGTTTCCAGCTGTAACACCCCACACCACCCTGTAGAGACTGACAGGCATCAGGGGTGTGACTTGGGGTCATCAGCTGTAATGATCCCGCCACTCCACCCCCAACCCCACCATGTAGCCAGTGACAGGCATCGAGGAGTGCCTTGGAGTGTTCGGCCTCAAAGTTTACCCCATTCTTATTTATTTATTTTATTTGTTGAAATGTTTCACCAGGAGGGCACACTGAACAGCAAGTTGCTTGTCTCACGGTGTGACCTGGGGGGAGGGGTTACATAAGGTTGTGAAGGATGATCAGTTACAATAGTATGTGGGTAGCACAAACAATGCAACATTGTAAGATTGTGCAACAGTTGGAACACAAGGTATTGTACAATAAAAATTAGTGGAACATTGGGTAAATTAAAACACGTCCAAAATCTTACAAAAGAACATATGAACATACAAAACAGTAAATGCTGGGATAGAACCATTTATAGTGCATGAGTGTACCAGGAGCAGGCTCGAGGTAGTATGCAAGTGTTGTTGGAGTAAAAAGGATGGGGTTAGATTGTGCACACTGGTGACCCAGAAGGGCAGGTGGAGAAGAGAGGGGGGGAGAGGCAAGAACTGAATATGAGGAGAAGGGGTAGCCATTTTCTGATTCCCCCTTCAGGATGTTGAGAACCCTGCTGGAGGGGTCATGGTAGGAAGGCAGAAACTGGGGATAGGTATTAAGGTGGGTTAAAGCAGGAACAGCTTAGTGGAAGGTAATTGTATAGGGCAGAGGTAAGGGAGTAGTTGGAGGAGGAGTGTTGTATTTCGGGGGGGGGAGGAAATTCCAGATTTTAGGGAAACAATGGGTAAAACCAGTCTGACCAATGAGGGTGGAGTAGTGAGGGACCGTCAAGGTGCGGGCATCATTTGATCTGAGAGAGTGGGTGAGGGGAGGTGGAGTGGAGAGAGAGAGAGAGGATGAGAGATAGGAGGGGAGCCCCCCCGAACCAGAATTTGGAGGTTAGTTTGGCACAGTGAGAGAGATGTGTCTGTGATACAGTGGAAAGAAGGTTAGAGAGCAATAGAGTTCACAGTGGTAGGAGCGGGAAGGGGAGTCAATAGTAAAGTGGCAGAAAAAGTTAAAGAGAGTGTCCAACTTAGTTAGGGAAGATTTGGGATGCAACTACGATTCCTGTACAGTGCACCAAGCTTGGGGTGCAGTTTCTTCAGGATATCATCGATATGCACAGAGAAGTTGAGGTGCTGGTCCAGCCAAACTCTAAGATATCTAAATGAGGAGATGTCCTCCAAGATGGTCCCATCAAGGGTGTGGAAGGTGGGTAGGGCCGGGAGCCTAGAGAGTCTCTGCCTGGTGACAAAGGTCACTGAGATTGTCTTCTTGGCATTTTGAAAAAGTTGGTGAGAAGCAAACCAGAACTGAACTTGATTGAAGTCATGCTGTAGGCTGGTTTGCACAGCAGCAGGGTTTTTGCCAGAACTGTACAAAACAGTATCGTCAGCGTACATGTGGATAGAAGAGGATGAGCAGGCTGTGGGAAAATCATTAAGGAAAATGGAGAAGAGTAGGGGACCAAGCACTGAGCCCTGAGGGACACCAGTGTTGATGGGGAGTGGAGGGGAGATGAAATCAAGGATTCCCACTGATTGGGTCCTGCCAATGAGGTAGGATTTAAACCAGTTGGTGGCAGATGGAGCAAGGCAAGCTGGGAAGAGTGAATCAAGAAGCAGGGGTTGGGAAACAGTGTCAAAAGCTTTGGCTAGATCAAGAAAGATGGACGAGGTGATCAGGCCATCGTACATCCCTGAAAGGATGGAGTCAATAAGCCTGAGGAGGGAGGTGGTTGTTGAATGGTTCTTCCAAAAACCAGATTGGAATGGGGTGAAGAAAGAGGAATCAGAAAGAAGGGTGATAGTTGAGAAAGAACTAAATGTTCTTGAAGTTTGGCAAGGTAGGAAGGAGGGAAATGGGGTGATAGTTGCCAGGAGTGGATGTGTCACCACCCTTGGGGAGAGGAAGGACTACAGTGTGTTTCCAGGATGATGCTACTTAGGCAGAAATAAAGGACAGGTTAAAGTTTAGGGAGCTGGATAAGCAATTGCAGGAGCAGAAAGGTAAAGAAGTTTAGGATCGAGCTCATCTGGTGAGGAGCCTTTAGAGGGGTTGAGGGATAGGAGGGCATTAAGAGCTTTGTCAGAGGAGATAGTAAAAAAGGAAAATGGGGAGGGGTAAGCACTGGCTGAGGTGAAGGGCTGAAGTTAGTAGGTGTCAATGGGAGAGGGAATTTAGAAGAGATGTGGTACATGAGGTGTAGCAGGCAATAAATTAATTGGCCATGGAGCCAGGGTTGGAAACTAGGGAGTTATTTATTTTCACAACTGGAGGGGGGGGGAGAGAATAGGGCATGAACTACCCTCCATAATTTAGATGGAGACTTAGTGTTAGTCAGGAATGAGGAATTGAAATAATTAGACTTGGCCAGTCTAGTAGCTTTAGTACATGAATTGCACAGCATTCTGTACTTGGCATAGGTTTGGGATGTTTAGTAGATTTGTGTTTTCTCCAGGCCTGATCATGCTCCCTGAAGCAGGCCAGTAGTTTGGGGTGATCCAGGGTAGGTGAAGCCCATGGACTCTGGTCCATCTGAAAGGAGCAAAGGCATTCCAGGTGGCAATGAATTTATCCTTAAAATAGTCAAGTGCTTGGTTGACAGAAATGGCAGTGAAGAGGGGGGCCCATTCAGTAGAAGCAAGTGCAAAGCTGATTGGAGTAAGGTCTAAGGATTTCAAGGACCGGAGCTGTAATATTTAAGGGGGAGGTCTGGGGTGATGAACCTTATGTACAATAAAAATGGAGTTGTAGTCACTAAGGGCATTCTCCTATACTGCACCCACCTAAGTGTATTTCCTTATGGAATGGGGTAAGTAAAAGGCCTAAAGACCCCAAAGCACATCACAACACTTGTCAGTGTCTACAGGGTAGGGTGAGGTAAAATGACATGAGCGTTATAGCTGATGAGCCAAAGGCACATCCCAATGCCTCTCAGTCTCTGCAGGATGGAGTAGGGGTTGGCATCAGTTCAATACTTCACTGCCATTCTTATTATGTGTCTCTAACTCCTGCACTACCAATGCCAATACCAGCGAGACATTTGTCATTGACAAATGCTTTTCTGCATTTCCAGTCCCCTTTTCTCTGTGTTATTTTGCGTGTTTAATTACATTTTGTTGAAACTATCAAATAACGTTTTTAAAAAGGTGATTTTTATGCATAACCTAAACAGCTGAATCCATATTAGTGGAAACTGTGCTGATTAGCTCTCCTAAATTTTCAGAAGTCTGTCTCATATGTGATAGAAGTTTTTGATAAAAAAACATGATTGTACACCTCAAGCTGCAGACATATCTTAATTGCATAGAACTAAATAATTTGATGCCAAATAAGGACCACTTGGCCCACCTTGCATTTTTTCTATATTTTTTACATCTGATATGTTTAAGTTTGTTTAGCCATATCACTGTAATGTTTCAGATTAGGGCCTGTGTCAGGGTTAAGTAGTCACGGTGGTGGGGGACCATTTCTTACCAGCATTTCCCAGTAAAACAACACACATCCTAAATGGACAAAGGTGTGCACCATGGTTCAGCATGTACAGTACCTACAAATTCAAACAGAGGAGGAGGCTCAAGGTTACAGCAGTGCTAGATGGACTAAGACCAGATAGCAGTACCATCCACATTAAAAGAGAACATGTTACCACTGAAGTAAAGAAGAAACTCTATAAACTCATGTGACTGTCTGGATTTTTTTGTTAACCTTCAGCAGGAGAACCAGGTTCACCTCATTTCTTACACCTCTCAGGCACACATAAAGTAGACAGCTACTCCATATTCAGCCATTCAGATTGAATGTGGGGATCAATTCTCAAGAGTTCTGGAGTTGATAGGCTAACCTTGATTCACAGGGCCTAATTCTAATTTGGGTTACGCATGTCGCAAGGTGACTTACACCAGACCCAATAGTGCAAGTCACACCTTGCAACATGTGTTATGCTGGTCAGGATTCAAAGAGGTGGCCTGTGCTATGGTGCAGTCGGGCTGCACCCAGGGAGGCTTCCGCTGCTCACGGCCCCTATGACATGGTGGAAGGGGGGGTGTTATGGCAGCATCTGCATCCTATTCCAAAAGGGTGGCTGCCATAACCCCACTACTCCATTCCAAGACCCACTGTAGCACTGCAGAGTTAGACCAGCTTTTAGCTGGTCTAAGGGGCTTTTGTCCTGGCAAACCGCCGGTTGCCCCTCTGCAGTGCCAAACCCCACACACTGCCATGCCCCACAGACCCCCCTACCACAGAGCAACCCCCCCCAATACCGGGGTGCCAGCCACCAGCACTCAGGTCCATCATGCCCTACCACCTCTGTGGCCATGCCACGCAGCTGACACCCCCCATGGCCCACAGAGGCTTGCAAGCATGTTTGTGGCCTGGGGGCGGCTTGGAGGCTGGGTCCTGCCATTGGTGAGTTGTGGCATCCAGGTGGGGTGTGTCCTTCCTGTGGTGCAACCCTGGAGCTGCCACAAATCATAAGGCATAAGTGCCAGGGATCCTGCCTGTTCTGGAATATGGCACAGGGTCCACGGTGTAGCAGCGAATGTCACAACTCTCATATGCCTGTGAGTTGCCACATGTGTATTAGAATCAGGCCCCCATGGTCAGGTCTGAAAAGATTTTCATGCTCTCAGCCATCAGATAAAAATGCACAAAATAGCATGAAGTACTCTAATAACTGGCAACAACAAATGTTGTATCAATATGTTACAGAGGAAAGCTGGATCAGACCCATTTTCTGCTGCATCAGATCTCACAACACTGGCGTCATTGCAGTCTCAGTTGGTGCTTTTCTACAACTCTATACCCCACCTTGATCCTCCCATCAAGTCTTCTTTCAGATGCTGACAATATCACAGTCTTATTCATTGATTAGAGTTGTTTGCTTTTAATGCTACAATTTGAATAAGCAATCCAAGCTAGGATAAATATATTTATAGCAGTCAGAGTGGTCTGGGGCCATCTGATGGAACTGGACTTTCTTACATTGATTACATTATGCAGTATCAGGAAAATGTTAAGACCCAAGTAAATATACACCCCTACCATGAAAAAGTGGGATATTCCAGCTACAGAATGTTGACTTATTCTTCCTTTTGATTTATGGTTGCCATAAAATTTATGTTGAAAAAAGTATTTGACTATGTGAGCGATGTAGCTTCCCTCTTCTCTTGTTTTCCAATCCAACCTTCCCATCCAGTGGACAATTTCACCTCCCTTTAATCCCTCACATGAAGACACAGAGATGACACTGCTGTTGGAAAATGAACATTGGAGCTTACATTTTCCTTTCTCACAATCTCTTCTGAACTGCAATATCACTTGTGATCATTCAGTTATCAGTAATACAGTAGGTGTCATCCACCACTTCTTATGTATGCTGTTGTATTACTACAGTATAAACTTAGATGCTGTACACTTTACATGGAAGGAGGGTTCTATAGGTCACCTTCCCTGTAACATTCTGAAAAGTACGGGTCTGAGTAATGTTTTTTCAAGGTAAAGTAGTGCTCTATAGGCAGGTGAACAACCCTTTGTTACCCAACTTGATTAAGCTCTTGTTCTTCCTTCTGCACACTGGTGCTTGTTAGGCTGGCTTGTAACTAGGCTAGTTGATTAAAAAAGGCTGGATAGCTGGACAATGCGACTGTTTAGACTGTTTTATTAGCTAACAAGTGGCATACTGTTGGCCTGTCTCCTTTTTGTCCATTTTTAACATTTTCCCCTTTTCCTTTGTATAATATCTCTTCAGTTTCTTCCGTTTCCCTTTATCTTTTTGGTTTTTGATTTTCTGCTCACTGACTCCACATTTTGTCTATCAATTTTTCTTCCATTTCATTTTTTGGTAGCATTAGCAAGCCATTGAGTCATGTTGACTGCTTTGTTTACATGCAATCATCCTAGAAACCTCTTAATAGCTAGGACTACAATGTTGCAGCATCCTCAACTCCCTTAAAAATCATCAAACAATTTTAAAATAAATAATAGGCCTTCCCTATTTTTGAGCATAAAGACCCCCGCCCCCTCTGTTTTGATGCTTTAAAATAGAGAAGGCCTACCTTCCTTGATAAAACTATTTGAGGTTTGTTTCTTCATGGAAAACATAGGTAAGGCAAGGCATTCCAGTTTTGTCTGCCACCCTAGCACAGAGGCTGAGGGCACCTCAGAAGCAGACTTGAATAAAACATATGAGATGATTACAACAATAAATAGTTTCACAATTTAATATCAGCAAATAACCATAAAATCTTTCTAAAGGCCACTGTAGTTCAAACTATTGAGACTTCAACAGTTTTTTATAGGACTCCACCAATAGGGCACCTTGAATGTGGGGTCACAAAGAATTCCAGAGCAAAAAAGCAGCAACTCCAAATGCCCTGTCACCAGACAGTTTCAAATGTGAACATGTGATACAAAGTACATATAAGTAGGTCTAGGAGGAGCAAAGAAGGTGGATAGAGGCATATACAGACAGGAGATCTTTCAGGTAGCCAGCACTGAATCTGTGAAAGGCCTTGTAAGTCAACAAGCTCATTCTGAAGCTAATTCACCACTGAAATGGCAACATGTGCTGGTTGCTAAACACTGGCATGATATACTCTGACTGAAATGCCTCGGCTATCGGCTGAGCTGCTGCTGCATTCTGTACCAGTTACAGGCCATGCATCAGACATCCAGATACCCTAGGTAAAGAACATTGCTGTTGTCAAGTTTAGATGTAACAAATGCATTTTTTGTCATAGTCAGGTCCAGTGGTGCTACATATGGTTTAATCTTGGCAATATTCTAGTGTCAGCTTGACATCCGTAATAGCTCCCAGATATCTGACCCTATCCACAACTCTGAGTGTGTTGCCATTTAAAGACGACAAGGTGGTAGCATCACCCATCATTGCAGACTCATGGGATCCTGATTCAACAAGTAACACCTTTATCTTATCTGGGTTGAGACTAAGCCAGTTGGAGACTACCCAGTCATTAATTACACAAAGACATTGGCTCAAGACAGAAACTGCAATCAGTGCACAAGAAAGGTACCGTTTGGTATCATCAGCATCACAGTAAAACTCCAAGCTATATTGTCTTATGACCTCATTCAGTGGCAGCATAAACTCTGCAAACCATAGGGGACAGGGGTTGAGCCTTGTGGTGCTCCACAGCAGAACAAATCTGTTCCAGAAATGAAATTACATAGAACAATTTGCTGTGACCTGTCTATGAGTTAGGACTCAAGCCACTGTAACACCATACCAGTGAGTCCTGCATAGTGCCTCTGGTGATCCAGAAATGTCCTGTGGTCCACCGTGTCAAAAGCCAGTGAGAAATCAAAAGGACCAAGATAGACCACTGTCCTCTTCTCTTACTAGGAAGAGATCATTGAACACCTTATAGTGAATGGTCTCAGTGCTTTGCCAAGGACTGAAACCTAACTGGAGATGTTGATAGATGTCAAAATTTTCCAGTTGAGACTCCAGCTGTACTGCCACTACCTTCTCAACCATCTTCACCATAAGGGGAAGGTTTGAGACAGGTTTGTAATCCACAAAAATGTCAAGTTCCAGAGATTACTTTTTTAGGAGAAGTCTCAACAGTGCCTTCTTCAGTACAGTTTAAAAACCTTCCTCCTCCTCCAAGGAGCACCTGCCAATATATATGATAACCAGTAGTTGGTGATACCTCACTAATTCATTCCCAACCATCAAGAGGATTCTTGGGATGTCTGCAGGTTAAAACACTGCGGCCAACATGTCTTACAGGTTTCATAGTACAGGCACTTTATTTAGGGCAATTTTAAATAAAGGAATTGCAGTCTGCATCATTGCTCCTATTATCCCTTTCCCCTGTGTCCACTTGTCCCCCACCCAAATGATCGCACTCACCATGGCTTTACACTTCCTCTAACAGGCATAGCAGGTGAATGGCTGCTTTCTCTTCCATTGCCACAGATGCTCCATAATTAGTCAGTTGGGGATGTAAAATGCTAGCTGGTCTTCAGCCTCCCTCCCCAGAAGCAGAGCACATCACATTCATGATGTACCAAGTTCCTGCCAGCTTCAGTGGGTAATGACCTTTTTTAAATATACACATAGAAACATAGAATGTGTTTGCAGAAAAGGATTGGTAGGCCCATCTGATCTGCCCTATTTTTCCTATTACTGCACCCTGGACCCTATATAGTCACATGTGTCCCTCCCTCCATCCTCCCTTCCCCCTACTTATTATGCCAATGTGCCTATACCACACATTCCTGAAGCTCCTCACTGCCTTGACTCAGCAACCTCTTCTGGCAGGCTGTTTCAGGCATCCTCCACCCTTTCTGTGAAGAAGTGTTTCTTCACATCCCTCTTGACCCCACCCCAAGCTTCATAGCATGGCCTCATGTTCTGGTACTCCTTCTCATATTTAGGAGATTCCCTTCATGCACCTTGTTCGTCCCGTGAAGTGCATATAGGTTTCAATAATGTTCCCTGTCACTCTCCTCTCTTCTCCTGCACATGTTGAGCTTCTGCAGCCTCTACTCCATATGGTTTCTTGTGCAACCTCCTGCACCATTTTGGTAGCACTCATCTGGACTGCTTCCACCCTGTCAATGTCCCTGCAGAGGTGTAGTCTACAAACCTGGACACAGAACTCCAGGTGGGGTCTCACTAATGAGAGATATAGTGGCAACAAGACCTCCCTTCTCCTGCTAGAAATCCCTCTCCCTATGCACTCCTGCATCCAGTTAGCCTTGCATACTGCCTTGTTGCATGGCCTTGCCATCTTGAGATCATCAGATATAATTACCCCAAAGTCTGTGTCTTGCTTGGTGACTGGTAGTACCTTCCCCCATCTTGGGTTACCCCACCCCAGGTGCTTGACTTTGCACTTTTTGGCATTGAAACCCAACTGCCACACCTTAGATCACTCCTTAATTTCACCAGATCCCTTTCTGTTCTCTCAACCCCATTGTGAGTGTCCACCCTGCTGCAGATTTTTGTGTCATCTGCAAACAGACACATCTTCCCTTCCAGTTCCTCAGCAATGTCACTTTTGAAGACATTGAAGTGGACAGGACCCAGTACCAATCCCTATGGTACTGCACTGGTCACTCCCTGTCTCCTAGTTGACTGCCATTTACCACCACCCTCTGCCTTCTGTCTTTCAACTACTTAGATACTCAGCTCACCACCTTCACCCTCCACCCCAGGTTGTAAATTTTCTTTATCAGCTTCCTATGTGGTGCAGTGTCAAAGGCTTTACTGAAGTCCAGATAGGCCACATCCAGTACCCTCCTCTGATCCACCTCCCTAGTTACTCAGTCAAAACAACCTATGAGATTTGTTTGACATGACCCCCCCTGAAGCTGTGCTGCCATTTGGGCTACAGCTAATTTGCCTCCAGGTACTCCATCAGTATCTCCTTCAGTAGGATTTCCACACATTTCCCCACCACTGATGTGAGGCTGACTGGTCTGTAATTGTTAGCCTCCTCCCTACTGTCACTCTTGTGCTGAGGAACCACATTGACACTCCTCAATTCCTCTGTAATATCCCCATCTCCAATGAGGTGCTGAATAGTGTTGCCAGAAGGGCCACTAGCACTGTACTCTGTTCTTTTAGTACTCTTGGGTGGATCCTATCTGGCCTCATTGCCTTCTTTTCCTTTATGACTTCCAATCCTTGGTGACCTCTCTCTTCCAAAAATGGGCTTGTGTCCTCTCTCCCCTGGTGCCTGGTGTTTCATGTCAGTCTGTCCCTTCCCCTCCCCTCACCACTGTGAAGACTGAGCAGAAGTACTTGTTTAGTAGGTTAGCTTTTTCTTGATCTTCCTTGGCACAGTCCCCTTTGCTCTCCTGGTCTTCACTATACCACCCCTTGCCTTCCTTTTTCACTCACATATCTGAAGAAAATCGTATCCCCTTTTTTGACCTCCTAGGTGATCCTTTCCTCTGTTTGAGCATTTGCTGCCCTCACCCTCCTTCCTGCTTCCCTTTGTTTCTTCCTGTCCCCTGCTGTTTGGGTCTCCTTTTGCTTTCTGAAAGCTGTTTCTTTCTCCCTTACCACCTTAGCCACCTCCTTTGAGAACCACAGTGACCTCTTCTTCCTCTTACCCTTGCTTTTTCCTTCAAACAGCTTGCCATTGCTTTAGTTATTTTCTTCTTTATCCTTCTCCATTGTGCCTCCACTCTGCCCTTGCCATCCCCCCTTCAAGCTATTTAGTAAGACAGTCTCCAATTTCTTTAAAATTGTCTTATCCAAAGTTCAGGACCCTCATACTAGTGTAGCTTTTCTCTTGACCAAACTGCATGCCAAACTGCACTGTACAATGATTGCTTGAACCCAGTGGGCCACCCACTGTGATGTCTACAATGCTGTCCCTGTTTGTAAGTACCAGATCCAGTGCAGCTTCATGTCTAGTGGGTTCTGTAACCAGCTGCCCAAGAAATGCACCTTGTAAGGAATCTAGTATAGCCGTGTTTTGAGTTGTTGCTGTATCCAGAATGCTCCTGTCTACATCTGACAAATTACAGTCCCCCATAATCAATACCCCCCATTGCTTGCCATTCTGCCAGTGGCCTTCCCCTAAACCCTCTCTAACTCCTCCCCAGTGTTGGTGGTCAAAACATCACCCCTACATGGATAAAGGCCCTGGACCCTGTTTCTAAGCCAACTCAAATAACCTCCAACCCTTCCTTATCCCCATTGTGTCCTTGTATCTCTGTGGCTTTTATATCTTCCCTCACCAAGAACCCCTCTTTAATCCATGCTCTATCCTTCCAAAATATGGTGTAACCTGGAATGGCCACATTACACCTGTGGTTGTAGGTGCACCATGATTCTGTTATGACCACTAGATCTAGGTCTGCCTCTGTAATAGTTGTCTCATGTACAGTACTTTGACATAAAGGAAGAGACATCTTTTTCTTTAGTGTCTGATGCAACAAGCTCTGCAAGTGTGTCTTACTTGGTAATTACACAGTAATTACTGCAGTCTTTATGTAGGCTTAACTGGCTAGACCCAACAGTAGGAAAAACATTTTCCCAGCTCCCTTTCCTACATAAATGTACATATGGGAATTATTCTGCCTACTTAAAAAGCTCCCCCTGTACAGAAAGCTCTACCTATGCCCTCATGTCATCTAATGCTTTGAACTTTAAGGTTACAAAAGTAAAAAAGAAAATGCAGAAAACATGCCTTAGCATAGCTAGCATTAAATGGATGAAACAAACTACCTTACTCTTTAAAATGCCTCCCAAATCTTCAGTGCTTCAGAAAGCACTCTTCCCCTTTATGTAGATGCCATATAGCTCTAATTGATATGCACTTTGTATTCTTCCCTGCTTGTTGAATGTGTATGATATCTGGATGCTGATGTTCTCTGGCAACATCACATAAACAAGTTGTTGTGTCTCATGAGGTTATTGCATGTAGTAACATCATAATTAAATTAATTGCAAAAAAACTTAATTAATACACCAGTTAGGGTTCTGCTTAATGCCACAAAGGTAGGGAAATTTGGCTTTAGAGTTTCCTACCCTAACTGCCCAATCCTCAAGCAGCAAAAGGACAAGACCACACAAGCAGCCACAGACAGTTATCATCAGGTAAGACAAACAGCATACAACTGTTTCCAGATGACACAAAAGGCATCTATCATTGGGGTGCAACACTTCTGCAGCCATGGATACACAAGCACACTGCATGACATACATATCCACTTCTCATTGCTGAAGCACAGGCCCATGCAGGGTCTACTTTTGGAGACACAGATACAAATCCATGATACTCAAATCACAACATTACTTCATTTTGCAGAAGTGCAGGCCCCTGTGAGGCCAGAGCATCTGCAGTCACAGATACACATGCATAGTGCAAGACATACACACCAGCTTATGGCTATAGAAGCACAGGCCCCAGTGGGTCTTGCATTTCTGCAGCCACAGAGACAAATTTCCTGATACCCAAATTACAGCACTACTTTTGTCTGCAGAAGCATAGGCCCCTTTTTGGCCAGCACTTTTACAACCACAGATATAAATGCACCATGTAACACATAAACATACACTTCTGGCTGCAGAATTGTAGGCCCTTCTGCAGCCATATATACACATCTCTGATACGAACATTACAACACCACTTCTGTCTGCAAAAGCACAGGTCCTTGTGGGGTAGCACTTCTGCAGTCAAAGATGCCCATACACACTGCAATACATACACAATATGCACACATGCACAATATAAGACATACACACCCACTTCTGCAGTCACACTGTTACATTTCTAAACTGCACTGATGGAGCATTGTTTTTTTATAACGCAGCATACTGTAGTCATGTTTTCAAAGGTACCACATCAATACTACTGCATTTGTGTAATCTGGAAACATTTGTATGCTGTTTGTCTTACAATGATGTCTTTCTGTGGTTACTTGATTGACCTTGTCCTTTTGCTACTAAGGGGAGAGAAGGGTTGGAAATGCTAATGCCACATTTCCCTACTTTTGTGGCATTAAAGCTTAACTATAATTGGTGCATTAACACAGTTTTTTGAAATGAATTTCCTTTCTCTTTGAGAAAATTAATAAACTGAAATTACAACAATACATCTGACTCCAGAAACGATGGCACCTGCAGGGTCTGCACTTCTGGAGGTGCAGATACTAAACCCTACTTAACCAAAGCTATTGGCCAAAATCACTATAGTCACGACTCCCTGGACCTCATACTTCTCCGCCTCACCCTCCAGGAAGTCCTAGCCCCACTCACCCACATTCTCAACCACTCCCTCTGTCAAGGGAAATTCCCCACCCTCTGGAAATCAGCCTACATCACACCTATCCATAAAAGTGGTGACCGCACATCTACAAACAACTACTGCCCCATCTCTATCCTACCCCCCCATCTAAGGCACTAGAATGCATAGTTGCTGACCAACTTACTGACCACCTAAATAAATATAACCTTCTATCCGGACAGCAACATGGGTTCCGTAAGGGCCATAGTACCACCACCACCACCCTCCTTGAATTTACCTCCCATGTCCACTCAGCCTTGGACCACGGCCACCTCACAAGCGCCATTTTCATGGATCTATCTAAGGCTTTTGATACTGTTAACCATGCCCTCCTACTGAACACTCTAGCTTACACAGGGTTCTCCAATGACACCCTAAACTGGTTTACCAGCTATCTCTCCAATAGAATGCAGATAGTCAAGGTAGGCCCTGTCCAGTCCCCCCACCTCCCAATCCGTTCTGGTGTCCCACAGGGCTCCATACTTGGCCCCCTATTCTTCAGCCTATTCCTCAACTCCCTCCCATCATCATGCCCCAGAAATCTGCTCCTATACGTGGATGATGTGGTCTTGTTCGCCTCTAACCCGACACCCCTCAAACTCCACCAAACTCTCCAACACTCCTTCCATGAAATCGAAGAGTGGCTCACCACCCAGCATCTTATTAATAACTACAATAAGACAAAAGTCATAATATTCGCCCACCCTCAGAACCCACTCAAGAACCTCTGCCCCCAATTTCTCACTGCCAATCAGACCCCACTAGAACAAGTAAGCAGCTTTAAATACTTAGGGATCACATTAGACCCCACCCTCAGCTTTAATCAACATATCCTACACCTATCTACAGCCCTTAGCACCAGACTAGGTGTACTATACTGGTTCAAACACTGCCTCACCGCTGAAGCATTACAACTTACCATAAACTCCTCGATCCTCTCCCTACTAGACTACGGCATCCTAATCTACAGTGCCGCACCATCCACAATCCTAAACAGACTCCGACTTGTGCTTAACAAAGCCTGTTGTCTCATCCTTGGATGTGATCATTTTACACACTCCTGCTCCTTTTAATGCAGCACAAACTGGCTAAACCTTGATAGCCGAATTAGGCATCACACCTGCCTTATGACCAAAAAGGCATTACTAGGCCTCACCCCACCTACCCTTGACCAAATTATCCTCCCAACACCTCCAGGCAAAACAACCTGTAGCTCAAACAAGCAGCTGCAATGGGTACCCCATGGCCTGACATCCCAATTCCAGCGTACTTTCAGTTACAGAGCCCCATCCTGGACTAAAGCCCTCCCAAGTCATATAACAAATGAATTAAGGCTTGGCCCTTATAAATCCAAGCTAAGGAAATACCTTCAGGCCTCAAACCAATGTGACTGCCCTTGACACCAAATGGACCTATGCCTCTTTCAAACTAACAATTGTCGTATCCCCATACCAAATTGCACCTATGAAACTGTATGACTATCAGCCTCTACAGAACCCTCTGTAACCTTTTTGGTTGTGCTAAAAAAAAATGAAAAATGAAATTTATGTTAGCCAACAACTGAACAACTATGTAACCTCTTTGACTGTTTATTTGTAATGTCCTGTAATCTGTATTTTAAGTACTGTCCCTGTACCTTTTATGTATGAGGTGGAACCTTTGTAAATGAGTCACTGACTCAAAGGTCTTTCTGAATATTACAATAAAATAAAAAATAAATAAAAAAATAAAAAATCCACAATATTGCAATCACAACACTACTTCTGTTCGTCCCTGTGAGATCAGCACTTCTGCAACCACAGATAAACATGTATAGTGCAAAGCATACATACACACTTCTGGCTGTAGGTGTGGGGTCTGTGCTTCTGCAGCCACAGAAATAAATCCATGATACCCAAATTACAACACTACTTCTGTCTGCACAAGTGCAGGCTCCTGTGAGGTCCAGTGCTTCTGCAGCCACAGCTATACAAGCACAATGTAAGACATACACACCCACTTCTGCAGCCGGAGATACAAATCCACAATACCCGAGTTACAACACTGCTTTGTCTGCAGAAATGCAAGCCCCTGTAGGGCCAGTACTTTGCAGTCACAGATACACATACACACTGAGAAACATACTCATCCACTTCTGCAGTCACACTGTTACATATTTAAACATCACTGGTGGAGTATTGTTTTCTAAAGTGCAGTATGCTATCAGCACTATCTAATTTGTGCCATCATGGAAACAGTTGTATGTTGTCTGTCTTACCTGATGATGGCTGTGCATGGTTGCTTGCATGGTCTTGTTCTTTTGCTTCTTGGGAGGAGTTAGGGTTTGATACCTTAACATCACATTCCCTGCTTTTGTGGTGTTAAGCTGAATTCTAACTGGTATATTATTTTTTTTTTTTTGCAATTAATTTCTGTTGTTTTTGAGAAAGTATAACTGTACTTCTGGCTGCAGAAGCACTGGCCCTATTAGAGACCAGCACCTCTCACAACCACAAGTACATTACACTGCAGGCATGCAGCCACTGTGGGCACTGCACTTCTGCAGATGCAGATAGAAATCCTCGATACCCAAGTACAACCCACTTCTGGGTGCAGAAGCACAGCCTCACTCATCCGTGATGTGGATGTGCAATTGGCATAAGGCCCTTAGGGCCCAATACAAATGTCATACAACAGCCTTTCATACATAAGCTTAATAGACCAGTCAGTGCACATACCCCACATATCCCTACAATGTCATTATGTGCATCTTCAGAATTTGTGTAGGGTACTTTGTGACTGCCACAGGAGTGATGGACTCACAGTCCAACCTTTTAAATGGCTTTTATTGCATTACCTCATAAAAACACATATAGAGGTGGAGGGGCACTTCTCACCTCTGTTTTCTTCTAAGGACTGTAAAGAAATTGTTTAAAATGTAGTGAAAACATTTTAAAAATGGCTGAGTTATGAGTATTTTGGGTACAAATCCCACATTTTTATGTCACAATCCAGTATTCTTCGGTGGTAGCTTCTGACAACCAAGAAATTCTTGGTTTACTACATAAACATAAAAGTGATAACACTAAGTATAATTTTTTATGTTTCAAGCCATGAATTCTTTGTTCACAGTTTGTGATGATCTACAGCAAAAATTCAAGGACTGACTACAGAACTGGTGCATGGAGGAAGGGTTCACCTGTATTGGGTTGTGGGTGAGACCTGGTTGAATAAAACACTCTTTTCACCAGCTAGATTACACCTCAGTAGGGAGAGCTTGAAGGTATGCAAGGACATGCTGGGGGAATACATAGCCAAGGAGCTGAAATTAAACTGTTGGGGGTGGCTTGCCTGCAGGCCCAAATATTCCAGGAGGAGGTGGTAAACAGACCCCCATACTGGTAGAAATAGCCACGAGGCTAGATGGGAAAAGGAAGTGGAGCAATTAGCAATAGGGGTGTGTGGAGGAGAGTATGGGAGGGAGAAGTGTAAGGAAAAGAAGAGAAGGAAGGAAAGGAGGCACAAAGTCAGGCTGGAGAGTGGTGTCACTGAAAGCGCAAAGTCTTGGGAACAAGATGGAAGGCATGTAGGCACTATTAGCTTGAGGGAAGATGGACATAGCAGCAATAACTGAGACTTGGGCTACACCACACACCATTAATGGGACCTCTTGATCCCTAGCTAGAACCTGTAGAGGAGAGACAGAGTGATAGGCAAAGGGAGGGCATTTATATCAGGGAGGGTATAACATGCACAAAGGAGGAGTTGGAAGAGGGGAGGGAGGAAACATTGTGGGTTCAACTATGGTCCAATGGAGTGAGAAAGGTGAGGTTGGGGGTGATCTACAAACCATCCAACCAGGAAGAGGAAAGGGAAAGAGATAGGGAACAGAGCTCACAAACATTGGAAGCTTCAGGGAAGGGAGAGGTGGTGATAGTGGTAGATTTTAACCTGCTCGGAGTGGACTAGGTGTGTACCATCCACAACCTTTGCCAGGAGTCAGGTGATCCTAGAAGCAATGCAGAGTGAGTTCCTGACTCAGGGTGCCACAGAATCCAAAAGGGAGGGGGCAATCCTTGATCTAGTGCTCATGGATGGGGAGCATGTATAAGAAATAATGATCAGGGAGCCCTTAGGTGGTAGTGACCATCTCACAGTGTGGTTCAGCTTGGCTTAAACCTACAATCCCTGACTCCCTATGCAAATTCAGGGCTATAACATCTGGGTGGGGTTATGATAAACCTGAAGGACCACATAACCGGCTCTGTCACTGCCTCCAGTTCAGCTTGGGAGGCGAACCTGGAATGGCTCCTGATTGAAATCACCATCACTGAAGCAATCAAATTGCAGAGGGTTGTGTATATAACTCTACACAGGGAAGGATAGATGGACTCAGGGAAATAATCTCAGTCTAGCACCAGTAAGGGACACCCTCATTTTAGGAGACTTCAATCTAAACTGGTTAGACAACAAGCAGCATAGCTATGCAGAACTCCTCAAAGAAACTAACCTGTCTCAGATCACTGAATTGCCTATGTGCCTCAACTCCAGAACAGAAAACCACACATTACTTGATTGGATCATAACAAACAGAGAAGACAGGGTGAGTATCTCAGGAATCATGTCAGACTCCATCAGTGTCCACTCCCCTACCTTTTGCATGTGGCTATGCCAAAAAAACCAAGCCCCCTCAAGGACCATTTCTATCAGGAACTTTGCTAAAGTAGACACTGACGTATTGACTAGAGATCTGGGTGGAATTGACTGGTCCACCCCCTATTACATAGGAACATAGATTTAGATGGCAGATAAGGACCACTTGGCCCACCTAGCCTGACCATTTCCCTACCTAGAGGATAAGCTGCCGATCCTAGTTAACCAACAACCTACCCCCCACAAGAATTGCCTTATGTCTGTCCCATGCATTCCTGAATTCTCTGACACTTTTAAGTCCCACAACCTCCTCAGGAAGGCTGTTCCATGTGTCCACCACCCTCTCTGTGAAAAAATACTTCCTCATATTGCCCCTGAGCTGTCCTTCCTCTATCTTTAAATTGTGTCCCATTGTTCTTGCACATCTCTTTTTCTGAAAGATGCTACTCTATTGGACTTTGTTGATTCCACTGAGGTGCATAAACGTTTCTATCATGTACCCCCTCTCTCTCCTTTCCTCAAGGGTATACATATTAAGCTCCTTTAGTCTCTCCTCATATGACTTCTCTTGCAGACCCTGCACCATTTTAGTTGCCCTCCTCTGGACTGCCTCTATCCTGTCTATGTCCTTGTGGAGATGGGGTCTCCAGAACTGGACTCGGCACTCCAGATGTGGTCTCACCAACTGTCTGTACAGAGGAATAACAACTTCCTGTTTTCTGCTGGTGATGCCTCTCCTTGTACACCCCAGTATCCCCCCAGCCCTCCCTACTGCCTTCTCACATTGTTTGCTAACCTTAAGATCATCTGATATGATTACCCCCTGGTCCCTTTCCAATTTTGTTGTTGTTACTACCTCCTCCACCATTGTGTAATCTTCCCCTGGATTTTTGTTTCCCAGGTGCATTATTTTGCACTTCTTTGCATTGAATCCAAGCTGCCATACTTCTGACCATTCCTATGACCTTGCCAAGTCCCTTCTCATCCTTTCCATACCTCCATGTGTACCAACCCTGTTGCAGATCTTTGTATCATCTGCAAAGAGTCATACTTTTCCTTCCAGTCCCTCTGCAATGTCACTTATAAAGACATTAAAAAGGACTGGACCCAGAACTGAACCCTGTGGTACCCCACAAGTAACCCCTCTTTCTTCAGAGTGGACTCCATTTACAATTACTTTCTGTGTCCTGTTGTCCAACCAATGTTTTACCCAGGCTATCACCCTGGGACCCACTCCCAGGCTGGTTAATTTGATTATTAATCTTTTGTGTGCGACTGTGTCAAATGCCTTGCTAAAGTCTAGGTAGGCCATGTCCACAGCACCTCCCTGGTCTACTACTTTGGTCACCCAGTCAAAGAAATCAATTAGATTAATCTGACATGACCTTCCCGCTGTGAACCCATGCTGCCTTGAGTCCTGTGCTCCACTTTCCACTAGGTACCCAACAATTCTTTCCTTCAGAAGTAATTCCATCACTTTCTTTACCACAGAGGTCAAACTGACAGATCTGTAGTTTCCTACCTCTGTCTTGCTCCCACATTTGTGAAGGAGAATCACACCTGCCTTCCTCCAGTACTCATGTGCCACACCATCCTCCCAGGATTTGTTAAAAATGGTAGTCAGTGGTGTCACTAGTTCTCCCTCTTTTAGAATTCTGCAGTGAATTCCATCAGGACCCATTGCTTTGTCCACCTTCAGTTTTAGGAGTTCTTTCAGAACCCTTTCTTCTGTGAAAGGACTGGGATCGACCCCCCTATCTAGAGTACTTCTGTTAATTGGATTAAGCACCTCCCCCTCCTCCTCTTCTATGAAAATTGAGCAGAAGTATTCATTCAGTATCCATGCTTTTTCACTGTCCCTCACTGCCCACCCACCATCTAACCTCACTATCCCTCCCTTTGTCTTTCTACGCTCCCTGATGTACCTATAAAAGGTTTTATCCCCCTTCTTAACCGAGTTGGCTATCTTTTCCTCAGTTTGGACCTTTTCTATTCTGACTTCCCTTCATTCTGCCTTAACTGGTACATTTCTCTGTCCTGCTCATTCTGTGATTCCTTACACTTACTAAATGCTATCTTTTTCTCCCTAACCTTCGCCGCCACCTCTTTAGAGAACCATAGTGGCTTTTTCTTTCATTTTGATTTGTTTATTTGTTTCACACAAAGGCTTGTTGCCTCTGTGATGGCAATTTTGATGGTTCCCCATTGTTGTTCCACCCCACGTTCTAGCCTGTTTGCTAGTGCTTTTCTAAGGCACTCTCCCATCTTGCCAAAGTCAGCCCTCCTGAAGTCCAGTACTCTCACTTTTTTATGGCTTGACTCTGTAGCTGAGTTTATCATGAACCACACTGTTTGGTGGTCACTTGTTCCCAGATGGCTACCCACTTCTAGATCTGAGATCCTCTCGCAGTCCCCATTGAAGAGTATGAGGTCTAAGATTGCTCCCTCATGAGGGGGTTCCAAAACTAGCTGTCTGAGGCCTGCCACCTGTAGGGCATTGGGAATGGCCCTGCTCTTGTATGTGGCTGCAGCAAAGGTGCTCCAGTTAACATCTGGCATATTCAGGTCCCCCATCAATAGTATCTAGACTTTCTCTGCCATCCTAAGGATGCCTTCTATCATATCATTGTCCATTCACTCTCCCTGACATGGGGGTCTGTATGCAACCCCTGTGCAGCTTGTGGTGCCATTTCCAGTCTCTAAGGTGACCCACAGTGCCTCCTCTCCTCCCAGTTTTCTCTTTTGTTCCATTGCTTTTATCCCTTCCCTTGCATAGAGAGCTACTCTCCCCCCCTCTTCTACCCTCCCTGTCTCTCCTGTAGGTTGTGTACTCTGGTATGTTAACATCCCATTCATGGTTCTTTGTGTACCATGTTTCTATGACTGCTACAATATCCAGGCATCCCTCTTCCATCAAGGCCACAAGTTCAGGTAGCTTGTTGCCCAGACTATGGGCATTGGTACTCATTACCCTTGATTTCTTGATGGCCTTACCCCTTTTTGCACCATCCCTGTCCTTATTGCATTTGTCATTTTCTCCATTTACCCCTACCCTTCTCCCTATTGACATCTCTGTCTTGGTGTTTACCTCACTTACTACCCTGATTTTTGGGGGAGGCTAGGATTTCCCTGCTCCTTTCTAGTGCCTCCCCCCTTGGCTAGTTTAACTGCTTGCCAATAAAGCATTTAAACCTATCACCTAGGATCCTGGTTCCCCTCCTGGACAGATGCAGACCATCATGCCAGTATAGGCCTGCATCACTCCAGGTGGACCCCCAGTCCCCAGAGAAGCCAAATCCCTGAGCTCTGCACCAGTTTTTCAACCACTGATTGAATCCCATGGTGTGGAGTACCCTAGCCTCATCCATACCATAGACAGGCAGCACCTCTGAGAAGGTTACCATGTGTGCTACTTGTCTAAGGCCCCTCCCCAACTCCACAAACTCTTCCTGCACTGCTCTGATCCCTTTCCCAGCTAGGTAATTTGTCCCTAGGTGGACAATGACATCCAGCTCCCTCCCCTGTGCAGCTGCTCCAGCAATCCTAAGGATTCACTCCTTGTCCCTCCAAGCCATGGCACCAGGCAGGCACCTTACCTCCCTCTTCCCTTCCTCCCCCAGTTCTACCCTCCTAACAATGGAGTCCCCCACCAGGAGTTGTTTCCTTCTCCTGTGGGGTCCCATGCCACCCTCCTGTGGGTCTCCTTTGTGGAGGTTCCCAGCATCCTCCTTGGTCTCCACTGCGGGTGCCTCCATAGAGGAACCACACTTTGCCAGAACGGCATATGAATTGTGGAGAGGTACAACTAGAGGAATTTGCCTCTGTTCCACCACACTCACCCTCCCTAAGCCCACTGTGGTCTAACCACTCCTCTTTCTTGGCAACCTCTGAGGCAATGGCAGTGGCCCTGGTGGTCCCTAGGTGGGAGACGAGGTCCCCCAAATCCTGGCCAACTCAGCCTGGAGAGAAGCAACCTCCTCCCACAGCCCAGAGAGGTGTCTGCAGATGGGACAACACTGCATCCTCCAGAATGTATCCCAGAAGACTGCTGTTCCACAGCCTCTGCACTGTACCACTCCCATCATTTCTTATTCCTGGCCCCTTAACTGTTGTTTGGAATACATACTCTTTCCTCTGTTTTTTTTTATTTTTCTCCCTCCTTTCTTACTGCCTCTGTGCCCCTTAAGCTCCTGATCTTCCTGTTCTGAGACAAGAAGTTCCTATATTTCTCAGTAGTCTCCTTACTTGCTCAGAGTCAGACCTCCAGCAGCTAGGGGGGGATGGAGAGCTACTCTTTTCCTTCTAAGATGAGTCTTTTGTGGCTCTGTTAATATTCACTTCCTGCTCCCAAACAGAAAGTTCCTGTTGTCAGTCAAATCCTGTGCTATTAAAAAGTAGAACTGGCTTGGGGTGGAGGGGTGGAGGGAAGGGAAGGAGGGCAATATAGTCCCAGTAGAGATGTATAATTATAACAGCAGCTCCTTCTTCCTGGTGTTCTCTACCAGTTCTCTGGCAGAAGCTATATAGGGCAGTTTTTAAATCTGGCATTAACCTGGCTTCCTTCTAACTAAGTCACTCCCCTTACTTCACAGCTCTTTCTACACTTAAGTTAATTGCACAGATAACAATTCCTTTCAGCCACCTGAGACAAAACCTAGATAACTGCACAGATAACATTTCACTTCAGCCAGCTCAGACAAACACACTAACTTTTTATTTGTTTTATTTTGTTTTTACCCTAAATTGAAGGTCCCAGTAGTAGAGTTCTAGTTCTTTAGTCCCAGTAGAGAAGTATATTTATAACAGCAGCTCCTTCTTCCTTCTTTGAAGGATGTGGGCACAGCACTGGGATTCCTCATTGCTGCATTAACCTCGGTACAGGACAAACACTGCCCTATTACTGCTCAGTGTGTAAGGGGTGGAAACAAAAGATGAGTTACTAGGGAGCTGGTGGCACTGATGAAAGAGAGAGATAAGGCATGGGCAGAGTATAGGTGTCTACGAAGCCAATGCAAGCGAGATATTAAATCCTTAAAAGCCTCATATTTCATGGCCCAACAAACTCAGAATCTTACCGATCTACACAGATTCTGGGCTACCATTAACATGGTAATCAAACCAGCTAAACACCAAGGAACCAGCTCTCTAGTGAGTGATGTAGGCCTACAAACAGATCCCAAGTCTATGGTGAACCGCCTGAACAACAAGTTCTCAAACCTAGACTCATACCTAGACCAGCTTCCCACTGTACCCCAAAGCACTGGAAAGCAGGTTAAAGTAACCAGTTCTCCCCCTTTCTATTTTAAAGTAACATCGCTGTCAGAGATATATCACCTACTAAAGATCCTGACCAAAACAGGCAGCACAGGAAGTGATGGGCTCACACCACAGTTCCTTAAGCTGGCCTCAGCAGCTGTAGTAAAATCACTGTCATACATAATTAATCAATCCTTGATCACCACAAAGGTGCCAGCACTCTGGAAGGAAGCCAGAATAGTCCCCATACTTAAGGCAGGAGACCCACACTTTCCTGACAACTATAGACCTGTATCCATATTGTCTCACATGAGCAAAATACGATACTAGAAAAAGTGGCACAACGTTAACTTTTGGAGCACATTGGGTTTAGTACTGCCACAGCTCTTACTAAATTCACAGACCACATGCTCGGCGAAGTAGACAAAGGTAACCTCACAGGGGCTATATCTGTAGACTTATCAAAAGCCTTTGAAATGGTCGACCATGTGTTACTACTAAACACCCTATATTCCCTGAACTTCCCTGATAATGTCACAAACTGGATCCAAAGCTACTTAACCAACAGGATCCAGCTAGTGAGAATAGCACATGCCCTATCAACCCGTCTCCGAGTACAGAACAGTGTGCCCCAGAGTTCCATACTAGGTCCCTTGCTATACTCCCTTTTCGTTAATCCTTTTCTCATGGTACCCACAAACAGCAACAGAATAATGTATGCGGATGACCTCATTATCTTCAAAAGTGGAAACAACCTCCCTGGGCTAAACCTAGATCTAAATGTGGACTTTATTGCAACTGTACACTGGTTCACACAGCACAGGCTTCTTGTAAACACCAAGAAAACAAAATTTATGCTGTTTGGCTCTAAACTGAAGCTTGTGAAGTGCACCCCCAACAATACCAAAACTCTCAGTATACTAACTCCTGATGGCTCGACCCTTGACCAGGTAAGAGACTTCAAATACCTGGCAGTCATGCTCAACCCATCTCTTACGCATGAGCACCATATCAGCTCAGAAATTAGGAAGGTGAATCAATGAATAGGAATGTGTCACCAACTGAGGCACCTACTGACCCCTGATGCAAGAATTGCAATTGGGCATGCTCACCTCCTCCCCATTCTGGAATACTATTTCCCAATAATTGCCCTTGCACCCCCTTCACTACTAAGTCACTTGAACACAGCCAGTAATAATATTTACAGATTCATCATCCAAGCCCCATTCTAGACTCACCACTGCCATCTCTATCAATCCTTAGGATGGCTCCCCCCAGCTGATCGGAGAGACCACATGCTTGGATCATTCATAGCAAAAGCTTTACAGCATGAGGCTGGATCGCCTCTGTCAGGGTTGCTGATATTAAAAAGTAACGGGTGAGAAATAAAGTCCACCACCACTGGAATGCCCCTGGCATTTATCAAGCTGGGAAGGAGAGTCTTCTCATATGTTGCACCCAAGTACTGGAACTCCCTTTTTAATGAATTGCAGGCACCGGTCTTACCCCACACATTAAACAGAACCTCTGGGAAGCAATGTTAGGAAGGCCCTTATGTAAATGCCATACCAAATGATGGTATACGTCACCTTTAGCATATGACTAGGTCAATAACATATATATGCACTTAATGCTGGATGTTGGCATCATGTACAGCTAAAGACCATGGAGTCTTTGACTATTTGTCCCATGTATGTACACTATACTGCCACTGTTTTGCCATTACTGTATTGTATACTTGATGTTACTCCTTTGCCACTGTGATTGTAATGTAACTGTGTTTTGTATTGTATGTGCCATCTGATTGGCCCAGGGCATGCCTGAAAATGGTCCCTGGAATCAGTGTACCCACCCGGTAAATAAGTAAATTAATAAATAAATAAATAAATAAATATGGACAGGGAAGGCATCCCCACTAAGACCAAAATCCTGCGTGTCAGGAGGGCAGAATTCAGGAAGATGGGTGAGGTGCTTAAGAGGCACCTGGCAGGCATCAGAGAGAATATGGTGGTGGACCAAAAATGGTCAATCTTAAATGTTGGAATAAGGGTTGCTACAGAGGAATGTGTTAGGCTCAAGGGGAAGAACCTGAGGGCCAAAGCACCCAGCTGGTTCAGCACTTTGGTCACCCAGGTGATGAGGGACAAGAAGTCAGCCTATAAGAGATACAGAAAGACTAAGAAAGGTGGATAGGGAAAACTACCTAAGGATGGTCAATGTGGCAAGCAAGGTAGTCCAGAAGGCTAAGGCACAACAAAAACTGCAGATAGCTGAGGGATCCAAAAAGGGGGAGAAGGCCTTCTTTCACTGCATAAGCAAGAAAAGGGCCAAGAAAGATGAGAATGTAAGCTTTGTAAAGGGGAAGAATAGGCAGAGGAGAATGAGGGGAAGGTTGAAGTACTGATTAAATACTTCTACTCTGTCTTCACCAGGGAAAAAGATGAACCAGTGCCTACAGAGGGGAGAAATGGAGAAGGAGGAAAGGGAGCATGGATGTGGTTATTGAAGGGGAGATAGTGAGGGAGGGACTACTAGCATTGAAGGTGGACAGATCATCAGGCCTGGATGGCATACACCCAAAGGTACTGTACTGGGGGAGCTGGCAGGGGAGATTATGGGGCCACTGGCGGGGCTGTTCAATAGTTCCCTGGAGTTGGGTGTGATATCATGGGATTGGAGAATGGCACATGTGGTGCCCCTCCACAACAGCTGTCCCAGAGATGACCCAGGGAATTGCAGACCAGTCAGTCTGACCTCAATCATGTGCAAGTTCATGGAAACAATACTTAAGAAAGGTTGGTAGGGTATCTAGAGGAGAATGGTCTCCAGCATGAGAGGCAGCATGGGTTTATGTGAGGGAGATCATGTCAAACAATTATAATTAACTTCTTTGACTTGGTCACTAAGTCAGTGGACAGGAGCCAGACAGTGGATATCCTTTGTCTGGACTTCAGCAAGGCCTTTGACTCTGTGCCCCAGAAGGGGTTGATCAGGAAGTTGGAGGATTTCTGGGCTGGAAAGAAGATGACCAGGTGGGTAGAAAGCTGGCTAAGGGACAGGCTTCAGAGGGTGGTTGTGGTGGGAGTTATCTAGCATGAGGGAAGTCACCAGTGGAGTTCTACTGGGCTTGTTGCTGGGGCCATTGTTGTTCAATATCTTCAATAGTGACATTAGGGATGGCATAAAGGACAAAACGTGCCTATTTGTGGATGACACCAAACTCTGTGGGAGAGTGGACACAGTAAAAGGGATACAGGACCTATAGGAAGACCTGAGAAAACTTGAGAAGTGGTCCAGGATTTGGCAGCTTGGCTTTAATGACAAGAAATGCAAAGTTATGCACATTGCAACCAAGAATTCAAGGATGAAATATTACCTGGGAGGGATCCAGCTAGCAGCAAAAGAAAAGGACAAGGATCTGAGCATGATGATCACCAGTGACCTAAAACACTCCATGCAGTGCAAAAAAAGGAAGAACAAAGGCAAACAAAATGCTGGGTTGTATAGCCAGAGGAATCAGCAGTAGGCAAAAGGAGGTTATTTTACCCTTATACAGATCACTAGTGATGTCACATCTAGAGTATGCCATGCGATATTGGTGCCTACACCTTAAAAAAGACATCTAACTGCTGGAAATGGTCCAGAGGAAGGCAACAAAGATGATTGTGGGTTATCAGGGTAAAACATATGAAGAGAGGTTGGGGACTCTGAATATGTATTCCCTGGAGGAGAGGAGAGGAGAGGAGGGAGAAAGGGGACATGATACAGACCTTTCAAGTACTTGAAAGGAATAAACAGGTTGGTCAAGGAGGGTCTCTTTAAGCTAAATGTCTGCCACAGCACAAGATGACACAGTCCAGGAGGAGGAGAGGTTCAGAAGGGAGGTTAGCAAGCCCTTCTTCATGGAGAGGGTGGTGGCCAGCTGGAATGCACTGCTGGAGGAAGTGGTCTCAATGAAGCTGGTGGGCAGCTTCAAGAGAAGCTGGAATAGGCATAAAGGGGAAAGTGTGTATCATGGGAGAGGCAGATGGAAAGGATGGGGGCCTGGGGAGGCAGGGTCAGTAGCAAAAGCAGAGGACCCTGCAATACAAGCCGACTAGACAGACCAAATGATCCTATTCTGCTGGCTTCTTTGTATGTTCATAACCAAAAAATGGCCAAAAGTGCATTTGTACGGACTTTTTCACTTTCTAGATCTCAGAATCCAGACAAGTGGCTGTCATGCAACTTGTCAAGTCATATGAACTTGCAACCCTGACTGTGCATCCCCAATTTTATGCAGTTTTATCCTGTGGCTCCAAAAGTTTTAAGGTGCAAAATGCTGGGTTTAACATTAAATAGCCTGCTTAACCCTAACTATACTGCAATAAATATATACTTCTTATCCTACATATGGTAATCCCTCATGCAGGAATGTTAACAGTGGCCCATTCCATTTCAGAGCAGGATGGAGGATGAGCTTTATTCAACTTTTAAAATAAAAAAAAGACATGACACATATTATGAATCACTCTTGCTAACTTGTGTAATTTATAATATTATAAATCTTAGCAGGACCTTTGCTGGGTGTCTGTAAGATGAGGTTTGGGCAGCCAGCATTGCATTTATTTCTAATTTTATAATTAATGACTCATGTCATTAAACTGCCACTCACAATTTAAAAAAAAATCTCTTCTGTTGAGGTTATTTGTGTTGGGATGGTATCAGAACATGTTTCTGGTGGTAAGCAGCACAGCACTGTAACAAGATATTTAATTTTTTATGGGGGTCATGGCATTTTTAAAACATCAAATTCCCCTATCTTGGTTCTGGAATGAAAGAAAACAAAAAGAAAAATGGGTATCTGGATATTTTGCAAGGAAAACATAATTACTGAAAAAAGCATATATGGTGACTAAAACATGCTGCTGTTTTAACGTTGCGGTCCTCTCACCCAAACTACGCAATCAGAGTCTCTTATACTATAAGAGACAACCAAGCAAAGGGCCTATTAACTAATAAACCAATGCAATACAGTGTAGCCCAGTGGTCAGCACACAGAACTGTGATTCAGAAGATCCCACCATAGCCACTGGTCCACTGAGCAAGTTCTATGACCTCTATGTTTTAGTCTTTCTCAGCTGTATGGTTGGGCAAAAGGAGGCCCCCACAGAAAATGAGATGCTGTCTCACTTGGACTGCCTGAGCAAACAGTAGTTAAACATATTTTTTACTAATACTGGGGTAGTTCTTACTGTTATAAAAATAGCATTGTTACCAGCATTTCAAAATGGATTTCAGCTGTGTTGTACCATCACTATAAAACAGTCTTGTAGGAATAGGTTTTTTTTTGTCACAAACTGATTTATGGTACCTACAGGGCATTCATCTGCCAAGAAACACATTCCATATTCCATCACTTTTACAGAAAGGAGTTCAGAATAGCTGTTAAGTGCTGCCAGGTATCATTACGCTGATGCCAGCAATTGAGAATTTATTCTGTTGCAAGTGATCGAGTGAAAATGACAATAGATACTTTCAGTGAATTTCTATTTTTGGAATTTATATTGCAGTTTGTGGCCAGGAAAGGTACACTGAGCTGTTGACAGCTCATTTCCAAATACATCTTTTTGGGACTAGAAAAGAGGAGCAGATGCAAGATCACAGAAAGAACAGAGTGCAGGTGCAACAGAATACAGTAACAGTGCAACATATAAAACCAACCAGCAGTATAAAATCATATAGGAAAGTTCTATACAACCCCTATAAATACTGGAGAGTATTTATAATGTTTGGGCATTACATCAGCATTAGCAGCAGTGGTGAAATTAGGGACAGCTTCTGAGTGGATTAATTTTCTCAATAAGTTGGTTTTCGAAAGCAAAGTGAAAGAAGGTGAATCTCATCTTAAGTGAAAAATTGTTTCAGAAGTTTGGCAGTCAACAGGAAGAGGGTGCATGTCCTATGGACTGCATATCTTTATTGATGAGATGCCCATGCCCTTATGAACTGAACACCTATATGCTCTCAAAATAGAAAAGCAGACTTGCAGATTTTATATTTGTTGGTAGAGATGTGAATTTTTAATCCCAAGTTTGTGTGAATCTGTGGAAATTCATGATTTGCAAAACTGGCACATTCCTTGGCAAATGCACCAGCTTCGCTGGTGGAGTTTTTTATCTTTAACAGAACCTTCCCCCCACCCATTTTCCTGTAAAAACACACACCCTTACCCACCCAAAATTATTCAAACCATGAAACTCTCCTACCATCCCCCACTGGCATCCTCCTCCCCCTGCCCCTGTGGAATGCTGCTCCATGGGACCATGCTTGCAAAAGTAATCCCTGCCCCCCACCCATGTACCAAGCATATTCCCACAACCTCCCTCCACCCAAGCCCCACTGTCTATTAATCAGGACAGATCTAGTCCCCCGACCCCCACCAAACCCCTGCTTTTGTTCAGTACCCACAAAATCAACCAAGAATAAATATTTATTTATTTATTAAAGAGTTTCACCGGAAGAACTGATGTTCAAGTGTCTCTTTTCTTGGCACTGGGTCAATACTACGCACAGCAGAATGTTGTATGAAATAATCGCGTTGCGCAATCCATTGATAACTTATTTTCTGTGGGGGCTCTGCCCCCACACCCCCTGTTATGGGGGTCTGCAACCCCAGACCCCCCCACTAAGGATTCTAACTCTGGGGGGGGTCCAACATGGAGAGCGCACAGGTTTGAGTTTCATCATAATGCCATGCACCATTAAGCGTACAACATTATAACCCAGTATGTCTCTTCTAGATGCTTCCTGGAGGAAAGGTACTGTAACATAGAAGTCATACAGTAAACAAATGTAGAAAATATGGTGCAAAAATAAAACTATCAGTGTAGTCACAATGAAAAACTACATACAGTACATAGCTGCAACCTCAGGATTGCATGTGCAAAACAAGTGATAAGTGAAAACTGTACTCACTCATGCAAGGGAGGCTGTGTATGAACACATACTGCAAATGACTGAACAGTTTTAAGAATGGTACCATCTACTCTAGAGATAAGCAGACTTCAAGACACTTCAAGCTTAGGAGCAGAACCAAATAACACAGAGTGAGACTTATTAGTGTTAAGAAGTAGTTTGTTTTGGCAGATCCAGGAGTGCACCATATGGAAGTCAGAGTTCAGGACAGAGTTAATGTTTGCTGAGCTTTTTGAGCTGGGATACCATGTTGTCTGCATAAAGCATGGAGGATCAAGATGCTGGGATAAGTGAGAGGTCATTTACAAAGATAATAAAGGACCTAGTATCGATTCTCAAAGTATGCAACAAGGTACTTTGCAGTAAAAGACATATCACAAAATACTGCATGACAAAAGGGCTTAATTGCTATTGGATTACACTGTTCCCTGCACCAAGCTGCAGTACTATTAAGTATTAATGCAAGGTGCCACATTGTATCCTGGTCTGCATCACTCTAAATGGTAAACAGGACAATTTGTAAGAATAAATTAAAATACAATCTAACCACAGCATAGTAATAGTGCAAGCATCAAAATTAAATGGAAAGGGTGCTGTGAACAATATGTCTAGGAGCAGGAAAAAATACAAACAAAAGGGCAGCAGAAATTTACTGGGGAGAAATATAGAAACCCAGAGGAATTGAGTATGGGAAGGGGCATATAGTAAGGTAAGAAGGATGCCAGTGCAGGAATACATATGAGAATATTGTCCCTGAGGGTACCACCCGATGGTCAAGTGGGTAGCGATACATGCTCCCATGCAGGGTATCTGAGTTTTGGAATGAGCTCAGGGAGCCAGCTGAGTGGCCCCGGGCCGGGGGAAGGAGTACCATATGGCATCTTTCCCAGCCCAGAAAGGGATCGTGTAGGATTCTGTTGCTCTGGTGACTCCTGTTATGGACCTGGGAACTAGCTCCTCTGCAAGGATACCAGATGTGTGATGAGGCCTGTTGGGGATCTGCCTGACATCAGGGAGGTGGATGCGACAAAACTCAAGAAGGAAAATCTTGCAAGGCAGGACACAGACCCTGCACCACCAAGAGGGGCCTGGCACAAATCTGAATGAGTTCTGGAGGGTGAGAGGACAGCCCTCCCACTTGGCCCTGCCATGGAAGGGTAATCTGTGGGGGCTTCTGTAGGCAGGCAAGTCCCAGGGAAGCTGAGTGATGGGTCTGGGTGACGGCAGACAGCTGATGGGGGCCCTGCAGTGACAAGGGAGATATAATGTTTATGGCCCCAAAAAATGATGTCCCCTGAGAATGTATTTCAGAGCACTGTAAAAAGAGGAGCAGTACATGGTGGGGGTGCAGACCAAAGCAAGCTGAGTCTGTAGGAACAGGCAGCTTGCCCAGCAGAACTTTGAATCTGTTGCAGAAGGAAGGTGTGGGTATCAGAGTTTCTAAAGTGATAGGAGGAGGGAAGGGGACAAGGCAAAATAGAGCCGAGGAAGAAAGGGAGGGTCTCAGACCAGAATTTGGATATGAGAGAGATGCAATGAGAGAGACATCAACAGTCAAGACAGGGATATGAGGAGCAAAGAGAACACTTACGTGCGAGGGGAGGGCAGTCAAGGGCAAAATGATAAAAGGAGTGTTAGAGAGGGTCCAGTCTGGCTAAGGTGGTTTGGGTGGCAGCACTATAAAGAGAATAATTCACGTACAACCATGCACAGCAAGGTGTTGTTTCCATTGAAGGTTTCAGATGACATCATAGGGACCAAGACAGTAAAGCTCCTGAGGTCCCTGATGTGATCAGTACCCCGAAATGGAAACACAGTAGAGTTGTGCTTGGTTGCCCATGTGTTATTTTGTATAGTATTGTTTAAAACATGAATATAAAAAAATACATTTTTTTTTCTTCCCAAGAAATATTTGGTTTAATTTAAAAATCTTTGGTTTAAATTCTTCTTATTTTAAAAAACCAAACAAACAGAAACTCACCCTCACTCAGCAGCAGAAAAGTCAGCTGGGAGTGAGATGGGTTTCAGTCATTTAAAATGATGAAACAGAAAATTTTGTGTTAATTGAGTGTCTGGGTTCTGTGTGTGGGGGTGGGGTGGGGGGAATGAAAGTAAAATGGCAGGTGGTATGAGTTTCCACTCTAATTAAACTAGATAATAACTAACCCATAAGGCCCTGTATATACTGGACTTGTTAAAATGTTTGACGTTCGTTAAAACATTTTTAAAAAGCCCAAACATGGTTCACGTCCACACTGAATATGGTCTGAAACAGTGTTTAAAAACAGTGTTTTAACACTGCAAGGGGCCTTAAAACTGATTTTAAACTCAGTTTCATTCCTACAGTAGCATGGTTTACCTGTGGTGTGGACTGGAGAAGGAGATTGATCCATGTTTCTCATGAAACAGCACTGATCTGTGTTGGAAACCATGCTGGCTTAAGCCATTACAGCACTTCAGTGTGGATGCGTCGGTAGCAGCAGGCGACTGTGCTTAGACATGGGTATGAAGAAATTAAGCAAAGTGTGGGTGGACATCGGTGGTGAGTTTAAAACCATTTTCAAAAACGGTTTTAAGCAAGGACTGCCAGTGTGTACAGGGCATTAGTGTTAAGACAAGCTGGCACTCCACACAGAGTTAGTGTGGTGACACCATTGGCACAAGAGCAAAGCTCGAGTGCCCTAATGATGTCACTACACTAACAAGGTGTGGAGTATCAGCTTTTTTTTATTCTGTATAATATTTCAGTATGCGTATTTCCCAGACAGAAATTATCTATTAGCTTGAATCTTGGAGTGAAGCAATTAATTTTCTCTGATTATTGCCTTTTTTTTTATTATTTTCAGGGTAAATATCACTTTGTTTTATGTTTAGTTTAGTTTAGTTTATTGTTCTAGGAATTATTACCTTTGAGCCAATGGCTCTTTTACAAAGGTTCCACATCATCAACGTACAAACAAACAAGACATGTTACATAGAATGGTCAGCAAATTATAAAGGTTTCAATAAGCCAGTACAATACAGTACATCACAGGAAAAAAACAAAACATTGGAGGAATGGTCAAGGTGGGAAGGATAGGAGGAGATATGGGGAGGGGAGCAGACTTAGAGTAGTTAGAGGTACTCAGATGCCTTTGTCAAGAAAGGAGCAGAGGAGGAGGATGAAACACAGTAAAAACAGCCATGAGTGAAGAATCATTAGTCAAGGCAGTCACAGGAGCTAGAGGCTGAGAGGCGAGAGTAAAGCATAGATTTGAAAGCTCCTAGTGACGTGGAGGATGTAATGAGCGAGCTCAGAGCATTGTACCAGCTGGGGGCACGATAGACAAAAGATCTTTGGCCCTGTGTGGTCCGGCATCTGGGGACCTGGAGAGGCAGGTGTTTCGATCTTCTGGTGGGACGGATGCTGGTATTCAGGCAAAGTAGGTCTTTGATACACAGCGGAGTGCGGCCCAAGATGGATTTTTTTGCCATCAAGCATGTGAGGTACCTTATGCGATTTGAGAGTTGCAACCATCCTGTTTCAGTGTAGAGCCACATGTATGAGTATGTCTTTGCGCTTCAGTGAGCAGCCGACAGGCCTTGTTTAGGGTGGTTGTGATGCACCTTAGTTCGGTGGTAGTGGCAGAGCCATAGATAATTAAGCCATAGTCTATGATTGAGATGACAGAGCTTTGGATAGCAATCCTCAGCGCAGCTTGGGTAAGGAATTGCTGGTTTCAGAACAGGATACCAATGCGCTGGTTCACCGTTTTCGCTGTGTTATCAATGTGGGTCGCAAAGGTAAGACCTTGATCAAAGGTGATTCCAAGGTATTTAAATGTTGACACTTGTTCAAGGGTATTTCCTGGGTATGTTTTGATAGTAAGTGGAATTTGTCTTTTTCTGTTTTGTGGACTGGAGAAAAGCATGGATTTTGTTTTTTTGTGATTTAGGACCAGCTTGTGATCTAGGAACCACTTTTCAACATTGGAGAAAGCAAGTTGTAGGCTCTGGAGTAAGGGTTTCGGGTCCTTATGAGAGGAGAGAATCATGGCATCGTCAGCATAAAGGATTATTTGTTCCGGGCAGGATTTGGGGAGAGAGTTTAGGAAAAGGCTGAAAAGGAGGGGCTAGGATTGACCCCTGTGGAACACCTGAGAGGACCGGTTTTGAGTCTGAGAGAACTTCTGAGATTTGTACTGATTGAGAGCGTTGGGCCAGGTAACTTTTAACCCAGGCACCTGGTCCTTCTGAGAGCCCAAGACTGTGTAGTTGTGTGATAAGTAAGCCATGGTGAACAGTATCAAATGTCTTTGTTAGGTCAATGAAAACAGCTCCGGTTTGATATCCTTTGTCCAAGGCAGTGTGAATTTCTCCTGAGAATTCCAGTAGGGCGGTCAACGTACTGTGTCCTTTCCTATGTGCTAAAAGTGTGGCCATATTATGTTGTGGTGGTCCTTTTTGAAACAGCTTGTAAGTTTATTCAGTAGAGCTGTGTAATTGTGGGTGAAACAGTTTGTGCTACAATCCTTTGATTTGGTTACTTGCATCCTGGCACTGATCATGGAACTTGAGTAAAGACATAATTCACATTTTAAACCATGAATTACATCTTTCTCAGCATTCCAAACTGTGACTTACCAGGGAAACATGTTCACTCCCTTACATTGAAAATAACAGCAACAGCTTAACCTGATTGTAACTGTCAGCTTGCATCAGTATTTCTCCAGTCCCTCCTTTTCCAGTCAACAGAAAACAAAATAAAGTAAGAATACTGAAAAAAAAAACACATCAACCTCAGTACACCATTTATATGAACACATTCAATGCATCTCACAAGTGCTAATGGTAAATTTAGTAATCTGTCATTGTCATCCCTGACCTTCAGTTTACAGAGAAGTGAGACATAATTGTGCTCATGGAGTGTGGAAATGTCTGTGCCTATGTGAATTCAAAGAAAAATAACAGATTTTGAAACTCACTGATATGGAATTACGCAGACTTCTTCTGTGACATCTGGGGCCCGATATTCAAAAAAGGGCAAAGTTGAGTGCAAAGTTTTGCACTGCGCTTTGCCCTTGCCCAGGAGTGTGAGGATGCTATATTCAGTCAGATAGCACTCTGGCGCTATCTGACTGAATATAGGGGCATGTCAGTGGAGTGCTAAATCAAGTAATGCTGCCCAGACATGGATTCCTGCTGTGAAGGAAATAGCCGCACTGGACCTGACAGTGCCAGAGTGTTAGGCACAATATGCAAAGGGACCCATGCAAAGGAACTCATTGGGCATGCAAGGCACTAAGAAGCCATTTGCATGCCCATTATGGGCTTATGTGCATGGGACATGTGGCAGGTTAGCACGGCACCACCCCAATTCTGAGTGCCAGGTCCCATAGATTGTGTAAGTCCCTGGTGCCCAGTAGTCCCCCACCCTCTGATTGCTGGCCAGGCATGTAAGTAATGCAGTCCTGGTGGTCAGTGGTCCATCTTCCTACCGAATGCTGTCCCTGTGCCCAAGTATGTTGTTCATGGCACCTATTGGTCCCTCGTCCCTCTGATCACTGTCTTTGTGCCCAAGTAAGTTAGCCCTGGTGCCTAGTGGTCTGGCTGGGGGGGCCACTAGGTACCAGGGATTACTGACCTGAGCATGGGGATGGGGATCAGAGGGAGGGGGGGGAACCACTGGGCACCAGGGATGTGTTTGGCTGGCCAGGCCAGGGTGAGCAGCTACAGTACCATTGGTTTTCTGCCAGGGCCTTCTACCCCATTAAGAGGGGGTTTGCAATGGTAGTAATTTGCACCCGTTCAGGTGGGAATTGCTGCTGGTGCAAACCTCTGAATATGCTTCTGCACCCACATGCTGGGATGGTCCCCCTCCTTTGCACAGGTGCAGCAGTACCTTACTATTCAGGTGCTATTGGGGTTTGCCAGCACTATGGGGTATCTGAAAATTAACTACACCCACACACTGGGCATAAAACCAGGTTTTGCAGGAGGAAATACCTGTTTGCACCAGTGCAAACATTTGAATATTGGGCTCCTGAACTGCTAAGGCTTAGTACCATTATCTTTTTCACATTTATTTGAAATCCCCAAAATTCTGGGTATAGTGCTAGAGTATCTTGGAGTACAGAATGACATTTTTAATGCAGATTTTCTTTCCAGGCTTTATAGCATGGCTTGGTTATCTATCTAAGAAGCGTGCATAAAAAAATTTGATTGTCACCAACTGACACTGCAGTGTTCTTAGTTTATGACATCATAGTACTTTTCCATGCAATAGATTGTAATGTCACACATAGCAGCTGTGAGTTCAGTTGAGGAAAGACAGATGCTTTTTTGAAAGACTCAGCTAAGTAAGTTCAGTATTATCTGAAATTTCTCGAATACTGTAGAATAAAATATCTTTAAAATAAACAAAGTAGAATATACATGCTGTAAAGTAGTTTCAAGCATGCTGACCCGGTGGTGCTGAGAGTTGAGGTGCTGGATGCCACACCTCGCGTTACGCCGGAGACCCGGGTTTAGGAACGAGCCCGGTCCACCGGGGGTCAGCAGAGGAGGGGGAGAGAGAGAGAGGATAGAGCACCTGTAGGACTGCTCTCCTCTCTTGGGGAGGGATCCAGGGCTAGCCCAGTGTGGCCGTGGCCCCCGGTGGAGACCGTCAGCACTGCTACGCACATGGGGCTTAGTAAAGGGGTAGACATCGGGCAGCTGTCCTCCAGACATGGTTGGGAGCACCAACATCTTAGGCTGGGACGGTATTGCACATCCCACATTGGGGAGGCATAAAGCACCACAGGGAAAATCCCTTCTGGGCCGGATAGGTGATGGCCGGCCCCGAGTCACGCTGCCACACGTCCAGTACTGGAGCCCCTCCACTGCCCCTTCTATCTCCTTGGGCCCTATGTCCTCCAGGGGGCTCGGGGAGGAACAGTAATGTCCTTGAGGATGGCAGGGCTCACAGAGGACGATAGAGCGGTACTGGCCAGAGGTGAGGCCCGAGAGAGTTCTGGCTCCAGATGCAAGAAAAAGAGTTGAAAAAAAAGAAAGTAGTTTCAAGCATTTCAGGTGAGTGGATCCTAGTTAGTGATAGTCTACACAGTCTTTGACTGGATTGTTATTTTCTAATGACCTTCATGATGAAACATTTGTTAGTGTGTGTGGACTGATAGTTCATTTGATAATCTTTTATTATGTGCATACGTACTCCATAAAACCCAGCATATCTCTTTATAAGCCCCTATCTATTGATATCCTGGATTTCAGCCCACTAGTAGTTTATTTATAAAGAATCCTTGTACATTAACATTTTCATCAAGAATCCTGTCTTGTTTCCAGCAAGAACACAGACAATAGCAGAGGGGGATAGACTACACACAAAATGCTAGTCTCCATTCTCTGTTCTAGGACAGTGAAAATATAATGTTAAAAGCCTGTTGTAATGATGTTATACACAAAAGAATCCCCTCAACTCTTCTAAATCAAACAATAATATGAACATTATGCAGCTCTATTCACAGCAGCAAGAAGATGAAATTTAATTAGGTGCTTTACATTAATTGAAAAAAGACTGAATTGTTTCTAAATTAACATGATTCATTATGTACAGTATATTATCTGCAAAAATGCAAGGGTTTAGTGGTATACTTATGATTGCTGGAAACTGCAGTTCCCGACACACATTTCCCTGGTCAGCTTATCCCAAGACAGGATCTAACCTAACGCTACTACGTCTGACACTATTGCTCCCGACGGGATATGGTAGCAGATGTGATGGTATGCTACCTTACCCCTTGTGAGCTGGAAGGAAGGAATGCTGTATGGGGTTGCTGGCTTAGCTGCCCCGGTGGTGTGGAAGGGAATACCACTGGTTGCTCAGCCAGCATACTGTGCATGACCCAGGTTCTTGTCTGGGTCACATCATTTTACACACTGCACCTCCCTGTAACTGTTTATATTTTACTCTGGGGTCCACTCCCCCTTGGAGTTGAATATTTAAGTTATGAGTGTGTGTGGGAGTGGAGCCATCACATGGGCGGTGCAGGGGGCAAAGCCCTCTGCATTTTACAGATATTTCAACTGAAATGCCCATAATTCTTATGTTGGGCATTTCAGTCATTTGGGACTGTAGATTTTGAGAGGGTTTACTCGGTATGCCAACGCTCGACATACCGAGTCTCGGATATCATAGTATGTCCAGTTTTACAGGTCAAGGCAGTGATGTATGTTTAAAATGAAGCAATTATGCACAGTAGTAAATACTTCAGATCATGTTGTGCCTAGTGATTATGTAGTAAATGTATTATAATATGGTCAAGAAAATCCTATAACCTGATTTTTCAGCTTGGATATTTCCCATGGATAAATCCTGACATTAACCATGGCAAAAGGACCAGTCTACCTCATTACCTGCTTTAATATCCTTACACTTAAGTCTCAGAACATTTACTTATTAAAAACTTGTAGATGGTAGCCTTTTATCCTCTCACTTAAAACCTTCAACTATGACATAAAAACCTTAAAACTCCCTTAACGTAAATAAAAAAAATTAATTAAATGTTGTTTTACCTTTTCCACTCATTACACCCATAAACACATTTAAAAATAAGGTATAAATCAGTTAAATTTTCTGGTGTTTCTTTGAGTAGTATGAAAATTCCCCTGCCATCCTTAACAATTTACCAGGAAAATCTATCCTGCTTATCCTGCCCAATTCTACCCTCACATCTTGGTATACCCAGTGCTGTACTTTTCACCCTCTCCCCACCCTTCCTACATTCCTTCTCCCCACCTCCGCTCTTCCCTCCCCCTATGACTCTGGCACTTCCTATCTGTTGTCTATTTTCTCTGACAAATGCCACTGGCTGCCTTGTTACAATGCTACCCTTGAATTGTATTAATCTGTACTCTGTTTACAATGTCCACATTGTTGTAATGTCTGTCTTGATGTTCCCCATAATTTGTATTTCTCTGATGTGGAACCTTTGTAAAAGAGCCAAGGCTCAAAGGTATTTGTTATCCTGGATTTGATAAATAAATAAAAAAATAAAAATTAAAAATTATGCCCTAGCTCCATATTTAAGCATAAGGCACAACAGGAGGTGTGTTATGGTGGGATAATGGCCCACCTTGAGTAGGTTGAAGGACGAGGTAAAGCCAGGTGCTTCCAGCACCCAAGAAGGGTTGTTAGCCCTTCATAACACACTCCCTGGAGTGTGTGTTGGGATTATGAAATGGGTCCATCAACATCAATAAATTAAAAAAAAAATGTTTCTAGTTAAAAAATGAAAAGAATACAAATACAATTTAAAAAAGAAAAAGTTGTGAATTTTGTCCTGTGGTGTTTGTAGTTTACCAGTAGCTGGCACCAATGCTACATGAACACAGCAATTATGGCTAGAAGAAGGCTATGGGGAAAGTCAGTGGGATGCTGGGGTGCATAGGGAGAGGTATCAACAGCAGAAAGAAGGAGGTGGTTATGTCACTGTGCAAATCACTGGTGAGACCTCAGGTGGAGTACTGTGTCCAGTTCTGGAGACCACATCTCTGGAAAAACATAGGTAAAGTGGAGGCAAGCCAGAGTAGGACTACCAAAATGATACAGGGTCTGCATGAAACCCTGTGAGGAGGAGCTAAGGGAACTCAGTATGTATTCCCTGGAGGATAGGAGAGAAAGGGGGATATGATAGAAATGTTCAAGTACCTCAGGGGTATAAAAAAGGTAAAAGAGGGTAGTATCTTTCAAAAAAGAAGATGTACAAGAACAAGGAAGCATGTGATTAGGTTGGGAGTAGGATTGGGGGCAACTTGAGGAAGTACTTTTTCACAGAAAGAGTAGTGGATGCTTGGAACAGCCTCCCTAAGGAGGTGGTGGGGATAAAAATGTTTGGTGAATTAAGGAATGCATGGCATATACATAAGGGTACCCTGGCGATAGGGAAGAAATGGTGAGCCGCAGATCAACTAGGGTCTGTGGTTTTGCAATAGGTAGGCAAAATGGACAGACTAGGTGGGCCACACAGTCCTTATCTGCCATCACCTTCTATGTTTCTATGTTTCTATGACTGGAGTGGCTTCATCATAGCAGCGAGCTGTATTTGGAGTCTGAAGGGTGTGTCAGCTGCACATGTCTTCATGAGATAAGCAGTTTTCAGAAATATTTTAAGAAAGCCCACAATTACAACACCTGCTGAATGTAGCTCAAAGTAACAGCTTTCTATCTCTATCACTCAGCTCCTGCTAGACTACACAAGCCACCACCAGTTACAACTTCCACTTGCTGACTGCTCGCTCTCTCCCTTCAAGCTGTTGTCATAGAAAACAATTTTTCTGAAGCCTGATGGGGCATTTTAAGAAATCCTGCAAATGTCAGGAATTTCAGTGACAAAAAGGCTTCCTAGGGATTATCAGTCCTAAAGCTTACCCCATTAAGTGTGTATGTTTCTGGAGTGTATAGAATGGGGTGAGCATCACGGTTGACAGCCCCTAGGAAGACTCCCCCCCCCGATTTGCTTTAGGGTGGGCATTGGGGTTTTAGGGTTGGGAACCCTAAAGTCACATTTCCCTACTTTTGTCAGTTCAGTCTCAACCCTAAATGTTACATTAACACAGTTTTTTTTGTGATAGTATAATGTTGTCCATCTTTTCCCATTGGAGAGCATGGCCATCCAGGCCCTGTGCTACCATAGATCCCTAGTTTTTGAGATAGTGTAATTGTATCTTTATTTGTGTGACACAGCGGAGGGCCCTTTAGGCCCTGAGCTCCCATCCCTCCATAGGTGCATATATGTATGGTTATGGGGAAGCACAGGGCCCTCTGGGACCCGCACTTTCATTTGTAGGACAACAGCAACTAAATTATCAACATAGCCTTTTTTATTACCCTCACCTCATCAACCCAATAGTAAAAATTATGAAATCCCCACCAAAACATCATTCTGCACCATCACAGCATGATTCCATGGCAGAGGCACAAAAATAAATTTTGCACAAGATTTGAGAAATAACAGCTGCCTCATTCATAAGGTGGTATAAAGAAATGGCGAGGTTGATAATTTGTGGTAAAAATATTGAAAATTAATAGTTATGAGTGAGCATAGCAAAATGTCAACAGATGTGCACAAATTGGCCATTTTAGCATATTTTGACCCCAAAATTTTAACATGCCATTCTTTTGACCCTACCTCTATGGTAACAATTTTGAAATCCTGCCTGAATGGTGATTTCGCCAACCAGTCATGAAATCGCCTTATGGGAAGGTTTTGTGAAATGACACCCCCATTGTGCATGAGGAGGGGAATCAAAAAGGGTATGTTGAAAATATTATGTTAAAATATGCAAAAATGGTAAAGTTATGCACCAAGGTTGAAAATCCCATTGAAATACATTGATTTCCCATGTGAAAAAATATCTTTTTTCGTGATGGTGAAACAAAACAAGATCTGTTTTTGTATGATGCCAATATGAAAAAAGAATTTCAGTGTTAAAAATAAAAAAAAAACATTTTAAGGGAATTTCTGAAGCAGTAAAGTGCAGAATGCAGCTAAGAGGTCTTAAAAAGCAAGCTACATGTGTTGATTCCTCACCAGAATATTATTTTAAAGGGTTCCAAATTTGAACTTCTCAGGCAAAACTGAAAACAAGATGGCTGCCAAATGAAAAAGGATGATGTCATACAAAAAATAATTCATTTTTTCTTATCAACTGGCTTGAGGTGCTTACTGAGCATGCTCAGCACCATTTTATGAAAATGTTTAAATTAAATAACTTTGGAACAGATTAATATTTTTTTCCCCAAACCAACAAAAGGCACATCTGTGTGTCAGCACCTTCTGCCCTGAAAATTTCAGACAAAAATTCCAAACCGTTTGGGCTGTAGTCAAATTCAAAGAAAATCACATTCAAACTAAAGAGAAAAAAACTATGAAAAAACACTTTTTTCACTATCCATATCTCAGAAACTGTACATCTGACCACAATGAAACTTGGTGCATCCAGAGATCTACCACAGAAGACCAAACATGCATAATTTTGTGCAAATCTGTGAAACAGCTGTAAAGATATTGAAGTGCAAATTTTCAAGTTTAACATACAGTAGAAACTCCAGTTCAACCCTAAATATAGTGGCGTGATAGCAACACTAAAATCTATTATACTATAGTTAGGGTAGAGTAGCCTGTTTAATGTTAAACCAAACATTTTGAACATTAATATCTTTGCCTTCCTTTGATGAAATGAGATAACATTTTCTATGTGTGCCCAGAAAGCAAGGTTTTGATGCGTGAACATGTTTGTGACGACAGCTTGTGCAGTTTCTGAGATACAGCTGTATAATTTCTAGAAAAAAACCTTACTTAACATTGTTTTCTTGGTCTCATCTACAGTCTATATGGAAAGGAATTTTTGTCCCAAACTTGCATGGCACATGTGTCATGTCCCAAGGTAGTGCCTTTGACAGGTCCGGCAAAAAAATATAAACGGGTTCTACAGTTATAAGGCTTTAAATGTTAGTGTTTTCATAACTTTTTTTTGTGTCATGCTTTTTTTGCTATCACAGCGTCAAAAAAGATATTGCAGCATCAGAAAAAGGTCTCATGGCATTGTTGATGGTTTCACAGTAGAATGAATAATGCCACGCCACTAAATAAATTTGCAACATTACTTTTATGGATATGTCTGTTTCTTTGCCACTTCTTTGCAAACAAATGACTTGCTCTTACGGGCAAAAATTTTCAGTGTACAAGGGGCTTGCCCTGCTGATGTGCCTTTTGCTGGTTTGCTGAGAAAAGTTTCATTTGTTGCATAGTTATACTATTTTGAAGTTTTGTGATTTCCCAAAGGATAACATTGCAATGATTGGAATACCTTTCAGAAACTATCTCTAAAATGCTTTGAGATATGGACTCGCTGTGATGCATAGCTTAGTACACCTTTAGGTTCATTATAATCTCTCTAAACTTATAGATAGATAGGAGCACATGGGAATACAGTGACAGAAATACTGTGCCATGCATTCATAATGTGACATCTGTACTGGTTTGCCTACATGAAAATGAGGGCCACTTACAATATGCCTGCATGGGAGCACATGGACATATATCATTATGGCCAGATGACACTGCAGGCTCCCAAGAGCCCTGTGATTCCACAGGGAAATGAGGGTTCATTATAATCTCTCTAATCTTTTTTTTTTTTTAAATTGAATAAGCTTTATTAAGAACATGAGATAACAATACACACAGGGATAATCAAATCCTGGAAATAAATGTGAAGAAAAAGAAAACATAATCAAGTCCAGGAACATGATATGAAACAGTGTAAACACCCCATAGCCCTGTATCCTCCCCTCCCCACCCCATGTTACCCACCCCACCCCACCACTGGAGGTTACAAGATTAATATATCAGGGGATACAGGTCAGAATTGTTTGACTGTATATGAGCCATTGTACAAGGGAGAACTAACAGGAAATTTAGGACAGGCACTTATACAGTTAGCAAAACATAGAATGGTTCCCAGATACTCTTATACTTATAAGTCTTGCCTGACATAGCAGCTATAAGGTGCTCGGCCTGTAACGCAAACAATATCTCCCTATACCATTAAAGTAACAAAGGTGAGCACTGGTCAAGCCAGTGCTGAAGGATGACCATTTTTGCACAAGCCAAGATAAAGGCAATATGTGGCCTCTGGTTACCAATGAGGGTATCATTATAATCACCTAGAATGCATATTTATGTAGAAAACGCATCAGACAACCTCAAAAAGGGATCAAGATGTGTTTGAATTGAATTCCAAAAGGGGACAACAGTCTCACAAGACCACAAGATATGGAGCAAAGTACCAGGTACTTTACCACATCTGGAACAAGAATCCGTGGGCAGTCTACCAATCCTATTCAACTTAACTGGAATGTAATAAAGGTTATGGATGATCTGAAATTGCATGAAACAGTATCTGTCCCACTTGATATATTTATATAAGTGCATCCAGATGGTAGGCCAATTTTTTGTGGAGCTATGGACCAGAAGATCTTGGTCCCGTAATAAAATCTTGGACCCTTATTGGTAGCCAGATATTCCTGCAAGGCCCAGTAATAATGTGAAATATTATGGGAGGTAGAAGCATTACTAAGAATAGGAAGAACAAAAGTACTTAGGGGGCTAAACCATGGTCCATTACCAAAAAATTGTAAAAGCATGTGGGATAGTTGAAAGTATCGAAAACAAGAGGAAGTGGGCCAATGATATAGGGTACAGGCTTCTTGAAAAGATAATTTCTGATTGTAAGTAAGATCCCCAACTGCGTCCACTAACATACCTGACCAAAACCTTCTAGAAAGGATCCATCCAGCAATTCAAAAGTTAGGATTCCTAAATAGCGGTTGAGTTATGTCTTTGTATGGGTAGACTTTAATTAAGGAACAGAACTGTAAGTATACAAGGATGAATGTCTCCAAGGGGGTGCCCCTTAATGGACCAGGAATTGTTTTCTTGGAGAGGTAGAGGAGTGACCAGATATCTAGACCATGAGTGGAGCACAAGGAATGCTCTATTTCCAACCAGTGTGGAACATAGGGCTCCAAGAGGGATAATCTCTCTAATATTATGGATAGATGGGAGTTCAGGGCCCACAGAGCCCTGTGCTCCCACATGCTCATATGGATACCATTATGGACTTATGGGAGCATACTGTAAAATAAAGATTTTATTACACTATCTCAAAACATACAGAAATAAATTGCAAAAAACTGCATTAATGCTCTAGTTAGGGTCAAAGCCACAAAAGTAGGGAAACATGACATTAGGATTTTCAAAGCTAATACCCCACACCCACCCTGCAGACACCAACAGGTGTTGGGGTCCCTTGGGGTCATCAGCCATAATGCTCACCCCATTCTCTTATACTGTACCCATCTCAGCTTATAAACTTATGGAATAGAGTGAGCGTTAAGGTTGTCGACCCCAGGGCACCCCACCGAGACCTGTTGGTGTGTGCAGGGTGGGTGTGGGGTATTAGTTTTGAAAACCATAACTCCACATTTCCCTACTTTTGTGGCTTTGACCCTAACTAGAGCATTAATGCAGATTTTTGCAATTTATTTCAATACTTTTTGAGATAGTAAAATAGTATCTTTATTTTACTGTGCACTCCCATAAGTCCATAATGGTAGCCATATAAGCATGTGGGAGCACAGGGCTCTATGGGCCCTGTGCTGCCATGCATACATATTGTAACTGGCCCTCATTTACATGTGGGAATGCAGGGCCCTCTGGACCTTGCACTCCCACCTATCCATAAGTTTAGAGAGAGTATAATGAACCCTTTTTTCCCTGTGTGACCACAGGGCCAATAGGGCCCTGCAGTGCCCTCAGTCCATAATGTTATATGTCCATGTGCTCCAATGCATGCATATTGTAAGTGGCCCTCACTGTCGTGTAGGCAAACCAGTATAGATGACATGTTGTGAATACAATGCACAGTATCACAGTCACTGTAGCCCATTCATTAAAAGTTCCTCTGCACCTGTAAAGAAGGCCTAGAAACATGCATAACAGCTTAGTACACCTAAAGGTATACGAAGTTGCTCATCACAGCAAGTCCGTCTCTCAAAACATTTTTTAGATATAGCTTCTGAAAGGTATCCCGACCATTGCAATGTTATCCTATGGGAAATCACAAAACTTCAAAATCTTATAACTGTGCAACAGGTGAAAAGTTTCTCAACAAACCAGGAAAGGAACATCTGTGGGGCAATCCCTTTGTACCCTGAAAATTTCATCCCATTAGTGCAAACCATTTCTTTGCAATGAAGTGACAAAGAAAAAGACATAGCTGGAAAATTAGTGCCACAAATTCAAAAAAGGTGTCATGGCATTATTTATGGTAATAGTAGAAAAAATAGTGTCATGCCACTAAAATAATGCCGTGATACCTTTTTTGATGCAGCGATAGCAAAAAACGCACGACACAAAACAAAATGTTATGAAAACACTAAAATTTAAAGCCTTATAACTCTGAAACCCTGTCATATTTTTTCACCAGATCTGTCAAAGGCATGACCTTGGGACATGACACATGTCCCCTGCAAGTTTGGGGCAAAAATTCCTTTCCTTGCAAGCTGTAGATGAGAGCAAAAAAAGCAATGCTAAGTATAGGAAAAAGGTTTTTTTTTCTAGAAATGACACATCTGTATCTCAGAAAATCACACAAGTTGCCATCACAACATTTTTCACATATCAAGACTTTGCCTCCTAGACCACACATAGAAAATTTCAGCTCATTTCATCTAAGGGAGCCAAAGATATTAATGTTCAAAATTTTAGATTTAAAATTAATCAGGCTACTCAACCCTAACTATACTTTAATTTGTCTATCTATCTATCTATCTATCTATCTATCTATCTATCTATCTATCTATCTATCTATCTATCTATCTATATATATTATGGTAGCACGGTAGTGCTACCATAGTTAGGGATGAGGAGCCATTTACATGTTAAACTCAAAATTTTGCACCTTAATAACTTTGCAACTGTTTGACGGATTTGTCTGAAATTTGGAATACATGATCAAGACCACACGCCTTGGGATATGCCAAGTTTTGTACCAGTTAGATACACAGCTGTGGAGTTATTAAGTGTGATCTGCGCCAGACAAGCACGCTTGGAATTCTACTATGCCTACAGGTCGTGACAGTTTATGCTGACCGGCCCTAAATCTTCAGGGACCGTGGCCAGGGTCCCCAATGTGCCTTTCAAAGATTTCATGAAAAAATATTAAACTGTTCAAAAATTATGGCAGTCCGAACTTCTGTTTTTTCTCATAGGATAACATTACGGCGTTCGCTGCGCTTTGAGGCAGTCTCAGCAGTGCGAGATCTGAATTTTATCAAAAACTTATAGCCCCCTGGACTATGCATAAAACCAGCCAGGAAAGTGATAATACATACGACTTTTACATTTTTTTTCTATGTCGTATGGTTACTGAGATATAAGCAATTTACTATTACAACTACTGATTTTTGTGTTCCGAGAGTCATTATTTTGCATACATTCTTTCTACTCACTGTCTTTCTCTATACAGCTTTTGGGGAAACAAGCCTGTGCGCTTACAATACTCTTACCATTACCATTTCTGCTTGCGGTTCTGTACCCGTTTCACTTACCGTTCACGTTTACACCACCATGTGCGTTACCCTTTGCGTTTTCATTTGCGGTTGCGTTTCCATTGTTTTTAACATTTCTGTCTACAGTACTGTTCCTCTTTCTGTTTTGCTTTGTGTCACCATGCACATTACAATTTGCGTTTGAGGGCACAATGTTTCAATGTGACAAGACATCACCCCCGTGCTCCCACCGCTTCATTACATTCACTATTTCTCATTATCATTCTCAAAAAGAAGGGAAATTAGAGGCAAAAAACTCCATTTAATGCATCAGTTAGGGTTGTTCCACAGTGACAAAAGTGAGGAAATTCGATGTTAGGGTTGAAACCCCCTTTGCACCCCTCAGCCCACCAACTGGAATCGGGTGTGCATTGGGGTCATCAGTCCCAACTGTCACCCCATTCTCCTATGCCTCAGCTTCTTTCCACATGTGATAGGGTGACACTTAGGGCTGATGATTCCCAATGCGCACCCCGATTCCAGTTGGGGGTGGGCTGAGGCAAGGGGTTTCAACCTCAACATCGAATTTCTCGCTTTTGTTGCTGTGGAACAACCCTAACTGATGCATTAAATGGATTTTTTTGCCTCATAGATATATATATATATATATATATATAGATATAGATATAGATATAGATATAGATATAGATAGATAGATAGTAGTGGTGCTATAGCACCACAATGTTTAGGGTTTAGTAGGCAGTTTAATGTCAAACTCCAATTTTTTCACTGTAATGACATAAGAATTGTTCAATAGGTTTGCATTAAATTTTGAAAGCTCAGTGTTGTGTCATGATCTGTTGATGTGCCAAGTTTTGTTATGTTCAGATGTGTGGGTTCTGAGTTCTGGATAGTGCAATAAGTGAATTTTCAGGGTGTTTTCCTATTGTTTTTGTTATATGTCTTTGAACTTGGCTTGCACCCAGATGGTTTGTAATTTTGGTCTGACATTTTCAGGGTAGAAAGGAACTGGCCCACATATGTGCCTTTTTCTTGTTAGGTGAAAAAATATTATTCCATTCCAAAGTTACTAAATTTTGAAATTTTGAAAAATTGATTCTGAGCATGCTCAGTAAACACTTCAAGATAGTTATATGAAACAAAAAAGGAATTATTTTTTTGTATGAGGCAAATCCTTTTTTGCAAGAAAAAAAATTCAGTTTTTTTTGTTGCCATCTTGTATCTGTCTAAAAAAAGAAATAAATTCAGAAGCCACAAAAATGACATCTTGGAGAGAGACCAACACATTTACCTAGCTCATTGGGGCCCCGTTTGGTGGATTCTGTACTTAAGTGTTGGAAAAATGACCCCCAAATGTGTTTTTTGTTACATTTTCAATCCTTTTTCATGACTTGCTTCCCAGCTGTATGAAACAAAAAATGAATTATTTTTCATTTGTGGTCAATCCTTTTCATGAAGGGAAAAATCATGTATTTTCTCCCCTGTTTCTAGTGGCGTCCCCCCACCCACTGATCACCATCCTCATATTGTTTATTATTTCCCTGGTGTCTAGTGGAACCCTTCACCCTCTGATCACCATTACTGTAATTATTTATTTGTTCCCTTGTGTCTAGTGGTGCCCTCACCCACTGATCATCATCCTTGTGTTGTTTATTGTTTCCCTTGTGCCTAGTGGTACCCCCACCCTATGATCAATGTCCCCCAAATTATTTATTTTTTCCCTGGTGTCTAGTGGGCACCACCCACTGATCACCATCCCTGTATTGTTTATTATTTCCCAGGTGTCTAGTGGCACCCCCTCACTGTCCAATTATTGTCCCTATAATTACTGTATTATTTCCCTGGTGTCTAGTAGCACCTCCACCCTCCAATGGCCATCCCTGTTTACATTTTTTCTTTCCATGGTGTCTAGTGGCAACTCCCACCTTCCAGTTGCCGTACTGCCTATAATAAAGAAAATGGTCCCTCAATGTATTTTTTTTACCTGTAAAAAAAACAAAATGGTCCCTCACTGATCTGACCCCTCCCACCCGATCTCCCAGTCAGTACCCACCACTCTGTACCTCCACACCCCCCGCACACCCTCACTCACATGAACAGGTCCCAGAGTGAAGATTCAGTCTCTGATTGAAGACATGTCTTGCTGCAGGAAATGCTGACTGCTATATGAGAAAGTAAGGTAACTGCGGTTCAATGTAGTTCAATGGAGTTTTTAACTCTGTGGCATAACTTTGCCATTTTTTCATATTTTGAGCCCAAATTCTCAACATAGTCTTTTTGGGATCCCATGTCATGAACAATGGCAGTGGAATTGCTCAAATCAGGCTTGAAAGGTGATTTTGTGGTTGCTTTGAACATTTTCATTGTATTTGAACATTTTCACTGTCCTTGTTCATGCAGTGGGGTCATTTATTTTTATTTATTTATAGCATAGGAATTGCAACCTTTTGAGTCATAGACTCATTTCAAAAGACTCCACGTCAAGTTCAAGGTATTACAAAGACAAGTATAACAACTGGTGAATACAGTTTAACAATGGTAATAGTCATACAAGTGAATCTAGCATACATAGGGTAATTGCCTATACAATTAGTTGCTATAAGAGAAGGAGGCAGCATTACATGAATACAGAACATACAGATGTGCAGTGAACATACTTAGGTAGATTGCTTATACATGAGGAAGCTAACAGATGCAGCAGTACAGGCTATATTTGGATTGCAGGGTGCTGTCTCGAGTGATGTTTTGCAGTGTGCAGCCTTCAGGGAGGCATTGTCAGGATCCTAATAGGAGTGTGTTATGGGCTAGTTAGGATAGGTCTAGGGCACAGGGCCCTGGATGCAGAGGAAAAGCAATCAACCTAGTTAGAGACCTTGTCATAAGAAGGTTATGTTGAAAATTTGGGGTCAAAATATATACTGTACAAATGGCAAAGTTATGCACATTTGTTTAAATTTTGGTATTCTCACTGGTAACTTTGGTAATTTTAAATATTTTGACCCCAGATTTTCACCATTGCCATTTTTTTAACCACTTTATAAATGTGACATCTGTCATTTTTCATATTGTGCTGAAACTATATTTTCACACCTGTGGTGTGTAACAATGTTCCAGTGGTGCAGAATAACATTTTGTTGGGGATTCAACATTTTCAGTAGTGGTTTTATAAGGTGGGGTAATAAGAAGGATGTGCTGACAATTTGGTTGCTGTTTTGCTATAAATGCAACCGCAAGGCCCAGAAGACCCTGCACTTTCACAGCAACATGCATGTCCACATCTATGGAGGGATGGTCCAGGCCCTGCACTCCCAGTGGCAAAGGAAGATACAAATATACTATCTCAAAAAGTAAGGAAATTCTTTGCAAAAAGCACTGTTAATGTACCTTTTAGGGTTAAGACTACAGTGACAAAAGTAGGGAGATGAGATTTTAGGGTTTGCAACCCTAAACCCCCACCCACACCTGAAGCAAACCAGTAGTGTAGTCTTCCGTGGGGTTGTCAACCCTAAAGCTCACCCTACTGCTGCTGCAAGAAAGCTCAGATGTAATAGATACAGGTGTGTATGTTTCAGGAGTGTATAAAATGGGGTGAGATTAGTAGGGCTGACAACCCCAAGGAAGACTCCATGCCTTATTTGCTTTCCCTACTTTTGTTACTATAGTCTTAACCCTAATTGATGCATTAACAGAGTTTTTTGCAAATAATATAATTAAACCACATATGCTGTACATGCTGTATATACACACACACACACACACACACACACACGTATATATATTCATTGCAAACAACAAACTTCATTAATGCATCAGTTAAAGTGACAAAAGTGGGGAAATTAGTTGTTAGGGTTGAGCCCCAACCAACTTCACCACCCCATCCCCCATCCTCCACAGACTGACAGACACTGGGGTGTGCCATGGGGTCAGGAGGCCCATCTCTCACCCCATTCCATGTGTAAAGAGGTTGACATGTTACAGTAAGGAGAATGGGATGAGTTAGGCCTCATGACCCCATGGCACACCCCAGCATCTGTCGGTCTGTGGAGGATGGGTGGTGGGGTGGTGGTGGGATTAGGGGATCAACCCTAACATCTCATTTCCCCACTTTTGTTGCTTTAACCCTAACTGATGTATTAACAAAGTTTTTTTGCAATGGATTTTCTTACTTTTTGAAAAAGTATAATATAACTAGTAAATGGTATGTGTTGGTTGGAGTGGCACTCCCACCAAACTGCCCATTTGTGCATAATGATATGCATCTGTGGGAGTGTGGGCCTTCCGGGCTCTGTGCTTCCACTTGCACATATCTACATAGCCATACAGTAGCTCTATAGAGCAAGGAACACTTGCAACACTAATTTTGCCAATATCTCAGCAAACCGTAGCAGCTATGAAAAAAATTAAAGTGTCATTGTAATCATGACAGTGAGATCTCCACACAAGATAAGTAAATGAAACCCATATCTTGCATCATTTACAAGGTACGGGCACTGGAAAGTGCTGAAAAGGCACCCTTGGAACCCTTGCAACATGTTTTTGCCAATATCTCCGTAACCGTAGCAAGTAGGAAAAACATTCCACTGCTGCTGTAATCTATGATTTCCAAACTTGTTTCTATAGCTTACATCACTTAAAGGTGATGTAAGCTGCAGGTAGTGAAAAATCTGTACCTCGCTTTGTTTTCGAGATACTGGCACTGCAATGTTATCCTATGGGAAATTTCTAAACTTTGGAATGTCATAACTGTGTAACCTTTGCAATTATGTACACCAAACTAACATACATCACATCTGTGGGACACCCCCTTTGCACCCTGCAAATTTCAAGCCAAAAGTCCTTACTGTTTCTTAGCACTGAACTGGCAAAATTTTACAAACCCTTGTTCGTGAGCTGTCAAAATTTCCATTCATGAGCCAAATCCCAGTTCATGAAGTAACAAAATCCCAGTTCATGAGGTAATCCATGTTCATGAGATAGGGCCATCTGGTCTTCATTTCACGAATGAGGATTTTGATAGCTCACGAATGGGGATCGGCTCACGAATGGGGATTTTGACAGCTCATGAGCGGGGATTGATTCCCCGTTCATAAGATAGGGCCGTCTGGTCCTCATCTCATGAATGGGAATTTTGACAACTCACAAACCAGGATTTTTTTTATGATCCCAGTTCGTGAGGTGTCAAAATCCCCATTTCTGAGCCGAATTCCCATTCTTGAGGTGTCAAAATCCCCGTTCATGAGTCAATCCCTGTTCATGAGATATGTCTATTTGATCCTTATCTCACGAACGGGGATTTTGACAGCTTACAAATGGGTATCAGCTCACAAACGGAGATTTGGACACCTCATGAATGGGGATCGGAAGCAAGTCATGAATGGGGATTTTCAAATAAAAAAACAGCCTTTTTTTAATAAACTGATGGAAACCAAACACATGGTTTTGTAGAGGGCATCACCCTGAACAAAACCCATAGATTTGTTTTCACGAAATGTATCTGTGGGGCAAGTAACAACATTTTGTTTTGGGCTAAAAGTGAAAACAAGTTGGCGGCTCACGAACAGAGATTTTTTTCTCATGAACGGGGATTTAATGAATCCACATTTGTGAGCTGTCAAAATCCCCATTTGTGAGTGTCAAAATCCCCATTCATGATCCAAAATCCTTGTTTGCAGCTGTGCATCTATCCAAAACACTGAACTGAGCATGTTCAGAACCCACATTTTAAAAATTGAATAACTCTGGATCGCTGGCTTGTTCCTTAGAGTAAGCTCTTTCTATATTGAAAATTTCAGGCTAAAATCCAAAATGGTGTGGACGCAGGGCGATGAAGAAAATTCAGGAAAAATTGATTAAAAAAAGCGAAAGAACACACTTTTGTCCCTATGCGCTGTGAAAAATGTGCACATCCGATCAAAACAAAACTTGACAAGTCAAGAGAGCTACCCCATGGTATAACGCATACCAAATTTTATGCACATCCTTTGAACAGTTACAAAGTTATTAAGGTGCAACTTTTGGGGTTTAACATTAAACTGCCTACTCAACCCTATCTATAAAGGTGCAACTGCGACTCTATATACTATATATATATATATGTATGTATTTATATATATATGTATATATATATATATATATATATATATATATATATATATATATATATATATATATATATATATATATAAGTCTGTGTGTATAAAGTCTGTGTGTGTGTGTGTGTATATATATATATATATATATATATTAGAGGCAAAAACTCTGTTTAATGCATCAGTTAGGGTTGTTCCACAGCGACAAAAGCAAGGAAATTCAGTGTTATATGGTTGAAAGCCCCTTGGACCCCAGCCTACACCCCAACCGGCATCGGGGAGCGCATTGGGGTCATCGGCCCTAACTCTCATCCCTTCACATGTGTAAAGAAGCAGAGGTATAGGAGAATGGGGTGAGAGTTAGGACAGACAACCCCAATGCGCACCCCAATGCCAGTTGGGGGGTGGGCTGGGGCGGTCCAAGAGGGGGGCTTTCAACCCTTACACCAAATATCCTTGCTTTTATCACTGTGGAACAACCCTAACTGATGTATTAAACAGTTTTTGGCCTCTAATATATATATATATATATATATATATATATATATATTATACTGGCCCAGTAGGGCCAGTATAGTTAGGGTTGATGGGTCACTTTAATGTTAAACCCCAAAGTTTACACTTTAATAACTTTGCAACTGTTTGTCCGATTTGCATGCAATTATGCATGTGCATTGTCCAACCATAGATCTCTGGATCTGTAATGTTTCATTCTGGTCAGACATACAGTTGTGGAACTGTATGGTGTCAAAAATGTGAAAAATCCTCAACTTTTCTACATTTCTTTGTCACGCTTGACAGATTGAACTGTGCATCTGTCAGGCTTCAAATGTGCATTTGTACATATGTCCTGGGTCAAGGTCATTCCTTTTGAAGATTTGGTGAAAAAATATTAATCCGTTCAAGAATTATGGAAGTTTCTCATGTCCCATTTTAGCTTATGGGAAAATTTATATGTGCACTGTAAAAACTTTTACGAAAACTTTCTCAAAAACATATTTTTGTGCATGAAAAGATTTCATTATAAGGTATGGGGTGTCATGAAAACATTTTTGTTTTCACAAAAACAATGCTCAAAAACACTGTCCCATGTGTTGTTTTCTTTGTCACTTCATTGTGCCAAGGGGGATTGTGCTTTTGGGATGAAATTTGCAGGGTGGCAAGCCCTGGTCCTACAGATGTGCCTGTTGGTGGTTTGGTCCCAAAACATTCAAGGGGCCTATAGTTACAGAGTTCCAAAGTTGAAAAATTACCCATAGGATAACACTGCAGTGCCCGCAGTGCCTTTGGATGTCCGTATCTCAAAAATGATTCAAGATACAGATTTTTCGCTACCCGCAGCTTAGTCCACCTTTAGGTGGGAGACAACAGAGTGCAGGGGAGCTCTCATCACCCAGGGCAGTGACTAGTGGAGTGCCACAGGGCTCTGTACTGGGGCCGGTGCTGTTTGGGATCTTCGTAACAGACATCTCAATAGGCATCAAGAATAAGATCAGTCTGTTTGCAGAGGACACCAAGATGGGAGCAGTGGTGGATAGTATAGAGGGGTGGCAAGGGTTTCAGGATGATCTGGCAAAACTGGAGGCCTGGTCAGACACAGAGCAGCTGGGGTTCAATGCCAAGAAATGTAAGGTGTTGCATATCAGGGCAAACAACTACCAGCTGGGGGGTTCAGCTAGCTAAGTCAGAGGAAGAGGAGGATCTGGGGTGATCATAATGGCAGCAATAAACAACTCTGCCCAGTGTAGAAAGGCAGTTGCAAAGACTAACATGATGCTGAGTTGTATTGCTAGGGGTGTATCCTCCAGGAGAGGGGAGGTGATCCTGCCATTGTTTAGGTCCCTGGTTAGACCACACCTAGAGTACTGCATGCAGTTCTGCAGGCTGTACCCAAAGAACAACATTAGGTTACTGGAGGTGGTGCAGCACAGGGCAACATAAATGATCCAGGGGCTAGGGGACTTCCCTTATGAGAGCAGGCTGAGGGAGTTGAACATGTACTCCCTGGAGGAGAGGAGGGAAAGGGGGGACATGATCAAAATCTTCAAGTTGATGAAGGATATAAATAAGACAGACACAGAGGGGCTTTTCCAGTTAAGGACAGGGAGGGACTCCAGAGGGCATGAGCTGATATTGTGGGTGGAAGGTTCAGGGGAGAGAGGAGGAGACACTTTTTTACATAGAGGGTATTGTCAGGGTGGAAAACATTACCTGAGGAAGTAGTAGCCTGTAGTACAGCAGTCTGCTTCAAAAGTGGCTGGGACTAGGTAAGGGTAGGGTCACTGAGAGGGGGACAGGGAGCGGCAGCTGCAATATAAAGGTTGCTAGCCACACAGTCGAGCAGACTTGATAGATTGAAAGGCCTTTATCTGCTGGCAAGTTTGTATGTTCATAACAGTAAATCTCTAACTATATACAGTTTGAATGGTTTTCATTTACCAGCCTGTCTGGTACTATCAAAAAAATCGTTATAATTCAAAAATGGTATCAGATCAATAAAATTAAATCAATCTTTATTTGTTTAAAAGGTGCCTTTCCGATGACCAAGGCACCTGTACAAAAATTACAATTCATCAAACATTAAACACTAAAACCATTAAAAATGTAAAAATCAAATAACAATTGAATTCATAAATAATGACGGCCACACTAACATTAAACTTCTGAGAATGTCAGGCTAAACAGGAATGTCTTAGGTTCCTTCTTAAAATTTTAGACTGTCAGGCAGTCCCTTATCTGATGAGGCAGAGAATTCCACAGGGTCAGGGCCATAAATGCAAAAGAACAGGCCCCAGATGTTTGAAGTCGCACCCTGGGAATCTCTAGCAATCCCTTGTTGGTGGATCGGAGTGGTCAGGAGGGGCAGGAGGGAGAAAGGAGATCTTGAAGATAGCGGGGTCCTTGCTCATGTAGGGCTTTATAGGTCAGCAAACCCACCTTGCAGGTGATACACCATCACACTGGCAGCCAATGCAGTCCACGGAGCATAGGCATTATATGACTGGCCCTAGACATATCAGTCAAAAGCCTTGCCACCGCATTCTGCTCCAGCTGCAAGTGATGGAAATCAACCCACGGTAGCCCAAGGTACAGGGCATTGCGGTAGTCAAGGTGAGTGGTCATGAAGGCATGGACCAATATAGGGAGACTGTCAGACAGAACCAGGTGTTTCACCCGGGTGATGTTTCTCAGGTGGTAAAAAAGGTCTTGGCAATGGCTGACACCTGTGACTTTAGGGTCAGACCATTGTCAAAGATAACACCCAGGTTCCACACCTGGTCTGAGGTGGTAAGCTGGACACACCTGAGCCAAAGACCAGAGGGTTGTCCTGCCAGCACACCCGCACTCCGATGATCTGGGTCCACCACCAACACCTCAGTCTTATCTGGGTTCAACCTCAGCCAACTAGCACTCATCCAGTTTATATCTCAAATAGGCAGTTGTTAAACACTGAGAGAACATCTCCTTGCTCGGGTACAAAAGACATGTACAACTGAATATCATCTGCATAACAGTAAAAACTCAGACTACATTGCCTAATAACATCCTCCAATATATACAGTGAACAACATGGGTGCCAAAATGGAGCTCTGAGGCACCTCGTAGGCTAGGGAGAGAGGATCAGAGGAATACATTTCTGAGACCACTCTCTGTGTTCTACCCTTTAGGAAAGATTGAAACCACCTGAGGACGGTACCCAACAATCTAAAGATGAGCCGCAGGTGCTCCAATAATCTACTCTGTCCCACAGTGCCAAATGCTACTGCGAGATCAAGGAGGACCAAGATGGAACGAGTCCTCCGAACTATTACTATTAGGAGATCATTAAGCACCCCAAAAAGGGCCATCTCAATGCTATGCCTTTTCCTAAATCCAGACTGGAGAGAATCATAGACATTGTGGATGGACAAATGGTCATCCAGCTGCAGCGCAACTACCTTCTCAATAACCTTACCTACAAAGGGCAGGTTAGAGACTGGTCTGTAGTTAGCGAGATTATCTGGATCAAGGGAGAGTTTTCTCAGGAGCGGTTGTACAACCACCTCCTTTAGGGGATCTGGAAAGATCCTCCTCTCCAATGATTGCCAGATGATCTCAGCCAGGACTGGGACAATTTCTTCAATGCATCCCACAAGGAGATGTGTTGGGCCCAGGTCCAAAATACAGCTAGTTGGCCACAGACTCTGAACAATTCTCACCATGTCCATGATGTCCAGTCAGTCAAAGTCAGACCAGACAAGCTGGGTACTCACAGATACCAGACCTGATGGTGACAACCTTATCCACGAAAAATCATGCAAACTTGTCCCATTTTTCTTGTGAAAATGCTCCACTGGACTGCAGACAAGTTGGATTGCACAATCTGTCCACAGTGCAGAAGAGCTGAGCTGGTCAATTTTGTACAGCAGAAATCTCCCTGGACAGGAATTCTGCCTTCTTATGGGTGATTGTCGATTGATAGGCAGCATAATGATCCATCAATCTAAGCCTGTCAGCCAGACTTCCACCAGACCCTCTCTAACCTTCGACTCACTCTTCTCAGCTCCTTTAAAGTCCTATCAAACCATGGGGACCTTGGGCAAAGAGTGACTGGTTGAACACGAGCAGGAACAATGGAATCCAGGGCACCTGTTACCACTGTATTATAGGCCAGCACAAGATCCTCTGGATCCATGCATCAACTCGACAAGCCTGATAGGTCTGGCACCACCAATAGACCCTTTGGGGTCACCCCCTTAAAGGGTGGTACCGGACCATCTCCGCAGGAGCAGACCCATTGGGGGGAGCCCCAAATCTGAACCTTATAGCGTGATGATCAGACCAGCTAACTGGTTCCACCACCAAATCAGAGATCTCCATCCCCAGGAGGAACACTAAATCCAATGAATGACCACAAATGTAGGTTGCAGAGAAAATAACCTGTGTGAGGCCCAAAATTGTCATTAGCTGAAGGAGATCTTGACCAAATGAGAGAGTTCATCACTGACCCAGGCATTGAAATCCCCCAGAATTAACCATCTGGGGGATCCCAAAACTATACTGACAATAAAGTCCACAATCTCCTGCAGGAATTCCCTCCCATCTCTGGGTGGACGGTAGATGAGCAGAATCCCGCACTCCACACCAGCGATACATTCAAAGGATCTAGTGGACCCCACTGGCACATTCACAAGGCCCAGTTTGGTTTTAAAACAAATGGCTACAACCCTGCTCCTATGATCCACCCTTGGGTAGTGTATCACTGAGCACCCAGCAGGAACAGCTGAAGCAAACATAGGGCCAGCATTCTCATCCAGCCAGGTCTTGGTGATGCACACCAGGTCAGATGTCCCAACAAGATCTGCTATTATAGCAGTCTTATTATTAACAGACCTGACATTGCAGAACACTGCCCAAGTAGGATGAACCATCGAGGGAGACTGCACAACCTGCCTGCACACAGCATTCTGGTCCCATTTCACCCCAGAGTTCTACTTGGCCCCACTACCTCTATCCTACCACCCTTCTCCATTCCCCCATCAAGCCCAGTTCTCCCCTGCTTCTTCCTTCTCCTAACTATCCCTGAGGCTTGGCAATTCCTATAGGCTTCCGATGGTAAAGGGGTACAGTCAAAAGGGTGGAGGTCCCCGAGCCTGGTGGGGGAATAACACCTGACCGTCTTTATACCCTCCCAACACATCACAAACAGCAGGCAGCAATCACCAAATAAACCAACCAAAACCAACCGAACACTGAACAATCATTCACACACTAACAGTCACACTCATAAATATACCAAATGCACAAATACACATATATAATTTCCCCAAACCCATACCATAAATTAATAACAACCCCCCCCAAATAATACAATAGGAAATAACCAAATGTTTATGGCAGCACAAAGTAATAGTCAAATATGGCAGTCTGTAAAAGTCTCAGGAGCTTTATAAAATAAGCCCGAGGAGCTCCCACCTCCTCAAGAATTTTATGTGGAGCAATCTTCCAGGTGATACCACTCATGTATTCCTTCGAAGAGTAACAGATTTACCTCGAGGTTTAAACAGTCAAAGGGCACTCTCATTGCCTACACAATACAGTAAGGCACAAAATAAGAAAATATGAAAGTCAAACCATGTCCCAGGCTCCAAGCTGTGCTAGGTTAGTACTCCTCCAATCTTGCAGTCCAGCGAAATTCCAGACCTCCAGTCTAGGGACCGGGACAGGATTTTAGCCAGCCACAGGGTCCTACCAGTGCTCTGGAGGCAACTGCCACCTAAAATTTACCCATGACCCACTGCATCAGCGCACATTCACATCAGCCCACTGGCTAACCCTCCAAAAAGCCTAGGGCTGCAGGAAACAACAGTCTCACCATCCAGTGAGCGCAGTTCCCAACCCCCACATGCAGTGTGGAAATGGCAGAGTTCACTCCGAAGCCCCAGAGGACCCCCCAACTTGCCATCAGGTCTCAGAATAATAGGTCCCAGCTCACTGAAAACCAGGGCTCTCAAATGAATGACCCTGGTTCATATTTCCTGTCCGTCTGCCAAACACTCCAACCAGAAAGGTCCATCATCTAAACAATCCAGCAGATGCACACTCCACCTTGGTAACCAGCTGACAGTTTCACCCTAGATCACAGTCCAACCTCATATCCAATACTCCTCTTTTGTCTGTCCCTGGGACATGTCGACCTTCAATTTCTTCAGGAATACAGCTCCACACTAGCTCCAGACACAAGCCCATGGCAGGTGAGAAACTTTGGCTCTGTAAAGAGTCAATATTTTGGCCCGAAATGCTCAACAATAAAAATAGCTCTTTCATTGAAATCAAAGAGTCACTAGCTTAAATGTAACAGATGGTGACTGCGAAAATCAAAAAAAATTCCCTACTCTCTAGCATCCAAAAAGTGACCTAGCAATAGCTATCTCATTACAAGCCCTATCTTACTAACACTAATCACAAACTAAAAAGAACCCCAAGCAAATAACCCCCCCAAAAATAAACTAAATAAAACAACAAACAGACTGCTTTGCTGCCTGATGGCTAGCCCAATGTGGCCACCGTCTTGAAACTAATTAGGTATTATATTTTTTCACCAGACCAACCATAAGCATACCCTTGGCACAGACACCATCATCCCTGAAAATTTCAGAAACATTTTCATTCTGTCTGGGCTGTAGATGAGAGCAAAATTCCCATGTTAAGTATAGGAAAATAAGTTATTTTTTTCTATTTTTTACCACCATATTTCAAAAACCATGCAAGTTGCCATCACAATACTTTTCACGTTTTGAGACACTGGCAGAATGACCATGCATGACACATTGTGGCTATTGTGACAAAGAATGCCAAAGTTATTAAGGTGCAACATTTTGGATGTAACACAGAAGTGCTGGTACAATCCTAACAATAGGGGCACTACTAAGCCTCTATGATATAGATATAGATATATTAATTGTAAAAAAACTTTGCTAATGCATCAGTTAGGGTTCATATTAAAGTGACAAAAGTATGGAAATGTGGTGTTAGGGTTTCCAACCCTAACACTGCACCCCACCCCCACATCCAACCCTACCACCCCACCCCACCCCCCACAGACCAACAGGCGTTGGAGTGTGCCTTGACATTGCTGACTCTATCGCTCATCCCATTCCATGTATAAGGAAGATGAGATGGTACTGCATAGGAGAAAGGAATGAGTGTTAGGATCAACAACCTCAAGGCACACCCTGATGCCTGTTGGTTTATGGAGAGTGGGGGTGGTGTGGTATGGCTGGGTGGGGGGTGGTGTGTTAGGGTTGGAACCCTAAAATCACATTTCCATACTTTTGTCATTTTAGTATGAATCCTAACTGATGCATTAACAAAGGTTTTTGCAATGAATTTCCTTACTTTTTGAGAAAGTATAATCATAGCCTTAGTGCTTTATGGGAGCGCAGGACCTCCAGGCCCTGCACTTTCATCAGTCTATAGTGTGCTGTGGGAGCACAGGGCCCTCTAGACAATATGCTACCATGCATTCATATTGTAATTGTCCCTGTTTTTCATGTGGGGACGTAGGGTCCTCCAGGTCCTGCGCTCTTATCTATCCATAAGTGTAGGGACATTGTAAGTATCCGTCATTTCCCTGTGGCTCTATGGGCCTTGAACTCCCATCTATCTATATGTACAGAGACATTGTAATGAACCTTTTTCTCCCTGTGGGAGCGCAGAGCCTTCAGGACCCTGTGCTCCCATCACTCCATAATGGTATCCATATGTGGGAGCCATCTATCAATAAGTGTAGAGACAGTGTAATTAACCCTAATCTCCCAGTGGAACGCTCAGTTCATAATGGCACAGCAGCACAATCACCTTATCAGCATTCATAAAAATTTCCCCTACAGTTGTAAAGAAGGCCTGGAAACATGCATAACTGCTTAGCTGCATTTCACAGAAAATCTGTATCTCAAAGCATTTTTGAGATATAGCTGCCGAAAGGTACCCCAACTATTGCAATGTTATCATATGAGAATTTAGTAAACTTTGGGATGTTATAAGTATGGACCCTATGTAAATTTTATCAGCAAACCAGCAAAAGGCACATCTGTTGGGCAAGCCTATCAAACCCTGAAAATGTCAGCCAATAGGTCAAAACTGTTTCCATGCAGTGAAGTAACAAATAGAAATTTTTTTTAAAATAGTGCTGCAAATTGCAGCACTGCTTTTGCAAAAGTACCACTATTTGTGCAATACCCTAGGTGTTTCATGAAATAGTGTTGCAATTTGTAGCACTTTCACAAATGTAGTTCCGCAGTTTGCAGCATTAAAAATGTTCCGATCAAAATAAACATATTCATGGAGTCTGTAGAAAAATACTAACCACAGAATCGTGTTACTTGCACAAGTGTTGGTGTTTACCCAAGCACAGCAATTTTTGAATTATTTGATTTTTTACGCATTGCCAGATGAAAACAAGATGGTGGAAGCTCAAAAGAACACAACCCATTTGAGAAAGAGAATTGCACTTTCATGAAAGAGAATGGAAATAACTGGAAATTTGAAATTTTAATAACTTTTGAATGGATTAATATTTTTTCACCAAACCTTCAAAAGGCACATCTGCGACACAAACCCCGTATACGTTGAACATTTCAGAGTAAAAAGCCAAGCAGTTTCAGAGAAACAGCATGACAAAGAAATTGTCCCAAAAGTGGCACTTTTCACATATTTGACATTCCATGGCTCCGGAACTGTACACCTGACTGGAAAGAAACTTGGGAAATCCAGAGATCTATGGCACCCAATGACTCCTGCAAAATTCCAGGTGAATTGGTCAAATGGTTGCAAAGTTATTAACGTGAACAATTTTGGGTTTAACATACATAAATTTACGTTTTTTCCATTTTCGTAAATAGTCATCCAGTTTCACATAATTTGCACATTAATTACTTTGCAACCCTTCAACGAATGTCTGTGCGTGATGTTTTGTGGGCATAAACTCATGTCAAAGCTCTGTCGATGTAGTCAATTTCATTTGAATCCCATGTACAGTTACTGAGACACAGAGTCTCAAATTCCTTAAATTTACATTTTTTTATTTCACAAACAGGTCATCCTGTTTTGCATATGTGCACCTTAATAACATTGCAACCATTCAATGGATTTGCATGAAGTTTTGCACGCATAGTCTTGTGGGGCAGCTCTGTCAATATAGTAAAGTCAGTTTGAATCCCTTGTGCTGTTTCTGAGACACAGAGGGTGGGATATTCAGAAATGTGCCAAAGGCATGCGCAACCCCAGAGCAGCACAAGTCAGTTGTGCAATGGTGCAGTGACAGTGATATACAACGGTTGAGCACCGCAACATTTGCCAGCGCAACACAGCTGAATATCACAGGCACTGCGCCATGCCACAGTGAGAGGTGTGCCAGGGAGCAACCAGAAATGCACTGTAGCGCAACCAGGGATGCACAAGGGGCAGAAGAAGATGTGCCAAGGCACAGCAGGAACAGCCACAGGCACAGCAGGGAGCCAGGCAAGGGGGAAGGGGGAGACAGTGTGGGAAGGTGGGGGCACCAGGCCAGGAACACTGGCATGGACACAGCCAGCACACAGGTGACCACTGCACATGGAGTGCAGGCATGCAGCTGGTGGGCCCCCCCGGTGGATGATGCAGGGCACAGGTGGCACTGACGTCCAGGGGCAGGCAACCTAGGCCACCCACACTGGAGTGCATGCAGCCACCCAGCCAACAACAAACCACACCCTGACACATGGCACCCACCACACACACATGCCATACATGCTGAACTGCTAGCCCAGGGCCACCCCAAGGCACAGCCACTGACCGAGGGGCATGCCACTATTATGCACGCACCACCAAATGACACAGGTGCACCATACAGCCACCCACCACACCACTGCAGCATGGACCCACTTGCCAGCTGCAAAGCAGACACAGACACAGAAGGGTAAACAGGTAATAAATGTAATGGAACAATAGCAACACAGCTGTACAGAAAACAAAGGGAAGGGGAGGTGTAGGTGGGGAGGGGCAGGGGACAGGGCCTGTACAGATGGATGGGGGAAGGTAGGAAAAGGGAGGACAGAGGCAGGAAGGGGGCTGGGGAACATCATGGCCAGCCACGACCCCCCAGCTCTTGGCACCTGCCCTTGTGTTGGTCCCATAGCAGGATCCGCCTGGTCTGGTTGGCGATCTCCATCATATGGGACATTATCAGGATAATCTGCCACAGCAGCCAACAGTATAACAGAAGTCTGGAACCCTTCTGGACACCTATGGCAGAGGAAGGAACAGGTGATCAGTCCATGTCCAAAGCACCCTAGCCCCCCTGTGCACAGCGACAGTGGGAACACACACCCCTGTAGTGGCACCCCGGCCACCCGCAGTGGTGGGCCTATGCCTGCCACCAACTTGGCTAGCCATGTCAATGCACAGCACTGGAATCCGCTGCCCAAGGGCCACCCGACAACACAGCGGCAGGCAGGTGGCATGGTGCTACAGTGGAACTGCAGCGGCACAAGTGGTAGCACACCCAGCCCACCAACAGCTACCACACATGTGCAATGGCCACCCCATGGCACCATGCACACAGCACCATGTGCCAAACACAGCTGCCATGGCACAAGGCACAGGGGACCAAGGCCATACCCCCACCCCTGCTGCCCACCCTGCACAACAATGTGGGCATGCACAGTGCCTATCTGCTCACCGTGGCACTGCACAAGCTGGTCCCAGCACACCATACCCGCCCGGTCCTCCACCAGCAGCCGATGGGCCTGCAGTGGTCTGCCATGGACCGCCAGGTGCTCCCACCGCCCTGGCTCTCCTGTGGTCTTCAGGTCCTAGGACAGGAACACAGACAGGCACACATCAGAACACAGCCACAGCATGAGCCCACTGCTCCCACCCCCCCAGCACAGAGTGCACCCTGGCCTGGCAAGGCTCAGTGACTGGCAAAGCCAAGTCACAGGGCACACAATGACAGGCCTCCCCTGGCATGGCATGCTGCCCTGCCTGCCCCATGGAACAGTGAATGAACAAGGACACAGTCAGAGCACACTTACCTGGCTGTGGCATGGCCCCCCCCGGATGCACACCTGCAACACCCTCAGCCTCTTTGGGTCCCTCCTTAACAGGTCCCCATACTGGTGGTGACACTGCTCCCTGGTATGCTGCACACCGGTGGCCTGGACAAGCCCATCTGTGATGTCGTGCCACACCTCGGTCCTGGGTCTGTTGAAGGGCTGCTGGCCAAACAGGCTGGCAGCATGGGGCTCCACCTGGGCCACCAGGTTCAACAGCTTGACCTGGCTCCAATTACGGGTACAGGGCACTGAGTGACATAGCATGGTTCCACAGCAATGTAGCAGGCCAAAATGGTGCTGAGTAGTGCACGTGCACAACATGCTCGGGATGTGCCCCTTGCACGGAGATGCACTGCATGCAGCAATCATGCATCTCTGGGGATTCCTGGCATGGGCATGGCCACACCGGCATGTGGAGCAGAGGTCCCTGTGAGGCATAGGGCAGGGTGGGGTTCAGGGGTCAGCACTCTCATTGTGAATGTGAGCGCTATTGGGCCCATGATGCATGTTGTGCAATACGGTCATGAAAGCACCATGTCCCATAGGCCCAATAGTGCCCAAGCACCATATGCCCTATAGTGCCCAAGCGCCATAGGCCCTATAGTGCCTGAGTACCATAGGTCCTATAGTGCCCGAACACCATAGGCCCTATAGCACCCCATCACCAAAGGATCCATGATGCATAGGGCACGATGGCCCCTATAGCGCACCTCATGCATGCTGCACAATAGGCAGTAGCATATGCCGTGGTGCATGCTCATTGGTGAGTTCACACTGTGCACATCACAGCATTGTGCAACGGCATGTGCTGGAGCAAGTCCATTGCACAATGCGCAAGATCGTGATACTCAGACGTCATATGCAGATTAGCTCATCAGCCTATCCACAGTGCAATGAGTACATTTGCATGTCATTACAGTTGTGCATCAGCTCATTTGCATGTGATGCACTATAAAGGCACCGCACAACAGCACAGGGCATGGACCGGTATTGCAATCATCAGAGGTATGTTGTGCCTGCTGAGGGCATGGCCAGCACAAGGTGCTGGATGGCTGAGGTGGACCACTGCAGCCACTAACCACATGTCTATGTCCACAGGTAGCATCATCTCCGAGCATGAGGAGGGTGAGGAGCGTGGGCCTGCCCAGAAGCACAGGCTCAACTTTACGAGAGTGGAGGGAGATGCCCTGTTCGAGGCATACCTTGACAGGGAGCCTTTGCTGAGTGGCACCACTGGCACACCCCAGGCCAGGGCCGTGGCCTGGGAGGAGGTGGTGGAGGCCGTGAACCAGCAGGGCAGCAACCAGTGGTCTGCACAGGAGTGGATGAAAAAGGTAGGCATTGACAAGCATTGCATAAAGAAAAAGGTGGTGGCCATTTGGGCAACAAGGTCAGCCACAGGTGGGGCCAGCCCACTGTGCCACAGCTCACGGTGCAGGAGGAGCTGGTGGTGGTCACCATGAGGCATAGTGTGGTCGAGGGTGTGCTGGGAGGTGGTTTCCAGACTGGAGGGAGCCATCACTGCATGGTAGGTATGGCAGATGGGCGGGCGGGTGGGTGGGGGAAAGTGGCATGTCGAGTCAGCAGCTCTAACACATATGTGTTCCCTTACAGCACTGGCTCACCAGCATGTGGTGGCAGGGGCACCTGCAGCTGTTGTGGGAGCCTGCTCAGCCCCAGAGGACCAGCCATAGACCTCCACGGGCATCCAGGGGCCTGATAGGCTGCAGCATGCCACCGCAGTCCAGCCAAATGTTCTAGGCATGGTGGCGGATGAGGCCCTAGCTGTGTTCCAGTGAGACACCAGCCACGGCATGCTCTGTGTGGAGACACAGATCGGGGTGGGGTCCAACACTGATGATTATCTGCCCATAGTTCTGGACAGCGGGGGTCAAGTCAGAGAGGAGACCCCCATACCAACCACCAGCACTGGCAGCATGGCTGGTGGCCTGTTGGCTGTGGAACAGTCACCTGCCATGGTCTCTGGTACCACTGTGTATGAAGACACAGTGGCGCAGGGTGGCGGGGCACCTGCACAGGTGCTGGCCAATGCACAGGGGCCAGAGGGGTGGCAGTAGCAGATGGATGTAGATGTTGGAAGGATGGGCACCGCATCCACCGCTGGAGTGCCTGTCATTACCCAACCCCATGAGGACCACGCTGTGTAGCACCCACCTGACGGGGGGCTGTGCAGCATAGCCATACGACACCGGTGGGTCGGCGCCATGCCCATGCACCCCAGGGTGCTGAACCCTTGGCCGAGCACACCTGATTGCTGTGGGCCTCCGTGGAGCAACAGGTGCTGCTTGTGGCTGGGGTACGGGCATTCCATACAGAGGTGCACCAGGAAGCCGAGCAGCACGAGAGGGGAACCGCGCAGGTCCTGGAGGCCAATCAACACCTGCGGGATGACACGACTGCAGCCCTGGACCTTGCCCCACTGGCTGCCACAGGGCATAGTCAACAGACACAAACACCACAGAGTGCATTGTCCACCCCACAACCCTGGCTTCGGGCAACCCCAACCATGTCAATGCCAGGCTTCACTGTGGGCATCCCAGGCACACCTGGTGCAAGCTTGTTTGGGAGCTTGCAGACCTTGTGGGGACCTGGTCATGGTCCTGCAGTCCCACCCCTGGGGGCAGTCACAGACCCCCCTGTGGCTGTCGCATAGCCTGAGTCTGCTGGGCAGCCATGGTGTGGTTGTCCCCATGTCTGTGGCAGCCATGTGTCTGAGCGGTGGACCTGATGTGCACACCTGCATGTCCGCTGTCTGCAGCAACTGCCCTATGTGCATATGGGCATTATGTGTGTGTGTGCATGGCACGGTTGTGGCAGCCGTGTGGTGCACCACACGCTGCCTGTGTGCGCACCTGCCTGGCCGCTGGCCCATATGGCATGTGCATGATAATGCCTTCCCAACAGTGGTTGCGCATGTGCACCGTACCCTGCATCTGATCCACGCCACATGCTAGCACCCGGTCACGTGCCTATGGGTGCCGGTGTGTGCCCTGCCACTGTGTCAGTTCTGTGCATGGGTGTTTGTCCACCTACCTGTGTGCACCATAGTGCTCCTGTGCTATTGTGTCTCACTGGTGGCATGCCAGCCGCATGAGTCGGGGATCCCTCTGCCTGGGGGGGGCTGTCCACCACCTCCCAGCCCATCACCCCCATCATCCCCACTGCTGTTCTCCTCATTGGCCTTGACAGCTATCCCACGGTCTATGGCCATGTTGTGCAGCATGCAGCAGGCCAGGAATAGGCCACAGGCCTTCAAGTGGCTGTATTGTAGGGCACCACCAGACCTGTCCAGGCAACAGAACCATGCCTTCAGCATCCCAAACACACGCTCAATGATGTTCTGCATGCTGGCATGTGCCTCACTGTACTGTTCTTCTGCTGTGGGCAACGGGTGCCAGTAGGGGGTGAGCAGCCACAGCCTGAGTGGGAAGCCACTGTCACCTGTGTGGGGGGAGACAGAGAGAGGGTGAGAGGGTTGGCCCGGTGCCCCTGTCACTGTACCCCATGCCCCTCCCAGATGTACACGGTGGTCCCCCTGCACTGAAAACCCCCTTTCCATGCCCTGCTGTACCCAGGTGCCCATGGTCTTGCCATACTCACCGACTAGGTGTCCTGTGGGGATGTCCCCACTCTTGAACCTGTGGCACAGTGCTGAGCTGTGCCAGATGAAGGTGTCATGTGCTCCCCCAGGGTGTGTGGCACAGACATTGGTAATGTGCCCCTGGCATCATACACCACCTGGAAGTTGATGCTGGGGTAGCCCTTTCTGTTGATGTAGGCTACCCCCTTCACACCAGGTGGCATGCGGATGCCCACATGGGTGCAGTCGATGGCCCCTAGCATGCTAGGCATACGTGCTACCCTGTGGAACCCCTGCATGGCTGCCGTACGCTCCGCCTGTGTGATGGGGAAATGGATGTGTTCCGCAGCATGTGGCAGCAGGGCAGTGAGGAATTGTGTGGGGAGCTGTGATGTGGCTGACTGGCTTATGCCTGTGGTGTCCCCTGTTGGTCTCTGGAAGGTGCCTGTGGTGAGCAGGTACATTATAGCTGTTACCTTTGTCTCCACTGTCAGGGCATGGCTCTGTCTAGTGGGTGCCTGCATCTCCTCACTGCACAGCTCACAGAGCTGCCTCAGAATCACCAGGTTCAGGCGATACTGGCCCATGATCTTTGTGTCAGCATGGCTCTCGAAGCTGATGTGGGCTGGTAATGCCTGTTCCGGGGGCATACCACTGATAAGCCCTTCCATGGTCACATTGCTCTGCCTCCTGCCTCCTCACACCCCTCATTATGGCCTCCATCTGGAATGCTGCACCGGCCATGGCCCCTGTTGTCCTGTCACCCCCTGGGCGTCCGGCTCCACTGGCCCCCACCAGCTCTGTAGGGCAATGCCTGTCACTCAGCAGGGCCTCCTCCTTTGTACCCTGCCCCTGGCTGGGTTCTGACTGCTAACTCTGTCACCTGCCCCTGTGGGTGCCTGGGTCTGGTGGCTCTGTTGGGCACCCACTGTCTCCCCCTCCCTCAGTGGGCCTCCTTGTGTGACGCACTCCCTCTCACTCTCTCTCTCTCATACTCTCTTTCCCTTTGCCCTTCTCTTTCTCTCTCTCTGTCTCCCTCTTCCTCTCTCAGTCAGCCTGTCTGTTGCCTACTGTCTTGCTCCCCTCTGGCGCAAGTGCTCTCCTCTGACTTGCTCCCTGTTTTTATAGGCTCAGGTCTGTTCCGCGTAACTGGCAGTTGCTCCTCACTTGCATCATTGCTTGGCAGTTGAATATCGCACTGTGCTACATATTCATGGTTCTGCCCCCTGCCCTTGCACATGCATACATTTCTATTGCGCATTGGCCACTTGGCTGCACAGTTGCTCCAGCTGAATATCGCTCTATGGCACATCTCCACAGTTGCACATGTGCAACCCTGTTGTGCCATTCACAACCACTTTGAATATCCAGGCCAGAGTCTCAAATTTCCTTAAATGTAAGTGTTTGTTTCTATTTTTGCAAACATGTCATCCTGTTTTGCATATTGTTCAGCATAATAACATTGCAAATGTTCAACGGATGTCCATGAAAGTTTGCATGCATAGGCTCACAGGGTAGTCCTGTTGATCTTGGAAATTTAGTTTGAGTTGCTTTTGTGGTTTCTGAGATACAGGGCCAGATATTCATAGCTTTGCACCTGGCTGAAAGCCATAGCACTGGAATAGCACTGGATTTGCACCAGGCTGCAAAATTCAGAAGCCCTAATAGCGCCGGCGCTCTGTGATAGCGCCGACACTAAAAATAAATGTATGCAGGGGTGGGAGTTAGGGGAGTGGCCAGGAATGCCAGCTGCGTGGTATATTCAAACAGACAGTGCCGCACTGCAGGCATTAGCTTGACCTGTAGCACAGCACCAAATGCAGCTGACAAAAAACTGGTGGTAATGCAGCAGTGCCCCTTCCCCATCATGATTCCTGACCCCAGGTCTAAAATCACATAAATCCATGGTGGTTTTTTGTCCCCCACACCACCAGCATGATCCCTAGCCCCGGTAGCTCTGAATATCACATACATTCATAGTGGTTTAGTGGTCCCCCACCCCAGCATGATCCCTGACCCCAGTAGCCCCAAAATCACTTAAATACCTGGTGGGTCTAGTGTCCCCTACCGGAGTGCGACGCCCATTAGCCTGAACAGCATGTATGGAGCCGCCGATTGCTTAGCTCACATCGATGCTGGCACGACGTGAATGCATGTGCACTACTGGAAATGATTCAGTAGCACTCATGCATACCACAGTCAGTGGCCAGCCATGGTGGTGAGAGGAGGTCTGAGCTGGTTGCCAGCTCCATACACATGTTGATTATGGGCTAACAGGTGTTGCAATCCCGGGTAGGGGGACCACTAGACCACCAGGTATTTAAGTGATTTTTGGGGCTACAGGGGGCCAGGGATCATGCTGGGGTGTGGGGACCACTAAAACGCCATGGATGTGTGTGATTTTTGGGCTACTGGGGGTCAGGGATTGTGCGGGGTGGGAGGACCAGTAAACCACCATGGATTTAAGTGATTTTGAGGTTACTGGGGTTGGGGATCATGCTGGGGTGGGGGGACCACTAAACCACCATGGACTTAAGTGATTTTCAGGGCTACAGGGGGTCAGGGATCATGCTGGGGTATGGGGACCACTAAAATACCATGGATGTATGTGATTTTTTGGCTACTGGGGTCACGGATTGTGCGGAGGGGGTGGGAGGACCACTAAACCACCATGGATTTAAGTGATTTTTGAGGTTACTGGGGGTCAGGGATCATGCTGGGGTTGGGGGAACCACTAAACCACCATGGATTTATGTGAATTATGGGGCTACCAGGGGTCAGGGATCATGCTGGGGGGTTGGGGGACCACTAAACCAGCATGGATTTAAGTGAATTTTGGGGCTACTGGGGATCAGGGATCATGCTGGGGGTGGGGGACCATTAAACCACCATGGATTTATGTGATTTACAGGGCTATCGGGGGTCAGGGACAGTGCTGAGGGGGGAAGACACATGCCTACCAGGGTGCATTCCTCTCAACTGTTCCTGAGCCCTGATTATGAGGGATGTTTCTCATTTTACCCCTTGAAACAGACCTATCCCTCATCTGTCCATCATGGTAAAGGTACTGCCCACACAGAGAATGTGCAGTACATTCAGGATGTAAAGCAGACATTCATAATATTCTAGGATGCTAAATCAATAATAAACATTGTACAGGTCAACACAATGGTTTCTACAGTGTTCTGAGCTTGTATCTCCATGTGTATGTATATGTCCCTAATTTTGGGGATCTGTGTCCCTCATTGTCCCTCATTTTGAGTGTCCAAATATGTCCATGTCCCTCTTTTCAGAGACAAAAGGTTGAAGGGTATGCCAGGGTGTGTAACAGGAACATATGGAAACAGGGACCATGACAGCAGAGAAGGACTTCTCGGCCCAGGCAGTCTGCCCTGTTCCCTATCCAATGGATATGCTGCATATCCTAGTGATCCTACAGCCTATGGCCTCCCACCCCCACCAGGTTTGCCTTATGTCTGTTCCGTGCATTGTGTCCCTCCACTGTGTTTCACCCACCCACTACTGCAGTGGGGTACCTATGTTGTTGGGGGGGGGTCCTCCAGGGCATGTATGGTCATGGGCAGTGTATCTGTGTGTGGCTATTGATCTATATATATATATATATATACACACACACACACACACACACACATATACAGGTCCTGCTTGCACATATGCATGGGTGCATTGTGTGCACTGACTGTGCCTACCAGCACACAGTTCCTGCTGCTTCCAGCCTGTACTTCCATTCCAACCAACAGGGGATGCTGTGGGCATGCCTTGGCCTGCAGCATCCAGCCTGTACTTCTATTCCTACCAAAAGGTGGAGCTGTGTGCACCATGCAGTAGCACCGGGCAAACTGCATGGTAATGTATGCTAAGCAGGACATAATGAGATGCAAATGTGCCTGTTTGCCCACGGATTACCTAAGTAGGCTCATTTGCATGGGAGCTTTGAATATAGCTCCCATTTGCCCCGTGCTAACCAGTTTGCACGGGCTAATGTGTTATCACTGTGCAATCATGTTAGCCCTGGGCAAACCTCACTTCAGCATAACACAGTTCTGCAGTGTGTGGCTTGCATTGTTGTTTGCTGTGGATGTGAGACATCTCTGTGCAATCACACACAATGTTCTTCACCTGCAACACTGGTTTGCTCCAGTGTCTACTGAGCTTCTGTTTTGAATTAAATTCACAGTAACTTCCAAGGTAAATTACTTAGGATGTCATTCATAATGGGTCAGGATTCATGCACGGGGTGGAGGGACCACTAGACTACCAGTGGAAATTACTGTGAATTTAATTAAAACTGGGTTGGGATTCATATAGGGGTGGGGGACCACTGACTACCAGGGAAATTACTTTGGATGTCATTCATAACGGTCAGGATTCATGCAAGGGGGTGGGGGACCACTAGACTACCAGGAAATTACTGTGAATTTAATTAAAACCGGTCAGAATTTGTGCAGGGGTGGGGGCCACTACACTACCAGGGACATTACTGTGAATTTAATTAAAACCGGGTTGAGATTCATGCAGAGGGTGGGGGACCACTGGAATACCAGGGAATTTACTGTGCTACCCCGGCTATGGGGGTCCACGATGGGGGGGGAAGGGCACCACCGCAGCATTACCACTGCATTACCGCCAGCTTTTATTAGGCGGTATCTAGCACCATGCTACAGGTTGCACTAATGCCTGTAGCACAGCATTAAACTTTTGAATATGCCACGCTGTTGGCATTCATTGGTGCTCTCATAACCCCGCCCCTGCATACTATAATCTATTAGCATCGGAGCTACCATTCAGCGCCGGTGCTAATAGGGCTTTTGAATACTGCAGCATTGCACAAATCCAGTGCTATTCCAGTGCTATGGTTTTGCGCTAGGTGCAATTGTTTGAATATCTGGCCCAGAGACTCTCAAAAATCTTTACATTTATGTGTTTTTTGATTTTTCTTTGTCCACCTGTCTCTCAGAAACTATTTTATATTGTGGTCTGAAAATTTCAGGGTAGAAAGCCTTTGCCTCACAGATGTGTCTTTTGAAGGCTTGGTGAAAAAATATTAAATCGGTTGAAAAGTTATTAAATTTTGAATATTCCCATTATTTTTAATGGGGAAAAATAGATGTTCAGCACAAAAATGGATCCTCTGTCGCAGAAGCTAATCCATTTTTGCAAACAGGTCATACTGTTTTGCATATGGGAAATCCTTTCTCGATTTGCCGCCATTTTGTTTTTTCATTTAGTGAGAGAACTCTGCCGACATTTTGATTTTCTAGTTCGTGAGGCAAAGAAAACATTGAAAACATACAGATTTTAAAAAAACAAACATCATAACTTAGGTAAATGGGATCCATTTAGCTACATTGTGATGGTTTTATTTTAATTATTATGGCAAGAAATACCTTTTCATGGGTGCTGAGGCTGGTGGGAGGAGCACTTTCTCTGTGTTCTCTGTAAGAGAACAGTGGGAATTTCTTTAGTTCTGCAACTGCAGCTGAAGTTGTGCTGCCGGCTGCAGTGTTAGCTGAGAAATGCCCTTTTCCCTGGTGTCTAGTGGCACCAGCCACCCACATATAAATATATGTTCCATGGTGTCCAGTGGCACCAAAAAGACAGAAAAGAAGAAAAAAAAAGGAATAGGTGTTTTCAAGCTTGGGACCATTAGCTCTGCTGGTGCTATGCCTTGTGCTCTATGCCATTGTGGATGTACAGGTAGTAGCGTGTGTGTTTTTTCACATTTACAAAATGTAGAATGATGTGCATAGCTTGATCAAAAGTGAATGTCCTTTGTGTGAAGATTTTCCATCTGCAAAAATGGAAGACACCTGATTGAAAGAAAAAGATAACAGGGGAAGAGCACTTGGTGGGAGGGGTAGGTTTGAACTGGGGACCCTTGTCTCTTGGTGTCAAGTGCCTTGTCCCCTGCAATACAGAGGAGGCAGGAGCAGCAAGGTGTTTTTTTTTTTGCATACTTATGAAATGTGGAATGATGTTAATTGCTGGATCAAAAGTGGATGTCCTATGTGCAAAAATATTTCATATGCAAAAATGAATAAAGCCTGATCAAAATAAAATATAAGGGGAGATAAGCATTGGGTATGGGGTGGGCTCAAGGCTGGGACCCTTGGGCCCTGGGTCCTGTGCCTTGTCCTCTGCACTACAGAAGAAGTAGGTGTGATATGCATAGCTTGATTGATAGTGGATATGCCTGGTATGGAAATGTTGTCACAGCTGTCATTTTTTAAATCTTGTCTAAAATGTGTTTTTGGACCTGTGGGGTTGAATGGCATTGCAGTGGGGCAGAAATACATTTTGGCAGGGATCTGACAATTTTCTGTGCTGGGAACATGAGGTGGGGTAATAACATGGCAATGCAGACAATGTGGTCACTGTGTAAGCAATAAGGCATGATGGGGTGTGCGTGGAACACATTTTACCTCATGGCCCGAGGCATAAGGTACAAGGCCGAGTAACTTTAGCCGCTGGCCATACTGTAAAATGTGTTCCATGCACATCCCATCATGCCTTATTGTGCTTATAAAATGGGCTCCTTTTTTAAAAACTTTTTACTGTTGGGAAAAGCATGGTTATATGTTAAAACAATAGATTTACTTGTGTGCATTTATGATAAAATAGTCCTTCCGCCCACTACAAATGATGTCATTATATTATTGCCTACTTTCTTCTTCCTGTTTTTCTTCCTCTATTTTTCCCTATATTCAAGATATGGAATGTTTGTTGTAGAATGTTTACCATGGAACACAGGGATTCAAAATTCTGCTCAGTTCCACTGCTAGAATGTTACTCTCATAACATACTATATATGTACACACAGCAAAGGCCTCTGTTACAGCCAGAGACTCAATTATTTCACTGTCAGTGTGAGAAGAGATTTCCCTGATGAGCAGGTAAAGTTAGAATGGGGATTTTTCATTGTCAGCAAAGAAACAGTTGTAATGAAAACTATAAACAATAATTAATGTTTCTAATTTGTTCATGTGCGTAAGGAGAATGTGATGATTAGGGGAAACAACATTTAATTAATCTGTTTTATTTTGTATTTAACGTAGTTTTATTTTGAGGACCCACTGCAAGTAAATGTGATGCTTATAATTACAAGACAAGAAACAATGGCTGCCAGTTGAATTCTTAACATTCTATTAGCTTAATGATTCCAGTGGTGATCAGTGCACATTTGGCAGAACTTTTTATTTTCCATGCGTGGAACATAATTGCTACATGAACAGCAGACAATCAGATTTCAGGATTTTCCCTTATCATTTTAGAATGTCGTATAAACAGGCCCTGCACTTCCACAGCTACATGCATATACACATCTATGGAGGGATGGAAATGCAGGGCACAAAGGGCCCTGCGTTCCCACAGACATATAAGGATATGATTATACTATCTGAAAAGTAAGGAAATTCATTATGAAAAACATCCTTAATGCATCGGTTAGGGTTGTTACTAAAGCAATAAAAGCAGGGAAATGTGGTATTTTGGTTTCCAACCCTAACACCCCGTCCCCACCCTGTAGACACTGACAGGCAAGGAGGGGTGCCTTGGGGTCATCAGCCCTAATGCTCATCCCATTCTTCTATGTTGTACCCATCTCAGCTTATTTTCTTATGGAATAGGATGAACAATACAGCTGATGACTCCAAAGAACCCCCCAATGCCTGTCAGAGTCTGCAGAGTTGGGGTGGGGTGTTAACACATTTCACTGTTTTTGTCACTTTAGTAACTACCTAACTGATGCATTAACAAAGATTTTTGCACTGAATACATATATATATATATATATATATATATATAGGGTGTGGTTGTGCCCCTATATTTAGGGTTATGAAGCCACTTCTATGTTAAACTTGAAGTTTTGTGTGTTAATAACTTTGGACCCATTGAACAGATTTGCATGAAATGTGGTATGCATGGTGGGTCATGTTGGCTGTCTTGATCTCCCAAATTTCACTTCAGTCAGACATACGGTTTTGGCACACCAAAATGCTGAAAAATGCACTTTTCACGAGTTTTGTAGGCAGTTTTGGGGATTTTGTCTGTGGTGCTGCACGGCCGTTGTGTGGCATGCTGCTCTGCAACTTGGCATGGTAAAAGAGCTTGGGTCAAGGAACATGTCATTTTCTGTTTAATGAAAACATATTAATCCATTCAAAAGTTATTAAAGTTTTAATTTCCCATTATAAGTCTATGGGAAAATTTATATGGTTATTTTCGAATGAAGAATGGGGTTTTGGCCATCTTGTCCCATCTCACGATCAAAGAATTTGCAGGCTTGCAATCAAAGAATCTTTGAATGCAAGGAATTATTTGATCATGACAGCCGCCATTTTGTTTTCATTTTGTGGTCGGAAAAAAAAGCAAATATCCCTGCTTGGGGTGACTTCTGAAATAAAACTATGTTGGGTTTTGCTCAGGGGTCTTCCCTCTATCAAGCCATGCATGTGGTTTCTAGTAAATATGTCAAAAAATAGAGTTTTAAAGTTTAAATTCTTTGATAGTGGCTCACTAACGATCTTTGATTGCGAGCCTGCATATTCTTTGATTGCGAGATTCTTTGACCGTGATCTTTGATTGCGAGGGTGCAACTAGATGGCCAGATTTAAAAATCAAGTATCTGCACCCAGAGGTGACTAATAAAGTCAAACTAGGATGGGTTTTGCTCAGGGGGCTTCGTTCTATGGAGTCATGGCTATAGTTGAATGTATTTCTCTGTAAAAATTGAGTTTTAACATTTTTTATTCTTTGATCGTGAGCCTGCAAAGTCTTTAGTTGCTAGCTTGCAAATTCTTTGATTGCAAGATTCTTTGACTGTGATTTTTGTTCGCGAGGGAGGGAGGGACTAGATGGCCAGATTTGGAGGGACCAGATAGCCCAATTTTCATAACTTTTAAAATTAGATATCTTGGAAATGGTTTGGTCTTTTAACTTGAAATTTGGAGGGTTTCCTGTAGATGTGAATTATGGTGTTTAGGTGTCAGAAAATACATTGTGGAGATATTGCATGGAGCAGTTTATGTTTTGCAGAGAGCGTTTTGCATTGTGTTACTGGCTTAACATTTATAGGATAGCTAGCCTTACTGCCATGGATGTACTTTTCAGTCATTAGGTATGTAAAATGTTAGCAGGTGCGGAATTCTGCCACTCCGACGAATGACAATTTCAAACTTTAAAATGTAATATCTCAGAAACGGTTTGGTCTTTTAACTTGAAATTTGGAGGGTGTTGAGAGGATGTCCTGCACATGTGAATTATTGTATTTAGTTGTTGTAAAATTAATCTGCTGAAGAGATACTGCATGATGAACTTTCCATTTTGCATATAGCATTTTGCATTGTGGTAGAGGCTTGACATTTATAGGGTAGCTAGCCTAACTGCCATGGAGGCAATTTTTAGTGGTTAGGTCTCTGACATGTGAACAGGTGTGGCATGATGCCACTCCAATGAATGAAACTTTGTTTTGTTTCAAGCTGGTGGGCTCCCACCAATATACGCTCCCACCAATAGATATGATATTCAGTACTTGTACTTTTATGTTAGGCAGAAATTTGCAAGGCCTAAATACCACCCCATTCTTCTTTACTGTGGCTTGTGAATATGATTACTCATAGAATGTGGTGACATTTAGGCCTCACAACCCCAATGACACACCCCGTTGTCTGTCAATCTTGGGAGAAGTGAGAGGCTACATGAGGGGGGAAGAGGCAACCCTAAAGGTCTCATTTCCTAACTTTTTGTGTTTTAACCCTAATTGATGCATTAACAACATTTTTTGCATAGAATTTCCATACTTTTTGAGAAAGCATAAAAAAAAGTAGAAACTCACGCAAGTTGGTGGGAGCGCAGGGCCCTTCAGGCCCTGCACTTCCACCAACTTGTTAATTTCTGCCTAACATAACAGTGAAAGTACTGAATATAATATGTATTGGTGGGAGCACATATGGGTTGGAGTGTGGGGACCACCAACAACCTTGAAACAAAACAAAGTTTCATTCATCAGAGTGGCATAATTCCATACCTGTTTACATGTCAGAGACCTAACCACTGAAAATTACCTCCATGGCAGTAATGCTAGATACCCTATAAATGTGAAGCCAGTACCACAATGCAAAATGCCATATGCAAAACATAAGGTGTGTCACGCAATCTGTCTGCAGCAAATTAATTTTGCAACACCTAAACACCATAATTCACATGTACAGGACATCCCTGCAACACCCTCCAAATTTCAATTTAAAAGACCAAACCGTTTCCGAGATATAACATTAGAAAGTTTCAGATTTTCATTCATCGGAGAGGCAGAATTCCACACCTGTTAACATTTTACACACCTAACAACTGAAAAGTACATCCGTGGCAGTAAGGCTAGTTACCCTATTAATTTCAAGCCACTACCACAATGGAAAATGCTGTCCGCAAAATGTAAACTGCACCATACAATATCTCCACAAAAAATGTATTGTCTGACACCTAAACACCATAATTCACATCTACAGGACATCCCATCAACACCCTCCAAATTTCAAGTTAAAAGACCAAACTGTTTCGGAGATATTTAATTTGAAAAATTGTTAAAATTGGGCTATCTGGTCCCTCCAAATCTGGCCATCTAGTCCCTCCCTCATGATCAAAGATCACAATGAAAGAATATCATGATCAAAGAATTTGCAGACTAGTGATCAAAGAATAAAAAATGGTTAAAATCAATTTTTAGGCAAAAATACATGAAACCACAGCCATGCCTCGATAGAACGAAGTCCCCTGAGCAAAGCCCACCCTCATTTGGCTTAATAAGCCACCCCTGAGCTGATAAAATTTATTTTTTCAAGTGGCTACCTGGTCCCACCCTTGTGATCAAAGATCGCAGTTAAGAATCTCGCGATCCAAGAATTTGCAGGCTCGCGATCAAAGATCGTTAGCGAGCCACAATCAAAGAATAAAAAAACTTAAAACTCTATTTTTTGACCATTTTTAAAGAAACCACAGGCATGGCTTGATAGAAGGAAGACCCCTGATCAAAACCCACCCTAGTGTCACTTCAGAAGTCCCCCCTGAGCCGAGATATTTGAATTTTTCCGACCTCAAACTGAAAACAAGATGGCGGCCATCGTGATCAAACAATTTCTTGGGATCAAAGATTCTTTGATCATGAGCCTGCAAATTCTTTGAGCATGAGGAGGGACCAGATGGCCAAAACCCCATTCTTCTTTCACAAAATAACCATATAAATGTTCCCATTGACTTATAATGGAAACTTAAAAGTTTAATAACTTTTGAATGGATCAATAGTTTTTCACCAAATGAAAAGCGGCATGTTACTTGGCCCAGGCTGTTTCAGATGAGCCAAACTGCAGAGTGGCACACCACACAATGGCTGCTCAGCACCACAGAGAAAATCCGAAAAACTGCCCACATACTGTAAATGGCGAAAAGTGCATTTTTCAGCATTTTGGTGCACAAAAACTGTAAGTCGACCAAAATAAAATTTGGCATATCAAGAGATCTGCAATGCCCCACCGTGCATACCAAATTTCATGCAAATCCTTTGAACAGGTCCAAAGTTATTAACATGCAAAATTTTGAGTTTAACATAGAAGTGCCTTCATAACCCTAAATATAGGGGTGCGACTGCACCCCTATAATATACATATATACACACAAATTTGCAAGAAACTGCATTAATGCTGTACTTAGGGTCAAAGCCACAAAAGTGGGGAAATGTGGCATTAGGGTTTCCAACCCCTAACACCCGGCCCCCACCCTGCACACACCAACAGGCATCTGGGGTGTGCCTTGGGGTCATCAGTCCTAACACTCACCCCATTCCATAAGAAAATAAGATGAGATGGGTACAGTACAAGAGAATGGGGTAAGTGTTAGGGCTGATGACCACCACTGACACCTGTTGGTGTGTGCAGGGTGGGGTGGGGTGTTAGTGTTGGAAACTCTAATACCACATTTCCCTACTTTTGTGGCTTTGACCCTAACTAGAGCATTAATGCAGTTTTTTACAATTTATTTCCTTACTTTCTGAGATAGCATAATAGTATCTTTATTTTACTGTGGAAGCTCATCCATCCATAGATGCATATATGTATGTAGTTGTGGAAGCACAGGGCCCTCTGGGCACTGTGCTTCCATTTATAGGACAACAATGACCAAACTGTCAGCATGGCTACCTTATTACCCCACCTCATGTAACCAATACAGAACATTTTTGAATCCCCACCAAAACATAATTCTGCACAACAGCAATGCAGTTCCATGCCACAATTGTGAAAATGCATTTTCACCAGGATTTGAAAAATGACAGCTGTGACATAGATGAGGTGGGGGTAATAAAAAGGCTATGTTGTAAATCTGGGATAAAAATATTTTTAATTTCTGAAGTTATGAGCAGATGTAGTGGAAACTGCAATGAATGGTCATACATTTGGCATTTTTTCATATTTGGACCTCAAATTTTCAACATAATCTTCTTATTACCCCACCTCATAAACCCCATAGGGTAAAATTTTCAAATCCATGCCAAAATGCCATTCCACACCACAGGTGTGAAAACATGATTCAGACAGGATGTGAAAAATTACAGCTATACTATTCATGGGGTGGTGTGAAAAAATGGCTATGATGAAAATTTGGAGTCAAAATAATGAAAATTACCAAAGTTATGCGTGTGTGTAGAAAACTTTCAATGCACATACATAACTTGGGCATTGTTTGGAATTTGTTCACCAGATTTTCAACATGGCCTTTTTGGGACCCCACCTCTTGAACACTGTCAATGAAATTTGGTTATTCAGTCTTGAAAGGTGATTTTGCACAGTGACCTCAAAATCACATCCCAGGCTGATTAACAAAATGACAGTGATAGTGTTCAGAAGGTTGGGTCCCAAAAAGGCTATATAGAAAATCTGGTGAAAAATTAAAAAAAAAAATGGCACAGTTATGAACATAAGTTCAAAATGCCATTGAAATACATTATATGGCCCTTATCTTTATTGCTCAGTTTGTGGTTCAGCATTGAAAAGTGCAGACATGTCCCAGTCCACAGAAGATGACAGCCTACGACCTCCAGTGATAAGTGTGGGGTAAGAGTGGTGGGGTGGTGGGTGCTCAATGGGAAGGTAGGGATGGGGTAGGGGGACAGAGGAGACAATGAGGGACCATTTTCTTTTTTTTTAGGTGTAAAAAAAGCATAGAGAGACTGTTTTCATTATTTTAGGCTTGTCATGTATGGGATGGAGGAGGTGCCACTAGACACCAGGGAATATTTGTTTAAAGGGGAACAATGATCGGATGGGTGGGAGGTACCACTAGACATCAGGGAATATTTTATTAAAGAGGGGCAGCAATGGGAAGGGTGGGGTGCCACTAGACAGCAGGGAACAATTTCTTAAAGGGGGACAGCAATCGGAAGGGTGGTGGTTGCTACTAGACACCAGGAAATAAAAGAGGACATTTGACTTTTAAACAAAAGGTGACACGGTACTGTACACTTGACTGAAAAGGAGTGAATATAAAAGAACAGTATCAAACACAGCAGTTGATATGGTGACAAGAAAATCAATTGTGTGCCACAGCATCAGACCATATTCTTTAAAAATTGTCCATTGTAGCAAATACTTAGCCAGAGTAAGCAAACCTGATTGCACCAAACTTAACAACCGGTGACAAGCCTCTCATGGCGTGGCTATGACACTGAAATCGGACATTTGAAAATAAATCTGCAAAAATGACCAATACGAGGTATTTAACACAGATGTGGTTCATGTGCAAAGAAGGATTATTATGTACTTCTATGGCTGTCACCTTCTGCACATACAGCATGGGATTCTAGCACTAGCAATGCTACATTTTAAGAATGACAGCTACAAAAAAACTTTCTGGACTACATCAGGAATTTTTTTAATACAGCCCCCACAGAGACTGGTTTAAATTTTTTTTGGTTACATCCAGCACTTTAGAACACTCAGGAATAAAAGAATGAGAATGCCACAATGACAGCATAGAGTTAACAATGTATAAAGACAAAAGGACAAAATAGAACAACATGTTTTACCTAATTAATAAAATTAAATATTGACTACATTCCCTACTTCACTCTTTATGTGCAACCTGCAACAGAGGATGGCTCACAAGCTGACAGCTAAAAAAGCAGTTAGTAGAGAGAGAGAGAAACACTGCTACTTCAGCAATAATTCCAGTTAGCTGGTGCCCCACCAATGAAACCTATTGGCAGCACTAATAAAGTACAACAAAGAGAGAGAGAAAAAAAAAACAGTAAATAGTGATCCCGTCATGACTGCTATGAAGTACGGGTAGTCAATAGTCACAGAGACCCGACCAGTGTAGTGACAGGAAAGCGATCTCCAGGTTCTGACTTCTGATTATTAATTACACAATATAAGCAAGAAAAAAACACACAAAAGAAACAGATACATATGTTCGAAAAGCATAGTTTATTACTAATCAGTATCCAAAACCACAAATGTAGAAAACTAATTTACACATTCCTGTTGATCTTTAAGTCCAAGATAGAGATCCAGCACTCTGTTTGCAGTCTTTTTAATTACTGTCTGCCAAATTAAACTGGTGGCCAATCTGCTATCCCACTGAAGTAAGGACAAAGCAAGGAAACATGCACAAGACTTCAGGGGAAATATACCAGTGTACTTCATTTGCAAATGTGCAATAAGATGCTAAAACAGTTACCTTTCTAGAAAAGAACAGTTGAGTGACCAGTCCCTGAACATCAGCCGATGCTTTTTATTGATAATTAAATTATTTTATTTATTATTTATTTAATTTTTGTTAACCAGGTAAGCACACTAGACGGTCAAGTGCCTATTTTCAGGTACGACCCGGGAGAGTTACAAGGTAAGGCAATACAATACAATACAGAGTCAAGGCATGGCAATCAACATGAAACAGTCAGGTACAGGCAGTAAAACATGGTAACAATACAGAGTCAAGGCAGGCAATCAACAGGAACATGTGGTTACAGTACAGAGTCAAAGCATGACAATCAGCAAGGGACAGTCAAAAAGCAACAGATAACAGCTAGTAGCAAAGTATGACAAATGCTTAATCAGTAGATAAGGTAATTTATGGCACAATCAGGACATGGCAAGGGGACGTGGGATACAGAGAGTGTTTTTCCCCTAGGCACACCCTGCAACTGAACATAGACCAAGTGACACTATACATGAAAAACAGGGGCAGGAGGATGCTTGTCCTTCAAGCAATCCCAGAGGGAGGACCTGAAACTGGAGTGTGTGGTGGCAGACCTCACATGGACAGGGAAAAGGTTCCATGCTCTGGGACCGAGGGCAGCAAAGATGCAATCCCCTGCAAGGAAATGAGTTTTAGGGACCTTGAGGGCCTGGGAGTCGATCCTGACTGTCATTTACCTTCACTGTTTTAAGTCTTTACAGTTTGAACAGTAAAGTGCAAACTGTAAAGAACTTTGAATGGTAATTTTCTGATCTATTGATCCTTACAACACGAGTGACGGGTGATAAAATTCTCGCCCCAAAAACACATACCTCACCTGTAAATGTTTAAATAATAAAATAATGTTGCAAAGCATGTGACTGAGACCTCGGTACAGGTCTTGGTCAGTCCTAGACATGTAGGATTTCTTTAGAAATCCAATACTTTTAGGGAAAAAAACAAGATGGTGGAAGCACAAACAGTATTTCTCTGAGATTCAACCAGTAAATCCTTAACAATTAGCAGTTTGAACAGTTTTCAATGACCTGTCTGTCTGGTGGATGTCACAAAATTCATTATAATTTTAAAATGGCGACATTTCTTTTCACCAAACTATCCAAAGGCACACTCTTGGCACTGCCCCCATCATCCCTGAAAATTTCGGATACGTTTTTTTCCCTTTGATCTGTAAATGAGAGCAAAAAATCCCATGTTAACCAGTGGGACAAACTTTTTTTTCTGTTTTTTTACCACTGTATGTATCAAAAACCATACAACATGGCATCACAAAACTTTCCACATCTTGAGATATTTTCAGAGTGACAACGCATGACACATTCCAGGCTATTTTGTAAAAAAATGGCAAAGTTATTAAGGTACAACATTTTAAATTTAACATAGAACTGTCTATACAACCCTATCTATAAGGATGCTACCATGCCCCTATAATATCTATACATAATAGGGCTACCATTGTGGCCCTATAGTTTGGGTTGAATGGGTGCTTCTATGTTAAAATTGAAAGTTTGCACTTTGATAACTTTGCAACTGTTTCACTGATTCACATGGAATTTTGCATGTGCAACCAAGATCCCTTGATGTGGCAAGTATTGTTCTAGCCGGATGCATGGGTGCAGAGATATGGAGTGTAAAAAGGTTTTTAATTTACCATGTTTTAACAGTTTCTTTTTTACTCTGCAGTGCAGAAAAAGTTTGGAATTTTGGTCTGACATTTTCAGGGTAGAAAGGACTTGCCTCACAGATGTGTCTTTTGCTAGTTTGGTGAAAAAAATATTCATCTCTTCCAGAGTTATTACATTTTAAAGTTTGCACGATTTTCAGTGGGAATTTCACTCTCAGATAGATATCTCACTTGAAAAAGGATCAATTTTCACAAATGGGTAATCCTGTTTTGTAAATGGGTCACCCTGTGTCGCAAATGGGAAATGCATGGAGCAAACGCTAGTGCTTCACAAGTCAGTGAGGCCATAATAGGATGCAAATGACCTCTTAGCATCTTGCATAAGCTAAGGTGTCATTTGCTTGGGGACTTTCAAATATAGCAATCTAGGGCACAAGTACTAACAGGTTTAAGAAACCCTAACTACTTTTTGACAGCCTATGCTAAGTATAGACACATTCTTGCTTGTGGCCAGAATGGGGTTGTTCTTAGTAACAAATGCACCTTTCAGAGCTTCATTAAAGCTTTCCTCTGTGGGACTATATTCAGATATGTTTAGGACACTCACACAGTGCTTCAAACCTGTATGAATATAGCAAATTAGGGGAACTGTGACAATTTCTGCTTAGGATAGGGACTTCACATGGTACAACTGAGAACTTGCAATATGATGCCTCACTTTGCCATTTGGGAAAAAATGAAATTAAATGTATTATGCATAAATTTCAAAATTACATCTTCTTTAAACATGTTCTAGCCAGAGCTGATACGGCTGTGATAAGCTATTAGGTGATAAAAGTTACACTTGTGTGTAGAAATTATTGAATGCCCTGGTGTAACATAGCCAGTTTTTGGAGATGTTGCACCAAATTTTCAACATAGCCTTTTTGGGACCCCTCCTCATGAAGAGTACCAGTGCCATTTTGTTCAATTGTCCCAAAAGATGATTTCACAGAGCAACTGTGCCATTCTGTGCCACAGGTGTGAAAACATGTTTCAGTCAGGATGTGAAAAATGACAGCTATAATGTTAAAAAGGAGGTGTGCAAAACTAGCAATGTTGAAAATTTGAACTGAAAATATTAAAAATTGTTGAAGTTAGGAGCATGTGTAGAAAAACTGTGCAATGCACGCTTTTAAAGCAGTAATTCTTTGGAGTTTTTTCACCAAACTTGCAAAAATTGACTTTTTGGGACCCCACCTCATGAACAGTGGCACTGTCATTTCATTAATCAGTCCCAAAAGGTGATTCCACACAGTGACATTGTTCACAAGGTTGGGTCCTAAGAACCCCATGTTGAAAATTTGGGGTCAAAATTTAAAAAAAATGGCTGATTTATCAACTTAAGTAGAAAACCCCACTGAATACCATTATAGCATGCTTACCTTTGATTCTTCAGTTTGCAGTTCAGCTTTGAAGTGTGCAGGCATGTCCCAGTCCAGAGAAGATGACAGCGCCAACCTCCAAAGGTAAGTATGGGGTGCGAGGGGGTGCGGGGAGGTGGGTGCTCAGTGAGAGGGTGGGGACAGGGAAGGGGGACTGGGGAGATGATGAGGGACTGTTTTCTTTTTTACAGGTTAAAAAACATATCGAGGAAGGTTTTCTTTATTTACAGGAGAAAAACATACATTTAGGCACACTGGGGTGGGTTACTAGTGTGCTGCATGAGTTGAGGGGTGGGTACATGATGCTGACATGGGGATTGGGCACCCCGATGTCAGTGGGGGGATGAAAAAACAAACACTGTGGCACACTGGGGTGGGCTCCCAGTGTGCCACATGAGTTGGGGTGGCACATAATGCCAACATGGGGATTGGACACCCTGATGTTGGCACTGGACAAATAAATAAATACATTTGGGCACACTGGGGTGGGCTCCCAGTGTACCACATGAGTTGGGGGCTGCATAATGCTGTCATGGGGATTGGGGACCCTGATGTTGGTGCGGGGATGGAGAGTGGGGAGGACAGCAGCAGGGGGAGGGTTTTCTTTCCTGACGGTGCTGGCGGCAGTGGTGCAAGTGTGCATATGCAGCACTCGTGCATGCGTAGTTGTAGTTAATAGCATTTTGCCGTTCACAACATGGCGGCACTAGCAGAACTACACACATGTGCAAGTCATGCATACGTAGTTCTTGCCCTGGAATGTGGAAGTAAGAGCCACAATAGTGCGGCTGTTATTCTGTAGCAGCCAATCATGGCAGAGTGTTTCAAGCTCCATTGGACTTTCAGAAGGATACTTCCAAAACTCCAATGGAAGGTTCCTCGATAGGCCATTTTTGTAAGCTATGATCAATCCCAAAATAGCTGTAGGCTCCACCCACAGCCATAAAAATGTACAAATTGTGTAATTTCATGCAGTTGGAAAAATTAGCACAGATGTGAAAACTGCAATATTTTGCTATTTTGCATGGTCACCAGTGGTGTGAACCATTTTTCTGGAGCAGGACTTAAATCTATGACTTTCTGACTCAGATGCAAAAGTACTACCACTCAGTCACACTGTCACAATAAGGTAATTCTTCTACTGTACATAATAAACCATTCTGTTTGGGCATGTAAGGGTTGGATTACGATTTCAGAAGTTATTTTAAAGTACAACAAGTAAAGCAGTCCACTGTGCAATGTAAGTCAACAATGAGGGAAGAACAGATGCTAAATAAGTTATTCTTATGTCAACATCTACAGATCTACCTACCTATAATAATACCATTAATAATCATTTAATTTTTATTTAAACTGGTGAACAAATTAGCAAAAATGCCATTTTTCACAGCAACCAGTACATAAAAACACATTAAAACATTACTTAAAACATACATAACTGGAATCCAACAACAAAATGTTATACAATCCAGATTTAAACAATTAAAATTTTAATCATCTGAATGACAACTGACAAAGCAGAGGTTATACATTTTCTTTTTACATCATCTCAGTGGAGGCTTTGCAGTAGGTACCCATTTAGAATGCCTAAACATCAAGTTGCATAAGATCATAGTTACAGCTGCAGAGCTTAAAGATATGCATGACATAGTGCTATGACTTAGGAGAGTAGGATTGTGGAAGCATGTAACCAGATACCTAGAGTCTGTCATTCAGCCAGTGGAGGTGAAGCACATGTGATCAGTGCTGTTTCTTTCTTTCCTATCACCCTTCCCCTTCATGGGAGCACTATTTTATTGCTGCCTGTCACTTCCTGTTTACTTCTGGATCCCTGTTGCAGCTGAAAAAAGAAAGGATATCTGTGTGTGTGCCCCATAGTCTGGTCACCAGCCACCTGCTTATATAATGTTTCCCTGGTGTCTAGTGCCCCCCCCCAGTCTCCGATCCCCTCTCTCTTCTGATTCCCCATACAGCCAAAAATATATTAAACAAATGAAAAAGAGAGAATTGAGTCTGCTCTGCTCTCCAATTACTGGCCCCCTGCTTATGTAATGTTTCCCTGGTGTCTAGTGGTACCCCCACCCTCTGATTGTCATAATGTTGTCAATGGCATCTGCTGGCACCCCCCATCCTCTAATTGTTGCAATGTTTTTCTTGGTGTCTACTTGTACTCTCCACCCTCTGATCCCTGTTCCCTATAATATTTTCCCTGGTGACTAGTGGCACCCTCCATCCTCTGATCCCCATCCACTATAATGTTTTCCCTGGTGTCTAGTGGCACTCCCCCACCCTCCAATCCTTATTCCCTAAAATGTTTCCCTGGTGTCTAGTGCCCTCCCCACCTTCCAGTCACCATCCCCATATGGGATCTGTAATAAAGAAAACCATCCCTTGCTGTTTTTTTTCCATAAACCTGTAAAAAAGAAAACAGTGCTTCTCCAATCTAACCCCCTCCCACCCCAGCCTCCTTCTCAGCAGTCACCATCCCACACCCCCAGTATAACCTCCACATACCCTCACTCACCTGAACAGATCATGTGGTGACCAGCAACTGCGATCTGAGAAACTAAGACAAATGTGGTTCAATGTATTTCAATGGGGTTTTGAACTTTGATGCATAACTTTGGCAGTGTTACATATTTTCACCCCACATTTTCAACATGGCCTTTGTGGGACCCCACCTCATGACCAGTGGTGGTGGAATTATACAAATCAGGCCCAAAAAGCCTTTTTGTGGCTGCCTGGCAAACTTACCTTTCGGGTGTGGTTTGAAAATGTTCACTGACCTTGTTCATCAGGTGGGGTCATAAGATGGCTATGCTGGAAATGTGGGGTGAAAATATTTAAAAGTAGCAAAGTTATGAGCATACATTGAAATGTTGCAATGCACACTCATAACTTTGGCAATTATCACTATTTTGACCCCAAGTTTTCAACATAGCCATTTCTTCACATCACCTTACGAACGTGAGAACTGTTGTTTTTCAGATACTGGCCAAAATGTGTTTTTGCACCTGTGGTGTGAAATGTAAATGGAAACTACATGCTGGTTGGAGATTTTAACTATCCTGGCATAGATTGGAACAGACCATCAGAAGCAACACATCAGGAAAAGCAGTTTATAGATATAATGCACTTAAAGAATTTAGACCAGGTGGTTATGGTCTTATGGAACCAACTAGGGGGAATAGAACACTGGACCTGATATTAACTAATTTCAGGGATGAAATAGAAAAGGTGAAATTCATGGAACCTGTGGTACACAGTGACCATAATATGGTCAAGACAGTTATAAATTTTGAATATAAATCATATAGGAAGAAAACTGTTGAAAAATGATACAATAGGGCAGACTATGAACATATGAAAGAATACTTCCAAACATGGGACTGGAGTAAGGAATTACAGAATAAACCTCTAGAAGTAATGTGGAATATAATGAAAACTAAAATAGATAACTGTATAACTCATATTCCAGAAATAAGAGAATATAATTCTAACAGAAGAATCTCCAAATGGTTTACCAAAACAATAAAAAACACTAAGAAAAAAAGGAGAGTGTACAGAAAGTATAAAGAAAAACTGAGAGATGAGGCAAAAATGAAATATGTAAACATAAACAAGGTGTGTAAAAGACACATGGGCACAGAATGGCTAAATCAACATTAGATAAAAAATCATTCTATAACTACATAGGCAGTCTGAAAGGGGGACAAAATACAATGGGACAGATCAAGGTAGAAAATAACATTATCACTGAGGAGAAACAAATTACCACTCACTTCAATGAATACTTAATTAGTACATTTAAACCTAAAGGAAATAATAGAAATATAACTGATAAAGTTAATAACCTGGATGACATTAGAATTATAACAGCAAAGGAGGTATACAAAAAGCTTAAACAGCTAAAGGTTAATAAATCGCCAGGCCCAGATGTAGTACATTTCAGGCTCTTAAAAGATCCAGCTGAGAAAATGGCAAGTCCTATCAGTATTTTATATAACAGATCCTTGAAGGAAGGAAATATGTTACAAGAATGGAGAAAAGCAAATGTGACCGCTATACTGTGTATAAGAAGGGAGATAGGAGCGATGTGAGATATTATCGACCTATCTGTTTGACATCCATGATTGGAAAGATTATTGAGGGTTTTGTGAGGGATATGTAAGGAATAAGACACAATGAGGTGTGGTTTATGGCCTGATAAGAGCACGCCCCAGGTGCGTAATGAGGCACGAGGCGCTTACGCCAGTGCCTTTAGCACCAGGGAAGTCTTTTATCAGGCCATAAACCACACCTCGGAGTGTCTTATTCCGCTTATAAAATGAGTTCCCAGTAAAAGTGTACATATATATATATATATATATATATATAAAAGATTCACAAATCCAAATAAAAAGTGGGAAACACTAAAAGAAATTTTAGTAGAAAAGTAATCCCTGTTGCTTAATGAAAAGGGCAGTATGTCTGCCTCCCCTCATACTCCCCCATACAAACACCATCAAGAATGTATATTTTTATGCCCCCATCCTCACACACATAAGCACGGTTCACAAGATGATTATGTTTTATCATTATTTTTGTAATTTTGTATGCTTTTCCTTTTGTTTTGACTGTTTGTGGTAGCGAGTGTGTCTCTTATGAGCCACCGTACTAAGCGCTTTCCTCTGACTGCTTTTGTGAGTGAGTGAGTGACTGCCAGGCTTCTGCACTTTACAATTATTTTTGAACACTGTTTGAAACAGCTGGCGGACATCTGTGTGAATGTCGGCTTTGATTTGAAAGCCATTTCAAAGAGGTGGTAAAGACACAGGTATAGGCTTTGATTTTAAAGCCGTTTGTTGCCAGCACGAGTGACGGCATTCCGTGGATCGTGGATGGCTGTTTGTACCGGTTCCTTCAGAGCTGGTGGTAGCAGAGGTTAGAGGTTATAAATGTTTTTCCTGTACCTCACCGGATCGAAGCACTTGGGCACTTTATTTTATTTTTATTTAAGGGTTCTTTTCAAGCTGCAGCCAGCTGCCCACTAGACTCTGAGCAAGCGTATGCCTTAGCAGTCCCCAGCATGGTTTTGAAACCTTGTGTTCTGCTCTGACAGCCATTCCAGAAAGGGGATTTGAGTTGAAATCTGTAATGTTTAAAAACACTGAAAAACACTGGTATGAAAGAGCCGGTGGAGGAGTGGGTCTGATGAGCCAGGAGAGACAGAGGACCAGAGGAGCGAATGTTCGTCAGGATTTGAAAGCCGCATCCTGGTGGCATGTACTCATCGCTCACTGGATCAGGGGCAGCTTTCTGAATGGGAGCAGAAGAGGTGACAGTTCTGTATTTTAATTGCAGGGACAAGGTGTAAAAATGTTTTTGTCTATGATCCTGATTCTACCATGTTTTGCAGTGTAATCCGTGGCTACAGTAAAGGATGTTGGGTTGCTGTGTGGGGGGGGGCAGTCACCTCAACTACGCAGGGATGTTGTCAGCTTAACCATGCAAGGATGTTGGCACAGTGATATCTTACTTGTGGTGAGTCCTGACTGGCTGAAGAGGTCCCGGCTGGCACAATATGCCCTGATAAAGACACGGCCACATGTACCTTCAGCCAATCAGGACACAGAAATAGCCAGACCCATTTTATAATATGCAACAACACATAGAGGAAAGGGGACAAACCGATATTACACACCATGTTTCAGTCAGGAAAGATTTTGTTTAGCAAATCTAATGTAGTTCTTCGAGCCTGTGAGTACAGCATTGGACAGTGGATTGCATGTGGATGTAATTTATTTAGACTATTTGAAGGCGTTTAACTCTGTCTCACACTCAGAAATAGTCAACTAACTAGTTAAAAGAGAATTTCATCCAAGTGTGTTATCTTGAATAAAGTCATGGTTAGACAACAGAATGCAGAGTTATTATAAGACAACATCATTCCAAATAGGAGAAGGTTACGTGTGGAGTGCCGGATGGGTCCGTGTTGGGACTGGTGCTGTTTAATATTCTTATAGCATCAATGCAAACATCAAACAATTCTTGGATTTGCAAATATCCTGATGATTCTAAAATAGGAGCTATTATAAATAACAAAGAAGCTGACCTGGGATTACAACAGGACATGGACAGGCTGGGAAAATGGGCTAGAGACCATGGTTTGGAGTTTAATGTTGCTAAATGCAAGGTAATGCATTTGGGACACAATAACATCATGGCTCAATATACACTTGATAACAGACTTTTGGTAACAACAGATGTACAAAAAGACTTGGGGTATACATAAACAATAAACTCACATTTGGCCATCGTATAATAGAAACAGTTAAGAAATGTAATAAAATTATAGGCTGTATTATGAGGAATATCAAAAGCAGCTGGAATGAGGTGATTGTTCCACTGTATACAACATTGGTTAGACCCCTCTTGGAATACTGTGCACACTTCATTGCAGTAAAAACATTGAGAGTATGAAACTAATGGTATGGGTGCAAAGAAAAGTAACCAACAAATTCTAACTGTTAAAAACAAACTATACAAGGAAAGATAAGAAACCTTATAGTTATACTCTATAAAGTATAGAAAGGTAAGAGGTGATCTATACTATGCATATAAGGCCCATCAAAATGAACATAGTTGGATAACTTCTGGATTGAAAGAAAAAGAAACAGGTAGACAATCAAGATCGCATAGCATGCAGTTAAAAGGCAAAACAGTGAGAACAAATAAGACATGAATGGTACAGTCAGAGGGTTGTGAGTGCCTGGAATGCACTACCGGAAGCAGTTGTATATAGTAATACTTTAAATCAATTCAAAAAAGAACCTGATGATCACATGGGAGTAGAAAAAAATTACACAATTCCACTGATATGTGGCAAGTTATCAAGGCTAACACCAATAGACTTGTGCAATAACTTGTCACTGCTTGGAATCACCTTTTGGACAGGTCTTGAAATTTTTTCCCACTCTTATCCATGAGGTGGCATCATAAGAAAAGATGGTTTAAAAAAGTATCCTCTCCTTGGTTTAATAAAGAGCTAAGTTGCACTAAGGAATAGAGATAGGTGTTGTACTATGGCTAGGCATACCAAAACAGAGGAGGACTGGACTATCTTCAGAAGAAAATAGAATGCCTGCACAAAACTGATCAGGGATACAAAAACAAAATTCTACTGCAACTCCCTGGATAATAACAAAAAGGATGCTTACAATTTCTGGAACTTAGTCAAATCACTGGAGAGTGTCACATTCTCCCCCTCTCTCCTGCAAAAAAATCATTGTCAATGATAAAGAAATATCAGATAAACAGGACATATTAGAGGAAATGAACAGCCATTTTGCATCAACAGGATTGGCCTTCGACAACTCTAAAGCTGCAACTTGCCCTGTCTCGCCCTCGGCAAAATACAAGCATGCAAAATAATGCCAGCAGATACAGGCCCTAAGGTTAATCAAGTCTGCTCAGTTGTGCAGCTATCAGTTCCTACACTGCAGCTGCCACCCCCCTACCCAGTTGCTACCCTCCTCCTGACCCTGTCCCATCCCCTCTTAAAACTGTCTACAGACTGCAATGTTACCACCTCCTCTGGCAATGTGTTCCACCCAGCCACCACTCTTTCAGTGATGTAGTGCCTTCTCATTTCCCTCTTGAATCTTCCACCTTCCAGTTTCAGCCTGTGCTTCCTAGTGCCTCTCCCTTCCTTTAACCTAAAAAGCCCCTCTGTACTAACCCTGTTTATGTCACTCATATATTTGAAGGTTTCAGTCATATCCCCCTATCCCTCGTTTCCTCCAGGGAGTACATGTTGAGCTCCCTCAGTCAGTACTCATAGGTCTTTCCTCCATGGCTGTGATCATCTGGGTTGCTCTGTGCTGGACACCTTCCAGCAACTTGATATCCCTCTTCAAGTAGGGATGCCAGAACTGTACCCAGTATTCCAGATTCAGTTTGACCAGTGACCTGTATAGTGGTAAGATAACCTCCCTTCTTCTTGAGGTGATTCCCTGGCTATACACCCCAGCATCTTGTTGGCCTTTGCTACTGCCCCCCTGCTTTGCGCCAAATGGTTCATTTGTGCTGTGATTAGTACCCCAGGGACCTTTTCCTCCTCTGTAGTGGTTAACTGTATCCCACGCAGACTAGAACAAAACCTGTGGTTTTTCACTCCCAGCTGCATAACTTTGCACTTCTTCACATTGAAACCTAGCTGCCATGTATCAGACCAGTGTTCGAGCTTAACCAGTTCTTCTTGCAATCCCTCCCCTCCCTCTGTATTGTCCACAACGGCAGCTATCTTTGTGTCATCCATGAACAGGCTGATCTTATTGCTAACCCCATCTGCTATGTTGGCAATTAATATGACAAATAGCACTGGGCCATGTGGGATTCCACTTGTCACTGCCATTGGAGCTGAGAGTTCCCCTCTTACAACCAGACACTGCTGCCTATCCATCAACCAGCTTTTGACCCATCCCACCATCCTCTCCCCTACCCCCAGTCACCCCAGCTTGTGTACCAATCTCCTATGTGGCACAGAGTCAAAGGCCTTGCTGTAGTCCAAATATATGATATCCACTGCCTGGACCTTGTTAATTGCCCTTGTTACGCAGTCATAAAAGTCAGTCATGTTTGTCTGGCAGGATCTGCCAGTAACAAACCCATGTTGTCTGCTATCCTGGAGACCATTCTCCTCCAGGAAGGCCACCAGTATCTCCTTGAGGATAGACTCCATGAGCTTACCCGTGACTGAGGTGAGACTGACTGGCCTATAGTTCCCTGGCTTATCTCTGTGCCCACTTTTATGGATGGGCACCATGTGTGCCATCCTCCAGTACTGGGGCATTCACCCAGACTCCAGAGACATGTTGAACAGGTCCGCCAGTGATCCTGCCAACACCTATGCCATCTCCTTCAGAATCCTGGGGTGTATTTCATCAAGACCTGGTGCTTTCTCTGTCCTCAAGGCTCTGAGACCTTCCAATATTCTGTTTCTAAGGATTATTGTCTCTGTACACTCCCCACCTGTATCAACTGTTCCCTTCACCTGAAGCATGTGTCCTTGCTTCTCTCTGGTAAACACACAGCAGAAATACTCATTGAGTGCTTCTGCCTGCTATTCCCCTTCTCCATCCACCCTCCATTCACCTTGATCCTGACAATCTGATCCTTACTGCTCCTCCTCTCCTTTATGTACTGGACAAAGTCCTTTTCTCCTGCTCCTATCCCTTGTGCCACGCTAAGCTCTTTTTCAGCCTTGGCTGCCCTGACTGATCTGCTCTCCTCTCTTGATTTCCTCCTATACTCCTCTCTGTCCTCCTCCTGTCTGGATCCCATGTATTTTCTGTAGGTAGCCCTTTTTTTCCTTGATCTTTCCTAGCACCTCCTGGCTCAACCAGCATGGCTATTTGCACCTGGCTTTCTTGCTTTGGAGTTTTGTACATGGGTTGGTGGCCTCTGCTAACCTCTGCTTTATAACCCCCCATTTCTGGTTAGCATCAACTCTAGAATGCTATCCTGATACTTTCACATTTCAGCCAGTCACTTTCAAGCAAGTTGAGAAACTTCTATTAGGACTCGATGTAAAAAAAAAAACAAACAAAAAAAAAAACAGGAGCAGACGGCTTTGAAACGGCCTTCCTCAAAACTGGCTTCAGACAGATCACAGTCCAATGAACTCACCTCTTCAATCTATTTTTATGCAGCAGTGAACTGCCATCAAGTTGGAAAGCAGTTCACATCACCCCCCTTCACAAATCGGGAGATACACATTTACTAAACAACTACACACCAATTTCTATATTACCTGTACTCATGAAGATGTTGGAGAAAATAGCAAACAGTCAAATAAGGGATTAATTACCTTGAACATACAAACATATTATCACCTTACCAATCTGGGTTTTGACCTAAGCATAACATCACAACTGCCTTAGTCAAGGTTATGAATGACTGGCTGTGTGCCATAGACTGAAAACAAGTTGTGGGTGCCATTTTTCTTGATCTAAGCAAGGCATTTAACACAGTTGATCACTCCGTTCTGCTGGACAGTTTGCAAGAAATAGAGTTCTCCATGTCAGCCTTGCTATGGTTCCATAATTATTTATCTGGATGATTTGAACAAGTTAAAGCAGAGGATCATTTATCATCAAGCACTCTACTATCCAAAGGAGTTCTCCAAGGTTCAGTCCTAGGACCACTTTTGTTCATAACATATACCAACTACTTGAGTTACCATGTTACAAAGGCAAAGCTGCACTTCTATGCTGATGACACGGTACTTTGCACCTCAGGACCATACATAGTTTCAATGCACTTGGATTTACAGGCAGTGTTCAATGTACTACAAATGAATCTCTCCCAATTTAAACTACTACTTAATGCCAACAAAATTAAGGCAATGTTGTTTACTAATCCCAGAACAAAATATACTCCCCCTACAACCATTAGTATGTTGTTAGGAGTACACCCCAAAATAGTAATGAAATACAAATGCTTAGGAGTTTGGACTGACAGCAAGTTATCCTGTGCAGAACACATTGATGCAATTTGCAAAAAGCTGCGAATCAAACTTGGATTCTACTACAGAAATCAACAGTGTTTCCCCATGAACATCAGAACACATCCTGCACAAGTTACATTTGTACCAGTAATAGACTATGTGGATATTATCTACAGTCACTGTACTGCTAACTGTCTAAACAAACTTGACGTACATTATCATAGGGCACTAAGATTTGCTATGAATTTACCAACATTAATTCATCATTGCAACCTTTATGTGACAGTTGGGTGGACCTCACTAGGCAAAAGGAGATTACATAACCTCTACATGCTGTATGGACATACAAGGTAATAGTCAATGATTTACCAGGATATACCATACAGCTCTACAAAAGGACTTCCTGCTTTTATGTGCTGCGGAAGAGCAATATCCTTCTTCTAGATATGGCCCTGCACTCTATGCACTTTGGGAAAATGGCTATTAGCAGTATTGTGCCAGCTGCCTGGAACAAGCTACAGAGCACACTCAAACTTAACTCTTTGGTTGGGAGAAAGTACTTTAAATCCCTCATCGATATTTCTTGTCCAGAAATATGTACATACAAATAATAATGCTATTCCAGGAAACAATTATGCTGGCCATATATTATGTGTTACTCAGCTGGGATCTATGGTATAAAAACACATGGGCCCAGATATTCAAAAGGGTTGTGCATGGTGCAACAGTGTTGCACCATGTGCAACCCACTGATGTGCCTCGGCACGATATTCAAACGGGGATTGTGCCTGGCACAAATCCCAATGTGCCAGAGTGCAGCAGTAATGTATGTGGCGCAGGTAGGGGGAGGCATGCCCATGCATACTCCACACATCCCAATATTCAGCCCGGGATGTGCTGAGTCCATGCATGCACAACCTCTACTTGTGCTGCACACAAGTGAGCCAAAAAAAAAAAGGAACAACTGCTGGCCACCCACAGGTGAGCTGCCATATTGCAGGGTGCAGCACAGCATGGCCACCCAAGCTCTGGCTGTACCTCTGTGGAAGTGCCCCCCCATGCCCGATCATGGGCATCTGTGTAAATTAATAATGTCCGATCTCCCTGGTGGTCCAGTGGACCACTGTCAGCCCGATCGTGGGCTTAAGTGTAAAAATAGCACTTCCTATATCCCTGGTGGTCCAGTTGACTGCTCGCAGCCTGATCGTGGGCATTTTTAAAATAAATATCAAGTCCAATATCCCTGGTGGTCCAGTGGACCACTTGCAGCCTGATCGCGGGCATAAGTATAAAAAAATAAAGTCCAGTATCACAGTCCGATCGCGGGCATAAGTATACAAAAAATAAAGTCCAATATCTCTGGTGGCCCAATGGACCGCTCGCAGCTCAGTCGCAAGCATTTGTATTAAAATATTAAGTCCAATATCCCTGGTGGTCCAGTGGTACCCCCTCCCCACCTGCCCACTGAGCCCCACCACCCCGGTCCCCCCCGGTCAGCGGCAGGTGACAGCACCCCACCCACCTGCCACCCCACCACCCCGGACACACAGTAGGTAGGGCTGTACACCCATTGGTCCACAGTGTGAGCCAATGGGCATGCAGCCCATACTGTACTACACATTCCAGATATGTGAATGTATCTATTGGGCTTAATATTTTAATACAAATGCCCGTGATCAGGCTGCAAGCAGTCTACAGGACCACCAGGGATATTGGACTTGTTATTTATTTTACAAATGCCCACAATCGGGCTGCGAGCGGTCCACTGGACCACTAGGGATATTGGACTTTATTTGTTGTATACTTATGCCCGCAAGTGGGCTGCGAGTGGTCCACTGGACCACCAGGGATATAATATGTGCTATTTTTATACTTAAGCCTGTGATCGGGCTGCAAGCGGTCCACTGGACCACCAGGGATATAGGACTTTATTATTTTATACTTAAGCCCACGATAGGGCTGAGAGCGGTTCGCTGGACCACCAAGGATATAGGACATGCTATTTTTATACTTACGCCCACGATCGGGCTGATAGTGATCCACTGGACCACCAGGGATATAGGACTTTATTTTTATATACTTATGCCCACAATCGGGGCTGAGAGCGGTCCACTGGACCACCAGGGATATAGCACCTTTATTTAAGTCTACATATGCCCGCGATCGGGCAGAGGGGTGCATTGCCGCACTTTACAGGCAGCAGCTGTCGGGGATCAGCACACCTGCATGCAAATGGGATCATAATGACATGCAAATGGCCCCATTTGCGCCTTGCATACATTATGGCCCCATTTGCATGTGCAATTTTGAATATCGCAGTTGTTGCGCATAATGCAACGGAACTTGCGCTAGCGCATCCCCCTGCTCCACCCTGGCCACTTGCGCTGGTGCAATGCCACTGTGCCATGCACACTGCATGTGGCCAGAGTACAATATTCAATGATGCTGTGCCATGGCGCAGCTCCATTGAATATCGCCCAGTCAACACCCCAGCACAGCCAAGTTGTGCTGCCCCCCAGGCTTGCGCCACAGCCTGGCACAGTCTGAATATCCGGGCCATGGTTTGCTATTTAGTCAGGCTCCTTAGTATAGCAATAAATGCCTATAATCATAAATTCTTTGAATCAAAAACATCCTCATAATGATTACAATTCCTCTAGTTACCTAGATGAGTGATTACCTACAGTAGGTGAGTATTATGTTACAGAACTTAATAACAGCTGAAATTGCACTACTGTTTATCTCTAAGCTTTCATTGCTTCAAATATGTTTATCTCTAAGTACTTTATATCTATTACAAGTGAAATACTACTATTCTACCTTGTTCATGGGATGTTTTTGTGGGTTCAATATCTGTAATATGTCACTGTGTGTTATTTTCTGCTCACTGTACTTTGTGTATCTGACTGTCCTACCCAGGACCTCATTGTAAATGAGCTTGCTTAATGGAGCCTTTTCCTGGTAAAATAAATAAACTGAATTGAAATGAATGTAGAATATTTGGGATCAAAACACTTAAAAATGGCAAAGTTATAAGTGGATGTTGAAATTTTGTAATGCATGCTCATAACTTTGGTAATTTTCACTATTTTGACCCCAGATTTTCAACATTACCATTTTTCCACATCATCTCATGAATGTGATAATTGCCATTTTTCACATCCTGACCAAAATGTGTTTTTACACCTGTGGCTCAGAATGACTTTGTCACTTCATTAAATCACCTCTGGCTAGGTTTTGAAAATTCTCTTCACCCTTGCTCATGAGGTGGGGACTCAAGAAAGCTATGTTAAATATTTGGGGTAAACCTACTACAAAACAACAAAGTTATGAGTGTACATGGAAATTTTCCTATGTACACGCTTATAACTTTGATAATTTCAAGGGGACAATGTCCCATTGAAGCAACATAGTGGCCATGTTGGCTCATATCAGATTTTTTTCTCTTTAGTGAACTTATAAAGATAAACACAGTAGGATGTGCAGTTATAAGGGAATAAGGCATGCCTCGAGAGGTTGTAAGGTACAGTGCATAGCTGAGTGCTGCAACCACCCAAGTAGTGAATCATTCCCTTATGAGTATGTTTTTCTATATCTACTATAGATTTAGTTTTGATAAAAAATATAGATTTCTGGCACTCACCACCTCATTTTGTAGAAGGACACCACACAGCTGGTTGAAAATTTTGAAACTCATTTTATTGACACAAAACTCCACAAAACATCCCGCCTAATGTGTTTCAGACAACAAATGTCCTTTATCAAAGGCTGGAGAACATGATACACACAAAACACAAATACTGGTGAAAATCATGTGGTGTCATGACATCATAAACAGACCACACATTCATTGGTCCAATCATTTAAAAAAAAAACTAATGACACATTAATTGATTGCAACTAAATCCTTTTAGCTTGATTTAGATATCAAATACATCTAAGTAACATATAGTGTGAACACATCACATTAAACATCATGCTAATCACTATATGTATAGGAGACAAAGATGGGTGATGGGGCAGGATAGAGGAGCTTTTTCAGTTTTGCTAGTAAAAAAATAATTTGTTCAGAAAAGACATGTGGCAGTAACACGTGTTTATAAAACTGTTGACTGTCTGTTTGGTATAGCCTACATGGCACAGCAACAACTGACTACAGAAGCTACAATGGTGATTGCAAGATGTCTGTTGCTCTTTGGACTGTCCCACTGTTTGACTGTGTATTAAAATACCTCTGAGGCTGACCTGCAGAGGTGGCATATTTATTAAAACAGTATCTGCAGGTTTACCTCACAGACAAGTCAAAGTGCACATTGATGTAATCTAGCTACTGTATGGGCCTTGGTGGTTATCTCCAGAAGACAAAAGGTTGAACGACCTTGCAGTATTTACTTATAATGCTGTGAGTAGTAATAAGTCACTACTACTTAGTCAATATCTGACATACTGTACTCGACGTACTAAAGATTTATTTCTGGAAGACTGAATACTACTGAGTTAATAGCAATTCCTTTTGTTAAATCTAATATGGGTCAAAAATGTTTTCCGTGTTCAGGCCCCAAGTCATGGAATTCACTTCTCTTAAACATCAGGTGTTCCAAAACAAAGTACCAGCTCAAGAAAAGGTTGAAAGACCATTTTATTTCCCAAATATGTCACGGATGCTAAATTAGCAATTTAATAATATTGTAATATTGTGTTATTGTACATTATGCATTGTATATAATTGTATATTAGTTTTAGTTAATAATACTTTGTATGTTTTATATATTTACAAATTTTATCATGTATGTAATATGATCTTATTTTATTGTACTTTAACATCTCTAGTCACACCTGAAGCTATGCCCTTGGTCTAATGTGCTTACCAGGCTGCTAAAAACATAAATACAAAGGCCCGGATATTCAAAAGGGTTGCGCCATGAGCAACAGGGTTGCGCATGTGCAAGTCCAAAAATGCGCCATTTAGCGATATTCAGAAGGAGGCAGTTGCGCCCCCGAAAACATGCTGAGCAACAGCGCAATGAAAATGAAGGCATGCACAACCGAAGGGGGTGGATCCATGCATAAAGACCGCAATGCGATATTCAAAGACTTGTGCGATGTGCAAGAGCGGCATAGCTGAAATTGGCAAGATTAGCGAAATGAGCCAAAATAAAAAGGCTCAAGGAAGCAGCGCAAGAACGCTACCAGGCTGCCAAGTGGGGAGAGAGAGAGAGAGAGAGAGAGACAGAGACACAGCCAGCCAGCCAGCCAGCCAGCCAGCAAAGGGCAGGCAAGGAAAGTGTGGGCCATAGTCTGTAGAGGCCAGTGGGGGGTGCCCGGTGCAGTGGAAGTAGCAGTGAGGACAGTGGGGGTAACACAGCAACACCAGCCGGGGGGGGCAGAAGCCAGGGAGATGGACAGTGCCAGTTTCCACATGGCAGCTGTAATGAGGGGGGTGAGAATGCATGCTGCAGGGGGATGTGGCCGTGGAAGGGCCCGTCGGTGGTATGCCCCTGACAGATGGTACCGTGCCCGCATCAGCTTTGAGCTGTACACAGATGTAGAGATCGTGGGCTGGTACCACCTGAACAGGGCAATACTGAGACGGCTCTGTGAGCTGTGCAGTGATGTGATGCAGGCACCCTCACGACGGAAGTCATGCTCTGTCGGTGGAGACCAAGGTGACAGCCTGCATGTGCCTGCTCGCCACGGGCACCTTCCAGAGGCCGACAGGGGACACCACAGGCATCACACAGTCGGCCACGTCATGCATCCTGACCCAATTCCTCAGCGCACTGCTGCCACATGCTGCGGAGTACATCCATTTCCCCAGCACCGCGGCAGAGCGTACAGCAAACATGCAGGAGTTCCACAGGGTAGCATGTATGCCTGGTGTGCTAGGGGCCATAGACTGCACCCATGTGGCCATTCGCACGCCACCTGGCCCCGATGGCCTCGCATATCGGAACAGAAAGGGATTCCCTAGTGTCAACTGCCAGGTGGTGTGTGATGCCACTGGGTGCATAATCAATGTCTGTGCCACACACCCTGGCAGAGCACATGATGCCTTCATATGGTATCAGTCTGCACTGTGCCATCGATTCGAGAGTGGGGACATCCCCACAGGACATATAGTGGGTGAGTACACATGTATGGAATGCAAACACGGGGCAAGGGTGGGAATGCCACAGGTGCCATGGTAGTGGCACACAGAGAGATGGCCAAAATGGACCTGAACATCAGACTGATCCCCACTATCTCCACACAGGTGACAGCTGATACCCACTCCGTCCCTGGCTGCTCACACCGTACTGGTGCCCCATGACCCCAGTGCAGCAACGCTATAATGAGGCACATGCCACAACACGCAACATCATAGAGTGGGTGTTTGGGATGCTCAAGGCACGCTTCCGATGCCTAGACACCTCCGGCGGTTCCCTAAAGCACAGCCCCCAAAAGGCCTGTGGGATATTCCTGGCCTGTTGCATCCTGCACAACATGGCCAAAGACCATGGGATAGCTGTACAGGTTGAAGAGGGGGACAGCGATGGGGGCGCCAGTGGCGCCAGTGTTGATGGTGATCAGCAGCCCCCTAGGGGCAGGGGACCCCGACTGATCCGGCAGGCCCAGCTGCCCGGGACACCATCACAGAGGGCACTCACGCTAACACAGGTAAGTCAAGGGACATGTGCAGACCAACACTGTCCATCGCAAACCACAGGCACACAGGGAACACACCAGGGGTGCATGATGGTCAGGGAGTGGAAGGGTCCAGGCATACAAACACACCATCAGGGAGGGGTGAGCACTCATGAGGACACACACACACAGGCACCAAGCGTACATGGGCAGATGCACAGCACTGCAGAACCGACATTGCTAACACACAGCACCACCGACCACCCCACCACCTGTACTGTCCAAATGGTGTGTCAGATGCTGGCACCCTTGCACCTTGGTGTACAGTGCAATGCAGGCATCATCATGCACACGCACCTGTGGACAGCAGTTGGGTGGGTGTGCAGGTGGTCCGTGTGTATGGCGTGGTGACAGAGCACCCAGCAGTGCACTGCCACCATGACACACATTGCACACATGGCAGCACCAGACAGGGCCCGCACTGGGAGACAGCTCAGTCAGGTAGCATTGTCCCACGGCCACCACGGATGCGTGGGCAGCCCTGCCGTGACCCAACAGCACTGGCAGGCTGAGCAGGGGTCACATGGGGTGGCACTGTTGCACCACCAGGGTTCCCACTGTGTGAACACGACCTTGCCTGCACAGGGGTCTGCAGCATGCCAAACAAACCTGCACCAGGGGTGCTCGGGATGCCCACAGCAGAACCCGGCGTCGACAGGCCTGGTGTCACACGACGCCGGGAACGGGGAGTGGAGAGTGAACTGTGTGGGGTGTGCGGTACAGGGGCACCTGACTGTGTGCCCAATGTGGCCACGACAGAGACCACTGCCTGGGTCAGCCTGTCAATGGTGGTGGTCACATCCGTCTGCATATGAATCAGCTCAGCACGGTCCAGAGCACGCTCCCTGCTGTGCCACTCCACGGACATAGACAGTGCCTCCATGGACATTGCAACCTGCCTCTGCAGCTGTACTGATTCCTGCAGCAGGCGGGTGTGCTCCTCCAATGGGTACTGTGCCCCAACAGCATCCTGTCCCCCAGGGTGTGGAAGGTCCTGATGCACAACACCCCTTGAGGGTGGGCGCTGTTCGCCAGGACCAGGAATGGGTGGATCAAAGGGCGGCAGACATGTGCCACTGCTTGACACTGTACCCCCAGACCTGGTGGGTGACTGCTGCTGCTGCCCTTCCAACCGCTGTGCCCCACGGTCCACTCGTTCCACCGCTGTGCTGGCAACAGTGCCAGACACCTGCACAGCCACCGGTGCTGCCTCAACGGTGCTGACAGGCACAGCCTGGGACTGTGCCAGCATGCTGGTACATAAGTTGGAACCAGAAAGGCCCAGGGGCAAGTGCTGGCCTGCTGTGTGTCCGTCATGGGACACACACCTATCAGTGCCCATTGCAGTCCTTGTATCATCAATGGTGCAGGTACGTGCTACAGCCATGGTCACAGCATGCTGGCATGCTTGCATGCCAGACTGCTGAGGCACAGGCTGTCACCCCACACCGAATCGAGTGACACCAGGTTGGGCCCAGCGTGCATGCTGCTGCAGTGCCTGCTGGCTGGTGATGGAGGTGGATGGACCCTTCTCCATGTCCAGCAGGTCATCATCACTGCCTGGACCCACCACCGTCTCCTGAAGACGAACAGGATCTGTAACAGAAAGAGAGTACATGTGAGTGCATGTGAACAACCTTCCCCCCAACCCCCCCAACACCACCACCATGTCATACCGTGCAGTGATGGGCTTCCACCTGTCTGGAATCCACCTCCTGGTACGCCCTCAATAGCACTCCTCTGCATGGATGTGACCAGTGTCTCCTCAGTCGGGGTCAGCTCCAACACCACTGGCGGGCCCCCACCAGTGCCAGCATGTGCCGCCCTGAAGGCTGCCACCTTCTCTTTCAACCTCCTGTGGTCTGTCCCCATCTTCTTCTTGCATTCCTGCACGGGCGCTGGTGGCTTCTGTGCAGGTTAATGTGCTTCACCCCTCCCATGTAGCGCCGGGCTGAGGGTGCCCCTCCGTCCACTCGGTACTGTCACCTCATCCAGGTAGGCCTGGGAAGGGCCTCTGTCTCTGCTGCTGTAAAGTTGGGCCTCCTCCTCGCCACCGTCCTCACCCCTCACCTTGGCTCTGCTCGGTCATGGCGATCTGTAGGGGAAGTGGACACCTGTCACTGTGCAGTCTACAGCATTTTCCATGACCATTGTCCAGAACATCACACAGCATGCAACTCACCTCTCACCTGCAATAACGAATCTGTCAAGCGCAGCCCAATGTACACTTTTATAGCGCCAATGCATGCAAATTAGGAGTGGAGCAACTATAATGACATGCAAATCGCGCCACTGCGCCTTTGAATGGCTGATCAGATGATCTGCATGTGTCGGCTGAATATCGCGAATCTGCGCTTTGCGCAATACGGATGAGTCGGCTGAGCCAGTGGCGCAGATCTGTGACTGTGTGGTACACTGCATTGCACATGCCCAGATAGCTTATGCAGGCATCTGCCGTGCTGCTGACATGCTGAGCATGATCGGCAATTCAGGCCATGGCCACCATTGTGCCAGTGGCACTACAGCAATGGCCCCTATATGGCGCTGTGGCACTACTGTGCAATAGTCCACTGTGGCACTGGTACGCAGCTGGTCAGTTGTGCAGGATGCCTATACATCAGATGGTGCTGTGCGTAGCCTTGCGTCATTGCCCATGACCTTGTGTATGACCTTTTCCCCCTGGTGCTGTTCGCCTGCCATGTGTACGTCCCTATTGCGCTGTCTGGTGACAGCGCTATGTGTATTGACAAGCGCTGTTTGAACAGCGCGATTGGAACCTAATGGTGGTCTGTTAGCAACATCTCCCGTGGGGTTCTGACTGTGAGGGTGCCATATTGCCTGCTGTAAGTTGGTACCATGGCTGGGAGAGCTGTGTCCTGGAGCCAACTGGAAGTAGCCAACCTGGTAGCCCTAGTAGAGCCCACTATAGGGTACTTTATGGTGAGCACCTCACCATTGCAGGCCCACAAGTGTGGCAGCAAGTGGCCACTGACCTGCTGGGGGTCACTGGATGGTGCCGGTCTGCTGAGCAGTGCGCGGCACGGTACAGTGACCTCCGCTGGAGGATCGGATGTGTTGGAGGCTGCGGTCACGTGCCAGGTGGGGCGTGGTGCCTAGGCCAGGTGGGTGTACCATCTATGCACCTGTATTCTCTGTAAGGGTGTGTGTGTGTTTTTGGTGGCTGTGCATAGGTGATGGCTCAGCCACGGTTGGCTGTGTCAGTGTGTGCAGCTGTGAGATGAATGGGTATGGCTGTGTGGGCAGGCACTCTCACTGGGGCAGGGGGCAGTCTGCTTTTGAGTCACACTGATGTTTGTCTCAACATATGTCTCCCACAGGCCGGGATGTGAGGATGCAGGCCCAGGTTGGCGAGGGCCATGCCAGGCCCGGTGCCAGCAGGGTTGCACCCAACAGCAGCAGCAGCGGCAGCAACAGCAGCAGAGCAACAGCAACAGCGGCAGACACAGCTGCTTGAGCAGTGTGAGTATCATGACTTCATGGATGCTATTGCATGCTGGGGGGGGAAGACCAGTATCCCTGCACAATACAACCATGCAGGAAAGGGGAGGTCATAATTCCACTATACAAGACACTAGTGAGGCCCCACCTGGAGTACAGTATACATTTCTGGAGACCATACCTACGTAAGGATGTAGAGTGGGCAGAGAAGGTTCAGAGGAGGGCAACAAAGATGGTGTATGGCTTGCATTACAAGTCCTATGGAGAAAGGTTGAAGGAACTGAACATGTACTCCCTGGAGGAGAGGAGGGAGAGAGGGGATATGATAGAGACATACAAGTATCTTACAGGAGAGAACAGGGTGCAGGAAACACTATTTTGAAGTAAAAGATGTTTCCAGGACTAGAGGCATGGGATGAAGTTGGAGGAGGGCGATTCAGAGGAAACATGAGAAGGAATTTCTTCACAGAGCGGGTGGTGGACAAGTGGAACACCCTGCCAGAGGAAGTGGTGGGGGCTGAAACAATCAGGATTTCAGAATGCACAGGATAGACATAGCAGATTCTGGAGGTCAGGGGTAAGGGCAACAGACTTCTAGGAAAACAAAGTGAACTTACAAGCTCAAATGGACAGCCTGGGTTGGCCATAGGCCCTTATCTGCCGACACTGTCTATGTATCAATGTCTGTATGCACGACACAGGTGACATGCATCACTGTCCAGTATCACAGCACATCTGTGTATGCGTCACTGGTGGTCCAGGCATGCACTGGGCACATAGCTGTGTAACTGGCATCGCACCACGTTGCCACGTCACTTGACAGCCTTGTTTGTGCTGTGATGGACATAGGCAGTGTGTGTGTGCAGTGGTGCGCATAGCTGGTGCCGCCTGTTTGTGATAGCCATGTGCATGTTCACTGTGGGTGGGTGCATGCCATCACAGGTGCAGGACATTGGGCTATATGGCTTGCAGGTTGGGTGGTGTTCAGGGTTGTGGTCAGTCACAGCCATTGACTGTGTTCCCATTTTCCTAGGCCTCGAGGTTCTCCAGCGGATTGGTAGGGATGTTCGGGGCCTCAGACAGCTGTTGGCAGACAACCAGGCCATCCTGCAGTCAATCCAGTGCCATGGCCTTCACAGGGAGGCGGCACAGGGACGGGCGCCACCAGGCAGAGGATGAGCAGCCGGCTGTGCCTAGCTTTGTTACCCTTCCCACTTCTCCCATCCTTACCACCCTGCCTTCCCTCTCAAGTTTTCATCCCTACCCTTGAACACCCCTACCTTGTACCTGTCCCCCCTTGTAAATAGTTTTTATTGTTATGGTTCTGTGGTTTATCTAAATATACATTTCTATTTTGATATGAATAATGTGTTGGTCTCTGATTTGCAGCTGGCTATGGGTGCTCAGTTGCAGGGTGTACATGCCATCTGGGGTCGGTATGGTCCTGGGTCTGTGTGTGTGTGTGTGTGTGTGTGTGTGTGTGTGCGTGTGTGTGCATGGGGAGGTATCTCCAGCGTGGCAGTGACTTTCTGTTGGTCTTGCCGTCTGCTGCCACCCACTGCTGGGTGCACAGGGTGTGTCTGGCTTGTAGGCTTCTGTGCTGCACGGTGTTGACGTGTGCTGGGGGGATGCATGGTTTCCTGCAGTGCCAGTCACTGCACATAGGTGGTGTCTTGGGGTCACAGTGCAGGGTGTGCTGTGCATACAGGGGGCTGTTGTGCACTGTGGTTGTCAACCCCCTGTGTGTGGCACTCTCAGCCTACCAGTGGTTGTGCTGGGGTGTCATGGCTCTGCTATGCTTTGTTGGCTTGTCCCCATGGGCCAGTAGATCATCCGTCACACCCCCAGTGATGCTGTGCTTGGGGTGTGCAGGTGTGGTGTTGGTTCTGCAGTGTGTTCCTGTGCCCATGTGTGGCATGGCTGGCAGTGGGCCCCAGCCTGCCTCCCTGGATGTGCAGTTCCATTGCTCTGGGGGGGCTCTGCTTGCGCTATTGCACCTCTGGACTGCTCAGCTGGGCTGCCCTGGAAGCTAGAGTCTCCTCACAAGAAAGGAAGGTTTCCACGATCGATCAGGGGTTAATTTTAGCTCGCAAACAGATTAAAAAATTAGAGGACCAGATGGATGATCAGGAGTCCAGAAGTCGAAGAAATAATCTTATCCTTGCAGGGTTACCAGAGAAGGCCGAGGGGTTGGACTGTGTTACTTTTATGCAAGATCTGCTTCTTAAACTGCTGGGCCCTACGCTATATGGAGAAGCATATAATCTGGAGCGGGTGTATAGGTCTCTAAGAGAGATGTCCCCACCGGGAGCGAGACCCAGAGTGCTAATTATGAGGTTTTTAAATTATAAAGAGAAATCACATGTGCTGGCTAATGCTCGACAGAATAAAACCTTGCAGTGGAATGGTGCTTCCCTTTGGTTATTCCAAGATCAGACACCTTCGGTGCGGGAGAAACAAAAGGAATACTCTGACATAAAGAAGAAGCTGTATCTTGCGGGTATCAAATTTAGGATGCAATACCCTGCGACCCTGTCTGTTCATCTTCAAACGGGGGAAAACAGATACTTGACTGCTCGGGATGCAATGAAAGGTCTCAGGTTCGAGTTGCCTGCTTTATTTCAAACTACGACTTGAGGCCCTGTAAGAAGAAGGAAGAAGTGGTTTGTTTAACCTTTTATAATGGGGACTTGAGATAAGAAGACTGCAAATTGAGATTTTGTCTGCTTCTTTTCTAAGCAAGACTTCTCCCATTTGGGATTGTCAGTATGTTTATGGACCTGTGGTCACAAATGTTATTTGGTGGAGTGGTGTTTTTTTTCCTCTCCTTTTGAATTCACAGCTGATTTGTTAGTCATAAGAAGTGGGGGAGGTGTGTAATGGCTGTTTAGCAATCGAATGATGTTGGGTGTGTTTGGACTATTAATGAGACCTTTTTCTGGTGTATGGGGGGGCTTCTCGTGGTATTTTGCTGCGAATCCATTTTGAAGAAGGTGAGTGTTATGAATATGGGAGGGTGGGGTTCCCTTCTCGAAGAGTGAACCTGATCTGGATATTGGGGGGCACGGGGAGGTTGGATACCAGGTGGCAGTTACTGATGGGGATAGGGAATGTTCAAATTCTCTTTTGATGGTGTATGCAGTTAAGGGGGTTAATGGAGTCCCCGTATGGGAATGAGGACTTCCCTGTCACCTCATGAGGGAATTGTATAAGCAAAGTAGGGGGACAATGGGAGTATTAGGGGTCAGGTACATTATCTGGACTGTCTGACATTCTTAAAGGGACAGGGAGTTGGTGCTTTTTGGTTGGTCAACTCCTGATCTTCCGCTGCAAGTGGACGGCTGAGAGACTTTTAATAGGCGATGTTGTAAGTTAACATAGCAAGAGTTAGAATTTTAATTTAGGTATTAATTAAGGGGCTAGGATATGCCTGTGGGGAATTATATGTACAAGGGAAAAGGGAAAGCTGGAGTAGCTAGTTGATTGTAGGGGGCTAAAGATGGGAGGAGTTGTATGAGCTACGCTGGTGGGCTTGGGAGGCTTTGGAGCACACTGCAAATGGCTCGTCAATGAACCGTGTTTCCTTAGGAGGGTGATCTTGGGATCGGGGTTGGGGGGCTGGATGGGTTTGGGGAATCTGGAAAGAGAGAGAGCACACTATAGCACAGGAGAGAGAAGCTAACCCAGAGAAAGTTATAATAGCTGGACAGGGACTCTACTATATTGGTGTGAAATGTCTTGTATAAAAATTGTCTCATGGAATGTAAAGGGTCTTAGGGGTAGACGTAAAAGAATTGTAATCTTAAGACACATCGAACAAATGGGGGTACATATTGCTGCACTGCAAGAGACTCACTTGTTGTTGGAAGAGTTGACTCAGTTAAAGAGGAGGTGAGTGAACCAGGTATATGGAACAGGTAAAGAAACAGCCTCAGGTGGGGTAGCGGTTTTAATTGGGAAAAATTGTCCGTATATTATTGAAAAGGTGATGGCTAGAGAGGATTGTAGTGGGATACACCTTTCTGGTACCATACTGGGTAAAGATTTGTCAATTGCATCTATCTATGGCCCTACTCTGCCTAACCCTCAGTTTTTGGCCTCAGTGGAGATGGATATTGCTCTGTTGACCTCACATCCTCTTGTTTTGGCAGGGGACTGGAATCTTTGTCTAAATAATTGGGAGGATAAAATACCATGATCCAGAAGCCCTTTATCAGTGGCTCAGGTGGCTATGTCCAGATTATTGGAAGTCACTGCGTTAACAGATCTGATAAGGACCCATGCAGCTGTAGGAAATAATATGACATTTTATTCCGGAGCACATAAGAGTCACTCCAGAATAGATTTCTTTCTGGTTAATAGGGAAGCACTCCGGGGGGTCAAGGAGATATTTACTAAGTGCCAGATGTTATCAGATCATTCCCCAATTCAGCTGACTTGGGAACTAGAGAATATTCCTTCTCAACCCTATCGGTGGAGGTTAAATGACTTTCTTTTTGCAGATACTACAATCCATAGTAAATTAGAATATGCTTTACAGGATATTATACAGAATCAATTACCTACATTACAAAACAAGGGGTTAGCTTGGCCTACATGAAAGGTATTATACTCAGGGATTGCATGGAGATATGCAGTAAGGCGAAATAGTATGAGAAGAGCAAAGGAGGAATTCATATTGGGACTATTGACCCTCTGGCTCCTCAGGAGGGGACTTCAGGGGAGATAGACTCTGAACTACAAAGCTTATGACAGGAGATGGCTGACTTTAATTATGGTAAAGCGTAATTTTGGCTTGAAAAGATTCAGGCCAAATACTTGCTGCAGGGTGATGTTCCTGGCCGTCTGCTGGCAGCCAAAGTCAAAGGGTGGGAAGCTAGTAGAACAATATCAGTTATAAGACAGGGTGGGGTTGTCATTACAGACCCTCAACAAATAGCAGATGCTTTTGCATCTTACTATAAAGAAATTTATCAGTTACAGGAAGTTGGTGGGGAAAAGGAAATTAAGACATTCCTAGATGGTATTTCTTAACTGGTCCTAGGCTAAGGAACTAACACCTTTGATCAGAGAGGAGGAGATAATAGCGGTGATTCAGGCTTTACTCTCTGGTAAAGCTCCTGGACCAGATGGCCTTTTGGCTAAATTTTACCAGGTGCATTTGCATACTATACTTCCCCTGTTAAAAGATTTATTTAACAGTATAATGCAGGATGGGGTGCCCCACCCACTGTTATACAAGGCTTAAATTACGTTGGTTCCTAAACCAGATAAACCTAAAGAATTACTTGGCAGCTATAGACCCATGTCTTTGATGAATCAGGATATCAAGATTCTCACGAGGATTCTAGCTAATAGAATCCTGAATATTGCACCAAATTTAATTAGTCCTGAGCAGGTGGGTTTTATGCCAGGGAGTGGGGCACATGATGCTCTTAGAAAGCTACATCACATACTTAGTTATGCCCCGGACTCCCAATTACCCTTAGCTTTGATATCTCTAGACGCCGAGAAGGCCTTTGACAGGGTTCCTCATCCATTTCTGTTTGCCACTATGAAGAGGATGGGTTTTCCTAAGGGTCTTCTCAGAGGTATCAGAAATTTATACTCAGTTCCCACGGCTAGGGTAATGTGCAATGGGTATATTTCTTCAGAATTTTTTTGGTCAATGGAACAAGGCAGGGATGCCCCCTCTCACCAATACTGTTTAATATATATCTGGAACCATTATTAATTGCTATTGAAAAGGATGTTAACATTAAGGGGATCTCGATTGTAGGGTGGGAATTAAAATTTACAGTCTATGCGGATGATATACTTCTGCACTTTGTTAATCCTGGGGTATGTTTCTGCAGAATAGTTGAGATTATAAACCAATTCTCTAAAGTGTCAAACTGTAAACTAAATTTGACTAAGACACAGATTCTCCCTCTGACGCCCCACGTGTGTAGATCTGACTTTGCTCCAATGCAAATACACTGGGCTGGAGACCGGATAAAATATTTGGGTATATGGATTACTGCTTGCTTGGAGGCTGGTACAGTGATGAATATGAATAAGGTGCTGGCTGTAATTAATGGGGATACGCTTAGATGGAATAAGCTTCCTTTAAATTTTGTGGCTAGATTGGGCCTAATCAAAATGACTCTGATACCAAGATTATTGTACCCGGTATATTTAGTGCCGTATAATATCCCCAAAATATGGTTCTGTAAAATTAGAAGAATACTCTCTGAGTTTCTGTGGAATTCCAAGCCCCCCCAGGAGAAAACACAAGGTGTTATATTTGCCTCAAGATTGGGGGGGGATGAAACTGCCTGACTTACACCTGTATTATGTAGCGAGTCAATTGGGTATTATGAGGCAGAATCATATACTCTGATATGGCTCCAGATGGAGAGGCAATTGTTAAAAGATTTGGGCATATCGCCGGAGACACTGCTCTTTGCCAATCCAGGAAAATACTTTGGTAAAACAACAGGGATTCCAATTGAAAAAACTGTGAAGGCCTGGTGGATATTTCTTTCACCTTCTCAGAGAAAGGAACAGGCAAGGTCCGTAGACCAGCTGGTGTTAGGAAATTCCAATTTTTTGACTGGTGCTAAAGTCATCATTAGACGCTGGGCAGCACAGTTAGAGGGCTTTGCATTAAGTGATGTCATGCAAGACAATAGGGTTGTTCTTCCGGTGAGATGTGAGTCTATGCACTTTTTTAAAAGAATACAGCTGGTCAAAATGTTGGAGAAGGTTGGGAAAGACCTGGGAGGTTCACTAGCAAATTTTTTTACCTGGGAAAACTTTTTTGCACTAAATCTATTGTCTAAATCTCCATCAAAGGTACATAAGGTATTATTAGACTATCTCAGTCCAAAGTCCCCAGTAAAAATATTATACTGGGATGGTGCAGTGGCCCCTCAACAACTAGCTTGGAATGTTATTTGGAAAGGTATCAGATATATACCTATACCATACCATGCAGTACTTTATTGTCTCAAATATGTATTTTACCCCTAAGAAATTGTGTGATAGACAACTGAGACAGACAGACCTATGCTTTAGATGTGGGGCTGAGCCAGGTGACATTCTACATGTTATGTGGAATTGTTGTAAAATATGGTCACTCTGTGTGGAAATTAAGTGACAAATCGACCCCATGTTAGATTATTCTGAGTTTATATTGCCAGAAGTTTGCATTTTAGGTGATATGTCGCATTTAACAGGATCCACACCCAAATATCACTTATGATTGATGATGGCCATAGTTAAATCTTTCATATTGAAACATTGGAAAGATGATCAATGTTATAATTACAAACATTGGGTGAGGGATCTTACATGGGCTCTGGGTAGAATCAGGAGATTCATGTGCTTAGAGGGTAAGAAGGGTTTGTTTGATAAAAGATGGTCGACTTTGGAGACCATTTATCTATTACAGGTTGGCAGAACTGAGACATAGATATGGCTGTCGGGTTGTGATTAGTGAAAAGAATATTGTGTTGTAGATTTAGATGGTTTAAGTGATCACTATACAGTGCCTAGTAACAGCAATCCATAAGTTTGTGTCCAGCTCATGTGGTTTATATGGAATTACTAGCAGGCTATGGGCTGTGCTTTGATGAGGTGATAAATAGGTGGGGCTCCCTCTCTATCCAGGGGACACAGTGGGGGTTTTCCCTTCAAGTTAATTAGGGTTACAAGTTTTCAACTATAGGGTAATATATATTGCAGTTGGAGGACTTTGATTGAAAAGACCTCACCCTTGGATTCAAGTGTTTACTTTTTTTCTTTTCGTCCCTGTTTTTCTTGTTTTTATTAGTCTTTCTTGGACTTAATTATCTGAAACTAAGTGTTGGTCAGACTGTGCTGAAGTGCAATGGAGGGTCAACCCCACTGCCGTGTGTGTACATAGTTTTATGTGTATATAGGTTACACAACCATTTTTGGGTTTGTGGATCCTGTAGCAATCTGGGTTAGTGTATTTATGTCTTGTCTTTATAAAAAAAAAAAAGGAACTCTAATAAAGAATATTTAGAAATAAAATAATTAGCAAAAATTAGCAAAAAAAAAAAGAATGAAAAGAGGATGCAAAACTATTGCAAATACAGACTACATTCACAGTGAAAGTTACATTCTTTTTCACATTAAGTGTGGGATCAATATGCCATAGATGCTAAGGTTTTTGCAGTTTATTTATTATACTTTGCTTTCCTTGGAACTATGTTGTTTGTCTTAGAAATCCCCCTCAACCCCCTCCCACAGACCCACCAATCTTGATAGCCAGTCAGAAGTACCTCTATATTATACTGCATATGAGACTACTTAAATGCACAGTTCATTTTGAAAATGGGATGTCATGCATTTCCAAGAACAGGATATTGACTTGAATGCACGAATCATTGCTATAGTTTCTCTCCACCCTTTAAAAGTAATTTCTAGTGAAAACATTTATTTTCTATTTAATGGAAGATGTCTTCCAGATTTATCTTTATGTGTCCATTTGCCTTTTTATGAATTTCTTTGGTAATAAAGCCATAATATTGTGACTGTTGCCAGAGGAATGCATCTCAAGTACCTTTGTTTAATGCAAGTGAGTGATAAAAGCAAAGGGATGATTTGAGGCTGCACAGTCACGTCTTTTTAGTAAACTGACTCAATTAATCTGGCTTTACTTTCAAACTGAGTTACCATGACAGGGGAACTCCAGTATCCATTACAACTACTGGAAAGCTGTCAGAATAATTCCAGGAGTCCCATAGAAGCTGACTTTCTGTATTTGCTATTTTTGTAAAACAATATTGCTTTATGTTTTGCCTACACTATTAAATAGGTTAGAAGAGCAAAGCATCATACTGAAATGAAGAAAAAAGGAGTACACATTATAAATATTATTGCAAACTCCTGGAGAGTGTCTCTACTGAGATTTCAAGACTTACATTCTTGTCCACAGTGTTATATGAACTGTAAATTCTTTATTTGTCATATCCTGCAGTCATAATCTCAATATACACATTCAAATATGAGCACTCACAATATATTAAATTGTTATGTTTTGTAAAGTACTATATGTAAGGTACTTACTTCAGGTAAACATGCTTTTTAATAAACACTTTAGATCTTATTACCAGTCACAAATGACCATTGCAAAATTGTTGCACCAATTATTTTGCAACAGTTCCTAGTCTGGGTCCCTCCTTTCCTCATACAGCTATGAATTAGACTGTGATCATGCAGGAAGAAGGCAGGGGTCAACATGCAAATGGCTTACAGGACTATCTGCTTAGCATTGTGACACTTTCAAGGTGTAATTGAATCTTTAGTGACATCCCATAACTTATAACCATTACAAGCAGTTGTAAGGGTTGTCACTTAAGTGCACCATGGAACAAAGCTGCTGGTGGGGGACAGAGACTGGTGAGGAACCAATGCAAGGGAGCCACATACAGGGGCCCAGGGCAAAGAGGGGGAGATCTTCTGGATGTTAGGGACTAATTAGTGCTCTGGGGTTAGAGAGAGGGTCACTGGGCCACCAGGGACTAGAAAAATGGCTACCAGATGTAAGCCTACAAGCATGCCTTCAAGTCTGGGCCAGTATAGTAGGGTGATGATGAGTAATGCAGTAGTGACTTGTACACAGCAATCTACAGATAACACAGCAGCATGTGACAGAAGGCCATGGATGTTGCAACTCATGTGTTAATGGGAACAAACCCCATCTGCACCCACTAACATTTAGCAACTCTCATTTACATTGCAACTTAGTCTGCAGGAGGTGATCCTCTCCCTGATGACTAATTAGGCTTGTTGTGGATTGCTGTTAGACGTATGCTCACAACAGGGTACCTGTTCACACCCCTTCAGTCTCCCACAGTCCCCCACAGCAAGGCTTCTGTCTCAGTCCCCCACACAAGGCTACTCAAAAAAATAAGGGACTAAGGGCTGTGGGAAAAATTCCAATTTGGGTGGAGAACTGGCTGTGGGGAAAATACAAACAGCAGTTGTTAACAGGGAGTTTTCAGGGATAAGAGAAGTAACAAATGGAGTACCTCAGGGGTCGGTACTGGGCCAAGACCTTTATAAAGTATTCATTTTTGACATAGGAGAAATAATCAGTGGCAAGATATGCCTCTTTGCAGATGACAGAAAGATGTGCACATGGGTGGGCATGAGGAAAAGGATAATGAAACTCTGACAGGTTTTGGACAGGTGTGAGAGCTGGTCAAAGATCAGTAGGTGGTATTCAATGCCAAAGAAAGTAAAGTGATGTACATTAGGTAGAGGAACCCAAGAGTGCAGTACAACATTGGGGAAGTGGTGCTGGAGAGCACCATGGAGGAAGAGGATGTAGGGGTCATGATACCAGAGAGCCTAAAAACAACAACACATTGTCATAGAGCTGTGGGAAGGGCAAACAGGATGATGGATTGCACAGAGAGGGATGTAAGCAGCAGAAGTCAGAAAGTGATCCTCCTCTTGAACATGCCACTGGTGTGACCACACCTAGAATACTGTGCAAGGTACCGGAGTCCACACCTGAGGAGCTGCAACAAAGAGAAAGCAGTACAGTGCAGGACAACCAAGATGGTCCATGGACTAGGGAACAAAACATATGAGGAGAAGCTGCAGTATATGAACATGTACACCCTTGAGAAAAGGAGGAAAAGGGGTAACAAGATACAGACATACAGGTACCAGCAAAGGATAAATAGGTTTGATGCCAAAGAACAGTTCTACCTTAGTTCAAATAAAGGGATGAGAGGGAAGTCACTTAAACTTGCAGGGGAAATTCAAAATGGATGTCTGTACGCACTTTTTCACAGAAAGAGTGGTGGATGAGTGGAACAAGCTGCTGGAGGAATTGGTACAGGCCAAATCAATGAGCAGCTACAAGCAGGGATGGAACAGGCATATGGGATTAGTTAAAAAAAGGGGGGGGCAGAAACAAAGGGGAGGGATGTCCACTAGGACAGGTTCAGAGTTGTTTATTAGGGTAGGCAGACTGGATGGCATGATGGGCATTTTCTCCTGTCATTGTCTTTGTATCTGTGTATTGCTTTGTGACTTAGCACCTAGTAACTATAACAGGCCAAAAGACTACTAGCTCAGCAGAACAAGTAACCTGCCACATCATGATTACAAAATTCCTAAACAAGATCAAAAATCAGCCTTGGAACTGGAGAGTAACAACCAGTGGAAAGAACACACGTAGACTGGTGAGATGTGACTAATAAAGTAAATGAATAAAAAAAGCCACACTGCAGACAACAAGACTCATGCAGTCACATAAACTGTTTTATTACAGCCTGAAAAATGACAAGGTGCAGGTGCTTTAGCAAAACCAACATGGATTGTGTAAAATAGTAAGACACATGCTGCAACTGCTTAACACCACTCAAAGCCCCCATGCTTCACTCACTAGAGCTTTGTCAGGATGCCCCTCTGTAGTTTATGCAGTTGTGTATGCCCCATTATCTGCACTTTGGCTTTTTGTGTTTACCTTAGCCACAACTCACTAGTCAGAGTGCATCTTTTCTACTGGTTGTTACAGTGTAGGGCTAGCTGCCCTAGAATGCACTAAGTCTCATCACAGCATGAGCAAATCTATCTGTTGGTTTGGAGTCAAACAGGAGAGGCCTGGATATAATCCTGTGGTAACAACTCCTTCAGATCGATATAATCTAGATAAGTCTGATAGTCCAGATGTGCTATCCACTACTATCAGGTTGTAAAGCAGAAGAGATAACATGATTTAATTGTCAAAACACAGTAGATACTGCACAGGTAATTAGAGTGGATACTTACCATCTGACCTAAATTGTAGTAATCTGGCTAATAATCACTAAAATTCATCTGGTTTTATATAATGGCACCATGCAGATTGATAGCATACTGTGTAGATATTATACAAACTTGTTATTTCTACTTATAGCGCAAATACTTTGACTATACCAAAGAAATGAAGTTCTGCAAATGTTTTATAAAAATGTGCTGTGATCCTTTCCATTGTTGCAGTGGCAGTATTACCATTTATTGTATTGGCAACCTGAGTTCATGCCCACCACTTTGAGGCACTCTTTTCATATGAGGAAGCCATGCCTCTCTGCACTACCACCACCTGCATGACTACAAGAGCTGGTGTAGCTGAATCAACCAAAAAAAACAAATAACAGTGCAAAGTATAGCAACACTGCTAGTTTATTAAGGTGCTATGTGCAAAACAAGAAAAGTGCTCTTTTGTTGTTTTGTAGATAGTATCTTAATAAATTTAGCACTGCTGCTATACCTTGGTTTGTGCCATTATTCGTTTTTTTATGCTACAGTTGATGTTCTAATGGCTGCGTTACTTAGACCTCATAAAACATTCGACTAGTTGCTTCCTTCTTTGTTTTAGATGGGTGCCTACAATGATTTCAGAATGAGTTGCATGGCAGAGCACCATATTGGCACACCACAATGTGTGGACACCAGAGCTCCCCATGCCAGCATTTGTGGGTTTGTTGCTCAGAATAAAAACAACCTCAGGGGCATACTAAGATGAGAGACCTGGCTCTTTTTGAAATCTGCACCTCTAATACTTCAGATTGGGACTTTATAAACTGGTGGTTCTCCACCTCCCCCCCCACTAGCCATACCATGGGGATTAGATCTGAGATGGAGTTGTCAGGACTATGCATAATGGCCTGGATTGGAGCAGCCTGTGATGGGAGGAATGTAAAGAGTATGTTGTAAAAATGTGTTTGACAACATGATCAGTTCTCTTTCTTTTCTTTTTCATACAGGTTTTTCTCCTCTGTGCATGTAACTCTATCTAGGTGCCCAAAAAAATCTTCCAGGCTCAGCACAGCTGGCATAGATTTGCAGCACAGGACCTAACAGTACTGCTGACCATCATTTAATTGTCTTGTGGCATAGCACCTTCCCTATTACTCCTGTGTCCTTGAATCTTCCCTCTCACTACATGATGCCAGTGTGATTGGCCTCCTGAGACAGCAGCTTTCCACTGTGAAGGATATGGACTGTCTTACAGGGTATTGCTGTGTCTGTAGGTCAAGCTGCTGCCCTCCCTCAGTTGAGGAAGCTCTGCCACCAGCAGCACTTCCTAAACAGAGCCACCCCTATTGTGGATGTCTGGGATATGCTCCTGAATGCAGGGCAGCCATATGATAGTACAGTATGACATATTACTACCAGGTTACTGAGTGGCCCAGCATTTCCTTTTCTTAACAGTATGCAGGGGCCCTTGATTCATTGCAGTACATCAGCTCTACAGTCTACAGAATGGATCATGGACCTCTGTGCTCTATTTGGTTTGTTTCTACTATAGAAATGGCTTTCTTCTGAGGCAATTTTCAGCTCATTGTTTGGCAAATAAATCATGTAAGATAACTGATGACATTTGATAATGACCATGGTGTGAGACCTCAGGACAAGAGAAAAGAAGAAATGAGTCCAGAATTGAGAATAACTAGAATTCTTAAAATAAAAGAAAACATGCAAAATAGTGCATTCTGTGGTAATGCATACGTTCTATGACAGTGTACTCTGTGGCTGCTGAGCTGAAGAATGCTGGGTGCCATGGCAACACATTTAGAGTTAGTGTCCTGAGTTGTAAAGTTTGGCTTAAAGGAACCTTCTATGTACCTGTCAACTAAACTAAGATAATTGCCATACTGTGCTCCTTCTATGTACCTGTTACCTGACCTGCAGGAATTACCATAATCTTAAACAAGAAGTAGTTCCTTTTCTGCCATCGTTTTAACAATGTACGCTCCCCACAGCCTCCCATGTACTGCAGATCACAATTTTAAGAGGACCATTTAGCTACACCCCCTCTAATGACATGGATGGAGGAAGAAGTACTGCCAACAATGCAGTACATAGGAAGGATACATTATAATCAGCTATCTTCTTTTGTTAATAGGAATGCAAAATATATGCAATTCAGAGTGGAGACCTCCAACTCTGAAATAAAGATGTTGTATACTGATTAGTTGTTACAAAAGAAGCCACTGTACATAGTCCATTTTTATGGGCCCTTCCTATGTATTGCAAATTTAGTAGTGCTTGCCCATTCCCCAATATGTTGGTAGAGACCCAGCATGGAGACCTCCGACTCCCCATTCTATCTTTAAGTGATATAAGAACCTCAGAACCTATAAGGGGATTGAGAAGGTATAATATTCTGCAGTGGGCAAATCAGAAGCCTATAAAATCTGGCATACCAGCATAACTCTGATTTAGGAAGGAACCATTCACTTCTAACATACTTTTCATTCACCCTCATAATCCTCTCTAATGAGTCCCCCTGGAGGTATGCAGAAGGTCCAGTAAGAACTTTCATCTTAAAGCCGTGCATTTATTTTGAAATGGGTTTCAAAACTGTTTTTGAATAGTTGATCCATATAATTTTTACTTTGTATCATCCTTGCCTGATATCTGTGTGTAACTGTGTAAATTTGTTTTCTTTTTTTTGTAAATGTCAATAACAAGATTTTACAAAAATCATATCAGTAGCAGGACAGTACTAGTGACTTCCATTTTGCAATCTGCAATGTCAGAGAAGTTGTGAGGTGGTACATTTGTAAACTCCAGCTTTTCAACTGGATGATGACAATGTCCTCAGTGTGAATAATAGGTACAAGGAGGCACCAATCAACCTACCTTTGCAACCTGGGACAACAGCTCTTTGATGATATAGCTGCTCCTTTTCTATTTCACACCCTCCCAAATCTTAAGCAGGGGCCTGGGTATACCAAGCTCTAGGTTACATAATCGACACTATCCCGCCAACAGGGGGTCCCTGTGGTGCAAATCCTGAGAGTGCCTGCCTTCATAATTTAGAACTCTATGTTTTCCCTCTGGTTTTCTCCCACACTCCTCCCTCTACCCATGTGTTGCACAGATCTGGTGATCTACTACATGTAAGTAGTGTGCTGCTATTCGGGGTGCAAGCTCCCTGGCCCTCCAGCAGGGGTTACTGTGGCTGAAGATCCTGCCTCATGCTTCCCCAGGCTGGAAAGCATTGCTAAGGGCAGTGTTCCTCACAGTCATCCACTGCTCACTGCCATTCAGCTCTTGAACCTGAATGGCTGGCAATGCACTGCTGATCTTTTGGGCAAACCTGACACAAACTCATTAAGATAAGCTCTTCAGCTGGCCTATATCTATGACATTTTTGATGCCTGATTAATATTTTGACTACTCTGGGCTATGGCAAACTCCACCCTTTGCAAGTACTGTAGCATCCAAGTGAAGAAGCCATTTTCAGTGTTGAAGGAAAGGTGGTATTATCTACATGAGTTCCAGTTTATGGTACAGTACACATCAGTGATAGTGTATAAGTCATTTGGAAACATAATCTGTATTTATTCACGTTAGCATGCTCCAGATATTGTATTATAAATCCACGTGAACAAAGCAAATAACTGGTCAATTAGTTTTACATGAAAATAAATAATTGGTAATATTTTTCTCACAAGCAAATTATAATGATGATCATCTAATTACAGGAAACAGATTCTGCTTTGGGCTTGAATGGTGATTTAAACCTGGCAAAATGAGTTATAGTACATGTTATTACTAGCAGAAATGCCAGCTTGTCTTTTCTGCCCATAGGTTTCATCTTCAGATACTGCAGTTAATGTACCTAATGTAAGAAATCAAATGCACTCAGTCCAATCAATCCTGCAAGCCCACAAAGATCCTCCTACCTCAATATTGTTAGATGGCATGGCAACATTAAAGATATTCTTAAATGTTTAAAATATTTATAGGTATGGGAAACATAAATAAATAATGTGCAAATAAGAACCTAGGAATTTCTTCAGTATATTACATGCATGGTGGCCCCTAAGTCATCAATTATTTTAGAACTTCAAGGCTAAAGCTCAACATATAGCCACTTAGTTTACAAACTATGATGAATGCACAGGGGAGGGAGACTGTAAACCACTTTACTTGGTCAGCTTCAGAAAACTTAATTGCTCATTACAATGCAAGTTAAATATGATACTTCATTTATCTCTGTTGATTATATATTTTGCAACTCATGGTGAATGTTTGTGTTTTCTGTTCATGGCCCAAACCTACTGTATGCTGAAGCCTACAGTATGGTTTCAGGCTTCCTTTAATGATGGGTCGCACCAAATGCAAAACAAAATCCCAGCTGGCATCAGTAGAACTTAACTGCATATTAGAATGATTCAGTTTTGGCCATTCCATTCTTCATTACTGAGGGCATCGGCAGTAAAACAGAATATTTTCTTTGCTGTTCATGTCTGATTGTTAATATTCCACAGCTAAGACCATTTGATCCTGAGTTTGAGACATCAATGTCATTTCCACAGTCATACACCTTGACATCATAAGCAGATTTGTACAGCATCAACTATATTTATGGAGTTGCTAATTTTTTGCTCAGCTATACTTATTCATAAACAATAAACAATTTTATTTCATTTAATGGTATTGGAATTGCAACCCTATGAGTCAGAGACTCATTTATAAAGGCTCCACTTCAAGGAACATAGAACAATGTGGACAAAACAAAATAGCATGACACATCAGAGACATAAAATACAAGGTAAAAAAATTCCTATATAGGGTAGTAGCTAAATTTATGACACAGAGTTTTACACAAATAACAAGTACTAGCAAGAGATGTACAAATAATACATTAGAAGGAGCAGACATATAAAGGGGAGGCCCCAGGGAAGTGTATCTGCTACAGACAATTACAGCTGTAGGAGTTGATGAGATGTAGCTGGACAGCAGTTTTGAAAGGCCCAATCATTCTTTCAGAGGAGATTGCCACTGGGAGGGTATTAAGCCAGGAAAGGGCTCTATAGAGAAAAGACCACTGGGGAAGGGAGGTCCGGACTCTGGGTACATAAAGAAAGAGCTATGGGGGAGCTACGGGTGGAGTGAGTGGGGGGAGATGTCTGAATGACTGTGACGAGGCCTGGGGGCCAGGCTAGCTGTGATTTTCATGGCAAAAAAGCAGGACTGGTAGAGCAGCCTCTCATCAAAGTTGAGAATATTTGCCAAGGAGTAAATACATTAAACAGAATGTAGGTATGGGTAAGTATGTTGGAACCTGTGAGCAGCTGGCAGGCCCTGTTAAGAGAAAGTTTAATTTTGTTGAGGCAGTGTTATCAGCAGTCCCGTAAATCAGGAGTCCATAGTCAATGGGGGATCGGGCTGAGGAGGTAATGGCCAGCCTCAGGACATCAGGGGGAGACAGAGTCTGTGGTGGTAAAGTAGTCCAACTCATGTGTTGACAGCAGAGCAGAGAGCAAGAATATGGTTGTGGAAGGAGGGTGTAGGGTCAAAAGTTATGCCAAGGTATTTGAAGGAGTTAACTTGTTCAAGGGGAAGACTTTATTGGATAGGATGCTAAGGGGAGAGCCTTTGTATTTATTTTGGTGGTGGGCAAAGGGCATGATCTTTGTCTTCTTCAGGTTAAGCACAAGTCTGTGGCCAGTAAACCAGCTTTCAGCCTGACTAAAGGAGTTTTGGAGGGTGGCTTGAAGGTGGATGGGGTCTGCTTGGGAGGAGAAGACGACAGCATCATTGGCATAAAGAAGAACATTTCCCATACAGGTATTGGGGAGAGAATTTAGGTAAAGGCTAAAGAGAAGGGACCCAAGGATAGAACCCTGTGGGACCCCTGAGTGGACAGGGTGGCTGCTAGAGTGGGTACTGCTAATCTTAACACACTGTGAGCGGGATGAGAGGTAGCCGGAAAACCAAGCATGGATAGATGGGAGAAACCTAACTGCAGGAGGGAGGATAGGAGTAGGGGATGGTTGATGGTATCAAAGGCTTTTGAAAGGTCAGTGAAGACCACACCTGCAAGGTGCCCCTTATCAAGAGCTGTATGTAAGTAACTAGAAAATTCAATGAGGGCAGTGGTGGTGCTATGCCCCTGGCAGATGCCATGTTACTCCAGGCAGAGGCAGTTGTGAGTGGAGAGGAAGTCAGTGAGCTGATCAGCTACTATCTTCTTTAAAGCCTTAGAGAGAGGAGGTAGTATGGATATTGGCCTGTAATTCCAGGGGGTGGTACAGTTACCACTTTTGTGAATGGGGGAGAGATGACTGAGGTTTTCCAGGCATGGGGGAACTGACTGAGGCAGAGGGAGTGATTGAGAAGATTGGTAAGGGGGAGAGAACAACATTAAGTACCAGGTGGAGAAGCTTGAGGTCCAGCGAGTCATTATTGTGGCTGGTATCTTTCAGGACATTGAGGAGGTAAGGCTTGGCTTCATGAGGGAAGAGGGCGGAAAGTAGAAAAGGGGTGGGATGGGGAGGGGGACAGGGTCAAAGAAATTGTATGGGAGCACCATGCTAAGGTCCAAGAAGGCAGCATTTAGGTTGTCAGCTATGCACTGCTGGTCCATGGAGACTGAGCCATTGATGTTGAGATGGGGGGGTTTGGATTTGCCATTTAGTTCCTTAATGTTGTCCCAGAATTTATGGAACAAGCCCTATGAGGAGGCAAGGGATGATCTATAATAGTCTGCTTTCACTTTATGGATGGCTCAGGTGCATTTGTTTCTTGTGGCGCGGTAAGCCTGCCTATCCATAGGCTTTCCAGTCAATGGTTCTGTGCCAGAGATTGTCCCAGAGTCACATTTGGTTGATTAGGGAAGGGGTGACCAAGGGGGAATCATGTTTTTTAATGGAGAGTTTGGAGGGGGAACAAAAAGGTCACAAGCAGAATTGAAGGAGTGGATAAAATAGTAAAAATTAGTGTCAGTATCTGGGGCTAGCTTAATAGGGGACCAGTCTTAGTGAGTGAGTGAGATGTTCTTTTAGTTAATCCAGTTTGCCGGGTCGAAGCCATCACCGGAGGACAACTTTGGGGGCTGATTTCTGTGTCTTAAAGGAGCAGGAGAAGATTATTGGGGAATGGTCACTTAGGGCATTGGGCAGTGCAGCGGTGCCCACAATCTTGTGATGTTTGATTGAGAGGACTATATGCAGCAGGGTGGTGGTTCCATTATTTGGGTTTGTCTGGGTGGGGCGGGCAACCAGTTGAGTGAGGTCGAGGGCTGCTATGGCGTCTTTGGCCTGGGAGGTACAGCTGGCAAGCCAATTGATATTAAGATCACCCAATGTGACTTGCTCAACTTTGGGGGGTAAGTGGGAGAGGTGGTTGAGTAAGGAATGGAGAGCAAGATTCTGTTGGTGAGGAGGGATATAGGCAGTAGTAATTATAAGTGGGGCTCTAACAGTGCTGGGTGATTTTGAGGGAGAGAGTTTGAGCACCATGAACCAGCTGATGGGGGGAGGTCATGACCATGAAGAGAGTCATGGAGGTTTATGGTGCAGCCACCACCATGCTTACCAATTCTGTTTTCCCTGAATAGGGAGTACCCCAGTAGGGTGACAGAAGAGTCAGGGGTGGACTTAGAGAACCATGTTTCAATGATTGCTAAGATATCCAGTTGATGTAGGGCAATCCAGCCTTGTAGGTCAGGAAACCTCCATAGGAGACTGCAGATATTCATGGAGGCAATACGGAGTCCAGCTGCAGGAGGAAGGTGGGTAGGGCTGGCCAGAGTGGGAGCAGGGTTGGGGTGAATGTTTCCAGACAACATGCAGAGGAGAGAAATCACTCTAAATAGTGCAAGATGTTGTCTATGATGGGAGGGAGGTGAATTTTATGTGTCCCCACCAGGAGGGTGACTGGGATGGGGAGGGAATGGAGAGAGTTAATGGCCTGGAAGAGGTGGGGCCAGGGGGAATCAGGAGAGAGAGAGAGAGACAACGGGTGTGAGTGCACCAGGGGGATGTAAAGGCGGGAGTGGAAACAGTGGGGGAGCAGTAGCAATACAGAAAGAACAGGAGGAGGTTATGGAGAGAGAGGTGGTTGGGATGCATCCCAGGTGGGGGCAGATGGGAAACACAGGATAAGGAGTACTAGTAACAGTAGGACTGGGGGGGGGGGGGAAAGTGATAGCCATGGCCAAAGGGCCAGAGGAGATACAAGGGGGGATAGTGGCCTTGATGGAGGAGGAGGAACATCTGGATATCGTGGCAGTCACAGAAACATGGTACACACAGAAACATGACTGGGACATAAACATACCAGGATACATTATCTACAGAAGGGACAGGGAGGGTAAAAGATGAGGAGGAGTAGCTCTCTACATAAGGGAAAGAATCAAAGCAACAGAACAAAAGGGTAAACAGGGAGGAGAAGAAGCACTGTGGGTCAATTTGGAGGCAGACAATGGCACCACAATCTGCACAGGGGTTGTATACAGACCCCCCTCTCCAGGGGAGGAAATGGACAAGGAAATGATAGAAAGTATACTTAGAATGGCAAATAAAGGGGAGATACTGCTGATGGGTGATCTGCATATGCCAGATGTTAACTGGAGTGCAGTTGCAGCAGCCACTTCTAAGAGTGGGGTTATTCTAGATGCCCTACAGGGGGCATGCCTTAGACAACTAGTATTAGAACCCACTCAAGAGGGAGCAATCTTAGACCTGGTTCTCTCAAATGGAAATGGAGAGAGGATCACAGATGTAGAAGAGGGTAGCCATCTGGGAACTAGCGATCATCGAACAGTGTGATTCACAATAAACACAGCAATAGAGTCAAGCCATACAAAAGCAAAAGTACTGGACTTCAGGAGGGCTGACTTTGCCAAAATGAGTGAGTGCCTAAGGAATGCACTAGCAAATGGGCAGGAAGGAGGGGTGGAAGAACAATGGGGAATAATAAAAACTGCCATCACAGAGGTAACAAGCCTTTGTGTGAAGCAAATAAACAAAATAAAACAATGTAAGAAACCACTATGGTTCTCAAAGGAGGTAGCAGTGAAGGTTCAAGAGAAAAAGAAAGCATTCAGATAGTACAAGGAATCACAGAAAGAGCAGGACAGAGAATTGTATCAGTTAAAACAAAAGGAAGCTGGGAAGGCAGTCAGAACAGCAAAGGCCCGAACCAAGGAAAAGATAGCCAACTCAGTTAAGAAGAGGGGATAAAACCTTTTTTAGTTACATCAGGGAGTGAAGGAAGACTAAGGGAGGGATAGTGAGGCTTAATAAAGGGGAGAGGGGTGGGCAGAGGGCGACTGTGAAAAGGCAGAGATACTAAACAAATATTTTGCTCAGTATTTACAGTTGAAGAGGGGAGGTACCTAAAACAAACAACAGAAACAATCTGGATACATAAGTTGATACCAGCCCATTTACAGAAGAAAGGGTTCTGAAAGAACTCTTAAAACTGAAGGTGGACAAAGCAATGGGGCCTGATGGGATTTGTCCCAGAATTCTAAAAGAACTAAGGGTAGAACTAGTGACACCACTGACTACCCTCTTTAACAAATCATGGGATGGGGTGGTACCTGAGGACTGGAGGAGGGCAGATGTGATTCCCTTCACAAAGTGGGAGCAGGGCAGAAGCAGGAAACTACAGACCTGTTAGTTTAACCTCAGTGATAGGAAAATGATGGAATCACTTCTGAAGGAAAGAATTGTCAAGTACCTAGAGGCCAGAGGGCACAGGACCCAAGGCAGCATGGATTCACAGCAGGAAGGTCATGCCAGATGAATCTAATAGATTTATTTGACTGGGTGACCAAAGTAGTAGATCAGGGAGGGGCTGTGGACATGCCCTACCTAGACTTTAGCAAGGCATTTGACTCAGTCCCACACAAAAGATTAATATACAAGTTAGCCAGTCTGGGAGTGGGTCCTAAGATGATAGCCTGGGTAAAGAATTGGATGGAGAATAGGAAACAGAGGGTAATAGTAAATGGAGTCCACTCTGAAGAAAGGGGGGTTACTAGTGGGGTACCACAGGGTTCAGTATTAGGACCAGTCCTCTTCAATGTCTTTATAAGCGACATTGCAGAGGGACTGGAAGGAAAAGTATGTCTCTTTGCAGATGACACAAAGATCTGCAACAGAGTTGATGCACCAAGGTGGGGTGGAAAGGATGAGAAGGGACTTGGCAAGGTTAGAGAAATGGTCAAATGTATGGCAGCTTAGATTCAATGCTAAGAAGTGCAAGGTAATGCACCTGGGAAACAAAAACCCAGGGGAAGAGTACACAATGGGGGGTGAGATACTAACAACAACAAAAATGGAAAGGGACCTGGGGGTAGTCATATCAGATGATTTAAAGGTGGGCAAGCAATGTGAAAGGGCAGTAAGGAGGGCTGGGAGGATACTGGGATGCATAGGGAGAGGCATCACCAGTAGAAAACAGGAAGTTGTTATCCATCTGTACAGACAGCTGGTGAGACCCCATCTGGAGTACTGTGTGCAGTTCTGGAGACCCAATCTCCACAAGGACATAGACAAGGTGGAAGCTGTCCAGAGGAGGGCAACTAAAACGGTGCAGTGTCTGCACCAGAAGACATGTGGGGAAAGACTAAAGGAGCTTAATATGTATAGCCTCGAGGAAAGGAGGGAGAGGGGGAACATGATAGAAACTTTCAAGTACCTCAAGGGAATCAACAAAGTCCAAGAGGTAGCATCTTTCAAAAAGATGTTTGCAAGAACAAGGGCACAATTTGAAGATGGGGGCGGCTCAGAGGTAATGTAAGGAAGTATTTTTTCACAGAGAGGGTTGTGGATGCATGGAATGGCCTTCTGGAGGAGGTTGTGGAGTCAAAAACAGTGGTTGAATTCAAGCATGCATGGGACAGTCATAAGGCAATTCTAGGGGTTGGGGGTAGAAAGAAGTAGGCTGCTGGTTAACTAGGATCTGCAGCTTATCCATTAGGTAGGGAAATGAGCAGACTGGGTGGGCCAAGCGGTCCTTATCTGCCATCAAATTCCATGTTTCTATAAAGAGACTTCCAGCAGTGTGGTAGCCCAGTTGGCTCAGAGGTAGGGCCACAGACCATCAACATCCATCAAAATTCACCAACTGTTCTTCAACTCAGTTCATGAACGAAGTTCATGAACTGTGCATCAACACAGTGTTCATGAAGTTGCTAATCCTTTAAAGGACCATGATGAACCAAGACAGAAATATATTTGCGTAAGTAAGTTGCATATCAAAATGCATTGTTTCTCACTGTAAGAGTTATTAAGTGTCACAAAATCAGAATGATTTCAGTTTAGGCAATTAAGTATTTGGGCACTTAAAATGATAAATAATTAAACTCACCACATTCTAAAAGAGTTTCAGATTCTGCTGCTATGAATAGAAACTGGGCCTTTCTACTAATGAATGAAAGGTGATCAGTGATTCCATTTGAAAGAACAGAAAGCAAGGAAGTATAAGGTAAGTTACTAATTCTGTAATGCAAGGTATGAAAAGTCATTTGTTAGAAAATGTTAAGTTTGTTAAAATAATTCAATTGTCATGGTTAAATTGCTTAGTTTCTGTGAACTATAGGTTGAACAGGTCTGCCTCAGATTTGAACAAAAGGTAAAATCTTCAGAGAATAGGGCTAAAACAATGTTGCCTGATAATTTAAAAAATACTAAAAGCAAGGTAGTCTGGTCACCTAAAATACTAGTGAACTTAGTCCATAATAGTTCAGTGGAGGAGTTTCAAGAACATGCATTCACCATAATGAACCTTTATGTTCACAAACATTCATGAACACAGTAGTGCTATTTAATTCTGTAATGAGTAATTTATGAACATTGATGAACAATTTGATACACACTTTATAAATGCTCATGAGCTAAATTTATGAACTGTTCATGAATATTTCATGAACATTCACAAATAGTTCATGATCATTTCATCTGGGCTCCTTTTCTCACTGCCGTTTTATTATCGTTAGCAGTATATGAACTCTAGAGCAAAATGATAATATTTTTGCAGAAATATCCTTAGCAATAAAGAAGAGAATGGGACTTAGATATACATTTTTGTGAATGTTGTGCAACTGGGTCCTGCTGATGCCAGCTGTGAGGTGTAGGTGGTGAATATTTCTAGGGGTGCCAGCAGTCAGATGTGTTTAATCACAGATGTTGGTGGTGGTGGCAGACACATAATTTGAAAAGCTAAATCATGAACATCGCTCCACTCCAGCAACTTGTGCCAAATAAACAGTAACAGTCAGCTTTGCCAAAGGCAGAAGGATGACACCGGTCAGGGATGTTTGTGCACCACTGGATGTTTTTGTACACTAAATAAAGTTTAATTTTTTTGAGTGATTCTGAAACCTGGTGCCAGTAATTCCTTTCACTGACAGAAACATAATTTGACCCTAACAGGAAAATATCTTCTTGAGGACAGGGCGATGAAAATCAGAGCTACATGCTGGGAATATTTAAATAAGGGCCATTGCCCTTACAGCCCTGAAATGAAAACCTTAAAGGTTGATGGGGCAAAGAAATAAGATCACCCTCCAATTAAAGGACTTAAAATAAGGGCAGTTAAGTGTAGGGGTGCTAAAGTTAATGACAATTATAAGAGGGCAGACTAGTTTTTTTAAAAGCTCAAAGATGTTTTGTATGACTATCAGTAATTTTTGGTCCCCAGATCAATAAGTCAGGGTCCTACATTTTGTCATTATTGGAGTATAGAGATGTGCAAAGTTATCAAAATTAGCTCCATAAAATGAATCTGTGAATTTTGGCAAATTCTTGGAGTTGGGGATGGCAATTTGCATTGTTTTTTAGCAGGCAGATTGGCAAAATTCATGTTGTAAATGGCCAATGTGCCTGGCAAATGAAAACAAATTGTTTGGCAATCACAAAACCACCATCCCTTACCCCACTCACTAGCACCCTCCTCCCACCATTCTGGTGAACATCACACTATTGTAGCTGTTTCAATAGGTAATCCCTTCTCTCCACCAATGCACTAAATACACTCCCCCCCCAGTCGAGTCCCACTGTATTTAATAAAAACACCCAGTCTCCCACCCGACCACCCCTCTAGTCCCAACCACCCTCCTCCCCCCCACCAGCACCCACATAATCAACCTGTAAATAATGAAAACAGTCCTCCAGTACAGAACATCTGCTGTGTTCAGCGCTGACTCTCATCTCATAATGGCTTTAATCAATTAATGGTGACATCTTTGCACCTAGTAAAACCTGATTGGTTCAAAATTCAACCAATCAGGTTTCACTGGAACAAAGACAGACCCAGTCTTTCATTTGCACCATTATGAGACAGGACTTAGAGTTGGCACTGAAAAGAGCAATTCTGCTTTGGAATTTGTGAATTATTCATGAATTGCAAATAATGTGGATTCGTGCCAACTTTGTCAGTGAATTAAAAATTCACATTTCTATTAAAATACTCTATGCACAATTACTTGAAATCCATAGATATTTATTTTTCCACTGGTCTATACCCTTTAACAACTTTTTTTTACATTTGAACTTACTGCACACAGAAACATAGAATTTGCTGGCAAAAAAAAAGGCCCTGGAGCCTATCAAGTCTGCCCAGCCATACCTACTGTATTTACAGTATACATAGTGTAAACAAAGGCCATTCAGGAGGGTATTGGAATGCAATGCATTCTTGCTCATGGGAATTTTGCATCCAGACATGTGGCACTACAATGGGGGTGACTTCTGCTCTGAGTTGTGTAAATATGTTTATGGGGATACTGGAGGATCTGGTCATCTATTTGGAGACTAATTCTTTCTTGAGTAACACTGAGTTATAGTAACATTTTATTGACTACATCATTATGGTGTTGTGAGGAACAATAGAGGAGTTGAAGGGTTTTGTGGAAAATTGAGAGAAAATAGGTCCTTTTAAGGTTTTCTGTGCAGTGGGATGCAAAGGAAATAAGACTCCATCTGATGTTATTGGCTATAACACATATATTGCTGTATCCCTATGTGTTTTAGGTGAACCCGATAGTACTTTTCTATTAAATGAAATAATTCAGTTGTGCAGTAACCCTTCTTTCTTACACAAAAATATCCTAATTTAGAAAATGGGCTTTTTATTTGGAGGCATCTGATTGGCTGGTACCCATTCCACAGGGGTACATTAACTTTCGATAGATGCCCACCAAATAAAAAGTGCCAGTCAAAACCTGCCTTATACCCAGCTAAGTAACCTTTTGCCCAGCCTGCTTCATCATTGGCTGAAGCACTGGGCACAAAATGTCAAACTGCTGCCATTTTTTTTTTACATTTAGCGAGAGTCACGCCACCTCCACCACACACACAGTCACTACTTGGACGACACAGCAGCCAGTAACTGAGAAAAAAAATGATACTTGTTTTGCGCGCTTTAAACCACTCCCTCTGCTTTTTTCCCCTCCTAAGAAAAATGACTGCTGCATCCCGCTCACTCAGTTTCGCCTGACGGCCACCACGAAATCATCCCAATAAACTGACAACATTTGCCAGAAAACTAGCACGATCTTTTCCCCCTATCTTTTAGTTCCTCTCCTGACCAGTGTCACTGCCAATTCCCCGTCTTCCCGAGAATCAATACTGACTTAAAAAAAACAGCGCCCAGAGCAGCAAACATATTTTTTTTAACCCTGCGGTCCAGTCAGACAGCTGTCCTATAGATGTCCCACCGGCCCCCAGCCTGCTCCGCTCCTGTACTCCATCAGACAACTCTGCTGGATAACACAGTAAAGCTTCTTCTCTCAGTGACTAACCCATCCCTACCCACAAATGAATACAATTAAGCTTCTTGTCTCAGCGAGTAACCCATCCCTACCCACAAACGAACATCCCTTCAAGTGGGAAAGAAAACAACCTTTCTTTTCGGCAACTGCTGCTGCCGTCCATTTCCACTCACCTTGGTCTCGCCACATGCTCCACAAATACCTCGACTGCATATTGGAACCCGGTCAAGCCGCTCCACATTCAGGACACGCAGCAAAAAACAATAATCATTTACAGTTTCAGCGGCAGCTAGAAAAAGTGCACTTTAAATTTAAAACTAACATCCTGGTCCTTGCACCTCATACCCTCGCTCTGCACTTCTTGCCTTTGCGTGGCATGGGCTAAAAACATCGCAACTTCTGATTGGGGCAAAAAAAAATATGTCAAGACAGACAGAAAACTGCATTGTTTTTTAAATAACAATGGGAAGAACTGTATTAGCTCTGTAGTAGTCGTAGTGGGTGGGGAGGCAACAAGACATGGAACAGCACAGAAAAGGAGGGACTACTTTACAGCATAAACATTTAAATTTCATTTCACTCTGTTTTTTCAATTTCTTTTTACATTTTATTAAATCTCACATAAAAATGCCACAGGTAGCCCATTTTCTAAGTGCAATATTGACCTCCAGGATGGGTGGTATGGGCAATACCGGACCGGCCAGGAGCTATAAGGCCCACCGCCTGTGGCGTCGGGCCTCATTATGCCCCTGGCCAGTCCGGTATTGCCCAATACCACCCACCCTGTCGGGCATTATTGCTTACTTAAATACTATACTGTTTAGCTCAGATAGTATACAAAATTGTATTTATAAACTGTACATAAATAATTTGTAGTATGGATTTCTAAAAAAGTGAATAGATTCATTAGCTTTAGGCTTTTTTGAAATAGAAATTTGTGTCACTGATTGGTGTATTGATTGACGATGTCACTTTTTGGAACACTATTTAAATTCATGGATTTGGTCAGTTTGTAACAAGCCCCCTTGAAGGCACTTTGCCGAGGCACTAGGGCATCCACAGTGGTGATATAATAAAATAAACTATAACGTTGTATCAAATAATCTTATGTTTTCTCCTTTATGAGTGCATACAATTTGGAGTCTTGTGAATTTTGAATTTGAGGGTTGTTCACCCTGTGTATGTAGCCATCTCCAGGGTCTGAGCACAGCATTCTACTTTTTGGATTTATCGTGGTAATTGACATAGATTTCTTAGCTGCAAACAGTCAAGCCTTTGGTTTGAAGAAATCTGTACTGGAGTTTTACACTGCAATTTGTGGAAGTCATTTTGTTTTTCAGAAACTCGAAAACATAAGTCCTTTGCCAAATTTGTACGAATTCGGTTATAAGAGAGAGACTGTTATTATCCTTTTGAAACTGTTGCTAGCATTGCTTGTAGAGCAGAAAGCAGCTAACTAAAAGAAGCTACATTTTCTTATTAATTTAACACTTATATCTCAGCAGGAGTCAGGGTCTGTTGAGATTAAGCAGACAGATACTTTATTAGAAGTAGAAGGGGCCTTATTTAGGGTTAAAAAAGAAAGAAAAGAAAGAAAGTCAGTGTGTGTTCTGTGCTGTGAAGGGTACTGTATCAACTTACTTTGCTAAACCAGTAGGAGGAGAGAGAGAGAGCTTAACTGGGTGTGTGGCTTAGACACTATAAAAGCAGGTGACTCAAATTACAACTTCCTGTTGCTAGCCTTTTTTCTTACTAATTGCCCTCCATCCCACCCCTCCACCCACCAATCCTAAGCCAGTTCTACTTTTATAGCCATTGGATTTGACTGTCAACAGGAACTTCCTGTTTGACAGTAGGAAGGGAAGGATCATAGAGAAACATTGGTTTTATCAACCCTGTGTGGTACCATTTGCTTGTAACTGACTTTTCAGTGAATAGCAGAGCATTGTGGGAACCTGGAGGACTAGCAATAGGCTAGTATACCTCCTACCCCAAAACAACATCTCTCTGTTAAAAGCACTGTTGCCTGGTGGTCCTCTTGCCCTTTTAAGGGCTTGTAAACCTTCAACTCAGAGAATCTTGCTGAATTTAAGTAAATATTATTTTTACTTCGCGCTGAAACCGGTAGTGAACAGATACTTACTTCCTGTTTTTTGGCTTAAAACCTGCCCCTCTAACGAGTGGGGCATTTAATAGTGGCATTGCTACTGATATAGAGAACCTCTGGTGAGAGGTGGAGTAGCGCAGTGCACCAGTATACTTTGATATACCATTAATATATTTGTTTTAACTGTTGCTGTATTGTGTGGTACCATTTGCACGTAACTGACTCTTCAGTGAATAGCAGAGCATTGTGGGAACCTGGAGGACTATCAATAGGCTAGTATACCTCCTACCCCAAAACAACATCTCTCTGTTAAAAGCACTGTTGCCTGGTGGTCCTCTTGCCCTTTTAAGGGCTTGTAAACCTTCAACTCACAGAATCTTGCTGAATTTAAGTAAATATTGTTATTTTTACTTCGCACCAAAACCGAAAGTGAATGGAAGCTTCCTTCCAGGTTTTTTGGCTTAAAACCTGCCCCGCTAGTGAGTGGGGTGAGCATGCATGGGGCCGTATGCAGAGACGCAAGTAGAGACACGTGCGTTTGCACATGTCTGCTGTGTCCACTGGGCACGCTGAAACTGCTGGCATTAGACAAACTTGGATAAGATAATTTTAGCATATCCTCTACTTAATAAATATACACCTTTAATAATGGAAAAGGAACTTAGTAAGTGTATGCAATGTTTGAAGTACAGTGAGGAAAAGTATGGGAGCAAGTAAGTATGTGCTAATTGCCATCTTATTACTACTCTTGAAGCAGAGATAGCGTTTCTGCTTAGTATTAAACCAGTTTCTACTGATGTTAGGGAACTGGAAAATTACATTGATCTTATGGATGAACAACTTCATTCTAATGAACAACTTCCTTCACATTTAGGTAGCATTTCTATGCCTCCTGATGAGGAGACAATTGTAATGACTAGTACTAGTATACCTGTTGCCTATGCCCCCTCTTATAAGGTGGATGACTATCTGCCCTCTTCTCATGATAATGATGACTGGACCATTGTCACAAAGCCTCTTAAAAAAGGAGGGGTGGTCAAATACACAATAGTGCCCCTATTGAAACTCGTAATAGGTTTGAGCAATTGACTGTATCAAATAATGAAGTGCTACATGATTTATCCTGTGCATCACCCTCTGTTGATAATAATGGTTTAAAAACATTTTTCAATCAGGAGTTAATGCCCATGAATATTTGTCCTAGTAAGTCTCAAGCTATCAAATCAATACCTATTAAGTTAATCGCTCCAGAGTGTGTTAAACAATCACCTGTTTCTGATTCTTGTACCCCTACTGTCTCAAAACAAGTGTTAGTCCTGGGAGATTCAATCATTAAGCACATTGACAGGGCGGTATGCAACAGTGACAAGAGCAACCACACTTGTTCTAGCTTCCGTGGGGCCAGGGTATCTGACATTACCTCCATGATGCCTAAAATTTTACAAAATGCAGGGAAAAATCCACTGGTTATCATACATGCCAGTTTTAATGATATAAACAACACCCCATTTAATCAGTTACAACAGGACTATGTGGCGTTATGTAACCTGTTACTTGATAGGGGATGCTGTGTATGTATATCTGAAATTCTACCTGTCCTGAGAGCAACATCTACCATGATGCAGAAAATCAAAGCCCTAAATGAATGACTGAGAAAGTGGTGTTTTAAGCAGGATATACCCTGTATTACCCACTGGTAATCATTTTCAGATTGTTCTTCCTTGTTCTGCTGTGACGGTTTACATCTCAGTCGTAGGGGTAGTACACTTGTGGGGAAAAGTATCACTAAAATCATAAATCATTGTTTAAACTAAAAACAATGTGGAAGAATGGGTCTATTCCCAAGTCTCTGAATACTTACCAAAATATTATTACAACTAAATGTAAATTCCTAGCTTTGAATGCAAGATCTTTAAACCAACTCAAATTAGCAGAACTTGAAGCCAAATGTAAAACTTTAAATATAGGTGTGGTGGGAGTAACTGAAACTTGGTGGTACGCATCCTCAATTTGGTCCAGAGAAATTCCAGGTTATAAGTTATATCATAAAAACAGATTAGATAAGCAAGGCGGTGGAGTTTGTATGTACATACGAAATTATATTTCTTCTTTTGAAGTGTGTTCTTCCTTTCCTTTGGAAAGTATATGGGTTAAAATCTTATTGAAGGGGCAGTCCTATATAACTATTGGTAACATCTATCGACCTCCATCTGCAAATTCAGATTACACGACTGATATGTTTAAAGAAATTACACATTTTTCAGAATCTCAAGATACTGTAATATTTGGTGACTTTAACCTCCCTCATATTAACTGGGACTCATTCTCAAGACAGTCGTATGCTGAGAAAGGACTAATAGATGTGGTAGTTAGTATTGGATTACAATAACTTGTTACTGAACCCACTCGAGGTCCTAATATTTTAGATCTTTTATTTACTAACATAGAGCAACAAATTAGCAATTTACAAATTTGGGATCCACTTGGGACCAATGATCATTTATCTATTCTTTTTGAAATTCAACAGTTTAAAACTACACAAAGGAAGTTATACTGTACAAAAAATTATAATAAAGCAAATTTTTCTAAAATCAATGAATACTTACAAAACATAAACCGGGAATCTAATCTTCTTAATTGTACAACTACAGCAAGCTTGGATTTTTTAAAACATTGTACATTATTTGGAAAATACCTTTATTCCATCTAAGAGGAAATTTAATAATAAAGGAAAAATTCCCCCTTGGTTCAACAAGACAATTAAAAATCAGATTAAAATAAAAATTACACTTTTTAGGAAACTTAAGAATAGTTCTGTTCCATTTAAAACTACTCTGTTACATAAATACAGACTATCTGTGAAAAACTTAGAAAATTCTATTAAATTGGCAAAAAATAAGCTAGAATTTAAACTAGTTCACACAAAAGACGGTCACAAATCTCTTTTCTCCTATATAAATAGTAAAAAGGTGTATCAAGGACCATTGGTCCCATTATAAGCAATGGCTCTTCTCTATCTGATATAGAAACCTCAAATCTCTTTAATAAGTACTTTTGTTCTGTCTTCTCTCAAAAATCACCTATTAGTACATTTAAAGTTCACCACGTAGATTATCATAGGTTCTATCCAACTGACATTATACAGGCTATCAAAAAACTAAAAAAATAATACTAGTCCAGGCCCAGATGGTACTCATCCACGGTTTCTGATCAAAACCTCTATAAATATTTCTATACCTTTGTCAATTATCTTTAACAAATCCTTACAAGAAAGCATTGTACCAAATGATTGGCGTTCAGCAATAGTTACTCCCATATTTAAAAAAGGCAATAGAGGTTCTGTGCAAAATTATCATCCAATTGGCTTGAACTCAGTGGCTGGTAAATTAATGGAACAAGTAATGAAGTCTCTAATAGATCAAGATTGTAAAAAATTAGGAATTTATGATTCAAATCAGCATGGGTTTACTCCCAAGTATTCCTGCACCAGCAATCTGATATCGTTTTACAATAATGTAAGTACTCTACTAGATGTAGGTATCCCTACTGTTGTAATTCTTTTGGACTTTAGTAGAGCTTCTGATAAAGTCTCACATAAAAACTCATTACTAAAATGCACAATCTTGGTTTGTCACCTGATATTGTCAACTGGACTTTCAACTGGTCGACAAATCTTTCTCAGAGAGTCAGAATTAATGAAACCTTGTCTGATTCAGGTAGTGTGACAAGTGGTGTACCACAGGGGTCGGTCTTGGGACCAACATTGTTTAATCTCTTTATCAGTGATTTACAAACAGGGCCAAATAACTTCATGGTTAAATTTGCAGATGATACTAAATTGGGGGGCAAGGTTAGTAATCAAGAAAATATTTCTGCATTAAGAAGGATTTGGAAAATTAACACTTTGGGCAAATGAAAATCATATGCAGTTTAATCAAGACAAATGTTTAGTAGTGCATTTTGGTGTAAATAATCCAAAAATGATATATTATATAAATGGACTACCACTTCACTCATCAAATTGTGAAAAAGATTTAGGGATATATGTTAATAATTCACTTAAATCAAATGATCACTGTGTTATAACTACTTGCATGACCAACAGACTTTTGAGTCAAATAAAATGCACTTTTGTTAATCTCACTGAACGATGCCTTATTCCATTGTATAGGGTATACATTAGACCGTATCTAGACTATGGCTCCCCTTTCTGGAATCCAAACCAAAAAAAAGACATAGAAATTCTTGAACAGGTTCAAAGGAGAGTAACTAGAATGATTCCAAGATTAACAAACTTGGATTATCAGAACAGATTAAAAAACTACTGGTCTCTTCTCTCTTCTCTCTTCAAACTAGAAGATTAAGAGGTGATATGCTTATGGTTTTTAATTTAATAAATTCACCAGATCTAATGGAAAAATATGGTCTAACACTCTCCTAAAGGAGACATGTTCCAAGACTGCATAATAAACTGCTTGAAGTAAAAACTTATAAAACCAGCAAAAGGGGAAACTTTTTTCCAATAAGAGCATCCATTGTATGGAACACCTTGCCACAAGAATTGGTAGTGGCAACTAGTGCCACTGTCTTTAAAAGCAAATTAGATGTTTGGTTGAGGGATAATAGATAAATAATGTCCCACATAGTGTGGGGAACAGTCTCGATGGGCTCTGGCCTTCTTCTGTTCTTTCATACCAAGTAAGTAATAAGTAATAAATCTGGGGTTTGCTAAATTCCGTTGCGAAGAAATATTTATTTCCAGGTACGGAGTATCGCAGGAATGTCTGAAACTCCCGTATGTGGTAACCAGGACGTAGAAAACATGAGTTTCTGTTTGGCTGACATTAGTTCATTACAATCAAGGAGAAGTGAGCTTCTGGCATATCTGGAGAAAAGGCCTTCCAAAAAAGGAATCAGGAATTTAGAAGCCGAAAAAGGTAACATAAAAACTGCTTTTCTGAAATGAAACGCTTGTTGTTAAAAGAAATCAATGTGAGCTATAACATTATTTCACTTGAAAAATATCTTAATAAAAAACAAGCACCATGAGGTTTACAAATTTTAAAGGCTCCCTCGTGTGGTTTGGATAACTTTAAAAGGAAAGAAGAGTGGTTGAGAATTTCAGAAACAGCCTCATTGGCTTATACCAAGTTGATTTCTAAGGAAGATAACGAGAATTACCAGACTCTAGAAAAAGAATTAAAACAGGCCAAAGAAGAAGTTGGTGAATTTAAGAAACATATTGATTTTCTTCATTTAGATAAAGCCTAAAAAATAGGGTAGAGAGGCATGAAAAGGAAGTGATTGAAAGGAAACAAACAAAGCACTTAGGAGACAATGACATATATGAGAAAGGTCTAGCATATGTTCCCGTAAAGAACTCTGAGGGAAGGTCTAAAAGCAGGGGAAGGTCCAGAAGTTGGAAATCTTATCAACAAAGAAATAAGAGTTCTAATAAAGGTAAATCGGGAATAGCGCAATCACAAGACAACGAAAGACCATTGACTAGTTATTTTAAAGGGCCAAGATCTGTAGCCATTGATTTAACATCACAACCTTTTTTAGAACAAAGGAAGGAGGTAGAAAGAAGAAGCGAAGAACAAGGCATGGAACAAGAGGAGGGAAACATAGTAAATGTAAACAACAAGCAGCATGGTTTAAGGAATCAGAAGACAGCAAACAAATAATCAATTTCAGTAGCTTTTTATTAAGTGAGAAACATAAATCCCTCCTCAGAAAAGGCCTTAATTTTGTACCAATACCTCCAGTAAATGAGTTTTTGATCTATGTAGATTTATTTAAGCTTTTCAGAAAAATCAGATTAAGAATTTTTTTTGGAGAACAAGTGAATACTGTAACATCAGCGAATATGGGCTATTTGGAGCATTACACAGACGTGGATTTACGGAATGAGATACCGGACTTATCAATCAATAGATTTGACCAGGGTGTGAATTTAACTGGTAATGAGATGAATTCCATCTATGAAACAGTTTTTGAAGCTGCTGAAAGTAACTTGGACGAAGTAATGAGTATGTTGGGAGATGAAACAAGTAACCTAGCTGGGAATATGTATACATCTCAGGACTTTAAGGAACTAAGAGACGCTATGTTTAAATGTAAATCGGACTTTTGTCCTTTAGTATTAAATAACCAGGCATCCATTTTTGAAAGCACAGTACTCCTTAAGGTAAGACAAATGCTGGCTAAAAAGAAAAAACATGCTAACCCAAATTTGTCCATGGCAGAGCAAGTAGCTCTAGATGAATTAATGGAGAATGTAGATCTAATTATAAAAAAAGTCTTGTGAATTTTGAATTTCAGGGTTGTTCACCCTGTGTATGCAGCCATCTCCAGGATCTGAGCACAGCATTCTACTTTTTGGATTTATGATACAAAGGAAATATCCTTTCTGAATAGGGATGGGGGAACCACAAATGGTTCAGAGATTCTAAAAGGCTCTGATAAGCCATAAAAGCTTCTGCCAGTTATCTGAGCCTTATCAGGGCTTTCAGAATCTTATACTTTAAAGTATAAAAACAGTTTTAACCATCATTTGCAACCCATAAGCTATTGTTAGTGAAGAAAAAATAATCTAAAACAACTTGGAGTGGTACTACATTACCTTCTTCCTCTGCTTGGGTCTTTCTACCACCACCATCTTGTTGAGTTTGCCCAGGGGCCCCAAGGCCTAGGTATATACAGGTTCAGTTATATAAAATTGCTGATAGCCACCTCTATGTATACAGTTGACTATGGCAAGGTGTAAAAGGCTTGCAGAAAATACAAATGGCCAATGGATGACTGAATGAGGCTCACATACAAGTTAATATGGCTAGCTAGCCAATGGCTGCCAGTGGCTAAGCAAATGAATGATACCACCATATCAATGCATGTATATGGAGGCGTTAAATGGTTAATGGTTAAAATGAATAAAATAAATTAGAATTGTCTTATTCAGCAATGCTGGATACCAAAACACATCTTTTTAAAAGGTTACAGCTAAGATAAGAATGCAGCTGGTAGTAACAACAACTGGCCTTGAGAATTGAGTTCCCCAATTTGGCCACTGTCTGTTTTTTTATCTGTAAACTGAGTATTTTTAAAACAGTCACATCCCCTTGTATGTTTTCTGTATCCTAAAGAGAGTTATTTTTGACAAATAAAAAAACCCTGATCATTTGTTTTTCCATTTAAAAATGACTGCATGTCTCGGCAAAGTATCAAAAAAGTATCTTGTGACCGAGGTATCTGATGGTCAGTGTATTTTTGAACCCTAGTCTTATGACTTGCTGAATGACATATTGTCTGTGTTTAAAACTGCTGAGGTAGTTTTTGGGAAATTCCAGCCTTGCATTTTTTTTCTAAGCTTGCTACACATAAATATGGGACCTATGGTTATGTCCAGCGTCCCTTCGAGAAGATGCATTCTCGGACAAGATGCAGTCTGAGACTATCCATAGATTGCTCGGGGGATCCAGAAAGATATGGTTACATGTGTCTCTGAAATGCTGTAGCCCTGTAATGTAAATATTACTAGCTGTCTAGATTGCATGTTAGAAACACCCCATTGGGATTGCCCTTTAGCTGTTTTACAACTAAATTGTAACAGAAACACCTAGGTAGTGGTGGCTACCTGATGTTTAAAAATACTGTTAGCATGTATTCCCTTTTGTAAACTAGCACGATAGGATTTTTCTGGCTAAATCTTATTAATAATATCATAATAAAATACCACTGATTTGGCAAAGAAATAGCATGTTGGCTTTATTGAATTACTGAGAATTACCAACCAGGAACCTGTATAAACTGTATAATTGGATCCAATTAACAAATGGCGAGCCCTAGCCTTGGAGCTGGTTTGGTTGTAATTCTGGTAATTTGGTAAAGTTTTTTTTGTAATCTAGACAGAGTCCACACAGGCAAGGGTCATAACCTAACTGTGGGGCTGGGAAAAAGAGTCTAAGGGGCTCTTGAGTGTTCAAGTGTACTTGAACCTACAGCAAAAAGGTCTTTGGACAGCTATAAGCTGGATAAGTGTAATGTATATTGATGTGGGTGTCTGAGGACCCCAGGTTTAAGAATATGTGGAGAGATGTATTAAGGAAACGTCTCTCAAACAAGCAAGGGCAACTGCCTTTGTAATTTCTGCCTGCTATATTGCATGTCAGTGGAAAGAGGAAGTACTGTTAGAGCCGATGATGGCTTTCACAGTTCAGGCTGCTTTTAGTAAAAAAGCAGCGGCTAATTAAGTAACGTTAGATAAGCAACATTTAGAGAAAGAAAATAAACTACTGTGGATGTATGCACAGTAGGTGTGACTACAGACAGGATGATTTGAAAATCCTCCCCCCCATGTTGCCTATCTGTGTAGTTTCAAGTTTTTTTGTATCAATTTCAAGTTCCCTTGCCTCCCATAGAAGCTGAAACATTTAATCCCAAACCCAGGTACTGGGGACCTCCACCAGCTGGATCTCATCTTATTACCTAGTACTGCTACAGTTTTTTTTTAACTGCAAACCAGAGCTCTGGGAAAAGACTTGGTTTGGCAGGTTACTGAAATGGCCAAAAGAAAACCTTTGAAAGGGTTAATAGCTGCAGCATTTGGAGATTATTATGAAGGTCCTGCAGTCGGTTTTCTCAATCAGACCAGTGTATCAGAAAAGAAGAAGGAAAAGACCTTGGCACTGGGTAAGTCTGAATTTTTTTTATTTAAAGTTTTTTTTTATGTCTGTCTGTTTTATTTCTGTGACACATATACTAAACAAGGTAATGCTCCGTCTCTTTCGTGCATATTTTCCAGCTTATATCTGTGTTTTGTAATTAAGTTCTGTTGTCAAAGTTGCAAGATAGCATTGACTGCCTTTGGTGCACAACATGTTACAGTAAAAAAAGAAGAAGCTTCTTTGCCTCATATCTGACTGTTTGAATTGGTTTTATTTTTAATGAAACATTTGTGCTGCCTAGATAGGGTCAGTGAAGAACTTTTGTATGCAGTTGTTGGTTGGAGCAGGTACTGTTGATGGTGAAGAGATATGACATCATAGATTGCAATGTGCAGAAAGATTTGTAGTTTGCAAGCAACGTGCCAAGCCACTGCTGGATGAAAATGTAATGTGTTAACAGCTATGAATGGCTTTATCATACTTCTAATTAAAACCAGAAACTTTTTGCAAAAATGGCAGAGTGCCATATTTTGGCTATGCGCCAAAAGGTGTAACCATGTTATACTAGATGTGTTCCCTTACAGATGGTATGTTGTGCTGTATTTTAAAGGAGTCGGAAGGTGTTTAAAAAAGTGTTTTGTTCTGAAAAGATTTGGCATGGAGATATGTATAAATTTGTTGGTTTAAAAAAAAGTTGTCAGTGTTACAAGACAGGCAGGAGGCAGTACATATACCTAAAACACATACAGTTTTCTAATGAAACTATGGGCATTACCTCAGCAAATTGGTGTCAAATAATGTCAGTCTTATTTTCTGTTAAGTATTTCTTTTTGTGTATGTGTACTGTCTTGGCGAGCAGTTTTATTGTGTGCTCTATTATTATTTAAAGATATTTTAATATCAGTAGTGTTCAAGGACACTACAAAAATAATTGGGTTTGAGTGACCCTTGCGTGCACACTGTGACCTTTTGCACATTATTTGACCTTCTTGTGTTTCAACATTTTATGTTACTACCAGTTCAAACTTGATGTGTATTCCCTACTTAAAGCACAACTTTTTACACAAAATGTATGTTTTTTTGAAAGCACACCAAGAGTGAACCATGCAATTTAACTTTTTTATTACATAACTAGCATTCTAAGTAAAAAGGAACACACTTTTTTTTCTCTTCTCCTTTCTTCTGGGCTTGCAGCCAACACAGGCAATGGACATTTGGCTGTAAGCAAAAATTCTTTGTTCCTGAATAATATCACGTGATTCCTATACTATGCAAGGCAGTCCAGCTGGAAGGGGAGAATTATTCATCACCTCCCCACACTTTTTTTTATTACTTTTTTTAATATATATACAGTACACTTTTGAAAAAGGACTATTACAGCTGTTTTTGAGAGTTTACCATCTACAGTTGAAAAACAATGGCTTTTGTTTTTATGTGTAACCATGGTGTAATCATTTTTTTCTTTTAAAATGCATTCTAAGAAATACGTACGTACGGTATTACCATCAATCCAGATCTTTTATAAACTCAGCTGACATTTTGTCATGCTTAGGATAAAGGAACCCAGGGATGCTTGGCTTCTTTTATCTTATAAAAATAATCTTGTTTTATTTTTAGACTTGTGTATGTTTGTTTTTGTTGTTTGTCTGTGTGTTTCTTCTCTTTCTTCTAGAGAAAAAGAAGTTCCCATCTTTATAGTAAGGTATGAAACTTACTAAACTAACTGTAATATTATCTTGTTATAATTTAAAGTGTGGTAGGTGGGGACAGCAATTAGGCCTCCCCATTACCTTTTATCTAGTGCACATTTTTTTAAGGTACTGCACAACTGGCTACTAGTATTTCCAGACCATTTCTGGGTTAATATCCAAGTCACCATCCACACCTAACCTTTTTATTGCTACAGTATTTGAGCTGTCTCTTCCACCAGTAGAAGCTGAAGGGGGGGCATACTACCCTTCCTTCCTTCCAGTGTAATACCCACAAAGGTTGCAAGGTACATTACTGTCTCGCCATAGGGGTAAATACCAGAAAATGTGTTTTTGCTAATAATTGTTTCTTATTTACAGGTTTTAAAAAGACCCAAGGTATTTTAACAGTATAACCCAGCCCAAGTCCTTCTGTTTTTTCTAGTGCAAACAGTTAAACCTCATACCTATTATTGGTACAAGGGCTTCTGCCCTCAACAAGTAATCAGTTAAGCTGGAGGGGGGAGTTGTGTATGTATTACCACATTTTCATTCTTTTGATTGTCTTTTCAGCTTTTTTATCCTGTCAAAACAAATGTAAAACAACTTCTCATAGCCTTACAGCAATGGATGCAATCGTCTGCTTTCTATAAGTGCAAACAAAGTTTTTTTCTATAATTTCAAAGTTCTAAGCATCGGAGACCCTGAAAAAGTCTTTCAAGGTAGCAAAAACAGAGGGGTGGATTGCTCCAATAATTTTTTCAACCAAAACTAAATAATTTTTACCAAGGACTGCAACTTATAAACTTGAACTGTTCCACATACCATCTGCAATTTATTTCATGGTTATGATCAACCAGTAAATTCACAATACTCTAACATTCCTGGACTCTGAACTAAGCTTACAGTCTATATTTGTTTAAAATGTATTTTATGCATTATGCTCAATACTGAAATTGTTCTATTGCAAAAATGCTTATGTTTCACGTTTATGTTATAATGTTTTAATATACATCTTGCTACACTGTAGCATGTGTGTATTCAGAAAAGTGTTCCACATGTATAATGTTTTTAATGCTCATAACCAAACCTAAATACTGGTGCCAGCATTGCTGACCCACCCCTACAACATGTTCCAAAGCAAAACCCCAGACAAATCAATACTCATTACTCACAGGTACCCCTGAAACATGAGTGCTCTCTATGCAGGTTTTGTCATTTTAAATCTTAACAATTATAATACGCAGAATTTAGATTGTGCTCTAAACCTATGCTTCAAGCCTTACCTCACTCAGTACTTTGGAGCATTTCACTATACAGGATAAAGAAGGTAGACCCTTTCACTTGTCACAGGTGCAACAGGCACTGTTATTAAATTGGCATAGGCCAACAACATACAGTATATATTTGTCCCACTATTGCATAGTGTAACAGGCATATTGCTATGAATTATATGTTTGAAGCATGTTATTGTAACATTGCAAGATTTTATAACTCAGGTCTCAGTCAGGCCTGCTAGCAACAGACAGAAATTATGTTCATCACTGTATAGCCACTTCTGTAATTTAAAAGCAGGGTGTAACCATAACATTGTCATGGATTTACAGATGGTTAAATGGTATATTGGACCTCAGCCTGCAACCCCAGGTGTGCGGTTGACGTCCCATTTTTATTTTTCTCTTTCCAATTGCCAGAATTTAGGCTCTGTCACACCACTCTTTACAAAACAAAAAGTCATTGGTTTAAAAGATTGTTATTAATGTATTTTTAACTCAGTTTCTAACACACTTTGCAAGTTTACAGGTTTCCACGGTGTGGCACACATAAGATCTCCATGTTCAACAGCAGTAATATTTTAATCTAAGTTGCCAAGACCTTCATTTTTTTTCCTAAAAAGAAAACAACTGCCACAGCTTTGATGTTATCACTATTTTTGTGCCTGATTGGTTCCACATAAGAACTACTACATGAATCAAGTTATTATTACCTCTGCAAGTGTAATGTTTTTAGCAAAATTACACCTATTTGTGGAACTTGAAATTAACTAAAAAGGTCCAGTCAGTTCAGACTCTACAATCAAGCTTATTGTTTCTGTTTACTATGAAGTTAAGTCTGGGGTAGGGGCAATCCCCTAACTTCAGCAAGAAGATTCTTCTTCAATTGATCTTCAAGCAAGACATCCATTTTCTTCACTGCTGCTTGTTCCAAACACGGCTGGTACTTTATACAAACCTATTGCTCTATTATGGACTGTGTTCTTAATGGTTTATTGTAAACTATTACCTTTTTATGGACTGTCAATCTTTGTGCTGGGGTGTAATCAACTACCACAACACAAATGCCATGCCAGTGTATGTGTGGCTACTCCACTAAAAGGACTCAATGCACAATCTAATGCACCCCTGGCCAATGTGTCTGCCAATCAGCCATCCAGCAGCCAGCAACATGAACACTGACTTTTCTACTATGCTGGTGTTTTGTTTTTTAATTACTGTCTGCATTGCCCCATGTGCTTTGTTGGGTTACCACCATTCTGCAAATGACATTTCACCTGTACTGTAATTACACCAACCTGTGGTTACTTATATGAACTTTATGGATTGTTAATTTCATGGACTGTTATGTTTTGTAATGACCTATCTAACAAGAGACATTATCAACAGATTCTTCAGTCAAGCTCCAAGGGTGTGTCATACCTCAACACAAGGTAGCATCTACCTTATCCACTCTCAAAGTGGATTCCATGAACTCTTCTTCATCAACAAATATTGTTATGTCATATTGTGTTATATGTGGTATCACATGTTAGCATCTTTTCACATATTTCAATTGTGATGTTGACATCCCTGAGTTCTGTACTATGCTTTACAAACTCACCATTTGTGTTCCATCTGTAACCACCCCTGTACCAACTCCAGAATAGGATACTTTTTATAAATGCCTTAACTATCTGTATGCTGGCAACAAGTTTTAAATCATATACCTATTCACCTAGACTAACAGTTAAAGAGTAAAACTGTTTATTTAGTTTTTTTAACCTTCAGTTGATAAATAATCTTTACATTTATGTTCCATTTTTGTGAAGGTTCGAGTCCCTCTGGGGCCTCTTTACCTTCAAGGTGGAGACTGTTGAATTTGCCCAGGGGCCCCAAGGCCTAGGAATATACAGGTTCAGTTATATAAAATTGCTGATAGCCACCTCTATGTATACAGTTGACTATGGCAAGGTGTAAAAGGCTTGCAGAAAATACAAATGGCCAATGGATGACTGAATGAGGCTCACATACAAGTTAATATGGCTAGCTAGCCAATGGCTGCCAGTGGCTAAGCAAATGAATGATACCACCATATCAATGCATGTATGTGGAGGCTTTAAATGGTTAATGGTTAAACTGAATAAAATAAATTAGAATTGTCTTATTCAGCAATGCTGGATACCAAAACATATCTTTTTTAAAAGGTTACAGCTAATATAAGAATGCAGCTGGTAGTAACAACAACTGGCCTTGAGAATTGAGTTCCCCAATTTGGCCACTGTCTGGTTTTTTATCTGTAAACTGAGTATTTTTAAAACAGTCACATCCCCTTGCATGTTTTCTGTATCCTAAAGAGAGTTATTTTTGACAAATAAAAAAACCAGATTATTTGTTTTTCCATTTAAAAATGACTGCATGTCTCGGCAGAGTATCAAAAAAGTATCTTGTGACCGAGTATCTGATGGTCAGTGTATTTTTGAACCCGAGTCTTATGACTTGTTGAATGACATATTGTCTGTGTTTAAAACTGCTGAGGTAGTTTTTGGGAAATTCCAGCCTTGCATTTTTTTCTAAGCTTGCTACACATAAATATGGGACCTATGGTTATGTTCAGCGTCCCTTCAAGAAGACGCAGTCTCGGACAAGATGCAGTCTGAGACTATCCATAGATTGCTCGCAGAATCCAGAGAGATGTGGTTACATGCTTCTGTGAAATGCTGTAGCCCTATAATGCAAATATTACTAGCTGTCTAGAATGCATGTTAGAAACACCCCATTGGGATTGCCCTTTGGCTGTTTTACAACTAAATTGTAACAGAAACACCTAGGTAGGGGTGGCTACCTGATATTTAAAGATAATGTTAGCATGTATTCCCTTTTGTAAACTAGCACAATAGGATTTTTCTGGCTAAATCTTATTAATACTATCATAATAAAATACCACTGATTTGGCAAAGAAATAGCATGTTGGCTTTATTGAATTACTGAGAATTACCAACCAGGAACCTGTATAAACTGTATAATTGGATCCAATTAACAATCTCCAGACTTCTTATTAGATAAAGGCCTGCAGGGGAGTAAATTAAGCTCCAAAATCAATGTTTTAAAAATGATCAGAGCCTTATTGGAATCTAAAAATGTTCAGATAAGGTTCATTTACAGAAAATATTCCTGGTGGTTCTGAACATATCCAAATCAGTTCTCCTATTCCTACAGTATGTCTGTTTCTAAAAATTAGCTGGAATGAAACAGGAGTGATCAACACCACCATTTATTGGAAACCCACAGACAGAAACATTATTTGGCTGTGGATATTTGCCACCCTGCCTCACCATAGTAAATATTCCAAAGTAATTTCTTTAGAATTAAAAGGAATTGAAATGAACAGAATTAATTCATGCAACAGGTGGGTATGTGGGAGAATAGAATACGTGAAAGTGGTTATGGGTAGGGAATGATTAAAACATCACAACAGAAGGTGAATAACCTCAATAGTGGTACCCTTTTGTATCCAGTGGAACAGAATATGGAATTGGGTGGGAAGTGGAATATGGAAAACACCTATTCTAGAGAGGCAGAGGTGGTCCAAGAGGTAATGAAGAAGAATTGGAACACCCTTAAGGTGAAATCTACATTAAGAGATTGCACTAAGGAGTCAACAAGGATTGTTTTTGACAAAAAAAAATCCAAGACCTAGACTATTGCACAGTGTGCAAACAGTAGAAAAGAAGACAACCTGGATGCCTCCCCTCCCAGTAGGATGTAGAAAATGAAGGGGGTCCAAGTACTGTACTGTAATTCTGAATACCTGGAGCTGTCTGAATCCAAAGAATGGTTAGACAAATATTAAAAAGTTCATTAATTGTGACTCCACAGAAGTACTGTATTTGGGTATGTGCCCATGTGTGGCATTTTATATGTGCCACACAAAATGTAAGCTAAAAGGGAGAATACCGTAGGTGAACATGTAAGAGAAGTAGCTCAAAACAGTAGAAAAAAAATGCAGTAACCAGTGCCACCCATGTTGAGAACATGGAGGTGATGAAGATCTAAAATGATTAATTTTGGGAGTGATTTAGAAAAGCTAACAAAACAAGAGGCCTTCTGGATTTATGACTTGGGAGCATTAACCTGGCCAGGTCTCAATGATCAAACTGAACTGGGACTTCTGTTGTAAAATTACACTTATTCATTGTGTGTTACTTTTTACAGAAAGAAGATCCAGATGTGGAATTAGAATAAGAAAGAAATGAAGTGCTAATACACCAAAGTAGGAATAGATATCTGTAATAGCCAAACTATAGAATCCAGAACTGAGAAAGATTCTATGCTATTTATACTGCTTAAAATCCAGAACTGAGAAGATTCTATACTATTTATAGTGCTTAAATTAATTGTACAGGAAAAACATAGTAACATAGTAATTGATGGCAGATAAGGACTTCTAGGCCCATCCAATCTGCCCATATACCCTACCTGTATCAGCGGCCACTGACCCTGCTTTGTCTGTAGCTTTAGCTTTCCCTTCCCACTTCTAGGGATCTCTTATGCATGTCCCATGCATGTTTGAATCCTGCCACTGTGTTTGCTCCTACAACCTCCTGAGGTAGGCTATTCCATGCATCCACCACCCTTTCTGTGAAAAAGAACTTCCTCCCATTTCATGACAGTGTCAGTGGCTCAGTAGGTAGCACATTTGCCTCTGAGGCTGGGAGATGAGAGGGTTGTGGGTTCATTTCCCACATCTGGCACATGGGTTAATATCCCAGTACTGTCACTGTAGTGCAGCATGAGAGGGGTGCTGCACTTCTGAGGTGCCGTCTTTTGGATGAGACATTAAACCAAGGTACCATCTGCCTGGACTGGTGGTAGTTCAGGTGGATGTTAAAGATCCCATGGCACTTATCGAAAACAGTAGGGAAAATTTCCCTGGTGTCCTGGCCAAATTTCCCTCATTCACTAAAAATACCACCAACAGCTTAATCTGGTTCAAGGTCAGTTGGCATTCATCTGTATCCCCTTCCCCGGGGTCATGCCTGAAAATAGGCAGGATTTGTCTAGTGCCCTTACCCAGTCAACAAAAACTAAATAAATAAATAAATTTCCCCTTATGCTACCCCCTCCAGTCTCACATAATGCCCTCTCATTCTTATACCCCTTTTATAGTGTAAGATGTCTTTCACTTGCACCTTGTTTATGCCCTTTAGATACTTGAAGGTTTCTATCATATCCCCTCATTCTCTCCTTCCTTCCAATGTATATATATTGAGGTCTTTTAATCTCTCCTCATATGTCTTATGTTGTAAGCCTTGCACCATCTTAGTTGCCTTTCTCTGAACCACCTCCACCCTGTCTATTTTGTCACAGAGATGTGGTCTCCAGAATTGCACACAGTACTCCAGATGAGGTCTCACCATTGTTTTGTACAGTGATATCACCACCTTCCTTCTGCTAGTGATACCTCTTCCTATGTATCTCAGCATGCTGCTGGCCCTCCCTACAGCTGTTGTGCTCTATTTTGTCACATTTAGGTCATCTGAGATGATAATTCCTAGATCCCTTTCCTCCCTAGTAACCGTCAGCAACCCCACCATCCTTTATCCCTCTGCTGGGTTTCTGAACCCCAGGTGCATGATTTTGCACTTCTTCACATTGAATCCAAGTTGCCACTCTTCTGATCATTTCTCCAGCTTTCCTAGGTCCCTCATCATTTTCTTCACCCCATCTGTAGTGTCTACCCTGTTGCAGATCTTGGTGTCATCTACAAACAGGCAAACATTCCCATCCAACCCTTCTGCAGTATCACTGATGAAGACATTAAAAAAAGCACTGGCACCAAGACTGATCCCTGCCGTACCCCACTTGTCACCTCTCTTTCCTGAATAGGATACCATTTACTACCACCCTCTGCTTCCTGTCCCTCAACCAATTTTTAACCCAGTTTGTAACATTGTGGCCCACACCCAGGCTACCCAATTTGTTCACCATTCTTCTATGTGGAACAGTGTCAAAAGCCTTGCTGAAATTGAAATAGGTGACATCCACTGCTCCCCTCGTTACACTTGCTTTGTCACCCAGTCAAAAAAGTCTATCAAGTTCATTTGACATGGCCTTCCTGCTGTGAACCCATGCTGCCTCAGATCCCGTGCTCTGTTGGATTCCAGGTGTTCAACAATCCTTTCCTTAAAGGGACACTGTCAACCTGTTTTTCATCATATTATTTTGATTGCTTACCTTCTCTAAAATACATTGATGTTACTGTTTGTTTTGTCTGTCTCCTTGTTTAGTAGAACAGAAATGCATGCTATTGTATATTTATAAACAACCTTATTTTGTTTACAATCCTGGATCTGTTCTTACTGAACACTTCCTGAGCATTAGAAACACTCTTGAAGCAGTAGCCTCCTCTCCTCTCACTGCATCATGAGGGGCTAGACTGTGTTGTGGGTGTTCCCAAGTCAAAGAAAGATGCAACTGGAGGTGATCAAGAAATGTAAACAAACCTGTGTTTGTGTGGTAACACCAGTATGGTGACAGTCTGTTTTTTACTTTTTTAAAGAAAAAGAGTCAGAATCAAACTATCAGCTACATCAGCAATCTTTACAGAATGTTGGCAATCATAAAATGTGTTTTTTAAACTAGGGATACTCTGAGACCTAAGGTTGATGGCAGTGCCCCTTTAAGCAGGGCAACTGCAACTATTTCATGTATGTCTATATCTAAACAGTGGGGCCAGCCATGATGAACCCATTTCTGCAGCAGAGTTACTGCAGCAGCAAACAAAGACATTTCAGTGGGAGTTACTCCCCTTTGTCATGCAGGAAACTGAAACAGCAGTGTACCCTGTCAGATTCCACAATGTATACTGTATAAGATGTTTTAATAAAATAAATTTGTAGTATAAAGGGGTATGCAGTGGTCTCCCTCAAAACATGCAATTTATCTTCATGTGTAAGGGAGTCAGGACCATGAGAGTCAAAGCCATGCGTGAGTTTTGAATGTTCTGCCAACTCACAAGAGAGGACAAATTGGATAAATTGGCTATTTTGAGTCAGGCTATTGTATATTCAGCAAAAGTCTAAAGGTAGTGGCCTTAAATTGGCAGTTTAAAGATTTTTCAGTTTTTCTTTGATAGTAACAGCTAGCTTCAGTTTTGCACTAGGCACTGTGATGTCATCAGCATTGTAAAAGTTGCTCTCTGTTTCAATATTACACTGCGATGACAGTAACCTTAATCCACTGTGACAACAGTAACAACAATATATTTTTGATAGGTTGCTATTACTGATGTCACTAGATAGGATATCATTTCTATCTTGTCATTTTTACCCCTACTCCTACTTGTATATAATATCATGAATTTTTTATGGTACATGTAATCAGTTTGTATAAAGTGTATTTGGTTTTACACATGTATGTACATTTTTCAGTAATGCACTTTTTTTATTTAAAATTTTATAGTTTGGTAACTCCAAGGGCATTACATGCCTACATTTCAGAGGGGACCAAATAAGCAGAAAAAATAACCAACATAAATAAGAAATAGAAATTCAAGAAATAATATATAAATTATGAGAAACATTTACAGAGTTATCAAGACAATATTTTAACACCTTTTTAACTAGAATGTATGAAATAATGTTTTGAAAAGAACTGGATAAATTGTTACAGGACTTAATAGCCCTAAACACAAAAGATATTTGTTCTAGAGAAGTTCTGTACAGAGGTAGTTTGACAGAATGGCCATTAGATAACTTTCTAGAATGGACAGATAAAAAGCTTGAGATTAAACTCATAAACAAAAATGTCTGTTTATTGTTAAGAAAATGTCCAAACATTATTAAAACAAAATAAGAACAACACTGGTGAAAAGAAGGCCAACCTACAGTAGCTTGCTATACAGTGTTCAGTGATGTGTGTAACATACACTAAAAGCTGCAAAGTGATACACAGTATTGTACAATGTGTTAACTCTCCTTAATGAGAAGTCAGTGGTAGTGGAGTACAGGAGGACACCATACTTGATAACATACAGAACAGTCATGGCCAGTATGTGGATCTCAATTGATTTTTGGTTGATCTAGGAGCAAAGGTAGCATTTTCAAATCACTGAAAATCCTTACAGCTGATGAGCATAATTATTGTACGTTTTGTTATCTTTATTGTTGGTGGATCTTGGAGCTTCTTGAGATCCAGCAAAATGGATCCCAATACAAGGTGCATTGGCCAGCACTGATATAGAAGAATGGACTGGGCCAGAGTTCTTCTACAGGAAATAAACAAACAGCATCTAACCCTTGTAAAGGAGGCCCAGTCTTATGTGAATATTTTTGATCATAAAATCAATATTCACACAATAAAAAGATGGTTTGATCAAGCCAGAAACCTTAGTATTTGCAGCATTCCACTATCTCAGTAAAACCATCAACCTCACCAATTTGATGATTAGAAGAGGACAATGGCAATCTGTACTTTGTGCCAAATTTCATATAGTTGGTCTTTGATACATTAAAAGAATAATGCCTGACAGGGTGGGTGTTATGCTGGGATAACATCCCACCTTGGCTGGTTGGGCCACCAGCTGAGGGCATCCAACACCCGAGTAGGGATGTTATCCCAGCATAACACTCACCATTATTCCTATTATACAATGGCTCATTGATTTATACAGAAAAACATAATTTTAAAGAATTTTCTTTAGTGTTTAAAAATATTTTTTTTTAAGAAAAGATGCAAACAATCTATGGGGTGATCATCTAAATGATCAGCAGGGATGTTATGCCAGGATAACATCCCTGCTTTGATGGCCAACTGACCAATCAGGATCCAGGATTCTTTCTTGCTATTGTATAATTAGAAGTAAATGATTACATGACAACCATTTCAGAACAGTGTCAAAGTCTCTCTGTACAATACTAGACACATCATCAAATCTAAACCCAGTTCTGGCGAGGATGATAGCATCAGCATACAAAGTATTTTTGATGAAAGAATAAACTTGGGCAAGTGCTGAATAACATTGGTCCTTGGATGGCGCACTGAGGGACTGTAATCCCTGCATCAAGTAGTGGAGAAGCACTTCCACTAATTAATTATTTTTGAAATATGGAAAACTTGCAAACCAACACACCAAGACATCAGACAATACAATCCCTTTAGCCTGGACAACAGGCAACCATTTTTGACCAAGTTGAAAGCCTTTGGTGGGTCTAGAAAAAGAACACTGACCATGTCCCCATTGTCCAAGGCTCGATGAAGAAAACTAGTAAACTCAGCCAATGCTGACATAATACTGTGTTCCTCACAAAGCCCAAGTTGAAAAGGGGAAATATGAAAAGACGATCTAGGTACCTCTTAGCTTGTCATACACAGTTCCCTCCAGAAACTTATACAAGGGCCAGCAATAATACAGGTCTATAGTTCTTAACCACAGTGTGATTGTCTGACTTAAAAATGGGAACCACAGCCCAGGGACCTCACCAGTTGTCAGGTAAAAACTAGACAAGATATTAAGGGGTAGAGCTATAAGATCTGGTGCTAATGGAAACAGGTTTAAGTCAATGCTGTTGGCCTCATTATCTGTTTTTGTTTTATTCTTAGAAGATACGCAGTGTTTCTTCCACCATTACTTTTCTGAAGACAGACCTCAAATTAAGAGATTACTTAAACTACAGTACATAAATTAACATTAAAGACAAAGGGGGATGGCTCAGGGGCAACATGAGAAAGTATTTTTTCACAGAGAGGGTGGTGGACGCATGAAACGGCCTTCAAGAAGAGGTCGTGGGGTCACAAACAGTGGGGGAATTCAAGAATGCATGGGACAGACATAAGGCAATTCTGGTGAGGGGGTAGGAAGAGGTAGGCTGTTGGTTAACTAGGATCTGCAGTTTATCCAATAGGTAGTGAAATGGGCAGACTGGGTGGGCCAAGTGGTCCTTATCTACTGTCAAAATCTATGTTTCTTTATTTCTTCAGTTCTGTCAATAGAAAGGCCCATTTGTACGACGTCACAAAATAAATTATTAAATTATAGTGCAATATCCCATGGAAGGAGAGAGGGATAGGTGGAACAAACTTCCAGGCTGGGCAGAGAATGTGCTAGGAGCATGAATGAAAGTCAGCAGAATGGTGTCCACATCTTGATTCCATGTGCTGCTTTGTTGAATGCAGTTCTATGAAATGTTCTAAATGCTGAATGCTACAAAGTAGAAAAGCCTTTTTAATGAAGCCAGTTACTGTTTTGCTTTAGAGATGATGAAGCCATAAGTTAAGATGTAAAAAGGCTTTTATTGGCATGCTTAAGTACACGTGAGTGACAACAGTAAATCCAAAACATGATAAACCTAAAGATATAGAGTGTAAATGCTCAAAGTGAATGCTGAAGTGGGATATTTTGCCATGGATACCATGCTTGATTAAGGCATCGACAAGCTCCCCATGTGGGACCTTATTGAATGCCTTCGAGAAGTCCAAGAAAATAACATCGACTGAGTGTCTACTATCCAAGGCTTTATTGACCTTGCCATAAAATTCAAGTAGGCTGGTCTGACATGACCTGCCCTGGATGAATCCATGCTGAGTGCAATCTATGTCCTCAGTCAGGAGAAGACAGTCAGTTATGTAATCCTTTATAATGCTCTCCAGGATCTTACCGAGAACTACTGTCAAGCTAATTGGTCTGTAGTTTTCCACCTCGTGTTTGGTGCCTTTTTTGTGAATGGCCACCAGGACCACCTGTCTCCAGGCATACAGCAATGTCTATAAATGTACATACACACAAAATACCAACTCATGTTATAAAGCTCATACAGGTGGGCCTCGCTATATTATTTAATGGGCCCACCATTCCCTTCAGCAGAAACCTTCAGATGGTGAAAAACCTCGCCCCATTATCCTTCACTTGCTGAATTACCTAGAGAATCCATTTATTCTGCAGAAGGTAAGATCCTTACAAGAAATCCAGTGGGAAGGCCAACAAATTAATATTTTCCATGATCTTGGTCTGATGATTAGAGTTAAACAATGGGAATAGTGGGACCTAAAGCTACTGGCTGCTTAAATTCAGTATCAGCTCTTATATTCTGCTAAGTTATTGGTTTCACTGTCTGATGGACAATAAAAATGTATCATTCTGTGGATCAGGCTGAAAAGGAGCTTAAGGAATTACTGCCTTACTTGTTTCATGCTGGTCGGAAAGGAGGTGGTAGACAGGCATCAAGCATGGACATTGGGGGTGAACCAGCATGAAGCCCTTCAGTTTGAGCTGTAGGTCTGATCTACCTCCTGACTTTCTTCTAGGATGACAAAAATGTTTTGTTTATGAACTGTTGATTAAAGAGATTTGTTAGAGTGGTTCACTGTTGTTTCACTTTCATTTTTACAATGGTTTGCTATTGGACTGTCTTAATAGCATTTTAGTAGGTGCTGACAGATGTTTCCCCTTCGTGAAGTTGAGTGTTCGAGGGGGCTGAGTGGTGACCTTATTGGTAGCCTATATTGCAATGCTGTTCCCTGTTACTGATTTCATTTCTACCATTCAGGGACTGTTTTGCTTAACTGTGATGGGCTGCGTGTTTTGGCTACCTGTTCATGTTTGCTTTGTTATGTTACTATTATACTGTCATCTGTTGAATCATATGTTTTTGTTATAATTTATTTTATGTATTTATTGTACAGTGTCTTGGTTTCAGAAATGCGCCTTTTTTATAAATAAAACTGATTGCTTGATTGATTGATTGATTGATTCCTATTCTTACACTGTCACCCCCGCTTCTCATCCCCTGTCACCCTAGGACTATTTACAAGGAGGCTGGATGTATAGCAAGTGCTTCAGAATTTTTTTGGTTTTACTTGTCAATGTTGACCCTGATATGTTGATTTCTTTTTCATTAATAAGAGGGAAGTCTGTTACTCCCTTTAACTCATTTACTGGCCAGTGCCCGTGTTCTACATAATTACCAGTTTTTTTTTAATTTTTTGCAATCTGTGGCCAGCGTCATGAATCATGATATCAGCCTGCTTCCTATTAAAGTGCTTAGACAGGGTTTTAGCAGTATCATGGGCTGTTCTATATTTTGGCAGTAAGGCTGCCCGTTTATTTAGAATGCAGACTCAATTTTGGGGCCTCAAGGGGGGGATCCCCTAGTTTAGCTCCACACACCCTTGAATTTTGAAGAGGTGCTTGCTGGCCAGCTTCCTTCTATTAGGTGGTTCTCTTTTGACTATGTTGAATTTTCTTGCTGTTGCCATTCCATTTATGCAGTACACTTTTTTCAGTTATAGTACGAGGTTTTTTTTGTTTTAATACATTCTTTGATGTGATGGTTACTCATTTGAGTGATTGGGTTGGATGCGGACCTGTACATCCTACCACAGCCACGTCGCAGACTGACTGGGATGTCATTCAGTTGTTTGTACAGGTATACTGCTGTGAAATATATTGGTTTCTTATTGAGAGAATTGGTTTTACTGCTTACTAACTTCACTGCTTCTTTTCTTGTCTTTGTGGATTTAAAATTGATTGGGGTGGGTGTGGGGGAGAGTTTCTTGACCTGCACCCGTTTGAGGTTTTTATATAGGTAGTAATCCTTTTTGGACTACTGGTTAGCCTTCTGTCTTTGAGTCCTTCATTTTTTCTGGAATGAATAGTCTACTTAAAATGGCATCATGGAATATTAAATAGGGTCAAGCCAGGGAGAAAAGGCATTGTGTCTTGAAGCACATGCGTAAAATAAATTGTACAATTGCATGTTTACAGGAGACCCACCTTCTGAGTGACATAGGTGCACAGGTTCTGATGAGAATGGGTGGACCAGGTATTTGACTGAGGCAATAGCCCCTGGCAGATGGGTGTAGCTGTTTTAATAGCCTGATAAATACTTTTTACCCTCTTCCAGGAAATGAAGGCTCCAGAAGATTGATTCCTTTTCTTGTAAGGGAGACTATTTCAAACAGAAGTCATGCTGGGATCGGTTTATGGCCCCAGTACTGATTCTCCTGCATTCTTTATGTCCATAGTGGTGACCCTGGGTAGATTGGACCACCAGAGGCAGGGTCTTTCTGTTAGCCAAAGAGCACTTAGGAATATGATAGACATGTTGGGTCTTTTAGACCTGTGGAGAGTCTTGCAACCCCATGATAAGTCATACTCTTTCTATTCTTACTCTCACCAGACTTTTTCCCAAATTCATTAGTTTCTAATCAATAACAAACTTCTGGCTGATGTTCAGCTCTGTAAGATTAAAGAGGTGCTCTTGTCGGACCACCATCTGGTTTATCTTCAGGCAGACATAGGGCCTGACTCTAATGATAAAACCTGGAAACTTAATACCAGGTTGCTGCTGGATCCATTTATAGTAAAAACAGTAAAAAATTTGATTCAGCAATTATTTTTATACTAATCTGGATTCTGTTCCTAGAGTGGATACTGTATGGTGCATTGCCAAAAGTGTGTGGAGGGGTGAGCTTATGCATCTGGCCTCCAAAGGGAATGGCAAAAAGAAGCCACAGTGCAATCCCATTTGGCAGAAATTAGATCACTAGAAGCCTCCCTCTCTTGGTCCACACCTGAAGCCTCTTGGTGTCACCTTAATTCACTGCATTCACAATATGTGGCCTTACTGCAAGAGAAAGCAGACTAAGCTAGTACTTGGTCTTGAATTACCTACATCAATCAAGGTGATAAAGCAGGAAAACTTTTGGCCTTGAGACTTTAGCATCAGTAAGAGCAGAGAGTTACAATATAAGGGACATTCGACTGCAACCTGACCAACCCTTGAGGGTTGCACCCTGGGACATGGCCAAGGTCTTCAAAGACTTTTATCAGGAGCTATATAACTCAGAATCTGGGTCTATGGATCTTGAGGAGGCTGTTAGTACTTTTTTAGGTACTATTAGCCTGCCTTATCTCAGTCCTGAACAGTCCTCCAATTGGAAGGTCCAGTACAACATAAAGAGGTATTGGCAGCTATTAGGAGCCTGCAACGTGATAAAGCCCTGGAACCAAATGGCTTCCCATCTAATTTTTATAAGACATTCTTAGCAGAACTTGCCTCATATTTTACCCTTATATTTAATTGTTTCTTTGATGAGGGGATTTTGCACCCTTCTCTTTTGGAGGCCAGGATTACCTTAATCCCAAAACTAGGCCATGATGACACCCTTCCAGAAAACTACCATCCCATTTCCCTTAAGAGGTGGACCTCAAGATACTGGCAAAAATCTTAGCTTGTCACTTAGAGAGAGGTTTCTTTTTGGTCCTGAACAAGTAGGTTTCATGGCAGGGCACCTTTCAACCAACCATCTTTGTAAGGCGCTTCATCTTATCTCCGCATCTAGGGAGACTGGACCAGCTTTAGCCTTAGTCTCCTAGGATGTGGAGAAAGCCTTTGATTTGGTGGCCTGGAACTACCTATTTGCTATTCTGCAGCGGTTTGGTTTCCCAGAAGCTTTCATTACATGGATTCAGTTATTACACCATTTTCCTTCAGCCTGTATTGCTCCTGTTCTTTTACAGATAGGCACCCATCAAGGCTGTCCTCTCTCCCCTTTTTACTTAATTTATATTTAGAACCCCATATTCTCAAACTTGAGTCAACTGGCATGGTTTCAGGCATATCTGTTAGCTTCCTAAATTATTCAATTTCTCCATATGCTGATGACATTTTATTACACCTTACAAACCCACATATTTCAGCCCCTAAGGCATTGTCTATTATTGAAGAATTTAGTAGGTTTTCCTCTTACAAAATTAATGTCCATAAAACTGCCATCCTACCACTTAATACTCTGGTGGATAAATGAGCCATGACTCAACTGGGCTTTAAATGAGAACCTAAATTTTTGAGTTATTTAGGTATAAAAATTCCTAGGAACAGCTCAGAATTGGTGTCATTAAACCTCAACCCTTTGTGCAAACTTATGGAACAGTATCTTGCAGGGTGGGTAACCTTTCCTATTTCCTTTTTAGGTTGAATTAATATAATAAAAAATGAACATTAAGCCCTGGGTGCTACACCACTTAGTATGCTCAGTCAAGCTCTTCCCTTACATAGGTTTGTCAAATTGCATAGTATGATTTTGCATTTTCTATGGCAAGGTAAGAGGACTTGGTGTGCTTATAAACATTAAGCCACACCTAAATTTCTAGGTGCTTTGTGCCTCCCTAATTTTTTGTTTTATTATTTCACTTCTCATGGAAGTCAATATCTTCGATGGTGTTGTTCTCAAACATTTGAACCAGGTGCCTACAAACCTGAATGGCTGTGCATTGAAGAACAATTAGCACACAGCTGTGGTGTGCAGCTTAATTCTTCCCTCTTGCTTGTCCCTCTGGCTCAGCTGCCTACAGTGCTCTGGTCTATACTTATAATGTAATCTGTGAAGGCACATAATCAAATGAGTAGGCTTATGGGACTGTGGCTGTTAAAAGACAGTTGCCAGCCAATATTTTTTAATCATGGTGAGTTTTAGCTACAAGGGCAGACTGAGCAATGACAAAGGGAGCACAATAGTATATAATTATAACAAAGCTGATTTTGGTAGTATGAGATATGACCTGGCTGCATGGGACTGGGCAGATGCATTTGACAATCAGCCACTACAGCATATGTGGGACCTCATGATTCATAGAATTACTACCCTAGTACAACCATATACTCCATCGGTATACAAATATGAAGGGTCAAATAAAATATTGCCACAGTGGATGACACCACTAGTGCTGAAACTAATCAAAAGGAAAAATAGAGCATATAACAATGCTAAGAAAAGTGGCAGCAGAGAATGCTGGAACACACACAAAAACCTCCAAAACAATCCAAAAAAAGCATAAAAACATGCTAAACAGAAACATGAGCTCATGCTTGCTCATAGGGTTCAAGATAATTACAAATCATTTTACACTTATATAAATAATCAGAGGAGGGAAAGCAAATCCATAGGACTCCTCAAAGGCCCAGACGGGAATATGGTCACAAACAACCTTATAATTGCTGAGCAGTACAATTGCTTTTTTACATCTGTTTTTAATGAAAAAAATACTCTAGAACAAACCATCTTGACCAACTACCTAACATAGCTCTTTGCATAAATATAGGTGACGTATAAAAAGACTCCAGAATTTAGATTAAAACAAATCACAGGGTCCAGACGGTATATACCCTAGAATTATTAAGGAGTTGGCAGAGTTATTAGTAGGTCCGATCACAGCCATCTATCGAAAATCAGTAGATGAAGGGCTAGTCCTGGAGGCCTGGAGACAGGCAGTCATGGTGCCCATTCACAAAAAAGGTACCAAACATGAGGTGGAAAACTACAGACCAATTAGTTTGACAGCAGTTCTCAGTAAGCTCCTGGAGGGCATTATAAAGGATCACATAAGTGACTATTTTCTCCTGACTGAAGACATAGATTGCACTCAGCATGGATTCACCCAGGGCAGATCATGTCACACCAACCTACTTGAATTTTATGGCAAGGTCAGTAAAACCTTGGATAGTAGACAATCAGTCGATGTTATTTTCTTGGACTTCTCAAAGGTATTCGATAAGGTCCCACATGGGGAGCTTGTTGATGCCTTAATCAAGCATGGTATCCATGAAAAAATGTCCTGTTGGACAGAAGCCTGGCTCTCCAACAGGAAACAAAAAGTCAGCATAAGAGGGACGTACTCAAATTGGGCTTGTGTGACCAGTTTGGTGTCTCAGGGATCCATGCTGGGGCCCTGTCTATTCAATATTTACATCTCTTCAATGAAGACCACAACAGGAGTATGGGTTTCCAAGTTTGCCGATGATACAAGAATAGGTCACATTGTGGATAACCAGGGGGAGAAAGATACCCTACAATCAGCTTTAGGTGACCTGGAGAAATGGGAAAATGATAAGAAACTGATATTCAATGCCAACAAGTGCAATGTAATGCATTTTGGGAAAAACGACAGTCAGACGAATTACTCACTTGGTGGGTGGATACTAAACAATGTACAGGATGAAAGAGATCTGGGTATTAGGATAAATAATGATCTCAGTTTTAAGTTGCAGTGTAACCAGGTTATTAAAAAATCTAGTAGCATATTACACTGCATTAATAAACATATTACTAGCAGGAACAAGGATGTACTGCTTTCTCTTTATACATCCTTGGTGGGACCACATGTTGAGTATTGTGCCCCATTCTGGTCTCCTGGTGGCAAAGGGGAAATACAAGCCCTGGAGAGAGTCCAGAGAGAGGCAACCCGCAGGATCAATGAGGTTAAGGGACTAGATTATTAATCAAGACTTGACACCCTGGGGTTGTATTCCTTGGAATTTAGGCAACTGAGAGGAGACATGTGTTTGATATATAGAGCCCTTACAGACTGATGGCTGTGGGAGCACTTGGGCCTTAAGTACAGGGAACACTATTACAACACTAGATCACACCCCCTACAATTAGAAGTAGAAAAATTTTAAACCACAAAAAGGAAACAGTGGTTCTCTGTCAGGGTAGGAAAAATCTGGAATGAGCTTCCTCTGGAGGTAGTGGCTAGTGGTACTATGATCAGCCATAAGACACAGTAGATGCATATCTTATTGCTAATAACATTAAGGGATACCATTGACTTTAGTGAGCTATAACGGACTTTGGTCTTAACAGAGCTCTGCAAAACCTATGAAACTCTAATTTTAAGGTGGGTGGTAAAGGTTTGAACCCTAAATTTTGGAACAATATTAATATCTTTTCTGTAGGTCATCTTGAGTTACAGGGTCCCTTTATCACCTATCAGTCATTTATAGTCCACTAGAAGATTTCAATCCCCTTTGCATTTAACTGTTTGCAATTGAATCATTGTATACTTCAATGTATGGACACTTTACCTTGTTCAGACTCAGGGAGCCTGGCTCTTACAAGTTTTATTTCGACTTGTACTCAACCTCATCCCATATCCAGCTTGTACACTGCACTCCAAAATATGGATTCATCTATGCCATCGCCTAAATGTTACTCATGGTCTAATGCACTGGAGATGGACATGAGTAAGGAGTAATGGCAACATCTATGAACTGATATGTATAAGTATACTGCACAGGATCTCTTCAGCTTACAAGAGTGTAAAATATTACACAATCTTTATTATACTACATATATATATACCCTTCTCCTTTCCCTGTCTCTATGCTCTTCCCATTGTCTGCCTCTCCTCTCCACAAACCCTCCCCTAACAAAGCCTACTCTGGCTGATCATTTCACCATACCTCAGTAGTGAGCCTGCATGGCAGCCTCAAAGCACTGTACCTTACTCAATGAGTGATGACACTGTTAGCACTTCCATGATGTAAATATTTCCCTGTTTGCTATTACAACATCACCTGTGTGTAATGTGTAACCTCTGTTAAGCGATGTCAAGTTATGTTATGCTATGTCTTGTATTTTATTGTATTGACTGACTCAGAACCTTTGTAAATGAGCCCTTGGGTTAAAGGTATTAATATTTGCCTGACTTTAAGTAGCCAAGGCGATTGCCAAAAAACATTTGGCACCCACCATTTTTTTTTCTTCTAAACAGTTCCTAGCAATTCTGTTGTCCTGTAAGATATTCAGTCTAATACAAAAATTGATTAGATGTGATTCTGCTAAGGCTTTCAAATTAGTTAAACCTGTTTCTACCCATACACAGGTAGCAGGGGCTGTTGTAGGAAAGTCCATCGTAGATGTTAATAGGCATATTATTGTTTTTTCCGGGATGATGGCATAAAGTAAACTGCCTGAGTTTCTTACAGTGTATGAGAAATGCTTGCAATATATTTCTTCACATTGACTGAACTGGCTTAAAATCTCACATTGTCATAAAACTCTCACCACATCTGCTAGTTTGGATGCTCATTGGCAACAATTTATTTAGGCAGTAAATTAATATTTACATTCCCATTCTTTCATATTTCAATACATCAATCAATACAGTGAATACATCAGTCCACTCTTTAATCCAGAAACTTTTCTTCCTTCTTGATCCTCTTGTCCTTGTGTGCTGTCCTTTGAGATCTGGACACTCAGATCCGGCCCCCAACACAATCACCAGAACCAGGTACCAAACTTACCTGGACCTCCCCCCCAGGTCCAGACATTGGGATCCGACCCCTAGTTTCTATCCCCTTCCCCCATTATTTCCATGCCTGGGTTCATTTTACCCCAGCCCATGTTGCTTACCCCCTCTCCCCTTTCTGCCACCTCCATTTTCCCTCTCAAGCTCCCTCCTCCTCTTCCTCTCCACATCTCACCACACTGGGCCACTTGCTGCCCCCCTGCCAGGGCCCTTACAGACCCCAGGACCATGTTGCTGCCCTTCTGCAGCTTCCCTGACTCCAACCACAGCCGCACCTAGGGCATCACCTCTACTCCCAAAATTCCCTAGTCTGCTGTGCCACCTTGAGCTCCTCCTCCTTCTTATGCATGGGTGGGTGGGTGTGGAAATTTACCCAGCAAAAGATGGCTCTGTGAGGGTTGTCAGCCCATTAATACCCCCTTAGGACCCCAGGCTAGGACCCCTGCAAGCCCTTCCCCTTGACCAATGGCCTGAAAGTACCCAGCCCTGGTCATTTGACCCACCTCTGATGTCACTCAGCTCTACTCCCCTTCCCCTCTCCTTTGCCATTACTGTTATGGGCCATATAACAATTTGGCTTGCCTTTTAGTGGCAAGCTTATTTGTAAATGAAATAAACAAGTTAAAACCAAGTCAGAGCAAATGTGGTTGGGTGAAAATCAATCAGAAAACTAAAAGGCTACAAGTATAATATCAGCATTTTGTGGATAAGAGGAACATTCAAAAGCAGTACCAGTATTTTACATCCAGAAATGAAACAAGCTGCATTTTCATTTATTTCAACATCACACTTATTGGCTACTGACAATCGCTCATATATAAGGCATAAACAAATCAGAAACTAACTGTTCAAAATAACTATTATCCTCTCCTGTTATAAATCAGGCCATTGTTTTTTTTTCCCTTTTGGTTTACCCCCTCTGAATATATGAGCTCTACCATCATGTGTAAACTATAGCCACAGTATCAAATCACAAAAAAATAAACATTTTTCAATGCTGAATGTTTGCTTGCAGGTATTTGCATTGGTGTTTGGCATTTATGCAGCCACCCAGTTGTATCCATGTCCCTTTAGCATCCATATCCCAACAGAGTACCTCTCTGGAACTCCTCTTGTATCTGATTTTCACCCTCATACCTTAAGTGTCTGCCTTAGGAACCCTAACGCACTGGACATGCTCAAGGGAATGAGCCTGCATGGAAACTGCACAAGCCACAACCCGCACTTGTAACACAGTCATTCAGTGGAATTATTTCACCAAATTTTCAACATAGGCATTTTGTCACCTCTGGTCATGAACACTGTCACTATGGTTTTCTTACTGTGCACCGAATACTGATTTCCCACAGCGACCACGTTATTCTGTGTCAGAAGTGTGAAAACACATTTCAGCAAGGATGTGAAAAATGACAGCTGAACTGTCCATAAGGAGGTGTAGGAAAATGCAAATGCTAGAAATCTGGAGTGAAAATATGACAAATCCCACGAGATTCTGATGTATGGAAACTCATAGCGCTTGTGCTAAGTATGCTCGTAGAATAGTAATTGCTTGGAATTTTTGCACCAAATTTTCAACATAGGCATTTTAGGACATTTTCTCATGAACAGTGTCACTGTGATTTTCTTACTCTGTACTGAACATGATTTCCCACAGCGGTCACACTATTGTAAGCTGGAAGTGTGAAAACACAATTCAGCCAGGATGTGAAAAATGACAGCTGTACTGGTCATGAGACATGGGAAAATGGCAATGTTGAAAATCTGGAGTGGAAATATAACAACTTCACAAACTTACAATTATGAGTGTGCGTAGAAACTGCACAATGCACACTAGTAACATAGACATTTTATGGACTTTTGCCACCAAATTTTCAATATAGACATTTTAGGACCTCTGCTCATGAACAGTGTCACTGTGATTGTTTTACTCTGTAGTGATCACTGATTTCCAACAGCCACCGTGATATTTTGCACGGGAAGTGCGAAAGCACATTTTGGCCAGGATATGAAAAATGACAGCTGTACTGTTCATAAGGAGGAGTGGAAATATGCCTATGTTGAAAATCTGGAGTGAAAATATTACAAATTCGCAAATTTGCAAGTGTGCATGGAAACTGTGCAATGCACACTCATAAAACAGTAATTTTTTGGAATTTTTTCACCAAATTTGCAACATAGACTTTTGAGAGCTCACCTCATGAACACTGACACTGTTGTTTTGTTAATCAGTCCCAAAAGGTGATTCCATGCAGTGATCGCAAAATCACCTTTCGGGACCAAATAACACCATGACAGTGACTGAATTCATGAGAAGGGGTGTCAAGAACCCCATGTTGAAAATCTGGTGCCAAATGTTGAAAAAATGGCTGAGATATCCACTTAAGTTGGAAAAACCCTATTTATGCCATTATACAGCTTACTGGCATTTGCTTAGTTCATGGTCGGCTTTGAAGAGTGCAGATGTGTTCCCGGTCCACCAAAGATCATCATGCTGGCCTCCGGAGGTAAGTATGGGATGGTGGGAGTAGGGAGGTGGGTGCACAGAGGGTGGGCACAGGTTGTCAGGGGGGTCCAAGGACTCACCGAGGGATAATTTTCTTATTTTACAGGAATTAAAAAAAAAAAGACAAAAATGGATGCTTCTGGCATGCTAGGGTGGGCTCCCAGTGTTCCACCTACCTGTTTGTTGGGGGGAAGTGGAGCCGGTGGGGATTGGGCACCCCCGATGGCCATACAATGTGTGTGTTGGGGGGCATGAGCATGCTGGGGTGGACTCCCAGTGTGCCAATTGGTTGTTTTTGGGGGCTGCAGCCAATGGGGGATTGGGCACCCTTGTCAGTCACACAGTGTGCTGGGGGGTTCATGAGCAGAGGGGGATTGGGCACCCCCCTTGGCACACAAGGTGGGGGCCAGGGAAAAAAGGAGGAAGGGGGAGGACATTAGCAGAGGGAGGAAGTGGGAGGGATTGCTGAGCTGTGCATGACAGCAGTTCAGCTATGTATGCTAATTGCCTACATGCTACCACCACTGATTGCAGTAGACCTTTTATTTGATGTGAAGACCAACACAGTCGAACTGCTGTCACACAGCTTGGCATGTATTGGTCCCCTAGGGTCACATCTGCTACACTGATCACTGCATTGGGGAGGAGGGTCACACACCTCCAAAACTCATACTGTTGTAAGATGTTCCTTGTGCATGCACACAAGTGAACATAAAAACCACCACAAAATATTTAAGTCAGTGGGCTCAGTTTCAAAGAGCCCTTAGATTGTTGCATTTTATGGTGATCTATGGTTGTGGTAAACTCTTGGTGTGTCAGAGACCCTGTTCCTAAATTTGAAAAAATAGTGGTCCCTGTACTGAAGACCCTGGAGTTGCCACAGCCACAGGGTTGCACCAAAATGTGATGCACCTGTGGGGTTTGACAGAGGGATCCATCACTCCCCTAGTGGAACACTAGCCGACCAACAGAGGTTGGGGGGTTGCCATGCCCAGAAGGTGGGGACCATGGGCTTATGGAGCCCTGATGGTGCCATGGGGGGTGAGGGGGGCATGGTGGCAGTGGGATGAATGTGTGGAGGCACCAAGAGAGATGCCATGCATGGTGCCACACAGCCTAGCAGGCTGGATGGGGGGCATGGCCAGACCAGCATGTTCCATACCCCAATGGACAGCAGCCATAGCACCTGCCCCACAGGATCCATAGTACCCTAAAGATGGCAAGTGGCAGTGGGTGCAATTTGTAGGGTGCATATGGAGTCTGGAGACACGTCACATGCACTGCAACATTATACATGTACAAAGCCTCATGTGTGGCAGCCGCAGGATGCCAAATGACTATGCCAGCACCTGTGAGTCCTTTGGGTAAATGCCAGGGCTGCTGTACATAGGGGTCTGGAACATGTGGTCCAGCTTTGTCCCCCCACCCAGCCTGATTGGCTGTGTGGCATGGCACATGACATCTTCCCCATGCCTCCACATGTCCCTCCCATTGCTGCTGTGCCCCCTCTCCCCCATGGCACCACCAAGACTCCATCAGCTCCAAGTCCCCTGCTTCCAGGTCCCCTCAATTGCAGCCCTGACACTCAGCAGTGTGGAGCCCTTAAATCACCTTCTGGCTGGCCTAAAGGCAGACCCTTCTTGTGACCATGGTGGAGCTTTTAGAATAGCAAACAAAGGGATGGTGCCACCCCACCATGGCACAACCACCCTTGCAACCTGGTGCATGGGTACTTTTTTTTTAAGGGTGGCATGGGGGTTTGTTGCATGGCATTCCAATTTCACTGCAGCAGCATTTGAAAATCAGGACTGCCATAAACTATGATGCAAGGTGCCACATGTGTCATACCCATTTGGTGCAGCCACCTTGCATCATAGTTTTTCATTTGAAAATCAAGCCCAGTGTTTTTTCTTCAAATTCAGATTACTTGGGTGCACAAAATTGAAGACTGAAGTTTAAAAACTGGCTGAAACCAGGGTGTGGACTTACAAATCAGCATTCTTCAAACAGAGAGGTGTCCCAATATGTTCATACTTTATCCTTCTCTGTATAGCAGAAGCATGGCATAAACATTTTTTTTAATAAAGAAAATAATATATATGAAAGCAAGATGGCATAGAGGAGGTAGAGAAAGGATGTCTCATAGAATTATATTATAATATAGAGAGGTCTATTCTGATTCCTTCTGACCTTGAGAGTGAAGCTTGAGAGGTCTATGAGAATCAGAACCCCAAGGTGGTAGAACACTGGTTGGCCATAAAGTTGCTCATCCTGGCCCAGATATTCAAACTGCGCCCAAAAAGTGCGCAATAGCAGGAGCAAGCACAAGTCTATTGCGCCCATGTGCAAAAGATGCAATATTCAAAAAAGGAGCAGGCCAAATTGCACCTACAGCCAATGACTGAATATCGCACCACCTGCGCCATAGCGCAACTAGGAAGGGGAAGCTGAGCAGTCCAGAGGTGCCATAGTGCAACCAGGGAGCCCCCCAGCTGCAGAGCAATGTAACTGCACAATCAGGGAGGTAGGGGCCCACCACCCATGCCACAGATGGACACAGGAACACACAGCAGAACAGACATTGTTCCCCCACACCCCAAGCACAGCACAACTGGGGGAGGGCTGGAATAACCACTGGTCCATGGAGACAAGCAACCTCCCACAACCTGGCCATGGTGCCCCATCACACCTACCGACAAGCTGTGACTGGCACACAAGGAGGGCAGACCACCCTGTGCCACACCATCCCCCCAGTGCACAGCACACCCTGCACCTTGACCCCCAGACACCCCCCCATGAGCAGTGACCACCACTGCAGGAAACCCCATGCATGCTACCACCCCCACTGTGTCAATGCAACCCTGTGCACCACAGAACCATGCAAGCCAGCCTCACCATGAGCACCCATCAGCAGGTTGCAGCACATGGCAATGCAACAACGGCAGACACAGTGCCACCATTCACAGTCCCCCAAGGTACTGCTGAGAGACTGACCATGCGTTGGCACAAGAGGTACCCTATATGTGATGGTAGTGTCCTTGACACCACTACCAGTGGTACAGTGCCCTGCACAGTATTCCAGTGACACACCCTGGCCCACCACTGGCCACAACAGCCAGCACAGACACCCACAGTGGTGCGTGGAAGCATGCACCACACCGGATGCCACACAGGGTATGCACAGACACCCACCCATACCCAAGGGCACAACAACACAGGGACGCGGTGGTGGGGCAACCAAGCCCCCATTGCGGGCCCATGTAAGCCGTGTACACACAACCCGCAGTCCACCATGGCACTGGAGTGCCAGCCACCCTGCGCAGGCACCGTGGACCCATACACCACCAGTAATCACCCAGAGCACAAGCCACAGACAGTGGGGCACATCCCCTGCAACACACACAAGCCACAGCATGGAGGTGGGACAATGACCATGTCACCCACAGTGACACATGAGCCAGGCATGCACCACACCAGTGACATGGGCAGCCCATCAAAGTGACGGGTACAGTGTCCGCCCTGCAGGGAATGCCACCACTGACATGCCAGCAGACTGCGCAGGTCACAGACAGGCATGTGTGTAGGCAGCACAGGCCATGGACGGGCCGATGGGTGTGCCATGGACACAGAGCACGCACCATGGACCATTGCACACAGTCATCCAGTGCACAGGTAACAACACACACAACTCAGACACTGACTGATATCTACCCCCACACCATAGTCACCTCCACACAGACACACACACATACCCATGACTGCACCACCCCTGATGCCATGCACACCACTGCAACTGAGCACCTACAGCCCACTGCAAATCAGAGACCACCACAGTATTCATATAAAATTCAAATGTATTGTAAAAATATAAAACTGAACTATGTACAATAAGAATAACTATTTACAAGCTTAGGGTGGGGGACACAAACAAGGTGGGGGTGGGCAGGGGGAAGGGGTGGACAAATGGAATGGGATAGGAGGGGTGTGAGGCTGGGTCCAGGGGGGTAGGGGAAGTCAGGGACCAAGGGACTGTTATAGTGACTGCCGTTCCTGGCTCTGGGTCCGCCTGGCTCTGTGGCGCCGCAGCACCCCCGTCACATCCAGCCACATTAGTATCGCCACCGACTCGCGGGCCAGATTCAGGAGCTCCCTCATGGTGTCCCATATTTCCCTGTGATGTCTCATACCTAGGACAAGGGAGCACAGTCAATAGGTGTGAATGCACAACCCCATACAGCCCGCCCACTGTGCATGGCATACGGCAATGGGACATACCACTGTGATGGTGTGTGACCACCCGCAGTGATCACATCCACAGGACCTGCCCACCCAGGTGCATACAGCCATGTGGAACGCTGCACACACCCACTGGCCAAGTCACACACAGCACCACCATGGCCGTTTAGTGACACGGCTATGTGGTGCAAAGGCAGTGGCACAGACATGCACCTGGTGCACTCATGGACCACCAGTGATGCACACCCAGACATGCATTGCCACTGGACAGTGTTGACTGTAACAAGTGGCATGCATAGCAGTGATGTCAATGAATGGTGGCCATGCCCCGCTGCCCACCCTGTCACACAGCATGCAATACTAAACATGGAGGTCTGGCACTCACCCTCATCGGGCCGGTCAGGTGGGCGTTGCTGGTCCTCAGCCTGCCTGACTGCGGTTTCAACATCCCTCCGCCACTCTGCCTGCACCCTGCGTAATTCGTCCGGGCCTGTGGGGAAAAAAAGGAGAGAAGAACATCAGTACATTCCCAAAGCAAAGTCCCCCTGCCCCAAGGTGTGTGCCCTCCCACCCAGCCAGACCCACACACCTCACACCCTGTGAACACCACCACAGCCAACCCCATACGGTCCCTCCCCTATGTGGTGGACACATACAACACTGTGACTCATATTGATGATAAAAGTGTGTTGACGGAACCCCTACCTGGACGTGGCACCATGCCCCTCCTGGCACGTGACCGCAGTCAGGCCAGTAGCTCCGGCTCCCTCCTGCGCAGGTCACCATAGCAGTGCCTGCACTGCTCAGCTGAACGCCCCTGGCCTGTTGCCTCATCCAGGGCAGTGGCCACCTCCTGCCACACCTGGGTCCATGCCCTGTCCAGGGGGGCCTCCCCAAAGACAGGTCCATGGTGTGGCTCAACTATGGCCACCAGATTGGCCAGTTCAATGGCCGTCCATGGAGCAGCTTATCTCCGCACCATTCCAACAGCTATAGTAGGCAATATGGTGCTCTGCAGAGCAGCTCCCCATGTGCAGATGCTGTGCAGTACAGCGCTGCCATTCCCTATCGCGCTGTTACCGAACAGCATGATAGAGGTGCACCTATGCCTGACGCATGGCACCAAGAGGGCAAAGGTCGGGCACAGGGTCAAGGGTCTCTGGCGTAAGGCCACGCACAGTGCCATCAGATGACAATGTGTGTAGTGCGATTGGCTGCCTATGTGTCAGCACCACAGTGGACTATTGGGCAGTTGGGCCATTGCGCTAATGAAGGCCCAGTGCCACAGCGCCATGTAGTGACTGTCGCTATAGTGCCACTGGCACAATGGTGACCGTGCCCTGCATTGCCTACCGCACACAGCACATCATCAGTGCAGCAGACGCTTGCGTCAGCAACCGGGCATGCGCGGTGAGGTGTACTATGCATGCCACAGAACTGCACCATTGGCTCAGCACGTTTAACACAATTGCACAAAGCGCAACAGCGTGATATTCAGCCGTCATATGCAAATCATCCAATCAGCCATTCAATGGTGCAGCACTGCAATTTGCATCTAATTAAAGTTGCTCCTCACCTCATTTGCATGGATTGCGCTATAAAGGTGTGACAATGTGCTGCAGTGGCCATTGTCGGTACTGCAGTTTATTGGTGAGTTGCATGCTGTTTGGGAGTGTGGACTGTGGATTCAGGGACATGCATGAGACTGCACAGTCACAGGTAACAACTGCCATTCTTACAGGCTACATAATGACCGAGTACGTTGTTGGAGAGGAGGACAACAGTGGTGGGAGGAGGAGGAGGCCGAATTTTACAAAGGCCAAAACCGAGGCCCTTTTAGAGGCCTACCTGGATCATGAGCCACCGCTCAGTGGATGGCGGGGCACCCCACAGGTCCATGTTGCTGCATGGGAGGAGGTGGTACATGCTGTGAACGTACATGGCAGCCACCAGTGCTCTGTGCAGGAGTGTAAGAAGAAGATGGGCATGGACAGGAGGAGGGTAAAGGATAAGGTGGCTGCCATCAGGGCAGCACGTGCTGCAACAGGTGGGTGACAGCCAGAGGTGGTACAGCTCACCCCAGCAGAGGACAGACTTGCTGGAAGCATGCACCAAAGTGCCATTGATGGTGTTCTGGGTGGTGGCTTCCAGACGGGTGGTGGCCCATCACTGCATGGTAAGTCATGGTCTGTCTGGGGGGGGCAGGGTAGGTCACACGAAGTAACGTGACTTTGCTTTCCATTATAGATCCTGAGCATCTGCATGGGTCAGCGGTGGTGGGCCTGTCCACTGCGGACAGTTGGATGGAGTCGGAGGTGGAACCATCCACCTCCACAGGTATTTGTGGATCAGTACGACAGTGTCTGGCTGTCCACACTGATGTCATTGAGACAGGTGTGGAGGAAGCCCTGCCTGTGTCCCAGCATGCTGGTGTCCACAGATATCAGCACACTGTGGCTGTGGCAGAGTCCGGCACCAGTGATGATGACACGACTGTCTTGGGCAGTGACATGTGTGAGCCACAGGATGGACACACAGCAGGGCAATTCACACCCATGGCTGTGGGTGGTGCCACCGTGGAGGCCTGTGTGTCAGCACAGTCCCAGACTGTGCCTGTCAGCATCAGTGGGGCAGCACTGGTGTCTGTTCAGGACAGTGGGACTGTTGCAGCCACTGCGGCTGCACCACTGAGCCGTGGGGTGCGGCAGCTGGAGGGGCAGCATCAGCAGTCACCCACTGGGCTTGGGGGTACAGGGTTCAGTGGTGGCATCTGTGCACCGCCTGTGGACATGTCCAGACCTGGTCCTGGTGCACAGCACCCACCCTCAAGGGGTGCTGAACATCAGGACCTTGCACACCCTGAGGGACAGGATGCTGAGGAGGCTGATGACCTCTTGCATGAGCACACCCGTCTACTGCGAGCATTAGTCCAGCAGCAGATGTGGCTTGTGACATCCATGGATGCACTGCGTGTGTCTCTGGAGCAGGAAGAGGAGCGTCACAGCAGGGACGCTGAAATGATCATGTCACGGATGGACCGTTTGTGGGAGGATGTGACCGCTGCCATTGACAGGCATGCACAGGAGTTCATTGCTGTCATGGCCACAATGGGCACACAGTCAAGTGCCCATGCATCACGGACACCACGCAGTGCTCTATCCACCCCGCCATTCCCAGAGTTGTGCGACTCCCACCCTGTCGATGCCGGGTTCAGCTGTGGGCATCCCGAGCACTCCTGGTGCAGGCATGTTCGGTGTGCTGCAGACCCCTGCGTGGGCACGGTCACGTTCATGCAGTGGAACCCCTGGGGGACCATCGGTGCCACCCCATGAGGCCAGTGGTCAGCCTGCCAGTGCTGGCGGGTCTTGGCGGGGCCACCCATGCATCCGTGGTGGCAGTGGCACTGTGTCGCAGGACTGACCTGTCTCCCAGTGTGGCTACTGTCTGGTGCTGCCCTGTGTGCATTGTGTGTGTCAGTGGGCAGTGCATGGGTGGGTACCCATCCCTGCACGTGGCCACACAGTCCACCTGCACACCCTCCCGGCTGCTGTCCACAGTTGCATGTGCATGATGATGCCTGCATTGCATTGTACACCAATGTGCAATGGTGCTCAGCATCTGACACATGCACATGGACAGGCAGTGGGCGTGGTGGCCTGTGGACATGTGTGTTGCTAGGGTGTGCGTTCTGGGTTGGTGTGCCTTCTGCCCTCTGTGCACATTTGTTGTGTTGTGTGTGTGTGTGCGTGTATGTGTGTCCTTTGGCGTGGCATGTTAATCCTCACCCATCCCTGGCTGTGTGTGTTCCTCAGTGCCCTGCCACTTCCCTTGTCGGCATGCACCCCCAGTGTGGGTCCCTGCGTGTTTGTGGGTTGTGCCTTGGCCACTGGTGGTTGCGCATGACCCCATGACTTACCTGGGTTGGCTGAAGTGCTCCTCCATGATGGTGTCCCAGTGCAGCTGTGCCATCTGAAGCAGTCGGGGGTCCCATTGGCCAAGGGGGAGCTGCCCATCACCATCGTCACTGGCGTCCGCATCATCCCCATCGCTGTCCCCCTCTTTGACCTGTACGGATATCCCACATTCGTTGGCCATGTTGTGCAGGATGCAACAGGCCAGGAATATCCCACAGGCCTTTGAGGGGCTGTACTGTACGGCACCGCCAGAGGTGTCCAGGCAACGGAAACATGCCTTCAGCATTCCAAACACCTGCTTGATGACATTACATGTGGTGGCATGTGCCTCACTGTAGCATTGCTGCTATGGGGTCACAGGCCGCTGGTAGGCTGTGAGCAGCCAGGGACAGAGTGGGTATCCACTGTCACCTGTGTGTAGAGGGTGGAGGTTAGTTTGGTGATCAGCATCGCCCTGCCCCAGGCAATGTAGGCTACTACCCATGCCACCTCTGGCCATGCCCCCCCAGGCCCTATGATTGTCCATGTGGTTTGCATACTCACCCACTAGGTGGCCAGTGGGGATGTCTCCACTCTTGAATCTGTGGCACAGTGCCGACTGGTGCCAGATGAAAGAATCGTGTGCTCCCCCAGGGTGCATGGCACAGACATTGATGATGCACCCCCTGGCATTGCACACCACCTGGCAGTTGATGCTGGCATAGCCCTTGCGATTTATGTATATGGCCCCCTCATGGCCAGTTGGTGTGCAGATGGCCACATGGGTGCAGTCTATTGCCCCTAGCATGCCAAGCATATGTGCTACCCTGTGAAACTCCTGTATGTTTGCTGTGCACTCCGATGCTGTGCTGGGGAAATGGATGTACTCCTCAGCATGTGGCAGCAGTGCGCTGAGGAACTGGGTGAGGTGGCATGATGTGGCCGACTGGGTTATGCCTGTAGTGTCCCCAGCTGGTCTCTGGAAGGTACCCGTGGCGAACAAGCACATGCAGGCTGTTATCTTGGTCTCCACTGACAGGGCATGGCTCCGTCGTGTGGGTGCCTGCATCACATCACTGTACAGTTCACAGAGCCACCTCAGAATTGCCCTGTTCAGGTGGTACCAGCCCACAATCTCAGTATCTGTGTACAGCTCAAAGCTGGTGCGGGCTCGGTACTGCCTGATGGGGGCATACACATGTGAGAGCACTTCCATGGCCACGCCCCCCTGCTGCCCGCCTTCTCACCCCTCTCATTATGGCCTCCATGTGGAAGGTGGCACTGGCCATGTCCCTGGCTTGCGTTCACCCCCCTGGCAGCTGTTACTGTATTCCCCCCGCTGTCCTGGCTGCTACCTCCCCTGCACTGGTTACACCTACCTGTGCTGGCCTCTGTGCTGTGTGGCTCCCCACACCTTCCCTGTGCCTGGCTGTTCACTGTGGCCTTTCCCTGGCCTGCCCTGTTTGTGCCACCTGCCCTGTCTGTCTGCCTCTGCCTCATGTGGCTTCCCTGTAGCGTTCTTGCACCTCTTCCTTGCTCCTTTTTATTTTGGCTCATTTCCACTATAGCACAACTTCCACTTGCTCCACTGTTGTGCATTACGCAAGTCTTTGAATATCACACTGCGCCATTGATGCATGGTTCCTCCCCCTTTGGTTGCGCATGCCTTCATTATCATTGCACTGTTGCTCAGCATGATTTCGGGGGCGTAACTGCCTCCTGCTGAATATCGCAGAATGGCGCAATTTCAGACTTGTGCAGGTGCAACCCTATTGCACATGGTTCAACTCTTTTGAATATCTGGGCCCCTGTATTTTTTATAGTTTATAGTATTATGTAAAATGTGCACATGGTATTTTTTTAGCTTTCAGAACATAACTGACTTGTGCATTCTCTAGAGGTTTCAGAATACTGTTGTACCACAGAAGAGTACAAGCACAATCCATGACTTTTGAACTGTGATATAACAGCATATTGAAAGGAATGGAATTCTATGCAGAACAATACTCTACTATACACTATAATTTCTTTCAACCCTTGCTAAACCCAGTTAGACTGCTGAAAGCAATTATAACATTTGGGATTATAGCAACCCTAGTTTAACAATTTTGAACTTTGAACCCTGGAAACACTTTACAAAATATGAATGGAGTTAATCAGCATTAGCAAAAGAAATACTTTATGGTTTAAAGAAATATTGCACAAAGCTAAAGGCTGAGAAAGGGGAGGAAGAAAAAAGGAGAGAAAGAAATACAAGACAAGCAAACAAAAGTGAGGGAGAAGGGAAAACAAGCAAAAAGAACTATTGGATTATAGATTAAAACCCATGCAGAAGGAGAATCAAGAACATTCCAAAGCACAAGGAAAGATAATTGTTAAAAAAGGAAGCTGAAAAAAAGATGATAAAGCCAAACGTTTATCAAAGACAAAACAAAGAACAGTTTCAGTTGGACCAGAAAAAATTGAGAAAACAGATAAAGAAGATATTTAGAAAAAAATAAAAGGCACACAAGAGTTTCAATGGAATCTTTTTTTGGCACAAAATATTTGTCAAGCAAAAAATAAGATTTAATTTGGTGGCCAATTATATATCATAAACAAAAAACTGGAAGCCTAGAAATGCCACCAAAAATGGAAAATAAAATGGACAATGCTCAACATGGCCAATCTTCTTCTAATTTTGTCTTATCAAAAGAAAAAAGTGCTGAGGATGAAAAATACAAGCTACGTAACCAATGATAAAAATATACAACTCTCAAAAGGAACACACAGGTTAGACAATGTTGAAGAAAATTAAAACAAGAGATTAAACAGAACACAGAAGACTCCTTTAATGCATCACCTCTGTGGACACAGATACCAAACCTACAAGAAACAGTGAACAACATTAAAAATAAATGAGAAGACTGCAAAAGGCTAAACAAATTAGAAAAGAGACAATCAATGTTAGAGAACAATTTAAACCTTCTATTACAAAAAAATGCAGCAACTACTAAAATAACAAATAACTAAAAGTAAACAAGGCTGGTTCCATGGAGCTGAGTGATGGGCCATCACCTTGGCTCACTGGTGATCAAGGATTATGCCCTGATCCCAGACGTCAGGAACAGAGGCCAGCAGGGAGGGACCTAAGAACATCCTTTGGATGTTTCCCTCCAGGCAGTGGATTGCTGTACACCACTACAACAGTGGCTTTTGGTGGCAACTCAGCAGAGGCATTCTTGGTGGCATGGGTGACCACATGCTGCTGAATGCCCATGCCACCAAGATGTTGCTGAATCCGCATGACTAGAGGGAGGTGAGTGGAGCCCCAGAAAAGAGAAAAATGGCTGCCCACAGAACTGGATAATGGCATCAAGCAGGCTTCCCTACACTGCCTGGCCTCTCAACACACTATTCCTGCCCCTCCCTCACCTGATGAACCCAGCTGTGTATAGGTGCTTCCTCCCCAGTTCCCCTATCTAGGAGGCCCCAGGATCTGCCAGGAAACAAAAACTCTTGGAGGCAGTCAGTAGCTCATGGTGTGCCTAATAGGTCAGTAACTCAGTGAGCCCTGATGGGTAATATATGGCAGTGGGTTGTCTAATGGGTATATGATGCCAGCATGACAGTCCAAAGGACTGGGGGTGCAGAAAGTCCAAGAATTCACCCAAAAAAGTAAACAAGACAAACAAGAAAAGTGTGCTAGAAGAAAAAAAAATTGCTAATCTATGGAATTCCAGAAGACTGGGGAAAATCAAGGTCACTAAGTAGAGTACTGACCAAGCTCTTTTCAGATCTACTGGGACCAGGTGTCACTGTTCCAGAAATTGACAGAGGCTATAGAATAGGTTTAAAGTCCATCTTTTCAGCCACAGGAACTGTTAATAGATCAAGTGGAATGATTGTCAAATTATTGAGGAGACAAGACAAATTTAGAGTTCTACAAACATGAATTCTGAAAAAAGGTACAGATTTAAAGAATAATTTCAATCAAGGAAGATTTTTCATAGGATCTGTGGAAGGAAAGGAAACAATATGCTCCATTGCAACAGATGCTATGGGCAGAAAAAATAAAATCTATAGTACAGTATCCTGTTGGATTTAAAGTTTGGTTAAATAATCAATGTTTACTGTAGAATTCTAAGGATGAAGCTTGCTCTGTTCTGAAAATGAGAATTCTGCAAATGTTTAAAAATGGATAATGCTAATTAATGTTTTCTCCATTTGTTTTTTCTTCTTCTTTTGCAGGATGTCAGTCAGGCAACTGATATAGAATATGCAGCATATGTAACTCTTGTTTTTTTCTCTCTCCTTTTCTTATTGTCAGTACTATGCTGCATTTGAACAATGATGTTAGAAATAAAGCAAGGTAATGGAAGGATGAAGGGTTGGGCAGGGGTCACAGGTCAATGCTACTAGTCCTGAGTGATGAGATTTTGATGCAGGACACAGGTCACTGGCATCAGCAAAGAGAGAGGAGTGGGAGGGAAAACAGTGATGGCTTCCAAGGGATACAAACAGGTTTCAGGAATCATGGAAGGTATAAACAGAAACATAAGTCAACAGTACAAGGTAGCAAGTCTGAAGACAGAACTATATGAAAAACTAACAGTAGACTGAAGGAAGAATTCATTCTAATTTCCATTAATAAAAACAATAAACCATCATAGCATATAATATAAAAACAATCACCTAGAATGTGAATGGTATAAACTCTCCTGTAAAAAGATACAAACTAGTACACTACTTAGGAAAACAAAAAGTGGGTTTGGCCTTTTTGCAGGAGCTTTTATTACCTGAAAAAGAAATAGTTAAATTAAAAAGAAACATGGTAAAGTCAATGTATTATTCAACAGGGCAACATAAGAGTAGGGGGTAGCCACATTAATAAATAAGAAATGCCCATGCAGGGTTATTGAAGCCAAAACTGACAAAGAAGGCTTTATGGTCTTGGCAAAAATATTTCTGTGCAGTCAAATGTTGGTTATTGGATCTCTTTATGCTCCATTTAAAAACTACCATTTTTTTTACCATTGGTAACAGAAAAACTATGCATTTGAGATGCTATTGTCATTCATCAAGGTAATGATTTAAATAGCATAACCTGATCCACATTTTAATAATCAAAACCCCCTTATAGCTGGAAAAAATATTGATCATGAATGTTAAATAAATGTTTGTCAAATCATACCCTAGTGGAGGATCCCTAGAGAGAAATGTACCCCTTTTCATAAGAATATACATTCCATCCAGGTGTTCATAAAATATCAAGATTAAAGTAAGTTCTTATTTACAGGAATTTAATATGAGTAGCAGAGCTGTTTAAAGTAAATATTGAACCAGCTTCAATTCTGGATGATAATCCTGTTTCTTTGTCATTTCAATGAGCTCACTGTAAACAACCTCAGATGCTATGGAAGATGAAAACTTATTGAAAACTGAAACATTTTGTTTAAAAATAGTCAATTCAATAGACAATTATTGGTTGGGAAATCCATATGGTCAAGATATAATATTTAATAAATGGGAAGTTTTCAAAGTGACAATAAGAGGAAAATTATATCAGAAGCAAGTTAGAGAAATAAAATAAAAGAACTTCAGAAATAACAAAAAATAAAAAACAAACTAACTAAACTAGAAACCAGCTTAAGAATCTAAAAATACAAATAAGAGAAGGACATGAGTGCTTTGTAGAAGAGTATGAGGATACTAAAGAGACATTATTCAGATTAACGACAAAGCTGAATGTTAGTGGTATAAAATAAATTGGCATCTAAATAGTGAGGTAGCAGTGCGATACTTAACTAAAAGAATAAAACAAAAACAATAGAAGAATGAGATAGTGCAAATACTTTACAAGCAAGTGGTATTACAAACAGAAAGAGATGAAATAGAAAACATTTTTGGAGCACTTTTTATGCTGACTAGTATAATTCTGATACCAAAATCACTATAAAAGAGGCCTGTGTATACTGTCCTAATGCTCCATTCAAGGACATTATCTCCAATTACTATAAAATATTTGAGAAAGAAATAACTACAGATGAAATGGAGAGTGTGATGGCATTCATAGCAAAAGAGAAGACATGAGCACCAGTTGGATTCACTGTTGATTATCTTTGTAAAATTTAAAACCAAAACATTATTACATTTGCATAATTCATTTTTTCAAAATAGACAAGAAACAGGCAAAATTCCAAATTCTATGCAAGATGCACATATAACATTATAACTGAAACTTCACAAGGATGAGAGAAGAGCAGAGAACTATTGTCCAATATCAATCTGAAATCTGGACTTTAAATTACTTACTAAGATTCTCAATAATAGGTTAATACAATACATAAGGAGCATAACACATACTGATCAACATGGATTTTTACAAGTCAGAGCAATACATGATGGATGTAATAAAGTACATGGTTTTGCATTATGCCTCCTCTACAGACATGGATGCCCTCACACTCTCCTTAGACATAAGGAAGGATTTTATATGACTGAATGGAAATACATTCTGGGAGTTTTTAATTATACAGGTTTTCCAAACTCTTACGTTTGCATGATTACTGCTCCTTATAATACTCCAAAAGCAAAGAGAAAAATTAATGCAAGATTAACAAAAAAAATTAAGATTGGGGGGGGTGAGGCAAGGCTGCCCCCTATCTACCTCCTTATTTATACTTTGTTTAGAAATGTTCTTAATTAAACTATGCAAAAACAATGATATGAAGGGAATAGTTGTAGGCAATCAAAGTTGCACATTAAATGCATACACAGATGATGTACTTCTTATGCTAACAGATCCTATTAATAGTTTAAAAGATGTAGTAATAGAGATTGAAAAATACTCAGAAATCTCTGGCTACAGAACTGATGAAGGGACATCAGAGTTAATAGCAACACACAATATATATAGAAGGTAAACACTTTTTTCCAATAGAATATGGAAAACCAAACTTAGGAAATCTAGGGATACATTTGACCTTACCAATTAATAATCCATTTCAACAGAATCATAATCTTATAACAAGAAAAGTAAAGGGCAAATTACTCAGCTGGAACAAAGCAAAATGTCAATATGGGGAAAATATAGCTAATAAAAATGGCTATTGACCCATTAACTTCACATACATTACAGTCATACAGTCACTATTAGCAATATTACCACCAAATTGATTGAAAGAAATAAATAAAGCCTAAATATTTCATCTGGAATTATGGTAAACTGAGAATTGTATGGCAGAAATTATGTCAACCTAAAGAACAAGGAGGGATGGTGTGTCCAGACATTAAAAATTATTGTATGGCATGTATTGCAGAAAATATCCTTAAATAGGCATACAAAAATAACAGAGATGACAGCAGTCTAGAAAACACTTTATTGGAACAGGTTCTGGAGAAAATGGGCCCTATGCTCGAAGGCGTGGAGCACCTCCGCACCACGTATGTGAGGCGTGGAGACACTCTGCACCTACTGCACCCCAGCATGGGATGTGCTAAGGGGTGTGCATAGCCCCCATGCACCTGATCCCCCACCTGTGCAGACTGCAATGTACAGAGGACAGGTGGGGAGCATGGCAGCACTACACAACATGCACAAAGCCGCGTAGTGCTGTGCACCAGGGCATGTAGGGGCAGCCGGTATGCCAGAGAAACCCTGCCATATGTCCCCTATGCACCCCATGCATCCATCCCACACCAAGGGGGGTCACTGCCTCTGCATCCAGTGGCTGCCTAGGGCTATCAATCCCAGCACCTAGCTGAGCCCCCACTGTCCTGGTGAATGCCAACCCCCACCCACACACACACACACACACCTCATGGGGAAACTGGCTCCAGGACTGCATGAACCCCATCACCCTCTTCTGTGGCTCCCCATGCTCTGAATGGTATAGTGGACTGTTGAAGCCCCCCATCCCCCCAAACACACACTCGTAGCACTGCCCCTGCCCCGTACCTCCCCATCTGATCAGGGCCACCACACAGCTGGTGGTACTACCGACCTCTCACCTCCACAGCCGCTGGCCATGCAGACGTCTATGGTGGAGCACAACCAACATACACCCCCACCATATAAGGGATCTACTTTTGGTCCTGGGACAGGTCCATGACTCTGACCCTGGCTGCCTCAGAGAGTGCTGCATGCTGGGGGGATGTGCCCGTGGACAGGTCACAGTCATGGGGGAATACCAGTGGTGTGCATTTGTCTGCAGATGCAGAACTTCACTGGCTGAATATGCACCCCGGGTGTGTAATTCCTGCCCATTGGAGCTTAGGCCCCAATATCAATAAAGTCAATCTGGTTTTGCCCTAAAAAGATTATTAATGTAAACAATATAATATTACAAAATATATCTAAATTAACAAATAAGTATCAGAAGAAGGTAACAATTGTTCCAATAAAAAGTGTTTATGATAATATTTGAAATAGTTCACTTTTTTGACCAGCCCAGTGGTGCTGAGGGTTGAGGCACTGGACGCCACACCTCGCACCATGCTGATGACCCATGTTCAGAAATGGGCATGGGCTACCGGGGGTCAGCAGGGGAGTAGAAGGATTGAGCATCCAGAAGACTGCTCTCCTTCTCTGGGGAGGGTTGGGGAGTTGGGTCTGGTGTCGCTTATCCCCTGGCAGTGGCTGGAAGGCATGGCATCATGCCATATTGTGGGTAGAGCTGGGGCGGATGCTTGCTTTTGCATCAGTGTCATTGCACGTACCCAGCTCCAGGGGCAATCCTACACAGCAAAAATCTGTTGGCCCCCATGCATGAGCCAGGGCTCTGGTGGCCTGACCCTCCAGCCACCTTCAGTTCTGCCTCGGTGGCTCCACTCTGGGGGGGCATCCCCAGGTGAGGGTGTGGGTCACAGAGCCCAGGGCAAGCCTGTTCACGGGGCTAGGGGTGCTGGAGGGGAAACATAGCAATGAAAAAAAAATAGTTAACTTTTTTAATAAACAATGATAAATAAGACACATTTTCATTTTAAAACATGGAACAATAAGATGGTTCTAATATGGTAACATTTGACAGAATCCAAAAACTTAAAACAGTAGCATTTTTGAAAGCAACAATTACACTCCACAAATCTGAATTCAACTAAAAGATATTTAAAAAAAATGCATGACCATTGGAAAGGGCACCTCTTATATTTGACAGATTTGAAAAAGATGTGCACAATATATTCAACCAAAAAGGCTTATTTCTTTTCAAGAAAACTACATTAAGATAATGTTAGGGTCACGAACAAACCACAAAATGTAAGGAAATCGGGAGGTATGGTCCAAACAACCATAAGTCCATATTTTCTATGTAGGCAAGATGGTAAGATTTTGTCTCTTTGGTATCTGGATTACTTACACCTCAATTCTATGCAGAATGCAACCCAAGAACACTGTGAAACCTAACTACCTTGCTTACACAGACTAACTGTGGATTTGTATAATTGTTTAAAAGTACAAACCATAATAAATTATTATTCTTATGACAAACTCCTTAACAGAACATTTTTTAAAGTACACAAGTAAATATTCAATAATCTTTATTAAAGTGATGAATTTTTATTAACACAACTGTCAACATGTTTGAGATTAACCTAGAAGCATTTATTTATGTTTTGATCAACGTGTTGATTTGTTCTTGGAGCAACTCTTTGCAGCATAATATTGGTTTCACACACATATTCATCTGAATGAGACAACATAGAAATGAAGTTTAACTGAAATCCTTCCCTTGGTAAAAGTGGCTATAAATGACTGATACATACATTTTTATCATTCAATAATCACAATCAGGCATTACAGCGAGTACTAAAGTGCTGGATAATTTCATTTCTCGGGTGTTAATGCACTTAATATCAATTTGTGACTCACTTCCTGACATGTCATTAGACTACAATAATACTCCCTGCCATACAGTACATATTGCTTAAAAATACATGCAAACATACATACATAATGCAGGCAGATAAGGACCTATATGGCCCACCCAGTCTCCCAGTATTACCCCAGTTACTGAACACCCCCCAAAAAAAGAACACAGGTTCCACAGAGATTATGCATTATACATGTATTATATGATTTATATTTTACTTTAAAAATATATTAAGATGACCAGCACAGTTAATCATTACTGACAATGCTGTTTTTCTAGAATAATGCACAGTCATGTGATCACATTTGATGAATCACATTCTTTTGTTAGTATAATAACTTAATATGGTTTTGGAAGGTTTATAGCTAAGGTGGTAGCCCTCCCTCAAACAACATGCTCGAGTGTGATACTTTTCTTTTTTTTTTATTTGGTTATTTAAAATTAATTTATCAGTCAAGCAAGACAGAGAACCATCATTCATTTTACAGATGTGACAGGGGGAGGTAGGAGGGAAGGAGACACAAGTTTCAGAGGATTAAGGAGAATTCACAACTCATAGGAAAAGGGAATAATAAATAATACTGAGGCAAGGCAAACAGCACAATCATAAATAAAGTGCAGTTTAATTGGTGATTTGGAGGTATGAATGTTGGAAGACTGGCAATGGTGGAGGTCAGGTTATTCTGGAGCTTGGGAAGTCAAAAACTAACTTCAGCTTGTCCAGTCTACAAGATGTACCACTTACAGGCCATAAAATCAGAACATGACAAAGAACCAGTTAATTTAACTATAGAGGGGTCTATGGACAAAAGTCATAGATGAGTGTCTTACACTTGCAAGTTTACATTAACAAATGTAACATAACCCAACCGCTGAGTCCTTTAATTCAGTGATTATACAAATGCACATTTAATCTGTGTAAGCAAGGTAGTCAGATCTCATGGTGTTGTTAGTTGGGTTGGGTTCTGCATAGAATTGAGGTATCAGTAATCCAGATATCAGAGAGATATAATCTTACCACCAGATACCAGAGAGATAAAATCATATCATCTTGCTTACAGAGAACACAGAGTCATTTTGACCGTAACTCCCAATTTCCTTTTGTTTTGCAGTTTGTTTGAGACCCTAATATTATATTAATGTAGTTTTTTGTAAGGAATGTCCATACTTTTTAAAAAAGAAATTCAATAACAGTTAATTCACTACATTTCAGTATGCAGCTTGATATTATATTTTATTGATAAGGAATAAAGTGTCCTTACTGGAGGAACATGTTAGAGATGAGAAAGAAGTACACTTCTGGTAGGGGAAGGTATATAGAGGCTATTAGGGATTTATATGTGATGACACTATATTTGTAAGTACTCAACTGGATTTTTTTTCAGTCCATTAATTTTTATATTTCTTCCCCCATAAATACTGATACAGATCATATTTGCATTCATTTTATATTTATCTCTATCACGAGTAGCCTTGTGATTTCAGCTCCAATCCCTTTCCCATTTTTTTAGTTGAAACATTGGCTTATTTGTAGGAATTCTTCGGGGGATATGAGGGTTGTGAGTGTTTTTTTTTGTTTGTTTTTGTTTTACAGTATTGGTTTGTTTGAAAATTGTCTTTTTTTCATTTACGATCAGTGTTCAAATGTTTGCTGTGGCAGGGAGAGAAAACATAAATGGTTGAATGGTGGACTGGTGTTTAGGTTCATATTGAAAGATTTCCTAGTGGTTTGATGCTTGAAAATTTTGTTTATTTTAAGATATTGTATGTTGGACATTGCCTTATCTTATTTGATCATATCATATCGTAAGATATCTTATATTGATACCTTATCTTATTTTAAGATATCTTAAGATAACTAGTTTTGAGATATCTTCTCCTCTCTTCTCTGATAGCTTAACTTATCTTAAGATATATTAAGATAGCTTAAGACACCTGAGGCCAGATAGTCAAAACTTTGCCCTGGTGCAAAACCCAGTTTGCCTGCGCAAACCCAATCTTGTATGGAAATTCCATGTTCAAAAGCCCAGATAGCGCAGGTGCACTGGGCTTGCACTGGGGCAAAAAGTGGAGTGGAGTGCAATGCAAAATTATGCAAATGGGGGGAGGAATGGGGACCTGACTATTGGTGCAGTCTGATATCCTGAGTATTTTCCCCATGCAAGGGTGCCAAGCGCAGCCCCCTTGTGCAGAGCAAGTACCAACAAACAAAACCAGATCTTCCTCTGGTCCAACCCTACTGGCCACTGGAGATAGTGAGTCAGCAGCCCCCCAACACAGTAGGCCTTGGGTCTAGTGGTGCCCCCGATCCCAGTCAGGGTGTCCACTGATTCCTACCCCTTCCCTGTTCTCTGATAGCCATCCCTGTATAAAAGAATAGATACCCTGGTAATCTAGTTTTCCCTTCCCACACCCTCATTCTCTGATCATTGTCCCCATATAAAATAAATGATTCCATGATAGTCAAAAGGTTCCCCCTCCCAATCGCCATCCTGTTATTAAAGTTCTTAACATTTCAATGGTAGTCTAGTGGTCCCTCCCTGTCTCCGATCATTGTCCAGTTAAATACTAAGTAACATATCCCTGGTGGTGTACTGCATTCCCTACCTCCACACCCTGGCAGGTAGTGACACGCCACCCTTACCCCCATCCCAACCCTCAGCTGACAACCAGGAGAGCCTTCCTCTCTCTCTCTCTCTCTCTCTCTCTCTCTCCACTGCGGTCAGCCGCTGACTGAGCTGTCACTGAGTGCATACTGTATAAAGTATGCCCTCATTGATTCTAATTCTAATTTATTCACCTCAATATGCTTTAGCAGAGTTTCCATTTTTCATAATTGCAAGCTTGCTGTATAAGTGAGCTCTGTTACATTATCAGCTGTTCTTCGACAGTGCACTGACTGCTGCATAAAGTATTCAAGCTGGCCAAAAATTCTGCTTCCAAAAGTAGTGTTTATTTTCTAGCAGGTTCAGTTTGTGCACTGAAGTGTATTCAGAACAGCAGTACATACATAGAGGATTATGTATGAGCAGTCATACATAACAAGTATATTCTTGTATCGAGAGGTTTCCTTGGTAACAGATAACCTCGAGAGCACAGCTCAAGAGGTACTCTGTTACCAAGGGAACCTCAAGATACAAGAATTTACTTGTTTGCGTATGACTGCTCATACATAATCTTTTATAGTGTATGGGCAGTCACAGCATAGCAAATCACACAAAACCAGCTGGAGAAGACAACAGAGAATAGACATTTTAACATTTTCTTTTTTTTAACTGACACAGTGTGCTGCATATGTTTCTGTAAATTCAAGTTTAAAAAAAATGCTAATTCCAGCTTAACTGGATTGAGGAAAGCAACTATGTGGCAGCATTGCAAGTTGTTATGCTGCAGTAGTGACATAGCTAGTGCAGCATAACAGCTGTGATGACATAGCTACTGCAGCAAAAATCAGCTCCATTCTAGTTAAGGATTTCTATCCATAACAACATTCTACCATACACTATAATACTGTCTTAATGTTTTTATATTCTGTATCAGTGTGTGATCATGTAACTTGTAGCAAGCTCAGTGTGTTACATTGACTTTTGTTTGAGTGGAGTGTATTACCAGATTGAAAAGTAGTAGTTGTGTGCTTTACTGCTTTTAATTTCTTTTCTTATTTATGATTTTTTTTTGTTTATTGAAAACAGTCTGAGCAAGATTCTGCGATACATGATTGCACACTGTTACGGGATTTAAAAAAAATATTATGACAGTGTCATATGTGTTGCTATTCAAAATACACTTCAGTGCATAAATTGAGCCTGATAGAAAAAAAATGCTACTTTTGGATGTATCATGTTGGGCCAGTGTGAATGCTTCATGCAGCACTGTCAAAGAACAGCTGATCCATGTAACAGAGCTTGTGTAGAGCGCATGCTTGCAACTGTGAAAAAAAAACTCTCCCAAAGCACATTGAGGTGAACAAATGATTTAGTAAAAAGGAAACAAATTAAATGTAAACATTACCAAAGAATGATGCAATATGCTTTTTGAATGTGGCACACAGGATTTTGCCAGAAAAAAAATATGCTCCTTCATGAGACAGCTGTACCAATCAGCTGATGATGTACTCCTCACGCTGTAGTCAGTCACATCACTCCATTAATGAGGTCAATGTGTATCACAACTTGTTCAAGACTGGAGAGAAATCCAACCTATGTTTCAGTGTTAGGAAGTTATATAACTTATGTCAGTTTGAAGTGTATGGGTTATGTAAATAAAAAAGACACAGATTATTGTTCAAGATCGCAGTTTTATTTCAAACATCATTAAACCATTAGTTAAAAAAGTATGAGGTATTATGATTGATCTTTAGACATGGTTAATAATCAGTGCTACCAGTGGCTCTACTTTTAATTCCATACAGTCAGTTAATTATGTTGCTTTGTCTTTCTGAGCAAATCAAGGAACCTAGAAATGAGGTGGCTATGATGTGAAGATGACATATGTGATAGGTACCAGGAACAGCCACTCTTAGTAATAGCATGCTATGATGCTGAACTGCTGAACTGTCGATTGTGACATTCACATTCTTGATGCCCATTCAGTCTTCGTGCATGCAATACTTTAACATTAGCCTGACTGCTTTCAATTTCCTGATCCCCATTCAACAGCATTGAAACAGTTCTGCGCATGTATATGTTAACCCCAACCCAACTCTCAGTGTGGACTCCTTAATGCTAAAAATCAAAATTTTTCAAATGTAGCTATTTTAAAAAATACAAAATAGTCAATCAAATCCTTCCCTACAAACCTACACAATAATATAATATTTCACTATTTAAAGATTTATGTTTTTTTTCTCTAGGCAAAAACAAACATTTAATAAATAAATCTCATTGAAATCCTATACAAAACACATTTCTTTCACTTTAATGTCTCTAAGAATACTGAACCAATTCTAATGAAGCTTTCATGGATTGCAGAGTCTGCCACAAACAACAAATCCTGAAAGTTTCCTGTATATCTGTGGAACAAACATTCTGCAAGCAGCAAACAAAAAATCAGATTTAAATAGAAGTCACCACTACCCCTAACTATAGGAGCACTACTGCACCCCTATGATAATGCTAACTAATCTTAGATGTTATAAAAATTTAAACACAAATGGGAATATGATTGTTCACTAGATATTAACAAATCAGTTTGGGAAAAAATGAACTGAGGCAACTGTTGTAAAATTACATTTATTCATTTTGTGTTCTTTTTTTTTTACAGAATGACGATCCAAAGTGGAAAGTAGAATAAGAGATAAATGAAGTAATACTAGAGCAAAGTAAAAGAGTAGATAGCTGTAGTAGCAAAAATATAGAATCCAGCACTGAAAATAACTGCATAGAGATTTATACTGCAATTGTACAAGAAAAGAACGTACATTCCATATAATGCATATTTATATCTAAACAGCCAAGCCAGACAGCATGAAACCCAATTCTGATGCAGTTACTGCAGGAAACAAGGCAACTTCAGTGGGAGGTAGTAATCCCTTTTGTCATGCAGGAAAGTGAACTACACTGCACCCTGGTGGATTCTGCAGTATATACTATGTGTAATGATGCTTTTAATAAAATAAATGTATAGTATAAAGAAGATATGCAGCGGGCACACTCAAAATATGCAATTTATCTGCAGAAATAGTTGGAGCTGGTAGAGGTTGTGGGAACCTGCTTTTGCTGAGCAGCTGGGGATTTTAGTAGCTGGATAAGTTTTAAATTCTTATCAGTTTGTGGACTTTTAAGCAGGACTGCTGACTTGTTTAATAAGTGTTGTTTTGTGTGGGACCTTCCTCCTCCAGAGGTTGCAGTGCTTGGAGGTGCAGTGAGGGGCAGACACAGGGCTGATACACGCTCATGAGAGTTGGGTGTGGGCCAAAATCCCATCCTCCCCACCCTTCCCTCCCCAAATCACAGATCATTTATAGGGGAACACCTGCCCTGCAATTGGAGGAAAAGGCTTCAGGTGCAGCTCATGTAGTTCTAGCCACTGGGGGGTGGGTTTTAAGGCTGACAGAGAGGAGCTTAGGGAGTTGTAATTTTCCCCTGTAAACTAACTTTTAAGGCAAATAGGGGGGGAAAAGTTCAGCCAACCAAGTGTTGCAAGTATAAAGGTCTGCATGGTGTATGGGGGGAATTGCCTAGGTATAGGTACTGGTAGATCAAGAAACTATAGAGCGACTGAGTTGGTAATTTGGCCTAGAAAAGACTGCTGTGATGATGGGGAAGGGACCACATATCACTAGAGCAGATATCTTTGGGCTGGTGATTGGGTGCACGGGATGCGGTGCAGCCATGATACTGTACTGGGCTTGGAAGTTGGGGGGATGCCCAGTGTGCTACCAGCTGGCACAGCTTAAGGAGGAGGTAGAGGGAATTTAAAGGCAGCTGAAGGGGCTGGGGGGAGGATTGGAGAGGTAGGAGGCAAGCGGTCACCTAAATGAAAATACTAGGTGCTGGGGCCTCCCAAGCTGGGGGAAGAGTGAAGAGTGGTGCTCACACTAGCAGAGGAGTGAAGGGGGGCACACAGAGGGCACTTGGGGACCCCGGCAGATGGGGCCAAAAGGTGGAAATTTCCACAGCAGTAGGCAAGAGTCTGGGGGTGTCCAAAGGAAACCGAGAGAGGCAGTAGGGACAGGGGGGCACTGGGGGATGGGCTAAGGCTCACAAATCATTTTTATCCTCTACACCCATTGGTAGAAGAGAGGTGTGTGGGGGAGGAAGAGGAGAAGGAGGATGCTGCTGCTGGTGTAGCTGGGACAGGGACAGATAGAACGGGTATAGAGGGCAAGTGTCAAGGGCACAATAGAGGGGGTTCCGGACAGGATGGGGAAGAGGGGTAGGTCAAAGAAGAAAAAGGAGGATCAGGGGAACAAGGAGGAGGCTGATGGTATGGAACAGGGGAGCACGACAGGCAGGAAGGCCCAGGACATAAATGGGATGATAGCGAGCAGAAAGCCAAATAGGCAAACTGGTAGGATGGATGGATTAGTAAGGAGTGGGGAAAGAGATACAGAGAAAGATACTCCGGTGGGGGGGGTAAAGAAGGCCTGGACATGGGTAGATGAGGTGACCAGGGACAATAATGAAGGGGATACCTTCAACACCCAGATTGTGGGAGGTGAGAGGAGCCAGTTGAAGGGAGAATCCAGACGAAGGGATAAGGAGGGGCATGGAAGGAGGGGGAACCTGAAGGGTGATAGGAAGGCAAGTGGAAAGTTAGAGTACTGCTATTGGGGGACTCCATGATCAGAGGCATACAGTGGGAGGGGCAGGAGGAGGGTAAAAGCTGTTTAATCTGAACCAAATGCCACCCAGGTCTGACAGTGCACAAGGCCAAGCACGAGTTGTATTCACTGGCAAGGGAATGCAGGGGAACCCTGGACATTCTAGTACACTTGGGGCAAACAACATAAATTGTAATAGTGAACTAGAAATTCAGGCAAGGTTCCAGGAGTTGGCCAGGTATGCCTTTCCCTAGGCTGTAAGATCTCCTTTTCAAAAATCTTGCCAGTGCCAAGGGCTAGTGGGGAAAACAAGATGAAGATTAGGGAGATAAATCAGTGGCTTAGGAAGTGGTATGGGAAATTGGGATATGGCCTGGCAGGGAACTGGGGGGGAGACCTGGGAGGATAAGGGGCTATATGCTAGGGACAGGCTCCACCTTAATTTGGAGGGGAAGGAAATCCTAAAGATCAAACTAGCTGGGTTCATCAGTGAAAGGTGGGGTTTAAACTTGTTAAGGGAGGAGGGATCAAAAAAAGGGGCAGTGCCAGTATATACAATAAATGAGGGACATGGTCTCCGCTCCTCTAGGGAGCTAGGGAGATATGGAACTGGGTCACCAGGTAGGGTGCAGGAGCTGAGAAATGGGAGCTCAAGGGGGAGAAAGGAGAGGAGGGGAAAAGGGTGGAGAGTGGCCCTGATAAATGCCAGGAGTTTAGGAAATAAAATGCCTGAGCTCCAGGCAATGCTGGTTGAGGGGGAGGTAGATGTGGCAGCAGTCACGGAGACCTAGGCCACCAAGTGCATGAGTGGACCTAAATCTGGAGGGCTACATTAAGGATCAGAAAAGATGGGGGAAGGAAGGGGTGGTGGTGTAGCACTGTTAGTCAGAAATGGCGGGTATTGGAGGGTAGAGGAGGCAGAGGGAAATGTGGAGGCTATTTGGGACAGGGGGTACAGAGTAAAGGTCGGAGGAAGACAGACCACCAGGCACTGGCGGAGGTCCTAGAAGAAAGTTTGGTGGCAAATCTCGAGGGACACTGTAGATTAGGAAAGGGAAGGGTAATAGTAATGGGGGACCTCAACATGCCAGGAACAGACTGGGGGACTATGACAACACCAGTGGCCAGAGAGCAGAGGCTGCTGGATGTCTTCCAGGATGCATTTCTGACACAACAGGTGGGTGAGCCAACTAGGGAGACCTGGACACTGGACATGGTCCTGGTGGACAGTGATCAGATTATTGGCCTAGAGGTGAGGGACCCATTGGCTGGAAGTGATCACGCCACAGTCTGGGTCTTCCTGGACCTAGGGCAGGAGGAAAGCCAAACAATGACAGTAGCAACTGACTTTAGGGGTGCAGAGTTCAGGGAGATGGGAAGGATCCTTAAAGATCATCTAGACAGGATAAGGCTGGATATGGATGCTGAAAGCAGGTGGGGGAGATCATTAGGAGAGGAATACAGGAGGTTACCAGATCCTGCTCAAGGGAAAGGCGTAAGTTTGGTAAGGCCAGAAAACCCTGCTGGTGGACCCGGGAGGTGCAGGAGGTGGTGAGGGAAAAGAAGGTGGGCTATAGGTGCTTCAAGTGGTGAAGGAGTGAAAGGGATCAGGAGGAATATGAGCTGACAGCCAAGATAGTCACCAGATTGGTGAGAGCAGCTAAGGCAAAAAAGGAGCAATCCTTAGCCAGTGGGATCCGGAGGGGGGACAAGGGGTTCTTTAGATTCATAGGGGAAAAAAGAAAAGTAAGGGGGCAGATCAGCAAGATAAGGGCAGGGGATGGTTGGGCACAGGAGGCGAGGGAACAGGCAGAAGTCCTAAATGAGTACTTTGCCTCAGTTTATACCAGGAGGATGGAGGGGCTACATCTTACGAGGGGAGCAGGGGAAAACCGGAGCAAGGGGTGAGACCAATAGAGACCAAGGGCCCTGATGGGTCTGGGGAAAGGGAGTGACCACCACAGACAGGTGAGGGGCCCAGCACTGCATGGTGAAAAGGGGGAGGACAAGGCTGAAATCCCAGTAGAGAAAGTAAGGGAAGCCTTCAGGTCCCTTCGGATGGAGAAAGCACCTGGACCAGATGAGATACATCCCAGGGTGCTGAGGGTACTGGCAGATGTCCTGGCAATCCCTCTAGTGGAGCTTTTCAACATCTCTCTGAGGACTGGGTGGGTGCCCCAAGACCGGAGGGTGGCCCATGTTATGCCGATCCACAAGGGGGGATCAAGAGAGGAGGCAGGAAATTACAGGCCCGTTAGCCTGACATCGGTGGTCAGCAAGGTGATGGAGGGTATTGTCAAGGAAAGGCTAGGGGGGTAACTGGAGCAAACTGGGTACTTGGACAATAGGCAGCATGGCTTTGTCATGGGAAGATCGTACCAGACAAATCTTGTTGAGTTCTATGACTGGGTGACGAGGGCCCTGGGCAAGGGTAGGCCATTGGACGTCCTCTTTCTGGATTTCAGCAAGGCGTTTGATTCGGTACCCCACAGTGGCCTGCTTTAGGGAGACAGTGGCTAAGATGGATAGGAAATTGACTCTCTGAGCATACACAGAAGGTGGTGGTTGGAGGGTTAGGCTCATCCCCAAGGTGGGTTACTAGTGGGGTTCCCCAGGGGTCAGTGCTGGGGCCACTCCTGTTCAACGCCTATATCTCAGACATCAGGAGGGGGATCAGGAGTGAGATGAGTCTCTTTGCAGATGACTCAAAGCTAAGTGCAGTGGTGGATGGGGAGGAGGGGAGGGTGGACTTGCTGGAGGACCTGGAGGCTCTGGAAAGGTAGTCAGGAAAATGGAAACTAAAATTCAATGCGGGGAATTGCAAGGTTCTGCACCTGGGAGTCAGAAATCCAGGCCAGTGGTATACCCTGGGAGGAGACATGATTCAAGTCATGGAGGGTGAGCAGGACCTGGGGGTACTGGTTGATGTCAAAATGAACAACTCAGAGACCTGTAGGAAGGCAGTGGCAAAGGCAAATAGGATTCTGGGATGCATCGCCAGGGGGATTACCTCCAGAAAGGTGGAAGTGATCCTTCCACTGTACAAATGCTTGGTTAGGCCACACCTCGAGTACTGTGTACAGTTTTGGAGACCACATTTAAAGAGGGACATTACACTCCTAGAGAGCATCCAAAGGATGGCAACCAAAATGATCTGGGGTCTGGGGGAGAGGATCTATGAGGAGAGGCTCAAGGAGCTCGACATGTACACCCTGGAGGAGAGGAGGGACAGGGGGGCATGATAGAGGTCTTTCAGTACATGAAAGGGATCAGTAAAGGAGGCCCAGTCAGGGTGCTCCAAAGGAAGGAGGGTGGGGCAACAAGAGGTCACAGTTGTAAACTGGAAGGGGGCAGCTCAGAGGGGAGAGGAGGAGATGTTATTTCACTTGAAAGGGTGGTGGAGCCATGGAATGCACTGCCCAGGGAGCTGGTAGAGATGGAGACTGTGGACGGGTTTAAGAGGGGATGGGACAGGTACAGGGGTAGGGTAAATCTGACCATTCACAATACAGGTGGAACATCTGGGACTGGGGACAGTATAACCCAAGGGGAAGGGGGAGGACACCAAAATTGTCCCTCAGTGCGGGTGCTGAAAATCAAGCAGACTTGAGAGACTGTTAGGCCTATTCTGCTGGCATTTTAGTATGTTAGTATCCTCGTGTGAAGAGGCAGGACCATAAGTGGCAAAGCCACGAGTGAGTTATGAATGGCCCGCCCATTCATAGGTGATGAATTGTCTACTGTGAATCAGACTATTGAATATTCTATAGCAGTTTACAAGTAATGGCTTTTAAACTGGCAGGTTGAAAATGTTGCTATTTTTTTTTATTTAAGCAGCTTGCTTCAGTGTTGCACTAGGCATTCTGATGTCATCAGCATTGTGAAAGTTGCTCTCTGATTGTTTCAGTATACCCATTGTGACAACAATAACAGAAACCTATTTTTGATATGTTGCTGTAACTGATGTCACTAGATAAGATATCTTTTCTATCTTGTCAGTTTTACCCCTATTCCTATTGTATATAATAACATGCCTTTTTAAGGTATGTGTCATTGATTTGAATAGGGTGTATCTTGTTTTACACATACTGTATATGTAAATTTTTCAGTAGTGTACTTTTTCATTTTTATTTTGTGTTTTTTTTTTATTTAAAATGTGATACCTTGATAACCCCAAGGACATTACATGCCCAGTTTCAAGGGTACCAAATAACCAGACAAAATATGTACAGTAATATAAATGAGAACTAGAACTACAAAAAAGATGAAAAGCCTGACAGTAAACCCATTAATGAACATTTCACTTTATTGTTCAGAAAATGTCCAAAGCTTATTAAAACAAAATATGAACAACACTGGTGAAAAGAAGGCTAAACTATCTTGCCGTATGGTGTACTGTGATGTGTGTGCCATTCATTAAGTTATAAAGTGACACAAAGCATTCCACAATGTGTAAACTCTTCTTAATGAGAGGTCAGTGGTAGTGGAGTACAGGGGGGAAACCATAATCGATAATATACAGAAGAATAGACTGAGCCAAAGTTCTTCTACAGGAAGAATAGATCAGTTAATTAATGTATGGTGCACTTGGACTTGAAGCAAGCAGATGTTACTCCAGTATGTAAATAAGCTCTGGTGAGAGCCAAGCAGCTGTAGCTATGCTCTTGCTCAGCTCATGGTGGAACAGTGTGCCGTGCCCAAGATGGCCACCAGATCTCAGGACGCATGTGCAAGCAGTTGCGTGAAGTCGCAGATGTGCACTGAGCTCCGGCGGCTATCTTGAACTGAGGAGAGCAACAAGAAAGGTTGATGTCTTGGAGAACTGGGGTTTAGGGCTAACTGGCAAAACTGAAACTGTTCCCCATGGACAAGAGAAGACTCGGGGGGAGACATGATTACAGTTGTCAAGTATCTAAAAGGGCATGGCACCATCAAACCAAGTGCAGATCTTCAAGATGCAGAAGGCTGAAATGGCAGCCAGCCCAGTGGTGCTGAGAGATGGGGAGCTGGATGCCACACCTCACACCACATTAGAGGCCCAAGTTCTGGTGTGGACTTGAGTTGCCAGAATTTGGATGGTGAGGGAGAGGATAGAGCGTCCTGGTGACTGCTCTTCTCTCCTGGGGAAGTACTGTTTTAGATATTATTAGAAACAAACAAAAATAATCATTCACACTTATTCACAATATGTCCCTATTAATTGTATTTCACTCAGGTATTTATTAAGTTAGAAAAAATAGCAACAGTGCAAGTGCAGTGGTTCGGTGCCAAACACACCTGGTTCATATGGCAATATTCTCTCTATAAAAGGAAGGAAACAGCAACAGCATTCACCTACTAAAATGTAGAAGACACCAACTGGGGTAACATTTGACTCCCTTACACTACCGGTCAAAAGTTTTAGAACACCCCCATTTTACCAGTTTTTATTGAAATTTACGCAGGTTAATGTCTCAATGTACTCTGAAATTAAAGCATAGAACAAATAAACAATTGGAGATAAAAAAGAAATCATAGAATCATTTTGTTTAACAAAATTTAATCTAAATTTTTGACTCATCAAAGTAGCCACCTTTTGCAGATATACTGTAACTGCCGAACACACTCGTGGCATTCTTCCTACAATGGGCATCAAATATTGTTCGGAAAGTTCTTCCCAACACTGTTGCAGAAGTTCCCACAAATGTGTTGCGCTTGCAGGTTGCTTTGCTTTCACCCTTCTTTCCAGTTCATCCCAAACCAGCTCGATGGGGTTTAAGTCTGGAGACTGTGCTGGGCATTCCATGATTTGAAGCCTACCGTCTTGTTCTTTTCCTCGAAGGTAGTTCTGACATAGCCTGGAGGTATATTTTGGGTCATTATCTTGCTGTAGGATGAACCCCTGACCAACTAGGCATAGACCAGAGGGTATTGCATGGCGCTGCAAAATGCTGCGGTAGCCCTTTTGGTTCAGGGTGCCAGTCACTCTGTGCTGTTGTCCTGTGAGCCGCCTATCACGCAAGCTGTTGACTCTCAGAAACTTGTCTTCTGATTCTGTTGTGGCTTTGGGTCTGCCAGACCTCTTCCTGTCAGAGTTTCCTCCAGTTTCCAAGTGCCTTTTGATGGTGTAGGAAACTGTACTCATTGACACCTTGGCTTTCTTTGCAATTTCTGTAAAGCAGTTTTTGCTAACGTAAACTTTTTTTTAACCTCTAGCAGTTTACCGCTTACCTTTGTACCATTTCAGGTTATTCACTGGACTAGAATTACTTAAATTTCAATAAAAGCTGGAAAAATGGGGGTGTTCTAAAACTTTTGACCGGTAGTGTATGTTTCTGGGATTTGTTTTAAATTCCATCTTAGTAAGCACAAAGCAATCAGAATCACTTGATATTAAAACTAGGACAGGATAATTTACTTATTTCTTGACAAATGCTACTGAGACTGGTCTTTTCATAGTCTGGGGTGGGGGGAGGGTGTACTCAGTATAAATATTTGCATTGAGGCAGTTATACTGAAGTTTTCTACCTGTTGGACAGTAAGAGTGAACGCTGTCTATAATTAAATACCCTGATCTAAATATGCAAATCTGGATGCACAGTGCCTATAAAGTACCATATAGTAAGAAAATAAGTTATATTACATCAATCAGTCCAACTTTATTTAACCAGGCGTAGACACCATTGAGCAAGCTCATTTTCAAGGTGGTCCTGGACATTATTTTATTTTTTTTTTATTTAATAAACTTTATTAAGTTTCAGTACACCAGACAGAAACAGCATTACAAGTTAGTTATGAAAACTGGTGTCTAATATCCCCCCCACCCCTCCTTCCCTCCCAGGCCACACACCTTAATTACTTAAACACAGAGCTCAGGGTTCAGCCAGTATATCAGGGTTTCCAGTCCGCCAGAAGGGCCTCTAGGTTTCCCCACATCGCCAAATAGGTTCTTAATCTATCTTGCATAGAGGCAATATGTCTTTCCAGCTGCAAAGCAAGCATAATCTCCCTGTACCATTCCAGTGTGGTGGGGGGGTTGTCATCCACCCAGTGACGTGCAATAACCAAGATATGTGCTTTCCTTACCCTAGGAGTATCACTGGAAAGATAACTTAACAGGCACACCTCCGGGATAAACAAAGATTCCAATCCCAGAATGGGATTGAGTGTTTCTCTAATAGATTGCCAGAATGTTTGCACTTTGTGGCAGGTCCACAGCATGTGATAAAGAGAGCCCTTATCCTCTTTACACTTACTACAAAGTGGCGTGGTCAACCTCCCCATTCTGAACAATTTCACTGGGGTTAGATAAGTATTATGCATAATATTAAAATGAATTAACCTCAATCTATCCTGTTTGACATATCTGTATATTGCTTGCCAGAGGCTTTCCCATAGGACAGGATCTTCCGGAATACTCAATTCCTTCACCCAGTAGTAACATACCCCAGTTGGTAACCTGGAATCTAAGACTTGTAAGGATTTATAACACATGGAGACTGGGTGGGATTGAGAGGCTGCTTGAAGCAATGGGGCCACCTCTAAACCCAGTAAGCCTTTCAATGGAAGAAGGGCATCAAAGGTCCTAAGGGCTTTACATACCTGGATGCATCTAAAGGCATTTTATCAGACGTCCCAGTGATGCTCTGTAAACTGGCAAAGAAGTGGCCTCCCATTCACCCAGAGATCCAAACCTTATACTTATTCAATTGAGGCCAGAAAGAGGAGGATATCGGCACCCTCCAATCTTAAAATGCAGGTTACCTACTACAGGTTGGTCCGCCGATTGGCACCACCTTACTCCAATATATTTTTGAATCTGCAGAGAGGTCTTTAATGACCACCCCATAGGGTTGTTCCTCAGGGGTTTAGGCAAGTGGGAGGGGGAGATATATAAAAGGGCCCCTAATGAGCATTTAACTCTGTTCATAAATGTTTCTCTATATTAAGCCATAAAGGGGTGTATTCCAACGGCTCCAGTTCTTTATACCAAAAGGCCAGTTTACTCATGTGAAATGCTATATAATATAGGAAGAAAGAGGGGGCAGCTAGGCCTCCCCTGGGCTTTGGAGCAGTCAATTTAAAGTAGGATCTACGAATACTCTTCCCTCTCCAAAGAAACCTGTTCAATAACCTTTGGAGTTTGGAGAACCACGTTTTGGGTAAAGAACTCCCTAGCATTCCCATTGGGTATAAAATTCTCGGCAGGATATTCATTTTAACAGCTCAATCTCCCCACAAGGAGAAGGGGCAGAGCCCATCTCTCCATATCTCCAGTTATGGTTTTAATTACAACACCGAGATTGTCTTTAATCATGGTTCCCATGTCTCTAGAAACTTTAATACCCAGATATAACAAAGACCTTGCTTCCCAGGAAAGACCATAAGGAGCCAATTCCGCTCTATTCACTCTACTATTTAAAGGAAAGATCTTGGATTTGTCACGGTTCAGCTTATAAAATGATACCCTCGCGAATTCTTCAACTTCATCTAGTATAGCTGGAATTGATATACTAGGCTCTTCCACATGAAATAAAATATCTGCATAAGCTGACAAGACGTATCTCACGGTTCCCACCAGAATCCCTCTAATACTGGTATTATTTAGTAGTCTATGGAGCAAAGGCTGTAGGTATAAGTTAAAAAGTAAAGGAGACAATGGACACCCCTGTCTTGTCCCCCTAAACAGCTGAAAGGCGGGAGACAACACCCCGTTACACTTAACTTTAGCTAAAGGGGCAGAATAGAGATGTCTTATCCATCTCAGGAACTCCTCGGGCATGCCGAATTGGGATAGGGTGGCAAAAAGGAAGTCCCAGGAGACCCTATCGAACACCGTTTCCGCGTCCAGAGATACCAAGACCATGGGTATGTCGGAATCCCTGGCAGCGGAAATGAGATGTAATAATTTCCTTAAATGATCTCCAGACGATCTTCCAGCCATAAATCCCACCTGTTCACAACCTATGAGATTGACCATTACTCTTGAAAGCCTAGCGGCCAAGAGTTTACGCCAGCTATTTTAATATCCGAGTTTAGTAGGGAATAGGAATGGAACTACTACATTTAAATGGGTCTTTCCCCGGCTTCGGGATTAATGATATTACTGCTTCTTGGAAGCTGGTATCTGATATACCATTATCATACCAATAATTAAATACATTCCGTAAAATTGGACTTAATATAGGTAGAAACATCTTATATAAGTTATTTGGTAGTCCGTCAGGCCCCCCGGGGACTTATCAACCGGCAACTGGCGGATAGTCTGTTGGATTTCCACTAAAGAAATTGGCTCGCCCAAGAAAGCTGCCTCTACAGGAGTAATCTTAGGTAAACTCACAGAGTTGAGATAATGTTCAACCTCTGCATTACTGGGACACGATGACGGAGCTACAGCATAAAGCTCCTGAAAATATTTACCAAACCCAATTGCAATTTCTTTCGGGTCAGTACACACCGGACCCTCCTGACTTTCTCTAATCCCTGCAATGAATTGTGAGGACTCTAGTTGTCGGATACGCAGAGCAAGAAGCTTCCCTGGCCTCTCCCCCAACTCCAAATATCTGAATTTAGTTCTCCGGAGGGCCAATTCGGCTCTCTGAGAAATTAGTCCTATATATTGAGCCTGCATCTGGTGTAATCTGGCCCAAGTGTCTGCCGAGGAGTTTCGGGACAAACTGTGCTCGAGACTTTTAATAGAAACCAGGAGAGCATCAAGTTGAGTCTTCTGAGAGTGGGTCCTTTTTGCCGCCATTCTTATAAACTCACCCCTCAATGAACATTTTAGTGCCGCCCAGACCAGATCGAATTTGGTAACCGAGCCCTGATTAATAACCATGAAGGAAGTAATAAAGTCTCTAATGCATTCCTGGGAAGCATGGTCTCACAATAACTGAGTATTCAATTGCCACAGAGGCGAGCGTATGCATCCTGCCTCTAACCAGTAGCTCATACTGACAGGGGCATGGTCAGACAGAACTCTGGCTGCTATCTCCACCTGAGAGACCCCCGACATTGCAACAGCACTTAATAGCAGATAATCAATTCTAGAATGAGTTCCATGTGCTGAAGAATAGAAGGTGTATTGCCTCTCTGCTGGATTAAGGATTCTCCACACATCCAGCAGAGCTGCCCCATTAAGCAACTCTTTCATGGCACGCTGGGCTGGAGAAAGACCCCATTTACTACCATCTGATCTATCGAGCTCAGCCTGGAGCACCAAATTCCAGTCCCCACCCAGTACTGTCAGCTTTGGTGGATTAGTTGCCACTAAGTTTAACAGGTGAACAAAAAAAGAGGGAGAATCAATGTTAGGCCCATAAATCGACCCAAACAATACCGGATGGGATTCTAACATACCATGAATCAGGACATAACGGCCCTCTGGGTCCCAAATTTCTTTAGTTAACTTAAAAGGGACTCCCTTAGCTAACAGTATCACCACTCCCCCTTTATTTGTTGCTCTCCCTGCTCCAAAGGTTTGCCCTACCATAGCCTTCTAAAAGAGTGATATCCTCCTCCTCAAATGAGTTTCTTGAAGAAACGCTATTCTGGCTCTCAATTGTGCTAAATGTTTCAGAATTACCTGCCTCTTAACTCTATCTTTGGCCCTCTTATATTCCAGCTTACAAACTGATAGTGATTACTCATGTCCGGGAATGCAATGAAGTAAAGAATGGGAGAGTCTAAAAAATCAGGTTGTGCTTGCTTGCCAACCAGTCCTGAAGTAGAATCATCCTGTGGATTGACTGAAAAGGGCACTACACCCCTTAAAGCATTCCTAAACCCACATAAGTAATAGTGTGTGGTCGTGTCCCAATCACCCCCAGCCCTTCCCCCTGCCCATCTCCCCAACAACCTCACTAACATTATCTACCCTGAAACCTCCAAACCCCTCCTTAGCAAACAATCCTCAGTTCAATACAACTGCACTCCGAACATCTACATGCCACATGATGTTAAATATGAGCAACCTGGCATGGCTTCTCATCCCCCAAAGCTCCCCCCCACCCAGCAACTGTTTATATCAATGAGACTATATAAATTCCTTAAAGTAACTTATAGCTTCCTTATGCCCCAATAAGTTTGCTCTAGAGCAGCAAAAAACCAAAAGTATGCAAAGGAAAAGGCAAGACCCCTCCCCCTCAGGTGAGTCTTCTCCATTGCCCCTCCTTGTATTCACTAGAGTGAGCCATGAATACTAAATATCCTTTTGCTTTGCCTTGGTGTGTAAACCTGTAAAAACAGAAACAGCAACAAAACAAAAAAAAAAACCGGCATCTTTTAATAAGGTCCCGAATCAGTTCACCACCTCCTGGGATACTGCAGTTCAGGAAACGTGCTAGTGGCGAAATTAAAGGCTCAGGAACTCAAAGAATTTTAATAGCTCTCTTTCCTCCACTCAGTCCAGTGGCGGCTAGCGATATCTCAAAACAGCAACCGATTTCCTTCATCCAAAACTCAAAGCTAGCAGGGATCACAGCAGGCATATTTCTCAGCTCCAATGCGCCACTACCCCTGCAATAAACTCTCAACTTCAGAGTGTCTCCCTCCAGCTACCATAAAGTACAAAATGAATATGCGATTCCATTCATTGCAACAGAGATATGAACTACCGAGTTTTTAGCTGAGGTCCTGCGACTTTCCCATTTTTGCCATTTCAATAAAACGATGCAAAGAATCCAGGGTAAACCAACACACTGCTGACAAAAACTCAGGGCTCATACCTTCTTTCACTTGAATAGATCAGGGAGAAGACCTTTTAATTCTCCCAGAGCTTGTGCAAGGGAATCGAATGAGTGCCAGCTATCTTCCAGTTTAACCAACAGGATCGCTGGGTATTTCACCGGAAAGGCTTTACCTGCTGCCAGCAGCTTTGAGACAACAGGATGAAAATCTTGCCTCCTCGTCCGCACCGAGTACGGGAGATCCTGAGAAATACGGATTTTCCGATCTTCCCACATAACTTCCTTGATCTCTTTCACTTTAGATAACAGATGCTGCTTATCTTGATAATTTAAGAATTTAATGATAACTGGTCTGGGTGGCTGACCGACTGCTGGCACAGGGCGTAGCGCTCGGTGAGCCCTCTCGATTATATAGTCTCCACCAGTCGGGGATGGTCCTGCAATTTTAGCACATAACTTTTGCAGGAAAGTAATCGGAGCATTCCCCTCTTCTTTCTCTGGCAATCCAACTATAACTAAGTTGTTTCGCCTACTCTGCCCCTCCAAGTCCTCAAGCTTGTCTTCTAGTTTTTTAAGTCTACGGACGAAGTTCGTCGTTTCCCTTCCAGCTTTTTCCTGTCTTTTCTCCATGGATGAAATCCTCACTTCTGCATCTCCCACTCTGGTAGACAGCGAGGCAACTGAGCTCTTAATCGTTTACAAACCCTCCGATATCGTGGCGACCGCAGCCTGTAGCGGTTGCAAAATTTCCAAAAACCTCTACTCCGAGAGCGCTGTTGCTGTTGCAGGCATCTTTGGTAGGCTAGCGGCTTGTGGTTTGGGCCTTTTCGCGGCCTTGTCCTTCTCGGGTGTGTTAGGGGAAGAGTGCCGTGGCAACACTTTTTTCATGTAGAATTCCATTCAATCTTGAGCCAGCCGATCCTAGATGCGTTTCCCCAGCCAGTGAGTACACAACAGAGCAAACTTGAGTCGGAAACCTTACATAATCTGAGAAAATAACAGGCGGGAGACGGAGCTCTAGGGACGAGTTGCTTCTGCTCAGGCTGCTATCACGTGACCCCGGTCCTGAACATTAATACAGATCAAGGGCAAAACATAGGGAAGACAAGGAAGAGACATAGTACATTTGGAGGATTGTTTAGGTCTATACATACATAGCTACATAGGAAATACAGTTGCAAGCTCGTAAATAGTAGGCCAATGCATTGATAGCTAACATGGGTAATAAGGTCATAATTAGTAAACTCAAGAGATAAAAATGTAATACTTGGATAGTAGTCAGTATAAATCAGCTATAATGCTAAGAAGAATATGCAGGGGAGAGAAGGGAAGTAAAGAAGCAGGGGAGGATGGGGACAGGGGAAGAGAGAGAGACTAATAAGTGCTAGGTACCTCCTAGCAGGGAGGTGACATTGAGTGAGTTACAGTGATATTAGATTCGTAGATGATACTAGGGATAAAAGAGGAGAATGTATATAAAGTGGGGGGGAGGGAGGGGACGGGGGAAAGGGAGAGAGACTAATAAGTGCTAGGTGCCCCCAAGCATGGTGATGAAGTAGTGTGGTTACAGTGATATCAGATACGGGAGCAATACTAGGGGCTACAGGTACAAGGTCACTTAAAACAGCTACAGGTTTCCTTAAGGTATTTAGCTATTAGAGCTTTGAAAGTGAATGGACCATGAAGGGATGAGAGTTTAGGTGTGTTTTGCATGGCGTTCCATAAGGACTGGAGGGAAAAATTGATTGCAGCCATGCCATAGGTTGTTTTTACTCTGGGTATCTGGTAGCAGAGTAAGGAGAAGCGTCTCAACCCATAAGATCCCTTGGCACATTCAAAGAAGTTTGAAATGTAAAGTGGGAGTTTGTCAGACAAGGCTCTGGAAAACCAAAGAGCTTTCCTTTTCCTCCTTGTTGAGAGGGAGGACTATCCAATCTCTTGGTACAGTATGCAGTGGTGGGTGAGAGAGGGCAGGTTTAAGATAAACCTTATGGCCCGGTGGTAGAGTGTGTCAAGTTTGCTGAGCACAGTAGAGGGGCAATGGTTGTAGAGAAAGTCGTCATAGTCCAGTAAGGGTAGGAATGTGGATTGCACTAATCTCTTTCTGTTCTTTGGTAAGTAGGTGCTTAATGCGGTAGAACACTCCTAGCTGCTGCCTTAATTTTTTTGAGACCTCATTTAGGTGGCACAGGAAGTTAAGCTTGTTATCCAGACAGAACCCTAGGTATTTGACGGTATCTACTATTTCAAGGGGTTCACCCAATATCGTTAGAATCATGTGCTTTTGTGTCGGTCCCGGTGCTGCCTTAGGTGAGAGGATCATGGCTTTGTTTTTTTTTTGCATTGAGTAGGAGCTTATATTTGATAAGGTTATGTTAGAGAGAGATGGAATCTTGCTGTAGGTCCTCAAAGGCTGAATCCAAGGATGAGTTTGAAGTGCAGAGGACAGTATCATCTGCAAATAGGTGCACATTAGCTATATACAGTTGTGCATCAAGGTTGTTGATATAAATTGCAAATAGGATCGGACCCAGGATGGATCCTTGGGGGACACCTCGTGGAAGTGTTTTTAACAGGGATAAATCACCTGAAGCTTTAACTTGTTATAACCTGTTTAGTAAGGTAGCTGGTGAACCATTTAATGGCAGTCTTATCGAGGCAGATATTGCACAGTACAGTAAGCATAATATCGTGGTCCACAGTATCGAGTGCCTTACTAAGGTCAAGGAAGAGGGCAAACACATACTTCTTAGAGTCCAGGGCAATTTGCCAGTCAGTGGTTACTTTTGCAAGGGCAGATACTGTGCTCTGTTTGGCTCTAAAGCCGGACTGTGCAGGATTTAGCAGTTTCTGTGACTCCAGGTACTCTCTAATTTGGGAGTTGACAATTTTTTCCAATAGTTTTGATAGGGTAAATAATAGGGATATATGTCTGTAATTGTTCAGGTCACTCTGATCCCCAGATTTAAACAAAGGTATGATGTGTGCAGTTTTCCAGGGCACAGGTAGCTCGCCCTGCTTCAGGGAGATGTTGAATAAGTGGGTGATGGGGGCCATTAAGTAGCAATGGCCCAGTTTTAGGAAGTAAGTTTCAATATTGTCGGCCCGGCACTCTTTTTTGTATCCAATGACAGTAAGAGGTCTTCTACGTGTTCAAACATGACTATATCGAAGCTGAAAGAGGAGGGATGAGATTGGTTGGGGTTGAGGTTAGCATTAGAGACAGCAATGGGGTCCCCTGATGGGCTGATCTTGTTGAAAGGCGAGGCATCAATGGCCAGCCCAGTTGTAGCAAAGTGTTCGTTGAGTCAGTCTAATATTGCAGACCAGTCTGTGAAAGTAGACTCATTGGACACTATTTTGCTTGGAAGGGAGGCGTCAGTAGTGTGTCCTTCAACTTCTTTTAGGATGCTCCAGAATTTGGCAGCATCATTTTTGTTGTCTTCCAGTGCAGCTTGGAAGTATTTAGATTTTTCAGATCTAATTAATTTGGTGCAGGCATTTCTGGAGGTGTGAAATGCTATTCAATCAGCCTCCAGTTGGGATTTCCTCGCCCTTTTCCACCAATAATCTCTATCCTTGAGAGCTTTCTTCAGAATAGGAGAGAACCAACCAGGAGGTCATTTTTATGTTTGCTTGCACGCATGTGCAAGAAACATAGTGCCATCATCCGAGTTTTCAGAGGTGTGGCAGCCATCTTCCAATTCAGTAAGTGTGTTTGCAGGCACGGCCGCTGTTCTCCAATGCCTGCTGGAGCCGTCTATAACAGCAGTCGAAAATGCAGTGGAGCACAGTTGAAAGGGGGAGCTACGCTTCAGTGAGTAGCGATAAGATATCGCCTGCTCATGCGCGCTCCCCCCACACACACAGACACGCACACATACTGTGTGCTCGCCCCCCCACGCACACACTGTATAGCCGACGGGGTACCTAACCCCATCGGCTGTGCTGCACTCCCCAACAGAGTTCCCACATGCCATGCTGGGTGCCCACCCCAGCATGGCTACACATGTATAGCCGACGGGTGCCCAACCCCCGCTGGCTCCACTGCTCCCCCCCGAGAATACAGGGTGCCACGCTGGGAGCCCACCCCAGCATGGCAACAGATGCTGTCACCGACAGGGGTGCCCAATTCCCCATCGGCTCCATGCCCCCCCAAACAGCCATCCTTGTGCCACGTTGGGAGCTCACACCAGCGTGGCAAACATCCTGCGTCGTCTAGTCCTTTGTTTAAAAAAAAACCCTGAAATAGAAAATGGTCCTCGCTGTCTCTGCACTCTACCCACTGCACGCCCTGCCTCCCCACACCCCTCACCCCATACTTACTCCGGACCCAGCGCCGACGATCTTTTGGTGGACTGGGAACACGTCTGCACTCTTCAAAGCCGACCGCGAACTGAGGAAATGCCGGTAAGCTGTATAATGGGATAGATAGGGTTTTTTCAACTTTGCTGCATATCTCAGGCATTTTTTGGAATTTTTGCACCAAATTTTCAACATGGGGTTTTTGGGACCCCTTCTCATGAATGTTCTCACTGTCATGGCATTAATCGAGCCAGAAGGGTGATTTCACAGTCACTATATGAAATCACCTTTCGGGACCAAGTAACAAAATGACAATGCCACTGTTCATAAGGTGGGCTCTCAAAAAGCCTATGTTGAAAATTTGGTGAAAATCTTGACTGTTTCTATTAGTCGCTACGCAGTTCCTACGCACACTGTAAGTTTGCGAATTTTCAATATTTTCAATCCAGATTTTCAACATTGCCATTTTATTACACTTCCTTATGAGCAGTACAGCTGTCATTTGTCACATCTTGCCCAAAACGTGTTTCTACCCATGTAGCACACAATGGCGCAGTCGGTGTGCGAAAGCAATGTTTGGGACAGATTAAGAAAATCACAGTTACACTGTTCATGAGCAGAGGTCTTAAAATGGCTATGTTGAAAATTTGGTGACAAAAGTGCATAAAATGACTGTGTTATGAGTGAGCATTGCGCACTTTCCACACACCCTCGTAAGTTCATGACTTTGTAATATTTTCAGTCCAGATTTTCACCAGTGGCATTTTTCCACACTTCCTTATGAACAGTACAGCTGTCATTTTTCATAACATGGCTGAAATGTGTTTTCACACTTTCAGCGCAGAGATGCGTGGTCGCTGTGGGAAATCATTGTTTGGGACAGATAAAGAAAATCACAGTGACACTGTTCATGATCGGAGGTCACAAAATGCCTGTGTTGACAATCTGCTGTAAAAAATCCCAAACTAATTACATTATGGGTGTGCATTGCACAGTTTCTATGCACGCTCATGACTTCAACAGTTTTTTTAATATTTTTACTGCAGATTTGCAACATTGCCATTTTTTACACCTCCCCATGAACAGTACAGTTGTCATTTTTCACATCCTGTTTGGAATGTGTTTTTGCACCTGTGGTGCTAAATGCTTTAGTCGCTGTGCATAAGCAATTTTCAGCTAACAAACTGATATTGCCACTGTTCATGAGGTGGGAGTCACAAAAAAAACATGTTGAAAATTTGGAGTGAAAATACCAACGAATGCCTGTGGTGTTAGGGTTTCCAACCATAACGCCTCACCCTGTAGAGAATGACAGGCATCAAGGGTGCGATTTGGGATTCTTACCTGTAATGCTCATACCATTCCACACCCTGCAGCCAGTGAGAGGCATCGAGGTATGCCTTGGACTCTTCGACCCCAAAGTTCACCCCATTCTCCTATACCGCACCCATCTCACCATATTTCCTGATGGAATGGGGTGCACATAAGTGCCAAAGACCCCATAGCACACGTGACACTTGTCAGTGTCTGCAGGGTAGGTGTGGTGAAATGGCGTTGCCGTTATGCCTGATGACCCAAAGGCACACCCCAATGCCTGTCACTCTCTGCAGGGTGGTGGTGGGGTTGGCTTCAGTTCAATACTTCACTGCCATTCCTATTATGCAGCTCTGTAACTTCTACACTACCAATGCCAATGCCAGCAAGCAAACATTCGGCATTGACAGATGCTTGTTTAGTCGTGATCACCTTAGGGAGTCATGTTTATCTATTAGGTCTTTTAAAAGGCTATGGAAGATATTAAAGGCCTCAGTGAGTGAGGGGGCTAGGTAGAAGTCCTGCCATCTGATGTTACCCAGGTCTCTCATGAAGGCATTCTGGCAAAACTTTTTCAGACATCTTTTCAGATTGAATTTGGAGGCAGATTTTATTTGGGGTGAATGTCTGATGCAGGCAATGGCAAAATGATCACTTAGGTCATTAAAGAAGACTCCAGTATGTGTAAAGTTATGGGGTTTGTTGACTAACAGGAAATCTAGTAGGGAGCTTCACTCAGGGATCTTTCCATTGGGTCTGGTGACTTCAGGTGTTATTTGTGACAGCCCACTTGTATCACAGAAGTCCTTGAGCTTCTTAGCGCTCTTGTTGTTCCAATTTTGGTTGAAGTTCCCCATTATGATAAACTCGGTGTTAGTTGAGTCGATTAGGCTTTGGAGATGCAGCAGGAGGGCAAGGCCACCAGATAGCAGGTGGTAGCATGCAGCAACAAGGAGAGCCTTTTCATTGGAGTGGGCTAACTTTAGTGCCAGGCATTCAAATTCTTTGGCCTTAGAGGTGCAATCAACAACTGTGACAAAGAATTTACTCTTAACATATATTACGACTCCCCCCCCCAGTGGGTCTGTCATATCGGTAGGTGCTGTAACCCAGTAAATTGATAAGTTTGTCTGAAGTTGATGGCGTAAGCCAAGATTCTGATATCATAAAGAAATCAGGAGATGCATGTAGAGCCCAGGTCTGAATCAGGTCAAGCTTCTTGAGGAGACTACAAACATTCATGTGGAGGAAGCTGATACCTTTGTATTGAGGGAGGTCTGCGGGGGTGCTTAGAGAAGCAGGCAGGCCTGGCTTAAGTTTGACATTTCCAGAGCAGAGTAAGAGAAGCAATAACAGCTTCTTGAGATAGTGTCTTAGCCTGCTGAGTAGCCGCTTGTTGCTTCGCCTGGTCCGGGTATGTTTGGTAATGGGTAAATGAGGGCTACCAGTGAAATTGATTAGGAATACAACATAGATAATTATTCTAGCTGACAGATTCAGAGGCACTTTCACATTATCTCTGGTCAGAGCCTGATGTGAGGATGGACGAGGCCATAAGAAGTTCGTCCTCTCTGTGTATTGTCATTGTTTATTAGAAATGGGCACAGCTTGGTGGTCGTCAAGGGAGGAACTTAGGCCTGGGTGCAAGTTGGCAACTGTAATTCTGACTGGTGCATAGGTTAGAGGGAAGAGGCAGTTCAGCAGAATAGTACTGCTATGCGGCACTATTTATTAGTGAAATTACCACCTAGAAGAGTAATGTTAACAGGATGGGTAGGACCAGATATATGGTAACTGCTTTAAGAGGCAGGGCTGGCTGGTGAAGGGGGCTAGAAGATGGGCATGGTTAACATTATTTGCTGCAATAGGAGTAAGAGGGGTTAGCCTAGCTCTCAGGGGAAGATCATTTAACAGAGGATGGGGTCGGGTGGTGTGGGAAGAAAATTTAGAGAGGCAGGTACAGTGCCTAGGAAGGGAGAAAGTGAGAAAAAAGCCATGGAGAGTTGAATCTCCAGGCAGCCAATCACGAGGTGAGCCTTATAGCAACAGCCAATCAGTGGGACTCCCAGAGAGTCTTTGGGCCAATCGGGGCTCCACAATTGTTCTCCAAGGCTTTCAACAAGCTTAACCAGCTTGTAGGGCTCCTGGTCAGGCTGGTGGATGGTGTGTGGCTGGATAGCTTCTCCAGACAGGACAGGAAGAAACACTTTAAACAGTATTGAATCCCCACAGTTACTGCAAAAAAATACAGCACTTGAACAGATCCCACGATAAAACCCCACAGTTGAAAATTCAGCTTGGTAGGTACAGTAAAGAAGCACTTTAAGCAATATTGAATCCCCACAATTTTAACAAAAAATACAGCACTTGTATAGTTCCCATGATAAAAGCCCCACAGTTTAAAATTTAGAGAGGCAGGTACAGTGCCCAGGAAGGGAGAAGTTGAGAAAAGAGTTGTGGAGAGCTGACTCTCCAGGCAGCCAATCATGAGGTGAACCGTATAGCAACAGCCAATCAGCAGGACTCCAGGAGAGTCTTTAGGCCAATTAGGGCTCCACAACTGTTCACCAAGGCTTTCAACAAGCTTACCCAGCTCGTAGAGCTCCTGGTCAGGCCGGTGGATGGCACACGGCCGGCTGGCTTCTCCAGCCACAGCTGCAGAAGCGTAGATGCGGTCACCCAGTCAGAGGCTCTTTGGAGCCAGCTTGTAGGGCTCCTGGTCAGGCTGGTGGATGGCATGCGGCCAGCTGGCTTCTCCAGTGGCAGTGTAGATGCAGTGGCCCGGTCAGGGGCTCTTTGTCCTGTACATGTCGTATCAGTGAATACCATCACTACTGGCTGTTTAATAAACCCCTTTAAGTCTGTATTAACCAGTGACATTTAAGAACAAGTGTCGGAAAAAGAATTCACATTTTCTAAAGGCTGGCACTCAGAAAGCAATTACACATTTACAAAATGAATGCTAAAAGCTGATACTGAAGCGTTCTTCTGTAGAAGCATCATTCTGTGATTACACAAACATTATATTTGCATGGCTTGTTATAGCTGCTCTGTCTAGATCCAATGTCAGTTCTGCTGCCAAACAACTTGAAACAACCAGTACAAGAAGGCATCTTGGAATAAAACATTCCCTACATGGCTGTCACAGAAAAGGTCTTTATTTGCCTTTTTAACAACATGCCCCCCTTGTTGTTATGCAACCGTCAAATGCTTTTGCAATTGGTATATATTTTGCAGCATTGCTTTCAAATAATTTGCCCATTCAAGAATACACAGAAACTTAGGAGGCTCTTTTGTAACTCAAAATTAACTAGATGACACAAGCTGCAAGTGAGCAACACAGGTGTCAGAACGCAGCATGAGGCAGGTTTTTTTCTGTAGAAACCGTATGAAATTATTTGCAAGCAACTGATAAATTTGTTTTACCTTATTCCCTGTATCCATGTTTTTAAGTTAGCAATTTTGTTTTATTTCCACAGTGTATCTCCCAAGAATTTATCTCATTCACTATATCCATTTTTAAGTTAGCCCTTTTGTTTTATTTCCTCAGTGTATCTCCCAGTAATTTAAAGCTATAGGAAGGTACAGTAGCCCACACAGCCTGTGCCCCTGTCTGTTTTGGGAACAGGAGCTGAAGCAGAGCTCTGGTGCTCTTCAGAAAGACCTGAATCCTCCTCCCGGCTAAGTGATGAGACATTGGGTGCTAGGCAACAGGTGTGGATTAACAAATTTTGTTTTATGTACACATCATATTTGCATGGCTTGTTATTGCCACTCTGTCTAGATCCAGATGTCAGTTCTGCTGCCAAACAACCCAAAACAACCAGTACAAGAAGGCATCTTGGAAAAAAACTTTCCCTATTTGTCTGTCACGGAAAAGGTCTTTATTTGCCTTTTTAACAACATGCCCCATTATTGTTATGCAGCCATCAAATGCTTTTGCAATCAGTATATATTTTGCATTGTTGTTTTGAAAGAACTTACCCATTCAAGAATATGCAGAAACCCAAGGGGCTACTTTGTATTTTGAAATGAAGCAAATGACACAAGATGAGCGAATAACACAGATGTTAGAAAGCAGCATGAGGCAGTTTTTTTCTATAGAATTTGTTTGAAATTATTTGCAAGCAACTGATAAACTTATTTTATCTCATTCACTATATCCATGTTTTTAAGTTAGCAATTTTGTTTTATTTCCCCAGTGTATCTCCCAGTAATTTACCTCATTCACTATATCCATTTTTAAGTTAGCCCTTTTGTTTTATTTCTTCAGCGCATCTCCAAGTAATTTAAAAAGAAGAAGAAGAATCTGCATTTATATAGTGCTTTTCATACACAGTGTATCCCAAAGCACTTTACAAGCAATGCTAGAATGGTAGTGAAGTGACTGAATGTGTAGTGGCGGCTACATTGCACATCAACACCAACTCACAGCCTGGATAATTGCAAAGCTATAGGAAGATACAGTAGCCCACATGGCTTGTGCCCCTGTCTGTTTTTGGAACAGAAGCTGAAGCAGTGCTCTGGTGCTCTTCAGAAAGACCTGAATCCTCCTCCTCCCAGCTAAGTGGCGAGGCACTGGGCGCTAGATGACAGGCACGGATTGATCAGATACACTTTTATAAAGATGATTAATACATTAAACAAGATGCCAAATTATTCCTCAGCTAAAAAACAGGAAGTCTGGGCAGATTGCTCCTCAGCTAAACCAGAAACTATATTGGGAGTCTGCTGTGTCCAATATGACCACTGGAATTATCTGTGTATGCATGGGAACTCGCACATGCACAGTAAGCACCAGTGGCCATATTGGACATGGCAGACAGTGCCATGTTCTGGCCACTGAACAAAATAGTGCAGTGGATGTGCCTCCACCTCCACTACTGGAACTCCAAAGAAAAAGGAGTTGATAGTATCCGGTCAGCTCCTTTTTCTCAATGATCCCAAAACAGCTGCAGGGCTCTGCCTACTGTAGCCATAAAAAGGTCTGAAAAACAATAGTAAAAAAAATGTAAGCCAATAAGTTTGACCAGTAATTATTATTAAAAAATGACCAAAAGTATAATCAAAAGGCACTTTGAGAACTGGGAAGGCAATAAACTGGGTAATGACAACAGTAAGCACTGATTCGCCAGAAACAGACCTTGTCAGACAAACCTTATAAATTTTTGAACCCATACGCAAAGCTATGGATTTAGGAAAATCTGCAAACGTAGTATACATGGACCTTAGAAAAGCTTTTAGTACAGTCCCTCATGAGTCACTGATTAAAAAAATGAAAAAACTTATTCCAAATATATTCATGAACTGGATAGAAAATTGCCTTTATAACAGAAAATGAGTTAAAATAAGAGAGGTAACATCTGAATTAGCAGACATTGTCAGTGGAGTCCCTCATGGATTGGTTCTAGGACTAACCCTTTTTAATTTATATATATATGAGATACAAATACAGAACTAACTGGCTGAACATGAACAGTGACATTTACAGACAATGCAAAGATTGGACTAATAATAGAAATAGAGGAAGGTTGTAAGATAATGCAGGACAGTATTGATAAACTAAGTAAATGGTCAGCAGAATCGGGTATGTTACTTAATCCAGAAACATGTACAATAATGCACTTTGATAAAAAAAGAATACGCTATATGAGTACACATTACAAGGTACAGAATTAAGGAAAAGTAACTCTACAAAGACTAGGAGTAATAGTAAGTTATAACCCCGAGTAGAAAACAACAGAGATAACTTCATTAAAAGAGAAAATCAAGTTACAGGTTGCATAAAACACAATATAACCAGTCAGGGCAGAGAGATAATGTTACAACTTTTTGGATTTCTTGTGCGATCCCACTTGGAATACACAGGACAGGTCTGGAATTCACATACTAAGAAAGATATAGAAGTCATCAAAAAATACAGAGGAGGTACACCAAATGGATTAAGGGGTTGGAGAGGAAAAATATGAGGAGAGAATGGGAGAGTTGAATAAGTAAACAATAGAAAGGAGGAGACATAGAGGGGATGTAATGTTGGCATTCAAAGCAAGTAGAGAAGTAATGGGATTGGTGTAAAAGAAACATTAGGGGTAGGGAAGGTGGGTTAAAGCTGGAGATCAAGTAGGGTCTGTGATGTTACAGTAGGTAGGAAAATAGGCAGAATAGCTGGGCCAAATGGTCCTTATCTGCTGTCAAATTCCATGTTTCTATATTAGAGACCAGGAACTTGCTAAGATATTATGGCTTAAGCAGAAAGAAAACAAATCAGGGGCTAGAGCTCACAGTATAAATTACTTGGTGACTTATGCACATCAGACAGAAAGAAATATTGGTACACACAAAAGATTATAAGTAATTGGAATATGCTACCTGAATTAGTGATTGAAGCAAAAATACCAACATGTTTCAAAACACAGTTAAATAAATATATGGATGCTGTAGAACATCAAATTACCACCTAGTGAGAATAGGCAGACAATTAATAAGGGCCAAGGCCAGTTCTGGGGGCCATACCTCAAGAATGATATGCACAGAGTGGAGCGCATCCAGAGGAGGGTGAATAAAATGCTAAGAGGTCTCAGTCAATTGTCATATGAAGACTGGCTAAAAGACCTAAACATGTACTCCTTGGACCAAGGAAGGGATAGGGGAGATATGATATAGACTTTTAAATATATCAAGGGTATCAAAAGGGTGCCAGTGAAGGACATCTTCCAGCTAAAGGGACAATCAAGAACTAGAGGGCATGAAACGCAGACAGCTCGGGGGGGGGAGTTCAGAGGAAACATTAGAAAATTCTACTTCACAAAAAGGGTGGTGGAAAGCTGGAACTGACTGCCAGAGGGAGTGGTGGGGAGAGGACTATAGGGGTATTCAAGAGAGTGTGGGATTGGCACAAAGGTCTGGTGGATCTTGGGGGGGGCAGTAGGAAATTACAAAATCCAAATTTGTAGGTGGGTACACTAGGCAGACTGAGTGGGCCTGGCGGTCCATTTCTACCTACACATTCTATAATTCTATGATTCTAAGGCTTAATTTAGCCTGTTAAATATACTAAGTTACTATGTAAGTAACCAAACAGCCCCTAATCCTTGTAAAAGTGGTCCAATCTTTTGTGAACATTTTTGATCATAAGCTCAATAGGGGTACAATAACAGTCTTTGATACTTTCCACTGTCTCAATTGATCCCACTAATTTGATGATTAGAAGATGTCGATGAGAATCTCTGCATGGTGCCAAATTTCAGAGGAGGGGTTGCTAACTATTTTAACTTCATGCCTCTGCACAGTTGGAGGTATATAATAACTATGGCAACCCTATGAACATGGAATGCTCTCTTGACCAACATATGGGCCTTTCCACCTGACACTAGGCTTTTTTTATCATCTTTGTCTTTTCCCCAGGAACAATTGCTATTAACTCATCCCTACCATTTTCACTCCTGCCTGCCATACTATATAACACTATGACAGCCATTCAGTTGTCAACTTTCTTGTCCTGCCTGTAACATTCTCCTGCTGTGGGACCCTTGAATCTCTTCAGGCAGAGACAGCATGGGGTAGTGCTGGGGTCTCCAGAGCAGTTTATGGAGCATAGCAACATGGACACTGGAGGACATCATGTTAACATGCCCCACCCCAGTTTTTTTCATGCTTTTCCTCTCACCTCCACCTCAAGTCACCCTTTAGATGTCTTCTCTTCAGGATGGGGCTGATATTTTACAATCACCTACAATGCTAATGCAGCTTCTGGAACTCACCAAAAAGAGGCACTATTACACTGGGGTGGACACTTCCCTCCTTACAGCCTGAACACACTAGCTCTATAGCATAACCTCGATTCTTCTGGCCCAGTGTGGGATTAAAGCTGTGGATGCTTACCCAGTAGTTCCACATGGTGGCAAAGTTCACAACCCAGTGTCACTGGTGTCTAGATGTAAATGAACACTAAAATGTATTTAGTTACAGAAGTATTTGTAATAGTATTATGCAAATAAGACAATAATTTTTGTAACTGTTGTGAAGCCTTAACTACTTGTTCTGTTATTTTGATGGTGTATTTTGCTTTCATAAACCTGACCAAAAAGAGCATGAATAAACATTGATGATGATGGTGACAATATAAATATAGCTAAGCAGAGTTTTTGACCTACTGTTCAATGTAATAAATGTAATATTACTGAGCACAAATTAAGAATGAAAGCAATTTTTCCAAATATGTGGTAAATTACATGGCCCACAACCATGAGAACATGATAAGGAAAATTATGGTATATTATTTTAGAGCGCAACATATTTTTTAAAAGACATAATTTGTTTCCAATGAATGTGTAACCCCCTCAGCAATATGTGGTGATATCATAGGGTGCATTAGCATGAGGCGAACCGACGCATTGTAGTCTGCACCACTTGCTTGCTCCTCTGTCTGCACTGCCACCACCACACATTTACATGGCAGCGGTTGTGGCACTCTGCATCAGTGCTCTCTCTCTTCTGGTGCAGCACTTCCCTTCAGCTGGGGGAAGGGGTGGCTGGCATGATTAAGGACAGAAAATGTCCCAAGCCCAGTTACTTCCATGAAGTAAAAAACAAATGTGCCAAACCTTCCAGCTATTGCATCCTGGGGGAAGGATTAATGTGTGGAGAAGATACCCATCTGGTTTTGTTGCCTTGGTAAACTCTGCCCATCCATGAAAGAGGTGGAAATATTAAATCATAGATGAGGGAGCAGCACAGCATGTTGTGGTTTGCTGTGGGGTTGTACTGATGCAAGTGGTGCAGTATATTTACAAGCCAGCAAAAAAACGGCTACATCACTACATGATCCGATGAAAATAATTGCTCTACACCACACTTCAGTGCATCGCAGCTGCCTGCAATACTCTCCATCATGTTTACACTGTCTGACCTGCACTAGTGCAACTCATTTGCACCACTTGCAGTGGTGCAGAACAGACATTGTAAATGAGTCTATACAGTAAATGTGTTTGTGAGACTTTTACCTTTAGGCCTTAAGGTGAAGGGTCCTGGGATTCATCCCTCTGTCTCTCTCAGCATGTGGTGCCTTCACCCAGGTGACTCCTTTTTGCACAACAAGGACAATTGTGATGCCCCCTAAGACTCTACAATGACACAGTCACAAATGTTTTGTAAGAAACTGCAGTCCACACACAGGTCTGGAGGGTTCAAGCATTTCAGCACATTTACTGGAAGGTCATGCACACAATTTGATGCATAATTTCCCATTATGAGAAACAGTTTATAATAGACATTAAGCAAGGGCTTGGGGCTCAAGGGCAGAAACATTCTGGGCTGTACTACAGTACTGTATATAGTGTCAATTTCTTGACACATCAACCATTGATGTACTGAGTGCAAAGGTGGTGATTTGAGCTTGGAAACTGACTTGTGTTTAAAAGGAGTACAGGCAGATTGTTCTATTGGAATGAATCCCAAATGCTCCTGGTTACTTGATGTTAAAAGTCTTATGTTAAATTAGCAATGTCCATACATTTCAGCACAGCATCAATATTCACAACCAGGTGCACTAGAAGCTCAAGGTTTCATGTCCCCACAGAAGCTGTACTTGTTGAAGCTGTTTGAAATGTTAATGCTGGTAGGTAAGTGCTCCTGTCTGAGATAATTAAGGGATCGTGGTTCTGTTCCTTGTCCAATCTAAAGTGCAATTCCTCCCATGGTAAAGTCTCAGTTATCTACTGAGCCTTAAAATTATAAAGTAAATTAATCTTTTGGAAAACCCTCTAGGGCTTGGCAAGGACTTTAAATGTTTCTTACAGTGGTAGGGAGATAAAATGAAGGCCTTCAATAAAGAATGGTATTTGATAATTAGTTGGTTCCTTGTGTGAATTATTTACTATTTACTTTTCTTAATCATTTGTTCTCAATTCAGTTGTTGTATCTTGCCACCTTTGCTTCTTCTCAACCTATTCTTTCTTTTTGGCCTTCAGTTGCTCTTTCCTTGTTTTTGTTTATTGCCCCTTTTTGCCTTATCTAAAAAAAAAAAAAAAAAAATCATATTTATTCATTTGTTAACCAGATTGGTGCACTGGTCCAAGGATTTTTTTAAGGCACGTCCCAGGCCAGAAAACTGGCACAAACAATGGGAGATACAGTGAAAATGAATGACAGTGAACACACATAAGCAAATAACTAGAATCAGGTGCAAGTCAGGCTAACATACAGTGGTGAGGCAGTCATCATATAGGTAACAGTGCCAGATACAAAAATCAAGGCGTGCATATTAAAAATATTTATAAATACATACATACAGTGCTTTGATAGCAACATCCTCTAATAATAGGTCTGACATACATTGACAGAGCCAGCAGCAACAAATAATACACAGAATACAAAATTAAGTTAACAGGTAGAAACACAGCTGCCATCAGGATAAGATGGTGACTAATTAGCCAGTTTTAAGGTGGAAGAAAAGGCAACTAGTGGGGGAGGCAAGAGAGTGCTATTACAGAGCCGGAGCAGTGCTACAGGCCTGAGGAAAGTTGCAGGTTGAGGAGGACAGGAAGTGGGTTCTTATAAGGATATTTAGATTTAGAGAAGGGTCGATGGAATGCAGTGAGGAGGGGTGGTCATTCTACAGAGAGGGTCTAGCAGTGGAAAAGGCTCTTTGGCCCATCCTGGTGGAAATGTCTGGACAGATGAGTTGGAGATAGGACGACTGTTGAAGATTACGGCTGTAAGTTCTGGGCTGGATCAGAAGAGATAGAGGGGAGTAAGAGGGATTATGGATGGCATCCCCAATGGTGAGGACCAGCAGGTAGGAGTGTTGGGCTTGAGGGGGGAATCAGTTTAGGGACTGGTAAAGGGAGCAGTGGTGTGTGGAGAGAGGGCACAAAGGGCAAAATAGCAAATCCAGTTGCAGGTTGTATTCAGCCAGTTCTGTTTGACAGCAGATGTAAGGGAGTACACTGGACACCCATAATTGAGGAGGGGGAAAGGAGGCTGCCATGGGCTATGGCAAGGTAAGCAGCTGGCATGAGATGATCAATTAGGAGATAGTAGAGCCCCAGCTTCTGGTTAATGTGACAGATCAGAGAAGCTATGTGTTCAGAGTAGGGAAGGGATGGGTCTAGGATTACTCCCAGATACTTGAATGAGGGAATGTTGTCAAGGAGAGATTTATCTGGTGAGTGGACAGTGAGAAGGCAGCCAGAGTGGCCAAGAGTGGAGAGTTTGGATTTGGAGCCGAATAGCATAATCTTTGTTTTGGAGGCATTGACCAGTGGTTTGTTGGAAGAGGACCAATGGTGGGCCTTACAGAAATCAGTGGTAAGGGTGGAGGACAGTGAAAAGGGGGAGGGGTCATTTAGAAGAGTATCAGGTCATCAGCGTAGAGGAGGGAGTAGCATGAGAGGCACTCTACTGGGAGGGAGTTAATGAAGAGGGAAAAGAGGATGGTGCCAAGTATGGAGCCCTGGGCACACCCAATAAGACAGGCAAAGGGGGGGAGATGGCACCACCAAGGCAGACCATTTGGGTTTGACCAGTGAGGTAGTTTGTTAGCCAGGCTGTGAAGGCAGAGAAAAAGCCAAGGGTGCCAAGTTTTTGTTTTAGAATGTTACGATTGACTAGGGTGAATGCCTTGGATAAATCAACAAACACCACTCCAGTCAACTTCCCGTTATCCATATTCCTAAGTACATGGTCAATGAAGAGGGACAGAGCAGTGGGTGTGCTGTGCCTCTTACTGACAGCATGTTGCTGAGGGCAAATGAGGTTGTATTCGGTGGCATGGTCAGTGATTTGTTGGTTGACAGTCTTCTCAAGGAGCCTTTCAAGATGGGGTAGTATGCAGATGTGTCGGTAGTTGTCCATTATGCTAGGGTCACCTGTTTTGTGAATGGGGAATTTGGCCTGCTTCCAGGCAGGTGGTATAGAGGCTGTAGTAAGGAGTGATTAAAGATAAAGATAAGTGGATAGACAATGTCACGGGTTACTTATTTTAAAAGCGGGGGATAAGCCATCACTACCAGCACTTCCTCTTGTTGGGAGCCTGAGGAGGAATTTTCATGTTCCAGGAGGAAAATGGTCTTGAAGTACAAAGGGGAGCTTCAGGAAGTGGTAGAAGGGGGTGTGGGCACAAGGGTGGAGGGAGGAAGTTTAGCCTGGAAGTTGCTAAGATTGGAGAAATGGGCATTGAGTGCATTTGCAATGTCTATAGGGTCTGTCTGAGAGCCATGTTGGGTGTTAAGGGGGGAAGGGGACTGCTTGGTAGAAGGGAGGAGCAAGGAATGAATGGAGGACCAGAAATGCCTGGGACTTCATTTGTGCATACACAAATGGAAGGTGAGCAATGGGTAAAGGTCTGGCTTGAGTAAACACAAATGTATATATATAATTTAATCAAGCCACATTTATTGTGCAACATAATGCCAGCTTGTGCAAGTTCAAATGTTACAGAAAGTGCAAAAACAGTAGTTTCAGAAAGCACATAACAAATACAGACCTACCCAGACTAACTGACCAGCCAGCCATCACTAGCAGCACTTCAGCAAGAGCCTTCCTCAGGGGACCCCCAGAGGAAGACTCTTGATGTAGTGCTGGGGTTAGAGGTGGCTGGCTGGTCAGTTAGTCTAGGTAGGTCTGTATTTGTTATGTGCTTTTTGAAACTACTGTTTTTGCACTTTCTGTAACATTTGAATTTGTACAAGCTGGCATTATTATGCACAATAAATGTGGCTTGATTATATATATGCGTTTGTATTTACTCAAGCCAGACCATTACCCATTGCTCACCTTCCATTTGTGAATGCACAAAGGAAATCTTGATTTAAAGTTTGAGTCCCAACCTGGGCTCATATAGGTAGAGCATCCTCTCCCACAATAGAGTGCAGGTCTTTTCTTCTTACAGGAGTGACCAGAAATGCCTGGGGTTTCCTTGGTGCTTGGACTGCAGTGATTGGAAGTAGGCCAACTTCCTTGTGTGGATGAGGCACTTGCAAGGATTCTGCAGGTGACGGTAGTCATTACTACGTGGAGGGGATGGTGCAAATTTATAGGCCACCCACTTGGCATCCCACTTCTTCATCAGCTTGAGGAGCTAAGATGATAGCCAGCGAGTGTTGCCCCCATGCACTCTACAGGTGGAGAGCGGGAAGTGTTTATCTTGGCCGAGGAAGGTGGAGACAAAAGTGTCCAGAGCTAGGGCAGCATCAGTGACATTACAGAGGGCAGTTCAATCAAGGGCTCTGAGGTCATCCTGGTGCCTGAGGTGGTCATAACTAGAAAAGTTGTGGAAAGTCAGAAAGGTAGATGGAGGGTGAATGGGTCTGGTGTGCTTGACACAGTAGATGAGGGAGTGGTAACTAATGGCATCAGACAGTGTGCCAGTATGGGCAGCTTTTTCAGTTTGAGCTGTCAGGATCCAGTCAAGAGTAGTATGTTGATTGGTATGATTGTTGAGGTATGTGTGGAAGGGAATTACCTGATTAAGATTATGTTGTTGTATAATGGAGTTGCAGTCATAGAGAGAGAATTAGTGCCACAGTTGATATTAATGTCACCTAATAGAAAGTTATCTCTTTAGAGGGAGAGAGGGGCAAAGATTTTCAGGAATGATGTGAGACCAGAGACACCTGCTCTTCTGGGAGTTATAGCAGCACCCAACAAGCAACTTTTTATTGGAGGCAACTAATAGTTGTACTGCAAGTCACTCGATAGGGAGGTCACTAGTGGACTGGCCAAGAAGCACGGCAGTAAAGGAGTTATGGTAGTAAAGGAGTACTCCCCTACCACAGTGGTAGGTGGTACAATCATAGTGTAGGAAGGAGTAACCAGGCAGGGAACAGCTGCAATCTGGGTAGAGTTTTTTAGCCAGGTCTCAGAGATGCCCATGATGTCAGGCTTGTATATTGAAACCCAGGCATCCAGCTTGGCCATTTTAGATAGAAGGCTCCTCACATTCAGATGGACTATTTTTAGGCCATGTTCAACACTCCACTGAGGGTGAATGTGGAATAGAGGAGTGTTTAAGGGGGGGTGTGGTAGAGGGGTCAGGGTTGCTTTCAATGTTGTTAGAGATCAGGAGGTGTGTGGTGTGGAAGCTGGATGGGAGGATGATGAAGGTAGACGGGTCCTGGATGGAGAGGTAAGAGAAGTGTAGGAATAGGCGGTGCTGGTCATGATAGCTAATCAAGGCCAGGGCAGCAGATAGGCAGGAGTATAGCAGGCTGCATTCTTACTCGGCAGTATAGGAACAGGACAAAAGGTAGGTTGGGCATGCTTCAGAGTGACTTGTTCCAAGGCTAAGACATTTGTGCCAAAATCAAAGGCAAGGCAGAGACTGAGAAGTGTGCAGAGAGAGAGAAAGAAGCTGGACTGGAAGGGAAGACATCTTGAAGGGGGAGGTGGAGGTGGTGAAGATACAGTTGAGGGTGCAAGTAGGAGGAGAGGTATTGGCAGTGGTGAAAATGGAGCGCACACCAGAGAGAAAGAAGACAGCCAATGATAGGTAGTGCCACCTGATGGAGAAGCAGGGTTGGATTAATAGAGAGGTGCCAAGCCAGGAGCAAGGGTGAAATGAGCAAAACAGAAGAGTAGGAGGTACCAAGAGTGGCAGCGGGAAGGGGTGACTGAAGTACTAGCAGATCATAGCAGCTGAAACAATAACGACTAGTGGTATGGCCTATTGGTGAGAGCAGCCAGCTCTGGATGGGCTAGGCATCAATGACTAGGTGTTCAAATCCTAGCTGTGGGAAAGGGGATGGGGAAGGGAAGGATGGAGAGAGGCTGGTTATAGGAGAGGTGGGGAGAGGAACAGGAAGTAAGGTACTGTACAGTGTAAAGCACAGCAATTTATATTAAGAGATGGGGAGAGGTATAGGTATAGCAGCAGGGACCTCTAGTGGCCTAACAGTATTTGCAACTAATGGAGTTTTGGGGAGATAGTAAAATACACAACAGATCATGTGAATAGTCATGTGACTTCAAACATCCATAAAATAAATGCCCATTCAGGGTGGGGGGGGGGTGGATGGGGCAGTGACTGCAGTAGCGGAAGCAGGCAAACACAGTTTCTCCAACACTAATGAGCATGGTGGAGCAGAAGCCTGTAATGTCCAGGGGTATTGCAGGCTTCCAGGGAGGGGTCTGATTTGGCAGTGGACAGTAGGGGGAGAACCTACAGGTATCTTGGCCCTCATGGTCTGCCTGGAATCAAACAAGGAGTGAGTTATCATAAACTTAAAGCACTGCAGGGATTATGGAGTCAGAAAACAAAACAAAGGACTGCAGGGGACAGGGTTGGAAATGAAAAAGGTAGACAAAGGGGAAGGGGAGAGCAATGTCAAAGGTTGACAACGTGCTTGGTGCCTGGGGATGTGGACTTATGTCAGGATGACTCATGATTATCAGTGTTCGTTGCATCTTTGATTTTGTCATGTTGGCTGGTATCACTGTTTTCCATGGCTTTGTGATGTGATGATTTATTCCCACCTATTGTATAGACCTGTTCCTCCTTATAGTCACTCTTGTCTCATAGGTGTTTATGTAGTTTCCAGTGAATTGTCTCTTTCTCATAAGAGGACACCACCAGTTTCATATTATTTTCTAGTTCCACAAATTCTGACTGCTCTCTGTGCTGAATTATTTCTTTCAAAATCTCCTCTAATGCTGATTTAATTTCTTTAATATGGAGTAAATCTTCCTTCAATAAAGATTTCAATTTGCCTGTTTGAGCTGTCAGTTTGAGCTTTCTCCCACTTTTCCTTTAGTCTAAATTAGTAATTAATTAATTCATTCATAAAGTTTTAACTTGAAAAATGTACTGAGCTTGGGTCTGCTTGTTTCCATATGTGTCCTTGGACACGGGGGAAGGAGAGAGCACAGTGCAACTACAAAGTACAATATTCAGAAATAGCAGTAATATTTAAATATGTGCAACTAAATGAAAAATTCATATGTAATACATCTGCGCAGGAATTACACAATTATAAGAATGGTGGTAGTAGCTATGTACTGGGGGAGAGGGGCTGAGCTAGTGACAGAGTAGGGTGGAGAGAAGTGGACAAGACAAGTACTCACTGGCCATGATTCACTAAGGGGAGAGTTTCATGCTTAAAACACAGCTAATTCACCTGAGGGGCTCTGCACCTGCAGACAGGTGTGCAGTGACTGGTATTCATGATCGCTGGGCACCAGGTGCCTCCCATCCGTGGACCCCCGGTGCTGTAGTGCATGGGCAAGGATCGGCAGACATGGTTGGGCAGACAATAGGATGCCCATACCCAGTCTGCTACTTAATCCCTGGCCCTGTGCAGCATGAGGGTACTTTTAGCTGTGCATATCACCTGGGAATGGACAACGGGCTAGTGCCTGGGCAGCCACCTCCAGTCCCCTCTCTGGTCCATGGGGCTGGGGTGGCATGGAGAAGGGGCCAACATTTCTCTGCTGCAGTCAGTGGCACCACCGGGAGGGGGTACAATGACTACTTCTCGGTCCACCTCATGGAGAGTATTGCCACCCCATAAGGCACGCAGTGCCATTGTGAATAGGTGTCACTACAAGGCATTCACCTAGCATGCTCCTGACCTGCCCCAGGTGTGGTGCTTCACAGCTGGTGGTGGAGCCAGCATGAGGGTTGCTAATGCACCTGTGGGTGAATGCTGCCGGGGGTGAACAGGGCATCACTATGCAGCATTTGGTCATGGGAATGTCTACATGCTGCCCTTGTGCGGTGCATAGGCATTTGTGAATTGTAGCTAATGCAAGGAGCAACTGCAGGAGTGAGTGATGAAATCATGGAGGAGACATTTTGGGGGATGAAGGGAAGGAGCAGAGGGAATAGAAGGGAGAGAGAACTCCAGAGAATAGGAAAGTGGAATGAGAGGCACATTGACTGGCAGAGGATTTCATTTTGGGAAGAGAGCAAATGAGAGCCAGAGTTGCAAATGGAGAAAGAGGAAGTGGAGGGTGAGGGTGAGGGAAAAAGAAGTAAGGTAGGAAGGGAGGGAGATAAACCAAAATTTGGAGATAAAGGCGGCACAGTAGGCAATGTGCCTGGCATCAACAGAGGGGAGGGAAAGAGAGGTGTACAAAGAACAATGGCGAGCGTGTGAGGGTCTGTTGAGAGCAAATCAACAGAGGAGTGAAAAATGGGGTACAGTTTAGTTAACATGGACTTGGAAGCAGCAATGTAAATTATGCCACCATAGTTGAAAATGGGAGTATCATCTTTGAGAGGATCTCTCAGAGGACAGGAAGAGGGATGCTTCTCTTATTTCTGTAAAGCACACTAAGTTTGGAGTGGAGCTTCTTGTAGATTGTGTCCACATGAACAGACAGTTTAAACTGGGTGATATTGCTAGAATGTCTCTTGCCTATTTTAAACCCATGTGGTATTCTATTTATTTCTCTAGTGTGATGAAATGTGGAACTATTATAATACAGACTGGTTATTTGATTATACTGCTAATTCTAGATCAGCTTTTTAACACAATGCATGGTGTCTTTTTTTCTAGAGCAGATTCTGAGATTGTGAGCATTTTTTTACCATATGACTCTTTATTCCTATTTTATGACATTGTCATACCTTAGAAAACATTACACTTTTTTCATAGCCTCCCATTATTTAGTGATTGTTATTGTTTGTTAGTGTTAAGATGTCCCTCCATTTTCTTCTCTAAAGATGAATGTTTCCTTTACTTGTAAGGGTCTAATTTTGGGACAGCAGGTCAAAACTGTACATATATCATGATCCTTGGATTTGTTATATTTACATAACTAGAGATTGAATTTTTTGGTGAGGGGAAACTTCATTTGTTTTTAATTAGTCTGTACTTTTACTAAGCATAGCACTTTAAGGGCTAACTCGTACTTCTCTGATTTCTTTTGAATAACTAGTAGCCTCCACAAGTAACATTTTTTGGAATAGCCAAGTGTATTTTGAAACTTGATAATAGATATCTGAATATAACTAATGTAATGTTTAATATGAATATATAAATAATGACATTGTATTCCACTATAAGAGACTGGTATTTAACCAGCTTCTGAAGACATTAGTTTCTCAATGATTAAGAGGCAGTGTGCCCTCAGTACATAGGGGGTGCTACTAGAGATGGACTGAGTGACTTCACTTTTCTGGCATTTTCTTATTTACACTGTTTTTGCATCACACTTTTGTCTGTTTAGCCTTTTTACACAAATCAACTATTCAGCTTGAAAAGCACGTGTGCCTATCTTTTCCGTTTCTCTGCACATCTGGAAACGGGCAGGATGCTCCCCTGATCCTGGACTTTAGACACCAGTGACTCCCAAAAAGTTCCCACAGTAGTTCTTATGACTGTGGAGGTCCTGCTGCTTACAAACTGGCCAGTGGTCCCTGCCTAAGACATGAAACATATTTTCTTTAGGTCAGAGTCAGATGATCCAAACTGAACTTCTCTTTAGTGTGGGGTTTTGCACTCTTTCCATGAAGGATTAAGTTGACCAATAAAGTTTGCCATGGCCATGAGAAATTAGGACCAGAATCCACTTCATCTTCTTAGTGCCTCCTTTTTGGGCCAGTGGGCCTGTAAACTTTCCTTCTGAGGGCTGGAGCTTAGAAGATCCAATATTGAACAGTTGCTTTTGTGGAGAGTTATATATATATATTAATTATTGGTGGGTGAAATTGGCCAAATCCAGTTCATGCACTTTTCATGAAAATGCACCATTTCACAAATGTTGGTGCAATTTTGCAAAATTGTTATATTTATAATATCGATTTCTTCATATAAATGCATTTATTTTATGAAATGATGTGCATTCTCATTGGATTTGCATAAATTGAATGGTGTTACAAATCACATGACTCTCTGAGATGCTAACATGTTATATTGGAGCTGTTTTGTGATTATCATGCTGGTTTTGGCACAATGAGAATGAAACTGCAGTTTTCATAATAACTTTTCCAAAAAATGCACTCTTTCAAAAATGTGAAATATTTCTATATAAAACAAGTGCAGTCTCAATGGCAAGTGTCTTTTGTTTTGGGGGGGTGTCCCATGAACCCTTTGTATTTTAGACTGAACATGCTCCAGTATTGGTCAATAACCTCTATGCATTCAAGAGAGAGCTGTGAGAGCTGTGAGACCTATAGAGCTGCAATCTTATCAGATCCTTTAACAGAGAAAGCCTAAAATATGTATTTTTTTAATTTTTAAATCTGCAAGGAAAGACTGGCAATTATTTATGTTTTATAAAATGGGCAAGACATTTCTTGAAGTCTGATTGACTGAAAGCCTTTCCCAGCTGTTTTCTTAACAGGACATATCCTTTAAACTGGCACTATTTATGCCAGGCAATGCTCCATCACCACAGGAATCAGTGTACCAACTTGTCTCGGTCATCAATGTCAGTACAAACACTATTGTGATCTCCAAAGCCATTCTACTGCTGTACCTGGTATCTGACCTGAAAAGCACCCACTCCCACCCCCCCCAAACACAGACAGATAAACTGTGTCTCTCAGTAATTTCCCATATTTATTTATTTATTTGCTTTTGTTAACCAGGTAAGCACACTAGATAGCCAAGTGCCTATTTTCAGGTGCGACCTGGGAGGTTACAAGGTACAAGCAAGTACATCAGGCAGAGTACATGGTTAGACATACAAGAGCAACAGGTACCACAAAACAGTATAGTAGACTAACAGAATTATGCAATCAGGGGCAGGTGTGGGGCCTGCAGTCCCTCAGTTACAAGCACCACAAGGTAGAAAAAAGGTAACATACATGAACCACAGGCATCACAATATTCACTAAGTGGAGTAACAGCGTTGTACAAGGAAGACAAAAACAGATTGAACAAGAATAGGGACAGCCATACCCGCAGATATTTAGTTACAGGCTGCATCAGTTTGAGGGAGAGCAATTTCAATAGGCAGGCAACACCCCCCCCCCTCCCCGTAGCACAGAGACAGGCGGAGGCCAATTTCAGGAATCCCCATAGGGAGGCTTTGAATCAGGGATATCACTTTGTGTTTCATTTTATTTAAATTGTATTTTATTTCACATTCAGTACCAGTGGAGCAGACTGTAAGTAAGATCAAACTGCCACTCCCGCTATGTCCTTAAAACTCCACACCGCGTGTACTTTAAATCAGCTGCTAATTCATTCCTGGTCCTATGTGTTTGCCCCCAGTGCAATTTCCCCTGCTACCTTCAATGAATTCTGCTGTTAGAAGATCCAGAAGAGAAAAGCCACTGCCCGGGTGAGAGACTGGTGTCCTGTCTTTTGTCTTACTGACTGCAAGGTACTTTTAATTTAAACACTCAGCGAGCAGGGGGATCGGGGGTGTCGGCTGCTGAGGCCACTGGAGGGCGGAGTTAATGTTCTTAAAACTCCGAGCCACACGTAAGCACAAGTGTTTACTGAGTGGCATGAGCACCACTCCATTTCAGAAAAATTCTGGAGGTACATATATATTTTAATACAGGAAAGTAAAAGTAATATTTTTTAAATTAGTTTTAAAACTGGTTACATATTGTAAAAAGGTTTGGGCTTTGCTTTAAGTGGGTAGGAGAAAATTAAAGGGGGGGGTTATAAAGTTACAGATCTTATAGGACTGTTCCTTTTATAGGCATATTGTAAATACACCTCTGTTTATATCTAACATTTGGTTTTTGAAGTCTCTTTTTTCTGCTGAGACAGTATGAATTGCTTGAGAATTGTGGTTTGTCTTGCATTGTGTGGGGTGGGGGGTATTAGTGTAACAAGGTATAAATCAGCAGAGCAAACAAAGCTCTGCTGGTCCATAATCAAATAACTATAGACAACTATACAATTTCAGAGGGAAGAAGACATTTTCTAAGACATGGATTCTCTAACAACTGGAGTAAATTCTGTAAGGCTGGACAGTTTGAAAAGCCTGACACACAATGTTTACCTAGAGAATTGCAAAAAGGCTATGTGACATATGTAATACTTTTATTTCTCGGTGGGGATATTGAGACAAATCCAGGGCCTGCATACATCAAGGAACAAAGTGTGAGAGAATTGTGTATGATAATGCAAGGAGTTTGGCCACCAAGAGGAGTATATTGATGGCCATGGAATGTGAATTAAAGCCAAATGTAATTGTATTTTCTGAAACTTGGTTAAACCAAAGGGTGGAAGATATAGAGATAATAGTGTCAAGTTTTCACAGAAACATAGAAGTTGATGGCAGATAAGGACCGCAAGGCCCATCCAGTCTGCCCATTTCTTTTTCTACCTTATGAATGTGCCATTGGTCTTTGCTCTGTCAATGGCCTATCTATTCATGCTCATCTGTATTGCTCCCTTATGCCTCTCCCATGCCTGTTTGAAGACCTGCACTGTATTCATATCCACCACTTCCTGAGGTAGGCCATTCCATGCATTCACCATCCTTTCTGTGAAAAAGAACTTCCTCACATTACCCCTTAATCGGCCTCCCTCTAATCTCATGCTATGTCCTCTTATCCTGCTATTTTTCTTATATTGAAACATGGTCAGTCGGCACCCAGCCAGCCACCGACTGAGACCAGGACACTTGTCTGCAGCTCCTTGGAAGCTGCCTGCCCTTGAATGGGGCTTCTTCAGCTCCCCCACGGTCAGTCGGCACCCAGCCAGCCACCGACCGAGACCAGGATGCCCGCCTGCAGCTCCTTGGATGCTGTCTGCCCTTGAACGGGGCTGCTTCAGCTCCCCCGCAGTCGGTCGGCACCCAGCCAGCCACCGACCGAGACCAAGATGCCTGCCTGCAGCTCCTTGGAAGGTACAGTGACAGTGCAGCCAATTGGAACATGAGCACTTCCAGCAGACCCGCTCTGATTGGCCAGGACTTTTCCCCTGCTTTTGTCACCTGGCGCTTTTTACAAATAGATTTAGCTGCAACTAAGCAAAATTCAAGTGTCTAATAGAAGTTTTTCAACTGTATTAGCTGGATTGTAATTTCTACTACTGTTTTAAAGTGCTTACAGCTCTTCTGTTTCCTTGCTCCTGCACCCCCCCATCCAAGCACTCTGCCTTGATGCCGAAAAGTCTAACTGTCCTTTGTCTTGCTAAACTGCTCAATCTAAACCCATCCTACCTCTATGCTGTTTAAACCCTGCTTTTTTTTCTTCTCTCCAGCTGCCTGACCTAGAATGGGGCTGTTTCAGCTCCCCCACGGTCAGTCGGCATCCAGCCAGCCACCGACCGAGATCAGGACGCCCGCCTGCCGTTCCTTGGAAGGTACGGTGACAGCACAGCCAATTGGAACATGGCGCTTCCAGCAAACCCGCTCTGGCTGACCAGGACTTTCCCCCTGCTTTTGCCTCCTGGCACCTTTTACAAATAGATTTAGCTGCAACTAAGCAAAATTCAAGTGTCTAATAGAAGTTTTTTTTTTTTGGCTAGTTTTCCATTAGCACATTATACAGACCTACCACTAGATGGATTCTTGTTCTTTCATTTAAAAAAAAAAAAGTCTACCCTCTTAAAGTCACAGTTGCTTTACTTGCTGTATACCTTACTTCCTGCCCTCGAGATCCTCTCCAACTGGGTAAGACTTCCCTGAACCACTGGGACTGCTGAGAGCCGTGCCATTTGCCCCACGGTATCTGTACTGCATTCTTGAGCCAGCTAAAACTTTGCTGTGCTCGGGGCTGCTGCGCCCATTCATTTCTATGGCAAACTGCCAAAATTTTATGCCACCCCCCCCGACTTTAACTTTAGAGAACTTACTCCAAGCCAACTGGTAGCTCTACCCCCCCAACTCATGCTCCATTGGGTACCTGTTTTGGGACTCCCCCGATCTTTTAGTCACCACCTCCCACTCCCTAGCTGCCTGGCCTTCCTGGTTGTGTCCTCACTTCCCACTGATCCAGCTACTGCTCTTCCGCCCCCTTCTCCTAGCCCCACCAGCCTGTCTTAACCCCCTCCCGCCACCTACCACGAATCCTACCTTAAGCATGTGCCTCCACCGCTCTCTACCCCCTATTCTATTTCTCCTTGCCTGTCTTCCTCCCCTACTGCATGCCCCAAAAGCCTGCTTTCCCTCCCTCCCTCACAGCTTCCACATTCCTACATCCTTCCTCCACATAGGCATGCTGCACACTGGTCACTGCCCTTGCCCAGGGTCCATCCTACTGCCATGAAACTGTCCCACACCCACACTGGTCCTAGCCCTCCACTCTGGTCCCCCCTGTCTATGCTCACCCTCACCCACTATCGTCGATGCTAGACAATTTCCTGAGATGCTAGCAGGCGAATGCATTCCTTAAAGAAAAACATCGCAGCTCCTTGAGGCTAGTCCTCCTCCTCCTAATGCTGTCAGGCAACATACACCCAAAACCTGGCCCATTCTGCTCTAAAGCCACTAATCTGAGCAAGCCTTTGGGTGCCATCTCATTCATATCAATCAATATCTGCAGCCTCCTTCCTAAAATGGATGCCCTACAGGCCTTCACCAGCCAACACTGCCCTGACATCCTGGCAGTTGTCGAAATCTGGCTCACACCATCAGTACAAAACCATGCAATTAGCCTTCCTGGCTATGTCTTTAGGCTGGATCGCCTCTCCAAAAGAGGCGGCGGCTGCGGTCTCTACCTAAAAGACTCCATACAGGTGCACCACATCATTACCTCACTCCAATCCACAACTGCTCAGATACTGCCAGTGAGAATCCTCCTCGGAGCCCAAAACAAAACCCTCACTGTTGCCACCATCTACATCCCTCCCAAAGAACAGGGAACTGGTCTAACAGCTGTTCTTGACTTTGTAAAGTCACTCCCACCAGACACCGAATCCATCCTGCTAGGCGACTTCAACATCAACTGGCCTGCAGCCGATGCTGGTGCACACAGGGATACCATTGCTGTGGTGAACCTCACACAAATGGTTGACTCACCAACCAGGAAAAATTACAGGACTGGCACCAGCACACTCTTGGACTGGATCCTTACCAGTCACTTATCATGGATATCTAACACTAATGTCCTCCCTGACTCTCTCAGCAACCACTCCCCTGTTAGCTGCACCTGGTCAAATAAATTAATCAAACCATCACCAAAAACTATCACCAGCAGGGTTTTTACCCTGTGGTCACCTTCCTCGACTCAAATCCCACCTCCTCCATCAAGACTGGTCCCCTATCTTCAATGCAACCAATGTAAACACTGCCCTTGACCACTTCATAAACATCTTCACTGTGGCCTGTGACACATATGCTCCTATTAAGAAATGCAAAGTCATATCACTCAGTAACCCTTAGCACTCACAGGGGACCTCCTCAGGATGCTAAAAACAAGAGACCACCTATGGGAGCTGGCCAGAAACTCTAGAAGGCAAAACGACATCCAAAACTACAAACGTGCCCGCAATGACTGCACAAAAGCTATCCGGCAAATGAAGTCCGCCTACTATAAGCATGCCCTCACAAACTCCTGGGGCAATGGTCTGGAATTCTGGAGGAACATAAAGGAACTCACTGGGAATCCACCCCAAACCCCCCCATCAATACTCAACATCAATGGAACCACAACCCTCAACCCAAAAACCATTGCGGATACCTTTAACAAAGCCTTTACCAACGTCAGCGCTGTCCTACCCCAGGACTACTTCAAAGTTGGTGAAGCCCCTCTGTCTGCAATGAACACTACCCCCATCAGCTCCCCCACTTCTACGTCAAAGCAGTCAAGGCTCACCAAGTATGCAAACATGTTACCAAAGCCCTTGGTTAATCAAGATTCAGCAATAACTCCCTCGATCTCAAAATTCTGTCTCTCGCACTTGATGAAGTGCTTAGTCCTCTGACCAGAATTTTCAAGCTCTCCTTCAGCCTTTGCCAGTTCCCAGACAGATGGAAATCTGCCACTGTCACCCCAATCCATAAAAGTGGTGACATAACTGCCCACAATAACTACAGACCTATCTCCCTATTTCCCCAACTCTCCAAGGCACTAGAATGCATCATCTTGGACCAACTCACAGAATACCTGGATACGTACAACATCCTGTGCAAGCAACAACACGGGTTCCACAAAGGTCACAGCACCTCCACAGTCCTACTTGAATTTACTGGCACAACCCACAATGCACTAGACTCCAGCAAACTACTAGGCTCAATCTACATTGACTTAACTAAAGCCTTCGACACCATCAATCACCGCCTCCTGCTTGTCCAGCTTCAGAACACTGGGCTGTCAACTGACTCCATTGGCTGGTTTAAGAGCTACCTTGAAGAATGGTCCCAAACAGTAAGAATCGCTGATACACTCTCGGACCCTAGACTGGTCCACTCAGGAGTCCCCCAGGGCTTCATTCTGGGGCCCCTTTCTCTTCAGCCTATTCTTAAACTCACTACTGGACAGCTGTCCAGAACAAATAATTCTCTACACCGACGATGCTGTGATCCTCACCTTGGACCGTGATCCAATCCAATTATAAAATAAACTTCAGCGGGCATTCTCCTACATTGAATACTGGTTCCTAAATCATAAACTGCTTCTCAATCAGAAAAAAAAACAAGTCTATGGTCTTCTGCAACCCCACAACAAAAAACAAACAACTCCACCTCTCCACTGCAACTGAACAAGGAGCCATCCTAGAGCAAACACAATCGTTCAAGTACCTCAGTATCATCAATGATCCCCACCTCTCATACGTTGTCCATATCAGCAATGTTGCAAAGTCTGCCAATGCGAGGTTAGGCATATGATTCTGGCACAGGAAACACCTAACCCCAGAAGCACTATCAGTGGCCATCCAAAGCTCCATCATCAGCATCATAGACTACGGTGTTATCATATATGGGTCTGCAACTACCACTGCTCTCAAATGTATCACGACCTCCCTGAATAAGGGCTGTCGTCTCATCACTGGCTCACATCGCCGTACACCCACACATGTGACCTTTATTCCCAATCTGGATGGCTTCAACTGGACAAACTCATAAAATACCAAACCTGCATCACGGCCAAGAAAATTATAATGGGGCTTGCTCCACCTGGTATCTGTGCCCTCCTTAAGCCTAGACATAGGAACATCACTACAAGGAGATCAAATTCCCATCTACTACATATCCCACGATGTCGCACAACCCAAGGACAAAGATAATTTGCCTATTGGGCATCCAACTGGCTCAACTCTCTTGGCAGTGACATAGCGACCGCTCCAACACTCGGCCTCTTCAAGTCCAAGCTGTGCCTCTCACTGCTTGTATTCTGCAATTGCCCATCTTAACATTTCCACTGTTCCAGCTGCACATGCCCCAGCACCCAGCACTTACAATCAGTCTTTGCACCCCTAGCACCTTACCTGTCATATTCCCTTGACAAGGCCGCCTGACTGCACCGTCTCCTGCCCTTGACCACCTCCTCCCCGGATCTCTACTCCTGCCCCACCCCAACCACCTCTTGTGCTCCCCCTTACCCTCTGCACCTCCTTCCCCTTCGATCTCCTACCCTCACTCCACCCCACCCACCCCCTTCCCTTGTCTTGCTCATAGCTCAAATCTGTTACTGGTTAATACATGTCTGTAAGTCAATGATTATATGTTTGTAACTAAAAATGATGACTGTTGCACATGCTGATGTGGAACCTTTGTAAAAGAGCCTTGGCTCAAAGGTATTGTAATCCTAGATTGTTAGACTCCCTCACCCTGTTAATGCCCTTAAGGTGTTTGAATGTTTCAATCATATCACCTCTCTCCCTCCTTTGCTGTAGAGTATACATATTGAGCTCCCTTAATCTGTCCTCATATGTTTTCTGATGCAGTCCCTGCACTATTTTGGTTGCCCTTCTCTGAACTGCCTCAATTTGGTTAATGTCCTTGTGAAGGTGTGGCCTCTAGTACTGCATGCAGTACTCCAAAGGGGGCCTAATCAGTGTCTTGTAAAGAGGGATTATTACCTCCCCCTTCTGACTTGTGATACCTCTACAAATACACCCCAATATCCCTCTAGCCTTACCTACTGCTTTAGTGGTTTGCTTGGATGATTTCAGGTCAATGGTGATGATGACGTCTAAGTCTCTTTCTTCCCTTGTGACTGCCAGCAACTCCCTTCCTAGCCTATAGGTGGCTTCAGGGTTTCTCTTCCCTATGTGCATGATCTTGCACTTCTTTGCGTTAAACCCCAGTTGCCACCCTTCTGACCATTTTGCTAGTTTATCCAGATCTCTTCTCATTCTGCCCACCCCATCTGGATCATCTACTCTGTTGCAGATCTTGGTGTCATCTGCAAACAGACAAGCCTTACCCTCTAGTCCATCTGTAATGTCACTAATGAAGATATTGAAGAGGACTGGCCCCAGGACTGATCCCTGAGGTACCCCACTTGTGACTTGCATCTCTTCTGACTGTATACCATTTGCCACCACTCTCTGTTTTCTGCCCATCAACCAGTTTGCCACCCATTTGACCAATGTCTGACCCATCCTGAGTCTACCCACCTTATTACTCAATCATCTATATGGAACAGTATCGAAAGCTTTGCTAAAGTCAAGGTAGGCAACATCAACTGCTCCCCCTTGGTCCACCACTCTGGTTACCCAGTCAAAGAAATCTATTAGATTACTTTGATAGGACCTTCCTTTTGTAAACCTGTGCTGTCTTGGATCCTCTGCTCTTATGGATTCCTGGCATTGCACTATCCTTTCCTTAAGGAGTGTCTCCATAATCTTGCCCACTACTGAGGTAAGACTGACTAGTCTGTAGTTCCCTGCCTTCTCCCTGCTACCACTCTTGTGGAGCAGGATCACATGAGCCCTTCTCCAGTCTTCTGGGACCTATCATGTGCTCAGAGACTCACTAAACAGTTCTGATAATGGCTCTGCTAGTTCCATCCATAGCTCCTTTAGTATCCTGGGATGTATGCCATCAGGTCCCATTGCCTTGTCCACCCTGAGCCTATTGAGCTCTTGTAGGACCCTTTCTTTTATGAAGGGGCTAGTGCACACCTCCCTCCCCCCTGTGTCCATGGTGCTGAGCTATGGGCCCTGCCCTACCTTCTCTTCAGTAAATGCTGAGCAGAAGTATCTATTTAGAATAGATTTTCAACTCCAGACGTCATATAAGGAAGCAAGGGGAGGGGGAGGGGTGGCCTTATATTTGAAACTTACTTTGGGACCTAGTCCAATATTAGCAAAGGGAATTTAAATAGTATTGAATATCTGTTGGTATATATGCCAGATATAAATGCAACAATAGCCATTGTTTATTCCCCACTCAGCACTCAGATGAATAAAAATTGAATTAGTCTTAAATAACACTATGGACAAATTGGGGGACAAACCAATAGTAATGGCAGGTGATTTCAATTGTGATTGGGATAATGTTAGGGGGGAAAAATGAAAGGAGACTGTCTCACCTCTAGGGGTAAAACAACATGTTAAAACACCTACAAGATATACAAATCTATTGGCAAAAGGAACAACTATGGATTTATTATTAGTATCTCCACAGGTTTTGATACAGGAAGTAAAAGTTAGGGCACCTTGCTTTAGTGACCACAACTTAATATATGCAACTTTAACTTGTAAGCAACAGGGGCATACCAACATAGATAAAGGGTGGTCCCGGAACATGAAGCATTTTGTAGCTGAAAGATTTAAACTTGATATGCAAAAGGAATGTTGGGATAGGTGTAAACTAATTCCTGACTTGGACCAAACAGTTAGATATTTTACTGATACGTTCCTGTCAATTTGTAATAAACATGCCCCACTAACTATACTGCATAAAAATGTTGCTAGAACACCTTGGGTGACAGAAAGGTTACTTAAAATAATTAGGATCAAAAATAGGCAACGGAAAATAGCTAGAAAAAACAAAATGCATACAGATTGGGAGAAATTCAAAGTTAAGAGAAATGTAGGTAAGAGCTTAATAAAAAAAGCAAGGGAAAATTACTTTAAGTCTAAAGTGATAGGGAATAATGATCCAAGGCTCTTCTGGAAAAAAAGGTAAACAGCATAACTAATTCAGGGAAAAATAATGAATATATGATGCAGCAAATGAAGTGTAGGGATAAACAGGTGCAAGCCCCTTTAGAAATATCAGACGTGTTAAATGCTTATTTTATTGATTTCCCAGGAGTAATGGTAGATGATCGTAAAGATCTGGATATGATGGAAGGGATAGTAGGTAGGGAAAATACCCCCCCTTTTAGGTTTAAAAAACTGACTCTTACTCAAATAAGAAAGGGATTCAAAAGTATTAAGATACATAATGCACCAGGTTTAGATGGCCTTGAGGGAAGGTTTTTGAAAATAGCAGAGGAATACATTCTACCTATCTTAACATAAATATTTAATTGGAGTCTGTGTTCTGGAAGTTTCCCCACAGTATGGCAAGAAAGTAAAATAATTCCTATCTTTAAAAGGGTGGGGGAGGGATTAAATGATTGAAGAAATGACCGTCCTATTGCTTTGTTACCAATTGTGTCCAAATGTTTGGAAAAGCAGGTTTCACCTGCAAATAATGGAATATTTGGAAAAATATAATATTTTAACTCCCTTAATATCGGGATTTAGAACAGGACATTCTACAACATCAGCACTGATTGAAGTCAATGATTTACTATCTACTTCCTTAGATGCTGGACTTGAGACTGCTGTGTTATTTGTAGACCTGTCAAAGGCCTTTGACCTGGTGGACCACTCCTTGCTAGTAAGGCAGATAAAGACTATGTATATCACTGATGGACCCTGGGAGTGGGTTAAATCCTGCTTGGAAGGAAGAACACAGACGGTATCAGTGTCTCAGATACTATCCAGTAGTAGGGAATTAAAGTGTGGGGTACCCCAGGTATCCATATGAGGCCCAATGTTGTTTTTGATGTTTATAAATGATCTCCCCAAAAAGGTAAAACATTCAGCCCCTAGACTTAATGCTGATGATACAGCATTGATAGCCACTGGGGAATGTAAAACAGAACTCACACAAAGGTTAAAAAATTACTTTAATGCCATTGAGGAGTGGTTCACCGGGTTGAGGCTACAAATGAGTACAAGAAAAAACAAAGTTGGTTACTTTTGAGTAAAAAAAGAACCGATATTGAACATAACTACTCTGAAAGGTACATGGCTGGAGCAAGTAACAGAATATTGCTATTTGGGCATATTTTTGGATGCTGAATTAACATTTATGCAGCATGTCTTAAAACTTGTTAAGAACAACAAACAAAAAACTGGGGGCCCTGAGATATCCCTCAAGGTGCCTGGATATAAAGACCCATAGGACCCTGGTAGAACAGCAGATTTTGCCAGTGTTAGAGTATGGAAATATTATTTATAGGGTGACAAATAAAAGTATGTTGGTGAAATTGGATAAGCTTTATTATAGGCTAGCAACGTTTATATTGGGAACTAGTCCTCATATGCATCATTGTAAACTATTGAACAATTTAAACTGGCACACTATAGAGGCAAGAAATTATATGGCATGGCTCAAGTTGCTTCATAAATATATTACAAAATATACAGCACACTATATCTCCAGTAATGTAATGTTCTGTCCCTATACTACAAGAGTATAGACTAGATCGGTGCATGAAAATAAGACAGCAATTCCGAGACAAAGGACAAAATTTGGGGTAAAAACTTTAAAATATCAAGCTTCTGTTAGATGGAACAGTTCACCTTATTCAATGCGTACTTTAACATCCCATGAAGAATTAAATAGAACCTTGAAATCTTTTTTTATTACTGCATGTCATTGTTGACACTTGAATGTATTTGAGATGTTAAATGTAATCTAGATTTAAAATGTGTGTTAATGTATGTTTGTAGCAATGTCATATATGTAGATGTTTAATTGTATTGTTATATGTATGGGTGAAACATCTGAAACATGACTGTCTTGAAAACAAGGTATCTAACCCTTATGACATGTATTTCTATTTCCTGTATAAAAATAAATGGTTTTACTACTACTACCTGATGCTTTCTAAAGACAGAGAAATCGCAAAACAGCACATCTTCTAATCTGTGTCTCTTTCTCCTCTGAGCCACCTGCCCCATGACCTGACAGGTTTTCAAGGGAGAGAAGTTATCAAAGTCTCCAGATCATTTGCCTTCTCTGTGAAATAAGTGATAGCCTCAGCAAGAAATGTAGTCTCTCACCCACTTTTGCTGAATGAGTGCTGTCGGTTATGGTGGCTTTTAAATCCTGGTCCCACAACCCAGTGAATGTCTCAGTAGCCGGGGGCAGCAGCTTTCAAATAAAAAGACAGTGCTTCTCCTCCACCACTACTCTTATCCACATAGTTCATAAAATAAAAAAACACATTCCATTATGAGTGACTGCCTCAGCTGTAAACCGCGATCAATTAAGCACTGTTTGGAGAGCGTTGACTATGACAGTTGCAGTGGGACATGTTCACTGTTACTGAAACCAGATGAACAGTGTCAGGCTACCAAATAAATACTCAACAAAATTAGTTTGGGAGGGAGTAGAAAAGAAGTAAAAGCAACAGTGAGGATAAGATACATAGAGAACCCAAAAGCTACAGTGATGGACAGATAAATACCACAGTCCTCTACTGCTGATGGAACACTTGTCCAAGTAGTTTAATAGGGGGACTATTTTTTACTATTTCAACTATTAAAGTTTCCCTTTTTAATATTTTTCTGATGTTTTATTGGTTCTTTTAAAAAAAATTACTTTGGAGCCCGTTTAATAAGCACAATAAGACACTCCGAGGTGTGGGTTATGGCCTGATAAGAGCACTTCCCAGGTGCTAAAGGCACTCAGCAGAAGTGCCTCATGCCTCATAACACACCTAGGGAGTGCTCTTCTCAGGCCATAACCCACACCTTGTAGTGTCTTATTGTTTGCTTATGTTATTGCCTCAGTCTCTGTAGTATATAATGTTTATCTAGGAAGGATGAATTTTCCTATTTCAAAACAGGAATTGTTTTCTTTTGTTTGCAACTTCCTACACATGCTGTATTGATCAGGGTGTCCTGTGTACCATCTTGCAATGTTGTAAACTTGCAGAGCTGTAAAATTATTCTACAGCACTGAAATTCATCATGTACTGAGTGCACCATCTTTAACAACCCTGGAATGCAGTATGTGTAGTAAATAGGGTAAGTTACTGATCAGTTCCTTTTGTGGCTTGCAAGGTGTCATCATAATTTTATAAAGTAAATGCCTGAGTAGTGTTGATGATGGTGGGCTGGGGTTATGGCTTACTAAGTTAAAACACATTGTTCAAACTTTAAAAATTAAAAAATGAAGAAATATGCCTTTTTTACATCTGTGTGCAGAGCCTGCAGCCGTCTTGCTGTAGCTGTAAAAATGGGATGCCGAAGCACACATTTTTGGAGTTTCCAGTGTATCCTTCCACAACTGCAAATCACTATGCCAGTTGAAAGAAATACTCCATTGCAGGGCTGCAGACTAAACATCTGTCCAGAGCTCAATCAAATAGATTCATTCTACTTCTTTTGGAAGCTAAGTAAAAACCCTACAGCCTAAAATAAATGGGATGTCAGATCTTTCAGAGTGCACCAGGCTGTAATGATCAGAGCTTCTTAGCAATTTCTGCTTCTTAGATTTTGGCTGGATATCAGAAATACCTTTCTAATTTTTTTTTGCTAAAAAACCTATATGATGATAATTGTTGCCAAAAAAATGAGTTGCTTTAAACAAAAGGAAAAAACATTTAAAACATGAGTGTGATAGATTAGCCATTAGTCATGAACTACAACCAGAGATTAGAAAACATCCCTGAGGATGTTTCTACATCAACGGTCACAGAATGGAAGGTTACAAACTGACTCTTCAGAAGTTCTAAATCTCATTGAAGCCAAAGAAAATGTGTGTGTGTGTGTGTGTGTGTGTGTGTGTGTGTGTGTGCATGTGCTAAAACATATTAATTAGAAATATATAAAACACATAACTCTGTGTGTTCATTTGTCAATATCATTTGTGAATATTTAAACATGTGCAGTCTGCCAAACAGTGCAGAAGCCTAAAGAAGACCTTCAAATGCAATGTTAAAAACACAGTCTGAAAATGTATTGTGAATTGTGCAGCTGTGGCAGGTGCAGATTTCCCGATTGGACAGAAGCAGTGATGGTTTGTTTCACTACATAATTCTGCTTTGAATTATATTGGATTGCCAGAGAATACATTTCCAGATTGTATCAGGAGTTCTTCCCTTGTACTCCAACTGTTTGATCCTCTCCACTTTTCTAGCCTTTTAGTAGATGAGTAAGTGAAACAACAGACCCTTTGTGAAACAATTAATACCTTCCCTATTAGATAACAGTTTCACATTTCCTCCATTACCCTTGTAATAGTGATCATGTTAAAAAAAACATTTCAACAGCTGTGTGGCTACTGTGGATGTGTGGCTACTGTGATCACTCAGAATGGTGTGCTACCTCACCCACATACATTTGTTAAAAAAGCTAGAAATGTTGACAGGGCTAAGCAGTTGTCTTGCAAAATGGAACCCTGCCAGCTAGAAAAATGGAGACCACATTCACAGTATGCCCTGGTTGGAGTGGAACCTGAAATCTCAGGTACTGTTTGTATGACCCATAAAGCACAAAACCAGTGCTGAAAAGTAACTGAAAGCTTCAAAATACAATTTGGCAAGTTATACAGTGGCAACATAGTAAGACAATACAAACTGGACAGAAGCAGTGACGGTTTGATTCACTACATAATCCTGCTTTGAATTATATTGTATTACTATATTGCCAGGTAATACATTTCTAGATTGCATTTGGAAGGTCTTAATTAGGCTTTATCTAAGTTTCAGTGCTTTATGTTTAACACAGAAAGTACCTGATACATCAGGTTTGAATCCCAGTAGGGCCAGACCTTAGGATTTGGGTGCACAGTTTTGTAAGTTGTCACAGTAAAATCAAGATATTGCATCACATAATTTCATGCAAGAATATTAACTGCTCTTGACCTTCCTGACCTCACATCTGTAATCATGCCTGGGGAATATGTAACTCAATGTAAGGCATAGATGTGAGTGAAAAAATATGAGTAGCAAAATGATGAAGAAAGTTTAATTACATAGTTTTTCACTACAGTATGTGAACAAGGTACCCTTATCTTATTTCGTTACTTTATTTACATGGGTAAAAGCTGGAACTCCATTGATAGCAGAAGGGAAGTGTTACAATCATTGGTAATGGCTTAACAGTACCACAGTAGCTCACTATGACCATCCTAGTGTTGTGCGAAATTAAAAAATTTCACCCAGTGAAATATTTCACGTAATCCCCGCATTATACAAAATATTTTGCAGGTGCAAAATGTGACCCCCAGCGAAATGTGGAATTTTGCACATGAAATGATAATTTCACCACCTGCGGGTGAAATTCTGCATTTGAGAGCAGGGGGGGGCTTGCCTGATGTCACTCACTGTTACCCACGGTCCTGATCGTGGTTGAGTGCAGGTCCACCAACGTTAGCTGTTGAAATTAAAGAATTAATTTCCATTCACAGTAGTGTTATGTGTTCCATAAGAGCCCAGTGAAATGTCTGGTTCTACTAGTTGGAGGTTTATTAGCTCTTATTGCCTGATTTCAGCCTTTTCAATAATCGAGGAGTCAATCACATGGGCTGTGTTGCCATGCCAGTAGACACCTTGCATATTCAAGAAGCCAGCTACAATATCTGACATTTCATATCTCTTGACTGTGGCTATGTAGTGTATAATAGTTTCAAGGATACTTGCCCATCAGTATGTTCCATATGCAAAGCCCGTGAAATTCCCCCACAGCAACACTTGAGCTTGCAACACCAGTGGTTCAAGGCTGTCTAAAGTGATCCTCGGACTGACAAATTCTTTTCACCAGACAAAGCCAGTGTCGCCCATCCCCAGTCACATCTCAGTTCCAACCATGACAAAACTGCACAGCAAACAAAGGGAACACAGCTTATTCATTACTGATAGTCCTGGGAAAAATCTATGTCTTCATCTTTAAGGTCATAGTCTGTAACTTTAGCTACAATTCTAAGACACGGTAAAAATTTTACTTCTTAAGGATAACTCTTCCCACCGGCACTCGCAACCCCAGTTGCGGTCGAGAGAGCTCTCAGGATGATCAAAACCACTATTAATCTGGTCAATTCGCACTTTCAACCAAGATGGGATGGAAAGTAGGTTTATAAATATCATGTCGAAGAAAGCAGCCATGCAATGAGACACAAAAATATAATACAGAGGGTCTTTGCTTTATTCAAGAATCAAGGTAGCATGGAAGTGAGTGTTTAACAAAGACTCCTACAGCTCGCAACCATCTTGTCATTGGGGGGGGGGAATTTTCATTTGCTCAGGATCGGCCAGGGGGGGTGGGGCCACTAGACACCAGGGATGTGGGATCTTCAGGAGGGGGGGGGACACTTTTTTTTAACATTGTACATGAAATTCTGCATTTCGCACCAGTGAAATTCCAGTGAAATACTCGAAGTTCATGAAATATTTCAAGCAGCAAAATTTCCAATTTCGCCTGAATTTCACCAGCGAAATAAAATTTTGCTGCAGCCCTAGACCACCCATGTCCTCCCATTAGGAGAAGGCTGTAAGGTTGGATTTCAAGTAACATTAATGAACCCTCTTTATGAAATCCCATAGTTTCATATAATTAATGTGGCTGCAAAAGGATGGCTTAGACTACACATTATGGCCAATGGAAACCAATTATATTTATTTTGATGATAATATGTATAATGCTACAAATAGGACATTATGGGTTAACTGTTTTATATGGATTCCAATTGCTCTTACAGCTTTGCCATTGAAGAAAGTGACATTTTATAAGGCCCCAAACCTGAAAGTGAACTCGAACTCAAACTGTGGATACATATTTGTAACAGTTGTAAACTGTTGACTGTCTGTAATCGCACAGCTGTAAGGACAGTTGCAATCTATAACAAAACAAATAGTGAACCCCTAACTTAATATTACATTACAACATGATCCATGTCATGGTTACAAAACATATAATTGATTCTCATTGGTGCATAATGTGTAGTCTAAACTATAATTTTGCAGCAACTTACATGAAATTACACTACTAGACTTAACAAAGGCAGTTTATCAATGCTACTTGATATCCAACCTAACAGTCATCTCCTAATGGGAGGTCATGGGGTTCACAGTGAACTAATGTGCTACTGTTAAGCCATCATAAAAGTTTGTAGCACTTACCTTCCATTACACTATAAATGGTGTCCCAGCTTTTCTCCATGTAAATAGCATAATGAAATAAGAGCAGGGTACTTTTCACACATACTGTACCTTACTGAACAATTATGTAATTGAACTTATTTCCTCATGTGGCTGGTCAAATGTATAAGCAATTTCTGAATCTAACATCCGACCAGAGAGATGAGAGATCACAAGGGTCAAGGGAAGTTACTATGCTCATCTCGAAGTATTTTCTACAGGGATCATGTTTGCAACCTTTACTGGTTATTTGTAAACATTTTAAAAACTATGATGTGTCTGTTTGTTTGTTTTTCCTACTAAGTGATTCAACAGTTGTAATACTGTCTTATACAGTGTTTTATTTCCCTGACTAAAAGAACTGCATTTGGGAGTGGGGGTGAGGAGGGGAATTCACACATCAGTTGGGACCTCAATATGCGCCATTAGTAAACATTCATGTATGTTTTTGACTGTTACACTACACTGCATGATGTGCATGTCTATCCTTGAACCACTGATCACTTACCATGCAGTCTACTCTGGAACAGTTATGATATGCTAGGCTGTCCCTGTCAAGCTTGGGAACTTGCTGTCTTGCAGTGTATTTTTTTTCCTTATTATGCAGCCATTCCTCTCCATGGCCACATTAATTCATCCCATCCCCGGTGCACTACTTTTCCTTTCCACAATTGCAGAAGTGATGGCTGCTGTGTGCAACATGGTGGTGCTGACTTAAGTTTTGCATGTGCAAGTATCACACATACATAGTCATGTCAGCGCTGCCATGTTGCACATGTCTGACTCCAGGGCAAACTGTGTATGCGTGGATATCACGCATGTGCAGTACTTTAATTACTGCAGTATTACTTATGGCTGACTCTGATGCGGTGTGAGTACCTCATATTTTTTTCAACACTCTTGCCACTCCTAAAAGCTCTCCACAGCCATGTCGGCTCTGACCAGAGTTTGTTGTGGAGGGGAGCATCAAGGCAGTAGTCACAGGGAGAAGCTGTCTTTTGCTGAGGGTGAGTTACTGCATATATTACAAATTTGATTAAAAAAAAGGTTTGGCTGAATCCACTCAACTGGGAAGGGGGTCACTCACCCTACCCTGACATCATTGGCCCTACCACTTTTCAGACCCTTCCACCACCCATGAGTGATACTAGAAAAACCCATGTGGAGACATTTTAAAGAAAAATGAAAATATATATACAGTATTACACAATGGCAAAAACATTCCTGTGCTCCAACTGGTCAGTGGCCACCTTAAACAGGGCACAATTTGAAGATAGAGGGGCGGCGGCTCAGAGGTACTTTAAGGAAGTATTTTTTCACAGAGAGGGTTGTGGATGCATGGAACGGCCTTCTGGAGGAGGTTGTGGAGTCAAAAGCAGTGGTGGAATTCAAGCATGCATGGGACAGTCAAAAGGCCATTCTAGGGGGTGGGAGTAGGAAGAAGTAGGCTGCTGGTTAACTAGGATCTGCAGCTTATCCAGTAGGTAGGGAAGTGGGCAGACTGGGTGGGCCAAGTGGTCCTTATCTGCCGTCAAATTCTATGTTTCTATGTTTCTATGTTTCTATGATGTTGTCCCAGCACAACATCACTGTATGATGGTTCAGTACAGCAAGAACCTACTCACTGTCACAAGAAATCATGTAGCCATCCCATGATTCCTGCCTCCTACCAAGATACACAGAATCATCTCCCCCAATCTGACTTTTAACTTTTAATACACTAACTTGCTTTTGTGAAAATGAAAGTGATTGAAAGCAAGCCACCATTGCGATCAGCTTCATGGTCCCCATAGGGCAGCACAATTGATATGGCAGCATGGGCAGCTTTCAACAGAAAGAAAAGAACTATCTGAGTAAAAGCCATCAGAACGAGCAGCTTCACAATCACAGAAATAGAGTCTTTCTCTATTCCTGTGGTTGTGAAACTGATCATTCTGATGGCTTTTAATAAGATTTTTTTTAAATCTAAACCTCTATTGGGTACACTGTCTCCACTATCCTGCTTGCAAACTGATGCAAGCATGCTTAGCATGTCTCCTCTCCACTTACCACTTGGAGCAAATGGAGACGTGAGGGATATACAAAACTTTACAAACCCATGTGGGCAGTGACCAAAAAAAAAAAAAAGCAGAGAGAGTGAGAAACAGAGAAAAGCAAAATCAGAGACAGAAAGGGAAACATGAGAGGATGACAGGAAGCTATTGAGGGACACAGAAATGCAGCACAATCTAGTGGCCAAAAGAGGAAAAGCAGAACTTTTTTGAAACTGTATACTTATCCATTGGGGGAAAAGCAGAAACTATATTTTAAAATGTATATTTTAATCGTTTTTATTTTTTATTTTTAGTAAATGTGAGTCATCACATAATAAAAATAATCCACTCCAGGGTGTATGCCATCTGAGATAACATCACGTCTTGGGTATTGAATGCACTTGGCCTGCAGCCAATGCTTTAACCACCTGAGGCATGATGTTATCCCAGTACGATACACACCCCTATCATGCATTATTGCTTAACTTCAAAAGTACAAAATTAGGATATTTACATAAAATAAGGAAAAAAAAAACCCCTAGAGCACCACTGACAATTTTATTTTTTTTTAGTTTTGTTATACTGTATTTTTCATTGAGAGTTTGGGTAACAGGGTGTTTTGGAGATGCCAAGCTGTTAACTTCACAGCTTGCCACATGCTGGAAACATACACCCACCAAAATTCCCTTTGTGATCCAGAATTTCATTTACTGTCCCTGGTCTGGCAGCAACCTTGTAGGGATGGTCTCCAGCATCCCTTCCACCTGACTTATCCCTTGCCTAACATCAACTATTTTCAGCTGTAATGCAGTGACAGCTGTCTCAAGGGGCTGCTCAAGAACTGGCAGTGGCCACAGGGGATCCTGTGCTGGGACTGGCTGGGAAAGTCCACCAGCTGCTTCCCCAGTTGAGGGCTGCCCTCTCTCCTGGTGTGCGCTCTGTTGTTCATTTCTTATCACAGACTCCTGACTCTCTGTTGGAGGCTGAAGCTGAAGACACCACCACCCTTCTTTTTTTTTTTACTGTGTGTTTATGCCTCCTCTATGCTGCTGTCTCCGTGCTCCCTTAGGGTCCCCAGAGTGCCTGGCTCTATCTGTACCTAGCCCCATTCAATGTCTAGCCTCCAGGCTGCCTGAAATCAGACCCCCCAGGTGGGGAAGGAGTGGAAGGGCCATGTCCTACCTGAATGTTGTCCTCATCAGGTAGATACTGAGGATTCCAGGCATGGTCCATGTTCAGTCCAACAGAACCATCGTCGACTTTGGCAGTGGAGTTTTTCCTTGTGTTTTCCCTCTCCTCTGAGACACAGGCATGTATGGGAGGTCCAAGGAGCATTTCCAGGCTAGTGTAGGCTGCCACTCTTGTACTTGTCCTGTGTCTCACCTTCCCCCAGCATCCTCAACTGCACTGCCACCTGTGGTCACCCAGGTGGCAGTATTGCAGGAAGGATGGCAGCCACTCACACTGGAGGAGGGTAGCATCCCCTGGGATGCTGGATCTTGCTCCCACCGGCTGGCCCCCCAACCACCTGAGTTTGTTCCTGAACTCAAGTTGATGGGGTCATAAGCAGTACCTCTACTGCTGATCTGATGAGCAGGTCATTCTTTTTGGTTTTTTTATGTCCTTTCTTCTTGACTGCTTTCCTATTTTCCTGCACAGTGTTGCATTTCTCCCCCTTGTCATTCCTCTCCTGTCTCTGGAGTGCCTCCTTCTCACAGTGGAGTTTCAACACTTTTGCCTCCCTGTGCATAATCATTATCTGGCATTGCAATTCTTTGGGAGGGTTGCTGGATGGCCTCAGCTGCTCCACGTCTCCTATGTATAGAGAGAGAGAGAGAGAGAGAGAGAGACAGAGAGAGAGAGAGACAGACAGACAGACAGACAGGCAGACCGAGACAGAGAGGGAGGGAGGGAAAGATTTCAGTATTTAAAAACATTTTTTCTTTCTTTCTTTCTTTCTTTCTTTCTTTCTTTCTTTCTTTCTTTCTTTCTTTCTTTCTTTCTTTCTTTCTCTTGTTACCAGATTATAAATACATTTTCATCTTGATTATTAAAAATGGTCTTAGAATGGCAACATTCTGATTGACTGTAACCACTCCAACTGCCTGACAGTAAAGGGATATAAAAGTGTTAAGACTTACATTAAAGTCTTCATCTGTGGAGAAGCTTACAGAGGCAAAAACGTACATAGTAGTGCTTGACTGTTTTTTTTTCAGAGCCCTGCTCATGTGAGAATTGATATGATTTTTGACCTGATTGAGATTCCAGCTGATTCTTTCCTTTCTTGGTGCCTGCCCTGGCCCCGTGCTGGCATGGGCTGTGACATGTGCAAAGCAAGGTGAGGGACTGCATGGTCCATTATGTTATTAATTTTGCACAAGTTTCAGAATCTAATTTACTCACGTTAATTAACAATTGCTATTTAATGCAAGAAAATTTGGATTGAGAACTGTCAGCATTGACTATAATGGAGTGCGCAGTACCACACACCACCGTGCATACATCACAGCATATGCCAGCGTGGGGCAAGGGCAAACACCATGAAGTGAAGAGATCATCTGGATGGTCCATCACACCTAAAATATAATCCCCTTCCCACATGACTAAGGTATGAAATAACATTGTTAGACACTGCAAGGTATGTTTTTGCAGTTTTAACATTTCTTACAGGAACACATAATGAAACTTGTTAAAATGCTATAATTACTGGTGACCTCCTTTACCACACTGTTTACAAGGGTCTCCCAAATGCATTACAAACCCAAAAATGAGTTATTAAGTTGTTGCAAAACTTTCTTTTACCTCCAGTGTCCTTTGTGTGTCACTCAGTTGTACCATGCCACTGCACTGGCTCATGCTCTATGTGTGGGTAGGCTGAACAATATTACAAAAAATGGCAGCTTGGTTTTCTGCTTATCAACAAGCTGCTATTGTTTACTACCCTCCTAATCTTTATTAGATTTTATATTCTTTATCTGGTTGATCCTGCCTTTTAAATATTAAAGAAATGAGAGGGTGGAGCTTACCAGCCAAGATGTTGGCAGCAACATTTGAGCAGGGAGCACCTCTGGGGACTAAGGTGACATCCGTTCGGCAATTCATTCAAGTACAGTGGGCCAGTATAAGACTGGGGGATACATGACAATTCTACCTATTTTTTAATCCCTTCTTTATGAAAATCCTCCAATGGGATCTGGAGCACTTTCACCTTGCTCTGGGCCCTCTGACAGCTGCCAGACCAGTGGGTGAAATTTACAAGTAACAAGACAGCTGCATGGTGCAGAGCAGTATGGACTTTAACCATCAGACTACCACACTTAGGCCCGAGGATGGCACAAAACTTGGCACCTCCACAGGACATGGCAAATGAACTGGCCAAAATTACAGAAATGTTGAGTGTGGTGCTTATAGATACAGCTGAACTCAAATCTACCACCACCCAAACAAACATGGATTTAAAAATGCTCATGGTGAAGGTGGCTGGGACTGATCAGATGGCTTGACTACATGACATCATGCTACAAATGCACCAAGGGAGACTGAGGGAACAACAAAGGTAAATAGACTATCTGCTCTCCAAATTAGATGATATGGAGACCATATCCCGCTGCAAAAATATTAAAATTGTTGGATTGCCTGAAGGAGTGGAGGGGTGGAACATGGCAGCTTTTCTTCAAAAAGCTTTGCCTCCCATGCTGGCACTTCCAAACAGACTCCCACTAGAAACTGAATGGGCACATCGATTCCTCACTCCTAAACCCAAGCAAGGGGAGCATCTAAGACTGATATTGTGCAGATTACTAAAATATCTCATAAAAGAAGCAATTATAAGGGCAGCCACAGAGAGGGGGAGACTACAATGGGCAGGTGCCCATATCAAGATTTTTCAAGACTACTCCCCAGGACTGTCTAAAAAGAGGAAGGCATATGCACAGATTAAACAACAAATGTACAATCTCCACATTCCCAGTTCAATTTGGTACCCAGCTATGCTTCAGATTCAATTTCAAGGGGAGTTTATAACATTTAATAATCCATCTGAAGCAGAGAACGTTCTGTGAGATTTACAAGCAAGTCAGTATCCACCACTCAAGACCACTACAAACCACATGGTGGTGACCCCATCCCAATGGAGACCACACAACATGAGGTGGGAGGCTCAAATCCCCTCAGTGAGATGAGACAGCCTCCAGAGGAACACTGATGACCCGGGGGTAGAGGCAGGCAAAAGAAAAAGAACAAAAATCCTACCCCACGAAGCTGCCTTCCCAGATAGCTCAGTCCAGAATTTTCCAGAGACTGCACAGAAGATCTGGCATGAGTAAAAACTTCACAACTAGCATGCAAGTTAAGATGAGCAGAAGGTACACACCACTAAGGGAGCTGACTCCAGCTCCACTCGATCTGTCGATGGTACCGGACAAAGTGTCTGAATCAAGGGATAAGGTAGAGGCCAGCGCAACAGACTGGACATTGCTCTCTGCCAGGAATGGGCAGATTGTTTGGAGGATCAAGCAGATGCTGCCATAGCACCACTCCAACTGCAGCAAGAAGCATTGCAGAGGGGCGACAGTGAGAAGTTACAGACCTGAAGGAAGGAGGTAGTAACAAGCTTCAAGTCAGGTAGCAATCTGTCAGTGCCAGCTCTTTGTTTGCTTTCCATTCTCGTGCAGGCTCCAGGTGCCAAAATGCAGCAGGGTGTCTTACTCCAAACCCATAACTTTTGCAGTATCTGAAGGCTTTGAATGTGATATTGGGGGACTACCATCAAACTACAAAAAAACCCTTCTACAGTGTGATCCCTACATGCAGAGGGCACCAGAAGAGGCCACTCAAGAATGCATGGGACAGACAAAATGCAATTTTTGTGGGGGGTAGGAAGAAATAGGGTGTTGGTTAAATAGGATCTGCAGCTTACCCTCTAGGGAGGGAAATGGGCAGACTAGGTGGGCCAAGTGGTCCTTATCTGCCATTAATGTCTATGTTTCTATGTTTCAGGTCTTCAACTGCTCATGAGGTGTACTTTGTGCTATAGAGGTGCTTCCTTGTCACAACAAGGAACCACTTAGTGGTGAATAGCACCCTGAGTCTTTCATCATGTTATTAGCTGAGGCACAATCAGTGTAACAGCCTCAGGCATGGTGTGCTAAAGGTTTCTGTTTGAAGTTTAAAAGGTTCTAAGGTTGTATGTTGTTATAAAAGCTGTATCAGAATTAACTTGGGGAAGTTTAATCAGCAAAAGTGCAGGGTAATGCACTTCAGCGTTGATAATGTTAAAGCACAGTATCAAATTTATGGTAAAATTATAACAAGCACAGAAGAGGAAAACGATTTGGGGATATTCATTTCGAATACTCCAACATTTGACAAACATAACATAGAGATGACAAAACGTGTGAACAAAATAACCGGTAAAATCTTGAGGAACATAAAAAGCAGAAGTGTGAGTGTTTTGGTCCCCCTGTATAGATCCTTGGTGAGCCCGGTTCTGGAGTACAGTATGCAAGAATATTAACTGCTCTTGACCTTCCTGACCTTAGTGCTCCACAAAATATAAGAAGTTCCAGACTTATAAAGAGGGTCCAAAGAAAACTAACAAAGAGAGTACAAATCGTACAAAAGAAACAATACACTGACAGACTGAAGGATCTGGGGTTATATTCAATGGCATATTGTAGAACTAGAGGTGACCTGTGCTATGTTTATAATGCATTTAGAAATAAGATAGTGTGGGAGTCTGCAGACTTATGTAAGAAACAACAGTTAGGTAGGGAGATTAGGGCTAATTCATTACGGTTGGCAGGGGAGATATACAGAACCATGAAACTAGGCTGATGGTTTAATCAGAGAATAGTTAAGGTGTGGAATGCACTTCTAAGTGCTGTGGTTGATGCCAGTAGTATCTCAACTTTTAAATTCCTACTGGATCAACATATGGGAGACAAAAAAATGGGATTTTGTCCACTGATAATTGACAAGTCTGTCTATGGCTCTTGTAGCTGCTTGGACTTGTAACCAAATCTACAAATCTTTGAATCTATGAAACAAAAGCTGTGATTGTTGAAATAGAGAAACCCCTGCATGAACGAGTAGTGTATATGTGTTCTCCACTAATACAGATGTTACAGGTAAATACAGGACTAAAATGGGTTTATAAGGGGCACACAGAATCAGCAGCCCCACCAAGTAGAGGACCACTAATGCACCCCATGTAAGAGGGGGGAAGTGCCCTTGCCTCCTCTGTTTCATATGTTTCATATGTTTATACACACCGAATGGTGGTAGTCCTCCAATGTCATTATGCAGAGTGGACAAGGGTTATTAATGACCCCCCCAGTCAATGCCAGAACAAAGTCAAGTAAGGGATCTACAGGCAATAAGGGGAGAGCGCACTCAGCTTGCATTATAGCATCTAGACTTAACATGGCAAGGGGGCATAGTTACCACCACTGCTCAGTGTCTGCTGTTGTTATGGGATACCCTTATTGCCACCAGGTGGGCAGCACCGGAAGGTCCCAAGTCAAACATGGGGGCACAGCCCCTCCGGGCTGGTATTTAAAGCAGGGAAGATAAAGCAGAATAGCCAGATTGGTTTACGAATGATCCAGGCAGCTGACCATAAGTAATATTTCGATTTGGTCCCACTGACCAGACAGTCTCTCTTGGATCTGAGCTATGTCCCCAGAGGATGCTCGGGGCTAGAAGAGCCATATGAAGGTCTCTCTGATTCTGATCCCTACTGTATGGTGACTAGCCAATCTTGTATACCCTTCTCTTCCCCTCATGGAGGGGCCTCCCGAGGATCCTGGGTGAGCCACCAGTAGAGTGTTGTCACCGGATCATTACGAGGTAAACCTCCCTTTAGAAGAGTCAAGGTCAAAGTAAATATTTCATAACAATATCAAATGTTACGATACTACTGTTAATGGTTATACTGTTAGTTGTTATTCCGGGTAGAAGAGACCAACAGGAATTTGTAAAGTTTAATTCTAATTGTTTGTTTGTTTTATTTATACTGATACGATCTTGGGCCAAAATTGACCCATTTTCATGGGCGGTCAGTGTACAAATAACAATTAAGTACAATATATAAATACATACATCCAACAAATACAAATAACAAAAAAGAACTATACACATACCAATATATATAAATACATCTTAACATCAACATTCAATACATTTACATTTGCAGTCAGAAAAGAGATACTCTTTCAACCTATGCCTAAAAGAGCAAAAGGAAATGTTCACACAATCGAAAACAGGCTGTATTGTATTAAAAAAGTTAGGTAACATGTAAGATAACACCTTTTGTCCTAGATAAGTTCTCATTCTTGGAATGCAAAGAGAAAAATTATCTGTTGATCATGTTTTAACACTAGAGTTCTGTTTTTTAAAGATGAAGAAAAAACAGTCTGGGACTCTATTAAGTATCACCTTTTTTGCGAATACACCTAATTGGAATTTATATCTTCTGACCAGAGGAAGCCAACTCACTTGCTTTAAAAGATTACAATGAATAGACCATTTGTGGAGATTTTACTACAAATCTAGCAACTGAGTTAAGTAACACTTTCGCCTTAGATAGCAACCCCTCCCTTGCAGAATAATAAAACAAAAACCCATAATCAATTAATGGCAGCAAGAAACTTTGGGCCAACAAGTCATGTGGAATCAGTAAGTAAAGAAAATAACCTGTATAAAGCCCCAAGCTGCTGGTGAGTCACCTGCACCATATTAAGTATACGAGATTCATAGGAGAGACCCTTATCTAGCAACAGACACACATACTTAAATTGTTTAACTTGTTCAATCAATGTCCCAGAAATAATGTGTAATGACAATAAAGGATCCAAGTTCAATCTTTTTTTTTTTGTGTTTGCAAAAACCATAGATTTATTTTTTTTTTTCATTTAAAAACTGTCCATGGTATCTAAACCAATTCTGTACCTCAAAAAAATCATCAGCTAAATATTTTCTGAACTTTTACAAAGTGAGAACCACTTGTGAGGACCACTGCACCATCAGCATATAAAAAAGATTTGAGATCTAGTGCATACAAAAGGAAGAGCATTAAGAAAAAGATTAAAAAAAAGGGGACCCAAAATAGAGCCTTGGGGAACACCCACTGAAAACTTAGCAGGAGAAGAAAATTGATCACTTACCCATGTAACCTGTGTATGATCAGCAAAATACTTTCCTAGCCAATCCCTTACATCCATAGATATTCCCAGATTAACTAAAGAGGGCAACATTCAGATGATGTTGTCCATATGGACCGAACTTGTAGGCACTGTCAAGCCTGGCCCCAGGTACAGAGGAAAAGAGTAAATAGAAAACAGACAGACAATGCTTTTTTAGTATTACAGGTTGACAAGACATAGGAAGGACAAGGGGCAATCATGGGACTGGCACATGCTGAGAAGAGCTCCAGTGGGGTGCCAGCTATATGCATTCGGGTGTTTCAGACAGGGTCAATATATGCTGTTAAAATTCAAAACTGATTTCAACTGTTCCCATGGCATCAATAGCATCTATTGTGGCCACCACATGAGATGTGAGAGGCCTTGACTCCCCCCATAAAAAGGAAAAAAGTACTGACCCGGCAGAGGCAGTTGGGGACATAGGTGGCATTGTTACAGGAAATGAAAATCTCCAACTAGGAGGCTCAAAAACTGGTCAGGGAGTGGGTGGGTTGGAATCACACAGCTCTGCTGGTACAGCTAAGAGGGGGTTTCCATTCTATGCCACAAAAAGTTGGGGTGGAAACCAATAACACAAAAAATGCACAAAGATGACAGATGAGTAATAGCCAAAATCAACTCTGACAGGGCCTATTTTGCTTGCTAATGAATATGCTCCTAATGAGGACAGGCCCGCACTCTTCAGCTTACTGTTCCAAACATTAATGAACCTGTCCTATGACAATCCAGACATAATCATGGGGGGGAAGAGACAGCAGCCTAGCCATAGACCACCTACTAGATTGAATAAACTACAAAGCAGAACCCCACACCCAATCCCATTAAAAGAACTGATGGTTTGAGCTGGCCCAGTGGTGCGGAGGGTTGAGGCACTGGACGCCATACCTCGCATCATGCCGGTGACCTGGGTTCGGGAATGAGCCCGGATCAACGGGGGTTGGCAGGGGAGGACTAGGATCAAGCATCCGCAGACTGCTCTCCTAGTCCTGGGGTGGGATGGGGAGGAACCATCACACTGCGGTGACCTCTGGGGACACCCAGGGGTACTGCTAGCATCGGTGTATGTGGGGGGGAGGGTGTCAGATGTTGGCACGTTGTTCCTAAATGTCATTGCACATCCACACTCCTGTGGGGCTTAACAGGAGGAAAAACAGCTGAGCACGACCATGCAGCTTGATGGCTGCGCTCTGTGGTGCCCAGAGGACTGGTGTGTAGTCCTGTTGCGGAGGGTTCAGGGCTGTCCTTGCTGGCAGGGCATAGGGGGCCCACTAGCAGGATGGCAAGATGGCCATTCCAGACCCTCCTAGGTGCGGTATTAGCTGCCCAGTTCTCCGGGCAGGCAAAGCCAGTGGCTGGATGCCTCAGCTGGAGAATGCTGCAGCAGAGAGCAAAAATAGCTGCTGTGATAAAAAAAAAAAAAAAAAGAACTGATGGTTTTGCACCAGTTAGTGGATATGTGGAGGCTAAACCTCCCAGATACCAGGGACTACACATACTTTTCAATGGCAAACACCATGGCCAGTAGATTGGACTACTGGCTTATGTCCCCCAAAATGAAGGCCAGTGTGATGGAAGTCTCCATAACCTCCTTATATTTATCTGATCACGGCCCAGTAACTTTAAACTTTTCTATTTAGCTCCAATCAGCTCAGTCTCTGACATGGCACTTAGACCCATTACTTTTACAGGATGGAGATTTTAAACGGTGGCTGGGGATAGAGGTAGGAAATTATTTCCAGGACAAGCCTCCAGGATCTGTCCCACCCCAAACATGATATGGGAAGCTCTTAAGGCTACCGTACAAGGTCAAATCATTGGATGTGCCACTTACTGTAGATGACAGAGGGAAAAGGAGGCAATCCAGCTAGAGGCACAACTTAAGGCCAAAGAGCAGTTACACTAGAAGGACCCTGGCAAGTTGTGAGACTCTAGGCTCCTGAGAATACAACTAAACTGGCTGACCACTAGGAAAGCAGAGTTACAAATTTGTAGAACCCAACATAAATACTGGGCAGAAGGAGAGAGGGCGGGGACATTATCATTTAGGCTAAAAAAAAAGACAGGCTGAAAGGCATATTCCAGTGTTGGAGTACCCCTGTGTGCAACCCTGCACCTCTCCTGAAGAGATAAATAATACCATGTCCGGGTTCTTCAAAAAACTGCATATTTCACAGGGAAACTGGGATGAGCAGTTGTTCTCCAGTTTCATGGCCAGTCTCTCCTTTCCAACACTCTCCCCCCTCCAGAAAGAGGACTTGGAAGCCCCCTTCATGGAGGACAAGCTAAAACTGGCTATGCAACACATGGCCCACATATATCACCTGGAAGTGATGGATTTCCAATTGACTTTTACCAGCAGGTAACAGACTTGGTTTCACAACCTATGTTGGCCATGCTGCAAAATGCTGTCCAAGTGAGGAAATTTCCTAGCACTCTGACAGAGGCCATAATCAAGGTGCTACCTAAGGAAGGGAAATACCTAAAACTCCCTTCTAGTTACAGACCCATTTCCCTAATAAATGCAGACACCGAGGATATACCCTTGAGGAAAGAAGGGAGAGAGGGGACATGATAGAAACTTTCAAGTACCTCAAGGGAATCAACAAAGTCCAAGAGGGTAGCATCTTTCAGAAAAAGAGATGTGCAAGAACAAGGGGGCACAATTTGAAGATAGAAGGGGGATGGCTCAGGGGCAATGTGAGGAAGACTTTTTTCATGGAGATAGTGGTGGATGAATGGAACAGCCTTCCAGAGGAGGTTGTGGAGTCAAGAACAGTGGAGGAATTCAAGAATGCATGGGACAGACATAAGGCAGTCATATTGGGGGGTAGGAGGAAGTAAGCTGCTGGTTAACTAGGATCTGCAGCTTATCTGTTAGGTAGGAAAATGGACAGACTAGGTGGGCCAAGCGGTCCTTATCTGCCATCAAATTCTATGTTTCTATGTTTCTATATTTCAAGATTGCTGCCAAAATGTTGGTGGCTAGACTGGAGAAAATTTTTTCCACAAACATCCACCCATCCCAAGTAGGGTTTGTGCAGGGTAGGATCAGCTCTAACTACCTAAGACCTCTCACCACCCTATTCCAGGCTGCAGTGGATCTCCCCTCACCAGCTATAGTCATTACACTGGACTTTGAAAAAGCCTTTGATTCTGTTGAATTGGAGTATCTGCTTGCAGTATTACAGAAGTATAACATAGGGGATAGTTTCTGTACTTGGATCTGCACATTATATTCCAGCTCAATGGCCGGACTGCTAACTACCAGCACCCTCTCCAAGCCATTCTACCTGTACAGAGGCACCCAACAAAGATGCACCTTGTCTCCCCTGTTATTTATATTAGCCATATAGACTCTGGCAGTGGCAATCAGGGAACACCCAGAAACTGGGGGCCTACAAATAGGCTCCAAAAAATATCATACGAAGCTGTATGCGGATGATTGCCTGATTCTCACCAGAAACCCCACAACCAGCATTCCGCATGTCCTATAAACCCTAAAAGCCTTGGCACATACAGCATATCAGGCCACAAGATCAATTACAAGATATCCAAAATTCTATCTCTCAACAGGCACACAACCTCAGGAGTAGCTACAGGCACAGGACTAGCATGGGCCCCATATGCAATTAAATACTTGGGGATTAAACTCACCCCAGATCTACAGAACCTTGTAGATAAAAACTTCCAACCCCTCCTACTTAAGCTTAAAGGGGAGATAGAAAGATGGAAGCTGCTTAACCTTACCCTAGCAGGTAAAACAAATGCCATCAAAATGATGATGGCACCCAGGATATACTACTTGCTATCCCACATACCCCTGGAAATTCCATAAATCTGGTTTCAAAAGATAAACACATTGATGGATAACTTTTAATGGGGCCCCTCACCCCCTGGATACAGTACAGAAAAGTTAAGAGCACACTGGTCGTGATGTGGGTGGAACCTCCCTAACTTTACAGAGTATACGTGGGCATTTCATGCAGCCAAAACTTGCAGACTATTTCAAGGCACTTCTGACAAATCTTCTGCTTGGATTGAAGTGGAGTCAGCAATTTTACATGAGGCACCCAACACAGTATACTTAGGTCATCAGTTACCTGTACAGTTTAAAAAAATGGTTTACTTTGAAAGCAGCCCACTCAGCCTGGTATAACATTGGGAAAATGCCAAAAGATGCCAATAAATAAGGGGGTTTACCCCCCCCCCGTGGAATAATCCACACCTTTGTGTGGACAGATATTCTATTAAATGGAAAGAGTGGGAGCTTAAAGGATCACTAAGGTGGGGGATTTGTTACTCTCTGATTAAGTTACCTTTGAGTCATTTGTGGGGTTACAGGAGTAATATGGCCTAGAAAAAAAGACTTCTGGAGGTTTCTCAAGGTGCTTAACCTGTACACGACATGGTCCAAAGAAAAGTGCATTTGCTTTTCATGTAAAAGCCACGCACCTACGAAGCTTCTGCCATTACCTATATAGAACTGGGCCAAGTCCAGTAAGGGGAGGGTGGATTGAGTGCAAAGATTACTGAGAGATGTGGCCCTTGACCCATACATCCCTGCTAAATTACGCTAACAGGACATGCTCCAAATTCACATTATGGATGAGGAGTGGTGCCACTGTTGGGTACTGGCTCATAGGGCTTGCAAAGACCAGCATGGTTTCCTGATCCAGAATAAAATATTACAAATTTGGTACCGAACCCCCTGAGAAGCTCAAAGCAATGGGCATCCTACAACATGACGATTGCTGGAGATGTAACTCCACAGGAGCAGACCTATTACATATCATGTGGGAATGTCCCCTGGTTTTATCCTTTTTGGGCTAAAATTGTAACTGGATACTCCCAAATCCTGCAAGGCTCGGTGCCATGCTCTCCTGCCCTTTGCTTGCTAGGTCTAAAGCAAGCGAGCATTTGTTTACCTGGCCATCAAAGGAGATGGCTTCTTCAGGCAACAGTAGAAGCCAATAGATTGATTCTGAGGAAATTGAGTACCAGAGACATCTCAACTTATAAGGAATGGCTCAATGCTTTAAAAACTCTTGCAACGCACACAAGAATGCAGCATTCTGCAACAAATTCCATTGGTAAGTTCCAAACTGAATGGGGACAGCAAATGTCCAAAATAGGTCAACCAGTAATCCACTCTCCTTCCCCCAAGGACCTGCTTAAACCACCATGAAGGTATATGGAGGTTCAGTTGCCTTATGTTAAACTATTTGATCAAGAAGTGTAAAAGCCTTCAGGGGATATGTAACACCCCAAATATATAAATGAACAGCTGGAGATTAGGAATGCCATAAGCATGCGAAAGGCACCATTCATGCCAGAAATCTGTAATGGTTAGAAGCATAAAGTCCTGTCAACAATTTCTGTATGTCTCATATCTCAAGTGATACTGTACTGCTGGTTTTACATCCTGTATACTATGGTCTGTAATATCTGTCTGCTAATATATACTCAATAAAAAATGTAACTGAAAAAAAATACTAAAGAAATATGTGGTTGATCCTGCTGTGTCTCCGGATCATGAGACTCCGACTCTGAGTGTGATCCAGGATGAACTGCAGAACAGGCTGTAGCTGACATTTAAAAGAAAAAACGTCTGTCTGAGATAGTGCGGGAGAAAGGGAGACAGTGTGTGTGTGTGTGTGTGTGCAAGTGAGAGGGGGAGAAAGTGAAAGAGAGTGTGTCTGTAGGTAGGGGAGAAACTGTCAGCACAAGAGAGACTGACCAAGGGGACTAACTCCTGGCACCAGTAATTATAAAAAATAATTTATATGCAACTGTGTTCTTTTGGATTTTTTTACACACGGGCCCAGATATTCAAACTGCGCCAGTCTGAGGCGCAAGCCCCTGCGCTGCTCAAAATAGTTACGCAGGGGTGTGGCAGGTGATATTCAAAGGAGTTAAGCTGTTGAGCAACTCACTTTGAATCCCAGTACCTGCCAAGATGAAGCAGTGGAACTTGCTTGCCACCGCAGTTGCCGGAGTTGAGCATTAAACTCATGTGGTGCTAGCACCATTGCGCCTACGCCAAATTTCCGATATTCAAAGGTGACATGCAAATGGGGCCATAATTTATGCAAGGTGCAGGGGGGGCCATTTGCATCTATTTATGGCCCCATTTGCATGCCATTTGCATGTAGGTGCGCCGATCCCCGAGGACTTGCTCCTGGCTACCCTGCCAGGCAGCAGCCGTTGGGGACCGACGCACAATGCAGCCCGATCGCGGGCATCACAGTTACATGACCCCCACACATCACCCATAGCCCGATCGCGGGCAGAATCTGTACATGTCGCCCCCCCACACACATCACCCATAGCCGATCGGGGCAGAACACTGCATAAACCCCCAGTGCCCGATGCGGGCAGAACCACCACATAAACCCCCAGTGCCCGATGCGTGGGCAGAACCTGCATAAACCCCAGTGCCGATCATAGGCAGAACCTGCATAAACCCCCAGTGCCCGATCGCGGGCAGAATGTAACCTCCCCCCAACCCGAATAACTCCCTGGTGGTCCAGTGGACTGTAAAGCCCGATCCGCGGGCAGAATCACAGCAGAACCCACACAAACATCTCCCTGGTGTCTAGTGTCCCCCACCCTCCCGAAGCCCCTCCACCCGCTCCCCCCCCACAGCGGCGCGTGACAACATCCCACCCGCCTGCGCCCCGCTGCCGCCGACTGACTGTCGGTAGGGCTGCCGCCCGTGGCTGTAGCTCTGCACCAATGGCTCACCTCGGGTTTATGGGTCATCATACACCTCGGTATGCAAATAAATCCATAACACATAGTTGCATGTCCATTATTCTTTATTTAAACTCTTTTACACTACCATAGAATGCCTGAGTGCCACAGGGCATGAACTCTTCCTGTCAGCATTCCATTCTCAGTCACTGGTGAATGACTGGAATGATGCACTCTGATTGTGAACGAGCATTGTCAAAAACATAAAAACTTAGACAATGCCAACATAAAATGTCTGATGGTTCATTCAGTCTGCCTGTGGTTCCCTATCAGTCTCTGGAACCTAACTATCATCTGGAGTACTATCATTCACTATCTACTCCCCATTTCCTACCCACTATTCCCCTCCCTGCTACTATTGCCCTGAGTAGCTACAATACTATTCACTCTGTGCCCCCTCTTCTTGAAACCATTTATGGTTATTGGACCTATCACCTCGGTTGGCAGACTTTTCCAAGGTTTCACCACCTTCTCTAAAGTAATACTTCCTCATATCCCTCTTGAACCTTCCACCTACCAATTTCCACTCATACCCCAGTGACCATAAACTGGTGTTTATGCTAAATAACTCCTTGCAGTTCACCTTATTTATTCCTTTCAAGAATTTGAAGGTCTCTATCATATTACCCCTCTCCTGTCTGGTCTCCAGTGAGTACATATTTAGTGCCTTGGGCCGATCCTCATGGGATCTGCCATGCTGACCTTGTATCATCCTGGTCAACCTTTGCTGCACTGCCTCTATCCTGCCCTTATCTTTCCTGAGGTGAAGGCTCCAGAACTGCATGAAGTACATGATTAAGCAGTTGGTGGATGAAATATTTAATTAGAAATATCTTGGAGAGGAAAACATTGTAAAGGTACATGTCTAACACCTTTCTCCTGAAATCATTTTTATGGTTGCCTAATGGAGCTATGCATGATGTATTGATTGCAATTACATTGAAAAGGGGCTTTGGTAGCATATGACTGCAAATATAGCACAGCTGTGAACAACTGGTAGCTAATGGCTATGAACACAGCACCACTGTGGGCAGCTATGTCCTTCCACCAGAGTAGAATGGAATCTTTCCATGTCCTCTACATTCAATCACTTGTTTCCTATTCTGCTGCATCATTTTCTACAGGGGCTAAGGCTCGTGCACAGACTAACGTATCTTAGTTCAGCTAAATACATTTTCTAGTACTACAAAGAAAGCTGAACTCTGGAAAGGGCTTGTTTCTTGGAAATGGGGGCAAAAAGTTAGCTAAATCATGGTCTTAAATTTGACCCATGACACTAGACATGCACGTATGCATATACATATCCATATGGATATGCATACATGCATGTCCAGTATGACAGCTCGACTTCCAGATAGTGATTTAACTAATTTGTTGCCACCATTTGCAAGAAATAAGCACCTTCCTGAGTTCAGTTTCCTTTGTAGTACTGGAAAATATGTTTATCTGAACTCCAATACAATTGTCCACGTGTCCCTTCAGTCCCAGGTCCAGTCTGCCCTTCTTCTGTGCTCCTCCTTATCTATCTATCTATCTATCTATCTATCTATCTATCTATCTATCTATCTATCATGTAAGCGGAACAGCTATCTATCTAGTAAGCAGATGAGGGTGCCCACCCCCGGTACCACTTCTTTCTACCCCTCCCCTACAGGTCACCCACACACCGTTCCTAATGTTGATATAAGTGAACCAGGGTACCCACCCTCAGAGCTCCTCTTGCCCTGTTCCCCTTATGTAGGTGGTGGCACCAACCTTTTCACCTCTGGTGCTGCTGAATACAAGCCCATGAGTGGGAATTCCCAGTGTCAGAATAGCCCTGAAATAAAGAAAACTGTCCCTAAATAAAAAAAAACTGTAAGACAGAAAACAGTCCTCACTGATCTGACCCTCCAGCCCCCAAAACACACACCCCACCCAACCCACCCCAACCTCCCACTCAGCACCCATCCCCACACCCTCCATACAATTTACACACCCCCCACTCACCTGAACATGTCCTAGGGAGAACATCCACTCTCCAATCGAAGTCACGTCTTGGTGCTGGAACCAACGACTGCAATATGAGAAACTAAGGTAATTTCAGTTCAATGTATTTCAATTGGGTTTTAAACTCTGATGCATAACTTTGTCGTTTTTGCATATTTTGGCCCCATATTTTCAAAATGGCCTTTTTGGCACCCCACCTCAAGACCAATAGTGGTTGAATTATGCAAATCTGGCCTGAAAGGCAATTTGACAGTTGCACTGTGAAATCATCATTTGGGTGGGATTTGAAAATTCTCACTGTTCTTGTTCATGAGGTGGGATTATAAGAAGGCTATGTTGAAAATTTGGGGTCAAAATATGTAAGAATTGCAGTTATGCACATACATTGAAAATTTTCTTTATTCGCTTGTAACTTTGATAATTTTAAATATTTTGATCCCAATTGTTTAAGCCAGCCATTTTCACACCATCTCATGAATGTGACAGCAGTCATTTTTCAAATCCTGGCCAAAATGTGTTTTTGTACCTGTTGTGCAGAATGACATTTTGGCAGGGATTTGAAAATGTTTACCTACTGTACCTGGCTCATGAGGTGGGATAATAAGAAGGCTATACTGAAAATTAGGTGTATGACTACAGTAAAATGCCCAGGTTATGACTGAACATTACAGTATTTCAACATTCATTCATAAATTCACTAATTTTCAATATTTTGACTCCAAAATTTCAATATAGCCATTTTCCACACCACCTCATAAATGTGACATGTCATTTTTAAAATCCTGGACAAGTTGTGTTTCTGTCCTTCCGATACAAAATGAAATTTCAGCCAATATACTGTAAATGGTACATGTCATGTTTTTAAGGCAAATCATTAAATCAGTATCTTCAAAATTTGGGGTCGAAATAAAAAAACAAAAACAAATTATGATTCTTAAATGTTTCGTGTAGTGCCATCTTCACTAATCTTGTATCCTTTGTAATAGAAGGGTGGCAATGGGAGAAAGGTGGTATTGGGAGCCAAGGAGGTGAGATGTGGGTGAAGGAGCCAGAGATCAAGTAGGGTATGTGGGGACAATAACATCATTTTGCAGCCATATTGGCTCTGATCAGAGTTCATTTGTAATAGCACTAAAGCACACCCAGGTGTTAGATTATCATTCTGTTAAGCCCCCCACCTCACACTTGATATGCTGGCTCCAATTGCACCACCAATTGTGCTCATCCAGGTAAGGTAACCTAAGAGGAGACCAAGCACACTCTCACCCCTGGTGAGACAAGTGTGTACTGGGATGCTCCACCATCATCCCCCAGCTGGCCCTTCAGTGACTCAGGCTCTCTCCATAACCAAGGTCATTCATTTAATATGACACAGAACCTCATCTGCAACATCAGTATGGCATGGGATGTTCAGTGATTTGCATAAGAGACTTTTGGGAACTTGAATGATCCCTGTCCACTCTGGCTCTGCAGCTACCTTCTCAGGTGTCAGATGATGCTCTGTTATTTGAAAATATAGAAGCACAAAAAGTGCCTTATTAAATATAGTATACAGTGGAATCCCAATTATTCAAACCCCCATTATCCAGAACACCCTATCTAATGGACTGCTACTGTGTCTCCCATTCCTTACAATCAGTAAGGCAATCAAGTGTAGTTCCAATACAGTAACTGTTTTCACCATTTACTCCATACTCATCACCTACTCATCAGCTTGTTTCTGCAGCATCTAGTGCAATGGTCTTAAGTAGGTGATTATTAGGTGCTGATTGCGGTGTTACTCGCACACTCACACCCACCGCATTCCGTTATCAGCAGTTGTCATTTAAGGCTTACTGGACTGGGCTGTAACAGACTAACAGGGGTATTGCAGCAATGGTGAGTCTTGATCCTCCCTTCTCTACTTCTTCTATAGCCACGGGACAGTCTTCCTGTGTTCTCCCATCCCCAAAATCAGAAAAACACAAAGAGGAATGTTCTGACCATTGTTCAGAAGCTCTATATACTCTCATGACTGAAAAACAGAGAAAGAGCAGTGGCCTTGGTAGCAGAGCATGGAGTGGGGAAGTCTACGATCTTTGACATTGGTGCAGAAAGAGCAAGCTGAGGGACTTTGCCTCCACAATGGAAGCCTCTGCTGGTGCTGATGATCGGTGAAGTATGAAATGCTGCACTGATGAGGAGCGAAATGTAACAATTTACATGTGGTTCAAGCAGGAACGAGAGAAGGGGACACTTGCTTAAAGAAAAGGCACTTCAATTTCACCAGAGACTGGGCAACAGTGGGTCTTTTACTGCCAGATATGGTTGACTGTATCATTTTAAGAAAAGACAGGATCCACCAGCTTAAACTATGTGAGGCGAGACTGAGCACAGCCAATGAGGGGATAGCCCTGTTCATTGATAAAATCAGGCAGCTTGTAGAAACAGACTGTCTCACTTCTGAACAGATCTATAATGCAGCTGAGATGGGTCTATTCTGAAGATGTTTGCCAGATAAAACCCTGCACATGGAGCAGGAAAAATATGCACCTGGGTTTATAAAACAGAAAGAAAGACTCACTATCCTAGGGTACACAAACCCCTTTGGTAACCACAAGCTGCCCCCGGCATCGGAAAATCCAGGGAACCTAGGTGTTTTAAACACATTATTGCCAGTGTGACCTTTTCATATACTTCTCAAAAAAATGCCTAGATAGACTCAGGCTTGCTCAAGTGGAGGTTCACTGATCATTTTGTCCCACAAGTTAAAAAACATTGTTTTCCAGAAATTGCCCATTAGCGCAGTGATGTTGTTAGACAATTTACCCACACACCCACAGATCCTATCTGTAAAAACAAGGAATGGTTTTATAAAATGTTTCTTTCTTCCACCAAACACAACCTCTAAAATCCAACCCTGTGACCAGGGCATACTAGAGGTTTTCAACTGCAATTACCAAAAGTGTTTGTTGCAACAACTGTTGTCAAAGGAAAATGCACACACCCCCTCGACTGCCATTATCAAAATAATTACTCTGAAGGACATTGTCTACATAACAGCTGATGCTTGGAACAATGTACTTAGTGACACTATCCAGAAGTCCTGGCTAAAATCAAGAATCTTTTTACCTGCGGAGTGGGATGAAGAAAACGAAGGAGCCCCAGAAAATTTACATCACGCCTGTAGATATGACAGACCCTGAACTGAAAGAGTTGGCTGCAGCACTACCTGGTGTAATGCTAACTGCTGATGATGTGGAAGAGTGGGTGTCCTGTGACAGTTCTGATCAGGGTCGTGATCACCTGACTGAGGACACAATAGTAGAGCTTATCCGTAGAGAGGGTGAAAAAGAGCCAGAAAACAACTGCGATGAAGAGGATGAGGAAGGATCACCACTTCGGCCAGTACCCATGTACACAGAGGCAAGGGTTTACTTTAAGCACTGTCTCATGACATGGAGTCGCAGCCTGACTGCAACCCAATTGAACTGATTATATTAAGAAACCTGCAAAGCCATGCCAGCAGGAAGCACTTCTCCGGTTTGCGGCAAAAGCAGGTCTCAGACATTTTTATTAAAAAGTAAAATGTTATGCAGTACAGCATACACTGGTTTTAATATTTTATGTTTTAGCTAATATGGGGCTAAATATACAATATTTATAAACAGTGTTCTCTTAATCCGAAGTGTGCTTTTAACCCAATGGTGTTTGTGTAATACACCTACATTAATTTTCAAGTAGTATCTGTGGCAATTCTGTGTGCATACATGGGAATCAAGATTAACCAGACTCCCTGATTATCTGAAGTATTTAGATGTCCCCCAAGCAGTTCGGATAATCGGGTTTCTACTGTATTAAAGAATTATTGATGATCATGTTTGAATACATAATGTATTTTCAGTGTTTTACTTTTTGATTCACCCCCCCAAAAAAAGAGATTATGGAAATCTATTTTGGGTAGATAGAATTATGAATTCTATATTTCTTTCTTATTTGTTACTGTGCAGTACAGTCACTTGAACAAAATAATACAAATAATCTCATTTTGCATTGGTGGATAGTGTGAGTCCTGCCCCCTACCCATTGACTGCCTCAGAGTCACAATCCCCATGGTGTGCTAATGACAGCAACCTCCCACCACCCAAACTGGGACATGCACATCAACCCATCCTATATTATAAGTGGAAAAGTGCATGAAAAGCGGTTATCAATGAATACATAAATTTGTAATGCAATACAAATGCTGGAAAATCGCTGGAATAGAGTTGTTCATTTGGGCTTTTTAAGTAGCCTATGTGGGGAGATAGATAAGATAACATGAATGCAATCAGATGCTTCTGTATTAAAAAAAATCACTTTAATCATGCAAAATGCCTGAACATGTGTGCCCTAATTTGTGACATGCCTACCCATTTGTTTAAGATTGTTTCTGACTATTATTTACTTAGACTTTTCTGGCAATAAAAACATCTTGTAATAAAGAATGATGTCCTGTTTTCATTTATTAATGTTGTTTCTGTTGCTACCATGATTAGCCCCCTCCTGTATAGTGGTGGCCGAAGTAGCTCAATTGCCCATTGAAGTGATTCTGGAGTGAAGGCGACCATGGAGGCTCCGTGACATGAAGCAGAGTACTTGCTGCTACAAATGGGTAATGCGAAGTCCATTGAAAACAATGACTTTGTGTTACTCCTCACTCTTCCCAAACCTCTACTCCACCATTCTTAAGGCGAAGTACATTGAAAACAATGTACTTCACCTTACTTCGCCTTGTTTTTAAGCTCCAAAGGCGAATTTTGCAGTGTTTCATGGGATTTCAGGTCACTTGGGCTCTAGATTGTTCTGCACAGCCTCAGTTTGGGGTAGTGTGTGTAGGAAGCTGTAGGAGACAATCTGTTCTGAGAGCTGTCTGCAATTCAAACTTTCAAAAAGCTGTTAAAAAAGCCTTTTTGAGTAATTTTTATTACTGAAACTTTAGTTCATCGATTATAGGAAACACTCCTGTGCTCATATCATCGAGCATTTATTGTTTGTGTATGGATTTTGAATGTTAATGTACAGCATTCAGTCTGTGTACTGAGAGACAGTGGAAGTGTACTTTGGGGGAGGGGTGTATCTGTGGTGTAGGTAGATTAACTTGGAGAAAAAAAGACAGTGCTTTCTGTTTTGGTGATATTTTTCTTGTTTAACTGTGTTAATGTACACAGTAATATTTTCAATATTTCTTGCCATTTTTTTGCTGATTGTTGTGGTACAGCAGTGCATAATTTTAGTTTGCTTAAAATATGTGGTTATATTACTGAAGTTTTCAATTTGCTATGCATTACTTAGTGTGTGTGTGTGTGTGTGTGTGTGTGAGTATGTGTGTGATGCGTGTCATCAAATCAGACACCTTTTTTTGTGCTGCATAATAATTTTAGCAATGTGTTGCTGCTATCCACTGTAGCTGTGTGAGTTTTGTACTTCTTTGTGGTATCTTTGCTGGTAATGGTACTAGTACTAGTGACTATTATTGCATCAGTACAGTACATTGCCCCACCCCGCGTGGCCCGCCCCAACCAGTAAAGGTATTCTTTTCCAGATTTGAATTTCTGATGGTGAGCACTGGTTAAGTGTTGTGTCTTTGTGTCTGCATCTGTTCAGTGCGCAGCGCAATCTTAATCTGTCTGTGCATTTGTATCTCTTTAGGGCCCAATCTCCATCTGTAACTTAAGTCACAGTTGTTTCTTTGGCTTCCCTTCAGAGTACTGGACAGGTGTGGTGCTTAATTCTGCATGAACATTGTACTCATTAATATGCATTTTTAAGCCAGGACCATCATCACGAGTCACTCGCGATACAAGTCACGTTCTTCATCATCATCACGGTCACAAATGCAGTCACAAATCATGATTCACGATCATTCACGACACAAATCACATTAATTTTTTTTCTAGTTACTTGGATGTATTGTAAGCCTGTTTTGTAGTATCTCTCCAGGCTTCATTACCCCACTATTGTACTCATTGATACGTGTTTTTAAGTCTGGGAGTTTTAAGCTACAGCTCATCAGGAAAGTATTGCTGTAGGTGATAAGCATTCACTTTTCTTTATCATCACGGTCACGAATGCAGTCACAAATCATGATTCATGATCATTCACGTTACGAATCACAACATTCATTTTTTTTTCCAGTTACTTGGAGGATGTATTGTAAGGCTGTTTTATAATATCTCTCCAGGCTTCACCACCCCACCATTGTACTCATTGATACGTGTTTTTAAGTCTGGGAGTTTTAAGCTACAGCTCATTGGGGCCCAGGGAAGTAGAGCCATAGGCATTCACATTTCTTTATCATCATGGTCACAAATGCAATCACAAATCATGATTTACAATCACATCACGAATCACAACATACATTTTTTTTAATAGTTACTTGGATATATTGTAAGCCTGCTGGTCACGGTGCTGAACAGGGATGGGATCCATACCTGGGCCTGGAGGAACAAGCACATCCTGCTCCAAAGGACCTGGTGCTGGCCTTGGTGGTGGTGGTTCAACTGCCTTAGAGTCAGGACAGGAGGCAGTGCTGGTCCTGCTTCGGGGGGGGCACTCACAAGTTTTGAGAGGTCCAACAGGAATGGGCGCCCATACCCTCCACACATGCACATGGTACGATCCTTACCACTACTACGCTCTCCCAAAGCTGCCCCATCCCAGACATTCCCTCACCCTGGTCCATCTCTCCTACTGAGCTCCCTCATTCCGAGCAATCACTACTCATACTGTCACACAACACACACACACACACACAGTCACACAGACACAGACAAACAACTAACTACTTATAAAGGTAAGGAAAAAAATTTACAGAAAGAACAAATTAAGTAAAAAAAAGTACAGAAAAGACAAAAAATTTTAGCTTTTAAAAAAGCTGTTGGGTCTAAATCAAAGTTTAAATCTCCTCACTCTGATCTAAAAGTATCAGCAGTCACAAAACACACTACTCTCTCTCCATCTGCACAGGATAAAGTAAAAGTGTCTGCTTGTATGACTCACTTTCTTCCTGTCTAACTAAAGAGCATATGACTTACAGTACTGTAAGCCATGTGATGTGTGGGGGGCTGCCAAATCTGAAACACCAAGTGGATCACTTAGAACTTAATGAGGAACGCTAAGTCCATTAAAACAATGACTTCCTTTACTGCGATTTCCATTCCGCCTTAACATGAAGTAGTAATGATACAAGGGCAAGGCACTTATGCATTGCCCACCCACATAGTGGAGTGGCGGCGCGGCGCCCACTTTTATGCTCACTTTGCCGGCGAAATTTAAATTCGCTGCATCTCTACTCCTGTAGCCCTAAAGATGTGGGCTCGAGTGTAATGAATCATATCCCCTTATGGTGTGGACACTTTTTTGCATTAAAAATTATAATTCTTTAATGTTATCTTTGCTTTTTACCCCTGCTGCAATTGCTTCATTTGTTTCGGATCCTATGGTACATTGCCCCATTTGTAAATGTTCTGAGCATGATTGCAAGGTGTGACTTTTGTTCTCATGACCTTTTCAGGTCCCATACCACTGGATGTCTGTTCAAGCCAGCGGGGGTCCAGTGGAGCCACGCATGAAAATATCTTTAAACTCCCATGAGTGCAAGACTGGGGCAGGCCGTGGTGTGGAGGGGGTGGTTTGAAAATTGATTCCTTACAGTTTGTAACTCTTTCCTGGATCTACCTTTGGGTGCTGAACACCTTACCTGGTTGACCGGAGTTACATCACAAGGCTGCCAGTATCAGGTAAGCAGCTGTTTATGCATGTAACCAATTCTAATACTTTCTGTGGTATCTGAAGTGCAAATATCCAGTACTTGGGTGTTTAATTTACAGCTCTGATCGACCCACATGCTGGAAACCTGTTCTTGCCTTCAATATTGATTGTAAGAGGCACCATTTATACAGTATTAATTTAAATTTGGGACCAGAAAGAGCTTTATGTCCCTGTTTGCCATGTGGTCACAGGAAGGGGGAGGGGGACAGGTTGATCAGTTATGCTCCTTTCCAACTCTGACTAGCCAAGTACTTTTTAAAACAAGATTGGTGAGTGATTTTATATTTGTTATTAGAAGGAATCAGGAAAGTACAGATTATAATTAGCCATTTCAAACTCAGGAGAAAACATTGTTATGATTCTAAATGCTATTAAGGCATTCAGTCTGATTAATTCAGAGTACATGTTCACAAGCCTAAATTATTGGGATCTTTTGGAATGCTTGCAAATTATTAATAAACAACTGTGTCCAGCCCCTTTGTCATACTTTAGGGTGAACAAAGACCTTTTTATGGAGATTCAAATGATGAATGTGGTTGTGCCCTATCAGCTACACTCTTTAATAATGGAACCTTTGCTGGAGAAAATTAGAAGGGCAGGATATTAAAGAGCAGGTTCTGAGTAAGAATCGTTCCCCCAACATATACCGCAGCTTACCCTCTGGTCATGATGAGCAGCACAAGACCTCAACCAGAAGGCTAAAGAGAGGATGCAGAGATACAGAGAAGCTCAGAAGTAGAAGAAACAAATGCATGCTGAAGCAAGTAGTGCATCAACTAAACTACAAACAAGGGCTGAAGAGCAAAAGAAAATAGCAAAAAGAAAATTCTGGAGGGAGACAAAAAAGTCAACAACATGCACCAATGATGAGTTAAAGATGGAGAAGAAATAATGAAAGGCAATGCCAGGAATATGGGAAAAAAGGAGCTAAAAAAATCAAGGACAAGTCGCTGCCACCACCACTCCAGCACTATCAATGGTTGTACAACAAAGGGAGCTGTGTGTGATACCTGTGGACAGAAGATACAATGCTGCCCTAAGAAAGGCCATGCAAAGAGCCAGAAAAGGTCTACCTAAATCATAAAATCAATTTGCTGACATAATGTAGATGATTCTGTCTGCTTGCTCACCATCCAATCAAACTGCCATGGCTCAGCACAAAGTGCTTTCCAGCAACCTACAAGACAAACTGATGGCTGCTGTTATTGAGAAGATGTCATGCATAAAAAACAATACCGAAACACATTACAGACAACTGAACCAGAAATTCATAAGCACTGTTTTTGTGTGAAAAAATCCAAGCGGCTCAGAACAGCAAGCACAAAATTGGGTATCAGCAGGAAGAGGCTCATGAAGGTATCACATGGGAAAATGGAATGGAGCAGACTGCAGAAGTCTGCATTGCCAGAAGGAATTGCGGAGAAAGTGGAGAGCTTTTTTGAAGAGTGTACAGTCCCTCTGCCTCACAAAAAAGCATTCTCAAAAACAACAGGCAAAATGCGGTCATAACTTGAAGAAAATCTTCATAGTCTTCACAAAGAATTCGCCCAACAGAACCCGGACATGACAGTAGGAGCCACAAAGCTTGAGAGCCTACATTCAAAGCACATAAAACTGTTGAAGGAGCAAAAACTGGACTGATGCCTGTGTGAATATTGCACAAACAGTTCCTGCAAGCTCAAGGCACTGAACCATTTTGCTTATCTCCACTGGCTAATGTCCTGTAAAATCTTAAATGTACACCAGTTAGTAGAACTTAACAATGTGTTCAAAAGTTCCTTTTGAAAAATTCTGCATGTTGGACTATGTTGAGAAAACATGTCACAAATGTAGCACAGATAATTTTGGTAAAGCCATTGATGAATTCATCAAGGGACATGGACAAGAGAATATAACTTGGCAGCACTGGGAGAATATAAATATACTGCAAGGTGTCAATGGCATATGGGTGCAGCAAGCAAGAAAAGTGTTAAAAAATAAATGGTCAAGAGTGCAAATGCTTGCAAAGGTAATAAAAGAGGAACTTCTGTTTCTGGGTCGGCACCTCCATGTGGCAACATGGAAGCAACATCAGTTCATGCAGATCACAGAATTCCTACCCAAGGAATGGATATTGATGGTTCTGGACCTCATCAAGAACTATGTCTGCAAATCACAGAACAAAGTGCAGGCAGCCCACTGGCATTACGAATAAACCACCATTCACCCAGTGGTAACCTACTACTGGTGTGATCACTATGAAGGCACAGTCACAGAGTCATTGGTATTCATTTCCAGTGATCAGACACATGGTCACCATGCCATGTGTCATTTTGTTCAGTTCACAAATGCATACCTAAGAAATGTCTGCTCTTTAAATATCATTAAAGAACTTCACTTCACTGATGGCTGCGAGTGCCTGTACAAGTCAAAATGGGCATTCTATGACACTTCAGTATCATCCAGTGAATATGGATTCCTCATTGATCATGAGTTTTGTGGCTCCCAACATGGAAAGGGGTCCTCGGATGGTGAGAGTGCACATTTAAAATTGGAGGCAACCAGAGTGGTACAATCATGGCAGACCATAATTAGAAAGGCAAAAGAACTTTACAATTACTGCAAGAATCAATTGACAAGTGCCTGCCATTGTAGGGTATGGTCATGCAGATGAGCATTCTTCTGTGTCAGTGAAAATCAAACAAAAAGAGAGGCCAGAGCAGATATAGAAACTGTAGCTGGGCAACATTAGATGCAATGGCCTGGATATTCAAAAGGGATGTGCCATGCACAACAGGGATGCACCAGCGCAAGTACGAAAAATGCACCATTGTGCGATATTCAGCTAGGCAGCTGCATGAAAGTGTTGAAATGCGCAAGAGTGCAATAGTAATGAATGCATACACAACCGTAGGGGGCGGAACCATGAATAACATGCACAGTGCGATATTCAACAGCATGCCCCATGGGCAATAGGAGAGCTAGCGGAAGTTGTGCAACAGAGGAAATGATCCAAAATAAAAAGGATCAAGAGAGGGGCACAAGAACGCTACAGGGAAGCCACAGGTGGGAGCGAGCTGACAGGCACAAGGCAGAGGGTAGCAGTGAGCAGGACTGGGCAGGAGCAGGACAGGGCACACCTGAAGTTATCCAGGAACAGGATAGGAGTGAGGAGCCTGTGTCACTGTGCAGGATTGTAAGTGGAGTGTCACAGTGGACTGAGGGCAGTGGCAGTAGTCAGGACAGCCACAGCCAAAGGCCAGAGGTGTACCCAGTGCAGGCGGAGCATCATAAATGGACAGCAGGGGGAATGGGATAACAGCCACCGGGGGGGGGACACCAGCCAGGGACATGGCCAGTGCCACCTTCCAGATGGAGGCGGTAATGAGGGGTGTTAGAAGGCAGGCAGCAGGGGGGCATGGCCATGGAAGGGCCTGTCAGTGGTATGCCCAGAACAGGCAGTACTGAGCCCGCATCATCTTCGAACACTACTCAGACACAGAGAGTGTGGGCTGGTATCGCCTGAACAGAGCGATCTTGAGGTGGCTCTGTGAGTTGTGCAGTGATGAGATGCAGGCATCCACACGACGAAGCCATGCTCTGTCAGTGGAGATGAAGGTGACAGCCGTCATGTGCCTGCTAGCCACTGGGCACTTCCAGAGACCAACATGGGACAAAACAGGCATAACCCAGTCAGCCGCGTCACGCCTGCTTACACAATTCCATTTCCCCAGCACACAGGCGGAGTGCATAGCACACATACAAGAGTTCCACAGGGTAGTACAGTTGTCTGGCATGCTCTGGGCCATTGACTGCACCAATGTGGCCATCCGCATGCCACCTGGCCTGGACGGTGTGTCCTACATCAACCGGAAGGGGTATGCCAGCATCAACTGCCAGGTGGTGTGCGATGCCAGAGGATGCATAACCAATGTCTGTGCCACGCACCTTGGGGGAGCACATGATGCCTTCATCTGGCAGCAGTCCACACTGTGCTACAAGTCTGAGAGTGGGGACATCCCCACTGGCCACCTAGTGGGTAAGTATGCATATCATGTAAGATGAAATGAGCAGACGTGGGGGTGTGCACATTCAGAGGTGCCATGGATACCATCCCTGTCGGCCCATGGCAAAGTGACACAGACCACCATACTAATGTCTACCCTCTACACACATGTGACAGTGGCTACCCACTCCATCCCTGGCTGTTCACACCATACCGGTGCCCCATGACCCCATTGCAGCTATGGTACAATGAGGCACATGCCACAACATGGAATGTCATCGAGTGGGTGTTCAGGAAGCTGAAGGCACATTTCTGATGCCTGGACACATCTGGCAGTGCCCTACTGTACAGCCCTTTGAAGGCCTGCAGGCTATTCCTGGCCTGCTGCATCCTGCACAACATGGCCAACAACTGTGGGATAGCCTTAGAGGTTGAAGAGGGGGACAGCAGTGGGGACGATGAGGACGCTGGTCCAGACGGTGATGGGCAGCCACCCCCAGGGCGAAGGGACCCCCACCTAATACGGATGTCACAGCTGCACCAGGACACCATCACAGAAGAGCACTTTGGTCAACACAGGTAGGTCATGAGGCCATGTGCAACCACCAATGGCAAGGGAACAGCCCAAAGACAGGCAGGGACAAATCTTAGGGGTGGATGGCAGTAAGGGAATGGGTCTGAGTGTGGCACTGCACATGGCATCAGGGATGAGCAGGGCCAAACATGACATGCGCACACACACACAAACACACACCACAAGATATGCACAAGGGGTAGATGGCACTCCAACCCCAAATGCCACCCCTTCCCCCACACAGATCCACACACAACCACACCCAGTGGCCGTCACTGTACGTGCCTCAGATGCTGGGCACCATTGCACACTGGTGGATAGCGCAATGCAGGCATCATCATGCACACGCCACAGTGGCCAGCAGCTTGTAGGGTGTGCACAGGGACTGTGTGTGCGCAGGGCTGGGTACCCCACCCATGCATTGCACAATGCACACCACACTGCACACCCGGGCAGTGGCAGACAGTGGCCATTGTGGGAGACAGGTCAGTCATGTGACACAGTGCCACGGCCTCCACTGATGCGTGGGCAGCCCTGCCAAGACCTGCCAGCCGTGCCAGGCTGACCACTGACCTCATGGGGTGGCACCAACAGTCCCCTGGGGTGACACCGTGTGAACGTGACCGTGTTCGTGCAGGGGTCTGCAGCTCACCGAACATGCCCGCGCCAGGTGTGCTTGCTATGCCTACAGCCAAACCCAGTGTCAACATAGCAGGTATCGCACTGTGCCGAGAACGGGGTGGTGGACATGACACTGCGCAGTGTCTGTGGTGCATGGGCACTGAACTGGGTGCCCAATGTGGTTATGACAGCTGTGAATGCATGTGTCTGCCTGTCAATGGCAGTGGTCACATCCTCCCGCTGCCGGGCCATCTCTGCCAGGAGCAGACCGTGGTCTCTGCTGTGCCGCTCCTCTGCCTGGTACAGAATTGCACTGAGTGCATCCACCGCAGTCAAAAGCCACAACTGCTGATCCACTGATGCCTAAAGTAGGCGGCTGTGCTCATCAAAGAGGTCATCCGCCGGTCCGGCATGCTGTGTCTCATGGTGTTCCTGGCTCTGCTGGGCAGCACCCTTTGATGATGGGCGCTGCACACCAGAGCCATGCCAGGGCATGTCCACACATGGTGCATTGCCACCACCCCCCTGACACTGTCCCCCTGTCATCACTAGCTGACTGCCGGCACTGCCCCTCCGGCTGCCAATTGCCAGGGCTCACCAGCTCCACTGCAGTGGCCACAACAGCCCCACCGGCCTGGATGCACACCAGTGCTGCCCCACTGAGGTGTACAGGCACAGGCTGGGACTGTGATGTCACGCAGGCCTCCAAGGCGGCACCACCCATGGCTACGCCCGTGCCATTTTCTGCTGTGAGACCATCCTGCAGCCCACATGTATCACTGTCCGGGATGTGTGATCCATCATCATCGGTGCCAGATCCGGCACCAGTCCATGTCCCAGCACTCTGGAATCTGTGGGTGCTGTCACACTGAGACACAGGCAGGGCTTCGTCTGCACCCACACCACTATCTTCAGTCCGGGCAGACAGGCAGGTATGCACTGGTCCAGTCCCTCAGACACCTGTGGAGGTGGATGGTCATCCCTCCATGTCCAGGTCATCACCCTCGGTGGATGCACACCCACCACCGCTGACCCATGTAGACACTCAGGAGCTGTAAGGGAACACAGTAGAGTTATTGTCTCTGCCCTGCCCTGTGGTATTCCCCCCACCCCCCACACAGTGACAGCACAGGACCTACCATGCAGTGATGGGATGCCCCCTATCTGGAAGCCACCACCATGAGTGCCCTCTATGGCACAATGCCACATGCTGCTGGCCACCTGCTCCTCCTGTGGCATCAGGAGTGGCACATCCTGTTGTCCACCACCAGTGGCAGTACGTGCTGCCCTGATGGCAGCCACCTAATCCTTATCCTATTCCTGTCCATGCCGACCTACTTTTTACAGTCCTACACAGACCGCTGGTGGCTGCCATGCTGGTTCATGGCACGCGCAACCTCACCTCATGCTGCAGCATGGGCCTGTGCATTCCCTGCTGTCCACTGAGCAGTGGTTCCCTGTCAAGATAGGCCTCAAACAGGGCATCTGATTCAGCCCGGGTGAAGTTGGGCCTCCTCCTCCACATCCCTGTTCCTCCTCATTCTCTCGTTCGGTCATGATCGAGTCTGTGGGAATGACAGGTGTTACCTTTGAATGTGCAGTCCTATTCAGCCTTCACAAACCACAGTCACACATCCAAACAGCATACAACCCACCACAATAGACTGCAATACCAAACTATGTCCTCTGCAGCCCCATGTCGCACTTATATAGCGCAATGCATGCAAATGAGGTGAGACACAACTTTATAAGTGGATGCCAATGCAGTGGTTGCACCATGGAATTGCTGATGAGCTGATTTGCATATGCTGGCTGAATATCACGCTGTTGCACCTTGCGCAATGTTGTTGAGTGTGCTCAGGCTATGGCGCAGCTCTATGACGTGCGCAGTAGGCAACACACAGTACATGCCCTGGGTGGTGACGCTGAAGTGTGCCACGCTGATGATGTGTTGTGCATGGGATGCAGTGCAGGGCATGGCCACCCCTGTGTCAGTGGCGTTAGTGCACTGTTCACCCATGTGGTGCTCATGCCCTGGTGCGCCGTAGGCGCCATGGAGCCACAGCATGGTAGGCCACTGCAGGGCATCACGCAAAGGCACCCTACTGCGTTACATGCAGGGAGTCCCAATAGCACTGTGGCGCTCCGTGCGCAGACAGACCCTTGACCCTGCGGTCGACCTTTGCACCCTAGGCGCCATGCATCTGCATGGGTGCACCCCATTGTGTAGTTCAGTGACAGTGCAATGGGGAATGGCAGCACTGTACCGCGCAGCCTCTGCACGTGGGAAACGTGTGCTACGGAGCACCATTTTGTTATCGGTACTCCCAGCAGGATGTCATGCAGGCGAGCTCAGCAGTGGAGCGCAGTACAGCTGGCAAACCTTGTGGTCATTGTTGAGCCCCATGCTGGGGTCCTGTTCGGCCAGGACCTACTCAACAGACCACGCAGCGCCATGTGGGAGAAGGTTGCTGAGGGCATGGAGGAGGCCACTGGTATTGCCCGGTCCAGTGAGCAGTGTCGTCACTGATATGGAGACCTCCAGCGGAGGGACCTGGACAGACTGGGGTGCCTGCAGGCACGTGCCCGGTGAGGTGCCATGCCACAGCCAGGTAGGTGCTTCTTCCATACACTGGTAGTGTCCGTCCATCTGGGTATTGCGGTGTGCATGTGTCCACCCTTGCAGGTAGGTGAGGGCCGTCTAGAGGGGGCGGTGATGGTGGTGGTGGGGTTGAGGCATGGCTGGGCTGTGCCGGAATGCACACACTGGGGGGGGCTTTGCTACTGGTTTGTACTGATGTTCCCCTCTCCGTGTTTGCACCCTAGGCCTGGAGGAGCACCGTAGGGTGAGGCAAGCCTGAGCAGAGCAGGAGAGGGCAGGTGCACCACAGCAGGGTCATGGAGGAGGGTCCATTTGCCAGCAGCACCCAGCTGGTCTGGATGCAGGTGAGTGCCTTTTTTTCCCTCACATCTGTGCATGCTGTGTTGCAGGGTTAGCGGTGGGGCATGGCCACCAGCACTTGGCCCTACAGCCGTGCATGCCACATGGTGTACTCAGCACTGTCCTGTGGCACTGCATGTGTGGGTGGGCATCGCTGGTGATCTGTGCGTGCACTGGTTACATGGCTGTGCCACTGTCTTCGCACCACATGGCCATGTCACTGTACAGCCACGGTGGTGCTGTGTGGGACATGGGTGGTGGGTGTGTGCAGCGGTCCGCATGGCTGTGGGTGCCTGGGTAGGAGGGTTTTGTGGGCGCGGTCACTGTGCTTGGTTACATGGCATCACAGAGGTGTGGCCCACGGCTGAATGCCTTGCACAATGGGTGGGCTGCAGGGGTCTGGACAGTCACGGGTATTGACTCTGCTCCCTTGTCCTAGGTGGACAACACTGGATGGCACTGGAGAGGGGAGTACAGGAGCTGCTGCAGCTCACCAGAGCCACCCTAGAGATCCTGCAAAGGATGGAGCAGGATGGGGTACGGTGCCATGGAGGAAGGCTAAGGCACAGAAGTGGGGAGAGAGGCAGGCGATAGGCCCTCTATGCCCCGTTATTGAATTCCTCCCGGACTCACCCTCACACCCCTTCTTCCCTCTCCCATTTGTTCACCCCTGCCCCATGTCTGTCCGCACCTGGTTTGTAGCCCTTCCCCTCTTTTATATAGTTGTACATATGTTTTGTTGTTGAAATTGGATTTAAAGGCTGGGAGAGAGGAGCTTAGGGAGTTGTTCATTTCCCTTATAAGTTTACTGTGTTTTACTGCACCTAGTAACAGCATTACCAGTTTACTGTGGGACTGTATCTAGGATTAGTGGGTGACCTGATTAGGCAGTAGGGGTGTATCTTGGACTAGTGGAGAACCTGGTTGCTCACCCAAGGAAACCTACTTGGAGGGGGATGGGACCACACGTCATTAGGGCCGCCATCTTTGGGAGGGTGGTGGGGTGCACAGGGTGTGGAGTAGCCATGATACTGGACTGGGCTTAGAAGTTCTGTGGTTGTCCAGTGTGCTACCAGTGGGCAGCAGCTTAGAGAGGAGGTTATGGGATTAGGAGACAGCTGGGGAAGGGGGAGGTATGGTTGGGGAAGGGGCAGGGATCTCTACTGGGTTGCACCCAAGCACTAGGGGTGGGGGCATAGGAAAGGAGTGCAGGAGCATACTAGGGGTCACATAGGGACCCTGGGAGAGGGGGCCCAAAAGGAGGACACTACCAAGGAAGCAGGCAGGTAACTGGGGACCCTCACAAAGGGGGGCCATAGGGACAACATTCTCAAGGAAGTCGGCAGATGGCCGGGGCTGGACAGAAGGAAGCAAGGCGGGGAGGTGGATCGGACCCTATGCTCAGTAACAACTTCAATTCTCTTATTCTGCTTGAGGATGAGGGGGGTGATGTAGCCACAACAGGGGTGATTAGAGATGGAAAGGGAGTGGGAGGCAGGAGGGGGTGATAGCAGTGAGGAACAGGGGGGAACCTGGAATGCAGGAAAATGGGGGAGCAGTGAATCAGGAGCAGGAGGGCAGGGGGGGAAGAGGGAGGAAAGCGCAAGGAGAAGGACCAGTTGGGAGGAAAGGACAAGGAGAAGGACCAGAAGTACAAGGAGGATACAGTAAAGGGAGCTGAGGGCTTAGGCCAGGGGAGCATGACAAGCAAGGAGGGACTAAACGGAGACAGGAAGGAAGGGAGGATGAGCCAGGCTAGTTTAGCAGATGGGGGAGAAGGACCAGTCACGAGCAGTGAGGGGGGTGTTAGCAAGGTACAGACAGATACTCAGGAGGAGAAGGAGAGGCATAGGATCAGAAGGGAGGGGGTGGCTAGGTAATATGAGGGGTGGCATGTGGCACCCAGATAGGGAGGAACAAGGAGCCGGCTGGGTGGAGGGGCTCAGAAAGGATGAGGGACATGGAAGGGGGCAATGGAGGAAAAAGGAGCAGTCAGAGTGCTCCTGTTGGGGATTCTATGATCAGGGTATCAAATGGGATAGGGAGGGAGAAGCTGGCCAGTTAGAACAAAATGCTTCCTGACTAATGGTGCACAGGGCCAAGCACAAGGTATATCAGCTGGCAAAGGATTGTGAGGGTTACCGGGCATACGGTACCTGGGTACAAATGACATTGAGGGATGAGAAAGCCAGAAATACAGGTAAGATTCAGGGGAGCTTGCCAGGTCTGTCATTACATAGAATGCACAGTTTCCTTCTCAGAAATCCTGCCAGTGCCAAGGGCTAGTGGGGAACACAAAAGGAAGATTAGGGAGATAAACCAGTGGCTCAGGGAGTGGTGTGAGGCCACAGGGTATGGGTTGATGGGGGATTGGGGGGAGTCCTGGGAGGATAAGGAGCTGTATGATAGAGATAGGCTCCATCTTAATTTGGAGGGGACGGGAATCCTTAAGTTGAAAATAGAGGGATTCATTGGTGAAAAGTGGGGTTTAAACTTGTGAAGGGGGGAGGGATGGGAGAAAAGGCTGTCGAGGGGGTGCCGATAAAGGAGGGACTTGTCTTCACCTCTCAGGAGCTGGAGGAATGTGGAAAGGCCAACTGGTACGGTGCACACGGGGAAAACCAGAATCTCTAATGGAGAGAGCAGGGAATGGAAGTATAAGGAGGGTGGAAGGTAGTCCTGCTAAATGCCAGGAGCTTGGGCAATAAAATGCCTGAGCTCCAGGCGATGCTAACTGAGGGAGCAGTGGATGTGGCAGTGGTCACTGAGACCTGGGCCACCGCAGGACATGACTGGGACCTGAACCTGGAGGGTTACACTATGTTCAGGAAGGACAGGGGGGAGGGAAGGGGAGGAGGGATAGCAATGATAATCAAAAATTGCATTGGGATATGGGGAGTAGAGGAGGCGGAGGGAACCGTGGAGGCGATTTGGGTCACCTTGATAACAAGAGGGGGGCAAGAGAGTAAAAATAGGAGTGGTGGATAGACCCACTGCACTGGCGGAGGAGCTGGAGGAGAGTCTGGTGGCAGATGTTGGAGACACTGCAGACTGGGCAGGGAAGGGTGGTGGTGTTGGGGACTAAGCATGTCAGGAACAGATTGGGAGACTATGACATCCTTGTGGCCAGGAACAGAGGTTGTTGGATGTCTTTCAAGATGTGTTCCAACTCAGCAGGTGGGGAACCAACCAGGAAGCGTGGGTACTGGATGTGGTCCTGCAGACAGTGACCAGATTGGGGCCTGGAGGTAAGGGACCCATTGGCAGGAGTGACCATGCCATGGTCTGGTTCTGCCTGACCTAGGAAGGGTAGAAGCTGCATCAAAGACGGAGGTAACTGACTTCAGGGGGGCAGATTTTAAGGAAATGGGAAGATCCTTAGGAGTATTTGATGGGATTGGGTCAAACATGGACGCTGATAGTAGGTGGAAATCATCAGAAGAGGGGCAGGATGCACCAGCACCTGTGCAAGAGTAAGACTAAAATGCGGTAGGTCCCGAAAACTCCTGCTGGGGACCAGGGAGGTCCAGGAGGTGGTGCAGGAAAGAAGGCAGCCATAGGCAATTCAAGTGCTCAAGGAGTGAAAGGGATCAAGGGAGTCACGAGCTGATGGCTAGAAGGGCCACTAGGTGGTGAGGGCTGCTCAAGGCAAGGAAGGAGCAGAACCTGGTCAGGAAATTAGGAGAGGGAATAAGGGTTCTTTAGATACATTGGGGAAAACGAAGGTGAAGGGGCAGATCTAGCAGGATTAAACAGGGAGAGATGGGCAAGACCGGGGAGCAGGCTGAGGTACTAAATGAGTGCTTCACCCAGTTTCTCACCAAGAAAAATGGGGTGCTGCATCACATGGAGGAGACAGTGATACTGAGGGAGGGAGGCACCTACCGATCGGTGGGTCTGGGGAGAGGGGAGGCATCACTGGGTAGGAGGGAAGGCTAAGCAGGAGAAGAGGTAGCAGAAGTGGAAATCACAGCAGAGAGAGTGAGGGAGCCCCGCGTCCCTTAAGATGGAGAAAGCACCGGGGCCAGATAAATTACATCCCAGAGTGCTGAAGGAACTTGTGGATGTCCTGGGTAACCCTTGGAGGAGCTTTTCACCACTCTGAGGACAGGGTGGGCAACGAACTGGAAGGTGGTGCACAGTGTCTATCCACAAGGGGGACCAGAGAGGTGGAGGGAACTACAGGCCTGTCAGCCTGACATCGGTGGTGAGCAAGGTGATGGAGGCATTGTCAAGAGAGGCTGGGGGACCGAAAAGTCAGGTGCCTGGACGATAGACAACATGGATTGTCCTAGGGAATCATGTCAGACAAACCTTGGGAGTTCTATGACTGGGTGACAGTGCCTTGGACCTGGGTAGACCAGTGGACGCCCCTTTCTAGACTTCAGCAAGGCATTTGACTCTGTTCCTCACGTGGGCCTGTTGGATAAGCTGGGAGAAATGGGGATGGGAACCAGATGATCAGATGGATAGGCAATTGGCTCAGGACGGACCCAGAGGGTCGTGGTTGAATAGTCTCATCCCTAAGGAGGGTCATTAGTGGGGTCCCACAGGATCAGTCCCGGCCCTCCTATTCAACGCCTATGTCTCTGACATAAGGACAGGTATCAGGGAGGAGATGAGTCTCTTTGTGGATGACTCCAAACTGAGGGTGTGGTGGATGGGGAGGAGGGGAGGGTGGCCCTACAGGGGGACCTGGAGGCTCTGGAAAGATGGTCTAGAAAGTGGAAGCTGAGGTTCAATGCAGGGAAATGCAAGGTACTGCACCTGGGGGCCAGAAACCCGGGCCAAGTGTACACCCTGGGAGGGGAAATGCTACAAGTCTCGATGGCTGAGATGGACCTGGGGGTGGTGGAGGATGTCAAGATGAACAACTCGGAGACTTGTAGGAGGGCAGCAGCCAAGGCCAACAGGATGCTGGGATGCATCACTAGGCGGATCACCTCCAGAAGGAGGGAAGTGATACTCCCTCTGTATAACTGCTTGGTGAGGCTGCACCTCGAGTACTGCATGCAGTTTTGGAGGCCACACTTAAAGAGGGACATTACCCTCCTGGAGAGGGTCCAGAGGAGAGCAATCAAAATGATTTGAGACTTGGGGAGAGGACCTATGAGGAGAGGCTTGAAGAGCTAAATATGTACACATTGGAAGAGAGAAGGGACCGGGGGGGGACATGATAGAGATCTTCAGGTATGTGAAGGGGTAAATAGGGAAGGAACAATCAGGGTGCTTCAAAGGAAGGAAGAGGGGGCCACTAGAGGGCATGGGTGGAAGCTGGAGGGGGGAAGATTCAGGGGAGAAAGGAGGAGATGCTACTTCACTGAGAGGGTGGTGGAGCCATGGAATGCGCTGCCTAGGGGCTGGTGGAGGTAGAGACGGTGGAGGGGTTCAAGATGGGGTGTGACAGGTACAGGGGAAGGGTTCTGGAAGCAAAATCCAATGCAGCGAGAAAATCCAGAACTGGGAAGGGAGAAGCCAGAGAAAGCGAGGGGGGGCAGCAAAGTCAGCTCCCAGGGTGGGGGCTGACCAAACGAGCAGACGCGAAAGACCGTTAGACCTATTCTGCTGGCATTTTAGTATGTTAGTATGTTAGTAATTCATTTAATATATGCATTTTGTTATGACAACTGTAGTGGTCTCTGATTTGCAGTGGGCTAATGGTGCTTGGCTGCAGTGGTGTGCATGGCGTTGGGGATGGTGCAAGCCTGGGCATGTGTGTGTGTCTGGCAGGAACCCGCCTATGGTGTGGGTGAGGGACTCAGTCACTGTCTTTGGTATGTGTTGTTCCCTGTGCACTGGACACCTGTGTGCAATGGTCTCCGGTGCATGCAATGTGTCCATAGTGCCCCTGTCAGTATGTCCATGGCCCGTGCAGCTGATACCCTTGCATGTCTCTGCTATGCACGGTCTGCTGGCATGTCAGTGGTGGCTGTCCATGCTGGCCACCCCCTGGATCCGCCGCAATGGCAGATTGCCTCCTATCACCGGTATGGTGCACGTCTGCCTTGGGTGGCATTGTGGCCTCTGCTGTTGTTGTCCCCCCTCCATGCTGTCACTGGTGTCTGTTGCAGGGTCTGTGCTCTGATGTCTGTCACTTGTGCTCTGGCCGCATGCTGGTGGCAGATGGATTCATGGTGCATGCACAGGGTGGCTGGTACACCTGTACCATGGTGGGGTGCTGGCCGTGGGTACATGGCTGCTGTGGTTTCACGCCAGCGGGTTTGTTGCTCTGCTATTGTGTCCCTGTGTTGGGGTGCCCTTGGGTCTGGGTGGGTGTTTGTCCATGCCCTGTGTTGCATCCTGTGTGGCTCATGCTTCCATGCACCACTGTGGGTGTCTGTGCTGGCTGTTGGAGCCAGTGCTGGGACAGGGTGTGTGCTTGGATGGGTGTGTGGGGTGCTGTCCTGCTGGTGGTGGGGTCCAGGGCAGGCCCTGTCTCATGTGGGGTACCTCGGGTGCCGACGCAGGGTTGACCTCTCGGCTGTGCATTGGGGGGGCCATGCAGGGTGGCACTGTGTCTGCAGTTGTTGCCTCAGTGGCTGCTGCCGCCCACTGTGGGGTGCTCACAGTGGGGCTGCCATGCATGGCTCAATGGTGCACAGGGTTGTATTGTCACAGTGGGGGTGGTGGCATGCATGCGGAGCCATGCACTGTTGGGCACTGCTCCTAGGCAGGGTGTCTGGGGATCACTGTGCAGGGTGTGCTCTGCATTGGTGGGATGGAGTAGCACAGTGTGGCTGGACCTCCTTGTGTTACGGTCACAACTTGCCAGGGGGTGTGCTGGGGCACCATGCCCTGGCTGTGGATTTAGTGCTGGTGTTCATGGGCTGGTGGTTCATCCAGCTCACCTCAGGTTGTACAGTTCATGTGGTGTGGGGGGAGCTGTCTGGTCAGCTGCATGCTCCTCTGCCCATGTCTTCCATGGGTGGTGCACCCCTGCATCCTGTCTCTGCGCATCCCTGGTTGTGCTACTGCACATTAGACCTGCGCCACTGCGCATCCCTGGTTGCGCCATGGTGCGGTTGGTGCCATATTTAGTTGTGCTGGGCAAGCGCACCTTGGCCTGCACTGTTTTAGAATACTGCACATGTTGCACATGGGCACACTGCACTTGTGCCTACTCCTGCTATTGCGCTTCTTTGTGGTGCAGTTTGAATATCTGGGCCAATGTGTAAAGTGTGTGATGGATGGTGTGGTGTCAACTAGAAACTTTACCTGTTTTGCACATCCTGTATTAATCAAGATGGGTGCTGTGACAATTTGAGTCATGTTGAAGCCTGGAAGATGAACAAAATGAATGGTTTCAACACCACCATGCCCACTGGTCACTCTGGTGGTCTAATGGACTCCACAGCATTTAGTGTAGTTCCAGGCCTAGCACGCTCCTCAGCCTTCCATGCTGACCTTGATCCAGGTGATTCAACAGCCTCAAATGTTGAACCTGGTTTGGATTACCCCACAGCCTCCAGTGCCAATCAAGTTCCTCCTGATACCACAAAAACAGCCACCACAGGCAATGATTGTGCAACTTTGCCAGACACAGGTATGCCAAATGACACTGTAGAGCATGCCACATTATCAGAATGCACAGCTTCACTCTCGAATGATAATGTCTGCACCATCATCCTGCATTCATCCAGTTCCTAAAAAGATCAGAACATTTTTAGACCCAGAAATGATACAGATTAATCATTACTATTGTATGTTGTTTATTATTCAAAGGAATTCTATATTAGGCAACTATCTACTGTGGATCCAGTGAAACAATGGTACTCCATGAAGTTCCTAAAACAGCGTGAGAGTATTTTTACTTGGACACGGCATCTGGACAATGACCGCATGTCAAGAAAAATAATTTTTCATGGACCAGTAGAGTTGTTGCATGGAGATGGCACCTTTGAAATGCAGATTGAAGAACTACAGACAATCTCTGCAAAGTTCATCAAGCTACAGCAAAGATGGAATTAAATGGACTCCCTCAGCTTATTAGTGTACTGTGCTGATATCATACAAGATGTAGTTATGTTATTCTTCGTACGTCTGTGCAAAATATTAACATTTTTGTAAATCAATAATTGAGTCTGTAGTTATAGTTTAGTCTGTAGTTATAGTTTATTCTGTAGGTATAGCTGACGCATTTGAGCAAAATGTTGCATTTTATAACTAGAATCATAGGGCCAGATATTCAAAGGGTGGCGCCGGGCACAAATCCACTGCGCTGGACTAGCACCTAATTTAAGCTCGATTGTAATATTCAAAAGGACATTTAGCATCAGCGCTAGGTGTTAGCACTGACGCTAAATCAAAATGTATACAGGGGAGGGATTGAGGGGAGGGGACCTGAATACCGGCGCAATGTTATATTCAAAGGTATAGCGCCATGCTACAGACATTAGCGCAACCTGTAGCATGGTGCTAACTACCACCAAAAGAAAGCTGGCAGTAATGCAGCGGTGCCCCCCATCCCCCCTCATGAATCCCAATCCCTTTTCACCACAACATAAAGGATGTATCCCTGGTAGTCTAGTGGTCTCCCCTCCCCTAGCATGGCTCCCGTCCCTGGTTTAAAAATAAAATAGCTCATTTTCCCTGGTAGTCTAGTGGTGTCCCCTCCCCAAGCACGGCTCCCGACCCCAGTTTAAAAATAAAATAGCTCATTTTCCCCGGTAGTCTAGTGGTCCCCTCTCCCCCAAACACGGCTCCTGACCCCCATTTGAAATAAAACTAACTCCCTTTCCCTGGTAGTCTAGTGCCCCCGCAGTGACAACTCACCCATCCAAATAGATTCCCAGAATGGAGCCGGCGACTGGCTCAGCCCTCCTCTCACCACCACGGCGGCCACCCGACCTGGGGTAGGAAGGTGCTCCTTCCTACCTCCGGTCGGTGGCGGCGTGGTGGTGGACTGGAGAGCTGAGCCAGTGGCTCATTCTGAGATGTGGGTGGTGTCATGGAGAACTTCAAATTCTGTGAAGAGGTTGGGCTAACAAATAGGATCCCAGGCCATGTGAGGGAGGGCTCTTGGACTCGAGAAAAATGAGCTGTTACAAACGGTCGGAACCAACAGGGGGAGGACATAGACTATCGAGAAAAACTAATGTACAAACCAGGAAACCACGCGGAGGCCACCTGGACTACTAGGAAACTGTGTTATTATTATGCCAAGCGGGGTCGGCGATACGTGCTGGGGGTGGGGGGACCACTAGATTACCAGGGAAATGGAGTTATTATTATATCAAATGGGGGTCAGGATAGTGCTGGGGATGGGAGGACCACCGGGGATACTGACGTGATTCATGTACCAGGGGTCGGGATTCGTGCTGTAGGGGGTTGGGGAGACCACTGGACTACCAGGGAGTGGAAACAACACAGGTGAGAACAGGGACCATGACGGCTGAGAAGGGCTGCCTGGCCCAGCCTGTATGCTCAGGTCCCTATATGTTGGACGGCTGACCTGCACTGCTCAGTGACCCTACAGCTGACATCCCTCCCCCATCCCCAGCAGATTTGCCTTATACTTGCCCCATGCATACTTGTGTTCCACCGACACCTGCTGTGGGCTGCCTCTGTTGGTGTGGGGTGGGGGCATCATCCAGGGCATGTGTGGCCACTGGTAGTGTGTGTGTGTGTGTGTGTGTGTGTGTGTGTGTGTGTGTGTGTGTGTAGCTAGCTATCTATATATATATATATATATATGTGCATGTGCCTCTGTATCGAGCTATAGTTATAGATCGCTATGGATCTATATATCTCATTATGTACTGCTTGCAGTGCTACATAGCTACGTTGTATGCACTGCTTGTACCTGCCAGCACACAGCTCCTGCTGCTTCCAGCTTGTACTTCCATTTCAACCAACAGGGGATGCTATGGGTATGCCTTGGCCTGCAGCATCCAGCCTGTACTTCCATTCTGACCAAAAGGGGGAGCATTTTGCTCCATGCAATAGCACTGGGCAAACTGAATGGTAATGTATGCTAAACAGCACTTAATGAGATGCAAATGTACTTGTTTGCCCACGGATTACCTAAGTAGGCTCATTTGCATGGGAGCTTTGAATATAGCTCCCGTTTGCCCCGGGCCAACCAGTTTGCACTGGGCTAATGTGTTAGCACTGTGCAATCAGGTTAGCCCCGTGCAAACCTCACTTCAAAACAGCACACTGAGCACAGTTCTGCAGTGTGTGGCTTACATTGTTTGCAGTCATACCTCTCAACTGTCCCTGATTTTCAGGGATGTCCCTGGATTTACCTCAAACATTTACTCTGTCCCTCCCACAAATTGTGTTTCCATGACCAAACAGTGGGGGTTGTAGGCATAACAGAATGTCAGACTTAAATATTACAGACGTGTTCTTCCTTAAACAGTGCATTTTACACTACACCACTTATTCTACCAGCTTCCTGAGTGGATATCATAAATTTTTAAGGTGTGTCCCTGATTTTAAACATTTGTCCTTGATTGTTTTAAGCCTTGTCCCTGATTTATGAGTCAGGAGGTTGAGAGGTGTGTTTGCAGTAGCTGTGAGACATCTCTGTGCAATCACACACAATGTTCTCCACCTGCAACACTGGCTTGCTACAGAGTCTAATGAGCTGCAGTTGCAGTTTGCACTTCCCTGCTGCTATATTCAGTGTTGTCTTATTCCTGTGCTATTTTTTCCCTGCACTCCCAGACTAGTTTGCCCGGCTTCCTTAGACTGCTATATTCAGCAGGATTAGCACTGGGCTATTTCCTTTTGAATATAGCTTGCTTTGTGCTCCGGGCTAAGTTTGCCTGCTGGGCAGTGCTAATTCAGCCACGGGGCAAAGTTTTGAATATCTGGCCCATAGAATCATAATATCATACAAAACGAAAAGCCATAGGCCATGTGAATCACCTTTTGTTATTCCAAATATTCATATTTTTTGCTACCCATGTATTTGTCCAGTGATGTCTTGAAGTGCACGATGGAATCATTCAGGACTACCTTGCTTGGTAAACTATTCCACATGTTTATGATACTTTACATAGATACATAGACAGTGTCGGCAGATAAGGGCCTATGGCCCACCCAGTCTGCCCATTTGAGCTTGTAAGTTCAGTTTCTTTTCCTAGAAATCTGTTTCCCCTTACCCCGGACCTCTAGAATTCCTTTATGTCTATCCCATGCATTCTTAAATCCCGTGATTGTTTCAGCCCCCACCACTTCCTCTGGCAGGGTGTTCCACTTGTCCACCACCCATTCTGTGAAGAAATTCTTTCTCATGTTTCCTCTGAATTGTCCTCCCTCCAACTTCATCCCATGCCCTCCAGTCCTGTAACATCTTTTTCACTTAAAAATAGTGTTTTCCTGCACCTTGTTCCTCCCTGTAAGATACTTGTATGTCTCTATCATATCCCTCTCCTCCTCTCCTCCAGGAGTACATGTTCAGTTCCTTCAACCTGTCTTCATAGGACTTGTTATGCAATCCATACCATCTTTGTTGCCCTCCTCTGAACCTTCTCTACCCTGTCTATGTCCTTATGTAGGTATGGTCTCCAGAACTGTACACTGTACTCAGGTGGGGCCTCACTAGTGTCTTGTATAGTGGAATTATGACCTCCTTTTCCTGCTGGTGATGCCCTGCCTATACATCCCAGCATCCTATTTGCTTTACCTGCTGCCTTGTCACACTGTTTCTACCTTGAGGTCATCAGAGATGACAACCTCAAGATCCCTTTCCTGCTTGGTGCATGCTATATCCTCACCCCCAACTGATATATTGTGCCAGGGTTTTTTGTGCCCATATGCATTATCTTGCACTTCTTTGCATTGAATTTTAACTGCCAACCCCTGACCATTCTTCAAGTTTCTGCAGGTCCCTTCTCATTCTGTCTACACCCTCTGGTGTGTCTACTCTGTTACAGAGCTTTGTGTCATCAGCGAACAGTGAAATTCTGCCTTCTAGGTCCCGCGCAATGTCACTGATGAAGATGTTGAATAGGACCGGTCCCAGCACTGATCCCTGTGGTACCCCACTGGTCACTCTTCCCTCTGTGGAGTGACAGCCATTTACCACCACCCTCTGTGTCCTGCCACCCAGCCAGTTACCTACCCACCACACTACTGTCCTGCCCACACCCATATTCCCCAGTTTGTGTAATAGTCTTCATGTGGCACAGTGTCAAAGGCCTTGCTGAAGTCCAGATAGGCCATGTCCACTGCCTCCCCTGGTCCACCTCCCTAGTTACCCAGTCAAAAATTCAATGAGGTTGGTCTGACATGACCTCCCCTGGTGAAACCATGCTGCCTTGGGTCCTGTAGTCCATTGACAACCAGATGTTCCACAATCTCTCCTTCAGTAGTGCTTCCATGATCTTTCCCACTACCGAGGTGAGGCTGACTGGTCTGTAGTTCCCTGCTTCCTCTTTGTTCCCACTTTTGTATAAGGGGACTACATCTGCTGTCCTCCAGTCTTTGGGTACCTCCCTGTTTCCAGTGATTGGCTAAACAGGATAGCCAGAGTTCAGCCACCACTCTCTTAGTCCTTTAAGGACCTAGGGTGCACCGTCTGGCTTCATTGCTTTATCAACTCTTATTACTTCCAGTTCCTTCAGGACCCTTTCTCGTGTAAAGGGACTTGTGTCCATTTCTGCACCATTCTCACCCCTTGTACTCCTTCAGACCCATTACCCCCTCTTCCTCAGTAAAGACTGAGCAGAAATACCTGTTCAATATGTCAGCTTTCTGTTGTCATCCTCCATAGCGACTCCCATCCTCCCCTTCAGTCTCACTATCCCTCCTTTGTCTTTCTTTTCCTTATGTACCTGTAAAGGTTTTGTCCCCTTTACCCACTGATTTTGCAATGTGTTCTTCTGTCTGAGCTTTGGCTATACTGACTTCCCTGCCTCCTTTGTTTCTCCTGGTACTTCTCCCTATCCCCTTCTGCCTGTGTCTTTTGTATTGCCTGAATGCAATCTTTTTGGCTTTCACTTTCTTTGCTACCTCTTTGGAAACCATAATGGTCTCCTCTTCCTTTTCCTCTTGCTAACCTGCTTAATGCATAATTCTGTTGTTCTTATAATCCCCATTTTAAATACTGCCCACTGTTCCTCAACCCCTGATTCCTGTCCCATTCCCCTAATGCCTCTTTCAAGTATCTCCCATTTTCCCAAAGTCTGCCCCTAAAATCCAGGATCGTGTTTTTGTGTGGTTTGGTTCTGCTCTTTCTGTGATTTCAAACCACAGTGACTGGTGGTCACTGTTACCCAGGTGCTCCCCACTGTTACCCCATCACACTGTCCCTGTTTGTCAGCAAAGGTCCAGTATTGCCTTCTGCCGAGTTGGTTCCATGACCAGTTGCTTGAGGAAGGCACCCTGAAGGAGTCCAGGATAAATCTGCTCCTAGTTGATGCTGCTGCTGGGATGCTCCAGTCCACGTCTGGAATATTGAAGTCTCCAACCAGCACTACCTCACCCTTGTCTGCCATCCTTTGGATGGCTAGCATCAGCTTCTATCTGTTTCTTCCTCCTGGGCTGGTGGTCTATAGACCACACCTGTGTGGATGGCTGGCCCCATTTTCCTTTCCAACTTAACCCACAGTATCTCTCCCCATTTTGTTCCTCCTGGATCTCTGTGGCCCTTATGTCATTTTTCACATACAGTGCCACTCCTCCTCCTTCCTGCCTGCTCTGTCTCTTCTGAATATGTTGTAGCCAGGTATGGCCATCTCCCAGTCATGGTTATCATTACACCAGGTTTCAGTGGATGGCCACAATGTCAGGTCTGGCTTGTACCATGACAGCCTCCAGATCTTCCATCTTGTTGATAAGGCTCCTGGCATTTGCACATGGCTTTCCATGATTTGACCTCCTAGACTGCTTCACTGTTCTCTCCAGCCCTTCCTTGGTTGTCATTTATCCCTGGTTCTCCTTGCTGTCTGCCCTTCTGCTGAATTTTGCCCTTTTCTGCTTATCCACCTCTTGGGCACTAATCTCCATCTTTGCACACTGCTTTGCAGAGATAGCCACTCCTCTGGTTCACTGGTTCCACTGCTAGCTGTGGGGGTGAGCAAATGGGTACCCTCTTGCTGGCCTGCCACCCCCCTTTGCTAGTTTAAATGCTTGTCAATGTAGCATTTAAACTTATCATTGAGTGCTTGGATTCCCTCCACGATGGATGCAGGCCGTCAGGCTGAACAAACCTCCATCCTCCAGGTGGGTCCCCAGTCACCAATGAATCCAAACCCTTCCTCACAGCACCAGTTCTTCAACCATGAGTTAAAGTTCCTGGTGCATGCACTCCTATGCTCTCCCTTGCCTCTCACAGGTAGTACTTCTGAGAAAGTGACAGAAGTAGCTCCTTGCTTGAGACCCCCCCAGTTTCCTAAACTCTTCCTGAACTTCCTTTGGCTCCCCATTTGCCAAGTCATTAGTACCTAGGTGGATAATGACATCCAGCTCACCCTCCGTCTTGCCTTCCCAGTGATCCCCAGTATCTTCCTTCCATCTCTCCATGCCGTGGCACCTGGTAGGCACCTCACCTCCCTGTCCTCCCCCTCCTGTGTTCCTAGCTGGATCCCTCTTACGATGGAGTCCCCCACCAGGATTCGCTTCCTCCTCCTCTGGGGTCCACTGCTTTCCCCACTGAGGTCACCTCCTTGGCTAACCTCCACATCCTTTCCTTCCACTTCTCTGGGTACCTCTATTTGGTTGAATTGATCTACTTTGATTGAACCAAGCTCCTCTATTTTAGATCCTATATAATGCATCACTTAACTGGTGGCAGTGGAGTCTGTTTCCCCTTTCTGATTGTTTTAATTCTAATCCAATACACTCCATAAGGTCTTTATTTTGTATGGCCCTAACCACCAGGCATAAATTCCCCCTAAGCCTTTTGTATTGTAATGAGTAAAGATCTAATTCCCTCAGCCTCTAACCATAAGTTCTGTTTGACAGGGTCCTGATTTTTTTAGTGACCTTCCTCTGGGTGCTTTCCAACAATCTGATGTTACTCTTTGTATAATTGGGCCCACTACTGCACACAGAACTCCAGATGGGGACGTGCCAGGGTCCTGTACAAAGGAACAATGACTTCTCTGTCCCTACTGTTCATATTTCTGAAAATATAGCCCAAGATCTTGTTGCACCTACCAATTATCTCCTTATATTGCTCCTCATGTAACAATCTATTGTAGTAAGGACTCGGGTCATTCTCATATGTTGTTTCAACTAACTTTTTCCCATGCATGTAATACGTAGCTCCCTTGTTTTTTTTTTCCTAAGTACACTATTTTACATTTCTCCACATTAAAAATCAATTTATTAGTCCCTGCCTGAGCTTAAATTTTGTTTATTTCATTTTGGAATTGTTGGATGGATTCTTTGCTTTTGACTATTGCTCCAACCTTTACGTCATCCACAGATTTACAGTACCAAAAGCTACTTGCTGTCCTCAGGGATGCGATATAAATACTAAACAAAATAGGCCCTAGGACTGAGCCCTGAGGTACACCACTTGTAATCTCATCCCAGGATGAGAAGTGTCCTGCTGCGCTAACCCTATGCTTCCTGCCCTATAACCATGTGTGGACCCAGCTGATAATATTTGAGTTTAACTTTATATTGCACAGTTTTTGGATTAAAAGTGCATGGGGCATAACATCAAAGGCTTTAGAGAAGTCTAGGAAGAGAATATCTATCGGGAGACCTATGTCTATAGCATCGCTAACTGGCTCAAAGAAGTGTAACAAATTTGTTAGACAGGACCTTCCTGCCTAAAGCCATGTTGATTTAAATCTTCTAGTCCCTCCAGCGAAATGTGATTTAATATTGCCTCCTTCACATACTCCTCCATTAGTTTTCCCTATTTAATACTTTTTTAACTATGTAAATTTTTTTAGTCGGTAGTAATACTTTAGTCTGTAGTTATAGCCGAAGTAATTATAGCTGATGCATTAGATCAAACTGCTGTTTTTGTAAATACTGAATCCTTTTTGCTTTTGATGCGCTTGCTTACCAAATGCTTTGGGACAATAAAAGCAAAGGAGAGGTGAGACACTGCCACCCAATGCAACGGACACTTTACTGGATGTGTCCCACAGCCACCAATAAACAGGAAGCTGCTGATGATGAGGAACTTCAAAGACAGCCAAAGAGTTGTAAAGAATCTGCTGCTGCAGTCATGAACAGTTTTGTCATTGGAGCAGCACCATCTTCCTCGCTCGCAACCTTGTCAGCTCCTACGCTGAGCACTCTGTCCCCAGGCCTAGCTCCATGAGCAAGTTGTTTGCTCAGTGGGCCTTCCCTTGTGAAACATTTTAATAAAAATATGATCTGGCAGCTCCTCCTACTGCTGCCACACACTCCCCAGAAAGCCAACATCTGAGTGCCCAGTCTCCATGTTGGCATGTCCCCCCATTATGTGGCACACTGCGAGCCAACCTCAGTGTGCTGAAACATGGCAGCTCCTGCCATCCACCACACAGTTCTGAAAAGCTGACATCGGGATGCCCAATCCCCATGATGGCATGTTCACTCCCATTATTTGGCACACTGGAAGTCCACCCCAGTGTGCTGAAACATGGTGGCTCCTGCCGCCCGCCACACAGTCCTGAAAAGCCAACATCAGTGTGCCCAATCCCTGTGTTGGCATGTTCCTTCCCCATTATGTGGTACACTGGGAGCCCACCACAGTGTGCCAAAACATGGTGGCTCCTGCCGCCTACCACACAGTCCCAAAAAGCCTACATCGGGGTGCCCAATCCCTATGTTGGCATGTTCCTTCCCCCCCATTATGTGGCACACTGGGAGCCCACCCCAGTGTGCCAAAATAAAAATGTTTTTTTTTCTCTACACCAGGATGCCCGTTCCTGGTGTTGGATGTGCCCCCTGTCATAAATGCACTCAGCAGGTCAGGCCCTCTGCTCCCACAGTGCCAACCTCAGAGTGCAGTAGTCTGAACAGGTAATAGACAGGGTAAACCTCCTGTCTGCTTTTGGGTCCGAATCACCTTTAGTCTCAAGTTCTGGGGGATTCAAACTGTGAACCTTATGCTAGCTTACCCAATGTACAGGCTCAGATATGTACCCTCTTTGGGGATTGCAGTAAAATCTTTCACCAGGGTCACCCAGCCAGGATTCCAAAATGAACCCTTTTAACTCTGTAAGAGACCTTGGGTATATTCTTACCTTTTTACTCAAGCTTAGTAACACCATCAAGCTGTTGAACCATTTTGTCAGACTTAACCCTCTACAGGTCACATGCAAAAAGAACTGGCAGACACCCAGGCAGTCTTTTAAGAACAGATTTACTAAAAATGGATAAAAACAGTAAGATAAAATACAGAACAAATATCAGAGAGCATCACAATCGCATAAAAGAAAAACAAGGAAAACTACAGAACAAACTCCTACCAATATACATTTAGATCTATTCTATCTAATGCATTACCTCTGGAAGTGCTTAAGTTATATCAGAGAGCTGCATCTTTCTAGAATCCCAAGATGGTATATGACAAACAGATCAGACACAAGTATTAGTTTAAACTGTGTCTCCACACCCCTTCTGTGAGTCATCTAGCTCCTCCTTTTAGAATATAAAATTCCAAACATGATTTTGTAGCAGAAGGTATGTTAAATAATGTCACATCAGAAGGAAAAGCATTTCCTAACTATGACTCCTTAATTAAACATTTTCTCTTTGATCTTGTGTTTCCTGTTCCCAAGGCCGATTCAAAGGGTTTTACAACTTTTAACCCCATTTTTGTATCAATGGCCTGTTCCTCTTAAAATGTCATACAAGTTTATTAGGCTTATCCTCTGGCAGTTGGCCATAAAATGCAATTTCTCAAGGAAGTTAATTACATTACAGAGATTTCCTTGTCAGTCTACATATCCTGTAGCATCACTGAAACTGGGGGGGGGCACCTATGGAAGCCCAGGCTGTCTTATGTGAGACAATCACATACTATATTTTTATATTACAAATATCATACAATAAGCATAACCAGCTGGCCAAGTGGCACAATCCTCCCAACCGAGACTGAATTTGGAGGCTCTATCCCCTGCATGAGATGAGCTCTCTAAGTCAGTTCATTCCTCATATAGATGTGACAGGCCATCTGTGTTCTGATTGGTCGCTCCAGCCCTATGTAAGATCATCATGTCAAACCCGTGCAAGGCAAGACTCCATCTTAATAGTCTACCATTAGTTTTTCCCATTTGTGTCAGCCAAACCAGGGGGTTGTGGTCAGTTTGTACCTCAAAATGATGCCCATATAAGTATGGCTCTAACTTCTTTAGGGCCCACACTATGGCAAGACACTCTTTTTCCACAGTGGAGTAAGCCTGCTCCCTGGAAAGTAACTTTTTACTCAGGTACACTACAGGGTGATCTTTCCCTTGGTTGGATGTCTGACTCAGTACTGCCCCAATACCCTCATCTGAGGCATCAGTCTGGACTATAAAGGGTCTGCTATAGTCAGGACTTGTCAATACAGGACCACTGCCCAGTGCCTCCTTCAGTCTGGTAAAGACTTTTTCACAGGCTGGTTCCCAGGTAATTTTTTTAGGCATCTTTTTCTTTACCAGGTCAGATAGGGGAGCAGCCAGGGCACTGTAATTGGGTACAAATTTCCTATAGTACCCTGCTGTCCATAGAAAACTCCTGACCTGCTTCTGCACTTCTGGTCTGGGCCATGCATTGCTCACCTCTATTTTTACTTGGTTAGGATGGAGTTGTCCATGGCCTACAACATGCCCAAGGTGTGCCACTTCAGCCATGGCTACATGGCACTTCTCAGCTTTGACAGTGAGCCCGACCCTCTGTATCCTGCCCAGCACCTCCCTAAGGTGGGACAGGTGTTCCTCCCAGCTGTCACTAAAGATGACAATATCATCCAGGTATGCCACGGCATGCTCCTCAGCACCATTTAACACCTGGTTCACCAACCTTTGGAAAGTGGCCGGGGTGTTCTTCATTTCAAAAAGCAGTACTTTAAATTCAAATAAGCCTATCGGGGTGATGAAGGCTGACCTCTCCCTAGCTCTGTCAGTTAACTCTACCTGCCAATACCCCTTTGTCAGGTCAATAGTTGTAAGGTAGGTCACCCCTCCCAACTTGTCCAGGAGTTCATCCATCTGGGGCATCAGGTGGGCATCTGACTTCATGTCTGCATTCAATCCATGGTAGTACACAGTGAAACAAGTAGAGCCATCTGGCTTGGGCACAAGGACTACCGGTGAGGCCCAGGGGCTGTGGGATCTCTGGATTACCTCTAAATCCAGCATTTCCTCCACCTCCCTCCTAATGTCTTTTTGGACAGCCTCTGACACCCAATATGCTGTCCACTGTATGGGCATCTGTGTCCCTGTCTCCACATCATGCATTGCTAAGGGGTTAGTCCAGGCTTGGCACTAAACAGTGGGGCAAAGTCTGCTAAAATCTCCCTTACTTCTTGGATCTTGTCCAGGAACAGCTGTGGTGACAATGTAATTGCCTCCACAGAGGACTCCCACTTGCTTTCTTCCAGCAAGTTCAGAAGGGGGTCTCCTTCATCCGTCCCTTCCCCTTCCCAGGACTACATACTGCAAACACCATGTCAGCCCTATTAGCATATGGCTTCATCATGTTGACATGGTACATTCTTTCTGTATGTCTTCTGTCAGGTAATTCTATGATATAGTTCAGTCATTTACCTTTCTAACTACTTTGTACGGTCCTGCCCACTCAGCCTGCAGCTTGTCTTTCTGGACTGGAATAAGGACCATGACTTCCTGACCCACCATGTACGAGCGAGTTCTGGCTCCGCGGTAGTACCACACTTTTTGTTTCTGTTGGGCAGCTGCCAGGTAGCTCTGAGCTGTCCCCATAAGCTCTTTCAGCCTTTTCCTAAACCTATGGATGTAATACACTATGGGAGTTCTCTGGGTGGTGTGCTTGCCTTCCCAGTACTCCTGGATCAAGTCTAGGGGTCCATGTACCCGCGTCCATATAAGATTACGAAGGGGGAAAACCCTGACGACTCTTGGGGCACCACCCTGTAGGCAAACAACTGGTGGGGAAGGTATTTCTCCCAGTCCCTCCCATGCTGTTCAGCAAACGCTTGGAGCATTGACTTCAGAGTACCATTAAATCTTTCCACAAGCCCGTTGGCTTGTGGGTGATAAGGTGCTGTGCGTCTCTGCACCACCCCACACTTCTCCCACAAACATTTCATCATGTTCGGCATAAAGAACCCCGGTGATAACCTCCTGCAGAAACCCAAACTGGACGAAAATCCCAAGTAAGACATCTGCCACTTTGTTTGTCCTCAGTGAGGATAGGGCAACTGCCTCTGGATACTGGGTGGCATAATCCACCGCAGTCAGGATGAACCTCTTCCCAGAGGAGCTGGGGGTATTTAAAGGCCCCACAATATCTATTCCCACCCTCTGGAATGGCTCCTCCACTATGGGCAATGGAATTAGGGAGGCTTGGGTTTTCTTACCTGCCTTTCCTATTTCTTGGCACCGGTGACAAGACCTGCAATACTCCTTCACCTGCTGGGTGAAGTTGGGTCAATAGAAATTCTGGGCCAACAGCTGCATAGTGCGCATTATTCCCAGATAACCAGATAAGGGAACATCGTGTGCAATCCTGAGCAACTGCTCAAGGTACCCCTGGGGAATAACAAGCTGCCTGCCTACCACCCATCCTTTTGTCTTTACAGCTTGAGTATACATCAGTCCATTTTCCCAATAAACCTTATGATTTCCATCACCTCCCTGTGCTCCATCAGAGTCTGCCCAAGCTCTCAGCTTCTTTAGACTAAGGTCACTTTTCTGAGCAGCTGCAAACTCCTTACACATTCCCAAAGCATGGGACAGGTCCCCTTCAGTCTCTAAACTAGGGTCCCTAGCACTAGCATCAGGGCACTCAGGATCACTATCATCTCTAACCCTCTGAGAATGGGTCACCCCTCCTTCTTCAGAGTAACCCTCCGTAGCTGTGTGGTTAACTGCTACTGGGGAAATTTCTACACCCTTTTCATTAGTCTCCATATCGGGAGACCCAGTCTGGGGAGCCAGCCTCTCAGTGGTTTCCACAATGGCTTCTGTGGGGTCCAGGGAACTACAATTTTCCTTTGCCACTTGGCTATGGGTAACTGTGCACACCAACCCCTGTTTGAGATTGTTGCCAAGGGTGACATCAACTGCTAAAGTTTTGGCTACAGCCCCCTGTTGCATAGTTCACCCTGTTTTACCCTAGTCTAGGAGAACAATAGCAAGTGGCAATGTTTTCTCCTCCCCAGTGAAGTCTTGTACAGTTATAAATTCATTTTGTATAAGCTGGCCAGGCTCTACCAGATCCCCTTTTACCAATATCAGGGATGCCCCTTTGTCCCTTAACCCTTGTGTCTGTACACCATTCACTGTGACTGGGTGCAATTGTTTCCTCATGTCCACAGGCATGCTTCCAGGGACACACAAACAACACACTTCTTTCCTAGCCCCATGTGTATTGCTTGTCCTTTTAGGACACTATCTGGCAATATGCCCAGTTTCTTTGCAAACCCAACATTCATTTCTTTTCTAAGAGAAATCTTTTCTTTAAAACTTGGGGCTAACTGATTTCAGTGGAGGCAGTGAGGGCTTTAGCTGCCCTGAAGATGCACTTTTCCCTTTCTGCGCTACCACACCCACCCCAATCACTCTCAGAGCAGGTCTGCTCTTCACATAGCAGTCCGAGAGTTCAGCAGCCTCTTGCACTGTTTTGGGATCTCGGTCCTCCAGCCAGGTTTTCAGCTCTGCTGGGCATGCCCCAAAAAAGTGTTCTAACAAATTAGCATTTTCAGTTTTATCTACAGAGTTTGTTTCAATTCCCTCCCACCAACATTTTAAACACTGACGTTTCGTGGCTAGCTCCTCATAGCTCATGTCAGGGCTTCTCCTGAGCTTACAGAATTTAGCTCTGTATGCTTCTGCAGTTAAATCAAACTTTTTTAAAAGTGCAACTTTAAGTTTGCTGTAATCATTACTGTCCTCATTGTCCATTTGACCCAATGCATCCTGAGCTTTCCCGGTAAGTAGCTGGGATAGCTGGAAGCTCCAGAACCCTCTAGGAATATTTGCCTGAATGCAAACTTTTTCAAAGGAATTTAAAAAGGAATCCATATCCTCCCCCTCTATAAATTCAGCTATCAATTTGCAATTTAATTTGTAACCCAGTCATGTAGTTCCAGTTAAACCCAAACCACTTACCTGCTCTGGTGCTGGTGGTTGGAGTCATAGCTTCTCCAGTTCATGTTGCCTCTTGCGCTCATGCTCCTCTCAGTCTGCCTCTCACTGTTCACATTTAGCCTCTCTGTTCTGGCTCCCTCTTCTCCTCTGCAGCTCACTTCTCTCACTCAGCCTCTCTGTGGAATTCCAGCTCCATTCTGCACAACTCAATCTGCAGCCTGATTGCTTCTTGCTCCAGAATGCTGGTGACCTTCCTCTGCTGCTGTGACCCTTGGCTTGTTCTGGCCCTGCTGCCCTCCTCACCGGATCTAGACACTGCACTGGCCGCTGGCCCCTCCATGCCCAAGGTTTGGTCCTTTACAGTCACAGTCTGTGACTCGATACTCTGGGCATCTGCAGCCATCAGGGCATCCATGAGGTTCTGCTTGGTGGCCCTCCCCTCATGCAGAACTCCACTGTCCTCCCACAACTGCCTCAAGTATTCTGCAGTGTACCCACTGTAGTTGGAAGCCATCTTCTTCCCTAACTACAGCTACTCTAACTTGCACTTTGAAAAAAAATAAAACAGGTAGGAACTTGACTGCAAGCAAAATGATATAGTTCTGTCTTCTTTTTAAAAGAAATCACTGCCTTATTTTGCAAGTGAGCTGTACGGTATTAAGCTGACACTCTGAACAGTTAAAGCTTGTGTTACCAAATGTTTTGCACCGATGCCAACCAGATCTGTCACAAATGCACTCAGCAGGTCAGACCCTCTGCTTCCACAGTGCCAACCTCAGAGTGCAACAGTGTGAACAGGTAACAGACAGGGTAAACCTCCTGTCTGCTTTTGGGCCCAAATCACCTTTAGTCTCAAGTTCTTGGGGGGGATTCAAACTGTGAACCTTATGCTAGCGTACCTAATGTGCAGGCTCAGATATGTACCCTCTTCAGGGATTGCGGTACAATCTTTCACCAGGAGCACCCAGCCAGGCTTCCAAAATGAACCCTTTTAACTCTATAAGAGACCTTAGGTATATTTTTACCTTTTTACTCAAGCTCAGTAACACTATCAAGCTGTTTAACTGTTTTGTCAGACTTAACGCTCTATACATCACATGCAGAAAGAACTGGCAGACACCCAGGCACTCTTTCAAGAATAGGTTTACTAAAAATGGATAAAAACAGTAAGATAAAATACAGAACAAATATCAAAGAGCATCACAATCACATGAAAGAGAAACAAGGGTAACTACAGAACAAACTCCTACCAATATACATTTAGATCTATTCTGTCTAATGTATTACCTCTGGAAGTGCTTAAGTTATATCAGAGAGCTGTGTCTTTCTAGAGTCCCAGGATGGTATATGGCAAACAGTTCAGACACAAGTATTAGTTTAAACTGTGTCTCCACACCCCTTTTGTGAGTCATCTAGCTCCTCCTTTTAGAATATAAATTCCAGACATGATTTTATAGCAGAAGGTATGTTAAATAATGTCACATCAGAAGGAAAAGCACTTCCTAAGTATGACTCCTTAATTAAACATTTTCTCTTTGATCTTGTCTAGTTTACTGTTCCCAAGGCTGATTCAAAGGGTTTTACAACTTTTAACACCATGTTGATATCAATGGTCTGTTCCTCTTAAAACATCATACAAATTTATTAGGCTTATCCTCTGGCAGATGGCCATAAAATGCAATTTCTCAAGGAAGTTAATTACATTACAGAGATCTCCTGATCAGTCTACATATCCTGTAGCTTCACTGAAATCTGGGTGGGGGTGGGCATCCATGGAAGCCCAGGCTGTCTTATGTCAGACAATCACATACTATATTTTTATATTACAAATATCGTACAATAATCATAACCAGCTGGGCAAGCGTCACACCCCTAACCCATTCTTTGCCGACATCCGGGTGCCAAATCCTCATGTTAGCATACCCCCTCCCCATATTGTGGCACACTGGGAGCTCAGCCCAGTGTGCCTGAATTTAAATTAAGTTTTACCTATAAAATAAAGAAAATGGTGCCTGAAGTCTTTACCTGTAAAAGAAAGAAAATGGTCCCCCCAAAGTCTTTTTTTCCCCTGTAAAAAAGAAAACAGCCGCCGTTGTCTCCCAGTCCCCTCCCCAGCCCGCACCTCCCTCCCTCCTCTGTGCAATCCACCTCCCCACACCCTCCTATCACACCATACTTACCTCCAGAGGATCAGCACTGCAATCTTCTGTGGACCGGAACACATTGGTACTCTTCAAAGCCGAACACCAAAGAGAGGAACCAAGGTAAGCTGTATAATGGGAGTCAATGGGAGGGTTTCAAGTTAAGTTGATATCTCAGCCATTTTTAGGAATGTTGGCTCCAAATATTCAACATGGGGTGCTTGGGAGCCCACCTCATGAACACTGTGACTGTCATCTCATTTCTCAGTCCCGAAAGGTGATTTCGCAGTCGCTGTGTGGAATCACCTTTTGGAACCAATTAACAAAATGAGAGTGCTACTGTTCATGAGGTAGGGTCCCAAAAAGCCAATATTGAAAATTTTGTGAAAAAAATTCCCAAAATGCCTGCGTTACAAGCATGACTTCCAGAGTTTCTATGCACCCTTGCAATTTTACCAGTTTTTAATATTTTCACTCCAGATTTTCAACATTGCTATTTTTTTACCTTTTGAACAGTACAGCTGACATTTTCACACCTGTGGCGCAGAATGGTGCAGTCGCTGTGGGAAATCAACTTTCAGGAAAGAGTAATAAAATCACAGTGCCACTGTTCATGCGAGAGGTTCAAAAATGCCCATGTTTAAAATTTGGTGATAAAATTCAAACAAATTATTGCATTATAGGCATGCATTGTGCACTTTCTTTGCACACTCATAACTTCACCTATTGTTCATATTTTGACTCCAGAGTTTCAACATTGCCATTTTTTCATACCACCTGTTGAAAAATATAGCTTTCATTTTTCACATCCTGCCTGAAATGGGTTTTCACACCTGTGGCACTGAATGGCGTGGTCGCCGTGTGAAATCACCTTTTGGGATGGAGTAATGAAATGATAGTGCCACTGTTCATGAGGTGGGGTCCCAAAATACCCATGTTGAAAATTTGGAGCAAAAATACTAACAAATGCCTGTGGTGTTACGGTTTTAAACCATAATGCTCCAGCCTTTAGAGACTGACAGGCATTGGGGTGTGACTTGGGGTCATCGGCCGTACTGCTTATGACATTCCACCTCCACCCCCACCCTGCAGCCAGTGGCAGGAATTGAGGTGTGCCTTGGGGTCTTCGGCCCTAATGTTCACCCTATTTTCCTATACTGCACCCATCTCAGCTTATTTTCTTATGGAATGGGGTGAGCATAATGGCCAAACACCCCAAGGCACACCACAATGCCTGTAGGTGGGTTGAGGTAGAATGGCATGAGCTTTACAGCTGATGACCCAAAGACACACCCCCAATGCCTGTCAATTTCTGCATGGTGGGGGTGGGGGATGGTGTTACGATTGGAAACCCTAATACCTCAGTAAGTAAGGAAGTAAATCAGGAAGGGGAAGTGAACATCATCTACCTTGATTTCAGGAAAACCTTCAATACCCACCAACATCAAAGACTGATTAACAAGATGGATAGTCTGGCACATGACACCAAATGTTCAAGTACCTCAAGGACATAAACAAGGTACAGGAGCATCCAAAGCATCAAACGTTCGGCATTGACAAATGCTTGTTTTAAACCTATGGTTGTATAACCCATTTTACCTTTTTTTAACTTGAATGATAAATGATTTGGAACTTTAAATGCTGCTTCCTGTCTCTTATTACATGGTGTGGTACTATAAGGTCCCCGGTACATATGAACATATGAAACTGCCAGTAGATAAAGGTCATTTGGTCTATCGAGTCTACACAATTTTGCAGCTAGTACCTCTACTTTGCAGCTGCCCTTCCCACCCTCCCCCTCCCGTGACCCTCCCTTTTGCCCCTCTTGAAGCATCCCACTGTTTTACAGACCACCTCTTCTGCTGGTAGTGTGTTCCACTCTGCTTCCACCCTTTCCATAAAGAAATGCCTCCTCATTTTCCTCCTAAACCTTCCACCCTCCAATCTCATGTCATGACCCTGAGTGTCTCTCCCCATCTTCCCCTTGAACAGACACTCGGTGCCTGTCCTGTTTATTCCTCTCACATACTTAAAGGTCTCAATCATATCCCCATGTCCCTCCTCTCCTCCAGAGACTATATGTTCAACTCCCTCAGTCTAACCTCATATAGAAACTCCCACAGACCCTGGATCATCTTTGCTGCTCTGCGTTGCACCCCTTCCAAGAATCTAATGTCCATCTTTAGGTAAGGTCACCAAAACTGAATGCAGTATTCCAGGTGGGGTCTGACCAGTGATCTGTATTATGGCAGAATCACCTCCCTCCCTCCTCCTAGAGGTTATACCCCTTGCAGTACAACCCAGCATCTTGGCCACTGCTGCTGCTTTCCTACACTGTTCTGAGTTGTTCATTGCTCCCATAATGAGCACCCCCAGATCTTTCTCCTCCTCAGTCACAGCTAGCTGTAGCCCCCCCCCCAAGATGGTAGCCCCTCTTTGGATTCTTTGCCCTGAAATGCAGCACCTTGCATTTTTTGGCATTAAAACCAAGTTGCCAGGTGTCAGACCATGTCTCCAGCCTTGTTAGATCTTCCTGCAATCCCTGCCACTCCCCCTTGGTCATCCACCACTGTTCCCATCTTGGTGTTATCCACAAATGGATGGATCTTGCTATTTATGCCTACTGAGATGTCTGCAGTAAATACCCCAAATAACACCAGCCCCAGCACTGACCCCTGCAGGGCCCCACTCATCACTACTCTTGATGATGATAATTCTCCTACCACCACCACCCTATGTTGCCATCTCTGCAGCCAGTTCTCCACCCATCCCACCAATTTTGTCCCCACCACTGTGCCCCTTAGGTTACATGCTAGTCTGCCATGTGGCACTGAGTCAAATGCCTTACTGAAGTCCAGGTACAGGACATCCACCGCATGCCCTTTGTCCATTTCCCTAGTCACCCAGTCATAGTAGTCCACTAGTTTGATCTGTCAGGATCTGCCCTTGAGAAAGCCACGCTACCGACATGTGCATTCATACTTTAGTGTTCCTGTTACATGTGCAGCACTACTTCAATGTCCCCCCATTACATATGCAGCCCTACTTTAATGTCCCCTGTTACATGTGCAACTTTATGGAGGCTTTTCTTAGGCCCCTAAATGGGAGTTATACTTCACCATAGTACATTTTTATTAGCTGAGTGACTGTATACATAAATGCTTATAAGATTTTGGTATATTTGGTCAATAACACCTCTCACTTAAATCACCTCCTCAATATACATTTCTCCTCAATATGCGCCTGCACATGGGGTCATCTAGGGACTAGCACCCCTAGCCCTTTGCTTGTAAATAGGCCCTCCTTATTCACATCGTCCCTGTCTAGCTCACACTTTTATGAAAGCAAAGCCAGGGGTTACACATGCAGGCTCCTCACAGAACAATGTAATACTCTTCGTTAATTTGCTTCATAGCTATATCAGCATCTGAAATTATCTACAAGCCCTATTTTCCTCTGCTGTTGTTTGAAATGTGTAACTGCATACTTGTACAACTACTTGTGAGTATTATTCATAATGCCTCAATTCTCCCCTTGTTGTGTTCTTAGTTCCATTCTCTGCATAGCGTAACTATAAATATGCACAATTCCTCCTCGGCAGTAAGTAAATGTAATTGCTTCTTGGTCTCTCATCTAGTACTTATGATATTGTATGTTTCTGTGCTATTAATTGCATTCATGTACATGATTCTCTGTGCACATGATTTGTATGTTCCCACTTGTCCCTTTCCCCAGGATGCATCTGGAATCGAGTGGTAACCCACTCAGTATGCTTTCCTGGTAAAACTCTTAAATAAACAAATAAATAAATAATAAATATTATGCATTTTAAAAATTGACAGTAATGTCACCTTTTGGTAGCCCTTTTTCATGCTTAGACCCAAGTGCACAACTGCGTCCTTTCATTCAGACAGTGACTGTCTGAGGCATAACTGAGCAGAGGTTGAATTAAAGTGATATGCTCATATTAATACTGGATAGTCAGTGATCACCTCACCCAAAAATAAAAACTTTCATTTGAAGATACAAACAGTAACACAGTTTTACAGGACAGTTAAGGACTGTGGTACACAACAAAGATGTGATGAACTACAGTACTAAGCCAAGGGGCTGCCATGCTAGCCTCCAGCATTATGCCCTGTTGTGGCATACTTTTGGGTACCATTGGAAAAGGCCCATTGTATTGTGAAGAGAAATTAGAGCTAGTGATCTAACAAATTCACAGGACTTTTACAATACTAGTTGAACCTGATACTAAAATACTATAGATAGAGTTTAAATATGTATTTCTTTTATTTAAAACATATTTTACCAGGTAAGACCCAAGGCTCATTTCCAGTTGTGACTTGGGGGGGGGATGGGAATGAGAACATACAAATAAACAGATAAAGCATGCAAAACAATAGTTCAGCAATACAAAATATTCAGTTTCCACTGATAATGCCCTTTTAGGTATAGATCAGCAGACAACAAAATGTGCAAATACATGTTCACTTAGTCTCAAGGTGTTACAGTGCCATGACCATAATGAGTGTGTCTTCCACCCCCTCTCAGAGTGACTTTGAGGAAACAGCAGGGAAGGGAATCTCTAGGCACAGGAGGAAGGGGAACCTGGCAGTGAGAACAGGATGATGGGGATTTGAAGTGGGCCTTGATCAGGGCCTTGCTTTTTTGGGAGAAAAGAGGAGCAGTAACTTTTGAGGGTAGGTTGTTCCAGATATTGTAGAGCATATAACTAATGGAGGCTTGTTCTAGGCTGTGTTTAAATAGAAGGACGTGGAAACAGCAGTTTGCCTCAGATCTGAGTGAGTAAGCTGGGTTTGTTGAGGGAGCAAAGTGGTCAGATAGATATTTTGGTTGTTTTTCAGATCAGTAGTTTGCCCCATAAGAGCAATGCATACTGTCTGTCTTGCAGGAGGGGGGTCCAGCCCAGCTTGTACGTAGTACATTGATGTGTGCCGGTGGCAGCCTTGGGTAAATCTACACATCGTATGAAACAGGGTGGGTATTTTGTCAAGCATGGTGGAGTCTGCACCACAATAAACTACATCTCCATAATCCAGAAGGGGAAGGATAGATTATTCCACAATCTGTTTCCTTATATTTAGCTGGAGACAGTTTTTCACTCTATAAAGAGCACCTAGCATTGCGTAGGACTTGAGTATGATTTGTGAAATGAGCTTGGAGTAAAGGTACTTATATGAAGTGACTGGGTCCAGACAGGACCTGTCCATGGAGCACAGAGTCAGGGAGGAGGAGAAGCTGATCTGTTGCCTGGTGCCAAACAGCATGGACACCATCTTCTTTTGGTTCATGAATAGGCAGTTGTGCAGGAACCATTTTTGGAGGGCTGTGAAGTCCTGCTGAAGGGATTCCTCAATGGAAGAAACAGAGGTGTCTGATACATAGATGATGGTATCAACAGTATACATGTGTATGTCGTGGGCAGAGATGGATAGGGGAGGTCATTGATGAAAATGGTGAACATGAGGGGTCTCTAGACTGGGTCTTGGGGGATCCCCAGTGAGACAAGTAATGTGGGGTAGGTGTTTGGGCCTAGCTTGATGGATTGAGTGTGGTTATCCAGGTAGGAGTGGAACCATGCAAGGGCTGCTTGGAAGATTTTAGACTTGACAAGTTTGAGTAGCAGCCTGGGGTGGTGCAGTGTCAAAGGCCTTGGCTAGGTCTCTAAATATATAAAGATAATGAATAATGCTAAAATTTAGCACTTACCAAGGGGTTCAGAGGCAGCAGCTTCTCCCTTCTTCCTCCTCCAGCACATCTGGGACCGGGCCTGGCTTTCCTCAACCTTGGTGACTTGTCAGTAAATGTCAGGGTCACATTGGTGAACATCAACAAAACACATTTTTAGTTGGGAGATGCTGCACTCCAACCCTCTGGTGCATTTTATTTTCTTTTGCATCTTAGCCCAGACTTCTTTCCAGTCATGAAACAGGATGGTACTGATCCTGAAGAGTTTCTTATGGTACCTAAACAAAAGGTCCAGGAACACCACAATTTCTTCAGTGCTGAATTTTGGGCTTTTTTCCCTCTGACATTTTTTTTTTAATGAAATAGAAATACAGCACAAAAAATGATAATGCCAAAAAAGATACAAAAAACAAATATCTATGTATAAAAGATAACATAGAAACATAGAAACATAGACTTTGATGGCAGATAAGGACCACTTAGCTGACCCAGTCTGCCCATTTCCCTACCTATTGGATAAGCTGCATATTCTAGTTAACCAACAGCCTACTTCCTGCAACTACAATTGCCTTATGTCTGTTCCTTGCATGTTTGAATTCCCCCACTGTTTTAGACCCAACAACCTTCCCAGGAAGGTGGTTCCATGCAACCACCACTCTCTCCATGAAAAAAAATGTCCTCACATTACACCTGAGCCGTTCCCCCTCTATCTTTAAATTGTGCCCCCTTGTTCTTACACATCTCTTTTTCTGAAAGATTCTACCCTCCTGGACTTTGTTGATTCCCTTGAGGTACTTGAAAGTTTCTATTATGCCCCCCCGTCCCTCATTTCATCAAGGGTATACGTATTAAGCTCTCTTAGTCTCTCTTCATATGGTTTCTGATGCAGACCCTGCACCATTTTAGTTGCCCTCCTCTGGACTGCTTCCATCCTATCTATGTCCTTGCGTAGATGGGGTCTCCAAAACTGCACACAGTATTCCTGATGGGGTCTCACCAATTGTCTGTACAGAGGGATAACCACTTCCCTTTTTCTACTTGTGATGCCCCTTCCTATGCATCCCAGTATCCCCCTGGCTCTCCTTACTGACCTCTCACATTGCTTTCCCACCTTTAGGTCATCTGATATGACTACCCCCAAGTCCCTTTCCATTTTTTTTGTTGTTGTTGTTGTTAGTACCTCCCCTGCTATTGTGTACTCTTCTCCTGGGTTTTTGTTTCCCAGATGCATTACTTTGCACTTCTTTGCATTGAATCTAAGTTGCCATATGTCTGACCATTCCTCCAACCTTGCCAAGTCCCTTCTCATCCTTTCTACCCCCTTGTGTATTAACTCTGTTACAGATCTTTGTGTCATCTGCAAAGAGGCATACCTTTCCTTCCAGACACTCTGCAATGTCACCTATAAAGATGTTAAAGAGGACTGGACCCAGTACTGAGCCCTGAGGTACTCCACTAGTAAACCCCCTTTCTTCGGAATGTGTTCCATTCACTGTTACCTCCTGTGTCCTGTTGTGCAGCCAGTTTGCTACCCAGGCTACCACCCTGGAATCCACTCCCAGGCTGGCTAACTTGATTATTAATCTTTTGTGCTGGACTGTATCAAATGTTTTGCTAAAGTCTAGGTAGGCCATATCCACTGCCCCTCCCTGATCTATTACTTTGGTCACCCAGTCAAATAAATCAATTAGATTCATCTGACATTACCTTTCTGCTGTAAATCCATGCTGCTTTGGGTCTTGTGCCCTGCTGGCCTCTAGGTACTCAACAATTCTTTCTTTCAGAAGTGATTCCATCATTTTCCCTACCACTGAGGTCAAACTTACAGGTCTATAGTTTCCTGCTTCTGCCTTGCTCCCACTTTTGTGAAGGGGAATCACATCTGCCCTCCTCCAGTCCTCAGGTACCACCCCATCCTCCCATGATTTGTTAAAAAGTGTGGTCAGTGTTGTCACTAGGTCCTCCCTTAGTTCTTTTAGGATTCTGCGGTGAATCAGTATCAGTGGCTCAGTAGGTAGCACACTCACCTCTGAGGCCGGGAGATCAGAGGGCTGTGGGTTCAGTTCCCACATCTGGCACTTGGGTTAATATCCCAGTACTGACACTGTAGTGCAGCATGAGAGGGGTGCTGCAGTTCTGAGGTGCTGTCTTTCGGATGAGACGTTAAACCGAGGTCCCATCTGCCTGGATTGGTGGTAGTTCAGGTGGATGTTAAAGATCCCATGGCACTTATCGAAAAGAATAAGGGAATTTCCCTGGTGTCCTGGCCAAATTTCCCTCATTCACTAAAAATACCACCAACAGCTTAATCTGGTTCAAGGTCAGTTGGCATTCGTCTGTATCCCCCCCTCCCCCGGGTCGTGCCTGAAAATAGGCAGGATTTGTCTAGTGCACTTACCTGGTCAACAAAAGCTAAAATAAATAAATAAAAAAAATAAATCCCGTCAGGCCCCATTGCTTTGTCCACCTTGAGTTTTAGGAGTTCTTTCAGGACTCTTTCTTCTGTCTTTCTGTCAATCTGCCTATCTACCTGTCTGTCTGTCTCTCTGTCAATTTATCCATCTATTTTACTAGCTATAACATTGCCGTATCTCTCTCATCTCCTCCACTAAACTCACACAATCACTCTCCAGCCTCACACTCAATGTACTTCCTGCATAGACAGGAAAATGCGTCATGCATTTTCAGGGCAAATGATGCATTTTCACTGAAAGTATGCCATTTTTCATTTTTAAAAGAGCACAGTCTGAAAGCAAAATGGTGCATTTTCACAAAATGCACCTTGAGAATTTATGCCATATTTTGGTGCATTTTTGTGAAAATTGTGCTAAGGAAAAATTGGAAAATTCATGCAATTTCACAAGAGTACAAAACATTTCACTCAGTACTAATCTTAATCTGATACTAGGTCCTAAAAGTATGCTGAATTTTTTATTTATAGTTGGGTCTGTTCACAAAAAGGGGTTACCAAGCCACCCATCACTTTGATTGAATTGTGTTACAAAAATAAATAAAGATTTCCCTAATGCAAGTGGTGCTTTTTAATGGTAGTTGGTGGTAGAGATAGGTAACATAATTTTTTTTGCAATTACATCCCTAACATATATATTTTTTTCAATTTAAGTTAATTTACTGCTGATTTTCTTGCCTCAAAATGTGACATCAAAACCAACGTGTTTATTCTTTGCTACTGTGAACTCATTTTACTTCACAGTATTCAAACTAAAGTATTGTATTGCTCAAAACATCTTGTTTTAAGATATCCACACTGTCCTGGCCCTTTACTTTATCCCCTTTGGCTGCGGAGATGCTCAATAGTTTATGTGATGGGTGTAATGTGTAGTGCCCTACTTTGTTACACCCATCACAGTGAACCCCACACTGACTTCCAGTCAGTTATTTAAAATTCTTGCACTTTTACTTGCTCCCTGGATCTCTTAGTTTCTTAAAGAAAACACTGATTTGTCCATGGCCCCTAATACAACAACGCTATGTGGCCGTTTGATCCCCCACCTGACATGGTGTCCTAGATTTGCTTATGTTTGCACATCACAGATGGGGAGTCAGTCTGGTAGCCCAGTGTGATACTTGTCTTGTGTCTGTGCCAGAAAAGTGGTTTGAGTTAGTGGCAGTATAAAGGTTACATTTGTGACTGGATCTTCCTCTTTTCCTTCACATCCAGTGAGAGTTAAAGAGCAGTATCTTTGCCACTCCTCAGTGTTACACCCATCATGAGGTGAGTGACTAGTGACAACCATCATGGGGGATAAGTAACAATAAGCAAACTGGGCAACCAAGATCAATCCTATAGGATTAATTGTTCACTGGTGGCGTTAGTATGCAAGTTCTCCAATTTTAGAGATGGGGGGCTTTTCATTTCACTGACCGAACTTGCTGGAGTTAGTGAAACACACCAAAACCAGTGGTGTGTCTGATCGCCTGTCACGTTCTCTCATGAGTGTCTTTAGTGAGGTTAGAAATGGAGCCAGTTAGTATACATTTTAAAAGGACAATGTCCCTGTATTGTCAAGTGTGTAAGGTCTGTGGTTTGATCCTGGCCCATTTACCTGCAATTTTGTTTGTCCATGATCTCCTTTTGAGAGAGTTTAGTAGTGAAGATCTCATCTAGACAGTTTTAACTCGGAGGCATAGGTTGCATGGCAGCAACAATATTAAATGCTTGTTCAAGCATCCTGGTGTTTTGTTCTGGATGTCAGAGTTCTAGTGCAATACATTTCATTGTGATGGTAACTGTGTGAGCTCCAATGCAGCAACAATGCATAGCCTAGAAGGTAGAAGCTGTGAATTTGCTTGGTACATCTAACAGACAGACCTGGACCTAGATTTGATTCCTTCAACCTCCACTTGCATACTGTATGACTCTGAGCAAATCCCTAAATCCCTAAACTTCCCCTGTGCTCCCTGGTCATTTCTGAACACAGGCACCTGCACCTAGTGGGCCTTACCCAGTTACCATAGAATAAAATAAATTTTAAATGTGCTATTAATTTAGTTGCTGTTCTATTTTAACAGGGTATGTTTTTGTTTCTATTTTTTTTCTGCCAAATATTTTGATGTACCTTCTTTGTCCTGTTGTATTATTTTTATTTTGGTATTGTTTACAGTGTCTTTCCCAGGACCTTCTTGTAACTGAGCTGTGTAGGTAGTGGAGTCATTTTACTCATGGTCTGGTGCAAGGGTTCGTCAGATGAAGGGCTAGGTCTCATTGATTGTCATTACAGGTAAGTGTGAGAGGGGTAGTGACTGAAATAAAATTTCGGGCATTCTTTGTAATTGCTGTCCACGCATTTTGTATGGGGGTAGGGTTGAGGGCTTAATGTACTGTGAACTGTGAATGCTTTGTTTTTTATTTTTAATGTTGGAATAAATGTTATATAGTAATAATGTATACAGAAAAAGTGAAAACGTGTGTTGAGTCTGCCTGTGTGAGCATTCATATGTGGCCTTCCTAAGCACCATGTGGCTTCCCTGCTGGTGGGTGGTGGTTTGTGGGGAAGGGGTACTCTTGGTGCTTTTGACGTTGGTCTCATTATGGCCAAATATGAATACTCACACAACCTTGATACTTCCGATTGTCCGAATCATTGTGTCTGGGTAAAATAAAAAAAGTGGTGTAGTTATGCTGTGGTTTTTATCCTGGCCTGGGAGTGTGTCCCAGCCAGTCTTTTGACTCAGCCTGTGTGAGCATTCATATTCAGCCTTCATGAGCACCATGCGGCTTCCCTACTGGTGGGTTGTGGTTGGGGGAGCGCTGCCTTTGACACTAGTCTTATTATGGCCAAATATGAATGCTTACACAACCTTGATGCTTCCGATTGTCCGAATCATTGTCTCTGGGTAAAATAAAAAAAAGTGGTGTAGTTATGCTGTGGTTATTATGCTGGCCTGGGAGCGTGTCCCAGCCAGTCTTTTGACTTGGCCTGTGTGAGCATTCATATTTAGTCTTCATGAGCACCATGCGGCTTCCCTGCTAATGGATTGTGCTTGTGGGGGGGGGGGTACTCTTGGTGCCTTTGACGCTGGTGGGGTACTTAACAGACTGTTAATCTAACTCTTGGGAATGCCTCATTGCAATTCTAAACATGTATGCCATGGTGATCAGGCTATACATAACAGTGTAACTGGGATTATTGTAAGGCTTTTGGACTCCTAACAGGAATTCAGATTGCAGCAGTTCTGAAAGCCTTTTTATAATATCCCATCAAATTGTCCTGAGTGTTCTATGCCTCTCCCTTGATTGAAGGACCATGTGGAGTGTGCATGCTGACTCTTTTGTACTGTCAAATGGCTTTGACTGCTCTGTTCCTCTCCTGTCGAATGGTCTTGAGTGTTCCGTGCCATGTAGAATAGTTTAAAGTAGTGTAATTATAATAAACATGTTGTTTTTTTAATGTAATGTTGTGATTAAAAAGCCTTCAGTCTACATAAGTAAACCTTTTTACTCATTAACAGTTGTGTGGTGCCCTTTATTACACTTGCAGTGATGTGTGGTGTGTCTTGTTACACTCACCACATTGTGTGATGTGTATTGTTACACTCATCATGGTGTGTGTTGTTACAGTCATCACACTAGACCCCATTTTTCTTAGGAACCTTAACATTTTTTATCTTAAAACACTGTGATTGTTTCATATATGGGTCATAGTATTTTAACTTATATTACACAATTCCTCTATGGTCGATTTGAAAATTTCACTCCCATGTCACACTTTGGTAATCCTTTTTCATGAACAGACCCAGTTACAAAAGCAATAAGGCACAATAGTGCATTGGTTGTTAGGGGTTAATGCATGTGTAGGTGTGTAATGAGGCATGAGACACTTATCCCAAGTGACTTTTGCACATTGAAGTACATGAACCCAGACAACCAATGACTGGGAGTGTCTTACTGCACTTGCTTATAAGATGGGTAAACTGAGAAACAATTTAAAAATAAAAAAAAATGTATTTAAAAAAAATTCACAACAGGTGTTTCCTATTGGTAAAAGTAATGAGCATAAAGTAGTCCTTCCATACATGTCAGTCATGTGTATTTCCACACATTCATTGAAATAGAATGTGTGTTTATTACAGAACACAGAAACTTAAACCACTGCCAAATTCCTCTGGCAGAATGTTCACCCGGTAACGCACAGCAGAAGTCATTATATGAGCCGAGGTCTCAATTGTATCTGAAGCATTGTCAGCAGCGGAGATTGCCTTTGAAAGCTGGTAAGGATAGGAGTGGTAGTTCTCATGGTCACCAAAGAAACACCAGGAATTAAAACCATAAACAGTCCTTCATTTTGTAAGTGTGCTTATGTGTATAAGGAGGATATCATGAGAGGAAAAATTTTAATAATTTATCTATTTTTTTATTTTTTATTTAAGGAAGCTTTACTTTTTAGGGCCTTGTTAAATTTTGTCAGTAAGTAAAGGTGGTAGCTATGGTTGAAATGGCAGTCAGGGATAAGTGAAGTGGCTCATGAATTCCGTATGTGACTGGCCCAAATTCTAAATCCCAATACCTGAACTTGTTACAACCTGTGCATTTCTGGGGAATTAACATACTGTATGGGTCTCAGAACTTATTTAGCCAATCAGGAAGCAGGAAATTTCAAACCCATTTATAAAAATGTGTAAAAGTACAGGCCTTTACTCCTCTAGGTTCTACCCCAGACACTTTCTTTTCCCATATGGGCACAGCCCTCCTTACTTCCCTTCAAAGTATTATTTGGAATCTTTTGTGAGTCTCACTCCTTGGACAATCTCTGGGGCTTTCAGTCACCATAGGAAGTACCAGTGATGGTCTCCACCAGATTTCTTGGACAGTGATATATTATCCCATAGGCCTGAGTGACGCTAAACCTCCCAGAGTAGGGGCTTCTGTATCTCTTTCTAGCTGCTCTACCCCAGACAAAACTCATTGGCATCTCATTTTCTAGTGAGGATTGCTGATTGAATCACTTCTAGAACCCCTCTGCTGAGTGGCCTCAACTTCTCCAGTCACTGCTCTGGGCACCTTCCCTCTGGGAAAACTAACTGGGGAGCCTCTGCAAAAAGAACTCCCCACTCCATTAAAACTCTGCAAAATTTAACTTTTCTGAGACAGATTACTCTTCTACTTTTCTGGGCTATAGCACTGCCAGGCACTCCCTTTACAGGGGAAATGCAGGAACATAGAAGAGGGCCAAAATGTGAGGAGGGAGGCTACAGGTGTACTTCATTGTTGCAAAATACCTACATAAACCATCATTTTGAGGGTAGATGAAAAGAAAAAATATATAATAAGAGATATATAAACTGTCTGTTGGCCTTTCAGTTATGAATCTATATCATTTAGATAGCTATTAGTGCAAGAACTGCATGGAAGGAGAGAGAAGTATTTGAATTTCATCCAATTCCACTAGTTGTACTATATCTTTCAGAAGAAAGCAGTAAGGCAAAAGGAAATGACGCTACTTCTGGGGTTCACAGATATATGCCACTACTTCTGGGGTTCACAAATATACTTACAGTTTAAGGAGTAGTGAAGAATTATTGTAAAAATGAAGACTTTCTAAACTATACATTGGGATCTAACTTTTTTTTTTTTGCAGTTTGAGAACTCTTGTAAAAACCTATATTTTAGATAGGAGACTCAGGTAAAGATATTCCCTGATAAGAAATGTTTACTGTGGAATCAACAATGATCATAAAAGTAGTGTGGTATGCAAGCTATAGCACAGGCTTGGGAACCAGAACACACAGATTCAAATATCACAAGGGAAATGTATTTACTTTGTGAACAAGTCACTTACTCCCTTAGGTCTCACTCAATCCAGCCTTCTGTAAAAGTGGGAAAAAGCAGGGCTCCACTGAAAAAGGGATTTTGCTTTTCAGCTGGAATACTACAGATAAATAAATTAATATCCTACAAGGGAAATCCATAAAGTATCTGACCTGTACATTTTATAGATACTGTACTGTAGTATAAAACTTATCAAAATATGAAGAGATAGGTATTCAGTAAAATAAGTAAATTTACTATTGTATCTCCATCTGAAAAAGTAGAAACAAACTTAGACTAATGTGCATACTACCAGAAACTTAATAGTCCGGTGTAGGTTTCCTAGAAAAATGTATTAGATTTTGCCCTTTAAATCTGGTTGCATTAGATAATTAATATTCTTGAAAATGCTGTAGAATCTGTAGAATAAAGAAGCTGACACCACATATTTGAATGTATATTAAGCTTTTAAAAAATTGGGGTGACCTGGTAGAGGGTCTTGAGGAGACATTAGCAATATTCAGTTTCAGTTTATTGAGAACAATGTATACAATTATTATGATTATTACATACAGAGTAAAAACTTTCATCATTTCATACTCAGAACAAAGAAATTAAGCAATGATAGACAAAATCATATTCTGAATTCAGTTACATATCAGGTTTATATCACAATCCCTTATAATACATTGCACATGCAAGTTTTGCTACTGAATAGAAAACTGGTTCACTCTGAGAGTAAATAAATGTAATCAGCCTTATGTCAATAGATTCTGATGTTGCACATTTGCCTTATAAAGGTAATAGACATTTTTTTTCTTTTGGATTCAAATCTTGGGCATTTCCATAACACATTATTTACTCTTAATGTAATTTCTGTGCTACAAATAAACTTATTAATTGATAGCATGGAAACTCAAAACTCCATTACCAAGCAGATTTGCACATTATACCGAATCATAGTTTGCATAAGGCCTTCTTTCTTCTGCATTTGCACAATATGAAAGATAATGGTTAAAATTCTGTTCATGACTACATACAATATGCTCTTTTAACTGAGGGAATTCTGACAGTTTTGCTTTGTTTTCTGTCAGATGATAATCCGATAACCTATGGATGGAGTAATTGAAATTAGTTATGGCACTGTCAGCCTAAATATTTTCCATTCCATGTTTGGTTAAAAGCTTATTTAATTTGCCAAACCATGTATGCTCTATCTTGTTATTTACACTCCTCATCTAGCACTGTTTAGGAAGTCTTTGATTTTTGCATTTTCAAAATTCTGGCCCAGTAATTTATGCATCATTTCTGTGCTAGAAATTCAAGAAACTTTAGTATTGATTCATTCCTGAGAGCAGCAGTGGGAGTGTCCCTTGTCAGTCCCAGCACTATTCTCAGGAAGAAATTTTGTGAGTTTCAAGTTCCAACAGCATTGGTTCAACTCCCCAGATTTCAACCCCATGCAGTAATTGAGAATTTACATTGACCTTAAAGGTACTCTTTAATGCAAGAAATTAGTTATCAGCAAAATTTTCGCAAAGCAGAAGACTGGATTAGATATGGTTATTATATTTTTTTTTTGAGTTTTCATGTGAACTTTCCAAGACATTTTTTATCAAGGGTTATTTCCAGCTAGCAGTATTATTCTACTTCTTCAGTAGATACATTTCAGCCTGACCATCTGTTGTGTTTAAATCTTTTGCTATCAAAGGCCATAATTCTATTTTTTTCTATACTGCGTTCCAACTTGATCTTTTTGAAAGAGATTCATAGCTGCGACAGGTGTCCACCCAAGACCAAGCAAGGTTTTGGAGATTTATACTGTATCAGTCACATACAGAGCCAGCATTAGGCACCTGCAGTCCCCGCAACCACAGGGAATCACATCATAAAAGAGGGCCTCAAACATCAGTTGCAACTTCACATAGAAGAAAATGTTTTTTCCTTTTTTTTTCTTTATTTGAAATTCAAAAATACCTTTGAGCCAGAGGCTCTTTTACAGAGGTTCCACATCATGTATTAATCATGTATTAGTACAAAACAGGGAAAGCAGGATACAATAGCAATTAAAGACAATACAAGATCTAAAGAAGGTTACTAATACAAATTTTGAAGGTATACAGTGATTGTGGTTTCAGGATCATGTATACTGTACTCTTCGACAATGAAATAAAAGATTGTCTGGGTCACCAGGTGGTGCTGAGGGTTGAGGCACTGGACTCCACACCTCACACTACGCCAGTGACCTGGGTTCGGGAATGGACTCATGGTTGTCGGGGACCGGCAGTGGGGAGGAGGATCGAGCATCCCAACGGATGCTCTCCTCCACCAGGGGTGGGTAACCGGGGGTGTCCTGTGCAACCGATGTTCCTGGGGGCCGGGGGAAGCACTGGTTCACTGGGGTAATGGTGGTTCTCTCCGAGAGCCAGGGAAGGGGAAGACGCTCTGGGTGCTTGGCAACGGTGTGCGTCAGCACGTCATCTGCCTGGACTTCTGTCCTTCGTGCCAGTGTCCTCAGGGGTTCAAGTGGTGAAAACAGGGGGAAAAAAATCATACAACCCCAACTCCCCAAGCACAATGAAGCTAGGGTGAGGTGGCCTTGAACTGCCCAGGTGGACAGAGTAGGAGGGGGTACAAGGCCCCCTCCAAAGGCCGTGCGAGCTGGGCAAGTACAACAAAAATAAATAAATAAATGGTTGTAGACTGCATACACAAATTTTGAGGCATAACATGGAGTTCCTAGTTATTTGTCAGATAAGTGCAGGTTAGTCAAGGTGATTGTTAGGCTAGTTTAAGCATAGAAATAAACACATAAATTAGTGTTCACATTAGTAGCAGTAAGGATACTAAAGTTGGTAAGTGCATCTACAGTTGGAGTAGGGTGGATAAAACATGGGAATAGTAGCTGGACTGAGTCAAAAGGAGCAGAATGTGGGGAGGAGCAGGGGAGAGATTAGGGAAATAATATAACTGTAGAGGCTGAAGGAGCAAAGGTCAGAAAATATAAGGCAACAGACAGGGGTAAGGAGATCAGAAGTGGCTAAAGATGAGATAAGTTAAGGAGGGAAGGGAGGTGGGAATATAGGGAGAGTAGGAGTGAGAAGAAGGGGAAATACAGCAGACATATGTCCAGAATAGCTGTCTTAGCAGAAAGGTGCTAGCAAGTAATGGAGGAGATAAAGGGTAGAAGGATGGGGGGTAGAGAAGAGATAGACACAGGGGATGGGGGTATCAGAGCTCTCAGATGAGAGAAATGACAGTAGTGCTAACAAGCACAACTACTGGAAGAGGCTAGATAGACACATAGTTTCACTTTAAAGGGGACTAATTTGGATTCTTTTTGTAAGTCTTCATTTAGAGAGTTTAGCCAGTGTGGAGCATGGTATTCATAAGAGTGTTGGTCAAATGAGGTTCTATGGAATGGAACTTTTAGGGAGTTGATGTTAGTTCCCCTTGTGCTATGCATTTGCTGTGATTGACAGAGGAGGTTTTGTGCACCGGGGGGAATGAGAACAAAGGATAGACTTTTTCGCAAGAAGGCACACTTGGTATCAAATATGACAGTCCAAGTTAAGCCATCCAGTTTGTGAGTATAGTTCACAAGAGTAGGTAAGTCAGTGGGCACTGAGTACGAGTTGACAGGCCTTATTCAGGTTAGTTTTGACTAATTTTAAGGCAGTTGGGTTTGCAGCCCCATAAACTACTAGGCTGTAGTCAATTGTTAAAAGCACAGAGCTGGACACTGCAATTTTAAGAGCCTTCTTGGGAAGGCACTGCCTATTTCTGTACAGTAGGCCCAGTTTTGTATTAGATGTTTTAGCAACCTGATCAATATGTTGTGAGAAAGATAAAGTACTGTCTAGCATGATTCCTAATTATTTAAAACTATGCACCATTTCATGGGGTGATTTGAGGTTGCTGAGAAATTTTAAGTAGTAAGCCTTATGCCTGTTTTTTGGGGGTGCGAAAATCATCATTTTGGTCTTTTTATAGTTGAGAAGTAATTTGGAGTTTTGGAACCAATTTAAAATTTTATTAAAATTTGCTTGCATTTCCAATTCAAGTGAGGTTGGGTCTTGGTGGCTGGTGTACAACACTGCATCATCAGTGTACAGAAGTACGTTGTCTGATATTGCTTGACGTAGGTGGTTTAGGAATAAACTAAATAGCAGCGGGCCTAAGATGGAGCCTGGTGGCACCCCAATAATGTCGTCCCAGTGATCAGAGAGAGCATCTGATATTTTGACTTTTTGGACCCTACCTGTGAGATAGCTCCTGAACCAGGCTACAGATTCAACAGACAAGCCCATAGTGGATAATTGGCACAACAGAAGCTCATGGTTGATGGTGCCAAAGGCTTTGGTGAGGTCAATATAGGTAGCCCCCATCAAAAGTCTTTTGTCCATAGCATTATGAATGTAGCCCATAAATTCAAGTAAGGCGGCAGTGGTGCTATGTTGTTTATGGAAACCTTTTTGCTTCGGACATTATAGTTCATGATTCTCAAGCTAGTTATTTGATCTGCCATGACCTGCTCCAGGGCTTTCGACAGTGGTGGTAGAATAGCGGTGGGGTGGTAGTTTGAAACATTAGTACTGTCCCCATTCTTAAAGACTGGAGTTACCACAGCAGCTTTCCAAAGCTTAGGGAAAGTTCCTGTGGTGAGGGATACATTTAATATTTAAGTGAGTAGAGCAAGGATGGTGTCCACTGTGAGAGAGACTAATTTTAGATCAAGCAGATCACTGCTGGCTCTGCACTTGCCCAGTGTCTGGGAGAGGTATTTTTTAGCTTCAGTTGGGGTGAGAATTTTGAAGTAGAAAGGGGGTGGGGTCACTGGGTGATCATCTGTATGGCAAGTAGGATTGCTGACCATGGAGGGCAGGTGGAAATCCAGAGGGAGCACACTACTAAGGTCTGTGAACACCTTGTTAAAATTATTGGCAATGAGGTGAGGGTCCTGTGAAGGGGTTCCATCTATATGAATCAGTGTAGGGGGGACTTGCTAGGTTTTCCTGATAGGGACTTGATATTATCCCCAAACCATCAGCTATCTTCTCATAAGTTGGCCAGTTCACGTTGAAAGTATTTGTTTTTGGCATTCCTTATTTCCCAGGTGCACTTGCTGTGGGATGCTTTATATTTCTGAATATTTGCTGGAGAGCCAGAGCTTTTAGCTAAGTGCCATAGGTTATCCCCAAGCTTCATTAGATCTAGTAGTTGGGGGGTGATCCAAGAGTTATACAGTATGTGTCCTGTAACTTGACCTTGGTGTGTATGTGGGGAAGGGGATATATTGCATGATTCAGTAAAGCATGCTATAAAGCCTTCGAGAGCAGTATTGATGTCTTTAGTTGAGTCTAAGAAACTCCAGTCCCACTGATTTAGATGGGCTTTGAGCGTGCCTAGTTTCTCTTTTTTTAGTAATCTGGTGTTCTGACTTTCTTGCTCTGGCTGCCAATAAAAATACAGTTCTCTTGTTGCTTTTCTTCCTAGCTGTCTGCTAAGCCTGCGGTCTATCACCTCTGCACCCATTTGCCATTTAACCCATTACACTTTATAGCTCCCTTTGAAGTCTGAACCCCATCCATTGCTTAACCTGACACAAAAGGGCTACCCAGGATACAATGAATTAAGTTGTTGTAAATTAACTGTATCCCCTTCCCCCTCCCTTGCTCTCTCACTCAAGCATGTCTTACTTTCAGGCTTGATTGCCCCCTACCCCCACCCAGTCTTCTCATGAGCTCTCAAATCATTATCATTATCATTATCATTAACAGAGAGAGAGAGAGTTACATTTTAATCACGGTGCCCCATTTACATATGAAATCCCACAGTGCTGAGGGCAGGCTGCACAACTCTGCAGACCCAACATGAACCTTTCTGCTACTTTGAAGGAAGAACTGCAAAGATGACATCCTTACCTTGGCCTGTCCTGTCTAAGTTTGTTATCACTTGAAGAAAGTGCTAACTGGTGTGGTGCTTGCATTCATAAAACCTAGTAAAAGTATGACACAAAATTAATTTATGGGTTAAACATGCTAGTCGGGGAACAGGAGTTGGCAGGGGACAGCTGTTATCATCTTATATAGTTTTCCTTTAAGCCAAAAGAAGCAATCATGGACATAGGGTCTGCACCAGAAGACATATGAAGAGAGACTAAAGGAGCTTAATATGTATAGCCTCGAGGAAAGGAGGGAGAGGGGGGGACATGATAGAAACTTTCAAGTACCTCAAGGGAATCAACAAAGTCCAAAAGGGTAGCATCTTTCAAAAAAAGAGGTGTGCAAGAACAAGGAGGCACAATTTGAAGATGGGGGGGGCGGCTCAGAGGTAATTTAAGGAAGTATTTTTTCACAGAGAGGTTGTGGATGCATGGAGCAGCCTTCTGGAGGAGGTTGTGGAGTCAAAAACAGTGGTGGAATTCAAGCATGCATGGGACAGTCATAAGGCCATTCTAGGGGGTGGGGGTAGGAAGAAGTAGGCTGCTGGTTAACTAGGATCTGCAGCTTATCCAGTAGGTAGGGAAATGGGCAGACTGGGTGGGCCAAGCGGTCCTTATCTGCCGTTAAATTCTATGTTTCTATGTTTCTATACAGTACTAAAGTGGAAATGCAAATTCCACTACAGGTAGCATCAGTTGGCCCTGGGATTGACATACATTCTTCAGTAACAGCATGCAGTCTATCTCTTGTTTTCTGCATGGACATATTTGTGTGATATTTACACTGTAAAAATATTTATTAAAAAAGTTGTGGGGTAACTGCAGTTGCACAGTTTGGTGATCTTTTGTAGGAGGGCTGAGGCCCAAATAGTAGTCCTTATGCTTAGTTGTTTTGTATGGAATTTGTTGTTGTCTGATCTACATTTTAAAAAAAACAGAACACTGTCTTATAAAAAAACATTAATACAGAAACTGTATTTTGGGGTACATGCAGTAATATGGGATTGAGAAATATATGCCCTTTCAGTTTTAAAAAGCTTACTCTTCCTAATGCCCTACATGACATGTCTGGATGGGGAAATGGGCTACAGTTTTGGTACAGTAGTGGTTATAAATGACTATCCTGGTTTGAAATGAGGCTGTGAAAGCATATCAATACCTTACTTCACTACTGACTGAGTCTTGATTCAATAAAGAAAGTACCATGTTAGTGGTTCTGTTGGTATGCTTGTCTCTATGGCTAGAAGATAGGAAGGTTATGAGTTCTAGTCCCAAACCAGGAACTTAGGCTACTACCCAGTACTGGCAATGTAGTGCACTATTATGGGGCATTACACTGTTGAGAAACAAACCTTGGCTTGGTGTGCCTTTCTTGCCACCCATTGTAAAAGTAAATTTGGCTGGCAGTATAACCTAGAGGTTAGAGTAATGAGATGTGAATGAGCTTGGTACATCCAGGAGACCTGGGTTTGATTTCCACAACCTCCACTTGCATACTGTGTGACTCTAAACAAGTCCCTTAACCACCACAGTGCTCTTGGGTTGCACCTGAAAACAGGCACATGTGCCTAGTGGGCTTTACCCTGTTACAAAAAAAAAATAGTAATAATAATGTGCAATATTCTGTTCTTAGTAATGTGCGAAATTTTAGATAAACTACATTTTCTAAGATACCTTTCCTTCCTCTGACTTTGTCAAGTATTACTGAGACAAAACTGATAACTGTGTGTATATTGGGACATATCATGGTTCTCCATAAATTCAGGACCCCAGAGCCATCAGTTCACTGGGGGCCACCAAAACTGTAAACCTGGTCCTGGTTGCATATATTAGTAGTAGTAGTAGTAAAAACATCTTTATTTATACAGGCATTCAATTAGACAGTCAAATTTGACCATAGGTCTATAAAGCCCTGTTTTCATGGTGGTCCTGTTGATGATATAAATGTTATCACTAACAAATCTAAAAACATATATAATATGAGCATAATGTAACAGTTAGGTACACACACAGTACACAATTGTGTACATATACACAAATGGGAATTTTATTACTCATTTGATACTCTGACCATTGATTTGCAAAGGAAGTGTATCTATTTGATCCAGTGCTTTAACCAGTTTCAATATACAAGTTGAATAACAAGGGGGCCAACAGGCACCCCTGTTTTACTCCTTTTCATACTGCAATAGACTCTGACAAATTTTCACTTTTTGCGTATTCTTACATTTTCTGTTGTTTGATTAGGTAGCATAACAATTATAGCAAGACGTCTCATTGGGATTTTTAAATCTATAAATAAATTCCATTGAATATTTCTGTTAACTTTATCAAATGCCACCTTTATAGCCAAAGACGCCAAATATAACCTGCCATTTCTTTCCAGTATATTTACTAATAAGTTAGTGTAAATATGTGGTCCACAGTGTTACATAGTTTTTTAAAGCTGTCTTGAAACGTAGATAAATGGTGGTTTTCTTACACTCAGTTTTCCAGGACTCATAGAATTAATCTGGTGTATCTCTTTGCTCCACTACACAACAATGTGATTGGTCAATAGTATTTAGGGTTTGCTCTATCTATTTTTTTGAAGATTGGGACAAGCATACCAGTATTCCATATATTGGGCAATACCAGATGATTACTAATAACAGTAAAACGGAGATAGAGAATTTCTGTCCAACAGTCAGGTTTGATTGGAAAACTTCTGCAGTCATTTTATCCCTGCCTGGGGCCAGATATTCAAAGCTTTGTGCCTGGCACAAATCCATTGCACTGGAATAGCACAGAATGTGCACCAGACTACAATATTCAGAAGCCGTTTTAGCGCCGGTGTTGTGTGATAGTCCCAACACTAAAAGTTAATGTATTCAGGGGAGGGAGTGGCCATGAATGCCGGTACACCAGCATATTCAAAAGAATAGTGCCGCACTACAGGTGTTTGCGCCACCTGTAGTGTGGTGCTAAATACCAGCTGCAAAAAGCATGCAGTAATGAGGTGTTGTAATCTGAAGTAATTCAAAGTGTAACTTTGAAATACCTTGACATTTACCCCTGGTAGTCTAGTGGTCCTCCACCCCCACCCCATCATGATCCCTGACCCCTATAGCCTTCACAAATGAGTATTTTCCCTGGTAGTCTAGTGGCCCCCCAACCCATCATGATCCCCAACGCCCATCACTCTCACAAATTAGTATTTTCTCTGGCAGTCTAGTGCCCCCCCAACCCATATCATGATCCCCAACCCCATAGCCTTTACGTATATTTTCCCTGGTAGTCTAATGGCCACCATAATGATCCGTGACCATTGTAGCTCTCTCAGATGAGTATTTTCCCTGGTAGTCTAGTGGCCCCCATCATGATCCCTGACCCCCATAGCTTTCACAAAAGAGTATTTCCCTGGTAATCTAGTGGCCCCCAACCCCCATTAAGATCCCCAACCCCCGTAGCTTTCACAAATGAGTATTTTCCTTGCAGTCTAGTGCCACCCCCACCTGGCAGTGCTGACCCCCTGCTCCACCCCAAAACCACCCCTCCCAGCCCCCTGGGCACCTCAGATTACGGCTGGAGCCACAGGGCTAGCTCCCTGCCCACCCAAAGAATTTACTCTGACCCTCCCAGCCCCCTAGGCACCTTGGATTATGGCTGGAGCCACAGGGCTAGCTCCCTGCCCACCCAAAGAATTTACTCTGACCCTCCCAGCCACCTGGGCACCTTGTATCATGGCTGGAGCAACAGAGTTAGCTCCCTGCCCACCCAAAGAATTTACTCAGGCCATCCCAGCCCCCTTGGCACCTTGAATCATGGCTGGAGCCACAGGGCTAGCTCCCTGCCCACCCAAAGAATCTAGTCAGACCCTCCCAGCTCCCTGGGCACCTCAGATCATGGCTGGAGCCACAGGGCTAGCTCTCCACCCACCCAAAGAATTTATGCAGACCTTCCCAGCCCCCTTGGCACCTTGAATCATGGCTGAAGCCACAGGGCTAGCTCCCTGTCCAGCAAAAGAATCTACTCAGACACTCCCAGACCCCTGGGCACCTTCGATCATGGCTGGAGCCACAGGGCTAGCTCTCCACCCACCCAAAGAATTTACTCAGGTATGCAACTGAATTGGACTTGGAGGTTCATCCCCAAACTTATTTTGAACTTGGTGCCTTTTTTCAGGGATAGCGCCACATCTGATCAGGACTTGTTTTTTATTGAAACTTCAAGTTTTATTTTATAAGATACTGTGCACATAACAATTACACATGTAGTTAATTAGGTCAGACAATATCAATAAGCCAGTCTAACATAGTAATGCTTTCATTATGGAGAATAAGCCAGTCCATAAGTCTTCCTTTTCTTTTCCAGATGTTGTTTGTTAAGCCGTGGATCTGCCATTTATCTGAAAGTTGTGTTGCATCTTCATGTATCAGTAAACAACAAACTGGTCTCTTTTCCAGAAGACTAGCCCATTCCCATACCTCCAATTAGCACAAATCAACAGTTAATCAAACAATAAAATAAATAATAAAAAAATATATATATAAACTTTTAAAAACCAACAAACTTATTGTGTGGCTGATTTGTTCTAAATGATGTTATAATACCTAGTTGGTGTGATATAGCTCCTGCATAAGAGTCCTGGGGGGGGGGGCAGGATCTATTCTAGGGGAGGGTAGTCTGAGAGTCAAAGATCAGTGTTAAGAGAAGAGCCAAGCCAATCAATAAATGACCCTCTCTTCTTTTGGGCTCTTATGTTACCTGTGAGAGAACCCCTTAATTAACAGCCATGGACTAATTGTTCCTATACAGGAGTGCCATACAATTCTTCCACCAAGTGCATGAAGGGAAGCCAGGCTTGACAGTATTTATCTTTTTGTAATCGCAGACTTGCAATAATTTTTTCATTTCCTGCTATTTCCTTTACTATGTTAACCCAATCTTCTATTGTAGTGGCAGTTTGTGTGAGCCAACATCTTGTAATGGCCTTACATGCTGCAGCAAACAGTATACCAAAAAATTATTTTTGTCTATTAGATCAGCGACCTTTTAGAAGTATACCTAAAATCAGGGTCTGAAAGTCTGGCTTCTCTTCCCATCCAAACATACGTCCCACATGAGTGCCTATTTCAGTCCGGTATGATTGTAGTGCAGGGCAGTCCCAGAAAATGTGGGAGTGGGTCCCTTTTCCTTGACAATTTCTCCAACATAAATCTGAACCCCGTTAGGTAATGCTTCGTCCTGGTAGGAGTTTGAAAGAATCTGGAAATTATTTTCTATCTAAATTCTTTCCAGTTATTGGAAGATGATGTACGCTTAACTCCCTCCCATATATTCTGCCAAACAGCTTTGTCCAATTGGATGTGTTGCTCATGCTCCCATTCAGTTTGACAGAGGGGGGAGGTAACTCTTTAGTAGCACCATGTGCCACCATGAGCCTGGATATTAGTTTCTTTTCACCCAGTACAAGAACTGAATCCCAAACAGCCTGAGTTAGCTGGGATGGGGGTTGTTGCACAGATGTCATGTTGTTTCTTGTTTTAATAAAAGATGTTACCTGAAGATATCTAAAACAATGGGAATTAGGGAGTTGTAATCCACCTTGAAGGATTTGAAAAGTTTTAAATTGGTCTGCCTGAATAAACTTGTTAAAAAAACCTAAGGTCTTGTCTGTTCCAGTGGGTGAAGGCCAAGTCCATTCTGGGGGGGAACAAATTCTGTACAATTTATAATTTCTGTCCTGTTAGTCAATGTATATACAATATCTAAGTTTTTCTTTATCTCACTCCATATCCTGTAAGTCTGTCTAATCCAAGGGTTCTGTGTTACCTTTTTGAGGAGATAACCTGGGGGCCCATTAAAATCTAGTTGTGGGGTCAGGCCCGGTTCTCCCTGTATTTCTTGAGGTACCCAGCTGTTATTGGGATCATTAATTAAGTAATATACCCAGGCTCCTAAGTGTGCTATCTGGTAATAAGTTTTAAGGTTGGGAAGTCCAAGATCCCCTTTGTCCCTGGGCCATTGTAATGTTTCCCATGCAATTCTGGGCTGGATTCCCCCCAGACAAAGTGATGTAAGGATTTAGTTACTTTTCTCCACTCTAATTTTGGAATCCGGAAGGGGAGAGTATTGAACAAAAATAAAAACTGAGGCAATATATTCATTTTAATGGATTCAATTCTCCCAAGAAGAGACAGAGGAAGGATACTCCATCTCTTCAGGTCTGTGGATACTTCCTGGAACAGTCTATTATAATTTACATAGTATAATTGTTTCAAATCAATCAGAATATGAATTCCCAAGTACCTGATTTGAGTTGAGACCCATTTAAAAGGAATTAATTGTTCTAATTCTTTAGAGCGCTGGCCGCTAACAAGAATCACCTCTGTTTTATCTTTATTTATTTTAAAGCCAGAGACTTTATTTTAATTTTTTATTTTAGTCTTTGGTAACCGGGTGAGGCCCACTAGGCACAAATGCCTGCTTTCAGGGGCGACCTGGGAGCACTGGGTGGTTAAGTGACTTGCTCAGAGTCACACAGTATGCAAGTGGAGGTTGTGAGACTCAAACTCAGGTCTGGTCTGCTGGATGTATCAAGCTTGTTCACACCTCATTCCTTTAACCTCTAGGCTATACTGCAAGCCCAGACTTGACTATATTGTTCCAAAATCTGATTTAAATGGGAAAGGTCTGTATACAGTCTCTTAAGTATAACATGGTATCATCAGCATAAAGTGAAATTTTGTTTTCCTCTCCCCCATTGTGATACCAACCAGCTGATCCCTGATCCCTGATGGTCCCTGATCATCTGGACCAAGGGCTCCATACTGAGAGTGAAGAGAATAGGGGATACAGGACACCCTTGCCATGTGCCTCTGTTGATTTTCAGTGTTTGGGACAGTGTTCTGTTTACTTTTACTTTGGCCGTGGTGTTGTATATTTCCTTTATCCATTCTATGAATTGGTGTCCGAATCCAAATTTTGATAACACCTCCATTAAGAAGTCCCAATGTAAGCAATCAAACACATTTTCTGTGTCGATAGCTATGGCTATTTGTTGTTCTTTTCCGTTTCACCCTGAGTGCAATATATTCAGACAATGTCTAACATTATCTTTAAGATATCTATTTTGAATGAACTCTACCTGATCCTACTGTACCAGACCATGAAGGGCAGCTTTCTCCCTATTTGCCAAAATCTTTGTAAAGATTTTTGAATCTACATTAAGGAGTGAGATTGGTCTTTATGAACTACATATATCTGGAGGTTTTCCTTCCTTGGGAATAACTGTAATATAGGCCTCTCTCTCCATGACCGCAGGAACACCCCCTCATGTTTCTTTTTAATTGAAAACTTGAACCAGGTTAGGAATCAAAGCCTTTCTGAACTTTTGGTAAAATTCAGTGTTGAATCCATCAGGACCAGGTGACTTGTCACCTTTCAAATTAAGGATGACCTGGGCAATTTCCTGTGATGTTATGGGGGAGTCTAGCTGTATTTGGAGGTCTGCTGTTAGTTTCGGGAGGGACATTTTCTCTAGGAATCTACGGATGTACTCTTTAGTTTATGCTGTTTTGGGGCGTGGGTCACAAAGGTTTTTATAATATTCTTTAAAGGCATCCACTATGTCTCTGAGGGTGAATAGGTGGGGTAAGAGTCCTTGTTTATTTGTTCTTAAGACCTTAACATAGTGGTCTGCTTGTACACGCCTCTACCGAAAAGCCAGCAACCGACTGGCTTTACTGCCTTATTCATAGTATTTTTGGTTTATATACCTTAGTTTCCTTTAGACTTGGAGATCTGAAATAGTTTGCAATTGCTTTCTGGTTTCCTGTAATTCCTTCTGGAGAACCAGTCCTTCTCCACCTGCCTGTTTAGCTCTAAGTTCCAGCTGTTTTAATTTAATCTCTAAGTTTTTCTGTTGTTCAAGTTGAGATTTTTTAAGATGGGATGCTTATAAAATAATTTCCCCTTGTAAGACCGCCTTGAGTCCATCCCAGAAACAGAGACACTCTATTAAAGGTAAGGGTATCAAAATAGCACATCTAAATACACAAAGTTGCTGATCAAAAATAGCTGAAATCCAGGCCTGGGCTGAAAGAAATAACCCTGACATCCTTGGTGTAACTGAAACCTGGCTGAAGCCCCATATACAGCAATATGAGGTTGATCTCCATGGTTATTCATGTTTTAGGAAGGAATGCATTGGTAAAAAAGGTGGTGGTGTTTAATTCTATGTTAAGTCAAATTTTCATGTTGCTGAGCCAGCCCGCTGGTGCAGTGGTTGCAATTCCACTTGCGGCGCCGGCTACCCAAGTTCGGGAATGGACCTGGGTCGTCGGAGGGCCAGCCAGGGGGAGAAGGATAGAGCATCCCATGGATGGCTCTCCTTCTCTGGGGGGAGGGTGGGGTAGTGTCTGGCACAATGAGAACCCCTGGTGGAGGCCGGGAGTCACTCACACTACCGGCACTCGGCAATAGGGTGGTGGGGCGGACATTGGCATCATTGCACATCCCCGCCTCTGAGAAAACCAGGAAAAAAGGGGCGGTGGGTCTGTTGTCTAAGTGAAGCCCTCCCTGGGGCTTCAATTAGCTGTCATCGCCACATCCCAACCAGATACTTGTTCCGTGGCATGGATGAGGGGACCGATGCTGCTGCCTCGCTCTCCGGGGGGGGGGTAACCCGGGGATGACTGGGGACAGTGGCAATAGATGGCAGTGGAAGTCCCAGAGGCCATGACCAGGGCTGATGATGACAAAGCGGACCAGCCAGGATGAAAATGAAAATAAAAAAATGTTTCATGTTGCTGTAATTCCCCCTCCAACTGATATACCCTCCTCTGCTGAGTTTCTATTTATTTCACTGACACTTGGCAATGTCAAGAAACCTTTAATTGGCTGTATTTACCTCCCCTCATAGGATGCCATTAATAATCTACATCCCCTCATGTCATCCCTATCTGTTCTCCCACCATATGATACATTGATATGTGGAGATTTTAACAATGACTGGCTGTCACCTAACAAAAACAAAGCACACACTATCATATCTGACTTAAATTTTACACAACATATCACTGAGCCCACACAATGTAACTCCAAGACAGGCACCTCAGTGCTTTTGGATTGAATCATATCTAACTGCCCTCATAGGATCAAGTCAATTGGTGCATTGCCAGACTACATTAGTGACCACTCTCCTGTCTGCTGTTTGTGGCGCAACAACTGTGTTGCCCCCCCAATAATACAGGAAACCAGGAACATGACACAGTTTAACCAAGATGAGTTTTTGACGTCAGTTAGTAATACTGACTGGAGTCCCCTTGTTCACCTTCCTACCATTGACCAGGCCCTAGACTATTTCATTGCGACCTTTATGGACATGGTCAACAGGCATGCCCCTCTAAATAGGCACAGATCCAAGGGCATCAAAGCCCCCTGGCTTTCTACTGAAATTAGGTCCCTTATGATAAAGTACGATGCTGCTTAGAAATCCTACAAATCCAGCCTCCTACATTCTGACTGGTTATCTTATCAGCAGCTGAGAAACCAATGCAAAAATAGGAATCAGGGTGCTAAACATTCCTATTACAGATCGCTGCAAACTGATAACCTCTGCAAACCTAAAGAATTATGGGGTCAAATTAATTTATTGATTAAAGGTAAATCAAGCCAATGTCCCAGTTCCATTCTATCAGGGGGCAACCTGTTACAAGAGCCCACATCTATTGCAGAAGGAATCAATCAGTTTTTCACCAACCTTGATAGGTATACGGTTCACCTTACGCCCACTCCTGAGTTCTCTATCCCTACTCAATCTATGCTAATCTTGGCTCTTGTCCTGCCTTCTACTTAAAGATTGCAACTACAAGGGAAGTGCACAAGTTACTATCAAAACTCAAAGATGAAAGCTCCCCTGGTCATGACACCTTAGAACCTAAGTTCCTTAAACTAGGGGCTATGGCACGTACTGCACCTGTCTGAAATTTCTTAAATAGAGCCTTCCTCTCTGGAGCTGTGCCAAATCTAAGGAACATGGCAGCTGTAGTACCTCTACAAAATGGTGGTGGTCACGCCGTAGAAAACTATATGCCTATCTTGATTTTATGTCCTCTGGCTAAGATCCAGGAGAAAATTTTGTATTACCAGTTACAAGCCTACTTAGGCATTCACCAGCTTCTCACAGATTGCCAGCATGGCTTTAGGAAAGGACACAGTACTACCACAGCCCTGGTCAAAGTATCGACTGATATCTTAAAAGCTAGCAATGAAGGACTAGTTACTGGTGCTGTATTCACCGACCTGACTAAGGCCTTCAGTCTCATCAATCATCACCTTCTGCTACATAAACTACATCAACTTGGCCTTGACTGTCTAGCACTTTCGTGGTTTAAGGACTATCTTGTTGGAAGATCACAAAGGGTAAAATGGGCTGGAACCCATTCATCCCTCAGACCTATTCAACACGGTGTGCCTCAGGGATCAATTCTTTGTCCTATTTTGTTTTCGCTCTTCATTAATGAGCTCCCTAACTTCTCTGGTGGTGCAGCAGTACAACTCTACAATGCAATCATATACCACTCATCTAACAACATGGAATGGCTTAACCAAAATCTTAACTCCGACTTCAACATACTCAAGACCTGGTTCTCAGCTAACCGTCTAATCTTGAACATGAAAAAAAACAAAGCTGTGTTATTTTACAACCCCTCCCATAAAATGTGCAAACCGCTCCAAATCTGCTCACTATCTGGTGATGCAATTGAAGCAGTCACAACTTTTGAATATCTTGGGTTGCTCCTCAACGCATCTTTTTTGCTAGAACCTCATGTGGCACAGCTTACTAAGGCAATTAACCAGAAACTAGGTCTTTTATACTGCCTCCACCCCTTACTTTCCACAAGCGCCTTTCAAAAAATCACTTCTACATCTCATCTTCCTATATTATTGTATGGTGCACCACTCCTACTCTCTGCTCACCCCTTGACCCTTGCACGGCTGCATCAAATCTATTATAGGATAGGGTGATTCACACTAGGTGCTAACCCAGACAACATCACTGTAACACTCTGCATTCTCACCAATGGTCCAGTTATGACACTAGGCTACAATTCCATTCACTATGATTTGTTTTCAAATTAGTCAACCTCTGTAACCCCCCGTCCCTCAAGAGAATCGTGTATCTCAAAGCATATGCCTGCCCACTTAGATCTACTTCTCTTCCCTTATTAGCTATCCCTAAGCCATGCTGTTTATTGGATAAGCAATCTTTTGCCTTCTCAGCCACCACTGCCTGGAATTCCCTGCCACATACTATTCTCAACTGCACCTCACTATCTCTTTTCAAAAAAAAAAACTTACCTCTCATCTACTTAAGTCTCCCTGCTGCAACTGTTTTGGCTAACTCACTATCATTGCTGCACCTTCTGCCACTTGGCATACATTTCATTCAATGTTAAAACATTGTGTAGCACAAGTGTTCTGTAAATATATACATTCCAATGTATTTAATTGTATATATTCTTTAATCCTTATTTAACCCTATATAATATCAATTTTTAAGGTTGCTTTGTACCTATCTTGAAGTCTTTGACTAATCCTTGAACTCATTTGCATTTCATTGTACACAATAAGTCCATGTATTTGTTCTTGCTATATTGTACTGCATTTGTCGTCTGGGTCGTCGCTGAAAAAGGGACAGCATGGTCTCAGTGGGCCTACCCAGTTACCAAAATTCAAATATCAATAAAATAAATCCCCGAATGGAGCAACTAGCTCAGTCCACCACTTACCTCCATGGCCAGCCGCCGACTGAGTGTTGAATGGGCGTATACTTGCGCTCATTCATTACCCACTAGCATATGCACTCACTCAACACTCAGTAGGCAGCTGGCCACAGAGGTGAGTGGTGGGTTGAGCCAGTCGCAGGCTCCATTCGGGGATGGATGGGGAAGAGAAAGGGGTCAGCACTGCTGGGTGGGGGTCCACTAGACTACCAGGGGAAAATGAACATTTGTAAGAGCTATGGGGGTTGGGGATCATGATGGGGGTGGGGGGGGGCCACTAGACTACCAGGAAAAATGCTAATTTTTGAGCATACCTCTCAACTGTCCCTGATTTTGCCTCAAAATGTACCTCTGTCCCCCATAAAAGTTGTGTTTTTCTGACTGAGCAGTGGGAAATTTAAACACAAATTAATGTCATACATTTCAGTTACAGACTTGTACTTATTTAGAAAATGCACCTTACACTAATCCCTTTATTCTGTCACCTTTCTGAGAAACTGTTATCAATTTTTAAGATGTGTCCCTGAGTCTGGGTCTTTGTCCCTGAGTTTCTTAAGCATTGTTCCTGATTTATGATGAAAGAGGTTGAGAGGTATGATGCTGTGTCCCTCATTGTGACAGTTAGAGTCCCTCATTCTCCCTCAGTCATCACGTCTGTGTCCCTCATTGCAGTGCTGCATGGGTGAGTGGTATGCACTAAATGTACACCCATTTCCTGCAGCATCCAGCCTGTACATCCATTCCAACCAATAGTGGGTTGCTGTGAGCACACTCTGGCCTTTAACTCCCAGCCTGTATGTCCATTCCGACCAACAGGAGGTTGCTGTAAGCTCCTTACAATAGCGTTGGGCAAAGTACATGGGTGTGCATGCAAAGCAGGCCATAATGAGACGCAAATGTGACTGTCCATGAATTGCCTGAGTAGGTTAATTTGCATAGGATCTTTGAATATGGCAGACATTTCCCTTGGGCTAACATGTTTGCACTGGGCTAACGTGATAGCACTGTGCAATCGGGTTAGCCCCAGGCAAACCTCTCAAAAGCATAGCACAGTTCTGCAGTGCGTGGCCTGCATTGTTGTTTGCAGTTGATGTACAACACTTCATTGCTATCACACACATTGTCGACCAATTTCAGCTCTGCCTTGCTCCACCTCTGTGTCCACTGAGCTGCTGTTGCATTTTGCACTTCCCTGTCAATATATTCAGAGCTGTCTTGTTTCCCCGAGTTGTTTTAGCATGGCACAGCACTCCCAGCTCTGTTTGCACTGCTTCCTTTGCATGCTATATTAAGCAGGTTTAGCTTGCTACTGGTTCAGGGCTAATTTAGCTCACCGGGCAGTGTTAATTTAACCCTGGGGCTAAGTTTTGAATATCTGGCCCCAGGTGCATTACTTAATTTTTGTTCTAAAATTCCTGAGATTACTTTTTTTATTATGGGTGACAGAGATCTAGATCTTTTAAATAATCCACTCTTTTATTCACTCCAATTAATTCACTAGAGTCTGGAACTGATTAATTTCCAAAAAGTACAGTAAAATGTGCAACCCAAATGAGGTGAGCTGATCAAGGGGTCTATATCACACTGTCTGTTAACAGTACCATCCACAACTAGCTCCCCAAAAAGCTTAGTATCTTTTAAAGAAATAGCTTGCTGTAATTCAGCCCACATTAGGTATTTGTATTGCTACTTTTTAGTTTTTATTATCCATCTGTATTCCTTTTTGAGCTCTGTAAAGCACCTTCTAATTGATATCTCATTTTTTTAATGTCAGTTTCCCAATCTTATAAAAGGCTCCTTTCATCTCCCTGTATTCTTGTCAAACCAGGTGTTCTTTGCCATCATTTTATTGTGCCTTATAGATGTATGTGAGGTACTCAGCTTCAATACCAGTCACTCTATAATATTTTTATACCTCACTATCAAGATGACATTCATATCAGATGTGTAATCATTACATACAGTTACTGCCAAGAAAGCATTTCTTAATTTCAATCATAAGGGCAGTGTTCAATATAAAATTGAGCTGGTCATATAAAACTGGGGTCCAATTTAACTTCTTGGAGTTTAAAGCTATGGTCTCTTTGCTTGGCCTTATAGTTTTAATAACATGATTCAAAAATGCATTAGTCCTATTAAATAATATATGACACTGGGAGACAATCAAGGAAAAGTGATCACTGTCCCATAGATGCAAAATGTTCATTTCTCTGGCAACATTAAAATGAAACACATCTATTAAAGCAATATCCAAAGTCATCATTCCAGCAGACATGAGGAATGTTTTACTATGTTTATAGTCTCCTCATTAGCAATATAAATATACAGTTTGCCAGACAGTCTATTGCAGGGTTACGTTCTGCAGAATAAAAAAACTAAATTATAGAAATAGGTGCTCCCCTGCTATATCAAATTTCCAGTTATTATGAACACCTGATGTGACTCCTTTATCAGTTCATTTTCAGCTGGTCTGTTGGTGGATTAAAATTGGAGTTTCACCCACTCACCTGAGCCCTTGGGCTGCCAACAGTTTTAAAATATATTGGAATAGTGGATGCTCCCTTACCTGACAGTGTAGCAGTTTAATTATTCTATGGGGACAAAGTTGTCTGTCTGGACTGGCTGACAGTTGGTGAATGCCTTACTATGTCTCAATGAAAGGAGGGAGAGGGGGGACATGATAGAAACTTTCAAGTACCTCAAGGGAATCAACAAAGTCCAAGAGGGTAGCATCTTTCAAAAAAAGAGGTGTGCAAGAACAAGGGGACACAATTTGAAGATAGAGGGGGGGCGGCTCAGAGGTAATTTAAGGAAGTATTTTTTTACACAGAGAGGGTTGTGGATGCATGGAATGGCCTTCCGGAGGAGGACGTGGAGTCAAAAACAGTGGTGGAATTCAAGCATGCATGGGACAGTCTTAAGGCAATTCTAGGGGATGGGGGTAGGAAGAAGTAGGCTGCTGGTTAACTAGGATCTGCAGCTTATCCAGTAGGCAGGGAAATGGGCAGACTGGGTGGGCCAAGCGGTCCTTATCTGCCATCAAATTCTATGTTTCTATGTTACTAAATATTTTCCAAAACCGGCTACAGTATGTGAAGTTCACCACATGTACCTGGCACAAGCAAGAAGGGCTTTAAGAGAACTGGTGAATGAGTGCTCTGATTCTGACAGGCTAGCATGAAAGAAGCTGACGTGTGCTGATGTAAAAAAAAATAGATGTGCCACTCATCTTTGGTTTGCACAGTAAACAATGAGTGGTGTGCCTGTATCTGGTAGCATAGTGTGGGAAAAGGCAAATCATTTTGCCTGGGAAATCCATGCACAGTGTAGTAATTTTAAGTCTTTGTCAGGGTGACTCTAGCTCTTCCAGGGCAGACACAGCATGTGATGGATATGCATTATGAGTGAACAGAGTCCTTCATTCATAACTGCAAATCATTTTGCACCTCCAGGAGAGGCACAGATAGACTTTCCAAGGTGAGACTGTATGCTAGTCAGAAGGAATAATCAAGTCAAAAGGGTGACACAAATCAGAGGAAGGGGACAGCAGAAGGATACATCACACAGCAGTGTAGTGATATGTAATGTATGTACTGTATGTATGTGTATGACTATGCATTGCAAGGTCTATGTTGGCTTAACTATAAAAAGCAACCAAGAAGATGACACAAAGGTCATGAGAGGACACTCTGAGGTCCAAGAGAACAGCTAAGAATGGTTCTAGTTGCTTTTCCACCTGCCTACCCTAATACATACCTGGACACTGAGCTCTGAACAGTATGTACTGTAAGCTTTGTTCCACAAGCTGTCTTTTTCCAAAAAACATGTTTTTTTCACCCAGTTGGGGCAAGAAGTTCTATGAGCTTTCTGTACAAAAACAGTCTATTTTTTGTGCAGAAACCATCTGTGAGATGATGAATTCGTGGCTCATGTTATGTAGCTGTACCATATAAGTGCAGGGAAGCAGGACAAGCAAGGCAGAGTGGCAAAGAGCTCTCTCCTTCCTGTGGTTAGAACACCATTATTTACAGGGGTATAGTCTGACCACAGACCTGGCTGTGGAAGGCCTCTCGATGTTATCAGGTGAAGAGGTGTTAGATGAGGCAGCTCATGGGTATGTAATATCTTTGTCATCAGCTAAGGCAATTTGTGAGTATATTATGTCTTTGTAATAAAGAGAATACAGGAAGAATTTGGCTGTTGGCTCAGTGCTGCTGCAGTTACTTCGGAGGCACAACAATGAACCCCAAAACTCAGATTATAATAAAAGGTGCCTCAACATGGTTTCAGGAGTGTATGGAACTGAACTGAGTCAACCTGTTAGAATTTTACCATGGTATATTATAACATGGCAGCCAAATCTGAGGAAAATCTTGAGGACGTTGTGAATAAATATCATGAAACTAAATGTAAGGACAAGTTTAGAGAAGAGCTGAAACCATTAGGAGGACAGCTAGAACCTCTACTTAAGTTGGAAGAATAGTGTAAGAGATGGCCATGAGAACAAATAAAAGGACAAACAGACACAGTTTTTAAAGATGCTGTGATGTCATGTTTATTTGTAACTTGCATAATACATAAGAAAAAAATGAAAGATGCTGTGGAACAGTATGTCGAGCAATACTAGTATGTCATTACTTTCCACCAGGAAGCTTTAAGAATTATTAGGGAAGAACTGCCAAGAATTCCGAAACAGATTTCCATCCCCAAAGAACAGGTTGCAGTGGTTAATTCTATGTGGTTTCCTTTCACCCTGAAACATAGATACGGGACACAAAGGTCCAACTGGGACGCAGGGGGAGGATATATGCTAAGATATTAATTTAAAACATTAGTACATTTCCATCTTTGTAGTGGATAATGTGACAGTCTACCAGTGTTTTATTTGAGCCTGTTTCATAATCATGAAACTACAGGAAAATGACAATGTCTACAGATTCAGTTCAGTCACAGGAAAATCAGTTAACTGTTATGTTTAAGTTTAGTTTGTTAATAGTTTGTGTTCGGTCAAATCTGCCTTACAATTGTGACACTTCAGTGAACTTGCAGTGAAACCCTTCAGATACAGTTCAGTAGAAAAAATAATTAATTACTGCTACATCAGGCACCAATGCGAGTAGCTGCTATGCACTGATGATCCCTATTTTAGGAAAGAACTCAACCCTTTGGGTACATGTGCATGGGGCTTGCATCGAGCTGATATCCTAATGTGATTGAATGGTATTATATTGTTTCCTGATTTTGAGTAATTTTTGGTTTTTCCATTGCTTGGCACATTTGTGCCATCTCATTTGCATGGGGTCCCAATTTATGGCATATTCTTATTGTGTTATCATATTAATAAAGGTTTTCCTTCTTGTAGCATCATGTTTGTTCAGTTAGACATGCATTGACATAGCTGTGGTAATAGCCAAACTTGGACTCCTTCGAGTGAAGCAGCTTAGCAATTTATGCACCATGGGCCCAATATTCAAAACTACGCATGGTGGGCAAACAGATTGCTCATGCTTTGCATGCCCTTTGCATGCTTGTGCTATATTCAAAAGCCTTATTAGCATGGGCAAAATGGAATAGCACTACACAAATAGATAATGAATGCTCCGGTCAAAGACAGAGGTAGGGACATGAATACAGGCGTTATGCTATATTCAGCGGGTTAGCACCACGCAAAGTGAGTTTGCACAACATCATTGTGTGGTGCAAATACTGCCTATAAAAAGGCTGAATCACTCCAGACAAACCCTAGAGGTGGGCAGTGACACTGCAGCCAGATCAGAAATGGCTGTATTCAACAGTCACATGCTGTTTCTAATGGAACAGGCCATGGGGAAGGAGGAGAGGGCAGAAGGCCACCCTGGGCCACTTCTTAGGCCATGGAGGTGATATGCTGTGCACAGACTGTACCAGCCACTAGTCTTCATCAAGACCCTCACTGAGGACCATCTGGTGGGCTGGTACCATCTCAACAGAGCCATGCTGCAGCCACTGTGTGAGCTCCTGCATGAGCAGCTATGCAGTGACTCTCAGCGCAGCCATGACAGTAGAGCAGAAGGTGATGGCGCGATGCACTTTCTAGACACTGGGTCATTTCAGACACTGGAGAGTGACACCATTGGTGTATCATGGTCAGCCACCTCATGCCTGCTGGCCCAAGTTCTAGATGCCCTGCTGCCACATACTGCTGTCATGTTCCCCAGCATAGCAGTGGAGCACACAGAAACCATGCAGTAGTTTTATTGGGTTGTGCACATACCTGCAGTATTCAGTGCCATTGACTGCACCCATGTTGCTATCCAGGCACCCACTGGTGATGAGATGGATTCCTACCTCAATAGGAAAGGATACCACTCCATCAATTCTCAGGTGGCATGTGATGCAACTGGGTACATCACCAATGTCCTGGCATGGTACTCCGGTGGTGCCCACAACTCCATCATATAGCACAATTTGAGACTATATCAAGCATTTGAAGGCAGCTGAATTCCCAGTGGACACCTTGTCAGTAAGTACATGCTGCAGGCCCTCCCAACCACCCATTGGGGGTACAAAACTGTAACACAGCACAGTCATGCCTCCCTGAGGGAAAGGTGGGTGGGTAAGGGAGGGTGGACAGGTGCACAGGATGCACCACAGACTATGGGCTATGTTGTGAATGCAGGCAGTTACACTGTGAACAGGTGCTAAAATATGTTTTCTACCTTATGGGGGACAGTGCCTATCCCTTGCGGCCCTGGCTTCTTGCAGAGGTCCTCTGGCTCTCAAATGTGGCCAAGGACAGATACAATGTGGCACACTTTGCCACACACAGCATCACTGAGTGTGTCATTGGTATGCTGAAAAAGTGACTCTGGTGCCAGGACCGTTCAGGTGGTGCCCTACAGTATACCACTCACAAGGCATATTGCATATTCCTAGTCTGTTGCATGTTACGCAACATGGCGCACACCCCTGGAATAGGCATGCCGGTACATGAGAAGCACAGTGACAATGACACAGAGCCAGAGGTGCAAGGGATACTGGAACAGCTCAACAGGCACAACCATGCATGGCCAGGAGGGCCAAGGAACACAGAGTCCACATCATAAGAGGACTCATAGAAAGGAGCAAGTGGGTGCCAAAATAATACAACACTGTTGTAGATTTCAAAACTGTAACATAAACACAAAATACAAAGTGGCTGTGCATAAAAAGTGCAAAATAGAGCAGGAAAATAACAATGTATGCAACAGGTGGGACATGGATAGGGGTGGTGGGGATGACAGTGAAAACAAAATCAGGACATGGGAAGGGATTAAGGGATGAGTGGTGAATGCAGGGGTGGCCTCCAAACTCAAACTTTCTGTCCTCCTTGGATGCACAGGGACTGCCATCTGTGACTCCTGTCTGTAGGGGTCACTGGCCATGGGGAGGGGAAGGGTGAAGTCTGTGGGAATGGGATCACCTTGGCTCATTCACGCCCACACTCTGGCTGGATGATGGAATGTCCAGGTCACACCCAGGGGTTCAGGGAGTGCCCACTGATGACAGTGTTGCTGGTGTGCTGCCTGACCACAACCTGCAACTCTGTGTGGTCATTGTACACTGTGGGGTTGCCACTACTCATATTGTGTGGCTGACTGAAACTCTAAGGCAGATGGAAGCAGCTACTGAGAGTCAGAATGAGCCTGCCTCTGGCTACACTATCCTGTGGGACAGTGCTGTTTGGCATTGGCACTGAGTGGGGAGTGCATGCACCATGTCCGGAGTGGGTGCCAGAGGTGGCAGGGCCTCAGCGAATGTGGTGGCATGCACAGGGAGGATGTGGAATTATGGGGTATCCTGATGGCTGCCCACATTCACCCTTTTTGCAGGGTGGGTGGCGTGGGAGGTGGAGGATGTGGAGGCCACCTCAGTGGTGGTGGTGGTGGTGGTGGTTGTCCCCTGGGACATTGCTATCCCCAGCAACACAGTCTCTCTCCTTGGGGTGTGACTGTCAGCAAGTGTGTCTGTACTGTAAGGCACCACCAGATAGACAGGGAGGTGTGGGGGGTTGGGGTTGGTGTGAACCCCTACAGGGAAGCTGTGGCCTCCAGGTATAGCTGTGTTGGCACATATGTGTCCTCATAAATGTCCTCCATTTCCTCTACAAACAAGTTTAGCAGGTCCTTCTCATCCTCTGGCATTGACTCTGGGTGCTGCACCTCGGTGGTTGGCCCAACCTTCTCCTCCTTCCAGGATGATGTATCCTGCACTGTAAAGATAGGAGTGCACTGTCAGTGTGTCACTCATTACACATTAGTCAAGTCCCAGTGATGTCATATGCATGCCCCAGCAGTCCAGTTTCTTTCACCCATGGTCATCATGCAACTGGCGACTAAATTACAAACCACACTGCACCTACACACTGGCCACACAGCTACCCATGGATGTCAGCTCTTGCATGCATAACAGTGCCCAGTAACAATGTATCCCTCATACTCCACACACATGCACACTGCTGCCCACAATATATGTCGAACCTCACACACAGTGGCACACACACCATACGTGGCAGCATGCACCAAAACACATGGCAATCAGCTAGGCAGATGTGACACACACCGTATGTGCATGGGCAAATGCCAGGTTATCTATGTGCAGGGAAGCACCTGTTAGGTTGTCTATAGCAGATGCTACCATGCTGGAAACCCAGTAAACACAGCAGAAGCCCACATCACAGAGCAAAGTAGGTTGAAAAAAGTACACAGCATGAGTGCTATGGCCATGGCTGCAGTGTACCTCAGCACTTACAGGATCTACATATGTACCCATGTATACAATGATGTGCCCAAGCCATGTACTTACATGTCTGAAAGGACGCAACCTGGGACTCAAAGCCACCCCCAAGGACCCATGCCACCTCCACAGGATGCAGCATGGAAGCCACTGCCTCCTCTGCAGGGTAAAGTGGTCTTGCAACCATACTGGTTGCATGTTGTGCATGGTTCTGTGCAGCCATGTTTTCCTTGACATGGCACTGAAGGTCTGTAAAGCACTTGCACACTGTGTCCAGTGGTCAACCCCAGTCACCAATGGCATTGACTGCTGCAGTGATCTCCTCCCACACTTGCCTGACAGTGGCATCTGTGGCACAACTTCATATCAGTAGGGACTCCCTGGCTTTTTAAACCTCAGCTGGGGCTTTAAGATCATCGGAGGAATATTTGCATCCTCAGTCTCTCTCCTCAACCAGAGGCACCTACTTGTTGGAGAAGGTTATGAGACAGTGGTCAGTGCCTGGTGTGTGAGTAGGATGTGTGTGTGCTTCCCCAATATGAATCACCATTGCAGCTTTGTTGTGTACTATGTACCTGTGTTGATGGGGTTAGACAACATCCACTGCCAGTCTGTCATAGGCCAATATTGTTCCATGCATGGCCAATGTGGAGCACCATACAAATCTTGGTGTGGACTTAACACATACATCCAAACCAATGTCATGCTGTGGACAGGTGGCAACATGCCAGGAGCACAGACGCTACCCTCACAGACATGGGGGAAACACGTGTGTGTCATACAGGCCTGTGGTATCGATGTTCAGCTGCAACCCACTGCCATGGATGATGTCCTGCACTGTAGGTATAAGACGGACAAAAAGGCCAATGCAGGGACAGTATCTGACACCATTGCACCTATGAGTGCTGGCTGTGCCATGCAAGTGCATATGGCATTAACATGGATCCCCCCACCAAACATGGTCACATACATGTACAAGCACCTTGTCATCCATGCCCTGTAATGTGTATTTTGTAAGTTGAACTCTGTGCTGCTGGCACATAGGTTTACGTGGACACAGTGATGTACACTTTTGGGACTCACCAGACTGCTGGGGCAGGATATTCTCTGCCAGCAGCATCCTAAGGTTAGGTAGCAAACATTGTTGTAATATATTTTCTGTTGTACTACTGGCAACCCAAGTTCCTGCACTGTGATGTACCCCCCATCAATTGGTTTTATTATGTGTATGGGATGCAGATCACCTACCTGTGCCTGTGGATGCTGTTTCCTGTGAAGACATTTTTCTCCTGCAGTGTTCTGGTTGCAGTTCCAGTGTGCTGTGTGTGTGTGTGTTTGGGGGTGGCTCTGGTCCTCTTTAAATAGCCCGGGCAATTTTCACATGTAAATGTATGCATATCTGGCTATACTGACATGGTAATGTGTTGTTTTGCCTGCTGACTGCTCAATGAGGCTTATTTGCATAGCCTGGCTGAATACAGCAAATTTGCCCACTGTGCTACATGGTTTTGCACTTGCACATCATGCAATGCACCACTAAAATGCACTACGCAACACAGTTTGTGGATTTACGTGGCACAAAACATGCAAATGCAATGGTGTCATGATGTAGCTATTTGCACTGCCCATTTGCTACATTCAGAGTTGTCTTCAGTGTTGGACAATCTTTGCACTGCACTGCACTCTGGGCTATGTTTTTCACACCTTTGTTTGCCCACTGTAGTCAGCAGTGTTTGCCTATGGGCTAATCCTTTAAAAATCGTGTGCATTTGGATGTGGGCTAATTTTGCCCACCAGGCACTGCAAAATTTGCCCGTGGGCAAAGTTTTGAATATAGGGCCCCAGATGTCTTTCTGGGGTGGAGGGTTCAGGTTTCTGTAAGAATTGCCACTGAGCTTGTACCTACTCCTCTACAGAATAGAGACATCTGTGCTGTACTAAAGCAGTAATTAAAGAGCTGGTGACATGTTCAGGTGAACTTTAACAAAACATAATATTTAGACACAGTTTGGCTTGTATTTTATATTAGTTCTGTATTTCAACTCCCCATTATTTATTACTGAGATCATTTGTATGAAAACAGGATTTCTGCTCCTGAAGAGTTCATCTATTCCTGCTGCTTTCTCCCTACCTGATGTCATAGAGCACTGCTTGTGACCTCACAGTTACTTCCAAGGCAACAGATTGTGATGTCACAAAAGAGGATTATGACTTGGAGTAGGGCATAAGCCACAAAGGCAGAGGAACTCAAAATAAACTCTATGGGACAACGATCATATATTCATACACATTTCATTAGTAATAAATTATGGGGAGGAGAAATATATAAAATATAAATGGAATGCAAGCAGAATTATACCTAATTATTATGTTTTTTTTAAAGTTGTCATTGAGGCATCAGTAGCTCTTTAATAATGCACCAATGCAGAATAATTCTGTTTATATATTATATGTTAACTAAGGAAGGGATACTTTAAAAAAAAAATCAACTCAGGGCAGGAAAAGCCTTGTCATCTGCATTGAGCCAGATAGAAAAAAAAAACTCTTCTAGTGGAGACATTGTGCAGACTACTGATGTATACAAATTCTGAAACTAAAACATTACTTTGAATTTTACTACAAAGGGGATTTTCCTGTGTCCTTATGCATACGTGACAAGTGTACAGAGTGTAACCAAATCTGCAAGAAATGGCTGTACCCGAGCTACTGTATATGGAAGGCTAAAAGCAAATATTTTAGAGAGGCACTCTCCAACTCCTGGGGTGATGGGAAAACATTTTGGAATAACTTGAAGGACCTCACAGGCAAGGATACTAAGGCACCACCCACCATGCTCAACAATGATGGAACACCTACGCTAGACCTAGGTACCATCTCCAATACGTTCAACAATGCATTCTCCAACCTTGGCAGTGTCCTTCCACCTGATTTTTTCAATGCCCCCACTGCCAATTCCCCCTTTGACATTGCGTCCCAAGTACACACAGCTCCGTAGTTCTTTTTCAAAGAGATCCTAATGCACTGAGCCAGAACCTGTATATGCAAGGCCATCAGCAAAACTGGCTACAGTGGTTACTCACTCTACCTGAAGTGGCTTGTACTAGTCCTAGATGAAATCCTTGAACCCCTGACAAAGATTTTCAACCTTTACCTAAGATTGAGTCAATTCCCATCACTCTGGAAACAGCAACTATCACACCTGTACACAAAAGTGGAGACAAGTCACTGCACACCAACTATAGGCCCATCTCCACCTTCCCCCCTTATCTAAAGCTCTAGAATGAATAGTCAGGGACTAGCTTGTCGAGTTCCTGGACAAATATGGAATCCAGTGTCCAGAACAGCATGGCTTCTGAAAAGGGCATAGTACCACCATGGCACTGCTGGAATTTACTGGATTCATCCATGACACCCTTGACCAAGGAATCTGTGGGGGGGCAGTTTTCATTGACCTGACAAAGACCTTTGATACTGTTAACCACCCACTCCTACTCAGGCAACTGACCACTCTCGGGCTTTCCAAGGATGCACTGCCCTGGATTGCTAGCTACCTCGGGGGAAGGGTCCAACATGTTAGGATTGCTGGCGTCACCTATGATAAAAAAACATCCTGTCAGGTATCCTGCAGGGGTCTATACTGGGGCCATTACTCTTTTCTCTCTTCATGAACAGTTTCCCTAGCATCTGGCAACAGATAATATTACTCTATGCGGATGATGCAGTACTGTTTACTAGCAACCACGACTCTAAACAACTTGAGAGTCAGTTGCAATGTGATTTCAGGCATGTTGAAGAGTGGTTTAGCTCACATAAACTCGTCCTGAACTACAGCAAAACTAAGCTCATGACATTCTGCAATGCACGGAGCAAGTATAAACCTCTATCCCTCACCATCAAAAACCATGTGGGGACTTCTCTTGAACATGTTCCCGAGTTTAAATATCTCGACATCACCTTGGACAGTTCTCTATCTTACATGCAGCACATAGGCAATGTAGCTAAGGCCACCGACATACGTATCGCCTGCTCCACAAGCACAAAAACTGCATGACCACTGATGCCCTTAGACTGGCCATCTACAGCTCTGTCACCTCCATGATCAACTATGGTCTAGTCATCTATGGCTCTGCTTCTCCTACTGCCCTCCAGAGGATATCGGTGACACTCAGCAAGGCCTGTAGGCTTCTTATGAGTGCCGTCCACCTAACACACACCTGTGACCTGTACGCCCAGGCCAGATGGCTACCACTCCTTAGTAGAATACAATACCAGACCTGTTTGTTAACCAAAAAAGTTCTCCTCAGGTTCATGCCATCAGGAGTGGCAGCACTCCTTACTGCCAACAGCAGTACCCAGCTTACACGCAGTGCTCTATATCAAACCTTCCAGGTCCCCACAATGGGTCAGAGGTCGTTCACGCACAGAGCTCCCCAGTGGTACAATACCCCTAACAAAGAAACACAACTGTGATGCTTGGTCCCTTTAAATGGCAACTCCGATTATTCCTCACCTCTACCACTCAATGTGAGTGCCTCTCCTAAGTAACTGTCTCCTCATTTTACCCTAGTCGAAGGTGACTTGTAACCTCCTTTACAGCTCCACTTTTTTGGCACCAGTTTCCCCACTCTCTCACCCCTTACCTCCACCCCTACACCACACTGCCTCACCCACCTCCCCCTCCCTTTTCTAATGGCACTTTCAGATATGGTCCTCTCCAGCCCATCCAGCTTGCACTTTTGCCACCCACCTCTACCCTGCGACTATGGCCCTTTAGCCTGCCTACTCTTCCTGACTCGCTCCATCTGTATACTAACTATATACTGTTCACCCTGAAACTTGTCTGAAGCTGGTTTATGTTGTCTCTCTCCATTTTTGGTTGTATAATAAGTGCTTAGACATCTTTGTGTTTTTAAGACTGTAACCATTGTTGACCTTTGTATGTATGTTACCCTACATCCTTTGACGTGGAACCTTTGTAAATGAGCAGTTCCTGCTCAAAGATATTTGTAATCCTAGAGTTTAATAAAATAAAATAAAAAAATAAAATATGCAGAGAGAGTTAAAACCAAAGATCCTTTCATCCTCTCCTTTTCTGTCTTTTGTCTGTTTGGTTGCACAACAAAAATGTTTCTGTGGTATCAAAGATCTAACCAGTCTCAGTTCCACAATTTCTATTTGTTACTTCTATCCTTTCTTTGGTTTTATAGTGATTAAAACAAACAAACAAATAAAAAAAATGAAATATGTGAATCTATGTGAAACTTTGGCTGGCAAACATGTATTATTTTCTTCTTGAAATGATTGCAGGAAGCAATTTGGGTTTTTCAGGAAAATAAATATATATATATATATCAGTCTGGAGTGCAGGAAACTGACTCTGAAATGCATTTTAACCTCTTTAAGCCTGTTTGCAGAATTGCAAACAAGAGATCAGCCGTAGGACAGGATGTCTTATTTTGCTTTATCGGAAAGCACGTAAACCAGTTGCACTTTGTACTAACAGCTATGTGATTTAGTATCCTTTTTTAGGGGCTCCAAGGCAGACCAGGGGACTCATTTTGGCCAGTGAAGTATTTTAGTTACATTACAGGATTTAACAAGGTTATACTGCAAAAATTGTTTAAATATCTAAATTACATGTATTGTCTTGATATATAATGTCTGTATAAAATACCGTGTATTGTATTTATATAACACCTTGACTGTTTTATAATGGTCCCAGGTTGCACATGAAAAGTGCCATTGTCTCATTGAGTTTACCCAGTAAACAAAAGTTTAAATAAATAATGCCCCCCCCACCCAATAAGTCCATAGATTTTATTTTGTCTGACAAATTGAAAGAAGGCAATGTATCTAATGCAAGGTTGGTTCATTGGGCCCTACCCTTATTGGACCAGGACATCAAGCTGGTGGACAGAACCCATCTGACAGCCATGTCCTCGTTGTTGGAAAATCCGATCCTAGACCCACACAGCTATGGAGTGAACTCATTTGAGCAGAAAGAGAGGCAGATTAGGAAGGTATATTTCAAGGAGTGCCCTAGTGTAGAAGTTGCTAAGACATGCACTTGTATTTTTACTGACGATTCTTCCTTCCACTTGGATGGTAATCTTCTCACAGGAATCAGTGTATATACCCCAGTAAACAAGTGGAACAGGCAAGGGCATGCACCCTGCACCCATGCCAGGTGGCTATATTGGTGGCTATCTGCCGTGCACTGGAGCAGATTCAAACACTTGACATTAAGCCACCAGTTTGCAACTTTGTTGATTCCCTTGAGGTACTTGAAAGTTTCTATCATGTCCCCCCTCTCCCTCCTTTCCTCAGGGGTATACATATTAAGCTCCTTTAGTCTTTCTTTGTATGGCTTCTGATGCAGACCCTGCACCATTTTAGATTGCTCCTGTAAAAAAAGCTTTCAGCTTAGTGTGCTATACCTGGTTAAACAACTAAATAAAAAAAAAAAACTGTTCACCTTCTTCTCAGATGTGCATTGCTTTAACAGAATTGTTGCCCCCCTTGGTGGAAAATGTTTTTTCTGCCTCGGATGGCAGATCCATTAACCACTTGGCATTATGGCCGCTGTTTACTAAAAATGGTTTAAAATATGCCAGCACCTTGTGTTCTCAAAGTGAAAGCACATTCAAGTAAAACGCCTTTTGCTTTTATTTATTTATTTATTAAATTTTGATAGCTGGGTAAGCTCACTGGGCTCTGAAGGTCCCTTTTTCAGGGGCAACCATGAAGAATCAAAAGGCTAATGCATTGCCACAACAAGTAGCCAAGGAGGGGTATGGCAATAGGGATTTAGATGTGCCTGCCTTGTCATGACCTGGAGAGAAGCTGGAGGTGTTGGATTTATAGGATATGCAAAACAATAATACTGATGTGAAAGAACTGAGGAAAAGATTTGAAAGGGTGGAGAACAAAGGAAATGTTATACTAGATGCAGACTCTGGGTTGATTGTGTACCAGTCACCAAAGACAGGAGAAAAGGTTTGCTTTGACCCTAAAGTGTTGAGGGAGAACATAGACTTTGACATCAGATAAGGACTGCTTGGCCCACCTAGTCTGCCCATTTCACTACCTATTGGATAAGCTGCAGATCCTAGTAAACCAATAGCCTACTTCTTCCTACCTTCCACCAGAATTGCCTTATGTCTGTCCCATGCATTCTTGAATTCCCCCATTGTTTTTGACCCCATGACCTCCTCAGGAAGGCCATTCCATGCAACCACCATCCTCTCTGTGAAACAATGCTTCCTGACATTGCCCCTAAGCCATCCCCCCTCTATCTTCAGATTGCGTCCCTTTGTTCTTACACATCTCTTTTTCTGAAAGATGCTACCCTCTTGAACTTTGTTGATTCCCTTGAGGTACTTGAAAGTTTCTATCATGTCCCCCCTCTCCTTCTTTCCTCAGGGGTATACATATTAAGCTCCTTTAGTCTTTCTTTGTATGGCTTCTGATGCAGACCCTGCACCATTTTAGTTGCCCTTCTCTGTACTGCCTCCATCCTGTCTATGTCCTTGTGGAGATGGGGACTCCAGAACTACACGCTGTACTCCAGATGGGGTCTCACCAACTGTCTGTACAGAGGGATAACAACTTCCTGTTTTCTACTGGTGATGCCTATCCCTATGTATCCCAATATCCCCCCAAGCCATCCTTACTGCCTTCTTACATTGCTTACTTACCTTTAGGTCATCTGATATGACTACCACCAGGTCCCTTTCCATTTTTGTTGTTGTTAATACCCCCATTGTATACTCTTCCCCTGGGTTTTTATTTCCCAGATGCATTACTTTGCACTTCTTTGCATTGAATCTAAGCTGCCATACTTTTGACCATTCCTCCAACCTTCCAAGTCCCATCTCATCCTTTCCACCCTCCCTTGTGTATCAACCCTGTTGCAGATCTTTGTGTCGTCTGCAAAGAGGCATTATATCATGATGTCCATGGCTATCAAAGAGTTGCAAAATCCCTAAAGATCTTGAGAAGGTTGGCTTGGTGGCCATGGATGATAAATGATGTATGGCAGTTTTGCAATAATTGTATTATCTGTGCTCAAGTAAATCCAATACAAAACACCCAGTGAATTTTCTTAAGACCACATCTGAGGGAAAGACCATGGTGCAATTTACAAATTGGCTTTGAGGTGCCTCTCCCAAGCACAGCCTGGAGAAACAAGTACATCCTCCCTGTTACAGATTTCTTCTCAAAGTGGATAGAGGCAATACCTTTGAAAAATAACACAGCTCTACCCATGGCATGAGCCCTGGTTTGTTGCAAAAGTGAAATGTCCTGCTGAGTATCAAGTTGGGGATAAGATAATGATTTTAGATTTTTGAAGACCTGAACATGGGCTACATAAATTCGGGAGGGGACCCTTCCTCATCAATGACAAGCTGTCATCAGCTGTTATTAAAGTCAGAATCAGTGCTAAAAAAAAGCAGTGGAGAAATGGTTACATGTGAGTCAAACAAACTTATTTAGAAGGACAAGGGCAGATCAGGCTTAGCAAGGTAAAGATACAGCTGTCCTTCTCTTGTGAGTGTGTGCTTTATTTTACAGGAAGTGAAGCTACTATGCAGAGAAAATCCCCTTGGATAATAATTGTTGGTATAGTCACCTTTTACAGGACCATATTGATCAACTGCATCACAAAGTTATAATTGTGTATGAGGCACACAGAAGGCTGGTTGGTGCTGAATGAGGGATCTGACTGAAAAGAGGAGAATGAAACAAAGATAGGCATTTGCATAAATGACTTAAAAGCTGTTAGGTCACATGGGAAACTCACCATGAATTTGGACTTAATAATGCAGCATGAACATTTAGAAGTGGCTTTATATACAATAGGAAACACCTCTGTCAGTGGGAAAAGGAATTGTGTATGATCAGATGATATACTCTGTTCCTTCCCGTGTGCAACACTTTCCCAGTTGGGTACTACCCAAGTACAGTATGTTACCTCCCCAAATGAAATAGCTAAGATCTGCCAAGAGTAGGGCATGCTGCACCAGACTGACCTGGAGACCTGCTGGAATGTGAGATACTGGCTCTGTAAGCAAGGACACTGACACTTGGATTGTTGAGAAAAAAGGTAAATTTTTACTGTAAAGATTTTGTACAATACCACACTCCTTGGGTTTTCTGAAGAAATGTTGTTGTTGAAGTTGCTGAAGAATTGTTGAAGGTTTGATATTATTGTTGCTGGAGGGCCCTCTTGAGTTGGCAGTTTTCTGATATCATCAGGAGAAGTGAGGTTTTCTTCATTTTGCAGCTTTTTTTTTCTGTGAGGAGAACTTGACATACAGGATCATCAGGCACTTGAAGCAACAGGCTTTCTATTCTCACCCTGTTCTCACTTACTACACTTTCTGACCCTACACTGAGATTCCGGTGATCCCCTAATCCTATGCTGTATTTAAATAAAGGCTGTCACTGTCAGGCTCTGTCACTGCATCAGGCCTCTTCAGACAGGACACCCACTGGCTTGGGCACCTTCCTTCTCAGTCACTGTCCTTTGGTAGCTTTCCCTGCTCAGATTCCCTGCACACTGGCTGTGCAACTACTTTTATAATCAAAAGTATTTTGCGTATGCTAATTTGCGGTCACTGAGTGGACACGGCCCTGTCCAGAGGCTCAACACCAATCAAAATCCTTTCTGCAGCAGCATAAGCCTCAATGGAATACTCAGTTTTGAAATTCAACTGCCCCCTCAACATTCTAAGACTTCCCTTTTTTATAACTCTGAGTCTCATTTTAAAACACATTTTTTATCACAAAAAATAAGCACTTTCTTTAAGTTTAAGCAAGTTTTTATTGTAATGGCTAGAAAACTGTCTCCCTTAGCTCTCTGTTGACTTTTTTCTGTATTAAATAACCCTCAGGAAAGCTAAGTCGCTAAGATTAACAATCTTGTAACATTAAATTACATAAATAATCACTTCTAAACATTTTCCTCTTCAATTTCTTTTAAAAACAATCCTTTCTCCCTTCATTACACTGACCAGAGCAGTTTTTTTTTTCACTCAGGAATTGCATATTCATTTTTCCCATGCTTAGCTCTACGTCCTTTGTAACTGACTGCATGAATTTACTTTCTTAAGGACCACTCTCCTTTTCTGAGGTAGTGACTCCCTTACTTTGTATTTCTATCACTTGAAATTACTTTTCTGTGATGTTGGACTCTAAAATCTAACACTGTGACATGTTTGGTACAATTCTGACAAAAAGACGGCTTGGCAGCACATTCTAGAAAAGTGCATATGCAAAGCAAGGGTTTTAATAACTATATACAGCTTTCTGGTACAGAGCTCCATTTTCAACTGCTCTGTTTTTACTTGTGCACATGTGTATAAAATTGTGTATTTGTGTTATCTCCCCGGGACTCCCCTAGTCCCCTTTATTGCTTTATTTTATTCATTTAATATATTTTTTTCATGTATTTGACAAGTGTGAAGCTGTGGGTTTCTGGCATCAACTTGTACCCTCTGCATTATAAAATGGCTCCTCTGTGAACTCTCCACAAAATGCTTGTTTGTTAGCTTGTGTGGGACTTCCACGAGTCCCTGTCAGACTGTGCTCTTTCTTTTATATTTATTTTATTTGTGAGCCAGTCCCTACAACAATTTTCCCTGGCGCTTGTCACCTGCACATCTAAAATGAGGGAAAAAATATCTGGTTGTTCCTGTCTTGAGAGGAGCACATGGTGTGACTCCCTCTCACAGCTTTGCATAGCAGGTTTCACGTGAAGGCTGAAGAGTTAATTCTGACCGGCATTGGAGTGGAGGAGCAGCCTCCCTCAAGCTGACCTGGGGATTCCTTAATCTGAGTGTGGCATGCTTGGCTGTGGGATCAGCTCTCAGTCTCTCACACGCTGCTTCCTCATTGCTATCAGTGCACTGGGCACCCACAGCTGCCACTCTGCACTTTCTTTTATTTGACAACCACAGAAGAGCTTTATTAATTTCAGGAGTGATTATTTAATATAATAAAACATTTTAAAAATCATCAGGCAACCTAGGCAGACCAAATCAGCCACTGGACCACAAGGGCATGTTACAGTAGCCAGGGTGATCATTTATTAGCCCACTGGCCACCAATGGCTGCGATTAATATTTTTAAGCATAAACACTATATTTTATTTACAAAACTTTGCCAGTCGTATAAAATGAGCAAAACTGCATTTGTGTGGGGAAAGCCAGGGCCAAAAGTCCTTTCCAACTTCCCCCTCCACTGCATCCTACTATCTCAATTAATAATAAGTTCATGTTGATTTCTGATAGCTATTCTATTTTAAACAGTTGATTACTTATTTATTACAATTGTAGATTCCAAATCTGATTTTTATATTATTGCAAGGGCAAATCCATAGCTAGCGGCAGCTCCTACCTACTCTGGGATTTGAACCCAAGTCCTTGACAACTTATTTTCTTTTATACAATAAAACTACTAGCTAACCCTATTCTCTAGGTGAAACAGTCTTAAGTGGCTGTTATAGTCTTCCTCCGGAAGGGCAACAATGTTGACCAAAGCCTAACCAACTTAGAAAGCCTTGTTGCTCTAAGTTTTACTTGTACAAAATAACTTATAGCACATTTCCTATATGCACATTATTTACACATTTCATTTGTACTGTTTCTTTTTGCAACTTTATGGGCATAGCTGACCCACTAGGATTGAGCACCCTCAGAATGTAGGCTTGTATTGTCCTTACACTTCCTAGGGCTGAAACTATAACTCTGTGTTTGACTTTCATGAATTTGTTCTTCTTATGGCTCTTCTGAGGTTTGCACATCTGGTGCACCCCCAGAAGTCATTCTGGTGTAGTTTGTCCTATCTCTACTTCTAAACTTTCTAAGGTTACTAATGTGGTGTACCCCCCTGTCTAGACCAGTGGATGGGTTTCTCAGAAGGTGCGTGACCTCCGAACATTTTCTGGTGATGACATATGGTCCTTCCCATTTTATTGCAAGCTTTGCAGAAAATTTGTGAGTCTTATCCAATTGTGGATGACTTCATAACAGTACAGTACAAGTGGCATTAAACTGTTTCTCCAATGAGTTGTTTTAGCATTTCTAACTGAGTTGCATATACCTGTATGTTGTTGGATCCAACACAAAGCCCTGCACAAACTGTTTCTTATGAGATAAAACTCAGTTTTGCATTCCATTGTGACTGGACTACAGATGTATTCCAACTGAGCTGCAAAAACATTTTACAAACATTGCTCTTGAGCTGGTTAAGCATTGAAAAACAATGCAATATGAGTTGACAATGCAGTGTCAACTGTAAAAAACAATGCTAAACCAACTCATTGGTGAAACAGTTTAATGTGACTTGTACTGTATCATTTCTCCACAGTCCATAGTTACAACTCTTTTATTTTGATCATAGTACTGTTTTTGGTGCCTCTGGTCATTGTTCATGTTGCGTTTCACAATTCCCAGCATTTTTGCATATTGTCTGTTAAGGTCTTTGTGTATTATGGTATGTCTTCCACTATTTCTGGTTCTCCACACAACTCTCTGATGATGGGTAACATTACTTCTTGTCCATACATTAGTAAGTCTGGGCTACAGTACATCCAGTCGAGTCTTGTACTGCACTTCTTAAGACCATTAACATTCTTGGTAAATATTGATACTTTGTGGATGGTATGGTGTCGTGTTGATTGGGGTGACTCCCCAAGTTTACAGAATTGTTCCAATTGTTCAGACCTGAAATGTGGTCCATTGTTAGTTACCATGTGTTTAGGAATTCCCCATCTGCAAAATATTTTCATTTCCATTTTTCACACTAATACATCTGAATTGGTCGTGCATAAAGGAAAAGCTTCCACTCATTTGGTGAATTGATCTACAACTACCATGATGTACTCGTTCAGAATATTTGTCTTTGGCAATGGTCCAACTAAGTCTGTGCAATTGTTATTTATGGTCCACTGGGATGATTTACAATCACTCCCCCCATCATTTTCTGGTTGCTTGCCTTTGTCTTTTGGCACATAATGCATGATTGTACATATTGTATCACTTCTTGATGCATTTTTGGCCAATACAATTGTGCTCTCAATCTGTCTAGTGTTTTCTTCCTGCCAATATGTCCTGATAGGGTGCAATCGTACATTAGTTGCATAATTTTTTCTCTCAATCTTTCAGGTAGGATGGTTCCACCAAACCGCATTGACAGGAATTCTGTCATTCAGCATTACAGCGACAGCACAATGCTGACAGCCGGCATTGTGCCGTTAGTGGAAACAAGTGCTTTCTGAAGGGGCTCTGTCCCCACACCCCATGCACTATATAGATTACCAACTCTGACTTGGAGTTTTTTTTGGGGAGGGGGTGAACTCCCAGGAGACAGCAGTCTCAAAAAAACCATGGACCATCACAGCGAACAGCCAATTCTGTCGCTGTGATGGTCTTCACTGTTTTTCTATCACTGTGGCAATGGTATATGAAGTAAGATTACTTTCCATTCCTCTGGACTCTTGATGTGTACTATCAGTATGTTGTCTACCAGCACATAGTGGTGTGCTTGACTCAGCACTCTCCATTTGGTGTGTAAACTTTCAGCGTCTTCTCCTTTCTGGATTATCTCTATCAATTTCTTCAATTCTGGATTATTTTTCTGTGCTCTTCTGACTTCCTTTTGGTTGAACAGTTGCAGTTCTTCATCTTCTTCGGTGGACTCAACACTTGTTGTTGTGACGCTACAGCATAAGTCAAGAATTACTTGATCCATGTCAGTGACATCTAGCTCTACAGTCTCTTCATCACTCTCAGTACTTCATGATAGATAATCTGCCATGACATTTGCACTTCATTTGCAGTGTTGTATTTTGAATGCATACTATTGTAAGAGTAGTGACCATCGTCTTAACTTTCCATTGGTGTCTTTCATTGTGAACAACCAAGTAAAGGCATTATGATCTGTATACAATGTGAATGGTTTGCTGTCTAAACATCCTCTGTACTTCTTGATAACCCACACTATCACTAGACATTCTTTCTCAGATGTGTGATACTTTTTTCAGTTGCAGTCAAAGTTCTACTGGCACTCGAAATCACTTTTTTCTCTCCTTGTTCTTCTTGGTATAGCACTGCACCAATTCCCTTGTCACTTGCATCTGTAGCTAGATAGAATGGTTTGTCGAAATCTGGAGAGTACAATTTCTTGGCTTCTTCCATTTCTTCTTAGATAATTTGAAATGCTTTTTCTTGGATAGACGTCCATTCCCAATTAGTTCTCTTTCTTCTTAACTGGTTCAGAGGTTCGACAATATCTGCTATTTGCTTACAAAAGGTCCATACTAAGTACATACTGCAGTCCTAGAAATCTTTGGATGTCTTTTAGTTTATTTGGTCTTTGAAAATCTCAGATGACTTGCACAGTAGCCGGTTCAGAATATATTCCTCCATCAGTTGCCATGTGACCCAAAAACTTCATCTCTGACAGCAAGAAGTTGCATTTCTCTCTTATAATGGTAAGTCCATGACTCTTGAGCCTTTGTAATACCTCTCTCAAATGCTCCCAATGTTATTCCATTGTTCTGGAATAGATGATTACATCATCCATGTAAGTGAAACAGAATTGGTATTGAATACCTCTAAACACTTCATCCATCATCCTCTGAAAAGTTGTAGGTGCATTCCTCAGTCTGAATGGTAATACATTAAACTCATACAGTCCTTCATGCATGATAAAAGGCTGTTTTACACCAGTCTGTGGCTTCTTCAGTTATCTGCCAATATCCACTCCTGAGATCGATTGTAGAGAACATCTGTGCTCCTGTAAGTGTATCAAACACCTCCCTCATATTCTTCATAGGATAGGCATCTCCAATAGTCACAGCATTCACCTTTCAGTAGTCCACACAGAATCTAGGGGTTCCATCCTTCTTCAGTACCAACAATGCTGGTGATGACCAGGCAGACAAAGATGGCTGGATAATTTCTTCCTGCAACATCTCTTGTAGCTGTTCCTTAATAATCTTTCTCTTCACAGGTGAATAGGCATAGGTCTACTCCATATCAGTCGTGAATGTCCAATTTTTATTTTTTGCTGAATTAAGTCTGTATGACCAATTCTTTCCATAACTACCTCCGGGAATTCACTTAGAACTCTTTAAAGTTGCTTGTCTTGATTGACTTCTGGCTCCATCAGTCCTTCTAGACATGGACTTGCGAACACTTTGATATTTTACAGAATATCTTCTGGTTCCATTGCAATTACAGTAGAAATCTGGTGCTCATCAGACACACACTCCTCTGTAGATTCTGGTATCTTTTCAATGTCTTCTTTTTCTTCCATCTGTTCTTTTGGTTTATCTTCAGTTGTCTCATTACTAATCACTTTCTCGTTGGCTATGTCTATTACCATCTGCAGATCTTTGAGGATATCGGTTCCAGTGATAACTTCAGACACTGCAATGTCAAAGATAATAACTCTCCCCTCCCATGAGATGTCTTGTATGTGGAGATTCACTTATCCATGTGCCCATGGGCTGTATGATTCTTCAGATGCCAATGTGAGTTCCATCTCAGGTTTCCTCTGAAACCAAGTCCATGAGTCAATGCTTTTCATTAGCATTGGCCTTGTGATTATGGAAGTAGTTGCACCATTATCCACCAACCTTTGGGAGACCATGTCTCCCAACTTGACTGGCAAATATAGCAAATTCAAACTCGTGACTAATGCTACTATCTTTGGGATACTCTTTTCTTTGGATATCTCCATCAGTTTTGGCTTCAACTTCTCCTCATCTCTAACTAGAGTGGAAGCTGCTTTGTTAGCATTCAGTTCCCAATTTTCCTTTAGAGAAATCAGGTCTTTTGTGATCTAGCTTGTTACATCTGTAACATCTCAGTTCTGTCATGTTAGTTCTTCTAGGCTGATACATCTATTGTGTCAGTTTGACTGAGCTATCTGGCATTGCATTCATTTGAGATTTGAGTCCTCTCACCTGGAACCTCTCTCTCTCTCCTCTCATCTCTGTGATTCATGACAGGTTTCGTTTGGCTCAAATTCTCTTGCAATGTTCTTCCTTTCTGAATCAGTTCTTTGATAGTTCTTGGCATTACACACATGAACAAGTTCTGTAGTTCTGGCTGAAGAGTTCCAACAATAAATTCAACAATTTCTCTCACTTAAGTATGAGGATGCAATTGTTTATAAATATCCCATTTATCCAGAACTAGCATATCGAGTTGATCTCTGTACCTCTTTGGTAAAGCCAGCTCTTTTCTCAAGTGCTGTCTACTATGCACTTTGTCTGGCTGCTGGCCATGGAGGTGAGTGGAGGGCTGTGCTAGTGGCCTGATCAGGGTACTGGGGGGGAGCCGGGTGGGCACTATCTGATGCCAGGGTGGGTGGTCCACTAGACACCAAGGAGTTGGGGATTTAATTATTATTATTTTTTTTAACTCAAGGTCAGATTCAGGAGTTGGGAGGGACAATGTCATATGAGTTGACTCAGGGTAATTCAGGGGGGCTTTATTCATTTTCAGCCATGATCGGGCTGAGGGGACCACTAGACTCAAGGGAGAAGAATTTTTTTTTTAATGTGGACTGGTGAGTGGCCTGGGGGACCACTATGGACACTACAGGGAGATGCCCATTTGTGGTGGGTGAAATTGCAGCAAAATTTCACCATTTCACCTCAATATCTTGAAAAATTTTGTGTGGTGAAATTGCCAATTTTGTGGCAATTTCGCTGGTGAAATTTTATTTCACAACATCTCTAGTCTTGTCATTGTGCTATCCTCAGGCAAAGCAATAGAAAATATTCACAGTGTAGCCCCACATTTGGGTGCCACTTTTTATGATGACGCACCCACAACTGCACTAACCTCTGGCCCTGATGTGACTATTCCACACAGAGATAGGTGACATTAAGGATTCTCTGTTCCACCTCTGTGACAACACTTTCTCAGTTGGGTACTATCTGAGTACAGTATCTTACCTCCCCAAATGGAGTAGCTAAGATCTGCCAAGAGTAGGGAATGCTGCACTGGACTGACCTGGAGACCTGCTGGAATGTGAGATACTGGCTCTGTAAACAAGGACACCAACACTTGAATTGTTGAGAAAAAAGGTAATTTTTTACTGAAAAGATGAAATAAATCTCTGAAATACTAGCCACAAATGGCACAGTTTAGCTTGTGAATAAATGACACATAAATACATGTGAATTAGCAGTACTTTTTATCACTTTACTTTTTCACAGCAAGGCAACACCACCCTACTAACCTCCTTGTATTTCTCCGCTGGAGATTACAGGCACTCACCACCCACCAGCCCTCCAGATATTCACTTTACCCCTAGAGACTGCAGGTGCTCACCACCCACCAGCCCTCCAGATAACAAGCAGATCTCAGGATAAGTGCCTTGAACCCTGAACATATTTTCACTTTAGATAAAAGGAATGCAGTGACTACTGGGCCTATATCTCAAAGTAGTCAGTCCACTGACCCCTTCTGTGAAATACCCTCCCAGGTATCCAACTTTCACAGTTACCCAGCAGTAGACCTTATCTCAGACCACAATACCATATGATTTACTTGCCTTAAGGGTGTAGAGTGACTACTAGGCCTCATCCTACCTCAGTCAACCCAATGACTCCTTCTACCAGATACTACCCTGGTATCCACTTATACAATTACTATGTTTCTTACTATACCTTAAGTAAGTTAAAATCAATAGACAGTTCTACACATTAATTACTGCAAAACAAACATTCAAGGATGATAGTAGCATAAAACATATTGGATACTGGTACATTAAAAGTTGTGACATTATTCCCCCTCAGTCCTTGCACTGCTCAGTATTTCAGATGACAAAAGTCTGTTTAAATTAAGAAGGATAATGTAAATTTTCTGTAAGTCAGTGTCACTTTGACTTTTAAAATAGTCCCCAATCTGTATCAATAAGGTTTTGTACAATATCACACTCCTTCGGTTTTCTGAAGAAATTTTGTTGTTGAAGTTGCTGAAGAATTATTGAAGGTTTGTTGTTGTTGGAGGGCCCTCTTGAGTTGGCAGTTTTCTGAGGTCACCAGAAGAAGTGAGGTTTTCTTCGGGGTTGCAGCTTTCTTCTTCTTTGAGGAAAACTTGACATATAGGATCATCAGGCACTTGAAGCAACAGACTTTCTATTCTCACCCTGTTCTCACTTACTACCCTATCTGACCCTACACTGGGATTAAGGTGATCCCCTGATCCTATACTGTATTTAAATAAAGGCTGTCACTATCAGGGTCTATATCTGCATCAGGTCTCTTCAGACAGGACACCCACTGACTTGGGCTCCTTCATTCTTGGTAGCTGTCCCTGTTCAGACTCCCTGCAGACTGGCCGTGCAGCTACTTTTATACCCCAAACTCATTGCATATGCTAATTTGTGGTCACTGAATGGACACTGACCTTTCTAGAGGCTCAGCACCAATCAGAATCATTTCTGCAGCAGCATAAGCCTCAATAGAATACTCAGTTTTGGAAATTCAGCTGCCCCTCTCAACATTCTAAAGCTTCCCTTTTTTATAATTCTGATTCTCATTTTAAAACACATCTTTATCACAAAAAAAACACTTTCTTTAAGTTTAAGCATATTTTCATTGTAATGGCTAGAAAGCTGTCATCCTTAGCTCTCTGCTGAACGTTTTCTGTATTAAATAACCCTCAGGAAAGCTAAGTTGCAAAGACTAACAATCTTTTAACATTAAATTGAATAATCACGTCTGAGCATTTTCCTCTTCACTTTCTATTAAAAACAGTCCTTTCTCTTTTCATTACATTGAACAGAGCAGTTTTTTTCACTCTTGAACTGAATATTCATTTTTTCCCATGCTACATCCTGTGTGACTGCATGGATTTACTTTCATAAGGACCACTCTTCCTTTCTGAGGTAGTGACTCCCTTATTTTTTATTTCTATCACTTGAAATTATATTTATGTGATATAAGATTCCTAAATCTATCACTGTGCTACATTTGGTAGAATTCAGACAAAAAAAATGGCTTGGCAGCATGATCTAAGAAAGTACATGTGTAAAGTAAGGGTTTTTATAACTATTTGCAGCTTTCTGGTACAGAGCTCCATTTTAAACTGCTCTGTTTTTATTTGAGCACGTGTATAAAATCTGTGTATTTGTGTTATCTCCCAAGGACTCCCCTAGCCCCCTTTATGGCTTTATTTTATTCATTTAATGTATTTTCTCATGTATTTGACAAGTGTGAAGCCGTGGGTTCCTGGGCTTCAACTTGCATCCTCTGCATTACAAAATGGCTCCTCTGTTAGCTCTCCACAAAATGTTTGCCTTGTTAGCTTGTATGGGACTTCCATGAGTCCCTGTCAGACTGTGCTCTTTCTTTATATTTATTTTGTTTGTGAGCCAGGCCCTACAACCATTTTCCCTGGCTCTTGCTGCCTGCACATATAAAATGAGGGGAAAAAATATCTGGCTTATCCTGCCTCTAGAGGAGCACATGGTGCGTCTCCCTTTCACAGCTTCACACAACAGGTTTCACTTGAAGGCTAAAGCCTTATTTCCGACCAGGGTCAGAGTGGAGGAGCAGCTGCCTTCAAGCTGACCTGGGGATTCCTTAATCTGAGCATGGAGTGCTCAGCTGTGGGACTGACTATCAGTCTCTCACACTCCGCCTCCTCATTACTATCGGTGCGCTGGGCACGCGTAGCTGCCACTCTGCACTTTCTTTTATTTAACAACCACAGAGCAGCTTCGTTTATTTCAGAAGTGATTTTTTAATATAATAAAACATTTTAAAAATCATCTGGCAACCCAGGCAGATCAAATCAACCACTGACCACCAGGGCATGTTACAGTAGCCAGGGCAATTGTTTACTAGCTCACTGACCACCAATTGCTGCGATTACCATTTTTAAGCATAAACACTTTATTTTATTTAAAAAACTTTGCCAATCATATAAAATGAGCAAAACTGCATGTGTGTGAGGAGAACTAGGGCCAGGAGTCCTTTCCAACTTCCCCCTGCACTGCATCTTACTATCTCAGTTAATAATACGCTCATGCTGATTTCTGAAAGCTAATCTATTTTAAATGATTAATTACTCATTTATTACAATTGTATATTCTAAATCTGCTTTTTATATTACTGTAGGGGCCATCCCATTCCTAGCTGGCAGCTCTTACCTACTCTGGGACTCAAACCTAAGTCCTTGACAACTTATTTTCTTAAATACATTAAAACTACTAGTTATCCCTATTCTCTAGGTGGAACAGTCTTATGAGGCCATTGCAATGTCATGGCTCAATTTATGTAGCTGTACCATATCAGTACAGGGAAACAGGACAAGCAAGGCAGAGTGACAGAGAGCTCTCTCCTTCTTGTGGTTAGAACACCGTTGTTGACAGGGGTATAGTCTGACCACAGATCTGGCTCTGGAAGGTCTCTTGATGCTATCAGGTGAGGAGGTGTTAGTTGAGGCAACTTGTGGGTACGTTCTGTCTTTGTCATCAACTAAGGCAGTTTGTTAGCATGTCTTTTGTAATAAAGAGAACTTCACAGGAAGAATTTGGATCATGGTTCAGTTCTGTTGCAGTTATTTTGGAGGCACAACCATGAACCCCAAAACTCAGATCATAACAGTCAGGGTACTGGTGTTTGGGGATTCATTTGTTAGGGGCATTGAGAGAGAGTCCGCTGTGGGGGAAAAGGGGATGAGAGTAGTCAGATGCCTACCAGGGCCTCAGCTGGGCAGGATATAGTCAGAATCAAGGGGATAGTAAATTGGATGAGGGCAGAGGTGCTAGCACATATATGTACTAATGATCTGGCCAGTTAACAACTAGAGTTAGCCAAACATAAACCTCCAGAAGCTGGGGGATAGGTTGAGGGGAAAGATTAGTTTTGCTGGCCTTCTTGGAGGTCTTACCAGTGTGAGATGGGAGTGAAAGAAGGGTGTAGCATTGGAAAGCAGAAGCTTTCAAGAAACAGCTAAAAAGATAGCTTCAGGATAAGGAAATTTTGTTCATGGGTGATTAGGGCAACTTCAGGGACTTCATCTCACAAAGACTAAAACAAGTGCTCTTGGACATAACTTGGATGTCTACATAACTAGACATTTAAACTGAATGGGGAGAGACTGGTGCTAGGGGAGCCCTTAGAAGGGCATGGAAAAAGCATAATTAGCTAGTACTCCCCCAGAAATGAGAAGACACCTCAGAGGAACAAGGGATGGCATAGGCAGAAAGTAAATGAAATCAGGAAGTGGGAATGAAGGTAAGGGGGTCACAGGAAGCCAGCAGAGGGTATGGGCAACAGGGAGGTATAAAGAGAGGTGCAGATATAGGATAGGGCACAGAAACTGTAAGGTGAACAAAGATATCAACATGGCTCAGTTGTAGAACATCTGCCTCTGGGTCAGAAGGTTTTAGATTCTTGTACCATACCAGGATTAGTCTCATACCATAAACACAGGCATCTAAGTGCAGTACTAAGAGAATACTGCACCGTTGGGGTGTGCTGGCCTTTGGATGAGATGTTAAACCAAGGTCTTGTCTTCCAGTTCTGGTGGGTCTTCAGGTAGATGTTAAAGATCCTATGGCACTTCTAGAAAAGACTAGGGACATTTTTATTAAAATAAAAATAAAATGATACATATATGTATAATACAGTCTCAGGACAGAGAAACAGAAACAAAGTATAGCACAAAACTTAATTACAAAAGTCAAAAAAGAACTCTAAGTACATTCAAACAACATGTAAATAAACCAAGAATTAAGGGTAAAATAAGTAAAAAAAACTGGAATCATGTCTCCCCTACTTTCAGTTGTTTCATGAAAGCATTTGTAAATTCCCTACTTGGTTTTACTTCCCAGATTATTCTCCTATACAAGTTAATCTTCTACTGTCCAGAAAAAAACGATTCCATATTTTTGTTAACCTTGTCATGTGGTCTCATAGACATCTCTGTCCAATATACAGTATCTTCCATAAGCAATTCTGAATCATGTTTGCAGTTATCTGTGGAGGCATTATTCTCCTATACAAGTCAATCTTCTACAGTCCAGAAAAACTAATTCCATTTTTTGTTAACCTTGTCATGTGGTCTAATAGACATCTCTGATCAATATATCTTCCATAAGCAATTCTGAATCATGTTTGCAGTTATCTGTGGGGGCATGTACTTTTCCATAATGTCAGTGCACAGCATGCCTGCCACAGGTGATATTTGCAAGCAGAGAAGCACACTTGCAAAGTGTCCTCATGGTATTTCACCCATTCTCTAGGATATATTCCTAGCACTATGAACTGATAAGTTACTGTTGCAAACAGAGGATCATTCCACTTTCTACTGATAGTTGCCCAACAATCTTTACTTTATGGGACTCCTCTGGTATAAGTATAAAAGTGCTGGATCACCTTCTGACCTCCAAAACTACAGAATGGCCAGGAATCAATGTACTCATGCCATCCACCAAGCAAAGGCCACCCACTTTCATTCTGAGTTCAACTCCTCCTGGGGTGACAGCCACAAATTTTGGCAAAACATACAAACCCTTACCGGTAAGCCTGACAAATTGCCCTTGTCCATGCTGAACCTAGGCGGAACCGTTACTCAGGATCAGCTGACCATAGCCAAAGCACTTAACAAGGCGTACACTGACCTAAGTGGAGTACTCCCACCAGAATACCTTAACTCAACTACCGCTGAAACCTGGAACGCACAATCTCATGCACCACTAAACCAAGCTCCTCTGTTCTACCTAAGAATTATCTCAAAATCAGAAGCAAAGAAGTATCTCTCGAAAACAATTGGTAAAACCAGGTTCAGTGGTGATGGGCTTGACCTGAAACTCCTTTCCCTCACCCTTAATGTACTACTGGCATCACTCACTAGAATACTCAACCTCTTACTGGTCTCTGGTGAAGGCCGCAGTCATCACCCCAGTGCTTAAAGGTGGCGAAAGGTCTAGTCATGCAAACTACTGACCTATATCTAGTCTTCCACCCATCTCTAAAGCTCTCGAGTGAATCATATATGACCAGCTTGTTGACCACCTTGAGAAGTACCAGCTGCAATACAGGCAACAACATGGCTTCCAAAGGTCCCATAGTACTGTTACTACATTACTTGAGTTCACTGGTTACATTCATGAGGCCTTTGAGCGAGGGAACTTGGTGGGTGCTACCTTCATAGACCTCACCAAGACATTCAATGCAATCAACTATGATCTCCTTCTGCCCCAACTAGAAGCAGTAGGCATCTTGCCAGACTCACTGTTCTGGTTCAGGAGTTACATCTCTGATCGGGTGCAGCAGGTAAAAATTGACAAAACCCTCTCTGATACCCTAACTGTTAGTACTGGAATCCCCCAGGGATCCATCCTGGGACCACTATTGTTCAGCCTCTTTATAAACCAGCTCCCCCAAGCATGTCGTTACCAAATCCTCCTTTACGTGGATGATGCCATCATATATACAAGCCACCCAGACCCTGGCATCCTAAATCAACAGCTTCAGAGTGACTTCAAAAATATTGAAGAATGGTTCTGCATTGTCAAGCTACTCCTAAACTATAAAAAAATTAAGACAATACGCTTTGCAACAACCATAGTCAGCACAAGTCATCCAAGTTGGCCATTCGGAGCAAATTTAATGAACCACTGGAGATTGTCAACAACTTTAAGCATCTTGGCATCACTCTGGATAGTTCTCTCTCCTACTCCTCCCACATTGACTTGGTCACCAGGTCTGCAAGTCGCAAACTTGGGCAGCTGTATCAGCACCAACACTGCCTCATGGAGGATGCCCTCCAACTTACTATAACTAGCTCAATCTTCCCCAATATAGACTATGGCCTTGCCATTTACAGCTCAACCCCTGACACTTCTTTCCCTCAAGCAGATAGCCACCAACCTAAACAAGGTCTGCAGATTAGCACTAGGAGCTCCTCACCTAACCCACACCTGCCATCTCTGTTTTTGTACAGGTTGGCTAGACCTGGAAAAAACAACTCAATACCAGGTCTGTCTACTGGCCAAAAAAGCAGCTATTGGTCTGTTGCCATTGGGAAATAGTACTATGCGCAACCCTTCACAAATTGTCAAGCCAACCAGAGCTTCAAACAGCAATCTATTTAAGGTTCCATTCCGGCACACCATGCAAGTCCAGAGATCCTTTGGTTATGGAACGCCACTCTGGTTAAACTCCATGCCAACTGAGCTCACTTCTGAACCCAAGATTGGGCCCGTCAAAGCAAAATTACAGACCCACCTCCCTAATCTTATGATCTGCTCCTGCTTTCCATAACCTGTTCTCTCGTTACCCTTGCCCTTCCCCCCAATAATAGCACTTCTACACATCCCCTGATTACAGCACATACACTGTTCCATTCCTGACACCTTCCCCTCTAAACCAACTACCTCTCCTCTCCTCTTCTCCTCTTCTCCCCAGGTCTGTCCCCTACACTTGCCTCCCTGCCTCCTTCCCCCCCCCATCCTCCACCATCCAACCTCTCCCCAGTTACCTCTCCCCAACCCTTTTTTCATTTCTATCCATGAATACCCCAACTCTTATCTCCTGCTGCCCTGGCTTTGGAACCTATTCTCCCCTCCCTCACCCTCTCTATTGACAAAGGCAGCCCTTTTATGCTTCCTGCAGTATCTCACTATTGTAACCTTTTGTAATACATATGAAATGTACTGTTAAACCCTCACTGGAAATGTCATCTGAACTTAACTTGTGTAGTGTACTTGTTGTCAATATGTATGCCTTCCTAATGATATGGAACCTATGTAAATGAGCTCTAGCTCATAGGTTGTAATGACTAGATTCTAATAAATAAATAAATTCAATAGAAAATGTTCTTGGGTTTCAAGGTGCTCCTGACGTTCCCTCTGAGGGCATTCCCTCTCTTTTATGCTCTTATGTTTACAAGACATTTTACTGCCATTTTGCTTTGTAGGCCTAACCAAGTAATGCCCCACATGTATTGGGAATCTGGTTATTAGTCACCTGGGTCAAAGTCTTTGAAATCTTATTAGTCAGGCAGTATTTAATTTCCAGTGGAGGGGAAAATTCCCTATCATGTATGGTGTCATTATAAAGCCTTCCTAGACTTGGAGCTAACTTATTCAACAGAAATATGCTATTTTTTTAGTTTTCTGAGGTTGGATCCTACATAGCTTGGAAGTACGTGTTGGTGTTCTTTCCTGACCCATGTGAATTTCTGTGTATTCCAGTCCCGAAATATTGGTACCATCCATTTCTCTGTCATGGGGGCCCAGGGTTCTTCTAGGCCTATCAGAACAGGGGTGAAACTGTAAGACAAAAGTATACTGTGAAAGAACATCAAGGGGTTGATCATGTTAACCCTGCAATTACTCATAGCCCTGTAGGTGATCTCTCTTTTGATTGGATTGACTCTTGAGCCCCACAATCCCTGAAAAAATAAACTGAATAGTTTCTATTTCAGCAAGTGGTGGGAATATATAACTCAAGTATGTAAAACACTGCAGTAATATAGTCTTCATTGAGTAGACCCTCATTTGTTTAGAAAGACTTCTATTTTCCCATATCCCTAGTTTCTGTTCTGCAGTTGTTATGCAGTCTGTCCCATTTGTTAGTGCAATATCAGTGTTTTTGAAAGTTATTTCTAATACTGTAAGAGGGCTATTTTTGATAGTAACTCAAGCAATCTGTGTTCCTTGCTGTCCTATGTTAGAGGAGCCAAATGGTATTGCAGTGCTTTTGCAGTAATTTATTCTTAAGCTAAATATCTTAGTATCTCAGAAAATAATACAGTATAACCTTGATTATCCAAACCAAACGGGAGACAAGGGATTTGTTCAGATAAGTGATAGGTTTGGATAAGCGAGTTTCTATTAATTTTGCCATTAAAAATTTGTTTTGCACTTTGCGGTGACATAAAAAAAAGAAACAGAGATGTTAAGCAAAAATTGGTTTTATTTTGTAATATTTCATTTTTATTAAATTAGCATAAATGAAAAAAAGGTAAAAAGTATCAAAATCTTGAATTTTACTTTGTTTAAAAATATTCAGTGATTGCTTTCTGTTTTGCCACTTCATTTTGTTTTTTGAAGGCCTTCTGTTTCAATTGCCATAAGAGAAGTGTGTGTAGGTAGTCACACTCTTGTTGAGCCTTGAGCCAAAGGATACAAGTTTCAAATGCTGAAACAGCTTCAGTTGCAGTGGGAATAGCATTCACATTGCCATCCTCTGATCATCATCCTCCATCGGCCCCTGTTTTGACTGCTCCTCGGATGCTATTGTGATTATGTCTGCATCAGTTAGTTCCCCGTAGCCCTCATCATCCATGTCAGCTTCAATCCACTGTGTGATGTTTTCCTTGGGAATCTGTAACTGGTCTGCCAGCTGAATTACCCCATTCATAGCTTTGTCCTGCTGTGAAACTTCAATTAGCTCCGTCACGGGTGAAAGCACTTGTGATCTGCTCCAGCATTTCTGGATGGTGTCCACTCGTACCTCAGCCCATGATTCTGAAAGGAGGTAGCAAGCATCCTTTATTGTTACTGTTTTAATGACATCAGCAAGTGGCAGACTGTCATTTTTCTCACACTGAACATTGCTTAGCAATTTCCCCTTATAGAGTCATTATAGCATCGCCAGGATTCCTTGGTCAAGGGGTTGAAGTTTGGCAGCAGTGTTCGGTGGTAAAAAAATGCACCAGATGCTAAGGTCATCTGTGGTCAGTGTTTCTGTGTCTGGATGGGCTCCTGCATTATCAATTAACAGGATGGCTTTCTGTGGGACCTCCCAAGGATCTTAAATGTGATCACACAGAAGGTATAAAGTCAGCAAAGAACCAAGCTTTAAACAGTGCTGCTGTCATCCATGCACTGGACTGAGCATGGTAAAGAACAGGTAATGATTCCATATTTATGTGCTTAAAACACCACAGTCTGAGTGATTTTCCAATAACCAACAGTTTTAATTTATGACCACCACTTGCATTGCAGCAACCAAGAATAGTGAGCCGCTCTTTATTTTTCTTGTGTCCTGGAGCGAACTTTTCAGATGAACTGGCTAATGTTTTATCTGGCAACAGCTTCCAATAACAACCAGTCTCATCTGCATTATAGATTTGCTCTTGGGTCAGACCTTCATTTTCAGTTGTTGTGGCAAGACAATCTCTGTATGGGGTGATTGAGTCATCAGCTGCAGACATGAGCTCCCCAGCAATGGATAGTTGATGAATCCCATGTCTGGCTTTAAACTGCTGAAGCCAGCCTTCACTCGCTGTAAAGGTATCGTCTTCTCCATTTAAATTACAGTGGCACTGCATAGCTTTGTGCTTCAGGATTGGCCCAGATATCGGGGTGCCTCTTACTCTATTTTGTGTGAACCAGAGGTACAAAGTCCTGTTGAGCTGCTCATCCCGGCAAGTCTTCATGGTCTTACGCTGGTCAGTGTAAGATGTGTTTTCCATTGTTGCCGTGTATGCCCTTAACTTATCTCTTGCTTTGTGCAGGTCAGAGACAGTGGATTTCCCAAGGCCAAATCACCTTGAAACAACAATGGCTTTCTCCCCACTGTCTAGGCAGTCTAGGATATGAATCTTTTGGGAGATAACGAGAACACATCTCTTTTCTCATCACCCATTGTTCAGCCCAGCCACTCAGCAAACAGTGCATTAACTTGCTCAGGTACCTCAAGCTTCTTAAGTACCTGTTGATCACACACTAAGTACTGGCAGCTGAACACTGTTAGCAGAACATGGTAAATACCTTAAACACTTGAAACACAGCTTCTATTAGGTGGAGTAAAGCAAACTGGAAGAATGCTTGTAGAAAGGTGGGGGACACAATACATGTTTGGTTAATCCAGAGATTTGGTTAAACGGGGGTCAGATAATCAAGGTTATACTGTAGTTAATATCTGCTGTGTTTCTACACCTGAGTCCTTATTATCTAGCAATATGCATATATCATCAGCATAGGGTAGAACTGAGTGAAATTATCAAATTCTGAATTCACAGAATTTTCACAAAATGCTGTGAAATTTTCTAATATTTTGCAATTTGTTCTGAATTTTCTAACATTTTTTAATTGCCTATAACTCTGTCAGTGTTGAAGTTAGAGTCTGAAGTTTGGCAAGTGTATTGTCTGGTAAAGGCTCTAAAAGTGTACTAAGCTTCATAACATTTGGATGATGGATGAATAAGTTATAGGGGCTCAAAGTCTGGCAATTTAATATTCATGTGAAAATCTCTGAAAATATTTCTATGCTTGCAACTTAGCCACCTTTGGAGCTAGATAATTGAAAACTTAGATGCATACTTTCTTGGAAGAATCATAGAAACTGCTAAATAGAGAAGTTCTGGTTATATAAATTGTAGGTTTTAGCCATAATCTACCTCCCAACACAAATTTCCAGGCTTGCTTCCAAACCCGGGTTGTCAGCATTGCAGCATGATGCTCTGATGCTGGGCCATGGGGGTTGCCTTAAACCTTAATATTTACGGTCAATAACAACATTGGTGATATTCTGTTCACTAGCTTTAAACTTATAGGGGCTTAAAATTTAGCATTGTATGTAACTGTGAAGTGTGTAATTTAAACATTTCCAAAACTTTGGAGGTACATAACTAAGTCACCTTTAAAGCTAGAGATCTGACTCTTGGCACGCATATGTATGGACATTAGAAAGGTCACCATACCAAATGGGATGTAATTTGGACAAACACTTTCAGTTTATGTATTTATTAACTATAATTTTAACATTTCCAAAAGTTGGGAGGCTCATAAATCAGTCATCTTTACAGATAGAAATTGGAAACTTCAAACAATTCTGTATGGGCTCTGGCAAAGTACTATACCAAATGTAGTGCAATTTTGATAAATACATTTTAAATTAGAAGGAAAAAAACAAAATCACATTTTTGACAACATTTTGTGAAATTTTCATTGAAATTTTATGACATTTCATGAAAGCAAAATCAGCATTTCACCACAATTCCACTGGCAGAAGATAAATTTCACCTAGCCCTAGCATATGCTACTGTTTTTATGTCTCTAGAATCTGGTGTCAGGTACATGCCTTGTATATTTGGATAGTTCTCAATAAGGTGAATCAATGGATCCAGAGTTAAGATGTATAACACAGGGCTTTCGGGACAGCTTTGTTTAACCCCACTTTTTATAGTAATGTCTGGCTCTATCCTTGAGTTTATGTAGGGTAACATTTCAACTTGTTAATATATTGCTGTTATTCATGCTATGAAGGTGTCTGGTATGCCATATAACTGTAGGACTTTGAATAGGTATGTATATAGAACTCAGTTGTATGCTTTTCCTTGGTCAAGTGACATCAAAAACCCAACAAGACCCAGTCCTTTCCCTTTGCCATAATTTCTTTGAGTATGATTAAGTTATCCTGTGTTCTATGAGACGGCACTGTACATGTTTGTGATGGAGAAATTGAGTGACTATATTTTTGCTAATCTAGAAGCAATAATTTTGATAATATGTTTATATCTGTATTACGTAGACACAATTGCTTCCAATTTTTAAGTAATTATTTATCCCTTTTCTTATGTAAGAAAGTTGATAGTTCCTGATTCATGGAATGAGGTAAATTTCCCATCATTAAATGCTGGTTAAAATTAATTTGTAAAGTGGCAGCTAAATTGTCTTTATGAGTCTTGCAAAATTCAGGTGATGATCCATCTAATCCAAATGCTGTGTTATTACTCAAGCTTTAAATAGCCAGTTCTACCTCTGATACATCTATCAGGCTCTACTAGCTTTTGTGGCAAGCCTAGAGGAATAGCTGGAATTCCTAAGTCCTTAATGGCAGAAAGAGTTTCCTAGCTTTTGATTGGTCAGTGACCTTCTTGAACAGTGATGTTATCCCAACTCAACATCACTGTATCAAAGTCCACCAACTACATGACCAGCTCACATCTAAGAGATAAAAGTGCAACCAAGGAAACCTGTATTTGCGATTTAAACTCACACTGGCTTGGCTCCGCAACCAAGTGAAGTGATTGCCAGTTCACCTTTCACTCTGCTCCACACTGTATGGCTTCCAAATGCTACTTCCTGTTCTGATTTAAAAAAAAAGTAAATCCTTGCCTAACTACCCACAATCAGCTGCCTTATTTCCCCCAGACACCAATTTGACCAAATAGTTGACATCTGGAACCAGATTCAAAACAAACTGAAGCTGTTGGCATGATTGGCTTCACTGCCCCCAGTTCACCAGCCAGCTTTATGGTCACCCTGCTCCTTCAGTTGTACTGAACTTTGAAATGCTGATACCCAATAATACAAAAAGGAAGCTGTCAGCTTCACCAAAAGCACAGTCCTGATTTTAAACATATCAACAGCATAATGCGGTGGTGGGTACTCACACTTCGCAAAGTGGAAAAACTCAATTCAGACAATGTGGGAGTGCTTGCAGACTTGAAAAGGTAAATTCGGACAATGGGACAGTGTACTGAAAAAAAAAAAGATAACCTCTGAGACTGGGGGTGTTGACACACAGACAGAAACCTGAACTGTGAGACCAAAACACAGATAACACAGCCAGGTCACCACCTACTGGCCAAAGTAGGAATGAACTCATTTTTTTGGTAAGTATACCTACCCATTGAATTGTTAACTAAAAATCAAGTTTTTAACAATACTTTTACATTTTTCTTTTGTTTTTCACAAATGAGCCATTGTATAATAGCAATAATGCACTCCTGGGTGTATGTCATGCTGGGATAATGTCACTTCTTGGGTGTTGGCTGATGTGGTGATAAGAGGGCTGTATCAGTCACCATATGGGCTCCCTGTGGCACTGGTGGTTCTGGTAAGAGGGTTGGCAGGGTGGTGTTCTAGGTACAGGTGGGGGGCACCAAATGCCAGGGACTTCTTGCATGAAACTGTGGTGAGAGCTCAGAGGGTGGAGGACTGCACACCAGGGAAGGTTTTCTTTCTACCAGGGCTGGGGATCAGAGGACAGGGGGAACCACTAGACACAAGGGATTGCTTTCTTCTTAATGGGTCTGGGGATTGGATGGTGGGGGGAACCACTGGACATGAGGAAATACTTTATTTTTAACAGGGCCAAGGATCGGAACACAAGGGGACCACTGGATACAGGGAATAATTTATTTTTAATTGGGATGGGGATCAGAGGATGGGGGAACACTGAACACTAGGGAATAATTTCATTTTAACAGGGATCATAGGGTGGGGGGACCACTGGACACCAGGGAGTGATTCATTTTGAACAAGGATGGGGACTGGAGAACAGGAGGACCACTGGACACAATGGAATAATTTAATTTTAATGGGACTGGGGAATGTAGGATGGGAGTACCACTGGACACCCAGGGAATAATTCATTTGTAATGGGGATGGTAATTGGAGGACATGGGGACCACTGGACATCAGGGAATTAATGGGGATGGGTATCGGAAGACGGGGAGGACCAGTGGACACCAGGGCACAATTTAATTTTAATGGGAACTGGGATTGGAGGGTGGGGGACTACTGGACACCAAGGAATAATTCATTTTGGATGGGGACTGGGACTGTAGGATGGGGGAAACCACTGGATACCAGGGAATAATTCATTTGTAATGGGGACAGGGTTTGGAGCTTGGAGGTACCACTAGACTCGAGACAGCAGGTGTGTTCCCTAAACCGCTAACATGGTTGTTGGCTACACTGGCTCTGTTCACCACTAGCATTACCCCAGAGTAAGTCAGACTTCTTCTTAGTGGTAGTTTTGCTACACAAGATGGCTCACACTATTCCTTTTGCACAATGCTAATGGGCTGAATATTGCGCTGCACCCACATTCATGTTCACACTCCTTCTTTTGTGCACGACCCTTGCACATGTGGTAACCCATTTATCTTGTGCTTCTGACCCCTTTGAATATTGTGTGTGTGCACAAACACTGGGTAAACGACAGGCAATCATTTTGCCCACTGGATAAACTTTTGAATATTGGGCCCCCGGTGTCTAAAATAAAGATAAACAATTCCACCTGCACTGGCACACACTCATTACTAAAGGTCTGTTAAAATTCTGCAACCAACCCATCCATTCCTGGTGCTGTATCATTCTTCAAAGATGCAAACACAGTTATATCACCTTGTCCTGGGTGTTAAGACATGTTAAGTGTGTAATGTTCTGTGCTGTAGGTTGTGGTAAGTTTAACTGGGGAAAAAACTATTCAGGAGGTGTAACTGATGGTGTTCCAATAGTTGTTTTTGCAAGTTTCTTGACAGCTTTAAGCAGACCATCAGATGTGGACTCAACTCAACCATCCTCTGTTTTAATATTTTGAAATATTCTATTTTTGACTTTCTTTCTATAATCTTTAAATGGGTCAAAAGTATACTTCCTATTTTGGTTACCAAACCTCATTTCCTGATTCAGGGACTTCACTCTATTACACTACAATTTACACATTTCTTTTTTCATTATTTCAATTTGTGTGCTATAATCTAATTGTTCATATTCTGTTTTAGAAATCATCCTCTCCATTTGTGTCTGAAGGCTGAGATATCTTAAGTAATCTTATAATAGCAGATTTCCCAGAAAGTTATTTAAATTTTTTTCCAAAAACTCATTTTGAATCTTCCCACCACAAGATGATACTATCATATAAACACAGGACTGAAACTCTGGCAGCCCAGATTGTACACCATTTTCTTGTGACTTCAGCAATTGTCAGTAGTGGACTACTGTATTCAATCACCATCCACCTTTTTTACAAGTAGGTGCATTACCCCAATTAATCCTAACCCGAATAACCTTGTGGTCCAAAAACTCATATCCCAAGGTTTTCACTGCTTGCACAGTAACCAGTTTGGAAACAAAAATATAACCTATGCAGGTTGAATGTGGTCCCTGGAAGTAGGTAGTTCCTCCCATAGCATACTTGCATCTATAGGTGTCTAATAAATAGGAAGTGGCTATTATGTATTGAATTGTATTTGAATCTCAAAACATTTTGCCAGTTTGCAGGTCCCAATCCTTGAGAGACAAATCACAATTGAAATCTGCCCCCATATTACAATCCGTGAAGTGCGTAAATATGGGTGAACATCCGTGAATAACTCTGCACATTGGGCCTTTGTTTGGATACATAAATATTGACTATACATAATCTTTGAGAAGTAAGATATACAATAACAAAGCTCTGCCTGGATGAATGTCCACTAGTCTAGTCACCTTCAATGCAGAATCATTAAGGAGTGTATCTATACCATCACATACATTTACCCCCGAGGACCAGAAGGTGGCCCCTCTGGTCCACAAATGGGCAGCCTGAGTCAGCTCATTTGTAGTTTTTAGTCAGGTGTCTTGTAGGCAAATAATGCTGCTCTTACAGAAGGTTTAAGTTGAAAGCACAGTTAATCACTTTTTGAAACTTTTTTCAATGTAATATACTTTATTAACATTTTTCAAAGTGTTTCCCACAATCCATACAAGACAAACACAAAGCACTACCACACAAAATCAGTACAAGGATAGCAAAAAAAAAAAAAATATAAACACCAAAAACCCTACCCATCCCCTCCCTGAAACTTTTCATACTGTTCACATTTATTGTGGTGATCTCCAGAGCAGACATTAATAATAGTATATAAGAAAGACACCAGATTTTATGGATTTTACTCATCTAAATGTTATGTACTCTGGGACTGAGTTTTCCATTTCTTTCTTTTGGCAGTAGATATTTCCATCAGTGCTTCCCTTTGATCAGGGGAGAACTCTATCAAGGAAGATGCAAGGGAGGATGCCTATGAGTCTTCATCTTCCCCTTCTCTATTACCCCTGAGTTTGCCAGCAGCAAAAGCAGAATATTTATTTTTGTGGGGGCAGGACTAATAACCTTAGCAGATTTACCCCTTGGGATTTTTGATTATTTTCCCTTAAGCTGCCTATTTCTAGGTCTCTTTTTTTTACTAATCATCTGATAAGGGGTTTCCGCTGGTGGATGGGAACACGTTCAGGGCTACAGAGGAGTCCTCTGTCCTAGCTTGTAAAACACCTGAGGGAGTTACAATATTTGTATTCTCAGGTGTCTCCAATGGGTCTGGTATAGCTGGAGTAGCAGCTTCTGCTACCTGTGCTTCCATTTTAGAAGGTGCAGGCTCCATCTCTACCACCCCAGTAGATGGGGGTTGGTTTAGGGGGCCTGCTCAATATTTTCAGGTTCCTCATGTTACAAAGATGCCATTTGGTGATCTGATGCTTGGACTGCCACCTGCTGTTGTGCTCTGGTTATCAGGACTTCTTGTGAGAGACTGTTGTCTCTGTTGTTGGAAGCCCAGGAGCAATGCACATATGAATGACCCTTACCTTCACACAGGTTGCAACAGAATAAGTTCTTACAAGCCAGAGCCAAATGACCATATTCTAGACAATGACTGCACCTAGAAGTGTCACATGCATTACTGAAATGCATTCTAGACTCACACTTATGGCAGGACTTCACCTGTCCCTGATAGAATAGGGTGCCCCTGTTTCTACCGAGAAAGAAACTGCTAGGTAAATGAATCACCCTTGCATTTGAAAAATGTAATTTCACTTCTATGCTCCACTCTCGGTACATATTTGCTCACTATCAATGACAGGGATTGTTTTTTCTAACACTTCACAGTGTTGTTTTAATCAAAACAAAATGTCTGATATATTTGCTCCTTTATTTTTAAAAAAGTACAGTTATAGTTCTTATGGCCAGCTTAGTAAGCAGTATCACCAGAAATGGCGTGCCCTTCAGGGCATTATACTTCTCCCAGAAGTGATCCAGGACTGCTACTGTCTTAAAGCTCACATCATAATTTAAATTTCCTATATGGATTAATGCAAACATTTCTGATGCAAAAATTTTAGTGAATCCTTCAGTAATGTTCTTGCAACATATATCCTGTCAGGAGCAGTTTCAGATCTACCTATATGCAGTATTTGAAAAGCATTCTTTCTTGGGGCCAGCTCTTTCCCTATTTTGAAATAGGTCTGAAAGTTTAAAAATGGTTTTAAGAATTCCTATTGAGCAGGGCTTTGCATGTCTTGTAGTGCTGGATCTGCTCTCATAGGATCTTGCTAGAGTCTTTGTGGTAAACCTCTAGATAGGCCTTCCCCAGCAGAGTCCATGGGGGGACAAGGATAGGGCTGCAGTCTCCTCTACATTAGCCACAACATGACTTTGATCAGGGTTTTGTGTTGGAGCTGCTATTTCCCTGTGTTCTCCTTTGGAAACTGGTGCAAGCCCTGCTTTCCCCCCATCACCAGTATTTCCAATTTTTTCATGTGCAGTCCCCACAAGTAATTTTTGATTTATAGCAGGATCATCCACTGACTCACCCTGAGTAGCCTTTCACTCCTGTGGCCAGCTTTCATGTTCCACAGCTGCAGAGTGTGCTGCTGTAGCTTCAGGAACAGTTTCCATGCTGAGTTCTGCAAACTTCATCTGGTAGTTTGTGGTTGTTGAGTCAAGGGAGTCCAGTATCCACTTAGCCCCCCTCACTGAGGACCCAACTGGCTTGATTCAGTGTGTGCTTTGGGGACCAAGGTGTTGTATCAGTATTTTTCCCTTTCTTACTGGGCACAGCATGCACGTTAGAAAAGTATTTTGGGCTGTCTTCCCTGCAGCTCTCTCCAGTTCCCCAGACGTTTGTACAGCAGAGTGCAGTGCTTTCCTAAGTCCAAAGCAGTTTCCATAGCCCTCAGTATGAATCAACAGGAACAGCTGAGTGTGATGAAGCCTGTCTGTCAGCAGCTCAGCTGACACATTTTCTGCCTTTGTAGTCTATTAGAGCTTTGTCCAACTCTGGTGGTATTATGCAATGCCAGGTCCATTAAAAACAAGACTGCAATCTATTAGGTCTCTGGTTACCACTCTCTTATTTACGCCAATTCCACACCATTTTCTCAAATTTTATTTGGTGAGGGAAAGCAGTTAGACGCTCCTTCCTTAAACCATCCCTCCCTAAAGACAAAGGCGGCCTTAGACTTCCCAACTTAACACTTTATCATTGGCTGCCCACCTCCAAGCTAGGTAGATGGTATTCAACCCACACTGATTCATTTTCCCGATCTGGCTCCAAATTGAGAGACAGATCCTCTCAGAACTAAAATAGATCCCAGGCAATTTTCTATACTCCCACCTCGGCGCTTTCACACTGGTTATCCGATCCAACAATTATCACATCTCTCAAATCCCTTTTTCAATGCTTATATTTCCTAAAATCTTCCCTAAAATGGACCTAGTGCAACCCTTCTTCTCAATCCAATATCAAACTGGGCAATTCGATAATTACTCTGAGTGGCTCCACATATCAAAGGAAACTACTCTTGAATATTATTATGACCAAGGTTCCTACTCTCATCCCTAAACATATTAACTAAATTTGGTATTTCCCAATAATGAGATCTTCAAGATATATAACTAAGACATCTTATAGCTGCTAAATTTGGTACAAATTTCGTGACCCTAAGGTACATCCCTTTCTCTCCACATTCTCACCCTTGCCTCCAAACCACATTCCATCTCATTAATATATTCCTACCTACTGGACTACAAATTCCCGAAGTCTCGGGGTTCCGTATCTGGCTTTCTCTACTCCCAGAATCCACTCCCAACTGGGCCCGTGATTTGGAAAAGACCTACACAGATACCACACCAAGATAGATTTAGACTCATCCAGTATTACATACTAAATAATATGTACTATACTCCCAATAAACTGTTCCGTCTCAATAAACTATCTCTTCCCCTCTGCTGCAGATGTTCACTTAGTGAAGGGAATTCCCTCCACATTTTCTGGCATTGTACTAAGGTTGCCCCCTTGTGGACCTCTATTCAGGACAAGCTCGACCCTGTACTGGGCCTTGCCAATTTTTTTACACCTGATATTTGTATTTTAGGTGACTACTCCATCATAGACTGCCTGGAACACCGATACCACATGGCCTTAGTGTCTATAGTGGTCAAAAGGATGGTCCTTAAACATTGGATTGACCAGCTGACCCTGACCTATTCTGAATGGTTGACAGAACTCTCAATTTGCTTCAATATGGAGAGACTTGTGGCCAGCTCTGTGATCGCATGGATCTGTTCCATAAAAAATGGGGCAAACTATATACGCTATATTTGCACCAATGATCTCTTGATGTCTTCTCTGATGCCCAACAAGTGTTCTCTCCTTCCTTTTTCCCATTTATTCCATTTGACTTTGACTATATGGCAGACTATGACTCCACCGTGGATTTGTTGATAGAACTAATTATACAATGATTTTGCACACTCTATAAGGGCTTTAGTAGGGTGGAGGGTGGGTATGTTATGAGTGGTAGTAGGGAGGTTTGGTGGGTTGTTTTGGATGGGGGAGAGGGTGGGGGGTGGGGTTGTGTTTTTTACTTTATTTATACCATAACTGGTTATATGACACTAATATGCAAATATATGTTTGTATATGCTTTGTTAAAACTAATAAACTTGAATTTCAAAAAAAAAAAACAAGACTGCAATTATTGCAGATGTCGTTGAAATGGTGGACCTGGCATGCATCACCGAGACCTGGCTGGATGAGAACTCTGGCCGGGTACTCGGTGATACACAGCCCAAAATCGGACCGCCGGGGGTGGGGGGGTTGTGGTCTGTTTCAAGACTGAACTTAACCTCACGAGTGTGCTAGTTGAGGAGGTTGAGTCATTCAAGTGTGCTGTATTAGCAGGTGTAGGTTATCGGATCGCCCTCATCTACCGTCCACCCAGTGATGAGAAGCGATTCCTTATGGAAGTGGTGGACTTCGTCATCGACATGGTGTTTGAGTTGCCCATACTGATGGTTCTGGGCAACTTCAACTCCTGGGTCGATGACGAACTTTCACAATTTGGTCAGCACTTCCTCCAGTTGATGACATCTCTGGGCCTCACACAGGTAGTTACCACTGCTACTCATAAACATGGACACTCCCTTGACTTAGTCTTCCTCCTAGGGACCGAAACATTTGACTTGGGGGTGGAACCAGTTGGGTGGTCCGATCACTACACTGTGGGGTTTAGTTTTAGCACCCCCCTTTGTTGGCCTACCCCTGTGGAGATGGTTCTGTACCATCCTTTATGAGATATAATTTCTCATAGCCTAGCAGAGGTGCTTGACCTTTCATCCATCTTGGTGGCAAGCAATGACCCAGAGACCCTCGTGATGGCCTATAATTCAGTCATTTCAGCGGCTCTGGATTCCATTGCTCCTGTCTGTGTTCGTCCTCTCTCCCTTCATCCCTCAATCCCCATGGTTTGATGGGACTTTGAGGGAGATGCAGAGACTAGGACGAAGGTTAGAGTGTTGCTGGTGGAAGACCAGTCTTGATACGGACTGCCTTAGATTGATAGACCATTATCAAGCCTGTCAATTTGTAATCACCCATAAGAAGGCAGAATTCCTGTCCGGGGAGATTGCGACAGCTCAGAATCGACCAACTCAGCTTTTCCGAACTGTGGACAGACTGTGCAACTCAGCCTGTCTACAAATCCGGAAAGCCTTTTCACAATTAGAGTGCGTTGACCTTGCTTGATTCTTTGCTACTAAGGTGGTTGACATCAGGGCAGTATTCCAACTGGCACACTCTATGGGCGCTGCTTTTGATCAGTACGAAGTCACTGCTCCTCGGCCTTCTTGGAGTACCTTCAGCCGACCGGAGTTCATGGATGTCATGCGGATCATCCAGGGTGTGCACCCTACGTGCTGTAGTTTGGACTCTGGACAAACTTCCCTGATTTTGGGTTGCACTGATGTCATCGGTCCTGTCCTAGCATGGATAGTCTGGTGCTCCTTGGAATATGGAGAGTTTTCTAGGTCCCTGAAAGAGGCAGTGGTTACACTACTCTTGAAGAAAGTTACTTTGGACCCAGACTGTCATGCAAACTACAGACCAATCTCTAACCTTCCCTTTTTAAGGAAAGTGATTGAGAAAGTGGTGGCAACACAACTGGAGGACCATTTGACCATCCATGACATACATGAACTGCTCCAGTCCAGTTTTTGAAAGAGACATAGTACCGAGACAGTGCAGTTTCGGGTGCTCAATGATCTCCTAATGGCTAGAGATTGGAAGAGCTGCTCCATCTTGGTTCTTCTGGATCTCTCATCAGCATTTGACACCATGGACCATGGGGTGCTGCTCGGTCATCTGAGGCACATCTGTGGATTGTTGGGAAAAGTCCTCAGGTGGTTTACATCCTTCCTTATGGGAAGAACACAGAAAGTGGTGTCTGGGGTCTTTTCCTCAGGCCCTACTTCTCTGTTGTGTGGGGTTCCTCAGGGCTCAGTGAAGTCACCCGTGTTGTTCGCGGTGTACATGCCACCCCTCGGAGACATTGTAAGAAGGTATGGGCTGAGGTTTCACAGCTATGCTGATGATACCCAGCTCTACCTTTCTTTTGCACCCGACCAGGATGGAGCTCTCTCAGTCTTTAATAAGTGTCTGAAAGAAATCCAGGAGTGGATGGATTCCAGCTGGCTGAAGTTGAACTCGGAAAAAACTGAGGTCCTGGTTGTGGACCCAGGTCACCGGATAGGGGGATTGGGGTTTGGTTCACCCTCTGTACTTTTTCTTTGTGGCGTTTCACTCCCAACCTCTGAACAGGTGCGTAACCTGGGGGTAATTTTTGATGAAGGGCTGATCCTGCATTCGTAGGTGTTGGCTGTCATCAAATCCTCCTTTTATCACCTTAGGAATATCGCCAGGATTAAGTATCCGGTTCCATCTGGTGACCTTCCTACTTTGGTCCATGCCTTTGTGTCCTTGCACTTAGATTATTGCAACTCCCTTTACCTAGGGCTTCATGGGGTGGAAATCTGCCGCTTGTAGCTGGTGCAGAACGTGGCAGTCCTGCTTTTGACGGGATCTGCTCAGTCCTGTCATATTTCACCGGTGCTGCACAAACAGCACTGGCTGCTGGTACAGTGGTGGATCACCTTTAAAGTCAGTTTACTGACTTTTTAAAGCCCTACATGGACCTGAAAGAGCTCCTGGTTCCTTACTGCCCTGGAAGATCACTCCGCTTAGCCAATGAGAGGTTGCTAGAGATTCCAAGGGTGTGTTTGAAATCATCAGGGTGAGAGCATTTATGTATGCCGCCCCTACCCTTTGGAATTCTCTACCCCATCAGATACGGGAGTGCACAACTGTGGAGGAATTCAAGCAAGCTTTAAAACCTTTTTTGTGGCACCAGGCATTCAGTGATTGATTTTTTTTGGATAAATGGTATGCTGCTATTTTTATGTTAGTGTATTGATGTCTGATTTAATTTTAAAATTGTTAGGAGCCTTGGTTTTGGAAAAGGCGCCATATAAATAAAGATTATTATAATTATTATTATTACTGTCTACTGAGGAGTCACTCCCTCTCACACTGATACCAAGAATCCTCTTCAACCATCATCTCAATGGGTTTCTTTTTTTTTGGCTTCAACTGCTGTCTTAAGGAGTTGGTTCTCTGGGTTCTGGTGGCACAACACACATTGATGGACAGTTTTCTTTTTTACAGGGTGTATCAACATAAACAAAAAGACTATGAGGGACAGTTTTCTTTATTCTAGGTACTGACACTGAGGATTGGGCACCCAGAGTTGTTGTTATGCTTGGCAGCATCAGTGATAGGCTCCCCAATGTCACACAGTGAAGATGGGTGGGGTGGGCATACTAGCCAGCACTGGGGATTGCAAACCATGGTGTCAGAAAACTAAAAGTAAGGGGGGTGTGTGGGGTGGTGGGTGCTGAGTGGGAGTGTCAGGTAGGGGAAGTAAATGTGGTGGTGTGCTGGCAGCAGCAACAGACACTGATGGACAGTTTTCTGTTTTTTACATTGTGTATAGAAATAAAAAAAGACTTTGAGGGACACTTTCCATTATTTCAGGTACCGGCACTGGGAATTGAGGCCCCCAGTGTCAGTTTTATGTTTAGCTGCAATGGGGGTGGCCTTCCCAGTGTGGCAGAGTCAAAACAGGTGGGGTGGGGGGTACTAGCAAGCACCAGGAACTGGGCACCCTGGTGTCAGACAGTTAAGAAGGGGGAAGCAATGGGAGGTGGGGGAGATAGTTGGAAGAGAGTGGAAGAGATTGTTTTTATGTTGGGGGGACCACAACAGGCTGATCATGATGCTAATCAGCTTTGCTTGTTGGGTGGCCTGATGCAGATCAAAGGAATTAGCCACCCTATGATTTTTCCTGCTCTTTTCTTTGAACTACATGAAGGTTCCACCCAGCAGGACCAGAACAGAGTCATGATCAGCCTAGCTGATGATTGGTCTGACACTGTTGACCCCCTTGTAGACTGCCCTGCATTGGACTGACAGTGACACATATCTCAAAACCTACTATCATACTAATATGTTCACTTTGTGCAAGCACAAGGGTAAACATAAAAACAACCCACATACAGTGTAATGGATGAGGGGGTGGGGCAGGTTGGCCACAGTATCTGAGGAAAAGGACCCGAGAGTCATTAGTCATAAACCCCTCAAACAATCCAATCAGTGCAACAAAGCATATAGTAAAGCAATTAAGATGCTGAGATGCATTAGTAGAGTGCTTGACAGTAGCAAACACAAGGTGATATTGCCCCTATACAGGTCCCCGGAGAGATCTCACCTGGAGTATTATGCCCAGTTCTAGAGTTTTTACCTGAAAAAGGACAGAGATATGTTAGAGACTTTGCAATGCAGGGTCAACAAAATAATCCAGAGCTGGCAGGGGAGATCTGATGAGGAGCATCTGGAGGCCCTCAATATGTACTCTCTGAAAGCTAGAAGGGAGAGGAAAGATATGATAGAGATATACAAGTTTTGAGGGGAATCTATAGAGCGAACAGTGTAGACCTATGCCCTGGGACAAGAAATGCAGTCACAAGAGGATACAAATGGAGGCTGGTTGGTGAAAGCTTCAGGATGGACATGATGAAATTCTATTTCACCAAGAGGACTGTGAAGTCATGGAACAAACTGCTGTGGGAGTGGTGGAGGCATGGACTATGAATAGGTTCAAGAAAGGCTGGAGTGGGGCAGGAATAGAGGGTTGATCATTCCAGTGGAAAGAAGCTAGAGTGGTGGTGGTAGGAGAAGGGGAAGGTGAGGATTTGGGGTAGGCATAATGGCTAAATTCCTCTTGAGTTAGTAGGTCAGGGGATAGGTACAATATTCTTTCTGGGCAGACTGGATGGAATCTTGTTTTTTATCTACCAGCAATATCTATGTTTCTTAAGCCTCCCTGTATAATCCATCCAGTCTGTCTGTTGTAGGGTGTGGGTAAAGGATAACTCGTAACAACAAAAGTCAGGTACAACACACCACAGTGTGGTTTTATTTGCACAAAAAAAAAATAATAAAGAAAAATAACAAACATAAACAGCAGAATACACTACTCCCAGTAGTGTGTACACAGTCTTGATCTTATCCAATGATTTTGATCCTTTCCTTCTGTATAGTTCAGAAGCCTACTCCCTGTTGATCATTCTCTCACCTTGACTTCAAGCAATTGAGATCAACCACAGCTAATCTGTTAGTCTCACTTCTCACAGGGTTTTTAATACCTCTCCCTCCTCCTGATCATGTGATCCACCCACTTATATAAACAGTATTTCTCTAGGTTAAATCAATATAGATATACCAAAAAAGATTTTTTTATATGTATCTGCAATTAAACAATCTCTTTTCCCTAATACAAGTAGTGCTAAACATGTATTTCCTCAGACAAAATGACATGAATATATAATTTGCAATAATGCCATTTAGCTCCCCCCTTTTCAGGATGACTGGCATTTTGCTTGGTATAAAATGGGCCCAGAGAGGTCACTGTCTCCCTAAAGGGAACAGCAGGTAATATCCCCCCTCAGGTAAGCACTTATTTCTTTTCAGTCAGCTTGTTTTATGAACACGCAGTATCACAGTACCTCTTTTTGTATATAATATGCAGCCCTTTAAATTCAAGTGTAAGAGCTTAGTATTGAGTAGGAGAGAGGAAAACCTTCAAGACATACAATGTTCTTTTCCTCATTTCATTTTAAATACTGTAATTTCTGTTATCTTCTGTTTAGTGACTTTCTTTATTTTATGAAAGGGGAAACAAGAAGGAGTAAGGCAAGACCTTTAGGGGATGTTTCTGTCCCATTCCATAATCTTTTTCATATTTTTCTCTAGCAACATCAGAGAATGCTTAGCAATAGTGAGAGAAAGAAAGAGAGAGAGAAGCTCTCCTGTTTGCAGAATACAGAACTGTCTCTCTTCTTAAAATGGCCTTACAAGCTCTTTTTTACTTGTACAAATGGCCAAGTTCAGGAAAGTAGAAACTAACTATTTTTAAAGTAGCAGCACTATCATCTTCATTCTATGATACCCGGCAATTTTTTTTTTGTTTAACCAGAAGTAGCACACTAAGCTGAAAGCTTTTTTACAGGTGCGACCTGGGAGCACAGGGAAGTTAAGTGACTTGCTCAGGGTCACACAGTATGCAAGTGGAAGCTGTGGGATTCAAACCCAGGTCTGGTCTGCTGGATGTCACCAGATTTGCAGCTCAGAGCCTTAAACCACTGCACTATACTGCCTCCCTTTTTAGTCTGTGGCATGTAAACAGAACTGCTGGTAACCTTTAATATAGCACATAAAGCTGTGTTCTTCATTTTTTATCACTTTATGTATTTACTCCCTTTATAGTAGACACCCAGAGTGCTATACACAAGATTTTAACATAAAATGCAAGAACAAGTAGTCAGAGGGAAAACTTCTTAATAGAGTGACTTTCCATTTCAGTGCTGCTTTGGGACAGAGTTACTCTCTCTCTCACTCTCTCTCTCTCTCTCTCTCTTTTTATCTTAACAACTCTGTTCTGAGCTTGGCTCTCTCTACATATATACAAAAATCCCCTTATTAAATAGACTCAATATTTCTCTTTGTTCAACGAAGCCTTTTCATTATTTTTAGGGTACTGAGGCAAACGGGGAACTTTTTACTTAGGAAGCGGCTTTTGCAAAGAAAAGTGAAAGTAAAGCTGCTCCTTGTATTAGCCTGAAGTTCTTTCTGTCTAGGCATGTATTTTACTGCTTCTTATGCATTCTTACAGTAAAGTATCTATAAGTACATATCAAATAGTCTAATAATAAAGAATAAACTTAACGTATCCTAAATCATATACAGCAAGATTCTTCTTGCTAACCATCAGGTGCTATGTTCCATTCCTTATGCACTCTGCACTATACTAATTATAACCTTTAACCTCAGTTTATGAAAGCACTGCAGGCACTTTAATTCTTTGTATGTGTGCACACACTTTTATTTTATTCTCCATATGCCATCCATCAAGCCTGGCACTGTAACTTTTTATTGCATCCCTAGCTGTTTATCATTCAGGAACAGCAAGGCATCAGTTCTTCAGGGCGAGGGACTGAATAGGGAAAAAGAAATACAGAAAGAAAGAGAGAGGATTTAGTGAGAGTGAGAGTGAGAGTGAGAGAAAGAACTTTCATGGGTGGCCAATCTACTTCAGTCTATAGGAAGAACAAGATAGAACAGAAGATACTGTAGCAACAGATTTGATAGAGGGAAACAAGAATATAGGAAAGATATCCCTCAGCCCAATAATTTATTTAGGTAGAATGCAAATCTACCACACTATCCCCTTTGGTATTCAGAAAACCATGATTATGTATTTTTCAGCCTTCTTTTCTAGGCTTAAAAATCTGAGTATGTTTATTTTCTCCTCCTAGTTCTTGCCTTCTATGCCACTAATCAGATTAGTGATCTTCTCAATCTATTTAATGTCCTTTCTGTAATGCAGTGACCAGAACTATTGGATGTAGTACACTAGCTGTGGTCTAACCAAAGCTGGTACAGGGGCAGGACTGCCTTTCTGAACCTGCTCCTACCCCCACCCCTCCTGCTAAAGATGTGAATTTTTAATCTGCCATTAAAGTTGGTGCAAATTAAGGAAAATTCACAATTCACAAAATTTGCAGTTCAGTGTCCCTCTTGGTAGTGCTGTTGGTGTATGAAGGAATAGCAATGTCTTTGCTCCTAGTAAAGCCTGATTGGTTGAATTTTCAGCCAGAAAGCACAAAAAGCACAGCACCAGCCACCAGATAATATGCTGAATTAAGTTTATTACTCACAGTTCCAGAGTAGATCAAAACTTAAAAACAATGCCATGCAGGACTGTAAGATGCTCACACCACAAAGGCCAGACCGGTTTTACGCATGTGCGCTTCCTCCAGTGGCCTTTGTGGTGTGGCACCTCATCCTGTGTACACTGTGTACTAGTGATCTACTCTGGAGACTGTAACAATAAACAATTTAACATATTATCTGGTGGCTGGTATGCCTTTTGTTATCTGTTAATCTAGCACTGGCACAGCTAGATATGGAGCCATTTTTCCCATTTGAAATTAATTTTCAGCCAATCAGGTTTTACTAAGATGGGAGCAAATATGTCATCATTAATTCATTCCCATTGCAGATTCTGAATAGAGCAGACATTCTGCAATGGAGGACCATTTCATTTTTAAATTTTAATGTTTGGGTGCGCTGGTGGGGGAAGGAGGGTGGTGGGGACCAGAAGGTGGTTGAGTAGGAGTTGTATGCTTCATAATAAAGACAGTGGGACTCTGTTGGAGGGAGGTGGGGGGATGTGTTTGGAGCAGTGGTGGGGGTAAGGGATTACTATACTTTAAAATGAAAGATTCAGCATTGTTTCTCTGGGGCAGGCAGAAGGAGAAGGGTACCAGTGGAGGGGTGGGAGGGGGTATTTTGTTTCTTACCATTTTTGAGTGGGGAAGGGGGTTTGTCTTTATTATTTGTGGTGTGTAGGCTGCAGTTCATATTGAGATTCATTTGCAAGTTGGCCAATTGCCATACAAATTTGCCTACAATCTGCCTGGTGAATAACAACATGACTAGCAGTCCTCATCCTACCAATCTTTCCAAAATTTGCTGTTTTTTTCATGGCGCAAATGCCAGCAAATTCAACCCAGATTCCATTCCCTAAAGTCTAAGCCTCCTTTTCTTAGAGATACCCCTACTGTGTAGGTTAATCTGTAGTGCATCTCCTCCTTTGCTGTGTCCAGTATTCTTGAAAACTCTGTCACTAGCATATACTGCATTAGTAGCTATTTACTCCCTCTTTCAAGTCATTTATACATATGTTAAAGCAACAGACCTAGCACTAACCCCTGGGCTACTCCATCTGGCACATCCATAGTGCCCACCACTGCTATCTGCTCCCTACCTGTCACACAATTTGATATCCACCTCCTGCACACTTTATGTACTCTATATTGTGCTACTTTCTTAATGAGTTTTTCATGTACTACTCTGTCAAAGACCTTGCTGAAGTACAAATATACTACATCCACCATCCATCCTCTATCTACCTCCCTAATTACCCCAATAATGTCTGTGTGGGAGAACAGTCCATTTTACACATGTACCGAATTACAATATCTTTTATGATTGACTCAAACATTTTTCCAAGTGCATGCTAATGTTCACAAGTCTGTAGCTACCTGGGTCTGGCCTTGTGCCACACATGAATAGATGAATTGCATTGGCTGTTTTCCAGTCCTCCAACATTAACCCTGCCTTTAAAGAGTTCTTAATGACATCATCAAGGGAGCCCAGCCAGGACCCCATTAAAAAACTCAGAATCAGTGAAGAAGATAAAATCACTGTTTACTTACACAAAAGATTTAGTCTCTTCACCTCAAGGCAAAACAAGCAGCCTTTTATATTTATGTGTTGTGTTCCTCAGAAATGCACAAGCCAGCTTTTGGGTATAACTGGTACCCTACTCCAAACAGCAGAGCATTGCTGAATTAAATTATTCTAACAAATGGCTTTATAAGATTACCACCTGCTATCACCAGCAGATGCAAGAACATTTTCATTTGCTGCAAGAAAAATTCTTAACAGCTACAACATATTTAACTTTACAAAGACAATGTACAAGCTTTGAAGTAATAACAATGGGAAACACACACTGCAGTGACTAATTAAATTGCTGTCATATCGGTATGCTTTCACAAAGTTCAAACACTTGAATCAACATTTTTGAATTCTTGATTTTGCATGGTGCTGCCACTTGGTCACAGTGGGTGGTCAGGAAACTAAGCATAAAACGTCAGTGTCACCACTTCACAGCCCTATTTTGCTTTGATCATGCTCAGAGAACAGATGCAAAACAAAATGCTTTCTGCTTCCCTGCCTTTATCTTGCATTCATTAATTTTAATTATATTTTAGAAAATCTGGAGGGAGCCATCACATAAATGAATCATAAACATAAGGAAAGGTCTTATGCAATGTCTGAAAATGGGCAAAGTTGATGATGGCGTAGGTTGTTCTTGATACGTTTTAGTTTTTGCACTAAAAAGATGTAGCCAGAAAAAGATTTATGAACCCTGATATGTAGCAAATTAATACCTGCTACTTCTTTAGGCCAACAAATGTATTTTCTTTAGTCAAATCTGACTTTTAAAAATGAATATTTTAAAGGGAATTTGTACCTTAAAACCTTAGAGCACATGTAAGGTTACTGGATGCAGGAACTACTAAACTGATCAGCAGATGCCAAAGCTTTCACTTTGTTGGTTTACATCTTAGGAAATGCTTTCTGTGTCATTTTAGTAAGGGCAGTGTTACATTCAGAAGTTTAGGTGCTCTTGCTGATGTCTGTGCATCACCAGCATATTTACTTATTTATTTATTTATTTATTTAAACATCAGTTTAACAACCTTTGAGCCAGAGGCTCATTTACAGAGGTACCTCGTCACATAGAGGACAAACAGACATTAGAGCAATAAACAACAGTTAATACAGAAATAAGGCAAGTTCAAGATACATATGCTTTAAGGCGAGGACCGTAGGGTAAGGTTAGATGGGGAGGGTGGGGAGGAAGAAACTGAGAGGTAGGGTGGAAGTTCAGGGGAGAAAGAGGCAGGGGCAAGGGGGTGGGAGTGCTGCTCAGCGAGCATTGTCAAATCTATAAAAATTTTATGTTCTTAACTTTTAAGTCTTATCACCCACTTCTACTTCTCAGCAGCAACACTGCGGGGAATTGAGCAGGTGGTTTCTGAGGCTGAGTTTAAAGCTTGCTAATGTGGGGAGTCAGAGATACTGGTAGGGAGTGAATTATACCAGGTAGGGGCTCTGTAGGGGAATGCCCTTTGGCCTTGTGAGGTCCTAGCCCTTGGTATGAACAGGGACATTTTGGACGAGCTGCGGGTGTTCACTGCTGGTGCAGTACGATGAATAGAGCTAGCTAGACCAGTTGGAGATAGGCCATGCAGTGCTTTAAAGGTGAGCAGGCAGGTTTGATACAAGAGCCGCTCATCCAGGTTGAGTAGGAGTGGACAAGGCATACAGCTGACATGTATGCGTTTGTCTAGTGCACCAGTGATAAGTCTGCAGGCTTTGTTAGCGTAGGCGGAACCTTGCAGCGCTGTCTGATCAGCTGATCCATGAACCGGGAGGCCATAGTCGATGAGGGATAACACAGAAGAGGTGACAGCCAGGCGGAGGGCATCCACAGGGAGACATTTTTGTGCGGAAGAGAATGCCTGGCCGCGGTTTCGGCAGTGTTCAAGGCGGAGATATGGTCATGAAAGGAGAGGCTGGGTCAAAGACAACTCCCAGGTATTAAAGGACTGCACAGGTTCAATGGGCATTTTGAGGTGGAAAGAACAGTGAGGAAATTTGCTGTGCTTGTTTGGGAGTGGGAGAAGAGCATCGTTTTGTTTTCTTTATGTTGATAATAAGTCGATGCTCAGAGAACCAGGTTGTGAGGATAAAAGCAAGTTGGAGGCGCATTGGAGCCGTGTGGGGTTACTATCAGCAGCAAGGAGTACAGCATCATCAGCATAAAGCAGGATCTTGCCCTTGCAGGCACTAGGTAGCAAGTTGAGGAAAAGGGAGAAGAGTAAAGGTCCAAGAATAGACCCCTGAGGGACTCCAGAGCGAATAGGGCAGGCACTGGAGAGGTTGCCATTAACTTTCACACATTGGGAACGAGTTGAGAGATAGCTGGCGCACCAGGAGAGTGGTCCAGTGGCAAAGCCTAAGTGGTCCAGGGTAGTTAACAAGAATGGGTGCGATATGGTATCAAATGCTTTAGACAGGTCAATGAATACCCCTCCAGCCAGGGCACCAGTGTCCAAGGAGGTGTGGAGGAAGTTGGTAAACTCCAGGTGAGCCGTATTGGTACTATGACCAGCTCTGAACCCATGTTGCTCAGGGCAAAGAACACTGTACTTTGAAAGGTAGTCGGAGACTTGTGTGGCAACAATTTTCTCAAGAGCTTTAGAGAGGGGGGGAGGATTGAGATGGGTCTGTAATTACAAGACAGAGTCCTGTCAGCCACCTTGAAGACAGGAGAACGTGTAGCCAACTCCAGACAGCAGGAATTGCCCCAGGCAGAGGATTTGTTAAAGATGCTTGTGATAGGGGTGAGGACCTGATCCAGGACCTGACACAGGAGGCAGGGTCGAGGGAATCATTACCTATGGCATACCTTTCAGGGCCTTGAGGAGATATGGTCTAGTTTCATGCAAGGTTACACAACGCAGGTGGAACAAGGGGTGTGTGATGGGAGGGGCAGAGCTAGGGGGCAGGGGACTGAAGAAATTACTAGGGAGTATAGAGCTAAGGTCGGTAAAGTAGTCATTGAGGTGGGTGGCAATGAGGGTAGGGTCAGTGGAGACAGTACCATTGATGTTAAGAAGCGTGGGAGATGGGGACCAGGAGTGGCCATTCAGCTGCTTGACATTGTCCCAGAAAGACCTAGGGTTCCCCCAAGAGGAGGAGAGGGAGGCTTGGTAATAATCCGCCTTAGCTTTACGGATAGCCCAGGTGCATTGGTTTCTAGCCGCAGCATAGGTCTGCCTGTCAGATGGTCGGCCAGAGGCAACTGCAAGGTGCCACAGATTATCCCACTGCTTAAAGAGCCGCCTCAGTGCAGGGGTGAGCCAAGGAGCATATCTTAATTTGGACCTATGGGCAGTTATAGGAGCGAAGATGTCACAGGCAAAGTTGAAGGTGTTGATAAAGAAGGACAGGGCAATGTCCACGTTAGTTGCATTTATTAGTGGGGACCAGTCAGTGTGAGCAAGGTAATTCTTTAGGTCATTCAAACCCCCGGGTCTAAGCCGCCTTCGATAGGTGGTTTTGACAGAGGGGGGCAGAAGAGGTTACCCAGTTGAAGAGAATAGGAGAGTGGTCACTAAGAGGAGTCAGGAGAATTTGGATATTGTGGACCCGTCCTGGTCTGTTTGTAAGGACCACATCCAGGAGAGTGCTAGTGCTCCATCTGGGGTTGGTTCTAGTGGGCTGGGAGACTAGTTGGGTTATATCAATTGCAGCAAAGGCTTCACAGGCGGAGGAGGCTGAGGGGCAAAGCCAGTTAACATTCAGGTCACCCACCAGGATTTGGTCCAAGGGGTTGGGTAGGGAGGCAATGTAGTCAATTAGTGTTTCCAGTGCCCTAGACTGGTTTTTGGGAAGTATGTAGGCTGTAGTAAGAAAGATAGGCCCTCTAGAGGGGTCAGGAGATAGTTTTATTGTTAGTGCCTGGGCATGGTGGGCAAGGTCAGGGGGAGAGGGCTAGCGCAGTGAGTGGGTCCTTTAGGTAGATGGCACAGCCTCCCCCCCTCCTACCTACCCGGTCCAGCCGGTAGACAGTGTAGCCAGGGAGAGAGACCAGGGAGTTAGGGGTGGAGTCCGACAGCCAGGTTTCAACCAAGGCAACCACATCTGGTTTATGGACCGACATCCAGCAGTGTAGTGAGTCCAGTTTTTTCAGGAGGCTACAGATGTTCATGGATGCAATACGAAGTCCGGTGGGTTTCAAGGAAGGTCTAGTGTTGCCGGGCCCCGGATTGGGATGAATATTGCCAGACAGAAGTAGGAGAAAGGAGGAGGCTGTTCTTGAAGCTGCAGTATGAGGTTTACGACGACTGAGGTAGGGGGATGTGAGGATGTGGGGAGCAGGGGATAGGAAGCGTGAGTGCAGACAGGATAAGCAAACACAATGAGATGCAGATGGGGAAGGGTAGGTGAGGGGTGACCACACAATTGGTGGCAGGTAGGTGGCCAGGAAGGGTGTGTGAAAGATGCAGAGTGGTGTGGCAGGGTGGGATGTGGGGTGGGTTGCAGGCAAGTCTCTGGGGGCAAAGTAACACGCTCAACAGGGGGTGTAACACCACTGGGTGAGTTAACTAGGATTAGAGGAGAAGAAAATGGGGGAGGGAGCAAGGCGTGGGGTGACAGACATGCCTGTGGCGGTAGTAGTGTCATGTTGTCTACAAAGAGCGATTTTTTATTTTTTATTTTTGTAGAACACAGCTAACACTGTCGGAAAATGGTAGCTGGGGAAAGATGGGGAATGTGCCCAATATAGGACTGGGGGTGGCACAGCAGTAGGATTGCAAGGAGGAGACAGTGCCCCTGGTGTCCACAGGTATAACCTGCAAATGGGAAAGAGGGACTTAGGTTCACGGCGCAAACAGGAAGTGACATCACAGGGCGTGACATGCCAACCCGGGCCAAATAAAAGTACGGGCCGCCCTGGGTGGGAGGGTGGTCATGGGAGTGGGCGGGAAGACGACGACAGCGTCACGGGCCAGGGGCACCCACAGCAGACAGCCTCCCGGAACAATCAGTTGACTGTGGGCAAGAGTCCTTTGTTGTGCAGCCAAAAACACCCTACAGTCGACTACAGCAGGAGTACAAGTGGAGATGCCGTTACCTGCAGAAATCAGCCAGGCTCCAGGTGGGAGCTACTATCCTCCGTCCCCACGGTCGGCAGCGTTATGTGCGCGGGGGGGGTCCGTCTGAAAAGGTAGCAGGCAGGGAGAATAATTAGTGTGCAGCGGGAAGTTTTAACAAAAGAAGAACCTTTGGCTATACACTGCCCATGCGAGGATACTGAGATTACTCCACTTATACTACACAATTAGCACCACAAAATAATATAAGCCTGCTTGAACAGATGCCAGTGAGGTATGGGCATCAGTGACAGCACCCCAACTTCAAAACATGGTGTTTCTCTTACTGGAATAACATGGTTGAATTATCTTAAACTGAAAGCCAATGGACAGGAAGCTGCTTGTGTCTACCATGCCATTTAGCAGTTTGGTTGGCCAGACATATATTGTACCTGCTTTAAGAGTTTAAGGTACTGATTTCTTTTAATTGTTGTTTTTTTTTGTATGCTTTCTTTATTCTCCTCTCACTGGCATCTTGGACTGTCTCTGGAGGAACACCCGACCTGACCTGATCCTGCCTGCCTGAAATCCCCAGCTTTACCTGCCATTGGGGGGGAATCACCTCTCAGCTCACACTGGTCCCCCAACTTCCAGGTCTAAGCCCCTCGGGTAGGACCACTGACTTCTCCTGGTGACCTTTCTGAGATTTAGTTGGTTGACCAGGCAGCACAGGGAGAAACCAGAGGCAGACTGGAGGATCTAGCAGTGGGTGTGGTGGTCAGCCACTCGACCCTCCTTCCCCTACCAAAGACCAGGGCATTTTCCTTATTTTCTCCTTCCCCTTATGGCTCAGACAGGCAATACATCCAGCACTCATGTACTCACTCCTGAGCATGCATGCAGGATTGCCGCTGCAGCCAATCCCCTGACAGATGGATCCATGGGCTGCTATGCCCATAGTCACTACTGGGAGTCACCAGAGACTGGGATCATGGACCCCCCTCCCAGGACAGGAGAGTAGTCCTTCAGATGCTCAATACTGTCTGCTCCAGCCATCCACTGATAACCCAAGCTCACTACCGAAATTAGGTCTCCAGCATGGCATGAGGTGTGGCATCCAGCACCTCAACCCTCAGCACCACCTGGCTGGCTCCCTTTAATTGTTTTGATAGTATGTGCTGCACCATTGATCATTCTGTCTCTGTCCCTATTTTGAACTACCAGTAAAATTAGAAAATGTGTTTCAAGATATTAAGCTGGATTCTCAAAGAATTGGGGCATATTTTTGTGGCAGTTATGATGGTTGTGATACTACTGTTATACCACAAAAATGGTGGTCTAATTTTGTTTCATGTTGCAAGTGATGTAAGTTGCACAACAAAAATGATGTATGCATCAAACTAATGACTGTAAAGTGAATACATGTTTGAAAATAGCCTGCAAACAGGTTGGCACATTTGTAATGATGCACATGCAGCAGAACAATTGCTGTACATCCTGTGTCCACACCTTTGAAAATCCATCTCATTGCTGGTGCATCACTTTGTGTTGCTGCTTTTTGTCTACCAATTTCCAGTACATTTAACTATTGTAGTGTAAGTTATGTTTTGAGACTGGCTAAGTGGTGCAGAGGCAGCAACATATGCCAATTACCTGAGTGACCATGACTCATCTTCGATCCTTAAAATCCCTAGTTAACACAGGCTTATGGCCCAGCATATTGCTGAGGCGCAATGCTCAGCTACAAGGGAGAGAGGGAAAGAGAACACAGCTGTCTGGCATTCACATGCCAGTTCCTGCCAAACAAGGAGTGTCACCAGTGTTGGTTGTGAAAAGAGCCCCTCATCTGCCCTCCTGACTGAAGGAAAGGGCAGGAATGGTGACCCCAACACAATGGGTTGGGATGCAGGGGGGACCACAAGGGCACAGACAAGAAAAGAGAGTAAAGAGTTAATGTGTATCATATTTAAGGAAACTGAGAGATTTTCCACTTTTGTTCCTTGCAATTCAGGATTAAAGATGCTGACAGCTGAATGAACTCTGATAAGGCTATGATCATTGTATCCGTTTGCAGTATCGTCAATTACAGAAGGCTTTACTGTGTATACATACAGTCCAAACTTTTTATATTGCAGTACAAATATTCTTGTATACCTGTTACTGTTTTGCACATTAACTATTGATGATTTTTCCATCCTAAAATGGATGAGTTTAGGACAGAGGTATCAGACTGTTAATGTCTGGTATTAATCCTAATGAAATATTCATGGAAGTGAATTTAGACTGCCTGCTACAGATTTTGAATCTGTACTTTCAAGTTGTTTTATTGCAACTACTTATCAAAATCCCTGATTAATAAAATATGAGGCTTTCATTGCTATAAACATTTCATCTGGAGAATCTGGCAGAAATTACAGATGGAATGAAGTTGAGCTTTTTCTGTATATTTCAGAGTGAAGAGTAGTTTATATCACAATTCTTTGCAAAACATTTCATTAATGCACTAGTTAGGGCTGAAGCCACAAAAGTAGGAAAATGTGGTAATGGGATTTCCAACCCTAACACCACCCCCCCACCCTGCATGCAGCAACAGGCATGGGGGTCATTGGGGTTGGCAACCCCAAGGCACCACCCACACCTGTTGCTGCCTGCACAGTGAGGGTGAGGTGTTAGGGTTGAAAACCCTAACACCACATTTCCCTACTTTTGTGGCTTCAGCTCTAACTAGTGCATTAACAAAGTTTTTTTTTGCAAAGAATTTCCTTACTTTTTGAGATACTATAAGCAAATCCTTATTTGCCTGCATCTGTGCACTCCCATCAGTCCATAATGGTATCCGTATTTGCATGTGGGAGCTCAGGGCCTTCCCATCCATCCATCATTTTTGAGATATCCTAATTAGGACCCTGCACTCCCATCAGTCCTTATTGGTAACCATATTTGCATGTGGGAACGCAGGGTCCTTTGGGCCCTGTACTCCCATCCTGTAGTGTGCAGCGCCAAAGAAACACCTCACATTGCAATGTTATCCTACGGGACTCACAGGAAAATTTGAAACCTGTATAACTCCACACAGAATCAATATCTTTTCACAAAACCAACAAAAGGCACATCTGTGGGGAAAGCCCTATGTACCCTGAAAATTTCAGACCAAAATTGCCAACCATGTCTTCGCAGTGGAGTGACACAGAAAAAAACTGGCTACACCTCACATTACAATGTTATCCTATGGGAAACAGAGGAAAACTGAAACCTCAGAACTCCAGAGCAAAGTAACCTGCTTTCATCAAACCAGCACATGGCACATCTGCAGAGAATCCTCTTTACACCCTGAAATTTTCAGACCAAAATTCCAAACCATTTCTTCACTGTGAAGTGACAAATAGCTGTATAAAAGTTCTTTTTTTTGCAAACTATGAAACAGGATCCTGTTTTGTGTTTCTTTTCTCGCAATTTGTGAAAAAAGATTTCAGCATGTTTAAAAAATGCATTTCCAGGTGATTTATCAAAAAACTAACAACAGAATCCTGTAGAACGAGTGACGATTAGCAAAATACATGTGTTGTTTACTTCAGAAAATTTCAGTTTTTTTAATTTTGTTTGTCACACTAAAAAAAGAAAACAAGATGGTGGCAGAATGATAAAAGATTCCCCATTTGCAACAAAGGATTACCCATTTGCGACAAAGAATCCTTTGTCATGGGTCACATCTAACTGAAAAGTGAAATTCCCATAGGAAATAATGGGGAAACTTCAAAATGTAATAACTTTGAAACAGATTAATATTTTTTCACCAAACCTTCAAAAGGCATATCTGTGACCAGAGACCTATATACACTAAAAAATGTCAGACCAAAATTCCAACAAATGTTTGCAGCTGTGGCATGACAAAGAAATGACCCCCCCCCCAGTAATTTTCACATATTTTTCACACTCTTTATCTCCGCAGTCAAGCATCTGACAGGAACAAGACTTGTCACATCAAGATATCTTTGGTCCTTGATGATGCATACACAAATTCATGCCAATGTGCTGAATGGTGATGAAGTTATTAAAGTACAAAATTTGTAGTTTAACATAGACATGACAATTCAAACCTAACTATAGGAGCATGACCACGCCCCTAAAATAAAGCATACTTCATTTAGCACAGCATAAAATTGTGCTTTTTTTGGCAGTTAATGTTCTAATTAAAACTTTTATAAGGAGCAATAATGCAAAATAGAAACTTATGGAAGCAAGAAACACACATAGGGTCTTGTAATGCTTGACAAAACACATATAACAGATCAAGTAGTACAACAGTGCAACACTAAAAATACAATAAAGAAAAACTAAATTCAAAATGTGCAAAAAATACATGTTGTGTAGAGTTTGTTGATGTGTGTTGTGTAGTCCTAGTGTATTCTTCTCTTTGTTTGCTATTGGAACTGTTTTCAAACTGTTCCTACTTATTTTATGGCCCTGTGGGGATCTCCATGTTTGAATATTTTCTTGCTCTTTTCTTTCCTACAATGGCTGCAGTCCCATTTGAAAGTGATGTGTCCAGGATCATTGATTCAGAGAGTAATAACTGCTGTAGCAGCAATATACTGTTAGAAGCCTAATGTTCTGGCTTCAGCTAAAGAACTCTGCCTAACCCTAACTTTTTATGTTTTAAGTATGTATCTATAGGTCTTGCCAGGAGAAGTGAATATTTCGTTTTGAAAACTTTTTGTTTCCTCAAACTGCACACAACCATAAATCAAAGAACCAATGGTACCAAAGGTGCCCAATAAGGTCTGTAAAGTGTGAAATAGTTATGTAAAATACAGTACACTCTACCTGGATCAAATCACTGATCCTTTGCCTACTTAGCAAACACACATTCACTGTGCCACTGAGCTGCAGATAAGACAATTGCAATCCCTGTGGTATAAATGTTAAGTCACAACCTATAAAATAAGCAAATAGGGATCTAATTCCAGCAGGCAATTTACCTTCACAAATTGTTCTTAGCTAAATTCACTTCTTATAAAATTTACTATTCCAATCCATATCACCATGAATTGCCACTAATGTGAGTTTCCATCTTATGAAACTTAATTGATGAACTGTTTATGTCCATGTCATGATTTGAATTGCTGATCCCTTGGTTACTAAGCAAACACACATCCAGTGTACCACTGAGCTGCAGGTAAGTGAGATGCAGTTCCTGTGGTTTAGTGGTAAGCCACAATCTGCAAAACAGGCGATGTGGATCTAATCCCAGCATGTGACATACTTTAACAAAATTGTTGTTCTTAGCTAAATGTACTTCTCATATACTTACTATTTTCCTCCATGCCACCATGGATCACCACTTAGTGAATTTCCATTGTACAAAGAAATGCTGAACACAAATGTTGAAACCTTGACCAGGATTTGATCTGCTGATCCCTTGCCTACTAATGAACATGCATATTCAGTGTGCCACTGAGCTACAGGTAAGGAAGTTGTAGTTCCTATAGTATAGAAGTTATGTCACAACCTGTAAAACAGGCTACTGGGGATCTAAGCCCAGCAGGTGATATACCTTCACAAATTGTTGTTCCTAGTTAATTTTTCTTCTCATGAGATTTACTATTCCCATTCCACACTATCATGAATCACCTCTCAAATGAGTTCCCATCTTTTTTGAAAATAAATATTTAAGTTTCTGGCTGGATGTGAGCTGTAACTATCTGAATTTCAACCACATATTATTTGCCTGCTAAGCAAACACAGACATTCAGTATGCCACTGAGCTACAGGCAAGTGAGTTGCAGTTCCCATGATATAGAGGTTATGTCACATCCTGCAAAACAGAGGACTGGTGATGTAATCCCAGCAGACAGTTTATCTTCATAAGATGTTGTTCTTAGCTAATTTTCTTCCTATATAATTTACTATTATAACACCACAATGAATCACCACTCAAGTAAGCTTCCATATTACAAAATAAATTTGAAAAAAAAATGCATAAATCCTTTTTTAGCTTTGAAACACTGATCCTTTGCCTGCTAAGGATACAAATATTCAGTGTGCCAGTGAACTGCAGGTAACTGAGTTGCATTTCCTATGCTATAGAGGTTATGTCACACCTGCAAAACAGACAATTGAGGATCTAATCCCAGCAGGCAATTTACCTTCACAAATTGTCATTCTTAGTTAAATTTACTTTCCGTATAATTTACTATTCCACTCAAAACCACCATGAATCACTTGTCAACTGAGTTTCCATCTTACAAAAGAGATGAAGAAAGTGTTTAAGTCCCGGCCAGGATTCAAACTATGTCTATTTGAATTTAAACCACTGACTCTTTTTGTGTTAAGCAAACACACATTCCATGTGTCATGGAGCTACAGGACAGTAGCATTTCCTATGGTGTAGAGGTTATGTCATAACCAGCAAAACTAGCAATTTCTCTCCACACCGCATTGAATCACTACTCAGCTGAGTTTCCATCTTACAAAAAGTTGAAAAAACAGTTCAAGTCCCTGCCAGGGTTCATACTATGTCTACCTGAATTTAAACCATTGATTCTTTGCCTACTAACCAACAAACATTCATTGTGCTCCTAAGCTGCAGGTAAGTGAATTTAATTTCTTATGGTGTAGAGGTTATGCCACAATGTTCAAAACTGGTGATTCAGGATCTAATCCCAGCAGATGATTTACCTTCACAAATTGTTGTTCCTAGCTAATTTACTTCTCATATAATTGACCATTCCAACTCCACACCACCATGAATTGCTATTCAAATGAGTTTTCATCTTACAAAAAAAGTTGAAAACATTGTTTAATTCCCTGCCAGGGTTCAGACTATATCTACCTGAATTTAAACCATGTATTCTTTACATTCTAACCAATAAACATTCAATGTACCACTAAGCTGCAGATTAGTGAATTTAATTTCCTATGGTGTAGAGATTATGTCACCGTATGCAACACAGGTGACTAGAGATCTAATCCAAGTAGACAATTTACCTTCACAAATGTTCCTAGTGGAATGTACTTATATAATTTACTATTCCAACTCCATAGCACCATGAATCACCACTCAAGTGAGTTTCTGTTTTACAAACAAAAATAGAAAATAATGCTCAAGACCCTGCTCAGATGTGAGCCCCTTATCATTGTTCCTAGTATGCAAACACACATTCAATATGTCATTGAACTGCAGGTCAGTGAGTTGCAGTTCCAATGATATAAAGAGGTATCACATAATAATGGTGATTATGTAATAGCGACTACATTTGGGTGACTTAATTTGAGTGCCGTCAATAATAGCGAATGGTGAATGATGGTGATTACGCATTATGGGCAATAGTAGGTATGCTAGGATGCCCCACTATCAATGTGTACCATGGTGTTAGAATAATAGAGATGGGGTAGGGGGCATAGCCCCCCCCATGGGTGTGCAGAGGGTGGAGTCCCCTGTATGACACAGGTACTGTTTTGAACACCTGTGGAATGAAAAGATATACCAGAACAATGGCTTCTTAGGTTTCATTGGTGGCATAAATGTGGTGGCATAAATGATGTGGTAGTTTTAAAACAAAAAAAGGCAACAGAAGCAGTAGATAACTATGCAACATTCAATGGTGTTCTTTGTGTAGCAGTGGACCAATGAACAGTTGATGGTGGGGTATATAAATATATAATGGCAAGAGCAGAACAGGTGGCAACTTGCAAAGCAGCTGGTACCTCTACAAACTGTAAAATACTAGAATGCAAAAGTAGGGCCACTCAGCACAGTGAGTGAAAAATAAAAACCTCTGAGCTAGGTAATGTTAAAAAAATGATTTATTTAATGATGAAAAACAGCTTACAAAATTCAAACAGCACCCCCCATGCCCATGCAGACATATGTTTCATGTCACTAACAACGCTTTGTCAATGCATGATATCATATACAACAGGTTACTTAAATAATCCCAGCCTTAAAGAGACAGTCTCAATTAAAGTGCCAAGTGCTCTATATTAAATATCACACACCCAAGGGGTATGTTAAAAATGTGAATAATATCTCCCTATACACACAATGTATAAAAACAACCAGTATCTACACAAAACTGCTAATACAATATATCAGAAATACAAATACTCTTTAGACCCGTGGCACTTTAATTGAGACTGTCTCTTTAAGGCTGGGATTATTTAAGTAACTTGTTGTATGTGATAGCCTGCATTGACAAAGCATCATTAGTGCCATGAAATGTACATCTGCGTGGGCACGTGGGGTGCTGTTTGAATTTTGTAAGTTGTTTTTCATCGTCGAATAAATCACTTTTTAACATTACCTAGCTCAGAGGTTTTTAATTTTCACTCACTGTGCTGGGTGGCCCTACTTTTGCATTCTAGTATATAAATATATAGCCCAAATGTAGCTGTTTTGTGCATCACTGCATTGTGGTATCGCTGTTATTGCGGTTGCTTATTTGACTTAGCTGTGTTTACGTTCACCAAAAAAACTCACTATATTGACATGGAACCATATAGAGGCTATGTCACACCAGAAAAACAGACAACTAGGGATCTAATCCCAGCAGGTGACTGACCTTCACAGATTGTTGTTGTTAGCTAAATTGACTCATATAATTTATTATTCCATTCCACATCACCATAAATTGTTACTCAAGTGAGTTTCCAACTTACACAAACAGTTGAAAAAATGTTACGATCATTCCAGGATTCAGATTATGTCCATTTGATTTTAAGCACTGATCCTATGCCTGCTATGTGAACGAACATTTAGTGTGCCACTGATCTGCATGTAATGGATTTGCATTTCCTATGGTTTAGAGGGTATAGTACACCCTACAAAGCAGGCGACTGGGGAACTAATCATAGCAAACAATTTACCATCATGAATTGTTGTTCTTAGCTAAATATATTTCTCATATAATTTACTATTCCAACTCCACACCACCATGAATTGCCATTCAAGTGAGTTTCCATCTTACTATCAAAAATGGTTGTGTCCCTGCTAGGATCTGAACCATTAATACTTTCCCTGTAAACAAACACACATTCGGTGTGCCATGAGCTAGACATAAGTGAGTTGCAGTTACTATGGAGGAGAAGTTATGTCACAACCTGCAAAACAGGTGTCTCAAATTGTATTCAGTCCTATACAAGCCTCAGCCGGGGCTAATTTAATTGACTACAGCATGTGGCTGAACTAAGTTTAATTATCTGAAAGTCTGCTGTTTAGCTCTGCTGAAAGCCTCCAGTACATCAGCAATGACATCTAGCAAGTTCTTGCATGCATCAAAACTTATAGTGAAATAGAAAAGAAATGTGCACTACAGGGGATCAAACCTAGGGTTGTGTAAGATTGAAACTGTACACCTAGACCTAAAAGACCTATCACTGACATCATCAATGACATCATGAAGCCAAATCAATCACACTAAATATAACATTAAACTTGACTAAATACACACAAGAGTACACATAACCACAATAGATGCTAACAGCTATTCTGTTGGCACCTAAAAAGCACACAAATCACCTTAGATCACAAATGCTATAATTAGTGAATATTGTAGCTGCTTCCCTACAGACTATCCCACTCAATTATCCCTCAGGTGTTTGTCATCAGTAAATGTAGTCTTTATTATAGCTCCCTGGACAAGGATGGTTACTTAAAATCTCAGCTTCACTGCTGCAAATGTGACAAAAAGAGCAGTTGTTGCATTCATAGTCTCAAGCTCATGACTACCACATGGGACAGAAGGCATTGCAGGAAACAGAAGATCAATAAAAATGTGAACATGGAGATCCCTGGGGTCCATTTAACTAGCAGGCAAATCTAGGAAAAAAATCCTTACAGCAAACAAAGGGAAAGATACACTAGGATTACCCTTACAAATCAAATCAGTACAGCATGTTTTTGTGTAAATTTTGACTTCAGTTCCCATTTAAGAAGTATAACATATAGGACATAATTGGGTAAGGAAGGTGCCTTCCACTACAAACAGGAAGAAGGATGGGGAATTAACTAATGGGAAGGAGAAGATGGAAAGCCACGTAAGGAGGAGGGCAAAGCAGATCATTATGATCCCTCATCAGCAATCATGGATCAACCTGGCAAAGTGGTAAATCAATGTAGGTAGCCCAAGTGTTTTAGTCAGAGGATAAAGATATTTTGCCACAGAGGGCAGTCAAGCCAGATTTGCGAGTTTGTTCACCTTCTGGTGTCACTCCAAGATGAAAGGCACCTCCTGTGACATCAAGCACTGGATAATAAGGCATTTTGCCTCCACAGCTGCTACCACCAATCAGAGCAGGGATGGGCAGTGCAAGCAGAATCCAACAGTGGGTAATCCCAGGAGAAAAATGGAGGGGACATAGGAGAGGGAGGGTCCAAGACCATAATACATTCTCCATGCACCTATCACAAAAATGGCTTTAGTGGTAAGCAGGACCACAAGATGTGATAGAGATCTCCCCATGGGCTATTACAGCACCAACAGTAATAGTGAGATAAAATAGCAATGGAAAGCAACTGAACTGGGGTATGTGGCATCCCTAACATAATCACAGATTTATCCTGCTCTGCCTCTGGGGTAGTGGCACTAACAGGAGAAGAGAGAAACTGGATACAGGTTAGGCTTTGCATGATTCCACCATAGACACTGAGACACAGAGCTGCAAATAGCACAAAAAGTCAGACTATGGCATTCTAAACTGCTGCCGTAACACTCTGAAGGAGTCCAAATAGGAGGAGAATGGGCATAGAAGGTCACAGATCGACATTATACCCCTTTTCACCCAACTCCTCCAATGAATGGGGTGCCAACCACCTGCAGAATAGGGTTCCCCATATTGGGAACAAGTTCACTAGGGTAACTGGGGTTTGCACACATTGGCCAATTTGCACCATGTGGAACATGATGCCAGCAGCCAAGGCCAGGTCCTCAGTGGGGAAGGCAGTGGTGAGTACAGCTAGCTTGCCAGTGAGACAGATCTACAAATATCAGACTCCTTGTGAAGCCAGAAAGGAGAAGACTGAATAATGGACAGAAACCACACTGGCAAGGTTGGGTTCCTAAAACAGACAAATAAGACCCATGGAAGGTTTCAACCACCCCCTCACCAGTGCAATCTCAGTTTAGGGAGACTTTACTGGAGGGAAGCATCCCGTATGAAATTACCTACCAGGGTGACAGTTTTATTAAACTATGTTTTGAGGATCAGTACCAGGAGGTGGGACAAACAGTGCATCGCCTTGGGAACCATGATGATTTTAACCTCTGCAATCTTTCCAGCCAGAGAAAAAGTAAACCTTTTCTGACAGTCACACTCATCCTACAGCTTGCAAAAGGGAGGGGTAAAGTTAATGTCATGAAGTTTAGAAAAGTTGAGGATAATATGGATACTTCAAAGGACTTTGGGACCATTTTAGACCGAGAGCTCATAAGGGGGCTAAAGAGCAGTATGAGTTCAGGGGAGATCTCTTTTTTAGAAGGTTTGATCATTAGTCCTGGTGATAGTTAAGCAAATGTGTGGAGAATGGTCAGCAATTGATGAATCTCATTTGGGGTTTCCAAGAGAAGGACAAGCAAATTGTCTCCACACAGCATAGATTTGTCATTTGCAGATCCCAAGTGGATTCCCTGCATGGAATGGTGCTCCAGTATTGTGACTGAGAGAAGTTCAATAGCCAAACCAAAAAGAATAGAAGATAGGAAGCACCCATGCCTGGTGCCCTATAAGTTGGAAAGGGAACAAGAAAAAATTGTTCATTAGAACCTTGGTCATCACAGAGGAGTATATTATGGATCTAGCCAGTGAAGGCCAGTCTGAATCCCATTTTCTTGGGAATGTGCAGAATGTACCCCCACTCTACTGAGTTGAATACTTTCTTGAAATCTATAGCCAAGATTACAGCAGGAGTGGGAGAAGCTTTAGACATCTGAGGAACATTGATTAAGGACCAGAGGTCATCTGAGACAAGCTGACCCTATATGAAAAAAGATTGTGAGTGGTGAATCAGGGAGAAGAGTATAGAGTTCAGATGCCAAGCCAAGGCCATAGATAGAATCTTAGCATCTATATTTGTTAACACAACTGGGAAAATAGCTGGCCAGCAGCAGATGATCCTTACTTTCCTAGTGAAAGTCTGTGATCACTGACTCTGGAACCAAAGGGGTAGAAGGGAGGTATTATTTGCTTCTGAGTAGGTCTGCTTTGGGATGGGGGCAAGCACAGGACCAAGGATATGATAAAATTCAGTGGGGACTCTGTCTCCCTCCCAGAGCTTTCCCAGACATAAGGGAGGTAATGGTCTTCTAGACAGACAGAGGGGCATCCAAGGTCACTTGGTGCACAGGGGAAAGTTGATGAAATGGTGGCTGTGAGAGGAAAGCATCCAGCTGGGGTGCTGGCACCAGTCCCTGAGATGACTATAAGGACACATAAAACTTCATCAAAACCATATTGATTTCCTCTGGGTTGGAGCACACTAGGCTAGTGTGATCCCACAAGAAGGCAATATGTCTCTTTGCCTATTATTTATACAACCACTGAGAAAGGAGCTTGAAATACTCCTCTCCAGCCTCCCAGTATGTATGCTTGTTCCATAAGAGGGCCAGTTCAGCTTGCCTGGAGAGTAGGGAGTCAAGGTGAAAGTGAAATCATGCAATCTTAGACTAGGGTGCATCCTTCTTAGAGAGGGTGAGTTGGTGAATTCAAAGTTCTTTGGAATTCAATTGAGATTCCAGGTCCATAACCTTAGCCACCCTAGCCTTCAGATAGGCTGCCACATAGAAGATAATGACTCCTCTGATGGTGGACTGGAACCCTTTCCAGAGGTCACAACAGAAGTGTCCCCAGTGTTGAAAAAGGCTGAGCTTTCCTCCAGGATCCTGTTCCAAAAACTGTGTATCCCATAGCAAGACTGGATCTAACCTTCAAGAGGAAGAATTAGGAATGTCCAAGTCCTATACCAAGGTGATCTGCACTGAAGCATGATCAGATGTCACAATGGGAATATCATGGATTAGAGGGCTGATTGAGCCACCTTGGGGGATGTCAACCAAACTTCAATGTGACTTGAGGGCACATGGGTGGAGGAGAAACAGGAACAGTTCCTCTTGTAGGGTAGAAAGTATGTCATATGTTTGTAAAGAAGAGCTCTGTCATCATTGCCTGCACTGCCATGATGCTTTAGTATGAGGTTTCTGGGTTCCTCCAGACCTACTGACACTGGGGGCTAGTGCGAGATCACCGCTCATTTATGTCACCATTTGCGGTATAGAATTTCTACCCACTGTGGAGGAGGTTATATTTATGTTCAGCAGTCCGGGGGGCTAAGCCCCTTGCAAAAGCAAATGTTTCCCAGGAGGGCATTTTGGTGCTGTAAATCCCAGGAGACCAAATGCCTGGGCTGCAATGCCAGGTGGCATTTTGCTGATGCCATAATATGCATCGGCAAAATGTTTGTTGCTGCGACAAGGGTGAACCATCAACATCTTAACAACAGTTCAGTATTAAATGCATAAGTAACACGATACAAAAGGGTGTGTGTTTATACAAAGTCACAAAAGCAGCATGGCTACTTGAATACTGAAGAGCATTTACTTGGCCAGTATGGCAATATATTGGGTGCACCCTACCAGGAAAATCAAACTGTAGCACACTCCATCAACACAGAAAGAAGGTCAGCACTCCAATTAGTATAGTGAAGTTTTGCATGTACTTTTACTCTACAAGGAAACAGCAGCAGCAGTAGTAGTGAAGTAAAGCGTAAAACATTGGTTCACAATTATCAGTTCACAGTCACAGATTATATTTACTCCATAGTGGTTCCAACATGTAAAGATTTGCAATTTTTATTCCGCTGACTCTGCCAGAACCAAACACCAGAGGATCACAATAGCCAACAGGGTGTGTGTTTATATTTGTAAATTGCATGCTGACATGCATTGTGAGGCACCAGCCGCTTGCACCAAGTTCCTTCAACCATCTGGAAGTGCAAGTTGCAAATCTAAACACACCCTGGAGTATCTTACTGTGCTTATAAAATGGGAAACAAGCAAGCAAGCATAACATGCATTTAGTATTTTAATACAATTGTGAGAAAAAACAGCAAATAAAAAAGAGAAACAAATTGTTCCTCATACAATATAACCCCCCCCACTCTTCCCTGCAACAAATGCAGCCCCTTACTACAGCCTCTACACAAACACAGTACACTGTCCCACTTCACTTCCCAAACCTCCCCTCCACTCATTATAAGGTCTGCAATAAATGAAAACACATACTTTGCATCATGATCCTCCCATACAGACACACAGTCAAGCAGGCATGCGCACATACACATATACACACACACACACACATGGCAGTACAGCCAGTTACCCAGTGTCTCCATATAAAGATTAGCTGAAACTGGAGCAGGAAGAGGCAAACTAGATTAGGTTACATAAGTACACTGGGTAACTCGAGGAAGGTCTGGTCCAGGTAGGCTTAATTGAAATCCAAAGATGTGCTGGCAGGCCAACCTAGCTCCCTTTCTGATGTTGTAAAATGTTTTGAGGGAAATACCCACAGCATCCTGCTGCTGTGTTTGAGACAGCAGGATGAAGAAGGTGGAGGAGGGAAGAGGGAAGTCAGCCTGAGTCTGATACAACACAAGGAGGATGCCTTGCAATGTTATTTAAACATTTACTTCCTTCCTCTACTTGTCTGTCTTACTCCACCACTCACTGTGCACACACTGCCCCAGTGGAGATATTTAAAAAAAAAAGATTTGTGCTTTGTTGCTATACATGCTGCAGCTAGGTCTCCTAAAAGAGAAAATGGAACTGGAAAGGAATAAACTAAGTAATCATTTGTCTACCCTGGTAAACGTATTTGAAATTTATCGACAGATAAGGACCTAATGGCCCACCCAGTCTGCCCATTTTGTCCTTGTCTGCACTATCACTGCAGACCCAAACTGATAGCCAGCTACTCCCCCACCCCATTTTCCTACATTCCTTTGTGCCTATCCTATGCATGCTTGAAGCCCATCACTGCTTTTGCCCCCCTCGTTTCTACTGGAAGACTGTTCCAAGCATCCATAACTCTTTCAGTGAAGAAGTACTTCCTCACTTCCCTCCTAAATTCCCCCTTTCCAGCTTCATAGCATGCCCTCTTGTTCTCAGGCCCCATCTCTTCTGAAAAATACTCCCCTCCTTTATCTTATTCATCTCATGAGGTACTTATAGGTCTCTAGGTGGCAAGACAGTGTGGCAAGGTCATAGGCAAGGCTAGTGGGATGCTGGGGTGCATTGGGAGACATTTCTAGCAGAAGAAGGGAGGAGGTGATCCCACTGTATCCTTCACTAGTTCCGCTGGCCTCACCTGTGCAAAGACTTTGACAAGGTGGAAGCAGTCCAGTGGAAGGCTACCAAAATAGTGCAGGTGTTGCACAGGAAGCCATATGAGGGGATGCTGTGGGATCTTAACATGTATTCCTTGCAGGAGAGGAGAGTGAGATGCGACATGATTGAGACATATAAGTACCTTATGGGCAAACAAGGTGCAGGTGGGGAGTCTCTTTCTGTAGACAAAAGCCCCAGAACACGGGGACATGCAATGAAGCTGGTGGGGAAATTTAAGACCGATGTGAGAAACACTTCTTTACTGAAAGGGCGATGGATGCCTGGAACAGCCTGCCAAAAGAAGCCGTGGGGCCAAAAACAGTGGTGTGCTTCAAGCATGTGTAGGATAGGGACATGGGCATAATAAGTAAAGGAGAGGGAAGTGGGATGGACACTGGTGACCAAATAGGGTCCAAGGTGTCAGAATAGGTAGAAAAAAGTAGGGTGGACTGGATGGGCCTACCAGTCTTTTTTTGTCAACAAATTCCATTTCTGTGTTTTAATCATGTCTCCCCTCCACCTCCTCTCTTCCAAAGTGTACATATTGAGAACCCCAAGTCTCTGTAGGGCTTATGATGTTGCCCCTGCACAATTTTAGTTGCACTCCTCTGGACAGCCTCCATGCTGTCTATGTCCTTCCTGAGATGCGATCTCCAGAACTGGACACAATACTCCAGGTAGGTTCTCACCAATGATCGATACTCTGTAACACCACCTCTGTCCTTCTGCTGGTGATTCCCCTTCCTATCCACCCTAGCATCTTGCTTGCCCTGCCCACTGGCTTGCTGCACTGTCTCGCCACCCTGATGTAATCAGATATGACAATTCCCAAGGTCCCTATGCTGGTTAGGGACCATCAATATCTCCCCCCCATTTTATGAACTGCCCCTTGGTTTCTGTGGACCAGGTGCACCATATTGTACTTTTACTCATTGAAACCGAGCTGCCATACACTTGACCACTCCTTGAGTTTCCTCAGATATCTACTCATTCCCTCCACCCCCTCCGAATTATCTACCCAGATGTATATTTTGGAGTCACCTGCAAATAGGCATACGTTCCCTTCCAGCTCTTCTGCAATGTTGCTTATAAAGGCAAAGTCAAAGTCAAATTTATTTATAAAAGTGCCTTTCCAAGGAGATCAAGGCACTGTACATATTTATTAGGCATACAAAGATATAAAATCAGCAGACATAAAATCAGTTGTTTATTATTTAAATAATACTATTATAAAGTCATTGAAGAGGACTGGTCCCAGTACTGAGCCCTGAGGTAGTTTGCTGGTCCTTCAGGGAATTGATGAATAGGGCTGTCAGAGGTGCAGCCAGTACCTCCCTGAGTACCCACCACACCCTTGGGTGTACCCAGTCAAGACCCATAGCCTTATCCACCTTCAGATGCGCAAGTTCTCTCTGAACTCTTTCCTCTGTGACAGGACTTGTATCTTCCTCCCTCTCCCTTGTATTCTTACTGCTTATATGTGGTCCATTTGTTTGAGACAACCCACGTCTGCAAGATTAGGGGGCACAAAAGTGAAGTGCAAAATATATGTTGTCTCTCAGTAAATCCTCACTAATGGAGATTAAAAAAGCACACAAACAATCCTCTCTAAAGCAACCAAGGGGAGGAGAGGAAAGTCCCAAAATGACTATGAAGTCCAGACCTGAGGGGAGGTTCACCCAAAATTAACATCATACCATTACTAGGGAGGTGAAGGAGATTGGACCAATGGGATAAGAGGGGGTTAGCAGTACCAAGGAAGAGGGGATACAGAGGGTCTTGACAGGAACCAGTGGTGAAATTCACCAGAGTCAATCTGTTTTCAGTTTAGTGCCACCTCAAAATCTCAATTTCTTGATACTCCTCAGCAGACTGAGAAATATGCCTATGAGCAGAATGTATACTACAATACAGAGCAGCAAACGAATGATATAATCAACCTCACCAGAGGTCGATAGCACCAAGGTAAATAGGCAAAAACAGATGGTGCTGCCTGGGTCACCCCATCATGGGACTTCTGCAGGCAAGAACTATCTCCTGCCCCAGGCTTATTGTATCAAGAGGAAGGACTCTAGGTGCTAGGATTTGGATGTATAGCCGGGCTCTGGAGAGTAAATTCAAAAAAGATAAGTCCATGCACATACTGCAGATGAGCTAGCTGAGACAGGAGGCCAGAGAATATGAGGGGATGGGGGATAGAAAGGGAATGGGAGGCCACTCACTGAAGAGATGCAAGCACAACCTGTCATGTGCTGGGAAACAGTGGTTTCCAGCCTGGTGTGGCAACCTACTCCTCTTGGCCACCCAAAGCCCATCAAGTAGACAGAAACCCTCAACTTTCCCCCAAAATAGCTGGCTTAACAAAAGATTCCTCAGTGGCCTAAAAGTGAGGTGTCACACTAGAATCAAATGATTGGTACTGTAAAAGTAACATGAGGCAACCAACACCATAAAGCATATAACATTTTAACAATGCTACAACATTGGAAGACACAACTGTGGTTTTTAACAGAGTCCACAGACAGTTACAGGGTGGTGCCATCAAAGCCTTATAGCAGTCCCAAGCCGCATGCCTGTTAGAGGCTCTAGGCCAGTTAAGACAGCCAAAGCCTTGATGAGTCCATGGAGAATGACCACAGAACACTCCTCCATGGAGAAAACATCATAACCTCTGCAGGACCCAAAATATACAATTTAAAAGGCAGTTACAGTCAAGGAGGAGTCTCAGTCATGGCCTTGAGCAGGTTTTGGAAGCTTCTTTAGGGAGCTGGTGAGATCCTCTGGACCCAAGGACATGCTCTGAGGAAAGGGTGTAGCCACTGCAATTGATGCCCAAGATTTAGGTTGAGCTGGAGGTCCGAGTAGAGGCAATGTTTATTTCAGAGGAAGGTCCATAGAGTCTGCAACTGGTGATGGTGCTCTCAGCTCCTGGAACATTTTAGGGGAGAGTGGGACCACCTGTGAAGGAGGTGGACATTGGGAACTCTGGCTGTGGGATCTCTCTGCAGGTGGAGGGGCATACCTCTTGGCTGAATTCAGTTGCATCTATGGCCCCTACCTCTCTTGGGCAAGGCTAGGTACTGGGTTGGCACAGAGGAGCAAACCAGTCGGGAAGAAGCTGGCAGGCAGAAGCTAGAATAAATTCAGGAGCTTCTCAGAGTGGGTAAAGAGCTGTGTAGGAGGCAAGTGTTGCATCAGGCAGCTAGATAAAAGCTCTTTTTGCCACATCTCCAGCACTTTTGGAGTTATATTAACTTTATTTCCTGCTTTTCTTTTGCCCCACACAGGAAGAGCCAGAAGTCAGCCATGGGAGGCCAGGAGGTACAGAGGGTAGAACACAGAGGAGCAAACCAATCGGGAGGGAGCAGGCAGGCAGGAAGCCAACATACATTTGGGAACTTTTCAGAGTGGGTTCATTGCTGCGCAGGAGGTGAGCGCTGCATCAGGCAGCTAGATAAAAGTATTTTTGCTTAATTTCTAGTGCTTTTTGGTGTGATATTAACTTTGTTGTCTGCTTTTCTTTTTCTCCATACAGGAGGAAAATAAAGTTGGCCATCTTAGAGGAAGTGGAACACACAGAAGCAAACCAATTGGGAAGGAGATGTCAGGCACAAAGTCAGCATAAATTCTTTGTGCCTCAGCGTGTCCTATTCTGCCTTAGAAGCATCTGTTGGTCATCCTCAGGGACACTGCACTCTGCAGGACACTCTGCAGGGGAGACATCAGACCAAGGTAAGGAGGTAACACATTACTGGTTACTGGTTACTGTTTACAATAGCTAGGGGGAATTTAACTATAGGCTGCAGTCATATGACAAGTGGTAAATGAATAGTAGATAACCAGAATAAAGTAGGTACATCTATGAGGGTTAGAAAAGTGAAAACAAGAGATACCCTATGTAGGGTAGAGTAACAAATTAATGTCAGGTAAGCCAGAGAGAGAGAAATACTGTAGGAAGCACTGTACTTCCCCCTTTCCCCCCGTTTCTTTCATGTAAGCACTTGTTTACTTATTAACTCAGCACTTGTTATTGTCCCCTTCAATATTTTATGTGCAACACTGTTGTAACACTGTAACACCTGCCTTACAACTGTTAGTGTTGATCCTGTAACTTGAATGTATAATGTCTCATTCCAGTTGTACCCCTTCCCCCAGGTCACACTGGGAGATGAGCAACTTGTTGCTCAGTGTGCCTTCCTGGTGAAACATTTCAATAAATAAATAAATAAATAAATAAATAAATAAATAAATAAGGAGTAGAAAGGAGGCAGAAGGGTACACAGAAATTTGAACAGACACAAAGTAAAGGAAGGAAACATCATGGGAGTGGTACATTGCAATGGTTGTGGGGTTGCAGTCCTTTGGGACACCTTCTGGAGACTGAGGTGATGCCCCATCTGTATGCATCTCTTGGGGTTGAGGGCAGAGGTTGCTGGCCTCCATGCTGAATTACCAAGGATACAGAGGATCTTCTGCCCTTTCCCAGGAACCACCAGGTGTGCTGACACTCTGCCAGAGCACATATATGCAGAGGCAGAACAGATGGACCTTGGTGGGCTCTGGGAAGGTGTGGTGGTTGGAGGGGTGCACACTCCTCAGCCAATACCACATTTTAATTCCATCACTTTACTGGTAGGATGGGGCAGCTAAGAGTTAGCTCCCATAAGAGTGGGAATGGAGGATGGTTATCCTCAGAAGCAGAGGCCCCAAGGAGGGAAGAAGAGGCTCCCAGCTAAGGAGGAAGCAGCTATAGGTGGGAGATTCTATTGCTGGGGGGATAGAATTGGGAGCAGGGTGGAGGAAGGGGTGGAAATGCCTGAGAGGTGCTTTGGCTTGGAGGGATGACCAGCATATCCAGAGGATCATTAGGGCAGCAGGAGATGGGAGGGAGCTAGACATTATTGCCCACCTGGGGACAAATTATCTGGCAAGAAATAGAGCATGGGTAGTGCAGGGTAATTTCACTGAACTTGGGAGGGACATCAAGTAGATGGCACACACAGTAACTTTTACCAAGGTGTTACCTGTGTACAGTCAAGAAGAGGCTAGGACAGTTTGCAACAGGGCTTTGGAGTATGGAGGAGGGCCTTGGCTACATTGAGAACTGGGGGCCAGCCTAGGAAGATACCGGCCTCAATAGCAGGGTTGTCAGAACTGGTTCTTAAAAGATTAGAACCCCTTTGGAACCAGAACACCAATGGGTTCTAAGTATTACTGCTTCTAAATGCTTAACAATGCTTTTTTGTTCAGACTTTTCAAATACAGGGGATGTCAGTCTGGAAAACAAACTACCTGGTATTACATTTTAAAATGTGTTCCGAGTGTGCTGCTCATATACTTGTACATACAGCTGTGCCAAACCTCAACATATCAGTTGTGACCCTTCGTCTTTGCTTTTTGAATGGCACACAGTGTTTCTCTTGCTTTTCTGTGTATGCAGTGAAACAGAATATAGATTGTTCTGCTAGAGGACATCTCTCTTTGTAGGTGCTTTTTTTATCCTCTTAGTACCTCTCCTTGTCACCCCCCAGTCCTATATGCAAACAAGTTAGAGTTCTGAAGAAAATTAGAACCATAGAACATTTTGAAAAGTTCTAGATTAGAACCAGAACCCAGAACATCAATGGGTCTGCTTGACAACCTACTCTATATTTATTTATTTGAAGAGATTTACCAGGAAAGCAACATGAACTGAGAACAGCTCATTTCCAGCAGTGTCCTAGGGGGAGTGGGGAACATAGGTGGGGGGATAATACAACATTTAGGTGAATACAGAGTACAGTACATATAGGTGAATACAGAGTACAGAATCATACACAAAGCAGAATATAACGCAGGTAGTTGGTAGCTAGGAACAAGTGCAGTAAACAGGGTCTGTCATTGCAGTTGCGGATCAGGTAATAGAAGTATGAGCATAGGTTAATACATAGACTAAGGTGAGCAGAGCATCAATAACTGAGCATTTAAACATTTGGTTACAGCCAAGTGAGAGAGCATGGACAATATGTTGAATACAAACCAAGCATGAGCAGGCAATCAGATAACAATTAACTTTGGTAAGCATTAAACTTATGCCAGGAGGTCACCCCTTATTAGTGCAGTGGAGAGAGATGGGAAGGAGCCCTAGTGACTGTAAGTGCTGTAATTCGGTGAGGTGGAGCCAAGTGGAATCTGGGGGGGTAGGGAGAACTTGTGGGTAGAAATAGGTGATGGGGAGCCAGAGCCACCTCCCCTTCAGGATATAGAGAACCCTGCAAGTGGATGTGGCACTAGCTGGGAGAGGGGATGAGGACTAAGGAGATATAGATTATGGGGGGCATGAGGGAGTATGCAGAAGGAATTGGAATGGGGAGGGAGGGAGTGTTAAGGGGTGGGAGAAGGGATAAAGAGTATTGCAGAGGGATGTGGAGTAGAGGAAGGTTGGGGGAGGGGAGATGGGGATAAAGGGAAATGGAGATTGCAGAGGAAGAGAAGGACTAGGAAGAGAGAGGGAGGGAGAGAGAGGAGGGAGGATTAGAGGTGGGAAGGGAGGAGAAAGGGAGGTGAGAGTAGTGAGAGATGGGGTATGGGAAGGAGAAAAAGGGGTAGTGTACTTGTAGGACATGGGGTTGGGGGTCAGGGGTAGAAAGGGGTAGGGCTGGCTCAGCGGAGTGTATATGTGAGGAATGATTTGCATTTTCAGAGTAGGAATTAGTTGGGGTAGGTGTACTGTTGATTAGTTGCAGTTGCAACAGTGAACCGAGTGTGTCTGCAGGAGGAATGAGAAGGAACGGTGAGAATAGGCAGAGCGAATTTCGAGGGGAAGGGAGTTCCAGGAGCTGGAAAATAGGTAGGAAAAGGTATTTCAACCAGATGAGGATTGCCTTGGCGGGAGGGCAAGCGTTCTGAGTGTAGGTGCATGAAGCAATTAGCAGGAGGGTGGGAGGATTGACAAGATGGAGGACAGATAAGATAGTAGAGTGCCAAGCCAGAACTTACCTACTAGGCTGGCAGTATGGGACAAGTGTCTGGCAGTGAGGAAGGGGAAGGAAAGAGAGGTATAGAGATGGCAGTGATGGGTGAAAGGGGGACAGACAAAGACAAAGCGGCAGAAGGAGTTGAAGAGAGTGTCCAGTCTGGCTAGGTTGGTCTTTGGAGCAGAGTCAAAGACAGGGAGAATCATCTTTTGAACAATTTCATGCCTGGCTTGCATGGGCAGCAGGTGTCTGTACAGGGCACCGAGCTTAGGGAGGATTTTTTTGTGCATGGCATCTATGTGTATACCGTAGTCAAGATTCCTGTCTAGCCAGAGCCCAAGGTACTTAAATGAGTGGACGTCATCCAGTTTAGTACCTGTAAGAGTGTGGAAATTGGGGGTGGAGATGATTGTTGCCAGTTTTTGTTTGGTGCCAAAGGTCATAGAGACAGTTTTTTTGGCATTCAGAGAAAATTGGTTGGCACAAAACCAGCGCTGGACCTTGTAAAAGTCCAACTGCAGACTGATAGTCACTTTGGCAGGGGATTTTCCAGATAATAATAGCGCAGTGTCATCTGCATGCATGTGTATGCATGCTGATGAGCAGACATTAAGGAGATCATTAAGGAATACGGAAAATAGAATGGGGCCAAGTACTGAGCCTTGGGGTGAAACAGAGTTGATTTTGAGGGAAGGGGAGGAGGAGTCTCCGACTCTTACAGATTGGGACTGGCCAGTGAGGTATGACTGGAACCAGGAGGTGGCTGTTTTGGAGAAGCTGGCCACTGTCAGCTTGTGGAGTAGGAGGGTGTGGGTGACAGTGTTGAAAGCTTTGGCCAGGCTGACAAAAATGGCAGAGGTGATGCAACCCTGGTCCATCCCTGTGAGGATTGAGTCAGTGAGTCAGAGGAGGGATGTGGTAGTGGAGTGTTTTTTTATGGAAGCCAGACTGGAAAGGGGTGAATGAGGAGGAGTCAAGGAAACTGGAGAGTTGCTCGAGCATGAGGTGTTCTTGAACCTTAGCCAGGATGGGTAGCAGGAAAATGGGGTAGAAACTGCTAGGATTGGAGGAGTCACCCCCTTTGGGAAGAGGGATCATGGTAGCAGATTTACAAGTCATTGAAACAGATTCGTGCAAGAAGGAGAGGTTCATGAGGTGGGTTCAAGGGTAGCGTGATAGCGTAGGTGGAGATGTGAATAAGTTTTGGGCCAGGATCATCTGGGCTCTTGTCTTTGTTTGGATTCAAGGTAAGTAAGACTTTCAGGGTGTCGTTAGGGAGGATTGGTTTAAAGGTGAATTTGGGGGGGTGATGGGATTGTGAGTAAGGGGGCACAATGGGAGTGGGGTGAGGTATACTTGGAAGGGATGCAAGAAGGGAGGAGGCACAGGATGTAAAGAAGTTATTGAATTCCATAGCTAAGGAGAGTAGGTCATAGAGTAATCTTAGGCCATTCCTTACTGGTGAAGGGGGTTGGGAGGGTAAGGAAAACAAGGCATGGATAACCTTCCAGAATTTGGAGGGGTTGTTTATGTTATCTTGGAAAGAGGTGTTGACATATTCCACTTTAGCGAGGTGGATGGCACGGGTACAGGCATTCCGGAGTGTGCGGTAGCTCTTGAGATTATTGAGGGCGGGGGAGGATTTGTATGCAGACCATGCTTGATCACACGCTCGTTGGAAGGCAATAAGTTTGGCAGAGACCCAGGGCAGTTGACTGCCATGGACCCTTGCATTTCTTAATGGGGCATGGCGGTCCCAGACAGATAGGAATTGCGAGGAGAAGTAGGATAGAGCTGAGTCAACTGAGTGGGCAGTGAGCATGGGTGACCAGTCAGTGCTGGACAGTTCCTTGTGAATGGGAGAGATGTCACGGGAGCGGAAAGAGTGGAGTTTGAGTATGGGGGGGTCTTTGTATGGTGGATCTTGCGCATGCAGTAGATCATTTTGTGGTCACTTAGTGTATTGGGGAGTGTCCTGGATATAATGACATGGTGGGGATGAGAAGAAAGGGCCCAGTTAAGCAAGATATGTTTACCTGTTTTGTGATTTAGGTGAGTGGGGTCTGCTATCAGTTGCTTTAGGTTTAGAGAGGCTGCATAGGTGCAGACTTTGGGCTGCTTCTTGGCAAGCCAGTTTATGTTGAAATCCCTGAGAAGGTACAGTTCCCCTGGGATGGCAAGAGATGTGATGGTGGAGATAAGATCGGAGATAGAGGAGAGCATGGAGACAGGGAGGTTCGGGCAGCAATAGATGCCTACAACATAGATGAGGATGGAAGAGGGATGAATATTTTTATCAGTAATACCTCATAGGCAGACTGGGAGGAGGCTGAGAGGCAGACAGAATATTTGAGGGAGGGGGCAATATACATAGTGACACCTCCACCCCTGGAATTGCAATCTTGGTGGATAATAGAATACCCTGGGATGGAGATGTCGGTGTCTGGGATTTTAGTGCTGAACCAAGACTGAGATAAAATAAGAACAGAGGGCTTTAGTTCCAGGACCAGTGACTGCAGGAGGTCGGTTTTGGGTAGGAGGCTACATATATTTAAGTGGGCTATACTTAACCCTTTGGGAAAACTCATTATGGGGAAGGGGGTGGGCCTGGGTTGAGTTCAACATCACCAGATGTGGAAAGTAGGATAAATATTAGTGAGTGAGGAAGTATTGCTGACCAGTATTTTGTCCTGGGATATAGGCAACCGGTGCATGGAGAGGGGTCAGTTATCCAGTAGTGATGTGTGGTGAAGGTACATAAGGCTGCTAAGTAGGGCCCTGTACCATACAGCAAACTGGCAGTACGGCACCGGGGTGAGTGAGGGGCAGTGAACAGTCAGGGTGAGGCAAGAGTAGTGGCAAGCGAGGTAGGGCAGATATGAGGTGGGAGTGGGAGAGGGAGAGAGGGTTCAGAGGAGGGAGAAAGGGATGCTAGGGAGAAAAGAGGGTGAACCAGATAAGGAAGAGCACCAACATAGTTAGGCTTAGTTGATATGGTGGTTGGACTTAATAATGGCCAGGGCAAGTGGAGCAGAGGTAGGATAGTTCAGCCTTGAAATTTATTATAGCAAACTAAGTTGCTACAGTTCTGGTAGGGTTAGAGTAATTTAACAGACTGAGTCAGGCTGGTTACAGATATGCCGTTTTACAAACTGGCTGCTGACTTGTGCAGGGAACAGTTATGTAGTTTTACAGTTTAGTTGCAGTCGCAAGACCTACTGTGTATGTCGGGACTGCTGTCATAAAAAATTTGAACCTATTTAGCAATAGGCTATAGCATTTAATAATCAGTAAACAGTATAAACATGTTAAAAAGAAAGGAAAAAATAGATTAGGTTGGTTACTAGTGGATGACGCTTGTAAAAATAGTGGCCACTAGTGGTGGGAGAAGATAATCTTCAAGTGGGAAAGCCAGCTGATAGTTTTTTTTTTTCCACACGTGACCCACACTATAAAGGTAGTAGATCACCAAGGGTGGTGCTGGGGGTGGTGGGGTAGCAGATGCAGAGCATCTGCAGGGCAATCCTTGCAACGAGCGAACATCCAAATGCCTATATGCTGTACATGTGTGGAGCTCCAAGGGACATGCTCTGAAGTTTGGGGAAGGCTTCTTCAGGGGGCTCTCGCAACCACAGAAGGGAGCTGTGTGGGGAGGAGCAGAGAAAAAGCATGGGTTATCAGCAGGTAAGGGTAGGGGGGGCTGGTCTAGAAGGGGAAGGGACAGTGGTACTGATCTCCGTGGAATTCTGTTACATTGCTACAGCAGGAGACTTGCAGGGGCTGCAACGTGGCAGTAGGAGACAGTATCAAGCTCTAAGTTTAAACAGTACCAGCAACAGTGGCAAACTGTAGGTTTAAAACAGTACCAACAACAGTGGAAGAATGAACAGAGTAGGATATGCTTTAAATAAAAATACATGTATATATGGCAGGCTAAGAGAGGTAATTCCCTCTTAAGGTAACAGCAGAAATTAATGCAGAATAAAGGATATGCTTTAAACAAAATACATATGGCAGGCTAAGAGAGGTATTTCACTCTTAAGGGAACAGCATGATTACTGCCGAATTAATGCACTTTAAACAGGTACATCTATGCAAAGCAGACTAAGAGAGGTATCCACTCATTTAAAGTACAGCAAAATCATTGCAGAATTAATACAATTTAACAGGCTTTTTTAAGCATGTAGCCTATCTCCACTGCTATGCTGACTTTTTTAGCAACAGTCCAGGGTGTTTTTCAGCTGAAATGTATAATTGTCACCAAAAGCAATCCTCATAGTAGTGGCGTCAAATGCTTGTATGCGTACCTGTGTGGAGCTCCAGGGCACGTGCTCTGAAGTTCAGGGAGGGCTTCTTCAGGGGGCCCTCGCGACCACAGAAGGGAGCTTTGTGGAGCTCTGGGGGATGTGCTCTGAAGTTCAGGGAGGGCTTCTTTAGGGGGCCCTCATGACCATGGAAGGGAGCTGTGTGGAGCTCCAGGCGACAGGTAAGACATATAGGATAGCGTATGGGAGCCCATACACAACCACACTATTCTCATACCGAGTGGTTTCCATGATGATGAGGACATTGAGAGCAAAGCTCAAGAGGTTCCTATTGTTATGGAAACCATGAGATATGAGAATAGTGTGGTTGTGTATTTGGGCTCCCATGCACATTTTTATGTAGTGTATGGTGTCCCAAAACACATGATCGCTAACTTTTTCTTGTTTTTATAGTCAGTGTTTGCCACCGGGGACCTGTTCTTCTCATTCATTTGCCTGCTGGCCAGCTCACACATGTGATGCATCAACTGCCCCCTGTCTTATGAACAGTGCTGATGGCAACAGTTGCATTGTGATGTAGTTACTAACGCAGAATGAAAAGTCATTCTGCGTTAGTAGCTATGTCACTACTGCCGCAGAACATTTGACAGTGTATGGATCTCCATACACAACCTTTCACCATACACTATAGCCTGCATTCTTCCAAGAAGGGACCACAGTCCTCAGTGGGAGGTTTAAAAGTGATGTGGATGAGCATTTAAACTAGCCACAGGGGAGGATGTAAAACCATGGGAGGCAACAAACATCCCCCAGATGATGGAGCATCAAGGAGGGAGGACCCAAGGGGAGCAAACTCCTCTAGGACAGGAGTGTAAGAAGACAGGGGTAGGGACAAGACAGAGGAAAAGGGAGCTATAAATCAAATTGGCAAGATTAAAGGATTAAAGGAGACAGGGAAAGGTGACAATAAGAAAAGAGGTGAGTCAGGGGGAGCTGCAGGAAACAGCACAGGCAGGAAGGAGGAGGGAAGCAAGCAGGCATGGAGGGAGTAACGTAAGAAGAGCCATGTGCGCCAATCCACAGAGTCATGGAAACAGAATTACAGACCTGGAAGTCATCATGGCAGAGGCTAGCCTGAATTTGGTGGCCATAATTGAGTTATTGTACACTGAACACCACAGCTTGGAAATGGCCATTTCTGGCCACTCTTTATTCAGGAGAGACAGGGCTGGGAGAAGGTAAGGAGGCATTGTACTATATGTGAGGGAGGGAATCAAGGCCCTTGAGGTACAGGGTACTCAGAGTTAAAGGCAGTGCTGGAGGTGCTGTGGGTCATCTTGGAGACCAGCACTGGGGCTGTTACCCATACAAGGCTAATGTACAGACCCAGAGGAGTAATTTTGGCGTAAAAGTTTCAGGGGACAACGTCACTCTCAGCCAGCCTCAGATCACAAGTGCTATGTTACCCAGCAAAAAGTAAATTATCTATGGAAAAATACCATTATTTCTATCAACATACCTTTGAAAGTGAATACGTAAATACATTATACAAGCAGGACTACACTAATGTAAAACCTCAAAGGGTACCTGAGCGTTCTCTCACGCTGCCTCGAAGCACTGGAACTCTTCTCCTTGCCGTCCATCACTCGCCGACTCATGCTATACTTAAAAACAATTCTACCCCTTGCTTGTGCTTTGATCCTACCTGGTTCTCCTCTATCTAGTGCACTTACTACTGCCCTATCTTTACCCAGATTACCTAACCCGTTCTAATTTTGCTTCTCTGACATGTCCTCCTACCTTAAACTTTCTGTTGATTTTGACTTTACCCGAATAGTTCCTCTCCCTTTTATCCTTCTGCTCATTTTCTTTGCTTGCACTTACCTGGTACTAAACCACTGTGTGTCTCTGCCATTGTTTGGTTCCCTTACTATGTACTCCGCCAGACCGCCACTCATTCCTTATTGTTCATTACTGTGTGCACTTATCATTGTATTTTTGCTTAGCTGGATATCTTCCCTTTGTTCCCTCCCTCCTATTCATGCTACTGTTTGTTTTTACCTTACATTATACCCTCAGTGCCACTCTCCAATGTTTTATGTGCCTGTATTTTCTAAGAATAACATTGTATAACTAGGTCAAGACTGTATATCCTATTACGTTATTTGTCTCTGCCATCATGGGAAATTGTATTATTTACCTAATTTTTTGTACTTTCTCTGTATTGTATATTCTCTACTTTGTAACCTCCCAGGTTGTGCCTGCAAATAGTCATCTCTATGGCTAGTGTGCCTCACCCAGTCAACAAAAACTAAATAAAAATAAATAAAATAAAAAAACAAAATATTGCACCTCACCTCTACTATCCTGGAAAATGCAGTAGACATCAGAACCCAATTGCAAATTACATATCACAGATTACATCTCATTTGGTCTATTTTGGTTAAATATATACTAAGATGTGCACAAGCTAGCAGGACCCACCAGCACAACAGCAATGCAAGTGGCAAACATTTGGCAGTGACAAATGCTTGTTATTTTTGGTTTTGCACAGCTGTTAATTCATTTTAACACAGAAGCACACAATTTGATGGCAGATAAGGACTGCTTCACTTGACTTAACCAGTCTGACCATTTTTCCCTACCTATATTATCACCATGGTCTGTAGACCCAACTTGATCTACAGCTCTTTCTCCCTCCCCCCTTCCTTTCCATAATGACTCCTTTGAACCATGCACCCAGACCCACCTGCAGGGTAAGGGTTTGATTTTTTTTTTTATTGATGGCTGAGGGCTGGCTGGAATTCAATGGGCAAAGCAATAAACTACTCCCCCAACCAGGCCTTAAAAGGCCATCCCCCGGGCCAGTCCTCATTCGTTTTCTTCATTGCGGCTGGAGGCGCTACTCCTCATACCTCTTCTCCTGTTCTCTTGCCTGTTCTTTGTTTACTGCATTTTAGCAGCACTTCTGACTGCCGGCTCTGTTCCATTTCCCTGCTGTTCATTCTACTGCTCACTGCCACTGGCCTACATCTCTCTCTCCCTCCCACCTGCCCCCTGTTCCCCATGTCTATTTCAGTCCGGTGTTCATTTTTCCTCACTTGCATACCTCCATCCTGTTCCCGTCCTGGTCTGATATGCTGAGTAGCCTCTTTTGCCAGTTCTACCTCCTGGTCGTAGCTCTATGCGGCCTCCCCTTCTGTTGCCTGTGCTCCTTCTCTGTCTCGCTGCTCAGTGGTTGTCTGTGGCTCCTTAGTTCTCGCAACCCTCCTCCTCACTCTGTTTCCCCTGTACATTTTTCATAGTTTCATTTCCCTTCTCTCTCTCTCTCTCTCTCTCTCTCTCTCCATTTGCTGCACCTGTCTCTGTCGCCTTCTCTCTTCCGGGTTTGTGCTGGTGTTGCCACTGCCCAGCTTTCCCTCATACATTCCCCACTTCTCCTTCTCCTTTGATCTGTCTTCCTTTGCTCTCTGTCCCTTTTGCTCACTGTGCTCATCCCCACTGCTACAGAGGATGCCTCGCTCCTCTGCTTTAGTTCTCTCCACAGCGACTTCCTGAGCCCTGTGCTGTTGAGCTCCTAGACAGTTCCTGTGAGCTGGGGGACAGCATTTACTTCACTCCTCTCGACTTCTATTCTCCCCCTGGTTGATGCTCACCTCCTGACCTTTCGTTCCTGTTCCAGGACTTCATTTTTGATGGCCTGTCTTGATGTTTGGACCACATCTACTGTTATTGCCCTGTGGTTCGAATCCTGATCTCCCTTATTGTTTCCCGACTCCCTTTTAAAGGGGCAGTTGCTCTCTATAGGGACTGCGACTCCTACTGTCGGTTCTTGTCTGGTCTCCTCTTACCTCCCCTTATACCTCATTTTCTTCCTGGTACTCCTACCCTTCCTTTCCTCACCCTCAACCCAACCTGTTTGCCACCCATCCTGTTTCACATCATAGGACTATCAATCTGACTGGACTGTATGCCTGGCTGGCGTGCTCTGCAGCCTTCCTCTGGGATTTGTTATTTGTCCCTGACCCTGATCTCCCTGGCCTTTGCTGCTCATTGCCCTTGGTTACACCATGATGCACTTTCTTAATTGCATCCCTGACTGTGCTTCCCCATGGTGGGTGCTCACCCTCCTCCTCTCATTCCCTTCATGCTCCATTCCTCTCCTTCTCTAACCTCTGCTTTCTTTTGGGGGCTTCTCTATCCTGCCATCCCACTATACCACCATACCCTACTCATTAACATCGCCTAATATTCCCTCCAGCATATCGCCCTGCCTACTTATTTCCTCCTCCTCCTCCTCTGACCCTATTCCTTCATTCTAATCAAACCTATTCAGATGTCCTCCTGGTACTACCTACCTCACCAGTAGCTGCCGGCTTCACCTGGCTGCTACCTTCATGCAATTCTATCCATTCTTAATTTGGCTCTCAATGGATCCAGTTGGCATGCACTCCCGTAGTTACCAATCATGGATAGCTTCCTAATAACATGAGTCTGGTTCTCCTTCACTCAGTCTGATCTCAGGGTCTACTCATTCACATCAATTAATTGAGCATAATTCTTATTGGGTCTTATGCTACCTCACCAAACTGCTGTCCATTTGGAGACATGATTTCTGTGTCCATTGTTCCAAGGCTTGGGGCTAACCTGCAGCCAATGGTTTTGCTCTGCACTCATGAAGTCTGTATCTAGAGCATGCAAAGCTCAGAGCAGGGTCCTTCTTCCTGGCCCATAGTGAGAATGTCTTTACTCTGGGTGGACCTTCAGTCATCCCTCATCTTGGTGACACCTCTGGATGTAGAATTTATGCCATCCAGCTGTGTGGGATGGGGCTCTCATCATCAGAGTATCTTTGGCTGCCCGAGTGGGTTCAGAGGCACCCTCTCAGCTATTCTCCTTCAGGACCACCTCTGGTTCACCTAGTCTGTTTCATAGGCTTGCACTGACCAGCTGAGTGCCAGTCATCTCTCTCCTCTCTTGCTTTTGATCGTCTAGTTGCAGAGACATCGCTCGTAACCCTCAACAGTTGTCCATTTAGAAGGACAGAGCGAGAGCTTCCTCTAAATTGGAATGTTTTCCTTCTCACTCAATCTCGACTCTAAATTACAGTAGCTGAGCCATCACTAATCAAAACATCCTTCAGCCTGGAGGTAAGGCGACCTAGGCCTTGGATCCTCACAGGTTTCCTTCTCAAATATTTTTTTTTTCTCTCCTCCTTGCCAATGGTCATAATTTTAGATAGGGTTGGAGTTTCTTTAGGTTCCATAGTTTAGTTCCACTGTTGGATGGGGTCGGATGGTGGCCCAGACTGTTCCCTCTCTCTTTAGGAAGTCTGCCCTTCTGCATCTTGTCTGCTTTCATTTCATTCATTGTCCTCTTCATATCTTCTCCTGTCCTTCCCATCTATGTCTATCACCTTAATTTCTGGTCTCGATATATTCTGATTTCTCACCTCTTCGATGCTCGACACCCTTTTGGGCATTATTTTTGGGCTTCTTCCTAAGTTACCTTTAGCCAAAGGAATTATTCCTGTGGCACCTATAGGGGGAACCCCTCCTCTAGGGTTCCTTGCATCATACCACTACAGGATGGTATATCCCAAGGATAGAGAGCTGAACATACACAATGCATTGAAGTCACACAATCATACATCTCATCCAGTTGCACAAGCCAATTTAAATTACTTTAACTTTGGCAATACAGAGGAAAACACTGGAGCAGCACGCTAGGCTAACCATATAACCCCCCAGCCAGCAGATCCCTGCCCCTACCAAAGCAGGCAACAGTTAGGCTCAGGTGGCACACAGGAGAGACACTAGCCAGCACAACATTTTAAATCAGACACTGACTGTAGACAGTACTTATACAACCAACACAGCAGAGCAGAGCAGACCACCAATAAAAATAATTAAACAGAAACATTACCTACCCTTGCCTTTTGTAGACTATTAGAGCTATGTTAGCTCAAGTTGAGCAGTTTTGTGCTGATTGGTGATTGTGTTGGTCACAGTCTACTGGTAGAGCCACTGGTCCACTCCAGACACAACAGTAAAGAGAATGCCTCACAGATGGAAGCAGGCTTCTTTTCCCTGGCACTCCCTGACCCTGACTGGTGCCAATTCAAATGGCCAATAGTGTGTGCCCCCTGCCAGTTTAGAACTGCCCTGTGCAAACTGGAATTCCCTTTCACCATCTCCTCTGCTTGTTGGCCAGTGTCTTGTTTTGCAAATGTGTGCATACAGCATTGTGAGTAAATGTCCCTGTGGCATGATGATGTTGCTGGCTCACTGCCCCCAATCACTTCTCACCCCCACCCACTGCACTGCAGCACCATCAGTCAGTCCTATCTCCCAGGTAGTTGTTGCTTCATCATTGCTTACAGCAGCCTCCAGCAGTCCATATTCCTCTGTCCTCTGCTCTGCCTTCCAAACTTCCACTGCAGGCTCAGACCAACTGACGCCTCGACTGATCCAACCATCTGCCCCCACAGTCACTCACTGGTGCCCACATCCCTGAACCGCTCGATCCCAGGCCATAAAACCCTAGCCTCTCCCCCAACTCCCAGGCTGGAAAGCAAAGCAGCAGCTCCTCCACAGGCATCATCGGAGGGCAGATGTGGCAGCAGGAGTCGCAGGACATGACAGTCACTGTCAGGAGGAGAGGGGAAGTGAAGCAGCACCAAGCAGGCAAACACATCGATCGTAGCACTGCAGTTTTTTTCCCTCGATGTGAGCAGTCAGTCTCCCACCCGCTCCTCCTGACTCCTCGTTATTGATGGTGGCACGCGCCTATGCTACTTCCAGGTGCGATGTGGTCTATCACTTTCTCCCTCCCTGCTACAATTCACTCTTCTCCTCCTAGTTCTGGCCAGGCCACTTGTGTAGCGCTGGTCCCCCCACTGCTGTCTGGCTTCCATAGCTTGCTGCACTCTCTTGGGGCTCTCACTCCCAGGACATGACCCAACCCACCAGTAAAATCCAATCCTTCACCCACAGAACAGCAGGCTCCTGTGTCCCTCCCAGCTCACCAGCAGGCAGCAATGGCATATGGCCTGAATGTTGGGGGTAACAAATGTGTTTACCTAAAATGTTGGGGGGGGACTATAATTACTCCCCTGCACAGACCTCCAGCACTGAGAGAGGAGTTGGATAAGGCACTTGAGAAAGCAATCCTCAGAATGGCAAATAAGGGAGATGTGCTGCTAGTTGATGATTTGTGACTTCAGTGTGCCAGAAGTGGAGTGGAGCCTTCCAACTGTAGCTTCGACAAGAAGCAGGGCCAACCTTGACTCCCTAAAAGGGGCTTTTCTCAGGCAGCTAGTCAGTGAACCCCACTAATAATGGGGCAGTCCTGTACTTGGTTATTACAAACAGAGACAGATGTCCAGACATCATGGTAGTCAGTCCCATAGGTACCAGCACAGTGTAGTTTATCATTATGACAGGAGCAGAGGCAAACCACATGAGAACAAGAGTCCTGGACTTCAGGATGGCAGATTTTACAGAAATGGAGATTACCACAGAGACTGCCTCATGAGGGGGGTTGTCAAGGAGGGGTAGAAGCACAGTGGAGAAAAATAAGGGAGGGCATGATGAAGGCAACCAGCCTATGTGTAAAAGAAGTGAATAAAACAGAAGAAGAAAGAGACTGTTATCATTCTCTAGTGAAGTGGGCCAAGATGGTGAAGGAAAAAATGGTGGCATTCAGGAGATACAAGGAACACAGAGGAGGAGGAAGAGGACATGGAGGTATACCAAATAAAACAGAGGGAAGCAGGACAGGCAGTGAAGGGAGCAAAAGCCTAGACAGCCCTCACATGCTCCTGAATTCTTTGTTTTGTAAGTCATATGGTTTTGCCCACATAGTAAGTCTTATATGAGCACCAGCAAACATAGACCACAAATGGTGTAGTACAAGTGGTAAATTCTTTTAGATCAACAATTTCTTCTCCCTTTGTGAATCTATTGCCTGTACTAACATATTGACACATATTGCACCTGCCACACTTAAAGTGGCCTTGTGGTTTAACTCCTAACCATCTCCCCTCTGTCTTTGGACTTGCTGTATAATGGCTTCTCACTAATCTACCCACAATACTTCTTCCCTTATTAAATGTAACTCTTGGTTTGGGGTGCACTTCCTGTTTTAATATGGGGTTGCTCAATAGTGCAGGCGACAGTTTGTGGACTAAACCTCCTACTTGGCCAGTCATGGGGTTAAATTCCGTGACAAAAGTCACTGTGTAATTGATCTCATTTACCTTGTTGTCTAACTGTTCCCTGAGTTTCCTGAGGATCAATAATTATTCTCTATTCAGAAGCATAACTTTCTGGAAGGATTCAGACAAAATAGTATCTGAATATCCTCTCATGAGTAGTCTTTTCTCCAAATATCTTGTCTGTTTTAAAAATTCCTCCTCATTTTTACAATTCCTTCTAAGCCTTATCATTTCTCCATAAGTTACAGAATTAATTAGTTTCCTAGGGTGTACACTCCCTGCATGGAGAATAGTATTCCCTGCTTTGTCTTTTCTGTATCCTACTGTTTGAATGTATTCCCCCGCTGTCCTAATCAACTGTAAACCAAGAATATGATTTGCTTTTGTTACTCTAATGTGTGAACTTTAACCCCATAGGATATTGATTCAGAAATTCAATGAATTTGGGAATTAGTTGCATCTCACCTGTCCAAATCACTATCATATTGTCAATAAATCTATACCAACTTATGATGTGGTTTACATATTGATTTTTGTTTTCAGCAAACACCCATGTTTCTTCTATAATGCCCATAACTAGATCGGCATATGATGAGGCAAACGATGCCCCCATCACTGTTCCGCATACCTGTTGATAAAAACTGTCATCAAACACAAAACAGTTATGAGTCAAGGCAAATTTTATAGCCTAAAGTAAAAATCATTTGGATTTTCCTAGTTCCTATTCAAATAAAAGGAAATTGCCTCGAATCCAATACCATGTTTTATAGAGGTATACAGGCTGCTCACATCTACAATAACCCAGCTCCAATTAGGGCCCCAAACTTTTCCTTTAAAATTTATGTCCCTTACATAAGAAGGTAATGTAAATACACAGGCTTATAGAACACTGACTACAGAAATACTCAGTTTGTGTGTTATGGAGCCTATGCCTGCTATTATGGGTCTTCCCGGTGGATCAGTTAAGCTTTTGTGTGTTTTCAGCAAGATATAAAATGTGAGTACTATGGGGTAGTCCACCTTGATCAAGTCCCTTTCCTTTTGATTAATCCATCCACATCTGACCGATAAGTCAAACTCAAACAACTCCCCTTGGTATTTTACTGTGGGATCCCCCTTGAGCTGACAATAATTCTCCTTATCATTTATAAGTTCTAAACATTTAGCTACAAACATATCCTCAGGCATTATTACCAAATTTCAATCCTTGTCAGATTTTTTTATTACTAGTTTTGTATAGGACTCTAGCTCATTAAAAGCCTTGCTTTCTTCATTATTCAGATTGTTGCAGTAGCTTTTAGAATAAAAAAAAGTTTTTCTGTCTCATTAATTAGCATATTTTCAAAACGTTGTAATGGCTGGACACAAAACCTGTGGGCAGAAAACTGATTTAGGCTTGAACTTTTGCCTGTTAACTTCACAGGCTGGTAATATATCTGTCCCTGTTTTCATTTCTTCCAAAAAAGCTGCTACATCATTTTGATTAATTATGTTATAATTCCAGTCTGTTGGTTCCCATTCAGTTTGGCCATCTTCTACTGGGAATGCTTCATTATTATCCAATAAACTGACAAGGTCTACAATATGCTTATTGTCAATCTGTGACCTTCCTTCCTCACTTTGACCTCTCATAGTGACATTACAATCAGTGCTTACTTTCTGTTTTCCAAAGAAATACTTCAACTTTAATTTGCGAATTAACTTGAAAATGTCCACTCAAAACTTAAACAGATCTGCTTCTTGTGTTGGGACAAATGTAAGTCCTTTCAATAATACTCGTTTTTGGCTTTCTGAAAGAATAATGTCAGATAGGTTCACAGTATCATTTATTTGTTCCTCTGAGGCCGGGAATATGCTGCTGTTTTTGTGTAGTTGTTTCCCTCTTTTTCCTCTCCTTGCCTTCCTTTTGTGTTTTTTGTTGTTATTTTGGTTATTTGGTTTTGGGGAGGTTCTTGCTACAGCCTTGACTTTTGTCTAAAAAAGGCTTAGCTGTGGAGGTGCTTGTTTCTGACCGGTCACTAGCACTGCTGTTACCTGTTGTTGCTGTTCTTTCAGCTTGTGCTCTCTCTATTCTCCTTGAAGGATACAGTTTTATTTTCTTTACTTTTGTCCCTGCTCTTATTTCTGCTTCAATAACTATTGCGCCTCTGTCTCGATCCCGGTCTCCCTCTACTTGTGGAGCACAATTTACTTTCCCTGACAAAAACCTCTTTTCAATCAAAGTCCCCTATATCACTGGTAAGCTTTGTTCTCTTCTTAGCAATTCAGTCAGTTTCATGTTTGTTGATTTTTTTTAGACAATGATTTGTTAAGAGAATCAAAGTCCTGCTTACCTTGGTGCTCTGCTAATAGGGTTTGTAGCTCTTTAATTTGCTAGTTGATTATGTCCCATATCTTTATGTCCCTTTTGATCAAAGCTTGGATAAACTTATTTGTGCACTCAGTTGCTGCTTGTTCTCACTCTCTGTTAAATTCTTCTTTCTCATCTTCAAACCCGAAGATGGAGGTTTGTCAATGCGCAAGCCTTTTGACGAGATGTTTAGTTCCAGATATGTTTCCAGGCTTATTTGATTGTAGTAGTGATTCAGCTCTTTTATTTTGAGCCTTTCAAGTTTAATAAAAAGTTCCTTTGGTGTAAACTCATTGGTATCCTGTTCCTCTGAACCTTGCTAATTGAAAACAAAATTTCTCCTCTGTTGCCGGTGTCAGGCACCCTATTCTGGGTCCTCTGGGCAATACACAAAATTTCCTTCTTCCTATGGAGAGCTTTAAGCCTGTTTTAAAAACTTTTTTGTTTGATGCCTTTTCAAACTGCAGTGTTCAACTGAGTTTATTCTATGGATTTTATGGTTGTTTATTTACTTATTGATTTCATGTACAGGCGCTATGATCATTTGGAATAGTGCCTTTCTACAAATAAAGCGAAAATTGAATAGTCTGCCTCAGTTACCTAAATCCCTGGAATCATTTTTGGAACCTAATATTCCCCCAGGGTATTAACCCTGCCGGAAGTTTCTCTATTTTGTCTCTGGTCCGGTTGGCCCAGGTCACCACTATTCCCTTCATTCTATCCCAGGCCTGTTTGAACCCCCTTACTGTGCTTGCTCCCACCAGCTCAGCTGGCAGGCTGTTCCAGGGCTCCACCACTCTTTCCATAAAGAAACACTTCCTTACATCTCTCCTAAAGCTACCACCTGCCAACTTCCACTCGTGACCTCATGACAGTAAGTTAGTACACAGGGTAAATAATTCCCCATATTTCACTTTATTAATTCCTGTGAGGAATTTCAAGGTCTTGACCACATCACCCCTCTCCTTTCTGGTTTCCAATCAGTACAAATTTAGTGCCCTGAGGCACTCCACATAGGATTTAATCTGATGTCCCTGAATCATTCTGGTCACTCTGCATTGTACTGTCTCTAACCTATCCTTGTCTTGTTTGAGGTAAGGACTCCAGGGCTAGGCACAGTGATCCAGGTGAGGCCTCACCAGGGATCTGTAGTGGGGTAGTATTACCTCTTTTCTTCTACTTTCAGTCCCTCTCCCGATGCATCCCAGCATCCTGTTGGCCTTACTATAGGCCTTGTTGCACTGACTAGTTTATTTAAGGGAGTTACTTGTTGGTAATTCTTAGATCCCATTCCTCAGTTGTAGTGCTATGTCTCTGTCTTCCCATCCAACTTAGTACTACATCATGGGGTTCTTTTTCCCTAGGTGCATAACCTTGCACTTTTTTGCACTGAATTTTAACTGCCAAACCTTTGAAGATCTCTCTAATTTTAACAAGTCCTTCTACAAGTTCCTTATTCCTTCTTCACTATCCACCTTCCCACTTAGTTTTGTGTCAACTACAAATAGACACAGCTTGACCTGGATTCCTTCACCAGTGTCACTAATGAAAATGTTGAAGAGCGTTGGGCCCAGGACTGATTCCTGTGTAATCCCACCCATTACCTCCTTCTCTTCTGATTTGACCCCATTGACCACCAGCCTCTGTCCCATTCCTGCTAGCCAGCTCCTCACCCCACTCACCAGTTTTAGCTGCACCCAGGTCCCCCATTTTCTTAAGCAATCTCTTGGGTGGTACTGATTCAAAGGCCTTGCTAAAGTCAAAGTACAATAAGTCCACCATGTGGCCCTTGTCTATCCCCTTTGTGACCCAGTCAAAGACTATCAGGTTGGTCTGACAAGACCTTCCTGCGACAAAGCTGTGTTGTTTATCATAATGGAGTCCGTTGTTCTCCAGGTATTCTATGAGGTCCTGTTCAATCAGGAATTCCATCAGCTTCCCCACAATGGAGGTCAGGCTAACAGGCCTTTAATTCTTCCCAGTTGCTCCATATCTCCGCCCAAGTGTAGAGGCACTACATCTGTTAACTTACAATCTACTGGGACTTCCCCATACCTGAGAAAGCTGTTGAACAGCTCAGTTAGTGTATCTGCAAGTTCAGCTGCTAACTCCCTCAAAATCCTTGAGTGCAACCCCTCTGGACCTGGAGCCTTATCGACCTTGAGGGAGGCCAGCCCCTTCAGGACTCTTTCCCTAGTGAACACTGACAGTCTCATTTCCAGGATTCCCTTTGAGGCTGCTTTAATGCCACTGTCAAGCAGGGGCCCACCTTCTTCCTTAGTGAGGACTGAGCAAAAATAGTCATTCAGAACAGTGGCCTTTTGCCCATCCTCTTCTCTCACCCCATCCTCACTCCACCAGCTGTGCAATCCCCCCTTTTTTAAATTTTTTGCCAATGTATCTAAAAAACTGTTTTTCTACATTCTTTACCCCCTCCATGATGCACAGTTCTGTGTCTGCTTTCACCTCTCTTAAAAACCTCTAAGCCTCTTTAGCTTTTTGAAGATATTCCTGCCATTCTGCTTCTCCTAGCTTGATCTTGTATTTATAAAAGGCCCTCTTTTGGCCCTTACCACTTCCCTAACTCCAGATCAGAACCACAGCAGTTTCTTCTATAAATTTTTCCTTGTCAATACTTTTATGCATATCTGCAATGCCTCAAGGATAACCCTCTTGATTGCCTTCCATTTCTCCTCCACCCTGCCTATGCCTTCCACCCCTTCTAACTTCTCCCTGAAGGACTTCAGTTTTCAGGAATGACTTACCAGCCTCTCAGGTCAGTTCAAACCACACAGAGCTATGCTCACTATTCCCCAGTGGCTCCCCACCTCTCTCATGGCACCAACTAACTCTGTGTTGATGAGTACCACATCGAGGACTGTGGACTGGATGGTCGGTTCCTTTGCTAGTTGCACCAGGAGACAGTCCTGAAATGCATCTAGTAGTGACTGACTCCTGGTGCCCTTGGCCACTGGTACCTCCCAATCAATGTGTGGCAGTATTAGGTCCCCCACAACTACCACTTTCCCCTTTGCCACCCCTCTTTTAAGCTCCTCTTCTTCTGTTCTCTGTCTCTTTCCTCCCCTTGACCTGGTGGCCTGTATACCACCCCATATCTTATCTTCCTGCCTAAGGCCACCATGAATTGCACCTGTATGGAATTAGTTACCCCATCTTTACCTGTAATGCCCCCATCTTCAGTCACTCAGTACCCTCCCTGACATAGAGGGCAACCCTCCCTCTACATATCCAGTGATCTCTCCTGAATAATATATATCCAGGGACTGCCATCTCCCAGTCATTATTTTCTGTGTCCCATGCTTCTGTGATGGCCGCAAGGTCCACCTCAGTGTGTGCCATCATTGCTTGGAGCTCACTAAGTATGTTCCCCAGGCTCCTGGTGTTAATGCATACCCCCTTTCACTTGGTCCCTGCTCTGACTTTGCTGCTGTCCATCTGCCTGCTGTGTTTTCTCTCTCCTCTCTCTCTCTCTTAGTGCCTTTGCCTGCAGTTTTTCTTGTCATAACCATCCCCCCATTCTTGCAACCCCTACACTATTCCCTTTATCCTATATTCTGCTACCAACCCCTGAGTGTGGAGGAGTAATATCCTGATCCACTTCTGCTTGCCCTCCATTGTGGATCCTGTAGATCTGGACTTCCACATAGTCAGTTTAAATGCCTGATATAGACATCAGACTTCTGCCCCAGTGCACTGGTCCTCTCTCTTGTCAGTTGAAGCCAGTCACTTTTGAAGCGTCATCTGTGCCAGAAATCCCACCAATCCCCTACAAAATGGTACCCCATATCTGGACACCATCCTTGAGCCACCTATTGAATTTTTCTATCTTAATCCCCCTAATCCTGTCCTGCCTCCCTGCTCCCCACAGGGAGGACTTCAGAGAAAACCAGGGAAGTCAAGAGCACCACTAATCTATGCCCTAGTCTATGGAAACTCTGCTTCACTGCCACTACTGACTGGTTGGCCAGATCGTTGGTACCTACTGTAGGTGCACCAGCATTCCCAGCTCCCTCCTCCACCATCCTCTCTATTCTAAGTCCCGGTGGTTGCTGCTCCAGGCAGGCATCGGACCAACCCTCCTCATTTCCCCCCCAGCACTCTGTTCATACCTCTAACGATTAAGTCCCCAATCACTAAGACCTTCTTTACAGTCTTACACTCCTTGGGTGCCAATGTACTGTCTGGCCCATCACCTGAGACTGACTCAGAGTCCCCCCTTGTGGAGTAAGGAGCTTGAGCCTCCTCCAGGGGTGCAAAGCTACTCACCATCTGGATGCAACTGGGCTGAACAACTTCTTTGAGGCTGTCCCTTCCAATCCTCCCATGCCTCACCACCCTCCACCCTCCCAGACCAGTGAGTCTCTGGGAAGTGGGGGTGAGGAGGGTAGGTCCCTGCTGGCTGAGTATGCAACTGGGTAATTTCTATCCTGGCTGCTACGAGCTGAGCATAGAGCTCCACTATGGTCCTGCAGAAGGGGCAGTGTCCCCTGCTGCAGAGCACTTTCCTGGAGATGAGTGCCCCACTGTCCCCACAAGTGAGTGCCTCCCCCGTACCACATAACCACATCTTACTAAGAACTGTACTGGTGAGAGAGAAATTCAAGTAGTTCCAACTAAGATTAGAACGTACTTATATCCCAGGTGGGAGAATCTAGTAACACCGGTTAATTCAGCTGTATTATAGAAGTGTACAAGTATGTACCAGAGTTGTTAGGTGCTCAGGCTAAACCCCAGCTGCAGACAAGAGACAATCAACCCTACAAAAATCCCTTCACACTAAGTATAAGCCTCCCAAACAACAGAGGGCATTATTTCAAGCACCACAATACCACAATTCTAAACCACCAAACCTTAGAAATGTCCTGTTGAGTCCCCAACACTGTACAACCTTGCAACAATTTTAATAAGATTCCCTTTCCTTCATGAACCAACCTCCCAAACAGCAGAGGCACGTAATTCAAGCACTGCAATACTATAACTTTAATATTTTGCCCCCCTTTCCCACAAAACAAGCTTTGAAAGCAACCACCTAACCATGGAACTGCCCCTTCTAGACTTCAAAAGATCACTTGTAGTAACCCCCTTCACTGCACAACCTTGCAGTGGCTTAGCAGTTTCTTCTTACTCCATACCTCAGTGTAGCCTATAGTTGAATGCTTACATCAGCTCTTTACCACACTGCAGCTATACCTGGGGTCTGAGTAGTAGTGTCCACCTGGTCTTCCTGGGTCAGCTGAGGTGCAGAGTGTCTGGCTGCTAGCTGTCTCATCGTGCCGACTCCAATGGGCAGACTCCAATGTCCTTTTCATGTTAGTCCTTCATTCTGGGGGCCACAACATGGGGGGGTTGCTTGGAGCCTTGTCCTTTGGTAGCTTGAAAAGGTTGGTGGACAGCTGAATAAGGTGAACTGAATGGCCACTTGATGGGTTGGGGAAGTGTCTGTGGGTGCCTATTGGCTCACCCACTGGCCCTGAGGATGCTTCCTAGTTCTGGTGCTGCTGGTCGGGGTCTTCTCCTTTGATTACAGTCCCTTTTTGAAATCGGTAGGAGGAAGGGCTCACAGGAGGGTCAGAGACCCCCCCTTCAGTAGCAATCTGGCAGCTGCAGTTTTGCCTGTAGGAAGATGTGGGGTTCCTCCAAGTCGCTTCCTTGTGCTCAGCCCACCTCCCCTTGGATTGACAGCTTAGCAGGCTGGGGGCATGTCTGTGAGCACTGACTGGCTCACCCACTAGGCCTGAGAATGCTTCATCAAATCAAATCAAATCAACTTTATTTATATAGCGCCTTTCAGAGCCAAGGCGCTGTACATAAAAACATATACATAATATAGATTAAAACAACATTAAAATATGTCAACCATAATTAAATAAAAGCTAGACTAAATAAATAAGTATTTAGACCAATTTTGAAACTATCGATGGTTGGGCATTCTCTCAACCAATGAGGTAGAGAATTCTACAGGGTTGGTGCTGAAAAAGGAAATGCACATGAACCTGATGTCTTCAATCGAACCCTGGGAATCTCTAGTAATCCCTCATTGATGGAACAGAGAGGACGAGGGGGCAATAGGGAATCAGGAGATCTTTCAGGTAAGTGGGTCCCTGGTCATGTAGGGCTTTAAAGATTAGTAAACCAACCTTAAAGGTGATCCACCACCTAACAGGCAGTCAGTGCAGTTCGCGGTGCACAGGTGTAATATGACTGGTTCTAAATGTCCCAGTCAAAAGCCTGGCCACCGCGTTCTGCACCAGTTGCAGGCGGTGGATATCAACCCCAGGTAGCCCTAGGTAAAGGGAATTGCAGTAATCAAGACCGGTAGTGACAAAGGCATGGACCAATGTTGGAAGCTTACCCGAAGGAACCAGGTGTTTCACCCGGGCGATATTCCTCAGATGGTAAAAAGAGGATTTGACGACAGCTGATCCCTGAGATTTTAGGGTCAGTCCGTCATCAAAAATAACACCCAGATTACGCACCTGATCGGAGATAGGGAGCGGCATACCACCAAGTAACAAACCTGAGGGTTGTCCAGTTCCCAAACCCGCCACCGGATGACCTGGGTCCACTACCAATACCTCAGTCTTATCCGGATTCAGTCTCAGCCAGCTGGAACTCATCCAAAGTCTGATCTCAGCAAGGCAGTTGTTTAGCATGGAGAATGCATCATCCTGGCCGGGGAGAAAGGACAGATACAGCTGGGTATCATCTGCATAGCAGTGAAAACCCAGACTGTATCACCTGATGATTTCTCCCAATGGCAGCATATACACTGCAAACAACATGGGAGCTAAAATGGAGCCCTGTGGTACCCCACAAGGTAGGGAATGAGCACCAGAGGAATAAATTCCAGTGGCAACTCTCTGAGACCTGTCTGTGAGGTAAGAATGAAACCATTTGAGGACTGTACCAGACAGCCCACAATAAATCTGCAGGTGTTCCAGCAGCACACCATGGTCTACAGTGTCAAATGCAGCAGAGAGATCGAGAAGGACCAGAATGGTACATGCCTTTTGATCTCTAGCCATTAGAAGGTCACTCAGTACCCGGACAAGGGCAGTCTTCTTGCTGTGCTTCTTCCTAAAACCAGACTGGAGAGTATGATAGACATTGTGAGTCATAAGATGATCATCCAGTTGCAACGCAACCGCCTTTTCAATAACCTTACCAACAAATGGCAGGTTAGAAATAGGCCAGTATTTAGCTAGACAATCTGGATCCAAGGAAAGTTTTTTAAGGAGTGGTTAAATGACCGCCTCCTTGAGGGGTTCGGGAAAGACCCCCCTCTCTAAAGACTTCCAGACAATGTCAGCAAGGATTGGGCAGATAACTTCTACACATCCTGCTAAGAGGGGTGTAGGGTCCAGATCCAAACTACAACTAGTTGGTTGCAATGTCTGGACAATCTTTACAATGTCACTGAACTCCAGCCAGCGAAAATCTGACCAGACAGACCGAGTATATGCCACTTCCCGTCGATCACCACAATCCCTCATAGGAGAGGTCAGACCGATGCCAGACCTGATGCTGGCAACCTTATCTGCAAAAAACTGAGCAAACTCCTCACATCTTAGCTGTGAAAAGGCTTCTCTGGGCTGGTGACAGATTGGATTGCACATTCTGTCCACAGTCCGGAAAAGCTGAGCCAGTCAGTTCTGTGCAGCAGAAATCTCCCTGGACAGGAATTCTGCCTTCTTACGGGTGATTTCTGATTGATAGCCATCATAAATGTGCCATCAACCTAAGCCTGTCAACATCATTGCTGGACTTCTGCCAGGCTCTTTCCAACCTTTGGCCAATTCGCCTTAACTCCTTTAAGGAGCCATCAAACCAAGGGCCCCTTGGACGGAGGGCGAGAGGCCGAACACGAACAGGAGCAATTTTGTCCAGAACATCTCCCACAGCATTATTATAGGCTAGTACGAGATCATCTGGACTCATGCATTCACCTGACAAACCTGATAGATCCAGTACCGCCATTAGGTCACTGGGGCTAATACCCCTTAATGGGTGGTACTGAACCATCTCCGTAGGGGCAGACCTATTGGGGGGGCCCTGAAACTGAACCTTATGGTGTGATGGTCAGACCAGCTGACTGGTTCCACCCCCAGATCAGCGATCTCCATACCCAAAAGAAAGATCAGATCCAATGAATGACCCCCTACATGGGTCGAGGAGGTAATCACCTGTGTTAGGGCCCAGCGTTGTCATCAGCTGGAGGAGATTTTGACCAAAATGCTAGAGTTCATCGTTGACCCAGGCATTGAAGTCACCCAGAACTATCAGTCTGGGGAACCTCAATACCAAGTTGACGATGAAGTCTGCTATCTCCTGCAGGAATTCTGCACCATCACCTGGTGGACGGTAAATGAGGAGAATCCCCACAACCTACATCCTCTCCCAGGATATAGTCAAAGGATCTGGTAGTTCCTAATGGCACATCCACAAGGCCCAGCTCAGTCTTAAACATAATGGCCACACCCCTGCCCCTACAATCCAACCTTGGATGGTGTATCACCAAGAACCCGGCTGGAACTGCCGAGGCCAATATAGGGCCTGGATTTTCATCCAGCCAGGTCTCAGTGATGCAAGCCAGATTAGTTGATCCAACAAGATCGGCTATAATAGCTGTCTTGTTTTTTACAGATCTGGCATTGCACAACACTGCCAAGGTAGGATGAGTTGTCAAGGAAGACCTCGGCACCTGTCCATTAACATCAGAACCCTTGGGTATGGGGACAAGACAGGAATAACTCCTATCCTGACCCATTTTGCCCCAGAGCATCTCCTGAACGCCAAAACCCAATCCACCCGCCCCCCCCTCCTGTCCCCCATCAGGCCCAGCTCTCCACCTTCGCCTACTCTTCCTGAGAATGCCCAACACACGACACCTAAAATAGGTGTCAGATGACAATGGGGGACATTCAAAGGGGGTGTAATTCCCTGAGCCTGGTGGAGGAATAATGCCCAACCGTCGCTGAACCTCCCCAACACATTATGAACAAATAAACAAGGAAGGAAAAATAGAAATAATAAACAAAAATAAACCTATAAATATCAAATAACCAAAAATAATATATCACTCCTTCACTCTCTCTCACAGAGGAGGGAGTCAAACAAAAACACTATTACACATTAAAAGAAAAGGAAAAAAGAAAATAAAATCCCAACCCAAAATATAACCCCAAAATAACAATAAAAACAATTTCAATAACTGCCAACAATTTTAAAACAGAAAATAATAATAAATCCAAACTAAGAAACTTCACACAAAATCAACTACACATTTAACAAACAGTCGTAAAATCGAATTTGTAGAAGTCCAAAGAACAGTCCCCAGAATCTCTTTTCCTTTTTTTTTTTTAAAGGCAAAAACAGAATCAACTCTCACTTGATTCAGTTCATGAATCCCAAAAGGGAAATATTTTTGGCCTTAGAGTCTCTCACACCCCAGGGCCATAATCCAGTTAATACTGATTATAAAAATACTTTCCCCAACCACAGTTCAATAATGCAGGTTGGATAAGAATAATAGATAAAGTTCAGGGTACTCTCACCACCCAGTCCAGATTATAGTAACAACCAGAAACATGAAGATTTAAAGCGAGACTTGCCACAGTTCACGTATTACTGTAGAATCTTCCCGACACAGTCAATCCTGAGAAGATAGAGCAAAAGGTCTTTCTGCCAACCCCAACCTACCCCGAAGCAGATAAAAAGTCAAAAGAAACACCTCCACCTAAACCACCAGAGCTGCCCGACCTTAGACAGGCAGCTGGCAGTAGCTCAAAGGGAACTAGCCAGATGTCCACCCTTCAGTCAGCACCCCCAGCCCCCACAGATGAGTTCCCAGACCCAATACCCACCTCAGGGCAAGCCGGTCTGGCTCACCAATCCACCATAGATGGCAAAAAATTATCCTTCCCAGCACACTCAAATCACTGCAGGTAACCTGACTTTCCACTGACGAGGCAACTCTTTCCACAGCTCGCGTTATTCTTCCCACTTAAATTCCGAACCACTTTCCAGCTGGAGCCAGTTCAATCAAACAACAGGAATCAGTTGATCAAACATACCATTTCAGCATTGCTAAAACAGTTACTTCCAAGGCACCCGCTTCAGTACTTAGCCCGATTTCAGCAGTCCTTTACCAAATTTCTGTCCGTAGTTAAGTGCTTTGTAAAAACATCTAATGCCGGCATTAAAAAGCAGTTGGCATTTCCAGGAACCGTCAGTCGAACAAGCAAACGCGACCATGACTCACAGTATTCGGAATTCAACACAATTCGACAGTACTACAAGTTTAAAATAAATTAATAAAATAACTTGGCACAATATCCATGATCCCCGAGCCAAGCTCACCGACTGCAGGCCGGGACACAGTCTGCTAGTAACAGGTCGGTAGTGAGACCACAAAAAACACTTGCAAAGTGATAAAACGTGTAGCAGGCGCACTTCACAATGAAAGAAAAAACAAAGTAAAACAAATAACTGACTTTAACTTTAAAAATGTACTTAAACTGAAATATTAAGCTGCTATTCCAACTACTCTTGACAGCTAACCCAGTGTGGTCGCCATCTTGCCTCTCATTCAGATCCAGTCATGGAAGTACCTGGGCCTGTGATTCATAGCTTCAGTGCCACTGGCCAGAGTCTCCTCCCCAGATTACAGTCCCTTTTTGCAATCGGTAGGAGGGAGGGCTCACAGGAAAGTCAGAGCCCCTTCCTTCAGTAGTGATCTGGCAGGACAGGGAGCACCATCGGGCACGTAATCAATGTGCCCTCTCAGTTTCCACCAGAGGGCAGTTTTTTGCATTTAATAATTCTGAGATTGCTTTCCTGAGAAAGCATGTTCTGTCTGAGCTCTCAGCCCCCTTCTGGGAATCCATCATTGCACTGATCTCAGTTCTCCATGTCATCTACTTTATTAAGGAGGTAGCAGTTTGTAGAAGCTTGCTCATGAAACTGGGCCAGTAAACAATTATCTGTTGACTGGATTGCTAACAGCTGGGTCTCAGTGGTGGTGATCAGTGTGATTAAGGTTGGCAGGTTACAGGTGGTGTTTGCAGCTGATACCTCGAGTTCTGTTGTGTCCTTCATTTTTTGAGACAACATCTTTGTTATCTCCTACAGGCTCATTGCAGAGATCTCAGAAAACACCATACAGAAGAACTAAGTTGGACACCAGAGCATGAGGGGGATGTAAGAGTGCACCACACACTGGACCAATGGGGTCCTGAAGCACTGCTGACATACAGTAAAGCCACTGGAAAACAACAAGGATTGGGGTCTTGGCTAACCAGTGGACAAGATGGTGACCTAATTCTACAGTGCCTCATACCCAGAGTTGAGAACCCAAATAAACCCTGCCAATAGTCAAACCCCTCCTGGAAATTTCTGAGGTAAAAAATACCAGAACATAATACCTCCTACTAGACCAACTTTGAGGAGAATTCGACGCAGGATTCCTCTAATATTGCCTCTTTTCCTCTGAACAGTCCCAACACAGAAGGCCTAATGGCGCACTCCATAAAGAGGAGTGAGGAACTCTCAATTAGGGAAATGTTTGCTTCAATAATAACTAGCGTCGATGCACTGACACTAGCTTCTAACACCACTGAGGTCTCCATACAGCAAAGTGAAGCCAGAATAGACTGGGTGGAACAAAAAGCGATTGCCTAAGATGACATTCTGCAGGGACACCATGCTACCTTACGAGAGCAAGCTGCACAAATCATCATGCTACAAGAAAAGCTGGATGACTTTGAAAATGGGCCGCTGCAACAACTTGCGGCTCTTAGGTTTCCTGGAAGGCTGTGAAGAGGGCAAAACTATGCTTTTTTTTTTACAGACAGCGCTGCCTGAAATTCTTAAGCTTCTGCCTGTGACCAGAATCATGATAGGGTGGGCACACTGCTCTCTTGAGCCTAAACCTGCTCAAGGGGACAAACCATGGCCCATTATTGCTAGGATTTTAAGCTTTGCCGAAAAAGAAGCCATCCAGGCTCAAGCCAAGGAGTTGGGTACTCTTCAGTGGAAAGGTCATAAAATCATTATCTTTTAAGACTACTCGAAAGAACTCACTAATAAAAGGAAAGCTTACACAGAAGTACATCGTAAGCTACATGACCTGCAAATACCTTTTGCCCTATGTTACCCTGCAATACTAAAAATTACTGTGAATGGCACCTTGCACCAGTTCGCCACTCCAGATGCAGTGCTTGCTTACATCTCTGCAACGTGACCTACGAACACTGGCCTCTTGAACACACCGACCCAGGACTTTGTAGTTGACCATCCAAGCTCTCAGTTCTCAAGGGAATCGCTACCCAAAATTGATTCCTCTAAGGGCATAACACCAGTGGGCTATCAGGCATCTAAGAAAGAGCTAGGGCCTCAAAACCCTAAAGTGCAGAAGAGAACCCCACAAACACCTCAGTCCAAAAGTGAGCACCCTCAAGATTGCAGACCATTTGCGGACAGCCAAGACCAAAACTCCTACCCTGCAGACCTGCAAGAGACTGTATATACTAGTCCGTATTTTTCACAAAATAGATACTCTCTGGCTGATCCCCATCTTGACGAAGACTCCTGGGACACTATGGACCTTTCTTCCACTGACTGGCCCAGATCAGAATTGGAAGAAGCAGAACATTCCTAGGCCACAGTCATGGATGCTGCTTTACCCCTACAGGACTTAGAAATGCACCCTGCGTCTTCCTGCTCATCGCCAGGCCAAAATCCGGCAACTCGCTCCACTGAAGAGAAGATGTCTCCTTGAGAAGATTAGCATGGCGGACCGACTGCTTTGATTCAGATAAGTACCCAAGGTCTTGTGCCTGTGGGAATAATGGGAGAGATATAAGGAGATGACTGGAGAAATAGCCAACCGGGGATGAGTACTGGGTCATTGTGAGGGCAGCTCTTGGCAGGGCCCTTACCTCTCTCTTGTGCTTTTACTCATGTATAGAAAGATAGGAGGTGCCCTCTCACGGTATCCCCCCAAGAGACACTCCACCTCGGAGGTACACCAGTGTTGTGTGAAACTGCCACTTGGCACACTCGTTTATTGTTATATTAGACAAAATTTTAGAATGTCTGGTGAGCTGCAATGGTGATTCCCACGCCACACCTTTTACCCTTAGATACTTGTCTATGGACTGTATTGAACCCTCAACCTATGCCTGCTCTCTGCAGGGCCAGAAATAAGTTGAACCAGGTAAAGCTCAGGGAGTTGTGGTCTCTATTCATAGACCAGACCGTTGGTATATTTGCTCCCCTTCCCAGTTACTTTTACCTCCATATCCATCAACTGATGTGTCCCCTCCGAACTTCATATACCCCTTCCTGACTCCACCAAGGTCCTAGTTTGAATCTCCCTCCACCACTGCAGTTCACTGCATATTGCAAGATCCCTTCCCATACCCGCTGCAGCAATTACAGTGGACTTTGAAAAAGCTTTTAACATGAATTCTATACTCTCTTCCCCATTCTCACTCAAACGAGGGACAAGGCAGGGCTGCCCCATCGCCCAACACTCCTTTTTGTCTTGGCTGTGGAACTCCTGGCTAATGCCATTTGGGGTCATCCAGACATTAATGGTATTAAGGTAGGGAATACAGAATATACATCTCTTATGTATGCCAATGATCTGCTTCTCCCCCTGGTAGCTATACAGAGTTCCGTAACACCTTATTAAAACTCTTGGACTCATTTTCCAAGTATTCAGGGCTGAAATTGAATCATACAAAGGCTGAACTACTCCCCCAAATGGAACTTGCTCCCAACATATGGCACAGTCCACAGGGTTACTCTGGGCTCCAAAAGGTATTACCTACCTGAGAATTACCCTCACACCCTCCCTCGAGACACTCAGTCAGACTAATGTCCAACCCCTCCTGACGTCCCTCAAAACAGAGTTTGACAGGTGGAAACTTCTCAAACTTACTCTAGCAGGGAAAATTGCAGCAATAAAAATGGTCTCTGCTCCTAAAATCTTTTACCTTCTAATGCACATTCCCATCTCCCTACCTAAACAATGGCATTTGCCAATAGATAGAATCATGGGAGACTTCCTGTGCGAAGGCTCCAAACCCAGGTTCAGCCTCTCCTAACTTAGAGCCCATTGGAGCCTTGGAGGCTGGAACCGTCCCTGGATAGAGGGCTATCGTCTGGTATTCCTCCTAGCACAAACTGTTAGATGGATGCACCCTCTTGTGTCTCTTCCCCCACAATGGATCCATATTGAGCTATATACCACTGAGACATCTCATCCTTCCTCACTTCTGGTTTCCCGTATGGCCCACAAACCCTGTCCTCCCTTGGGTCCTAAAAAGATGCCCGACTGTAGAGGCAGCCAGGTCTAACTGGTTTGCCATCCACAAAAGATTGAAGCTGACCCCCTTCCGCCCCCTTACATCCCTCTGTGGCAAAATCCTGATATTACCATTGGTAGTCAATGGATCTACTGGAAATCCCGGGCAGACAGGGGCATCCATAAATTGGATGACCTGGCTGACCACAATCTTAAGGCCCTACATATGTTTCAATCCCTTCAGCAAATCTGGAGTCTTCCCCAGTCAGAATTCTGGAAATATCTCTAACTCCGAGTGGCACTCTGCCATGTTCTACACCCACCCCCATCCATAGTAAGTATGTCAGACTTACACAGCTGGATACAATACCCTGCAGGACTAGCAGGGTGTATCTATGCTAAGCTGAGAGATACTCTCCCCTCACAATCTGAAGGGGCAAAGTACAAATGGGAAAGGATGCTTCAGACCCCTATTTCTTCTTAGTCCTGGGAACAAGCATGGAAAGACATGCATGGCTGGCTGAATGATGCCAAATCAAGGCTAATATAAAACAAAATAGCCCACTCCTGGTACAAAACCCCGGCTGTTTTTGCTAAAGCCAAACATTTTGATTCAGACACCTGCTGGAGATGCTAAAGGCCTGGGGCAGACTTACTGCATATACTCTGGTCCTGTCCACAAATACAGTCCCTATGGCTAGGCATACAGGATCCTGCATCCAAGGTGATAGTGAAACAGATCCCTTTCAGTCCCCATTTTTACACTTTGGGTATTCAGAATGATCTTCCAAAACTGCCCCCCTCCGAGACCAGATGGCTGGCTCTGCTGACTCTTCAAACCAAGAGAGCCTCCCACACTGGTAGAAGTTTTGGCATCTCTCTCATCCCTGACCAAATGGGACAGGATCTCTTACCTCCAGAAATATCAAATGACCAAATTCAGACTATGCTGGACCCCTTACCTAAACTTTCTGACCTCTCGGAATCTGGGAGATCCTCAGGTAGGCATCGGCTAAACTTCCCTATACTCTGTTGGTTAAAGTTAGTCCAGTAAGCCAGTGCTCTGAGTGGGGAGTATGACCTCCACTGGGAACTGCCCTGTCAGTTCACAGAGATTCTAGATACCCAGGCAATTCAAATAGTTGTAATGTCTTCTGCCTCTTGATTTATTCCACTTGACCCAATTATCTGGTCTCCCTCTAGACCTCACCCTCACCCTCCTGGAAGAGCACCCATACCTACCATCTTTCAGGTTTGCTGGATCAGGATTGGATGTTAAATAACTAGCCTCATCATGCACTAGATTCTTTGGGATGTCTGTGTTCTAGGTTAATCATGGATTTTGCCAAGCATACATGCATGCATACTCAGCTTTCTCCCTGAGGCCTTGAAGAGGGATTTGGCTAGATACAACACTCCTGCAGGGTGTGCCTTCATACAGCAGTACTGCATTGACTGAGTTCCCTTGGTGAGTACAATAGTTTGGCACATATATAGATGTAATGGAACTTGTATGCTTAATCTTGCAGACTGTGTGTAACCCTAAACTAGTGACTTTATCTGAATATAGCGACTAAATCACTTGTCCTTAGGGACTATTCCATTGTGTTTAATTCACTAGGTTGTGAAGTCATGGCTTATACTCTCCCTAAACCCCTTCCACCCCCCTCCCCACTTCCTACTCCTCTCGTTCTCTTTCCCCTCCCCCTGTAAGGTTAACTATCTGTATAAATGTCATTTTGCAGCTGGGCTTCAGCCCTGCTGATTTTTGTATTTTTATTGTGAAAAAAAAATAAAAAATGTTACAACAAAACAGCAAGGATGACCAGAATCACAAAGAGGGACATCCAAGCTACTGATGAGAAGGTAGGAAAAACACATCAGATGTTAGAGAGGAGTGAATGGTGAGGGATTTACTGAGAGCAAGATGAAGCTCAGGAATCAGGCCGCCATCATGGCTGTGATCAGTCCAAGCCCCCTCCCCAATAAAATGGGTATTTTGAGATTACATTTTTCTTGAGTTGTAGACCCTACAGTAGAAGTATTCTGTTCAGCAAGGCCTAACATACTCCACACCCATTGCCTTAGGAAATATAATCACTGGAGCATAAAATGGGTACGTGATCTGTAAACAGAGCTTGCTAAAGCTAAGAATGGTGCAACTAGAGGTGCAAAAAAGAAAACCTTATTTACACTAAATAGCAAGCATAAGTTAATACTGAGTGTGTTTGCCACTGTATGATTCATAAAAGTTTATTTTTCTTACAGTGTGATAGCAAAAACACATACAGTACTGTATATGTAAACATAAATTATCTATAGAGCACAGATTCCAGCAAGGTTGGGTAAGGTCAGCACACCTTAGTACAAAAGAAGACCACCTTCAAGTTATGCAAACAGCATGGTTTATTGTACTCTTAGGCACAATAACTTCCAGAGATATTTACAGGGACAAACACAATATATCTCAATGCAAAACACAGCATAAATACACAAAATGCAGAAAACCCATGGTGGAGTACATGAATCAAATCCACTATCCTGTGGTAAACATAAGATATGTGCACCCAGAAGTCCTAAACTCACCTACAGACTGAAAGTGAATGCAAAGATGTCAAACATTCTGTCCAGAATTCTTAAGTTTCAGAAGTTACTCATGGTACTGCCAGGTCAGTGCCCTGTAGTGACATTTCTTACCTGCAAGCCAGTTTCTGGCATAAAGTTCCTGTGTTGGCATCTACTGTAGTTCACAATGTTGTGTATTTTTGCTATGTTTTGCATTGAAATATATTGTGTTTGTCCCTGCAAATATCTCTAGAAGCTATTGTGCATAAGAGAACAATAAACTTCACTATTTGCATAACCTGAAGGTTGGTCCTCTTTTGTACTAAGGTGTGCTGACCTCACCCAGGCTTGCTGGAACCTGTGCTCTATTAATGTAATTTAACACTCCTAGGTATGTACACCCAATACAGGTGAGTCCCCACAACTCATTGTGCTCCAGTGTACACAAATTGTCTATATTCATGTATTAGTCTAGTTTTGGTGCTAAAAATTAATATTGTAAAAACAATCCACCAACGGTTGGATTCCATTTATTGGGTTTGACAAAGTCTTCTGCTTGAAACCTGTGTACTCTTGGCTAAGAGTCTGCTTCTTCCGGCATAGGATCATTCCATTTTATGCTACTCTGGAGCAGGAAGTGGGATGTTGTCTAGTGTAAAAGTCGTATACAATTCAATTGTTGATTTATAACTGGATTATCTTTACATGCTCACCATTGTGTGTTGTATCATGCTGCATAATCACCTTCTTTTGATGATTCTGTGAAATCTAAAACCTTGATTTTTTTTCCACAAAGTTATTATGGGTAAGGCTCCTTAGTCAGTTTCAGAATTAATTCCCTTATAGCACAATATCCATATTACCAGCTCTCAGGAATTAATGATAAAGTTTTAAATTCCTTTCTGTAGGACTGGTTTTAGGTAAAGAGCTTTAAATTATGCTGGTCCAAGAGTGCTTATTATAACCTACCAATGTTTGTTAAGTGTGGCAAGTCTATGTTCTTGTTTAAGAAACTATTGCTTTCTTAGTAACCAGTTCCACTGTAATTGTGACAAACTTATTTCTACTGATGTGTTTTTTTATCTTTTGTATTAGAATTGTTGTAAATGCTGGTCACAGTTGAAAATGGGCAACTTGTTCACTGTGTCTTTCCAGGGTAAACAATAAATGAAATGAAAATGAAAAATAAGCGCTCAAGAATAGGGGCTCAATGTATATGCAAGGTTGACCTGTCTACAATGTTAATAATGGTTAACCATGTTTGTAAATGATTTTGTATTGCCTTCCAGGCACCAAAACAGAGTCTGCACAAAATGTTGGTCACATTACAGATTTTCACCCAATTTAGGGCAGAAAATTTATGCATGTAATTTTTCTAATATTTATGAGTTAATGGACTTGACTTATATGTGAGGTCTACTTATACGTGAGTGCGTACAGTAGTTTGCTTCTAAGTGCTACAAGTGTTCAGGTACTGGCAGTCTAGGCAGTAGCACAAGTTGACAATATTGAAATGGGATGATAAAATATAATGATTCCCAGAATTTAAAACTGGACAGTAACGATCAGGAACTAATTTCCCCCTCCTCTTACAAAATTGTAATAACCTCCTGCTTGACTGATATCTTTCTTTATTAAATAATATACAGTAACAGAGCTACTGCACACAACCTGGGGAAGACTGTTCACCTCCTAAAATTCTAGAGATGAGTGTTCCCCCTCCTAAACATTTCCGGTTTAACCACTGATGATGTCCTTGTTCATTTAAATTTTCATTTATATTTCAGAATCCAGCTGTAAGCAACATGAACCAAGAAAAGCCAACATCAGGACTTCATGTCGAGGAAAACTAGAGGTAAAATTAAAAAGTGCCTACAGTATACTTTACTGTGTTTTTAGAAACATGAAAATAACAGATTCTGAAAGCAAAGGCATGAAGGAGTTTGAACAAAGATGAATGCAGAAAGTAAAGATCACTTTGTACTCTAAGAACTGAATGGGCTTTTAGCTGGTCATGGAATCCAATCATGCTATTCTTTTGATTCCTTAGCTTTGTAGACTGTCACCAGTCCAAACCCCTTTGAGATAGGAGGCTGAAGTTGTCCTATAGTACTTCAACGTAATCAATGCTTTGTCTAGTCTAATTATGCAGGTCACTGCATTCCGCTCCACTGTCTGTTAGTTTTGTCTTACTGTGCACCAATTTATTGAAAGGATCCTTTTTGCTGTCATGTCCTCAGTTTTATGTCAGTTACTATCACAATATTATTATCATTTCCCTGCTATACACATGTACAGCATGCATAACAGAGGAAGACAGGGATACTTATAAGGGGAGTCAGAGAATTCTGTAATGAGATTAATGCTTTAAGATTACTGGTTAATGTAAAAATTAGGCTTGTGAGGCATTACTTGTCACTTCCTCTGCATAGCAATTAGTGCAGCAGGAAATTGCCCAACTTCACCGTTGGAACGGTCATGAATTATAGAAAAATGTGTTAAAAATTCTACAATTTACAAAGATGGCAGTATTCAGTAACTATGTAACTGTTTGCAGGGAACTATCAGCTTGCAGGATTTTGTTTCAACAGTACCCAAACAATTCCACAACAGAATTTTCTGCACATTAGTGAAAAACAAAATGTTGCCTTAAAGCAGCAGTACCAGATTTAAACAAATTGGATCTTTTGAAACAGTTTCTTCCCTGTGCTCTGTTGTGCACTTACCTGGTAATCTTTCCTGTTTTCACTGTACTATCATCCTGTAATTTGTTCTATTTTTCTTTGTTTTTGTTTACATTTATCCCACCCACCATGTTGAACTGGAGCCCTCTGCTGCCAACTGCGCATGTGCATGACTCACAGTACTACAGTACATAGGAACATCGGGAATGCACAGCACAGGGTCCCATGGAAAAAACAAAAGATGTGATGCGACATAAGGAGTAGCCCGGCTGCAAATTAGCTACCAGCAATATTTACTGTGGCTCCACAGCAAAGGAAATACATTTTAAATATGTAAAAAATTAAAGATTGCTAAAATTAAGTATTTACTGATGTGGAAATTGGAACTATGGCTGCATGCTTCCAGCCAAAATGCAGATTCCTGGTTATCCACTACTGCTACTTTAAGAAGCAAAATCCATGTAGTTTGAATACCTATACTGCTTCATCAAGATTATTGCACCTATTAAACCAAGAGTTGTAAGGAGGTTTCTTGTTTTTTTTTGGGGGGGTGCCATTATTCTTTTACATACGAACATACAATGAAGCCAGCAGATAAAAGCCTAATGATCTATCAAGTCTGCTTGAGTGTGCCGCTATCAGTGCTGTGCACTGATGCTGCCCCCTACTCTCCTCGCCCCCCCACCAACTGATCTCACTGTTTTACCCTTTCCCTTCCCCATTTTGATTCTGCCTTTAAGTTTATCTCATCTCCCTTAAATCCCCCCACTGATGCCCTCAAAACCAGTTCCTCTGCCAGAGAATTCCATGCTGTCACCACCCTCTCAGTGAGAAAGTGCCTCTTCATCTCATCTCTGAACCTCCTCCTCCCCCACTTTAGACTATGCCCTCTTGTAATTTCTTCATTCCTAATTTTAAACAGACATTCATGATTCACCTTATTAATGCCCTTCAGGGATTTAAATGACTCATTCATATCCCTCTGTTCCTTCTGTCCTCAAGAGAGTACATACTGAGCATCTGTAGCCTCTCCGCACAGGGCTTTTCCCTCATCCCACTCAACATCTTGGTTGCTGTCCTCTGTTCCTCTGTACCCCCTCCAATAGTCTGATGTTTTTTTTAAGTATGGACACCAGAAATGAAAGCAGTACTCCAAGTGAGGTTGCACCATTGTCCTGTATAGCAGCAGGATCACATCCTTACTCCTTGAAGTCATTCCCCTTGCTGTACACCCCAGCATCCTATTAGCCTTCACTGCTGAGTTCCTACACTGTGCAGAGTGATTCATATGGCCTGTGACTAGCACACCCAGATCTTTCTCCTCAACAGATACCAGTAACTGCACACCTCCCATCTTTTAGCTAAATCCAGGATTCCCATTTCCAAAGTACATAATCCTGCACTTCTTAGCATTGAAGCACAACTTCCTTTGGTTAGCATTATGAGCAGTCATAGATGGTGCTTCGCAAATGATACTCACTTTTACTGGCTAGTCATACTCTCTTAAAGATGGAAAGTCACATACACTATAGAATGCTACAACTTACAAATGCTGATGCTGCGATTACTATAGATGAAAAGGAAAAGAGTAGCTGGCAAAGATGAAGGGATCCTGAATAAGTTTCCAGAGGCTTTTTTTTAATTCTGCTTTGAAGAGTATAGCCACAGTTAAGCATAGCATAGTTTTTTAGGGAAAAGCAAAAGAGAAATACTACTGTATATCAAGTTTTCCCATAAAGCCAGCTATAGCCAGGGATAGGGAAACCTGCCACAGCACCCTGGAGTCATGGTCCCCACACCTTCTGTCTCCCACAACAAAACAAAATGATAACCTTGTCCCAACACAGATCTGTGGTACACATAAATACAAGTTTACAAATGAACAGTAAATAGGGAAGGAAAATGGCAGTTTAGAGTCTTGCAGGGTGATTGGTACCCCATAGGCAAAATCATTTTTACAATTATCTGTTTACGATGCAAATAACAAAATCTCAATCAGGATTTATCTAAACAGTTGCAGAAATGTATTTTTAAGATGTTTGGATCTATAGTCAAGGAAGTTGCCATGCCATAGCAGCCTGAAGGCCTGGGCCTTCATTTTCATTAGTAAGGTATGACTACTGTGCCTTAGCTCATCAGGCCATGTACCCATCCCACAAACATCAAAAATACATGGGCTTTCACTTTTCAAAATACTGCTGTCAGTGTGTATGTGAGGTGGGGGGATTGCACTCAGTACAGAGTCCTGTACAATGAACCCTGCTGCAGCAGCACTGGTTTAACACAGTTCAAATAACTTTTAACAGAAATGGCTGCAGTAGTCTGGTATGCTTTACCAAAATGTCCCCACACAGTGCTTCCAGTCTGGTGGGTACCTGCTGACCAGCATGGGTAAGACTGGTCTGACACTGATTAACTCTCTGCTAACCTGCTGCTGCAGTCTGGCTGTCTCATTACTCCACTACTACCAGGTTGCTCCAGAATTGTGTGATCACTCCACTGCCCCCAGTCACTCTGCTGTTGTCTGGGTCTCTGCTGCCATTTGATCATTCTGTCTTCTAGTAATGTAAGTTGTAAGTGTGTCCCTCTATAAAGTATACAGATGCCACATGCACAGACTACAGAATGGGGAGTCCTCTAGTTACCCTACCCACTTTGGGCTTCTAATGAAATTAGACGTCTGTCTGTGCTATCACTAGGAACTGTCTATGTAATCACAACCAGCCACCAATCCACCTCCACTCCACCACATCCTTGGAGGTATCCAGGTAATGCAGCCACACAAGAGACAAGGCAAGGCATTTGTTAGGTGCCTATTCCAGAGGCTCTTGGTGCCATACAAAAACAGCAGTAACAGGACTGGATTAAGGCACAGGCAGCATAGGCCTGTGGCTAGGGCTCAGCCACCCCCAAAATATATTTACTACCAACCCTTTTCTTTCTGCTTGAGCTGCATTATTTTTTTTTTTGAGGACTCAACTGCTTAGTAATCTGAGCAAGGCAGGGGCCAAACTGTAGTGTGATTCTCACCTCTTTAATTAGGTGTTACATATGGCTGATAGCTTCAAGGGTCCCTGGCCAGTCTGACCTTTAAGGTGTAAACAGGCCCATTTCCCCTTGCTTTGTCTCCCAGTCCCATGCTATCCCATGTGGGAAGAAGTGGCTAGAAAGATTCCTGTCCCTCGATTGGTGTTCCTAATAGGGAAAGTGACTGGCATGTAGTTTAAATGGAGGCCCTCTGTGGTAGATTTTCCACTAACTTCCCTCATATTGTGCATTTAAGTGGGCCCCTATCATTCATATCAGAAAGCTAGCAGAGCATGCTTATTGAAGAGCCTGTTCCAAGTTCCAGGTGCCTCACATTAGCACAGGGATGTTATGTGACTTGCCGTGGACCTGGACACATAGCATGCATTTAGTGATTGTGGTTCACAAATCCAAGTTTTCTGAGTCTACATGTTTTCTGGGTTCTTGCCTTGGGGCTCTAGACACCAGGCTATACTGCCTAATGTGTTACTTAATGTTGTCGCTCCTTGACTGGAAGTGGGTTATCATTGTTAAATGTAATTCTCCCCTCAGGGAAAATTAGTAGGACGTTCCTGGTTGAGTTTGTGTTGAGGTGATGATTGCCATGAAAATGATCATCAAAGTTCTGAATAAAACAAACAAACTCTAGCTAGAGCTGATACGGCTGTGGCGAGCTTGCAAAGCTCCATAGAGTGAATGCTGCCAAGTGTCATCTGCAAGATGGCAACGCAACTGCGCATGTGTGGCATTCATGCATGTGTAGTTGCCATGAATGGCATTCTGTCCTTCCCAAGATGGCAGCACCAGCAGAACTGTGCATGCGCACGAGGCGCATTGCTTTCATATTGGTCGATGGCTGCGAATACCATGTGGCCTACACTGGGGCTGCACATGTCCCACAACAGCCCTCCCTGCAGCAAACTTGGTCCTGACAAACTATAACCCAGCCAGGGTACCTGCACTGGTCCTCCTGGGTGGCCTGTCTGGTACCCAGCTTCAGCTTCCTGACATCCAGCCCACTGGCCTGCTCACCCCAGGAGTACCAATTAATTTCAGGTTCTGCACTGCTCAAATATATACACATATTTAGAAAGGGAATGAGAGCTCAGCTCAGTACATGCCTAAACCTACAGGACATGCAACTCCCACATGGTTTTACAAGACAAAAAGAAAAACAGCAACACACAAGAAGATGCAATGCAGAAACTCGGAGCAACCAAAAAAAGAGGTCACAACCAATACTATAGCAATCATACTGAAAATAAACATACATACAACCAAATGTGATTTCAAGCTTCCTTGTCTTGCTTTTAGCAACAAATCATTCTTGCAACTTAGGGGGAACTGCAAAGAAATAGCAAGAAAAAGAAAGGTCTGTGTAATTGAACCTCATGCTTTTCACTATCTGTTACGCTATACAGTCATAATGAATTTGGTGGTTTCTGTTCAACAGAAAAAGACCCCTGGCCCATCCAGTCTGCCCAGTTTTACCTTGCCCTACCCCTACCTTTTACTGAATGTTGTAACTGAACAGTACCACACTGAAACACAACCGTGATCTGACAGACAGCACATCTCCGACCAATCCACGAAACGTTCCACTAAGTACAGCAGGCCAGGTATACTGCGTCAGTAGTGTACATCACTGTACAAAAAGGACCAGCTACTCACATACAGGGATATAATAACACAGAAACAGGTCCCTATGAAAGCAGGTGTAGCAGCAACTATATGAATGTGAGCAGCAGACCCAGTTTCTGCATTTAAGTTGTCCATACTTATGGAGCAAAACTTTTCTTAAATTTTATTTTTCAGACAAAAAAGGCAACTCTAGGATACAGTAACCAAGTGGATCAGGTTCCATCAATATATTAGGAAACAGCAGGTCAGTATCGAAACAGTAGTACAGTAGTATAATACCTTGCTCTACTGTTCCGGGTCTAACAAGGCAAGGGTGTTAGAGACAACATGCAAACGCAACATATATAGAAACTGGCTATAAATTCAGTTACATAAATATTTTAAAGCAAAACAAAACAAAAAAGCAGCCCACTTACAGTAATAAGTACAGTAATAATGTCTCGCTGCACTATACCGAAACCAGATTTCTGCTGCCAAAGTATTGTGGTGGTATTATTGTTGGGATGATTCTGTGATCCTCAGCTTCACAGTTTAAACTTGCTCCATTCATATATTCAGTGTGGGTTGAGCTCAGTCATCTGACAGCCTCTGCTGGGGAAAGACCAGTCCTGTGCGGAGAAGTCTGGGCAACAAGCCAAACCCAAACTGTACACTGCGAGTCAAGGGGTGGGGCTGAAGGCGAGGCAAAACTGACAGTAAAAGGAACTACCACCTGGTTGAAATAAAATGAAACATATAGGGAATCTCAACTCATCACCTTCAGAACAGCAAATACTGAGGTCAATGGAAGACTTCATCATAAGATTTTGCATTTAACACTGTCATTTCTTCCACACACTGAAGTTTTTTTTTTAGTTCATTCTTAGATGCATCCTTTCCAATTCCACAGCAGTCCTCCACATCCCCTTATTTCCCCTGAGACTTCATTTGTACTTGAATGAGGAAGTAACAGCCGAAATAGTGTGGCTGTTACTCCATAGTGGTTGATTGTGGTGGAGTGTTCCCAGCTCTGCTGGACTTTTGGATACTTCCAAAAGTCCAAAGGAAGCGTACCATGGTCAGCCGTTTTCAAGCAACTGAAGGCAAAATGGCTATAGGCTCTGCCCACAGCCATAAAAAGGAGGCTGAATTTTCTAATCTCTCAACCATACGATAGTGCAATTCACAAACAGTATGGCTAAGCCTGATTTTAATACCACCAAAAAACTACAAGGGTGACTGGTGGAGTGCCTCAGGGATCAGTACTGGGACCGGTCCTCTTTAATATCTTTATAGGTGACATTGCAGAGGAGCTGGAAAGGAAAGTCTGCCTCTTTGCAGATGACATCAATGTCTGTAACAGGGTGGACACTCGGGGGCTGTGCGGAAAGGATGAGCAGAGACCTGAGACTACTCAAGGAGTGGTCAAGGGTATGGCAGCTGGGTTTCAATGAGAAAAGGTGCAAAATAATACACTTAGGGCATAGAAACCAGAGGTGGAATATGAAATGAGTGGAGTGGTATTGATAACCACCGAGCAGGAAAAAGACCTGGGGTAATCATATCGGATAACCTAAAGGTGGCCAGGCAGTACAATAAGGCAGCTGGGAGGGCTACCGGGATGCTGGGCTGCATAAGGAGGGGTATCATGAGCAGCAAGAGGAAGGTACTGTTGCCTCTGTATAGATCACTGGTAAGACATCACCTTGATTTCTGTGCCTAGTTCTGGAGACTGCATCTCTGGAAGGACATAGACAGAGTGGAGGTTGTCCAGAGGAGGGCAACTAAAATGGTGAGGTGTCTTCACCAAAAACAATACAATGAGCGACTAAAGGACCTCCATACGTACATCCTGCAAGAGAGGAGGGAGAGGCGATATATGATAGAGACCTTTAAATACCTCATGGTGGTAAATAAGGTAGAGGACAGAAGCATTTTTCAGAAAGAAAGGAGCTAAAGAACAAGGGGATAGACTATGAAGCTGGAGGGGTTAGATTCAGGGGAAATGTGAGGAAGAACTTCGTCACAGAAAGAGTAGTGGGCTTCTGGAACAGCCTTCTAGCGGAGGTGGTGGAGGTGAAGACAGTAGTGGGGGTCAAGAATGCATGGGATAGGCATAAGGGTATCTTAGTGGAAAGGTGGGGAGAGAGAAAGAGTCAGGAATTGATTAGGGTCTGCGGTGATATTGTAGGTAGGGAAAAGAAGGAAGACAGGTTGGGCCAAGTGGTCTTTATCTGCCATCAACTTCTGTGCTTCTATACTGTTACCTGCAGCCCTTTACATACAAACTGTATCCAAACTTGGGATACAATTTGTATATAAAAGAATTCCCAAGATGCTGTACAGACTGTGAGAGGGCTGCTTCACAGTGAACAGACATGGTCACAGTGAGTGGGGGCCCACAATTCTCTTAGGCCTAGGACCTCAGGTTGCCTTAATCTAGCCCTGAGCAGTAATGCAAAATAAAAACAGACATAAGTTAAGAATATATAAAAAAAACCACAAAACAAATAGGCTGGTCAGGACTCAGCAGTTAGACATTAGGCAGTCCCAAGTGCTAAAGTAAAAAGATAGGTTCTGAGCATCCCCTTAAACACATCCATTGATTGGGCTCCTCGAATATATTTGATTGATTGATTGATTACTTGATAAAATGAGGAACAAATGTTTAGGGAAAAATCCCTGTTTTCAACAAAATGCCCTTTACACTCAAATGCAATGCACTTAAACTACATAAAAAACAAGGTTACACAATGGAAGACAATTACAATTTAGAAAATGGGTTTGGGAAATCCATGAATCTGATTGGCTAGGACCACCAACCAGCCAGTCAGGCAACAGAGATCGGGAAATAATAAGACCCACTCTCTGTTGCCTGATTTCCTTCCTAGATTACTGTTCCATTAGAATTTTCAAATGGGAACAACCACCATTTTTTTTCTTGCTTACCAACCAAGATTAACAGTGATCTCTCCCCTCCCCCTACCCCCATCTCATTCATTTTAAGTTAAAAAAAAAAGACCATTCATAAAGTTTATGTCTAAAATAAAATGTGTTCACCCAATTATCATTCTAGCTAACCACTGGCACTGCTGCTGCTGTCCTGCTTGACACCACTCAAAACCAGCACAGAACCACGCTTACTCAGGATGGGGTACTCACACATTTAAATATTTTTGGTTGCAGTGTAGTTAAAAACCACATTGCCCTTCTGAGCTCTACAATGTTCCAGCTATAGTATGGTGGAAAAACAAAACCATACTGGTACTCCATTCGGAGGAGGGGAGACAGACCGTTAGCAATGAACCTTGCTGCTCTGCCCCCCCAACTTCCGGGGCTTCGTGAAGTGAACTCAGGAGCCTGCTAAACACTTAGTATTAAACAGCACTGGTATGTAAACAATAACTGTGTAGGGGGAGTACCCATGACAACCAGGACCACAAGCAACAACTGCAGAGGCTCTAGAATGACAAAAAGTCATAGATCAAACAAAAAAAAAATCTGCAGAATTGTAATACAGGTGGAGGAACTATTTTATTTCCAAACATATTTTAAACTAATTTTTTATTAAAATTTTTTATATAAACTTATATTGCTTCACAGTGCTCATTTTACTAAGCTCATTGAAACCCTTGAGGGTAGGTGGTATTTTGCTATACTGGACCTTTCAGAGCCTATATGGCCCTTGGCCTGCAGTGTCAGGCCTCATTAAATCCTGGACAGTCCAGTATAGCACAATATCACCCACCCTGTCATGTGCAATTGCTTACATTTATCATGTGTAGCATATGCAAGTAGTACATAAAGATAAAACAGTACCTAAGAAATAGCATTACAACCCCAAGATGAGGCTCCTGTCTCTAAGAAATATTTTTATTTAAAACACATTAAACAAGAAAAGGAGGCTCTGCCTTAGCCTGACACATTTCGGATGTGCCACCATCCTTTATCAAAAATGGTGGTACATCTGAAAGGCATTAGGCTAAGACAGAGGCCTCCATTTTTATGTTTTAATGTGTTTTAAATAAAAATATTTCTTAGAGATCAGTGCTCTTGTGTATCTTGAGATTTGTGAGTGCTCTTCTTTTTTAAGGTACTGTTTTATCTATTTTAGCATAGAAGCACCACATTCCTTGTGCCTACTCCAGAGCTGTGGATAGTACATGCAGATTTCTGTAATGCTGTCTGGAATTCATGTAAAGAAATTTTCACCTTGAAATCAGTAGGTATCATATTCCAGTACTTGGCTATGCTCAATAGGGTATGAAGTCAGAGAGTTCCAAATAACAAGTGCAGCAACACTAAAAGCTATATCCCCAATGATTTTAAACTGGAGTGTGGAACAACAAGGAGTCCCACCTCAGATGAGTTAAGGAGTGGATGAGAAAGCATTCAGTAAGGAGGTTTTTTAGGTAGCCAGGGCCCAAATCATGCTGGGCTTTGAATAGTAACAAACTATACCTTTGAAAAGCCTTTGGAGCCTTTGAAAAGGAGTCTCTAACTCAAAGGAATGAAATTCCAATTCTCTTCAATAAATAAAAAATAAATAAAATAAAACATGTCTTGAAGTTGATGTGCCATCACAGTTCCTGCAGAACTGACGGTCCCTCCTATCAGCCGGGCTGGTAAGTTCTGCACAAGCAATAAGTGATGTACTAAGCCTGTAGATAGCCCTAGGTAGAGACCATTGCAGTAAACCAGTCTTGAGCTACTGTAACAAATGTATGAACTAGTGTCACCAGGTATGTGGGATCCAAGTTTTAATCAGGGTGATATTACACAGATAGTAAAAGCCACTATAGACCACTGATGCCACCTGATTATCCTAGGGTAAGTCCACAATGATCACACAAGAAGAAGCAGCACTCACAGTGTAGACAGGGTGCTGGTAAATGAGAATCCACAGTAAATAAAAGAAAACCAGCACTCCATGCATCAGTTTAAAATTGTATTTACTATGCAAAATGAATTAAATTGCAATGTCTGTACCTCTTTGGAGATCCATTGTTATATCAAGTTTACAAATCACAAACACACACCAGCTGAGCACTCCGAGGTGCAATACCTCTTTGTCAGGGGCATGGCTTACATCATCACCCTTATGAATTTGTACGTAGTGTTACAGGTGTATAGAATATACAATCAAATAATTAAACAATCGGTGAATAATCAGCTTAATAAAATTAAATAGAAAATATCTAGTTCACCCATTGATAAAATTAAGGTATCATATCTGCTGACACTTCCAAATCTGTTATATCCTTTTTATTTTTTGTATTTTACTGGATCATTTCAATTTTTTTTTAAAAAAGAACCAGATAAGACAACAATGATGGTACCCTAAATTTACCTATTATAGTCATTTTTAAACCACCTCTTTTATACATGAATTGCCACATATATTCTATTACAGTATATGTGTATATATATATATATATATATATATATATATATATATATATATATATATATAGATAGATAGATAGATAGATAATAATGCATATGTAGGTGTGTGATATGATTTTTTTTTGTACACACCCAAGGTGTGTGGTAATATATAAACCTCAAGAGCTAAGCTCGAGAGGTTTATATATTATCACAAACTGAGGGTGTGTAAAAAAACTGCAGATCACACACCTTCATATGTGATATTTTTTATAACTGGTGCTATGTAAACAAAGCTCAGAGTCTTAGCATTATGTGCTTCCTGCGTTGCTGATTTGACCTCTGTATGGGCTCCATGGTATGTTGCTTGTTGTGATGACAAGGTGAAGGTTCAATGGCTTCTTCATTGCTTAAAGTTAAAAAAAATCTGAACGGTTCAATTTTCCACATTGGTAAGTATCTTTGCGTGGTACACAGAACCTGGCACGAGACAGTAAAAACCATATCAACTCGCAGGATGATATGACTTTGCCACATCAACTCGCAGGTTGCTAAGACTTTTTAGAAGTCTCAAAAACAGTTTGATATCAGGGGTCAAGAGTTATTACATATGTGTGTGTGTGTATGGTAGGTGGAAAAAGGGAGGGAGTGAGTGTTAAGAAGAAAAGTTAATTTATTATTAAAAAACAATAATTTCGGCACTTTAAGATTCACTATTGCACTAGTGCTTTAGCACTGTCCTGATATTTAATTTCATATTCAATGGGCTAATATGAATGGTCACTGGTACCATAAATTTACAATCATCCAATAAGAAGTCCATCTTCTTCCAAGTTGTGTACTGGGTGTGCTTTGAAACAACTGAGAAGCTGCGTGGGATATACTATATTGGACTAGGTATCTGTAACTAATCTCTCTCTCTCTCTTGCTTACATCTGAGAGAAGTTTTCCTCACTTTTACAGTGGTATTGCTTTGTGTTTAATTATTTAAATTTTTAATTTAGGAAGCGGGTTTTCAAAACTGCTTATCTTGTCAGCATCTTCAGAAGGGCTGAAATAACTGAATATTTGATTTGCCTTTGCGGCTAACTGGACTGATTACTAGAATTCTGTGACAATCTGCATCAATATATTTTGCAAACATTTGGTGGGGTTGTGTGATTTAAAATAGCAAAGGCTGCAGTTTGTAATTGGATGCCAGACATAGCCTGAGGTGGGGGAAATTGTCTTCACAAGTCAGAGGTCTGCATCACAATCAATTGTCTAGCTTGACTATTTTCAGCATTGTTCAATTACTATAAACTTCTGGTGTGATCCTGTTTGAGACAGAAGTCCATCTTCCAAGTTGTGTACTGGGTGTGCTTTAAAACAACTGAGAGTGGCCGCGTGATATATCATATATTGACTAGGTATCTGTAACTAATCTCTCTCGCTTCACATCTCAGAGAAGTTTTCCTCACTTTACAGTGGTATTGCATTGTGTTTAATTATTTTAATTTTTAATTCAGGAAGGGGTTTTCAAAACTGCTTATCTTGTCAGCATCTTCTAAGGCTGAAATAACTGCATATTTGATTTGTCTTTGTGGCTAACAAACCGCCAGGCTGTTTTGGGGCTGGAGAGGTTTACCTGTGTCTGACTTGGATGTCTGGATTTTTCTCTGTTTGATTAGCAGGGTACTTTTGCTGTCAAATTGTTATGTACAGTATCTTGCTGACAGGAAGGCACTCATTGCAGCTGTGGGTGAGAGCTTTTAGCTGATTGTTTTGTGAGGGTACAGTTTAGCCCAACCCTTCCCACCCTCACCCCACCCACCCCTGGAAATAGTTCCTTTATACCTGAGGTTCTGACATCATTCCTCAAGAGTGCAAGGCATATCACTGTCATATCCTCTCTAGCACACTGCACTGACAATATAGCATACTACGTTGTATAATATATATATTTATATAACCAATCACACACACGTGCGCGCGCACACACACACAAAAAGTAGATAAACATGTGGGGAGTAATGCAATGTAATGGCTGTGGGGCAGCAGTCTTCTGGGAGTCTTTCTGGAGGCTAAGATGCTGCCCTATTTGCAGACAACTATCTGCTCTGAGGGAGGAAGTTGCCCGTCTTCAGGCCACACTGGACAGTAGTAAGGAAACCTTCCCCCAGGCCACACTGGACAGTAGGAAGGGAACCTCCCCCATCCAGGGAGCGCTAGCGCCACCACCACTACCTCAGAGGTTGCGAAGAAAGCACAGCAGTTGGACCACAGTGGGCTCAGGGAGGGTGAGGTTGATGGAACAGAGGCACACCCAGTCAATTGTTCCACTCCACAATCCATACACCATTCTGGGGGAGCATAGCTTCCCTATGGATGCACCTGCAGAGAACACTGATGACAACTGTCAAGGAGCCCACAGGAAGGAGGCAGAGGACACCAAAGGAAAGGAAGCAGCTCTTGGTGGGGACTCAATTATTAGGGGATAGAACTGGGGGAGCTGGGAAAACTGAAGTAAGGTGCCTGCCTGGTGCCATGGCTTGGAGGGACAGGAAGCACATCCTCAGGATACGAGAACAGCTGCAAGGAGTCTGAGCTGGATGTAATTGTCCACCTAGGGACAAATGACTTGGCTCATCATGAGATTAGAGCAATGCAGGAGGACATTGCAGAGTTGGGAGGGGCCTAAGACAAGTAGCACACACAGTATCCTCTCTGAGGTGCTGCCTGTCAAAGGCATGGGGAGGTGAGGGTAATTAGCACCATGCAGTTTAATGAATGGTTGAAAAATGGGTGGAGCACAGGGGTTTGGCTTCATTGGGGACTGGGGTTCCACCTGAGGGACACCAGCCTATACTGGCAGGATGGTCGCATCTGTCCAGGAAGGAACAAGTCTTTGAGCAATCAGTTTAAATGCTTCATTGGCAAGCTTTTAAACTAGTCAAGGGGAGCACTGACAAGCAGCAGGAAAATCCCAGCCTCTCCCTTCAAAACAGGGTACTAAATGAGAAAAAGACCGAGGTAGAACGGTCAGTGGGGGATGCTGCAACAGAAGGTAAAGCCATCAAAAAATGGAGAGCAATGAGTACCAATGCCCGTAGTCTGGGTAACAAACTTCCTGAATTAGTGGCCTTGATGGAGGAGGAACATCTGGATATATTGGCAGTCACAGAAACATGGTACACACAAAACCATGACTGGGATGTAAACATACCAGGATACACTATCTACAGGAGGGACAGGGAGGGTAAAAGAGGAGGAGGAGTAGCTCTTTACATAGGAAGGAATAAAAGCAACAGAACAAAAGGGTAAACAGGAGGAGAAGAAGCACTGTGGGTAAATTTGGAGACAGGCAATGGCACCAAAATCCGCACAGGGTTAGAGACATCTTCTCAGGGGAGGAAATGGACAAGGAAATGATAGAAGTATGCTTAGAATGGCAAAAAGGGAGATATTGCTGATGGGTGATCTGAATATGCCAGATGTTAACTGGAGGCAGTTGCAGCTGCCACTCAAGAGTGGAGTTATTCTAGATGCCCTACAGGGAGCATGCCTTAGACAACTAGTACTGGAGCCCACTCAAGAGGGAGCAATATTAGACTTGATTCTCTCAAATGGAGATGGAGAGGGATCACAGATGTAGAAGTGGGTAGCCATCTGGGAACTAGCGACCATTGAACAGTATGGTTCACAATAAACACAGCAATAGAGTCAAGCCATACAAAGACAAAAGTACTGGACTTTAGGAGGGCTGACTTTGCCAAAATGGGTGAGTGCCTAAGGAATGCACTAGCAAATGGGCAGGAAGGAGGGGTGGAAGAACAAAGGGGAATAATAAAAACTGCCATCACAGAGGTAACGAGCCTTGTGTGAAACAAATAAACAAAACAAAATGATGTAAGAAACCACTATGGTTCTCAAAGGAAGTGGCAGTGAAGGTTCAAGAGAAAAGATAGCATTCAGGAAGTACAAGAATCGCAGAAGGAGCAGGACAGAGAACTGTATCAGTTAAAGCAAAGGAGGCTGGGAAGGCAGTCAGAACAGCAAAGGCCCAAACCGAGGAAAAGATAGCCAACTCAGTTAAGAAGGGATAAAACCTTTATAGGTACATCAGGGAGCGAAGGAAGACCAAGGGAGGGATAGTGAGGCTTAATAAAGGGAGGAAGGGTGGCAGAGGGAGACTGTGAAAAGGCAGAGATACTAAACAAATATTTTTGCTCAGTATTTACAAATGAAGAGGGGAGGTACATAAAACAAACAGTAGAAACACTCTGGATACAGAAGTTGATACCAGCCCATTTACAGAAGAAAGGGTTCTGAAAGAACTCTCTAAAACTGAAGGTGGACAAAGCAATGGGGCCTGATGGGATTCATCACAGAATTCTAAAGAACTAAGGGTAGAACTAGTGACACCACTGACTACCCTTTTTAACAAATCATGGGAAGATGGGGTGGTACCCGAGGACTGGAGGAGGGCAGATGTGATTCCCCTTCACAAAAGTGGGAGTAAGGCAGAAGCAGGAAACTACAGACCTGTTAGTTTAACCTCAGTGATAGGGAAAATGATGGAATCACTTCTGAAGGAAAGAATTGTTGAGTATCTAGAGGCCAGAGGGGTGCAAGACCCTAGGCAGCATGGATTCACAGCGGGAAGGTCATGCCAGATGAATCTGATAGATTTCTTTGACTGGGTGACCAAAGTAGTAGATCAGGGAGGGGCTGTGGACATGGCCTACCTAGACTTTAGCAAGGCATTTGACACAGTCCCACACAAAAGATTAATTTACAAGTTAGCCAGCCTGGGAGTGGGTCCCAAGATGACAGCCTGGGTAAAGAATTGGCTGGAGAATAGGACACAGAGAGATAGTAAATGGAGTCGACTTAGAAGAAGGAGGGTTATAGTGGGGTACCATGAGTTCAGTATTAGGACGATCCTCTTCAATGTCTTTATAAAGCGCATTGCAGAAGGACTGGAAGGAAAGGTATGTCTCTTGCAGATGACACAAGATCTGCAACAGAGTTGATGCACAGGGTGGGTGGAAAGGATGAGAAGGGACTTGGCAAGGTTAGAGGAATGGTCAAATGTATGGCAGCTTAGATTCAATGCTAAGAAGTGCAAGGTAATGCACCTGGGAAACAAAACCCAGGGAAGAGTACACAATGGGGGGTGAGATACTAACAACAACAAAAATGGAAAAGGACCTGGGGTAGTTATATCAGATGACCTAAAGGTGGGCAAGCAATGTGAGAGGGCAGCAAGGAGGGCTGGGGGAATACTGGGATGCATAGGGAGAGGCATTACCAATAGAAAACAGGAAGTTATTATCCCTCTGTACAGACAGCTGGTGAGACCCCATCTGGAGTACTGTGTGCAGTTCTGGAGACCCAATCTCCGCAAAGACATAGACAGGATGTAAGCTGTCCAGAGGAGGGCACTAAAATGGTGCAGGGTCTGCACCGGAAGACATATGAAGAGAAACGAAGGAGCTTAATATGTATAGCCCTCGAGAAAGTGAGGGAGAGGGGGACATGATAGAAATGCCTCTGGCACTCTCAAGGAATCAACAAAGTCCAAGAGGGTAGCATCTTCAAAAAGAGGTGTGCAAGAACAAGAGGGCACAATTTGAAGATGGGGGCGGCTCTGAGGTAATTTAAGGAAGTATTTTTTCACAGAGAGGGTTGTGGATGCATGGAACGGCCTTCCGGAGGAGGTTGTGGAGTCAAAATCAGTGGTGGAATTCAAGCATGCATGGGACAGTCATAAGGCAATTCTAGGGGTTGGGGGTAGGAAGAAGTAGGCTGCTGGTTAACTAGGATCTGCAGCTTATCCAGTAGGTAGGGAAATGGGCAGACTGGGTGGGCCAAGTGGTCCTTATCTGTCGTCAAATTCTATGTTTTTAATTAATTCATTACTGGTGCAAAGATTTGGGATGCTAGAAAAAAACATTCACTAAACTTAACATTGTGCTCATGTTGAGATTCATTCTTTTGTTAAAGCAATGGCTGCCATTTTGTATACAGTAATGACTGAATATGATAGGTTTTAATGTTTTTTAAGTTAAATATTCACATGGATTCCTTTTTATCCAAAAGTAAACATCTGTTGTCCCCTTGCTGTCTAAATGGAACATGATCAATGCCCATGTACTATAGGTTATGCTTCCCCCTATTTCTTATTTCACTAAAATACTTTCCTATTGGTGTGCCATATTCAATTTCCTTATAGCTCTGAAGCACTCCTAGACTTGTTCATTTAAGGTTGTAGTGGTCTGTCCTATATAAGTGCGACCACAAGAGCACCACAAAGCATAAACTACATACTTTGTACCATATAAAATAAAATGATTAATGTGCACTTCCTTAATTCCATCATTGTTTGGATTCACAGAACTTTTCTCTTGTTTTGCATGTTTACATGTGATGCATCGTTTGCATGGATAAAAGTCATTAGGCTTGTTAATTAGCCATCCCGTTTGTGTTTTAGCAGTTTTAAATTCACTATGCACAAACATATCTTTTAGATATAGTCCTCTGCATCAGTAATAAGGGGGCCTGATTCCTGTACTTTTGTAAGGTCCCTATTCACCCCAAGTAAATGTCAATGCTCTTTCATAATAGTTTTTAGATCCATTGATAAGGGACCTTAAGTGGAAACAAAGGTAAGCTGATCCAGTCCCTCCCCTGGCTCCTTGTACTGTAACAATTGTTGTCTATCTAAGCAGTTTGCTTTAATATCATCTTGTTCTAACACATTTTCCAAATAGCCACTTGTCCACAATCTAGTGAACAGCTTGTCCTTAGCCATTGTAAAGTCTGCTAAGTCTGAGCTGTTCTCTCTTAAATGTATAAGCTGTCCAAAAGGTAAATTGTCCACAGTATGTTTCTGGTAAGCACTGTGTGCATGTAAGATGCTATTCCCTGACATCTTTTTCCAATAGCCCTTTGTTTTAACCACTTCTCCTGGGTTACTTACTAATGTTAGATCCAAAAAAATCTATCTGTGCCTCATTGTACTATGCTATAAAATGGAGCACCAATTCATTACTATTGATATATACCAAAAAGATTTGTATATCTTGTCCCCTGCCAGCCCACACAATTAATCTGTTGTCAATAAGGTGCATATACTTCTTAATGCAGGCACTAAAGGGGTTGGTGTTGGGGTCTCAGACTGCCCCCTCCTTCCACCAACCCATGCAAATGTTGACGTAGGAGAGGGCAACTGAGGAACCCATGGCAGTCCCTCTTTTCTGCAAAAAAATATCTACCATCAAACATGAAGATGTTTCTTTTTAAAATTAAATCTAAAGCCAAACAAATAAAGGTTACAGGATTTCTAAGGGGGGGCATTCTAACATGGTTTTAACTGTTGAAATACCTGCTTCATGCTCTATGCAAGTGTATAAGGATGTTACATCCACTGTTAGCCATAAATAGGACTGCGGTGAAAACTGCTGCAATTTCTGCAAAACTGTCATAGTATCTTTTATATAAGACCTGAGTCTAACCACTTCTTGTTGTAAATATCTATTCAGATAGGCAGCTAGAGATTCTATTAGTGACTTATTGCCCAATATTATAGGGCATCCAGGAGTGTGGTTTTGTGTAACATTGGAATGTGGTAAAAAAATGGTGTTACCAGAAATTCACAATTCAAAATTTCATATTCTGAATCAGTGATCCACCCCCCTTTAAAGCCAAATTAAGAAATAATTCTAGCTAACCCTTAAAGTGGGGGGTAGGATTTAATGACAGTGGTTGATATGTGGTAAGATCCATTAATTGCCTCTCTACTTCCTTAATAGTCCTTACCCAGAATGACCACATTCCCCCCTTTGTCAGATGGTTTGCTCACCACATCAGACATTCTTTATAATTCTTTCAAGGCAGCTTGCTCTAACAATGTCAAAATTATCCCAGTGTTGCTTTTCTTTATACTTTTTGATTGATTTATCTCTTAAATAGAGATGTGCAAAGTCTGTGAAATTCATTCTGCAAATTAATTTGCAGATTTTGTGGAATTCGCAAAGCGTGTTTTCCAAGATTTTCGCAATCCGCGGCCTGTGAATTGTGTGAATTTTGCCATGAAGTGTGACATTTTGACAGTGAATTTTGCACTTCACCTTGAATTTCACACTTTGCTGCAAAAAAGTATGAATTTCACCACAAAATGTGTGCAATTTGTATGCTGCAAATGTCTGTGGGTCAACCAGAGTTCCATGAATTCCGTGAAAAAATAAATTTTTGTCACTTCATGTGAAATTCACAGGTGAAGGTTTACTTCGCAACATCTCTACTCAAGACAACATCTTGGAAAACTTTAATAACCTTGCTGCCTGGACTCGGGGGGGTATACATGTTGATTTTTTCTTTAAAATCGGTTTACGGACTGCACTCTGAGTCCTGTAGCCTTCTACTCCTGTCTCCCCCCCCCATTTAATCCCTCAAATTCAAAATCAGCTGTCTCGAATAGTTCAGCTAATTCTGCCTCTGTCATAACATCAAGCAAAGGTGATTCAGAATTGAAATTAGTGGATGCATTTCCTAAGCTAGTGCCTACACTAGCTTCTATATTAGATGAAAATGTTAATGCATTTGAACTGCTAGCAAAATGCTTCCTCAAGTTTAACTTATGGAACAATTTAAATGCATCACAATACACTTCAAACTCACTGATGTGATGAACAGGTACAAAGGTTAATCCATAGCTTAACACTGGTAATTAAGCATCCAGGAATGTCCTGTTCATTAAATTAACAACAGTCAGCTTCTCAGTGTCCCTTGTTTGGTCCCTTCCATTTATGTGTTGCGATCTTCCATGTTTTCAACTTTTTTTTTCTTTTTTTTTTATTTGAATGGGAAGTATCTGAGTGTTCTTCGTTAATAGAATCTGTGCTTGAAAGGTGATGGGATGAGGCTGAGACTGATGAAGAGGTGGTTGAGTTCATCTGATTACTGGTTTTATTAGGATTCTTCACTCTGCCTCTAGAACTTCTCTTGCCCCTTGAAAGTTGAGTTTAGTTTATTGTTTGACTCAAAAGAGCCATCAACAAGTACAGTTTAAAAACCTTTATGGTTATAATACATACATACAAACAATATACATCACATATTATGCATGAGGGGTACATCAGAATTATACAATAGCACCACTAGCATATTGAATACTTCCTTGCTTTATATTCTGTCTACACCCCTGTTATCTATTTATACAGACAATCTATTGCACTCCTATTACTCTTAAACACCCAGTTTACATAAAATAATTAAATATTCACCACAACACTTGTTAATGACCTAGATAATTGTGCTATTAATTCTTTTTTTCCATTTGTTAATTGCCTTAAAATAGTTTACCACTCTGTGTATAGACCAACTATCTTCAGTCTGTAAAATAATGAAGGTCAGTGTTTCTAAATCCAACTCGTATTTAGCATCCATAAATGGTTCTAACCAGAACTTACACTCATTTAAATACCATGTACAGTGCCATATGACATGCATCAAGTCCTCACATTCTCCCATTGAACTACTGCTTTTCATCTGATGATTTTTTATATCTAAATCTCAATAAATTACCATCAAATTGTTCAAACTTATACTTTACATATATTTTGCGGGTTTCGAGATCACTAAAGATATCCAGATAACTCTTATGTCCAAACTTATAATTATTCTTGGTGAACCACCTAGAATAAGGGGAAACTTTTATTTCTTTTAAATATTGATTTTGCCAAAAAACTTTAAATTTTTAAAACAAGTACTTATTACACTTGGGGCTCAATCAAATGTTTCTCTCAGTGTATTTTATTAACACAGCAAATTTATATTTATTTATTACTGAATATGTTTTTGAATACCACAGATTCTTAGTATATCCTAATTTATGCCAATTCAGTTTTTCCTTTAAACACTGAGAGGATATTCAACTTTGTGGAAGTCTTGTAAGTCTTAACCAAGAACCTAACTGTTTGCATTCAAAGAGTGCATTTATGTTTGTAATACCCAGATCAAATCTTGTGTATGTAGATGGGCAGGAGTGCCCTACTCCCATTATTTTTCTTAACATTTTAAATAGGGGAACAACTAGTTTTTCTCTATACTTTACATCACATATTTCTGCTCCATATAGAAGTTGGGATTCCACTTTTACTTTTATCACATCAATTAAGGGTTTAATGTTGGCTGTACCATATCTATATTTGAATCTTGATAGTGCAAAAATTGTTTTTTTCATAATTTGAAGAGTTTTTTAGAACTGTGAATTCCAATTTCTATTTTCATTGAATTCTACTCCAAGATAGACATACGTTTTAACTCGTTCTACTTTGTCTACAGCAATTCTTCAGTTCCCACTCCTATTACAGCCTTTAGGCCCAAATACTACCACTTTGGTCTTAGCCAAATTAATCGTTAACTTTAGTTCTCTTGAGCCACTTTCCAGCTGATTTAGCATATTCTGCAGCCCTTTCCTTGTTAGAGAAAATAAAACCAAATCATCAGCATATACCAACACAGCACACCTTTGCTCATTTACTTTTGGGGAGTCAGGCTCAAGAGTTCCAAGTTCATTTAATGGCCCATCGATGTAGAGAGAAAAAAGGGTTGGTGCAAGGATACAACCCTGATGTACGCACTTATTTACTTCAAATTTACTGGAAAGTTGACCTTCCCTTCCCATTCTGACCCGACTCCAAGTGTCCTGATACAAGTTGGCCATAATTTTTATCAATGTTTCATCTACTCCCTTCTTTAACAAGATTTCCCATAATAATTTCCTGGAAATAGTATCAAACTTTGTTGAGTAATCCACAAAAACTGTGCATATTCTTTGTCCTCTTACCACTACATATTTCTCAATTAAGCGATCTAAAATGTACACATTTTCAATGGGTTGAATAATTTCTATGAAAACCAGCTTGATATAATGATAAACCACCAAATGTATCTATTTCTGCATTAAGCCAATTTAATGCGATCTTGGAAAAAAAATTAAAATTTATGTCTAATAGACTGATGGGATGATACATAGCTGGATTTGCTAAATTACCTTTTTGTGAATTGGTATTATATATGCTCCTTTCCATATAATAGGATAATTATTTTCTTGTATACATTTATTAAATAATACCACTAATAATCTGGACTAAGAACCTGACTGACATTTGTAGACCTCTGACAGTATATTATCTGATCCAGGAGCTTTATGAATCTTTAATGAGTTAATAGCCAACATAACTTCGCAATTGTCTATAACTATGTTGTTCCCCCACATTACTAGTAACTATTTCTAGCTGGATCCTACAGTCTTCAGAAGAATCACTAAAGAGCTGTGAAAAGTAGCTCATCCATACCTGCTCTGATATGTAAGCATCAGATTCTTCTTTGTAGACACTAGTGCCCTTAGCCATTAATCTCCAGAACCCTTTCTGATCTCTATTATTCACTACTTTGCTCATTTCTTCCCATTGGTTTTCATAATATTGTTTCCATTTTTCTTTAACACGAATTTTATATTCCTTCCTTTTCCTATTTATGCTTTTCAATAATTCTCTATTTTTTGCTTCACATACTGCGTATACATTTTCCTTAAAGCCTTTTTTGTCTTTTACACTCTTCATCAAACCATCCTCCTTTCCATTGTCCCCTTGTCACTGTGCTTTACCTAATTTAGTTAATATTTGTTGAAAAATTAAATATAATGTTTCAATTATTTGGCCACTATTGAGTCTTAAGAAGTGTTCTTGGCTCTCCTTGGTAATTACACTCATTCAGAGATCAACTAGACTGCTATCAGATTCAGGCTGCCAAATAATTTTTTTGTTAGATCTAATTTCCATCACTAAGGGTTGGGTTAACCTAGGCTTGTCTATGCCACTTTTCTTCACATGCATCATCACTATGGAAAAATTATCACTCTCCGGGTGAGGTATAATTTCCATTTTTTCCCATTCTTCTAATATACTGGACCATAGTGCCAAATCTATTACTGAGGATCCCCTAGTGGAGATATATGTACACCCTTCTGTTAAGTCGCCTATCAGATGTCCATTTAATGCATATAAATTACTTTCTTTCAAGATCAAGATCAGTTGTAAACCAGCCTTATTTACCTTCAATTCCTTCAGTTCTCTTTGTCTCCACATATATGGGCTAATTGCACTCAGAATTAAAGAATTATCTCCTAAACTGTCAAATTTACCAATGCTTGCATTCAAAACCCCAACAAGTAAAATGTCTCATTCTGGGTAGAGGTACATAACTTCAATAAGTACTGTATTTAACTGCTCCTACACTGAATCCTTATAAAATTTCAAGCTCACAGGAGGAATGTATCCATTTATCAATATGAAACACTGACCTTCATTTTTAAGAGAAACGAGAATAACATTTTCTGTTTTCTTAATAAATTCAACATGTGCAAAACTACCAATTCTAATAAAAGTTGCTACTCCACCTGATTTCCTACCCCTAAAATTATCCTTATTGCCTGCCTGATGGAAGCACTCATAGCCATTAATTTCAATAGAGTCTTCAAGGCCATGCCACATCTCCCGAAAACAAACAACATCAAAACTTGTTATATATTTCACCCATTCTTCATCAGCTTGCTTCTCTCTCAGTCCCACAATATTTCAGGAAACAATTTGTGTCCCACTACATAAGGTACTTACTCTATCTGGGATTTCATCAACAGATGGTGTGCTGCTAAGGCTTGCCTCCAAATGTTCTGATTGTCAGTCAATATAACCTGCCAGTAATTGAAATTTATTTCTAATCGAAATTTAACTTTCTTCACCATTTCCATTATAGGCAACCTCAGAGACTCTAATCACTAGCTCTAATTCAACCAAATTTAGTCCCATCACATCTAGGACCAAATTTATTTCCAATATTCAGTTTGCCACTGATCTATTTTTTACCACAATATTGATCTGTGTATCCTGTTCTCTCCCTATCCATTCCACTGCTTCAGTTTCATTCCATCCCAATTGGATATGCAGAAAGTTTTTTAACAAACGATATATTTCCCCTGTTAGTTTAGCATTCGTTTCTCTATATAGCTGTTTCATCCCAAATAGAGTTAGCTCAATGTTTTTATCCTCTAGATCACACTTCCCTCCATCCAGCTTTATGAATTGCAGTCTATTTGGGAACATTATAATGACTTCATTACTTTTGATTTGTGTTACATTCAACCAAACATAATTATCAATTCTAGATGAGTTAAAGTAGATGTCAATTGTAGTAGTCAGATCAACCTGCATATTCCTGATTTCAACAACATCCTCTTCATTAATTTCTATATCTAATTCTGATTTTAATCTCTCTACTACTAAGTGTTTTTTATTTACACTTTCCCTCAGTATCCAATCCTGTGGGCTGGCAATCCTTATCAAAAGAACAGGGGGTTCTGTCCCTTTCCCTACTAGCTATTTCATCACTAGGCTTAGTGCTCTCTTTTGGCACACTCATCTCGTCATAATTAATCTTCCTATCCATTCCACTCATTTACTTTGATCATCCATTAGCATACTATTTTGTGATGGAATTCCCCAGTAACTCACTCTACTTTTAATTTGGTTGTTTAAACTCAGTATCTCTCTCTCTGTAAGAGATTCAATTAGCTATCCAAATTTACTTGCTCAGTAAGGACATCATTTTCTTTGTTTACCATTTTTCCACCACTCTGTACTTTTCTTTTAATTTCTTTAACATTCTGCTCCATACCATAACCATTTCCTTTATCAACCTCTATTTTTCCCTTCTGCTCCTTCTTCCTCTGCTTTACTTTCCCTTTTTGTACATGTACTCTATTTTGTGGCCATACCTTTTCTTCACTTTGCCTCTGTCTACTCAAACTCTTTCTTACTTTCTTTTTTTTCCCCCCTTCTATTTTTGTTATTCTCCTTATTCTCCTTCGATTCCTCTGGGAACACTAAGCACTAAAATCTGGTCTAATTTTTATTTTTTGAACAATCTCTGCTTCTAATTTCTCACTATGTTTTCCTGCCTCCAATACCGGGAGCTTCTGATTCTGCACAAATTCTGTTAATATTGTACCCTGCCTGTCTATACTGTGTCTCGTGACATCCAACATATCCTTCTTAATAAGCAACTGTTCCATAATTAACATGTTGGCTGTATGCTGCTTGGCAAGCAGGTTTACTATTTTTTCACTTAAAAAACTAGTCTGATATTCCCTATTGCTCCCCACTGTTGCATTTTCCCCTAATTCTTGACCTCTCTATAGTTCAGATTTGACTCATCCTGAGAATCATGATTAATTTGTTTAAGCCCTGTAATAATGCCTCTCAGATCTTGCTATTCTTTTTCTAGGGCCATTTTACCTTTTACTAAATATCTAGTGTCATTCCAATGGTCCAACAATTTTTCACCACTTAGGCCTATTAGTATAGAATCTTCATTCAGGCTATAAGAGTAATTCATAGTTTCATCATAGTTTTCAATTATCAACCAATCTATATCAGGCTCTGTAAGTGCTTGGTCTGAAACTCCTGTTACCTGATTGAGCACATTGCTCTCTTTGCTTGAAACTATCACCTCTAGGTATATCACAGGTGATTTGCTATTTCCATTAAGTGGTGTTGAGGTTTTACTTACACTAGAATTCAACTTAAATTTTACCCTATCTGTGTGATCCGTTATTTTTGATTGCTTATAACTTCTCTGTTTTATTGTGGACCCATCCAACAGTGAGGTAACTTGTGTAACTTGTATGTCCTGCATTTTTTGTTTTCTTGTCCTCACCATACCTTTTACCCTGCTTGTCAAACAACAGACTGCTTAGATAATAAATGCACCAGATATTAAGTACACCAAGTGAAGCTATATACTTTTAGGAGAAATAAACTATTAATCTAAAAAGTTCAGCTTAAGAGTTCATTTCCAAGATGAATAGCTAAATGTCTGTCTACACAGTTTCCATTGTCAATACACAGACCTTGTAGATAAAAATTCTATTTGCCATATTGTGTGTCAGGAGATACACAATAGCCACATTTCTACCCACCCTATATGGCAGGCAGAAATTAAAAGTTAAAAGAAAAATGGCTATGCAGTAATTCCAGGTTCTGTCATCAACACAGTCCACACATGGTCTCTTTCTTCCAGAAATTAGTGAAATACTTGGTTTTAACTTGCTTCTGTGCTTTCCTCCCTCTTTGCTCACCGGAGCATGCCAGACCGTTCACAAATCCTCTCTTAGTTGAATCAGTCTCTATGCCTTTACCAGGAGCAGGCCACACAATCCCTTGGAATATAGCTTTCTGTGGCTCCACAGGACCTCCTGATTTGTTTAAATCAACACCACTTTCACCAGGAGCGAATCTTAAAAATAAAGATAATAAAGGGATGATAATATTGGGTGGATACACACTACACTCTCATAATACACTCAATACACACCCACACTGACTAATTTTTAAATAAAATTTTAAAATAAAACTAACTAAAACTAAATACATCAAGCTTCCTCCACAACGTAATACCACCTACCATGCCATCTACTAGGCAATGGCAATAGCCATATAACATGTATAACCAAACAGAATATGTATGCTTACTTGGAATACATGTTATTTCCCATTCTTCCCTTACTACTTTTAAAAGGTCGGGTTTCTCAGACGTCTCCTTGTGTCAGCTTATATCAGCTTAGCCCTCTGCAAAAAGCCACAGTAGATGCAGTAGTTGATTACTCAAGAGCACTTAATGTAAAATTTTAAGCACTACACCCAGCTTGCAGAATGCTGTTCCATCTCACTACTCACTCCAGCTCTCGTCATGGTCTACTCTGCAAATGGTGATTCTGACTTGCAGAACAACACACATGCGCTACATATAGTCACCCCACCTGATCTAAGTGCACAAAACTTAAATTCACTAAAATACCTGAATTCTAGGTAAATCTTAATAAAATAAACAATAATAACTTTATCCACTCCACATGTCAATTTATCAACCTCCAGCCTACATATAGTGGTTACCAAAAAAACTCTCTATTTTCTCACACAGTCACTTTCACTCCATTCAATAACTATGAAAGGGAGAAGAGAAGAGAAGATAAATATAGTCTAGCACTTCCTTTTAAAATTCACAACACATTCCTCCAGTTCCTCCAGTATTCCGACTCTCTGACTCTCTTTTCTGTTTTTCTGTTTTCCTCCCAAGCTATCCAGTGCCCCGCGATACTTTCCTCTGTGTCTCTTGCTGGCTCAGCTGCCCCATCTTCAGCACTGTAAGCCTGTAAGAGAGAGAAGAGATGGCAACAAACAGAAAACCCAGGGACGGCCACACAAGATGGCTTAGAAAGAGCTGTTCCTTAGGCAGGTACAATACATTGCTTAGGTGGTATACCTTTCCTGGATAAAAATGTCACTTAGAATACAGCTTCTGCTCTGCAGGGTTCTCCACAACCTGCTAGTGTGCAGCAGTCCATCCCAATCAGCCAACTGTGTTATCCCAAGAAGCAGAAGTAAGAGATAGGGCCACTAGGGCCTTTGCAGTGTAGCTAGGTAGAGTGGTCAGACTGGCTGGACAGCTCTTGTTCTTGGTTGGAACCCCCATGAAAGTGAACGTGTTTGATTCTCCCATTTGTAAACCTTGTTGTTAGCATAGTCTCTTTTGTCTCTAATTAGCTTTGTCTTTTTACGTTCAGTTAGCTCTGATTCCTTTTGCTCTATCTGTTAACTTCATGTCCAGTTCTTTAATGAGAGAAGCATTTTTGCAGACAAATAACTGCTCATGTAAACTGTCTATTGTTAACATCTCTTCTTTCTGATATTCATCCTCTTCTATCTGGATCTTAATGAATTCGCCTGAGCTGTTTTTCATGTTGGCTTCCCATTTTTCTTTTAAATGCATATTATCCAAACCGTATGCTGGCAACTTAGTAATGCTCAAACCTCTGGGAATCCACTCTTTTTCCAAATATTTTTTAAGCGACAACATGTCATAATGCAAAGTGATTTATCTGAGTACAAATTTTCAAAAATGGGTTAGACACATATATTATGCTAAATGCCAATTACAAAAATATCCCCACTATGAGTGGGAGACAATTAAATGGGCCATTAGCCTACTTTGTCTCAGTTATCCAGGTAATCCAAGTAATGCTGCCTTCATCAATTCCATCTTGCCCAGTAGCAGTCATTGCAGAAATAAGTTCAGTGTCCAGATTGATTGAAGTTCTCCTTGTAGCCAGACTCATGCTGTTTAGTGAAAACGCCATTCATCTGTTGTAATTTGTTTCAAACAGATAATCAGGCTTTCACAGGTGTCTCTTTCCAATGGTTTTGAACCCTTCTTCAATGATACCTTAAGTCCCAGTTGCCTGGCCATGGCGCTCTGTCACATAACTCAAGCAGCCACTCAAGAAGAAGCAGCACTCACAGTGTAGACTGGGTGCTGGTAAATGAGAATCCACAGTAAGCAAAAACAAAAAACAGCACTCCATGCATCAGTTTAGACTTATATTTTCTGTGCAAAGTGAACTAAATGACAATATCTGTACCTCTTTCGAGATCCAATGTTATATCAGGTTCACAAACCACAAACACACACCAGCCCAGAGCTTCGAGATGCAATACCTCTTCATCAGGGGCATGGCTTACATCATCACCCTCATGAATTTATACATAATGTTACAGGTGTATAGAATATAGAATCAAATAATTAATCATTGAATAATCACCTTAATAAAACTAAATAGAAAATACCTAGTTCACCCATTGATAAAATGAAGATATCATATCTGCTGACATTTCCAAACCCATTATATCCTTTTTATTTTTTGTATTTTACTGGATCATTTCCATTTTTTTCAAAGGAACTCAATAAGACAACAGTGATGGTACCCTAAATTTATTTATTATAATCATTTTCAAACCACCCCTTTTATACTTGAATTGCCACCCATATATTATTATATGTTCATATACATATATGTATATCTTTATATCTATATATATGTAAGTAGTAGATAATCCACTCTAGGGGCAAAGCGGTCGCTCCTGATATAATGACGCCTTTGGTGTGCTAGACGCACGAGGCTTCAGGCCAGTGTGTTCAACCACCCAAGGCGCATGGATATCAGAGCGTGACTTACACCCTAGAGTGGATTATCTATCTTATAAAATGGAAATAAATATTTTTGTGGGACAGCAAAATAGGAGTCCCTGTGTGGCATAAGAATTTAAAAAGAAAAAGTTTGTATTTCTTTTTATTTTGATTTAGTATTCCTAGAGTAAAGTCATCATCTTTAGATGGAGGAGAAAGTGCGGGGAACACTGCAGGCAGACACTGAAATCAAGTCCCTCAGTGTGAAAAGGAAAGTAACTGCATTTTACCTTATTTTTATTCAGAATTGTCTAAAAGAGAGTTGAAGTTGAGCAGTGGTAGATAGACTTTCACTTTTTATCACTGACACGTGAAGCGCAATCGAAAGATGTCAGTGATATTTATCGCAGTTAAACAGTGAAGAATACATTTCTTGTAGCAAAAGAAGAACTTGCATTTTCTGTTGTTTCACTTAAAGCAGTCAGGTGAAGCAGTCGAGATTAGCAGAGTGAGAGTGTTATAGCATCGGGAGATTTATCGTGGGGCAGAGTTTAGTGCCGTTTCTAGCAACTGCTAGAGGAATTCGCCTTCCGCCTCCGCGAACGCCCAACACTGCCAACACTCCCGCCTGGACTAGCCTCCGACTGCTTCACACGGCAGCTTTTTTACATGATTTTAAATTGAAATAACCTGAAATGCAGAGTTTGTTTGCTTTTCTGCTACAGAGTGTGACTTACTTTCACTGTTTGGCTGCACATTAGGTATCACTTTTGACCACGCTCGGTCACGCTACACGTCAGTGATAAAAGTGAAAGTCCTGTCTGCCACTCGCTTCAGCTGGCTATTTCTTTTAGACAATTCTCAATAAAAATAAGGTAAAATGCAGTTACTTTCCTTTTTCACACCGAGGGACTTGCTTTCAGCGTCTGGGTGGTTATTAGGTACCGTTATGGACCACACTCGGTCATGCTACATGTCACTAATAAAAGTGAAAGTGGTTCCCACTCGTATTCCTCCCTGTAAAGAGGACGACTTTATTGTAAGAATAGTAAATGAAAAGAAATAGGAATATAAACCTCTTTTTTTTTCTAGTCAGTGTTAGTTTGAAGTTTGGGATGTGGGTGCCTATCTGTGGTAGATGTGGAATGATGTGACTACTGGTGAGAAGCTTTTGGAGGATAAAAAGTACTTCAGGCATGCGGTCGTGCTGGGAGGTGTGCAGTCATTGGGAAATAATGCACGGTCATGTGATGCATTCTGTCCAATCATGTTAGAGGAATTTCTATGATTTTACCACCCCATTTTATAAATATATATATATATATACGATAGGTGAAAAAGGGGGGAATGAGTGTTAAGAAGAAAAAGGTTTTTTTATTTATTATTAAAAAAAACAATCATTTTAGCCCTTTAAAATTTATTATTGCATTAGTGCTTTAGCACTGTCCTAATATTTAATTTCATATTCAATTGGCTAATATGAACTGTCACTGGTACCTCAAGTTTACAATCATCCAATAATTAATTCATCACTGGTGCAAAGATTTGGGATGCTAAAGAAAAATATTCACTAAACTCCACATTGTGCCCATGTTGAGATTCATTCTTGTAACAAAGCCATGGCTGCTATTCCATATAATCATTGAATCTGATTGGTTTTAATGTTTTTAAGTTAAATAGCCACATGGATTTCTTTTTATCCAAAAGTAAGCATCTGTTGCCCACCATCCCTGCCTAAATGGAACATGATCAATGCCCATGTACTGTACTGTATGTTATGCTCCCCCCAATTTGTTACTTCATTAAAATGCTTTCCTATGGGGTGTGCAGCATCTGATATCCTTATAGCCCTGAAGAGCTCCTGGACTCATTCTTTAAGAAAAATACAAAAAATAAAAAGGATATAATAGATTTGGAAGTGCCAACAGATATGATATCTTAATTGTATCAATGGATGAACTAGGTATTTTCTATCTAATTTTATTAAGGTGAGTATTCACTGATTGTTTAATTATTTCATTATATATTCTATATACCCATAACATTATGTATAAATTCATGAGGGCAATAATGTAAGCTATGCCCCTGATGAAGAGATTTTGTACCTCGAAGCGCTGGTCTGGGGTGTATTTGTTGTTTGTGAACCTGATATTTCACTGGATCTCCAAAGAGGTACAGATAATGTAATTTAATTATTTATGCACAGTAAATATAATTTTATACTGATGCATGGACTGCTGGTTTTCTTTTACTTACTGTAAGTCCACAATGATGCCTAGATTTCTTATCTTAACCATAGCTCGAAGTTTAGTCCCATTTAAAGATGGGAATTGGGTGCTATCTCTAGTCAATGCAGCCCCAACTTGGCATGGTTTCACCAGTAAGGCCTCTGAGATTGTTCACTTTTAATAAATAGCCAACTAACTATTTTATTTTATTTGTTGTGTTTTGATGTGATAGTAATTACTTTCTACATTTATAATAAAATATTTGTTTTTAGCAGAGAAACACATGGGTTTTTACCTTTGCTTTTCACACTGCTACTAAAAGAGATTTCAACTCAACTCTGGTATTGTGATGTCAGAAGCTACAAACTATGTAGAAGCCCAGTGTATTTCAATGAGAAACTAAAGATATTTATATTTTTCAAAAGAAAAAGACTTCCTTCAGCAAAAATTTTTTAAAACAGTAATTGTCTTTCATTGCTTCCAAGTAAAATCTTTTTAGGAAGAAAATATGATATGCTAAATCAAAACAAAAGATCATGTTATGAAAAATAATATATGTTTATTAAATCTGTAATATTTTAATGGAAGAAAGTTTTACTTCTGCATAAAAATCTAAACTCAGATTTGCAGTTTCCATTGAAAAACACTGCCAGCCTTGCCAGTACAGATCTACTGACTTCATAATACAAGGATTACATTGTATTCTCTTATTATTAGTAATTGACAAAATATAAATTCAAAGATTAAATGGTAAGTAAAGAAACAAATAAAAGTAAATCAAATGATTGCCAAAGCATCTCAAGGCCCCACACCTTAATTCTTTAAGATATACATTCTTACTAAGTCTCTGAACTTTAGCCAGACACTCGTCCAACAGCAAGACAAAATTCACCCATTCAGGTGCAAAGGATGAGTAACTCTGGGTATCATCTGTATAAATACCACCTAATGATCTTCCCCAAGACAAGATTTAATTTTACTGCTGCTGCCTTTTTATCTTTATATCTTTTTTAGATTGTATATTTGATTTTATATCATATTGTGGATGCTTGATTTGACATGGTATTGTGTATGCGCTTTGGTAGTAGAAAAGCACACTAAAAATAAAATTTTATTTTATTTTATTTGAACGGTAGCATGTACACAGCAAACAACATAGGGCCTAAAACTGACCCTGGAGGCACTCCACAGCAGAGAACAGCAGCTTCTGAGGTATTACTTCCTTACATCACCTGCTGCACTCTACTGGACAAGTAGAATGCAAACCACCACAACATCGTTCCAGTAAGCCCCACACAGTGCCTCAAATAGGTCAACAGCACCCCATGATCCATCATGTCAGATGTTGAGGAAAGATCCAGCAGTACCAAATTAGAACAACAGCAGGTGTCTCTTGCCAAGAGGAGATCACTGAACACCATGACAAGTGCTGTCTCCATACTATATTGAGGTCTAAATCCATACTGGAATGACTTGTACATCTCATAACATTCCAAGCAACTCTGAAGCTGAGCCACTACCACCTTTTCAAGTACTTTCCCTCAAAAGGGAAAGTTTGAGAAGGGTCTGTAAATTGCCAGATCTTCAGGGTCCTACAATGTATTTTTTCAGAAGGGTATTCATCATTGCCCTTTCCATCTCAGTAGGCAAAACACTCTCCTGAAGGGAGCACCTGATTATCTCAGTAGTGATTGGAATCAGTACCCTAACAGTGCAGGCCGGCCACGGCGCAGGCGGTTGAATTTCAACTGACGCCGGGCGACCGGTTCGGAACGGACTCGGGTCGCTGGATGGGCCGGCCGGAGGGAGAGGGATAGAGCATCCTAGGGACTGCTCTCCTTCTCCAGGGGGAGGGAGGGGAAGTGTCTGGAGCTCCAGTGACCCCTGGCGGAGGCCGGGAGTCACACAGCTACAGGCACAAGCTTGCTTAGGAGGCGGGGCGGACGTCTGGTGTCATTGCATGACCCTGCCTCCCTGAAAAACTGGAAAATGGACGGTTGCCAGCCGCCCTCAATGAAGCCTGCCACGGCTTCAATTAGCCCTCAGGCCATCCCTCTGACCAATTGGGCGCGCTCATGGGCGGCGTTCCTCTGCATGCCGCAGGCCCCACCATGGGGGGTAAGCCACGGGGTATCGGAGGGCCCGAGGCCGATTTGGGAAGTGGAAGCCGGTGGCCTGTGACCGGGCCAAAAGTACCGGGCAGCTGGCAGCTAGGTAAGGCGGCATAAAGAGAAAAAAAAAAAAAAGTACCCCCTCAACAATCTGAGAGAAAGCCAGTGGGGTCCCTTGTCCTATATACAGTACATAGAATGCAGCCTTGACACCATCTGAGAGATCATCCATCAAGACATGCCCAAACTCTACTCAGGGCAGCAAATGAGTAAGCCCCTTGCCTCCTGGATACTGCCAGTCTGCGAAATACTGTTTGAGGAGATCCTGACACTGAAGGAGGATACCTTGTAATGGAGAAATCAGTGGAACTTATAACATGTTTTTGATGGTAAAACTTCCCACATGAAGACAGGGTGGATTTAGTAGTTTGTTAATGGTACTGAAGAGTTAAGTTGGTCTATTTTTCCCTTCACCAATCAAATCACCCAAGACAGGAACGTTGTGTTTCTCAAGGTGATCATCAACTGATACTCACCTTAGTGACTATTCAACATCAGCATATCCTCCTCTGACTTACATCTCTACCACGAATGCTCCAACCTCTGTCCCATAGTCATCAACCATCCAAGGTCATCATCAAACCCTGGAGACTTATGGTGGGAAATAAAGGGGCAAACACACTAGGGTACTAGCCAGTTAAAGGCCACCATAAGGGCTTAACTATAACCCTCCACAGCATACTTCACTCCCTTTGCACATACTGATACATGCTTGTGACATCCAGAATTGCCAGGAGGTTATTAGGCTCCAAGTTTCTAACAGAGTGATATCTGACCATCTTCACTGGAGGGGTTGGCATTGCAGCAGACTGTAGAGCATGATGGTCCAACCAACCAACATGATCAACCTTGGCTTGTGTTCTCTCTGTAATAGTAAAACCAGCAGATCATGTCATCAGCTGGTTTAACTATTAAAGAAAGAATGCAAGCATGTTCTTTCATTAGAAGATGGCTGGCAGTGGAGGAAGGCAGGTCATGCTATTAGTCTTTGTTGAGCACTGCTATTGGAGCATTTGGGGTGAGAAGAGGGGGTAAAGAGCACTGCCAGGGTGTAAGAAGGGGAGACTAATGGAATATTTCTGTATAGTGCAAACAAGTGCTTTTTGTTGAATAACATGGCAGCTGGCAGTAGAGGTGGGTGTGTTTTGCCGGTCGGCCAATGTGGGACAAAAAATTATATTTTATATATTGTTAGGGTGCTGGGGGATCAGGTGCAGATTATTAGTGGGAGGATGGGGTAGATGTTTAATGGCTGAATGGGACAGTAGATGAACAAGGGTGGGAGAAGAGTATTTTTGTAGTTCTTTTTAAAGCATAGACAGTTCCCAAATATCCAAATACCCAAATATTTGACTACTGAATTCTGAATATTCAGGAAAAGATGCTTATGCAGCCTTAATTAGAAAGCATTACTCCACACAGAGGGTAGTTTCTCCATTGTGGAACTTAAGCAAGCTCTGTTCAGACTTTCAAAGCAGGGCTAGACAGGTTTCTTAAGAAAAATGGGATTGAGGGATTTATAGCATGAGTAGTGGTATCATTCTGGCAGATAAGCTTGGATATGTGTCCATACTCAAACTGGGTATTGTCACAGCTGTTCAGAAGAAGGGTCAGACAAGCTGGACTCTAAACCTCTTCTTGCATCACAATACTGTGTTACAAAGTAAATCTAAAAGCCATTTTAGGAGTCTTTGATTTCATAGATTTAATTTGAATTAATGTTTAAGCTGCTCAGTGCCAAGTCAAGGTAAGTCTAGTACCTGCCTTGAGTCAGTTGTTCACAGCTTCTGAGGTTACCTTCACATGGAGCTGATCTTTACAGCTTTTTCAATTACATTTTCAATTCATGGGACCACATGATGCTAAGGATGCTATCTGAGGATCCCTGCTACTTTCCTTCATCTCTTGCTATCTTGCCTCTTCCCCTGCTACCTACATTCTTTCCTTGTTACCTTTTTTTCTTCTTCTGCTAACTCCTTTTACCCCACTATCACCCCACTTTTCCTTTTTTTGTTTCCAAATCCTCAGCTTTGGAATTCTGCCATTTCTCTAATGTTTTGTACACAGACTCAATAGCTACGTTTGTATGGTACATGTTTAGTACAGTACTTGATGGAAGCCGCTGCTGTACACTTTATTGTCATTTTAACAACTGTATTTTTCAGAACATAATTGCATACAGTTGTACACTGCCATGCATCAGGATCAGGAACTCTGTGTTAGATTTCACAGCTTACTGTGTGACAAATTGGAGTAACTGCCATTGAATTGCACTGAGTTCCTGCAGTATCCTGCAAGACATCACAGCAAAAACTGTGATAAAAGCACTTGATCCCAGTGGACAGAATTGTACATAACTTTCCCTGTGATAATTTGTCATGCTGTATGAACATTTTTGCTCCTTCTTCTCTATACCTGGACACCTTCCTGCAGGATGCCTTTAGAAATATACTATTTTCACAGCACACTATAACTTCCTGGGGAAACGTTCCAATAAATTAAGAGGGCTGAGCTGAGGTCCCTGAGGCCTACAGGGGAACTGGCATTGGGGGCTCCCTTGGAACCCACAGGAACACAACAAAAAATAAACCTTTCTTAACCACATCTAGGATGGTTGCACATTATCTGTTTCCCCCACTTAAAGAGTAAACAATGTTCATTTTAATTTTTAGTGCTGAAGAATCACAGCACACCCATCAAACAAGGATCTAGCTAATTTGCCTGGAGCCATCGGGATTTTCCCCTGTTCACCTGTGTGTCAGTCTGAGCCCTGAGCAATAAATAAAATGACTCTAATAAGACTTTTAGATTTGGTGCTATACTATATTTCATAACGATTGCATAGTAGGTAAGAGTTGTGTAGTGGGTTAGCATTGTTCTCTTTTTTGGTTTGAAACTATTGTACACATGGGGAGAATCTTCAATGCAGGTTAATATGAAATAGTGCATTAAATCTCCCTTACTATCCTCCCTGAACTCCTAGTATAAGGTGATTTGCCTTAGACCCAAGTTACAGTATCTGAGCACTCTACTTCAGCAGTACCTCCATAATGTGGTTTTAACTTCATGAATATTTAATTGAAATAGATGAGAGTCTAGTTAAGTACCAAATTAGGTATGCTAGGAGATGGTGCACTAATGTACATCCCTATTAAGGACAATACTTTGTTCTAAGTACTGTATTATTGTTATTCTGTTATGCCATTTTCTATCTATGTCCTTCTGAGGTTCCATTTTACTGCTTTGAAATAACATTTCATGGAAAGAAAACTGTTCACTTAGCAAGTTGCCAGGTGTCATGCATCCTGGCCTTAATCCTCAGGAAATTGTTCTTTTCTCAGCAAAGCCCAGTCTTCTTCAGACTTTGCAAATAAAGCATTCTAAAAAGTAATCATACATGTATTCTAGCATGAGGTACAATCTTGTCAACTGATTGCCAGTTTCTCTGGAAACACTGGCTAGAATTGCCTAGCTTGAAACATTTCCTATCAAAGTAGTTCATGAATTCCTTTTTATCTCTGCAATTTACACCTAGGTATTCATTTATGGATTTATTCATATTCCAATGAAGCTGTAGCCGAATAAATCAGGACAGAAAATAAATGGGGGACTATTAGGGTATCTGACCACAGACTTGTAGATGCCAGACTTCTGAGTCTGTCCCAATAGTTTTATTAACATTTGCATAAACTGCTGACACCTACTGTCAGTATCACTGGCAAAGCAACAAACCAAGCTGACTTCAGCCTTACTGTGTGACAAAGTTGAATACTGACTCTCGTAATATAGTGGTGAAAATTCACTTCAATAAAATAATTGCAGTAAAACAGCAAGACTCAAGGGGTTCAATTTTCAAAAGGATATCTATGATGCAAGGTGCCTTCACCAAACAGCTGTGACACAAGTGGCACCTTGCATCATAGTTTGCGGCAATCCCAATTTTTGAACACAGGCTGCATCAAAATCAGGATGCCGTGTGCGAAAACCACCCTGTGCCTCCCTTGCAGCATAAGCACCCTTGTGCCCAGTCAAAAGGGGGCTTGCACCATGTTGGGGCTGCAACATCCCCTTATTCATCATTCCAGAAGCCACACCATGGTCACAAGTGGGGCTTACTGTAGAACAGCCAGGAGGTGGTCTAAGGGCCCTCTGCTTCTGTCTGGCACTGTGGCAATTGGTGCAGACCTGGAATGTGGGGACCGGGGACCATCGGAGACTTTATTGTGCCATGAGGGGTCAGGGGAGCACAGAGGCCGTGGAAGGAATGTGTGGAGACACATGGTGGAGGTGCCCTGTGAGTTGGCAAACAGCCAAATGGGTGGGGGTGGGGGGTGCATGGCCAGACCAGCATGACCCGAACCCCAGTTTCCAGCATCCCTGGCACCTGCCTCACAGGAACCACAGTCCCCTAAAGGCAGTGAGTGGCATGGGTGCATGTTGCAGTGTGCATTTTGTGGCCAGAGACATGCCATGGGCACTGTGACATTCCATAGGTGCAGAGTACCCCTTTTGGAGGCCAGTGGACACCAGACTACAATACCAGGGACTGTGGTTCCTGTAGCTGGGTTATGGAGGTCTGACCATTTTCCCCAAACCAGCACATTTGGCTGACTGCCAACTCACAGGGCACCACTGTGGGTGCCTCCACCCATCTTTCCTACTTCCTCCATGCACCTCTCACCCCCCATGGCACCACCAGGGCTCCATCAGCCCCTGGTTCCCACCTTCCGGGCATTGCAACCCCCCCAACCTCCACGGGTCTTCAAGGGTTGCTCTGGGTGAGGGGAGGTGATGGATCCCTCCATCAAACACTGCAGGTGCACCCAATGTGTGGTGCAACCTTGCAGCTGTAGCAACTCCCAAGTGTATGGTGCAGGAACCCCTGTTTTATAAAATAGGGTGCAGGGTCCCTGATGCACCCAAAGTTTGCTGCAGCTGAAGATCATTGCAAAATGCAGCGATCTACAGACTGTCTGAAATTTGAGCCCCAGGGATGTAGATGATCAGTGTTTCATGCATGCACTTGCACTTAACCACATGAGCATATGGAAATGAAACATAGAAACATAGAATTTGATGGCAGATAAGGACCGCTTGGCCCACCTAGTCTGCTCATTTTCCTACCTGATGGATAAGCTGCAGATCCTAGTTAACCAACAGCCTACTTCCTCCTACCCCCCACTAGGACTGCCTTATGTCTGTCCCATGCATTCTTGAATTCCCCCACTGTTCTTGACTCCACAACCTCCTCAGGAATGCTGTTCCATGCATCCACAACCCTCTCTGTGAAAAAATACTTCCTCACATTTCCTCTGAGCCACCCCCCCTCTATCTTCATGCCAGCAGATACGGGCCTCATGGTTTATTATGTGTGCTCTGTTGTGCAGCTCACAGTTCAGACAACTGCTGCTGCCCCCTTGCCCCGGTTTCCATATTGTTTCCCCAAACGTAGCTCCCCACTCTTGTCAACCCCTCCCCCCAGACTTGTATTCTGCCTTTGACCCTATCCCATACCCTTTTAAAACTCCCCTCTGATTTCAAAGAGATCACCTCCTATGGCAGTGCATTCCATGTGCCACCGCCCTCTCTGTGAAGTAGTGTCTCCTCATCTCCCCTTTGAACATACCCCCCCAGTTTCAGACTATGCCCTCCTGTGATCCCTTCCCTCTTCAATCTAAACATACCCTCAGTACTAACTCTATGCCCTTCAAGTACTTAAAGGTCTCAGTCACATCACTTTTTTCCCTTCTGTCCTTCACGGAGTACATGTTGAGCTCCCTCAACCTATCCTCATAGGGTTTCTCTCCCACCACCCCTGATCATCTTGGTCACCCACATCTGGACCCCCTGCAAAAGCTTGATATCCTTCTTTAAATAGTGGCACCAGAATTACACACAGTACTCCAAATGAGGCCTCACCAATGATCTGTACAACAGAAGGATTACTCCTTCCCTCCTAGAGGTGATCCCTCCAGCAATGCACCCCAGTATTTCATTTGCCATGGCTGCTGCTTTTCTCCACTGTGGTGAGTGATTCATATTCCTTGTGACCTCCACCCCAGATCCTTTTCCTCAACAATCATAATTTACTGACAATCTGTGGGCAAGAAAATGTATACACAATGTTTAAAGAGACACACACACATATTAAATACATACCAAAGGGCTACCAGTCATAAGGTGCAGTAATGTTAAAAACATGGATTGAACTAGTGTAATAATTTAGTTGCTAAGCAACAATGGGCAACGAATCAGCTTGGATACAAATTGAATACCTAGATAAGTATTCCTGTGCATGAATAGATTCAAAAACTCCATCCATTTTCTGTCTAGATCCCCAGTGTCTTGCTGTTGGCTCTATACTGTGGGAGCCAGCATTCGAGTTTACCTCAGGGTCAGGCTGAAGTCAGCCCAGTTTGTTGTTTTGCCTTTATTATTTCTACCATGACCACTGGCTGACCTAGGAGAGGAGACTTTTTGTACTGTATGGATCAGTACCACCACCATACTAATTTGTTGAATTTCCTGAGGTGCAATCATAGACATTCCTTTCATGGGACACAGTAGGAAACATTTCACTATGCTAAATGATAGGTTGCATTATAATGTTATGTTCAGAATTATATCATTACAGAGACACCAGACTTTTGGTAATGTTTTATAGTTCATATTTTATTTATTATTTGGTTTGTCTCCATCCAGCACAGCCCATCTCTCAGGTTGCATCTGGTGACTTAGCTTTCCTCCCATCTGGTGGGGTATCCTCCCTGTCACAGAGTCACACCTGGTAAGTAAGATATAGTGGGACAGGGCTCAACAGTGCAAGAGCATCTGTCAACTCAATAGTTCAGGGAGAGTTTTTCTTCAGTGTAGTCGCAGGGAGACTACATCACAAACTCATGCATGGGCCTTCAACCCCTGACCTCTCACATCCCACAAAGCCACTCTTGGCAACACTGATGGTCTTATGGGCAGGCATTACAGTCCTTCTTGAGGGAGCAAGCTCCCTTGGCCTGCTATGAGGGACCACAGTAACAATGAGCTTTGCCCACCCTAATACAGGCTGGGACATTCTGCTAGTTACACTGCTCCTGGCCACCTGGCAAAAGGCACCCAAGCCAACTCTGGAAATTGAGTCCCCCACATGGATGCATGGTATGCTTCTTCTGGGCCACCAGGCATTCCCTGGGATGTACTTTCAATGGAGTGTGACCTTCATATCAAAAGCTGCAATATGAAGTTCCACACTGCCTAAACTATTTAATTACCCTATAAGGTCAGTTAGTCACTTTTTTGTCACATAAGAGGTCAGGATACTCACTCTTGACAACACCATTTTTCAGGATGTCTTCATCTACCAAACAGCTGTGAAAAAGGATGCTAAAACTTAAAAGTCAGCACAGGAAAACAAACTACAAAGCAGCAAAGAGGGTCACACATCAGGAGGGATAGCAGGAGCAAATCAAAGTACCAATGATGCTGGACAATGTGAAGGCCCGAAGACATTACATTCATAAACACACAGGCACACACACACACACACACACACACACACACACACACACAGACACACACACAGTCTTACACTCATGTACATTACAATGGGTTTATGTGATAACAGTGAATGCCTAAAGGCAATTATAGTTATCACTCAGTCAAAGTGCCGAAAAAATTTTTGGCACTCTGACAACCCTGGCACATCAGGACAACGGTGCCAGAACACTGTTTTATTGCTTTCTGTGGGGCTGCACCACTTCCCACACACACATTTTCGCGGGGATTCGCCCACCTCATCCCCCTACTTATGAATTTTTCGAACGGGTGCATGTCGGGGGAGCAGGGAAAAAAAAGGTTCAGGCCGAGCGCAATAAAATTGCACCAGCGCCCAGACCTGAACCAGGTACCTCTTCCACCGCATCCACTCGCCAACCCCAGACACCACGACGCAGCTCGGCCAGCCACCACAGCACCACTCCCTACAGCCTCTCCACCCTCTCCCAGCCCACGCTCACCGTGCTTGCTCCCACCCCACCGCACGTATGCATCCTGTCACCCAACTCGCCCACAGCCTCATCCATTCACTCTACCCTCCCGATTGTTGTGAGGGATTGCGCCGGGAAGGACTCACCATAACGTACGGTGCCCTTCCTCATGTGCCCACATCACGGGTTACCCATTACAACTTGCAGCGGCAGTGCTTTGCATCATAGGCGCTTTATTGATTTAGCAATTGACAGGGGCTTTACTGGTTTAGCAAATCTCAGGGACTTTACTGGTTTAGCAGTTCATAGGGGCTTTACTTCTACAAGGTTTTACTGATATTTCCCATTGGCAGCAATGACCCTTGACCACAGATGGCCTTTATCAGTGTTGCCTTCAGCTGCACTAACTCTCCTTTCTGTTACCCGAACTGGCCCCGCCCCATCCAAAACAATATATTGATTGGTCTCAGATGTCAGTACATTTTCCTGGTTGGTAGAACTCCACCCCCAAACGTTACACTGGCAGCAGGAGAGATGGACAAATAGAGTGTGAGCAGCATGGTAAGCAGATGAGAGTGAGATGAAGATGTTGCTATTCACATCTCCCGTGTGTGTGTGTTGGATGGGCATTCTAGTGCCTTGCTGTGCATCTATTTAGGAAAAAGGAAAAAGTTCCAACCAGTACTACATTCCCTAGGTGCACAGCTACACAAACCATACAACTTATGCACATCCAATTTACACAAAACGTAACATTAATCTTAGCAAAATGAACATACAGCACCAAAAGAACTGACAGGCCCCAAAGGAAATTATTTGTGTTATATCAGTAAAATATTTCTTACTTGCTTTATGATAGAAGTAAAAAGGGCTCAGGAGATTTCCCTTGGCTAATCAAGAATGTCTCCTCCTGACTTCTTAGGGTTCAAGAACTGCGAACCAAAGCCAAGTCATTCAGAAACTCTAAGAAGAAGAAGTTACAGTGGGATGCTCCTAATTAGTGAAGCGACATCTCCAGAGCCCCATTTATGTTTTATTAATTATCTATTTTTTCCAAATCAAATTTGATTTCAAAGGGAAATGCAATTGCTTTGGAGTAAACGGTGAAAAAATGAATGCAAAGTTAGATAACTGATACCTGAACAGAAGGGTCATGTGCACTGATTACCTCAGTACCTTGATTTCAATTTTCACCACTGTTTTGGCCATTTTAATTAAGTACACTATCATTTGTTTATGAAAAATGCACCATTTTAAATTTCCAGTCATGATAGCTGAATAACACCCAGTTTTGCAGTAAACATGCACTAGACATCAAGGTCCCTGGATTCAAACATGGCCATTTGAGCCAGGCAAAATAGCATGCAGTCATTAAGGAGTCATATTCATAAGGCAGCATGTATGAATATTGAGCTGGGGTAGTACAGTGCAAAGTGTATAACTTTGGTGCATCACAGCCTCGCTGCTGGCAGCAGATGCCCAGGTGCAAAGGGTAATAGCCCATACCAAACAGAGTAGTGCCTTTGCTCCTGGTTGCAATAGTAATGAGACCTACATACTAATGACCATATATGGCATACAGGGTGCTTGGGGTCCATTTGTGTGCCATTATGTGACCCTAAGCAGCTCTGCACAATGTCTCATTTAAATGTATGCAAGGAGGCACTCTGTAAGGCTTTGACCATCGTCATCACCCATGCCCAATCCCTGTACACTAATGCATAAATCCCTGGCAGTCTAGTGGTACTCCCAAAATGCCCTGATCCCTGTTTTGAAATAAAATTACACTGGTAGTCCAGTGGTACCCCTCCATACACCAATCCCTGTTGCAAATGAAAATGCCCTGTTAGTTCTGTGGTATCCCCTACTGCCCTAATCCCTGTTGTGAAATAACTGGTGCCCTTCTCCTGGGCCCAGTCTATCCACTCAGCACTGTGCCACCCTCTATCACTTGACAACACCTGACACACCCTAAAAATCCAGGGGACCTGTGGGCAGAATGGTGAATGATGGCTGGCACAGACCTTCCTCTCACCACTTTAGCCAGACACATCTGAATTACAAAGATCTACTGTGTGTATACAATGTTTCTACTAAAGAATCAGTTTGGACTAGATGTGATGGTTATTTCTGATGTAGGCTGTCTTGTGCCACAATAAATGCCTATTATTTGCTATCCAGCTTGACTTTTTTTTTATGCATGCCACTGTTTTGTATTTTTGCAGCCCTGCACTATGCTTCTGCTGAAAATTCACTTTGTAGATATAATTATATTTGTTAATTAATTTTGGATTCTAAGAAAAAAAAGATTTGCTTACTGATATGTGTGCAATAATTATTATTTATATAAACAGGACCTTCTTTTTAGACAAGTGTAATTGCAGGTGAGAAACATTTATAATACCAGAGGTATTACCATTAACAGTACATATTTGTTAATGAAGTTAAAGTTGTGTGTTTCAGAAAAATATAGCATTTCATGGACATAAAATCTGGCATTGAATCCTTAAATGGAATCTGTACAATTCCCTATATGATTATTTTAACAGTTACCATAGCTGTGCTGAAATTGATTGAAACAGTAGCGTAGCAAATTCCCAGAGGGCCTGGGTGCAAGGATATGTTATAGGGCCCCCCAGTTTTAAATAAACATCAAAATTATGATTTGGGACCCCCAAACCTCATGAACCAAGGTGCAACTGCACCCCTGCACCCTTGTAGCTATGCCCCTGGCTTGAAAAGGATACATTTAGAAAAGTACTTTAACAAAACATTGAAAAATGCTTTTTAAATGGAGATGTGAAAGCATCCGTTTTGTGGACCAGAAGGGTGTTGTGATGATGTCACTACCTCACCAGTGTTAATAGTGTGCAGTGCAGTAGGCAAGAACAGTTCAGTGATGCTGTTAGGGATCCTATTATATTCTGAAGAACACCATTGATTTTATGATTGGCAGAGTGTAACAAAAGAAGCCAGTGCTTTTCTTCATGATGATTTAATAGGATCTGTCTCTGTAGGAGCAGTTTTAACTTGCGTCATTGCACACTGTTAGAGCTGATGAGTCAGTGACATCAACACAGCATCCCTTTAGTACACAAAATGGATTCCTTCACATCAGAATTCTAAAAGTATTTTTCTGTCCTACTGAAGACATTTGCTAAATATAACCCACCAGTTAACATACTGGATCCTCATACTAACCGTTACAATAATTACATAGGGAATTGTACGGATTCCCTTTAATACATGAAGATGACTAAAGTGTTCATATTCATGTTTCATTTCCCCTTGGGACTTTTATTTACATGTACTGTACTTGTGTTTTCGACTAGCATTTGCATGATATTGTATCATTTTTAAAGTTTACTTTTTTAGTAAAGTAGTAAGGTTTCATGTCTCTTGTACTAGAGGTGTATAAAGTGAAATTGAAGATGTAAAGAACATGATTTAAAGATCTGCAGGCACCCTACAGTAACTGCTAGTTGTCATTGGTTAGACCTTCATTACTAAAAACTGTGTGATACTGAACAACTAATCATATTTATTATTTTATTTATTTCAAATCTTTCACAAAAAAAGACATACAGTGCTGATAATGGCTCATTTCCAGATGCATTTTGGGGAAGGGATGTGGAGGAAAGAACAATAAAAAGAAATAATTGATAGTGCATTAACAGAATACATAACCATATCAGATGAAGGTACAGTAATACAATCCAAAAAATGCACAAGGTACAATATTTTACAGGTGTGCAAAGTGAAATCTTTGCAGTAAAAATCATTACAACAAACTGTTTATCATAAGCCAATCTAGGCATAACAGTTGGGTGGAAATGAGAGAAAAACAGGGTTGGGGCAAACAGTAAAGGGGCAGGGGTGAATCTAAAGGCTTGTTTACATGCGCGCTCCACTGTGGCATGGAGTCTGCTCCACAGATACCCTGATCTCCCAAGCTGATCCCTTCCTGTGCTTACATTGCTCCTCTACGTGCCAAAATAAGGCATGCTGGAGAGAGGCCATGAGTCCTGGGTTGGTTGGCTGCCTGCTGATGTCTATTATGATGGCAGGGGAGTGGGTGATACAAATGAGAACTGGGGCAGCTCAGGGGAGTGGGTGATAAAAGCGGGAACCAGTGGCAGTGACAATGGGTGGCTAACAAACTAATGTGAACTGAGAGCAGTGGACAGGAACCAGGAATGAATTAGACCTGAGGGAAGAACAAAATACAGTAAATTAGAAAATGCATAAACACCCTGACTGGGCTCACTGACTGCATACAGGTTAGTTTACAAACAAACAGCCAGTACTTTCTTGTTATGGATCATGTAAGGGCAGAAGAGAATACTGGGATCAATCCTTGTGGAGTAGGTGGTGCAGGCTGTCAACATGGTTGCCTACACTGCTTACTCTGGAATGCATCCTCTACTCTTCAGTGCCTTGGAGAGAGGAGCAACAATCAGCTTACTTTGATTGGGTATATCTCCAAGTACTGCCTTTGCACCTCAGCAACCTGGGCAATTAAGTTGATGCAGTTCAAATACTGCCATGTAGACAAGCCTAATAGAAAGTGTCAAAGACAGTTGCAGGTGGAAGAACTAAAGTCATGAAGAAGAGACTTGAGGGAGAAGTGAGTAGAGGCAGTTGAAACTTAACTTAAGCTCCCAATGCATCATACAACTGGGGATGGGAGCACCACAGAAGGCTTTGAGGTTTTAAGAGGTTTTGATAGTTATCTGAACCGCAACAGAACATTCAAAACCTTTTAGTTGAAAGTACAACAGCTGGGGAGAGTATAATATGCTCCAAAATATATGTATTAACATTATCAGAACCTTATTAGTACCTGAAAAAAGATACTTATAAGGTTCTTTTAAAGAAAATGTCATAGGCTCTGGGTAGTTCTGAGCTTATTTGAACTGGTTCTTGCATCCCTAGATTCAACCCAGCTACAGAAATGTGCAAAAGCAGGACCTCACTGAAAATGAGATGTGGCATCTCAGCTGGGCTATCCTGGGTAAATACATTGTAAAAATGGGTTAAAGCAGGACCCCAAGGAAAAGGAAATACTGTGTCTCAGTTTGGGTATCCCCAGTAAATATACTGTGCAAATGGATAAAAGTAGGACCCCACTCGAATTGAGATGCCTCAGCTCAGATGGGCTATCCTAGGTAAATAAATTGTAAAACAAACATATTGCCAGAAGTCAATGATTCTTTGCAGTCTCCATCCCAGAAAGTAAAGGTTATGTGGTTTAATAGACAGAGCACTACTGATAATTTGAAAATCACAAATTCAAACCACACAACAACAAATACTCACTGTGTGACCTCACTAAACCTCCCCGTACTCCAATCCAACCATCTACAGTACCTACACAAATGGATAGAAGCAGGGCATCACTGGAAATAATATGTTGGATCTCAGTTTTGCTATCCTGAGGAAATACGCTGTAAGGCAAACAATGGAAAAAAATAAAAACATTGTCAGCAACCACTTGCCTTTCCTGGTCTCCCCTGCACTTTCCCAGAAGAAGTGTTGTCAAATGGTTAGAGCACTGTTAGGAATCGGGAAATTGATGGTGCAGTCCCTGCTAACAAGAATTATATAATGGAAAGAAAATTTCTAGCAACCTGATTGGTTGCTGACCCTTAGACACAGTGATGATATTAGACAATAACATCACTGTATCTAGGGCAGGCACAAAAAAGACCACATTACCACTTAAGAATTACTCCCTCCTCAATTCATCGAAAGTGAAGCACACCATCTAGTGACCGTCACCCCCCCCCACACACACACACACTCCATCCCTCGGTCCTCCTATTCCTCCTTCTGTTTTAACACTTACATTAATTTAAGCACTACTTGTTTTCTTTTGTGACACAGAGCTTCTGTAAGGAAAGGAGCAAGTGAGCGAGCGGTTCTTCAAAGACAGCACGTGGCTGTCAGTTTACGCTACAAATCGCGGTCGCTCAGAAATCATCATCTTACTCACTATTTGAAGCTTTACTTTAAAAGCCTTAAGTCATACAACCTTCTACTCAACAAAAACCAATAATTTCAAAGAAACAGCACATGGCTTTTACTGCTCCCACTCGGTCAGGCTCCCGTTCAGACTCCCTGCATACAAACCGCGTAAGCTAAGTGAGCAGTGCCATATTTCAAAAGCTAAATGGCATCTGCAAATCGTAGCCAATTTACCTGTCTACCTGGTGGAGCGAAAAGGCAGGCAGCAACAAATGAAAACAGTGGCAGGCTGACAGAAACAGGCAAAGATAGACCAAACCAAGATACTGGGTAAACATGTAGCAGCAGCTCCACCAGCTGGACAAAAGGGACACTGTGCACTATTTTTTCAATATGTATACCTACCCTAAGGAAAACTGTGGGGAAAAATATTTTAAACATATTATTCTCATTTTATTTTTAATTTTTCAACAAAGGGAGCCATTAGCCTGTGTAATAAGGCACTTCAGGGATGTGTGTTATTGTGTAATACCGTCATTCCTGGGGTGGTGGAAGCACTCGGTCTTTGCCTTGTGCTGTCAACCCACCCTTGGAGTGATGTTATTACACAATAACACACACCCTGTTGTGCCTTATTGCTTAAATGGTCACTGTTAACCCTAAGCAAATTATTTAACCTTCCAGTGCTCCAGTCCAGCCAGCAACAAAAATAGATAGAAACAAGACACCACAAAAATGGGATACTGCATCTCAGATGCACTATCCTGAATAAATAAATTGCAAAAATGAGTAAAAGTATATGATCCCACTGAAAAGGAGATGTTGAATCTCAACTGGGCCATTCTTGACAAATACATTGTAAGAAAAATAAAACCAACACATGGCTGGAAGTTGCTGGCTTTTCCAGGTGCCCCCCAAGATTTAGTTCTAGGAGCACTGTTGGGAACCAGGAGATCACAAGTTTAAACCTTATATAGCCAAATACTTGCTGACCTTGAACAAATTCCTGAAAATGAGATGTTGCAACTAAGCTGGACTATCTGAGGTAAATACATTGTAAAGATTAGTAAAAACAGGACCCCACACTGGAATCAAGACATTGAATCTTAGCTTGCCTTTTCTTACATAGAAACATAGACTTAATGGCAGATAAGGACCACTTGGCCCATCTAGTCTGCCCATTTCCCTACCTACAGGATAGGCCACAGATCCTAGTTAACCAACAGCCTATTTCTTCCTACCCCCCACAAGAATTGCCTTTTGTCTGTCCCATGCATTCTTGAATTTTCCCAAAGTTTTAGACCCCACAACCTCCTCAGGAAGGCTGTTCCATGCATCCACTACCCTCTCTGTGAAATAATACTTCCTCACATTGCCCCTGAACCACCCACTCATCTTTAAATTGTGTCCCCTTGTTCTTGCACATCTCTTTTTCTGAAAGATGCTACCCTCTTGGACTTTGTTGATTCCACTGAGGTGCTTAAAAGTTTCTATCATGTCCCCCCCCCTTCTTTCCTCAAGGGTATAAATATTAAGCTCCTTTAGTCTCTCCTCATATGGCTTCTCTGCAGACCCTGCACCATTTTAGTTGCCTCCTCTGACTGCCTCTATCCTGTCTATGTCCTTGTGGAGATGGGGTCTCCAGAACTGGATGCAGTACTCCAGATAGGTCTCACCAACTGTCTGTACAGAGGGATAACAACTTCCTGTTTTCTGCTGCTGATGCCTCTCCCTATGCATCCCAGTATACCCCCAGCCCTCCCTACTGCCTTCTCACATTGCTTGCTAACCTTAAGGTCATCTGATATGATTACCCCCAGGTCCCTTTCCTTTTTTGTTGTTGTTACTACCTCACCCCATTGTGTATTCTTCCCCTGGGTTCTTGTTTCCCAGGTGCATTATTTTGCACTTCTTTGCATTGAGTCCTAGCTGCCATACTTCTGACCATTCCTCCAACCTTGGCAAGTCCCTTCTCATCCTTTCCACGCCTCCTTGTGTATCAACCCTGTTGCAGATCTTTGTGTCATCTGCAAAGAGGCATACTTTTCTTTCCAATCCCTCTGCAATGTCACTTATGAAGATATTAAAAAGGACTGGACCCAATACTGAACCCTGCGGTACCCCACTAGTAACCCCTCTTCCTTCAGAGTGGACTCCATTTCCAATTACCTTCTGTGTAATTCTTAATTCTTAATAAATAAATTGTGAAAAAGAAGAATATTACCAAGAGTTACCCTCTTCACTTACTGGGATTTTCTCAGTCCCTAGTTTTGCTGACTCGTGACTGGAGTGATTGGAGCAAGGAGCGAGGCTGATTGAGACGGCCGCTGGCAAGGCGCTCTTTATTCAGAGTGGATAGAGAAGCAGATAGACTTTTGCTCTAAAAACATTTATAAAAGGTATGCCACTTTCGCCTTTATAGTAGTCTTCTAACCAGTTCATCTTATTGCTGGTCCCTGTCCCTCACTTCTTCCTGGTTTTGCCTTTACCATTCACAAGAGGAAGGTTGATCGGTGTCACAGGATTTCCCCAGAGGGCATGATCAGTTGTAAGAGAGGGAAGAAGGGGCCTTTGGAATGGACTTTCGAGCACAGAAAAAGCACGTTCTCCAAATGAGCATTCCTGATTAAGATTGCGGGAGTTCAGTCTCGCTAAAAACTGCTAAAACCGAATTGCAAGTCTTGAGTCCATTCGGTGAAGAAACGTAACTGTGATTATATGATTTTAAAAGGGGACATACAGAATCCTTGTTGTGTTTGCCTGTCTGTTTGTAATTTTTCTTTTAAGATAGATGGAGAAAGGAACATGGGGTTATATTTTTATACTTCAGACTTTTTCTGTCTCTTTAATACTGTGTATTTATAATCGTATTTTATTTTAAACTAATCTTTTTTAGACATTTTTAGATATTGTACTTGCCCTTTTTTTTTGCATTTCGCACCATACGTAAATGTCAGCTTAGCTGTAGCATGAAAGGCACATGTGCACCGTACCAAGGTCAGATACGTATAGAGTCATAACAGAGTGCTGACACAATTTGGAAGTAGCCTACTACTCGTGTCCTTTTTTTTTTCTTGCATTGTCCTGCTTTCTGCATAGTGTGTTTTTACTCCCCCATTGGTTGCCTCTTTTTTTACATTCGCTTGCACGCATGTGCAAGGAACGTTTTGGGAAAGTAGCACACTTAGAGGTGTGCCTCTCCTACCCAATGCACTGCTCCCTTGAGCAGGCGTGGCGGTCCTGCACCAATGGGTGCAGCAGCTCAGTATGACAGCGGTGTTCCTCTGCTTCAAAGAAAAACACCACTGCCATGCTGAGTGCCACCCCCCCTCATGTCACACGTCTCTCCCTGCGCCGTCCGTCACGCCGCCCCCCAAAGCTTCGTGCCGGCTGGGAGCCCACTCTCGCCGAGGCAAACATTGTTTGCCGACGGGGTGCCTAATCCCCCATTGGCTCCACGGACCCCCAAAGCCATCCTGCTGCCACACTGGGAGCCCACCCAGCGTGGCAAACGTTTGTTTTATTTTGCCGACGGAGGTGCCTAATCCCCGTCGGCTCCTCGTGCCCCCAGCTTAGTTTGCCAACGAGGTGCCCAACCCCGCCGGCCCTCGGCCCCCCAGCTATCTTTCTGCCACACTGGGAGCCCACCCAGTGTGGCAAACATCCCATGTTGTCTTTTTTTTTCAAACCTGTAAAACAAAACTGTCCCACGGCGGTCTCCCAACCCCCCACAACCCGCACCCACCCACTGTGCACCCACCCTCCCCACCCCCACCCCATACTTACCTCCGGACTCCAGCGCGACGATCTTCGGTGGACCGGGAACACGTCTGCACTCTTCAAAGGCGACCGCGAACTGAGGAAATGCCGTAAGCTGTATAATGGGCTAGATGGGGGGGTTCAACTTTATTGCATATCTCAGTCATTTTTTGGAATTTTTGCACCAAATTTTCAACATGGGGTTTTTGGGACCCCTTCTCATGAATGATGTCACTGTCATGGTGCTATTCAGGCCCGAAGGGTGATTTCTCAGGTACTGCGCAGTCACTGCATGAAATCACCCTTTGGCCTTGAATAACACCATGACAGTGACATCATTCATGAAAAGGGGTCCCAAACCCCATGTTGAAAATTTGCAAAAATTCAAAAATGACTCTTTACGAACGCTTGCGCACTTCCTATGCAGGCTCGTAAGTTCGCGAATTTTCAATATTTTCACTCCAGATTTTCAACATTGCCATTTTATCACACTTTCTTATGAGTTGTATAGCTATCATTTTTCACATCTCACCCAAAACGTGTTTCCGCCCATGTAGCACACAATGGTGCAGTCGGTGTGTGAACTCAATGTATGGGACACATTAAGAAAATCACAGTGACACTGATCATGAGCAGGGGTCTTAAAATGGCTGTGCTGAAAATTTGGTGAAAAAATTCCTAAATATGACTGTTTTATGAGTCTGCGTTGCGCAGTTCCTACGCACGCTCGTAAGTTTGCGAATTTTCAATATTTTCACTCCAGATTTTCAACATTGCCATTTTACCACACTTCCTTATGAGCATTGCAGCTGTCATTTTTCACATCTTGCCCAAAATGTGTTTCGGCCCATGTAGTGCACAATGGCACAGTCGGTGTGCGAACTCAGTGTATGGGACACATTAAGAAAATCACAGTGTCACTGTTCATTAGCAGAGGTTTTAAACTGCCAATGTTGACAAATTGGCGAAAAAATTCCTAACAATCACTGTTTTACCAGCGTGCATTGCACAGTTCCCACGCACACTCGTAGGTTTGCGAATTTTCAATATTTCCATTCCAGATTTTCAACATTGCCATTTTACCACACTTCCTTATGAGCAGTACAGCTGTCATTTTTCACATCCTGCCCAAAACGTGTTTCCGCCTATGTAGCGCACAATGGGGGTAACAAAAAGGTCATGCTGACAATTTATTGTGCAAATACCAGCAATCGCACAAGGCATTAGGGTAAAGCTCCATACATACCAAACACTACTGCAAACACCTGCAAGCTAACGTTCGGCATTGACAAATGCTTGTTTTTTTTGCTCTTGGTGAGTCTAAGCATTTTAATAACAGCACATTGCCAGAGAAGGAGTATTTCTAGTGGAGTAGAGGCCCAAAGGAGAATTGGTACATGCTAGAAATGACAAATAACAAAACTGACCTTGCGGTCTGTGTTTTATTGTAGAGACCTGCATAAAGGTTGGCGTTTTGCAGCATTTGCCGCTTAGCAATATTTTTAGGTTGTTTATGCTCGTCATAGAGAGATCTCACTGATAAGTCCCCCCAGTCAGCTCACCAAAAGTAAGTAGCAGTCTGTAATTTTAAAATGTTTAAAGTAAAGTCTAGAGTGATAAGATTGTATAAGATAGTATATGGGTAGCCCTATAGGTTGGGGGGGTAATATTAAAAGTTATGAAGGGTAAGTGTGCTGGAACGCAACAACTAACATAATATGTGCATACACATTTAGGCACTCTAGGCACCTCACTTATCAAGAAGTGAGTTTTTTACTTAATGTTTTGACTGTTCAAATCACAATATCTTTTTACCTTCCCTAGTGAAAAAAAAACCTGAGGGAAGCTAAGTGTATGGTCATTGTTTATACAATCAAGGCACCAGAAACTGAAAAAACTGAAACCTGATTTTCCAGATTCCGAGGATTATAAAACTAGTCGGGTGAAACCTGGGATCCGAATCAACTGCTTGGAGGTATGCTGTAAAGATGTGGTTAGCTGATTGTTTGACATTTTAAAAGCCATTCGGGACATTGGTAGATAACTGGTAACATCTACATTCCTACACTTCTAAAATATACCATCTGACTTGAAAAGAATATTGAAGCATTTCTTAAGCAGGACTTTGGAGGCCCTTCCATATCTGAACATTTTACGTGAACATTTATGGACATTTTAAATGATACACCAAAGTGGCACAAGCTGCACAAGATTATCTTTTTCTAACAGTATTATTATTGCGTTGATATAAGAAATTGCCCATTAGTGCTCAATTACATCTCACCCAGCTATTTTCAATCTACTTATAGTGTTAAGGGTGTGACAAGGGAGCAACACCCTAGGAAAAAAGCAAATATTTTTTCTTTAGCTATATTTAAAAGAAATAAGTTCAGTTTGCATATCTGCAAGTTTTAGAGTTTAGGAAGTCTTCGACTAGTACTAACTGCTGTTGTTGTTGTTAAGCTGACAGCTGATTGCTGACGGCTGTTTGTGGTAATTTATATTGGTAGTTCCTGGTAATTTGATAATTTTGATAATTTACAGATCATATTAATATCAATTATCTCAATATGTATACTAGAAGTGGTAAAGAGTTGTAAAAAAAATCTATCAAAAATATTGCTGTGAAAGACAACAAAAGGAAGAAGAAAAACTGTTGTGTATACACTCAGGAATTAGTACTACATCATCTACTCCTAAGAACTTAACTAGCCCACTTGGACCATCTGTCCTATTATATTCTCCCCATCAGATTAAAGAAGAGGTAGTTCATGATTATATAGAGGACCCCATATCATTAAAAGCCCTTCCATCCCCCTTCATATAACCACTCCCCACTCAGATCAATATGGGGCGAAGGGGGTGAGTTGAAGGAAGTGGTTCAAAATGCTACTCAAACAACTCCTGATTTATCTAGGCACCACTACTTTAAATTCCTCAATTAGCAAGGATTTCCTCATCATGGAAAAAAATTACTCACCTCTACAGTTCTAAAGAGCACATAACCCAACAAGGAAAGATAACTGATTTTATTTATACCTGTTTGTTCTAGGCCTTTGAAATCAGTCTTTAGGGAAATTCCAGCTCAACATATGGAAAGCATGGAAACAAAGGAGGATTTTTCTACTGAATTTGGAGATATAATAGGGAATACATCTAAGGGGGCAGACATTTCTTTACATCAACTAGAATTAATCATTATAGTCCACTTGATTCAAATGTTAGCATAGATATTTCTTTGTCCCATCCAAAAAACTCATTATTTCTGGTGGGTTCTCCCGATAAGGTATTCAGAAAATTAGATAAGGAAGTAGAAAAAATAAATATTGACCCAGGATTTTTTTGCACAATGCCCCAATACGATATCCAAATATAGAAGTAAGGCCCTAGCACACCACATAATGGCCAATATTGTACTTTTAGAGGCTTATAAACAAGTCAAACATCATATAGAGAGGCTGCCTGCTTTGATTATTGATAAAGTCTCGGAACTGTCACATAAACTTGACAACCTGGAAATTTAAAATTTAAAAGGAAGGGCTAGAAAACATTCATTTTCCTCCATTCATAGTTCCCCTGGTCTTATGGATGGTGGCAAAAAGAAGGGTAAAAAATCCAAAAATCTGAAAAAGAAGCGTAAAAAAAATAAATAAATAAAATAAGGGAACTGTACTTAATTCTGAACATACTACCTTAAATCAAAAATCTGAGGAGTTGCTGAACTCCAAAACACCTGATTCACTTATTGTCAAACCCTCAAAGGAAGAGTTTATAGGGCCACTGACAGAGCCTGACAACTCACAAAACCCCTTAACCCTTATGACAATCAGTGATGATTTCACTCCTGCTAGAGTAGAACATAGGCACATTCTGTTGAGGTTGATTGTATAAATTGGTCCCATTCAAGGAAAAATGAGAGTCAGGAAGAGGAACTTTTAATTGATCCAAAATTAAGGCCAATTTATCATTTAAGCAAGCTACCTGTACAGGTAGGAAAGTTGTATTTAAACTAGAGAATATTTTTTGTAAAGTTTACAAAACAGATGAGACTTTATTTAATGCAATTTTACATCTTCTCAGAGCCGAACTGGAGCTTCCTGAGGCAGCTGAGGCTGTCATGTTTATGTATAGAGATAAATCTGTTCCCAATAGGCCTGTTTGTGTTTTGTTCCCAAATATGGACGTTGCAAAAAATATTTGGGCAAAATAATGCATCCTTAATAACTTACGAATATTGTTATCTTCCGCTCTAAATTGGTCCATTATTTTGGAAACATGCATATGGGCATAATATGCCTTCATTGCTTTACCCCGAAATCAATGGCTCCACCTTGACCCTATTAAATTGGAACTTTGAAAAGGTGAAATATTCACAAAGCTTGTCCATCTTTGGAATTGAAAAATTTGAAGGGCAAAATAACCATAGGTTGGCATCTTTTGTTCGAATGTTGTTAGCTTCTTGCCTAAGCGTTGAAATTTCCCTTACAGAAATAGAATCAACTAAGGGTATATTCAAGAATACAGAAACTCAACTAGACAGTGTTATCAATGCTCTTGTTTTATCTTATTTTTCTGTTGTGACTGCCATCACTAGCTCCACCTGTCCACCTTCCCCCTCATTACTTCTATCACCTGGCACAAAATCCTCACCCTCTCCCTCCTGAGTAGGCTCTCTTTCTCCCCATACACCCATTTCTCTCACACCCCCGTTTCCGTTTTTGTCATCTCCCACATTCCCTACTGCTGAACGTATCTCACCACTCTTTTTTTGCACACGGCACTTGGGGCTCATCCCTTCCCCCTCAGTCCAGCACATATCAACTTTTTCAACTCCTTCTTTTGAAGACAACTGACAGGTATTACTGTTGGGCATCGTATCTTGTCTGTTTGCAGAAGCCCCTTCTTCCTTGTTTGTGACTTGTACTGTTGTTTGCTGTATAATCCTATTGTTTGTCTTGTATTTTTGCAACCCTGTGTATAATTGTTCTTTCCTTGTTTGTATTACCATTCCCTGATGTGGAACCTATGTAAAGAGCTCTGAGCACAAAAGATTTAATCCAAGAATGAAATAAATATAATTCCTTAAAACAAAATAGTTACAAGCTAGACAAAGCACATGTCCGTCAATCAATCAATCAAAATCTTTATTTATCCAGGTGATCACCATTAAGCAAGCTCATTTACAAGGTGGACCTGCTGTTGTCGAGGACAGCTATACATACATAGACTAAAGGTACATGATACAAAATGAACAAAGAGATACAAGCAATGATTACAAAAAATGGTCGGTGCAAAGTATACATTCCAAGTGTTCATGTAAGAAAATATATGCATCACACAACATTATTGTGGTATTTACAATATCCATGGATACAGAAATTGTAGTAACATATTTATTCAAGCCTCTATAGAAAGGTACAATTATTTACATTTCAGCCCTCGGTGACCATTTAAAACTTTGGGTGAGGATCCTAGGCTATGGAGGGGCCCATAATGATGTCTGTATCTCCTGCTTGAGTGGCGGGAGGAGGGTAGTATGGGAAAATGTACACATTGTGGATTTCTTGAATTTGGATAATACTGTTAAGCTGTTTGAGGAGGTTGGGAATAATCTGTGACTGACCACCCTGAAATAATTTTTTCCTCCGGATCCACTTTAGATTAAACTTTTAGTACAAATGATTCATTAACTATAGAGGAGGCAAATTTTTTATCATGGAACATTGCAGGTCTTAGAACAAAATTGGAAGATCCTAATTGGAAGGAATTTATCTCGAAATTTGAAATACTCTTAATCCAAGAAACATGGCAATGGAACAGATCTGTTTAAATGGGTATGAAACCCATTTTGTCCCAGCGGTAAAAAATAAACACTATGGTAGACCAAAAGGAGAACTTACTACCTTTGTCAAGATGAGAAAAGGTATTCAGGTAATTGAACAAACTTCCTTCAAAAATGAATCATCGTTAAGTGTCATCAAGTGGTATCCCCTTATCTTTCTTATGGTAAATGTTTACATTCCCTCAAATTCTAAGTGCATATGGTCTCAGCTAACCTCAGAAATTGATTCTCTCCTTATAAATCATCAGATAGACATAATGTTGCTAAGTGGGGATTTTAATGCCTGTATAGCTAACATTGATAATCTATCAGTGTTACAATGTTTAATCTACCTGGAGGATTTATACCTGAGAAATTCATCTGATAATACTATAAATAATGCAGGTCACAAATTCAAGGATTTTGTCATTAACAATAACCTTCTGATTTTAAATGGTAGAGGGAATGGAGACCAGGAGGGCTCTTGTACTTATTATTCTTCAAAGGGAAAAAGTTTTATAGATTACCCACTAATCTCCCCAGAAAGTTAGTTACTTTCAAAATTTTAGAATATGCATGAGACCTGAAAGTGATCACACCACTTTGGTAGTTAAAATAGATACTTAAAGAGATGGTAAACCCTCTGAAGAGTGTAAACCACATTTAATCCCACAAGCTCTTAGAGGGAAATTTAAATTAACATTTAACACTAGGAATAAGGAAAGAGCTGCAGAGGTAATCCATTCCTCTCAGATGTCCTTATTACTCACAGCAGTACAAGGCATGAACTCAGCTCAGAGCATTTATGAACAACTGGAGAACTGTCTCCACAAAATTAGCTCTGTAATTTACAGTTATAAAGATCAGAAATCTACTTTCCTTACCTGGTTTGATTCCCAATGTATTAGGGAAAAGCACAAATTGGAGAAACTGATTAAGAATATTAACAAGAATCCTTCAAGAGAAAGTTATGCAAATTTAAACAAGGCTAGGAAAACTTATAAAAATTGTCTTAAGTTAAAAAGATTTGAATTCACTCAAAAATAATGAGCTGTTATGTATGAAATTATTGTATCCAAAGATTCAAAGGCCTTCAGGCTAATGGTAGCCAAGGGGGTAAAAACATACCAGCCCACACTGGCTGTGTATGTTCCAAAAGAAAAATGTACCACTTACTTAACAAATTTATTTAACAATGACAGTATTTTAAACAGTGCTCAGACAATGCCAAATTGGATGCAGGCTGGCATTTACAAATCTTTAATTTTCACTATCAATGATGTAGAGCAGATCATATAAAAACTAGTCAATAATAAAGCTCCAGGACCTGATACTATTCCAGGGGAAATTTATAAGGAACATAAAAATTATTGGGTGCCATTTTTTGTACAGTTTTTCAACGCATGCCTTAGGGAAAGGTTTATTCCCAGTTCTTGAACTAAAAATATAACCATCCCTATTCGTAAAAAAGGCCCCTACCAAATACTGTACCTACTAACTATCATCCCATACGTTTATTGGATATTACCTGTAAAAAATGTTCCAGAATTCTCCTGGAAAAATTAAGGTTCTGGGTTGATACTGACAGTCCTGTTTCAAAATTTCAGGTGGGCTTCTGACAAGGTTTCTCAACCCTAGATAATATATATATATATATATATATATGTGTGTGTATATATATATATATATATATATATATATATATATATATATATATATAGATATATATATATCTATATATATATCTATATATATATATATATATATATATATATATATATATATATATATATATATATATATATATATATATATATATATATATATATATATATATATATTAGCCCATCTATTAGAAAAGTATAATTCTATAGGAGATACAACTTTATGCACTGTTTATTGAGTTTACTGAAGCCTTCAATTCAGTAGTTAGGCATACTCTCTGGAACATTTTGACATACTAGGGGCCTTTCCTTGAGTTTATTAATTTCAATATTTCTCCTTTATTCGGACACATATACTGCTATCAGATATGATGAAAAGGGCAATAATTCATATTATTTTTTCAACTAACAAAGGGGTTAAACAGGGGTGCCTTCTTGCACCACTGTTGTTTAGCATATACATTTGTTATATTTTGATACTACTAGCCCATTGGATTCTCCTAAAATTAATAAGCAGATCGACCAAGTTAGGAAATCAAAAATAAGATCCTTGGTATAGTCAAAACAAAATTAACTCAGTTATAGAAGATTATTTATTACTTCCATTAGCCCCAAGTACATGAAAGATGATTACATGAGCAATGTTTGGTCTAATCACAAATGCTTCCTGGCTGTTGGGACCTCCACTGCTGAAGTTCCCGTTCTGCTGCTGCATCCACCAATTGGGTGGTTCATGGGTAGGGCCAACCCCTCCCTATTTCGGCTATACATCACAAGCAGTCTTCTGCACTGAGGTCCAGAGAGTTAAGGAGCACATCTCAAAGGAATCAAAGTGAAGGAATCTGCATGGAGTCAGCTGCGTGTCAGCCTTTGGCTGGCAACACTGCTCTCCAGATCCCCCCATCCACTAATGAACCAGGTGACTATTTGTTACTATTCTATTTTTCAGGACTCTAAGCTACACCCTATGTGGGTATAGCCCTGTGACAGACCAGTCTCTCCCCAAATAAGCCTGTACACTGATACCAACTTTATCAACCCTTCATAAGCTTGCAAGGGCTCTTCAGTAGCTGCTACCACTCAGCATAGACTCTTTCTCAGGGTATCTCTAGGTCTGAATCTCAACAGAGACATTGCTCACACAGTAGAGAACTCTTTACCAAAAGGGCGGATGACCCACCCCTCTCTGTTATAGCTGAGATCTCTTTGCTTTAGAACAAAATATGGTAACTGAAGCCTTCTCTTCAGAGACAGAAACAACATTTTTGTTAGTTATAATCCAGTTACCTGTACTTCAAAGGACTCAGTCATAGAAGCATGAAGTATATAGAAAATAATATTATACAATAATAAGAAATAATTTGAATATCTGATTGGTCAGCTAAGACTTTGACTCCCAACATAACATCACAGATCACATTCCAGCAGATGCATGACTGAATTAAAAAGTTAAAGAAAATCACTCCTCCAGTACTTGCTCCATTTCTTTTTAATAAATTTAATCTCTACCTCCTACTGCCACAAAACTGAACCCAAAATGTCCAACATGACACAAAATTATTTAAGTCTGCTGCTAATTTTTGCAGAAAGAAAGAAAAAAAATTGTGATTCTGGACTGAGCATATGAGTGGGAATGTGCATCTTTCAACAGTCAGTGTGCAGCTGTTCTCATAATGCTCACTTTGTGTTCAACACACTTTCTTCTCTTTTTTTAAATTACAGAATGTAAACAGTGTAAAATAATCTCCCTATCACCTCCTTTTCTCTTGTTTCCACAAGATCCTGACAGTGGCTGCAGGCGGCAGTGGGTGGACAGCAGCACTGGTGATGAGATGGGAGATTCAAACACTGGTCACTGCTTGTAACTACAATCCCACTATGATAATCTCCTGGTACAAATAAAGCAGCAAACTGTATCTGGAGAACCACAACCAGGACACAGTGTTTGGGGGGGGGTTCCAGTGCCAAGGATTGTAAAACACACATGGGGCAGGCATGACATAGAAAACAAAAGAAAAATTCACTGCTAACCAGACAGCTCCACCTAGTATATAAATACAATAAAGTAACTTCTTTTTATATAAATATTCTTCCATGCACAATAAGCAAATAAAAAAAGTGTTTTAAAAATACTTCTTTTTAGTTTTTTTCTTGTATGTAAAGATTGGCCATTGTATAATAGGAATAATGCACTCCAGAGTGTGTCGTTCTGGGATAACATCACTTCTCAGGTGTTTGATGCACTCAGCCTACAACCTAGTTCACAACTATTCAAGGCATGATGTTATCCCAGAACAGCACACACCCTGTAGTGCATTATTCCTTTATTTTTATACTTTAAGATATTTACACATATAAAACAGGATACTACACAATGACTATGGGGAACAGTACTTCTACATAGATAAAAAGGAAATGTTTTGAACAGTAAAGAAAAACACTTTCTGACTTTCCCAAAGTAGAGACAACTTACTACACAAGATACTTTGGTGAATAAAGGCAGACTTGAACCTTGGATGTTAGCCATTTGAGGTCCTGAAACATGACTAGCTTCTCTGTCACTCAACTCAGGTTAACAAGGTTCCCAAAAATTACTCTCCCCCCACCCTCAGCACACATGTCCTATGACATCACTTCCAGGCCAGTGCTTTGTCTCCTGAGCTCTGGGTTCTCTTGGAAAACCAGTCTGATGTGGGTTTCCAGTTGATTGCATATTCCAGAGGACATTTCCTTGGTCCATGTCCTGTCTCGCACAGCAAGAGTGACAACTTCAGTCACTAGCTAGGGTTATTCACATAACATAAAATAGCTTTTTTGTCTTTGAAGCATGAAAGGGCTGTTTTGGTTTTCAGCTCACCCATTAACTGGCCAAGGGGTCTAGTAGTACAGGGCAAAGAGACTGTAATCTCACTCCAAAGTCATCTGGCATGCCTCTGGCAACTAACTTTAACACATTCCCACTCACAGATCCATTCAAACTTATCAATACAGTTATAAGGAAATCAAACTGCAATTCAAAATCATATGGCAAGTTGTTACATCCCCCCCCGGACATGGAAAAAATACAATTTTAGCACCCCTAAATTATTTTTTGTGTTATGTGAACCACTGGCTCCCACTACTATGCCCTTGGATTACTCTTTGTGTGAACCCCACATTAGTGTTTCATAGTACCTTTCCTACTTAAAGAAAGGGTTCTACTTATTGTCTGGACAGCCAATCCATGTTGCCATGCTGTGACCTGCTGCAGTGCCTAATGTCCATATTATTGGACTGCTGCACCAGACTCCTTCTTAGAAATTTTGAGTTCTGTCCACTGGTCCTATGCAGCCATGTATGGAGGTTGTGGTCAGTGATCAGAGTGAACTTCCACCCATACAAATAAGGCTGTAGCTTCTGCAAAGCCTAAACAATACCAAGACACTCCTTCTCTTTGTGGCATAGGCCTTCTCTCTGGACAGCAGTTTCCTGCTCAGTTATACAGCTGGGTGCTCCTCTCCTGAGCGTGTAATCTGGTTGAGAACTACACCTAGCTCTTGATCAAATGCATCTACGTGCACAATAAACCTAACAGAATAATGCAGGTTAGTGAGCACAGATACTCAATGCAATGCCTCATTCAGCTGATCGATCGCAGTATTGCAGGTTTCCATCCACTGAACCTTTTCCAGCATTTTCTTCCTGGTGGGATTGGACAGGGGTTTGGCCAAGCTGCTGAAATTTGGCACATGTTTATGGTAGTACCTTGCCATGTCTAGGAAGGCCTGTACTTTTATCTTGGTTGTGGTCACAGCCCATTCCTGTATAGCCTCAAGTTTCACTGACTCAGGCCAGATGTACTCACTCCCCCCCTGTGCCCAAGAAATGACACTTCTTCCATTACTATGTGGCACTTCTCTGCCTTGACTGTCAGCCCAGTGGCTTGCAGTTGGTGGAACATCTTGGTCATGTGCCTATGATCCTCCCAAGTTTGGCTATAGATAGTGATATCATCCATGTAGGCCAGAGCGTAGTGTCCTGCCCATTCAGAATGTGGTCCACAAGCCATTGAAAGGTGGATGGCACATTCTTCATCCCAAATGGCATTACTCTGAACTCAAATAGTCCCAATGGGTTGACAAAGACTGACCTCTCTCTGGCTTTAGAGGTCGGGGTATCTGCCAATAACCCTTTTTGGTCCCTATGGTGAACGTGTAAAGGGCTCTACCTAACCTATCTAGGACCTCATCTGTCCTGGGCATGCGATATGAGCCTGAATCCATGCAGCTATTGAGCTTGTGGTAGTCATTGCAGAATATTGTGGCCCCATCCTTTTTGGGGATCAGTACCACTGCAGAGCCCCAGGGACTACTGTACTCATGTATTACCCAATGAGCCAGCATCTACTTATTCTACCCCTCTATGGAATGTCTTACTCCTGGGACTCTGTAGAGTGTCTGTCTCTCTCAATATACCTGTAATTTGTTCTGCTGGATAAGGATGAGCATTATCACCCATTGCCTAACTTCATACTCCAGGGCTTTAATAGATAGGGGAATCAAAGCTGCCTTAGCTTGTCTGCAACCATTTCCACCACCTGGCACTGTGGACAAGTGTGGCAGTGGCTTGCCACATTTTTATAAATACTGAGCCAGTAAAAATGGTTAGTCAGCTCCCTTTTTTTGTGGCTAATGCCTAGGTGTCCAGAAAAGGGTATATCATTGGCTAAGGCCAGAAGCTGCTTCGTATGTTCCATAGGAACCACTGTCTGCCAGAGTACCCCTTCAACTGGTCCTCCCTTAGGAGCCCACTCTCAGTACAGGAGCCCAATCTCCCAGTATGCCCCCCTTTTCCCAAAATGCAGAGTCACCTTCCACACTGGTGGCTAACTCCCTTAATGTTTGTAGGGATGGGTCAGCTTGCCGAGTTCTCCCTACCCCTTTATTCCTGACCACCCCCAAAACACACTCTGCTGTGAGAGAGCCACACATGGCTTGGCTTTCCTCAGTCTGCAGCTGTGGCCCAGATCTGATGCTTCCAGGTCATTCTTCAGTTACTACTTCTCCTGCTACTGAGACAGGGGTTGCTTCCTCAAGCACTGCCCCCTCAGTGTCCTAAGGAGCCAGTTCTCTTTTCTTGCTACAGGTAGTGGCAATCACAATATTGGCCCTACTATCAAAGTCATTCCCCGTGATTACATCCATGGCAGGTGTGGTACAACATCCACCTCCCGTATGCCCTGGCTGTGGAGGGGTTGTGGGATAACAGATGGACCAGACATAAAACTTTAGGTTTGACACTCAATCTCTGTCTGATGTTTATTCAAAACACAGGAAATAAGCTTCTGCAATGTCATATTCCCTCTTCAGTACACCAGTTTGCAGCAACAGACTACGCATGTCTTTTCTCTGCACCTATCCAGCACCTACTGACACTGATCTCTGCTCTAACTTACCAGTTGAGATGCATCCTACACCCCTATGCAGGCCCCATTTGCTTGGATAGTGGGGGCCCAGAAAAGGAAAAAAAAGCTATAGACAAAGAACCTCAGTCCAGAATAACTGAAAGAAAGGTTATCCCAAAGGACATTGGTAACAAATCCAGTTTCAAAGAAATACAATATCATACCTACTTTCATAATGCAAAGCATCATGGGATATATGAAACTCACCATGCCATTTAGATTTGTTCAGTTTATAGCAATTTACATGCATTTTAATAAGCACAACTAACTTAATTTCTGTAATAGTCACCTAGTACTTTTTACCATTATCAAAAACACCTCATGTCATGGTATTTTCAACATGTTTAGATTTCATAAACATAACGGATATACTGTACATCAAGGTAATTTATGATATAGTGCTATTACATACTAAATCTAACAACAATAAACACAATATGTTTTACATACACCTGGAGGTCACCACAATAACCTCCCTGTACAAGGACCCAAGAGAGAAAAGGAAAATTAAAGAGGACACCATAGCATAGTCAAGAAAAGGGAGGGGGTGCCCATAAATGGCCATCCTTATGGACTAGAAATAGTAAAAGATAGATTAGGCTTAGAAATAGAAAAACTGTTGCAAGAGATTTAAGGAAAGGTCAGTCCTCAAGAGTGGCAAGAGCTCCCAGTCACATATCCCCCACCTTAAGAGGAAAGCAGTTATTGCAGACTGCTTACCACCTTCCTGTCCCAGGAAGGGATGGAGCTTCCACCCATCCATCTTCAGAAGCTACATCTCAGGGTCCCTATCAACAATACACATTCTGTCATACACATAGTGGATATCATCATTCTTTACCCTGAGGCATTAATACATTTCTCCACAGAGGCTAACGGTACCTTCCCACCTCCTTTTAGCAAAAGTCTGTCATATTTTACTGACATCAATTCCTGCACCATATCTAGACATGAAATCAGCATTTACATGTTTTGTCCCTGCCCTGTGGGACACCGTAAATCAATAAGGCTGAAGAGTCAAGTACCACCGCATTATAAGGAGATTTTTTTCTCTCATTTTGGTGCAACCTGCAGAGGGGGTTGTGATCAGTTACAACCTTAAATTCAGACCCCCACAAGTAATATTTCAGACTCAATAGCCCACTTCAGAGCTACGCATTCTTTCTCTATGGTAGCATATCTTCTCTCTCCCTCTCATGTCGTTTCTTACTGATATACATGATTGGATGTTCTATCCCATCTATTTTCTGATATAAGACTGCCCCAATGCCATCCTCTGATGCATAGGTTTGAACCTCAAATACTTGGTTGAAGTCAGGGCTTTTCAATACAGGAGCTGTGCATAGAATTGTCTTGATGTTTCAAAATGCCTCATCACAAACAGGGGTCCTCTGAACCTTATTCGGGCACCTCTTTTTAGTGAGATCAGTCAAAGGACTAGCAATGGCTGAGAAATTAGGAATAAATCTCCTGTAATAACCAGTCAAGCCTAGGAAAGATTTCACATGCTTTTTTGTGGTAGGTATTGTGCGGTTTGCTACTGCTGTAACCTTCTCTACCTTGAGCTTCACTTGTCCATTTCTTAAAATGAACCCTAGGTATCTTGTCTCTGTCTTTGCAAGGCCACATTTAGCAAGATTAATGGTCACTTCTGACTCTTTTATTGCTTGCAATACCTGGGACAAGTGTCTAACATGGGTTTCTCAGTCAGGACTGAATATGACCACATCATCCAAATAAGCTACACAGTACTCAGTGTGTGGTCTTAGAATGTGGTTCATAAAATGCTGAAAAGTGATTGGGGCCCCATGTAGTCCAAATGGCATTGTGACAAACTGGTATAAACCAACTTGGGTGCTAAATGTCATTTTATCTTGTGAATCAGGTGACAAGGGGATTTGCCAATATCCCTTAGTAAGGTCCAGGGTGGAGACATACTGCGCATCACCTAGCCTTCCAATGATGTCATCTATTTGGGACATTGGGTAGCCATCAAATAGTGAAATGTTGTTAAGCTTTCTAAAATCTAGGTATAGATGTATTCCACCCTCTTTCTTGTCCACTATGACCATGGGTGAAGACCCTACAATCTTTGAGGGCACAATTATGCCTAACTGCACCATTTTTTTGACTTTTTGAATTACCTCATCCCTCACCTTCATGGACAGTCTGTTGGGCTTTTGGTGTGTTGGGATTGTCTTGTGTGGCAGTTATGGTGTGCACAATTCCTTTGGCCCACCCCGGGATGTTTGTGAATATGGACGAAAATTCTTGTAATACCCCCTGCAAATCTTTCTGTTGCTGAGGCTCCAATTCAGGGTTTATCTGAATCTCCCCCAACAGTCCTGACTGCTGTAGCCTTTTATAGGCAACCTCCAGCTCTGACTCCCTAACTTCAGGATGGATATAAAGGGAGGGGTTAGGCTTCTCACGCCATTTCCTAAGGAGGTTCATATGGTAAATATTCTGGGCAGATCTCTTTCCGGGCATGCTAAGCTCGTAGTTCACTGCTCCTGTTTACCTCAAAATGGTGAAGGGGCCCTGAAACTTCATAAGTAGTTTGTTCTCTGTGGAGGGAAGGAGTAACAACACTTGGTCCCCTGACTGAAATGTTTTAGTCTTCAAACCCTGGTCATATCTATCTTTCTGCAAATCTTACTTCTGTTCTAAGCTCAGGTGTGCCAAGTTGATGTACTTCACCAGGCATTTGTGTAACTGAGCCATGTACTCAGCAACATTAAGATGTCTCACCTCCTTTCCTTCTTCCCAGTGTTCTTTAACCACATCCAGTGGCCCCCTCAGGTGCCTCCTATACAATAATGAAAAAGGCAAGAAACCAATGGACGCTTAAGGGATTTCTCTGTAAGTGAAAAGTAAATGGGGGAGGTACCTATTCCAGTATTTACCTTCTTCTTTTACATATTTCCTCAACATTCTCTTTAATGTCTTATTAAACCTCTCTACAATGCTGTCAGTCTGTGGGTGGTATGGGGAAGTATGCACTGCTATTACGCCCAGCAGACGGTACAATTCTTTGAGCAGGTATGCATTAAAATTACTCCGCTGATCAGTAAGTATTTCTTAGGGGATTCCCATACAGCTAAATACCTTTGCTAGTTCCTCTGCTGTCCTTGGGGCTGTGACAGTTCTCATTGGGATAGCTTCTGGGTAGCGGGTAGTGTAATCACATATGACCAGTACAAATATGTTACCCTTGGAGCTCTTTTCCAGGGGGCCCACTATATCCGTGACTATTCTGTCAAAGGGGTTAATCACAATGGGGATGGGTTGTGGTCGTACTCTATCCCCTTTCCTGCCTGAGCTACCTTCTGACACTCACCACATGCTTTACAACACTCAGCAATGTTCTCATGGATACAGGACCAATAAACACTGGGTAGTATCCTATTCAGGTTGCTGTCTCTGCCTGCATGGCCTGCTAAAGGGACATCATGTGCCAGATACATGATTTGGGAGCACAATTTTTCTGGAACCATTGGTTGGTCTATTACCTCTCCAGTTCCGGGGTTCGTGTATTCTTGATACAGTATTCCCTGTTTTACAACAAACTGAGAGGTATCTTTTTCCACTCCCTTTCCATCTGTGAAAAAAAGGGTTAAGTGAAGGGTCTGCTTTTTGCTCATGCTGCATATCACATTTAAAAGTATGTCCCAAGTCTGGCTGTACACCAGTATGAGTGCATCCCTAGGGCCTATTCTCTCAGAAGTCTTACCATCTTATCTCCAGCTATCCCTAAAGTTAAAAACACGCTTTGGTAGAGCCTCAATAAGCTTTACACTTCCTACACTCTGGAATAAGATCCAGAAAACCTTAAGGCTTGCTTTCCCTGTTACTTTCTCCCCCTTCAAATCCTTGTTTCTGAGGAGCTTCTCCGAGGTCTGTCATTGCTTCAAGTCAAGGTCTTAACATCACGATTTGTTACTGCTTTAAATTCTGGACTTAAACCTCAACCATTGCCTGAGGTGTCATTTGAGTCCTCCCTTCTGTCACTGTCCAAATCAAGGTTCCAACATCACGATCTGTCTTTGCGTCAAATATTGGACTTAAACCCTAACCATTGCCTGTGGCATCTGTCATTTTTCTCCCTTAGAACAGTCCTTCCTCCCTAGGCCATCATGTCCAACCCTCTCCTATCTAATCTGACATTCCCTCCCCACTCCCTATACCCCCCTCCCCTTCCCACCCCACTTGCCAGGCCATGCCTACAGTACTTATCAAAGGACTCTTACATCTCAATCATCTTCGCACTTTGATGCTAGAGGAACTGCCACTCCTGCTTACAATGACTCCTCCAATTATGTTTACTATATAAACTTTAGCTCATTACCTTACATCTATATATCTGTATCTATGCAATTGTATTTAAATGGCACTACCTCTTGTTGAACCTATTGCTATGTTCTGGTGGAAGAATCTTGTTACATGTGATGGTTATATGTTGTTATGTTGTTATCATTACTACTATGTAATTGTTACGTACGTTTACTCAACCTGTTATGTCTTAACCTTGTTGGCAATTGTTTTGCTCCACGGTCCATCTTGTAAATGAGCTTGTCTCAATGATGTTCCACCTGGCAAAAGAAAGATTTTGATTGATTGCTTGATTGATTGATTCATAAGTATCAATCCAGGCCTTCTTTAGCTTCCTCTTCTCCTCCTTAGTTTTATGGTCCTTGCCAGGATCCTCAAAAACATAATCATCAAATGGGAACACAGATGGTAAATATCCCTTCTTTATTTGAGCTCTGGTGGTTAAAGCAACCACAGCAGAGTCCTGGGCAGTGTGACAATGTGTAAATGAAGCAAAGTCTGGGTTGTCATGCCCGATAATAACTGGCATAGGTAGGTGAGGTACCAACCCCACTTCTACCTCATGTGTCTTTCTTGAACAGCCATTTGTATGGTGGCTGTAGGGTAGTGATGGGTATCACTGTGCACACAGACAACTGCTGTATTAGGTCCTTTATTATTCCCAGTCACCAGATATGCTCGCACAAGAGTCTGGTGGCTCCCTGAATCAATCAGTCCCATCATCTGCTGTGATTCAATCTGCAAATTAGCCATAAAGTGATCCAAGTTCGCTAAGGCTATGTGAGCCATCTCTCTCTTTATATTAGGTTAGTTTCTTAGATAATGGCCCTTCTTTTGGCACCCATGACATACAATCTCAGCTACTGGAATGCACCCCCTTCTCTCTGCTCTCCAGGCTTGTTTCTCTGGGGCTGGATTAGACCGTTTATAAGTAAAAGGGTTCCTTACTGGATTGCTGGTGGTCGCAGCTGCTGATGCCTCTTGGAATCCTCTGAATTTGGATGGTCAGGCTGCCAGAAAGTCTTCTGCCAATGTGATGGTTTCATCAGTGGAATCTGGCTTATGGTCCTGAACCCAAAGTGGTACATCCTAGGGTAAAACTTTAATAAACTGTTCAATAATCACTGCCTCCAGATGTTGGTCCCTGCTCTTGTTCTCTGGTTGTAACCATTTGTAGCAGATCTCCTTGAAATGAGCATAAGTCTCTCGGGGGGTATCCAGTGACTGCATTTTAAGAAACCTAAACCTCTGATATAGTTCAGTGTTTATGTCATAGCACCTGAGGATCTCCTACTTCACACTGTCATAGTCCTCTGCCTCTCGGGAGTCCATGTGGCTATAAACCAACTGGACACTGCCTGTCAGGGTGCAGTGTCAGTCAAACAACCCACTGTTCCCTTGGCCACGTACATGTTCGAGTGATCCTCTCAAACATTGTGAGGTAGGCCTCAATGTCATCACTGTCCGAAAGATTAGACAGTTTAATGTCATTTGGGCTGCTGACTCTTTCTGTTTGCCCTGCATTGATGGCATGCAAGACTCTCAAGGTATTCACCCATTTGACATTTTGTCTTCTCTGCTCAATGTCTCTGTCTCTTCACTCTGTGTCTCTCTCTCTCTCTCTCTTCCCATGTGTACCTATTTATGCAGAGCTATTTCAACAACTCCCCTATCCTCACGTGGAGCATCTTCAGGAGGAGGCAGTTCCCTCAATTCTTCCACATCCTCTTGCATCTCTTCATCACCTTCAGGCTTGGCCTTCCTCCAAGCTCCCAGGTCCAGTCCAGGCAGCAGCTTCTCTCACAGTCTGTAAGCCATGGTTCTGGTCAGAACTCCATGGACTTTCTTCTCCAGGTTTTTCTTTGGCAACTCCTGGTGCATCAGTCCACCTGGGATATCTGGGCAATATCCACCAGAAAACGTCCCTCTTTAGCCAGTCCTGATCATTCCAGCAAGTTATCCCACTTCTGACACCAAGTCTTTGAAGGGGTTGTGGGATAACAGATGGACCAGACACTGAACTTAGGGTTCAGCACACAATCTCTGTGTGATGTTTATTCAAAACACAAGAAATAAGCTTCTGCAATGCCATATTCCCTCTTCAATACATCAGCTTGCAGCAACAGACTAAATATGTCCTTTCTATGCACCTAGCCAGCAACTACTGACACTGATCTCTGATTTCTGATCTAACCTACCACTTGAGATGCAACCTCCTCCCCTATGTGGGCCCCATTTGCTTGGGCAGTGGGGGCCCAAAAAGAAAAAAAAAAAAACTATAGACGAAGAACCTCAGTCTAGAATCACTGAAAGAAAGGTTACCCCAAAGGGCATTGGTAACAAATCAAGTTTCAAAGAAATACAACAATATACCTTCTTCCATAATGCAAAGCATCATGGGATATATGCAAATCAGCAAGACATTTAGACGTGTTCAGTTTATAGCAATTTACATACATTTTAACAAGCACAACTAACTTAATTTCTGTAATAGTTACCTAGTACTTTTTACCATTGTCAAAGCACCTAGTGTCATGGTATTTTCAACATTTACAGGTTTCATAAACTTAAGGTATATACATCAAGGTATTTTATGACATAGTGCTATTACATACTAAATCCAACAACAATAAACACAACTTGTTTTACATACACTTGAAGGTCACCACAATAACCTTCCTGTATGAAGACGTGAGAGGGAAAAGAAAAATTAAAGAGGACACCATAGCATAGTCAAGAAAAGGGAGGGGGGTGCACATAGGTGGCCATCCTTATGGACTAGAAATAGTAAAGGATAGATTAGGCTTAGAAATAGAAGAACTGTTACAAGAGATTTAAGAAAAGGTCAGTCCCCAAGAGTGGCAAGAGCTCCCTGTCACACTGGCCACATTCCCAGCATAGGAAGATGCAGGCAATTGGCACTGAGATTACAGGAACTGTCACTCTTCTAATCCTAGAAAACTGTCCAGGCAGAGTCTATACCTCCTGCATGAAATCCTACTTCACCATAGAAATGGGGGCCACAGTATCCCTCAGGTCCTGGGTCACCATGTCATTTACAAACACATTTTAAAATACTTAGCCAGTAATGTATGTGTGTAATGTATATGTATGTAGTGGAGATAGAGGGCACTGCACTCCCTATGCAGTCTACCAACATCTGGGAGCTTCCCAAGCTACTCCCTCCAGCTGCACTCGCAGCTATTGACATATTTTTCAAGCAATCATATGACAAATGCCCCAGTTTCTGGCAGATGTAGCACCTGCATTCACTTGTCTACTTGCTTTTGAAACCAAGATCCAGAACTGCTACGCTCTAACCACAGAAAAACAACAAAAACGACAGTTTTAACAACCAGGTGGCTTCCCTTTTTGTTCAGGTACAGGCTGGCTTCCCTTAGGTTGCCCCCCCATGATTCTGTAAAACCACCTGATGTCCCTTCCCATTACCTTTGCAATGAGAGGATGGTCGGCCGGATATGAATTGGTCACCCCTTTCCATTGCCTTCTTTGCAGAGCAACAACCATATTCTCTATTCCTTGATTACAATTTTTATGAATTGTTCCAGAAGAAATACATTTTTTATTTCCTCTACAGTGCAAACTTTTGCACCCTCTACCCAGCATCCTAGCAAAATACTTAGCTGCACACACATTTATATATAGCTAACCCCTGGTGCCTTTCTTAACCCTCTAAATGTTTGCTTAAAGGCCTTGGGAGTTAACTCAAAATGTTTTAGCAGAACATTTTTCGATTTTATCATAGTCCATGCAAAACTCATTGTCCATTCTGGTGAAAGCTTAAGATGCCTTGCTTGTGTAAGCCCTCCCTTGCAGGAGGGGCTTATACTCCCATTTTAGGAACCCCTTTCCCTCTCCTACCCCACCTTCAGAGCTAGGGAATTTATTAGTGCTCTGGGGGTCAGTACCTGCTGGACACCTCAAGGTGACAGCAGATGGCAGGTTAGGGAAGGTATTTAAGGCTGGAAACAGGATGTTTTGGGGCCTTTTCAGTCGCGCTTTAGGCCTGGGGCTGGAGAGGGGCAGCTGGAGGAGCAGAGTTGGCAGTCAGGAAGGGAGTTCAGTGGTCCCAGTGGGCCTGTGAGGGGCAACCCCCTCCATAAAAGTGGCAGATATGGTTGGTCTCTGCAGTGACATGGCATCAAGGAGCCTGGGAGGCAGCTCTGTGGGGTTGGGAAGCCAGGTACCTGCGTCATTGGGGTAAGGGAGGTGCAGGTGGTTGTAGGTGTCAGGATAGGCAGGAGCCCTTAGAGATCTCATGAAGTAGTTGCTCAGGCCTCCGGGGCTGTGGGGACAGTGGCAGGGTCCACATGGGGGGAGGCCAGTGGCAGTGGCTCTCCCCTGTATCTGGTGTGGCAGGGTAGCATCAGAGTAGAGGGATCAAGGGGGCCTTTCACCCATTTGGGGACCTGCTTGTAGGGGCAGGTCCTGGGGTGCTGGCATTAAAGGGATGGGCAGGTCACAGGTTTTATGACAGGCTTTGAGGGGTGGCCTCTGGCAGGAGCTTAATACAAGCCCAGGATGAGTTGACAGAGATGTGGGCCAGGAGCTTTGTTTCCCCCACAAAAACATGGTGATCTGGGAGCCCAGAGAGGATTTGGGATGCTATCTGTAGAGGATGGCTGCTCAGGGGGCCTGAGTGGTGGCAGGGCCCAGGACTCTCCTTTGTTAGGGTAGCCTGTATCAAGGTAACTCAGGTGCTGGAACAGAGCCAGGTTTGATGGCTGTTGCATCAGTAGAGAACACTGCAGACAGAGGGAGAGCTGAGCCGTAAATGTGGAAACTGGTGCTGTGAGGTTGGAAGTACTGGCAGGTTAGATCATTCCATGTGAAATGAAGGAGATTTGGTTACAGGGTCTGGGTCAGAGAGGAAAAAAAAATCCTGGTACCCCTTGAGATTTGGGTCAAGGTCCGTGGTCCAGGTGGGGGAAGCAGCACACTTCGCTGTACTGGAGATAGGACAGCTGACCAGCGCCAGACCAGACAGAGATGGATGAAAAGGGGTAACCCAGAACAGAAAAAGAGAGATTTGGCTTACCAGCACCAGTGAGCCAGGTGCCTGTGGGGTCTTCCAAATAAGGAGGTTCCTTGGGTAAATCATCTAAGAGGTTAGAGTGAAGAAGCCCTGCTTGTACTGCCTGTAAACCATTTATGCTGCTCAGAATGTCCTGCCTGGGTATGTTCTAAAAAAGTTCAGATAGTCCCATTGAGCTGCTTTATTTATTCAATGAAGGATGTGACCCTTGCATTCCTGGAATCATTTGGGGTGCAGGAGCTAAAATAAAGATGCTAGCTGGGAAGAGACTTGTAACAATTCTTTCTTTTTTAAGTCGGAAGGGGGATAAATATAATGGAAAGCCCCCCTCCCTTGTGTCTAATTTGTTTCATAAGTTGTAATTCCAGAATGTATCCATCAGGCTACATTGGGATTGAGGGGCTCTGGGGCTCAGAAGAGACAGGAGGTTTCAGTTTGGAGATCTTGGTCTGGTGGTCAGTGTTCGGGGGGGGGCGGGGACAAATCCAACACTGGAGGTGCGATCGAGAGTCCACCTGGAAATTAAGTTATCGAGAGGTAGGAAATACATTTCTCCTATCTTTTTGGGGGGTGAACTGGATCAGGTGTTGCGTTTGTTGTAGTCCTCTCCCATGCTGTCTAGAACACCTGCGATGATAATTTATGCCCCTAGATGAGGGGGCTGGCGGGGGGGGGGGGGGGTTACACCTGTAAGTAGTGACAATAGGTGAGTCACCCAAGAAGCACTGCCAGTTCAAATTGTCCACAGATTCTCTCGAAATATCTTAAACACAAATCAAGATCATGCCCTACCTAATATCTGGGAAACATTTTAGAATTAATTTTGTCAAATCACTTATGCCGTAACTCAGTGTGTGGTGTTGTCCTCTGGCACAGAATCTCCATCTCTCTTGCATGCACACTCTCCTGTATCTGAATATTATGCTGCCACTGCCTTTCTCACTTCTCTGATTGCTCTTGTTTTTACTGGATCTCATCCTGATACTGCTTTTCCTACTCCTCAGCTTCCAGTTTTCCCCTATGAAGACCCACATCTGCCTTTTGCCTCTCAATTTCTGCCTTCTCCTTAACCAGGGAATGCTCCAGCTGCAACATTTGTACCGGGTCTGCTTGTGCAGCTGCCCTAGTCAAAGGCTCTGGCTCACCTGCATTCTCCCTAGCCTCTGTCTCATGACTTTGGTTTGCAGTGACCACTTTTGTACCACTTCCCTGGTCACTTTTGTCAGAGATATCTGAGTTCCTCACGTGTTTGGCCTTCTTCATAGCCTCATTCTCTCCTGTACAGCTCTTGCAGGTTTGGCTGTCTGCATTTCTCATATGGCCCAGACATAATGTTAGCTATCTATACATTCTTATTTACAATGAAATAAAACTGGTAGAATATACAGTTCCATTTTGTAAATCATGTTCTGTGACTGGACAGATAACCTCTATACTGACAAAACTGGTTCACATCCTAACCACTGCCTCCAGTTTGTGACAGACTGATCTTTCCCCAACGCAGCCTGTGCACTGTTACCAGCTTTCTCATCCCTTCAAATGCCTATAAGGGTACTTCAGTAGCTGCCGCCACTCAGTACAGACACTCTCTCATGGTATCTCTAGGTCTGAATCCCACCAGAGCCACTGCTTAAACAGTACAGAACTCTTTACCAAAGGGTAAATGACCCACCCCTCTCTGTCACAGCTGAGAACACTTTTCTTTAGAAACAAAATATGATAACTTTAGTCTTCACTTCAGAGATGGAGGCACAGTTTTTGTCAGTTATTACCTGGTTACCTGTACTGCAAACGACTCAGTCACAGAAGCATGAAATATATAAAAATAATATTTTAATACTTTAAGATATTTATACATATAATACAGAATGCTACACAAAAACTATGGGGGACAGTACTTTTACAGAGATAAAAAGAAAATGATTTGAACAGTAGAGAAAAACCACAGAAAAATCGTACTACACTTCCTAACTTTCCCAAAGTAGAAAGGGCTTACTAGTCAGAATACTTTGGTGAATCAGGGCAGACTAGAACCACAGATGTTAGCGGCTTGAGGTTTCAAAACCTCATTAACTTGTCTCTCACAAAACTCAGGTTAACAAGGTTCACAACAGTCTCTGCCCACCCTCAGCATACATGTTCTATGACATCACTTTCAGGCCAGTCCTTTGTGTCTTGAGAGTTGGGTCCCCTTGGGAAACTTGTCTGATTTGAGCTTCCCGGGGGTTACGTATTTCAGAGGACATTTTGTTTGTCCTACCTCCTGTCTCATAACAGGAGTGACTGCTTCAGGCATTAGCTAGGACCCTTAACATAACATAAAAGGTTTTTTTATGGCTGCGAAGCATGAAAGGGTTGTTTTGGCTTCCAGCTCTCCTATTAACTGGCCAGATGATCCTGTAATACAGGAAAAAAAACACTCTTCAGATTCATCTAGTATGCTTCCGTTAACTAACTTTATCTCATTCCCTTCACAGATCCATTCATACTTTTCAATGCAGTTAGAAGGAAAAAAAAACTACAACATTATATGGCAAGTTGTTACAAGCCCTATTTCCAGTTTGTGTCTGTACTTTCTTAACTTTGAATTATTCAGCTCAATTGCTTAAATATCATTTGACTTTTGCTTTTGCCATTTGTTTAGCCCTGTTGCTAGCTGCCTTCCTAGGTATTTGCAGTGTTCTCCCAACCAGATGCTTTCTCCATTGAGTACCAGCTGCCAGCACTGTTTGCATTTTCCAGGCTATCAAACTCACTCCTCTAGGTCCAGCCAAGATTTTTTACTTCTTTATTAAAATCCCATTTGCATAGTTTCATCAACAGATCACACCACTGTGTGCAATGACAACTGCTAATATTACAGTATCCTAGTAATAGCTTATCTGGGTACACCATGTTTTAAAGCTTTCGCCTTGTTTTGATCTACTCAGTTTGCCTCACCACTGTATGCTTGTTGATTCCCAGTTATTGATTATTTTCAGGTAACCTATTTACACCCTATCTGGGTTATGACTTTTTGTTAGGTTCCATAAAAGATTTGAACTGTGCTATCTAACCATTCTGTACTTGTTTTTAACTGACTGCCAATTTTCCGGTAACCCTGCCACACCCTACCTAGGTATTGCCTTTTCGCCAGGATCAGTAAAAGTTTTGCTTTGAACAGTTTTACAGTTTGAATCTTCAGTCGCTCTCCATGTACTCCTGCTCTGCTTCTCCTCTTCCCCATCCTACCCTCACCACAACCCCCTCCTTCCCCATCTACTCTCCTTGTACTCTTTCCTTCCCCTTCTGCCCTCCCACCCCTCACTCACTCCCTCTCTTCCCCTCCCTCCTTACATATGCTGATATCCTTCCTTCCACCACCCTAAACTTGGAGTTCCCCTACTGGTCTGTCCTGTCCCTTCCCCATCCCCTCCCCGGCTTACGTGAGAAAGTTCTACTACATCCTTCACCTCCTTATCCTGCGTCTTCTCCTTGTCAGTGAAGAGGAACCCAACCCTCATCCCTCTCCCTCCTCTCCCTCCTCTATTCCTAGTGGCCTTAGCATTTTCCACCTCAGTGCTAGGAGCCTTCTCCCTAAACTGGGTATCTTCAAAGTATGGATCTCCAAACTGCATCTGTATCACTGAATCCTGGCTCTACTCCAGAATTATTAACTCAAGCCTGGTTCTCCTTGACTATCACTTCTTCAAGCTGGATAAGGGCAAATGTGGTGGTGGTGTTTCCATCTCTGTCCACAAGATTCTGTCCTGCACCATCACCCTCAGGGAGGCTGTACCCTCCTCCTATGTGTATCTCCTTGCCAAACTTTTCTTTCACTCCACCTTACCCATCTTCAGGTCCACCTCCCTCAGTATTGAGTCCCTAAATCTCTCATAACTCATTAGCGAACCCACTCAGCTCAATCCACACATCTCAATCCACACCCTTCTAGACTGCATTCTCTCCTCACACCCCCACTGCATTGCTGCAGCAGGTATTTTGCTGGGCACCTTTGGTGACCACTGCATGACATTGTTTTTGTACTCTATTTATGCGCCTCACTGGTCAGCTCATGTTCAGAAGGGCACACCAGCCCAATCCCCCCAACATCCACCGGGACTTACCACCAGCCTTTCTGCCCTCAGGGCTTGCCCCTCCCAGCAGGGTCAGCGGGGGGGGATGCTCTTTACCCCCACTATACACAGGATCTGATTTGAGCTGGTGAGCCTGTCTGTTCGGGGACCAGAACCTGCAAGTGCCCACCTTCATCCAACTGCCGGTATTTTTATCCCATGTTTTTTTTTCCCCGATGCAGAGGAGGGCGTGCAAAGATGCCAATGGCATAGCTGTGCATGCTGCCATATGTGGCACGCTGGGTGTCTGCCCCCACCTCTTCCCCTCCATTGTACAGCATTGGAGTGCCAGCCCCTAGCCTCCACTAGAGGCCAGGCTAACACCGACTACTGTTCTCCTCCCTCCCCAGAGGAGGAGGAGGAGAGCTGCCTGGGGACATTTGATCCTCCCTCTCCCCGGCCGACACCTGGTGACCTGCTCGCACAGTGAACATGGGTCACCAACGTGGCAGGAGGTAAGGCATTGATGCCTCAGCGCTCCATGCCACTGGGTTAATTACAGCATGATGTTTTTTTTTTTTACTTGTCCTTTATTCTCCCCCTGCCCGCAGCTCTCCCACTCTTCAGGAGACACCTATAGCCTTCTAGTATCCACCCTCTTATCTGGAGCCCTGGTGCAGTCCATCCCCCATGTAGCCGTGGCTATATCCCCCAGGTGGGCACAGGACCAGGCCACCCCCACAGTCCTTCTTGTTTTCGTCGGGATGCTGGTACCGGGTCAGGCAGGGGCATTGGAGATCGGGTCCTGGTGCTCCAACTTCCGGGAGTGCTGTGGGGCATTTTCCATTTTTCTGTGGGCGTGGTACATGCCCAAACGTCAAGGCGTCACCGCTGGCGTCACCTCCCAATCCCTCTCATCGTAAGCTACTGTGCCTCCGGCTTCCACCAGAGGCCAGACAGGTGCAGAGTGTGTATCCCCAACCCTCCCGAGAAAGGAGAGCTGTCCCTCAGATGCTCAGTCCTTTCCCTTCCCAGCTGACCACCGATGGCCCGGGCTTGTTCCTGAACCTGGGTCCCTGGCATGGAGTAAGGTGTGGAGTCCAGCGCCTCAACCATCAGCGCCACCAGGCCGGCATGTCATGATGTTTTATGTTAGGAAAGTCCGGCACCCTCCCTCCTTCACCAAATACATCTGGTCCAGGACCTTCCTGTCGCTAAACAAAGATGCTCTTCTGAGCGAACTGGCTGCTACTGATTGGTCCCTCCCCCTTTTTTCTGACACAGATATTGATGTCTCTCTCTCTCTCTCTCTCTCTCTCTCTTCCACTTGAAATGTACTTCTGTCTGGGACAAGCATGCCCTAGTCAGGAAGTTCAGGGTTAAGTCTTCTTCTAACTCTGGTATCCAATGATCTCAGTGATTTAAGCAAGAACTGTGATCAAGCTTGGGCCCAGTACAAATTATTCCACTCCCTCTCTGACCTCCTGTGTTACATGGTGCTTGGAAACACTTGCAGACAGGCCATCTGTACCACAAATCTCTGTATCTGAAGGCCAACCTCCAGAGGAATCTTAACTCCCCCACCAAATTCTGGATGATGATTCACTCCCTTTTTGTTCCCCCAACCCAGCCTACTCCCCCAGTCCTCATAGCTAGTGGTTCACCAGTCTCTGCTTCTGTTGCTGCTCATGTGAATTCATTTTTCACTACTTGGGCTTTCCCAATTCCCACTTCTGACTCCTGTCCCTCCATCTCCACCCTGTTCTCCACCCCTCCCCTTGCTGGGGTTTAACCTCCCCCATCACTACCCAGGAAACCTTGCTTGCCCTTTCCTCTCTTAACCTGTCAAATCAAGCCAAGATGGCCTGGACCCTAAATGTCTCCATCTCTCAGCTCCTGCCATCTCCTCCCCCCCTTACTTGGTTCCTCAATGTCTCCTTCACCCTCTGCACTGTCCTCTGTCTTAGAAAATTGCCAGAGTTCTCCCCCTCCAGAAAGGTGGTAATCTCCCCATCCCTGGCAACTTTTATCTTATCTCCCTCCTCCCCTGTCTTGCAAAGTTGCAAGAGAAACTGGTCTATGCCAGGCTTGCTGACTTACTCCACTGCTTCAACTTTCTTTCCTTTTTCAAGTCTGGCTTTTTTAAGCACCACTCAATGGTCTCCTACCTGTTACAGGTCACTGACTGCATTCTCTCCAGGATGAATCAGGGGAATATCACTGTAGCCATTTCATAAATCTGGCCAAAGCCTTTAATTCGGTGGCCCATCCACTCCTCCTTAACAAGCTGAGTTCTGCTGGCCTCTTAGCCCCCCCTCCCTTTGTGTGGACTGGTTCCTATCCTACCTCTTGTGCAATTAGCAGTTCGTAGAGGTCGGTGGTGTCCTGTCTCCTGCACTCCCAACCCAAGCTGGGGTCTAATGGAGCTCTATACTGGGTCCTATCCTCTTCTTCATTTCCTTCAACTACTTCCCCTCTGCCTGTGCCAACTCTCATATTCACATGTATGCAGATTACGCAGTTCTCAACACCTCAGGCTCCTCAAATGCAGCAGTGGGCATCTTGCTCCAGCAAGATTTTCACAATTTCCTGTGCTGGTTCCAGTCCAACTAATTCTGGGTCAAAACTAAAAAATAGTGTTCACGACATTTGGCACTAGCCAGGAACTTGCCAAGCTTGCCCTCCTCCCTTTCTTTTCCAGCCTGGATGCTGTCCCACACAAAGGGCTTCCCTTCTTCAAAGTATCTCAATGTGTGGCTTTACAGTAGGCTTGACTTCTCTGCCCACATGATGCCATCCACCCCAAGCTCCACTCCAAGTATGACGCTCTGTGCCATAACAAAGACTGCCTGTCTTCACAGGTCCACTGAAAGCTAGTTATCAAAATGGTGCTCCCAGTTTTTGACTCTGTGGAAGTGGTCTGTCATACTCCTCCTCCTTTTCCAGTGCCAAACTGGATACCTTCCATAATGCTTTCTGTCATTTTGCTACCAACCCCCCCCCCATACTCACCTCTGCTCCATCTACTCCTCCATCTCCATCTTCCCCTTCCCTCCAGTTGCCAGTCCCACTGTGCCTCCTGCAACTCCGAATACTGGTTTAGATCACTACCTTCTTACTTAGCTGCACTCATCTTATCCATTCCTTCTGCTTCATACTCCCTCCGCTCCAAGAATCCTCACACCTTTTCCCTCCCCCACCCTCACTCCTCTGCTGGACAGTCAATCTTCTCCTATCACCTTTCCTCCCTCTGGAATATGCTCCCCTCTTCTCTCCATCTCTCACCCTCCCCTTGCTTCCCTTAGACACCAGCTTAAACTTCTGACCTCCCCCTCCTGCTCCTGTCAGCCCTCTACATGACCTTCCTCTTGTTCCTCTTCTTGCAGCTATAGTCCCACTTCTGTGGTCAGCTTATGTCCCACCTACTGCTGCACTGAATTGTCCAACCTGTTGTTATCAGTTCCATTAGGGTGTGGTGATGCTCATAGCTTCAACCTCAGCCACCCATTATTGTTATTTGCACTTGTACCATGTTGCACTGTTCACTTGTTTTTGTGAATGCTTCTATACTACTGTACATGTTTTATTGTATCCTCTTTCCTTTTCCCCTAGTCACACCTGTAAATGAGCCTTGGCTCAGTGTGCCTTTCCTGGTTATCAGTTTTAAAATAAATAAATAATTTTCCTTTTACAACATAAATTGTAGTGATAATGAAATAATGTGACCTTTTGTGAATTGAAACAAGCCCCCAGAATACTACACTAGTACTCTGCCACTGACCTTTAGGCTCACATGGTTTGACCTGGAGGTTCTAGATGCACTTTTTTCTCCTGTATTGCAAATCCTGCAAATAGGAACTATCAAGAAAACTAATATTTAATGCAGTATTTGTCACTGCTTCTCAAGTGAATCACAAATTGTAGTGAGAAAGAACAAAGAAATAAAGTACATGTATGGAAACATTGTCATTTACAAGTGATTGTCTTTATTGCATTTCAGTCTGTCTGTATGAATTCTAATTTAGTGCAGACACCCCCTCCCCATATACTTACTGTAGCTGGAAGAGAATTCAGTAATCATGTCTTTGCAGTTGGTTCCTTCTTAAGCTGCAGTCAAACCTACAAACAAATCTCGGCTGGTGCCAGTTTGGATTGACAGTCTGCAGGTCTACAAACCTGAGCCAAACCTTATCACTAACATCTGCACTGAATTCAGCAGCTGAATCACTTAGAGGGGATGCAGTACTCAGCTTTATTTAAATGCTGAAAAGATTATGCATGACTGCAAGAGATACTACAAGCTTTTCTTGCATGTTAGCATCTAACAAGCATTTGTCAATGCCGAATGTTTGCTTGCTGGCATTGGGATTGGTAGTGTAGGAGTTAGACAGCTGCATAATAGGAATGGCAGTGAAGTATTGAACTGAAGCCAACCCCGCCACCACCCTGCAGATACGGACAGGCATTGGGGTGTGGCTTTGGGTCATCAGGCATAATGGCCACACCATTTCACCACACCCCACCCTGCAGACACTGACAAGTGTCACGGTGAGCCTTGGGATCTTTGGCCCTTGTGCACACCCCATTCCATTAGGAAGTACGGTGAGATGGGTGCGGTATAGGAGAATGGGGTGAACTTTGGGGCCGAAGAGTCCAAGGCATACCTCGATGCCTCTCAGTGACTGCAGGGTGTGGAATGGTATGAGCATCAAAGGCAAGAATCCCAAGTCACACCCCTGATGCCTGTCATTCTCTATAGGGTCGTTATAGTTGAAAAGCCTAATACTCAGGTATTCACAGTATTTTCACTCCAAATTTTCAACATGTTTGTTTTGGTGACCCCACCTCATGAACAGGGGAATAACAGTTTGTTAGCCGAAGCTGCTTATGCACAGTGACTACGGCATTTAGCACCACAGGTGCAAAATATTCGAACAGGATGTAAAAATGACAGCTGTACTCTTTCATGGGGAGGTGTAAAATGGCTATGTTGCAAATGTGTAGTAAAAATATTAAAAAATGGTGAAGTCACGAACGTATATAGAAACTGTGCAACGACAACGTAATATAATTAGTTGGGGATTTCTTACAGCAGATTGTCAACTCAGGCATTTTGGTGCCTCCGATCATGAACAGTGTCACTGTGATTTTCTTTATCTGTGCCGAACAATGATTTCCCACAGCGACCACGATCTCTGCACTGAAAGTGTGAAAACACACTTCGGCCATGTTGTGAAAAATGGCAGCTGTACTGCTCATAAGGAAGTGTGGAAAAATGCCACTGGTGAAAATCTGGACTGAAAATATTACAAAGTCATGAACTAACGAGGGTGTGTGGAAACTGTGCAATGCTCACTCGTAACACAGTCATTTTATGGACTTTTGTCACCAAATTTTCAACATAGCCATTTTAAGACCTCTGCTCATGAACAGTGTAACTGTGATTTTCTTAATCTGTCCTAAACATTGCTTTCGACACCAACAGCACCATTGTGCGCCAATATGTGCAAAACACATTTTGGGCGATATATGAAAAATTTCAGCTGTACTGTTCATAAGGAAGTTTAATAAAATGGACATGTTGAAAATCTGGAGTGAAAATATTGAAAATTCACGCCCATTTAGCGCATGAGGAACTGCGCACGCACGCCAGAAACAGTCATTTAGGACTTTTTTCACCAAATTTTCAACATAGCCATTTTAAGATGTCTACTCATGAACAGTGTCACTGTGATTTTCTTAATTTGTCCCATACATTGATTTCGCACACCAACTGCGCCATTGTGCGCTACATGGGCGGAAACACATTTTGGGTGAGATGTGAAAAATGAAAGCTGTACTACTCATAAGAAGGTGTGGTAAAATGGCAATGTTGAAAATCTGGAGTGAAAATATTGAAAATTCGCGAACTTATGAGCCTGCGTAGGAACTGCGCAATGCATGCTCGTAAAACAGTCATTTTTTGGAATTTTGGCACCAAATTTTCAACATGGGGTTTTTGAGACCCCTTCTCATGATTGATTTCACTGTCATGGCATTATTTGGGTCCGAAGGGTGATTTCGCAGTCACTGCACAGTCACTGTGCGAAATCACCCTTCAGGCCCGAATAACGCCATGACAGTGATATCAATCAAGAGAAGGGGTCCCAAAAACCCCATGTTGAAAATCTGGTGCAAAAATTCAAAAAAATGCCTGAGATATGCAATAAAGTTGAAACCCCCCTATCTAGCCCATTATACAGCTTACCGGCATTTCCTCAGTTCGCGGTCGCCTTTGAAGAGTGCAGACGTGTTCCCGGTCCACCGAAGATCATCGCGCCGAGGTCCAGAGGTAAGTATGGGGTGAGGGGGAAGGGAAGCTGGGTGCGCAGTGGGTGAGTGCGGGTTGTGGGAGGGGGGGTGACTCACGTGGGACCGTTTTTCTTCACAGGTGAAAAAAAAGGATGACGTGGGGCGTTTGCCATGCTGGGGTGGGCTTCAGCGTGGCACAAGGGCGTTGTGGGGCGGCTGTTCAGCCGACGGGGATTGGGCACCCCGTCAGCCTACGACTGCTTGCCATGCTGGGTGGGCTCCCAGCATGGCACTCACTGGGGGGACAGTGCAGCCGACGGGGGATTGGGCACCCCCGTCGGCTATATGATTAGTTGCCACGCTGGGGTGGGCACCCAGCGTGGCATTTTGTAAGCGTTTGGGGGGGAGCCGGAGGGAACGCAGCACAGCCGACGGGGATTGGGCACCCCGTCGGCTATACAGTGCATGCGTGCAGGGGCGCGCACACCTGTGGGCATCTGTGGGGGAGCTGCGCGTGAGCAGCCTTATCTTATCGCTGCTCACTCAAGCGTAGCTCCCCCTTTCAACTGTATGCCACTGCATTTTGGAGCGTGTCATAGACAGCTCCAAAATGCATTGGCTTACAGGGGCCATGCCTGCCAGCATACTGACTGAATTGGAGGAGGAGGTGACACACCTCCGAAATCTCCAATGATGGCACTATGTTTCTTGCACATGCGTGCAAGCAAACATAAAAAGTGTTGTCTCTGACTATCATCATGAGCTGTGTGCCATGCACTGCTGCAGAAAGCCTCCAAGACCAGGGCCTATGGACTGGGAGGGAAGGGAGTGTGCTTCTACTTTGGCAGTGGGAAGTGGGGGAAGGGGGGGCAGTCTCTCAGTGCCCTACTGCACATAATCAAATAACTACTTTTCTTTTTTTGTTTACTAGAAGAATAAATACTGGACTGGAGCCCATTTTGCAGATCCATTGATTGCATTTTAGCAGATAAAACTAAAACCCTTGAGGGTAGGAGTTAGATTATGGAGAAACTGGTCAGTGGGTAGCAAGAAGGTAGGGGATGGCAGCTTAGTAGTACCCAACAGTACTAGATGATTGAGTACTAGACTTGAGCATTTTTGCCTATTCAGTGATTGCATCTTCATTAACTCATTCTATCTTGTGCAACCATTTGGGGTTGGGTTAAGCAATGGATGGTTCTGATACCATGTGTCACTACCAGTAAGAATAAGTTTTACTTAAGCTTTGTAAACCCCAGACACCTGGGTTTAGATGAGGAAGTGGCTGGGCAATTGGCAGCATGTAGGTGTGCACAGGTAGAATGTTTGTGCCCTTGCTGCTATTTGACACATTTTTTTAATCAGTTCCAAGAATATATAAACTTAATCCAAGTTTGGCAGTGTCCGCTCTGGACAAACATAATTTTTAGAACCAGTAGCCTTCTCTGTGGGATATGTTGCACCATTCTGCTATTTTTTTTCTGCTTCCTCTTCTGAAAGGAAATTATCTCCCAGTACATTCTTAACTATAAAACAAGAGACTTCTCCAGTCAAACCAGGGCAAACTATTGCAGTTTGAAAATAAGGGCACTTTGGCAGACCTTATCTGATTTGACGGAACATGTTCACAAGATGGAACTTTGGGAGGTTTGCACAGCTCTTCTTTACAATAGTATATTAACTGACTCCAACTTGTCTGCCTTCCATTAACTGATTATGGAGCTTGAACGGAAAGGGATAACGTACTATATTTTTAATTTGTGGGCACATAGTCCCTTTAATCCTTGGACTGAACTGCAGTACAAGTATGCATGGGTCTATGCCTTTTTTGATTTGCTCTGTAATGGGAAAACATGGATGACAATCATCTTAACTTTGCATGACTGGGCACTGAGTCACTCTTCCAGTGTAATCTTTTGCAAGAGCATTGCAGATGGTAAAGTATTGCTGCTTGTGTGACATTTCACACCATTCAGCTTACATCAACATATTTATTCTGAGTGACATGTAGGAAATTCAGTCACAATTTCCCAGCTGTTAAATCACAATTCTACACATGACCAGCCCAGTACCCAAGGGCTTAAGCAGGATTTGTCAGTGAGGAGGATAATGTGCTAATGCCAGTTTTAATACCAGTTTTCTGGAGTATTAAGAGTGATAATAATTAAGGCTGACTGCTTTAGAAATAATCTAGTCAAATGATTATGATAATACAGGCAATACAGGGCCAATGTTATTTTATTTAGACAAAGCACAACACTGCACATCAACACCAAATTTATTCACTTTTAGTTACACTGTTAGAGAAATGTTCTCTATAATAATAGTTACATGTTAGAATGTGGAAGTCAAGACTTAATGAAATTTCATTGATACATTACTTGAAATTAACAAGGAAGGAACAATCAGTGCTGGCTAACAGAGCTGGATAATAATTACTTGTTTCACGGGATTGCTTTTGAAAATTAATAATGAGAGCAGTAATTATTAACATGGGATAGATGCAATAGCTTACCTGGTAAAGGGATCCCAAACCTTTTTTTATCTTTTTACTGTAATTAGAAATGTGGCCATGTGTGTAGCCACCTTAATCTACCTGCTATGCATTTGCATTTATTCATTTTTGAATAAACTTGTTTTTTTACCTTCACAGTATTGCTTTGCAGGGCCTCCACTCAACTGATGTCACCTGGTTCTGCAACTGAATGATCAGTAATTAAGATAAGCATTTGTCAATGCCAAATGTTTGCTTGCACTGTAATAACTATAACTGATAGAAAGAGGATGCATTACTTGACTCTATAGGTGCATTAATGCATTAGTTACCTGCACCACTACTGCCCACATCAATGTTGCCACTTGCTCTGCACTGCAACTGACCTGTGTTCACACACTGAAGCTCTATACCATTGCAGAGCCCTGTGAATCATCTTCTGGCAATGCAGCTGCCTTTCCAGTTGGCATGGAGATTGTGGGACTTTGGGTAGATGGGGTGGTGCCAGCAATGATGTATCCAGTGCAGACTGTTTAGCTGCAGCATGTAAACAGCTGTACCATTATGTCTTCCTTGCAAGACAGGGAATGGAAACCCACAGTATGGAGCAGCTTGTGATGGTGCACAGTGGGCCCAATTCACAAAGCCCCTAGAAGGATACAAGGTGCCTGCATCAAACATAAGTGATGCAAGTAGCACCTTGCACCAAAAGATGCCCCTCGAGATATTCATACTGGCAGCCTGCATCAAATGCAGGCTGCCTGCAACAAAGGGGGATAGCGCCAGCCTTGCACCACTAAACTGACTGCAGCATGGCACTAGGGAGCATGCGGCTAATGCAAGCTGCCACATCCCCTTAAATGTTATTCACAAAACTGCCCCTGAGGGTTATTACTTCTAAGTACCGTTAGACCAGCCAGGGCTGATCTAGGGGTACTTAAAATATGTCCCTCTGGGACAGTTGGTCAAATTGCAGCTATGTGCCGTTGTCCCCCAATCCCTCTATCATTGGTAACAATCCTTAATAAACATAAAACAAATCATAAACCTTTCCCTATCCCGATGTCCAGGGTAATAAAAATTACTACACCCCTTCTCTGGTAGTATAGTGGCCCCTCTCTCCAATTCCCAATGGTGCTGGTATTAATTATTAATAACCCCTCCTTCCCTGGTAGTCTAGTGCCCCCTCCCTGATCCCCAATGCCACTGGTATTAATACTTAATAACCCCCCTTCCTTGGTGGTCTAGCAGCCCCCCAGCCAGATCTCCCATTATATATATAAAAATGTATAATAAATACATTTCATATCCCTGGTAGTCTAGAGCCCCCCCCCCAAGCCCCGATCTCCTGTTATATATAAACAATTGTAATAAACAAATTCATATCCCTAGTAGTCTAGCAGCCTCCTCAAGCCCTGATCCCCATTATAATGTTTAGCACTGTTCAAATGAAAATAGTACATGCTCTGGGTGATTCAGCAGTGGGCCCCAGTTCAATGTGAGCCCCAGATGATATTCAGGGTTCAATATGGTTCAGTGATCTCACCACAGTGTTTCACCACCACACCTCCAGCTCGTGCTGCTGCCGGCACCGAGTTTCACCACCACCACCATAGCCAGTTGTTAACCGAGCTCTGATGAGTGCATACTGTATATTGTGCACCTGCTCAGTGACTGACAGCTGCTGTCAATCACTGAGAGGGTACAATATACAGTATGTGCTCCCAGAGCTCAGTTGGCAACTAATTGTGGTGGTGAGTGATGGTCTGTGCCAGTGGCTGGCTTGGTTACAGGTTGGGGGAAGTGGGGTGGTAGGGCACTGTGGGGTGGGGGAGTCCACTAGACCACCAGGTAGTTTGGGATATCATATAAGTGTGGATCAGGGCTGCAGCCCTCTGCTAGGCCACCAGGGCATATTATTGCTTTCATTTGAACAGTGCTAAACATGATAACAGGGGATCATGGCTTGGGGGGGGGCACTAGACTACCAGGGATATGAATTTATTTATTACAGATTTTATGTATATATATATATATATATATGTACTGTATATAATGGGAGAGTGAGGCTTGGGTGGGTGCTAGACTACCTTGGATATGAGTTTATTTATTTCACATATTTATTTTTATAATGGGAGGTTGGAGCTTCGGGAAGGGGGCACTAGATTATCAGAGCTTATTTGTGGACAGCAATGGGGGACCGGGGCTTTGAGGGGGTTGACAATAGCCACCAGGCACTGCTGTTCATGGTGCTATCGCCGCTGAGCTGCCCCACAGCTTGCAGCACACCTTGAGGATGCACCACCTGTTTGGCATAGTACCAGAGTTGGTGCAAACTGTGGGACTTTGCCGCTGGGACCCTACCCGATAGTGAATTGAGTGCAGGGACCCTGGCACACCTGTGTTTGGTGCAGCTTGCACCAACCTTTGTGAATCAGGCCTAGTGTGTTTAGACACTGTCAAGTGCACCATTGTAACACGTCTGCATCAGTCACAATGGTGCACAGCTTGCAACGTAAACTTAAGGAATGAATACTTTTTTGACTGAAGCAGACCAGTTTTGATGGGATCCTGTATTACTACCAGTCGGGTTGCAAGATCTGATGCCCAGCTAATGCACCAAAGACAGCAGTTGCAGAGGACAATGGCAATATGGTGTGCATATGGGAATGGATCACGTATGCACAAGATAAGATTCACCACTGCACTGCACACAAATCTTAGACTGTGGGTCCTCTGAAGTTTCAAAATGAAACCGCACTGAGTCCTGACCTGCCAGCTTTCAGTGGATCTGGTGTTAATGTAATTAAAATACATGTACAAGAGAATACCTTTTTTGTGCCTTCTCTGCCCACTGGTGCCTCACTCCTTCAGGTCTCATAGCCCTGCTGAATGCCAGACTCAACAGTCACTGCCACCTAAAGGCCATCCTTTCTATCATTGGTTTGCATGTCCTGCAAGTCCAGCTTGTCCCTGCCCAAGGCATCTCTTAGTCCCAGGGGAGAGAGTGCTGAATAACCTGGGATGTCAGCTGGAGAGACTTGGTGGTGTGCTGGCATGGGATGGGTGTCATGGGGGGTTTCAGAGGCCATCATCCAATGTGCTTGTGCCACATTTCTTCAATTGCTCCAAATCTCCCTCCCAGTTCCCACACATGTATGTACTTGCTTGTGGCTAGCCAGAGTTATGCCCAACAGCACCCATGATATCAATGGCACCTCCACCACACCATCAATGACACCTCCACCATGCCATCAAAGAAACTGAACATTGCAACAAGTTCCCTTCCCTTCAGAGGAGAGCATGATCTCCCTGCCAGTGTCCACTGTGGACATCCAATAGGAGTAGGTACAGTTTGTGCCTGATGGTAAAAATGGCAGATGAGATTTCATATCTCATGCAATGATACGAATGGAGCTGGCCCATGCCCCCCTGCACACCCCAGCAGATTGGTTAGTTTTGGGGGAGAAAAGTCCCTTGAGCCCCCTTGCTACCCCTCCTACCACTACTGTACGACTACTGCTAATAGTTGAAGTGCCAGTGAGTATACTTCTAGTGATAGTTTATCCCCAGTGGGGTAGAGACCAGAATAGAAAATAAATATTTATATACAGTATTTTAGAAACAGGCAGTCTCTAATCTGGGAAGGCCACTATTGCCAGTGTAAGATTTTTAGATAGTACGTATAACTTGGAAGGTATATAGCATTTTTTATTCTAATTTTTCTCTGCCATCTCCCAGCCTCCAACTTCTCAGTATACATCAAAGTATTTACAGTATGGGCCCATATAACTATGTGGTCTTGGCTTTCTTCGGGTCAAATAATTGCTCTAGATTATCCATAATTTCTTAGAATATTTTTCTTTACAAAAATAATAAATGTAAATGAAGAAATTATTCCTATACATTACTGTACTGTACTGCTCTAGGTCCCAACCCATTACTTTATGGCGCATGAGGTTCCCCCTTTAATAATCACATTATTTTATTTTAAAAAAGTGTATGAAAATATTACAATTACAAACAAATAATCAACTGTGAATGGCAAAAAAAAGCAAACAAACAAAAAAAACCAGCAAATCATTACAGAAAGAGAAAGACAGATAAACTACAAAGGTCAGAAAATACTTTAAATCTCAGACTTTAACGTGAAAGTCCCCTCAACCTATTTTCTGTATACCTGTGTAGTTTGTAGGCATGAAAAATGATTCCCTCTCTTGCAACCCCTTAATTTATTTCTAAGTTAAATATAAATGAGGTTGCTTCACCCAGTTTTGCCCTGGTGTGAAATCCTACTTGTCATCTCCGGGTCGTACCTGAAAATAGGCATACAGCTTGTCTAGTGTATCTACCTGGTCAACAAAAGCTAAATAAATAAATAAATTAAATAAATACAATCTCTGCAATCATGATCCCACTCATGCAAGGCATCATGGGAGTTGATGATGCATACCTGCACAAGTCAGTGTAAGTTATACTCTCAGTCAGTTCTGTTATATGTATTGTGAAGTCCCTGTATTCTCTAAAAGTATTTTTTTCTAACTCAAATACACTTTAAAGTACAGAAACAGCAGGACACTTACTATGCCTAGAAAGATTTCATGGCCAGCATAAGACAAGGACATAGGAACTGCAGAGGACAGCAACAGCACTGACTAATACATTAAAGCTACTGCAGACATTAGCATTAAAACATCATAAAATTCAAGGTTGCATTACATGAGTTGAGTCATGACCTTTGAAATGGAGTCAAGCAGGTTTTTACACCAGACTTTTAGTACATTCATTTACATTTAAATCCGGATGAAATTAGGAATGTGCGATAGAGGCAATCATTGTTCATGCTTACAAACTACACATGCAAACTGTAAAAAAATTGCCTTAACTGCAAACAGAATTTTAAACTTTGTTAAGCACTGATTTACAAACAGGAGCAAGCACTGTATCTTACCACTATATAAGTTTTACATTAGGCCACACCTTGATACAGGCTCACCATTCTGGAGTCCATATCATAGAAACATGGAAACATAGACTTTGATGGCAGTTAAGGACCACTTGGCCCACCTAGTCTGCTCAATAGAAACATAGACTTTGAAGGCAGATAAGGACCGATCCTAAAACGAGATGTGGAATTGCTGGAAAGGGTGCAGCAAAGGACCACTAAAATAATTCCTAGGCTAACAAATTTGAACTACTACAAAGAAAGAATAACTCATACGGGACTGGTCAGCCTTGAAGGGGGGGAAGGGGTGACTTATTAGAATTATACAAATTCCTAAGAAGTCCTGAGTTAAAAACTGAATGTGGTTTTCAATTTAATAAATGTTTACCAAATTTGAGAACCATAACCAACTACTATTGGATCCCAAGGCTAACACCACTAAACAAGATAATTTTTATACTGTTATTTATTTATTTATTGAGAAATTGGAATTATAACCCTTGAGCTAAAAGGTATTTTACAAAGGATCCTCATCAAAACAAAGGCAGGGGAACACATACATGAATGGGTGAAGACAGTAACAGCTAAAAGGCATTGTCAGTCATCAACAGAATAACACGCAATACAGGATAACTTACAGTAATCAGTATCAGGCAAAGCATAATACAAGTAAACATTTGGGTGCAAAATACAGTAGTGGGATACAGTTCTCACAGTAGTGCAGGAAGTAAGTACACCAGTCTACATAAGCATAGGCATGAATGTTCAGAGGTAGCTGGGAAGCAACTGTGTCAGTGTCTTAAAGATACATGTAGAATCAGCTTGAGGAGTGTGTCCATCCATTTTGAGAGAAGGCTACAATCTTAGAGGAAGGGGGAGAAACCAGAGAGAGAGTGGATAGGAGAGGGGCTCATTTAGGGTGGGGTTAAGCAGAGGACAGCAGAGGGCAACATCTAGGGGAGGATACTGGCTTATGGGACGGGGGAGTCAGGAAGCAGACAGAAGTAAAAGGATAGGGGATGGCAGTGAGTTGCACTGGGGGGTGGGAAAGGATGGGAAAGGTAGTTGAGGGTGCATCTGGGGAGGGTGTTGGGAGCAGAGTGAGGTGGCAAGTAGATATGCTGGGTCAGGTGGGGGAGGGTGAGCTTCATGGCTCAGTAGGACAGTAGAAGGTTGATCCAGGCATTGCCCAGGTGCAGAGTAGGCTAGTACCAGTTAGGTTAGGTGCGACAGTAGCAGTGTTTTGGAAGGGAGATAGTATTCTGAAGCTCGGACATAAAGAGACTGATACGGGAGAGGTCTGTGGTGGAGGAAGGGAGCTCATTTAGCCAGCCAGGAGCCCTCACTGCAAAGGCTTGCCTCCCCAGGGCTGTTCTTTGGAATGGGATGGCTAGGGCTTATTTGGTGACTCTTCTTGTAGCATGTTCAGTGGGTGCGGGGTAGAATACAGATTGAAGGTAAGGAGAGGCCAATCCTAGGAGGGCCTTCTCTCCTAGATGGCAGGAGTGGAACTTAATGCAGTCCATGAGAGGGAGCCATTTTGTCCAATGTAAAGATCACATATATGTGTTAGATGATCTGCTCCTAAGACAAATCGATAGGCTTTATTTAGAGTTGTGTGGACTCTGAGTAGGCTTGTATCAGTGGCTGCACCATATATCACATTTCCATAGTCCAGGATGGGTAGTACAGTATTTGTGACCACCAGGAGCCTGGCCTTGTGTGCAAGGCAGAATCTGAGCCTATAAAGGGCCCCTAGTTTCCTGTTGACTGCAGTGGTGATATTGCAGATGTGCTCATCGAATGAGAGGGACTAGTCTATTGTGATTCCAAGATACCAGAATGACGACACCTGTTCCAAGATGGAGGAAGAGTTACAGGTTATTTACTTTTTTTTTTTTTTGGTGACCGGGTAGGCAAGCTGACCCAAAGAACCATTTTGAGTTGCGACCCGGGCGATACATTGGCAGACAATACAAGGTTGAAGCAATAGGCACAGGTTACATTACAGAAAGGAGCAAATATACACTGAGTAACATGAAATCAACAGCAATGAAACATTACAAATCAAATCTAACAAACAAATTTCATAACAGATACAAGAGGGCATGCCTGGGTCTTGGATACATGGTTGATCACACGTGGAACAGTCACATCACAGATCCACATTGATCAGTCAGGATATGCTACAATGCATGGTGGAAATACCTTACAGTGATCCATGTGAACCCAGGAAAGGGGAATCAGTGCTAAGAGGTACAAACTTGTGGTCAGCATCCAGGTGGTAAGTTGGGAGATACAGTATGGCTTCTACGGTGGCTGTTTGGTGAGAGGGTTGCCTCAGGAGCATGTACAGGTAGCCTGGGGCTTTAGCCACTCTCTCAGTTGCAATTTGAAGACTGATGAGAGGGGTGCATTTCTGATGACAGGTGGAAGTTTATTCCAGAGAGATGGGGCAGAGATAGAGAGGGCCTTACTCCCCATGACAGTAGACACATGGGGGACTACAAGGGGGGTGATGGAAGAGTCTCTGAGAGAGCGAGTAACCACACGGTTAGATAGAATCGGTGAGGAAGGCGACTTCGGAAAGTTTCTGAGAGAGGTGTCGACTAGATTGCCCAAGGCATATTCTTAGCAGCCATGAAGGGATAGCCAGCCAAGTGACTGGTAAAGAGAGCAGTGATGAGTGGAGTAAGGAACCTGAAGGAAGAAGCAACAGATGGAGTTATATGTGGTACTTAGCCAGGAGAGAAGTGAGGCAGAGGTGGTGGAGAAAACTGGAGAGCAATAGTCAAGAAAAGGCAGGAGATTTCCCTGGGCAGCAGCAAGGTGAGCTTCAGGGGTCAGGAGGTGGTTGACCTGGTAGGCTGTCCCCAACTTCTGATGGACCCTTTTTACAATATTATCAATGTGGGCATTAAAAGTAAGGGAAGGATCGAGAGTCACTCCTAAGTATTTGAAGGAGGATACTACATCAAGAGGAGATCCAGCAGGGGTTTCTATCAGAAGTGTGTCATTTGTATTGGCAACCTTTGTGAGGAATGGCTTTGAGCCAAAGAGCATGGCCTTTGTTTTATTCTCATTTACCAGGAGGTTTTTGGACAGGAACCAGTTTTGTGCTGCTCCATAGTTATTGGTGAGGGTGCAGGATATGGTTTTGAGGGATCTGGCACTGTGGTAGATGACGAGATCATCAGCACAGAGTAGGGCTCTGCATTTTATGCTCTCTGCAGGAAGATTATTTATGAAAAGAGAGAACAACAAAGGCCCCAGTATGGAGCCCTGGGGTACACCAGTGTGTACTGGTTGAGTGGCAGAAATAACCTTGCCTATCATGACAGACTAGGTTCTGTTTGCTAGGTAGCTGTGGAACCAAGCAGCGGCATCCATGGAGCAGCCTAGGTTAAGCAGGGTGTCAAGTAGTAGGTGGTGGTCCACAAGGTCAAAAGCTTTTGAAAGGTCCAAACACTGCACCTGTGGCCAAACCGTTGTCCATGTTTCTAAGGACATGGTTGGAAAAAAGAGCCAGGGCTGATGAGGTGCTGTGGTGTTTGTGGAAACCATGTTGGAGTGGGGTCAGAAGGTTGTAGTTTTCCAGATATTTGGAAAGTTGGTGGTGTATGATTTTTTCTAATAGTTTGCTTAGGTGTGGGAGGAGGGAGATGGGATGGAAGTTTTCTGGTGCAGTCAGGTCACCAGCTTTGAAAATAGGTACCACATGCACATGTTTCCATGAGTCAGGCATCATGAAGTCTGAGAGAGCGAGATTGAAAATGTGGGTAAGTGCCCTGACAAGGGCTGGGGAGACGACTTTCAAAAAGGAGGGATACAGGCCGTCACTGCCTGGGCTGCTCTTAGCAGGTAGCCCTCTTAGGAGTTTGCCAGTGACCCTGTGATCAATGCCTCTTAGATAGAAAGCATGGCAAGGTGGATAAGGATTTCTTTGTTTTTTTATTTTGGTCAGAGGAGGGCTGAGGAGGGATTTTGGTGGTGTAGGAGGTGAGGTCAGTGAACATTTTGTTAAAGATATCGGCAATGATACCTAGATCATTTGTGGAACCAGCAGGGGAGGCGAGTTTGGTTATTGGTTTATTTGGCTTTCAGTTCATGAGGGTGTTTATGGAGGCCCAGAAATTACAGGGGTTACTAAGAGACTAATTTTGCAGATTGGTAAAGTATTTGCGTTTTAGTGTTCTTACCGCCTGCTTGCAGGAGTTAAGAAGTGAACTGCAAGCATTCCATAAAGGAGGGGAAGGGGTTGCCTTGAAAGCTCTCCATGCTTTGTCCCTTGATTTCATTTGGGCCAGCAGTTCATGTTCACCTACTACCTGAGCACCTGTTAGGATGCCTCAACAGTATAGATTGGAGTCCCATCAAACTACTCCACACACTGGATGAAGCTGCTGCCTTCTTCCAGGGAGCAATCACCATGGTGACCGACCGGCTGGCCTCCATGAAGAAATTCCGCACTAAGGGGAGCCACTACAAGTGGATCACTCCCAACGTGAAATCACTCATGAAACACCGGGACTCAGCTTGGAAGAAATACAAGCTGTCCTCACTACTAGCTGACCTTACTACCTATAAGGCACTCCGAAACAGATGCAAACTGGCCATAAAAGTGGCAAAATGAGAGTATGTCACTAACTTACAGAAAAAGAACCTAGGTAATCCTAGACTCTTTTGGGCCCACATAAACGGGCTAATAAAGGGGAGTGGAAAGACTGTACATGGCCCCATAGAGGTGAATGGCCATCTAATGAGCGATGACACAATCATTGCTATGGGGCAGTCAACCGCCAGTTCACTAACCTGGACCAGATCAAAGCGGGTTTGCCCATCCACCCCCTTGGCCCTTATGACCCCTCCTATTATTAGACCATCCCTCCTTCCACCTTAGGCTAGTTAGACCTAAGGAAGTTCTCCCACTATTAAAAGCCCTCAAAGCAATGGGATCCATGGGACCTGATGGTATACCCCCCCGAATTCTAAAGGAAGGGACCTCAGTACTCGCTAGGCCCCTAACCTGGCTCCTCAACTGTTCCATCACCGAAGGTTCCATCCCTGGTAAATGGAAACTGGCTCACGTAGTCCCTGTCCATAAGGGAGGTACAAGGGAATCTCCCAACAACTACAGGTCAATCTCCCTACTCTGTAGCCTTGGTAAGATCCAAGAGAGATTGATATACGGACAATTCTGTGACTACCTAGAGATCCACTAACTACTAGCCCCCTCCCAGCATGGTTTCAGAACCAATCAGGGGATTGACTCTGCGCTCATCAAGTTCTCTACAGATGTACTCAGAGAACTGGATAAGGGAACCCCCACAGGAGCTGTCTTTATAGACTTATCCAAAGCATTTGACCTCATCAACCATAACCTGCTGCTCTCCAAATTGGGCCATGTTGGGCTTGACAGCCACTCCCTGTCATGTTTCTCCAGCTACCTCACTGGGAGATCACAGAGGGTAAAATGGAAAGACTCCCTGTCAGAACCTCTTCCTTTAACAGAGGGGGGTGCCCCAAGGGTCTATACTTGGCCCCCTTCTCGTCTCGCTCTTCACCAGTGACCTCTGTAACCACTGTGGTGGGAGCTCAGTGGTACAGTATGTGGATGACGCAGTCATCTACTGGCCCTCCACCAACCTGGGAGAACTCTGTTCTGGGCTCCAAGATGACTTGGAATCCCTAGAGGAATGGCTAGTCACCAATAGAATGGTCATCAATCTGAACAAGACTAAGGCCATGCTGTTCGGCCCCAGAACCCTCAATCGAGACAGAAGCCAACTCCTCCAACTGACGACCACATCAGGCAAGAGGCTCGAGGTGGTCACTTCTATAAAATACCTTGGCCGCATCTTGGACCAGGGCTTCACCCTCAAGGAACACATAGACCAGGTAACTAAAAATATCCACTCCAAACTCAGGACCCTTTACAGGTTGAAACACCAGCTGATACCAGTGGCCCGGGTCTCCATCGCCACTAGCGTTCTGCTACCCACCATTACCTACGTGGCCCATGTTGTCCAGGGAGCAGCCTGACAAGAGCTAAACAAGCTACAGGTTCTCTGCCATAAGGTGGCATGCTTCGCCACATTAACGGGCCCGAGAACCCACCATTGTGACATGCTGTCCCAATTAAACTGGCCCTCCTGGGATGACAGGCTCCAGTACCCCTCACTCTGCCTCACCTACAAACTACTCCACTCCTCACCCCCACCCAGCCTCGCTGAGCTCATCACCAATAAAAGGAACCCTAGGCACCTCCGTACGACTGACCGGACTCTCCTTGCGGTGCCCAGGGTTAGAACTAAGGCGGGTGGGAAGTTGTCTGCCTTTACTGCCCCCACCCTATGGAACTCCCTGCCCCATGGTGTTCAGGAAACCACCTCCCCCTATACCTTCCGCACTAGGCTTAAGGCGCACCTGACAACCTCCACTAAGTGCAACTGTTAAGTTAATGCACTCCCAAGTGAAAGCCCACACTCTGTGGTCCAAATCCTACACCGTTGGTATCTGTTGTATTGCTACCATGTTTACCCTGTTATGTGACTATGTGACACATGTAATGTATCTGTTGTATTGCTACCATGTTTACCCTGTTATGTGACTATGTGACACATGTAACGTGTCTTGCTGTATACAATCCCTTGTAATAATGTATGTAACCCTCGGGTCGCCTCTGAAAAAGGGACTCTCGGGGCCCAGTGGGCTCACCTGATTATCAAAATTTAATAAATAAATAAATGTGATACCCAGCGGGTGTTACCTCCTTTAATCCTCCTGGTGGTGATTGGGAAATAGCTATCCTGTAGTGTCAGGGGTACAGTTGATATCCTGTTTTGGTGACTGGCAAAGAACATTACTTTGTTTTTTTTTTGCTGTTAAGCACAAGCATGCTATCTTTGAACCCCTCCTGTAGAAGGTTAAAGTTGTACTGCAACTCCCTACTTAGGGCTTCTTTTTTTTAAGGTTAATTTCTTTTAGTGCCTTATCCATAGGACCAGCAGTCTTCTTCTGACCCCCCAGCCCTGTCACCCCAGCGTCCACTGGTATTCACCTCTGGCTTGAGGTGCCAGCTGTCTGGGTGCAGTGCCCACAGAGAGCCAAGATCATCCTGCCAGTCCATGGTGTTTTCTGCCTCCAGTTTTTTACTCCCTACCCCCATGTGTGGGACTTAGCATGCAATGATGCCAATGGCAGAGCCACGTGAGCTTCTGCACGTGGCACGCCGGATGTCTGCTTCGTTTCTGCCCCATATCTTGTGCAGTCAGGGTGCTAGCCTCCAGCTGCCACTAGGGGCCAGGCATGCACCAATCTCCAATCCCACCCCTTCCCGGGAGCGGAGAACTGTCCTCTGGATGCTCACTCCTCTCCCTCCCTGGCCGACCCCAGGTGACCTGCTCACACTGCGAACACGGGTTGCCGGCATGGCAGGAGGTAAGGCATGAGCCTCAGCCCTCCATACCACTGGGCCGGCTTAGTGAGAGCTTCTTGGTTGGAGTTACAAGAGAAGATGATAGTGTCATCTGAGTAAAGCAGGATCTGTGAAGTTGGGCAGGCATTGGGGAGGTTGTTTACGAAGAGGCTGAACAAGTGCATGCCCAATATAGAACCTTGAAGGACCCTTACTGAGACTTTGCAGGAGTCGGAGATTACACTGCTGACTTTTACTTTCTGAGATCACCCAGACAGGTAGCTGGAATTGACCGTGGCAGAGGACAGCCCTAAGCAACTTAACCTGTGGAGCAGCAGCTGATGGTCAACAAGGTCAAAGGCCTTGGTCAGGTCTATAAAGATTGCCCCAACCAAGTGACCCTGGTCAAGAGCCTCATGTACATGACCTGTGAAGTCAATTAGTGCAGCATTGGTGCTGTGCAACTTATGGAAACCATGTTGCTGAGGGGAGAGGAGGTTATATTTATGTAGATGGTCCATTAGTTGATCGGCAATGATTCTTTTCAATGCTTTAGAGAGTGTTGATAAGATTGAATTGGGCCTGTAGTTGGATACTAAATACTGGTTACCTCCTTTATGCACGGGTGTAACCAGCACAGTTTTCCAGATAGAGTGGAAAGTGGACTGGTGGAGGGACAGGTTGAACAGCTTAATAATGGTTACTGTGACCTCAGGTAGAGTGATGGATATCAGTTTCATGTCAACACCATCTCCTCCCATCCTTGTTTTTCCCAGGACTCTTGCTAGGTATTTTCTTGTTTCCTTGGTGGTTACCCAGCAAAAGTAGAAGGTTGGGCAGGTCTTAGTGCTGGTTGGGGTGGACGAGTGTCCTGTGGTCAGTTCTCCACCAATGTAAGTAGTTGGTTTGGTGGGGTGGAGGACTGCATTGTAGTCGGTAAACACCTTGTTGAAGATATTTGCCATTGTGGCTTCATCGAGGATGACCTCATCATTGTGGTGTAGCATGGATGGAGGGGACTTATCACTGGTACTGGTGAGGTTTTTGAGGGAGGCCCAGACTTTTTTCCCATCCCCCCAGTATTAAGACTGCTGGTTCCTGTGGAATGTAGCTTTGGCCTTTCAGATTGCCCAAGTGCACTTGTTTCAGGCCACTCTATAGTTTTGGTCATCCATGGATGTCCCTGTTGCCCAGGCTCAGTGCCAGAGGAGATCCCATTGCTGCATCATGCCAATGAGTTGAGGTTTGACCCGGTCCATGCTACCTCCTTTAATCAACTTATTGTGGTATGGGGCAAAATTGTCCACTGCGACGTGATCGTGGAAGAGCTGCAGGGCAGTGTAAAAAGAGGGGCATGAGTCAAGAAAGCTCCAGTCTATCCCTTTAAGGTGGTTCCAGAAGTCAGCCATGGAGCAGTTTTTGATTACTCTGTTCCTTGCCATTCTAACGGGAGACTTGGCCTGTTTAGTCGACCACATACATTGGACTGGGGTGTGGTCACTGAGGGCATCAGGGAGTGCCTTGACATCGGTTATTCATTCAGGGTGCATTGTTAGTATCCAGTCAATCAATGTGCATGTGCGGGTGCAGCTCTTGACCGTCTGCATCAGGTAGAGTCCTTAGACTAAGTCTCTATGTGTAGTGCTGAAGCTGGCAAGCCAGTTGGAGTTAAAGTCCCCCAGAACAATGGTTTCCTTGTTCTGGCTTGCCTGAGTGTAATAGCTGGTGAAGGCTTCTAGCCCCAGCTGCTGCCATCCTAGTGGAATATAGACCACCATAATAATTATGCCTTTGCACCCTTTGCCTATCAAGATTTTTATAGATAGGCATTCAGTCCTTGCTGGTGTCATTCAGTTGAATAGTGTAGCACTGCAGGTGGTTGTGGGTGTAGATTAAGCACCCACCACCTCTTTTCCAGGAGCAGTCTACCATGTATAGGTTGTACCTGGGTAAGGAGACCACTGGGTTGGGTGTACATGCAGAGAGCTATGTCTCAGTCAATGCAATGACATCAGGCTGATTTTGAGCCACCCATGCCTCAAACTGAGTTAGTTTAGCTAGAAGGCTGCTAATATTCAAAGCCACAATCTTTATTTGCCCAGTGGGTGCATGGCTCTGAATATGGGTTGTCAGGGTGCTTGGGTTAGGGTGGATGTTTCCTGACATTAGCAGTAGGATAAGGATACATTTTCTACAAGGTTTTGGGGAGTGATGCCTTGATTTTGACCTTTCCAAATTCTGGGTGAGACTCTTAGTGGGCGGTGGACCAACTGCAAGGTGGAGTCCACGAACTAGCCAGATGGATGGAATAGAGGACCACTTGTTTGTCAATGCTCAGGTGGGCTATTGCAGGGGACAAGCAGGTGGGAGAACTGTGCTGCAGGTCTCCCATTGTGCTGGTTTTGTGATATGCATAGTCAGATAGACAAGGCAGCAGGAGGGGGCTGGGTGCTTTTGTACCAGGACACAAACCAAGAGTATGAGTAGTTGTATTGGGATCCCTCTCAGTATGGGATGTGTGCTCACTTTGGGGATCATTGTGATAGTGCATTCTGCCAAACCCCTGTATGCTTGGGTGTCACAGCTGTTTGTGCAAGGAGGGGGTGGGGTACTCTACCAACTAGTATAGAGCAGTAAAGCACCAGGATTTGTGCCTGGCACTATGTGGAGTCAGCAGGCAGGAGTAGGCACACCATTTGTTCAAGGAATTGTGCCTGGCAGTAAGAAGATCAGGAGGAGGAACACTGTTTGCTACTGTTCTCCTAACTGCTTAAATAAAGAATTGTGCCTGGCACTAAGAGGAATAGGGAGGGGGAACAATGTTTGCTACTGTTCATCTATCTGCTTAAATAGAGGTAGAGAGAAGGGTTCATTGTTTATGGAGAACCCTGTAAGTGTGTCTCCTACTCTAAGAGGTGGGAGACTGGTGAGCAAACAGTACACAGGAGGAGGATTAGGGGCGGTACAAAATGGGAAAGAAGAGCATTTAATAGAGATCAGGGACAGGGAGCGTGGGTGGGTAAAATTTATTTTATTAGAGCAGAGAGCAAGCTCTGGCACACAGTATTCCACTCCTAGGCTAGGATAAATGATTTGGGCCAAGATTGTGTAACAGCAAAGTTACAGGGAGAGCAAAGGTATTGGCTGGAAATAAGCCAATGGAGGCACTCCTCAGCAGTGAAAATCCAACGGGCTCACAGCACAGAAAGGCGCTCTGCTCCAAAAAAGAAATTCAAGTTGAATGTGACTGGTACAGGTACTGAATTCCCTGTGAAGAGCCCTGGCCATGTCCGTACCTGGTTTGGCGGCCGAGAAGGTCAGGTAGCTGGCTAAATTCTCACCCGGTCCTCAAGAGGAGGAGGGTGGGCTGCTGTAGGGCTTACAGTGCAGCCCTCTGTATGTCTCAGGTCACCTGATTGAGAGGGGACAAGAGAGTGGCAAATTAATTGGACTCAGGTCGGAGGGAGGAAAGTTGCAGTATATCAGGCAGATTATCTTAACAAAAGAAGGAGCCAGGGGCTAGATCGTGGGGTGGGTAGCAGACAAGTGGCAAGGTGCCAACTGCCTCAAGCAGGGTCAGTGTGAAGAAAATAAAATAAAAGGGTTTAAATAAGGGGTGGGTAATGGACTAAGCACCAAGGTCAGGATATCAGGAGAGAGCAAAAACCAGCCTAACAAATAAACTTTAAAATAAACTTAGATACTCCTTAGACAACAACAACAAACTGAAATATTGAGCTCCATCTAAGAGAGAGCTGCGATCACTAAACTGCACAAATCAGAAGTAGTTTGCTCAATTTTGATTTCAAAACAGGTACTTGTTACAAAATCTGAATAATACAGTATAAAGTAGTTAAAATTTAATTAAAGCAGAGAGTGAGCTCTGGCACACAGCATTCCACTCCTAGGCTAGAGTAAATGATTTGTGCCAAGATTGTTTAACAGCAAAGATACAGGGAGAGCAAAGATATCGGCTGTAAAAGAGCCAATGGAGACGCTCCTCTGCCATGAAAATCCAATGGGCTCACAGCACGGAAAGGTGCCCTGCTCCCCCCAAACAAATTCAAATTGAACGGGACTGGTACAGCTACAGAATTCCCTGTGAAAAGCCTTGGCAGTAGTCCGTACCTGGTTTGGTGGCTGAGAAGGTCAGGTGGCTGGCTAAATTCTCACCCGGTCCTCAGGAGGAGGTGGGCGGGCTGCATCAGGGCTTGCAGTGCAATTCTCTGTATGTCTCAGGTTGCCTGGTTTGGTGGCCAAGAAGTTCGGGTTGCTGACTGAATTCTCACCCAGTCCTCAGAAGTAGGTGGGTGGGCTGCTTCAGGACTTGTGGTGCAGCCTTCTGTATGTCTCAGGTCACCTGGTTTGGTGGCTGAAATGGTCGGGTGGCTGGCTGAATTCTTGCTCGGTCCTCAGGAGGAGGTGAGTGGGCTTCTTCAGGGCTTGTGGTGCAGCCCTATGTATGTCTCAGGTTGCCTGGTTTTGGTGGCCGAGAAGGTCAGGTGGCTGGCTGAATTCTCGCCCAGTTCTTAGGAAGAAGAGGGCAGGCTGCTTCAGGGCTTGCGGTGCAGCCCTCTGTATGTCTCAGGTCACCTGGTTTGGTGACTGAAAAGGTCGGGTGGCTGGCTGAATTCTCACCCAGTCCTTAGGAGGAAGCGGGCAGGCTGCTTCAGGACTTGCGATGCAGCTCTCTGTATGTCTCAGGTCACCTGAATGTTAGAATGGTAAAAGCCTGGAATAGCCTGTCACAGCATGTTGTCAATGCAACTACCATTGATATGTTTAAATAAAGATTAGATTAATTTCTTGAATGGACCAAAATAGATATTTGATACAACCACAATGGCATGGGAGACATTCTAGATGGGTGCAATCCTACTTATCTCTTACCTAAACGTTTAACTAAGTAACCGAGTAAACAGAATAAAGGCTGAAGGAAACTTCCCTAAAGAGTTCTGTACTCACAGTAAAGTCCTATAATTGTCATTAGTCTGCCTCACACGCTAATGCTGTTTTCTCAGACTCCAACCCAATGCTTTTCCTATTTCATGAAGCTGTGATGATTCACCAAGTGACTACAAGTTCTAGGGCTGGCAATTGTTTACAAACAGAATGCCTTATTTGCCTGTACAATCAACCTCCTGTGGAATATAAAACACACTGGAGAGATGGCTGTACCAAGACAGGGCTAAGAGACTAGTTTACTGAGTCCTGGTGCAGAAACCTTGCTTATAACTGTATATAGATTTTTTCAATTCAGATTATTTTTAAATCCCAGTCAGTATGTTGACTAGACAGTGGCAAATGTTTTGCTAAAGTAGCTTCATTGGGACAAACTTGTTATCTAAAAATGAATAATACATTTTTACCTTTTTAAACAATAAATACTAAAAAGGTATTGTTTCACATAAGACTACCTTTAAAATATTATCTCCATTATTATAGGAGTTAATTCATCAAGTTATAATGACTGGTTACTTTTAATATTTACTACATCAAATCTTTTACTGGTAGTTTACTTTTATGGTAAGCATTTCTCCTATCTGAGGGTTATCAAGCTCAACCTCTGGCCATTCATCAAATTTAATCACATTTCCTATAAATTCCTATATTTTCTGGGGTTGTGCTACTAGTTTGTGGCTTATATCAAAACAATTATCAGTATCCAGTGCAACACCCCCAACTGCTCAAAATGAGCCTGCAGCCTGTTAGAGCTGTTCCCATCCATGGGTTTTACCTTGTTGTTTGTGGATGGGCTCATTTCTAATATCAGCTGGCATATGAAAATTAAGAAACCCCTTTTTGAAAATCATGGAGTGACAGCAATGTAAAAAAGCATAAACTTTGAAACATTTCAGGGTCTTTTTAACAGCTAGAGGAATGAACTGGACACTGATAAACATTTTTCTTATATATTTACTTGTTACCATTCATTGCAGCAGTGTCAGTGGCTCAGTAGGTAGCACACTCGCCTCTGAGGCCGGGAGATCAGAGAGCTGTGGGTTTAGTTCCCACATCTGGCACTTGGGTTAATATCCCAGTACTGACACTGTAGTGCAGCATGAGAAGGGTGCTGCACTTCTGAGGTGCCGTCTTTCGGATGAGATGTTAATCCGAGGTCCTATCTGCCTGGATTGGTGGTAGTTCAGGTGGATGTTAAAGATCCCATGGCACTTATCGAAAAGAGTAGGGGAATTTCCCCGGTGTCCTGGCCAAATTTCCCTCATTCACTAAAAATACCACCAACAGCTTAATCTGGTTCAATTTCAGTTGCTTGCCATCTGTATCCCCCGGTCACCCCTGAAAAAGGGACTTTCTAGGCCCAGTGGGCTTACCGGGTCAACAAAATTAAACAACAACAACAATGACATTGCAATATACAACAGCCGAAAGTGTAGTACTGCATAGTCACGTGGCAATGATGACTTAATGAGACCTCCTTACAGCCTCCTAATGTTTCGAATTGTATTCTCTTTTCACGACTGGCCACTGAAAACAGTATATACTGTACATCTAACTAGTCATTTCAGTCCTTAATTGTGTAGGCTTAATCAAATTTGCCTAGTTATTGCTTACCCTAAATGTTGCTGTAAACCCCATTATCAACTCGTATGTTTGAATCAAACATGGGTCCTAATAAACATGCACATTATACATTTTAATGTTATGTACCACACTCTCTTGTCCTGATTTAATTTTTCAGCATATTCAATTGGAATGTTATTTTAATATTAGCTTACTTCAACAACTTTAAGCTTCAGAGCCTTTTCTTACAGCCATTTTCTCAAATATGTTGTCCTTTTTCATTTTTTAAATTATTTTTAGCACCTCTATGATATAAAATAACCTTTTAATCTATCTGTTCTGTATCCATTTTCAGGGTTTAAAAATCATTAAATGCTTTTACTCACAATAGCAAAATGATCTTGCTCTCTATGGCAACCAAAAAATTTAACTTGCCTTCTCTTCTCTTTAAATATCCTGATGATTAGACCGGGAGGGGGGAGAAGCTGAGACTGACAAGGAGAGAACTGGAGATTTTTTTTTTTAAGTATGACTGGAAACGGTGAAGCTGAAACCAGTGAGGCATACACAATTGGTAAAAAAGTTCTTAACACATTGCGTTTTCTGATTTTTTTTTTTTAAAGAGTTTTGGAAAAGAATCTATATCTTTGGAGTAGCAGCATCAGAACAGCACAGCGTTCTCTGCAAACCCAGAGAATCCAACCATTAAGGCATAAGTATGGTGATGTTTTGTGGGTTGGTGTTTGCCAATCTTAAAAGACCCGAGAGTGTTGCAAGCCCCTTGTTGCACCAATTGTTTGGCTCATGGGGCTTGTGCATTCTCCTGGCTGGTGATTGGGAATTTCAATCCAAAATGCCAAATGCCACTGGTTAGATTAGCATTTCCCTGGTCTAACTTGCACCATTTTTGAGACCTCTTTTATAGGACTTGTGCCAAATCTTTAGTGCAAGCTGCTGTAAACTGAGAAAACTGTCACAACTGCACCCAATGTACTATATTTAGGTGCAGGTGTGTCAAAGGAGTTTGGTGCAGCTGCACCAAAAGATGGGTTTGATGCAGGGCTTGATGCAAGCCCTGCATTACTCTTTGAAAATCAAGCCCCTGATTTCAGCCATACGAAATAGTTAAAACAATGTCTTTAAAGTTTATAAATTTCTGTTGTCCACTTTCATAGGTTCATAGGTAGAGTACAAGTTCGAGGGACTTGCCCAAGGAGAACTCACCACCCTTAACCAGGGTGGAATTTATATTTAAGATCACCCATATATACATCTAAATTAAATTTAAACTGTTTTAAATTGGAGCTGTATACCACTTCTTGAGGAAGGGTGTTCCAATAAGGAACAGCTCTCTGAATAAAGAAACGATATCTCCTTACAGATTTATTAATAGAGGATTTTAATCGCAACTAATGTGATCTAGTATTCATTTCAGAAGGATACCATTCAAGACAGATGGTTTAAAAAAGGGCAGAATCAATTGACGCCTGGAAAATTAAGCTTAGGTCCCCACATAAAGAACAATATTCTAAAGAATAAAGATTCAGGCCTTTTAACCTCTCACCATACTCCAACAATTCGAAATTTTTTATATTCTTAGTAAACCTTCTTTGAATTTTTTCTACCATTACCTTTTGTTCTACTAATGTTGATGCACAAAAGGAGGAGCAGTAATCTATATGGGGTCTGATAATGCTATTATAAATTGGTAATAATACCTCTGCTTCTCTACTTTTTATATTTTTTAGAATGCAATTAATTAATCCATAACACTTCTTAACTGTTTTGTTAATATGTTCAGAGAATTTCAAATCGTTTGTTATATAAACTCCAAGATCTTTTTCAGAAGTAACAGCTGCCAATTGACTATTATTTATGTAATAATTATTCAACCTATTATTTTTACCCAAGTGCATAACTTTACACTTGGATATATTGAAAACTAACCTATTAACTTCAGACCATCTAAATAAGTTATCCAAATTCTTTTTGTAATAACTGTACTGAATTAATATCATTTACTTTGCACCTTATTTTACTGTCGTCGGCATACTTATTTAGCCATACTTCTTGTGTGGTTTGCATGGTAGATATAAGTAGGTTGAACAATACGGGACCCAAGACCAAGCCCTGGGTACCCCACTAGTTACCATGCTCCACAGGGATTTATAACCCCTTATTGATACCTGTTGCCTCCTGTCTGTTAACCAGGACTGGATCCACTAATAGTGTTATATTGGAGTTTAATATTAACTAGGCATTTAATTAATATTTTATGGGCTACTGAATCAAATGCCTTTTCAAAATCTAAGAATATAATATCCACTGTTAAATCAGCAACTAACACTGCACCAACAGGTTCAAAAAAATGTATTAAATTGCTGTGACATGATTTACCAGATGTAAAGCCATATTGTGTAATATCACTTAAGTTATTCCTTGCAACATGACTATTTATTCTGTATAAAATTAGTTTCTCCAGGACTTTCCCAATACAGGAAGTAAGACTAATCATTCTATAATGTTTCACATCCTTCCTTGAGCCACCCTTATGAATTGGAACAACTATGGCCTCTTTCCATTCTTGAATTGCTATTCCTTCCTTAATAGATTTATTAAATAACAAACTAAGAAATCCTGCTACTCCATGTGAAATGTCTTTTAAGAAAGTTATAGGGAAATTATCTGGTCCTATTGAAGCCAAGTTTTTAAAAGAATTAATAACAGCATAGACTTCTGATGCTTTAAACGGTACAAATGGGTCCTTATTAATACCCTCAATATTGTCAATGTTTTCCCTATCCTTGAATATACTAGTAAAATATTGATAAAATTCTTTAGCTAAAGTTAACTCATCAGGCACTACTTTCTCTTTAATTAAGATAGGGTCCACTTTAGGAGTATTATTTTTAATGGATCCCAGATAAATAAAGAATTGCTTTTTATTATCTTTTGTAACTGTTGCCAATTTGTACTCTAGATCAGCCTTAGCCTTTCTTATAACAGACTTAACTTTATTTGCTTTACTTTAAACCTATTCCAATTAAGCTCAGTGTATTGCTTCCTATACTTATTATAAGCTATCTTTTTGTTTCTAATCAATCTATGTCTTTTTTTAGAATACCAAGGGGGAAATCACCTAAGATTTTTATATGTAGTACGCACAGGGACCCAGTTAAGAATACAATCCTCCAGCACAATTTTAATTCTAGACCATGCAATGTAGTATTAGGCACCACATTAAGTTCTTGGCCTGAGACAGAAGACACAGCATTAGACAGGGTAATAATATCCTGTGTTTCATCAACATTTAATAAAGGGTCAAAAGTATTAAATATGGGTAATTGAAAACATTCAGCACTTCTGCCTTTTTTAGCAGGCTTGGTTCCTTGTATAGTATACCAGTTATCCTCCATGTCACATCCTGCTACTTCCTGTCTTGGTCTTTCTTTCTGAGATTGAGTGATAACTTTATTGCCAGATAAATGTTCACTTTGTATTAACATACTAACATACTAATTACCAGCAGATTAGGCTTTATGGTCTATCGAGTCTGCTCGAACCTCAGATCTGTAGTTGGGTGCCGAGGCCCTCCCCCCCTTGTGTTCCAGAAACCCCTATCATCCATCCCCACCCTCCTGGGCCAGGCCATCATCTGATACATCTGCTTTCTGTGTCTGTCCCACCCCCTCTTGAAGCCCTCCACTGTGGATCTCTGAACCAGCTCACCAGGCAGTGCATTCCAAGGGTCCACCACCCTCTCAGTGAAAACCTCCTCCTCTTCCCCCCTCACCCTTCCACCTTCCAACTTCAAACCATGCCCTCTGGTGATACCTCCCTGCTTTAGTCTAAAGATCCCCTCCATGTTTACCCTATTTATTCCCTTGAGGTGCTTGAAGACCTCAATCATGTCCCCCCGTCTCTCTTCTCCTCCAATGAAAACAGGCAGAGCTCCTCAAGTCTGTCCTCATATGTCAAATCCCCTAGTTTTTGTATCATCTTAGTTGAACTCCTCTGTACCCTCTCCGGGAGCTGTATGTCCCTCTTCAAGTGTAGTCTCCACTACTGTGCACAATACTCAAGGTGTTGTCTAACCAGTCCATTGTACAGTGGCAGAATCACTTCCCTGCTCCTAGAGGTGATCCCCCTTACGATGTGACCCAACATCCTGTTTGCCTTGCTAGCCACTCTCCTGCATTGCTCAGAGTTATTCATACACACAACCACCATGACCCCTAGGTCTTTTTCCCCTGTTGAGGCCTCCAGCGCCTCCCCTCCCAGGGTGTACCTGTGTTTAGGGTTCCCCACCCAAGATGCAACACCTTGCACTTGGTGATATTGAAATTTAATTTCCATGTGTGAGCTCAGCTTTCCAGGGTGTCCAGGTCCCCTTGCAGGGCCAACCTCCCCTCTTCCCCCTCAACTACTGCTCCCATCTTGGAGTCATCGGTGAAGAGACTCATTTCACACCCAATACCCTCCCTGATGTCCGATATGTATGCATTAAACATGACTGGACCCAGGACCGAGCCCTGCGGTTCCCCACTACCGACCTCTCTAGGGTTTGAGAGCTCCCCACCGACCACTACTCTCTGGGTGCATCCAGCTAGCCAGTTTTCAATCCATCTGACCATCAAAGGGCCTACTCCCAACCTGTCAGTTTCTCCACCAGACCATTGTGGGGGACAGAGTCAAATGCCTTGCTAAAGTCCAAGAATAATACATCCACAGGCTTTCCCCTGTCCAGTTCTGATGTTAACCCTTCGTAGAACTCCACAAAATTGGTTTGACATAATCTATCTGGCACAAACCCATGTTGCTGACTATCCAGACCTCCCACCTCCTCCAAGTACACCCCCAATCGTTCCCTTAGCATACCCTCCATTAATTTTCTCACCACCGAGGTCAAACTGATGGGTCTATAGTTACCTGGTACTTTTCTCGACCCCACTTTATGGATTGGCACCACATGTGCCTCTCTCCAATCCCTAGGTACCCCCCGTCTCAAGCAACCTGTTGAAGAGCTCCGCCAGGGGTGCAGCCAGTATGTCCACCAATTCCCATAGTACTCTCATATGAATGCCATCCTACCCAGGAGATTTATCTTTCTTTAGGGCCTTAAGGGCTAACCACACCCTTTTGGTGGAGATAGCATCATCCATCCCCTCCACCTTACTGGCCCCTATTATCCTTATCCTGATGTGACACCCCTGGGGTATCTCTCCCTCCCTTTTGCTCCATTTCTGTTGCTTCCCTTATCCCACTCACTACTGCTTCTATCCCCATCATGCCTTGCTTTGTAGATATCCCATCCCCCTCCCTAGTGAATACAGAGGTGAAGTACTCATTTAATACTTCTGACTGGTCCCTCGCCTCTTCCACCCACCCTTCTTCTGATCTCAGTCTGCTGAGATGGTCCTTCATTTTTCTCCACTCCCCAATGTACCAGAAAAAACCCTTTTCCCCTCCATGTGTCCCCTGTGCCAGCCACTGCTCTTTACTGGACTTTGCCCCCTCACCATCTGGATGACTTTTCTAGATGCAAGATGGTATATTTCCTTTTCCCTATCCCCTCTTGTTGTTTTATATTTTTTGTAGGCTACCTTCTTTTGTCTGACTGCTACCTGAACCTCACTGGACCACAAGCATGGTTTATGTGACCTTGCTGCCTTACGTTTCACTTTATTGCAGGTCCCGACTGCCTCATGAAGTCTCCGTTTTATGACCTCCTATCTCTTTTCCACATTTGTCATTGATGTAAGCCCCTTCAAGTGATCCTTGAGCATATTTCCCATGCCCACAAAGTACTTGTGTTGGTATAAGTGAAATAGGTATTTGTAATCTTTTTGAGGTTTCCTGTTGACTAATTTCAAAAGCCTGTAGTCTAGTAACAAATAAACAGATCTCCTCTTCCAAAGCTTTATTTAACTGACATTTTTCACACACATATGATAAACATTTTACATCTATGTTCCCTAACTGATACATACTGCAGGAATTGCATAACCTGCCTTGTCTACCATCCACTGTAGTTATCACCATGTCCATTTTAGTAGTACCTTCCATTTTTCTTATAGTATCTATTATACTATAGTCACAATAATAGCTTGTTTACCTGATTTATTACTGTAGTATATCCACTCCTAACTCTCCAAAACGCTAACATGCACGGATACTGTGACTTTTGCATCCTTCATGTGCAGGGATGTACGCAGCTCTAATTGCGGCTTACTTCACTCGCCACAGGGCTCTAATATATCTCCCTGGAAGACCTGGAAGTGCTTTTCATGGGTCAGGAGAGCCTCGTAGCACAAAGTAACAATAAACACAAATAAATAGTAAAATCACCACTTTTCATGGCGTGTAACACATAGGATGTTGCTACAAAATAAAAAAAAAAAAACTGCAAACCACAGTTATTTGGCTGAGTTGTGGTCTTGCTTGATGTTGCAGAGAAACTACCGCTCCTCTGTCTAGCATGAACAACTTGCTAGGGTTCACAGGGCACCTTGTGTAGTGAGAGTTAAAATAATTGGATTCACAAGCAGAGTTTTTACATAAATAAAATGGTTCATCACATAGACATCAGCAGCATAGGTATATTACACACAGTAGAAACTGATTAACTTTGCCAAAAATAAGTATCTCAGTGATAAATTTTTCTAAAACATAACAAAATGGGCATGCAAAATCCAGCTCTGGTAAAGAAGATCAGCAACAGGAGATTTCGCCTCAGTAAAATTTTTATTTCTTCACATTCAAGTAGTATTTTCAAACACTTTTCACTCAGTGTAGCTCCTTTGGTACTGATCCCTTTAATACCATGTTTTCATCAGTTTCTCTTTGCACTTTTGCAAGCTCTGATCAAGACTACCGGGTGGGCACAGTCACTTTGTAGTAAAGCTTCTCTTCTCCAGTTCCTCACAATGGTCCCTTATAGTGACTTCAGGTCAGTTCCTCAATCTGCTCAATCCAATCAAACTCTCCTCCTTTCTCCACTATTAGTACATCTCCACTCCTTTCCTTCTGGTCAGTTAAGCTCCCCTCATGCAGGCCAATGGCAACACACAGTAAAACAGAACAGGAAATTCAGTCAAATTTAATCAAAACCCACATGTTAAGAGTAAACTTTTCTGAGAGGCCAACTATTTCAAAGCATTAACAGTTTAAGGATTAAATCCAAATGTCACTGAGACAATGGTGGCATAGTGTACATGTAGTACAGTCAAGCCTACAAGCATGATACTACCTGTTACTACTAGTGCTACGTGGAATGCGGAATTCCACCAGCAGAATTAGCACAGAATGACCATTCCACCAGTGGAATTTCTGCTGGAACTTTGCTGGTTCTTTTGCAGAATTCTGCCTACTGTGATCCACAGAATAATATTCCATGGAACAGCATTTTCTTCCACTGAAAATCATTCCACAACTATTCTCTGCTGTGGAATTTCACCATTTCGTTTCTGGCGAAATTCAACAGAATTTTAGTGGAATTTTGAAAATTCAGTGGAATTTCATTCTGCCGGAATTTGAAAATTCCACACTGCAGTAGTTACTCCTCAGTTCTGCAGCTCTCAGCAGCCAATTGATCTATTGAAAGAGTACAATTTAAACTGTCCCATTATAAATTAGACCAGAAACGTTCGCCAAGTGTGGCTCATTTAGGGTGGTGGGTTGGGAGTGGATTGGTAACACTGCCACTGAGTGCAGCTTTTTGGGGGAAAGGGGGAGCAGAGTGGTAATACTGAGTGTGACTTGTTTCTGGGGGGAGATGGAGTGTACCTAGTAAGGATTAGAAAGGAAAGGGGTTGGGTGGAAGTAGGGTGCGATAAGACAGATGCACTAAATGATTAATTCTGCTCCATTCTTACTAAGAAGAAGAAGAGGGGGGGTGAAGGGGGTGAGGGGGTGATACCCAAGGGAGAGGAACAAAAGAAACGGGGGGGAGGGGGTGACAGATGGGGAAATCATGGAGGGCAGAGTTCGGGAGGGTTTGATGGCACAGAGGGTGGACAAGGCACCAGGCCCAGATGGCATCCATCCCAGGGTACTGAAGGAGCTGGCAGAGGTCCTTGCAGGACCTTTGGCAGAACTATTTAATGCCTCACTACACTCAGGGTGTGTACCTCAGGACTGGAGGATGGCTCATGTGGTTCCCCTCCACAACAGTGGCACCAAGGATGAAATGGGGAACTACAGACCAGTGAGCCTCACATCCATCATGGGTAAGCTGATGGAGACTATCCTGAAGGAGAGGCCGGTGGCCTTCCTTCTTAGAGGCCAAAGGACTACAGGACAGCAGACAGCATGGCTTCATATGTGGAAGATCCTGCCAAACCAACCTGGTGGAGTTCTATGACTGGGTAACTAGGCAACTGGACAGGGGCCATGCAGTAGATGTCCTGTATCTGGACTTCAGTAAGGCATTCAACTCAGTGCCACATGGGAGGCTGGGAAGTAAGTTAGAAGGCACAGGGGCAGGTGCAAAGCTGGTGAGATGGGTAGGGAACTGGCTTCAGGGAAGGCAACAGAGGGTGGTGGTGAGTGGGGAGCTCTTACACCCAAGGGTAGTGCTGAGCGATGTTCCACAGGGCTCGGTGTTGGGACCATTGTTGTTTGGGATATTCATTGCAGACATATCATTGGACATCAATAGCAAGAACAGTCAGTTTGCTAATGATACCAAGATGGGAGTGGTGGTGGATGACCTAGGGGGATGGAAGGTGTTGTAGGATGATCTGAAAAAGCTGGAAACCTGGTCAGACACCTGGCAACTGGGGTTTAATGCCAAAAAGTGCAAGGTGCTGCATTTTGGGGTGAAGAACCCAAGGAGGAGTTACCAGCTGGGGGTAGTGCAGCCAGTCCAGACAGAGAAGGAAAAGGATCTGGGGGTGCTCATTACAGGATCAATGAACAACTTGGCACAATGTAGGAAGGCTGCTGCAAAGGCCAACAAATTGCTCAGTTGCATTGCAAGGGGTATATCCTCAAGGAGGAAGGAGGTGATTCTGCCACTGTATAGATCATTAGTTAGACCACACCTGGAGTACTGCATGCAGTACTGGCGCCATATCTGAAGAAGGTCATTAAGTTACTGGAGGAAGTGCAGCGCAGGGTGACAAAGATGATCAAGGGGCTGGGGAACTTATCATATGAGAGGAGGCTGAGGGAGTTGAACATGTACTCACTGGAGGAGAGGAGGGACAGGGGGGACATGATTGAAACCTTTAAGTATTTAAGTACATGAAAAGAATAAACAAGACAGGTAGAGAGGGGCTGTTCAAAGTAAAGGAGGGGAGGGACACCAGGGGCCATGATATAAGACTGGAGGGAGGAAGATTCAGGAGGGAGATGAGGAGACACTTTTTTACAGACAGGGTGGTAGCAGGGTGGAATGCGTTACCTGCAGAAGTGGTATCTAGCTGGACAGTGGACTGCTTCAAAAGGGGATGGGACAGGACAAGAGGGAGGGTCAATGTAGGGGAAGGGTGGAAGGGAGGGGCAGCTGCAGAATAAGGGTTGCAAGCTGCACATTTGAACAGACTTGATAGACCTCTATGCCTTTATCTGCTGGCAAATTCTGTATACTCATATGTTCGTATAAGCAACACTGCCTCAGACTGTGACTCATCTCAGGGGTATGGGGAGTGGATAAGTAACACTGTCACTAAGTGCGGCTCATTTCTGGGGGAGTGGATCAGTAACAGTCCAGTTGCTGATTTATTCCTGGAGTGAGGGACAGCAGATCACTAATAGTGTAGCTGAGCACGGGTCATTCCGGGGGGAGTGGAACAGAGCAATAAGGTTACTGATGGGAAGCCCACTGATGAAGGCTTTGCAAGGAGGTGCTACGTAGGGGTGTTTGGCATCCTGTGCACTTTGATACAATAAAGTATTGGCTCTCAAGATGTGTGTGCACTTTTTGTTGCTGTTTTGTTTGCAAGGTTGCTGCTGAGCTTGGCTTGTTTCTGGGGAGAGGGGAGTGGAGCAGAAATAATGTCAGCTGGTTGCTTTGTGACAGATGAAAGACTGAAGTGCTCTGTCATATGAGCGCTGATCTCTGAAATGCTGATCATTGTAAGAAAATGTTTGCTGCACAGGCATGTGCAAGCAAACATAAAAGTGAATATCAGACAGACAGCTCTGTGGTGCTGTGTTGTGGTGTGGTGGACTGCCCTGGCTCACTGGCAACCTTGGTTTGCGCGCTGAGTCCAGGAAGGCAGGAACAGTAGCTGGCAGGGAAGGTTCAGAGCATCCAGCTGTATGCTTGCTTTCAGGTGGGGTGATTGCATTACTCTACTCTTTGAATGAAACTTGGAGGTGGTATGCTTTATCATTCTTGGAGATGTGGGTGACCATGCATCAACAGGCATTCCCGGCACAGGGCCATCATGTAAGTGCACGCACTCATGATGGCAAGGTGGGAAGGCTCAGGCAAAATAAGAGAAAGAAAACCTCCTTCACTGGTTGCAGCATGATGGAAATGGCCTATGGCTGCTCACACTCTTGCAGCATGTGACAAGGCTATCCCCTCCACCTACACTGAACCAACCATTGTGATCTATTCTCATCCTAACAAGCACTCTGATGCCTGCCTGATTTGAATGGAGGTACCTCACCTCAGGGGGGGAAGCTGGGGATATCCAACTGTGCCAGGTGCCTGTGCCTTTATTAGAGAAGGCCCCAGTCCCAATAGTAAAGGCTTGGGTGGGAGGACAGCTAAGGATGCAACTAGAAGTAAGCACAATATGGACTTGCTTGACTCTTTCATTGCTCTCCCACTCACCTACTTTCTGAATCTGTCCTTCTCACTGGTCACTGTTCCTGATGCCTGGAAGCTTGCTACTGTCGTCCCTCTTCCCAAGGGTGGCAATTCTTCAAACTCAGGTAACTACCGCCCAATATCCTTAATCCCAGTTCTTGCAAAACTCCAAGAACACCTGGTACTGGCTCAACATTCTCCATTCCTTGACTCGTCCTTTTCCTTCTTCACCTCCTTCCAGTCTGGTTTCCACAAGGTCTACTCTACCATGACCTCCCTGGTCTAGATCACTGACTCCATTCTCTCCGGTATGGATCAGGGTCACATCACCTCTGCCATCTTTGTTGATTTGGCTAAAGCCTTCAATACTGTGGCTCACACCCTGCTCCTCACCAAGCTTGCTGCAGCCAGTCTCTCTGATTCCACCACTAGCTGGTCACATTCCTATCTTATAGGTAGATCACAATCAGTTAGGGTAGGCAACTCCATCTCCCACCCCCACCCCCCATCAACACTGGTGTCTCTCAAGGTTTGGTACTCGGGCGGTACTCTTCTCGATATTTTCTGAATGACTTACCCTCTGCCTGCACAACAGCAGATATCCACATGTATGCGGATGATGCTGTTTTGTTTACCTCCAATCCCTCCCCTTCAGATGTGGCAATCAGTCTTCAACTGGCTTTCGATAATGTCCAGCATTGGCTTTGTTCAAATCAACTGTTCCTCATTGCCAATAAAATGATCTCTATGACTTTTGGCACCAGACAAAGGCTTGCCAGGCTTACTTTCTTCCTTACTTTTCACACCCTTGATAGGTCCCTATTAGAGGATGTCTCCTTCTTTAAATGCCTCAGGATCTAGCTCAATAGGAAGCTTGACTTCTCTGTTCCTGTGGATGCTTTACACAAAAAAGCTTCATCCCAAACTACAGTAGGTGATCTGTTTAGACACCGAGGCTGCACTCCCCCCCACCCTCAGGTTTGTCAGGAAATAGTTCGGAAGATGATCCCCCAATATTCAACTTTGGAGACATAATTTACAGTGTCACTTAAGTCCACCCTCACCAGACTAGACACTCTCTTAAATTCCTTTTGCCACTTTGGCCCCAAACTGTCTACCACATATGCACCCCTGTGACCTCTATGCCACCCTCTCCTTCCCTCCTCTTGGGTCCAGATGCCTTGCCCATTGTGCTTCACTAGTTGGGAAGTTCTGGTTTGGATTCCTCCCATCCTATCTAAACTCTCTCCTTTTCTCCCCTTCCTATCCCACTTCCTCCCTCTGCAACTCCCCCTTCAGAACCCTAGCCCTCCCTGCCCGAACCACCACTTCAGGTCTGGCTGCCTTCTCCTACCATTTCACTAATCTTTGGAATCTCCTCCCCTCAGATAAATGATCCACTTCACCCTCTAGTTCATCGTCTTGTCTTCTCCATAACTTTATGTCCCCTTCCTGCAACTGCTTCTGACCCTTATCCCTTACTGCAACTGTTCCTGATCCCCACCCCTTCAACACTTAATCTCTTTTTCCTATCACTTTTGTTCTGTTTCTCATAACTACTTTCACCCCTTCACCTTTCTAGCAAGTAAATAGCCTATTGTGCTTACAGCAGACTGTATTGCTTATCTTCCCCCTACTATCTCATTTCCCTAATCTTTTGAACTCCCTTCCCTTAGATATCCACTTTTCCTAATCTTTCCCTAAATTCTGATTATATTGTATGCATGTGTGCGTGTGTGTACATGTGTGAATGTATGTGTGTGTACAGTATATGTTTATGTGTATATATATATATATATATATATATATATATATCATATATGTGTGTGTGTGTGTGTATATATATACATATACATATACATATTTACATGATTATTTTTTATGCATCAATGTGTTTTATTTTATTTTTGCATCTTGGTTTAATGCTCAATTATCATTTTTGAATTTGTATTTCTCCTTATGTTTTTAATTTTGCATCTTGTGTGCGATTTTGTTTTATTTTCACTTCACCGTATTTTGTATCTTGTAATGCATATTGCATCCTATCTCCCCTTTCCTATAGAACACATCTGGAAACAATTTATTTGTTGGCTCAGTATGGCTTTTCTAGGAAATATTTTTCAAATAAATATAAAATAAACAAGAAGGAAAAATAAAATAGAGTAACAAAAATGGTATCCCCTGAATTGAGCAACTCAATTACAGCGAGTCAATTTGGGCAAGGTTAAGATAGCAAATTTTAAAATGGACTATGGGCTGTTAACAGCAAATTGTAAGTTCAATGCTTTCATTTATGCTTTTTTTTAAGTATATGGGGAGTTGTTGGTGCAGCAAGTTGCAAGCTGCCCGTATGGTGAAGTGGCAGGAGTCACTGCCTGTGTGGCTGTCGAACTCGGGTTTTGAACTGGCTGTGGCAAGGTTTTCTCTTTTTTTTTTTCAATTCAAAGTTTATTCACCACTTTTTCCACATTACAGGAGGCAGTAATGAACACTGTGACATAGGATTCATAAGACAAATCATTCTGCCCCAACCCTTCTCTCCCCTTCCTCCCCGGCACAACAGTTCATTCTAGCACTCTTATCACTTGCTAACTACCTTTACCAAGAATAATTAAGGTAGTAACCTCAACTACATATCACTTCATAGCTCACCGTAATTAAAGTGTGAAGGGGATCCCAGATAACCTTATACCTATGTAGTCTGTTTAGAAGGCTAACAATAGCCTTCTCTGTATGTATATTTGCTAAAATCTCATTGAGCCACTCCTGATATGTTGGACCGGTCCTTTCCTTCCAACGCCTAAGAATAATTTTTTTGGCTGAGAGTGCAACCATGGATATGTGAAATCTCTGGATTTTAACCTTTATAGAAGACAAATCCCACAAAAGGCAAATATCTGGTATAAAATAATCATGTAATCCCAGTAAAGGATCCAGATTGGTTTTTATATGTTCCCATAATGATGCTATCCAGGGACACGACCAGAATAGATGAAAAAGTGACCCTGTGTCCTGGGAACACTTGTTACACCTATTGGTATCAAGAAGGCCCCATTTCACCAGTTTAGTTGGGGTATAGTATAAATTATGCAGGATGTGAAACTGCATGAGACGTAATCTATCCTGGGATACATATTTATGACAGTACATCCAGAGGATGGACCATTTAAAAGTATAATGGGAAAAAAATGAAACCCAGAAGTCAGTGGGGCCACCACCGCATCCAAACCTCCATCAGAACAGCACTTGATAAATCTTAGAAATCACACCAGAGGAAACGAGAAAGGGAGAAAGTTCAGATACCAATGCAAAGGCTGTTGGATGGAGTGGAGTGGTCCCAAGAACCATGGTTAACAAGTGCCTCAGTTGAAACACTTTAATAACCTGAGCCTCCGGAATTTTAAACTTGTAAATGAACTGAGAGAATGAGAGCCACTCTCCAAATTCATCCAAAAATGAGGATACTATCCCCTCTCCTAAATGAGGCAACCATGAACGGGAAATTTTCTGTTTGTTTATGGTGAAAGCCAGGGAATTCCAAATGGATTGAGCAAGATCTTTACTTTGATTGTAGAAAGGAGCACAATTGCGAATGTACTCTTAGCGAGGTCATGATGGTGGGACATTTATTAATATCTTGCAACTGAGAAATTTTTAGATAGAGCATAGTCAGGGGGTCCATGTTCATAGTTTGGAAAAAATCTAATTAAATCTTAAGCCAAACCGGGTTCATGTTATCTGGGCCCGGTCTTACCCATCTCAGATATTTAGCCAAATGACTAGCCCAGTAGTAGATGGGCAAGTAAGGAATCCACAGCCCCCCCTCATTTTTGGGTGTGGCTAGTTTGTGGTATGCTAGCCTAGAGGTCTTACTCAACCATATAAACTTGGTAAAGAGTTTATGTTTTTTCTGAAACCAACTTAAGGGGACAAATGAGTTAAGATGCGACAGAGGGTAAAATAAACTGGGAAACACATTCATATTAATTATATTAATACAACCCCATAAAGATAACGGGAGTTTATCCAATCTCTCTAGATCTTGAGTAATCCCTGCACAAGAGGGTCCAAATTTTCCTTAAACCACAAGGAAGGATTACGCGTTAATTTTACACCTAAATATTTAATAGCCCAGGGTGATCAGCATAGTCCCAGAGAAATAATGTCGGTCTTGAAGACTTTATGGTTAAGAGGGAAAAAGGATGTCTTGTTGGGATTAAACTTGTAATTCGAGAAACTACTAAATCTATTAACCTCCCTTAACATATTCGGGATAGATATTAGCGGATTAGCCAAATGTAAGAGGAGGTCATCAGCGTACGCTGTTATTTTCACTACCTCATTCCTAATGAGAATACCTTGTATTCCTTCATTATTGAGAATATGTTGAATAAGGGGTTCCAGATAAAGATTGAAAAGTGATGGAGAGAGAGGTCATCCCTGCCTCGTACCTGACCGCAGCATAAAAGACTTGGAGAAGGTCCCATTCCCTGAAATCCTCACTGTAGGAGATCGGTAAATTGCCCTGATCCAATCTATGAACATGGATGGGAATCCAAATGCCTTGAGGGCTTGAAATAGAAAAGTCCAATTAACCTGATCAAATGCCTTCTCGGCATCCAGGGAGACCAACCCTGTAGGATATATGGCATCCCTGGACTCCGAGAAGACATGCGAGAGAGTACGCAAGTGATCTGAAGATGCACGTCCTCTCATAAATCCCACTTGAGACATACCCACAAGATCCGGAAGAACCAGAGTTAGTCTATCTGCCAGTATCTTCGTGAGAATTTTGACATCTTGATTCAGCAAAGATATTGGCCTATAGCTCTGAACCAGTTCTGGGTCCTTGTCCGGTTTAGGTAACAGTACTATCAATGCTTCAAACAAATGTGCATCTGCCTTCTCTCCAGAAAAAAAGTGCAAATAGAGATGATGCAACACGGGTAGTAATTGATCCCTGAAAACTTTATAAAATAAGGCCGAAAACCCATCTGGACCCAGGACTTTACCCAGAGGTAAGTCCTTTATAACAGCAGCTATTTCTTCCTGTGATAAAGGGGAAGATATGAATTTCTTTTGAAAGTCAGATAGTAACGGGAGATGTGCTTCCCTGAGATACTCCTCCAATTTTTGAATGGGTGGAGGACTATCCATGTCCCTATATAATTGCTCATAAAAAGTAGCAAATTCCTGGACCGTCTCTGAGGGGGATACCTTCAGGGTCCCATCTGACTGTGACCTTATTGGGGTATGAATCTTGCTGAGTCTTGTTGTTTTAAACGTAGCGCCAACAGACTCCCGCTTTTTCTCCTTGATCTGTAAAACTGGCCTTTGTACGGATTATAGCCAGCTCAGCCTTTTCTCTTAACATTCCCAAATATTTATCTTTATATGTTAATAGCTTCTGTGACTCCTCTTGAGAAATTTTCTCTGGGTGTATATTTTCTAATGCCCGTATCTGAGACAATAAGAATAGTAACTCCGTTTCCTGTGCCCTCTTCCTCTTTGTAGCTAGACTGATGAGAATGCCCCTTATATAAGCCTTAAAGGCTCCCCATAAGATATCCGGTCTTGCACTATCTATTGAGTTGGTGGAAAAGAAAAACTCTATCTGCTCCTTCACCAATCCTCGATACTTTTCATCTTTTAGTAATAGTTCATTTAGTTTCCATCTGGTCTCTCTTTTGGGAATGTTAAGGAAAGCCAGATTACCCAGGACTGAAGAATGATCCGATATTGGACCCGGTTGGATCAAGGTGGACAATATCCCTGGCAAGAGCTCATGAGAAACTAATAGGTAGTCAATGCGAGATTGCGTGCCATGCACTGGCGAGCAATAGGTATACTCCCTAATATTAGGATGTGTGACCCTCCATACATCGCACAATCCACACTGATCCATCATTTCCTTAAAGGCCCTGTGCCCAGGTGACAGTCCCCTCGACCCAATGCTCGATCTATCCAAGTTCGGATCCGAGACCAAATTAAAATCTCCCCCTAATATAATTGGAATAGGGAGTATAGGAAGAATCGTAGAAATCAGTTTCATGAAAAAAGAGGGATCATCTGTGTTTGGCCCGTAAATACTACCTAGAACCAATGGCATGGCCCAAATAGTACCCTGAACTAAATCATATCTGCCATCTGCGTCTTTAAATACCTGAGAAGGGACAAATGGGGTGTCTCTGTTAATCAGTATCATGACCCCGCAACTGTTGGTTTCCCCTGAAGCATAAAAAACCTGACCTATCTGTTGTCTCCGAAGTTGTAATACTTCGGAATCCACTAAGTGAGATTCTTGTAAAAATTATATCTGGGCACGCAACAGACTCAGGTGTTTAAGCACCTGATATTGTTTCAGTTTTTTCCTGATCCCCTTCACGTTCCACGTAGCAATATTAATATTCTGAGCCATCTATTATGTCAGGTATAAATCCAAATAAGGTATCTAACATATACTGCAACCATGTAACAGGTGATTCTATTCCCCTGAATCTGCTGTGCCGGTCTCCCACCCCCCATTGAGCCCCTGTCCCACCCAACCCCCCTGATTATCCCTTGAACAATCCACAGCTTCAGTAACCCCAAAACATAGTCCAAAAAGCCATCCACCCAAACCCCCCTCTTATCGCTAACAACGTTCAGCAATACTCCATTTACAACTCCTCCCCCAGCCCCCTGAAAAACCATCCTCCAAACCCTGTATTATTTATAATACGTTCCCCCTTTTTGAGATGTTGTGAATAAAGAAAGAGAGAGGATTCAACATCCCTGCAATTCAAGCCCTTGTGTCTGTCGCCTATCCCCTAATGAGGACCATTGGGAGCAAGCCAGTATCGCTAAGACATCGCCATCAGAAACATCACGGCTTGCAAGGACATGTGGCACGTTGGATGTGAAGGGCGCCTCGCGGCATGAGATCAGGATGTTGGCCTCAGTCAAACATGATATTCACTGTGTGGGCCGTTGTCTCAATAAGCTCTCCAGCCCCATAGGGACAGGGCCCCTTTCCTCTCCTCCAATTTACTGTGCCTTTGCCCCAGTAAATCCCAACTTTTCTCAGGCCTTAACGACCATTAGCACTTAACACGCACGAAACACAAGCTCCCTCCTGTGTTGCAAGTGTGTAACTGCACCCAGATGCCTTACAAGGGAAAGGACAACACAGCCCTTGTAATTGGATTTCCCCAAAAACTATAACCTTTTACCGAACCCATCCTTACCAAACTCTCACAGGGGAAGGGGAGACCAAGTATTACTGAGTAGGTTTTGTTTTCTCCCAACACGAAGACTAACGAGAAATCACTTAATTACTTGAAACCCCAGACCCAGACAAAACAAACAAGAATATACATCCATGATTAGAACGCTGTGAAAACCGAAGGGCCCAAAACCCCAGACCCAGACAAAACAAATAAGAACATGTATCCACAACTAGGTCACTATGAAAAGAGAAAAGTCCTTTCTGCCCCTTATATGGGCTGAAATGAGAGTCCAAGAATATTTAACCGCTTCTTTCCAGAAGATTCCTTTGCATGAATGCCCAGTCTTCTCAAATCGATAATCTCATCTTGTTGGGAGAGACCTAAGGCCTTTCATGTGTCCCTAAAGAGATCTGGCAATGCTAATTTTAAACCAGTAAACACTGCTTCCAGATCTTAGTAGGTAGGCCAGGAACCAGCCACCTGTACCTGTAGCCTGGCCGGGTATCCTATACGAAATTTAATTCCAGCCGCGATGATTTTTGAATCAACAGGATGAAATGCAGCACACTTCAAACGGACTGAATCCAGAATATCTTGTGCTATTCTAAGCTTAGCTTGCTCCCAGCGAACTTCTTGGAGTTCTCTCACTTTATACAGGAAATGTTGTCGCTCTAAGAATTTTAAGAAACAACAAATTATAGGTCGGGGCATTGCTTCGGGAGGGGGTTTCGGTCTCAGTGACCTGTGGGGTCTCTCTCCAATATATTTGGCCCCAAATGGGGAAGGGCCTGCAATCTTCTGCACCAGCTTCTAGGTAAAAGCAATGGTATTCTGGCCCTCCTCTCCCTCCGGTAACCCAAGAATCACAACATTATTTCTCCGGCTACGACCTTCAAGGTCTTCAAGCTTAACCTCAAATCTGGACAAGTTCTGGTGCATTGCTGCCATCTCAGGCTCGAACCTCTACACTTGCTTCTCTAACGAGAAGATCCTAGTCATATTGTCTGAGGTAGCGAGAGTGATCTCTTCTATTTTTCTCGTAAGCGATTTCATTTCTGATGCCATCTCCTTAATCTCATCTCTGAATGGTTTAAATTCCTCCAGAAATCTAGACAATGTGAGTGGCTCCTGATCCGCCCCAGGATTCAAAACGTCTCCCTTTTCCTCTCCACTCGAGGCCCGGGATTTTTTTGAGGCCTTCTCTGGTGTAACTGGCGGGGTGTGTTTCTGCTGTTCCTTTTTCATGTAAACGTCCATTCTCTCTCAAAACCGCTCTGCAAGGGCACAAAGTTGTAGGGAACCAGAATAACATGAAATTAGAGGTTTAGAGATTGAGAAAATATACCAGAAAACAGATACTGTATAAAGAGACAGGAGGCTGGAGCTGTACTGAGGAGCGACTATCCGGTAGCTTGCATCATGTGGTCCCCCGGCAAGGTTTTCTTTTTGTGTGTGTGGGGGTGATTGTTCTACAGGTTTTTTTTTTAATGGTTGGTGAAGTCCTTTTCCTCCCTCCCTCCTGACTTTGTCCCCCCACCACCCACAGGTTGCCCTCCTTAACATTCTCCCTCTCCCAACCTATTTCCCCCTGTGCAGTAGCCCCCCCCCAAGTTCTTACATATCCCTCAGTGTCATCCCCCCAGAGATAGCTATTTTAATGATGGGGAGTGCAAAACAAGTAACTATAGCAGCGCTGATATTGTAGCATGGTGTAGTGCTCTGCACTGTTTTGCTTGGCGCTCTTTTGGGTTCGCTGTTTTTGGTCGGCGTTGTGTTCTCATCATTATTATCACATAGAACCACAAAAAACTAATACAGTATTAGTCAGGAAAGAGAAGTTCATTAAGGGACACTAACAAAGGAAAAACAAAACTATTTCAAAGTGAACAAATTACAAAGTATAGTAGTGAGATTAGAGTCATACCCACATTTCCAGTGATATTAAAAAGGAAAACGTTTATATTCCCATTAAAAGTGCAAAGAAAATTATACTCTTTTGAGCAAGTATGTGCCTTCTTTGCAATGTGCATGAACTGTACTGAGTGCTCAATTCAAAAACAGTTACCTGCCAACAATTAGGAAATGGCTTTCTGCAGGTGGGAATCTTGGTTCCGTGTTGGAAATACATAGCTATCTATTCAACTGTGCTGTAAATATGATGTATAGTACCACTGTCCATATCTATACCTGCTCTGTTTTATAGTAATCATCATATTAATAATCATAACAAATATTTACTCACGTTGAAAGGAAAGCACTAGCACAATCAGAAAGATTGTGAAAGACAAAACAAACAAGAGATGGCTACAGTTCTTAACAGACTACTTTGTCAATAACAATACAATAAAAGCAGTAGTAATCGATTATTTCAACAGAATAAAGGGCATTAAATAGCTGAGATAATGTTTACAAGGAAAGGTAAAAGTAAAAGTGAGGCATGCACAATTGTTTAAGAATATTCAGCCTCCTTCTACTGGGCCTTTCCTTCAGAGTGAGTAAGAAAGGAAATGTTGGATTTGGATTGTACTAGCAAATTGCTTACTCCTCTCAAAAACGTATCATAGTGAGTAAGTGGTTGTTGACACACACACACACACTCATACACATTACTGTACATATAAACGTACAAACTCACAGCACTGCATACCTAGATAAACACAGCACTACTGTACAAGCACAGATATACTGTACACATAGCACCACATATTAAGAGCACAAACATGCAGCCCAGCCTATAGACATATAGGGCTGTATGTGCTCTTAATATGTGGTACTATGTGTATGTCTGTGCTTGTAGTGCACATGTATTGTACACTGCAATAAAGACATACTCATGGGCATACACAGACTGACATACATGAACTCCATATACACAGGCAAGTATGTGCGCCCTATCCCTACATACAGATGCACACAAAACACTACTCTCAGTATATACTGAGATACTCTCAACTTTAAATGCACACACACACACACACACACACACACACATACTACCACTACAATACAATTAGCATTAAACTGTCCTGCCAATGAGTTACTTTGGCAATTCACAATAGGTTCCATATGTGTTGCTGGATCCAGCACAAAGTCTTACACAAACTGTTGCCTCAAGGTCACATCTCAGTTTTTATACTAAGTTTCATACTAAGTGGTCAGGAGCTAAGTGGCCCCATGATGGACCCATGCAGCACTGCTTTCCTCTTTACCTGTAATATGTTGGAGTGTGACCTTCTAAGATATAGGTATTTAATTTTCTTTTAAACTGTGCCTTACTCAAAGTGTATACTATTTCCTCCGGTAACCCATTCCAGGGGGCCACCACTCGCTGAGTATAAAACATCATATGTTTACTAGTGTTACACTTTATATGCCTTAACTGAAGGTGGTGCCCCCTGGTACCCTGTTTATTGTTTTTAAACTGAAGATTCAATTCATTTAACATATGGTCATCCTGCATTCTATCATAACATAACATAACATAACATTAAGTCCCCTCTGACTCTTGCAGTTTCCAATGACATTAGTCTTAGATCTACCAATCTCTGTGGGTAGGACCTATCCTGCATGCCATGGACCATCCTAGTGGCCCTTCTCTGTACCCTGTCTAAGCTCACCACTGACCCATTATTAATTGGCCACACACAGGGGCACCATAGTTCAAAATAGGCCTAACATAGGCCCTGTACAAGGGCATAATCACAGTTTCATTTCTACTTTTAAAGTTATTTTTTTTTGTTATTCCATAGGACCCTATTAGCTTTTATTATTTGTCACATTGAGCATGGTACCTTAGTTTCTGGTCTGCTAATATGCCCAGGTCCTTTTCCACCTCTGACTTCCTGAGGGTTTGCCCATTGATCTAATAACAATGTTCAGGGTTTCTGATCCCCATATGGATCACACAGCATTTGTCTATGTTAAAACTCATCTCCTTTTCAGTTGCTCATTTATTAATCTTGGGATCCAAGTCCTTCTGTATTGTCTCCAGTCCACCTGTCTGTGTTACCAAGCCAGCCCATTTGGTATCATCTGCATATTTACTCACCCAGTTATATGCCCCTTTCCCCATTTGTGCTATGAAGATTCTAAACAACACTAGTCCCAGCACTGACCCCTGAGGGACCCCCCCAGTCTTATCAGACAAGTATCCATTTATACACACCCTCTGAGTCCTATCCGTCAGCCAGGCCTGGATGCCATTACATACTGTATAGTCCATATCTATTACTGAAAAACAATGTAGGATTTCTATGTGTGGTACCTTATCGAAGGCCTTAGCAAAATCCAAGTACACACAATACACTGACTCCCCCCCCATCCAATGCTGCTAAAATTTTCCTCATAGAAACATAACATGTTAGTCATACTTGACCTACCAGACACAAATCCATGCTGCTCCCTATCGTCCTGATCAGTCTCAGCTAGACATATATTTATGGCGTCCTTTAGTATTGATTCCATTATTTTACCTGGCACCGATGTCAAACTTATGGCCTATAATTCGTGTAGTCCGCTGTATCTCCCTTCTTATGAATGGGTATCACGTTTGCTGTTAGCCAATCCCCAGGCACTGCCCTCTCCCCCAAGTGTCTTCTGGAAGATAAAACTTAGGGTGACAGCAATATTAGGTGAGAGTAGTTTAAGAATACTGTTCATTATATTATCAGGCCCTGCTGCATTTGTGTTCTTCTGTGTCCTTATGTTATTTAAAATTACCTCAGCTGACATTTCCATATCTATTGCTTTATTTGGGTTAAACTTCACCAAACCCACAGACTTAGCCACGAAGACTGTACTAAAGTATTTGTTAGACATTTGCTACCTTAGTGGGGTCTGATATCTGGGCACCCCCATCCTTAATAGTACATAGGTTATTATTTGATTTCTTTAAGGAATTTACATAGCTATAAAAACTTTGCATATTATCTTTATGTGCGGAGGAAGCTAGCCTTACTTCCATTCTCTGCTTGCTTGTTTTTATCAATTTCTTATACTTGACCTGTGCCTGTTTATATTTATTCCAGGTGACAGCATCTCTACACACTTTATAATTTAGATCTAATTGTTTCTTTTTATTTACAGCTTTGAGTATCGTCTTTGTGAGCCATCTGGGTTTTTTCCCTTTCCTGTTGTATACCTTTACCTTTTTTATATGTTCGTTACATATTACAAAGATTTTTTTTTTAAATACCCCACATTTCCTTCACTGTTTTATACTCCAGCAGCCTATCCCAGTTTATGGCATCCATCTCCCTCTGAATCTTTTCCTTATCCACGTTTTCAAGCTGAAAACCTCTCTACAGCCTTTCTCCAAGGGGGTGTATTGCTGATATGAGAAGCCTATCCCTACATGGTCGCTATTCCCCAGTGGTGTTGTTGTTTGGCATCTCAGAATGTTTATATCCTCAACTGCCATAACCAACTCAAGGGTGTTTTTTCCACTTGTGGGGGCAGTCACATATTGGGTAATGTCCAGCTTCTGGCAGAGCTCCATAAATGCTTTACTAGTTTGATTCCTGACCAGTTGGCCCTCCCAATTGAGGTCCTTATAGTTTAAATCTCCCACCATTATTATCTTGCTTATTTCACACGCTCGAGTTAGTTCAACATTGATCTGGTCTAACAACTCCTTTGATGCCCAAGGTGGCCTGTAACAGACCCCAATAATAGTGAGTTTTTGAGCATATGTAATTGTCTGGATCCAGATCATCTCCCGACCAGTTACCCCTGCCTTGATCTTTCCTGTTATATCTATAACCTTGATTTTGTTTGATATATACGCTGCCACCCCCCCCTCTCCTTCCTTCCCTGTCCCTCTGAAACAGGGTGAATCCTGGAATTTCTCTGCCCCAGTCCTTCTCCTCCGTCCACCAGGTTTCTGTAATAAATGCCATATCCATGTTTTGCTCTCCGCAGATGAGTGCCTCCAGCTCCTCCTTTTTATTATTTAAACTCTGAGCATTTATTAGTAGACATTTATTAACTACTTGTGTAGGCCTTGACCCTTGACTTTGGATTAGGATTTCTGCCATGCTGTGCCTTATCCTCTGGGTACTGCCCTCCCCACCTGTACCTACTTTAAATATTCCCCCAGCATTCTCTTTATTTCTGATGCTAGTGTTTTTGTGCCCAGAGGGCTAAAATGTAACCCATCCCTTCTGTACATGTTTTTCTTATCAATAAATCTCCCCCATGTGTCTACAAATGTGATGCTCCTCCCACCATACCTGTTAGACACTCTACTATTTATTCTTTGAATAGTGCAGTTTTTTTCAGGGTTGCATCCATAGTTCGGTAATAGTGCTGAGATGAAAGGAATGTGTCCTCCGGTAGTTATTATGTCAGCACATTCCATAAGCTCATCCACTGTCTTTTTCTTGCTCCCTAGCCACATTATTTATCCCCACGTGGAGCACAACCACTTTATTTTTTGGTGCATTTCGCAATAATCTTTGATAAGCGCAGTTTAATGTCCCCAACTCTTGCACCAGGTAAACAGTTTATGGTTATATTTTTTTTTTTACAGTCCGTAGTGAGCACAGTGTCACTATTTCTAATTATAAAGTCCCCTATTACCAATTTAATACAATTCATCTGTCCAGGAGGGGAACCAGGATCCTAGGTGATAGGTTTAAATACTTCATTGACAAGTATTTAAACTAGCCAAGGGGGGAGGCACTGGAAAGGAGCAGGGAAATCCTAGCCCCCTTAAAAAAATATCAGTGTTCTAAGTGAGGTAGACACCAACATAGAGATGTCAATAGGGAGAAGCTCTGGGATAAATGGAGAAAGTGACAAATGCAATAAGGACAGGGATGGGACAAAAAGGGGTAAGGCCATCTAGAAATGGAGGGTAATGAGTACCAATGCCCGTAGTCTGGGCAACAAGCTCCCTGAACTGGTGGCCTTGATGGAAGAGGGATGCCTGGATATTGTAGCAGTCACAGAAACACAGTACACAGAGAACCATGACTGGGATGTTAACATACCAGGGTACACAACCTACAAGAGAGACAAGGAGGGCAGAAGAGGTGGGAGTAGCTCTCTATGTAAGGTAAGGGATAAAAGCAACTGAACAAAAGAGTAAACAGGGAGGAGAGGAGGCACTGTGGGTCACCTTAGAAACTGGAAATGACACCACAATCCGCACAGGGGTTGTATATAGACCCCCATGTCAGGGGAGGGAATGGACAAGGATATGATAGAAGGCATACTTAAGATGGCAGAGAAAGGGGAGATACTGTTGATGGGGGACCTTAACATGCCAGATGTAACTGGAGCACCTTTTCGGCAGCCACATCCAAAAGCAGGGCCATTCTTGATGCCCTTCAGGTGGCATGCCTCAAACAGCTAGTTTTGGAACCCACTCATGAGGGATCAATCTTAGACCTCATACTCTCAAATGGGGGCAGTGAGAGGATCTCAGATCTAGAAGTGGGTAGCCATTTGGGAACAAGTGTCCACCAAACAGTGTGGTTCACGATAAACTCTGCTACAGAGTCAAGCCATACAAAAGTGAGGGTTCTGGACTTCAGGAGGGCTGACTTTGGCAAGATGGGAGAGTGCCAGAAAAGCACTAGCAAACAGGCTAGAAGGAGGGGTGGAGCAACAATGGGCAAATATCAAAACTGCCATCACAGAGGCAACAAGCCTTTGTGTGTAGCAAATAAACAAATCAATACAAAAGAAAAAGCCACTATGGTTCTCAAAAGAGGTGGCGGTGAAGGTTAGGGAGAAAAAGACAGCATTTAGGAAGTATAAGGAAACACAGAAGGAGCAGGACAGAGAACTGTACCAGTTAAGGCAGAAGGAAGCAGGGAGAGTAGTCAGAATAGCAAAAGACACAAACTGAGGAAAGATACTGTAGCCTTTCACGGTAGGTTGAAGGGGATAAACCTTTTATAGGTATATCAGGGAGCGTAGAAAGACAAAGGGAGGGATAGTGAGGCTGAATAGAATGGATGGTGGGTGGGCAGAGAGTGACAGTGATAAAGCAGGGATACTGAATGAATACTTCTGTTCACTATTCACAAAAGATGAAGTGGGGAGGTGCCTAATCCGATTAACAGAAGCACTCTGGAGAGGGAGGTTGATCCCAGTCCTTTCCAAGAAGAAAGGGTTCTGAAAGAACTCCTAAAACTGAAGGTGGACAAAGCAATGGGGCCAGATGGAATTCACCCCAGAATTCTAAAAGAATTAAGCAGAGAACTAGTGACACCACTGACTACGCTTTTTAACAAATCATGGGAGGATGGTGTGGTACCTGAGGACCAGAGGTGATTCCCCTTCACAAAAGTGGGACCAAGACAGAGGCAGGAAACTACAGACCTGTCAGTTTGACCTCTGTGGTAGGGAAAGTGATGGAATCACTTCTGGAGGAAAGAATTGTTGAGTACCTAGAGGCCAGTGGGGCACAGAACCCAAGGCAGCATGGGTTCACAGCGGGACGGTCATGTCAGACGAATATAATTGATTTCTTTGACTGGGTGACCAAAGTAGTAGACCAGGGAGGGGCTGTGGACATGGCCTACCTAGACTTTGTAAGGCATTTGACACAGTCCCACACAAAAGATTAGTAGTCAAATTAACCAGCCTGGGAGTGGGTCCCAAGGTGGTAGCCTGGGTAAAACATTGGCTGAGCAACAGGACACAGAAGGTAATTGTAAATGGAGTCCACTCTGAAGAAAGAGGGTTACTAGTGGGTACCATGAGGTTCAGTACTGGGTCCAGTCCTTTTAATGTCTTTATAAGTGACATTGCAGAGGACTGGAAGGAAAAGTATGCCTCTTTGCAGATGACACAAAGATCTGCAATAGGGTTGACACCAAGAGACGTGGAAAGGATGAGAAGGGACTTGGCAAGGTTGGAGGAATGGTCAGAAGTATGGCAGCTTGGATTCAATGCAAAGAAGTGCAAAGTAATGCACCTGGGAAACAAAATCCCAGGGGAAGATTACACAATGGGGAGGAGGTAGTAACAACAACAAAAATGGAAAGAGACTTAGGGGTAATCATATCAGATGGCCTTAAGGTTGGCAAGCAATGCGAGAAGGCGGTAGGGAGGGCTGGGGGGATACTGGGATGTATAGGGGGAGGTATCACCAGCAGAAAACAGGAAGTTGTTATCCCCCTGTACAGACAGTTGGTGAGACCGCATCTTGAGTACTGCATCCAGTTCTGGAGACCCCATCTCCGCAAGGACATAGACAGGATGGAGGCAGTTCAGAGGAGGGCAACTAAAATGGTGCAGGGTTTGCAAGAGAAGCCATACGAGGAGAGACTAAAGGAGCTTAATATGTATACCCTTGAGGAAAGGAGGGAGAAGGGGGACATGAAAGAAACATTTAAATACCTCAGTGGAATCAACAAAGTCCAAGAGGGTAGCATCTTTCAGAAAAAGAGATGTGCAAGAACAAGGGGACACAATTTGAAGATAGAGGGGGGACAGCTCAGGGGCAATGTGAGGAAGTATTTTTTCACAGAGAGGGTGGTGGACGCATGGAACAGCCTTCCTGAGGAGGTTGTGGGGTCTAAAACTGTGGGAGAATTCAAGAATGCATGGGACAGACACAAGGCAATTTTTGTGGGGGGTAGGAAGAAATAGGCTGTTGGTTAAATAGGATCTGCAGCTTATCCAATAGGTAGGGAAATGGGCAGACTAGGTGGGCCAAGCGGTCCTTATCTGCCATCAAAGTCTATGTTTCTATGTTTCTATATGCAGGTAGTGTGTGACAGCCAGTGCCACATACTGGATATGGTAGCCCAGTACCCTGGTTCCGCACATGATTCGTACATCCTCCGCAACTGTGACCTACATGAGGCATTCCAGAGGGGCCAGCTCCCTGGCAGATGGCTACTAGGTGAGTGCAAACAGCACACAGCAGCACAGCTGTGTACCCCTGCAGACTATGAACACACATGTGGGACACAGATCTAGCAGACTGATGCTGTCACATTCACCCCACAGGGTACAGTGGCTACCCACAACTGCCATGGGTGATGACATCACTATGACAGTCATGCACAGCAGCCAAGAACAGGAACAATGAAACACACAGCCATACCAGATGTGTCACTGAGTGCACCTTTGCTATCCTGAAGGCACGCTTCCAGTGCCTTGACAGATCTGAAGGGACACTACAGTACAGTCCCAAGACAGCACGCAAGATATTCCTGGTGTGCTGTATACTACACAACATTGCAGTACAGAACCGTGTGCCACCACCAGACCTGCAAGTGGATGAGGAGGAGGAGGATGAGGGGGAGAACGGTGTGCCAGATGTCCATGGCAGGGAACGGCCGGACCAAGCTGCATTGGCACAGGCAGGTAATCATGCATGATGGGAGCTGATGGCACAGAACTTCACATAATGGACCCCATGACACCTGCAAACAGAAACATACCAAAACCACTATGCTGACATGGCAAACATTCCACCATGCAGCCATGCCGCTTGGTGATGCACAACTAACACGGTGTCACTGTAAGGTGTCAACAGCGCCCATGTTATGTGGCGTCACCCAATGGCAAACACACACACAGCTGTGTCCGAGGTACAGTGGCCTAGACCTACAACACAACATGGAACAGTGACATCACAGCAGCACAACAGGTAAGTGGTGTCAGGTACAACACTGGCAGCAGAAGGGGGGGACAGTCCATGCAGTACGCTGTACAAGCTGTGGCCTACACACATGTGTGGCCCACACATATGCAGCAGGGTAATATACCACCAGCCTCAACACTACTATCATAATACCAGATCCATGTAGACCATGCCAATGAAAGCAGCAGGACGCAATAGCGGGAATACAGCAGTGCACACAAAACCGCAATAACACAGGTCATAACTGAGTACACGCAAGACTCATATGCACTGACGACACTCCAACAGAATGGATGTATGTGCAACATGTGACAACTGTGGGCTACAACATGCAACACAGAATTGTGGCCCACACACAGATCTTACGTTGCTTGGGAAATGATGTGTGTTCATAGTGTGACACTGTTCTGACGCTCATGTGTAATGTGTCTGGGACAGCAGCACATGCGGTAGGCTACAGAAAGTACACAACATGTGCAGTATCAAACAGCAATACACTTCACAACTGCACAGTAGACAGCATTTTCCACAGGAGCCCCAGAGGACAGCTACTGGCATATACACAGGCAGAATGGTCAGACTGAGTGGGAGGGCACCCAACTTCAGCGCTGCAAAAACAGCTCAGCTGATAAACCTGGTGCAGCAGTGGAGGACAACACTACTGCCACCAGGGTGCAGGAAGCACACCCCACAGCAGAGGGATGCTGTTTGGAGGCAGATAGCTGCATGCCTGGAGAGGGTGAGTGGTGTGAGACGCACACGCCACCAACTCAAACACCTCTGGCAGGACCTCACAAGGTGTGACCCAAGCATCCTGCAGCAGCTACTGGACATGGCCAGCAGGTGTGATGCTGCAATATGGACAGGTCACAGACCTGCAGAAGGTACATAAGACAATAACAGTGGGCCACCAGCATCAGCGACTAGCATCCTTTGCATGACTGAGTGACCAGCACACTAACATATGCAATCCACTCTGTTCACACAGGTCATAGACATGGAGGCACAGGTGTGCCAGAGGAGCAGCTGGAACAGGAACCAGAGGACATGCCAGACCATTCATGGCAAGGTAAGTGGGTGTACACCAAAGAACATGGCCAGAGTAATGCTGCAGATGTGATGGCAGTGCTGCAGTCAGCACAACATCCACATGTTGGGGACCAGGTGTGCGGTGCGGCCATGTGGTGGTGTACGCATGGCATGTCTGGCCATGTGGCACACAGGGGTGTTGGCATGTGTCTGTACCATGGTACCAGATGACCATGGCATCATGCTGCCCTACATGGCTGACATGCTATGGACCATCCACAGTGTAGGTGGCCTGTGATATGCCCAGTTACTGTGTGTGCTGCACGCACTTTGAAACAGGTATGGAACACTGCAGTGCCTGTGCTGGGACTGCGCACTATGTGTCCCGTTGCCATGTTACAGGTGCCAGATATGGAGGTGTCCAACAGAACCCACCACCCAGACACAGGGTACTCCTGCATGCCATGGACATGTAGAAGTGGAGGGATACACAGTACTATGCCCTGCATACACGACGCCAGCGAAGAAGATTGTGACCACTGCCACCGGAGAGCGAAGAGGAGGTGGAGCAGGGAGTGGTGGAGGTGGAGGAGGAGCAGGACCTCATGGATGCTGCCACAGGGATGGCACGGCAGGAGCAGGCCCGTGCCACAGCACCTGAGAAAGGTCACCAGTAGGAGGATGCAGGGCTGGCCACTCTAGTGGCCCTGTCACCACTGGGCCAGAGTGCCCATGGCCAGGATGTGGGGGACACAGCAGGACATGACACTGGCAACAGTGTCCAAGGAGATGGTGATATGGTGGAGGCATGCATGGAGGACAATGGGCAGGGCATGCTGGAGTGTGCCACAGCATGGGAGGATGAGGTGGATGCAGGACAAGAGGTGGTGGCTGTAGGCCTGGCTATAGCACAGGCCATGAGACAGCTGCACAGGACCAGGGTAATATGCCTGATGTAGGGGTGGACCAGGGTGCTGCACTGCAGGCCGTGGACCATGGGGATGGGCAGTATGGCCCTGTACCTTCACCCCAACCACACAGGGACAGAAATGAGGTCCTTGCAGTCCTGGTGTGGGGGGGGTATGTAGGATGTAGCCCACCTGCATGGCTCCCTAGGGGCACTGCTGACCACCATGCAGGATCAGTGAGTACGGAATCAGGGCACTGGCATACACCATGCAGGCTGGCATACATACCTGTTGGCTGTAAAGCTAGTGGATGTTGGTCCGGGGGGGATGTGTTGCTGTGTTGCTTCATTGTGTCTGATGTTGATGGGGGTTTGTGGGTATGGTTACACGACTGTCCATATGTGTGGTCACTGCCCTGGGGGGGTAGGGGGAATACCTGTAGATATGTCTGTGTTCTGTGTTCTGTTCTGGTTCTGTTATACTGTACAGATGTTACCATTACCCATGTTGTTCCAGTAAACACTGACGTTGTTACACATACACTGTGTCCCTGTGGTTAGTCATTGTGATGTTACTTGTGTGTAGTGCATGTGTGGCACACACTGTACACTGGCAGTGATGTGCATGCAGCACCATGGTGGTGTTGGATATGTGTCTACAACAGCCATATGGCCATGATGTGCCAGTTATACAGTGCACAGCCGATGTGACGGCACATAGTATGTGACCTGTGGTGCACGCCTGCGATGGTAGCATTGCACCTAGGTCCACTATATCAAAAGACCCCATTGCCCAGCCTGCTGGTACATTGTGCTGGCTGTGGGCCTGTATGGCACCACCCCACCTTGGGGCATCACTATACCTAATGGTGGCACCATTGGCACATGGGCTTAGTGCGCCAGTCCACTGACTATCACATGAGCTGTGCCATCTGGTGCTGCACACCTGCCATGGCAATACTACACATAACCCAGTGGCCATGGCCAGTGCATAGTGCCTGGTAGCAACACCATCTACTTCTAGTGGCATTGTCCCGTGTGTGTGGCACACTAACATTCTGGGGGCCAAGCTGATGTGTGATGCTGGCCGAACACACCACAGGGCATGTGCATGGTGCAGTAGTGCTGGGCATGAGAGTTGTGTGTGTGTGTTTGTGTGCGTGTGTGGCTTTGGCCAGTCATGTCTTCTTGCAATGCCACTGTTAGCATGCGATGGATATGTATGCCGTACTGTGTTGTTACCCGTGTCATCCACCACTGGTGAGTGGGGTACGTGTCCCAGAAGCTGTCAGTGATTCTGCTGCCATTGTGTCTGTGTGTGTTGTGTGTGGTGACAGTCCATGTGGTGGAAGTGTAGTATGTGGTTGTTGCACCTGTATGACCTCCATGCAGTTCCCAGAACATGCACACCACAATTGACATCCATGGCCAATGGTACGTGATGCATGTGAATGCCCATGGCCTCATGCCATGCAGCCCCAACGTTGTATCCTGCATGTGACCACTCCTGCCCATGAACACTGCAGCAGGCAGCTGCCAGTGTTTGTGACATCCAACCTCGGACAACCCACCCCATGGTCTGTGGCATCCTGTCGTACATACAGTATGTCTGCTACACAACCACCCCACAGATCATCATCTGGTTGCTGCACACCTGTGCATCTACGTATGTCACACACACCCTTGTGCAGTGTGTGGCCATGCCAGCCCATGGCTGCTCAGCTCCCTTTAGTTCCACAAACAGCTGTTACACCCACAGTGGTGGCCCAACGTGGCATGGTCTGCCACTGTCAGATATCACAGGTTACAGCACAAATTACACATGACAACACTGTGTGCATGATGTTACTTTATTCAGGTGTCTAAACATGTGGTATTGGGTGTACAACACACACTGTGCTATGCAGTGCTCACACACACACACACACACACACACACACACACACTTTCACACACCCTCTCTTCTGTGTAGTGCACTGTACCTTCCCCACACCATGGTACTATACATATTTGTTCACAACCCTTGCCCATCTATGGCTACAGTGACCACTGCCCACCTAATGCAGGACCCAGCTGAGCATCCTACTTCTGTCTCCCATGGCCTCACCATGACTGCACACTAGTCACTGTGGCTGTGTGCTGGTCTGGGGTTGCCAAATCTCTGTCTGTGTGCTGTGCTGGTCCTCGCAGGGACATGCCTGGTCTGGCACCATTCAGCCCTGTATCTGTCCCCTCCACAGCGGTGCTTGCCCTCTTCCACCCCCCCCCCACTGCCATGCCTTGTCGTCATGGACATTGGTGGTGGTGGTGCAGCAGGACTGCTGTGGGTGCCACCACCCTGTGTGGACTGCACAGCTGCATGTCCAGCCTGTGTGCCTGTGGCCACTGGTTGCATGCCATGCACTGTATGCACAGGGCCTGTCACAGTGGTGGTGAGTCTGTTCCTTTGTGTAGTGGTGGTAGGTGCCTGTGATGCTGTACCAGTGTCATCCATTGCCCTCTCGAGCATCATGGCTGGTTTGGATTCAGGGTCCCTGATGGCTATGTCTGTTACTGTCTTGACTTGTTGGTCATGGGCCGCCACCTGCATAGGTCTGCACGGTGCTGATGATAATGGTGGTGCTGCACTCAGGGGCAGGTGGGCTGTGGGTACAGGTGTCTGTGTGTATGCTTCAGTCCTTGTTGCAGAGTCCTCCTCCATGGCATGTGCTGCTGCTGTTGCAGTGTGTGCAAGGTGCCGAGTATGGCCTGCATGGCCATGGCCATGGCTTCATTGTGGCTGTGCTGCTGTGCCAACATCCGTTCCATTGCCATTGTGCAGCATTCCATGAACACCACCTGCCCTTCGGAACAGTGCTGTATGCCATGGATCACATCAACCATGTTGGCCATGCACACAGTGTTGTGCCTGGCACATGCCTGCAGGCTGCTGGTGATGGCAGACAGGTGTGCATCCAGATTCTGCTGTTGATCCTGTATGGCTTGCCTGATGGTGTCCAGCACCTGCCTAATGTCACCCTGCCCAGATACCACAGACTGACAGTAGTCCCCTATGTAGGCTGGTGGGGACAACTGGTCCTCCAATTTCTGCACATCATTATCCAGCTGATCATCCAGTGCACGGCAGCTCAGGGGGCTCATGTATCCGACCACTATCCCCTGTGTGACTGCTGGCACAGTCACAGTCCCAATCATGCCTGTTGCAGTCCTTTCAGCCCCCTACACAGGTGGAACATTCGTGTTACCACCTTCATTGTGCCCCTGCTGTTTGCTGTGCTGGCTGACTGCACGCTCCACGTCACTGTTCACCCCCTCGCCCACAGGCCTGTCACCAGCCTCGCTGTCCTCTGCCTCTTCCGTATGTTCCGGTGTGTCGGGTGTTGGAATGCTGTGGGCTGGGCTTGCACTGCTTGCAGGCATGCTGCTGCTGCTTGCTGTTGTGCTGCTGTCTTCGCTCATGCCTGCATCTCTCTGGCCATGTTGCTGCCATCCACTGGGTCCAGCTCCTGTTGGGCCACTGTCACCTGCAGCCACTGTACCTGTGGGATACATGTCATGTCAGTGTTTTTTGTTCAGTTCTGCCTATGGTACTACAGCCCTGTCGGCAGCTCTGCTACCTAGTACCACTGTGTCCTGACACCACCCTGTGTCCAGCAACACGTCCATGTCCATCCCTGTCTTGTGTCACCTATGTTCACCCCGGCTGCAGCTCACACAGCATGGCCCATGTACCCCCCCCCCGGCTGAAGCTCACCTGCATAGCCCATGTACCCTAACTCCCAGGCTGCAGCTCACACAGCATGGCACATGTACCCCCACCCCCCCACCAGCAGTATACTCAGCATTGCCCCTGTCCCACATGTTGCAAGCATTGCTCCCCACTGTATGTACCTGGGCCTGTTTGACCTCTGAAGATGTCCAGGTTTGTGTGTCTGCTGGCTCAGGTGTGCTGCTGTCCTCTTCCTGAGGCTGTTGAGCGGCCACTGCTGTGTGGGTCAATCCCCTGTGGCCTGGATGCAGCGGCGGTTTTGTGCCAGCTTCTGCTTGACCAGTTGCTTCAGGCCATTGTACTTCTTCTGCAGGTCACAGACTGTTCTTTTCTGGGGTGCTACAGCATTTATCTTCCTGGCCACGTTGTCCAATGCCTTCTGCCTTTTCTCCCTTTTCTTCTTTTCCCCTTCATGGCTCATGAGTAGGACATATCGCTTTTCTATTTAGGCCACCAGTATGTCAACGTCATCATGGCTGAAGTTCCTCTTTCGTCTCTGCCTCCCATTTTCTGGTTGTGCCATGTTGCAATTGCCTTCTGCGGTGGTTGTTGTTGCAGTTGGTTTGGTGTTCCTTCCGCATATCTTGCATGTTGCACCCTTTTTATTGCATATGTTGCAGTTTGTGACATGCTCGTTTCAGAGCAGCATATGTGGGGTGTGTTGTACAATATGGCACATAGCGTATGTCGCAATTGTCATGGTGTATTTTATGCATTTGTGCAACTTCTGTCAGATGTATCTGGGCTTTCTAGAATTGCACCCACATGTGTTCAAGTTCCCCGGATTCAGTTTGCTGCCTAGTCCTGTCTGTGCTGCTCTCATGAATATTTAAATTCAGAGACCCCCCCACCCCCAGTCAAAGAGCCGCTATTGTCTCTAAGACCAAAGGGGGTATGACTGAAAGGAAAGTGGTGCTAATGCATGTGAGCTGGTGGCCATCTTTAGTGGAATTTAGAGATGAGGAAAGAGGCAAAGAGTACTTGCTGAGCACCCATTTGAACAAAACACTCAGTTTTGCAATAAATTCCTTGTAGGGAAAAAAACAAATTGTTCCACCTATAGCACCTGCCATCTTATTACTGTGTGAGGTGAATCCTGTACACCCTGTTGGTGAAGACTGGTCCAAATCATGAATATTTGAGAACAATTTAAGCATCAGAATTTTTGAACATAAGTCAACATGAGGTAGTAAGAAAATATTTTAACGTGTGCTGAGTGACACCAGAGTGAGAGTGATTGGCTCCTCTGGTAAACACACTCCTGGGTGAACCTCTGGAGTTCATACCTATATTTAAATATCTTGGCTTCTGGATAGATACTAACCTGTCCTTCATTGATCACATCAAGGAACTCTCCAAAAAGTTAAAACAGAGACTTGGTCTCTCCTTTTGAATCAGAAACTTTCTTACCGACGAAGCAAAAACCAGGTTTGTCCTTACTACGTTCTTGCCCCTACTGGATTACGTTGACTTCATCTATGGCCAGGGACTGACCACTGCCTTGTCCAAACTGGATACTGTTTATCATTGTGCTATTAGATTTATTACTGGACTACTGATCGCGACCCACCATTGCACTCTCTAAGCCAAGGTAGGCTAGAGTGCGTTAAACACCAGAAGACAAAGAACTGCTGCCTATTGGACCTACAGATCGCTCATTAACTTGCTCCCCAGTGCATATTGGATTGCTTGCCTGTCTGCAGGGCCAGCAACTACTCACTGAGAAGTATCTCGTATATCTCTATCAGTCCCAAAGGTCAGGACGCATTTTGGTAAAACGGCTATAAGCCATGCTCTCCCAGCTCTATGGAACTCCATACAGAAAGCTCTGAGGCTTATGAGCCTCTTGAAGCTGTCTGTTTTCAAAACACTGTACTCATGCACCTTCAAGGAGGTCTGCGATTGTTTCTGTTGATGATGCCCTTATCCCCTCTCTACTCCCATCCCTGGTATTCTCCATACTTCTCAACAGCTCTGTATACCTGCACCCTTTTCTACTTCCCCTTCAGACCTGCATGTCCTCTCCCCCTTAGACCTGAAAGACCTCAGGCAATTCACTCACATAGAGGTGAGGCTATTCTTGGGTAGCGTATGACCTACATCTTGCATGCAGCACTGAAATCTGTAGTGGTACTATGACTAACTGTTGATTGGTTTGTGACAGCTGTTGTATCATTAACACATTAATTAGTAGTCTATTAGAACCATAGTTGCAATGTTACCCTATACACATTTCTGTACATATATTGTAAATTTTTTTGTTTGTTCTGTACATACACTATCACTATCTTTTATATATTTTTCCCTATGTAAATTCTTTTTATGACCTCCCAGGTCCACCTTGCAAATGAGTTCTCCTCAATGGTGTTTTGCCTGGTGAAATAAAGAAATTGATCGATTGATTGATTCAGTTCGAGGAGGGGGTTGTGGCAACAAAAATTCAGTGTGTGGCAGGCCTTGGTGTGCCAGGGTCAAATACAGAAACCTAAATGGAAGACATACCCAAAAGAGATCCTGGCAGCTCAGGAAAGGGAGTATAATAACATAATCTGGCTCACCCTGGGAATGGCTCCCCAGTGGGACTATACCAAGAAGATACCCCCAAGGTCATAGGCTGAGAGAATGGTCTGCCGCGGGATCAGGGATGAACATTCCAAGCTAAATTATCCCTATGTTCCAGAGTGGCTGGTGGATGCAATAGAGGCAAATAGGAACATTTTGTCATATGAAGCCTCCCTAGAAAAAATCCAGGGGATGTAAGAAATGGACTGGCACACAGATCCTTTCCACAAGGAACAAATCTGTAGCATGGCCGGTTCATTATCATCTAAATGTGCAAGGGCCTGACCATCATGAAGCACCATTCATGGATGTGGAGGATGGGGAAACAAGTGTTGCTGCTTCATAGACTCCAGTGACAGCAAAGACCCTACAGAAAAAGGGATTCCCTACTACTACTACAATGGTGTTGAAGGAACAAAAGGAGCAGCCCCTCTTAGATGCCCAAAGCAGACAACAACACTGGGTAGCCCCCCTTGGCCCCTGAGGACCACTGTTAACTTGCCAGCCTGCAGCCAGTGTTTTTCTGCCAGTGTGGAACTCCAGGGCCTAAGGACGTTCCCCTCAGCTGTTCCAGTGCCTTGAAGGTTCCAAACAGTTCCCCACCCTCTGGTCTGACTACAGAAAAGAAGACTGAGAACTGGGTGTGATACATCTATTTTTATTATTTCCTTGTACTGTTTGGATATTTTCTTTTACTGAGACATAGACTCTGTGGTTCGGGCCATTGTCCAAGGGCAAGAGACTCACCCAAGTGCAGAATTGTTTTTCTATTGCAAACCATTCATCTCCCTAGATGAACAATTACAGTCCCCTTGCCCATGTTCAGATGAAAATTTTAAAAGAAAAAAAATGTGCTTTACAAATTGTAGTTTTATATCAGTGTCAAGTTGCCAATACACCAGTAATTTTCCAAACAGTTTTAAGTTGTGGGGTGGTTATGACTGGACTGTGTGCTGTTTCTTAAGTTTTTTTTTATTGATAACACATATTGAAAGTCTGCATCTTTTTATTCAACTGGTATGTCCAGAGCATTGTAACCCTTTTCTGTGCCAGGTACCCAAGTGCAAGAAGTTAATCAAGTTAGTAGTGGTACATAGTGTATTTAGTAATGTGTTACTGTAGAGTCCAGTTAAGGGGGGCTTATAACAGACTACACAAAGCCAGCTACCTGGTTTGTCTATAGGAGTCACCTGCCAGTGCATAAAGGTACCCTTATCTGCACAGTTAGGGTGAAATGGTGTTAGTGAGATCCTGGAGCAGACTTGGACTTGTTCTGTAGGGGAAAGTAGTTTTGTAATAGTGGCCATTTGCAATCGTTGCTAAGCCAGTGACCCAATAACTGAAGATCACACAGGTGCCCTTGCAAAGTTGTTTTACTATACAGAACAAGTCCAGTTGTACTGATATGTAAGACACCAACTTTTGTAGTTCCTGCTGTGACACTGTTGTAGTATCTGTCTTGTCCTCCTCACCCACCTTCCCTGCTGATCACTGCAACCTGCACAAAGTTTTAAGTGTAATGCTCAGTTCATTGAGTAGCATAATCCTATTGAGGAACAGAAAGGTACATGTTGTATCTCTGTCATTGATACCCACTGCAATAAAAACAGTGTTCCACGAGAAATGTTTTCTTGTTGTGATTCACATTTCAATGAACAGGCTGGATATCCTGTAATGAAAAAGCTGGGGCAGACTAGCCAAACGGCATGTAGTGAAGTGGTTTTGCACCTATGGAGCTGTTGTTATGTGCTTGGTAAAGGGTATTTTTTTTTATATGGCTGCAGGAGGCTGTGGAGCTCTGCAAGTCATGCACACGCAGAACACAGAGTAGTAAAACTCCTTCCATAGCTTGCATTAGTCCCGACAGACCATGCCAACAGACACCAACGACCAGAGGAGGCTTGGCTCAGTGATGTAAGGGTTTGGAGGCGGTGACATAGCAGTCTATCCAGGAATCTTTCCGCTCAACCACCATGCACAGCTGCATTAACAGCATCACAGGTTGCAGTGTGCAGCACTCCTGCAGCCTTCCACTGGTGTATTCCATTCACCCCCTGCCACACTCTCCACTAGGCTTTTTTCCCTTCCTGAGTACTCTTGTATGTATTGGTCTGCAACTGAGCAGCTACTGGAATTACATGGTAAAAACTTGTTTTTGGAGGGTGCCGGGTGGGGGGGTGAGACCAGGTCAGCACAGGTAGATAACAGTACCGAGCTGAAAAACCGCCCATGGCAAGCATGTTTACATACACACTTGCAGTACAAGTTCATATGCAGAGCTCACAGACAGCATCACATATTGCAATGTACAGCAATCATGCAGCATTCCACTGCTGAATTCCTGTTCCCCCTTGCCACACTCACTGGGATCCTATATTTCTCTCGTCATTACTACTATATCTATCGCTCTGTCACTGTGCACCTGGTGCTGTTGTATTGTAAAAGTTTTGTTTTGTTGTGGGGTGGGTAGGGTTTGGAACAGACCTGGCTAGCAGCCATAGACAGCAGATCAGCCATTGAGGTCTGTGTGGTGGCACATAACCACTGACACCCATCTGTGATTTCTCCAGGTAGGTATAGCACAGAATGTGATCGGGAATCATCGCATCAATATCTGTACATTGAGAAAGTGACAGAGACACAGGAAGATGTAAGACAGTATTTTTGAAGTATGTGTGTCTGTGTCTGTCTCTGTCACTCTGTGCCTCTCTAGCTCTGTGTTGTGAACATTGTCATTAGCACACACTGATACAGGACATCTGGATTTTATTCTGTGTTTCAGGGGAGGGAAGGGGTGGTACACTCTGCCATATGTCACACTGATGCTTGCATAAATAGCACCATGTCTCCTGTTTGCATTAGGGACTATTTAACAGGGTGGCAAGATATATACTTTTTTTTTGTTTTAAAAACATAAAATAAATATTTTAGCCATTTAGTGGTATTTTTCTGTGTTGCCCATGTTATAAGTGCAGTAACCCACTCCAGGGTGTGCTATTATTGAGGATTAAAGCACACCTGGGTGCTATGAGGACACCCGGCCTGCAGCCTCATGCCTCACAACGTACCCAGGTGTGTGTTAATTCCCAATAACGGGACACCCTGTCATGGGTTATTGCTTAAGTGGCTCACTCCTGGTGACTAGTGAGTCATCAGGGTGGTTATTTACTCAGTTGTGTTCATTTAATTTCAAGGAGAGGAGCTGCTGTCTGAAGCTAAGGGAGCCGAAGGCCTTGCTGGAACTGGAACCCACCCAAGTCATGCGATATTGCCAGTGGACATCTGCCATGGACCCCCCTGTGGGGTAGATACCCCACAGTATGCAGATCCATAATGGAAAATATCTCTTCACACCCAGTTAAATTTGCTGCCTCTGAGGCAGTGTGCTTGTTCTGGACATGAAAAAGAAAAAATGTGTTAAGGTTCCTTGATAACTCCCATACCTGCTTGGTAGCAGGGGATACCCTATAATGGGGTGTTGCTACCATTTGGGCCAAGGCCCTTTGCTCCACTGGGGCTGATGGAGTAGATGGTGGGGATTCAAGTCGTGTGGCAGCTGCAGTCCATTAGTAAGAAGTTCTCCTCCTTTTGCCCTTTCTAAATTGTGTAGTGAACTGCACAGGTAATGGATTAGCAGGAACCAAAACATGAAATAGGTAGAGATTATGTAGACACCGGGGCCTTATAGTTGGCTTTATAACTCCTTTGAACTGGATAGATAGGAATCTAAATTTGGCTACTCTGGATCATTGCTGGGTGTCAGCAATGAAGTGGGTACCAAGTCTAAGGGAAGCTGGAAGTATGGAATCCCTGGGTAGCTTCAGGGCAGAATGCCCATTAATTGCACTTACATTTCATTGTCGGTGGTTTGAATCTTCAGCCTGGTGTCTGAGTTAGGTCTTCCTCATGCTTGGTTCTCTCAAATAATTTGGGCATGAAACCCTCTGCTACCATTAAGTTCTAAGTGCCCCGGGTTGTCAGTAGTCCAAAAAGAAATGATGATACTAATTAGAGGGCCTGTGCCCCAACAATGTACTTCCTAGATTAGGATGCTGAAGTTCCTAAAACAGTGATACCTGTAAGAAGTGAAGTACATGAAACCCTCTTAACTCAGAGTTATGATTTTTTCCCTTTATAATAACTTGCTCATGAGAGTTTACTTTTATTAAAATGAATTCTGTTGGACTTTATCAGTGATTTGGACATTCAGTTATTAGTTGCAAAGTGTTCACCTGCTAACCGGTTGATTCGCAGCACTCAGCAACCAATAAGATGTCCTATCACCTTGGAGGTCACCTCTGGCCTGGGACATCACGTAAATCAATTTATTATTTCAGGGACTCCTTCCCCACAGAATGAGTTAAGAAGGAAACCATAGGCTCTGGATGGGATTACACACAGATTCACACATGAGCACTACAGATAGATGAACACATGCACTACATATAGGCACAAACATATATGTATAATACAGACACACATGATCCAATACACACAGTACTACAGAAAGACACACACAGCCCTACAAATAACTACACATCATTACAGATGCTGTCATGCAGACACACACACTATATTCACACATGCAAACAGCACTACATACAGACATGGGTGAAAGTAGCACTACATAAACAGTCATGCACACAGAGCACCACATGCAGACATGCATACAACACTACTTGCAGACACACACACACACATAGCACTACATACACACATACATACAGCACTACATACAGATATGGGCACACAGTGCCCTAGATACACAGATGCGCATACACAGCATTACATGTAGAGGCACACACACACTCAGCATTACATGCAGACACATGCACATAGCATTACAAGCAGACACATGCACACAGCATTATATGCAGATGCACACACAAGACGTACATATACAGATGCACATGCATAAAGCACTGCATACAGACACACATGGACACAGCACTACATACAGACTTGAGTGCACACAACACTACATACACAATCTTGCATATACAGCACTGCATGCAGACACATGCACAAATTCCACTTGCAGACCCTTGCACATAGCACTATATACAGACATGGGCACACACAGAACTTCTGTAAATATGGATGGAGCAAAGGGAAGCTAAGTGAATTATTGCATACACAGCATAACATGCATATACACACACACACTCTCAGCATTACAGGCAGACACATGCACACAGCATTATATGCAGATGCGCACACAGCAGTACATGTACAGATGCACATGCACAAAACACTGCATACAGACACACACGGACACAGAACTACATACCGACTTGAGTGCACACAGCATTACATACACAATTTTGCACATACAGCATTGTATGCAGATACATGCAAATGACACTTCTTGCAGACTCATGCACATAGTACTAAATACAGACATGGGCACACTTAGAACTACTGTAAATACAGATGGAGCAAAGGGAAGCTAAGCGAATTATTACTTACACACTATGAAAACTCTATGGCTTTTGGCTGATGTGGGGCTGATTTTAAAATTTGGGGCTGTTTTACAGGGATTGGGTGGTGGGAGGACACCAAGAGAAGGCGGGTGCGGGAGGGACTTTGTGAGAGGAAGAAGGAGATTACATGACTTGACAGGGCCAATCACGCAGTTGGAGTTACTATATATTTTCCAGAGGGCCCAGTGACCCCTCGCATGAGTGACCCTGATGCGTGAGTGCCACGAAGCAGGAGTGTGGCGTCTGACTTGGAAGCGTCTGCAGGGTGACAGCAGGGAGGACAGCAGGCCACATGCCATGCTGGGGAGTGGTGAGTAGCAGTCAAGTAAGTAGATCCACTAAGGGATGGCTGACCTGTTAAAGTAGAGGAGCAGAGAACGAATACATGAAAGGAAGCACAAAGAAGATGGGGATTCTAGGGATTGGGACAGTAAGCATGTATGGGGAGGGAGGGGGTTTGCTGGTAGGCTAATAGGAGAGGAGGCAGGATGGGTATTAGGTTGCAATGGTTGTGGGGCTGCCATAATCTTGGGGATTGCATGGAGGGCAGGGGATGCATGGTGAGTAGGCAGTTAAGACAACTTGGAGAGTAGCTGGGTTGGTTGAGGAGTGAGCTGGGTAGATGGGGGCTGAGTTGGGGGATCACCAGGGTCAGGAACATGAGAAGGCCTTCCCAGAGGTTACAGCAGGCAAACAAATGGTAAACAAAGGAGAAAATGATTGGGAAGACAATCAGGAGCAGCTGGGAGCAGGGCTGATGACTGGAGGTGTCAAGCACCGGGAAGGACAGGAATAAGGGAGTGCAGAGAGATACAAGTCAGAGTGGGAGGCTGGAGTAGGTCAGAAAGCAGAGAATGATAATTGGAGCAGGTTCTCCATTTTGTCTGGCCTGAGGAGCGGGTGGGAGGGAACTTACATAGAAGGAAAGGGAGGAGGACATTGCAAAAGGGTAAGGGGCACAACAGTGAGTCAGATAACATGAGTTGTAGACCAGATGGCAGCAGAAGCAATGGGGGAGAGGAGGTAGGTGGTGGAACAGCAAGTAAGGGAGGGAGGAGAAGGGGCAGGCAGAGAATGGGCAGAGGGCACAGTTGACAGCCAGGCAAGAAAGCTCAGGGGGGTGGGGTGCAAGGAGGGAAAGGCACAGTTCAGTGGGGTCATGGGGAGCCAGTGGCAAGGGGGTGCTATGGTAGTGGGTGGGGCAACAGTTATAGGAAGGGGAGAGGAGAAGCAGATGGGGAGAGTATGAGGGTGGAATCTGACAGATCGGGCATGGGTGTTAGAGGGGAGAGGATGGGGCAAAGAATAGGGAACAAGCAAGGTTCAGGGAAGGCTCAGGGGTCCATAGGCAAGGATGAAGGGGGCAGGGATCAAGTCAGGGGGCAGGGGAATAGCAGTCAACAGGGGAGGTTAAAAGGATAAAGGAGGAAAGGTCATCATTCTGGGGAACTCAATACCTAAGTGTGTAAGATGGGGGAGAAGGAGCAGAAAAAGCAGCATTTGTGTGGAGTGCATGCTAGGCGTGATGGCAGGTAGAGTGGGACAGCATATTACCAGGTGTGTGGGGAGGGAAGGGGGAAAAAACACATATTGTGGTAAACCTGAGCATGAACAACCTGGAGTGGAGAAGAGCAGAAGAGGCGCAGAATAATTTCAAGAAGGTGGAGAAATTATGCAGTATATGGGGAAGGTCGGTAGCCTTCTCTGAAATTCTCCCAGTACCAAATGTGAGTGCAGCCAGGAAGCAGAGAATGACAGACTTCAGTAAACGGCTGGGGGAATGGTATGGGTCCATGGGGTATGGATTGGTGGGGGGGGGCAACAAATGGGAGAACACAAACCTGTATGAGCTGGATAGGTTGCACCTTAGCAGGGAAGGCTCGCAGGTGCCAGAGCAGAAGTTGGGGGAGCTCATTAAAATGAGTTACAATTTAAACTAGGTAAGGGGGGAAAGTCACCAGGAAAGAGTGGCCTTTGGACCTCCCCCCACAGCAGGGCAGGAGCCAAATTTAAATAGAAGAGGGGATGGGTGGGTAGGATAAAGGCACAGAGGGGATAAGATCACAATGGAGGGTGGTATTATTGAACGCTAGGAGTCTGTGGAAAAAGATGGCAGAGTTGCAGGCAATGATGGTGGAAGGGGGGGTTGGACATAGCCACCATCACCAAGACATGGGTAAGCCACCACCATGACTGGGACCTAGCCATACCAGGATTGAAGATATACCAGAGGGACAGGGATAAAGGGAAAGGGGTTGGGGGTAGTCATCTACATGATGGAAGGGATAATATGTAATAGGGAGGAGGCAGAGGAAGACAGGGCAGAAGCCATTTGGGTGCAACTACACAACCCATGGGGTAGAAATGTAAGATTGGGGGCAGTATATAGGCCTCCAGCTCAGGAGGAGGAGATTGATAGGGAGCTGGGAGAACAGTTAAGGAGGCTTAGTGGTAAAGGGAGCACTGCGGTGACTGGAGACTTTAATCTGCCAGGGTTGGACTGGAACATCCCGGCTACTTTGTGTGTCAGGGAGAAGATCCTCCTGAAAGCCTTCCAGGATGGCTTCTTGACACAGAGGGTAACTGGGCCAACTAGGAAAGGGAACATTCTGGACCTGGTGCTGGCAGACAGGGAATAAGTCATAGATGTTAGGGTGCAGGATCCCCTTGTGGAAAGCAACCACCACACAGTGTGGTTCACACTCAATCTAGGTAAAGAGGCAGCCACCACAAAGACTAAGGTCCTGGACTTCAAAAGGGAAGACTTTGGCAGGATGGGCTATATACTAGAAGGTCACATAACTATCATCCACCCTAACATGGATGCCATGCAAAAATGGGCAATCAACTGGGCTTGGTTGAGGCCACTAGCACATGTGTAAAGAGGAAAAGGAAGAAATCCAGGACCAAGAAGTCAAGCTGCATGAACAGGGAGGTAGAGGAGAGGGTGAGGGAAAAGAGGGCTGCCTTTGGAATCTATAAAAGATCCAACAGAGAGGATAACAGGGAGGAATATGTGAGGAAATCCCAGAAGGTGAGTGGAACAGTAAGGGCAGCTAAGGCATCAAGAAAACTGAGGTTAGCACAGCAGATCAGAGAAGGTGAAAAGGATTTCTTCAGGTATATATAGGACAAGAGAAAAACTAAGTATCAGATTGTTAGGATCAAGAATGGCAGTGGTTGGGCGGAAAAGGGAGCAGAGCAGGCAGAAGTGCCCAACGAATACATCTGTTCTCCAGGGAGAGGGCAGAGCCCATACCTCAGGGAAAGGGTGGAATGGGTGTATGGGGGAGGCAGTCACGGATGGAGTAATCACAGAGGAAAGGGTGTTAGAGCGCCTTAAGTTCCTCAGGATAGATAAGGCCCCTGGGCCTGATGCAGTTCATCCTAGAGTCCTGAGAGAGTTAGCAGAAGTCCTGGTGGGGCCTCTGGTGGACCTATTCAACACTTCTCTGGATCTGGGGTGCATGCCTAAGGACTGGAGGGTGGCTCATGTTGTGCCCTCCATAAGAGGTGGCTCAGGGACGAACCAGGGAACTATAGACCAGTGAGCCTTACCACAATTGTAGGAAAGCTAATAGAGTCTATCCTCAAGGAAAGGCTGGTAAAATTTCTGAAGGATAATGGTCTCTAGGATGGCAAACATCACGGGTTTGTCTCAGGTAGATCCTGCCAGACAAACCTAGTGGATTTTTTTATTGGGTGACAAGGGCAGTGGACAAAGGTCATGTGGTGGACGTCCTTTACCTGGACTTCAGCAAGACCCTTGACTCAGTGCCTCATGGTAGGCTGACCAGCAAATTGAGCAACCTGGAAGCAGGCAGGAAACAGGTCATATGGGTCAAGAGCTGGTTACAGGATAAGCAGCAGAAGGAAGTAGTGGGGGGTGAATTATCAAAGCCCAGAGCAGTAACAAGTGGAGTTCCACAGGGCTTTGTTCTGGGACCAGTGCTGTTTAACATTTTCATAGCCAACATTTTGGATGGGATAAAAAGTAAGATCTGCCTCTTTGCAACGACACTAAGATCTATGTGGAAGTAGATGAGGGGGAAGGCGGCAAAGTACTCCAGGAAGACTTGGCAAGACTGGGATGGTCAAACAAATGGCAACTTGGGTTCAATGCTAAGAAGTGCAAAGTCATGCGCTTGGGAGCCAGGGACCCCAGAAATAGTTATTGGTTGGGAGGAGTGCAGTTATCTACCTCAACAGAGGAAAAGGATCTGGGTGTACTGGTAACAGGGGAAATGAACCACTCATCCCAGTGCAGGAAGGCAGCGGCAAAGGCCAACAGAATGCTGGGTTGCATTGCAAGGGGAATTACTTCTAGGAGAGGGGAAGTCATCCTGTCCCTGTACAGGTTCCTGGTGAGGTTGCACTTGGAGAACTGCGTGCAGTACTGGTAGTCCTACTTGAAGAAGGACAACAAGCTACTGGAGGGGGTGTAGCGCAGGGCATCAAAAATGATCCTGGGATTGGGAGATAAACCTTATGAGGAGAGACCGAGAGAGCTCAATATGTATTACCTGGAAGATAGAAGGGAGGGACAGATATGATTGCGACATTCAAATACCTGAAGGGCATGAACAGGGTAAGCACTGAGAGTATTTCAAACTAAAAGGTGAGAGGGAAACCAAGGGGCACAGTCTGAAATTGGAAGGAGGCAGATTCAGGAGGGAAATGAGGAGGCATTGTTTCACCGAAAGGGTGGTCACAGGATGGAATGTACTGCTGCAGGAGGTGGTATCACTGGGGACAGTGAGCAGCTTCAAGAGGGGGTGGGACAGGATCAAATGGAGAGTTGAAATCAGGAGTGGACATGGGGTGTTAGGGAAACAGCAGGAAAAAAGGGGGGAGGCAAGGGGAGTGGGGGGCAGCTATACTCTGAATGGCTGAAGTGCTGCACACTCGAGCAGACTAGATAGACCATAAGGCCTGTATCTGCTGGCAATTTTGTATGTTCGTAAATATACAGATGTGTGCACACAGCATTACATGCAGACATGCATGTTAAACACAGGAAGGCACTAACTCGATTAAGATTTGGGCTGTACACAAAATGGGGAAATATGTAAGAAACATAAATCAAACATGCTCTGGATGTAATACTGCATTGATGAGTATAACACATTTAACCTTTGAATGCCTGGTGTTTCAAGAAGAAAGAAAAACCCTAATTTTTGACATCTTTAAAAATCTGGTTGGTTAGAAAAAAATGAACAACTGAGAATCATTTTTAATTTATAAATGCCTTACTCAGGTATTTGCACTGGCTTGTTTTGCACATAGGTTAGCAGTAAGATTAAAGTGGAGGCTATAAGTCTGGTGTATAGAAGGAAACTACATGTAAGGTTGGCCAATATATAAGGAAGTCTGCAAATTATTTTATCTGATGCTTTGTAACTGTGTTTTATGTTTGTATTAATGTGAGGTTTGTGATAATTTATGAAATGCTATGTATGAAACACATATTTAATAAATACTGTAATCAAATAAAACTGAACCTTGAACCTCACACACACACAGAATTCCATGCAGATACATACACAGCAGTACATATACAGATGCACAGAGCACTACATATAGACACACACGTGCACAAAACTATTTACAGATACACATAACCACAGCAATACATGCAGACATGCAGGCACTACTTACACAAGCAATAACACATGACGAAGTGTGGTTTATTGCCTGATAAGAGCACGCCTAGGGGTGTACTAAGGCACGAGGCGCTTGCCCCGAGTGCCTTATGCCACTGGGCGTGCTCTTATCAGGTGATAAACCGCACCTCGGAGTGTGTTATTGCGCTTATAAAATGGGCAGTCTAGTAAAGAAGTTAATTGAAAAAACAGAAAGTAGAAAGTGGAAATAAAAAAGTATAATAATATGATCAGTAAAAAAATAATAAAAAGTAGTCCCTGCCATTGTGTTTTACTGGAGATGTTTAATGTAGGTGCTTGACTGGTGTTTGTGTCTAAAGTCCCCAGGTATCAGTCACACACAGAAAAATATTCAAACCATGTTTTTACTTCACACTCAAACACATATTCAAGCCTTTTTTTTTTTTTAAATATTCTTACTTTGCGCAGGCTGTTTCAGTTACAGACATTGAATCATCGAGACAGTTTGAGTTGCAGGCATTGGGAATTGACCTTTGCAGTGTTTCTTGGCTCCCTTCCCGTTCTCCAAAAATAGAGAAAGCCATTTTTTTTTTGAGGTTCGACAGTTTACTGTGTTTATTTAAATTAAATGGCTTGCTGACTGGGAGCGAGCATGTCCCTCAGCAGCCACCGTACAAACTCGTTTTGTGCTTCTCATTGCGCAAAATGTTAGGTTGACGGAGAAAAGGAAACTTAGTTCACTTTTGTGGTGACAGATGATATTTTTTGGAATGGGAGCATAAATATGCTGAAGTTGCTATTTAAAAGTGCAGCGCACTCTAAAGAGAAATCCCTGATGGAGGATCGCTGTCGGACTGGCTGCACACGCATGACTCGGCTTGAATGGAATTGCCGTTTTTATTTGTCGGAGCAGGACAGGTTACTAATTCTGGGGGAAAGTTTTGTGTTGATTTTTACATTAGCTTTTTAATGTGGTGGTGTAATCCTCCTGCAATCGTCCGTTAGTAGAGGTTGTGTCATGTATTGTTGCCATCTGTGTTTCTTGTCACTTCGGACTATTGATTTTGCGCTGCCTCTCGCTCAGCTGTGCCAGGCTGTCTTCTTGTTTTTGCTTGGCACAGCTCAATGATTCGCAGTTGTCAAAGGGCAGACTGGCAAGCGTTAGTGCCGGTTGGGTAAAATACCAGGGATTAAGGACACGGTTAGGAGGATGAAACAGCCAATCAGTGGCTTCATTTTTTTTTGCCCATTTTATAAACAGCATTTAGACATGCAGATACACACAGCAGTACATACAGATGTACACAAACAGCACTACTTAAAATACATCCAGCACTACATATACAGATACACCATTGTTACATACAGATGCATATGCAGTCTTACACAAACAGACCACACAAATCTTTTCTTACCTTTCATTCCCTTCTTGATGATATGTGGCTTGTTCAGATCCTTTTTTTTTTTGCAACTTATTTACCCAAGCTAGCCCAGTTGACATGCAACATCTTATTTTCCACAAGGTCCTATTTCTACCCATTTGAATAGCTGAAAGGACCAGAGCACTTGAGTACCTGGGAAGGGCACAGCTAGTGGTGGGTTTGTATGTTGACAGCAGTAGGGCATTTGCCAGTGGTGTTTAGATGTCCACTCTGCCAACAAAAGAGGAGGCCTATTTAGGGCAATTTAGCTGCCAGTACCGGTGGCAATGGTTGAAGCCCATCAGAGCCAGTTGGATGCCACCAGTGGTGGTGGCAATGATTTGTGATAGAGTTGATGGTCAAAGAGTTTACACAGGGAAGGAGCAGGTTGTTTTTTTGCTGAGACTGGTGCTGGGAAGGGAGGTCATATAGAAAAAAGGAGTAGTTGCTTTTTGTGCCGAAACCAGAACTGGTAAAAGAGGCTGCAGGTGGAGTCAGGTGGAGGAGGCATGAGCACCGGCAGGTGCTCAGTAGTGTGAACTCCCTCCTGGGAGAAAGTGTGGGGCTGCTGTGGTGTGATTCTGCAGCTGCAAGTTGTAATGGGACTTCAGGCAAAACAAAAGAAGCTCATCACAAGGAAATTGCTCTGGCTGCCAACATTGGAACTTGGGATCCCCTGTTGGCTCCATGTCAGGAAGCCAAATTCATAATTTAATTTTATTGTCCCTCACTCATGGCTGTAGCTGAATAGATGTCCTGTATTTCCACTCTCTGACACTACTGCTTCAGAATATGGTGGGCCAGGGAAGAAGGTGAGGAAAACAGAAGTTGGTCTGAATGCAGGAATGCCATTGCATGGCTGGGAAGTCAGTGGAAGGGAGCTTGCAGAAACTGCCATGGTGGTCATGGCACACTTCCAGCATGGAAGAGGAGCAGCTTTGGCTACAATGATCCCATGTGAGAGTGGAGCCAGAATACTCCTATTGGGGGGAGGGAGTGCAATGGAAATGGAGGGTTGGCAGGAAGGCAAAAGTTAGTGCCAGTGAGAGCAAGCAAAGGGCGGGGTTTGCTAGCAAGTTGCTAGCAAGTTATGTTCCTCAGCATATCAGGAAGTGAAATGGTTGAGCTGTCCTTCATGAGGAACACCTCGCATTGCATGCAAAAAAAGATTCCCTACACAAAACACAGTGAAATCAGTCTGGAAGCTTCTTGTAGGTGGAATGGACAGAAAAAGTATAGTATGCTCCAGTTCAGACAGTGTTCCAGTTCCATGTTAAAGACAGGACTGCACCCAATAGTTCCTCAGTTCCTCTTGTTTTTGGAAAAACTCACAAAGTGATTAAAAGAAATGGGGGCTGTAATGCCACAGTCCTCTAATTAGGTATTTCCCCATGTCTGATGGTCACAGGTACACTCAGCTGCAGGAGTAAAAAATACCTGAACCCAACCTACACTATACAGGAATTACCTAAAAGTGGCAAATAGCCACATACTGTACAGCAATTGAGAATAAAGCAGATAATATTATAGGTATCACTATTTAAGGTCAGATAGTCACTATGCAGATTGTACATACAGTAATTATCTGGTTAATTTGATTTCAGATAAAACAGTAACTAATGTATCTGACTAACTACCTAAGTCAGAAGATGACAGCCTTGCTAAATTATCTGTTCTAGAAAAAAAAAAACAGAAAAACAATAGCAGCTAGACAAACTGAGATTAAGTATCTGTATTATCCTTGAATGACTAAGAAGGCGCTACCCAGTGGTATATTAGGACCTGGGAGAATATCTGTTCATTTCATGATTTTGAAAAGGTGTTCTCAACTTGTATAACATCCTTACAGTCAATTGCATATTCAAGCGATATGGATGTCAAAAAAGGAGGTTGCGCTGAAGAAATTCCTTATTTTCCACTTGTTAAGGTCTTAGCTAGAAATCAACCAGTTTTAGGCAACTTGTGCAACATCCCTATGGTTAGGGGTATAGAAGCTGACTTTTCCAGTTCTGATGGGTTGGGATGGGTGAATTACAGCCAGAACCAAAAAAGAGCTGAGAACAGAGGGCTATATTGCCCTGCAGAGGCTCACTTTTCCAGTTCTGATGGGTTGGGATGGGTGAATTAGAACCAGAACCAAACACAAACTGGGAGCAGAGGGATATGTTGCCCATATAAACAAATATTTTGAAAGCAATTTTTATAGCATCTATGTACCTACAGTTTAAGAAAAGAGCCAAAACATCAAACTGTTTCTGTACTACTCTCTATCCCTTATAAACTCAAAGGATAGCTGGAACAGACAGGAGGCAACCAGACAGGCTAAATATTTGTGGCAAATGTTGAAAAGGTGCAGATTAATCTACTGAGCTGTTTTAGATGCTTTTTGTTGCAGTATTAGTTAGTGCTCTAAGCAATTAAAATCACAAATTGTAGTGCGAATGAAATAATGTGTGTGACCTACTGGGTCAAGATGACAATCTAATTGTCATCTTGATTATTCCTAGTTCCTGGTTATGCAATACCAGAAAAAGAAAGTGTGTCCAGGAACCCCATGTCCAACCATGTGAGCCCATATCTAAGTGGTTAGAGCACCGGGATGGTATTATGGGGACCTGGGTTCAGTTCCCAGTAGGTCATAACATTTCTTTCTCACTACAGTTTCCTTAGCAGTGCCTAATACTGCACAAAAACATCAAACATCTAATTGTCACCTTGATTCTTCTTAGTTGCTGTGTATGCAATACCAGAGAAAGTAAGTGTGCCCAGGAAGTCCAGGTCCAACCATGTGAGCCTGTAGGTGAGTGGTTAGTGCATCATGACAGTATTCTGGGGACTTGGGTTCAAACCCCAGTAGTTCATATTTCTTTCTTACTACAAGTTGTGAGTTCTTTTAGACATTTTAGCTGGTACCCCCCCCCACACCGAATCAGTGTGTTTTAAAAACAAACAAAAAAAATTATTGTGATAACTGCAATTAAAAGTTATTGGTAACGCACTTTTGATTTTGGTAGCAAGGGGCACATGTAATATATCCAGCTACTTGCACAGATGTCTGCAATTGGGGGCAGAATAACTGATATGCCTGTTTAAACATATCTCTCGCTACACTTTGGGCTGAGATATTCATAGCAGCGACCTACAGTAAAAGGAAAACAAATGCTGGTCAGATGCACTATGGCTGCTAAAACATTAATTTGGTAAGGGTGTTTCATGGCTTCCAATGTAAAGATGAATTGCTGTAGTCAACTCTGTGTTTAAATATAATGTTTGCTAAAAGTAGATCATTTATGTGATTGATCCTGTGTTTCCCAAGTGTTTAAAATGTGAGTGATGAGTGCATGTTATACTATATGTGGAAGGAGAGAGAGCTCCGTACCAATGCCTTCCAATAATGGTAGAAGGAATGGTGCAGTTAGGAGAGGTATGTCTACACTGAGGACTGTGGGCCAACCTGGATAAGAACCTACTGTATACTTAGGTGATGGTCTGCTTTCACTCAGGAGACAGCCACAGTCCTTAGTGGTGGATTCGATGTTACTTCTATGGACAATTAATGTAGCCGAGGGGAGTGGTGGTGATGGAAGAAATATGGGAGGCAGAAAGTGGGTCACCACAAGCTGGGACAGAGAGTAGGGAGATCCCAAGGGGAGACAGTCTCATCAGGATGCAAGTTATTCAGGGAAACAGGGGGTTATCAAATGAAGAAGGGAGAAAACAGCAGTCAAAGGAGAAAGTTGTGGAAGGGGGAACAGTTGGAAAAAGGAGGAAGCAGCAAGAAGAAAGGTGAGGGTCGTCAAAATGGTGCAAGGTCTGCATCAGAAGCCCTATGAGGAGAGACTGAAATAGTTCAATACGTATATCCTGCCCAGTGGTGCTGAGGGTTGAGGTGCTGGACTCCACACCTCATGCTACACTGGCAACCAGGGTTCAGGAATGAGCCTGGGATGCTAGGGGTCAGCTCGGGGGGTGGGAGGAGCTGGATGGAGTCACCAGCTGGCAACTCCCCTCTCCTGGGGTGGGTTAGGAACCATGCCAAATAATGGGTGATGTTGGTAGGGAAGGGTGTTGTTAGGTGAGTGGTAGAAGCCATGCTTCACCATGGCTTACCGCTTGGACACTGGTCCTGTTCACCAGCATTCTCGACGGCAGGGATGGGACAAACTAGCTTCCTAACAAAAAATTCCACCCATGGCTGTGCAGAGTGATTGCCAATCAGGGGAGAAGGAGCTCCAGATAGTGGTATGCTGCCACCGAGCCCTAGCCAGAGTCTGTTTAAATAGATATTAAAACATATGTATATGGTACACCCTGGAGGAGAGGGCTATCATGGAAACCTTCAAAATACCTCATGGGGGTTAATAAGGTACAGGAGGGAGATATGTTTAAGAGTAAAAGGTGCTGTAGAACAAGGGGTCTTGATATGAAGCTGGAAGGAGGTAGATGTGAGGAAGTACAGTACACACCACTTAATTGGGATGTGGACAAACCAGGGCAGCTGCTTTATTGGGTCATCCAACCGGGAACCATTTAAGTGGCAGTTCATTTCAATGGCATCACCATCCTTTTAATAGTGATGGGGATGCCAAATTATTGGGATGATTCAGTCGTTTTCTATCCTGTTCACATTAATGGGCTGCTGATGATGTGTGAGTAGCACCACCACACGCCTTCACATACTGATCACAGCTTAACTGACTCCTGATCTCCTGACCTAATTAACTCGACGGGCTGCTGAGGATGTGTGATTAGCAACTTAACACATCCCACTTCTGACCTCTCCCCAACACCCGTGTCCTCAAGCTGTGGGACGTCAACCGGCTGAGTTGAACAGCAGTATACCCATCTTCATGCTGCCCCTGTTCACTGAATCCTCCCTGATGCTCGTTTTTAAATTAAAAAAAAGCAGCATACCCATCTGCCGAGTGTGCTCTCTTGCTTGCTTCTGAATAAAAATCAATCTGATCGCAAACCACAATGATCAGTGCAGCATACCAGATGGAGTAGTGAGCAGCAAGCTGTGTTACAAATGCTCGCAATATGCAAACTGTTTTTTTTCTTTTCCTTGTCCTCGATGGCAGTCAGCAGTAGGAAAACTCTGATCACAAGCCACAATGATCAGTGCAGCCTACCAGATGGAGCAGCGAACTGTCTCACAAATGCTCGCAACCCACAAACTGTTTTTGTTTCTTTCCCTTGTCCTCGTCGGCAGTAAGAAAACTCCAGTGGCAAGCTGCAATGATCAGTGCAGCATACCTGTCTTGCCGAGCACTCACTCTTGACTGTTTCTAAATAAAAATAAAATACACACCATCCAGAAGAAGATGAAGCACTGAGCTGTTTCACAAATGCTCACTACCAGCAAACTGTTCTTTTTCTTCCTTTTCCTTGTGGTCATTAGCAAGCGAAAAAATGTAAATTTATGAACTTCTGTTTTTCAGAATGGCTGCTTACTAGGGACGAAGGCCCTGTCACCAGGGCATCCCTATTAAGCAGCTTCCACTGTATTTCTTCACAGAAAGGGTAGTGGATTCCTGGAACAGCCTTCCATGGGAGGCAGTGGGAGTGAAATCACTGGTGGGTTTCACAAATGCCTGGGACATGCACAAAGAAATCCTAGGAGGAAGGAATTGGGTGGAAGAGACAGTGCTGTAGGGCAAATTAGGTCTGCAGAAAAAGTGATCATAATTAAGAATGGGCAGACTAGAGAGTCACGTGATGCTGTGCAGGGGATAGGATGTGATCTTCGGAGCTCCGCTCTCTTGCCGACCCAAACCGCTATTAACGCCCATTTACTCCAGCTATTTCCTCAATATTACAATAAATTAAGAGATCAAGAGTCAAAAGGCAGTGTTTGGTTGCTATCTGCACCTGAACATTTCTGCAACATGTCTATGCAGCAAGCAGTTGAGGATGCCATGCAGAAGTCAGAAGCTAAGCGCCCTCGCCATAGTTCCTCTCCCCAAAGTCCTCTGGAGAAGCTTTCACCCTCGCATGTCTACTCAGAGCTATCAACTATCAAAGGGGCTTTGATGAAGTTAATTGAAGATGTTGCGGACTTCAAATCAGCGCTTACCCAGCTAGCCCTCAGGGTAACAGATGCAGAAGCTAGAGTAGCCTCTGTGAAAAGAAAGCAGGATAAAATGGAGCCTGAGGTGGTGGAAATTAAAAGAACTTTAACCAAAATGGAAGATCGCCTTGATGATTTAGAGGGGAGAAACAGGAGGAACAACCTGGTGCTGATAGGGCTGCCTGAAGGGGAACAGGGCCCTAACACAATACAGTTTTTAAAACATTTCCTGAAGAAAACTGTGGGTCCCTCCCTGAATGGTCCAGAGTTTATTATTGAGAGAGCACACAGATCCTTGAGGGCAAAACCCACTCCGGCTGACCCACCTAGGCCTATAATCTTTAAATTACTAAATTATCTAGACCGCGAATTCATTCACAAGGAAGCTAGAAAACTATCAGCTATTCTGTGAGAAGGTAAAAAATTGAGACTGGTTCCTGATTTAGCATTAAAAACCCGTCAGCTAAGAGCTTCATTTCGCCCCATCACTTCCAAGTTGTGGGCAGCTGGCATAAAGCATCATATGTTATACCCGGCTCGTCTGGAAGTGTCCTTAAAAGAAGGAGCTAAGCATTTGGACACTGTAGAGGATGCTGTAAAAGCTCTGAAAAAAAGTTATCCCGATTTATTTCCTAAGTGAGAAGGTTCTGGTTTAGTTATAAGAGGACTTAAAAGATCAGCTCCAGGAACATTTGAGAAAGACTGTGTATCACCGCACTGTCTAAATACTTTTAGGCTGATCTGCCCTACGAAATGGTTGCTAGAAGAAGAGCTTGTATTTTTTCTAATCGAATGGGAAAAGTTTACTCTTTGGGACATTATTGGACACTTTCTGGTTAATTCTGATTATTCGTTCCTTATTTATTCTCTGGTTGACTTATGAAGATGTTGTGAGGGATGCCATAGCTTGGTTTGTCCGTTAGATGGCGCCAAATACTTCTGGTTAAATGACAAGTGTTTATTGCCAGATCTGTTGATTTTAAGCTGCCTGATCTCTCGGTACTATAGTTATTTTGGCGTCTCCCTCTCTCAATTTTGATTTCTGTGGAGGTTTACTGCCCATTATGTTTTCGGCTCAGGGGAAGAGATAGATAATTTTCCTTTTTTGACCTCTTGGACAGTCAGTGACACCAAACAGCACTCCCAGGGGAGAGCTGTGACGATTTAGTCCTATACAGCTTCGTTGCTTCTTTCTCACTGTTTCTCATTCAGTCCCTTCGTTATTGGACCAGTCAGCTATTCTGGCATAATTTACACTAATTATAGTCATCCTGGGAGAGGGCTTCACAGCCTATACGGGAGCTTGGGTCATAGGCTTAAACGGAAGTGTAGTAGGCCATTAAATATGTTTGGGTGTTACTTTTGCACTGGGAATAGTATGGTCCCTCAAGGGAATATCCCTATCAGGATCCCAAGCCTGATTTATTTTATTATCTAATGCTCTGGAGTCTTCCTTTCCATATATAAATGTTTGGGCCCTAGCAGAATCAAGTTATGTAAAAGTCAGCGGTCATGTAAGCTGAATAGTAATAGGTTTCCCTTTTTGTCTGTCTATGGAAGTCCGGTTTCCTAACTATTGTTGGGGGTGACATATGGGAGGATGGTGGTTGGGCCACAAGCTACTCCCATACTTTTTCTCGTTTGGGGGTTGGGGAGGTGGTAGAGCGACTCTCGCTCCTTTGTGCATATCATGGACCATGTGGTAAGGAGGAGGCTTAGGGCCTGGGTGTGGAGACTTGTATATAGTTCAAAATTTTTGAGTGTTAGCTTAATTTTAGGGTGTTTTGAGGATATTTTCGTGGTAGCTTGTTTTCTTTTTTGGGAGCGGGGGTGGCAGCCGAACAGCCCTTCAACCACCTTTTATTACATGGCACAATTAAGGATTAATTTATGTCCAATGGCTTGAATATTCTTTCATGGAACATAAAAGGGGGGAAAGACAATAAGAAGAAATATACTGTTTTAAAACATCTTGCAAAGTATGACCCTTCTATAGTGTTTCTCCAAGAAACACATATGCTTCCAGAACAGTTACAGTTCTTTAAAAAGAGCTGGGTAGGCCAAGCCTTCGGAGCGGGATTCAGTTCTAATAAACGTGGGGTGGCCTTGCTGCTTGCCAAAAAAATACCCTTCACTCCAGTGGAGTCTATTACTGACCCTGAGGGGAGGTTTATTTTTGTTGTAGGCAAACTGGGTAGTTTTGATATAGTATTGGGATCAGTTTATGGCCCTAATGTAGAAACCCCCTCCTTTTTTACTCAACTAGCTATGGTATTGTCCTCCTTTTTACAACATCCTGTTATAATCGGAGACTGGAATTTGGTTCAAGCAAATGATTTGGACTGTACTTACCAAAGGGGAATGGGACTGTCTTCAACACAAAAAGCCTCAGTTGAATTTATCTCCTCCTTGGGCCTTATAGACCCTTGGAGAGTACTTAATCCATCAGGAAAAGGGTTTACTTTTTTTTCTCCAGTACACAAAAGGTACTCTCGTATCAACTACTTTCTAGTAAGTCACCAACTAATTTCATGTATGATTGATTCCAAAATACTAGCTCGAGTAGTTTCTGACCACTTCCCAATACTAATTCAGATAGAAATACCTAATGTCCCTATCAGGTCGCATACATGGTCATTAAACAATGGATTGTTAAAAGAAAAGCTAATCATTTCAAAATTCCAATTTTTTTTGCAGGATTCCATTAAGGTTAATTATAATTTGATCCCTGCTGTGGATCGGGTCTGGGCAGCCTTAAAAGCAACCTGAAGGGGAGAATTTATACGTATTGCTACAGTACAAAAAAGGAAAAAGGTCAGTCAAATGAATAACTTCCTGCAGAGAATTAAAAGTTTGGAAAATAAAGGGGTGGACAAACTCTCGCCTTTAGAAGACCAGGAACTCACTAGGCTAACAGCACACTATGCTAGTATTTTACTGGAGAGGGTGGAGAGGTCAGCTTCATTATTAAAGGCTTCTTATATTGGCCAAGGAAGTAAAGCAGGTAAATTACTTGCTTGGCAACTAAAGCAGCAGTCAGCATCCAAATGGATAGCAGCTATTAAACATCCCCAATCAGGATCTTTGGTGGTTAGTACTCCGGAGGTTCTAACTCTATTTCAGGAGTACTATAAGGTACTGTACTCTCCAGACCCATTGCTGGGGGTCCATACTGAGAAAATGTTAGCATTTTTGGAGAAAGCTGGTTTACCCACCTTGTCCAGTGATAGTCAGACCCTTTTAGTAGCCCGAATCACTGGGGAAGAAATTTCAGCAGTGATCAATTCTTTAAAACCAGACAAGGCACCGGGCCCAGACGGGTTCACAGGCCTATTTTATAAAACCTTTAAAAACTATCTTATGCCTCTGTTGCTACAGCTCTATAGTTATTGGAGCTCCTTCCCAGCCCTGGACCAGTCATTATTTGAAGCGAGAATAATCCTTCTACCTAAGCCGGGGAAGGATCCATCAGTGGTCAGCAATTACAGACCTATTTCTCTGTTGAACATTGATGTCAAAATATATGCAAAAATCCTGGCTAATAGGTTGGGGGGAGTATGGAAATGTCTACTAAGCCCTGAACAAGCAGGGTTTGTGGCGGGGCGCACTTCAGCGGATCGTTTTAGGAAATTGTTCCACCTGATTTCTGCATCCAGGGACCCTGAGCTGGAAGTGGCCCTGGTGTCCCTGGATGCATAAAAAGCATTTGATAGGGTGGAGTGCAAGTATATGTTTGAGGTCCTCTCAAAATTTGGTATACCGCAACCCTTCATTAACCAAATTCGGGTTTTGTATTGCTGTCCGTCAGCACGACTGCAATGCAATAATCACATTTCTGATGTCTTCCCACTGTGTCGAGGTACCCGACAGGGCTGCCCTCTTTCCCCCTATTTATTTAATTTATACATAGAACCTTGAGCTAGAGTTCTTAATTTGGAACCAAAGATAAAAGATATTCGATTGGGACATCTTGAATTTAAACTATCCCTGTTTGCTGATGACTTACTTTTTCACATATCGAGCAGTAGACAGTCCCTCCCCCGTGCTCTCCAAATTGTTTCTCAGTTTAGTGAATTTTCAGGTTATAAACTTAATAGAAATAAAACTATGGTATATTCCTTATCTCCTCTCTTTACGAGAGACCTAATTGAAAACATGGGCCTCCAATGGGAAAAAGAATATCTAACCTACCTGGGTATTAAAATCTCTAAAGACGTGTCTACTCTTAAGGATCTCAACTTAGTCCCACTGATAAAATCTACTAAAGAAGATCTGGTGAGGTGGAACAATTTACCGCTATCTTTTTGGGGAAGGGCTAATGTTCTCAAAATGTCAATTTTGTCCAGATTTTTTAACCCCCTGAGTAATCTTAATATTTACCTCTCCAGGGCTTTTTTCTTATCGCTTCAAAGGCTCTGCTCAGATTTCCTTTGGAAAGGGAAAGCTTTGTGTAGGGCCTACAGGAAACTTACCCGCCCTAGAGCATTGGGGAGGGGGAGCTTCAATTACCTGACTATTATGTCTATTATCTGGCAATTCATGCTAATAGATTTTTACATTGGTTTACATCTACGGCCTGCACATTGGATAGCCCCTCTTGGCTGCTCTTAGATAATCAGCAGGCTGGTTCTTGTAATATGGACCTGGAGGCTTTCTTATTTAATCCATGGTCGAATATCCCAATAAAACTTAGGAACTCTCCCCTCAGGTGGAATGTGAGAGCTTTACAGCAATTATGCTCTTTGCTTCAAATTTCCACTATAAAAGACCTGAAGCAACCCCTGTTAAATAACCCAAATTTAAAAATAGATAAGAAAACAATGAAAACATTTTTCGGAGGATCCCACAATAAGCTATACCTAGCCGACTTTGTTTCGGGTAACTCGGTCCTATCTATCTCTACTTTACAAATAAAGTTTAAGGTGCCTCAAAAGAATCAGTTTCAGTTATATCAAATACGTCAGTGTATTAATCACTTTCTGGGTAAACCTCCATGGTCGGACAACGCGGGGGTAGTATTAAATAACCTTTGGTCAATATCCAAGGGGCAGAAAGTGATAGCTAAATTGTATAAGAGGATTGTAAACTATGTTGTGCCAAAGGTTTTCCTCATAGCCTATTATTGGAAAAATAATTACAATAAGGGCTTTTCAGATAAAATTTGGGAAAAGATCTGGAAGCATAATTATCTTTTAATTAAACAGGACTGATTAAGAAATACTCAATTCAATATTCTTCACAACTTATATTTTACGCCTGCTAAATTATTCCAGATTGGGAGGCTAGCCTCAGCAGAATGTTAGGATTGTGGCTCTGAGCTCGCTACATTACACCATAAATTATGGTCCTGCCCTAAAATAGTTAAATTTTGGAATTTGGTAAAACAGTGGGTGGCGCCCTACATTACAATTGCCACATACTTTAATGAGGACACTTGTTTGCTAGGTATGTATTCAGTGATCCCTACGTATTTTCAAAAAATTCAATTAGCATTGGTGGCTATGGTCATTAAGTTAATAATACTTAGACACTGGAAGGAGGAATGGGAACCTTCATTTGGGGAATGGTGGGCGGAATTTCTTACCGCTCTAAATGCAGAAAGATGTGTAGCCCGGTTCTTCCACTCTGGCAAGAAGTTCCAAGAATGCTGGGGTGAACTTTTTTCAATTCTTAAGGACAAATTTGGTTATTGAGTTAATTCCCACCAGTCCCTTTCCCTTTTCCCTCTATTAGGCCTAAGACTCCTCGGTTGTAAGTCTACCATAGATGTTTGTTGTGCTAGTTACCCCTTTGTTAAGAGATGGTTATATTTCTAGGCTTCTTTAGGGGGCATAGTCACTTCCAATATGTTCCTTTCAGCTTACTGTTTTTTTTGTTCTTTTTTTATATATATAGGTTCTCTTTGTGTTGTACCTTTCTTTCACTGTTTCCTCCCTTCTATTATTCTTTGTGTTGGATTGGTTAAGGGCTGTGCCATGAACTTCTACTGTACTATTTAAGGACCTTTGCAAGTGCCTACATGGTTTGTACAATATCAGTTGTAAAGCATCTAGATTACGGTAAAAGGGCTGCTGCGGGTTGGGTGGGGAGGGCCTTGTCTTGTTTTGTTTTTTTATGTTGTTTTATTTTATGGCATATGAACAAATCTGTGATTGTCTAACTAAGACAGAATGTTGTTTTGAGTCCTTTGTTATTTATGAGTTTTGTAATCTGTTTTCTAAAAAATAGTTATTTGCAAAAAAGAATGGGCAGACTAGATGGGTCCAGAGGTCATTTTATGCAACACCCCCCTTTTGGAGATTACTAGTTCTATTTAGCCCTCCCTGGGCTTTTGTGGCCTAATTCAGCCCAGTAGAAAAGAGGGTTAATTCTGCTCAGCACTTGAGTGGAGCCTCCTGCAGGTTGGGAGGTCACCATGGGTGTGTGTGGGTGTGTGTGAAGCCCCTCAATTTAGCTGGGAGGGGGAGTTCCAGAAGGAGGAGTGAGTGATGAGGAAGTGTGTGTGAGTCAGGGCTGGGCAGGGTTGATTGCCCACTTTGGCCTCCACCCAGTGGCACTTGGGGGTACACCGAGGAAGAAGTTGGAGCCAGTAGCCTCAAGCTGCATAGTATCTTGGAGGGCAGCTAAAGTTGAGAGGGGATCCAGCATCCACAAGTCACAGTGTTCCCTGGCAGCCTGTGCTGATTAGTGTAGGGATCCTGTGGACATGAACGTAGCAGGGAGTGTATTGTCCAAACAGCAAGCTGATTTGGAGCTCAGCGGGACATGTCCCCCTTCTCAATTTGGGGACAGTTGCTGCCAGTCTTGGGGAAATGATGCAGGGGTCATGAGGGAACCTGCAAATCCCCAAGCCACAAGGATTTCATGTTCCAAGGGGGAGCCACTGAGACAGTATGGAGAGAGAGTGAGAGATGGGGATCATTGAGAATGTGGGTGCCTGTGAAGAATAATGGTCTGTTAGGCACTGTGAACTGTTTTGGGACTTGTGCTGCCTTAAAGCTTTTGTTGCCATATCAGTCCAGAGTTAATGCTGCCCTAAAGACTGTGCGACCTCCTTGGTCCAGGAAAAAACTGCTATTATGGCCATACCGGCCATGTGAAAGCTGAATAGGTTTCCCAGTAATTAACTGATGCTCCCCAGAGCTATGTGTGAATATGTTTAATGAATTTGGGATCTCTGTTCTTCCTTCAAGTTCTGTGTGGACATTCTGGTTGTTTTCATCCAGCACCAGGGAGGAAAATGGACCATGTGTGTGACATCTGGACCTGGGTAATGTGGCCACTGGAAGTGTTTCTGTTGGTGTGGGTGCCCCCTTTCCATGGACATATTCCATCCATACCCCTAGACATGGAGATGGAGGGCTACATTTCTATGTATGACAGGTTATGTGATTCAAATGGATAAGGCACACCGCTGTTCCAGTTTTGCACTCACGCTATTGGTTTACAGAGCAAGTTTAGATGCAACAGTGTGTACTGGTTGTTGGAGGGAGGGGTAAGGAGATGAGGGCTTGAGGATTCAACAAAAAAACTAAACAAATTAAATGCCTGGGCCATATAATACTATGCACTCCATCAGGCTTAGCAGTGATGAACATTTCATACATATTCTGTAGGTTATAGTCAGTGATTTCAGAAACACATACTTTTTTATCTAAACCATCAGCCGACATTCAGTGCACATAGTAAGCTTTATTTGTAAAATGTTGAGAAATAATTTAAAAGTTTAAGTTGAGAAAAAAGTCAAGTAAGTTATTGCATTTGGTCATCTTCACTTTTCAGCATTTCCCAGTGTAAATCTGGTCCCTAGAGAGAAAGAGAAACGGAGAGAGAGAAGAGGAATGGTGGAGCATGGTTGCCCATCCACTATTCTTTATGTACAGTGACACACACACACACAGACAACTGGGAGACAGAGAGAGAGAGAGAGAGAGAGAAGTGTAATTTTGAATCTTTGCTGAACCAGTGCAGTCTCATTACAAACTTAGTTTTGTTGAACAGGCAGAGATGTAGTGCTAAATTTGGAAGTGTGAGGTCATCATGAACTATGATATCCACAGGCCGGGGATCTGGGATCTGCCTAGGGCCGCAGAAGCTATCAGGTTTTAGATGCATTCTGGTGCATTTCGAGGGTCATTTTTATATTATTTGGCTGCTTCTAAAGCCTTCTATGATTTGTTACAACCAACCAATATCACTATCAAAATAACTACTTTTTATTTGCCTAAAAAAATTGTCAAAACCAAAGCAAAAAATCCCACCCCAGCCATCCTTCAAACATCCAATTATATACCACTTTTCTGGCGTACAGACAGCTATAACTGCAGCAGGCATTGCACTTGTTACCTTGCAACCTGAACAGCAGACTCTGCTCCCCCAACAGTGCACCACACAGTCAGACATACAAGGCAGTGAGAAGGGCACACAAAACACTAGCCTGGATGTGCATGTGTCTGTCACACAGTAAACTCTTTCACAGACCATCTATCCCAGAGAATGGAACTGATACCGCAACCCACTGGAGGGTCCCTCAAGGCCCAACATTGACAAAGGCTGTATACCAGGTCATGATTACTTTATCTGCATGTACCCTGAACTGAGACAGTTGGAAAAGGGAGGGTAAGGTTCAGCAGGGACAGCTACATGAAATACAGGGCATACACAGTGACATCACAGCCCACAGACTTGACATACAGCAAGGGTTCTGCAACCTGTGTGAGACCTCAGACAATGGTATGACCATAACTGTCACTGCTCTATGGCAGAATGATGTTTCCCATTCATATCCAGTACACGGCAGCCAACCTTCAAATCCCCATATGTTATACACCAGAATCCGAACATGATTAAACAATCCAACACAACCCACACTTGACACCCAACTACAGGAGTGCACAGCCAACTGTAACAGATGATGACTTAATGCCAAGTGCGTTTCTGTGCCATGTAGGCAGCCCAGTCACATGGCAAGGTCAGGGGCAATGCTGGTGGTAGGCACGTCCCTCCCTAAACACCCACTCAGAAGTCATCCTGGACACCAAAGCCAAAAAACAATTACCTAATGCTTCATCCACATGCAGTAGAGGCTTTAATGCTGAAGAATTGTCATCTACCATCAAATGCATGTGGACTTTACTTAATAGGTTCCATGCTTGCTCACAGCGGGGGGGGGGATGTTGACAGCAAGGGGCAAGCTGGGGGAGGGAAACAGATCATTCACGTAACAGGACACAGCCCAGCCTAGCTTCTCACCATCAGATAAGACCATCCAATACAAACAAAATTATTAATACAAAACAGCACACTTACCTCACTGCTCCTTTTATGATAAAGCCAGACTGTTTATTAATTCATATTGTTTTGTTGGCACTGATCGTCTAACTCACTTGGTCCCGGCCAAGTCCTGACTCCTGACTTGAGAATTAATCCCTCACAGGCTCACATGGCATGACAAGTTGGCTGCTCCCCACTCGCACTCCGCGTAGTACCAGCAGCACCTCCATTCACTGAGGTACAGCTAGCCACTTGCTAGGTTAGATGATCTCTGCAGGACATTCTCTAGATTGGAGATCTATCTTTCACATGAACAAAAAGTATAAACTTCAAGAAGAGAACAAAGCTATCACTGCCGGGTTATTAAGTTACTAATCCTTCATGGAGAAGACATTTAAACATGCACTACTGCTTTGCCACATTAAATAAGTTAATTAAATGAATAAGTCCACTATTCTTTTCTTTCATGAAAAAATACATAGTAAAAGCTGGACCTCACTGAATATGAGAAATTGCTTCTCACTTGTGCTACCCTGGGAAAATGCATTATAAAAATGGGTAAAAGGAGGACCCCCACAGGCCCAGTAGCACAGAGGGCAGAGGCACTGGATGCCTTATCTCACGCTATGCTGGTGACCTGGGTTCAGGAACAACCTAGAGTCATTGGGGTGCCGGCATGGGGGCGGAGGGAGGAGCAGGATCAAGCAGCCTTACAGCAGCTCTGCTCTCCTGGGGGAGGTGGTCACCCTCCCACAGTCCCACTGCCACCTGGTGGAGGTCCAGTGTCAGTGCAGGCGGAGAGGGTGACACCAAGGGAAGGTGTCCCCATGCATGGCGTGTGCGTGCCTCCACATATGCATGCATGCCAGAGATGGAGGTGGGAGAAAAACAGAGGCAAAAACTACAAAATACATATAGGGAAAAAAAAGGAGTACCCCACTAGAAAAAAATGGTTCATGTGATTACGGTGAAAGCCTAAAGGCGAGCGACGTTATCGTGAAGCCAGAGTGCTGAAAATCAATTTCGGCACTCTGACTCCCCAGCGCACAGCACAAGGGAGCTGGGGACATACATTTTATTTTATTTATTTATTTATTTTTTTAACCCTTTTTCTACTATACCTGGTGCACTGTCGGCTATCTGCGTCCTGGCATCCGACTTCATCCAGCCGCCATCTGTCTCGACAGCCCCCATTGAAGCTCCTACTGTGTGCCCCCATAGATTTCCCCCCACAGTGGGGTGGTGGAGAGCCCCCCCTGTACTCCCCACCAAGTCTGGATCCAGTTACAGTGGTGCTTTGAGGCAGGGCAATCCAGAGCCGGCCATCAAGCCGCATCAACGGTGCACCATTTTTCTTGTTTTTACTCCCCTTAGGAGTGTGGACATGCAATGACGTCAAGGCATATTTGCTGACATCCACCACACTCTAACCCCATACTCTGCCACCACTCTAGTGGAGTCCCCGGTTGTCATTAGGGGCCACCACAGAGCGGAGGTTCCCCGGATCCCACCCCCATGATAGGAGAGCAGCTCTCCAGGAGCTCAATCCTATCCTTCCCCTGCCAGCCCCTGTAATTAGGGCAATAAATCTTACCCTATTGCAGGTTCTTGTCTGAATTACCAGAGTAGAGAAACAACAAACACATAGTTTCCAGAGTCTGATAATGATTTATTTCTGGTATATAAAACAAGCTTACAACCAAATCAGCGATAAAAATAAAAATAATACCACTGAGGAGAATATCCTAGTCTTCCTTTCTTACCTAAGCAGAATCAGCTTCTTCTCTAAGAGCTCTAAGCAAAACAGTCATTCTTATACTTCTGATTATTGCTATAGAAACTAGTAAAAAGATATAATACACTTGTATAATTAGCTACTAGGAATATGGTGTGATTTGTACTAGCCTGGGAACATGCACTGAAGTAGCAAAAACATACTGATAAGGAAAATAGACAGTCTTTGTTTAGCAAGGTCATCTTGTGCAGTGGCAGATCACTTTTACGGCCATGTTGATGACCTATAAAGCCCTATGCGGGTTGGGACCCCCCTACCTGGAAGAACTCCCGACTTCTTACTGCCCCTCCCACTCCCTCTGATCCTCTGGCGAGGGATTGTTAGAGATTCCCAGGGTAACCTTAAAAACATCTGGTGGAAGAATGTTTGCCTTTATGGCTTCTACCCTGTGGAATTCTCTATCTCGCCAGATATGAAATAGCCTGACTGTGGAGGGTTTTAAAAATGCCCTAAAGACCTTCCTTTTAACCAAGCATTTTCTGTGATTTAAAGTATGTTGAATCTGTTATGGATGAAATGTTATTTATTATTGTGGTTTTACTGCTACTTGTGGAATTTTTGCAAATTGCCCTGAGCATGGGGAAAGGTACCTTATAGAAATAAATTTTACAATTCATTACATTATAGTGTCTCACATAATTGCTATTCTGTGCTACAACTTAAGATGGCAGCATTGCACAACTAATTGTAATTATACAATTATCCAAATGGCAGTGTCTCCTCAGTACATTAGTACATAATGATTCTTAGTAAAACACAATAGTCATAGAAATATTGGTAATACAAGCATAATAATTGTATATAAGGCATTGTAATACATACATATAAAGTATTGTGATTATATAGCAAGAATACAGCACTAAGCATTGTAATTTGTAGCAAAATGCTAATAGAATAGTAGAACCCAGATCCTGACACTCATGCTTATATGATAAGTGGCTGTGCCCTAAATATTACTGTCTGCGACATAGGGCCCCAATCAGGGGTGGTGGTCCATGGATAACACCCCTGATGCCCTGGGCTCGCACCCGAACCCGAGTTGCCAGCATGGTGCGAGGTGTGGGGTCCAGTACCTCAACCCTCAGCGCCACTGGGCCACTTGGGAACATACATTTTAAATTTCAATGCAGGGGGCTTTCCCCCGAACCCCCCCCACTTAAGGATTCTCAACTCCAAGGGCATGCATGTTGGGGGGTGGGTGCCAATCCAGCAAAAAATAATTGGATTGGGCGCAACAAAAGGTACCCACACCTGGACCTGAACCTAGCACCACACATGCTCTAGCCCTGAACCCACCCACCACGCCATGGGAGCGGCTCAGCAGCCCACTGTGGTGCCACCCCTCATAATCCCTCCCTTCTGTCCCACCCAACATGCAGAGTGCTCGCTCCCACCCCCACATATACATGTAGTGACATCCTGTCACTATAGTTGTGCACCCCCCCCAATCTGGTCACCCTCCCTCCTCACAGTGGTCAAAAATGCTGCAATTGAGTCGCAGTTTCGGTAGGTGCCCAGTCGCAGTCACTAAACTCATGGGCAACCAAAAAGAAAGATCTTGCATCTCCGCTGTATTATCCTGGGTAAATACAGTATAAAAACTTTCTCAAACAGAACCACACTACAAACAAGATATCATAACTCAATCCTCATTCAGAAGTAGAAAGCTGCACAAGGTTGGGGCGCAGGGACAAATTGGCATAAGTTCAGCACAGAATCCCGCACTCACCACCACTATGTAGAAAAGAATGCTGTTCACAACATCTTCATTAAACTGCAGTCTTTATTAAGATGCTGATGCAGGACACACCACATACCTTAACACTTTCCAGACCAAAAATTATTTTTCAAAGACAAGTCGTTTGAAAAAGGATTTTTGGTCTGAAACCCATCAAGGCTTGTGGTGTGGTGTGTCCTGCACTTGCACCTCAATAAAGACTGCAGTTTAACAGAGATATTGTGAACAGCATTCTTTTCTACATAGTGGTGGTGAGTGTGAGATTCTGTGCTGACCTTTTATCACAACTCAGCTGGGCTATCCTGTGTAAATATATTGCAAAACTGTAAAAGTAGGGCCCTGCAGCAGAACCCTACTGAAAAGCAGATGTTGCTTGTAAGCTGATCTCTCTTGGAAAAATGCATTGTAAAAGCATCCGGATCATCCATCTTGAAGCTGTCTGGTGTATTCTTGGTGGACCAGTGGTCCTTCCAATAAGGGCATCTGACCCCCTCCCAACTCATCCTCTCACACAATGGGAGGGGGTGGCACTAAGAACAACAAAAATGAAAAGGGACCTAGGGGTAGTCATATTAGTTAGGCAAGCAATGTGAGACGGCAGTAAGGAGGGTTTTGTAGGCACCGACCATCTAACTCACTCAGTCCTGGCTAACTCCTGACTCCCGACTTGCTAGAATTAATCCCTGACAGGCTCACATGGTGCAACTAGTTGGCTGCTCCCTACTTGCACTCTGCATAGTACCAGCAGCACCTCCAGTCACACAGGTACAGCTAGCCACTCGCTGGGTTACAACATTTCTGCAGGACATTCTCTAGATTGGAGATCTATCTTTCACTGGAACAAAAAGTACTAACTTCAAGATGAGAACAAAGCTATCACCGCCAGGTTATTAAGTTAGTAATCCTTCAAGCAGAAGACATTTAAACATGCACCACTGCTTTGCTACATTAAATAAGTTAATTAAATAAATAAGTCCACTATTCTGCTCTATCATGAAAAAATACATAGTAAAACTTGGACCCACTGAATATAAGAAATTGCCTCTCATTGGGCTATACTGGGTAAATGCATTGTAAAAATGGGTAAAAGGAGGACCCCACTAAAAAAAAGAGATCCTGCATCTCCACTGTACTATCCTGGGTAAATACAGTGTAAAAACTTGGTCAAACAGAACTCCAGTACAAACAAGATGTCACAACTCAGTCCTCATTCAGAAGCAGAAAGCTACACAATGTTGGGGTGCAGGGGCAAATCGACATAAGTCCAGCATGGAATCCCACACTTACCACCATGTAGAAAAGAATGCTAATCAGAAAATCTCCATTAAAGTGCAGTCTTTACTGAGGTGCTGGTGTGGGACCCACCACATGCCTTGACACGTATCAAACCAAAAACCCTTTTTCAAAAGACATGTGTTTTGAAAAAAGGATTTTTAGTGTGAAACATATCAAGACATGTGGTGTGTCCATCACTGGCACCTCAATAAAGATTGCACTTTAACTGAGATGTTGTGAACAGCATTCTATTCTATATGGTGGTGGTGAGTGTGGGTTTTTGTGCTAAATTTATATCACAACTCAGCTGGGCTAGCCTGTGTAAATACATTGCAAAACTGTAAAAGCAGTGCCCTACAACAGAACCCTACTGAAAAGCAAATGATGAATGTAAGCTGATCTCTGTCCTGGAAAAAATACATTGTAAAAGCATCCGGATCACCTAAAGTATCTTGTAGCTGTCTGGTATATTCTTCGTGGACTAGTGGTCCCTCCAATATGGGCATCTGACACCCTCCCAACTCTCCCGCTCACATAATGTGGGGGGTACAAACAACAACAAAAATGGAACGTGACCTGGGTGTAGTCATATCAGATGATGTGAAGGTAGGCAAGCAATGTGAGAAGGCAGTAAGGAGGGCTGGGGGGATACTGAGATGCATTAGGAGAGGCATCAACAGTAGAAAACAGGAAGTTGTTATCCCTCTGTACAGACAGTTGGTGAGATCCCATCTGGAGTACTGCATGCAGTTCTGGAGACCCCATCTCTGCTAGGGCATTGACAGGATGGAGGCAATCCAGAAGAGGACAACCAAAATGGTTCAAGGTCTGCAGCAGAAGCCATACAAAGAGAGACCAAAGGAGCTTAATATGTATACCCTTGAGGAAAGGGGGGGGGGGGACATGACAGAAACTTTCAAGTACCTCAACAAAGTACAAGAGGGTAGCATTTTTCAGAAAAAGAGATGCGCAATAACAGGGGGGCACAATCTGAAGATAGAGGGTGGAAGGCTCAGGGGCAATGTGAGGAAGCATTTTTTCATGAAAAAGGTGGAGGACGCATGGAACGGCCTTCCTGAGGGGGTTGTGAGGTCAAAATCAGTGGGGGAATTCAAGAATGCATGGGACAGACATAAGGCAATTCTAGAGAGGGGTAGGAAGCAGTAGGCTGTTGGTTAACTAGGATATGCAGCTTATCTAATAGGTAGGGAAATGAGCAGACTAGGTGGGACAAGCAGTCCTTATCTGCCATCAAAGTGTATGTTTCTTTGTTTCTCAGGCACCGCACCTGCCCAGGTCACATAATGCAAACTACAGCAATAGTGATAACTGGAACAGCCCTTTGCTCACCACATCAACTGGTTTCCATCTGACGATCTCTGAGCAAGTGCAAGCATTCTACAAACACCTGCTTCTTCTGTACTCATTATCACTCACTGACAATCAGATGGTGGCAGGCCAAGGTGAGCAGAGGGCTGTGCAGATTGATATAACTATTTCTGTACTTCAGCTTAGGTGACTTGAGTGGGAAGGGGGGTTGTAGGGAGTGGGGTCCTGAGGTGTGGGTTGACATAGGATCAGATGTCCTTATGGGTTGGGGGAGACCACTAGACTACCAGGAATATTCAAGAGAGTTACACGGTGGTCAACTGAGGGTGCAGGAACCTGAGTAGAGGTGTGCAGAAAGTTCTTATCTAAATCAGAACCTCCCCATTCCAGATTCAGCCCTCACTCCAGAACTCAGATAAATAAAGACTCAGCTGCAGGAGTCAGGTTTCAAGTCCTTATTTATTTTACCTTTATTTCACAATTTTTTTTCGCCAGGAAAGACACATTGAGCTGATACTCATTCCCAGGTCATACTGGGAGCACTGTGAAGTTAAGTGACTTGCTCAGCTCAGGGTCACACAGTATACAAATGGTGGCTATGGGATTAAAACCCATGTCTCCAGGTTTATCCAGGAGTCCTTTAATGAGAGCATAAAAAACTGTAGCTAGGAATTCCTTTACATAACATCCCTACTAGGTTTTAAATTTCACACACACACACACACCACCACCACCACCACTCTGTGTTTTTTTTTCTATATAAGGCACAGTGTTTGCAGGACTTCATTATACCCAGTCCCAACAAGGCCAGGACTTTGATGTTCATCCTTACCTAAAAATGTTTAATTAGTTATAACTTCGGGGTGTTTTTTGTCAAAACTTTAATTTTCAGTAAACACTTTCTTTCTGAGTTGCACTGTGTGTTATTCATCATTTTCTGACTTGACCAGTCAAGTCAATCCATGCATATCAAAGAGGGAAGATATCCATCAGAGTCAGGCACCAATAAAACTGTCACTTCATAATCAAGCAGCATTTCCAAAAAAAAAAAACTCCTTAAGAATGTAAATAAAGCTTCATTGGGGACTGGGGTTCCACCTGGAGGGACACCAGCCTATACTGGCAGGATGGTTTGCATCTGTCCAGGAAGGGAACAAGTCTTTTGGGCAATCGGTTTAAATGCTTCATTGGCAAGCTTTTAAACTAGTCAAGGGGGGAGGCACTGATTAGCAGCAGGAAAATCCCAGCCTCCCCTACAAAACAAGGTACTAAATGAGAAAAGACCAAGGTAGAAAGGTCAGTGGGGGATGCTGCTACAGAAAGTAAAGCCATCAAAATGGAGAGCAATGAGTACCAATGCCCGTAGTCTGGGTAACAAGCTTCCTGGTAGTGGCCTTGATGGAGGAGGAACATCTGGATATCGTGGCAGTCACAGAAACATGGTACACACAGAACCATGACTGGGGACGTAAACATACCAGGATACACTATCTACAGGAGGGACAGGGAGGGTAAAAGGGGAGGAGGAGTAGCTCTCTACATAAGAGAAGGAATCAAAGCAACAGAACAAAACAGTAAACAGGGAGAAGAAGAAGCACTGTGGGTCAATTTGGAGGCAGGCAATGGCACCACAATCCGGACAGGGGTTGTATACAGATCCCCCTCTCAGGGGGAGGAAATGGACAAGGAAATGATAGAAAGTATACTTAGAATGGCAGATAAAGAGGAGATATTGCTGATGGGTGATCTGAATATGCCAGATGTTAACTGGAGTGCAGTTGCAGCAGCCACTACTGCAGCCACTTCTAAGAGTGGGGTTATTCTAGATGCCCTACAGGGGACATGCCTTAGACAACTAGTATTGGAACCCACTCAAGAGGGAGCAATCTTAGACCTGGTCCTCTCAAATGGAGACAGAGAGAGGATCACAGATGTAGAAGTGGGTGGCCATCTGGGAACTAGCGACCATCGAACAGTATGGTTCACAATAAACACAGCAATAGAGTCAAGCCATACAAAGGCAAAAGTACTGGACTTCAGGAAGGCTGACTTTGCCAAAATGGGTGAGTGCCTAAGGAATGCACTAGCAAATGGGCAGGAAGGAGGGGTGGAAGAACAATGGGGAATAATAAAAACTGCCATCACAGAGGTAACAAGCCTTTGTGTGAAGCAAATAAACAAAACAAAACGATGTAAGAAACCACTGTGGTTCTCAAAGTTGGTGGCAGTGAAGGTTCAAGAGAAAAAGAAAGCATTCAGAAAGTACAAGGAAACACAGAAGGAGCAGAACAGAGAATTGTATCAGTTAAAGCAAAAGGAAGCTGGGAAGGCAGTCAGAACAGCAAAGGCCCGAACTGAGGAAAAGATAGCCAACTCAGTTAAGAAGGGAGATAAAACCTTTTTTAGGTACATCAGGGAGCGAAGAAGACTAAGGGGAGGGATAGTGAGGCTTAATAAAGGGGGTGGGCAGAGGGTGACTGTGAAAGGCAGAGATACTAAACAAATATTTTGCTCAGTATTTACAAATGAAGAGGAAAGTACCTAAAACAAACAATAGAAACACTCTGGATACAGAAGTTGATACCAGCCATTTACAGAAGAAAGGGTTCTGAAAGAACTCTTAAAACTGAAGGTGGACAAAGCAATGGGGCCTGATAGGATTCATCCCAGAATCCTAAAAGAACTAAGGGTAGAACTAGTGACACCACTGACACAAATCTTTAACAAATCATGGGAGGATGGGGTGGTACCTGAGGACTGGAGGAGGGCAGATGTGATTCCCCTTCACAAAAGTGGGAGCAGGGCAGAAGCAGGAAACTATAGACCTGTTAGTTTAACCTCAGTGATAGGGAAAATGATGGAATCACTTCTGAAGGAAAGAATTGTCGAGTATCTAGACACCAGAGGGGCACAGGACCCAAGGCAGCATGGATTCACAGCAGGAAGGTCATGCCAGATGAATCTGATAGATTTCTTTGACTGGGTGACCAAAGTAGTAGATCAGGGAGGGGCTGTGGACATGGCCTACCTAGACTTTAGCAAGGCATTTGACAGTCCCACACAAAAGATTAATATACAAGTTAGCCAGCCTGGGAGTGGGTCCCAAGATGACAGCCTGGGTAAAATTGGCTGGAGAATATAGGACACAGAAGTAATAGTAAATGGAGTCCACTCAGAAGAAAGGAGGGTTACTAGTGGGGTACCGCAGGGTTCAGTATTAGGACCGGTCCTCTTCAATGTCTTTATAAGCGACATTGCAAAGGGACTGGAAGGAAAAGTATGTCTCTTTGCAGATGACACAAAGATCTGCAACAGAGTTGATGCACAGGGTGGGGTGGAAAGGATGAGAAGGGACTTGGCAAGGTTAGAGGAATGGTCAAATGTATGGCAGCTTAGATTCAATGCTAAGAAGTGCAAGGTAATGTACCTGGGAAACAAAAACCCAGGGGAAGAGTACACAATGGGGGGTGAGATACTAACAACAACAAAAATGGAAAGGGACCTGGGGGTAGTCATAACAGATGACCAAAGGTGGGCAAGCAATGTGAGAGAGCAGCAAGGAGGTTGGGGATACTGGGATGCATAGGGAGAGGCATCACCAGTAGAAAACAGGAAGTTATTATCCTCTGTACAGACAGCTGGTGAGACCCCATCTGGAGTACTGTGTGCAGTTCTGGAGACCCAATCTCACAAAGACATAGACAGGATGGAAGCTGTCCAGAGGAGGGCAACTAAAATGGTGCAGGGTCTGCACCGGAAGACATATGAAGAGAGACGAAAGGAGCTTAATATGTATAGCCTCGAGGAAAGGAGGGAGAGGGGGGACATGATAGAAACGTTCAAGTACCTCAAGGGAATCAACAAAGTCCAAGAGGGTAGCATCTTTCAAAAAAAGAGGTGTGCAAGAACAAGAGGGCACAATTTGAAGATGGGGGGTGGCTCAGAGGTAATTTAAGGAAGTATTTTTTCACAGAGAGGGTTGTGGATGCATGGAACGGCCTTCCGGAGGAGGTTGTGGAGTCAAAATCAGTGGTGGAATTCAAGCATGCATGGGACAGTCATAAGGCCATTCTATGGGTTGGGGGTAGGAAGAAGTAGGCTGCTGGTTGACTAGGATCTGCAGCTTATCCAGTAGGTAGGGAAATGGGAAGATTGGGTGGGCCAAGCGGTCCTTATCTGCCATCAATTCTATGTTTCTATGTTTCTATGTTAAGGGGCACAATTTGAAGATAGAGGGGGCAGCTCAGAGGAAATGTAAGGAAGTACTTTTTCACAGAGAGGGTTGTGGACGATGGAACAGCCTTCTCGGAGGAGGTTGTGGAGTCAAAAACAGTGGTTGAATTCAAGCATGCATGGGACAGCCATAAGGCAATTCTAGGGGGTGGGGATAGAAAGAAGTAGGCTGCTGGTTAACTAGGATCTGCAGCTTATCCATTAGGTAGGGAAATGTGCAGACCTGGTGGGCCAAGTGGTCCTTATCTGCCGTCAAATTCTATGTTTCTACGTTTCTATGTAAGTGTAACCACCCACATTTTTCAACAGGATTGTCAGTACACAAACTGGACAGAGGGTTATATTGATCTTTAATCACTTTGGTAGGGAACATAAGTTTAATTTAGCAAACTGACAGATTTACATAATTGGAGAATCATGACAACCTCTTGTCTGCCTGTCACAGCCCAGTGACCCCACTGCCACAAGCTGAAACAAATCATTTTGTGCTCCAATAAAGCCTGTGAAGCAATTAAGCGGGAAAGCTATAAAACAAAGTTCCTTTACACCTCTGCTTCAAAAACTGTTAAGTTGCTGATTTAACACTGCTGCTTTGAGAACTACATACAAAACATAGACCCTTGCCAACATGGCATTGTTAAGAAAAAATATGTAAAAATAGGGTTTAGGTGTCCTTTAACCCTTACTAGGCCACAGACTGATATACCACTCCAAAATTCCTATACATTCTAATTGTGTCGACAGCCTAAGGGTTATCCACTGATTGTAATTTAGTCTTGCATGAGAATGCTATCTCCCCCCCCCACCAAGTGCAGTGATTTCAGGTAGTGGATGGATCGTGGTTTAAATAAAAAATTGTGCTTCCGAAGGAGTCTGAAGTGCCCTTTTTCAAAAGTAACACCAAAATGTCTGCAGGGCTCCTCCCACACAGCCATAAAAAGGACAGCAATTTAAATACAAATGTGGCTCAATAGTTGTCATGGACATGGACTATTACAAAGATGAAATCCATAGACAATTAGCCAACACTGATTTCTATGCAGGTCTGAAAAAGATCCCACTATGGATTTTAAAGGACAAATTGATGTTTATCTAAAATCTGCTTTTGAGAGGGGTGTTAGTGCAAAAAAGATGCTTTTGATTTTTTGTTGGTGGATAATCCAGTCAGACAGACCATTTATACCTTGCCAAAAATTGATAAGTCCCTTACCAGTCCCCCTGGGACGCCCAATAGCTTCAGGGATGGGGTCTCTCACTGAACCTCTATTGAAATTAGTGGATGGTCATATTAATTATTTAGTGCCTTCACTATGTTCTTACATTAAAGATACCACTGAAATCTTGAGCATCCTGGGGGATTTGGAACTGGAACCTCAATGATTACTTGTAACTCTTGACATGGAGGCATTATATTCTAATGTGCCCCATGATGAGGGTTTGGCTGCCACTAGACATTGGTTAGAGTTCAAGCTATCATATAGTGCAGATTTTATCAATTCCTTGTGTGATTTATCTGAGTTTGTTTTGAAAATGAATTGTTGTATGTTTCAAGGTAAATTTTTTTGCAGACAAAAGGTACAGTGATGGGGGCTACCTTCGCCCCCATGTATGCAAATTTGTATTTAGGACTGTGGGAGCAAAATGTAATTTATGAAACTGACCTATACCCCTTTTATGGGTACATTGATTTATGGTGGCGACATATCAATTATGTGTTGATGGTGTGGTGGGTGAGTGTGACACAACTGCATGCTTTTGTGGCATATTTGGAAGCTTCCAAACCAAACCTCAGGTTCACAGCTACATACTCATATAAGAGTGTACATTTTCTGGATCTGAACATCATAAAGAATATAGGTGGGACAGTTTCCACAGATATTTTCTATAAATGTACAGATAGAAATAGTCTTTTGATGTGCAGCAGTTGCCACCCCTGCTATACCATCAATAACATCCCTAAGTCGCAGCTATTAAGGGTCAGATGCAACTGCTCTGATCCGGAGGTTGCTGAGGTGAGATGTGCTGAAATGTGTCAGAAATTTGTGGTTGGGGTTATAGTAGCACTAGAATGGAAGAAACCAACACACAAGTGAGTCAGATTGCATGAATAGAGCATTTACAATGCAAACAAAAAAGCATAAAGAATGCAGGGTAAAACTTTGTTCATTACGAAATATGACATTGATAGTGGGAAGGTGAAAGAAGTATTGAACAAATTTTGGCATATTTTGTCAACGGAACCTTCTCTACATGAAGTCCCTAAAAATCTCCCATGTATCGTATACAAGAAGGGTAAGAATTTATGTGATATTTTAATTCATTCTTACTTACCATGTCCTAGAATTTTTCCCACAAATTGGTTGTCACCACCCCCTCAGGGTAGTTTTAAGTGTGGTAGATGTACCCACTGTAAGGGCATGATTAAAACTAAAACCTTTCATTCAGTTAGCAACCCAAGGTCCCTTTGATATCTGACACTTCATTAATTGTCACACTACTTCTGTAGTGTATTTATCCACATGCAAATGTGCTCTTTTTATGTCGGAAAGACTGGCAGAGCACTGAAAATTAGAATAGGGGAACTTTTGAGTTCTATCAGACTTCAAGATCACAAAAGTACACTATGTATTCACTTACTGCAAATCAGGGACCCAGAAAACCAACAGTTTACAGTATGTTTGTGGTTATAAACCATGCCTTCGCAGGATCCAGAGGGGAAGATGTTAATGCAATTCTGTCAGATAAAGAATCTTTTTGGAGTTACACATTAGGTTCATTGAGAAGTCCATGCCTTAATAATGGCACCAAGCAAACAGTCTATCTGAATAAGTGGAAAAGTGAAAAGTTAAGTGTTTTAAAAAATGTTAAAAGGTAAACATCTCTCTATAGATTGTATACCTAGTTGTTTTTTCTGTTGTTCATAATGTAGTCTACAATAATATATGCCCATATGATAACATCATGTTTTTAGTATGTACATCAGTGGGCATTTTTTGAAAATCTGAGGGTCAAATTTCATTAAAAGTTATTTATGTGCCGTATAGACCTCTTGGTATTCCCTATTTCCCTGCTTCTGGTCATCCACTTTTATTTTATTTTGGTATACAAGTGGAAATTAGGAGTGGGCCAATTTAGTGGTGTTTTTTTGTTGCTGTACCAGTGTAGTTAAAATGAAAGTTTATTGTGTATGTATATATATATATATATATATATATATATATATATATATATATGGATGATTTTACTCTGTGTATATATATATATATATATATATATATATATATATATATATATATATATATAGAGCATAGTCGTGCCCCTATATTTAGGATTATGATGGCACTTCTATGTTAAACTTTGAAATTTTGCACGTTAATAACTTTTGAGCCGTTCAAAGGATTTGCATGAAATTTGATATGCATGGTGGAACATGGTAGACCTCTTGATTTGCCAAGCTACATTTTGGTTGGACTTATGGTTTTTTTACACAAAAATGCTGAAAAATGCACTTTTCACTAGTTCTGTGGGCATTTTTTTTTGATTTTCTCCATGGTGCTGTGCAGCCGTCATGTAGTCTGCCAGTCTGAAACTTGGCCTGTATAAAGAGCTTGGGTCAAGGAACATGCCACGTTTGGTTTGGCGAAAAAATAATAATCCATTCAAAAGTTACTAAAGTTTGAAGTTCCCATTATAACCCTATGGGAAAATTTATATGTATGATTTGTGAAAGAAGAACTGGTGTTTGGGCCTCACAGTCAAAGAATTTGCAGGCTCGTAGCTGATAAATCTTTGCCCACCAGAAATGTATTGCCCGCAATGTCCAACATTTTGTTTTCATTTTGCGGTCGGAGAAAAAGTAAATATTTCACGCCACGGGTGACTTGTGAAATAATTGAGGCATGGGTTTAGATCAGGGGGCTTCTCTCTATCTACCCATGCCTTTGGTTCATTTTAGTTTTGTCAAAAAATAGCTTTAGTATTTTTACAATCTTTGGCCGTGGCTCGCTAATGATCTTCAGCCTCAAGCCTGCAAAATCTTCGGCCGTGGTCGCGGACGATTATTTTGCAGCCTCATGGTCAAAGATTGTTAGTGAGCCATGGCTGTGACAGCAGACATGCTATGACAAGTGCCAGCTTTGTCAGAGGGAATTTTCATGGTAAAATGGCTCATCTGAGTGTAGCTTATTTGAGTTATTGGCAGTGCTGGCGTAACGAAAAAAAAACCTCCCGAGTTGAAAGTAGTGAAATGGCAGTTTTTGTTTTACTCCCTTTTACATATTTACTGAATGCTTATTTACTGATGCCCTTTCTGTTATCGGTAGTTCTGTCAGTAAAATAGACTTGCAACCTCAGCTGATTTCAGTTACAGCAGCTCGCATGTGTGAGTGTGATTTTAAAGAGCTGCTGTAACACTTTCATATGACCTAGTTCAAACGTTATCAGTAAATATTCTGCAAGCACCTTTAGGTGATCGGTAAACAGTTGCTGTAACACTTTCATATCACAAAAGGTAAAACAAAGGTGTATTTTCTGGTATCAGCTGACCAGTACTGACGGGGAAAGTAATTTAGTTATGGTGCTGTAAGAAAAAGTAATTCTGACAATTTTCTCTACTGATGCTGAGCGAGCCCCTTCCCTAACCATCCCTCCTGAGTAAGCACCCCAGTCTATTGCATGTGTTGTACAAATCAGCAAATCACCCCATGAAACATAACCTTCCTTCTCTCCCAAATTACAATGATAGTTTGCTATGTAGTCCTCCTTACTTCTGTTGTTCCATCAGAAACATAAAATACGTTACGAACATACAAAATTTGCCAGCAGATAAAGGCCGAGAGGTCTATCAAGTCTGCTCGAATGTGCAGCTAGCACCCCTTATTCTGCAGCTGCCCCTCCCTTCCACCCTTCCCCTACATTGACCCCCCCTTGTCCTGTCCCATCCCCTTTTGAAGCAGTCCAGTGTTCTACTGGACACCACTTCTGCAGGTAACGCATTCTGCCCAGCAACTACCCTGTCTCAAAAAAGTGTCTCCTTATCTCTCTCCTCAACCTTCCTCCCTTGAGTCTCATATCATGGCCCCTGGTGTCCCTCCCCTCCCTTACTTTGAACACCCCTCTGTACCCATGTTGTTTATTCCTTTCATGGACTTAAAGGTTTCAATCATGTCCCCCATCCCTCCTCTCCTCCAGTGAGTACATGTTCAATTCCCTCAGCCTCCTCTCATATGATAAGTCCCCCAGCCCCTTGATCATCTTTGTCGCCCTGCACTGCACCCCTTCCAGAAACTTAATGTCCCTCTTCAGATACATGTGCCAGTACTGCATGCAGTACTCCAGGTGCGGTCTAACCAGTGACCTGTACAGTGGCAGAATCACCTCCTCCCTCCTCGAGGATATACCCCTTACATACCATAGGTTCTATGAATGGATATTCTAATTCAGTCGGTGGTCTAATCCCATCTCACAATATCCATCACTGCATTAACCTGCAATTTTTTGTTAGTAGTAAACTGAATCTACATGTAAATGTGACAGTTGCCGGACATCAATTTTATGTAGTAAACATGTTGTTAGTGTTGCGTATACTGATTAAACATGCGCATATATAAACTTGATGATACATAAATAAAAGGTGCTAGTTGGGCACACTGAGTGGTCTGAGGGAGAGAGGAGATGCAGGAATCTAAATTAAAGTGAAGGACTTACTGCTAGTCCTCCTCATATCCCTTCTTTTGTTGGAGGCTATTAGTAGTAATCTGATCAGTGAAGCAGTCAGTCTACTCCCTCAGCAGTCCAATTGGCAGTCAAGAGGAGAAAGACAGCAGTTGCAGTTTAGGTGGTCCCCTTTCTGTCTGCCAGGAAGCATCGTTGGTGGGTACAGTGAGAGCTCTGTGCTGCTCAAATTACGTTTCTAGTTGTTCAGAGTAGTTCAGTCCTTCCGTGACAGTGATCTGCCACTGCAGTGAAAAGAGCCACCAAGGAGAGGTGACAGAGCAGCAGCTGAAAGCTCTGGTAGAGATATCATGTGCTGCTACAGAGGTGGCATCAAAATTATATGCTGCCATTCCTCAGTGGAAGTGGCTGTGGGGTCAGCGCAAGAAAAGAAAGATGCTTAGTTTTTTTTTGGGGGGGGTACTGCACAGTCATTGTCCATTGCACAGTCCTAGGCAGAGGTGTGGGAACCACTGAAACAATAAAGTATAGACAATGGACAAGGACCCTTCTCCAACAACTTAAATGGAAAAAAGTGCTAGGGCCAGTCAATCATAGAACTGACATCAATCACAATCCCCTTCCACTCACGCCTACAGTATGCCGCATACTTATCTGGCTGGATCGTTCGATCTTGGTTTGGACCTACCCTCCTGGGCAGCTTTGACAGTGTTAGCAAATTGTTAGCAAATTGCCAGACCGGCCTCCTGGATAAGGTATGTGGCATGGGTGAAAGGGTCCCTGTCCACTGATTATAATTTCTTAATTCAATGGTTCCCCACACCTCTGTCTCCAACTGCTAAACGAACAAATCTGCAGCACCCACCTAGCCACAAGACTTTCAACATGAGTGATAACTTTGTGGTTTGAAAGCATTACAACAGCACTTTAGAAATAGACCCACACTGTTGATCTGCTGTAACTGCAATCAGCTGAGATTGGAAGTCTTATTGTCTGTCAGTACTGAATATTTATCGATTCCATTTGAACGAGGTTATATGAAAATGTTACTGCAGCTCTTTAAAATTAAACTCACACATGCGAGCTGCTGTAATTGAAATCAGCTGAGGTTACAAGTCTATTTTATTGACAACTACCGATAATAGAAAGGGCATCAGTAAATAAGTTTTCAGTAAATGTGTAAAAAGGGAGTAAAACAAAAGCTGCCATTTCACTATTTTCAACTCAGGATTTTTTTTTGTTATGCCAGCACTGGCTATAACTCCAATAAGCTACATACTGATGAGCTGTTTTACCATGAACACTCCCTCTGACAAAGCTGGCACTTGTCGGAGAGCGCCTGCTTATCTGCTGCTGATAGGGAGTGCCACTGTATATGTGCAGCACCAACCATAGAATAGACATGAGTCATCAGATGACGCCTTCATCACAGTCATGTACATCACGGACAAACAGCCTCTCTCACTTTCTCACAGAGAAAACAGGAAAGGTAAATAGAGCAGCTCCATTGACAGCCATATTGATAAAATCTTTTGACTTAATGAAACAAAATGTTAGTTTACACAGACCAAGGATTTAAAATTATATTTACAGACTTGCAATAGTAATAAAAAAGACAGGACACATTCAGTAGTCTCAATCATGTTTTTAATTTCCTGTCCTCTTTAAGTATTATTTTTTTTGTACTATGGATTGATTTGCGATTTGTGGCTCTTTGACTCATTATATGTATCATTTACAAACAGATAGTGTGTTTATGAAACTGCACACATTTGTTTGATTCTTCTTTTTATTTTTTTAAAATTGCAGATGCTAGTTGTTTAGTAAGCATGAAAACAGCATTCAGATCCCCCGAGAGTCAGTTACTGGTTGAAATCTGAAATGTACCCTTAGTGACTTAGTTCTGAATAGCCATGAAAATTGTATACACATGACTTAAAAAAAAAAAAAAATGTTGAATAGCAGATGTATCATACATAGTGTATTGTTTTTTCCTGCTGTTAATTCAGAGAAAAACAAATGTCAGGAATAAACAATAAGATTTATTAGGGGAGTGGTCACTCTATGTTAGACAAGTGGTTGTTGAAAAGTAACACTAGTGACTGTCATATTTATAGGACTGATCGCTAAAATTACCATTGGTACCAGAGTAGGGAACATTTCTCTTATGGAACTGTATAGTTTTTTGAGAGGCACTCATATATAATGTTCCTCACTCCACCCATACTCCATCACAATCCATTTCCTTCTAAAGTCAGCTTTATCTGGTGTACACATGTGGCCGGATTTTCAGACTGTGCCAGGCAGTGGCGCAGGCCTGGGCGCGGTGCAACTGGACTGCGCCAGGGCCAGGACCAGGCGATAGTCAACGGTGATGTGCCATGGCTCAGCACCATTGAATATGGCAAGATTGGTGAACATACTGCACATGGCGCCATGGCACTGCACCAGTGCAAGCCACAGAGAGGGAGCACGGGGATGCACCAGTGCAAGTGCAGTTGCACTAGGTGCATCACCCATGATATTCAGTCAGGGGCATGCAAATGAGGCCATAATACATGCAAGATGCAAATGGAGCCATTTGCATGTCATTATCGCCCTATTTGCATGCATTGCGCAGGGCAGTTCCTGGCGCCCGAACTAGCAGCTGACGTAGGGGGTGGGTCTCAGGTGGGTGAATGTACCCCCACCCCCTGCATGCCTGATCGTGAGCTGTTGTAAACTATAAAGATATACCTGGTGGTCTAGCGGTACCCCCTCATACGCCTGATCACTGGCTGTTGTAGAAATACAGATTTACCTGGTCTTGTGTAGTACAGTATGGTCTGCTAGCCCATTGGTCCACACTGTGGACCAATAGGCATACAGGTCATACTGTACACTGTCATTCGGTGGGAGGCTGGGCGGTATGCTGGCGGGGTGCTGCTGCCCTCCGATGACGGGGGATGCTGGGTGGCCAGGGCCCTCTGTGGGTGGGTGGGGAGGGTGGTACCACTGGACCACCAGATAATTCTTTATCTTCAAAAGAGCCCATGATCAGGCATGTGGGGGGGTACCACTACACCACCAGGTAAATCTGTATTTCTACAACAGCCCATGATCAGGCATACAAGAGGTTACCGCTAGACCACCAGGTAACTCTTTAACATACACAGATGGCCATGATCGGGTGTTCGGGGGGTACCGCTGGCCCACCAGGCATTTCTTTCACATGTACTGATACCCACGATCGGGTGTATGGGGTGGGGGGGCCACTAGACTACCAGGGTGGGTCAGGGTGCTTGTGGATGGTGTTCCTGCCGGGTGGTGGCCACCCACAGCCCGGCATCTGTTATTGTGCCTTGCAATACAGCTGCCCACCTGTGGGTGGCCAGCGTTTGTGCCTGTTTTTTTCACCTCAACTTTGAGCACCAGTGTGCGGTGCATGTAGGGGTTGCGCCAACACATGCACTGCACATCCCGGGCCGAATATTGGGATGTGTCACATATGCATGGGCATGCCCCCTGAATCTGCACCACATACATTACCAATGTGCCCCGGCGCATTGGGGGTTGTGCCGCGCAACCTGCCCCTTTGAATATCACGCCGGGGCACATTGGGGGGTTGTGCCTTTGAATATCCTGGCCATGGGCATTGGAGTTCTGTAAATAATAAAACAGTTCTATGATTTCCTCAGTAGGCATAAATGTTTGCCAACAGGTACCTTTAGGTTAATTTGCTTGCTAATATATTCCTGTCCAGGAGTTTAGTCATGTGTGCATCATCTCTTTTCTTACTTGTTGCTAACTTCCAGAACAAAAATAATATATATTCTACAACTGCATCTGTTAATACTGAAAATGGAGCAGCTTTTAGCATGCAAAACTGATCTGGTTTCCAATGAACTGAAATGACTAAGTTACTGTTCGTATCATTACAATACATCAGCTACTTATGAAACATGTTGCTACATATTCAGAAACCAGCGGTTCTACAGATATGTTTACACATAGAATCTGCTGGCATTTCTCTGTTTAATTGCAAATTTATATTTTTTAATTAATGTATGTATTTATTTACATACTTTCCCCTCTTGTTAAAGAGAAACTGATGTGACCATGATTCCCTACTGCATGAGTTTCATTGAAAAAAATATTTGACAACATTTGGTTACAACTTTCTATATATAACATTTATGGTCATATTTGGGACCCAATGGGGGTAAACAGGTTAAATGCCAGTATGACCACAACTCTCTATTTTTTGAATTGTATGACATGAATTACATGTATGTAATCATACTACTCCAATCTACCCACACCACACACCAAAAAACAATACAAAACAAAAAGAAACAACAACAAAAAAGTACTGTAAATAGACAGCAAGACAAGAATGGTAGTAAATCACCATGCAGGATGCTCAGTATTCCAGTGTGCCATGTCTTTGGCTATTACAAAGAAAGACAGTGGAACAAAAATAGGCACTATAAATGGTATGAGGTGAGACAGTCTGTATTAGCTGTCATTCATATAATTTTGTCTGCCTTACCCTAAGACTCATGAGCAACTATAAGTTCCATCAGACTAAGTGCCATCACCTGTCATAACTACAGTCTGCAGCATTTAACCTAACCTTTGTAATCAAAAAAAAATGGTACAGCAAGAGACCAACAACCAGATAGACAGAAGCCCTCCTGGATAATAGCATCATGCTGCCCATGCAAGTTTGAGTCCAGCCACTGCTAATATCACTCATCCATTGCAAATCCATTTCCACAGCTTGTGTACCATCAGTAAATTTATGTAAACAAATGGGGTAAAAAATGGTCTATTAGTTATGAACTGAACTTCATTGTGTATGGCACTAGCTACTGTACACTGAAGCAAAGTCAGAAGTCAGAACAGACACCAGAAATGATGCTGATACCTGCGCCCCTATGTGATATAATTATGAGAAGACATCTGCCACAAATTGTGAGGGGGGTAACATGCAAGAATAAGCTTTGCAAAAACCCTATGTTAGGCACAAGGAAAGCTCCCCTCACCCTGAAAATACAACAACAAATAACGACCTGATCAGGGTCACCATATACAGAAGAGCCTTTCCACCAAACGTAGGGGATAGCACAATTCATGTAATCTCTACATACACATTAAATGTCACAGCTTCATAAAGAAAACTAGAACCTGGCACTAAACTAAATGAGTCCTTTTCAGTTGACTCATAACAAGTGTTCATTCATTTGTGGCTAAAAGAGTGAACTGAACTCATCACATCACATCATACATAATTTGCAGCGGTTCCCTTACAATACTTGACAGTTTTCTGAAGATTGTGCTACTTTTTAGTATAGTACAATACAACGTTTTACAGACTGTAATTCCAACATATTTTATTACTATATGTCAGTGTAAACTAATGTCACTAAACATAACTGAGTGTTGCATGGACCTCTCTCCACCCCACCCCCAAAAAAGGAATAAAATGAACCTGGATTCTAAACAACCTCAACTGAAATCCAACCCTGTATCCATTCATAGAAAAATATGCAAGGACTGTTTGTGCTGCTGCTACTACTAAACTACTCAGTGGATAAAACAAAGCATGCTGTAGCACAAAGTAACATTCCAACTTTTTAAAAACATATTTGGATTACGTTCTGAGTGGTGTCAGCAACATTCAAGGTTAGTTGATCAAAGTACAGTAGCAGTACAACTCAGGGTTGTTTTTAAAGACACGTATAGTTAAAACAGCCATTAACAGTGTCACACTAAAAACATCTACATCTGTACACGCTTTCACTTATACCTTGCATTTACTTTGAGCCTGCATGAACTTTGTAGGACTGGCTCAAACAGGGACTTCATATAGAATTCAACACTTATAAAGCAGATCTCAAGCTCAAAAAACAATTCTTATTGCTTGATTGTCAAGAAGTTTAAGGATTAGTGAGTACAACACATCAGAAAAATAATCACAGGGCTCAATAAACATAACTTTTTCCAAATACATTTGAGTGTTAAGTTGTATGTAATCAAAAAAACTCAACTTTGGCTTTTCATGTCCCCTTTAAGGTTTGAGTGGTTTTCATCTTGCAGTTGCCTAGTAACAGTACACTACTCTCAAGCGGGAGACTTTCTTGAGTGGTAGCCCTGTTTTTTTTCTAAAAAGTACAGAATATCCAACTGAAGTTGTATTCTTTAGTCTGATCAACTTAAGGGACCACAGCCTGTAGAGCAAATGCAGTTTTAAGTATACATTAGTGAAAACACATATATTGCAAATGGAAGGAATTAGTTCCATAAATATTGCAACATCCATACAAAGAGCCAGTAAACTGACAAAATGCTGATGAATCAAAGTCATATTCAATATTGCACATTCTGGGAATTTGCTCAAAAGAACCGACAATCTCCAAGTGGAAAAATGACAAATATTGGAAGCAATTACTTTAAAAAACTGTCTGCAAAGCTTGAAATTAAAAGTCACTTGCTGGTAATCATGGGTAGAAAGGATGGGAGGAATGGGGAGGCAGGGCAGGGACATTAACTCAAGCTGTGGACCCTGCCACATGAGCAGACTTGATAGACCAAATGGCCTCCTTCTGCTGGCTTCTTCGTATGTTCGTATGTTTGTAAAACACAGTTTCAATAAACTACTATTTAATTAGCCTAATAATAATGAGTTTCAGTTTGATATTGACAAAAAAACATAATAAATTTGTATGTAAAGCGTCACACTGTATTCAGTCAATGACCAAATGGAAGAACAATCTGAAGCTTTCAGTAAACTTACATTTATCAGATGTTAAGAATAGATTGTGCACTTATGACTTCTTGATACACATTTCAAGCTTATACCTAGAGGAGGTTGCACTCAACTTTATGAAACATTCTACATAAGGGCAAAGAATACAGTGGAGGGATTTGGTATGGAACCCTTCCTGACGCCCCATGCTTTTTGTACTGTACTGTGAGTTTTCTCCAGCGTTCCAGCATTTGCAATCCTGGCAGATTATAAAGACAACATCACTACTGAACTGAATTGACACTTGATATTCAACCACCCGAATCTTGTAGTAGTGGATTCATAGATGTAATGGCAGAAAAGGACCTTTCTGGCCCATGAATCTGCCCATCCCCTTCCCTCCCAACTTGTCGCTGGATATAATTAATATATGACAGACTCTCGTGTCACCAAGACAAACTACTACACCAGTTACTTTAACTCCCTAGTTTGTTTTTCAGAATATAACACTGCCTGAAACTCTACATTTTGACACTTTATATACTCTCATACTGCTAGCTGCTTTTCTATCTTTGCCCCCAAAGAAAAATTATTTTTACACAATTATTGCATTTTTTTCAGTTAATAGTTATTATTTGTATAATCACTCAGTATTCTACAAGCTTATCCTGTTTTGGCTACTACCCATCAGAAACTTTCTCTTGAAATTTCTATAATCCCTTTGGTTATACCTTCTCTAGTTGCTGTTTAAAAAGTAAATGTCTTCTGTCTGAACCCCATTGCACTTTATCGTCTAAAACTCTGCAATGTCAGAATACCTCAGTACATCAGAGTGAGACAGGTGGTATACCCCCATCTTTATTTTTATTAACCTGACAGATACACCAGCACTGGCCACTTTATTTAAACATTTTGAGAGTGCATAGCTTGGTACATATGAGTAGGAGGGAGGTAAACCCCCACACCTTACTTTATTGCCTTTCTGTATAGCATCTCTAAACTGAATGCAACCACGAGGGTATAAGCTTGACATCCTCATAAGTAACTTATATGTGCTCTATAACATCTGATACATTTAAGTTTACTGAAAGCATCAGAGTGTTCTTTCATTTGAATATTTTAAGAGCTACTTTGCACAGAAGTTTATTCTTTTTTTCTGTGAAACCCTTTTGTTGCGCTCCCCAGACAAGTTCACTGTCAGATACTAGTGTGATCTATTTTTTTTTTAATGTAAAATAAATATTATGCATTTTAAATGACATGGAGGACCTGAATTTCTCTTGAGCTGTTGTTTTAAGTGTGTGTGTGTGTGGGGGGGCTGTGAATGTTTGATACTCTACAGTGGTTAGTTGATTATAAGTAGACACGTTCTTCCTAAATTCAAAAGTTCATTTCAGCCAATAAGAAACCACAGCTGGTAAAGTGGTAAGCTGCTCATATCCTAATGCAGCAAAAGTAAAAACTGTGTGTAAAAAATGGGTTGACAGATAAGAACTTTAAGTTATTCTACAATCAGCCAATTTAGACACAAAGACAGACACAAATGAAGCTGTGTGATGTCTACATATTGCCTATTTATTTGCAGTGTTGGTGGGCTAAAAGTGAAATGAGATGTCACTGAGTTTGAAATCATTTGTAACGGAAAGGTGAGTGGGATTTTATTCACATTGATTAAATGGAACCGTAGTGTAGCAAACTTGGGTAAAGTGAATCTTCTTCTCTAAGTCCTGGAAGGAAAACATGCCAGCTGTACAACAGTGGTGTCACTGCACTGTGAGATACTAGTGTGACCTATTTTTTTTTTTAATGAAAAATAAATACTATGAATCTCAAATGACATGAGGGAATCCAAATTTCTCTTCAGCTGTTGTTTTAAGTGTGTGTATGTGGGGGGGGGCAATGGAAAGGCTGATACTCGCACCAGCTCCTTCACACTTTAGGCAGCATTGAACACATACATTGCATCACCTCTACCTTTATACTGGTGGTTGTTGTCAACGCAGACTAGTCTAGACAGGGGGACTACTCATAGTTATAGGATGGTAACTTAGGATTCTTTTGAAAGGGGTGTGCAGCCAACGGATACGTTTTCAGTATTTAACCCCCATTGCTCTGCAGTGTTCCTTTTTTATGCTTCCAGTTCTCCTGGCAGTTGACAGGTCTTACACAGACTTGTTTTTTTTTTAAGTAATTGACGCAGAAAAAAGTTTGAAAATTAACTGGGTGGAATTGTTGTCTTTTCCATTCTAACTTTAACTTTTTGTGACCTTTAGCTGCTGCCCCCCACCACGCACCCACATGCACATGCACAAACAAATGAGAATACTTCCTACTGAAATCTATTGAAATATTGTCTATTGTATTTCCACTGAAAACTGTGACTGAAACCCTGCCAGTAGACTGTTAAACTAGCAGCAAAGCACTAAAAAAAAACATTCTTTTTTTGTTCCTTCTTCTACCTTTTTCCAGTAGTTTATTGAACAAACATGAAGCAGCACAGAAACATTCCATTTTACAATGGTTTCAGGCAATCTGTGGTGCGTTCCCATTGCTGGGATCCTTGTGGCATCTTAAACAACAAGCGCAATGTTCAAGAGATCTAGGAGGCCACAAGCATCCATGTATGGGTACAGTTAGAACCACTGAACTTGGACTGGACCAAGATGGTAAAACTCAGACTGGCTGGTCCAGCTTGACTGGAAGCAACTTGTATGGTCTAACTGTTCTGGCCAGACCAGTCAGTCCATTTTTTAACATTTTAGTTCATCCATTCCAGCTGGTTCAGATTTCATGTACGGTTATGGGTATGGGTGAAATCTGTGCTACCAAACTCAGACCAGTCTAAAACAGTAAAGGGTCTGATCCAGGTCCCATGGCCTAGATTTCACCCATACCCTCACCCTAGATGAAATCCAGATCTACTGGTATGGTCAGAACAGTCAGATTGTGCAATTTGATTCTGGTCTCTCCCCTCCAGCCTGGTTGCAGCCTCCTACCATCCCCTCTCAATGTTACGTTCCCCCACCCACCTGGTTGCAGTATCTGACTCTCTATACCCTCACCCTAGGCAAAATCCAGATGTACTGGTCTGATTAGAACAGCCAGACTGTGGAAGTGGCTCTTGGTCTGGCTGGTCTACTTTTTTACCATTTTGGTGCCATTCGGGTTCAGCGTTCTGGATTTTACCAAGTCCCCAAAAATTCCTGAGATGGGAACTCACACTTGTTATACACCATTGATCTGTATGTTATTTTTAGAGTGGATAGCTGATATCAGCAAAAATACCTACTAACTAAACAATTAAAAAAATGCAAAGGATGTTGTACTGTGATTCATACTAGTACTAGGCACTTATATCCATGTCTTTCTCCACTTCTTAGTAGTAAAAACCATCCATAGTGTATAGTGGAGTGTTGTTCTGTATAGAATTCTATCTCTTTCAAAATGCTCTTGTAACACAGTTCAAAGGTCATTGAATGTGAGTCTACCCTGCTGTGGTAGAACAGCATTCTAGAACCTCTAGAGACTGCATGAGTCAGTTTCATTTTGAAAGTAAAAGAACTCACAAACACATATTTCACACAGTACTATACACTATAAAAAATACAGGATGGGCAACTCTATGCACAACCAGTGTGTTTTGCCACTTCAGGGTTCTGATTCCTATGGACCTCTCAAGCTTCACTCTCGGGGTCCAAGAGGGAACACCTCTGTGTGAGAACACACTGGTTGTGCATAGTTGCCCATCCAGTATTCTGTATTATATGCACCCCTATATTAAGGGTTGAGTAGGCAATTAAATGTTAAACCTCAAATTCTGCACGTTAATAACTTTGCAACCGTTCCACGGGTTTGCACAAAAGTTGGTATACACAGCATGGGCTGGTAGATCTTTTGATCTGTCAAGTTGTGTTTTGGTTGGAAATATGGTGTTTGTGCAGCAAAGCACCAAAAAATGCACTTTTGGCTATTTTTGTGCAATATTTGTCTGTGGCGCTGCATGGCGCCGTGTCATCTGCCAGTCCGAGGCTTGGAAGGTAATAAGCACTTGGGTCAAGGAACATGGCAGTTTTTATTTGGTGAAAAAATATTAATCCATTCAAAAGTTATTAAAGTTTGAATTTTCCATTATAAGTCAATGGGAAAATTTATACGTATGATTTGTGAAAGAAGAATTTTCATGCGTGATCGCGGCCGGTTGTTTTGCAGACTCGCGGTCAAAGAATTAAGTAACTCTTACATGTTTTGGTCTTTTTACTTGACATTTTCAGGGGTTTGAAGGGATGTTCTGGAGATGTGACTTAGCTTGTTTAGGTGTTGGAAAATTAATTGGTTGCAGAGACATTCCACGACAAAGTTGACATTTTCCCCACAGGATTACATTGCATTGCTTTGGTCTTTTTATGTGAAGTTTTCAGGGTTTTGAGGGGATGCCCTACTGATGTTAGTTATGTTGTTTAGCTGTTGGGGAATTAATTGGTTGCAGAGCTATTCTATGACAAAGTTGTTGTTTTCCTCATAGGATTACATTTCAGTCTGTGTCATGACTTTCAGCGCCATTATCTCAAAAACCAAGTGAGATACAGAGTTTTCACTATTGCAGCTTTGCCAAAAAAAGATTTGAAGTTGCACAGTAAGCCTGCAGTGGAATTTTTTCCATATGTTGCACAGTTCATGAGATATTGTGAAATAACTGTCACAAGGGTTCAAAGAATGCCTGTCCAGTGCTATTCGGTGCCCATATCTCAGAAATGATTTAGATGCAGGTGCGATCATTGCAATGTTGCATGTAGTACTCGCTGTCATGATTACAATGATGCTAGAATTTTTTTTCCAGCTCTTATGGTTCCCAAGATACGCACAAATTCCTGTTATAATGGTTTGGTGCTTACATATCTGTTGCATGGCTCCGTGGCTTTGCATAAGTGGGAGTGTGCATATCACCCCTTGTGGTCGACACCCCAATGGTGAAACACAGAAAAAGACCATTAGGGCGACATTCATGGTAATGGTCCTTTTTCTGTGTTTTGCCTTCCCCCAGTGTTCCACCCATTCACCGGACCAACTTTGACCTGGAGTTGGAACCCTAGAGTCGGAGGGTATGGGGCAGAAGAACCCCCACCGGGGTGGAAGTGCAACTCCCCACGAAAACAGTGACGCAAGAGGCAGCACAATACCTTCATTGGTATTGTGTCGTCACCTGTGAGAGTCAACATTTTCGCCAATGAGATATCTTGGTGCTTCTGGGAACGTGGGTCCAGATTCATATTGCTAATAAAAATTGGAAACTTGGTGGGAACACGGGACCGTTGGCCTACGTTCCCACTGTCGTGCATTTACTACTTATATTACACTTTTTCAAAAAGTAAGGAAATTCTATGCAAAAAACTGCGTTAATGCATCATTTAGGGTTAAAGCAATAAAAAGTCAGTAAATGGAACATTAGGGTTGAACCCCTAACTTCCCCCATACCTCCCCTTCCCCGATCCTCCACAGACTGACAGACTCCGGTGTGTGTCATTGAGGTCGTGAGGCCTAAATCTCACCCCTTTCTCCTTTACTGGAGCATGTCAGTGTGCTCACACATGGAATGGGATAAGATTTGGGCCTCAGGACCCCAATGATACACCTTGGAGTCTGTCAGTCTGTGGAGGATTGGGATGGGGTGAGTGTGGAGGGAGTTAGGGTTTCAACCCTATGTCCCATTTCCTGACTTTTTTTTTGCTTTAACACTAAATGATGCTGTTCTGATTTTTGCATAAATATATATTCTTTGCAAAAACTGTGTTAATGCATCTTTCAGCGTTAAACACCAAGAGTCCAGAAATGAGACCTTTAGGGTTGCCTCCTACCCCCTCATGTATCCCCATCATCCCCAGACTGACAGATGCTAGGGTGTGTCATTGGGGTTGTGAGACCTAAATGTCACCCCATTCCACATGTAATCATGTTGACATGCCACAGTAAAGAAGAATGGGGTGACTTTTAGGCCTCACAACCCCAATGACACACCCCGGCATCTGTCAGTCTGGGGAGGATGGGGGATAAATGAGGGGGGTAGGGGCAACCCTAAAGGTCTCAATTCATGACTTTTTATGTTTTAACCCTAAATAATGTATTAATGCAGTAATTTGCAAAGAATATATATATATATATGTATATATATATTATGGCAGAGTAACCCTTTTAAGGTTAAAGGGTCAATCTTTGCGCCTTAATAACTTAGCCACTGTTCAATGGATGTGCCTGAAATTTGGAATGCACAATCAAGAACCATACAACTTGGGATCTGGCAACTTTCATAGTGGTCAAATATACAGCTGTGGAGTTATTAAGTGAGATATGTGCACGCATTTACGGTTTCTGGTGAATTCTTTGCTCACGCCTACAGGTTGCATGGTTTGCGTGACTGGTCTGAAAATTTCAGGGAACATGCGGCCTGGGTCCCCAATGTGCCATTGGAAGATTTCATGAAAAAATATTAAACGGTTCAAAAGTTATTAAAAAAACAAGTTCCCATTATATGTCAATGGGAAAAGCTTAAAAGTTTGACACTTTTGCAAATGCACTTTTTAGTGTCACAAATGGCCCTAGTAGTGTTGAAAATCTGCTATTTTGTTTTCAGTTAGCGATCAGAAAAATGCTTGTCATTTAAATTTTGGACCCTCTAGCAACACAATTCTTTTTGTGTTCACCTAGTTGGACACTGAGGATGCTAGTCATGCCTTTATTTTGGGGTAAAACACCCCAGAAATATGTTTTCCAAATTTTGAGTTTCCTTAGTGTGGCAAAATGGTGTCGCACGCATGACACTAACGCAAATGTTTGTGAAAGGTGTCGCAAATCACTACACTACTTTTCCAGACAATGGCCAAAATGACAGGAATTATTTGCCACCCTGCTGCAGAAAAACGGTTAGGTCTTTTGCCCTGAAATTTGGAGAGAAGGCAGCCAACATCTCACAGATGGGCCTTTTCCTAGTTTGGTGAAAAAATATTGCATGGCTGCAAAGTTACAGTATTCCAAAGTTGCCAGTTTTCCCCCATAGACTAACATGGTGGCGTACGCCACACCTTTCAGGGCTTGTATCTCGAAAACGATGCGAGATACAGATATTTTGTTGTTAGTTGCGTGCCCCTATGGGCTATGTAATAGCATAAACCTAGACAGGAAAATCATGATTTCTGTGAAATTTTAATTTTTTTTCTACATCGTACGGTTGCTGAAATATTAGCAATTAAGTACTTCCAATGTTTGTTTTATGCTTCGATGCCCATTACAATGCATACATTCTTTGTACACACTGTTTCTCTATGCACCTGTTCGGCAAAAACAGGGTGTGCACTTCTGTTACTGTTACAGTTATTGTTTCCACTTGCGTTTATGTCCCGGTTTGCCCTACCATTCCCGTGTACATCACCATGTGCGTTACCCTTTGCGTCGTCATTTGCGCTTGTGTTTTTGTTACTGCTACCATTTGCATTTCCACTACTGTTTCTGTTTGCATTTTTGTTTGCATCACATGCGCATTGCCATTTGCGTTTCTGGCAGCCCTTTCTTTTGCGTTTCCATTTCTCTTTTGTTTTGCTTCTTCCTTGCTGTTACTGTTACCGTTTGCGTTTGCAATTGCTTTACTGTGCCCGTGTGCTTTACGGTTTGTGTTTCCATATGCGCTTGCATTTTCTTTTGCATTTCTGTTTCCTTTGCTGTTGCTATTGCTGTTACTGTTACCATTTGCATTTACAATTGCGGTACTGTGCCCGTGCACTTTTCGTTTTTGCGTTACCATACACGCTTCTGTTCCCGTTTCTGTTTCTGTTTCCTTTGGCATAATTCTTCATGTTAACATTGCAATTTGCATTTACAATTGCGGTACTGTGGGCCTACGTGAGTTACGGTTTGCGTTTAAGTGTGAGCTTGTGTTCGCATTTCCGTTTCTGTTCCCTTTCACTTTCTTTTTGCTGTGACACTTAATATTTCCATTTAAAATACTGCTGCCATCACTGTCCGTGTTACCTGTTGCATTTTTGTATGTGCTTTAATGTCTGTTTGCGTCACTGTTCACTTCGGCATCACTTTGTGCTTGCGTTTCTATTAAAGTTTCCTTTACCATTTATGTTTGTGTTACCATGTAGGCCACTGTTGGTGCTTCTGTTTGTATTGTTGTTCCTGTTACTATGTCACAAGATATCCCATGGTGGGAGCATGGGGCCCTTTGGGCCCCGCGCTTCCGTCACTGCAATACATTCACTATTTCTCATCATCATTCTCAAAAAGAAGGGAAATTAGAGGCAAAACATTCTGTTTAATACATCAGTTAGGGTTGTTACACAGTGATAAAAGTGAGAAAATTTGGTGTTAGGGTTGAGAGCCCCCCTTGGACCCCTCCAGCCCACCCCCCAACCGGCATCGGGGTGCACGTTGGGGTCATTGGTCCTAACTCTCACCCCATTCTCCTATTCCTCAGCTTCCTTACACATGTGATGGGGTAAGAGTTCAGGCGATGACCCCCAACATGCACCCTGATGCTGGTTGGGGGAGCTGGAGTGGTCCAAGGGGGGCTTTCAACCCTAACACTGAATTTCCTCACTTTTGTCGCTGTGGAACAACTCTAACTGATGCATTAAATAGAGTTTTTTGCCTCTTATATACACACACACATATAATGTACAGTAATGGATGGCCAAGACATTGATTGGGGTAAGCATACACTTGGGGGGGGTTCACTGGACATTATGACTAACATTGCTCTGAAAACATTATTCTGCTTATTCCATATATTTTTACGTACACAGTTTTATGTAGTATATTACTATATTCATACAGGGATTTAGTATTTCTGTCTTATATTTAAGTGCACTTTTTTATTTAATATTTAATTTTTATACTATTTTTGCTAAGAACACGTAAATTTGCACAGATACTACTTCACATATAGACAGTATATATATAAATGAAAAATTATTTTTATTTTTATATTTTTTGTTTCGTATGTGTCCATGTATGGTCTATATGTACACATATAGGTTTTTCATTTTATTTTATTGTCCATATGAATGTGAGCATCAAATATTAAGTTCAAGCACACACATATATGAATTAAGTCCTTAGTAATGGTTCAATTCACTGTCATGTATTTGTGGGATTGTAACTCTGTCTCTTTAAATTTATGTCTTTATAAGGAAGGTAGTAATACCTATAGGAACACTTCCTGATGATGCCTTAGTGAAACCGATTGAAGTTTGTGTGGTTCTGCCTTCCTTTCCCCCAGCTTCTGCATTTGTATGTTGGGTGACAGCACTTCTATTTTTTGCCTTCAATAAATGGCTTTTTGAAACAGAAATTTGTGTGGTGTCAGTCAGTGGTGAGTAGTTCTAGCCCTTAGACCCCTGGCAAATGCTAAGAATATACAAGTTAACAAATAATTTTATTTCTGTAGGAATCTTACAGTTCTGAGTTATTTTAGACATTTTACCTGGTAATCCCTTAGAATCGGGGGTACAAATAAAAGCATAACTTTTATGACTGCTACAACAGGAAGTTACCAGTGATGCACTTTGGGACTAGGACCCAGATTGCACCTATATTCACTCAACTGTATGAATGAATGTCAGTGACGGGTAGCAGACAGGCAGATTTTCCTGTATAAACAAATCTTCGGTTACTCTGAGGCTGAGAGATTCGTAGCAGATACCTAATGTAAAAGAAGAAAATGAAACTCTTCCTCTACTACTGTATATTCCATAAGGAGCCCTTCTAAAGGATTTTTGGGACAGGCAAGAGGCAGCCAGAATGGTCCTAGCCTAAAGATCTCCAGATTTTGCTGAGACGGTACAGGTTAACAAATAGTTTTCTTTCTGCATAAAATATTACATACCAAGTTGTTTTAGATCTTTTAGCTGGTATTACTCTAACATATTACAAACAAAAACACCACTATTGTTATCAGTGCAGTTGGAAGTTAGTGGTGATGCATTTCTGGATTGGTGGATTAGGACCTAAGGAAACACATACACTCACCTGTATGAATGTTGCAAAGTACTTTGACAGGTATCCGCTAGTGTCAGCTAAAAGGGGCTAGTAGGGCAGGTTACTGTGAACAGATTTGGTGAGTCCTTGTTGAAACTGCTGTATTATAAATTGTTGTCTGTCATTTAAACCAAATATGAACTAAAGAGTCCCTTTCGAATCTAAAAGAAACCAATGGCAAAGAATTATACAAAATGTATCACATTCAAAATGCTTGCTCATATAGGGGAAGCTAAATGCATTAGTCTTTTCATATGTTACTGCTGCCTTTATACAAATGAATTGGAGGCTGAAGTGGCTAGACTTAAGGATGAAATAAAAAAATCTGAAAGAGATATGTACTTTAAAAAAAATCATAGATAATACATTCCAGGGAACTGAAAGTGGAGGAGACAAAGAACTTGAATAAAATCCACAAGTATGCCTTGAAGCCAGACCCCAGTTTGGGGTTGAAAAGAGCCAGGTAGGACTCATATGCAGAGGACAAAAAATGAATGGATTACCTTAAGACAAAAGAGGGAGATGGGCAGACCAACACCAATTTTTTTCCTTAATCAAATAAATTCTGTTGTTACTAATAATAGATCTGAGATGCTCCCAAATATAATTTTAGAGGACAAACACATAAAAGACGTGAATTACTTAGAATTACTGGTTGGAAAAAGACAAACCATAGCCATAGGAGATACAATAAATGAAATATACAAATCCAAAGATATGTGGTGAAGTTAAAGAAAATGCAATGGTATCTTCCTTTCTATGAACATGGGTAAATGATATTACAAAACTTTCTGATAATATATTGAAAAAAAATCTGCTAAATCCCCAGTAGTAATCATACATGCTGGCACAAAAGATTTAGTTATGTATTTATTTCAAATGTTTTACCAGGAGAGTCATACTAATTTTTGATCAGCTAATTTCCAGATGCATTTGGGGGGGGGAGTAGAGACAAATACAAAGCACAGGGATGACATACTGTAGTGCAATATTTGTCAGGTTCTCATAATACTATGCAGTAAAACCCTATCAGGCTTCAGTTAAGTTGTGGTACTACAAGACAGATGGCAATATCAATGGAGAGTAAGTTAAATTTTAATGTGTGGTGCATAGCGTAGTGCTTGTGTATACTTATGAACTTGAATGTTATGGAGTAAGGTTATGAACTTGAAGGTTATGCACTTGGAATTTGGCTTTTCTTTATTTCCACCCTCGGTAGGATTGCTGAGTAGGTGAAGGAACAGAGGCCCAAAAGATTGTTAATGGTTCAATGACCTCCTCCAACACTGGAGAGTGTGACTAGTAGCATGCAGGACAGAAAACCCCTCCCTGTGGGGGAAATCTCAGAGGATACATGGTTACTGACCTGCCCGTCCTCCGAGCAAACTATGAGGTGAAAATCCAAAAAGATGTAGACTGTGGTTTGGTTCTGCTTATGTAGAAGTGTCTTATCCTCCGAGTCTTGCTGGTTGATGAGTTGTATACTCTGAATCTTGATGGTGAATATGAAGGTTGAGACTGAAAGATGAAGCATTCTGGAGGATGAAGAAGGATCCAATTTGGATGGATGTCCAGATGAAGGAAGATGGGTGGTTAAACAAAGTCCAGGATTTCTGTTGTGGTATTCAAGAACTGGAAGCTTGACATGAAGATGGATCTAGAAAACAAAATCAATGGATGGTTGAGCACTAGACAGTGGTGCACTTGAAAGTCCCAAAAGGAATACAGAAGGAGGAAGTCCAGGAGACAATCCAGATCCAGTCTGAAAGCAAGGAATCCAGGTTGAGGATGAAGGAGGGGCTAGCATATGGGGAACCCAAGCAGGTAGATGATGGACAGAAGGAAGGAATGGATATGAGAAACAGACTCTGATCACCAGCTGGTGGAAATGTTGGCCTTTGCTCGATGCCACCTAGGCAGAGATGGAGAGGGAGACTGCTCGAGGAGCAGAATGAGTAGAAAACAAAGTCAGAGACAGGGACTCCCTTCCCAGGCAACCAAGGAGCACACCATTGCTTGATACCCCAAAGGCAGAGCTAGGGACAGAGACTTTCAGAACAGTATGTGTGTGTGTGTGAGAAGACCTCCACATAGGTCAGGGAGGAAGGTCCTTCATGGAGAACCTGAGATGACATTGACCAAGACCTCCATGTAGGTAAAGGTATAGACAAATGCCAGGATGTTAGGGACTGCCCACTTTGAAGGACAAGAACAGCAGACAGAGATGCAGGAGTGGCAGATGAAGCCACCTCTGAGTCAGATGAAGTGTCACATGATGGTGTAGTTGCCATAGCTAGTAACATGGGATAGAACAAGAGCCCTTCAAAGGCAATTTGGCTAGAGAAGCAGCAATCCAACTAGAGAAGCAGCAGCAAAGTGAAAATCCAGCAAATGGGGTGTCACAGGGCAGTGGACTAGGAACCCCATGTAGGTAGAAGGAGGAATCGTGATCGACGTGATCTCCATGTAGGTCATTGCTGATGGTCTTTCCCAGAGGACCCAAGATGAAATGGAATGAGATCTCCATGTAGGTCTGAGGGAAGTCCAGATACCAATGACCCACACATATTCATGGAGGAGGCAGTGAGGAACAGACCCCAATGCAGATTGTCAGATGGAAAGTCAGCCTCTGTTCAGGCACAGTGAAAGCTAAACGAGTATTGGAGAATAATGAAATATGAGTGAAGTGACATCTATGTAGGTCACTCCTTCCTGGAGGACCCGAGATGGAATGGGCCAAGACCTCCACATAGGCCTAAGGTAGATCTAGAGGCTAAGAACCTGCAATTATATTAGTCACTAAGGAGGCAGCAATGGACAGACCCCATGTAGGTTAGCATATGGTAGTGCCATCCTCATGCAAGGGCAATGCTATCCACCATGCAGGCATAGAGAGGGCGATACGAGTATCTATATAAAGGTTAGTAGCTGCTGTTTGTCAGTCCAATGCCAAACAGAGCCATAGATAATTAATGATACACCTATGGAAGGGGTTACTCTCATCCAAAATATATATAGAGCATGACAATGAGAAAACAATAATTACAGGTTCAGCACCAAGTTGTCAGAGCCAAAGAAACAATGTATCATTGAGGCAAGGGTGGAAGAGAGGAAGAGGCATAGCACAGACATGCATTCAGCTTCAATATACTTTGATGGTCTGGATGTGAATGAAGCAGTGAGCAGCAGGCACTGAGGCAGCCCAAAAGGAGTCAAGCGAGGCAAGTCAAAGCAGCACGCTAGTGGAAGAGGCAGGAATCACTCAATATGGAGCCAGGATTGGAGGAAGCAATGTACAGCAGGAAGCAAGTCCAGGAGAGCACCCAGGAGGAGGCGAGGAGTAGCACTAAAGGACAAGGAAGAGCAGTAGCAAACGACAAGGCAGACATGCACTGTAGGTCATCCGGACAGGGCAAGAACAGAGCAAGAAAAGAGGCAGCAGAGCAAACAAGGAGCAAACAGAAAAAGTAGGTGAAAATGGGATAGCAGGGCAGAAAAAGGATGGAGAACATCAGGAGGGGGCACAGGACATACTGGGAACAAGAACAAATGGGACACAGGAATGATGCAGAAAGGAGAAATGCTAGGAGGACAAAAAATGGGGTGCAGAAGCCAAGCAGGGAAAGCAGGAGCACAAACCTACAAATTCAGGGCAGATTCGAGAGGCAGTAGAGGCAAGCTGGAAAAGGTGGCATTGCCTTTTTCCTTTTTTGAAGTTGAGGTTGAGCAATGTGAGTGTTGACATGGCAGTGGTGAAGGCAGGAAACCCGTGAACCAGCAATTGGGATGGGTATAACAGGAATAGCCAGCTCCACCACAACACACATGACTGATGGAGTCCAGTGCCAGACGAATGGTTCCTGATAACGAGAAAATAAATAAGGGGTGTACCACTGCAATGGAAATATCTGGAACACCTGAAGACACTCTGAAGGGGCAGGCACACCAGTAATTGAAATATCAGGGCAAGGCAGGGCAGGAAGCAGGGGAAGCAGAGTACAGCAGTCAGCAGGGATCAAAACTGCTGAGGAACAATGGTGGTTAAAGAGGCAGAAATACGGAGAGCATAAGCCATGGAAACAGAGCAGCCAGAGTGGGGACTGCAGTGAGGTAGATGCAAAAACAAATGAGGAGGACAGGCAGGAGAACAGGGGAACAGACTACAATGAAGCTCTAACTCCGGGCATGCAAAGTGAGGCTACAGAGCACAGGTAACCTGGAAGCGGTGGCAGGGACAGATTGGGGGCATGACTAGGGACGGAATTTATTAATTTTTTTATTTTTTGTTTGTTTGTTTGTTTATTTATTTATTTATTTATTTATTTATTTATTTATTTATTTATTTATCAAGTCTAGGATTACAAATGCCTTTGAGCCAAGGCTCTTTTACAAAGGTTCCATGTCAGAGAAATACAAATTATGGGAACATCAAGACAGACATTACAACAATGTGGATATTGCAAACAGATTACAGATTAATACAATTCAAGGGTAACATTGTAAACAAGGCAGCCAGCGGCATTTGTCAGAGAAAACAGACAAGAGATACGAAGTGCCTGAGTGATAGGGAGAGGGAAGGGGGGGTGGATAAGGAATGTAGGCATGGTGGGAGAGGGTGAAAAGTGCAGCTTTAGGTATACCAAGATATGAAGGTAGAATCCAATGAGGAGGGGAGGGGGGACCACTAGAACAGGCAGGGAAGTGGAGAAACAAGGTTAAGTTGGACAGTCACAGGAGCTGTTGGTAGTGAGATAGTCTCTGAGCCTAGTTTTAAACATACCAATTGTCAGAGGAGAGGAGAGGAGATGGTGGGGCTTAGGCCATTGAACCAGAGTGGCGCTCGATAAGCAAAAGAGCGTTGTCTCTGTGAAGTGTGATGGTGGGGGACTTTCAGTAGCTGTAGCGTGGATCTCCAAAGGCACCGTTTGTTGGTTCGGTGTTGTAACAGAGTTGAGACCCCAGAAGGTGCAAGGCCAAGGTAGATATTTTTGCCATGAAGCAGGTGAGAAACTTTAAGTGGTTTGATAGTTGGAGCCAGCCGGTCTGGGTGTACAGATCACATGTGTGGGTGAGCACCAATGATGAGCCGACATGCCTTATTTAAGGCAGTTGAGAGGCATCTAAGGGTTGTGGTTGTGGCTGAGCCATAAATGATGAAACCATAGTCTATTACAGAGATCACAGAGCTCAGGACTGCAACCTTCAAAGCTTCTGGCGTGAGGTGTTGTCTGTGTTTGTAGAGGAGACCAAGCTGTATATTAGCAGCTCTAGCTACATTATCTACATGAGGTCCATAGGAGAGATTAGGGTCAAGCTGTATCTCTAAGTATTTGAAGGACCCCACCTGATCTAGAGTGTTCCCTGGGTGGTGGAGATAGCCGAGTGGTGTAGCTTGTGTGGGTTATGAGAGCTGCAGAAGAGCATAGATTTGGTTTTCTTGTCATTGAGGACTAGTTTATGATTAAGAAACCATGTCTCTACAGAACTGAAACGAAGTTAAAGGTCATGTTGAAGAGTTGCAGGATCTTTGTGAATGGAGAATATAACAGCATTATCGGCATATAGTATGATCTCCTCAGAGCAGTGGTAAGGCAGGGAGTTTAAGAAAAGACTAAAAAGGAGGGGGCCCAGTATGGATCCATGTGGAACACCCGAACGAACAGGCGAGGTGTCAGAAAAAGTGTCAGCAATTTTTACTCTCTGCGACCGGTTTTCTAAGTAGCTTTTAAACCAGAAAGAAGAGTCAGGTGATAGCCCAGCATTCAGTAGTTGGTCAATTAGTAGTCCATGATGTACTGTATCGAAGGCCTTGGAGAGGTCAATGAAAACGGCCTCTGTGAGAAGGCCATTGTCAAGGGATTTGTGCAAAGCTCCAGTGAACTCAAGAAGGGCTGTGGTGGTGCTGTGACCTTTCCAGAAACCATGTTGTTGTGGACAAGGTATATTGTATTTATCCAAGTGGTCGGTAAGTTGATCAGCCATGATGCGCTCGAGTGCCTTAGAGAGTGGGGACAGTATGGAGATAGGGCGATAATTTGAGTGATTCATCTTATCTCCACTTTTATGGACAGGTGTCACAGTGGCTGTTTTCCATAAGTCTGGGAATTTTCCACAGCTGAGAGAGAGGTTTAGGATTTTTGTTAATGGATGAATTACCTCATTAAGGGTGAGCAACAGAAGCTTAAGGTCTAGGGTGTCGCTGCTAGATCTAGATTTAGAGATAGCTGCAGCAATATAGTGGTGAACTTCATTCAGCCTTACCTCCGTGAAGTAGCCTTACCTTCCTGAAGTAGAAGAGGGGATGGTTAGATTGTGGGGCTGAGGTATTTGGGGAGTAGGCCCTGTTTTCGAAAGAGTCATGGGGTAGGACAGCACTAAGGTCTGCAGCAGGAACAGGAGCAAAATCCAAATGAAATGAGAGCAAAGCAAGGGAGCAGCAGAAGAAGGAGGTATGGGTAAGGGGGAATTGAGAATGGCAGCAAATGGGGAGGAAACAGAGGGAAGGGGAAAGCACTGGAATTGGGGGGCATGGGAGCAGGGACCAACTGAAGAAGTACAACAAACATGAACAGCCAAACTGCCAGAAGGAATGAAAGAGCAGGAATGAGGAAGGAGGCACAGCCCAGAAGTCACGCAGGAGCCCAAAGTGCAAGACATGCCAAGATTTTGAAATGCTTGAAGTTGAGCAACAGAAGTGCTCAGTTTAAGTAGGGGATGTAGGAGGAGCTATTTCCCTCCACTGAACCTCGGGCTTTTAGCCCTCCCAGAAAAGGGAGACTGCCTGCTGAAAAGGAAACAGATCACCATTCCTTAAGGTACAAAATCTGTATCCACGTCTATCTGGTGGAGACCCACCCATGCCAAATCTTGTGAAAAGTGTGAATACTACTGTTTAGGGTATAGGGAAACCTTTCCAAATTGTAAATGACCACTACCAGTTTTCTCCCCCCCCCCCACCGTGGGTATGTTCTGGGTCAGCTATAACCATGTGATCTTCTTAGCTGCAGTAATTAATAATAAAAATAAGTGAGCAACCCTTAATGTTGCTTTCCACTGGGGGAATACCCATCAGGACCAAAGAAAGGGTCAGCAAACCAGGGGTGTCAAATAATCCTTCAATGTCAAATTGTATACGTGCCCAGAATGGATGAAGTAGGGGGCAACCCCAAAGCACATATGTTTGATGTGTCATTGCAGCTCCATGATCCTTCCAATATCTACCCATTTGTGGGCCCATATATGCAGCCTGCATAGTTGGAGCACAAAAGAAGTGTGTACAACATTTACAAGAAAGTTTGCACAGGTTGGTCAGTCATGTGACGTCTCATGCCAGCAACACATATCTGAGTCATATCTCCATGGCATGCCCCATCTTCAATTACCTAATTCAGAGAGATAATATGTTAGTTGTGGGGCTGATGTGTCAGGGGAATGTTGGAGCAGGCTCTGATATATATGGCCAGAGCAGTATTGTCAGTTTTCTTATTTTTGGGTCCCAGTAAGAACTGTATGAGTAAGATCAAAGCTATCTGGCAATCTTGTTGCCAAGGGGTACAGTTTAGACAAGTAAGAATGCAACTGCAAATATCTAAAATGATCCATTTTAGGTATCAAATAAATATAGACTAACATCTCAGAAGGCAACATTCTCTTGGTGTGATAATCGAAAGGCGCTCAATAAATAAATATATTATTATTATTAACAGTTGGTCATCATATGAAGGCCCAAATTTGCTCCAGTGTTTCAGGGAAGGATCAGGTTTGTTTAATAGGTTGTCCCAATCATAAGCCAGAGCTTGAAGGTAGGTGGTAACTGCTGAACCACACAGTAATGCCAACCCCTAAGTGCCATAGATGTATAAGTAGTAAAATTAGTCAAAGGAATCTATCCTGGAGGATTGGCAAACAGATATGTCTTCAATGTATAAAAATCATTTAGTGTTAACTCAGTATCTTCTTAATGGACTTGATAGCCCATCTGAATCCATAAGTGAATTGTATGTATATCAGCTGCCTAGGAATTTAATTTTAAGTTAGGAAGACTGACCCCTCCCTCATCCCTGATCTGTTGGGTTCTGGTCATTTCCCCGTATTAGCTCTTTAAAAGACCTCCTGTATTTCAGTAGTCAATACAGATTCCAGAAGTGATTGCTGTTGAGATTCTATAAGGGAATGGAGACAGAGAGCTGAGAAAAAAGTCTGGATTGATGAGAAATTGGGAGAGGCATCCACCTTGTACAATTGTTGGTAATAGGTTTGCATAATCTGAGAAATAACCTGAGATTGATGAACCAACCCCTTGGTTGTTGTATCTCTGAACTGAGTGATGTTGGCCTTAGCTTTTCTGGTGCAGAGGCAGCAAGCCAGTGTCCTGGCTCTTCAAGAGCTACCTTTATAATATTTATTCCTAAAATAGAAGAGAACGTCCTCTTCTTTTTGGTCTACATTTTTTGTATATCCCTCTTCACCAAGGACCCTGGTTTTCCCTTTTTTTGCGAAAAATGACAACATTTATGGAATCCTGATTTTTTTTGCAGATTTTGAATTCTTCCACCGGTGCCACGTGGAAATCGCATGTCACTGCAATTCCTGAAATTTCAGCATCTTAAAATGGATGCTGCTCTGCTGCTCATTCTTTCTGTTCTGCTGCCTAGAGAATCGTTAAGTAAACCACCTGTGCTGCTTCATTGTAACCACCCATGCTTCAGTTTAACCACATGACCCACATTTCCTTCCAACCTTTTGATCAGCTGAGGACTGCTCTCCATCCCTAAAACACAGTTTTCATTTAGGATGCACATGAACTTCTTTTATTATTTGTGTTACACTAATTAATGTAAAAAAAGTTAAGTACTGGACCACTTGGGATTTCAGACTAGGCAGCGTGGGTGAGGGAGTCACGTTTAAAGTTTAACTGCTCTGCATCTAATCCTTCATACTATCAGCTGATGTGACTGCTCACCAACCTAAAAGTAACTTTTTTTGTGTAGAAAAGGTGCATGTCTAAACATTTATTACACTTGATCATTTAAAATAATAACCAAAAAGCTAAGTATCAAACCACCATGGGAATCGGGCTGAGTTGCAGTGGTGGGGGGTGTCAGGTTAAAAGTTTAACAGCTCTGCCTCTAACCCTTTGATCAGCTGAGGCAACTAGTCTCTATCCTAACAGTAATGTTTTTTGTGTAGAAAAAAGTATGCGCCTAAGCTATTTTCACACTGCATGATTTAAAACTCCAAAAAAGCTAAGTATCAGTGCACTTGGGGAGTTGGATGAAGAGAGGGGAGGGTTTAGTCAGGTGTCCTTAATTACATGTATTCAAAAGTGTTTCTCTGGAATGTTGAAGTGTTAGTCTTGCTGAGCTGGGAGGCTGAAGGGATGTTTACTGATCTGGGTGTCTTTGTGCTGGGATCAAACAACCTGTAGGGGGTCTTAGAACACTATGTGGAGAACCTCATCATTAGGGCAGCCCCCGATGTATGGCTACCCTAGGCATCACACAATGCCTCTGCATCATGCTCTAAACTCCAACAGCCCAAGGCAGGGGAGTGTGGATTGACTCAGTTTGAAAATCCCCATCTCCCACTTGACAGCCTTGTGCACCATCAGCATGTGCTACTATTTCATTCTTAATTTGGAAAGTGTTTTGTTAAGGTGGGTGGATGAGCTGGGCTGCTGACAATGCAAGCACTGGCAGTTCTCCATGCTGCTCTTGTCAGTTATGTGCCCCCTGAATGAAGGGTGGGCTTATCTTCTGAGTGCCTCTGAATTTGCTGTATGACCAGGGTGCTGTTGTTGCTCTGCCTTCCACTGCATGATGCCAGTGCTGGGGGTGTGGGCCTGCAACATCATCCAAGCCAGATTTCACACTCCGGAACACAGGAGGTAAGGTGCCAGATACTGTATGACGCCAGTGGGCAGGGTGGGGCTTCTGCTGTTTCTTGCTGTATTCCCTTAAGTGAGTCAGGAAGGGGCTTTAGCATCTGTGTGTCCTTGAATTTCTATATGGCCCAGTTGTTGTTGTTGTTGTCACTCTGCATGCCACTGTTTGATACCAGAAGGGCTGGCTGTGGTGCTTCAACAACACCCAAGCCATGCAGCACACTCAGGGGTACACAGAAGGTAAGGCCCCAGGTACTGCACAAAGTCAATGGGTAGAGTATGACTTAATTCACATCTGTGTTCAGACTTGAAAAGTAAGAGACCTCTTTTCATGGAGACCAAGTGGGAAAAAAAAAAAAGTATCCACACGTTTGGGAGATACATGATGTTTCATTAGAAAGTCCTCCACTAATCACTTGTGGATTTTTAGGTGGAGACACTTTATTTCAAAGAAGCCAATTCAGGCAGTTCAGTGTTAGCTAGGATGAACCAAGGAAGTCCACTTGGCCTCTAGTGGTTTGGCTTAATTCACATCTGAGTTCTGACAAGCTAAGAGATCCAGAAATGTGTAACTTGAGCATGTGGGCTGTGGCTATTGATGGAAGGGGACTGTAGTGCTGTCACTGCTGCCATCACCCCAGAGGGATGAGGGCTGCACTGTTGCTGCTGCATTACATCTGAGGGATTGAGGCAGAAATGCTGCTGCCATCACTCCTGATGGATGAGGGCCATAGTGCTGCTGCCTTCACAACTGAGGGATGTGGACCGTATTGCTGCTGCTACCGTCATGCCTGAGAGATAGAAGCTATATTGCTGCCATCACTCCTGAGGGATGAGGGCCATAATGCTGCTGTCACAGAAGAGGGTTGGGGGCCATAGTACTGCTGCAGTCAACCCTGAGAGATGGGGCCATTGTGCTGCCTCTACTGTCACACTTGAGGGTTGGGGACCATAGTAGTGATGCTGCTGTCACTGCTGAGAGATGGGGGCTGTATTGCTACTGCTGCCATCACACCTGAGAGATGGGGGATTATAGTGCTGTTGCTGCCATCACACCTTAGAGTTGGGGGCCATAGTGCTTCTGCTGCCCTCAAACCTAATGGACTGTGGGTGTAGTGCTGCTACTGCCATCACTCCTGAGGGACGGTGGCTGTGGCACTGCTGCAGTCATGCCAGAGGGATTGTCAGTTGTAGTGCTGTTGCTGTTGCACCTGAGCAATGGGAGACATAGTGCTGTTGCCATCACCCTTGAGGGATGGTAGCTATAGTGCTTCTGCTGTTGTTACCCCTGATGGATGTGGACCATAGTGGCATTCCTGCTGCTATTGCTGCCACCCCTCAGGGATCGGGCCATAGTGCTGCTGCTGTCACACCTGAGGGAATGTAACTTGAAATGCCAAACATGAGGTCAGCTACACACACACACACACACACACACACACACACGGATGGATGGACAGACAGACAGACAGATAGATAGAAGACACAAAATCAAAGTGAAGTACAGGTTGAACTTATCATCAGAATATAATTTTTAATAACAAGGATTGATGCACAGTAGTAGCAGTAGTAGACAGCTAAATTGCTAAAATGCATACCAGCTGAGAAAAAATCGTTAAAGTTCATAAAACAAAACACCAGTAAAACAAAGTTTGGCTTTGTAGATACTGGTGACATTACTAGTTTTTCCATTTGGCAAAACAGATTTTGCCTTTTTTCAATCATAGTAAACCAATGTCCCTGTTCTTCACCTGCAGCATTTGTGGACAAACTGTCATGTCCACTTGCATAAGAAACTTCTGCAGCATCCCTAGGGTTTCCTGGAGACACCTCAGACACTCCTCCCATAGCCTCTGCTGTTGAGAAGCATAACCTAATATGCCCGCCCCCCCCAAAAAAAAGCCATCTTCAAGGTGTCCCAAAGGATTCCTTTCATCTGTACAGACTTGTGAAAACAAAACAATCCTTTGGGTATCCTCCTGTTTTTCAAGAAACAGTTTAGTCAGACAAGGTGGGGTATGGTCCAGGACGAGTACTTGCCAAAGAAAGTAGGAAGTCAGCCAACTCCAATGTCATCTTTTTCAGTGTTCTTTATTTCATATCCAAGATCACATGCAGATCATCACGTCTTAGGTGATCTGCATGTGATCTTGGTTATGAAATAAAGAACACTGAAAAAAGATGACCTTGGAGTTGGCTGACTTCCTACTTTCTTTGATCTGTACTGACTTCTCATTTTCACTTAAAGCAGCAGTGCAATGAAATTGGGCAAAAAAAAAAATGACCGTACCTTTTTTCACTATAAAAAATTCTAGACATCTTCCACTTTTATTTGGTGGTACAATTCTTTAAATACACCAAAATCTGAGGCTTTTATAAACATTTTAATTTATTTTTTTCTCAAGAAAAAAAGATGGCTGCTGCATTTTGCACAGAAATATCATTGCAGACCTGGCAGAGTTAGGATAAAAAAAAAAAAAGATACATGATGTGCAGAATAGGAGGTACCTAGAGAAGTACATCTGAAGTGTATACTAATATTTTTCTTAATTGTAACTAAAACTAGGTTTTTTTGGAAAAACATTTTCATTACACTGTTGCTTTAAGATCTGGGGTGTATAGAATTCAAAAATCTCAGTCACCTTTTCATCTCTTAGGTATGCCAGGTTGAACCTCCAACTTGTGGAACTGGGAGTATCACCCCAGACCAGGGTTGCCAAAACCAGAGCATGGTCTGAGGGCTGTATCATATCATTGTTTGTATAGTGTCCAGGTGTTCAGTAGTAGGCTGTATCATATCATTGTTTGTATAGTGACCAGGTGTTCAGTAGTAGGCTGTATCATATCATTGTTTGTATAGTGACCAGGTGTTCAGTAGTAGGCTGTATCATATCATTGTTTGTATAGTGTCCAGGTGTTCAGTAGTAGTAAAACCATAGTCCAACCTGGCATAGCTTCAGTGCTGGGATGAATAATGGGTATACTCCACTGCTGAGGAATGATACTGACACCATGTACAAACAAAACCAAGCTGAGGCAGAAAGGCCTTTAAGTAGTGTTGAAGCAGTGACCTTCTAAATAACCTAGAGTCAGAGTCATCCCACAGCCCTCTATGAAGTGGTAGTAGGGTACCGAAAATATGTTTTTATTTATTTACTTTTTGCTGACTGATTATGCCATTCTGGCTATTTTCAGCCTCATCCCAGGGAAGGGGGATACAGATGAAAACCAACTGACCAGATTAAGCTATTGATGATATTTCTAGTGAATGGGGGAAATTTGACCAGGACACTGGGGAAATCCCTCTACTCTTTTCAAGAAGTGCCATGAGATCATTAGCGTCCACCTGAGCAACCAGCAGAAAAGGCAGATGGGGCCTCAGTTTAATGTCTCATCCAAAAGCCCATACCTGAGGAGTGCAGCAATTCCCTCATACTATATTACAGTGTCAGTATTTGGATTTAACCCAAGCTCCTGGTGTGGGGATGGAACCCACAACCTTCTGATCTTCCAGTGTCAGAGACAAGTGTGCAGCCTACTGAGTAACTGACACTTCAGCCTTGTACCATCTGTTTATTGGTTCTGTGGGAGAGGTATACATTGGCTAAAGTCAGGGGTTTATCTTACAAGGTGCCAGCAATGATTGTATATCAACCTTCTGTATCTTCTTCACAATGTTCTACTTGAAAAGGGTAAGATTTAAGTAAGTAATTAAGATTTTGTTAAGTGCCCTTTCCCTTTCCCTGAAGCTCAAGGTGCTGTACAAGGTTCAGACATTACAACATAAGACACAGTTCATAAAAAGTCAGAATTAACAGACATGTAGAATATTTACAATATTACATATGCAAATATTAAAATCAGCCCGTGAGACAAGGGTAATAACTCTCCAACATTATTTACCCATGGGGTGGGATGAGGAGACCAATACAAACAGCAAATTTTAAATATTCCACGGGGTGGGGACTCCTGTAAAAATATAGTATTAGCCTTCTGCAGCTTCAACATCTGGGCTAAGCAAAATTGCTTTACTGGGTCATGTACCCCATTGATGTTATAGGAAAGAAACTTAACTGTCTGCATCATGACACTCATAAAACAAGTACTGCATGACTGGGACCATCTTCCGGGTAATATAAGGAACCTAATATTCAATGCCTGTCTGCCCCCAACTTGAGCCCATAAATGGTAATAAGTGACACACTGACATATTAAAGCAAAAAGTCATAAACATCAGGTAAAGACAGCAGTAAGTTACTGGCAGGGCAACCACAGAAATAACAAGAAAAGCCAACAGGGCTAACAGTTCAGTCCTTCCTAGATAATGGTAATAATGCTTGCACCCCTTAACAGAGCTGATGGTAGGCCCTGTATGGGAGTAAGCCAGGCTAAATACCCGGGCACCCTGTACAGTGTAACTGTAGTGGAGTGTCCTAGACATCTGTGCAGAGATACAAAGAAAAAAGTTAATTTATGGAGTGTCTCTCACCCTCACCAGTATCATATGGAAATAAGCAGTCTTCTGAGAACAGAAAAGGGAATGTATATATCCTAAGACAACCTGCCCACTTGCCATACTGTCCACTAGTAAAGAATTTCAGAACCATGTCCACATTTATTCATAGTTTTCAAAGAGAGATGATAATAACTCCTGCAGGGTCCCCTTCTTACTTTCAGTAGTATCAGATGTGTCTACCCCAGCAGGGGGGGACCAAAAAACAATATTTAAAAAAAGCATTATAAGCCTCCAAGTCCATTGTCCCCCTCCCTTTGACTGGGAACAAACTGATGATGTGGGGCTAGTTGTGCATTGCAATACTGAGAATTGAGGAGTGAGCCAAAGGAGAGTGATGGTGCAGCACCCACAACGGAGAGAATGGGGAGGGTAGGTAGAAAAATGGAAAAGGAGCACCACCCCAGCAGCCCTGGCAGAGCAAATAGCAAAACATGTATTACTTTCGAGACCATTAGCAGGCCTGCCCAATTCAACACTTTTAAGAATCAGCCAAGCTGGGTACATGGCCTTCCTGTATAATTCTGTTCCTGTGGACTTAGCAGGTCCAGTTTAGGTGGATGGCACTCGAAGGCGGCTGCCATACCTCTCAACTGTCCCTGATTTTCAGGGATGTCCCTGATTTTGCTTCAGACTTTTCCTCTGTCCCTTGTAACATTTGTGATTTTCTGAATGAACTGTGAAGATTGAAAGCACAAAGTAATGTCAGACAATAATGTTACAGACCTATTCTTCGGAAAATGCATCTTATACCAATGCCCTTATTCTATCAGTTTTTTGAGCACATATTGCCAATTTCTAAGATGTATCTTTGATTTGGGGTCTTTGTCCCTCATTTTTGTAAGCCCTGGCCCTGATTTATGAGGAAACAAGTATGGCGGCTGCCCACAGCAATGGGAGCTCTTACCCAAGTCTCACATCCCAAGCTATTGGGTGAGCAATTTACTCATTAGAAGGGAGGACAAGAAATGGTTCCATATCAACAGGCTGTGAGATTGGGTTGCTATGGTGTTGAACCAGGCTGTCCCACAAGGGCTCCCAGTCTGAGATCCCCAGTTCACCGATAGCCTGCTCCAAGTAACTGGGGTCTCAAACTAATGATGGTTGCTCACTGAGAATGTAAGCATCACTCTGCCTGAGTGACACCATCTCAACCCCAACTCCTTCCCTACCTGTCAGATATACAATTTTCAGAGTATGCAGATAAAGATAGTGCAGAAATCAAGCATTGTAGTGTTACTTAGAAACATACAAACATACAAAGAATGCCAGCAGATACAGGCCTGATGGTCTATCTAGTCTGCTTGAGGGTGCAACAAGCAGTCTGTTATACTGCAACTGCTCCCCCCCTCTCCTATCTACATATCCAATTTCATGCATGTTCTTTCTGTTACTGCTCCCCCCAGTGCCTCATTGGCGACCTTCCCCATTACGTTGTCTCATCCCCTCTTAAAACTGCCCACCACTCTTAAGGATACCACCTCCTCAGGCAGTGTGTTCCACCCTGTCACCACTCTCCATGAAATAGTGCTTTCTCATTTCCATTTTGAATCTGCCACCTTCCAACTTTAGAGTGTGTCTCCTAGTGTTCCTTCCTCTCCTTAATCTTAAAATGTCCTCTCTACCATCTTTATTTATGCCTTTCATATATACATTTTTTTTGTCGACTTTATTGCTTGCACCTCCACTGAGGGGAACTGTCTCCAGTGTCTTCCTTACCAGGGTCTCTACCTCCCGCTGTGAGGCTTACTCCTGTGGTTTCACTCCCAAACTCGGTGAAACCCCTGGATTTGAACCCTGATGGGGAAGGGCCACCCTATCTGCCCAGGCAGGAGTGAGGAGAGCAGCCAGCTCTGGGAGTGTGGTCCTGGGAGGAAGCGCGTTCGCCTATTCCCAAAGGGAGGGGATTTCTTCTTGTTTTCACTCCATGGAGATTCAGATGTGCAATGGTGGCTGGGTACAATGTGTCGCCGGCTGCCGAACTCCACCCCATACTATCCCAGGTGCCACTATGGCATGGTGCTTCCCCAGAACCCACCCCAGGGAAGGGAGAGCTGTCCTATGGATGCTTGATCCCTTCCCTTCCCTGCTGACCTCAAGCGCCCCGGGCTTATTCCCAAACATGGGTCACTGGCATGGCATGAGGTGTGGCGTCCAGCACCTCAACCCTCAGTGCCACTGGGCTGACCCGCCTTTCAAATATTTGAAGGTTTCTGTCATGTCACCTCTATCCCACCATTCCTCTAGGGAGTACATGTTGAGCTCTCTCAGTCTCTCCTCGTAGGGTTTGACCTCCATACCGAGGATCATCCTAGTTGCTCTGCTTTGGACCCCTCCAGCAATTTAACATCTTTCTTTAAGTAGGGTGCCAGAACTACATGCAGTACTCCAGGTGTGGCCTCACCAATGACATGTATAGTGGCAGAATGACCTCCCCTCTCCTGGATGTGATTCCTCTGGCAATACACCCCAGCATCTTATTAGCCTTAGCAGCTGCTTTTCTGCATTACTCTGAGTGATTCATTTGCCATGTTATTAACATTCCAAGATCATTTTCCTCCTCTGTAGAGGATAACTGTCCCCCAGTTGGTAATGATTCCTTGGTTTTCTTGCTCCCAAGTGCATGACTTTCCACTTTTTTGCATTGAACCCCAGCTGTCATCTTTCTAACTAGTGTTCAAGTCTAGCCAGATGATCCTGTAGCCCCTGCCACCCCTCTGTGTCATCCACCACTGCATCTAACTTTGTGTCATCTGTAAAAAGGCTGATCTTATTCTTAATCCCATGAAAGATGCCAGCAATGAAAATGCCAATCAACAATGGACCCAGCACCGAGCCCTGTTGTACCCCACTGGTTATGGTTCTTGGAGTTGAGAGTTCCCCCCTTACGACTACCTTCTGCTTCCTGTAATTCAGCCAGTTCCTGATCCACACCACCATTTTCTCCGCTGCTCCCTGGTATCTCAGCTTGCTTATCAGTTTCCCATGTGACACTGAATCAAAGGCCTTGCTGAAGTCTAGATAAAAGACATCCACCGCTTGGCCCTTGTTGAGCGTCCTAGTCATCCAGTCGTAAAAGTTCACCAGGGTGGTCTGACAAGCTCTTCCCGAGACAAATCCATGCTGTCTGTTGTCTTGGAGACCATTCACTTCCAGAAAGGTTGCTAGCCTTTCCTTAAGGATAGTCTCCCTTAGCTTCCCCACAATGGATGTAAGGCTGACTGGTCTATAGTTGCCTGGTTTATCCTTGGGATCACTCTTGTAGAGGGGCATCATGTGCACCATCCTCCAGTCCTTGGGGATGCACCCGGTTCGCAGTGAGATATTGAATAAGTCTGCTAGTGGCTCTTCCAGGACACCTGCCAACTACTTCAGAACCCTGGAGTGTATGCCATCTGGGCCAGACACCTTATCTACTTGCAGGGCTTTTAGGCCTTCCATCACCCTGTTTGCTGGGATTTCCCCATCTGTTAACCCCACCACCCTTGCCCATCCCCCATCCCGTAAGGCATTGGCCCAATCTTCTCCATAGTAAACACAGTACAGAAGTAGTCATTGAGTGCTTCTGTCTGGTCTGCCCACTTTTCCACCCACCCATCATCTTTCTTGATTCTAATAATTTGATCTTTGCAGCTCTTCCTCTTTCTAATGTACTTGAAGAAACCCTTTTCTCCTTCTCTGATACCTTGTGCCAGCCTCAGCTCCCTTGATTCCTTGGCTGTCCTGACCGCTCTGCTCACTTCCCTTGATATCTTCATGTACTCCTCCCAGTCCTCCCACATTTGGATCTCATAAATCTTCTGAATGCTGCTCTCTTATCCCTCACCTTTTCTAAAACTTCCCTGCTTAACCAGCTCAGCTTCCTGGACCTGGCCTTTTTACTTTGGATCTTTGTACATGAGATAGTGGCCTCTGCAAGGCTGAGCTTGATAATTTCCCACTTCTGTTTAGCATCCATGTGTGGGCAGATGCTGGCTAAGTGCTCTGCTACCATATCCCTCATCCTACCAAGGTCTGCCAGCCTGAAGTTCAACACCTTTGTCCTGGTACTGGCAGCCTCCTTAGTGAGTGAGAAAACAGTGTGGCGGTCACTGTCTGCCAGTGGATCCTCCACCACCGATTCCCTAACATATTCCCCATTAACCAGCACGAGGTCCAGAATGCTACTTCCCTGGTTGGCTTACTTACCATCTGCACCAGGAAACTGTCCTGGAATGCCCCCAGGAGGACCTGTTCTCTGGCGCTTTAGGAGGCTGGTGTGCTCCAAGCTAGCCCAGGCATACTGAGGTCCCCCACAAACATGGTGTTACCCTTCCCACTGATCTTTCTTATCTGCTGCGCTAGCTCCCTGTCAGTGTCCTCATTTTAAGATGGTGGTCTATACACGACCCCCAACCTAACTCCCCTGCCCTTCGAGTCTTGAATTTGCACCCATAATGTCTCCGCATTGCCCTCTTCCTCCCTTTCCTCCCTGCTACATAGTATCCCTTCCCTTACATAAATAGCCATGCCACACCTGTCCCTTTTTCCCTGTCTCTGGTACAGCCTGTATCCCAGGATTAACAGGTCCCAGTCCTGGTATTGGGTGGCCCACATTTCAGTGATGGTAGCTGTGTCCACCTCCCCCTCTGCCATCAGAGCCTGCAACTCAGCTGCCTTGTTCCCCAAGCTTCTTGCATTCAAGGAGACTACCCTCCAGTATGTGCCTGATTACCCTTCCCCATCTGATCACACTTACTGCCAGCCATATTTGTATACTCACCTGATCCTTCCTTCCTGGTTTTGGGGTGTGGGCCCATTGGGCTTCCCTGCCTGGAGACATTGTTTAATGTCCTCTCACTTGCCTCCCCTCACACCTTATTTAAATTCTCTCTGGTCACTATGTACTCCCCCAGCTTCTGCTTTAAGACCCCTGAGCCCTTCCTACTCAAGTGTAACCTGCCTGGGGCATACAGGGTTTTGTTGTCCCATGTTCTTTCCCATCCCCCACCAACCCGTAAACCTTGGTCTGACACCGTGCTCCCAGCCAAGTGTTAAACTCCGCTATCCTCTGCTTCCTGGCAGCACTTGTTCTATGTACTGGGAGAACTTCTGAGAAAGAAACTGACCTCCCTGCTTCCACACATAGCTTCTCCGGTTTCATGAATCTCTCCTGTACCTCCTCAACCAACCATGTTCCCCTCCAAGTCATTTGTGCCCAGGTGCATCATGATGTGAGTTCTTTCCCTTTCCCTTCTTGTACATTTAAGAATAAACTGCCCCACCCTTCCTGTTGTCATGTCTGGCATACATTCCACCCATATGCAGCTATGCTTTATGCCCTTACCTCCCCATCTCACCCCTTTCAATACTGAGTCACCCAGGACTAAGACTCTACGTCCTTTTTCATGCCCCACCCCAGGTGTTTCCCATTTTTCCAGTCACAATCCTAAACTGGCTCTCTGCCACAGCCTCCCAAACCAGAGATATCTTTGATGCCCTTGACATGTCTCAGCTTGTCACCACCCCAACTAGATTCAACCCCTCTACTGGCACCAGCACCCTCCTGGACATCACCATTACCTGCCACCCCCAGAGGGTGCTCGATATCAGTGTACTTCCCAACTCACTTAGTGACCACTCCCCGGTCGTATTTTCTTGGTCCGCTACCAACAGCAAACCTGCACCACAAACCACCCAGTGACATTGTCTACTCCCAGGCAACCTGTGTCACCTTAAACTGTAACTCTCACAACTGGATTGGTCCCCAATCAGGCTTGCGACGTCCATAGACAAGGCATTGGATTTTTTCACTCGTACTTTTAACACTGCCTGTGACCTCTATGCCCCTTCACTAGCAATAGCACCAAAAAGCAAAGCAAGCCCTGGCTTACCTCCTACCTCCTTCACAAACTTAAAATGAGATACAACCTATGGCACATTGCCGTGGAATCTGGCAAGCTAGCTGATAGGCAAGTGTACAACACTGAGCGCAATAAGTCTACTTGGGCCATTTGACAGGCCAAAGGCCAGTACTACCAATCCACTCTTGTCTCCTCCTGGGGGTCAGCTAGGAACTTTTGGGATAATGTAAAAGAGCTGAATGGGAAATCCCGCTCCCCACCCCTCTCTCAACTCTTCTTTAATGGAATTGTCTGTTCTGACCCCCTTGGCATTGCAGACTGCTTAAACCACACTTTCTCAGACCTGAGTTCAGTCCTGCCCAGTAACTTCTTTGACCCCATCCCAGTAGTGCCCCTGCCCACTCTCCAGAGACCTCCTTTCTATGTATGCACCAGCTCCCCGCTGGAGGCTAGACCCCTTCTGCAAAAAGCCGGTAGTAGTAACAACCCTGGCACTGACCTACTGGACACTAGGCTACTTCATCTGATGTTGGATGCTATCCTGGTCCCACTTACTAAGCTGCTCAACCACTCTGTTCCTGGGGCAGTTCCCCAGCACATGGAAACCACCATCATCACTCCCATCCTAAAGAGCGGCGATTGAACGACCCTGGGTAACTATCGACCTATCTCCATCTTCCCCATACTCTCTAAGGCCCTTGAAAAAGTAGTTGCCATCCATCTTGCCGAATACCTGGCCATGCACAATATCCTGTGCCATGAACAGCATGGCTTTCATGCAGGTCACATACCACAACCTCACTACTTGAATTCTCCAACTTCCTGCACTCTGCTCTTGATGCCAGAAGTCCTGCCGGTGCCACGTTCATTGACCTTTCCAAGGCCTTTGACATAGTTTGCCATCCCCTCCTGCTTGAATCCATCAGATGCCTTGGTTTCTCCCCCGGCCCTCTTGCATGGTTCACCAGCTACCTCTCTGCCAGAACTCAGTGTTTAAAAATGAATAGCACCCTATCTGACACATGACCTGTCCTCTCTGGGGTTCCCCAGGGCTCCATTTAAGGCCCTCTCCTTTACACTCTCTACCTCAACTCCCTCCCCTCGGCCTGCCCAAGTAAGATCCTCCTCTACGTGGATGACGCCGTGCTCTTCGCCTCTGACCCCAACTCCAACACACTCCAGGCCACCCTCCAACAAGCTTTTGATAGAGCTGAGCATTGGTTCACATCACAAAGGCTAGTCCTGAACTTAAAAAAGACCAAAGCTATGCTCTTCTCACATCACCAAAGCAAAGCCAGTGGTGCTCCTCTTGTGATACTGCCTAGCACACTAAACCCCATTGAGCAGGTTTCCCCCTACAAGTATCTGGGCATTACCTTTGATTCAGCACTCTCCTTCCATTCCCATATCAATGTCCCTTCTGCTGCCACCAATGTCAGGATTGGACTGTTATACCACCATAGGGACTGCCTACCACAAGAGGCCCTTAGATTAGCAATCACCTCCTCTGTCCTGTCATTAATCGACTATGGACTGCCCATCTATGCTGCAGCTGACAACACTGTATTTGCAAGAATCCAGCTCTCTATAAACAAGGCCTGCAGGCTAATGCTGGGAGCCCCTAGGTGCACCCATATGTGCCTGCTGTACTCCAACACCAACTTGCTCAACCTTGAAGAAAGACTCCGCTTCCAAACCTGCATTTTTGTAAAAAAGACCCTGCTAGGGCTCTCCCTCCCAGGGTTGCCACCTCCCTGCAGCGTGCCTCCCCCACAGTCTCCACCTGCAGCACTGTCAAAACCTCCCTTATTGTCCCCAGGGTAAGGACCTCCATGGCCCAGAGATCATTTTGCTATTGGGGTCCCTCCTGGTTCAATTCCCTCCCAGCCAACTTAGCTGACTCCACTAAGTTTGGACCTTTCAAGGTCTCCCTCAGAAGCCATCTGACAAGCACTCGCTGCTGCAACTGCACATGATCCCCCACCTGCCCCTTACCCTCACCCCTAGGCTGGGTTTGCCCTGTCTACTTTTGCTGTATATGCCTGGGGTCTCAGACAACATCTGTTGACTAATGTAATAAAATATCTCTGATTGCTACCTGACGTGGTACTCATGTACCTATATTATGACTACTGTGCTCTTCCTATTATCAAGTTTATACCACCAGTGAATTTCTGTAACACTGGTTGCTTTTTTAATCTAAGCGTTATGTACTGTACTGTTTCGTTTGCTGTGCTGTATTGCTCTCTTGACGAGGTGCCTTTGTAAATGAGTCTTTGACTCAAAGGTCTGTAAACCGATGATCTAATAAATAAATAAATAAAATAAACCATGTCTTTATTTTGTGTGTCCCTGATCTCTCCTGCCTCAGTAGCCTCCTGCCTTGCTCCTTCCCTCATCCTGTCTTCCACCTCTCTACAACCACTACCCAGAATAACTTCATCACTCTTAATTCCACTACATCCCCTTCCCCCCTCCTCCTCCTAGGATTCAGTTTCCCACCAACCACCTTAGACTTAACCCCCTACAGTTATGCACTAATGCCCTTACCCTGCTCGCTGCCATGCAACTACCCCCTATGGAGCTACAAGTCACCCTTACTCCTGCTCCCCCACTAGCCCCTCCCCTTTCTGCCCATCTAGGGTAGCCAGCACTGAGAACCTGTTATTTGACTCACCCCCATACCGCAAGCTTCTACTGGCATTCTGTTCTGTGACTTCCAATTGCTCCCTGTCCAGGTTTTATTCTGCCCCTACTCTTGATTCTCATCCATTCCCCTGAATCTGTACCCATATGTTCCTGAGGAGGCAGTGAATTTTGTCCCATTAACTCTCCTCCATGCTCTACCCAGAGTCTGCCAGCTATGGTATCTGCTGGGATTCTCCAGTGGGTCCTAGGTCCCAGATGGTCCCTCCAGTCTGCCGCACCTCCACTCCTCAGTACTCTTCTTAGCCCACTAATCTCTTCCTTAAGCTGCTCAAGTTGCCTACAGACCAAGCAACCCCCAGCCCTCCACTCAATCCCCAAGAATACAGCTGCCCCACAGACATTGCAGCTTACCACCCTCCCACATCCCCCCTGAATTCCTATCAGACATCCTCTCCACCCCTGTCCCTGCCCAAGGAGCCTGCCCGTTCAATCCCCTGTGACCTTCTCTCCTACTAGTAATCCTCATGACTTCCTCACTGTAACAAACTCCCTTCAGTAATATTAACTGCAAAATCAAATGAATAAAAACTTTTTTAATGAGTTTTCCTTTCTTATTCTTCCTAAACAATACCCTTCTATGTCCTAGTGTGCCTAAGCTGCTTATGGAAAAGGTGTTAAGGCTTAAGGTGTTGAGGAAAAAGGAGCAGAAAGTTCAATGGGGCATTAACACACTCGACACTAAAACTCCATAAGAAGGTTCTTTATACTCTGTATCACCTCCTGTGCATGGACCAGTGAATGATCCATAGACAACTGTTCTTGGTCAGTGTTTTGCATGGGCTGGGCTACTGGAGTGATGACCACTTTTGGCAAGTAACATCTCTGTCTCAGCTGAGTTTGGGATGGGGGGGGTCTCAGAACTGAGATACCATTGCATTCCAGATCTTTGATTGCTTCGTCAGCCATATGGTAGAGAATCTCACCCTCTGGGAATTACACTTCCAGCTTCACAGGATAAGGGGTCTGAAATCGGATTCCTGTTTTCTAGATCTTTGATTGTTTCCTCAACAGTATGGTAGAGAATATCAGCCTCTGGAAATAACACTTTCAGCTTCATAGGATAAGGGATCTGAACTCAGATTCCCACTTACTTGAGGGCACAGAGGCAGGGGGCATAAGCTCTATGTTGTTGCTGTATTTGTGGAACATAGTTATGGTCAAAATAGATATGTGCCTCTTTGGAGGTAGTCACTTTTAACCTCCAGGCTGTTGGCAGAATCTGTTCTTTAACTTTATAGCAAAGAAATTTCATAAAAATTTAATGTGGGCGCTCCCTCAGTCTCGGTTTCAGACCCAGTGCCTGTTGAATGAGTTTGAGGTCAAAATTAAAGTCAGCTGGTAGCTGGAGACAGTGCCTCAGCAAAGTCTAATAAAACTGAGTAATTTAGGTCCCCTCTGTCCTCCCAGGAACACCAGCTATTTATGGAGGGTCTTCCTATGCAGTCTACCCTCCAGATCCTGTAGCTTGTTATCAGTTTGCATGTGCCTCTGGTGCAAGTATAGCAAAACTCTGTCATGTTATCTGCTTTGTTAAATAGAGCCACAGTGGCTGTTTGTAGTTCAGTTTGCTCAGTCTTGAGTGTTTGCAAACCTTTCCTCAAGCCAGCCATGGAATCCTTGACCTCAGTTTTGAATGCAGGAACCTCCTGAAGAATTCGCTCATTGGTCACATGGAGTGGTGAATTGTTTTGCACCAGTAGAGGAGAGGATGGAGAGGAGAGGAGAGGAGAGGAGAGCAGAGGAGGCCACACTGCTTGTTGGAGTTGGAGTAGCATTGCAATCTCCCTGCGGTGGTCCCTGGTGTTACTGAATTGCAGTTTTAGCTTTCTTTCAGCCTTCCATCTGTTTACAAGGCACCAGGTGAGGTTTTTACTTGCTGGGGACAGATTTTCCATGATGTGTATTGGTTTTACATGGCCTTGTGAGGGAGCTGTTCTTCTCTGCTACCATCTAAAATGGTGACATCACCAGAATTCCAAAGAAGAATTTCAATAAGCTGGATGTGTAATGCCCATTATGTGCCTCTTTTGACAGTATAATATTTTCTATAGAAAAACAACTTTATAAAGAAGATACACTATTTCTGGATGAGGGCACAGGAAAATTATAGTCTTAGAAATTTCTTTACAATTGCTTTCCTGCTGACAGTGATATACTACTTTGGTATTGCTGAGAACTTATCTCTTGATACACTTGGATTCTTTTTCGCTGAAGTGTGCTTTTTATTCAAGCAAAATCAAATCAGCTACACAGCTCTCTGCTGTTGTGCTCATAAGCATCGATAGAACCAGTAGAGGCAAACTGCCGAGGGAGATGTTTCTGCTCCTTGACTATTCTTTTGGATGTGTAAGGTCACGCTCTGTATGCAAGATGTTTTCAAGGCAACTTGAAAGAACCTTCTGCAGAGATTGTTCTCTGTTGACAAAATGTGAGGCTGCCAGCTTAATGGTGCACAACCATTTGGGTGAATTATATTTTAATGAGGCTGATGAGTTGACAGTCTATCAGAAGTTGTCAGAAAACTGGATTTGAGCACTAGCAGTTGTCTATCAGCCCTGAAGAATCTGAATCTGCTGATCCATTTTGATATGGAATTTACTATAGTTCAGCATTCAGAGCAGCCCATTACATCTGCCCTGGGTATGTTAAAAAATTTGCCTTACAGTGCTGTTGATAAAATGTTCACCTTCCAGTACTAAAACCTTGGGCCTGATTCTTAAATACATTTGTGCTCAGAGATAGCCTGCACACTCCACATACTGTATAGGCAAACTTCAGTTTTTCAAACACACTGCTACCATTGCATTCTGTGTTGCTGGTACATGGATCTGCACACACAAAAGAGGCTTTCACTAATTAACTGTATGTGGATTTATTGTCAACATATGCTGATGACGACTGTTGAGGAAGCCTGAAGACAGTCATTATTTCTTCTGCAGGAAGCACAACTAACAGGTTGCATGATGCTGGGCTACAGGTAAAAACAAGCACTTGTCAATGCCGAATGTTATTGCACTGGCATTGGCAGTGAGAGTGGTGGAGCTAGAGATGCATAGTGCTTTGATTTTGTGAATGTGTCTCAAAAGGTGATTTTGCACAGCGAGCACGCCACTGTGCACCACAGCTGCGGAAACACGTTTTAGGAAGGCTGTGAAAAATGGCAGCTGGACTTTTGAGAAGGAGATGTGCACAAATGCCAGTGGTGAAAATGTGGCCTGAAAATATTGCAGATTGACGAAGTTACAAGGGTGCATGGAAACTGCTCAATGCACGCTTGCAACACGGTCATGTATGGATTTTCGGCACCAAATTTTCAACATAGGCATTTTAGGACCTCTGCTCATGAATAGTGTCACCGTCATTTCCTCAAAGTGTCACGAAAACTGATTGTGCACAGCGGCCATGCAATTCTGTGCCGGACGTGTGAAAACACATTTCAGGCAGCTGTAGAGTTCATAAGGAGGTATGGAAAAATGCCAGTGATGAACAACTGGAGTGAAAGTATTACAGATTCACAAAGTCATGAGCGTGTGTGCAAACTGATCAATGCATGCTCATGAAACACTCATTTTATTGACTTTCGCTCCCAAATTTTCAACATAGGCATTTTAGGGCATCTGCTAATGAACAGTGTCACTGTCATTTTCATCATGTGTCCCAAACACGGACTTTACACAGCGACCACGCTATTCTGCACCCGAACTGCAAAAACAGATTTTGGTCAGCATGAGAAAAACGACAGCTGTACTGTTCATTAGGAGGTGCAGAACAATGGCACTGTAGAAAATCTGGAGTGAGAATATTAGAAGTTTGCAAACGTAAACGCGTACGTGCAAACTGCGCAATGCACTCTCATAACACAGTCATTTTATGAAGTATTGTCACCAAATTTTCAACACAGGCATTTTAGGACCTCTGCTCATGAACAGTGTCACTGTCATTTTCATAATGTGTCTCAAACACTGAGCTCGCACAGCGAACGTGCTATTCTGCACCGAAAGTGCAAAAACACATTTCATCAAGGATGTGAAAAATGACAGCTGTACAGTTCACAAGAAGGTGTAGTAAAATGCCAATATTGAGAATCTGGTGTGAAAATATTGCCAATGCGCTAACGTATGAGCGTGCATTGCGCAGTTGCTACGCATGCTCGTAAAACAATCATTTTATGGAATATTGTCACCAAATTTTCAAAACAGGCATTTTAGGACCTATGCTCATGAAAAGTATAACTGTCATTTTTGTAATGTGCTCTGAGCACTGATTTCGCACAGTGACCACGCTATTCTGCGCCGGAAGTGCGAAAACACATTTCAGCCAGGATGTGAAAAATGGCAGCTGTATGGTTCACAAGAAGGTGTGGTAAAATGCCAATGTTGAGAATCTGGCATGAAAATATTGTGAATTCGCTAACTTACGAGCCTGCATTGCGCAGTTGCTATGCACGCCATAAACTGTCATGTTTTGATTTTTTCCACTAAATCCTCAACATACAGTTTTTGAGAGCCTCCCTCATTAACAGTAGCACTGTCATTTTGTTACACAGTCCCAAAAGGTGATTCTGCACAGTGACCTCTAAATCACCTTTCAGGACAGAATAACGCAATGACAGTGGAAGAATTCATGAGAAGAGGTCCCAAAAACCCCATGTTGAAAATTTGGGGCCAAAATTCACAAAAATGCCCAAGATATGCAGCAAAGTTGAAAAAAAAACTATTTATTCCATTATACATTTCCTCAGTTCACGGTCGGCTTTGAAGAATGCAGACGTGTTCCCGATCCACCGAAGGTCGTCGCGCCAGACTCGGAGGTAAGTATGGGGTGAGGGGTGTGGGATGGCAGGGTGCACAGAGGGTGGGTGCGGGTGGGGGTGGGGCAATGAGACTATGAGGGACCGCTTTCGCTTTATAGGTTAAAAAGAAAACATTGTGGGACAGTTTTTTTGCAGGGCATTTGGGACGCTGGTGTGGGCCCAGTGTACCACCCAACTGTTTGGGGGTGTCTGTAGCCAATGGGGATTGGGCACCCCATCGGGCAAACAATGGGGAGGAATTTATGCCGACGATTGGGCACCCCCATCGCATACAAAGAAGGGGTGGGGGCAGAGCTAAGAGGGATTGGGCACCCCCCTCAACATTAATCAATTGGGGGGTTATTTCCACCAATGGGGAGTGGGGAGTGGGCTCCTCCGTTGGCACACAAGGAAGGGGGGCAGGGTAAGAGCCAAGGGCGATTGGGCACCTCCCTCAGCATATCACAAATGGGGGGGGTGCTTTATGCCGACGGGGAGTGGAATTCCCCATCGGCATATTTACAGGGGGCAGGGGCAGCATTGGGCACCCCCGAAGTTGGCAGTTCGGTGGCCAGTGTGCCGTCATGTACATAATGGCAGTGAGCACGGCAAGAAAAGGACCGCTGCATCTGACGAACTTTGCTCGGATTGCAGCGGACCTTTTCTTAGATGTGCTCGCCACATTATGTATGCATGCTGTGGCTCCGGCATGCAGGCTGAATGGGGAATGCGGGATGCACCTGCTGGTGCGTGCCCTGCATTCGCCCAACAGCAGCCGCGCCTCCAAAGCTGCACTGTCATCGCACCTGAAAATAGGCACTTGGATGTCTAGAGTGCTTACCTGGTTAACAATAGCAAATAAATAAATAAATGTTGGCTGCGCAAGTGCGCCAACATAAAAAATGACTGAGAAAAAATGCAACATTTTTGTGGAAAGCCTTGGGGGAAGTACTGCAGAAGAAAGTTATCACAGGGTGATAATATTTGACAAATTTGAAATACACAGCACAGTGCAACAAGACAGTAGGGAAGGCAAGCAGGATGCTAAACTGAATAGGGAGGGGAACAGTGGTAGAAATAGGCAGGTGATCCTTCTACTGTATGAATCCTGGGTGCACTAATACCCACAGCAAGTACTGTGCAAGGTTCTGGAGCTTGTACCTATGGATGGATTGTGAGAGGATGTAGCTGGTACAGAAAATGGCAACCAAAATGATCTAGAGGATGGGGGAAAACACATAACAATAACAGGCTTTAAAGAACTACTTAAGTTGATTTGAATCATAGTGGACTATTGGACTTACTGATGCAAACTCTGGGGGGGGGGACACTAGTAGCACTCTGTGATATTGACCTTATGGCATTATTTTTACAAAAACACAATCACCATTTTATATCTCTTAGTTATCATTACATAATGCATTCCATAACCTCACTGATATTGTACTGTATTGTTTTTGGGGGCCTGGGTTCAGTACCCAGTAGGTCACATTATTTATTTTTCAGTACAATCTGTGACAATGAGATATTGTATTAGCAGTCTCCACACCCTCCTCCTGAGAAACACACACACACACACACACACACACACACACACACACACACACACACACACAGCATGGAATAATGGCCATAGCCATATATTTATTAAACAGAATATTACACAGTTGAAGTGGTATGCACAGTTTTCTTCTCCCGATTGTCTACCGGTGCAAGCCCTCTTTACTGAGCTGTGTCTTAGTTGCACAGGCTGTTTTTCTGCTTCGGCTGGTCTGCTACGTGCCTAGACATTTTTGTTTCATTATTGTTACTGTCTTAATCCTGATACAATCTGTTTAAAAATTTACTTTTTATTATTGCTCCTCCCTTCACCCTTTGTACTCCTCTGCTACCCTCCCCCACCCCGAGCTCTCCCTCCTGTTTGGTCCCCCTCCCTTTTTTAGCACTCAGAATATGACTTTTTGACAAGGTCTCTTACTCAGATTGCTACTACATAATAAACTGTAAAATGCCTTGTACCTATAATCATGTTACTGTTGTAGTGCTTATAATGTACCTTTGTGTTTCTTGTACTCTTTACTCTCATTCAACCATTGTACAATTGTTTACCATTTTTTGTATGTCCTGCTGTCACTTATGTTTTTGACATGAAACCTTTGTAAATGAGCCTTTGGCTCAAAGGTTTTGTAATTCTGAGACTTAAATAAATAAATAAATAAAATAATCCTGCTAAATTCTGCATCACTCGTTTAGGCTGTGTAAATTCATTTTAATTTAGAAATGTACTATTTATTACTGCTACTGTCTTAATCCTACTCAATTGTGCATCACTCGATTAGACTGTGTAACTTCATTTTAATCAAGACTACTGATGTGTATATTTATGATATTGTACCTGCATTTAAACCAGGATTACTGTTTTAAGTTAATTTTGTTTCACTGCTGCCTTTTGTCTTTCCCTCATCTAACCTTAGACTGTCCCCTGCTGCTGCTCGGTGCTGACCCGACCTGCCCTGTCTCTGTGTCTCTCCCTTTCTTTTGTGATTGTTCTTGCCTCCTAATTAACTTAATGACTCATCCGAAACCTGTGTTTCTGTCTCCCCTGCCCCCTTTCTGACTTCTTGCTCTTTTTAGCTTTGCCATTTTTTTTTTTCTTCACCACAGATTCAAGCTCTCCTGACAGGGTGTGCTCCCCCCATAACTTCCACATTGCCACCGCCACCCTCTTCCTCTGGCCCACTGCCAATTAAAACCCAGGTACAGTCTCACTGGGAGCTAGGAGCACCCGAGAACTTTCAATTTTTGCCACATTCTGACTTCACTTGCTATTGGCTGCTTTGTGGAGTTTTCTTCTCCTGATTGGCTATCAGTGGAAGCCCTCTTTACTGAGCTCTCTCTGTTGCCCAGGCTGTTTTTCAGCTTCATCTGGTCTGCTAAGTGCCTAGAAACTTTCTCCCACCCACCTGCCCCATCACTCTTTAAATCCACTAGTTGCAGCTTGGGCTCCACCCAGGAGAGCAGCTCATCTTATTGGAACATAGTTAGTAGTATGCCACCACTAGCAGCTACCCCCTCAGGTTGGATACTTACTCTAAATAGCATAAATACACCTTTGCTGCATGTTAAACTATTTTCACTTCAACCCTCCTTCTTTGTTTCATTTTGTTTCTCATCTAAAGTCATTCTGCCTTCCACTGACAACTTAATCTTACTGGACTCCCACCATGCCACCCCTCTTCCTTGCCTTCCTCCTCTTCCTTCTCACCTTGTCGTCCCTTCACCATCTCTCTTCCTGCCACACTGCAGCCCTCATCACTCTGCCCCCTCTGTCTCCCCCCTCCTCCACCTCTCTGCCCTCCTTATACACTTCCCCGGTACCCTGCTACCAACATTCTCTACAGAGTAGGTTTCCACTTGGCCTCCCTGCATACTCTTATTTTTTGTAACAGCAGCACAAATGACAAGCGCTCTTCAGCACCCAGCCGTTTCCTCTCCATGACTAAAAAATGGATGGCCATCTTTGCTAAAACACTCATAATGCTTCTCCTACTCACAGCAGGTGATATCAAGCCTAACCCGGGTCCACCCCATATCCCCACAACTGAACTAGCAAAAGGACTAAGTCTTCTCCATCTAAACATTAGAAGCTTGCTCCACAAAAACTGATCTGCTGTAGCCTCTCATACCTCAACTTAAACCCTCTGTTCTCATTATAACTGAGTCATGGCTCAGCTCTAAAATCCCTGACTCTGCCATCTCTATCCCTGGGTACTTCCTCATCCACCAGGACTGCAAGTCTAAGGGCGGGTATTTATATGTCCTCCTCTATCAAATACTTTGTCTGCTTCTCCACAACTTGCCCCTTGGCCTACGAACTACTACTATTAAAAATATTCCTCCACTGCTCCCTCCCAATCTTTGTAGGTGGTGTCTACTGCTATCCTAGCCTCCCTCTCTCGTCCACTTCCTCCATCACTGAACTCCTCTCCTCCCTAGCCACCCAGGTGAACTTTACTTACTAGGGGACTTAGACATAAATTGGCTGTCCAGCACACAGTCCAAAGTTTGCAACCATGTCTCATCACTAAACTTAAAAAAATGAATTACAGATCCAACACACCTAAATCACAAATCAGGCAAACATACGCTAATCAACTGGGTACTGACCTCTCACCCCCACAATGTCATAAAATCTGGTATTCTCCCTGATGCATTCAGTGATCATTACATGGTCTACAGTGTGCATAAAATACACCGTGCAAAGTCCCCCCCAGCCATTCTTAACTTTTGCTCTTTCTGTTCCCTCGATCTGTCCTCCCTCCGTAGTGACCAGTCCAACATTGACTGGATGCGCATTTCCAATGCCTCCTCTGTGAATTCCACCCTGAGTTTTCAGCTCCTAATTCCTGAACATTTGGGTCCGGCATGTCCTACTCAGAAATGCCAAGGTCCGTGGAACTCACCTCCCCTGGGTCACTGCTGAACTCATTGCATGTCAACAAGCAAGAGACCAAGCATGGACAGCATTTAAAATGTCCAGTTCCTATCATAATCTCCAGTGCTATTGCTCGCTATGCAATGGCTATACCAGAGCCATCCACCTTACCAAGGTGCAGTACTTCAATGCCTCCTTCCACGAAAACATCGACAACTCCTCCAAATTCTAGAAGATAATTCATGCCTTATTCTCCCCCCCTTCCCAACTCCCCCTTCACCGTCCTCAAAATTGGCACCTGAACTATAGATGACCCTCCATCCATGGCATCTGACTACAGTAACTTTTTCACTTCCTGTGCCTCTTCCCTCCTTGCCTCTCTTCTCCCTCATGCCCCCGGGGATCTGACATTCCCCCTGTCTGCCCCTTCCATTCACAGCACCCCCCACCTCTCATTTCTCTTTTAAATCAATCCTCCCAGAAAACATCCAGTGTGTACTACTTACCCTGAACCCCCATGAGGGGAAAAGTTCTGACAGTCTCGACCCTAAGCTACTCCACCTTTTTGCTTACTACATTGCTCTTCCTCTGACCAACCTTCTTAATCTCTCCTTCTTATATGCATCTGTACTTGATGCATGGAAGTCTGCTAGTGGTATCCCTCTTACTAAAAGGGGAGACCTCTACAACCCTGGGAACTTTTGCCTCATCTCCTTGCTCCCCACTCTGGCTAAATTTCAAGAGCACATGGCTCTGGAGCAACTCACTTCCTTCCTTGACTCTTCCTCCGTTTTCACCCCCTTCCAGTCTGGGTTCCATAAAGACCATTCCACCACCAGTTCCCTCCTTTGACTCACTGACTCCATTCTCTCAGGCATGGATCAGGGATGAATAAACTCTGCCATCTTTGTTGATCTGGCCAAAGCCTTCAATGCTGTCTCCCACTTCCTCCTCATAAGTAAGCTGACTGCTGCTGGCCTCTCTGATTTTGCCACCAGCTGTTTCAATCCTACCTCATGGGCCAGTCCCAGTCTGTCAAAGTCAGCAACTCCATCTCCTCCCCTCTCCCAATAAACACTGGCATACTCCAAGGCTCAGTACTTGGACCTATATTATTTTAATTTTTTCTGAATGTCCTACCTGATGCCTGCATATCTGCAAGCATCCACATGTATGCTGCTGACACATGTTATTCTGCTCCGCACTTCCCCTCTGTTGTAGCTTCCAGCCTTAAGCTGGACTTTAACAATGTCCAGCACTGGTTCAACACTAACCAACTCTCTATGAATGTTAAAAAACAGTCTCTATGACCTTTGAGCTCCTGACAAAAACTGTCCCGGCTTGATTCCACACCTACCTTTTACACCCTCACTGGCTCTATACTGGACAATGTCCCCACTTCCAAGTACCTTGGGCTCTGGCTAGACAAGAATCTAGACTTTGGGATGCACATAGATGCCATAGTCAAAAAATTACTCCCCAAGCTCTGTACAGATACCGCAACTGTCTGCCACTGCAAGCCAGGAGAGAAATCATCCAAAAGACAATGTTTCTAGTCTTCAACTTCAGGAATTTAGTCTACAACTCTGCCCCCAAATCCACCCTATCCAGACTGGACTCTCTCTTCAATTCCTATTCCATTATGTACTTGACTGTCCTCCACTCACGCACCACTGTGATCTTTATACCTTGCTCTTCTTTCCTTTCCTCTCTGCCAGATGCCTGTCACCCAGCACTAATTAAGTTGGGAAGTTTCTGGCCTTAGTACTCTTCCATCCTACTTGTCCTCCCTTCTATCTTCCCCTTCCCCCTCCAGTTATTCCCTCTGTACCCCCCCACACAGAACACTGGCTCTCCCCTCACAGTGCACATCATCTGGTCGCTCTGCCTTCTCATACAAATTTTCCTATCTGGAACTCCCTCCCAGTTGAAATATGCTCTGCACAATCTTTCTTTCCCCTTCTCCTCCTCCGCCAGAACACTGTTCACTGTTGTAACTGCACTTACCCCCTCCTCCATCTACTTATTCCCTTCCTTCCCCAACTTGCCCCTCCTTCCTTTTCTCCCACAAATTCTAAGCAGCCTTGGCAGTAGCCTCCTCCCACCCTATTCTCCATCTGCCCTCCTTTTCTGCTCTTATCCCTCCTCTTCTTCCTAAACTCACTGAGTCCTTATCTGCTTGTGGGGTTCTCAACACCCTGTATGGGTGTAGGGCTTGGCAGTCTTCCCCTCCCTCCCCCCTCCTTTACTCTCACCCTTCCTGCAAGCCATTCCCTATCCCTCCTTTCTTTCTCCCTATCTCTGCTGGGTCCTTGTCCCCTTGCATGGTTCTCAGCATCCCGAAGGGGTGTAGGTATTGGCAGTCTTCCCTCTCCCCCCAATGATCCACCCATCCTGCAAGCCACTCCCTGTCCCTCCTCTCTTTCTCCTTAACTTTCCAGGGTGCATGTCCTCTTGCAGGGTTCTTAGCCTCCTGAAGGTTTTGGCAACCTTCCCTTCTCTCCCCCCTCCAAGCCCCCACCCTTCCTGCAAGCCATTCCCTCTTTCTCCTGTGTTTCTCCTTGCTTTGCTGGGCCCTTGCCCCCTTGCAGGGTTCTCACCATCCTGAGGGGGTGTAGGTATTGGCAGTCTTCCCTTCCCTCTTCCCTTATATACCCCTACACTACCTGCAAGCTCTCCCCCCATGTAACTGCCATTCCAATAAGTACTGTATTCCATTTGTTTTTTAGCACTTGCTCCCCATTCCCAGTCTGACTCTAGCACTTTAATTGTGTATTTCAACTAGCTGGGACATACCCTTCTGTGTTAATGATTATTCCTATGTGCTCATTATATTGTTTTCTATATGACATATTTGCATTCTAGCTGTAGTCTCTCTAGGTTACTGCCATATGTTTTTGTTTCATACCTTGTTTTTATACTCTTTTTCTAATCTGCTATAGTCTGACTCTGTCCAGTTGTTGCCTCAGATTTTTAATGTACCTTTATTTTAATTACTGTATTTGTATTTTAATCTAGGCATGTCTTCCTGTCATGGATCGATATGTATTGTATCTGAATTTGGGGATTTGGTTAAAATAGTGCATCCTGAATTGCACAAGTAATTATAGTGCGATCAACATAGCACATGTAAAAACAGCTTTGCAACAAAATCGCACTTACCTTGATAGCGCCATGTACCCCATACTGCATAGTACTCCAGTTGTCCCCCTACAACCACGCAACCACGCATTACAGCTTGGGGGAAGAATTAACATGCATTATGGCTTGAGGGCAGAGGTAACACAAACAATGCAGGATTGGTTAGGGACACAATTTGGTGTCGCACGTCTGTTCCAATGACACTCCCGTCCCATGTCTCAACAGTTCCACCACAAAGAAAACATGGATAATTGCTGTTTGGTATGTCAATCTTTACTATAAGTTTGTATTTAAAATGGGCTCATATCAAAATAATCATTAAGTTAATCAGTTATTAGGCTTGCAGCTGGAAATTGTATGCAATTCCACGTAGATATTCCATCCTGGGGTGTGAATTGTACTCTCTAACAATTCCTGTGATACGCTTTGCTGTGTCCTTATATTTTTTGTGTACTTCAGTCACTGCAGACCCAGTTACCAGCTGCTCAGTCTCAGTGCTATGCTTGTGTTGCTCCATTTTTAGAAGCTCGAAGAATTTCCAAATAGTGGGGTGATGCGTTCCAATAAGGTGATTGAAGCACCTTTGACAGGCTTCAACAGCATTTGCTGTCTTGGGAAGAGCATCTCACACTGCATCAAAGCAATTCCATTGATTAGAAACATGGGGCATCTATGCCACCCCTTGCAAGTGGTCTACCAAGCCACGGATCCTCAAAATAATCAATCAAATTAGATAGTATTTCATCATTTGTCTGGTAGAACTCAGTGTTCATTAGCTCATTGAATGTTTGACATACATCTGTGACTGGCACATATGCAAGAGCTAGTAGCATCCAGACATTGAGGGCAAAATTAGGGTCTGTAGTGTATGGCCCACTTACATCTGGTAATTCCTGGATCTTTCTCCACATTGCCTGTGTCATGTGGAAAAAGCACCCTCTCATTTTTGCATTCAGGAATGACTGGCTGAATGCTTTTATTGTTGCCAACTCGAAGTCTGTTAGAATAGTCTCTGGCTGCAATCCCTCACATAATCCATTCACCACAGCCAGGACTTTCTGATAATCTGCTGCAGTTCGCTTACACATTAAAATGTACACCAGTGGAAGTACCTCGCCATACCTGACCACATGAATTGTGTAGACTTGAGAGAAAATAGAAGGACAGCTCTTAAAAGTCCCATCAGCAAACCAGAGTTCACTTCACTTCAGATGTTCCATGTCAGCTGATGTGGTGAATATCAAAATTATGTCAATGCCAGGCCCACTGTCATATTGGAGGAACTTTTCATTTTTTATTGTTTGTACAAAATCCGGTGGTATACTGAGGGCTATGGTATCAGAAGGTTCAGGTAATGGTTGGAAATGGGCCCTGTGATTCCTCCGGACAGTATGTTTCAGAGGTGGCATAGCAGGTAGTTGTGATGACACTGAAAGTGATAGTTGAGACCCCTGCAGCCACTATTTGATGTGTTGTCTCAACTGTGGTGCTAGCATACTGGACACTGCTTCTTTTACTGCCAGAGTTGCTGGGTCAGGGACATGATTGTGCTCCCCAATGGATTTTAGCACAATTTCCCCTCTCAAGTGTAGTCGAGCAGTGCAGTGGCCCTTATCATACTCCAAGCACTTCTAGTACATTTTGTCTGAGGTCACTTTCTCTTCTATAAAGAAATCCATCCAGTACTGCAAGATCTCCACCCTTCTGGCTCCTCAAAAAATGAACCACCATGTTTCTGTTATCTGGTGGGCTGCAATGTAACCACATCTTTATAGTACAGCCAATTACATTGTAATTACTCATGCAAGCTAAACAGGACTTGCATGAATAATCCCGTGCTACAAAGACCTTGCACTATGTTGATCATGCTATATGTGCATGTGCGATTATGGATGTGCGATTTTGACATTAAACCCTGAATTTGCACTATATGTATTCTAGCCTATTCTAGCCTATATGTATTTTAGCCTGTATATCTTTCTCTTGGTTATCTCATGTACGTATACCTTTCCCCCAGGATGCTACTGGAAATCAGCTGCTTGCAGCTCATGTTGTCTTTCTTGGTGAAATCTATTCAAATAAAATAAAATAAAACAAATAAATAAATAAATAACAGCTGGTTAATCTTGTGCACTAACTCAGACCTGCTCCCTTCTAGCAAAGGACTTCACCATTATGTGAGAGTCAAGGGAATGATGTACCTACTGGTTGGTACCTAGGTCCCAGCAGTGAGGGGATCATGTGGCCAGGAAGCAAGTGACCACCCACATCTGGTATCACTGCTGCTGCATGCAAGCCTAATGAAGTTGGACTGTGATCCCCTCTGAATGGGGTCTGGGTCTTGTAGCCCTGCAGACCCCATGCCAACCAGATGAGAAAAGCCCTTCAGAAAAATTTGACTCATTCTCCTTTTTTCCCCTTGTACCATTGATCTGAAAGTCTCCTGTGCTACCATGTTGCATAACTGTGACAGTTTCCTATGCTGGCCTAACTTTTTAAACCCATTGGTAGAGGTGAAAAACACAGAAAAACCCTCTGAGTGAAAACTCAGAAAACTCACTCCCTGACCCCTACTGCAGTCACCCATAATGGTTCAAAGCATTCCCTGCACTACTGTAGCCAACCCTAATCCTACTTTTATGAGGGTGGGTTGGTGGGAGATCTGGAGCAGTTGAGTTGGAGTGAGGGGAAACTGCTGGCTTCCAGCTCTTTTTGAGCCCTCATTTTCTGCCTACCCCTGGTGGCCCACACTTAGTGGGCAGCACCAGTGGTTCCTCCCTTTGAGGTGGTGACTGGGCTAAGTTTCTACCCTCAGGGGAGGACTCCTGCCTGCCTACCTTCAGGCTAGATGGGAGGGGACACCAACAAGGTGATGTTTACTGCAGTGCTTTCACAGACTTAGTATTTACTTACATTATAAAAGATCCAGAAAAAAGGAAGATTTGATACATTTTCTTGGATCAACATAGATGTTATAAAAGAAAACAGTGGCTTAACATTTCAGACTACACACAGTCCTTCATCAGAATCTAATGCTAGTTGTTGTGCAATAATACATTCTATTTAAGTCCAGATCATACATAAAAAACAAAATAGTTGTCAAAAATCCCATTGGCCAAAAAACTTTCATTTATAGGAGAACTGTAATTAGCCCAAATCACCCATCCCTGCAGGCCTCACTCCCTGATTAAGTGTTTTGCAACTAAAGCTCCCTGTTCTGTCATTTTCTACTTACTTTATTTAATTTTTGAAAAGTCCGGCATTCGCCAAAATGGCGCATGCTCCGTAGTTCCATTTCATGATAAAGTGCAGCGACACACTGTTCAGCTCCAATACAAGTGTATTGGAGCTGAGCAGAGCGGCACCGTACTTTATCACAAAATGGAGCTATGGAGCATGCGCCATTTTAGCACAATTTCCCCTCTCAAAAATTAAATAAAGTAAGTGGAAAGTGACAGAACAGGGAGCTTTATTTGCAAAACCCTTAATTGGGGGGTGAGGATTGCAGGGGTGGGTGATTTGGGCTAATTACGGTTTTCCTTTAAAAGTCAGCATAAAACCATATAGAGAACACAGGCTTGCTACTATCAAAGAAAGGCATTTCAAGGTCTAATTTCACAGACTAGAGAACTCCCTTCTTTAAAGAACTCATAAAACAGGCAGAGTCCCATCCAAAGGGAAATCATTCCAAGGTCAAAATTGCACAATGAACAACTCTCAATTTTAAAGAAACCACAGAACACACCAAATTGAATTAAGATCTTGCCTGTGTGTATTAGTGCATACTTTTGGAAATAACTGTGATTTTTAACCCCAACTTAGAATAGGCTAAGAAATAATATTATTTATTGTAAAAAAAATCTTCTAAATAAGAATTTACCTTAGTGTGTGTCAATAAGTCAGTATAAAGAAAAGCTGCCCTAGTGTGAACAGTACCTTTTCACAAGCTGTTTCACACTTTCATGTAATGTAAGCTCTGTCTGGAGAAGCATGTCCTCAGTCCTATGCTGGACATTTCAATATTATTCATGCATAAGAAAACCTATAATTCTCAACCATGATCCATCTGCAACTTTGTATCCAACATCAAGTGTATGTGCACAATAAAAAAAAAAACCTAACAAAGACTCCCTAGGAAGTGAGATATTGTATCCTAATATGTCTCTTTATCAAAATGTGTCAGTATATATTAAATCTTCTGTATATACTGTACAATTACAGCTCTAGAAATCTGAAACAAAAATTGAGGGAACCTACCACTTGCCACCATGCCTTACCCCTCCCCCTGGTAAAACCAATGTATAGATAATTAGTTAGAAGGAATGTATATCAACTGTGTATGAGAACATATAGCAATGCCATTAATGTATGTCCATGCATTGTTTCTGAAGCCAGTGAAAGTTTAAGCACTGTAATGTGACATAAAACCCAGCTCAATGTTTATCCCATCTCCCACCATATTGAGAAGTTAAATGAGCTTGACCTTGAAAGCCTGCCTCTGTTGTGTAGTTTTGAAATGTCCTTTCAAAACCAGTACTAACATATCTGAGATGAAGTGATCAGACCGAGAGAATTGTTGTCTCACTGTTGTTTGTAGTCATCTTCTTTTTAATAGCATGTCTGTATGAGTTCATTCGGGTGCGCAGAGGTTGTCCTGTCTCTCTCACATACCCTGTGTGTGGACATCTCTTGCATTAAATAAAATAAACATTTCGAGATGCACATGTATAGCTCCCCTGTATCCTGAATTGTCTGTTTTGTGGAGTATTGATACAATTAGAAGTAGAAATGTGCTCACACATCTTGCATCTAGCCGTTAGGTGTAGGTGTGTTGCACAATAATTTGGTGATGTGCGCTGTTGTGGGGGCTTTTACATGACATGAGCTTTTGTGTCACTTCTGATTCTTGGCTTCTGAGTTTTGGCAGTGGCATTCATTAGATTTGGGGGTGGGTGTATATGTTATCAATCATAATACACATTATTTATTACATGTGTTGCAGGCTGTGCAGTAATATTATATCTGTTATATCTGTGTAACAATTTTATTAAGGTTTTTATTTGTAAACATTTGCAATATATTGCAATTAAATGTTTTTAAAATGATACATTCTGTGTGCATGTACCATTTCATCTCACATGTATGCGTGTATGCCTGTTGTGGTTCCTGACTGAAGTGTAAAAATGAATGTGACTCCGAACCCTGACTAGATTGAGTACCACTGATCTAGTGTCATCGTAGGGTCTTGTGCCATTGAGTGTTCTGTTAGTTTGCTCTGGTGCAAGCTTACTCCTAGCGATCAGGTTGGCTAAATTCGGTGGTTGCATAAAAGACAGTAGTGGTAGTTCATGAAATATACATTTTAGGGTATCATCCTCACTGAATATAGGTTGGAGGTCTAAGCTCCAGATTAGAATGATATGTGACTAGTAAGGGTATTCTGTTGGTGGTAGTCCTTTCTTTATACTGAAGTAGTTGTTCCCTTGGTATCTGCATTGCACATTCTACCACTCTGCCAAATTCTCTTGAAAAATGCCCCTGCCCAGTAAAGATCTGTTTCCAAGTGGCCAAATGTTTACCTACCGTATGTCCTCCTCACTAGAACAGATATGGTGGTATCTAAGTACTTGTCTGTACATTACCAATTTTTTAGTATGCCTTGAGTGATTAATATTCCTCTGCAAGTATCTCTGTCTGTCTGTAGGTTTCCTGTAAATGCATATCTGCAAGGTTCCATCCTTGATAGTGACTGTGGTGTCCAGAAAGTTAACGCTGGTGTCAAAATATTCCAGGGAAAGTGTTATGGATGTGTGGTGGCTGTTGAGTTCCTGATGGAATTCTTTGAATGTGTCAGTGCCCTCTGTCAAAATTTTAAATAAATCATCAATATAATTGAAAAAAGCAAGTGGTCTGTGTGTGCAGTGCCTTAAAAAATGCTCCTCCAAATTGGCCAAAAAGAGATTGGCATATTGTGGAGCCATCCTGGTAACCATGCTGTTCCAATAGTTTGAACATATTGTTTACCATTGAAGCTGAAGTTGTTAAGTGTCAGAATAAATTCAATAAGGTTCCCCATCACTTCTGGATTGATGTTTTGGTGCTGTACTGTTGATGGGAGACCTGAATATGCCAGATGTTAACTGGAGCACATTTGCTGCAGCCACATCCAAGAGCAGAGCCATTCTTGATGCCCTACACGTGGCAGGCATTAGACAGCTAGTTTCAGAACCCACTCATGAGGGAGCAATCTTAGACCTCATACTCTCAAATGGGGGCAGTGAGAGGATCTCAGATCTAGAAGTGGGTTGCCATCTGGGGACAAGTGACCATCAAACAGTGTGGTTCACTTTAAACTCAGCTACAGAGTCAAGCCATACAAAATTGAGGGTACTGGACTTTAGGAGGGCTGACTTTGGCAAGATGGGAGAGTGCCTCAGAAAAGCACTAGCAAACAGGCTAGAAGGAGGTGTGGAGCAACAATGGGGAATTATCAAAACTGCCATCACAGAGGCAACAAGCCTTGTGTGAAGCAAATAAACAAATCAAAATGAAAGAAAAAGCCACTATGGTTCCAAGAGAGGTGGCTGTGAAAGTCAGGAAGAAAAGATAGCATCCGGAAGTATAAGGAAACACAGAAGGAGCAGGACAGAGAGCTGTACCAGTTAAGGCAGAAAGAAGCAGGAGGGAAGTCAGAAAAGCAAAGGCCCAAACTGAGGAAAAGATAGCCAACTCAGTTAAGAAGGGGGATAAAACCTTTATAGGTACATCAGTGAGCGAGAAAGACAAAGGGAGGATAGTGAGGCTGAATAGAATGAACGGTTGGGTGGGCAGAGGGGACAGTGAAAAGCAGGAATACTGAATGAATATTTCTGCTCAGTATTCACAAAAGAGGAGGGGAAGTGCCTAATCCAACTAACAGAAGCACTCTTGATAGGGGGTCGATCCAGTCCTTTCACAGAAGAAAGGGTTCTGCAAGAACTCCTAAAACTGAAAGTGGACAAAGCAATGGGTCCTGATGGAATTCACCCCAGAATTCTAAAAGAATTAAGGAAGGAACTAGTGAAACCACTGGCTACTCTTTTTAATAAATCATGGGAGGATGGTGGGTACCCGAGGACTGGAGGAAGGCGGATGTGATTCCCTCTCAAAAAGTGGGACCAAGACAGAGGCAGGAAACTACAGACCTGTCAGTCTGACCTCTGTGGTAGGGAAAGTGATGGAGTCACTCTGAAGGAAAGAATAGTTGAGTACCTAGAGGTCAGTGGAGCACAGGATCCAAGGCAGCATGGGTTCACAGCAGGAAGGTCATGTCAGATGAATCTAATAGATTTCTTTGACTGGGTGACCAAAGTAGTAGACCAGGGAGGGCTGTGGACATGGCCTACCTAGACTTTAGCAAGGCATTTGACACAGTCCCACACAAAAGATTATTAGTCAAATTAACCAGCCTGGGAGTGGGTCCCAGGTGGTAGCCTGTAAAACATTGGCTGGACAACAGGACACAGAAGGTAATTGTAAATGGAGTCCATTCTGAAGAAATGGCGGTTACTAGTGGGGCATCGAGGGTTCAGTATTGGGTCCAGTCCTTTTAATGTCTTCATCTGTGACATTGCAGAGGGACTGGAAGGAAAAGTATGCCTTTTGCAGATGACACAAAGATCTGCAACAGGGTTGATACACAAGGAGGCGTGGAAAGGATGAAAAGGGACTTGGCAAGGTTGGAGGAATGGTCAGACGTATGGCAGCTAGGATTCAATGCAAAAAGTGCAAAATAATGCACCTGGGAAACAAGAACCCAGGGAAGAATACACAATGGGTGGGAGAGTAGTAACAACAAAACAGAGGAAGGGACCTGGGGTAATCATCAGATGACCTTAAGGTTAGCAAGAAATGTGAGAAGGCAGTAGGGAGGGCAGGGGTATACTGGATGTATAGGAGGGCATCAGCAGCAGAAAACAGGAAGCTGTTATCCTCTGTACAGACAGTTGGTGAGACCCCATCTGGAATACTGTGTCCAGTTCTGGAGACCCCATCCCCGCAAGGACATAGACAGGATAGAGGCAGTCCAGGGAAGGCAACTAAAATGGTGCAGGGTCTGCAAGAGAAGCCGTATGAGGAGAGACTAAAGGAGCTTAATATGTATACCCTTGAGGAAAGAAGGGAGAGGGGGGACATGATAGAAACTTTCAAGTACCTCAAGGGAATCAACAAAGTCCAAGAGGGTAGCATCTTTCAGAAAAAGAGACTTGCAAGAACAAGGGGACACAATTTAAAGATAGAAGGAGGGCGGTTCAGGGGCAATGTGAGGAAGTATTATTTCACAGAGAGGGTAGTGGATGCATGGAACAGCCTTCCTGAGGAAGTTGTGGGGTCTAAAACTGGGAGAATTCAAGAATGCATGGGACAGACATAAGGCAATTCTTGTGGGGGGCAGGAAGATATAGGCTGTTGGTTAACTAGGATCTGCGGCCTATCCTGTAGGTAGGGAAATGGGCAGACTAGATGGGCCTAGCGGTCCTTATCTGCCGTCAAAGTCTTTGTTTCTATGTTCTTTCTCATGTAGATATTTAAGACAGGCTGAAATACCATCCACGTGTGGAATACTAGTATATATGCTTTCTTCTCTGTTGTGAAAACAACACAACAGAGAAGAAATCTCAGACAGCAACAATTCGGTGGACAAGGGAAAGAAATCATCCAATTTACCCTCCCCCCAAGTGGGTATGATATGAAAGTTTTCACCAGAGAGTTAATTGTCAGATTCTTAATAAGCAAAAACAGACCTGTTATAGCTTCTCTCTCCATCGGAAAGAAGAGCAGTACAATCAATGAAATCAAACCACAACATTGTCCTACAAAAAGCTGATAACGGTTCTATAGTGGTGATTTTAAACAGCAAGGACTATGTTAATAAAGCTAACAGACCTAGACTTTAGCAAAGTCTTTGACCCGGTGCCACACATGAGGCTAATAACAAAATTGAATGAACTTGAGAGGGAGAAGATTGGTCAGATGGGTAGAGACCTTGTTGGGGGCGCAGGACACAAAGGGTGGTAGTGAGGGGGTAACCTTCAGTACAAAGGAGGTCACTAGCAGTGTACCACAGGGATCGATCTTGGGCCAGGTGTTGTTCAATGTATTTATAAATGACATTGGAGAGGGCATTCAAGGCAAAATATGTCTCTTTGCTGATGACACCAAAATCTGTGCAAGGGTGAACACTCAGGAAGGGGTACAGGAATTAAGGGAAGACCTGGCCAGACTGGATAAATGGTCAGGGATCTGGTATCTTGGCTTCAGTGCCAAGAAGTGTAAGGTGATGCACATGGAGGCTAAGAACCCAAGAGTCGAGTACTATATAGGAAAAGTTGAGATAGCCAAGTCAGAGTAAGAAAAAGATCTAGGAGTAGCAATCACTAGTGACATGAGGCAGTCCACACATTGCAAAAAGGTGGCAGCAAAGGCCAACAGGATGTTGGGATGCATCGCGAGGGGGATTCAGAAGCAGACACAGTGAGGTTATTCTGCTACTGTATAGGTCACTGGTGAGGCCTCATTTGGAATATGGGACGAGGTATAGGCACCCGCACCTAAAAAAGGATATTAAACTGCTGGAGAGGGTATAGGGGAGGGTGACTGAGATGATCAGGGGGCGGCAGGAAAGGTCACATGAGGAGAGGCTGGAGTCCTTGCTGATGTACTCACTGGAAGAGAGGCAGCAGAGGGGGGATATGATAGAGACCTTCAAGTACCTAAGGGGTATAGACAAGGTAGCATGGCAAGGTCTCTTCAACATAAAAGAAAATACCTCCACCAGAGGGCACAGCTTAAAGCAAATGGAAGGAAAGTACAAGAGGGATGTGAGGAAGTACTTCTTCCCAGAAAGGGTGGAATGAGCTGCTGGAGGTGGTCGTGGCATCCAAAATAGTGGGATCTTTCAAGAGAGCCTGGTACAAACACAGAGGGAGTATGTGCAGACAGGGAAAAAGAAGGGGAGAGAGAGGGGGGAGGGGACACAAGACTCTGTGGCAGGATAAAATACAAGAACCTGGCACAAATCGGGCAGACAAGATAGGCCAAAAGATCTTCTTCTGCCAGCTACTTCTTATGTTATTATGACAGCTAACAGATCATACCTACTACAGGGAATTGCCTAGTGACCCTACTACACAATACACCAAGGAACTATGGAACATACAGTAACTGATTCTTTTCCTAAGCATGTCCAAGACAGAGTATCTTACCTCATCCCTGCTGAACCTAAGCCAGGACATTCTACATGCTGCCTAAAATCCATAAACCAGGCAATCCTTTGAGACCCATAGTATCTGGCAATGGTACCCTGACAGAGGGGATCTCAGGTCTTATAGAAACCATTTTAAACCACTGGCTTTAGAAATGGACAGTTACATTCAGGACACTACATAAGTCCTGCGTAAACTTTCTGTTTATAAGGAATTACCACCTAATACTATATTAGCCACAATGGGTGTAACCTCCTTCTATACTAATATTCCACACTTGGCTGGCATTTCAAACTGTCTTAAATACCTACATAAGAAAGGACAGCACCAAAACATCAACCCAGAAGTGGTGGAGAAGCTTAATGAATTTATTCTGACACATAACTTCAGCTTCAATCGTAAACAGTATGTTCAAACTATGGGAGCAGCAATAGTTACCAGGATGGCTCCACAATATGCCAGCCTCTTTATGACCAATTTGGAGGAGCATTTTTTAAGGCACTGCACACACAGACCACTTGCTTGTTTCCATTATATTGATGATGTATTTATAATTTGGACAGAGGGCACTTACACACTCAGAGTTCTATCATGAACTTAACAACCTCCACCCATCCATAAAACGTTCCCTGGAATATTCTGACACCAGTGCTAACTTTCTGGACACCACAGTTATCATCAAAGATGGAACCCTGCAGAGATGCATTTACAGGAAACCCACAGACAGACAGAGGTAACTGCAGAGGAATGCTAAACATCCAAGGCACACTAAAAAATCTGTAATGTACAGTCAAGTGCTTAGATACCATCATATATGTTCTAGTGAGGAGGACAGAGATAAACATTTGGCCATGTTGAAACAGATTTTTATTGGGCAGGGGCATTCTTCCAGAGAATTTGACAGAGCATTAGAATGTACAATGCAGATACCAAGGGAGCAACTACTTCAGCATAAAGAATGGACTGCCACCAACAGAATACCCTTAGTTGTCACATGGCATCCTGATTTGGAGTTCCTATGTAAAGTTATTAAGGACCTCAAATCAATATTCAGTGAGGGTCAGACCCTAAAATATTTTTTTCATGAACTACCACTAAAGTCTTTTAAGCAACCACCAAATTTAACCAACCTAATCATTGTGAATTAACTTGCACCAGAACAAAATAACAGAACACTAGCTGGCACAAGACCCTGCAATTATGTTAGATGTACCTGTAAGACTTGAGGATATTTCTACTTCTGACTGTAAAAATATTTCACAAAACAGACAATTCAAGATACAGAGGAACTATGCATGTGCATCTTGAAATGATGTTTATGTTATTCAATTCAAGAGATGTCCACAAACATGGTATGTGGTAGAGGAGGGATAACCTCTCCACTCCCGAATAAACTCACACAGACATGTTATTAAAATGAAGATGACTGAAAAAAACAGTGGGGTAACACTTCTCTCAGTCTGATCACTCCATCTCAGATTTGTCAGTACTGGTTTTGAAAGGACATTTCAAAAATACACAACAGAGACGGGCTTTTGAGGTCAAGCTCATTCTACTTCTCAGTATGGTGGGAAACAGGATGATTTGGGTTTTATGTCACATTACAGTGCTTAAACTTTCACTGGCTTCAGGAACAATGCATGGACATACATTACGTTATTGCTATATGTTCACATACATAATTGATATATATTCCTTCTAACTAGTTATCTATACATTGGTTTTACCTCGGGGGGGGGGTATGGTGGTGGTTGGTAGATTCCCTCAGTTTTTGTTTCAGATTTCTAAAACTGTTATTGTATATACATAAGATTTAATATATACTAACACATTTTGATACAGGGACATATTAGGATACAGCATCTCACTTCCTAGGGAGTCTTTGTTAGATTTGTTTTTTTATTGTGCACATACACTTGCCATTGGGTACAAAGTTGCAGATAGATCATGGTTGAGTACTATAGGTTTTTATATGCATGAATAATATTGACTTGTTGAGCACAGGATTGAAGACATGCATCTCCAGACAGGGCTTACATTGTATGAAAGTGTGAAACTGCTTGTGAATATTTATTGTTCACACTAGGGCAGCTTATCTTTAAACTGATTTACTGCAGTACACTAAGGTAAATTCTTCTGTAGAAGACTTTTTAACATTATATGCTATGATTTCTTAGCCTATTCTAACCTAGGATTAAAAATCACAGTTATTTCCAAAAGTATGCACTAACACACACCAACAAGATTTTAACTGAATTAGGTGTATTCTATGGTTTCTATCAGATTAAAAGTTATTTATTCTGCAACTCTGACCTTGGAATGCTTTCCCTTTGGATGGGACTCTGCCTGTTTTATGAGTTCTTTAAAGAAGGGACTTATCTAATCTGTGACATGTGACCTTGAAATGCTTTTCTTTGATAGTAGTCAGCCTGTGTTCTCTATATGGTTTTAAGTTGACTTTTAAGTGAAGGTTTTTTGGCCAATGGGATTTTTGACAACTTTTTTGCTTCCTTTTTATGTATGATCTGGACTTTAATATAATGTATCCTTCCACAACAACTGGCATTAGTTTCTGATGAAGGATTGTGTGTGGTTCAAAAGCGTAAGCACCTCTTTTCTTTTGTAACATTTATGTTGGTCCAATAAAAGGCATCACATTTTTTTTCTGGGTCTTTTGTTACAAAGACAAATACGGCAACAAAAAATATTTTTCTGTGACTTACATTATAAAGCATTTATTTTTGTCTAACTATTCAAACACACCACTGTACACTATACTCTAAACAAGGCTGGTTATCCCCCTCCTATTGCCGCCTATTTGCACTTGGTTGTATGATTGATAACTTAATCACATCTTCCAAACATGCTGATGTTGCAGCCATGTTGACTCCCTAGGACCAGTCCTACCCTTTTTTTTTTAGTTGGTTTCTTTCTGTCCTTCCACTGTCCAGCCCCCTTCCACTGCCCCCCCAACCCTGTCACCCTGGCATTCACTGGAATTTAACTCTTGGTGTTGCAGGTGCCAGCTGGCCAGGTGCATTGCCTGCAAGGGGCCCACATCATCTCACTAGTCAGCGGGGTTTTTCAGCCTCTGTTTTCTCCCTGACCCTGAGTGTGGAGTGGTGCATGCAATGACATCAGTGGCTGAGCTGTGCATGCTTCCACATGCTGCATGCCAGGCATCTGCTCTGTCTCTGCCCCCTGTCAATGGAGCTGGTGTGCCAACCTCCAGCCACCATTAGGGGCCAGACATGCACTGGTCTCCAGTCCCACCCCTCCCCAGCAGAGGAGAGCTGTCTTCCAGATGCTCAATCCTCTCTCTTCCTCCCTCCCTGGCCGACTCATGGCAACCCACTTGCACCGCGAACATGGGTTGCCAGCATGGCAATCCTACCCTTTGTGAACCTGGGATCAATCACTTCTGACTGTACCCTGATGCTCCTATAAAATGGGTGAGCAGGCATTCACCATTTTTGTTCCTAGAGCTTGGAATGGCCTACCACCTCACCTCCAAGCCTCTCAGTCAAATTGTAGTTTCAAGAAAGCACTCTACAGATTCTTAAGCTCCACAGATATTTGTTCTTGTGCCTGTCTGCCAATTATCTTTAATTTGCACTCTTTGTTTAATTGACTGTATCTGCTTCAATTTTCTCTTTAAATTTTTATTGTAACTGGCAGTGCAATGTACTGTATATGGTTAGGTTTTCTCCTGATTTTTCACCAATGTCATTTGGACTCATAGGGTCAGACTGTGTTCATTATTGTCTTGTTCTGTATCCCATCCTTCCTGTATGGTGTAATGTTTTTCTGCCGCCTTGATTGTCTGCTGTCTTGTAACCTCCCAGGCTGTACCTGAAAATAGGCAATTCATTGTCCAGTGCACTTACCTGATTAACAAAAATGTACTAAATAAATAAATTAAAAAAATGGGAGAGGCTGCAGCATGCATGTGAAGACCTCTTATACTGCAAAGACTGGTTCACATGCTGCAACCATTATTTATTTAGCTTTTATTGACAGTTAAGTATGCTAGATACCAATGCGCCTATTTTCAGGTACAGTCCATAAAGTTCCATAAACAGACAGTACAGTAAGACATGTTCTTGGATAACAACACTATAAATACAGAGTGAGTGAAGCATATTGTAACCCAGTTTAAAACAACAGTAATAGGTGGTGATAAATCAGTACAAAAAATGTAGCAGGTAGCCATAAATAACTAAAGGTAGTGCATTAGCAGTCTGGTAGAGGGCAACATCACATTGACATATACAGATCATCTACAGGTACAATTGGAGCTGAGCTTAAATGATCCCACAGGGATTTCCAGAGCTAAGGGTGAGAAGGGGAGCTATGAACCAGAGGCAACATACAGTTGCGTAACCTAGGGGCATCGACATTAAAAGCCTGGTCTCCTATGTTGGCAAACACTTTGGGGACAACAAGTAAGGATTTGGAGTAAGTAGCATGCCTAGAATCACTACTCCTCCACACTATTCATCCTTCCTACTCCTGCTATACCTTAACCTCTGCCTCTGCTGCAGTGTCACCCTGAACCATTTGATGGATGTAAAATCCATCTGGCTAATTTCTATCCTATGTAGTGATTCACTGTGATGTGAGTATGTATGTATGTATGTGTGTGTGTATGTTTGTATATATGTGTATATGTATACATATTTATATGTATATGTTTTTATGTATGTAGATGTGTATATACATGTATGCAGTATGTATGTGTATATATATATATATATATATACACACACACACACACACACACACACACATATATATATATATATATATATATATAGTCATTGGTATGCTGCATTAAAAGGTCCTGTACTACTGTAACCCTAAAGTACCCTAAGTTTTCTACACTCAGTGATTCCTTGTATCCTGTTCTGCTCACATGTAAATATGCTCGTATGTAAATATGTTTGCTTCTGCTTGATTATTTTGTTCTTTCTCTGTGATTACATTGACCCTTCCAGGCCCACCTTGAAAATGAGTTTTGCTCAATGGTGTTTCACCTGGTAAAACAAAAATTTGATTGATTGATTGTCATTGGATTTGAGAGGACAGGATAAGTGGGAAAACCTGACTAAAGCCACAAGAGTGTTGAGGAAGCAAGCCTGATTACCTTTTCTGTGAAGCATCCTAGGGCCAATAAGCAACTATTAGAGGAGGACAGCAAGCCAGGCTGGTTGTAAACATCACAGTGGAGGGCCTTTTGATTTAGCGAAAGGGTAAATCTACAAATGTTGCTGTAAGCATCATCCCTTTTGGACAGCAGGAACTTCCAGGAATTACTGAATGAGATATGCCCATAGTTAAGGATGAGGAGTAGAACTCCTCTGGCCAGGCAAGGTGGGCATTGGTGTTAGACAGTGTTTGGCCCAATAGGTCATGACAAGTTTAGCATTCACCATCTTATAAGCATTCAGGATATGGAGGCAAAAGTCAAGGTGTGGGTCCAAGGTAACTTCTAGGTATTTGAAAGAGAGTATGACCAATAATCCATTGAGTGCAGAGACACTCTGGACCTTCTGTATACACCACAAGTAGAAATAACTGCACATGGAACTGTGGTGCTCCAAACAAGTAGTAGAACAGTTTCACAAAAGAATGGGCACTCACCACCACATATAGACACAGGGGCTCCAAAATACTCCAAAACTCAGTTTTTATTACATAAAATTAGTGTTGCATGCTTGACGCATTTTGGACATATGGTCCTTTAGCCAATATTCCCTTGAAAGTAGTGACACTCTGGACCTTCTGTATAGAAAAGTCTGAGGAGTTCCCCTCTATTGGCAGCATGAATTTCCAGTCCAAGGGCAACTGCACCTGCTCCTTGTGAACTATTTTCACAGCTCAGACTTCCTGTTAGAGATTCATGGCTATGAAGGACCTTAGATTCTGCTAGCTTAGCCAGACTCTGATCAACACAGGCCATGAGCCATTGGGATAGTGAAACCTGCTTATTGTCTACGGTCAACCTCCATTTGCCTGTATGTTTAATTGTCCTTCCAGAAAAGCACTGGCTTTCATGTACCACTTGTGAGTAGTTAGGAACAAATATGTGGTTACTGCATACAGAATGTCTTAGTATCGAGGAAGATCAACCTTATTCCCATAAATTCTTGAATGTCATAGTTTATGATACCCACCTATGCTCTCTCCTGTCTATCTATCATTTTCATTTTTAACTGGGGAGTGTCAGTGGTCTTTGGTTTCTTTCAGACAGTCCTTTTCACTTACTTTTCACATAGAATGCACTGCAATCATTGAGCTAGTAGGGCATGGGAATTGTCATAATCTTGTGGGAAAGTATGGCTGTGAATATGAATGCCCTGTTGCCTGCTGCCTCTTGACGGGTTCCAGATAGCAATGCCACCACAGTAATAATGATTGGGGGTGGGGATTAGGGAATGTGATATCTGCCACCACATACAAGCTTAATCTGGCCTTTTGCACTATTTACCCAATGTCAGGATCATCTACCAAGACAAAAGAAGTTTGCTCCCTGTAACACCTGCAAATGACTTTCTGTCTAGGACTAGGGAGAAATCCAAACTGAAAAAAAATACACAGTCGTAATAAAGAGGTTTGAATAATTTTATTCAGCACTTTTGTAAGACAACAGTGTTTTTTTATGCTTATAGTCACAGTTCTAAGCAAGTTATACTACTGGATGTTATTCCTGTATGTTTCACTTCCATGTAGGAATTTTCGCAATGTCATGCATATGCATTTATTTACATGAACTAGGGTTGTTTAAACATGTGGTCCACATCCCAAGCACTGTCCCCTAATGAAGTGTGTTGAAGGCATTACATAGAGGTGTGTTGGCCATGGAGTTGTTGCTTGAATAAATTCACTGAGCACCTTTAGCAATAATGTGTGTGCCATTTATTTATTTGATTTGTCAGTGTTGGGTGCACTGAGCTGCATTTGCGCCTTTAGTGGCGATCGGAGTGCAGTTTGGTTTTTTCCTGTGGAATAAAGGAGTACCTTGGAGCTGTAACACATGTCCCCTTATTAGCTATTTCCTAAAAGGGAAATTTCCAACTTTACTTTGGTTGCTACAGGATTGTGGTCACTTGCCACTTGGTATATGATAGGCATAGTAGGTTTTGCCCTCATTAATACATAGTACAAGTTACAGGAGAGGGTCACCTTTCAGGTTTGTGTAAGCCTCCCAAGTACAGTACATGTTTATGAAGATGGATTTCTTCACTTGAATGCCCATTTATAGGTGGAGAGGTTCCCCTCTCCTCTCACTCACACATAGCGTGCATCATGATTATATTGCTGTTAGCAAAACTCCGAGCCTTAATAATTACTTGCCATTTCTCCTGACATGCATGCTCCAGGCACAATCTTGAGAAAAAATACTTTGTGAAGTAATAACTATATTATATCTGAGAATTAACATGCCCATTCCTACACACCTGATTAGTTACTAGATTCTTTTTCACTTAAAACAGGTTTTTAGGAATGTAGTGTCTTGTAAGGATTTAAAATCCTGTTCACACTCACAAAGATACTAGGTTCAGTGCAATGATCATAAAAAGGGGGCAGCAATAGACAACAAAACCTTTTCTTGTACATTCGTATGTATACAAAATGTGTGTGTGTGTGCGGGGGGTCTGGTAATAAATTCAACCGCTGGACCCTCCTAACTGTATTTCCTAGAAAATACACTTTCCTTAACTTTAGTTAGGAAATTGCAAAGTATCTGTGAAAGAAACTTTTTTTCCATTCATCCAACTAACTATGTCTTAGTGTATAGTGTGGGTTTTTTCTGCATGGATTTCCGTGTCTGTTGAAACCTTGCTGTACCACAGTTCAAAGATCATGTTTTAAGTAATGTTTTTAATTGTATTTGTTTCTATGTACTGATCACTGTGAAAAATGGCATTCTTGCCAATTTGCTTACCAGTTTAAACAAGCATTTGTCAATGCTGAATGTTTGCTTGCTGGTATTAGCATTGGAAATGCAGGAGTTAGACAGATGCAGAGTGGGAATGGCTATGACATAATGAACTTCATGCCAACCCTATCTCCACCCTGAAGAGATAGACAGGCATTGAGATGTGTGTTTGGGTTGTTACCTATAATGTTCATGCCATTTCACCACACCCTATCCTGCAGACACCAACAATTGTGGAGGTGTGCCTTGGGGTGTTCAGCTTTACAGTCACCCCACTCCATAAGGACATACACTGAAATGGGTGCAATATAGGAGAATGGTGTGAACTCTGGGGCTGAAGAGTCCAAGGCACACCTCGATGCCTGTCATTGGCTGCAGGGTGGGGGTGGAATGGCATGAGCATTACAGTCAGCAGTCCAAAAGTACACCCCTGATGCCTGTCAGTTTGTACAGGGAGGGACGTTATGGTTAGAAACCCTAAAGCCCCAGGCATTTGTTGGTATCTGCACTACAAATTTTCAACATGGCCTTTTTGTAACCCCCACCTTATGAAAGCATTTGGGACCTCTTCACATAAACAGTGGCAATGTGTCCTGAACTTTTAGTTCCCACAGTGACCGTGCCATTGTGCACCAGATGTATGAAAACACAGATGGGCAGGATGTGAAGAATGACAGCTGTACCATTCATAGGGAGGTGTGAAGAGATGGCAATGTTGAAAATCTGTAGTGAAAATATTAAAAATGCTCAAACCTTTGAGCATATGTGGAAACTGTGCAACAGATGAGTGTAACACAGCCATTTAGTGGAATTATTCCACCAAATGTTCATCATAGGCATTTTGTGACCTCTGGTCATGAACACTGTCAGTATGATTTTCTTAATCTGTCCCAAACATTGATTTCCTACAGCAACCACCCTATTCTGCGCCAGATGTGTAAATGCATATTTCGGACAGGATGTGAAAAATGGCAACTGTACTGTTCATAAGGAGGTCTGAAAAAATGCTAATGTTGAAAATCTGGAGTGAAAATACTACAGATTTGCAAAGTTATGAGGACGCATGGAAACTGCACAATGCATGCTTGTAACACAGTCATTTTATGGACATTTGTCACCAAATTTTCAACATAGACATTTTAGGACCTCTGCTCATGAACAGAGTCACTGTGATTTTACATATGAACATATGAATCTACCAGCAGAACAGACCAATCTGTCTATCTAAGTCTGTCCAAGTGTGCAGCTAGCACCCCAGATTGCAGGTGCCCCAGCCTTCTCCCCCCCCACTTCCTACCCCACTTGTCCAAGCCCCTGCCCCCTAACTCTTCCTCTTGCTTTATCCCACTCCATCTTAAAGCTATTGACTGTCCTACATGTTACCATCCCCCCTGGCAGCACATTCCTACTAGACATCACCCTCTCGGTGAAGTAGTGCCTCCTCATTTCCCTCTTGAAATGTCCCCCTTCCAACCTTATTCCATGCCCCCTCGTCTGTCTTCCACTCCTCAGTTTAAACACCCCCTCAGTGCTAGGTTTATTTACCCCCTCAGGTATTTGAACAATTCAGTCATATCCCCCCATCCCTCCTCTCCTCCAGTGTGTACGTGTTCAGCTCCTTCAGCCTAACTTCATATGCCTTTCCTTCCATCCATCCCCTTTAACTTTTTTGTTTCCCTTCTTTGCACCTCCCTTCAGTAACTTTATATCTCTCCTTAGGTATGGCCTCCAGTATTGCAGACAGTACTCCAGGTGTGGTCTAACCAATGATCTGTAGAGCGGTAGGATCACATCCCTGTGCCTGGATGAGAACCCCCCTTGCAATGCACCCAAGCATCCAGTTTGCCTTCACTGCCTCTGTTTTGCACTGGGCTGAGTTGTTCATGCTTCCAGTTACCAAAACCCCTAGGTCCTTCTCCTCCTCTGTGATCCCCAACCTCACTCCCCAACCAATAGTCCCTCTTCTGGTTCTTAGCCCCAAAGTACATCACCTTACACTTCTTTGCATTGAATCCTAGCTGCCACTCCACCGACTGTCACAAACCCACTCAGCAGGTCATCCCTCTACTCCCAAAGTGCCAACCTCCGAGCGCAGTCTTGTGAACAATTTAACAGAACAAAGTAACCCTCTTGTCTGTTTCTGTGGGTTCGAATCAACCTTTGGTCTCAAGTCTTGGAGGGATTCAAACTGTGAACCTCTTGCTAGCATACCCAATACACAGGCTTAGATACATCTGTCTTCGGGGGGGCAGATATCTTTGCCTACAGGCACCTAACCAGGTATACAAAAATGAACCCTTTAAAAACTTTAATAAAGACATCCAATTATTCTTACCTTTTTCAAGTTTGGTATCACCATTCAAGCTGATGCCCAGTGTCTGCTGTAACCATATATACTCTACTTGTAAGGGAAAGAAATCAAAGACAGACCAAGTAGCTCTAAAAAAAGTTTTACTAAAATAGATAATATGTAAAACATACAATAGAGAACTATTAGATCACAAGACATACAAATATTTTAAAAGAACAAGGTTTTAAACAGTGCAATTCCTACTACAGTAATTTGATTTTTGTCTCTCTTTCTAAATACCTGTTTAAAGTGCTCACAGATGTGTCTTTGTCAGAGTCTAGATAAAAGTGTCTCTGAAGAAAAACAGAATAATGTTTAAAAGCTGGTTTTCCCACCTATTTTTTATAAAAAAAACAGGATATCTTTTCAAAGTATTAAATTCTGCAACCTCAGTATACTCATGTTCTTCTTTCAAATGACATCTCTTTGATATATTGATCAAACTTCCCTCTCACACAGACACCAAAGCATTTATGATTTCTCACCAGTGTACAAAACCTGGTTTCCTCCTCTTGAAATGTCATAAAATGGATATGCTCAGCTCAAGCCTCTGCCACCCTGTAATTAACTTAGATAAAACAGGAGATCCTTGATCAAGGCCTATTCTACTCTGTAATTAGCTTCTGGCCTTCCACGTAATACCTTGTATCTAAAACCTGTGTGTGTGTGTGTGTGTGTGTGTGTGTGTGTGTGTGTGATCTCACATGCTGTTTCAGCATTTCTCACGGGAGACAGTTCATAACATATTTTTTTTTATTTTACAAAAAATCATACAGCACTCAGAAATGGCTGTCCATGTCACACCAACCCTGTCTCTAGTTTGGTTAGGTCCCCCTGCAGTTTTTTCTATCTGTCCTCTTCATCAACCACTGCTCCCGATTTGGTATCATCTGCACACAGACTAACCCAGCTCCCCACTCCATGTTATATCAGAGATAAAGAGCCCAAATAGCACCGGGCCCAGCACTGACCCCTGCAGCACCCCAATTTTCACTGCTCTGAATGCTGAGAGCTTCCTGCCACCACCACCCTCTGCACTCTCACCTGTAGCCAGTTCTCTACCCATTTAGCCAGCTTGTTTCCCACCCCCACTGCCGTCAGCTTCTGCCTAGTCTCCCATGAGACACAGTATCACAGGCCTTACTGAAGTCCAAGTACAGGACATGTACAACATGGCCCCTGTCCAATTCCCTTGTCACCCAGTCATAATACTTTATTAGGTTGGTTTGATAAGACCTCCCTAAGATGAACCTGTATTGCCACCCATATTGGAGGCCATTACTCTCTAGGAATGCCACCAGCATCTCCTTCAGTATCACATCCATAAGCTTACCCACTATGGACATGAGACTGACCAGCTGATAATTTCTTGGCTCCTCCCTAGGCCCACTCATGTGTATGGGCACCACATGGGCCACCCTCCAGTCCTGGAGCACACACCCTGTTACCAGGGAGGTGTTGAACAGATCTGCCAGCAGCTCAGCCAAGAGCTCTGTCATCTCTCTCAGCACCCTGGGGAGGATACCATCGAGACCTGGTGCCTTGTCTACCCTTACTGCACTCAGCTCCTCTAGCACCCTACTTCCTGTGATTACTTTGTTGGTCACCTTCTCCCCTCCATTCCCCACCTCCCCAGCCCATGCTGGTAGTGGAACACCCATCTCCTTAGTGAAAATGGAGCAGAAGTACTCATTTAGAATTTTCACTTGTTCCTCCCCTTTTCCACACAATCCCCTCCTTGCTTTATCCTCACAATATGTTCCTTGCACTTTCTCTTTTCCCTGACATACCTAAAAAGTACTTTTTCCCCTCTCTTTATGTCCTGTACTAACCTTAATTCCCTGGAGGCCTTAGCTTTTTTCACCCTTCTGACCACCTCACTTGACAAACTCCCATAAGTCTCTTTATCCTCTTCCTTCTCTGTTCTCCTGTACTGCTGGTATGCAGCCCTCTTTGCCCTCACCCCTTGCAGCACTTCCTTGTTCAGGTAGCATGGTGTCTTGGCTCTGCTCTTCTTACTCCTGGACCTGGTGCAGGCTATTGTGGCCTCTGTTAGCCCAGTCTTTATGATGCCCCACTTTTGTTCTGCATCCATCTCTGGCCTTATATACTGGAGTCTCCCTTGCAGTATTGCTCCCATCCTCCCAAAGTCCACCCCACAAAAGTCCACCACCTTAGTGCCCGTGCCTCCTGTCTCCCTGACCAGCACTAGAATAAGCCACACTGTTGGTGGTTGATACCTGCTAGTGGGTCCTCCAACTTTACCTCCCTCACTGCCTCCCCATTTGCCAGTGCTAGGTCCAGGGTGCTACCAACCCTTGTAGACCAGCTTACCAATTGTGTTAGAAGGCCATCCTGGAATGAATCAAGGAGCACCTGCTCTCTGGTACTGCAAGTGGCTGGGGTTCTCCAGTCAACCACTAGTAGGTTAAAATCCCCCACTATCACCACACTCCCCCTTCTATACACCCTCCTTATCTGCTCTGTGAATTCCCTATCCAGTTCCCCGGATTGGGTTGGTGGTCGGTGCACCATTCCCAGCCTCAGCTTTCTGCCCTTGGAGTCTAGGAGCTGCACCCAATGCACCTCTGTCCTCTCCTCTTCTCCCTTGTCCCTTATGCATTTGATCTCTTCCCTCACATAGAGTGCAACCCCCCCTTTTCAACCCCCCCAGTCCCACCTGTATATCCTGGCATTTCCAAGTTGCAGTCATAGTACTCTGTGACCAGAGTCTCTGTCACTGCAGCAATGTCCACCTTCCCCACTGAAAGGAGCACCTGATGCTCTGCAGTTTTGTTCTGAAGGCTTCTTGCATTGAGAGAGACCACCTTCCATCTGTACCCCTCCTTCTGCTTATTCTTCTCCTTGGCCTGTGTCCCTCCTCCTGGTAGTCAGCACCCTTTCTCCTCCTTATTCTTACCGAGTGGTGGTCCCTTGTGTATTACACTCAGACCGCTCTGCCTGATCCCTCCTGGGGTTACTACTCCTCTGCCTTTACCTATATCTGGGGGGGGGGGGTGAGCTCATTAGGCTCCCCTGTCTGGACATTTCTACCAACCTCAGCCTTTTGACCACCCCACCCCCACTAGTTTAAATCCACCTTATTAGAGATATACCCCTCTAATCCCACCTTTAATACTCTCCTCCCCTCCCTGCTCAAGTATAGCCTGTCCCCCATGTACAAGTTACTATTCCCCCAGACCCTAGCCCAGATAGTCACTAACCCATAATTTTTGGTGTGACACCAATCCCTCAGCCATTCATTGAACTCCTCGATCCTACCCTTCCTCCCTGTGCTTGCACATGGTACTGAGATTACCTCTGAGAATGCCATGAACTCCTACCCCTTCACACTGCCTGCCCAACTCCTTGAAACTCCCCCTCACTACTTCCACACTCTCCCCCACAAAGTCAGTTCTACCCACATGCAACACTAAATAAAGTTTCTTCCTCCCCCTCGCTGCACACTTGATCAGTGCCTGCCCCTCCTGTAGTCAACCTGGGGACAGCTTCAACCCAAATACAGCTATGCCTTTCCCCTTCCACCCTATCTCAACCCTTTCAGTATATAATCCCCAAGGGTGAGTACCCCCCCAGGTCCATTACCCCCTTTCCCTTCTAATTCCCCTTCCACCACCCCAGTATTCGTTCTTCCCTGCCCCTTGCCCCTGCCAGCTGCACCCTCTGTGACTTCTGTATCTACACCCCCTACTTCTGCCTCATCCCTTTTCTCTGCCTTATTCCTCCCATCCCCCTTGAACCCCTTCCCAAACTGACTACTTCCTAGTGGGCTTCCCATGTCGATCTCCCCTCCCCTGCTGATTTCCTACCCCTCCTATCCTCTTTGTTGTTGATTTAGAGCCCCATTCCCTTTGACCCCAATAGTGATGCCCCTCCGATGCTTCCCCCTCCCATAGTCTTCTCTCCTCCTGTAATCCCCCTCCTTCCTTCCTTACTAGCCCCTTTCTACCCTTTTGTCCTTGCTATCTCTTCCCCTACCTGTTGCCATCTCTCTCTCGTGCCCCGCTTGTCCTTCCCCCTCAGTATGTTCCTACTCCCCTCTCTCTTCCATAGCAGAGGCTCGAAGCTATTCCTAGTCGATACCCCTCCCACATCTCTTCCCCCTATCAGTTCCCCCCTCCTACTTGTTCCCCTCTGTGCTGCCTTCTGGACCCACCCCTGGTCCCTCCCTACCCATTGCCATCTGCTCTCTCCCCTGGCACTGCTTGTGGTCTCTTCCTCCCTAATCAGGAGGCCTCCCTTCACCTCAGGAACCCCTTCCCTTCTCCTCTCTTTTCTGCTAGTGCCTTTGATACTGGGGTCAGTTTCAGTCCCTAGTTGTTTTCTCCCCATCCCCCCTTGCCATCCCCTATCCCCCCAGCCAGGATGCCTACCATACTCATCTGCCCTGCCACTTAGACTCCTCTCTAGCCTCCACAGTTCCTCCCTCAAACTAGCCAGATGTATACAGACCATACACCCCCCATCCTCCAAGCCTAGTCCAGGATCATGGGGGACCCACACCCTGTACACCCCACCACCCTTCCAAAGATGCCTGCCCAACTGACATGCAGCACCTGCCCCATTTTGGCCCCCATCTTAGGTTATGGGCTCTTACTCCCAGTTTGTGTACCCTACAACTGTTAGGTCCCTATTTACTCAAATTCCTGATCCCCCCACACTAGTCCCCCTGCTGCCCCCTTGCCGACCAGGTTAAATCATTTTCAAATCTCATCCATTAGATACTGTATTTCTGTTGCAATCCTACAGCCTCCCTGTCCATTTTTCACCCCTCAGCTACCATACTTTTTGTTCTCAGCCCTCATATAGTTTCACTTAGCCCAGTTAGAAATCTGATTGCACTCCAAGTATTACTCAGCTCAGTTAGAGAAATAGACAGAACAAATAAATTTGTATTATTACAGCAATCCTAACAGTATAGCTCAGTACTTAGTTAGAGAAAGAAACAGAACTAAATAACTCCCCCTCTCTCGCTCAATCATTCTGTTTCTCCCAACGCTGCAGGCTGCCCTTTTGTACTGGGCTCCTGTCTGCATTGGTGCCTTCTTCTGCCCACAAAGAAATGTGCAGCAGTTCCAACAGAGCTCTGTTGAGCTTGCTCACTTCCCTCTCTCACTTGCTCATTCTTAATCTGTCCCAAACACTGTTTTCCCACAGCAACCACGCTATTCTGTGCCAGACGTGTCCAAACACATTTCAGCCAGGATGTGAAAAATGACAACTGTACTGTTCATAAGAAGGTGTGAAAAAATGCCAGTGTTGAAAATCTGGAGTGAAAATATTACAAATTTGCGAAGTTACAAGGGTGCATGGAAACTGCAAAACGCACGCTTGTACAACAATCATTTTATGGACTTTCTTCACCAAATTTTCAACATAGGCATTTTAGTACCTCTGCTCATGAACAGTATCACAGTCATTTTCTTAATGTGTCCCAAACACTGATTTCCCACAGCGACTGCGCTATTTTGCTCCAGAAGTATGAAAACACATTTTAGCAAGGATATGTAAAATGACAGCTATACTTTTCATAAGAAGGTGTGGGAAAATGGCAATGTTGAAAATCTGGAGTGAAAATATTACAAATTGACGAAGTTATGAGTGTGCATGGAAACCGCACAATGCACGCTCGTAAAACAGTCATATTTTGGATTTGTTTCACCAAATTTGCAACATAGGCTTTTTGAGAGCCCACCTCATGAACAGTGGTACTGTCATTTCATTAATCAGTCCCAAAAGGTGATTCCCCGCAGTGACTGCGAAGTCTTCTTTTGGAACTGAATAATGCCAAGACAGTGACAATTCATGAAGAGGGGTCCCAATAACTCCATGTTGAAAATTTGGTGCTGAAACTCCCCAAAATGCCTGAGATATGCACCAAAGTTGAAAAACACTCTATTTATGTCATTATACAGCTTACCAGCATTTCTTCAGTTCGCGGTCAGCTTTGAAGAGTGCAGATGTGTTCCCAGTCCACGAGATCATCGTGCTGGACTCCGGCGGTAAGTATGGGATGGGGGGTGGGGAATGTAAGCATGAAGGTGGGTGATGGTTGGGGGAGGCACCGGAACACTAGAGGACCGTTTCCTCATTTTACAGGAAAAAAACAAACGGACAACACGTTCAGTTTCCTTTTTTGCAGGTGTTGTTTGGTACAATCTACGTACCACTTGCATTTGTGGGGAGAGGGACCAAAGCCGATGGGTACTGGGCCCCCCGTTCACACAGAAATGGGTGGGGGTGCACATGATGCTGAGGGGGAATGGGCACCCCCTCAGTACACAGCAGAAATAAGGGGGTGGGGACATTATGCTGACAGGGAGTGGGCTACCCCATCAGCAACTGGAACTGGGAAGGGGGACTGAAGCCAACAGGGATTGGGCCCCCCATCAGCACAGAAATGTGGGGGCACATGATGCCAAGGGGGATTGGGAACCCCCTCGGAACACAACTGAAATGGGGGCATTGTGCTGACGGTGAGTGGGCTCCTCTGTCGGCAAATGAACTAGGTTGAGGGCATGCCGACAGGGGGATTGGGCACCCCCATTGGCTTTCTATGCTTCTCTGAGGAGGTGGCATACAGCTGCCAGGGTCCTGGTAATGTTACACCAGGCAAGGTACCACCCTGCAATGATGGGTCACTCCCTCATTGCAGCGGAATGGCTGACGCTGCAATGACAAGGCAGACCCTGATTGCAGCAGCGAAATCATTACAACTTGGTGGCACTCTGCAGAACCAGTGTCATCAGGACACTGGTCCTGCATTGGCGAAGCACTGCCAAGACCAACAATGCAGTGCCAGCATTAGCTGTCACAATGCTGCTCCTCCACAACCCACTCCTCTCCTTAGCTGCCACATAATATTTCTTGCATATGAGTGCAAGCAAACATAATAAAAATTAAATGAAAATGAAATGAATGCAGTTGTTGTCTTCTGTGGTACAACAAGGTTCCAGCTAATCAGAAATGTTCGAGGAAGGGGGTGTTTTTCAGAGTGTTGCTGCGCACCTAGCAGTCAGTTCAAGTTCTGAAATGAGACCACCAGCATGTACATTGCTGCTGCAGCGCATGTTATGAAAACACTTGTTTAAAAAAAAAAAACTAAAACAAACTATATGCTATAAAAAATATTGGTTGGGCAGCCACATAATCAACCAGCCTATGCTGCCTCCTTGGGGTTCTGATTGCATTGGACCTCTTGAGTTTTGCTCTTGAGGTCTGATGTAATCAGAACTGCTCTATGGCAGCACAGGTTGGTTTTGCATGGTTGCCCAACCAGTATTCTCTTCTATTTAGTGGAAGCGATTTTCATCCCACCTCTCCAATTTTCCAATTTGCACCTGAACTCCACAAAGAAGCTTGTTAGTTGAAGATAGATGTGTGTGTGTGTGTGTGTGTGGGGGTGGTCAATTCTGAATAAAGTCAGTGTAACTTTAACAATTAACATTTCAACATGTTGATTAAAAAAGCTTCTCTCTCTCACAAGCTGAGATTACATTGTTTAAATAAATATTCAGAGCTTGCAGGCCATATCTTTAGCAGCATTGCAGCTGTTACACAGAGGAAGATAAAAGTCTCAATTTAAGTTTACTCCACTCATTTTGTGGCATAGCATAGTTCAGATCATATCTTAATATTGGATCTTGTATCTAACTTGGCCTGCTTTTGCTTTGTGAACCTTTTTATTGTCTCTATTTAGTTTTAAAGGTTTCAAACACTGCTGTTATAACTTGATTATTTTCCTCACCCCACTATTCATGAAAAACCCACTTCTCCAGTATATTTTTCTAAATTGACTTTGAACTTAGAATATCATAAAATGAGTCTAAAACAAAATAAAGAGATTTAGATTAAAATCCTGGGACAAGTTTCTGGACCTCTGTTTTTCTCTGCTGTAAAACCACAGTGCTCTATTTCTTCTACTCCACAGCACTGCACCCTCTGTTCATTAGTCCCAATCAGGTTTCAACCAGCCCCACAAACATATTTCCTCTGCGAGTCAGCTCCTCCATTGTCTGTTGGATCCTTGGTTTATTCCACTCCTCTCTCCATTTGTTCCATCTGCTCAGTTCAGCTTGTCTGATTGAACATATTAATCTTTGGTATGTAGAAATACAGAAAAATCAGAGTGGCAGTTTGGAGAGCAATGTGCACGGGAAGCCAACAGATAGGAATTCAGTGCTACACTTCACTAGTAGCCATCTGAGATATACTGTAGAAAATGTACCTATCAATCACTATATAAGGCTTCAGCACAACAGGACAAGAGAGGAGGATCTTGAGAAAGGAGGTAGTGAACTCAGAAGTAGGTTCACTCAGAAGGGGCTATAACCAGGTGTGTATCACAATGGCTCAAACAAGAATGAGGGATGTAAATCAGGAAACCTGTTAGAACAGGCATTAGAGGGAGTCAAGTACAAGAGACAGACAAATCTTACACTCTGTGATCACATTTGGCCTACAAACCCACAGGACCCAACAAATGCTACAACAAAATTGACATTTGTTGGAGCTAGACAGTAGCTGTTGATGTAGTGGTATCAAGTCAATTGGGGACTTAATTGAAACACGATCCCTACCCACTTTTACTTCCTGGGCTGCATAGTTGTGGGAACTGTAAATTATGTGTATCTTAACTGAAAGAAGATACATTTATATTACCAAATAGGCAGGAAAGATGTAAACAACACCAGTTCTTTAAGTGCAACACAGTCTCATCTGTGTATTTGGGAAGCTGCAAATGTTCCAAGCCTACTATGTGGGCAACACAAAAACGTGCCCTAAAAATTAGGGTAGGTAACATCAAAGAGCAGTTCAGAAAAATAACAGGGAAAATGCACTTGCAAAGCATATGATGTGCTGTGGTCCTCAACACCAATTTAAGTTCCAAGGTTTAGAACATGTCACATTAGGAAAAGGATATGAGAACCTAGATGACAAACTACTGAGGTGTGAGACCAAATGGAAATATACATTAAAATCATATGTGCCCCTGGGGTTGAATGACATGTTTCGGTTGAGAACCTTTTTGAAGGCATGATGTGGATAGACTGAGCCTGGGGTGTGCATTATGTAGGGAACTGTGTCCCTAAGAATAAAGATTGCAACAGAGCTAGATTAAGCCTTTGCCCCTAAGTCAGGTGTTTTTAACAAAAAACAAATTTAAAGCTTAATCTCATTAGGAGTCATAACAAATGAGTATGCACATAGAAATGTACCATGAAAAAGGTAGATGCATAATTTAACAAGGATGTTAGACTTATAATTAGTATGTAATAAGAGCCAGGAATATGTTTTTATCCTTCCCTTCCTATCATACCTCCTTCTTTTTCCTACCCCCCACCCCCACACACATATTACAGTAAGTAATACAAACATGTAGTAGGCTATTTATATATAGTAAATGTTGTATTTCTTTTACTTATGCATCCTGAATTTCTGTATGGTTGTGGTTCTGGTGGTTACACATTTTTAAATTAATGTGCTGTCACTTTAACATTCTCACTATAAAACATGGTGTTTGGAAGTATGACACCATCCTTAAAAAAGTGCACATGCACAAAATGTTGGAGGCTGGGCGGCATTTGATGTTGGCACAGTAATGTGAGTAAACTGCTTTTGAAATATTAACCTGATCCAGAGTGATTTTTCCTTGAAATCTAAAGTGTTGTAGTACAAGTAGCCTGACTCTACAGTTCTGAGTTGACATGGTGCACTCCATGACTCTGTGCAAGTGCTTTGAGGTGCCTACATTGTTTCCTGAGTTCATAATGAGGTTTCAGGAGTGTGGGATTAAAGCCATAACACCTGGCACTAGAGTGCAGAAGAGATTAGCAAAATGTTTCTCTGCATCATGGGTCAACGCAATTTTCAAATAGAAAGGAGAGGAGAGCAGTTGGGGGAAGAAAGGGAGTACACAGCAGATTATGTATCACAAGGGAGTAGGAACAGAGTGATGTAAGTAGTAAGGTCTCTGAAGCATTGATTAAATACATCAGCAATGTGTTTTGAGTTACTGCACTTTATACCACCAATGATTATGTTATTAGGGTTCTGCTTTGATGTACCTCCTACTAGGCCTCTAAGATCTGGGGCATGATATTTAAATGTTTGCCTTGGCACAAAATCTGTTTTGCCTGCCCAAACTGGGCTTTGCACTGACGTCCCATATTAAAAAGCCCATTTTGCACTGGCATCATACGCTTGTCCCATGGCAAAAAGTGGAGAGGATTGCAAGGCAAAAGTATGCAAAATGGGGGGTGAGGACCTGAATATTGGCATGCTCTGATATTCAGAGTATTTGATCTGTGCAAGGGCACTTTGTGTGCTCCCCTTGCATAGAGAAAATACCATCGTCCCAACCCTGGTCTTAGTCAGGCACAACACTAACGGTTGCCAGAGTAGTGTATCGGCACCCCCCCACCCTGACACAGTACTCCCTGGTGTCTAGTGCCCCGGCCCCACTGATCACCATCCTGTGTAGTGAAATCACTTTCTCTGGTGGCTAGTTGTCCCTCCACACACCTGACACCTGTTCCTGTAATGATTCCACAAGTCTCTGGTGTCTAGTGGTCCCCCCCTGCCAATTGTCAGTCAATGCCTGATAATAAATCTATCAAATTTCCCTGGTGTCCAGTGGTCCCTCCCCCCTCCCGCACCCATGCTCAATCTTGTAATACTTATCACTGACATCCAGTGTAACACCCCCCATCTAGATTCCCTGTATTGTACATTCAAACAGTTCTCTGGTGGTCTAGCAGACACCCTCCCTCTCTCCAATCACCTGTAAAATGAATGAAAAGTTTACCCTGGTATCTAGTGGTCCCCCACCACCCCCACCCAGGCAGGTATTACCCCACCACCCTGCTCCTCCATCCCATCCCTGAGCTGGTTACTAGCACAGCCCTCCACTCACCACCACAGTCAGCCACCACCTGAGCTCTCAATGAGCACATACTGTATACAGTATGCAGTCATTGACAGTCACTCAATGAGTGCATACTGTATACAGTATGAAATCACAGAGAGTTTAGTCAATGGCCAGCTGTGGTGGTGAGCGGAGGGATGTGCCATTCGCCAGCCCGGGAATGGGATAGGGGAGTGGGGTGGTAGGGTAAAATCTGCCGGGTTGCAGGGTCAAGGGACCATTAGATGCCAGGTAAGGTTTTCATTCATTTTACAGGGGATTGGGGAGAGGGAGGGGTATGTGGTAGACCACCAGGGAACTGTTTGAATGTACAGTACAGGGGATCTGGATGGGGCTGTTACTCTGGAAGCAAGGAATAATTATTATGAGATCGGGCATGGGTGCAGGAGGGAGGAGAGACCACTGGACACCAGGGAAATCTGATATATTTATTATCGGGCAGTGATCAGCGATTGGCAGGAGAGTAGGCACTTAACACCGAGGTATTATGGAAACATTATGGGAATGGGTGTTAGGTGGTGGGAGGGACCACTAGCCACCAGGAAATTATGGAAACTTTACTGGAATGGGTTCCAGATGGGGGGAGGGACCACTAGCCATCAGGGAATTATGGAAACCTTACAGAAATGGGTATCGGCTGGGGGGAGGGACCACTGGACACCAGATAGTTGTATGTCGTTATGGGGAACTGGGATCAGCAGGAGGGAGGAAGCCATTAGCGTCAGGGACAGCTCATGGATGGGCAATTTTCAGTGATAACAGCCTCCAACCCCACACAAATGAGCCCATAATGGGCAGGCAAATGGCCAATTACCACCTTGCACTCATTTATATGGGGACTTTTGAATACTGCATATATGGCCCTGGCGCTAGCCATTGCAAGGGCCCAATTTCAGGGGTGCTATCGGGTGGGGCTATGTGACTTAGCACTGGGCAAAACTGGACCTATATTTAGAAAAATAGTACCCTGTGCTATTCCTCTGAAAGCAGCACTTTTGTCCACCTGCGCTATTGCAAGACAGAGTGCAAATGTTTGCCATCCGTTTTACACTTTTTTTTTAAATCCTGCCCCTGTGGTCTTCAGCAGTGGCTAGTAGAACTTCATGACAAAATTCACTTTTGGCTATGTGAATTTCTGTCTTACAAGCATTTTGTAGCCTATGATACACAAAAAGGTCAGACAGGGATTAAGAGTCTTTGTACCAGTACCACTGCTTGTTTCTCTGTTTTATGAGTGTAAGGAGGTCACTGTGCAACCATTTTAAAATCTCTCTGTGTACAGTACCAGCACTCTACATTACCTGTTCTTTTCTGTTTGAAATTAGCAAGTAATAACTAAAAGCGATTTTAGCACATCCCAACTTCATTTGCCAGAACTTGAATATGTTTTTTATATGGATCACATACATTCAAAAAGAGTAGAATGCCAAAAGAATGCGCACAAGGTAAAGCGGTGCTTAAGAAACAAACTAAATATGTAAAAGTACAAGTTCCAAGCACACACAAGCCCATAAAGAAGGACGCTCTATCTTTTTTGTCACTTAAATCATTTAATTTATAAAAACACAAACACCAACTCCAGTCAAATTCAAAAAGAGTACTTGCACAACAAAAATAAAATAAATTAACAAAATGCTTACTTCATGAATAACATGTAAAGTATTTTAGTGTTTGCTCTGTGGTACTCTCTTTGTGTGAGGCAGGTAGCTGTGATCAGTACTGATTTCTGTTTGTAGCATGAGCACTTTGTTAATAAAATTATAATACAGAAAATACATATTTAAACACTACGCTTGATGTGAGAGAAGTATGAAATAAGACATGAGTGACAATGAGGACGTTCAGATTACTCAGAGTGAGTATGCCAGAAAGGCAGTTTGCACAAAGAATAGTACATGGGATCTATGACAGGATGCTGGGACAGAAGAAATATCAAAATTGTTTGTTTTTTGTACATCTCTTTAAATCACACAATACAGTACTCTAAAGTCTCAAACCCAAAGCTAGGCATCATGAGTGTGTAAATCTTTCTGAAAGTCAGCCTGACAAGACTTCACCAGAACAGATATCACCTTATAAACAGGCTTTAAAATCTGAACCAGTATGGACTGAGAAAGACAAAAACACGCACCTGTTTTGTCACCTGGGGACTCCTCAGTGTACTACAGTCTAGAGATGGGTGAAGTTGGTGATATTTGCAATTTTCCAACCTCGTGAAGATTTTGCCAGGTGAGGTGGCTCTTTTCCTATGTGCATTGATGAAATTTTACTCACGAAGTTATCATTTTGTGAAGACTTCCCAGATAAAGTGCCATTTCGAGTGGAAAACTTCATAAAAATAGTAACATTAGAATTTGGTGATGCCAGGGGGACAGTTGCAAACTGATTCATGAAGGTGACTTGCCACTTTGCCAAAACTTTTCTGCTGAAGTAAAACTTCACAGCACCTCTACTAGTCATTGTCTCAGCTAGATACAAGACAGTACCGCAAGGCAACAGACATTTAGAACACTCAGAGTGAGCATACCATGAAGCAGTTAACATGTAGAGTAGTGCATGAGATCCTTAAAAAGATGCTAGGAGAGAAAAAATATCCAAAATGTTTATTTTTTATGCATGTTTTCAAACCACACACACATACTGTAAAAGCCTCAATCCCAATGCAAAGAATCCTTGTTCCAACTGGGCACTCCATAGAGACAATAACTGAAGTACACTGAGGAGTCCCAATAGGACAAATAACATGGCAGTTCTTTCTCATTCTTGATCTATACTTGAGCAAATGCATAGACCTGTTTAAATGGCGATGTCTGTTCTGTCAAAGCCTTGTCAGTCTTACAAGGCTTCGCATAACCATGATGCCTTACACTGAGACTGAGGCTGTAGAACATGTGTGTAGGTTTGGGAACTACACAAAAAGCAAACCATATGAGAGAGGATGTGTTATTCATCCTTACTAAACAGGTACATAATTGTGAGTGACCTGATGGTTAGCAGGTAAAGGCACCACAGAAGTGTGCCACATCCAGGTTCTGTTTGAAGAAGGATGGTGGGTGGGAGAGGTTGCAGAAAGAAGGGAGCTATACTGTAGATTTGTTTTATTTTGCAGCAGGCAGATGAGTGAAAATATTTAGACAAGTTTATACGCTGTGGAAGGCAAGTGAGTGAAAAACATTAAGAAAAGTTACCCCCATTATGTCTTGCATTTTAATTGTGTAGTGCAGGGTGGTTGTGAGAGCTGAGAGAATAAAAGTGCTGCTACAAAAGCCACTTATTGTCTTTTATTTAAACTGTGTGTGTGGATGGTGGATCTGCAAGTGACAGAGTTCTTGGGTGTAGGAATTTACAGTATGTTCAAGGTAGAGGTCTCTGGGTAAATAGATTAGATTTTACCCATGTGTTATGGGCTGATAATGCTATGGGTAAAGAATACTGTAAACCAATCAGGTTAGCATATTCTTAAGACTCACTGCATAATACCTGCAGTACTTTTTTCCACAAAAGTTTTATCCTCGCCAGTCTCGTGGTGCTGAGGGTTGAGGTGCAGGACGCGCCACCTTCCGCTATGCCAGCAACCCGGGTTTGGGAGTGAGCCTGGGCTGCCAGGGGTCAGGTGGGTTAGGAGGGAGGGAGCAGGATTCAGCAGCCATTCAGCAGCTCTCCTCTCCTGGGGAGGGATCTCATCACCCCCACAGCCCCACTGCTCACAGATGGAGGCCTGAATGTAGTGCAGGTGGGAGGGCGGTGCACAAGGGACGACACTATGGTACTGCAGTGTACACATACACCTCCACATGAGTGTGCACGGCCAAGGCATGGGGGAGAAAAGCAGGTGGAAAACAGGAGATGGCAGGCTTCATGATGGCCCAATGTATTCCCCACACAAGGCCACCCCCGACTTTGAATTGTGCTCTGGGGGCTGAAGCTGATGCTCCCCATTCTGGCCCCACTGTGGGGTGCAATCCACAGGGGAACTGTGGTGGTCGGCTGAGTGTGGATGATCTGGCTCAGAAGACGAGCCCCTCCTAGGGAGGGCCGGAGCTGCCTGCCAGCTCTGAGGAGGTGGAATAAACAGAAAATAGAAAAAAAAAGGTTTTTATCCTCCCCACAGCTGGAGCCAGCTAAGCTCCTTTTGATTACTGTCCTGACTGCCCCTACACTGGCCACCACTTGCCCAGGACTTACCCACCAGCTGTATCCCCCATGGATTCATCCCACCCTGTCAGGGCCAGGGGGAGGGCCATCCTCTACTCCCTCTGGAGAAATTAATCCAGAATGCCAGGCAGGTGTCCTGGCAGTGGTGTAGGTGGAGGCAAATGCACAGTCTGTCGTTCAGCCCTACTATCTTTTTCCACCTGTTTTCTCCCTGGAATCCCCTGAGCTGGGGCACACATTTGCTAAAGTTCCACAGCCTCCCTATCTTTTGTACGGATCCTGACTTGCACTGCCACCAGACCTCTACCTGGTGGCAGTATAATAGCAGTGCCGAGAAGCAATCCCCCAGCTGATGTCCAGCAGCCCAAGACTGCTCCCAATCTCAGATCCCTGGGATGATGGGCAGTAGTGCTGCTGTGGGCCAGTTGTCCAGCACTAATATTACAACATTTTCATCCCAATTGTTGGGCTTAAAGTGGCACTGTCGGCTTTTCCCCTCATTTTGTAGTATATCTCAATAAATGGGTCTATGGGCACATAATCACAAGGCATATGGTGTAGAATGCTTCTGTGTCAAGAAAAAAGTGTTCAGCTTACCAATTTTTCTAAAATTAGATCATTTGCCATTGCAGGCAGTCTGACTTCTATTGTCCTGCCACCGGAAGCTGATCAGTGCCAAGAACGTGCTGGAGAACATGCTTCTACGGGGAGCGCTCGCACAACATACACATTTCACTATCCACTTGTGGAGAAGCACAGCCTCCATTAAAGTGTGTTATTCAGAAAGGCTCCTGGTAACTACAGATACAAATTGAGGACTAGTTTAGCTGCAAAATACTTCCCCATGCTAGTTCCCAAATCCCGCACATGCACAATAGTGGCACATTCGCGCGCATGTGCGAGATCTTATTCCTGCCCGCTATTGTGCATGCCACCCATACACTCAGTTGCATGCAGCACCACCACCATCTGTGCCTATGCCATGTTGTCCCAGTACAGCTGCAGGCAGCAGTGCATGTGAAAGTACAGTGTTCAAAACTGTACAATATTCCCCAAACTGTTTGCGCAGCGCTAACTCGTTTGTGCAGGTTTAGCGCAGGGCTAATCTCAGCAAATAACAACAAACAAACCAAAAAAAAAGACCACAGGTTGTGTTTGGGGGGGGGTGGAGGAGACTGTTTTTCAAGTGGAATCTCTGACCAGGGAAGCAATTAGAAAAGACTGTGTAATTACACACCCTGGCATGTCTCATTGCATATCTGGTGCACGGACTCTAGAATAAATTGGATTTATGGGAAACACTTTTAGTTTAGAGTACCCCAGCACAAGGATTTGCATGCCCATGTTGCTAAGCACTGGATGTTGAGCTTTAAAATGCATGAATATGAATTGGGGAGTTACAAAACAAACAATTTGTTATTTATGTTTCTTCTTGTATTGTCAATGCATTCTACATACTGCCCATTTTTGCAAACTGACTTTGCTTCTCTTGCATGTCATGTCAGCTTTAATGGGTCTGTACCAGATACTGTAAACTTTTTTTTTATTTAAATCTAAGATTACAAGTATCTTTGAGCCAAGGCTCTTTTATAAAGGTTCCATGTCGGATGAGGTACAATTCAAACAAGGCATTGAGTAACAGTATAACAGTGGGTTACAGGCAGTTACATACAGTTTTATGCATTCTATACAGTGGCAAAAATGCCAGAAGGAGGTCTGGTAAAGGGGTTAACACGGTATGGAAGAGAGACACACTAGTAGGGTGCAGCCATAGGCACTTGTCAAATATCAATTAAAGTGCTACAGGGGGTAGGGAAGGTGGGTGGGAGGAGGGGAGGATGACTGGGTGTATGGGAGAGGGAGTTCAGGGGGAGAGGCTTAAGTGCTAGGTGGAAAGAACAAAGAGGAGAGGGGAGAACAATTAGGAAGGACAGTCACAGGAGCTATCTGGAGGGTTTATACAGAAATTATACTTTGTAAAATACTGTCCTTTTTTTGTGATTTGTTGTTATTATACAAGCTGAGTGTTTACTCCTGCCCCTTGTTGCCGATTAAACAAATTAACACTAAGGCATAACAACACAACCCCAGAAGCTATAATGGAGGAAATGTTTAAAAAAAGTGTTGTAGAGACTGAAGAAATGAGGGCAATGTAAGAAGTATAGGTTTGCATCTCTCAGTAGCATTGCTGCATTAATCACATATTTGTAGTGTGTGACCCGCAGAATAGTATAGAATTCACATTTATATAGTGTTTTCACAATATTGTGCCCCGAAGTGATTTACAGTATAAGCAGTTCTTTTTCACAGGATAGCCTAACTATGCCAAATGTCATTCCCTGTGGGCTATGGCTTCTGCTTTAGACAGCTTGTGGCCACTTAGAATCATTGGTACTTTGATTTTTGATGTTTTTGTGAAGGTGTAAAAAGTTTGTTTTCTTTGCAGGGCAGCTGGACAGTGCTTGTTTGCTGCTTATGTAATTTTTGATGGCATTTTTAGGGTTAGTTTGCAAGCAGATTTAAGTCTCTGCTGTATATAGTTTGATTTCTTATGCTCTGGAATGATGTAAGGACGTTGTTTACTTACTTGCCAAAATAAAAGACACCTGTAACTGTCATTAAGTCTCTTTCTTCCCCATGTGTGCCATATTTATCCACTGGTAAGGTATAATTGATTTGTCATATTAACTGCTTTCCTTTCCCCCTTCTACTCCTGGCTTTATCTTTGCTTACGCTCCACTGCTACGCTATCAAATCATTCCTCCCCCCCCATATCAGTTGTAGACTGTTTGTTCTAGCTACCAAAATATTGTACATGTATTGCACACACCAGTCATCATGTTTCATTTATCAGTATGCAACCTGTAAGTCGCTTCCCTGTCTCATATCAATGTTTACCACCTGCGGTCACCCTATGTGGTACCCTTGTATGTATATCCAGCCTGTATCATGTAACGTGCATTTTATGCATATACTTTTATTACCTATCTGTGTTTGTACTTTAAGTGTTTATGTCACAGGACCTCCTTGTGAATGAGCTTGCTCAATGGAGTTTTCCTGCAATAAACTTGAACTTGAACTTGAACTTGAACTAGGGCAGGGAAGGGGATAGTAATTTCCAAAATGAGTTGTTTTGTGGGAGGTGCTGTATGTGTTGCTGGTTATGGTTAGCATAGCCCTCTAGACATGCTTTATTACCTGTTACTCTAACCCAGTGTGACCAAGTTTTTACAAATGAGGTGACATAATTGCTCAGATCTATTGTAATTTGTTTTATTACATGGCTGACCTCTAGTAACTTCTTTATGTCCTGTTGCTGAGAAATTCTTCTCCCCATTTTAATGATGTCACTTCAGTGAATACGTTTATTGACAAGTCATTCAGCACTCCATCATTCTCTAAAGTGATGTCATGCACTCTATGTGCCTGCAAAACCAGCATAAAACTTATCGCCCTGCAACTCAACTAGTCTGCAACTCAACCAAAGTAACACTCCCCCCCACTGATCTCACATTAAAACTACTGTAAAAGGAACCTACAACAGAACCAAAGTACCACTGACTCCCCCCTCCCAAAAAAAAAAACAAAAAAAAAAAACTGGTCACACACACTCTGTATGCTGCCTGCAAAACCAAGTACAAGTGACTTACCTAAAAAAAAAAACTAAGGAAAACCAATCATCCACTCCAACTTAACATAGCAAATCTAAACATAAAATCTACATTCCTGCTAGTGCTGTGTGAATAAGAAATTCTGCAGGCATAATTACTGCAAAAGTCAGAATTTTGCTTCCACAAAATGTCAGAATATACTTGCCAACTTTTGCAAAAGTTTTTCAAAATTCTGACAGAACAGCAGAATGAATGAATGAATGTATTTTACACTGATGTATTTTACCCAGAACTGATCACTCAACTGCAAAATTTTCACATCAGAATTCACGGTTTCTGTCCAGTATTCTAACAAAAACAATGTAAGCTGAAATTGGCTTGCCTGCAAAACAACTGAAGTAAAGTCAGCCTCCACATAAATTAACTGAATTTAGGAGGAAGGCAGTATAGCTTACAGCGTAGAGCTGTGAACTTGGAGACTCATCAGATCTATGTTTGAAACACAATCACTACTTACATACCGTGGGACCCTAAGCAACTCATTTAACCTCTTTGCTCTTGGGATGCACCTTGAAATTAGCTTAGGCTCAGTGTAGCTTTTCTCTCCCAAAATTTTAAAATAAAAAAAAATACTTTTGGAAACCTCAGTATAACAAAGGAACAAACAGATAAACAAAAATTAGCATGGACCTACTACTAAACACCTGGAGCAAATAATTAAAAAAAAATACAACACATGCTGTAAGAATACACAAATAAAACTTTTTAAAATGTGCAGTTAAAGGATTTAAAAGTAGAACTCTAACATTTTAGCTGATTAACAATTTGCTATCTGTTTTTCACTAAAGCTTGCCACTTGGGACACATAATAGAAACCCTAACTGGAGTTAAGCATGGGCTAGATCTTATAGTCTACTAGAACTGCCTGTACTTTATTCTCTTTGTAAAATCTGGAATGGATTCTGTTAAAAACAATGAAAAGTTGTTTTTTTTTTCCCACAGTTAGTACTGTAAACATATTTCTTCTTAACCATGTAACATAACAAATAGAGCATGCATGTCTGAGAAGAACTTGATCATTTCATCTAGTAAGTAATTCAAACAGTAAAGGCATGGCCCAAAATTTGAAAACTTGTAACTTCTGACTATTTTTGCTTTATACTGTACCTAGGGTCATCTGGAAGTTTGTTGTGATACCTGCAGCTAGTCCAGAATTCTGCAGCTTGGCTGATTGTGAGTTCCTCTTGTAGGGAGCACATTACACTGGCTACGTGTGTACTGAACAGGCTGCCTACACCGTGGTGCATAACCTTCAAGATTTGTTTGACAACATTTAAGGCCATACAACTGGACTTCCAGTGACATCCACCACTCATATGGAAGGCTGAAATCTTAGCTGTCCTCCTATCAGCCAATTTAATTAAAGTTTTACAATTAAATCCACTTGAAATGTGATTAGTTTGTTGTAGTCGGGTTGCATTACTTTTGGATGGAAATGACAAAAAAGATAAACTTAAAAAATCTCACTGCTCCACAGACGCAATGATGCAAGTTTCTAGTCCCGATGTGGCCTGTTCCTCCTCTCCACTGATAGTAACAGTGATGGCAGGGGCTCCCTTGGCTTCATGCCCACAATGAACCAATGCAGCTATTTTGGCTGAACTCCAGGAATTTTGGGTGGAGTAGCGAGCATCCCAAATAGAGTTTAAAACTGCCCTTGCTTCTTTTGAACAGCTGGTGGTGGCTGCTGAATGCTCCCTTACACAGCTAGATGTGAGGGTGGATCGACTGCAGTGGCTGGTGGCAAAAACCTTACATGAGAAACAGGAGCTGTGGGACTGATCTGAAGACTTGGAAAATCGGTCCCGCTGTAATAATGTGCATATTTATGGGATCCCCGAGGAAGCTGAAAACAAGGGGATGATCCCGTTTCTTCAGGATCTCTTTGCCTCATTGTTCAATGTCTCTGATCTTCTGCCTCTTCATATAGAGAGGGCACATCATTCGCTTGTGCCTAAGCCTCCCCATGCCAGACCTTCGGCCACTATCAAAAGTGGTTCACTTCATAAACTTTTCAATCAAGCATGAGCTTTTGCTGACAGCATGGCACAAGGGGCTCTTGCATTATATGGGCAAAAGGATCTGTTTGGACAATGATTATTCTCTTCTGGTGCAGTCACAAAGGAGAGGTTATGCACCTATTTTATGGATCCTCAAAGATAATAAGATTAAATTCAACACCACGTATCTGGCCCAGCTGATGGTGAATTTTGAGGATGGTCAGAAGTGTTTCGACACTCCAGAGGCAGCTTTTCTGGAGCTGAAAGCAAGGAAGCTTGTGCCCAGTGAGGAGTAGATGGAAACCAAGATGTTCAGGGAGAAACGTGCCTTACTGAGGAAGCAGTGGCAGCAGGTCTCCCCACATTGCAAGAGAAGGCAAGAGGAATCTCTGGCAGACATCTGAGCTCTACTGCAGATCTTTTTTCGAGATGATCCGGCATGAACTTATTTATTGCTTCTCTTGAATTTGCTATCACTTTCTGGACTGCAGAGACCTAATGTTTGATTAGACTCCGTTTCTGGGACTTGTGTACTTCCAGTCCCTCTGACAGCCAGCTGGTTGCATCGGGATGTGGTCAAAATCACACGACCTGAATAGCGCAAGTAAATGTAGCCCGTTCAAAATTGCACCTGTAAAATATCGCATATTATCAAAAACGCGCTTACTATAATAACGTGATTCATCTGGTCTGAAGCCTAGGAGGCAGGGGGTCATTGATCAGTAAGCCTGTAAGACGTGAAATCTGCTTACTCTATTTAGTTATGCTTGTCAGCCTACCACTTAACTTCAAATCTTACAAAAAAGTGCTTACCTTAACATTCTTGTGTTGTTCAGTTTTGTAATGCTAATTGGGGTTTAGGGATTTAGGGAACAGGGTAAACAGGGTAAAAATAAAGAATCATGATTGGTTAGGGACACAATCAGTGCTGCATGTCTGTTCCTACTATCTGTCCCCCCACTGGCTAAACAGTTCCACCACCATACACCAAATACAGCAAATACAGCAAATGGTATATCAATCTTTATCTTTATTATTGCTCAAATTTAAAATGAATTCATATGTTTCTTAGGCTTGCAGCTGGAAATTGTAAACGATTCCATTTAAACATTCCATCCTGGGGCATGAGCTGTATTCTGTGACAATCTCTGTAATATGTTTAGCAGTGTCTTTGTATTTTTTTCGAATTTCATTTACTGCTGATCCAGTGACGAGCTGTTCAATCTCAGTGCTATTCATGTGTTGTTCAGTTTTAAGAAGCTCAAAGAATTTCCAAATAGAGGGGTGATGCGCACCAATTAGGTGATTGAAGCGACATGCCAGGCTTCAACAGCATTTGCTGTGCGGGGAAGAGCATCACAAACTGCATCATAGCAGTTCCACAGGGATATCAAAAACATGGGCCTTCTACATCCCCCCCGGCGAGTGGTCTACCAAGCCACGTATCCTAAAAGTAGTCTATCAAATTCGAGAGTGTCTCCCCATTTGTCTGGTAGAAGTCAGTGTTCATTAGCTCATTGAAAGTGTTACAAACATCATCTACAGGCACATAAGCAAGAGCTAGTAGCATCCTTGCACTGAGGGCAAAATTTGGGTCTGAAGTGTATGGACCACTTATGTCAGGCAATTCCTGAATCTTCCTCCACACTGTCTGTGTCATGTGGAAGAAGCACCCTCTTATTTTAGCATTTTGGAATGACTGGCTGAATGCTTTTATTGCTGCCAACTCAAAGTCTGTCAAAATAGTCTGTGGCTGCAAACCCTCACATAAACCATTAATCACAGCAAGAACTTTTTGATAATCTGCAGCAGTTCTCTTACACATTAACATGTACACCAGTGGAATGGCTTTGCCGTACTTGACAACGTGAGTGGTATATACTAGCTAAAATATAGACGTACAGCTCTTAAAAGTGCCATCAGCAAACCAGTGCTCACTTCGCTTCAAATGTTCCAAGTCTGCAGAAGTGGTGAATATCAAAATTCTGTCACTTCCAGACCCACTGTCATATTGAAGAAATTTTTCTTTATTTATTGTTTGTACAAAATCCAAGGGGATACTTAGAGCTATGGCATCAATAGGCTATGTAATGGTACTGAATGAGCCCTCCGATTCCTCCTTACACTACGCTTCAGCAATGGTATAGCTGGTAGTTGAGATGCCACAGAAGGGGATAGTTGAGACACTCCTGAAACAACTATTTGGTGTGTAGTTTCGACAGCGTTACTAGCCCTTTCTTTCATTGTAGAAACTGCCTCTTTTACAACCAGAGATGCAGGGTCAGGGACATGATTGTGATCCCCAATGGATTTCAGCAATATTTCCCCATTCAGGTGAATTCAAGCAGTACAGTGACCCTTATCGTACTCTAGGCACTTGTAGTACATTTTGTCAGCTGTCACTCGCTCTCTCCTGTAAATATATCCATCAAGTACTGCAAGATCACCCCCTTCTGTCTCTTCAAGAAACTTACCAACTTGATACTGACATCTGAAGGGTTAGAATTAAGCCAGATCTTTATATCTGCTTACAAATTACACATGCCCACTAAACATGACATGCACGATTAATTCAGCATTATGAAGACCTTGCGCAATGTTGATCTCGCTATAATTGCATGCGCGATTCGGGACGCACAATTTTGACATTGAAATGTTGTATCTACCTTGCTGTTATTTTCTTTTTGGTTGTTCAGCCTTGTGGTGTCCTTCCTTCTTCCTATAGTCTCCCTTTTATGGTTGACATTTCTGGTTTTGTGTACCTTTTTGTGGAGTGTCTATTGTGGGCTCCCTACTCCTGCTAGAAACTTCTGTTTGTTTTGTGTGACGGTTTCCCCTGATAAGTTTTCTTTTTTCTATATGTACTTTTTCTTTTCTTTTTCTTTTGTTTCCTGGGATGTCTGTATCTTTATTTTATAGATCTGTACCTCCTAAAGTGTGGCTTGTTCATGTTTCTGATTGTGCTTTTGTCGTAGAATCTTTTTTCTTATTTCGAATCCCAGTGTTTTCTTTTTTTTAGTTATTCTATGGTCTTTGTCTCCATCTAGTGAACATTTTGATGTATTGTGTCTGTCTTAAGATATTTTTTGTTTTCTCTTTTTTTTGTGGTGATTATTGTTGAGAATTCTTTTTATTTATTTATTTTTGTCCTTTTTCCATTTTAATGTGCATGATCTACTATGCTTGGAGGGGGCAGCATATGGGTTCTAATTTCTGTATTAGGAATTAGGGCTTACAGTTTAGTTTATAGTCGATTAATGTTTATACTATCAATGAAGTCCCACTATTATCTGAGGGCTGTTTTAATCAGTTTGGGGAGGCTGTGGAGGGAATGGGGAAGGAGACATTTTCTCAGTCTTTTGCTTATCATGTCAGAGGGGTGGTGAGTGGGCTTTGATATTGATATTTATATGGGGAACTGGGTGTTGCTATTCATCTTAGGGTAAATTGTTCTATTTTATTATTATTGAACCCATTTCATTATCTGTGGGGTTACTGTGCTCAATTTAGGGATCCGCAGTGAGGAGTGGCTATGGGAAGGCTATTTTTGCTCCCTTTTTTTTCTTTGTTACTCAGTTTTCCATTGGGGTTGCTTGACATATGATATTTCATATTTGTTCTTTTGAGAAGGGACTGGGTAGGGTTGGGAGATCAGCTCTGGGGTTTATCTGGGGACTTATGATCCTTCTAGTCTGGATGCACTTATTTTTTGCCATGCTGTTCTTTTTTGGGGGTGGAAAAGGGGGCCCACTACTATATAGTGGACCTTCCCCCTTGAGAGTTGGTTCCTCCTCCCGTATAGGAGGCGTCTATGACACATGGTGGATTCCCTGCAGGGGGAGGGCCTCAAACAACTGGTACAACAACTCACAAGAGACAGGGCTATCCTAGATCTAGTACTGGCTAACAGGGAAAGGATCACAGATCCCCAGGTAGGAGGTCACCTGGGGGCCTGTGACCATCACAGGGTATAGTTCAGTTTAGCCACTAGAACTAAATCATCCCATTCCAAAGCAAAAATATGGGACTTCAGAGGAGCTGACTTTGATAAGATGGTGAGCAGAGTTAAGCTAGCCCTGACAAAAAGAAATACAGGTGAGGGGGTACAGGCAAAGTGGGCATGCATTAAGGATACAACACTTGAAGCAACATCCCATTGTGTTAGAGAGAAAAGGAAGTGCAAAAGAAGGAAACCACTTTGGTTCTCAAAAACAGTAGCAGAAAAGGTCAGAGCCAAAAGGTTGACCTTCAGGAAATATAAGGGAACACAGTGGGATGAAGATAGGGAGACATACCAAACTTCTCTAAGGGAAGCAGAGAAGGCAGTAAGGCAGGCAAAGGCCCAAACCGAGGAAACACTAGCACAAACAGTAAAAGAAGGTGACAAGACTTTCTATAGATATATTAGTGAAAGGAGAAAGTCCAGAGGGGGTATTGCTAAGATCAAAGGAGATAAGGGGGCATGTGAAGATGAGGACCATGTAAAAGCATCTATCTTAAATAGATACTTCTGCTCAGTATTTACTGAAGAGAAGGTAGGGCAGGGCCCACAGCTCAGCACAATGGACATGGAGGGAGGGAGGTGAGCACTAGTCCCTTCAAAAAAGAAAGAGTCCTACAAGAGCTCAATAAGCACAGGGTGGACATGGCAATGGGACCTGATGGCATACACCCCAGGGTACTAAAGAAGCTAAGGGTGGAACTAGCAGAGCCATTATCAGAATTGTTTAGTGAGTCTCTGAGCACAGGAGAGGTCCCAGAAAACTGGAGAAGGGCTCATGTAATCCCGCTCCACAAGAGTGGTAGCAGGAAGGAGGCAGGGAACTACAGACCAGTCAGATTACCTCAGTTGTGGGCAAGATTATGGAGGCACTCCTTAAGGAAAAGATAATGTAACACCCGGAATCCATAGGAACACATGATCCAATACAGCATGGGTTTACAAAAGGAAGGTCCTGTTAAACTAATCTCATAGATTTCTTTGACTGGGTAACCAGAGTGGTGGACCAAGGGGGAGCAGTTGATGTCATCTACCTTGACTTCAGCAAAGCTTTTGATACTGTTCCACATAAAAGATTGATTAATAAGCTGGATAGGCTCGAGGTGGGTCAGAAGTTGGTCAGCTGGGTAGCAAACTGGTTGGTGGGCAGAAAACAGAGAGTGGTGGTAAACAGTATACAGTCAGAAGAGATGCAAGTCACAAGTGGGGTACATCAGGGATCAGTCCTGGAGTCAGTCCTCTTCAATATCTTCATCAGTGACATTGTACATGGACTGGAGGGTAAGGTTTGTCTGTTTGCAGATGACACCAAGATCAGCAACAGAGTAGATGATCCAGATGGGGTGGGCAGAATAAGAAGAGATCTGGATAAACTAGCAAAATGGTCAGAAGAGTGGCAACTGGGGTTAAATGCAAAGAAATGTAAGATCATGCACATAGGGAAGAGAAACCCTGAAGCCACCTATAGGCTGAGAGGGGAGTTGCTGGCAGTCACAAGGGAAGAAAGAGACTTGGGTATCATCATCACCAATGACCTGAAATCATACAAGCAGACCACTAAAGCAGTAGGTAAGGCTAGGGGAATGTTAGGGTGTATTAGTAGGGGTATCACAAGAGGAAGAGGGAGGTAATAATCCCTCTTTACAAGACACTGGTTAGGCCCCATCTGGAGTACTGCATGCAGTACTGGAGACCACACCTTCACAAGGACAGTAACCAAACTGAGGCAGTCCAGAGAGGGGCAACAAAAATGGTGCAGGGACTGCATCAGAAAACATATGAGGACAGATTAACAGAGCTCAATATGTATACCCTAGAGCAAAGGAGGGAGAGAGGTGATATGATCGAAACATTTAAACACCTTAAGGGCATTAACAAGGTGAAAGAGTCTAACATGTTTCAATATAAGAAAAATAGCAGGACAAGAGGAAACAGCATGAGATTAGAGGGAGGCTGATTAAGGGGTAATGTGAGGAAGTTCTTTTTCACAGAAAGGGTGGTGGATGCATGGAACGGCCTACCTCAGGGAGTGGTGGATATGAATACAGTGCAGGACTTCAAACAAGCATGGGATAGGCATAAGGGAGCAATACAGATGAGTATGAATAGATAGGCCATTGACAGAGCAAAGACTGATGGCACATTTATAAAGTAGAAAAAGAAATGGGCAGACTGGATGGGCCTTTCGGTCCTTATCTGCCGTCAGCTTCTATGTTTCTGTGTTTCTATGTTCTTTGTTGCCTCTCTACCTAGGAAGTCATTTCCATGGGCATTCTGCCTTTTGTTCTGGAATAGTTTATTATTTGCCATGTTTGGCAGTAATGTTCTACTTGCTGTCATTTGCAGCAGGATTTTTAGGGTGGGTTAGGTTTGATTTTTGTTTTGTTTTTCTTGTCACAAGCCCCGACCTAGGTGTGGACAACTGTTCTGTTATTTTGGGTAATGTAGTTTATAGGATTGCTATCCCTGATTTTTTGTGGTTTCCTTCTACGAGTGGAAGGGGACTTATCCACAGGACTTATTTCAGGTTGGCATACTTGTCCTGTGTGTCCTACCCCTTACAGAAATAATTATATGAAATGTTTTTATGCTGCGTACATGAAACTACACAGTGATATGCGTGCTGCAAGTATGATTTAAATGTTAAATTAGAACTGATTGCATGCACATGGCATGCATGCAGCAAGCAAGTGGGAAAACCATGATTTTTATATTAAATTGGGAAAGACTACATGCATGTGGCATGCATGCAAAAAGCAAGTGGTTGCTGGTCACTGCACACAAAACAGTTAAGTGACTTGCTTAGGATCGCACTATACACAAGTGTGGGTTGATGAGATTCAAACCTAAGTCTTCATGCCATCAAATCTCCTGGCTTGTAGTTCAGTGTCTTTAACCACTAAGTCAAACAGTCTGCACACATATGATTCACTTGTACTTCAATACATACTGTATCTGACTACATCTGCATGCATGGAGCATAGAAACATAGAATTTGACAGCAGATAAAGACTGCGTGGCCCACCTACTCTGCCCATTTCCCTACCAAACGGATAAGCTGCAGATCCTAGTTAACCAACAGCCTGCTTCCTCCTACCCCCCACTAGGACTGCCTTATGTCTGTCCCATGCATTCTTGAATTCCCCCACTGTTATTGACTCTACAACCTCCTCAGGAAGGCTGTTCCATGCATCTACAACCCTCTCTGTGAAGAACTACTTCCTCACATTACCTCTGAGCCGTCCCCCCTCTATCTTCAAATTGTGCTCCCTTGTTCTTGCACATCTCTTTTTCTGAAAGATACTACCCTCTTGGACTTTGTTGATTCCCTTGAGGTATTTGAAAGTTTCTATCATGTCCCCCCTCTCCCTCCTTTGCTTGAGGCTATACAACTTAAGCTCCTTTAATCTTTCATCATATGTCTTCTGGTGCAGACCCTGCACCATTTCGGTTACCCTCCTCTGGACAGCCTCCACCCTATCTATGCCTTTGTGGAGATGGTGTCTCCAGAACTGCATACAGTACTCCAGATGTGGTCTTACCAACTGTCTGTACAGAGGGCCAACAACTTCCTGTTTTCTACTGGTGATGCCTCTCCCTATGCATCCCATTATCCCCCCAGCCCTCCTTACTGCCTTCTCACATTGCTGGCCCACATTTAGGTCATCTGATATGACTACCCCAGGTCCCTTTCCATTTTTGTTATTGTCAGTATCTCACCCCCATTGTGTACTCTTCCCCTGGGTTTTTGTTTCCCAAGTGCATTACTTTGCACTTCTTTGCATTGAATCTAAGCTGCCATGCATTTGACCATTCCTCCAACCTTGCCAAGTCCCTTTTCATCCTTTCTACCCCACCTTGTGTATCAAACCTGTTGCAGATCTTTGTGTCATCTGCAAAGAGACATACTTTCCCTTCCTGTCCCTCTGTAATGTCACTTATAAAGACATTAAAAAGGACTGGCCCTAGTACTGAACCCTGTGCTACCCCACTAGTAACCCTCCTTTCTTCACTGTGGACTCCATTTACTATTACCCGCTGTGTCCTGTTGTCCAGCCCATGTTTTACCCAGGCTACCACTCTGGAACCCACTCCCAGGCTGATTAATTTGTTTATTAATCTTTTGTGCAGGGCTGTATCAAATGCCTTGCTAAAGTGTAGGTAGGCCATGTCCACAGCCCCTCCCTGGTCTACTACTTTGGTCACCCAGTCAAAGAAATCAATTAGATTTGTCTAACATGACCTTCCTGCTGTGAATCCATGCTGCCTTGGGTCCTGTGCCCCACTGGCCTCTAGGTGCTCAACAGTTCTTTCCTTCAGCAGTGATTTCACCATTTTCCCTACCACTGAGGTCAAACTGACAGGCCTGTAGTTTTCTGCCTCTGTCTTGCTCTGACTTTTGTGAAAGGGAATCACATCCACTCTCCTCCAGTCCTCAGGTACCACATCATCCTCCCATGATTTATTAAAAAGGGTAGTCCCTGGTGTTACTAGTTATTCCCTTAGTTCTTTTAGAACTTTGGGGTGAATCCCATCAGGCCCCATTGCTATATACACCTTCAGTTTTAAGAGTTCTTTCAGAACCCTTTCTTCTGTGAAAGGACTAATATCAATCCCCCTATCCAGAGTGCTTCTAGTGACTGGATTAGGTATCTTCCCCCTGCTTTCCATTGTGAATACTGAACAGAAGTATTCTTTCAGTATCCCTGCTTTTTCACTGTCGCTCTCTGCCTAACCACCTTACTCTTTATTCAGCCTCGGTATCCCTGCCTTAGTCTTTCTTTGCTCCCTAATGTACCTATAAAAGGTTTTATCCCCCTTCTTATCTGAGTTGGCTATCTTTTCCTCAGTTTGGGCCTTTGCTATTCTGACTGCCTTCCCCGCTTCCTTCTGCTTTAACTAGTACAGTTTTCTGTCCTGCTCCTCTGTGTTTCCTTATGCTTCCTGAATGCTATCTCTTTCTCCCTTACCTTCCCCGCTACTTCTTTTGAGAACCATAGAGGTTTCTTCTTTCATTTTGATTTGTTATTTGCTTCACACAAAGGCTTGTTGCCTCTGTGATGGTGGTTTTAATGTTTCCCCATTGTTGTTCCACCCCACCTTCTTGCCTGTTTGCTAGTGCTTTTCTGATGCACTCTCCCATTTTGACAAAATCAGCCCTCCTGAAGTCCAGTACCTTCACTTTTGTGTGGCTTGACTCTACAGCTAAGTTTATGGTGAACCACACTGTTTGGTGGCTGCTTGTTCCCAGATGGCTACCCACTTCAAGATCAGATAGCCTCTCTCCGTCCCCATTTGAGAGTACCAGGTCTAAGATTGCTCCCTCCTGAGTGGGTTCCAAAACTAGCTGTCTGAGGCATACACCCATGTAGGGCATTGAGAATGGCCCTGCTCTTGGATGTGGCTGCAGCAAAGGTGCTCCAGTTAACATCTGGCATATTCAGGTCCGCCATCAGCAATACCTCCCCTTTCTCTGTCATCCCAAGGATGCCTTCTATCATTTCCTTGTCTATTTCCTCCCCCTGAAATGGGGGTCTGTATACAACTGGTATGCTTGTCGCCACTGTTGAGCTCTTCAGTTTTCTTCTCTTACTCATCTCAGTCAGTTTCACAGTTGAACTGTAGCACACATACCAATGGAAACACGTGTGATTTTTCCCTCCCCAATTCACAAACTTACCCACAAAACCACTTAATTACTTCTTTCTGGCTTGTACTCCTACTATTTTCTCTCCGTAGTTCTGAATGCTTCCACTTAAACAGACTTTAAGGTGAAAACACAAGAGATGCAATAACTCGACACACACACCCGCATGGCCAGTCCCCCCATGCACACACACTGTACCAGGTATGGCCATGCTGTTGCAGACAACCCACCAAGTATAGATATAAGTAAAAAGTCTCTTACTTGAGTACTGGTGAGCCAGAGGCAGGAGTCTTTAAGAGAAGATGTCCATGGGTCAGAGTGCTGGGGAGTACCCCCTTGAAATGAATGGAATTATTTTAACATAGAAACATAGAAACATAGAATTTGACAGCAGATAAGGACCACTTGGCCCACCTAGTCTGCCCATTTTCCTACCTAACAGATAAGCTGCAGATCTTAGTTAATCAACATCTTACTTCCTCTTACCCACCCCTAGGACTGCCTTATGCCTGTCCCATGCATTCTTGAAGTCCCCCACTGTTCTGGACTCCACAACCTCCTCAGAGAGGCTGTTCCATGCATCCACAACCCTCTCAGTGAAAAATGCTTCTCTCACATTACCCTGAGCCGTCCCTCTATCTTCAAATTGTGCCCCCTTGTTCCTGCACATCTCTTTTTCTGGAAGATGCTACCCTCTTGGACTTTGTTAATTCCCTTGAGGTACTTGAAAGTGTCTATCATGTCCCCTCTCTCCCTTCTTTCCTCAAGAGTATACATATTAAGTTCCTTTAGTCTTTCTTCGTATGTCTTCTGGTGCAGACCCTGCACCATTTTGGTTGCCCTCCTCTGGACAGCCTCCACTCTGTCTATGTCTATGCTGAGATGGGGTCTCCAGAACTGCACACAGTACTCCAGATGGGGTCTCACCAGCTGTCTGTACAGAGGGATAACAACTTCCTGTTTTCTACTGTTGATGCCTCTTCCTATGCATCCCAGTATCCCTCCAGCCTTCCTTACTGCCTTCTCACATTGCTTGCCCACCTTTAGGTCATCTGATATAATTACCCGCAGGTCCCTTTCTATTTTTACTGTTGTCAGTATCTCACCCCCCATTGTGTACGCTTCCCCTGGGTTTTTGTTTCCCATGTGCATTATCTTGCACTTCTTTGCATTAAATCTGAGCTGCCATACATTTGACCATTCCTCCAACCTTGCCAAGTCCCTTCTCATCCTTTCCACTCCATCCTGTGTATCAACCCTGTTGCAGATCTTTGTGTCATCTGCAAAGAGACATACTTTTCCTTCCAGTTCCTCTGCAATGTCACTTATAAAGACATTAAAAAAGGACCGGTCCCAGTACTGAACCCTGTGGTACCCCACTAGTAACCCTCCTTTCTTCACTGTGTACTCCATTTACTACTACCCTTTGCGTCCTGTTGTCTAGCCAATTTTTTATCCAGGCTACCACCTTGGGACCCATTCCAAGGCTGGCTATCTTGTGTATTAATCTTTTGTGGGGGACTGTATCAAATGCCTTGCTAAAATCTAAGTAGGCCATGTCCATAGCCCCTCCCTGATCTACTACTTTGGTCACCCAATGTATTTTATACATTATGATAGTGAGTTGGAGAATAATGAAGGCCCCTATTCTACTAACAAGACCCTTGTTGGTTGAGCGGTGGCCTTCATTAATCTCCAACTCTGCATCAATAATGTATAAAATAGTAATAAAAAATACCCCCATTCATTTTAATGATACACACCCATGCAGTTTCCTTTGCCCTTTGTCATAATGTACATAAGCAGGGGATGTGGAGGTCAGCTTCACTGGGGGGGGAGGCCATAAGCCTGACTATAGTGGGGCTCCAATAGTCTGTGCATACCACACCGCTCAACTGTCCGTGAATGCAAGGGACAGGTCTAGAATGTCTGTAACATCTCGAAAAGGTACAACTTACTTGTTTTTACTGAAAAGTGATATGCAAATCAGGAAAAATTCAAATGTATAAGATTCATCTGTATATACCCCAGAGCAGTGCATCAGATTAGTGTTTAAACCCACCCAGTTACTAACTAATTGTTTTCCTCACTAAAGTTCTGCCCCTCCCTCCGAAAAGAACTTTGTCCTGATTTTTTCCCCCAGCTCCATTCCATTCAATATCCATCCCCTATGGGTCATGAAGCCACCCAAAGGTGAAAAAGCATGAAAAACACATCACTATTTCAGTCCTTCCTCCTTCCCCAATCACCCTGTAAAAAAAAAAAAAAAAAAATTTACATTTACCTACCTGGACGTATGACCAGAACCTGCAGCCTGACAGTGTGCCACAAGCCTAGTTTTCAGTCCACTCCCCCTCTCTCCTTCAGCCAGAAGCTGGATGCTAGAACCAGCCATCACAGGTCCGCAACGTGGTCCACAACCAAGTCACCTCACCAACCGAACCCACACAATCTGGGTTTCTTGCTTCTTGCTTGGTTGCTGTTGTGGTTGCTGCTGCACTATACTGTTCAAGGCCTATGAAGGCCACCACACCACTGTCACCACTGCTGCTAAGCCTAGCTTGCTGCCATGGGGATCTGTGCTGTTTATTTTGCAAGGTGGGCCTAGCAGAGTAAGAAGGTAGCCTAGTCTTGAGTTAGCTTCTAGCTCACCCTCTGCCTCTTCAGCCACTAGGGGAGATGGAGACTCATTAAGAGTAGACCAACAAAAATATGCTGCCACAACACTGCTATTGAGAGTTCATTGCTCATCGACACCTCCAAGCTGTAGTGTGCAGTCTGTCTACTCTGTAGCGGGAAAGACAGTGTCACACTTGCAAGACTCATGCTCTCTTTCTTGGCTGGAGCTCATCCACATCACATGTGATTGTGCCACCATTAATAGGTGGAGAGAGTGGACAACACAATACAGACACAATCAAGTCTGGAGAGTACCTGTAGCTTGAACAGACACAGGCCAGGTGGTCACTTATTGTGCAAAAGATTAAATCCAGATGTAATGCTATTATTGCTACACCATAAGAAAAACCTAGGCACAAATATGGGGGGGGGGAAATTGCCCCCCCTCTGCCCTATCTAAATGGCACCCCTGCTTAATGGAAGAAATTCATTCTCAGGTGCTAATGCAATTGTTTTGACAGTGTTAGAGGTACTGTATCTCCATGTTTCATGATGTATCCTGATCATCATGTGAGTTAGCATCCCTCATTGTCCTTCATTTTGAGTGTCCATGTTCCTCATTTCAGTGACAAAATGTGAAATATGGTGCATGCTTCCAAGATCCTACTCAGCAGAGAGTGCTAAGAAAGGTCATAGTGTATATGCTCCATACAGAATGGCAAGTGGAAAGTAAGTAAGATGAAACAGTCATGGAGAAACACATTTGTATCACTAAATATGCATAAGGGATTTGCGTGGTCCAAAACAAAAAGGATAGGCTTCATAACACAGAGACCCTCTTTATACATCTGGAATGGGGGGTGTTGACTGGCTATACCCATGGCATTTAATGCAGTAAGCAAACAATACTTTACAAATTAATGGCGGTTTCATGACAAAAATCAAAAACATTAAACAGCTTGCAAAAGGATCAGAATTAATGAGTTTACCTAATTTTTATGCAAAAAAATGTTGTAGGTGCTGTATTGGTCCTTTTAAGAACAGATCCAGAAACAAATGATTTGATACCTTTTATTGGACCAGCATGGATGTTACAGAAAAGAACAAAGTACTCTAGCTTTCAAACCAACCAGGTCCTTCTTCAGAAGCTTTATGGCAGTTATTTTGAAAATCCCATACTATTAACACCAGATTATGTTGAAAAAACAGAAATAATTTTCATTGGTTTAACAAACATAACAGAAGATTATGTCAGAGAAGCTAATTAACACCAGTACACTTTTAACAGAGAAGCCTCAGAAGGGCAAAGGTTATCAAGAATTCTCAACAACCAGAGAGTTCTTCTCACATAAATTTTAAAATGTCTCAGTATGCTAAGAAAGCATTCTAGTGATAAAAAAACCTTGGGATAGCATTCTCTCTAATACATGTAAGTTGAGCTTACAACTTACATACTAATTTTTATGGGAATCCAAGTAAAAATGTATTTTAATTACCCTAATTGTTAGCAGTAGTATAAGAAATAGAAACTGATGTGTTTTTAGATGAGATTTGTACCAGCTTAGCTGCTGCACACATGGCAAGCGTGCAGCATGTGAACCTGATGAGTTGTTTAAATGATGTTTACACCAGCTTAACTGCTGCTCTCATGTCAAGCATGCAACACACGGACCAGATGTAATTTTTAGAAGATGTTCAGTCCAGCTTACCTGCTGCACACGTCAAGCTTGCAGTATGCAGACCTGATTTGCTTTTTAGACCTGAGTCGCTTAGGATCACTTTGTGTATGCAAACTGCATGCAAACATTGCACAATTAAGCATATTGCATGCATTCTGAATGTACACAGCACATCTATATTTCTGTAAGGGACCTCCCACAGATTTTCAATGTGGGGACTTTCTTTTGGGCAGTTGGAGTGGGGCATTAATCAGGGTGACTGCCCCGGGGGGTTTTGGGGGTGTTTATTGACATGTTTTGGGGTTGTTCTTTACTGATTGATTTTTACAGTTTGTATTTGGAATATTGTTTTTCTTGTTATCTATATTATGATACTTTCTATGATGGCTAGTTGTTATTTCTACGCAGGATTTATATTCAATTTTAAATATCAGATATTGATGGTATTTCTATATTGTATTTTTAGGATTATTTTATTTTTTATTTGGGAAAAAATAGTGAATTTAGTGGCTGGTCTTAGTCACCTAATGGCTAGGTCATCTTTGTTTATATCCCTTAATATCAATGGAAGCCATTTTCCCATCAAGGATTCTCACCGCTTACAATTGTTTTGGAGGGAAAAGCTGGAGGTTATTTTTTTTCAGAAGACTCATCTGTCTCCTGCAGAACAAGATCCATTTACTAAATTGGGCTTTCAGACGGTGCTGGCCTCTTCATATAGTTCAGGGTGGAAGCATGGGGTGGCCATTTTAATTCTGAAGGGAATTCCCTTTGAGTTACAGGATCAGTTATTAGATCCTGAGGGATGATATGCAATAGCTATTGGTAGACTGCATACACAGCTGGTCACTTTGGCATCAGTGTATTTTCCCCCGGGATCTTCTAAGCTGTTGGCACAGTGATTTTTTCATCATTTGCTTTCAATATTGCAGTGGCAGTTAATTATGGGGTGTGATCTGAATATGACACTTGATTCAGTCTTAGATTTCTCCAAATTTCTTTCTCACTGAATTAATCCTTTACAGAAATATCTAAGACACATGTTTTCAGCTTTGGGTATTGTTGATGTATGGCACCATTGTTTTCCCATGGTTAGGGAATATACATATGTGGAGACTTGAACAGCTGTCACTTCCCATCTGGATTATCTGTTTTTGATGGCTGAACATATGGACACTCTTCAGGACATTTGGCATGGAAGGACCTTGTTGTCTGATCATGCTCCAGTTTATGCAAAAATTAATTTGGGACTACTCTTTGAACCTCTCATTGATGTTTGAATTTGGTACATTTAAGGGACCCAGAATTTGAACAATTAGTTAGGAAAGACAATACCCAGGATTCTTGTGGATAATTCTTCTTCGGAGGTGTCACCTATTATGTTGTGGGATACTTTGAAATCTGTTTTAAGTGGTATCTGTGACACTTGGCCAGCTGGTCATGATTATTGTATGATATTTTCAAAATAAAAATATAGTATGTGATTGTCTCACATAAGATAGCCTGTGATTCCATAGGTGCCCCCCCCCAGGTTTCAGTGAAGCTACAGGATATGTAAACTGACCAGAGGATGTGTGAAATTGACCAGTAAAGGGGACATCTAGAATGTTCTGTCTGTTCTTAATTAAGGCTCTGGCCATCTGCCAGAGGATAAGCCTAATAAACGTTTATGATTTCCTGGAGGAACCTATTCATAACAGCAATGTGTTTAAAATGTTGTAAAACCCTTTGATCTCCTTGGGAAAACAGGAACCAGCCACCAGTTCAAAGGAAAGGCTTGATCAAAGACTCAATTTGGGAAATGGGCTTCTGCTGATGTCACATTATTTAAGATACCTACTGATAGGAAATCATGTTTGTATTTTTTTGATTCTAAAAGGAGGAGCTAGATGACTCATAGAAGGGATGTGGAGACACAGACTTTAAACTGATACTTGTGTCTGAAATGTCATATCATTTTGGAACACTAGAGAGAGACACAGCTCTCTGATCTAACTTTAAAATGCACTTCCAGAGTAATACCTTAGACAGCAAAAATCTAAATCTATTGTGGTAGGAGTTTTGCTTTGTAATTTTCCCTTGTTCTTTTATGTGATTGTAAGCACTTTGATATATTGTTCTGTGTTTACATTTTTCATATTTTTATCATCTTTTAGTAAAGAATCTTTTACTTAAGATATTGCCTGGGTGTGTCTTCCAAGTTCTTTTTGCATGTGATATATACATGGTTAAGCCTGACAGCTGTTTTGAAGGGCTTGATGGTGCTACTAAACTGGGAAAAGGTAGGAATATAACTATGGTCTCTTATATAGTTTTAAGGGTTCATTTTGGAAACCAGGGTAGGTGCCCTTAGGTGAAAGATATGTTGCATTCCCTGAAGAGAATATTATCTTAGCCTGTACATTTGGGTACACTAGCATAAGGTTCTCAGTTTGAATCTCCTCAGAACTTGAGACTATTAGTGAGTTGGACCCAAAAGCAGACAAGAGGGTTACCTTGTCTGTTACCTGTTCACACTATTGTGCTCGGAGGTTGGCACTGTGGGAGCAGAGGGCCTGGCCTGCTGAGTGTGTTTGTGACAGATTTGGTTGGCAGTGGTGCAAAAAATTTGGTAGCACAAGTTTTATCTGTTCAGTGTGTCAGCTTAATACTGAACAGTTCACTTGCAATATAAGGCAGTGATTGATTCTTAAAAGAGAAAACAGAACTATACCACTTTGCTTACAGTCAAAGTTCCTACCTGTTTTTTTTTTCAAAGTGAAAGTTAAAGTAGCCATAGTTAGGGAAGAAGATGGCATCCAATTAAAGTGAGCACACTGCAGACTACCTGAAGCAGTTGTACAAGAAGAAAAAAGTCCTGCATGAGGGGAGAGCCACCAAGCAGAACCTCATTGATGCTCTGATGGCCACTGATGCCCAGAGTGTTGAGTCACAGACTGTGACTGTAAAGGACTGAACCTTGGATGTGGAGGGCCAGGAGCCAGTGCAGTGTCCAGATCCAGTGAGAAGGACAGAAGGGCCAGTGCAAGCCCAGGACCACAGCAGCAGGGGAAGTTCACCAGCATTGTGGACCCAGAAGCAATCAGGCTTCAGACTGAGTTGCACAGAATGGAGCTGGAGTTCCAAAGAGAGGCTTAGTGAGAATGGTGAGAAGTGGAGTGAGGGAAATGAGCTGCAGAGGAGTAGAGGGAGTAAGAACAGAAAGAGACTGAGTGAGAGAAGTGAGACACAGAGGAGAAGAGGAGAAGAGGAGAAGAGGGAACAAGAACAGCAAGAAGCTGAACGTGAACAGTGAGAGGTGGACCATGAAGAGCATGAGCACCAGAGGCGACATGAACTGGAGAAGCTGCGACTCCAACCACCAGCACCAGAACAGATAAATGGCTTGGGTTTAAATGGAACTGCAGGACTGGTTTACAAATTAAATTCCAAATTGTTAGCTGAATTTAAAGAGGGGGAGGATATGGATGCCTTTTTAAATTCCTTTGAAAAAATTTCTATTCAGGCAAAGATTCCTAGACTGTCCTGGAGCTTCCAGCTATCCCAGCTACTTACTGGGAATGCTTGCGATGTATTGGGTCAGATGGAGAATGAGGACAGTAATGATTACAGCAAAGTTAAAGTAGCACTTTAAAAAAAGTTTGATTTAACTGCAGAAGCATACAGAGCTAAATTCTGTAAGCTTAGGAGAAGCTCTGACATGAGCTATGAAGAGTTAGCCATGAAACAATGTCAGTATTTAAAACGTTGGTGGGAAGGAATTGAAGCAAACACTGTAAATAAAAATGAAAATGTTATATTGTTAGAACACTTTTTGAGCATGCCCAACAGAGCTGAAAGCCTGGCTGGAGGACAGAGATCCCAAAACAGTGAAAGAGGCTGCTGAACTGTCGGACCACTATGCCAAGAGCAGACCTGCTCTGAGAGCAAATGGGTTGGGCACGGCAGCCCAGAAAGGGAAACACACACCTTCAGGGCAGCTAAAACCCTCACTGCCTCCACCAAAACAAGTTGGCCTCAGGTTTCAAAGAAAAGATTTTTCTGAGAAAAGAAACAGATGTTGGGTTTGCAAAGAAACTGGGCATACTGCTAGACAGTGTCCCAAAAGGATGAGCAATACACAGAATGAAGCTAGGACAGAAGTGGGTTGTTCATGTGCCCCTGGAAGCATGCCTGTGAACATGAGGGAACACATATACCCAGTCACTGTGAATGGTGTACAGACACAAGGGTTAAGAGACACAGGGGCATCCCTGACATTGGTAAAAATGGATCAGGTAGAGCCTGGTCAGCTTATACCCAATAGATTTGTAACTGTACAAGGGTTCACTGGGAAGGAAACAACATTGACACTCGCTAGTGTTCTCCTAGACTGGGGTGAAACAGGGGGAACTGTGCAATAGGTGGCTGTAGCCAAAACTTTAGCAGTTGACATCATCCTTGGCAACAATCTCAAACAGGGGATGGTGTATTCATTTACCCATAACCAAGCAGCAAAGGAAAATTGTAGTTCTCTGGACCCCATAGAAGCCACTGTGAAAACCACTCAGAGGATGGTTCCCCAGCCTGTGTCTCCTGATATGGAGACTAATGAAAATGAGGTAGAAATGTCCCTAGTAGCAGTTAACCAAACAGCTATGGAGGGTTACTCCAAAGAAGAAGGGGTGACCCACTGTCAGAGTTAGGGATGACAGTGATCCGGAGTTCCCTGATGCTAGAACTGGGGACCCTAGTTTAGATATTGATGGGGACCTGTCCCATGCCTTGGGAATGTGTAAGGAGTTTGCAACTGCTCAGAAAAGTGACCCTAGTCTAGAGAAGTCTGAGGGCTTGGGCAGACTCTAATGGAGCACAAGGAGGTGACAGTAAACATAAAGTTTATTGGGAAAATGAACTGATGTATACCCAGGATGCTAAGACAGAGGGAGGTGTTATAGGCAGGCAGCTTGTTGTTTTCCAGGGGTACCGTGAGCAGTTGCTCAAGACTGCACACGATATTCCCTTGTATAGTCATCTGGGAATTGCATGCACTACACAGTGGTTGGCTCAGAATTTCTATTGGCCCAACTTTACCCAGCATGTGAAGGAGTATTGTAGGTCTTGTCACTGGTGCCAAGAAATAGGGAAGGTGGGTAAGAAAACCCAAGCTGCCCTAATTCCATTGCCCATAGTGGAGGAGCCATTCCAGATGGTGGGAATGGATATTGTGGGGCCTATAAATACCCAAGCTCCTCTGGGAAGAGGTTCATCCTGACTGTGGTGGATTATGCCATCTGGTATCCAGAGGCAGTCACCCTATCCTCACTGAGGACAGACAAAGTGGCAGATGCCTTACTTGGGATTTTCTCCTGTGTTGGGTTTCCACAGGAGGTTCTCACCAATCGAGTGGATTCCTTCATATTGAACCTGATGAAATGTTTGTGGAAGAAGTGTGGGGTGGTGCAGAGGTGCACGACACCTTATCACCCACAAGCCAATGGTCTTGTGGAAAGATTTAATGAGTACCCTGAAGTCAAAGCTCCAAGCATTTGCTGAACAGCATGGGAGGGACTGGGAGAAATACCTTCATCACCTGTTGTTTGCATATAGGAAGGTGCCACAAGAGTCAACAGGGTTTTCCCCCTTCAAGTTCTTATATGGATGCTGGGTAGGTGGGCCCCTAGACTTGATCTGGGAGGACTGGGAAGGCAAGCACACCACCCAGGAAACTCCCATAGTGGATTACGTCCTTAGGTTTAGGGAAATGCTGAAGGAGCTTATGGGGACAGCCCAGAGCAACCTGTCAGCTGCCCAACAGAAACAAAAAGTGTGGTACGACTGCAGAGACAGAGCTCACTCGTACACGGTGGGTCAGGAAGTCATGGTCCTTATTCCGGTCTGGAAAGACAAGCTGCAGGCTGAGTGGGCAGGACTGTACAAAGTAGTTAGAAAGGTAAATAACATGAACTATATCATAGAATTACCTGACATAAAACATACAGAAAGAAAGTATCATGTCAACATAATGAAGCCATGTGCTAATAGGGCTGACATGGTGTTTGCAGTATGTAGTCCTGGGGAGGTGATGGACAATGGAGACCCCCTTCTGGACTTGCTGGAAGAAAACAAGTGGAAGTCCTCTGTGGAGGCAGTTAAAAAGTCACCTCAGCTGGCCCAGAACAAGATCCAGGAAGTAAGGGGGGTTTTAGCAGACTTCGCCCCACTGTTTACCGCCAAGCCTGGACTAACCCCCTTAGCAACACACGATGTAGAGGCAGGGACACAGACACCCATATGGCGGACAGCATTTTGGGTGTCAGAGGCTGTCCAAAAGGACATTAGGTTGAAGGTGGAGGAAATGCTGGATTTAGGGGTAATCCAGAGATCCCACAGCCCCTGGGCCTCACCCGTAGTCTTTGTGCCCAAGCCAGATGGCTCTACTCATTTCTGTGTGGACTATCATGGATTGAATGCAGTCACATAGTCAGATGCCCACCAGATGCCCCAGATGGACAAACACCTGGACAAGTTGGGAAGGACAACATACCTTATGACTATTGACCTGACAAAGGAGTATTGGCAAGTAGAGTTAACTGACAGAGCTAGGGAGAGGTCGGCCTTCATCACTCCAATAGGGTTATTTGAATTCAAAGTAATGCCTTTCAGAATGAAGAACGCCCCGGCCACTTTCCAAAGGTTGGTGAACCACGTGTTAAATGGTGTTGAGGAATACGTCATGGCATACCTGGATGACATTGCCATCTTTAGTGTCAGCTGGGAGGAACACCTGTCCCATGTTAGGGAAGTGCTGGGCAGGATACAGAGGGCTGGGCTCACTGTCAAAGCTGAGAAGTGCCAGGTGGCCATGGCTGAAGTGGCCTACCACGGGCATGTTGTAGGCTGAGGACAGCTCCATCCCAACCAAGTAAAAATAGAGGTGATCAAGGCATGGCCCAGACCAGAAATGCAGAAGCTGGTCAGGAGTTTTTGAGGGACAGCAGGGTACTAGAGGAAATTTGTACCCAATTACAGTGCCCTGACTGCTCATCTATCTGACCTGGTAAAGAAAAAGATGCCTGAGAAAATTACCGGGGAACCAGCCTCTGAAAAAGTCTTTACCAGACTGAAGGAGGCACTGTGCAGTGCTCCTGTATTGACAAGTCCTAACTATAGCTGACCCTTTATAGTCCAGACCGATGCCTCAGATGTGGGTATTGGGGCAGTGCTGAGTCAGACATCCAACCAAGGGAAAGATCACCACGTAGTGTACCTGAGTAAAAAGTTACTTCCCAGGGAGCAGGCTTACTCTACTGTGGAAAAAGAGTGTCTTGCCGTAGTGTCGGCCCTAAAGAAGTTAGAGCCATACTTATATGGGCAGCATTTTGAGGTACAAGCAGGCCACAACCGCCTGGTTTGGCTGACACAAATGGAAAAAAACTAATGGTAGATGATTAAGATGAAGTCTTGTCTTGTAAGGGCATGACATGACAATTTACAAAGGGCTGGAGCGACCAATCAGAACACAGATGGCTTGCTGCATCTATATGAGGAATTAACTGATTTGTGGAGCTCATCCCATGCAGAGGATATAGCTCCCAATTCAGTCTAGGTGGAGAGGAGTGTGACACTTGGCCAGCTGGTTATGATTATTGTACGATAGCTGCAAAATAAAAATATAGTATGTGATTGTCTCACATAAGACAGCTAGTGCTTGCATGGGTGCCCCCCCCCCAGGTTTCAGTGAAGCTACAGGATATGTAAACTGACCAGAGGATGTGTGAAATTGACCAGTAAAGGGGAACCTAGAGTTTCCTGTCTGTTCTTAATTAAGGCTCTGGCCATCTGCCAGAGGATAAGCCTAATAAACTTTTATGATTTCCTAGAGGAAACTATTGATAACAGCAATGTGTTATAGTGTCGTAAAACCCTTTGATCTCCTTTGGAAAACAGGAACCAGCCACCTGTTCAAAGGAAAGGCTTGATCAAAGACTCATCATTTGGGAAATGGGTTTTTGCTGATGTCACATTATTTAAGATACCTACTGATAGGAAATCATGTTTGCATTTTTTTTATTCTAAAAGGAGGAGCTAGATAACTCATAGAAGGGGTGTGGAGACAGAGAGTTTAAATTGATACTTGTGTCTGCAATGTCATATCATTTTGGGACTCTAGAGAGACACAGCTCTCTGATCTAACTTTAAAACGCCCTTCCAGAGGTAATACCTTAGATAGCAAAAATCTAAATGCATTGTGGTAGGAGTTTTGCTTTGTAATTTTCCCTTGTTCTTTTCTGTGATTGTGAGCTCTTTAATATATTGTTCTGTGTTTACATTTTTCATATTTTTATCATCTTTTAGTAAATAATCTTTTTTCAAGATATTGCCTGGGTGTGTCTTCCAAGTTCTTTTTGTATGTGATGTATACGTGGTTAAGTCTGACAGCTGGTTTGAAGGGCTTGATGGTGTTACTAAATTTGGAAAAGGTAAGAATATACCTAAGGTCTTTTATAGAGTTTTAAGGGTTCTTTTTGGAAACCTGGTTAGGTGCCCTTAGGCGAAAGATACATTGCATCCCCTGAACAGAATATTATCTGAGCCTGTGCATTTGGGTACACTAGCATAAGGTTCACAGTTTGAATCCCCCCCAGAACTTAAGACTAAAGGTGATTTGGACCCAAAAGCAGACAGTAGGGTTACCCTGTCTATTACCTATTCACACTATTGCGCTTGGAGGTTGGCACTGTGGGAGCAGAGGGCCTGACCTGCTGAGGGTGTTTGTGACAGTACCATTATTGAGTACTCACTGAGGAAGAACAGAGGGATGGAGGCTAGATATAGGGAATTTCAAATGGAGTTTTGGACTTTGCAGTCATTTTATATTAAGTGGGATAGGACGGTAAAACCACAACTGTTATTGGTCAAGCAAAAGTTGCAAAAATTGATAGATCATAAACTTGAACAATGACATTTTTATTTGAAATATATGAGCTATGAAGGAGGACAAAGGGGGGCTAGGAACTTGGCCTACAGACTACGTTTGCATAAAAATAAGGCATGTGTGGCAGTGCCCTGGCACAGTATTTTCAGGATCTTTACACAGCAGAACATTATCCAGATCCTCCTCAATTAGATACTTACTTACAAAGTTACATCTTCCTAAAACAACCCCTGCCCAGGTCCAAACTCTTTTAGCCCTAATTTCTTTGGTATAAATGATGGGAGTTATTAAAAAGGCTAAGATGATTAAAGCCTCTGGTCCAGATAGTTATCCACTGTAATTCTTTAAGGAATTTCATGGAGCTCTATTTCCTGCAATATTGGCTGCTTTTTATAGGATCCAACAAGGGGCACCACCTCCCCCCTCATGGTGCTATGCAAAATTGTGGCACTCCCTAAAGCTCAAAAATATATTCAATATCCTTCTTCCTATCAGCCACTTTGTGTGCTGAATTTTGATTACAAAATATATATGACTGTATTGGCCCATAGGTTGGAGGATACAAGTCCTTCATTAGTTCATCTGGATCAAGTTAACCTGTTCTCACTGGAGGAAATGATTGAGGTCTTCAAGTACCTCAGGGGAGTAAATAAGGTAGGCTGAGATAGGATCTTTTGACTGAAGGAGGGTGGACTCACCAGAGGACACTGCTGGAAGATTGAGGGTGGTAGGATTAGGGGGGAAAGGAGGAGGAGGTACTTCACAGAGAGTGATGGAACTGTGGAATGCACTGCCTGGACAGCTGGTACAGGCAGCTACGGTGGAGTGATTCAAGAGAGGGTGAGACAGGTATAGGCAAAGGGTGAAGCAGAGGCTGGTTTGCCTGGGAGAGGGCAGGACTGGGGGATGGAGTAACAGTGGAAGGAGACAGATAGAGGGCTATGGTACCCAATCAGGGTGTTGAAGCATGAGCAGACTTGAATGACCAAGAGGCCTCCTCTGCTGGCATCTAGTACGATAGTATGGGAAGCACCAAGGGAGGTCGACAGTGAAAATGCCGACCTCTCCCACAATGATGGCACAATACTGAAGCAGGTATTGTGCCATCCATGCAGTGATTGTTTTCTGTGGGGGTCTGTGCCCTCCACCCCCCCATGCAGTGGGCTCTGCCCCACCCCCCGGAACTTTAGGATTATCAACTTCAGGTCAGAGTTGGTCTGGGGGGGCGGAACACTGGCGAAAGTGGAAGCACCGAAAAGGACCATTGTGAATGTCTTCACTGTAATGGTCTTTTTCATTTTGCCATCAGGGTGTGGACATGACGGGGTGCACTGGATAGTATGATAAGTTGGTTTTGTCAAAGGGTGACAGGCTCACAATGCGATGAGTCACTCCTGTTTGATAATAGATTATGCTTGCACTCGGAAAATCCCCCTTGCCCTTTTGGGGCTGGATGTGGAAAAAGCCACTTTTACAGGGTGGCCTGGCCTTTTCTTTGGGCCACCCTGTCATATTTTGGCTTTCCTCAGGGCTTATAAAGCAACTTCAAAACCTATATCACTCCCCTAAGGCTTACTTGAAATTGGATGATTTTCTTTCTGACTCTTTCTCTCTCTCCCATGGAATAAGATAGGGCTGCACCCTTTCTCCTCTGTTGTTTGCTGTGTATCTCAAGTCTTTGGCAGAGGCCATACAGCAACATCCAGCAATAGAGAGAATTTCTATGGGGGATGCTCTCATAAGATTTCCCTCTTTGCGAATGATATACTGCAGACCTTAGCTGCCCTGGACAAATCCATACCGGTGGTTTGGGAACAGATTAACTTTTTCAGTGCTTTGGCTAGGTACAGGGTAAATGAACAAATAAATTAAGTTCTTTTGTATAACTTCTCTCCCTCTGTGGTCTTAAAATGGGATTATCCTTTTAGGTGAAATAGAACAGTGATGCGTTATTTAACGATTTGACTTACTAAACACCCTATACATGAGGAACTTCTTAATTATGAACCCCTGACCCAGCAATTGGTGGACAACCTTAATAGGTGGTCACAACTTTCTTTGAGTTTTTTGGGCTGGGTTGAAACTGTCCAACAGAATATTTTCCCTCACATTTTATTTTCTTACAAACCCTTCTTGTGGTGCCTGGGCATACCTATTTTTAGGCATGGGATAAATTGATTTCATGATTTATCTGGAGAGGGAAGCCACCTAGAGTACGTTTCTCTCTTCTCCAGCTTCCACGGGAATGGGGAAATTTAAACTTACCTAATTTGCTCAACTATGCCCTTGCCTCCCAGTTTTGTATTCTTTTATATTGGTTGAACCCCATGTATAATGCTCACTGGAAACAATTTGAACTTACCTGGAGTGATCTATTTAATTTGACTGAATACCTGTTTGGATTCCCTCCCAGATATACTCCTCTTTCAAAATTTCCCCGCCATACTAGGGAATCTTCATTCCTGGCATTGGTTACTGAATAAATATCTTCTCCCAGCTGAAGCCTTATAGGCCTTTGTGGCCAATACTTATTTTTTAACTGGTAAGAACAATAAGGTTTTTTGTAGCTGGGCAGTGGAATGATTGAAATATATCTTTCAGTTAGTAGGACCCTATAGGGTTCGCCCATTCATTTCACTTCAATCTGAGTATCGCCTTCTTGGGGTGAACTTTTCTGGATATGCACAGCTCATATCATTTTTACAGTCCCATGAGGAGGCCTTTGCTTCTACAGCTGAAAAGCGCTCCACCTTAATCTCTATAATTAAAGCCAGTGTTGAAGGTAGGCTCTCTGATCATACGATTAGCCTATGGTATAGAGCTTTTAGGAAGAGGTTGGCAGTATCATCTGACTCGATTAGGGCCAGATGGTCTCAAGATTTGGGTATGGAAATCTCTCACTCGGCCTGGGAGGGCTTGACTTTGCTGGCATATAAAGTTTCCAGCTCCACTTATTGGAGGGAATATATGTGGAAGCTTAGGGTACGCTCTTTTCGTACACCAGCTGTTACTGCAAAATTTTCAGCTCCCTCACTTGGCAAATGCTGGCAGGAATGTGGATGTTTATATACAGATCAGGCTTATATACTTTGGGCCTGTCCACTCTTATGCCCCATTGGAAGGAGATTGTACAGGAAATGCAAGCTGTGTATGAGTGCCCAGACCTGTTAACCTTGGCTTATATACTGATGCCCCGCCCCCCAGATGGGATCAGGGTGGATAGACTTACCAACTCTGGTCACCATTCTTGTTTTGGCATCTAAGAAGGTTATAACCCAGTTGTAGCACTCAAAAGTACTCTTGACTAAAGCGGCATGGGGTTTCCTGGTTAGGGAAATATATGCATTAGACAGATTGCCGGCGAGAATGTGGAACCAAGAGTCAAGCTTTGATTTTCGGTGGCATAAGTGGGTTTTACAGGAGCTGGAACATTATCATGATTTTGTCCCATAATTAATGGCAACTTTTTTTGATTTAGGGTTGGGGGACATATTACGCTGGGTGGGGGGCTTGGTGGGGATTGAGGAACAGGTATAGGTTATCATATTGTTTTGGAGAGGGCTTTATTAGACCCCTATTCCTCTTTACTACTTAAGGATTGTGCTACTCTATCTCTTCCCATGGAGTTGGTTATAGGTTATTTTCCTTTTAGGTTACAATGGTATTTTTAATTTAGGGTTGTGATTTTGCAAAGATGGAGAATTTCAGTCTTTATGATATATTTGACTTATGGCTACCAATTTCTGATGAACCGTGGAATGGACTCCATTATTATGTAGTAGGTCAGGAGATATAATTGACTGTTCTGTCCATCAAATCTGACCTTATACTTGGACTACATAATCTGACTACTATGGACATTGATTCATAAGCAATAGCTTATTTTCATTTCATCTTCTGAATTCTTGTTTTTGAAGAATGTATTATATTGGTTATTAATGGTATGTTTTTATTTAGTGAATTATTGTCCTGTTTTGTTATAATGGTTTTCCTTCCAGTTTTTACAAATTTTTATTGCATGGTGATTATTTGATATTGTGTTATCCTGTGTATTTCACCTGTGGTCTTTTGTTAATTTTTAATCATTTTGAATAAACATTGATTATTTAAAAAAAAATTAAGGCCATACGAGGTTTGGGACCAGACTACTTATGAAAATACAAATATATGAAATTACCCACAGATTAGGCCTAAAGGTCTATCACATCTGCTCATGTTGCAACTACACAGTACAATCACTGCAGCTGCCAACCCTCTCCCCATCCTTGCTTCTCATTCCCAGATACCCACCATGAGTTTCATACTACTAAGTTTCATACTACTAAGAGTGTTAGATGTACAGAAGGTTTTTTTAAACCCATATAAGTACATCTCTAGAATCTGGATATCCATATACCTTATTTATCTAACTGATCCCTTCCCTCCCAACCTGGACTTTTCCCATGTATCTATCCCATCCTTTCTTAAAGTCTCCCACTGATTCCATTGCTAGCACCTCCTCTGGTATTGCATTCTAAGGTGCCACCACCCTTTCTGCTGAGAAGTGATGTTTTCTCAGATCCCTTCTGTACCCCCCCTACCAATTTTAGGCTATGTCCCCTCGTGGTTCCTTCCCCCTTCAGTCTAAATAAACCCTCAGTATGTACTCTGTTGAAGCCCTTCAAGTGTTTAAAGGTCTCAGTCGTGTCCCCTCTGTCCCTTCTGTCTTCCAGGGAGTACATGTTTAGCTCCCTAAGTCTCTTCTCATAGGTCTTTTCCAGTATTCCAATGATCATATTAGATGCCCTCCTCTGGACCATCTCCAGGAGCATAATGTCTTTCTTTAAGTAAGGGCACCAGAACTGCACACAGTACTCCAGGTGCAGCCTCACTAAGGATTTGTACAGTGGCAGGATTACCTCCTCACTTCTTGAAGTGATGACCCTAGCAATGCACCCCAGAATTATGTTTGCCTTAGCCACTGCCTTCCTGCATTGTTCTGAGTGATTCATTTTCCCAGTGATCACTACTCCCAGATCCTTTTCCTCCTCTGAAACTGTTAAGCTAACCCCCCAAAATGATAGTTCTACCCTGGATTCCTAGCTCCAAAGTGTAGTACACTTTACTTTTTAGTGTTAAAACCCAACTGCCATGAGACAGACCACTTTACAAATCTCTCAGGGTGATCCTGGAGCACCTTTTTTCCCTCCTTACTATCAACCACCACTTCTAGTTTGGCGTTATCAGTAAACAGACTCATTTTTCTCCTAACCCTCTCTGCAATGTCTGAAATGAAGGCATTGAATAACAAAGGTCCCAGGACAGATCCTTGTGGGACCCCGCTAATGACCCTCCTAGGTGCTGATAAGCTCCCCCCTACCACCACCTGCTGCTGTCTGTCACTCAGCTAGTTTTCCATCCACCTTACCATTCTTTCCCCTACCCCTAAATCCCTTAGCTTACCCAGGAGTCTCCCATGTGGCACTGAGTCAGACACCTTGCTGAAGTCCAGATATAGGACATCAACTGGCCCACCTCCATCCAGGGATCTTGTCACCCAGTCAAAAAATCCTACCATGTTCATTTGACAAAATCTCCCATGGACAAATCCATGTTGATGGACATCCTGAAGGCCATTAGCTTCCAGGAACTCCACCAGCCTCTCCTTCAATATGTTCTTCAAGAGTTTCCCCACTACAGACATCAGGCTTATCGGTCTATAGTTTCCTGGCTCATCCCTCAGTCCACCCTTATGGAGAAGCACAACATGTGCCATTTTCCAGTCCCAGGGTACATGTCCCCTTTGGAGGGAGGAATTAAGTAATTCCATTAGTGGTGCTGTCAGGACATCTGCCAGTTCCTTAAGGACTCTGGGGTGAATCCCATCTGTGCCTGGGGTTCTGTCTGCCCTCAGGGCCTTTAGGCCCTCCCACAATCTCTTCTCCTGTATCTCTTGAAGAATTAGGGTACCCCCCTCGAACCCTTGCCTTTACCTCCCCCTGAGGAATTGTCCCAACCTTTTTCCCCTTGTTAAGATGAGCTGAAGTACTTGTTTAGTACCTCAGCCTGCTCCACTCCATTCTCTGCCCACCCACCCTTCTTTTTTAGTCTGGTGATATGCCCCCTATCCTCCCCCAACTCCCTAATATACATAAAAAATTTCTTCTCCCCCTCCCTGATCCCCTTTGCCAACCGAAGCTCCTTAGATGCGTTGGCTGCCCATATCATCCTGCTTGCATCCTTCAGTTTCTTGTAGTAATCCTCCCTATCCTCCTCCTCCCTGCAAGTTCTCCTGTACCTTCGGTAGGCTAGCATTTTCCTCCTAACCCCCTCCTGCACCTCAATGGTCCACCAACAAGGTTTCCTTGATTTAGCTTTTTTAAATTGGGTCCTTGTGCAGGATTTAGTGGCTCCCAATAGTCCCAATTTCAAAATTTCCCATCTACGATCCATGTCCATGTTGGTATTTATACTTTCTAAGTGTCCCTCCAGAAAAGCTGCCATCCTCCCAAAATCTGCACCCCTGAAATCCACAACCTTCATGTTTGTGTGGCTGCCCTCCCTCCCCAGGTCAAGGTAGAACCTTACTGTCGAGTGGTCACACCCCAACAGTGGGTCTTCTACTACTACATCCCTAACCAGATTACCATCTGCCAGAACCAGGTCCAAGATATTCCCCTCTCTAGTTGTCTCTACAACCAGTTGTGACAGGAAAACATCTTGGAATGCCTTCAGAATACTTTGTTCCTTGGCATTTTATGATGCCATAGTGCTCCAGTCCACCCCTAGCAGGTCGAAATCTCCCACCACCACTGTTCCGCCCCTTCCCCTGCAGCAGTGAGTTCTATTGTTTTCCACCAACTCCCTTTCCTGTTCCTCAGATTGTGCTGGAGATCTGTAAACTACACTCAGATTTAGCCTCCTCCCCTTATCATCATGCAAATTGACCCACAGCACTTCCTTGTTACCATCCCCAGTCCCATCCCTACTACACTCTATCCCGCCCTTATGAATACCTCCCCTTCCCATTGTCCTATCCCTCCTGTACATTCTATAACCAGGGATTAAGTCCCCGTCATGGTGCTGGTTGGCCCAAGTCTCTGTAACTGCAACCACATCAACCCCTTTGCCACCATCATTGCCTGGAACTCAGGTAACTTATTACCCAGGCTCCTTTCATTTGGGAAAACCATCTTCCAGCCAGCATCCCTCCTTTTCTTCCCATCCACCTCCATTCCTTTGATAGTGCCTCTATGTAAGTACTTCCCACCCATCAAATTTATAATTGTGGGGAGAGGTTTCCGGCCCCCCCAATCTTTGTGTAGTTGTCTGTCCCACAAGTCTAACCCCCCCCCCAATCTGGTTTAAATCATAATTCTCACCAATGAACATCCCCGGGTTATTCTTTAAAACTCCTTTACCCTCCATGCTTAGATGCAGCCTGTTCCTGGTGAACAACTCCTTATTATCCCATGTAGTTTTCCAGCCTCCCACCAATCCAAATCTCATAGTCAAATACCATTTTCTCAGCTGCTCATTGAAATCCTTAATCATCTGCTTCCTGTCCCTGCTAGCCCTTGGCACCAACAGAACTTCTGAAAATGCAATAGTGCTCCTTTCAGTTTGACATACTCTGGCCAGTTCCCTAAACCTAGCTTGAACCTCCTGCACACTGTTTCCCTGGATATCGTTTGTTCCAAGGTGCACCACTAAGGGAGGGGTTCCCCCTAGCTTCCTCACTGTAGAGTGTGCTATGTGCTTGGCCTTATGTGCCATCACGCCTGGCATGCACTCATTCCAGATAGAACTCCTCCCTCTTTCCCCATCTCTCCTATTTGATACCTTTAATTATTGAATCCCCCAGTATGACCACCCTACTACCACCTTTTAGTCTACTCTTGGTTGATAGATAGATAAAACCTTTTATTTTTTTAACAGGAAACAACTTTTAGGACTATAAGGCCCTGTTTTACAAAATTGTCTTGTGGTAAGCTTACGGTTACACAGAAAATGCCATAACTTATAATACACAGATTTCACATTAAAACATGTAAAAATTTATAATAAAACAAGATGGAAAGCAGGGGTTCATATAAAGATGAACCCCCTATCAAATCACCCCCAAAGACAGACCCCACAACATAGCCACAAGATGAGTTTTACACATCTTAATCATAATATAAGTAGAATGTAAATCCTATGGAGGAGACAAAAGGGAGGACCAAAAACATTATACACAAGGGCCATAACATATGCATTTATCCGACTAGATCCAAACATCATTTATATTGTCCCAGGTTATTCACACTTCGAATTGCTGTGTCTAGCTTATTCCGCAGTTTTGACAAGTAAAATCTTCTTTGCATCCTGCTATAAATGTTACCCTCCAAAGGGATTTTTAAACATCTGTGTTTTAGGTCCCTTAGGTTATGTTTGGTGGAAGCTAGTATATGTTTAGTTACTTCCACATTAACTCCTCCATATTCTATATATGCTTTATACCCAACATGTTTTTTTCCTTCAATTTCCAAGGGAATCCCAGTTTAGTTGTTGTAGGAGACTACAGTGGTGGGTGGAATAAAGACATTTTAAAACATATCTGGCCATTTTATAGTACATTTTATCCAACTTCTTTAATAAGGTCTTAGAAGCATGCTGGTATAGTAAATAAACTACTGCATTCTAATGTTGGTAAAAGTAATTGCAAGGCCACCCTGTTCCTAGTTTCTCTGGGAAGAATTGAAGTTCTTTTTCTGAGCACATCCAGTCTGATATTGACCTTACCAGCAACACTGGTTACATGTTCTGCAAAAGTACAACTATTATCTATGTGCACCCCCAGGTACTTATAAGATATAACTTTTTTCCAAATTATGTCCATCTGATGTTTGTATATCCAATTCTTGATTATGAGATTTTTTACCTCTAGACTTAAACAGCATTACCTGGGTTTTCTTTATACTAAGCACCATTTTGGAGTCTATAAACCAGTGTTGCAGGACGTTGAAATCTGACTGAAGGATTTTTTGCAAACTATCCCTATCTTTTGCTCTACCTATTAAGGCCATGTCATCGGCCTATTAATAAATCTTTTTTCTAATGAGTACACACCGGGAAGTGGTGCTGTAGAAACTTATTCAGAATTCATAGAAAAAAAGTTTCCAGCACACAAAAAATCTTTTAGTGGAACACCTGAAGATTCACAACTGTGAGCCAGGAACATTTTCCAATCCATTTTATTCATTTCACAGTAACTTCCAATTCCCACAAACGTCTGACATGTTTCGGATCGCAGATCCTTTATCAAAGACTGGAAACTTTTTTTCTATGAATATTAATAAATCTTACTACTTTTTAGTAGTGATGGAAGTAGATTTATATATAAGGAACAACAGGGGATTGAGCCCTGGGGCATGCCCCTGTAAGTTTCTTCCCTAACAGTGTTCCATTTATGCATACTTGTGTGCACTCAATCAAGTATGAGAGCATCCATGTCTGAACATGTTCAGACATGCCTATGAATGCCATTCGCTTTATCAGCAGGTTATAGTCTTCCCCCTCTCCACTCCGTGTCCTGTTCAACCCTCCTGTTCCACCTGGCCTGGTCCACTCCCTCTCCCAGTTCCTTCTGCCTTGCTGTCCCCATGGGACAGCCTCAATCTTCTCTGTAGATGCTTTGTAACTCCCCCAGACCCCTAATTACACTGCTTCCTTCTAGTACACCTTTTTGTCCAATCTCCATTTCATCCTCACCTCCCTTTTTCCTGTCCCTCATCGCTGCTTCTCCCTGGTCTTTGCCATCCCCTGCATCCTCCCTTTTCCCTGCCTCACCTCATCCCCCTGACACCCTCTTTTGACCCCTCCTTTGGTCCCTGTATTAACTTCCTTAGGACCTCCATTGGCTCCAATCACCTTGCCCTGTCCATCTAGTACTACCCTTCCATCCTTCCCAAAATTCCTCTCCTCCTTCCCCTCCTCTCCCTCCCCTCCTCCCCTCTGTTGCTATCATCCATGATCTCTGCCCCTCCTGTTTGCTCATATCCTTCAAATTTCTTAAAGGAGTATACTTATTAGCCAAGCTAACCTCTCCTCCATTTGCAATTTTGCTATCCCCACACATCCTGCCCTTACTGTTTCTTGTAACACTCTGTGCAAAAGCCCCCTGCATCCTCCCTTGTCTTACCCACCACCTGCCATCTGCCAGTTCTTGAGTTATCAGACATATTACCCCCCCATAGGTACTCCTGAGTACTTCTTATTATTGCCATCCTACCTGCTCTGTCCATTGGCATTTCCAGTGCAGTGACCCCCCTCTATACTACCCCAATCCCTGCCTCTCCATCTCTCTACGCAGACTAAAAATTTCTGTTTCCAGGTACCTCCCAACTTCCTTCACAAGCAAATAATTTCCATTTTCAGGCACTGTAATCTCATACAAATACTATTATACAATACCTAAAAGACCTCCTAACCACCCAACTTGCTCCTCTGCTCTTCTGATGCAGCACTGCTGTCCGTTGTTGCATCTAGCTTGTGACAATCAGGGAACAGAGCATTTTGTGTTGTGCATCTACTTTGTGAAATTCTTTGGACAACACATTAGAGCTGCCCACATCGTAGGGACCTTTAAGTCCAATCTAAAAAAATATCTTTTTTGCTGAAGCCTTTCCCCTGACATTTTTTTTTTCTGCTCTTCCTCGGAGTCAATGGGTGGTTCCAGCCCTCCCTCGGTGGCACTTGTTTTCTGTCCTGACCATCCTCTGCATAGCCAGACCCACTAATTCCCCTGCAGATTGCCCTCTGGTGGGACCAAAGTGAGGAGTGCCGGCTTACTCCCACCTCCTCCCCTGGAGCACAAATACAGACATGGGGGTGGCAACTTTGGGGGAATGTGTTGGGTCATCATGGACCCCGTCAGCTTCTGGCATTTTCAGTTTTCTCCCCAGACCTACACATTGTGCAATAGGTGGGGTGGATGGTCCCCACCTCCACAGAAGCAGCCATATGTCCTGGGTGTGAGTCATCCCCTCTGCTGGGCAATGCATCTGTGCCGACACCCAGCTACCGCTACCCAGCTGGCCCATGTCAAGCCTACTTTGGCTGTTATCTTTGGCTTCAATAGTGCATTTAGGGGAGGACATCTGTCTTGCCTCTGTTAATGTGGAGCCCTGAAATGGCTGTAAAGGACTGTAATAACTATCATATGAGGGGCACTCACCTGAAGATCATTTGTTAATATGAGGAAGTCATCTGCATACAACATTGTGTGGTACTCCTTGCCTCCCACCTCTAGGTCACTTATCCATGAATGTTCCCTCACTGCACTTACTAGAGCTTCAATTGCCTACACAAAAAACATTGGTGATAGGGGGCAACACTGCCTCGTGCCTTTGTGTAGGTTAAATGGTTTTGAGAGGGTGTTTGTTAGAATTCTGGCAGTAGGTTGTTTATATAGCATTTTGATCCACCCTCTAAAAGTAGTGCAAAAGTTACAGTGCATGAGTTACAGTGCATGAGTATCACATGCAGGAAGTCCCATTCTAGTGAATCAAAAGCCTTCTTGAAATCAATCAAGATGGCTGCTTCTGGTGTGGGAAAATGCTCTGCACTTTGTAATAGGGACACTAGGGCTCTCAGGTGGTCTGTACTAGCCCTTCGTTTGATGAATCCCACTTGAGAAGGGTCTATTAAGAATAGGAGGACCTTTTCCAAGCAAGTTGCCAGGGCCTTTGCCAATATTTTAGTATCTGCATTGATTAAGGATATTGGCCTGTAACTCACTGGGAAAGTGGGGTACCTCCACTCCTTAGGGAGGACCATTATAATGGCCTCGCTCATGGTTTGGGGTAACTCTTCCTTCTGCACTGCTTCACTTAGCATTTCATTCAGTGGTGGAGCAATTTTTTCTGGTATTATTTTATAGAAATCAGCTGTGAAGCCATCCCCACCTGGGGCTTTGTGAGAGGCTGTATTTTTCTATGGTAGCCTTAAGTTCCTGTTCACTGACCAGAGCCTCCAACTCCATGTTCTAGGATTGGGTCAATTTAGAAAGGTTGAAGCCTGCCATGAAGGTAGAGAACTTCTGTTCATCCCATACCACATGCGATTTATAAGGTGATTCATAAAATTAGAGCATTACTTTGTCTATCATTTCAGGTTTGGACTGCCTCTCCCCTTTGCTGTTTTGCAGCTGAGAAATATGTCTCTCAGCCTGTTGCTTCTTCAACTGATAAGCTAGCAGCTTGCCCGCTTTTTCCTCTCCCACCCAGTATTCATGCTGCAATCTCTGGATTTGGATTTCAGCTTTTCTTGTAGCCAGGGTGTTTAGCTGTATCCTTAGGGATATAATGTCATGTACTAGTTCATGGTTTTTGAGCTTATCTGGGTCTTTCTTATATAATTTCTTCTTTTCCCCCAGCTGGGTCTCCAACACAGCTGCCTATCTCTCTCTTTCTCTTTGTTTCCTGTGGTGTGCAGCATAATTAATTACCCTGCCCCTTAGTGTGACCTTAAATGCTTCCCAAATGGCCGCTGCAGGTGCAGTCCCTAGGGGGATTGTCTGAGAAGTAGGTTTCTTCTTCTAGCTTTAGCAACTCCTTAAAGTTTTCCTTCTGCAGTAGGAGATGGTCTAGCCTCCAGTTTACTGACTTGGTGGGGTGGGGGGAGCATACCATTAGGGACATTGTTAGAGGGGCATGATTTGACGTGTACATCGGGGCTATTGTGACATCTAACACTTGTTGAGTAAGGTGTGGGGAGGTAAACCAGTAATCCAGTCTGCTGGCCACCTTTCTGGCTTCTGAGAAATATGTGAAGTCCCTTTTGGCTGGTTGGGTTAGCCTCCAGGTGTCTTGCAGTCTATGCAAATCCAACATCTCTTTCTTAATGGAGTGTACATGTGGATCTGTCTTGAGTTAGATCTATCTAATAGATACTCCTTGCTAGATTGCAGTCTCCCCCACTGTTATGTCCAATTCCCCTGTTGACATGTCCATCAGGTTCTGGGATTATTTGTTGAAGAATTCCAGAGAGTCTTCATTTGGCGCATATATATTTGGCATCACTACCTCTCCTTAGGATGTATCCACTTTGGCAAGGGCCCACCTCTCTTTCTTATCTGCTTTCTGTTCCAGCAATTTCCACTTCAGCTTTTTATGGCATATTATTGATACTCTCCTTTTGGCTCTCTCTGCCATGCTGTGAACCTCCCATCCCACCCATTCCCTGACCATTTTTTTGCTTCTACATGGTTTAGTTTCATTTCCTGCAAAAAAGCTGTTTGTGTTTTAAGGCTTTTCAGCCTGGCCAGTATTTTTTCCCTTTTTACTGGTGAGTTCAAGCCCCTCAAATTCATGAGGTGGCTGTTAAAATCTCAGCACTTGCCATATCTCTACCTTAAGGCCATATACTGCCCTACCTTTATTGCCATTCTTGGTCATAGCCTTTCTGAAGGAAAGTAGTCTCTTTTGCTCCCCAACCCATACCCCTTTTGCCCTTCCTTTTTTTCATGTGATCACCCTTCCCTTTATTGTTTACTATATTCTTGAAATGTGCCCCTCTCTGTGTCCCTGCAGTGTAATTTTCTTTTTTTATGGTATTGGTACCTTTGTTCCAGAATAGGTCCTTCCCTTCTTGATTCACGTACTCTATTGGACCATGTTTTCCCCTTGGACCTTCTGTGTCCTGTACCCTACTTCACCCTTTGTACTGTACCTCCTTTTAACAGTATGCACATTAGCAGTATACATACTTTTACATTCAACACCATCTTTTCCTTTTCTTATAGGGACATTGCTCTGTGGTGCATGCAGTTGAGGGAGAAAGCTGGGATGCAAAAATATGGGGAAAACACCTCCCCAGTCATCAATGATGGTCTGCCCTCCTGCCCCATGTCTATGTCTCTTACTCTACACTTTGCCCCACCATGGCAGCATCACACAGTCACATATTCTTGTTTCATCTGCCTCTGGCCCTGCCAGAGGAGGTATGCTCTAGAATTAGCTGGCAGTTAAGATTGGACTAAGTTGGTGATGGGGTGAACAGTGGATGGATGGATGGGAACAGTGAGGGAAGGAGTAGTCTAAACAAGCTAAAAGCCAGTGTCTATGGATGGGAGATAAGAAACTGTGAATAAAAAAATAAGAAAAATTCAGTTAAGCCCCTGCTTTTTTAGATATTATTTGACAAAAGACTGCATTTATTATCTGTAACAATATGCAACAGGAAAATATTTTTTTGGCATTTCTGTCTGTGTCTGACTGAATAAATGTCTCATTTGACATTCTCCTTGGGAAGCAGTCATTGTTCAGCTAGAATTAAGTTGACATTGCCCTCGACCAATTCATTCTTCAGTTCGATGCTATATGTGATAGGCACACCCCTCATAAAAAGTGTAAAATCAAAGGCTGCTGTAATCCTTGGTTTTCTCTGGACCTCCTTGAGCTTCTGAATGCCAGGGACCATCATTGGCACAGGTCTAGGTCCCTGTGTAACCAGGCTAACATCCAGAGGTGCAAAGCAGCTAGAAACAACTGCACGAGGGCTATTCATGCAGCTAAAAATCAATATTATAATGAAGTGCTCTCTCGGACCTGGAATGATGGTAGAAAATTTTGGACTAACCTCAAAGAGGTCACTGGGGAGACCTCAAATCTGCCCCTACCATGGTGTACCCTCACTCGACCCCAAACTTATTACTAACACTTTTAATAATGCCTTCACGGACCTGCCACCTGGCTACTTCTCTCACCCCCTCACAAGTGACTACTCTGGGAAAGAGACTCAGTACCCTTCTTATCCTCCTTTCTACTTCAGCACCCTCTCAGCCCATGAAGCCAGGAATTACATACTCAAGGTATTAGGGAAATCAAGATTTAGTGGTGCACCCTGGATCTTAAGTTTGTAGCAGTTTCACTGGATGAAATTCTATCATCTCTAACACATATTATTAACATGTCACTTAGTTACTCTCAATTCCCTCAGAAATGGAAATCATGACACCAGTTCATAAGTCTTGGGATTGCACAATTATTGGGAACTACAGGCCTATCTCTATCCTGCCCCCACTCTCGAAAGTTCTTGAACGTATAGTGGCTGACCAACTTGTTGAATACTTAACATGTTTACTGTCCAAAAAAGTAAGCTTAGGCAAAATGTCCCAAGGAGTGCAACAGTTTATTACCACCACTATCAACCGTTGTTTCACCAGAAGCTCTACTAGCCAGATTTTGAATATACCCCGCTGTCGCACTTCTCTGGGACAAAGGTCCTTTGCCTACCGTGTCCCACTATGGATGAACTCGCTGCACCATGACATCACTTCAGCATCCACCTTGGGCTCTTTCAAGATTAAACTTAGGCAACAGCTAGTTGCTGATGCTAGTTGTGACTGCTTCCAATAACCTTCCTTCTTGTGACCAGCACTTATTCTAACCTTATGCGATCCTGACCTTATGCATAACTGTTCTCAGCAAGTAAATAAGTGTTCTAAGTTGCTAATCATTCTCCTTCACATTTCCTCTTGCTCCCTTCCACTCTTTCCCCTCACCACTCTATGGCTTTCCTCCATCCCTCCTCCCCCGTTATATCTCCTGAGCTCCCTTGCTCACTTTAAAATGCTTTTTCCCATACCTTCTCACCGCTGATGAGGCCCCTGGGCTGATGCCATCCCTTACCTTGTTGATTATTAGATATTAGGCCAAGTCTGTTCTCATTTTCCTGTAAAGGGTCATTTCATAAGACACCACCCCCTCTAATATGACCCTTTGAATTCCAGATTTTAATCAAATATGCTCCATGGCATATATTGTACAATGCCATATGTATTGGAACTCCTCTAGTTATTCACTCTTGTACTGTCTTGTATAATTCCCTGTTTTGTTTGTTCTCCATTGCATACTTTCCCAATATGTTTTGTTCATCTGATGTGGAACCTATGAAATGAGCTTGTTCTCAAAGATGTCATCCGAAATTTCAATAAATAAATAAAAAAAAAGTGCTCAGATATGTTTAACTGACCTGAATGCAGGGATTTAAATTTGAATAGCGTGGAGTAGATGTGTCTAACAGCTTAAACTGTGCATGCACCTGACCCCTTAGTGGCACATAGTAAAAGTAGCTGCTTTGTTTATCAAGCGCAAAGCCCCTATGTCTATCTGCCATAGTCAAACTGTTCCAAACTGGTTCTTATGCTTGTAAAAAAGATGCATTTTTAAGAAAGACATAGGCTAAATCCTCTGAGTGGTGTGATGTGATGAGTGGGGCTGGTATTGCAAGGCATATCAAGGTATATCACATGTGTCACAGTACACCACAGGAGTCATAGCTATAGGTGGGCAAATTAGTTTTAGATACAGATAAATCTGAGATCCAAATGCAATAGCAGGGCATACCATACTGGGCTAGTCCTGGAGATACTCATGACACCACTGAATTAAGGAAACAAGCCTGGTACATCAGGGGCTGGATGTGGGTGGGTGGGTGGATTGAGGATCCCAGAACATGCTTTCCTCCTCTATAGTTGGAGGGCTGTGTCATCTCAATCCATCCCCACAGTCTGTAACAGGACAGGTAGTAGTGCAGCAAAAGGGGTGGTGAGGAGGAGGATGTTGCAGATCACATGGTGGGACATGCACATGCTTGTGGCTCTGCAGGGACAGCTTTTCTGGTGCCAACATACCCACAGGTAGAGGATTAGCAGTGGGAGAAACAAAGGAGTAAGTCCTCTCCATTCAGCTCCATGATGACCAAGAGGGCAAGAGAGGAGCACATCCACCCCACTGGATAGAGGAGCAAAAACTGTTAAAAAAAGTTCATACTGGACTTGTGAATCTCAAGGCCTGTGAGGCAAACCAAGACTCTTATTCCTGAGAAGACCCATGGGGTAAGGAAGTGGCGGTTAAGTAAAAATCAGTGAGATTTATTTCTGTTTGTAAGTCTTTCTGTTTAAAAATTGTTTATTTATTACATTTCCAAACATTGTATGTCATTTAGTTTGCTATAAATCTTTTCAATGATGAATAAATATTACATATTTTACATGCAATATAAATCTGGAACTGCTGTGTTTTAATAAGAATAGTTTATCCATTTCTATTGGAAAAAGTCCATGATCTGCTTCTGGAGAGAATTCTACCAAACTTAGAAAGTAAACCTGACCAGATACACAGTAGGGGAGAGGTTATCTAGAGTGTTAAGGGGGTTTCTTTATTTAAAACGCCTTGTACTGTGTGGTCAAGCACCTTGCTTTGTATTTTGTTAGCAAGAGTCTGTGGTGAGGCTTGAAAGGAAAGTTAAAACAGAGAATTCAGCCCATACCTTCCCTCCCCATGGCAAATATTTCAAATATAATATTATTTCTGACTGAATTGGCTACTTACTTATTTTATGCCCAATGAAAGGAATAGCCCGAGGAGAGCTGTAACCAGGTTGTTGGCAGTGCAATAACATAAGTGAACCATGTCATCAAACTCAGAGCTCATGGGACTGTGTTCATGTGTATGCTAAACAGATGCTGAGTGGTGGGATTATATGCTCTTTCCTGAACAGTGCCAACTGACTGGCATTTGGAAGTCTAGTGTGTGTGTGTGTGTGTCTGTGTGTGTAAAAGGTACTGTAAGTAATTACAGTACCTAGCATATGGAAAAACTGATTGCTAAAACAAATGACCTGTTCAATCACAGAACAAGACACTGTATACAACAGGAGATACTTTGCACACTGCTGTTTTATTATATACTTAGTGAGTTTTGGACACTTAGAAGGCACTCTGCCTGGAGTACATAAAGGACTTACTGTGGCACAACTACAGGATGTGTACCAACAGAAGACGCCTCAGCTATGAGGAGCAAACAGTGGCAGACCTCATAGACACTCTTAAAAAAGTGATCTACAGAGCAATGAGCCTGGAACCAAAGAGGATGCTAGCCAGATTCATGAGACCTACTGTAGGTCAATGAAAGTGAGCCTGAGCCCATAACCATGGTGATGGAGCAACCAGACCAGATCAAGGTGATGAGACTGGAGCTCACTCTAGTAAAAACAAAGACATATGCTAAGCTATGGAAAGCAAAGATGGAGACAGCTGCGGAGCTGCAGAAGGTGAAGTTGGAGGCAGAACTGCAGAATGTGAAGTTGAAGGCAGAGACGCAAGAGTGGGAGAACCAGCATAAAATCCAGATGTGGGAGGAGTGAGAGAAAGAGAACCAAGACCAAGTTGAAGAACAATACTTGAGAGAGAGAGAGAGAAACAGAGAAAGTCAGAAATAAGGGAAAAGAGATATGAACATGAGAGGAGGATGGAGATTCCCATCCCAAATACCAAATTAGTCCTAAAATATTTACACAGCATTGGGAGGGGGTGATCATAATCCCTACCTTGATACATGCCTTAGTCACATCAAGGCTTGATTACTGCAACGCGCTCTATCTCGGGCTCACGGGAGGATCTCTCTGCAAACTGCAGCTGGTGCAGAATGCGGCTGCCCGATTGTTGACTGGACAGCAGAAGTCCTGTCATATTACACTGGTTTTGCTTGAACTGCACTGGCTGCCAGTCAGGTGGAGAGTCCTCTTTAAGGTGGGTCTTCTCACCTGTAAGGCCCCACACAGACGGGGCCCTGGTTACCAGACGGACCTTCTGCTACCTGCCCCTTCCCCACGCCCTCTTCATTCCTCTAGTGGGGGCTTCCTGGCCATTCCCAGAACTCAGTTGATATCCACTGGCGATAGAGCATTTAGCACCACGGCTCCTGTTCTGTGGAACTCTCTGCCAATTATGGTCAGGGAAGCCCCCACAGTAGACACCTTTAAGGTCCAGCTGAAGACTTTCCTTTTTTTTAAAGCATGTGAGGTTTGAATTGATATCTATGGTAATGTTTCTGATTTTGATTCTGTATTTTTATTGTGTATAAATTGTATATTTGTTATTTATATATGGCTGTTTTAAAAAATTTGTGCAGTATTGGAGCCTCTGGGATTGGACGTCTTTTAAATACATTTTTTGCCTTGCCTTGCTTTTCCTTAATCTTTTCCAAAAATCATTTAAAAAATTGCTTGGGCAGTTTATTTTGGGCAGTACTTCTAGGACAATGCACCTGACACCACTATTCACAGACAAGGCATTAGAGGCCTTCACCTGGATGGACAATGCAAATTGCATGGACTATGGTAAGGAGAAGCATTTTTTGTTAAAACATTTTGAATTGACCCATGAGTTGTATAAGACTGAATTTAGAGGACTTAAGAAATTGCTAGGAATAGTTAGATTGAAATGTTTTTGCAACTGTGACATATGCTTAAAAGGTTATTAGAAGGTGCAAAAGCAATTTCTGCAGAGCAGATAAAAGATGTGTTTCTGAAGGCGCAGTTTCTCTGGATGGTGCCAGAAGAGTTGTGTGTGTGTGGCTGGAGGATTGAATGTTCAATACTACTAAAGAAGCAGCTGAAAAAAAGCTGATCAGTTTATGTCCAGCAGACCACATATCCAGTGCCAACAAAATGGAGAAGGGACATTGTGTGGTTTTAAGGAAAGTGTGTTTGTGTGTGTGTGTGTGTGTGTGGGGGGATCTAAGATAAACTAACCTCAGCTGGAACTGAGAGCGAAAAATTATGTCTCCAACTTTAAGAATCTAGGGGGCCAGAGGTGTTAAATATGCCATAAACCAGGACATTTATCATACAATTGCCCAAGGAATATGAATAAGGGGCAGCATGCAGACAGAGGAATAATCCAGAAGGGAGTAATTGGTGTCATGTTCTAAGAATACTGTCTCTGCTAATTCCACTGTGTATATCGACCTGGTCTTTATTAATGATAGAATAACACAGGGGATGGGAGTCACAGGTGCTTCTCTCTCTATGGTAAAGCAAAATATAATCTTTGAGGGGCAAATTCCACCAGTTCTTGTCTCCAAAGTTCAGAAAGTAACCAGCCCTGTAATCTCAGTGCCAACAGCAAACATTTTCTTAAGCTAGGAAGGAAGTCATGGTACACAAGATGTTAGAGTAGTATAATGCCTTCCTGTGGATGTCATTATGGGCAATGATTTTCATAGCAGAGAAAATATTGTCAATTTTAGTACCCACAATCAAGCAAAGGAACTGGCTACTGAGGGAAGGGAGAAGAGAGTATGGCCAAAGGTGACCCCTACATTACCAATGGAACTAGCCTGTGTGGCTGAGAAACTACCAGGGAGAAGCAGTTCAGAGCTACAACTAGATACTAAAGACCCTAGCAGTGAGCTAGCCTCCTACTGAAGAAGGGCATACTTTAGTGAAGTTTAAACATGAGGAACTGAGCAAGGCTCAGCAAGCTGACCCATCCCTCAGAAATTGAAAGAGCTAGCCATAAGTGCTGACAGTGACTCTCTGAAATAATGTATGAAGGGAATATACTGGCAATTCAAGGCAAGGCAATTTTATTTATCACGCACCCTATCCCTGGGGTTCATGGGGCCATACAGTTAGAACAAAGATAAATAGACTGTAAATACTACAGCACTAACAAAAATGCAATTATTATAGGTTCTAGTTAATAAATATAGTATTACACTGTTAAAGTAATTTAGACATGGAACAGCAACTCCAAATACCCTGTCCCCCGACTGCTTATGAGGGGAGTGGGGGAACATAGGCAATCCTATATCAGTGAAGTGGGGAAAACAGAGTTCCATCAAGCCACATCGTCAGGCAATTTGTCGATTGGCATTACAGCAATGACACAATGCCAACAGTAGGCATTGAAAAATAGAAACATACATTGTTGGCAGATAAGGACCTCTAGGCCCATTCAGCCTGTCCGTAGGCCCTATACATTGTATGTGGCCACTGACCCTTTGTGATCAATGGCTTTTCATCACTCTCTCCCTTCTCAAGCTTCCCGTGTGCCTTTCCCAGGCATACTTGTGCCATTAGGAGCAGAAAGTGTTTTTTGCAGGGGGCTTTGCCCCTCCTGCACCCCTCGTATTTTAGATTATCAACTCTTGAGTCAGAGTTGTTTTGGGGAGGTGATGAAGACAGCAGTGTCAGCAATACCACAAACCATTACATCGAACTGCAGATTTTGTCACTGTAATGATCTTCATGGTATTTCCATCACTGCATCAATGGTACATGACAGAACAGGTAGGGGAGTAAGAAACCAGGAAATATTTGAGATAATTGGGACCCAGGCCATATAGGGGCTTGAATATTAACAAGCAGATCTTGAAGGTTATGCAGCATTTAAATGGCAAAGAGTGCAGAGCCATGTAGGATCAGTGTGATGTGGTCACCTCGAGAAGTTCCTGACACCAGCTGGGCCATGGCATACTGGATCAGCTGCAGGTGATGCGTTAAACCTCCAGATAACCCTAAGTTCAGAGCACTGCAGTAGTCCAGTCTTCAGGTGACAAAGGTGTGGACTATCATCATCATATCAGGAGGCCCCAGATGTAGTTTGAGTTTGGCAATGTTACCGAGATGGTAAAAGCCATTACACAATGCAACTTTCACCTGCTGTTCTACTGTAGTGTTAGCATATTATTTAGAATGACACCCCGAGATGGCACATCATAAAGTTTAGCAAGCCACTTCACCCATTGTCACTGACCCATGCTCAGCTAGTTTGGCAATCAAAACCTGTGTCTTACCAGGGCTGAGGTACAGCCAGCGGGAGGCTATCAAATCATTACTCTCACTAAGGCAACATCCTGGCTCAGAGACAGTATTACTCCCATTAGGAGTGCAGGACAAGTAGAGTTGTGTATCATCAGCATACCATAGGTACGCAGATGTCAGCAGATAAGGACTGCTGGACCCATCCAATCGGCCCATTTAATCTGCCTAATGAAGCATCCAGTGACCCTATCTGGTCATTGGCTTTAGCTTTTTCTTCCAATCTCTATTATTCCTTCCTCCAGTTAAACTTAACACCATGCTATCTAGGTATCTATTCCGGGAGGCAGCATATATAGGAAAAATAACACAGGAACAAGAATTTAGTCTTGAGGAACACAACAGCTGAGTGAAGCAGCTCCAGAGATTAAATAACCTAGAGCAATAGTTCTCAGACTTCATCACAGTGAGCCTCCCCAAATCCATGGAAAAGATTTTGAGCCTCCCCAAAAAATTTAAATAATCTTGGGCCTCCCCAGAGAAAAATAACATACTGTACTTTGCGGAGTACACTGTGACTAAATTGAAACCCCTTTGAGTACTTGGCGCACATTCAGTTCTTTGTCTTATACTGATGCGGAACCTTTGAAAAAGAGCTCCTGTGCTCAAAGGTGTATCTGAATAACAAATAAATAAAATAAACAAATATTATTATTCAGCTTGTTGTGCCCCCAAACAGGCCAACCTACGTACTCTGCTATTTTCATTCTTGAACCATTGTTACCCCTTGTTGCAGTACCTTCATGGGTCAGACTACTTTCTCTGTTTCCTCTCTATATGAAATAACCTTTCTACATACTTTGCCTCTCCCCATCCTTCCCTGCTCCTAAACAACTTCTCAGGGATTACTTTGCTCCTTCCCGCTATTGCTGTCAGCACTTCTATGCTCAACCCTTGTATTTGGGTTGTTCTGCCATCAGGCTACAAATTGATCAATTACCACCACTTATTATTAGTTTATTGTTCATATTTGTTTGCACTATTGTTCATTGTGTATTTCTTGATTGTTTTGCAGTTACCTTTTGAAATGTATTCACTCCCTACCCTTCTCCGGGTACACCTGAAATGAGCCTTTCATTCACCTTCCCTTGTCACCTATTAGTAAATACATTTAATTCACCCACTATTATCTTCTTTCAGTTTACATCATCTCTTCACACAAAATATATAAAACTCAAGATTTAAATACAGTACTTTTTCAGACTTGCTTGAGCCTCCCTTGGAACAGGTTGGGGCCTCCCCAGGGAGGCTGGCCTCACCATTTGAGAACCCCTGACCTAGAGCAAGCTTCTGTGTTCTTTTGGTAACTTAGGACTCAAACCAGCACAAAATAGTACACAAAGTTCCTCAGGTAATCCAACAGCACACCATGGTCAACTGTGTTGAATGCCTGCAAGAGATCCAAAAGGACCTAGAAGGATCATGTCACACCCTGACAAGAGTAGTCTCTGCACCATGACAGGGCCTGAAGCCTGATTGGAGAGGCTCATAGATATCAACTAGTTCCAGGTGAGCCTTCTTGATTACCTTCCCCAAAAAGGGAAGTTTCAAGATCGGCCTGCTAGTCACCATATTGTCATGGTCAAGGGATGTTTTTCTCAGAAGGGGCTTAATCCTTGTGCTTTTAAAGTAGCAAGAAAAACACCCTCTGTCAGGAAACACCTGACAATCTCAGCAAAGATTGGCCCCAGACATTCCAGATTGCCACTAGCAAACAGGTAGGCACAAGGTGCAATGCTCAGCAAATGAGATGCAGACCTGAGGTAACCCAGAGCACCTCCTTGTCTACAACTGTGTGAAACATAGCAGTTTTAAGGTCAATAATGCTCCTCCTTGGCTGACTACTACTGGCCTATGACTGAACATTTGAGGAAATGCAAGTCCGAATACAGGATACCTTGTCAAGAAAGAGTCTCCTAAACTCCTTGCATTTTCAGTGGAAGAGGCTTGAATAGATCATAGGTGGGGAGGTGTGCTTATCAGCCTGTTCATAATGCAGAAGAGCAAAGCTGGCCAATTATTTCTGGCAGCAGTGGCCATTGACAGAAACTCTGTCTTTTTCAAGATGACTGACCATTGATTCTCACCATAGTGAGCCCTCTTTAGCAATTTGTCCTCCACAGAGTAGGATATCCTCCAAGAATGCTCCCAACCTTCATCCCCTTGTCTTTAACCACTTCACCTCATCAAAATACCATGGCAACCAGTCTGGTGAGTAGAGTAGGGGGTAGCAGAGGGTGATATAAGGAGGATGGTCAGGTAGGATAGAAGGGAGCCAAGCCAAAATTTGGAAATAAAAGAATCACATTGAGATTGATGCCTTGCTTCTAGGGAAGGGCAGGAGAGAGAGGAATAGAGGGAACAATGGTGGGCGCCAGGGAGACAGTCCAGGGCAAAGCAATAAAAAGAGTGAAAGAAGGGGTCCAGTCTTACAAGAATGGAATTAGAAGCAGCACTCTAGGCAATGTCACCATAACCAAAAATTAGATTAATCATTTTTAAGAGGATTTCTCTTCATGGGGAAGTAGAATGCATGCTTTATTCCAACTGAGAGACCCAAGTTTGATGTGATTCTTCTGGCGGTTAGTGTCCACATGCACAGAGAACTCAAGGTCACAGTCCAAACATACTCCTAGGTACTTGAAGGAGGAAACATCCTCAATTAACCCACCATCAAGGGTACAGAAGGAGAAGAGAGAGAGTCTGATGAATCTCTGCCTGGTGGCAAAGGTCATAGAGACTCAGGAGGAGAAGATGTTGTTGGACTGGGACCTTTAGAAACTAGACTGGAAAGGAGTGAAAAAGAAGAGGAGTCAAGGAAAGAGGATAACCAGGAGAGGACAAGGTGTTCCTGGAGCTTGGACAGTGTAGGCAAAAGGTAAATCGACCAATAGTTTCCAGGAGAGGAGGAGTCATCCCTCTGGGAAGGGGAATGACTGTCGCACATATGCAGACATCTGGGACAGCAGCCATTGAGAAAGAGAGGTTGAGGATAGTAGTGATAGGGACAGCAATAGCAGAAGCAGAGAGGTGAGGGACCTTAGGGTTGAGACCATTAGGGCTCTGACCTTTGAGGGGATTAAGGGCTAGAAGGACCTTAAGTGAAGCAGCAGGAGATGTGATAGAGAAGGGGAAGGAGAGAGGAGAGTAGGAGGGAGAAGGGGAGGATAAAGGGAAAGGAGAAGAGGAGATGAGGGATCAAGCACAGGAGGTGAAGAACATGTTAATGGAGGAGGCAACAGCAACAAGATCAGAGACAGGGAAGTCACCCAGCTTGAGAACTGATGAGGGGAACTGGGTTTGAGGTGAGAACAGGGAGTGACTAACTTTCCAAAACTTGGAGGGATGGCTGAGGTTTGAGTGTGAATGCAAAGTATTCAAACTTCACAAGTCTAGTAGCTCTGGTACAGGCATTTGTCAAGGGCATGATAATTTGCTACGTCGGCAGAGGATCCACTGATCTTATGATCAATTCATGCCAGGTCACTAGCATAGAGACAGGCAAGTAGCTCTGCTGGAGGAGATCTGGCCAGATGGAAGAGATCTGGCCTGATGGAGGACAAACTGGTCCTGAGGTCGCATTATGATGACTATCAGGGGCAATCTCCTGAAGAGGGTGGAATTTCTGTTAAGGGAGATTGCTGCAGTGAGGAGCAGACAAGCTCAGCTCTTCCACATGGTAGACAGGCTTTTACATCCTGTGTGTCTCCATGTTGGAGGAGCAGATACTATCACTAGGTGTGAGGAGTTGGCTCTATTCTTCTCTGACAAAGTGTCCTCTATCAGGGCAGAGGTCTCTTTGAGTATCTCTCAAAAGGGATGTGGTGTTCAGCCTGAGTTGTGCCAAAACAATCTTCCCATCTGGGATGAGTCTGAGCTGGTTGGGGTGGAGAAGGTGATGGGGATGATCTCAAAGCTGTGGCCTACTCATTGTGATCTGGACCCAGGTCTGATCCACCTTTTGGATGGATGTTCGGACCTTATTGGACCTGTGATTGCTGAGGTTGTCTGGAGCTCCTTAAGGAGTGGGGTCTTCCTGTAGTCCTTGAAAGAGGCTCTGGTTAGACCTCTCTTGAAGAAGCCCTCTTTGGATATGGACTGCTTTGGCAACTATAGGCTGGTCTTGAACCTCTAATTCTTAGGGAAGGTTATAGAAAAGGTGGTGGCCATTCAACTTGAGACATCTCACATCTTCTCCTACTTACGGTGAAGTCACCGAGAATGAAGCTCAATGCTGCAGAATTCTGCTGTAGAGTTACTGCAGTAAACAATGGTATTTCAATTGGGGTTAATACGTTTTGTCATGCAGAAACCTGTGACACTGCACTGATCCTGGCTGACTTATCTGTATGAGCCTTTTCCAGTCTGGGTTCTGGGTGGGGCATAGTATAGAAAGATTGCCCTGGTAAGAGTGCTTAATGATCTCCTGATGGCAAGGGACAAGAGAGCCCGTACCATCTTGGTTCTCCTAGACTTCTCTGTGGCATTTAATATCGTGGACCATGAGGTGCTGTTTGACCACCTGCAGTTCTGCTGTGGCCTGTCCAGTAATGTCATCAACTGGCGCAGGTCATACCTGACAGAGTGCAGAGGGTAAAAATGGGACTCATCTCATCTAGCCCAAAGCTTCTGAGCTGTGGGGTTCCACAGGGGCAGTCTTGTCACCCTTATTATTCACTGTGTATAGCCTGCCATTGGGGGATATTATCAGGCAGTACAGGCTGGGTTTTCACTGCTATGCAGATGATACCCCACTGTACCTGTCTTGTGCACCTGACGCTCAGGTGTTGGACTGCATATTTAACAGCTGCCTTGAGGAAATACAATCATGGATGACTCACAGCTGGCTTAGGCTTAACCCAGACAAGACTGAGGTACTGATTGTGGAGCTGGGTTGTTGTGAAGGGGGGGTGGGGTTACCCCCCAGCCTAGTGTTGAGGGGGATTCCCCTTGTCCCTTCTAGACAGGTGAAGGATTTGGGTGTGATCCTAGATGATGGTCTGACACTTGATTCTCAGGTGTCGGCCTTGGTCAAAAGTGGATTCTATCATCTTAGGAACATTGCCTGAATCTGAGCCCTGATCCCTTCTGAGGACCTGATCACACTGGTGCATGCTTTCATTACTTCCAGGCTGGACTACTGTAATGCCCTATACTTTGGGTTATCTGGAGACAAGCTCCGCAGGCTGCAGCTGGTACAGTATGTGGTGGGGAGACTTTTGACTAGGGTAAGGAGATGCAAGCATATTACCCTGGTCCTCCACAAACTGCACTGGCTGCTGGTCAGGTGGAGGACTGTCTTCGAGATAGGGCTCCTTGCCTATAGAACCCTGCATTAAGGGGGACCTGTCTATTTGCAAGATTTCCTTGTTCCTTACCGTCCATCCCAGGCACTCCATTCTGCCAAGAGAGGCCTCCTTGTGGTTCCCAGGGTTAGGTTGCATCATTCGGGGAACAGAGCATTTGCAGTGGCCATGCCTACCCTGTGGAACTCCATACCTGATTATTTGAAGTGGGTTCCCTCAGTAGAAGCCTTTAAAAAGGGATTAAAATCTTGCCTTTTCCAACTGGCTTTTATTGATTGATTCTGTTATGAATTATAGATAGATGGTTGTTTGTATTTATAATGATTTTATTATATATGTGTGTTTGTTGTTTGATTTTAAATAATTGGATTTTACATTGGTGTTTTTATTGTACAGTGCCCAGTGTCCCAGGAATTGGGTGCTTCATAAATAAAGTATCTGTCTGTCTCCGTCTGTCCATCTGTCTGCAAAGATTCTCATGTGGTAAAAGCCTTTGAGCCTGGTGTCTCTCACGTGGACATGGTGGCCCTAGACAGCCATGAATTTTGAGTTTTTGAAGAACTGGAGAGCAGAGTTAATGTTCTTAGCTGCTGAGATGGGAAACCAGTCAGTACAGAGTAAGTCAACATGATGATAAGTTAAGGGAGAACTTTGGTTTATCGAATTTTCCACACACACTGTGGACCATATGGTGGTCACTGAGGGTGTCAGGGATGATATCATCATCGACAGTGTAATGAGAGTAGGAAGAGAGGACCCAGTACAGGAAAGGAAGTGTTTATTGGTTTTATGATTGAAGCAGGTGGCATCAGAGATCAATGTGGAATGTTGCAGTGACTTTACAATGAGGCAAAATTTCTGTGCAGAACGGGAGAGCCACTTGATGTTAAATCCATAAGCATAGCCAGGGTGTGCATCCTGGGTGCCAAGGAACACAGTACCATCTTGCTTCTGTTATGCTTTTTTTTTTTGTAATACTATATTAAGACTAAATAGGGTTTCTTTGTTCCAAATCCTGGCTAAGGCTCCTGAATAATCTCCAAGAATATGTAACTCCCCAGAGAAGAAATGAGAGAAGATAGAGGTGAGAAGACCATTTATGGGGGCTGGAGATATTTCAGGGCAGCAGTAGACACCTGCAATAACAATTTATAAAGCTGTTGGAAAAAATCGTGCACTATCAGCTGTCAGAACAGCTACACAAATACACAAATACAACCTCCTGTGTCCCCTGCAGCATGGCTTCCGCAAACACCACAGCACCTCCTCAGTCTTGACACTCTTCACTGACCATGTACTCAGGAATATGGATTCAGTCAAGGCAACAGGTGCAGTGTTTGTGGAATTGTCTAAGGCATTCGAACTAGTCAATCACAAGCTCCTCCACAACACCCTGTCTCACTTTGGCTGCTCCGCTAATGCTGCTGGTTGGTTTTGCAGCTACCATTCCAACAGGTCCCATTCCACTCTAATTGGGAAAGACTCCTCTGCCTCACAGCCCATTCACACTGGGGTACCACAAGGCTCCATCCTTGGCCCTCTACTGTTCTTTATGTTTAGCAATGCTCTCCCAGCATCTAGTTTGAACCGAAATGCTCTATTATATGCAGATGACCTTGTCCTATATTACAGTGACAAGACCCTGCAATCCATCTCCTCCACTCTCACACACAATTACAGTGCAGCACACAATTTGTTCCTCTCCAGCAAACTACCTGTAAATGAGAAAAAAATGAAGGCTATGCTCTTCGGCTCCAAACCATTCATTGCCAAGGTCGACAAATCCAATATGCCACTCACTGTGCTCACTCCTGCAGGCTCTCTCCTTGAAACTGTCACCACGTTTAAATACCTGGGGGTGATGCTTCATCCCTCTTATACCTTCAATGAGCGCATAAATCTTACGGTGAGGAAAATTCACCAAAAACTAGGTGCTGCCTACCACATTAAACATCTCCTGTCCTCTGAAGCTTATCTGGTCATTGCACAAAGGTAATCTCATGCCCCTTCTGGACTACTGTTCCCCTACTTGCTCTGTCATGCCTGTTTTTCTTTGCTCCTGACTTAACACCACTTATAACTCCATATGTCACTTTGTCCTCCTAGCTCCTCATAACACCTGCCACTGTGTGCTCTTTCGATTTCTTGGCTGGCTCCCTCTCCAAGGCCGATTTGACCATGCTATGGGTTGCTTGAAACACAGAAACATAAAATTTGATGGCAGATAAGGACTGTTTGGCCCTCCTAGTCTGCCCATTTCCTACCTAATGGATAGGCTGCAGATTCTAGTTAACCAACAGCCTACTTCCTCCTACCCCCCTCCAACTAGGATTGCCTTATATCTGTCCCATGCATTCTTGAGTTCTCCCACTGTTTTTGATTCCACTACCTCCTCAGGAAGGCTGTTCCATGTATCCACAACCCTCTCCATGAAAAAAATTCTTCCTCACATTACCTCTGAGCCATCCACCCTCTATCTTCAAATTGTACCCCCTTGTTCTTGCACATCTCTTTTTCTGAAAGATGCTACCCTCTTGGACTCTGTTGATTCCCTTGAAGTACTTGAAAGTTTCTATCATGTCCCTCCTCTCACTCCTCTCCTGGAGTGTATACATGTTAAGTTTCATTAATCTCTCTTCATGTGCCTTCCGGTGCTGACCCAGCACCATTTTAGTTGCCCTCCTCTGGACAGCCTCCATCCTGTCTATGTCCTTTTGGAGATGGGGTCTCTAGAACTGGACACAGTACTCCAGATGGGGTCTCACCAACTGTCTGTACAGAGGGATAACAGCTTCCTGTTTTCTATTGGTGATGCCTCTCCCTATTGCATCCCAGTATTCCATCAGCCTTCCTTACTGCCTTCTCAAATTGCTTGCCCACCTTAAGGTCATCTATATGACTACCCATAGGTCCTTTTCTATTTTTGTTGTTATTATCTCACCCCCCCCCCCATTGTGTACTCTTCCCCTGGGTTTTTGTTTTCCAGGTGCATTACTTTGCACTTCTTTGCATTGAATCTAAGCTGCCATACATTTGACCATTCCTCCAACCTTGCCAAATTCCTTTGCATCCTTCCCACCCCACCTTCTGTATCAACCCTGTTGCAGATCTTTGTGTCATCTGCAAAGAGACCTACTTTTCCTTCCAGTCCCTCTACAATGTCACTTATAAAGACATTAAAGAAGACTGGTCCCAGTACTGAACCCTGTGGTTCTCCACTAGTGACCCCCCTTTCATCAGAGTGAGCTCCATTTACTATTACCCTCTGTATCCTGTTGTCCAGACAATTTTTTACCCAGACTACTACTCTGGGACCCACTCCAAGGCTGGCTAACTTGTATATTAATCTTTTTGTGTGGGACTATGTCAAATGCCTTTCTAAAGTCTAGGTAGGCCATGTCCACAGCCCTTCCCTGGTCTACTACATTGGTCACCCAGTCAAAGAAATATGTTAGCTTCATCTGACATGACCTTCCTGCTGTAAATCCATGCTGCCTTGGGTTCTGTGCCTCACTGGCTTCTAGCAACTCAACAATTCTTTCCTTTAGAAGTGATTCCATCATTTTCCCTACCACTGAGGTCAAACTAACAGGTCTGTAGTTTCCTGCCTCTGTCTTGCTCCCACTTTTGTGAAGGGGAATCATATCTGCCCTCCTCCAGTCCTCCGGTTCCACACCATCCTCCCATGATTTGTTAAAAAGGGTAGTCAGTGGTGTCACTAGTTTTACCCTTAGTTCTTTTAGAATTCTTGGGTGAATCCCATCAGGCCCCATTGCTTTGTCCACCTTCAGTTTTAAGAGTTCTTTCAGAACTCTTTCTTCTGTGAGTGGACTGGTATCGACCTCCCTAACCAGAGTGCCTTTATTCTTTGATTTAGGTACCTCTTCCTCCTCTTCTTTTGTGAATACTGAGCAGAAGTATTCATTCAGTATCCCTGCTTTTTCACTGGCATCCTCTGCCCACCCTCCGTTCCCTTTATTAAGCCTCACTATCCCTCCCATCATCTTTCTTCACTTCCTAATGTACCTGTAAAGGTTTTATCCCCATTCTTAACTGAGTGGGCTATATTTTCCTCAGTTTGGGCTTTTGATTTTCTGACTGCCTTCCCCACTTCCTTCTGCTTTAACTGGTACAGTTCTCTGTCCTGCTCCTTCTGTGTTTCCTTATACTTCCTGAATGCATCTTTTTTCTCCTTAACCTTCCCCGCCACCTCCTTTGAGAACCATAATGTTTTTTTCCTTCATTTTGCTTTGTTGATTTGCTTCATACAAAGGCTTGTTGCCTCTGTGATGGCTGTTTTGATTTTTCCCCAGTGTTCCTCCACCCCTCCTTCTTGTCCATGTGCTAGTGCTTTCCTGAGGCACTCTTCCATTTTCCCAAAGTCAGCCCTCCTAAAGTCCAACACTCTTGCTTTTGTTTGGCTCAACTCTATGGCTGTGTTTATCATGAACCACACTGTTTGGTGGTCACTTGTTCCCAGATGGCTACCCACTTCTAAATCTGAGATCATTTCTCCATCCCCATTTGACAGTACCAGGCCTAAGATTGCTCCCTCCCACCCTAGTGGGTTCCACCACTAGCTGTCTGATGCATGCCCCCTGTAGAACATCGAGAATAACCCTGCTTTTTAATGTGGCTGCAGACAGGGTGCTTCAGTTAGCATCTGGCATATTCAGGTCCCCCATCAACAATATTTTCCCTTTTTCTGCCATTCTAATGATGTCTTCTATCAATTCTCAGGAATTTTCTGCAGTCCCCTTATGCCCCACTCCTGGCTGAAAGAACAGCCTCTAGAAATCACGGGGTCTCCTCTATCACCCATCTGCAAGTACCACGTATCTCAACAAAGATGGGCAGTAAGGCCTTCTCAGCCTCAGCTCCCTCCTTCTGGAACCATCTCCCATCATCAACTCGCTCATCACCCTCCCACCTGTCTTCCAAAAAAAACTTGAAGGGCTATCTTCTCACTGAGTCTATGTGTAAATGCTCCTCTGACAACCCTTGAGCACTACAGCCACCATAGCTCCCATGACAAATAGAAATATTGTTTTTCTATTTCTGTTTTTTGTATTATTTTATTGCTCTATTCTAGTCAGCCAACCATATGTTAGTCAGCATATTGCATGTTGGATATCTTGCTCTCCTGTAACAATTCCTGGCAGTTTTACTGCTATTTGATCATAGATCATACTGACTTGAGTTCCTGTCCTCATGGCGTAGTGATGCTCTTTCATGTATTCTCATGTGCTTCTAAGCTATCCTGTTGGAATTATATTGTATCTTATATACCCATGTTATGTATTTTGTTCTTGACTCTTGTTGACACCCTGTGAAAATAGTCCATTGAATCAGTTTACTTAACCCAGTTATCAAAAGCATAAATAAATACATAAATAAATACATATAGACAGAGATGGGAAGTGAGAGCTTGATAAGGAGCAGCTCATAAGCCAAGGAACAGGTGATTGAGCACACCGAATTGGAAAGAAGTGGAGATGTGGACTGCAACTCCACAACCTCTATTGACATGATTCTGCAGGCAATTGAGAAGTTGGGGAGAGCAACTGATGAATTAGTGATCATGATAGAAAGCTAGGATTCTGAGATTAGAGTCAGAAACTGAAAGTACTTGACTAGTAGTAAGACTATGATAGGGAGGTAAGGTGGTAGAATCAGACCACAGCTAGAAGGGAGAGTATATAACAGTAATAATAGTAATAGTAGTACCAATAGCTGTAATTATTGACATCTTGGGGATGTGGGACTTCTTTTTTTAACTTCTTCCTAAAATATTAAAAAAATATATACTTTTACAAAAAGTTTCCCTTAAAATTATGTTTCTCCTAAAATTCTTAGTTACCCATGTTATATGTGCAACAAAGACACATCAGAATGTTGGTTGTAACTGCATTTCCTTGGACTAAAGGCACTCAGCACAAACACCTCATGCTTCATAACACCCCAGGGCATGCAGTTAATCCATGATGACCAGCACCCAGTTGTGTCATATTGCTTACTTATTCCACAAGAGACTCTGACATATCACAGGATTCTGTAGTATGCATGTTGATTTAAGCTGGGGGGTGTGTGTGTGCATGTGGGAGAGGGGGGTTGTGGGATAACAGATGGACCAGACACTAAACTTCAAGTCCAACACACAATCTCTGTGTGATGTTTATTCAAAATGCAAGAGATAACCTTAAGCAATGACATATCCCTTCTTTAGTACATCAGTTTGCAGCAACAGACTATGTATGTCCTTTCTCTGCACTTAGGCAGCACCTGACACTGATCTTTGATCTACTTAGCAGCAGTGATTCAGCCTCCACCCCTATGTGGGCCCTGTTTGCTTGGTTAGTGGGGGCTCAAATACAAAAAAAAAAATAAAACAAGCTAAAAACAAAGAACCTCAGTGCAGAAACACGGGTTACCCCAAAGGGCATTGGCAAAAAGCCAAGTTTCACAGAAACACAACATCACACATACTTCCATAATGCAAAGCATCATGGGATATAAGTAAATCACCATGACATTTCAGACTTGTTCAATGTACAGCAATTTACATGCATTTTAAATAGCACAGCTAATTTAATTTCTATAATAGTCTCCTAGTACTTTTTATCATTATCAAAAACACCTTGTGCCATGGTATTTTCAACATTTACAGATTTCATAAACATAAGGTATATACATCAAGATATTTTATAACATAGTGCTATTACATACTAAATTCAACAATGATAAAAACAACTTGTTTTACATACACTTGGAGATCACAATAACCTCCCTGTATGATGACCTGAGAGGGAAAAGGAAAATTAAAGACGACACTATAGCATAGTCAAGAAAGGGAAGGGGATGCCCATAGGTGGCCAACCTTATGGACTAGAAATTGTAAAGAATAGATTAGGGTAAGAAATAGAAGAACTGTTGCAACTGATTTAAGAAAAGGTTGGTCCTCAAGGGTGGCAGGAGTGCCCTGTCACATGGTGGACAGCACTGTACTAGCCTTTAAGAAAGTTATGTTTTTTTTAACTGGTTGCTAATAACAGATGCTTGATCCCATCAGTGGTGGGCTTCTATTTGCTGACTGAGAATGCAAAGGGCTTGGTTTTAGAAGGTTGACACAGGGCTTGCATCAAGCCCTGCATCAGTCACAGTGTGTGGCACTGCTGTGTCAAACTCCTTTGACGTAATGCAGCCTGAGTTTACAATGGTCAGTGCAGTTGTGACATATTCCTCACTTTACAGCAACTTGCACCAAAGCTTTGGTGCAAACCCTGTAAAATGGGGCCCCCAATGGGGAAAAGTTAGATGAGGGGGAGCTGGTCTAACTTGCTGCTTTTGTTTCAAAGGCCCTGTGTTGGGGAAGTTGCAGCAATGTTCCTTGCAAAATTGCATGTGCCACAAAGTTTGATGCAAGTTACAGCTTGCATTACACTCTGTGTCACAAGTCCCATGCATCATACAAATGCCCTTCTAAATTTTGGCTCCAAGTCCACATATTGGAGTCAACAGAGTAGTATTATACGCAACCTTAAATTTCCCAAGAGTTAATCAAGGGTGATTTGTAAAGAGATTGCCAAGTAGTAGAAAACAAACGACATGTTGAGACTAGTTCTTCAACAAAGAGAAAGAAAAACAAAGTCTGATCCAGTATGGGCGTGCAAAGTGTAGGATTCAACACATCCATTTCCCTATACCCTTGAGCTTCATCCCCTAGGCACCAATGTTTATCTGGTATGGGAGTACACTTTGATTTCATTCACTGTGTTGAGAATCAGACTTCTGTATTAGCCTGTGCATGTGTCCATTTTGTGTTGCTTACTGTTGTCTGCTAGTGGAGACCGATTTGAGATGAGCAAACACTTTGTAGCTGTGGTGTGAGTCTTGTGCTTCTGACCAAATGCTTTCCCTTTGTTCTCTGCTGCTGTGAAAATACTGTGTTTGCAATTTTGTAAATATTTGCACAAATAAAGGAAGAGACTTGTTGAGACTTCTTCATCTGTAAAGTGTGTCTACCTCATTGAGAGGGCTGACATTTTGTTGTTTCTGCTTAAATAAGCAAATAATCTTTTGTAACAAGAAAGACACACTTAAAATATATACATCTTCCAGGTTGTAATTTAATTCAAGAGGCTACTGGATTTTCAGGAGTTGGACTGCAGGAGTATGTATAGTATAGATTCTAAAACATAAATTTACAGGAATTTCATACCAGCACTGTGCTTCTGGGCCTCAGCTGTGGAATGAAGCACTTCTTGCTATGTGTTATCATGATTTCTATATGGACATATTGACTTGCAGCCTGCGAACACATTTTGTTAGCCTTGTGTGCACAGAGTAGTTGATCAGTGCACTCAAGAACATGTACATCTTTTCAAATGATCACTGAAATACATTTATGCACTGCATTACCAACTAAAGCTTGGAATGACAACCGTAAATTATGCTGTAGAGTATGAGTTTCAATAGTAAATGCCAGTATTTATATGAGTGACAGAGTTAAGGCAAATCCAGACATCTCATGAACCATGTAAACATGTGAATTATTTACTCTGCTCAGAATATCTTTTCAAACTTTGTAAAGTGTAGCTGTCCAATATTTGGTAAGTAATATTTACATTTTTATAGAGCAAGTGACAGTGATTGTGTTGCCTTGCCACTGTTACTTTTGAGTCCTCATCCAAAATGAAGTCCCTAAAACAATGGCCATGTTATTTGCTTCAAAACCATACCTTACTAGAACCCTACATGCCGATACACTCCTTGTTAAGTCCCTGGATGGAACTGTCCTTGAAAATGTCACCCCTTTTAGGTACCTGGATATGCTGCTAGACTTTTCCCTATCTTTTAGTGACCACATTGGTCATATTGTAGGCAGGGTAAATCGGAAACTTGGGGCTGCCTCTCGCTTGACACCTTATCTCACTGAGGAGGCTCGCCTGGCTATAGTCATGGGAAATCTACTCCCCATTTTTGACTGTTGCTCCTCTGTCTACTCCATGACCTCTGCCACCCTTCTGTCAAGAATTTCAGCAGTGTATAACAGTGCTTGCTGCTTTGCCCTGCATACTCCATTCTCTACTCTCCATTGTGACCTACAGAATACTGCTTCTTTGCCTGGCTTTCATTTCAAGGGCATTTTGACTACTCCCTTGGCGGTCTTGTGGATACCTCCCTTAGAAGTGGCACTGTCTCCCCTCTCACCACCCTCTTCTATTGTAGGGCCCCTACTAGGAACCTACCATCCTCCTCTGCTCCCTCCCTTCAGGTACCAAAGACCACCACCAACATGGGTGACAAAGCTCTTTCTATAGTGGCCTCCTCTATGTGGAATAGTCTACCCTCTATCCTTCACTCATCTGAATCCCACCCCATTTTCAAGCACAGCCTTGAGGGCTGACTAATCGACAAATACAGATGTACCTGCTCTACTCACTAGCATCTTCCCTCCTACCCCACTGCTGGTCTTTCTCACCACTCCTTCCCTACCTTTCTCCCTCAGTTTCTTGGGTCCTCAGCTTTCTCAGGATTCCTCTAGCTGTCACTTGTTTTCACCCCTTCCTTACCTCTACTTGAAATAGTTCACATACCACCTGTGTACTTTTTTCCTTTTTCCCTCAGCCCTTCTTTTCTTTCCCCAGTGTATCGTCCCCCCTTTTTGTTACCTCCCCAGTGTATTTGTTTTTCCTGACTTTTAGGTACTGTTATAGATATCAGGCATTGTTTATGGATTCAGTTGTTAGCTCATATTCATGTATTTCATATGCTTATTTATTATATGCTTTTTTTCTTGGGAATGCGAATGCTCTGTACCATGCTCAACTTGTAAGTAGTTTCTCTTTCACCTATACTTGTAAAATTTCCCTGCCACCTGGAAATTTTTTTTCTTCTTTCACTTGTACTTTACTTACCTTACTGTGCCACCATGGCCTGGGTCATGCCTGACAACTGTCCTCTGGATCAGTGCACTTACCCGATTACCAAAGACTAACTAAATAAATACATTATCTGTTGTGTCTGAAAGCATGTTGCTGCCCCCTGGGCCCACTGCCCTATGTCATACTGTAGATAAATCCAGTTATTCTGCATCAATGTCATATGTCTGTCTAGCTTTCTGGTTGTTGTCACCTTCTTTCTTTTGCTGGTGTGGGCTAGAAGGCAGGAACTGGAGTTAGTGTTTTATTTTTTACATAGCATGTTTATCCCCCACTACCCACTGCCATGGAGTAGGGCCCAAGTGTGATGGTAGATGTCGTGCTGATGGCAAACAGAAGTTTTCACCTTCCATTTTTGTCCTCCTACCTCCCTGATATTAAGAGTAGTTCTCCAGCAGTCATGCACAGTGGTGTGCACTTGTTCACAGAAACCACCTTTGCAAGAGAGCAAGCTCCCTTGTCTTACCATGAGGGGTCACTGTGATGACAGACAGACATCTCCCTCCTTCATCTGGTTTGCCATGCAGTCAGCTGCACTCTTTCACTGGGCCATTAGGCAGCCAAAAAGGAAGTTAGTGCTGACTGCAGAAATAGATGCCCAGCTGCCCCAATCTTTGTTCCTCACTGCACACCATTCTCTCTCTTTCCATCTTTGCCTGTTGCCTACACCATAGGAAGCCTCTGCTGCTTGATCCTCACCCACTCTTCCAAGTGGTTCCACCATCATCTGGTGAGCCCAACAGACACTAGCACTGCTGATCCAAGAAGATATTATCCAGTCAGAGGGTATGCTTACTGTTGTGAATGAACCTCTGGGTTCTCGCTGTCATGGAGGGGCCTGCATTTTCTAGAAAGGTTTGCCATTTATTCACAGACCTCTTGTGCAATTTCAGTGTGACTTCCACTAGTGGTGGGCAAAGTGGGCTCAATCCGTTCTGCAAAGTGATTCGCAGAGCAAAGGTGGATTCACGGAGTGCTCCACAATGCAAAGTGGAGTAATTTGTGTTATAATGGGTAATGTAAAGTCCATTGAAAACACCAACTTCGCATTACTCCACCTTCCCAGACCACTACCCAACCAAAATCTTAAGCAAAGTGCATTGTGATCAATGCACTTCACCTCACTTCACCTTGTTTTTGAGCTCCAAAGGAGAATTTTGCAGTGATTCATGGGATTTCAGGTCTCATGGGCTCTATATCAATCTGCACATCCTCCATTTGGGGTAGTGTGTGGAGGAAGCAGTAGGAGACAGTGTCTTCTAAGAGCTGTCTGTGATTGAAATCTTCTAAAAGCTGTTAAAAAAGCATTTTTGCTTTTTTGGGGGGGCTCCACCTTTAGTTCATTGATTGCAGGAAACCCTCCTGTACTCATATCATCGAGCGTTTTGGTTTTTGTGTGGATTTTGAATGTTAATGTACTACATTGAGTGTGTGTAGTGAAAGTGTGCTTTGGGGAGGGGCGTATCTGTGGAGTAGGTAGATTTAAGTTGGAGAAATAGTGATTTCTTTATTTTTGGGTTATATTGTTGTTATCAGGAAAGAGTTTTCCAGTACAGCCAGTACCTCAAAAAATTTTTATAAAACAACATTTTTTAGAAAAGTAAACATAGGGGAGAAGGTCCAGTATAAGCTTACGCTCAATTATACAAAAATGAATATTGGACCTTCACCCCACTCAACCAATTAAACGACAAAGCTATATTTTTTTAAGATTCTCAGAATTTTTCTTTTATTTCAGTAACATCCAGTATTAACTTCTACATTTCAGGTTAAACCCTTCTTCAGGAACTGGTTTCTTTGTTACTGGTTTCTAAAACACATCATTATTTACATTTCACAAATAAGGTTTAACAACTTCTTTTTTAAAACTTTTTTATATACACATTGTCTTAATGTTTCACAGAAAAGGTTGAACTAATACTCCAGATCAGTATCTGTTACTTCACCTTTTCTGTCTTTTCACAGTCTCTATTCTTTTTTTTAAGTTTTCAGGTTTGAATCCCACCACTATTCTAGTGAAAAAGAGACCTAACATTACACTTTTAATCTTAATGGATGCTTATCTCTACTGCAGCCACTTTATATTTAAATCATTAACAGGCTCTACTAAACTTATTCATAATCAGGTAGTCAACAATATAAAAGTTCAGCTGTTTTTAGGTTTCATTTCATATCTTGTTTATGCCTTGCACTATGTATACTACTTTCAGTACATTTGTATCATTTTAAATATTAAGCTTCCTTTTTCTTATTCAAAATTAAAGTCTAATAAATGTAGCTTCCTTCTACTTCATTTTTAACATATATTGTCTCAAATGTTCTCATTACAATAATGGCTTAAGCCACAATAACATCAACATCTTTTTAGCCTTCATTTATGCTAACCTGCAAGCCTTTTCATTTCTCATTCCTTTCAGATTTAACAATGTTCCAGCAGACAGCTTGTAAAATATGCAATTTTCCAAGTTTTTATCTAAATAAGACCAAAATAAAACAAATTCAGTTGCTGCTTAATGTTTCTACAAAAAATCTTTTTACTATATCACTGTAAAAGCCTCTGATACTCACAGTTAAGTTTTTCAGTAGTTCTTGGTGGAAATCAAGAGTGCAGGGACTAAATGAGCTCCTTAAATATCATCCACCTCTTCTTTGAATCTGGCACAGATGAAAAACATCATAATGGGCTAATTACACCCCATTAGTTGTGCCAGACCCGCTATTGAGCGGCACCCAATTACCGAAGTACTAGGTGTCAGAGGGGCACCTTTTTTGTATTATTTTAGACATGTTGCTTTGTGAAAATGAAGGTTCACTTCTATTACATGCATTAACTCACTAATTAACTCACTAAATTACCCTTATTGGTCTCATAGCAGAGCTTGCCATTAGTGAGGGGACTGTTTTCAAAACACCTCTTAAAGAGGCATTTATAATACAGGCACACTTTTATGCCTTACTTAAATTACCAGTGTACTTTCTAAAATACCAGCATTAATGGGAACTCTCCCAATACAACTTTTACCAGAAGTTTTATAATATAAATACATTTCCATCTTTAAAGAATTGCTTGTCATTCTAGCACTTCATTTAAACCAAATCTAGGGTTACAAGTCTGAAAATAATTTATATACATAGTTTCCCTTAATAATAACTTATTGTTGAAATCTCCTCCTCTTTTGTTTTTTGAAACTTTTTCGATTCCAAAATACCTTAGAGTAGGAATTTGATGACCTCTTTCTATAAAATGTCTCGCCATGAAGGATGTAAGATCTCTATTTCTTATATACCCTTTTATGTTCTCCCACTCTCTGCTTGAAAGCTCTTTTGGTTTTTCCTATATAGGAGGTCACAAGGGCATTTTATACCATAAATAACTTCTTCTGTTTGACAGTTTATAAAACTTTTGATCTTAAAAACTTCATTTTTGCTAAAGTAACTGACATTTTTAATTTTATAAGTATTGTGGCAATGCACTTATCTACCACAGGGAAAATTACCCCTCAGTTCTTCTTTTGTAAATAGCATCTGTGCTGTTTTTATTTCTGGGATTCTGTGTTCTGTATGTACCAAGTGGTCAGACAAAGATTTAACTTTTTTAGTTACAATTTGAGGACCTCTCTGAAATGCCTTCCCCACATTTTTGTTGAATTTAATACATGCCAGTGTTTTTTCACTACCTACTTAATAGATCCAAATATGTCACTGTACTTTAAAGACAACATTTTTTTTCTCAATATTCTCTGTTTCATGTACCTCTTGTCTGTTCTTTAATAATACCTTCCTATCTTTTGAGAATTATTTAACTTTTGCTTTTTCTAACAGTTCTCCCTGATAACCTCTCATTTTAAATCTTTCTGTCATTTCAACAGCAAATTTTTCCACATCTGGTTCCTTTGAGCAGTTTCATTTAATTCTTAAAAATTGACTATATGGAATCGATTCCACTAATTTTTTTGGATGAAAACTATCTGCCCTTAAAATAGTATTTCTGTCTGTAGTTTTTCTAAACATCCTGGATAGCAGGCATCCCTCTTTTTTATAAATCAGTAAATCCAGAAACAAAATTTCTTGCAAATCATAAATTAAAGTGAATTTCAAAAAAGCTGTACTGTGATTTAAAAAGTCATGAAATTCCAATTAATCTTTTTCTATGCCTTCCCATAAGACAAATATATCGTCAATAAAGTGTTTCCATTCAAGAATATTTTTCTCAAATAAGTTTTGGGTATATATGAACTTTTTCTCAAACCAGTTCATAAATAGGTTAGCATATGAAGGGGCCATGCTTGACCCCATTGTTGTGCCTTTAATTTGAACATAACATTCTTTCTCAGATTTAAAATAGTTTTGAATCAAAACTAAGTTTGCCAATTGCAATAAAAATGAATATGGAGGTTTTTCTTCTGTTCTGTATCTTAATAATGCATCTAACAAAGCCTCACAACCTTCTTTATGTGATATTGATGTATATAAGACTTTTACATCAAGTGTTACCAAAAAATGGGGTTCTCTGTAAACTGTTCTTGTATTTGTATATTCTCTACAATATTTATCATCTCAGTACTATCTTTAATGTAGGATTTTGTTTTTACTACCAGATCCCTAATGTGAAAATCGACATATACTGAAATAGGTTCTAGAATAGAGCCAATTCCCAATACTATTGGTCTTCCTGGTGGCTATAGAGGGTCTTTATGTATTTTAGGGAGGGTGTAGAAAATTGGGATACATGGATCATTTTTCAGTAATGCATTTTTTCCCATTCAATAATCCACCCATTTTCAGCAGCTCTTGATATTACTTCCTTAACTAAACTTGGTACTTTATCTGTAGGATCTTCTGTAAGACGTAGATAATTCTCCTTTTTTCCCAACATTTCCAAACATTTTTCTCTATAAGTTTGATAGTCTTCTATTACTATTCCTCCTCCCTTATCTGTTTTCTTTATTGTAATACTAGAGTCATTCTAAAGATTTCTTAGAGCTGCAAATTCCCTTGGAGTTAAATTAAAACTTGTTCTTCTGTCCTTATTTTTCCTTTTTTCAACAGCATTTCAATATCTTTACTTACTAGACAAATATATGTCTATTATATATGGGATTGGCCCTGGGGGTAGGTATTGTGACTTGATTTTTAATTTCTGACTAAATTTCCATTTTTTTATTTGCTCTTCAGGGTTGCTTAGATTTCTTGAGTCTTCAGGAGTATTATCAAAATAACATCGTAATCTTAATTTCCTAAAAAAATGATTAAAATCTAGTTTAATTTCAAAATCATTAATCTTCTCATGAGGACAACATTTTAGACCATTTTTTAATATTTTCACTTCTTCATCTGTCAAAACCCTCTTTGATAGGTGAAAGACAGCTATTTCATTTGTGATTTGGTTACCACCTGTAACTGTTGTTCTTTTAGGTTTTTCTTTTTTCTTTCCTTCTATTCCTGTACCTATTTCTATTCTTCCTCCTCCTGAAGCTCCTTCATCTCAGTCTGATGTTTTGTTCATCTCTTTGTGTGTAAATTGATATCCTTGTGGATGTCTTCCCCTCTGTCTTCTCTCTCTTCCTCTGTAACCTCTCCTTCTGAAAAAATGGCCCCCTCTATCTCCTGCTTGTTCAATATCAGTGTCACTACTCGAAGTATATATTATCCCCTCAGAAACTGGATTATAAATGTATTGTGTCCTAGTTTTTGTATCTTTATTTTTAAACCAATCACAAACTTTCCCTTCGCTATAATCGTTTAAGTGCCTTTTAAATTTTGTTATTTTCAAAGCTCTTATTTCATTTTCATATTCGTCAGTCTGTTTGTTGACCTTATCTAAGAACATTTCAAGTTCTTCTTCTGATAAGAAGAAGAGGTAAAAAACAGTTATCAGAAGAAGAACTTAAAATGTTCTTAGATAAGGTCAATAAACAGATTGATGAATATGAAAATGAAATAAGAGCTTTGAAAATAGCATGGTCCCTTCATATGCTAACCTATTTATGAACTGGTTTGAGGAAAAGTTCATATATACCCACAACTTATTCGAGAAAAATATTCTTGAATGGAAACACTTTATTGGCAATATATTTGTCTTAAGGAAGGCATAGAAAAAGATTTATTGAATTTCATGACTTTTAAATCACAGTACAGCCTTTTTGAAATTCACTTTAAGTTATGATTTGCAAGAAATTTTGTTTCTGGATTTACTGATTTATAAAAAGAGGGCGTCTGCTATCCAGGATGTTTAGAAAAACTACAGACAGAAATACTATTTTAAGGGCAGATAGTTTTCATCCAAAAAAATTAGTGGAATCAATTCCATATAGTCAATTTTTAAAATTAAATTAAATTGCTCAGAGGAACCGGATGTGGAAGAATTTGCTGAAGAAATGACAGAAAGATTTAAAGTGAGAGGTTATCAGGGAGAACTGTTAGAAAAGCAAAAATTAAAGCATTCTCAAAAGATAGGAAGGTATTATTAAAGAACAGGCAAGAGGTACATGAAACAGGGAATACAGAGAATAAAATAATTTTGTCTTTAAAATACAGTGACATCTTTGGATCTATTAAGTCAGTAGTGAAAAACACTGGCATGTATTAAATTCAATGAAAATGGGGAAAAGGCATTTCAGAGAGGTCCTCAAATTGTAGCTAAAAAGTTAAATCTTTGTCTGACCACTTGGTACATACAGAACACAGAATCCTAAAATAAAAACATCACAGATCTATTTACAAAGGAAGAATTAAGGGTAATTTAATTTTCCTGTGGTAGATGTGTGCATTGCCACAATACTTATAAAATTAAAATGTCAGTAACTTAAGTAAAATGAAGTTTTTGAGGTCAAAAGTTTGATAAACTGTCAAACAGAAGAGTTATTTATGGTATAAAATGCACTTTGACCTCCTATATATAGAAAAACAAAAAGAGCTTTGAAGCAGAGAGTGGAAGAACATAAAGGGTATATAAAAATAGAGATCTTACATCCTCCATTGCAAGACATTTTATAGAAAGAGGTCATCAAATTCCTACTCTTAGGTATTTTGGAATTGAAAGTTTCAAAAAATAAAAGAGGAGATTTCAACAATAAGTTATCATTAAGGGAAGCTATGTATATAAATTATTTTCAGACATGTACCCTAGATTTGGTTTAAATGAAGTGATAGAATGGCAAGTGATTCTTTAAAGATGAAAATGTATTTATATTGTAAAACTTTGGGTAAAAGTTGTATTGGGAGTGTTCCCGTTAATGTTGGTATTTTAGAAAATACACTGGTAATTTAAGTAAGGCATAAAAGTTTGTCTGTATTATAAATGCCTCTTTAAGAGATGTTTTGAAAACAGTCCCTTCTCTAATGGCAAGCTCTGCTATGAGACCAATAGGGTCATTTAGTGAGTTAATTAGTGAGTTAATGCATGTAATAAAGTGAACCTTCATTCTCAAAAACATGTCTAAAATAAGACAAAAGGTGCCCATTGACACCCACTACTTGATAATTGGTGTCATTGAATAGTGGGTCTGGCACAACTAATAGGCGGTAATTAGCCCATTATGATGTTTTTTCATCTGTGCTAGATTCAAAGGAGAGGCAGAAGATATTTAAGGAGCTCATTTAGTCCCTGTCTCTTGATTTCTACCAAGAACTACTGCTAAACTTAACTGTGAGTATCAGAGGCTTTTACAGTGATATAGTAAAACGATTTTTTGTAGAAACATTAAGCTGCAACTGAATCTGCTTTATTTGGTGTTAGATAAAAACTTGGAAAGTTGCATATTTTACAAGCAGTCTGCTGGAACATTTGCAAATCTGAAAGGAATGAGAAATGAAAATGCTTGCAGGTTAGCACAAATGAAGGCTAAAAAGATGTTGATGTTATTGTGGCTTAAGCCATTATTGTAAAGAGAAAAGCTGAGACAATATATGTTAAAAATGAAGTAGAAGGAAGCTACATTTATTAGACTTTTATTTTGAATAAGAAAAAGGAAACTTAATATTTAAAGTGATAAAATGTATTGAAGGTAGTATACATAGCACAAAGCATAAACAAGATATGAAATTAAACCTAAAAACAGCTGAACTTTTATATTGCTGACTGCCTGATTATGAAGAAGTTTAATATAGATTGTTAATGTTTTAAATATAAAGTGGCTGCAGTAGAGATAAGCATCCATTAAGATTAAAAGTGTAATGTTAAGTCTTTTTTTCACTAGAATAGTGGTGGAAGTCAAACCTGAAAACTTATAAACAAGAACAGAGACTGTGAAAAGATAGCAAAGGCAAAGTAACAGATATTGATTTGGAGTATTAGTTCAACCTTTTCTGTGAAACATTAAGACAATGTGTATATAAAAAAAAATAAAAAAAGAAATTGTTAAACCTAATTTGTGAAATGTAAATTATGATTTTGTATTTTAGAAACCAGTAACAAAGAAACCGGTTCCTGAAGAAGGGTTTAACCCGAAACGTAGAAGTTAATACTGGATGTTACTGAAATAAAAGAAAAATTCTGAGAATCTTAAAAAATATAGCTTTGTAGTTTAACTGGTTGAGTGGGGTGAAAGTCCAGTGTTCATTTTTGTATTGTATTGTTGTTGTATAACTGACTGTGTTAATGTACATACAGTAATATTGTCAGTAATTGTTGAAATTTTCTTGCTGATTGTGTGTTGTGTGGATCTGGTGCAGCAGTTCATAATTTCAGGTTGTTTACATTTCAGTACATGGCATATTACTGAACTTTTCAGTTTGGTACGCATTACTCATTCACCATTGTAGAGAAACTGTTCTGTGTGTGTGTGTGTGTGTGTGTGTGTGTGTGTGTGTGTGTGTGTGTGTGTGTGTGTGTGTGGTGTTGCATGACATCAAATAATACACCTTTTATTGTGCCACAGACTAGTGTAATTGCAGGGCAGGTGCAGCAGTGTGAACCTGCTAGCCACTGCAGCTGCCTGATTTTGTACTGCGATCGTGGTATCTGTTCTTTGTTTTGCTACTTGTACTGCCATAAAAATCTGCAGTCAGTGCTCCCCCCCCCCACCAGCAGAAGGAATTTTTTACCAGATTGGATTGTTTTTCTGACCTCATCAGCACCACTGGTTGCTGAAGTTGTTTTCATTGTGTGACAGTCTCTATCTGTTGAAGCTGCAATTGTTTTTTTGGCTTCACATCCAGTATTTCCCCAATCAGAGAGTGAACGTACCAAAATCTAAATTTGGTTATAATATTGTTGTTGACCCCCCCCCAAAAAATGCCTGCAAAGAGATGTGCAAGCGAAGCTGGTTCTCACCATGGCAATGTTGGCAGTAAAATAGTCTGTGGGTGTGGTAGTACACAGACGCAGAGGTGCATTTCTGATGTGAGGAAAGGTATTTCTCCTGCAATGTTTTTTACAGCCCAATCAGTAGCTTCACTCATAACTGGAGGAGATGATGTTTCCCCAGCCGGTGCTGTTAGTGTTACTGGTGTTAGTGGTGGTGGTAGTATTAGTATTGGTGCATCAAGTTTGAATTCTGACCAGTGTACCATATCCAAAAATATTGAGTGTGAAGCAATGCCTGTGAGTGGCAGCGTAGATGATGTCATACTTCCCAGTAACATCCCAGTAACTGAACCTGAGGATTCTGATAATCATGTCAACGATAGCATACAATGTGATATTCTGTCAACCGTGGCAGTTAATGTCACACATTTTCCATGCAGTGATTCACAGTGTGGTGAAAAAATATCAGGTGATGATGGTGTAGATGATGATGATGATGATGATGATGATGATGATGATGATGATGATGATGCTGCTGCTGCTGCTGCTGTCTCAACATGCAGTCCACATGCTAGCATCCAAGCAGAAGATGTGGATGTGTGTGATGTTGACGAATATGATGATGATGTAATTGACCGCAGTTGGGAACCGGAGAAAAAGAAATTCAAAGTGGCTGTGTCTGAGTCTGTTTGCAGGAATCCCCCCCCCCCATAAAAACTTGTGATTTACCAGTTTTAGTTGATATGATGACCCAGTAATAATGATAGGTAGTCATGGTGGTCAGTTGCAGTCTAGGTGTACAGTGCCCAAAACCTCACATGCCCCCCCACTTCAGTGCTTAAAATAATGGACATAAATAAGCAACAACAAGGACATGTTAAAAGCAGAACATCATAATCCCTTGTTTGGGATTTTTTTGTTCAAGATGCAAATGATGAGTCAGTTGCAATCTGCCAGGTTTGCCATGTGTATGTGTGAGGCAAGCTAAAAAGGGGAGCCATCTGGGCACAGGAGGACAGCATACGCATCTTAACAATAGGCACATGGCACTGCGGACCCAGCACAAGCTGGCAGCTAATACCACAGTGGGGCATTCACCCTCATCACCAGCAACCATAACGAGCATGTTATCCCCTTCCATGACTGTTAAGTCCTGTAGTAAATTAAACCTGTGCAATAGTGAGGTAATAAGAGCAGAGGATTACTACAGGCATGATGAAGTGGAGGAGCATAATGACTTTGAAATGTTGTCCAGTGCTGGTAAGAGTAGTAGTTTTGGTGGTGGTGGTGGTGATGGGGAAGGCAGTATGTCTTGTGCAAGTGGTACTTCAACCCTGGTTGGCAAATCTGGCAAAATAACTGCATTTCTGGGTTTGTCATCATCACCTGTGCAACCATCTTCATCAAACATCCACACTCCACTCCCTGCCAATGCCATTCATCACAGAGCACAACCATTTGTGATCACACCCCATGTAAAATGTCTAAGTCAGCCCACGTTACAGAGTGTTTTTGCACATAAGCTGAAGTACCCCCCCAATCATACAGTGTCACGTGAACTTAATGCTGATGTAAAGGAAATGCTGACCATTGCACAACGTATCTGCTCTCACTTTTCATGATCTGGAAAGGCCAATGACCAACAGCAGCAGTTGCAGATACAAAACAGCCTGCCTCAGCACCGCTTGAAGCTGGAAGTTGTCACCTGATGGAACTCCACTTTATACATGGCTGAGAGGTTGTATGAACAATACAAAGCCATCTCAGACTATCTTGTGATACACACTAGCCGTGACAGTTCCGGGGCCTACATGTTTATGACGACTGAACAGTGGCGCCTCATGGACTCTGTAATAACAATTTTGTGTTCTTTTGAACATGCCACACAGGCAGTGAGTGGTGAGTCTGCCTCCATTAGCCAATCAATTCCACTGCTGCAGGTGCTGAGGCAAACATTGGTGAATGTACAGCATGGCCTTGATGTTGCCGGAGATGGTGGTAGCAGTATGTTGCTGCAACACATGCTGACAGTATTCAGCCAGAATCGTCATGTTGAGAGCATTCAGCGTAATGACAACTTTGCCATAGCAACAATGCTGGACCCACGATACAAACATGGAATTGCATCAGTACTGGAGGGAGAGCCTGAACAGGTAAAAAAATCAGTGATCAACTGGTGCACTTGGTTCATGGGGCACAGAAGTCATGTGCCAAGGTTAGCAAACCTCAGCAGCACAACCTGGCTGAAGGTGTACCTGTAGGACTATCAAGCATATCTTGCAATGGGAAGGGGACAGCAGTTCCAGGTGGTCTGTTATCCAAAGTGTCTGGCATCAACCCACTTTGGAAGGCTTTGTCCCAAGTGGGTATTTGTGAAATAAAATGATTCGGGAGAACAGGACGATGCATCAACAACTGGACTTAGTGCTGCTGAGAAAATGGTTGAGTCATATTCATCTGAAAACTGGCATCTGACAGTAACTGAAGATCCTATTTTGTACTGGAGTGAAAAGGTCAGTGAATGGCCAGAGCTGACTACAGTAGCACTGAAGTACCTCACATGCCCACCTTCCAGAATAAGTGTTGAGAGGGTATTCAGCTCAGCAGGTGCAATAGTCAGGGATCATCGGACAAACCTGCCTCTTGCAAATGTTAGTTTGCTAGCATTCATTAAAATGAATGAGAGGCACATACCAGCACAGAGCGCAACCTTGGTATTCGTACACCGGCCTAGTCATGGTGGTTTTGGTCCTGTGGAAATGGATTATCCTGCTGGTACTGGCAGTGGCTGCCTGAAATGGCCCACCACTGATGTAGATGGACACAATGGAGAAAGAATTTCCAAGCAGTCACACTTCAGACATTGATAACTGTGAGGGAAGCTTTCTTTATGAGGATGATGATGGACTTAATGTTGCCAGGTTTTAACTGAAGTTGTTAAAAGGCGGTGTGCCACCCCAGACCACCACCACTGGGACTGATGTTAGCCACTGCAACCACTCACCATCAGTCTGTCTGCCCCCTGGACCACCACCACCAGGACTGATTTTAGCCACTGCCACCACTGAGCATGAGTCTGTCTGCCCCCAGACCACCACCACCACTGGGACTGATGTTAGCCACTGCCACCACTGAGCATGCATCTGTCTTCCCCCAGAACACCACCACTGGGACTGATATTAGCTACTACCACCACTGAGCATGAGTCTGTCTGCTCCCCAGACCACCACCACCAGGACTGAGCCACTGCCACCACTGAACATGAGTCTGTCCAGACCATCACATCCATCAGCCACAGACACAAAGCCTCTTAATATTTAAACCATAAAGTGAGTATGTGTACTCATTTTTGTTATGCTGTTTCACTTCCTTTAGTTGTATGCTTTGTTTTCTGTAGCTTTTCAGAGCTGCAATGGTCAAACACATATGGTACACTTATGTTGTTTTTTTTACAGGTTAACATAAAAAGTCTCCTTCACTAAAACTCGGTGGGACTGGTACTGCAGTGGTACCATACAGAGGAACCTATGGAACATCCATGTGAAATCCATTCTGGTAAGTATGAGGATTTTATTTCATCCTTTTCACTGTTTTGGAAAGACTGCAGCAAATGTGGCTGACTATGATTCATAAACTAAGTGACATGTGTACGTCACCAAAACTATTTCTGTAAGTTATCATTCATGCACTGTATTCTGAACTTGCAGCTGTGCAGCCCTGACCATGACAGCGTTGAAAAAGTTGCACACAGGTTGTGTTACTTGACAAGATATGGTTTGAAATGTAACTTGACTTGAGATTGAGAACCAGGGAGGACAAATTACAATTAAGTTGTAAAGTCATTCATTTCTTGTTTTGAAAGCATCCAGTTGCTTTGTTGTTCTGTCAAGTGGCCTTATCCAAAGTTCTTCAACATCAGGCACCCCTCCCGGGCTTGGGAACACCTGCAGCACGCAGAAGTCATTTCATTAGATGACCATGGCTATCATTAACAACTGAACTCCAGAAGGATGCAGATGAAATCTGTGAAGAAGTAACAAAATAAACCATTACAGACAAATCTGCAAATATGCTTCCCCCAACCCCCCAAAAATATACTTACCTTCATGTGCTTGAGAGTTATCCATTTCCAATTTCAATGCAAAAAAATTCTCATTGAGCACTGGAATGTGCACACCAACAGTTTCTGTGACCTGTGATACAGAACAATACCATGAATACATGTCCATATCAACCCCCCTTCTCATCTACAAAATAGACAAACACATATCTATATATATCAACTCAGCAAGGCTACTATTAGTGTACAGACAAAGGGCACCCTTTCATCCAGTTGACGTGATCACATTGCATTTGCTTAAATCGCCTCGCAGAACACATTGGACCAGCAACAGTACGCTCACGGTCATCATTTTATTCTGGGGGACTTTGAATATGCTGTAACGCTCCCATTTCACTTTGTTACCACTTGTCAATTTTCTGGACACAAGGCGGATGCATTTTGAGCATGCAGAAAAAATCTGGGGACTCTGTGCCACCACTGTGCTCATGACTGAGTGGGCCATTAATTCTGGGGGACTTTGTATTGGCCAAAACACTCCCATTTCACTGTGTTACCACTTGTCAATTTTCTGGACACAAGGCAGATGCATTTTGGGCATGCAGAAAAAATCTGGCAAGTCTGTGCCACCACTGCATGCATGACTGAGTGCGCCATTAATTCTGGAGATGCATTTTGTGTGTTGTGTGATTGTGAGCCCATGATATCATACTGACATTATCAATTAAAGCAGCATTGCAAAAATGTTGTGACCATTTTGAACTGTACTTTTTTATACTTCTTTACATTGCCACAGCCACTAGTTACCTCTGAGTCATGACTTGAATGATACGCTTCTTTTCACAATTTCTGTCTGCTTTATTTAGTTGACTACTTTTTTCTTGTATAAAAAAAATGAGCATGCCTTTCAATATTGTTCTGACCAGGTTTGTATTTATTTGCAGCTGCTTTTCAATAAATATTGTTCTGTGGTGTCATAAAACACTGCCTGCTGCATAACTGTTAATTTATAACGGAAGATGATATAACAAGCTAACTGATGAGATGGAGAAAAGCAGAGAAAACAAAGACCTGGTCAGCACCAATTTAAAAGGAATGCTCCTTTCATTATTTCACACATGAAAAAGGTAGTACAACAGACTCAACTACCGGAAATTCTCATACCATTCCAGTCGGGATGTAAGTAAAGAAGTTGTAACATTGCATTAAAATATAGGTCAGAGTTCTCAACAGATTGTTGTGCTGCTTCTTTACGAAGATTCACCACGTTACATAGTTATTGTGATGCACATAACTACCTAATATGTGGGTGCCTTACTTCAGAAATCTTTCTTGCTCCACGTAAGTACAATACATTTCTGTAATGTGTAATTTCATTACAGTGTGTCATGTGACAGAGAATTCCCCATGCAGAAAAGCCACCCACATTCTACCCACTTTCTCAACAACATTGGGACATGATGCCAGGGGGAGTGCGAGTGCGTGCTCCACTATAGTGAATGTCCGGCAGCTATCTGAATGTTTCATTATGTTTACAAGGTTCACTTTGTGGTGGAAATGTGAAAGACGTTTCCCGCTAGACTCTTCTTACCGGAAATGTGCCCACATGTTTCTCACTAACTGACATGTATAACGCAAAACATTCAAGAACTTCTGGACAATCGAACATTCACTGTAATGGCTGCCCATCCGTTCTCCTGGCATCACCGTCTAGCGTTGCTGAGAAAGGAGAGGGCAGAATTTGGGTGGCTTTTGTGAACGGAATTCTCTGTGTGTGCTGTAGTGAGATATGGGCGGCTCTCCTGAAATATATTGACAGTAATGAACAAAAACCCTAAGCTAGCCATATCGGAATCAAGTGTATGAACAGGCAGAATCTTGTTCGTATCTATTTCACAAGCAAAATAGTTATAGAGCCTCAGTAATGTTTACTTTAGTAGCGGGCTCCATGAATAGGATTTTAAATGTTTCATAAACAGCATGAAGGCTGAGCAATGTGGTATGTTGTGCTAAACTGCATGTGTGCCGTCACTGTTCTTTCCTGTGTGTGCATACATTGTACAGCTTTATGTAGGCATGTATATGGTAAGACTTGTTGCATTGTCAAGAATAAAGATTACAAAGAATACCTGATGTACATTTTATTGGTACCATCAGCGCCAGCAGACTAAGCGATATATTTTTCCAGAGGTATTGGGTCACTGTGCACCTCAGTCACTCACAGTACACACATGACTTTGCAGAGATCACAGCACAAAAAAACACATGCTCTCCTAAAAGTTGTGTGTGCAGTATAGTATATAATGGGACTAAGGTGCACTCTGGCCAGACACCTCTGAAAAAGTATCGTATCACTTAGTCCACTGATAATGATGGTGACAATAAAATATACCGTATTCTGCTTGCTATTGTTTATAGCATAAACACTTCCTGCAGCAAGTCAGCAACAGCAATATATGTTTGCAACACACTGCACAATGTCTGATATCTCACACACACACACACACACACACACACACACACACACACACAGGAAACAACACTGACTGCACACATACAATTTTACACATCATACTTGCACTACTCACAACTGCTTGTCCACAAGCACTCCAAAACAAAAAGTAAACATTACTGAGGCATTGCAACTACAGAAGGGAAAATGTGTATTATTAAACAACAGCAAAAACACACACACAAAAAGCAGTACAGCACAGTAGTGGGGGTCCGAAAAACAATCCTTAATTTGGCCATGGGATGCCGTGGTGGTCCAGCGGCAGGTGCAGCATGTAGTGTTTGCAGCTGCTGTTGTTGGATTGTATCTACTGCTGCACAGCACCTACCTTCTCATTATTGTCCTCCAGGGCTGCCCACACCAGAGCAATGTCGGCCTCTGTTGCAGGGACTGTGGTGGGGTCCACTGCAGGTGGAAACCCAGAAAGTGGTGGTGGTGGAGAGGGTGGTGCTGGTGGCTGTGGTGGCAGTGGTGGTGGTGGAGAGGCTGCTGCACTGGCCTTCCTCCTGCAGTGGCAGTGGTGAGGCACAACTTCAACCCAGCAGCACCTCAGCCACTGCAACAGAAGGGCCAGAAGGTGGACGCCTGGCCCTTCCATGGCAGCCTGCCACTCCACCTTGTGGTGGTTCAACAGTGGGTGCGCTGGCCACCAGTCCCCAAATGTGTCCCCCAGGGGCCACGTGTACCAGCACACTACACAGATGGCACAGAATGACTGTGTTGTCTCCCTCACAGAGTTAAAAACCCACACACTGGGGAGCTGTGGGGACCAGATATAGTCCTAGCACCACCTACATCTTCCTGGGGCACCTCCTGTGGCTGAGGAGGTGGTGGAGGGTGCTGCTGGAGCTCCTGCAGCTGCTACCAGTGATGGTGGTAGTGGCGGGTAGGTGAATGCACAGCAGCCACCGGTGGTACTGGTGCTGCTGCTGCTGATGCTTCCATGAAGCAACACCCAAGAGTCAGAAGCAGTCCAGCAACACATGACTGCCCCCATGTGTGTGCACTTCCCTCCTCTGCCCACACCCACGGGCCAGTGACTCTCCTTCTCCAGGGTCCATCCTTCCCACACACATCCCCGACTATAAACGAGCCCAGCCAGACTCGATGCCTAGCCTTCACCCGGCGGCCGCACTCACTCTCACACTCCCAGACATACACACACAGTCACACACACGTAAAAAACAAAACAAAACTTATAAAAAAAATTCACTTCAAAAAAAAAATCACAAACACAATACAAAAACAAAATAAAGAAGTAGCTTTTAAAAAAGCTGTTTTATTCAGGCACAAAAGCAATAAAACACTTTCTGACACTGACACACAAACTGCTCTCCTCTCCAAAAAGCCTTCTCCCTCTACAACTGCAAAGGAGAAAGTGAAACTGCTTCTCTGACTCATTTTCTTCCTGCCTGGCTAAAGCATGTGACTTACAGTACTGTAAGCCATGTGATGTGTGGGGTGCTGCCTATTTTCTTGTCACTTCACCTTGCTTGCATTAAGGCATAATGAGAATGCAAAGTAATAATGAGCATGAAGTGAGCACCTTGTGTGCCCTACTTTGCTCTGTTTCGTTAACATCGGCGCGCTACTGCGTCCACTTTGCTAGCAGATTAAAAATTTTGCTGCATCTCTAACTTCCACTACAATTTGTGTGGAACTACATGCACATCCTAGAAAGACTCAGTGCTCATTACCAGCTCTCTTGAGCACACTCAGCCTGACAGTCAGTACACAACATTGCTTACCACTGCTATAAACAAGGGATTCAACAAATGGAAAGGCATAGCAGCACTTACTTATTTTGGTGATTTGATTGCAATAGAAACTGGTCAGCCATGCTGACCAGCTCTAAAAAGTATGGCGGCTCAGTATACACTAGAAAACCATTCAATGCAGCACTGAACACTCTTAAGATACACCTCAAAATGTTACTCACCTGACATCCCACAAGTGTTTAAAGAACAACTCTCTATTATCATAAAATGCTTACAGTACTAGATCTACACCAATTATGTTTTAACATTACTGTTTTAGTGCATTGTTATTTGTTTACTTCCCCTGCTGTTGATGTACTAAATATTGTAGATAATGTAACAATAATTTTCTTGAATCTTTCAAAATGTATCTGACTCTCCCCTGCTAAACACACAACTGCTGTTTGTGACATCACAGCCTGTTGTCATGGTGAGCACAATGATATCATAAACCAAGACACTGTGAGGTTAACAGGGGAGAGGCAAATGTTTTCCAATGTTTTGTTTACAGACGTTTTAGATGGACTGCCAAGATGTGCTTTAAACCTTGGAAAGAAACATTAAAAATAAAAAAATAAAATGTATTCTCTAGTAAATCGTAACTGTTGAAACATCTTATCTATGAAAACATGTGCAGAAGTGCAGAGTTGCTCTTAAGTCTAGGTCTAGGAGGTCAAATCATGGAAAGCCATGTGTGCAAATGCCAGGAGCCTTAGCAACAAGATGGAAGATCTGGAGGCTGTCATGGTCCAGTCAGACCTGGACATTGTGGCCATCACTGAAACCTGGTGTAATGATAACCATGACTGGGAGATGGCCATACCAGGCTACAACGTATTCAGAAGAGACAGGGCAGGCAGGATGGGAGGAGAAGTGGCACTGCATGTGAAAAATGACATAAGGGCCCCAGAGATCCAGGAGGAACAAAATGGGGGAAAGATACTGTGGGTTAAGCTGGAAAGGAAAATGGGGCCAGCCATCTGCACAGGTGTGGTCTACAGACCACCAGCCCAGGAGGAAGAAACAGATAGGGAGCTGATGTTAGCCATCCAAAGGATGGCAGGCAAGGGTGAGGTAGTACTGGTTGGAGACTTAAATATTCCAGACGTGGACTGGAGCATCCCAGCAGCAGCATCAACTAGGAACAGATTTATCCTGGACTTCCTTAAGGGTGCCTTCCTCAAGCAACTGGTCATGGAACCAACTCGGCAGAAGGCAATACTGGACCTTGTGCTCACAAACAGGGACAGTGTGATGGGGTTAACAGTGGAGGAGCACCTGGGGAACAGTGACCACCAATCACTGTGGTTTGAAATCACAGAAAGAGCAGAACCAAACCACACAAAAACACATATCCTGGATTTTAGGGGGTCAGACTTTGGGAAAATGGGCAGATACTTGAAAGAGGAATTAAGAGGAATGGGGCAGGAATCAGAAGTTGAGGAACAGTGGGCAGTATTTAAAATGGGGATTACAAGAGCAACAGAGTTATGTATTAAGCAGGTTAGCAAGAGCAAAAGGAAGAGGAGACCATTATGGTTTTCCAAAGAGGTAGCAAAGAAAGTGAAAGCCAAAGAGATTGCATTCAGGCAATACAAAAAGACACAGGCAGAAGAGGATAGGAAGAAGTACCTGGAGAAGCAAAGGGAGGCAGGGAGGTCAGTAAGGGAAGCCAAAGCTCAGACAGAAGAACACATTGCAAAATCAGTGGGTAGAGGGGACAAAACCTTTTACAGGTACATAAGTGAAAAAAGAAAGGCAAAGGGAGAGATAGTGAGACTGAAGGGGGAGGATGGGGGCTGTGTGGAGGATGACAACAGTAAAGCTGACATATTGAGCAGGTATTTCTGCTCAGTCTTTACAGAGGAAGAGGAGGATAATGGGTCTGAATGGAGTACAAGGGGTGAGAATGGTGCAGAAATGGACACAAGTCCCTTTACACGAGAAAGGGTCCTGAAGGAACTGGAAGTAATAGGAGTTGATAAAGCAATGGGGCCAGATGGGGTGCACCCCAGGGTCCTTAAAGAACTAAGAGAGGTGGTGACTGAACCTCTGGCTATCCTCTTTAGCTGATCACTGGAAACAGATGAGGTACCCAAAGACTGGAGGACAGCAGATGTAGTCCCCTTATACAAAAGTGGGAACAAAGAGGAAGCGGGGAACTACAGACAAGTCAGCCTCACCTCGGTAGTGGGGAAGATCATGGAAGCACTACTGAAGGAGAGATTGGTGGGACATCTGGTAGTCAGTGGACTACAGGACCCAAGGCAGCATGGTTTCACCAGGGGGAGGTCATGTCAGACCAACCTCATTGAATTTTTGACTGGGTGACTAGGGAGGTGGATCAGAGGAGGGCAGTGGACATGGCCTATCTGGACTTCAGCAAGGCCTCTGACACTGTGCCACATAGAAGACTATTGCACAAACTGGGGAATATGGGTGTGGGCAGGACAGTAGTGTGGTGGGTGGGTAACGGGCTGGGCGGCAGGACACAGATGGTGGTGTAAATGGCTGTCACTCCACAGAGGGAAGAGTGACCAGTGGGGTACCACAGGGATCAGTGCTGGGACCGGTCCTATTCAATATCTTCATCAGTAACATTGCTGGGACCTAGAAGGCAGAATTTCACTGTTCACTGATGACACAAAGCTCTGTAACAGAGTAGACACACCAGAGGGTGTAGACAGAATGAGAAGGTACCTGCAGAAACTTGAAGAATGGTCAGGGGTTTGGCAGTTGAAATTCAATGCAAGGAAGTGCAAGATAATGCATATGGGGCACAAAAACCCTGGCACACTATATCAGTTGGGGGGTGAGGATATAGCATGCACCAAGCAGGAAAGGGATCTTGGGGTTATCATCTCTGATGATGTCAAGGCGTGGAAACAGTGTGACAAGGCAGCAGGTAAAGCAAATAGGATACTGGGATGCATAGGCAGGGGCATCACCAGCAGGAAAAGGGAGGTCATAATTCCACTATACAAGACACTAGTGAGGCCCCACCTGGAGTACACTGTACAGTTCTGGAGACCTTACCTACATAAGGACATAGACAGGGCAGAGAAGGTTCAGAGGAGGGCAACAAAGATGCTGCATGGATTGCATCACAAGTCCTATGAGGACAGGTTGAAGGAACTGAACATGTACTCCCTGGAGGAGGAGGAAATAGGGGATATGATAGAGACATACAAGTATCTTACAAGGAGGAACAGGGTGCAGGAATACACTATTTTTAAGCAAAAAAGATATTCCAGGACTAGAGGGCATGGGATGAAGTTGGAGGGAGGATGATTTAGAGGAAACATGAGGAAGAATTTATTCACAGAATGGGTGGTGGACAAGTGGAACACCTTGCCAGAGGAAGTGGTGGGGGCTGAAACAATCATGGGATTTAAGAATGCATGGGACAGACATAAAGGAATTCTGGATGTCAGGGGTAAGGGGCAACAGACTTCTTGGAAAACATAAACTGAACTTACAAGCTCAAATGGGCAGACTGGGTGGACCATAGACCCTTATCTGCTGACACTGTCTATGTATCTGTGTAAGTTGCTGATGGCCTCTCATGAGTAAATGCTTACTCTTTGACCATTCAGATTACAAGAACACATTATGCAATAGGCCAAATCTATAAGAAAACATATTATTCAGTCTCCTTTGGGGATTTGCTCCTGCAAAGTACAGCTTGAACAATAAAGTAAAACAAAAGTAAATAATTTGTTGGGGAAAGAGTTAATAAATAGAGAAGACATATACTGGAACTACTGTATATGTCAAAAATATTCAAACTTCCATGTTTAGTGTATTTTTTAACTGGGCTCCTTAGTTTTCACTTTTTTCTTGAAAAGGCAGTTACAGCTAGACTAGTAGCATGGTAAAATAGCTACTGTTTGCTATGCTAGTGACCTGATTAGAAAACAGACTTGAGTCATTTGGAGGCTGTCTGGGGGAGGAAGGACTGAACATCCTGAGGGCAGCCCTTCTCCATGGGGAGGGGGAACGTACACCCCACTGGCCGACTGCCACCTGTAGGAACCTATTCTATCCCAGTCATTAGGTAATTTTAGACAGGTTCTTAAAATGTACATATTACCTAATGTTGAATGTAATTGTTTGTGATATTTACTTTCTGTGTCATTTTTGTTATGTGAGGCTGTTGTAGTATTTGTTTCTTGCCAACCATGTAAATGGGCCATATAACCATGGAACATATCAGAGTAAATAAACAAATACAAACAGAGGCGAGAAAGAAGTAAGTACCTCAGCTGGGACTTGAACCCTGGCTGCCAAAATACCATTCATATTAAGCTAACCAGCTGCTGAGACAGCTGGAACCTGGGCTGTCCCAAGCACATTGCTCTTTCTCAAATGCACACCCAATGACAACATAAATATTTAAAGCAATGTAAAAGCCACTCTAGAGTGACCTGGGGTGCTCTATGACAATAATCAAATCAGAACCAACCAGTCATGGCACTTACCTAGGGCATATATCAAAACCCCAGCAAGCATTGCCTTTATGCTCAGTGCTCATTTCTTTTTGCCAAATATAAATTGCCATCTGAGACAACTGGAACTTGGGTTGTTCCTGAGCACATTACTCTTTCTCAAATGCACAAATCAAATCAAATCTGGGTGGCGGCACTGCAAAAATCAACAGCTGCATGTTAAGGGGACCCCATGGTCAGAAGCTGGTGGTGCCGCCATGAAGACATAGCATGTACATTGCATAATTGCACATGCGTGGGTCTCAGAGGTGAACATAGAGGTAAAACCTATTACTGCAGCACAGTGATGGTCCAGTCCCCTGGTGGCTCCACACAAACAACTGGGTACCTTCAAGACAGTCCTGTGGCAGAGGACACAATGGAATCAGGTAAGCCCCAGAGAAGTCAGATAGAGGGATTTTGCTTTGGGTCAGCTGGGGAGAAAGGAGGATAAAAAAATGATAAAAGAAAAGGCAGTTACCTATTCAACACTGGGAGCAATAGGTTGATTGATGGCCTGTTGGTAAGTGGTATGCCTTGTTGTGCTGACCACACAGACCTGAATCCCAAGCCCAAGTTGTCACACATTGGGCTTCCTTATAAGCAGTGCTGTGTATTTGTCTTAGATACCTCCAGCCTCACAGAGTATGGGTGGCGTGTCATTACAAAACTGGCCCTTGGTGACCCAGGGGAGGCTGTTGTGGGCATAGATTTTATCTATTTCTTGAAAATTGTTTACAAACAGGAAATGCACACTGAGATTGATAATTATCTCATTTTTCAAGATTGCTTTTGGGTAGAAACACATATTTAAATTGTATTCAGTTACTAGTTACATAAATAGTTTATGTTACTCATCGGTTACACACCAAATAGCAGGGTGAAATCCAACCACTGGCAGGACACAGGATGCAGACATATGACATGGTATCATATAGCCAGGCCTGTGCCAGCACGTGGCAGTCAGAGTGTGGTTGTTAAGCCTTCCATTTCAGGCTGTATCTCAGTGAACAGGGTCTGGGAAGCAAGTTTAGGGAGATGGAAAAAGGTGGAAATAATTGTGGGGCTCAGGCATATGATACCATCATACACTCCTTTCCACCTGTGGCACTGGACGCTCTGGTTCCCCTGTAACCCTCACCTCCATTCAGAAGTGTTCCACCTGTTCTCAACATCAGAATCTTAGACCCTTAATATTAGTCACTTTTTAAACTGTTGCTCATCACTGACAGCAACCTAGAACCTCAGTGCTGGATGATTTAGTGAATTGACTGAGATTTGTATAGCCTTTCATCTTTAGGTCACAGATTTAGATCTGTCCCAGGTTTCTGAAGTGGTGTGCTGTATATGTCTGCTTTTTAATGATCTATGTGACATGAGTTGCAGTGATACTCAGCCTTTTTCCAAGTGAAGTGGTTTGAACATCACAGAAGGCAACATTACAGCTGATTTTGTTTTGCCACTCTTATTGATAGCCTCAGTCAAAAGACTGGAGTTCCACAAGGTCTGGATGAGGGACATCGTCAATATGCTGTTAGGAAGCTTCCTTTGTAGCTTTGAATAATAGAGGGCTTCTGTCTCCAGTACTGTCAGTCTAGTATCTTTCCAAAGCACTGCAGATTCACTAAAATTAAAAAAAAAATTAAAATATTTTGGTTATCAATTACACTATAGAATCACTAAAACTAACAGAACAAATATTTTGGTTATCGGTTTTTTTTTGGTATTGGATGGGATTGTGTCAATGTAAGGCTAATGCAATTGATCTGATGACAAGAAGGCATCTTTTGGAATGCTTAAGATGAAGATATAGTGAACATAATCTTTTACCCTTGAGCTTCCTGACTAAATCTACATAGACTCACCACAATTAATTTGTAAGCTGTTAGCTAGATAAAACATAAATTACTTATACATCAAAACAGCACACCTTACCTTTATAACATTTGATGAACTCAGCAACTTTTACTGACTGCAACATGTTTGTCTGAATAAAATAATTGGCCAAGCTTACAAACATCAACACAGCACTCCCTTGAGAAAGACACTGAATTCTGATTAACCTAAACCACTATATTTTTCTGCAATGCAGAATAATGATTCAGTAGCAGAACCAATCTTAGAATGCATAAATGGCATTATGAACTAAATTGCCATGGCAGAAACAACATACATAGTATAACACGTGCATAATGGTTTCTGCTTCGGTGTGGCCAAGAGAATACCATAGGTGTGTAAGCTAAACTGTGCCTCAGTAGATACTACCTATGTAGAAAAAGTAATGATATTTGTTCATGTCTCATATCAAAGGCTGAATGTTCTCATCTTTAGCAAATGACCATAAAGCACTGGATGAATAAACATCTTTTCATTCAGAATATATAGCAGTAACACAACATATTTTATTTATTTTGATTCAAAGAGTGGATTTTCCAGATTGCAACTTCAGTGGTCTGGGATCTCCAGATTAGACAGATCAAACATATAGGCAGACAGTGTGCTTAAGTGGTTAGTGCACAGAATGTTGAACTTTGAGATTTCTGATCTAAAAAACACTACATACACTTCTTTACTTTAGATTTCCCTGCAAAACTGGGTAAAAACAGTGCTTTACATAAAACTATCTATTTACAGCGGTAGTTATAGATAAGTTGCTTGGTACCTCAGTGTGCCATGGTGTCTGTGGCACTCCAGGTGGTGTGCTGAGCGGTACCTATCAAAGCATCAATGATGCATTAAGTACCTTTTGAAGCACGAAGATTTCATAATTAATTGATTCCCATGATCTGGTGCTTAAATGCGCCAGGTGGCACTGTTAGCAGTAACAATTCTCTTGTTAAACTGCAGATTTCCTGTGTGTGTCCCCACAGTCCACATCTAGCTGGAAATCAATTTGCAGATAAAACCAATGAACTTTTTTCTGCAGGTGTCATGCATTCAGATTGAGCCCTGTAATTAGCCCTTTACTGAAAAAAGAAAAACATCTTTTTTCAGTTTGACCACAAATTACCCATATTTAGGAGCATGAGAAAAAATGACAGGGAGAGTTATGAATACAGTGGATTCCACTAAAGTGCACTTTGGTTTAGTGCACATTCAGTTTTAGTGCACAACTTTTTGTTTTCCCATTTTTTTTTATATACTCTCTGTGTTATAAATTATGCTTAAGTGCACTCTCTGTAAGTGCACTTTTCGGTTAAATACACTGAAAGCCAGATCGTTAGCACATTTGCCTGTGTGTAATTACCGCTGGATTAGTGCTCTTCACTTAATGAGGTGTTGAGTCTGCATTTAACACCTGAAGCTATTACTGCTTCTCTGCATTCAGCCTGACCAACATGGAGTGAAGAAAAATCACTTTAAACTTGTCCCAAAAAATTCAAGTGCTCAGCGTTTGGAGCAACAGAATGTCAAGTGTGTTGATGTTGTAGGAGAATTTGGGGTAGCTGTGTTCACTGCCACATGAATTATTTTAAACAAGGACCATCTGCTGTCTGATTGGGGGCATTGTGATCATCAGACCAGAAAATGCAGACGAGCAGGAAAAAAGTGAAAAGGTTGAAGCTGCTTTTCTACAATGGTTCACTGCAGCTTGAGGTATGGACACACCTGTAAATGGTCCCATTCTTGTAAAAAAGGCAGGGGACCTAGGGTTAACAATCAGGCTAAACTTTACCACTACCAGCAGCTGGTTGAGCCACTGGAAAGAATGGAATGGCATAATTTTAAAGAGGTGTCATGGGGAAAAAAAGATGCAGATGGTGAATCCATGAGACAGCTGGCTAATCACTGTGCTCCCAAAAATTTTAAAGACTTTACTTCTGACTGCATCTACAATTGTGAGGAGATCCACCTCTATTTTAGAGCAACACCAGTGGGTACCCTGTCATTTTAATCAGATGCTACATGCGGTGGTAAAAAGGCAAGAGAGTGCATTTCTGTATTGTTTTGCTGCAGTTTGCCCAGGACTGACAAGCTGAGACCACTGGTTATCAGCAAATCTAAAAAAAAATCATTGCTTTTCTGGACTGTCAGTTGAAGCACTACCTGTAGACTATGACAGCAACAGCAGCAACGATGCATGGATGACTGGTGCCATATTTTGTACCTGGCTTAAAAAAAATCAATGTTGTCATGCACCGCAAAAGAAAAAGGATTGCCTTACTGCTAGACAATTGTTTGGCCCACCCTGACATACCTCTCACTCACATTCAGCTGATTTTTCTACCCCCGAACATCACATCACATCATTAATTCAACCCCTTGATATGGGGATCATCAGAAATGTGAAGCACCACTACCAGACTCAGGTGAGCACCAAGCCCCCCTGAATGTATCTTACATTGCAACTTGCATTTATTTTTGTTTTGCAGATACTTGAAAGATAATTCTACGTATGGATTGTGGGATTCTCAACACAGTTACTGAAATGTCTAAGAGGGTTTCTATTCTCGACAGTATCCAAATGCTTGATAGTGCTTGGCAGCAGGTGAAACCAGAAACAAAAAAGAACTGCTTTAAAAAAGCTGGATTTGTCGATTGGCCCACATCATTGGAGGCAAAGGAGGAAGTTGTGAGAGGAGCCTGCTCCAACACTACTCCCTAACATTAACCTTGAGGATTTCAACACATTGACAAAACCCTAGTGGCAACCAGGATAGTCTCTGATGCCAAAATTTGTGAAGAGATAATAGGGCAACCAGAGGAGGACGAGGAACAAATTACAGAAACCCAGACAGAGCAAGAAGTACACACGGCAGAAGCTCTACAATGCTTTGATCAAGAAAGCTTGTTTGTGCGCACTGAGAGAAAAAGATCTGACAAAACTGTTTGAGTTTGAACACTATGTAATGCAGCTTGCTATTCAGAGCTCAAAACAAAGTAAGATAACTTCATTTTTTGGAACTGCTAATGTAGGGGGACATTCAAATGCAAACTTTTCTGGGGCTGTATAACAGCGTTTACTTTATTGTTTAAATGGCTGTGCTTGTGCTTGTTTAATTTTGAAAATAAAAGTTATTTTGACCAAAACGCTTGTGCCTGTATACACGACTGGAAATTGATAAAAAGTGCAACGTCAGATAAATGCACATTCTGCTCAAATGCCTGATTTGGTCATACAAAATGGCCACGCATTAAAGCAGAATCCACTGCACTTGTAAATTTTACTTGCAGTCCTCAGCCGTCAGCTTTTTCCCATGCATTATAGTCAGGAGTTTGGGAAAAGAATTTGTAGAGTGGGTCTTGAAACACTCTAATTCAAAATGAAAGTTCTAAACGAAGCAGTGCCATTAATTTAGTTATTTCTCCCACACATCATGAGCAGCAGAGAAGCAACACCACGTCTTTGTGTTTGTATTTTCTCTACAATATTTATCATCTCAGTACTATCTTTAATGTAGTGATTTTGTTTTTACTACCAGATCCCTAATGTGAAAATCGTATACTGAAATAGGTTCTAGAATAGAGCCAATTCCCAATACTATTGGTCTTCCTGGTGGCTATAGAGGGTCTTTATGTATTTTAGGAGGGTGTAGAAAATTGGGATACATGGATCATTTTCAGTAATGCATTTTTCCCATTCAATAATCCACCCATTTTCAGCAGCTCTTGATATTACTTCCTTAACTAAACTTGGTACTTTATCTGTAGGATCTTCTGTAAGCGTAGATAATTCTCCTTTTTCCCAACATTTCCAAACATTTTTCTCTATAAGTTTGATAGTCTTCTATTACTATTCCTCCTCCTTATCTGTTTTCTTTATTGTAATACTAGAGTCATTCTAAAGATTTCTTAGAGCTGCAAATTCCCTTGGAGTTAAATTAAAACTTGTTCTTCTGTCCTTATTTTTTCTTTTTTCAACAGCATTTCAATATCTTTACTTACTAGACAAATATATGTCTATTATATATGGGATTGGCCCTGGGGGTAGGTATTGTGACTTGATTTTTAATTTCTGACTAAATTTCCATTTTTTTATTTGCTCTTCAGGGTTGCTTAGATTTCTTGAGTCTTCAGGAGTATTATCAAAATAACATCGTAATCTTAATTTCCTAAAAAAATGATTAAAATCTAGTTTAATTTCAAAATCATTAATCTTCTCATGAGGACAACATTTTAGACCATTTTTTAATATTTTCACTTCTTCATCTGTCAAAACCCTCTTTGATAGGTGAAAGACAGCTATTTCATTTGTGATTTGGTTACCACCTGTAACTGTTGTTCTTTTAGGTTTTTCTTTTTTCTTTCCTTCTATTCCTGTACCTATTTCTATTCTTCCTCCTCCTGAAGCTCCTTCATCTCAGTCTGATGTTTTGTTCATCTCTTTGTGTGTAAATTGATATCCTTGTGGATGTCTTCCCTCTGTCTTCTCTCTCTTCCTCTGTAACCTCTCCTTCTGAAAAATGGCCCCTCTATCTCCTGCTTGTTCAATATCAGTGTCACTACTCAAGTATATATTATCCCTCAGAAACTGGATTATAAATGTATTGTGTCCTAGTTTTTGTATCTTTATTTTAAACCAATCACAAACTTCCCTTCGCTATAATCGTTTAAGTGCCTTTTTAAATTTTGTTATTTTCAAAACTCTTATTTCATTTTCACTATTAAGTCAGTCTGTTTGTTGACCTTATCTAAGAACATTTCAAGTTCTTCTTCTGATAAGAAGAAGAGGTAAAAAACAGTTATCAGAAGAAGAACTTAAAATGTTCTTAGATAAGGTCAATAAACAGATTGATGAATATGAAAATGAAATAAGAGCTTTGAAAATAGCATGGTCCCTTCATATGCTAACCTATTTATGAACTGGTTTGAGGAAAAGTTCATATATACCCACAACTTATTCGAGAAAAATATTCTTGAATGGAAACACTTTATTGGCAATATATTTGTCTTAAGGGAAGGCATAGAAAAAGATTTATTGGAATTTCATGACTTTTTAAATCACAGTACAGCCTTTTTGAAATTCACTTTAAGTTATGATTTGCAAGAAATTTTGTTTCTGGATTTACTGATTTATAAAAAAGAGGGACGTCTGCTATCCAGGATGTTTAGAAAAACTACAGACAGAAATACTATTTTAAGGGCAGATAGTTTTCATCCAAAAAAATTAGTGGAATCAATTCCATATAGTCAATTTTTAAGAATTAAATTAAATTGCTCAGAGGAACCGGATGTGGAAGAATTTGCTGAAGAAATGACAGAAAGATTTAAAGTGAGAGGTTATCAGGGAGAACTGTTAGAAAAAGCAAAAATTAAAGCATTCTCAAAAGATAGGAAGGTATTATTAAAGAACAGGCAAGAGGTACATGAAACAGGGAATACAGAGAATAAAATAATTTTGTCTTTAAAATACAGTGACATCTTTGGATCTATTAAGTCAGTAGTGAAAAAACACTGGCATGTATTAAATTCAATGAAAATGGGGGAAAAGGCATTTCAGAGAGGTCCTCAAATTGTAGCTAAAAAAGTTAAATCTTTGTCTGACCACTTGGTACATACAGAACACAGAATCCTAGAAATAAAAACATCACAGATCTATTTACAAAGGAAGAATTAAGGGGTAATTTAATTTTCCCTGTGGTAGATGTGTGCATTGCCACAATACTTATAAAATTAAAAATGTCAGTAACTTAAGTAAAAATGAAGTTTTTGAGGTCAAAAGTTTGATAAACTGTCAAACAGAAGAAGTTATTTATGGTATAAAATGCACTTGTGACCTCCTATATATAGAAAAAACAAAAAGAGCTTTGAAGCAGAGAGTGGAAGAACATAAAGGGTATATAAGAAATAGAGATCTTACATCCTCCATTGCAAGACATTTTATAGAAAGAGGTCATCAAATTCCTACTCTTAGGTATTTTGGAATTGAAAGTTTCAAAAAATAAAAGAGGAGATTTCAACAATAAGTTATCATTAAGGGAAGCTATGTATATAAATTATTTTCAGACATGTACCCTAGATTTGGTTTAAATGAAGTGATAGAATGGCAAGTGATTCTTTAAAGATGAAAATGTATTTATATTGTAAAACTTTGGGTAAAAGTTGTATTGGGAGTGTTCCCGTTAATGTTGGTATTTTAGAAAATACACTGGTAATTTAAGTAAGGCATAAAAGTTTGTCTGTATTATAAATGCCTCTTTAAGAGATGTTTTGAAAACAGTCCCTTCTCTAATGGCAAGCTCTGCTATGAGACCAATAAGGGTCATTTAGTGAGTTAATTAGTGAGTTAATGCATGTAATAGAAGTGAACCTTCATTCTCAAAAAGAAACATGTCTAAAATAAGACAAAAAAGGTGCCCATTGACACCCACTACTTCGGTAATTGGGTGCTGCTTAATAGTGGGTCTGGCACAACTAATAGGCGGTAATTAGCCCATTATGATGTTTTTTCATCTGTGCCAGATTCAAAGGAGAGGCAGAAGATATTTAAGGAGCTCATTTAGTCCCTGTGCTCTTGATTTCTACCAAGAACTACTGCTAAACTTAACTGTGAGTATCAGAGGCTTTTACAGTGATATAGTAAAACGATTTTTTGTAGAAACATTAAGCTGCAACTGAATCTGCTTTATTTGGTGTTAGATAAAAACTTGGAAAGTTGCATATTTTACAAGCAGTCTGCTGGAACATTTGCAAATCTGAAAGGAATGAGAAATGAAAATGCTTGCAGGTTAGCACAAATGAAGGCTAAAAAGATGTTGATGTTATTGTGGCTTAAGCCATTGTATAAGAAAAAGCTGAGACAATATATATTAAAAATGAAAGGAAGCTACATTTATTAGACTTTTATTTTGAATAAGAAAAAGGCTTAATATTTAAAGTGATAAAATGTATTGAAGGTAGTATACATAGCACAAAGCATAAACAAGATATGAAATTAAACCTAAAACAGCTGAACTTTTATATTGCTGACTGCCTGATTATGAAGAAGTTTAATATAGATTATTAATGTTTTAAATATAAAGTGGCTGCAGTAGAGATAAGCATCCATTAAGATTAAAAGTGTAATGTTAAGTCTTTTTTTCACTAGAATAGTGGTGGAAGTCAAACCTGAAAACTTATAAACAAGAACAGAGACTGTGAAAAGATAGCAAAGGCAAAGTAACAGATATTGATTTGGAGTATTAGTTCAACCTTTTCTGTGAAACATTAAGACAATGTGTATATAAAAAATAAAAAAAAATTGTTAAACCTAATTTGTGAAATGTAAATTATGATTTTGTATTTTAGAAACCAGTAACAAGAAACCGGTTCCCTGAAGAAGAGTTTAACCCAAGCGTAAATTAATACTGGATATTACTGAAATAAAGAAAAATTCTGAGAATCTTAAAAATATAGCTTGTAGTTTAACTAGTTGAGTGGGGTGAAAGTCCAGTTGTTCATTTTTATATTGTATTAGTTATTTGTATAACTGACTGTGTTAATGTACATACAGTAATATTGTCAGTAATTATTGAAATTTTCTAGTGATCAGGTGTTGTGTGGATCTGTACAGCAGTTCATAATTTCAGGTTGTTTATTTCAGTACATAGCATATTACTGAACTTTTCAGTTTAGTCGCATTACTCATTCACCATTGTAAGAAACTGTTCTGTGTGTGTGTGTGTGTGTGTGTGTGTGTGTGTGTGTGTGTGTGTGTGTGTGTGTGGGTGGTGGTGTGCATGACATCAAATAATACACCTTTTATTATACCACAGACTAGTGTAATTGCAGGGCAGGTGCAGCAGTGTGAACCTGCTAGCCACTACTGCACATGATTTTATACTACGATAGTAGTATCTGTTCTTTGTTTTACTACTATACCATAAAATCTGCAGTCAGTGCTCCCCCACCCGAACAGAAAAAATTTTTACCAGATTGGATTGTTTTCTGACCTCATCAGCACCACTGGTTGCTGAAGTTATTTCATTGTGTGACAGTCTCTATCTGTTGAAGCTGCAATTGTTTTTGGCTTCACATCCAGTATTTCCCAAATCAGAGTAGGCATACCAAAATCTAAATTTGGTTATAATATTGTTGTTGACCCCCAAAAAGTACTATGAATGTATAATGAGCCAGTTCTCTCACATAGCAATGTTGGCAGTAAAATAGTCTGTGGGTGTAGTAGTACACAGGCGCAGAGGTGCATTCTGATGATGTGAGAAAGGTATTTCTCCTGCAATGTTTTTACAGCCCAATCAGTAGCTTCACTCATAACTGGAGATGATGGTTTCCCCAGCCGGTGCTATTAGTGTTACTGGTGAGTGGTGGTAGTACGTATTAGTATTGGTGCATCAGTTTGAATTCAATGATGTACCATATCCAAAATATTGAGTGTAAGCAATGCCTGTAGTGGCAGCGTAGATGATGTCATACTTCAGTAACATCCAGTAACTGAACCTGAGAGTTCTGATAATCATATCAGCGATAGCATACAATGATATTCTGTCAACTGTGGCAGTTAATATCACACATTTTCATCACAGTGAGTCACAGTGTGTGAAAAAGTGATCATGTAGATGATAGTAGATGATGATGATGATGATGATGATGATGATGATGATGATGATGATGCTGCTGCTGCTGCTGCTGCTGCTGTCAACATGCAGTCCATGCTAGCATCCAAGCAGAAGATGTGGATGTGTGTGATGTTGGCAATATGATGATGATGTAATTGACACTGATTGGGAACCGGAGAAAAGAAATTCAAAGTGGCTGTGTCTGGGTCTGTTTGCAGAATCCCCCATAAAACTTTGTGAGTTTACCAGTTTTAGTTGATATGATAGACCAGTAATAATGATAGGTAGTCATGGTGGTCAGTTGCAGATCTAGGTGTACAATTGCCCCAAAACCTCCACGCTGCCCCCCACTTCAGTACTTAAAATAATGGACATAAATAAAAGCAACAACAAGGACATGTTAAAAGCAGAACATCGCAATCCTTGTTGCAGTTTTTATTCAAAACTGCAAATGATGAGTCAATTGCAATCTGCCAGAGTTGCCATGTGTATGTGTATGGGCAAGCTAAAAGGGGAGCCATCTGGGCACAGGAGGGACAGCATACGCATCTTAACAATAGGCACATGGCACTGCGGACCCAGCACAAGCTGGCTAATACCACAGTAGAGACATTCCTCCCCTCCTCACAACAACCATAACTTGAGCATGTTATCCCTTCCATGACTGTTAAGTCTGCCAGTAAATTAAACCTGTGCAATAGTGAGGTAATAAGAGCGAAGTTACTACAGGCATGATGAAGTGGAGAACATAATTTGAAATGTTGTCAGTGCTGGTAGGTAGTAGTTTTGGTGGTGGTGGTGGTGATGGAAGCAGTATGTCTTGTGCAAGTGGTACTTAACCCTGGTTGACAAATCTGGCAAAATACTGCATTTCTGGGTTTGTCATCATCACCTGTGCAACCATCTTCATCAAACATCCACCTCCACTCCCTGCCAATGCCATTCCATCACAGAGCACAACCATTTTGTGATCACACCCCATATCAAATATCTAAGTCAGCCACGTTACAGAAGTGTTTGCACATAAGCTGAAGTACCCCCAATCATACAGTGTCACGTGAACTTAATGCTGATGTAAAGTACTGACCATTGCACAACGTATCTGCTCTCACTATGATCTGGAAGGCCAATGACCAACTGCAGCAGTTGCAGATACAAAACCTGCCTCAGCACACTTGAAGCTGGAAGATTCTGCCTGATGGAACTCCACGCTATACATGGCTGAGAGGTTGTATGAACAATACAAAGCACCATCTCAGACTATCTTGTGATACACACTAGCCGTGACAGTTCAGGCCTACATGTTTATAACGACTGAACAGTGGCGCCTCATAGACTCTGTAATAACAATTTTGTATTCTTTGCAACATGCCACCAGACGTGGTGAGTCTGCCTCCAATAGCCAATCAATTCCACTGCAGTGCTGGGGGCAAACATTGAGTGAATACGTATGGCCTGATGTTGCGAGAAGATGTGGTAGCAGTATGTTGCTGCAACATGCTGACAATATTCAGACAGAATCGTCATGTTGAAACATTCAGCGTAGCGACAACTTTGCCATAACAACAATGCTGGACACGATACAAACATGGCAAATTGCATCAGTACTGGAGGAAAGCCTGAACAGGTAAAAAAATCAGTGATCAACTGGTACACTTGGTTCATGGGGCACAGAAGTCATGTGCCAAGGTTAGCAACCTCAGCAACTTATACCTGGCTGAAGGTGTACCTGTGGGACTATCAAGCATATCTTACAAGGGGAGGGACATGATTCAGGTGGTCTGTTATCCAAAGTGTCAGTCAACCACTTTGAGCTTTATCCAGTGGTGACTGAAATAAATGATTCGGGAGAACAGACGGTCATCAACAACTGGACGGACACTTGCTGAGAAAATGGTGAGTCATGTTATCTGACTAACATCTGACGACGAAGATCCTATTTTGTACTGGGTGAAAAGGTCGGTGAATGGCCAGAGCTGACTACAGTGGCACTGAAGTACCCACATACCCTCGCAGAATAAGTGTGCAGAGAGATTCAGCTCAGCAGGTGCAATGATCAGGGATCATCCGGACAAACCTGCCTCTTGCAAATGTTGGTTGCTAGCATTCATTAAAATGAATAGAGGCACATACCAACACAGACACCAACCTGAGTATTAGTACACGGCTAGTCATGGTGGTTTTGGTCCTGTGGAAATGGATTATCCTGCTGGTACTGGCGGTAGCTGCCTGAAATGGCCCACCACTGATGTAGATAGGACCTGGAAAAAGTTTAACAGTCACCTGACACATTGATAACTGAGGGACTTTGCTTTATGAAGATGATGATGGACTTAATGTTGCCAGGTTTAACTGAATTGTTAAAGGCGGTGTGCCACCCCAGACCACCACCACCACTGGGACTGATGTTAGCCACTGCAACTCCCATCAGTCTATCACCCCCTGGACCACCACCACCAGGACTGATTTTAGCCACTGCCACCACTGAGCATGAGCTGTCTGCCCCAGACCACCACCACCACTGGGACCAATGTTAGCCACTGCCACCACTGAGCATGCATCTGTCTTCCCCAAGAACACACCACCACTGGGACTGATACTTAACTACCACCACTGAGCATGAGTCTGTCTGCTCCCAGACCACCACCACCAAGGACTGAGCCACTGCCACCTGAACATGAGTCTGTCCAGACCATACATCCATCAACCACAGAACACAAAGCCTCTTAATATTTAAACCATAAGTGAGTATGTACTCATTTTGCATTATGCTGTTTCACTTCCTTTCAGTTGTATGCTTTGTTTTCTGTAGCTTTTCAGAGCTACAATAGTCAAACACCATATGGTACACTTATGTTTTTTGAGTTAACAAAGTCTCCTTTAAAACTCAGTGGGACTGGTACACGATGGGACCATACGAAACCTGGAACATCATAGAAATCCATTCTGGTAAGTATAAGTTTAATGTCCCAGCACCACTGTTTGGAAGACTGCAAAAATGTAACTATGATTCCAAAACTAGTGACATGCGTCACAAAACTATTTCATAAGTTATCATTCATGCTATTGAACATGCAGCCTGACCATGACAGCGTTGAAAAGTTACACACAGGTTGTGTTACCGACAGATATGGTTTGAAATGTAACGGCTGAGATTGAACCAGGGAGGACAAATTACAATTAAGTTGTAAGTCTTCATTTCTTGTTTGGAAGCATCAGTTGCTTTGTTGTTCTGTCAGTGGCCTTATCCAAAGTTCTTCAACATCAACACCCCTCCAGGCTTGCAGGAACTGACCACACCAGAAGTCATTTCATTGAATGACCTGGCTCATTAACTGAACTCCAGAAGGATACAGATGAAATCATGAAGAAATAAAAAATAAACAATTACAACAAATGCAAAATATACCCCACCCCAAAAATATACACCTTCTGTGAGGTTATCCATTTCCAATTCAATAAAAATTCTCATGAGCACCAGATGTACACCAACAGTTTCTGTGACCTGTGATACAGAACAATACCATGAATACATGTCCATATCAACCATCTAAAAAGAACAAACACATATCTATATATATCAACTCAGCAAAGCTATATTACAGACAAAGACCTTTCATCAGTTGACGTGATCACATTGCATTTGCTTAAATGCATAAGACATGGACCAGCAACAGTACGCTCACGGTCATCATTTATTGGGGACTGAATATGCTGCTCGCTCCCATTTCACTGATACCCTTGTCAATTTCTGGACTCGCGGATGCATTTGAGCATACAGAAAAATCTGGGACTCTGTGCCACCACCATGCTCATGACTAGTGGGCCATTAATTCTGGGGACTGTATTTATTGGATCCATTTCATGTTCCTTGTCAATTTTCTGGACCAAGGCAGATGCATTTAGATAAAGAAAAAATCACATCTGTACCCCACTACATGCATGACTGGTCGCCATTAATTCTGGAATGCATTTGTGTTGTGTGATTGTGAGCACATGATATCACATGACATTATCAATTAAAACATTACAAAATGTTGTGACAATGTGAACTATACACATACTTCTTTACATTGCCACAGCCACTAGTTACCTCTAGTCATGACATGATACGCTTCTTTCACAATTCTGTCTGCTTTATTTAGTTACTACTTTTTTTCTGTACAAAAAATGAGCTTTCAAATGTTCTGACAGTTTGTATTTGTTGCAACTGCTTTCAAATAAATATTGTTCTGGTCATAAAACACCTATATTAATTTATAACAGGTGATATATAACAACTAACGTGAGATGGAAAAAAGAGAAAACAGACCTGGTCAACACAAATTAAAGGGTCTCCTTTCATATTCACCTAAAAAAAAGTATGCAACAGACTCAACTACCGAATTTCATACAATCAATCGGATGTAAATAAAAGTTGTACATTAAAATATAGGTCGATTCTCAACAGTTATTTGTGCTTCTTTAGAGATTCAACGTTACATAGTTATTGTGATACAACAACTAATATGTGGTACCTTACTTCAGAATCTTTCTTGCTCCACGTATAATCATTTCTGTAATATTAATTCATTACAGTGTCATGTGAAGAGAATTCCCATGCCACCCACATTCTACCCACTTTCTCAACGCATTGGGACATGGTGCCAGGGGGAGTGCGAGTGCGTGCTCCACTATAGTGAATGTCCGGCAGCTATCGAATGTTTCATTATGTTTACAAGGTTCACTGTGGTGAAATGTTAAAGACGTTTCCCGCTAGCTCTTCTTACCGGAAATGTGCCCACATGTTTCTCACTAACTGATATAACAAAAAACATTCAAACTTCTGAACAATCGACATTCACTGTAATAGCTGCCGATACACTCTAATCACTGCGACTGAGAAAGAAGGGCAAATTTGGGTGGCTTTGAACGGAATTCTCTGTGTGTTTCTAAATCAAAATGCGCGGATCCTGAAATATGAGTGCAGACCCTAGCTAGGCATATCGGTCAAGTGTATAACAGGCAATCTTGTTCGTATCTATTCACAAGCAAAATAGTTATAGAGCCTCAGTAATGTTTACTTTGTGTCGGGCTCATGAATAGGATTTTAAATGTTTCGCAAACAGCATGAAGACTGAGCAATGTGAGTATGTTGTGCTAAACTGCATGTGTGCCGTCATTGTTCTTTCCTGTGTGTGCATACATTGTACAGCTTTATGTAGGCATGTATATGGTAAGACTTGTTGCATTGTCAAGAATAAAGATTACAAAGAATACCTGATGTACATTTTATTGGTACCATCAGCGCCAGCAGACTAAGCGATATATTTTTCCAGAGGTATTGGGTCACTGTGCACCTCAGTCACTCACAGTACACACATGACTTTGCAGAGATCACAGCACAAAAAAACACATGCTCTCCTAAAAGTTGTGTGTGCAGTATAGTATATAATGGGACTAAGGTGCACTCTGGCCAGACACCTCTGAAAAGTATCGTATCACTAATCCACTGATAATGATGGTGACAATAAAATATACCGTATTCTGCTTGCTATTGTTTATAGCATAAACACTTCCTGCAGCAAGTCAGCAACAGCAATATATGTTTGCAACACACTGCACAATGTCTGATATCTACACACACACACACACACACACACACACACACACACACACACAGGAAACAACACTGACTGCACACATACAATTTACATCATCTTGTCTCACAACTGCTTGTCCACAAGCACTCCAAAAAAAAAAGTAAACATTACTGAGGCATTGCAACTACAGAAGGAAAATGTGTATTATTAAACAACAGCAAAAAACACACACACAAAAGCAGTACAGCACAGTAGTGGGGGGGGGTCCAGAAAACAATCCCTTAATTTGGCCATGGGATGCCGTGGTGGTCCAGCGGCAGGTGCAGCATTGTGAGTATTTGCAGCTGCTGTTGTTGGATTGTATCTACCTGCTGCTGCACAGCACCTACCTTCTCATTATTGTCCTCCAGGGCTGCCCACACCAGAGCAATGTCGGCCTCTGTTGCAGGGACTGTGGTGGGGTCCACTGCAGGTGGAAACCCAGAAAGTGGTGGTGGTGGAGAGGGTGGTGCTGGTGGCTGTGGTGGCAGTGGTGGTGGTGGAGCAGGCTGCTGCACTGGCCTTCCTCCTGCAGTGGCAGTGGTGAGGCACAACTTCAACCCCAGCAGCACCCTCAGCCACTGCAACAGAAGGGCCAGAAGGTGGACGCCTGGCCCCTTCCATGGCAGCCTGCCACTCCACCTTGTGGTGGTTCAACATGTGGGTGCGCTGGCCACCAGTCCCCAAATGTGTCCCCCAGGGGCCACGGTGTACCAGCACACTACACAGATGGCACAGAATGACTGTGTTGTCTCCCCTCACAGAGTTAAAAAAACCCACACACTGGGGAGCTGTGGGGGACCAGATATAGTCCTAGCACCACCTACATCTTCCTGGGGCACCTCCTGTGGCTGAGGAGGTGGTGGAGGGGGTGCTGCTGGAGCTCCTGCAGCTGCTACCAGTGATGGTGGTAGTGGCGGAGTAGGTGAATGCACAGCAGCCACCGGTGGTACTGGTGCTGCTGCTGCTGATGCTGCTTCCATGGGGGGAAGCAACACCCAAGAGTCAGAAGCAGTCCAGCAACACATGACTGCCCCCATGTGTGTGCACTTCCCTCCTCTGCCCACACCACGGCCAGTGACTCTCCTTCTCCAGGGTCCATCCTTCCCACCACATCCCGACTATAAGCGAGCCCAGCCAGACTCGATGCCTAGCCTTCACCCGGCGCACTCACTCTCACCCCAGACATACACACACAGTCACACACGTAAAAACAAAACAAAACTTATAAAAAAATTCACTTCAAAAAAATCACAAACACAATACAAAAACAAAATAAAGAAGTAGCTTTTAAAAAGCTGTTTTATTCAGGCACAAAAGCAATAAAACACTTTCTGACACTGTTACACAAACTGCTCTCCTCTCCAAAAAGCCTTCTCCCTCTACAACTGCAAAGGAGAAAGTGAAACTGCTTCTCTGACTCATTTTCTTCCTGCCTGGCTAAAGCATGTGACTTACAGTACTGTAAGCCATGTGATGTGTGGGGTGCTGCCTATTTTCTTGTCACTTCACCTTATTTCGCATTAAGGCATAATGAGAATGCAAAGTAATAATGAGAACGTGAAGTGAGCACCTTGTGGTGCCCACTTTGCGTTGTGCTCTGCCAACACGAAGTGGCCACTTCGTGTCCACTTTGCTAGCAGATTAAAAATTTGCTGCATCTCTAACTTCCACTACAATTTGTGTGAACTACATGCACATCCTAGAAAGACTCAGTGCTCATTACCAGCTCTCTTGAGCACACTCAGCCTGACAGTCAGTACACAACATTGCTTACCACTGCTATAAACAAGGGATTCAACAAATGGAAAGGCATAGCAGCACTTACTTATTTTGGTGATTTGATTGCAATAGAAACTGGTCAGCCATGCTGACCAGCTCTAAAAATATGGCGGCTCAGTATACACTAGAAAACCATTCAATGCAGCACTGAACACTCTTAAGATACACCTCAAAATGTTACTCACCTGACATCCCACAAGTGTTTAAAGAACAACTCTCTATTATCATAAAATGCTTACAGTACTAGATCTACACCAATTATGTTTTAACATTACTGTTTTAGTGCATTGTTATTTGTTTACTTCCCTGCTGTTGATGTACTAAATATTGTAGATAATGTAACAATAATTTTCTTGAATCTTTCAAAATGTATCTGACTCTCCCTGCTAAACACACAACTGCTGTTTGTGACATCACAACCTGTTGTCATGGTGAGCACAATGATATCATAAACCAAGACACTGTGAGGTTAACAGGGAGAGGCAAATGTTTTCCAATGTTTTGTTTACAGACGTTTTAGATGGACTGCCAAGATGTGCTTTAAACCTTGGAAAAACATTAAAATAAAAAAAAAAAATGTATTCTCTAGTAAATCGTAACTGTTGAAACATCTTATCTATGAAAACATGTGCAGAAGTGCAGAGTTGCTCTTTAAGTCTAGGTCTAGGGAGGTCAAATCATGGAAAGCCATGTGTGCAAATGCCAGGAGCCTTAGCAACAAGATGGAAGATCTGGAGGCTGTCATGGTCCAGTCAGACCTGGACATTGTGGCCATCACTGAAACCTGGTGTAATGATAACCATGACTGGGAGATGGCCATACCAGGCTACAACGTATTCAGAAGAGACAGGGCAGGCAGGATGGGAGGAGAAGTGGCACTGCATGTGAAAAATGACATAAGGGCCCCAGAGATCCAGGAGGAACAAAATGGGGGAAAGATACTGTGGGTTAAGCTGGAAAGGAAAATGGGGCCAGCCATCTGCACAGGTGTGGTCTACAGACCACCAGCCCAGGAGGAAAGAAACAGATAGGGAGCTGATGTTAGCCATCCAAGGATGGCAGGCGAAAGTGAGGTAGTACTGGTTGGAGACTTAAATATTCCAGACGTGGACTGGAGCATCCCAGCAGCAGCATCAACTAGGAACAGATTTATCCTGGACTTCCTTAAGGGTGCCTTCCTCAAGCAACTGGTCATGGAACCAACTCGGCAGAAGGCAATACTGGACCTTGTGCTCACAAACAGGGACAGTGTGATGGGGTTAACAGTGGAGGAGCACCTGGGGAACAGTGACCACCAATCACTGTGGTTTGAAATCACAGAAAGAGCAGAACCAAACCACACAAAAACACATATCCTGGATTTTAGGGGGTCAGACTTTGGGAAAATGGGCAGATACTTGAAAGAGGAATTAAGAGGAATGGGGCAGGAATCAGAAGTTGAGGAACAGTGGGCAGTATTTAAAATGGGGATTACAAGAGCAACAGAGTTATGTATTAAGCAGGTTAGCAAGAGCAAAAGGAAGAGGAGACCATTATGGTTTTCCAAAGAGGTAGCAAAGAAAGTGAAAGCCAAAGAGATTGCATTCAGGCAATACAAAAGACACAGGCAGAAGGGATAGGAAGAAGTACCTGGAGAAGCAAAGGGAGGCAGGGAGGTCAGTAAGGAAGCCAAAGCTCAGACAGAAGAACACATTGCAAAATCAGTGGGTAGAGGGACAAAACCTTTACAGGTACATAAGTGAAAAAGAAAGGCAAAGGGAGAGATAGTGAGACTGAAGGGGGAGGATGGGGCTGTGGAGGATGACAACAGTAAAGCTGACATATTGAGCAGGTATTTCTGCTCAGTCTTTACAGAGGAAGAGGAGGATAATGGGTCTGAATGGAGTACAAGGGGTGAGAATGGTGCAGAAATGGACACAGAGTCCCTTTACGAAAAGGGTCCTGAAGGAACTGGAAGTAATAGGAGTTGATAAAGCAATGGGGCCAGATGGGGTGCACCCAGGGTCCTTAAAGAACTAAGAGAGGTGGTGACTGAACCTCTGGCTATCCTCTTAGCTGATCACTGGAAACAGATGAGGTACCCAAAGACTGGAGGACAGCAGATGTAGTCCCTTATACAAAAGTGGGAACAAAGAGGAGGGGAACTACAGACAAGTCAGCCTCACCTCGGTAGTGGGGAAGATCATGGAAGCACTACTGAAGGAGAGATTGGTGGGACATCTGGTAGTCAGTGGACTACAGGACCCAAGGCAGCATGGTTTCACCAGGGGGAGGTCATGTCAGACCAACCTCATTGAATTTTTGACTGGGTGACTAGGGAGGTGGATCAGAGGAGGGCAGTGGACATGGCCTATCTGGACTTCAGCAAGGCCTCTGACACTGTGCCACATAGAAGACTATTGCACAAACTGGGGAATATGGGTGTGGGCAGGACAGTAGTGTGGTGGGTAGGTAACGGGCTGGGCGGCAGGACACAGATGGTGGTGGTAAATGGCTGTCACTCCACAGAGGAAGAGTGACCAGTGGGGTACCACAGGGATCAGTGCTGGGACCGGTCCTATTCAATATCTTCATCAGTAACATTACTGGGACCTAGAAGGCAGAATTTCACTGTTCACTGATGACACAAAGCTCTGTAACAGAGTAGACACACCAGAGGGTGTAGACAGAATGAGAAGGTACCTGCAGAAACTTGAAGAATGGTCAGGGTTTGGCAGTTGAAATTCAATGCAAGGAAGTGCAAGATAATGCATATAGAACGCAAAAACCTGGCACACTATATCAGTTGGGGGTGAGGATATAGCATACCAAGCAGGAAAGGGATCTTGGGGTTATCATCTCTGATGATGTCAAAGCGTGGAAACAGTGTGACAAGGCAGCAGGTAAAGCAAATAGGATACTGGGATGCATAGGCAGGGGCATCACCAGCAGGAAAGGAGGTCATAATTCCACTATACAAGACACTAGTGAGGCCCCACCTGGGTACACTGTACAGTTCTGGAGACCTTACCTACATAAGGACATAGACAGGGCAGAGAAGGTTCAGAGGAGGGCAACAAAGATGCTGCATGGATTGCATCACAAGTCCTATGAGGACAGGTTGAAGGAACTGAACATGTACTCCCTGGAGGAGGAGGGAAATAGGGGATATGATAGAGACATACAAGTATCTTACAGGGAGGAACAGGGTGCAGGAATACACTATTTTTAAGCAAAAAAGATATTCCAGGACTAGAGGGCATGGGATGAAGTTGGAGGGAGGATGATTTAGAGGAAACATGAGGAAGAATTTATTCACAGAATGGGTGGTGGACAAGTGGAACACCTTGCCAGAGGAAGTGGTGGGGGCTGAAACAATCATGGGATTTAAGAATGCATGGGACAGACATAAAGGAATTCTGGATGTCAGGGGTAAGGGGCAACAGACTTCTTGGAAAACATAAACTGAACTTACAAGCTCAAATGGGCAGACTGGGTGGACCATAGACCCTTATCTGCTGACACTGTCTATGTATCTGTGTAAGTTGCTGATGGCCTCTCATGAGTAAATGCTTACTCTTTGACCATTCAGATTACAAGAACACATTATGCAATAGGCCAAATCTATAAGAAACATATTATTCAGTCTCCTTTGAGGATTTGCTCCTGCAAAGTACAGCTTGAACAATAAAGTAAAACAAAAGTAAATAATTTGTTGGGGAAAGAGTTAATAAATAGAAGACATATACTGGAACTACTGTATATGTCAAAATATTCAAACTTCCATGTTTAGTGTATTTTAACTGGGCTCATAGTTTTCACTTTTTCTTGAAAAGGCAGTTACAGCTAGACTAGTAGCATGGTAAAATAGCTACTGTTTGCTATGCTATGACCTGATTAGAAAACAGACTTGAGTCATTTGGAGGCTGTCTGGGGAGGAAGGACTGAACATCCTGAGGCAGCCCTTCTCCATGGGGAGGGCATACACCCACTGGCCGACTGCCACCTGTGGAACCTATTCTATCCCAGTCATTAGGTAATTTTAGACAGGTTCTTAAAATGTACATATTACCTAATGTTGAATGTAATTATTTGTGATATTTACTTTCTGTGTCATTTTTGTTATGTGAGGCTGTTGTAGTATTTGTTTCTTGCCAACCATGTAAATGGGCCATATAACCATGGAACATATCAGAGTAAATAAACAAATACAAACAGAGGCGAGAAAGAAGTAAGTACCTCAGCTGGGACTTGAACCCTGGCTGCCAAAAATACCATTCATATTGCGCTAACCAGCTGCTGAGACAGCTGGAACCTGGGCTGTCCCCAAGCACATTGCTCTTTCTCAAATGCACAACCCAATGACAACATAAATATTTAAAGCAATGTAAAGAGCCACTCTAGAGTGACCTGGGGTGCTCTATGACAATAATCAAATCAGAACCAACCAGTCATGGCACTTACCTAGGGCATATATCAAAAACCCCAGCAAGCATTGCCTTTATGCTCAGTGCTCATTTCTTTTTGCCAAATATAAATTGCCATCTGAGACAACTGGAACTTGGGTTGTTCCTGAGAACATTACTCTTTCTCAAATGCACAAATCAAATCAAATCTGGGTGGCGGCACTGCAAAAATCAACAGCTGCATGTTAAGGGGACCCCATGGTCAGAAGCTGGTGGTGCCGCCATGAAGACATAGCATGTACATTGCATAATTGCACATGCGTCGGTCTCAGAGGTGAACATAGAGGTAAAACCTATTACTGCAGCACAGTGATGGTCCAGTCCCCTGGTGGCTCCACACAAACAACTGGGTACCTTCAAGACAGTCCTGTGGCAGAGGACACAATGGAATCAGGTAAGCCCAGAGAAGTCAGATAGAGGATTTTGCTTTGGGTCAGCTGGGAGAAAGGAGGATAAAAAATGATAAAGAAAAGGCAGTTACCTATTCAACACACAGGGCAATAGGTTGATTGATGGCCTGTTGGTAAGTGGTATGCCTTGTTGTGCTGACCACACAGACCTGAATCAAGCAAGTTGTCACACATTGGGCTTCCTTATAACAGTGCTGTGTATTTGTCTTAGATACCTCCAGCCTCACAGAGTATGGGTGGCGTGTCATTACAAAACTGGCCCTTGGTGACCCAGGGAGGCTGTTGTGGGCATAGATTTTATCTATTTCTTGAAAATTGTTTACAAACAGGAAATGCACACTGAGATTGATAATTATCTCATTTTTCAAGATTGCTTTTGGGTAAACACATATTTAAATTGTATTCAGTTACTAGTTACATAAATAGTTTATGTTACTCATCAGTTACACACAAATAGCAGGGTGAAATCCAACCACTGGCAGGACACAGGATGCAGACATATGACATGGTATCATATAGCCAGGCCTGTGCCAGCATGGCAGTCAGAGTGTGTTGTTAAGCCTTCCATTTCAGGCTGTATCTCAGTGAACAGGGTCTGGGAAGCAAGTTTAGGGAGATGGAAAAAGGTGGAAATAATTGTGGGGCTCAGGCATATGATACCATCATACACCCTTTCCACCTGTGGCACTGGACGCTCTGGTTCCCCTGTAACCTCACCTCCATTCAGAAGTGTTCCACCTGTTCTCAACATCAGAATCTTAGACCCTTAATATTAGTCACTTTTTAAACTGTTGCTCATCACTGACAGCAACCTAGAACCTCAGTGCTGGATGATTTAGTGAATTGACTGAGATTTGTATAGCCTTTCATCTTTAGGTCACAGATTTAGATCTGTCCCAGGTTTCTGAAGTGGTGTGCTGTATATGTCTGCTTTTTAATGATCTATGTGACATGAGTTGCAGTGATACTCAGCCTTTTTCCAAGTGAAGTGGTTTGAACATCACAGAAGGCAACATTACAGCTGATTTTGTTTTGCCACTCTTATTGATAGCCTCAGTCAAAGACTGGAGTTCCACAGGTCTGGATGAGGGACATCGTCAATATGCTGTTAGGAAGCTTCCTTTGTAGCTTTGAATAATAGAGGCTTCTGTCTCCAGTACTGTCAGTCTAGTATCTTTCCAAAGCACTGCAGATTCACTAAAATTAAAAAAAATTAAAATATTTTGGTTATCAATTACACTATAGAATCACTAAAACTAACAGAACAAATATTTTGGTTATCGGTTTTTTTTTGGTATTGGATGGGATTGTGTCAATGTAAGGCTAATGCAATTGATCTGATGACAAGAAGGCATCTTTTGGAATGCTTAAGATGAAGATATAGTGAACATAATCTTTTACCCTTGAGCTTCCTGACTAAATCTACATAGACTCACCACAATTAATTTGTAAGCTGTTAGCTAGATAAAACATAAATTACTTATACATCAAAACAGCACACCTTACCTTTATAACATTTGATGAACTCAGCAACTTTTACTGACTGCAACATGTTTGTCTGAATAAAATAATTGGCCAGCTTACAAACATCAACACAGCACTCCTTGAGAAAGACACTGAATTCTGATTAACCTAAACCACTATATTTTCTGCAATGCAGAATAATGATTCAATGTAGAACCAATCTTAGAATGCATAAATGGCATTATGAACTAAATTGCCATGGCAGAAACAACATACATAGTATAACACGTGCATAATGGTTTCTGCTTCGGTGTGGCAAGAGAATACCATAGGTGTAAGCTAAACTGTGCCTCAGTAGATACTACCTATGTAGAAAAGTAATGATATTTGTTCATGTCTCATATCAAAGGCTGAATGTTCTCATCTTTGCAAATGACCATAAAGCACTGGATGAATAAACATCTTTTCATTCAGAATATATAGCAGTAACACAACATATTTTATTTATTTTGATTCAAAGATGGATTTTCAGATTGCAACTTCAGTGGTCTGGGATCTCCAGATTAAACAGATCAAACATATAGGCAGACAGTGTGCTTAAGTGGTTAGTGCACAGAATGTTGAACTTTGAGATTTCTGATCTAAAAACACTACATACACTTCTTTACTTTTAGATTTCCTGCAAACTGGGTAAAAACAGTGCTTTACATAAAAATCATCTATTTACAGCGTAGTTATAGATAAGTTGCTTGGTACCTCAGTGTGCCATGGTGTCTGTGGCACTCCAGGTGGTGTGCTGAGGCGGTACCTATCAAAGCATCAATGATGCATTAAGTACCTTTTAAGCACCAAGATTTCATAATTAATTGATTCCCATGATCTGTGTGCTTAAATGCGCCAGGTGGCACTGTTAGCAGTAACATTCTCTTGTTAAACTGCAGATTTCCTGTGTGTGTCCCCACAGTCCACATCTAGCTGGAAATCAATTTGCAGATAAAACCAATGAACTTTTTCTGCAGGTGTCATGCATTCAGATTGAGCCCTGTAATTAGCCCTACTGAAAAAAAGAAAAACATCTTTTCAGTTTGACCACAAATTACCCATATTTAGGAGCATGAGAAAAAATGACAGGGAGAGTTATGAATACAGTGGATTCCACTAAAGTGCACTTTGGTTTAGTGCACATTCAGTTTTAGTGCACAACTTTTTGTTTTCCCATTTTTTTTTATATACTCTCTGTGTTATAAATTATGCTTAAGTGCACTCTCTGTAAGTGCACTTTTCGGTTAAATACACTGAAAGCCAGATCGTTAGCACATTTGCCTGTGTGTAATTACCGCTGGATTAGTGCTCTTCACTTAATGAGGTGTTGAGTCTGCATTTAACACCTGAAGCTATTACTGCTTCTCTGCATTCAGCCTGACCAACATGGGTAGAAGAAAAATCACTTTAAACTTGTCCCAAAAATTCAAGTGCTCAGCGTTTGGAGCAACAGAATGTCAAGTGTGTTGATGTTGTAGGAGAATTTGGGGTAGCTGTGTTCACTGCCACATGAATTATTTTAAACAAGGACCATCTGCTGTCTGATTGGGGCATTGTGATCATCAGACCAGAAAATGCAGACGAGCAGGAAAAAAGTGAAAAGGTTGAAGCTGCTTTTCTACAATGGTTCACTGCAGCTTGAGGTATGGACACACCTGTAAATGGTCCCATTCTTGTAAAAAAGGCAGGGGACCTAGGGTTAACAATCAGGCTAAACTTTACCACTACCAGCAGCTGGTTGAGCCACTGGAAAGAATGGAATGGCATAATTTTAAAGAGGTGTCATGGGGAGAAAAAAGATGCAGATGGTGAATCCGCAGACAGCTGGCTAATCACTGTGCTCCCAAAAATTTTAAAAGACTTTACTTCTGACTGCATCTACAATTGTGAGGAGATCCACCTCTATTTTAGAGCAACACCAGTGGGTACCCTGTCATTTTAATCAGATGCTACATGCGGTGGTAAAAAGGCAAGAGAGTGCATTTCTGTATTGTTTTGCTGCAGTTTGCCCAGGACTGACAAGCTGAGACCACTGGTTATCAGCAAATCTAAAAAATCATTGCTTTTCTGGACTGTCAGTTGAAGCACTACCTGTAGACTATGACAGCAACAGCAGCAACGATGCATGGATGACTGGTTCATATTTTGTACCTGGCTTAAAAAATCAATGTTGTCATGCACCGCAAAAGAAAAAGGATTGCCTTACTGCTAGACAATTGTTTGGCCCACCCTGACATACCTCTCACTCACATTCAGCTGATTTTTCTACCCCCGAACATCACATCACATCATTAATTCAACCCCTTGATATGGGGATCATCAGAAATGTGAAGCACCACTACCAGACTCAGGTGAGCACCAAGCCCCCCCCCCCACTGAATGTATCTTACATTGCAACTTGCATTTATTTTTTGTTTTGCAGATACTTGAAAAGATAATTCTACGTATGGATTGTGGGATTCTCAACACAGTTACTGAAATGTCTAAGAGGGTTTCTATTCTCGACAGTATCCAAATGCTTGATAGTGCTTGGCAGCAGGTGAAACCAGAAACAAAAAAGAACTGCTTTAAAAAAGCTGGATTTGTCGATTGGCCCACATCATTGGAGGCAAAGGAGGAAGTTGTAGAGGAGGAGCCTGCTCCAACACTACTCCCTAACATTAACCTTGAGGATTTCAACACATTGACAAAACCCTAGTGGCAACCAGGATAGTCTCTGATGCCAAAATTTGTGAAGAGATAATAGGGCAACCAGAGGAGGACGAGGAACAAATTACACCAGAAACCCAGACAGAGCAAGAAGTACACACGGCAGAAGCTCTACAATGCTTTGATCAAGTAAGCTTGTTTGTGCGCACTTGAGAGAAAAAAGATCTGACAAAACTGTTTGAGTTTGAACACTATGTAATGCAGCTTGCTATTCAGAGCTCAAAACAAAGTAAGATAACTTCATTTTTTGGAACTGCTAATGTAGGGGGACATTCAAATGCAAACTTTTCTGGGGCTGTATAACAGCGTTTACTTTATTGTTTAAATGGCTGTGCTTGTGCTTGTTTAATTTTGAAAATAAAAGTTATTTTGACCAAAACACTTGTGCCTGTATACACGACTGGAAATTGATAAAAAGTGCAACGTCAGATAAATGCACATTCTGCTCAAATGCCTGATTTGGTCATACAAAATGGCCACGCATTAAAGCAGAATCCACTGCACTTGTAAATTTTACTTGCAGTCCTCAGCCGTCAGCTTTTTCCCATGCATTATAGTCAGGAGTTTGGGAAAAGAATTTGTAGAGTGGGTCTTGAAACACTCTAATTCAAAATGAAAGTTCTAAACGAAGCAGTGCCATTAATTTAGTTATTTCTCCCACACATCATGAGCAGCAGAGAAGCAACACCACGCATGATGACTGCATAAATATTTTTCCATCCCTCTCAACCCTCTGCCACGATCCAACCCCTAACCTTGCCTGGTGCCCTGTTTGTAATAAATAATAAAAAAAAACTCTCTGACTACTTTCTGTCACAATCCAGACCCCAACCCAGCCATGCCTGGTGCCATATTATTAATGGAAAAACCTCCATCTCCACCCTCTGCCACAATCCAACCCACAAACCCAGCCTTGCCTGGTGCCCTGCTAGTAATAAAAAAAAAAAAAAACTCCCTCCCCACCCTCTGCCATAATCCTACCACAAACCTTGCCTGGTGCCCTATTATTAAAAAAAAAAACTCTCTCCACTCTCTGTCACAATCCAAACCCCAACCCAACCTTGCCTAGCGCAGTATTATTAATTTTAAAAACCCTCCCGCTCTGCCCTTTGCCATGGTCCAACCCCTATTATTAACAAAATAAAATAAATCCCTGAAAGGAAGTCCAACATAAAGTTAATTTTTCAGGAACTTTTGCTGCCTTTTTACATCTGCTTTATAACAGGATGATATTTAATTTTATGTTATTGAAATGAAACAACCCCCTTTAATATCATGCACAAGATTTCCTGTTGTACACTTGTTTGTGGACTATGACAATTTTACATACTGTAAACACATAATCTATCACATAGAGACAGCTGATGTCTGGTGTAGAATTATTAATAAAAAAAAAACAACCTCCCTCTCCACCCTGTGCCATGATCGAACCCCAACCCTACCTTGCCTGATGCCATAATGTTAATAAAAAAAAAAAAAAGCACACCCTCTCCACCCTTTGCCATGATCCAACTTGGCCTTTCCTAGTGCCATATTATTAATTAAAAAAAGCTCCCTCTCCACCTTGTGCCACGATCCAACTCCTATTATTAATAAAATAAATTCCTGAAAAGAAGTCCAACATAAAGTTTGTTTTTCAGAAACCTCTGCTGCCTTTTTGCATCTGCTTTATAACAGGATGATATTTGTAAATGTATATTATTATTGAAATGACACAATCCCCTTTAATACCGTGCACAAAATTTCTCTTTGTAAGCTATCGATTTGAGACAGCTGATACCTGGTGCTGAATTATTAATAAAAAAAAAAAACTACCTAAATTTAGAAATACATAACTACTGTAGCAACAATGCTCATTAAAGTCTGTATTATTCCCCTATTGACTATTATAGTCTTTGTATTCTGCACACATTTTGATGAATCTGTTTTTACAAGAATGACTTAATGGGGGGAAGGAGAGCTTTTAAAACCCGATTTAGTTAACATCTTAAAATCTACATCTGAATTGTAGTCTTTCACAGATTCTGCCATAGCAGGTTGCAGTTCAAAATCAGAATGTTTTGGGTAGTTAAATACAAGAGTTTCCAGAAATGTTATTTGTCTTTCCACTGACACTGAAGCATTTCTGTAGACCATGTCATTCATTCAGCAATCACTGTAGGGCAAAATATGATTCTGTACCTCTAGCATGTTGCTTACACTTTTCAGTGTCTAAGTTAGCATTATGATGCATCTATAAAATTAAGGACCTCATCGAGGCAGGAATTCTAAGTCAAAACAAACAAATACTGACCTTTAAAACTGTAAACAAAAGATCATAGTATATATTGCATCATGATAGCACTAAAATGTTCTAGCACTAGGGGGTGCATCACAGCATTCCATATGCCAACCTGGTAAGACAGTGGGTAGTATTTTCGAAGACCTGCATCTGTTTTTCCAGTATGAGTGCATGACATCTGCCCAGACTGTTAGACCACCTAAAAGGTGATCTAGCTTCTGAGCATGATTGCTTTGAGTTGCACTCTGAAAATGGCACATGTCAAAATTTGACACATGCATCATTTTTCCTTTTAGCTGTAAACTGCAGCAAGTATGCATGAAAATATGATGCACACATCCTGACGCATTTGCCTAGATGCAGCATGCATTGGAAATATGGACCAAAATGCTGCATCCTGAACTTTTAAAATCCCAGTTTGTTTACATTTTTGCAAAGCTGTATCTACAATATGAGGATTTCTTTTGAAGCTTGATGAATTTGGTGTCAGGCACTGGTAAAATCTGCCTCATATGAATATCAAAGTCCACAAACCAACCCCTATTATTAATGAATAAAATCCCTCAAAGGAAGCCTAGCATTATGGTTTTCCAAAGAGGTAGCAAAGAAAGTGAAAGCCAAAAAGACTGCATTCAGGCAATAAAAAAAAAAGACACAGGCAGAAGGGGATAGGGAGAAGTACCAGGAGAAGCTAAGGGAGGCAGGGAGGTCAGTAAGGGAAGTCAAAGTTCACACAGAAGAATACATTGTAAAATCAGTAGGTAGAGGGGACAAAACCTTTTACAGGTACATAAGTAAAAAAAGAAAGGCAAATGGAGGGATAGTGAGACTGAAGGGGGAGAATGGGGGCCGCATGGAGGAGGACAACAGTAAAGCTGACATATTGAACAGGTATTTCTGCTCAGTCTTTACTGAGGAAGAGGAGGGTAATGGGTCTGAAGGGAGTACAAGGGGTGAGAATGGTGCAGAAATAGACACAATTCCCTTTACACAAGAAAGGGTCCTGAAGGAACTAGAAGTAATAGTAGTTGATAAAGCAATATGGCCAGATGGAGTGCACCCCAGGGTCCATAAAGAACTAAGAGAGGTGGTGGCTGAACCTCTGGCTATCCTGTTTAGCCAACCACTGGAAACAGGGGAGGTACCCAAAGACTGGAGGACAGCAGATGTAGTCCCCTTATACAAAAGTGGGAACAAAGAGGAAGCAGGGAACTACAGATCAGTCAGTTTCACCTCAGTAGTGGGGAAGATCATGGAAGCACTACTGGGGGAGAGATTTGTAGAACATCTGGTTGTCAATGGACTACAGGACCCAAGGTAGCATGGTTTCACCAGGGGGAGGTCATGTCAGACCAACCTCATTGAATTTTTTGACTGGGTGACTAGGGAGGTGGATCAAGGGAGGGCAGTGGACATGGCCTATCTGGACTTCAGCAAGGCCTTTGACACTCTGCCACATAGAAGACTATTACACAAACGGGAATATGGATGTGGGCAGGACAGTAGTGTGGTGGGTACGTAACTGGCTAGGCAGTAGGACACAGAGGGTGGTGGTAAATGGTTGTCATTCCACAGAGAGAAGTGACCAGTGGGGTACCATAGGGATCAGTGCTGGGGCCTGTCCTATTCAACATCTTCATCAGTGACTTTGTGCAGTACCTAGAAGGCAGAATTTCACTGTTCACTGATGACACAAAGCTCTGTAACTGAGGTAGACACACCAGAAAGTGTAGACAGAATGAGAAGGGACCTGCAGAAACTTGAAGAATGGTCAGGGATTTGGCAGTTGAAATTCAATGCAAAGAAGTGCAAGATAATGCATATGGGGCACAAAACCCAGGCACAATATATCAGTTGGGGGGTGAGAATATAGCATGCACCAAGCAGGAAATGGATCTTGGGGTTATCATCTCTGATGACCTCAAGGTAGGGAAACAGTGTGACAAGGCAGCAGGAAAAGCAAATAGAATGCTGGGATGCATAGGCAGGGGCATCACCAGCAGGAAAAGGGAGGTCATAATTCCATTATACAAGGCACTAGTGAGGCCCCACCTGCAGTACAGTGTACAGTTCTGGAGACCTTACCTACATAAGGACATAGACAAGGTAGAGAAGGTTCAGCGGAGGGCAACAAAGATGGTACATGGATTGCATCACAAGTTCTTTGACGATAGGTTGAAGAAACTGAATATGTACTCCCTGAAGGAGAGGAGGGAGAGAGGGGACATGATAAGAGACATACAAGTATCTTACAGGGAGGAACAGGGTGCAGGAATACACTATTTTTAAGTGAAAAAGATGTTCCAGGACTAGAGGGCATGGGATGATGTTGGAGGGAGGACAATTCAGAGGAAATGTGAGGAAGAATTTATTCACAGAATGGATGGTGGACAAGTGGAAAACTCTGCCAGAGGAAGTGGTGTGGGCTGAAACAATCACAGGATTTAAGAATGCATGGGATAGACATAAAGGAATTCTAGAGGTCAGGGGTAAGGGGCAACAGACTTCTAGGAAAACATAAACTGAACTTGCAAGCTCAAATGGGCAGACTGGATGAGCCATAGGCCCTTATCTGCAGACACTGTCTATGTCTATGTATCTATGTAGCATAGTGTGTTTTTCAGAAACCTTTGCTGCCTTTTTGCATCTGCTTTATAACAGGATGATATTTAAATTTGGTACTACTGAAATGACACTACCCCCTTTAATACCATGCACAAAATTTCCCTTTGTATACTTGTGTGTGACTTACTGTTCTGTAATGTTACTGTACATAAGCCTGTAATGCTTTGCTTTGAGACAGTCAATGAGAAAGTGTGTTTAATGACATTGCACTGTTGAGCACACAGAACTATTCTCTATCCTAGGAAAATATATTTTTTGTCACAAAATCAGGGACTATGGTTTGCTTTCCTTCCTAGTGTGTGTACAGCTTGTACTGCAATAATACAACAGACGTACTTGGGCTACAGTAATAAAAACAAAACAACAAAGAAGTCCAAATGCAAAAAAAAAAAAAAAAAAGCTGTGGGACAGATATGGTTATCCAGAAAAAGCATCTTGCCAACCTGAGATGAAAAATCTGATATCTAATGCAATCACTTGCAATTACAACTGTAGTAAAAATATTGTCCCAATAAGCATTAATTTCCCTTAAAAGCACATGCACATTTTCATAGAGGCTTTCTCTCCCACAATTTAATTATTCAGGATAACCCAGCAGAGCTGTCACATCTTATTTCCAGTGAAGGCTGGCTTCTACTAATTTCTGCAGCTGGTTGTGCAGGAGGCACTGGAAAGTACTGTGACATGCAATGTAAAAGGACAGGCACTGCAAAATGATGTTGTGAAGTGCCACACACACAATTGTATTTTTTTTTTAAATACTAACAGGGTCAGAAGTATATCTCTGGTTTCAGTGATGCTGTGTACTTTGCAGTGGGGATGTGGGGTAAATGGCTCACCCAAGATCATACCAGGAGGTTTTGGCTTTAGCTGGGCTGAAACCTGCATCTTCTTGGTTTTCCAAGCCTGTAGTCTAATCATTACCCCACAGTACATCCATGCTGTAATCCTGCAGTAACTCTCATGCTCAAAATGCAGGCACCTGCCAACCACATAGCTTTTTGATTTTCAGAGAAATGCTAGGTCGTGGAGATTTTTAGTTGCTGGGGGAGTAGATGGAGGGCTAGAACTTTACTATGTTGTTGGGAAATGGCAAGTTCTCCCAGTAAAATATAAATGTCCATTTACTGATTAAAGTATAACAGGCAGTTTAAAGGAATGATAAAATAGTACAAAGAACACTTAACATTTTGCACTGCAACAATGCTTACTCTCAAGAGTGAATTAGATCAATGTCAACTAGAAATGGTAGGTTTTGTTAAACCATCAGTCTTTTAAAAGGTATCTTGTGCCAGGAGCCTGGTGATGTATTGTTGCAGATGTTTTCTTTTATCTTTGAAACACTGAAACATTTTCAGCTGTGAGTACATACAATGTTGCATATTGAACTCTTTGGTACAATGTATCAAGTTACAACAGTTACAATTTATGACCTTACTGTATTGCAACTAAAATCAGGTTCACTAGCTCTTTCAAGAAAAAAGGTGAAGCACATTTAACTGCAGTAAATTACAGCTGGTGATAAATCAAACATTTATTTTTCTAGAGACTGCCTAAAACACTAATAATATATTGTTTGGGTGATTCCCCGCAAATGCACTGAAGATAAATGGGTTCATAAAATCAGACCCTCCCCCAGCTCCAAAGTCACTACCACATTGCTTTTGCCTTTGTGAAAGATAAAATCAGATTCTTCTCCCAGCTCCAGAGTCACTGCCACATTTTGTTGTGCCTTTGTGAAAGCTCAAATCAGCCCCCAGCCTTTGTGAAATCAAACACCAGTTGCCCTGGTAACTAATTAACCCCACTTGCAGAGGCATTACCATTTCAATAGAGTCAGAATGTCTCCTGTAGTCTCTAGTAGTAGTTTGACCAGTCCCCAGTAAACATGTTGTTTTTCCTACTTCCCATGATATCTGTTGGGGCCATTGGCTCAGTATGTAAATTTTTTTGTATAGCAACATTTCTGGAATTTGAACCAGAAGCCAGTGTTGTGTAAAAGCTCTACTGTGTGAAACCAGTCATTCATGCAATATGCATGCTCGCTGGCCATATACTGCATAGTAGTTATCTTATTTTATTTAAAACTACATTTTTAAGAAAAGGTTAGATTACATGCCTGCATACATAAAACAACAATAATAAGGTTAAGACTGATATTACCAGGGCAACAGTTGTTCGATTTCACTACGGCCCAAAGCAATGAACTTGAAGTCTCCACTTCAAGGATTTTGAATAGTTTATGTCATATGTTTACTCTTATTCTAGATTACTGATACAGTACTTATGCTGTTGTATGCAGTTGCATTTTGTTTGATGTGCAATATGCTATTGAGTTTATGTAAGCAATAATACCCAACAGGGTGGGCATTATTGGGAAATATCAGACTGCCCAAAGTGTGATGAGGCCCTGGAAGGTCCGGTCCCAATAATGCCCACTCTGCAGGGTATTATTGCACTTATAAAATGATTTTCTTAGTAAGTCTTAATGAAGAGAGGAAATTATTATAAAAAAAAATTAATAGTATTAGCAGAAACAAAAGTATTTAAAAAAAATAGTCCATGTTTCTTTAAGGCTGTTTCAGGTTCTGTTGCTCCTCCCCACAGCTATCACCACCCCCACTTCCCGACACAGACATATCCACCTGAAGAATTAGTAAATATGCAGAAGCAGTCTGTGGGCATCGTTTTTAAGTCGTGTTATGTTTGTTTAACATTTTATTTTAATTGGGCTGCAGTTGTATGTTGCATCTGTTAATCGTGGGACCTGTGGATGAGAACTATGCGTTCACGAACCGCTTCGAGGTAAATGATGTATTTAATTTAGATTGGTATTGTAGTTTGAGGCAGTTCTGGTGTTTGTGGCAGTAGAATGATACTACAGACCTGTTAGTTTAACCTCAGTGGTAGGGAAAATGATGGAATCACTTCTGAAGGAAAGAATTGTTGCATATCTAGAGGCCAGAGGGGCACAGGACCCAAGGCAGCATGGATTCACAGCGGGAAGGTCATGCCAGACAAATCTGATAGATTTCTTTGACTGGGTGACCAAAGTAGTAGATCAGGGAGGGGCTGTGGACATGGCCTACCTAGACTTTAGCAAGGCATTTGACACAGTCCACACAAAGATTAATATACAAGTTAGCCAGCCTGGGAGTGGGTCCCAAGATGACAGCCTGGGTAAAATTGGCTGGAGAATAGGACACAGAGAGTAATAGTAAATGGAGTCCACTCTGAAAGGGGTTAGCAGTGGGGTACCACAGGGTTCAGTATTAGGACCGGTCCTCTTCAATGTCTTTATAAGCGACATTGCAGAGGGACTGGAAGGAAAAATATATCTCTTTGCAGATGACACAAAGATCTGCAACAGAGTTGATGCACAAGGTGGGGTGGAAAGGATGAGAAGGGACTTGGCAAGGTTAGAGGAATGGTCAAATGTATGGCAGCTTAGATTCAATGCTAAGAAGTGCAAGGTAATGCACCTGGGAAACAAAAACCCAGGGGAAGAGTACACAATGGGGGTGAGATACTAACAACAACAAAATGGAAAGGGACCTGGGGTAGTCATATCAGATGACCTAAAGGTGGGCAAGCAATGTGAGAGGGCAGCAAGGAGGGCTGGGGGATACTGGGATGCATAGGGAGAGGCATCACCAGCGAAAACAAAAGTTATTATCCCTCTGTACAGACAGCTGGTGAGACCACATCTGGAGTACTCGTGCAGTTCTGGAGATCCAATCTCCATAAAGACATAGACAGGATAGAAGCTGTCCAGAGGAGGGCACTAAATGGTGCAGGGTCTGCACCGAAAACATATGAAGTGAGACTTAAGGAGCTTAATATGTATAGCCTGAGGAAAGGAGGAGAGGGGACATGATAGAAACTTTCAAGTACCTCAAGGAATCAACAAAGTCCAAGAGGTAGCATCTTTCAAAAAAAGAGGTGTGCAAGAACAAGGCAACAATTTGAAGATAGAAGGGGCGTGGCTCAGAGGTAATTTAAGGAAGTATTTTTCACAGAGAGGTTGTGGATGCATGGAACAGCCTTCCAGAGGAGGTTGAGTCAAAACAGTGGTGGAATTCAAGCATGCATGGGACAGTCATAAGGCAATTCTAGGGGGTTGGGGTAGGAAGAAATAGGCTGCTGGTTAACTAGGATCTGCAGCTTATCCATCAGGTAGGGAAATGGGCAGACTGGGTGGGCCAAGCGGTCCTTATCTGCTGTCAAATTCTATGTTTCTATGTTTATGTTTCTATGTTTCTATGATTTTGAAAATGGTGTTGGTGTTTCGTTGTAACAAGCTTTGGAGCAATGGATTCTTTCACTTCCGGTTAAGTGCAGTGCTGCAATAGTGCAGTCGGGGGAGTGCAGTTGTGAGAAAAAAAAGATTTGGGCACTCTTCCTGACCGCAGAATAAGTGGAGTGTCTTTTTTTTTTTTTTGAAGAGGACCGAGCTTATACTGAAGGAGGAAGTGTGTGTGTGTGTGTGGGGGGGGGTCCAATTGCTCTCGCTAAGGAAGAGAAAAATATGGTGGGGATTTAAAATGTTAGCTGGTGGTTTCAGCCAATGACTGAGCAGGGTGAGCACCCCTGCACAAGGGTATATGGTAAGGTGGCACTCAGGCTGGTACTCATTTCTTGCTGGAGGTGGTATTAGCCAATCAGCACTGAGAATCCATTCTTGACATTTTAAAAAGTATAGTATTACACAGAGGCTTGCCCCACTGTATTACAAACCATGGCAGGTTTTCTGCGCCAGTTGTCACAGTCTATATTTTTACTGTGATGTGCAGTGTGAGAAATTGAAACAGGAGCTATAGTCATTCCACTCGGATGTGCTATAGTGCTAGACATTCCTGAGCTAATTTACACTTGCTTTCTAAATGTATACTAATGTTCTATATAGTGTTAGTTTCATTTCTTAGCATGGACCACTGCAAGCATAACTCTTGACTGTCAGCATTGACATGTAAAACAGGTCTTACAAATGTAGTGAAAATGGCAATAACACTAACATTATATAAAACATCAGTATGCTGCACATTTTGGAAGCAAGTGTAAAATTGGGTAAAAAATGCCTAGCACTGTAGAACTCATAGGAATGATAACAGGAGCTCATGTTTCAATTTCTGGAACAGTACATCAAGTCAAAGAGAAATACTGTGACAATATTGTGACAATTGCCCGGTTAAAGAATGAATGAATGAATGAATGATAATGTCACCATCTATAGTAATACATGATTGGTCACTTGTCAGCCAATCCAGTATTACCATAGGCAATGATGTCATCATTCATTCATGCTGGATGAATTGATGAATGAGTGGGTACCAATTTATTTCTGCTCTGTACATACAGTACAGCAACTGAGTTATTACAAGAAAGTGCATTCCTTTGCCATAGTCCCTGGTTGTTGCTTTGCTCCTTGGTACTAGTACTGTGCCACAATATTGATACTTTTTGGTCAGCTCTGGCTAATGAATTCTGACTGGGGATAAGGCATATTGCTCCTGCATCCTGATGCTAAAAATTAAGACTGTTGTACCTCCACTCACAAAGAACACTGCTTGGTAGCGAGTATTATTAATTTTGTTGACCTTTCGAGCTGTCAGTCAGGTGCAATGTCACAGACGGGGAACTGCAAGGGGGGGTTAACATGGTTCTGGAGCTGATCTGGAATGTTAGAGTTTCTCTAGCTAATTTTGCTCCTTCTTGGTTGTACCTGCTCTCTGGACAAGAAATGAACAGCTAAAATATTTGTGCAATGCAAGCATCCAGCTGCAAGTAAGCACTGTTCACAGTCCAGAAAAGTGCTGCCCTCCAATATCATGAATTGGTAGAAATGGTGAGAAGGGAGGATATTTATGCTCCAGAACCTGTATATGAAATCGAAATGAGCAGATATAGTGCAAGAAAGTGCAATCAGCAGATCAGCTTTGGGCAATAGTGAGTAGGGCACTGTATTAAGGACTGTTATCACACAGCTCCAGATGATTTTTTTTCTTTATAATATTAATTGCACTAATGTCTTCTCTTTTTCCTCCTTGGTCCCTGTCAGTGCAGCATAGTAAGTGCCTAATGAGTACAATGCAATAGTACCCAAGTGCTGGGCTGAAGCTAGCACTTGGAGGGGGTTTGTCTGAGAGGCTGTCGTTGCTGATGGCAGCTCCACTCCTCCACAGGAATCTGTGCAGCTACACTATGCTATCTGACCCACACTCTAATACTATATATGTATGATACCATCATCACTGTCATCAGTGTGACTGGAGGACCAGCTCTGTGTGGGATCATAATACCCCCAATCACCATCACCAGCATGTCTTGACTGCTTTTTTAAATAAAATACCACATACTACATAAGACTTCTAAATGGTGAGAGATGGCTACCTGATGCTGCCATTTGACTTGCCACGAGCTGTCTCTGACCCAGATTTGATTACATCTGAATATTTAAACCTGAATAAATTAGATTAAATCACAATCTTTTTGAAAAATGACCAAAGTCACTGACAGACCTGGGTCACAGCTGAACATCACATCCCTCCCTACTTTTAGTAAACTCATTTCCAATGTACACAGTGGTCAAAAGCTCCATTTTAGAAAGTGAATGAAGCCTCACATTGGCAAATTTTGTTCAGCTTTGATTCGGTCCTCCTGAATTCAGTTCAGCTTTGACAAAATTAATGGTACTGGTACCAGGAGGGGGAAGGAAAGGTAGGGGTAGACATCACACAGATGGAGGTAGTGGTAGGGATAAGTTCTACCAGAGAAGTGCATGAATGGGGAAAGGATGGAGGCTGCAAAATGTAATTATTTTTTACGGTGTATTTTTGCTGACCCGGGCCAAACCAGAACCAATAACAATAAAACTGGGTCTCAGGTAGAGAGGCAGGAATATAAATTAAATGCTTCTTTCAATTAAATGCATATGCAGATAGAAACATAGAAACAGAAATTGTTGGCAGATAAGGATTTGCTAGTGCCATCCAGTCTGCCGTAGGCTCTATCATTGCCTTGTGTGATCAACGGCAATGCAATTGAGATTTTACAACACTCCAGAACTGCAGGCTATCCACTAAATATTGACAAATCAGATAAATATTGGCAAATCAGAACTGTTGGGAACAGATTACCGCTACACAGAATATTAATACTTTTATCCAACTGATTATAAAAACTAAATTTAGAGTAATTAGGCATAAAGCTAATGTTACTTGTCTCAGAGTAATTGCATTACAGTGAGAGGAAAATAAGTATCAACACACATCATTTGTTAAATTTTTTCCTTAACTGCATTGGGGTCACAAACGAAGTGTTATCTAATGTCACTTTGCTACATATTGATACACTGTTTATGGTCATATTTATACACTGATTATGAGCATTAAGCCCATAAACAGTTTATGGATATGTAGGACATTTAAAGAATCACCAAAACACATACTATAAAAGAAGCATTGTGTTGGTAATAACTATTTATTCAGTTACTGAACAAACACAAAAATAAATCATACTGTACACTGTGGCTCTGCGCCTAAAATATATTCCATTACATAGAGGTTATGAGGGAGGTACACACACCCGCATGTTATGTGACCCTGAACTTTCCTTTATCTGGTGAGTGTGCTTAATTACTGCCTTTGTCACTGATAAAGTTATGTGATGCTATCTCCCTACCCCAACATAGCCTACTGTGTCAGTTCCTTTGTTTCCAGACAATGATGTGTCATTGCATTAGCACTGACCACTTTGGAACTACTACTTGGAAACCACCTTCAGTGTGTGTCTGTGTAGCCTTAGAAAACAGTGAAATGCTCACATTTAGTCCACTATTATTCCATGCATTTAATGAAGAGGTGAAAAAAGAAACTGAGCATTTCACTGTTTCAAAGGCTACAACACTGAAAATTAATATTATATAATATAATGGAGGAGGGTTGGATAAAGTGGAAGCACCGAGGGAGGTTGACAGTGAAAATGCCAACCTCTCCCACAGCGATAACTGTAACACTGACGTTGGTATTGTGCCACTCATGCGAGTGCTCTGTGGGGCTACACACCCCACCCCTAGTGGGAGAGCTCTGCCCCATCCCCACCGGACTTTAGGATTCTCAACTCCAGGTTAGAGTTGGTCGGGGAGGAGGCAGAGAACACTGGCAGAAAGCGAAGCACCAAAAAGGACCATTACAGCGAATGTCGCCGTAGTGGTCTTTTTTGTGTTTTGCCATCGGGGTGTTGATCTGAAGGGGTGCACCGAGATAAAGCAGCAAGATTTCTGGGGCAACTCATTTTTTTGGTCATCATTGTTTTAACCAGACATCATCATTTCTAATAGTACTGACCACCTGGCCCACCTAGTCCACCCTACTAAAGTTCATATAACCCCCATTATGCTCCATCACTCCCCATCACTCCCTTTTAATGCAATGCCTTAAATTCAGGATTTTCCTTCAGTTGCTGAGTGTCCTTTTCCCTCTGTCTCAATTGGCATTTACAAGATACTGTGCAGTTGTGTTTAACAATAAATAATCTACTTACCGCAATGCATTTTTTTGCAATATCTCATATTTATATGTTACCAGATTTTCTCTGCCATGGCCATATTGGTTACCAATCAACAAATATCTTGGTGCATGATTTACTTCACTGCCCTTATAGTTTAGGGGCATGAATTTGTGCCATCAGTCCCACTTGCCAAAAATAAAACTTATGGCCAGCAGCAAGTAACTCTATACAATATTTTATCTGAAGCTGAGAATTAGTTGATATATATTAATAAACAAATGATTAAATCCATAACATAAAAAAAAAAACCTTACAGAACCAAACCAGCCCCTTCCCCTTTTCCCTGTTACTCTACTAAACTACATCGGGAGAACCATAATCAAGCTATATTATAATAAGGTTCTCAGAAATGCTGCAATCTGTTAGGATTCCAACAGCCTTACTTTAATTTATGTTATACTGTCATGTACAGCCTGATCACAATGGCACATGGATTCTTCCTGTCAGCATTCTATCCTCTAGCACTGCTGAATGACTGGAATGATGCATTCTGATTCTGAACCAGCATTCTTAAACTGTTGGTGGAAGAACTGTTTTATTAAAAAATCTCCCTCTAAGTGAGGAAAACATTCAAAAAGTATTCTTTTATCCCTCTTCTTTTGTAACATTTTTATAGTAGCAATAAGGCACTCCCAGGAGTTAGATTAACAGTCAGTTAATCACTCCCTAGGGGCAATATGGCACTCGGCTGCACCTCATGCCACATTACACCCCTAGGGGTTGATTAACAGAACGCTAATCTAACTCGTGATCATGCCCTATTGCTTAAGTAAAGGGCTAATACATAACATATTGCACATTGATCAAACTACAGTACCTACAGTAGCTTCTGGAGTAATTTACTACAGGCAGGATGAACTGATGTAAAACAAAAGCTCTATAATATGAGATATCTAGCAAATGCAATAAATGTAGGTAAAAACATGATGTGATGGGAGTGTAAAGCTATTATTTACAGTACATAAAAATCATTGGATACAATGGTTTAATATAACATCACAAACTATAGGGAATGTGCAGCATATGGGGTGAAAAGCAGGGACGTACTGTAGTTTAAAGATTAAATACTGTTGTCTGTAATGTTTCCCATTTATGAAAGAAAAAAGTCTTGTTTATGATAAAATGAGCTTATTAGCCTGATCATTACCAGATTTGTACTAATATTAGCTAACCATTCTTTAAAGGATAAACAGGAATAATCCACCCAATGTTTTAAAATTAACTGTTTAGTTGAGACCCCCATCAAAGCAATAACTGCTTTCTCAGATGTACAGTGCTAAGATGATCATCAAAGTTGCTTAGGATACATGAATCAAAGTTGAAAGGTACAGTACAGTACATTAATCAATTCTGTAACTACTTTATCTATTTGTGTATGTTTTTCTTTTTCCCGAAGTGTTTTCTTCATGAGACAGAAAAAGCTGTATCCATGCTTAGCTACTGGCAGGTAACATTCGGTCACTGCTGCAATTCGGTATGTCTGTTACCAGTAGATGAGGGAACCACTGCAGGTCCAAATTTACAATGCTGACTAGCCTGATGAAATGAGTGTCACCATCATCATTGCAGATTTAATTTTTTTATTTAATTATTTAAAATTGGTAACTGGCTAAGGCACACTAAGCCAAGGCTTGTCTCCAGATGCAACTCAGGGAAATACTTAAATATGGACAAAAATGTTAACGTGAACTATTAATCCATCAAGCAATAAATCCACCACACCCTTCTGAGATTGCACTAGTGCTGGATTAGTTGTGCAATTTTGATGCTATGATATTTTTTTGTAGATTCTAAAGCTAGGCCTAATTCTGATTTAGTATATGCTACTTGCATCTGACAATAAACAGCGTGTCTCTACAGAAAGAAAATAAGAAACTGCTTAATCCTTGGTTCCAGGCTGGTGAACACAACCAAGGATTTAGAGGTTTTCACTTTATATTTCTTTTTAAAGGATACAATGCACATTGTCAGACACAAAGAATTTCTAAAAAAAATTGGGGGAATTTCATAACTCGAGCATGTTGCAGTTTTTTTTTTTGCCTAGTACATTATTTGTCTATTAAAGAACTCTCCTCAAAGTGCCTTACAAAATAGGAAACAACATACAGTACTTGTAAATGACAAAAAACTGAATTGTGGCAAACCCATTCCATACACTATGATGCTCACCATATAACCCGTTTTTTGGCTATATGATCATATTTTGGGCATATTCTGAGCAGACACTACCAAATGATATTATGAAAGAGCTAAAGAGTTAACTTTAACACAGCAGTGGTGTTCTACTGTATATCAGTGGTGTGGAAGGGAGCACTGGCTAATTAAGTAAAATGGTACTGCACAATGATACAAGCCCTTATAAAGCTATAATTAAAAGACTAAGACAAAAAATATCCTTTATGCCCCATGATACAAAATTGAATTCTCAGTGCCCCTCACATCCAGGATCTTATGAAAAATACAGAGAAAACACAAGCCCAGATTTTGAAGTGATCACATTTTTAACATAGTGTAGCACTTCTAATTTGTATATCTGCTCATGCTAATGCTCTCAAATCTGTTTTCATAATGGAAGGGAAAGTAAAGTTAACTGAAGGGTTTAAAATTACTCATGGTTTAACATTCACAAATTTGGCCTTACATTTGTTGCCCTTTTGTCTTGAATGTGGATTTGTGTTTTCACACGATGGTTTCTATCTGGTTAAACATTTTGATACTGTACTTTTTACCCACTTTTGAGAAACTTGTTACCCTTTTTAACAAATCATGGGAGGATGGTGTGGTACCTGAGGACTGGAAGAAGGCTAATGTGATTCTCCTTCACAAAAGTGGGACCAAGACAGAGGCAGAAAACTACAGACCTGTCAATTTGACCTCTGTGGTAGGAAAAGTGATGGAATCACTTCTGAAGGAGAGAATTGTTGAGTACCTAGAGGCCAGTGGGGCACAGGACTCAAGGCAGCATGGGTTCACAGCAGAAAGGTCATGTCAGATGAATCTAATTGATTTCTTTGACTGGGTGACCAAAGTAGTAGACCAGGGAGGGGCTGTGGACATGGCCTACCTACACTTTAACAAGGCATTTGACACAGACCCACACAAAAGATTAATTGTCAAATTAACCAGCCTGGGAGTGGGTCCCAGGGTGGTAGCCTGGGTAAAACATTGGCTGGGCAACAGGACACAGAAGGTAATTGTAAATGGAGTCCACTCTGAATAAAGAGGGGTTACTAGTGGGGTACCGCAGGGTTCAGTACCGGGTCCAGTCCTTTTTAATGTCTTTAAAAGTGACATTGCAGAGGGACTGGAAGGAAAAGTATGGCTCTTTGCAGATGACATAAAGATCTGCAAGAGGGTTGATACACAAGGAGGTGTGGAAAGGATGAGAAGGGACTTGGCAAGGTTAGAGGAATAATCAGAAGTATGGCAGCTTGGATTGAATGCAAAGAAGTGCAAAATAATGCACCTGGGAAACAAAAACCCGGGGGAAGATTACACCATGGGGAGGAGGTAGTAACAACAACAAAAATGGAATGGGATCTGGGGGCAATCATATCAGATGACCTTAAGGCTGGTAAGCAATGTGAGAAGGTGGTAGAGAGGGCTGTGGGGATACTGGGATATATAGGGAGAGGCATCACCAGCAGAAAACAGGAAGTTGTTATCCCCTGTACATACAGTTGCTGTGACCCCATCTGGAGTACTGCATCCAGTTCTGGAGACCCCATCTCCACAATGACATAGACAGGATGGAGGCAGTTCTGAGCAGGGTAACTAAAATGGTGCAGGGTCTGCAAGAAAAGCCATACAAGGAGAGACTAAAGGAGCTTAATATGTATACCCTTGAGGAAAGGAGGATGGGGACATAATAGAAATGTTTAAGTACCTCAGTGGAATCAACAAAGTCCAAGAGGGTAGCATCTTTCAGAAAAAGAGATGTGCAAGAACAAGGGGGTCACAAATTGAAGATAGCGGGCGTATGGCTCAGGGGCAATGTGAGGAAGTATTTTTTCACAGAGTGGTTGCATACACGTGATATCTCTCTCTTTACACAGGAGACTCCTGTTTTTTTTTACTGAACTCACTCTCTCCTTCTTGGGAAACAAAATTTCCTGCTTAAGTAAAATTCTGTCCAAAATATCCATGTTTTTGGGCAGATAAAGACACATAACAATTAAATCAGTGATGAACAATGCATCTGATAACTTTATATAACTAGTTGTTTATTCTTTTTACTGCTTATTCTTGACAAAATGAAATACATTAAATTTTTGTAAAGACTTTTTTTCTTATTTTTTTGACTCCATTTAAGGACAAACTCATGACTTTACGGCATCTCCCTACTAGCAGGCCAATCTCCCTCCTAATTTGACCCAAATCTCCCTCTTAAGCAAGTTGGAAGGCCAAGCTCCCTCCTAATTTGACCCAAATCTCACTCTTAAGCAAGTTGGACATATCACATATATGTGATTGGTAAACACATGGAACAGCCTTCTTGAGGAGGTTGTGGGGTCTAAAACTGTGGGAAAATTTAAGAATGCATGGGACAGACATAAGGCAATTTTTGTGGGGGGTAGAAAGAAATAGGCTGTTAGTTAAATAGGATCTGCAGCTTATCCTCTAGGTAGGGAAATGGGCAGACTACGTGGGCCAAGTGGTCCTTTTCTGCTGTCAAAGTCTATGTTTCTATGTTGAAACACCGTAATTTATTAAAGAATGGCCATAGTTTTTTCTTAAACTCTCATTAGTCCTTAGACAACTGTCAGTCATGTAAAGACATCAAGTATCACTCACGCCTTGTTCTCTCAGAGGTCCAAATGAAACTTCTCACAGCTGTGCTGCTTTACTCTTATTAGAAACTGATGTGGCACAATTAATAACCATTCACATGGAGCTTTCAAGACAATGAAAAAAACAGCAATTAAAATATGGTAGTAATAAAATTTGTTAATTATTTTTTATGTTACTTAGACAATGCAGTGCCATAGTAGATGTATACCACGCCATTGCACATAAAAAATACTGCCGTCTTAACATTGCTTTTTTTTCTTTTTCTTGAAAGCTGTGTGTGAATGATTAGCTAAATAAAAATTGACAACTGATGCATCACACAAAATTCCCTATTAATACATGGCTTCATTGGAATCTATTAATTATCTTAATTTGTACAACATGTTTAACACTTAATAGAAAACAAAATATGTCATGTAAGAATTTGTGTACACTATAATTCATTTCCAGATTCCATCAGTTACAGTTCTTGCCTTTGACTAATCAAAAACTACTAAGAATGACAAAACACCATATAAATGAGCATTTATCAAACAGAATTGGTGGAACATAGCCACTCATGGCCACTGGTAAAATTCTTTATACATTCCACATTAGACATTTTGTTAAAAATATAGCAATTTATAATGGGTATCAGTTGAATGTTGATTAGACCTTTGACAGTTCTCATTAATCGCAAGTGCCAGCTGTCCAGTACCAGGGGTTTTAAACCACATTTTGTTATGATGTCCTGACTGCAAGCACCAGCTGTGCAGTACCAAGGGGTTTAAACTGTGTTTTTTCTTTTCTTTTTTTTTTTTTGATGCCCTGATTGTAAATGCCAGCTGTTCAGTCCCAGGGGTTTAAAATCACATTTTTCATTTTTTTGTATGATTAATAAATGTTGAGAGGCAGATCTAGGAGGATTGTGATGGCTGCACAGTGCAGTGTGCTGCTTAACCTCTGCATATAATTATGATCAATGTCATGACTTACAGTATACAGTATGGGAAAAAATGATTCAGTGCAACTGTGTCTGAATTAATAATTACATATCTCTTTGCTGTTTGAGTTGTACAGAGTTCTCGGTAGCAGCTGCTTAATTTCCAAGGAAGATTTGTGCACATCTCAGTTCTCTCTCTCTCGCACTCTTATTATTATTATTATTTTTTTTTGACGGTGTTCAGAAATCTGAATAGGGATGTCAAGAACGGAGAGCCCATGTGGTACAGTAAGTGCAGTCGGAGTAAAGACAGCACATGTAAACTGTTCTGTTTTTTTTAACTGCAGTTAGACTGAGACTGTTGATTTTGGCTCTCTTGCACCTCTACGCACTGTTGCCGACACCACCGACAGGACAACTGATCCCCTTCTTGTTCATATAGAGATTCTGCTGATCTGACAAGTGAATCCCTTTTATCAGTTAGAGTTGTATTAAAAAAATAGAATCAGCTGCTAGTTGAAGGTGAAACAAATTATTTTTTTTTTTCAGCTATGGTGAGAGCACATTACCAACTAGAAAATACTTTTAAATAGTGGGGCAATGGGGAAGGGGATGCTAGTCAGCCAGGGAAAGTGTGCATTTTTTTTCACAATGCCATCTGCTGGTGGAAAATTGAGTTAGGTTCAAACAAAAGTGAAATCCCACTCCAGGAAAGCAATCACTGTGGAATTAGCGTTGACTGCCATCTAGCAATCAAACGAGGAAATTAATTTAGGCACATTCTGTAATGCCATAATACCAAGTGGCACACTGAGGTACTGTTTAAGTAAGAGCAGCATAACGAGGTACTGCCTCAGTAATGAGTGGCATACTGAATACCAGGCAACTTATCTATAGCAACTGCTCTATCTATCTATCTATCTATCTATCTATCTATCTATCTATCTATTCTGTCTGTCTATCTACCCATCAATTGGTTTTGGATATAACCTATAGAGGCAGTGGGTCCCTTGGGGACAGGCAGCAAATTACAGATATTAAAATAACTTATCAAAATACAATTAAAAGGGCACTGTCAGGTTGTGTATGTAACAATTAAAATATAAATATATACTGTCCCCTGTAGTAATATATCAGTAATCGTAATCAGTACTGCCCATAACCAGGGTATATCTCTTTTCTTTGTATACATTTTAGCCAAAATCATAATACTGAGTGGATTACTCCAACCTTCACTCCTGTAGTCTACTGGGTGGCTAACTTAGTTGATTGGACCATCAGGAGCATGCACTCATGTGCATTGAAAAGAATAAGTGTGCATGAGTTTTAAAATTGTGCCTGGTCCCACTCCTTTAGGGCTACATTAGTCATTTAGGGTAAAATATGTATTGTTTAGTAAATACCTGTTCAGAAAAAGTGTGCTCAGACTAAAGGATAGATGTATGTATTATGCAAAAATGAGCTCTGGAACACCATTATTGATGCCTCTGAAAATTGTAGCCTCGTTTAGTTTGAGCACACTCTTTCTGGATAGGTATTTACTAAACAATATTCATATTTTACCCAAAATCACTACTGTAGCCCCAAAAGAGAGGGACCAGGCACCATTGTAAAATTCATGTGCACTTGTTCTTTTCAATGTTTATGAGTGTGTGCTCCTAACAGTTCCATCAACAAAGTAAGCTGCCAAGTAGGCTACTGGAGCAGAGGTAGGAGCGACCCACTCAAAATTATGATTTTGGATAAAAATGTAAAAAGTAGAAAAGGGAAACATTCCAGTTATTGGCAGCACTCAATATTGCCACTGATATGTTACTACAGCAGCCAATATATTTATTAGATAATTTTTGCATACTAAACCTAACAGTATCCCTTTAAGCAAAATATGTATCATACAATAAGCAAAAGTACTAGATAAAACTAAAAAATACATATGGCAAACATTATTTATACAATCTAGAGTTGTAAAACATGGAAATACAATACAGGTACTATTTATTTATTTCAAAAGTTTTACCAGGAAAGACATACTGAGAAGAGAACAACTGATTTCCAGAGGCATCCTGTGGTTGAAGGGGAAGTGAAGTTCTGTAAAACCAGTTCAAGCAGTAATACAGTTCTAGTACAAATGTCAACATAAAATGTAGCAACTGTCTTATGTAAACATGGAAGTTTATTTCAAAGTTAGACAGCATATTTCATTCATAAAGGTGTTGGGTAATGGCTGCCTTTGTTTGACTGGAATTTCTTTTCAGAGTTTGAGGGTTAATGAAGCAAATTATATAATTAATTAATGTATTTATTTCAAAAGTGTCACCAGGAATGACCTATTGAGCTGATAACAAATTGTTTCCAGATGCATCCTTTGGGGTAAGGGGATGTGGAAATTCATGTACAGCAAATACAATATATCAAAGAGCATTATCAAAAAGTTTGAAAACAAATTAGTATAATAGATATGTGTAACAGAAAAATAGTGAGATAATTTATGTGATGGAACTACTCCTACAGAACAATGAACAGGCAATGAGGGAAACAGACTGCCAGGGAAAAAGTAGTGGGAGGGGGGATGGAAGGAAAAATCAATGACAGTTGCAGGTGAGATAAAAATAGTCATGAATGAGAGTGAATTGACAAAGGAAGGAAGGACCAGAGTTTTGGAAAGTGGTATGAGAAAACAGATTGACCAACAGTAGATTTTCTAGAAGGAACAGAGAGGGAATGGGAAGTACTATTGCGGAGATGGTACCAGTAAGCTGAGGGAGTGGATAAGATGGGTGTATGGTTGGATGTAAGGGAACCAAGCCAAACCAAAATTTAGGTATAAAGGAGGCACAAGGGGAATGGCACCTGGAATCAAGAGAGGGAAGTGAAAAGGCAGAGTACAGTGAGCAATAGTGGGTGCAAGGAGAACAATCTAAAGCAAAATGACCAAAACTAGTGGTAGAGGGGGTTCAGTTTGCCAATGGAGGATTTGGGAGCTCCACTATAGACTATGCCACCATAATTAAACATAGGGAGAATAATCTTTAAAACAATCTTTCAGCTAACAGGAAGTGGGATACTCACTTTGTTCCTGTACAGTGCACCAAGCTTTGGGTGGATTGTTTGGTGTATGGCATCACTACTAACCGAACAATCAAGATGATGGTCAAGCGAGACCCATAGGTACTTAAAGCTGGACACATCCTCAATAATAGCACCATCAAGGGTGTCAAATAAATGGAGAAGGGTGAAATCTGGAGAGCCTCTGATGGGTGCAAAAAGTCACAGAGGCTGTTGTTTTGGTATTGAGGAATCATTGGTTAGACTGGAACCAGTGCTGAATACTTTTGAAATCCAGCTGAAGCTGTGAGGTAAGATCATGGAAGATGAGCCAGATGCAAAGATAACTGAGCCAGACATAAAAGTAACTGAATCAACAGCATACATATGAATGGACATAGAGGAACATACATAGGGGAGATCATCCAAGAATATGGAAAAGAGAATAATACCTAGGACAGACCCTTGAGGGTCACTGAGCAGAAAGTGAGTGGGGATGAAATGGAACTAACTGTCTGGACAGTTTGAAACCTTCCCTCAATAAAAGAATGAAATTAGCTGACTGCAGATTCAGAATGACTTGCTGCCTTAAGCTTGTTCAGAAGTAGGGGATGTGCCACTGTACCAAATGCTTTAGCAAGATCAACAAAAATGGTGGATGTGATCAGACCCTACTCTATACCTGAAAGAATGAAGTCAGTGAGTAAAACAAGGATGTGGAAGTGGAGTGTGATTTCCTAAAACTAGAATCGAGAGGGGTTAAGAAGGAGGAGGAGTTAAGAAAGGAAGGAAGAGAGTTGAGATAGTAAAAGGTGTTCATGTAACTTAGCTCGGGTGAGAAGGAGAGAGATAGGATGGAAGTTACCAGGAAAAGAGGGATCACCACCTTTAGAGAGAGGAATGACATTAGCCTGCTTTCAGTAGCAGAGGAAAAAGAAAGGTTGAGGAGTGGGGTAATAGGCAGTGCAATGGTAGTGTATGAGAAAAGTAGATGTTTAGGATCAAGGCCATCAGGGCTGCCACATTTGTGAGAATTAACAGCAAGAAAGCAAGGATTTAGGGTAGCAAAGATGGTGCTAGAAGTGAAAGATTTAAAGGAGGAGATGCTAGCGAGAGGGAAGAAAGTGGGGAGGGAGAGGAAGGGATGAGATCCATAAATCAGATGATCTAGAACCAGTCTGGGTCCTATTTCTTGGAATTACCTGTAGTCCCTGATTTACACTTTGAAAAGTTTAAGATAACTAAAGCATTTAAATAATTATCTGTTGCCTGTTTATAACTGATTTGAAACTCACACAAGGCATGAAGTTGTCATCTATAGGTAACAGCATTTTTTTTCTAGATACTAGATCTGTGCAGAATGTGGAATTCAACTGGGGGAATTCATTTCAAATGGCAAACCTGTTGCTGCAATGCATTTCAAAATTTTTTGGGACATTCCATAAAATTCCAAAAGTAATCCATGTATTCATTGCTGAATACATGGTATGTGATTCTGCAGTGTTCATATTGACTCATGAGGCAGGTTTCAATGGAAAAGGGACTGTACTGTCTCAGTGGGCCTACCCGTTTATCAAAATTCAATAAATAAACTAATTAATTAATACATTCCACTGTTCCACACTAATTCCACAAGTACTGAATGCAATTTCTATAGAAACAAGTCAGTCAGTTTCATCAGAAATCAATCCACTTACTTCCTAGTGGTTCTGACACACCTGCCTGGAGTCCATAAAGCTATCTTGATGGCTTCTAGTCTCTTTTAAAACCATGCCCAAATTCTGCTACTTGCAGTACACTGACACAATGAGGAAGGCCAACCAGGAGAGGGACATGGACCTTGGGGTTTTAAGTGACCTGAAACCAACCATTCAATGAGATCTGGCTACTTCAAAGGCTTATAACATTTTGGGGAGCATGAAGCACAATATAAGGAGCAGAAATGTCAAAATAATTAGTGCAAGGGGTGTGGCTTGGATGCCAGGGAAGATGGGCACCTAAGCTTTCAGTTCGATCCCCAGCCAAGCCAATCCGAGCTTGAATGCTTGCATCCAGGGATAACCCCACCTAACAAAACCCTACAATGCCTCCATAGTTGCAACTGGATCGATTGGCAAGGAAATTTTTGCGGTCGGGACATGGTTAATCGTCTTGTGGTGCCAGTCCCTTATGCGACTTGACCAGGATCTGAATAGGCCAATAGCCCCCAGCCTAACTTGGTACTCGAGGGAGCTAGGCAGCACACCAGAGAGCAGCTCCATGGCCGGATTAACCATAGGGCAGACGGGGCAGTTGTCCTGGGCCACCGAGTTTGAGGGGGCCACCTGATTTTCTCTTCTTTTTTTTTTCTTCCCTCCTGTACCTTTACTAAACCTCAGTGGTGGGGGGAGACATACCTCAAAATCTGAAGTCCACTGGCACTCTGGTTCATTCATTTGCCCCACCGGCTGGTTCACCGCTGTCCTGAAATGGCTCGACCCATGCAGTCCACACCATGTTGTTTAATGTGCTCCACCGCTTGTTACTGCTCCCCCATGTTCAAGTTTGTTTACATCAGAGGTGCTGACTTTGCGGCCCCTTCTAATGAATCAGAGGGCTCTAATCTAGTCCATTACTGCTTAGCACCCCCAGCCCACTCGGACCTGAACTTTTCTGTCCACCCTGAGGTCCATGCGTGGAGCATAAAACAGACCCTTCCAGTGCTATGGAACTCCTACAGCCAAGGAGCGTTCCATAGCACAGGAGAGAAAATTCACCTTGAAGCTGCCCACTGAAGACAGTGAAGAAAAACCACCACCAGCAAGCAAGTGTCAGTTCCTCCCGACCCGCACCGAATCTGATAGATGGACCTACCGCATCACTACTGTGCCTGACTGCTGCTGCTATAACTGAGCTGTAATTTTTCATTTAAACGAAAAAAAAAAACAAAGTAGCAGTAGTACCAGCAGCTGAGCTATTTGGGCAGTGGCAGAGCAAAAGCAGAATGGCCAGGGCGGGAAAGACTGAGAGGAGAATGGGACGATTTGCACTGTACAGAGGAGTGACCTAGTCCAGACAGACAGACCACCACACTCACTGACTTTCCTTCACTTCATTTTCTTCAACTTTAGGTAGGTTGGTAAATTAATTAAAAAAAAATGGACAGCCTTACATTTGTGGTGGCTGCTGCCTGGTCAGGTGAAAACAATGTTGTTGGGGTTGGGGGGTCATCGGAAGGGATTGTAGAAAGGGGAGAGAGATAGAATGGGCCAGAGATGAAGTAGGATCTGCAGCAGTACAGTAAGGTCCAAGGACAGGGATGGAAGGAAAATCAGCAGAGTAGGTGGGTCAAGTTCCAGGAACCACAAGTGATCATTATTATGTATAACATCTTCTCTAGATAAGAATCAGAATGCATTGGGTGAGGGAATTTTGTGGAAAGGAAGGTGGAGAGATAGAGAGAGAGACAGAGAGTATAGAATGGGTCAGAGATGAAGTAGGATCTTTTTTCCTCAAATTGTTAGTTTAACCAGGAGTGGCAAACGAACCTGAAAGCGTGTTTACAGGTATGATCTGGGAGCACAGGAAAGTTAAGTGACTTGCTCAGGGTCACACAGTGTGCAAGTGGGAACTATGGAATTCAAACCCCGGTCTCAAGATTTGCAGCTCAAAGCCTTAAACCACTGTGCTATACTGCTTCAGCTACATATATCTGCAACAATATTATAGGGATGGAAGGAAAAATCAGCAGAAAACAAGACTAGGTGGGGCAAGTGGTCATTATTTAATGGCAAGCTCTGTTTCTTTGTAAAATTTTCCTTTGTGAATTTTTTTTTCTTACTCGGCCTGTGGGGCCATTTCCCCAGAAATGGATAACATATATCCTTGTGCAGCCTGGGCTGGGACTTGGTCGGGGTCGAGAGCGCTAGTCTTCCTGCCTTTTGCTGCAAAAAGTATTATGTTTTAATCCTGTTCCTCTAATTTGAAGTACGAAATCAGCAGAGGAATAGTATTTTGTCTTGTGTGCATAAATTGGCCCTGTTCTGGGGATTGGCAGGTAGTACTGTACATACAAATAAGTATAGTCAGTGAATATAAAATTCATGTTATAAACCTTGACCATCTGTGGTCCCAGAGGGGTTTTAAAGCAATAGTACTAGATAACCAGGAAGTGATCATGGTTGTGCTTGAGTGCTGACACTCTGTGTGAATGTATTCCAGCTATCCAACATTAAACTAGTATTTCCACCCCAAGAACGGCATGCAGAAAGAACAGCTGGAAACCGCTCCAAATGCATTTTAAGGCATTGAAAACTGATCAGCTTCAGGGGGCCTATGCAGCCCCAAACCCCTGGCATATTGGTTAAGTTACAGGGGGCCACACAATTCCAAGTGCCCAGAGCACCATAACTTGTTAATCCAGCCCTGAGCAGCTCATTACTGGAATCAGCACTCTCTACACCCTACGCAGTGCTGTTCTCTCCTGGGCCATAGCAAACAACTAAGCCCTATCTGGATTTTGCCTCCCTATGGCCTCCTTCACACAGCTAACAGGGGACCTGACCACTGTGATCTCGGAGCCCTCCGCTCACCTGCCTGATGTCAGCAGCTCACTCCAGCATATAACGATCCTGCTAGAAACATTGTTATCCAGGGTCAACTCCATATCATCAATATTAGCAGGTACTGTTGCTGAGGTGCATTTTCTAAATGACAAAAAGAATGTGATGGAGCAGAAAGCCAAGGACTTAGAATTGAACCAGGTCAGAATCCTGCAACAACTCCAGGAACATGAAAATAAACTAGCTACACTGTGGCGTAGAGCCAAGGACCAAGAAAACCACAGAAGGCACAACAACATTTGAATACTTGGCATTCCTGAAGGGTTAGAAGGATTCAATACTGAACGATTCCTGAATGATGAAATCCCTAAAATGCTGGGGGACAGGTGGCATGGCCCAATAGATGTGTAAAGGGTGCACCGGATCCCTGGAGGCCTTTGGCCAGTAAACTCATCACCTCAACCTATAATCACCTACCTACTTAAATATTCCACTAAAGAAAGAGTGTTAAGAGCTGCTAGAGATTTGGGAGAAGTGACATGGCATGGAGTAAAGGTATCTTTCTTCAGAGACTTTTTGGCTGAGGTGTCTGCCTGCCGGAAGGCCTTTATCCCCATTAAAATCTTCTGTCACAGCATAGCTTCAGATATGGCTTTCACCAACTAGCCTACCTGTTTGTCTCTAAAGAAGGGAAAGAAATAGTGGCTGAGTCCCCTCTGGAGGTAGAGATATGGATCTCCAAATATTGGCCACGACTGTCCCTGAAGACTTCATCTCCCAGAAAGCTTTGGCATTCAGGGCAATGGGAACAAAGCAGAGGGAACCAATTTTCTAGCAACAGCTTCCAGAGGGACCAAAATTATGGTTGAACTGTCCCTCAAGCAAATGGATCTCCCAGGTTTTCCTATCCCCTGCAAGCTATGACATTGTGCAATAGCAGTTCTGAAACACAACAAGGGGTACCTCAAGTCTCTCCTCCCCCCAGACCACATCGGGGGGAATCCCAACAACTAGAATGAGGCATCGATCCTACAGTGAACTGTACCTGAAACAGCACCTCCTGCTAAACAAACCAAGGACGAGTTTTCCTCTGTTCACCAGATACTGTAGAATCTGATGATATACCTGACGAGGTACTAATGGAAGTAGCAGCTGTGGACTCCTGGGCAGATTCCTTATCAGAAGTAGATGAGCACTTGGATACTACTGCACTTCCAATCAAACCAGGAACAATGACTTTTGCAGAACCTTTGTCAAAGGACTTGCAGTGTGTAACCTCCGACTCTATCCCGAATGAAGAAGCTACTCCACCGGACTGATTACCCTAACTGTTTATTTTTTTTTCTGGTTGTTATCTTCTCTCTCTCTCTCCCCCTGGAACCACGGCCACCCCACATACAATGTACTCTCCAGGTGCACTCCCGGGGAATGCTACGAGTGGAGGCTAGGACCTGCACTGGGGCAAGGATGGGGTAAGGGGATGCCTCGAACGCCTCTTCTTTTTATGTCCTGATTCCAAAAGTCTTGCTAACACTAATATTAAGATGGTAGCCAAAAGTGCATGTCTAGTTCTCCTGGGAAGATTGCACCCATGCCTATAACTTCCTTTTAGTTTCCCATGGAATGCTCTCTCAGTGATATGAAGGTACACTCTTATCTTAGGGGGTCTCCCCCTCCAATCCATGGCATTATCCAGTGGGATCTCCTCCAGATGTATTACCCCCTCCTGCAGTCAAGGGGCCTAAGTGAGGTGCCCATATTGTGAATTCATCTCAATCACACCTAGCTCAATCTTTGAGCTGGAAACTGGATAGCCAGAAACCTTATGGCATCTGGACCTTAGCCCCCCCCCCCTTTTATTTAAACCTGGACGCCCCACCTAATTATCTCTCTTGTTAGATGGCGTAAACAGATCATAACTGTCCTCACGAGGCTGGGGAGAGAGCCCTAGGATGCTGATTGGCTTAACTCCCTTTCCCCTCGCTTGGGTATTTGGCTAGCACAGCGGTGTGCTTCTCCTCATTATTGGCAAAGGATTAGCACCATTGTGCATACCCCAAATCTCGCCAGCTCATTGCTTGCATCATCTTACATTGCTCCTATTAATTGTTCCTATCAAAGTGTTTTAATCACTGTTTCACCCACATATTAGTGGGTGTATTTGTTAATTACACAAGTTTCGACTGCTTTTGGTATATTGTATTCACCTTGTATTTAGTTCATCTCCTTTTTCACTACTAGGTCAACCTCATTGTATCTCTCTCTAGCAAACTCACCTTGACCGCTTCTGCTGATTAACCTTATATACTATATCTCAGGTATCCTGTCTGTTCATATCACCCTATAACTACTGGATCTCTGGGGTGAGTACCTATCCTCTTAAATCTCAAGTATAGTGGTGCCATACCTCAGAATCAGGATTAAACTCATATCATGGAATGTGAAGGGGGCTGAATCATCCCACCAAACAGTCCTTGGCTCTCAAGCACTTACACTCCTTGCAGGCAGATATAGCGCTCATTTAGCTTCTTACTACAAGAACTGTTTTGTGGCTCAAAAAATCATGGGTTGGTGTAGTAATTGCTAGTTCTGCGATGAACAAATCCAAGGGGGTCACCATTCTGGTCAAGAAAACATGCCCATGGATGGTCAGCTGTCACCAATACCCAAGGCTGCTGAATAGTGGCCAGGTTATCTTACCCAGGGGGACATGCAGTTCTGGCCAATGAATATGGCCTGAATATGGATTCACCAGAGTTATTCCTGGACTTAAATCATGCCCTAGAATCTTATACCATAGGTTATCACAACATCCTCATTATGATAGGGGGAGACTTTAATTTAACCCCTGATATATTCCTGGATAAGTCCAAACCCACCCCGCAAACCCATCCTAAGGCAGTGGGCATACTGCAGGAAATTATGAAGGAATGGGGAATGGTTGATATTTGGCAGAGGAACCACCCTACAGGGAGGGAGGGACTATTCCTTTTTCTCATCGGTACACACAACCTACAGCCGCATAGATTTCTGGCTCGCAAATCAGTCTGCAGTCCAAGACATAGTGTCCGCCAAAACAAACAATATTCTGATTTCGGACCACACCCCCATCTCCTGTACATATACACCCACTGGACAAGGAGGCACAGGCACCAGGTGATGCTGCAACCCCCTACTGATTAAGGATCCCTCCTTTCATAACATGATCAAGGACGTGTCCCAGGATTATTTTACAAATAACAAACTGGGGGACACCTCTGCGGCCATGGTCTGGAAAGCTTTCAAAGCTGTCCTCAGAGGGCAGACCATAGCATTTGTGGCCCATAGGAACAGGGAGAGAAGAGCAGAGCTCACCAGGCTCCAAGCCAAATTGTCAGCCCTGGAGGCCAAGTTCGAGGCATCCACAGCTGGGTGACCAAATGCAGTGAAGCTTCAGTAGATAGATTAAAATACCATATCAACACAATACTTCACCAGCAGGTGGAGTGGCCTATGGCCACGGCTAAACCCACTTACTGGGAGGGTGGGGGCAAGGGCAGGGAGCTGTTGGCCTACCAATTAAGGAAACAACAAGCTGCCTCTTGCATCCATGCCCTTAGAAATGCCAAGGTAGAAGTGGTTACTGACCCCAAACAAATTAATGAGTGCATGAAGCAGTTCTATCAGCAGCTGTACCAGTCACATATGTCCCAAGAGCACAGTCAAATAGGGTGCCTTTTAAGGGACTTCTGCTTTGCAGCTCATATCCCTCAGCTTTCAGAAGCAATGAAGGACACACTGGACAGCCCCTTTACCGAGTCTGAACTTAGCTTAGCGCTATCCCAGCTAGCCTAAGATAAATCCCCAGGGCCAGATGGTATGACCACTGAACTGTACCAGTTAATTAGCTCAGAAATCAGTGCCCTGCTACTCGCTGGTCTGCAGGATGTGCACTTGACTGGTATTCTTCCACCAACCATGCGAGAGGCCCTTATCACCCTTATCCCTAAGAAATCAGACAACCAGTTGAATTGTGCACATTTTATATCTTTAATCTCCATAGATACCAAGATAGTGGCCAAAATCCTAGCTAACTGAATGATGGATGTTATACCTTCCATAGTTCATCCATCCCACGCTGGGTTCACCAAGGGCAGGGCAGTAGCAGATAACATCCATCTCGTACTGAACCTTAAGTGGTTAGCCCTCCAATCTCCCACTGCTATGGCAGCAATAGCAGTAGACTTCTTGAAAGCCTTCGACTCAGTCAAATGGCCCTATCTACATGAGGTACTTAATCTTTATGGCTTTGGCCCATACTTCAGAAGGTGGATTCACATCCTGTACAGTAAATCTCTGGCCAAAATTCTTACTAATAAAGACACCTCCCCACCCTTCTCCTTGCAGTGGGGCACTTGACAAGGGTGTCCACTGTCGCTGTTACTATTCTTGATAGCACTGGACCCCCCTTACTCAATCACTTCAGGCCAATAAGGTGATTAAAGGCATTCAGGTAGGGGATCACTCATACCTAACAAATTCATACTTGGATGACTTACTCCTTACACTTGCCCACCCATGTGAGTCCCTATGCCTAGTCTTAGACACCCTGCAGACCTTTGCCCACACATCAGGTCTCCAAATCAATCAGAAGAAAACCAGTTCTACCCCATTGAATGCGGCTTGCTCCAAAGGCTGCTTGCTGGGATTGGGACTATCCTGGGCTCCCAACAACCTATCATACTTGGGAATTCATATACCATTTGACTGAGGGCAGATTGAGTCCAGGAGTTTTGACCCCTTACTAACTCAGCTGACGATAGAAAAAGATTGCTGGAGGTGACTTAATCTTTCCCTTCCAGGAAAAGTCGCTGTGCTTTGAATGATCCTGCTTCCCAGAGTAGCATATCTACTGAATAATTTGCCGATAGCTCTATCAGACAAAGTATACCACCTATTAGATAAGCTAATTTCATCCTTTTTGTTGGAAGAGAAAATACCACGGTGGGGCACTCTTAAATTACATGCCCATTGGTCTCTGGGGGGGCTTGGGACTTCCATGGCTACAGGGCTACCATTGGTCTTTCCTAGCAGCTCAAGCTGTCAAATGGTTTGTTCCATCTGCCTCTCCACCTGCACCGTGGGTACAAATGGGCAAATCCTACAACATACCCCCCTCAGCCTACTCATAGCCAAGATTACCATACCTTCATTCAAGCTCACTCCAGTTATGGCTGAAACCAGAAAAGCATGGTTCCATCTTATGAAGGCAGCCAAGACCAAGAAACAAAGTGCTCTACTACCTTTTAGATACCTAGGTCTATGGCATAACCAGCTTCTAAGGGTGGACAACAAACCTCTCCATTGGTCCTTATGGGAGAGAAGAGGGATACATACTGTCCAAGACCTCTGTCTGCCAAACACCACCACGTCATTTGAGCAACTTAAGGCCCATTACTCATTACAGTCCCAGGACTTCTGGAAATTCCTGCAGCATTGCAATGTGATGCAGACTTTAGACTGGAATGCCATGGCGGAGTCAAAGTGGCACTGGCTAACCTCATTGCGTCTAAAATCCTCCTTCTGGGGCCCTGCTGGTAGATTCTATGCCACTTGGCATGAGGCACAACCTGACCACAAGGCTTCCTGCAGAGCGGTGTGCAGCAAGGATCTGGGATACCCCATTGCATCAGATACTTGGTCCCGCTGATTGCATCTAGTACACTCCACCTATAAAGACTCTAAGAGTCAACTAATCCAACTTAAGATCCTTCTTTGTTGATACCGTACTTTGGCTACTCTCCATAAATGGGGGATTCTTCCACACGCACAATGTTGGAGGTGTAAGCACAGCCCTGCCAACATTCTTCATCTCCTGTGGCAATGCTCAGCATTAGATCCCTTTTGGTCTACAGTGGTAATGGACTGCTCTGGAGTGCTTGGGCAGCCCATAGACCTCTCTCACTCCATGCTGCTTTTAGGAGATCGTGCGCCTCTGGCACACCTATGTTCAACGCAGCAGAACTGGGTCCTGGTAGTCCTGTTGGAGGCCAAGCGGCTTCTCCTGTTGCTCTGGTGACAGCCTTTGTCTCCTTCTACTTCTTTATGGCACTCAGCAGTAGCCAGGCTGACCACCTCTGAGAGACTCACCTATGCCAACAGAGGACAGCTCTCTTTATACTTCAGCAAATGGGAAGCCTATCTTAACTTAGCACTGTGTCGAGTAGTGCCCCCCCCATCCTAGGAACCCTCCTGTCTTGACAAACAACTAAAATGACAGCCCCTATCTGTATAACCTAAATGATGAGATACAGACTCAGATCACTATACACCTAATTGAACTCCTGGCTTCCGCTATACGAAAGCTCAGCTTCACTCTTCCTTTTTTTCTCTGTCATTCTTTGTTCTAGTAGTATGTTTTGCCCTTAGGGGTCGATGAGAGACCTGCTAATGATAATAGTATGATCATAGGACCTGTAGTCTGTGTGTAAGTTAAACTACGGAAAAGGTGAATTATTGACCTGATGTGTTCACTCTAGTTGTATAAATGGATAGAAGAATTTCACCTTGATAATTATATACTTTATGGTACTGAATGTAGGTAGTCCTTTTACTGCTATGTACACCTATATATGTACAAATTGCCAGGGTGCCTTAAGGCATCTCTGACTATATGCCTCAAAGTCTCTGTACTATGTCTTTAACGAATGAAAAATGGAAAATAATAAAAATTATTCCATGATAAAAAAAAATATTTGGTGCATTATAGAGTGCTTACGTTATACCTCACTTAGACTGTTGCACACAGCTCAAGAAAGATGTGGTTAAGATAGAATGGGTGCAGAGAAGGGTTACTAAGGTAGTACAGATAATGAGGTACACATGATACGGAGACACACTGGAGAAATTGGATCTATGGAGCCTTGTGTTTAGGATGGAAGCTAAGGGGAGACATCCTTAAGGACATAGTCTTGGGCATGTCTTTAAATGGCAACAATTGTGCTCATTTAAAAAAAAAACATCTCTAAGCCCCCCACTGGTGCCTTAGCCCCTCAGGACTTACACAGTCTATATCTTTCAATTTTCTGGGCTTTAGAAAATAAAAGGGAAGGAATCATCATTCTTGACTTGAAGAAGTTGACCACCAGATTCCTTCCCCTTCTTGGTTCTTCTTGCTGACAGCTCCACCCCCATGATCCATTGTTTTGTGACAAAGTTGTTTGTAAAATGCAAGAATGTGGTACATTGAAATGAACAGGGGCCAGTTTTAAAATTCTTTTTGCCATATTTTAGAAATCTACTAGGGTCAATTCAAAACCACTGCTCAACTAACAAGGCCCTTGCCAGTTGAGTGGTGGCTTTATATTGACCCCAGTGGACTTCAAAAAACTGGCAAAAAGAATTTTAAAACTCGCCCTCATTCACTTCAATGTAGTGTGCTCCTGTGCTGTACAAACAACTGTGTCACAAAATGTCAGAGCACAAGGGTGGTACAAGGTGGAGCTGTCAGCAAGAGAAACCAGGAAGGGGAACAGATCTGGTGGCTGGCTCCTCTGAGCCAAGAATTACAATATCTCCCCCTTCGTTTTCCAAAACTCAGAAAACTGAAAGATATGGGGCTGTATTCTGAAAGAGCCCATATATTGACACAAGTTGCCACCAAAGGCAGCTTTCACCAATGCCTGGTGCACCAGGGATCCTAAGCCCAATTCCCTATTGGGCAGGGTCCTAGCAGCAATGTCCCATGGCTTGCAGCAACCCTGGCAGGGGCCAAACAGATGGCGCATCCTGAGGATCTGCTGCAAGCTGTGGGGTAGCCATGAGATGCTCTGGCTAGTCCCTGGTTTAAAAAAAATGGTGGTCTAGTGGCCCTTCCTCCCCCATCCCTAATGTCCCCAAACATTAATGTACAAAAAAACCTGGTGGTCTAGTGGGCCTCCTCCTGGATCCCCAGTGTCCCTCAAAAGGAATGTGTTAAAACCCACATGGTGGTCTACTGGTCCCCCACCCAGTAGTGCCCTACCACCCCACTCCCCCCAATCCTGTAACTGAGCTGGCGTCTGGCACAGCCCACTGCTCACCAGCATAGCCAGCCACCAAATGAGCTCTGAATGAGTGCCTACTGTATATAGCATGTGCTCAGTGAGCTGTCAATCACTGAGCGCATACTATATACAGTAAAGTACATGCTCATTCAGAGCTCAGTTGGTGGCTGGATGAAGTGGCGAGTGGTGGGCTGAGCCAGTTGCCAGCTCAGTTACAGGATGGGGGAGCAGGGTGGTAGGGCACTACTGGGTAGGGGTCCACTAGACTACCAGGTCTCTTCTTAGCACGTTACTTTTTGGAGGAAATCTTGTTAAAATATTTTCATTCCTGCATATGTTTACCATAGGCATGTGTCTAATGTACCAGAGAAATTCTTTTTTTTTTTGGGGGGGGGGTTGTCAAACCTATTTGACATCAGGTTCAGAAGTGTGTGTGTTTGGGAGGGATGAGAACATGCATGGACTCTGCTGCAGTGCACAGTTCACATAAGCTAGTAACTGTCTTATAGAGAAAAACTGACAACTTCAGGCTGTAAAAGGTCTGCAATGCATTTTTCCTCCTTATTTTACAACCTTGATGGTTAATATTTTTTAGTAGTGCTTAATAGATGCTGTACTTTTGTGCAGTGGTTTGCATGTAGTAGTGCTCTCTGGACACTGTCACTAATAGCTGGTATTAGAGATAAGCTGCACTCAAGCACAATCTGAGGCTGTGAGGGTAATAAAATGTAGGTTTTTGCAGTTTGGTGAATGTGAGAACTATTTATTGTGTGTGTTCTTTGCTGCAAGAAAAGAGTTTATTTTCTTCAACATTTCAAGCATAACACTATAATACAGTGACATGAAGTAAAGCAGTTCAGGCCATGGATGTAGATGTGTGCAATGTAATATGCTGCGATAAAGTGTGGAGAAAGGGAGGGGTGACCTTGGGTTGACTGGTGTATCTGCTGCACAGCCTTTAATTTTTAAGATGCAAATACTGCCACCAATAGTACCAGTGTTGACAGATTAGGCTGGGAAAAGAGTTCTGGGTGGTCAAGTAGTGTTCAGATTTAGCATAAGACCAGGATCAATGAGAAGGAGAGGCAGGAGAAAGATGCAAGTAAGCCAACTGCAGCCTACCATCTTCAACAGCCTAAAGACATTCCTAACTTATCAAGAAAGATTGTGTTGATTGACAGGCAACTGGCACATGGAGACACTGCTGAAATGTGTTCTTAGTCCCCCCCACCCCTCAGATTTTCAGGGGAGTCACAAGTTTGGAGCATCAGCTCCATAAAAATGGCAACCAGCCATTAGGCACAGTAGCATACACCCCCATAACCATCTCAATAGTGATACTTCAGAGGCATCTTTTTTTTGGCATGAGACCTGTGAAGAGAATCATAAAAAACATACTGAAACAATTGCTTAACAAACCTCACTTGTTCTGTAGAAAGACAGATGCAGTGAGATGGTGCAAGAACTAGCTCTGGCATCAGTACCTCAAGAGCTCAGCAAGGGGACTCAATTGTTAGGGGGGTAAAACTGGGGAAGGGAGAGGAGAAGGAAGGAAGTAAGGTGCTTGCCTGGTGCCATGGCTTGGAGGGACAGGAAATGAATCCTCAGGATTGCAGAAGCAGCATCACAGGAGAGGGAACTAGATATCATTGCCCACCTTGGGACAAATGACCTAGCTAGGCATGGGATCAGTGCATTGCAGAATGAATTTGTGGAGTTGGGGAGGGGCCTCAGATGGGTAGCAAGCACGGTAACCTTCTCAGAGGTGTTGCCAGTCCATGGTAGGGGTGAGGCTAGGGTACTGCACACCATGCAGTTTAATGAATGGTTGCAAAACTGGTGCAGAGTACAGGGTTTTGGTTTCATTGGGAACTTGGGGTCCACCTGGAGAGATAAAGGTTTATACTGGCACGATGGTCTGCATCTGTCCACGAAGGGAACCAAGCTCCTAGGTGACAGGTTTAAATGCTTCCTTGGCAAGCTTTTAAACTAGCCAAGGGGTGAGGTGCTGATAAGAGGCAGAGAATTTCAAGTCTCCCCCCACAAAACATGGCATGTAGTAAGGTAAATACTGAGGTACAGAGCTCAACACAGGGCAGAACAGGGTTAAATGGAAAAATAGACAAGGGCAATAAGAGCAGGGATGGGGAAAAAAAGGATAAAGCCAACATTAAATGGAGGGCAATGAGTACCAATGCCCGTAGTCTGGGAAACAAGCTTCCTGAGCTAGTAGCCCTGATGTAAGATGAACAATTGAATATTGTGGCAGTCACTGAAACATGGTACACAGAGAACCATGACTGGGATGTCAACATACCAGGGTACACAATCTACAGAAGGGACAGGGAAGGTAAAAGAGGAGGTGGAGTAGCTCTATATATAAGGGAAAGGATCAAAGCTACAGAACAAAAAAGTAAAGGGGGAGGACAAGAGGCACTCTGGGTCTCCTTGGAGACAGGGAATGGCATCACAATCTGCACAGGGGTTGTATACAGACCCCCATCTCAAGGGGAGGAAATGGACAAGAAAATGATAGAGGACATTCTCAAGATGACTAAAAAGGGGAGATACTGTTGATGGGGGACCTGAATATGCTAGATGTTAACTGGATGACACGTACTGCAGCCACATCCAAGAGCAGAGTCATTCTCGATGTCCTGCAGGGGGCAGACCTTAGACAGCTAGTGTTGGAACCCACTCAGGAGGGAGCAATACTAGACCTGGTGCTCTCAAATGGAGAAAGGATCACAAATTTAGAAGTCAGTAGACATCTGGGAACAAGCGACCACTGCACAGTGTGCTTCACAATGAGCACAACCATGGAGATAAGCCATACAAAAACAAGGATACTGGACTTTAGAAGGGTTGACTTTGACAAAATGGGTGAATACCTGAAGAATGCACTAGCAAATGGCCAAAAAGGAGGGGTGGAAGAACAATGGAGAAAAATCAGAACTGCCATCATTGAGGCAACACGCCTTTGTGTGAAACAAATGAAGAAAACAAAGAGGAGTAAAAAACCACTATGGTTCTCAAAAGAGGTGGCAGGGAAGGTTAAGGAGAAAATGGCTGCATTAAAAAAGTATAAGGAATCACAGAAGGAGCACAACAGGAAACTGTATCAATTAAAGCAGAAAGAAGTGGGGAAGGCAGTCAGAATAGCAAAGGCCCAAACTGAGGAAAAAATGGCCAACTCAGTTAAGAAGGTTGATAAAACCTTTTACTGGTACATTAGGGAGCATAGAACGGTTAAGGGAGGGATAGTGAAGATTATTAAAGGAGAGGAGAGGTGGGCAGAGGGACACAGTGAAAAGGAAGAGATACTGAATGAATTCTTTTGCTCGGTATTCTCCAAAGAAGATGAGGAGGAGTTACCTAAACCAGACAATAGAAGCACTCTGGGTAGGGGGGTTGACATCAGTCCATTCTCAGAAGAAAGAGTCCTGAAAGAACTCCTAAAACTCAAGGTGGACAAAGCAATGGGGCCTGATAGGATTCACCCCAGAATCCTAAAAGAACTAAGGGAGGACCTAGTGACACTGCTGACCATGCTTTTTAACAAATCATGGCAGGATGGGGTGGTACCTGAGGACTGGAGGAGGGCAGATGTGATTCTTCTTCACAAAAGTGGGAGCAAGGCAGAAGCAGGAAACTACAGACCAGTAAGTTTGACCTCAGTGGTGGGGAAAATGATGGAATCACTTCTGAAAGAAAGAATTGTTGAGTACCTAGAGGCTAGCAGGGCACAGGACCCAAAGCAGCAGGATTTACAGCCGGAAGGTCATGTCAGACGAATCTAATTAATTTCTTTGACTGGGTGACCAAAGTAATAGACCAGGGAGGGGCTATGGATATGGCCTACCTAGACTATAGCAAGGCCTTCAACACAGTCCCACACAAAAGATTAATAATCAAGTTAGCCAGCCTGGGAGTGGGTCCCAGGGTGGTAGCCTGAGTAGCAAACTGACTGCACAACAGGACACAGAAGGTAATAGTGAATGGAACACATTCTGAAGAAAGGGATGTTACTAGTGGAGTACCTCAGGGCTCAGTACTGGGTCCAGTCCTCTTTAACATCTTTATAGGTGGCATTGCAGAGGGTCTTGAGGGAAAGGTATGCCTCTTTGCAGATGACACAAAGATCTGTAACAGAGTTGATACACAAGAGGGGGTAGAAAAGATGAGAAGGGACTTGGGAAGGTTGGAGGAATGGTCAGACATGTGGCAACTTAGATTCAATGCAAAGTGCAAAGTAATGCACCTGGGAAACAAAAACCCAGGAGAAGAGTACACAATAGCAGGGGCGGTACTAACAACAACAAAAATGGAAAAGGACCTGGGGGTAGTCATATCAGATGACCTAAAGTTAGGTAAGCAATGTGAAAAGTCATTAAGGAGAGCCAGAGGGATACTGGGATGCATAGGAAGGGGCATCACAAGTAGAAAAAGGGAAGTGGTTATCCCTGTATACAGACAGTTGGTGAGACCCCATCTGGAGTACTGTGTGCAGCTTTGGAGACCTCATCTACGCAAGGACATAGACAGGATGGAAGCAGTCCAGAGGAGGGCAACTAAAATGGTGCAGGGTCTGCAGCAGAAACCATATGAAGAGAGACTGAGAGAACTTAATATGTATACTCTTGATGAAAGAAGGGACAGGGGGACTTGATAGAAACTTTCAAGTACCTCAAGGGAATCTACAAAGTCCAGGAGGGTAGCATCTTTCAGAACAAGAGATGTGTAAGAACAAGGGGGCACAATTTAAAGATAGAGGGGGACAGCTCAGGGGTAATGTGAGGACATTTTTTTTCACGGAGAGAGTGGTGGATACATGGAACCGCCTTCCTGAGGAGGTCGTTGGGTCTAAAACAGTGGGGAAATTCAAACATGCATGGGACAGACATAAGGCAATTATAGTGGGGGGTTGCAGGAAGTAGGCTGTTGGTTAACTAGAATCTGCAGCTTATCCAGTAGGTTGGGAAATGGGCAGACTGGGTGGGCCAAGTGGTCCTTATCTGCCATCAAAATCTATGTTTCTATGTTTCAAGTGCCTACTGTCACTGCTGTTAGCAAAGTAACAATGCCTGTAATTAGCCATTTTTCAAACCAAAGAATGTTGCAAGAATCCATCCGACCTGTCAACTATGTGCCCCATATCAAGTCAAAAGCATCATCCCTGCATGTGCAACCTCTTCAAGTGCAAGCCACTATTGAACAAGCACTATACAAATTCACTAACTTGTGGCTAGGGAACTTAATATTGCTGTGGCTCAATTGATAGCTTCTTTTATGCTGCCATAAACCTTTGTTGAAAATGTTGGTTTCCATAATGTAAAGAGCAATACAGTGCCCAAATGAAATGCTAATTTGTGGACATATTTTTCATCCAAGCTGGTTCCCAAACTGTACCTACAGTTGATACAAAAGCATATGCCTCATATACCCCAAGTCTTTTAACAATCGGTCAATGGAGCTGTCAGTTACACTGGTCAGTGCTGGAGTTCTAGCACTCAATAAATGGTTAGCTACAAAATTCTCAGTTGAATTAATAAAGTTCTCCTATAGCCCATTAGCCTTCTCACTCTGTACCAGGTCTCTTCCATGTTGATTGGCTGATGTGGCAACCCCTTACCCTGTTGCTGTGGTGATGGGAGGACGGGGTGAACAAAATTGCTGTAGCTACACCATTTCTATTGTGGGGCATTGCCCCCAAAGGAATAATTTTTTTAAAGGGCCTCTTTTGCCAACAACACATTGTGGCCTCCAGAATTATTTTCTGCCCACTCAGGGCAAGTGTTCAATTGCAGATGTGGAGCATGGTACTGAATGGTGTGGTCATGGGTGGGGAATCTCTCTGTAGCACATGATTATGTGCACTCCATCAGCAACAATGTAGCTATAATGTCCTGCGTGGCTGTAGACATTTGCTGGAACGGTGCAACAGAGATGTACTTGCTCTCTCCTTTTCCCACTCAGACCCTGAGCAGTCCAAGTCCATTAGAACCAGAGGGGGGTTCAGCAGTGCTGGTGGCTGCAGAGTGGTGCTGGCTCCTAGAGCCAATCAGGAAAAACCCAGTTAGGGGGATTGCTTATTTACTTACTTCAGAAGTTTCACCAGAAAGGACATACTGGGCTTGTAATAACTCATTTGCAGATGTGCCCTAGGATATGGGGAAGGAGAGTATATAATAGAGGATGTGCAAGGGAAATATATAATATAGGGTACATTAGTAAGAAAAATAAAATACAATAAAAAATGTACTGAATAAAATAAAAATAAAAATATCTAACAGTGCACAGTCACAGTTTATAGGTAGATAGTCAGCGTTACTCAAAAGAAAGATAAATAACAATGCAAATTAATATACAGGTAATATGCAGTACTAGATACAATGCCAGACAGTAACAGATTACCACCAGGGCTGGATTAACAAGTTATGGTGCCCTGGGCACTTGGAATTGTGTGGCCCCCTGTAACTTAACCAATATGCCAGGGGTTTGGGGCCACGTAGGCCCCCTGAAGCTGATCAGTTTTCAATGCCTTAAAATGCATTTGGAGTGGTTTCCAGCTGTTCTTTCTGCATGCCATTCTTGGGGTGGAAATACTAGTTTAATGTTGGATAGCTGGAATACATTCACACAGAGTGTCAGCACTCAAGCACAACCATGATCACTTCCTGGTTATCTAGTACTATTGCTTTAAAACCCCTCCGGGACCACAGATGGTCAAGGTTTTTAACATGAACTTTATATTCACTGACTATACTTATTTGTATGTACAGTACTACCTGTCAGTCCCCAGAACAGGGCCAATTTATGCACACATGAGACAAAATACTATTCCTCTGCTGATTTCGTACTGCAAATTAGAGGCACAGGATTAAAACATACTTTTTGCAGCAAAAGGCAGGAAGACTAGCGCTCTCGACCCCGACCAAGTCCCAGCCCAGGCTGCACAAGGATATATGTTATCCATTTCTGGGGAAATGGCCCCACAGGCCGAGTAAGAAAAACAAATTCACAAAGGAAAATTTTACAAAGAAACAGAGCTTGCCATTAAATAATGACCACTTGCCCCACCTAGTCTTGTTTTCTGCCAATTTTTCCTTCCATCCCTACAATATTGCTGCAGATATATATAGCTGAAGCAGTATAGCACAGTGGTTTAAGGCTTTGAGCTGCAAATCTTGAGACCGGGGTTTGAATCCCATAGTTCCCACTTACATACTGTGTGACCCTGAGCAAGTCACTTAACTTCCCTGTACTCCCAGAACACACCTGTAAATAAGCTTTCAGCTTAGTGTGCCACTCCTGGTTAAACTAACAATTTGAGGAAAAAAGATCCTACTTCATCTCTGACCCATTCTTTACTCTCTGTCTCTATCTCTATCTCTCCACCTTCCTTTCCACAAAATTCCCTCACCCAATGCATTCCGATTCTTACCTAGAGAAGACTTTATACAAAATAATGACTACTTGCGGTGCCTGGAACTTGACCCACCTACTCTGCTGATTTTCCTTCCATCCATGTCCTTGGACCTTACTGTACTGCTGCAGATCCTATTTCATCTCTGGCCCATTCTATCTCTCTCCCCTTTCTACAATACCTTCCGACGACCTCCCCCCAACCCCAACAACATTGTTTTCACCTGACCAGGCAGCAGCCACCTCCAATGTAAGGCTGTCTATTTATTTTTTTTAAATTAATTTACCAACCTAGCTAAAGTTGAAGAAAATGAAGTGAAGGAAAGTCAGTGAGTGTGGTGGTCTGTCTGTCTGGACTGGGTCACTCCTCTGTACAGTGCAAATCGTCCCGTTCTCCTCTCAGTCTTTCCTCCCTGGCCATTCTGCTTTTGCTCTGCCACTGCCCAAATAGCTCAGCTGCTGGTACTGCTGCTACTTTGTTCTTTTTATTTAAATGAAAAATTACAGCTCAGTTATAGCAGCAGCAGCCAGGCACAGTAGTGATGCGGTCGGTCAGTCTATTGGATTCGGCGCGGGTCGGGAGGAACTGACTCTTGCTTGCTGGTGGTGGTTTTTCTTCACTGTCTTCAGTGGGAAGCTTCAAGGCAAATTTTCTCTCCTGTGCTATGCAACTCTCCTTGGCTGTAGGAGTTCCATAGCACTGGAAGGGTCTGTTTTATGCTCCACGTGCGGACCTCAGGGTGGACAGAAAAGTTCAGGTCCGAGTGGGCTGGGTGTGCTAAGCAGTAACGGACCAGATTGGAGCCCTCTGATTCATTAGAAGGGGCTGCAATGTCAGCACCTCTGATGTAAAGAAGCCTGAACATGGGGGAGCAGTAACAAGTGGCGGAGCACATTAAACAACATGGCGTGGACTGCATGGGGCAAGCCATTTTGGAACAGCGGTGAACCAGCCGGTGGGGCAAATGGATGAACCAGAGTGCCAGTGGACTTCAGATTTTGAGGTATGTCGCCCCCCACCACCACTGAGGTTTAGTAAAGGTACAGGAGGGAAGAAAAAAAAAGACGAGAAAATCAGGTGGCCCCCTCAAACTCGGTGGCCCAAGACAACTGCCCCGTCTGCCCTATGGTTAATCCGGCCATGATTACCACCACCCAGACTGCTAAGAGGTAGGCTCAGGAGTAGCATATCACCACATATGATTATCTGATTTATGCTCATTTAGCCCGGGGGATTGGTATTGCTCACAGCAGGGGAGGGGGGCAGGGAGGATAATAACAACAATGGGAAAAAGGGTACACGAGGATCAAGGATTAGGAACAGTTGCAGGAAGGGGTGGTAAAGTCATGAAAAAGGGATTTGAAGGAAGAGATGGATGAAGCTGAGTGTATAGACGGGGGAGCGAGTGCCAGAACTTAGGAAAATGATACAACAACAAAGCTTATCCCACATAAATTTTCCTGGTGGGGAGGAAGAGGGAAAGGGAATGAGAAACAGTGTTCCAGAGGGATAAGGATGAAGGAGGGGGAAGAAAGAAGGGTAGAAAGGTAGGAGGGGAGAGACTGTCAAACCAGAATTTAGAGGTAAAGATGGCTGTCTCAGGGAAGCATCTGGCATTAAGGAAAGGGAGGAAGAAGGAGTAGTAGAGAGGACAGTGGTGTGTATGGGAAGGAGGGGGTCAGTCCAAGGCAAAAATGACAATAAGAGTGAAAGAGTGGATCCAGACTGGCAAGGGTGGATTTGGGAGAGGTGCAGTACATGATAACACCATAGTCAAAGATAGGAAAGATCATCTTCATGATTAGCTCCCAGCAGTCAGGGAGGGGGATACTGGCTTTCTTTCTGTACAATGCACCCAGCTTGGGGCAAAGCTTAAAGTAGATAGCATCAATGTGTGCCGAGAAGTCAAGGTGTTAATCCAGCCATACCACAAGGTACTTAAAGGGGGAGACATCTTCAAGCACAGTACCATCAAAGGTGTGGAAGGAGAAGAGGGGAATCTGGCAAGCCTCAGCTAGGAGTCAAAGGTCAAGGAGATCATTTTCTCGGCATTGATGGACAGAAGGTCTGAATGGAGCCAGCACTGAATGCTGTCAAAATCCTGTTGGATATGGGCAGTAAGGTCCACAGCAGAGGAATCAGAGGCACATAGCACAGTTTCAACAGCATACTTGTGAATGGGTGGAGAGGAGCAGGCAAGTGGGAGTCCATTTAGGAATATGAAAAAGAGTATGGGCCCCAAGACAGAACTTTGCAGTATGCATGATCAGATGGAGCACGTCGAGGAAAGGCTGTCTCCAGTACAGATAACCTGTGGCCTGCCCTCTAGTTAGGAGTGAAACCAGTTGTTTTAGCAGACAGAGAGCCCTTCTGTCTGAAACTTTTCAGGGGGTGTGTGACACAGTGCTGAAGGCTTTGGCCAGTTCAACAAAGATGGAAGTAATTTGGCTCTGGTACATAGCAGACAGGATGAAATCAATGAGCTGGAGAAAGGAGGTAGATGTGGATTGGGACTTCCTAAAGCCAGATGGGAGGAGTCAAGGAAAGAAGTCAGAGGACAAGATGCTCCTGGAGCTTGTCAAAGGAGCATGGTAATAGGGAAAGCTATGACTGGTGCAGAGAGGTGGAAAAATATGGGGTCAAGACCATCTGGGCTCATATTTGTATGGGGTTTAAAAGCTAGAAAGACCTTAAGAGAGGCAGATGGAGTGGTAGGAGAGAAGGAGAAGGAGGGGTAGGGAGAAGGGGAAAGGTGGGGGGAAGAGGTGGAGGAGAAGAAGAGAAAGGGCATAGGTGGTGAAAAAATGCATAATCGAAGCGGCAATGGAAGTGATGTGGGAGTTGCTAACCTTAAGGATGAGTGGGAAGGATTGGGTGGGGGGAGTAGTAGGAGTACACAACTTTCCAGAACATGAAGGAGTGCTTTGGTGCAAGCATTTCAAAAGTCTGATAACTTGGCAGGGTGCCTGGGAAACCTTATAGGACCACTGGGCTAGATCATAAGCTTGAGGGCAGTCCAGGAGTTCAGCAGAAATCCAGAGGAGGTGGGCACCTCAGGGCATGGTGGTCCCACAGAGCCATACATTTATAATGGAAGGAATGAAGGGCTGAGCTGAAAGTAGCTGTAGAGATGTTTTCAAGAGAGAGGATAAATCCAACAACATGAAGGACTGCAGGAGGAGGGAATTATTGGAAGCTTTGGGGCAATGGAACCTGCATACACAGTAGGCCATTTGGTGGTCACTGAGTGCATCTGGAATGATAACTGCGATAAGGTGGGGGATACGATGAAAGTGCACATCCCAGAATAGAGTGGCTGGAGGCTTTATAATTAAGATGGATGGCGTCTGAAATTAGTTTGGATAGATGGAGGGATTTTACATTCTAAGTTTGTGCACAGTGGGGAAGAGTGTTAAATCCTCAAGTATTATCAACTCACCAGATGAGGAGTTGGAGCAGATGGAGGAGAGGAGTTCGGTAACTGAAGTAGAGGACAGGCCAGGATGGCAGTACACTCTTGCAACAAAAGTGGGACTGTGAGGATGTGGGTTTGTTTGAGAAAGAGCAGCTCAGAGGCAGGGGGGAACAGACCAATAGTACTGGCACATATTTGATGCCAGAGGAGAGGTAGATTGCAACACCTCCATCTCTCTTGGGGTCATCCTGCCTAGCTAGGGAGTAACTAGGTATAGACACTGAAGAGTCTTGAACCTTGTAGGAGAGTCAAAACTCTGAAATAATGAAAACATCCTGCTGGAGGTTGACCAAGAGAGGCTGCAACAGATTCAGCCCTGGGAGGAGGCTGTAGAGGTTAAGGTGGGGAACCCACAGTCCTTTGGGAAACCGCACTGGTGAGGTGATACAGTTCCGGGATTCAGCTCGTTGTCATCTGCCACCAGGAGAAGCAAGATTACAAACAGCTTAAAGGAGCCATGGAGCTGGTTAGAAGGAGAGGGGTTGGGGGCTGCAAAGGTGGGGAAGGGAAAGGAGGCACCTGAGAGCTTTCAAGTGGAGCCACGAAAACGGTAGGAAGCAGCACCCAAGATGGTAGGGGGAGTAGGAAAGGGAGGGTAGGGATAAGGATCTGCAGGTAAGGGATGGAGAGGGGTGAAGGGAGTAAGAGAGAGGTAGGGAGGGGGAAGTGGACAGAGGAAGGGAGGAGAGGAAGATGAGGAGGGGGGTAGCTAGGATGTGGAGCAACAAGATGCATGAAAACTGAATAAAACATCTTCATATAGGTACCTTGATATTCTGCTTGATGAATCTATGAAATTTGATCTGCATATGCAAATGCTGTCTAACAAACTTAAAAAAATTGCCGTCTTTTTCTTATAGAAATAGAGCATGTTTTAGTCTCACTATTTGTAAACAATTGGTAAACTCCTTGTTTCTGTCCCAGACTGACTCTGATGATTGTATTTAGATGAGGACAACAGATACTATTCTGAACTGCTTGATCCCTTGTATCATAGCGTTCTGAGGGTTGTCACGAGCCTGCCATGGAAAAGCCACCATTGCAACCTCTATACTGAGGTTGGGTGGCAAACACTGATGGACCAGAGGCAAACTCATTGGCTAATTAAGCAATAATGCCTGATAGGGTGTGTGTTGTACTGGGGATAACGTCACACCTCAGGTGGTTGGGCATGAGGCTGCAGGCCAAATTCATCCAATACATGAGGTGTGACATTATCCTAGCACAACACACACCCTGGAGGGCATTATTGCTGTTATATAATGGCTTGTTGTAATATAGAATTTAAAAAAAAGCATTTTAAAGAATGTTTTTGTTAGTGTGGAATAATATTTTTGTTTCTTAAGAGAAGATGCAAAAAAAAAGAGTGCCAAATGGTTATATACAGGTTCACAGTGGGGCTGATACTAGACCAGTGATGTTGTGCTGGGATAACATCACGGGTCCAGTCCCCGACTGACCAATCAGAGACCAGAATTCTTTCTTGTCATTGTATAATTTATGTTTACAAATTTGTATTAGAAAACCTTCCCTCATATCTGCTAACCTTGGTTTCCTCTAAACAGCAGAATAAGTATTCTCTAAGAACTGCTGGCTTACCTCAGTTCACACTACCCTGATTTAAAAATAAATTTGGCAACTATAGATTTGCTTTCACTGTTCTTGCTACATGGGTTTCCATGCAAAAAAAGCTAACGTTGATGTCATATGTATCTATTTTGTGCTTTAAGCGTAGTATTTCCAACTTAATGACTCATGTATAACTGTTTTAACTGAATTGCATTAATATTTGCTGATATCCTTTGTAACACATGTATGTGATCGAATGTTTTTCTTATTGGATGCAATTGTAAAAGCAAGATCTCTCTCAATTTTGCTTTCCAATAAATGAACTGAATTGAATAGAACATTAGTCTAACAGTATGAGGAACACCATTGGGGCAATGAAGAAGGCTAGTTGGATCAGAATAGGGTAGTCTAAGGGGGCATAGGCCTGAGCCAGATAGGAAGGCTTGAGGGCTTTGCCAAAAGGGAAGAAGCCTAGATAAACAACATTTGGTGGGATGTGGGCTACACCTAGATAGGGAGGAACCCAAATAAACAAATTAGGCAGGGATTTGGGCTTCACCCAAATAAAGAGGAAGCCTAAATAAACAGTTTAGGGTGATGTGGGTTTCACCCAGAAAAGGAGGAAAACAAATAATAAATAAGGGGGTCTGTATGGTCATCACCCAGACAGGGTAGAAGCCTAACTAAACAATTCAGGGGGAATGCAGTATTCACCCAGATACGGAGGAAGCCTAAATAAACAAATGGTGGTGGTGGTGGTGGTGTTCAGGGGCAGGCTTCACCTACTAAGGGTAGAAGCCAATATTGCACAAATAGCAAGGGTTTGGGCTAACCACTAAATAGGTATGATAGGGCAATATTCAAACAGCAAGTGAGTTGAAACAGCATGAGCCTGAAGTATCCATTATAAAATTAGCACAGCTATTTAGTGGTTACAAGAGCAATAGCCTCTACCAAGCAGTATATGGTCAACAGCTAGGCACCAGCTAGTAGCATTAATGACTAGTAGTTAGAGTTCCCGGTTAATAACAAAGAAATGTTGTAGCTGTTTCAGTCCCATCGATGATGTAGAAGAAAAAAGAAAAGATGAAAAAACTAGTATGTTTCAGGTGATAACTTTTATTGGACTAACAAAATTACTACTGAGACTAGCTTTCGAGAGACAATACTCTCTTCTTCAGGTGAATGAGAATAGAGCTGAACAAAAGCAGAAGCAACATTTACAGTGAGTAAATAGCCCATACTGAGCAGTATGTGGTGTTCAAATATGCTGCAGTTAGTAGCAGTAAACAAGTATCTGCAGTTCCCCGCTCATAAGCAGTAAGCAACATAAATTACAGATTGCTGTGAACACATACAGTATGCAGGGAGGGAGTTGGGCAGAGCCCGCTGGCATAGAAACATAGACTTTGATGGCAGATAAGGACTGCTTGGCCCACCTAGTCTGCCCATTTCTCTACCTAGAGGATAAGCTGCAGATCCTATTTAACCAACAGACTATGTCTTTCTACCCCCTACAAATATTGCCTTATGTCTGTCCCATGCATTCTTGAATTCTCCCACAGTTTTAGACCCCACAACCTCCTCAGGAAGGTTGTTCCATGCATCCACCACCCTCTCTGTGAAGAAATACTTCCTTATATTGCCCCTGAGTTGTCCCCCCTCTATCTTCAAATTGTGTCCCCTTGTTCTGGCACATCTATTTTTCTGAAAGATGCTACTCTCTTGGGCTTCTGTTGATTCCACTGAGGTACTTAAAAGTTTCTATCATGTTCCCCTCTCCCTCCTTTCCCCAAGGGTATACATATTAAGCTCCTTTAATTTCTCCTCATATGGCTTCTCTTGCAGACCCTGCACCATTTTAGTTGCCCTCCTCTGAACTGCCTCCATCCTGTCTATGTACTTGCGGAGATGGGGTCTCCAGAACTGGACGCAGTACTCCAGATGGGGTCTCAAAAACTGTCTGTACAGGAGGGATAACAACTTCCTGTTTTCTGCTGGTGATGCCTCTCCATCTACATCCTAGTATCCCCCCAGCCCTCCCTACTGCCTTCTCACATTGCTTGTCAACCTTAAGGTCATCTGATATGATTACCCCCAGATCCCTTTCCATTTTTGTTGTTGTTACTACCCCCCCCCACCACTGTGTAGTCTTCCCTTGGGTTTTTGTTTCCCAGGTGCATTATTTTGCACTTCTTTGCATTGAATCCAAGCTGCCATACTTCTGACCATTCCTCCAACCTTGCCAAGTCCCTTCTCATCCTTTTCATGCCTCCTTGTGTATCAACTCTGTTGCAGATATTTGTGTCATCTGCAAAGAGGTATACTTTTCCTTCCAGTTCCTCTGCAATGTCACTTATAAAGACAGTAAAAAGGACTGGAACAAGTACTGTGCCCTGTGGTACCCCACTAGTAACCCCTCTTTCTTCAGAGTGGACTCCATTTACAATAACAGTACCTTCTGTGTCCTGTTGTCCAGCCAATGTTTTACCCTGGCTACCACCCTGGGACCCACTCCCAGGCTGGTTAATTTGACTATTAATCTTTTGTGTGGGACTGCATCAAATGTCTTGCTAAAGTGTAGGTAGGCCATATACACAGCCCCTCCCTGGTCTAGTACTTTGGTCACCCAGTCAAAGAAATCAATTAGATTCATCTGACATGACCTTCCTGCTGTGAACCCATGCTGCCTTGGGTCCTCTGCCCCACTGGCCTCTAGGTACTCAACAATTCTTTCCTTCAGAAGTGATACCGTCACTTAAAAATACCACCAACAGCTTAATCTGGTTCAAGGGTAGTTGGCATTCATCTGTATCCCCCTCCCCGGGTCATGTCTGAAAATAGGCAGGATTTATCTAGAGCACTTACCCGGTCAACAAAAGCTAAATAAATAAATAAATAAATAAAAACTTTCCCTACCACAGAGGTCAAACTGACAGGTCTGTAGTTTCCTGCCTCTGTCTTGGTAACACTTTTGTGAAGGGGAATCACATCTGCCTTCCTCCAGTCCTCAGGTACCGCACCATCATCCCATGATTTGTTAAAAAGGGTAGTCAGTAGTGTCACTAGCTCTCTGTTTAATTCTTTTAGAATTCTGGGGTGAATTCCATCTGGTCCCACTGCTTTGTCTACCTTCAGTTTTAGGAGTTCTTTCAGAACCATTTCTTCTGTGAAAGGACTTGGATCGACCCCACTATCCAGCGTGCTTCTGTTAACTGGATTTGGCACCTCCCCACCTCCTCTTTTGTGAATACTGAACAGAAGTATTCATTCAGTATCCCTGCTTTTTCACTGTCCCTCTCTGCCCACCCACCGTCCATTCTATTCAGCCTCACTATCCCTCCCTTTGTCTTTCTATGCTCCCTGATATACCTATAAAAGGTTGTATCCCCCTTCTTAACTGAGTTGGCTATATTTTCCTCAGTTTAGGCCTTTGCTATTCTGATTACCCTCCCTGCTTCCTTCTGCCTTAACTGGTACAGTTCTTTGTCCTGCTTCTTCTGTGTTTCCTTATACTTTTCTAAGACACTCTTCCATCTTGCCAAAGTCAGCCCTCCTGAAGTCCAGAACCCTCACTTTTGTATGGCTTGACTCTGTAGCTGATTTTATCATGAACCACACTGTTTGGTGGTTACATGTTCCCAAATGACTTCCTACTTCTAGATCCGAGATCCTCTCACTGTCCCCATTTGAGAGTACAAGGTCTAACATTGTTCCCTCATGAGTAGGTTCCAAAACTAGCTGTCTGAGGCATGCCACCTGAAGGGCATCAAGAATGGCTCTGCTTTTGGATGTGACTGCAGCAAAGGTACTCCAGTTAACATCTGGCATGTTAAGGTCCTCCAACAACAGTATCTCCCCTTTCTCTGCCATCCTAAGTATGCCTTCTATCATATCCTTGTCCATTCCCTCCCCTGAGATGGAGGTCTGTATACAACCCCTGTGCAGATTGTGGTGTCATTTCCAGTCTCTAAGGTGACCCACAGTGCCTCCTCTCCTCCCTGTTTACTCTTTTGTTCAGTTGCTTTTATCCCTTCCCTTACATAGAGAGCTACTCTGCCCCCTTTTCTCCCCTCCCTGCCTCTCCTGTAGGTTGTGTAACCTGGTATGTTAACAACCCAGTCATGGTTCTCTGTGTACCATGTTTCTGTGACTGCTTCAATATCCAGGCATCCCACTTCCATCAAGGCCACCAGTTCAGGGAGCTTATTGCCCAGACTACGGGCATTGGTACTCATTACCCTCCATTTCTTGATGGCCTATCCCCTCTTTGCCCCATCCCTATCCTAATTGCATTTGTCACTTACTCCATTTACCCCGTGCTTCTCCTTGTAGACATCTCTATGTTGATGTCTAACTCATTTAGTACCCTGATTTTTTTTGGGGTGGGGGCTAGGATTTCCTTGCTCCTCTCCAGTGTCTCCCCCTTGGCTAGTTTAAATGCTTGCAAATGAAGCATTTAAACCTATCATCTAGGATCCTGGTTCCCTTCCTGGACAGATGCATACCGTCACGCCACTATAGGCCTGTATCCCTCCAGGTGGACCCCCAGTCCCCAAGGAAGCCAAATCCCTGAGCTCTGCACCAGTTTTTCAACCACAGATTGAATCTCTTGGTGTGGAGCACACTACCCTCACCAATGCCATAGACAGGCAGTACCTCTGAGAAGGTTACCATGTGTGCAATTTGTCTAAGGCCCTGCCCCATCTCCACAAATGCTTCTTGCACTGCTCTGATCCTTTTCTTAGCCAGGTCATTTGTCTTTGGTGGAAAATGACATCCAGCTGCCTCCTCTGTGCAGCTGCTCCTGCGATCCTGAGGATTTGCTCCCTGTTCCTCCAAGCCATGGCGCCAGGCAGGCACCTTACCTCCCTCTCCCCTTCCTCCCCCAGTTCTACCATCCTAACAATGGAGTCCCCAACCAGGAGTTGTTTCCTTCCCCTGTGGGGTCCCATGTCACCCTCCTGTGGGTTTCCTTTGTGTAGGTTCCCAGCATCCTCCTTGGCCTCCATTGCAAGTGCCTCCATAGAGGAAACACAGTTTTCCAGAATGGCATAGAAATTGTGGAGAGGTACAACTGGAGGAATGAGCCTCTGTTCCACCACCCTCACCCTCTCTGAGCCCACTGTGGTCCAACCACTCCTCTTTCTTGGCAACCTCAGAGGCAACGGCGGTGACCCTAGTGGTCCCTGGGTGGGAGAGGAGGTCCCACAAATCCTGGCCAACAATCCTGGGACAACTCCACATCCTCCAGAATGTCTCCCAGAAGACTGCTGCTCCACAGACACTGCACTGCACCACTCCCATCACGTCTTATTTCTGGCCCCTCAACTGTTGTTTGGAATACTTACTCTTTCCTCTGTTTATTTCTTTTTTTTCTCCCTACTTATTTACTGCCACTGTGCCCTTTTAGCTCCTGATCTTCCTGTTCTGAGACAACAAGTTCCTATATTTCTCAGTAGTCTCCTTACTTGCTCAGAGTCAGACCTCCAGCAGCTGGGGGGATGGAGAGCTACTCTTGCCCTTCTAGGATGGTGAGCCTTTGGTGGCTCTGTGATCACTCACTTCCTGCTCCCAAACAGGAAGTTCCTGTTGTCAGTCAAATCCTGTGCCTATAAAAGTAGAACTGCCTTTGGGTGGTGGTGGAGGGTAGGGTAGGAGAGCAATATAGTCCCAGTAGAGCAGTTTAGTTTATACCAGCAGCTCCTTTTTCCTGGTGCTCTGCCTGTTCTCTGGCAGAAGCTATCTACGGCAGTGTTTAAATCTGGTTTCAACCTGGTTTCTTCTAGCTAAGCCACTCCCCCTACTTTGCAGATCTTTTTACACTTAGTTAATTTCAAAGATAACAATTCCCTTCAGCCACCTGTGACAAGCACCTAGATAACTACACAGGTAACACAGATAACAGATACACAGGTAACAATTAACTTCAACTAACTCTGACACACACACTAACTTTTCTTTACCCTAAATTGAAGGTCCCAGTACAAGAGTTCTAGTTCTTAGCCCCAGTAGAGAAGTTTAGTTATACCTGCAGCTCCTTCCTCCTGGTACTCTGTCTGTTCTGGGTTGAGGCATCCTAGCATTTCTCTGGTGACTCCCTCAAGGACTGGGAAAATTCACTTGTAGCAGTGTGTCTCCCACATGCAATGTAAAACAAAACCAGAAGGGATCTGCTCCACAAACCCTCAGAAAATACAATTCACTGTGGAGAAAAAGACCCACTCACCAATATATTACATAGGTCTCCTTTTAATGTAGTCACAGATCTGGCATCCTATATTTGGCACATCATAGCATACTGGTTGACATTTCTCTCACCCTTTTGACACTGAACCTTAGAGAACTGAAAGTGGGTGAGAAAGGGACAAAAAATAAAAGGCATGTGAGAGTGCTAGCTGTAAAAATATTCTTTATAAAAAGGAAAAAAGTATCTTATGAACACAAACTGATCAGGAAAATGCTATATAAGGAGAGTAAACTAAGTCTCCAGTAACAGGGCATATCAGTCATGAAGAAGTGGTCAGTATTTGTGTATGATCATGAAAAATCAACTATTATGCTATGAAACATTGAAACCAAATTTGACAGTAGATAAGGACAGCTCGGCTCACCTAATCTGCCCATTTTTCCCTACTTACTGTATTACCACAGACCCTACATGATATCCTGCTCTACTCCCCCTTGCCTTACTACTAAGGTTCCCTTATGTCTATCCCATGTATTCTTGATCCTCATTACAGATGTTGCCCCCACCACCTCCACTGGGAGACTGTTCCAGATATCCACCACTCCTTCTGTGCATAAGTTCTTACTATGATGTAACAAATATAGGTTTTGAGACCTGTAAATGCCATAAAAAGAAATCAAAGTAACATAACAGTGAGGTTTTTCTCACTTGAGAACTCCACTCCTGCTGTGCCACTCATGTTTGGACTACTCATGTTGGACTGCTTGTAGGGCCAGTGATTTTGTAGTGAATGGTCCTGTCCAACTGTAGTGATCTGAACACTACATGGCTGACAGACAGTCTGGGAGACAAAGTTCTTGAAAAACAATTCCTGCTGTTTTAGGCTAAATACAGAAATTACCTGTGGAAACTGTGGCCGTCTAATCAGGCAGTTGGCTCAGGACCCCTGCTGGAGATGGCATCCTGCTGGAGTCTGGTCCTCATGGCTCCCATGGGGAACAACTGGCTTTGAGTCACCTCCTTGTGTGGACCCCTCTGTGAATAGGGTTACATATCTTCAGTTCTTCTGAGCATTACCCCTTAGAGGAGGAGGAGACAGAGGTTATAGCAACACAGGTAAGAAGCTATGTAAATAATGCAGTATGATTCCAGTGAAATAGAAATTCCACTTTTGAAATTAATCTTCCTGGTTTTTTTGTTTTTTTTTTGTAATTCCATTGAATTCCCAAAGCAATCTATGAAATCATCCTTTAAACTACAGATTGAAATTGTGCCATTCTAAATCAGAAAACATCTGTTTTATGAATCGGTTGTAATCATGGATTAGTATTCCACATGCATATGTTCATGGTGCAGTGTGAAAGCACAAGAATAGTATTTCACAGATGTTTAGTGATGCACTATGTAATCCATGGAATTTGAGTAAATTGGTGGGTTCAGATTCCATGGTTTCAGCATGCTCTCATGTGGTTTGCTTTCCCTTTGAGAGTTTAAAGTTTGAGAGAGGAAATAAGAGAGAGCTCCTTGTTGATAGGAATTACTTGAATTGAAAATGTCGATATTTTCTGTGATGGCTGCTTCAGGGAACTTCCAGAAGGTCACCAGCTGCACATATTTGCCAAGTAAAGACCAGCATTCTGGTGATGGAGGCTGGTAAAATGACAAGCAATGTTTTGGAGAAAACATCTTCCATATAGAGAAACAGAGAGAAGATTTGGGAGAGATTGCCACCTTGGTGACCGTGAGGGAGATGGACTGTCCAAGACAGTGAAGCAACTCAAGCAATAATGGGAAGATATCCAGTTATGTGGAAAGTATGCCATTGGTCACCATGTTTTAGGTAAAAGTTGAAATGATCATCAAATTTCTTTTGTTAGAATAGAAAAGTTTTCTAAATCCAACCATGAGGCAATTTTGAGGCTGCTGTCAGCAGGAGGGAGAACTACTGGTTATACAAAATCTAGGCTTGCCATTATCCAGATCTCAATGATCAGTTTGAGCTAGTGTATTTTCTGTAGTATCAGCTGTTGTTATTCCCATGATGTACATACTTGAATGTTATCTTTTGGTTTTCCAGCTTTGTGTATCATCAATATGAATTTGTTGGGACACAATATAAAATGATCCTCTTTAACGGTATCTTTCTCTGTTTAAAGGTCTGGATTACAATAATTAGAAACTATTTGATTGATGGGATATCCTTTTCTTTTTATACTTTGCATTTATTGTTTTCTAAATAAAAGAAATAACATACAGGCAATACCTTCTACCAGGCATACAATACTAAGCACAAAGGAGCCATCCAATGGAAAACAGTATAATAGTTATCCTCAAAAGTCTGATTTAAGGATCTGGTGGTTTTTCAAACATTGCATGTCCATGTAGATGTCCCAAACATAGCTTTTTTTGAAATTAAGTAAACGTTATTATTTTAATACAATCAAACAATACAACCAGTATACTGTCACAAGAAAACTGTTAGGATAAAGAAAATAAATAAACAAGCAACCTCTAGCAAATCCCTCCCACCATAACCCCTAACACCCCTTCCCCCCCGGCAGAGTTTACCAGTCCGTTATAGATTATATAGGAAAAGATAATGTAATCAAAATGTGGCTGGAAGAATAGCATCAAACAAGAAAGACTCTAGCAAGGTGCCAGAGACAAGTGCCGACTATTTCAGATATAAGGTAAATAATTTACCCCATTTTTTGTTGAATAAAGGCATATGATTTCACATAGCGGCAATCAAATATTCTGTTCTTAAGGAGAAAGAAAGTTCATTCAACCATTCAGTGTATGTAATGGGTGATTGGTCAAGCCAATGTCTCAAGACTAGTTTTTTAACTGCTGCCGAGACCAAAGCTATATGGTAACTTCTTACTTTGATCTGAATCTGTGAAAAATCACCTATAATGCAAGTTTCAGGAGAGAAAAAACCATGTAATCCCAAAAGGGGATCCATGGTATCCTCTATAATCTTCTATAAGGAAGAAACTTTTGCATAGCAAAAGATGTGCAGTAAAGTACCATCCACTTGGCCGCATCTGGTACAGCGGGGTGAAGGAAGTCAACCCATTCTAGCCAATTTAATAGGGGTCTAATACATATTATTGGGAATTTGATGCTGCATGAGCTGCAATCAGTCTTGGGTCAGGTATGTATAGAGGATAGTCCATAAATTGGGCCAGTTAAAGGTATATTCAGGTAATAGCAATTCCCATACTTTGGATCCCTTTGATGTAGGTGGGTTAGGTAACAACAAGTCCTGATAAAGTGCTGAAATCCTGTGAAACTGGACAGCTGTATTTCGAATCTGTTGGAGAAGATCCCGGAGAGATGAAGTTCGTGGGGTAGGTACAAACTGTCATAATAAAAGGTGCCTTAGCTGATAGACCTTAAAGATGTGAGTAGGGTTTAAGTTGTATTTGTTAAGTATCTCTGGAGAGGTCAGAATGGAAGTTGAATTGTAGAAATCTGATATCTTGGGGTCAGACATGATAGGGAGCCAGGTAAGAGGAATTGAAGAGTTCCCCAGCTTTATATTCGGATTGTGGAAGGTAGGTTGACAGAAGTCTTTAGATGGGGGAATTTTAAAGTAAGAACAATAGCTGCAAGAAAACTTTAATGGAGGTGCCCATGGAGCACTGGTTCAGATAAAGAATTCCATGGGGAGAAAAATATAGAAGTGAGATAGCATATGAGTCTAAGAGTAACTGGGATTCAATTTGTAACCAGATCGGGGTATATATGTTATCAGTGAGATTAAGGGGGACTGAAAACCATTTGCCACATTTAGGAAGGTGACTAGCCCAATGGTACAGTAGGAAGTCAGGAAGTCATAAGCCACCAGAATCCTTAGGTAACCTAAGTTTGGAATAGGATTGTCTGGGTGATTTATCTGACCAGATGAAAGAAGCAATATAAGAATGGATACGCTTAAAGAAAGATAAAGGGAGCGAGATATTGAGCATATTCAAGGGATAGAAGAGCCTAGGCAGTATGTTCATCTTAATGATGTTAATCCTTCCCCAGAGAGAAACTGGAAGTCCTTTCCAGTGTGTTAAGTCCTGTTGTATGGTAGTTAATAAATCTTCTAAGTTTAATTTCTTAGTCAATGACAGATCTTTCATTAAGTAGATACCCAGATATTTAATATATCAGGGAGACCATATCATGCCAAAAGGGGAAAAATCTTGTCTATAAACTAAGTTACTGAGAGGGAATATTTCAGTTTTATTGAAATTCAATTTATAATTTGAATATTTGCCAAATTCCTCAATAACATGAAGGGCTGCAGTGAGGGAGCGTACAGGATCTGAAAGATGGAGTAAGATGTCAATTGCATAGACAGAGAGGGTCAGAATAAGGTTACTGACCTGAATACCATGTATGTTAGGATGAACTTTAAGGCTTCTGATAAGTGGTTCCAGATAAAGATTGAAAAGAAAAGGGGAAAGAGGGCAGCCTTGATGGGTTCCACTATATAAAGAGAAAAAGGGAGAGAGAGTTCCATTACAGTAAATTTTGGCCCTGGGGGAAGAATAGAGGACCTGAATCCATTGTATGAAATTTCGGGAAAGACCATCTTTGCAAGGTTAGCCAGAGAAAGGACCAATTAACCCATATGGAAGGCATTCTCAGCATTGAGGGAAACTAGAGTCATGGCAATGAGGGAGGAGTTAGCTGTCTGAAGAATGTGGCCTATCTTCCGAATATGGTCTGCTGATGTTCTTCCAGAAACAAATCCTACCTGCTCTAGACTAAGAAGACCAGACCACACATTGTCAATATGTTTAGCAAGTATTTTGGCAAGTATTTTAATGTCACAGTTCATAAGGGAAATGGGACGGTAGCTTGTCGGTTGGTTAGAAGGTTTATTTGGTTTGAGAAGGAGAATTATAGTGGCCTCCAATAGGGAAGAATCTAGTGAGTCTGAGGAGATCATGAAGTTGAAGAGCCTAAGCAAATAGGGAGACAGGTCAGACAGAAAACTCTTGTAGAAGTTAGAGGGGAAACCATTGGGGCCTGGAGACTTATCAACAGCTAATTGTTTATGGCAATCTCTATTTCAACAATTGAGATGGCAGCTGAAAGATAGTTTTGATGTTGTTCCGTAAGACTATAGGGAATAGCAATTAGATACATAAGGATTTCTGATGAGTCTGGTACAGGTGAGCATTTGCTATATAATGCGGAATAGAATTGTTGGAAAACTGATGATATATCTCTGGGAGAGTTTTAGTAGAGCCATCTGAAGCCATGATGGAGGGAATGATTTGAGAAGCTTCTTGTTTTTTCAATCAAAGAGCTAATACTCACCCTGCTTTCTCTCCTTGTTCAATATGTTTGGTCTGAGTTTTGAGGATAGCATATACCACCTTTTCTTGTAACAAAATAAAATATTTGTCTCTAAGGGCCATGAGAGACTGTAGGAGATCCGGAGGAGAGGGTGGGAGAGAGAGAGAGAGATTGTTCCAGAACTTGGATTTGTGCCAGTAATGAGAGGGCTTCTTTTTCTCTACAGCATTTATGAATAGATGCAATCCGAATAAACTCCCTTGATGGAAACTTTCAGGCTTTCATTTGTAATCTACTCTAGATACTGAGTTTTGGTTAGCTTGAATGAAAGATTGAATGAGAGAGGAAATTTTCTGGATTGGACATGTGAATCCTGGAGAATCTGAGTGTTTAGTTTCCATGTCATGTCTTGCTGCGAAGTAGAGTCAGGGACTATTATGGTCCAAGTGGCTGCATGATCAGAGATGACTATAGGTTCGATACCAGCATTAATGAGTCTAGGAAGGAGGGATTGACTAATGAGAATATAGTCAAGTCTAGAAAAGGTCTGATGGACAGGGGAGAAAAAGGAAAAGGTATGGGATCGTGGATTAAGAATTCTCCATGCATCACAAATCCCCAATGTATCAATGAATTCATGTAATGACCTTTGAGCAACTGACAGGGGTTTGAGAGAGTGATTTGACCTATCTATGTCTTGGGTTGGGGTAGATTCCAATTCCCTCCCAGAACTAGTGTATAGGGGAGAAAGGGGGTTAGTTTATCCATCAATGCCAAGAGAAAAGCCCGGTCCCCTCCCACTGCACCATAAATACTGCCAAGAACTATCTGTTTCTGCTGTAACATACCTTTTACAAGAATAAATCTTCCATTAGGGTCTGATATGTTCTGGTCTGATTGCCAAGGTACTGTACAGTGTACTAGAATGGTTACACCTCTACTAGAAGTTGAGTTACTGAAACATAGACCTGACCAATCTCTTGTCTCTGAAAAAGCTGGGCTTCCTGGGTTAACAAATGCATTTCTTGTATGAATGTAATGTGAGCATGGAGAAAGGAGATATGCTTAATAATCTGATATCTTTTAGTCTTTTCTCTAGCACCTCTTATATTCCATGTAAGAAATGTAATCATATTATCAGTCATTATCCAACCACCAAAATGTCTTCCACCACCAGGTGCACTCTGCTCCCACCCCCACCTAAGATCCAAACATTGAAACTTTACCATTAACATAAAGGTACCTATTAACAAGAAAAATAAAATTCATAAAAACAAAGAAACCCCATTTCCTGTCCTAATTTAAACAATGGGAGAACTTGTAGTCCCTTAGGCAGTAACAATGCCAAGGAAAGCTATTAAACCCTAAACAGTATGTATTAAACAGGTCAAAGGTAGAACCCCCAATATCCCAAAAGGAGGGTAACATCATATATAAGAAATACCCTCCCTCCCTTCTTCTTAACCCTACTATATAACTGTTTACAATAGAACCCCCAATTATTAAAATCAAAATTAAGTCTTTATGTAACCTATTGACCCCTTCCCATAACTCTCCAGGGGTATTAAAATTCAAAGAATTGAGGGTAAATAGAAATACCATATCCCTCAAGTCCGGATCACCAATTAATGTACAAGATAATGGTGAGTACCCCACCACTGAGTAATAAAAGTCAAACTCATATGTGTTGAATCCCAAAAGCCCTGAAAAGGGCTCACTATGTATTTGTGAGGACATCATTCCTATAAATGCAAGTAATAGGAAGAAGATCCACAATAATAGGAGGCTACTTGACTTAAATGGGGAAGCAGTGGTTATGAACCAGATTTTAACCCGAAAAATTACAGTGATGATGCGGACTCTAAACTCTTCAAAACAATGCATGATGATACTCAACATCTATACTACAGCTCAGCCCCACCTCGCTCCCACCCTGCCCATAAAATCCCAGGTTAAACCTACAGCTATGATATAGAATATAAAGCTAAACAATGCAAGTAATCACTTTTAACAAAGCAAGGTTGTAGTGATTAAAACAAGCCAGTAGGGGAGTAGAGCTCCACTAAAAGCTCAGTTTCATAATGTAAAAGGAAAATGAAATGAAGTTGGGTGCCTGAGCCCTCAACATACATAAAACAAGGCTACAGAGACACAACCACCACAAAGGGGGACTTCTACACTCCGTCCCCAACATTATAACAATCACTAAGGCATGGTAGCCTGGTATGGGATATAGAGTTGACAAAAGCCCTGAATAGAACCTCACAATAATATAATGGTAGGTAATATAGAAATACCTAAAGCTGCATTATTATATGGAGTTCTAGGATTCAGGATGGTTCTCTAGATTTGCCACTATGTATCTGTCTATAGCATGTAGTGTCTTACTGTTCTGGTTTCAGTTGGCATCTCTCAGCTGAGCACATTAGCATACAGAGTGGTGTTTACACAGTAAGCATCCAAAGCTATGCAAGGAAAGAGCCCTGAAATTAAAGGATCCCTTGGGTAGAATGTCCATCCCTTCATGTATTCTTGAAAAGAGCTGGCAGGAGGTTAGGGAGTTCTTTCGAGGAGATGTCCACTGAATTGAAGGAGTGCCATTTATCTTTAATGATGAGCTGGAGGTGAGCTGGATAATTCATCCGAAAATGAATGCCAGCGGTGATTAACTTCGAGACCACAGGGTGGAACTCAACTCTTTTCCTACGGGTCTCAACTGGAAGATCCTGAGAGATTTGCAGTGGAGCCTTCCCAAAGGATGGAGCAGAGGTCCCAGAGTTTCTGTAGGATGTTCTGCCTTTCAACGTAGCTGAGAAATTTAAAAATAAATGGAAGTGGAGGAGCACCTTCAGGCAGTCAGGGATGGAGGTACCTATGCGATCGCTCAATCAAGTATGTGGGATTACAGGGTGATGGGCCTGCTAGTTTCTGCAGAAGCTTCTGCATGGCTAGAATTGGTGAAGAGCCCTCAGAGGATTCAGGAAGCCTGAACAGGACTAAATTGTTTTGGTGGCTCTTCCTTCCAGGTCTTCTGATTTTTCCTGCAGTCAGGTCACTTGCTGCTGCAATCTGGTGATCTTCAAGTCAGATATCTCCTTCCATTGCTCAAGGGAAAATGTGAGCTTCAGAATCGGTCATCCTCTTGCCCAGGTCTCCAATATCGAAGGAATTTGAGTTCGGCTGTAATCTCTGATAGTGATTCTTTAAAGGGCTGAAGTTCTTGGAGGAACCGATCCTCTGTCAAGGGTATGGCTGCCGGGGTTTTGTTGCTAGGATGTCCTGTCTGTGAGCCATGGCTTTTAGGCTGCTTGGAATTCTTTTCCGGCGTCATCAGAAGCATGTGATGAGGTAAGGCCTGCTTAATTTCTTCCTCCATACGATTTGAAGAGATGAAAATGGCAGGGTTTATAAATAAGCCCTGTTGGTGCAGCACCCTTAGATTATATTTAGACAGATTCAGAGCTGTAGATAGCAAGAAATAGTAGAATTAGGCAAGAATAGGCAGGAGCTGAGAGGACCTGCTGCTAGTTAGGTTGAGGCATCACGTGATCTGTCCCAAACATAGCTGCATCTCATAATATTGTGGTGAACAAGCAACATTAAGGTAGTCCCAAGACAGTTTATAATCAGCCAAGTGCTGATGTGATCCCATGTCCAACATAAAGGCTAAATAGGATCAGTACCGCAGTGAAGAAAGGAGGGTAACTAGCAGGGTACTGCAGGGGTTAGTACTGGAACCGGTCCTCTTCAATGTGTTTATAAGTGACATTGGAGAGCACCTGGAAGGAAAAGTATGTCTCTTTGCAGATGACACAGAGATCTGCAACAGGGTTGATACACAAGGTGGAGTGGAAAGGATGAAAAGGGACTTGGGAAGGTTGGAGGAATGGTCAAAAATATGGCAGTTCAGATTCAATGTAAAGAAGTACAAGGTAATGCATCTGGGAAGCAGAAACCCAGGGGAAGCGTACACAATGGGGGGTGAGTTAATAACAACAAAAATCGAAAGAGACCTAGGAGTAATTATATCAGATGACCTAAAGATGGACAAGTAATGTGAGAAGGTAGTAAGGAGGGCTGGGGGGATACTGGGATGTATAGGGAGAGGCATCAACAGTAGAAAACAGGAAGTTATTTTCTGTCTGTACAGACAGTTGGTAAGACCCCATCTGGAGTACTGTGTGCAATTCTGGAGACCTCATCTTAGCAAGACCTAGACCGAGTGGAGGCTGTTCAGTGGAGGGCAACCAAAATGGTGTAGGATCTACACCAGAAGGCATACGAGGAGAGACTAAAGCAGCTTAATATGTGCACTTTTAAGGAAAGGAGTGAAAGGGGGGACATGATAGAAACTTTTCAAGTATCTCAAGGAATTAACAAAGTACAGGGGTAGCATCTTTCAGAAGAAGATGTGCAAGAACAAGGAGACACAATTTGAAGATACAAGGGGGACGGCTCAGAGGTAATGTTAGAAAGTATTTTTTCACAGAGAGAGTTGTGGATGCATGGAACAGCCTTCCTGAGGAGGTTGTGGAGCCAGGAACAGTGAGAGAATTCAAGAATGCATGGGACAGACATAAGACAATTCTAGTGGGGGTAGTAGGAAGTAAGCTGTTGATTAACTAGAATCTGCAGCTTATCCATCAGGTAGAGAAATGGGCAGACTAGGTGGGCCAAGCGGTCCTTATCTGCCATCAAATTCTATGTTTCTATGTTTCTAGTAGCAGTTCGCCCCCTTTCCTACAGAACATTAACCCTTCATTTTATTCCGTGGCATATCAAATACTCCATTGTAAACTTTTAGAATACCACCAAAGAAAGCAATATACTAAATGCATTTAAACTGATCCACGTATACATTGCAGACTCAAACTTCATTTGTACAAACCATTTTAAGAATTTTTGCAGGCATGCATAGAAATAAACAGCGTGCTTCACTTAAAAGAAAAACAATTGAATCGAGGATGTAGGAGGCTAACATGCCCTCCCCCATCATATTTAACATATTAATATACTGCCACACAGCTGTCTGTAAAGTCCAGGTCAGTCAACAAAATCCCTGAGCCCGACAGTATTGGAGAAATTGGGACCTGACAAAAACTTAGCTGACTCAAGTGTCCCCTTCTGAATCCACTTCATCTGGTAGGCGAGCTGCAGCAAACTCCTTCTTGAGGGCTTCAACTTTCTGTCTGGCCTCCACAGGATCCGAGTATTGCTATGTGTCACGCCATTGTGTATTCGGAGGTGAGCTGACATCATAAGGGAGTGTGCCATCCCCAAACTGTGAAGACGTGCTTGAACTTCATTGAATTTTTTCCTCCTGGTTCGAGTTGCAATGGACAAATCCGGAAACATATGTAAAGTATGGCCCTTAAAATTAAAGTCCTTTGATGCTGTTTCTGCTTGTAGAAAAGTATCATGGGTAGTCCCTCCCATAGTGACTATAAGGATCATTCTGAGGAGTTCCGACTGACTAGATGCTGTTTGTCGGGAGACTCGGCAGGCCTTTACAAAAATTGGAGTTGATCCAGTATCTTCCCCAACTCTCAAGGCAGCAGGAAGCCAGGACAATGGAAAAGTGAGCAGGTCTGTGACTTCACTCCCTTCTGGGAGCCTGATCAGGTGGAGATTTGTGGTCCTCTGGGAGTTCTCCAGATCCTCCAAATGGTAGCTAAGCTGGCCGTTTTCTTGTACCAGCTTAGTGGTGTTCAATAGTGGTGGGCAAAGTGGGCTCAATCTGCTCTGCAAAGTGATTCACGGAGCAAAGGTGGATTCGTGGAGTGCTCTGCAACACAAAGTGGAATACTTGGCATTATAATGAGTAACCCGAAGTCCGTTGAAAACAATGACTTTGCTACTCTGCCTCCCAGACCACTACTCCACTGAAATTTAAGGCAAAGTGCTTTGAGGACTATGCACTTTGCCTCACTTTGTCTTGTCTTTGAGCCTGAAAGCAAATTTTGCAGTGATTCATGGGATTTCAGGTCACATGGGCTATATATTGATCTGCACAGCCTCAATTTGGGGTAGTATGTGTAGGAAGGAGTAGGAGACAGTGTGCTCTGAGAGCTGTCTGTGACTGAAACCTTCTAAAAGCTGTTAAAAAAGTGTTTTTGTGTTTTTTGGGGGCTCAAACTTTAGTTCATTTGTAGGAAACCCTCCTGTGCTCATATCATTGAGTGTTTTTGTTTTTGTGTGGATTTTGAATGTTAATGTACAACATTGAGTGCGTGTAGTGAAAGACAGTGAAAGTGTGCTTTGGGGGAATGGCCTATCTGGGGTGTAGGTAGATTTAAGTTGGAGAAATAGTGATTTCTTAGTTTGTTGGTTATATTTTTGTTATATAACTGACTGTGTTAATGTACACACAGTAATATTGTCAGTAATTGTTGAAATTTCCTTGCTGTTTGTGTGTTGTGTGGATCTGTTGCAGCAGTTCATAATTTCAGGTTGTTTACATTACAATACGTGGCATATTACTGAACTTTTGAATTTGCTATGCAGTACTCATTCAGCATTGTAGACAAACTGTTCTGTGTGTGTGAGTGTGTGTATGCGGTGTTGTGTGACATCAAATAATACACCTTTTATTGTGCCACAGACTGGCGTAATTGCAGGCACAGCAGTGTGAACCTACTATCCACTGCAGCTGCCTGATTTTGTACGCATCATACATAGATACATAGATACAGAGACAGTGTCGGCAGATAAGGGCCTATGGCCCACCTAGTCTGCCCATTTGAGCTTGTAAGTTCAGTTTGTTTTCCTAGAAGTCTATCATGGTATCTGTTCTTTGTTTTGCTGATTGTACTGCCGTAAAATCTGCAGTCAGTGCTCCACACCCACTGGCTAAAGGAATTTTTACCAGATTGGATTGTTTTGTGACCTCATTAGCACCACTGGTTACTGAAGTTGTTTTCATTGCTGACAGACTAGTCTCTTATCTGTTGCTGAAGCTACAGTTGTTTTTGACTTCACATCCAGCATCCCCAATCAGAGTGAGCATATCAAAATCTAAATTTGGTTATAATATTGTGGTTGATCCCCAAAATGCCTGCAAAGAGACATGCAAGCAATGCGTTTCTCACCATGGCAATGCTGGCAGTCAGATAGTCTGTGGCGTGGTAGTACACAGACACAGAAGTGCATTGCTGATGTGAGGAAAGGTATTTCTCCTGCAATGTTTTTACAACCCAATCAGTAGCTTCACTCATAGTTGGAGGAGATGATGTTTTCCCAGTCGGTGGTGTTAGTGTTACTGGTGTTAGTGGTGGTGGTAGTATTAGTATTGGTGCATCAAGTTATAATTCCGACCAGTGTACCGTATCTAAAAATATTGAGTGTGAAGCAGTGCAAGTGAGTGGCAGTGTAGGTGATGTCATACTTCCCAGAAACATCCAGGTAACTGAACCTGAAGCTTCTGATAATCATGTCAAGATAGCATACAATGTGATATTCCATCCACTGTGGCAGTTAATGTCATGCATTTTCCATGCAGTGATTCACAGTGTGGTGAAAAAATATCAGGTGATGGTGGTGTAGATGCTGATGATGAATGTGCTGGTGACGATGATGTTGCTGTTGTTGTAACATGCAGTCCACATGCTAGCATCAAGCAGAAGATGTGGATGTGTGTGATGTTGATGAATATGATGATGATGTAATTGACCCCAGTTGGGAACCAGAGAAAAGAAATTCAAAGTGGCTGTGTCTGAGTCTGTTTGCAGAATTCCCCATTAAAAGTTGTGATTTACCAGTTTTAGTTGATGATGACCCGTAATAAATATGATAGGTAGTTGTCATGGTCAGTTGCAGTCCAGGTGTGCAGTGCCAAAAACATCACACCCCCAAACTTCAGTGCTTAAAATAACAGACTTAAATAAGCCTCATCATGGACACGTTAAAGCAGAGTATCACTATCCCTTGTTTGTGATTTTTTGTTTGAGATGCAAATGAGTCAGTTGCAAACTGCCAGGTTTGCATGTGCGTGTGGAGAGGTAAAAGGTGAGACATCTGGGCAGAAGAGGACAGCATGCATCTTAAAAATAGGCACTTGGCACTGTGGACCCAGCACAAACTGGCAGCTAATACCACAGTGGGGCATTCACCTCATCACCGGCAACCATAGCGAGCATGTTATCTCCTTCCATGACTATTAAGTCCAGTAGTAAATTAAATGTGTGCAGTACTGAGGTAATAAAGCAGAGGATTACTACAGGCATGATGAGGTGGAGGACCATAATGACTTTGAAATATTGTCCAGTGCTGGTGAGAGTAGCAGTTTTGTGGTGGTGAATGCAGTATGTCTAGTGTCTCAAGAGCTAAATATGTACACATTGGAAGAGAGAAGGGACTGGGGAGACATAATAGAGGTCTTCAAGTACATGAAGGGGTAAATAGGGAGGAACAATCAGGGTGCTTCAAAGGAAGGAGGAGGGGCCACTAGAGGGTATGGGTGGAAGCTGGAGGAGGACAATTCAGGGGAGAAAGGAGGAGGTGCTACTCCAATGAGGGTGGTGGAGCAATGGAATCGCTGCTTAGGGGGCTGGTGGAGGCAGAGGCGGTGGATGGGTTCAAGAGGAGGTGGGACAGGTACAGGAAGGGTTCTGGAACAAAATCCAAGGCAGTGAAAATATCCGAACCGGAAGGGTGAAGCCAGAGAAGGCGAGGGGCAGCAAGGTCATCTTCCAGGGTGGGGGGCTGACCAAACGAGCAGACCGAAAGACCATTAGGCCTATTCTGCTGGCATTTTAGTATGTTATTGCAAGTGGTACATCAACCTTGGTTGGCAAATCTGGCAAAATAAATACATTTCTGGGTTGGTCATCATCACCTGTGCAACGTCTTCATCAAACGTCCATACTACACCCCCTGTCACTGTCATTCATCACAGAGCACAATCATTTGTGATCACACCTGTGTAAAATGTTTAAGTCATATGCCGTTACAGTGTTTTTAGCATAAGCTGAAGTACCCCCGAATCATACTGTGTCACATGAACTTAATGCTGCTGTAGCGGAAATGCTAGCAATCGATCTTTTGCCCTTCTCCTTGGTGGAGAATTCTGGGTACCATCAGTTTGCTGCAAGTGCCTGTCAAAATGGAAAGTCCCATCCAGGACATACTTTTCTACCGTGCTGTCCCAAGTTGTGTCTGACTCAGTAAGACATGCCCTTCAACATTCCTCTTCCACTCATCCATTTAAGTATGGATATGTGGACAAGTGGCAAAACAGTGATGAGTTCATATTTGTGTATGACTGAACACTGGGTGCAGGTGCGAGGTTGTTTGTGATGTTGGTAGTGTGAATAATCAGTGCAGTAAGGTGGATTGCCATGGTAGCAATCTTCCAGGAATTCGACAGCATGCAACGATTGCTATGCACAATGTGACCTGTTCACACACTGATGAGAACATGTTTGACACTGTACTGACTGAAATTGACAAATGGCTAAACCCTCTGTCCCTGAGAGCTGGGTTCATAGCAAGTGACAATGTGTCAAATGTGGTGAATGGTGTTTTTTTCATGTTCCATGCATGGCCCACTGTTTAAATCTTGTAGTGCAGGAGTTTCTGCAGCACCCTGATGTAAAGGAAATACTAACTGTTGCATAACTTATCTGCTCTCACTTTTCAAGATCTGGAAAGGCCTGTGACCAACTTTGGCAGTGGCAGATACAAAACAGCCTGCCTCAGCACCGCTTGAAGCTGGAAGTTGTCATCCAGTGGAATTCCACTTTATACGTGGCAGAGAGGTTGTATGAACAATACAAAGCCATCTCAGAATATCTTGTGATGCACACTAGCCATGACAGTTTCGGGGCCTCCATGTCTATGATGACTGAACAGTGGCACCTCATGGGCTCTGTAATAACAATTTTGTGGCCTTTTGAACATGCCACACAAGCGATGAGTGATGAGACTGTCTCCATTAGCCAATCAATTCCACTGCTGTGGGTGCTGAGGCAGACATTGGTGAATGTACAGCATAGCCTTGATGTTGCCAGAGACAGTGGTAGCAATATGTTGTTGCAACACATGCTGACAATATTCAACCAGAATCATCATTGTGAGCATTCAGCATAGTGACAACTTTGCCATAGCAGCAATGCTGGACCACGATACAAATGTGGAATTGCATCAGTACTGGAGGGAGGGCCTGAACAGGTAAAAAATATCAGTGGTCAAATGGTGCGCTTGGTTATTAGGGCACAGAAGTCACATGTCAAGGTCAGTAAACCTCAGAAGCATAATCAGAATGAAGGTGTAGGACTATTAAGCATATTCTGCAAGGGGAAGGGGACAGTATTTCCAGGTGGTCTGTCATCCAAAGTGTCTCGCATCAACCCACTTTGGGAGGCTTTGTCCCAAGTGGGTATTTGTGAAATAAATGATTTGGGAGAACAGGATGATGCATCAACAACTGGACTTAGTGCAGCTTAGAGAATGGTTAAGTCATATTTGTCTGAAAACAGGCATCTGACAATAACTAAAGATCCTCTTTTGTACTGGAGTGGAAAGGTCAATGAATAGCCAGAGCTAACTGCATTGGCACTGAAGTGCCTCACATGCCCACCCTCCAGTGTAAGTGTTGAGAGGGCATTCAGCTCTGTAGGTGCAATAGTCAGGGATCATCAGACAAACCCGTCTCCTGCAAATGAATGAGAGGCACATACCAGAACAGACTGCAACCTCAGTATTCATACCTTGGCCTAGTCATGGTGGTTTTGGTGATGTGGAAATGGACCATCCTGGTGGCATTGGCAGTGGCTGCCTGAAACAGCCACCACTGAAGTAGATGATGACACAATGGAGAAAGAATTTCCTAGTGGTCAGACTTCAGACATAGATGACGTGAGGGAAGATTTTCTTATGAGGATGTTGATGAGGTTAATGTTGGCAGGTTTTAACTGAAGTTGTTAAAAGGTGGTGTGCCACCTCAGACCTCCACCACCACTGGTACTGATGTTAGCCACTGCCACCACTGGGCATGAATCTGTCTGCCCCCCCAGACCACCACCACCAGGACTAATGTTAGCCACGGCCACCACTGAACAAGAGTCTATCCACCCACGGACCACACACATCAGGACTGATGTTAGCCACTGCCACCACTGAGCATGAGTCTGTCTGCTTCCTGGACCACTACCACTGGTACTGATGTTAGCCACTGCCACCACTGAGCATGAGTCTGTCCACCCCTGGACCACCACCACCAGGAGTGGTGTTAGCCACTCCACAATTGAGCATTAGTCTGTCTGCTCAGACCACCACCACCAGTACTGATGTTAGCCACTGCCACCACTGAGCATGAGTCTGTCTGCCCCAGACCACCACCACTGGCACTGATGTTAGCCACTGTCACCACTGAGCATGAGTCTGTCCACTCCCAGACCACCACCGCCTCACCGGGACTGATATTAGCCACTGCCACCACTGAGCATGAGTCTGTCTGGACCACTGCATCCATCAGCCACAGACACAAAGCTCTTAATATTGAAACCATAAAACAAGTATGTTTACTCATGTGTGTTATACTGTTTCACTTCCTTTAGTTGTATGTTTTGTTTTCTGTAGCTTTTCAGAGATGCAATGGTAAAACACAAACGGTACACTTATTTTGTTTCTTTTACAGGTTAACAAAAGAAGTCTCCGTCGACAAAACTCTGTGGGAATGGTACAACCGCAGCTGTACCATACAGAGAGGAACCTATGGAATATCCATGTGGAATCCATTCTGGTAAGTATGAAGACTTTATTTCATCCATTTCATTGTTTTGGAAAGACTGCAGCAAACACTGCACACAGGTTGTGTTAGTTGACAAGATGTGGGTATGAAATGTAACTGACTTGAGATTGAGAACCAGGGAGGGACAAATAACAATTAATTTGTAAGAAGTCATTCATTTCTTTTAGAAACTTCCAGATGCTTTGTTGTTCTCTCAAAGTGGCCTTATCCAAAAGTTCTTCAACATCAGAACCCTCTCCCCGGGCTTGGGCGTACATGCAACATGCAGAAGTCATTTCATTAGATGACCATGACCATCACTAACAACCAGACTCTGGAAGGATGCAGATGAAATCTGTGAAGAAGTAGCAAATAACAAACCATTACTGACAAACCTGCAAATATGATTCCCCCACGCTCCCCCCCCAAAAAAAACACTTACCTTCATGTGCTTGAGATTTATCTGTTTCCAATTTCAGTGCAAAAAATTCTCATTGAGCACTGAAATGTGCACACCAACAGTTTTTGTGACCTGTAATACAGAACAATACCATGAGTACATGCCCATGTCAACCCCCTTCTCACCTACAAAACACACAAACATATATCTATATATATATATCTACTCACCAAAGCTACTATTAGTGTACAGCCAAAGGGCACCCTTCCATTCAGTTGAGATGATCACATTGCATTTACTCGAGTCACCTCACAGAACACATTGGACCAGCAACAGGATGCTGACAGTCATCATTTTATTCTGGGGGACTTTGTATGTGCTGAAACACTCCCATTTCACCGTGTTACCACTTTTCAAATTTCTGCACACAAGGAGGATGCATTTTGGGCATGCAGAAAAAAATTGGGGACTCTGTGTCACCACTGCGTGCATGACTGAGTGTGCCATTAATTATGGGGGACTTTGTATGTGCTGAAACACTCCTATTTCACTGTGTTACCACTTGTCAATTTTCTGCACAAAAGGAGGATGAATTTTAGGCATGCATAAAAAATCTGGGGACTCTGTGCCACCACTGCATGCATGACTGAGTGTGCCATTAATTCTGGGGATGCATTTTGTGTGTTGTGTGATTGTTGTGAGCTCATGATGTCATACTGACATTATCAATTAAAGCAGCATTGCAAGAATGTCATGACAATTTTGAACTGTACTTTTTTATGCTACTTTACATTGCCACATCCACTAGTAACCTCCGAGTCATGACTTGAATGATACGCTTCTTTTCACAAATTCTGTCTCTTTACTTAGTTGACTACTTTTTTCATGTATGGAAAAACATGAGCACACCTTTCAATATTGTTCTGACTGGGTTTGTATTAATTTGCAGCTGTTTTTCAATAAATATTGTTCCGTGGTGTCATAAATCACTGCCTGCTGCATAACTGTTAATTTACAACAGCAGTGATATATAACAACTAACTGATGCAATGGAGAGAAGCAGAGGAAAACAATGACAAAGACCTGGTCAGCCCCAATTTAAAAGGAATGCTCCTTTCATTATTTCACACATGAAAAAGGCAGTACAGCAGACTCAACTACTGGAAATTCTCATATCATTCCAGTCAATCAGGATGTAAGTAAAGGAAGTTGTAACATAGCATTAAAAATATAGGTCAGAGTTCTCACCAGATTGTTGCACTGCTGCTTTACAGAGATTCACAATGTTATATAGTTATGGTGATGCACATAACCTAATATGTGGGGGCCTTACTTCCACTGGAATATTTCTTGCTCTGTAGAGTGCAATATATTTCTGGGAAAACCACCCATAATTTCATTACAGTGTGTCACGTGACAGAAGAATTCCCATTCAGAAAAGCCACCCACATTCTGCCCCCCTTTCTCAGCAACGTTAGGACGTGATGCCAGGGGAGCACAGGTGCATGCTAAAAAGGAGCACTACAGACTCCTAAAACTCAAACAAATCCAAAATAGCATGCTCAAACCTTTTAAGTTGCTTCACGCACTAGAATTTACATTTCTTCTAAGGGTGCTGTTGGATAGTGGCAAACAACAAACAATCCAAAAGTACCAGTGCACACACCCCACACACACAACATAGCACATTTAAACCTTCCGCTGCCAAAACTGGCTATATTTACTTTTAGCTCCATGTGAGGAGGGGTTTCTTAGTTTCAGACTGGAATCTGAAGTGAGTAAGCTAAATCACCAACGACAAGGTGGAATACTTGATTTAGTCCCTAACTTTCCAGTGCATCTATTGGCTACTTTATACTCTGTGCTCCCATCAAGGATTTAACAAAGGTGGTCAAAGGGAGCATGCTTAAAAGGAGCACCACTGACTCCTAAAACTCAAACAAATCCAACATAGAATGTTCAAACCTTTTAAGTTGCTTCACACACAAGAATTTACATTTCTTATAAGGGGTGCTGCTGGATAGTGGCAAACAAACAATCCAAAAGTAAAAGTGCACCCCCTCACACACACACAACATAGCACATTTAAACATTCCACTGCCAAAGTTGGCTATATTTACTTTTAGCTCCATGTGAGGAGTTGGTCCTCTTAGTTTCAAACTGGAATTCCAATGTGAGTAAGCTAAATCATCAACATCAAGGTGCTATTTTGGATTTGAGTTTTAGGAGTCTGTGGTGCTCCTTTTTAGCATGCTCCCTTTGAACACCTCTGTAAAATCCTTGATGGGAGCACAGTGTATAAAAGGAGCCAATTAGATACTGAAAAGTTAGGGACTAAATCAAGTGTTCCACCTTGACTTTGGTGATTTAGCTTACCCGCTTCAGAATTCCAGTCAGAAACTAAGAGGACCCACTCCTCACATGACGCTAAAAGTAAATATAGCTAATTTTAGCAGTGGAAAGTTTAAATGTGCTATGTTGTGTGTGGTGTGTGTACTGGTACTTTGGACTGTTTGTTGTTTGCCACTATCCAGTAGCACCCCTTAGTTGAAATGTAAATTCTAGTGTGTGAAGCAACTTAAAAGGTTTGAGCATGCTATTTTGGATTTATTATAGTTTCCAGAGCACTATTTTGTCTGCCATCTTGTTTTCTCATTCGTGAGAAAGAGAGCTAAAACAAGTAAAAATAGATGTAAGATAAAAAGAAACATCAGAACTTTGCTAAACAGGATTGGTAGAACCTCTATAGTTAGGGTTAAGTAGGCACTTTAATGTTGCACCCCAATTTTTGCACTTAAATATTTTCAAAACAGTTCAACAGATTTGCATGACATTTTGCATGTTCAGACTCATGGGGTAGATCTCTTGATATGAAATTTCAAGATCCAGAACAGCTAACCTCAGTTAAATCAAAAATGTTCATTAAGGAAGTAGCTCTCTAACAATCAAGGCTAATAAACAGAAAAACAAATCAGTAGCAATTGAGCCCACTCACCAAATGTAAGATCATTATTTCAGTAATTTAATTTTTTCTTTCATAATTCAGTTTTTTCTTTTATGTTTTTTTGCAGGTAAGAATGCATTACAGTGATCATACCCAAATGTTTCGGATAAATAATCCTTCCTCAGTAGGTAAACACCGTTACTATATAAGAAATATAAAAAATAAATAAATATGCATTTCGTTAAGATACAGTATTGTGTATACAATGTTGTCTTAAATACATAATCAGCTCACAAAATATCTCACCTATTGTCCTTACTGACTTGAATTAATTAATTCAGCAACTCTTTCTATTTTTTAGAAAATAGCTCTTAAAGGTTCAAAAAGCAGAAACTGACTCTACATTACTGTACCCATTATTCACAGTAAATCATTATGTCCTTTAATAATATATATATATATATATATATATATATATATATATATGCTTTATCCTTATCACCTACTTTGTTATGCATACCATACATCATTTGATAACTAGTTTACAATTCTGCACATATAGGTACTTACAGTATTTTCAACTTCCAATGATAATTCACAAAAAATGGAGAGGGTGGTTGAAAGGAAAAAGCCAGATATGTAACAAATAGAGACAAAAGCATTAACAAGTAGGCAATGTTTCCCTGTTATTAAACCATCTCTTAAACATTCCCCAATATTCTTCTCCATATGGGGTATATTATTTCCAAACACTTATTCCATTAATTAGTAGTTCTCATAACCCAGCACCATTTTACCAAACATGTATTATACATCCAATAACTCTTCAAACAACAGGTCACTCAATTATCCCCATTCTCAATTACATATTTAAGATTTCCACATGATAATCAAAAATGTACCTGTAACTCTTTGCATACATATCAAAGGTTGGGGCACTCTGTTAAAGAAAGTTATATAAACAAATGGTTGCCCGTATCCTACCATTTTAATCCACTGGTGCAGCAGTGCAAAGAAAACAAGAAATGCCCATGTAGTGTTTGTAATCCCTGCTTTTCATTCTTTTAAATTATACATTCAAAACATTGTGAGTGAGAACAGAAGTGAGAGTACACTTACTGTCTGAACTTTTGAATTTATCAAAATTAAGCACTCCCCTTCCACTCCCTTTCTCATAATGGAGGTGTTTTGAGGGAGCTGTGGCACAGTTTAAATATTGTGCCTGCAAGGGAATTGAGCATGGGGAGGTGCATGTGGTCCGCTGACCAATGTGCTGTTCCCCTGTGCACCCAACTTGTAGTGTTCAGCACAAATTGGAGCCATTAGACATCTGGTGAATGATACTAGTATTATCACCAAGAGTGCTGATGAGGGAGGGAGCACTGATTGTCATGGATTATGTCAAGCACAAGGACAACTGTTTGTCTCTTCTTAATGATACTAAAAAATTACTTAAAACTACCAAAAGACCCAACAGAACAGGTAAAATATAATGAAATCAGTATTAGACATTACACGCACGGATATGTGGACTACACAGTGGGAAAGATGCTCTGTTTATAACCAACCTATCCATATCATTATTCTACATTCTCCCTAAAATTCATAAGAATTTACATTAGCCACCTGGAAGACCTGTTGTTTCAGGGATTAATTCAGTACTTGAACTTCTATCCATTTACATTTATCATCATATAAGGCAGTTTGTAGAGAATACCAGGACTTATATAAAAGATTCTACGGATGTCATTAAATTGATAGAAAATGAAAATGAAACAGATTTAGACACCCATAACTGTATATTAGCGACTTGAGATCTGAAAGATCTTTAAAATTCAATCCCTCACCAGGAAGGGTGCACAGCATTAGAAGGAATATTGGATAGGAACAGACAAGAAAACAAACCACCAAATACTGTGTTGGTGAAGATAGCAGAAATTGTTTTAAACCAACATTTCTTTAAATTTGAAAAGCAATTTTTTCTTCAGATCAGGGGTACAGCAATGGGGACAAGTATGGCCCCATCATATGTTAATATCTATATGGGTAGCTTTGAAAGCAAATATATATTTCACCTAATCAATCAATTTCTTTACCATCTAAGGGTATTCAAATGATTTATTGATGATAGTCTGTGTATTTGGACAGAGAATATGGCAGAACTGGAGGATTTCAATAGATATTTAAATACCAGAATGGAGCATTTAATTTTTACTATGAATACCAGCAGAACAGAAATTCCATATTTGGATTTATTAATTTATAAGGAGAATAACATAATGGGGACAAAAAGTTACAGTAAGCCAATAGACAATAACTCAATATTCAGAGCAGATAGTTTTCATCCACAGCATTTGATTGCATCCATTCCCTTTGAACAATTAGAGCAAAATTTAATTGTACTGACCCACAAGAGTTTAACAAAGCAAGAGATAACGTGTGTAAGAAGTTTAGAGAGAGGGGCCCAGATATTCAAAAGGGTTGCGCCATGCGAAACAGGGTTGCGCGTGCGCAACTCCAAAAATGCGCCATTCTGCGATATTCAGAAGGGGTCAGTTGCACCACCAAAAACACATGCTGAACAACAGCGCAATGGAAATGAAGGCATGCGAACTCAAGGGGCGGGTCCATGCATAAAGTGCGCACGCGGTACCGGAACACTTTGCGAATGCGCAAGAGTGGCTCAGCTGGAAGTTGCGAGGTAGCGGAATTGAGCCAAAATAAAAGGCTCAAGGAAGTGGCGCAAGAACCCTAAGCAGGCCGCAAACTGGGGAGAGAGAGAGAGAGAGAGAGACAGAGCTGGAAGGGCAGAGAGGGACAGTGGGTCCAGGAGGACAGAGAGGCCAGTGGGGAGTGCCGGTGCAGTGGAAGCAGCAGTGGGGGCAGCGGGGTAACACAGGAACAGCAGCCGGGGGCAGAAGCCAGGAGATGGACAGTGCCAGCTTCCACATGGAAGCTGTAATGAGGGGTGAGACACCATGCTGCAGGGGACATGGCCACGGAGGAGCCCATCGGCGTATGCCCCCGACAGGCGGTATCGTGCCTGCATCAGCTTGCTGTACACAGATATGTCTGATTGGGCCGGGTACCACCTGAACAGGGCAATACTGAGGCGGCTCTGCGAGCTGTGCAGTGATGTGATGCAGGCACCTCACGGCGGAGTCACGCTCTGTCCGTGGAGACCAAGGTGACAGCCTGCATGTGCCTGCTCGCCACGAGCACCTTCCAGAGGCCAACAGGGGACACCACAGGCATTACACAGTCGGCCCACGTCACGCATCCTCACCCAATTCCTCAGCACTGCTGCCTCATGCCTGGAGTACATCCATTTCCCCAGCACCACGGCAGAGCGCATAACAAACATGCAGGAGTTCCACAGGAGCACGGATGCCTGGCGTGCTAGGGCCATAGACTGCACCCATGTGGCCATTCAAGACGCCACCTTGCCCCGACAGCCAGGCATATCGGAACCAGAAGGGGTTTTCCAGTGTCAACTGCCAGGTGGTGTGTGATGCCACTGGGCGCATTATCAATGTCTGTGCCACACACCCTGGCGGAGCACATGATGCCTTCATATGGCACCAGTATGCACTGTGCCATCGATTTGAGAGTGGGGACATCCCCACGGGTCATCTAGTGGGTGAGTACACATCTATGGAATGCAAACTCTGGGCAAGGGTGGGAATGACACAGGTGCCATGGTAGTGGCACACAAGGATATGGGCAATATGGACCTGACATGACACTGATCTCCACTATCTCCACACAGGTGACTGCGGATACCCTCCATCCTGGCTGCTCACACGTGCGGTGTCCCACAACCCCAGCGCAGCTATGCTTCAATGAGGCACATGCCGCAACACGTAACATCATAGAGCGGGTGTTTGGGATGCTCAAGGCATGCTTCCGATGCCTGGACACCTCCAGCGGAGCCCTACAGTACAGCCCCCAAAAGGCCTGTGGGATATTCCTGGCCTGTTGCATCCTGCACAACATGGCCAAAGACCATGGGATAGCCGTACAGGTCCAAGAGGGGGACAGCGATGGGGATGCCAGTGGCACCGGTGATGTTAGTGATGAGCAGCCCCCCTAGGACGGAGGGACCCCCGACTGACCCGGCAGGCCCAGCTGCACCGGGACACCATTGCAGAAGAGCACTATGCCCAACACAGGTAAGTCAAAGGGACATGTGCAGGCAACACTGTCCATGCGCAAACCACAGGCACACAGGGACACACACGTGCATGAAGGTCAGGGAGTTGAAGGTTCCAGGCATACCGACACACCATCAGAGAGGGGTGAGCACTCATATGGACACACACACACCAGGCAGCATACATGGGCAGCAGCACAGCACTGTGGAAATGACATTGCCAACACACAGCACCACCCAACCACCCCCACCACCTGGACTGTCCATGTACGTGTGCTGTGACCTGGCACCCTTTGCACCTTGGTGTACAGTGCAATGCAGGCATCATCATGCACATGCACCTGTGGACAGCAGTTGGGGAGAGGTGCAGGTGGTCCGTGTGTCAACAGGTGAGCAGAGCACCCAGCAGTGCACTGCCCACCATGACACACATTGCACACAGGGCAGCACCAGACAGGGCCTGCATTGGGAGACAGCTCAGTCAGGTAGCACTGTCCCACGGCCACCACGGATGTGTGGCAGCCCACCGTGGCCCAGCAGCACTGGCAGGCTGAGCAGGGCTACATCGGGTGGTGCTGGTGCACCACCAGGGTCCCACTGTCAACGCGACCTTGCCCACACAGGGGTCTGCATCCTGCCAAACAAACTTGCCAGGGGTGCTCGGGATGCCACAGCAGAACCCGGCATCGACAGGCCTGGTGTGCGCCGCGATGCGGGAGCGGGGGAGTGGGCGCACTGTGTGGGGTGTGTGGTACAGGGCACCTGACAGTGTGGCCAATGCGTCCGTGACAGAGACCACTGCCTGGGTCAGCCTGTCAATGGCAGCGGTCACATCCGTCCGCATAAGGGCCAGCTCGGCTCGGTCCTGAGCACACTCCCTGCTATGCTGCTCCACTGACACAGACAGTGCCTCCACGGACCTTGCAACCCACCCCTGCAGCTGTACCAAGTCCTGCAGCAGGCAGGTGTGCACGTCCAATGGGTACTGTGCCCCAATGGCATCGTGACCCCCAGGGTGTGGACGGTCCTGGTGCACAGCACCCCTGAGGTGGGTGCTGTTCGCCAGGACCAGGTATGGGCAGATCAAAGGCGTGGACATGTGCCACTGCTTGACACTGTACCCCCAGACCTGGTGTGCGACTGCTGCTGCCGCCCCAACTGCTGAGCCCCCAGGTCCACCTGTTCCACCTCCATGCTGACAACAGTGCCAGACACCTGCACAGTCACGGTGCTGCCCACCGGTGCTGACAGGCACAGCCTGGGACTGTGCCAGCATGCTGGTACAGGTGTGAACCAGGAAGGCCCAGGGGCGCGTGCTGGCCTGCCATGTGTCGTCATGGGACACACACCTATCACTGCCCATTGCAGGCCTGCTATCATCAATGGTGCGGTCGTGCCACTGCCATAGGCACAGCATGCTTGCATACCTGCATGCCTGACTGCTGTGACACAGGCTGTGCACCCCTGCACCCGTATCACTGACACCGGAGTTGTTGGCCAGCGGCATGCTGCTGCAGTGCCTGCAGGCTGGTGGCGGAGGTGGATGGTCCCTCCTCCCGTCCAGCAGGTCTGCATCACTGTCTGGACCCACCACCACCACCGTCTCCTGACGACGAACAGGATCTGTAACAGAAAGAGAGTACATGTGAGTGCATGAACAACAGCCCCCAACAACACCACCATGTCATACCGTGCAGTGATGGGCTTCCCACCTGTCTGGAATCCTCCACCTGGTATGCCCGCAATGGCACTCGGCTGCATGGTCAGCAACCAGTGTCTCCTCTGTAGGGGTCAGCTCCAACACCACTGGTGGGCCCCTACCAGTGCCAGCGCATCGCGTCACCCTGAAGGCTGCCACCTTCTCCTTCAGCCTCCTGCGGTCAGTCCCATCTTCTTCTTGCATTCCTGCACGGAGCGCTGGTGGCTTCCGTGCAGGTTGACGGCCAGCTACCCCTCCCATGCAGCTGCACGTTCCTGAGGGTCCCCTCCGTCCACTCACTAGTGGCTCATCCTCCAGGTAGGCCTGAAGAGGGCCTCCGCTCTCCCAGCAGTGAAGTGCGGCCTCCTCCCTCGCCCGCCGTCCACACCCTCAGCTTGGCTCTGGTCAGTCATGGTGATCTGTATGGGTGAAGTGGACACCTGTCACTGTGCAGTCGACAGCATTTCCCATGAGCATAGCTGCCAGCCGGGGGCGGAAGCCTGCGCTTCCACTCCGCATGGCAGATACTGATCGAAGGGTGCCTTTGTCCCTTTCTAAGTGCCCTTTTCATGCTCAGCCCCAGCCTTTATCATCCTCCGCCCATGAGCATTGTCCTGAGCATCACAGCATGTAACTCACCTCTCACCTGCAGTAACCAAATCTGGCCAGCACAACCCACTGTCGCATTTTTATAGCGCAACACATGCAAATGAGTTGTGGCGCAACTTTAATGACATGCTAATCGTGCCACTGCGCCTTTGAATAGCTGATCGCATGATTTGCATATGTCGGCTGAATATCGCGTATTTGCGCTTTGCGCAATACGGAAGGTCCGGCTGAGCCAATGGCGCAGGTTTGTGGCTGTGTGCCACACTGCATTGCACATGCCCAGACAGCTTACGCATGCGTCTATCATGCTGCAGACCTGCTGAGCATGATAGGCGATTCGACCATGGCTACCATTGTGCCAGTGGCACTACAGCACTGGGCACTATATGGCGGCTGTGCGACTACTGCGCCGATAGTCCACTGTGGCACTGGTGCTCAGCTTGGCGAGTCCGCGGGATGCCTATACATCCTATGGCGCTGTGCGTAGCCTTGCATCATTACCGTGACCTTGTGTATGCCCTCTGACCCTGGCGCTGTTGGCATGCCATGTATCGTCCCTATGCGCTGTCTGGTGACAGCGCCATGTAAAATGATGGCACTGTTCGAACAGCGCGATTGGAGCCTGTGGTGGTCTATTGGTCAACAACTCCACGTGGGGTTACGGCGCGAGCGGGCGCCATATTGCCTGCTGTAAAGTTGTGCCATGGCTGGAGGAGGGCGGTGTCCTGGAGCCAGCTTGAAGTGGCCAACCTGGTGGCCCTGGTGGAGCCCACTGTGAGGCACTGTGGTGAGGCCCCCTCACCATGCCTGGGACCACGTGTGGCAGCAAGTGGCCACTGACCTGGTGGAGGTCACTGGCCGGGGCCGGTCTGCTGAGCAGTGCCGGCACCGGTACAGTGACCTCCGCCGGAGGGAGCCGGAACTCTTGACGCGGCTGCGTTCACATGCCAGGCGGGGCGTGGTGCCTAGGCCAGGTGAGTGTACCATCTATGCACCTATATTCTCTGTAGGGGTGTGTGTGTGCTTGGGTGGCTGTGCATAGGTGCCGGCTTGGACACGGTGGGCTGTGTCAGTGTGTGCAGCTGTGCGATGGATGGTTATGGCTGTGTGGGCAGGCACTCTCACTGGGGCAGGGGGCACTCTGCTTTTGAGTCACACTGATGTTTGTCTCAACATATGTCTCCCACAGGCCGGATTGAGAGACACAGGGCCAGGGTGGCGGGGTCCGGCCAGGGCCCGTGCGGGGTGTTGTGCCCCAACAGCAGCAGCAGCAGCAGCAGCAGCAGCATCAGACCCAGCTGCTGGAGGTGAGTATCATTACTTCATGGATGCTATGTGCATGCTGGGGGCAAGACCACCAGCCATGCGGGGACACAACCAAAGGGAGGTCATAATTCCACTATACAAAACACTAGTGAGTCCCCACACTGGAGTACAGTGTACAGTTCGGAGACCATACCTACGTATGGACATGGACTGGGTGGAGAGGGTTCAGAGGAGGGCGACACGGATGGTGCATGGATTGCATCACAAGTCCTATGCAGACAGGTTGATGGAACTGAACATGCTCCCTGGAGAGGAGGGTGTGGGGATATGATGGGGACATACAAGTATCTTACAGGGAACAGAGTGCAGGAAAACAGTATTTTTAAGCGTAAAGGATGTTCCAGGACTAGAGGCATGGGATGAAGTTGGAGGGGGACGATTCAGAGGAAACATGAGAAAGTATTTCTTCACAGAACGGGTGGTGGACAAGTGGAACACCCTGCCAGAGGAAGTGGTGGGGCTGACTTGGTCACCGGGATTTATGAATGCATGGGTTAGCCATACAGGAATTCTGGAGGTCAGGGTAAGGGCAACAGACTTATAGGACAACAGAGTGAACTTACAAGGTCAAATGGACAGACTGGGTGTCCCATAGGCCTTTATCTGCCGACACTGTCTATGTATCCATGTATGTAGGCATGACACAGGTGACCTGCATCACAGTGCAGTATCACGGCACGTCTGTGTATGTGTCACTGGTGGTCCAGGCATGCACTGGGCACATAGCTGTGTAACTGGCATCGCACCACGTTGCCACATCACTTGCCAGCCTAGTTTGTACTGTGATTGACGTGGGCAGTGTGTGTGGGTGGTGGTGCGCATAGCTGGTGCCGCCTGTTTATGATGGCCATGTGCATGTTCACTGTGGGTGGGTGCATGCCTTCACAGGTGCGGGACATTGGGCTATATGGCTTGCAGGTTGGGTGGTGTTCAGGGTTGTGGTCAGTCACAGCCATTGACTGTGTTCCCATTTTCCTAGGCCTCGAGGTTCTAAGTAGGATGCAGCGGGATGTCCGTCGCCTCACAGAGGTCAGCGTGGCAAGCCACAGGATCCTGCGAGCAATACAGATGCATGGACGCCATCAGGGGCAGACTGGAAATGGGGCGCCAGCAGGGGAGGACCAGGAGCGGCTGGGCAGAGCCGCATTACCCTCCCACTTCTTCCATCCCTACCACCCTGCCTTCCCTCTCAAGTTTTTAATCCCTCCTCTTGAACACCCCTTCCTTGTACCCGTCCCCCCTTGTAAATAGTTTTATTGTTCTTGTTGCACTATGTTTAATATACATTTCTATTTTGATATATGAATACTGTGTTGGTCTCTGATTTGCAGCTGGCTATGGGTGCTCAGTTGCAGGTGTGTACATGCCATCTGGGCTGGTATGGTCCTGTGTGTGTGTGTGTGTGTGTGTGTGTGTGTGTGTGTGTGTGTGTGTGTGTGTGTGTGTGTGTGTGTGTGTGTGTGTGTGTGCATGTGTGTGCATGGGGAGGTATCTCCAGCATGGCAGTGACTTTCAGTTGGTCTTGCCATCTGCTGCCACCCACTGCTGGGTGCACAGGGTGTGTCTGGCTTGTAGGCTTCTGTGTTGCATGGGGCTGACGTGTGCTGGGGGGTCTGCATGGTTTCCTGCAGTGCCAGTCACTGCACATGGGTGGTGTCTTGGGGTCACAGTGCAGGGTGTGCTGTGCATACGGGGGACTGATGTGCACTGTGGTTGTCAACCCCTGTGTGTGGCACTCTCCGCCTGCCAGTGGTTGTGCTGGGGTGTCAGGGCTCTGCTATGCTTTGTTGGCTTGTCCCCATGGGCACGTGGATCATCCGTCCCACCCCCAGTGATGCTGTGCTTGGGGTGTGCCAGTGTGGTGAGGGTTCTGCAGTGTGTTCCTGTGCCCATGTGTGGCATGGCTGGTGGTGGGCCCCAGCCTGCCTCCCTGGATGTGCAGTTCCATTGCTCTGGGGGGGGGCTGTGCTTGCGCTATGGCAGCTCTGGAATGCTCAGCTAAGCTTCCATGGTTGCACCATAGCGCAACATTTTGGCTCAGCTTCTCCTTCCTGGTTGTGCGATGGCGCAGTATGTGCGATATTCAGACGTTGGTTGCTTGCGCAATTTGCTCTTCTCCATGTTTGAATATCGCACCTGTTGCACATTTGCGAAACTGGTTTATGCTTGCTCCTGCTGTTGCACCAGTTTTGAGCGCAGTTTGAATATCCAGGCCAGGGTGTTCAAGGACTTAGCATTGACTCAGACCACTGAAAAAAATCCAAGATTGTGCCAGATGTAATTTATTATACCAAAGAACAACACAAAAGACACAGAATGATGTAATAGACAATAAAATAGTATTTGCTACTTTCTATTCAGATACATTCTTTGAGATTAAGAGAACTGTACTTAAGCACTGGAATGTGCTGCAAGCTGCTACAATGGGGGAGAAGGTTTTTCATAACTTATCAATTGTAGTAGCAAAGAGAAATAAGACACTTGCAAACAGATTGACAAAGACAAATAATAAAATACTGGAAAACAGATCCCAACATTTTATATCAGCACTTGATCTAACAGGAAACTATCAATGTGGTCATTGTACCCATTGTAATAACACATACAAGGTGAAGTCAAATATAAACTCTGCAAGAGATGAGTACATCAGTATTCAACAGTTCATTATTTGCCAAAGTGAGGAGGTGGTCTGTGTTTTAAAGTGTCCTTGTGATAAGTTATACATTGGAAAACAGAAAGAGCTCTGAAAACATGAGTAGGAGAACACAAGAGTGACATAAGGAGAGGTGACCTGATTTCATCCATGGCAAGACACTTTATAGAGGCCAGACACCAGCTCCCTAACTTAAGATTTTTTGGTCTGGAAAAAGAGGAACCAGACCCAAGAGTAGGGGACTATAGGACACATATATTAAACAGGGAGGCTTATTTTATTGATAGGTTTAATGCAACAAATCCAAGATATGTGTTCAATGATTCCATAGACTGACAGTCTATTATTTAAGAACCAATATAACAAATGTAAAAACAAACAAAACAAAAAAACAAAAACAAAACACCATCCTAGAATTATGATCTGTTATGAACTCAATAAACCATGTGGTTTAAAATCTTTAGTGATTAACATTTTGGTTTTTAAAGGAGATACCCCAGTCTATATCATCCTATTATGTTAAACTTTACACCCCAATCCTCAGTTAGATATACAGTAACAGGGTATAGGGGTCAATTTGGTAATAGGAGTTCATGTTTATACACAGTTAAAGTTAGTGCACTATTCAGAGTCCAGTGCTTAATGTACATAATAGTCTCAGATGCAAGAATCAAACAGACTCACAATTTTTTTGAAGAAAACTGAATTGAACCATTTGGGAATGGAGGGGTACCTCCTCTTTAAGAGCAAGACACGATCATTTAAAATAACAGTGAGACATAACCAGCTAGCCACTTTCTTTTCCCCCTTTTAGCAACAGTGAATATGGTTTAAATATGCTCATATTGCTTCTAATGTTTATAGCTATCCCTTTGCCTAGCAAGTCCTCCACCTGATGTGCACTTGACCTCTTTTGATCTCCCTTCTGGCATATGGGGTTTTCTCTTGGCTAAGTGGGATTAACATGGCAGAGTGTAGGTGTGAGAACACTCATGTACTAAAAGTATTTAGACATTTTTTCCTGAAATAGAAGAAAATCTGAAGTTGAGAACTTATTGAAGGGGAAAAAAATCTTTAACAAAAAGCCACAAGGGACACCAAGCTGTTTTTGTTGCTCGGTGCTGTTAAAAATTCTGGGTGGACTTGTTATTTGATTCTCTTTGTGCTACTAATTGCTGAAGTGTAAAGCCAGGGACTCACTGGCTTTTCTAGAGTTGCCTTGCTGATTTCATCTTAAAGCCAGATATACCAAGCAGCTAATATAGATCAGACTTGTTTAATATGGTGGTATTAGGAGCTAATTGCTGATTTCATCTTAAAGTCAGATATACCAAGCAGCTAATATAGATCAGACTTGTTTAATATGGTGGTATTGAGCTAATTGTGCTTGTTACTGAAGGCATTAGGTTAGCTGGGTCCTAGTGTGACCTCATTTTGGAATAGCCCTGTTTGCTTAGAGTAGAACTCCTTTGTGTAAGTCACAACATATTCTCCCGCTGCATAGTAATGAGAGGCTTTGTTTTCTCCACAACATAGGCAGCTCCCCAAGCTAGGCACTCGGGACAATCAAGCAACTGAAGCACAAGCAGCTCACCTGAGTAGCTGAGGAAGCCAAATCTCCAGCCTGATAACTTTCGAGGTAACGAGAGCCTCTTCTTCTCTTAGGTCTGGACACCTGCAGAGGGGTGCTAGCCCGGCGGGGCTCGCGCGCCGTCCCCCCGCCCAACCACCATCCACCCAGGGTGGCTGTCAATTAAGGATCCACCCGTGACATCACATCCGGTGATATCACGTCCTGTTGCCCAGAACCTATCTCCCACTTTTCCCATTTGCAGGTTATACCTGCTGGCCACCAGAGGACCTATGCTCCCTCACTACTTCCTACCCTACCTGTACAGCACTACTTCCTGGGATCTTGCTCACCACAATGTATTGGCCCTGCCTCACGCCTGCCTGTGCCTATCCCCACTAGCAGTGCACTTACCCACTTACCCATCTGCTAGTCCACACTGTGCACTGGCACCCTCCCCTTGCTCCTGAACCTCCTCTCCTGCCCCTTGGGACCTCTGTGTGTCCCTGTCCCCTGCCCTCCCCTAGCTTTCTCTTCACCTCAGGCACATCTGGGTGTCTTCTTATTCTTGCTTTCCCCTCCTGTACCTCCCTGCCCACCCCCTGCTCCCTTAGCCTCCCCCCTCCCTCTCATGTCAATCGTAGGAAAACCTCTCACCATCTCCCAGCCAGGGTGTTAGTCATGCTACTACTCCTGTCAGGGAACATTCATCCAAACCCTGGCCCGGTTCCCAGGAGCTCCCCAACTCGCACCACAGGCCTATGCATGGTCTCCATGAATATCTGTAGCCTCCTAAAAAAGTTTGACTCACCACAATGCCTGGTCACATCAATTAACCCTGATGTCATCACCCTGGTTGAGACTTGGCTGTCAAAATCCTCCCTGACTCTAGTCTCCCTTCCTGGTTTCACCCTTTTCCGGTCCGACCGTGTTGGGAGGCAGGCGGCCCGGCTGTATATTGTCAAGGAATCTCTCCCGTACTAGCCCTGCCCTCCCATCCTTGACTCCAGGGCCCAGGTGCTTACGCTGAAACTAACCCTGACCCTTTAAAGGGACCCCTTTATCTGACTACTGCATACGTGCCTCTAGGGACCAAATGCAGGCCATTGCCTCTCTTACAGAATACCTTACCTCTCTACCTCCTTCCGCTGATCAAATTCTGGTGGGTGACTTAAATGTCAACTGGCTCAGTCCTCCTCCTCTACCGAGACTCCTTTTCTGCAATAGACCTAATGCAACTAGTTACCCACCCTACCAGGACTAACCCAAGAGAGGCTCCAGTACCCTGCTTGATGTGGTACTCACCAACCCCTAATCGGATCCCCAATGTACAAGTCCTCCCAGACTCTCTCAGCGATCACTCCCCCATTCTATTCCACTGGTCAACCTCAGTCCCCAAACCCATAGCACAATCCACATGCCGGTGGCGTCTAATACCTGGTGGACTGATAAAACTTAAGGAAGTTCTGTCCCAAATTGACTGGTCTCCTATACAGGCAACTCCTGACATTGACACAGCTCTCTCCTTCTTTACCCAAACTTTTAATAATGCCTGTGATATCTTTGCCCCAGTGTTGACCCGCCGTTCTAAAAGGAAGAATGCCCCCTGGGTTACCCCAGCTTTGATCCACCAGCTCAAACATAGGGACAACCTATGGCACCATGCCATTGAGACTGGCTGGCCCAATGACAGGCGGTTATATGCTGCCGCCTGAAACAAGTGCACTCGGGCCATCAGAAAGGCCAAGTCTGAGCACTATCGGTCCTCACTCACTGCCTCATGGGGGAATCCCAGAACCTTCTGGGATAACATTAAACAGTTAAATGGGAGTGCACACTCCTCCCCACCCACCCAGATCAACATTAATGGTGTGATCTCCTCAGACCCAGCCCTCATAGCCAACCACCTCAACACCTCATTCGCTGACCTTAGCCCTATCCTCCCTACAAATTTTTTTGACCCTCCTCCCCCAGCACCTGCCGTAAATATTTCTTGCCCTTATTTTCTCCTCCACCGTGTTTCTGCCCAAGAACTTAGGCCGCACCTTGTCACTGCCCTCAAGAGTAATAGTACAGGCAGTGACACCCTGGATCCTTGTATCCTACGGCTGGTCTTAGACACAGTCCTTACCCCGATCACATGCCTCATCAACCACTCTCTTTGCCTGGGGAAGGTTCCAACTGCCGGGAAAGTCACCACTGTCACCCCTATCTTTAAAGGTGGTGATAGGACTGTGGCTGGAAACTATCGACCGATCTCCATTCTCTCTCCTCTCTCCAAGGCCTTGGAAAAAGTGGTGGCCTCTAAAATCTCTGACTACCTCTCCACCTACAATGTCCTTTGTCCTGAGCGCCATGGCTTCTGAGCGGGCCACAGTACCAACACAGCCCTCCTAGAGTTCTCCAGCTTTCTCCACTCCTCCTTAGACACTGGTTCTCTGGCTGGTGCTGTCTTCATTGACCTCTCAAAAGCTTTCAACACTGTCTCCCCCCCTCCTTCTTGATGCCCTTAGTCTCTCTGGTTTTGCTGCTGGGCCTATCTCCTGGTGCACCAGTTATCTGTCTGACCGCTCACAGCATGTAAAATTAATGGGACCTACTCAGACATCTGTCCCATCTTTCTGGGGTTCCCAGGGCTCCATTCTGGGCCCTTACTATTCTCCCTTTACCTTAACACCCTTCCACGCTCTTGCTCGGGGAACATTCTATTATACGCTGATGATGCAGTCATCTTTGCCTCAAGTCGTAACCTACTGCCCTCCAGGACTCGCTGCAGAAGTCCTTCTCTGAAGCCGAGGGCTGGTTCAAGAACATAGATTGGTGATAAATCTTAAAAAAAAAAAACATGTTCTTCACTCATCCCAAAACAAGTCCTGCAACTTCAAACTCCTCATTCACTCTGGGTCCTCATTCCACTCGAACAAGTTTGCTCCTATAAATACCTAGGGATCCATTTTGACCCCTCCTCTCCTTCCATGGACACATCGCTGCCCTAGCCACTGCCACTAATATCCGACTGGGCATCTTACATCGGTATAAACACTGCCTCCCCGAAGCTCTTGATCATGATCACCTCCTCTATCCTGTCCCTAGTGGACTATGGACTGCAGGTGTATGGTGCTGCTGATCAGACCGCACTCCAAAAATTCGCACTACTCTGAATAAGGCCTGCAGGTTAATTACTGGAGCATCTAGGATGACACACACCTGTCTACTGTATGCTAAAGAGCTGGTACTTGATCTCGATGAGCGCCTCAAATATCTTACCTGTACCCTTACAAAAAAGACCCTCCTTGGGCTTTCCCCACCAGGATTGACCACCACCATACACTGCTCTGTCCCACTAGTTCATACTCGGACCTCTGGGAAAACCTCTTTGTTATCCCTAGAGCTAGGACCTCTCACGGCCAAAAGAGCCTTCAGCTTTAAGGCCCCTTCTGGTTCAACACACTGCCCTCCATCTCAAGCTCCAACTATATCGTGCTTCAAAACTTCCTCATAACCACCTTATTAACACCCGATGCTGTAACTGCCACTAGTCAAAGCCGTACTCAATACTTATGACAAAGCCTATTACTAAGCTGCTAAGGATGACATAACTCTGGTATTGTTTGCATCCATCCTACCTGTACCAGCTTGTTTGTATCTATGTCTTAATTTTACTGTTATACTTATGTGTTGTACTGCTATACTGTGTATTTTAGTTTGTCTTACTGTGACAAGGTACCTTTGTAAATGAGCCTATGGCTCAAAGGTTTTCCAAACTGCTGTTTAAATAAAATAAAAATAAAATAAAATAAAATAAACTACAGGTTGGGCACACAGGGGAAATGTGCATTAATCAGCTGACCACATGTGCCTCTCCATGCTTGATTCTTTTGCAGGCACAATATTTAAACTGCACCACACCTCCCTCAAAACACCTCCATTACCAGAGAGATAGAGAGATAGCGGAAGGGAAATGCTGAATTTTGATAAATTCAAAAGTTCATAAAGTAAGTGTGCTCTCACTTCTGTCCTCACTCACAATGTTTTGAATGTATAATTTAAAAGAATGAAAATCAGGGATTACAAACACTACCTGGGCATTTCTTGTTTTCCTTATAGCAAACACACAAGAAGTATACAAAACACATTTTGGCAAACAGATAGGGAGACTTTCACCAGTTTAAAAGTATGCATTTATTAGGTGGCTGCACCAGTAGATTAAAATGGCAGAATATGGGCAGCCAATTGTTTATATAACTTTCTTTAACAGAGTGCACCAACCTTTAATTTGCATGCAAAGACTTACAGGTACTTTTATGATTAACATGAGGAAATCTTAAATATGTAATTGAGTATAGGGATAATTGAGTGACCTGTAGTTTGAAGAGTTATCGAATGTATAATACATGTTTGGTAAAATGGTGATGGGTTATGAGAACTCTTGATTGATGGAATAAGTGTTTGGAAATACTATACGGCATACAGAAAACAATGGTGGGGAGTGTTTATGAGATGGTTTAATAACAGGGATACCGTGCCCACTTGTTAGTGCTTTTATCTCTATTTTTTACATAGCTGGCTTTTCACCTTCAACCCCCCTCCCCATTTTTTGTGAATTATCATTGGAAGTTGAAAATGCTGTAAGTACCTACATGTGCACAATTGTAAACTAGTTATCAAATGAAATATGGTATGCATAAAAAAGGAGTTGATAAGGAAAAAGCATATATATATATATATATATATATATATATATATAACAGTATATATATATTTATTATTATTATTATTAAAGGACATAATGATTTACTATGAATAAGGGGTACTGAAATGAAGTTTCAATTTGTGCTTTTTGAACCTTTAAGAGTGATTTTCTGAAAAAAGGAAATAGTTGATGCATTAATTAATTCAAGTCAGGAAGGACAATAGGTGAGATATTTTGTGAAATTATTATGCATTTAAGACAACATTGTATAAATAATACTATATCTTAAATGCTTTTTTTTATATTTCTTATATAGTAATGGTGTTTACCTACAGAGGAAGGATTATTTAACCAAAGTATTTGGGTTTATGAACACTGTAATGCATTGCTACCTGCAAAAGAACATAAAAGAAAAAATTGAACTATGAAAGAAAAAAAATAATTTACTGAAATAATTATCTTACATTGGGTGAGTGGGCTCAATTGCTACAAATTTGTTTTTTCTGTTCTTTAGATCTCTTGAAATGTCAAGTTTTGTTTTAGTCATATGTGCAGATTCCAAGATGCAGGTAGTGAAAAAATGTGAAGAACAAAATGTTTTTTTTGCTCTTTTTTTGTCATCGCCTTGCCCCTAGGCAGTTTGGAATTTTGGCTTGGAATTTTCAGGGTAGAAAGGACTTGGCCCAAAGACATGCCTTTCACTGGTTAGGCGAAAAAAAAATGTTAATCCATTCCAAAATTACTAACTTAAAAAAATTCTGGTTCTGAGCATGTTCAGTAATCACTTCAAAATAGCTGTGTGAAGGTTTTTGTATGGGGGATCCTTTTCATATGCCACCATTTTGTCTCTGTTCAAAAAAAATTGCAAACTCACAAAAATGGAGTTGTAGACACACAGCAACAGATGTTTGTTACTCATCTGGACGCCGTAAGGTGGACTCCGCTGTTAAGTGTTGGAAAAATGATGACCAAATATGTCTTTTCTCTGCTTTTAATCTTTTCTTGTGACTCACTTTCATAATTTTTTGTATTAATTGATAAAACAAAATTGTGTTGCTTGCTGTATTTTTTGTCATCGCTTTGCACTCAGACAGTTTGGATCTTTAATTCTCATAGTAAGTAGGGTTTGGCCCAGAGATGTGCCTCTGGCTGGCTTGGTGGAAAAATATTAAGGCATTCCAAAGCTATTAAATATCAAACATTTGGCTTCTGAGCATGCTTAGTAAGCACTTAATAGCCATATGAATAGTTGTGTGCTGCTCTTACATTTACCTAGTGTCAAGTGGCACCTCCTACCCTCTGATCACTATTGTACTTATGTTATATCTCCCTGCTGTCTGGTGGCACCCCACACTCCAGTTGCCTTCCCTGCTATTATTTTATTTGCCCTTGGTCTCTAGTGGTACCCCCACCCTCTGATCAGCACCTTCATGTTTATATGTCCCTAGTGTCCAGTGGTGCTCCCCACCCTCCGATCACCATCCCCATAAATATTAAATATTTCCCTGGTGCCTAGTGGTCCCCTTTCCCTCCAATTGCCATTCCAGTGTTTGCTGTATTTTTTTCTGATGTCTAGTGGCAACCCCCACTCCCCGTCTGATCACTGTCCTTGCTAAAAAAAACCAAAAAAAACAAGAAAATGGTCACTCAATGTCTTTTTTTTAAATCTGTAAAAAACAGAATGGTCCCTCATCGATCCAACTATCCCCACCCCGACCTCCGACTCAACACTCAACACTCAACACCCCACACCCCCACATCTCCCACTCACTTGACCAGGTCCCAGGGTGAAGATCCACCTCCAATGAAAGACATGTCTTACTGCTGAAAATGCTGACTGCTATTTGAAAAAGTAAGATAAGTGCTGTTCAATGTACTGTACTTCAATGGGTTTTTAACTTTAGTGAATAACTTTGTCATTTTTGCATATATTTTCACCAAATTTTCAACATGGCCCTTTGAGACCCCACCTAGTTAACAATAGAAACATAGAAACATAGAAACATAGAATTTGACGGCAGATAAGGACCGCTTGGCCCACCCAGTCTGCCCATTTCTCTACCTACTGGATAAGCTGCACATCCTAGTTAACCAGCAGCCTACTTCTTCCTACCCCCCAGAATTGCCTTATAACTATCCCATGCATGCTTGAATTCCACCACTGATTTTGACTCCACAACATCCTCCGGAAGGCCGTTCCATGCATCCACAACCCTCTCTGTGAAAAAATACTTCCTTAAATTACCTCTGAGCCCCCCTCTATCTCCAAATTGTGCCCTCTTGTTCTTGCACACCTCTTTTTTTGGAAGATGCTACCCTCTTGGACTTTGTTGATTCCCTTGAGGTCCTTGAAAGTTTCTATCATGTCCCCTCTCCCTCCTTTCCTCGAGGCTATACATATTAAGCTCCTTAAGTCTCTCTTCATATGTCTTCTGGTGCAGACCCTGCACCATTTTAGTTGCCCTCCTCTGGACAGCTTCCATTCTGTCTATGTCTTTGCGAGATTGGGTCTCCAGAACTGCACACAGTATTCCAGATGGGGTCTCACCAGCTGTCTGTACAGAGGGATAATAACTTCCTGTTTTCTACTGGTGATGCCTCTCCTATGCATCCCAGTATCCCCAACCCTCCTTGCTGCCCTCTCACATTGCTTGCCCATCTTTAGGTCATCTGATATGACTACCCCCAGGTCCCTTTCCATTCTTGTTGTTGTTAGTATCTCACCCCCCATTGTGTACTCTTCCCCTGGGTTTTTGTTTCCCAGGTGCATTACCTTGCACTTCTTAGCGTTTAATCTAAGCTGCCATACATTTGACCATTCCTCTAACCTTGCCAAGTCCCTTTTCATTCATGTCAGTAGAATTACACAAATCCAGCCTGAAAGATGATTTCACATTCGGTTGATGAAATTGCCTTTTGGTATGGATTTGAACATTTTCACCACCCTCATTCATGAGGTGGGGTCATAAGAAGGCTATGTTGAAAATTGTAGGTCAAAATGGTAAAGATTATGTGCATCCATTGAAATTTTGCTACACTTGCTCATAACTCTGGTAATTTTAAATATTTTGACTCCAAATTTTCAACATAGCCATTTTTTTACACTATCTCATGAACATGACAGCTGTGATTTTGAAAATCCTGCCAAAACTGTCTTTTCACTTCTGTGGCATGGGATGATGTTGCATTGGTGTGGAATCACACTTTGCTGGGGATTTGGAAACTTTCAATACTGAGTACATGAGGTGGGGTAATAAGGCTATGCTGCTAATTTGTTTGCTGTTGTCCTACAAATGGATGCACAGGGTCCCACAGCAAAATACATATTCACATCTATGGATGAATAGTCTCACAGGCAAATAAGGATATGATTATGCTAACATAGAAAGTAATGAAATTCATTGCTAAAAACTTTGTTAATGTACTAGTTAGGGTTAAAGTGGCAAAAGTAGAGAAATGTGGCATTAGGGTTTCAAACCCTAAAACCCCACCCCCACCCTGCAGGCAGCAACAGGTGTGGGGTGTGCCTTAGGGTTGTCAACCCTAATGCTCACCCCATTCTCATCTACTGCACCCATCTCAACTTATTTATTCATGGAATGGAGTGAGGATTAGAGTTGACAATCCCAAGGCACATCCCATGCCTGTTGATGCCTGCTGGGTGGAGTGTTAGAGTTGGAAACCCTAATGCCACATTTCCCTACTTCTGTCACTTTAACATGTAATATATTGTATAGGGGGGAGGTTGCATCCCTATACTTAGTGTTCATTCTTTACTTATATGTTAAACTCAAAATGTTGCACTTTAATAACTTCACAACCATTCAAATGATTCACATGAAATGCTGCATGCATCATCAGAGACTGAAGATTTTTTGATGTTGCAAGTTTCATTCTGGTCTGATGTGTGGCTGCAGAGATACAGACCATCAAAACACAAGTAAATTACCATTTTATTGCCAAATTATTTGTCATGCTGCTGCACTGAAATGGTGTGGAATTTTGGTCTGAAATGTTTATGGTATACTGTATAGGGCTTGGGTCATGGTGGTGCCTTTTACAGATTTGGTGAAAAAATATTAATCAGTTCAAAAGTCACTAAATTTCAAATCTCCCATTATTTTCTATGGGAAAAGTTAAAAGTTCAACTTGAAAAAGGATTCTATGTTGCAAATGGGGACTCCTTTTTCTCAAATAGGTCATCCTTTGTCATAAATGGTAAATTCTTTCTCATGCTGCCACCATCTTGTTTACAGTTAGTGGTGGCAACAAAATGAAATAACTAAAAAAAATAGAGGGCTTTAGTAAACACTAATGGTGTGTTGACCTAATTGGGGTCAATAGAATCTGATTCTGAGCAAATTTTTTTTCATAACTTAGTCAGAAATGCATTTTCTTAACATGCTGAAGTCCATTTTCATAAATTGTGAAAAATGAATCACAAAACAGGATACTTTTTTGCAATTTGCAAAAAAGGATTTGTTCCTTTACCACAAATTGCAAAGAAACAACCATAGAAAAGGATTAGGAGGTGTGGACAAGGATTGGTTTTTGCAAATTGTGAAAAATGAACTATGGAAAAGGATTCATTTTTGCAATTTCTGAAAAAAAAAATACAGCCCAGATGGTCCCTCCCCCTTACCCCGATGTCCGACCATAATTCTGGTTGTATAAAATTATTTGCCTTGTAGTCCAGTGGTCCCCTCCACTGATGTCCGATCGATGTCCCCATATAAAAAAAAATGTATATTTTAGTAGTCTAACAGTCCCTCTACCCTCCCTGATTCACTGATTGTCATCCCCATATAAAAAATAAAATATATTATTCCCTGGTAGTCATGTGGCCCTTCCCTCATTTCAGGAATCACCATTCCACTATAAAAGTATCTATTATTCCTTGGTAGTCTAGTGGTCTTTCCCCATCCCTGTCACATCACTAGTGTTCTAGTGGACCCCCCACCCCTGCACCCATTGAGGTACTTACCCACCACCCTGCTCCCCTTCCCATCCCAACTGACAGCTGATGACCAGCCCAGCCCTCACCTCACCTCCACTGCTGGCTGCAGACTGAGCTCTGAATAGGCATGTACAGTATACAGTGGGGGGCCACTAGAACACCAGGGATGTGACTATCTTTTCATGGGACAGGGATTGGGGATGGGGAGGGACCACTAGGCTACCAGAGAAATAAGATATTATTTGATCTGGGGTGAAGGATTGGTGATCTGGTGAGGAGAAAGGGACCACTACACTACCAGGTAATAATAGATTATTTTTAGATGGGACAGAGATCGGTGAAGGGAGGAGGGGGAGGGACCACCAGACTACAAGGAAATAATATATTGTTTTAAACAGAGATGGTGATTGGTGAATGTGGGAGGGAAGAGACAACTATAGTACCAGGAAATATATATATATATATATATATATATATATATATATATTTTAGTTATCCTGTCCCATGGCAAAACCATTAGGGCAATGGCAATGTGGGTGCAACAGTCATTCCAGTGATGGGATTTTGCAGCGCTCACTGTGCTTGCTGCCCCAGGGGTGTTCTTTTACTCCTACACCTCTGAAGTGGAGGTGATTATATTATTTTCTGGAGTGTGCAGGGGGGTTCACCATACTTGTTCATGAGATGGGGTCATAAGAAAAGTATGTTGAAACTTAGGGGTCAAAATATGTTAAAATTGCAACATTTTCCTCATCTTTGACATTTTGCAATGCTCGTTCCTAACTTTCATAATTTCCAATATTTTCACGCCAAATTTTTTAATATGGCCATTTTCTTACATCACCTCATGAGCATGACAGTTAACAGTTTTCAGATCCTGCCCAAAATGTGTTGTCTCACCTGTGGCATGGAATGACATTGTGAGGTGTGGAATAACATTTCAGCGAGGATTTGAAAATTCTCATCCCAGCTGAGGTGGAGTAATAACAAGGTTATGCTGACAGTTTGGTTGTTGTTTTGGCTAAAATGCTTCCATGGTAACATACATGTATGCATTGATGGAGGGATGGGAGTATAGGGCCCGGACAAATGAGGATACAATTATGCTATCTCAAAAAGTAAGGAAATTCTTAGCAAGAAACTTCATTAATGTAAGCTAGGGTTTCAGCAAAAAGTTTGGAAATGTGGTGTTAGGATGACCCCAAGGCACACCTCTGATGCCTGTTGTATGTGCAGGGTGGGGTGGGGTGTTAGGGTTGGAAATCCTAATACAACTTTTCCAAACTTTTGTCACTGGAACTTCAATTGATGCATAAGTGGCAGTTTTGTTAAGAACATATATGTGTGCATGTGTGTGTGTGTGTGTGTGTGTGTGTGTGTGTGTGTGTGTGTGTATATATATCTATATCTATATCTATCTATCTATCTTTCTATCTATCTATCTATCTATCTGTATTATGGTAGCTCGGTAGTGCTACCTTAGTTAGGGTTGATTAGCATTTTTATGGTTAAAGGGTCAAACTTTGCACCTTAATAACTTTGCCACCATTTAACAGATTTACCTGAAATATGGTATGCATGATTGGGCTGGGTAGATCTTGGGATCTGACAAGTTGTGTACCAGTTGGATGTATGGCTGCAGAGTTATTAAGCAACAACCAATTGCACAATTATGCTTTTTTTGCGATTTCTTTACTCTCACCTACAGGTCGTACAGTTTGTGTGAATGATCCAAAATAGCATGCTCAAACCAAGTTTAGCTTGACACACAAGAATTTACATTTCTTCTAAGTGGTGATGCTGGATAGTGGCAAACAAGAAACAATCCAAACATACCAGTGCACCCCTCCACACACACACAACATAGCACATTTAAACTTTCCACTGCCAAAATTGGCTATATTTACTTTTAGCTCCATGTGAGGAGTTGGTCCTCTTAGTTTCAGTTTGGAATTCCAAAGTGAGTAAGTTAAATCATCAACCTTAAGGTGATATTTTGGATTTGAGTTTTAGGAGTCTGTGGTGCTCCTTTTTAGCATGCACCCTTTGAACACCTCTGTAAAATCCTTGATGGGAGCACAGTGTATAAAAGGAGCCAATTAGATACTGGAAAGTTAGGAATTAAATCAAGTGTTCCAACTTGACGTTGGTGATTTAGCTTACTCACTTCAGAATTCCAGTCTGAAACTAAGAGGACCAACTCCTCACATGAAGCAAAAAGTAAATATAGCCAATTTTGGCAGTGGAAAGTTTAGATGTGCTATGTTGTGTGTGTGGGGGTGTGTGCATTGGTACTTTGGGATTGTTTGTTGTTTGTCACTATCCAGCAGCACCCCTTAGTTGAAATGTAAATTCTAGTGTGTGAAGCAACTTAAGAGGTTTGAGCATGCTATTTTGGATTTGTTATAGTTTCACAGAGCACTGTTGTGTCTGCCATCATGTTTTCTCATTAGTGAGAAAGAGAGAGAAAACATGTAAAAATAGATGTAAGATAAAAAAGAAACATCAGAACATTGCTAAACGGGAGCGGTAGCACCTCTATTGTTAGGGTTAAGTAGGCACTTTAATGTTAAACCTCGATTTTTGCACTTAAATATTTTCAAAACCGTTTAACAGATTTGCATGACATGTTGCATATTCAGTCTAATGGGGCAGATCTCTTGATATGAAATTTCAAGATCCAGAACAGCCAACCTTGGTTAAACCAAAATTATTCATTAAGGGAGTACATAATCAGCTCACAAAATATCTCACTTATTGTCCTTTCTGACTTGAATTAATTGATGCAGCAACTCTTTCCATTTTTTAGAAAATACCTCCTGAAGGTTCAAAAAGCAGAAACTGACTCTCCGTTTCTGTACCCATTATTCACAGTAAATCATTATGTCCTTTAATAATATATATATATAATATTATAGTGACACGGTAGTGCCACTATAGTTAGGGTTGAGGAGCCATTTCTATGTCAAACTCCAAAACTTTGCAACTTAATAATTTTGCAACTGTTTTACGGATTTGTCCGAAATTTGTAATACATGATCAAGAACCATAGGCCTTGGGATCTGCCAAGTTTTGTACTGGTTGGATATACGGCTGTGGAGTTATTAAGCATGATCTGTACACACGATTACACTTTTTTCTGGAATTCGACGGTCGCACCTACAGGTCGTACGGTTTGTGCAACCAACCCGAAATCTTCAGGGAACATGCGGCTGGGGTCCCCGATGTGCCTTTCAATGATTTCGTGAAAAAATATTAAACGGTTCAAACGTTATTCAAAAAACAATTTCCCATTATTAGTCAATGGGAAAAGTTAACAAAAAGTTCAACAGTGTCGCAAATGCACTTTTTAGTGTCGCAAATGGCCCTGTTACTGTTGCAAATCCGCCATCTTGTTTTCAGTTACTGATCAGAAAAATGCTTGGCACTTAAAATTGAGACCCTCTAGCAACCTAATTCTTTTTTGTATTCACCTAGTCGGGCCCTGAGGATGCTAGCCATGTCTTTATTTTGGGGTAAAACACCCCAGAAATATGTTTTCAAATTTCTGGAAAAGTAGTGTCACAAAGTAGTGTCGCACTCCTTGAAAGTGTCACAAATTTTGTGAAAGCTTTTATGAAATTAGAGCACTACTGCTGTTTCTGCTCTTAAACAACAGTAATTCTTTGGCACTCCGCTGCCAAAGAACGGTTGGGAGTTTTGGGCTGAAATTTGAGGAACGCAGATAACTTCTCACAGATGTGCCTTTCAATGTTGTTTTGGAAAATATTACCGGCGCAAGTTACAGCACTCCAAAGTTCAAATTTTTCTCATAGGATAACATTACGTGCCGGCTTTACAGAAATCCTTTGGATCCCTGCTGCAAAATAACGGTTTGGTCTTTTTTCCTGAAATTTGGAGGAAAGACAGCCAACAGCCCACAGATGTGCCTTTCAGTGGTTTGGTGAAAAAATATTACAGGGAGGCAAAGTTATGGTACTCTGAACTTCTCTTTTTTCCACATAGGATAACATTACGGCGTTCGCTGCGCCTTTCAGGGCCCGTATCTCGGAAACGGTGCAAGATACAGACTTTTTGTCGGAAAAATGCTTAGCCCCCTAAAGGAGGATAAGTACAAAATTAGCCAGGAGAGTTGTAAATCATGCGACTTCTAAATTTTTTTTCTACATCGTATGGTTCCTGAGATATAACATATTTAGTATTCCAAGTTCTCATTTTCTGCTCTGATACTCATTATTATGCATACATTATTTGTACTCACTGTCTTTCTCTATGCAGGTTTTGGAAAACCAGCCTGTGCGCTTACATTACTGTTACTGTTGCCCTTTCCGCTTGCAGTTCTGTACCCGTTTCACTTACCGTTGATGTCTGCGACACCATGTGCGTTATCCTTTGCATTTTCATTTGTGCTTGCATTTCTGTTATTTTTTGCCATTTCTGTCTACAGTACTATTTATCTTTCTGTTTCACTTTATGTCACCATGCCCATTGACATTTCTGTTTGCAGGCACCATGTTACTATGTGACAACACATCACGTGGCAGACCGCTCCCGTCTATGCCACCATGTGCATTACCCTTTCTGTTCTCATTCTTGCTTGTGTTACCAAGTGTGCCACTGTTAGCATTTCTGTTTGCATTGCTGTCCCTGTTAGTATGCCACAAGACAGGCCCCGCGCTCCCGCCGCTGCATTACATTCACTATTTCTCGTTATTGTTCTCAAAAAGAAGGGAAATTAGAGGCAAAAACTCCATTTAATGCATTAGTTAGGGTTGTTCCACAGCGACAAAAGTGAGGAAATTCGCTGTTAGGGTTGAAAACCCCCTGGACCCCCCGCCCACCCCCCAATCGGCATTGGGTGTGCATTGGGATCATGGGTCCTAACTCTCACCCCATTCTCCTATACTTCTGCTGCTTTACTCATGTCATGGGGTGAGAGTTGGGGCTGACGATCCCAATGCACGCAACCCGGTTGAGGAAGGTGAGGCGAGGAGGTTTTCAACAACAGCTAATTTCCTTATTGTACTGGACAACCCACTCGCTAATTTTCCTCTAATATATATATATATATATATATATATATATATATATATAATTTTTCATATCACCTCCTTTTTGTTATGCATACCATATTTCATTTGATAACTAGTTTACAATTGTGCACATATAGGTACTTACAGTATTTTCAACTTTCAATCATAATTCACAAAAAAATGGGGAGGGGGTTGAAGGGGAAAAGCCAGATATGTAATACATAGAGACAAAAGCACTAACAAGAAGGCAATGTTTCTCTGTTATTAAACTATCTCTTAGACATTCCCCAACGTTGTTCTCTGTATGGGGTATATTATTTCCAATCACTTATTCCATCAATCAGTAGTTCTCATAACCCATCACCATTTTACCAAATGTGTATTATACATCCAATAACTCTTCAAACTATAGGTCACTTAGTTATCCCTATACTCAATTAAAGATTTAAGATTTCCTCATGATAATCCAAAAAGTACCTGTAAGTCTTTGCAAACATATCAAAGGTTGGAGCACTCTGTTAAAGATGTAATATAAACAATCAGTTGCCCATATCCTGCCATTTTAATCTACTGGTGCAGCAGCCTATTAAATGTGTACTTTTAATAGGGAGAAAGGCTCCCTACCTGTCTGCCAGGAGGCATTTTGTATTCTTCTTGTATGTTGACTGCAAAGAAAACAAGAAATGCCCAGGTAGTGTTTGTAATCCCTGATTTTCATTCTTTTAAATTATACATTTAAAACATTGTGAGTGAGGATAGAAGCGAGAGTATACTTACTATCTGAACTTTTGAATTTATCAAAATTCAGCACTTCCCCTCCACTCTCTCTCTCTCTCTCTCTCTCTCTCTCTCTGGTAATGGAGGTGTTTTGAGGGACCTGTGGCACAGTTTAAATATTGTGCCTGCAAGGGAATTGAGCATGGGGAGATGCATGTGGTCAGCTGACCAATGCACTGGTCTCCTGTGCGCCAAACTTGTAGTGTTGTGCGAAATTGGAAAATTTCGATGGGTGAAATATTTTGTGGAATTTGCTCAAACCAAATACAACTTAACTGCAGCACAAATTGGAGCCATTAGACATCTGGTGAATGATACTAGTATTATCACCAAGAGTGCTGATAAGGGCAGAGCTGTGGTTGTCATGGATTATGTCAAGTACAAGGACATCTGTTTGTTTCTTCTTAACGATACTAAAAATTACTGAAAACTACCAAAAGACCCAACAGAACAGGTAAAATATAGTGAATTCAGTAATAGACATTGCATGCACAAACGTGTGGACTACACAGTGGGAAAGCGATGCTCTGTTTAGAACCAACCTATCCATATCATTATTCTACATTCTCCATAAAATTCATAAGAATTTGCATAAGGCACCTGGAAGACCCATTGTTTCAGGGATTAATTCAGTACTTGATCTTCTATCTATTTACATTTATCATCATATAAGGCAGTTTGTAGAGAAATCCAGGACTTGCATAAAATATTCTACAGATGTCATTAAATTGATAGAAAATGAAAATGAAACAGATTTAGACACCCATAACTGTATATTAGTGACTTGGGATCTGAAAGATCTTTAAAATTAAATCCCTCACCAGGAAGGGTGCAAAGTTTTAGAAGAAATATTGGACAGGAACAGACAAGAAAACAAACCACCAAATACTGTGTTGGTGAAGATAGCAGAAATTGTTTTAAACCAACATTTCTTTAAATTTGAAAAGCAATTTTTTCTTCAGATCAGGGGTATGGCAATGGGGTCAAGTATGGCCCCATCATACGCTAATATCTATATAGATATCTTTGAAAGCAAATATATATTTCACCTAATCAATCCATTTCTTAACCATCTAAGGGTATTCAAATGATTTATTGATGATAGTCTGTATTTGCTCAGGGAATATGGAATAACTGGAATATTTCAATAGATATTTAAATACCAGAATGGAGCATTTAATTTTTCTATGAATACCAGCAGAACAGAAATTCCATATTTAGATTTATTAATCTATAAGGAGAATAACACAATGGGGACAAAAATTTATAGTAAACCAACAGACAAGAAGTCAATATTGAGAGAAGATAGCTTTCATCCACAACATTTGATTGTATTGATTCCCTTTGAACAATTAGAGCAAAATGTAATTATACTGATCCACCAGAACTTAACAAAGCAAGAGATGACATGTGTAAGAAGTTTAGAGAGAGGGTGTACAAGGACTTAGCTTTGACTCAGGCCACTGAAAAAAATCCAGGATCGTACCAGACACAGGATGATGTAATAGACAATAAAATAGTATGTGCTACTGTTTATTCAGATAAATTCTTTGAGATTAAGAGAACTATACTTAAGCACTGGAATGTGCTGCAAGCTGCTACAAAGGGGAGGAGGTTTTTCATTACTTACCAATGGTAGTAGCTAAGAGAAATAAGACACTTGCAAACAGATTGACAAAGACAAATAATAAAATACCAGAAAACAGATCCCAACATTTGATATCAGCAATTGATCTAACTGGAAACTATCAATGTGGTCATTGTACCCATTGTAATAACACATATAAGGTGAAGTCAAATAGAAACTCTGCAAGAGATGAGTACATCAGTATTCAACAGTTCATTATTTGCTAAAGTGAGGAGGTGGTCTATGTTTTAAAGTGTCCTTGTGATAAGTTATACATTGGAAAACAGAAAGAGCTCTGAAAACATGAGTAGGAGAACATAAGAGTGACATAAGGAGAGGTGACCTGATTTCATCCATGGCAAGACACTTTATAGAGGCCAGACACCAGCTCCCTAACTTAAGATTTTTTGGCCTGGAAAAAGAGGAACCAGATCCAAGAGGAGGGGGACTATAGGACACATATATTAAACAGGGAAGCTTATTTTATTGATCCCATAGACTGACAGCCTATTATTTAAGAACTAATATAAAAAATGTAAAAACAAACAAACAAAAAAAAAACACAATCCTGGAATTATGATCTGTTATGAACTCAGTAAACCATATGGTTTAAAATCTTTAGTGATTAACATTTTGGTTTTTAAAGGAGATATCCAAGTCTATATCATCCTATCATGTTAAACTTCACCCCACCCCCCATCCTCAGTTAGATATAACAGAGTATAGGGGTACATTTGGTAATAGGGGTTCTTGTTTATACACAATTAGAGTTAGTGCACTATTCACAGACCAGTGCTTAATGTACATAATAGTCTCAGATGCAAGAATCAAACAGACTCACAATTTTTTTTTGAAGAAAAATGAATGTAACCATTTGGGAATGGAGGGGTATCTCCCCTTTAAGAGCAAGACATGATCATTTAAAATAACAGTGAGACATAACCAATCAGCCACTTTCTTTTTACTCTTTCAGCAACAGTGAATATGGTTTAAATATGCTTTCATTGATTCTAATGTTTATAGCTATCCCTTTGCCTAGCAAGTCCTCCACCCGATGTGCACTTGACCTCTTTTGATCGCCCTTCTGGCATATGGGGATTTCCCTTGTCTGAGTGGGATTAACATGGCAGAGTGTAGGTTTGAGAACACTCATGTAGTAAATGTATTTAGACATTTTTGCCTGAAATAGAAGAAAATTTGAAGTTGAGAACTTATTAAAGGGAAAAAAAACTAACAATCAGCCACAAGGGACACCAAGCTGTTTTTGTTGCTCGGTGCTGTTAAACTACAGGTTGGGCACATAGGGGAACTGTGCATTAGTCAGCTGACCACATGTGCCTCCCCATGCCTGATTCTCTTGCAGGCACAGCATTTAAATTGTGCCACACCTCCCTCAAAACACTTCCATTACCAGAGAGAGAGAGAGAGAGAGAGAGAGAGTGGAGGGGAAGTGCTGAATTTTGATAAATTCAAAAGTTCAAAAAGTAAGTGTACTCTCACTTCTGTCCTCACTCACAATGTTTTGAATGTATAATTTAAAAGAATAAAAAGCAGGGATTAGAAACACTACCTGGCATTTCTTGTTTTCCTTCTAGCGAACACACAAGAAGCATACAAAACACCTTTTGGCAAACAGATAGGGAGACTTTCTCCATATTAAAAGTACACATTCATTAGGCTGCTGCACAAGTAGATTAAAATGGCAGGATATGGGCAACTGATTGTTTATATAACTTTCTTTAACAGAGTGCTCCAACCTTTGATATGCATGCAAAGACTTGCAGGTACTTTTATGATTATCTTGAGGACATCTTAAATATTTAATTGAGTATAGGGATAATTGAGTGACCTATAGTTTGAAGAGTTATCGGATGCATAATACATGTTTGGCAAAATGGTGATGGGTTATAAGAATGCTTGATTGATGGAATAAATGTTTGGAAATACTATCTGGCATACAGAAAACAATGGTGGGAAGTGTTTACGAGATGGTTTAATAACAGGAATACCGTGCCTACTTGTTAGTGCTTTTATCACTATTATTTTACATATCTGGCTTTTCCCCTTCAACTCCCTCTCCATTTTTTGTGAATTATCATTAGAAGTTGAAAATTCTGTAAGTACCTACATGTGAACAATTGTAAACTAGTTATCAAAGCAAATATGGTATGCATAAAAAAGGAGGTAATAAGGAAAAAGCATATATATATTATTAAAGGACATAATGATTTACAGTGAATAAGGGGTACTCTAATGGAGTGTCAATTTCTGCTTTTTGAACCTTTAAGAGTGATTATCTGAAAAAATGAAAGAGTTGATGCATTAATTAATTCAGGTCAGGAAGGACAATATGTGAGATATTTTGTGAAATGATTATGCATTTAGGACAACATTATATAAATAATACTATATCTTAAAGAAATGCATTTTTTTATATTTCTTATATAGTAATTGTGTTTACCTACTGAGGAAGGATTATTTATCCAAAGTGTTTGGGTTTATGAACACTGTAATGCATTGCTACCTGCAAAAGTGCATAAAAGAAAAAAAATTCTTTACTGAAATAATCTTACATTGGGTGAGTGGGCTCAATTGCTACAAATTTGTTTTTTCTGTTCTTTAGATCTCTTGATATGCCAAGTTTTGTTTTAGTCATATGTGCAGATTCCAAGATGCAGGTAGTGAAAACATGAAAAAAACAAAATGCTGTTTTTTTTTTTTTTTCTTTGTTTTTCATCGCCCTGCCCTTTGGCAGTTTGGAATTTTGGCCTGAAATTTTCAGGGTAGAAAGGACTTTGCCCAAAGATGTGCCTTTCACTGGTTTGGTGAAAAAAATGTTAATCCATTCCAATGTTATTAAATTAAAAAAAATCTGGTTCTGAGCATGCTCAGTAATCACTTCAAAATAGCTGTATGAAGTTTTTCTATGGGGGATCCTTTTCATGTGCCACCATTTTTTCTCTGTTCAAAAAAAATTGGAAAACTCACAAAAATGGAGTTGTAGACACACATCAACAGATGTTTGTTGTTCATCTGGACTCCATAAGGTGGATTCTGCTGTTAAGTGTTGGAAAAATGATGACCAAATATGTCTTTTCTCTGCTTTTAATCTTTTCTCGTGACTCACTTCTGTAATTTTTTGTATTGGTTGATACAACAAAATTGTGTTTCTTGCTCTATTTTTTGTCATTGCTTTGCACTCAGACAGTTTGGATCTTTTAATTCTCATAGGAAGAGGGCTTAGCCCAGAGATGTGCCTCTGGCTGGCTTAGTGGAAAAATATTAAGGCATTCCAAAGCTATTAAATGTCAAACATTTGGCTTCTGAGCATGCTCAGTAAGCATTTAATAGCCATATGAATAGTTGTGTGCTGTGTTTACGTTTACCTAGTGTCTAGTGGCACCTCCTACTCTCTGATCACTATTGTACTTATGTTGTATACCCCTGCTGTCTGGTGGTGCCCCCACCCTCCAATTGCTATCCCTGCTATTATTTTATTTGCCCCTGGTATCTAGTGGTGCCCCCACCCTCTGATCAGCACCCTCATGTTTATTTTATACGTCCCTAGTGTCTAGTGGTGCTCCCCACCCTCCAATCACCATCCCCATAAATATTAAATATTTCCCTGGTGTCTAGTGGCACCACTTACCCTCTGATTGCCATTCCAGTCTTTGTTGTATTTTATCCTGATGTCTAGTGGCACCCCACCTCCCTGTCTGATCACTGTCCTTGCTAAACAAAAAAGGAAAGGGTCACTTAATGTCATTTTCTGTTAAAACCTGTAAAAAAGAGAATGGTCCCTCATCGATCCAACTACCTCTCCCACTCAACACTCAGCACTCCACACCCCCACATCCTCCACTCACTTGAACAGGTCCCAGGGTGAACATCTACTCTCCAATGAAAGACAAGTCTTACTGCTGAAAATGCTGACTGCTATTTGAAAAAGTAAGTTTAGTGCTGTTCAATGTACTGTACTTCAATGGGTTTTTTAACTTTGGTGCATAACTTTGCCGTTTTCACATATTTTTTCACCAAATTTTCAACATGGCCCTTTTGAGACCCCACCTAGTTAACAATGTCAGTAGAACTGCACAAATCCAGCCTGAAAGGTGATTTCACAGTCAGTTGATGAAATTGCCTTTTGGTCTGGATTGAACATTTTCACCACCCTCATACATGAGGTGGGGTCATAAGAAAGCTTACGTTGAAAATTTTAGGTCAAAATGGTAAAGTTATGTGCATCCATTGAAATTTTGCTACACTTGCTCATAGCTCTGGTAATTTTAAATATTATGACTCCAAATTTTCAACATATCCATTTTTTTACACCATCTCATGAACATGACAGCTGTGATTTTGAAAATGCTGCCAAAACTGTCTTTTCACTTCTGTGGCATGGGATGATGTTGCATTGGCGAGGAATCACACTTTGCTGGGGATTTGGAAACTTTCAATACCAAGTACATAAGGTGGGGTAATAAGGCTATGCTGACAATTTATTTGCTGTTGTCCTACAAATGGATGCACAGGGTCCCACAGCAATTTACATATTCACATCTATGGATGGGATGAATGGTCTCACAGGCAAATAAGGATATGATTATGCTAACTCAAAAAGTAAGGAAATTCATTACTAAAAACTTTGTTAATGCACTAGTTAGGGCTAAAGTGGCAAAAGTAGGGAAATGTGGCATTAGGGTTTCCAACCCTAACACCCCACCCCACACTTCAGGCAGCAACAGGTGTGGGGTGTGCGTTAGAGTTGTCAGCCCTAACGCTCACCCCATTCTCATCTACTGTACCCATCTCAACTTATTCAATCATGGAATGGAGTGAGCATTAGGGCTGACAATCCCAAGGCACACCCCATGCCTGTTGCTGCCTGCAGGGTGGGGGTGGGTTGTTAGGGTTGGAAACCCTAATGCCACATTTCCCTACTTCTGTCACTTTAACATGTAATATATTTTAGAAGGAGGAGGTTGCATCCCTATACTTAGTGTTCATTCTTTACTTCTATGTTAAACTCAAAATGTTGCACTTTAATAACTTCACAACCATTCAAATGAGTCGCATGAAATGCTGCATGCATCATCAGAGACTTAAGATCTTTTGATGTTGCAAGTTTCATTCTGGTCTGATGTGTGGCTGGAGATACAGAGCATCAAATAACATGTAAATTACCTTTTTTTGCCAAATTGTTTGTCATGCTGCACTGAAATGGTGTGGAATTTTGGTCTGAAATGTTTATGGTATACTATATATGGCTTAGGTCATGGTGGTGCCTTTTAAAGATCTGGTGAAAAAATATTAATCAGTTCAAAAGTCACTACATTTCAAATCTTCCCATTATTTTCTATGGGAAAAGTTAGACATTCACCTTGAAAAAGGATTCTATGTCACAAATGGGGAATCCTTTGTTGCAAATAGGTCATCCTTTGTCATAAATGGTAAATTCTTTCTCATGCTGCCACCATCTTGTTTGCAGTCAGTGGTGGCAACAAAATGAAATAATTTAAAAAAATAGAGGGCTTTAGTAAACACCAATGGTGTGTTTACCTAATCAGGGTCAATAGAGTCTGATTTTGAGCATATTTTTTTCATAACTTAGTCAGAAATGCATTTTCTTAACATGCTGAAGTCCATTTTCATGAATTGCAAAAATTGAATCACAAAACAGGATCCTTTTTTGCAATTTGCAAAAAATGATTTATTTCTTAACTACAAATTGCAAAGAAACAACCATAGAAAAGGATTAGGAGGTGTGGACAAGGATTGTTTTTTCCAAATTGTGAAAATGAACTACAGAAAAGGATTCATTTTTGTAATTTCTGAAAAAAATACAGTCCAGATGGTCCCTCCTCCTTATCCCAATGTCTGACCATAATTCTGGTTGTATAAAATTAATTGCCTGGTAGTCTAGTGCCCCCCTTCACTGATGTCTGATCGATGTCCCCATATAAAAAAAATCTATATTTTAATAGTGTAGCTGTCCCTCTACCCTCCCTCATTCACCGATCGTTGTCCCCATATAAAAAATAAAATATATTATTCCCTGGTAGTCATGTAGCCCTTCCCCCCTTCACCAATCACCATTCCAGTATAAAATAATCTATTATTCCTTGGTAGTCTAGTGATCTTTTCCCATCCCGATCACATCACTAGTGTTCTAGTGGACCCACACACCCCTGCACCCATTGAGGTAATTACCCACCACCATGCTCCCTATCCCATCCCAACTGACAGCCAATGACCAGCCCAGCCCTCACCTCACCTCCACTGCTGGCTGCAGACTGAGCTGTGAATGGGCATGTACAGTATACAGTGGGGGGCCCACTAGAACACCTGGGATGTGACTATCTTTTCATGGGACAGGGATTGAGGATGGGGAGGGACCTCTAGGCTACCAGAGAAATAAGATATCATTTGAGCTGGGGTGGAGAACTGTTGATCTGAGGAGGAGAGAGGACTACTGTACTACCAGGGAATAATGGATTTTTTTAAAATGGGACAGAGATCAGTGAAGGGAGATGGGGCAGGGACCACTAGACTACCAGGAAATAATATATTGTTTTAAACAGGGACAGTGATTGGTGAATGTGGGAGGAGGAAGAGACAGCTATAGTACCAGGGAAATATATATAAATTTTTTAGTTATCCTGTCAGCATGGCAAAACCATTAGAGCAATGGCAATGTGGGTGCAACAGTCATTCCAGTGATGGGATTTTGCAGTGCTCACCGTGCTTGCTGCCCCAGGGGTGCCCTTTTACCCCTACACCTCTGAAGTGGAGGTGATTATATTATTTTCTGGGATGTCGGGGGGATCACCATACTTGTTCATGAGATGGGGTCTTAAGAAAAGTATGTTGAAACTTAGGGGTCAAAATATGTTAAAATTGCAACATTTTCCTTATCTTTTGACATTTTGCAATGCTCGCTCCTAACTTTCATAATTTTCAATATTTTCACGCCAAATTTTTTAATATAGCCATTTTCTTACATCACCTCATGAGCATGACAGTTAACAGTTTTTAAATCCTGCCCAAAATGTGTTTTCTCACCTGTGGCATGGAATGACATTGTGAGGTGTGGAATAATATTTCAGCGAGGATTTGAAAATTCTCATCCCAGCTGAGGTGGGGTAATAACAAGGATATGCTGACAATTTGGTTGCTGTTTTGGCTAAAACGCTTCCATGGTAACATGCATGTATGCATCGATGGAGGGATGGGAGTATAGGGCCCAGACAAATGAGGATACAATTATGCTATCTCAAAAAGTAAGGAAATTCTTAGCAAGAAACTTCATTAATGTATTAGCTAAGGTTTCAGCAAAAAGTTTGGAAATGTGGTGTTAGGATGACCCCAAGGCACACCCCTGATGCCTGTTGGTGTGTGTAGGGTGGGAGTGGGGTGTTAGGGTTGGAAACCCTAACACCACTTTTCCAAACTTTTGCCACTGGAACTTTAATTGAAACATTAATGGCAGTTTTCGCTAAGAGCATTTATGTGTGTGAGTATATATATCTATATCTATCTATCTATATTATGGTAGCACAGTAGTGCTACCATAGTTAGGGTTGAGTAGCACTTTTAAGCTTAAAGGGCCACATTTTGCACCTTAATAACCTTGCCACTCATCAACAGATTTGCCTGAACTTTGGTATGCGTGTTTGGGCATGGTAGATCTTGGGATCTGCCACGTTTTGTACCGATTGGATATACAGCTGTGGAGTTATTAAGCAACAACCAATTACACAATTATGCTTTTTTGTGATTTCTTTGCTCTCACCTATAGGTCACACAGCTTGTGTGACTAGTCTGAAAACTTCAGGGAATGTGCAGCTGGGGTCCTCGATGTGCCTTTTGAAGATTTCATGAAAAAATATTGAACGGTTCAAAAGTTATTCAAAAAACAAGTTCCCATTATAAGTCACTGAGAAAAGTTATCAAAAAGTTCAAAAGCATCGTAAATACACTTTTTGGTGTCGCAAATGGCCATAGTAGTGTCACAAATCTGACATTTTGTTTTCAGTTGGTGATCAGAAAAATGCTTGGTATTTAAATTTGGGACCCTCTTGGGACACAATTCTTTTTGTGTTCACCTAGTCGGACCCTGAGGATGCTAGCAATGTCTTTATTTTGTGGTTAAACACCCCAGAAATCTGTTTTTGAAATTTCTGGAAACAGTAATGTCACAAAGTAGTGTCGCAAGCACAACACTTTTGCAAATTTTTGCAAAAAGTGGTGCAAACTGCGACACTGCTTTTCAGGCTATGGCCAAAATGACAGAAATTATTTGCCACTGCTGCAAACAATTGGTTTGGTCTTTTGGGCTGAAATTTGGAGGGAAGGCAGCCAACAACTCACAGTTTGGTGAAAAAATAATGAATGGCTGCAAAGTTATAGTACTCTGAAGCTGGCTGTTTTTCCCATAGACTAACATGGTGGCATATGCCGTGCCTTTCAGGGCTCATTTCTCGAAAATGATGAGAGATACAGATTTTTTGTTGTGAACTACATAGCCCTATGGGCTATGTAACTGCAAAAACCTAGCCAGGAAAATCAAAATTTTTGTGAAATTTAAATTTTTTTTCTGCGTCGTGCAGTTGGTGAGATATTAGCAATTAAGTACTTCAAATGCTTGTTTTAAGCTTCTATCCCCATTACAATGCATACATTCTTTGTACACACTGTGTTTCTGTATGCACCTCTTTGGCAAAAACAGGGTATGCGCTTCCATTACTGCTACAGTTACTGTTTCCACTTGCATTTATGTCCCAGTTTGCATTACCATTCCTGTGTATGCCACCATGTGCGTTACCCTTTACATTTTCATTACTGTTACCATTTGCATTTCCACTACTGTTTCTGTTTGCATTTTTTGTTTGTGTCACCATGTGCATTGCCATTTTCATTTCCAGCAGCCCTTTCATTTGTGTTTCGTTTCTCTTTCATTTTGCATCTTCCTTACTGTTACCATTTGCATTTGCAATTGCGTTACAGTGCCCATGCACATTACGGTTTGTGTTTCTATATGCGCTTGCATTTCCTTTTGTGCTTCTGTTTCCTTTGCTGTTATTGTTGCCGTTACCATTACCATTTGCATTTACAATTGCAGTACTGTGCCTGTGCGCGTTTCAGTTTGCGTTTCCATACGCGCTTCTGTTCCCGTTTCCATTTCTCTTTCCTTTGACGTTATTCTTCATGTTAACTTTACCATTTGCATTTACAATTGCGGTACTGTGCCTGTGCGCGTTACGGTTTGCATTTACGTGTCTGCTTGCATTCGCATTTCCATTTCTGTTCCCTTTCACGTTCTTTTTGTTGTGACACTTAACATTTCCATTTATAATACTGCTGCCATCACTGTTCATGTTACCAGTTGTGTTTTCATACGCGCTTCATGTCCGTTGATGTCACTGTTCGATTCGGCGTCACTTTGTGCTTGCGTTTCTATTCACGTTTACTTTTCCATTTACGTTTGCGTTACCATGTGCGCCAATGTTCGCGCTTCTGTTTGTGTTGCTGTTCCTGTTACTATGTCACAAGACATCATGTGATGGGAGCATGGTGCCCAAAGGACCCTGCTATCCTGCAGCCACATCACATTCACTATTACTCTTCATCATTTTCAAAAAAGAAGGGATATTTGAGAAAAAAAACTCCATTTAATGCATTAGTTAGGGTTGTTCCACAGTGACAAAAGCAAGGAAATTCGGTGTTAGGGTTGAAAGCTCCCCTTGGACCCACCAGCCCACCCACCCAACCGGCATTGGGTGCGCATTGGAGTCATCAGTCATAACTCTCACCCCATTCTCCTATACCTCTGCTTCTTCACACATGTGATGTGGTGAGAGTTAGAGCCAACCACCCTAATGCACACCCTGATGACAGTTGGGAGGGTGGGCTTGGGGTCCAAGGAGGGCTTTCAACCCTAACACCGAATTTCCTCACTTTTGTCACAGTGGAGCAACCCTAACTAATGCATTAAACAGAGTTTTTTGTCTCTAATATATAGATAGATAGATAGATATAGATACACACACACACACACACACACACACACATATACAGTATTATAGGGGCCCGGTCGCACCCCTATATTTAGGGTTGAGTAAGCACTTTAATGTGAAACCTCAAATTTTGTGCATCAATAACTTTGCAACCGTTAAATGGATCTGCACAAGATTTGGTATGTGTGGTCTGGTATGGTAAGTCTCTTGATTTACCAAGTTGTGTTTCAGTCAGGCATACAGTTTTTGTGCAGTGAAGTGCCAAAAAATTCACTTTTTGCCAGTTTTGTTTTGTTTCTTTTCTGTGGTGCTGTGTGGCTGCTGTATAGTCTACCAGTCCAAAACTTGGGATGTAGAAAGTGCTTGGGTCAAGGAATATGCCACTTTTTGTTTGGTGGATAAATATTAATCCATTCAAAAGTTATTAAAGTATGAAGTTCCCCTTATAACCCTATGGAAACATTTATATGTATAATTTTCGAAAGAAGAATGGGGTTTTGGCCATTTGGTCTTCCCTCATGGTCAAATAATTTGAAGGCTTGTGGCCAAAATATCTTCAGCCACCAGAAATTTATCAGCCACGATGGCTGCCATTTTGTTTTCAGTTTGCAGTCGGGGGGGGAAAAACTCATATTTCACCCCACGGGTGACTTCTGAGGTAAATGAGGCATGGGTTCAGGTCAGGGCCCCCCCCCCCGTATTGAGGCATGCCTTTGTTTCCTTAAGTTGTGTTAAAAAATAGAGTTTTAAAGTTTTAAAATGTTCATTTGCAGCTCACTACTGATTTTCGTTCGTGAGCCTGCAAAATCTTCGGCTGCAAAATCGTTTTTGACCGTGAGCTTCCTTCTCCACTGTATGACCAGACAGCTGGATTTGTAGGACCAGATAGCCCTGTGGAAGACCAGATGGCCAGAATTTGGAAGACCAGATGTCCACTTGCGGGCAAAGATTCATCTTAGGTCATGGTCGCGGCCGATTATTTTGTAGTCGCATGACCAATAAATATTTAAAGGTGCAAAAAGTTTAAAACTGCATATCTCATTAATGGTTTAGTCTTTTTACTTGAAATTTTCAGGGTTTTGAGGGGGATGTCCTACAGATGTGAATTATGCTGTTTAGGTGTTGGAAAAGTAATTGGTTGTAGAGACATTCCATGACAAATTTGGCATTTTCCCCATTGGATTACATTGCGTTGGTTTGGTCTTTTTATGTGAAATTTTCAGGATTTTGAGGGGATGCCCTACAAATGTCAATTATGCCATTTATCTGTTGGGGAATTAATTGGTTGAAAAGACATTCCATGACAAAGTTGATGGTTTCCACATAGGATTACATTGTGGTCTCGGTCATGCATTCTGGCACCGTTAACTCGGAAACGAAGTGAGATACACACTTTTTGTTGCTGGTGGCTTACATCACCTTAAGGTGATGTATGCCACTGCAACAAGATTGTAAACTTCACAGAAAGTCTGCAGTGGAATTTCTTCCATAGGTTGAGCAGTTCATGAGATACTGTTACTTTTGTTTTATTTTTTTTTTTCCCCATATCTATTCTATTTTTCCCGATGCTCTGCGATCAACCCCCATTCAGGTCACCTTGCCTCACTGTCCTATGGACACTGTGCACTGCCCACTGATACTCCCTGGCTTACCCCCTGGGGTGGGGTCATAACACCATGGCCTCCCCATCAATGATGGGAGAAGGTGTCAGCATTGCCAACATTGCTTCCCTGGCTTACCCCCCAGGGTGAGCTTCAGGGCCTGAAGTGGCACCATGGACTGTAATTCAGTCAGTGGAGTGGCTGAATGGCAGAGAGCCGTAGAGGCAGGTACTGGGGCAGCATCATCCTGAGCTGCTGGTGCTTTTCTCTTTGATAGGGCAGGGGCGTGCAATGACATCCAGCATCCATCCCACCCCCAGAATGACTGGATGACCTGGTTGCTGCAGTACTCTCGACCTCCGTCAGGGCTCCACTGAGCACCAATCATGCTCCCTTCCCTCACCCTGGAGAAGGTGAGCAGTCTACAGGATGCTCCATCCTTCTCCCCCCCACTGGCCCTCTGATGGCCTAGGTCTGTTCCCAAACACAAGTTGCCAGTGTCACAAGTGGAAATCCAACTGCTGCTCTGATGGGCCAGCATACTGTTACTTTTCTGTTGCAAGGGTTCCTTTCCATAAAGGGATGTTGTATAGCTATGCATATGGGCAACTAGGTGGGAGCATGGGGCCCAAAGTGCCCCATGCTCCCACCAATACATGTTTTTTTGGTAGCTATAATATGTTTTCTCTAAAAGTAAGGAAATTATTTGCAAAAAAATGCATTTAATGTATCTTTTAGGGTTAAAGAAGAAAAAGTCAGGAAATGAGAACATTAGGGTTGACCCCTAACCCCCTACACCACCCACCCTCCATTCTCCCCAGACTGACGGATGCTGGGGTGTGCCACTGGGGTTGTGAGGCCTAAATCTCACCCCATCTTCCCTTTACTGTAGCATGTCAATCTGCTTACAGATGGAAGGGGTGAGATTTGGGCCTCACAACCCCAGTGGCACACCCCAGTGTCTATCATACTCTGGAGGATGGGGGAAGGGTTGTGGGATGGTAGGGGTCAACCATAATGTTCTCATTTCCAGATTTTTTGTTTTTACCCTAAGTGATGCATTAAATGCAGTTTTTTTGCAAAGGATATATATATATATATATATCGCTATATATTATGGTAGCACAGTAGTGCTACCGTAGTTAGGGTTGAGGAGCCATTTACATGTTAAACCTAAAATTATGCACCTTAATAACTTTGCAACCATTCAACAGATTTGCCTGAAATTTGGAATACATGATCAAGAACCACACATCTTGGTATCTGCCAACTTTCGTACTGTTCAGGTATACGACTGCGGCGTTATTAAGCATGATCGGCACGCGCATTTACGCTTTTTTGGAATTCTTTGCTCATCCTACAGGTCGCACGGTTTGCGCGACTGGTCCAAAAACTTCAGGGAACATGCGGCCAGGGTCCCCAATGTGCCTTTTGAAGATTTTGTGAAAAAATATTAAATGGTTAAAAAGTTATTCAAAAACAATTTCCATTATAAGTCAATGGGAAAAGTTAACAAAAGTTTGACAGTGTTGCAAATGCACTTTTTAGTGTCGCAAATGGCCCTAGTAGTGTCGCAAATCTGCCATTTGGTTTTCAGTTAGTGATCAGAAAAATGCTTGCCATTTAAATTTGGGACCCTCTAGCAACACAATTATTTTTGTGTTTACCTAGTCAGACCCTGAGGATGCTAGGCATGTCTTTATTTTGAGGTTAAACACCCTAGAAATATGTTTTTTCAATTTCTGGAAAAATTAGTGTTGCAAAGTAGTATTGCACTCACGTAAGTGTCACAAATGCTTGCAAAAGCTGTCGCAAATCATGACACTGCTTTTTCAGACTATGGCCAAAATGACAGCAGTTCTTTGCCACCCTGCTGCAAATGAAAAGTTTTGCCTTTTGGGCTGCAGTTTGGAGGGAAGGCAGCCAACATCTCACAGATGTAACTTTTGGTGGTTTGGTGACAAAATATTACATCGATGCAAAGTTACGGTACTCCGAATTTGACACTTTTTCCAATAGACTAACATTGCGGCATCCGCTGCATGACAGGAATAATTTGCCACCCTGCTGCAAAATAACGGTTTGGTGTTTTAAACAGAAATTTGGAGGGGAGAAAGCCAACATCCCACAAATGTGCCTTTTGGTGGTTAGGTGAAAAAATATTACAGGGCGGCAAAGTTATGGCACTCCGAACATCTCTTTGTTTCCCATAGGATAACATTACAGTGTTCGCCATGCCTTTCAGGGCCAGTATCTCGGAAACTGTGTGAGATACCGGACTTTTCACCAGAAAAACTCTTAGCCCCTGTTGAAGGTTAAGTACAAAACTAGCCAGGAAAGTCATAAATCATATGACTTTTACATTTTTTTCTACGTCATATGGTTCCTTAGATATAAAAAATTTAGTATTCCAGCTCCTCATTTTCTGCTCCGAGACCCATTATTTTTCATACATTCTTTATACTCACTGTCTTTCTCTATGCAGCTTTTGGAGAAAACCAGCCTGTGCGCTTACATTACTGTTACCGTTACTGCTTCCGCTTGTGGTTCCATACCCATTTCACTTATCGGTCCCATCTATGCCACCATGTGTGTTACCCTTTGTGTTTTTATTTGAGCTTGTGTTTGCGTTATTTTTACCATTTGTGTCTACAGTACTGTTTCTCTTTCTGTTTCACTTTGCGTCACCATGTGCATTACTATTTGCATTTGCGAGCACCGTGTTACTATGTGACAAGACATCACGTGGTGGGAGCACGGGGCCCCACTATTTCTTGTTATCATTCTCAAAAAGAAGGAAATTAAGAGCAAAAAACTCCATTTAATGCAATTGTTAGGGTCATGCACAGTAGGAAATTGAAAGTTAGGGTTGAAAGCTCTTGACCCTCCGTCCCCAACCAGTTGAGTTGTGCATTGGGGTCATCAGTCTAACTCTCACCCCATTCTCCCTATACCTCTGCTTCTTCACACATGTGATGGGGTGAGAGTTAGGGCATCAACCCTAATCGCACCCCGATGCCGGCTAGTAGGCTGGGGTCCAAGGAGGGCTTTCAACCCTAACAAATTTCTCTCACCACTTTCATTGCTGTGAGCAAACTCTAACTGATGCATTAAATGGAGTTCTTTGCCTCTAATATATATATATATATATATATATATATATATATACACACATATATAGATAGATAGATAGAGAGATAGATAGATAGATAGATAGATAGATATAAATGTACACAGTGGTTTGCAAAAGTATTCAACCCCCTAGAAAATTGTCAGATTTGTCTGGATTACAAATGATACACTGAGATTTTGTTCTGTGTAATATTTATTTAAAAAGACTGACCCTCAAAATAATTATTTTAAAGTGACATTGGTTTTAAGTTAGAAAATATGTTTAAGAAAAATAAATAACTGAAATATGCTGTTTGCATAAGTATTCAACCACTGTGCTCTGGAAGCTCCAAGTTTACACAGATGAAAAATATTGCCCTAACGAGGACACAGTTGGCTTACAATTGGCCTCACCTCTGAAACATTAAAGTAGCTCACATTTTCTGGATAAAAACCCCCCTCCTCAGTTTAATGACCATTGGTCAGACTGTGAATCTGAAAGAAGGGTGTGAAAATGAAGACTAAAGAGCATTCTAAGGAAGTTAGTGATAAAGTAATAGACATGCATAAATTGGGAAAAGGGTACAAAATAATATCCAAGTGTTTGGATATCCCAGTGTGCACTATTGGATCAATAGTGAGGAAGTGGAAGCTGCATCACACCACCCAGGCACTACCTAGAACAAGGCAGTCCCTCAAAACTCAGCGTCCGAACAAGAAGGAGACTAGTGAGGAAGCCAAGAGAGGCCAACAATCACTTTGAAGGAGCTACAGAGTTCAGTGGCTGAGATTGGAGTGAAGGTGCACCAGTCAACCATATCAAGAGCTCTGCATAATACTGGCCTGTATGGGAGGTGGCTGAAAGAAGCCATCCTCAAAAAGAACCATATCAAGGCACGTCTGGTTTGCCAGAAAGCATGAGAGTGACCCAGCTAAGATGTGGCACAAGGTTTTGTGGTTTGATGAGACCAAGATAGAGAGTTTGCCAAAATTCAAAAGCGCTATGTGTGGCACAAACCTAACACTGCCCATGCCTCGAGAAACACCATCCTACAGTGAAGATATGGTGGTGGCAGCATCATGCAGTGGGGATGCTTTTATCAGCAGGGACTGGGCATTTTGTTAAAATTGAAGGAAGAATGGATGGAGCAAAATACAGGAGATACTGCAAGAGAACCTGCTTCAGTCTGCTAAAAACTGAAGCTTGGGAGAAACTTCACCTTTCAACAGGACAATGATCCCAAGCACAAGGCCAATGCAACACAGAGTGGTTAAACAACAAAAGGTGAATGTCCTACAGTGGCAAAGTCAAAGTCCAGATCTCAATCCCATCCAGAATCTGTGCCACTGTTTGAAAATTGCGGTCCACAAGCATCACCCAACCAACCTGAACAACCTGGAACAAATCTGCCAAGAAGAATGGGCAAGAATCATTCCTGAACAGTGTGCAAGGCTGGTAGATACTTACCCCAAAAGACTTAAAGCTGTTATTGCAGCAAAAGGTGCCTCTACCAAATACTACTGTGTAGGGGGTTGAATACTTTTGCAAGCAGCATTTTCCAGTTTTTAATTTACTTTAAAAGATGTGCTGACGGATAATTAATTTTGGCTTTGAGGATATACTGTTACAGCATATGAGTTTGCAATAAAAATACTGACTGGAATAATATATGTAAGTCTGTCATTTGTAATCCAGACAAATCTGACAACTTTACACAAATACATAGATACATAGACAGTGTCGGCAGATAAGGGCATATGACCCACCCAGTCTGCCATTGAGCTTCTGTAAGTTCAGTTTGTTTTCCTAGAAGTCTGTTACCCCTGACCTCCAGAATTCCTTTATGTCTATCCCATGCATTCTTAAATCCCGTGATTGTTTCAGCCCCCACCACTTCCTCTGGCAGGATGTTCCACTTGTCCACTACCCGTTCTGTGAAGAAATTCTTTCTCATGTTTCCTCTGAATCGTCCTCCCTCCAACTTCATCCCATGCTCTCTAGTCCAGGAACATCTTTTTCACTTAAAAATAGTGTTTTCCTGCACCCTGTTCCTCCCTGTAAGATACTTGTATGTCTCTATCATATCCCCTCTCTCCCTCCTCTCCTCTAAGACTTGTGATGCAATCCATGCACCATCTTTGTTGCCCTCCTCTGAACCTTCTCTACCCTGTCTATGTTCTTATGTAGGTATGGTCTCCAGAACTGTACACTGTACTCCAGGTGGGGCCTCACTAGTGTCTTGTATAGCAGAATTATGACCTCCCTTTTCCTGCTGGTGATGCCCCTGCCTATACATCCCAGCATCCTATTTGCTTTACCTGCTGTCTTGTCACACTGTTTCCCTACCTTGAGGTCATCAGAGATGACAACCCCAAGATTCCTTTCCTGCTTGGTGCATGCTATATCCTCACCCCCAACTAATATATTGTGCCAGGGTTTTGTGCCCCATATGCATTATCTTGCACTTCTATGCATTGAATTTCAACTGCAAACCCCTGACCATTCTTCAAGTTTCTGCAGGTCACTTCTCATTCTGTCTACACCCTCTGGTGTGTCTACTCTGTTACAGAGCTTTGTGTCATCAGCAAACAGTGAAATTCTGCCTTCTAGGTCCTGCGCAATGTCACTGATGAAGATGTTGAACAGGACCGGTCCTTAGTACAGATCCCTGTGGTACCCCATTGGTCCTCTTCCCTCTGTGGAGTGACAGCCATTTACCACCACCCTCTGTGTCCTGCCACCCAGCCAGTTACCTACCCACCACACTACTGTCCTGCCCACACCCATATTCCTCAGTTTGTGTAATAGTCTTCTATGTGGCACAGTGTCAAGGCCTTGCTGAAGTCAGATGGGCCATGTCCACTGCCCTCCCTGATCCACCACCCTAGTCACCCAGTCAAAAATTCAACGAGGTTGGTCTGACATGACCTCCTGGTGAAACCATGCTGCCTTGGGTCCTGTAGTCCATTGACAACCAGATGTTCCACCAATCTCTCCTTCAGTAGTGCTTCCATGATCTTCCCACTACCAAGGTGAGGCTGACTGGTCTGTAGTTCTCTGCTTCCTCTTTGTTCCCACTTTTGTATAAGGGACTACATCTGCTGTCCTCCAGTCTTTAGGTACCTCCCTGTTTCCAGTGATCGGCTAAACAGGTTAGCCAGAGGTTCAGCCACCACCTCTCTTGGAGTTCTTTTAAGGACCTGGGGTGCACCCATCTGGCCCCATTGGCTTATCAACTCTTATGCTTGCGAGTTCCTTCAGGACCCTTTCTCTTGTAAGGGACTTGTGTCCATTTCTGCACCATTTTCACCCCTTGTACTCCCTTCAGACCCATTACCCTCCTTTTCCTCAGTAAAGACTGAGCAGCAATACCTATTCAAAATGTCAGCTTTACTGTTGTCATCCTCCACGTGGCCCCCATCCTCCCCCTTCAGTCTCACTATCCCTCCCTTTGTCTTTCTTTTTTCACTTATGTACCTGTAAAAGGTTTTGTCCCCTCTACCCACTGATTTTGCAATGTGTTCTTCTGTCTGAGCTTTGGCTTCCCTTATTGATCTCCCTGCCTCCCTTTGCTTCTCCTGGTACTTCTCCCTATCCCCTTCTGCCTGTGTCTTTTTGTATTGCCTGAATGCAATCTTTTTGGCTTTCACTTTCTTTGCTACCTCTTTGGAAAACCATGATGGTCTCCTGTTCCTTTTCCTCTTGCTAACCTGCTTAATGCATAATTCTGTTGTTCTTGTAATCCCCATTTTAAATACTGCCCACTGTTCCTCAACCCCTGATTTCTGTCCCATTCCCCTTAATGCCTCTTTCAAGTATCTCCCCATTTTCCCAAAGTCTGCCCCCTAAAATCCAGGATACGTGTTTTTGTGTGGTTTGGTTCTGCTCTTTCTGTGATTTCAAACCACAATGACTGGTGGTCACTGTTTCCCAGGTGCTCCCCACTGTTACTCCCATCACACTGTCCCTGTTTGTGAGCACAAGGTCCAGTATTGCCTTCTGCTGAGTTGGTTCCATGACCAGTTGTTGAGAGAAGGCACCCTGAAGGGAGTCAGGATAAATCTGCTCCTAGTTGATGCTGCTGCTGGGATGCTCCAGTCCACATCAGGAATATTGAAGTCTCCAACCAGTACTACCTCACCCTTGTCTGCCATCCTTTGGATGGCTAGCATCAGCTCCCTATCTGTTTCTTCCTCTTGGGCTGGTGGTCTATAGACCACACCTGTGCGGATGGCTGGCCCCATTTTCCTTTCCAGCTTAACCCACAGTATCTCTCCCCCATTTTGTTCCTCCTTGATCTCTGTGGCCCTTATGTCATTTTTCACATACAGTGCCACTCCTCCTCCCTTCCTACCTGCTCTGTCTCTTCTGAATATGTTGTAGCCAGGTATGGTCATCTCCCAGTCATGGTCACCTTTCAAGGGGGTCGAATACTTGTACATACATAAATGTATATATATATATGTGTGTGTGTGTGTGTGTGTGTGTGTGTATATATATATATATATATATATATATATATATATATATGCGTGTTAAAGTGGCACAGTGGTGCCACTCTAGTTAGAGTTGAGTACCCCATTTAAGGTTAAAGTGTGAAATGTGGCAGCTTGATAACTTTGCCACCATATAATGGATTTGTCTGAACTTTTGCAGGCACAGAATGGTATCATAGATCTCTGGATCTGTCAAGTTCCGTAATGGTTGGAGATACAGTTGCAGAGCTACAGAGCACCCTAGAATGTGGTATTTATGCTTTTTTATGCATTCTTTGCTCACACCTACAAGTCGCACAGTCTGTGCGACTGGTCCAAAACCATCAGGGAACATGTGGCCAGGGTTTCCGATGTGCCTTTCAAAGATTTCATGAAAAAATATTAAGCGGTTCAAAAGTTATTCAAAAAACAAGTTTCCTATTATAGACAATGGGAAAAGTTAATAAAAAGTTCAACAGTGTCACAAATGCAGTTTTTAGTGTTGCAAATGGCCCCTGTAGTGTTGCAAATCTACCATCCTGTTTTCAGTTGGTGGTCACAGAAATGCTTGGCATTTAAATTTGGGACCCTCTAGGGACACAGTTCTTACTGCATTCACATAGTCAAGCCCTGAGGATGCTAGCCATGTCTTTTTTGGGTGGTTAAACACCCCAGAAAAATGTTTTTGAAATTTTTGCAAACAGTAGTGTCGCAAAGTAGTGTCGCACGTTTGACACTTTCACGCTTTTTTTGCGAAAGTGTTGCAAATCACGACACTGCTTTGTGATACTGTAGTCAAAATAATTGGACATATTTGCCACCCCGCTGCAAAATAATGGGCCTCGGAGCAAAAAATGAACACTTGGGATACTAAATTGCTTATATCTCAGGAACCGTGCGACATATAAAAAATATTAAAATTTCATATAATTTATGACTTTCTTGGCTAGTTTTGCATTTAGCCCCTAGTGGGGCTAAGCATTTTTCTGATGAAAAGTCCATATCTCGTAGCATTTCCGAGATACGGGCCCTGAAATGTGCTGCGGATGCCGTAATGTTAGCCTATGGGGAAAATTATCAACTTCAGATTATTGTAATGTTGCAGCTGTCTAATATTTTGTCACTAAACCACCACAAGGCACATCTATGGAATCTTGGCCTTCTTTCCTCCAAATTCCATCCCAAAATACCAAACCGTTCTTTTGCAGCAGGGTGGCAAAGATATCCTATTCTTTTGGCCTTAGTGTCACAAGGTAGTGTCATGATTTGCGACACTTTTGCAAAAAAAAAGCATGAAAGTGTCGAACGTGTGACACTATTTTGTGACACTACTGTTTACAAAAATTTCAAAAACATATTTCTTGGGTGTTTAGCCCCCCCCCAAAAAAGATATGGCTAGAATCCTCAGGGCTCGACTAAGTGAACGCAGCAAGAACTGTGTCCCTAGAGGTCCCAAATTTAAATGCCAAACATTTCTGTGACCACCAACTGAAAACAAGATGGTGGATTTGTGACACTACAGGGGTCATTTGCGACACTAAAAACTGCATTTGCGACACTGTTAAACTTTTTGTTAACTTTTTCCATTGACTATAATGGGAAAATTATTTTTTGAATAACTTTTGAACCGTTTAATATTTTTTCACAAAATCTTTGAAAGGCACATCAGGGACCCCAGCCGCATGTTCCTGGAAGGTTTCAGACTGGTCGTGCAGACTGTGCAAACTGTAGGCATGAGCAAAGAATGAACAAAAAGTGTGAATACCACATTCTACCGTGCTATGTAGCTCTGTACTGTTACAAAACTTGGCAGATCCAGAGATCTATGGTACCGCTCTAGGCATGCAAAGTTTCAGACAAATCCGTCATACAGTAGCAAAGTTATTAAGCTGCTAAATTTCACACTTTAACTTTAAATGGGGTTTTGGTTGGACTTACGGTGTTTGTGTATGAAAATGCTGAAAAATGCAAAATTATCCATTTTTGGAGGCAGCTTTGGGGATTTTAGATATGGCCCTGTGTGGCCGTCATGTGGTGTGCTGCTCTATGAGATGACTTGTTTGAAAGAGCTTTGGTGGTCGAACATGCCGCTTCTCATTTGGTGAAAAAACATTAAGGCATTCAAAAGTTATGCCACTTTTAAGTTCCCATTATAAGTCAATGGGAACATTTTTATGTATGTTTTGCGAACAAAGAATTGGGTTCTGGTCAGCTCATCCCACCTGGCAATCAAAGAATTTGCAGCCTCACAGTTGAAGAATCTTTGTCCCTTAGAATTTTCAAAATTCTTTGATCGTGAGGTCCGCCATCTTGTTTTTTAATTTCCAATCGGAAAACACAAATATCTCTGCTCAGATGTCACTTTTGAATAAAACTTGGATGGGTTTTACTCAGGGAGCTCCAATCTATTGAACCATGCCTTTGGTTTCATCCAAATTGGTAAAGAAATTGAGTTATAAGCTTTTAAAATCTTAATTTGCGGCTCACTAACGATCTTTGATAGCGAGCCTACAAATTCTTTGATCATGAAATTCTTTGATCGTGAGATTCTTTGATCGTGATCTTGCATTGTGACTTAAAGACACTAATATCTTGGCTCAGGGGTGGGCTAGGGACACAAATGAGGGTGTGTTTTGCTCAGGATGGTCTGTTCTATCGCGGCATGCCATTGGTTCGGTTCAAATCAGTAAAAAATTCTCGTTTCACCTTTTTTAATTCTTTATTCATGAGCCTGCAAATTCATTGATTGCGAGCCTGCAAATTCTTTGATCATGAGATTCTCTGATCATGCATCGTGAATGAGGGATGAGATGGCCCAAAATAAAAATCAATTTTCTCAGAGGATCACGTGATGCAGAGTGCTGAGTAGAAGCTCCTCCATTAAGCTCCTGCCTCCGGATCATTAAATCATCTTTTTTAGATGTCTTTATTTCTCCATATCCTCTGCTTTTGAATTCTTCTACCATCTAAACATTTTGTGAGCCTGTTTTGTGTGTTAGATTGGTGGATGGAGGGTTATATGAAGAAAGCCCCACAGAAACACACACCCCCCCGCTACTCCCGAAAAGGCCCCAAAGAAATCCCAGGCCTCGGGTGGGCCAGATAGGCCTGATCCTTCAAGTCAAGTTGGGGAACAAGAACCTTTAATGCTTAATAGGTTCTTAGAAGAGTTTAAGTCCTTTCGTGAAGAGATGAAAGAAATGGCGATCGACCTGAAAATTCTCTTTAGAAAACTGGATGAAGTCTCGTTATCTGTCTCTGATAATACAGCTCGAATAGTCTCGATTGAGAAAAGGGTAGAGAATCTGGATCCTGAATTAGTGTCTACATGACAGAAGCTATCTCATCTGGAGGCCAAACTCGAAGATTTGGAGGGCCGTAGCCGCAGAAATAATGTTGTGATACTAGGGCAACCAGAGGGAGAAGAGAGGCAGCATGCTATAGCATTCACACAGAAGCTGGTGGAGCAGGTTGCTGGCCCTTCTCCCTTGACCTGGTATCGTTATAGGCAGGCTCACCAGGTCTCTGGACCGAAGCCTTCTCCGGATGCTCCCCCCCGTCCTATTATCTGCCGCTTTTTGAATTTCCTAGAAAGGCAGCACTTCTTGCAGAAAGTGAGAGCTTTACAAGAGGTTCATTGGGAGAATACAAAACTGAGAATTGCACAAGATTTCCCTGGATCGGTTCGTTTGAAACGATAAGCGTTTCATCTCATCGTATCTAAGATCATTGCCGTGGGTCTGAAATTCAGGATGGGATACCCGGCCAGGCTACAAGTTTTTGTAAACGGATCCTGGTTTAATTACAATGATCCTAAAGCTGCCCTGTCAAGCCTTAAATACATGCTACCGGACTTGTTCCAAGAGTCCTTAGAGGCCCTGTTCGTGAGCTGAGGAGCTGCTTGGAGTTGCTTTATTGGAACTGTTGTCTCTCTCCTTCTCTGAGGAGATAATGTCAATGAGTTGTATTTGGAAGTTCTCATTTTCTCATCTGGACTGGGTTAATCAGTGCATGGCCTACCTGCTAACAACCTTTCGAGCCCTATCTTCATAATCTTAAATCTTGCTCAAGGCAAAGACATTTGGGGTCTTGGGGTTGGCTTAATTAGGAACAGAGCTTTATGTCTCAGTATATTCAGTTTTGAAAATTGTATAGAGAGGGAAAGTTTGTGTTGTTGATTCTATTACCAGCGTTCACATTACAGTTAGCTGGAAATCGGAGCGGTCTTGGGCTTTCTCCTCAACTCATATTTACCCTGTCAGGATCAGGTTGTGGCCACAAGAAGGCGTATCATGCATATGTAATGTAAAGCTGTGTTGTTCTTAATTCGAGGAGGATTTCCCCCAGTCTCTCACCAGTCCCGAGTTCAGGACAGCACATTTCCTCAAGGGGAATTCTTGTAACTAAGGGCTGGTAATTTCTGGGAAGATTTGTTTTTTCAGTTTTCTTTCTCTTGGGTTCATGATCTCAATGTCTTTCTCGATCTCTGCTTTCAGTTTGAGGAAAGGGCTATTCCCCTTCATTAATTTCCCGATCTGGTTCTGGTTGTGCAAAGATGTTTCATGGGGCAAGGTAACCCCTAATTTTCACTCAGGTTCTTGAGGTTACCTGGCACATTCATGAGTTTGGCACTTTATTCTCCTTTCCCTTTCATTATCATGTTAACACATATGCGTGTGCATGCATTGGAAGCCCAAGGCCGCTCTCTAGTTTTTTGGGAGTAGTTAATATCATTCGCATTCTTAAATATCTACTTCTGGATGTAAGTTGTGCTGCTATCAGCAGAGGTGCATTATTGGGAGGTGGGAGATGAAGGAAAAGACCCAGTACTGTGCTAAACCTTGCTTGTGGCAGTATGGGGGTTGGGTGGGGTGGTGGATCCGGGGTTTTGTTTGGGGGAATGGGGGTAGTTGGGGCAAGGGAATGGGCTAATTGTGGGGGGTTGGGGAGGAGGGAGGGTTTTACAGCAGTAACTTTTGGAGTATGGTTGAATGCATTATGTATCCTGTGTGTAGGGCTGAACATATTAAGTCCAATAATTATCAGATGGCCAAAGAGGTGACTTTTGCTATTTGGAATATTAAGGGGATCAGGGGAAAAAATCCAAACAATATCAGGTTCTCAAACATTTAAGCTTATTAGGCTCTCAGATAACTTTCCTACAGGAATCCCATTTATTAGAAGCTGAAGCTTTACAGTTAAGGAGGCAACAGGTGGGGCTGGTTTATGATGCTCAGGGTTCTACTAATAGTTGTGGGGTCATGCTTATCATTAATGAGGGCATTCCCTTTGTCTCCATACAGGTCATTAAAGACCCTGAGGGCAGGTTTATCCTAGATAAAGGCACTCTCTGGTCAGTTCCACTTTTACTTGGTAGTATATATGGCCCTAATATGGATGATCCAGGGTTTTTTATGAGACTCATAACTATTATTCTTCCAATGCTTCCCATCTGTATTATTTTGGGGGGGACGACTTCAATCAAGTCGTAGATTCTAATCTTGACAGGTCAGGTAGTGGACCGGGAGTGGTCTCTCTGGGGCAGAGGGCTTTTAGGGATTTAGTAGAGCAGTGCGGGCTCTGTGATGTCTGGTGTGTCTTATACCCTGATTCTAGGGAGTTTTCTTTCAGGTCAATGGCACACGGCTCGCAGTCCCACATTGATTACATACTTATTTCTCAGGCTCTCCTACCTGGGGTTAAGACCTCCTTGATTCAACCTGGCCCTGTCTCTGATCATTCACTGGTGTTATGCAACTTGGCATTCCTTAATTTACCTAACAGGGAAACCAGATGGAAACTCAATGAACAGCTTCTTAAAGATGCTAAGTATTGCAAGCTCATAAGGGAGAAAATTGAGTTCTTTTTTTTAAGCCAACCCTTTAGACAGTACAAAGCTGGATATTTTATGGGGGGCTTTCAAGGCTTACATGAGAGGGATCCTCATTAGTATGGCAGTGAGTAGGAAAAGGGCACAGGAGAAAGAACTATTATCATTATGGTCCCAAATTCGGTTGCTTGAAATTAATATTTTGGCAAGTGCCCCAGATGAAGATAAGAGGAAGCTCCTAGTGTTGAAAGTCAGATATCTAGAGTTACTTCGGGAAAAAGCAGAACTAGCTATTATTTGTATAAGGGCTAGTTATACGGATCAGGGAGAGAAGGCGGGGTGCCTAGTGACATTGCGTATTAAGCAACAAGAATCTGTGAGATTCATCCCTTCAATTCGGGCAGTGGCAGACGGGTCTCTGAAAGTAGCTCCTACCAAGATAGTACAAGAATTTACCCTATATTATGAAAGATTGTACAGTGACATGGAGTATCCTCCCTGTCCTGGGAGTACGGAGAATTATCTGAGGGATTCCCATCTGCCCTCCCTTTCAGAGCAACACAAGGGCTTTTTGGTTACCCATATATCACAGGAGGAAATTGCTGAGGTTATCAGGGGATTATCTGTAGACAAAGTCCCAGGCCCTGATGGATTCTCCTCCCTATTTTACAAAGTTTTTCAGATCTTTTACTACCAGTATGTTATCGCCTATTTCAATATATTTTAACCAGGGCAGAGGCAGATCCTGACCTTTTTGAGGCCTTGATTGTTCTTCTCCCTAAACCAGATAAACACCCTGAGCTTGTTCAAAGCTACAGATATATATCCCTTCTAAACCAAGATATTAAAATTCTTTTGAAGATACTAGCCAGTAGGTTAACTGTAGTTCTCCCTGAGCTAATAGGTATGAACCAGGTAGGATTTATGAAAGGGTGCTTATCATCTGACCATTTCCGTACCCTATCTCATGTCTTCTCGGCTACCAGGGATGCTGAGTTTCCCACAGGGCTGGTTTCCCTGGATGCCGAGAAGGCATTTGATCATGTGAATTGGAATTTTTTGTTCCGAGTTCTGGAAGCTTTCTAATTCCCCTCTGTATTTATATACTGGATTGCTACATCATAAAAAAACCCCTACAGCAAGGATTTCTGGGAACAGGGCCTTCTCCAAACCTTTTCCACTCCATTCAGGGACCAGACAGGTTTGCCCCTTATCTCCTCTGTTATTTAATTTATTTCAGGAACCTCTCATCCAAAATATTCTCAATAATGCCTCTATACAAGGCATTTGGATTGGGCGTCATGAAATTAAGGTTACTGCATATGCAGATGACTTGCTGATACACTTATCCCATCCAGTATCTTCTGTACCAGCTCTGTTGAGTGAAATAGTAAGTTTTAGTGACCTGTCCAATTACAAACTGAATGCTAGCAAATCCTCATTTTTTCCATTAAACTATAAGGTATTCAAAAATGACATTAGTCCCTTAGGTTTATGTTGGACTCCCAGGTCATTTAAATACTTGGGCATTAAACTATCCCATAACCCCCTAACATGGTTTAAGGAAAATCTTGAATCTCTCTCACAGCTGATAATTCACGATCTTAATAGGTGGTCCAAACTTCCCATTTCACTATGGGGCCGGATCAACATAATTAAGATTAATATATTCCCTAGAAATTTTTACCCTTTACCTCTTCTCAATACTTTTATCCCACTACTCTGGTTTAAAAAGGTACACGGCATATTTATTAGATTTATTTGGGCAGATAAATATCCTCGATTGGCCTATTATAAATTGGCAGCTCCAAAATTTGAGGGGGGTTTGCGGATTCCCCATCTGGCTATATATTATTGGGCCAGTCATTTAGCAAAATGTTTTAGATGGGTATCTCCCGGCCCAGAAAAAGAACAGCCAGCTTGGCTTAGGATTGAATTGGATGTAATTAGGTCCAAGAATCTGGACCCCTTAACCTTATTCTGTCTTAAAATCTCCCAGGTGCTTATGGTTGAGGAATGCCCTATAGTAGTTACCTCATTAAAGGTATATGCAAAATTATGTTCATTTCTGCATTATACCCCTCAGTTGGACTTGGCCCAGTCTATCTGGAATTCTCCATCTTTCACTATTAACAAGAAGCAGATTCCCTGTAAATGGTTGTCCCAATTGGGAGATGGAAAACTACTCTCTTTCATGGATGAAGAGGGGCAATGGTTGTCAGTAGGAGATATTATTAGGAAATTTCTTATCCTGGCTCCCTCTCACTTTAAAGTTATACAGTTAAGGCATTTACTTACAATAGTTTTTGGTAATACCATACCTCTCAACTGTATCACATTATGAGGAATGTTCCTCATTTTATTTCACAAAAGCTCCCTGTTCCACATTGTGAGGACTTGTCCCACATTCAGTGTTAACATTTTAAAGCAAAAATGTATAGTAAATTATTCAAAATATATATTATTCAATTATTAACAGACTTTCTGAATATAAATGCAAACATTTTAACAGTGTTCTGAGCTTCTAGGGTAAAGATTTGATTAAGTGTTCCACATTTTGCTCATTTGTTCCACATTTTGAGATGCAATGTTCCACATTTGGGGGACAAAAGGTTGAGAGGTATGGGTAATACGCCCCCCCCCAGACTGCCACTGCCCTGATACCTGAGGTCTATTCACTTCTTGAATCTTCACGTGTTATATCTAAATTATATCAGGTTTTGTTCTATAAAAGATATGGGGGATTCTTTTGGACCCACGAGATTCTGGAACTCTATCCTTCCTCAGTATCATCTGGATTGGCAATCCCTGTGGAGATCCTATCATAAATATGTTTCTCAAGACAGATTGCATCTCATGCAATATCATATATTACATAACATGCATTGCACCCCGGTAAAATTAAAGAAATGGGGTCTCTTGAACTCCAATATATGTACTAAGTGTTTGCGGGAAGAAGGAACACTTCTTCACATGTTCTGGTCCTGCCCTAAAATTTCCCTTTTATGGGACTCAATCAAGACTTCCCTGGATCCTTTACTGGGCCTTCAGGAGTATTTTGCTCCTGATATTTGCCTTTTAAGGGATCTGTCTTCTATCAGGGTTAAAGTAAGAAAGTTTCATATTTCTATGACTACCTTATCTGTCAAGAAGCTTATTTTACATCTTTGGAAAGACAAGTCCACCCCAACCTTTCAAGAATGGGTGAACGAAATTCTTGCCAATTTGCATACAGAAAAAGTGATTGACAGTCTTCACAATAGGTGGGCAGCATATACCAAAATATGGGATCCCCTTCACTCTCTAATTTTAGTGGCTCAGTCTTAATCATGTCACAGCCTAAAATGCCCTGCAGGTTCTCAGGTAAAGAGCTTAGTACTTGGGGATACATGGATTTGTTACTGTTGTAAGGGAGGGACGGGAGGGTTGGGCAGTTATGTCCTTATAAGTGGCTGTATTTTCATCTCATTCTCATTGTTACTGCCTTTTATTGTGAAAAATGTATTAATAAAGTTTGAATTGGAAAAAAAATCAATTTTCTCAGCCCAGGGGTGTCCTAGGAAGTCAAATGAGGGTGGGGTTTACTCAGGGGGCATCATTATGTTGAACCATGGTGGTGGTTTACTGCAATTCCTTCAATTTTTTGATTTAAAACATTTTTAATTCTTTGTTCATGAGCCTGCAAATTCTTTGATCACAAGCCTGCAAATTCTTTGATCATGAGATTCTTTGATCGTGATCATGCATCATGAACGAGGGACGAGATGGCCCAATTTAAAAATCAATTTTCTCAGCCCAGGAGTGTCCTAGGAAGTCAAATGAGGGTGGGATTTACTCAGGGGATTTTTAATTCTTTGATCATGAGCCTGCAAATTCTTTGATCATGAGGCTGCAAATTCTTTGATCATGAGATTCTTTGATCACCATCTTTGATGGCGAGGGAAGGACAAGATGGGCAGATTTTTTATAATGGAATAGATAGGGAAATTTTACCAATCTTTAACATGGAATATCTCAGAAACAGTTTGGTCTTTTTACTCGAAATTTGGAGAGTGTTTTTGGGATGTCCTGTAGATGTGAATTGTGGTGTTTACGTGTCAGAGAACATTTGTTTTGCAGAGATATTGCATGATGCACTTTACATGTTTCAGACAGTGTTTTGTTTGTGGTGGTGGCTTGAAATTGATAGGATACCTAGCCTTAGTGTCATGGATGTAGTTTTCAGTCATTGTGTGTGTTAAATGTCAACAGGTACAGAACTGTGACAGTCTGACGAATGAAAATCTCATACATTAAAATGTTATAACTCAGACATGGTTTGGTCTTTTCACTTGAAATTTGGAGGATGTTGATGGCATTGCCTGTAAATTACAGTATTTCCATGTCAGGAAATATTTTTTGGGAGATATGGCTTGGCGCAGTTTATGTTCTACGGACAGTGTTTTGCTTGTGGTGGTGGCTTGAAATTAATAAGATACCTAGCCTTAGTGTCATGGATGTAGTTTTCAGTCATTGCATGTGTGAAATGTCAACAGGTGCAGAACTGTGCCACTCTGATGAATGAAAATTTCAAATGTTGACATGTCGTATCTTGGACATGGTTTGGTCTTTTTACTTAAAATTTGGAGGGTGTTGACGGCATGTCCTGTAGATATTAATAGAGGTATTTACGAGTAGGACAATGTATTTTTTGTGGAGATATTGTCTGGCACAGTTTACATTTTGTGGGCAGCATTTTCTATTGTTCTACTAGATTAACATTTGTTTGGTGGCTGGCCTTGCTGTTGTGAATGTACTTTTAGTCATTGGTCGTGTAATGTGGCCTGACACAAGTTGGTGGGAGTGTGGGGCCCCCACCAACTTGTGCAACTTTCTACTTTTCTATTCTTTCTTAAAAAGTTAGGAAATTCTATGCAAATAACTTTGTTAATGCATCAGTTAGGGTTCTTCTACAGCGAAAAATTGAGGAAATTGGATTTAAGGGTTCCCACCCCCACCCCACCCCCACCAACAGGCATCGGGGTGTGAGTTGAGATCATCAGCCCTATCTCTCACCTCATTCTCCTGCACTGCACCACCTCAGCTTGTTTACCCCAGCGCACACCCCGGATGGCGGCAGGGTGGGGGTGGGGTGCAAGGGGTGGAACTCTTAAATTGAATATCCTCACTTTTTTCGATGTAGATGCATTAACAAAGTTTTTTGCATATATATATATATATATATATATATATGTATATTAGAGGCCAAAAAATCCATTTAATGCATTAGTTAGGGTTGTTCCACACTGCAAAGAAAAGTTTGGTCTTTTGGGCTCAAATTTGGAAAGAAGGCAGCCAACATCTACAGATGTGCCTTTTCATGGTTTGTTGACCAAATATTGCACAGATGCCAAGTTACAGTACTCCGAAGTTGACATTTTTGCCTAGTCTAACATGGTGGTGTCTGCCACACCTTTCTGAATAGCATCTGAAAGCAGGTCACGGATCTGCAATTTTCAACATGACAATGTGTAGCAGAAACCTAGCCTGGAAACTCATGAATCACGTGAAATTTAAATTTTTTTTCTACGTCCTACGGTTTACTGACATATCAACAATTTAGTGTTCCAACAGCTACTTTTCTGCTCTGAGGCCCATTATTATGCATACATTCTTTCTACACAATGTGTTTCTCTATGGAGCTGTTGGGCAAATACAGGGTGTGAGCTTCTGTTACTGTTACAGTTACCGTTCCCACTTGTGTTTCCGTACCCGTTTACGTTACCGTTACCGTGTTCGCTACCGTGTGTGCTACCCTTTGCATTCTTGTTTATTTACGCACTTGCATTCGCGTTTCCATTTCTCTCTACTTTGCCATTATTTCTGCTGTTAACATTACTATTTGCACTTCCAATTGCCATACCGTGACCGTGTGCGTTGCGGTTAGCAGTTCCTTACATGCTTGCATTTGCGTTTCTGTTTTCTTTTGAGTTATTGTTACTGTTACCATTACCATTTGCATTTACAATTCTGGTACCATCATCGTGTGCATTATGGCGGTTTGCATTTCCTTATGGGCTTGCGTTTGCATTTCTCTTTTCTTTGTAGTTATTGTTACTGTTACCGTTACCATTAGCATTTAGAATTGCGGCACTGTCATCATGTGCGTTATGGTTTGCATTTCTGAACGAGCTTGGGTTAGCATTTCCATTTTTGTTTCCTTTGGTGTTATTGTTGCTGTTACCATTACCATTTGCACTTCCAATTGCCATACCGTGACCGTGCACGTTACGCTTTGCATTTCCATATGTGCTTGTGTTTGCCTTGCTGTTTCTGATCATTTTGGCATTACTGTTGCTGTAATACTTAACATTTGCTTTTATGATATCGGTGCCATGACCGTCTGCATTACCAGTTGCATTGACATATGTGCTTGCATCTCCGTTTGCGTCACTGTTCGCTTTGCCGTCAGTTTGCACTTGCGTTTCTATTAATGTTTGTGTTACCTTTTACGTTTGCATCACCATGTGTGTAACCATTAGTGCTTGCGTTTGTGTTGCAGTTACTGTTACTATGTCACTACACATCACATGGTGGGCCCATGCTCCCACCACCACATTCTATTCACTATTTATAGCACTCATTCTCAAAAAGAAGGAAAATTCATGGCAAAAAACGATGTTTAATTCATCAGTTAGGGTTGTCCCACAGTGACAAAAGCAAGGAAATTTGGTGTTAGGGTTGAAAGCCCCACTTGCACCCCCAGCCCACCCCCCTTACTGGCATCGGGGTGTGTGTTGGGCTCATCAGTCCTAACTCTTACCCCATTCTCCTATACCTCAGCTTGCTTACACATGTGATGGGGTGAGAGTTAGGGTCAACAAGCCCAACGCACATCCCGATGCTGGTTGGGGGTGTGTGCTTGGAGTGCAAGGAGGGCTTTCAACCCTAATACCAAATTTCCTTGCTTTTGTCACTGTGGAGCAACCCTAACTGATGCATTAAATGGAGATTTTGCCATGAATATATATATATATATATATATATATATATACGTGTGTGTATGTAAGTGTCACATGTATGGTTGAGGAGTTGCAGAATGCCAAACAATGCAAAAAAAGGACTTTTTGTGTGTTTCTTTGCTTGCACCTACAGCCCACATGATTTGCCCATTTGAAATGAAATCTTCAGGGGAAGATGCAGTCTGCATCACCAATGTGCCTTTTGAAGATTTGGTATAAAAATATTAAACCGTTCAAAAGTTATTCAAAACTAATTTCCCATTATAGTCAATGGGGAAAAATTATATGTGCCTCATGAAAGTGTCTTAAGTACAATTTTCCTTTTGCACATGACCCTTTTACTTTTGTGCTGCCACCATCTTGTTTTCAGTTAGTGAGATAGAAAAATGCCTGGCATTTAAATTTGGGACCATCGAGGTAAACATTAACTGTTGTGTTTACCTAGTTGGGTCCTGAGAATGCAGCTGTGTAGGCCACTGTGTAGAGACCAGCAGGCAGTGGGGATACACACACACATATGCACTGGAAGGGTCAGCACAGGTGTCCATAGCCAGTGGCTGATGGCAGGGCACTTGCACCATGGGCACATATGTGGGTGTGTGCCCCACACATGGTCAGTGCATGTCACAGCCCATGCAACATGTGACATGGCATGATGGTGGCCTGCCAGGCTTGGTGGTGTGGGCAACATGCAGTGAGGCAGTGCATGGGGGCATGGTGCACTCACAGGCTGTTACATTGTTTTCCAGGTGCCAATGGTGGTGTGAGGAGAAAGCAGCAGGGCCAGGATGCATGGTGGTGTTCCCTGGAGTGGGTGATGTGACACCTGAAGTGGAGTGATGCATGGGCATACACAGTCAGGACCCAGATGATGGTCCAGGGCAGGCAACAGTTGGCACCACATCAGGATGCAGAGGATGCAAAGGATGAGGAGGATGTGGAGGTGACAGAGAGGGAAGTCCTGGGTGACTGACAGGTGTATTGCCAGGGCCGGGTGACAGTGCTGAGGGACCACCTGCGGCAGGTGACACGGCTGACATGGCAACAGGCGGGGACATCTGTGGCACAGCTGGCCGGGTGGGTGCTGACCAGACCAGGGATGGGGAATTCCCCATGCATGGCAGTGGTGATGCAACTCCCAAACAAGGTTCAGGGCAGTCTGGGAGTGAAACAGACACATCGCCAGACAGGGATGAGAGGAGTGATGATGTCATGCAGCCCCAGCCACACACCCTCCTTGACTTTGCCCATGGACTCAGCTGGTGCATCAGGCCAATGGCAAGACTGCTGACTGATATACATGAAGCAGTGCAAAACCTGCTGGACTACCAGCACCAGAATAGTGGACATTGAGTGGGGGGCATGGGAGTGCAACATTGTCCTGATCACACTCCTGCAGTCTCCTACATGCCATGAACAGGGCTCATTGGGTGGTATGGACTCAGGTCACTGGGACATCAGGGAATGGGTAACTCTGCATGCAATGCAGTTAATTGCATCACTGTTGTAAGACTGTTGCTGTGTGTGGAACTGTGTCCATTGCATTGTGTACCTCTTGGATCACCCCAACTGTTGATGTTGTGTGTTGCTTATGTGTACCCAATACTTTGTTTTTCCCTGTGCAAGCTGTGTCTGTGTCTGTGTGTCATTCTGTACTGTGCATGTTCATCACCTATCTATACTGTGTACTGGATGATGCCTGCCACTGTGTGGGTATCAGCCCACAGGGCCTATGCAGAGCACCATGTCGACAACAGGGACCACTGTTCAGCAACATGTGGATTGCACCGCATTGTGCCACAGGTGTTGTCAATGCCACACACTGGGCACAGTGTCAGGACACTATCTCCCTGTGGGCCTATGCCACCCAGTGTTGGGACCCTCTTAGTTCCACAGTGGCAAGCCACAGTGGTTAAGCCAAATCACCAGTTGACAGGGTGTGACCCCATGGTTTGAGCCTGCATGTGTCATGCATGTGTCGGTACCAGACGTGTGGGGCTGGGTGGTGTGCCATAGTATGTGGCATACCACAAGACCCACCCAGTGGACTGCAGTCTGCAGCTCTGTATGGCTGCCATGGTGGCATGCCCCACAATGGGTACTGTGTGTGAGTGTTGGTGCTGGGTGGTATGTGGAGCCCCTTGTGTGGTGGGGAGGCAACAGTCCTGCAGTGGCCATGCACCAGTGTGTGGGGGCATGCATGGCAACATGGACAGGTATGGTGCTGTGTGTGCCAGGGGCCACGCCTGTGCTGGTGCTCCACACCATGGTGTGTGTGTGCACCCACTGCTAGCACTGGTCACATGGGGGGCTTGCCTGGTTGGTGATGGTTGGTGGTGCACGGGTGTGGGTGTGCAGCGTGTGCAGTCTGTGGCATGCCATGGTGTACCCACCCGGGTGCATGCAACTGATCACAGGGCTGGCATTGGAGGTTGTGTAGGTGTCCAGTATGTGCCATCTGGGATGGTGGTGTGCCTATTGCTAGCATGGGAGTGTGCCACTGTCTGGGGATGCAGGCTTATGTGCATGTCCCATGCTGCAGTGCCATAGCGGGGTGTGCCATGGCTATGGGCACTGTACAGGGGATATGGGGTATGGGTGCATGCAACACAGGTATGTATGGCACATTCACCTGCACATCCATGTGAGGTGTGTGTTGTGTTGGGGTCCCTGCTTATGGTCTGTTGTGTTCACTGGACCATTGCATTGTGGTGGCCAGTGCAATTGGCTGGCTCCCTCCTCTGATGTGCATGCCTGGCAAGCTGCATGCATCCTACCAGTGTGTGTGTGTGTGTGTGCTGGCCTCCCCCTCTGGCCTATAGTGTCGGGTGGTGCACTCTGTGCAGTGCATGGTGGCTGTATGGCCATGATGTTGCTCTGTGTTGCATCCTGCAGTGTGAAACACCCTGTCTCACCCCACCACAGGCAGCACTGTATGCACCCTGTGCCTCTGTGACCACTGTCGTGTCACTGGGGGTATCTGTTGTGCCACAGCGGTCCCTGACATACTGCAGCTGTTGTCCCCCCTAGCTCCAGTGCTGTTGCCAGCTGCTGCTGTCTGAACAACAGGTGCTGCTGCTGGTGCTCCTTGCCTGGCCAACCACCCTTCACAGGCCATTCTATCTGCCTCAGGGTGGGGCCTCTTGTGGCCTTGGGATCGGGCTGTCATGTGTCGTCCCAGCCTCCGTGCTGCACTGGGTTTTGGCATGGCCATATTGTCGTCTATCACTGTACTGTTCTGTATCTGTCCTGACTGCTCCATGTCACTGACAGGTGGGTAGATGTCCATCCCCCTGTGTCTATCATGTTCCAGTACCCCTCTGTGCCTGTGCACAGCTTCAGCTGTGCCACTGGGTGTTTCACTGCAGTTGTCTACTGTGCCTTGTGCAGCGGTGGCCCCCTGCAGTGTGTGCCCCACTGCACCATGTCCATCTTCCACACCAGCATCACTGCATGGATCTAGACCATCCCTGATGTCCGTTGAGCCCACGCATCTGTCTTCAGAGGCACTTGCATCCAGCTGCTGTTCCACATTGTCTGTGTGTGCCTGCCGTGTCACCCACAGCCCTGTCCTCAGGCATGGCTGTGCATGTCATGTGCTGTGTCAGCACAGCTTCTGGATGTTTTCCCATAGGCAGCAATGGCTGCCCTATGCCCTGTGCATTCTTATGGCCCAGTCCCACATCCTGTATGAGAACTGTGTTCCCCATGCTGTGGTGGTCATCTACTACTCCTCTGCTGTGCCACCACACACTGCAGTCCGGACATACCTGTGGGACCAGTGCCACACTGACTGCCTGTTGTTGCATGCATCTTGCAATCTCCTGCAGTGCTGTTGCCATTGCCATTGCCATTGTTGCCTCAGTCTGGGTGATATGCTGCCCTATGCTGCATTCCATGATCATAGTCTGCCATTCTATGGCGTCTGTTTGTCGTGTGACACACAGTCATATATCCTGGAGTAGCCTTGTTGTCGGTGTTGTTTGGCATGCCCCTTCCTGGATCCCATGTATGATGGCTGTGTGGATATCTGCCACTGTCTGCTGCAGCTGGCCCATGTGTGCAACCGTGGCAGTGATGTGTTCCTGTATGCTGTCTTGTATCCCTGCCAGCTCACGCTGTGCTGCCTCCTAGGTGAGCAGGACATCCTGGCAGTATCATGACAGGTCTACCCCAAGGTCATCCTCCAGTGGCAGTGGTGTTGCACCATGTTCACCTGCCCCACCTGCACCTCCATGGTCTGGTGTGGCAGTGCTGTGTGCCTGGCCATTGTGGCCTACAGTGGTGGGTGCATTGTTCACCTGTCCCACCAAAGGGCTTTCCCCTCTGTCTCCCTGCTGCTGTGTGTCCACCATGGTCTGGTGCTGGTCTGCAGATCTGGCCACAGGTGTGCTTTGCCCAATGGTGCTGCTGCTGTCGGATGGCATGGCATTTTTGTCAGTGTCATTTCCCTGTTGGTCATCTGTCTCACTATCTGTCACCCTTCTGTGGGCCTGGCTCACTGTGTTGTCACTTGTGGATGCCTGCTGTTGTTCCTCATCACTGCTGCTGTGACTGCTGTGCTCAGACACTTTGCTGTCACCGTGAGTCACAGCATGGCATTATGGTGGTGTTGCTTGCCTGGCTGTGACATGTTTTCTGGTCACTGTGGTCTGGGCACCTGCTGGGTATACAGATAGATGTGCACAGTGCATTACCTCAGGTGCCCACATGCCAGTATGTGTCCAATGCCATGGTGCATATCCAGCCTGTGGCAACCAGTGGAGGGGTCTCCTCCTGCATCTCCTGCTACTGCATGGTGGCCCAGGCCACACTGTGTCCTTCTGCACCTAACCCCAGGCTCCTGTCCATTGTGGGTCCCTGGTGCCCCTATGGTGCTTCTGCCTCCACTGATGGTGCCACATTGGCTGTCTGCACAGTGGCACCACCTGCCACATGCATGCCTAGTGCTTACCTTGTGCATGTTGTTGCCAATACAAGTCTAGCTCAGTGTCACCCTGTATGCTGCACATGCTGATCTGTGCCACTACACATTCCTCATGTCTGTTGAGGGGCCATGGTTGTGTGGGTCCTCCTCCCATTGCCATTGTGTAGTGACTGTTATGGGCTGCCTTCTTCTTGGCATGGCACTTGATGTCACAATGCTGCTTCTGCAGCTCCCTCACACTGTGCTTGCTGGGTGCCACTGCATTCACTAATCTGGCTACTTCATCCCATGCCTCCTGTCACTGTATCTGTACCTTCTGGTCCCCTCCCTGGGACAGTAGCAGGTCTGCCTGTTGAGTGTCACACACAGGTCAGGGCCTTGCACCATTGCCCATTATGCTCTTGTACTCCAGCCAAGTGTCTCACCTACTTGTGCCTCTATTGCATCCAGGAGGATGTCTGTCTCATGGTCTGTGAAGTTCTTTTTCCTGGCGTGCTCAGTCTTCTTCCTCCATGTCTCTGGAGTTGGCTGCCACCTTTCTTCTTGCTGCGTCCTCCATGGTTTGGCCATTCCTCCACCTCTTTCATTTAGATGCTGCCTGTACCTTGTGTTTCACCTACACCATTTATTTGATGCACTTTGCATTCTTACGCCATGTACGCTGCATCTGGCACATGATGCATCCCTTGCAGAATGGGGTGCATTGCCAATGATGCAGGGGGCTTTGGCTCATGGTACATCTGATGCACCTTGCACTGCTCTAAGGTCATCTTTGAGAATCAGGCCCATGCTCTCTATTCAGAGGTGCAAGTTGCAGAAGGTCACCAAAGACAACAACACTCTTTCCACCAAATGGCTGACCATCCTCAGTTCCAAATATCTCTTGGAGGCCCAGATGGATACATGCAACATGATGTTTGAGACCATACTACAGTCAACACTCAGATATCTGTCTCCCTTGGTTCCTAGGCATGTTGATGGATATGTGAGAGAAACAGTTAGACGCATCATTTTCTGTCTGATTGTCAGAACTCATGGAAACCATTTAGAAATGCAGGAAAATAGTTTCTGGTGAGCCTGCAATACTTTAATGACTCTACATACTAAGTAAAACACTAACAAAATATGGCTTAAAATGTAAAATGGTTTTTATTTCTTATTTTTCATATTGTTTCTTGTTTTAACATTGTTTTACACTAGGCAGTTCTGTAGTGCTACAGTACTGCAGTACAGTATATTTTTATAGTACTGTACATTTTCCTCTTTTTAAAACAATTCACCTTGTTACAGTACAGTAATCAAAACAGTACCCTGTACCCCATCACAAGAAATCATGGCATTTTTCAGTTTCATGAAAAACATTCCACCACACCGTCACAAAGCATGGCATCCCCCTTCCCCAATGCAGTACTGTATGGTACAAAAGCATGGCAATTTGTTTTCAACCTTATGGAAAGCAGTTCTCCACATCACCATGAAACAATTCACTTGCAAAGAAAACAGTCCCCCACAAGCCCAGAATAAAGCATGGCATTTGTTTAAGCATGGCATTTGTTTAACCTTCAACACCACACCATCAAAAAACCATGGCCACATAGTGCCACTGTTAATCTATCTTTATTTTTCTTTTTTCCAGACACTGGCTCTGTTGAAAGTGTAGCTTTGGGTTCCATCTGAAAGAATAGACCAGATTCATCCATGTTGTAAATGTCATTAGGGTCATACTCTTTCAAAACTTGTTGCAACTGCAGACGTCCATCAGACACAACTCCTTCATCCACACTTGCAGCCTCACCATGCAGTTTGTAATGCCTAATATTGTGACACTATTTAAATCTTTGCAGCCACCCCATTGAAGAGGAAAAGGAGTCTGGCACACCCAGATGCTGGCCAAGTGATTTTGCTCTGGCTAGCAGGACATCATCAGATCACTTATGGTTACTTTTTGCATCCTGGCATCTGTGAACGATAAAAACAGGGCATCCTCTAGTTGCTTATGCTGAGGCTTTCTTACTTTAGTTGAGGCATCAGATGATGAACAGGCTAACCACTTGTACTTGTCTCTCAAAATGTCTGAAACTGTGGATTTTCCTATTGACAGTTTATGCTCCTTTAAAACATAGGCAACTATGTCAGACCTTGAGCATTTCAGATTTTGGGAATGGAAAACACAAATGCTGCATTTAACATTTGCAGCAATGGCTGTCCTGGCCCTTTTGTTTGCAGGCTCCATCTTACAGCACTGTACGTACTGTGCTGTGCAGATTACAGTCTACTGTAACCACTTTCAATCTGTAAAAAAATGTTGCTGTTTACTGTACTGCACAGCTGTGCCCCCCACTCTGCCTTCTGCCACCCCACATGAAACAACAGGTGGTGCTCCAACATTTACTTTTATGGCTGCTTGATTGGTGGCAGAAAGTCACTGTATCCCCCTCCTCTGCTTTCTGTCCCCCTCCCATGAAACAACAGATGGTGCTCAAACATTTAATTTATGGCTGCTTAACTGGTGGCAAAAAAAATTGCTGTACCCCCTCCTCTGCCTTCTGTCCCCCCCACATATAAAACAACAGCTGGTGCTCCAACATTTAGTTTATGGTTGCTTGATTGGTGGCAGAAAAAATCACTGTACCCCCTTCTCTGCCCCCATAAAACAACAGGTGGTGCTGCTCAACATTTAGTTTTGGCTCCTTGACTGGTGGCAAAAAAATTGCTGTACCCCCTTCTCTGCCTTATTCACCCCACACACACCTGAAACAACAGGTGGTGCTCAACTTTTAGTTTATGGCTGCTTGATAGGTGGCTGAAAAAGTCACTGTCCCCCTCCTCTGCCTTTTTGCCCCCACCCACATGAAACAACAGGTGGTAATCCAATATTTACTGTTTGGCTGCTTGATTGGTGGCAGAAAAGTCACTGTACCACCCTCCTCTGCCTTCTGTCCCCCCCACCTCACATTTAACAAGTAGTGGTGCTCCAAAACTTACTTTATGGCTGCTTGATTGGTGGCTGCTTTGCCTGCTTCAGTTTGTCTGCACAACAAGTTTGAGGTGCAAATTACATATTTTACATGTACTGTACAGGTTTTACTATATATTGCTACCTGTACTGTTTTTCTACTTTATGTAAGTATTGTACACTATGGTACAGTAGTTTTCTTAGTCTTCACAATGATGTTCATGATGGCGCATTTACAGAGTTCTCCCAACGTGGCTGGATCCTCCTTGATGTCCTGCTTCTTCTGATTGGTCTGCTTGGAACTAGGGTTTTCAGAACCCTCTGAAGCTCTGGGTTCTAGTTCTAGTCTAGAACTTTTGAAAAAGTTCTAGGGTTCTAATCTTTTTTAGAACTTTTTAGAACTCGAACCCTATTTTTTAATTGTGCTGCCAGTAATGAAGATGGTAATAAAATACATGTAAAGGAAAAACTGCTCAATATAAGAGGGAGAGAAATTATCATGTGTGACATTGATAGGAATACAACTAGGTTTGTCTGTGGTTTCTTCTGTTTGCTAAAGCCAGCAACTTAATACATAACAGGCCCACCCACCCACCCATATGTTAAAGTTTTCCTGCTGCAGTTGCAGCATAGTCTATGAAGAAAGAAAGAGGCACATTAGCCATTTATGTACTCAGTTATATATACTCATTGTCATGAATTATGAGAAACAATAACTGATATTACCTAATCTCAGCTATTGCTCTTTCTGTTTTAAATGGAGTAAATCAAAAGTTGCTATGTTTAAAATAAAGCTTTTATAACAAAAGTCAAGCCAAGTACTGCAGCAGCAGCACGTGGAACTGCTGCAAAACATATTATGTCATAACGTAGTCAGTCAAGACATTTGAATAAAAAAATATGCCAGTCATTGTTGCTGGCAAAAAATGCATGCAGTTTTCTAAGATAATGCATACATATACCAACAATCTTGTTGGCAAATTGAAGTAATACATACAATTTTCTAAGATGATGCATTTTTGCAACTGATACATCAATAAAATCTGTATTTCAGTCACATAAATAAAAAAAGTGGTTTCCTCACCACATACTAACTTAAGGAACATTTAATGTAGCTGCAGCAGTTGGAATGTGACATTTAAGGGACAGTGTCTGTCAACCCCATTATGTATCAAATTATCACTACTTATAAAGCAAAAACACTTTATGATAGGTCACATTCTGTGAAAACTACTGATGCAGATTTTCTTTTATTTCTGATTCCTTTATTCTTTTTTTAAAGGGCACAGTACAATTGTGCTAGGTGGCAACAGTTTTCCATGTATTTAATAAGAAAATATATATATATATATATATTACATGTATAGTAGGTTCGGTCTGTTATCATCTTTTTCCTCGCCATCCCCAGCCGATCATGAATCTGTAAATGAAAAGACTAAAACAACACCCACCTTTCACCCCACCACAAATTCCATTTTTCTTCCACCACCCTCATCTGTGCAGTAGTGCCCATACCACCCTTGCACCCATGTTAAAACCAACCCACAACCCTCACCCCCTCAAGCATGTATTCCACCCTCCTCCCTCACCCAAATGTTTAAACTACCCCCACACTTAGTCATGAACTACCATTCATGTCACCCTTCTCCGTCCCTCACCCATGTTAAAACCCAGTCCCCCAACCATCACCCATGTACTAGCATCCATTTTGGTTTATGGCTAACATTTCTGTAATTGAAAAAATAATAAACAGCTGCCAATTAGAACTCATTGTTTTGCCCTCTTTAAAATTGAAAAATAGACCACCTCCCGGTCCCAGCCCATACTGATGCACCACAAAGTCACAGAAGGTAAATCCAAAAATATATGTTTGCACTTTAATTATAAATAATATGATACAGAAAGGATTGAGTGACAGTGTCCCTTTTATGCCAAATTTGGGCCTGTTCCACTGATGTTAAAATTGCCCTGTATATAAAACTTGTTGACTTTAGTTTAGACCCTAGCTACAAATCAGTTTGCCATGAAATGGTGAAATTTGTGGGGGGGGGGTATATAGTCCAAGGTAGTAGATCGAGAAATGAGAGAGATAACCAAAGTCATCACAGTCTGTAAAAGTTTCCTTTTTGGTGCAGAGAGACTCTGTCCCACACAATATTTACCAGCCACTACCATCTGAGTTGTCATCACCATCAACATCCACAACATCAATCAATTTAGGATCAGTTTGTATACTCTTGTAGGGATATGAAAATCTTGACTTATTAACTTTAATAAAAGTTAACGTGTGTACATTTTCTGGCAGCAACCTATTTCTGGTGTCTGTCACAATATTGCCAGCTGTACTAAACATGGATTCTGAAGAGACACTTGTTGCAGGACAACCAAGATATTTACAGGCTTCATCATACAGCTCTGTCCAAATTGACTTTTTTGATCTCCAGTATTCAAAAGGGCATGCATCAATAGGAATAGGCAGTTCTTGCAGGTAACTGTCTACCATGATGGACAGAGACCGCTCAGAAGAAGAATCAGCAGAAGCTGGTATGGCAGCAATTTGGGAAAGGTTTTGCCACAGTTTTAGGTTGCTACTAAGGGTTGAAGAAGTGGCAGTTGTGGAACAACTACTGTTAATGTTTGGTGACTTTTCCAGTTCTGTATCCCTTTGTGAAGATGAACCTGCATGTTGTGGTGATGACAACCTGAGGGTACTATGCGTGTCTGGGTTTGACTCCTGTGAGTGCTGAAGCTCATCTAGCAACAGACATTTGTACTGCTCTTTATGATCTGTTTTTGGAAGATGTATAGCCTTGAACCTGGGATCTAAGAGAGTTGCAAGGATGTAGTGTTTTGATTTCGTCATTGCAACTAATTTGTCATTGGTTTTGAAGCGCTCGCTCATTCTCTTTACAAGATTCCCATGATACAGGCGACATGTTGTCTGTGCTTCAGATCTGTCTTTTTCTACTTGTAGATTTAGAACACTAAGATGATGTGAAATTAGCATTATGAGTGGGATAACCTGACTCACAGATGTGCCTTCAGAAGACATGTCCCTTGTAGCTGTCTCAAAAGGAGCTAGGATGCAGCACACAGTCTCCATTAATTTCCATTGCAGCACAGACAGCATAATGCCATCTCCAATAATGTAACTGGAGCAATACTCATGTACAGCTGCTTTTGCTCCAAGAGGCGCTGCAGCATATAAAGCGTTGAGTTCCAACAAGTGGAAACATTTTGAATCAGCTTTTGCTGGGGCAGCTTGTGTTTTTTTTGCAGTTTGGACAATGTCCATATAGCCTTGGTTGAATGTGAAAAGTGAGTCACAATTTTTTTGCAAACAGCAATCATACCATCCACTTGTGTTTCATTGCTGAGAAATCCCATGACAATTAAATGTAAGCAATTTGCAAAGCAAGAAGCATGCATAAATCCTCCATCCTGTACTGCTTTCAAGATGTTGGCTCCATTGTCACTTACTATGAAGCCACATTTTAGACCATGAGAATAAACCCATTCACCAAGGAGGTCATTTAGTTCCTGCAAGATGTTTGCAGCAGTATGACTTTTCCCAAAGTTCTTTATACGCAGCAGCGCCATCTTTTGGGGTGTCTTTGTTTTTGAAGAAGCACAAAAAAATGTGACCCAATGAGTGGTAAGGGACATGTAATCTATGTTTTGAGTGCTGGTCCACATATCTGTTGTGACATGAATAACCCCACCCTCTGCAGTTTTAAGTGCAAGCATCACTGTCGCTTTCAAAGCCTGATAAATGTTTGGTATTTCAACATAGGAAAAGTACCTTCGATGAGGAACATTGTAACGAGGCTCTGCTAATGTCATGAGCTCCTTAAAATCCTCCTGATCTACCTAAAAGTATGGGAGAAGGGCTCTGGCTAACAGTTCACCAATTCTGTGATTAAGATGAAGGGTCTTTGGATGATTTCTAGTAAAGGTATTCTTCCTTTCAAATGCCTGAGACAGTGTTAGCTGTTTACAACATGTCCCTGTTGGTTTATTATACACCGTGCTTTGATGGGCAGATGGATGCTGAGATGGTGGACTAGGACTTATACATTCAGTGCCATCACTGGATGTGCTACTGGTACTAATGGTGCTGGCATTGGTGGTAACAGTGATCCTAGGGCTGGCAGTGGTTCTGTCCGCATCAAGTTCAGACAATTCAGTATTCATTTCAGATTCCTGACCCTTCTCACGTGTGGTCTGGAAGATGGAGGACATGGGTTTTGGACGATCAAGCAAAATTGAATGCTTTTTCAGATGGCGTTTAAGAGCCGTAGTGCCAAGGCATGACACGACTTTACCACGGCTTACACTCTGTTTACACAGGGAACAAACTGCTCTGCATGGATCAGTTTTACTGACAGAGAAATAATTCCACACCTCAGATGTGACAGATTTTGTTTGAGTGCTAGGAAGATAGCTAAAGACTGTTTGTGTCTTTTCACCTGTCCTAACAGAACCTGGGACATGCTCCTTGGTGCTAGAAGAGTGGGCAGAAGACTCTGATGGATTTTCATTGCTGGCCAATACAGAAGTGGTGGATTCAATGGATATGTCCTTTTCATTGCCAACAGTGCTGGATGTATTTGCAAGTGCACTACCTGATTCATTGTCAGCAGACTTGCTCATTTCACTTTGTTGAGGAAGTAATGATATGTCATAAGACACAACAGTGTCGGACTGAGACAAAGAGCTACTGTCTGAGTCAGAGAGGGACTCACTGTCACTTGCATTATTACTGCTAGTCACAGGGATTTTAACAGCATGAATGGCATACCTTATGGTGCCTCTCAGTGTGACCCCAGCAGCTGCACAGGTTTTCTTAAAAGGTCCCCCTTTACCATACTTTGCTGTTGCTCTTTTGCTGTTTGTTGAATTTTTATCACATGAAACATTTTGGTTATTTCTGCTAGCACCAGGATTACCACTACCACCAACACCTGCTCCAACACCAGCACTAGATGCTTCATCTATGTTGGTGTCAGCCATAACAGAACCAGTATACTGCAGTGAATACACCCACACAATTCCTGTGTAAGAAAGCAATGTGATCTATGATCACTGGCTATAACTTCAAAATTTTATTTTGGCTATGTGACACTGTGATGCAGTGGACTGAAAGTAATTGAAGAATATGACAGTTTGCAACTAAAGGATCCCAGGTTCAAGGCTTACAGAATAATTGGGCTCCTGGGCATAGGCATACACATAGCAGAGAAGGGGCGCACATCAGCAGAGTAATGGGCTGACCACAAGAGATGGAGTTACACAAACAAACCGAGGAAAGAGATTTTTCTGTCTCTCCTCCCAGCACGGAAATATATTTCTAGGCTTTTGTCATGTATTTAAGGATAATGCCACCACACGACAACTGGCCACTGGGCCTCTCTTGGTAACACAGACTGGATAGGGTACAGTGCAGTCAAAAGGCACACAGCAGATGGGCTGACCACAGGTGACAGAGTCACACACACATATACAACACAAGGAAAGATATTTTTCTGTCTCATCTCTCAACAAGGAAATATATTTCTGGGCTTCTGTCATGTATTTAAGGATAATGCCACCACACGGCTGCCCAACAATGGGCTTCTCGCAGTAACACACAATGGGTAGGGTACACAGTCAGCAGCAGCAGCAAGGTGATGGGAACACCACAGGAGAATAGAGAGATACAGTGTAGTGGAGTCACACACTCAACACACAAGTAGGGAGTACTGTGTAAAAAAATAAATAAATAAAAAAATAAATAAAAATAAAACAGCCTGGTGTTGTTCTATCAGGAATTTTATAGGGTGGAATAGAAGAACACTCAGCAGTACAGTACTACAGAATCCCCTCCCTGTCCTCCTGATTATTTTAGCTTGTTTTGTGGAGTAGGGTATAAAGTAGTAAGTAAAAATGCCATCAAATTCAAATGTTTCAACTTCTCAAAGACTCACACATTAAAGTTAAACTTAATTTTCCTCGAGTCACAATCTGTTTGTTTTAATTTCTTCACCCCTTCCCCAGCCATCTGATGATCGGTCCTTCTTCCCAGTGTGAAACAACTATGCCACTCAGAAATGAAGTTTTTGAACTGTTGTTTGAGACTACGATAAAATTCTCTCAGTTTCTCTGTTTTACTCAAATGCTCAGCAACTTTAACTTCCCTCACTCTGTCTGTATCATCCTGAGGCTGAGCCTCTCACCAACTGTTCCTAAGTTCGGGCCTCTTCTTTTCCTCGGTTCCCACTCCCAACCCCGAGTCCCCTCCTGGCCTCTACCTTTAGTTTTCACCCCCACCCACCCCTTAGTTTTTTTAATTTCTTTTTTCAGTTTGCAATGCACACACGATGATTTCATTTCACAGTTAGCAAGCAATTGCCAGAGCCAGAGAGCAGAGCTAGCCCAAACAGAGGGAGCGAGCGAATAGCACAAGCTGCTGCAGCCTGCAACTCCTTTATGGCACTGGCTGGGTAAATGAATGTAGCTACAACCGCGTGCCAGTTTACGTCTACCATCCACCACCTGACTGCAGAGCAGATGGTCAGGTGGTAACATGGACTGTGGGGATGAAGTATGCAGGTGCGCAGTCCGACTCCAGTCCACACCATTCAGCCCCCACAAGTTTGTGCATGCCATCATGCACCCTTCCCTTCATTCCACCTCCTTTCTGCCTCCTGTGGCACTGTGCTGCCTCCCAATCCCATCCTGTTTCAACCTCTCTCCTGTACCTTTGGAGCCGACACTATAGGGCTAGGCAAGCTTGCGTTCCGGTTGTGGCTTCTTAAGGCATAAAACAAAAAACAGATTGATTTGAACCCATTTGTGAACCCATTAGTGTTCGAGTTCTGAATTAGAACTCAAACTCCAGGGTTCATGATGGGTTTGATTCTTTCCCAAACTAGTTCTGACAACCCTACTTGGGGCGCCTAGAAGTCGTGCTAAAAAACTGATGTTTCAACAGCATAGTCTTGTGGAAGATCGGTAATCTAGGAGTGGAGACTGTGAGCTGCATAGGAGAGAACATGCAGGATCAGTGACAGAAATGGATAACGCAAGTGATGGTTAAGTGGGTGATCACACAATGGGGTGGGAAAAAATAAGCGGTCGATGACGGATACGTGCGTGCACCGGTAAAATGTGAGTCAGATAAATGAGTGCATACTGTAATATCATTGATGATGAGAAGTTTCTTCTTAAGAAACATCAGTAGCAGCTCAGATGCTACCTCATGGGAAACTTTTTGGTACTCTCCTGTTTTGCCATGCTCTACAGGTAGCATAAACAACCTGGGTAGAGTCACACCACCAATGTTGTATGCTGTCAAACCTGTAGAAGCAGTCATAGCTACAGACATCTCTTCTCCTATATGCATCCTTATCTCTGCTGTGATAGCTTTGATAACAAAACTCTTGGTTGTGCCAGCAGAACCATTAACAAACATACTTTCCACATGTGCATTGCTTCCTCTCATGAAGGATCCTTTTGATTGTAAGGATAAAGAGCTTAAATAGAAGTGTATGTATTTTCAAATATTATAGGGGAACAGTGGCAGGATTTTTAAGACAGTAAATTAATAAAAAGGGAACTAGGAGAGCTTCAGTAGCAGACAGGTAGTGGAATTGCAGTAAAATGAGGGGAGTGGTGCAATGCAGTGACTGTGTGGCAGCCATATTCAGGCAGACCTTCTGGACACTGAGGTGCTGCCCTATCTGCATGCATCTATCTGGACTGTGGGATGAGGTAGCCAGACTCAGAGCGGAAGTAAACTGGATCAGGAGTACCATCACCCCTATCCAGGGACCAGCCAGTCCAATGCAACTGCCTCAAAGGATGCCGAAAATGAGGAGCACTTGGATGACAGTGGGCTCAGGGAGGGTTAGAGCAGTCAGGCAGAGGAACATCCCAGATCCTATTCCACTCAAGAACTCCATATGCCACACTGGCAAATGAGGACAACCAAATACAGGTACCCAGAGAAGTGGAAGGAAAGGATGTGGAGGTTAGCCAAGGAGGTGACCTCGGCGGGAAAGCAGTGGACCCCAGAGGAGGAGGAAGCAAATCCTGGTGGGGACTCCATCATAAGAGGATCCAGCTAGGAACACAGGAGGGGAGGACAGGAGGTGAGGTGCCTACCAGGTGCCAAGGCATGGAGGATGGAAGGAAGATCCTGGGGATCACTAGGAAGGCAAGACGGGAGGGTGAGCTGGACATCATTATCCACCCAGAGTACTAATGACCTGCAAATGGGAGCCAAAGGAAGTTCAGGAAGAGTTTAGGAAACTGGGGTGGGGTCTCAAGCAAGTAGCTACTTCTGTCACTTTCTCAGAAGTACTACCTGTGAGAGGCAAGGGAGAGCATAGGAGTGCATGCACCAGGAACTTTAACTCATGGTTGAAGAACTGGTGCTGTGAGGAAGGGTTTGGATTCATTGGTGACTGTGGACCCACTTGGAGGGATGGAGGTTTGTTCAAGCCTGATGGCCTGCATCCATCCTGGAGGGGAATCCAAGCACTCAATGATAAGTTTAAATGCTACATTGACAAGCATTTAAACTAGCAAAGGGGGGTGGCAGGCCAGCAAGGAGGGTACCTACTTGCTCACCCCCCACAGCTAGCAGTGGAACCAGTGAACCAGAGAAGTGGTTATCTCTGCAAAGCAGTGTGCAAAAGATGGTGATTAGTGCCCAAGAGGTGGATAAGCAGAAAAGGGGCAAAATTCAGCAGACGGGCAGACAGCAAGGAGAACCAGGGATAAATGACAACCAAGAAAGGGGCTGGAGTAGAACAGTGAGACAGTCTAGGCAGGTCAAATCATGGAAAGCCATGTGTGCAAATGCCAGGAGCCTTAGCAACAAGATGGAAGTTCTGGAGGCTGTCATGGTGCAGTCAGGCCTGGACATTGTGGCCATCACTGAAACATGGTGTAATGATAACCACGACTGGGAGATGGCCATACCAGGCTACAACATATTCAGAAGAGACAGAGCAGGCAGGAAGGGAGGAGGAGTGGCACTCTATATGAAAAATGACATAAGGGCCACAGAGATCCAGGAGGAACAAAATGGGGGAGAGATACTGTGAGTTAAGCTGGAAAGGAAAATGGGGACAGCCATCCACACAGGTGTGGTCTATAGACCACCAGCCCAGTAGGAAGAAACAGATAGGGAGCTGATGCTAGCCATCCAAAGGATGGCAGACAAAGTGAGGTAGTACTGGTTGGAGACTTCATTATTCCAGACGTGGACTGGAGCATCCCAGCAGCAGCATCAACTAGAGAGCAGATTTATCCTGGACTCCTTCAGGGTGCCTTCCTCAAGCAACTGGTCATGGAACCAACTCGGCAGAAGGCAATACTGGACATTGTGCTCACAAACAGGGACAGTGTGATGGGGGTAACAGTGGGGGAGCACCTGGGAAACAGTGACCACCAGTCATTGTGGTTTGAAATCACAGAAAGAGCAGAACCAAAACACACAAAAACACGTATCCTGGATTTTAGGGGGCAGACTTTGGGAAAATGGGGAGATACTTGAAAGAGGCATTAAGGGGAATGGGACAGGAATCAGGGGTTGAGGAACAGTGGGCAGTATTTAAAATGGGGATTACAAGAATAACAGAATTATGTATTAAGCAGGTTAGCAAGAGGAAAAGGAAGAGAGACCATAATGGTGTTCCAAGAGGTAGCAAAAGAAAGTGAAAGCCAAAAGATTGCATTCAGGCAATACAAAAGACACAGGCAGAAGGGGATAGGGAGAAGTACCAGGAGAAGCAAAGGGAGGCAGGAGGTCAGTAAGGAAGCCAAAGCTCAGACAGAAGAACATATTGCAAAATCAGTGGGTAGAGGGGACAAAACCTTTTACAAGTACATAAGTGAAAAAAGAAAGACAAAGGGAGGGATAGTGAGACTGAAGGGGGAGGATGGGGGCCGCGTGGAGGATGACAACAGTAAAGCTGACATACTGAACAGGTATTTCTGCTCAGTCTTTACTGAGGAAGAGGAGGATAATGGGTCTTAAGGGAGTACAAGGGGTGAGAATGGTGCAGAAATGGACACAAGTCCCTTTACACGAGAAAGGGTCCTGAAGGAACTGGAAGTAATAAGAGTTGATAAAGCAATGGGGCCAGATGGGTGCACCCAGGGTCCTTAAAGAACTAAGAGAGGTGGTGGCTGAACCTCTGGCTATCCTGTTTAGCCGATCACTGGAAACAGGGGAAGTACCCACAGACTGGAGGACAGCAGATGTAGTCCCTTTATACAAAAGTGGGAACAAAGAGGTAGCAAGGAACTACAGACCAGTCAGCCTCACCTCGGTAGTGGGGAAGATCATGGAAGCACTACTGAAGGAGAGAATTGTGGAACATCTGGTTGTCAATGGACTACAGGACCCAAGGCAGCATGGTTTCACCAGGGGGAGGTCATGTCAGACCAACCTCATTGAATTTTTTGACTGGGTGACTAGGGAGGTGGATCAGGGGAGGGCAGTGGACATGGCCTATCTGGACTTCAGCAAGGCCTTTGACACTGTGCCACATAGAAGACTATTACACAAACTGGGGAATATGGGTGTGGTCAGGACAGTAGTGTGGTGGGTAGGTAACTGGCTGGGTGGCAGGACACAGAGGTGGTGGTAATGGCTGTCCTCCACAGAGGAAGATTGACCAGTGGGGTACCACAGGGATCAGTGCTGGGACCAGTCCTATTCAACATCTTCATCAGTGACATTGCGCAGGACCTAGAAGGCAGAATTTCACTGTTCGCTGATGACACAAAACTCTGTAACAGAGTAGGCACACCAGAGGGTGTAGACAGAATGAGAAGCGACCTGCAGAAACTTGAAGAATGGTCAGGGGTTTGGCAGTTGAAATTCAATGCAAAGAAGTGCAAGATAATGCATATGGGACACAAAAACCCTGGCACAATATATCAGTTGGGGGGTGAGGATATAGCATGCACCAAGCAGGAAAGGGATCTTGGGGTTATCATCTCTGATGACCTCAAGGTAGAGGCAGTGTGACAAGGCAGCAGGTAAAGCAAATAGGATGCTGGGATGTATAGGCAGGGCATTACCAGCAGGAAAAGGAGGTCATAATTCCGCTATACAAGACACTAGTGAGGCCCCACCTGGAGTACAGTGTACAGTTCTGGAGACCATACCTACATAAGGACATAGACAGGGTGAGAAGGTTCAGAGGAGGGCAACAAAGATGGTGCATGGATTGCAACACAAGTCCTATGAAGACAGGTTGAAGGAACTGAACATGTACTCCCTGGAGGAAGGAGGAGAGAGGGGATATGATAGAGACATACAAGTATCTTACAGGGAGGAACAGGGTGCAGGAAAACACTATTTTTAAGCGAAAAGATGTTCCAGGACTAGAGGCATGGGATGAAGTTGGAGGAGGACGATTCAGATGAAACATGAGAAAGAATTTCTTCACAGAACGGGTGGTGGACAAGTGGAACACCCTGCCAGAGGAAGTGGTGGGGGCTGAAACAATCATGGGATTTAAGAATGCATGGGATAGACATAAAGGAATTCTGGAGGTGAGGAGTACGGTGCAACAGACTTCTAGGAAAACAAACTGAACTTACAAGCTCAAATGGGCAGACTGGGTGGGCCATAGGCCCTTATCTGCCGACACTGTCTATGTATCTATGTATCTATGATGCTATGTCTGACAGCTTCAGTGACAGCATCATAAGTAGCATACTGCTACATATTCAGCTGATCAATCAGTATAGTAGGATCCACTGTAACATGAGAAGAATATTACATTGCACTTTTGACTTCACTCATGAGAACAACAGGATCATTCATTGGTAGAGGAGCTCCAAGAGTACCCTCTCCTTCAGGATCCATGTTTTCCTGAGAATTTCCTGGAGTATCTTCCTCAAGCTGTTTCTTAGCTTGTTCCATCTGATCCTTCTCTAATTTTAGTCTACGAATATATCTTTCAGACTGCTGACTGTTGAAAGTCTCATATCTAAGAACTGTTCTTCATATGTGTCACAGTCTCCTTTCAATGTGCTGTCATCCCTTCATGGCTTAAAGAGGAACATTAGAGCAAAGTAGTAATGCTCCTTACTTTCAGTGGTAGAGAGACTCAATTTGCAATGGTCAATGAGCCATGGCTTCTCCCTTTCAGCAAGGCACCCATCAAACTCTCTCACTTTGTAAATGTCTCGAGTCTCATCAGGTGCTACATCTTATAGTCGTACCACTGAGCAACATGGTAGAGCCACATGTGATCCATAGCATTTGCTCAATTTGGTTAGTATGTATCGATCAGGTTATTCTTCAAAATATTTTTTAAAGAGGGGCAGTTTGCAACCATTTCTTCAATCTCATCATGAGACTTCAAAACACACTTTCGTTTCTCTTTGTGGTTGACATTAAGAAACCGTACAGCATCAGACTTGTCATACAAGTGTATCCCAATCAAATGATCACTGGCCTCATATGCTCTGCAGTCCCTGTGAGACAGTGTCTTTAATCCCAGTGACCAGAGCTGTGAACTCAATGATCGGTTGGAAGCTGCTGTCTTCCCAAAGCTCAAGCAAACTTGTCTGCTCATGTTTTATGATGTACAACATGACATTCTGCACAAGAGACAGAGAGTTATCTGCAAGAAATTGCACATCAATGTTTGCCTGCCACATCAGGAGAAGAGTAGGATTGTAGTCTTTGATGAACGCCTCATTCTCCTGTCTGGGTAACTCATAGACCCTCTTAGTGGACTTTGCCTTGAGATGGTGATGCATGGCTGAGAACAAGGCATTCATACATCTCTGCTGGCAGACACTTCTGGGGAAACCGAATCAACACCTTGTGTACCACTCATTACGACTCTTGACTGGTCAGTGAGAGTACTTCCCACAAAGATGATGCTGAAACTTTTGCAACAGCTTCCAGAGTGTTGGATTACCATACTTATCAGGAATGTGGCAAGTCACATAACGTTGAATGAACTTCAGCACTTTGGCTGATTCATTCTCGCCGATATGAGGAGCATCCTTAATCCACAACAGCATATGAATGTGTGGTGCACCTTGCACCTGATATTCTGCCCTCCAAAAGTAGTGGTCAACTAACCCAAGAGGAGGATTGTCCTTTGACAAAATGAATATCAATATCTCATGGAAACAATGGAAGAAATGCTGAGACACTGAAACTGGATCAAGTGTGCACATCTCACCAAGTGTCATTGATGAAATGCCATTGGCATCAGAATTTACCCACCTCAAGAGTTCAACTAACTGATCCCAGCTGTACTCTGCACAGCTTAGTGTTATGAACCCAGTAGCTGCACCATACTCACACAACAAGGTCATGACCTCTGAGTGTCTACGATATCAGTATTCTTTTGTGACATGTAGACTTGACAGCATAGATGTCAAATTCCTCTGTAGTGTTTAGTCTTTTTCTGTCAGCTGCTGCAGAAACTGAGCTGCTGTCATACCTTCCAATGGGGTAGTCAATCGGAGTGTATGCACAATGGACACAGAGAGTACACTAAGCTCACTCTCCCACAACAGGTGGAACAAGTATTGCATGTTCCTACAGAATTTGCCATCCTTGTTCAGCACTCTTGATGTTTGGTATTCAGCACTTTGAACACAAACCTCAGGCTCATCCAGAAACCCTCCTGTTCCTTTTGGGAACAAATCTGGAAAACATCATGCTTCAAGTTGTTCCTCCCATATGCTGACAGGGCTATCTTCAACCTGTTCATCTGATACAGGTCAATATTATCACCAACGGGATCTCTGCCATGTAGAGGGTGAATTGTGTACTGTTCACACAAATCTTCATGAGTTGCAACATCGACCTTCTCAATGCTTGGCTTTCTATCAATAACTGGTTAAGAATGTGGTGCTTTAAACAAAAGATTGGATGCATTACTTATTGGGAGGAATTTATAGAAAATAGAGATTTATTATGTTGGGATGGACTACACTTAAATAGGAAGGGAACACTAATAATACAGCAACCCCTTGGTGATCGTGATCACTTTGTCATTAGCTGGAGATTCTTTTCTATCATAATAACCAATGGGGGTAATACTAAAGTTAATGATTTGTACAAGGCAAATTATCAACTAATTAAACTTTATTTGGGGCAATGGAACTGGAAAAATTAACTAAAGGGTTTAAATACAGACAGTATGTGGAATAGAATTAAGGATAAAATTATCCACTGTATACATACATGGGTTCCTTTAAGGACAAAATACAATAATAAAAAATGGAGAGTACGTGCTTGGTGGAACAACAAAATTCAGAGGCGTATTAATAAGAAAGAAAGGGCCTTCACTCATTATAGAAAGAATCCCAATAGTGAAGCATGGACAAAATTTAAACATGTGTCCAACACCACTAAAATACTAATAAGGCATGCCAAAAGAGACTTAGAAACATTTGCAACCTGTGTAGCTCTGCTATGCTCCACTATCACAACAGGATGTTGAGCGAGCAAGCACTGTACATTCCTTTCTAAGGAAGAAACTGAGGCAGATATATCATTGTCCCGGATTCCCCCCTTTTCCCTCACAAAAGACAGAGACCATTGTATATTGTTGTGCTCAGATTGACAATTAATTTATTATATATCATAATTCCATTTTCCATCTCATCATCCTTTATTATAGTTTCTTTTACAATTGTACTTTATTGCATCCATATATCAATTTCTGATCAACCCTCTTTCTTCCTCTTCTCGCTCCCCCAGGTGAATACCTGGGTGCCTTCTTCTTCTCTTTTTCTGTTAGGTAATGGTGAGAACCAAGACCACTTTTCCTCCTTGAGCTCCTTCTTCTTTTCATCCTATTCCTTTTTCTTTCCCCTCTCCCCTCCTTCTCACTCCCCTTTTTTCCTCTTCCTCTCTGCCATCCACCTTTGGCAGTCCATAACCATCCTACCGGACAATTCTATCATCCACCTTTGACAGACCATATACAGTCCCTTTTGACTGTCTTCCCTTCATGCTTTGTAGCTTTTTGGGTGGGTGGGAGGATCAAAACTTCAGCAAAAGTGGTTGAACCACTGTTGTGTTGTCCCTTATATACCTCCCTTAGCCCCTTCTCTTCCTTTTTCTGCCCATTGTTCTGTTTTCTTGCCCTGCCCCTTCTCTTCCCTTCCCCCTCCACTTCTGAGCACACCATCTCCAGCTTGAGGTAGGGTTGCATATGGACAACTTGATCCTCCCCTTAAAGGGCAAACTCCATTATCACCAGGCAACCTTTTCCTGTTGATAGACCTTGCAGTGTCCTTGTTTCCTAGTAGTATGTTTTCTGCCCCAGTATTCTTCATAAATTGAACATCACTATTATACTTAGCCCTTCTACATTTACTCTATGTTTTGCAGCCATTTTATCTACACAGAATAAACAGATTTCAGCCAATTTAACGATACAGAATCACACACCTATAAAACAAAAGGAAAAAAATTATCAGTCACATGTTACCAAAAAGGTTTGAAAACAAACACTTCAAATGAATAGCATTGCATTAATGTATCACTCTCTACCTTCAGCTAATAAATAATGTCTACAATCTCTTAAATTATCTAGCAATGCTGAGAAACATGTAAGAACTCCACTTTTAAAAGTACACAGTCAAACCCAATCAACATGCTTGATGTTTAACAGGGTTAAAAATTAAGTATAAAAAGTTCTCAAGACCCGTGAGTAATTGCATCAGAATGCATAATGGTGTCGCCATCATTATATGTGATTGCATACATCTTCTAGGCCTATGTAAAACCGGCAATGAGAAACAATATGTCGTAAAGGTGAAAAAAAAATGCGATAGTAAAAGTTGTTGAATCCCATGTCTGGCTTCAATTGAAAGCATAATATGTTGTCAAGGTTAAAAATGTAACCGTGACAGTTTTTGAGCTTCATGGGCAAGTCCTATTGAAATACATAATATTTTCAAGGTTACCAAATGTTGCCACAAAAGTTTTCGAGCTCCATGGTTGAGTAGTATTGAAATACATTATGTTGCTGAGGTAAAAATATGTTGTTGCAAAAGTTTTTGAGCTCAATCAGAGAGTCCTATTGAAATACATTATGTTGTCGAGGTTAAAAAAATGTGACCACGAAAGTTTTCAAGCTTCATGCGCAATTCCTATTGAAATACATATTGTTGCCGAGGTTAAAATATAATGTCCCTGGATCCCCAACCAGAAATAACTCGGGCCACAGCTAATCACTTTTGGATGCTCACTGGCAGTGTTTATTATGTCATAGTTGCTTGGTTACTTTGGTTATATGGACAAAAGAGGGCGGTGGCCCATCGGGATTGTCCTCCACACTTGTGGAACATTTAATCCTGTAGTTATTTAATTTCTAACCCTTTAGAACATTTCAGTTTAATAACCACTTATCTAAATTATTTTTGAAAGTATTAATAGATGTGCAATCTATCATATCTAGTGGCAGAGTATTCCATACTGTGGGGGCCCTGATCATGAAAAAATATTGTCTTTTATTTGTTTTAGTTCTATTTGCCACAAGCTGTTTGTTGTGGCACCTAGTCACAATTTTCCTAGTGGTGAATGAAATACCACACTGTTCCATTAAATTAGGGTTTTGAAAGATCTTAAAAAGTAGAAGGTCACCTCATAATCTTCTTAGTTTGTGCGAGTATAACCCTGAACATTTAATTTTTTCATTATAATCTAACTGAGCAAGATGTGGTACAAGTTTTGTTGCCTTACGCTGAAGGGCTCAGATAATTTGTTACATCCCAAATCATCATAATTTTAACAATTCATATTTACAATTAGGACATAACAGTCCCCATGGCCTTTTTGGACGTAACAGTCCCGTCTTGTTTCTTATGTATCTTCGTCCTGTTCTCTTCCTGTTTGTCATGCTTCTCGGGGCCTGGACACCGTGATCCAGCCCCCCCCTTTTCCACTTACCACCATTGGGTACCACATTACTCGGACCACTCCCCCCACACCAGGTGTGGACACCATGATCCACCACCACCTAGCACTATGTCCTTCCCCCTGCTCCCCTTTACTCCCACACCTGGGTTCCTTTGTCCCCAGCCCATGGTACCTACCCCCTTCCCTCTCTATCTACCCCAACCCATTTTTCCCTTGCTCCCCTAACCCTTTCAAACCTCTTCCTCTCTTATGTACTCAAGTACCAGCTGGACTCCATCTAGTCCCCTGGCCCCCAGCTGCTCTCTGCGGACCCTTAAGCCTGTGCTGGGCCCCCACAGGGACACCTCATACCAGTGCCCCTTAATCTCAGTGCCTATGTTCTTGTTAATTCAATCTGTTCCTTGCAGGAAGGGTGGGTGGAAATTTTACAGCAAGAAAAGAGGACAAACTATAGCTGCATGTCCTTATGTACCCCTAGTGACCTTTGTTTTGGACCTCCCTGGCCCCCAACCAGCCAGTGAGCTCCTGCTGCCTGTCATCTGACCCTGTAGTGAGGTAGATGGCTCCTTCCCTTCCCCCCACCTCTTCCCCTCCCCGGGCTCCATATCCTTGGATGGGTCCCAGGACAAATTGGCCTGCCATTTATTGGCAAGCCTCCTTGTCCCCAGATCCCCAACCAGAAATAACTCAAGCCACAGCTTCTTACTTTTGAATGCTCATTGGCAGTGTTTATTATATCATAGGCACAGATAATTTGTTACATCCCAAATCACCATAATTCTAACAATTCATATTTACAATTAGGACATAACAGTCCCCATGGCCTTTTTGGACGTAACAGTCCCATCTTTTTTCTTGTGTATCTTCGTCCTGCTCTCTTCCTGTTCATCATGCTTCTCAGGGCCCAGACACTGTGATCTGGACCTTCCTTTTTCCACTCACCAGCATCGAGTACCACGTTACCTGGACCATTCCCCCCACACCAGGTGTGGTTGCCGTGATCCACCACCTTGCTCTTTGTCCTTCCCCCCACTCCCCCTTTACTCCCACAACTGGGTTCCTTTGTGCCCAGCCCATGGTACCTACCCCCTCCCCCTCTATCTGCTCCCCATTTTTCCCATGCTCCCCTCAAACCCTTCCACTGCCCCATCTCCAGTTTGCAATGGAAGATGGGGCTCCCCCCCCTTGCAGGCTAGCCCTTCAAACCCCTCCTATTTATGTCCTCAACTAGCTCTCTGAAGGCCCGTAGGAACAAACCCATGCCAAACTCAGTGTGATGGACACCGTCCGATCTGTACACTGCTTCCTGATCAAATGAAATGTCCCTACACTGTATGTGGATCCCCCCATCTCAATCACTGCCCTGGCCACCTTCCTGTGTAGGCATTTTCTTACCACCTCCACTGCCTGGGACTTTTTTTGGCCCCCTCCATAACCTCTGAGATGTAATCTCTGACCAACCAATTACCACCTTAGGCCACCAGCTCTTCACCCTTTCAAGATCTGCTATAATGTCATTCATCAAGGATCCCCAGGGCATGGCCCCCCGGTTGTTGGCCCCTAGATCAATGATAATACAGTCCAGACTGGCCCATTGCACCTGCAGCTACTCTAACAAAGGCAGCAGCTGTGGCCACCTCATGCTCCTCAGGCCCTTCCGTCTCACTTTGATGTGTTCGATTCCTGGGCGCAGCTGCATGCCCATCCTTGTGACCTCTGCAAATCTCTCCTCCCAGTAGATAAGAGTGCCCAATGATCCAAACCTGCCTCTTGGAGCCTGCTGTGGGGAAAAAAAAGGGGGATACCAGTTAGCCACCATCATCACCTTATGTATCTCTTATAACAGTTTGATGTCCACCTCCCTACTCCCTTACTGTCTTGACCTCCTTCTCCCCAGCTTCTGAAATGACTGCTTCCAAAGCTTCCCCAATCTGGAAGGAGTGAGGGGCAAACTCACTGGGGTTCTTGCCCACAAACGCCAATGCCTTTTTCAGCACTGCCCCCACTTGGAAACCTGTCACCGGGGACCCATCCCTGTGCACAAACCAGGGCCCACCTCTTCACCCTCTGATCTTCGCATAGGCCTCCATAGCCTGGACTGCACAGACCTCCGTCAACCCCTCTCTCAGCAGATCCATGGTGGCACCTTTTCCCTGCTGGTCCATCTTTGACCTCTGCAGTAGAATTATTACCTTTTCCTGTCCCAACCCCACACACTTCTCCTGCAACCCAGCATCAGTCGTCCCCTTCCTGGGAGCCACCATTTCACTGACCTGGAAAGCCCCCTTTGCCATGATGGTAAATATTGCCCTGAAAAGGCAGGCCTCATTTGCCAAATAGCAGATGTGGCCCACCGCCCGCAGGATCTTTGAGAGAAGATGGCCCCATCAGAGGCCTTCTCCCATCCTGCCATCTTCTCTGACCCCTCTGCCAGTCCACCACCATCCATCTGATGGCCTGGCCACCCGTCACATCTACACACCCCTATCCATGCAAACCCAGATGATTCCAGCCAGCTGGACTCCCATGGTGGTGTGCGCTAAACCATCCTCCCATTTTTTTCACCATGAATTGCATTACCTCTTCTTCCGTGACAGCTTCACCCATTTCCCATACCATTCTGGCACTGAACACTGGAAACCCACCCACACCCTCTTGTAAGCCCTTAAGGTGCCAGCCGCCCATGACCCTTTGTACAAAGCCCTAGCCTTCTCTCTCCAACCTCCAAAAGCCGATCCAGTACTCTGGTCCGGGTGAGCGTGACCTGTGGTGCCAGCTCTTGGATCCACTCCATCTGAAAACAAGAAAGACAGTCAGCTACCTTTTTCAAAGCTCCCTCAATGTACCTTGCCCTAAAAGACAGATTGTGCCATAGTCCTAACAAGATCATACCCCTCAACACCACACCTACCAATTCCATCCTGCCTGTCTGCCTATTGATCACTTCAACCACGCCCCTTGTTGTTGCACCAGAAAACTATTTGACACCCTGCCATCCGTGAACCCCATACCTCCAAAGCTACCCACATCAGGAAAATCTCAAGGAATGTGATGTCCTATGTCCATCACCATTCGTGCCATCAGACCAGCCAAGCCTCCGAGATCCATTCCCCCTGGAAGTAGGCCCAATCCCTAGGCCCCTGGCTGCATCCGTGTACAGCTCGAGGTCTGTGTTGGAGGCCCACTCCTCCTGCCAAAAAGTCACCCCATTGTAGGATTCCAGGAATGTCTCCCATACCCGGCCATACCATGTCTATACCACCATCCAAACACCCACAGTACTCATGAGCTGAAAACTTCGAATGTTGCACAGGCCACGGGAATATTCCATGAGATGCATAGGGAGGGGCATCACAAGTAGAAAAAATAGAAAAAGGGAAGTGATTATCCCTCTATACAGACAGTTGGCGAGACCCCATCTGGAGTACTGTGTGCAGTTTTGGAGACCTCATCTTCGCAAGGACATAGGCAGGATGGAAGCGGTCCAGAGGAGGGCAACTTAAATGGTGCAGGGTCTACATCAGAAACCATATGAAGAGAGACTAAGAGAGCTTAATATGTATACCCTTGATGAAAGAAGGGATGGGGGACATGATAGAAACTTTAAGTACCTCAGGGAATCAACAAAGTCCAGGAGGTAGCATCTTTCAGAAAAAGAGATGTGTAGAACAAGGGGCACAAAAGTTAGAGGGGATGGCTCAGGGGTAATGTGAGAAATTCTTTTCACTGAGAGAGTGGTGGATGCATGGAACCACCTTCCTGGAGAGGTTGTGGGGTCTGAAACAGTTGGGGAATTTAAACATGCATGGGACAGACATAAGGCAATTATAGTGGGGGGTTGCAGGAAGTAGGCTGTTGGTTAACTAGAATCTGCAGCTTATCCAATAGGTAGGGAAATGGGTAGACTGAGTGGGCCAAGTGGTCCTTATCTGCCGTCAAAGTCTATGTTTCTATGTTTCTATTGCTGATGTCTACCCAGTGATGTGGTAGTTTTGCTTTTCCCATGACCCTCTCCAACCTCCTAGTAAAGGCCCTGCCCAGGCTTATGGCCTTGCAGGTGAAATTAAGGTGCCCCAGTAGTTGTTGTACCTGTACCTGCAGCACCCTCCTCCTCCCCCCATGAGTGCAAGTAGCCTCTTGAGCTGTACAACTTTGTGCCCTGAAAGGTGAAAACACTCCTCCTCCGTGTCCACCTCAATCCCCAAGAACGCTAGTGTGCGTGCCAGGCCCTCGGTTTTCCTGGCTGCCAACGGGATACCTATGGACCTGCACATATCCTGGAAATCTGCTAATATTCTTTCTGCCTCCTCCTGACTGGTCTCTATCAGTAAAAATTCATCCAAGTAATGGACTACCCTGTCATGTCCATACCGCCACCCAAACACCCACTGTACTCATGAGCTGAAAACTTTGAATGTTGCACAGACCATGGAATATCCCATGGGCATTGCTTGTCAAAGTACAAGCTGCCCTAAAACTGAAAACCAAGAAGGTCCCAGTCCACCGGCCAGTAGGAATGCGGACTCAATATATGTCTTGGCCAGCCATGCCAACTCTGCTGCCCGGATCAGCTCCACCGCTTGGCCCAGTGATGCGCAAGGGACCATGCTGAGAGCTTCAGGGATCCTGTCATTCACTGACCCTCTTTCTGGTAGGACAGGTGATGGATGAGCCTGAATTCCCCTTCTTGTTTCTTAGGTACCAATCCTAGGGGTGATACCCGGAAACTCAAATGGAGGGGCGAACAGTGGCCCCTCCACCCAACCTGCCCTCACTTCCTTCTGGATCTTTTCCTGGACAATGTCTTCTTTGCCTATTACTGACCCCAAGTTCTTGGCAAGCATCCCCACCCATGCCCCCCAAAACCCAGCGGAAACCCACCCTGAAAACCACTTCTTAACAACTCCGCCCCATCCTTATCGGGGTAATCCCTGGTCCAGAGTTCCACCACCACCTGCTAGATGGGTGTGTGGGCCAGGGAATATCCCCACCTCTGTTCCATCTGTTCTGGTCTAGTTCCAACCATCACTGAATGCATATCATCCTCTCCTCGGGCGCCTGGCCCCTGCCAACTCCACCCGCCACCCCGAAAGGGCTGCTCATGGGCCTGCCTGCTGGCTGGTCCCCTTGTTGCCCCCTACTCTGCAATTTGTGGCCAGGTGTGACCCCCCTGCACCGTGAGCAGATGTGTCTAAACTTACAACTAGGCCAGTTACATGCTGCCCTGTTGTAAGCCCAGCAGGCCTTGGCACCCTGCACCGGAGTCCCCTTTTTCACTGATCGGTTACCTGGCTCACTGCTGCTCCTGACAATGTCTGTACCCAGAGCTCAGCTTGAGTTTAATACCACCTCCGATCACCTTTTACAGCCATGCATCTCCAGAACACCTCATCGTACTTAAGGTATCCAAAACCCAGCTTCGCCCAGTATGTGTCCCTGATGATTGCCATATATGTTAGCAGTGGGACTGCCAGATCTGGCTGCTTCTCAAGCACCAAAGTGCTATAAATCAAAAACACCATTTTCCATGTGTCAATGCTTTTTTCCTTAAACCTGGCCTCCTCCACCTTGTGGCCTACCACCACCGAAGCCACCACCATCTGTGACTTTCCCACCAATTCTTTCTGCTCATATCTGTTGGCTTTCTCCTCGTTGACCAGCCCAAGGACATCAATGTATTCTCCTTTCCAAATCTTTTCTTTAATTGACACTGGCACGTGGTCACCTAGCGTGAAACTTGGTGGGCCATCGTACAACTTCTGCCCCCGATGCGCCCACCACCCTCTTGTCCCCATTTCTTTTTTCCTTGATGGCCCGCAATACTGTCTCAATTTTGGACACCCTTTCTTCCCCCATATCACCTACCAACCATTCAGTATAGTCTCGTAAGTTTGCCTCGTTGCTCATGTCCACCTTATCCTTACCTCCATCTGGTTGCGGCTCATAGAAACATAGAAACATAGAATTTGATGGCAGATAAGGACCGCTTGGCCCACCTAGTCTGCCCATTTTCCTACCTAACAGATAAGCTGCAGATCCTAGTTAACCAACAGCTTACTTCCTCCTACTCCCCACTAGGGCTGCCTTATGCCTGTCCGATGCATTCTTGAAGTCCCCCACTGTTCTTGACTCACGTCCTCCTCAGGGAGGCTGTTCCATGCATCCACAACCCTCTCAGTGAAAAAATACTTCCTCACATTACCTCTGAGCCATCCCCCTTCTTTCTTCAAATTGTGCTCCCTTGTTCTTGCACATCTCTTTTTCTGGAAAATGCTACCCTCTTGGACTTTGTTAATTCCCTTGAGGTACTTGAAAGTTTCAATCATGTCCCCTCTCTCCCTTCTTTCCTCAAGGGTATACATATTAGGCTCCTTTAGCCTTTCTTCGTATGTCTTCTGGTGCAGACCCTGCACCATTTTGGTTGTCCTCCTCTGGACAGCCTCCACTCTGTCTATGTCTTTGCAGAGATGGAGTCTCCAGAACTGCACACAGTACTCCAGATGGGGTCTCACCAACTGTCTGTACAGAGGGATAACAACTTCCTGTTTTCTACTATTGATGCCTCTTCCTATGCATCCCAGTATCCCCCCAGCCTTCCTTACTGCCTTCTCACATTGCTTGCCCACCTTTAGGTCATCTGATATAATTACCCACAGGTCCCTTTCTATTTTTACTGTTGTCAGTATCTCACCCCCCATTGTGTATGCTTCCCCTGGGTTTTTGTTTCCCATGTGCATTACCTTGCACTTCTTTGCATTGAATCTGAGCTGCCAGACATTTGACCATTCCTCCAACCTTGCCAAGTCCCTTCTCATCCTTTCCACTCCATCTTGTGTATCAACCCTGTTGCAGATCTTTGTGTCATCTGCAAAGAGACATACTTTTCCTTCCAGTTCCTCTGCAATGTCACTTATAAAGACATTAAAAAGGACCGGTCCCAGTACTGAACCCTGCGGTACCCCACTGGTAACCCTCCTTTCTTCACTGTGTACTCCATTTACTACTACCCTTTGCGTCCTGTTGTCTAGCCAATTTTTTATCTAGGCTACCACCTGGGGACCCACTCCAAGGCTGGCTATCTTGTGAATTAATCTTTTGTGTGGGACTGTATCAAATGCCTTGCTAAATTCTAGGTAGGCCATGTCCACAGCCCCTCTCTGGTCTACTACTTTGGTCACCCAGTCAAAGAAATCTATTAGATTCATCTGACCCGACCTTCCATCATGAATCCATGCTGCCTTGGGTCCTGTGCCCACTGGCCTCTAGGTACTCAACAATTCTTTCCTTCAGAGTGATTCCATCATTTTCCTACCACTGAGGTCAAACTAACTGGTCTGTTTCCTGCCTCTGTCCTGCTCCCACTTTTGTGAAGAGGAATCACATCTGCCCTCCTCCAGTCCTTGGGAACCACCCCATCCTCCCATGATTTGTTAAAGAGAGTAGTCAGCAGTGTCACTAGTTCTACCCTTAGTTCTTTTAGAATTCTTGGGTGAATCCCATCAGGCCCCATTGCTTGTCCACCTTCAATTTTATTAGTTCTTTCAGAACCCTTTCTTCTGTAAATGGACTGGTATTGACCCCTGTCTTCAGACTGTTTCTCTTGTTTGGTTTAGGTAACTCCCCCTCCTCTTCCTTTGTGAATACTGAGCAGAAATATTCATTCAGTATCCCAGCTTTTTCACTGTCACCCTCTACCCACATTCCCTCCCCTTTATTAAGCTTCAGTATCCCTTCTTTGGTCTTTCTATGTACCTATAAAAGGTCTTATCCCCATTCTTAACAGAATTGGCTAACCTTTCCTCAGTTTGGGCCTTTGCTATTCTGACTGCCTTCCCAGCCTCTTTCTGCTTTAACTGATAAAGTTCTCTGTACTGCTCCTTCTGTGTTTCCTTATATTTCCTGAATGCTGTCCTTTTCTCCTTAACCTTCCCTGCCACCTCTTTTGAGAACCATAGCGTTTTTTTCCTTCGTTGTATTTTATTGATTTGCTTTACACAAAGGCTTGTTGCCTCTGTGATGGCTGTTTTGATCACTCCCCATTGTTCCTCCACCCCTCCTTCTTGACTGTTTGCTAGTGCTTTTCTGAGGCACTCTCTCATTTTCCCAAAGTCAGCCCTCCTAAAGTCCAGTACTCTTGCTTTTGTATGGCTTGATTGTATGGCTGTGTTTCATTGGGGTCCAGCCCAGATTTCCTCCTGTCCTTGGCACTGCCAGGGCACTGGGTCCTGCCTTCCTCGGTCATTTTCTGCTCCTTTCAGTGCCAGTCTCCTCATTCCACTCTTTCTGTTTCCTCTGAGCCTCCTCTTCGGCCTCCCTCCTCTTCACTGCCTCCATCAACTCAGTCATCTGTGCCATCAGCTTTGCAGCCTCAGCTAGCATGGTAACACTGGATATTGGAGCTCTCTTTGGTACCATATCTTCCCTAGCTGCATAACAAGACATATGTAAATGCTGTCCCCACCACAGTGATTCAGCCCCCCATCCATCGCCACCCTTGAATGCCTCTTTTGCTGGTGCAAAACTGGCCAAGAAGCTGCCTGCAGCTTGCCATTGGCTGTTGCTCCCCCTCCCACCAGTTCCATGGGTGTTTTTGATTATTCTTTGAGCCCTGCACCTTTTTCCCATCAAGCCTGATCACCAGCCCCTGGACTTACTGACCCATAATCTTCATAATTTTCCCAAGCAAACCTAGATAATTTATAAACCACATAAATTTTATAAATACGGATGAGAAAATACTAATCTGGAATTAATACAGCTTAGATGGAAGTGCAATATACATACTATGAATCATACATAAATGTAATTATTTATTTTTTCTTTCCAGGTCCTGAACAGATGGCCTTGCAGCACTGGTCCAGAAGGGAAATATATCCCTGCAACAGCTACAACAGACCTATGTGATGGAGGACCTTGCCAACAATGATGGGGCATTGGCAGTCACATTCACCATGCTCACCAATTGCCAAAATGGCAACTGCCATTCCACAACTGTGCTTAGCCCCCCTCCCCCACGTGGCATTCTAGGCCCTCAGTGGGTCATACTGACCCTTGCTCTCCATTGCTTACAATTGCCAAATATCAAACCACCTTCTTCGCCAATCTCTCCACATATCGAAACCACCTGTATGACCCCTCTTTTGCTGCAGGTATGCCTATGTATTCACACAAAAGTGAAACATGCCCTGCCCATACCCCCCACCACCACGTGGTGGTCTAGGCACTCAGCCTATATTTAATTACCTTTTGTGCTCAAGTTTCCACATATCCAACACCTGCATGGCTCCTCACTTGCTGCAGGTATGCCTGTGTAATTCCCCCAACAAAGGAAAATTGCACCTTGCATGCACCCCGCCACCACATGGAAATCTCAGACCTCTGTGGGCATTACTGGCCTTCACTCTCCCTAGGTCTGGTCTGCCAGCCCTCATCTCATTTGAGATGCCATCCTCCATGACATCCTTTGACTGTGCACAGTCGCCCTCACCACACTTCCCCTGAACAACTGGCGTCCACAACCATATGGTGCTCCACGGTGACCCAATAGGCCTCTCCGACTCTACAACAAACTGTCAGTCCCAGTGCACACCGCACACTATCCAGCATCTGTATCCCTCCCATGATGCCCCTACTTCTGACGGCAGGCCTCTGAACCACCAATGCACCTCCCTATATCACCCAGCTGTTTGGTTCCCGGTCCCACCCTTACCTTCTTGGCAGCCCTCTTCACTCCTGTTTCTGGCACTCTGGCTGCTAACTGGAGCTATGGACTGACCTGCCTTACAGGGCCATCGGCCACAAAATCAGCTCACTCCACTGCTCCTGTATGAGCCTCACCTGCCAGTGCTCACTGCATTTCTACATAGCAGGACACCCACATCCCATGGCTCACTGAATCATTCTGTTGCAACCAACAGCTGCCTAATACTAGTGACTGCAGACAAACACCGACTGTCCTCTCTGGGCCCAGCACATTGCCCAGTCTGCTACCCAACAACATAATCTGCTACACCAAGAACTAGCCTAGCACCACATACATACATTTTTCACATTTATAAACTTACATTGCTCTAAATTCAGCTTGACAAATTTTTCCAAATTGCTGTGCCTTACCTATGCCAGTGATTGTGCTGTAACCTTCAGTGAATTTTACAGCAAGAAAAGAGGGTGAACTATAGTTGCATGCCCTTAAGTACCCCCTAGTGGCCTTTGTTTTGGACCCCTCCCCTGGCCCCTCCCTCTGGCCAATAGCCAGTGAGCTCCTACTGCCTGTCATCTGATCCTGTAGTGAGTTCGATGGAACTTCCCCTTTCCCCCACCTCCCACCTCTCCCCGGGCTCCATATCCCTGGCTGTGTCCCAGGACAAATTGGGCTGCCATTTAGTGGCAAACCTCCTTATCACAAAAGTTTTTTAGCTCAATCGGAGAGCCCTACTGAAATACATTATGTTGTTGAGGTTAAAAAATGTGACCATGAATGTTTTTAAGCTCCATAAGCAATTTCTATTGAAATACATTATGTTGCCAAGGTTAAAATGTTATGGCAAACATTATTTGAGCTCAATCGGAGAGTCCTAATGAAATACATTATGTTGCCGAGGTTAAAAAATTAGACTGCAAATGTTTTCAAGCTCCATAGATGAGTGCTAGTGAAATACATTACGTTTCTGAGGTAAAGAAATGTTACCATGCATGTTTTGCAGCTCCGTGAGTGAGTCCCATTGAAATACTTTATGTTGGCTAGGCTAAAAAATGTAACTGCAAAAATTTTCAAGGTTCAAAGAGTAAAGTATGAGGCTCTGCTATACATAACACACAAGTATGTGCGTTATCAAAAAAAGTTAGCACGCATGCATTTTGCTATCGAGCTTCTGTGACCTTCTACCTTTGTCTCCCATGATGCTTTGCAATCAGGAAGTGAGTAAAATTCATACCTAGAAACTGTGGTGATCACAGAATGGTATAAAAATGGCATATTTAAGCAACACAACCATAACATACTGCTACAACCACACAAATACATCATATAAATTACTAAATTGGTGTAAATGAGATACATTTATGAACTGGCTGCACTAAGAGCAGCCTTGATTTTTTTTTTTCTGGAAAAAACACCCACATATCAAATCTAACAAATCACAAGCCAGTGAGACAAAACTGACACTCTACAATAGAAAATAATAGCATATCACTAATTTATGCAAAACAAAAAAAAAATTAAGACAAATATGTACCACAGAAAACAGTTTTAGCCAGCCAATCATACTGTAATAAAAATCAAGAAGAAGGAGGACATAACACCATTTTCTGAAAAGCAGCCTAAGGAACCATCATTGACAGTAAGTTTGTCATCTAAAAATGTATTTAAAATGTGAGCTCCCAGATATTAACTGTTTAAAATAGTTTATTTTAAGTTAATATCTTTCTATCTTCAGTAGTCTAAGTTTCTCAATGTTAAATTATTGATTTCATTATAAATTTTAACAGTTTAAGACAGACCTTAAAACAGTACTCACCACCACACATGTCATCTCTTGAAAGCCTTTGATCGGGTAGACCACGCACTACTGTGCTCCTCTCTCCTACCACTTGGCTTCTCCTCCCCCACCCTTGCCTGGATCAGTAATTATCTCACGGGCAGGCAGCAGTACACCAAGTTCAACAAGGTCCTGTCTGAGCCTGAACAGGTAAACTGCAGAGTCCCCCAGGGCTCTGTCCTGGGGCCTCTCCTGTTCTCTCTTCGTAAATGAGCTACCCTCGGCTCTGGCTCTTGGGTCCTCAGTGCTCTACGCAGATGACCTAGTCATCATGTCCAGTTCCCAGGACATCTCTACCATCAACACCAAACTAAACTCGGACTTTGACCAAATCCAAACTTGGTTGCAGGACCATAAACTTATGATTAACCTGCAGAAGATGCAGGCCATGCTCTTTGGCTCAGCAGCCAAGTTAAAAGCTGCCCCAGATTCACTACAGATTTCTGGGGCCGATGGGTCTCCACTGCTAGTTGCAGACTTGGTCAAGTATCTGGGAGTGACTCTTGACCCACAACTGGATATGAACATGCACATACGCAATTCATGTAAGGCCTCAAACTGCAAGTTGGGACACGCTTACAGAGCAAAAAGTTGTCTCACTCCAGTTGCCTGTCTTGCCTTAACCAGGAGAGTCCTCCTACCTACGCACTGCTATGGACTAGTCACCTTTGCTCACATTGCAAAAACTTGTCTAGTAAAGTGGGATTCAGTGTACAACAACATATGTCATTTTGTGCTCTCAGCCCCCCACCTTACTCACCGTTGTGAGCTCTACACCCGGCTTGAATGGCTCCCACTGGAAACTCACTGCTCCTATGTCATGAGCAACTTCATAGACAGTATTGTCAGAACTGCCACCCCCATTAAACTTGCAGAATCCCTCATTCTAGCTACTTCCTCCTACAACCTGTGATCTAGTGACTCTCATGCCCTCCTGGTACCAAAAACTCGCACACAAATGGGTGATCAAGCCTTCATTGCATATGCGCCCAGGGTTTGGAACTCTCTTCCATCAAGCACTCACTCCTCTCCCTCCCAACAGAGCTTTAAAGCCTCCCTCTGGAGCTTTCTCAAAACAGCCTCCACCTGTCTCTGCACTAGACAAACCCTCTCAGCCTGTGATGTCCCAACAAACTGAGATGCTACCTAAACAATATGACTTGGGTAGAGTACATCTGCACTTATACACCTCCTGTACTCACAGTTTACTAGAAAAATAGACCACTTAGGTGCTCCTGCCCAAAAGGGTGAGCATTATTACTGTGCACTCCCTTATCTTGCTCTGGGCCCACTCTATCCCAATGTTACTCCTCTTTGCCTACCTGCAAGCCTTACAACATTGCTGCCTGGAACGATGAAACCACACTGTACTTCTTCCTACTGCCTGCAATGTAAATCCCTGCTGGTACTGTTGCTTGTATTGTCCCTGTGTGCTAATTCTCTTTAACATAATCCGTCACTTGTTTTTGCCTAATGTTCATGTATGTATCTTGTTATCTCCCGGGTCGCACCTGAAAATTGTTCATGTATGTACCTTGTAATCTCCTGAGTCACACCTGAAAATAGGCACTTGGATGTCTGGTGTGCTTACCCGATTAACAAAAGCAAATAAAATAAAATAAAAATAAAACGGACTTGCAGATAGTAAGCACATGTGTATCAAGTTAACTACCAGCAAATCAGAATGCATTTTCTGCTGTGTTCTTTCAAAGCATCCAATCAGAGAGCCATTAATTCACACAAAAACAGTGTTTAGTCTATGCCACAGCCAATAACAAAATACTCTCTGGCACGGATGAAGTATAATTTTTTCTATTGGCACTATACATGTAGCAACAGCAAATAAATAGTATGTTTAGCACTGTTGCTACTGTATCTGTCGGAGGAAGAATACAAAATGTATTATAAATCTTCTCCTACAGTTGCTCAGATACCAGTAGCTAGTAGCAGACTCAGACTGTCTTATTGAGCTTTCTGTTACTGTGTTTAAAAGAAAGTTAGATCATGGCAGAAAACTTCAGAATCATGGTGTGGATGGTAGGCAGCAGTTTAATTCATCGAGCTGGTGAATATGCCAAGAGAAGTCACTTTGACAGTGACTTGAACCTACAAAATTGCAAGGTCCACTGGTTTGGCAAGGGAGGCATGAGATGGGAGCAGCTCATGCCCACCATGCAACACCTCTTGAGCAACTACTCTGAGCCAGACATACTGCTGATCCATCTCAGAGGGAAAGATTTGGGTGACAAAAGGTGGATAGACTTAGTAGCAGAAGCAAAATTGGATCTAGCTTCACTTGCAGAGATGTTACCTGCCTGTAAAATCATATTTTCAGATACTACAGACTGCATGGTATGGCATGCAGATCAATATATGTATCTGCTCCGGCAAGGAAAAAAACAAATATACACATCTCTGCATTTTTACGTGATCTGGGGATGTGCATAATCCGTCATCCTGAAATCAAGTATTTTAAAGATTGGCTGTATCTAAGTGATGGTGTGCACTTCTCAGACACTGGAAATTTCCTGTTTGTGGGTGACCTTCAACATGGCATCCTCTCTGAGAGCTGAAGAACAGTGTGTCTTCAATAAGTCCTTAAACCAACAAAAGGTTCTTTTAAGAACCAACTATCTTTGTCAAAAAATAGAACAACAAACACAGAAATAATTAGTATCTACAAAGAAATACTGCACAACAGATACTGTCTCACTGTATTATCATCACGTTTCACCTTGCTGGACAGTGTCATAAACCACATTCTGTCCAACAGAGGGTGGGGTGGGGGCTGACAGTGATGAATCACTCTGTGTGCAGTGGCAGAAAGGAGTTGTAATGTGAATGTACAAGGTGGGCAGCAGTTGCCAGAGGAGCAATGGGGAAGGGTACAGTCTTGATAGCATTTTAATAAAGTATGCTCGCTATTGTGCACTGATAGAAAACTATAGCTGTATACCAACAGATTATCACAGGCATACTATGTAAGCTAGGTGACTTCAGATATAGTATGATGCTCCTGTTATATCTATCTATCTGTGTGTGGGGGAGGGGGAGATGACTGTGTGTGCCATGTGTTGTACAGTAACTTCACTCCGTGCCATATATGTGTGTCTCAGCCTATGTTTCATGCTCCAAAATGCAGTCCTGGGTACCATGTAACCAGTGTGTTCAGTATTGAATATAAACCAAAAATGCAGGTTGAATATCGATGTTTTAGCAGATGGTACTATATGTACTGGGTGACTGCATACATATGAACATACTGTTCCTGTACATACACATGTGATGAAGAACATAGATGACTCTTTGTATATGTGTAGACTAAGTAGGGTTTGGCAGGAAGATCTTTGAAACAGAATATCACTGCAGGCATGCATAACTGACAGGGTAATGCATCACTCTCTACCTTCGGCTAATAAATAATGTCTACAATCTCTTAAATTATCTAGCAATGCTGAGAAACATGTAAGAACTCCACTTTTAAAAGTACACAGTCAAACCCCATCAATATGCTTCATCTTTAGTAGGGTTAAAAATTAAGTATAAAAAGTTCTCAAGACCCATGAGTAATTGCATCAGAATGCATAACGGTGTCGCCATCATGAAATGTAATTGCATACATCTTCTAGGCCCATGTAAAACTGGCAGTGAGAAACAATATGTCATAAAGGTGAAAAAAAATGTGATAGTAAAAGTTGTTGAATCCCATGTCTGGATTCAGTTAAAAGCATAATATGTTGTCAAGGTTAAAAATGTAACCGTGACAGTTTTTGAGCTTCATGGGCAAGTCCTATTGAAATACATAATATTTTCAAGGTTACCAAATGTTGCCACAAAAGTTTTCAAGCTCCATGGTTGAGTAGTGTTGAAATACATTATGTTGCTGAGGTAAAAATATGTTGTCGCAAAAGTTTTTGAGCTCAATCAGAGAGTCCTATTGAAATACATTATGTTGTCGAGGTTAAAAAATGTGACCGTGAAAGTTTTCAAGCATCATACACAATTCCTATTGAAATACATAATGTTGCCGAGGTTAAAATATATTGTCCCCGGATCCCCAGCCAGAAATAACTCAGGCCACAGCTTATCACTTTTGGATGCTTACTGGCAGTGTTTATTATGTCATAGTTGCTTGGTTACTTTGGTTATATGGACAAAAGAGGGCCGTGGCCCATCGGGATTGTCCTCCATGCGTGTGGAACATTTAATCCTGTAGTTACTTAATTTCTAATCCTGTAGAACATTTCAGTTTAATAACCACTTATCTAAATTATTTTTGAAAGTATTAATTGATGTACAATCTATAATATCTTGGGCAGAGTATGCCATACCCTGGGTGTCTTGATCATGAAAAAATATTGTCTTTTATTTGTTTAAGTTCTATTTGCTACAAGCTATTTGTTGTGGCACCTAGCCACAATTGTCCTAGTGGTGAATGAAATACTACACTGTTCCATTAAATTAGGGTTTTGAATGATCTTAAAAAGTAGAAGGTCACCTTGTAATCTTCTTAGTTTGAGTGAGTATAACCCTGTATATTTAAGTCTTTCATTATAATCTAGCTGAGCAAGATGTGGTACAAGTTTTGTTGCCCTACGCTGAAGGGCACAGATAATTTGTTACATCTCAAATCATCATAATTCTAACAATTCATATTTGCAATTAGAACATAACTGTCCCCATGACCTTTTTGGATGTAACAGTCCTGTCTTCTTTCTTGTGTATCTTTGTCCTGCTCTCTTCCTGTTTGTCATGCTTCTCAGGGCATGGACACCGTGATCCAGCCCCGCTCCTTTTCCACTCACCACCATCAGGTACCATACTACCCGGACCACTCCCCCCACACAAGGTGTGGACACTGCGATCCACCACCTAGCTCTATGTCCTTCCCTCTGCCTCCCCCTTTACTTCCATACCTGGGTTCCTTTGTCCCCAGCCCGTGGTACCTACCTCCCTCCCCTCTCTATCTGCCCAACCTGTTTTTCCCTTGCTCCACCCAAACCCTTTCAAACCCCTTCCCCTCTTATGTACTCAATCACCAGCAGAACTCCACCTAGTCCCCTGGCCCCTCAGCTGCTCTCTGCTGCCCCTTAGACCCATGCTGGGCCCCCACAAGGACACCTCATGCCAGTGCCCCTTAATCTCAGTGCCTATGTTCTTGCTAATTCAATCTGTTCCTTGCAGGGAGGGTGGGTAGGAATTTTACAGCAAGAAAAGAGGACAAACTATAGCTGCATGTCCTTATGTACCCCTAGTGACCTTTGTTTTGGACCCTCCCCTGGCCCCCCCCAGCCAATAGCCAGTGAGCTCCTACTGCCTGTCATCTGACCCTGTAGTGAGGTCAATGGCCCCTCCCCTTCCCCCTACCTCCCCCCATCCCCAGGCTCCATATCCTGGCTAGGTCCCAGGACAAATTGGCCTGCCATTTAGTGGCAAGCCTCCTTGTCCCTGGATCCCCAACCAGAAATAACTCAGGCCACAGCTTCTCACTTTTGGATGCTCACTGGCAGTGTTTATTATGTCATAGGCACAGATAATTTGTTACATCCCAAATTATCATAATTCTAACAATTCATATTTACGATTAGAACATAATAGTCCCCATAGCCTTTTTAGATGTAACAGTCCCCGTCTTCTTTCTTGTGTATCTTCTTCCTGCTCGCTTGCTGTTCATCATGCTCCTTGGGGCCCGGAAACCATGATCCGCCCTCCTTTTTCCACTCACCACCATTGGGTACCACGTTACCCAGACCACTGCCCCCCACACCAGGTGTGGATGCTGCAATCCACCACCTAGCTCTGTGTCCTTCCCCCACCCCCATTTTACTCCCACGCCTGGGTTCCTTTGTTCCCAATCTGTGGTACCTACCCCCTCCCCCTCTATCTGCCCCCCCATTTTTCCCATGCTCCCCAACCCTTCCACTGCCCCATCTCCAGCTTTTGATGGAAGATGGGGCTCCCCTCCTTGCAGGCTAGACTTTCAAACCCCTCCTATTTATGTCCTCAACTAGCTCCCCAAAGGGCTGTAGGAACAAACCCATGCCAAACTCAGTGAGATGGACGCCATCTGATCTGTACACTGCTTCCTGATCAAATGAAATGTCCCTATGCTGTATAAGGATCCCCCCCATCTTGATCACTGCCCTGGCCACCTTCCTGTTCTGGCATTTTCTCACCACCTCCACTGCCTGGGGCTTTTTTGCCCCCCCTCCATACCCTCCGAGAAGTAATCTCAGACCAACCAATTACCACCCCTGAGCCACCAACTCTTCACCCTTTCGAGATCTGCTATAATGTCCTTCATCAAGGATCCCCAGGGCATGGACCCCAAGGTCGTTGCCCCCTAGATGGATGATATTTTTTTTTATTTATTTTTTTTTATTTTATTTAAACAGCAGTTTGGAAAACCTTTGAGCCATAGGCTCATTTACAAAGGTACCTTGTCACAGTAAGACAAACCAAAATACACAGTATAGCAGTACAACACATAAGTATAACAGTAAATTAAGACATAGATACAAACAAGCTGTTACAGGTAGGATGGATGCAAACACCAGAGTTATGTCGTCCTTAGAAGCTTAGTAATAAGCTTTGTCAAAATATTAGTATGGCTTTGACTAGTGGCAGTTACAGCATCGGTGTTAATAAGGTGGTTAAGTAAGAAGTTTTGAAGCATGATATGGTTGGAGCTTCGGAGATGGAGGGGCAGTGTGTTTGAATTCAGGAGGGGCCCTAAAGCTGAAGGCTCTTTGGCCATAGAGGTCCTAGCTCTAGGGATAACAAGAGAGGTTTTCCCAGAGGTCCGAGTATGAACTAGTGGGACAGAGCGGCGTATGGTGGTGGTCAATCCTGGTGGGGAAAGCCCAAGGAGGGTCTTTTTTGTAAAAGTACAAGTAAGATATTTGAGGCGCTCATCGAGATCAAGTACCAGTGCTTTAGCATACAGTAGACAGGTGTGTGTCATCCTAGGTGCTCCAGTAATTAACCTGCAGGCCTTATTCAGAGTAGTGCGAATTTTATGGAGTGTGGTCTGATCAGCAGCACCATACACCGGCAGTCCATAGTCCACTAGGGACAGGATAGAGGAGGTGACTGCGAGTCGAAGAGCCTCCGGGGGGAAGGCAGTGTTTATACCGATGTAAGATGCCCAATCGGATATTAGTGGCAGTGTCTAGGGCAGTGATGTGTCCATGGAAGGAGAGGGAGGGGTCAAAATGGATCCCTAGGTATTTATAGGAGCAAACGTGTTCGAGTGGGAATGAGGACCCAGAGTGAATGAGGAGTTTGAAGTTGCAGGACTTGTTTTGGGGATGAGTGAAGAACATGGTTTTTGTTTTTTTAAGATTTATCACCAATCTATGTTCCTTGAACCAGCCCTCGGTTTCAGTGAAGGACTTCTGCAGAGAGTCCTGGAGGGCAGTAGGGTTCGATTTGAGGCAAAGATGACTCATCATCAGCGTACAATAGAATGTTCCCGAGCAGAACGTGGAAGGTGTTAAGGTAAAGGGAGAATAGTAAGGGGCCCAGAATGGAGCCTGGGAACCCAGAAAAGATGGGACAGATGTCTGAGTAGGTCCCATTAATTTTTACACGCTGTGAGCGGTCAGACAGATAACTGGTGCACCAGGAGATAGGCCCAGCAGCAAAACCAGAGAGACTAAGGGCATCAAGAAGGAGGGGGTGGGAGACAGTGTTGAAAGCTTTCGAGAGGTCAATGAAGACAGCACCAGCCAGAGAACCAGTGTCTAAGGAGGAGTGGAGAAAGTTGGAGAACTCTAGGAGGGCTGTGTTGGTACTGTGGCCTGCTCGGAAGCCATGCTGCTCAGGACAAAGGACATTGTAGGTGGAGAGGTAGTCAGAGATTTTAGAGGCCACCACTTTTTCCAAGGCCTTGGAGAGAGGAGAGAGAATGGAGATTGGTCGATAGTTTCCAGCCACAGTCCTATCACCACCTTTAAAGATAGGGGTGACAGTGGCGACTTTCCAGGCAGTTGGAACCTTCCCAGGCAAAGAGAGTGGTTGATGAGGCATGTGATCGGGTAAGGACTGTGTCTAAGACCAGCCGTAGGATACACGGATCCAGGGTGTCACTGCCTGTACTATTACTCTTGAGGGCAGTGACAAGGTGCGGCCTAAGTTCTTGGGCAGAAACACGGTGGAGGAGAAAATAAGGGCGAGAAAGATTTACTGCAGGTGCTGGGGAGGAGGGTCAAAAAAATTTGTAGGGAGGATAGGGCTAAGGTCAGTGAATGAGGTGTTGAGGTGGTTGGCTATGAGGGCTGGGTCTGAGGAGATCACACCATTAATGTTGATCTGGGTGGGTGGGGAGTGTGCACTCCCATTTAACTGTTTAATATTATCCCAGAAGGTTCTAGGATTCCCCATGAGGCAGTGAGTGAGGACCGATAGTGCTCAGACTTGGCCTTTCTGATGGCCCGAGTGCACTTGTTTCGTGGCAGCATATAACCGCCTGTCATTGGGCCGCCAGTCTCAATGGCACGGTGCCATAGGTTGTCCCTATGTTTGAGCTGGTGGATCAAAGCTGGGGTAACCCAGGGGCATTCTTACTTTTAGAGCGGGGTCAACACTGGGGCAAAGATATCTCAGGCATTATTAAAAGTTTGGGTAAAGAAGGAGAGAGCTGTGTCGATGTCAGGAGTTGCCTGTATAGGAGACCAGTCAATTTGGGACAGAAGTTTCTTAAGTTTATCAGTCCACCAGGTATTAGACCCGCCAGCATGTGGACTGTGCTGTGGGTTTGGGGACTGAGGTTGACCAGTGGAATAGAATGGGGGTGATCGCTGAGAGAGTCTGGGAGGACTTGTACATTGGGGATCCGATTAGGGCGGTTGGTGAGTACCACATCAAGCAGGGTACTGGAGCCTCTCTTGGGGTTAGTCCTGGTAGGGTGGGTAACTAGTTGCGTTAGGTCTATTGCAGAAAAGGAGTCTCGGGTAGAGGAGGAGGAGGGGCTGAGCCAGTTGACATTTAAGTCACCCACCAGAATTTGATCAGCGGAAGGAGGTAGAGAGGTAAGGTATTCTGCAAGAGAGTCAGAGTCAGAGTCAGTCTCTGTAAGAGAATATTACAGTCTGGACTGGCCCATCACACCCACAGCTCCTCTAACAAAGGCAGCAGCTGGGGCCACCTAATGCCCCTCAGGCCCCTCCATCTCACTTTGGTGTGTTCGATTCCCGGGAGCAGCTGCATACCCATCCTTGTGGCCTCTGCAAATCTCTCCACCCAGTAGATAAAAGAGTGCCCAACAATCCAAACCTGCCTCTTGGAGCCTGCTGTGGGGGAGAAAAAAGGGGGATACCAGTTAGCCACCGTCAACACCTTACATATCTCTTATAATAGTTTGATGCCCACCTCCCTACTCTCTTGACCTCCTTCTCCCCCACTCCTGAAATGACTGCTTCCGAAGCTGCCCCAATCCAGAAGGACTGAGGGCAAACTCATTAGGGTTCTCGCCCACAAACACCAATACCTTTTTCAGGACTGCCCTCACTTGGAAACCTGTCACTGGGGACCCGTCCCCATCCCTGTGCAAAAACCAGGGCCCCCCTCTTCACCCTCTGATCCTCGCATAGGCCTCCGTAGCCTGGACTGCGCAGACCTCTGCCAACCCCCCTCTCTCAGCAGCACCACAGTGGCACCTTTTCCCTGCTGGTCCGTCTTTGACCTCTGCAGTAGATTTATTACCTTCTCCTCTCCCAACCTCACACACTTCTCCTGCAGCCCTGCAACGGTCACCCCTTCCTGGGAGCGACTATTTCACTGACCTGGAAAGCCCCCTTTGTGATGACGATAAATATGGCCCTGAAAAGTTAGGCCTCATTTGCCGAACAGCAGGACCTTTGAGAGAAGATGGCCCATCAGAGGCCTTCTCCTATCCTGCTGTCTTCTCTGACCACTCTGCCAGTCCTCCACCATCCGTCTGAGGGCCTGGCCACCCGTTGCATCTACCCACCATCTATCCATGCAAATCCAGCTGATTCCCACCAGCTGGACTCCCATGGTGGTGTGCACCAAACCCTTCTCCCATTTTTTCAGCATGTATTGCATTACCTCTTCTTCCTTGACTGGTTCGCCCATCTCCCATCCCATTCTAGCCCTGAACATCTGGAAACCCACCCACACCCTCTCTTAAGCTCTTAAGGTACTGGCCACCCATGACCCTTTGTACAAAGCCCTGGCCTTTTCTTTCCAGCCTCCCAAAGCCGATCCAGTACCCTGGTCCGGGTGAGCGCGACCCGTGGTGCCAGCTCTTGGAACCACTCCATCTGAAAATGAGAAAGACAGTCAACTACCTTGTTCCAAGCTCCCTCAATGTGCCTCACCCCAAAAGACAGATTGAGCCATAGTCCTAACAAGATCATACCCCTCAACACCACACCTACCGATTCAGTCCTGCCTGTCTGCCTATTGATCACTTCGACCACGCCCTTGCTGTTGCACTAGAAAACTATGTGACGCCCTGCCATCCATGAACCCCATACCTCCAAAGCTACCCACATTGGGAAAATCTTGAGGAACGTGATGTCCTTTGTCCATCCCCATTCCTACCATCAGACCGGCCAAGCCTCCGAGATCCATTCCTCCTAGAAGTAAGCCCAATACGCAGACCCCTGGCTGTGTCCATGTACAACTTGAGGTCTGTGTTGGAGGTCCATGCCTCCGGCCAAAAAGTCACCCCAATGTAGGATTCCAGAAATGTCTCCATACCCATAAATCCTCCTTCAGCCCCTTGCTGATTTCTGCCCAGTGATGTGGTAGTTTTGCTTTTCCTGTGACCCGCTCCAACCTCCTAGTAAAGGACCTGCCTGGGCTTATGGCCTAGCAGGTGAAATTATGGTGCCCCAGTAGTTGTTGTACCTGTACCAGCAGCACCCTCCTCCTCCCCTCATGAGTACAAGTAGTGCCTTGAGCTGTGCAACTTTATCGCCTGGAAGGCAAAAACCCTCCTCCTCCATGTCCACCTTGATCCCCTAGAACTCTAGTGTGCATGCTGGGCCCTTGGTTTTCCCAGTTGCCAACATGATACCTGTGGACCTGCACATATCCTGGAAATATGCTAACATTTTTTCTGCCTCTGCCTGACTAGTCCCTATCAGTAAAAAAATCATCCAAGTAATGGACTACCCTGCCATGTCCATGCCACCACCCAAACACCCACTGTACCCATGAGCTGAAATTCGAATGTTGCACAGGCCACAGAACATCCCATGGGCATTGCTTGTCAAAGTACAACCCGCCTTCAAACTGAAAACCAAGAAGATCCCAGTCTGCCAGCTGTACCAAACAGCAGTCAGAATGCAGACTCAGTATCTGTCTTGGCCAACCATGCACCCTCTGCCACCCAGATCATCTCCACCGCTTGGTCCAGTGATGCACAAGAGACTATGCTGAGAGCTTCAAGGATCCCATCATTCACTGACCCCTCTTTTGGGTAGGACAGGTGATGGATGAGCCTGAATTCCCCTTGCTGTTTCTTAGGTACCAATCCCAGGGGTGACACCTGGAAACTCGAACAGGGGGTGAACAGCAGCCCCTCCACCTGCCCTGCCCTCACTTCTTTCTGGATCTCTTCCTGGACAATGTCTTCTTTGCCTGTTACTGGCCTCAAGTTCTTGGCACCCATCCCCACCCATGCCCCCCAAAACCCAGCACAAACCCACCCTGAAAACCCCTTCTTAACAACTCTGCCCCTTTCTTATCGGGGAAATCCCTGGTCCAGAGTTCCACCACTGCTTGCTTGATGGGCGTGTAGACTAGGGAGTATCCTCACCTCTGTTCCTGCTGTTCCGTCTAGTTTCATCCATAATTGGAAGCATACCTTCTTCTTTCTGGGCCACCCGGCCCCTGCTAACTCTCCCCCCTGCCACCTTCAAAAGGGCTGCTCATGGCCCTGCCCACTGGCTGGTCCCACCTTGACGCCCCCTACTCTGCAATTTGTTGCCAGGTGCGACCCCCTGCACTGTGAGCAGATGTGCCTAAACACACAAATAGGCCAGTTATATGCTGCCCTGTTGTATGCCAAGCAGGCCTTGGCACCCTGTACCGGAGTCCCCTTTTTCACCTGTTCCATTACCTGGCCCACTGCTGTTCCTGACAACGTCTGGACCCAGAGCTCAGTGTGAGTGCAATCCCACCTCAGATCACCTTTTACGGCCATGCATCTCCAGAACACCTCGACGTACTTAAGGCATCCAAAACCCAGCTTCACCCGGTATGCGTCCCTGATGATTGCCATATATGTTAGCAGCGGGACTGCCAGATCTGGCTGCTTCTCAAGCACAAATGCACTATAAATCAAAACCCCATTTGCCATGTGTCGATGCTTTTTTCCTTAAACCTGGTCTCCTCTGCCTTTTGACCTACCATCGCCAACGCCATCTCTGACTTTCCCACCAATTCCTTCTGCACATATCTGTTGGCTGTCTCCTCATCAACCAGCCCAAGGACATCAATGTATTCTCCTTTCCAAATCTTTTCTTTAATTGATACTGGCATGTGGTCACCTAGCGTGAAACCTGGCGGGCCATCGTACAACTTCCGCACCCCCCCCCATGCACCCGCCACAACCTTGTCCCAATTTCTTTTTTCCTTGATGGCCCGAAATGCTGTCTCAGTTTTGGACACCCCTTCATCCCCCATATCACCTACCAAACCTTCAATATATTCTTGTAAGTTTGCCTCATTCCTCATGTCCACCTTATCCTTACCCCCTTCTGGTTGCGACTCATCAGGGATCCAGTCCAGATTTCCTCCTGTCCTCCGTGCTGCCAGGGCACTGGGTCCTGCCTTCCTTGGTCATTTTCTGCTTCTTCCAGTGCTGGTCTCCTTGTCCCACTCTTTCTGTTTCCTCTGAGCCTCCTCTTTGGCCTCCCTCCTCTTCGCTGCCTCCATCTACTAGGTCATCTGCGCCATCAGCTTTGCAGCCTCAGCTAGCATGGTAGCACTGGATGTTGGAGCTCTCTTTGGTGCCATATCTTCCCTAGCTGCATAACAAGACATATGTGAATACTGTCCCCAGCACAGCGATTCAACCCCCCCATCCATCTCCACCATTGAATGCCTCTTCTGCTGGTGCAAAACTTGCCAACAAGCCGCCTGCAGCTTGCCACCGGCTGTTGCTCCCTCTCTCACTGGTTCCAAGGGTGTTTTCAGTTATTCTTCAAACCCTGCACCTTTTTCCTATCGAGGTGATGCCTTCCACACAGCCTGATCACTAGCCCTGGGACTTACTGACCCATAATCTTCACTGTTTTCTCAAACAAACCTAGATAATTTGCAAATCACACAAATGTTATAAATGCGGATGAGAAAATACTAATCTTGAATTAATGCAGCTTAGATGGAAGTGCAATATACATACTATGAATCATATATAAATATAATTATTTATTTTTTTCTTTCCAGGTCCTGAATAGACAGCCTTGCAGCACTGGTCCAGAATGGAAAGATATCCCTGCAACAGCTACAACAGACCCATGTGATGGAGGACATTGGTAACAATGTAGGGGCATTGGCATCTGCATTCACTATGCTCACCAATTGGAAAAATGGCAGCTGCTATTCCGGCACTGTGCTTACCCCCCCACCCCAATGTGGTGTTCTAGGCCCTCAGTGGGTCATACTGACCCTCGCTCTCCATTGCAGACAATTGCCAAATATCAAACCACCTTCTTTGCCAATCTCTCCGCATATCAAAACCACTTCTATGGCCCCTCCTTTGCCACAGGTATGCCTGCGTATTCACACAAAAGCAAAACGCACCCTGCCTCTACCCCTCTGCCACCACGAGGCGGTCTAAGCCCTCCAACTATATTTAATTACCTTTTGTGCTCAATTTTCCATGTATCCAACACCTGTATGGCTCCTCTCTTGCTGCAGGTATGCCTCTGTAATTCCCCCAACAAAGGAAAAGTGCGCCCTGCATGCGCTCTGCCACCACGTGGCAATCTCGGACCCCTGCTGGCATTACTGGCCTTCACTCTCCCTAGGCCTGGTCCACCGGCCTTTTTCTCATTTAAGATGTCATCCCCATGCCATCCTTCAACCATGCACAGTCACCCCCACCATGCTGCCCCTTCCCCTGAACAACTGATGTCCATGACCATGCGGCATGCCATGGTTACCCAATAGGCCTCTCCAGCTCTACAATGGACTGTCAGTCCCAGCTCACCCAGCACACTATCCAGCATCCCTTTCCCTCCCCACAATGCCCCTACCTCTGACGGCAGGCCTCTGAATCGCCAATGCACCTCCCTACCTCACCCAGCTGTTTGGTTCCCAGTCCCGCCCTCACCTTCCTTGTGGCCCTCTTCACTCCTGTTTCTGGTGCTCTGGCTGCTAACTAGAGCTATGGACAGACCCACCTTACAGGGCCATTGGCCACAAAACCAGCTTGCTCTGCTGCTCCTGTATGAGCCTCTCTTGCCAGCACTCACTGCAGTTCTATATAGCAGGACACCCACACCCCACAGCTCACTGGCTCCTTCTGTTGCAACCAACAGCTGCCTAATACTAGTGACTGCAGACAAACACCGACTGTCCTCTCTGGGCCCAGCACACTGCCCAGTCTGCTACCCAACAACATAACCTGCTACACCAACAACTAGCCTAGCACCACATATATACATTTTTCACATTTATAAACTTACATTGCTCTCAATTCAGCTTGACAAATTTTTCCAAATTGCTGTGCCTTACCTATGCCAGTGATTGTGCTGTAACCTTCAGTGAATTTTACAGCAAGAAAAGAGGGTGAACTATAGTTGCATGCCCTTAAGTACCCCCTAGTGGCCTTTGTTTTGGACCCCTCCCCTGGTCCCTCCCTCTGGCCAATAGCCAGCGAGCTCCTACTGCCTGTCATCTGACCCTGTAGTGAGGTTGATGGACCCTCCCCTTCCCCCCACCTCCACCCATCCCCGGGCTCCATATCCCTGGCTGTGTCCCAGAACAAATTGGGCTGCCATTTAGTGGCAAGTCTCCTTATCACAAAAGTTTTTTAGCTCAATTGGAGAGTCCTATTGAAATACATTATGTTGTTAAGGTTAAAAAATGTGACCTTGAAAGTTTTCGACCTCCATACACAAGCCCTATGGAACTACATTATGTTGCCGAGGTTAAAACATGTGACCATGAACATTTTTGAGCTACATATGCAATTTCTATTGAAATACATTATGTTGCCGAGGTTAAAATTTTATTACGAACATTTTCGAGCTCAATCGGAGAGTCCTATTGAAACACATTATGTTGCCAAGGTTAAAAAATGTGACCGCAAATGTTTTCAAGCTCCATAGATGAGTCCTAGTGAAATACATTAGTTTCTGAGGTAAAGAAATGTTACTACAGATGTTTTGGAGCTCCAGGATCGAGTCCTATTGAAATACATTATGTTGTTGAGGTAAAAAAATGTAACTGTGAAAATTTTCAAGGTTCAAAGAATAAAGTATGAGACTGTGCTATACTTAACACACAAGTATGTGAGTTATCAAAAAATGTTAGCATGCACACATTTTGTTATTGCGCTTCTGTGACCTTCTACCTTTGTCTCCCATGATGCTTTGCAACCAGGAAGTGGGTAAAATTCATACCTAGAAACTGTAGTGACCAGAGAATGGTACAAAAATGGTATATTTAAGCAATATAACCATAACATGCTGCAAAAACCACACAAATACATCATATTAATTGCTAAATTGGTGTAAATGAGATACATTTATGAACTGGCTCCACTAAGAGCGGCCATGTTTTGTTTTATTTTCTGGAAAAAACACCCACATACCAAATCTAACAAATCACAAGTCAGTGAGACAAGATTTACACTCCACAATAGCAAATAATAGCATACCACTAATTTGTGCAGAAAAATATTTTTTTTAAACAAATATGTACCACAGAAAACAGTTTTAGTCAGCCAATCATATTGTAATAAAAATCAAGAAGAAGGAGGAAATACCACCATTTTCCGAAAAACAGCCTGAGGAACCAGCATTGACAGTAAGTTTATCATCTAAAAATGTATTTAAAATGTGAGCTCCCAGATATTAACTGTTTAAAATAGTTTCATTTTGAAGTTATTATCTTTCTATCTTCAGTAGTCTAAGTTTCTCAATGTTAAGTTATTGATTTCACTACAAATTTTAACAGTTTAAGACAGACTTTGAAACAGTACTTACCACCACACATGTCAGTTCAAAATGGACTCCCACATAGTAAGCACATGTGTATCAAGCTGGCCACCAGCAAATCAGAATGCATTTTCTGCTGTGTTCTTTCAAAGCATCCAGAGAGCCATTAATTCACACAACAACAGTTTTATTCTGTGCCACAGACAATAACAACATATTCTCTGGCACAGATAAAATATAATTTTTCTATTGGCACTATACAAGTAGCAACAGCAAATAAATATTACATTTAGCACTGTTGCTACTGTATCTCTCAGATGAAGAATACAAAATGTATTAGAAATTTACTCCCACAGTTGTTCAGATGCTAGTAGCTAGTAACAGACTCAGACTGTCTTATTGAGCTCTCTGTTACTCTGTTTAAAAGAAACTTAGCTCATGGCAGAAAACTCCAGAATCAAGGTGTGGATTGTAGGCAGTAGTTTAATTCATCGAGCTGGTGAATATGCCAAGAGAAGTCACTTTGGCAGTGACTTGAACCTACCAAATTGCAAGGTTCACTGGTTTGGCAAGGGAGGCATGAGATGGGAGCAGCTCATGCCCACCATGCAACACCTCTTGAGCAACCACTCTGAGCCAGACATACTGCTAATCCATCTCGGAGGGAATGATTTGGGCAGCAAAAGGTGGATAGATTTAGTAGCTGAAGAAAATAGGACCTAGCTTCACTTGCAGAGATGTTATCTGCCTGTAATATCATATTTTCAGATATTATAGACTGCATGGTTTGGCGTGCAGATCAATATATGTATCTGCTTGACAGGGCAAGGAAAAAAACAAATATACACATCTCTGCATTTTTACATGATCTGGGGATGTTCACAATCTGTCATCCTAAAATCAAGTATTTTAAAGATTGGCTGTATCTAAGAGATGGTTTGCACTTCTCAGACACTGGAAATGTCCTGTTTGTGGGTGACCCCCAACATGGCATCCTCTCTGAGAGCTAAAGAACAGTGTGTCTTCGATAAGTCCTTAAACCAACAAAAGGTTCTTTTAAGAACCAACTATCTTTGTCAAAAAATAGAACAACAAACACAGAAATAATTGGTATCTACAAAGAAATACTGCACAACAGACACTGTCTCACTGTATTATCTTCACATTTCACCTTGCTGGACACAGTGTCATAAACCACATTCTGCCGAATGGGGTGGGGTGGGGGCTGACAGTGATGAATCACTCTGTGTGCAGTGGCAGAGGAGTTGTAATGTGAATGTGCAAGGTGGGCAGCAGTTGTTAGAGGAGCAATGGGAAGGGTTACAGTCTTGATAGCATTGTAATAAAGCATGTTCACTATTGTGCACTAATAGAAAGCTATAGCTGTATACCAACAGATTATCACAGGCATACTATGTAAGCTAGGTGACTTCAGATATAGTATGATGCTCCTGTTATATCTATCTATCTGTGTGTGGGGGAAGGGGGAGATGACTGTGTGTGCAATGTATTGTACAATAACTTCACTCTGTGCCATACCTGTTTGTTTCAGCCTATGTTTCATGCTCTGAAATGCAGTCCTGGGTACCATGTAACAAGTGTGTTCAGTATTGAATATAAACCAAAAATGCAGACTGAATATCGATGTTTTATCAGACGGTACTATATGTACTGGGTGACTGCATACATATAAACATACTGTTCCTATACATGCACATGTGATGCAGGACATATATGACTCTTTGTATTTGTGTAGACTAAGTAGGGTTTGGCAAGAAAATCTCTGAAACAGTTAGAATATCACTGCAGGCATGCATAAGTGACAGGGTACCCCATAACAAGACTGCTGATTATTAACCAGACACACAGACCACTGACTAAATAGTTATGGCTTAACTCAGGCTGGTAGATGGCCTGGGTCAGTGCACACATGATAAGATATGGGTGCTATATATACATGTGCAATAAAAAGGGGGGCGAACATCTATATGCTATTGCCTGTTTCATATAGGCAGTCAATAGTTCTGTTATGCAGAAGTTGGCAACAGTCATCAAACTGGACATTGTGTATGCACTTAATAATGATCACAGACATCAAGACACTAATATAATAATATTTTAATCTTTTATCATTATTTCTGCTGTTTTGCAAAGATGCCAAGATACTGGAGCAACAATTAGCTGCCTCTTCTGCTGGAGGGTATGACAAAAATAGTGGATACAAAAATATTGATGTGCGTAACAAACGCACCCCTAAAGAGACCTGGCTGGTGGTGGCCAAATACCTCAGGAAAGAGAAAAATCTACCTGATGAGAGATGGAGAATGTGCAGGGGAAAGTGAAAGCTTCTCAGGCAAAAGTTCTACAAACTTAAAAAAGTGGGGAAGGTGCCATAGAAGGACCGGGCCTGGTACAACCAAACATATCAGCTGTGGCTCCAGGCAAGCAAACTGAATTTTGGAGAGCAAATTCTTTGCTGTAAGTATAAATATTACTTTCTCAACACTATATATTGTGTGGCTTTTTACCTTGACATACATCTAGGCAAAGCTGAGGTCACAAAGAAAAGACATTATTTACTAACCTTAGTTAAGCAATAAGATACAAGCAGAAGTTATGTGAATTAAGCAATAAGACATGACAGGGTGTGGGTCGTTGCTGAAAAATGTTATACCTAGGACACTTCCACCACCCTAGGTGTGACATTATGAAGTGACAATGCACACCCTGGAGTGCCTCATTGCTATTATAATATGGCTATAGAAATTCCTACAAGACTTTAATAATTAAGCAATACACATAAGAAACAAATCAGAAGTCATAACTTTATTATAATTATAATTATGGTTTAAAGTGACATACCGTGTTGAAGAACTACTGATTATACCCAGTGTAGCACCTTCATGTTACTGTTATATACACAGTCAAGTATTAGACAGAAAAAGTCACAAAGATGTCTTAGTCTATTCTAAATAGTTCTTCAGGTCATAATCAATTCTGCATTCATGGCCACTTGTGTTATGCATACCATGCAACATAGAAGTATACAGCAATAGTGCTTCACTAATGTGAATAAATAATATAACAGCTACTAATAATGCAAGGATAATTGTACAATAATAACAGTAAAAAAGGGTAACCATTAGCATCACTGTTACAGTGAAAGATGCCATATAATGACTAGTGGTGTGCCTAGTGGCAGAAATTCGCTTCATGAAGTGATTCATGGAGTAATGTGGAATCTCCGAAGTACTCTGCAATACGAAGTGGAGTACTTCATGTTATAATGGGGAATGCAAAGTCCATTGAAAACAATGATTTTGCATTATTCCACCTTCCCTAAACCACTTCTTCACCAGTTTTAAGGCGAAGTACATTGAAATCAATGTACTTCGCCTCACTTCGCCTTGTTTTTGTGAATTTTGCAGTGCTTCATGGGATTGCAGGTCACATGGATTCTAGATTGTTCTGCACAGCCTCAGTTCTGTGTAGTGTGTGTGTGTAGTGGAAGATGGAGATGGTTTTCTTTTAGAGCTCTGTGATTCAAATCCTCTAAAAGCTGTTAAAAAAGCATTTTTGAGCTATTTATTTCTCAAAATTTAGTACATTGATTGTAGGAAATCCTCCTGTGCTCATATCATTGAGTGTTTATTGTTTGTGCGTGAATTTTGAATGTTAATTTAGAACAGTCAGTCTGTGTACTGTGAAGAGTGCTTTGGGGGAGGGGTGTATTTGTGGTGTAGGTAGATTAACTGGGAGAAAAAGGCAGTCTTTCTGTTTTGGTTATATTTTTCTTGTACAACTGTGTTAATGAACACACAGTAATATTTTTCAGTAATTCTTGACTTTTTTTGCTGATTGTTGTGGTGCAGCAGTGTATAATTTCAGTTTGTTTAAAACATTTGGTTATATTACTAAAGATTTTCAATTTGCTACACATTATTTGCCATGTGTGTGCGATGTGTGCCATTAAATTGGACACCATTTATTGTGTCACAGAGTAATTGCAGCAGTGTGAACCTGCTATCCTCCACACCTGCATGAATTTTTTATACTGCTTTGTGGTATCTTTACTAGTAGAGGACTGTTACTGTCGTACACTATCCCCCCCCCACAGCAAAATGTATTCTTTTCCAGATTTGGATTTGTGACTTGTGAGCACTGGTTAGGTGTTGCTGTGCCTTTGTGTATGCATCTCTTGAGTGCTCAGCGCAATCTTAATCTGTCTGTGTGTTTGTAGAACACCATTAATTCTGGGAAATTTTGCATTTCTTGTTATGCTCTCATTTCACTTCATCGTCACTGGGGAATTTTCTGGACATAATACAGTAGCAAGTTTGGGATGCACATTAATTCTGGTAACTGTGTGTGACCACTCTGCACATGACTGAATGTGCCATTAATTCTGGGAGACTTTGCATTTCTTTACGCTCTCATTTCACTTCATCAGCACTGGGGACTTTTCTGGACACAAGACAGTAACATTTTGGAGATGCACATTATTTCTAGTGATTGTGTGAGACCACTGCACACATGACAGAGTGTGCCATTAATTCTAGAAGACTTCACATTTCTTTTTAAGCTCTCATTTCACTTCTTCAGCACTGGGGAATTTTCTGGACAAAAGACAGTAGCATTTGGGGGATGCACATTGATACTGGTGACTATGTGTGACCACTGCACACATGATGTCTGAGTATGCCATTCATTTTGGGAGACTTTGCATTTCTTGTGTTCTCATTTCACTTCATCGGCACTGGGGAATTTTCTGGACACAAAGCAGTAGCATTTTGGGGATGCACTTTAATTCTGGTGACTGTGTGTGTGAAGGGCTGCCAATATTGTTGTTACTTCACCTTACTTCACGATAAGGCATAATGACAATGTGAAGTAATAATCACAAGGCGAAGTGAACTTTTTGCATTGGCCACTTTGTGTAGCGGAGTGATAATGTGAAGTGCCCACTTTGCGGGCACTTCGACGGTGGAATTTAAATTCACTGCATCTCTAATAGTGACAAACCAGTCACAAATTCTTTTTACCATCTCTATCAACAGCAACTGGAGCCACAGCTGAAGCTACATCTGCTGCACCAGGTCCAGTCCATACAGAGAAGAGGACAGAAGAAGTGTCTGACGATGATGTCATCATTGTCAGTACACAGCTTAAGTACTACAAATCTTCTTGTAACACAGAACAGAGATAGATGAAATATGTCATTGTAATACCACTGCAGAGTAACCTAACTATGGCGGTGAAAAGTCAATTTGGTAAGCACAACACAGCATCCATTGTACATAGGTCTTAGTTCACCTAAGCTATGCCAGCAATCATAACTAATATATAGTGTGTGATGGAAGGTTGTAATATGTAAAAATCCATCACTGCAAAAAATCTGTTAACCTGCAACAGTTAGGTCATTCTTTGTTGTTATGCTGCAGTAGCTATGTACAGTAGCTACTGCAGCATAACAACATAGAACTGCTCCTCGCACTTCTTGAGATTGTTTGCACAGTCTCCATTTGGTACTACTAATTTTCAAGTAGTAAGCTCCATGACTGTAATAGTATGGTAAGACGCCAAATCTGTTTCAGGAAATACATTATCAAATTCTGTGGATTAATAAATCCAACTGAATTCAAGTTTTTTTTTTCTAAATATTCAATGTGCTCAGTAAACTCCAGTGATTCTTCATCTACTGTTTCTATTCCCTGTTGACTCAGAAGTAAAAAAATTGACCTTTCAAAATGATTTTCTCCATTTCATGTGACAGCACTGTATGACTGTGGTGGGTGTAATGCTCCATTTATTCATCTCTGTTTGGTTTGGGTTGGCATCCTACACTATAAAACATAATGGGTACCATCCCCATCGACAACAAGCATTTTGCCGCATCCTGAGGTTGCTCATGGCAACAGAACCTCTTGAGCTCCGCTCTCAAAATTCTTAATGTCACCTGGGGCAACCTCTCAATGTGGTAACACATTTGCTACCAATGGGGAGGTATCCATTATCCTCTATACTTCATTTAAATAATCAGCAGAATTACGAAACTCCACCAAATTATCCACCCAGGACTGTCTCACACTAATAGTTGCAATGGAGCAAACACATGACCCCATCTCCTATGGTGTTACTGGAGCACACAGTCCTCTTAGTGATCTGTTGGTGGGGGCCAGTGTGGGGTTGGGGAATTAAAGTGGGGAGATATTCCAAACCAAAAAATATTATTTCATCCCACAGCGCACCACAACCCGTTACTAACAAGTCATATGTGAGGTCTGGACAATACGCATTACACAAGTCATATGTCTTACAACCATCATTGCTCAGGTAAATTCTGACATAGAAGGCCACAGGACAGGTGCACCATGCATCCCAAAAGTGATAATGCTTAAACTAAAAAGCACAACAGAGTGCAGATTATTTGAAACTTACCTAATCCATGTGTGTTGTGTTGCAAGGTGCAGTCAAGTTAGTTCACCACACATGAAGTGGGTAAAAACCCAGTCACACCTTGTGGCCATGTCCTTACTTCAGCTCTCAACAAAATTCATTACTCATCTGTATGTTGTGCAGGACTTTAACACAGTCATGTGGAATGCTGTTGACCAATCGGGTCAGATGATTTCAGTACACATTGTCTAAGCCATAATCTACAACATCCTCAAGAATATTATTACAATAATACAATGGTTAACTGTTAGTGCATGGTTAATGTTGTTAATCTCATTATGCTATAACATGATATGCTCAGAAATGATCACCTGGCAAACTATGCTTCACTCAATAGCCTACCAAAATAGTTGTTTGCCATCTTTTCATTTGTCCCCAAAAATACCTTTTCCTGCAGAAAACAGTGTACCATTAGTGTTCTCATTGACAGCAAATTGCTCAGAGTAATGTACTCTATTGTAGATACCATCAAATCTGTATTCACTATTCATGTTTTTCTCCTCTTACAGAGCCACTGGAGACCAGAACCTTAACAGAAATCAAATGTGAAAAAACAGAAGGTGAAGCATCAGAATGTAAGTACACTCCATATAGCAGTTACAAATAATTCATTAAACCCTATCTATCTCTCAGCTGATAAATCAGTTGCCACTTATGTTTGAACAAATGTATTACAACAAAACACAGACAGATGTATCTGTGTTGTAATCAACAAGACAGGCCTGAGTATTGCTCTCCATATAGCAGTTAAAAATATTTTAAAAAATGCTACTTTTTTTCTGCTGATAAATCAGTTTCCACATATGTTCGATCAACTGTATTACAGTATTAGCAGTGTACTTGTACAAAAAAAAACACAGCCAGATGTCTCTGTGAGTTGTAAGTGACAAGACATGCCTGAGTATTACTAACACTGAGATATCCACACCCAGAGTTCTACTTCTATACAAGACTACAAGTTAAGTGCCTTCAACCTTGGGGTGTACGGGTATGTCATCACTAACAACAACCACCCATATCTTATCAGTAAAACAGAATGGGTCCATACACAGCTTTTTCAAAAAGTACCACTCAACAAGTTTGTACAGTTACAACACATATACATCTCCTACAGAATTGTTTCTATATTTAACCATAGAATAGAAGAACATAAAGATGTGCATGATTCCAGTGGTAGAATGCCCCCCACCACACACACACACACACACACACACAATGGTAACATGAAATTTATAAATACAACATTTTAGACCTATCAAAACTGCCCAATATAGGAGGTGACGTTCTCATGGTCATCAGATACACACTGTCAATCTAAACTCGTAATGATACTTTTTATTTTTTTGTCAAAGCTCTGTATGTGTCCAAGGAGTAACTCATCAGTGCAAATATTATTGTATTATGTACTAAGTTTATTTAGAGTAATAAAATGTTATTATTAGTGCCTAGTCAAAGCCTGTTATATATGACGAAAGTCAACAGCCATGTTTCTAATGGAAAACAAGAAATAGTCCTCCATTGAATCGTTTGACTGTCCATAAGAGCAACATATTTGGTTTAGTCAGTGTTCACACTCTGTTACTGCAAAGCTAGACCAAACTCTCAGTTAGCCAGAGCAGATGTAATTCTTTGACAAATTAATATATAGGAAACCATACACAACAACCCTGTGCCTCCATTAATGGATTAACATAACAGCATATGAACATCTGACCATATACAGTATCCCCACAGAGAGGACACATGCGCATATCTGAGGTGAGTAGTTGCTCCACGTCCAATGCACCCTCATGCAGGATGTATAGAGTGGAGGTGGTGGGGACACAGGACCAACATATGTGATGCACTCAGTCTGCAGGCTGTGACACACAGGGGGCAGGCTGGGGCCATCCCAGCACCACACACGATGCACAAAGGTGTACAGCACTGACCGCAGGTGTACACATGAGACATAGGGTACACCAAGGAATACCCTGCCATAAGTTCCATATGCAGCTATGCACACACAGTACCCCCTCTCCATAGAGCTGTAGCCACCCCCACATACCCTTTTTTTGGGGGCACATGATCAACACACGTTATACACCCAATCTGCAGACTGCACCATGGGGGGGGGTGGCTGGGTACATCCCAGCACCACACATGATGCACAAACATGTACAGGGCTGGCCACAGGTGTGCACATGAGGTGCAGGCTACACCCGGGAACACACTACCATAAGTACCATATGCAGCTGTGCACACACAGCAGCCCCATCTCCATATGGTTGTAGGCACCCCCACACACCCTTGCACAGCATCTCCAATCAACATACTGTTAAAGGCCCCCAACTCATCACAGTGCACCACCAACACAGCTATAAGCAGCCCCCCCACATCAACACATGTCAGCCCCAAGCACTGAGTACCACACATCCTGTGGTGTATCATGTCCCACAGTCCCCCAAATCCCAGACCTGTATGGCAGTAACCTAGCAATATCTGCCAGCACAACCCACCTCTCACTCCCACAGCCACTGGCTATTGGACATACATGGGGTGCACTGTCATTGCACCCCACCGTATAGGTGGTACACTGTGGGATCTAGTACACACATCCAACTGGTTGTATTACCTGATCTGAGATGCCAGTCCCAGCCATCCCACAGAGCCCTGCACACTGAGGAGGCAAGGCCATGCACAGGAGTACATGTATTGTGTTTACCCAGGTGCACATCTGTCTGCAGGTGCAGAGTTGTGCAGGCAGGCTACACACCTTCCATGCATAATCTGTGTGCATTCATGCATAGGGTCCATAGACACAAAAGTTCAAGACATCCATACTGGCAACTTCAGCCCAAGATGTAAAACTTGCCAAGCTATGTCTGTTTGACCATATATAGTGCTATACTGTGTCTGTTTTTTCCACACAACACTGGCAGACCCTAACTGAACTGAAAAAATACTAGCATGTCTGTCCTTAACTCACTTCTGAAAATCACATCTGCTGACTTTTCAAAGGGGAAACTTATAACTTTTGTACTGTGTAGCTACTAAGTTGATAACTGCTGAAAAATGCACAAGTAACTATTCTATGGACTTTCACCAGTCCATTCAATAGCAAGAAAAATGTCTTCAGAAAAAAAACAGAGATGTAGCATGTTCGGCATACAAGAAACACACTAAGAAATTTGTTATACTTATGAGCTCTGTCTCTCTCTCTTTTCTTTCACAGGCCCAGAATCCAGCCACACATGAGCAATTTGTGAGCACCTGGATAGTCTCATTCAGGCACAAGCACAAACAAATAACAACATTTCAAAATTAATAGAATTAGTAACACAGCAACACACTGAACAGTGCCAAAATACCATCATATTACAAAGAGTTGAAAAAGCTGTGCAATCCAACACAGCCCAAATAATTTACCTGAATCAGACTGTCCAGGCACTCACCAAGAGCATTAACAAGATGCTTCTGAAGGCTGAAGAAGATGAGCCACAGGCTGTACCATCACAGCAAGGTCCTGGTCTCCAGTAGCACATCTTCTTTCCCCTTCTCTATCCCCTTTTTTCTGTACCTTCCCCAGTAAAAGAAGCTTCCACTTTTCCCTGAGCCATCTGATCTGGCCACCCCTGTGCAGGTCTCCTCACAGCCTCCAGCAGGAGAGGCAGTTGACACACTCCAGTATGTCACAAAATTGTTTTGATAGTGAGAAAACAGTTATTTTCAGTTGTCTGCTATATTTAATCTATGTATTAGTTGGTGAAGAAACCTCTCTTTTTAAGTTGCAGTTTTAAAAATTTTTTAGCCATTTCAGTCATTCGATTAATCAACATTTGTTTTAAAAATGCATTTTTGTAAATATAAAATGTTTATATTTTTGCTGTATATTTAATAAATATATGTCTTTTTTACATTTAGATTTTTTAAAAGTACAAATGAAACAATATTTTTTGTAGAAAATCATATTTTTGTGTTGCTAAATTGCTTTCTATGTAACAGAATTATTTTAGTAAAAAAACATTTAAAGCAGCCAACAATGTCTTGCTACTGTTGTATTACATTAAATCCATACACTGCAGTCTTGGTAGGCTAATGAGAACATGAGCCAAGAAGACAGAGAGAGAGAGAGAGAGACTGTGTGTGTGCGTGTGTGTGTGTGTGTGTGTGTGTGTGTGTGTGTGTGTGCACTTCCACATATGTATGTGGGGGGATCTCAGTATTTTATATAATGTCTTGCTTGAGTGGGAAGGAGGGTGCACAGGGAGTGGTAGAGAGCAAGGAAAGAGTATACCATAAGATAAAATGAACAAATGTCAGTTGCTCTAGACTCATCCAAACATGTATCTAGAAATGTCTGGAGCTGAGGAACAACAGAACCAATTGCACTGGTATGTGGCCTGGTTCTCTGTCCGTGGGAAACAGAGAAGGACTATCTATTGCAATGAGAGAGGAAACAGATTACATAGTAAATGAAAATGATAGTACCTCTCCAAACACAAGTGGGCCCAACTAGGAGCAACATGAGCCAAGAAGAGAGAAAGTGTCTGTGTATGTACGTGTGTGCATCTGTGTGTCTGTCTGTGTCCTTCTGCATGTGTGTGTGTGTGTATGTTTCTGTGTGTGTATGTGTATGTGTGTCTCAGTGTCTGTTTGTGTGCGTGTGCATGCATGTGTGTCTGTTTCTGTCTGCATGTCTCCCTGTCAACTACATGGAGGGTGTGGTGGGCGAATCTCAATATTCTATATAGTGTCTTCTGTGAGTGGGGAGCAGACTGCGCAGGGGATGGTACAGGGCAAAGAAAAAGTTAACCTTAACATAAAATTAACAAAAGATTTATTTTAGTAAAAAACATTTAAAGCAGCCAACAGTGTCTTGCTACTTATGTATTATATTAAATCCATAAACTGCAATCTTGGTGGGCTAACAAGAACATGAGCCAAGAAGACAAAGAGACTGTGTGTGTGTGTGTGTGTGTGTGTGTGTGTGTGTGTGTGTGTGCTTCCACATGTGTATGTGGGTGGGAATCTCAGTATTTTATATAATGTATTGTTTGAGTGGAGAGGAGGGTGCACAGGGAGTGGTCGAGGGCAAGGAAAAAGTTTACCGTAAGATAAAATTAGCCAATGTTAGTTGCTCTACTATCATCCAAACATGTATCTTTAAATTTTTGGAGCTGAGGAACAACAGAGCCAATCGTACTGGTACATGGCCTGGTTCTTTGTCTGTGGGAAACAGAGCAGGGCTGCCTACTGCTACGAGAAAGGAACCACGTTCCATGGTGAAAGAAAATTATAGTACCTCTCCAAACATGAATGGGTCCAACTACAAGCAGCGTGTCCCAAGAAGAGAGAGAGAGAAAAAATGTGTCTGTGTGTGTGTGTATGTGTGTGTGTGGGTGCATACTTCTCCATCTTGTAGTGTGTGTGTGTGTGTGTGTGTGTGTGTGTGTGTGTGTGTGTGTGTCCCAGTGTTTGTTTGTGTGCTTGTGCATGCATAGGTGTCTGTTTCTGTCTGTGTGTCTCCCTGTCAAGATGATAAGGGGTGTGCTGGGGTGTGGGAGGGGTGGTACGTGGCCTGGTTCTCTGACTGCGGTAAACAGCAGGGCTAGCTACTGCTATGAGAGAGGAGCCATGTTCCATGGTGAAAGAAAATGTTAGTACCTCTCCAAACATGAATGGGTCCAACTACAAGCAACATGACCCAAGAACAGAGATAGAGAGAGTGTGTGTGTGTGTGTGTATATGTGTCTGTGTGTGTGTCTGCATGCTTCTCCATCTGTGTGAGTGTGTTTGCGTGTGTGTTTGTGTGCATGTGCATGCATGTGTGTCTCTTTCTCTATGTGTGTCTCCCTGTCAAGTACATGGGGGGTGTGGAAGGGTGTGGGGGAAATCTCAGTATTCTATATAGTGTCTTGCCCATTTGTGCCTAATGATATGTGTCTGTGGGAGCGATGGGGTACGCATGTGTGAGTGTGTCTGTGTGTGTGTCTATTTGTGTGAGTGTCTCTATGTTTGTGTGTGTTTGCATGCATGTCTGTCTGTTTCTGTCTGTGTGTCTCCCTGTCAACTACATGGGGGTGCGACGAGGGGGGGAATCTCAGTATTGTATCTAGTGTCTTGCCCATTTGTGTGTAATATGTGTCTGTGGGAGCACAGGCCCTCCAGGCCCTGCACTCCCACTTACACATAACTATAGACCCACACAGCAGCCCTATAAAGCAAGGAACCCTTGTAACACTAATCTGCCAATATCTCTGGATCCGTACCAGCTAGGAAGAAAATTCAAGTGTCATTGTAATCATGACACTGAGATGCCCACGTGATATAAATTGACCAGATCTGCATCTCGCATCATTTATGAGATATGGACACTGAAAAGCACTGTGAATGCTAACTCTGTGGGTGTAATAGTGGCCCACAGACATGAAAATTAGCAATTGGAATATTAATTCCAAAATATCTCAGTAACCATGCAAGCTTGATAAAAAAATTCAAATTTCAAGGTATTCATGGCTTTCCAACCTACTTCTGCTTTCAGTCCTCCAATAATTTTTGCAATGAAAAATCTGTATCTTGAGCCATTTTCAAGATACAGGCACTGAAAGGCATCACAGGTTCCGTAATGTTATCCTGTTGGAAAATTTCTCAACTGTGGAATGCTGTAACTATGGGCCTGCTCAATGTTTTCATACCAAATCACCAAAAGGCATATCTGTGGTACTAGAGCTTGCTACCCTGAAAATGTCAGGCCAATAGCACAATCTACCTTGCCACAATAAAGTGACAAAGAAAACAACACATTTAAAAATGTGTTTGTGCAGTATTGCTGCGATTACTTTAAATGTTATCACAACACTCCTATCTCTATAATGAGAATGTGGCCATGAACTCGAAAGATAGTGCCATGGTTATTTTTCTTATGATTGTGATTATTTTCTTGGTAACATAAAATATTGCCGTGAACAAAAAGTTGCAAAATGCTGGAAACATTTTGAAAAACACATTTCCAGGCCAGCTGGTGAAAAACTAATGCCATGGTCATGTTCCTCAGAGCCCAATTAGGTAAACACCTTTCTTTGTGTTTACCACAGTGCACTATTTTTTTGAATTACAATATTTTCTCTCTCTTGCTAACTGAAAGCAAGATGGCAGCAGCATGAAAACAATTTCAGGCAGCTCGAAAACAAAAAAATATGATTGCAAAAATTTTCGAGTTGCACATATAAATTTTCCCAAAGGCTATAATGGGACATGAAAAAATGAAATAACATTTGAGCGGAGCAATATTTTCTCACCAAATCTTCAAAAGGCACCAGTTAATCCCAGGACACATGTAAACAAACAAATTTTAACCCACTCAAATGCATTCTTCAGTCCATTATGGCTTATCAACGAATTTGCAAAAAGCATGATTTTTCACTTTTTGAGCACCTCATGGTTCCGCAACCATACATAAGACCAGAACAAAACTTTCCAGATCCAGAGATATATGGTAGGCAGTTGTGCATTCCAAATTTCAGGCAAATTGAACACATGGTTGTGACTTTATTAAAGTGCAAACCTTGAGGTTCAACAAAGAGTTGGCTGTGCAACCTTAACTATAATGGCACTACCGTGCCACTATAATTATATATTCTTTGCAAAAAACTCCATTAATTCATCTGTTAGGGTTGTTTCCACACTGACAAAGTGTGGAAATTCAACATTAGGGTTACCACCCAACCACCACACCCCCACACCCCATCCTCAAAACCCCAACTCCGCATCCCCCCCCATACACACATACACATACAAGCAGGGGAAGGGTCAATGCAACACAAGCAATCAGAGACAACCAGCATCAGGAAACAGAAGTAACATAGAACCCTCTAAATGTACTACAAGACACATCCATCATCAAGGTCCAGCAATTATATGAGTTCTTCTGCCATCAGAGTGCCTTGGGTGGTACACACACATGCTGGGCAACCATGGGAGATGGTCCACAGTAAGCATTTTGCTGTTACAAACATCAATACAAGATTTAAGCAGATGCCTAAATTTAAATTAACAAATTATGAAACAAACAGTATGTTATCTATAGATAGCTATATTGGAAATAAGACTTTAGATAACCCTAGCAACAGTCATTGGATGTTTGCCTAATTTTTTTCTGATAGAGTGCATCAGTCCTAATAACAAATGATAGTAACAATAAAAGTAATGTTTTGTAGTATAGTTTACAAGCAACATGTGACAGCAATAGTTGTTATATCCAAAGTTAACCATAACATGCTGCTAATGAGTATTTCCAGGCAACGTAGCAGTATAACAATATGTAATGGAGCTAGTGTCATACCTGAGCATTATCTGAAAAGCACTATGTATGTGTCCACTCTATCTTTCCTGCTACCACATGCTTATGTGGTGGCAGCAATACCTGCAGTAGGGCCAATTGTTGAATTTTGACACATAAAAATCAGTATTTTTAAAATGTGCACAGACTAAGTTTCACTGTATGAAAAAGATATGCCAGCTATAATGTGTCATCATACTGGGCTGGCAGTATAGAGTCAATCATACTGTATTTGTTTTTTCATTACATAGTGTTATGTGAAATGAGTACAGTGCAGTGATTATTGTGCTTACAGATGTAACTGGCTCGTATAGTGTCTTACAATCTTGCATGTGTCTTGTGTGTGGGTGGGGTGGGGTGGGGGAATGCAAAGTTAGGGTTTTAGGATGGGTTTTTGGAGTTGTGGCAGTGGGGTGGTAACGTTAAATTTCCACACTTTTGTTGGCATGGAAACAACACCTAACTGATGCATTAACTGATTTTTTTGTGAAGAATTTCCTTTCTTTTTGGAAAAGTGTAATACAACTAGTAAATGACATGTGTTGGTAGGCCACACGCTCCCACCAAGCTACCCATTTCTGCATAATGATATGTGTCTGTAGGAATGCGGGTCCTCCAGACCCTATGCTCCCACTTACAGATAACTACGAAGCCATACAGCAGCCCTATTGAGCAAGGAAGCCTTGTAACACAAATTTGCCAATATCTCGGGAACTGTTGCAGGTAGGAAAAAAATTAAACTGTCGTTGTAATCATGACAGCAAGTACTTCACGAGACATAAGTCAGCTGAATCCATATCTCACATAATTTATGAGATTTGGGCACCAAAAAAGCCCTGTGAATGCTAACTCTGTAGGTGTAATAGTGACCCACGGACATGAAAATGAGCAATCGGAATACTAATTACCAAATATCTCTGTAACCGTACAAGGTAGAAAAAAAATTAAAATTTCTTGGTATTCATGGCTTTCCATCCTATATCTGCACTGGGTGACTAATAATTTTTGTGACAAAAAATCCGTATCACGAACCATTTTCGAGACAGGCACTGAAAGGCATCACAGGCGCTGCAATGTTAACCTATGGGAACATTTTTGGACTTCAGAATGCTGTAACCATGGGCCTGTTCAATGTTTTCATACCAAACCACCAAAAGGCACATCTGTAGGACTAGGGCTTGCCAGCCTGAAAATGTCAGGTTAATAACAGAATCCACCTTGCCACAATGAAGTGACAAAGAAAACAACTGCAGCAATATTATCCTATGTGAAAAATTTCTAAACTTCGGAATGCAATAACTATGGGCCTGTTCAATGTTTTTGCACCAAACCACCAAAGGGCACATCTGTGACAAGTAAAACAGCACATAGCAAAATCTGTTCATGCAGTATTACTGCAATTACTTTAGATACATAGATACATAGACAGTGTCGGCAGATAAGGGCCTATGGCCCACCCAGTCTGCCCATTTGAGCTTGTAAGTTCAGTTTGTTTTCCTAGAAGTCTGTTGCCCCTTAACCCTGACCTCCAGAATTCCTTTATGTCTATCCTATGCATTCTTAAATCCCGTGATTGTTTCAGCCCCCACCACTTGCTCTGGCTGGGTGTTCCATTTGTCCACCACCCGTTCTGTGAAGAAATTCTTTCTCATGTTTCCTCTGAATTGTCCTCCCTTCAACTTCATCCCATGCCCTCTAGTCCTGGAACATCTTTTTGCTTAAAAATAGTGTTTTCCTGCACCCTGTTCCTCCTGTAAGATACTTGTATGTCTCTATCATATCCCTCTCTCCCTTCTCTCCTCCAGGAGTACATGTTCAGTTCCTTCAACCTGTCTTCATAGGACTTGTGATGCAATCCATGCACCATCTTTGTTGCCCTCCTCTGAACCTTCTCTACCCTGTCTATGTCCTTACGTAGGTATGGTCTCCAGAACTGTACACTGTACTCAGGTGGGGCCTCACTAGTGTCTTGTATGCGGAATTATGACCTCCCTTTTCCTGCTGGTGATGCCCTGCCTATACATCCCAGTATCCTATTTGCTTCACCTGCTGCCTTTGTCACACTGTTTCCCTACCTTGAGTCATCAGATGACAACCCCAAGATCCCTTTACTGCTTGGTACATGCTATATCCTCACCCCAACTGATATATTGTTCCAGGGTTTTGTGCCCCATATGCATTATCTTGCACTTCTTTGCATTGAATTTCAACTGCCAAACCCTGACCATTCTTCAAGTTTCTGCAGGTCCTTCTCATTCTGTCTACACCCTCTGGTGTGTCTACTCTGTTACAGAGCTTTGTGTCATCAGCGAACAGTGAAATTCTGCCTTCTAGGTCCTGCGCAATGTCACTGATGAAGATGTTGAATAGGACCGGTCCCAGCACTGATCCCTGTGGTACACTGGTCACTCTTCCCTCTGTGGGTGACAGCCATTTACCACCACCTCTGTGTCCTGCCACCCAGCCAGTTACCTACCCACCACACTACTGTCCTGCCCACACCCATATTCCTCAGTTTGTGTAATAGTCTTTTATGTGGCACAGTGTCAAGGCCTTGCTGAAGTCCAGATAGGCCATGTCCACTGCCCTCCTGATCCACCACCCTAGTCACCCAGTCAAAAATTCAACGAGGTTGGTCTGACATGACCTCCCCTGGTGAAACCATGCTGCCTTGGGGTCCTGTAGTTCATTGACAACCAGATGTTCCACCAATCTCTCCTTCAGTAGTGCTTCCATGATCTTACCCACTACTGAGGTGAGGCTGACTGGTCTGTAGTTCCCTGCTTCCCTTTTGTTCCCACTTTTGTATAAGGGGACTATCTGCTGTCCCTCCAGTCTTTGGGTACCTCCCTGTTTCCAGTGATCAGCTAAACAGGATAGCCAGAGGTTCAGCCACCACCTCTTAGTTCTTTAAGGACCCTGGGGTGCACCCATCTGGCCCCATTGCTTTATCAACTCTTATTACTTCCAGTTCCTTCAGGACCTTTCTCATGTAAAGGGACTTGTGTCCATTTCTGCACCATTTTCACCCTTGTACTCCTTCAGACCCATTACCCTCCTCTTCCTCAGTAAAGACTGAGCAGAAATACCTGTTCAAAATGTCAGCTTTACTGTTGTCATCCTCCATGCGCCCCATCCTCCCCTTCAGTCTCACAATCCTCCTTTATCTTTCTTTTTTCATTTATGTACCTGTAAAGGTTTGTCCCCTCTACCCACTGATTTTGCAATGTGTTCTTCTGTCTGGGCTTTGGCTTCCCTTACTGACCTCCCTGCCTCCTTTGCTTCTCCTGGTACTTCTCCCTATCCCTTCTGCCTGTGTCTTTTTGTATTGCCTGAATGCAATCTTTTGGCTTTCACTTTCTTTGCTACCTCTTTGGAAACCATAATGGTCTCCTCTTCCTTTTCCTCTTGCTAACCTGCTTAATGCATAATTCTGTTGTTCTTGTAATCCCCATTTTAAATACTGCCCACTGTTGCTCAACCCCTGATTCCTGTCCCATTCCCCTTAATGTCTCTTTCAAGTATCTCCCCATTTTTCCAAAGTCTGCCACCCTAAAATCCAGGATACGTGTTTTTGTGTGTTTTGGTTCTGCTCTTTCTGTGATTTCAAAACACAATGACTGGTGGTCACTGTTTCCCAGGTGCTCCCCCACTGTTACCCCCATCACACTGTCCCTGTTTGTGAGCACAAGGTCCAGTATTGCCTTCTGCCGAGTTGGTTCCATGACCAGTTGTTGAGGAAGGCACCCTGAAGGGAGTCAGGATAAATCTGCTCCTAGTTGATGCTGCTGCTGGGATGTTCCAGTCCACGTCTGGAATATTGAAGTCTCCAACCAGTACTACCTCACCTTTCTCTGCCATCCTTTGGATGGCTAGCATCAACTCCTATCTGTTTCTTCCTCCTGGGCTGGTGGTCTATAGATCACACCTGTCTTGGATGGCTGTCCCATTTCCTTTCCAGCTTAACCACAGTATCTCTCCCCATTTTGTTCCTCCTGGATCTCTGTGGCCCTTAAGTCATTTTCACATACAGTGCCACTCCTCCTCCCTTTCTGCCTGCTCTGTCTCTGAATATGTTGTGGCAGGTATGGTCATCTCCCAGTCGTGGTTATCATTACACCAGGTTTCAGTGATGGCCCACAATGTCCAGGTCTGACTGTATCATGACAGCCTCCAGATCTTCCATCTTGTTGCTAAGGCTCCTGGCATTTGCACACATGGCTTTCCATGATTTGACCTCCCTAGACTGTTTCACTGTTCTACTCCAGCCCCTTCCTTGGTTGTCATTTATCCCTGGTTCTCCTTGATGTCTGCCCTTCTGCTGAATTTTGCCCCTTTTCTGCTTCTCCACCTCTTGGGCACTAATCTCCATCTTTTGCACACTGCTTTGCAGAGATAGCCACTCTTCTGGTTCACTGGTTCCACTGCTAGCTGTGGGGGGTGAGCAAGCAGGTACCCTCCTTGCTGGCCTGTCACCCCCCTTTGCTAATTTAAATGCTTGTCAATGTAGCATTTAAACTTATCATTGAGTGCTTGGATTCCCCTCCAGGATGGATGCAGGCCGTCAGGCTTGAACAAACCTCCATCCCTCCAGGTGGGTCCCCAATCACCAATGAATCCAAACCCTTCCTCACAGCACCAGTTCTTCAACCATGAGTTAAAGTTCCTGGTGCATGCACCCCTATGCTCTCCCTTGCCTCTCACAGGTAGTACTTCTGAGAAAGTGACAGAAGTAGCTACTTGTTGAGACCCTCCTCAGTTTCCTAAACTCTTCCTGAACTTCATTTGGCTCCCATTTGCAGGTCATTAGTACCTAGGTGGATAATGACATCCAGCTTACCCTCCGTCTTGCCTTCCCAGTGATCCCCAGGATCTTCCTTCCATCTCTCCATGCCGTGGCACCTGGTAGGCACCTCAACTCCCTGTCCTCCCCCTCCTGTGTTCCTAGCTGGATCCCTCTTATGATGGAGTCCCCCACCAAGATTCACTTCCTCCTCCTCTGGGGTCCACTGCTTTCCCCTCTGAGGTCACCTCCTTGGCTAACCTCCACATCCTTTCCTTCCACTTCTCTGGGTACCTCTATTTGGTTGTCCTCATTTGCCAGTGTGGCATATGTGTTCTTGAGTGGAATAGGATCTGGGATGTGCCTCTGCCTAACTGCTCTGACCCTCCCTGAGCCCACTGCCATCCAAGTGCTCCTCGTTCTCGGCATCCTGAGGGCAGTGGCATTGGACTGGTGATCCCTGGATAGGGTGATGGTACTCCTCACCCAGTTTACTTCTGCTCTGAGTCTGGCTACCTCATCCCACAGTCCAGAGAGATGCATGCAGATAGGGCAGCACCTCAGTGTCCAGAAGGTCTGCCTGAATATGGCTGCCCCACAGCCACTGCATTGCACCACTCCCCACAGTATGCTGCAATTCCACTGCTTGTCTGCTACTGAAGTTCTCCTAGTTCCCTTTTTATTAATTTGCTGTACTAAAAATCCTAAAAAACTTTAATGTTATCACAACACTCCTATCTCTATAATGAGAATGTTATCGTGCACACAAAAATTCTGCCACGGTTACTTTTCCCCTGAGTGCGATTGTTTGTGTAGCAACAAAAAATGTTGTCATGATCAAAAACTGGCAAAAGTCTAAAAAACATATTTGTGGGCCACCTACTAAAAAATGAATGCAAGGAGCATGTTCCTCAGGGCCCGATTAGGTAAACACAACTATTGGTGTTTCCCAAACTGCACTATTTTTTGAATTATGTTATTTTTTCTGTCTTGTAGCTGAAAATAAGATGGTAGCAGCAAGACAACCGGTTCGGGGACCTTGACAAGAAAAATGTGATTGCAAATGTTTTCATAGTGCATATATAAATGTTTCCATAAGCTATAACGGGACATGAACAAATTGAATAACTTTTGAACAAAGCAATATTTTTTCACCATATCTTTAAAAGGCGCCATCCAACCCAGGACACATGTAGACCAACACATTTGAAATCACTGAAACGCATTCTTCAGTTCATTATGGCTTACCAAAGAATTCACAAGTGTACAATTTCACTTTTTGAGCGCGCTATGGTTCCGAATTGTACATACGAGCAGAACAAAACTTTCCATATCCAGAGATCAATGGTAGGCGGGTCTATATTTGAAATTTCAGGTGAATCAAATAAACAGTTGCAAAGTTATTAAAGTGCAAACTTTGAGGTTTAACATAGAAGTGGCCATGCAACCCTAACTACAGTGGCACTACTGTGCCAATATAATATATTATGGTGGTGTGATAGTGCCACTATAGTTAGGGTTGAGTAGGCAGTTTAATGTTAAACCCCAAATTTTGCACTTTAATAACTTTTCAAACATTCAACAGATTTGCATGAAATTAGGTGTTCGCAGTCCCATGGGATGGATCTCATGACATGCCAAGTTCTGTTTTTATTGGATGTGCGGATTTTGCGCATAGTGAAATAAGTGTGTTTTTCACTTTTGTTCACCCATTTTTTTCTGATTTGTTATCATCGCCCTGAACCCACACTGTTTGGCATTTTGGCTTGAAATTTTCAGGGTAGTTACAGCTTACCCCAAGGAACAAGTCAGCATTGGTTTGGTGAAAAAAATATAAATCTGTTCCAACGTTATTCACTTTTGAAATTTGGGCTTCTGAGCATGCTCATTTCAATCTTTGGGATAGCTGCACAGCCTCAAACAAGGATTTTGGCTCATGAATGGGGATGCCCATTCGTGAGATAAAATCTCCATTTGTGAGCCACCATCTTGTTTTTTACTTTTAGCCCCAAACTGTTGTAACTTGCCCCACAGTTGCATCTTTATTAAACAAAGGTATGGCCTTTGTTCAGGGCAAGGCCCTCTACAAACCCACATCTTTGTTTAACTTCATTTAATGTAATCATGACCATTTTGTACTAGGGGAATCCCCATTCATCACTTGCTTCTGACGCCCATTCATGAGCTGTCACAACCCCAGTCTGTGAGATAAGGACCAGATGGCTCTATCTCATGAAAGGGGAATTTGACACCTCACAAGCAGGGACTGAGGTGTCAAAATGCCCAGCAGTGAAATGAAGACCAGAAGGTTAGATATGACCGTTTGGTCCCAATCCCACCTGATAAATGGGGATTGCCTGATTTCTGGGAATTCCCCAGAAAAAAATGGCCAGTGTGACATTGGGGTGCCCAATTCCCATATCTGCACTCACCTTGGCCCCACTACCAGCCACCACACATATGGTACACTTGGAGCCCACCTCAGTGTACCAAATATAGTTATTTTTTTAATTTCCTTTTACGGTTCTGACACCAGGATGCCCCTCCTGGTTTTGAATGATTCCTGCCCCCCTGCCCCCAAAGCTAACTGCCGACATCATTGTGCCCAATTCCCATGTTGACTTGTATCCCCCCTTCTAGTGTGGCACAGAGGGAGCCCACCCCAGTGGGCCCACAACTTTTCAACCTGTAAAAAAAAAACCGTCCCTAGTGTTTTTACCTGTGAAAAAGAAACCGCCATTGTCATCTCCTCAGTTCCGCCTCCCCACTCCCCACCCTCCCACTAAGCACCCACATCCCCACCCCCAATCCATACTTACCTCCGGAGGTCAGCACTGTCATCTTTTCTGGACCAGGACACATTTGCACTCTTCAAAGCCGAACTGCGAACTGAGGAGTCCGGTAAGCGCCATATAATGGGAATCAATGGTGGGGGGGCATCAACTTAGGTTGATATCTCAGCTATGTTTTGCAATTTTGGCCCCAAATTTTCAACATGGGTTTCTTGGGACCCCACCTCATGAACACTATCACTGTCATTTTGTTTCTTGGCCCCAAAAGGTGATTTTGCAGTCGCTGTGTGGAATCATCTTTCAGGACCAAGTAACAAAATGAACGTGCCACTGTTCATGAAGTGGATCCCAAAAAGCCCATGTTGAAAATTTGGGGCCAAAATTGCAAAAAATGGCCATGTTATGAGTTTGCATTGCACAGTATGTACACACGCTTGCAACTTCACCATTTTTTTATATTTTTACTGCAGATTTTCAACATTGCCATTTCTTCACACTTCCTCATGAACAGTACAGGTGTCATTTTTCATATCCTGCCCGAAATGTGGTTTCACATTTGAGGTGCAAAATGGCACAATCACTGTGTGCAATCAACTTTGGGATGGATTAACGAAATTGGAGTGCCACTGTTCATGAAAGGAAGTACAAAAAGCCCATGTTGAAAATTTGGTGGAAAAATTCTCCAAAATGGCCACATTATGAGTGTGCATTGCACAGTTTCTATACATGCATGTAACTTCACCAGTTTTTTATATTTTCACTCCAAATTTTCAACATTGCCATTTTTTCACACCTCCTCATGAACAGTATAGCTGTCATTTTTCAAATCCTGCCTGAAACATGGTTTCACACCTGAGGTGCAGAATGGCATGATCAATGTGTGCAATCAGCTTTTGGGATGTATTAATAAAATCAGAGTGCCACTGTTCATGAGAGGGGATCCCAAGAAGACCATGTTGAAAATCTGGTAAATAAATGTCACAAAATGGTGATGTCATGAGCATGTGTTGCCCAATTTATACGTACACTCTTCAACTTTACCAATTTTTCATGTTTTCACTCCAGATGTTTAGCATTGCCATTTTTTATACCATCTCACAAACAGAACAGCTGTAATTTTTCTAATTCTGCCCAAAGTATTTTTCCACACCTGTGGCGCAGTTGCACAGAATTAAATTTTTAACAAGTATTTGAAGATTTTCTTTACTGGGAAGATGTGGTGAGGTGATAAGAAGGTCATGTTGCACATTTGGGGTGAAAATTATTTAAGATGGCAGTTATGACTAATTGTTGCAATTTTGCTATGCCTGATCGTAACTTAATGTGTGGGAGCACAGGGGCCAGAGACCCCTGTTTTCCACACCTGCATACATATATGCATCTGTGGAGGGATAGGAGTGCAAGATCCAAAGGACCCTGTGCTCCCATCTGTCACATATGGATGCTGTTGTATATGGATACTGTTGTACTATCTGGATGGAAAAACGGCTCCCACTGTGACATATGGATACTGTTGTACTGTCCGGATGGAGGAATGGGAGGTCAGGGACCAAAGGACCCTGCACTCCCTCAGTAAAATAAAGATAATATTATACTATCTCAAAAAATAAAGAAATAAATTGCAAAAAACTTTGTTAATGCTACCCCCAACCCCCACAGACCAACAGCTGATCGGGTGTGCCATGGGGTAATCGGGCCTAACTCTCACCCCATTTTCCTATACTGTACCATATTAGCTTCCTTACACATGGAATGGGGTGAGAGGCCTGATGATCACAGGGCACACTCTGTCACCTGTTGGTCTGTGGAGGGAGGGGGTGGGGTTGACATTAGGGTGGAGGGGATAAGGTCTTAACCCTAATGCATTATATCCCTACTTTTGTCACTGTAACCCTAACTGATGCATTAATGATGTTTTTTGCAAGATATTTATATATTTTATAGTTTAGGGTTGGGAAACCCAAGGCACACCCCACACTGGCTCTCCTGCCTGGTTTGGGATGGTGGGGTGTTATGGTTGGAAACCCCTTTGCCTCATTTCCTGACTTTTGATAATAGGCTGATGCTATGTTCTCAGGTGTCAGCCACTGTCAAAACCCCTTTTTACCATCTAAGGAATATCACCCGGATTAAGTACCTCATTTCACCCGATGATCTTCCAACTTTGGTCCACACTTTTGCGACCTCCTACCTTGATTACTGTAACTCCCTGTACCTAGCTCTGCCAGGAATTCATATCCACCACTTGCAGCTGGTGCAGAAAGCAGTGGGCAGGTTGCTGACAGGGTTGTCTCGATCCAGCCATGTTACACCTGTGCTGCATGGACTACACTGGCTGCCAGTTCAGTGGTGGATCACCTTTAAGGTCGGTTTGCTGACCTATAAAGCTTTACATGGACAGTGTCTGAGTTATCTGCAAGAGCTCCTTCATCCCTACTGGCCCCTTCAGCCACTCCACTGATGAGGGATTGCCAAATATTCCCAGAGTCTGGCTGAAGACATCTGGTTCTCATGCTTTTGAGTTCATGGCCCATACCCTATGGAATTCTCTACCTCATCGGATATGAGAATGCCTGACTGTGGAGGGCTTTAAAACTGCTTTAAAATCTTATTTGTTTGAACTTGCCTTCCCTGATTGTAAAGGTTAAAATGGGTTTATTTCTGCTGATTTAATGATTGAGTATTTATTTATTTATTGAATTTTAATGTACAGGCACTATGATCACTTGGAATAGTGCATTTTAAAAAAGAAGGCTGAGTTGAATTGAATTTTGTAGTTTTGACCCTAAAAGTAGCATTAATGAAGTTTTTTTTTTGCAATTCATGGCAAAAAAAATCAGTTTAATGCATCAATTAGGGTTGTTCCACAGCAACAAAAGTGGAAATTCAGTGTTGGGTTGAGCCCCTTGCACCCCAGCCCACCCAACTGGCATCAGGGTGTGCATTGGGGTCATCGACCTAACTCTCACCCCATCACATGTGCAAGTGCTGAGGTATGGGAGAATGGGATGAGAGTTAGGACCAATGATCCCAATGCACACCACAATGCCAGTTGGGGGTGGGCTAGGGGTTCAAGGGGCTTCAACCCTAACACTGAATTTCCTTGCTTTTGTCACTGTGGAGCAACCCTAACTGATGCATTAAACAGAGTTTATTTGCCATGAATTTCCCTTTTTTTTTGAGAATGAGGATTATAAATAGTGAATAGAATGTGGTGGGGGGAGTGCGGGCCCTTTGGGACCCACGGTCCCACCACGTGATGTGTTGTGACATAGTAACGGTAACTGCAATGTAAACGCAAACACTTCCAGTTATGCACATGGTGATGCAAACAAAAATGGTAATGCAAACTTCAATAGAAATGGAAGCGCAAAGTGACACCAAAGCAAACAGTGATGTAAACTGAGACACAAGTGAGCAAGGAAATGCAAGTGGTAATGGGCATGGTAACAGTACCGCTATCGTAAATGCAAATGTTAACTGTTATAGCAACAATTATGCCAAAGGGAACAGAAACGGAAAGGCAAATGCAAGTGCCTACAGAAATGCAAAGCATAATGTACATGGTCACGGTACCGCAATTGCAAATGCAAATGGTTACGGTAACAGCGAAAATAATGCCAAAGGAAACAGAAATGGAAAGGCAAACACAAGCGCATACAGAAATGCAAACTGTATTGCACACGGTCATGGTAATGCAATTGAAAATGCAAATGGTAACAATGACAGGTAAAATAACGCCATAGGAAACAGAAACAGAAATGCAAAAGCAAGCATGTACAGAAACACAAACCATTATGCTCACGGTCACGGTACCGCAATTGTAAATGCAAATGGTAACGCTAACAGCAACAATAACGCCAAAGGAAACAGAAATGCAAACGCATACAGAAATGCAAACCGTTACTGGCACAGTCATGGTACCGCAATTATAAATGCTAATAGTAACAGTAACAGCAACAATAATGCCAAAAGAAACAGAAACACAAATGCAAGCGCATATGGAAATGCAAACCGTAATGCGCACAGTCATGGTGCTGCAATTGTAAATGCTAATGGTAATGGCAACAGCAACAATAATGCCAAAGGAAACAAAAATGGAAACATAAAGACAAGCATGTACAGAAACGCAAACCGTAACGTGCTCGGTCATGGTACCGCAATTGGAAACACAAATGGTAACAATAACAGCAACAATAATGCCAAAGGAAACAGAAATGCAAGTGCAAGTGCATATGGAAATGCAAACTGTAACATGCACGGGAGTGGGAACGCAATTGGAAATGCAAATGGTAATGGTAACAACAACAATGACGCAAAATGAAAGACAAATGGAAGGGTGGCTGCAAACACAAATGGTAATGCACATAGTGACGCAAAGTGAAACACAAACAGAAACAGTACTGTAGACACAAATGGTAACAGTAATGCAAATGCAAGCGCAAATGAAAATGCAAAGGGTAACACACACACGGCTGTGTACACGGGAACAGTAATGCAAACAGGTACGGAACCGCAGGCGAAAATGGTAAGAGTAACAGTAACATAAGCGCACACCCTGGTTTTTCCCAACAGCTGCATAGAGAAACACAGTGAGTACAGAAAATGTATACATAATAATGGGGCTTGGAGCAGAAAATGAGCAGTTGGAATACTAAATTGCTTATATCTCAGGAACCATACAACATAGAAAAAAAATTAAAATTTCTTATGAATTATGACTTTCCTGGCTAGTTTTACACTTAGCCCCCCTCTAGGGGGCTAAGTGTTTTTCAGACAAAAAGTCTGTGTCTCACACTGTTTCCGAGATACAAGCCCCAAAAGGAGCGGCGGACGCTGTAATGTTATCCTATGGGAAAAATGTAAAGTTCATAGTTCTGTAACTTTGCCACCCTGTCATTTTTTACACCAAGTCACCAAAAGGCAAATTTGTGGGATGTTGGCTTTCTTCTCTCCAAATTTCAGCCCAAAAGAGCAAATTATTATTTTGCAGCAGGGTGGCAAAGAATTCCTGTCATGCGGTGGACGCTACAATGTTAGTGTATGGGAAACAGCATCAACTTCAGAGTTCTGTTATTATTCATCCTTGCAATATTTTTTCACCAAAACACCAAAAGGCACATCTGTGAGATGTTGGCTGCCTTTCCTCTAAATTTCAGCCCAAAAGATCAAACTGTTCTTTTGCAGCAGGGTGGCAAAGAATTACTGTCATTTTGGCCATAGTCTAGAAAAAGTAGTGTCGTGATTTGCGACACCTTTCACAAAAATTTGTGAAAGTGTCACAAGTGCGATGCTACTTTGCGACACTACTTTTCTCCAATATTTGGAAAACATATTTCTGGGGTGTTTAACCCCAAAATAAAGACATGGCTAGCATCCTGAGGGTCCGACTAGGTGAACACAAAAAGAATTGTGTTCCTAGAGGGTCCCAATTTTAAATGCCAAGCATTTTTCTGATCAGTAACTATGATCTATTGTTATGCCCTGAGCCTGCCAAATTTCAGGCAAATCTGTGGAACGGTGGCAAAGTTATTAAGGTGCAAAGTTTTACCATTTAACCTTAAACCCTAATTATGGTAGCACTACCGTGCTACCATTTATTATATATATATATATATATATATATATATATATATATATATATATATATATATATATATATATATATATATATATATATATATATATATATATATATATATATATATATATATATATATATATATATATATATGATATATATATATATATATATATATAGATATATAGATATATATAGATATATATAGATATATATATATATATATATATATATATATATATATATATAGAGAGAGAGAGAGAGAGAGAGAGTAGATATATATGAATGAGATATATGGTCCTCTATCAGTAACCGGTCGGTTAACTGTTGAGAGGTTGCCAGGGCGACCGTGTAAACCTCAAGAGCAAAGCTCGAGAGGTTTACGTCACCATGGCAACCTCAAGATGGTTAACAGTAACCGGTTGCCGATAGAAGGACCGTACATTTTTTCTTATAGTGTATGGTCTGAAGAAAAAGGGAAAATGACTCCTTACTTTTCGAAACATAGTCACCGCCATGGCTGTTCAGTCCTTCCCTTACCAATGCATGCATCTGTCGGTTCCCGAGTGTAAAAAAAAAAAAGGCACACACATGCACAGACTGATCCCTGATGTTAACCTATCGATGTGACATAGCATCGATAGGTTAACAACATTACTACATCACACCGATGGTATAACAACCTTAGGAAATGATGATTTCCTATGGTTAACAGCATGTTAGCATACATTATTTATATATATATATATATAGACACGCACACACACACATACATATGCATAGTTATATAATTGTAGGATTCTGTTTTGTACATTTATTTAAGCTTTATTAAGTACAGTATCTTAGAGAAGCTGTTCTTTAATTTTCTCATACAAGTTTCTATTGGACATAAAAGGTTGTGGGTGGGTTATAAATATTGAGAATATGCTTGCACACAAATCACTCTGAAGAAACCCTCTTGAACAATGGTGAAATGTTAGTTGCTGATTCTCTGATTGTTGTCAGGGCATGTTGCCCTGTATTGCACTGCACTGTTTTACACTCATTAAAATGAAGTGCAATCTTCCTCTTTTGTGCCAGCTGCTGTTTGTCAATCAGGAGAGATTGAGGGAGGAGCAGTTGGTGACCCATCTGGATCTGCAAGGAATGCTGTTGATGCAGCAGTATCTCCAGTGCAGAAGGAAACTGAAGAATCCTAACCATAACCTCCAGGTCCTGGTATGATATTTATGTAATTTATCAATGCAATAGTAATTTCAAGTGTGAGTGACTATGCAACCATTTTATCAGGCTTAGTAAAATGGATGAAATACAGCATGTGGATTGTTTGAATAATTTCTTCTGCATTATTCAGTAAGTAAGGAGGAGTCAAGAAAGGTAGAGACGAGGGGCGACATACCCAACTCCACCCTGGCTCAAACTCAGTTTGTGAACTTGGTTGCAAAGTACCCTATGAATTTATCCTCTTTCAGCCATTGTGCATGGGTGTATGACAGCTTCCTCCCTCCTCCCTTCTGTTTTTCTGTGTTCTTATTAAATCAGATAGTGCATGAATAATATAATGTTACTGGTGAATGGATATATAAGTATGAAGTGCATAATCTATCATCCCAAGATGGGGTGAGAGGGCTCCACATTTAGAGAAACATCTGTTTACATCCTGTAAAGTATTATGTAGCATTTCACTGTTTTTACAGAGATAGAAAACCCTTAAAAATGGACCTCAGCAGGTGAGCAGCCAAGCAGCTGCAGTAGATAACAAAATCTGGCAAGAGCTGATAGGGCTGCAGGCGGGGAATATGGTGTAAAAAATTTGTAAATTACCAAAGTTATTAACCTTCATTAGCAAAATGTAATGTAGGCTCCTAAATATGTTGTTTTTTTAATATTTGCACACCAAATTTTCGGCATAACCTTGTTATCATCCTGCCTCATGAGGAAGGGCAGAGCAAATGTTCACCTCCTGGCCTAAAGGTGATTTCATGCAGGGACCACAAAATCAACTTTCAGGATGTAAAAACACATTTTAGGCAGGAGCTGAAAATGAAAGCTGTCACATTCACAAGGTGCTGTAAAGAAAAGGTTATGTTGAAAGTTTGGGATAAAAATACTGAATATTACCAAAGTTATGAGCCTGTGTTTGTAAAAATCAACATAGCCTCATAACTTTGTTTTTTTTTTTAAATGTTTGTACACCAAATTTAAAACATAGCTTTCTTATGACCCCACCTCATGAACAATGTCAGAGAAAATTTTCAACTCCTGCCCAAAAGGTGATTTCACACAGGGACCATGAAATCACCTGTTGGGACAGATTTGCCCAATCTCAGTTCTACTGTTCATAAGGTGGGGTCCCAGAAAAGACATGTTGAAAATGTGGGCCAAAAATGTGCAAAAATGCCCAAGTTATGCTACTAAGTTCAAAACACCATTAACCTACATTGAATGGCATACTTTTTTTTTCTTCCATTCATAGTCCTTCCTTGAAGCATGAAGACATATCTGCAGTCCAGAAATGATTACAGCAATGAAATCCTGATTAGTAAGTAAGGGCTTGGGGGTGGGGTGGTGGGTGCTGAGTGGGAGGGTTTGGTGGGAGGAGTCAACCAGCTGCAAAAGACATCGATGAGCAGTTTCATTTTTACAGGTTTAAAAAAAAAATGATTGGATTCCTGCACTGGGGATTGGGTCCCCCCAAGTGCAACTATTACATTTCTTGAGGGGGGAGTGGTGCTGAGAGGAAGGGTCAGGTGGGGGATAGATTTTAATAAAAAAAATGATCCTGATACTGGGGGATTAGGCACCCCCAGTGTCACTGGTATGTTTATCGACACTGGGGGATTGTGCCACCCCAGTGACACTCATATGTTTCTGAGGGGGGGTGCTGAGAGGGAGGGTCAGGTGGGAGGATGTCATTAATTGCTAACTATTTTTTCAGCAGTCATGGCAGGATACAGCACACTCTACCATGGCCTAGATAGCCTCTGAGTGCTACTGCACTTACGCTAGTAGTCGTGCATGCATAATGCAGTTTGGTGGCCATGGCAGATTGTGCCATGTTCTGCTTTGACAGCCATTTGTTTTTTCTTTAAAATTACATATATCCCCCTCACCCAACCCACCCTCTCAGCAACCCCCCTTCCCAGGAACATAACTGGGTATGCCCAATCCCCCAGTGTTATGACCGGGACAGTGCTGATTTTTTGTTTTAATAAAAAAATAGTGCAGTGCAAGTGGAGTGCTCCATGCATGCAGAGATGACTGTGGTGTAACTCTAACAGGTTGTTTGGTCACAAAGAGTGCAAGGAATGTGGAGTCTTTTTTTTTTCATCACAAGAGATCTGCAGGGCTATGCCCACTATAGCCTAAAGTCTTCAAGGCTCCACCCACTTCAGCCCTAAAAAGGGCATTTAATGCTACCATTTAGGAGGAGTACAGGCAGGAGACAAAAGCTAGTGGCCATGGACATCCAGCTTCACAGTCTGACACACAACCCAGCCAGACAGCACTGCTCTCTGCTTGTCCATGTTTTCATGGACTAAAGAGGTTATCCATGGACATCAGGGGACATCCCTGCTCTGTCCCTGATAATACCATCCACTTCATCCATGGTTTTTCCATAATTTATGTTGAATACATTTAGTCTGGGGGCCCAAATGGAAAACCCCACATAAATTTGAAATTTGTAGCACCCCTCCTACAGAAAAGGTTTAATACTTTTTATAAATGAATGAACCCCCAAGAGTAATTTTGAGGGGGGGGGTGGCATTATGCAGTAGTAACTTTGAGAAATATGGATGATTTTCTAACTCATCACATTTCCTTCATGACAAGGGCAATAAGAGCAGGGATGGGGTAAAAAAGGATAAAGCCAACATTAAATGGAGGGCAATGAGTACCAATGCCCATAGTCTGGGAAACAAGCTTCCTGAAATAGTAGACCTGATGGAAGAGGAACACTTGGATATTGTGGCAGTCACAGAAACATGGTACACATAGAACCATGACTAGGATGTCAACATACCAGGGTACACAATCTACAGAAGGGACAGGGAGGATAAAAGAGGAGGTGGAGTAGCTCTCTACATAAGGGAAAGGATCAAAGCTACAGAATGAAAAAGTAAAGGGGGAGGACAAGAGGCACTCTGGGTCACCTTGGAGACAGGGAATGGCATCACAATATGCACAGGGGTTGTATACAGACCCCCATCTCAAGGGCAGGAAATGGACAAGAAAATGATAGAGGACATTCTCAAAATGGCTGAAAAAGGGGAAATACTGTTGATGGGGGACCTGAATATGCCAGATGTTAACTAGACAACATGGACTGCAGCCACATCCAAGAGCAGGGTCATTCTCAATGCCCTACAGGGGGCATGCCTTAGACAGCTAGTGGTGGAACCCACTCAAGAGGGAGCAATATTAGACCTGGTACTTCTCAAATGGAGAGAGAGGATCACAAATTTAGAGAATCAGTAGACATCTAGGAACAACGTACCTCTGCACAGTGTGCTTCACAATAAACACAACCAGGAGACAAGCCATACAAAGACAAGGATACTGAACTTTAGAAGGGCTGACTTTGGTATAATGGGTGAATACCTGAGGAATGCATTAGCAAATGGCCAGAAAGGAGGGGTGGAAGAACAATGGAGAAAAATCAAAACTGCCATCATGGAGGTAACAAGCCTTTGTGTGAAACAAATAAAGAAAACAAAGCAGAATAAAAAAAACACTATGGTTCTCAAAAGAGGTGTCATGGAAGGTTAAGGAGAAAAAGGCTGCATTCAAAAAGTATAAGGAATCACAGAAGGCGCACAACAGGGAACTGTATCAATTAAAGCAGAAAGAAGTGGGGAAGGCAGTCAGAAAAGCAAAGGCCCAAACCGAGGAAAAGATAGTCAACTTGGTTAAGAAGGGGGATAAAACCTTTTATGGGTACATTAGGGAGCATAAAAAGATTAAGGGAGGGATAGTGAAGATTAATAAAGGAGAGGGGAGGTGGACAGAGGGAGACAGTGAAAAGGCAGAGATACTGAATGAATACTTTTTCTCAGTATTCACAAAAGAAGAAGAGGAGGAGTTACCTAAACCAACCAATAGAAACATTCTGGGTAGTGGGGTTGATGCCAGTCCATTTACAGAAGAAAGAGTCTGGAAAGAACTCCTAAAACTCAAGGTGGGCAAAGCAATGGGGCCTGACGGGATTCACCCTAGAATCTTAAAAGAACTAAGGGAGGACCTAGTGACACCACCGACCACACCTTTTAACAAATCATGGGAGGATGGGGTGGTACCTGAGGACTGGAGGAGGGCAGATGTGATTCCCCTTCACAAAAGTGGGAGCAAGGCAGAAGCAGGAAACTACAGACCTGTTAGTTTGAACTCAGTGGTGGGGAAAATGATGGAATCACTTCTGAAATAAAGAATTGTTGAGTACCTAGAGGTCAGTGGGGCACAGGACCCAAAGCAGCATGGATTCACAGCAGGAAGGTCATGTGAGACTAATCTAATTGATTTCTTTGACTGGGTGACCAAAGTAATAGGCCTGGGAGGGGCAGTGGATATGGCCTACCTAGACTATAGCAAGGCATTTGACACAGTCACAAAGATTAATAATCAAGTTAGCCAACTGGGGTAATTTTGCAGGATGGTAGCCTGGTAACAAACTGGCTGCACAACAGGACACAGAATGTAATAGTGAATGGAACACATTCTGAAGAAAGGGGGGTCACTAGTGGATTACCTCAGGGCTCAGTACTGGGTCCAGTCCACTTTAATGTCTTTAGAGGTGACATTGCAGAGGGTCTGGAAGGAAAGGTATGCCTCTTTGCAGATGACACAAAGATCTGTAACAAAGTTGATACACAAGGGGGGGATATAAAGGATGAGAAGGGACTTGGCAAGGTTGGAGGAATGGTCAGACATATAGCAATTTAGATTCAATGCAAAGAAGTGCAGTAATGCACCTGAAATAAAATCCGGGAAAGTACACAATAGCAGGAGGTACTAACAGCAACATAATGGAAGGGGCCTGGGGTAGTCATATCTGATGACCTAAAGGTGGTAAGCAATGTAAGAAGTCAGTAAGGAGAACCAGGGGGATACTGGGATGCATAGGGAGGGGCATCACAGGTAGAAAAAGGGAAGTGGTTATTCCTCCGTATAGACAGTTGGTGAGACCCTATCTGGAGTACTGCATGCAGTTTTGGAGACCTCATCTATGCAAGGACGTAGACAGGATGGAAGCAGTCCAGAGGAGGGCAACTAAAATGGTGCAGGGTCTACATTAGAAACCATATGAAGAGAGACTGAGAGAGCTTAATATGTATACCCTTGATGAAAGGAGGGACGGGGGGACATGATAGAAACTTTTAAGTACCTCAAGGGAATCAACAAAGTCCAGGAGGGTAGCATTTATCAGAAAAAGAGATGTGTAAGAACAAGGGGGCACAATTTAAAGATAGAGGGGGGACTGCTCAGGGGTAATGTGAGGAAATTTTTTTCACGGACAGAGTGGTGGACACATGGAACTGCCTTCCTGGAGAGGTTGTAGGGTCTAAAACAGTGGGGGAATTAAATCATGCATGGGACAGACATAAAGCAATTATAGTGGGGGGTTGCAGGAAGTAGGCTGTTGGTTAACTAGAATCTGCAGCTTATCCAATAGATAGGGAAATGGGTAGACTGGGTGGGCTAAGTGGTCCTTAGCTGCCATCAAAGTCTATGTTTCTATGTTTCTATGAATTACTTGAAAAAGTCAAAATAATGATACTCCTTCAACATGTGTATAATATTAGTGTTTTCACCCTATATTGATTTAATTATGGCAAATTTACTTTAAAGATGTTCTCTGCATGTTGTTTTGTCTATATGTATAATTTATGAACCGTGTACACTATATAATTTATAAAAATTAGATTATTTCAACATCATGTTTTACTGCTACAAAACATGGACAAAGGGTTTTTTTCTTTTATAATTTTACAAGATGAATAATGTACTAATGAAAATATTTCTAATATCATTTCTCTTTTTGTTTTCAATTAATAACAACTGAGAGGCAGCAAGATGACTGAAGTCCCTACTGAGACTTTGACCTTCCTCACCAAAAAAAAAAACACCTTACTAGTGACTGGTCCAAGCGTATCATCTGCCAAATAACAACGCAGGAACCCCTGAGGACTGCAACTCCTGGAGGACAAAAGACATTTTATAAGGCATGCCTTGTTAGAAAAGACCATGTTTATCAGAGACGCAGCCATTGGACATTGATGCATTATTAGCTTTGCCTGCAGTTCATTATCATGCATGATGTTCATCAGTCCTACAACAGCAAAACAAACCTGAAGCATTTTGAATGACAAGGTAGAAGCTCAAGTCCTGGCTCTTCTGCTTATACTGATCAATGAACAAGCTCACAGAGTAGGTGATCAACTCACCAGCCTGTTAGCTGGAATTTGTGTATAATATGCCAGAAGGTGTATCACAAAAAAAGACAAAAAGCTATCACAGATTGTAACCTTCAGAGGGCAAGAAACTCTGTCTGATGCATCTGAAGCCAGAAAAGATGACACAGTCTTAAAGCGAATAGCTGGACTAGACTTAATTACATTTGAAGCAAAGTACCACAAAGTCTGCCATAGTACTTTAACAAGCAAAAGAAACATACAGACAAAACGTTTACTATCCAGTGACAAGGAATATGAGTCTGTGTATAAAGCATGTTTCAGTGAACTAATTTATGAAATTGGGAATGACCTTGTTATCAGCAGAAAAGCCTTGTCCATGTCTTACCTGTTACAGAGATACTTGGGTATTCTAAAAGGCAAGGTTCCTAGCAGTGAGCGTTACTGAAGTGAGAAGCTAAAGAGGAGGCTAACAAACTATTTTGGTGACCAAATCATTTTTTTAAACACAGCATGACCCAAGTAAACCAGAGTTTGTGTATAGCGGTACTATGCCTTTGGAAGACGTCATCAACATTGTTTCCTGGTTGCATTCAAAGCAGCAGTATGAAGAGGAAACTGTCTCCCTACTTCTGAAAATAAAGATAAATATTCAATCGCATCTGCGCTGTTTCATGCTGCACAGGTCCTCCTTAGTGAACTCAAAATGTGTGAGGGACTGAATATCAATCCAATAGATAATTCCACTATCAACTTAGAACAGGCATTAGACATGATTCCTGATAATGTGTATAGGTTCCTGAAATGGGTATTCCAAGGGGATGTTGGTGATGAACCTATTGCATATGGCAGTCCTTTAGTAACAGCCACTAACAAGACCCTCTACAGACAGAAATTATCAGTTGGCCAGGGCTTCATTCATATAGTATCCAGCAGTGCAAAGTGTACACCTAAACATGTTGGGCTTGCAATGTCCATATGCTATATGACAGGCTCTAAACAGGTAGTAACAATGGTGCACAAGCTAGCACACTGTCTCAGTTATGAAGCCCTAGAGAGAACTGACACATCTATTGCAATAGATCAGCATGAAAAAGCTGGGACAATATCATAATTCCATCATACATACAGCATGGGGAGTTTGTTCAGTTTGCTGCTGACAAAGCAATATAAATGAGGAAACTTTAGATGAAAAGCACACAACCCATGTCACAACTATGGTAGTATATCAGCGTCAGACTCTCACAGTTCTGAAAGGCAGCTTTGGCACAGTGGCAGCTCAGGCTCAAAGAAATAAAATAGCACCGTGAACATGATCACTTGAAACTCCTGCAATGTGCCAAGCCATTCTGGAGTACAATCCTCATTGCAGACACCCTACACCAAATCTTGTAGGAAAAGTAAAAAGTAACTGGTATACTGATGTTGAGGCTTGCTGACAAGCTGCCAACCTTGATCTGCAATGGCCAGTTCTAAGATGCTGCCCAACCAAGCTATCTGAGGTTGAATTTAAAAAGGTGAATGCTCAGCAAGTACCAGAATGGACAGCTTTTAATGTGATGATTTCATCTATCATACCAACAGTAACATCTATTGGGTACTCCTCAATGCTGCCAGCATCATCTACTGAATGAAATACAGTTTTCACTGTAATGAAGAATGTCTGTAAGATGTCTAGGACATGATCAAGATTAGAGTTTCTTGACATTTGATGAGGCTATATATTGTAAGGCCAAAATGATCAGTGGAGGTACCAGGAGGAATTTCAGATAAAAGTCTTGAGAATGGGTGGTTTCCACACAGTGCAGACATTTCTGGATGTAATTGGAAAGAAGTATGAAGAGACTAGTCCAGAAGACATCCTTATAGAATCACAGGCGTATGGTAGCAACACAGTAAGCAATCTACTTAAAGGAAAATCCAACAACCGTGGAGTGAGGGCCCACAAGCTTGTAATGGAGGATCTGTCCAGACTGAGTTGGCAGGCATTTTAAAACTGGGTACAAGACAATGAGGATGATTGTGATGTAGACCTCATCAACAGCAAACTCCAGGAATGTCAAAATGCAGTATTACACAATGATGCAGCAAGCCTATCAGAAACACTTTCCCAGCTCAGTGATGCCTTCAATTATATAAAGGATGCATTCCACAGATTCCACAATTTTGGAAATGCAACTTCCCAAACATTTGCATTCTGGGATGATTACGTCAAAATGGTTAATATCCTAATGTGGTTTATTAGAGCAGAACATAAGAGCAACTGGGACCTTCATCTTGCGGCAGTTGTAGAGATGCTACCACTATTTTTTGCCTTTGACTGCACCAACTATGCCAGCTGGGTATCTGTGTACATCAGTGATATGAAGCTTCTGCCAGATCGTGGTCCTAAAGTTCATGAGCAGTTTATGCAAGGAAATCATGCTGTAGCTCAGTCAAGAAATAAATTCAGCAAAATCTGGACAGACATGGCACTTGAACAAACAGTAAACTGTGATAAAGTAAATGGGGGTATAGTGGATTTCACTTTGATACTAGGATCCTTGACTAGATGGTTCATCACTCTTCATGAGCACTCAGCTATCACAACTTCCATGAAGATAATGTGTGATATGGTAGACTCAGACATTTCACAAGGAAAACACAAGGAGGCTGCACCATGTCACATGCAACAAGATGGAGGAGATGTAAATAATATTCTTAACACAATCACTGACTCCATGACAAACCCATTTGATTTGAATGCTGACTTGTTAGCACTCACTGCCATCTTGTAGTAGCTGCGCAAATAAGAGAGCTTGATCTGAACGAAGTTTTTTATAAATTAACTTTCCACAGTTCCATATATTCTAGCACACTGTGATGGTACCCAGAACAAAACTTCAAAGAGTAAGCTATTGCCTGAATTAGAAAAAGAAGCAGAGTCCATGTATCAACTGCCAGCATTCAACATGCCCACAGCTTGGATAGTGGATTGCATGGCTGTTATACAAATAGTAGATCAAGGAGGTGTGTTTAGCTTTAGAGAACTTGCTGAATTGGTCTTCAAATTGCACACTAACCTCTACAGAGTTATGAGAACTGCAAAAGAGTAGATATCGTCTTTGATCGATATGATGTCAAAGATTCAATTAAAGCATTTGAGTACGCATGAAGGCAATCCTTACAAAGCAATGAAGTCAAAATCCATGGTCCCAAAACACCCATCCCAATGCAATGGAGTACGTTCATTGGAAATCCCAAGAATAAAGAGCATCTGGTAAAATTCCTGTCAGAATCATGGTGTGATATGGCAGAAACTTTACTTGGCCCAGATCAGAAAATGGTTATTGCGGGTGGATTCAAGGATGGCCTCATTGCTTGCATGGTCACTTCAAATGGAGTGTAGACCAAGAAGATCTATTCTCATTGCACGAAGAAGCAGATACTCGACTTCTACTTCATGTTGCACATGCTTCACAAGAATACCCTCGTGTAGTGGTGTGGTCTCCAGACACTGCCATTGCAGTTCTCTGTGTACATTTTATTCATAAGTTGGAAGCAACTCAAGACCTTTGGTTTTATACTGGTGTGAAGGATAAAGCCAGGTTTATACCAACCCACACCATAGCAGCTGAACTTGGCCAACAACTATGCAGAATGTTGCTAGCAGTACACACACTGACTGGGTGTGATTCAACCAGCGGTCTTGCAAGGGTTGGCAAACTAAAGCCATGGAAGCTTGTCAGGAAGAATCCACACAAATTTAGAAGCCTTACCAAGTTTGACTCTATGGTGGATATACCTTCTGCAAAGTTGAAATCAGTAAACCATTTGATAACCCTTCTCTATGACCTGACGGCTAACTCAGTGGATATAAATGGTGTGTAATATAAGATTTTCTGTCACAAACAGGCCCAGAATGAGGCCCTTCCCCAACTTCTAATGGTCTTCTGCAACATACCAAGTGCACAAATTACCAGACCGTTGTCTGGAACCATGCCATGGAGTGGTCAGCCTGACATCCCATCCCCAATTCAAAATGGCTGGCATCATGACACAGATGGACACATTTCTCCAACACTAGTAACACAGACACCTGCCCCTGAAGCACTCCTGGAACTCATTACATGTGGGTGTAAAAAATCCAAGTATGAGCACAACTGCAGTTGTTCCAGGCAAAGCATGGTGTGCACACAGGTAGTACATTTCTGTGGCCTTTTTACATGTGTAAAATGTTGTTTTGATATGGGTACAGAAATCTTGCATTGGCATACCTTGCTACCACTTTACAAGACCACATCCAACTTAGATAAGTACCTAAGGACACTTCTATCAAAATAACATAGTTGTTACTTTCTATACAGGAGGGTGCCATGTCACTAAAAATTTCAGGCCTGAGCCCTGAGACTAAATGCACAAATACCTGGAAAACCCATACAGTCAAGGGAGACTAATCATTAAAACTATGTCATTGTTTAATTTTGCAAATGAAAAAAAAAAAACTCCCAGCTGGGGTGGGGGCAGAGTCAGCATAACTTCAGGTAGCTGCTTGTAGAATGGAGCTCATACCTGCGACTTGTTGAAATTAGCTTTCCTACATTTAAAAACATGGAATTTAAAAAAGTATGTTTGATGGCAGAGAAAAGGAAGTTTTTTTAATCTACATCTTCAGAGGACTCTCCAGGGATTAAGCTGCTGGAAAAATATTTTCAGCTGCAAACTGACACTGAAAGTGTGCAAGGAGCAGGGGAGAGAAGCCCTCAGTCTGCCAGGGAGACGTCAGCTGCTGAACTGTGGAAACCTGAGGAGAATTGCAAGAGGCAAACTCTCCAAAGGAAGTAAGAGTCCCAACTTCTAATTCATTTACCACCTCTCCTAAACCTAACCCCCGATTGTTGCTACAGATTTATTAGGAGGGTACGGAACAACAGAATCAGTTAGTAAATGCCTTGTATCTCTGGTGTTCATAAAACCTGTACTAAAAGAGTTTTTGGTGACTACAAAGACCATTATAAAAGACATAATACTAGACTATAATATTGAGAAAACTGACATGGAGAAACTACTTGTAACCAAAATTAACATGGACAAAGGTATAGGTGTTACAGTTTCTCACCATACAATAGATTCTTTGGGAGATATGCTGGAGAAACTGATTTCATGGACTGAGAAGTTTGACCACAAGTTTCAAGCTCTATCTGAAAAGGTTGATTATCCACAACAAGATGATAAACAAAATAGGGATAAGATAGAGGCAGTTTCAGAGGACATGGAAAAAAAACTCCAAAAGGATATCGCTAATTGTGAGAACTGATCAGTCAACTTGGAGGAAACAATTGTGAATTTAATTAGAGGTAATTATGCAATGTCTCACAAAATTGAAATGCTTGAAGATCAACCGAGGTATAAAAATCTGAGACTTAGAGGTTTGCCACCTTCTATAGACTCTGAATTTGAATCTATATGAGACATGATGAAAGATCTGTTTGTCAAAACATTTTGATTTACCTGAGAGCCTATAGAATGCCCGTTAAACAACAAACAAACCTACTGTACAACAAACACACTCACAGATATCTGAAACTCACAAAAAATCAACAATTATGATCACTTTCATGTCAGACAGAGACTTAATAATGCGCCTTTCAAGAATAAAATCACCCTTGACAAATAAGTCATTTAAATTCTCAGTTTTTCTTGACTATGCTTTTGGAACTCAACAAAGAAGATGCCGTTTCTTAGGATTCAGACAAGAAATACTGGAAATGGAGGTGGAATTCTAGCTTCTTGCCCCTGCTAAAGTACGGATTAAGTAGAAAAAGATCAATATATTTTCTACAATGTGGATCAACTGTCTGCCTTTATCCGTGCCCAATATGAACAGGACTGGAAAGACAGGGCAGATTCTCCTACACTATCATAAGAAGAAATGATAAATAATGGCATATTTTACATTTTTGTTTTCAGCTTAATATTGAATACAGCAGCATGTGGAGGGAATGGTTGGTGGAGGTAAAATTTAAGATTGGGAGGATGTCCATAAAAAAAATATATATATATATATATATATATATATATATATCAGTTTTTATGGTTTACCACAAAATAATATTTCAGGAACTTGTATAAAGTTATAGCCTGGTCATTTTCAATTTAGCAGCCTGACCTGTTGATGTTCTAAGTTAAATAAATCCCCCTTCCCATTTAAGAAAAACTACACCATCATATCATTTGAATTTTATTTGTTTTCATGTCAACAGACAACTTCTTTCCTGTAGCTGTTAGGGCAATATGTGTTGGCTTTAGTTAGTTTTTACTGCTCATGGTATCCCCCTGTGACTGTCCTGGGGGTCTCCATTTCATGGTTGTTGAAATCTCATTGTCTGTGAGAACGGCAATAGCTGGCCTACGGACAGACTGGATGGGCCTAGCTGTCCTTATCTGCCAACAATTTCTATGTTTCTATGAGAACATGATGTCAAATCAACCATTTGTATTGTGTATCTCTATGCTGAAAGAACAAATACCCTGCAAAAACTCTCTGGAGTCTAATGGAGTTTAAAGGAAAAACACCTGCATTACAACTCAGATGGTTTGCTAAGCTCACTGAAGGTAAATGTGGTATTTCATACCTTTTTGCTGCTTGTTTCTTTGAAGGCTAAGCAGACAGGCATACTGGGGAGTTTAAAGGTTGATTACACATCCTATTCTCATATGCTAATGCAGCTCTCAGGGAAAATTAGATTTCAATAACCACCAAATGGAGCCTCCCAGGACAGTTACAGGGTGTAGTATGAAGTGTGAAAACAGACTAAAGCAGTTGCATACATCTCTAACAGCTACATGGAAAGAGTAGTCTGTTGATATGGAAACAAATAAAATTTAGAAGATATGAGAGTGTAGTTTTCCTTTAATGTTTTGGGCAAGACACATCTTACACTATAAATAAAGAAAAGTAAACAGGTTGCGTTTTTTTCATGTTGGTTTTTATCTTAAACGTTTCTTTATGTAATGATGTATACCTTTAAAAAATAATAAAATATAAGTATAAAAAAAAATTACAATAAAATAAAAGCCATGATTGTCCATAATCCAAATATGCTATTAGTGTAGATGTTTGTTAATAGTCACCAGGCTGAATACTCACTACAATGGTTTCTACCATGTTGCCACTAATGCCCCCTTCTGCACTCACCACTGCTCCCTTTATTCCCCTGTTTGTATCACTCCTTTCCCCTCATGTCACATATCTCACTGTGCCTCCCTCATCTCCAAATACTGGTTCAGGTCTCTTCCTTCTTACCACTCCTCCCTCCTCTCTCCCATGCTCTCTGTCTCCTATTCTCTTTCTTCTCTCTGTTCCTCTCCTGCACTACAGTGCTTGGCTAACTGCTTTAACCTACTGCCTCCCATCCCTCTTGAAAAACCTCCATCCCTACTCTCCTTTAAATTCAAGTTGAAACTTCCCTCTACCCCATCCCACTCCTGTCAAGTGCCCCTGACCCTAACTACCCTTTTCATCTTGTCTGACTGGACGGGTAGGACCCAATTCTACTGCCCTGGTTGTAATTTTACTTATCTGTTCACTATTATTACTGCTTTGCATCACCTATTTTGCATCAGCTTGGTCTTGACTTTAAACCACTGCTGGTATATTTTATCACCTGTATTACCTGGCATTGTAAATACTTTCCACTGCACTTTTATGCTGCTCATTGTACCACCTTGATGTTTATATAGAGGATAGTGGATGGGCAACAGTGAACAACAACACTGTTGTTCACTTCAAGAGATTGTCATAACAACCTAGAAAACCCGCAAGGGTGAAGCTCGAGAGGTTTTCGGTTGGCATGAAAACCTCAAGAAGAGAACCAGTGTTGTTGTTCACTGTTGCCCATCTACTGTCTTTTATAGTGTGTGGGCAACAGTAAAAAAAAAGCTTGCGACTGCTTCAAGGGTCCCGCCATGACGTCGGTGACTCCGCTCCTCCCCATCCATGCACACTGCACTCCTTCCTGTGCAATTTTAAATATTTAAAAACACATGCAGTTATCCTGCTGTGTGCCAGCCACTGTTTAGAAAAAAAATGACACTTACTGTGAGTTTTAGACGTCCTCCTGTGCCTCTGATGAACTGTGGTGCTATTTTGTATTCTCCCCGAACCACGACTTGTGCATCCATAAATGTGGGTAGAGCTGTTGTACCATCAATGTGATGTACCCATGATGGTACAACAACATCGTGACATCACATCAATGGTACAACAACACTAGGTAAACCTAGATTTTTTACAAATACAATGTTCTAACATAGACTATACCATTGTTACTGCACCTTTACCTTGGTACTATTTAAACTCTTTTGTGTTTTTTTTTGTCATTCTTTGATACCTGGTAAGCCCCACTAGGCACAAGTGCTTGTTTTCAGGAGTGACTCGGGAGCACTGAGATGGTTAAGAGACTCATTTAGAGTCTCACAGTATTCAAGAAGAGGTCGTGGGAATCAAAGCCAGGTCTGCTGCATGTGCCAAGCTCATTCACAGCTCATCACTCTAACCTCTAACATATACTGTTTGCACTTTACATTGTACCTTATATTGAGGCTGTATTCTCCGTGCATTGCATGTATTTATCCCCTCTCCTCTTTCACCTGCATCACACCTGGAAAAGAGACTTGACTCAGTGTGCCTTTTCCAGTTACCAAGTTTCAAAAAATAAATTAAATAATTTATTTTTGAATTATGATATTAATCCACGTTATTCTCTTTATATGCGGGTTAATATTATATCATAGATTGTATCCTGATTAAAATATAAACATATATAAACACTGTGTGTTATTACAATAGTAGTTCCATTATTTAAACTGTTTATGTTACAGTCTGTGGTAAAAATGTGTAAAAAAATGTCCAGTTGTCTGTTTAGCCTCACAGTAATTTGAAATGGGTCCACTTAATACTCCACGGTGGTCCAGAGCATTTTAAGTTGTATTAGGGATATCAACCACAAGTGTGAAAATTACATGAAAGATAAACTGCTGTTGATTTATTTTATTTCTAGCTAGCATTTTGCTTTAGTTTATACCATCTCTTATTTTAGCTAATCATAATTCAGCCAAAGCCTTGCCAGGAGCAGTTTAATTCACAAACTCAATTATGCAGTCTGTTACTGCAGCTGTAAATGACAGCTACATTGCATATTTTAGTTTTGTTTCTCTAAGTAAAAAAAAAATTCAGAAATATATTAAAGTTATAGCTATATTTTATAGTTTATCAACATACCAGGTTATATAATAAAATATATTGGTTCCATGTAACTAGTGTTACTAGCTAAAGTTGCTATAGAATTCCTCAAGCATGACTGTAGCATTCCTCAAGCATGATGATTGTATTATGACCTTTCCTGATATGTTTTTTGAAAACACCATGTTCAACAATATTCAGCAATGGTTCATCCATGTTTGAACATGCTTTGCTCATGAACATAAGAGCATGTGATAGCAACCACTTTTCATTAAAGAGTTAGGTGTGCCAAAACAGGCAGACAGGAAAATAATACACATTTTAAGAAGTAGCCAGTTGAAATGTTTTAGTTCTGCAGTATGTTTCTTTTTCCTTTTGCTCATCAGAAAGTCTTCAATGTAATGATATTGTGCTGGATGTGTGGAACAGCTCTTAGCCTGGCAGCTGACATATCTGTCTCTATCCCCCCAACTACATCATCAGAAATGCGATCTTACTGACAATGACATCACATATGACTAGCCTGGCAATCACTGAGTTGCTGTTCCTAAGCAGCAGTAATGTCACTGTCAGAGAGGTCACAATACTGATGATGTAGTGGGTGGCAATATAGATAGTTATGTCAACTGCCAGGCAGATTTCTATCCTACACATCATAGCTACTAGCGTTAGGTAAACAATCTTCTAATTAAACAAAAAGAAAAGGAAAAGTACATGAGGTATAAAAGATAATGGTCAACTGCTTTGTGAAACTAATATTAGTTTTAGTCAGTACTCTAGTTCTTTAATTTATCTGTGCATCACATTGCATAATCTGGCACTTTAAACTAATATAAATAATCCCAATAATAATATTTTCATTTTCAATTTATGGAGAAAAATACATGCAAGAAAATGAATTACTTGAGTGTAAAGTAAATTAATAAGAAAACTTTTTGCAATCTAAGTTAAGATGAATGAGAACAGACTTCATTAGAAAAAAGATGCAAACCAACAGCAGATAAGTAAATGAAAGCTGTTTCAGAAATGTGTGTAAATAATATAAATTCATGACAGAATGTTAAGGTTGTTGAAAAGAGTGAAATTACCTGAGTACCGTAGACATTTGTTTTATATTTACTGGTTAGTGCCAATAACAGCTGCTGGTATAACCTCACAAACTCCATTATTCACACATGTGAGTAACGGAGATCTGTTAACCACCTTTCCAAAAATAACTTTCAATGCACCCCAACACCTGTACCAGACACTGTCCTCATGCTGGCCATTCACTCGCGCTCCCTCAAGAAAACCGCCAATGCGAATGACAGGCTTCTCAGAAGTTCGACAAAAACAAAAGCTAGGCACAGTTTCCAAGTAAAATCCTCAGAGAAAAACAGTAAATAATGACAAGTTATTCATGTTTTACACCACTGAATAAAATGGAAAGGCGTAACCCCCCCAAAAAACACTCCTTATTTTTTGCTTCAGAAATGGTTTCCTTTACAGTGCAGTTCACTAGGACTACTTACCATCTACTGGAGGAATGGGCGGGGAAGCAGGGCTAACATAAACCACTGAAAATACTATTAAATAGTAAAAATATTACAAAAAAGTTAAATTAAAACAGTTGCTAACATTAACTTATTCTGTTCAATTGTTACATGCAGTTTATGTTTAAAAAGGTTACAGTTGCACATTTCGGCTTCACTCATTATTTCTTGTATGCCTTTCTTCAACCAGTAAAAATTAAAAAATAAAACGTGGGGAAGTCTGTTAACTCAGATTTTGTGCACACCCTCAGTGTGTGATGCCCAGATGAACCTCTCTGGCTTTGTCCTTGGGTTTGTGGGGCATAACACACCTCGGGTGTGCTTAACATGCTCATTAACCACACTTCCCCCTTGCATTATTGTACATATAGAGTAAGAAACATTTGAAATGAGCAACCAATAATAACCAAGTATGACTATGGTCAACTTGAATAATTCTCAGACTATCTTTGCCCTTGTCATCCATGGCATGTCACCTGGGCAAGAGACCATCAGTGGTTATCCATGGATAACTGTGTTGAAGATGTCAATGTGCGAGTCAATCTGAGGCCCAGTGATCACCGTATGGTATGGTTCAATGTAAGGATGGCAGAGGAATCAAGCCACACATGGACATTGGTCCTGGACTTCAGAAGGGCAGTTTTTTTTAAAGATGAGTAAATGCCTGAATGATGACCTGGCAGAGGTGGATGATGGGACTGGGTTGGAGGAACTTTGGGCCAAGATAAATGGGTGCATAGTGAAAGCAACAAAACTCTGCATCAAGCAAGTGATCAAAAGCAAGAGGAAAAAGAGACTGTTAAGGTTTATGAAAGAGGTGGTAGAGAAACTAAACGCCAGAAGGGTTGCACAAGAAGATTAAATGAGACAGAGAGTGAGGAGGAGGAGGAGGAGGAGGATATGAAGGTGTATCAGAGGAAGCAGAGGGAGGCAGGGAAAGCAATAAGGAGAGCAAAGTCACAAACCAAAGAGAGAATAGACCAGATGATATCAGAAAGGAACAAAACATTTTTCAGGCATGTAAGTGAGAAGAGGAAGAACAAGGGAGGGATTGTAAGGTGGAAAAGAGAAGGAATGACTGTACAGAAGGGGGACTTGGAAAATGCACCAATCTTAAATACTTCTGCTCAGTGTTCCCAGAGAAAGAAGGGAAGGGACAACAAAAAGTAACAGGAGCCTTTAAAGGGGGAGAGGTGGACACTAATCCTTTCTCATTGGAGAGATTTCTGAAGGCACTCATTAATTCAATGTGGACAAAGCAATAGACCCAGACAGGTCGCATCCCAGGGTGTTGAGGGATCTCAGAGAGGTATTTGCTGCACCTCTGATAGTCTTTTTTAACAGATCACTGGATATCAGAGTGGTTCTGGAGGACTGGAGGAGGGAAAATTTAGTCTCACTTCACAAAAATGGTAGCAGGGAAGAGGCCAGAAATTATAGGTCTGTCAACCTGACATCAGAGGTGGGAAAGTTAATTGAAACACTGTTGAAGGAAAGGATTGTAGAATATCATGAATCTAACAGGTTACAGAACCTGAGGCAGCATGGCTTCACAGGAGGAGGTCCTGTCAGACACATCTGGTAGATTTCCTTGACTGAGTGACCAGAGAATTAGATCAGGGAAGGGTAGTGAACGTGGCCTCTCTGGATTTCAGTAGTGCTTTTGACACATTTCCACATAGGAGACTAGTGAGCAAGATGGGTAGCTTAGGGGTGGGTGAAAAGGTCATAAACTGTGTAAGAAATTGGTTAGGGGATAGGCACCAGAGGGTGGTGGTAAACAGAGTTTGCTCTGAGGAGGGGAAGATGACCAGCAGGGTAAACATAGAAATACAGAATTTGATGGCAGATAAGGACCGCTTGGCCAACCTAGTCTGCCCATTTCCCTAATGGATAAGCTGCAGATCCTAGTTAACCACAGCCTACTTCCTCCTACCCACCACTAGAATTGCCTTATCTCTATCCCATGCATTCTTGAATTCCCCCACTGTTTTTGACTCTATGACCTCCTTAGGTAGGCTGTTCCATGCATCTACAACCTTCTCTGTGAAGAAATACTTCCTCACATTACCTTTGAGCCGTCCTCATATATCTTCAAATTGTGCCTCCTTGTTCTTGCACATCTCTTTTTTTGAAAGATGTTACCATCTTGGACTTTGTTGATTCCCTTGAGGTATTTGAAAGTTTATAACATGTCCCCCCCTTTGCTCAAGGCTGTACATCTGAAGCTCCTTTAGTCTTTCTTCATATGTCTTCTGGTGCAGACCCTGCACCATTTTAGTTGCCCTCCTTTGGACAGCCTCCAACCTGTCTATGTCTTTGTGGAGATGGGCTCTCCAGAACTGTACACAGTACTCCAGATGTGGTCTTACCAACTGTCTGTACAGAGGGCCAATAACTTTCTGTTTTCTACTGGTGATGTATCTCCCTATGCATTCCAGTATCTCCCATCCCTCCTTACTGCCTTCTCACATTGCTGGCCCACCTTTAGGTTGTCGGATATGACTACCCCCAGGTCCCTTTCCATTTTTGTTGTCAGTATCTGAACTCCCATTGTGTAATCTTGCCCTGGGTTTTGTTTCCCAGGTGCATTACTTTGCACTTCTTTGCATTTAATATCAGCTGCCATATATTTGACCATTCCTCCAACCTTGCCAAGCCCCTTTTCATCCTTTTCACCCCAACTTGCATATCAACCCTGTTGCAGATTTTTTTGTCATCTGCAAAGAGTCATACCTTCCCCTTCAGTTCCTCCACAATGTCATTTATAAAGACATTAAAAAGGACCAGCCCCAGTACTGAACCCTGTGGTACCCCACTAATAACCCTCCTTTCTTCACTGTGGACTCCATTTACTATTACCCACTGTGTCCTGTTGTCCAGCCAGTGTTTTCCCCAGGCTACCACCTTGGGACCCACTCCCAGACTGGCTAATTTGTTTATTAATCTTTTGTGCGGGACTGTGTCAAATGCCTTGCTTAGGTCTAGGTAGACCATGTCCACAGCCCCTCCCTGGTCTACTACTTTGGTCACCCAATCAAAGAAATCAATTAGATTTGTCTGACATGACCTTCCTGCTGTGAATCCATGCTGCCCTGGGTCCTGTGCCACACTGGCCTCTAGGTACTCAACAATTCTTTCCTTCAGAAGTGATTAAATAATTTCCCTACCACTGAGATCAAACTGACAGGTCTGTAGTTTCCTGCCTCTGTCTTGCTACCACTTTTGTGAAGGGGAATCACATCCACTCATCTCCAGTCCTCAGGCACCACACCATTTTAACATGATTTATTAAAAAAGGTAGTCCGTGGTGTTACTAGTTATTCCCTTAGTTCTTTTAGAATTCTGGGGTGAATCCCATCAGGCCCCATTGCTTTATCCACCTTCAGTTTTAAGAGTTCTTTCAGAACCCTTTCTTCTGTGAAAGGACTAATATTAACCCCCTATCCAGAGTACTTCTATTGACCAGATTAGGTCTCTCTCTCTGCTTTTCTATTGGGAATACTGAGCAGAAATATTTGTTCAGTAACCCTGCTTTTTCACTGTCGTTCTCTACCCAAACACCTTCCTCTTTATTCAGCCTCAGTATCCCTGCCTTCATCTTTCTTTGCTCTCTAATGTACCTATAAAAGGTTTTCTCCCCCTTCTTAACCGAGTTGGCTATGTTTTCCTCGGTTTGGGCCTTTGCTATTCTGACTGTCTTCCCCACTTCCTTCTGCTTTAAATGGTAAAGTTCTCTGTCCTGCTCCTTCTGTGTTTCCTTATACTTCCTGAATGCTATCTTTTTCTCCCTTACAATCCTCACCACTTCTTTTGAGAACCACAGTGTTTTTTTCTTTCATTTTGATTTGTTTATTTGCTTCACACTAAGGCGTGTTGCCTCTGTAATGGCAGTTTTGATGTTTCCCCATTGTTGCTCCACCCCACCTTCTTTTGCTAGTGCTTTTCTGAGGCACTGTCCCATTTTTACAAAATCAGCCCTCCTGAAGTCCAGTACCTTCACTTTTCTGTGGCTTTACTCTACATCTAAGTTTATCATGAACCACGCTGTTTGGTGGTTGCTTGTTCCCAGATGGCTACCCACTTCAAGATCAGAGATCCTCTTTCCTTCCCCATTTGAGAGTACCAGGTCTAAGATTGCACCCTCTCGAGTGGGTTCCAAAACTAGCTGTCTGAGGCATGCCCCCTGTAGGGCATCGAGAATGGCCCTGCTTTTGGATGTGACTGCAGCAAAGGTGCTCCAGTTAACATCTGGCATATTCAGGTCCCCCATCAGCAATATCTCACTTTTCTCTTCCATCTCAAGGGTGCCTTCTATCATTTCCTTGTCCATTTCCTCCCTTTGAGATGGGGGTCTGTATACAACTGCTGTGTGGATTGTGGAGCCATTTCTAGTCTCCAGGGTGACCCACAGTGCCTCCTCTTCTCCCTGTTTACCCTTTAGTTCTGTTGCTTTGATCCCTTCCCTTACACAGAGAGCTACTTCTCCTCTTCTTCCCTCCCTGTCCCTCCTGTAGATTGTGTAACCTGGTATGTTGACATTCCAGTCATGGTTCATGGTGTACCATGTTTCTGTGACTGTCACAATATCCAGGCATCCCTCTTCCATCGAGGCCACCATTTTGGGGAGCTTTTTACCTAGACTACAGGCACTGGTACTCATTACCCTCCATTTGTTATGGCTTTTTTCCTTTTGCCCCATCCCTGTTCTTACTGCCTTTGTCTTTTTCTCCATTTACCCCTGCCCTTATCCCTATCAACTGCTCTATCTTGGTGTTTACCTCACTAACTACTGTGATTTTGGGGGGCGCCTAGGATTTCCCTTCTTCTTTTCAGTGCCTCTTCTCTTGGCTAGTTTAAATGCTTGCCAATGAAGCATATAAACCTATTACTTAGGATCCTGGTTCTGCTCCAGGATAGATGCAGGCCATCACATCTGTATAGGCCTACATCCTTCCAGGTGGAGCCCCAGTCCCCAATGAAGCCAAGTCCCTGAGTTAAGCATCAGTTTTTCAACCAGTCATTGAATTCCATGGTGCAGAGTACCCTAGCCTCATCCATGCCATAGACAGGTAGCACTTCCTAGAAAGCCATGTGTGCTACTTGTCCAAGGCCTCTACCCAACTCCACAAACTCCTGTTGCACTGCTCTGATCCCATTCTCAGCCAGGTCATTCATCCCTAGGTAGATAATGACATCAAGCTCACTCCCCCTTGCAGCTGCTCCCATGATCCTGAGGATTCATTTCCTGACCCTCCAAGCCATGGCACCAGGCAGGCACCTTACCTCCCTTTCCTCCCACAGTTCTACCCCTCCAAACAATTGAGTCCCCACCAGGAGTTGTTTCCTTCTCCTGTGGGGTCCTGTGCCACCCTCCTGTGGGTCTCCATTGTGGTGGTTCCCAGCATCCTCCTTGGTCTCCACTGTGGGTGCCTCCATAGAGGAACTATGCTCCATTAGAGCTGTGAATGAATTGTGGAGATGCACAACTGGAGGGATGCACCTCTGTTCCACCACCCCTCACCCTCCCTTAGCCCACTGTGGTCCAACCACTCCTCTTTCTTGGCAACCTCTGATGTAGTGGCACTGGCCTGTGTGATCCCTGGGTGGGAGAGCAGGTTTTCCAAATCATTGCCAGGTCAGCATGGAGATGAGCAACCTCCTCCTTCAGACCAGAGAGGTGCCTTCAAATAGGGCAGCAATGCAGTTTCCAAAATGCCTCCCGGAAGACTGCTGCTCCACAGCCAGTACATTGCACCACTCCCACATGTCTGTGTCCCTTCCTGTTACAGATTCTTTTCTTTTGTTGCTTTTTTGTTCTTGTTTTAGTGTGTGCAAGCTTGTGAGTGTCTCTACCCCCTATTCAGTGTACTGTGCCTTTAAAGATATGAAGAGGTGTGTGTTGTTAGCAGTTTTGGGGAAGTGATGTCAGAACCCCTGCTATAAAGGAAGTTATGTGCTTGGGGTTGGTGGAGTGTGGGGAAGAGTGGGAGGGAGTAAACTTATGCCATCCAGAAACAATCAACTACAACTCTGACACTCCAGCCCGGGGAGTGCCTTCCTTCCTTTCAGACACCTATTTCACAGAGGTTAAATACCAGGTCTTGTCACAAATGACTACAAATGTCTCCCAGCTACAGTTCCTCCCTGGCAAATTAAAGTTAAAAAAAGACAAGTCAACCCCAAAAACAGAATCAATACTAGTTACTTACACAGGTCCAAAAAGTAATAATTCAGTTCAATGTAGCCTAGAGAATAACTTCCTTGATTTAAGGAATCTCTGGCTGCTTTGTCTCTCTCTGTGTCTCAGCAGCATGCCTATTGATCCCTGGAGCCGCATGTATTCTTTTGGTGGTGAGTCCTTTTTTGATTGTGCTGCTTTATGTCCTGGCACCCCAGCCTGGTGCACTTTTTCTTCTTGAGAAATCTACCTCAGGGATCAGTCCTATGGCCAGTCCTCTTTAATGTCTTTATAAGTGACGTTGCAGAGCAGATGGAAGGAAAGGTTTGCCTACTTGCAGATGACACCAATATCTTCAACAGGATGGATACTCCAGGTAGGGGGTTGGGGTGGAAAAGATACACTGAGAACTGAGAAAACTTAAGCAGTGGTAAAAGGTATGGCAGCTTGGTTTTAATGTGAAAAGTGCAAAATAAAGCACTTAGGGCACAGAAATCCAATAGCAGAGTACAAAATGGAAGGAGTGATATTGATGACAAACAAGCAGGAATGAAACGTAGGGATAATCCTATTGGATGACCTAAAGGTGGCCACGCAGTGCAACAAAGCAGTTATGAGGGCTAGTGGGATGCTTTTATGCCTAGGACGGGGTATCACCAGCAGAAAGAGTGAAGTGTTCTTGCCTCTGTATAGATGAAAGGTAAGACCCCATCTTGAGAATTGTGTCCAGTTCTGGAGACCATTGGTTAGATTTTCATGTCCTCACATTTGGTGCAAGGAACCTGCAACATAAGGATTTGACAAAAGTGATACCTTACAACAAATATTGTGGCAATCCCAATTTGTGACTGTGTCACCTCTGAGGCAGGTGCCAGGCCTGTTGCCACCTGGGGTCCAGGACAGGATTCATCAATGTCAACCCCCATATACCTTGGTTGGTCAGCTCTGTCCGAGTGGGCATGGCACTTCTGAATCCTCACACTGTTTCCATTCCCTTGTTGCCTACCATGGCACCCCACTGGTCCCTCTTCCCCTGTTCCTGACATTGCAAGCATATTCTCCCTCCCCCACCTCCCACTTTTGCAGCTCCGTTAGGGATCCTCTGGGCTGGGAGGGCTTTATAGGACTCTTTGTCAGACCCCTCAGCTGCACCATAGGGTTGACTCAACCCTGCAGCTGCAGCAGCTCTTGGGACTCTGGTGCAGGGACCCTCATTCTTCTAGAACTGGATGCAAGGTCCCTGATGCTCCCAGAGTTTGCTGCAGTCATGGGTCAGTGCACTGTGTGCTGATGTAGGGGCTGATAGAAAATTGAGCCCTATATCTCCAGACAGACATAGTCAGAGTGGAGGTGGTCCAGAGAAGGGCAACCAAAATTAGTACACAGCTATTTCACTATTATTATGCAGTACATAAGGCAGTAGTCTCTCCACATTCATTACACATTTTTTTCCAATATTCACTACACAACTGTAACAGCCCCCTTATGCCACTAGGAGACTGGGGTGTTGCTTACCAAACTGCCAGATCCTGAGCATACTATATGATATTGATTCTGACTTAGATTGTCCTGTGGGCAGACCTTAATGACAGAAAGGGGAGAGGGGGTGCTAGGCTGATATTGAGGTCAGATCTTCCCTGAGGTGGCAATGATCTCAAACCTTGTAGCTGATGTTGTATGTAGCCCAAGTTCACAACAAGGTAAAACAAATTCTTACTAACTTGTAAAATACTTGAAGCATTTTATTGTACATAAATAAAACTAACGGCAACAGTGGTTACAAATGACTCAACGTTTCTCACAAGTCATGTACATTATCTAGATATAAATGTCAATACAATTTAGGCTTTTTGTGAGCTTGGGCTACATGTTTAAATAATTTCTGTGGCTATTTTTTGCCCATGTGCTCCAATAATTCTCCTGAGCTGCATGGTGTTTCTTTGAGCTGTTGTTGGATCCAAACTTTTGAAACTATATCATCTTACTGTTCAGTCACCTAGAAGCCTACAAGGTCAGATCCAAGATAGTGGAGGAGATCTCAGGGTGAGATGGGTACCAGAGCTACTGGCTTTAGTAGAGGGGCTGGGGTGATTGTCATCCTCTGCTAGTGGGCATGTGGGAGTATGCACACACAGAGTCAGTGGCACTCACATTAAATTGGGTGCTTGGTAAAACAGCCAAAAAATCACAGAAAACAAACACTCTAGCCATTAGCTATAGTTCAGTACTTTATTGCATAAATTGCTGTTGTGTAATTCAAAAAGTCATGATGAAATAAGCCATGAAAATGTACAACCGTGACCATCCCTGTTAACAACTTCATTGTTGTTAACAGGGACGATTGCAGTTGTACCTTTTTTCTGTTTACTTTACCACGTTTTACTGTTTACTTATGCTCAAGACTTTTTGATTTGCATAGAAGCACTGTATGCAATAAAATAATGAACCATTGCTCATCGCTGGAGTGCTCAGTTTCTGTGATTTCTATGCTGTAATATGCACTGCTGCACTTTGCCCAGCACAGTTACTGATAACAGACATTGTGATGTGAGGCACCTAGAAAAGGGGTGACCTTTGGGTTCCACTGTGGAGAATGACCTAGCATGGAGTTGCTGCCCAAAGGACCAGGGGATCCATGGACACCCACCAGCAGACAAGTTTAAAAAGTATTGTTCCCTACAACATTGAATACCTCCTGTATCACTAGCTGACCCAGCATCACAATGCCATACATGTATGAAAGTAGAGTTACTCAAACCTAATAGTATAGTGGGAAAACATACTGTATAGTTGTGCAGTGTAGAACTGGCTCTGACCTGAGATATATCCTCACCCATTGGTGTGTGTGGAAGAAAAGGAATAGGACCTGTGGCTCCTGTTGTGAGGAGGAGTGGTGCAAGTTTTATCAAGGGATCATAGGGTCCTGTCTTATGTCTGGAGTCAGGATCGGACCTGTTTGTACAGGGATAACATGGAGAGTGACCAGATATTATGTTTCCATATGTAATTTGCTAAAGCATCATGCAGTGTGATTTTTCCTGTCAGCGCAGAGGTCTGAGCTGTGCAAACCTCCAGGCTTGGGACCAAAAGGTATCCATTGATTTTGCCTACTGTTGTAGGGCAGTACCGCGATGATAAGTGTCTTACCCCACAACATAGTCTCCCTGGGCCATGCCCATCTTCGATGGTACCAAGGGAGGGTTATGTCAGCAGTAGAAAAGATAAATCAACACTTCCACCATGCAGTACTAACCCCCCCCCATCCAAGCATGCAGTAAGTATCAGTCTTCACAAACACATTTTTAAATTGTGATACAGAAAACTGTGATGGAGACATTGCAAAAGACGGATAGTTTTTTTGACATGTTCCATTTAAGTTTAATTATGGTTACTACTGAGAATGGCTATATCAATAGAGTGACAAGGCTGAGAATTGTATGATGCCACAAAACCTACTGTACATTGAATGCTACATAACACTTTACACATGAAAGTTGCTATTAAACAATATGCAGTGATGTGACTAAAGGTTATTTTCCTGAGTAATCTTCCTGCATTACTTGTGTGTGTGTGTGTGTGTGGGGGTGACTTTTAGTATTCTTAGTACCATAAGAAAACAATAAAAAAAAACAGTTTATTTTTATGAAAGTCATTACTATGGTTACTGTGTCCAACCGACAGTGCCATCAAATACTGTACATTCCTTGGTAGGGATGGGTGGCCTTTCCATTGTATCCAGAATAATTCAGCAACTGTGAAGCATAACGTTATTTGTAACAAAAAAAAAAATATATATATATATATATATATATATATAAACTTTCTATGGGCTGTTAGGGCTTCAGTTCTTTGGGACTGCACCAGGGAGGAGAGGGGAAGGAGGGGGCAGGGAAGAACATAGAAACATAGAAATTGTTGGCAGATTATTCCAAGCATCGACTACCCTTTCTGTGTCGAAAAACCTCACATTACCTCTTAATCTACCCCCTTCCAATTTCATATTGTGCTCCATTCTTCTAATACTTTTTCTACATTGTAAAAGGTCCCCCACCTGCACCTTGTTTATGCCATTGAGGTATTTAAAAGTTTCAATCATATCCCCCCGCTGTCTCCTCTCCTCCAGTGAGTATATGTTGAGGTCCCTTAGTCTCTCCTCATATGTTTTGTGGTGCAAGCCCTGCACCATCTTTGTTGCCCTCCTCTGGATAGTCTCGACCTTATCTATGTCCCTGCACAGGTGTGGCTTCCAGAACTGCATGCATTACTCCAGGTGAGGCCTTGCCATTGTTTTATACAATGGCATTACTACCTCCCATCTCCTGCTAGTTATACTCCTGCCTATGCATCCCAACATGCCACTGAACCTCCCTGCCACCTTTGTACACCACTGCTTTGATACCTTAAGGTCATCAGAGATGATAATCCTTTAGGTCCCTTTCCTCCTTGGTGACAGTCAGCTCACCCTCAACCTTGTACCTCTCCCCAGGGTTCCCTCTACCCAGGTGTATTATTTGCACTTCTTTGCATTGAACCTCAGTTGCCACATCTCTGAAAATCTTTCAAGCTTCTACAGTTCTATCTTCATTTTCTGCACCCCTTCTGGAGTATCCACCCTGTTGTAGATCTTGGTGTCATCTGCAAACAGAAAGATCTTTCCTTCCAACCCCTCTGCAATGTGGCTGATGAAGACATTGAACAGGACTGGTCCTAGTTCTCATCCCCGTGGTACCCCACTGGTCACCCCCTCTCCGCAGAATGTACCCCATTTACCACCACCCTCTCTCTCCTGTCTGTTAACCAGTTCCTAACCCAGTTCACCTCCGAGGTGGAAGCAGCAGCTTCAGAGGCCATATGCTGTGTAAGTGCAGAGGCCAAAGTTTATATCTTTCAGTTCTTTGGGGCAGCATCCACAGGAAGAGAAGGAGGTACAGTAGATGAGGAATTGTTATCAACATCAGCAGCATCAGCAGAACCAGACATATAATGAGAATCCCCAAAAAAGGCACAGATGAAAAATTCAGCCTCCCTCAGTCTGAAATGCCATACTCTAGGTCCAGTTTTACCTGTTAAAAATGTGAATAATTGTCATCTCCCTAGTGATGGCAATTGCCTGACTGGAGCATGAGAGTGACCATGGGGTCAAGGACTCCATGACTAGGACACAGAAGATGGAAGACACAGATAAGGAGGAGACATTAACGTTAACAACAGCAACATCAACATTGGCAGACCTGTGTGGAAAATCATAAAAACATTTTTAGACACATATGCATAAATGGGACACCATTTTGTAGACGGATTTGAATTCTATTAGTGCCTCCTGTGAAAAAAGAAAAAAAAAAGAGATAACAAAAAAGTAGTATAATACTTACCTTCACACTACTGATGGTCATGTCCTGACTGGATCATGAGAGTGACCTTGGAACAAGGACCTCCTGACCAGGGCACATAGGAGGAAGGAAACATGGAAGAAGATATTTCAATGCACTGATAATTCTGTCAAGAAGATGAGGGATCCATACATTTTGTGGAGTTGCATTGTTCATATCTTGAATGTCTTAGGACAAGATACACTGAACAGGCTGGGATACTCATGAATCATGCATATTCCTGCTGTAGAGTTCAACACCTCAAAGCCTGTTGGCACCAGATGGCTTCCACAACCCCTGCCCACTGCTCTCCATGAGACTGTGGGGGCAGGGAGTGGTATGGGAGGACTCCGCACACCACTAGCTCCAGTTAGCATCATGCCACATGTGTGCAAGGCCTTTGTGGATGAGGTTGTTAGTTTAATTATATTCGTTGCCATGCAAAAGAGTTCAAAATGATGGCATGTGCTATATTTTCTAATCTATTTTAAAATAATGCATGAAGACTCTTCTTAAATCAGGATGACAATCAGTTTCTTCATAAAGTTTTGCCTGTATTTATAATGTTATTTCCCTGTGGTACCTGTGTGAAGATGTTGTTAGGTGTTGCTATTTTTTATTGAAACATTGTATTGTATAGTGTACTTATTATCTTTTTTGTTTTTATGTCTTCTGATTATGCTAATATAGTGATATTCTGTTATATATTGTTCCCATTGAAAATGAACATTGTGCTTAATAGGGTCTTTTTACTAAGAGACAATTTGCTATTACTACTACTATTAACAGCAAGATGGACAAGGTCAGGAGCAATGGTATGCAGATGTCACCACTAAAGTACAGGACAACATGAATGTGGTCTGAACATGTACTACATAACAGAGGTTCATTTATGTGGAGTGGACATCAGAGTGCATTGATTGATTCCAGATGTTGCCATGGATTGAATCACAGTGCTCAAAAAGCCTCTGAGCATTATACTCATTGAATACATTGTCAATCGAGACAGTGTCATCCTCATCCTCGTTCCTCTTGTGTAACTGCTGATTTGTGTCCTGTCTACTCTCTTCCTGAAACCTAAATTTGGCACTTATTTTGCAGTTTATTGGGATGTATTTTCTATTCATTTTGATGAATGCTAACATTTCCACATTCTTGTGAACAGGCAGTTTCTCTGTCATTATGATAGCCCTTGCTGCACTAAAGACTCTGTCTGAAATTACACTGGCTACTAGGCAGGATAAGATACGCAAAAACTGAAGCCAGTGCAGGCCACCCATCAGATTTGCTCTGCCATTACAACAGGGTTCATCATCATGTCCAAGCTGTTTTGGATCATCCATAATATTCTTTCATAACAAAGGCTACAGGTATAGGACTCCTGGACCTGATGGCACCACATTTTTGCTGGACAGTTCAACCTGAGAAAGAACAGCCCATAGAGTGTTAATCAATTCCAGTGGGTTCGTTGTTGGGTAGTACCTATGGAGGAGGTGGAGGAAGAGTATGACTTTGTGGTGGCAGATGCTGCAAAGTATTGAGCGTGTTACTGCATTCTTTTCTTTCCTTCCTGGACAGTCTCCATATGTTTACATACATGCCCTGTTAATGCTTTAATCTGCCTATCTACCTGACGTTCCCCTATCAAAATGTGACACAATCATATGCTTGTCACAAGGATGTAGCATACATGTTGGATGCCATCATACTGCACAAACACTGGTCTATGGATAACCATTCAGTCATCTTCTCTATCAGACTGCTGCCTGTGATGTCACTATTCCATCCAAACTGCTCCAGGATATCAAACGTGCCTGATGCAGTACATGAATCTGTGGTATTGCCTGTCTTATGCAGACATTTGCTGCACTAACTGCTTGTGTACCATGCTCCAGTGGCTGTATGATTTAGATCAGGCTGTCTGTCATCTGCACTGATTCATACTGTTGTAATGGAATGCTATGTCATAATTTCTGTGCAGCATGATGAAGTCTACCAGTGCACTGTATCTCTCAAACACAGTACCTATTCAAGCATAAACAAGTAGAATCCCACCATGTGGCCACTTCCTGCTTTAGCCGGTGCTGTGGAATTCTATTTATAATATGGAGATTCATCAGCTGGTTTCTGGCCATTCTGGAATAGCTATAGTGTCCACACAGAGGTGGGCATTGGCCGACATGGAATTAACCTCTGTATTTTGCTTCAGTCAGGTATGTAAAACCAAATTAAAACAGTGGACAAAGAATGGAACATGGTAGAATGAACTATTCTCAGTGACCTTAATCACATTTCTGCCATTGTCGCTGATGATGAAAAGGTTTCAGGTTATGCTAACTGAGTCACTTCTAAATTTGATTCTTCAACTCGGACAAGATGCTAGTGACACTGTGCTGCACAGCATCCATGCATGTTATACTGAGTGTGGCCTGCTACCACACACTAGAAAGTTTGTGTATGTTGTGGGGGAGGAGGTGGTTAAAGCATGAAGGAGAGTGACAGGGCTTCATATTAGCAATAGGAAAACTCACTAAACTGGCTCCCACTGGAACAAATAATGGAGTTTCATCTACTGTTATTAATAAAACAAAACTATGAAATGGAAAGCCCTTATCTATTTAAGAGATCTGGTGTCTGTGAGGAACTCTTGTATGGCCACACATTCTTCAAATAGCCTTGCTGTTGATGAACTCCATGTGCATTCTATTAAGCTGAGCCAATCATTTGCCATTTGGGGTACCATATGTTAAAACAGATCGCCTATTACATTAAGATTGTTACCTGGTCCACTACTATCAACCAGACAGTTAAAGAAGCACTTTCTGAAACATGGCATTCAATTCTGGTATTATTAAATGTTTTTTTAACCATTATGTGGTTGAATTTGCTATTGTCAGCATGAGATTGTAACATTGTAACTGATGTTTTTGTTTTCTATTTATTATTATTTTAATATACACTGTTTTGAGTTATATGGAACACTACTGGAAATTAGCCTAGGCTCAATGACCAACATCCCAATAAATATAAACTTGAACTTGAAGGAAAATGTGCCCAGTGTGCAGTATAATACATACAACAATGTTGCTCCAGGCCCACAGTAGTGAGGTGGACAGTATCCACAGCAAAATGTCTAAGGTCATGTGAGATAAAAGATTTATGGTCCAGGTATAATTCTGGAACTGCCTTTGTTAATGGATAAGTTTTTGATGGAATATTCCATTTTGAGACTCCCCTACCTACTCAATACATGTCAAAACCCTGCAGTTTCAATTAAGGTATTAGGCAGCATATCCACTGTCAGTATTGTGCACTACAGTAAACACACATTCAATTTCCAGGATACTGGATGGTTATGGTAACATGTATTGTACTATGCTTAGAAAGCACCTCTGTGATTTTGGATTGCACTGGGGGTGGGTATGCAGAGCAGAAAGATGCTCTGCCTGGGATTGAGGCACATTCTTGTTGTCGGGGTAGGTTTGTTAATCGTTTCAAAATTTTAGCAACAGCCAGATTTAGAATGTTGTACTTTGTTGATAGGAGTGCTTGTGGTTGTGGCATACAAGGAAAATAATTTAGTGTTGGTAGTGCTAATCTTGCTATGATCAGTCTTACTGACCCCTGCTTCCTCAGACTTCCCTCCACCATGGCTCAAAACATATAGAAACATACAGTAGAAATATGGTCAGTAATGCCCGAAAAAAGACCAGTGGCTGATCCTGTCTGCCTGAGTTCCCTAAAAGCTCTGGAACCTATTGTTCCTCCAGGGTACTAAACCTCCCTGTCCTCCCCCAATTCTCCTCCTTGATCTGTCATTCTGAGCAACTTCTATCCCAGTCCTGCTTGTGTAACCAGCCAGTCCCCTGGGGTTACTAAAATCCCATTAATACTAATTTTAGGCAGGTAGAAAAGGCAGCTGGTAAGGAGCTCATTAAGGTTTTTTTTTTTTGCATAATGGCATCATTGTTTACTCAGCTAGCCTGAGTGGGAATGATTATGTCATTTATAACTCTCACAGCAGCATAACCATTTCCGAATCAGCTGTCAGGAAAAGTTTAGAATGTTCACTTAGTCTGAATTGGACAGTCAGAGCGGCAGGAGGTCTGTCAGTTGGGGCTCTGTCACATGGAGCCCTGTGTTTCTCTACCTAGTTTGGATTAAATTTACAGTTACCAGTGAAGTGGTGGAGATCTTTTGCAGCAGGAATCTTTGATTTCACTCAGGGGGAGTAAGAGGGACTGCCAGTTCAGTGGATCCAAGGGGCAATCCCCTGAAAGTCCTAGAGTGTTTACTACTGCCTTTGAGAAGGACGTTGTGTGAAAAATTTTGACAAAGCTACTATGAAGAAAGAGGGTGCTTTCTGGTTTGTTCACCATGCCTTAAGGAAGGAGCAACAGATATGTGAGTACAGATGCAGAAACAGTTCTCATTTGGGAGGTGCCTGAGGTGGGCATGGGGTCATAATGTCACAAGACATTATGCTGTAGCAATATGCTGTGCTGCCAATACAGTGTGATATATTGCAAATGGCTTAATTCTTTTTTTTTTTTTTGCAGGGGCTCCACCCACCAATCTCCCTAACCCCCATAACTAAAATAACAAACTCCTTGGGGGGGGGTCACACTTAACATCACACAAAGTGTGAGAAATGTTTTTTTTTATGTGTCTTGGACCAGGAATCGAAACCTGGTCCCATCGAAATTCTTGCCTCCCTTACTGCCTGTAGCTCATCCCATTGAGCCATGGCAGCTGCTCAGTGGACCCCTCTCCCAGCAGGATTCTTATCCTGCACTGGGAAGGGTGAGAGGGTGCACTACCGTGCATACTTCCTTTCGTGGTTTTGCACCCTTTCACTCTTACCAACCATGCTTTTCCCACCTTGTGGTCTATGTTATGTGCTGTAGAGCATGCAACATTTTGACCTGGTAGGGCTGAGGTGTGTGTGCCCAAGGTAAGGCTAGATCACACCTGTCAGGACCCCTTTTACACTTCGGTGTCAAATTTAAAGTTTAGAGTTTGGAGTCTTTAGCAATTCAGTGGGGAGTGATGGCTTCTTTTGGTGTAATCCTGAAAGAATGGTAGAGACTGTCAGTTGGAGCAAAGAGTGGGAGGAATACCATCTGGAGTCTACAAGACAGAGCTAACTGGTTCATTGATGGGCGCCAAGGTCCCCTGGGTAGAAGCCAATGCCCATGATGACATTTAAGTATGTGGCTCAGGTCATGAGTTTACACTATGAAATGTGTTTTTGAAATGGCTCAAGAATGTGGTTCTGGCCATGATTATCCAATCTGGGAAATGGAAATGTGTTTTGAAAGTAGCTCAAGTATGTAGTTCAGGACACGAGCACCTTGGGGAACATGGATGGAGAAGTTTCTGTGGAGAACTGTACTGCCTAGCAAATAGTTTCTGGAAAAGAAGTGTACTTGTTTTGCCATGACCAACCACTGAGCGTCCACTTGTGCTTTAGTTACATCTATGAATAAAGCCATACTGCACAATCCCAGCTGCTACATTGGACGATCTGATCATTGCTTTCTGTGTGAAGCTATTAGGGCCCCCATAGCAGTTAGATCTATCATATACCTAGCATCCTCTCCCCTGGACCTGGTTGTAGACACAGAGGTTCATTTTGGTAACTGCACCCCCACCCCACCCTTCTTTTAGATAATGAGCCTGGTATACACTCTAGTGCTAGGAGTGGTACCAATCTGAGTATTTCTGCTAACTGTAAATGGCATGCCATATGAAGGTACTAGTTCTTTTAATGGGGGTGCCAGCTTGCCAAAAGTGGTGTGGGGGTTACAGAAATGGGGGTGCTCATCCAGGGGATATGTTTTTGTGTGAGTGGTAAAATGCCAAGAGTATGTCTAGGATCTTCTTGTCTGGTGGCATTGCACCCAAACAGAAGATAGCTGCCAAGGGAAGCAAAGTCTGTGCCAAAGAAAATGCCATCTGAGAATATTTTTCTGCCTGTGGTTCTGTGAAAGAAAGTGGAGAAAATGTGCTGCTTGTGTGTTTAAACTTAAAAAATGAACTGCTGAGCTGAGGAAAGATTTCCCTTGCCTTGCCATTTTAAGTGCTTGAGAAACTGTTAAAAGTTGCAAATTCCAAGGAAAGCATATTTGTGGACTTTAATAACAGCCATTTTTAAGTGCTCAGAAAGTTTCAAGTGTGTACAGTAAAAGTGTGGGGAGTCGCTAAAGAAAATGTACCAAGAACTGTGTCAAAATGCCTTAAAAGTGCTTTGCCCCACTGAAATTGCCAGCCAAGAAAAAAGCGACAGTTTGCCTTTTAAATTTGCCTGCTCGACGATCGCCATGCAGGAGTGTGGCTGAGAGACAGAGAGAAAGAGAGAGAGAGCTCATTTGCATGGCATCATGTGATTGGTCCAGTGATGCCAAGCCCCAACCTTTGGCCGAGTCTCAGTGCTGTGGATTATTCGAGGAGGAGAGCGGACAGTGTGCTAGTCAGAGCTGCAGCAGGAGGAATCGCCAAGAGCATAGAAGCATTCCAAAAACAGCATTTTTGAACTTTTCCAGTAAAACCTGGGCTCAGTCCATTTACCGACTGCAAGTAGTAGTGATTGTAGTATTTTTGTGACTGATCCACAGGCCTGCTAGCCCGATCACCGGAAAGGCCCTACAAACCAGCAGCAGGCTGTTTATCATCAATGGAGGGAATCAGCTACTGCCTGAGTAAGTGCCAATTAGAGCAAAATAAACTGTGGTGCAAAAAGTCTGAGAACTGTAAAAACAACACAGTAAAACACAGAGAAAAAGTCTAGAGCATTTACAATTTGACTGTGTGTATAGTGACTGTTTCAAGAGAGATCTCCAGGGCAGTACTGATTCAAGAGGTTCAGATAAATACAGAGACAGTATGAATGTGCTGAATTTTGCTAAAAGTGAAATTTAAGTTGTGCCCTAAGTAAAGCAGTTAAATACAAGATTGGACAAGCGTTCTAGCAATTTTGAACTGTGCGTGTGATAGAAAAAAGTTACAGCAGCCATTTTGGAGTGTGGTCAGCAAACATAAACAATGCAGAAAGCTTCATCTTGGACTAGTGTCTCAAATGTAGAAAAGTTTCAAGTGGTTGTGCTAAAGATGAAAAGCAAAATGCAAAAGTCAGGCAGCCTGTTAAAGAACTGTTACCATGTGTTTGAAGTCAAATCTCAGTCAAATTACAGAATAGTAACTTGGGACTTGTGTGTTTGTTTACGGAAAATGGCATCAAAGTTTCCCCACTATTTACTGCATGCCAGGGCATGAATTGCACAACAAGAACAAGAGTTAGCTCACTTTGAAAAACTGTACAATTGTCAATCCGCACCATCTGATGTGGCTTTACCAAACTTTCGGGTCAATGTATGCATTGTTTGTTTAAAGTCAGGGGAAGGATGTTCTGCTAATCCTCCATTGCACAGACTATCACAAGCAATTTGGGATGTGTGAAGCAGGTGGCACAGTAGTAGCAAAAGCAAAAAACATCCGCTTGCTCCCAACATGGACACTGGCAGGGGACCCTGCTGGATCAGAAGAGCAGCAGGCTGGTTGCAGTCAGAGGGACCCCCTGAGTTTTTCAGGGAATTCTTGGAGAATGTTTTTGAGAATGCTTTGCAATTGCAAGAGAGAATGGAGTTTTCCATGCTGCAGAGGGTGGATTAGGATGCTGCAGATGCAGGTTCTACAGATCCATGGATCGAAGACCCAAGCCCAGGCCTAGTGGGCAATGATGAGGAGAATGAAGCTCTGTTTGGATGCCAGCGACTCTGTGTACAGTGAGGAATGGACAATGTAAGGAGCTGCTGCAACTGTCAGCTCCTGGGCAGAGCTTGTAGAACAGGAAGAAGTTGCAATAGCTGTGGTAGGGCAATGAGAGTTGCAACTAGCATTGGCTTCTGTGGAGCCTCCTGAGACAGAAATGGAGGAGGGCTCTAGAAACATGCCTTTGAGTGCAGAGGTGGACTGCTTTTACTCTGCACTGAGTGTTCAAAGTTGGCTCAACCAGGATTTGCCACCCCCAGCTCAGCCTCTGGTTTGGACCTAATCAAAGCAGCAAGGAAGAATGAAGAATTCGAAGATGGGCTACGGCCAAATATGGATAGACATACCCATTCTTACCTCAAAAAATTTAGGAGGAAATAGAGGAAAACAGGCATGCCAGGTTGTGAGAGGAAGCTTGTGCCAACCTGCACCCAAATATGAACAAATTTGTGAGAATAAAAGTATGCAATGAGAGACTTCAGTTTTGGAAGCGTGGCAGAACTTTGCTAATTGATTCAATATGAATCATGGACAAGGCTGGAAAAGAAACACTTTACAATGATCCTGTGGTTCATCTTGATGGAGAGACAGTCTTTGCTTCACACCCTGAGTGGTATTATCCATGAATGGTGCCACTCATCAGTAACTATGCCCGCATGCCAAGTTGAATGCAGCAAGGCCAGAGCAGCAATCTGTCACTGATGCGGCAGCAAATGAGGGAGAAGGTGCCTTTCTTCTGGTGTTCCAGATTCATCTGCAGCAGCAGCCAGGGTAATCTGCAGCAGCTTCCATGTTTGTCTGCAGCAGCATCCAAACTCGTTAGCCCAGCAGGAGGGGAAGATTTCCTGTTTGTGTCCAGCAGGAGGTCATGGAAGAATCTGATCTGTAGTTTTCGTCTGTCCAGCAACAGAAGATCATCAGGCTACAGATCCAGAGAGGTGATGTAGACATCCATCTGTCACCTAGAATGTGGTAAGATACATTTTATTTTATTTTTATTTATTTAAGTCTAGGATTACAAAGTACCTTTGAACCGAGGCTCTTTTACAAAGGTTCTACGTCAGTAAGAGCAGACAATACAGGATATGAAATTACAAAATAAAACAATCATGACACCGATGTTTACAACAAATTGGTTACGGGTACAAGTACATGATACACTAGGAGGTGTATTAAAACATAGGAGATGGGAGAAGAGAGGATGGGGATAGGACAGAGTATAACAGCCTAGACGGCCTTGTCAAGACAGAGCAGTGGGGAGTGCATAAGTTGGGCATGGGAAAAAAGGTAAAGAAGTACTAGGAGTGGGGTAAACATGGGCAGCGGAGGTTAAGAGCAGCAGCGAAAAAGAGAATTGCACAGCTAGGGCAATCACAGGTGCTTGATGCAGCGAGGGAGTGACGGAGCTTCTTCTTGAAGGTGCCATGGGTTGGTGAGGCAGAGTTGTCACTGGTAAGATTATTGAGCCAGCTGGGGGCCCTGTATGCGAATTACCTTTGACCTTGGGTTGTGCGACAATGAGAGATTTGCAGTAATTGTGGTTTTAAGCTTCTGGTGTTGCAGTTGTTGACTCTGATCTTGCGAAGGGAGCAGACCCTGGAGGGGGCATTTCCCATCATTATTTTCTTGGCTGTGATGCAGGTTTGATACTTTAGTTGGTTGTTAAGTAGCAGCCATCCAGTTTGAGAGTAGAAGTCACAGGTATGGGTGAGATGGTGGGCTCCGGTGATGAGACAACATGCTTTATTTATGGAGGTAGCAACTTTTTTGAGTGTGGAGGCAGTGGCAGAGCCCTAAACAATGAGTCCATAGTCAATAACGCTCACAATGGAGCTTTGAATGGCAACAGACAATGCTTCAGGGGTTAGATGTTTTTGGTGACAGAACAGTAGGCCCAGTTTGATATTTGCCATCTTAGCAACATTATTGATATGGGCAGCATAGGAGAATTTGGAGTCAAGGGTGATGCCAAGATATTTGAAGGTATCGACTTGATCAAGGGTGACTCCTCGTTTGGTATTTACGGTGAGGCAATACTGTTTATTTTTGTTTTGTGAGCTACTGAATAACATGGCCATAGTTTTTTTCTGGTTTAGTATCAGTTTGTGCTGCAAGAACCAGTTTTCTATGGATGTAAAACCTCGTTGGAGATTTCCTTGCAGTTTTTCTGGATCATGATGGGAGGCAAGGATAACTGCATCATCTGCGTAGAGTATAGTTTGTTCTGGACAGGAGTCCAGCAATGTGTTCAGGAATAGGTTAAAGAGGAGGGGGCCCAGAATTCATCCTTGTGGAACACCAGAGAGGACCAGTCTGGCATCAGACAGTGTTTCAACTATTTTTACTCTTTGGGACCAGTTGTCTAAGTAGCTACTGAATCAGTCAACTGAATCAGGTGACAGCCCAGCCTTCCTTAGTTGGACAAGCAGGAGACAGTGGTTGACGGTATCACAGGGCCTTAGTTAGATTGATGAAAGAAGCCCCTGTTATTTTACCATTGTCCAATGAGTGGTGAATGGCTCCGGTGAATTCGAGTAGTGCTGTGGAAGTACTGTGACCCTTTCTAAAACCATGTTGCTGCTTGCACAGGATGTTTTGTATGTCTAGGAATTTAGTAAGCTGGTCAGCCACAATACATTCCAGGGCCTTGGAGATTGGTGGTAGGAAGGAGATTGGCCAGAAATTTTCATGGGTAGTTTGGACACCACTTTTGTGTATAGGGATCACAGTGGCTGATTTCCATTTGTCCGGAACTGGCTGAGGCTGAGGGAGAGGTTAAAAATCTTAGTCAAAGGCCTGAGGACTTCTTCCAGGGTGAGGGATAAAAGTTTGAGGTTGAGTGAGTCACTGCTGGATCTGGACTTGGTAATAGCTTTAGTAACATAGCTGCGGACCTTGTACATCTTGACTGATTTAAAGTGAAAGGGATGGTGGTCAGTGGGGGCAGAGGAAACTGGGGGCATTGAAGTGTCATCCTGTCTGAAAAAATCAGGGGGAAGTACTGAACTAAGGTCAGTGAAAGCAGCATTGAACGTGTCAGCAATCATTTTTGGGTTTAGTGTGGTAACACCATCAATGCAGAGCATGGATGGGGGGATTTAGACTGCTTCCCGGTGACTTCTTTAATGCTGTTCCAGAAATCTCTTCCATTTCCACAGGAATTTGTGAGAGCGCTCTTGAAATAGGCAGATTTCATTTGCCGGATGGCTTTGGTGCAGTCATTTCTAGCATGTTTATAGTTATAGATGTCTATTTGCCTCCCAGAGTTTCTAGCTAGTTCCCAAAGATGATCCCTTGCTTTTAGATGTCTTAGGAGGTCTTCTGAAAGCCAGGGGTTACAGAGGGCTTTTACTTTTTGCTTTTTAAGAGGTGCGAATTTGTTGCAGGCTCCATTAAAGGTTTTAATAAAATGGTCCAAGTCGGTGTTTACATCAGTTGTAGTGGAGATTGGTGACCAGTCCAGTTGAAGGAGGTGGGTTTTGAGATGAGTGAGATGGCCAAGGGGCAATTTTTACCTTTTAATTTGACTATTTTGCTTGCAATTAAGGATGTCCCAGGAACTTTGGTTCACTAATAGACACTCCTGAACTGGACTGCAGTGCTAGCAGAGCTCGTGCCTGTACAAGAACTGTGTTTCAGCAGGCTTCAGCCTAGGATAGTGTCTATGTACAGTGCCTTGGCACTCTGGACATTTCTCCTTAGAACAACAGACATTGTAGGGCTTCCCTTCCCCAAAATGATTTTGTAAATGCTTTTATGTTTTCTATTTTTGTACTTTTATAGAAATTTTTTAAAAAAAAATAACTTTTTGGGATTGTGTAGTATCTGCAGAGGGAGGTTTGGTCACTGTGTGGTTTACAGGTTGTGTTTGTTTGCAGACTGTGTTTTGCAGTGTTTTCTTTTGCAGGTGTTCCTGAAAGAAGACAAGAAAAGGATTTTAAGGACTCATCGGAGCCCTTCTTTTTTAAAGTTGCTAGGCTTTGTGTAACTGTGTATTACAATGCTAACCATTTTTTCTGCTTTGCAGATGTAAAGTTTTTGTAGTTCTTAGATTTAGGAAATGTACTGCTAAATGCATGTTTCTAAAGTGGGCTACTGTTCTAAATGGTTTAAAATGGTTTTGTCTATGGGCACCTGATATGTAGCATAGGTCAGATAACTTTCCCTAGAGGGCTGGGGGGAAGGCAGGTTGGTGGTCCTGCATCTGGATAGGGTCACCAATGCTGTCTGTTAGGACATGATTCAGGCAGTCTCTTGGAGCCACTGAAAATCCATAGATAGTTGTAGGGTAGGAGCTGAAGTTTCTTCAGCGGGCCTCTATCCATTAGTGTTACCTGCCTGTGCCTGACACATGGAAGGGGATGACCTGATCAACCCTCTCCATAGGGAGCACAGAGGTAAGATAGCTTGGTACTAGACCATAATGAGGCTGCAGACAGCCTGTGGTCTGGTTGTGGTTAGTATAATCACCCAGTCCCCTGGGATTACTAGAATCCCATTAGTACTAATCTTAGGCAGGTAGAAAAGGCAGCTGGTAAGGAGCTCATTAAGGTTTTTCTTTACATAATGACATCATTGTTTATTCTGCTAGCCCAAATGGGAATGATTATGTCATTTAGAACTCTCACAGCAGCATAACCATTTTTGAGTCACCTGCTCTGGGGAAGTTTTCTGAGTTGAAGAGTTAGAGTGGCACAAGGCTTGCCAGTTGGAGCTCTGTCACAGGGATCCGTGTGTTTTTCACCCTAGTTTGGATTAAATTTACAGTTGCCAGTGAAGTGGTGGTGACTTTTTGAAGCAGGAATCCTTGATTTCACTCCAGGGAGAGTGAGAGGGACTAGCAGTTCAGTGGATACAAGGGGAAATCCCCTGAAGGTCCTTGAGTGTTTACAGCTGCCTTTGAGAAGGACATTGTGTGAGAAATTCTGACACAGCTACCAAGAAGAAAAATAGTGTTTTCTGGTTTGTTCACCATGCCTTAAGATATTTGAGTACAGATACAGAAACTGTTCTTATTAGGGAGTTGGCTGAGGTGTGTGTGCCCAAGATAAGGCTAGATCACACCTGTCAGGACCTCTCATGCACTTCAGTGTCAAATTTAAAGTTTAGAGTTTGGAGTCTTTAGCAATTCAGTGGGGATTGAAGGCTTCTTTTGGTGTAACCCTGAAGGAATTGCAGAGACTGTTGGTTGGGGCAAAGGGTGGGAGGAATGCCATCTGGAGTCTACAAGGCAGAGCAAACTGGTTCATTAATGGGCATCAAGGTCCTCTGGGTAGAGGGAAATGCCCACGATGAAACCAAAATATGTGGCTCAGGTCATGAGCTTACACTGTGAAATGTGTTTTAGAAATGGCTCAAGAACGTGGTTCAGGCCATTAGCACTTTAGGAAAATGGATAGAGAAGTTTCTTTGGAGAACTGTACTGCCTAGAAAATAGTTTCTGGAAAAAGAGTGTACTTGTTTTGCCATGATCAACCATTGAGCATTCACTTGTGCTTTAGTAACATCTGTAAATAAAGCCATACTGCACAATCCAGCTGCTGCATTGGACATTCTGATCATTTCTTTCTGTGTGGAGTTATTGGGGCCCCCTCAGCAATTAGGTGTAGCATACACCTAGTATCCTCTCCTCTGGACTTGGTTGTAAATACAAAGGTTAATTTTTGTAACTGTACTTAGCCCCCTCTTCCTTTAGATAATGAGCCTGGTATACACTCTAATGCTAGGGGTGGTACCAATCTGAGTATTTCTGCTAACAGTAAATGGTATGCTGTATGTGGGTACTAGTTCTTTTAATGGAGGGTGCCAACTTGCCAAACGTGGTGTGGGGGTTACACTTGAATCCCCTAACTGGTTTTGCACCCACTTCCTCAACTGACAGACTCTTCCATGATTCTACTTCCATTTCTGTAAAGTAGTACTTCCTCACATGCCTCCTGAACTTCCATCCTGTTATTTTCCACTCATGTGCACAAGACCACAAGTTACTGTTCAGATCTGTTCATAGAAAACAAAACAAAACTGTGCATCCTTTTAATACTGCTGCTACTAATAAGATATTTTTCCATATGACTTTGTTGACCAACAACCCCAAGACATGAACCAGCTTTGCCAGTGCTGACTCTAATTTTGCAGATCTGACATAAGGCAAAATGTTCGTATTTTGAACCTTGAACAAAAAATCCCTTTTTTATGGATGTTTGGGACAATGATTACTTCCATGCTGTTTGGCCATGGTGAAGGGGCATAACTGCGCCTGTAACTTTAACTCAGCATCATGCTCACCAATGCCTCAGCTGCTATTTTCCATATCACAATATTTTGGTTATTCCTGTGCATTGCCCTTATCCTTTCTTTTTAGAAATGTTTTACAGATGAGTCACTGATCATTTTTGTCTTCCTTAGCCTCCTACTCCTGCTCCTGCTCTGCTTCAACATCTCTTGTTGCTAAAAAAGCTATTTCCTACATACACACAAACTTCTCACAGACTCACAGCACGGGTTCCAAACTAGTCACAATACCGAGACCACCCTAGTAAGGCTTACTAATTTCATTGACAAAGCCAGTGATGAAGATTTCGAAACCAGCTCAGTGTTTGTAGACCTAAAAAAGGCCTTCGAGCTTGTTGATCATAAAATTCTCCCTCACACCTTATCCAGCCTAAATTTCTCTGCCGAAGTGATGAAATGGTTTGAAAATTAACTCAGTAATTGGATACACAGGACTACAATATTAGGCCAATACTCTAAAATTCATCACATCAAACAATCAGTTCAGTTTATTGTTTGACTATAAGTCATTACAATTTTTATATAAGTACATAAAGTCTACAATACAGGCAGATACAAAAAGACAGAAGGACATGGCAAAAAAACCAGCACAATATTATAAATAGTAAAATACTAGAAAAAACATTTACACAATAATAACTGTCTTATGTTAGGAGTGATAACCATTATTAAAATAAAATAATCTCAAATCTAAAGACTTGGCTCCATGAAGTTAATATCTTATAGAGCAAAGTCAGTACAAATTATCCACTCTTATAATAAGTGTATAACTGGGTTAATTAGTTTCACTCCTGAGTATAATTTAATTCTGAGGGAGGAGTATATACCAAATCCACCTGGGAATTCATATAATCATTCAAGAGATAAGAACAGCAATAATTTATAATAGTAAAATTACTTGTTGAACAAGTTTATAAACTTTTAAGCATCCTCTCAAAATTTTGGTCAGCTAGGTACGTAATCCTTTCTGACTAGAATTACTTCAAATTCTGTACTGAAAAATGCTTATCAGATTTATAGAGTGCCAGCAAATCCACTACATGGTTGAGCATACATATAGCAGCTTTGAGTCATATAGATGGTGGCCATAAATTGGCCATATATGCCTTCACTTGAAGGCTACTGCCAGTCATTTGAAGCCCATCTTATTTGTTAGAGGTGCTCACAGTGAGCTTCTTCATCAAGCAAGTGCAAGACCACCTTCAAACCCTTCCCAACACAAACTAGCCAGGCAAGGCAGTTGATCCTCCAGGACACCAACATAACTATTATCCAAATGTAATATGAAAATTCCCAAGCATAATGCCTGTCTCTATACAACATTTCCATTGATTCAGACAGAATACTCTAACTTATAGTTTCAGTATTAGTTGCTATTGTTAATTACTAATTACTGAGTTCATTATTCAAACTTGCATTCCAGTAGATACTACCCCTTAAAATATGGATTTTTAACCAAATTCACTCAGCAGTATTTGTATAAAATATACATTGGTGTAAAAAGTACTAGTATATATGCATTATTGTACATATCACTTAAATTTTAAATACATATGCACCTATGCAATAAAGTGAAAATTCCTAAACAAACAAATAAGAACAAATATTTTAGTTCCTGCATACAATATTTAGCATTGGATAAGTAACTTCAAAACAATCATTCAGCATCTCAGTTCTGTGTAAAAAAAAAAACTCACTTAGCTGCAAAATTTAAGCTTAAAAGAGAAAAACACAACTATTACAAAAGCTCCATTTATCTCAGGGAGTCCAGTAGTCTGTAAGCTGGAGCAAGCAGCCCAAACAGCTCTTCCATACTGTAGTTAATAAGCTAAAATACAAAGTTAAACATCTCCTTTTTGTATACAGCAGTTGTTTAGATTATTAGCAGAGGCAGCTTATTTTAATTCATCAGGGTATGAGAGACAATCATGTCGACAAAAGATGCTGAGCTCAAAATTCATATATAACAAGACCAACTGCAACCCATTAAACAAATATTTTTTAGCTTCAGGCATGTGAAAGGGTGTGTGACAATTGGTTCCTTATTTTGGAGTCCTAAGTGGCTCACTTGTGTAATAGAGTCTTACTTGAGAAGTAGGCGTTATGGCAGTGGATGGTTCAAAGTAAATCCTATCAGAGTAAAAGAGTACACACCTCCAATATTCAGACTCCAAGGAAACTAACAGAGATCATTCTTTGGGTAAAATTTATCCCTGAGTCAGACTCCATCGGTCACTGAAGTCACTGAACTTGATAAAAAAAGCATCCTCATTAATCCCAAGAAAAAAATGCATTATGTATGAAATAATAAAAAGCATACCTGTTAGAAGGAACGCCTCCTACCAGTCTCCAGCAATCACTAATACAGCATCCATATATTTATTTTCTGAGCATAGCCACTGTTTATAGGTCACAGATAGATTTGTTACCCTCTTTTTCTTAATCTGGGATTTCAAGGGCACTCTGAGTTCTAATTAGGACCAATGTCAGCCACAAATCCTCCTCAGCCCAATCAGCTCAATTATTCTGCAATGTTCTCCGCTGTTCTTAACCATGGCAAATACGGTCATCTTTCCATGGTGCAAAAAATGCTCCTTCAGGATCTCGCTTCCCAGACTATGGCCAAAAACACATTTAAGTACCTGAAAAATAAAAACATAAAAGCACTCCACTAAGCACAGTAACTCCAGGGTTTGTAATTTCAATCCTAGTAACCCTGGCCCCTAGGCAACAAAATCATACCTTTTAAAAGGCTTAACAAGCCTATCTGCACTTGTAGTGCTGGCAGAATCACAAGCGTCCTCCCTTCTGCTTGAGGGTCTTCCTGGTTCCAGGATTTAAAAAAAAATGGCTTCACCAATATATCATTATATATTTTGTTAGTGAAGCTGTTGCTTAAACAGCATATTGCCAGACCCTCCAAAATTTTGTAAAAGAACGGCAACAAAACAAAACATCAGAATGCCGGCTAGTTAAGTTGCACAACAAAATCCCACAAAGACAGAGAAAAAGCACTTTGTGATCCATAAATGTAAACAAAAGTTCTTGTCCAAATGCAGTATGCTAAAATAACTATATTTTCATTCACAAAAATTATACCAGAGCCTTTTTTTAGAGGGCAGACAGCAAGGAGCAGATACAGTGTTACAGGGAGTGGAGCAGCACCACAGACATCCCCGTATGTCTTTTTTTTAATCAGTAAAATGTGTGTAGACAGTGCTCTGCTATGTTATAGTGGAAAATATATGCATATACCTGTATGTGTATGTGTATTACTCAGTGTTTGTGTATCACAACAATTAGAAAGTGCAATTAGGCGGTTCAGTGGTTAGTGCAAAAATTGCTAGCCTACATTTCCCCACTATCTAGATCTTTTTCAGCTTTATGCATGTCATTGCTGATTTAAATGAGGAGTCTAGTGGTAACTCCCCACCCACTGATGTACCTTGGAGCCTGAAAGAAGAACATGGTTGCTTGATATCTTTTTCTAATCTGCATAAAAAGGTCAATTACTGATGTAACCTCGCACCCCCCAGACTGACCTCCCACTGAGCACTCACCATCCCACAACCACTAGACTGCCCCACACACCCTCACACACCTGAACAGATACCAGTGTGAAGATCCAATGTCTCATGGAAGACACATCTTGCTGCTGGAACTGACAACTACTATCTGTGAAATAAGGTAAGTACACTTGAAAACCCATTAAAATTGACTGAACAGCACTTACCTTATTTCTCATGTAACAGTTGCCTGTTCCAGCAGCAAGACATGTCTTTGATGAGAGAGTGGATCTTCACTCTGGGACCTGCTCATGTGAGTGAGGGTGTGTGAGGAGGTCTGGGTTTGCCAACTCTGCTCAGAGTACCGCAGCCTCCTCCCTCAACACAGAGAGGTGCCTGCAGATAGGATAGCTCCACAGTGCCCCACAACCACTATGCCTGCGATTGGGCAGATAGCGATCCACTGGACCACCAGGGATATAGGACGGGGTTTTCTTTTTTTACATATGCCCACGATTTGGCAGATAGCGGTCCACTGGACCACCAGGGATATAGGACGGGGTTTTCTTTTTGTACAAATGTCAGTGATCGGGCATGGGGGGGTGCCACTAGGTGCAGCCGGAACTTGGGTGGCCACCCACAGGTGGCAGCTGCCATGTTGCACCCTGCAATGCAGCAGCTCACCTGTGGGTGGCCATCAGTTGTTCCTTTTTTTTTGGCATAACTTTGTGCTGGCACAGGTAGGGGTTGCGCATGCATGGCTCTGCACATCGTGGGCTGAATATCAGGCTGTGCAGGTTATGCATGGGCACGCTCCCTCACCTGTGCCTGCATACATTACTGATGCGCTCTGGCGCATAGGGATTTGTGCCTCGCACTTTTCCCTTTTGAATATCATGCCAGGACTCATCAGTGGGTTGCGTATGGCACAACACTGTTGCACCATGTGTAACCCTTTTGAATATCTGGACCCATATATATATAATTTCCTGTTTAATATTAAAAGTTACCATAACATGATCACCATTTCCCAATTGTTCCCTTATTTTTTTTTATTTAATAAGGTCTGGCCTATTTGTTAACAATAAATCTAAAGTAGTTTCTTCTCTGGTTGGTCTATATATCATTTTCTCTAATCCTACCATTTGCAAAAATGATAAAAATTTCTTACTATTTGCATTTTTACCCTTATATTTCTTCCAACAAATGTCCAGATAATCAAAATCTCCTGTTATAACAACATCACCTTCTGAAGTTATCTGAACAATTTCCTCATTTAATATTCTATCCATTTCTTTCTTACTATTCGATGGCCTATAATATAATCACATTTTTTTTCTATCCCATTTATTACTTGACTCCATAAATATTCTATTTTTTCATTTTCACTTTCTTTATATGATTTATTCCTTCTTTAATATAAATTGCCACCCCCTCCCTTTCTATTCATTCTATCTCTGTAATAGAACTTATATCCTTCTACATTCCTATTCCATTGTACTTTTGAGTCCCACCATGTCTCTGTCACCATACACATATCTATGTTCTCATTAATTAACTTAACTTCCAACTCAGCCTTTTTCTCTACATTTAAGCTTCTAGCATTCACTAACCATATGGACATTTCTTTTTTATTTTATCTGGTTTATTTATCTGTCCTACTTTCCCAATTTTATTCCCTTCAGATGTAAACTCTTTTGTTTACCCTGTCCCCTTCATCTTTGGTTTAAATTATTATCTACTACCGACTTAATATCCATCCCAATTTTATACTACCTTTCTTACTTAAGTGAAGTCCATCTCTATAAAAGTAGGAAGGTTCTTTAATATAATCTTTCCATTGCTTTATACAACCCACCTCATTATATAATGTCCATTGTCTAAGCCAATTATTTATTTTCCTGATTTTTTTCATTTCTTATATTAGTTTCTTTTACCACAAGTAAAATCTCTGAGAAGTAAATTTTACATTTTAATGTCTCAGCTTCCATCTTAATCTCTTCAAATTCTTTTTGTATTTATTTTAATTCCTGGTCTCTGATATTATTTACCCCTTAATGCGATATCAATACTGCTGTACCATCATTTTCTCTTATGATGTTACCGAGCATATTCTTCACATCTCTTATCTTTGTCCCCAAGAAATAACTTGTTGTAATTATCTCCTTATTGTCTTTTGAAGTATATCTATCAATAAATTTCAATATTGAGTCACCCAACATATAGATATTTTTACCTTTTTTCTTGCTCCATTTGTTCTTCACAATCCTCGGTATCTTTAATTCATCCTGATCTATTTATCTCATCCCGACCAATCATACAATCTTGTTTACTCATTAAAACAATATGACCATTCCCATCCTTCTGAATCTCATCAACCCACCTTTCCTTCTTATCATTTCTGTCTTGATTTACACCTTTTTCTTGTTCAACTACTCCTTTATCTTCCTTTTTTCCTTTCTCTACTTCCCTGTCTTTGATTGCTATATTTGATTGCTATCAGAATCATTACTTCCAATATTCAACTCTTCATTCTCTAATACATTTATTTTATCAATCATTTTATCAATCACTACATCCTCTTTATTTGTTCTTTTATTATTTTCTATGCTATATTCAATGTCTTTGTTACCTCTTTCATCGTCTAGTGCTATCAGGGGCTCAAATGTGTTTGACCACTCTACTGAAAAATTCATTGCTCTTCTTCTTGCAGCCTTTATTTTTTTGCTTTTCTTTCCAGTACAACCCAATTTCCTTCCTTATCTTTTTCTCTTCTTCTTTTCCTTGACTCTCCATTTTTTAAGTCTTCACAATTCTGATCAAAATCTTCACAATTCTGATTTATTTATATAATCTATTTATCCTTTTTTGTCAATATCTTATCTCTAGTTACTATTAAGTCCTGTTTAGCTTCCTCCAATGTCTTTTGTAATTCTCTGATAAGATTACAGTGTTCACAAGTACATACTAATAATTCATTTGCTACATCTGTACTAATCATTTTACGTTCCAAACATCTCAATCCCAATGCACCATCCTCCAGTTTTACAATATTGGTATCCATTATCATCTCTATCTGATATTTTCTTTCTTTTGTTACTCCTCCCTAACCCTCTATATATATTCCCATTTAACCAGCTGTATACATAATCCTTGACTGCTTCCTCTGCTTCCTCATCTAACACCGTCAGACACTGCTGGCCTCTGCTCACATCACTTCTGCTCTGTACTTGACTTTGCTCGCTAGAGCCGAGGGTTAAATAGTAATTGGAGCGAGACATCAGCCTTTGCTATGGCAATGCTCACTTGCACAAGCCACCTCCCTGCAGGGCTAGAACAATATATATGAACTGCCTTAAAAAAGGCAATTCAGACAATACTCAAGAGTGCTTAACCAGCTCTCCTGAAGTACTACATTTAGTGCCTGTTCAATTGTTTTGTTCCCCTCGAAGAGCGGGGGGTCAAAACACCTCCACACAGGTACAGCCATTTTTGTTTGACTCTAAAAATTCATTTTCCCCTATTACCAGGCAGTTAATACTGTCCTATAAAAGTAGCCTTTCACTCAGTCTGTAACTAAAATCTCGCTAGAGCTGAGCATTAAATAGTAATTGGAGCAATATGTCACCTATTGCTTTGGCAATGCTCGCTTGCACAACCCACCTCCCTGCAGGGCTAGAACAATATATACATGAACTGCCTTTAAAAAGCCAGTTCAGCAAATACTCAAGAGTGCTTAAGCAGCTCTCCCAAAGCACTACTTTTAGTGCCTGTTCAATTGTTTTGTTCCCCTCAAGGAGCGGGGGGTCAAAATGCCTCCACACAGGAACAGCCTTTTTTGTTTGACTCTAAAAATTCATTTTCCCCTAGTACCAGGCAGTTAATACTGTCCTAGAACAGCAGTCTTCCACTCAGTCTGTAACTAAAAGCTCACTAGAGCTGAGCATTAAATAGTAATTGGAGCAAGATGTCACACGTTGCTATGGCAATGCTCGCTTGCACAAACCACCTCCCTGCTGGGCTAGAACAATATATATGAACTGCTTTCACTGAAAAATTGAAATACTTCCTCAGCAGGCATTTAAACTAGCCAAGGGGGGAGACAAATGCAGTCAGGAGGATCACTATAGCTCCCCCATGTGACATATGACATATTTGGAAATAAGAAGACTCCAATTAGTAGACGGACACAAAAACAAAAACAAGAAAAAAATCGGTCACAATAGTAAGGAAAGTAGAAAATATAACTCAAACACATCACAGGGCACAGACCAGAAAACAGGAAGGGGGGGTGCACAGGATGGAAGGTAATGTGCACAAATGCCCGCAGTCTAGAAAACAAAATCCCAGATCTAATGTCATTGATGGCAGACACAGACCTGGACATTGTGGCTATTACAGAAACATGGTACACAGGGCACCATGATTGGGATACATCCATACCAGGATACACACATTTTAGGAAGGATAGGGAAGGGAAGAGGGGAAGGGGTGGCTATGTATGTGAAGGAGGGGATTAAAGGAACTGAGGTTCAAGAGTTACAGGAAGGAATGGAGGCACTGTGGGTCACTGTGTAGGTGGAACATAAGACTGTCATTCACACTGGAGGGTTTACAGGCCTTCTGCACAGGGGGAAGAAACAGACGAAGTTCTGGTGGAGACCATCCACAAAATGGCAACCAAAGTGGAACTACTGCAAATGGGAGACTTCAACCTGCCAGATGCAGATTCTAGCACTCATACTGCAGGTACAACAAGGAGCAGGGACATCATGACTGCCCTAAAAGGGGAAAACATAAGGTAGCTACTAATAGAACCCACCCAGAAGGGGGGCTATACTGGACTTGGTGCTGACCAATGGGGACAGGATCACAGATGTTGAGGTGGGCAGTCTCCTTGGTTCCAGTGACCACAGAACAGTATGGTTTACTGTAACCACAGTGGTAGAGGAAAGTCATACAAGGATTAGAGTTCTGGATTTCAGGTGGGCTAACTTTAAGGAAATGGGGGGGCAGCTTAAAAGTGCCCTAGCAGTAGAAGGTATGGGGAGAATGTGCAGGAACAGTGGTCTAGACTCAAAAGAGTCATAACAGAAGTAACAAGACACTGGGTTAGGATGCATAGTAAGAGTAAAAGAGAGAAAGAAACAGACACTATGGGTCTCGAAGATAGTGGCCGAAAAAGTAAGAGAAAAAAGAAAGGCCTTTAGGAAATACAATGAGACTTAAAATAATGAGGACAGGAAGAAGTCTCTGGAGAAACAAAAAGAATCTGAGAAAGCAGTCAGAAGGGCTAAGGCACAGACAGAGGAAGGTATAGCACAGGCTATTAAGAAGGCAGACAAGACTTCCTTCACATACATAAGTGAGAGGAAAAAGACCAGAAATGGTATTGTTAGGCTGAAGAAGGAAGGAGGAGGGTGGGTGGAAGGTGAACTTGAAAAGGCTGAGATACTGAACAAATACTTTTACTCAGTGTTCACTAGGGAAGGAGAGGGTGAGTGATCAAAACTCATTAGGAGGGGTAGTCAGGGGAGAGAGGTTGGCATCAGCCCATTTACTGTGGAAAGAGTCGTAGTGGAACTCAGGAAAATAAAAACAAGCAAAGCAATGGGGCCAGATGGGATTCACCCCAGAGTATTTAGAGACCTCAGGGATGTACTGGCAGCTCCACTGACTGACCTTTTCAACTCATCTCTAGAGACAGGGGAGGTATCTGAAGATTGGAAGAGGGCAGAGTTGGTCCCTCTCCACAAAAGTGACAGCAGGGAGGAGACTAGCAATTACAGACCTGTAAGTCTGACCTCAGCAGTGGGGAAGCTAATGTAGTCGCAACTTAAGGAGAGGATTGGGATGTTTCTGGAGACTAGAAGGGCACAAGATCCAAGGCAGCATGGATTCTTAATGAGAAGGTCCTGTCAGACAAATCTGATTGATTTCTTTGACTACTTGACCAGGGTGGTAGATCAAGGATGGGCAATGGATGTGGCCTGCCTTGTTTTCAGCAAAGCCTTCAACATCATTCCACATAGGAAATTGGTAAATAAATTGAGAAACCTGGGAGTGGGTCCTATGGTAGTAAAATGGGCTGAGAACTGGCTAAGGGACAGGACACAGAGGGTGGTAGTAAATGGCATGAAATCAGAAGAGATCGAGGTGACCAGCGGGGTGCCACAGGGATCAGTGCTGGAACCAGTCCTGTTCAATGTCTTCATTAGCAACATTGAAGAGCATCTGGAGGAGAAAGATATGCCCGTTCAAGGATGACACCAAGATCTGCAACAGAGATGACATACTGGAAGGGGTGGAAAGAACAACAAAGGATCTAAGCTTATTGGAAGAATGGTCAGGTGTACGGCAAATGAGTTTCAATGCTAACAAGTGCAAAATAATGCACCTTGGTCTCAGGAATCCAAGAGAGGAGTACAGGATGGGGGGGTGGTTCTGGTCACCACAAAGCAAGAAAGAAACCTGGGGATCTTCATATCAGATGACCTAAAGGTGACCAAGCAGTGTGAAAAAGTGGTGGGAAGGCAAATGGAATGCTGGGATGCACATGTAGGGATATAACCAGCAGAAAGAAAGAGGTGGTGATGCCACTGTACAGATCATTAGTAAGGTCTCACCTGGAGTACTGCATCCAGTTCTGGAGATTGCATCTCAGGAAGGACATAGAGAATGGAGGCAGTCCAGAGAAGAGTGATGAAAATGGTACATGGGCTGCACCAGAAGCTGTATGAGGAAAGATTCCGGGAGCTTAATGTCTATTCATTGGAGGAGACGAGAAAGAGGGAGATATGATAGAGACATTCAAGTATGTTAGGTATATAAACAGGGTACAGGAGGAAAGCATATTTCAGAGAAAGCATTGCACAAGGACCAGAGGATATATGAGGCTGGAGGAAGGAAGGCTCAGAGGGAGTGTCAGGAAGTACATTTCAAGGAAAGGGTGGTGGATCCATGGAACAGCCTTCCAGCGGAGGTGGTGGGGGCTAAAACAATACAGCGGTTCAAGAGTGCATGGAATTGACATTAGGATACCCTGGAGATGGGCACTGCAGATCAAATACGATCTGGGCTGTCAACACTGAATAGGGAAATGGGCAGCCAAGGTGGACTGTATGGTCCTTATCTGCCGTCAGATTCTATATTTCTATGTTTCTATTCTATTGACAATTTCTCTAGTTTTTTAAGGTCTTCCCTCATTTTTTCAACACCCCCTGGCATGTCCACCCTATAGCATACCTTTGTATTATCTGCAAAGAGGCATACCTTCCCCTCCAGTACCTCTGCAATGTCCCCAATAAAGACATTGAAAAGGACCAGACCCAACACTGACCCCTGCTGTACCCTTACCCTGGTCTTCACCTCTATCTCTCCCGAGTACTTCCTGTGTACCACAACCCTCTGACTCCTATCATTCAGCCAGTTCTCCACCCACAGAACTACTTTAGGATCCACCCCAGGCTGTGCAGTTTGTTAATCAGCTTTCTATGGTGGACGGTGTCAAAGGCCTTTCTGAAGTCCAAACAGGCCACATCCACTGCTGCTCCCAGGTACACTACCTTAGTTACCCAGTCAGGGCCATAGAACTGTAGAAAGAGTTAGTACAAAATACAGTGCTTATCATAAATACAGTAAAAGTTAGGGTTAGCTGTATAAGTAAATAAATGTCATATAAGGCATTGCACAGTATGTGTGTTAGTGTATGTGGCAATGCTCTGTGTGTGTACACAGTGCACTGCTACAGTATGTTATACTGTAATATATATGCATATATGTGTATATGTATTAGTCAGTGTGTGTGTATCACAACAATTAGAAAGTGCACGCGGGTGACTCGGGGGTCTGCAAATATTGCTAGTCTACATTCCCCTGCTATGTAGATCAGTTTCAGCCTTACACATGTCATTGCTGATTTAAGTGAGGTATGTAGTGGCAACCCCCAATCTCTGATTGGCCTCAGAGTCTGAAAAAAAGGAAACGGTCCCTCAATGTCTTTTTTTATTCTGTAAAAATGTGTGTAGACAGCACACTGCTGTATTGTACTGAAATATGTATATATTATAGGGGCGCAGTTGCGCTCCTATATTTAGGGTTGTGAAGGCACTTCTATGTTAAATTCAAACTTTTGCGCGTTAATAACTTTGGACCTATTCAACGGATTTGCATAAAATTTGGTATGCACTGTTGGGCATGGTAGATCTCTTGATCTGCAAAATTTTGTTTTGGTCGGACATATGGCTTTTGCACAACAAAATGCTGAAAAATGCACTTTTCGCCAGTTATGTGGGCAGTTTTTTGGATTTTGTCCATGGTGCTGCATTGCCATTGTGTGGCATGCCACTTTACAACCTGGCTCGTCTGAAAGAGCTTGGGTCAAGGAATGTACTGCTTTTTGTTTGGTGAAACAATATTAATCCACTTAAAAGTTAATAAACTTTTAATTTCCCATTATAAGTCAATGGGAACATTTATATGGTTATTTTATAAACAAAGAATGGGGTTTTGGCCATCTGGTCCCTCCTCACGATCAAATAATTTTTGACCCAGAGAAATTCTTTGATTGTGACAGCTGCCATCTTGTTTTAAGGTTCTGGTCAGAAAAACTCAAATATCTAGGCTCAGGAGTGACTCCTGAAGTAAAACTTTGATGGGTTTTGTTCAGGGGGCTCCAGTCTCTCAAGCCACACCTTTGGTTTCTTTTGAAATGCTAACAAAATAGAGTTTTACACATTTTTATTCTTTGATCACAGCTCGCTAATGATCTTTGATCGCGAGCCTGTAAATTCTTTAATCGCGAGATTCTTTGACTGCGATCTTTGATCGTGAGTGAGGGACAAGATGGCCAGTTGAAAAAAATCAAATTTCTCAGTGCAGGGGTGTGTTATGAACACAAATGTGGGTGGGTTTTGCTCAGGGGGCTTCGTCTTATCGAACCATGCCAGTGGTTTCATGCATTTATGTCTAAAATTTGAATTTCAGCATTTTTCATTCTTTGATCATAAGCCTGCAAATTCTTTGGTTGTGAGAATCTTTGACCACAATCTTTGATCATGAGTGAGGGACAAGATGGGCAGTTGAAAAAAGCAAATTTCTCAGCTCAGGGGTGGGTTATGAAAACAAATGAGGGTGGGTTTTTCTCAGGGGGCTTCATTTTATTGAACCATGCTGGTGGTTTCATGTATTTCTGTGTAAAATTTGATTTCCAGCATTTTTTATTCTATGATCACAAGCCTGCAAATTCTTTGATCACGAGAGTCTTTGATCGCGAGGGAGGGACCAGATGGCCAGATTTTAATGCAATACATGGGCCAATTTTAACAATCTCTAACATTAAATATCTTGGAATTGGTTTGGTCTTTTTACTTGAAATTTGGAGGGTGTTTATGGGATGTCCTGTACATGGGAATTATGATGTTTACATGTTGATGATATATTTTTTGTGGAAATATTGCATGGCATAGTTTACATTTTACGAGCAGCATTTTCCATTGTGGTAGTGGCTTGAAATTTGTTGGATAGTTAGCCTTACTGCCATGGATGTACTTTTCAGTCAGTCATTAGGTGTCTAACACATTAACAGGTGCAGAACTCTGCAACTCCAAAGAATGAAAGTCTCAAATTTTCACATGTTATATCTCAGAAATGGTTTTGCCTTTTACATTCAAATTTGGAGGGTCTTCAGGAGATGTCGTGTGCATGTGAATTATGCTGTTTAGGTGTTGGAAAATGAATTTGCTGTGGACATATTGTGTGACACACTTAATGTTGTGCATATGGTGTTCTGCATCATGGCACTGGCTTCACATTTAAAGGGTTCCTAGCGTTACTGCCATGGAGGTACTTTTCAGTGGTTATGTCTGACATGAACACAGCTGTTGAATTATGCCACTCTGATGACTGACACTTTGCTTTCTTTCAACGTGGAGGGATCTTTTGGGCCCCCATGCCCCCACCCATATGTGCTCCCAGCAAAACATATCATATTCAGTACTTCTACTCTTATCCTACACAAATATTTACAAGTTGGTGGGAGCACGGGGCCCGAAGGGCCCAGGGTTCCACCAACTTCCGCAACTTTGTACTTTTCTATTCTTTCTCAAAAAGTAAGGAAATTCTATACAAACAACTTTGTTAATGCATCATTTAGGGTTAAAACACAAAAAGTCAGGAAATAAGACCTTTAGGGTTGCCCCTCCCCTCTCTGGACCTGCCCATCATCCCAAGATCGGATAGCCGACTGGGTGTCTCTGTTGTGAGGCCCAAATCCCACCCCATACTTCTTCCTGTGGCTTGTGAATATGATTACACATGGAATGGGGTGAGATTTAGGCCTCATAACCCCAAGGACACACCCTCATCAGCTGTCAATCTCAGAATGACGGGAAGGTCCATGGGTGAGGGGCAACCCTAAAGGTCTCATTTCCTGACTTTTGTGTTTTAACCTACCAGATATGAAGTTTTTGAATATATATATATATATATATATATATATATATACATATATATATATATATATATATATATATATATATATATATATATAATGCAAAAACTCTGTTAATGCATCAGTTAGGGGTTGATAGTAACAATATATGAATGTGATGTTGGGTTACACCTCATTACACTCCCTCATTCTTCCACTCTCCTCACCAACAGACATCGGTGCCATGGAGTTGTCAGGCCCAACTCTCACCCCATTTCATGTGTAAACAAGCTGACATGCTACTGCATAGGAGAATGGGGTGAGAGTTAGGCCTGAAGATCCCATGTCACACCTCAACGTCTGTTGGTGAATGGAGGGTGGGGTGGTAGGGGTGTAACCCTAACATCACATTTCCATACTTTTGTCGCTGTGTTATCAACCCTAACTGATGCATTAACAGAGTTTTTGCAATTATTTTCCTTTCTTTTTAAGAGATTGTAATGTAACTGGTAACTGGTATGTGTTAGTGGGAGCGCCAGCCCTATGGGCCCTGCACTCCCTTCACATTACCCATTTTTTGCATAAATGGTATGTGTACAGTATGTAGGAGTGCAGGCCCTCTGGGCCCTGTGCTCCATCTTACACTTAAGTACAGAGCCATATAGTAGCACCATAGTACTCCAAATGAACCCTTGTAACATGTTTTTGGCAATATCTCTGTAACTGTAGTAAGTAGGAAAACAATTCCACTGCAGGTGTAATCTATGACTTCAAAACATCCTCATTAGCTTAGTACACCTATATATGTGTGTGTGTATTAGTCAGTGTGTGTATCACAGCAATTAGATAGTGCAGTTAGATGGCTCAGTGGTTAGTGCAAAAATTGATAGTCTACATTCCCCACTATCTAGAACAGTTTCAGCCTTATTCATGTCATTGCTGATTTCAATGAGGTTTCTAGTGGCAACCCCCCACCCCCAACCTCCGATGTCTCTTGGAGCATGAAAAGAAGAAAACAATCACTCAGTTTCTTTTTTTAACCTGTAAAAATGTGTGTAGACAGTGCACTGCTGTTACACTGGAATATATATATATATATATATATATATATATATATATATACCTATGTGTATATGTATTAATCAGTATGTGTGTGTGTGTGTGTGTGTGTGTGTGTGTGTGTGTGTATCACAACATTTAGAAAGTGCAGCTAGGTGGCTCAGTAGGTAGTGCAAAAATTGCTAGTTTGCACATTTTTTATTGCCCACAGTGCCATTTTTTGCAGTCGTATTGGCTCTTGCTAGAGTTTGTTTAGTGTCTGGCATCACTGAATCACTTGAATTCCATGACCCACAAACTCCTTTTTTTCTTGCAAACACAACAGAGAACCACCAGCTCTAGAAACAAAGGATTATAAGGGCTCAGTCTGGAGCTGCTCTACAAGCACTACGAACCCAGCAGCAGCAGCCCAGCCTTACCCCCCCGAAACACAGCAGAGAACTGCCCACACCACAAACAGAGGGTCATGAGGGATCAGTTTTGAGCTGCCTGCCCACACCACAAACCCAGCAGCAGCAGCAGCAGCTCTGCCTTACCCCTGGAACACAGCAGACAACTACCTTCTCCACAAACAAAGGGTCATGAGGGCTCAGTTTGGAGCTTCCCTCCCTGCATCACGAACCCAGTGGAAGCAGCACAGGTACATTGCATAGCAGCCTGCAGGCTCACACACCTCTCGGCATCCACCACCATTTTCAATCTACCTAAACTGTTGGCTAAAATCAGTTGATCATTTTCTGCACTAGAGTTCCACTCCTCCACTTATGGGGATTTTGACTGTTTTATGTTGTTACTTTAAGGGTAAGTGAATTATCTGCCTCTGTTGTTTCAGTTGTGCTTTTTTCTCAGTTTTAGTCAGGAACCTACTTCCATTAATTGCCTATATGATTAATTTAGGCTTTTTGTAGTGCTTGGATTTGATTTGGTGTCCTTGTGTTCAGTAAAGTTAATCACTGCCTGCTTGTTACACCTTACTCGCCAGCTGACTAATCCTACTCCTCCCACAGGCTTTCATCAGCATCCAGCCTGCCCCTCTTACTTACCTGCCTTATATTTCTTTCTCACCTGCAGCCTTACCCCCAGAACATGGCAGACAACCACCTGCTCTACAAACAGTTGGTTGTGAGGGCTCAGTTTGAAGCTGCCCTCCCTGCACCACAAATCCAACAGCAGCAGGTCAGATATATTGCATAGTAACATGCGGGCCCTGCGTCATGCTTCATGCCGCACTGCTAATTGCTTCCCAGCCACCTTCCCACTCTATGGTGGTATTCTTTTTATGGGGACAGTCCGCCTTTGTGAACCAATCAGAGCATTCTGCACCACTGCTATGCAGCTACATTGTGTATGCCCTACCCACCCCATTCACATAGCACATTTGGTAGCTTCCAGTCCTAGCAGACCTAACCCTTATGATTATGATTAGTTGTGGTCAAGTGAACAGACCTCTGCAGCACTGACTTTATGGTTGCCTCCTACATAACCTAATTAACCGGAGCCTATATTTGAGTTAACTTTATACTCTGAACATAGCCTGGCTATTTCCCCTTCATGTTAAGTAGAACCAGCAATACATCAAAGGGAAATATCTTGCCTACATTAACTCCTCAGACATAGTTGCTAAACAGGAACCCTCTCCATCATGAATGAGGGCTTTCTCCTCCTATCCTTCCTTACCTCATGGATTACCTTTACATGACAGTTACTCTTCTCACTGCCCTGACTGCCTTGCTGATCATTATAGACACAGTGCTGATTGGTCAGAGTAACAGAGATGAACTACCACACCTCAAGGACTTCTCCATATCTAATACCTTAGTTGCTACCCTTAAATCCCCAAGAAATTTATAAGCATTAATCTAAGCAATGAATGAATTAATTAAGCAATGGTATTTAATTGCATGCTATGTGTATAAACATTATGAGAGTCATTACTTTTCATGGATGTACCCAAAATGTGTAGCCTATGTCCTTCTTGCCCTCTCTCACTTGCTGGTGTACAGGGACATAGAACCAAATCCAGGGCCTCATTTCTCTCCCAAAGTCTTTTTCCCTTTCATCATGGCAAAGGGTAAAATGTCTAACTATCACATCTCAACATCAGAAGTCTCTCAAAAATAAAGATAAGGTTACTGTATGATTTACACACTATCAGCCCAACATTCTCTGTATAACGTAACATGGCTGTATGCAAATGAACCCGATAACCTATGCAACATTCCAGACTATAGGTTCCTAAGATGAAACAGAGCCCCCTTAAGATAGGTGGGGGCACCATAATCTATTTCAAGGATCATCTTAATGTATTTGCCCTTAGGTCCCCTACCTCCATCGGCCCTTGCTATGAATTATGTCATGCCATCCTCACCCTTGTGGATGCTAAAACATTGCATATCCTTTGCACTTGCCTGCCACCTACCACAAGCTCTCAAGTGCTCCCATCCCTATTAGAAGCTATGGATCCTCTAATCCAAGGTAACAAATTTATAATACTTGGGGATGGGTGGCGAGATGCTGATAATGTGGCCAGGGTGAATGGCATTAGGGTGGTCAATTTCAGAAGATGCCCTGGGGCAAAATGGGACCAAGAGAGAGGCCAGAAATATTTGGTTCTCATTCCCAGGGTTCCCACTAGACCAAGTGGGCCGGAAGCCAATGAACTGGTGAGGCTGCCCATCCATCAGCTACTTGCACACTTGGTCCCCCTCGGGTGGTGCTGTGCAATGACAGGTCAATGAGAAACAAGACATCGATTATGGCCGATTTGATTTCCCAGGTCAACCTGGCATGCATTAGGGAAGCCTGGTTGGGAGATAATGCAAGTTCAGATTCGGAGACATCCATCTCATCAGGGTGTTCTGTAGTGCACTTCCCAAGGAGGGAACACAGGGGTGGGGGACTGGCCATCTGTTTTAGATACAACTTGAAATTCTCTGTGTACCCAGGAGACTCTATTTTATTGTTTGAATGCATCGCTGTACATGGGGGTCCACGTGCTGGTTGTGGGATCCTCCTTGTTTACCACCTTCTGGGGCACAAGGGGTGTGAACCTGTTGGATAACAACTGACTCAGCAAAGCAGGGATCAAGTGCATAAAAAATGCACAAATGAGTTCATCAATTTATTTTCAAGCAAATACAAATATTTACAGAAATAAAAAAAGTCAAATAATTAGTCCTGCACAAAGAGATTCAGATTTCTGCTTCCGTCAGCAGACTCCGTGGCTTTGCTTCAGCCCAGACAGTCTAATGAATGCTTTTGTCAAATGACCTGTGTGAAATCAACACACATACCAACTGTAGGGCTTACCCTACTCACTGTCAGCACGAGACTGACTCGACTATCTAACATTCCCCTAGTGGTGAGCCCTTTTTATAGCTCCTTGTGATTACATCACATACAGTAATTGGGGAGTTTCCATAGGCCATGACATTGCAGGCTTCATTACTCTATTTCATATGCAGCCCTCAATCACAACATCTCTGGGCAGCTTCTGTACAGGGTACACTTTATTCTAGACACTATGGGGCTTACTGTTACCCTTGCCCATAATGTCTCACTAGCTGGCAGTCAAGTATTCAAGCAACTTTCATCTTGCCATTAGTGCAGCGGTAGACTTTTTCTTCTGAGCATACCTTTGCTCCCAAGTAATCATTCTTTTACTTGCTCCGAGCAAGGAGCATACATGCAGCCACTATATGTGGCTACACCAACACAGAGCAACCCACTCCAAAAAAAGAGAATTGCTCGATCGCACTCGGTGTCCAACACTATCCCTCTCACCGGAGCTGCATAAGTCAAAGAAGCTGCACTCAGTAGCAGTGGTTCTGGAGCTCAGCACTCTAGAAATGGGGCCTACACTTCTTCTTAAACCAAGGGGCACCAGACAGTAATAATAAAGTGCAACTTATACTATTTCTTATCTCTGAAATCGGGACCATAATGCTGCATGCATAAAGAGGGGGTAAAGAGAATAAGGGATAGCAAAGAGTTTTTGGAGATTCCCAGCTTGGCCACCCTGACAATAATTTAAAGAAAAGACAGAAAAAATTAAAGGAAAGGAAAGAGTGAAGGGAACAAGAGGGGGGATTGCACATATTTATATTTATGACAGAGGTTTAAACACATAACAGGAGGCTCCCTGTTACACCCCCCTCACCAAGAGGCAACAGTAATACTGTTGTTCGATACCCTTCCTGAACCCTAGGAGGGTTTCAGCTTCTGCCCACCCCCTCTCAGAAGCTCCAACTCAGGGACCATTATAAATTGAATTGGTATTTATAATCAGACATACCTAAACACATCTCCGATACTGATCTATTCCCTGAGGAGTAATATCAAGGGTTTAATACAAACCCCTATCTCATATATCTTATGCAAAACATTTCAACACTGTCATGGAAAGAAAAACACATCTTATCAACAAATTTCCTCAAATTTCATCAGCATGAGCCCCATATCGAGACAAGAAATCAGCATTTTGGTGTTTCAACACTGCTCTGTGCTAAATGGTAAAGCGGTAAGGCTGTAAAGCCAAATACCACCACATTATCCAGCCATTCTTGTCTTTCATCTGTTGGAGCCAGCACAGAGTGTTATGATCAGTGAGAATCTTAAACTCTGCCCCACACAGATAATATTTCAAGGCCTCTATCACCCATTTTATTGCTAAGCATTTCTTCTCCACTGTTGAATACTTCCTCTCCCTCTCATGAAGTTTGCGGCTGATGTATATGACTGGGAGCTCCTCACCTTTCCTTGTCTGAGAAAGGACTGCACCAATGCCAGTATCAAAGGCATCAGTGTGCACTTCAAATGAGAGAGAGAAAAATTGGAACTGATCAAGACAGTGTATGAAAATAGGGTTGCTATAATGTTCTGAAAGGCCTCATTACATTCCTTGGTCCATAGCACCTTATTGGGACTTTTGTTTTTGGTTGGATCTGTCAGTGCGGTTGTTATGATGGCAAAATCAGGTATGAATCGGTGGTAATAACTAGCCAGTCCCAAAAAGGAACGTACATGTTTCTTTGTCAGGGGGATGGGACTGTTAGTTACTGCCTCAATTTTGCTGATGTCTGGTTTGACTGTAACCTCCACAACGATGAACCCTAAGTATTTGGTCTCTGCCCTGGCATTGGTGCATTTGGTCAGATTTATGGTCAGTCTGGAGTCTTGAATGGACTGAATGACTACACTAAGATGTACTAGGTGCATCTGCCAGTCAGGGTTGAAGATGACAACATCATCTAAGAAGGCGGCACTGTACTCTGTATGAGTACTTAATACTTGATCCATATAGCATTGGAAGGTTAAGGGGCACCATGCAGTCCAAAAAGCATGGTTGTGAATTGGTAAAGGCCTATTAGGGTGCTGAAGGCAGTCAATTCCTGTGCATGTAAAGAGAGAGGCATTTGCCAGTAGACTTTTGTCAGGTCAAGGGTGCTGATATATTTGGCATTCCCTATTTTGTCTAGTAAGTCATCTACATGGGGCATAGGGTACCCATCAAAGGTGGATACAGCGTTAATCTTCCTGAAATCCAAGCAACGTTGGATACCCCCCGCCTTTTTGGACACTTCTACCACCGGTGAGGACCAAGCACTTCTTGACGGTACTATAACCCCAAGGTGTTCCATTTTCCTCACCTCGTCTATGACTTCTTGTCTAACTCTCTCAGGCAGACAGTAGGGTTTCTGGTGTATGGGTCTTGTTTGTACTACCTTTATGGTGTGCACTACCCCTTTTGCTCTCCCTGGGGTGTTAGTAAAGGTCTTCCCATAGTATTCCAGTAGTTGTTCAAACTCCTGTCTCTGGGCTGCATCCAACCTTGGATTGATTTGAATCCCCACCACTTCTGTGCCTTTATCCAATCTCTCATAGGCTACTTCAAGCGCAGTGTTCTCTTGCTCAGGTTATATGAAAAGACTGGGTACTGGGTCTTGCCTAGCAAACCATTTCCTCAACTGATTGGCATGGTAAATTTTCTTTTTGGACCTTTTCCTGGCATTTCAATTTCATAATTTACCTTCCCAGTTTCCCTATTAACTACAAATGGACCTTGCCATTTCATTACTAACTTATTTTTTGTAACTGGTAACACTAACAGTACTTTATCCACTGGATGGTACATTTTACTTTTCAGTCCTTCATCATACCATTTCTTCTGTTCTGCCTGTCCATGGACAACATTCTGGTGCACTAGAGTAACAAATCTCACCAATTTCTTCCTAAGATTGGTCAGATAGTCTACAATATTTGTATGGCAGACATCCTTTACTGCTTCCCAATGTTCCCACACCACTTCTAAAAGACCTCTGGAGTTTATTCCGTATAAGAGGGTAAAGGGTCGCAACCCTGTAGTGGCTTGGGGCACCTCCCAGTACACAAACAAGAGATAGGGTAGAAATTTGTCCCAATCTCATCCTTCTTCTTGTACATACTTCTGGAGCATATGTTTCAGAGTCTTATTAAAATGCTCCACCAAACCATCAGTCTGGGGGGTGGTAGGGAGATGTTTTCACTGCAGTTACCCCAACAATCTGTACAACTCCTTGAGGAGTACTGATGTAAAGTTGGTACCTCTGTCTATGAGAATTACCTGAAGGATACCCAATCGACTAAAGATTTGGGCCAATTCCTTGGCAATCTGAGGGGCTGTCACAGTCCAAAGGGGTATCTCCTCAGAATACCTGGTCACATAATCACAAATCACCAAGATATACTGATTACTGTTTGAACTTTTTGTTAGGGGGCCTACCACATCCATAGCTATTCTCTCAAATGGTGACATTACTGTGGATATTGGCTGTAGGGACACCTTATCCCCTTTCCCACCTTTTGCTAGCAATTGGCACTCATGACAAGTGCAACAATACTCAGCCACATTCTCATGTATCCCAAGTCAGAAGAATAGATTAGTCAATCTTCCTAATGTCCTGTCTTGTCCTTCATGGCAAGCCATATGGATATCTTGGGCTAGGTACATCAGTCTATCACTATATTTCTGGGGTACCATCATCTGTCTTATAAATTCCCCCATAGCCTACCAGGTCATAATGTTACATGCTTAATAGCGTATGAAATTGTTGCTAACCCGGTACAGTGCAGTATGCTACCGATACTCGTTCAATACCACATATACTGCTGTACACGGTATTGCACCAGTAGTGCTTTCCCAGGCAGAGGATAAGACCTCTGCTGAGAGCGGGTTCCAACGAGTAGCTGCTGTGGTGCACAGGACTGAGCCAGGTTTAATTCCCAGTCCCAGAAACATTTTTTTTTGACTTGTGCACTCCCCCCCCCCAGAGTTGTCATGCAGCATAATGTCTTGTGACATTTTGACCCCGTGCCCCCCATAGCAGGGTTAGTACACATTCAGTATAAAACATCATTTGTTATGGCATACTGTGGTTGCCCTTCTGCAACCACATGGTCCACCTGTAAGAAAAAGGGATTCAAAGTCCCATCCATCTTTTTGATCCATTTTTATGGCTGTGGGCAGAGCCTTCAGCCATTTTGCTATCTGTAGCTTGAAAATTGAGTTTCATGGAACTCATTTTTTGGTCATTTCAATGTATTCTTCCACATCTACAAATCACTATGACAACTAATAAAAAATAATCCCTTCTTTCTGTTTAGAATGTTGGAGACATAACTCCAAGCTACTTACCTGATGGCCATGAGGAAACTGAAACAGCTTGTTAAATATTGGTTGCCTATTAAACCAGGTATTTGTTTACCCCCTTTGAAATGCAACAGCTTGCACATTTAAATGATTAGCATTTAAACATTTTTTGCTACCAATTCAGTTGAGGATGAATGTCTTTCAAGAAATATTCATACATCATAAATATTACCCTTTCCCAGCAAATTTTTTAAAGATTTACACCATTTTTAACCTCTCAAGACCTATCTGATTAACTGCCACTTCTTCAGTTTACTACTCAGACTAAATACATAAATTTATTTTTGACAGAGAAGGGCTGAGGCCTGCTTCCCAAACATAACAGATAAGAGCTACTGAGATCTCTTATAGTAACAGAGAGAGAGAGAGATTGTGTGTGTGTGTGTATATGTGTGTGTGTGTATAGTGAATCTCTAGGCAAGGGAGACCTCATCTAATGAGTTAACTGCTAACAAACCATGAGTGATACAGAAGCAAATCATTTGATACCTTTTATTGAACCAACATAGATGTGAGAAAAATAACTTATACCATTTATAAAATTCCTGATCAAAGAACTATAAACAAAAGACTGTTTTTTGTCATTTTATAATATGATATACTGAGTGTGTATTTACTGAGTTGCTGGATCCGGGCCTAGATAAAATAATAACATTTACTTAACTCATGTAAGAGTCCATCAGGTGGACAGAAAAAAGTCTATGAGAATTTGTCTGAAAACTAACAACTATACGATGTAAAAATAGTGTGTGTGTGTGTAATACATATGGAAATGTCTCTATTTGCAATAAATTTGTATATAGACATTACTAGTATCTTTTGAAAGATTGTCTGGTTTGTGATTACTAATTTTGAGTATAGTTCATGAAATAATGAGCTTGATATTTGTTATTTCATATTGTCCCTCATTATGCCTTATGCATAGCATGTAAATCCAAATCATTCCAAGGCCATCGTGACATATAATATTAATATTGAGCAGTAAATCAGAGATCTTTTCCTAATAAATGGCTGCTGATATAATAAATAAAGAACAAAATCAAAAATAAAGAACCAGTGGCTTATGGAAATATTTACAGGGATTTGATTCTGCCTTTGTGGGGAAAACACAGATAAAATTAGGGCTTTTTATAGAGTAATGGTTATTTGGATCTGGGAGAATATTTCTTATCCTATATTTTGTATCCTAGATAGGGCAGGGAAATGCTACAGTAGTAGCCACAGACACTGCCTGCTGTTTCCTGAAATTTCTGTGATATTTCCAGAAATATATCCTGCTTCCTGCATTTCCTCAGTAGGGACAGCAGAGAAAAAAATTTTTGTGAAATATCTGGAAATAGATGGCAATGTCTGTGGCTACTACTGTACATTTCATTGTCACAGGGATGTTCATTTACACATTTTTACACTATATTTACTCAGGCTGTCCCAGATTAGATGCAATATCTTGTTTTCAGTGGGGTCATGATTTTACCATTTTTCTAATGTATTTAGGCTATGTTGTCCAGGAACTCCATATTCAAAGGAGATATGCAATGCATCCAGGTGGAAAATGGAGATGTGCTGCACAACTTCAACAATGCAGAATAGCACGATATTCAAACATGCGGGATTTGTTGGCTGCAAGGGAATGGGCCAGGGCACACACAAATGGTATGCCATTCAAGTGGAGGGGGCAATCCCATGCATATGCCGTGCTCCAGCATATTCAGTGGGAATGTTCCCCTCACAGTCCAGAGCACCATTGCCCACAGTTAAGCCTTGAATAGCTGGCCTAACCTGGCCAGCCACCCACAGGCAGGCTGCAGATGTGCACCCAGTTGCACAGCAGCCTGGCAGCTCTGGTAGACTAGAGGTACCCCCTTACCATCCCCAATCTAGCCAACTCCATCCCTGAAGAGTTCCATAGTGTGGGGTTCCTCAGACCCAACTACACCAGAGGAAACCATGTTCCATATCCATAGTCTAGAGGACTCCCATCCACCACCCTTGTGCAGAGACACCCTCACTGCCCCATACCCAACCTGTTGCAAAGACTGGCACTGGACACCACACACTGCCATGGGCAGCCATTTACTGCACTAAACCCTGGGCTGGGGATCTGCACTCTGGAATTACCCAACTGTCAGTACCGTGCATTGGGGCACCATGCCATCTGTGGATCCACCAGTGTGTGCAGCTGTGTGTTTGTCCCTGGCAAACTGAAGAGGGATTTTATATACCTCCAATGCATGCCTTGCCAATGCTGCATCTTCCTACTGTCATACACCACTGCAAGTCCACACTATCCTCTGTTCCCTTGTGTAACCTGCCACCCTCTGGACTTCTGAAGTATCCCAGGTGCCATGGGGTGCAGTATCCTGTAATGCCATTTGCAGTGTACACTTCAGGTTATAGATAGTTCATCCGTAGTTCCCCAATTATAAAAATGAATGGGAGATCATCTGTAACATGCCTATTTTGGGACCTGTATGAGTGGGTACAACATCGGCCATCACCCACACTGAGCAATGCAATGGCACTGGGATGATGGATCCACATTCGAGTGCCTGAGAAGTATGGCCACTGGGTGTTACCACCCATGCACAGCTTGTGCCTATGTATAACACACTCCAGCATCCTATTGTGAGTGCTCTGCCACCCACCAATACAGTGGTACAATCCCATTACAGAGCCAGTTGTTGCAATGGGATGGGCTGAGGGGGACAGGGAGGGTGCTATCTTTGCACCATTGAGGGGGGAATGGGGGCCACTACACTAAGGACATGGACTGTGGTTGCATTCAGGTGCAATTAGGGATGGCATTGGAGTCCCTACAATATGGAACCAATAGAGCCTGGACTCCAGTGTGAGTGAGGCTAGTGGAATGGGTGGGGGGTGCCACTATACCACCAGAGACTTCAGGGCCAGTCCCACATAGGAGCAATCAGGGTCAGGGCTTGCGGGGGGGGCGAGAGCTGCTCCGCTGCATTCATCCCCATGCCAACATGGAAATGGGCTGGTAATGAGTATGCATAAGGCCTTTTTGCACCCTGCATGCTCAATTAGTTCATTTGCATTCCTGGGCTGAATATCGCCCATGGGGGCTGCAATGCATACCAATATGTGTCACACATCATTCCCCCTGTAAGGCATTAATTCGGGGTCACCCTGGATGCATCTGACTTGGCAGCTGCCTGCACTGCGACTCCCATCCAGGGTCATATTTTTAACAAGAACGATAAAGCCCACCAGGATGAAGCATAGTGTCACAGGTTTCCTCCAAGACAAAAGGGATGAACTCCCTTTGAAATTGCATTGTTTGCTGCAGCAACTGTACTGCAGAATTCTGCAGTTCTGTGCTTCATCCTGGTGGGCTTCACTGTATGCACACCCTGTACTGGTGGCTCATTCTCTTTGAATGATGTATCAGTGCCGACCGGCGCACCATCTTTGTGCAAAGAATCTTTCTCCTTATGCATCTGTACGGCACTTAATATATCCCTCCAGATGTAAAATATTGTTTTTAGTGCATTGTGATTTTACACATTGCAGCATAATATTGTGTAGATGTAGAGCCCCATTGAAAATAAGATGCCATTTCTTTTGTGAACTATCCAGACTAAATATATAACAATCAGCAGGCATATTCTAGGAAAACACATTGTAAAAATGTGTAAAAGGAAGACCACATTGAAACTGTCTCTCCACAGATCTGCTTTGTGCAAATTCATTAGAAATAATGGGTAAAAGCATCCCAAAAGCTATCCACAACCATATCGGCTCTGACCAGAGTTTGTTATATTAGTCCCAGCTAAATTGGACCCAACATCAGGTATCCCTTCCTGATGGGTTATCCCTCCATTTTCTTTTTTTTTGTCCCTCTTCTCCTTTCTTGATTTCCTTGTTTTAGCTGTTACCTCATATACCTCCTCATCAAATGGAAAAATATTCTATGACTGTTCTTGTCTAGCCTGGGCCCAAGTGGTTACTGCCACAAGCTGGTCACAGGTCTGTTGATTTTTTATCAACCGGTCAAAGTTAGGGAAATCCTGGCTGATAATAATGGGAGCTGTCAGTCTAGGTACTAAACCAACAGAGATGAGTTGTTTATCCTGCTCTACCATCATTTCCACTGTGGCAGTTGAGTACTGGTGGACATTCCCATGGATGCAGGTTACCTTTGTCTCCAGCCCTTTACTGTGGTAGTTCTTTAAATTGTCCACCCTCACCAAAGTTTGCTTGCTTCCTGAGTCCAACAATCCCACTATTTCATCCTGGCCGATCCTCACTGTGGCAACATACCCCCAATTAGCCATTGCCAAGTGGGAAGCATTGTTTCTTCTTTTGGGGCAATTACAGGCTATGTGTCCTTTTCACAAACAGCTGTGACCAATAATGTCTACAGAAGAGGGCCATGACCTTTGGTCCCCTCACCAGTTATTTCTCCCAACAGTTAACTGTCTGGAATAAGAATTTTCAAAAGGTCTTACCAGTGCTGTAGGTTGGGGTGAAGACCCTTGGTATCCTCTGGACTTTGATGGTTTGGCCACCAGGTAATCCTCTGCCAAAGTGATGGTTTTCTCTGCTGTTTCAGGTTTGTGATCCTTCACCAATACCTGGATGTCTTGGGGCAATACTTGGATAAATTGCACTATAATTATCAGTTCCAGGATTTGGTCAATTTTTTAACCCGGCAAAAGTCTCTTGAGGGGTATCTTGGCCCGTTATCTTTTGGGACCTAAATTGTTGTCTATAGGACTCGGTACTGATATCATATTGATGGAGGATATCCTCCTTGACCTGATTGTAATAATTAGAGTCAGGGTCAATAAGATGACTATACACCAGTTGGGCCCATCCAGATAAATAAGGGACAAGTCTGATGACCCACTGGTCATGAGGCCAAACACATCTCTGGGATATATGCTTGAACATAGTTAAGTAGGCTTCTGTATCATCAGCCTCTGTCAATTTTGTTAACTTTATGCCATGAGGTACATTTTAGTTAGGTTGCCCAAGGGTCAGGACATGGATGGCTTGCAAGGCATCCCACCTTCTGTCATCTTGTCTCTCCCTTTCCTCTTCTTGTACTCTCCTATCCTCATCTCACTGTCATCGGTCCTCTGCTTGCTCACACTGTATCTCCAACTGTTTTATACAGACCCAGCACAGTAGGTTGCTGGGGTCTTCCAGTGCACTCTCTTCCATCTGCTTTCCATCTTCTTCTTCCAATGGGTCCTTGTCTGTGGCATCTTCCTGCTCTTTCTTCACAGTCTTCAGCCAGGCATCAGGGTCCAACCTGGGCACTGTCTTCAACCAGATCTTTTCAGCCATTACTTGAGTCCACTGGACGTTCGTCGGCTTCGGACATTTTACCCTGTTCATGTGTCGGGTACTGGACTATACCCTCCTGGCAGTGTCTCCCAGGCAGTCTAGATGAGCCAGGTATCTCACTGCTGACACCAGTGTGAATCTATGGGATAATAACTGACTCAACAAATCAGGGACCAAGTGCATAAAAAAATGTACAAATGTGTTCATCAATTTATTTTCAGAAAAATACAAATATTTACAGAAATAAAAAAAAAGTCAAATAATTAGTCCTGCACAAAGAGATTCAAACCTCTGCTTCCTTCAGCAGAGTCTGTGGCTTTGCTTCAGCCCAGATAGACCAATGAATACTTTTCTCAAATAACCTGTGTGACATCCACACACACACACACACACATCAAGTGTAGGACTTATCCTATTCACTGTCAGCATGAGACTGACTCGGCTATCTAACATTCCCCTAGAGGTGAGCCCTTTTTATGGCTCCTTGTGATTACATCACATAATTGGGGAGTTTCAATATGCCATGACATCACAGGCTTCATTATTTTATTTCATATGCAGCCCTCAATCACAACATCTCTGGGGCTACTTCTGTACAGGGTACACTTTATTCTAGACACTACGGGGCTTACAGTTACCCTTGTCCATAGTGTCTCACTAGCCAGCAGTCAAGTATTCAAGAACCTTTGATCTTACTGCTAGCATGGCAGTCGCCATTTTCTATGGAGCATTCCTTTGCTCTGAAGCAATTATTCTTTTACTTGCTCTGAACAAGGAGCATACATTCAGCCACTATATGTGGCCACACCAACACAGAGCAACCCACTCCAAAAAAAAGAATTGCTCAGTCACACTCAGTGACCAGCACTGTCCCTCTCACTGGAGCCACATAAGTCAAAGGAGCTGCACTCAGCAGCAGTGGTTCTGGAGCTTGGTGGCCCAGAAACAGGCTCTGCACTTCCTCTTAAACCAACGGGTACCAGACATTAACAATAAAGTGTGACTTGCACTATTTCCTATCTCTGCAATCAGGAGCATAATGCTGTATGCATAAAGAGGGGGAAAAGAGAATAAGGAACCGCAAGGAGTTTTTGAAGATTGCCAGGTTGGCCACCCTGACAAGAATTTAAAGAAAAGGCAGAAAAAATAAAAGGAAAGGAAAGAGTGAAAAGAAAAAGGGGAGCTGGACACGTTTATATTTATGATCAGGGATTAAACACATGGCAGGGGGCTCCCTGATACAAGAGGGAACTCCTGCAGGAAGTCACAGACTTTGTCACCAACTTGGTGTTGGAGTTGCCCAGATGGATGATTCTGGGTGACTTCAATGCCTGGGTCAATGACAAACTCTCACATTTTGGGAAGGACTTCCTCCAGATAATGGCATCACTGGGCCTTGCACAAATGGTTGCTTCTGTGACCCATTCCTACAGCCACGCCTTAGACTTAATATTTTCATTGTTGCTTGAGATCACAGATCCCAAGATTGATCCGTTCTCTTGGTTGGATCATTGCATGGTAGAATTCTTGTTCATGGTCCACCCTTTTAGTCATTCCCCTGTTGAGATGGTCTTCTACTGCCCTTTGAGGGGTTTATCCTCAGAGGGACTGATAGCAGTAGCAGATTTTTCTGCTGTGAGTGCTGCATGTGGGACAGGGTTGAGTGAAGTGGCGGCAGCATATAATGATGTTGGCATCAAGACACTGTCTCCATTGCACCAATTCATATACAGTATATGTCATCTCAATTAAAATCCTCATGGTTTGATGGGGACCTCAAGGAGATGAAGATCAGGGATCAGAAGTTGGAGAGTTGCTGGAGGAGTACCAGGGCCTTAGATGACAAACTGGCTTTGAGAATTCACTACGGTGAATATCAAAGTGCAATCAACCTTAAGAAGGTAGAGTTCCTGTCCAGGGAGAATGCTGCAGGAAGGAACTGACCAGGTCTGCTCTTTTGGACTGTAAACAGGATATTACATCCTGCCTGTCTGCAGCTGAAAAGAGCAATTTCAGTCACACAGTGCCAAGAGTTTGCTCATTTCGTTTCTGACAGGATGTCAACTACTAGGACCAGGATATCTCTATTGGAGTATGTTCAGACCTTCAGTGTTGAGCCTGGTGGGAACAGAAGCACTCCAGTTGTTTGGTCAAAGTTTCAGCCAGTTGGGGTGGCTGAGGTCATCTAGGTGATTTTGAAGCTGCAACCCACTTTTTGTGAACTAGACTTGGGCCAGAAGCATCTCCTAATAGAAGGTGTTGGGTCCCTTTGTTCAGTGTTCTCTGAGATTGTCCAGTGTTCACTCTCAGTGAGGGTCTTCTCTGATGCCTTGAAAGAAGTGTTGAAGCCCCTACTGAAGTAACCATCACTTGACCTTGACATCTTAGTGAATTACCAACCTGTCTCCAATCTTCCATTTTAGGGGAAGGTTGTGGGGAAAGTGGTGGCTGTGCAGCTCAAGGTGCACCTGATGACCTTTGACATCTATGAACCACTCCTGTCTGGATTCAGGATGAAGCATAGCACTGAAACAGTGTTAGTCAGGGTGAAAAATGAGCTCCTCAGGATGAGAGATAGAGGGGAATGATCAATTCTCATTCTCCTCGATCTCTCCTCAGCTTTTGACACTGTTGATCACATGTTGCTACTTGATCACCTGAAAGAGCTCCATAAATGCAGAGGCAATGTGATAAGCTGGTTTGGGGCCTTTCTGACAGGCAGGATGCAACAGGTTGTGATGGGAAACTTCTCATCTTGTCCAAAGTTCCTGACCTGTGGAGTATGTCAAGAGTCAATCTTGTTGACCATGTTATTTGTGGTGTATATGCTTCCCCTGGGTGATATCATTATGCATTACAGTCTGGGTTTTCACTGCTATGCAGATGATACCCAGCTGTATATGTCATTTGCCCCTGGGACACCGGATGCTGTGGAGGTGCATAACAACTACTTGTCAAGATCCAGGACTGGATGTACTCTAACTGGTTGAGGCTTAACCCAGACAAGACAGAGGTACTGATGATTGAGCATGGCCATTGCCGGGATGTGGTCACCACTGGAGCAGGAACAGGGCTGTTCCTGGGGTCCACCTCATTGGTGGCAGCTACTAAGATGCAAAATCTGGACATCGTCCTTGATGACAGCTTAACACTTGAAGCTCAGGTGTGTGATGTCATCCAGAGTGTTTTTTTACCATTTAAGGAATGTCACCTGGCTTAAACTCTTAATGCTGCCAGAAGATCTGCCATTATTAGTACATGCTTTTGTCACCTCCAGGCTCAATTACTGTAATGCTCTATACTTCTGGGTCAGTGGGAGCAACTTCTGCCAGCTGCAGCTGGTGCAGAATGCTGTAGCCAGTTGTTCACGGGCCTCTCAAGGCCTAATCATATAACCCCAGTTTTGTGCAACCTGCACTGGCTGCCAGTCAGGTGAAGGATCACCTTCTACATTGGCTTACTCACCTATAAGGCCCTATATGGATTGGGTCTGGGCTATCTGTCTGACCTCCTGACACTTACTTGCCCAATGTGCTCACTACAGTTGTCTCTGGAGGATCTTCTAGTGGTTCCAAGACATGACTAAAAATATTGGGAGAGTGTGCCTTTGAAGTTGTGGGATCGGTGTTATGGAACTCCCTTCCATGATCACTGAGGGTGGCCCCCTCCATAGAAACTTTTAAGCAGGGCCTTAAGGCACATCTTTTTATTCATGTATTTAATGTCCACTGATTTTAACTAGAATTGAGCTGCATGTTAAGAAAATTATTTATTATTATTTATTGTTTTAAATTGGTGTGACCCTGATTTAATAATGTGTGTATTGTTATATTCTGTTCTGTATTATTATGTAAATCTCCCAGAGCATCCAGAATTGTGAGCTTAAGAAATAAAAGTGACTTGATTTAGCTTAACGTTGATTGGCTAAAGCATAGCACCCTCTCTGTATCACAATCATTAAATAAACTGCTCTTGTCCCAGATTATTATGCAACCTACCAGATACTCAAGTGATGAACAATGTGCCACACTGATTGACTGGATACTGGTTCCCCATGTAAGCAGCATACTATGTTTTGGGGTTCTCCCTGACTCCATAAGTGACCATGCCCCAGTGTATTGCTACAGGATAGTAAATACAAAGAAGCCCCCAGCTCACTTATTATACTTCTGAAATCACTCCCAACTACAGTAAATATCTACCATTCTATACTGGATGTGTTCCTTGCTGACTGGTCCCTCTTCCGGTTGACAGAATACCTTAACCCAGGCAGGGTCTCACTTCTACAGCATATTTAATCTCATTCAAGAAAAGCACGCCCCTGTAACCACCAGAAGCGTCCATGGTACTTCCAATTAATGGGTGGACAATTCATTACTTTCACTCTTAAAGGAAAGAGACAAATCTTGTTTTTTCCTTAGGACAAACAACTCCCAAGCTGACTGGAAAACGTACAGAAACCTTAGAAATAAATGCAAAAAGATCATATGGCAAAAAAAAAAAGTCAGTTTTGCAATGTGCAGCATAACTCCTGCAGTAGTAATCCCTGACAATTCTGCAACACTATTACAAAATCCCATGGAATGAATGTAGCCCAAATTCCTACTGACATTGAGGTTGATGGTGTAAATTGTAACAACCCATCCACCATCGCCAATGCATTCAATGCACACTTCACTGACCTCTGTGCATACTCCTCAGCCTTTCCTACTTGCACACTCTCTCAATTACATCCTATAGATGTAGACCCCAGACAACCCGCCCCCCTTTTACTTCAAGCGGATAAAGGTCTCAGAGATCTTAAAACTACTAAGAAACATACCTGAGTCCAAGTCTGCAGGCTTAGTGGGCATAAAGCCTGGATTCCTTAAATTAGTTGCCGGGGAGCTGTCCATATCCATTGCCAGAATCATGAACCTATTCCTTACCACCACAATAGTGCCTACTATTTGGAAAACCTCAGTTATTGTCCCAGTGCCCAAGAAAGGCAACAGTAGAATCATAACTAACTACAGACCCATTGCTATTTTACCTGCCCTCAACAAGATCCTCAAAAAAATAGTTTCTACACAACTTATCAGTTATCTAATAACCTACAACCTCCTTCCCCCAATTCTGCATGGATTTTGACACCATTGTACAACTACAGCCTTGTTCTCCTAGCATTTCTAACATGCTAGACAAATCAGAAATTTCTGGTCCTGTCCTTCTTGACTTAAGAAGGCCCTTAATATAGCCGACCATTCCCTTCTCTGTAACAAAAGTAGGGACCTAGGAGTCTCTGACTCCATTCTCCCCTGGTTCAACAACTACCTGACTAGCAGACAGCAGTGTGTGCGCTTTGGCCCATCTTTGCCTGCACCTGCCACTATCAATGTCAGTGTCCCTCAGGGCTCCATCTCAGGACCCATATACTTCTCCCTTCATGTCAACATGGTCCATCACTGCTTTACAAATTGTACACCCCACATGTACACTGATGACCTAGTGTTTTACACAAATTCCAACAATATTACTGACCTCAATAAAAATTTGACAACAGACCTAATGAGTGTCCAGTTTAAGCTCCAATCCTAGCTCGAACTGGAAAAATTACTCACGAACACAAATGAATCCCAGGCCATGCTTTCTGGTCTCTTATTCATCTAAAAAACACCTAGGTGCCTCTGCAGGTGAGTAGCACTAATGGCACCATCCTAGACACCATCCCGTCATTCAAATACCTGGGTGTCACCCTTGACCTTTCCCTTGATTTCTCCTTTCACCTGACCAACACCTGTAAGGACGCCGATGCTAGAATAGGACCAGTTTACCGATCCATCCAGAATATCACCCCCTCCACCTGTATGTCAGTAGCTGGGAGTATTCTGTTACCCAAGCTACCATACAGCCTTCCTGTCTTCTCACATATCTCAAGCAACAACCTTCACAAATGGGACGTAGCATACGATAACATCTGTAGGGTTATGCTACCTAGTAATTGACTTGTTCACCACTGCACCCTATATTCTAAGTTTGGATGGCTGCCCCCTGCTGGTCAGCATGACTCTTTCCTTGGGAATATAATTTATAATGTACTTAATAACCATGCCCCCTTATCCCTCTCCTCTCTCCTGGTGCCATATAAAACTGCCTAACCCTTCAGGTCTGCAGACCTGGATCTACTATCCATTCCCAGGGTTAAAACTAAATATGAATCATCAGGCATTGCAATAACCACCCTGAAACTGTGAAACAAGGTCCATTACAGCATTAGACAATGCACTACTTCTCGCTCTTTTCAAAAACTGCTCCTAACCAACTTGTTGCAGTTATATACTTATTCCTGTACCTAGGTCTCATTACTAAGGGTCATTACTAAGGGCTAACTGTAAAATGAAATGCTAACATTGAGAAACTGTACCCTACATTGTACCCTGTTGTAACATGCCTCACTGTTTATTGTACAAATATATATCCAGATGTTCACTGCTGATTTGGATGTTTTAATGTTTGACCTGTCTGAAGATGATTGTATGTTTCAAAATTCTGAATCTCCCTGGTGCTCATCTGTATTCCCTCATTTCTAATTTGGATCATACTTCAAATGTTTGACATGCCTTGTTGCTTATTGTATGTTGATAACTCTGCATTTCTCTGTTAAATTGTTTGCATTTTAATTGCTGTCTGTACTCCTCCCTGGCCTTGCCTGAAAATAGGCAACTGTTTGTCTAGTGCACCTACCCGGTCAACAAAATGTAAATAAATAAATATAATGAGAGCAAGATAATACATTGGTGAAGTTTAAGACACATTACATATACCAGTCAGTATATAGCATTTTAGCATGACAAATTACATATAGAATAATACATGGGGTGGTGTTTTAATGAGAATTTTACACATACTTGAGGTGTTGGATGCTACATAAACCCCGAGTGTGAAGTTCGAGGGGTTTATTTCAGCATCCAACACCAAGCGTGTGTGCAAAATTTGAGTTTTACAAACCACCCCATGTTTTATTTTATGTAATTGCTGGGGAACACTTTTTCACCATAGCAATTATGTAAAATAAAAATACACTGCTGGTCAGCTGTGGTCAATCTGAAGCCCAAGCGTGGTCTGTGGTCGGGCTGAAGTGCTTGTTTAAATGGTCACATTGTTTGTGAGTGATCCCCCAATGAAAAATAAAAGGTACTGCGAAAAATGATTTAGATTCCAAGTTTAGTTCACTGTTATAAGACTTACTGACTATGTAGTAAGTCCACACGCTAGAGGATGGGGATGTGCAGCTATGGTCTGATTGGACTTATGTAACAAGAGGAAGACTGCAGCTGGGGCATGAGTGAAGCGAGGGAAACCTGGTGCATGTTCACCGTTATAATCCGTAGGTTATAATGGCAAATTATAACCGGGTTTCCCAATGGGAGAAAACGCTACCAAGTAATTATAGATATTTTAATGTTGGCTGTAAAAAGGTTTACAGATAATGCTCATTAGAAAAGCAGGTGCTCACATAATATGGAATGAGACAGTATAGATAATGTAAACTTTAGATGTGGCCCACTCCCCCGCTACTGTGGGTCCCCCTCCTGCATCAGGACTGTCTGTGCATTTCTCGGCTAGAAGGAGAAGTTCGGGACTTGGGATTGAGGCGCCAGCTTGTTTGTCATGGTCGGGCGGACCTCCTATGGAACTCTGTGTGGACTGCAAATAAAAATTAGTGGCTGCGAGTCCTGAACTGGAAAGGGGGCTGCAACTTTCTTTATTGTGCTGTGGAGAGGTGAATTTTGTGTTTCTGCAATGGTTCCAGAGACACTGAGGCTTTGAGCTTTTGGTGCCAAGTTCAAAAATCCGCCCTGGTGCCTCATTGACTCCTCTGCCTGCAGCGTCATTTCATCCTTCCTGGATTTAGGCTGCTCCTGAACCCTACCACTCATTGCTGCCAGCTGCATGGGAGGTGAGGGAGACCCTGCTACTGTGGGTTCCCCCTCCTGCATCGGGACTGTCGGTGCATTTCTTGGCTAGAAGGAAAAGTTCGGAACTTGGGGTTGAGGTGCCGGCTTGTTTGTCGTGGTCAGGTGGACCTCCTCTGGAACTCTGTGTGGACTGCAAATAAAAATTAGTGGCTGCGAAGTCCTGAACTGGGAAGGGGGCTGCAGCTTTCTCTATTGTGCTGTGGTGAGGTGTTTTCTCCCACCCACCCACCCTGTTCCCTCCTCCCCACCCCATTCCCTCCTCCTTAAATGCTCCCTAGCCAATCCCACATGCTCGGGGAGCCAACTGCATTCTCCTCCTCAGCTGACCCAGCGCCAGGCTTACTGGTGCCCTATCTCAAGTGTGTATGTGTGAATTTTCCCTGTTCCTACTGGGGCTTGCTCTTAACTAAACTCTGTCTGTGCTTGCTATACCATATCCTTGTGCCATAAATAGCATTCTTATGTCTTAAACTTGTGCTGGTCTAGATACCCATGACTGTACACATACATTAATTCTCGAGCCATGAGCAGCAATGTAATGTATTATAACTAGAACTAGTTATCATGAACTGCATTCTTATGTTTTACAGTTAGGCAATCCTCACGTGCATGTACAACCACCTTGGAGTCTGAAGCAGCAAACTATTGTCTCTACTAGCTGAGCTGGGGAATCTACTAAGGTTCCTCTTCTCAGAATTGTTGTCTCCTGCTACCCTCAAATCACTCTCCAGAGCTGCCAGGGCTTGTACCTTGAACAAGGACTCTACCTTAATTCTAACACACTCTCGCCCCCAGTGGCCATACAGAATGCTGCCTCTGAGTGGTTGCTCTGGGCTCCATGGTCTGAAGGGGGCCACAGCCCATAACCCTGGGCTGCAAGCTGCCAGGCCCTCCCTTAAGACCCCCCCTGCCTGGCTATCTGCCAAGGGCCTGAAAGTAGCACACTTGAACATACAAAGCTTACTACCTAACATAGCAGAGCTTACTGCCTGGGTGGCACAGTACAATCCTGATTTTTTTGGGGGTCACGGAAGCCTGGCTGAAGCCCCATGTTCCAGACTCTGCATGTGCCCTCCTGGGATACAACCTTGTTAGGCTAGACAGAGTCGGGAACAAGAAAGGGGGTTGGGTGCTCCTAAACTATTAGAGTCACCTAAATGTATCTGTCATAAGACATTTACCTCATCCATCCCACACATGTGAGTTCTTGCATACCATTCTCCTGCTAGGCAGCACCAAAAAGGTGCACCTGATCTGTGCCTACAATCCAGTGAAGGGTGGAGTGCTAGGGCTCTTCTCCCTCCTCGACAGTCTCAGCCCCAAGGTTGGTTCAAATGAGCTATTAGTCCTAGGTGACTTCAACCTGAACTGGGTGGGTTGCAACATCCAGCAATATGAGCCCCTTCTGTCTGGCCTCGCCCTCAGCCAGCTCATTTTAGAACCCACAAGACTCTCCTCTCATGGGGACAAGGGATCACTCATTGATTGGCTGCTCAGTAATAGACCGGACAGAACTGTCTCCTGTGGAATTCTCCCAGATGTCATCTCGGATCACTCTCCCATCTACTGCATATGGGGCATCTCATCTCCCAAAATTGCCAGCAGGGTGATCCAGATGAGGGATTACTCCAATCTTAACATTGGAAACTATCTTGCAGACCTGTGACAAACTGACTGGACCCAGATAACTGAAGTGCAGGGCCCCTCTGGGGTCCTTGACAACTTCCTTGCAGTATTCACCCCCCTGCAGGACAAACATGCTCCCCTCACAAAAAGGAGGGTGAGGGGCACTGTCACAAAGTGGCTCCATAGTAGACTTTTCTCACTCATGAAGCAAAGGGACAAGTGCTGGGCAAGGTACAAGGCCTCCCTCTCCACCACTGACTTCCATGAGTACAGGCAGCTGTGAAACTCTTGCAAAAGAGCCATCCGCACTTCCAAGAGCGAATTCTGCCAACGTGCCCTACTCTCCTCAGCCAGAAACCCAAGGAGCTTCTGGCAGAACATCAAAAACATGGTAGGAGGGTCCGCCAGAACTCAGATCTCTGATATGCACATTGGAGGGGTTAACTGCAATAATCCCCTCACAATTGCCAATGCTTTTAATGCCATGTTCTCTGATCTGCTAGCTCTATCCTCCCAGCCCCATGACCCCAAGGACCTTGACTCCCCCACCCTGATGAGGCATCCCCCAACCTCCCTTCTACCTCAGGGTCATCTCTGTCATGGAGACCCAGAAGCTCCTTGCTGGTCTCTCCCTCCACACTGGTGCCGGGCATGACCGCCTTGAGCCCAAACTACTCAGCCTAGGGGACTCCATCCTAGCCCGACCTATCACCCACATCTTTAATCAGTCTCTAATGTCGGGTATCAACCCAGACATCTGGAAAGTTGCTAATGTCATCCCTGTTCACAAACAAGGTGACCCAAAAGAGCTCAAGAATTACCATCCTATAGCAATCCTGTCGGCGAGCAGTAAGCTTCTTGAGAAGGTGGTTGCCATGCAGCTCACCCACTACCTGCAGACCCATGATCTGCTCTCCCCTGCACAACACAGCTTCTGAAAAGGGCACAGCACCTCCACTGCCCTTGCCGTTGTCACCTCTGAGATCAGGTCGGCTGCTGATCGAGGTAAACTTACTGGTGCCATCTTTGCTGATCTCTCAAAAGCTTTTGACTGGGTCGACCACTCACTCCTCTGCACCTCTCTCCTGTCCCTTGGACTCTCCTCCCTGCCATTGCCTGGATCTCCAACTACCTCACAGGCAGACAGCTGTATACTAAGTTCAACTAGGCTCTGTCTGAGCCCTCTCCGGTTAACTGCGGTGTCCCCCAGGGCTCTGTCCATTGGCCTCTCCTGTTCTCCATTTTCATAAATGATCTGCCCTCAGCCCCATCTCATGGGCGACCTACACTATATGCGGATGACCTAGTCATCCTGAACAGCTCCCAGGACATCTCTGTCATCACTGCCCAGCTTAACTCTGACTTTGGCCTAATCCAAACCTGGCTAAAGGACCACAAACTCACTATTAACTTGCAGAAGACTCAGACCATGCTATTTGGCTCTGCTGCCAAGACAGGAGCTGTCCTGGCCCTTCTAAAGATTTCATGTGCTGACGGGACCTTACTGCTAGCTGTTGATCATATCAAGTACCTGGGGGTGACACTTGACCCTCAGCTAGATGCCGCGTTGCACATATGCAACACATGTAAGGCCTCTAACTGTAAGCTGGGTCTCACATACAGGACAAAATGCTGCCTCACCCCGGCTGCTTGGCTCACCCTAGCTAGGGGGGGGTCCTCCTACCCACACTAAGCTATGTACTTGTCACCTTTGCCCAAGCCACAAAAAACAGTCTCTCAGAATAGGATACCGCATACAACAGCATCTGTCACTTTGCACTCTCAGCCCCATGCCACACTGACCGATGTGAGCTCTACTCCCGGCTTGAGTGGTTCCCACCAGAACAGCACCGCACCTTTGACTTGGGAACCTTCATTGACAATGTGGTCCGAATGGCCACCCCTTCTGAAGAAGAAGAAGAAGAATCAGCATTTATATAGCGATTTTCATACACAGTATCCAAAAAGCACTTTACAAGCAATGCTAGACTGGTAGTGAAGTGACTGAATGTGTGGTGGCTGCCATATCGCACATCATCACCCACACACAGCCTGGATAATTGCATGAACCAGTTTACCGGAAGGGTAATGTTGGCCAGGACACTGGGAATGCTACCTGCTCTTTGTGAAGAGTGCACTAGGTTCTTTTACTTCCACCTGGACACCCACCAGGATAACACCAGGACAGGCAGAAGGGACCTCGGTTTAACGTCTCATCCGAAAGACGGCACACCCCAGCAGTACAGCACCCCCCAATACTGCACTTGGATGCCAGCAATTTTTAGGTGCAAGTCCAATCCCAGTGTGGGATGAGAACCCATGACCTTCTGGTCCAGAGGCAGATGTGCTACCAACTAAGCCATGCTGACACCTACGCCCCATGCCTCACTGACCAAAGTGAGCTCTACTCCCAGCTTGAGTGGCTCCCACTGGAACAGCACCACACCTTTGTCTTGGGAACCTTCATTGACAATGTGGTCCGAACAGCCACCCCTTCTGCCCTCGCCGAATCCCTCTTACCTGCTACCCCTTCTTACCACTTATGATCCAGTAACTGTCATGTCCTCCTGGTTCCAAGAACTCACACACAAATGGGTGACCAGGCCTTCGCTTCATACGTACCCTGGTTATGGAATGCCCTTCTAGCAAGCACTCGCTCCTCTGCCTCCCATCCTTCCTTTAAAACCTTCCTCTGTGGCTTCCTCAAATCGGTCTCCATCTGCCTCTGCACTTCATGACTGTCTGAGTTTGTTACACTACGCCCTTGCTTAAAGTGGAGAGGCTCTACCCCTTACTCACTACTGAGCTGACCGATTCATAGAAGAAATGATTATGTTGGGTCCACTCAGGCCCTTCTGCCCATTAACATGAATATGTTCACTGCCCCTCACTCGTGCTCTGCCTTGACTCTCCAGTCCCCAACTGTACTAATTGTGTTTACCTGCTTTCTTAATCCATTGGGGTGTAGCTGCCCTGGTATGTTGACTATTGCCTTTCTTGCCTGAACCATGTGGCTGTGTAAAAACTGATGTTCTGTATTGTCCTTGCTCTTCTCGATACACCTGAATGTGTACCTTGTACTTGCTTGACTGCTGTTCTTGAACGTACCTCTGTAATTTGTACTTGTCTTTGACTGATGTTCTTGAATGTACCTCTGTAATCTCCCGGGTTGCACCTGAAAATAGGCACTTGGTTTTCTAGTGTGCTTACCTGGTAAACAAAAGCAAATAAATAAATAAATAAACTGTCAGTGGGGAAAGGGCACCACAACAGAAACTGCAAAAAGATTACTTTTGTTTTTGATTTCTCAGGCATGGTGTGCTGGGCTAGGAGGCAAACATGATTAGCAACACTTTGAAATCAGGAAGACATTGAAATAAAGTCCAAACAGCAATTATGAACAACCTGGATCCTTTAATGAGACTTCAGTTCTCCAAAGACTGAAGTTAACTTGATAGCAAGCAATCCCATTGGGGAAACATTAAGACATTGGACTGGGGGTCCCTTAAATCAATGTCCACACATTGCCCATTAGTCCATAATATGTGTCTATCATCCACTGGGGCATTATACTGATGACCTCCCAAACAGGACAGCATATGTGTCACTTCTTGTAGCTTTTACACAGACCCAACAGGCAGTATTTGTTCTCATGAGCAGCTGCAATACCCAGATTCCCACCCTGGTGATACTCTCTCTCTCTCTCTCTCTCTCTCTCTCTCTCTCTATCTGCAACTTCTTTTAGAGGCTAATTGCTCAAGATCCTCTGAGGTTTAGTAGCATTGCAACTGGGCCAGTAGATACTCATCTAGACTGTGGTCTTCTCCAGAAACACTCATGGAACAGCTGTGATCTCAGACATAGGGATGGCATATACCCCCGCGAAAGGCTCACTTCCACTCTCCCCAATGCTATACAGCTGATTGTCTCAACTTTCCTCCAGCTTCACATTTAACAGGCAAGAGCAGGCAACTGTCCCAAGTGGGTCTGTGGTGCCAATGGACAGCACCTGCCACTTCCTTGCTAAGAACTGTCCCCCATGACCAAGAAGTCCCCAGACCAAATTATTTCTTCAGCCCCTCAGGGCTCTCAATTTGAAGCAGGCAAGAAGGGGTCAGAATCTCTTTGGGTTCCATGGTGCGACACATATCCAACCCTACTCCATCCTCACCCAAGAACTAACCTCCATGGGTGAGGGTCCCAAGGTCCAAATTAATTCAGCTTCTACGTAACATTTTCTATTATGGATGTGAAGTACAGACAAATTTTCCATTCCCTTACTGCAAAGTCAACCAGCTTCATGGGTTCAAATCCTGGTGGCTACTTGCAAGGCACATCGGGCTTCTCCTCCAGATGGTGTCATCACTCCCAACACTCAGGGGTCTCATAACTCAGTTCTCTGCCATTTCAGCTGCAGGATATCTCACTCCAACCTCCATAGAAAAATGGTTAGCTTGAAGGAGCCAGGTAGATCTTTCCTATTAATCCCCTTCTCCTGCCTGCAAAACTGAAAGCAACTTCTTGAAACCTCATAGATTCAAGCAGCTGTCCCTCCACCCAGAAAGCCAGAATAACTAACTCCTAGCTCACTGAGGCTTCGAAGAATTAACCTTTTAGAGAGTCACAGGCACAGAGACCTTAAATTTCAAACTAGTGTAAAGTTGTAGCACTGTAGCCTGAGGGGTTACCCTTTTTAAAGTTCAGCACCCTTGGTGAGCACAAAGTGCACCTACCACCCACCCCCTAGACCAAGGTCCTATGGCAAGAAGATATTGCACAACTCACCTCCCGCCCAGGCCTAGAGAAGCTGAGGCTGCCTCATCACAAAGGTGGAATAATTCCCAACAAGAGAAAAAAACAGGAAAGGGCCCCCTTGAGCTCGATACTCCTTAATCATTCGAGCTCACCCTGACCACTCACCCATCTGGACACTTAGGGTGGATTGCCTAAGTCCCCAGTGAGTGGCATCCCAGGTCTAACATCTACAAATCCCCTCCATACTAACTAATTAAATGCACCTACCTAAACACTGCCAATTTCACTGCTGCCCATTACCCAAACGTCTTTTGCCTAATACATCTCGCCATATAGGGCATCTGTTCCCCAATGATTAACACTGATACATTGTAACAGCATAAATTGCACAACAGGGCTCAGAATTATTACAACAGTGATTCAAACAGTTCAGCAGTTCAATCTAAATATTGCAATAATTCAGTGTTGTGTGTGTTTTTTTTTTTCAAAATGCATGCATTGTAAACAGGGAGCTAGTATCAGTCTAAGGCATTGCACTCTTGTGATTAAGCACAACTCAACAACAACATTAACAAAGATTGTCACCTTCTGCAGTCCTAGTTCTCTTGCTCTGTCTTCCCCTTCCCAAACCTACGCTTTAGACAGTCTCGGCACACCAAAATCGATTGGGCCTATCTTTTCACTAAGTCCTCCTCACTTCTGACCAGCAGAAATGGCAAAAGTACTTACAGGGGTTCAGTCCATTGCAAGCTCAGGTGCATTGTACAAGGTCACCCAAATGGGTATAGGAACAGTGGAGGAAGGGGACATTTCATTTTTACAAAGAGCAAAAGTAATAAATCTTGTGCTGGCACATATTTCTGTCTCCAATGGCTACGAGGCTCCTCTAATCAGGCACACCTCAGCAGAAGGGCAAGTGGTTTTGAGGCACACCCCTTGTTTTACACTGGGTCCAATCCCTGGTGTAATATGTAGCACATTTTCTTACACATGCATATTCCTCATGTGTTCTTGCCACAGGTCCTCTTCGGTCACTCCAACAACGCACAAAATTTCTCCAATCAACAAGAAATTCCACAGCTTCCCAGCACCATTTTGTATTAAAAATTTTTATAGCAGGGGGGTGTGGCCTGGACCTAGACAAGATGGCAGTATGAAACTTTAGCTCCATCCCAGCATGGATTAAATCCTATGTAATCAACTGTAATCCTGGGCACTAACAACCTCTGAGAAGAAGGAACACGCTGATTGGGACCTGCTAACCAGCTATTTGACACCCTTTTCGAGATAGCTATCTACACAATGGAGTTATATCCAGGGATGCACTGAACTGCCAGCCAGTGTAGCGTGACCCTGTAGGCCCCCTTACCACCCCCCCCGATAACTGATTCTGTGCCAATTGAGTTCTCAACCCAACACATCTGGGGACTACACCACCTCTTAATTACCTCCTGATTGACAGTTCCCCTACTGTATCATCCATAACTTTTACTCCAGTGAGACAGAAGGGGGAGAAGGCACTTACAGAGATCGTGATGGCAGTTGCTGCTCACAGCATGGCAGCAGCAAAAGCAGAGGGCAAATTCGCAACTCCAGAACAACAGACTCAGGGAGAACGGACCCTCTAGCATGTATTACCCACATGTCAGAAACCCTGCTGTTCCTAGTGGATGGGATCAGCTCTTCCTTGTCTGGCAATGAGGCTGACGTTTGGCAGTTAGAAGACCATTTAAATGTAGCCAAATAGCAAATGGAGAACATTGAAAAACAACAAGAAAGGCTGTGGCAGGGGCTGCGGGACCTGGAAAGTAAACTGAGTAGGCTTTGGAGCCATGCTGAGGATCAGGAGAACAAGCTGGTGCAACAACATTCGCATACGGGGGTGCCTGAGGGAGTGGAGGGGATGAATATGGAGTGCTTCCTCAATGAATGGCTCCCCAAGCTACTAAGGGATCATTGGAAAGACCCACTGGATGTGGAGCAGGTGCACAGGCTCACAGGAAAGGCAGGCCTTTCCTCTAACTCCCCCCCCCCGAACCGTCATTGCCCATCTGCTCCAGTATTCCATCAAGGAGAAAGTGCTGTGGGTGAACAGAGACCTGGGGGAGATTAAGTGGAAAGGTGCCAGCATCTTCTTTTACTGGGATTTTTCACATGAAGTAGCTGCAAGAAGGAAAGCATTTGATCCCCTTAAAAAATACTGCCGGCTAATGGCCAGGGCCACTGGGAAATTGCAGAATTTTTTAGCAGATTTTGCTGGGAATTTGCAGGACTTCTTTCTCCCAAATTTTGCAGGGATTTTGCTGGACTTTGCATGTATTTTGTGGTGATTTTGCAGGCTGCTGGGCACACATTTTCCTTTGTGAGGTACAAGTATGGGGTTTTCAATTTCAATTGCTTTGTGATGCATATCAAAGTCAGCCATCAAAAAGGTATAGGTTTTTGTAGAAAAACAAACAAAAAAACACAGACACACACAAAAGTACAAGTTTTTTATTAAAACACCCATGACTGATCAAAAAACAATATACATTATAAAAGTAGCATCGTTGTCAAAGCAGTACCACCACCACCACCCGTTAATAATTCAAACAACATTATTAGTATTCTACAGTAAAAGTATAGTAAAACCACCACCACCACCACTACCACCCCAGATCGTCAAGAAAGGATTTTTACATCATAGAATGAGCAGAAATGGTTATCCAACAAAGATCTTTCAAATGTGTTATTGTACTTCAATATAAGAAGTAGTCTAGTGTTGTCATCTGTCAAATTTTGCCGATTGTCTTTTAAAAGGTCTGTGTACAGTGAAGAAGTCCTTTCAACGTCTGCTGTGCTTACAGGAAGCCAGATATATCTTTTTGCCACAGCAGCAAGATGTGGAGGTGTATCCCTTTGTGCTTCCCACCACTCAGCAATATTAAAATCATTACTGGGTACTGACTGGGGCGAAGGTTCTGTACCCATGCCATTCAAAGTTTGAAACACCAGCCAGAGATGGTAGCTCCTGGGTGTGCTTTACTTTTTCTTTGTCCAGTGTTGGCAGCTGCTTTGGGTCAAAGATTCATGCAGCTTTGAATGTGCCGACTGAGGGATGATATTTTAAAATGTTGTCCAGTTTCTCATTGCTGTCCAATATAACCTTCTGAAAAAAGGTTCACACAGTTTTGATTTTCATGTAACTGACAGTGGGACAACATTTCTACTGTATTTGGTCTGTATTCAGTTTCCCCTGCAGTGGCACAGAAGTCCAAAAACATATGCACATTTTGCACCCTTCCAAACATGGAGTGTCCCTGTGGCGGGCTGCTTGACTGCAATTGTAGAATAAGGTTAACAAGTTCAGAAGAGTGTTCCACCACAAAAGTGACTTGTGTTACCAGCTCTGCTGCTTTTCCTTTCAATAAGCACTTCAGGTGCTTCAGGGTTGCTGCATCAGATTGTAGTGTTTCAATAAATTCTGTTAACACAGGCAAATAGTCTGCCAAATACTGAACAGCATTAACCCAGGAGCACCACCGAGTTACCACTGCATATACTGGCATCTTGGGTACAATGCCCTGCTTGAATTCCATGAAGGCAAAGTACTGATGCCTACCCATTGAACTCTGGCAAAATATTTTTTTAACAAGGGAAACAGCAGTGTTTAAGTCTTCCAGTGTGTCCGCCCAGACTTCCAAGACCAAATTGAGGAGGTGGGCAATGCAAGTGACATGCATTGCATTTGGTAGGACACAGGACAGCACAGTTTCAAAAGCCTTTTGCATGTAACTTGCATTGTCCGGGACAATGGCAAAGACTTTATTGAAGTTCAACCCATTGGTGTTTAGCACTTTTAGCAGAGCTTGGGAAACTGTGGTGTTGTTCACATGATGCAAAAACTCCACACCAATTAGGAGTGGCTGCTCCCCAACATTAAGCAATGGTTGGGCCAAAATAGCCAACACGCTACGCCCGCAGGCATCTGTTGTCTCTTCCTGAAAAATGAAGACATCTTGATCCTCCACCACCTCTTTCAGGGACTGTTCATGATCAGGCCAAAGTTCTTGGAGGTACGTACTCTGAAGCTGTGCTGGTCCGGGAAGACTACTGCCTTGTTTTGTGTGCTTCTTTAAGAACTCTTGAAAGCCAGAAGCTTTCTCCAGTGGTATGTCTGCATGGGTCAAATGCTGATGAAGTCCAGAACAAATTCCTTCCGTTCAATGGAAGATTCCATTGCTTGACTGAAACAAGAAGTTAGCGACTGCTGTCTTAGATGTGTACCTGAAAAAAACAAACAAACAAAAAAAAAACAAGACATAATATTTTACACGGAAAAATAAACTGTGCCTGGAAAACAAAACAAAAGCAAACAAGATTTAATATTTTACCAAGAAAAAAAGCAAACTGTAGGCCAGCCCAGTGTCATGGAGGACTGAGGAGCTGTGAGCTTTACCTCAAGCCACACTGGCAACCTGTTTGGGAACATCAGGTCGGTGGGGAGGGGAAGGGAGAGGATCAAGTGTCCAATTGGCTGCTCTCCTCTCCCGAGTGGGGGTGGGAATCTGCTGTCTTGCTCTTAGAGGCCAGGTGGTAGTGTTGAACTCTAGCAGCAAGGAAGGGGGAGGCAGGAACAAGGCACATGTCCAATGGGGGGAGAAATGGGGTTCCATGGTGCCAGAGAGAGATTGTATGGACTTGGGAGGTAGGGACAAAGCAGATACCAGTCACCCAAGGGGAAAAACAGACAGACTATGCAAAAAATAAAAAAACTGCAAACATCTGTTCTACTAGTACTTACTTTGCATGTTTTTCTTTGCAGCTTCTTTTCTTTCTAGATATTTCTGCAACTTCATGTGCATGTCACCCACAAAGTCAAATGTGTGGGTACAAGCACGACAAAACAGCAATCCTCCATCCTCATAAAGATCCTCTGGATATAACTTAACCCAATCCTGGGCACGCACAAGATACGAGACATGACGATCCTTGGCCTCTTCGCGAGAAAGACGGAAGCGCTTTAGTGGCGGTGTAGACATGGTGTAGTTTAACTAAACCAAAATTAAACCAAAAAAAAATTAGGACTTGAACGAGAACATCAGTACATAGAGGGAGGAGAGCTTTCCTTGGGATGCTTGATCCTCCAATTTCACACCACTAGTTTGCATCCCACATTGTTCTAAGCTGGGCAGATTGGTTTCAAAACCTCAGCTAATGTAGTTGCCATGTCGTGGCACTGAGCTTGCCCATAGACTTGCTAGTATCCATGGAACAAAAGACTCCAGAAATTCAGTTTTCTTGCTACCTTTCATACTCCGAGGAACCATGGGAGTGAGGGACAGACCCAGGCGCCTGCCATACATGACACAAAAAATAGTTCTGTGCTATTCTGGTCGCCCACCCCACCCTGCTCCCTCACCAGAGGCCAGAACAATTTTTTTTGCCATGTGTGCCAGTTTTCCAGGCCCACCCCTCCACTCCCATCTCTGAGGAACCACAGCAGTGATCAAGGATACACCATGGATGTGAGGGATGGACCCAGGCAACTGCCATACATGGTCAGAAAAAAAATTGTTCTGTGCCACTCTGGTCTCCTGCCCCACCCTGTTCCCTCACCAGAGGCCAGAACAATTTTTTTTGCCATGTGTGCCAGTCCACCAGGCCCACCCCTCCACTCCCATCTCTGAGGAACCACAGCAGAGAGGCCTGAGCACACCATGGGAGTGAAGGACGGACCCAGGCAACTGCCATACATGATGGAAAAAATTGTTCTGTGCCACTCTGGTCACCTGCCCCACCCTGCTTGCTCACAGAGGCAAGAACAATTTTTTTTTGCCATGTGTGCCAGTCCACCAGGCCCACCCCTCCACTCGCATCTCTGAAGAACCACAGCAGCAATCAAGGACACACCACAGGAGTGAAGGACGGACCCAGGCGACTGCCATACATGGTCAGAAAAAAATTGTTCTGTGCCACTCTGGTCTCCTGCCCCACCCTGTTCCTTCACCAGAGGCCAGAACAATTTTTTTTGCCATGTGTGCCAGTCTGCCAGGCCCACCCCATCACTCCCATCTCCGAGGAACCACAGCAGCGATCAAGGATACACCACGGGAGTGAGGGATGGACCCAGGCGCCTGTCACACATGATGGAAAAAAATTGTTCTGTGCCAGTCTGGTCTCCCACCCCACCCTGCTTGCTCACCAGAGGCCAGAACAATTTTTTTTGCCATGTGTGCAAGTCCACCATTCCCACCCTTCCACTCCCATCTCTGAGGAACCACAGCAGTGATCAAGGAAAAACCACAGGAGTGAGGGACGGACCCAGGCGCCTGTCACACATGATGGAAAAAATTGTTTTTCCTCCATGTGTGCCAGTCTGCCAAGCCCACCCCTCCACTTTCCATCAATATCAGGAGCAAAGCACAAGTTCAGCCAACACAGTATCATTTCTTCCACCCGGAGCCTTTGAGTTTCCCACCCTCACTCCCTTTGAGAGCAAGCTGTGTCCCCTAGCATGGACCCTTCTGGCCTCCCACCCTCCCTCCAGGACTTATTTAATTTTTTAAAGAACTCGCCCCCTCATTTGGGCCCTCCTTCCCTTAGGGACACAGATTTAAATTTACCCCCCTCATTTGGACCATGATGGCTCCTGGGCTCTCCCCCACCCTGTGAGAGCAACATATTGGCACACAAGGGCTACACTCTGCCTAACATAATTTTCCCTTTACTCCGACTTGCCCTGAGCAGGGTTGCTCACTCAGAGAAAAAAGCAGTATCACTGCCCTTAGACACAAAATAATATTATTAAAATTAATAACACATACCTGGTGTGTTCAGCTGCAACAGCAGCAGAAATAGAGGTTCTGGCAATAGTGATTAAGTTCTTTTTTTGCAGTTTGAAATGGACAGCTGCACGTCTGCTCTGCTCGTTTCTCTCTCTCTCTGCTGTCTCAAGTCATTCTCTGTGATCTCCTTTGGGCTACCCTCTCGCTGTTATCGCTGTTCTTGCTGTCTCTCGATGTTGTTCTGTCATTGCGTTTTGGGCTGTTCTTGCTCTCTTGCAGTGGACTGTTGCTCTGTAACCCCCTCACCTACCTGTGTACCTTTAAGTAGGTTCAGCGGACCTGAGGAGGCACAGAGCATATAGAAAAGGTGCTAAATTTAAATAAAAGTAAATGACCATGATTGAAGCCAGCTGGTGTGACGTGCTGTAGTCTGTAGTAATGTCACTAGCACATCACATGCCAGCATGATGGCTTGAATGGAAACAGTGGGGGCACAGATATCCTTTGGGAGGCAGGCATAAGGACAACATCGGGTGGCACAAAGGACATCTATGGTGGGCTATGAAGGTACAAACTGGGGGAATTAAACTGGGAGAATTTAGGAGCATGAGCGTGTGTGCAAACCGGAGATTTGTGGTGATTTTGCAGGGCAGTGCTGGTCTGCTAAGTACCCCTTTGAAAGTGGTGCTCTAAAATGTGAATTTTGTGCAGGAAGCGCATCTTTTTGTGGCGAGGTCTGAAAATCGTGCTTCCTGTGATAAAATCACGACCGTGATTTTCCAGTGGCCCTGCTAATGGCTTTTGTTATGGCTTCAAAAAACTCACCCAGCTCCACATCTCTAAAAATGGCAAAGATCTGCTAGCCAAGTCAACACAGGAAGCTGAGGCCTGGTTACACAAGTACTGGCTGAAGTTAGAGCTGGGAACCACATCACCCAGACACCTCTGGGTGCCTGATGTGCAGGTAGGCAGGCGGAACGAAAGGAGCAGGAGGACACCCCTGAGGGACTGGCATTCCAGGTGGAGCAGTCCACAGAGACAATCTTCCCCCAGTTTGACAGATGCAAGAGGGCTTAGTCAACGATCCCTTGTTCAAGTGAGGAGAAAGATGCAGCAAGATGACCCGGTTCCCACTCAGGACACTACTGCGACCCATTCTCTCCTTACTACTGTCAGAGCTCAGGCAAGATTGTGCAGCCCACAGGATGGCAAGGCTCCACAAACAATTTGCTTGTCTCATGCTAGGCTTCCAAGGTAGAACTCTCCCATGAACATTATGCAGGGGGTTGTACAGCAAGAAATCCCTGAGGAAATGGATACCCAGGCTCTGTTGGACTGGGCCAAGGAAGTGGACTCAGAAAATGAAACCCTGGCTACGATTTGGGGCCTTTTCAAGCTGGGCAGCAAAACATTTGCAGAGGCAGTGCGCGGTCATTCACAGCAATGCAGAGAATCAGATAACAGAGGGGGGTGCTCAAATGCCACAGGAAGTGAAGACCTCTCCCTTAGAATTGCTCAAAATAAGGACCTGGCTAAGTGTTTTTTACACCAGTTATATTTGCTAGATATACATCTTTAGCAGGGGGGTGTTCATTGTGTGCCTATTCCCCTTCCCTTAAGGTAAACAGCCCAGCATAAATACCCTTCCTGTTTCTGACACTGGGCAGGGTGAACTGCTGTAGTAATGCTCTTTGCCTCCACCTATTTCTTTCCTCCATTACCACACACCCTCTGATATCAGGTGGGGTACAGTATACCTGTACTGAGCCGACCTGTCTGCCTAAAAGGTATAGGGACTGCTACATCCCTGTTCAATATGAGGGCAATGGGGAAAATGCCTGGTTGTACACCTGGTATAGAAGCGGTGTCTCACACCCCTAGCCCTCCGAACCTTGCACAAATAACATCTCCTTCATCTCCCCTGCCAAGTGCTCCCCCCCCAGGCTGGAGGTTACAGGAGGAAAGCCCTGAGACCTTAGCTGTCAGCTTCTGGCTGTACAGGCCTGATGTTCAGCTGGCAGATGTTCTTTCTTTCTCAGCAAAGCTCCCAAGGTAGTGTGCCACCCCATCTTTGACATTGTTCGTGGGGGGTGGGCATCAATTACTAGGCTATAACTCTGGTGCAACATTACTGCATTGTATTATTGTCTATTATATATACCTGTTTAGCAAGATTACATTGTTACATGGTTAGCTTTCTATACCTAAATGGGTAGTATCCCTTTCCCCTTCCCATTTGGGGCAGGGTGTTTTCCCTTACTCCCACCTCCCCACAAGGTATCTGCAGATAGGTGGAGTGGTCAGTTTCTTCCTAATATGCTCTAGTGCTCCGTAAATGTTATATGGAATATATAAGTCTGGGTGGGGATGGGAGTAATGCTCTGGTTGGACCTCTTATCTGGACATTCCTACACACGACGCTCAAGCCAGCATGGCTAGGGACCTACTAGTGATACCCCCTCACATGATAACCTCGACGCTGGTTAGTGAGTTCACAAATATAGTTTGCCAGCCTCTCAGAAGTACATTGAGCTACTACTACCTACAGTTTTGTCCCCCCCTCTTTTTCTCCTCTCTTCTCCTCTCTGGGGTGCAGGGCAGGGGGCATAACCTTTAACCACTCCCCTTCCCCCAGCTAGCCATAGCTGTAAGAGGCAGAACATGGGGGGCTCGGTTTCTGAGAGACTGTTAATAGTTGTTGCTCCCTTGTTTCTGTTGACAAATTTCTTTTTTTTTTTTTCTGGTTGTATAACATTGCTGCTATTTTTGTTTATATTTACAAGTCTGGTTATTTGATGTGGTGCACAGATCCTCACACTCCCAGCATGGTGTGGTCTATTATCCTCCTGATCTCTCTCCTGAATATCTCCTCTGGTGGGCTCTTCAGCTTCTAAATCTGCATACTTGGGTATGGGTCCCCTGGTGGCAGCTTTTCTCCACTCTGGGCAGGTAAGTCCCTCATCATTTTGGTTGTCTGGCAAATGGCTGGAGGAACAGCCTCGAGTGTGAGGTGCATCTCATGGAATGTTAAGGGCCTCAACCACCCGGTTAAGTATACTAAAGTCCTTCAACACCTTGGGTCCCTTGAGATGGATGTGGTCTTGTTGCAGAAGACACTCCTCATGGCCCGAACTGTCCAGTGGTTGAAGAAGCTATGGGTGGGAACCGTGTTAGCCAGCTCTGCCCCTACTAAATCCAAAGGCGTAGCTATATTACTTTGCAAAGCATCCCCATGGGTTGTGGAAGTGACACAAACCAACTCACAAGGGAGATGGATCATGGCTAGACTTTCCTACCGTGGTGGGAGGGCCCTGCTCGTCAATGTATATGCACTGAACAAAGACTGCGAGGATTTTTTCTCTGATGTAAGTCAGGCCATAGCCAAGTTGGCGGAAGGCTATCAGAGTCTCCCAGTCTTGATGGGAGGAGACTTTAATATGATACTAGATATTTTCCTAGACAAGACCCAGCCCACACCTCAGAGACATCCAAAAGCAATGGTAGCACTCGTAGAGTTAATGGCGGAGTGAGGACTAGCGGATGTCTAGCATAGGGATTACCCCACAGGGAGAGACTACTCTTTTTTTCTCTCCACAGTTCATAACACCTACAGTAGGACTTATTTCTGGCTAGCCAATCAGGAGGCCACCATTGGGGTGTCAGACTTCAGGATAGAGAACATATTAATCTCAGAACATGCTCCCACAACCATCACATTCTTACCTCTGGGGCAGGGGAACTCCTCCACTAGGTGGAGAAGCAACCCACTGCTTTTCCAGGATAAAGATTTTCATGTCTTCTTATGGGAAGAGGCCAAATCTTACTTCCTCATCAATGCCGGGGGGAGGTCTCTCCGAGTATAGTTTGGGAGGCCGTCAAGGCTGTCCTTAGGGGGCGTATTATCTCTTACTCCACCAGCAAAGCGAAGGCCCATAAGTCTGGGCTGGACTGCCTTCAAGCTGAACTCAAGGGGTTAGAGGCCAGATTTAAGGCAATGCCCCAACCTCGGATGGACCCTGACCTCCTGTCTGCTATAACAGGACTAAATATGATATTGCACAGGAGAGCAGAGTGGAAACTCTTACGCTCCAAACACAAAGCATGGGAGGGTGGCGATAAAGAGGGCATGCTTTTGACTTACCAGTTGTGCAAGCAACAGGCTGCCTCTAGAATCCATGCACTTTGTGACCAGGTAGGAACCATGGTTTCAGACTCCAAGGGAGTAAATGGTATGATGCGCCTCTTCTGTGAGTCCTTTTATCAGACCAGGAGCTCGGTAGACATCCAGGGGTCCATCCAACTCCTTTCTAAGTTTTGTGACCCAGATTCTCTCCCAAATCTTACTGCCACTGATCAAAAGAATCTGGATGCCACTTTAACTTCAGAAGAACTCCAACTCACACTCTCCCAACTGGCGAAGGGGAAAGCTCCTGGCCCGGACGGGATGATGGCAGAAGTGTGTCAACTCCTGAAGGTGGAGATAACCGAGCCACTCCTGCAGGTTCTACATGAGGCTCACAACTCTGGTTCTCTCCGCCCAACTATGAGAGAGGCCCTTGTCACTTTATTACTCAAAAAGTCCAATGACCCACTCTACTGTGCCAACTTCAGGCCCATCTCCCTTCTGTCGGTAGACACTAAAATTGTGGCCAAGGTTCTGGCGAATAGACTAAACAGCATTTTGCCCCACCTGATCCATAAATCACAAATGGGCTTTTCCAAGGGGAAATCCGGAACAGGTAACATATGTCTAGTCCTGAACCTCAAATGGTTAGCCTCACAATCTCTGGCTCCCATGGTGGCCTTAGCAATTGATTTTTCTAAGGCTTTCGACTCGGTAGAGTGGAACTACCTACATGGGGTCCTGCAGATGTACTGCTTTGGTGAATGCTTTTGAGGGTGGATTACGACTCTGAATAGGAACCCCAGGGCTAGAATCTTGACTAGTAGAGACATCTCCTCCCCCTTTACTCTCCAAAGGGGTACCAGACAGGGCTGCCATCTCTCCCCTTTGCTTTTCCTCCTAGCGCTGGACCCATTGATAAGACGCCTAACCACATCACCACAGATCTCTGGGATTCTGGCAGGTGGTCATCCGTACTTGGTCAGTGTCTATGCTGATGACACATTGCTTACCCTCACTTACCCAGCGCACTCCCTCCTGACAATTATCTCTCTCCTGCAAGACTTTGCCGGGATGTCAGGTCTCTTGATAAATCAGAAGAAGATGACCTTCTACCCTCTGAACCTACCCTGTACAAAGGAGTGCCTTCGGGGGACTGAGATTTCTTGAGCCTCCCAAGACTTTCAATATTTGGGAATTTTCACTTCGGCAAATTGGAGAGACATAGAGCTCCTTAATTTGTCCCACCTGCTATCCTCCCTAAAGGTGAAGTACAACAATGGTATAGGATGAAGCTCTCCCTGAAGAGTAAGGTCAAGGCAGTAAGCATGTTCTTCCTCCCCCAGGTAGCCTATCTTCTGGCTAACCTCCCAATACCCCTCGCACCCAAGCTCTTTCAGTCCTTAGATGTGCTAGTCTCTTTCCTATTATGGGAAGGTAAAGTGGCCAGGTGGGGTTGACAAAAACTCAGAGCACACTGGTCCAAAGGGGGGCTTGGTCTGCCCTGGTTGAAAGGATACCAGTTGACATACAGGATGGCACAGACTACCAAATGGTTCTCATATGGTCCTACTGGCACTCTCTTGTGGGTGGAATTGGAGGCTTCCTTACTTCAGGGGGATGTTCTCCCCTCATTTCTCACTTTTCAGAAAGCTCACTCCATGCATCTGACCCCCATTTTAACAGAATCATGGAAAGCCTGGCAGAAAGTAATGGATATCTCGCATACCTCACAAGCCAACAGCCAGCCACCTGTGCAGTTTATCCCACTATGGAATAATCAAAGGGTCCAAGTAGATAAAAACCTCTCTCCTGGCCCACCTGGGTGTCCAGGGGTATTATGGTGGTTGGGCATCTTCTGCTCCCTAATACAGCTACTATGATGTCCTCTGAGCAGCTCTGGGAGAAATACAACATACCCTGTAGGGACTTTTACAGGTATCTGCAGCTTAGGAGTGTAGTCTGGCCCCTGTTGTGTGAACAATGCCAGGACCAGAGGTGGAAGTGGATGGAGAAGCTGCACCAACCAGAGGCCCACAGGGGAATGGCAGGGAGGATATATAGAATCATACGGGATTCATATCCTGATTACACCCAGTCCTCTAGGCAACAGTGGCAGAAGGAGCTCCAGATGGTTGTTACCCCTCAAGAGTGGCAGAGCTGGTGCAAGCTGGCGCACACAGCCTACAGGGATGCCAGAAGCCAACTGATTCAGATGAAGATCCTGCTATGGTGGTATAGGATCCGGCGCCTTGCAGGCTCTGGTGGGTGCTTGGCCACTCCAGGTGTCAGGGTGACTCAGCACATCTCTTGCACATTTTGTGTCTTTGCCCAAAGCTGACCCACTTCTGGATGGAGGTATTACAGGACTGTTCCAGAGTGGTGGGGAGGCAAATTCCACTTACCTTCTCTCTTCCCCTGTTGGGGAATACAACATTCCTTGATCCTTTACTTGGTCCTCTTAAACTCTAGATTCTTGGGGTGCTTCTGGAAGTGAAAAGGGCTATTTTGATGATGTGGAGGATGCCCAACCTCCCTCGGTGACCATCTGGAAGGCAGTATTGGCCAGGTTAGTTATTTTTGAATGGTTGACACATGCAGGACACGCTCAGCTTCCTAAATTCTGTAACAAATGGGACAAATATTTACACTCCCACCTGTGCCTGGTCCCCCCTACTCCACCAGCTAATCCCCCAATACAGTGCCTAGGAAATCTCTTTTGTTTCCCAGGGGAAAGGTGTCCTCCCTCTTCTCTAGCATCTCCACCACTTTTTTGTTCCAGCTTTCAAACCCACTTTGCTTCCTTCTTTTCTTGTAGTTGCAGACCCACCCAGAATAATCAGTGAAGGGCAGTGAGGCTCTGTGAGATGCACCATAAGACTGTTTCAAGGTGAGTCTTTGGACCTGATTTAGATTGACATAACTATTCTCAGATAAAGACTAATTTGCGTTTCCCCATAAAGCCAAATTTTGTCAGGGACCGTATTTTGAGGGTACCTTATTTGTGGCCTTATAAATGTCTTAGTATTACTGATTTGGCATCAGAGGCTTTACAAAGTTGGATACTATGAGTTGTATCATTTTTCTGTCTGCTTTATTGTATTGCAGACCTGTATTGTGTTACCTTTTAAAAGAAAAACAATAAACTTTTTCATGATAAAAAAAAATGTTTATAGCAAACAGTCCACATCAGCCCACAGCTTCACCCAGCCACACCACAGGGTCACTTTAATGCAGAAAGGTACCCAAAACATCTTGGACAAGACCCCACATGTAGCCCACCCTCTCCCCCTATGTCTAGAGGTATGATGTTAACTGTCCATGGGGAGGGAGGGACCACAACACAAATTGCAAAAAGGTAACTTATGTTTTTGATTCCTCAAGCCTGGGGTGCAGACTCCATCCATAGGGTGATGGGTTAGGAGGCAAACTTAATTAGCAACACTTTGAAATCAGGAAGACATGGAAATAAAATCCAAAGAGCAATTGTAAACAACCTGGGTCCTTTAATGGGACTTGATTTATCCATGGAGTGATGGTAACTTGATAGCAAGCTATCCCATTGGGAAAATATTGAGAAATTGCCACTGGACAGCACCTGCCACCTCCTGGCCAAGAACTGACCCCCATGACCAAGAAGACCACAGACCAAATTATTTCTTCAGCCCCTCAGTGATCTCAGCCTGCAGCAGGCAAGGAGGGGTTGGAATCTCCAGAGGTCCAAGGTGCCACACAGATCCAACTCCCCACCTTCACCCAAGAACTGACCCCCATGGGTGAGAGGGGACCAAGCAGCTGCCACATAAAGTTTTCTCTTACAGATGTGAAGTCCAGGCTAATTCCCCATTCCTTGACTACAAAGTCAATCAGCTGCATGGGTTTGAATCCCATGGCAGCTACTTGTAGGGCACATTGGGCTTCTCCTCCAGATGTCAGTATCACTCTCCCCACCCTGGGTCCCTTAACTCAGGCCTCTGCCACTTCAGCTGTGCAATATCTTGGGCCATCCTCTAGAGAAAAATGGTTAGGTTGAAGGAACTAAGCAGTGCTTGCTTGTTAATCCCCTTCCCAACTCTGCAAATCTGAAAGCAACTTCTTGCAATCTCTTGGCTACATGCAGTTGCCCTCCACCCAAAAAGCCAGCATTACTAGCTCCTAGCTTCATGAGGCTTCAAAGAATTAATGATTTAGATGGTCACAGAGCCCTTAAATTTAAAATTAGTATAAAGTCCAGTACACTTCTCCAATGCTCTAACTCTAGGAGGAGGGTAACACAGAAATAGAAAGAGACTGCTTTAAATGCTCAACATTGGAAAAATCCCTGCCTCTATTACTAATGATAGGGAGCTCCATATTTCTTCAAAGTTTCCCATAGTGCAGTTAGCACTATATTGGGTGCATTCTATTTTCAAGCAACTGTATAAGTTGTTACTATATTGTGCTTTGGTAGGGGGCTCCCTAGTAAACCAGTTCTGTAACATTGTTTTCTGAGTATTGATTAAGGCTAGGTTCTATCGATTTTGTGCCCCACCTGGGAGTGATATATGATCACCAGCTCCCAGAAACAGTTCAGCTTGGATTTTGGGAAGCTCGCACCCCAATACTTTTTCTTTAATTTGATGAGACTCTGTCCAGAAGCCCCCGATTTGCAAGCAAGAGAGTGTCATATGAAGAATATCTCCCTCCTTCACTTTACATTCGGGGCACAAGGGAGACTTTGAGGGGTCAAACTGATGCATTTTTGCTGGGGTTAAATAGATGCAATACATAAAATTCAACTGCACAGGTGCTGTGCAGCTGCCCTCTATATATTAGAGGTGATTTTGACACCCTTGATGAAATGCCAGTGAAGGGCATAAAATGCCCTCAAGCATTTACTTGCAGACTGTGGAACACTTGGCTGTATGCCCAGCTCTATTTTATCTTGTATTTGTAAGTCAATAAAATATTTTTGTACTTTGCACTTTTGCTTTGTGATACATTTATTCACTATTTTGGCTTAGAGAGTGAGAGCCCTTCTTCGTTGCTGTTCTTTGTGATTTCTACATCCAGGTCAGAGGACACCCTAGAGAGCATGTCTTCAGTGGGAGATGTGGTGCCCCTCATCAGCATAAAGAACATAGCCAACAACAGTTGGGCCCAAGGAGGTGGTCTATTCAGTAAGTTTTCTACAGGGGACAGATTATCAACTCCACTGCCAGTTTCCTGTATCCACTATCTGAAATGGAGATATGCAATGAGGCCACCTGTATGAACATTATATTGAGCTTTCACATCTGTGAAGGAGCACATCACCCCCACCATAGCACAATTGCTCAATTTGAGACAGGTGCTATTTCTTCCATCTTAGAAAAACCTGATGCAAGAATACAAATGTTACTCTTTCTGCTGCTTATAGGCAGCAATGATTTCAGCTTGTGGTGAGGTGATTTGTGGGTGTGTCAAAATTCCATGGATTAACTTTCATGTTTTCAGTGTATTGACAGTGAAGGGGTTGGACAATACCACCTATACCTGGTTAAACAACTAAATAAAACAAGGGGTTTACCAGTGAGGGATGAAGACAGCAGTCTCTGACATAGTGTTAGCCTAATTCTTCTTCTTCTTCCAACTGCATTCAAACAGGTCTAATTATACTGCTGCCCAAAAGTTGAAAACACACATGTGCTGCCCAGTAAAAATTCTTGAAGTTTGGCAAGCCCCCCCACACACGTTTTGGTTAGGAACTGAAAGATGGTGCATTGGATTCTAGCGGGTTTACACTGCAAGGCAAGGCAGTAGGTATTCTAATGTGCATGGTCTGAAACAGATATGAACATTAGGTAATATACACATTTTAACCATGTTTATCTTACCTATAACTTCCAGCAGTAACAACTAGATCACACAAATTAAGATTGCATGCCGAAACATGTAAAACCTTATGGAGGAAACATTTTGTTACACAAAGAGTGCCACAATTATGGAATTCACTTCCAGTGTAAGTTGTAATGAGCCAAAGTATGGACCAATTTAAATGCGAACTCGATCAATACATGGTTAAAAGGAAATTTTCCTACCATCGTTAACCTATACGATGGCGAGTTCATTAATGGGCTTGTCCCTTGAACTTGTATAACCTATGAACTGCCATCTGTCACAATCCACCCTGAGGAAAGACAGTGAAGGAGTATAATTACTCTTCAACAATGCAGAGGTTGAGCATGTCAGCTGTACTCCCAAGTATTTCATGCCATCTGTGACAATCAACCCCAGGAGGCTGGCATTCAGCTCAACCCTTCCCATTCTGCCCACAGGTAGCAGCTCACATTTATTCCAGTTTGCCTTATGGCCAAATATAGTTCCATATTCCTTTAACAGATGGCACAAGGCAGGTAACCCTGTAGTTGGGTCTTGAAGGCAAACTGGGTCATCATCAGCAAAGAGCGATAATTTATACTCAGTGTGTTTCCCCACCTGAAAACCTTTTATCTCACTGTGTGTATGTACTGCTGTGGCTAGGGGTTCTAGTGTCAGCACATACAGCAAGGGGGAGAGGGGGCTCCCCTGGCTAGTACCTCTAGTCAGGGAGAAGGAAGGCATCAACCCCTCACTGACCAATATTTGGGCCTCTGTCGTTTGATATAGGTTCCTACCCATTCGATAAATTGTACGCCCAACTGAAAGTGTTATAGAGTATCAAACATGTACCCCCTCCCTCACTCCACAGCAGTCAAAGGCCTTTTCTGCATACAGAGTTTGAGACACCACCCCATGTGCTGCTGCAGATTTGAACCATCTATGGATAATACTGAGTGGCCTTCAGACATTAGCTTTACCCTGTTGACCCTTTATGAACCCCGCTGGATCCTGATGAATGAGATCCTGAACAACAGAGTCTAGTCATGTAGCTGTGACTCTCTATGATTTTAAAGTCAACTGTTAGCAGAGATATGGGGCAGGAAGTTGCACATGGAGCAGAATCTTTCCCTAATTTGGGCAGAACCATAATCATTGCAGACCATGTAGAGGGGAACAGCATGCCTATCTCCAGACTTTCCCTGCTCATGTTACAAAGGGGGATGCCCAGCTCCTGAAGATATACCTATAAAAATCAATGGGCAGCCCATCAGGGTGAGGACCCCTCCAAGATCTTTCACTTCCCACAGGACCTCATTCATGTGCCTAGGTCCACTAAGTCTGGCTGTGTGATTCTCAGTGGCAGTGGGCAGAGTGGCTTTGGAGAAGAAGTTGTCCAGTTGTGTAGATGTAAGGTTGGCCTCTCTTGTATAAATTGATTTGTAAAAATCACTTCAGCTCTTTCCAAAACCCTTCCTGCCAATAGTCATCTAAACACCATTATCTCTAATCTGGGCTATGTTTCTAGCATTTTCTCTACGTTTTAACTGCCACACTAAAAGCTTACTCCTCCAACCCCATCAAAGTACTGTCCAGCTGGCCCGCTCTATCTCTGCACTTGCAACAGTATTAAACTCCCATTTCACTTTTTGCAGATGGTGCATATGGTCTTTCTTCATTTAGGCAATCTTTCCCTCCAACTCCCCGATCCTAGCCTGAACTAGCTTGTGTTTAAGACTAGAGTACATGATGGTCATTCCCCATACCATGCTTTCCATCGTTTCCCATCTTGTGGTGTGGGATGTTTGCCCCTCTTTGCTAAGCTCCAGGTATTCTACAATGCCTTTTGACATATTTTTTCTAAACTCAGACTCTTGTAAGAGAGTGGGATCTAAGTGCCATAACAGAAGGGGTGCTGGAGAACCCCTGCCACATTGTCAGACACTTTGGGGCATGATCAGTAACCAGTATGGGTTCATAAAGTCAGTGCACTTAATCTGACCCAGTAGTCCCATAAAGACCAATAATCTGTCAAGTCTAGCATACAAAGGCATGTGAGTAAAATCTATGCATTCTTCCTCTGGGGTTTTAATGTCACCAACTGTGTTTTAGGCCATGAGCATGCATTACATTATGGACCGCCTTGCTGCTTTTAGTGGGTTGGGCAGGGGAGTGGTTAACTCTATCTAACAAGGTGTCCAGGACACAACTGTAGCACCCCCCCCCAACAGCCAGGAAGCAGATAATTTGGATATCTTCACTGCAAGCCTCTGTAAAATTGAAGGGTCATCTATGTTTGGGACATAAATGGACCCCACAGATAATGTGGTGCCAACATTCATTGCCAGCTGCACTAGTGTAAAATGGCCACGTCTGATCTAGCCGACTCTGACATCCTCCCCTGGGAAATGGGTTGGGAGCCACACTGCAGTGCCCCTAGCCTTGGCATGAAATTGGGCTCCATGCCATGTAGCTCCCCAACTTGATGCCATCCTTCCCATTTCTAGCTTAATCATGTGGGTCATCTGGAGTAGTAAAATGTCCCCCCTTTTTTTTTTCACTTTTTTTTCACTCTGGTCATAACCTTCTTGAGCTTAATCACATTTTTGAACCCTTTTACATTCCATGATTGTACATGCACTTTGTCATCCATCATTAAATCTTACACCATCTATTTGCATCACCCCCTTTCTAAATTCAAAGTAAGTACTATTGCTACTTTTGCCTTCCCCACAAACTGTATCCTGCTTACCGATGAGTGCTATTAATGGAACTTTTTTTACAGCTTAGAAAAAACAGCCCTCAGTACCTAAACTGTAAAACTCCAACCCCTCCCACCCCTCCCAAAACATGTCCCAATCAAATCCCGAGCAGCAGACTACTCTGCTTAGATGCTTTTTCAAGCTAATGTCTTTCTGCTGTGATAATGTAAATATTGTCATCCAAATACTGTAAATAATGTCTGTAAATATCTACATCCAAATACTGTAAATAATGTCTGTGACAAATGTCTGTAACACATGCTTAATGTAATTGTTGTTATACCCTGTCTGTATTAGTTTCTGTCTTACATGTGACGAGGTACCTTTGTAAATGAGCCTCTGGTTCAAAGGTTGTAAACCCAATATATCAAATAAATAAATAAATAAGCAATGGGCTTCAACTCCTTCCTAGCCCCTGTCAAACAACAAAAAGCTTGATACATCTTCTCCTACAGTTCCTTGGTGGATTTGGGAACACATCATGGTCCTTCTGGCACCATACTGTATGGTTCATACACTGAATGTTTCAAACAGTAATAGCATGACTCACTCACCGTGCCCCCCACCACCACCGTCCCCCACCCTGGAACTGGGGATGGAGATACCATTCATACTTAGAGGCATATAATGATATGAAGATAGATTAAATTTACAAACCTACTGTTATATACCTGGGCACTTTGCAATGTTATATCCGGTGAGCTGGGTGCCCACAACCACCTCACACTTTTCTTAGCTGGTATATACCTGCCCCATGTACAGGGACTCTGTGTATCTTGCTTGCACCAAGTGTATTTATAGGCAAAGATAGTGCATTTGTTAAATCCATGTAGTTCTCTCTATGCATTTGTGGCCAACTGGAATCTGTAGGATAGGGCACAGGGGCATTACATCATGGCAGTCATTTCTGTGAATTGCATGCTGCACTTCTCTATTTGTCAGAACCAAGCCAGAGCCTTGTGGCCACCTGGAGTCTATAAAATGAGGCACAGAGGCATTACGTCATGGCAGTCATTTCTCTGAATTGCACACCACGCTTCCTTATTCGTCAGAACCATGCCAGAGCCCCAGTATTGATCCTCACTCACCCCCAAAATGGCATAGTCCCCAGTCTAACCTTCCATACAACTTGATCTGTAGGGAAGCAGGTTGTCACACTCATCAGAAACACACCTCACATCAGCTGGAGGCTCTGCAGGCCAGTAAAAATCACCCAGGTAACAACCCATTCTATTAGCAGTATATTACGGACCAAAAACAATAAGGAGGAAACATTTTGCTACTTTGAAGTCTTTTGAGATTCATCATGTCTCATTACCTGAGACTCTGGGGTCCACCTCGGTAGGTTCACAGTACATTGCACTGGTATTGCAAGTTTATTCATCACACTCACAACAGCTTACAGCAGAGTAGATACCCACTGAACAAGTCCAAAGTACATCTACTCTGTTGTCGGTATCTGGCCAGTCTCAAGTGTCAGTCTCAATACCATTTAGCCTAGCCATGTTCTCTTGTTCTCAGAGTCTTGTTCCCTCTTCCCAGCTCCATAGCCACACAGACCTACATCAACAACCTGATAGAGGGAAGAGATAAGAGATAACAAATATACAGATCCTACAGTACGTGTAAATTCGTAGTTGATGTTGCACTAAAGGCTGCAGACAAGTCATAGGGGGTACAGAGAAGTATCAAGTCTCAAACACCTGGTGCCATGTGGCGACCTCGTGGTGAAGAAACCATGTGGAATTAAAGCAACGTTAACCTTATTAAAATACTTGCACATATCAGGATTAAAGGAGATCACTCAAAAGCTTGAAACCATTGGTAGAGCACAGGTCAAAGCTTACTAACATGGAGGGACTGAACAAGATGCCATGGTCCCACAGGCAGCTCTGTGGTCTCCCTCCCATTTCAACTCTCCTACTCCTGACCAAAACATGTGATCCTACACTCAAGCCCCATCTCACCCTCAGGGATACAGAGGACACTAGTGGCATCAGGGGCCATCAATAAAATGCAGCACCAGACAGGCTGAGTGGATTCGGGGAGGACCAAATGGCAGCAATAGCAGTCCTGGCTGAAACCCTTTGGGTCTCAGTGTGGCAGTAAATATGAGGCAGGGTAAGCTTGGACATTTTAATTGCTCAGGGGGACCTCTGCTTGCAAACCCATGGATTAATCACTGTATTACACTATTGCAGGTTCAGGCCATAAACATTAAGTAGCAGGTCCAGTACCCCTAGCTGAGCTTCTCCCTTCAGTAGCTGCATCTTTAACATTCACAAATCTTTCTGCTGCTTGATGTACCTAGGTGGCTTGCCCCGCCTTGTGATGGAAATGCCGGATGGGTATAGGTGAGCAAACTCCCACTTCTTCAGTTAAAGTTTTAATTCCAGAGAACTGCTGGTGCTTGGACTGTAGTTCCCTCCTGTAGTCCTGAAATACAGTCACTTTGCCATTCTCCACTACTATTGGGACATTAGATGTTGCTGCTTGTAATACCAGTTCCTTCTCCGGATACCACAAATATATAAGAAAGTGCATTGGTCTTTCTCCAGGTTTGGTCCTGAGGCTGGTCCTATGTGCTCATTTGATTTCAAAGGACATGTCCTGTGTTCTCAACTTCAGGTTGTCCACTAACCATATATATTTTTTTTCAATTGTTTAACCAGGAGTAGCACACTACGCTGAAAGCTTGTTTACAGGTGCGACCTGGGAGCGCAGGGAAGTTAAGTGAATTTTTTTTTTTTTTTTTTGTTAGTTGTTTAACTAGGATTAGCACACTATGCTGGAAGCTTTTTTAAAGGTACGACCTGAGAGCACAGGTAAGTTAAGTTACTTACTCAGGGTCACACAGTCTGCAAGTGGAAGCTGTGGGATTCAATCCCAGGTCTGGTCTGCTGAATGTCACCAGATTTGCAGCTCAGAGCTTTAAACCACAGTGCTAAACTGCCTCCCTATCCTATTTGGACAGTTGGACCAGGATTCTTGCCCTCAGTGCCATCAGGCAAACCCATCAGCCGCAAGTTGAACTGCCTTGCCCAATGTTATTGTCCACCGACCACCATTCAGCTCTTTCAGGAATGAAAAAGATGGTTCCTTTCCCTTGCAAGGTCTGCAAGGGTGTCTTCCAGCTCACTCACCCTTCTGTCAGTCTCATCCAGATGGGTTGCATAGGCATTGGTGGTTTCCATGTTGAAGTCAGTAAAAATATTCTGTACATGGATGATCTGGGCTGTCACATTCTCTAAGCCAGCCTAAATTTCATATTGAAGGTTTTGATCATTAAGGCTAGTGGCCTGTCTGTTTCTTTTGCTGCCTGATACCATTGCATGAGTCCTGGTGTGGCCCTCAAGTAGAGCAGGTCTTTGTAGATTGGTCAAGCTGAAGTGCTCAAAGTTCATTGAAGACTGTTTTTTTTTGGTCTTTAGGTGTTGCCATGAGAAAGTTACAGATGATAGGTGAGCGTAGTTGTAGGTTTGTTATCAGGATGCCTCCAGATTGCAATTTTTAGCAGGTGTCAGGCAGGAGTTACGTTGTAGAGCAACCACCATCTTGTCCTGCTAAGCCACTCCCCTCCACAAACCGCATTTTTGGAAAGATTCTTGGGAATCATCCTCCTCCTCCACTTCCTCAACTACATTTTCTATTGCCTGCTCCTCTAGCAGCTGATACTGAGACACCTGCACCACAGTCTCCTGTCTCTCAGACTCCACAGTATCCTGGAATTACTTTAGTATTGATAACCCCTCCTGAGACTGTGGCATTATTAACACTGCTGCTGCATAAGTAACTCTTTTTTCACAGGGTGACTATGCTGCACAGTCACACTCCTGTAAACCCCTGACTTTCCTTCCCCCAGCATCTGACAGCAATACATGAGTTATTGTTATTCAAGAAATCATTGCTTTCATGAAATCACTGCCTGCATCTGAATTACAGAGGGCTGGGCAACACACAACATATTTTTAATTTAATGTTGTTCTTTGGTAACTGGGTAAGGCCCACTTGGCACAAGTACCTGTTTTCAGGAGTGACCAGGGAGCACTGGGGTGGTTCAGTGGCTCACTCACAGTCACACAGTATGCAAGTGGAGGATGTGGGAATCAAACCCAGGTCTTCTGGATGTACCAACCTCATCCACAGCGTGTTACTCTAATGTTCAAGCTATACTGCCATGTTGCTGCTGCTGTTGCCGCAACAGTAACCAAACATGCAGCCCTTACCTTGCCCTTTTCACATAAGCATGACTTGTGAATCCCACTTGCACATCCACTGCCTGAGCTGCCCTTTTTCATATTGAACTAAAATTAATATATTTATTTGATGCAAAAATATTAGCTCAATACTGTGATGAGCAACAGCAGCACAGCACTCAAACACTGCTGCACTGAAGCACTAAAAATAACTACTTGATTCCTAAATGAAAACAAATCCCATCACACAGTTCCTAATATGTAATAAATGGTAATCTCCATTTCTGCACGTGTGTCTCTTGCACTCTCCCCCCCCCCTGACTGCCTCTCTCTCTCTCTCGCTCTCTTTCACTCTCTCTCTCTCTGTCTTTCTGGCTCTCTTCAATCTCTCTGTCTCTGTCTCTGTCTCTGTCTCTCTCTCTCTCTCTCTCTCTCTCACTCTCAACCTCTGCTAGTGCTAAACTACCACCTTTAGCCCTCCCCCAATACTGAGAAAATAAAGCTGCAGCTAACTGAGACAAATACTACAAGAAAGTACTACAAAAATATTCTCAGCACACAACCTACACTACAGTATCACTTTTACTACAAGTCTGTGGTTTGGGGAGAATTACTTGAACAGTTTTCTAGAACAGAACTGAGCATCTTCACAGAGCATATCCTTCACTGCAAACACCCACACAGTCTGAAGTACTGTAAGCTGAGGAAGTCACGTGGTATACTTGCTGCGAAATGCAGCAGCATATGGTTCTAAAAAAATATTTATTTTTTATTTAATTAATTACTTTAGCAATACAGAACATTATAGATGTCCCACAGAAGGCACGTAATAGTCATTATGTGGTGGTTAAGAGACTCGCTCAGAGTCATGCAGTATGCAAGCTGAAGTTGGGAGAATCAAACACAGGTCTTCTGGGTGTACCAAGTCCATCCACAGCTCATTACTGTAGCCGCTAGGCTATACTGCCATGTTGCTGTTGCTACAACAGTTACTAAATGTGCAGCCCTTCCCTTGCCTTAATTCACTAATTTTGTAATATAGACCATTACAAATGTCCCACAGAAGGATAACAAATGGCACTTAATAATCATCATGTTCACTTAAAAAAGGATACCCCGTAAACCCCTTCCCTCTAAATACAACATGGAGGAATTAACTGATATTATTCAAAAGTAGTGCAGACAGAAGTTTTACTCTAGCATAGGAATGCTAAGGGGATACAATAACAGCATATCAAGTAAGGACAATTACTGTTTATCATCCCAGACCATATACTGGTCAACAATATCTCATTTAAAAGCATTACCATTTAATAACAAAAGTCCTTCTTTAGTCCAAAGAGACTTTTCTCAATGCTCAGACAGACAGTGCTGAAGAAACTATCGAAACATCAGTATTATCAACATTATTTTCTTTAGGAGTCATTATAAACTCTTAAGCTTTGAACTTCATGAAAATGAACAAAACCTAACTAGGAACGGGGGGTGGGGGTGGGGCGGAGTTCAAATGGGATAGACTCAGATGAAAATGTATGCTGTGCCTGTGTCTACTTCCATGTGCTTGTGACCAGGCAGCCCTGCTGCTATTTTCAGAAGTTGCATCTGTTTATGCCAAAAAGTCACAATTTGTGGCAAAAGACAGACACAACAGTATCCATATAGTGTATGATAGAACGTGATTGCCAATTGAATTCAGTTAGTGGAATCAGCTTGTTGTGCTGCACTCACTACGTCAAGATGTTGTGCTGCACTAGCTACATCACTAGTGCAGCACAACAACATAGAACATCTTTGTGCATGGGCAGTACTGTCCCCTCCAAACTTCAGGAAGCAGCTGTGACACTAAGAGCTGGCCCTGGAAATGAGTGCTGACAGAAAAAAAAACAGCACAGTAAGGACACAGTTTTATCATAAATGGTTCCCATACACTATAAAAGATTGTGTATGAGCTGCCATACACAGACAAGATTCTGTTTCAGTCTTGAGGTTTCTGTGGTAACGAGACCTCTCAAGCTGTGCTCTCAAGGTCACTACTTACCAGGTAAACCACTTGTTGTGTATGATAGCTCATACACAATTCTCTATATTGGATGCAACTTAAAACTGCATCCATTTTGAATGCAACTGCATCTATTTTTGGACTAAGATTGTGGATGCTCTTAGGCCATCATATAGATGGTGTAACAGGTTTGGATGCATTTCTGCTTTGAAACTAGGTTCAAATACATCTTGGACAGATCCTTTCGAAATTCCTGTCCACAGGGTCTAAATGTAAACAACATCATGCCCTGCATCGAGAAGCGTATCAGTGCTGCTCCATATCAGTCATTTTTAGACAACTAGTCCAAGTGAACTTGCTGAATACAAAGCTGAAAAGCAGTCCACCATTACTAAAAGGAGTTACTGCAGGACCTGTGTGATAACAGGAATCAGCATAGTTCAGTGACTCAGCAGAATGGGGTACCCACTAACAAATAGGATACAGTTACAAAACACACATTGTTAAGATTTTAAAGTGGTGTTGTCCCTGTTAGACTCCATGCATAAATGAGTACTGACACAGCTACTGAGTCACCCCTTTTGTTTAAGTCAACCAAGTACTCTAATACCACCTCTTATTCTTGTTCTTCATCCTCTGCTATGTTATGGCTTCTACCTGATACAGTTCTTCCTCCACATTTGCCACTGCCTTACCAGCTTCTTGCGGATCATTAAAAAGGTTAGGTCTCCCATTCCAGAGGAAATGCAGTTTGGCTGGTAACAGGAGTTGGTGCTGGATTTTGAGCTCTCTCAATCTATTCTAAAGACCATCAAATGCCTAGTGCCTCATTCTTGTGGAGAAAGAATGGTCCAAGAATAAGCAAATGTCAGCCCCTTCAAACTTTAGAGGCTGGAGATGTTTACCCAGTCTAAATGCCATCTTTTTCTCTGATGCCAGTGAATACACCCAGAAATGGAAATCTGAATATGCTAGATGTTAACTGGAGCACCTTTGCTGCAGCCACATCCAGGAGCAGGGTAATTCTTGTTGCCCTACAGGAGGCATGTCTTAGACAACTAGTGTTGGAACCCACTCAGGAGGCAGCAATCTTAGACCTGGTACTACAAATGAGGTTGGAGAGAGGATCTCGAAATTTAGAACTGGGAAGCCATCTGGGAATAAGCGACCACCAAACAGTGAGATTCATGATAAACACAGCCATAGAGTCAAGTCACACAAAAGTGAGGATATTGGACTTTAGTAGGACTGACTTTGGCAAAATGGAGGAGTGCCTTAGAAAAGCACTAGCAAACAGGTAAGAAGATGGGGTAGAGGAATAATGGGGAGATATCAAAGTTGCCATCACAGAGGCAACAAGTCTTTGTGTGAAGCAAATAAACAAAACAAAATGAAAGAAAGAAATACTATGGTTCTCAAATGAGGTGGAGGGGCAGATTAGGGAGAAAAGATAGCATTCAGGAAGTATAAAGAAACACAGAAGAAGCAGAACAGAGAACTGTACCAGTTAAAGCAGAAGAAAGTGAGGAAGGCAGTCAGAATAGCAAAGGCCCAAACTGAGGAAAAGATAGCCAACTCAGTTAAGAAGGGGGGATAAAACCTTTTATAGGTACATTAGGGAGCAAAGAATGATGAGGGGAGTGATAGTGAGGCTTAATAAAGGGGAGTGGTGGGCAGAGGGTGACATTGACAAAGCAGAGACACTCAATGAGTACTTCTGCTCAATATTCATAAAAGCAGAGGAGGGGAGGTACCTAATCCAAATAATAGAAGCACACTTAATGGGGGGTCCCAATTACAGTCCATTCACAGAACAAAGGGTCTTGAACTCCCAAAATTGAAGGTGGTCAAAACATTGGGACCTGATGTGGATTCACCCCAGAATTCTAAAAGAACTAAGGGGAGAACTAGTGGCACCACTGACTACCCTTTTTAACAAATCATGGGAGGATGGTGTGGTACCTGAGGACTTTAGGAGGGTGGATGTGATTCTCCTTCACAAAAGTGGGAGCAAGGCTGAGGCAGGAAACTACAGACATGTTAGTTTGACCTCAGTGGTAGGGAAAATGATGAAATCACTTCTGAAAGAAAGAAAGAAAGAATTGTTGAGTACCTAGAGGCCAGAGGGGCACAGCACACCAGGCAGCATGGATTCACAGCGGGAAGGTCATGTCACACAAATCTAACAGATTTCTTTGACTGGGTCACCAAAGTAGTAGACCATGTAGGGGCTGTGGAAACAAGGCATTTGACAGTCCCACACAAAAGATTAATAAATAAGTTAGCTAGCCTGGGAGTGGGTCTCACACTGGTAACCTAGGTAAAAAATTGGCTGGACAACAGGACTCAGAGGCTAATAGCAAACAGAGTCCACTCTGAAGTCTACTGGGTCAGTTCACCATATGTAAAATGGCACATGTCAAAACCATGCAACAGAGACAGTGCGGGCAGGAATAGCAGCAGGGTGCAAAACCACTAAATGGTCTATGTTCAGTTGTGCACCCTGTCCCTGTTCCACTGCAGATGATAAGTCCACTGCTGGGAGGAGGGTCTGCCAAGCAGCTGCCATGGCTCAATAGGATGAACCACAGGCAGCAATGGAGGTGGTGTGTCTGTGCACTGAGTATCAAATCCCAGTCCCAGATGAATGGAATTTTTCTTTATTTTGCACTTTGTGTGATTGAGGTGTACACTCCCCCTGGAGTTGATTATTTTAGTTGGGGGGGTTTGGGGCACACAGCCCCCATAATGGGGTGTGCAGAGACAGAGCCCCCGGTGAAACATAGATAAATGCCTCTAGAAATATATCACACTGTGTTGGCAGTGAGGTATATGGCTACAGCATTGTGTCATGCAACATTATGACCCTGTGCCACTCAGAAGAAAGGGGGGTTACTAACAGGGCACTGTCCACCATGTCCAAGATGGCAGCTGGAATTTAGTGTGCATGCATGATGACTCACACATGCGCACTGAATTCTGGTGACACGGCGGCACAGTCTGGCATGTCTAGGATGGCCACTGGTGTCCAGTGCACATGCATGAGTCACTGCACATGCACAGAGAACTCTGGTGGCCATCTTGGAAACAACAGACTGTGCTGCCATGCTGCCAGACTTCAGTGCTGTCATGACCATTACAGCCATGTGCACTTTCAACTCGGATGGCATCTTGGATATGACAGACATTGTCATGTTCCACTGGTACTGATGGACAAAATAGTGGGTTGAACATGCAGTCATTGCCATTCACCTCCACTAAAACTGGTCCATTCGGTATCTGATATGCTCCCTTTTCTCTAAAGCACTCACAAGATGTTTGCCCTGCTATGCCCACTGCAGCCATAAAAATGGTCCATCATTTTCATCTAATAGCACATTTCTCAAGAGTGATGAATAATCCATTTGATTATCCAGAAAAACAAACCAGGTGGGAACTGGTTTATCTGAATGAGGATATTGCATATGGCTTTGTTAGCTTTGCTTCAAAAATAACTCCAAGAAATTTGAATGAGATGGCATTCTCTATGATCATACTGGAAGGCAAACTTTCCAGGTATAACACACATACATACTGTACATACATATTTATGGAGGAAAGAAGACAATTGTTCCATCAAGTTACTCCCCTCCACCAGCTTAGTTGGAGCACACTGTCATCCTTTTGTTCAAAGTATTGTACTTGTCTTGTCAGAACCTAAAGGTCTTTACAGTATCCACTGATGCCACATGCCCTGGCGGTCTATTTCCAGGGTTCACCACTAGTTCTGTTATGTCATTCTTTCTGATACTTCCATTGAATGATCCTTTACCAACATTAAGTCCATTTGTCCTTTCAAACTTGTGTATTCTGAAGAGCTATACTTGGTTTGATGGTGTTATAAATATTTTCATTCTGTGTTCCCCAATTGTCCTTTTTGAGTGAAGAACAATCCCATCCCAGTTCTAATAATAAGTCCTAATAGCCCATGTTTTCCAAATCATTTATCTTGCTGACCACTCTCCTCTATACCTTCTGTACAATGACTGGTTAAAAACTGTGGTTTCATAAGATTAAAACAGATTGGCCCCATACACAGTCACAAAAATTGTAAGTGGTTGTAAATAGGGAAAACAGGAGCACCATAGCACCATCACACTTTTTGCTACTGTTGCAACCAGTAATCTGTCAAGACCTTTTCTGAAATTTCTGTGGTATCTCTTAAGGAATTTCCTTCTGTCCGCAGTTCTGCAGAAGGGCCACCAGAGAGAGATTTCCTTAAAAATATCTGGAAATATCTGAACAACTTGATGGCTATTGTATAACAGTAAGTACCAAGATAGGTTGTTGTCACTGATTTGTAGAGTTCTCAATGACAGTGTTGCTTAACAAAAAAATGCAAATTGGCTTCTACAGATGTTAGCGGGTGCAAACAAGGCTGTAAACTAGCTATTCCCAATTCAGAAGAATCTTCCTTTTAAAATTGTTAAAGAGCTAGTAGAACAAAAAATAACAGACAGGAAAATGTTACACATGTTAAGAAGCAGCCAGTTATATCTATTTATTTCTTAAGTATTTTGTTTTTCCTTTTGCTCATTAGAAAGTTTCCTATGTGACAATATTAAACTGGATGTATGGAATAGCATGCTGCCTGGCAGATGACACATCTAGTTATTCTTCCCACTACACCAGCACTGCAACCTTACTGACTATGACATCATAGGTGACTGACCTGGCAGCTACTGAGTGTCTCTTCCTGAACATCTGTGATTCCGCAGCCAATGAGATCATGATGCTGGTGATGTAATGTCAGGAACATATAGATATGTCAGTTATTAGGCAGACTGCTGCTCAGCACATAACACCTACACTAGTAGTCACAGACATTGCCAGATATTTCACAAAATTTCTGAAGAGTTTCTCTCTGCTGCCCCTACTGTGGAAATGCAGAAAGCATGAGATTTCTCTAGAAATATCACAGAAATTTCAGCAGTTGGAAAAATATTCTAATTAACCAATAGAGAAAAGAACAAGCATCTCAAATAGAAATGGTAATAGTTGACTGCTTTTGAAAACTAATATCAGTTTTAGACAGCACACTAGCTCTTTAAATACATAAAGTTGATTGTGACAGCCATGGGAACAGGGACATGGCATAGCACCAGTCACCTGGTAATAAGATCGGTCCCGAGTCCCAGGCCAATGGCATGACCACTGTAATCATTCCCTTCTAAACTTGTGGCTGATTCTGGGTTACTATAGATGTTTGCTGTTATAATTCCTGTTAGTCTAGTTCCCCTTCTATCAATTTCTAAAGGTATCCAGTGGAACTCCTCTCCCTAACCCCCCGACAGAACTTTTGTTCTGGTTCACAAGCTTACTTCCCTATAGAACTTTAGAACTTCTTTTAGTAGTTCTAGAGTGATGGGGGGTTACTGTAGGAGAAACCATTTAAGTATAGCCATGTCTGCTGCTTGAACTGCTGAGTACAGTAGCTGATGTTTGCTTCAGACAGTTATACGAAGCTGTACCAATCTTCTGAAGAAGATCACAGTCAAGAAGGTGCACTGTCAATGAGAACACAGAGAAATACTGGCATCCACTCCTGGAGGAACATGTCTTTGACTCATTAAATGTATTTTCAGAAAATTTCTACACTAACAGAACTGTTTGAAAATTTAGACAAACTGTGACTAAGCTGGCATTTCTCATAAATAAGTGGCATTCTTTCATTTCCTAAATTGTCTTCATGTCTCCAAAAAGTTGACATATTTGATTTGAAGGGGGAAGGAACATTGATGCTACCTCACTGACAGAAGTGTATACTGGATATTTGTATCTAGAGGTTATAGCACAGTCCCAGTGGAAGTAATAGATATGAGTTGTTTATTTAGAATTTATTAAAACAACATTTAAAGTGACATTAGAGTTTTGAGCAGTTTTGAAAAAGAATTGAAATTCAGAATGAGGGTTTAAAGACAGCTGTGCTTACTGATCTAATTGTATGCATAAAGTATGTTTTGTGTACTTTTGTTGCACATAAGTGATGTAAAAATGTTACATTTATAAAACACATCACATCATGACAGAATGACACATTTTCCTTACATAGTTCAACCATACTACTCCATATTATTGCTACAATATATTATATTGCATTATATTATATTACGTCTAATTTTCTTATTACATGTTGCTATTGTCATGTGTGGAAAGTTGAAAATATATGTTACAACTTCAAGTGACGTACACAAGTACAGTACAGTCAGACAGTCAGTATGACAGTAAATTCCTCATCTGAGTTCTCTTTCCTTCTCTTTCTCTTTTTCTTTCTTTCTCTCACTCGCTTTCTTTCTTTTTCTATGTCTCTCTCTGTTTCCCTTTCTCTCTCTCTCTCTCTCTCTCTCTCTCTGTTTCTCTTTTTCTGTCTTTCTCTTTCTTTCTGTTTCAATAAAAAATAAATAGCTAGGTAGCACCCCAGTGTTTTGTTGTGGGTTACATCAAATAAAATATTAGGTTACAGCCAGTACAAGTACAGTATCATATTTAAATGCTTTTTTGGGGGGCGGGGGGGTTGGTCCGTGGAGTCAGCTGCCAGAAAAAAAGCTGTACAAATACAATAAAGACAAATTGACAGACACTGCAATGCAAATCGATTCAAAGGTACACCACCCAAGGCTACTACACTTGACATAACATGCAAAATGAAGTAGTCACACACTTGTTGTTTGCTACACAGTGTGTGAATTTTGTGTTAGAGCCTTCACCTGTGCCTGGCAAAGTTGTCATACAGCTCACCAGCTGTGGTGGATACTGTCACTCTGGTTAAGGTCAGGTGTCACTGTCAGTGACACTGTCAATTATGTGCCATTGCCATCCTACCTACACAGCACCATATTAGTAGGCAGGCACTGTGCTAGTGCTTGTGTCATTGTGTGTGAACTGTCTTTGAGAGTTAGTATTAAGAGCAGTGGAGCTCCAACCCACTTCAATGTGTGCATTCATTGAGAAACATCACATGTTTTTACTTAGTGGACTGCAGCAGCATGATAACACTGCAGATTGTTTGTATAATACTGATTCTGCTGGCTTACAAACTGACAATTATAATCACATGGTGATGGCTGCAATCCTCAAATCTTATAACAGAAATGTTAGAAGAGGGCTGCAGCAGCATGAGATTCAATATCTTTTAGGCAGTGCATGCTAACAGTTTTTGTAAGCTCTGATCTTTTTTGTTTGCTGCAGCTGCACTCCTACCTTCCTCACTGGGCTAAAGTACAGTCACAGAAGAGTGTATTAGTGCAGGCCTCCAGGGAGAAGAGTAGGATGTGCAACAGTACAAACATCTTTGATCATGGCTTATTCATTGCTCTTAAACATTCACTGCAGACAGTGTGTTGTTGTGTTACATTGCTGCAGGCTGGCTTTGCCCTCTTTTAATGTTTGTGGTAGGGGCTGGAATTTGAAGATTGTGGAATGGTTACAGTCTAGAGAAAATGTTAGCTTGCAAGTCAGTAGAATCTGTGTGATACAATTGCAGTAGTCAGCTTCAGTAGTCAGTAATGTAATACAAGTGATGGAGTTTTTGCAATGCACACAAATAAGCAACTTTGGATAATAAATAAATGTGAACAGGGGTGCGGCTGGCTCAGCTGCCTTAGTGTTGCTGACTGACTGTTCTCCCAATCACCCTGGAGTGGTTAATAAAACAATGTGGACGTCAAGTTTGAATGACCTTAGGTAGCAGCAGATTTGTTGTAGAAGTGGAATAGTGAAAAATTGGATTCTCTCCTATCTATATTTGTTAAGTATAGAAAGGGCAAAAAGTCAACAAATATAAAAACATACCTCCATCATCATGTCCTATTTACTGAAACCAGACAATTCCCCTCCCTAATACTGCAGTGGCTATTATTAGCTTACTGATTCATTCACAATCACAGCAACTTGTCAATGACAAGCTTGTGGTTACAGGCAGAGCTGATGCTACTGGCATATAAGTTATGATCTCACAGTAACCATTATGTGTTAACTTCACTGCCTGGTGGTTATTACTGTTACTTTGCTTACTGCTTAAGTGCTTAGTGTTAGGCCTCTAACATGATGCAAATGATGTCATGCCCAGTCATAATGAACAAGTTGTCAGTTATTGTAAGTTCTGAACTGTTTGTGAATGATTATGAAGCTGAATGGATCAGCAATGAATGCAGCCCCTGCAAGTGCATTTTATGGCTTTGTTTTGAACCCCCAACCTAGTGTCCATTCATAGCAGCTGCCAAGTCATCAACTTCCCATGCCCGTGGTGAAGTTGATGAGATTGCCTCAACTATGATGGGGGGTGGGGACCAGTATTGGTCAGAAAATCCTCATAATATTCAAAAGACCTGAACATGACTGAGAAGTCATTAACCATGCCACATTGTCATGCTTTGAGTGCAGTGATGAGTCAAGTTCACCCCAACCTATGTACGAGGTGGCAGCAGAAGGTTTAGCCAGTGCCATTGTGCACTGTGTGACTGAGTAATATGTAAACCCCACCATGCCCTTCTGTGTGTGGCCCCAGCCACATTACTGGTTGCTCACTGTCACACAGCTGCTTTCTGGCATGATTTCATGATGAGTGCCTTTGCTTTGGCTCTTGCCTGTAGTATGTGGTCTGTGGAGCAAAATGAAGAATGATAATGATGATAACCATTTTTTTTTTTTATTTAGTTGTTTAACCAGGTATAGCACACTAAGCTGAAAGCTTTTTTACAGGAGCGACCTGGGAGCACAATTACCATTATTATGACTGTCTGAAGACATTAGACCTCATGAGGATGATGATGATGATTACAATTAATAGCAGAAGAAGCAGAACACTTCAATGAAAAATGGTAGACAGCTACAGGTAGTTACAGCTGAAAAAGACCTGGTGTCAGTATACGAATGATGATGGATATGTTAGTGGTGCTTGTTTGCTTACCCTTGTTTTGGTTTGCATCTTTCGGTTAACTCCAAATGTAAAGGTAGACAGCAAGTGGCCCCTGCAAGTGCAACCAACCACAATATGCTGCCGTGTTATAAGGGAAAAGTGCCAGTACAATGCATGGTCACTCACCGCACATCAGATAATGTGAAGATGACGATATTATGAGCTACAGTCTGTAATCAGCAGAACAGTTGAGTGTTGAACTAGTTAAGCTTATTATTTGGGGGAGATAAGTGAAACTGCAAGACAGCACTGACCACTGTCAAAAGTTGAGATTGGTAATAGAAGTCAATAATACGCTCATTATCTAGGGAGAGCTAGATAGGAATCAGTTAAGCAAGTGTGTGTTGTACTACTGTTGTAACAGGATCCCAGAATCCCATGGCTAGTACCAGGTGCTTGTTAGCTACACTGACATCCAAAGACTGTAACTTAAACATGCACATTGATTGACTTGTCTAGAAAGCAGGGGAGTGGACAGGGGAGATAAATGGTTGGTGGTGGACAGGTGGTGCCTGCCTGTTAAATTGCAGTAGACCAGCAGATTGTCAAGAGACTTAATTTAATCATGTTCACTGACTGACTTGTCTACTACAGACAGCGGAGGACAGTTAAGATAAATGTCTGGTGGCTGAAAGGTGGTGCCTGCCTTTTGAACTACAGTAGACCAGTAGACTGTCAAGTGACTTAACTTAAACATGCTCATTGACTGATTTGTCTAGTACAGACAGTGGGAGACACTTGAGATAAATTACCTGTGGCAGACAGGTGGTGCCTGCATGTTAAGCTACAGTAGACAAGTAGACTGTCAGGCGACTTAACTTAATCATGCTCATTGACTGACTTTTCTACTGCAGACAGTGGGAGACAGTTGAGATAAATGGCTGATGGTGCCCCGGTGGTGGTGCTGTCAGTGTGTTATTAAGCTAGACCAGCAGACCATCATCAAGATACTTAATCGTTCTCATTGATTGACTTGTCTAGAGATAGAAGGGGATGGGTGAGATAAATGGAAGGGTAAGTGAGTGTGATCACATGGCTGGCTGCCTGTAATCAGAACACATTTCCCTGTCACATACAGGGTCAAGTATATAATACAGCAATTCACAAGAAGAATCAGGTAATATTGAGCTGTACTGTGAAACAAGCTCAAGAGTGATGATGGTGGAGGAAGAAAGTCACAGTTTCAAAGGAAGAAAAGAACTGTAACTCATGTCATGTCATGTGAGGGAGCTGGGGGGGTCAAGTTTTGACAGCTTTTAATAATTTTGAAACATGGTAGATTTTTCTGCATATGCAACAGACATTTGGATAGTACTTTTTTTTTTTACTTAGGCAGCAAGCAGGCACACAGACTCAACATTATGCCATTCCTAGCATTGATAGAGCTTCACAGTAGCAGTCCATGATCATGACCAGAATACAGCTATTCCCAGTATGTTTTGTTGCAGTGTAAAAGTAGCTGTATTTCAAAGTTTTTATTACCAAGTCTGTTTCATCTAGCTGTAAGGACCTGTCCACCAACACTGAATAGTCTTTCTACAGGAGCACTAGTTAGTAGTGAAGCATTATAATGCAGGAAACTTTTTTTTATTGTGGGGAATGTCTGTACAGCTTCAGTATTTTTATTTGTGTCTTTCAGGTACTGCTCCAGTTCATGAAGAACTCCACCATGGCTAGGTTGCTGATTTTTTTCAGATTTGAAGAAATCATCATCATCGTCCTCAGGATTGTCTTCAGATGATGGACTACCATGAACAGTATCTTCCTGATGTGACAACAACAGCACTTCATTCTCAAGCATGTTTTTCATAGCTCAGCCTTCATCATTTCCTAGCCATCTGAGATGAAATTGTGGTAATGTGATACTAATGAGAATCAACTCTCTCTGCTCAAAACTGGTACCAAACTGAGAGTCTTCTGCTTTCACAATTGCATCAAGAAGTGGTGATTCATACCGTAATCCTGGTCTCATATCAAGCAACTGTTTTTTCAAAGCCACCAATGTTGGAAGAAGATAGCCCATGTAACATTTTGTTTCCGCCTGCAAAATATCCAGCAAGTTTGCTAAAGGCTGCATTATTTTGCAGTACTCCAGTAAGTAAGCAATGCCATTTGTTCAAAATCTGGTGAGGCCAAGTTCATTGCAGATGTTATTCAAATCATCTTCATCTTTTTCAATGATGGATCTTATTTTGTCCATTTTTGTCTGCTCCATAGTACAAATTCCACCTCGTGTCATTGGGAACAACTAGTTTGGTACCAATTGTGCCAGAGACAGTTTCACTGGCTTGAGAACTTTGGTGTACTTTGTTCTAAAGAGCTGAGCATTTGGCCTTTGTGCTGCAGAAAACCTTTTTGTAGGCAGCGTTTGATGCAGCAGATTCTATATCCTTCACTGCTATTAAATTCAGGATATGAGAAGCACAACGTTGATGTGAAGGAAGATTCTAGGTCTCTTCCATGTCTTCATCCACATCATTTAAAAATGCAGTATACATCAGTGAAGCTTACAACATTTTGTGTGTCATTGTCTTCTTCAGCACTATGACTGCTGCTTCCCCCTGCTTGCTGCTGCTGATCGTGGTCCTCATCATCATCATTTTCCTCATCGTGAACCATGACAGTGCCAATCAATTACCTAGGACACATGCTGACCCGTTGTGGAGAAGCGATTGCAGCAGGAGTTAGTAAAGGCTTTAAAATCATCTAGAACAGGTATGCCACTGTTGCCTAACTAGAGATTTATGTACTAAACTTTCCGGACTTTCTTTGGTATCCTTAGGAAAAAAGGAAAGGAGATTTTGCTGCATTATATCCACGGAGAAAACCTGCAGAGGACAGGCCTCTGGACAACCTCTGGTGTAGTGAGGAGTTCGAGCGGTGGCCTAGCCATGCCCTTGGAGGAGAGACCCAATAAAACCTGCAGGGGCCTATAGGCCAGCCTTTTTATTGGGGGGACTGTGAGAATTTTCAGCCTTTTGTAATGATCCGTGTCTGGTGACCCTAACGTTGATGCAACTCAGTATCTTCCATTTCACACATATTTTCACATATTTACACATGCTTAAATGCTTGTACACTGGTATGCTTATGTTTTAGATTATAAGTTATTGCCTCTGCATAAATTAACACCGTATTTTACTTTTTATCATTTACTTTTTTGAGTGTAGAGACATTGAGATATAGAGATATTTAGAGATACTTATTATCGCCGACTGCGACTGGGACCTGTGTTTTTGTGTATTTTTCTATGCTCTTGGTGCTCCCAGTACTTTACTGCTCATGGTGTAATGGGGATTGTGGAGGGGAGGTTATGAGAGGAGTTAAAGGAGTAATTGCAGACCCAAATTCAAGTGTAAGAACTTCGAAAAGAAGTTTAAAAATTTAAAAATTTAAAAGACTTTTTTGGGGAATTTGAAACCAGGAAGCAGGAAGCTGAAGTGCAATGTGATAGGGTCTGACTGGCACATGACCTGATAGTATTTAGTGTGCAGGTATTAACAGAAGCTGCAACCGTAATCACAGCTACCTTCTTCGCAGCAACAGTATCCAGATAGTAAGCCACTTGGGGTTTGAGGTGTGTTAAAGATCTTTTTATTTTTAAGTGCTTCTTCTCATTGCCCATTGCCCATTATCTTTTTCTACCAGGTTTTGCTCGTGGTCATGTTGGAGATGTGACATTTTTATGTTTAATGTTGATTAGCCCTGAATCGCAGATTACGAACGGTGCTTTAACAGTGTTTTAAAAATGCTATTAAGCATTTTGTTGATGAAGATTTGAGGAGCGAGGAGTGAAGAGCGAAGTTCTGCTAGTCCTGGGAGATAATTTTGATACAGGAGTGCAGGATTTTTACAGCTATTTTAGAGTTTTTGAAGTGCCTGTTTAAGCTCCTATTAGCTCTAGTTACCTCGGAGTGCCCCTATATTATAGGGATAGCACCAAGCACTATTTTCAAACTTTTTTGCAATCCAACAACCATTGCAAAAAGTAAGTTTAGTTGTTTGTCTGTTTGTTAAAATATTGGAAAATTTTACCCTTTTTTTGGTTTGATTTAGCCGTGTTTAAATAATAAATGTTAAATGTTAAATACCTTATGCTATATGTTTGAAACACATGAATTATAGAAATATAAGGGGGTTAAACCAAGGTGTTTTGCTTTCTGGCCTTCTTCCCAGTTGAGGTATTTTCTTGTGATAACATTGCTTAGTTGTATGATAAAAATACATTTAGCTGAATTTAGCTTGCTGAAATAATTGCTAAAAATAAAATACTTACTAGACCGGTTGATTGACTTTCAGGCTGACCTGTTGACTGGTCGACCCTCATTACACGTAATTAGCTGTTTAAAATAGAGTGGCATTAAGGTATTATTCTGTTATTACTTTTATATTTTTGTTTTCTTTCTATATATATGTATACAGTGCCACTGGTGTCTCTGGTGTCTGTGGTATTAACCACTAATGTCTGCGTTGATTCCAACAGAGGAGTCTTTGTGGATAGAAAAACAGCCCTGAAATATTTGAGATAACTTTTCAATTGGAAGCTGTTAATAAGGACATCTCTAAAAGTGAGGTACCTCCTGACAGAAAAGTGACAAACTGTGATCTAGAGAAGATAAGGAATAAGGAATAAAGACTGATTCTGGTTTTGTGGTATTGTGGAACTTTTTTTCTTGGACTTGCTTTGGGTTTATTCTAAAGAAGTTAATAAACTGTGTCAAGAAGTTGAATTTTAAAGAGGGACTTACAGCAGAAAGAAAAGAAAGCTACAAGGTATCATGAATGTAAGATCTATTTAAAATGCTGTGGAGTTCTGTGGAGCTCTGTGGATTTTCTCTGGATATTCTCTGAAACTCTTCTCAACTACCAGACTTGTAATTTAAATCCTAAGTATAAAATGTATTTGCTGACATTTTGAGTATTGATATTGTCATTTGTGATTAATTTGCAGGGTTTATTCAGGTTTTTACAGGTTTATATTCTGACTCCTATTTTTATAGGTATAACTCAATATGCCTGTAATGACTAGGGGTAAGGTAAACAACAAATCATCTGAAAGATTATTGAGAAAAGCAAATATAGTTACTAAAGGTAACAAGAAACAGATGTCAGGAAATACGGGATAAATAGGACAAGTGAATAGATCAGGAATTTTAAATAAAGAAATGAAGGATAGGACAATAGCTAAAAACAATAAGTATAATGGGGATATTGGGCTTTTAGAAAACAAGGAACTGGCCAAGGACAGTAATTTGCCAATTGACAAAGACAAAGGGGATCTAATTAAAGACCTGCCAGATAGTAGAGCAATCAATAAGGTAAAGATTGGTAAAAGCAAACTGATTCAGCCCACTGTCTGGGATCTGTGGAAGGAAAAGGAGATGAAGGTTAATCAAGACACCCAAGGCTATTGAGGTGACCAAAAAACAAGTAAGATAGTGTCCCCAGAATTATTTAATCAAAGGTTAATAAAAAAAAAAACTGAATTTCTTGATCAGAGTATCATGAAAGCATAATAATTTTTTTGAGTTCCCTGGCAGGTCGTTTACAAGATCCTAGATAAATTGAACAGGCAAATGTTGAAGTGAGTAATATGGTGGTAAATATAAAAGAAACCATCCAAGCCAATATTAGGCTGGAAGAAAAAATTAAGGAATTTAAAAGAATAAAAAGAGCCTAATTGACAGTTGTAGCTCCCAATTTTTGATGTCTCAAGATAACAAGGAGGGAAATAGATATAATCAGGGGGTTCAAGAAGAAACATCTTCTGACATCTTATGGTCCATAAATGGAATGACACAATGTATGAGCCCTATAGAAGGAGATACACCCCACTTGGAATTTTTAACCAAGGAATGTGTGAGAGCACTTAGAGATCCATTATTAGCTAATACCGTGATTCATGAACAACTGATTAAAATCTTCCAGAATCTCTCATCTGTAAAAGGGGTCTGTATGGAAAACAAAAACAAAATAGATTGGACATATGATAGACTGGGTAATGGATACTGGGATAAAGGAAGTACTAGATTAAATGAAATAGATCATTGTAGTACAGAAAAAGGTAAAGATATGGATGATCCTAAACAGATAAATCTAACCACAGAACTGAAGTTTGATGTGAATGCTCATATAGATCATGAATTTCTGGAGACTAGATTAGATAAAGACATAACAGGTGAATTAGTAATGTTACCAGGCAGATTTGATCAGAATGATGGTATCATAAAAGAGTTAAGATCAAGGAACCCCTTTAGTATGGAAAAAAAGAATAGAGCAAAGAAAAGGATTAGGAGATAGAGGGCCAGATATTCAAAGCTTTGCGCGGTCCACAAACAGTTTGCGTGGAAATAATGTGGGATTAGCGTGGGTCTGCCATATTCAAAAGACCAACTAGTGCAGGCAAACAGCAGTAGCGCCGGGCTAAGCACAATGATATGCAAGGGGCATAGTGAACATGAATAAATTCGCTATGAAATATTCAGTAACTAGCACCGCGCTAAGGTGTTTAGCGTGACCCATAGCGCGGTACAATTTACCGCCCAGTAAGAGCTGGTCTTAACCCTGGGCAAACAGCTTTTTGCACTTTGTGTGGTGCTATCTCAGCATTAGCGTGGCTTGCACAGCCCTAACATATGAGTATGACACTTAGAAACTGCCAGACATGGAGGAAACATGCTGCTCACTGATGGCACCACCATGATGCCATCAGCTGCCACCAGTCCGAGCCAAGCACAAACAGTGAGGGGTGATCTGACCCACAGGGGACAGCATGGTAGTGTGTCCATATAGCACACACCTGCAGACCATGCATCTGTGGTGTGTAACAGATGCCAGCACACACATGCAGCACTGTGGGCATGGTGGCCAGTGAGGGGAGGGTGTATGGGTGGCCAGACCTCATGACAGCCCTGGTGTGGCCACAAGGCTGGCACACATCACTCAGTGCACATGGGCCAGTAGTGGGATTACGTCACCACCTGTGTGCCTATCAGATCCTACGTGCCCCCTCAGCCACCTACCACACAACTGTACAGATGCCACAGCACACACTGCCAGCCATGTACATGACACTGTGTGCATCCCATGCCACAGGTGCAGCATCTGTGGATCACACAACAGTGTGATAGTACTGTCCACTGTCAGTAATTACCTGCAAGCTGTGCCTGTCACTGTGTACAGTGCAGTGGTCATCATTGCCCTACATACCATAGGCAGTGTCGTGTCCTTCACACTACCAGCCCTTTTGCTACTGTAGTGTCTGCTGTGCACTGTAGCATGACCTACAGTGTGAAGGTTGCATGCAACACTACCACCATCTGTGCCTATGCCGTGTTGTCCCCTGGGGTACAATATGCTATGCTGTGCTGTACTGTTTACATGAAGCCTGCAGCTATCATCATGCACTGCCTGACTGACCTACAGGTGGAGCTGCGGTTGGATCTGGCCAGCCCCTGTACCTCCAGACTGACCTACAGATGGAGCTGTGGGACCCTGCAGTAACGCTGTGAAAACTGCATGCAAATCAGGGTATGAGGAGATGCTAATGTGGCTGTTTGCTCAGAGACTATCTAAGTAAGCTCATTGGCATGTCACTTTTGAATATGGCAAAGTTTAGCATGGGGCTAACATGTTTGCACCGGGCAAACCACTTAGCTCTGCGCTAAAGCCGCTCTAACATGTTAGCATGGCGCTAACAGTTCGGGGAATATTATACAGTTTTGATCACTGTTTTTTCATGTGTGCTGCTGCCTGCAGCTGTACTGGGTCCATGCATTTGCCAGAACACACATTGGCCACATAGTTCCTCTCTACCTACCCTCACATCACTGTGCACTGTGTTGTTGTTGTGGTTTGCATTTCCTGGTTGCTGAATTCAGTGCTGTCTTATTCCAGGGCTACGTTTACCCTGCACTCCCAGCCCAGTTTGCACGGACTCATTCCCATGGTATATTCAGAAGCTGTTTGCCCTGGGCTATTCCTTTTGAATATAGCTTGCTTTGTGCTCCAGGCTAAGTTTGCATGCCAGGCAGTGTTCAAAAGCTTTGAATATCTGGCCCAGAGGATCTAGAGAATTAATAGTAAATGAAAAAAGAAAGGAGACTGAAGAACAGAAACAAGTGGTCTTTGTTAGTGAAACATCAGAAACTTGTACCGGTGAGGAAAGTTGGACTGGTAAAAGGAGAATATCGAATGTGACTAGAAAAATTAAAGAGAGGGAAAGCCCTCCAGTGAAAAAATTAAAATCTAATAGGAATTCCTCAACAAAGGTAAGGAAGGTAATGGGAAAAAATGTAGAGGTTGGGAAAGAGGGAAAAACTAAGAGGACAAAAAAGTATTATTAAAAAAGGGATAAGAAGAATAAAGAAAAACAAAAGATAAAGGGAACATCTGTACAAAGGTCTGAAATATTGATTGAAAGAGAGAATAGCTTTACAGTTTGTAATGACGAACTGAGTGGTGAAGAAAAAACAGACAAAATGAGGTGGTTGGAAAAGGAGAAGGAATTGAAGATACAAAAGAACTTGGAGAGCATCCTATATAGAACACTGGAGACTGACTTTGTCCTACCTCTATGTAAAGTCCCTATCATGCCAGAAGAAACTGAAAAGAAACTGAATGAAAATCTAAAACAACTTATAGGATCAGTATTACAAAATAAGATCTCTAATGACATATTTATGTCTAAATTTAGTATTATCAGACCGTTAATGGACACAGAAATGGTCCTATTGCTCTCTGACCAATATTATGCATTAAAAGCTATGGAAAACCTGAAAATTGGATTAAGGGAAATGGGAATGGAACTGGATAGGGTTACTGAAATTAAATCATTCTTTCCAGGGTTCTCTAAAAATAACAAAAGTAAGTTTGACTTAAAGAAGGATTTGGTGATTTCAGTTTTTGGTTTGAGTAGCTTTTAATATGAAACTAAATATAACCTTTGTGCAAAGGTTATTGACCTGTTACAGAATTTAACTAAGGATAAGAAGTTGAACTGCATGGTTAAATATGTCAAAAGACATGATGATGGGGGACAAATCTCAATGGGGTCAAAAGTGAGAAAGACTATAGATATATTCTCTCTAAAATGGAGTTACTGGATAGAGTGGAAATATATCTACATGGAGAATATGAAATAGTGGAAGGGATGGGTGAACTAGTATTGGGAAATGAACACTGGCTACATATGGTTAAAACAGCGAATCGTTACCAAACACTACAGGATTTGGAAGATTGACATTCATCAGTTAAGAATTGTAGTTTTGGTGAAGAAGTGAATTCAGATGGATATACTATGCTCTCATGGAATATAGCAGGCATAAATGATAGAAGAGCTGACCCCTCTTTTGTAGATTACTTGACACAGTTTAGTTGTATTAGTCTTCAGGAAACTTGGTCCAGGAAATATTTAAAATTTAATGGTTATAAAAACCTTTTTAAACAGGCAAGGAGTGCCACAAAATATGGTAGATTGTCAGGAGGCTTAAGTACATGTGGCAAAATATTAGATAATGTCCAACATACTGAAATAGACATTGATTTAGAACATATTTTGCCTATAACAATGGTAATTAACATATTAAGCTATATAATTATTAATGTATACCTTCTGCCTAAATGTTCCAAATATGCTGAAGACAGAGATATAGACAAACTAGTTGGTCTAATAGAAAGTTGTTATATAGCAGACCCCTGTTGTATGTTTATAATAATGGGTGATTTTAATGCAAGGGTTGGACATAGCCAGAAATTATCTGGGGACATGGCTTGGGCATGTGCAGTTTTGGATCCCAATCCTCTTAGCACAATTAGGAGATGTAGGGACCAGAGGCATTGTAAAAGAGGAATGAGACTTGTCCAAGAACTGAAAAAAAAGCATTAATATTGTTTAATGGGAGAACATGGGGAGATAAAGAAGGAGCATTTACTTATGTAGGAACAAAGGGGTCCTCAATATTAGATCTCTGCTGGATCTCCCTTGAATTGGTTTCATCCTTGGATGATCTTAGGGTCAGGTTGAAAACAGAAAGTGAACACTAACCCCTAGAAATTAAAATAAATCTATGGTCACATCTAAAAAATCAGGAGGTAAGAGATGAAGAGATAGTAAGGGTAAGGAAAGGGATTAGATGGGACTTATTGTCAGAATTTAAATCTATTTGGCTATTGATAGATTTTGGAATTAGAGAATAATTACTAAGTTTAAATCAATGTAGATCTACAATGGACTATGTTATTAAGTTTAGTGAGATCATAAAGTTCATATCTATTATATTAAAAGTTTCCATTAATAAGGTAAAGAAAGGGAGTAAATGGTATGATGCAGAATGTAGAAATTGTTAAAAGGTTTTGAATAAATGTGCAAGAAGAATGTACAAATGTCCAACTAAAATTAATAAATCCGAACTGAAAAAAAAGGAACAATTATAAGAGGATTTTGGAAGAAAAAAATAAAAAAAATATAGAATTAAAGTGTGGAATCAATTTGAAAAAATAACTAAAGAGAATGATAATAAAAAATTCTGGCAGATAGTTTTGAAAGGATGGGACAAAATTCCAGAGCAGATGGAAAGTTATATAGACCCTTTGTCATGGGAAACATATTTTAATATTTTAAAGCTATGTTTTATGTACACGGTGGTGAACAGTATAAAGGAAAGGAAGAATGGACCCCATTATCATTTAAAATTTCTCTAGATAAAATATCTCGAGCTAATAATGAAGCAAAAAGACATAAAGCCGCAGCACCGGTTGGGATTCCAATGGATATTATTAGAGATGACCTGCTTTTATGGACATCGGTACTCTCAGGTTTATTTAATAATGTTATCTATACAGGTAGGATTTCAAATACATGGAGGAAGAATATAATTGTCCCCATTTTTAAGAAGGGTGATCATAGAGATCCTAGTAACTATAGACCAATTAGTTTATTGGATAACTCTCAAAAAATATTTGCAAAGGTACTACCTAATAGAATAGTGGAATGGGCAGTTAAGGAAAACATTTTGGATGAGGCACAGGATGGCTTTATGCCAGGCCACTTCACTATAGACCAGTATTTTGTTTTATCCCACTTGATACATAAATACATAAATATAAAAAAACAGAAATTATTCTTTGTTTTCATCAATTTAAGGGCAGCTTTGACAGGGTAATGAGGGGAAAATTATGGGAGGTATTATATAATTATGGCCTAGACCGTGATATACTACAGTTAATAAGAAATTTATATCAAGATAATCTTACTTCAGTACGATATAATATAGAGGGTGATTGCACTAATACATTCCCAACTAATACAGGCCTCCATCAAGGATGCATGTTATCCTCCATCCTGTCCAATTTGTTTCTTAATAAAGCATTGATTGGGATTAGTTATCTGGAACTGCACATGCCCAAACTAGGTTCTAAAGAATGTCCATACTTGGCCTATGCCGATTATGCGGTATTGATATCTACAAGTTATCTGGGGATAAAAAAGAGCTTAAACCAGTTTTATAAAGAATGTCTCAATCTTGATCTTGAGATCAATTTTAGTAAAACAAAGTATATGATATTTAGCAATAATTTTGTTAGGAAAGGTAAGCTGTGTAGATTAAGCTGTGGGAACAATTAAATTGAATATGTGACAACATTTTGCTATCTTGACGTAGTATATGCATATAACCTCAAATGGAGAGAACACTTTAATTTAGTAACTGCTAGGTTAGACAAAGTTAATGCCCCTTTTTGAGAGATTTAGCTACAAATATTGAGGCCAATCAGTAAGGGGACCATTGAGGGTAATAAATGCTAAAGTACATTCCCAGATCTTATATGGGGCAGAGAGTTGGGGGCTGGAAAAAACAGACCAGCTAGAAATAATAGTTAACACATTTTATAAACAATTATTGGCACTACCTAATGGTGCTGCCTCCTGTTTAGTTAGACTCGAATTAGGTCAACTTCCAAATAAATGCTGGGCTGAAATTAGAATGATTAATTACTGGCTTAAAGTGTATAATATGCAAGATAGTTATCTCCCCGGGTTGTATATAGAGGAGATGTTGATATGTAATCGAATGGCTTCACTTTCCCGAGCACTACTATATTGGAAAAAGTAATTAAACCATATGGGCTCCTGGAATTGTTAACAAAAGGTTACAGAGTCCAGAAGGAAGAAATAAAGGTAATTATTAAAGCCAGAATAAAAGACATTTATCTTCAGCAGGAAATTGCAATGGCAAAAAATTATAAACATAGTGTATGGCTGGCCAATAATGTGAAGAGTCAACTGGGATTGAATCAATATTTATATTTAATAAAAAATCCCATCAATAGGAAAGCATACACAAAATTCAGATTTGGATTTATTGAAAGTAACAGTTTAAATAAAACATACGGAATTGGTAAAACCAAGATATGTGCTTGTGAAAAAGATGAAGATTCCACAAAACATCCTCTTATTTTGCTCATTGTATAAAATTCAAATGTTATTTTATTTAGGTGAAATTTTATTGGAACTAGATATGGAACTGAAGTATCAGTTTAATTATCTTTTAAAAACATGCAATATATTGCACTTACAAAGAATATTACAGTTTTGCAGGATCATAGAGTATAAAAAGTTAAATATTTGTAATAAAACCACTATTTTAGGAAATTATTGTGATATTTAGATTAAGATATGTATTTTATAAACAGCAATGCTCATTGTGTGTGTATTTATAATTAATGTGATAACTGTTCTAAAATGTGTTATGTGGAAATTGAGATATGTAATTTGATGCATTGAATGTATGTTCAATGATACTGTAAAAACAATTTTAATTTGTTAACAATAAATTATTACTACTACTACTACCATGACAGTGCCAGTGGTGGGTGTGGTTTTATCACAGCCAAACACATGAAATGCCTTTGCAAAGTTTGTTCTATTATCTGTGACAGTTTTAACAACCCTGTTCTGAATGCAATATTTCAAGTGTATCTGTTCAAGTTTTGAGGCAATAACATCATACGTGTGCCTGTCTTATTCGCATGCATGACAGTGCTGCTCACTTTATCAGCAATGTTTTCACATCAATCCAATGCACAGTGACACCTAGGTAGCTCCTATTATGTGCTGTCCAAATGTCAGCAGTAGCACAGATATGACTTACATTGCTGAATTCAGTAATCAAGTTTAATTTCTTGTTTTGGTACATTTTCTCTATTCATTCTGTCAGTGTTTTACATGTCATGACTTTCCTATTTGGCTGTAGATCCATGACTAATCTGACAAATGCAGGCTGTTTGACAGCATTGAATGACTGTAGATCTTCAACTATAAACTGAATAATAAGCTTGTCAACACAAGACTGACTGACAAGGGAACACTTTGTGGATTCAAATAACAGTTGTTGGAGAAAACAATTCTTAATTTTATTCACAGCTGCTTCAGACAGTACAGAATTTCCACTGCTGCTTGAGCTTGAAAATTCATCATCCACTTCTTCTTCCTGGTCATCTCATGACATTTTGTGAGCAAGGGTAGTCATGTTTGGATTAGTATAACCACTGCTGCTGCATTTGGACACAAGTTTTTTTGAATTTTTCCAAAGATGAAGGATGGATGCATTCCATATCTTTTTTTAAGTCTGATGTACTGTTTTTGAGGTTAACAGAAGCTTCACTTTAGGCATACAAAGTTTACACTGAACAAAAATGTTTTTCCCTTCTCAGCTTTTGCTTCAAAGTACTCTCCCAAATACCACTTTTGAAAAACCAACACACTCCTTAACCGTGACTCAGTATGTGGTGGCGTAAATGAGGATGAAGAAGAGGTGGAGGAGGATGCATTTTGCCATTCAGGTTGATCAGCCTCATTGTCTTGTGTTTATTTTTGGTTAACAGACATGGTAAATGGACACTGTCAGTTTGAAAACCACATTATTGTAATGCTTTCTAAACGTTTTGGAATATTTGACACATGAAATGTATATAGAAAACATATTTTGCCTTGTAGTTTGTCTACCATCACAGTACTCTATTTAATTTAAATAACAGCAACTTTTTCTTGGGTCAGGTGAAACTCCATGGTTAGGGTTGGACCTCCCACGACACACAGCACGTTTCGGACCACCCATGTCTTATGCACCCACATGATCACTGTCCCTGCAAGCACACATATAGTATTCTTTCTTTTCTGCTGGCTTCACAACAGGTGCTCTGTGTGACTCGTTCCCTCTGCTGCTGTCTGATTCTACTTTCTGGTTGGTAAGTTATTCTGTGTTCTGAACTGTTGCTGCTTTGTACTGTTTCAGTATCTATTTGAGGCTCACAGCAACAAAAATTGTTTTCAAGCATGCACTTTTCCCACAGTCCCTAAATGTACTTTTATTTTATTCCATTTGGTACATGGGACATCACTTCTTGAATGGGCTCATCGCATTGTCTATAGGTCTTGGGAGAGAGAGGAGAGAGAGAGAGAGATAGACACACATACACACACAGCTGGCATTACCATGGTTCATGACATTTTCAAAGTATTGTAACATATGTGCTCTTTCTCTGTCTCTCTCTCTTTCTCTCTCTCTCTCTCCAGTCATTTAGCTTCATGTGTAAGGCAATCTACTGTCTGCTCATTGACATTGCAGCATCTCCTGTTAGTATCGGCATCCTCACTTTGCAATAGTGCTGCAATGTCAAACCATGACTGCATGTGCAATTCATGCTCCATTTCAGCGGAGATTACACAACCACAGTCCCACAGTGAACAGAAAAGCACAGGCATGCTGACTTGCATTGGTGTGCAGTGACAGAGACCCCCTGGCAAGTCCATGTTCAATATTGTCATTCGGGAATGGCATCATTTATCACCTCATTGTGTCTGAAAGTTGTTTTTCTTTTATGCTTTGCCTTCATCATATCCCTTTTTTTTTTCTTATTCAGGGTGTTGTGACAAATATCATGGATCTAGTCACTGCACAATGTATCTGCATCACTTTACTCTGCCACCCTAATGCTTTCATATATGTAGCACTTTTGTTTCCCTAAATGTTCATATTGATTTTTCACTGTACCTACATTGTTTTTTTTAGCTCTTGTGAGCTGTCCCACATTTCTGTGGTTTTCCATTTCACTGGTTCTACTAATGGCCAAGTAAACATAGCCTTCTATTGTTTTTCTTTTATTTTCTCTGTCTGTTACTTATGTCTGCAAATGCTGTTGAGTGTGGTTGCGACATGATAGAAAATACCTCGCCCTGGCCTTTATTACACATTGTCACAAAGTGACTTGCAAAGTGACTTGCCAGTTTGAGGTGGCTGTGATTCTAACAGATTAAACACTAGCTGATTCTTATTTTATCTTACGCTTTTTGTACCTGGGTAAGGACAATTAGAACCAAGGGACTGTGTTCTTGTTCAGAAACTCACAGTATGCAAATGGAGGTTTTGGGAATCAAACCTAGGTGTGCTGGATGTACCAATGTCATTCACAGCTCACCACGCTAACCTCTAAGCTATGCTGCTAAATTAGATTAGGTGCACTGATCTATCGAGTCTGCATGGGCATCAGTGCCTGCCCAGGGCACTGTTATAACCACCCCATCCTCACAAGGTCCTATCCCCAAACCCCAGTAGAGTATCTGGGATGCACCCTTCCCCTGTGCATATACAATCTTCTCCGCAACTCCTCCTCAGTTGTAACAGTCTCCTGCTCCATAGCAGCACATTATATGGCTCTACCACTCTCTCAGTGAAGTACTGTCTCCTTTTTTCCACCCTTAGTCTCCCACAGACCAGCCTCATTGAGTCACCACTTATTGTCCCTACACCCCTCTGCTGCATCACACTATCAATGCTTACCGTTTATTCCCTTGAGATATCTGAAGGCCTTGCTCAAATCCTGTCTGTTCCTCCTCTTCTGTAACGAGTATACGTTGAGCCCCACTAGTCACTACCCATACTGCTTTTCCCCTGTACCCTGTATCATCCTGGTCACCCTCCTCTGGACCCTCTCCAAAAGATCAATATTCATTTTCCAGTATGGATGCCAAAGCTGAATGCAGTACTCAATATGTGGCCTAACCATGCAATTAGAAAGCAGAAGTAGCACTGCACATGCTCCTTGATGTTGTCCCCTTAGCTATGCACCCCAGCATTTTATTTACATGTGCTGCATCTCTTCTACACTGCTCCAAGTTATTCATTTTGGCATCTACCTCCACCCTGAGGTCCTTATCCCCCTTAGAAACTTGCATTGTCTCTCCTACGATGTTTTACACAAGAGCAATTTTTTTGTTGCCCCAGGTAAATAACTTTGCATTTCACAGTCTTGTAATTTAGTTTCCAGGCACATGACCACCTCCCCCGAGTCTCCATGTCTTCCTGGAGAGCCAATTTACATTCCTTCCCATCTGCCACTGCCTACATGATTGAGTTGTTTGCAATGAGGCTCATAGAAACATAGAATTTGATGGCAGATAAGGACTGCTTGGCCCACCTAGTTTGCCCATTTCTCTACCTAATGGTTAAGCTGCATATTCTAGTTAACCAACAGCCTACTTCCTTGTACCCCTCACTAGAATCGTCTTATGTCTGTCCCATGCATTTTTGAATTCCCTCACTGTTTTTGACTCTATGACCTCCTCTGGAAGGCTGTTCCATGCATCTACAACCCTCTTTGTGAGGAAACACTTCTTCACATTACCTCTGAGCCATCCCCCCTCTTTCTTCAAATTGTGCCCTTATTCTTACACATCTCTTTTTCTGAAAGATGCTACCCTCTTGGACTTCGTTGATTCCCTTGAGATATTTGAAAGTTTTTATCATGTCCCCTGTCTCCCTCCTTTCCTCAAGGCTATACAACTTAAGCTCTTTTAGTCTTTCTTGATATGTCTTCTGGTGCAGACCCTGCACCATTTTGGTAGCCCTGCTCTGGACAGCCTCCACCCTGTCTATGTCTTTGCAGAGATGGGGTCTCCAGAACTGTACACAGTACTCAAGAGGTGGTCTTACCAACTGTCTGTACAGAGAGCCATCAAATTCCTGTTTTCTACTGGTGATGCCTCTCTCTATGCATCCCAGGATCCCTCCAGCCCTCCTTACTGCCTTTTCACATTGCTGGCCCACGTTTAGGTAATATGATATGACTACCCCCAGGTCCCTTTCCATTTTTGTTGTTGTCAGTATCTCACCCGCATTGTGTACTTTTCTCCTGGGTTTTGTTTCCCAGGTGCATTACTTTGCTCTTCTTTGTGTTGCATCTAAGCTGCCAGACATTTTACCATTCCTCCTACCTTGCCAAGTCCCTTTTCATCCTTTCCACCCCACCGTGCTTATCAACCCTCTTGCAGATCTTTGTGTCATCTGCAAAGAGACATACTTTTCCTTCCAGTCCCTCTGCAATGTCACTTATAAAGACATTAAAAAGGACCGGCCCAAGTATTGAACACTGCGGTACCCCACTAGTAACCCCCCCTTTCTTCACTGTGGACTCCATTTACTATTACTCTTTGTGTCCTGTTGTCCAGCCAGTGTTTTACCCAGACTACCACGCTGGGACCCACACCCAGGTTGGCTAATTTGTTTATTAATCTTTTGTGTGGGACTGTGTGAAATGCCTTGCTAAAGTCTAGGTAGGCCATGTCCACAGCCCCTCCCTGGTCTACTACTTTGGTTACCCAGTCAAAGAAATCAATTAGGTTTGTCTGACATGACCTTCCTGCTGTGAATCCATGCTGCCTTGGGTCCTGTGCCCCACTGGCCTCTAGGTACTCAACAATTATTTCCTTCTGAAGTGATTCCATCATTTTCCCTACCACTGAAGTCAAACTGACAGGTCTGTAGTTTTCTGCCTCTGTCTTGCTCCCACTTTTGTGAAGGGGAATCACATCCACCTTCCTCCAGTCCTCAGGTACCACATCGTCCTCCCATAATTTATTAAAAAGGGTAGTTAGTGGTGTTACTAGTTCTTCCATTAGTTCTTTTAGAATTCTGGGGTGAATCCCATCAGGCCCCATTGCTTTATCCATCTTCAGTTTTTAGAGTTCTTTCAGAACCCTTTCTTCTGTGAAAGGACTAATATCAACCCCCTTATCCAGAGAGCTTCTATTGACGGGGTTAGATATCTCCTCCTGCTTTTCCATTGTGAATACTGAGCAGAAGTATTCATTCAGTATCCCTGCTTTTTCACTGTCACTCTAGGCCCAACCACCGTCCTCTTTATTCAGCTTCAGTATCCCTGCTTTAGTCTTTCTTTGCTCCCTAATGTACAGTACCTATAAAAGGTTTTGTCCCCCTTCTGAACCAAGCTGGCTATCTTTTCCTCTTTACCTTTTCATCCCACTCAGGATAACACTTTGATGTATGATATATATATATATATATATATATATATATACACATTAACTGGAGTGGCACATCACCAAACACTGTGGTACTGAGCTGATGACTCTACTGGGAGTTGAGCCCCTCAACCATCACCTTTGGTATACGCCATGCAAGCCAATTTCATATCCACTCGCCCATCTGCCGCCACCACCTCCACCAGCTTCTCTAGCAACCCTGTATGTTGCTCCAAGTGAAACAACAAGCAGAATTATTGAAAGACTACATCCACTGACCTGCACTGATCCAGCGCTCTCATCAACCCTTCGTACAACCCCACTATGTTGATCTGACAACATCTCCCCCTAACAAAGCCATGACTATGCTCATCTAGGAGCCCACGTCTTTAGCAAGCCTTCCTGCCTCTCTTTCTAAATGACCTCCATCGCTTTGCCCACTATCAATGTTAGCCTAAGTATTCTATGATTTACAGTCTCCTTTATAGAGCTGCCCTTGTATATTGGCATGATATGGGCCATCCACCAGTCTTGTGGTACCCTTTCTGACTGAAGGGAGGTGTTAAAAGGGCCTGCCCGAGTTGTGCCCATGGTGTTAGCTACTTGCACCCTGTTGTGGATCCTGTCTGGGCATGTTGCCTTGTCTGGTGTTATGGCCTCACAGCCACCTACTGTGGATTTCTACATCCATTGCCCCTACTTCATCTGCTGGTCCACCTTCCCCCTCCATTTGCAATGCTGCTCCCCCCATCCTCCTTCCTGAAGATAGCTGCAAAAAAAAATATTCATATCTGTGCCTGCTCAACCAAGTCCTCCACCCACCAACTCCATGATCTCAGCCAACTAATCTTCCCATTCTTATTTCATCTTTGTCTGATATACTTGAAGAAGCCCTTTCTCACCCCTTATACTCCACTGTACCAATCTCATCTGCTCCCCTGCCTTTTCTGACCTCTCATCCCTGGTGAACCTCCAGTCTTCTGTATCATACTCAACCTTGGTTATAGCCCCCCCTAGAACGATTGTATTGTCTACAAGCTGCCTTTTTCTGTCCCTCACTGCATCTTGTACCTCCCTTGTCCACCGGCTCTGCTTCTTAGCTCTGCCCTACTTGTGTCTGTCCCTCATGCAGGCCATGTTTTCCACTATGCACCCCATTTTAATAACTTGCCAATAGGCCTCAATGCCCATACCTGGCCTGATGTCATGAAAGCAGCCCCTGAGGATCTGATCTATCTCCCTGAAGTCAACACCTCTAAAATCAACCACTGATGTTTAAATATGTTCTAATCCCCACCTCCCACCCCGGGCCATGGAATACCAGACTATGGTGTGTAAACTTTCTGCCTATTGTTCCCCATCAACTATGCCCCTGACGAGCTCACAGTATGACAATGGCACATCAGGACTCAACCCTTCCTCATTGGGTCACTCGGTATCTGTGCAAAAAACACATTCCTGCAGATATCCAGCAGGTGCTGCTCCCTGCCCTATGAGGATGCCATACTGCCCAGTCTGCTGCTGCCATATTCAGATCCCCCAGCACCACAGTTCTTCCCTTCCCCCCTTCCACAGTGGTTCTGTCCCAAGTGTGGTGCCCTGTGTCCCAGTATCATTGCTGTAAATAAGCAAGGGGACCATAGATTGTTTCACAACAACTTATTTTTCCTGTGTTGCAGTTTCACTACTCAGCACTATGTGATCAGTATTCATAGGTTAGGTGTATAAAACAATTCTGTTTTTTGAAGTAGAGGCAATGTTGCCATGGATAACTATGTTCTCTAAAACTTCAAACCGTTGCTTAGCACTGCAGATCATCATCATCCGAGTATCACAGGGACTTATATAGATGTGGTTTCATAGGTTACACGGGTGGGTAGTGAAGCATCCCGACCCATAATGCTGGTAATGATGTGTCTCCCAGTAAGTGATACCATTCAGTCTACTCTTACATATGGTTGTAACCCCTTACATAGAAACATAGACTTTGACGTCAGATAAGGACCGCTTAGCCAACCTAGCCTGCTCATTTTCCTACCTACTTGATAAGCTGCAGATCCGAGTTAATCAACAGCCTATTTCTTCCTACTACCCACAAGAATTGCCTTATGTCTGTCAGATGCATTCTTGAATTCTTCCACTATTTTAGACCCCACAACCTCCTCAGGAAGGCGGTTCCATGAGTCCACCACCCTGTCCATGAAAAAAAACTTCCTCACATTGCCCCTGAGCCATCCCCCATCTATCTTCAAATTGCGTCCCCTTGTTCTTGCACATCTCTTTTTCTGAAAGATGATACCTTCTTGGATTCTGTTGATTCCACTGAGGTACTGTACAAAAGTTTCTATCATGTCCTCCCTCTCTCCCTTCTTTCCTCAAGGGTATACATATTAAGCTCATTTAGTCTCTCCTCATATGGCTTCCCTTGGAGATCCTTCACCATTTTAGTTGCCCTCCTCTGGACTGCTTCCATCCTGTCTATGTCCTTGCAGAGATGGGGTCTCCAGAACTGGACGCCGTACTCCAGATGGGGTCTCACCAACTGTCTGTACAGAGGGATAACAAGTTCCTGTTTTCTGCTGGTGATGCCTTTCCCTACACATCCCAATATCCCCCCAGCCCTCCCTACTGTCTTCTCACATTGCTTGCTAACATTAAGGTCATCTGATATGATTACCCCCATGTCACTTTCCAATTTTGTTGTTGTTACTATCTCCCCCACCCCCCATCTACTCTTCCCTGGGTTTTGTTCCCTAGGTGCATTGTTTTGTGCTTATTTACATTGAATCCAAGCTGCCATATTTCTGCCAATTCTTCAACCTTGCCAAGTCCCTTCTCATCCTTTCCACCCAACCTCTTGTGTATCAACCCTGTTGCAGATCTTTGTGTCATCTGCAAAGAGGCATACTTTTCCTTTCAGTCCCTCTGCAATGTCACTTATAAAGACATTAAAAAGGACTGGACCCAGTACTGAACTCTGCGGTACCCCACTAGTAACCCCCTTTCTTCAGAGTAGACTCTGTTTACTATTACCTTCTGTGTCCTGTTGTCCAGCCAATGTTTTACCCAGGCTACCACCCTGGGACCCACTCCCAGGTTGGTTAATTAGTTTATTAATCTTTTGTGTTGGACTGTGTCAAATGCCTAGCTAAAGTCTAGGTAGGCCATGATCTACTACTTTGGCCACCCAGTCAAAGAAATCAATTGGATTCATCTGACATGACCTTCCCACTGTGAATCCATGCTGCCTTGGTTCCTGTGCCCCACTAGCCTTTAGTTACTCAACAATTCTTTCCTTCAGAAGTGATTCCATCATTTTTCCTACCACATAGGTCAAAATGACAAGTCTATAGTTTCCTGCCTCTGTCTTGCTCCAACTTTTGTGAAGGGGAATCACATCCACCCTCCTCCAGTCCTCAGGAACCACACCATCCTCCCATGATTTGTTCAAGAGGGTAGTCAGTGGTGTCACTAGTTCTCCCCTTAATTCTTTTAGAATTCTGGGGTGAATCCCATCAGGCCCCATTGGTTTGTCCACCTACAGTTTTAGGAGTTCTTTCAGAACCCTTTCTTCTGTGAAAGGACTGGGATCTACCCCCTATTCAAAGTGCTTATATTAATTGGATTAGATACCTTCCCTTGCTCCTCTTTTGTGAATACTGAGCCAAGGTATTCATTTGGTATCCCTGCTTTTTCACTGTCCCTCTCTGCCCACTCACCGTCCCCTTTATTCAGTCTCACTATCCATCCCTTTCTGTTTCTATGCTCCCTAATGTACCTATAAAAGGTTTTATCCCCCTTCTTAACTGCTTCTTAACTGAGTTGGCTATCTTTTCCTCAGTTTTGGCATTTTCTATTCTGACTGCCTTCCCTGCTTCCTTCTGCCTTAACTGGTACAGTTCTCTGTCCTGCTCCTTCTGTTTCCTTATACTTCCTAAATGCTATCTTTTTCTCCCTAACCTTCCCCACCACCTCTTTTGAGCACTATAGTTGCTTTTTCTTTCATTTTGATATGTTTATTTGCTTCACAGAAAGGCTTGTTGCCTCTGTGATGGCAGTTTTAATGTTTCCCCATTGTTGTTCCTCCCCTCCTTCTTGCATGCTTGCTAGTGCTTTTCATGAGGCACTCTCCTATTTTGACAAAGTCAGCCCTCCTGAAGTCCAGTATCCTCACTTTTGTATGGCTTGATTCTGCAGCTGAGTTTATCATGAACCACACCGTTTGGTGGTCACTTGTTTCCAGATGGCGACCCACTTCTAGATCTGATATCCTCTTTCTGTCTCCATTTGAGAGTACCAGGTCTAAGATTGCTCCCTCCCGAGTGGCTTCCAACACTAGTTGTCTGAGGCATGCCCCCTGTAGGGAACAGAGAATAGCTTTGCTCTTGGATGTGGCTGCAGTAAAGGTGCTCCAGTTAACATCGAGCATATTCAGGTCCCCCATCAACAGTATCTCCAATTTTTATGCCATCCTAAGGTGGCCTTCTATCATATCCTTGTCCATTTCCTCCCCTTGAGATGGGGTCTGTACACAACCCCTGTGCAGATTGTGGTGTTATTTCCAGTCTCCAAGGTGACCCACAGTGCCTCGTCTCCTCTCTGTTTACTCTTTTGTTCCATTGCTTTTATCCCTTCCCTTACATAGAGAGCTACTTCTATCCCTCCTCTACCCTTCTTGTCTCTCCTGTAGGTTGTGTACCCTCATATGTTAACATCCCAGTCATGTTTCTCTGTGTACCATGTTTCTGTAACTGCCACAATATCCAGGCATCCCTCTTCCATCAAGGTCACCAGTTCATGGAGCTTGTTGCCCAGACTATAGCCATTGATATGCAATACCCTCCATTTTTTGCCCCATCCCTGTCCTTACTGCCTTTGTCTTTTTCCCCATTTGCCCCTTCCCTTCTCTTCTCCCTATCACCATCTCTATTGTGGTGTTTACGTCACTAACTACTTTGATTGTTTTGGGGGGGGCTTTGATTTCCCTGCTCCATTCTAGTGCCTCCCCCCTTGGCTCATTTAAATACTTGCCAATGCTCACAAATCCTTTCAACACTCTATGCCTTGTGGTACAGGAGGTGAGTGTTGGTGGGGACGATGTCACTAGGGCTGGAACTGACAGGGTGGGGAAGACAGAATGTGGGGGGGAGAGAGGAGGCCCAGAAATCATGAGGAACGGGGGGCATGGTGTGCAAGAAGGCAGTGGCAGGTGGATGGACTGGCAGAGAGACTAGTGGGGGGAAGGGAAAGGATGGGGATCAGGTGAACAAGGAGGAGGCTGCAGAACTTGTGGTGGCTGAGGTCAGGGTCCGGGGGGCATGGCAGGTAGGACTGGCCTAAACGTGGATGGGATGAAAGTGATTAAGAACAAAGCTAGGCCAACAGATAGGGTGCCCCCTTGAGTGGTCCTCTGCCCTTACCCTCAATGTTATGATAGTGGGGACAGCGCATTTTGCACTACAACCTGGCAACCCTGCATGCTTCCGTCTCTGTGCTGCTTTACCTCTGCCTTTACCCATAACTAGGGGGTAAGCTCCTTCACAGAAATCTTGCCAGTGCCTAGGTCTAGTGGGGAGAACTAGCCAAACATTGGGATGTTTGCAAAGACAGTCAGTCTGTCATGGTGACCCAGCATCAACTATCCTCCAGTACACTCAGATTTAACTACTAGTATCTGGATCTGTCCACTTTGCTGCTGCACCAATCTCAAGGAAATAAATTGTTAGATTGCCTCTGGAAATTACTACTATTGGGGGAAGAATCGAGCCCCCACACCTGTCGCCAAGAGGTGCCATATTTGAGCTAGTGGCAGAGCTACATAAGAAGAAGCCCAGGCACTGAGCTCTGAACCTGACAAGGAGGAGCTTGTTGGAACTTGCTGCTGTGGTGCTGTATCCAGTGTGCCACATCAGCAGCACAGAAGCGGTGTCCTGCTGCCTGCATTGGTGCCAGAGGAGCTCTTCTGTGGGGTGGTGTCCTGAGGGCCACATCAGTGGCAGAGGAGTGAGGGAGTGCAATGGAGGCAGCATCGGCCATGCGCAAAAAAGGTGGCATCAAGAGCTGGCTGCATAGGCAGCTTTTATCTTCCTTTGTGGGAGTCAGTGAGGAGATTTCCCGGCAGCTGCAAATTGGCAGTGGGCCATGGCTGTTGGGACGAAACATGCTGCCTGCCATGGAGCATGAACCAATTGGAGCACAGGGTGTCAGATTCGAGCTAGTGTCAAGGCTACATAAGAAGAATCCCAGCCACTGTGCTCAGAACCTGACAAGGGGGAGCTGTTTGAACTTGCTTCTGGGGAGCTGATTTCAGGGTGCTGCATTGGGGGCAGTGGAGTTCTTCTGGGGAACGTTGTACTGAGGCCCACATCAGTGGCAGAAGTTCTTCTCAGGAGCTGTGTTCTGAGGGCTGCATCTGCAGCAGAGGAGTGAGGGAGCGCAATGGGGGTGGCATTGACTGTGAGCAAAGGAGGAGGCATCGGGAGCAGGCTGCATAGGCATTGTTTGTCTTCTTTTGTGGGAGTCGGTGAGGAGATTTTCCGGTGGCTGCTAATCAACAGCGTGCCTGGGCTGCTGGGAGAAAACAGGCTGCCGAGGAGCACAGACCAATTGGAACACAGAGCACCAGTTTTAAGCTAGTGGCAGGGCTACATGCCCCCAGTGAAGTCCTGATGTCTGTCTTTCACCCATTATTATATCACCCACCCAAGCTACCATACTAACATACGAAAAGCTAGCAGACTAGGCCTCATGGTCTATCATGTCTGCTTGGTAGCCAGCCCCTTACAGGGAGCTTGCTTCTCCACCACCCCACCCCCAGAGATGGAATTTCACAGCTTTACTTTCCCCCTGTGCCTGTCTCACCTCCTCTGGAATCCTTCCACTGTGCCCTCTTCCACCAGTGTCCTGTTCAGTACATTCCATGGCTCTACCACCCTCTCAGTAAATAAGTGTCTCTTACACTACCCCCTGTAATTCCCCCCCTCCAGTTTCCACTCATGCCTCATGGTTGTTCTCCACCCCCTTAAGGCTCAGCACCTCCTTGGCTCCACCCTTTTTGGTCCCATTTATATACTTAAAGGCCTCTATCATGTCTCCCCTGTTTCTCCTCTCCTCTAGTGTGTACAGGTTGAGTTCCTCCAGTCCCTCCTCATAGGGCTTACCCCCCCACGCCCTGGATCATACTGGTCGCCCTCCTCTGGACCCTCTCCAGCAGTGCTATGTCTCTTTTAAGGTGTGGTCTCCAGAACTACACACAGTACTCAAGCTGTGTCCTGACCAGGGCATTATACAGCGGGAGGATCACCCCCCTTTTCCTGGAGGTAATCCCCTAGGCTATGTAGCATACTATCCAGTTTGCTTTTGCTGCGGCTCTTCGACAATTCTCAGTGTTATTCATTTTGACATGAACCACCACCCCCAGGTCTCTCTCACCCGACAAGACTTGCAGTATGACCCCCCTCTGGGCATATGCATGCCCCATGTCTCTGACCCCCCAATGTAACACCCTACACTTCCCTGCATTAAAGTTCCATCCTCACCTTCTTGATCACCCCTCCAGGGTATCCAGGTCCCTCAGGAGGACCACTCTCCCCTCCTACCTGCCCGCTACTTCTCCCAGCTATGAATCATCCATAAAGAGACTCAGCTTACTCCTAATACCCCTCCCTATGTCTGAGACATAGGCATTGAACTGGAGTGGCCCCAGGACAGAACCCTGGGGGAACCCTCTTGATCACCCATCTGGGGGAGGAGACTATTCCACCAACCACTACTCTCTGTATTCACCCCATAAGCCAATTTTCTACCCACCTGACCAACTGATATTCCCTCCCCACCCCCCAGCTTTGTTAGCAGGCCATGGTGGAGTGCCAAATCAAATGCCTTGCTGAAGTCCAGATAGAGGACGTTCACAGGCCTATGTCAGTCCACAAGGTTGTTCTAGTATGATCTCCCTTGAACAAAGCCATACTGCCTGTCATCCAGGTGCCCCAACCTTTCCAGCTGCCCCCCAAGACTTTCCTTGATAATGCCCTCCACCATCTTACCTACCATGGACATTAGGCTAACAGGCCTGTAGTTCCCCATCTCCTTTCTGCCCCCCCCAGTGGACAGGCACCACATGGGTCACCCTCCAGTCTTGAGTCACCCACCCTGTCTGCGAGTTATTTTGAAGAGTTTAGCCAGTGGAGCTGCAAGCACATCCACCAGCTCCCTCAGTACCCTCTGATGCAGCACATCTGCTCTGGAGCCGAAATCACTGGCTACCTTACTTGTATATATGTTTATATTATTGCATCTGTTCATTTAGAAAGTTTGTTTTTTTTTTTTCTTTTTTTGTATATGTCTGTTATTGTACCTTCATGTTGTTTTTCGACCTATCAGGTCCATCTTGTAAATGAGCTTTGCTCAATGATGTCCGCCTGAATAAATAAAGATTTTGATTGATTGATTGATTGATTGACATCTTGCCCTGTTGCCTTCTCAGTCTTTAGCGACCGGAGATCCGCTCTCAGCCTATCCACTGTAATTACTTCAACCCAGCCCACCCCCCATCCACCAGCCCTGCTGTCACCCCCCAGTTACCGCACCTACCCACCCTAACCTGTTCCGGTCGACCAGACTCCAAGTGACCTAACATTTCTGTGGGCTTCCTTCCCTCCAATTGGGACAGAAGTATCTCTCACCTCCCCTGGTATAGACCATGGCAAAGTACTCATTTAGTACCTCTGCTTGCTCCCCTGCTTCCTGAGCCCATTCCACCCCGTCCTAATCCTTCTGATCTGTGCCCTCACTTTCCTTTTCTCTCCTATGTATCTAAAGAACCCCTTCTCCTCCTTCTGGATATCCATGGCCAGGGTTTGCTCCATCCTGGCCTTGTCCACTTTCACCACTCTGCTGGCCCTCTTGGACAGCATCTCATACTCTCCCTGCCACTTCCCCCCTTGAGCGCTTTCAATGTGTGTAGGCAGCTTTTTTTTTGCTCACAGCCTACTGAACCTCCCTGGTCCACCAACATGGCTTACTGGCCCTACAGTGCTTGCACCTTACCTTTGGCAAGGACTTAGTAGCCTTCTGCACCCCCTTCTTAATGGTCTCCCACATCTCTCAGCATCTATGTCCGCCCTTAACTCATCCAAGCACCCCTGAAGAATCCTTCTCATTCCCTCAAAATACGCTCTCCGGAAGTCTATTACTACCATATTCATGTGCTTATCTTCCCCCCTAGATACAGAAGAAACCAGACCATGGCATGATCATTACCTGCCAGTGTGCTGCTCACCTTCAGGCCCCTAATCTGGTCACTGTCTGCTAGGACCATGTATCCAGCCCTCCATAGTAGGCTTCCCACCTGCTGGACCAGGAAGGCATCCTGGAAGGCATCCATCAGCCTGTGTTCCCTGGCTACCGAGGACGTAATAGTGCCCCAGTCTGCCCCTGGCATATTTAGGTAAGCTATGACCACCACCCTTCCCTTTTCCATGCCACAGTGGCTCCTGATATTCTCAACCAGATTTTCCTCAAGGTCTCCTGCCATTGAGGGTAGTCTGTACACAACCCCTATATTCAGTCTTTTACCTACCCCTGGTTTGCAGGGTTATACCTAAATCACATCCACATATACCCCATCCTTCTCCACTCCACTAAAAGCTTGATAACCCCTTGCTGCCCATGTCATCTCCTTTGATTCCTTCAGGTACTCCCACCATCGCTAGGGGGATTACCTCTACAAGGGCAGAAGTGATCCTTCCTCTCTATGTTTGATTTGTTATGCTGCATCTCGAGTACTGTGGGCAGTTTTGGAGAACACACTTAAGGATGGACATTGCATTTCTGTAGAGGGTACAAAGGAGAGCTACCTAAATGATTTGGGGCCTGAGGTAGAAGGACATATGGGGAGAGGCTCAAGGAGCGCAATATCTGCACCCTGGAGTACAGCAGGGACTGTGGCAACATGATAGAGGTCTTAAAGTCCAGTGAAACAGCCAAAGCTAGTCCTTTTTGAGACTCTGGGAGCACCCCACAACTAGACGTTATTATATGGCTACACACCATACATTTTATGCTCGCTTGTCAAGCAGTGGAAGTAGGGAGACACGTGTTGAAATTAGTCCCTTCTGTCTTTACATTTTTCTTTCATAATTCTTGTCATGGAAAAAAACACACTGAGCCATCACCTCTGATCACTCTTTTTCTATGTTAACCCTTTTATATATCCCTTGCCATCCCAGAGTGAGAACACTTTAGGTGCAGCTTCCATAAGACTTACCCTACTTGCCTTATGGAACACTTTGCAAAAAATCCTCAAACTGTCCTCGCTGTTGAAATTTTCTTTGTTTAAACCCCTGTTCTCCCAAGCCATGACAGAAACCCACAACTGCAGGAAATGATTTTCCTTCTAGATTATTGTTATTTCACTGCCACCGCCGACTTTGTGGCACTTATCTATCTGCATTCCCTGCTCCAGCCAGACTCTTTTTTTCATCCAGATTCTGTTATATCTGAGTTAATTTTCATTTTATACATATATTGCTTGCTCTTGAACTTATGTTCTGTGAAGCTTAGGCCTTACTGCTGTGAAATTATTAATTGTATTGTTATGTTTGTTTTTTACTGTCATTACTGTATTGTTGTTGGTATGCACTGTTGTCATTATCAATTATATGTCCAGGTCTATCTTGTTTGTCTCAACAATGTTTCATCTGGTAAAATATAGCTTGCTTGTTTGATTAGCCCCATGCCCCTTCCCGGCACTTTGCACAGCATGATACCCCTTGGTACCTTCGACTGGGCACCAAAACTACTTTGGGCAATCAGTGCCATCCCTAGCTTGGATTATGTATGACAGGCTTGTTATTTCTAGAGATCATAAAGGGGTGGTGGTGGTGTGTATTTTTGGCATGTGCTGCTTTCAGTGTGATTACTTCAGTAAACTGCCTTTGCTATTGCATTTCTGATTGTCACCATCATTAGAGACAGTTTATATTTTTTCCTGTGATCCTGTTTTCCTGGGCTAATTTGGTGTTCTCATGCAAGCACCATAACACTGATCACCAAAGTATGCTTAGATGTGCATGAATAAGCGGACATGGTGCACTGAATTGTTTCTCCAGCTTGTCAGCTCCTTGCTAAGTTTATAAATGGATGCAATAAAATCAGTTATATACTGTACATAGTTATACTTTACATAGTTTACAGTGTATCTCAAAATTAAACACTTAGTTTTTTAACATTTTAACATGCAGTCTTTATTTATAATTAGGATTATAGCATCATTGTATGTGCTCTGGAGCATCAGCAAAATAAGAGACTGCAGTTCCCATCCTCTCCCAACACTGTGGTACCAATGTACGGCTTCTATGGTGTTATATTGCAAAGTGTGCTAGTCAGTTCAGCATACTTAGGGAATAATGTCTGAACCAAAATATGGGCTACACAACAATGAATACAGGGAGCCTACACAATACACCATGACATCGGTAAGGCATGGGAGACAGTATAGTGCAGCATCTGTTGTATTTGCTGTACACTTTACGCATGTGCACCAGAGAGCCACTGTATTGGAAAAAATGGGAAAACACAAACTGCTTGACACAGACCAAAGTGTTAATGAAGTATGGTGACATAAGTGAGGAAGAGTGGTTCAAATACAGTCTAACACTTGAGTACCTACCGCAAGGATATGTCCCTTTTTGTAGTGGACCAATCAAATTGTACTTAGGCTATCTAAACATAAATGCAGCCTCTTTCTCCATGAGAAAGGTATTGGCAGTGTCATTTTTAACCTTGGGGGGGCCGGGGACGATCACCCACTGTACTGTGTATTTTTTGTTCAATTCATAATGCACCTGAAGGCACACATGTAGCAGCAATACGCCAATGCCAGGATGGTATTACAGATGCTTATGCAGACAGTAATGACAGCTGCAGTCTGTATAGTTCCTGAGCGCTTAGAGGTAACACAAAGCTGGTGCAATAATTTGTAGTTTTAAATTTATAACATGCCGTAAACAGTGGAACTGGTGACTTCAACTCATCACTCAATCACTGATACCTCTAAAGGGAAAAGTACAAGCAGACCCCCCCACACCCAAACACACACACATACACAGAGAAGAAAGCTATAACATAGACCAGTTAGCACTAGGGCAAAGACAGACCCAAACAGTATAAATAATTTACAAATAATAAAAGTTCTATGCTGCAGCATTTTTCTAAGTGTATGTGTGCAGCTGGGGGGTTTGGAGTGGTTGGGGTACAAGATGCCTGCTTGTAATTTCCACCCTGTGCTCCATCAAAGTGAGTGACTGATAAATCAACTGGTGGGAGGTCACTACTAACTAGTACCAGGTGAGGAATTTAGGCAAATTGGATTTGGACAAATTGTGAGCCATTTATCCTGCTCAAGCAATGCCACCAGATCGAGCCGTGCTCTCAGTGTCAAGCTGGAGTGGCCAACTCATTAGCATAGGGAAAGCAACCCCCAAAAAAAGAAATATAAAAACCCAGGGTACTATCACTAGCATTTGTGTGGGCACATCAATGCTGGGAGTAACAAAACACACACCATACCTCGATTTTGCACAGTAAAATGACAGCAATGGCGGGAACCAAACCGTAGCACTAAGTAGCAAAATATAATATTAACAGTCCGTGTTGCTAAGTCTGCTCTCACTGATGTACTGGAATGGATCAGGACTACTGCTGTGACTGCCTGAGCTACTGCCCACATCATTCTCGCTGTTGTCATAGGGTCATCCCTATGGGGATCTACTATGCAGTGGCTGTCAAATTGTGGCACTAGGTCAGTGTCCGAAAGATCACTGTTAGTGCAGGACAACATAATGCTTTCATCATCAGACCCTGAAAATGAACTGTTTGACACTGCTGTTGTTGTGCTGCATGCTGCAACCAAGAGCTCTGTTATCAAGACAGAATTGCTGTGACCAAGAACTAATTTTAATTGCAGAGACAGATCTCCCTGTGGTGACATTGCAAAGGTAATGAGTGTCAAAGGTCACCAAATACAGGCTCCAATACACAGAATTACACTTCCTGGTTTGTGAGGATGAAAATCTGATTTAATTTGCTAAAATAGGCTATGCATCTATCAAAACACATTGCGAATCAGTTCTATATGCAGTCACCTTGCAGTATATGCTTTCATATATCAAAACTTGGTAAATCGCTTTAAATTGCCTGCAATGTATGTGGTTCAACAAGTAGTTCCAGCTTTCATTATATAGCCTTTTGTTAAAAGACAGCCTTAATTAAGCAAGTATAGTAGGACTACAGGCTGTATTTTATGTTAAACCCCAAATTTAAGAGACACTGTATAGCGCTTCAGGAATAGCATAAGTTCTCTGTTGTTTGGCATTCTTGTACATGCCAAAAGCATTCAGGAAGGCTGCCTGACAATAGAAGTGAGCCTTAAGGGTAGAAAAGCCCTTGAAATAAAGAAGTAACCAAACCTTATTTCTTTTCTCTGTAAATAAATATTACGTAGCGGCAAACAGTCTCATTTAGCAAAGTAGGTATAAACGTAACGCTTTAGACTGTATGGTAAAACGTAGACCCCAGCTTGAAGACGCTCCATATAGTGCTTAAACAGAATAATATTTACAGTTCTCTTTGGGGCAGTGTTCTAGTAAACACCAGCAGTTTAAAATGCATGTCTCTCTTGTCCAGGTCCCACCAGAGAACCAAAGAGCCTTCCCTGAAAAGATTAAGATATTCCCTAGAGCTAGTAACCGTAGCTATATCCATAAAAAAGAAATAAGTACTGTTTGGATGGTTACCCACACTTATTAGTGATGGATCTGGTTTTTGGTTTTTATTTTATTTTAGTTACCAGCAGTTGGGGGAAGCGCTGGAGCATCTTGAAACAGAGAAGCTTAGAAAAGCTTGAGTTCACTGAGACGCCACCTCCCGGAGAAGTTTAAAGGTTCTATTTCCTTCTCAGTGGTGTGGCTTCTCGGGCTAAGTTTCTCCTATGCAGAGGTGAGCACTATCACAGAGGAATCTGCTTACAACGCTTCTCTCAAGATAAACAGTTCATGCTGCAAACAAGGGTACAAAGCAAAGTCTGCACGCATAAAACACAGAATATGGTGTAGTTAAAGTAAGTACTCGCCAGAACCTGAATGCTGCAGCTTTCTTTTGGTTTTATTTCAGTATTTCTTGGTTTTTGCAGGATGATTGTCAGTACACCTCCTCAGCTGTCTGTTGCTAAAGTGCCGGCCGGCCTCTTTCGAACTATTCTTATACGTGGAACTGCTGGTGGTGGTGCTTACTGAAAACCAAAAAGGTAAACTCTGGATCCAGATTTAATTTCATATTTATGAAGGTGGCATACAGATACTGCAGTGAATATGTGATTGTTGTGCTATGAAATTATTTAAAAGACTATAGATAAGTTGTTATTTAATGTAAAAGGTTTGCTGATGGGTGGAACTAGCTCATCACATGACTAATGCTCTCTATATATACTGAACATATTGTCTAGGTATAGCAGAGTGGAGAAGGGTGTTGAAGGTGAAGCACCCTGGACAGTCCTATTTTTTTCTAGTACTGAATCTTTGTGTTTTGTTTATATTGCTGAATTGTTTTTTTTTTTAACTGTTTTTATGCACCGTGCTCTCTGAGGCATCCTTTAGAGGTGCCCAACTCATCCTGCCCCTTCTACTCCCTACCGTGGCTAGCCATCACCGGTTCACCCCCCCAGAGGGACTTCCCAGTTCTCCACATCACCCCCCGGAACTGGGTCTGCCTGCCCTAGGTGGCACTTTCTAAAATTAGAGGATCCATCCCTCTGGGAGGTCAGCCGTGATCCCCGGTATGGCCTGGCCAGTTATTAGGGATGAGAGGGAGATCCCTTGGGCCCTTGTCATCTCCTCAGTGAGCCAGTGATTTTCTGCTTTAGTTCCCCCCTCTCCCTGCAGAACCCGACCAGCAAGACAATGAATTGCCGTGGCTATGCCCCCATGGCATACGCCCTGCCGCCCCCATCGGTGATCCTTCAGCTGCCACCAGAGGTTGCACCAAGAGCAAGCACAAACCGTACCCACCCCTGGGAAGAGAGAGAGCAGTCCTCTGGATGCTTGATCTCTTCCCTTCCCTGCCAACCCCCAGTGGTCCTGGCTCATTCCCGAACCCTGGTCGCCGGTGTGGCGCGAGGTGTGGTGTCCAGCGCCTCAACCCTCAGTGCCACTAGGCCAGCTTATATTGCTGAATTATAGCTATCATTATTTTGCTTCTGTTTCATTTGCAGTGGAAAGTTCACTTTATTTTGTTCTGCTAAAAAGAAATACTACCTTTTATTCGACTGCTAACACTGCCTTGTGGTCCATATGTTATCCACAGCATCTCACAATTCCCTTGCATCCAGTGAGTCTGGAGAGAAGGTAAGAATGAATATAGCTTTTGCAACTTCCGTTCATGATCCCAATGTTTGGCAGAAGAATAAGCTATTATTGTACCACATAGGACAGCCTTAAGAGTATCCCATAAAATACTTGGAGAAACCCAGTCCATATCATTGTCCTGTAGAAACTAAGCAATATGACTCAACAAGTTATCTAGAAGGAATGGATCCTACTAGCGACTGGGGTGTAGGTGCCAAACAGTAAGTCATTTGGGGTTCCTTAAAATAAAAGAAACATGAAGAGGAGCATGATCTGAAAGGAGTCATGATCTACTTCCTGAAGTGAATCAATATGCTCAACAACAGTAAGGAAATAATCAAGTTGAGCGAATGTACCGGATGAGGAGAATAATAAGTAAAATCCCTATGTCTCAGATAATTAAACTGCCAAACATCGACCAGTCCTAAAAACAGAAGCATTTTTTCAAACTATTTAGTAGCTGCCAAATGATGAAAGGCCTTAGGATTAGATGAATCCAAACCTGGTGACAAAGATTAAGATCTCCTTCCCATAATATCTCTTTAATGCCTTTATTAGCAGCATTGCATAGGAGCTAGAAGATAAGGTATGCCTCTTTGCAGATGACACTAAAAATCTGTAATGGGGGGTGGAAAAAATAAATTGTGATCTCAGTTAGTTAGAGGAGTTGTCTAGGGTGTAGCAGCTAGGTTTCAATGTGAAGAAGGGAAAAATCATACACTTGGGGAACACAAACCCAGTGGCAGAGTACAAAATGGGGGATAGTATTAACCACCACCAAACAGGAAAGGGACCTGGGAGTAATCATATGTGATGATCTAAAGGTGGCCAGACAGTGTGACAAGGCAGTGAGAGAGCTAGTGGGATGCTAGAGTGCATATGGAGGTGTATCACCAGCAGAAAGCTGGAGGTGGTGTTACCACTGTTTAGAAAATGAGCTTTTTATTTCCTGGCATCTGATTGGTTAGTACCCTTGCCAGGGGGTACATTAACTTTCAATAGATGCCCAGGAACTAAAAGTGCCTGTCCAAACCTGCCTGATGCCCAACCTGATATCCATGTGCCCAGCCTACTTTGTCATTGGCTAAAGCAGTGGGCAACAATTTCAAACTGCCACCATTTTTTTTAAATGGCTTAGTAAGACAGAGACTGACTAAGAGCACCTCTAGTCCATAACCCAGATACCACCCAGTAAATTCATAAAAAAAGTCTCAGCACTGTACACACAGAACAAATAAAAACTGCCTTTTTTAATTTATTCACTTGTTCCTTCTGTTTACTTACTGACGGAGTGTGGACCATGACAGTTCCCTATGGACAGTCCTACTCAACTACATTATGCTCCTGTAGTAAACTTTGCTTTTTGCTGTTGAATTTTGATAGCCACATGTTAGGAATATTTATCCTACGCCTGCTCCAAAACCAGCCACATCGTCTACAACTACTGATCATTCATGCTCAGAAGTAGCTCCTTACCACATCCTGCAGGTATCAGAACATTCATGTCTCCTAGCCATCATGCCCGATCCCACCAATGAGTGTGCTATGGAAGCGGGGGGGGGGGGGGAATTGCGATCAACAAGCGATCAAGATGGGTAGGGTAAAATAGTGAAAAAAGTTGAACACATGAATACAACTGAATGAATGCATTAATAAAGTAAGGAAAACATGAAAAGCACTCTAACTTAAACCCTGAATGTGTCTGTGTGGTTGGGAGGGGGTAACTATAACAACCACCTCCAAAGTGGGAACTACGGAGGCTGCATTGAGACACAAGTCACTAGGTGTAAAGAAACACAGTATTTTAATACAGGTGGAGGAACTATTTGCTTACAAAATAAACCAAACAGGTAAGAGTTTTAACATGTAAATATAAAGATTTTTTTTTCCAAACATATATCATTCAGTGGCCCATTTTCTAAGCTCAATAATACCCACCAGGGTTGGCGGTATGGGCAATACATTCCAGGGGCTATAAATCCCTCTACCTGCAGCGTCAGGCCTCATTACGCCCCCGGGTGGTCTGGTATTGCCCAATACCATTCACCCTGTCGGGAATTATTGCTTACATTGATCACCGGTGAGACCTCACCTAGAGTACTGTGTCCAGTTCTGGAGACCACGGTCTCTAGTCTTAAAAGGTTGGTGCAGGGCATGCAGAAGCCCTACACCAATGGTGTAGCTGCACCAAAACACTTTGGTGCACAGTGCGCTTTATTCTTGTAGGCTGTATGCCTTTGAGACACTACACCCTATTTATGGCAGCTTGCCCTGAACACTTGCTGCAAGCCCTGTAAACAGGTTGGCGAAGTTAGACCAGCAAAAGCTGGTCTAACTTGCCATGTGTGGTGCATGGAGGGCTCTGTTTCTGAGAATTCTGATGTCAGCCCTGAGATTGCCACTAGCCCCATGCACCATGCATTTGGCACACTTGGGGCTTGTAGCAATCCAACTTGTATGACAGTGGAGCCCCACATTTCTGGAAGGACATAGACAGGGTAGAGGTGGTCCAAAGTAGAGCAACCAAAATGGTGCAGGGTCTGCATTCTGCATCACAAGCACTATGAAGAGAGACTGAAGGACCACAATATCTACACCCTGGAGGACAGGAGGGAGAGGGGAATATGATAGAAACATTCAGGTATCTCACAGGTATAAAGTTCAAAAGGGAAGCATTCTTCAGAAAGAAAGATGCTCAAGAACAAGGAGGAATGGTATGAAGCTGGAGGGGGGATTCAGGAGGAGATGTGAGGAAGTACTTCTTCACAGAAAGAGTGGTGAATGCCAGGAACAGCCTCTCAGCAGAAGTGGTGGGGCCAAAATTGTAACAGGTTTGAAGAATGCATGGGATAGGCATGAGGGAACCTTAGAGGTAGGGAAATGGGAGTAAAGCCAGAGATCAAGTAGGGTCTGCTGTATTACAGAAGATAGGTAAAATGGGCAGACTAATTTGGCCAAGTGGTCCTTATCTGCCATCAATATCTATGTTTCTATGTTTCTTTGTTACCATATGTAGAATGGGACTGAGCCCCAACACATAAGATATACCTCTGCACTCTCTCCTGGTCATCACACAGCTCCTCCCACCTGAACTCTATGATGAACTCTAGCAAAATGAATTAGTGGAACCCCTGAAATAATCACAGACCCATAGTCTATTATTGGGTCAATCACTGACTGAACTAACCTCAGCCTAACATCATAGGAAAACAGCTTGTGTTGGCACAGGAATCCTATTCTAACACTTACCTTTGTAACAGTAATTGTTATATGATGATCTCACTTAAGGCATTCATCAAGCCACAAGCCTAAGTATTTATAATACAGAACTCTCTGAAGAACTGAGTTGTTGTGAGTGACTATGTTTAAGTCTGAACAAGATTTCAAACTATATTGATTGCCAAACTGCATGACCTGTTTTTTTTTTTTTTTTTGCTATTCAGTCTTAGTACATTTTGACAAAAGAATGATTGAACCTCCTTAAATGCCAATTGCAGGTTCACTTGCAGATCTTAAAAAATTGGGTTCCAACTATACATTATAGTAGCATCAGCATAAAGGTGTACAGCCACATTTTTTCAGAATTAATTTTAAATCATTAACAGATAAGTTAAAAGAGCTGTTGGCTTAGCACAGAGCCATGAGGGACACCTCTGCTCACAGGGACAACATCAGAATGAATACCTTTAAATGAGGCCATATGAAACCTGTCAAATAAATAGTTTTCCAACTAGCAGTAAAAGTTTGAATTTTGACCTAAGAAGCTCAGGTTTTATAAAAAATGTTTATGGTTTATTGTGTCAAATGGCCTTGGAGAGATTGTTAAAATTTGTTTCTGCCACAGAAGCACGGTTGATCACAACCTGTACAGTAAGTCATTGGTTATTTTAACTAAGGCCTACAGGGTACTGTGGTAGATCTAAAGCTAGCCTGAAAATGACTAAGATAATCTATTTAATTTAGAAATTTGGAAAGCTGTTTTTCTAAAAATTTCTCCAAGACCTTTGACAAATAAGAAGGACGATTGGTTGTTAGTTTAAAAGTAAGGTATTATTGTCAGACTTGTAGACTTGGTGTAACTTGTGCCAGCTTGCTTGAGTCTGGGAAGAAACCTGAGAAGACTGACATCTTAACCCTTGCAGGGCCGTGGACTGATATATCAGTCCAAAATTCCTATAAATTCTAATTCTGTTGGCAGCCTAAGGGTTAAAAAGGTAGACTAGAGAGCAACATATTGCATGTGTAGCATATTTAAAAAAAATTTAACTGATGCCATCTGGTCCCTCTGTCTTACTTGTGTCCAATTTCAACAATGAGATACATAATTCCTGAACTCTATATGGCATCAATACAAAAGACAAACATTTTCTTTCTCTGGACATTGAAATATTTGAAGAAGAAACATCAAGATATGAAGTCAGTGGATTGTGACCAGAGGAAGCAAAGTACTTAAGTTTCACTTGGCAATGTTTTCCTCCTCTAAAGGAAAAAACAAACATTGGGAGCACTCTTCTTTAAACAACACACACACACACACACACACATACACACACACACTCACACAGTCACTGTTGTGGTATTGTGTTAGTTTACTAATTCAAGCAAAGAAAATACAGTGCAACATTAACTGATAGGTGCTTTTTCACAGCAAAAAACAATATATGGAACAGTCTTACTTTATCACACTGTTTCTGTTTTGGCTTTCCATTGTTTCTTTTAAAAATTTGCTGACATTTCTGACGCTCGTCATTTGAGCATCTCAAATGTCAGCAAATTTTTTATGGATTCTCCACGTCATGCAACCTATCATACTGCAAGATGGAGCCACAGCAATGGATGGAATAGCAACATGCCCGAAGTAAAACAAAACCAAAGTTATCCAAATTAAATAAAAGTCTCGCACACTGCAGCAAGGAATATGGAGTAGGCAATTCAGCCAGAAAAATTGAGCTTGTGTCATGAGAATTCATTAGAGGAAAAAACAGAAAGACAAAACAGAAGCTGTGTGATAAAGTAAGACTGTTCCATAGACAGTTTTTTGCTGTGAAAAAGCACCTCTCAGTTAATGTTGCACTGTATTTTCTTTGCTTGAATTAGTAAACTAGCACAATACCACAACAGTGACAGTGTGTGTGTTGTTTAAAAAAGAGTGCTGCCGATGTTTGTTTTTTCCTTTAGGGGAGGAAAACATTGCCAAGTGATGTAATTTCCCTAAGCTTGCACCTTTGAGGGGCTCTGAATGAGGTAACTGATTAAAGCATCAAAAGGTGTTAGGTGGTGAAACCTCAGTAAGTGGCACTATGAGTCTCTTTCTTTTCTGTACTTATTAAGTTAGTTAGCAATTGATCTTGAACTGATACATTTTGTACCCTAAGATTCAAAACATTTTAGAAGTCTTGGGGCTGATGAAGAATTCAGACTTCTAACAGTTATATAGGCATTGGGATCAGAGTTCTTACTATTGTTTAGCTTATCAAACAATAACGTTGTTTAGTCTGACAGATTTCTTTAACGTAAGAATTTCACAAAATTCTATATGACTGCAAGTCAGAAGAAAGAGTGCTACATTTTGCTTGTTTCCAAGCCTTATTACACAAGTTATGAGTTTTAGCCAACAAAAATCAATACCAAAGAGAATCGTTATTATGCACCAATCTTTACCTGAGAGAAGCATGCAAGTTACATACCTCAGTAAACTCAGTAGAGAAGTAGGTACGGGCACTCTTCACATCAGGAATCAAATGCAAATGGTCCCAATTAACATTTTCCATATCGCTCATAAATTGAATATAGTCAAAAGATTTAAAATACCTAATGTATTTGAAATTATGAACTCCTTTCTCTTTTTGTCACTTGCTGACACAGTACACTAGTTAATGAGCAGAAAGTGGCAGGTAGAACACCAACTGTTCTATTACTTTTTGGAATAAATTGGAGAACATTACATCAAGTACATTGGAAGAATGAATATTTCTAATGTTAAGTCGAGTGGGTTCAAATACTAATTGTGCCAGTGCCAAGTCAGAGGCTATGGGCTTGATTTAAAAGGGGATGCAGTTGCCACAAGCCCCTGGTGCACTGGACAAAGGGTACAGGGGGCTTTCTTGCATTCCCCTGACACAAATCACAATTTTCAGTCCCCTGTACCAAATTGCAAAGGTTAGACTAGCTCTCCCCTGGTCTAACTTTTTTCCAATTGGGGACCCTTTTTACAGGTCTTGTTCCAATGCTTTGGCGTAAGCTGCAGTAAATTGTGAAAAATGCCACAACTGCATCTGAGGTACTAAAATCAGGCACAGGTTGCAGCAAACTGTTTGGTGCAGCTGCACTGAACACTGGGGTTGATACAGGGCCTGATGGAAGCCCTGAGTCAACCTTTGAAAATCAGGCCCAATGTCTTCAAGGTGATGAGAAGCAGAACAGTTACCCCAATTTACATTAAATCCTCCCACCATTATTATCTCATAACTGTATTTATAGGGAGAAATTACATTTTTAAAAATTTCAAAATTATGAAATAGTGTATTATGAGGACAATAACAACCAATTGAAAAGATAGCACAGGCATTTTTCAAACACATTTTCAAAAAGAAGAAACTCAATGTTGTTCTCCCTCATTGGGACTGGTAGCAGGTTTATAGCATATTTTTTTATAAGAATAGATTACTAGCCCACTACTCCTTTTACCTCTGTCTTCTTTCCAGATATCATAGTCAGGAATTTCTACAACATGATCCTTGATTATTATTATTATTTTTTTTTTAAGACAACCAGGATTTCGACACTACCAAAACATCGGGGCTGTTCAAATTTACCAAAGTCGGCAATAAATCCATCTTAGGCAATAAGCTACAAGCGTTGCAATGAACAAAAGACATGTTATGTGGTTTAAATGCATCTTCACCTTGAACACTGGTTACAGCAGTGCCAGGGTTAGGGTGAATGTTACCACTAATTAACAGTATAAAACTTATTTCTTTATAGTCTTAACATGTTTATCCATTTTCCAGTTCCTGGACCAGTTATTTGTGAATTACCTCTCTGCATATTTACATACTTTGTTTTAGATAACATGAAAGAAGGAGAGAAGGGCAAGGGGTGATTATATACAATGTTTCAACATAATTAATAAAAATAAGCTTAGAAATGATTGTGGCATCACTCCCTTCAAATGCTCACAAAATCTAAAATCCCACGACAAACAATTTGAGGTGCCACATAACTGTACAAAAAAGAGGGATAACTACTTCACAGTTAGACTCTCGATCAAATGGAACAGACTTCCACAACACTTAGTAAATATTATAAGTTTTGACACATTTAAAAGGGAAGTAGACAGATTCATGGGATTGTAGGGACCAAGTGAGCCACACTGATTGGGAGACAGTCAAGATGGAGAATCGCCTACTTCTGTCTGCACACTACCAAGTTATCAAGAAAGGCTAGTCTGCTTTATAAAAATTCTAATTAAAGTTGGAGTCAGCATTGTGTGATTTACAAATATGCACTTACATTGTCTAAATGCAGTGTAAATTTGAAGAACATGTTGCTTTTGTACTAAATGCACTTAATGTGATATCCAGTTTATAGCCTATACTTAGTTTTCCCACTAAACTATCAACTAAACTAAAGTACTATAGAGAGTGTAGTAATAAACCAGTAAACCCCAAATTACAAGACCTAGCAAACTGATTTAACTTGCTGGGTGATATCTTGTACCAACTCATTATTGTAACCCTTCCCTGTTAAATTTAAAATATTAAACAAAAATAAATAAAGTTAAAATTAGAATACTAAAGTGATAAATTTATGAAAGGATTAGCATGCAGACCCAATAATTTTTCTTAATAGCCTCCTTTGCTGCACTCCTGAGAGTGACTCCCTCCACTCATGTGGGCAGCACTCCAGTGAAGTGCCGCTTGCTGTGGTGTTTCTTTTGTTTTGTCTGGTTACGTCCCTTGTCCACATCACTGCTCAATAGTGGAGGCAGCATGAGGTGAGTACTGGGGGTGAGTGAAACAGCTGACAGTTAAGGCGGGAGGGTGGGCTGCTGACAGCAGCAGCTAGGCAAAACAAAGTGCAGTCTCTGTTGTGGTCAAGCTGTGAAAGGAGAAACAGTGTTGACTGAGCGCTTGCTGCAGTACTCTTTTTGTTATAGTTGACGCTGCCCCTTGTCCACATCACCAACTGGCAGTGGAGGCAGCACAAGGAGAGTACCAGGGGGTGAGTGAAAAGGCTAACAGTCAAGGCAGGGAGGGGGGTTATAACAGCAGCCAGGTAAAAAAAAGTGCAGCCTCTGTTGTGGTCCTGCTGGGCAGCTGAGAAACAGGTTTGTTGCAGTGCTTGCTGTGGCACTGCTTTTGTTGTAGAGGTCCCCCCTAAGGTCCCTTGTCCACATCACCAATCAGTGGTGGAGGCAGCACAAGGAGAGCACCAGGAGTGAGTAAAATGACTGACAGTCAAGGCAGGAGGCTTCCAACAACAGCAGCCAGGTAAAAAAAAGTGCAGTCTCTTTTGTGGTCTTGCTGGATTGAATAGCTGACAGGTCTGAAATGGCTAACGATTTGAAATTTTCCAGTATTAGAAGCCATCCCTAAAAGAGACTGAGTGGCCCTAGGCTGCAACACCTACTGCAAAGGAAAACATGATGAATGTATCATTTAAACACCATGCACTGCATGGACTGAATGAAGTATCTGATTTTTTTATTTATTATTTTTTTTATTAGAAAGAATTGGATTACATTTACCTTTGAAAAATAATACATAGTATCAGTAATAATATATAAGGAGGCAATCAGATGATACAACATACGATCTTCTCTAGTTACAGACTAGAGGAGTAAAAGATTAGAACTTGTTGAGACAGTTCTTGTCATAAGTGCTGCAGGTGGGGAAAACAGAAGTTTTATTTTCATTGGATGGTGGCCTATAACCTGTGCCTGTTGAGAAGGACAGGACCTAGAAAGGGAAGAATAGGAAGTGAGGGGGTGTGATCAGAGGGTGATGGGAGTGACCAACATTAGTTCATTCATCTGAGCCCCATTACTTAGAAACATAGAAATTGTTGGCAGATAAGGACCGATAGGCCCATCCAGTCTGCATGTAGGCCCTATACATTGTATGTAGCCACTGACCTACCTTTCTTTCTTTCTTTCTTTCTTTCTTTCTTTCTTTCTTTCTTTCTTTCTTTCTTTCTTTCTTTCTTTCTTTCTTTCTTTCTTTCTTTCTTTCTCTCTTTCTTTCTTTCTTTCTTGTTGTTGCAAACTTAGAATATTATGCATTGGCTACTATACATTTCTCCAACATCATTAATTCTTGGTGTCTTGGTGTATAAGACAAAAGAAGGCTGAAGCCCATCGTGATTGTCTCCCACTATTTGGTGGGTTATTGAGCTAACCTTGTCTGAAAAATAAATTTGTCGAGTTCTCTTTTAAACTGTCTGGGGAGTGGAGGATTATTAGATGTGCTGGCAAGAAGTTCTATGCACGTACTGTTCTTATGGTAAAGAAATGATACCTTCTATTTGTTTGAGCCCTCTGAACCATGAGTTGCAGACTATGTGACCTTAAATCAGTATTTTTTGCTTTGAATTGGATGCCCATTGATTTCATAAGTACCTAATTTTTATGTTGGCGCGTGCATGCACAGCCAACATAATGCGGTAGTAGTAGATTTGGAGGTGCGGTCACTGTTGGGTGACTGCAGGACATGCGTCAGTAGGTGCGTCCCTCATTCCCAATCAGGCAGCATGCAGACGCCACATCAGCAATGTGGAATGTGGCCACCAGATCTAACAAAAGGTCTGCTGCAATGAGAGGGGAGCTCTCATGCAGCTTGACCACAACATGCCTCCCGACATGCACACAACACTGCCGCCACCTCCTGTCAGAATGATGATGGGGAGCCCACTCCCCATCAGCATAATAACCCCCCTCCCATTTACAATGTATGCTGAGGGGGTGCCCAATCCACCTCGGCATCATGCGCACCCCCCAACAGTTGTTCTTTGCCGACAGGGGCCCCAAACCCGTCAGCCCAGTGCCCGAGGATGTTGCTAACAGGGGAGCCCATCCCTGCTGGCATTATGTAACACCCCGCTTTTGTTGTGTGCTGATGGGGGTGCCCACCCTGTCAGCATAATGTCACCCCTATTGTTGTGCCACACCGGGTGCCCAATCCCCCACCGCCACAGCTGCCCCCCAAAAGAGTCCATTGGCATGCTGGGGAGCCACCCCAGCATGCCACATGCCCCTGTTAAAAAAATGGTCCTGCCATGTTTTTTTACCCTGTCAAAAGAAAACGGGTCCTCATGGTCTCCTGCCCTCCCACAACCCACGCCCACCCACTGCTCACCCTGCCTCCCCACCCTCACCACATACTTACCTCTGGAGTCTGGCGCGATGATCTTTGGTTGACCGGGAACACGTCTGCACTCTTCAAAGCTGACCACGAACTGAGGAAATGCCAGTAAGCTGTATAATGGAATAAATAGGGTTTTTTCAACATTGATGCATATCTCAGGCATTTTTTGGAATTTTGGCACCAAATTTTCAACATTTGGTTTTTGGGACCCCTCCTCATGAATTCTAGCACTGTCATGACTTTAATCAGCCCCAAAAGGTGATTTCATGGTCACTGCGTGGAATCACCTTTTGGGACCAATTAATGAAATGACAGTGCCAGTGTTCATGAGGTGGGCTCTCAAAAAGCCTATGTTGCAAATTTGGTGGAAAAAATTCCAAAAATGACTGTTTTACGAGTGTGCATTGTGCAGTTTCCACACACGAGCATAACTTTGTGAATTTGTATTATTTTCACTGCAGATTTTCACAACTGGCATTTTTCCACGCTTCCTTATGAACAGTACAGCTGTTATTTTACATATCCTGGCCAAAATGTGTTTTCACATGTCCGGGGCAGAATAGCGCAGTCACTGTGCGAAATCAGTTTTTGGGACAGTTTCAGGAATGACAGTGACACTGTTCATGAGCAGAAGTCCTAAAATGCCTATGTTGAAAATTTGGTGACAAAATTCCATAAAATGACTGTGTTACAAGCGTGCATTGCGCAGTTTCCACGCACCCCTTGTAACTTTGAAAATTTGCACTATTTTCATGCCAGATTTTCAACACTGGTATAATTTTATTTATTTATTTATTTATTTATTTATTAGAACATCAGTTTAACAACCTTTGAGCCAGAGGCTCATTTACAAAGGTACCTCGTCACAGTGAGGACAAAACAGTGCAAGAAACAAACATCAAGGCAGACAAAAAATCAGAGTACAATTAGGAATCAGCCAAAAATACAGGCATATATCAAACACAGTATACAACAGGATTACATGTGCGCTTTACAGAGTAGACAATATACAGTAGTTACATGGAGATTGATTCAGTGGGCAGATAAAGGTAAGGCTGGGTGGAAGACATCAGAAGAGGAGTGTGGGGAAGATAGTAGCAAGTAAAGGTAGAGCTGGACAGAAGGTCAGAGAGCGGCTCAGTGAGCTTTGTCTGGAAGGATAGGAGGAGGCTTAGAGGCAGGTACAGCTGCGTGTTGAGAGCAGGTGATTTCTAAGGCTAGTTTTAAAATAAGATAACGAGGCGGCATCAGTGATTCCGGCGGGGAGGGCGTTATACCAACAGGGGGCTCTGTAGGGGTAAGCCCCTTTGACCTTGCGAGGTTCTTGCCCTCAGTATAACCAGTACAGTTTTGCGGGATATACGGGTATGCACTGTAGGGTTTGCTCGGTGGATAGTGGTTGACAGACCCGGTGGGGATAGCCCAAGGAGTGATTTTTTTGTTAGGAGGCAGGTTTGGTATTTGAGGCGCTCTTCTAGGTTGAGTAGATTAGCCATGGTGTAAAGAAGACAAGTGTGGGTTAGACTAGGAGCCTCAGTTATGAGCCTGCAGGCCTTGTTTAAGGTGAGGCGGATCTTGTGCAGGGCAGTCTGGTCTGCTGCACCATACACAGGCAGGCCATAGTCTACCAGAGATAGAACAGAGGATGTGACTGCAAGTCAGAGGGCATCCGTGGGGAGGCAGTTTTTATGACGATAGAGGATACCCAGCCGAGTGTTAGAGGCTGAGGCCAGGGCAGAGAAGTGGGCATGAAAAGAGAGGGCAGGGTCAAAGGTTATACCTAGGTATTTATAAGAGTGAACTAGCTCAATAGGGAGTTTAGAGGTGGAGTGGACTGTGAGAGGATAGTTACTGGATTTATTTTGGGGGTGGGCAAAGAGCATGGTTTTGGTTTTCTTTAGATTAATTACGAGTCTGTGCTCAGTAAACCAGGCTTCTAAGTCATTGTAGGATTCCTGCAGAGAATCCTGAAATGAGATGGGATTACGGTCTGAGGCAAAGAGTACAGCATCATCTGTGTAAAGAAGGATTTTACCAGTACATACACTGGGCAGGGAGTTGAGAAAAAGGGAAAAGAGCAAGGGCCCAAGAATGGAGCCCTGAGGGACTCCGGAGCGGATAGGGCAGGTGCTGGAAAGTTTTCCGTTGATTTTCACACGTTGTGAGCAGGCCGACAAGTAGCTGGAGCACCAGGAAACAGGCCCAGTGGCAAAGCCTAAGTGACTAAGGGTAGCTAGCAGGAGGGGGTGGGAGACAGTATCAAAGGCTTTTGATAAGTCAATGAACACTGCACCTGCTAGGAAGTCAGAGTCCAGTGAGGTGTGAAGAAAGTTAGAGAACTCCAGGAGGGCAGTATTGGTGCTGTGGCCTGCTCTGAAACCATGTTGTTCTGGGCAGAGGATGCTATATTTATCGAGGTATTCAGAGATTTGGGTGGCCACAATTTTTCTAAGGCCTTAGAGAGAGGAGAGAGGATTGAGATAGGTCAATAATTGCTAGGGAGGGTCCCATCACCACCCTTGTGTATTGGGGTGACAGTAGCTATCTTCCAGGCAGAGGGGAATTGCCCTAGGCAGAGAGATTTGTTAAAGAGGCTGGTGATTGGTGAGATAACCAGATCCAGAACCTGATGGAGAAGCCTGGGATCAAGGGAGTCATTGCCAATTGTGTTACTCTTTAAGGCCTTGAGTAGGTAAGGTCTGACTTCCTGGGCAGTGACTCGGTGCAGGTAGAACAAGGGGTGTGGGAGAATAGGGACAGACCTGGAGGGAGGAGGAGTGAAGAAATTATCTGGGAGCACCGGGCTAAGGTCTGTGAAAGATTTGTTGAGGTGGTTGGCAATAAGGACAGGGTCTGAGGAGACCGAACCATTAATGTTGATAAGCGAAGGTGGGGGGGAACGTGTGCCACCCTTCAGCTGCTTAATGTTGTCCCAGAAGGTCCTAGCATTCCCCCATGAGGAAGTGAGGGAGGCTTGATAGTGCTCAGCCTTCGCTTTGAGGATGGCCCATGTACATTTGTTCTGGGCAGCAGCATAGGCCAGCCTGTCAGCTGGGCTGCCTGTTTCCGTGGCAATGTGCTATAGATTGTCCCTTGCTTAAGAAGTTGGCGCAGGTGGGGTAATCAGGGGCATGCCTTACTTTGGACCGGCATGCAGTTATGGGTGCAAAATGTCGTAAGCAGAGTTGAAGGTGTGGATAAAGAAAGTAAGGGCCGTGGTCAATATCCGGGCGTGCCAGATAGGGGACCCATCTATGAGGGCTAGGAGTTGCTTAAGGCCTTTCAGCCCACCAGGTCTAAGACATCGCCGAAGGGTAGTTTGTGCTGTGGGTTTGGGCAAGAAGGTTGACCAATAGAAGAGAACCGGGGAGTGGTCGCTAAGGCAGTCTGGGAGGATTTGGATATTGCGGATGTGGTTAGGGCGGTTTGTGAGGACCACATCCAGGAGTGTGCTAGAGCCAATTCTAGGATTCACTTTAGTGGGTTAGGAGACTAGTTGGGTTAGGTCGATGGCTGCAAAGGTGTCACGGGAGGAAGTGGATGAAGGGCTAAGCCAATTGATGTTCAAGTCCCCCACAAGGATTTGGTCGGAGGAGTGGGGTAGGGAGGTAAGACAATCAATTAGTGGGCCTAGTGCTTGTGCTTGATTTTTTGGAGGTATGTACACTGTAGTCAGGTAGATGGGACCCCTAGAGGGATCAGGAGATAGTTTTAGGGTTAGGGCCTGAGCCCTGAAGTCAAGGAACGGGGCTGGGAGGGCTAGTCCAACGAGAAGGTCTTTGACATAAATGGCACAGCCCCCACCTCGCCTACCAAAATGGTCCTCCCGATAGAGGGAGTAGCCAGGGAGTGAGACCAGGGAGTCAGGGGTAGAGTCTGACAGCCAAGTTTCAACTATTGAGATAACATCAGGTTTATGAACTGCAACCCAGCAATTGAGAGAGTCGAATTTTTTAAGGAGGCTACATATGTTCATGGAAGCAATATGAAGTCCAGTGGATTCCTTTGAAGAGCCTTTGCAAGCTGGACCAGGATTGGGATGTATGTTACCAGTCAGGAGCAGAAGGAGGAGAGCCGCTCTGGACAGAGGGTGACAGAAGGAGAGTTTATGCCGGGAGCGATAGGAAGAGAAGGGGGTTTCGTAGCACAGGGGGTGGGTAGGGCAGCACAGGCTGGGAAGGCTTGAGTGATAAGATGCCCGAGGGAGCAAAGGGGGGAGGAAAGGTAGTGTCTAGATGGGGGTGAGGTGGAGAGGAGCATATGGGGTGAGTGGAGGAGGAGAGAGGGAGGGCAGAGGCATAGAAGGAAGGGAGGGCAGGAGGGCAGGTAGGAGCACTAGAGTAGTGAGGCTGAGGGTTAACAGGGACATTAGGGTTAGCGGAAGGCAATAGGAGGAGGAGGAGGAGAGAGAGGCAGGTAGGCAGGAGGTGTGCATGCATGATTGGTAAGGGTGTGAGAGCTGAAGTGAAGAAAAATTGGGGAATTTAGAAGTGTAGTAGCCACCTTGGTATAGTGGCAGAGCCCCTGTCTCAAGCGCACAGAGCACCAGGTTTAAGGCTTGCCTAGGGTGATAGAAAAGGTCCCAAGACAGCAGCAGCAGGGAGCAGGGCTCAAAGCCTACAGTAACATGCAGAAAATATTTTAGCAGACTATGAGGGTTAGAGGCTTTTAGAGTCTTAATACCTATTACAAACAATAGTCTGATGTGATAGCTGAGTGGTGGAGCTGCTGAGTGAAACAGTGAGAGTGCAGGGTTCAGTGCCTGCAGTGGCAGCAAGAGAGAAATGGTGAAATATTTTGGCAGACTTGGGGGGGTAAGAGACTATGAAAGTCTTAGAAGGTAAGAATAAGATAGCCACATACAATGGTTAAGAGGTAGAGCTGCTGACTCTAATAGCAAGGGTACTGGGTTTGAGAACAGCTATCAGACAGAGGACAGAAATTTTTGTTTCTAAGAAGGAAGGGTCAAAAGCATGAAAGTAGAGGTAGATATTGGCCTGGTTCGTTGGCTTGGTGGTTAGGCTGCAGACTTTGGAGTAAGAGGTGCAAGGTTTGAGGCTTGCAGGGGGCCTAGTGGTGGGCTGAAGGGAAGGAGTGAGGAAAGAAGATAGCAGAAAGGATTAGAAGGGAACTGCAGAGACCTCTAGTGGACAGGGATTGCAATAGTTGCTAGGAAGGAGTAGAGAGTGGATAGAGGTGCCAGAATTATTATTTTACACCTCCTTATGAACAGTATAGCTGTTATTTTTCACATGCTGCCCTAAATGTGTTTTTGCACCTGCGGCTCACAATGGCGTGGTCACTGTGTGAAATCAACATTTCGGACACATTAACAGAATCATACTGCCACTGTTCATGAGGGGAGGTCCCAAAATACCTATCTTAAACATGTGGTTAAAAAAATCCCAAAAATAATAGGGTGACTGACGTGTGTTGCACAGTTTCTATGCATGCTCGTACCGTCACTAATTTTTCATATTTCACTCCAGATTTTCAACGTTGTCATTTTTTTACATCTCCTCATGAACAATACAGTTGTCATTTTTCACATCCTACCCAAAATGTGTTTTCATCCCTGTATCGCCAAATGGCATAGCTGCTGTGCAAAACCACCTTTCAGCTAACAAACTGATAGTGCCGCTTTTCATGAGGTGAGCTCACAAAAAGCCCATGTTGAAAATTTGGAGTGAAAATACCAACACACGCCTATGGTGTTAGGGTTTCCAACTGTAGCACCCCATCCTGTAGAGATTGACAGGCGTCTGGGGTGTGACTTGGGATCATCGTCTGTAATGCTCACGTCATTCCACCCCCACCCTGCAGCCAGTGACAGGCATCATGGTGTGCCTTGCACTGTTCGGCCACAAAGTTCACCTCATTCTCCTATACTGCACTCACCTCAGAGTATTTCCTTATGGAATGGGGTAAGTGTAATGCCCAAAGAGCCCAAAGCATGCCACAACACTTGTCAGTGTCTACAGGGGAGGGTGAGGCAAAATGGCATGAACGTTATAGCTGATGACCCAAAGGCACACCCCAATGCCTGTCGGTCTCTACAGGGTGGGGGTGGGGTTGGTGTCATTTTAATACTTCACTGCCATTCCTATTATGCATCTCTAACTCCGGCACTACCAATGCCAATGCCAGTGAGACAGTATTTGGCATTGGCAAATGCTTGGTAAGGATGTTATAGAGGAATAAAATGTCACCTCTTAGTCTCTTCTCTTTGAGGCTTAATAATCCCAATTTAAAGAGTATATCACCATTCTCCAGATTTCGTCATCTCCTGATCATTTTTGTAAGTCTTCTTTTGGTTTCTCTACAATTGCTTATTTTTCTTTTTTAGGTATGGGCACCAAAAAGGGGAGCCGTAGTCGAGGTGTGGGATAATAAAGGTTTTGTAAGTCTGAATGATATAGTGTGGTTCTCTAGTTACAAAGGAGCATTTAATTGCTTGGGTCAAATAAAAATTGATGTATCAAAGTACAGTATCTCTTTTCCTAACTTCTTAGCGTATATATTTTAATGCCCTAATCTTTAGAATCATCATTCCCTTCTCTTAGTTTTTTTTGTTTAGTCATGTACAGATGTGATATCCAGGATGCAATGCAGAAATGCTGCCGAATATTACAGAATGCTGCAGTTTACTGCAGGGGCCATTGTAAGTCAATGGCATGTAAGCCCTTTTGTCATACAGGATTTTGTGACATGTCATTACTGCAAGTTACTGCGCTTCATTGTGGTTGACTCCACTGTGTATAGTATAATTATTATTGTGGTATTATTTGTACTTCATACATTCATTTGCTGTAGAGATAACTTATTTAGAATAGAACTGGGGGTATTTTGGCATTTGCGATTTTGTAACTATATGGGATATGTACTCATAACCTGTTCACAAGCACACAAGCAGCAGTAATTGTTCAGTATTGAACTCAGAAGTAACATTAATTTTTTATTATTTTTTAATTTTAAGAAGTAATCAGAATTACAACCCTTTGAGTCAGGGACTCGTTTACAAAGGCTCCTCATCAGGAAGACAAATACATTAATAGCAAGCAACAGAAAACAAAGTAAATGAGCTCAAATAAAGGTAAACAGTTAAAATTAAGGGCTGGTTATAAAGGCCCCATGTCAAGGTAATTAGCAATAATAAACAGACATAAACAATAATGTGGGCTATAATGAGTCAAATGAAGGGCAGAGTCAAAAATAAGCAGGATGAGAGGAGTAAAGGCAGGGGAAAACTCAGTCAGGGCAGTCACAGTGGCGGGAGGAGAGGAGGTGGTTCTTGAGAGCAGTTTTAAAAGGCCCCAATCTTGTTAGGGAGGTGATAGCTATGGGCAGGGAATTGTACCAGGACGGGGCACGGTAATGGAATGACCTCTGTGCAAGGGAGGTCCTAACTCTGGGGACTTTCAGAGGGGAGCAGACAGTGCTGCAGGCAGAGATGGAGGGGGTAGATAGGCTTGTGATAGAAGACAGACCAGGGGGAATCAAACATGCAGTGATTTTTTGGGTCAAGAGGCAAGATTGATAGATAAGCCTTTCCTCCAGATTAAGGAATTTAGAGAGGGAATACATGTGTAAGTATGGGTAAGACGTGGGGAAAATAAAAACAGCTGGCAGACCTTATTGAGGGATAATTTAATTTTGTGCAAAGCAGTGTTGTCAATGGCACCATAAATAAGCAGACCATGGACACGAGGGACAGTACTGAGGATGACCAGCATTAGTGCTTCAGTGGGGAGACAATCACTGAAGCACTAAGGCTTGTATGCTATATAACATTTTTGTAACTGATTTATTTTGTGTTTAAATCCCTCCTATCCTATATTGTTGGATTTGCAGTATCTTTCTTATGCACACAAGTATGCTGATCACATCTCAGTGATGGAATGAAGCCAACTATCAAGTCCATTACATCAAAGAGCAAGCATCTAATAAAGCCGGATATGTAATATGTCTTGAATTATAGTATGGTTTCTATTTATGTATTTATTTGCTGCTATAGTAATAAATAGTACAGTTATGTAAGAACTTACAGAAACATTAGATCTTCAAGAGGATCTCTTGCAGCAGGCCACAACTATGGAACTATAGCCATCAGGCACTAGGACCACAAGGAAACTTTTCAAGCTAGCAGTCTACCAGGGGACCACCCACTCCGAAATCATACACTGATGTCAGACTATCCTATAAGAGTGTGTGGCCCTGTGTCCTCCTCAGTTCTACCTCTGGAGATCTTAAGCCACCTGGCATCAGCTGAGGGAACCAAGGAGGAACCAAAGGTTCCTGCCAAAGAAAGGATGGAAAAGAAAGAACTACAGACAGAAAAGGATGTCTCAGGCTCAGAGGGAAGGAGGGAGGGAGGGATGTCATGGACTACTTCAACAGATTAATATCTACTGTTATGGGAAGTTCTTACATAACTATACTATCTTACTTTAATACTAGGTTCAATACTAGAAGTCTGAGATAGGCAGAAGGTGCTAATCCATAATGCCAATCTCCCACTTTAGTGAGTCAGTTGATTGCCATTCATCGCAAACAGGTGCTTATCTAGTTTTGCAGTAAAGGCCTGAAAGTTATTTGCTTCAACCACCTCCCTTGGGAGACCATTCCACACAGGAATGATTCTTTGGGTAAAGAAGTACCTCCTTACATTATTCTTAAGAAAAGTTAATTGTATCTGAAATGTATGACTTCTGAAATTTGTATTTCTAATATTTAGTACTAGGCCTAAATTGTTCATTAGGTTTAAATCCCTGCACACCTTGTACATAAGCAACAAGTCTCCCCTTGTTCTTCTTAGTTTCAGCGGATACAAATTTAGACTTTTTAATCTAGTGTTGCATTTCAGATTTCCCAAACCATTAGTCATCTTGGTCACTCTTCTCTGGACCCTTTCGAAGCTGTTTACATCTTTCCTCAGATATGGGCTCCACAATCGCACACAGTAGTCCATATATGGCCTCATGTAGGCCCTGTAGAGTGGCACAATACATGATGTACTCCTAGTTGTACAAGCTTTTTTTAATACATCCCACAATTCTGTTTGCCTTCTTGATAACCTCGTTACACTGGTCACTAAATATCAGGCCACTCGTAACCAGTATTCCCAAGTTTCATTCACTTTAGACCAGTTTTAGTGTGACCCCATCCAATGTGTAGGTTGGTCTCTTATTTTCAGCCCCCAAGTTCATCACAACACACTTACTAGTATTGCAACACATACCGTTATCTGCTACCCAGTTTTCTAATAATTTCAGGTCTTGTTTTGGGGATTCTACATTTTTTTCACTACCAACTTCAGCTCATTTAGAGTCATTGGCAAATTTAGTACAATAATTTTTGATACCCTTATTCATTTCGGAGATGAACAGTGCAACCAGAACTGGTCCCGGCAGTGATCCCTGGGGGACATCGCTTGTCACAGATCCTGTCTCTGACACATGACCTCTAATTCTAACTCTCTGGGTCCTATTACTCAGCCATGCATCAACCCATTTGATAAGTGTTGGTTTTATACCAAGAGTGATCATTTTATTTATTAATGTGCCATGCGATACTCTGTCAAATGATTTTTAGAAATCCAGGTACACAACATCTTCTGGTAGTTTATTGCTTAGTTTTTAACTAACCTGTTCGTAGAATACCAGTGTGCTGGTTAAACATGATCTATCTTTCTTAAATCCATGTTGTGTCTCATCGTGTATGTTTTTAGCCTGTATCTCCTGTTCTAGCCTGTCCTTTATAACTGCCTCTAGTATTTTTCATAGGATCAAAGTGAGACTAATGGGTCTGTAGTTTTCCACCTCTCTCTTATCTCCCTTTTTAAATATGGGCACCACCACAGCTGTCCTCCAATCCTTTGGCAGTTCTCCTGACTCCAATGACATATTACTGTATATAACCTCTCCAATGGGTCTATTAATCATTCACTTATTTCCTTTATTAGTCTGGGGTGCAATCTGTCAGGTCCTGCAGATTTATCTATTTTAATACCCTTTAACTTCTCCCTTATCTCAGATTTTGTGATTTTAATCTGGCAAGTATCAGCTGGTTCCAATGCTGTATTTAGATGAGTATCCTTTCCATGTTCATACACAGAAGAAAACTATTCCTTGAATATCTGCAGCCTGTCCAGCAGATTCTACATATTCTATACCTCCTGACTTGATTGGCCCTATCGTCCTGTCTGTTATTTTGTTATTTACATATCCAAGAACATTTTTCCGTTGTCCTTTGTATGTGCTAACTTAAATTCTACCCTCCTCTTTTCAACTTAAATGGACTGTTTACTAACTCTCAACTACTGTTTGTATTTGCTGTCATATGAGTTATTATCCTTCTTCATTGCCTTATTTGCTCTTTTTTATTATTTAGATTTTTCCTGACCCTACCTGTTAGCCATATAGGTATTTAACCCTTTTTATTGTATAGTGCCTTATTTGGCACACATATATTTTCTAGGGGCCAGTATTTTATTTTTTATCTTAGTTCAGAGCTGTTCTGTAGTTGGGTTTCCTGCAGCCCAGTTCCACCCTGACAGTTCCTCGCTAATACCACAGAAATCTCCCCTGCTCTAGTTCTAGACTACTGTCTTACCAATTAGATTTTGGGTTTCCACTAATGTTTAACAGAACAGTACTGTGGTCACTAGACATTAGGGGTGCTAAAGTGCTTAGGTAATAAACTCCATCAATTATGTATGTAAGGACCAAATCCAGAATGTTGTTATTTCTTGTTGGTTGATCAACCATCTGTTGCAATCCGTTATTCATACACATAACTAGCAGCAATTGTTCATGCCTGTTAGAGGAAGTGCCCTTATCCCAGTTGATTCCTGGAGTGTTAAAATCCCTCCCGAATCAATACTTCCTTGTTTTGTATTTGGTGTCCTCTACTATTAATTAAGGTTATGTGGTCTTCAGTTGTCATATCAGGTGGTCTATAGCATACCCCCATAAACAAGTTTTTCTTATTTGCTCTTAATATTTCCACCCATAATAACTGTATGTTTGCTGTATACCATTCTGTATTTACTTGTTTGCATTGTATGTCCTCCTTAACATAAAGTGCAACACCACCTCCCATCCTTGCCACTCTGTTTTTGTAGAAAATTTTGTAGCCCAGTATGTATCTTCTCCAACTGGTGCTATCCATCCACCAGGTTTCTGTGATAGCAGCCAAATCAGTCTTTTCTTCTGCCATTATTAATTCTAATTCTGTCCTTTTTATGGTATTTAAACTTCTATCATTAGCTAGGAAAACTTTTAACTCCTGTGATCCTTTTATAGTATCTTTTGTTAGAGTTGTGCTTGCTCTTGTCCCTATATGCTTATTCTGATTCCCCCAAGTTACTTTGAGGGTATGTCTTGCAGGAGGCCACACTTATGGAATGAGTCCCAAGCAGTACTGTCATCAGACATCACAGTCTGGGTGGAGGAAACCTTATGCCTAAGAAAGTAGGCCCTGGAGGACATCTAGGCCAAAGTTGACCCTACACCTAGAGACAATTTTCAGACTGTAGTGCTTGGTAAAGGTGTGGCCAGAACTTCAAATAGCAGTAGCACAGATCTCCACAGTTGACACATTCCTGAAACAGGCAACAGACTTTCCATGCCCCTAGTGGAATGACCACAAACAACACCAAGAAGATCCTTGCCATATTTCCTGTAGCAATAAGTGAAACAGCTGGCCAACCATTTGGACAAGCACTGTTTTGAAACAGGGTGTTCCTCTTTCCCAGGGTTGAAAGAAACTACTGTAACAACTGAGAGGACTTCCTGCAGTCCATCTTTTGGTGTGTGTAGTATTGCAGACTTATATGCACATCTAAAGTGTGGCACAAAGCTTCCCCTGGATTGGCATGCTCTGGGTAATAAACAGGAAGGTGGATGGATTGATTTAAAGTAAACTCAGACATCATTTTAGGAATAAACTTAGGGTTAGTATGAAAAGACACCCAATCTTTGTGGAAAATCAAATAAGGCTGCTCACACATGAGCATCTGTAGCTCTGAAATTCTTTGAGTAGGAGACACTTATTCAAATAAGAAGTGTTCCCTGTCTTAAATGTACTGTTCTGAGCATGTGATTTACTGAAATATATTTACTACCTTTTGTTTGAGCCCTGGTATTCCATGACAGGAACCAGGAAGAGAGCCTGTAGTTTTGTGGAGTTATTCCCAAAATACAGACTATTCAAACAAGTTCTATTTTATCCTTGGGCTTCTGTGTGGTGTTTTGTGCACTGTGACAGAGCTCTCTGGTTTCCAGTTCTTAATTTTTTATTTTAAAAACTAACACTTTGGGTTTGAGGTGCATTCTGACCCATTGCAGTACATCCAGGTCATAGACTGCTATTTTAGTAGCATGCTCGGTGGGCAGGGTGCGCAGTGCAGAGCAGGAAGACATGCACAGAGACACGCATGACGGTGCATGTTCTGCATGTTCAGTGGGATCAGCGGGCAATGCCACTCACTGCAAAATATCAGTAGGTTTTGAAAATGTAACCTGACTGAAAGTAAACTAAAAGGACTTCTTGTAAAACTCAACTTGTTGTTAGGAATAGTCTAGATATTACACTATGTCTTTATCCGTGCTTGAATTAAATAAGAATAATTATGTACAATATACGGAATGTCCCATGTTTAGTGCTGATGGGAAAGATACACTTTTAAACTTGTCTGCGGTAAATGTGAGGAAAATAAATCCCTTAAGGAAGCTCTGTTATTATTTAATAGCAGGCTTTCCGAACAAGAAGCTAGTCAAGTTCAGATGCAGAAAAGATTTGTTGCCTTAACATGTCCTATCACTGATACAAATTCTTATATATCACAGGATAATATAATCCCAACTTTAAATACTAATACAACTGGACACATGGATAATCTTCTTTCAAATAAAGATCTTCTGGGAAGTTTAAGAAAGCGTCGGCGAGATTGTGATACTTCTGATAGTTCTTATGAAAAATGGTTTGAAGTACAAAGTAATAGGGCTCTAAAAAAGGGATGAAAGGCCAATAACTTCACATTACCACTTAGTAACAGTTTTTCACCCCTACATATTGCAGATGAAAAAACTGTAGAAACAATACTAACCCTGGAAGCATTTCAGGGTGTATCTATATGTGCCCCATTAAGTAAAAGCAACATGTTAAGTTATACACCAAGCATTACAGTTAAACAATGCCCATTACCATCTAATATTCCCATGATTCCATCTGTAGTGGCACCAGCTGAATGACTAATAAATGAAAACCTTGATATTACACCTATGGAGATTCCAATAATTCATGTTGAAAGGAAAAACATGTTTTTATTAGGAGATTCTATGGTAAAGAATCTAGATAAGATTATCTGCAATGAGGATAAATCAAATCGCACATGTTCTTCATTTAGGGGTGTCAGGATCTCACATATTACTAGTATGGTACCTATTATTCCAGCTAATCAGGATCATACACCTCTTGTAATCATACATGCTGTTACTAATGATTTCATAAAAGCTGGTTTGCTTGATATAAAAAAGATGAGGTTGCTCTTTCAAATATTCTTGTTGACATTGGCTGTGAAGTGGTCTTTTCTGACGTCCTACCTGTTCCAAGAGCTTCAACTGAATTTAACAATATAATACGTACGTTTAATAACTGGTTGCATGGGTGGTGTCTCCATCAAAATTTTGGTTTTATTACTCATTGGGAAGAGTTTATTAGTAGACCAGATATATATTCTGGAGATGGTCTGCATCTTAATTGGAGAGGTAATTCAATATTGGGAAAGCAGATAGTAACTTACATTAATAGTAATTTAAACTGATTGAGTTGGGTGAGCATGTTTTCTCTCCCAAAAATAAAAATACTATTAAAAAGACCTCTGACAATAAACATTTAAATTGTCTTTATTTTAATGCTTGAAGTTTGGCTAATAAAATTGATGAATTAAAAATTATGGTAATAATAGACAATGTGGACATAGTATTTATTACCAAGACATGGGGCAATGATAAATCCTGCTGGAAATTCTCTTTTCCCGGGTATACATTGTTTAATTATAATAGGCAGATAAAAAAGGGTGGTGGTGTGGCTATTTATATAAAAAATCAGATTCAGGTAATGGACATATCGGATCAAATTAAAAATAGTAATCATTTAATTGAATTCTTATGGCTTAAAATTATAACAAATACTGGCCAAAATATTATAATAGGAGTGTGCTACCATCCACCAAATACATTAACTGATTATATGGACTTAATTATTAATGAAATTTATACTGCCTCTACCATGGGGGAAATTATATTAACAGGTCGATTTTAATCTTAGTGATATTGATTGGAATAGTATGACAGCCTTAACAAATTCCAGTAAAAAATTAATTGATATCTGTCAACAATGTAATTTAAATCAGGGGGTAACACAACCTACTAGGGGTAAGAATTTGCTTGACTTGGTTCTTTATAGTAGCACACTTTTAATATCTGACACTACTGCCCTCTTACCTTTGGTAATAGTGATCACTGTTCAATCACTTTCAATATTAATCTTACTGTAATTAAATCTCATAATTACATAAAAATCTTTCTTTATGATAAAGCAGATATAGATAATATTAAAGAGGATTTGAGGAATATTGATTGGCATTCCATTATAAAAGATAAGGGTATTGAAGAATATTACAACTATCTCTTAAAGAAACTGCTTGATTTAAGAGATAACTTTGTACCATTCAGAAATAAGGACAAGGTTTTTCTAAAAAAACAAAAAACAAAATGGATGGCCAAAAATCTAGTTAAATTAATTAAAAAGGAAAAAAGTGCTATGACAAGTATTTAAAAAATAAAACTACTATAAATTGGAATTCTTACCTACATAGTCAGAAAAAATGTATACATAGTATAAGAAAAAAAAAGGGAATATAACCTTGCAACCAATGCATCTAAAAATAATAGCAAGTCATTCTTTGCTTATATAAATTCCCTAAAAAAGTCATCTTGTGCAATTGGACCATTAAAAACTGAAGACACTTTAGTTCATGATCCCTTAAAAATGGCTAATTTATTAAATGATTCTTACTGTAATATTTTTCAAACACATCAGATAGAACATACAACAAATGACTCAGAAGGTAGTTATATAAATATTTCTACTTTGGATGTCCAAACTAAACTTGTTATGCAAAAGTGTAAAACTAGTGTCTCTCCAGAGGACATTTCAGGTCATTTTTTATATGTATTTGCTGATGTATTGTCACTTCCATTACAATTATTATATGAACATTGTTTAAATACAAACTACATGCCTGATATATGGAAAAAGGCATTTGTAGTACCAATATATAAAAAAGGTCCTAGAAACCTCTGTAACAACTATAGACCAATCAGTCTTACATCTTCAATTTGTAAAATAATGGAAAGTCTAATTAAAGATATGTTTACTTCCATCCTGCAAAATATTGATTCTGAATAACATGGATTTAAATCTGCTAGAGGATTTTTAGCTAACTTGATGTGCTTTTATGAGGACGTCAGTTTGAAACATGATTGTAGGATTTCTTATGATGTACTATATTTGGATTTCAGTAAAGCATTTGATTTGCTTCCTCACTGGGCTTTAATAACAAAATTATATCAATTAAATATCAATCCTACTATGGTTTGTTGGATAGCTAGTTGGTTGAATAAGCATTCACAACAGGTCCTAATTAATGGTCAATTAACAGATCCAGGATTAATCAGTTGCGGAGTACCTCACGGCTCTGTTTTGGGTTCTTGTTTATTTCATTTATTTGTAATGGAAATTTCTAAGACTTGCATCTCAAACGTCATCAAATATGCAGATGATATTAAGATTGGAGGACCCTGTGAAAACAGCGAACAAATCAATATAATGCAAAAGGATTTGGATAACATTTCTTTATGGGCCTCAAAATGGGGAATGAAATTAAATCATGCAAAGTGCAAGATTTTATATTTTGGAACAAATAACCCTAAACATGTTTATGTGCTGGATAATAAATTACTAAAGGATTCTGAAAGTGAAAAAGATCTAGGGGTCATTGTAACTAATAAATTCATCCCTGAACTTCACATTAATGAAGTAATACGTAAGGCAAATGGTGTCACATGGGCAATTAAATGGAATATTAAGTCAAGAGATAAAGAAGTACTTACGCCTCTTTATAGGGCATATGTTTTTCCACATCTTGATTTTTTGTCACAATTTTGTGTCCCTTTAAAAAACAATATATTGTTAAAATTGAGAAAATTCAAAGAAGATTTACCAAAATGATAAAAGGTTTTAAAGATAAGTCATATGAAGACAGAGTACAATCTCTGAATCTAATGTCTTCATTTACTAGAAGATTGAGAGGGGACCTTTTATTGATGTATGACATTATTAATTACCCTAGTTTACTAGAAAATCTTGGATTTATTTTAAAGAAGATAACTATAATCTTAGAGGACATCCTTTAATGATTCAACAAAGATGATATAAACATTTACCAAGGAAATATTGCTTTACATTACGTATTGTTAAGATCTGGAATGCTCTTCCAATTGATGTTATTCTTAGTAACTCTAAAAAGACTTTTAAAAATCGGTTAGATAAATTTATTATGTTACATCCAACTTTAAATTATTATTAGTAAACAGGAGCAATTATGAGCCTCATCGCTCCCTAGCTCCTAGCAAATTCTTAGTATGATTCTTATTATGAGTAATAGCAACCAAAAACAATGTTTTCCATGACAGAAAGCATAGCTTGCATGTCATGGCCATCTCAGAAGGAGCCAAAGTAAGTTTTTCCAAAACAAAATTCAAGTCCCAAGGCAGGACTCGATTGCAGATAGGAGACTTCAATTGAAAAGTGCCTCTCAGAATAGTATGGGACACCTCCAGTTGTGGCACCGTGTGGCCATCAACAGGCACACAGAAGACAGAGATGGCAGACATGTAAACCTTAAGAGAGGAGAACTTCAGGCTGGAGTCATAGAATAAGTGGCCCTAGTTGATAGCTTCCAAGTCACCACCAGGACATCAGCCACCTTGGGTGACACCCCAAACTGAGCAATGGCTATGTTCTCAGGGGCCAGGCATGAAGATGCAGGGGTTTGAGATCTGGAAGGACCAGGGTACCCTGGTTCTGGGACAGCAAGCTGGTGTACAGAGGAAGGGGTACTGGAGGTTTCACTGTCAGCTGTTGCATAAAGGGAACCAGATCTAATGAGGCCAGAAGGGGAGGACGAGGATCATTGTGGCCCCTTCCATCTGGAGGTTGACCCTCTGCAGCAGGTAGAAGGGAGGAAATGCATACAGAAACCTCCCTTTCCAGGGGAGGAACAATGCGTCTCACCAGAAAACTCCAGGCTCTGGACTGAATGAGCAAAAAAGCAACAGTTTGGATTTGAGAAGGGATGCAAAAAGGTCCAGTTCTGGATTATCCCACCTGTTGAACAGGTCTTATACTACCAAGGTCAGAAGTTCCCACTCATGTGACTTCGACTGCGACTAGCTTAGGGTGTTTTGGATGCCCAGAACACGGATGGGTGACAGTTTGAGACCCTGATCCAGAGCCCAATAGAAGACTCTTATTGCTTCCCAGCAGAGAGGGTATGTGTGAATGCCCCCCTGCTTGTTGATGTAGTGGACTACACTGATGTTGTCCATCTATACTAGCAGAAGACACAAGGATTGCTGAGTCTAGAAGGCATGCAAGACATGAAGAATGGCCCACATCTCCAGGATATTTATGTGGAGAGAGGATTCCAGATGTGCCATGCCCCATGAGTTTGGTGGGGCCCTAGATGAGATCCCCACCCCAACCCTGAAGCATCTGTTGTGAGGATTTACTGAGGGGAAGGAACGAGGACAAGAACCCCTCTTAGCAGGTTGCTGGGTTCTATCCACCAATACAGAATCCTTTTCACTGGAGAGGAAACCAGGACAGGCTATTCAAGGTTGTCTGTATGCTGGTCCCACTGGACCCTCAATGTCATCTCCACCCTGTCCCCTCCTGCTCACTCCTTAAGATACACTGACTCATGGACCTTTGTGATCCCCCACTGTTCTACTCTTGCAGGCCAGTCTGCTTTTATTCACTGTTTCCCTAAATCTGGAATGCCCTTCCCCCCAAGTACATCACTCCTCATCCTCTCTCTCCCTCACCACTGCCCTTCACAACTTCCTCTACTCTAACTGCACTTGTTTTCCTCAATCTTAAGGCTCCCTGTTTTCTCTCCCCTAATTGCACTAGTCTTTCCGCAATCCCTGCTCCATATTTTTTTCACTCCAAATGCTCAACCCCTAGCTAGGACTACTAACATTATTTAACCTGTTGCACTTATGTACTAAGTACTTGTATATTAAATGTTCAATTATTAATTGTTAGTGTTCCTCCATGTTGTATATTGCATCCTGTATTCCTCCCAATGCTGTATTGTACTACTATATTTTGTATTATATACTACCAGTGTAATTGACTGTTATGTATTTTGTTATATGCATTCTCCCTGTTCCCCATCCTCCCAGATCACACAGGGAGATGAGTAACTGGTTGCTTACTGTGCCTGCCTGGTGAAACATTTTCATAAATAAATAAGGAATCCTCATGTGCAATCTGGCTAGGGGCACTGTGACTATAGCTGCAGCCATCAGGCCTAAGAGCCAGAGAAAAGTTCTGGCTGAGACATAGTGGCTGTTGTACAGCAGGTGGGCTTGAGCTATAATGCTATCTGCCCAGTCCTGGGGCAGGAAGGCCATGCCTTGAGATGTATCCAGGACTGGTCCTATGTACTGAAGGTGCTGACAGGGGGTCAGAACTGTCTTGGGCAGGTTGACCATGATGCCTAGATCCTGGAATAAGAGGTTGGTATGTTCCATAGTCCATAACAGGTGCTTCCTGGACTGGGCTTTGAGAAGCCAGTCCTTCAGGTAGGGAAGACATAGTCACTCCTACCTTAGGGCAGCTGCTGCCACTGCCACGCATTTGGAAAACACCCAAGGGGCCAAAGACAATCCATAGGACAAGGCCCAGAACTGGAAGTGTGCCCCCTGGAAATGAAACCACAGGTACTGTCTGTGGGAGACATATACCTGGATATGCAGATAGGCATCCTTCATGTCATGGAAGCAAATCCAATCTCCATGTTCCAGAGGGAACAGTGGACCTAGAAGTGTCATCATCCAGAATGTTTTGTACTAAATAAACAAGCATAGCTCCTGGAGGTCTAGAATGGACCTGATATCTCCTGTGCATTTGGAGACAAGGAAGAAATGGGAGTAGAACCCTTTGCCCTGTTGGGTCTCTGGAATGGGTTCTATTGCCCTTTTTCTTAGCAAAGAGTGAATTTCCCCCCAGAACAATGGGATGTGGTCTGGAGGATAAGAAGACAGAACTGTTTCTTTTTTATTATTATTTTTTTTATGGAGGGTGCTCCATAACTTCCAAAATCTGGCCGCTTTCTATGAGCAGCAGTACCCAGGCATCTCTGGTAATTTCCCTCCACTTGTCCAAGTGCAGGAAGAAACAACCCCCTACAACCATCTCCTACCTTGTAGGAGGAGAGGGGTTGGAAAAGGATTCAGGCTGAGCTGGCAGGGGCAGCTGAAGCCATACCACCTCCTTTGGGGGGTTCCCATGGTGGAGGAGGGGGTAGACAAGGCAGGGGTAGCCTGGTGCTTACCTTGAGACTTCTTGGAGGGCTTGGGTCTATATGTAGATCACTGAAAGAGCACTCTTTGACCACTTTTGGGCTGGTTGGTGTGGTACATGGAGTGGGCCAACCATAGGCTGCGACCAGAAGCTTGCAGTTCAGACAGTATGTCCTGCCTATCTGCACCAAAACATTTGTAGCCTCTATAGGGGGAATTCAGACTGGACAACTTAACATCCTGGGCAAAGCCTGACTCCCTTAGCCATGAGTGTCTATGCAGGCAAATGCCCACCACGGCAGCCCTGGCCGAGGCATCTATGGCATCATAGGCAGCCCTAAGAAGGTTGGTGCTGATGTCAGAATGCACTTTGAGAAACTGCAGCATCTGCTGTTTTACAGGTTCCTCTGGGAAGACCTGGGCAGATTCCAGGGTCTAGTCCCAGAGCTGGTTTTAGTACTGGACCATATGGGCAATATAGTTCAGCACCCTGATGGTCAGTGTGGCAGAGGCAAAGATTCTCTTGCCAATGTGATCCAACCTACAGGATTCCTTGTCTGGGGTCAAGGAACTGAGATTCTTAGGCCATTTGTTACAGTTGTGGGGGACAATGATGACCACTGAATCTGCTTGAGGCTTACTGGCAAAGAAATGCCTTCCTGCTGGAGCCTGGTATAATTTGTCTGTATTCCTGGGCACAGTGGGAATCAAACTGGGCCAGTGCCAGGTGGCCATGGTGGTATCCTTGAAGGGCTCAATCAAGGGAGGAATGACCAGAGATGGTTGTATGGCAGCCTCAAATAAGTGGCCAGTCAGCGTTGACATGATCTTGTTCCTTGGTATAGAAGCCCATGGCTGATTGTAACTGTCTCATAACTGAGACAAAAAAAGGGCATCCATGGAGGACCTCAGGAAGTACCTCTGGGTCTCCTCACCATTGGACAAGATCATGGAGGAGGAATGGTAAGGAGTGGCTCCTCCATCATTGCCATTGTCGCCCTCATCTGGAGGAATGAAAGCTGGGGGGCACCCATCCTTGTTCTCTGAGTCCTGAGGGGGGAGCGAGGGCTTTGGGTCTGGAGACATGGGCTGCACCCCTATTGGAGATGCAGGGGACCACTGTGGGGACAGGCCTTGGGGAGGAGCAAGTTTAGCTTGCATAAAGTCCCACAAAGCAGTGAGCATGGAGTAAAAGTCCATGGTTATCAGCATTAGACCTATCAGTGCTGGCTGAGGGAAGATGAGGGTTGGCACTGGGGTAGGTATCAGGGAGGGAAGCTGGACAAGCTGGGGCCTGTGGAGAAGCTCTTCAGTGGGGGTTGGCATTGAGGAAGGCAATGGCAAATGGTGCTCAAGTGACTCAGGAGAAGCTAGAGGCTCCAGGTCTGAGACAACAGCTTCAGAAATGGCTGAGACTGGTGGCAGGTGGGTAGGCCGTATCCTGGTGAACACCAGAGCTGAGCTTATTGATGTTGAGCCAGCTGAGCCACCTGACTGAGTGCTCACAGAAAACAAGGGCCTAAACAGCAGTGTTTGAGAAGTCAGTGGGGCAACAGAGCCCCTGGAACTGACACCCACACCAAGAGATTGTTGGGGGAGCTGCCAACAGTAGCTCTGCAGGGGAAAGGGCGCATGAGGCAGAGGGGGCCATTCCTGATGAATGAGGACAGCCCAGCCATGGTTGACACACAGAGCAGTGACTGTGAGTGAGACAAGGAGGACCAGGGGCCCGATTCCAAGACCGGGTATGCCGGTGTAAGCTGAGATATGCCAAACCCCTTGGCGTATCTCGTGACTTATGCCAAATGGTACACCAGCCCAGATTCCAAGAGGCACCATGTGCCATGTCAGCTGTTGGCTATGACAAGCATGGGATATTCCACCCACTACACTGCAGCCCACAGTGGCATGGCAGAAGGGCAGGTTATGGCAGCAACTGCACCCTGTTCTCAGAGGGTGGCTGCCATAATCCACTAGCACGATTCTAGGAGCTGGACTGTCACAGCTACAGTAAGTTAGAGCAACCCGAATCTGCTCTAAAGGGCATCCGATGTTGCCTTCTGTTGGATGCCTGCTCCACAGTGTCATGGTGACAGCATGATGTACTTTATGCCCACCATAAAACGCCTCCTGCCCCCAGCCCCTGAATGTCAGGGACCCCCAGAGGTCCATTCTCTGATGAGCCCCCAGACTCCTTGTGCCCCCTGTCCTGCCACCCAGCATGCCTCTGGTGTGCTGTGGTGTTCCTGAAAGGTGGGGAGCTGCGGTGGCTGCGTGAGGACGCAACTAGTGACATGCAGGGCTTCACACCACGCCCATGTCAGTAGCCTCCGCATGGCATAACCTGCATGTCGCAAGTGCCGGGATCCTGCCTGTCTTGGAATTCAGTGCAGGGTCTGTGGCATAGCGGCAAATGTCAAAACTTGCATACACCGGTGAGTTGCAACATTCAACTTGGAATCAGCCCCCAGGTTTTTTCCTTAGGATGGCCCTTTTCTCTATGTTTATGCTTCTCTGCTGACTTCTTCCAGGCCTTGGAGGGCTGTGCACCTGAGGACATCGAGGGGGAAGCAGATGAACTTCACACCTGAAGCTCCTTCCCCATCTGGGTGACCTTCTGCTTTAGCCAAAATGTTTCCAAGGTCTGAACTCAATGCTTCCTGGTGGCCTGGTTGAAGGCGCAGCAAATCACACAAGCCTGGTTGTCATTTTCTGGGCATTGGCAGCAGACCCAGGCCTCATGGTTATTTTTCTCAGGGATCTTCTGCCCGCAGGCACACTTTTTGAAGAGGTTCCTGGAGGTGGAACTCAGTATAAATGGAAGAAAAAAAATCACTTTATCGCTAAAGTGATACACGCTAGGGAGAAAAGTAAAAAGCAGAAGTTCGATGAAGCAATTTTGGTGATCTGTCAGTAAACATAAGTCAGTTAGGATCTGTAAATAATTGGACTACAAAATAGATTAATTCTATCCCACACTCAGAAAAATGATATTAAAGGACTGCTCACCAACTGTATATCTGAAAGTGCTTCATTTTATTGTAGGTGCCATGTGCCAGGCCCTGACACATTTCGGAACTAATTTCCTTTCTCAGAGGGTCTGATGTGACACTAAGGCCACTGCCTTACTGTATATACCATACAAATGATGACATCATTAAACAGCATCAAATATAAAGTGCAACCAATTATTAATTAAACAAAAACAAAAACAAATGAAGTGCTAGTGTACTGTGCAACACAGTGATTAAAAACAGTATAGCATGTAAATGTAAATAAATAAACTACATATCTATCCTTTAAATACAGTTTTTGTTATAAAAACCTGTATATATATTTGGATGCAAAAGCATTGACCAGGTAGCAGAATCAGATGAAGTGCTTAAGACCAAGAGTCCCAGTGTGCTCCATTTATTATTTTACTGCTGATAACCATCTAAAAAAGGAATTTAAAATAAGGTGTGTTAAATCTTATTGACATACAAAATCTGTGTTTATACTTAATGCTACTATCTAATAATCAATATTCTTATCATATACATAAAATCACAAAACATACTAAGAATAAATAGGCTGCCAAACTCACGTCAGTTCTAAATGTAGATGGGGGAAAAAGGAGGAGAAGGAAGTAAGGTTTATGGAAAGTGAAGGGAAAAGACCTTATTTCTTCCTTTTAAGAAAAGGAATTAATTCAAATCTTTCATTCAAACCTGGTGTTTTATATGCATTCAAAGTGTATATCCAAAATCCTTCTCTTTCTAAAATGTAGTTCTCAAAATCACCTCCTCTTGGGTTTCTATACACCTTCTCAATCCCTTGAAATAAAAAAGTATGTTTTTTCTCATCTTTACTATTCATGATACAGTATGTTGTGCTGTAGCATAACTTGGATCCTTGTGTCTAATAGCTCTCACGTGTTCAGCTATTCTTTGTTTTAGCTGTCTTTTTGTTTTTCCTATATATAATGCTTTGCATGTACAAGTGTCCATGTATATTACTCCACAGGTGTCACAAGTTATCAGTTCTCTAATCTGATACTTTTTTTGATTACTTACTGTACATTAAAACATGTCAATTCTTTGTTGTGTTGTATGTTAGTGCACATACTACATTTGCCACATCTAAAGCAGCCTATACTTGGTTTAAGCCAAGTTTATTTTATAGATAGTGTCTGCCTGCTATGTACCAGATGATCTTTAAGATTATTTGGTCTTCTATCTGTCATCCTTGGTGGTCTATCATGATGTGCACTAAGATGTGGATCTCCTTTTAGGATATTCCGATTAGATCTAATAATATCTGAAATACTATGTGCATGTATAGAATATATACTAACAAAATTCAAAATCTGATTTGTGTCCTGTTGTTTAGGTCTCTGTATCAAAGTCTCTTCTCTCTTCATGGCTGTTACCTCTTTATATGCCTGCTGAATATGTTGATTCGAATACCCTCTCTCTAGAAATCTTTTTTCTAGATCTACAGCCACTTTTTCAAAATCTCTCTCTTCACTGCAATTTCTCTTCATTCGGAGAAATTGCCCTTTAGGAATATTTGTCACTACATGTCGTGGATGGTAGCTAGATGCTAGAAGTAAGGTATTCCTCTCACAGGACTTTCTATAAATATCTGTCTGTATTGTCTTGTCATCACCTTTTGTAATCTCTAGATCTAGAAAACAGATATTCTTTTGGCTAGCTTGGTATGTAAAATGCAAATGAGGGTTAGATTCATGTAAAAAAGAGACAAATGAATCAAATTCCTTCAAATCACCAGTCCAAATGATAAATATATCGTCAATAAAACAATGATACAAATTCAATTTCCAAAAAAAGGGATTGTTATCTACATTTCTTACATAAATAACTTTCCATTGTCCCACTTATAAATTTGCTATGCTAGGAGCAAAAGTAGCCCCCATAGCTGTTCCCTTAATCTGCAGATAGTACTGATTCCAAAATGAGAAAGCATTAAATTTAAGGACAAATTCAGACAATTTAAGAAGCAATTATGTACAGGCTCCATTCTCTGTTTCTCTTGAATTCAAATAATAGGCCAGACTATCTAGAGCTTCCTCTTGTGGGATATTAGAGTAGAGTGATTCGACATCCATGGTAATGAGATATGCATTTAGATCTACCTCTACATCCATTAATAACCTCAAAATTTCCCATGTATCTTTTATATATGATCCTAAATTGATCACAAAAGGTCTCAAAAAATAGTCAACATATTGTGAAAGTGGCTCGGTCAGAGAACCGATTCCACTCACTATATGTCTACCTGGTAGTGGTAAAGATTCAAACTCCTTATGTATTTTAGGTAGTGTATAGATAGTAGCTCTAACTGGAAACTCTAGCATAAGAAAGTTTTGAACTTTTGACTCTATCCAACCTTTATTTAGAGACTCTGTGATAAATTCATCAATACGATGTTTGAAGAAAACAGTGGGATCTGTTTCAAGTCTTTTATAAAATTCTGTGTTGGACAATTGTCTGTTTATTTCAAAAATATAGTCTGTAGTATCTTGAATATCTGGTAGGACATTATCAGAGGCAGAAGAGAGGGTCCTTAACAAAGGCCTATCTTTTGCACCAACAACAGTTATTAATAAATTTAAGACATTTCTAGATCTACAGAAATTTTGTTGAAATTTAAGTTTCAAATCTTTTTTTGAGAAACAAGGACATAAAGAAGTGAATGATATTAATCAAACTAATACCTCTAATCAAACAGTAGATACTGTTTTGGTAAGTATGGATATGGATGATACGAATGTTTCAGAAAGAAAATATTTTAGAGGTCAGTCTGTTTTTTACCACCCACCTAGCTCAGCTATTTTGACATTTCAAAAAGTCTGTGAAGATGACTTTGGGAACCTTTTTTCAAATCTACCTAGAATTCATTATGATAATTTATCTAAAATAGAAAGAGAGGCTCTAGAAGATCTAAAGAATGATTCGAATATTGTCATTAAGCAGGCAGATAAGGGGTCTGCAGTTGTTATTCAAGATACTACAGACTTATAGAGAGAGGGTACTCGAACCAACATATTCAGCAGGCATATAAAGAGGTAGTAGCCATGAAGAGAGAAGAGACTTTGATACAGAGACCTAAACAACAGGACACAAATCAGATTTTGAATTTTGTTAGTACATATTCTATACATGCACATAGTAATTCAGATATCATTAGATCTAATTGGAATATCCTAAAAGGAGATTCACATCTTAATGCACATCATAATAGACCACCAAGGATGACATATAGAAGACCAAATAATCTTAAAGATCATCTGGTACATAGCAGGCAGACACTATCTATAAAATAAACTTGGCTTAAACCAAGTATAGGCTGCTTTAGATGTGGCAAATGTAGTATGTGCACTAACATACAACCCAACAAAGAATTGACATGTTTTAATGTAAGTAATCAAAAAAAGTATCAGATTGGAGAACTGATAACTTGTGACACCTGTGGAGTAAAATACATGGCCACTTGTACATGCACAGCATTTTATATAGGAAAAACAAAAAGACAGCTAAAACAAAGAATAGCTGAACACATGAGGGCTATTAGACACAAGGATCCAAGTTATGCTACAGCACAACATACTGTATCATGAAGAGTAAAGATGAGAAAAAAACATACTTTTTTATTTTAAGGGATTGAGAAGGTGTATAGAAACCCAAGAGGAGGTGATTTTGAGAACTACATTTTAGAAAGAGAAGGATTTTTGATATATACTTTGAATGCATATAAAACACCAGGTCTGAATGAAAGATTTGAATTAATTCCTTTTCTTAAAAGGAAGAAATAAGGTCTTTTCCCTTCACTTCCATAAACCTTACTTCCTTCTCCTCCTTTTTCCCCCATCTACATTTAGAACTGACGTGAGTTTGGCAGCCTATTTATTCTTAGTATGTTTTGTGATTTTATAGTATATGATAAGAATATTGATTATTAGATAGTAGCATTAAGTATAAACACAGATTTTGTATGTCAATAAGATTTTAACACACCTTATTTTTAAATTCCTTTTTTTTAGATGGTTATCAGCAGTAAAATAATAACTGGAGCACACTGGGACTCTTGGTCTTAAGCACTTCATCTGATTCTGCTACCTGGTCAGGTTTTGCCATCCAAATACATATACAGGTTTTTATAACAAAAACTGTATTTAAAGGATAGATATGTAGTTTATTTATTTACATTTACATGCTATACTGTTTTTAATCACTGTGTTGCACAGTACACTAGCACTTTACTTGTTTTTGTTTTTGTTTAATTAATAATTGGTTGCACTTTGTATTTGACGCTGTTTAATGATGTCATCATTTGTATGGTATATAAGGCAGTGCCCTTAGTGTCACATCAGATGCTTTGAGAAAGGATATTAGTTCCGAAACACGTCAGGGCCTGGCACATGGCACCTATAATAAAATGAAGCCCTTTCAGATATACAATTGGTGAGCAGTCCTTTAATTTAGTTTTTTTGAGTGCGGGATTCTTTTGAACTTTTGCTTGCTTGCTTTTATCCCTGAACCTTTGCTCCGTGTGCACCCTGTTTTTTGATTTTCCTTAGATTAATTCTATACTTCATTTGTGTTAGCTTGCAATAGGTAATGTTCTGCATGTCAGGCATTTCACTGTCAGTAGTGTAGCACATCATGTTTATCATTTAGGAAATGAGCAATAAGGTTATTTGTGTTGTTTAATCACACATCAAATTATTTGTAATGACAAGTCTCTCAAGTAATGTGACCTATATGGTTTAACATTAAGTAACTGTAATTAATCCCATTGGGTGATATTAATTCAATTTACTGAACTTGCAATTAGTGAGATGTAACCAACTGATCTCACACCACCTTCTAACAAAGGGGTAGATCATTCCAATATGTAGGGGTGTTGGTGGTGTCCAGCTTTTGTCTATGGTTTGGTATGTCTTGATTAATTTTTTGCACTAATTTTTGTATGTGGGGGGGGGGGGGGGTTGTTTAACCAGGAAAGGCACACTAAGCTGGAGCTTATTTCCAGGTGCAACCTGGGAGCATAAAGAAGTTAAGTGATTTGCTCAGGATCACACAGTATGCAAGTGAGGACTGATGGGATTCAAACCCAGTCCTCCAGGTTTGCAGCTCAGTGTCCTTAACCACTATGCTATAATGTTTCTCAATGCATGTACTGCATCACACTTTGATGAACGAAATGTGGCTTAAATTATTTTTTGCTGTTTTGCCCGTGGTGCTTGCTATATAAAAAATACATTGAATACTACAAATAACCTTATGTGTGCACTATCATGTTTGTTTTCTCCTACACGACAGGGTGACCAAGATGATTTACGGCCAGTAGGGTAAAGCCTATGAAAATCAGTTAAGGGTGCTAAACATCTATTCACCCAAAACCAGACAAGAGAGGGAGGATATGCTAGAGATCTTCAAGATCCTGAAAGGAATTAACAATGTGAACTGATAAGAGTTATTTACCAGGAACAGTGTAACTAGAACATAGAGCAACAAGTGGAGGTTAATGGGGGAAGGTTTAACCAGGGTGTGAGGAAGTATTATTTCACAGAAAGAGTGGTAAAGCCATGAAATGATCTGCCAGCAGAGATGGTGGGTGCCAAAACCATAAATGTCTTTGAACGTGGCTGGGACAGAGTCAAGGGTATAGTAGCTACTCAGTGGGAAGAGGGAAGCAGAAACACTGAATTAAAAAAATCCAAAAAAAACTCCCTTGGTCAATCTTGATTTTATATCATTTTACTAAGTAATGGCATGAATGATCTGACTCTTTAAAAACTGTTTTCTCTATTGAACTGTTTAAATCCAAACTGTTCCCCTTGTTTTCTCTTCCTGGATCATGCAGTTGCTACCACTGACCATCAAATTTATCCTTAATGTATATTTATGCTGTACTTTATTCAGGGTGTAATGTTAACATGACACCAGTATACTGTTAACTACTGTACTGTACTAGCACCAATTGTACAGCGTTGTCTTACCTGTGTCTAAAGGCGAATATTTGTCAGTTTACTGTGCAGTATATTTGTAATTTGCTCTGTACTTTTACTTTTTTGTTGTACCCAACTCTAAACTCCTTTGAAAATAGGCTCTGCCTAAAGGGTTTTATGTAAAATAATACAACCAAACTATAAGGGGAAATAGTGTAAGTGAAGACGCCACAGAGACAGTAGGTACCAGGTGTGATAACGTAATAGGGGCAGACTGACTGGATCATCAATCTTGTTTTGCTGTTATCATCTATGTTTCTATGTTCTATGTTTATTGTAGGCAGTATCTCTTTTGCTTAAATTTCATTTGGAGGAGGTGGAGTAGTTGCTAAAGCCATAAGTATGGTTCAGAATATCCTGAGCTAGGAGGCCTATTTTTGGTATTTACATTTTTGCAAGCTAAGCTCCTGAAGTGGTCATGAGGGCAGTTCATTGAAGCCCTCCTCTGCGCTGCATTTTCTGGGAGAATCAGCTCCCGAAGTGGTTGTGAAGGCAGTTCATGGAAGCTGCATTTTCTGGGAGAATCAGGTACGAGCATAATCCTTGGTGAAGCAGGCCATGGCTGAGCTCTACAAGCATCGCAAGACATTTGTTGGACAGCTGGAGTCTTTGTTTATTTTGGCACCAAGTTCAAAACTGTGCCAAGTTCAAAACTGTGCTTAGTGTGTCGGCCAACAGTTGAAGATAGTTTTTTGTGATCATATTTTGTGAAAAAGCCTTCCTACTACATCCCTACAGCATGTTACCTTAATTGGACTCTAATGATTTACTGGGATTTTGCAATCTGCTGCTGTTCCTTAAGATAGCTTTTAAGAAAGCTGTGCAGCATTACAGAGGAATTTTTTATGTGTTAAAGGGATACCTTTTGTTCTCTTTAAAAATGCATTTCAGGCTGTAACCATAAGTAATTTACTGCTCAGTGAAATAGCTTCACCTCGAGGGGTGTTTCTAGCCATCTGTTAACCGAAAGCATCTCTAGCCATGTAAACTGGAACTGTTTAAGTGTAGTTGTAACCTCAGGAGCCATTCTTAAGCTAAAGCACATAGATTTTCTCTTGTTTTGTCATTGTTCCTGCCCCAGTCCCAAGCTTGGATAAATTTCTGACCTGAATCTCTCTCTCTCTCTCTCTTCCCCCTTCAGCTCCTGAAGTGGTCATGAGGGCAGTTTGTGGAAGCCCTCCCCCACGCTGCATTTTCTGGGAGAATCAGGTACGAGCATAATCCTTGGTGAAGAAGGCCACGGCCGAGTTCACCGGGCATTGTGAGCCATTTGTTGGACAGCTGGAGTCTTTGTTTATTTTGGCACCAAGTTCAAAACTGTGCCAAGTTCAAAACTGTGCTTAGTGTGTCGGCCAACAGTTGGAGATAGTTTTTTTGTGATCATATTTTGTGAAAAAGCCTTTCTACTACATCCCTACAGCATGTTACCTTAATTGGACTCTAATGATTTACCGGGATTTTGCAATCTGCTGCTGTTCCTTAAGATAGCTTTTAAGAAAGCTGTGCAGCATTACAGAGGAATTGTTTTATGTGTTAAAGGGATACCTTTTGTTCTCTTTAAAAATGCATTTCAGGCTGTAACCATAAGTAATTTCCAGCTCAGTGAAATAGCTTCACGTCAAAGAACGTTTCTAGACATCTGTTAACTGGAACTGTTTAAGTGTAGTTGTAACCTCAGGAGCCATTCTTAAGCCAAAGCACATAGATTTTCTTTTGTTTTGTTATTGTTCCTGCCCCTCGAATCCCTTCCCTCCAGTCCCCTTCAGTCCCCAGCTTGGATACATTTCTGACCTGAATCTCTCTCTCTCTCCCCTCCTCAGCTCCCAAAGTGGTCTTGAGGGCAGTTCGCGGAAGCCCTCCCCTGCACTGCATTTTCTGGGAGAATCAGATACGAGCATAATCCTCAGTGAAGCAGGCCAAGGCCAAGCTCTACGGGCATCACAAGCCATTTGTAGGACAGCTGTAGTCTTTGTTTTCACACTGGCAACACTTAGCATCGGTTGCTCCACCACCCTTGCTGAACATTTGCTTATATAAGCAGAGTCATGTGACAGAGTCACGTGATGAAAAAAAAACAATCACCCAGCTTCCTCATTAGCAGTTTATACTTGGTCACCACTAGAGGCTGCTAGAAGTGGTTTCTTTATTTCTTGCTATACTCCCCTGCTGAAATGGCTGCACCTTTCTACCTCCTCTTTATTGTTCTCTTGCCCACTGTATCCTCCTCCCTCTTTCACAGTTGTTTCCCCACCCCTACCCCTTCCCATCTCTCCTCTCTCGCATTTACACATTTCTCTTGTACGTGACTTTCCCATTATGGTCACTACAATGACCTAACTCATAATGTCATTTGCCACTGTTCCCTCTGCCCCCCCCCCCTCCTCGTGGCACCACTCATCCTCTCACTTCCGGTACCAGTACATAGCCCCACTAGGAAAGCATCTGCTGTTGCCAGAGAACACAAACACATTAAGTTTGCCATAAATCGCCACATCCTCCTCCTCCTTCTTTTATCCGGGGATGTTCACCCTAACCCAAGGCCAGTTACCCACACCACTCCCACTGGTAACAAAAGGAAAGGCCTTATTGCTGCATCTCTAATTATCTGTAGCCTACTGAAAAAATGTGACTCTCTTCAAGGATGGATTATGCAGCACAAGCCAGATGTCCTGGCTTTAACTGAGACATGGGTCTCCAAAACCACTATGGACTCACATGTGGCCCTTAATGGCTACTCCATTTTTTGCTCAGATTGCCAAGGCAAACGGGGTGGTGGCTGCACACTCTATATCTGAAGCATCCTTCAAGCAATGGTTGTCCCTTCTTCCTCTCACAGATGGGGCCAACGTACTCACTGTAAAGCTTACTCTGGGCAACCCAGGTAAAACCCTCTATGTTTTAATGGTACATATCCCACAATGTAACCAGAAGGCTGCCTTCACAGCAGTTGCCAGCTGCATCTCATCCCTCCCTTATTCTAGTGAGATTTTTGTTTTGGGTGACTTTAACACAAATTGGCTAGCACCATCAGCTGTCCACTTTAAAGATGCCTCCTTAGCCATGGGCCTGACTCAAGTTGTCCAATCCCCCACAAGACATAACTACAGGACAGGGTCTGCTACTTTGCTGGACCTAATTTTCACTAACTGCCCAAACAGAATCACAAAGGTCTCAGTGCTCCAGGATGCCATCAGTGATCACTCACCTGTACTTTGCTGGTTGTCCTGTAAGGACCCTAACCCTCCCCCCAAAACCATATACTGTAGGCATTTAAAATTAGGTTCATTAGCCAGGTTAAGAAACAGCCTCTCAAATTGTGACTGGTCTCCCATAGATACAAAGAGTAGCACAGATGATGCGGTTAGCTACTTTGTAACCTCCTTCAACTCTGCGTGTGACCTTTTTGCCTCAGTTATAAAGCAGGTTGTAAAAAACCGTGACACCCCCTAGCTATCTCAAACTCTACTTGAACTTATGCACCATTGGGATAATCTCTGGTATAAAGCTCTCGCATCAAACTTGCCTCGGGACAAACAACAGTATAGAGAAGCTAGGTACACATGTACCTGTGCCTTACGTTAGGCCAAAGCCACTTATTATAGGGACATCCTCACCTCTTCTAGGGGATCGGGGCATAAATTCTGGGATGCTATCAAAGAACTAAATGGTAAAACACTATCCCACCCTCCCAACTCACAGTCAATGGGTCCATATCTCAGGACCCCATACAAATTGCAATGCCTTAAACTCTTCCTTCTCTTACCTTAGCAGTGTGCTCCCCCCAACTTTTTTGGCCCCTCAAACCATTCAGCCTCTTCATCGTCTGACGTCCCCCCCACAACCACCCCACCTTTCAAGTTTCGAGTTATAACTGTAAAAGAGGCTAAGTCTTACATCTCTAATGTCCTGGGCAAGAGCCACCACAGTGGAAACTCCCTGGAATTAAAACTCCTCCACCTATCCCTCGAAGCTGTCCTAGTCCCCCTCACTAGAATCCTAAACCTCTCCCTCTGTCTGGAGGAGTTCCCCACTCCCTGGAAAAGGGCTGTCGTCACACCACTTCTGAAAGATGGTGAGTGTACCTCCTCTGTTAATTACCGGCCGATCTCTAATCTGACCCCTCTTTCTAAGGCCCTGGAAAAAATAGTAGCCAATCAGCTCTCCGAACATCTGTCTAAATTTAACCTATTATGCCCCGAGCAGCATGGTTTCCACAGGGGTCACAGCACCACCACAGCTCTCCTTGAATACACCTCTTACATCCACAAGGCCATGGATCTGGGGCACTTAGTTGGGCAAGTTTACATTGACCTAACTAAGGCATTTGATACTGTCCATCATGCCCTTCTCCGTAGGTCCCTGTCTGACATGGGTCTGACACCCGATACTAGGGCCTGGTTTGAAAACTACCTATCAAACAGGTCACAGCAGGTCAAACTTGGCACAACCCTCTCCTCCCACCTCCCAGTTCACTCTGGGGTCCCTCAAAGCTCCATTCTAGGCCCCCTTCTATTTAGCCTTTTCCTAAACTCACTACCCAGAGCCAGCACCAGTCGGTTACTTCTTTACGCTGATGATGCAGTCATTTACTGGAGCAATCCTCAGCCTCTACCACTGCAGGATGCCCTATAGAAGTCATTCATGGAAGCTGAGAACTGGTTCACAGAGCACAGGCTAGTAATAAACTATAAGAAAACTAAGACCATGATCTTTGCACACCATCAGAACCCCTACCATGATTCCACGCTACTTGTCAACACCACCCAAGGCTCCCCACTTGAGCAGGTAAACACTTTCAAATACTTGGGCATCACCCTTGACTCCTCCCTCACCTATCATGCACATATCCATACCCTCTGTAACACCATTAACTCCAGAATTGGCTTCCTCTATCGGATTAAGCACTGTCTGCCTAATAAGGGGCTGTGCTTTGCTGTGTCATCCTCATTCCTCTCTGTGCTGGACTATGGAATTGAGTTCTATGGCTAGGCTGATAGCACTGCTCTCTGTTGCATCAAGACAGCACTAAACAAGGCCTGTCACCTGGTGATAGGCTGCGATAGAGCTACCCACACATGTGACCTCTACAATCACTCAAACTACCTAAATTTTGAGTGTCGCCTTAAGTACCACACATGCCTCCTGGCAAAGAAAATACAGTAGACTCTCACCGCACCTAGCCTACAGGGCCTTATTCAACCCTCCTTCCCACAAAGATTCACCAGACGTACCACCAAGGTTCACTTATTTGTTCCCTACTGCAGGACATCTATGGGTCAGAGAGCCTTTTATCACAGAGCTCCAAGCTGGCTAAATGACCTACCCATTGCTCTGACTGCTGGTACAAACATTGGCCCTTTTGAAACCTCACTCAAGGTATTTCTCGCTAACAACTCTACTTGTGACTGCTCCTAGTAGTACTATACTAACCCAGTCCCTACCAACTCCCTCACTCTGTCTTTATAATCTGTATCCTGCTTTCTGGAATTTCTGCTGCTGTGGTTGCACACAACTCTGGGCTGTCTCTGCCCTCTGCTAAGGAATGCTACTCAGTTTCTTTACTGTACTTACTATTGTAATATATGGACTGTTTGATGTCCGGCACCTGTTCTTGTGATGTTGTACTATCTGCTGTTTTGCACACGACTCTTGGCTGCCTATGCCCTCTGCTATGTTATGTTACTCAGTTCCTTACCTTACCTGCTAATGTACTATGTGGACTGATTGATGTCTTGTGCCTGTACTTGTGATGTTGTACTATGTTTACTGACAAGGAGCCTTTGCAAAAGAGTCTTTGACTCAAAGGGTGTAATTCTAATTTCTCAATAAACTAATAAATAAATAAATACATAGATAAATAAATTAATTAATTAAATGAATAAGTAAATATACAATGTGAAATCCCATTATTGGTTAAAGGTAAGACAAAGGTATTTACATGACTGAACAGATGTGAGAAGGGTACCATCTACACTAGTGAAAACCAAGCTGCCAGGACACTTTTCCAGCTCTGGAGGAGAGCCAAATAACATGGATTGAAATGTTCGGTAGCACCACAGGCCCTGATTAATGGATGTGGGGGCCCTACTCCAAGTGATATTTTGTGGCCTGGGGGGCCCCTAAATGCCAACATCCCACTCTTCCACAGTGGTGTGTGTGTGTAAGATTCTACAGCCTGGTGTTAGCATTTTCTGCCTAGGGCACTAGGATTGCAGATTACCCTAACCTCACTCTCAGAATGTACAGATCCTCTTATCCCCTGGGTTAGAACGCGTCTTAACTTCCCCCACCTCTTCAATCAAAGGTGAAGGGATTAAATCATTTAACATTTCAGTCTTACAGGTAGCACCCTCCCGTCAAGGCTCCTACTAAACAACCAAGGCAAGGCAGCATGGGTAACAGACTCAAGAATAGGCTTGAGAGCCCGTGACCTAGGTTCAAATCCCGTCAGACGCACTTATTGTGCGACTAGTGCTTCAATTGCACCCAGGTGCAAAACAAACAACAAACAAAAAAAATAAACAAAAAAATTAGTATGAGCAAGATTCTCAGGTAAAGGAAAATGTCAACGATGCATCCCAATTATGCTATCTTGGATATATTGTTAACCTGAGCACGGCCACACAGACTAGTAAAAAAACAACATACCTCCTTTGGCCTGACTGATTGTGATGAGGATGCTGACTGACTGACTGTCTGACTCCTGTCCTGGTGATGATAGTCTGAGATCCTCAACTTCAACATCCTCATGTCACAGGCGGCAGCGGCGACACACACGATGACTGGGCCAGGCACCATAGGAAGGAAGGACTCCTCAATGCAGGACCAGAGGCCTGCCTGGCCCGCCCAAGTTACTCCAAGAAGCAGCACAGCACTGACTGAGTCCCGCAGCCCACTCTCTCTGCTTAATCTGCTCTGCTATGATGTGTCTTCTTCTTCAATTGAGAGACCAGGCCCAAGGTGACAACCAATGACGATTACTGACCGGATGCCCATCAACGTCCACAGAGCTCTCGTCCTTCTCCTCATCAATGACTCCTCACTGCTGCAGTCACACACCCTGACACAATGCGTGCACTCACTCCACTGATTCCCGCTCCCGGCAAGTAGCCACACCTCCGGAGGACCTAACTTCTCATAGTTGGACATTATTGGTTGTGTGGTTGAGGGCAGGGTGGATGATTGGATCAGAGGTGGAGGCAGAGCTTACACAGAGCGGGGGACTAGCCTGATTACAGCTGATTCAGTCTGAGGACGAGGAGGGGGGGACCTGGGACCACTGGATCAGGGGCAGCAGGGGCTGACTCTGATGGGGGGGTGCTTTTTGGGCAATTTGGATGGTCGGCAGCCACAGCAATGCCCAGTACAGAAAGTGAAATTCTCTGATTAGACTAGTAAATTACAGTGAGTGGGGCACTCCTGAGCCACGGGGCCCTACTCACTGACATAATTTGCATACATGTTAATCCGGCCATGAGCACCACATATGACTGAGTATTATTGGGTGACTCAATAGTACCGCTCCCATGTAGAGCGAGTAGTGAAAAAGAGCTTTCAATAGAGAAAGCAAGTGTAGCATTCAGGGATATGCACTACACTCAAGAGGAAAGGGGATAAAAGAATTATTTGCCAAGCCCTGCCGAGCTGGCCATGTGGTGTAGTGATTGAGCCACTACACCTGGAGCATGAGGTGCCGGGTTGGGATCTGGTGCAAGTAATGTTTTTGCTTCCAGGGGGAGTTTCTATTATTTTCTAAGTCCACTCCCACTGGAGTTGAGAATCTTTATGTTGGGAGGTGCAGGGGACATAGCATCCCCCCCAAAAAAAGATGCATTTAATGTTTTTAGAGGACCATCGCTGTTTGCGGGAGTCTTTCTAATTCAAAGTCACCCTTCTGCTAAGGGTGACTTTTTCATTGCTCTATTGAGCAGTGTGATAAGGGACTCATCCTTATCACATAAAACCAGATGTTCTAGTGTTCAGAAGTATTTTTTTTTTGTTTTGGTACAGTCAGGAGTGTACCAGACAAAATCAAAGTTCAAGCTAGTTTATGTCTACTAAGTATTTTGAGCTGGTCTATAGCACCACATTGTCTGCATAAAGCAGGAAGGAGCAAGATACTGGGATATGTGGAATACCATTTATGAAGACAGTAAAGAATAAAGGACCTAGTATTGATCCTAGAGGTACAACTATATGGTTCACCCATGCCACAATGACATGGATGTGAGTGATGTAAAATACTGTATGGTGCAAGCAATGTACCAACAGCACCTACAGTGCCCTGACAATCTGCTGCCCGGGAGTCATAGCGCCATATGACAAGAAGAAATATACTGCAATATTTCTGGGGGCTACACCCCCTCACAGTAGATATAACAAACTCCAGGTCTTGGCACAGTGTACAAAGGCTAACACTCAGGTGCACCCTAGCAGCACAGTGCTCTGAAATCTCTGGAGCTGAAAACACAGTCTGACAACAAATCAAGGTAGCCCACAAATTCTGCAGTACCATCCCATTGACAAAATCACTGCGGTAAAAATCACTTGACACTTTGACAGGATGCCCACCTATATTGAAAGCAGTGAGATTAGACATGGCCTTATTAATCTTTACAAATTTCCTTGTGACCTTGTGGTAACTGTCAAACCAGGTGACAGCCATAGCAGAGATCCTCAGGGACAACATCGTCACCTTAAGTATAGAGTGGTCAACTAATGGAAAAGCCTTGGTCAGGTAAATAAGCAACCCCACAGTGCACATTCCCTTGTCTATGGTAACTTTAGCATCATTTGTGAATTATTTATATGCTTGTCCTTAGAAAACAGATGATATTCATGGAGATAGTCAGTAGTCTGGGCAGCGACCAGTTTTTAAAATATCTTGGTAAGGACAGATAGTATGACAATAAGGTGACAGTTTCTGAATGATTTTGGGTCGCCATTCTTGAAAACAGAGACTTGATTTAATATCTAAGTAATTTTGGTTTGATCACAGTGGTGTGCAGTGAATCAGGTTTTCTAATTTCATATTTTTACATTTTGTGTGCTCAGATTGTATACGAATATATGAAAATAGTTTTTCTTTGAGCTTCACTTGCTAGCATATTCCAGCTAATGGTTTATGTTCTTATTAATTAGACTTAAATATTATATCTTGAATTCTCCCTCAGTGTTTGGCCTGTAATATGTATTTTTTACTTATTCACTTTGGCAGTGTACAGTAAGTTGTAGTACTATGTAACATATTCTGTAAAAGGAAAAAAATTAAACAAGAAATAAGTTTAATAAAAAAAAGAAAGCCATTTCTGCAGAGTGTCTTGACCCTATATTCCTGAAAGTTGTGTAGCAGCTAGAATGCAGACTCTTCAACAATTAATTTGACAGTGGTGCCGAAACCCTCATTCCGTCTTTGGAGGTAGATGGTCATGGTTACTGTTGATTACTGTAGGTAATACAGTAGTATATTAAATCTTGCAAATAACAATTTATGAATTAGAAGATTTCTAGTCAAAAAGCAAACCTAGCAAAATATGTTCATTAGATGTGGGCATCTGGGGCAAAGAGTTCTCAGCATTTTTTTTTGTTGTTCAATTAAAACTGCAATGACCTTATCCTTGTTCTGCTGGGAGCTAAATACCTTTAACTAGGCACTATATTCTTAGCTCATATAGAGTTATAAATTCCAGTGATAGTGAGATCCCTTGATTTAATAGCAACAGCAGAAGGAAAGTCAGTGCATACTGCAGTTAAGGGGTACCCAAGTATGGCTGATGAGAAAATACACATAATTTAAAAGCTTAGTGTGCTATATAGTTGAGGGAAATGTAAGAACAAAGTTAAGTTTAGGATATATGTACAGTAGTTGGGACATTGATCTGGATTGGCCTTATTGAGAGAAAAGTGTTAAGTAGTAAAGGATGAGGGATAAAATTCTAAATTTTTATTTCATCAGAAAAACATATCATATATTGTGTATAACAGACATAAGGGATGTTATAACATATAGCCAGCTGCATATGACATATGGCCAAATGTAAACAGAATATTGTGTAATGTATGGAATATAGCAAGGGCTGGCTAGAAATATATTTATTTTTTTCTGCAGGTTGTGACCTGTATTGACCTTGACTGGTGGAGCCCTAAGTGAGATCTACAGAGGTCAGGCTCTGCAGGTAAAAATAAATATATGTTTAGAGAGCTCATGGCAATGATGGCATATATAATTTATACAAGGACAACACGTATCCTGCAAAGTAGTTCAACGCACTCAGATGCTAGTATTTGATTAAAATCCTTTCAAAATTTGATTCTTCTATCAAAAGAAAAGAAAAAACATCTAAAGAAACTAAAGAAGCAAATAAATCAAACAACATGCAGCAGTTATTAGGTCTTTAGGAAAAGCAGCCTAATTGGAACTTGAGTTAGACACCGAGAACAATTACTTTGGATGTCTTCTTGCGTTAGTAGGGCAAGCTAAAGTGCACCAGCTTGTTAAGACACTTGACAGTCATTCACAGAAAAAAAATATGTCACAAGATACAGTGTAGGCTATATTAAGTGGTCTGTAATATTTCTGAGAAAACTTTGAAAACAATATTTAAAAGCAATTTAGTTTGCATTTCACAGTTTCTGTATTATCTTCCATTCAGTCTTCCCTGTTAAGGACTACCACTTGAAAACAGAATCTTCTCCCAAAGATTTCATCTACTCTTGTTATCTGCCTACACATGGTGTCATAATTCTTTAGTTTATGGATCAAAATTAGTTGTGATGGAAATGATATGTTTCACAGTCAGAGACTGTGGCATCATAGGTTGTGGTGTGCAAAGTTGCTGAAATTTGCTCAGTGAAAAGATACAGGAATTTTAACAAATTCGAAAAGCTGAGGATCACAGTTCATGTTGTTATTCACTAGGCAAATTAGCCAAATTTGCATGGTGAATAACAAATTTATTGACAAATCCCAATGCAAATTGCATGCTGTACTACCATCCCTCCACCCAAAAATGATAGAAACCATAATACACCCCATTGATGGCTCCCCCAGAGTTACATGCTGATGCATGTTGCTCTGCTCCAAAAAATAATTGCATCCCCCCATCTGCACTCCAAATACATTCCATTTACTCTCCCTCACCTGACTTCTACTGTCTTTATTAATCACGCCTAGTCTATGTCCCACTTTCTCTGTCACCACGGCCTTCCTCCGTCTAACTAATATCCACAAAATCAACCTGCAATAAAGAAAACAGTCCCACTGTGCAGTGTCTGCTCTGTTCTGTATCCATTTCATTAATTATGCAAATTAATGAATGGTGATGTCTGTGCTCCTATTAAAACCTGATTGACTAAATTGTCAGCCAATCAGGTTTTACTAGGAGAAAATGCATTGAGCAATACAGTGGACAAATAAATCATGTTGTTTTGGGATGAATATTTATTTTTACTAGAAGCAAATACATCACTACCCATTCATTCTTGTCATTACAAGATGGAAACTGAACAGAGCAAATGCACTGCTCTGTGGGTAATAACAGGCTCCATAAATGTGTTTGTGGATATCCTATGTGACCATGAGCTAGTTGCTTAGCTTTCCTGTTCTCCCAGGACATGCCTAGAAACAAGTCTCAGCTTAGTGTATCTTTCTTGGACAAACCTACCAGAATTAATTATAAAACAGGTACAGCAACCCTCCTTGACTGGATACTGGTTAGCCACATGGACAAAATAATTTCCAGTGATGTTATTCCTGACATTCTTAGTGACCACTCCCATGCTACCTGCAAAGGGTCTGCATAGGTTTGCAAAAATGAGCCTTCCACCTCTACTGCTAGGGTTCAACAGATGCAGAGGATGCTCTACTTTTGAGCCCTACTGCAATAAATTGACTAGTCCTTTCTAACACATGCAAGAGATGTTAATGCTACCCTTGAACACTTTATTCACCAGTTCAACAGGGTATGTGATGCTATAGCGCCAACTAAGAGTATTGTTACTAAGGGTAGAGATGCAGCAAATTTAAAATCCGCCAATGAAGTGAACGTGAAGTGGCCACTTCGCATTGGCACTTTGCTATGCAGAGTGCCCCATTGGAAAGACTCACTTCGCCTTGTTATTATTACTTTGGATTGTCATTCCATCTTAAACATGAAGTAAGGCAGACTGACAACAATATTGGCAGCATCCCACACACACAGTGACCAGAATGAATGTGCATCCCCAAAGTGCTACTGTCTTGTGTCCAGAAAACTCTCCTGTGCTGATGAAGTGAAATGAGAGTGTAACAAGAAATGCAAAGTCTCCCAGAATTAATGGCGCACTCAGTCATGAATGCAGTGGTTAGGTCACACACAGAGTCACCAGAATTAATGTGCATCCCCAAAATGCTACTGTCCTATGTCATGAAAATTCCCCAGTGCTGATTAAGTGAAATGAGAGTGTAACAAGAAATGCAGTCTCCCAGAATTAATGGTGCCATGCAAATGCACAGACAGATTAAGATTGCACTGCACACTCAAGTAATGCATACGAAAAGGCACAACAACACCTAACCAGTGCTCACAAGTCACAAATCCAAATCTGGAAAGGAATAAATTTTGCCAGTTGGGGGATTAGTGCATGGCAGTAACAATCCACTACCAGTAAAGATAGTACAAAGCAGTATAAAAAATTAATGCAGGTGCAGTGGATAGCAGGTTCACACTATGGCAATTACTCTGTAACACAATAAAAGGTGTCCTGATTTAATGGCATGCATCTCACACACACTCATACGCACACTCAAGTAATGTGTAGCAAATTGAAAACCCTTGGTAATATAACCAAATGTTTTAAACAGACAAATTGTACACTGCTGCACCACAACAATCAGCAAAAAAGTCAAGAATTACTAAAAATATTACTGTGTGTACATTAACATAGTTATACAAGAAAAATATAACCAAAACAGAAAGACTACCTTTTTCTCCCAGTTAATCTACCTACACCACAAATACGTCCCCAAAGCACACTTCACAGTACAAAGACTGACTGTTCTAAATTAACATTCAAAATCCACACACAACAATAAACACTCAATGATATGAGCACAGAAGGGTTTCCTACAATCGATGTATTAAATTTTGAGCAAAAAATATTACTCAAAAGGCATTTTAAACAACTTTTAGAGGTTTTGAATTGCAGAGCTCTGAGAGCAAACTGTCTCCAACTACCACTGCACATACACTACCTAGGCCAGAACTGAGGCTGTGCCAAACAATCTAGAGCTCATGTGTCCTACAATCCCAAGAATAACTACAGAATTTCATTTGGAGCTCAATTACAGGGTGAAGTGAAGTGAATTACATTGATTTCAATGTACTTCACCTTAAAATTGGTGGAAAAGTGGTTTGGGGAAGGCGGAATAACACAAAGTCATTGGTTTCAATGGACTTTGCATTCCTCATTATGAAGCAAAGTACTACGCTTCATATTGTGGAGTTCTCCATGGATTCCACATTACTCAGTGAATCACTTTGTGGAGCAAATTGGGGTCACTTTGCCCACCACTACTTACAGTACTGTAACTCACATGCTGTACGGGAAGGAACATGAATGCCTATGGCTGTACTTCCCCGATGAGCTGTAGCACAAAACTCCCTGACTTAAAAATGCTTATTAATGAGTACAATGGTGGACTGGTGAAACCTGGAGAGATATTACAAAACATGTTTACAATACATCCAAGTAACTAGTAAAAAAACTTAATGTTGTGATTCATGACATGATCTTGAATAGTGATTTGTGACTGCATTTGTAACTGTGATGATGAAGAACATAATTCAGTTTCGATGGTGTGAGATAACCAATATGGAACTGTATTAGGAACACGAATGCCTATTGCTGTACTTCCCCAATGAGCAGTAGCACAAACTCCCCGACTTAAAAATGCTCATTAATGAGTACAATGGCGGGGTGGTGAAGCCTGGAGAGATACTGCAAAACATGCTTACAATACATCCAAGTAACTAGTCAAAAAATTAGTGTTGTGATTCGTGATATGATCGTGAATCATGATGTGTGACTGCATTTGTGAATGTGATGATGAAGAATGTGATTTGTATCATGAGTGACTCGTGATCATAGTCCTGACTTAAAAATGCATATTAATGAGTACAATGTTCATGCAGAATTTTGCACCACACCTGTCCAGTACTCTGAAAGGAAGCCAAAGAAAAAACTATAATTTAAGTTACAGATAGAGATTGGGCTCTAAAGAGATGCAAATGCACAGACGGATTAAGATTGTGCTGTGCACTGACGAGATGCAGCACAAAGGCACAACACCTAGCCAGTGCTCACCATCAGAAATTCAAATCTGGAAAAGTATACTTTTGCTGATTGGGGAGGGCCGCGGTCTGGGGGGCAGTGTACTGCGCTGCTGCAGTAACGGTCACTAGTACTAGTACCAGTAAAGGTACCATAAAGAAGTACAAAAATCACACAGCTGCAGTGGATAGCAGGTTCACATTGTTGAAATTATTATGTGGCACAATAAAAGGTGTCTGATTTGATGACACGGGTCACACACACACATACTCACACACAAACTAAGCAATGCATAGCAAATTGAAAACTTCAGCAATATAACCACATATTTTAAACAAACTAAAATTAAGCACTGTTGCACCACAACAATCAGCAAAAAAATGGCAAGAATTATTGAAAATATTATTGTGTGTACATTAACACTGTTATGCAAGAAAAATATCACCAAAACAGAAAGCACTGTCTTTTTCTCCAAGTCAATCTACCTACACAACAGATACACCCCTTCCCCAAAGCACACTTCTACTGTCTCTCAGTAAACAGACTGAATGTTGTACATTAATATTCAAAATCCACACATAAACAATAAACACTCAATGATATGAGCACTGGAGGGTTTCCAATAATCGATGAACTACACTTTCATCAAAAATAATTACTCAAAAAGGCTTTTTGTAACAGCTTATAGAAGGTTTGAATTGCAGAGAGATCTTTGAGCAGATTGTCTCCTACAGCTTCCTTCACACACTACCCCAAACTGAGGTTGTGCAGAACAATCTAGAGCCCATGTGACCTGAAATCCCATGAATCACTGTCAAATTCTCCTTTGGAGCTTAAAAACAAGGTGAAGTGAGGCGAAGTACATTGTTTTCAATGTACTTCACCTTAAGAATTGGTGGAATAGTGGTTTGGGAAGGTGGAGTAACACAAAGTCATTCTTTTCAATGGGCTTCATGTTACCCATTACAAATGCAAAGTACTTTACTTTGCGTTGTAGAGCACTCTGCGAATTCACCTTCACTCCTTGAATTACTTTGTGGAGCGAATTGGGGCCACTTCGCCCATCTCTAAGGGAAGCTCTCAAGTCTGGTACACTCTAGCCATTAAGTGTCTTTCTCATGAACATGACAGAACCTGGAATCTGTATAGTGACTATCGCCAGGATAAATTTCTCCAAAAATATAGGAAGCTATGAAACCTGGTTAAAACTCATATCAGAGTAGCCTAGGCAAATTATTATGGATCACATCAGTTAAATTTAATTAACTGAAGAGACTATGGGGTAGCATAAATGAACTCCTGGGGAACACCCCAAAAATTGCTGCCTCAGTTTATCATACCTGGTGATTCTACTGTCTTTGGTGACAAAGCTATAGCTGATATGTTTAATAGTGTATTTGGTAATTTAGGGGCTTACATTCCTGACACTCACACCTATTCTGCTGCACTAGGTGATCCAGCCAGTGAGCATAACCTATCAATTTTCTACTTCAAATATATTACCTGGTCAGAACTATATTGCTACTTGTCAAGGATGAAAGTTAAGACTAGAGTGGCCCTGACAGCAGTGACATGAAGCTTCTCAAACTTCTTCTTATGGAAGTCACCTACCCCCTACAGCAAATCTACACCTTCTCTATAGCTATTGGTAAAGTTTCAGATATGTGGAAAAAGGCGCATGTAGTCCCGGTACTTAAGAGTGGTGACCCAAATCTTCCTATCAATTACTGCCTCATCTCCATCCTCTCGCCTTTATCCAAAACACTTGAGAGGATTATGAATGATCAGCTAGTAGAGTTCCTCTTTCAGAATGAAGTCCTGGCCAATGAGCAGCATGGGTTCAGGGAGAACTTCAGCATTATGACTGCTCTCTTGGAATTCACTGAGTCAGTGATCTTGATTGGGGTGAACTGACTGGTTCTATTTTCATAGATCAAATGAAGGCATTTGATCTTGTCAACCATACTCTCCTTTGTCACAGGTTGTCATCCCTTGGCCTCTCAACAGCCATGGTCTGCTGGTTCAAAGACTACTTGTCTGGTAGAACCCAATCAATTAAATGTAGGACTGCTGTTTCAGATATCAGACTAGTAAATATTCGCTTCTCAGGGATCGATACTCGGGCCTTTGTAATTCAGCCTGTTCATTAATGATCTATCTTCTGTCTGCAAATCCTCCATATAATCCTTTACACAGATGATGCTGTTATCTTCTCAAATGACAGGAAACTTGACCATCTTAAATTGAGGCTACAGGATGACTTTAACTAAGTTAAAGTCTGGTTTGCCAGCAGCCTTCTACTCATGGACACAAAAAAGACAAAATGCATGTTATTTGGCAATTTTAGTAAGGCAGACCTATCATCTGGTCTCACAATGTCCACCAACACAGGTGCTCTTATTGAGCAAGTTCAAACTTTCAAGTTCCTTGGTCTATTTCTGGACTATGCCATGACATTCTCTGACCATGTTGCCCACTTAGTGAGGACAATAAATGTAAGAATAGGTTTCTTATATACACACAGGTGCAACCTCCTACCAGAGGTAAAAAAAAAAATCCTTGTCCAAAGCTTTGTCATAGGCATTATCGACTATGGCATTGTGGTCTACGGGTCTGCAAATGAATGGATGCTAAATAGGTAAGGGGGCTACTTAACAGGGCCTGCCACTTTACACTTGATATTAGAGTTGATATGCATCCATGTGACCTGTACTACTAGTTAAGCCTGTTAAACTTCAACTTGAGGCTCATCTACCACACCCTTACAATGGGCTACAAAGCATTGCAAGACTTGCTGTCTCAAGGCCAGTGGTCTTTGTTCACTTTCATCAACGATATGTATGCTACAGGCCAGACTGACAGTGCTGAGGGTTGAGGCACTGTATGTTACACCTCGCGCCATGCAGGTGACCTGTGTTCAGAACGAGTGCGGGCCACCAGGAGTTGGCAGGGGAGGAGAAGGATTGAGCATCCCAGGGACTGCACTCCTTCTCTGGGGAGGGAGGGCACCAGTAGTCGGCGAATGCCTGGCCCCTAGCAGAGGCTGGGGGGCAGCATGCTGATGCTGACAAGGTGGGTAGGGGATGGGTCAGATGCCTGGAGGAGCATGCATGGGAGCATATGCATTGCTTCTGCAATCACCATTGCACATCCCACCCTGAGGGGAACATAAAAAGAGAAAAATGTGGTCATGCAGCTTGATGGCCGTCACAAGACATGCTTGACTCCAGAAGTGTCACCCCCCAAAGACTGGATCCAGACTTGGCGATGAGTAAGGGGAGCTCACCACCACCCCACCATGGGGGGCAGGCCATGGGGAGTAAGACTGGGGGTGAGGGCCTTAATGGGAGCTGGGGTACACTGGGACGGCGGCTTGATGTGGGCCGACTGTAGGAGGAAAAAGTACCAACTAAAAAAAAAAACAAAAAAAAAACAATATGTATGTTATTAGGGGCATGGTACGCCACACACTGTTGCTGACCAGGAGGAGACCTGTGTTGGGTCAAAACTCCTTTTCACCCTAATTTGCCAAGCACTGGAATGGCCTTGCTGATGCTGTTAGAAATTGTGTCTCTGTTTTGCTGTTCAAATCACAGCTGTATCTCTCTCTCTGTCTCTCTCTCTGAATCTGAAAGATGTAAGTGCTTTAAATGAATTGCCTAGTAACCTGACACAGTAAACCCTGTTTGCTGCACCCTTCATAATAGCTTGCATTGTTATAAAATGTCATTGTGAAATCCTTGTACTGTAACTATTGCTGGAATTGGATGTCCATTACTGTAATGTATATCAGTGATTTTATAGTGTACTGTGTATCAATGATGATATGTATTAATGTTTCACTCGACGCTGAACCTTCTGAAAATAGGCGCCTGCCTAAAGGATTCTTTGTGAAAGAAAAAAATAAAATAAAATAAATTAACAAAATTGTAAAAACAAAAATAAAAAAAGTAAATATGCAAACGAGTTACAAGCAGGATATGGGGAATTTATAGAAAGGGCTTAGTAACACATTGAATATTGTTTCCTTTTTATATAGTTTTTCTCCATTCTGCTTTCTGCCAAGTCCTTAGCCTGGGGTGAGTGGGGATAATAAAGACAGCTGAGTCCAAAACACATTAGCAGTCATAACAGCAGAAGCAGCTGGAGGTGATCACTTCATCTAAAACAGCTTCATCAGGAGGATAGACTTTCGGGTGAAGTGTTGAGGTGCAGCTGCTCCTGGTCTTATGACTGTTGATGTGTTCTGGACTTGGATTACTATATTAAAAGTGATTTTGTAAATTTACATGAGTCCTGAACTGTTCAATTGTTTGAGTGCTCCTTGCATTGGAAGGGATCATGTAGTTTGGGGTAGCCAGCCCCATAGGAGCACCCCTCTGCCATTCCCTTGCCACAACTGTGTCTTTGGAACCAGTGAGTGGGGATAACCCTGTTAGAGCTCTCCCAGACCCATTCTGTGCTAGAACTATAATTGTTCTGGTTTGGGGTCCATGGCTAAGGGCCCAGAAAACCACTAGCCATTATCACAAAAGCAGCATGGCTTTTATCCCAAGTTTTTCACTTCATCCTCATACCTCCTCTATGGAGACAGCACAGCCATCTCTTGACCTCAAGCATGCACAGCATGTCCTTTCAGGGGAGCTAGCTCCCTGACACTCTGCAGAGGTCACAGTGACACTGGAACCCACTAACAGCCCTTACTAAACTGGTGCTCACTTCCATCAGCAACCCTCCTCCATTTAGCCTGCCTCCAAATGTGAGCAAACCTAGAATATATTATATAAAAAAAAAGACCAGTATTATTGGGATTAGTCCTGTAGTGTCACTTCTTCTTTGACATTCAGTAATGTCCCTACAGAGTGACCTTTCATCCTTTTGGTCAGTTTTAGTTGTGTACATAGATAGATAGATAAGTAGATGTATAGATGGACAGACAGACAAAGATGATCAGAATAAAAATAGTCGGATAAATGCATATGCAGTATACCTTACCAGTGGGGAATACACTGGGCAAATAATTTCCAACAATCTTCCAAGTGCATCCAACCAAAGGAGACACCACACTGAATGCTGCTATAAGAGTATTTGCAATTTATTAAAGAAAAATGTTAATTAACAAAAAGCAGCTTGGTGCTCATCACAGCAGAGACCCCCTAGCGCCTCAGCATCAAGCTTTCCAAGGGGGCATATTGCTGACTACCAATGCATTTGCATATTCAAATGACACTCATAATGTGACATCATACCCTTCTACCACATGTGCTTGGTCAAAAATTAATTCCAAATATATCAAAAGTGAGTCAAATTACAATATTTACAACATTTGCTAGAAAACATTACAGAGAAAGGGAGACATATTGTGTCCATTATAGGTGCACTGATGGAAAATTTGTGCAAATTCTTGGACTTATTCCTGCAGTTAAGCATGTATAGAATTCCATCCTATTTGAGGGACACAGGAGATACTATCAAGAAATTCTGGGAAGTGAAGAGGTGCCCTAGCTTTAGATGGATATGTATAGATGTTGTGGCACTATACACTTTCATAAAGAATAAGGCTGGTGTTAGGGCTGCAAGCTTTTTTATTGAAAAGAATAGAGCAGAGACTGATGCCCCAGTAGAATTCCTAATGGCAGCTTTGGAATTAATATTAAACAATAGCTATTTTGAATTTAATAATGAATTTTTTAGTCAGATCTATGGGACTGCTATGGGGGGGCTCTATGGCCTCAGCATATGCTAACCTTTTTATGGGCCTCAGGGAATTTGAAGTATTGAATAATCCTATGGCTAACCCATTTTTTTCTAAAATTGTCAAGTGGGGGCACTACATTGATGATTGCTGTGCTTATGGGATGGGGATGAAATGAGTGTGGGGGAATTTGTACACTGGTTTAGCATTAATAACAGGAATTTAAGGTTTACCCACCAAAGTCATGAGAGTCACATTGATTTTCTTGATGTCACATTTATGGGAGACAGAAAGTAAGGATTAATTACTACAAAGGGCTTCAGTAAATTAACATCAACAAATATGCTGCTTAAAAAAGATAGTTCTCATCCAGAGAAACTTAAGAAGTCGATTCCATATAGTCAACTCCTAAGAATAAATAGAAATAATACAATTGATGATGACTTCCAAAAACAAGCCACTGAGCTTATGGTAAGGTTCAAGCAGAGGGTTACAGTGAAGCACTTTTAGAGGTTGCTTTTCAGAAGGTCAAAATTTTAATCAGAGAGATTTTATTGATTCAGAAAGGAAACATGAAAAAAATAGAAGTTATTCACTAGGGGGTCCAATCACGTTTTCATTAGAACATAATAGTGTTTCAGGATGGATAGGAAACATAGTATGGAAATCATGGGACATCCTAAAGAGAGACAGTAGTTTGCAGGAATTAGTAGGTGACACCCGCAGAATAACATTTCGCAAGACATTCAGCCTTCAGGATAAACTGATTCACATCCAATTCTATAGGCAAAATGTACCACAAGAATCAAGGCTTCCGTCAAAACCAAGAGGGGTGTTCTAATGTTAAAACTGTAACATTTGTCAGTTCATGAACACTAGTAATGTGTTTTCCACACCTAATGGCGATAAAATTGAGATAAGAAATGTAATCTCTTGTAACACTACGTTTATAATATACATACTTTGGTGTGGCTGTAGTCTGTTATATATAGAAAAAACAGTGAGGATGTTGAAAGAACGTATCCAGCAACATGTACATTCTATAGTGAACCAAAGACTGGACAGCCCTGTAGGCAGACATTTTCTGGAAAGACACTGTTCAAAACCTGCAAGTCTAAGGTTTATGGCCCTTGAATGGGTTAAAAGGCCTTTAAGAGGGGGTGAAAGAGCAAACCGCTTGCTCCAAAGGGAAAGTTACTGTATTTTTAGACTGGAGACTGTTAGACCAAATGGTCTTAATGAAAGGTGGGATTTAAAACCCTTCCTTAAAAAATGATAATATTAGCTATCAAGATTGAGCTACAGTTGTTTACTTGACCACATTGAATATGAATTTTCATACTACGTTGTATAAATTTATCAATTAGTGTTTATATTGTTGTTTCCCTTCCCCTCCCTTTTTTGTTCGGTTCCTTCCCCCGGCCCCTCCTTTTTCATTGTCCATTCCCCCTCCCATCTCCAATCCTTCCTCCCTTCTTCTTTCCCCTTCTCTCTTTCCCCTCCTCCCCATTGAGATTTCTTCATCTGATATATTAATTGTAATCTGTATTGGGTCTCTGAATAGACATATTTATACTGAAATTAATATTGAGTTTATGTTTTCTTTTTTCTGCAGGCCCTGTCACCTGTCTTCTTTCTTAAAAACCTCCGGAATAGAGGGCCACAGAATCTCCTGCCTCCCCTGCCTCTTTTGTCCTATCTGCATCCATAATTAGGCACATATTCATTATTAGCTAGTGTTTAATACAATAAAATGGGTGATCTAAGTTGATCTCTATTTAGAAGATATCTTATGCCACCCTTGAAAATATGAACTAAGCTAATTTTTGAACTGTTGACCCCCAAAAAATTATTTTTAGATATAAATTGCCCAATTACACAAATTGTCTCCGTAATGTTTTCCAGCAAATGTTGCAAATATTGTAATGTGACTCACTTTTGATATATTTGGAATGTATATTTTGACCAGTCACATGTGGTAGAAGGGTATGACATCACATTATTAGTGTCATTTGAATGTGCAAATCTGTTGTTAGTCAGCAATACACCCCTTGGAAAGCTTGATACTGAGGCACTAGGGGCTGTCTGCTGTGGTGAGCACTGAGCTGCTGTTCATTAATTAGTATTTTTCTTTAATAAATTGCAAATGCACTGATAGCAGCATTCGGTGTCGTGTCTCCTTTGGTTGGATGTGCTTGGAATTTTGTTGGAAATTGCATGTTTGTCTGGGCTGTCTGCTTTATCCGTTGCACTGCTCCAATTGAGTGCAGGTGGGATTCACTCCAAAATCACGACACTGGGCAAATCAATGATGTTGTTTTGGGATAAATATTAATTTTTACTTAAAACATAGTATTTCCACTTAGAACATGTTATTTCCATTAAAAAGATAGAAATAGGACACATAAAACAATGAGCCAGTAAGAAGAAAGGCATTTTTGAGCTCAAAGTAAAACACTAATAATACATTACAAATTGTGTGGTATATATCAAATACATAATGGATGTAGTGGAATAGCATATTAATTTTCACACATAGGTGGCAAGTTCTTCATAATTAAATCATATGTTATGCAACGTCCTACTCAGCAGTGGAGATAAATACTAGTGACGGCATAATAGAGATGATGAACCAGAAACCACTCTGGTTTTCCAGGGCTGGGGAAGGCAGTGATGTATAAAAGGAGAGCTGTACAGAAGTACATGAGAGATTATAGCAAAGAAAACTTGAGTGATTACCAAAAAAATTAAAGAAGCAAAGGAAATGGTTAGGAAATTGAAGGTTGATACAGAACTCAGAATAACAGAAGAGATAAAAGATGGGAAAACAAAGAGAGGTTTTTAGGTACATGTTGGGAAAAGGGACAATGAAAGAGGGATTAACAGGCTGAAGAAGTAGAGAACTTGAGCGGAAGATGATGGGCAGAAAGCAGACATACTAATCAATTACTTTTATTTCTGTATTTATGGTAGAAGATGGAGGGCCACTGCCAGAAAGTTGTGTGAAGGCATCACTGTAGGGAGAATGAGGACTGGAGCTAAAACAGGTCAGGGAGTATAACATGCTGGAGGGGTTTAAAGCCCTTAAGTGGAGAAGGCACAAGGCACTAATGCACTGTATCCAATGGTACTGAAGGGGCAGGGGCAGCAACTGGCAGCACCTCTCATGGATCTCTTTAGGTTGTCCTTTGAAATGAGGGAGGTCCAGCAGACTGGAGAGCAGTAGATGTGGTATCACTACACAAGTGTGGTGATAAGGATGACCCAGGAAACTATAGGCCGGTTAGCTTTACCTCAAATGTTGGTAAGCTACTGGAGACTATAGTTAAAGAACAAATTGTGGTGTACCTAGAAACAAACAGTATGCAAGACAAAAATCAGCATGGGTTTGCTGCAGAAAGGTCATGCTATAGCATCCTGATAGTATTCTTAACTGGGTCACTAGGGCGGTGGACAAAGGGACAGGCAGTTGATGAGCTATATCACTTGTTCAGCAAGGGCTTCAATTCTGTACCACACAGGAGGCTTTTGAAAAAACTGAAAGACTTGGGGTGTGGGGATGGCTAACATGGCATGTAGGAAACTGGCTGGGAGGAAGGAAATAGAGTGTGGTAGTAAATAGAATAATATTGAAGGCCAGGGATGTCATGAACGGGGTGTTACAAGTGACCCTTAAGAGACACACTGACCAGTATTTATCTGAAGCAGCTAATAATGGTGTCATTAACAGTGATTCTTTAACTTTTTTTAACTACCTCCCACCCTGTAAGACCCATCATTTATATTCTGCTGAAAGTTTAAACAAATCTAGACTACCCCACAGGTTGCCCAATAATATTAAGTCCTTAGCTGAACCAATATTTGTGGAATTGTGGAATATTACATTCACCCATTTGTGGGAACTTTAAGCACTACAATTGTTAGTGAATCTCCACACTGAGGAGTCATGTTTATCTGTGACCCTTGATGTGGATTCTCTGAACACTAGTATTCTGGGAGACCATCAGGCATTTACGCCTGTGCAACCCCCCCCCCCCCCGCCGACAGACTTTTTGGTTCTCCTTGCCTAGTTTGTCCTTTAGTACAATGTTTTCCTTTTCCTGGGTGAATATTATCTACAGATTAGTGTGGCCGCTATGGGGACTACATTTGCTCCCAGTCTTGCCAATCTACACTTGGGCCTATGGGAGGAACAATATGTGCATAACCAGCAGGCTAATATGTTCCTCAACAACATTGTACTGTGGTGCAAATATATAGATGACATACTGATGGTGTGGCAGGTACAGCAGAGGAATTGCACCAGTGTGTTCATTACTTGGAGGGCACAAACAGCAAATTAACATTTTCTGTAATGCATGATAGGGAAAGTGTCTCATTATTGGACATACGCATTATCAAGAATACAGAGCAGGGAGTTAATACTGACCTATACCATAAGCCTACTGATCATAACACTGTGTTACTACAGTAGTAGTGCCAAATTTGTCAAGCAGTTCCTTATTTATCCTTCAAAAAACTTAGGGAAAAACATCCTCTAAAATTCTTTTAGTTATACCTAGAGAAACAGGTCAGCTCCTATTAAGTATTCATGTGTCATATAGTGGATTTTCATCTGGACTATCAGAGGGAAACACTCTCTACTGGTAGCAGTGAACACACTATCAAACAAACAAAAAAATCTCTAACAAAAGGTTTCACAATTCTCAACAGGGATTTTCAAAAATCCTTAAAAATTCCTTTACTAATTTGGCGCTACTATTGCAATCTTGTGCCACCCCACCACACCATCAAAAGCATCCTATCAGCCCATTCTTGAGCGTCTATTGCACTTGAGACACTGATGAGAGTTTTGAGATACATGTAGCAAAACTGGCTGAGAGATTTAGAGATCGTGGTTATAGTACCACACACATTAACCAAGCCTTTGAATGTGCCAAGAGTACAGAGAGTAGCATTTAACACCTAAGGATAGGGAAACTATTAGGCATACACAGAGGATTAATTCTGTTACTACCTTCAGTTCTGGGCACACAGGGTTGAGTCCATGCTGAAAAAATATTGGAACGTTTTGCAGACAGACCAAATTATCTGAAGTTACTATGGCACCCCTGAGAATGGTTTTCAGGAAAGCAAAGAATATTAGGGACCATGTTACCCACAGTTTACAACCCTTAGAGAAACTGAGGACTTGGTTGACCATATTGCCTCCTAGTATGCACCACTGTAGCCAATGTAAGTATTGTGAGTTGGTCAGGGTTACATCAGGTTTTACAAACCCTCCCACCAAGCAACAACATTAAATCAGGAAATTTATTAACTGTAACACAACTTGAATTATTTATTTGGCCATGTGTAGGTTGAACAAAATGTAAACTGAAAGAGTGCATTAGTGAATAAGTGCGCCCTTTACAGCAGGGTACTTTAGTTCCTCATAATTGGAACTTTGTGGGGGTAGAGAAGTTTATCATTGGTCCACAGGGAGGCTATCATGAGCTGTTATTGGTACAATGTGAATAATTTTGGATTTTCCCATTACATGGCACTTCACCCCCCGTGCTGAATGATAAGTTTGAGCTTCATCCTTTCTTGTGATGAACAGTTCCATATATACTTGCACATAAGTCTGATTTTTAGGAATTTTTACTGCCTACTAGATTAGGGGTTCTGACTTATGAGTGAGTAATTAAACTTCCCAAACAAAACTGTGTGCAGCAATACATGAAATGCACTCACAATTGTTACCCTCAACTGTTTCAATTGCATACCACTGTGTTATCAGAAGCATCAAAGGAACCAGCAGTACTACATTGTTGCCCACTTAACGAGTTGGTAATTGAGAGCTGTTAGGCAGCATGATGGGCTGCTATGCTATGTCGATAAAGCAAGTAAGCAGCTATATTAAAACTATCATACCTTGCAGAAGAAGCCTGTTGTGTTTCTGAAAATGTCCTTGGTCAAACAAAAAACACTCTTCTTACACTGCAGAGTTAGTAATGCCACCGAAACAGAGTTTAATGTTAATGGAAAAGTTATATGGGACTGGCATGGTAGAAAACAAGTCTTGCAGTCCATTGAAAAAAGTATCAAAAGAATTAAGCAGAGCACCTCGCCTGTTGTGGCCATTGAGTCAGAGCTCAGTGAATGGGGTTCAGGCTTGTTGCATGCCATTTCATTTCCTGTTTCATTTGTAGATCTTCAAGCCCCATAGAGTACATTATGCACTCGCACACAGTCGATCTACCCCAACAGTACCCCCGACTTATATGTGGGTCAATGAAATGTTCCTCACTTAGGGCTCCTGAATTGCACCCACGACTTATAGGCGGTCCAACTTATGTAAGAGTATATACGGAAATCAGTGCAATGTCTTTAAAAGCTATATGTTCCCATTTTACAGATCATCTGGAGGAATAAAATCTTTGGAAGTCTGATGATCATAAGGCATAAAATATATTTGCTGTGTTTAGCGCTGAGCACTATCACAGATTCAGTGGCAGTATAACCTAATTGACTAGTAGCTAAATGAATTTAGTCATTCGCCACAATTGTGCCAGTGATTTTAATGTGTGTCAGCAACTGTCTGTGACTGACCATTTTTGTCACTTATTAGCACTTAGTTTATTGGTGTGATCTTTTCATTAAGGCTTAGGTATAAAATGGTTATGCTGGTTTGAGACGTTAACCTCTCAAAAAAGCGCGTGCATGCAAAACATTGAGGTGTCTCTTTAACACCCTGCTACTACACTGAATGCACCTGTTTGCTGTGTTAAGTCTGGAATAAAACATTTGGAGTATACCTTCTGAGATTGACTCGGGTTATTTCGGTGTATGAGTTGCACCAGTTAAATATTTGAGTATTGCTGTTACCAGTCACACTGCTTTCACTCTGTGCAGCCCCTTTGTGTTTTCCTGAAATGGAAAAGGACCTTAAAACTAAAAAGTGGTCCACATTATAGCGGCTAAGGTTCAAGGTGAAGCAGTGTAAGGAGAAGCATGTTGGAAAGCATGTTCCACATTCCAAATACTGGATGGGGTAAGTAAAAATTACAAATATAAGTGGAGGAGAGTGATCTTGGGATCATCCTCAGTGACAGTCTCAAAGCTGCAAGTCAATGCAGCAAAGCACACTGCAGGGCAAACAGGATGTTGGTGTGTATTGGAAGTGGTTTTAGCAGAAGAAGGGAGAGGATGCTGCCATTATACAGGACCATAGTGAGGTCCCAGTTATAGTACTGCACACAGTTTTGAAGCCAGCAATAGAAGAAGGAAAAGGACTGGCTAGAGACATTGCAAAAGAGGATAACCAAGATGATTCAGAAGAAACAAGGCAAGCTTTATGAGGAAAAATCAACAGACATCATATGTACTCACTGGAGGCTAGGAGGAAGAAGGGGGATATGTTTGAGAGATATGTATTCCTGAGGAAATAAACAAAGTTGACTATGTGGACCTGTTCACAATGCATGATGAGAGAGGGTGGGTGAACATTTGTTGGGAAGTTTATGAAGGATGCAAGAAGTTCTTTTTCATTGAGAGGATGATGGACCAGTGGAATGGGCTGCCAAATGATGTGGTTGAGGCAGGGACTCTAAATGGGTTCAGGGTTGGGTGGGACAGATACAGGGGCTTAGTAATAACAAAGAGTGAGATTAGGATGGAGGTACTGGGGTGGAGGGGAAACAAGGGGGATCAAGGAGTCATTCTACTCCATGGATTCTGCTCAATAGTAGGCAGTGAGGGTACTAGGTATATTATCTGACTAGACTGGCTTGACCTCTGGTTTTGGTATGTCATCACTGTTTAGGCTTCTATGCTTGTTTGTTTCTATCACTGTGTTTTTCCATTTTGTAAAATGGGTCTGGAGTTTTCTGGGACCTGATTGGCCAAGAGGTACCTTTGGCCATGTCCTTATCAGTGCAAATTCTGGCAACCAGTACCTCTTCAGCTTCTCAGGGCTCACCACAAGAGAAATCATGCTGCCAACATCATAGATCTGTGCGGCCGAGCTGGCACCCCCCCCAACCCCCAGCAACACAACGTCCATTACTCCAGTTAAGTTTTACACTACACTACAGCACTACAGTATAAGAATCACTGGATAGAAACTTTTTATGCCACTCCACTGTTTTAAAATGTTTTAAAAATCTGATCTCTGCTGCTTTCTTACAGAAAGCAGCCCAAGATCTAATGAGAATTGAGCATGCCGCCAGGATGCAGTTTTCAAATGAACAATGGAAACTCACTCCTCCATCAAGTCTTCCAAACAATACAGTTATCTGTGAAGTACATGGTATCAAATGTAAAATTTAACAGCTAACTTTCGCATTTTCAGTACCGAGATAGCTAGCGGACTGTTGCTCATTGCAGGCGGATGTACGTAAAGCACTCAGAGAAAAGCCCTAACAAGGTGGCCGGTAAGGGACACACTCGCTTCCATGGAGAGCAGCTAACTTTGAAAACAGCAACATGTTCAAAGTAAATACAGTTTAAAAGGTGTCCCAATGGGATGGGGAGCATAAAGAAAGAAATGTATTCTCCAGGATGTTTGTGTGTGTGTGTGTGTGGTGGGGGGGGGGAGGGCACACACAGACATTTATACCCTCTAGTGGCAAGGACTACTTTTCTATTAAGCAATATTGTACAGTGTTTCAGACTTTTTATTTGGGTTTCTGAATTCTGTAATTTTTTTATTTACTTTTTTTTACAGGGGACCCACGTTATAAGTGGAATAAGACACTTTGAAGTGTGGTTTATCTGCAGATAAGAGCACTTCACTGGTGCTAAAGGCGTTTTGAGTAGAAGTGCCTTGTGCCTCATTATGTACCAGAGTCATGATCTTATCAGCCCATAAACCACACCTCGTTGTGTCTTATCCCTTACTCAAACCATTATGTATTCTCTATTGACTTTCACTAATGGTAGTCCTATATACACCTGGAATGGATATAAATCACTTATTTCTACTCCAAGAGTATCAAAATGGATATTTATACTCTAGAAGCATCTTCATATTTCAGAACATCTGTCAAAATTCTTGAATGATGTAAGCCCTTACTGGGACTTATTTGGAGTGCTTGGAATGCTTGGAATGCTTCAGTCATAGAAATTGGATCATTTGAATATGCTTTCTAACAGCACATTGATCCTTTGGGAGAGAAAAAAAGTTTTAATTTATACCTTTTGTTACGATATCTTTCAGAAAAGAATAACACATGTCAGGGAATTATTGTATATTATACCATGGATATAAGTGAACAGCCAGTGAAGTGGTCAGACTGGCAGTTTACCACCAGTGTAAATCCTATGATAATCACTGGCTGATGAGAAAATAAAGGTCATCAATATCCATATCATCTGCAGCCCAGGAATAAATAGAATAAAAATAAAATCACAAAGCAACCTCTTTAAAAGTTGTATTTTATTGTAGTAAAAAAATGAACCTTGCTAAAATTGCAATAAGCTACTCAGAGGATGTGGGTTATTGGAGGATTTACCACAGCTGGCGAGGATTTACCCATTCAGCCATGCCTCTTGGTCAAACCACTCCAGCCATGGTAAATTCCCTGATAACCCACACCTCCTTGTGGCTTATTGCTTAAGAAACAGACACTCTGGTGGCTTTATTCAGCTAGGGATCTGAAATACAGGGGGTATGATACTATAAATTCCCTGTCTGGAATGTGTCATTCTACTTCTAGGGTAGTTTTAAAGCTATTGCAGATCAAATGAGGCCGCAATATTCTAATGATATTATGATAAAAAAGGTAGTGGATATGGGCAGACTAGATGGGCCAAGCAGTCCTTATCTACTGCCAGTTTCTATGTTTAGTTATTTTACTGAAGAAAATGAACCCCCTTATTTAACTACTTAAAAACCTTCAGGTAAGTAGCCTGAAAAATATCTTAGTGAAACCTGGTCAAGCCCAAGCAAACTCAATTTATAAGGAAGTGTGTGGTTCACAAGTTCAAATGCCTTAGTCAGGTCAAGGAACACTACACTTGATTTGTCAGGAGGTGTGTTCACAGACACAGTAGCTGTTGAACCTAAGGTCCCCAGAGGAACCCAGTCAAGAGCCTTGATGAGTCATCACATATACATAAGGTGTACCTTTTGTAGGTAGTCTTGGCATGATGCAGCCTTTGGTGTTCCATCAGCCACACCTCAGGGTAAATATCTATAGGGCTGGATGCTGGTTTGGCCCCTGATTGTTTCTCAAGGAAATTTGTGCTGTGGGTGTGTGTGTATGTCACCTGAAGTGTGTCCCAGGGTGTGCTGGGTGGATATACCAGTACTCTTCTATTAGGGGTGCCATCTGGTGTGCCAGTCAGTGGCAGTGATGCAGGAGTAGAGGGTGAGTTGAATGATGGATGCATTCCCTGTGTGGTGTGTGATGTATGTGAGTATTGTGTTTTCCCTGTTCTCTTGCACCACATGAACCCTTGTGCTGTCCTTATCCTCGACAGTGGTCTGCGACATACTGGGCTTGATTTTCAAGGAGCCCTTAGATCACTGCAATTTACACTGATCTAGGGCTGTGGCAAACTCCCAGATGCATCAAAAACCCAGCACCCAGTTTTGTAACATTAGGGGTCCCTACGCTGAAGACCCAGGAGTTGCTGTAGTTAGAGGCTACCCCACATTTTGGGTGCACCTGTGGTGATTGACAGAGTGATCCATCAATCCTCTGCTGCACAAGCCTACATGACTCGCGGGGGTGGGGGGAGAACCCTAGATGGAAGGTTGGGAATGGGGGCTACAGGGAATCTGAGGGTGCCATAGGGCATGAGAGGGGTATGGCAGCAAGTATATGGAGCAGAGGAGGCACTTAGCAGAGGTGCCATAGAGCTTATAACACAGCTGAGGGGAGTTGGTATCACAAGCCTATTATAACACAGTGCCAGGTGGAAGCAGCCTTGGCACCTGCTCCACAAGACTGTTGGTTCTGTGGGGTAGGGGGGTGGGGGGTTGGGCGCTCTGTATACCGATTTTGCCGCAGCCGTCATTTGAAAATCAGGATCGCCACAAACTATGATGCAAGGTGCCACTTGCTTCATGCTCATTTGGCACAGACCTCTTGCATCATAGCCCTTCATTTGTATATTGAGCCCACTGTATTTATTACTGACTTACATGACCTGTGTATTGCTGGTGGATGTGGCACAGCTAGATATAGGCCACATATATCATTATTTACAGCTGGGACATCCAAAGGGGGGGCACTTGTTCCAGCCTACATGTCTGGCACTGGCTCCTCATCATCCTCATCTCTGAATGGAGAGGAAGAAGACAAAAATATATTCATTTTTGCTCATTATTAAAACTTACATAGCTTCTTATTGCCACTTTTATGTAAAAATGCTGTTAATTCACAGACAATTGATTCCATTTTTATATGTGTTAGGTACACATATTTTACACTGATTGAAAACTGAGAATCATGAGAAAATGGACCATGAATCAATGCCATCTGTTACATGAAAGCAGTAATGAGTTACAACTGAGATTTTATAAGGAGTACATTTTTTTGTGGTCTATGCTCATACTTGGTAGCTAGTTTCAGAATATTGAATTCACTTAAACTATATAAATAATTAAAACAACATTTTTTTTATATTAGCACTTGGCATTGTAGATTTGGGCACATTGCTTTAGCATTTAGTATATGTGAACATGTATGACACTGACTCTTAAATGTCACTGACCCTTAAAATGTCATTTAGTATATGTGAACATGTATGACACTGACTCTTAAATGTCACTGACCCTTAAAATGTCAGGCACATACTGGAATAATGAAGACACATGTTCAGTACATTGTGGAAACTAGGGCTTTTATTTGTAGAACAATTAATTCTGACTTAGTATCCTATCCTATTATGAATTTCTTCCTTAATGTCTGAGTTTATCATGAGAGACAGAGCCCTTGCTGTGCAGCACATCTCCTTTTCCATGCTAGACAAGGCCAGAGTAATGTTTGAATTGTGGGGGAGTATTCTCAAAACAATTTTGGTGGACTACCTCAGCATTATGACTACCAACTTGCAGATCACAAAAGAAGTTCACAACATTGCCTTCCTACAACTAAAAGATGACAGTAATTATTGTATTCCTAGAATGTCATATGGGTGTGGAGAAAGACTAGCAACAATGGCACAGTTCTGCTTTTAAAAAGGGGCACAACTTGAAAAAATATTCACTAATCACCATTTTTATAATAGTATATTTCTGTTGCTTTGTTAGAAGATGAAGAAAAAAAGTGCAAAAACATTTAGGACTTTATATTACCCTTCTGTAAAACAGTTCTCCCCGGATTCATATTCTATTTATCTGACATATACACTTAGATTTTTTTTTTTTTGCTGTAAACAAAAATGATACATACAATATGTTGGGACACACAGGTCCCAATGTCAGATGTAATAATGTTAGCATAGACAGTGAAATGACATAGACATAGAAACATAGAAACATCAAATTTGCTATGCTCTTTGGATCCCCTATCAAACTTAAACAGTCCCATGAATCTTTCCAGGTAAATTGGGCTGACAGCTATCCATTAGAGACGATAATTTCTTTTAAATATCTGGGTGTTTCACTTGATGAATCCATCACCTATGACGCTCATATTACTGCCACCTGTAAGGCTGTAAATGGCAAACTGGGCTTAGCCTACTAAACAAGCTATACTCTTACCCCCACTGCTAGGACTGCCATTGCCAGAGGAATCCTGCTTCCATCGCTTTCTTACGGGTCCGTAATCTATACAAATGCCTCTAAGGCGACTCTTCATAAGTGGGATACTACTTATAACAACATATGCTGTTACGCCTCTGCATCTTCTAGACTAAAACATCACTGCTTGCTGTACTCTGACCTAAATTGGCTATCCCCCATTGCTCACCGTCGCCTCTCTCTTGGGAACCTTCTGGACAGTGTACTGCGATCAAGTATGCCTGCCTACCTTGCCTCCCTGCTGACCCCGCAGCATGTCTCCTACGGTCTCTGATCTACTGGCCTTTCTTTGACAAGCATTCCTAGATGTAAAACTACCAAAGGGAAATCAGGCTTCTCGCACGTAGGTCCCTCCTACTGGAACTCGCTGCCCCTAGATGTACACCTTGCCCCTAATCATACCACCTTTAAGAAGAGGCACCGCTCCCTCCTTATAGCTTGTACTCGATGTACCTGCTTCAACCCTCCTTAGATCTTGATTCCCGCTGCTGTGGCTGCTCTGGGTATCCCCCTCTATGTTATGAGCTGGCACCCTGTCAACTTTCAACTTCCCTTTAACCTATCCCACTACTACCTCTCTCCCTGCCTCCTACCAATAATATCCTTTCAGTTTCAGGAGGCTGTTATGTTACCCTGTTAGTATATGTATTTTTCTCATTTTCTGTACCTTATATTGTGATATTATTATGACAGTCTACACATGGGCACTTATCTCTATTTGTATAATTTACACCATTGCGTGCCTTGTACCAATATTTGTCTCAATCTTTGTTCTCACTTTCTGTTTGTGATGATTGCATATATCTGACACTGTATTCATTGTAACTGTATCTCACTGTCTTGTTGACCTCCCGGGTCGTGCCTGAAAATAGTCACTTTTGTGTCTAGTGTACCTACCCAGTTATCAATAAATAAATAAATAAATAATTAAAAATCAGGATCTCTTGGCCCACCCAGTCTGCTTTTTATTTTTATTTATTTATTGAAATGTTTCACCAGGAAAGGCACACTAAACAACAAGCTGCTTGTCTCCCAGTGTGTTCTGGAGAGAAGGGGTACGGGGGGGGGGACATACAATGCATGCAAAAAATCAACAATTAAACAATTAGTGCATAAGTACAGTACACACCAAGTGATCATTGCGTGAACAATTAGAACAGGTTGACACAACACAATGCGTACACCATAACTACAAGTGGACATATGGATATAGCAGTGTGTAGGGCAAAGAACCTTAACCTTTGAGGTGCTGAATACTAAAGAAGTGCATTAAGAACAATAGTTTGGAAATAATTTCATGGATGATTAGTGTCACCAAAGAATAGGGATGGTGACAGTCAAGTGAGTGGAGATACTTGGAGGAGGGGGCAGGCAAATCATAGGTACAGTTCACTGAGAGGAAGTTGTATAGGGAAGAAGAGAGGGAGTAGGGAGAGGAAGAGTGGTGAATCTGGGTGGGGGCATTTCATAGTTTAGGGAGGTGGTGCGAGAAAGCCAACTGGCCAGTAGAGGTTGCACAATGAGGAACTGAGATTTGGTGGGAGTCATAAGATCTAAGGGAGTGGGTGGGAGGGGGGAACTGAGGAAAGTGATGAGGTAAGATAGGAGGGGAGAGTTTCAAGCCAACATTTATACATAAATTTGGCACAATGAAGGTAGCAGCTGTTCTCAAGAGAGGTAAAAGCCAGGGAGTGATAGAGGGTACAGTGGTGAACTGGGGGGGAGTCGTGTGCAAAGCAGCAGAAGGAGTTAAAAAGGGTGTTCAAACCAGTTAGGAAAAACTTAGGAACGGTACTGTAAAATACATCACTGTAGGTGAAAATAGGTAGGATCGTCTTCTGGACAAGTTTGCATCTAGCCACCAGCGGTAAGCAGCTGTGGTTCCTGTACAGTGCACCGAGCTTGGGGTGCAGCTTCTTCAACATGGTGTCCACATGTCCAGAGAAGTTGAGGTGTTTGTCAAGCCAAATCCCCAAGTACCTAAATGAGAAGATTCTTCCAAAACTGTCTCATCGAGAGTATGGAAGGAGGGTAGTGAGGGGAGCCTTGTGAGTCTCTGCCTAGTGCTGAAGGTCAGAGAGACAGTCTTTCTGGCATTGAAGGAGAGTTGATGGGAGCAGAACCATTGCTGAATTTTGTACATCAGTGGTGGACTGGTCTGAGGCAAAGAGGACTGTGTTGTCAGCGTACAAGTGGATGGAGGTGGATGTGCAGACTGAGGGAAGGTCATTGAGGAAAATGGAGAAAAGGATGGGGCCCAGGACATAGCCCTAGAGTACACCGGTATTTATAGGGAGAGGGGGCATGTGGAGTCAGCAGTTCATACAGAGTGAGTCCTCCCTACCAGATAGGCTCGAAATCAGTTGGTGGCAGAATCGAATAGGCCAGCTGAGGTAAGGGAGTGCAAAAGGAGGGTGTGAGAGACATGTCAAAAGCCTTTGCTAGGTTGACAAAGATGGCTGAGGTGATTTGACCACTGTCCATCCCTGAGAGGATGGAGTCGGTGAGCCTAATCAGGGAGGTGGTGGTGGAATGGTTTTTCTGGAAACCAGATTGGAATGGCATGAAGAGATTAGAGTCAGAGGGAAAGGACAAGAGTTGGGAGAGAGTTAGGTGCTCTTGAAGCTTAACAAGAGTAGGAAGGACAGATATGGGTCGGTAGTTAATGGGAACAGAGAGATCACCTCCTTCAGGCAGAGGAAGTACAGCGGCATGCTTCCAAACAGTTGGAATGTCAGCCATAGTGATGGAAAGGTTGAGAAGGTCAGTCAATGGGGCAGTGATAGCTGGAGCAGATAAGTAAAGCAGCTTAGGGTCCAATTCATCAAGCAAGCTGCTTTTGGAGGGGTTTTAGAGCATAAAGTGCATCCAAGATTTTGGAGGGAGAAATATTGGAGAAGGAGAAGAGGTGGGGCTAGGAGGAAGGGGAGGAGGGAGGGAGGGATTAGCAGGAGGGGAGGGACAGAGGTAGGGACCAAGAAGAGTAGAGGCACAGGTAATGAAATAGAATTAAATTCTGTAACAACACTGAGGTGGTCACAAGAGAGAGTATTGTTTATTTGGAGGTTGGGGGTAGGAGGGGAAGAGGGAAGGGAGACCAGGGAGTGAATAACTTGCCAAAATGTTTAGGGTTTGTCTATGTTGGACTGAAAGGTAGAGCAGAAATAGTCTGCTTTTGCTAAATGGGTGGCTCTAGTGCACATGTTTTGAAGGGAGCCGTATGTGTTGTAATCATGGGGGAGCATGGATGCTTTATAGGTTCTCCAAGCACAATCTCAGGCTCTATGATAGGCTAAGAGTTCAGGGGTGATTCAAGGGAGGTGGTCACCCCTGACTCTGGTGCAATGCAGAGGGGCATGAAGGCTCTAGGTCTCTAGGAATTTGTCTTGGAAATAGCTATAAGCTTCATCTAATGAGCTGCTCATTTTTTCCTACCTACATTATCACTGCAGAATCTACCTGATCTACAGCTCTTTCTCCCTCCCTCCTTCCTTTCCACTACAATTCCCTTGTGCTGATCCCATGCATTCTTGAACCCCACAACTGTTTTTAACCCTACCACCTCCACCTGATGGCTGTTCTAGGAATCACCCACTCTTTCTGTTATCCTGAATCTACCTCCTCCAGCTTCATAGCATGTCCCCTTGTTCTTGGCCTCCTTTTTTGTCTGAAAAATACTTCCCTCCTGCACCTTATTTACCCCTGTGAAGTATTTAAAGGTCAAGGTCCATACCATGTGACAGAGAATGCCCTGTCCCTGTAATTGGACTGATTTACATCTTAAAACTTCTGTTGCAACAGTGCTATCACTATTCTTTATATATATCCCTAAGCTTCCAAGTCTGGAAGGTTGGCCACCTTTTGCCCTCCCCCCCTTTACTCTTAACTGTCTTCCTCTAATATTTCCATTTCTTTTAAGGTCCATAAAAGCTGAAAGGTGAAAGAATAATCCTCACTGTATAAGAAAGGTTACAGGTGCACTCAAGAGTATGGGTGCCTGTTACAAAAAACATATAAATCTAGGTGGTAATGAGCATAAAAGACGTGATGGTCTACATAGTGTGGTCACGCATTTAGAGCAGACAACCCTTTTTCCCTATTTAATTTATATGTTACCCATGTTGCTCCATAAAAGAATGATTAAATAGTATTAAAGAGTGTATTTCTGGAGCTGGCACACTCTCTTTTTATTTCTGTACTGTAACTGAGTAATAAATCACCCTCTCAGGTTCTTGGTGGAACGGCACAAAAGGAAGAGACAACAGACAAGTGGCACTCATGTAATAAATGGGAATTTATTACAGATCAGTTACACACGCTTACTACCATTAAAGTGTTAAACACTGGGAGAACTCCAGTTTTCCTTACCTAGGCAATGCAGTCTTTCTTCTCAGAGAAGCTACGTGTTACAAAGGGTCAGATACCCTGATAATTACTATAGCAACAGCTAAAGAAGATATATGAACTGTATATAATTGGACAAAAAATGGGTGGTCTGAGTAACCATCCTAACCAGTATGAAAAGTTGCATAGCTTGCAGAAGATAACAAACAATGGACCTCTACAATCCCAAGGTCAGTTGTAATTGTAATGATGCACAATTACTAAAGATGGCACTGTTGCCTTACTTATAAAATTACAGTAAGAATAGAGCAAAAAGCATTTCTCATGACTAATATATATCAGTAATACATAATGAAGCATAATAGAACACAAATCCTGACACTTATTCTTATACAATAAGTGTCTACACCCTAAGGTTAGTACATATACCTACATACTGTAAGTTGCTGTCCCGAGGTGGGAGCATCATCAAGGGGTGCTGCACCATGTATAATATCCCCCCCCCATTGCCTTCAAAAGAAAAGGCAACAACCACAGGAAAGTAGTGGAATGGAGCTATAAAAGTCGTCATTTACAAGCCCGAGGCGCAAGCCTTGTAAAGGAGTTCTAGTTGATCAAGATTTTGTCTAAGAGCATGTAGCAGACAGCAAAGTGTTAGTATCAGAAAAACAATCAAAAATACTTGGGTAATAACAAAAGCTTTAAAAGTTAATTCTAACCAAGTATTGGATAGAGCAGTGCTTAAATCACCATCATGAATAAGGGCATTGAGAGCATCACCAGCTTTAGTAATATTATTGCTAATATAGATAAGATGTGAATCCTTTCTAGCTAAAAGGGATTTCAATGAAAGTGTCAAAGAGTCTATGTGTATATTAAATACAGGCAAATACTGAGACAAGGCAAGCAAATATTATGGATCAGTATCAATAACATTTGGTTCAGGGAGTGGAACAGGAGAAATCACTGCGTGACCAATTACTGTTTTCTGCTGTGGAGTAAAACAGAAATTAGGAGCATGAATAGCACAAGGTTTGGCACCATAAACAAAAGAATTATGATTGTCACTACACAGTACTGCCCACTGGAATTGTAGGTAACTCATGCAGTTCGAACTCTTCATTGTTGTACCAAATTCTAATAAATGGTAAACTCTCCTCCGACCCTGTCAGTATAGCCACGGCCCTAAATACCACTTTCACTAATCTCTCCCATGTGCTGCCCCCTAACTTCTTCGATCCCCCACCTGCCTGTACCACCTCACTCCCTCCACTTGCCCTGCCTTTCCGCCTGCTAGTCCTCACCCCCGAGTCTGCCAAACCCTACCTCACCAAAGCTATTGGCCAAAATCACTATAGTCACGATTCCCTGGACCTCAGACTTCTCTGCCTCACCCTTCAGGAAGTCCTAGCACCTCTCACCCACATACTAAACCACTCCCTCTGCCAAGGGGAGTTCCCCTCCCTCTGGAAATCTGCTTACATCACTCCCATACACAAAAGTGGTGACCGCTTCTTCCACTAACAACTACCGCCCCATCTCTATATTACCACCCCTGTCTAAGGCCCTAGAAATTTGCTAGTCGCCACCAACTCACTGACCACCTTAACAACACCACCTTATATCCAAGCAGCAACACGCCTCCGAGGGCCACAGCACAACCACCGCCCTTCTCGAATTTACCTCCCATGTCCACACGGCCCTGGACCATGGCCATCTCACTGGTGCCATCTTCGTGGACCTATCTAAGGCCTTCGATACCATTAACCATGCCCTCCTACTAAACACCCTAGCCTACATGGGGCTCTCCAATGATGCCCTAAACTGGTTCTCCAGCTATCTCTCCGATAGAACGCAGTTAGTCAAGGTAGGACCCATCCTGTCCCCCCGCCTCCCTATCCACTCCGGTGTCCCCCAGGGCTCCATACTTGGCCCCCTCCTCTTCAGCCTATACCTCAACTCCCTCCCATCATCATGCACTGGAAATATGCTCCTATACACAGATGATGCGGTCCTGTTCACCTCTGACCCTACCCCCCTCAAACTTCACCAAACCCTCCAACACTCTTTCCGTGAGATTGAAGACTGGCTCACTGCCCAGCGTCTTACCATTAACTACAGTAAGACCAAAGTCATGATATTTTCCCACCCCCAGAACCCACTCAAGAACCTCTGCCCCAATTTATCACTACCAACCAGACCCCACTAGAACTAGTTAGCCAGTTTAAATACCTAGGGATCACATTAGACCCTGCCCTAAGCTTTCATCAACATATCCTACACCTCTCAACAGCCCTTAGCTCTAGGTTGGGTGTACTATACCATTTCAAACACTGTCTCACCCCTGAAGCCTTAAAACTTACCATAAACTCCTCAATCCTCTCCCTACTAGACTATGGCATCCTAATCTATAGCGCTGCACCATACTCTACCCTAGACAGACTTCGTCTCGTGCTTAACAAAGCCTGTCACCTCTTCCTTGGATGTGATCATCTTACCCACTCCTGCACCCTATACAGCAGCACAAACTGGCTAAACCTTGAAAACCGAATTAGGTACCACACCTGCCTTATGACCAAAAAGGCCTTACTTGGTCTTACCCCTCCTACCCTTAACCAAATCATCCACCCAATACCTCCTGGCAAAACAACTCATAGCTCAAACAAACGGCTGCTATGGGTTCCCCATGCCCGGACCTCCCAATTCCAGTGTACTTTCAGCTACAGAGCCCCCACCTGGTCTAATGCCCTCCCATGTCACATAACAAACAAATCAAGGCTTGGTCCCTATAAATCCAAGCTGAGGACTCACCTTCAGGCCCCTAACCAATGTGACTGCCCTTAACTCCAGAATGTCCTATCCCTCCTTCCCAAAAAAAAAAAAAACACCCTCTCCTATTCCCCCCCCTTACCAACTAACCCTCATGAATCATCTATATGACTATCAGCCTTTACAGAGCCCTCTGTATCTTCTGGCTGTGATATAGGAATACAAAGCAAAACTACTGTCGGTCAATCTATGTAACTACCTGTAACTCTTAATACGTTGTAATGTTTTTCTGTATCCTGTATTGTCAAGTCCACTCCATGTGCCTGTATGTATGAGGCGGAACCTTTGTAAATGAGTCCCTGACTCAAAGGTCTTTCTGAATATTACAATAAATAAATAAAATAAATACATATATAGGACAGGTAAAGGACTGGTTGGTGAGCCATGATGTGACGCAATGTACCTCTTCCAGGTAGCTTCGGGATGCAGCTGTTTCGGTGGCAGGCGCCGAAGATGCAGCTTGCAAAGATTGTTTAGTCAGGTTAGATGGCAGATCATCACCCACGGAAAAAGACCTGTTGATATGTTCTGGAGAATAGCCACAGACAGGTTTAACAATGTCAAATATGCCACAGTGGCACAAAGTAATAATACCCCTTCTTGGTGCAGCAGTTGGTATGCAGTGTGACCCAAGCTTGTAGAACAGTAAGGTAGACAAGCAAAGAAGGCAAGTCAATTCATTCTCTGTAAATGTTCTCAACATGATGTCCAATGGAATTAATAGCAGCCAGTTTGTCAAACACAGATGTTTCTGGATCAAAGTCTTTCGGATGAGATGTTAAACCAAGGTCCCATCTGCCTGAATTGGTGGTAGTTCAGGTGGATGTTAAAGATCCCACGGCACTTATCGAAAAGAGTAGGGGACATTTTTATTGAAAACAAAAATTGTACAAACAAGCCAACATAAAATGCATCAATAAGAAATATACAGGAAAACCAAAAAGGAAAAGAAAGCAAAATTAAGAAAAGGAAATGGAAAAACAATAAAAATACTGCATAAGTCCTTCAAGTTATAGCTGAGTCGGTATTTGTGATCCATGGAAGGGCTGTCCACAAGGCCAACAGAGACGATGTCGAATATAAAGTCCTTTCATGGTCGTATATTTTCTTTAAGTCCGCTACTATCTTCCCTTCAATTTCCGAATAAGAACAAAACTTTTGTTGCAAGGTAAACATACATCTTGACATCCAAATATTCCATTTAATGACAAGAAATACAAGGTTCAAAGTGTCTCTGTGCCATTGAGACCAGTGAGAGGGAAAGACACCATACATAACATTTTGATATGTTACTGTAGAGAATATAGGAACATCCCAGGAGTCGACCAAGTAAGGCCACCAATTCGCAATATAAGAGCAATCAAAAAACAAATGTGAAATAGTCTCCAGGGTAGCTATACAGAGAGGTCTAGAGCAAAATCGATCCTGAGACTGTTTATGTTTATGGTTTGCTTTCACATTTATCAGTTCGTGACAAGATAACCAGTGGAAGTCCCACATGTGGCCGGGATCCTAGAACATCATACAGGACTAGAAGCGAGGTAGGTAACAGTCCGGACATTTGGAAAAGGGCTTGCACCTTACAAACAGAGGACAAAAGTGTCTTGTACAGTGCCTTGTGTGGATTCGTAATAAGAGTCTGAGGCGACACTTGCCATTGTTTTAAACGGAGAAACATATGCTTAATGTCAGGACATCCCCATGTTGTCGAACACACCCAAAGAATTATGTTCCCACATATGAAACCAATACCTACAGGAGTCGTAGAACCACGCTTCCCACCCTCTCTGGGTGTAGACCAGTAAAGGCAGCAGGTTGGCCGAAAGGAAAATGCTAGTAAAGAAAAGCAACGGATTAATCATCTGTACACCACCTTCAAAAGTAGGCAAGTAAGTAATATTCCTCTTAATCGGGTTCAACCGACTGCCCCAAAGGGCTTGAAAAAATAAGCTGAATACCATTGTTTCCAGCTGTTTTGGGATGGGGAATACATAACTTAAATACAAGAACAGAGGGAGAAGATAAGTTTTAATCAGAAAAACACGTTTTCTCTTTCCAATCTGACCCTTGTTCCAAGAGGTCACCATGCTTCGGCCCTGTTTCAACTTCTCTTCCCAGTTAAAGGAATCAGAATCTTTCATCCCAAAATAAACACCAAGTATATGGATTTGGCCTTCTATCACCGTAAAGACCAATTTTATCTGAAGAGATGGAGGATGAACCAACGAATCCCATACTCTTACCAAAGTTTATACTTGCTCCAGAGAATGCACCAAAGAGGAACATTCCTGGAGAGAGAGACAGAATGCCGAAGCCTCGTCAGCTACAAGGAAACACGCCGTCCAGCATATGCAATGCGCCGTGAATGGCGATCGCAGTGCTGGTTTCACCGAAATAGCACGGATCTGGGGTGGGCATTAAGGCGTGAACACATCCAGAAAACATATAATAGAGGCTCAGTGGACAACCGGTGAACTCCCGTTTCACCGGGATCATCGGGCCCGCCCAACCATTAATCAGCGGAACAACAGTCGCCGTCTTATAAAGTGTCTGAATCCAATGAATCATCTTGTCAGGAATGTGCAGGAAATGCAATACATTCCATAGAAAATCATGATTAACGGAGTCGAAGGCAGCCTTTTGGTCGACTGAAACAATAAGCCCAGAAACAGAGTCCGATAAACCATGTGAAAATAGTTCACGGAAAAGAATCAAGTGATCAGAAATTCTCCTGTTAGGTAGAGAACAGGATTGGGCCCGGTGAATAACTATTTCAGCTAACCCAAGCAAACGTTGTGCAATAAGTTTCGTCAATATCTTAAAATCCGTATTTAACATGCAGAGGGGGCGCCAGTTGTCAAGGGACTGAATGTCACCTTTCCATTTATATACATAAATCAAAGTGCCCTTAGTAAACTCCAAGGGGATATGTTCAGAGGCAAGAAAGGAGGCAAACACAGAGGCCAATTCCAGAAGGAGGTCTTCCCCCAAAAATTTATACAAGGCAGTAGGGAGGCCGTCCGGATCTGGGGTCCGACGTAGGGGCAAGGAGGAGATAGCTAACCGAATTTCCCTTTCCGTGAAGGGTTGACATGCAAGTTCTGCACTCTGCAAGGAGGGGAGAAGGAACATCAAGGGCACCGTACAATTGTTCCAGGTCCACTGACACAGTAGGTAGAGGAGAAAACAATGCAGTCGTATGGTCAGTCACAATTTGACATAAGTCCGAATGAGAAGTACAAAGATCTCCATTTAAATTGATAAGACATGACATTGATTTGTGGGCAACCTGATGATAATTAGATTCAAATGGGCAAACAACTTCCCGGGTACCTTTCACAGCATAGCTATGTTGGTGGTACAGTTGTTGCGACTGTTTAGACTGGAAATCCAACCTGTCCTTCCGCACTAATTGTATTTGCTGCACAAGATCCTGCCCCCATCAAGTATGCTAGTGACAGTAAAGACTGAAAATGATCTCTCTTCTGTAAATATACAAGATAATCAGACCTGCTTTTTGTACGACTATAGGATTTCAACAATCCAGTTAGAGTACGTTTCATATCCATCCACCACTGAATTGGATCATCATACATGGGGTATACTGACTTACAAGCATGAATAAATGACAAAAGGGTTTGCTGAAATGATGGTACCTGTAATAAGGATACATTAAATTTCCAGAAACCTGGCCCTTTACCACAACTGGCAGGAGATCCAAAACTAACAGAGAGCAGCTTATGGTCAGAAAAGGCTACCGCCTGTACTACAGCAGAAGTAACTTCCAAAATACTTGATGTAAAAACAAAATTGATGAGGGTGGCCAGCCTACCCTTCTGAAATGTGGGAGTATGCTGTTTCGTGAAAGAAAAATAAGAGTCCTTCAAACGTGCAGTACGAATCATGCGTCCCAGTACAAGTGAGTCACAATACAGTTTCTTAGTAGTAGCAAAGGAACTTGTATCCCGAAGACTAAGGCCACAGTTAAAGTCACCAGAAAATAAAATTCGGAAAGAAGAATGTAAATAAGGACAAATTAAATCAAAAAGAGCTATCCGCTCAGTTTTCAGTTGGGGGGCATAGACATTCACCACCCAATACGGGCATTGCCCGAGCAAAAAATCCAAAATTAAAGCCCTACCAGGGGCCAAATCAAACAGCTTCAAAAGTCTAAACTCGGGAATATTAATTAGAATGCCAAGACCAGAGCAGGAGTCTTGGCCTATAGACCAAAAAGAAGGACCCATAAGCCAATCTCGTTGAGCCAGTCGGATCTCCTGCACAGTATGGAATCTCGTATCCTGTAAAAAAATATCTCAAAGGGCAAAAGCCTCAAAAGAGAAAACACCAGCCGTCTCTTGTCCACACGTTTCAGACTATTTACATTGACAGTATGGCAGGTAAATTGTGACATGGCAGCACACAAATGAGGTAACAAGCACTATCAAGTCTTTCTCTTTCCAGCTACCTTAGTCCCTTTCAGCCTAAACTTGGCCTTCCATTTTTGTGAAAGGCCTGTGCTTAATTGAATTTCAGAATCATCAAGACCTTCAGGAAAGGAAGAAGCAATAGAGGAAGAGTCAGATTCACCACCTGCATCGTCCGATTTTGACTGAAGCACCTCAAAGGCGTTCGATAGTGCAATAGAAGGTGCAGCGCAGGCCTTCGGAGGGGACGATAAGGTGCGGGAACCAGATCGTAACGACCTGTGACACATTACTTTGACAGGTTCACGAGGGGGAGGCATAGTACTAGAGCCTGGGACCTGCACCACATCCTCTAGCTCCATAGAACATGCTGAGATCGGTACCTTCCCAGGGGGTGGAGCCTTTTTAGCTGACAAAGGTACAGTACTACAGGAAGCTTCCAAAACCAAAGCTTTGGGGAGGGGGAGTCACCTCTATAGAGGGGGCTTCCAATGAAGTGCGTAGGCGAGCTTTCTGAGCTTGAGTAATTACAAAACGTTGATCCACACCTCCATCATGTGTTACCTTAGTATGTGCCGCCCAGGGACATGATTAAAACGTGTGGCCCATCTCATCACAAAGATTACACCTGCAGTCATTCAGACAATGCATACCCACATGACCCATTTCACCACAGTTATTACATTTAATCTTATCGCACACACTGCTCAGATGTGAGGGATCCCCGCATCTATAACACGCTTTGGGTTGGCCAGGGTAAAACAGAACTCCTCTATCCTGACCTAAAAAAAAGGAATTTGGTAAGTGCACTGGTCCAGATTCAGAAACATTCAACATTACTTTAAATTTCCAACCCCTGTCCATATGTTTTCAGAGTCTAAGATTGCTTCTGGCTGACCTTGTAAAGTACAACGCTGTTTTAACCAATAAACAATATTAGAGACATCTACTCCCTCATTATGAAACATAACAGTAACTATCTTGAAAGCTGGTTTTGAGAGGGGTATAGCCTGAAATGGGGTCCAAAGAGCAGTGTTACACAAGACATGATATTTTGACCAAAAATGGTCAAGACCACGAGATGTCTGAAAACTAATGTCAAAAGTTAGTTCCCCTGAGACATGTATCAGGGCATATATTTCGTGTGCAAAAAACTTCATGGAATCCTTCAACAGTGTTCTGGCCACATACACACGGTCAGGGGGGTCTGGTAGCCCACCTCTATAGGAAAGCTGGACGGCATTGTGACGCTTAGCTGCCAGAACCTGATATTTAAACAAAGAAGAGAAGGACCTCACTGGCCCAGTTCGAGGAAAGGGAGGTCGAACAGTGTCAGAGGTCCCTTCAGCCATAGGGTCAGAACCGGGGAGAGTCTGTGTAGCAGGGACCTTGTTAAGGTCCAGGACTGGATTCTGAGTCAAACGGAGCTCTACAGGAAGGTCCAAAGGGTCTTTCACAATTTGGGGAATCTGTTCTCCCTCATCCTTTATCATATCTTGCACAGGTCGAGGGGATCATATAGAGGACAGCCCCGAGACCCAGGAACCCACCTTTGGGTCTTGCACCCATCCTGCCACCCGAAGTGCCACATCTACTGACCATGCAGGGGCAACAGTAGGGTTTACTTGAATAGGAGAAGTCTGAGAAGTCGACAAATCAGCCTGGGATACAGAGGGCGAGCTCACCGCAAAAAAAGTACTCACTGGTTCCTCCACCGCAAAGGAATGTCCAGAGACAGCTTCTACAGATGCTCGGCAAAGCTCCTTCTCAGAGACTCGAGGCAAGTCTGCGGAGTCCTTAACAAAAGTGCTTGCTGTAGCCATAGGCACACCTTCATGCTGCACACACCGTTGATCCTGTTGCAAGCCCATCTCAGCGGACATACGACAGCGGTCTGTCTCCAACAAACGGTCGTGCGGCACACGCACTTCCAGACTCGAAGGTTCCGAGTCAAAGGAAGTGTGCTTCACTTTTGGTCCCCCTGAACACTCAGGCAGAATCAGACCAACCTTGTCGAAATGAACCATCGTCGGAACAACAGGCACCTCTTGCAAATCGTCTCCCAACACTGAAGATACAGGTAAAACAGTCCGATAAGATGTCGTGGTCTCCTCAGATACAGAGACAGGAGTCGAGACCAGGTCTCCTGTCTCCACAGCTCCAGCAACTGCAGCAGCAGAGCATCCTCCATCTTGGACAGGGAATCCCCTCTGACAGAGTAGGGGAATTTCTCCAGTGTCCTGGCTAAATTTCCCTCATTCAGTAAAAAAATACTACCAACAGCTTAATCTGGTTCAAGGTCAGTTGGTATTCATCTGTATCCCCCTTCCCCAGGTCGTGCCTGAAAATAGGCAGGATTTATCTAGTGCACTTACCTGGTCAACAAAAACTAAATAAATAAATAAAGTGAGGTAGTGGCACAGTGAAAGTAATGAACATATTGTCATGAATTGAACATTTCTTAGTGAAATAGCATGGTGCTTGTTTTGGCTAATGTGAAACATACCCAATATTTCTAGCGGTAGACATAGAAATATTAACAGAATTTGACATATGCAACGTAATGCGTGCAGTAGATTTGCAGTGAGGACACTACCATTTAAGCATTCTCCTATCATGAATAATATCTGGAATGCATCCTGTTTCTAAGTCCCTGAAGAGATTGTTAAAAGTAGCAAATACATAAGAACCATAAGCAGAGCATAAAAGTTCATAGGCAATATATTGCTTGTCTGCCCCCTTATTATTTGAAAAATCAATTCATTGATTTTGTTTCTAGTGTTGTTGAACCCTTTAGCAATTTCCTGAATGTTATAAACAGTAAAATGTCGTTCCTTACTTAAACCATCTACACCATGTAACAGTGGTGGTAATACATAATTTTAAAAGCTTGTTGAAAGTTAAGTGTTTGTGCTTTAATAGCAGCTGTATCTGCTCTATTCCAGATAGACATTCCTGAGCTAAAAAGGCCAGAGACGGTGCCTGCTGCACCGGTAACATCTGCAGTATCATGCCTAGTGACTGATTTACTTTTAGCATTAGAAGCGGGTCTAAAAACTCTTAAGTGTTCAGTGGCATGAGGTCCACTAACTGGATCATTTGTATGACTTTGGTAAGCAACTACAATGTCTAGAAGCATCATACTGAAAAATTTAGAAGTGTTGGTCATGTGACAGAGACAGAACTCAGCATTATTCCAATGTGTAAGATTAAATATAACTGGAACATGCATACACTGTACATTGTTAATCAAGGCTCCTGGAAGGGAAGTGGCGGTCAGACCACTAGGAGGACCAGGCTCCTGAGGAGGACATTCAGTCTGTTCTGCTTTAGTGGGTGGGACCACAGGAAGGAACATAGCTTCAGTAGCCATATAGTTGTGAAGACAGAAAGCTTGTGACTTCTCAGAGGTGAGGCAGTCACAAATGGTAGGATCTATTAAGGCAGTTAAGTTGTGGACACCAATATGTCTAGAAGCAGCTTGTCGAATAGAGAGTGTACCATTTGGTGCAATCCCTGTGTTTGGCCATCCGTGAAAAGTACCTTTAGATGAACATGCTACAGGAAGTGTGTAACCATTAAAATCAGTTTCCCATTGTATTTGCAATGTGGATTTGTCTGGAGCTACTACCATGGCATTAAGATAGGCGTCTGAGCCTTCCTTAACAGTAATCAATTTATTGGGTATGTCAATACGTACTCCCTAGGGGCTGGAGATGGATGTATCTCTAGCTGAATGTTCAAGTTTCCAAGCAAATGTGCTATACATTGTCTGTGTTCAGTCATAAGGGGTTTGTCTTGAGAGTAAGTTAAAGAAAGTAGTCCCACCAGGATGAGGAGGTGCAAGATAGCCATCTTGCCAGTTTATCTGAAAGAAACAGGAAAGGATTGTTAAGTGAGAGTACTATTTCACCCTAAGAGGGTTGGGAAAAGTAATTAGTCAGCTTTATACAACTTGAGCTGATTGGCATGGAACCACTTGTTGGTGGTCTGTTTCTGATGCTGAACTCTCACCTGATAACAGCAGGGCTAAGTTTGTTGACAACGGGATATGGTCCTTCACATTTTATGGTAAATGAGTGAGCCAGTGGTCTGTATTGGAGAAGCATGACTTGCTCTCCAACTTATCAGTTGACTTCTTTGGCATACTTATCAAAATGAGCTTTTGCTTGTTGTTGAGATTTGCCCATATGATTTGCAGCAAACAAATGTGGTTTCATGATGTCATCACAAAGTTTTTCAACATATTTATCCACAGATACCCTAGCTGTGGTAGGGGTGTGGAGGTCAAGCAACAAGTACTCAGGTAATCTCATGGCTCTATCAGTCATAGCCTCATATGGTATGCACTGAGTAGTTGCTGCAGGAGTGCCCCTGGTAGCCATCAGCAGTAGTGGCAAGAAGGAGTCCCAATCTTGGGATTGTCATTGATGAATTTGCATAACATCTGTTTGATTCTTCTGTTTGCTCTTTCTACCTGGCCTGAGGATTGAGGATGGTATGGGATATGACATTTCTGATCAACTCCAAGCATTTGGAGTGTCTCCTTTATCAGCTCAGCTGTAAAACTGGTTCCCTGGTCTGAGTCTACTTTAAGGGGTAGGCCCCACCTGTAGAACAATTGATCCACCAGGATCCTGTCAGTTGTCTTTGCTGTGTTATTCTGAGTAGGGGATGCCTCAATCCACTTGGAAAACAAATCTGTGACAACAAGTGCATACTTGTTGTTCTTGCTGGAGTTAGTTAGTGGCCAATGAAATTGATTTGTATCACATTCCTTAGACCAGATTGCCTTCGTGGCAATAGTTTGGTGTTTCTTTTCACCAAAATTGGATTGTCCTGGGCACACACTATGCAGTTGTTCACATAGTGCTCCAAGTTCTTGGTCATAGCAGGCCACCAGATGATGGTTTTAAGACTCTGGGTGTTAGTATCTGCCCCTGGTGTCCAACAGTGGGGGTGTCATGAACTATATGGATGAATTCAGTTTGTAGGGACTGTTATACAACCCACAGTTTATGACCTGTATCATCCTTCCTATACCAGATCAGTTTCTGATCAATAGATAGGTGTATGTTGTCAAAGTGTCTGTTGTATGGACTACCGGTAGGTAGTTCTTGTTCAATTCCTTTGTCTAGGTATTTGAACACATCTTTTAATTCTGGGTCAGATTTCTGTGCAGGAGAAAGGTCCAGTGGAGGTTCTGGTTGCGGTTTCTGCCTGGTGTTGGCAGCTAAGAAGATGGCTTCCAAAGCTACTGGGTGAGTCAATGACCATGTCTTCTCCCCCCCAACTGCCTCCTTTGGCAAGCGAGTCTACTCAATCATTGAATTCATGGCAAAGGTAATTTTTTCAGTGAGCCTTTACCTTGTGAATAGAAACATAACATAGAAACATAGACTTTGACAGCAGATAAGGACCGCTTGGCCCACCTAATCTGCCCATTTCCCTACCTAGAGGATAAGCTGCAGATCCTATTTAACCAACAGCCTATTTCTTCCTACCCCCCACAAAAATTGCCTTATGTCTGTCCCATGCATTCTTGAATTCTCTCACAGTTTTAGACTCCACAACCTCCTCAGAAAGGCTGTTTCAAGCGTCCGCCACCCTCTCTGTGAAAAAATACTTCCTCACATTGCCCTTGAGCCGTCCCCCCTCTATCTTCAAACTGTGTCCCCTTGTTATTACACATCTCTTTTTCTGAAAGACGCTATCCTCTTGGACTTCGTTGATTCCACTGAGGTACTTAAACATTTCTATCATGGCCCCCCTCTCCCTCCTTTCCTCAAGGGTATACATATTAAGCTCCTTTAGTCTCTCCTCATATGGCTTCTCTTGCAGACCCTGCACCATTTTAGTTGCCCTACTCTGAACTGCCTCTATCCTGTCTGTCCTTGCAGAGATGGTGTCTCCAGAACTGGACACAGTACTCCAGATGGGGTGTCACCAACTGTCTGTACAGGGGGATAACAACTTCATGTTTTCTGCTGGTGATACCTCTCTCTATAGATCCCAGTATCCCCCACCCCTCCCTACTGCCTTCTCACATTGCTTGCCAACCTTAAGGTCATCTGATATGATTACCCCCAGGTCCCTTTCCATTTTCGTTATTGTTACTACCTCCCCCCCATTGTGCAATCTTCCCCATGGTTTTTGTTTCCCAGGTGCATTACTTTGCACTTCATTGCATTGAATTATGTGAATGTACAGTTTATGAATAAACTGTTGTGTCAGTGTGTGTATGTACCCAAATAAATCCCTGTGTTTAACAGATGTGCCGTCATAGGATGTAACATTTTATTTGTCTCAAAATGGTCAAAATTCAGTAAGGAAGGAGCAGTCCCAATTGGAGTCTGCAAAGATGATAGCATCCTTAGCACCATGGGGCATAATCTCTAAAGCACAGGCCACAGCTGCCAATTTGGCATACTGTGAGGAAATGAGAGTCCATTTCCTAGCAATGCACTTGAAATTGCCATCTGGATAGACTATGAACACACCAAATCCTGCTACCTGTTCCCCCTCCATATAGGAGGCTGAGCCATCTGTGAAGATGCAATACATGCTGGTATCTTCCAAAACATCTGGTGTAGCCAGTAAGAATGGTCTCGGCTTAGGTATGTCAGGTGGCTGGAATGCACAATCATGGGGTTTACCTGTGTAAAGTAGGTCATTGGCCAAGGTGGATGGATTTTTTGCAGGTAGTACTTTGATTTCCCTATCCTGCAAAAGCAAATACCAGTGTGTGAACCTGGTATTAGAACCTGAACCATCTTTTACTTTGTCTGAAAGTAAGAAGTTGGTTGGGGTGTGACAGGTATGCAAAACAATAGGTGCACACCCAGTGATGGACATGAAGTGTTTGACAGCCCAGTAGGTTGTCAAGAGTGTTTTTCACAGAGACTATACTTTCTCTCTACTGGGGACAGCATTTGAAAAGCATAGGCAATGGGCTTGAAATACCAACTGTACTTTTGTGCCAGCACTGCAGACATGGCCACATTAGAAGTGACAGTTTCCAAATGGAATGGGAGATCTGGGTTAGGACTGATCAGTGCTGGGGCTGAGGCTAAGACCTGATTAAGCTGTGTCACATCATCAGCATGAGTAGGGTGCCATGTCTAAGGGACAGCCTTTTCAGAAGTTCATACAAGGGAGAAGCCTTCAAGGCAAAGTCAGGGATAAAATCCCTGGAGTAGTTTACCATTCCTAGGAAGCATCTGAGTATTGCTATGCTAGTAGGAAGGGGCAGATCTTGTAAGCCCTGGATCTTCTTGACAGCTGGGTTTCTGCCATGGTCTGTAATATGTAGGCCAAGGAAAATTACCTCCTTTTTTTTTTATTTATTTAGTATGCTTTTTTCCTGCTGGGTCACCAGTAACTCGCCCTTGGTCATGGCCCCTCTGTACCCCCACCTCCAGCAATCACCGGGCTTCTCCACAGTCACCCCTGGTTTGCCCCCCAGAGGGCAGGGTTGTGGAGCTGCTTCCCTACCAGCTCTGCAGTACAAGTATCTGGTTGGGAGACCTTCTCTACTGGAGGCTAATGGGGCACAGAGGGAAGGGCGCCATGGAGACAACCCAGCAGCATTTTTTCTTCCATGTAAGCAGGGTGGGGATGTGAAATGATGGCCAGCATCTGCCCCTCCTTGAAGTCTTGCTGGTGTCAGCACATTGTAGTGAACCCAGCCTCCACTGGGTGCCACTTGTGCGCTGAACACTCAACCCCCCTCCCTCCCGGAGAAGCAGAGCAGTCCTGGGGATGCTCAATCCTTCTCCTCCAGCCAGTCCTCCAATGATCCGGGTCCAAATGACCTCCTTTTCACACAGTTGTGCCTTGGAGGGGTTGCACTTGAGGCCTGCTGTCTTGAGGAGACATAGAAGTTCATCTAGAAGGGCCAAATTATCTTCTTTCATGGTGGTTGCTAGAAGCAAGTCATCCATGTACTGCAGGAGACACTGGGGTGTGGAGAACCCATGCAGAGCATCCATCATGTGAAGATGGAAGAGGGAGGGAAGGGCTGTTGTGAAAGCCCTGGGGAAGACAGGTCCAGGTGTACTGACATCCATCAAAGGTGAAAGCAAATTTGTATTTGTTTTCCTGTGCTAATGGGAGTGACCAAAACCCTTTAGAGATGTCAAGAGCTGTGAACCACTTTTTGCCAGGTGTCAACAGCTTGAGTACATCAGGTGCTGATGCTACAGCTGGTGCACAGCTAGGAGTAACCTGGTTAATTTTTCTGTAGTCAATCGTGAGTCTCCAGACCCCATTCAGTTTCTTAATAGGCCAAATAGGTGAATTGACAGTAGAAACAAGGGTCCTGATCACTCCTTATTGAAGCAGTGATTGGATGGTTTCTCTCAGTTATGGCAAGGCTTCAACAAGAAACGGATACTGTTTCTGCCTCACAGGGTTGGGCCTTGTGATCTCAATGGTAGTGTGCATTCTACCACAGTCATGTTTGTTGGTGGCAAACACGTTAAGGTGTTTTTACAGCAAAGGTTCAAGCTCTGAAAACAGGTCATGACTTTTGAACAAAGCCATGACATCATATTCCTTGTTGTTATGGGAGATGGATGCCACCATGTGCGAGTATGGAATGGTAACAGCATGACATTGTCCTTTGACCTGAATAAGTAGCCTGTTGGCTAGATCCACTACACAGCCATGTAATGCTAAGAAGTCAATATCCAATATGCTGGGGTGATGACGTAAGACCATGAGGTCAAAAGCAAAGTTGATCCTGAGGTGGCCTACCACCACAGGTAGAGGAATAGATCAGTAGGTGTGTAACTGGGTACCATCTACACCCTGTGCACTGGTCTTCCAGTTGATAGACCAGTCAGATGAGGCTGGGTCCTCATCATGGAGGACTGACATGGCTGGTCCGGTGTCCAGAAGCATGGTAAGTTGGTGGCCCCCAACCATGGCCTTTACACAAGGCTGTCAGTTTGTGTTAACAATCAGATTACTCACAATCCAGACCAGGGCCTGTAATTGTCAATCAGATTGTTAAGAATCAGCATCATCTGCCTGTTCCTGAAATCGAAGGCCTGCAGGATCTTCTAAGGCCTTCTGTATGAATTGCAATGGATACAAGTGTATTTGTGATGTCACAGGTGCAGTGATGGCCTGCATGGGTGGTTCTGCCTTGGATGTTGCGTTGGCCTGGCCAATAACCGATGCAACCTCCCCGCAGCTGCACAATAGCTCAACAACCGAGGCTAGGGCAGCTATAGTCTGTGTAGCTGTAGCTCTCCTCTTGGCACAAATTTCCTCCAACAGCGTGCAGAGGTTTTTGTTCTCTTCTCTGATCTGGTGATAGAGCTTGGACTGTTTCAGTATCAGTTCTGTCTATTTTGTTGGGCATTTGGATTTTTCCAATTGCCTTTGTCATCTCTATTGTTCCATTTGTTTCTGTAGTTCCAGTCCCCCGCTGTTGTGTGACTGTTTGTCATCAGAAGGGGCATCATTTTTCTGGATGTTTCCCTCCACCATATAGTGGGTAGAGGTATCAGGGGTAGGCTGCATTGCAGCTACCTTGTTAGATTTGCTGGAAGAAAGGGTACAGAGGTAGACCTGATAGGCCCATTCTGTCTTAGCGAGAATAACATCAAACTTGTCAGTGTCTGGGTAAACATTAAGCTCAACCTTTTCTCGCAAGGCTGGAGTCATGTTCCGGATGTCCAAATCCTTGTACTCAGTTTGGTTCATATTGTAGTCATCTTCTGCGAGGAACTTCCCAGTTCTGTATGCTAGCCACAGCTATTGATAGTAGGTGGCTGGGCTTTCTTTTACTCTTTGCTTGACCTTGTAGGCCAAGTGTGATCCCACAATTCCAAGGGAATTTGCACATATGACTGCAGTGGCGATCTTGTCAAAGGTAGCAGTACCAGCATTCCATGCTGCCTCTGACAGCTTGGCACAGAGGGTCGGTTCAATTGTCTGATACTGGACCAGAACCTGGTACTTGTGATGGAGAGAGAGCTTCTCACAAAGGGAGTGCACTTTCTCCAAGTAACAACTGAGATTGTTGGTTGGGCCCATCTGGCTGATGCTCTGTGCAATTTGCTGGACTGAATGAGTGACTTGTAGGGGGTTGGAGGTATGTGTAGTTGTACCCAATTCAGTATTTAGCATGGCTCCGTAGAGTGCAGCTTCCACTGCCGCATCACCGATCGCCTAGTACGTGTGGTCCCAAGTAAAATAATCTTTTAGCATTTTGTCGGTTTGGTCCTGGATAGCCTTCTTTTGGTCCTCCGGGATGGTGATCCTATTGATCGCTTTAGTAATCATGCTGTGAATCTCTGACTCATCTCCCCCAGTGAGAGGAGTGAACGGAGGTGCATCATGGAATACAAACCCTCTGCCTGTGCCATGGGGGCTGCCATCTTGGCATTGTACATGGAGTCTGCCATGTTTATGAGGATGTATCAGTGCAGTGTGTGCCGACATCAGTGCCATCTGTGAATGGCAAGTGGAATTTGTGACACCATGGGGGTTGGACTTGCATGTGACGTGGCATGCCTCGTCATCCAAGTCAGTCATAATTGCTGGATAACGTATTCTCAATGGGTGTATACAGAAACCCATTCATGGCCTTAACAAGGCAGGCAAGAACCTTCCATTGATAACACAACTTCACCATCTTTTGTCTACATTTCTTGTGACAGACTTCTGCAGTTCCCTGCTCAATACCTCTCTCAACCTCTCTCTGCAACACTCTACACTGCACCCAATTCAACATTTTCCCTAAACTCTTTATCAACGCACAGCTTACAGACTTGTAATCATCTTTCAGCTCAGCATTGTCATCTCTCAAAGTTTCATTTGTATCACTCAAAATATCATTCAGATGTGCTAACTGTTTCTTGTCACATTTCAGCCTTTCACAATCATCTCTTAACAAACATATCTCTCACTCAGTGTCTTGAGCAGTACAGTGCAGCAGCCTGGAATTAGCATCACGGAGTGACTGTGTCTTCTCAGCTAGTTTCTGTTCCTTCTTCTGTACCTCTGATGCCTGCAAGCCCTTCTCTTTTTTTTAGAGATGCATTTTGCAGTTCAAGGGAGGCACACCTCCCTGTGAGACTCTCCACAGCGGTATGCAGAGTCGCAACCAAAACGCCTTTGAGGTTGTATTTCTTGGTCACCTGTTTGGACTCTAAGTAATGGTCAGATATTAGCAGCAATGGTTTTTCAGCAGCTTTTGCATCAGTGTAAAATCTGTCCATCCACCATGGGATGTGAGGTAGTTTGAGATATCAAGTCTCAGTTCTGTGCACAGAACAGACATGACAAATAAGGGGTAGACAAACAAAGAAGCAGTAGGAAAACTGATAAAAAATACCCTGGCACCATCACCAACTGCTTTCCGGTGGGCGAACGGTGATGCCAAGGGGGCATGCTGTCATTCATGGAGGGAGTATAAAGGGGTCCGGTGTGGGTCTGCCATGTATGAGACCAAGACGGTGTAGGTCCACCACAACCGCTACCACTGCAATCATGAGTATGTCCAAGTAGGCGAAAATCGCACTACACTACTCAACATTCAAAATAAATTGAATGTGAATCTTCCTTTGTACATTCCACCTGCACGAGGTTGCCAATAATGTAACTGGGTAATAAATCACCCTCTCAGGTTTTTGGTGGAACAGCACAAAAGGAAGAGACAACAGACAAGTGGTATTCATGTAAAAAATGGAATATATTACAGATCAGTTATACAGGCTTACTACCATTACAGTGTAAAACACTGGGAGAACTCTAATTTTCCTTACCTAGGCAATGCAATCTTTCATCTCAGAGAAGCTACATGTTACAAAGGATCTTATACCCTGATAAGTATTATAGCAACAGCTAAAGAAGATACATAAAAAGTATATAATTGGACAAAAACAGGTGGTCTGAGTAACCATCCTAACTAGTATGAAAAGTTGCATAGCTTGCAGAAGATAACAAACAATGGACCTCTATAATCCCAAGGTCAGTTGTAATTGTAATGATGCGCAATTACTAAAGATGTGAAGATGGCACTGTTGCCTTACTTATAAAAATACAGTAAGAATAGAGCAAAAAGCATTTCTCATGGCTAATATATATCAATAATACATTATGAAGCATAATAGAACACAGATCCTGACACTTATGCTTCTATGATAAGGGTCTATGCCCTAAGGTTAGTACATTTACCTACATAAGTTGCTGCCCACAAGGTGGAGGCACTATCAGAGGTACAGAACCACGGATAAGAGTACCTTGTTTCCCTTGTGACACTCCAAGTTAAAGTGTAGTAAATGAAATGCAAGCAAGCAAGCACCTGCTAGATGGAAAAAGTCTGCCAGGAGAGTTGTGTGATAAATAAACCATATGAAGCTTCCTTTGTTGTTTCTAGTGGTGTACTGACCATAAACCCCTAAATAATGAAATAAGGGTGAGAATGAAATGTTTGGCCAGCTCCTGTCTTAACTTTTCCCTCATTGTAATTTCTTGCCTTGAGGCTTCACTAAACCCCCCAACCCCCATACTCCTTTTTGCTATTTTCTCTACACACTGTGGTGGAACAAATGTGCAAATATTCCCCAAAGGTATAACAAACTCTCACATTCTGGAGAGACCACAGTGTGGATATGTGCAATCTTTCTTTGTGTGTTTAACAAACCCCAAAACCACATTTTTCAAGAAATAGAGTGCACTTACCAAGAAGGTTACACCATGGGTAGTACATTTTCCAGAAGCCCTGAGTCACAAACAAGTGAAGACTCTAGAATTACAAGGGGGAGCTCCCTGCAGTACTGAACCCTATAGGGCAGCAGCAGCCCCTAGTGTCTCAATTTATAATATTTCAAATGGTGGCTTCATGCCTTGCAAATTAATAAGTTCTTATTAAGCCTAGAGGGTTCTTTTCAGAATAACATGCTGGTAGATGCAATTGTTTATTGTTTAGTAGCTGTCTAGTTTTGTGTAAATTAAAACGCGAGCTCAAAAAGAAAGTTTTAAAAAGCTTAATGGTGCTCACACCACATGATCAAGTTGATGGGTATATAAAGACTGACTCCTGAAGCATTCAGACAGATAGGGTCAGTTCCTTCTGGCCACTGTAGGTAAAGGACTGAGGTGAGTTCCTTGCTACAGTATGTGTGTGGAAACTGGTGGAGAATTTACCACAGCCTTTAGAGCCCATATTTTGTTTCTTTTCTGTTTATTATTTTTGTGACTGAAGTAAAGTCTTTGTTTTATTTTGCTTGAACTCTTTATTAAAACATAAACATCACACAAGCCAACATGCGTTGAATGTATATATTCTTGTGGTGTCCATTTGTTATCCCACACCCTTACAACTTGGTGTCAGAGTGGGATAACTGCTGACAGCATCTCATTGAGAAGGGAGGCATTGTTTTGGTGGATACCGCCCAGTATTCCAAGTGGACATGGCCATGTTTCAAGAAGACCTGACAAAGGAGGCTACAGGAATGCTGACCAGGAGAATGGTGGAGAAGACGAGGGCCAGTCTGCTCACTGGGTTGGACGTCCAGCCAAAAGCATGACGAAAGCTTGAGGTCATGGATGAGCAGCTTGGTAAGGAAGAGGAAGAATGCCCTGACCCAGAAGCTACCCCGCAGAGGACATTGGAGACCTGCTGAAATGGCTTTGTATAAAGCAAGTCCAGATGGAGAAGGAGTGGGATATGGAATGGCAGAGACAAGATGATAAGTGGGCAGATACAATGTGGGTATTACAGAACATACAGGCAGGGACCACAGATAGAGACAGTGGTCCCAGGGACATTGAACTTTTGAAATTGCTGGACTCAGATGACATTGAGGCATATCTGACCACTTTTGAAAGAGTGGCATGGACATGTGGGTGACCCAGAAAACAAGGAGTTGTCCAGTTAGCCCCACAATTAACTAGTCATGTGTATAACCAGATGGACATGTGGGATGGCAAGTACTATGAGAAGGAGAAAAAGGAAATACTCAGGAGGTATGACATAAACACTGAGACGTACCAGTAGTGGTTTCAGAACCTGAAAAAGCAAGAAGCAGATATGCACAGAGAAATCTACACCCGTCTGAAGGATCTATGTTATAAGTGGCTCCAGCCTGACAACAAGACGGTCCTCCAGCTTTTGGAGGCGATTGTAATAGAGCAATCTGTGAACATCCTACCTCAAGTTACACAAATCTGGGTAAAAAAACACAAACCAGAATGGGCAGAGAGGACCATCGTCCTGGCCGAGGACTTCCTGGCGGCCAAGCCATCCAGATTGCAATACTCTCAAGGAAGTAATCCCACATTGTCCCAGATGGTAAGAAACTCCCCTTTTGCTAGTAATACACAGACTAGGCAAAATGACTGGCAGGCAGAAAAGAAAGGGAGAATTCCCCTTTCCGAGATTATTTGCCATGGTTGTCAGAAAAAGGGAAATTTAATCTGTAATTGCTCCACCATTAAAAAAGAGATGGGACATTTGGCATTGGCCAATTGGGGACCATTTATAGCAACTGTTGAAGTGGGTACACAACAAGTGGTGGGACTGATAGACTCTGGCAGCTGCCAGACTCTGGTGCTTGCTGACCTGGTTGAGGTACCCAAAAAGCAAGGAAAAGGGACTGCAGTTGTATGCATCCATGGGAACACAAAGTGCTACCAAACAGCCCCACTAGAAATGACAATTCAGGGACAGACCCATGAGGTCGGGGTTGGGTTGGTGCCACATCTACCCGTGCCCATAATCATCGGGCATGATCACCCTGACTTTCCATCCTTTGTACAAAATTGCACATGACAAACACTTCTAGTGGGTGTTACAACAGGGCAAAAGCTAGAGGTGGACATCTACCAGAACTATTTCTTTTTGAGGACACCTTACTTGATGCCCCTGGAAAAGACCGTAAAACAAAAGTAGAAAGAAGATGTAACAGGAAGACCTGGCATGACCAGCATGCTGGGGCCCAAACAGGATTGGGACTGTTGGAAGGGGTTGATATAAAACATGAGCAAAATGTTGTTCTTCCTTACGGTCCTTCTTTTCACAGGTGGGGAAAAAATTGGAAAAAGGTGCCCCTCAGTATGTGATTGATAAGGGAATCCTGTACTGGGAGTATACCAACCCCAGAACAGGAGAGGTGTTCACCCAGTTTGCACTCCCAGAGAAATATAGCACAGATCATCCAACTAGTCGTTGACATGCCCTTAGCTGGACATACTGGCAGGGACAGTACCCTGCAAAGGATTTTATTCTGGTTCTACTGGCCTGGTATACATGACCAAGTAGCGAAATATGTTTGGTGTTGCCCAAAATGTCAGTTGGTATCACAAATTGGGAAAAAGGATCAGGTACCCCTTCAATCAATCCCCCTGGTGTCCCAACCCTTTGACCTTGTTGCAATGGATATTGTGGGCCCCTTAGAGATGAGTTCAAAGGGTAATAGGTACATTTTAGTCCTGTGCGACTGTGCCACACACACTACCAATGAGGGCAGTTACCACCCCAAGGTTAGCGGAAGAGCTGACCAAAATATTTAGTTGGAGGGAGATCCCCCAGGAAATCTTGACTGATGGGGGTAGCAACTTTAGTGCAAAACTATTGAAAGAACTGTACCAGATGTTAGGTATTGTGGCTATCTGAACCTCCACTTACCATCACCAGACTGACGGACTGGTTCAGCAGTTAAATCATAGCCTAGAAGGATGCTCAGAAAATTCATCAGTGAAAAACCTGATGTTTGCTTATAAGGAGATCCCTCAGGCATCCACAGGCTTTTCACCCTTTTCCCTACTGTACAGACGTAACCCTGGAGGACCCTTGGACATAGTCAAGGAGCATTGGGTGGCAGGAGAAACAGTAGGGCGATGCAATGTTCTCGAGTACATGACCAATCTGAGGCAGTGCTTAATAATATATGTTGCTCTAACCCATTATAATCTGAAAGTTAAACAGGCAGACCAGAAAATGTGCTATGACCGGGTGGTAGGTCAGAAGTCATTTCAAGTGGGGACAAGGTTCTTTTGTTGACCAGCACTGAGAATAAACTATTGATGCATTGCCAGGGCCCCTACTCTATTGTGAAGCAGACAGGGAATGCCACTTTGAAGATAAAGATGCCAGGTAGAAGACATCCAAAAAGAATCTACCATGTGAATCTCTTAAAGAAATGGCACAAACCCCAAGTCCCAGTTTGTTACATTCACCCTGATAATAATGACTCAGTGTTGGATACTGCCTACCAGCAACTGGAAAAGTCTGGGAGTATTGAGGACATCCATGTGAACCCCAATTTAACCCCACAACAGCAGTTAGAGCTACACAAGGTACTGGAAACATTTAGGGAGGCCTTCACTAATGTACCCAGTAGGGCTAAAGGGAACACACATACAATCCATGTCACTCAGGAACAGCCAGTACATCAGAAACCATATAGGATACCACTCAGAGTCTGAGAAGATGTCATCCAGGAAGTTAGGAAGATGGAGAAGCTGGGAATCATTGTGCCAGCCAAAAGCCCTTGATCCTCACCCATGGTAGTAGTAGGCAAAAAAGAGGGTGGGATTTGCCTCTGCCAAGACTTCCAAAAAATAAATAACATTTCACAATTCAATGGCTATCCTATGCTGAGAATTTATGACATCCTATACCAATTAGGGAGGGCCCAGTACATATCCACCCTTGACCTGATGAAGGGGTATTGGCATATACCCCTCTCTCCTGATTCCAAAGATATTACTGCCTTTAGTACACCAGTAGGCTTATTTCAATTTGTGAACATGCCATTTGGGTTGCATGGGGCCCCAGCCACCTTTCAAAGGTTTATGAATGTAATGTTAAGACCACACAATGCCTATTGTGAAGCTTACTTGGACGATATGGTTGTTTTCAGCCTTGACTGGGACTCACATGTCAGACACCTTAACAATGTACTGCAGTCTATTAGAGACTCTGGAGTAACTGTGAACCCTGCAAGATGTGCCCTAGGGAATGTTGAGACCAGGTACCTAGGATTCATTATAGGCAATGGAAGTGTGAAACCTGAGCTAGATAAAGTGACAGCAGCGGCAAATAGTCTCATTCCCATGACAAAAAACAAGTGAGGTCTTTTCTTAGGTTAGCAGGCTATTACAGCAGGTTTATTCCCTAGTTTTCTTCTATAGCCTGTCCCTTAAACTGATCTAATAAAGAAGAATTGCCCCAATAGGGTACAGTGGACTCCCCTTTGCAATGAAACCTTCAGGATTATTAAAGCGATCCTGTGCACTAGCCCGGTCTTGCAAAGTCTGGACTTCACACAACCATTTGAAGTGCACATGGATATGTCCAAAGCAGTCATTGGGGCAGTACTGATTCAACAAATCAATAGTGAAGAGCATCCCATCATTTACATAAGCAGAAAACTGCATGAAAGAGAAAGGAAGTATGCCATCATTGAGAAAAAATGTTTGGCACTGAAATGGGCTACTGAGTCATTAAAATGTTATTTGTGGGGCACAGAATATAAGGTCTTGACAGATTACAACCCCTTGTGCTGATTGCAACAAATGAGGGAAAGAAAACCTAGAATAATGAGGTGGTACCTGGCGTTGCAGCCATACAGGTTCACTGTGTCTCACAGGGCTGGGACACCCCACCTCAATGCAGATTATCTCTCCAGATATGTTACAGGTGTGAATGATGTACTTGACTTTACAGATAAAATGCATGAATTAATGGAAATTTTTGAAATCTGTATAACAGATAGTTATGTATATGAAGTCCAAGGATAAATGAATGATAATGTTGATGTATTCTTTAAATTGCTTTTGTTGTGCTAAAAACCTTAGCATATTTATTTATTTATTTTATTTATTAAAGGTATCAGAATTACAAACCTTTGAGTAAGTGACTCATTTGCAAAGGCTCCACATCATGGTTAGACAAAGGTACAATAAATTAGACACAGGTACAATAAACAGTCACGTGTAACAATACAATACAAAGATCTGGAAGGGTGGCAATAACATGAGGCAGAGACACAGGTACAATAAACAATTGGAGGTACTAGTACATATACAAAATTAGGTTTGGGTAGCAAAAAATACAGGCAGTGAGCATTGGTGCGGTTTATGTAAAAACAGAGATTGAAGTGTACGATATAAATATTGAACACGTTATTGAGGGACCCTGGGACTGAGCTTCATGGTGAGGGTGGGCCAAAGCTCCAACCCCTTCCAGGGATTAGAAAGGTAGAAAACAGTCCTTACATGACTGTTCCTCTCTTAAGGTAAGGGATGTGTGACAGGGAAATCCCTGTCCCTGTAATTGGACTGATTTTCCTATTTAAACTACTGTTTCAATAGTGATATCACTATACTTCACATCTACCCCTAAGTTTACAAGTCTGGAAGGTTGTCCAACTTTTGCCCACCCCTTACTCTTAACTCATTTATTCCCACAGACACCATATGGCATCGGAACCATCCACTGCTGGATTCAACCCAAAATGGCCACCAGGATCAAATGTTTTAACTGTCTCCCTCTAATATTTCCATTTCTCTCAAGGTCCACAAAAGCTGAGAGGTGAAAGAATAATCCTGTCTGTATGAGAAAGGTTACAGGTGCACTTGAGAGTATGGGTCCTGCTACAAAAAATATATAAACCTAGGTGGTAATGAACATAAAAGATGTGGTGGTCTAGGTAGTGTGGCCACGCATTTAGGGCAGACAGCCCTTTTTCCCTATTAATTTTTATGTTACCCCTGTTGCTCCATAAAAGAATGAATAAAAAGTATTAAAGAGGGTATTTCTAGGGCTGGCACACTCCCTGAAAAGCAAGCAAGCATGCTAAACAACCCTGTCTTTATAATTTAGGAAGCTGCAGCTATGTTAAAATTACTTGACTTCTGCCCCCACTAGATGGAAACAGTGTGCCAGGAGAGTTGTGTGATACTGTATCCCTCCCTCCCGGAGCGATAAATAAACCGGAGGAAGTTTCTTTTGTTGTTTCTTTTGGTGTACTGGCCATAAACCCCTAAATAATGAAATAAGAGTGAGAATGAAATGTTTGGCCAGCTCCTGTCTTAACTTTTCCCTCATTGTAATTTCTTGCCTTGAGGCTTCACTAAACCCCCCACCCCCCATACTCCTTTTTGCTATTTTCTCTACACACTTGGTGGAACAAATGTTTAAATATTCCCCAAAGGTATAACAAACTCTCACCTTCTGGAAAGACCACATTGTGGATTTATGCAATCTTTCTTTGTGTGTTTTACAAACCCCAAAATGACACTTTTCAAGAAATAAAGATAAAGAGTGCATTTACCAGGAAGTAGGGGTGGGCAAAAGTGTGGATTTCTGTCGTCGCGGAAGTTCTGCGAAATTTCAAAAATGTAATTGAATTTTCCGCTCTTTCACCTGTGGCAGAATTCCAAACTTTTATCAAATAACTGCGGATTTCCATTTGGTACTGCTGCATTTAATTATGAACTGTGGACTTTTTACATGACATGCGGAAATAAAGTGTATTGCTTAGTATTTCACCATATATCATGTAATTATCCATGGTTTGCATTACTTCTGCAGATTTTTTTTTCCAGCAGTTTAATACAGTAACCCACATTTCTTACATTTATTCCACAGTTTTTTGGCAGAATTTCCACGAAAGTTGGTGAAATAATTTCTGAACGTTCACAGACACGAAAATCCTACTTTCACCAAAATTCTGCCAGTGTAATTTTTTTTTTTTTTTGCACACCCCTACCAGGAAAGTTACACCATGGGCAGTACATTTTCCAGAGGCCCTGAGTCACAAACAAGTGGAGACTCCAGAATTATAAGGGGAAGCTTCCTGCAGTACTGAACCCTATAGAGCAGCAGCAGCCCTTAGTGTCCCATTTTATAATATTTTAAATGGGAGATTCATGCTGTGTAAATGAACAAGTTCTTATTAAGCCTAGAGGGTTCTTTTTAGAATAACATGCCAGTAGTTGCCATTACTTATTGTTTAGTAAGCTCTCTGGTTTTGTGTAAATTAAAAAGTGAGCTCAAAAAGAAAGTTTTAAAAAGCTTGATGATGCTCACACCACATGATTAAGTGGGTGGGTATATTAAGGCTGACTCCTGAAGCATTCAGACAGATAGGGTCAGTTCCTTCTGGTCACTGTAGGTGAAGGACTGAGGGGAGTTCCATGCTACAGCCTGTGTGTGGAAACTGGTGGAGTTTGCCACAGCTTTTAGAGCCCACATTTTGTTTCTTTTCTATTTATTATTATTGTGACTGAAGTAAAGTCTTTATTTTATTTTGCTTGAACTCTATATGAAAAAGTAAACATCACACAAGCCAACATGCATTACACATATATATTCTTGTGGTATCCATTTGTTATCCCACACCATTACACCACATCCCCCCCTCTCTCTCCTCTCTTCCAGGGTGTACATATTGAGGTCCTTTAGTTTCTTCTAACTTGCACCATTTTAGTTGCCCTCCTCTAGACCACCTCCACTCTGTCTATGTTCTTCCAGAGATGTGGCCCCAGAAATGGACACAGTACTTTAAGTGAGGTCTTACCATCGATCTATTGAGAGGCAATACCAACTCCTTCTTTATGCTGGTGATACCCCTCCCTATGCACCCCATCATCTCACTAGCTTTCCAGACTGCCTCTGTGCACTGCCTGGTCACCTTTAGGTCATCATGGAAACATAGAAGTTGCCAGAAGATAAGAAACATAAAAACATAAATTTTGACGGCAGATGAGGATCACTTGGCCCACCCAGTCTGCCCATTTCCCTACCTATTGGATAAGCTGCAGATCCTAGTTAACCAACAGCCTACTTCTTCCAACCCCACACCAGAATTGCCTTATGTCTGGCCCATGCATTCTTACATTCCCCAACTTTTTGACCCCACAACCTCCTCAGGAAGGCCGCTCCATATGTCCACCACACTCTCTATGAAAAAAATACTTCCTCACATTGCCCCTGATCTGTCCCCCCTCTATCTTCAAATTGTGTCCCCTTGTTCTTGCACATCTCTTTTTCTGAAAGACGCCATCCTCTTAGACTTTATTAATTCCCTGAGGTATGTGAAAGTTTCTGTCATGTCCCCCCCACCATCCTTTCCTCAAGAGATACATATTAAGCTCCTTTAGTCTCTCTTCATATGGCTCCTGTTGCAGACCTTGCACCATTTTAGTTGCCCTCCTCTGGACTGCCTCCATCCTGTCTATGTCCTTGCAGAGATGGAGTCTCCAGAACTGAACACAGTACTCCAGATGGGGTCTCACGAACTGTCTGTAGAGAGATATAACAACTTCCTGTTTTCTACTGTGATGTCTCTCCCTAGACATCCCAGTATCCCCCCAGCCATCCTTACTGCCTTCTCACATTGCTTGCTTACCTTTAGGTCATCTGATATGACTACCCCCAGGTCCATTTCCATTTTTGTTGTTGTTAATACCTCCCTCCATTGTGTACTGGACCTCTTGGTCCACCTAGTCTGACTTATTTTCCCTACCAACTGGGCCACCGCAGACCTTACTCAATCTCAGGTCCCCCCCACATGCCTTATTTCTAAGGTCCCCTTGTATCGATCCCATGCATGCTTGAATCATGTTACCCTTTTAGCACAAACCACCTCTGCTGGGAGGCTCTGCCAGGTATCCACCACCCTTTCCAAGATGAAGTGTTTCCTCACATCTCCTCAGAGTCCCCCCACCAAGCTTCATAGCATGCCTCCTTGTCCTTAAGCATCTTTTTCTTCATAAAATACTACCCTCATGTACCTTATTAATACCTGTGAGGTATTTGAACATTTCTATCATGTCCCTCCTTTCCGGTTTTTCCTCTAGAGAGTACATATTTAATTACTTGAATCTTTCCTCATGGGGCTTTTGATGATGGCCCTGTACCTTTTTGGTTGCCTCAGACTGCAGAAGAAATAGGGATTACCGATGGCCCCAGGGATTGGTTGAAATCCTATTTAGGGGATCATATGCAATTTGTATCAATCTTAGGAGGTAAGTCATCATGGAGGACCATACCGATATGCATACTACAGGGGTCCATACTAGGGCCTCTGTCATTCTTAATATTTGACAATAGCCTTCCTCGAGTGGTACAACATTCACAGATGAGACTGTATGTAGATGATACCACCCTTATTACAACAGGGTGAAACAGTACTGAACTAGAAGAAAAATTGCTGTCAGATTTTGATGGACTGAGGGGGTGGTTCACCAGGTCAGGCCTCATTATGAATACAAAAAAACTAAGCTTCTTTATTGTAGGTCCAAACTTAAAATACATGAACAAATAAAAATTAAGGTAGACAGTGATGGTTTTTTGGAACAAATATCTCATTATACCTACCTGGGTGTCATGTTTGATGAAAACGTAACATTTGGGGAACATATAAGTTTCATAATTGATAGGGTAAATAAGAGAATGGGGGCCCTACGACAAACCACAATTTGGGGCCAAGACATTGTGCTATCAGGCCGCAAGACACTGGAATACTCTGCCCCCCCTCAGATCATGCATTTCTAACCTACTGTTTATTTTTACAGGAGTTGGAAAATCAGACTCATTTACCTGTTTATGTTATCGAACACTTTTAAATCGAGAGAACGTCCTGGGAAAAATTCAATATTCATTATGTTGTTTTCTTCCGGACAAATCTGTGTTTATGGTTTGCATTAGATCGTTTGAACTTACTTGGTCCTGATTACAGAACTTAACTTATTGTATTGTTATTTTACTGTTTTTATTGATATTTATTGTCATGTATGTTTCTTTGGTTATTTATTTTTCTTATGTATCGGCAACATGTAGGTTAACAGGACTGTCTTGTAAACTGGGTCATGTTTATTGACCATTTATACCTGTTTCCACATTGTATACTCTACCTCTGGGTTTCTGTGCCATAGGTGCATGATTTTGCACTTTCTCACATTCAAACCAAGCTGCTATACTCCTGACCACTCCTTGAGTTTTCTTAAGTCTCTACACATTCTCTCTTCCCCATCTAGAGTATCTGCCCTATTGCAGATTTTGGTGTCATCTGCAAAGAGGTATACCTTCCCTTCCAGCTCTTCTGCAATGTCACTAATAAGGACATTAAAGAGGACTGGTCTGACTACAAAGCTCTGAGGCACCCTGCTCCCCTCCCCAGAATGGATGCCATTTATCACCATCCTCTATTTCCTATTGCTTAACCAATGAATCCATGCTGCCTTGGGTCTTGTAACACACTGGATTCAAAATTCTCCACTAGCCTTTCCTTTATAAGTGTCTCCATTAGCTTTCTCACCACTGGCATCAGACTGACAAGTCTATAGTTGCCAGCCTCTTCCCTGCTGCCACTTTTGTGAAGTGGAGCTACATCTGCCCACCTCCAGTCTTTTGGAACCACTCTCACTGGCATCAGACTGACAAGCCTATAGTTGCCAGCCTCTTCCCTGCTGCCACTTTTATGAAATGGAACTACATCTGCTCACCTCCAGTCCTCTGGAACCACTCCTGTTTCCAATGAGTTGTTGAAAAGAGCTGTCAAAGGGGATGCCAGTACCTCCTTGAGCTCCCACAACACCCTTGGGTGCACTTCATTGAGGCCCACAGTTTTCTTCATGTTTGTATTTGCAAGTCCTTTCATGACTCTTTTCTTTGTGAATGGACTTGTGTCTACCCCACACCCCCACCCTGTATTCCTGTTGCTTTTATGTGGTCCATTCCCCTCTGCTTCCACTGTGAAGACTGAACAGAAGTATCTGTTTGGGATATTTGTTTATACCTGATCCTCCTTTGCAGTCTTCCCCAGCCCTTCTTAACCTCACAATATCTTGCCTTCTTTCTCTTTTCACTTATGTGCCTAAAAAGGTCTTGTCCTCCAAAGTTACCCCTTCGGCTATCCTTTCCTGAGTTTGCGCCTTTGCGCTCCTGACGACCTTCACTGCTTTCTTCTGTTTTTTCTAGTATGCCTGCCTGTCTTCTTCCCTTTATTTCATTTTGTACTTCCTGAATGCTACCTGTTTAGCCTTTACCTTTGCAGCCACTCACCTTGAGAACCATAGTCGTCTCTTTTTCCTTCTGCTCTTGCTCACTTCTTTTGCGCAGAGGTTTATTTCCCTTACTTATGCCATCTCTTAATTTGGCCCACTGTTCCTCAACCCCACCCTGACCAGCCCCCTGCTAGGCTGTCTAGGAGGCATTTACCCATCTTTTTTAAATCTGCCTTCCTGAAGTCCTGAACCCTCGCCCTTGTGTGGTTTGCCTCTGCTGCCATCCTATGTTAAGCCACACTGTATGGTGATTATTGGTCCCTAGGTGGTATTCCTACCTTGATGTCTGCAACACTGTCCCTGTTTGTGAGTACCAGGTCATGTATTGCCCCATCACAAATGGGATCCCTGACTAGTTACAAAATAAAAAAGCTGCTCCACTACTAGCATGCCTTTCTTACCAATTAACTTAAACTAACCACAGGAGAGATGGCAAAAGCCACTAGTGTTATTGCCAAAATTTAATAAAAAAATTTTGGGGCAACTTAAAGTTTTGTAGTGCAAAAGTCAGACATGATTCTGGGGTGCTCAGTGAATGCCCTGACTGGTTCCGTGCATGTACGCTTCCTCAGGGAAATCAAGTGAGTGTAAAGCTATGCAATTTATAATGCAAATGTGCCTGAAAGTGGCAGTGCTAAATTTCATAAGTGCATAGACTAATTTAAAAACAAAGTAACTATTTCGGATGCAGCTTTTATAAAAAAACATATTTTAAGGGTTATAATTGATCACACAAGAATATTAAGTTAGACTAAATGCCTACATTCTATTCATTCAGTATTAATCCAATGTGTGTGTGTGTGGGGTGGACTTTTGTTTTTAATATAAGGAACAAAAGAGAGGTCTTCTTCATGTTTTTCAGGATTGCACTTTGTTATAACATTCAGGAAGGCCCTCTCTCCTCCAAACACAAACAGGTCACTGGCTAGCTGGAGAGAGGTAGAAAGACACAGAATTTAAGCAAGACTTCATCAGGAAGGGCACGATATCAAAATGGTAATTTAGACCAGGGTGTCTCAAGGCACCTGACTGAAATATTCAGTAAGTCTCTCATCACAATGTTCATCTTTCTAAGTCTCCATCTCTTTGACCCATAAAGATTATTTCTAGACCACAAAATGTAAGGCTATGTCTCTGGTCTTCTCCACTGTCCATAACATGCTTAGAAAATACATTATTCTTATCTGTTGTGTGTATGACACTCAGGTGCTCCTCATTCTAAGTTTCATGGCACAGTTGTCACACATAGTGTCATGACATTATGCATGCACCTGTTTGAAAGCGTGCATGTCTATGCTTTTTTATAGCATCTAGACACGCATCTCTTGTTTTTCACTCAACATTATAACTACTTGACTGGTTCAAAGGAAACCATTAAACCATTAGCAGTGCTCTTATAGCCTAATTATTGGCCCTAGAGAGAACTGGTGCTGTGTGTCAGGGACTTAAATAAATCAGTGTATTACTATCAAGACAGCAAAAGTTTACCAGCACTCAGAAAAAGACCAGCTTGTCTCTTTTTGTATGTTGCTATCTAATTCTTTATTATTCTTACAACTTACTCTGTGCTTTCATTAGGGATACAAACTCTTTAGAAGCACTCAAGAAGATAAAACAGTACTTATCGTGTGGGCTGTTTGTATTCTAACAGTCAGATTCAATGTATTTCATGGCTCAATTGCCTAAAATTCAACATATTTCATGGCTCAATTGTCTAAATCCATTTGGTGGGCTGAAAGTCCAAGTACGTTAAGCACATGGAGACTGTCCCAGTGGTACCAATGCCAAAAACCAGAGCTTTCGTTTTGCTACTCTTCGGTGAGCCACTTTTATGGACCTTCTTTACCAAACCTTCAAGGTTTGTATAGCTGGACCTCCAAATCGCACACTCCAAACTCAGAACTGCAAGCTGCAAGCCGCGTTTCATATCAGTCAGTGGTAAACTCGCTCTTTCAAATTCGCCATTCAGCTGTTTCTTACCCACGAACCACATGAGCAGCACCTTCGTGCAGGTGCTCAGATGCTTGCTGCATGTAATGTGCTGAGGTTTCAGAGGAAGGAGGTGTTATTCCTCCGAAAGGTCAGCATGTTGCACACAGCAAATGTCTGAGCATCTGCACGAAGGTGCTGCTCATGTGGTTCACGGGTAAGAAATAGCCAAATGGTGAATTTGAAAGACCACGTTTACCACCGGGTGATAAGAGACATGGCTTGTGGCTTGCAGTTCTCAGTTTGGAGTGTGCAATATGGAGGTCCAGCTATACTCACCTTGAAGGTTTGGTAAAGAAGGTCCGTATAAGCATCTCGCCGAAGAGTAGCAAAAAGAAAGCTCTGGTTTTTGGCATTGGTATGGCTGGGGCAGTCTCCATGTGCTTAACGTACTTGGACTTTCAGCCCACCAAATGGATTTAGGAATTGAGCCATGAAATATGTTGAATTTTAGACAACTGAGCCGTGAAATACACTGAATCTGACTGTTAGAATACAAACAGCCCATATACAAAACAGGACACGATAAGTACTGTTTGATCTTCTTGAGTGCTTCTAAAGAGTTTGTATCCCTAAAGAAAGCACAGAGCAAGTTGTAAGAATAATAAAGAATTAGATAGCAACATACAAAAAGAGACAAGCTGGTCTTTTTCCGAGTGCTGGTGAACTTTTGCTATCTTAATAGTAATACACTGATTTACCTAACTGCTTGTCAGTCAAAGTAACTGCCTCTGTTTTCTTATCTATAAATATTCAAAGGACCTGAAAAGAAGATTTAGGGACTATTCCTTTTAGCCCAGGAATATACAGGGTTATTCTTTGTCACCATGGCTTATTGAAGACAATTGACTTTTAAAAGATGTAAGACCTGGGGAGGGGGGCACCTAATTTTTCAGTTGGCAGTGGCAAAGCAGAACTGCAAAAATAATTTTCATTGTTCTTAGGAGAGCTGTTAGGCTCCAGTGTTATGCAGGACATCCCAGCAGACACACCCAATCCCGAACTGGGCCCCTTATTTCAGGGGGGCTCACACTGGCATGTCCAGGTGCGTTGCAGTCAGATAGGGCTGCAGATACAGATACTGTATGCAGGCAGACCCCACCCTGCCTAATTAGAGAGTCAGGAAGAGGATATCGGGAGTCTTAGGGAAAATTCTGACCCTATGAAACTACTTTATGGTGAGGAGGACTACCCCTCTGAGGAAGAGGAAGAAGGGGAGTGGACACACCCAAAGATGAGGATTCCTATTCCCTCCCTTGCTTGATACCAAGTCCATGTCCTATCTGATAGATGATGCATGCAGGTCCTTACAGCTCAAGGAGGAGCAATCCATGGAGGCAGTGGATGTCAATCTGATACTGTTCACATCTTTCTCCACTCCTAAGTATTTTCCAAGCTTTATTTACTGTGAACAAATAATTGAACAAGAATGGACAGGGGTGGACCAAAGAAAGTCTTTGCCAAAACCTAAGGCTTCATATTGCCCTTTTTTGGAGAAAACATTTTGCAGTTGGGAATCCCCTCCTCTAGTAGATATGGTGGTGCATAATTCTGTCAAGCATACCACTATTCCTATTGAGGGGTTATTGACATTAACAGATTCACATGACAGATGAGTGGATGCAGTGTGTAGAAGGGATTTCACATCCAATGGTGCAAACCTGCACACCTCCTATGCCTCTTGAATTGTTGCCAGAGCTTTAAACTTGTGGGTTGCTACCCTGTCCAGCATCATTCCCCAGATTTAGAGGAAGTGAGCATTCTACAGTTGGTTACCATGGCCTCCGGCTTTTTAGGGGATGCTGTGGTGGAGAACTTGTGCATGTCAGCTCTCTCTGCCTATCACATTGTGTCGGCCATGTGAGGTGTATGACTTAGGCATTGGGTCGCTGATCAAGCTTCAAAGACCACAATGTTCAGTCTCCCTTTTGAGGGAGGTTTGTTGTTTGGTTCTGCCTGGATGATATTTTAAAGGTTATCCATGACCTTCAAGATGGAGTCCCTGTGTTCAATTACCCAAGCTGTCCAGCCAGGGGATTTACTAGCTTCCATAGATCTGACGGATGCGTATCTCCACATCTCCATCTGTCAGTCTCATCAGTGGTTTCTCAGGTTCTTGGTACAGGGTCAGCACTTCCAGTACAGGGTGCATCATTTTGGGCTTGCAACAGCCCCCAGAGTCTTCTTGAAGGTGTTCATAGTCCTGGTGGCTCAACTCTGACAGGAGGCACATCATGCCTATCCTTATCTGGATGACCTGCTCATTCGTGTACCATCTGTGACCTTGGAAAGGAGGTCAATGATCAGGACTCTGAAGATGCTAGAGTCCCACAGCTGAGTGGTGAATCAGGAGACAAGCTCACTCAAACCATCCCTGACCCAGGAACCCCTGGGAGCAGTATTCAAGATGGGCCTGGGGAAGGTCTTTCTTTTGACATACAGAAATGAGACTCTCTTGGGAGAAGTTCAGTGGCTGTGGTCTCAGTCATTGGCTTCAGCTCTCCAACTGCTGTGAATTCTTGATCTCATGATGGCAGCGATAGAGCTAGTTCCATGGGCTTGCCTCAACATATGGCCCCTTCAGATGAGGTTGCTATTCGCCTGTGACCTGACCTCAGAGGATTATCAGGCCAGGATTCCCCTCAAACCACAACTGCAACAGTCTCTGAATAGGTGGGTGAGCTTGGAGATCTGAGCAAAGGGGTTCCCTTGGAAGTTCTTCTGGAATTGGTTTTGACAAACTATGCCATCCTGTTGGGTTGGGGACAGTCCTGACCCAATTGCCCAATCAGGGAACTTGGTCCATGTAGGAACAGCATCCCCACATAAACGTTCTGGAGATGAGGGTAGTTCACCCCACTCTTCTTCAATTTCAAATTCTGTTGTAGTCAAAGGCAATGAAAATAAGGTCAGACAACGCTGTCACGGTGGCTTACATAAGCAATCAAGGAGGCACAAAGAGCAGGGAGATGCTAAAATAAACCACCATTCTGCTACTGTGGGCAGAGGAGAATCTTCTCTCTCTGTCAGCAGTTCACTTGGCAGGGGAGTTGAACAGTCGGGCTGACTGGCTAAGCTGCGAAATTGTTCATCCAGGGGAGTAGATGTGGAATCCAGAGGTGTTCAGCCTTCTGTGTCAAAGGTTCAGTCACCCTTAGGGCAATCTGTTCACCTCCAGCCGTAATGCTCAGACTCAACAGTTCTTCACCCACTACCAATGTCCACAGGCAGATGCAGTGTATGCCCTGACACAGGAGTGGAGCTTCAACAGAACGTATGCTTTCCCCTCCTCTGCCTCTACTCCCCATGGTCATATGCAAAATAGGACATTCAAGAGGAAGCTTTCTTCTAATAGCTCTAGAGTTGCCCAGAAGACTCTGATTCTCAGACTTAGTGAACCTAGTTCAATGCACTCCTTTTTACCTTCCCATGCAGGGGGACCCTCTCTCTCAGGCCTCATTCTGCATCTAAATCTGGGAGTGATGCTGCTCATGGCCTAGCTCCTGAAAGGAAGATACTCCTAAAACTAGGTTTCTTTCAGAAGGCAATTGACACACTGATGGCTGCCAGGAAGACTTCCACTTCTGCTGCTTATGTTCACATTATGGACTACCTTTTTGTCTTGGGCCAAGGAAAAAGATCAGGCCTCCAACCTCAGTCCTGCAGATCTTGGGTTTCTTGCAGGAAGAAGTGGAAAAGGGTTTGACCCTGAGCACCCTGGGCATGGGATCATAATGTTGCAAGACATCATGACGCATGGCTAAATCGTGCTGCCAATACAGTGCGATTTATGCCATGTGGCATAACTCTTTTTTTTCTGTGGGGGGGGCTCCACCCCTCACACCTCCCCCCATTGCGGAGGCCATTACAGGGGACTGCACCCCCGGACCCCCCCTACTAAAGATTCTTAATTCCTGGGGGGGGGTCCAACTAGGGGATCAGACAAAGACCAAAAAAAATAAATTTCTGGGACCGGGAATCAAACCCGGTCCCAGATGCAGTGCCTGGGTTCCTGCTGCTGTGAGTCTATCCAGTGAGCCATGCCAGCTGCTTGGTGGAACTCACTCCCAGCAGAGGTCTTATCCTCTGCCTGGGAGTGTGTGAATGGTGCAATACCGCGTACAGCAGTATACATGGTATTGTACCATTCACTGTCCTAGACAGGGCTATTATGGGTTAGCTGTAATGTCATACGCTATTAAGCATATGACATAATGACCCCAGTAGGAGCACCCTGAGAGGTCAGGTGTCGGCCCTTGGAACCTCTTTTGGTATGTCTTTAGTGACTAACAGACAGGTTATTCATTTTCTGTGGGCTGTCAGCAGGAGTGGACCTATGTTCTGATCCCAGATCACTCCTTGGGACCAGAATCTGGAATTGAAAGCTCTCTGTAAAGAGCCTTTCGAACCACTGTCATCAATTCCACTGAACATTCTTTCTTACAAGGTATGTTTTTTGGTTGCTATGTGCTCAGCCAGGATGACTGGTAAACTCCAGGCCTTGTCCCACAAAGAGCCATACCTTGTAATGCATAAGGACAAGGTAATGCTCAGAACAGTTCTGTCCTTCATCCCGAAAGTTCCCACGGCTTTCCATGTGAACCAGGAACTACTGTATAATGCCTTATTTTAGCTGTCAATTAATATTCACTTTATCCGAGGGACACAGATAATGCGCAGATAAATGTTTACAGTGAGAAACTGTTGACCGCGGATAAATTGCGGACGTATGTGCAAAACAAACAATGTTACAGTGCGTGTACTCAGATCATACATTCATTTGAGCTTTGTAATGTCGGGGAACTAAATATTAACTCCTTGGTGTTGTGGAACTGATATTCATGCATGGCACTTTTACCATTTAAAACCGAATGCTCATATTCAATGGGATACTGTTACATGAACTCAGTGTGCTCATACTGGGGATACTGTATGGCTTCTGCTTCTGCTCATATTCATCATTTGGCTTTTGTGCTTTGTGAACTTCTGCTTTGTGTTACAGTATGTTCTAGTAAAACTTAACTTTTATGAATTTATTTGTAAAAGAAGGCATCGGAGTGCTGAAGGTGGAGTGCTTCTTTTGTTTAGTAATTGAGACACTTAGCATGAGCTTCTGTTATCCCCGCCTGCTGGAACCCCTTCACTATAGCCTCTTCTCTCTCTTACTGAGTGTGCTTATGCTGTCTACCAACCACTGAGCATTTTTAAACTTCAGCGAATGCATGTGGAGGTCGATGCTGATGTCACCACAAGCACGACTGTTCCGTAGTTGCTCTGACACAGTATTGCCATACCAGGTAGTGAAATGTTGCTTCAGTTGATCTTTAAAAATCTTATTTACAGTTAAATCCAGTGGCTGTAGTAAATCAGCACACGAGGCAGGAATGAAAATTGGAATTATGGCATTTTGTTCCAGAGCCTGTAGAACATCTTCAGTCGTGTGCCCTCTGAACAGATCCACAACTAGCAAGGGTCTTTGTTCATCTGGAAGGTCCATCTGTTTCTTGATTTTCTGTACATAAGGGACCAAAACCTCTGAAATAAACTGCAGCATAGTAGCGTTACAAGCCCAGTGGTTCTCGCAGTGACTAATTAACCATCCCTGGGGGAATGTAAATGCAGGATGGCAGTTATTGGTTTTTCCCTTGTAGATGATCTGGGGCAGGGGGGAGTTCACCAACCATGGAAACAGCTAGGATGACAGATACCTGCCTCTTGTCCCCTCATCCTGAGACCTCCACCTGCTTGGAGCCAGTAGCTGCCATAGCCTATTGACTACATAGCACTAACTGTACTCCAGTTTCGTCCGAGTTAATAACCAGAGCTGGCGGGATAAGTTCCTGGCTACACACTGTGGAAATCCTTTGCAAAAATGTGGACTTCAGTTGTGGGAAGTCAAGTGGTGTTTTACAAGCTGCTTTTGTGGCCTTGCATTTAGAAAACCCCATCCTGCTCAGTAATTTCCAACACCATTGTCTACTAAAGTTTAGCTGCCCACCATTCTCTGCCAGAAGGTCAGGATTGTGTGCCTTTCCCACACCAGAGGCAACTGCAGAAACAACTCTGGCATTAACAACAGCACCCTCTGACTGCAAACTCTTTATAATGTAATGCAGCTCAAGCTCAACATCATCAAGGAGCATGGTAGGACATCCACGAGGCTTAGTAGGCAACTGAGGAGTAAGTTGGGTAGGGTCAGTGATTTTTGTCAGCTGTACAAGGTAATCTTTCTTAAAACCATGAACAGTGCTCTCATTAATGCTTACTGTGTATTTTTGGCTGTAAAACCACACAACATTCATAACCCCATTCTCTGCGTATTTTAACCTCAAACCGTACCTCAGCAGTGTACTTAGCATTACTGGGTTCTCGCTTCAACTATCACCTGAGGCTCTGAGGTTCTGCCACTACAGCCTCAGCAACTGTCAAAGGGACTGATGCAGTTTGACTTAAATTGACAGCACAATGCAGCTCCCCGGACAAGTCCCTCTTCACAGCCAGCTTCTTGTTAAGCCATGACAGTGGTGACATTGTAAAGCTAGTATCTTCAGTAGTTCAGTAGGCTCCACTGATGCTCAGTTAAGTCAGAAACAAAAACAGCAATGAGTGTCTCTACTTCTTCGTTTTCTGCTTCTATGATTTGGATTTTTGACAGGTGACTTCCGGGTTGTAAAATGACCAATGGAGCGCTAATATAAGATAATGCCAATTACTGTGGGGTTGTACACCGCACGGATATTTTGCATTATACAGTATGTCTTCCATCTTTCTGCCCGCAGCCTTCTCACCCAAAGGAGAAGGAGTTGCAAAAGTTGGATTTGTGATGGGCCATTAGGACATACCTTAGATGGACTGCAGAGTTCCAGAAATTGGATAACTTGTTTGTCCTTTTTGGAGTGGCCAAGCAGGGTCAGAAAGCCTCCAACGCCACCCTAGCTAGGTGGGTGAGGGCCTGCATTGCCAAGGCTTATGTCACAGTAAAGAAAAGGCCTCTGACTCTCATTAAGGCTCACTCCACCAGAGCTATGGCCACTTACTGGGTGGAGAGAAGTGAAGCATCTGTTTTTAGTTATGCAAGGCAGCTACATGGTCCTCCATCAACACTTTCACCAAGCACTACAGATAGGATGTTTAAAGCTCTGCTGATGTGGCCTTTGGTCACACAGTGTTGCAGGCGGCAATTAGCAGGTAAATGTTTTTTATTGTACGTTGTTGACGTATGAGACAATATTCTCCCCCTGCCTGTTTTTTCCGGGTACTGTTTCTTGGAACCTAGTTGTTGTGAATACCCATTGACAATGTGGAGCATTACAGAAAGAAGAAATTTCTTCATACTTACCATCATTTCCTTTTCTGTTAGCTCAAATGTTGTTAATGGGGCCCACACAGGAGCCTCACTCCTGCGAGAGAATATTGTTTGGTATGCCAACTGGGGATGTCCATTGTTCGGTTATACCCCTGTACTACAAGTTTGTCTGAGCATCCCTCTATAGTTTACCTGCTGTACTGTAGTATGTTATAAAAGGGATATACAAGGAGATCAGTCCAAATTTCAATTTTCGTTCCTATCACGCACTTTTAACAGGTTCAAATTTAAGGGTAGCCAAGGGTGTCTCCTTTGTTGCAGGTAGTGCTTACACTACACTCAGTACTGGCTTGTTTACTGAATATGCTTCTTATTTCAAGTTGAGTTTTATATAGTGCTTTTCAAGATGTGGTTTTCTCTAGAAGATGAAAGTGTCATCCTCGGCAAGAGGGTTTTTTGAGCCATAGTTTCCTCTAGATCATGAAGTTCCATTGACCAAATGTCATCCTCAGACGAGGTAAGACAGTATTTCCTGTACTTTTTATGATTAGAGTCACATCTGTATAGACAGCTAATTGTGAGCTTCTCATGTCAAGTAAACCAGTATGGCAGTTAGTTTCATGTTTTAAGGCACTGTGAGGACAGTAGCGACTGGAGAGCTGCTGCTGTTTAGAATCCTCATATGCCCAGCATTCTAAAGCTTTATACTATGCCACTTCCCCTAGTAGGGGTGCACATTATCCAGTTGTTGTGAATACCCACTGACATTTTCAAGCCAGATCTTATAGGCCAGACACAGAGCTAGATATTTTAGTCTGCCTTCTAACGAGGGCCATTTTAATGTTTGGAACACTTGACAGTGATGCTCCATGGGTGGGGCCCCTGCAGTGAACTAGTTTATCCTACTGTATAGGTTTCTAAGTTTCAAGTTCTCAGTGCCTTTGACTGAGTGTAGCACCAGTGTTCCATATAACAAGAAAGGTAGTAGGATGCCTGTTGCCACCCTTAGTCACGAATCCTTTGTGAGGAAAGGACTGAGGCAATAGAGTAGACATAGCTTCTGGTTCAAAGTCTTGTTTAAATTGTCAGTTTGTGCCTTAAAGTTACAGTCTTGCTCTAGGATGATCCCTTGGTACTTAATGGTATCAACCACTTTGACCCTGGATCCATTCATGAGAGTGTGTCTAAGAAATTTTGATCTATCAGATACCAGGCTTTTGGGGCCAGATAGTATGGCTTTTGTCTTTTTTTACATTTAAAACAAGTTTATTGCTCTCCAGCCAATCCTCAAGAAGCAATAGACCATTTGACAAGGAGTGATTCAGCTGGGCAGTGTCCTGAGATGACCTATATAATACCGCGCCATCTGTATATGAAGTCAGGTTTGCATCACCACAGTGGTACAGCATATCATTTATAAATAGGGAGAATAACAAAGGTCCCAGGATCAATCCCTGGGGTACTCCATCAAGTATTGGACATTTCTCAGAAATGGAGCCTTGCCATTTAATCAGCTGAGACCTACCTTGGCGGTAGTCTGAGAACCACTGGTCTGTCAGGCTATCAAGGCCTAGATCTTCCAACTTCATAAGAAACAATATGTTTTCCACCAAGTCAAAGGCCTTGGTGAGGTCAATAAAGACTGTACCAGTTTTGAAGCCCTTGTCTGAGGCTGAGTAGATGTCTGTGATAAGGCTGACTAGGGCAGTATCGGTTCCATGTTTTTTCCCGAAACCATGTTGCCAATCAGTTTATAGCTTGTGTTGCTCTACATAGTCAATTATCTGGTTGTATATGATCCTTTCTAATACTTTGCTTTGGATGCTTAACAGTGATATGGGCCTATGGTTTTTGACCTGCTCTTGTGTACCTCCTTTGTGGATAGGCATGACTAGGGCCACTTTCCATAGCACAGGTACTTTCCCTTCAAGAAGGGATCTATTGTAGAGCCATGTAATAGGGGTGGCAATAATTGGAGCTGCCTCATTAAGTAGTTTGGGTTCCAATTTGTCATACCCCACTGATCCAGTAGTTTTAATGTTTTTTAGAAGTTTTAACACCTCTTTCTTGGATACTATCTTGAAGTGGAAATTGGGAGGGGGTAGCTTTAGTAGTATGTGTGGGAGGGGCACTGATTGGTGGATCTTAAACTTATCAAGATGACTAAAGAATGAGTTTATTGCCTTAGTGGCATCCTCAGGGTTCTTGTGATTAATACCTTCAGCTATTATGTCACATTCATCTTGGGTATGACTCCCCTTAAGGAGGGCATTGATTTGTGACCAAAACTGTTTTGGGTCGGCGAGATTCTTTTTCTTCAGATCCTTGAGATATTGTTTTTTAGCCTGTTTCAGTTCCTTTTTACATTTATTTTTAAGCTTGTTAAATCTCAACCAGTCCTTCTTCTGATTTGAGGATTTGTAGGTTCCCCATGCCCTGTCTCTTTCCCTCATAAGTTTTTTTAGACCTCATGATAGCTACATAGATTTTTGTCCTTTCACCCTAAGATGTTTATGTGGGGCATGTTTATTTGCTGCTGACAGGAAATTATTAACAAAGAAATCTAACGCTATGTCTAGGCTAGAGGCAAGTTTTATTTAGTGCCAATTCACTTTTGATAATGTTTTAGGAAATGCACCTATATCAAAGTCAGAGTTATCCAGGGTCCATACAATTCTTGGGAGGGGGTTGGAAAATAGTTTTCCCAGACTCCATGTGTGGGAGAATGGTCACTCAATGAGTCTGCAAAGGTTCCTGCCATTGTAAATCTATCTGGTTGTGATACCAAGCTTCAATCCAACTTGATGTGGTTGCCTGTTTTAGTGTTTACTAACACTTTGTCCCTTCCATTTATTGCCTAGAAGTAGATTACCATGTGAACGGATTCCTCACAGAATAATATTATTTATTTAAAATTTGGTAACTGGGAACGGCACACTGAACCGAGGCTTGTTTCAAGGTGTGACCCAGTGAAGGGGGAGATGGAGCAAAACAGCAGTGGACAATAGCAAAACAACATTTGAACAGACAGATGAGCAATGTATTACAATAATAGAATAAATGAGAATTTTCACATACCACAATTAAACAAAGTGCAATGTACTTTAGCAGTGCTTAGAATCACGACCAAAAACTTGTATGGGTTAAAATCAAGGCTTCAAGTGTAACCGTACAAAGGGTAGCAGGAGCAAGTGGGGGGAGTGGTTGAAGTTTCAGCAGGTGTTTGAAGGAATTAAAGGATGGGGAGAGACAGAGGGAAGAGAGGAGTTTATTTCAGAGAGAGGGAAGCCTATAGGAGAATGCAGATTTCCCAGCAGATGAGCATGGGTGAGGAATGGCAAAAGTGTGATGGTCCCTAGAGCAGAGGGAGTAGGAGGAAAGGGGGCTTCAGAATAGAAGCAAGGAGAGCTGGGAGGGAAGGGTGTTGAACCAATATTTGGAGATGAATGTAGTGTAATGGGCCTGTTGGCAAGATGGCAGACGGAGAATGGAAAGGTAGGTGTAAAGCGAACTATGATGTGTGCATGTTGGAGAGATAGATGCAAAACATCAAAAGGAGTTGAGGAGGGTATCCAGTCTGACAAGGAAAGTGGAGGAGGAAGAGCCACAGAATACCTCCACACAGGGAGCATCATTTTGGTAATAAACTCCCTGTAGACATGCAGAGATAGGCAGTCTTTGTAATGATAGAGGGCATCAAGCTTGGATGGAGCTTGACATGGATGGCATCAATGTGGGCTGAGAAGTCAAGATCGCTGTCAAGCTACACCCCCAGGTACTTAAAAGACTGAATCACTTCAAGCGGAGTTCCATTCAGTGTGGTGAAGACAGGGGAACAGTGAATCAGGCTAGTTTCTGAGTGGTACCAAAGGTCATGAAGACTGTCTTTTTAGTGTTACTGCAACTGAGTTGGTTAGAATGGAACTATTGGAGGACTATTAACTCCCTCCTTACTCATATCTTCCCTCACTACCCCTCCCACTCCCTGAGATCTACTGACACATGCACCCTGTTGGTCCCATGCCTATCTACCCTCATCGGCCAGACTGCCTTCTCCCACTGCTTCCCTAAAATCTGGAACACTCTCCCCTTCACAAATTCTTCACTCTTCCTCCACCTATTCCCTTAGTACTGCACTACACAACTTCCTTGCTTCCAGCTGTACCTGTTTTAATCCTCCCTATCTACCTCTCAATCCCTGTCCTGCTCACCTGCACCCTGACCCCCTGGCAGGGTTCCTACATAATGAAGGGGAATCCGGTTTTGGTGACTTGCCTCTTGCTCCTTATTTTCATTGTTCTGTCTTGATGCCAGCTCTTGCCCCCCCTTGCAGGGTTCTCAACATCTTGGAGGGGAACTTGGCCTCATGCAGTCTTCCTCCCCCTCCACCTCCCCCACACTCTTCCCTACAGCTTCATCTTATGCTAACTCCACTATCCCTTCCTGCTCATCTTAGCTTCCTCCTCACAACTCTATCCACAGTATTTGCCCCCGCCTGGTTTGCCCTTAGCACTTGTTTACTGCCTTTAAGCTTAGCACTCAGAACTTCATGGCACTATGTATTGTTGCATTACTATCTGTCAGGGCTACTGTATCAGGTCTCAGTGTCCACCCACTGGTTGTACCAATTTTCCCAAGCTGTAATGGTCTGTTCTTCTCACAGTTGTATTGAGCAAATGCTCATTATTGTATCTGTTCCTACTTTTACTATTTGTAATTCTCTATGTCTCAAATCCTCATTGTACCCCACCCCCCAAGTCCCACAATGAGATGAGCAACTTGTTCAGTGTGCCCTCCTGGTGAAGCATTTCAATAAATAATATAAAATAAAAATAAAACATTGTTAAAGTGCCAGTATAGCAGGTTCTCTACAGCTGCATAGGTTGGACCAGAGGAGAAGATGACTGTGTTATCTGCATACCTGTGTATACATGAGTTGACACAGGTGGGAGGTCATTGAGGAAGATTGAAAAAAAGAGAGGTCCAAGGATGGAGCCCTGTGCAACTGCAGATTCGAAAGGAAGGGGTTGTGACAAGGAACCACATACCTGTACCAGTTGTAAATATCTGGTTAGGTAAGAGTTGAACCAAGTACCAACAGGTGCAGAGAGGCCAGCATTTCTCAGCTTGTCTAGGAGAAGTGGGTGAGATACAGAGTCGAAGGCTTTGGCCAAATCAACAAAAATTGCTATGGTAATGAGCACCTGGTCCATCCTGGAGAAGATGGCATCAGTGACATGCAGCAGGGAGGAGATTGTGGAATGGTGCTTCTGGAAGCCAGACTGGAAAGGTAATAGGAAGTTAGTAGATGAGAAGTAATTGAGAAGTCTGGCATGGACCTGTTTTTCTTGCAGTTTAGAGAGGGAGGGAAGGAGGGAGATGGGATGATAGTTACAAGAAGATGGGTTCCCTCCTTTGTGAAGATGAATAACTTTGGCCATCTTGTAAGACTGGGGAACAGTGCAGAGAGTGAAGGAAAGGTTAAAGTGATTTTGTCTGCTTTTTTCTCTTAGAAATTAACTCACCTCACTGGATAGCCAATGGTTGCAAAAGTCATCCTGTCCTGTTTGTAAGAGCCAATGCAGTGCCTGTATTTAGAAATTTTGATCGTATTTCTACCCCCAAAACACTGGCCAGCACATTCCTTCACTTCCTACTGCATGAATACACCCCTGTGCTATGATGTCCTGCAAGGGAAAGCATGGAAGTGCACCCCACTGAAGTGAATGGGGCTCTATTTTGCGTGGCATTTAACAACATATAATGGCCAGTCTGAGATTAATGAAGGACACCGCTCAACTAACAAAGTCACTCCCTGATGACGCTTTGATTCGAAATTGGTAGGAGGTCAGTGAGTCTCTCTGTGTTGTTCCTGTGTGGATGGTCTTTGTGGTATCTGGTGTGCTTTGTTTTATTCACTTATACATGTTTTGAATAAAATATATTAAGTTTATTTAAGTTTAGGCTCATTCTGTCAGCAGTTTGTGGTGCTTGAGTTTATTTCTTACTTGCTTATTTCTCTTTAGCACTCTTGGCCTTTAGAGTGGCTTGTTGCCTTGCTATATTTTTACTAATCCCACAGTTCTGTTTACAATTCTGCTTTGAAGATCTGCCCAAACCTGCAATATTCTGTGTTACTGTATACAGTATAACTTCATGTAAGCTCTCCCCTTCCTGTCTGGGGCATCCAGGTGGTAAACTGTAGGGAAAGGGGCACTTCACAAACACCAGCAACCTCAGTCCAAGGCTTTTGAAGCAAAGATAACTCATTACCTGGGTTCTTGGATCCTGGTGACTGGGAGTCACAAAATGGGGGAGCAGGTTCCTTTCTTTCAGCTGATCTCTTCACTTGTGGGGCAATGTTCATTAGAAAGTAGGCAAGCATGCAGAGTCATTTTGAATAAGTTCATTGTCCACTGCAGAATCAACATGCAAAAACAATTTAATTAATCTCGAAAACAGTAACAACTACTCCATGGAGCAGGAGGTATGAAATATGGTGGATTTCTTTCACAGACACAGCTGGGACATCTACTGCAACAGTCTCTTGTGCTAACAGACTATTTATTTCATGCAGATCTCCCTTCAGCCAAAAAGGCTCGAATTCCTGGCAGCATTTCTAGGGTCAAAAAGGCCACTGTGTGAGGTAGATTGACACTGGTACAATTCACTGAGTCATCTCTCATTCCTCTCTCTCTCTCTTTCTCTCTCTCTGTTGCAGTTACATTCCTTTCCCTTCACTCTCTCTTCAGGCAATTCCATTTCTATACCTTCACTCTGGCTTATGAGAGCACAAGATGTTTCTACTGTCCCAAACCTTTACACTCTCTTCGATTCATTTAAGCAACCTGATCTTATATCTTCTCCACCCGGGGACTATTTCTTAATGGAGCAACTTTTCTTTCCCTTTTAGATCTTAATTCTGTACTTTTCGATTGATGTTCTTAAGACCCGAACTACGAGAACCCTTTCAGACATCCAGTCGCTGATGTCTCGGCTGTTGGCTGGGACTTATTCTGGGGTTTTGGGTGCCCCAGACCTGATCTCAGTCCTACTAACATGCTCCACTTATGTAACAATTCCAGCCTCTGAACTGACTCATCGGGGGACTTCTACCAGTGCCACACAGATCACCCAATGGACTGCCACCCTGCTGGGATCCCAAACATTACTCCCACAAATGGACTTTCCCCTGCCTCCATAAGCAGCTCGCATTGTGGGTCCCAACTCTGTGGTGGCCTCCAGCCTGGGGATTATGGGTAACACTACCACCGTTACACACTCAACTGCTTGGGCTACCACTTCCAAGCCACACCCCAGGCCCTATTTACCATCGCAGGCCCACCCACAGTAAAGCATTCCGACCCAACAGTTGAACTCACCCATGGGCAATCTTTCTTTAGGGCTTTAAGCCCTGACGGTGCTTACCATACCAAGGTGCCGAAGTTCACTTGGTGGGCCTCCATTTTCATTTCTTCTCCCCAGGCTTCGGCTCCCAGTTTCACCAACAGATCCTTCTGCTTCTCTCCATTGCTCCCCTTTTCTACTTCCGAATCATCGCTTTCCATCTCGCGGGTCTTCAAGGGTGGAGGGCCGGGGCTGCAAGTACAGCACCCAGGCTCCACCACAGCCCTCCAGCTGAACTTGCGGGCCCAAAACCCCTGGCTCTTCTCTCCCCAGGTCTCTCCCTTGATCTCCTTTGGCACCAAGTTCCCTGCTATTTATATCCTTTACGGAGGAGCCCCACCTGTAGTCAGTAGGCAGCACCACATCCCAGACCCAGTGGCACCACATCTCTCTCTCTCTCTCTGCCTAGCTACCCTTAGCAACCCTAAAATTGACTAGTAAGTGCCCAGAGGGTGCTTACATTTACAAATATGATGTGGAAGAATAATCTACAGTTTTCACCCAGCTCTACCAATTGTAAAAATGTAATAAAGATTAATGCCAGTATGTTGAAGTGATACTAGTAGGTAAAACATACTTCAGACAAGGCATACTGTATGTGATAAAGACATGAGGCTAGTTACTTCATATAGAAACACAGACTCTGATATCAGATAAGGGCAAATTGGCCCACCTTGTTTGTGCATTTTTTCCCTTCCTATACTGTCACCGCAGACTCTACTTGATCTCCGGCTCCCCCTTTGCTCCCCAACTAAGCTTTCCTTGTGCCTATCCCATGCATTCTTGAATCCCACCACTATTTGTAACCCCACTCTTCCACTGAAAGACTGTTCCAGGCATCCATTACCCTTTCAGTGAAGAAGTACTTCTTCACGTGTCCCTTAAATTTACCCCTTCCAGCTTCATTGCATGTCCCCTTATTCTCATGCATCTGTTCCTCAGAAAAATACTTCCCTGCTGTTTCTCATTTACCCAATGACCATTTATAGGTCTCTGTCATGTACCCCTGTCCCTCCACTCCTCCAGTGTGTGCATACTGAGATCCTTGTGTCTCTCCTCATAGGTCTTCTGATGCATCCCATACACCTTTTTAGATGCTCTCTTCTTTGCAGCCTCTACTCTGTCTACTGTATGTCTTTCCTGAGATGTGGTCTCTAGAACTGGACCAAGCACTCCAGGTGGGGTCTCATCAGCAAACTATACAGTGGCTTCACCACCTTCCTCCTTCTGTTGGTGATACCCTTTCCTATACACCCCAGCATCAGACTAGCCCTACCTGCTGCCTTGTCGCACTATTTTGCCACCTTGAGGCCACCAGATAGGATTACTCCCAGGTCTCTTTCCTGTTTGGTCATTGTCAGTACATCTTCTCCCATTTTGTAGGCCACCTCTGGGTTTCAATGCCCTTGGTGCATGATTTTTCACTTTTTCGCATTGAAACCCAGTTGCCATGCCCTTGACTATTCCTTGAGTTTTCTCAGGTATTTGACATTCATTCCATCCCCTTTGGAGTGTCTACCCTACTGCAGAATTTGGTGTCATACACAAAGAGGCATACCTTCCCTTCCACCTCCTCTGCAGTGTCATTTATATAGACATTAAAGAGGACTGGTCTAAGTACTGAGCCCTGAGGCACTCCGCTGGTCACCCTCTCTACCCCAGAGTGAATTCCATTTACCACCACCCTCTGTCACCTATCCCGTAACCAATTTCTTACCCAGCATAGCTCCTTAGGACCCACCCCAAGCTACCCAGTCTCCTCATAAGTCTCCAATGTGGTACAGTGTTGAATGCCTTACTAAAGTCTAAGTAGGCCATGTCTTCCGCACTACCCTGATCTAGTTCCATGGTTACTCAGTGAAAGAAATCTGTTGGATTTGTCTGACATGACCCCCCCATTAATCCATGCTACCTTGCTACATTCAAGATACTTCACAATCCATTCCTTTAGCAGTGACTTCATTAATGTCTCCACCACCAACGTTGGACTGACCGGCCTATACAATAGTTGTCAGCCTACTACTCACTGATGCCGCATTTGGGCAGAGAGACTGCATCTACTCTCCTTCAGTCCCATGGAACCACTTCTATTTCCAGTGAGCTTTTGAATAGGGCTATCAGAGGTGAAGCCAGAATATCCCTGAGCTCCCTCAATAACAGCTCTGGAGTCAAGAGGGGGTCCTTCTGATCCTACTCTCCCTTTCCCCAGCTGATCACTACTGGACCACATCAGGCTACCACAGGGATGAGAACAGTCCCTGTAGCCATATCTCTGAGCTGCCTGATCGCCAGTAATTGAACAGTTTCAGGGATGGGAAAGGAAGAGCTGCAGAAAGCCCACCAAGTTCAAACATTTAACAAAGGGCTTACCTCCTCGGCAGCTCCAATGCCCAAACACACAGTGACTATTCAGCTTTGTGGATAAGAGGGGGTCCTGCTTATTCTTCACTCTCTCCCCAACTGATCATCGCAGGATGATGTTGGGCTACCATCAGGATAAGAACAGTCCCTGTAGCCATGCCTCTGAGCTGCCTGATCTCCAATAATTGAAAAGTTTCGCAGACAGTAAAGGAGGAGCCACAGAAAGCCCTCCAAGCTCAAATTTTTAAAAAGGGCTTAACTCCTCAGCGGCTCCACTGTCCAAGCACACAGCTACCAGCCAGCCCTGGGGTCGAGAGGGGGCCCTGCTGATCATACACTCCCTCCTCCAGCCAATCTCCACTGGACCATGTCTGGCTATCATCAGGACAAGAATAGTCCTAGCAGCCATGACTCCGTGCATCCTGTTCACCAATCAAGGGTCTGCCTGTTGCTTCACTCCATCTATTTTTACCCAGCACCCCAACTGATCCTTCCATGCTGTGGTCCCCACATGAAGGACACTCACAAAGGACAACAGGAGTCTGCCTGGGAGTCAGTCGTAGAGGCTGCCGAGGCTGGCCATGCTGCTGTTCTTATGCCACTAACCTGAACTTAACTTTCAAGAGCCTGTAAGTGTCCTCACTACATGGAGTGACTACTTATCATTCCTGCCATTAAGCTGAAAAGTGTATCCATATGTACAAACAGCTTGACTCTTGTGGCCTTTCTGGCTCCCTATTGAATCAGCTCTCATACTTGATCCCTCAGTACAGGACCAATTATAATAGTTGTTCCTTGTAGTATTCTGTTTTAGCCTTATATGTTTGTTTCCACTAGATGTATATGACTGCTTATCCTATCCTAATTTGTACTCATCTCTCAGTATCATTACCAATTCGACCCCTACTTAGTTGGTGCTTCTGCCTTGTATCAATGCTCAGCCCATTCTGTAGCTGCAAATATTCTTACTAATTTAGAGTATCTAATTTGCTATTGGTTATTTCCTCCTTCTTACCTTTCTCTGAATGCTGTACTTCTTTAATTTTAATGTGAAATTGTACCCTGCCTCATTGATTTCTTTGCTGGATAGTATAACCTGGGTCTATTCATTCTGGCACTAATGTTTTGGTAATTAGCACCACTATGGGCCCCTTACCTGTACTCTCCTCTTCACTGACACCATACCAGTTCCTATTATGAAGCTAGAAATTCCCTTGGAGACACTGACTTTGCTATTTCTAATGCCTTAGCTTATCCATGTAAGAAATGGGATAGCTTCAGCCTACTAGCCCCTAGAGTCTGGTACCTCATATCTAGGTACATCTATAAGTTTTGCTGGGGTCTTTCTTTTACTGGTTTGCAGTGGAGACCCTTTACCCTGGTACTCATGGCACCATCCCTCTTACTGGGTTCTGGAGACATAGAACCAGACCCTGGACCAGGTATGGCTCAGTCTCTTGCTTCCTCTCCCCCCCACCAGCAAGGTGTAAAAGGTCTTAACATAGTTAATTAAAACATTAGAAGCCTCCTCCATAACCAGGATGCGCTCACAGTCTGAGTAAACCTTTACAAGCCAGATATCCTTGGCTTATCTGAAACATGGCTAAAGCCTTCTACACCCAGCAACCTCTTTGCATTGCCAGGATATAATTCAATAAGAAGCGATAGGAACTCTTCCGGGGGGGGGAGACATTATGATTTACTATAAAACCCATATAAATGTCTCTGCCCCTAGTTCCCCCCTTTCCATCTCTAGCCCTTAATTGGAATTATGTCATGCCACTCTAAGCCTGGATAACACTAAGACATTCCATCTCTTCCATGTTTATGTACCACCTACCGGTAGTCTCCAAACATTTCCATCCCTGATCAGCACAATCAGCCCTCTTGCTCAATGAAAATAATTTGTCCTATTTGATGACTTAACATTGACTTGCTAAAATGGAATAAAATCTTACTTGAGTCATCTCTAAACAAATTGCTGATCACTCCAAATTATCACTGACCCTACTAGGGTCTCCAACGACAATCAAAGTGACATCCTTATTGACTGGGTTCTTGTACCAATGCTGGACAGAGTAGCCTGCTCAGGGTTGCTTTCTTATGCCTTCAGTGATCACTCCTCAGTCTACTGTGTATAGCAAGCAAATCTTCCAAAGGTTCATCCTAGAATGATTCATTTTCAGGGCTCTTGCATTTAGAAGCCAACCAGTTCAAAAATGAAGTAGCCTACTAAGACTTGTCTTATCTGTGGGTCATCGCTGATGTCAGCCTGGCTGTCTCATATTTCTTTACAATCTTTACTGGGCTCCAGAACAATTATACTCCCCCTACCACTAGGAGGGTCTGTGGTCCAACTGCAAAATGGCTGGACCACTCTCTACAATCCCTCTTCGATCAAAGGGATAAATATTGGACTTCTTGCAAGGCTACCAAATTAGCCTCTGACCGGACAAGCTATAGGAAGCTCAGAAAGAAATGCAAACAGGCCATCCGACAGAGTAAAAGTAATTTTTGTAAAACCCAGTTTGATTCCTCCATTGGCAGCTCACGTCAATTTTGGAACTGCATTAAAAAAAAAAGCCTATGTCAGGATGACACCCACCCCAATGACACTGAGTTTGGGGAGTAAATTGTAACAACCCCTCCACTATCTTGAATGCTTCCAATCAATTTTTTACTGATCTCTCACCTTACATTGGGGATTTTCCTGTCTCCTTGCCAAACCTGGCATCCTCTTCTACTCTTGGTGCAATGTCACACCCCTCATTTTATTTAAAAGGAGTCAGGGTCTCAAAGGAGTGTAAACTCCTGAGGCAAGTCCCAGACTCCAAATCTGCTGCTTCAGATGGGATCGAGCCCCGTCTGTTCAAACTTGCTGCAAATGAATTGACCTCCCCTATAGCAAGAAATCATTAAGAGAAAGGGAAAGGGGAAATTGTTTAACCAGGTAAGGCACACTAAGCTGGAGCTTGTTTCCAGGTGTGACCTGGAGCACAAGGAAGTTAAGTGAATTGCTCAGGGTCACACAGTATGCAATTCTATAATTGTTTATAAAACAGTAGAGTAGTATTATATCACTTCATCTTCATCCTGTTCATCCACCGTGTCCCTCTCGAAATGCTCCCCTCCATTCACTCACACCATGCTCCTACTTGTCTTCACCTACCCCTTCCTATTCACCCTAGTGTCCCCCCCACCTCCTTTCCAGCCCTTCCAGTTTCTATCCTCTACCTTCTTCCTCCTCCCCTGCTCTCCCATCTTCTTGTCTCTCCCCCTTCTACACTCTCCTTGGCACCCAGGCACATCCATCCTCCACTCACCAGGGATTCACTTAGTGTCCCTCCACGTATCTAAATCTATCTACAGTAGCTGCACTATTCTGGCCACCACTACTCCCATTTGTCTGCCACACCTGCCTAGGAGAAGGTTATCCAGTCTCACTAAACTGCTTATAGTATTACTGCTCCTCACAGTAGGTGACATTGAACTGAACCCCAAACCTTCCCCCCCTCCCCTTTCCCACCTGCCTAAAGGACTACATAAAGTTCATCTAAATATCAGAAGTCTTCTCTCCAAGATTGACCTTCTCCAACCCCGGATGACCAGATAAAACCCTCTGTCCTCATCATCACTCAATCTTTTCTCAGGCCAAAAATCCCTGACACTGCCATCTCCATCCCCGGCTACTCCATTATCCAGAAGTACTGATCGAGTAGAGGTGGGGGATTAGCTATGTATGTATCCACTTCCATCCAATTTTCAGTCTGTCTCTCCACTGCCTCCCCCTCTGCCTATGAACTTTTGTTAATAAAACTATCCCTTCCCTGCTCCCTTCTCATCTTTGTGGGTAGAGTCTACTGCTGTCCCAGCCTTTCTGCCTCTTCCCCATCATCTTCTATCACTGACCTCCTCTCCTCTCTCACCACCCTCACCTCCTCTGGTGAACTTTATATCCTAGGAGACTTCAACATTTAATTGGCTGGCCAGCACTCAGTCTAAAATCTACAATCAAATCTCCTCCCTAAATCTAAAGCAACTCATGAAAGATCCTACACGCCTATATCTCAAATCAGGCAAACATATCCTTTTAGAATGGGAACTGATGTCTCACTCACACCAAGTCATCACCTCAGGCATAGTGCTGGATGAGCTCAGTGATCACCATATGGTATACTGTGTGCAAAAACTCCACCGGGTAAAGATCCCACCAATTATTCTCAACCTTTACTTATTCCAATCCCTTGACCTGTCCTCCCTTCACAATGAACTGACCAGTACCAACTGGTTGCCCATTGCTAATAGAGATGCAGTGAAGTTTCTCTACGAACTCAAAGTTAATGCGAAGTTCCCAACTTCACATCCGTGAACAGCTTTGCGAAGTTTCTATTAAAAGGTCAAAAATCGCCCTTAATGGACTTTGTGTTATTGACTTTGCTTTAACTTTGAGTAACATTTTGAGATTGGTGAAGTTTTTGTGAAAAACAGCCCACAGACCACATGTCTGACATTCGGCAAGTCACATGATGCAGGCAAGAAGTTAATCAGGAAACATAGTGAACTAGTTAATTCCAGTACCCCATTCAGTATCCATACCCCATGGGTGCTGTTCCTGTCTTTTGTTATATCCATCATCTGGCCTGTATGTCACAGCTGTTAAATATTTTACACTGGCAGAAAACAAGGGAAACAAAAAAGAAAAAAGGAAAACAGCCGGTGCAATCTCCAGTGCCAGAGTTGTACCCACTTGGAAATTATTTTTCCATGACTATATCAGCAACCTCAATGGTACACTGTTTTAAACTGCACCAAGATGGTCTGCTTCACCTGCATTATTCAGCACCACCATCATTGTGACTGGGTACAAACATAGATGTGATTGTCCTGCTTGGTATGTTGGACAAAAAAAAAGTTAAAGTTCTGTGATTTGTGATCATGAAGATGAAGAACTTGATTTGTCTCATGACTCATGATCATGACATGACAATGAGTACAATGTTCGCACCAAGATATGCACCACACTGGTACTCTGAACACTACCTGAACATTCAAAGTCATCCTCCTCATGCCTGTGGTAAACCTCCAGTGTTAATTCACAACTTTTACCTACATGGCTACTTGCTATTACTTGACAACTGTCTGGCAGATTTTATTTCAGACACACACACACACACACACACACACAATTTGTTTCACACACCACCAGCACTAAGGCCTCATGACTTGTGATCATGACATGATGTGACTCAGTCATGATTAACTTCCCAGAACTGTAGAATGCTTGCACAGATATAATATCTACAGGATTAAAGAGGGCAGGCTTCTTGTGAGGACAAAGACTCAAGTAGGGCATCCAACAGAAGTTGAACACAAACAGAAGCATTGTACTAGACCAAGGATCTTGAGTGACGTGACATGATAACTGGGTGTCCCCCATTCCTGATTCATGATGAAACTGAAGATTTAAAAAAAAAAAGGCATGGACCAAAAAAAGTTAAAGTTGTATGATTCGTGATTGTGAAGATGAACATGATTTGTTTCATGATTCCTGATCGTGACATGACAATGAGTACAACGTTCACATCGAGATATGCACCGCACTAGTGCTCTGAACACTACTTGAACATTCAAAGTCATCCTTCTCATGACTGTGGCAAACCTCCAGTGTTAATTCACAACTTTTACCTACATGGCTACTTGCTGTTATGTGATGACTGTCTGGCAGATTTTATTTCAGACACACATGCAGAATATATTTCACACACCACTTACGCTAAGGGTGATGCCTCAGGCACTGTTGCTACCACACAGATTCAGGAACCTTGCCTGGTCTAACCCCCTCTGATGCAATACTTTTTCCCTTCAAGGATTTTTCCTTTTTTTTTATTCCACGTGATGTGATGGAATGCCCTGCTCACAGAGCCAAAGCTTATATCCCACTGATTTATGTGGCTCATACACCACAGTCAGAACCACCTTTGCCTGACCGTGTCTTTGTGGGCATTTTTTTAGATTACACAGTGTCACCAAGAAAAGAAACATGTTTCTTGCAAACAGTGATTTTTTTCTAATTTTGTGGGTTGCTGACAAATTCAAGAGAATTCACAAGACAGTATGATGCCAAAAATAGTGCAATAGGTATCTTTCTTTATTATGTCTTTTTCTTTCACTTAAATGCTATAATATGCAGTGAGAGACAGTATTCAATTATGATACTATGGGGAAACACATGATAGTGGTACAGAGACAACAGTTTCAACAGACCTGAACACAGACAATTAACAGCAATGTTATATTCCATTTTTGGTGGATGGGAAGGCAAAATACAACAGTGACTTCCAGGTGGAAATTGAGTCGTAAACAGGTATAACCACACAGGCACAACAAGACCTTAACCAGTCTTCAGAAATCCTACAGTGGAATAACAATACTTTTATTTTGTGGGGGGGATTTACAGCAGTAGTTAGATAGAAGCAGGAGAAAAATACCGCAGATGGGCTAAGAAATTAAGAGTACTGCTATTATAATGGTGCAATAAAATGCATCTGACTTGACAGCACACACACAGACTAAAGGTGATGCACAGAAACTTTTAACAGTTCAGTAAACTATAACACATTCTTTTAAACAGACTGCAAACAATGCACAGCAGCACAGCAAACAGCAAAAACTGATAAAAACTTAATATAAGTATTGTTGTGTGTACCTGAACACAAAAATACTAAAACACTAGCCAACAACAGTTGGAAAACTGCCTTTCTCACTATGAATCTCCCTTCTACAATCTACACCACAGAACCGCCCCTCCTCCAAAGCACACTTCTACAGTGTCTGTCAGTAGAGAGAATGAATGTACTAAATTAACATTCAATATTCACACAAAATCAATAAACGCTCGATGTTATAAACACACAAGGGTTTACTACAATTGATGTACTAACTAAAGTCTGCCAATGTGGGGTTAGGCATATTATTCCAGCACAGGAAACACCTAACCCCAGAAGCACTGTCAGTGGTCTTCAAAACTCCATCGTCAGCATCATAGACTATGGTCTTATCATATATGGGTCTGCAACTACCACTGCTCTCAAATGTATCATGACCTCCCTGAATCAGGCCTGTCTTCTCATCACTGGCTCACATCGCTGTACCCACACATGTGACCTTTATTCCCAATCTGGATGGCTTCAACTGGACAAATGCATAAAATACCAAACCTGCATCATGGCCAAGAAAATTATAATGGGGCTTGCCACACCTGGTGTCTGTGCCCTCCTAAAGCCTAGACATAGGAACGTCACTACAAGGAGATCCAATTCCCATCTACTACATATCCCACTATGTCGCATGACCCGAGGTCAAAGATCATTCACCTATCGGGCATCCAACTGGCTCAACTCTCTTGGCAGTGACATTGCAACCGCTCCAACACTCGGCCTTTTCAAGTCCAAGCTGCGCCTCTCACTGCTTGTATCCTGTGATTGCCCATCTTAACATTTCCACCATTCCAGCTGTACATGCCCCAGCACCCAACACTTATAATCAATCTTGCACCCTAGCACCTTACCTGTCATATTCCTTGACAAGGCCACCTGGCTGCACTGTCTCCTGCCCTCACCCACCCCCTCGCACTCCACTCCTGCCCCTGCCCCCAACCACCTCCTGTACTCCCCTTATCCTCTGCACCTCCTACCCCCTCGATCTCTTACTCTCACTTCCCCCACCCACCCCTCTCCTTTCCTTGTCTTGCTCATAGTTCAAGTCTTTGTACTGGTTATTACATGTCTGTAAGTCAATGACTATATGTTTGTAACTAAAAATGATTATTGTTGCACAGGCTGACATGGAACCTTTGTAAAAGAGCCTCGGGTCAAAAGTATTGTAATCCTAGATTGAAATAAATAAATAAATAAATAACTTCTGACAAAAACTTTTGTGGCAAAAATGCATTTTTGAAGATTTTTCGATGGTTTGATTCTCAGAGCTCTGAAAGCAAACTGTCTCCAGCTTTCCACTACACAGACTACACTGAACTGAGGCTGTGCAAGACAATGTAGAGCCCATGTGACCTTACATCCCATGAATCACTGCAAAATTCACCTTAAAGAGCAAAAAACAAGGCGAAGTAAAGTAAAGTCCATAGAAAGCAGTGGGAACTTCATGTTACTTTGAGATGCAAAGTTATTTGCTTTGCTTTGCGGAATAACACGCAAAATTCGGGTTCTACACAAAATACTAAGCGTAGCAAATTTTAGACACTTCACCCACCTGTAATTGCCACTGCTTTCTCAATTGATTCTGCACTGAGCTACTTCAGCCCTTAGTTCTTGAATGCCTGGAACTGACATGCACCACTTAGGAAGAGAAGGGTCCATGACAATCACCTCCCCTGGGTCTCTGCCGAGCTGCTAGCCTGCCAGCTTGCTCTCAGCTAGGCATAGGTGGTGCATAAAGCTTCTGGAGCTCTTAAGGATGGGGGCGGTGACCTCTCTAACCCCAGAAACTAACGCCCTATATCTCTGCTGCCTATCCTGGCTAAACTTCAAGAGCACCTAATTCTGGTGCAGCTCTCCCCTTTCTTAGATTCCTCTTCCTTCTTCACCCCCTTCCAGTCTGGGTTCTGCAAGGCACGCTTCACCACCACCCTCCCTTCTTTGTCTCACTGACTCCAGGGAAGCATCACCTCTGCTATCTTTATTGATCTGTCCAAAGCCTTTGATACTGTTACCCACTCCCTTATTCTCAGCAAGCTGACCACGTCTGGCCTCTCCAAATCTGCCATTAGCTGGTTCTGGTCCTATTTCATGGGCAGGTCCCGGTCTGTGAGGGTCAGCAACTCCCTTTCCTCCCCTCTCCTGATCAATACTGGCATCCCCCAGGGCTCAGTACTTGGTCTAATACTATTTTCCATATTCCTGGAAGACCTACCTGATGACTGCTCATCTGTTAGCGTCCACATGTACACAGAAGATATTGTTTTTTCTTCCTCCGGTACTTCCCCTTTGGAGGTGGGGACCAGCCTTCAGCTGGACTTCAACAACGTCCATCGCTGGTTTCACGCAGATCAACTTTCACTAAATGCCAACAAAAAATGGTCTCTATGACCTTTGGCACCAGGCAAAAGCTTGCCAGGTTTGATGCCACTCCCTTCTTCCATACTTTTAATGGTTCCATACTAGAAGATGCCTCCTCTTTCAAATACTTCAGGCTATGGCTTAACAAGAACCTCGACTTTGGAGTACAGGTGAATGCTAGCCACAAAAAGCTATTCCCTAAACTTAGTGTTCTGTACATACACAGCAGCTGCCTTCCACAGCAAACCCAGAGAGAGATCGTCCAAAAGATGCTGCTCCTTATCTTCGACTTTGGAGCCATAGTCTACAACCCTGCCCCAAAATCCACCCTATCCAGACTGATACTCTTTTCAACTCCTTCTGAAACTTAGCTCTTGGCTGCCTGCCTCAAACTCACCACTGTGACCTTTACACATCACTCTCCTTCCCATTACTCAGTGCCAGATGCCTTGCCCATAGTGATTCTTAAATTGGGAAGTACTGGCTTGGCTCTCTGTCTCCCTACCTTCACTCCCTCATCTCTGTCCCACCCCCCCACTCTCTCCGTAACGCTACCCACAGGAATCTCACCCCCCCCTCACCCAGTGTACCACTTCAGGGCAAGCTGTCTTCTCTTATCAATTCCCAAGTATCTGGAATTTCCTCACATTAGATATCCACTCTGCTCAGTCCCCTTGCTCCCTATTCCTCATCCTCCATCATGGTTCTATGTGATTATGGTGAAAGCCTAAAGGCAATCGCCATTATCATGTAGTCTGAGTGCCGAAAACATTTTCAGCATTACTGACACCCCAGCACACAAGACAGTGCTGCCAGGGACACCCCCCTTCACCCCCACACCCCCCTACTAAGGATTCTCAACTCTGGGGGGGTGCATGTTGGGGGGGTGAAACATGTAAAATTAAAGGTTTGGGCTGGGTGCAATAAGATCGCACCAGCATCTGGACCCAAACACGGTACCTCACCCACCCTAACCACAGACCAACCCCCCATGCCATGACACAGCTCAGCAACCCACTGCAGTGCCACCCACTACAGCTCCTCCATCCCCTCCCAGCCCATGCACACCGTGCTCGCTCCTCCCCGCATGTACACATACCGACATCCTGTCACCCATTTCGCCCATCCCCCCATCTGTCACCCTACCCTCCCATTGCCGTGAGGGATTTCACAGGGAACGAGTTACCGTTATGGATGGCACCCTTACCCATGCACCTTCCTCACAGTCTACCTCCATCATTACATAGCTCCCACCTGCAACTGCACCTAACCCCCTCTCCCCCTCTAGCTCTACTCTACTCTACCCCTCTAGTTCTACTCTCTGCACTTCAACAATGCCCAGCCAATTTTGTTGAACCAATCCCTCATGCCAATTCCCTATCCACCCCTTGTGGGGTTTTTAGCATCCCAAAGGGGTGAGGGCGTTTGGCTGACCTATCTCCCTTCCACCCCTTGATTCAACTAACTGACCTCTACTTGTACCCTTGTGACCATACAGATTACATAATAACTGATTGGTTCTAGCACTTTACCTGCTATGTTTCCATCATGGAACTGTATAATGTAGCACTTTGCATATATTGTGTTTTGGATCCTCTGTAAAACAGTTGTATTTGTTAAAACATTCTGCATTGTAATGGTGTATCTGAAATGTTTAGCTTGCTCTGTATGTGCACATGTGTTTTGGTTCTCTGTAGAATAAATGTATATGTTCTAAGCCTAAGTTTTGCTATGTTAACTGTATACTCTTAACTGTATCCCAATCTAGATGGCATGTGCTGCATTTTTTTGTATTCACTCTGTAATGTTATGATTCTTGCACTCCTTCTCCTATGTATTCCCCTCCCCCAAGACGCATCTGGAAACAAGCTATTGCAGCTCTGTATGTCCTTCCTGGTGGAATTCTTTCACATAAACAAATAAAAGTGGGGGCTGATTTTATTCAAACCCAGGTTTGCAAGTCTGCAGCTCAGTGCCCTTAACCACTGCACTATACTGCCTCCAATCATTAACCTAACCCTCTCCTCTGGTGTCATTCCTAATCTAAGGAAGATGTCCCACATAGTGCCTATGTTCAAAAAAGGTAACAATTAAAATATCTGTAATTACAGACCAGTTGCCCTCCTTGCCCTCCCACCAGCTCTTAGCAAGGTCTTGGAAAAAATTGTTGCCACCCAACTCTCTGATTACCTCTCCACCTAAGATATCCTCTCCCCTGCCCAACATGGATTCCACCAGAATCATAGTACCACCACAGCTCTGCTCACCCTAACAAATAGCATCTCAAATGCATTTGATGAAGGGGAGCTTACCAATGCTGTTTTCATTGATCTCACTAAGGCCTTTGATATATGGTTGATCACACCTTGTTCTGTAACAAATTAACATTCCTGGGAATATCTAATACTGCCCTCCACTGGTTCAAAAGTTATTTGTCTGATAGGCAACAATGGGTCAGGTTTGGATCTTCTTTCTCTGATCCTGCCCCAGTCATAACTGGCATTCCCCCAAGGCTCTATACTTGGACCCCTCCTGTTCTCCCTTTGCATAAATTCTGTTCACCACTCTTATCTCAAACAGTACATCTATCTTGTATGCTGACAATCTGGTGTTCTTCTCTAGTGCTCAGAATGTGGATGTGAGCAATAGCAAAGTATCGTCTGACCTACAGTCTGTCCAACAGTGGTTCTATGAAAACAGGTGTTTAATGAATGCTGCCAAATCCCAGGCCATGCTATTTGGATCTGCCCCCATTTAAGAAATATACAATATTCTTTCACAGTGGTCTGTGAAAATGGTACACCCTTGGTCATGATCCCATCCTTTAGCTACCTGGGTGTTATGCTTTATCCCTCCCTTGATTTTGCACTTCACCATACATCTACTTGTAAGGCTGTTAACATTAGACTTGGGCTTACCTACAGAGTGAACTGTAACCTGTCTCCCAGTGACTGTATTGCCATAGCCCTGGGTATTCTGCTCCCCAAACTATCTTGTCCTTTTTGAAGCCTCAAATCCTACACTACACAAATGGGATGTCGCACATAACAATGTTCATCATTTTACCCTTGCTAGTGACCAACTTGCCCATCACTGCATGCTGTATGCTAAACTTGGCTGACTCCCCTCATCCGCAGAACTTGATCTTTTCCTTGGTGGGTATCATATACAGATTATCTTATAATTAGGTTCCTCTGTTGGTTGGCTCACTCCTAGTGTCTTATTCAAATGCGTGTTCACTTAGACCAACTGACCTTGACCCCCTACTCCTACCAAGGACATGGACCAGATTAGGTGAGATACCTTTCTCTCTCTGCCTCTAAGCTATGGAACACCATACCTGCCATAATAAGGCTCTGTCCTGTTAACATCACCTTCAGTAACCAGTACCATTCCTACTTACAACAGTTGGCAGTATGCACCACTTCCTAGTCTTTGAACTGACTTATTATTTGCTTATGTGAATAATACTCCTGCACTTTTCATTTTCTTCATATGACATTGTAGATTGTACATGTTTATACTATGTAATAATAATACTTATTTGTACCACGCCTTTCCAAAACCAGGGCACTTTAACACACAATTCCAGATAAAAACAGTATATTAAAACACACATACAGTAAATACTGGTTCATAAAATCCAATAAAATAATGTCAAGTCAGATACGCTTGAAGCCACAAATGGGTCTTCAGGGCCTGTTTAAATTCTTCCATGGACAGGCACTCCGGAAGTGGGTGGGGTGGAGAATTCCAAAAGGGCTGGGGCCATGTACATAAAAGCATGGGCCCCCAAAGATTTTAAAGAAACCTTTGGAATCTCTAGCAACCCCTCATCCGCCGAGTGGAGCGATTACCTAGGGCAGTAAGGTACCAGAAGCTCTTTCAGATAGTCTGGGCCAAGTCCGTGTAGGGCTTTATAAGTCAAAGACCTGACTTCAAAGGTGATCTGCCACTGTACTGCAAGGCAGTTCGGTTTGTGCAGCACCGGAGAAATATGGCAGGCATGAGGAGTACCCATCAGTAACCGAGCCACAGCATTCTGCACTAGCTGCAAGTGGCAGATATCAACCCCTGGTAGCCCTAGATAAAGGTAGTTGCAATAATCAAGGCATGAGGTCACAAAGGCATGGACCAATGTAGGCAGATCACCAGACGGAACAAGGTGCTTAATCCTGGAGCTGTTCCTTAGATGGTAGAAGAAAGATCTGACAACCGCTAACACCTGCAATCGCAGTGTCAGCCCATCATCAAAAATCACCACCAGATTTGGCACCTGTTCAGAGGTGGGGAGCTGGGAGCTACCAAGAAAAAGTCCTGAAGGCAAACCAGCGCTCCTTCCCTCTATCCAGTGACCCATGTCCACAACCAACACTTCTGTCTCTCTGAGTTCAACCTCAGCCAATTCGAATCCATCCAGTTCTGGATTTCAATGAGGCAGTCTTAAATGCTGAGAGAGCTCTATCCTGGTCGGGTGCAAAAGATAGGTAGAGCTGGGTATCATCAGCATAACAGTGAAACCTCAGCCCATACCTTCTTACAATGTCTCCGAGGGGCAGCATGTACACTGCGAACAACATGGGGGACAACATTGATCCCTGAGGTACACCACATGACAGAGAGACTGGGCCAGAGGAATTAATCCCCAACACCACTCTCTGAGTTCTGCCAGTAAGGAAAGATCTAAACCACGTGAGAACTGTACTAGACAGGCCGCAGATGAACTTCAGGCATTCGAGAAGAACCCCATGGTCCACAGTGTCAAACGCTGAAGAGAGATCAAGAAAAACCAAGATGGAACGACTCTTCCAATCTCTCGCCATCAGGAGATCATTGAACACCTGAACCAGCGCAGTCTTGCTGCTATGCCTCTTTTGGAAACCAGATTGGATTGGTTCATAGATGTCATGGATGGTCAAATGGTTCTCCAGCTGCATGGCCACTACTTTCTCAATCACCTTCCCCACAAAGAGAAGGTTAGAGATAGGTGTGTAGTTAACATGGCAGTCTGGGTCCAAAGAAGCTTTCTTCAGGAGGGGTGTTACCACCGCCTCCTTCAAGGAACTAGGAAACTCACCCGTCTCCAAGGAGCACCAGACTATCCATGCTAGGACCATGCCAATGGTATCTCAACAACCCTTAACCAGGGAAGATGGGCCTGGATCCAAACTACAGCATGTAGGGCGCTTACCCTGGACAATCCGCATGACATCAATGAGCTCCGGTTGGTCAAAGGAACTCCAGGATAACTTAGGGTTAGCAACCAGGTGCCGATCCATAGCTTCTGCCATAGAAGATGCTGGTCAGAGCGCCACTCTGATGTCAGCCACCTTAGCCACAAAGAAGCGAGCAAGCTTTTCACACTCTACTTGTGAAAAGGCTCTTCAAACATGCAGACAGGCTGGGTTGCACAGTCTGTCTACAGTTTGAAAGAGCTGAGCTGGTTGATTCTGACCTGCTGCAATCTCCCCGGACAGGAACTCTGCCTTCTTACACAGGAGATTTCAGAGTGATAGACTTGATATTGTTCCATCAATCTAAGATGGTCGGCATCAAGGGCGGATCTCCACCAGCAACGTTCTAATCTTTGTCATTGTCGCCGCATCTCCCTCAAGGTCCCATAAAACCAAGGGGACCGAGGACGAAGGGGGAGAGGATGAACATGGACAGGAGCAATGATATCCAGAGCCAAGGAGATGGCCTTATTATAAGCCAGCACCAAGGTGTCTGGGTCATTGCTCACTCCAGAAATCTCCGATAGGTCAAGCACCGGTGCCAGGCCCTCAAAGCTTACATCTCACAAAGGGCAGTACCTGACCATCTCCACAGGGGTAAGCCTATGAAGGGGAGCATAAAAACTGAACCCCATGGTGTAGTGATCAGACCATCCGACTGGTTCCAACCCCAAATTGAAGGCATTGATCCCCAGGAGAAAGACTAAGTCAAGGGAGTGGCTGCCTTTATGAGTGGCAGAAGTAACAACTTGTGTAAGGCCCAAAGATGTCATCAATTGGAGGAAGTGTTGACCACATTGTGAGAGTTCGTCATTGACCCAGGCATTGAAATCATCCAGGACCATCAGCCTGGGTGACTTGAATGCCATGTCGATCATGAAGTCCATAACTTCCCATAGGAAATGCTTCTCAACATCTGGTGGATGGTAAATGAGGCGATCCTACAACCCACACCTGCCACTACGGTACACTCGAATGTCTCAGCCTCTTCAACTGGTACACTCGTGAGGCCCAGTTTAGTCTTAAAACAGACCACAACCCCTTCCTCACAGTCCAACCTTGGGCGGTGCAGCACCAAGTACCTGGCCAGAATAGCAGCCTCCAATATGGGGCCTGCATTCTCATCCAGCCAGGTCTCGGTGATGAAAGCCAGATCCACCAACCCAACAAGATCTGCAATAACTGCAGTCTTATTTTTGATAGATCTGGCATTACACAACACCGCTCAGGTAGGACAGGCCTCTGAAGCTGCTTGGGCTACCTGCCCACCAATATTGGTGGTGATCTTGGGTATGGAAACTAGGCATGGAGGACCATGCTCCAGATTCCATTTTGCCCCAGGGTGTCTTCTGGATCTCACTACACAAATACTATGGCCCCGCTCATTTGACCTCTGCTGTTCGCCCTCCAACCCCCCCCGACAAGCAATACTCAGTGCTCTATAGAGCTGGTATGCAGATAACTGTAATGGGGGGGAGGATGAAGGGCACGAAGGGCGGAGGACGAATAGCGCGTGACCGTGGGGGTAGGCCTCCTACACATACTGAAGAACCCAATAACAGCAAAACACTCCTAAAACATAAAAAAAAACACTTAAATAACTAACTAAATTCAAAAGAAACTTAAGAAAACTATTAAACAACAAATAAATATAATTACCCTCTACCCCTAACAACTATCCACCCTGAAACAATAATTTTACTAACAAATTACTATACTTTATATACTCCTCATACTCTCCAACAATCTAACAATAACTTCTACCCCCCCTTCTACAATAAGTACACTAAACTAAAACATTAAACCATTAAATATGAAATAAATAAAGTATTATAGCATTAGGTCAGTCTTTACAGATCAATGAGAGTCACTAAAATCTCTTGAACAGTTCTTGTAAAGGTCCATCTGAGCTCTCATCTCTTCAGGCAGTGAAACCAAAGCCCAAAACCAAAATTCACTTCTCACTTTGAACCTTAGTAACAAGCAGGTAGAAATGATTTGAAATTAAGACAGAATTATGTAAAGGCACTCTCACTGCCTAAAGACATAGGCCCAGATATTCAAAAGGGTTGCGCATGGCACAACAGTGTTGCGCCATGCACAACCCACTGATGCACCCCGGTGCGATATTCATAAGGGAAAAGTGCGCCACACAAATCCCGATGCACTGGAGTGCATCAGTAATGTATGCAGGCACAGGTGGGGGGCCGTGCCCATGCATAACCTGCACAGCCCGATATTCAGCCCAAAGGGCGTGCAGCCCATACTATACTAATCAGTCCAGATATGTGAATGAATTCATTCACATATCTGGACTGAGTAGTACGGTATGGGCTGCACACCCATTGACTCATGCTGTGAACCAATGGACGTGCAGCCCTACCGAGCTGTCAATCGGCAGGTGGCGGGGCAGCAGGCGGGTGGGTGCTGCCGCCCGCCAGCTGACGGGGGAGCAGGGCGGTGGGGCTCAGTGGGTGGGTGGGGTGGGGGTACACTAGACCACCAGGGTAGTAGGGGTATTTGATGTAGTACTTATGCCCGCGATCAGGCTCAGTGCGGTCCACTGGACCACCAGGGATATTGGACTTGGGGGACTGTACTGATGCCGCGATAGGACACATTGAGGTCCACTGGACCACCAGGGATATTGGACATTTTTTTTTGTTATATTACAGGAATGCCTGTGATCGGGCTGCAGGGGGCGTCGGTCCCCGATGGCTGCTGCCTGGCAGGGAGCCAGGCGAAGTCATTGGGGATCACGCGACCTTCATGCTAATGGCATGCAAATGGGGCCGTAATGAGATGCAAATGGCCCCCGTTTTGCATAAATTATGGCCCCATTTGCATGTCCCCTTGAATATCGCAGCTGTGTGGCAGCGAATGGCACTTGCACCAGCGCATCTCCATGTTCCACTCTGGCTACTTGCGCTGGCGCAGTGCCACTGCGCCATGCACAGTGGGGGTGGCCAGGGTGCGATAGTCAAAGCTGCTGCACCAGGCCATACCCCTGCACAACAAAGTTGAGCTGCGCCCAGGCTTGCGCCACAGCCTGGCGCAGTTTTGAACATCCGGGCTTCATAGTATAACCAAGCTCAAAAAGATCTGACCAGTAGTAGATCTAATGTTGAATCCTTCCAATGTACCCTGCTGAGGACTGTTGATATCTTCTCCACAGTTCTTGTATCTTTCCCTCTGGGATAACTGTACCACAGGCAAAACCTCAACAGCAAGCTGGAACGCTGATTTTAGGAAACAAAACAAAATGTACATCATCTTTTTTTTTGTAGACTTTCTTTTCGCTCCTACAATGGTCCCACAGGTCTCTCTCCAGCTCTGCCTCTGAACCTAACCCAGTATCTCGCTCTGTCTGAGACCCTCAATGTCCTTACCTCTGACCCAGACTGTCCTTCAATTTCTCCCTAGGCTGACTGACTACCCGGCTCTAAGCCCCCCCCCCCCGGGGTAAGGGCTGTCAACTCCTCTGGCACTCTATCTAAGTGCCAAGTGGCTGCAGGGGGAATGAAGGATCTGGAGTTCAGATATGCAAGCCCAACAGTGAACATGGTTGGGTCAGATGGGGCAGATCTTTGCCTGCCTGGCTGTCAGGGATTTTCTCATTTCCTTGGTTCCCAGGGGCTCACACATGTAATCACGTCCAGCGCATGATGAGCGCACTCCCGCACCCACACACAGGACATCCGCCCCAGCCCCCATACCCCAATGTTGTGGTCTCCATAGTGCATGACCTCCATCCACTGCCAGAGGTCACCCAAGCTGCAAAAGACTGTACCCCTCCACCCCCAGGAGAGCAGAGCAGTTCTACAGATGCTCAATCCTTTCCTGCTCCTGACAACCCCTGATGGCCTAATGTTGTTCCCAAACTAGGGTTGCCAGTGTGGTGCGAGGTGTGGCATCCAGTGCATCAACCCTCGGCTCCACCGGGCTGGCCAACTGTGTACATCATCTTGTTGTAACATTTTTTCCAAAGTTGTTGTTGTCATATATTGTATTGTTCACTGGTTGTGCTCTCCCAGGTCATGCCTGAAAATAGGCAAATGCTTGTCTTGTGCACTCTACCTGATTAATAAAAACTAAATAAATACCCTTGGATATATCCTGTATGGCACCATAACTTTGTCCAATTTCAGATTTGCTTATCCCTTCAGGACTCTCTCCACTTAAAAAGAACTTGTGCCTACTTCCCCCCCAGTGATCTTTCTGCTTTTATGTGGATCTTCCCCTTCCTCTCCTGCCCTTCTTAACCTCATAATCCCTCGCCTTGTCTTTCTCTTTTCACTTACATATCTAAAAATATTTCTTGTCCCCTCTAGTTTCCCTCCAGGCTTTTCTTTCCCCAGTTTGTGACTTTTTACTTCTCACTGCTTTCCATGCTTCCAACTTCTTCTCCTCATACACCTCCCTCTCTTTTTCCCTCTGCCCCTCTTTATACCTTCTGAATGCTGCCCTTTTAGCCTTGACCTTTTCAGCTACTTCCCTTGAGAACCATAGCTGTCTCTTTTCTCTTGTTTTTGTTCAGTTCCTTTGTGTAGACATTGGTTGCATTCAATATGCCTACACTTAATTTAACCCACTGTTCCTCCACACCATCCAGGTCACCCCCCCAACCTGGTCATCTCTGACATATTCACCCATTTTTTAAAAATCTGCTCTTCTGAAGACCAGGACCCTCATTCTTGTGTGGTTTGCTTCTGCTACCGTCCTTATGTTGAACCACACTGTACAGTGATTACTTATCCCCAGGTGCCTTCCACACTGCCATCTGCAACACTGTCCCTGTTTGCAAGCTCCAAGTCCAGGACGCCCCATTATGAGTGGGATCCCTGACTAGCTGCCTGAGAAGTGCCCCCTGTAGGGAGTCTGGAATGTCCCTGCTCCTAGCTAAGGCTGTGGTTTGGAGGTTCCTATCTGCTTCTGGCAGATTGAAGTCCCCCTCCAGCAGCACCTCCCCTTTTTCTGCCACTGTGCAAATGGCTTTCACCAGTGCCTTATCCATTTTTCCCCTCTGAGGGACATATGTAAAACATTCCAGTGTGAATAATGGCTCTGGTTCCTGTCTCCAGGGTGACCCACAGAATCACATACCCCTCCATTCCACCCCGGATTCCCTGTGTCACTGTTGCTTTGATACCTTCCCTTACATTCAGCACTACATCTCCTCCATTCCTTCCCACTCTGTCTTTCCTGAGCAGAGTAAACAAGTAAAATTGCTGTGTGGTAGATTAAGACTTAAAACTCCTTTAATGTTTGGCAAGTATTTTTTATTTTTAGTATTCAGATTTGCCACCAGTAGTCTACTGCCAATATTTTGTAGTCAAGGGAGTCACTTCCTTAGAACCCTTGCTGGTCCTGTTTAACAAACATAACTACAATTAATACATCATACTTTACATTTCATTTTCACTGATTCCCGAGCAGACTCGAAAGACCATAGGCTTACTCCTCTGGCTTCTTAGTATGTTTGTATATAATGTGCAGTTCAGCCCATTGCAATTCATTAATTTAAAAAACGATAATATCCAGGTTGTAAGATATTTGTGTCTCATAAAAGGCATTGCTTTCATTCTACGATATACAAAATTTATATAGGATTATAACTTCCATGTGTCTTACCCAAAACAATTATTAAACACCCATAACTTAAACCTGTGCTTATAGATATTGAAAGTCTTTTGTTCACCATATTGCTACCAATGACGATAAATTAAATGAATAATTTAACTTCAAGAATCTGATGAAATACTGTCTTCTTCTCCCAGTAAGATTTTAGTGTTGACAGTTATAGTGGTACCAAGTTCCAGTGCTTTTACTATATTAATTTTTTGGTGCTAACACACCTAGTAGGTGAGGCTGTAAGCTTATTATCCTATACATACAAAATGAAAAAAACATATTTATAATGCATGGGGAGCTCTTATTATTAACTGAAATCAAGCAGATTACATAGAGGATTATGTATGAGCAGTCATACATAACAAGGATATTCTTGTATCGAGAGGTTTCCTTGGTAACAGATGACCTCGAGAGCACAGCTCGAGAGGTACTCTGTTACCAAGGGAACCTCAAGATACAAGAATTTCCTTGTTTGTGTATGACTGCTCATACATAATCTTTTATAGTGTATGGGCAGTCACAGCATAGAAAATCACACAAAACCAGCTGGAGAAGACAACAGAAAATAGAAATTTTAACATTTTCTTTTTTTGTTAACTGACACAGTGTGCTGCAGATGTTTCTGCAAGTTCAAGTTTAAAAAAAACCAGCAACTTCCAGCTTAACTGGATTGAGGAAAGCAACTATGTGGCAGCATTCCAAGTTGTTATGCTGCAGCAGTGACATAGCTAGTGCAGCATAACAGCTGTGATGACATAGCTACTGCAGCATAACAACTCCATTCTAGTTATGGATTTCTATCCGTAACAACATTCTATCATACACTATAATCTTGTTATGCCATTACTATGGCATCACTCTGTTGTTAACCCTTCTTGAGTATGTCATATCAATGGTATAACGAAATGGAATGCTCACTTCAATAAATGTTCAAAGAAAATGGAACGCTCACAACAATCAGTGTTCTAATAAAACAGAATGCTGGGAGTCACGTGATGCAGCGCACCGAGTAACACTCTCCTGTCTTTGCTCCTACCCTCTGCTCCATTTTAAACTTATTATTTATGTTTTTTATAGTGGCTTTACACAATTTTTTTCCGGGTAACCTGCTGCTAAATCGGTGCTCGCTCTATCAGAAGTTAAATGGAGGTAGAAATGAAGAAGAATCTCCCTAAGCACACTCCTCCTGCGTCTCCCGAGAAGGCCCTGAAAAAGTCCAAGGCCTCTGCTACTATGTCATCGCAGCTCTCGGGCGCTACGAATGCAGATTCAGAGCCCCTCACCCTGGCCAGATTCTTGGACGAATTTCAGCCTTTTAAGCTTGAACTGCAATCGATTCTGGGTGAAATTAAAGCGGTATCTAACATGGTGGAATCCCTGGCTCAGAAGACCTCTGATAATGAGGCCTGCATACGCTCATTAGAGCGCAGGCAAGATCAGGCAAGCTCGGAGTTGGTGGCTGTCAGGCAAAAAGTATCCAGGTTGGAAGCTAAAGTTGAAGATCTGGAGGGCAGAAGTCGCCGCAACAATGCGGTTTTAATTGGCCTCCCAGAGCGCGAAGAAGGAACTAACCTGGTCAAATTTGCGAGGAAACTTGTTGCTAAGATTGCTGGCCCTTCTTCATTTGGCAGTGATTATATCATTGAAAGAGCACATAGGGCACTCCGTCCAACACCACCTCCAGGAGCTGCCCCTAGATCTTTTATCCTTCGTTTCTTGAATTATCAAGAAAAGCAGCACTTTCTTACCAAAGCCCGTGAAGCTAAAGAAATCACCTGGGAGGGTGCTAAGATCAGAGTCACTCAAGACTTACCCCTGTCCGTGCACCAGAAATGCGCCTCTTACCATCCTGTAGTCGTCAAGCTAATAGCAGCAGCTATTAAATTTAGGATAGCTTATCCTGCTAAACTGCAGGTGCTTGTTGCGGGCTCCTGGCGTGCATATGAAGATGCCGAAGCAGCGGCTACTGGTTTAAAGGCAGCCTTTCCAGATCTTTTCTGTACCCCATAAAGCTGGACTCAGAAGTGGTCGTTCACTCAAACCTGTTTAATGTGCTGGATTTGTCTGTAATTGTTGGATCGGGTTTCCTCATATCCTCGTCATAAAGCTACTGGCAAGGGAAGTGAGAGAAGCTCCCCAGGCTCTGTTAATGATTTGGTTAGTGCTCGTTTGCAAGACTGTATTTACCAGTTACGAAGATATTTCTCCAGAGGGTCTGATTTTCTGGTGATCGTTGTTACCTCCTCTAGCGGCTCTGTAAGGGACGACCAAGCAATAGGGGGATCCTCAGTCTCATGGACATCTCGTCTTATCTGATGAACGGTTTCCCGTTAATATAGATAACTTATTTTTGTCCCCCGATTTCTCGGTAGTGACCTCCACCTCAGTTATGTATAAAGCAGAACATGTGGCAGTGATTAGGTTAATCCCTCCTTATAGTATACACAATGGGGGGCAGCGTTTTCATTTATTTTATAATTTGTTGCTTCTCCAACCTGGGTGCCCACTCTGCATAGTAGTGTTAGCTGTGTAGAGCTAGATGGCACCAAAGACTGTATATGCTGCCATCTTACCGATTAGTAAATGGGTCTGCTCAGGGTATTTAGGTTCGGATTGATTTTGCATGATGAGAAGCAACCCACTTAAAGAGTAATCTATACTTAGTTTATTTGCCTGGTAAGGGATAATGTTTTTTTTTATTTATCAATCTGGACTGTTTTCTCTGTTCTTTTCTGGGTTAGCGGCATCCAGATTTTGTGTGTATCTGCCAGAGCGATAATTGCACTCTAAGACAGGGTTCTTAGATTATGCCTACTTGCTTTGTCCTTATGTATGGGGCTTCTCAATGTCATGTCTCAGCATAGGCAGTTAGCCTGGGACTCCGAGTTTGGACTGAGATATTTCTGGACCTTACAATACTATTGCCGCATTACTAATTTTTGTTACTGCTATTGTACTGTGAGTTAAACCAAGGGTTTGGAGGCGATGGGGGAAGTTCTGGTAAACTGTACATCATGTACTTAGCAATGTGTGGGTGGGTATGGGAGGGTTGGGGTTTGTTCTCTGTTGTTGGGGTTGTCATTGGGAGGGGCTGTTATAGAGATATGGGGGGGTATGACTGGGTGGCGAGAGGGTGGGGCAAGCACAGCTTATACTTAACAAGGGGTGCTAGTGATAGTGTAAAGAGATATGGGTGCCTTTTTATGATAGATGGTATTTGCATTGCAGCAGATGGCTAGGGCTCTCAAGTGTATTACCTGGAACATTAAAGGGGCTAGGCATAAACTTAAACAGTACTCAATTTTAAAATTTCTGAATCACCTCAAGGCAGAAATTATATTCCTCCAAGAGATGCATCTTCTAAATGCTGAAGCTATTAAGATGAGGCGTCAGCAGGTGGGGCAAATATTTGTGGCACAGGGCACTACCCAGAGTAGAGGGGTCATGATCTTGGTATACAGATCTATTCCCTTCCAGTCTCTTCATGTGGTTGCTGATCCTGAGGGGAGGTTCCTATTTGTAAGGGGGACACTCTATACACTAGAAGTTCTTCTGGGTATGGTCTATGGCCCTAACGTAGATACCCCTGGGTTCTTTGTCAAACTCCTGGAAGTGGTGCACTCTTTCCCTGACCTTCCCATAATAGGGGGTGATCTTAATTTGGTATTTGACTAGGGGGTAGATAGATCGGGTCGATCTTGATCTGGCCTTTCACCCACGCAGAGAGCTTTCAGGGATCTTTTGGACTCCGCTGGACTATGCGATGTGTGGCGGGTGCTTCACCCTAGTCAAAGAGATTACATTTTTGTCTCGCAAGTCCATGGAACCTCTTCCTGGATTGACTATATTTTGGTAACTCACAACCTTTTACCTGGGGTTCTGGACTCCAACATTGTTTCAGCCCCACTCTCAGACCATTCGGCTGTCACTTGTCAGCTCTCATTAACATCTCTGCCCCAGAAGGGTAGCAGATGGAAGCTTAACAACCAAATCCTGAAGCAATCAGATAAGGTTACCTATATAGCCTCTCAAATTCAACAGTTTGTAGCTATAAATAATAATTCCACGGGCCGACCTGCTATAGAGTGGGGGGCCCTCAAAGCCTATATGAGAGGGATAGTGATTGGTATTACATCTAAAAGGAAAAAGGAGAGGGAAAATAAGGCTGCTCAGTTATTGTCCCAGATCAGGAATTTAGAGGCAAGTCTCTCCCGGCCTCCCCTGAGACCACTAGACAAGAGCTAGTTAAACTTAAAGATGCCTACCGCTTACTAAGAGCAAGCTGAATTTGCAATCTTAAAAACAAACGCAGTCTATACAGACCAAGGTGAGAAGGCAGGGCGGATGTTAGCTATGCGGGTGAAACAACTGGAATCTAGTAGGTTCATTGCCGCTGTCCATTCTCCAGATGATAACTCACTTAAAATCTTCCCCCCATGAGATATTAAAGGAATTTGCTACCTATTTCCAGGAATTATATGGTCCCATGACTGCCCCCCACCTCAGAAGCACATCTACAAGGGTTTTTGAAAGATTTACAGCTTCCTACTCTTGCTGAGTCTCAGCAAATTGCATTAACCTCCCCTATAACCGAAGTGGAAATAGAAAGGATAATACAATCCCTTCCGTCAGACAAAACCCCTGGCCCGGACAGATTTTCCTCCAATTTTTATAAGGTGTTCTCTAAACAATTAATACCCATTTTGCTTCCTCTTTTCTGCTTCCTTCTCTCAGGTCAAGCAACCGACGCTTCTCTTTTTGAAGCGTTGATTATTTTATTGCCCAAACCTGACAAGCCACGCGACCAGGTCTCTAGTTACAGACCGATTTCCCTTCTCAATCAAGATATTAAGATTCTTGCTAAACTGCTCGCCGATCGTCTGAACCAAGTCCTTCCTTTTATTATAGGGGAGGAACAGGTGGGATTCATGAAAGGCAGATCTTCAGCCAATTATCTCAGAACCCTTGCTCACGTCTTCTCTGCCTCCAGGGATGCCTCTCTCCCAATGGCTTTGGTATCCCTGGATGCAGAGAAAGCCTTCGACAGAGTTTACTGGAGATACTTATTTGCAGCAATGGAGGCCTTTGGTTTTCCCGGAGAATTTCGAGGCTGCGTCCACTCATTGTACTTATTACCCACTGCCAGGATATCTTGCAATGGATTGATCTCCGCCCGATTAAGTTATCCAGTGGGAACTAGGCAGGGATGCCCTATCCCTCTGCTCTTTAATATCTATCTAGAGCCCTTATTCGTAGACTGATAAAGGCTAAAACATCTTAGGTATTCCCTTAAATGATTATGAGGTCAAAGTCGGGGCATATGCAGATGACCTCCTCCTCCAGTTGTCCAACCCAGCTACATCCATCCCCCCGATCCTCAAGTTTATAGGGGAATTTAGTCAAGTTTCGAACTATAGACTTAACATAGGTAAATCCCAGGTTTTCCCTCTTAACCATAAAGTTTATAAACATGAAATCACCACTCTCGGTTTGGCATGGAAGGCCGACTCTATTAAATACCTAGGTATCACTTTGTCGCGTAGCATGTCCCGACTGAAGCAACTAAACTTAGATTTTCTGGTACAGAAAATCGAGCAAGACCTCCAAAGATGGTCCCTTCGCCCTTTCTCTCTTTGGGGCAGGATAAATCTGGTGAAAATGAATGTTTTTCCCCATCTTTTTTATCCTATCAATATGTTAAACATTGTACTGCCGATGTCCTGGTTCAAAAGAATACATAGCATACTTTCCAATTTTGTTTGGGGACACAAAAAAGCGAGGCTGGCATACCATAAACTAGCTGCCCCCAAGGAAAGAGGAGGTTTAAGGTTGCCACATTTGAGATTATATTACTGGGCCAGCCAGGCTGCTAAATATCTTAGATGGTCGTTAACAGATTTACCGGTTCCCTCTAGGTACACCCCGCTATGGCTGAAGGTTGAATCATCCCTTATTAAAAAATGTGGTTATCTTCCCAAAGGGATGCTGCATACTAAGCTACGTTCTCTTCCGGAAGTAATTAGGAACTCTCCCATTGCTATCTCGATTAAGATCCATACACAATTATGTGTATTTCTCAAATATGGTAATGGCAGGGATTCTTCTCAGCCCATCAATGGTAACCCCAATATACAAATAAATAATAAGCCGTTGCCTCTTTCCTGGCTGCCTCAGTTAGGTCAGTGTCAGTTAGAGGATCTTATCCTAGCTGAGGGGCAGTGGGCCTCTTCAGAGGATATTATGCATAAATTTAAGATACCCGGTAAGTGCATATTTAAGGTTTACCAGCTATGGCACCTTCTGTTGCAAGTGTTTGGGGTTGCTCCACCTCCCGAAACTCATTCCCACTTCCAATCCACTTTGATCCAAGAGATAGGCCTGCCTCATGCTGTGTCCAAACTATATACTTTGTTCTTTGCCTAGGCATGCCCAGACAACAGCGCACCAGTTCATTACTGGCAAGCCCTGTTACCTGGTAGGGAATTTGGCTGGTCCCGTATTTGGTGGGATTGCCATAAATACTTGTTACAAGATTGACTCAGGCTGATGCAATTTAAAATTCTACACAATATTTATTATTCCCTCAGAAACTTACCAAACTGGGTCTTCTGCCCTCTCCGCTCTGTGCAAACTGTAGGATGCAGACGGGTGATCTCCTCCATATTTTCTGGGAATGCCCTAGAGTGGCATTACTTTGGTCTATGATTAAGCAGAGAGCAAATCCGCTTTTAGGGATTTCTGATTTGTTTACACCTGAAATATGTGTTTGGGGGATTTTTCACCCGTCAATGTGGTGTGTAGAAGGTATTATATGGCATTGATCTCCTCATCTGTCAAAAAAATAGTTCTTAAGCATTGGAAAGATTCTGAGAGATTAAGTAATGTGGAATGGTTACAAGAACTTTTGGCTAATCTTAGAATGGAGAGGACTATTGCAAGCCTTTCAAACAAAATGGACAAGTTTAATAAGACCTGGGGCCCCCTTCAAACTTTATACACTTTGTAAAGCTGCAATCCATGCCCTTTGTTAGGTTTCTTTGCACCCTTGTTAGTATATTGCTGTGCTGGGTCGGTGGGGGTGGGTGAGGTGGGGGTTGGAGGGATGGGGGGTATGGGGGAGAATGAACCACTGTATATCCTGCATATTGCTGTATTTAACTGGTACTGCCTCTTGTGGTTCGTTCTCTGTTATGTGAACTTTAATAAACGTTGAATGGAAAAAAAATAAATAAATAAAACAGAATACTCACAACAAGCAATGTTCCGTAAAGTAATTCAGTAAAGTAAAGTAATTCAGTCCACAATTACACAATCTTGGTAGCCCATACACTATAAAATATAACGTTTAGTCTTTGGTAAACGACTACGCTGAAAACACTTCGTGAGGTTGCCATGACATCTGAAAACCTCTCAAGCTGTGCTCTTGAGGTTTACAGTAACATGGCAACCTTTTGAAGTGTTTATAGCATGGTTATTAACCAAAGATCATACATTATCTTCTATATTAGCTTTCATAGATTGTAATTCCGGTCAAACAAGTTAGGAAGACAATATACTACAGTGCCCTTGTTACATTATTACATATTAGTACCTCACTATATATGGTGGGCTTGCCAAGCCGTGTCAGATTCAGTGCTCATATATGATTGCCGGTATCTATAAAAATATATACAGTGATTTCCTTGCAATCTTAGTTTCCTTTTTTGATATTAAGTCAACTTTATTGATTTTAAGTATGCACAAACAAAACAACCATATCAAATGACAGTAAAAATGTACATAGATACAGCAATCTTAGTTTCTTGCTTATAGGCCTTAATATAGCATATATAAAAAGATTCTGTTTAAATTATTTAAGAAAATTTCTTCTGTATTAAACAGACACTGTGTTGTAGTAACTACAGGGAGGATCTAACATGGCCCATCCTGGTATTGCCTTCCTTTTCCTCAGTAGTAGATTTCCCCTGTACTTCCTCTCAGCTATAGAGTATATTAGTAATGTTTTCTGTCTCAACAGTATTACATATTTCTCTTTGCTAGCTCTCAGCTGTGCCCATATACTCTTTTTCCTGCTACTGTACATGTATTACTTAGTTCAGTAGGTGCTAAAATAGTATCTGTAATACTGTTTCATCATGGTTGTAATTCTGTTTTCAGAAAATACATTTCCTAATGCTGTGTATTATGTTCTGGTTGGCTGGAACATACTTCCTGTCTGTGTACTTTCTAGGATGTTGTTTTCATGTGGAAAAATATTATTCATATTTAGTTTAAACAGTTTCAGTCATGTACTTCATATTTAAAAATAACCTCTCTCTCTCTCTCTCTTCATTTATGTAGAATGTGCTTCTTACCTTCTTCTTAAGTAATGTAGTACATCTGATGGCCCACTCACTACTCTGCCATTTGTAGTAGTGTTGAAACCTTCTCATTCTCTGCCTTTTATACTGCAAAATCATTAGGACCATAGTCATGCATTATTATTTGATTGAACTCTTCTGTTACCCTGGTAACCACACTGTTTTACTACTTATTAGTAAGGATTTTTTTTTATTGACTTTTTCTACCCTGCCAGGGCAGGCTACTCCTTCCACTGACTCCATCCAGCTCTATGACCTGGAGTCCCAGGTACTACCTCAATCCTGGAGTTCCCCCATGGCTTGCCCCCTGTGGCAGAGGTCAGTGGCTCCCATCTGCCAATGGAATGGATCCAGTTTCTGGGAGAGGGCCCTATAGCCTGGGTGTAGAGTCTGTGAGGGGATGATGTCATCCTGTCCCACCAGAGGTCATTTTCCTCTTTTACCCCCTCGGAGGATTGGACATGCAATATTATCCAGATGTGCCCACGCATGCTCCCATGCATAGGATGTAGATGACTGCCACTACTCCATCCCTCATGTTGTGGTCCCAGCTGCATGTACCTCCAGCCACCACTAGTGGTAAGATGAATTGCAGAGATGGTGTTCCTGCCCTTCCCAGAAAAGGAGAACTGTCCTCTGGATGCTGGATCCTCCTCTCCCCAGCTGACCCCTGACACCCCAAGATCACTTTCAACCCCAGGTCACTGGTGTGGCAGCAGGTGAGGCTTGGTGCCTCGGCCCTCCATGCCACCAGGCTGGCAACTATTAGAGGGGATTTGATTGAACTCTGCTGATTCCTTTCTAATTTCTTTGCTCTGTGTAATCACCTAACTCATCATTTTTAATATTATTAGCTTATTCTTATCTAGTTTCTAAGCAGCACTGCATTCCCACATCTCGACATTTTCAATAGGCTACCTTAAGTCTTATGGCTACCTGAAGTCTTATTATGGTGCTGCCTTATGCTGAAGTGAACCCTTTGATGGTGTTATATTTCATGACTGGCTTAACTGTCTGAGAACACCTCTGCAGATGTTAGAGGAACCTGGGAAAAATCTGTTCAACCCTCCACCTGGGATGCCCCCTTCCCATTATTTTATCTTCTTTTTATAGTTTGTCTGATATTTTGTCACACAGTACATTACTGGGTCACATATTCCCATTTACAACATATCTTATGGCTTATCAGTATAGTACTATAATGGATCATGACCCATAATAGACATGTTAATAAAGTTCATATAAAGGTATGAACTGTTCTGCAAATGTTTAGAAGAAGAGGTTCCAGTCCTCCTCTATTGGTGTCAGATTTGAATACTAAAAATACAAAAAAAAATGTATTACTTTCCAAACATTATAAGAGTTTTGAGTCTTAGTCTACTCCACAACAATTTTCTTTGATTTCTCAGCACAATACAGGCAAGACTCCTCCAAACAACATTGAACATTTGGCCATTAAATAGTCCAGGAGAGCATCCAGGACTCATTCCCATTTGAAAGCATTTGAACCGAATAAAGCCTAGTATGGTCATGTCCCAGCTGTGGTTTCCTGTGTACAACTCAGTAAGGACCATGATATCTAGCTCTGCCTCCACAATGATGACCTCTAGGTCCAGAATTCTATTTCCTAGGCTTCTCTTCTTATATTTGCATACTGGTCTTCTGCATTTTGTTACCACTCTCCTTCTACCCCCCTCTTTTTTTTCCTTTTGCCCTGCCTCCTTTTCCCATTTCTTTTACAACTATGTTTCCATCCCGTTGTTTTCTACCACACTTTTGTTTTCTTTAGTTTGCACCCTAGGGGATTTACCTCCCCTTGAGTCCTTCCTTCTCTCCTCTGCAGTCTGTGGGTGCTGGGGGGCAGTTTATGCCTCTCTGATTCCTTCCACCACCACCACCTTCAGCTAGTTTAAATGTTCATGTAAGTAACAGTTAAACTGTCCTGCAAAGAAACAGACTTATACCTGCAGGTACCAGCAGCGAGTCCGCACCTTCACTTAAGTTCACTTAAGTTTAATAATGCTCTATGACAATTCAAGTTTTCACAAAAACATTGTATTCTTTATTGTACTGAAATAGTTCAGATAAAATGTACACCACTCCCCAATTCATTTGTGCACATCAGGATCGGAAACACAGAGAGGTTACAAGATAGGTATATTTCCTTATCATTTCCACAGAAAAATAATCATTTATATTCCAAAGCTACATGGCCGGATTCAAAAATTCAAAACTGCAGAATAACAATTGCACACAAGTGCTTGCTTGCTGGAGGACAAACCATGCCAACTTGGCCCACTTGCCCGAGGTATGTAGCCAAGCCCTTAATATTTTAACGTCATACCAACGTCTTCACCAGAAGTGGCAAGCTAACCCCCAATTCTACCTAAGAAAGTCAGTAAAGACCACAAAAAAAATACATATATATTTAAACTAAAAATTTTTGTTTTTCAGGTTTCTTGATTGTTCCTCTTAAGTTGCACTGCTGTGTTTCAGTTTACATTGTCTATTTTATGTGACTAAGTTGTATAATAATAATAATAAAAAAAAACTTGCCAAATCTTTCTGTGTTCCGAGCAGTGAGAGTGTCCGGTTACTTTGGACACTCAGGTAGTGAGAGAACCTGGGTGTCTTACAAACTGCATTGTTCATTTAATTTATGTTGGATGCTGAAACTATAATTTTATTTTATTTTTGGTAAATGGTGCACCTAGTGAGAGGAGGTGTACTTAATTATACTGGTGCAGTTTTATTTAACAATTTGGATTTCCTGAAAGTGATTTCCTATGGTGACTTAATATCCTTTTTGTTTTTTTATTGTTTTTATTGGCTTTATGAAGTATATTTTTTGTTTATTCTTATTTTAGAATGTTATTATGTTGGGTGGGGATTTTAGTTTGTTTTGTCTTTATCTGAATCTTCCCACTTGGTGAGAACGTATGGGGAGTTTTGGAAAAAGTGGGTCTTTAGATTTGAGTGATTTTTTCTTAGTTTTCTCTGGGGGTGTTGTTGAAGTTGTGTTTATATTTTATATTTTATCTTATTTATTGGGATATTTTTCCTTGCTCTGTGTCTTGGGCCTGTGATGTGTGTTATAGACCTACCTCCCAGGTTGTGCGCTATTCAGCCTTTGCTCTCCGTGCTCTCCACCATTTTTTCCCCCACCTTTACTATTTTCTACTTAGCATTGTAGAGCATTGGGCATTGCCCATAGGGGTGGGGGGCCGGGTGGGAGGTGGGAACAGTGGAGACTGGATGAGCAGAGCACTCCCATCAAGGTTGTTAAGCTCAGAAGATGCCCTGGGGTGAAATGGAGCCTGGAATGTGGTTCTCCATGTCTAGTCTCCATACCCAAAGGGCACCACCATTATTGATGAGCATGTGGTTAAGGCAGCCCAGGAGTCCTGTCCAACTCATGTGATGCTATGTAACACCAGATCTGTTAAGAACAAGACCGCAATTATTGTGGATCTTGTAGGGACAACTGATCTGGCGTGCATCACTGAACCCTGGTTAGATGAAAATGCGGGCCCCATATTTGAGGCTGCAGTTCTGGCCGGGTATTCAGTGATTCACCGCCCGAGATTGGACAACAGGGGAGGGGGGGGATTATGGTCTGTTTCAAAACCAAATTGGGTCTCACTAGTGTACCAGTTGAGGATGCTAGGTCTTTTGAGTGTGCCATAGTAGCAGGTGTAGGTTATAGGGTGGCACTCATCTACCATCCACCAGGGGATGAGAATCTATTACTTCAGGAAGTAGTGGACTTAGTGGTCGATATGACATTTGAGTCGCCCAGGCTGATGGTCCTGGGTGACTTCAATGCCTGGATCAACAACAAACTCTCACAGTTTGGTCAACACTTCCTTCACTTGATGATATCACTGGGCCTCACACAGATTGTTACCTCTGCTACTCATAAACACGGCCACTCTTTCAACCTGGTTTTCCTCCTGGGGATTGAGGCTGCCGATGTGGGAGTGGAAACCATCAGATGGTCCCACCACTACACAGTGAGATTAAATTTTTGCACCCCCCCTTCATAGGCCTACCCCTGTGGAAATGGTCAGGTACCACCCTTTACAGAATTTATGCCCTGATGGCCTAGTGGTGGTGATTGATCTATCGGAATTTCCTATGGCAAGCAGGGACCCAGAGGCTTTGGTTTTGGCTTATAATAAGGCCATTACTACAGCACTGGATTCTGTTACTCCTGTCCGCATTTGTCCTCTCTCCCTCCGCCCTCGGTCCCCATGGTTTGACGGGACCTTGAGGAAGCTGCGGCGACTAGGACAAAGGTTGGAGCATTGTTGGCAGAAATCTGCCCTGGAGGATGACCATCTTAGACTGCTAGAGCACTATCGACCTACCAGTCAGCAATCTCCCTTAAGAAGGCAGAGTTCCTGTCTGGGGAGATTGCGGCCACTCAGAACAGACCAGCTCAGCTCTTCTGTACCATAGACAGGCTGTGCAACCCAGCTTGTCTGCAGGTTCGGAGAGCCTTTTCACAATTGGAGCATGGAGAACCTTGCTCAGTTTTTGCTGATAAAGTGGCCAACATCAGGGCGGAGATTCGATCGACACACTCTATGGGAGTTGCTGATGATTGATGCATGGCCAGTATCCCTCACTTCATTTGGAGTACTTTTGACCGGCTGGAGATCATGGATGTTATGGGTATTGTCCAGGGTATGTGCCCTATGTGTTGTAGTTTAGATCCAGGCCCAACTTCCCTGATTATGGGTTGTTGTGATATTGTCAGCCTGGTCTTGGCGCAGTCTGGTACTCCCTTGAGCTGGGTGAGTTTCCTAGCTTCCTGAAGCATGCAGTGGTGACTCCCCTCTTGAAGAAAGCCTCTTTGGACCCAGACTGTCTGGTAAACTACAGACCTATCTCTAACCTCCCTTTTGTGGGGAAGGTAATTGAGAAAGTAGTGGCTGTACAATTGGAGAACAACTTGACCATCCATAGCATCTATGAACTTCTCTAATCCAGTTTTCGAAAGAGGCATAGTACTGAGACTGTGCTGGTTCAATTGCTCAATGATCTCTTGATGATGAGAGATTGAAAAAACCAGTCCATCTTAGTGCTTCTTGATCTCTCATCAGCTTTTGACACCATGGATCATGGGGTACTGCTTGAGTGCCTGAGGTTCATCTGTGGCCTGACAGGTTCAGTCCTCAGATGGTTTAGGTCTTTCCTCACTGGCAGAACTCAGAGGGTGGTGTCTGGGATTTATTCCTCTGATCCTCTCTCTCTCTGTCATGTGGGGTTCCTCAGGGCTGTCTGCTGTCCCCCATGTTATTTGCTGTGCATATGCTGCCCCTCAGAGACATTGTAAGACAGTATGGGAAGAGGCTTCATTGCTATGCTGATGATACCCAGCTCTACCTGTCTTTTGCACCTGACCGGGATAGAGCACTCCCAGTATTTAATAACTGCCTCACTGAAATCCTGGATTGGATGAATTCCAGTTGACTGGGTTTGAACCCAGAGAAGACTGAGTGATAGCTGTTGATCCAGGACGCCGGATAGGGGGGTTGGGGCCGGGTCACCTCTCAGGGCTTTTCCTGGGGGGTTCCAAGCTCTCGACCTCTGAACGGTGCAGGACCTAGGGGTGATACTTGATGACAGACTGACACTACGATCTCAGGTGTCGGCCATCGTTAAGTCATCCTTTTACCATCTGAGGATTATCGCTAGGATCAAACACCTTGTTCCGTCCGGTGATCTTCCAACACTGATCCACGCCTTTGTGACCTCACTCCTTGATTATTGCAAATCCCTTTACTTTTGGATTCCAGGGGTTGATATCTGCCACCTGCAGCTGGTGCAGAATGCTGCAACCTGGTTGTTGATGGGGACTCTTCGGACTTCCCATATCTCACCGGTGCTGTGCAAACTGCACTGGCTGCCAGTTCAGTGCTGGATCACCTTCAAAGTTTGATTACTGACTTATAAAGCCCTACATGGAGTTGGCCCTGACTACCTGAAAGAGCTTCTGTCTCCTTACTGCCCCGAGTGATTGCTCCGTTCGGCAGATGAGGGGTTGCTAGAGATTCCAAGGGTAGTATTAAAATCTTCAGGGGCCCATGCATTTGCGTACTTGGCCCCAGCCCTTTGGAATTCTCTACCCTGTCTGATTCGGGAGTGCATGACCTTGGGGGGTTGAAGCAGGCATTGAAGACTTATTTGTGGAGCAAGGCATACTGTGACTAACTGTGATTCCTAGATTTTATTGTTTTTACTACTGCTGATTTATTTGTTATATTATTCTTGCACCTTGATATTTGAAAGGCACAAAATAAATAAAGATGTATTATTATTATTATTATTATTATATTACATATTTATATGTCTGTCTTAGCACTGTATGCAGAGGCACTTTTCACCTTTTTCACTTTGGGCTTTTGGGCATTTGACACTTTAAAACTTTTTGTTTTTTTTGTGGTGATGACATTCTTGTGAATTCTTCATTTGTTTGAATAGTTTAAAATGTTGGATAGGTCTTCAAAGATATAGCCATTCTAAGGAGGAAAGCAACACAGTGTTAGTATACTTGGGCTTATGCCAGATACCATAAAGCATGTTTCTGTAAATGGTCTATGATTTCCTACTTACTGTAGTATTGATCAGATATTTGAAATAGGAGAGAACTTAGTACAGTTTTCAGAACATATTAATATGTAATTCTTCCTCTTTGAAATCATAATAGTTTAGGACATTTAGGTAATGGTTTCTTATTCACCTTGAAGCAACTGTGAGTTTCTTCCCTCCCAAGGTTACACTATCATCTGAATTTTCCTTTCCAATTTTAAGTTATATGGTGTAAGGGCCAGCCCATTGGTGCAGCAGCAGAAAAAATTACTTCTGTGATGCAGACACACTCGGTTCGGGAACGGATTTGGGACATTCAAGGGCTGGATGGGTGGGGGTGGATTGAGCAGCTGTTGCATCCTCTCCACCCTTGAGGGGGAAGAGGGGCAGAGTGACTCTGGTTTTGGTGGTCCTGGGTGACCACAGGATGCACCGAAGCACCGACTAGTGTTACAGGGGGTGGGTTGGATGCATGATGCAGCACGTCACGTCATCCACTAGATCTACCCTCCACCACAAACAAGGAAAAATTCCCCAGCATGCGAATGAGGCCTCACATCCATAATGACCCTGGACCCCTACAGCATTGATTACTTGGCACCACCAGAGTATGCGACTGGGGCTTCACCCTGGGGAGTAATCCAAGGGGCACTGGGGTGGAGGACACAAGTGTTTGCTTGCAGAGTGGGGGGCTGAAGGGGGCAAGTGCTGGATGCCAAAAAAAGCATACTAAGAAAAAAAAGTTATATGGTATAAGACATATTTTATCATTGTATTCCACTTCTCTGCTTGGAAACTGGCTTGACTCATCAAGATTTGCAAGATTCTATTGAAAATACCCACATGAAGGAAAATAATACAGATGGAAAACACCTGTAAATTGTACTTTTCTGACAAGTGATTACATGACATTTGGAGCTTGAGGAAAATCTGTCTACATTGTTTTGCCATGTTTTACATCTTGATCATCTGTAATGCTTCATTTAACAGTCTTGCTTTCACTTCCATTCTTGGGGGAGGGTTCAAGGGATTTACTGTGTCTACCTACTTCATACTTCAATTTGAGAATTTGGTTAAACTAATCAAGTCACAGAGGTCTTGTAGGATTACAGGTTCTTGACAACTAGATCAAATTATAGCATAGATCAGGTGTGTATCACCCAGGCCTGACTCAGGGATGACTTTGGCCCTGTGCTGGAGGCAGCTATCCTGGATGGGTACTCAGTAGTGCACTGTCTGAGGCAGAAGCACAGGGTTTTTTTTTTTTTTTAGATCTGAGCTGGGGTTCACCACATTCTCTGTGATGGAGACTGTATAATTTTAATGTTTGGTAGTTCAGGGTAAAGCAGTTATGGGGTAAAAGATTCTCATCTACCATCCTCCTAGGGATGAGTGTGAATTTCTGCAGGAATTTGAAGACATCATTGTAGGCATGGCATTGGAATATATCAGTCTTTTTTAACAAGGGGGCTTCAATTCCTGAGTCAAGTATGGTATATCACAGTTTGCTACAACATTCCTCAAGTTGGTGTTAGCTAGGGATCTTGGGCAGGTAGTTACCACTGCAGCCATTGAACATGGTCACAAGATTGACCTGGTCATGGTCACAACTTTGGCCTGGTCTTTGCACTGGGAATGGACATTTCTAATGTTGAGGCTGGTTTGATAGCTTGGTTATATCATTACATGTGGCGATTCCAGTTTAGGTCCCTTAGCTTTCTTCCCCCCTCTGTGGAGATAAGTCAGGACTGCTCAAAATATAACCTGGAGCCATATAAGCTCTTCATGGTAATGGACATCATGAACATGTTGGTCATCTGTGTTGAGGGTGTCAATGTGCATTGGTTATAGAATGACTCTTTTGACTACAGTTGATACCCTCATGCCCCTTCATGTCTACCCCTTGGTCTTCCACTGAAGCTTGTCTTGGCACAATGATGAACTGAGGCATTTAAAGTTGTTGGGACATGGATTGGAGATTACTTGGTTGAAACTGCACTCGAGAAAGGACAGGCTGGCTCTGAGAACCCATTACAGGGTTTATCATAGGGCACTCACCTAGAAGAAGAAGAAGACAGAGATCATACTAACATACTACTAACATACTAAAATGCCAGCAGAATAGGCCTAATGGTCTTTCATGTCTGCTCGTTTGGTCAGCCCCCACCCTGGGTGCTGACCTTGCTGTCCCCCTCACCTTCTCTGGCTTCTCCCTTCTCAGTTCCGGATATTCTTGCTGCATTGGATTTTGCTTCCTGAACCCTTCCCTGTACCTGTCCCACCCTCTTGAACCCTCCACTGTCTCTGCCTCCACCTGCCCCTAGGTAGTGCATTCCATGGCTCCACCACCCTCTCAGTGAAGTAGCACCTCCTCCTTTCTCCCCTGAATCTTCCCCCCTCCAGCTTCCACCCATGCCCTCTAGTGGCCCCTTCCTCCTTCCTTCAAAGCACCCTGACTGTTCCTCCCCTATTTACCCTCTTCATGTACCTGAAGACCTCTATCATGTCCCCCCGGTCCCTTCTCTCTTCCAATGTGTACATATTTAGCTCTTCGAGCCTCTCCTCATAGGTCCTGTCCGCCAAGCCCCAAATCATTTTGGTTGCCCTCCTCTGGACCCTCTCCAGGAGGTTAATGTCCCTCTTTAAGTGTGGCCTCCAAAACTGCACGCAGTACTCCAGGTGCGGCCTCACCAAGCAGTTATACAGAGGGAGTATCACTTCTCTCCTTCTGGAGGTGATCCCCCTAGTGATGCATCCCAGCATCCTGTTGGCCTTGGCTGCTTCCCTCCTACAAGTCTCAGAGTTGTTCATCTTGACATCCACCACCACCCTCAGGTCCCTCTCAGCCATTGAGACTTGTAGTATCCCCCCCCCTAGGGTGTACACTTGGCCTGGGTTTCTGGCCCCCAGGTGGAGTACCTTGCATTTCCCTGCATTGAACCTCAGCTTCCACTTTCTCATGTCAGTGATGATTTCAAAGAGAAAGAATAGACCATCTTAGCTCAGCCATACTGTGATAAACTCTTACATCCAGTCTGTCTGAAGTCCAGAGGGAAGTTGCTGCAAGCAAGTGCAAGGAGTTTGGATCTTTCTTCCTCAGCAGAAGTGTCCTCCATCAGAACAGAGATTTTCCATTGGGAGAGTCTGGTTTCTGACAACTATCAGGCTGGTCTGTTCAAAGTTGCACCAATACTTTGGATAGAGTTTTGGGCAATACTGGATAAGGACATACCACAGATGATGTTATCATTGCAACCTATTTACAGTTTTCTGCACCTAAGGGAGAGATGTTTACCTGCCATATTGAAGATGATGGTGGTTGTCCACCCCCTTAAGAAATCATCCTTGGACTTAGATGCTGTCTCTAATTACAGGCCAGTCTTACACCTCCCCTTTCTAGGAAAGGGCATTGAAAAGGTTGCATCACAATTGAAGCTTATCCAAGGCATTATGATATTTACAAATCATTCCAGTCAGGATTCATACCTCAACACAGCATGGAAATAGCATTTGTATAGGTGCTAAATGATCTTTTCCTACTGAGGGATCAAGGGGAATAGTCTATAATAATGATTGTCCTTGTTCTCTCTCTCTTAAGTGTTTGACACTGTGGATCATCAGGGTTTTGACTGATCATCTGAGGATGTTTGGAGGATTTGCTGGAATAGTGCTGCATTGGTATGAGTCATTCCTATCTGACAGACAATGTCGTCTGTGGAGCTCTATGGTTTCCCTGAGGTTCAGTTCTGTTCCTAATGTTGTTCGTAGTACATATGCTGCCCTTTGGTAGATTGACAGATGGCACTATTAAGGTTTCACTGCTATGCAGATGATACCCAGTTGTACCTCTCCTTCATACCAGACTGAGAGGACACTGTGGCATTGCTGAATCAGTGGATGTCTGACCTGAACAACTGGATGGCTGCCAACTAGTTCAGCCTCATGTCAGCTAAAATGGAGTTATTAATGACAGAACCAGTATCTCAGAAGTCAGTAATAAAGAGGGATATGATAACATTTTCATTTCTAGGCACCACCATCCTCCAAGCTTTGAATAGGGCTAGAAACTGGGGTGTCATAGTTGACGAATAGCTGTCTCTGGAATTCCATGGGGTGATGATCATACATCATAAATGTTTCTGTCTTAGGAATATCACCCAACTGAAGCCCCGCCCTGCCCTCAATATGATGACTTGGTGATTGTGGTAAATGCATTCATAACATTCCACTTAAATTACTATAATCCAATTTATCTGGGGTGGTCTGAGGGTTTGCTGCACTTGCTACTTTTAGTACAGAGCACTGTGGTCAGACTGATACCTTGCACAAGCATTTCAAATCATATGCTTTTGCTGTGCCAGCTGTGCTGACTTCCCATTAGATGGCCTCTCTCCTTCAGCTGCTGCTTGATGATGTTCATGGCCTTGCACAGGGTGGGACCTGGCTGCATTAAGGAACTCCTGTATATGTATGCTTAAGAATGCCTCCTCTGCTCCACTGCAGAGAGCTTTTTCAATGTTCCACGTGTCTGTTTGAAGTCATATGGGGATAGAAAGTTTTGCTGCTTCCTTACTGCAGAACGTCATCATTCATTGCACTGTATGCTTTTGGAGAAAGCCTTTAAAAATCACTAAGGAGTCACTTTTTTCCCTTGGCTTTTTTTGACTGTACTTAGCCTGTGATAGTTCAGGGTATCCAGACAATAGGGCGCAGAATATAGGGTGCGGGAAATAGGGCAAAGGAACAATGTCAGGAGCAATAAGGGCTACATGGATTTTAGAGCATTCTGTGGTCATAGTGTGTCGAGGGGGGGGTTACCGCCATCACTGAATGTTTCTCACCCCCCCAACATGCAGGGGGTGGAGTTGTTTATAATAAAACCGGGTGGTCCCACACATAAATGCAGGAACAAAGCAGCCGCTTCAGCTCCCACAAGTATTCTGGACATCAGGTGACAAAATTGCTGGTCACTTTAATACCTCCCAACATAGTTCCTCTGTCCTGATTTCCCATGCTCTGGAAAAAACATCTTAATGTGGGTAAACCAGTAGCCAGTGATGACAGTGAAGACAAAACCATGATTGTCAAAACAGCCACAGCTTGATGGTGACTGGAAAGACGGTAACAGTCACATTCCCCTCTCCCTGAAGTGCTACAACCTCAGAGTTAGTATCCTTAGAAAGGAGGGTGTGGGGGGAAAAGCCCCCCACAATGGGGGACATGGGGGCAAAGCCCCTCCTGCAAAAGCAATTGTTGCCATCTTTCCAGTTGCCATCAAACCGTGGCTGTTTTGACAGTCGCAGTTCTGCGTTTGCTGTTCTGACATGAACCAGGTAAACTATAGTTCAGGTTCTTGCTATTTGTACTGTAGTTGTATTTTTTGACATATTGGACTGGATTTTCAGTGGGTGGCACTCGGCTTGCACGAAGCCCTGTGCCACCACACTTGGTGCACCAACCAGGTTTGCCACAACTGCATCTGATTTTAGTAGATCGGATGCAGTTGTGACAGTTTACCTTGTTTATGGCAACTTGTGCCAAATATTTGGTGCAAGCACCATAAAAAGAGTCCCTGGGATTGCCACAAGCTAGACCACAAAAAGTTGGTCTAACCTGCAATGATTGCCACACTTGATGTAAAATCCTGTTCAGTTGCCACAAGCCCAGAGCACCATTTCTTTGACACATCCAGGGCTTGCGGCAATCCTGCTGCTTTTAAAATCCAGTCCATATGTCTGCAGTTTTTTTCTGTTTCTGTTTGTGTTATTGTCTATAACACCTTATGCCATTGGGATAAGGCCAGGGCCCCGAGTTTTCCATGATTCCGCGGGTGCGGCAAACCACGGAATTTGTCATCATCCACGGAATTCACGGCTGCCCATGGAACAATGTCCTTTGCCAACTGGGGTGCCCAATCCCCTGTTGGCTTCACTGCCTCCCCAATGTCTGTATGCCATGCTGGGAGCCCACCCCAGCATGGTAAAAGCTTCCTTTGCCAACAGGGTTCCCAATCACCTGTCAGCTTCACTGTCCCCCCCAAGATGCCTGGTGCCATGCTGGGAGCCCACCCCAGCATGGCAAAAGCTTCCATTGTTGACGGGGGTTCCCAATCCCCCATCAGCCTCATGTCCCCCCCCATGCTGCCTGGTGCCATGCTGGGAGCCCACCCCAGCATGGCAAAAGTCCCTCATTGAGTATAAGAAAAAAAACTGAAACAAAAAAAACCTTACCTCGTTGATTCTTTTGCCCTTCCCCAACCCCGCACCCACCCTCTGCATACCCACCTCCCACAACCCCACCTCAACCCATACTTACCTCCAGAGCCCAGCGGTGATCTTGGTGGACCGGGAACACGTCTGCACTCTTCAAAAGCCGACCACGAACTGAAGAAAAGCCAATAAGCTGTATAATGGCATAAAGATTTTTCAACTTTAGGGCATATCTCAGCCATTTCACAAATTATTTCACAAATTTTCAACACTGCGGTTTGGGGCCCAATCATGAACTGTGACACTTTTATTTCGGCTAATCGTCCCAAAAGGTGGTTCCAGGTCACTGTGTGGAACCACCTTTCTGAATGATTAATGAAATGACAGTGTCATATTTCATGAGGTAGGCCTTGGAAAACCCTTTAGTGTTGAAAATTTGCGAAAATATTCCCCAAAATGACTGTTTTACGAGCGTGCATTGTGCAGTTCCTATGCAAGCTCGTAACTTTGAGCATTTTTAATATTTTCACTCCAGATTTTCAGTATTGCCATTTTACCACACCTCCTTATGAACAGTACTACTGTCATTTTTCTCATCTCACCCAAAATGTGTTTTTGCACATGTAGCGCACAATGGCGTGGTCGATGTGCGAAATCAATGTTCGGGACAGATTAAGAAAATCACAGTGATACTGTTCATGAGCAGAGGTCTTAAACTGGCTATGTTGAAAATTTGGTGACAAACGCCCATAAAATGACTGTGTTACAAGCGTGCATTGTGTCAGATATGGCAAAAAAAACAAACAAAGGAAAAAAATTAAGGGTAAAAATGTGCCACAGAATTGCCACAGAAATTGGTGTTGAGTGCTGCAGAAGTTCTGCAGCAAATGAGAACCCTGCCGCAGAACTTTGCCCTGATGTGCCGCAGAAAAATTGGGGCCCTGGATAAGGCACATTATAAATAAACTTGATTGATTGATTTGATTGCTTAATTGATTGATACTTCCATCTTCACTTCCTACTATATGCTCCTATGTTCCAGGAACATAGATGAAAACAAAGTCCTTCATATTCAAATGTCCCCGGGCACATGGCACAAATGTCTGCACCATGCAACCCAGATGTGCCACCCCAAAATACTGCCATATTCAGCAGATGCGCCATCAGGCACGCCAGCGAATCCATGGCAGAATATACCATGGATAAGCTTATAGCGCAACGGCACATACACTGCGTTAAAGCAGGAGTGAATATAGCAAGTAGAGTAAGTCTTCCTGAGACACTGGAGCAACATGGCAGGGCCCAAGGTGGGACATAAGCAGTATGCAAGTGCACAAACAGGTGGCTCCAACAGCCATGGCTATGATGAATAGGGTGGCACAGCAAAACCGCAAGATGTGTACAGCACAGCACCCTATGGGCACAGAACAGGGCACCACACACAGAGGGGTATGCAAGGGGTCTAGCAGGCACTGTTGGTACAGCACAGATGAGGGCATGGATGAAAAGTCACAGCACTGGAGGTGCCAATGGACAGCACAGCCCAAACAGGCACTGTGACAACAGTGCTGAAGAGCCAAGCTTACCAGATGTGTGAGCCAAGCTTACCAGGGTGCACATGTCCATGGGTACACAGGATGGCAAACAGTGCTACAGTGCAGCATGGTGAACAGTGCAACAGCGGTGGCATGCATAGCACTGGGAGAGGGGCCCATTGAATGTGCCATTGTGGGCAACAGTGAATGAAAGCCCAGATGCAGCACAGGGATGACCATGGCAAACACTGTGTGGGTATGGCTGGGTGGACAGGGTGGATGTGCTCAACATGACACAAACAGCCAAGCCATGCAGCTCAAGGGGCAGTGGGCAAAATATGCAACAGAACAGCTGACCCCAACAAAAGCACAGGAATAACCACAGACACAGGGAAAGTGTAATTCAAAAGGATTTACTGCAAAAAACAACGGTATGAAAACACAACAAAGCAGAAACAGCAGTAAAGTGAAAAACAGGGGTGTGGGGAAGGGCTGATCAGGGAAAAGGGAATGCAGGGGGATGGCAACTATTTACAAAAGGGGCATCAGGGTGAGGAAAGGATTGCAATGGGGCTAAACAATAAATCAATAAAAACAGTCCAAGGGCCACACAGGCCTACTGCTCCTGGCAGTTCTCCTCAGGAGGACAATGCTCCTGGCCTCCTCTCCGCAGCACCTCTGTCATCTCGTGAATCGCCCACAGAATGGCCCCCTGTATCCATTACATGACCCCTTGGCATCTAAAAATGGCCAACAGGATGTCCTGAGCAGTGTATCCTTAGCCCTGCTGGAGGCAACCTCTGCATCCAGACCCTTGCAGTGCACCCTCAGCCCAATGACCTATGAGGGGAAACAGGGACATACTCACTGCCACAGAAAACACAGGCCATGTGCACCCCCCAGAAGGGAGAGACATGCATGCTGGACTTTTACAGGACACATGCACAGGTCCAACAATGCACTATGCACACAACAGACCGGCAGGATGCCATGTGGCATGGCCACACAGTGACTGGAATGTGGCACAGGGTGATGCAATATCAGCATGTGCAAGCAATGGATATTGCCTAGGGACATGATGCCATGCCCCTGACTCCGTATGGAGCCAATAGCCATGTGCACCATGTCTGGGGCCCATTGGCACCTCCCCTGTGTGCAATTCTGGGCATGCACAGTCCTGATGGGACACACACCACGTGGTAGACACACATGGGCAGGTGTATGGCGGGACTGCCACACAGTAACAGGACAACGTCCATAGTGTGTGCACCAGCACACCTGGGGCATACACAGCTTACTGCCAGGGGGTCATGGTGGGCACTGGACACCCACACCACCACCCAAACCACAGAAATCACAAATCTGCCACACAACAGCACACTTACCTGATACAGGACATGATGGCACCCGAGGTGTCCCAGCAGCCACCGCCCGTGATGTTTGGGCCCTAGCCCAATCATAGCCCATGTCTGCCACCCACCGTCACTCTTCCCAACCTGCAGGAGAAACAGAATAGAACAGCAACATGAGTAACATGCTGCCACCCCTCAACATGCCCCCACCCCCACCACCATCCCCAGTACACAGAACCCCACCACCCCCACCCCTGAACCCCGCAGCACCCAAATACAACCTAGCCACCACCCCACGACTGCAAGACCAACATGCAGGCAATGTCAGCATGCCCACAAAGTGTACATACCTGGGTGTGGCACATCCCCTTATGGGTCTGCTCCAGGAGCCTATGCAGCCTCACCAGGTCCCTCCTCCTCATGTCACCATAGTGGTGCCTGCAGTACTCACCAGTGCAAGGCACCCCCATCCACCAGACAAGCCGCTCTGCAATTTTTGCCCAGACAGGGGCCCTGGCCTCCTTTAAAGCCTCTGTGCCAAAAAGTTGGCCCTCCAGAGGCATGACCAATGCCACCAGGTTGGCCAGCTCAGTGTCAGTCCATTTCAAGGCCCTTGGCACAGCACCCTGCGCACATGCCATTTCACCAGGAAAATGCTCTGCAGTCAGTGCTGCAGCATGCAGCTCTGCATGACATATGGCCTTGCTGCACCCGATGCACAATAGGCCTGTATGCAATGCCATACGCACCACGCAGATGCGCAATGGCGATGCACGATACACATACAATGGTGCAACACAGTGCATGTGTGGTGCCGCAATGCTGGGCGGGAGGATGGGGTCATACCCCCACACACTGGCCATGTGTGATCTGCCTGGTGGCCATCTTGTTGAAGTCGCAGTATGCCACGCATGCAACCAATGGCATTGGGCAATGTACAGGACACGTGCAGTGCCCTGACAAGGTGCATGTCCCACATGCTGAGGAGATGTACGATACAGGGAACCCACAGTACGGATGCTTTGCCACACATGGCATGCATGCTGCAGTGTACCACAAATGCGTGGAGATGCACTGCACTGAGATGTGCAATACATGGCCAGGGACAGTCAGGATGCACTGCCACATATGACAGGTACATGCCGGCATACCACGCATGCGCAGAAATAAGCTATGCAGAAGTGCGCAGCACAAATAGATGTGCTGAGCAAATTGAGATGGGTCAGACACAACTCTGCTATATTCAGCCAGGATATACAAATAGCCTTATTACTCAATCACAGCACAAACCCCACATTAGCATCTTATTATGGGCTGCACATGCCCTCATTTGCATGTGCTGAGCTATAAATGAGCTGCTCTGCACCATCACACACCACTGGTGACCGGCAGGTACTGCAGCTTGAAGATTTGTTTGGTACAGCTACACTGTTGAAGGGTGTATAGCCATGCATCCCACCATGCCTGGAACCTGTGCAGTAGGACTCAGAACTGTGCTGACTCCTGTCACACTTCCACCTCACAGGCACTAGAATGGCAAAGGAAGAGTAAGTGAGAAGGAGGAAATATCCAAACTTTAATGAGGATGAGCTGAAGGTCCTAGTCGAGGCCTGTGTCCATATGGAGGACCTTCTGTCAGGGAAGACAGGTACGTGGCAGGAGAGGACACAGGGATGGGATATGTAGTAGTAGTAGTAAAATTTGTATTCATAATATAATGAATATGGATAACTCCACTGAGCCTAAGCTCCTTTACAGAGAGGTCCAAGGTGAAAGTTCCAGTTACTCTTACATCATATTACAATATACAGTACATGATAAGGACAATAACCACAACACAATTCTTTATCAATAAATATAACACATTTCCAAGACATCAACATATACATGTGTCTAAAACACAGTATTTAACTAACAAAGTGCACAGTACATGGACAATAAATACAAATTTCAAAAGTTTCCGTACCATTATCCATTATTTATCTAAACTAAACCCCCCTCAAAGTTGATATTTTCAATATATGGTGGCCCACGCAATGAATGCCCAAGGTTAGTAGAATTGCACACCCCAGGAGTACATGAAAAGGATGAACAGTGAGAGGACCAGGGCCAGAAAGCACCTGGCCACCATGCGGGCAGTCTTGAAGGCCACAGTGGGTTGGCCACGCACTGTACCACCACTGACAGCCCATGAGGAGCTTCTTGCATCCACCTTGTCCTGTGTCTCTGTGGAGGGTGACCCTGGTGGGGGGTTCCAGAGTAGAGGAGGCCCTTCACAGCACTGTAAGTATGCATGTGTAACTTTGCATGGCTGCATGTTGTGGTCCTGGCTGTGCAGGGTATGCCAAACATGGAAACACTGTGTCGCCATGACACTGTGCAGGGCTTCCGTCACTGTACAGTCCTCCCTTGGTCATGCTGTGTCCCTGTTGCAGCCCGTGGGTACTGCAGTGGCAGGCTGTGCCACTGGGGATTTAGGCCTGCTGGGATGAGGCCACTGGTGGTAGTCCATGGCCACATGTGTACATGTGCCATGTCCATGTACGTACACCATTCATGCAGTGCATTGAACTTCACTGGGTTGTCACCATTGATGTGCCCACCTGCTGGATGCAGTGTCTGTGCCTCGGGTGGGCATGTGTACATCCCAGGCCCAAAGGCTGTATACACTGCTTAACCATGCGGGCACTTCCAGCGGCGTGCATTGCACACACCATGCAATGGTGTGGGCAACACAGGCCACAGTGCAGAATCATGCCATGTGTGTCAGTACCAGCACACCTGTGCTGCAAGGTGCACGGCCCCATGTACACCAGTCAGCAGACACCCATGGCCATGATACCCTGACCATGCATGCATTTCTGTCTTACAGCACCATCACGCCTCAGGGGTGCTGCGGGCTCAGGCCACAGATGGAGGGGCCAGAGGAGGTGGAGGAGGAGGAAGAAGAACCAAGGCCATCAACATCGGCTTGGGCTGTGGCAGTTGCAGACAGGGCACCCATGTTCCAGGACCTCCTGATGTTTGCGGATCTGAACGCCCTGTCTGACCTAGAGCTGCCAGATGATCTCACAGTGCTAGCACCTGCCATGGAGGATGATGACGAAGAAGATGCCACACAGACAGTGGTAACAGAACACAGCAGTTTCACTGCCAGAGTGCCAGTGACTACATGGGCAGCAACGGACAGGGTGGGGCACCCTGCCCCCATGCATGGCCCCGCCAGGTCACTTCTATGTTGACTGCACCTGAGGCAGTTGTGTGCAGCCAGGGTGTGGCTGTGTGGACTGGGGCTGTCCCCACAGTGCAGCAGGGTGCTGTGCATCAGCAATGTACTGCTCGGGCTCATGAAGTGCCTGTACCAGGTCCCACTGTGCCTGCCCAGTCACAGTACCTGCCCTAACAATGGCCACCCATGCAGTGTCTTCAGGCCATGGATGTGGCACTTCAGGCTGGAACACCCCCTGCCCATCAGCCACCCCCACAGAACAGCTCCTTTACTGACAGGCTGGATGAGCACACCCAGCTCCTGCAGGCATCTGTGGAACACCATGGTGCACTCAGGGAAGCATGTCAATGCCCGTGTGTGCAGGTGGGCATCCTGGATGACCATGTGTCTGCAGTGCACTCCCGGTTAATGAGCAAGATATGCCAACTCTGAGTGGAGGTGGTTGGTGAGCTTCTACAACAGTGGGTGGACATAACAGGGGACTTAGAGAGGATTGCAGAGGCCATTGAGGTGGGTTGTGCTTCCCTGGTACCCCATGGTCACAGAAGTGCCTGCCACACCCTATGTAGGGATGTCAGCACTCCCACCACATGGTATCACATTGTCCCCTTGCTTCTGATGCCATCCCCTGCCTCAGGTATTCCCAACACCCCTGGGTCCCATCTGGACTTCAGGAATGAGACACCCATAAGCACACAGTCATGGTCCCATGGGTCTACCCATGCTAGCATGGTTGGCTCACCCCCTGAGGTGGGAGACACCCCTGAGTGGGTCATCCATCATCAGTGTGGCCGCCCACATGTCCATGGTGGCCGTGGTGGGACATGGTGATGCCACCTGTGCACAGTCATTATGGCACATTCCCCATCCAGGCATCACTGGCCCACACACCCTGCTGGCTATGCCCAGGTCCATATGCAGTGGCATATGCATGTACCCGTGGCATGCATGTCCATGATGTCTGTGTGGTATTTGGGGCATGTGCTGGGGCACTGTGGTGGTGTTGTCTGGCATATGCATGATGAGTGCAGCCTTGTATGTCTACTGTGCATGTGTTCAGGTGGTGTCTTCTGATCCATGCCAACCACCACAGTAACCCAGTGTACCCCTGTACCTGATGGTACCACAGTGGCCACACCTGCATGGGTGTGTGTTTCCACCACTGTGGTCCTGTCAACTGTGCTGCGTCGGCTGACCTGCGCATGTGGTCCCTCCCCAATCTCACCTGTCATTGCAAAGCCCCAGTGGTTCCTCTCTGGTACCAACCTGTGGTCTCCAAAGTACTCTTCCACAATTGCATCCCTGTGCCACCATGTCCTGGTGGTCATCAGTGGGTCCCTATGGTTATGGATTGCCTGCCCACCCCTGGCCGGTGGTCTGTTATTCTCTGAGCTGTTACCCACCTCGACATGGACATAGATTCCATGGACCATGGCCATGTTGTATAGCATGACACAGGCCAGAAATATGCCACAGGCCTTCTCTGGGCTGTACTGTAGGGCACCACCAGTCCTGTCCAGGCATATGAAATGCATTTTCAGCATACCCAACACTCATTTGATGATATTACATGTCACGGTGTGTGATTCATTATACCTATCCTCCACCTTGGATGAGGGCTGGTGTATGGAAGTGAGCAACCATGGCTATAGGGAGTATGCACAGTCACCTGTGGGGGAACAAACAGCATTTAGTGTACATCATGCATTCCCAGGTGTGCAATGTCCCTATGCACATGTCTGTCAGCCCCAGCTCCGTGTGGCCCCCCACACTGCCATTCCCAACCCCCAACCCCCTGGCCGCGTCTGCAATGTCACATTGGTGGGTGCACTGCGTGTGTGTGTTGCATACAGGGCATGTTCCGTGCATGACATGGCCTCCCACAGTCATGCCCTGCTATACACATGCCCTGCCCCTGCAGGCACACTGCCACTGTCCTGTCTAGCTGTGGTTCTCTGAACCACCACAGCACATGTGTCTGGCCCAGGTCCCTGTGCCACAGCATGCCTGGACATGTGTGCATGTTGTGTGTGTCCCTAGCCCTGCCCCCTCACCCCAATGCACAGCCCCCCATCACCTGTGGTTCACGATGCAGAGGGCACACATGGGCCACAGCATGACATGCCTTTTGGTTGTGCAGACCCCTATCAGTGTTCCACACTGGCATCTCCACCAGCTGTATTGTGTGCCGCTGTGTGCTGTGTGGGTCCATTGTCCAGCCCCACTCACCCACTAGGTGGCCATTAGGTAGCCCCCTGCTCTCAAACAGGTGTCACAGGGCTGACTGGTGCCAGATGTTGGCATCATGTGCACTTCCAGGGTGCGTGGCAGAGATATTGGTGATGTGCCCCATGGCATTGCACACCACCTGGCAGTTTACAGAATGGAAGACCTTCCTGTTGATGTATGCAATGCCCACAGGGCCAGGTGGTGCTTGTATTGCCACATGGGTACAGTCTATGGCCCTTAGCATGCCTGACATGTGTGCTACCCTGTGGAAGTGTAGCATGGTTTCTGTCTACTCTTCCTATGTGTTTGAGAATTTGATGTACTCCAAAGCATATGGTGGCAGAGTGGTGAGGAATTGAGTGAGGAGACAGGACGTGGCAGACTGTGTGATGCCAGTGGTGTCACCCCATCAGTGTCTGGAAGGTGCCAGTGGTGAGCAGGCACATTGCTGCTGTGACCTTTGTCTCCACTGTCATGGTGTGACTCATGTGTTGGTGCCTGTATGTCATCATGGAGCAGCTCACAGAGCTGTCTCTACAGTGCCCTGTTGAGTTGGTACCGGCTCACGATCTCTGTGCCGCTCAGCTGTTCAAATGTGACATGAGTATGGTACCTTCTCCACTGGGCATACTGTCTATTGGCCCTTCCACAGCCACGTTGTTGTTCCTCCCATCTCCTCACTCCCCTCATGACTGCTGCCATTAGAAATACAGACCCATTCATGGCTGCTTTGTGGTGCAATGCTGTTTTGTGCCTGTGGGAGGCTTGGACTTAGGCATGCTTTTTATATGCCTATCTTTGCACAGCACATCTGTATGATGCACTGCAGATGTGAAGATATTTTGCTGAATATAGGACTGCATGGCACATTCATGGGAATGCCCCTCCACACCACATACATTATAGTTTTGCTCAGGCGCATCTGGTGTTGCACTGCGCAACCCTGTCCTTTCAATATGGCCCCATGGCGCATCTTCTGGTTTGTGCCAGTGCATCTTGTGTTACACCATGCATCTTCTTTAAATATCCGGCCATGATTTGTTAGTATGAACAATACCATTGGTACCTTACAAATGTTTTTGATACATTAGATATCAAGACCTTTAAGCACCTCTTTCTTAAGTTACCTGATGAAGTAGGTCTAATCAGTTTTTAGCCATTTGAACCTGTCATATCTGTCTAACAGCTGGATCCATGGTTTTGCAGAGTAACTCATCAATTTCAATACATGTCAATCAATCAATCAAAATCTTTATTTATCCAAGCGGGCACCATTGAGCAAGGCTCTTTTGCAAGGTGGACCTGGTCATGAATACATCAAAGTACAGTACAGATGCAGGTATACAAAAAGCAATGTTCCAGGAATTATCTGATTTAACTTAATGGTTCTTACTCTACACTCCAAAGCATTTTGCTTTTTCATTATTGCGGCAGGGTTAATTCTATGAAAGAGTTTGCTGAATTAGGTAGATAGGAATATGTTTTAATTATCATCTTCTTTCATTGAGGCCTACTGAACTAACTGTAATAAAAAGCATGAAGTGGATTAAATATGTAGGTTTGCAAATTTTGCTGGATACTTTTTTTTCTTAAAGGGCAAAACAAACCTTTTGAACATACAGTAATGCCTTTACTGAGGGATTTCATAGTAAGCACTGTATTTTCCTTAATTGGTCTATGTTATGGTTAATACTTTAGGATTTAAGATTTAAAATTCTTTTCATCTCTGCTCATTAGTCTTTGAAGTCATTATGTTGATGACATCTCACTTGAGTTTGATAGCATTATCTTTGCATAATTTAGATTCACTGTTGATGTCAACTTGTGGGCTTCATCAAGCACTTCTTAAAGCACTTCTTAAAGCACAGTCTGATGGTATCCAAACATGTCTTGTCTTTGGGTAACACTGTTCATTGGGAATCCTGAATAAAGAAATGCCTTACTGAAGAGTGTTTCTTTCGTTGCTTTCTCATTTTCTGTAAGGTTCTCTGGCTGTTACCTCCATACCACCATTAACAAGCACATGGAGCTAGCTTCTAGCACCTGGACTATTTGGGAGTAGTGGCTATGGCCACACAGCAATAAACTTTTAAGTAGGGGGGCAGGAGGCTACAGAAAAAAATATATGATTTACCTCTACTGAAACAAGTGTATATAGCAGACTGTTTCACAACTATATAATTTCTGGAAGCAATTTATTGTATGTGACTTTCAAGATTAAAAACATTTATCCTAATTTAGAGTGTGTGTGTGCCCATACTTCTACTTTGGGCAGATCTACACCCAGATGCAACCTGTATTTTTATATTGTCTAAGATGGAGCACCAAGCTGATAGACAGTAGCCCAGTATACTTTTTAAGCATTTTCTTGAACTGTGTTTTTTATTATTTTTATTTGTATTTCTGTGATAATATTGCTTTAGATACTGGTAGGCCTACAGTTAATGTATATCCTGGATATTATTTTTTAAAGATTTATAATTTGGGGTTTCAGTGTTATGCACTGAGACTTAATGTAGGCAATGATGAGTAACTCCGATGTTAAGATAATCTAACTTTGATCCTAAGAGGCCATTTTTTTAAAACTTTATTTATAACTTTTTCTATTTCGTTACAGTAATTAAAGTGCAGCAGGAATATTTTAGTGTTGCATACACATACAAAACTATTCATTTTACAATAATCATATTACAATATTCAGTCGAGGGCCATACTGTTCATTCTCTGTACTAAATCAACTCTGAAGAGTAGTCCCATCTTATTTGGTATCTTTATCATCTGCTTATCACAGTACTGAGTTGGCATTCACCCATTACTGACATGATTTGATATGATATGTTATGTTATGTCATATGATATGCTATTAAGGGATATACACTGCATGATTCTTTTCTTGGAGCAACAATAACAAAATGAATAGCACAACTGAATTTTATTCTAGCAGGCCTCTGATAATCCCAAGAAGCATTAAATGCCAAACTTCCCTTTACATTTATTGTGTCAATAACAAATACCAAAACTGATAGCAGAATTTGGCAGCTTAGTTCTGCACATAAATTGTAGCATTATCTACAATCACAATTTTACTGATAAGATTCAATAGAATCTACAATATGTAAATAATATTTTCTACTATGGCACTCTTAAGCTATTGAAAATATGATACTACTGTCATGGGAACAAAGACAAGTAACCAGTACAAAGCTAAGATTTCAGTTTCATTATAGTGAGTCTGACATATGGAACTGGGCAAATCATTGATATGAGTGCTATGAAAAAGGTTGAATGTCATCATGTTTGTATTATTCTTTCTACAAAGATTTAGGGAGCTGTCAAAAAATAAAATGACCATAAAAAAGTATAATGTAATATGTAGAAATCTCTTTTATAGAATATAATTTTTATTATAGGTACTTGTATATGTAATATACCAGTATACTCCACTATACAGATGGTTGCAGCCTGCTATATTCCAGCCTTGGACTTCTCTCTATAAAAAAGAAGTGACCTAAAATTGTTCTCCTTTATCTACAGATTTATAGAGTACAACTTGCATTAAGCTGCCACTACACAGCTAGTTGCTTTAGTATTTGAGAGTTGCATATGTGTTGCTGATTCCAGCAAAACACCTCACAAAAACTGTTGCCTAAGAGATGCAACTCAGTTTTGCATGGCATTGCAACAGCACTGGAATTGCATTCCAGTTCAGTAGCAAACCCATTTTGTAAATGTTGCTCTTAAGCTGATTGTGATGAAAAATAAGACAATGTGAGTTGCAAATTAGTGCTGGGTGGAAGTTGTGAATTTTGTTTTCAGGGAAATTTTGTGAAATTTCAGAAATGTCATGAAATTTTAGAAATTTCATGAAATTTTGCAAACTTCTGCCAAAATCCAAAATAGTTTTGGTCATGTTTGTGTTCCTGTAGGTGGTACTATAACATTCAAAGGTATATACTGACTCCAATCACCCTACCTCTAGAGTCACAGTACTGGATTGGCTGCAACTCAGCCATTTCTTTTTTTTCTGCCCTTTGCACTTTAATTTGTAGGCTTGTCTGTTGAATTCCATAGAAGCAAATGTTGTTTTAGTCTTTTATATTCTGCCTTTCAGAGAAAAGGTTTGCGGTTTAGTTCTGTAATTCTGCAGAAAATGCCAAAATTATTCTGTGAGCAGTGTAGTCACCTGGACAGTTGTTTTTTTCTGCCATTTAAGCTATAATTTCTAGAATCTGCTGTTGAATTCTGCAGATGCATAGGATTTTTTACCTTTCGTATTTCACCCTCCCTATTAAATGTTGCAGTAAGGTCTGCAATTTTGTAGAAAACTACAAGATTATTCCACAAGCTGGGTAGTCACTTGAAAATTTATTTTTACATCATTTGTGCTTTCATTTCTAGGTTCTGCTGTTAAATTCCATGGAAGTCAAGGATTTGCCTGTTGCATTTTGCTACACTGAGCTGAATTCCATGGTTAAGGTCTACAATTCTGTGGAAAACTGCAAAATTATTCTGCAAGCTCTGCAGTCATATGAGGATGCCAGATGGCCTCTGAGGGTTATGTCTCTATAGTAACTACTGTAGGTCCCTGACATGTAACAGCAGCTTGTTGCTGTGTGTTTTCTCATTTCCAAAGTTATTGTTGAAGAAAAAAGATCTGTGTTCCTTCTGCTGCACAGCTTGAGCCTGTTTCACTCTAAAATTTAAATTTTTGCTGTTTTTTATTCTTCCAAGTAACACTTTATTGAACATTTAAGAATAAAAAAGCGATGCATACAGGAGTACATCAAAGATGAACAACTCTACAGCTATTCATAATAGTAGATACATCGAGTAATTAAACAAACCAGGTTACCTTGGCAAAGTAGCAATACAACAAGATATGTAACAGTGTTGATACCCAATTAGCAATCGTAGCTCCCTCCCCATCATTAGTTGAAAAACAGAATCCATGTTTAATTCAAAGTTAGTCACCCAGCAAAAGCAAACCACAAAAGGTATAAGGGTATGCATCCCTAATAACCTAGACTACAAGTTGCATTAAACTGTCCCACCAATGAGTTGGTTTAGCATTGTTTTTTTGCAGTTGACAATGCATTGGCAACTGATATTGCATTGTTTTTCAACACTTAATCACCTCAAGACCAATATTTACAAAATGTTTTTGCAACCCACTTTGAAACCATGAAGCCCAGTCACATTGCAGTGCAAAATACAGTTGTAACTATCAAGAAAGAAAAAAATTACTCACCTTAGTAATGTTGTTTCTTCTAATGGAGTCTTGCTATATTATGACAATTGCAGTATGACTGCAGGTTAGAACTGCTTCGGAGGTGAAATAATTAACTTTCCATGCAGGCATGGAACTTAGAGAGCGAGCTCAGTTGAAAACTCTGTCTGTTGTGCTTCAAACGCAAACTGTCAGATCTTTATGAGCTAAAACTCACTAAGGTTCTGTGTGGAAGCTGTAAACCTACACTAGCCAACTGGCTACTAACATAAACACTCATTTTTGGCCTAAAACAAAGACTCAAGTCAGGAGACCCAAAAATGCAAAACACAACACCAATTCACCCAAAAGGTAGGTGAAAACAACAAGGTGGGCATCAAAAGTGCCAACCCTGTACTGCACCCACATCCCCAAAACAGAGGTTCTGAGAGGGGCAGGCAGGAGGAGGTCATAATATAGCAAGACTCCATTAGAAGAAACAACATTACTAAGGTGGTAATTTTTCTTCAAACAACATAATCTTGCTATATTATGACAATGCAAACTACACAGCAGTACCCCATGGAGGAGGGACAGAACCTACCTAGGAAATAGGCTCGAAGCACGGCTGTGCAAACCGAGCATCACTCCTAGCCTGGATGTCCAGGGAGTAATGCTTGGTAAAGTGTGAACTGTTTTCCAGGTAGCTGCTTGGCATATTTCTATAATAGGAATGTCTCTGGCAGCCGGAGAAAGCTGTACCTCTGGTAGAGTGAGCCCTCAGGCCTGAGGGGGAACTTACCCAACTTCTCATAGCAGAATTGGATACAAGAGACAATCCACCTGGCAATGGATCTTTTAGTGACTGGCTTCCTTTACCAACCCATGCCGGTGAGAACAGTTGAAGGAGTCAAACCTATGACCCTTGTACATTCTATGTAGTAACTAAGGGCTCTCTTCACATCTAGGCTGTGCAGCATCCTCTCCCCAGAGGAGGAGTGGTCAGTGAAGTACACTGGAAGTGAAATAGATTGATTAAGGTGGAAATCTGAAACCACCTTAGGCAGGAACTTTCTGTTAGTCTGAAGGACCACCTTATCTCTGTGAAAAGAGATAAACTCCTGCTCTACTGACAATGCTTGTAATTCACTTATGCATCTGGCAGAGGTGATGGCTACCAAAAACACAGTTTTCCAAGTCAAGTACTTGAGCTCAGCTGAAGACAAGGGCTCAAAGGGGGGTTGCATAAGCTGAGCAATGCAAACAATAAGATCCCAGGCAGGGGCAGGATCCCTGAATGGAGGGTTGGTGTGAAACAACCCCTTAAAAAACTTGGAAAATACAGGATGAGCTGAAAGGAAGAGGATTTACCTGCTGAAATAAAAGCAGACACAGCTGCCAAGTGCACCTTCAGGGTAGCTGGTCTCAGTTCCAAAGAATTCAGGTGGACCATATAATCCAGGACTGTGGGTAGATCAGCAGAGACTGGGGAAATATGCTTTTCTGAGCACCATATGGAAAACCTTTTCCATTTGGAATTGTAAGTAGCCCTGGTGGAAGGCTTCCTTGCGGCCTTCAATATATCCATTACACCTTGGGAAAGGTATAAATCAGCAAACTCTAACTCTTCAAGAACCAAGCCTTGAGATTGAGAGATTTGAGATTCGGGTACCAGATCCTTCCCTGGGCACAGGTTAACAGATTGTGATTCCTGGGAAGGGACAGGGGAGGATGGACTGCTAAGGACAGCAGGAGTGGATACCAGGGATGTCTGGCCCAATCCGGAGCTATCAGAATGACTTTGCATGATTGGGATCTGATTTTGACTAGCACTCTGAACAGGAGGGAGGGAAGGCATGGAAACTTCCCTCCCAACTGAGGGCTAAGGCATCCAGTGGGAGTGAGCCCAACACTGGGGGCCTGCAGCAAAAAAAGAGGAAGTTGGTGATTATCTGGGGCTGCAAAAAGATCTATCTGCGGGGTGCCCCATCTGGCAAATACTACTCCCAAGACCAGGGAATCCAGTGACCATTCGTGGTGGCCCTGGGAAATCCTGCTGAGAGCATCTGCCAGAACATTGTCCTTGCCTGGGAGGTGAACTGCCATAAGGGAGGTGTTCAGGGACTAAGCCAGAGACCACAACTTCATTGCTTCAGTGCACAAGGCTGTAGACTGAGTGCCCCCTTGCTTGTTGATGTACCACATTGTAGTGGTGTTGTCTGTTCTGACCTGAATACTCTTGTTTGGAACAGATTTGGAAAAAGCTTGAAGTGCTAGAAAAACTGCTCTGAGCTCCAACAGGTTGATGTGGAGCAGAGATTCCTGGGGAGACCACAGACCCTGGGTGGTGAGGTCACCCATGTGAGCTCCCCAGCCCAAGAGGGATGCATCTGTAGTAAGGATTAGAGAATGAGACTGAGTGACAAAAGAACCCTTGTCTCAGGTTGCTCTGATCCTGCCGCCACTGTAGGGCTTGGATCAGGGTTTGAGTTACTGGGATCAGCTTGGTAAGAGGATCCTTTCTTTGAGACCAAAAAGCTCTCAAATGGAACTGGATGTCCCTCATCTGAAATCTTGCTCCTTGCACAACTGCTGTGGAAGCAGCCACGTGTCCTAGGAGCTGCAGAAAATGCCTTGCTGGCCGGGAGACCTGCAGGGTAAATGAGGAGGCCAGGGAGACTAAGGTCTATGCCCTGTCCAGGGGGAGGAAGGCCCTGGCTTCCTGTGTGTTCAGTTCTGCACCTATGAAGGAAAGAAGCTGGACCAGCTCTAGAACTGACTTTGAGAGATTCAGAAGGAAACCTAGAGAGGTAAGCAGTTGCTGCATTATCTGAAGGTGTAAATTGACCTGGTCTGGAGACTGGCCTACTAAGAGCCAATCGTCCAGGTAAGGAAAGATGGCAATCTTTTGCCTTCTTAGGTAGGCAACTGCTACAGCCAGGCATTTGGTGAATACCCTTGGGGCAGAAGTGAGGTCAAGGGCATTGCTCTGAACTGGTAGTGGCCTGAGGGCAGCTCGAACCTGAGGTACTTTGATGGGAGCTTCTGATGGGAATATGGAAGTAGGCATCCTTGAGGTCCAGGGAAGCTAGCCAGTCCCCTGGCCTTAGAGAGGGTAGGATAATTCCCAGAGTCACCATTTTGAACTTTGGCTTTAAAAGGTGCTTGTTTAAATATCTGAGATCCAGGATGGGCCGCCATTCTCCTGTCTTTTTTGAGGTAAGAAAGTACCTGGAGTACAAACCTTTGCCCTGGTGTAGGGGAGGAACTATTTCCACAACTCTGAGAGCCAGGAGGGTAGAGACCTCTGCCACTAGGGTGAGTGCCTCAGATGGAGTTGCAGGTGGAAAAGATCTGGTTCTCAGCTTTGGAAATTTTTTGAAGCTGAGAACCAGTCCCTGTTACTACTTCAGGACCCACTTGTCTGATGTTAAAGACTTCCAGTCCTGGACAAAGTAAGCCAGCCTGCCCTACAGGTAGAGGAGAATCGGCCCTGGCAATCCCATCAGGGTGCCTGCTTGGCAGGGGCTTTGGGCTGAGGAGTGGAAGCAGACCTTCTTGTACCCCGTCTGCCTCTCCCTCTAAAGAACCCCCTCTAAGCATAGGCGGAGGAGGAAGCTTAGGCTTGGTAAAAAGGCCTATGAAAAGGCCTGCCCCTGCCTCTAGGAAGCTGCTTTTGAGGAGTGGCCTGCCTTTCCTTGGCCTGTGCACTCCTATAGGTGGTCCTATATTCATCTATTTTCTTCATGTAATTCTCTGTTTGCTCCCCAAATAGAGAATTTCCCACAACAGGAAAATCCATGGCCTTAGACTGGGTATCCTGAGACAGGGTAGTACATCTGCCCAAGCCATCCTCAGAAGTGCCACAGATGTAGCCATGACTCTTGATGAAACATCATTAGAGTCCACTGCAGCATGAAATTGCACCTTGGATGCCTCAATACCATCCATGGCCACCTGTTCCAGCTCCCTGGCAAGCTGGTCAGGGACTTGTTTCGCTAGGGCCAGCACAGTATCCCATCTGGATTTCTGGTACCTAGCAGCATAAGCCATATAATTTGCTTGTCTGAGTCCCAAAGATGCTGCCATGTACTGTTTCTTTGCCATAGCATCAATCTTCCTGGGTCCTTCTCAAGGGGTGTGAAGCTAGGGGAATATTAGCCTGTCACTGGCTGCAGCCTGCACTACCCCACATGGCTGCATTGTTGGTGGGAAATCAGTGTCGGAGCCTGATAAGGTATACCTCTTGTCCATCCTTTTATCCACAGGAGGTATAGTGTGAGGAGTTTTTAAAACTTTTACTATCTATTTCCGAAAAGATTTATGCAAAGGAATAGACAGTCTCCTAGACTCTGGAATATCCATCATTTCTAAATAGTCTGGCTCCTCTTGGTCATCAACAGCTTCCTCAACAGGGAGCTGGAGAGTTTCAGCAACTTTTTTATAAAACATGAAATAAGAAGGGGACTCAGAAAGCCTTGGAGGAGAAACCCCTAGGGGTCTATCTGGAGAGATGTCCGGATCAATGGGCACATCCAGATCTTCAAAACCATATTCACTCTCCTCATATTCCTCTTCCCCCTCCCCCGGTTCATAAAAATCCTCAAAATCATAATCTTGAACCGGTGGAACCGGCCGAACCGAACGCTTACCTGAAGGTGTCGGTTCGGTCGGAACCGGAAAGAGAGACTGGACAATTTGAATTGCTTTAGCTATTTCCTCAGCAATTGGGGAGAGAACTTTTGCTGACTTTCTAGTCCTTTTTGCTGGAACCAACTCCTCAGAACTGGCTCTTCATTTGCCCGAGGAAGTATCGCCCTGGTCAGAGGGCACTCCCTCCGGTTCGGTTGGTACCAAACCAGGCTGGCCATCCGGGTCAGCGGACTTTTTGGCCTCCCTTTCCCTGAGCCTACAAACTCTCTTATCTATGGTGGCAGCAGGGAAATTGTGATAAATCTGGCAGTCTGAATTGAGGTGGTCAAACCCCAGACAATAGACACATGTGGTGTGTGGGTCAGCCTTAGCAAAAGCTTCCCCACAAACACTACAGTGTTGAAACCCAGTGGGTCCGGTTTTTCTTTTGGGTTTCTCAGACATAATGCCAGCCTAACCAACTTGCCCGTTTATGGCAATCCACCAAGCAAGACACCCTTATCGGTTCCCAACCGTGTCACGGGTCGTGGAAAAAAAACCGTAATGAAATCCGGTATTTTTAGAACCGATAAGAACCGGGAACTGCACTCTAAAAAAGGACTAGAAGATTTTAAATACAACCTGATCGGTTCAAACCGAACCAATAAAGAATTACAAGTTCCACACAGAAAAAATAAATGTAAAACCTATCTATTACTTTCATTACCACAGACAAAGCTTGAACTGACCGGCTGCGGTTTAATTTTGGCTAAAAACTGAAAAATAATACTTTTAAACCGACAAAATGAACCGAGCAGAAGGAGAAATATCCGGAGCGACTGTTCAGTGAGGCGGAGTAAAGAATCTGACAGTTTGCGTTTGAAGCACAACAGACAGAGTTTTCAACCGAGCTCGCGCTCTAAGTTCCATGCCTGCATGGAAAGTTAACTATTTCACCTCCGGAGCAGTTCTAACCTGCGGTCATACTGCAATTGTCATAATATAGCAAGACTTCATGTTGTTTGAACAGTTTGTACAAAGCTTTTTACTGAATCCAGCAACACGTATGCAACTCAGTCAGAAATGCTAAAACAACTCATTGGCAGAACGGTTTAATGTGAATTGTATTGTAAAACCTAGACTGGCAACTAAATTACTAACATAAATAAAAAATATATAAATGCCAAACAAAAGAAATAGTGTGACACAGTATATCAGCTATGGCAACAACACCACGAATTTGTGTGGCATGGGCAAGGTATAAACAACAAAACCTCAGCCAAAAAATCCTGGCCAAAAGGTATGGGGGGGGGGAGTGGAAAAATAATATGTTTAGCTGGGTTAATAAAGTCCAGCTGTCCCAAAGAAAAAAAAAGAGCCATCATAAAAACCCCCAGCAACTAATAATCTCAACAGTAGAAATCAAGACATGTAGGGCCCGCACACTTGATCAATCAATGCTGCCTTACCCACAGCCCGATCAGATAAATGCTTCAAAGTGATTAGTCTACAGTATGCATACTTCCCTCCCACTCCACCAAGGTAGGAACTAACTCAGACTGCCACTTCCTATAAATGGTATGCTTGGCTTCTGAAATGACTGGCATAAACCATAGAGAAAGGGAGATACGCTGAATAGGCAACCCATGAGTGTTGCCCAAGATTAGGTGGGAGGCATCCATGGGGACTGCACGCTTAAGCACAGCAGAGATTCTCACCTGCAGTGAGGTCCCCCTGCCCAACAGTTTAGGATAGGATCAGAAAATATGCAACAGAGTGCCATTCTGTTGGTGGCACCGCCAACACTCAGACTGGTCAACAAGGTTCATCTTCCTCAGTTGGTCCGGCGTCCTATACCACAAATGCAACTTTTTCCATTGCATAAGCTTCCCCCAACATCCCAGCAAGAATCATACAAATGAGACCAACAGTGACTCCAATCTTCCTCAGACAAAGGATGACCAAACTGTTTCTCCCATCAAGATTTCAAAGTACACATTGACAGTGTATATTCCCACAGGAGTCCTTTATAGGTGTGACCAATCTTAGGGGGTCAGAGAGCAGCAGAGCCCCCACTAGCAATCCCCAAAATATTATCCCAGATCCCCCTCAAGGGGAAGTGAAGCTGTGAACCTGTATATGTGGACAACACATGATGGAGTTGAAAATATCTCCACAGATGTAATTGTGGCAATGGGGCTTGTGACTTAATGGTGGCAAAGTCCTTAAGTTGACCCGTTTCAAAATGGAAAAGGTCAGTCACTCTTAAAATCCCTCCTTTGGCCCATTGAGGCCAAAAATTAGTAGACCCACCCACCAACAGCTTAGGATTATTCCACAGTGGCAATCGAGAAAGTGGAACCTGCCACGAGGATGAAATCAATTTTATCACAGCCTTCCAGATGCCAACAATATACTCATGAATAGAATAACCAGGTCATGTACAGGAAGAGACCATAAAATCAATTCAGGAGCTCTACCCTGCGCCAGATGTTCCTCCAAAACAAGCCACATAGCAAGGTCCCTACGGTGATCCATGAACAGCCACATCCAAACCTGCCAGAGGACAGCTGCTAAATAATAACCTTTGAACCAGGGCACTTGAAGACCACCTTTGGCGAAGGGTGCTGTTAACCTCAGTAGCAAAATTCAAGGCTTACGCGCCTCCACAAAAAGTACCTGATTAACTCAACCAATCATTTCCAAATACACTTAGGGAAGGGCAGGTAATGAATGACGTAAGACACCCAGGGGAGGACCATCATCTGCAAAATGTGGGATTTACCCCACAGTGACAGATGGAGGTGCCTCATAGAAACATAGAAACATAGAATTTGATGGCAGATAAGGACCGCTTGGCTCACCTAGTCTGCCATTTCTGTACGTAACAGATAAGCTGCAGATCCTAGCTAACCAACAGCCTACTTCCTCCTACTCCCACTAGAATTGCCTTATGTCTGACCCATACATTCTCTAATTCACCCACTGTTTTTGACTCTACGACCTCCTCAGGAAGGCTGTTCCATGTATCCACAACCCTCTTTGTGAAGAAATACTTCCTCACATTACCTCTGAGCCATCCCCCCTCTATCTTCAAATTGTGCCCCCTTGTTTTTGCACATCTCTTTTTCTGAAAGATGCTACCCTCTTGGACTTTGTTGATTACCTTGAGGTATTTAAAAGTTTCTATCATGTCCCCCTCTCCTTCCTTTCCTTGAGGCCATACATCTTTAGTTTCTTTAGTCTTTCTTCATATGTCTTCTGATGCAGACCCAGCATCATTTTGCTTACCCTCCTCTGGATAGCCTCCACCCTGTCTATGTCTTTGCGGAGATAGGGTCTCCAGAACTGTACACAGTACTCCAGATGTGGTCTTACCAACTGTCTGTACAGAGGGCAACAACTTCCTGTTTTCTACTGGTGATGCCTCTCCCTCTGCATCCCAGTATCCCCCCAGCCCTCCTTACTGCCTTCTCACATTGCTGGCCCACCTTTAGGTCATCTGATATGACTACCCCCAGGTCCCTTTCCATTTTTGTTGTTGTCAGTATCACACCCTCCATTGTATACTATTCCCCTGGGTTTTTGTTTCCCAGGTGCATTACTTTGCACTTCTTTGCATTGAATCTAAGCTGCCATACATTTGACCATTCCTCCAACCTTGCCAAGTCCCTTTTCATCCTTTCCACCCCACCTTGTGTATCAACCTTGTTGCAGATCTTTGTGTCATCTGCAAAGAGACATACTTTCCCTTCTAGTCCCTCTGCAATGTCACTTATAAATACATTAAAAAGGACTGGCCCAGTACTGAACCCTGTGGTACCCCACTAGTAACCCTCCTTTCTTCACTGTGGACTACATTTACTATTACCCGCTGTGTCCTGTTGTCCAACCTGTGTTTCTACAGGCTACCACCCTGGGACCCACTCCCAGGCTGGCTAATTGTTTATTAATCTTTTGTGTGGGACTGTGTCAAATGCCTTTCTAAAGTCTAGGTAGGCCATGTCACAGCCCCTCCCTGGTCTACTGCTTTGGTCACCCAGTCAAAGAAATCAATTAGATTTGTCTGACATGACCTTCCCGCTGTGAATCCATGCTGCCTAGGGTCCTGTGCCCCACTGGCTTCTAGGTACTCAACAATTCTTTTCTTCAGAAGTGATTCCATCATTTTCCCTACCACTGAGGTCAAACAGACAGGTCTGTAATTTCCTGCATCTGTCTTGCTCCCACTTTTGTGAAGGGGAATCACAGCCGCCCTCCTCCAGTCCTCAGGTACCACACCATTTTCCCATGATTTATTAAAAAGGGTAGTCAGTGGTGATACTAGTTCTTCCCTTAGTTCTTTTAGAATTCTGGGGTGAATCCCATCAGGCCCCATGGCTTTATCCACCTTCAGTTTTAAGAGTTCTTTCAGAACCCTTTCTTCTGTGAAAGGACTAATATCAACCCCCCTATCCAGAGTGCTTCTATTGACTGGATTAGGTCTCTCCCCCTGCTTTTCCATTGTGAATACTGAGCAGAAGTATTTGTTCAGTATCCATGCTTTTTCACTGTCGCTCTCTGCCGAACCACCTTCCTCTTTGTTCAGCCTCAGTATCCCTGCCTTAGTGTTTCTTTGCTCCCTAATGTACCTATAAAAGTTTTTATCCCCCTTCTTAACCGAGTTGGCTATCTTTTCCTCGGTTTGGGCCTTTGCTATTCTGACTGCCTTACTCACTTCCTTCTGTTTTAATTGGTACAGTTCTCTGTCCTGCTCCTTCTGTGTTTCCTTATAGTTCCTGAATGCTATCTTTTTCTCTCCTGCCTTCTCCACCACTTCTTTTGACAACCATAGTGTTTTTTTATTTCATTTTGATTTGTTTATTTGCTTCACACAAAGGCTTGTTGCCTCTGTGATGGCGGTTTTGATGTTTCCCCATTGTTGCTCCATCCCACCTTCTTGCCTGTTTGCTAGTGCTTTTCTGAGGCACTCTCCCATTTTGACAAAATCAGCCCTCCTGAAGTCCAGTACCTTCACTTTTGTGTGGCTTGACTCTACAGCTAAGTTTATCATGAACCACAGTGTTTGGTGGTCTCTTGTTCCCAGATGGCTACCCACTTCAAGATCAGAGATCCTCTCTCTGTCCCCATTTAAGAGTACCAGGTCTAAGATTGCTCTCTCCCGAGTGGGTTCCAAAACTAGCTGTCTGAGGCATGCCCCTGTAGGGCATCGAGAATGACCCTGCTCTTGGATGTGGCTACAACAAAGGTGCTCCAGTCAACATCTGGCATATTCAGGTCCCCTATTAGCAATATCTCCCCTTTCTCTGCCATCCCAAGGATGCCTTCTATCATTTCCTTGTCCATTTCCTCCCCCTGAGATGGGGGTCTGTATACAACCCCTGTGCAGATTGTGGAGCCATTTCCAGTCTCAGGGTGACCCACAGTGCCTCCTCTCCTCCCTGTTTACCCTTTACCTCTGCTGCTTTGATCTCTTCCCATACATAGAGAGCTACTCCTCCTCCTCCTCTTCTTCTCTCCCTGTCCCTCCTGTGGATTGTCATAGTTGTCTGTGTACCATGTTTCTGTGACTGCCACAATTTCCAGGCATCCCTCTTCCATCAAAGCCACCATTTCAGGGAGCTTTTTACCTAGACTATGGGCATTGGTACTCATTACCTTCCATTTTATTATGGCTTTATTTCTTTCTGCCCCATCTCTGTCCCTATTGCCTTTGTCTTTTTCTCCATTTAGCCCTGTTCTTCTCCCTATCGACTGCTCTATCTTGGTGTTTACCTCACTAATTACCCTGATTTTGGGGGGGCTGGGATTTCCCTTCTCCTCTTCAGTGCCTCCCCTCTTGGCTAGTTTAAATGCTTGCCATTGAAGCATTTAAACCAATCACCTAGGATCCTGGTTCTCCTCCAGGATAGAAGAAGACCATCGCACCTGTATAGGCCTGCATCCTCCAGGTGGAGTCCCAGTCCCCAATGAAGCCAAATCCCTGAGCTCTGCACCAGCTTTTCAACCAGTCATTGAATCCCATGGTGTGGAGTGCCCTAGCCTCATCCATGCCATAGACAGATTGCACTTTTGAGAAAGTTACCATGTGTGCTACTTGTCTAAGGCCCCTTCCCAACTCCACAAACTCCTGTTGCACTGCTCTGATCCCATTCTCAGCCAGGTCATTCATCTCTAGGTGGATAATGACATCCAGCTCCCTCCTCCTTGCCACTGCTCCCATGATCTGGAGGATTCATTTCTTGTCCCTCCAAGCCTTGGCACTGGGCAGGCACCTTACTTCCCTTTCCCCTCCCTCCCTCCACCAGTTCTACCCCCCTGACAATTGAGTCCCCCACCAGGAGTTGTTTCCTTCCCCTGTGGGGTCCGGGGCCACCCTCCTGTGGGTCTCTATTGTGGAGGTTCCCAGCATCCTCCTTGGTCTCCACTGAAGGTGCCTCCATAGAGGAACCATGCTTTGTCAGAGTGGTGAATGAATCGTGGAGAGGTACAACTGGAGGGATGTGCCTCTGTTCCACCACCTTCACCCTCCCTGAACCCACCATGGTCCAACCACTCCTCTTTCTTATGAACATACAAAATTTGCCAGCAGATAATGACCTAGAGGTCTATCAAGTTCTTGGCAACCTCTGAGGTAATGGCAGTGGCCCGGGTAGTCCCTGGGTGGGGAGAGCAGGTTTCCTGAATCCTTGCCAGGTCCTCATGGAGATGAACAACCTCCTCCCTCAGATCAGAGAGGTGCCTGCAAATAGGGCAGCAACGCAGCCTCCGGAATGTCTCCCGGAAGACTGCTGCTCCACAGCCAGTATATTGTACCACTCCCCTCATGGCTGTGTCCCTTCCAGTTACAGATTTCTTTTGTTTTTTGTTCTTGTTTTAGTGTGTGCAAGCTTGTGAGTGTTTCTACACCCTATTCAGTGTACTGTCCCTTTAAAGATATGAACAGGTGTATGTTGTTAGCAGTTTTGGGGAAGTGATGTCAGAGCCCCTGCTATAAAGGAAGTTATGTGCTTGGGGTGGGTGGGGTGAGGGAAATGGTGGGTGGGAGTAAACCTATGCCATCCAGAAACAATCACCTACAGCTCTTACCCTCCACCCTGGGGAGCGCCTTCCTTCCTTTCAGACTCCTATTTCACAAAGGCTAATTAACAGGTCTAGTCACAACTGACTGCAAATATCTCCCAGCTACAGTTCCTCCCTGGCAAATTAAAGTTAAAACTAAGACAAGTCCACCCCAAAAACAGAATCAATACTAGTTACTTACACAGGTCCAAAAAGTAATAATTCAGTTCAGTGTAGTCTAGAAAATAACCTCCTTGATTCAAGGAAGCTGTGGCTGCATTCTCACTCTCCCTGTCTCAGGCTCAGCAACACCACCTATCAATATCTTCTTGTAGTAACTTTAGCAAGGGAGAAAAATTAAGATGAACCCGGTCTCTCCAATTGGGGGAGATGAGAGTACTCAGATACTTCATTGGGTGCTGTGCCCAAGCCAGGCCCATAGCCTGAAGAGACAGAGATACAGCTCAAATTTAAGAGCAAAACTTTGGTTTTCCCCCAATTGTTTCAGAGGCCAGAAAGATCTGAAAAATGGTTCAATAGTTCTACCAATGCAGGTATCTACTTAGATGGTTTCCAAAGGGTAATGAGATTATCATTGGCAAATAACATTGGCTTGAACACTTCCTTGCCTAACCTGATCCCAGAAATATCAGAAGATTCATGTTGCTTCTGGGCTGGGTTCAAGAGTCAAGACAAAAAGTGCCGGTGACAGAGGACACCCCTGCCTTGTGCCCCTACCAAAGGAAAACATGGCTGAGGCAATCCGATTTGTGACTACTGAGGCCTGCGGGGAAGAATAAAGGCTTTGCACTCATCTCATGAAACCATCCCCAATCCCAAACACCCGAAGGGTGGCAAATAAGTGCAGCCATTCAACAGAGTTGAATGTCTTCTTCATGTCTAATGCTACTGCAGTGACCGGATCAGGCGAGGACTCTGCCACCCACATCAGATTAATTAAACACCTCATATGGTCTGCCTCATCTCTCTCTGCCACAAAACCTACTTGATCTGGGGGTACCAAAAAAGGTAATACAGCTTGCAGTCTCAGGGCTAAGACTTTAGCCCAGATCTTATAATCAACATTCAGGAGAGAGATGGGGCAGTAACTAAAGCACTGGTGAGCATCTCTACTCTTCTTTGGAAGCACAGAGATGCTAGCCTCGCTCAAGGAATCTGGCAGTAATAATGACTCCCACACCTCTTGAAAAGTAGATGCAAGGAAGGGGCAAAATAAATCCTGGAACTGCTTATAAAATTCTATGGGAAGGCCATCTGGGCCTGTCAACTTGCCACTAGAGATCTGACCAATAGTGGCCTTAACCTCTTGAGGGGAGATAAGGGCATCCAAGGAGCTAGTCTTCTTGCCAGATAGCCTAGGCAAGGTAACTGAATCCAAAAAGACCTTGATAGACAAATTCATCTGCTCCCCCTGAGCCAATTTAGAAATGTGGAGCCCCATGTAATAGGTTTTAAAGGCTTCATTTATTGCCTATGGGGCAGTTAAGAGAGAAAGCCCTCCCTGAACAACTGGTATCTTGGATTCCACCGACAGTTTCTTCAACTTTTAGGCAAGTAGTCGGCCAGCCTTTTCCCCTCCCTCCCAATATGCATGGCAGGTGTGACATAGAACAAATTCAGTCTGCTTGGAATTAATAGTATTACTCCTCCCCCCCTCCATGCATAGACAGGAGTGAAAACAGCAATGGTCTAAAACACGTTAGCTATATCCACAGTCTAGAAGGCACCTGTGTAACAAGCAGAGCATAACAGGCAGCATAGCATCTGTGTAAGACACAGTCATATTTTGTATAAGCTGAGGTCATCCAGTGTCTTTTCATTCCCCCAGGGCCACCAAATATTGCGGGGGTCCCGGGGGTGTATGTGTGTGGTTGTGTGCAATAATAATAAAAACCTTTAACAACAAAAATAGTATTAATCCTGTACTGAAGATTTCACATCATTTGAAACAATGTGGGGGAATGATTGCCTGCCTTATGCCACTGTTGCAGTTCAGCCAATCGCTGTTCCAAAGCCTGTTGGTCTTTAACCTTCTACCTTTTCTTAGCCGAGGCATAGGCAATAACTCGGCCTCAAATATAAGCCTTAAAGCCCTCCCAGGACTGCTTCATCACAGTCTCCCCAAGAAAATTAAAATCTAAATAAACTTGGAACTCTTGAAGAAGCCAAAACACAAAGGTAGAATCATTACAGAAACTCAAAATCAAAATGCCACTGTTTGGCTGTGGTCTCAGGGGATCCAGGAGTGAAACTGTAAGACACCGGGGAGTGGTTGGAGATTAAAATAGGTTCAATGGTAGAGCAAATAGCTCCATGAACAGCAAATCCAGAGGCTAAATCCATGTCCAGCCTACTATCAGAATTATGAGGGACTGAAAAGAATGGATAATCTTGATTAGAGGGATGTTCCAAGTGCCACACATCTTGAAGGCCATGGTCCTGTAGCAGCAACTTAAGGGCTTTGCTACCCATGGAGGACAGAGACAAGGGGAACCCACTCCTATCACATAAAGAATCAATAACCTTATTCATGTCTCCTCCCTTCAGGATATACACAGGACCCATGTCTAGCAAGACCTGTGAACTATTATGAAACAAGTGGGAGTCAACAGTATTAGGGCCATAAACTGATCCTAAAATCAAAAGTTTCCCATCTAGCCAACCTAAAAGCCATCAGCCTTCTTTATCTTGCCTGACCTGGTCTGCTACTCAATTAACCCCTTGATGGCATAAGATGACAAACCCTCACTTCTTTGATGAGAAAGAGAACTAATACGCTGTACCCCCCCCCAATACCTCCCCAACTTGTTAGCTTCCTTTTTGACAAGATGTGTTTCCTGCAGGAATATTATTTGACTCCCCAGACATCTAAGGTACATGAGAACCTTTTTGCACTTAATAGGGCTATTCAGTCCTCGAATGTTCCAAGAAATTACTTTTTATGACATATATAAAACCAAATACCATCTACAAACTTCTCCCTTACTCATGTGTCCTAAGATACAGAGCATATTGCCATAGTAACCTGTCTCACAATACAAACACATAAAAAACTAACCAGGAAGAACTTACTAATAAGGAAGTTAAGGACGAACATAATGGGTGAACTATATGGATCTGTTCATGGAAATAGAGTACCAACTTAGAGATTGACTTTGCCAGCCTATAACTGGCACAAGTGGTAAGTAGCAAACATTTGTATATTGGGTTGTTCCTGATACTGAGTAGAGATAAAAAAGATAAAAAGAAAATACTAGCACAACAGCTTTTTTGTTATTTACACGTAATATGCAAAACGTGTCATGTATTTCTAGTCTGAAATGTGACATTAAAACCTATGACATTTGCATTGTACTTACTCCTGTGAAAAATCTTTATTTATAAATAAATCAGTGCTGAAATTCAAGGTGCCTTGTGTTTTTTTATTTATTTTTGTTTACAGCCCAATGGTGTTCACAGGGATATTAATGTTTTGCAACCAAACTCCCCATGGCATTTGTACTGATGGTGTCCACAAGGCCAGGCATGGTTCTGATTTAGTTTGCAGCCGTTTGCTCTAAAATTGTGTTTTTTTTTTCAATTCTCTTCCTCCTTCCCCTCCTCCCCATACTGTGTAAACACCCTCCCTGTTGTTTTAATATCCCAACCTCCAACTCCTCCCGAATGACTTTTGACACACCCCAGCCATGTTGTCCAGCTCTTGAAGATGTACATACACCACGGTCAGGAGTTGGGAACCAGCCTTAGTAGCCTATGGAAGCCTCACAGTGATGTGGTAGGGAGTGCTCAGAATACTTCTTAAAAAGTTCTGCTCCAGAGTTCTTAGCACTTCTTGCCACTGGATTATCGCACCGAAAGAGCATGGTGTCCACTGCCAGCATCCACCATACAAACACCACAGTCTTGCCTTTAGAATACAAATGCCACATTTTTCAAGAAGCTTCTCAATCATACTACTGGACTGGAGGACCAGGAATGCGGGATTATTTGTCTTTTAATCAAAACAGCAGTCAAGGTATTTTTTTTTGGGGGGGTGCAGTTTAATGAAATAAATAAATGAGCTAAATGATGGCAGTGGACATCAAGCACTGTGGTGTCTGAGTACCTACACCACAATGAGTGCTTGGTGCCTCTATACATATTCCACAGTCATCTTGGTTCAGTACATTGCTGTTGAATTGAAAGCTTTTGAGCAGCACCTCCTGCCTTGTGCTAGCCCTTATTTGGAGAACTATATTGCTCACAAATTTTGCACAGACAGACCTGCTTGTGTATGGAGCTAAAATAAAATTTTCTTAAGCAGATACCTCAGTGCAAAAATTGTTTTTGCATGCTTTTCTGCTACATTCCTGGCGTTGACCACTTGAACAGAAAATAAATTGCAGTGAAGTCTTTGTGATGGTGGTGGTGGTGTTGCTGGTGGTTGAAGGGTTTGGCTGCACTGGTAATTGTAAGTAATGTTGATTATAAATGTTAACAGCATGATAGCTGACCATTCATGACCAAGCATACCTGGACATATTATAAAATTTAAAAGTGCAGTCTTTGTCCAGATGTGCTTGCTCAGAGACGCTCGGCCATCTTGTGCACCATGTGGCCTTGGCTTGTGAGGAGGGGGTGGATTGTACTATTTGTATCTGTTTTGTTGTTGAAGTGGTCTTTTTGATGTACTTGCCATCATGATGTCTGACTGTTGCTGGGCAAGCACACCTGGGCAAAGTAATTTAAAAGCAAAGCCTGCAAATTCTGGTTCTTTGTACAGGTGTGTTCACTCAGAGATGCTCAGCCATCTTGTGCACCATGCTGCCTTTGCTTGTGGGGGTGGGTTGGAGGTACTGGATTGTACTGTTTGCCTCTTGTGTGTTGGCAAATGTTTATTTTTACATGTTGATTGCCAGCATAATGTCTGGCTGTGGCTTGGAAGCCACACCAGAATAACAAAAAAGAGAAAAATCATGGCCCTGTCACTGTTTGTCCAGGTGCATTTGGCAAGAGACACTCCACCATTTGCTGCACTATGTGACCTTGGCTTGTTTGGCAGGGGTTGGGGTGGGAATTGTACTGTTTGCCTTTGTTTGTTTGACAAAATATTGATTTTTGATGTTCTCAGTAACTTGTCATGATGATGCATGACCACAGCAAGATAAGCACACCTGGACAAATGAATTTAAAAGTGCAGCCTACAAATTCTGGTTCTTTGTCCAGGTGTGTTTGCTCAGAGATGCTCGGCCATTTTGTGCACCATGCGGTTTGGCTTGTGAGAGTGGGGGGCTGGATTGTACTGTTTGCCTCTTTTTTTCCCCAGAAATGTTTATTTTGAAATGTTTGGTGCCCATGTACATACAACAACGGAGTCCACATATAGTACATACAGTACACCACAGTGTTCACGTACATAGATCACAGTGTCTGCTGTACATATTCCACAGTGAGCAGTCCTGTTACCAGTCATCTTTAAGTCAGTTATCTTACCACATGCCCACTTTTAACCAATGTTATCATGGTATCTTAAAACACATTAAAATGTATCAATGGGCTAATTATTAGTAACATTTGTTTTCAATTACAGCAGTTGATTGATGTCCATGTACACACATCACAACCATTTTGTGTCCACGTACATACACCACAGTGTCCACGTACATACGCAATGGTGTCTGCTGTGCATACACCACGGTGAGCTGTCTTGTTCACAGGAACCATTAAGGCAGTTATCTTATCACATGGACAGTTTTTACTGGTTTGATCATGGTATCTCAAAATACATTTAAAACTTGATATATGTTCAGTTTAAAAATTTGACCTTCATGTCACACTTTGGTACACCAATATCATGAACATACCCATATACAAAACAACTAAGGAACAGTGACCCAGCGATCATGATGGAGAAGACATGGTGGCCACTGGGCTTCTGCCTTAAGAAGAATCTATATGAACAGAGGCAAAACTACCCCCCACCTCCCACAATGAACACTATATAACAACAGTTAAAATAATAAATATCAAAAAGAGTAGGGGAGAACTCAAGAATTGTAGTTGCCAGAACACCCCCATACAGGAATGTAAAACATGCCTCCCAATATAAATGTAATCACACAAGATGTCAAAAACAAAAAGAACAGAAATGCCCACTAGCAAATACCCAAAGCATTTATTAATTAAGAAATGCCAAATGAGAAGTATGACCTCAGTCCATCCAGTTCTTTCCCCACCATCACAGTCAGCATTTAAGGACAGTTTTAAAGTTCTAACATTTTACAGCTGAACTGTCATTGCATATGCAGTAGATAAAATGCTGTGCCTGTTTCACAATCCATGCTGCTGTCGAGGTTAGCCAACACGCCCAGTTGTATTAAGACATTCGATGTAAACTAAGCACACTATTTAAAACGATTCAACACAAACAGCTATTATTACATGTAGTCTAAAAAAATGATATTTCTCACTTAAGATGCAGTATCCCAGGACCAGCCCAGTGGTGCTGAGGGTTGAGGTGTTGGATGCCACACCTCTTGCCACGCTGGCGACCCAGGTTTGGGAATGGACTTGGGATGCTGGGGGTTGGCAGGGGAAGGAAAGGATTGAGCATCTGGAGGACTGCTGTCCCTTTCTGGGGAGGTATCCAGGGCTATGCGTCACTCCTTAGCAGTCCCTGATGGAGATTGGAGGCACCGCAAGGAACCTGTGGTGCAGAAACATTGGGTGGAGCATCGGTGGGCATCAGCACACTGTGCCATGACACCATTGCATGACCATGCTCTAGAGGAAATCTAAGTAGAAAAACCCTGGTGGCCCAGTGGAGTTGAAGTGGGCTCCTGATACCTGCCCACATCCTCCTGCCAGACCTGCCTCAGTGGGATCTCCCATCTCCTGCCTCAGTCTGGCAGCTGTCCCTCTAATCACAGAAAGGCCACCAATGGTGGACGGGCCCTCCTTCTCCTCTGGAGGGTGATATGGGGAGCTGAACAAGCCGTGGGGGCCAGGGGGAGACCACTTGAGAAGGTTTCAGGCTAGAAGTAGCGGCGCTAGTCACATGGGCACCCTGGAGAGGTGCCCTGGACCTCCGGAGACTAATAAGAGTGTAGAAAAAAAAAGATGCAATATCCCTCACTGTCAACAAGTACAAATGTTCTGCAAGATGGCCGACATTTTAAATAAACAGCGAATTGCTTGACAACTCAGAAAGCCATCCAAAATGCTTTAAACAAATTTAAAATCACTTGTTATATGATTAAATAATTATTTTTAGAACAGCAGGATTAATATAACCATTACTTCTGTTCCTCATATAGTGCTTTTGAAAGTCCAAGCATTCCATTGCTCAAACTGAATTCAAAATAGCCACCACAGCGAGGATGAGTTTACACACTAACACACACATTTCAAAATGCCTCCAGTTTGGCTAAGTTAGATATTGCTGGAACTCGTCTAAAGGGAGATACTCATAAAAATTAGTCAGGAAGATGCAGAATATGTTGAATATATATAAATTCAATTTTAAAATAATAAGTGCAGTATACTGTCACCAAAAGGTAAAAATGAAAATGAAAATACTAGGATGCTGCAGCTACATTCATAGCAAGCTAGCTGCCATGGATATGTTTTCAGACACTGCTATGACTATTACTACAGTAATGATGACACTTAAACCTAAGTAAAGATTAAATGCAGGGTGCCAGTATGTCCCTAAAGTGGTTAGAATTACCCCAGTTACATAGCTGTTGCTTCCTATTTTTCTTTCTTGGCACCTTAGTGGACTGTCATTTGCTTTTGTGTCAGATAACTTAAACATCTACACAAATATAAAAATGAGGAGCAAAGCATACCCATAGCAAAGGTACCACAGCACGATCCGACACAATCTCCCTTCTCCTTCACCAGCATGAAAGCAGTCCAAAGTAAGCCACCCAAAGGAGCAAGAGAAGAGCTCTAATGAAGATGACGGGCTCCCTCTACCAACTGCCATAGAAACTGACAAGGGATCGAGTCAGAAACCAGAAAAACCCATAACACCAGTTCACTAAGGTAGGGGGCAAAATTGGCAGTGACAAGGCAGCGGGTTCCTTAAAGAAAATATAAACAGTCAAATCCAGATACACAGAATTGCCATAAGGCATAAGAACTGCCAATCAGGACTGCCAAAGCTTAAAAGAAAATGAACAGGGAGAAGGTGCACCCCCCCAACACATTTGCGTCAGGAAGCAGACAAAATCTAAAAATCAAAGGCACAACATATAGAACTAAGCCAGATTAACAGCAACAATGCTTCTAACAATACACCTGAGGCATAAGAGGAACACTAAACCAGGTTCACAAAGCAGCGTTCACCTCAAGCACTCAGGATAGAAAGTACTAATACCGGCAAGAAGATAAGGAGCCAGCTAATCATCTGGCTACCATTATGCTAATAAATAAAGTCTGAGTTAGCAGTCCCTCAAGTAGCACTGGGGGGAATCTCCATTGAATTGCACTCCTTTGTTTCTGGCTGTGCAGACAGAGGAGCTGAATTCACCACTGGATCAACTTGAGGAGCGCCGACTGAAGAAGCGACATTATGCCGACAAGCAGGGAAAGCCCATTCAGAAGTACATTATGGCTTAGGCACTGCAAAAGGAGTATTACCTCTCAGCTTGGTGTTTTGACGCAGGGTAGCATCTTGCTGCAAAATAAAATGTCTGGCATCTGATGGAGAGGTGAAGTATTCCATTGCTTTGCCCACAAATATGTGCAGTATTGCCAGCAGACTTAGAATACACTTCAAGCCACGCTCATGGGCAGGTCTCGAACCTTGTCAAAGGATTTACGCGGTTTCACCACATGCTTGGGATAATTGAGTTGTAAATAAAGCCTGAAACCTTGCCACAGTAATTCTTTCTTTTGCCGAGCTTTGGAGAGAATAAACTCTAGAGCTTGAAAATGCAGGAGCCATAATATATTGGGCAGGGGTGAGCAGTCACAGAGAATGGAGGTGTACCAGATGGGACCCAGTGAGCATGATCAATCTCCACAGGTGAGTCCAGTAATAATCTAACAGTTTAGGGAGCAGTTGCTGCAAGGAATCCATCATACTAAAGCCCTCAGAAGATTCAGACACCCCCAAAAGGTACCCGGTTAGAATAGCACTACACGAATAGTGCTAGTCTACAGAGTGCTAGTTCGTGTAGCACTAGCATGGACAGCAAGATGGGCTCTACAGTTCTTTCAGTAAGCACTTCCTAGGTTGCTCTCCATGGTGCTCACCACAAACAAGAGCACCAGGATCCAGGATGCTGGCCAAGCTGCTCCCATGGTGTGGAGGACTAGGGCATAGAGCAGCATAGGCCAGCAGCAGTGGAGACCAGGGTTCTAATCCTGTTCTCCAACATTTTTGTGCACTCTGGACTTTGCTTTTTTGACATGGGGCCTTTAAAAAAGTATTCCATGGCCTCATATATTTTAACTTTCACGTGAGCCACTCTCCCTGGAGTTAGAATCCTTCAATCCAGGAGGTGCTGGGGGCGGATCCCCCCACTAAAATAAAACTGACGGCATTATTGCCACACTACTGTTGCTGACGGCATTGTGGTTGGTGCTATTCTAACCCAGTGCCCCCACAAAAGCCACAAATTGTTCCAGCTGCTCTGGGTTTCCTGATCATCAAGTTTGTCCCACAGCAAATGAACCTCGCATTCCAGAGCAACAATCCGACAATCTGTTGGATAGGCCCAGTCCTCTACTTTACTAACCCACTCCTTAGTATCATAAATGTGGGTTCCAAGACTATCCACATCTCTTTTCACTGCCTCCAGTGCAAGAGTCATTCTTGAAAACTGAGAGGTAATGTTGCCCATAAAGATTTTAATTTCAGAAAGCTCCATGGTAATAAAAGTAGAGTCAACGTCTGTTGGTGAAGCACCATCTTAGAAGCAGGAGCCCCAGAGCTGGCAGAAATTTACTTAGTTTATTGCTTTTTTGGCATGATAATCTCCAAGCTGGCATCATAGTCTAACTTCTTGATCTTCAGAGCAGGGAGTTGATAGCTCATACTCCAGCAAAAAGGCAGTTGAAGGGGAGATTGCCACAGATTCGATCAGCAAAAGGCAGAGCCCAAGAGCCAGGCTACTCTCAGCCCTGCTGCATCACATGAGCACCCCATTGTTTGCTTATTAAAAGACAAAAAGTTCTAGGACCCTTAATTTTGGTACTGTGGGAAACATATTGCTACAGTAATGAATTTATTTTGTAAGGGGTAGTCCATAATATCCTTCCTGTTCTCTGCAGTACTTTCTGTCTGTGTTTGCTTTTGAAATCCACAATTCTGTCCAGTTCTTGGTTCCTATTGTGCTACTGAGTGAGAGTGAAAAATAAGACCACATCACTCCATGGTAGGCAAGGGAAAGCAAGGAGAAAGTGGAAAAAGTGTCAGTGGGGCTAGTGTTCGTGGATCTTCAAAAACTGTGTCAGGTTGAGGTGTACAGCATGCTAAAGAAGTTGCTAGCAGATGTGGCACATCCACTGACACTTGCAGTTCCAGTATCAGTGTAGTTCCAGCTGTGCCCCATGCCAGCTTCAGTAGGAGTTGGCATCACAGCTGCTGTTTGTTTGGGTTTGCAGAGTATTCCCACAACAGGTGTTGCTCAGTGTACAAAAGTGGCAAGAAAATCTGCCATTGATGTCGCAGCACTAAAGTTTCAGTCTCTGGACTCTCAGGAGGAGGAACAACCACAGGAGTCTTAGGAGCTTTCACAGGAGCTGTTAGAGACTAGGATCAATGAGGGTGTGAGTCCAATGGCAGTCAGTAAGGACAATGCTAAGGGGGGTCCAGGACCATTAACTTTCTTGGCAGAGCAGGAGAAGGAGCTGGAGCACAATGGGCATGATATGGAAACTGAGAAAGAAGAACAGCCTGAGCCAGCACATCATGCTACTGTAGAGATGGAAGAGGAGGGGCATGAGGCAGATGAAGAAGATTAGGTGATGGATAATCAGGCCTTAGTGTCTGTTCCAGAAAAGTGATAGTTGAACATCAGTGATGATAGTGATGAGAGAGGTGATGTTGACTCAGTACTTGACCCTATTTGACAACTTCCCCAACCACCTGTACAAAAAAATGATGACACAAGTAAAGTGAAAGTGACCCTCTTTTGACTCCTCCTCATAAGTAACAATCAAATGGGAAGAGAAAGGTAATGCAAGGTAAATGGTACATGGTGATCAGCAGCAACAACAGGAAACAGTTGTGCCCACCCCATGCCTCTGGTCTTATCTTCCCCACCCAAGAAAACACAGCGTATGGGCAATAACTCCAGTAAATCCCTTGTGTGGAATTTTTTTTTTTACTTTCTATTTTTATTCCCCATTTTTACTGCCAGCGGCCAGAACATCCTTTGACCTACACAGGCCCTTATACCTGCCACAGGAGTCCTTCTGTGGTCCTACCCACCACCAGCCTTTGCTCAACAACCATGCCTGGATACCCCAACCATAACCCATGTCTTATCCACCACAGGTGAGACTCCCTGGTTCCCACAACGCAGGAGATAATTCTCAATGGTTGGGGCCTATTACGAGGATCTGGTGTGGCATGAGAGAAGTTGAAGTGACCCTGCTGTGGCATGGGCAGGGTGGCTTCATCTGCCAGGTGTTGCTGGGGGGTATTTTATCCCCTACTAAGCCTCCCCCCATATTCCACTCCAAGACATGGTCCTTAGAAGTGACCTGGCATCTGCCTATCAGAGCCATCTGAAGGATGGATAAGCCCCTCCATACCTTCAGAACTCCCCTGCCAGCCCCAGTCTGGGCAGGCGATGCCTCCGTGGCATGTACCAGGTGAGTGGGTGCATGCCAACATGAAGTGACCCCAGAGGGACCACTTATTCCTTCCCACATGACACCACCCTTCCCCTGGATCACCAGGGAGTGGTCACACAACAGAAGGAGGTGCCCTTCCTCCCTGAGGCATCCAAAGGATGCCTGACCTTGCCTCACTGGTTGGCACAAGACATCCTGGGTTTCAGGTGTGAACCTGGGTCATCTGGATGGCAAGCGGTAATTCTACCACTGTGCTAGCTGTCTGGCTATGTTGGATTTTTTTTAGTGAATGATAGTAATGAAAAGTATCAGTCTGCAATATATGCAAGGCAAAGATTAGAAGGGTAAGGCAGGAACAAGATAATCTGGTATGCACTGCTATCTGCAAACAAAGCATGCCATTCACTTGGGACAGCATAAGAAGCTGGCCTCAATGCCCACTCCTGACTTTGTACCTGAAGAGTCTGAAACAAAGAGTCATAGGTATGTAATATTTAACCCTTTACAGAGTTCCACCCCAAGAAGTGCAGATACAAACACCAGTCAGTCTGCTGAATCGATGTCATCTTTCTTCCATATCGGTAGTTTTTTCCACCACATCCCTGCTGTCAGATAAGGCTTCCACAGCAATAGGAGCACATCTGCTAAAGCCACTACAGCAGCCTCCACCATAATCTATCTCACTGCCAACTAAATCAACCAGATATTAAATCTGAATTAACCAAGAACAACAAATATCACCATAAACACGCTGTGGCAAAAGAGCGAAACCCTGCTGTTGCATAGATGCTGGCAACAGATCTGCTGCCGAACTCCTCTGTTGAGAACTTTGGTTTCTACATCTGATGGAGAAAGCTGCTCACAAATAGAAAGTGCCAAGTCATACTTATTTCTCCACCAAGGCTGTTCCGATGCTTTATAATGACCTCACATGTCATGTGTCGCATTCTTTGTCCCACTCTGCAGTTCCTAGCATCCACCTGATGCCAGATATCTGGACCAGTGGCCCATGTCTACTATCAGCTTTATGTACAATACTGCACATTGGGTTCATTTTTCTGAGATTTATGCCATGCAGTCATGTCCATCTTCTATCTGCCCTTTGAGAAGTGCCAGTTGTACAGGCAGTGCTTGTTAGCATACCACACTGATCATGCTAAGCATGCATGGGTTACATACATTTGCCGGAATACTGACCCAACTGAATGAAGCCATTACATCCTGGCTGAAGCTAAATGTCTTCCATGCTGGCTTCATTGCAAGTGACAATGCTCAAAATGCTGTGTAAATAATCAGTGATGTCTGTTGTTATCATGTCCAGTGCTTGGCACATGTCCTTAACCTGGCTGTGAAGGTCTTTCTAGATCATGAAGCAGTCAGCAGCATGTTGACTATCAGTCATGTAACCTCCCAGTCCCCTGGGGTTACTAGAATTCCATCAGGTTAGCCATAGGCAAGTACTGGGCAGATGTGTAAATGTGCTTATTAGGAACTCTTTACAAAATGACATTACTGTTCACTCAGCTAGGCTGAGCAGACAATGGATTATGTCATTTAAAATTCTCACAGCAGCATAAGCTACTTTGGAATCAGCTGCTAGGGGTTGGTTTAGAATGTTCAAATGGGAGTCAGTAGTTTGTAGTTAGCAGTAGTGTGAAGTGGAGCTCTGAATGAGCAGCAGTACTCGGAGTGTGGAGGTGCCTCCCAGTCTCCTGTGAGACTGGGTGAAGGATCTCTGGCAGTCTCTCATCCTAGTGTGAGAGACCCAGCAGTGATAGAAGAAGTGGTGGAGACTATTTGCCTACAGGACCCCCAATGGGTCATTTTCCACAGAGAAGTGAGAGAAACTTCAATTTCTATGGATCCAATGAGCAATCCCCTGAAGATCCTGAAGAGTGTCAGCTGCCCAGAAAGAAAGGGTGCCAGTGTTGAAGCTGTAAGCTACCAGTAAAGGGAAGAGATGTTTTCTTCTTCATGTTTCCATGTCTGTATCAAAGGGACAAACACAACCGTGGGTACAGATTAATGGGACTGTTATTTGGGCTTGGTCTGAGGTGTATGTGCCCAGAGATAAGGCTAGAGTGCACCTGTCATGGCACATGCATCACCACAAAAATATGCTGAATGTTCAAGTTTTATGTTTAGGAGTGCTTCAGCATTTTGTGGAAGATGGAGGATCATTTTGGTGTAACCCAGAAGGACCGGCAGAGACTGGGCATGGGGATGGATTGGGCATAATCCCATTTTATTCCTCAGTCAGGGCTAACTGGCTCATGTATGGGCACCTCGTTAAACTGGGCATGTTAACGGATGTCATCATGCTATGGCAGACCAGTGGATTTCCACAGCACCAGCTAAAGCTTGAAGAAGTGACATGGTGCAACTCATTTCTCTACATGCTTGAGATACTTTTTGAGCAGTATAAACCAATCAACAGCTATGGTATGCAAATACATGATTGTGAAACACAGAGGGCCATGTCACTGAGTCCATCACAGTGGATGTTGATGGATAGTGTCATCCAAATCCTCAAACCATTTGAACATGCTACACAAATTGTTAGCTCTGAAAATGCCCACCTTAGCCAGCTTATACCACTGCTGCATGCACTACACCAGACATTGGTCAATGTCAGGGAGCAATTTGAATTGTCAGCAGATTCTGTGGAAATAGAGCTGGTTAACTGGATCATGCAGCTGTTTGATAGTGATTCTAGGGTGCTTCACATGAACACCTTGGAGGCATACATCCTGGCTAGCTTGCTAGATCCATGGTACAAGCATGGAATGGTGTCACTTCTTCGAGGTGGGAAGCCTGATATGGATCACTATGCTGTGACCCTTTGTGGTAAAGTTCAATACTGACTGATGGTAAAGCATCCAAAGAAAAACCTGAATCAGAAAATAAAATCTGAAGGAACAACAGTCCCTCTGAAACTCTCCTCCTTGTCCTCCTCCTCTGCTCTGTCCACTGCCACATCATCCTCATGTAGCAGTGGCACAAACCATCTCTGGTCAATGCTGCATCAGGTTGGTGTTTCCATACATCAACCAAGTGAGGTCAAGACACAAGTTCAAACGTCTACTACCAATATGATGATGAACCATTGGACTATGGGAAACAAACTCAAAATCTGGCCTGCTGTTTCAGCTCTGGCAATTGAGTATTTAACAAGCCCTCTTCCACTGTCAGCTCAGAAAAGATATTTAGTGCCTCCAGTGCCATTGTTAGTGATCGGCAAAGCTGCCTCCCTGAAAGAAATATAGAGTACCTCACTTTCATAAAAATAGACACACGTTTCATCACACCATGATACAAGTTGTCATCTTCTAGATATCATGAGCCTGGTGAAGAAGATTATGTGGAACAAGAATTTTCATTTTCAGAGGAAGGGCTCTGTCTGCCAGTGCAATTTATGTCAAAGACACAACTCAGGGGATTGAGTTCTCTTGAGTACAACACATCACAGGTGTTCCACCACTATCTCTGTCAGTTGTACATCCATGTTATTGTTTGGTAAAATTTAATAGTTATGAGTCTGCAGTTAGCAGAACAAAGAAGCATGTCACCAGGAGTGAGTGTAACAGATGCATCCTGAACTCCAAGATAGTACAAGTGGGATAACTGTTTCTGAATATGTACCCTCAGATTACCATGTTGTAGTTATAGTGGTGTTGTCCAAAAACAGCACTTCTAAATAGACATGGGAAAAGTGGCCAAAATTCATTCTGCAAAGCAATTTGAGTACTTCATGTCATAATGAGGAACGCAAAGTCCATTGATAACAATGATTTCACATTACTCTGCCTTCCCCCAACCACTTCTGCACCAATTTTAATGTGAAGTACTGTACATTGAAGCAATGCACTTTGCATCACTTCACCTTGTTTTTGAGCTCCAAGGCAAATTTTGCAGTGATTCATGGGATTGTAGGTCACATGGGCTCTAGATTGTTCTGCACACCCTCAGTTCTGTGTAGTGTGTGTGTGTAGTGGTAGATGGAGACAGTTTCCTCTCAGAGCTCTACAATTCAAATCCTCTAAAAGCTGTTAAAAAAGTCTTTTTGAGCCATTTCGTTTGCTCAAAATGTAGTACATTGATTGTAGGAAACCCTCCTGTGCTCATATCATCAAGTGTTTGTTTGCATGTGTATTTTGAATGTTAATTTAGAACATTCAGTCTGCATACCTCTCAACTGTACCACATTACGAGGAACGTTCCTCATTTTACTTCACAAAAGCTCCCTGTTCCACATTGTGAGGACTTGTTCCACATTCAGTATTAACATTTTAAAGCAAAAATCTATAGCAAATGATGCAAAAAATATATTATTCAATTAATAACAGACTTTTTGAACATAAATGCAAACATTTTAACAGTGTTCTGAGCTTCCTAGGTAGAGATCTGATTAAGTGTTCCACATTTTGCTCATTTGTTCCACATTTTGAGAGGCAATGTTCCACATGTGGGGGACAAAAGGTTGAGAGGTATGTCAGTCTGTGTACTGACAGACACTTGAAGTGTGCTTTGGGGGAGGGGCGTACCTGTGGAGGAGGTAGGTTAACCCTTGGAGAAAAAGGCAGTCTTTCTGTTTTGGTTATATTTTTCTTGTATAACTGTGTAAATGTACACACAGTAATATTTTCAGTAATTCTTGATATTTTGTTGCTGATTGTTGTGGTGCAGCAGTGCATAATTTCAGTTTGTTTAAAAGATTTGGTTATATTACTGAAGTTTTCAATTTGCTACACATTACTTCTAGTGTGTGTGAGGTGTGTGTGTGTGCAACGCATGCCATCAAATCAGACACATTTTATTGTGCCACAGAGTAGTTGCAGCAGTGTGAACCTGCTATCCACTGCACCTGTGTGATTTTATACTGCTTTGTGGTATCTTGGTTTTGGACTGTTACTGCAGTGTACTGCAGCCCCTGGACCGCAAAGGTATTCTTTTCCATATTGGATTGTGACTTGTGAGCACTGGTTAAGGTGCTGTTGTGACTTTGCTTCTGCATCTCTTCTTGATTGAGCTGTGCAGTCTTAATCTGTCAATGCTTTTGTATCTGTTTAGTGCCCAGTCTCCATCTGCAAACCTGCAGTTGTTTTTCTTGGCTTCACATTCACTGGCCCAGATTGAAAGTTCAGAAATCTAAATTTGTTTAGAATTTTCTTGGTGATCCCACTAAATACCTGCAAAGAGACCTGCAAGCAAAGCTGTTTCTGGCCATGGCACTGCTGCCAATGGCAAGATTGTCCATGGATGTGGTAGAATGAAAAAATGCATAGCTGATGTCAGTGAAGGGATTTTTCCATCAATGTTTTTTTTACAGTGCAATCTATAGCTTCTCTCATAGTTGGAGGAGATGATGTTGTCCCAGCTGGTGGCGTTAGTCAATCAATCAATCAAATCTTTATTTATCCAGGTGAACATTGTTGAGCACTGCTCATTTGCGAGATGGACCTGGTAAGGTCAAGGTTCAGTTTATGTAGATACATAAAAAATATTCAATATACACACACTCTAGGATACTACATAGAATATTTAGTATACACAGTCTAAGGATACATTCTAATCAGACTATACATTAAATTCAGGTGTAGTGGTAATAAGGGGTGAGGGGAAGGGGGACGGGAAGTGGTGTGCCTGGCTGGTGGGGGAGGAGGAAGATGGTGGGGGCCTATACTGTGGAACGGATAAACTGTGGGCCTTATGAAGAGGGCAGGAGGGTGGCACTGTGGGGTTTGTATAACAGGGGTATAGGGCTGTGATATATGACAAGGGATTAAGGGGAGGTGGATGGAAAGGAGGGGTGCATGGAGTGTGAGGGGTGGTGACTCTTAGTAAAGGTGGATACCTTCCGTGAGTTGGCTGTCTGGGGAGGGAGATGGATAAGATTAGGAATACTCTACTGTTTGTGGAAACAATTACATTTTTCTTTGATAAGCCTTGATTACAGATATTTAAAGATGTAAATGAGATATATCTGTTCACTTTCAGGGTCTTCTGCATCATATTCCATAAGGCAGATAAGACATAACTGAGAGCAGATCTACCATATCGAGAATTGAATTTGGGCACTTTAAGCACGATGAAGTTTAGACTTCTTAGGGCATATTTACTTGATGTGATTTGTGTGAAGCAGTCTGAGACGTAATTTGGTAGCATCTTTGATATCGCTCTATAAGTCCATAGTGTGGCATTCCTGTTTCTTCTAAATTGGAGCGAGGTCCATCCAACTGCAGCATAAAGCAAGCAGTGGTGAGTGCTGAGAGGAAGATCTGTAATAAACCTCAAGGCTCTATGGTAAAGTGTGTCCAGTTTGCTCAGATATGAGTTGGGGCAACGACCATATAGGAAATATGCATAATCTAATTCTGATAGAAATGTGGCCTGGACCAGGTTCTTCTTAGAATCACTTGTGAGAAAGTGCTTTATTCTGTGATAGAGCCCAAGCCTCTGATGGAGTTTTTTTAGCAGATCTTCCAGATGATCTAAGTAGTCAAGTCTACTGTCTACGCAGCACCCCAGATATTTGAATTTTGTAACATATTCAAGATTTTCACCAAGGACAGTGGATATGTGGGGGAGATTGTTTGGGAAGGAGTGTCAGGCTTGTGTTTGGGGGGAGAAAAACATTGCCTTTGTTTTTTTTGCATTTAGCAGGAGTTTTTTTTTCCAGCAGTTGGTGTTGTAATAGGTTGAATTCTGCTTGTAGCTCTATGTATGCTGTTACAGGAGAGGGGTGACTGACATACAATACTATATCATCTGCAAACAGGTGTACAGTGGCTTTGGTGAGGTTATTGTTGATGCTATTGATATAGATGGCAAATAGGATTGGGCCGAGGATGGATCCTTGGGGAACTCCTCTTTGGAGATATTTGAGTGGTGCTAGGTCCCTTCACCCTTCACCTGCTGGGTCCTTCCCGTGAGATAGTTATTAAACCATCTAATGGAGATTGAGTCGAGTCCTATGGATTTCAGGGAGGAGAGGAGCAGTTCGTGGTCAACCGTATTGAATGCCTTACTCAGGTCTAAAAATACAGCACAGACATAATTTTTTTTGTCCAGTTCAAGTTACCAATTATTGGTTACTTTAGCCAGGGCTGTGATGGTGTTGTGGTTGGTTGTAAACCCAGATTGCACTGGATTTAAAAGATTAGCCTCTTCAAGATATCCTCTTAGTTGTGTGCTTACGATTTTTTCTAGCAGCTTGGATAGCACAGGGAGGATAGAGATTGGCCTGTAGTTGTTGAGGTCCATGGGGTCCCCTGCTTTCAGTAGTGGGATAACTTGGGCTGTTTTCCAGATCAATGGAATAGATCCTAGTTGTAGTGAGAGGTTAAATAGGTGTGTTATTGGCACTGCTAATACTTGTATGGCAATTTTTAAAAAAATAGGGATCAAGAGAATCTGCACCTGCACTTTTTTTGGTGTCCAGCTGTGATATTAATTCTTCCACCTGCTTCAGGGTGGCTGGTATGAAGGAGAAGGTGGACTCCATTATCCATGCTTCAGTGTTCTTGATACCTAACTGGGAACGCATTTGGTTAGCCGGAGAGGTGTCGAATGCTAGACCAGTGGTTGTAAAGTGATTGTTGAATGATTCCAGGACTTCCAGTCTATCAGATATGGTTCCCTTGCCATTGTGTATTTTGGCTGGGAGTGTGTTACTTGGATCATATCCTGTTGTCTTTTATGGTGTTCCAGAACTTGGCAGGGTTGTGGCAGGAGGAGTCTAGTTCAGACATATAATAAGCAGCCTTAGCATCTCGTACTTTCCTGGTACAGATATTCCTGGCTTTTTTGAACAGCTCCCAATCAGTTGATATCTTAGTTTTTCATGCTTTTTCCATAACTTGTCTCCTGTCAAGGAGGGTGGCTTTAAGGTCAGGAGCGAATCAACGGTAGGTTTTATTTTTGATGCGTACCTTAGAAATTGGAGCATGGATATTAAGGGCACCTATAATAATGTCATTTAGCACCTCGTACGCTATCTCCACTGTGTTTGCTAAGTAAAACTCTTGCCATTGTGTGGAGTGGTTTATCTCTTCCAGATATGCCTCAATGTTGAATTTTTGCTTTGATCTCCTCATTGTCAACTTGGTGGGGGATGACAGCTTGCATGCTGATCTTATTCCCGTAATAAGGCAGTGGTCACTGATGTCAGTGAATAGTACTCCAACATGTGAGAAAAGGTGAGGTTTATTCACTAGTATAACATCTAATAGTGTGCTGTTGCTTGTATTCTTTTTGTTGATTCTGGTGGTTTCATTTATGAGCTGTGTAAACCTATGTGTATCGCAGAATGATATTAAGGGTGCAGCTGCCTTTGAGAGCCAGTTTAGGTTTAGGTCTCCTATGATTATAGTTTCTTCTGTTCCCTTCTTGATTAGGTCACCCAGGTGGGATAATAGCTTGAGGTCAGCTGAGGGGGGCCTATAGCAGCCGATTAGCTGCAGCGATGTGGTGTGGGAGAGGGCACTTTGAGAGATATGCATTCAAATTCCTTTACCATGGATAATGAGTCGAGGCAGGTTACAGATAGGCTGTCCTTCACATATATCGCTACGCCCCTACCCCTAGTTTGGTGGTCAGCTCTGAATACTTGATAATTAGGTAAGTTTATGTCTTTGTTGGCTGTGACAGGCCTGAGCCATGTCTCAGACACTACTAGTATATCTGGTAGGGTATGGTTAACCCAGGCTTGGATCATCATGATCTTCTTTAACAGACTGCATACATTAATATGGAGAAAGCTTAGCCCTTTGATCTTGGCTTAGTCTGTTGGTGCAGTGATGACCTCTGGGGGTCCTGGGTTAAGTTCTACATTTCCTGAGCATATTAATAATAGTATCAATAGTTTCATAGTTGCCACAAGAGATAGGTTAAAGATTCTTGCTGTTGCCCATTTTTTTTTTATTCTGATACCACTTTGTTTGCCATCCAGATATGGAGCTTTGGCCTCTTGTTAGAGCGCTGATTAGTAGTCTTGCAGACAGGCGCATTGAATAATTTTCTGTACAGAGTTGAAGCAAGGTCTCATAAGATAGTAAATCTGCCTGAGTCCCTCCATGGCAACTGCTCCATGGGTTATGTTGTAGCATTGGGAGATCATATATACATACATACCCAGTCCCTTGTGACTGTTGCAGTAATGCAGTAAGTTGAGTAATGTAATACATCTCCCTGTGTGGCATCCTCTGAGAGATATCCTTTTTCACTGTGCTCAGGATACAGTAATAGAGCTAGCAGAATCCAGAGAAATCCCCCCATTATGAAAAGTATAACTGGTATGCAGAAGGTACTATATCAAATGTCTTTCGTGGTGCCCTCAGTAGATTGCAAATATAAACAACTTATTCAGCTACTGTCCGGTGAGTAGAGTTTAAAAAAAGGGAATATAAATTAGAGGGAGAAGGATAGAAAAACACAATAGGGGGTGCCTAGCATATATATTTCTCACTGTGATGCTTAAGGGCAAACAATGGTCAAGCTTTGGCTCAACAGTGTAGGCAGCATGAGCAAGCAGAAAGGGAGTCTGCTGATTTGGTAGCTAACAAGGGGTATAGAGCAGGCTACAGGGCAGCGAGACGCAGGGGCCATGATTTATGTTTTGGTGGGAAGATGTCTATATAAGAAAGGCTACAGAAGGGGGAAGAGCGGGTGGGCACAAAAATTGTGGTTTTGCCATACCTTTCCTTGGCAGTCCCTCTGGTCTGGCGGTTCCGAGTGTTGGCTTGCGGCTGCCGACTGCCCACTGGCAGAGACTGGCCCCGGCGCTCGACTGTGGGCACTTAGCGAGAGTCGCCTTCTGAGGAAAAAAGACAGAGCACAGCTGGTTAAATGCTTTGCAATCGCAAGCATCAGCAGTGCAACAGGGGGCCGAAAATTAGCACTTTAAAGGCAATGATAATGATATTGAGAATGATAATGCAGGCCGTATTGCCCACGATTGAGTACAGTGATTTGTGTAGAAAGACCAAGAATTCCTCTAGCGGCAGGTCTGTATAACCTGCTAATGGAAAACTAGCCACAAAAAAAAAGTTTCTGCTGGCATGAGTATTGCTTCCTCAATGTCCACTTCTGATCAGTTAACCATTTTAAAAAATATAGTTGAGTCTAAAGCTATTACTGACAATGTAGATGATGTCATCCTCCCCATTAACATCCCCATGGTAGTTGAACATGATTCTGATCCTGGCAATGATAACTCACAATGTCACATTTCTTCTAGCACTGTTGAGGTCATGCCTTTGCCATCCAATGATTCAAAGTGTGGCGCAAAAATATTGGGTGATAATGATGCTGTGGTTGGAATATGTTCTCCACATGACAGTATCCAAGCTGAAAATGTGGATGCAGATGATGTTGATGAATATGATAATGATGCCAGTGACCCCAGTTGGAAACTGGAGAAAAACAAAGTCAAGGTGGCTGTGTCTGGGTCTGTTGGCTTTGATGATAATGATGATGAGCCAGTAATAATCATAAGTAGTCATGGTGGTCAGTTGGAGTCCAAGTGTGTCCAGCCTGAAAAATCATGTAGCACACCCCCCATTTCAGGGGTTAAAAAAACAGAGTCCAATAAGCTGCATCAGGGACATGTTAAAAGTAGGGGATCACAATCCCTTGTTTGGGATTTTTTTGTCCAAGTTGCAAATGATGAGTCAGTTGCAGTCTGTCAGCTTTGCCATGCATGTATGAGTCGAGGTAAAAAGAGGAGTCATCTGGGCATGGGGGGCCAGCATACACTTCTTAAGAACAGACACTTGGCACTGTGGACCCTGTACCAGATGGCTGTTAATGTCATAGTGGGGCATTCACCCTTGTCATCAACCTTACTGAGCATGTTATCCCCTTCTATGAGTGTAAGACCAAGTAGGAATGTCAGTAGTGATGAAATAACACCAGAGGATTACTACAGGCATGATGAGGGTGAGGTTTATGATTTAGAAATCTTGTCAAGTGGTGGTCAGAGTAGCAGTGATGGTGGTGGTGGTCAATGCAGTATGTCTAGTCCAAGTGGCACATCAACCCCTGTACATAAAACAGAGAAAATAACTTCATTTGTGGACTTGTCACCTGTGCAACCCTCTTCATCACACATCCACACCCCACCCCCAGCCATTCGCAGAGCAGAGCCATTTGTCACACCTCATGCAAAACATGTAAGTCAGCTCACGTTGGAGATTGTTTTTGCCCTTAAACTCCTGCCTGCCTGCCTGAAGCATGTGACTTACACTGTGTAAGCCATGTGATGTGTGTGGGCTGCCTGTGAATTCTCACTCTGCCTTAAAGCGGAATAAGGCAGAGTGCACAATGCGAAGTCATAATTACAATGCAAAGTGGTGTAGTGATGGTTCAAAATGGGCACTTTGTGTAGTAGGATACTAATGTGAAGTGGCCACTTCGCGTGCACTTTGCAGGCAGAATTTTACTTCGCTGCATCTCTACTTGTAAATTCCACAGCTGGCCACTGTTTAGATCCCCTGCCACAACAGAAAAAAGAAAAACACCAAAAAGTTTGTCAGGCATTATTTATTGTCCTTAATTATTTATCTTTTTGTCTGCCACTGTCATGTGTAAAAAAAAAACAGCACTTGCTACAAATTCCCCAGTTGACTGCTGTTTAAGCCCCCTGCCCCAAAAGAAATAAAAGGCAAACACCAAAATGTTTTGTCAGACATTGTTTATTGTTCTGTATCATGTATCTATCTTGCTGTTACTGTTTCGTGTATAAAAAAAGAAAAAATGAAAACAGCACTTGCTGGAAATTCCCCAGTCGAACACTACTTAGGCCCCCTGCCCCAAAACAAAAGCATCAACCGAAAGTTGTCGGACAGTTTATTGTCCCATATCACTTATTTATCCTTCTGCTACTGTCTTTTGTAAACAAACAAAAAAAAACAACACGTGCTGTAAATTCCCCAGTTTGCCACTGTTTAGGCCTCCCTGCCCTAAAGAAAAAAATGCATACCCCAAAAAAATGCTGACACATTGTTTATTGTCCTGTATCATTTATTTATCCTTCTGGTACTGTCTTGTGTGGAAAAAACAACAGCATTTGCTGTAAATTCCCCAGTTGGCTGCTGTTTGCCCCCCTTCCCAAAACTATTAGCACTTCTCAAAATTTCATAATACCTGTAGTATGAGTCAGCTCAGAGCATGGCTTGTGACTGAAATCATTTACATATGTAATCATTGCTTGTTAGAAGCCTGACATATCCACCATGGTAAATAACAACCACATTGGCACCAACAGAATCTGTCAATATCACCTCTTAACATTTCATAGTAATAGGAGTTAGTGCATGGCTTGTGTGTGAAACCAGATTAATATGTAATCATTGGCTTCTGACATGGCTGCCAGATCTACCATGGCAAACAACAACCAAAGAGGACAAACAGAATCTGATTTACATCACCTCCAAAAAAATTCTTATGAGTCAGTGGCACAGTGCAGTGCATGACTTGTGACTGAAACTAGATACAATATGTACAGTATGTACTCACTACTCATTGAGGCCCCAAGACGCCAGAAGGTAGCAGCAGAAAAGATACTCATGAGGTCTTTAACGCCTCCAGACATCCTGCACTTTGTGCCACTGAGGACTTTTGACGACTGAGGATGTCGCTGCTTAAAACTTAAATATTTCACAAACTAAAGTGAGTAGAATTGACTGCATAGCATCGTTGGAAAGGTAATGTTCTGCTGAACAACTTCGCCACTGATACTTTATGTCGATCATGTATACTTTAGAAGATATTCGCATTTTTGTATGGTATAGTGTTAATGGCTGACATCTGTCTCTCAAGCTTCACCTAGCCACCTTAATAAAACAGAAAAGAAATACATGCATCATATTAGAAAAACTGCTTTTTAGTAGAAAATTTGTTTTGTACTTCCATCTAATGTATGGATGCTTAATTTGGTGTTGATATGTTAAATATTTTCCCACAAAAAATTGTTTCCATTGTCTTTTTTATTGAAAAACAAAAATTGTTTTGCTATTTCAACCAATATAGAAAAAAATAGGAAATACTTATAATTAATTGCATAGCACCATTAGAACAGTAGGTTTGTCTTTACCACTCGTACTTTGTGTGTAGCACTTACGGTTCATGAGTTATTCACATTTGTTTGTGGCATGCTGATTATGACTTGATTTTGTTCAGAAAGCTCCAGGTCGCATTGTTAAAGGTATACAGGCCACAAATGATAAAACTCTTAAGGAGTTCATGAGGCCTGAGTGAGTTAAAAGTGACTCTACCATGGCAATATGCTACTGCAGTAATCTTTGTTACAAATCATGGAAATTCACTAGAAATAAAATTTTATTTGAATAACAACAAAGGCACTGACAAATATAGTCTGCCATTATGACCACACACGATTTAATCGTATCAGCATAAGGCCTGTGACTGGCTGCATTATGTAATACTCATTCTTACAAGAATGACAGAAGAAATGCTATGAACTTAATCCTAATGTTTGGCCATGTTTAGTTTTGGATTAACTACAGAACCACTGGAATAATTTTCTGCTTCAGCCCTCTAAGTGTGATTATTACCAATCCAACATTTCATATCTCCAGCACACAGGTAACTACAAATTTCACTTTCCATTGTCTTATGTTGATTCCTTAATTTTTGCATTGGTATGAGGAAACAATACAACAATTATTATATGGGTGCTTCCTGCTGCAGTCTGTGCACCTGTAATTATGACAAATGTTTCCGCCATCCCATTGGCGCTGTGTATGAGCACTGCTAGTTGCTATACTGGCAACCCAGGTTCAGGAAACCACTATGGTTGTTCACTTGAGGGTTGTCCTTAGTTTATGGCATAATAATTATCCCATGTGTGGTTCACCACATGCCCCTGGTTTGGGGGGGCGTGGATAGTGGTAGAGTTTTCTGCTGTTTGCAGCCACCTAATCTGTGTTACACTTACTGCACCATCTGAGGTCCAGCCTGGCAGGGCAATAACTGATAGGGGTATTCTGTTTTTAAAACAATTGTTTTTATGTTCCTTTTTTCAGATCTGTACCTAGTGATGGGTCTGCTGCAGCTGCCATGATGTTGTCCTCATTTGTGCATGGCATGGCCATCTCATGAAGATTAAGTAGCACGTAGCATACAAATGTTTCTTTTTTTCCCCACAGGTGAGGTCAAGTCCAATGGTTGTTTGGAGATTGTGCTACCATAGTCTGGAAACAGGATGTCGAGTTAACTATTTAACATTTATTTGCTGGGAGGGGGTTAATAGGGACATGGTGAAGTATTTCTTCACTGATAGGGTGGTGGATGTCTGGAACCATCTTCACACAAGGATGGTGGGGTAAAACAATGGTGGGCTTCAAGCATGCCATGCATGGGACCAGCATCTGTGGTGGCAGAAAAGGCATGGAAAGAATGGGCAGACTTTGTTGTCTAAGCAGTCCCAATCTGCTGACCAATTCTATTTCCCTGTGTGTTTTTGTAAAACACTTAACTCTTTGTGATTTTCTTTTTAGGCCTGTCTCTTTTTGGATGCTGTTGATATTTCAGGCATGATGTTCTCCTCCAAACATATGCTATCATGACATGTCCATCACAGGTTTGAAGGTAAGTAATATGTTGTATAAAATGGTATTATTAACTTTTTTCAACAAGTTATTTGAAGGGATAGGTATAAAGGAAAATTAATATCAATGTAAGTGGGTATGGGGGGGCTGCCGGAGACCAGGTAGGGTCTGTGGTGTCAGAACAGGGAGGGAAAGGATGGGCAGACATGGCTGACTAAGCGGTCCCTATCTTCTGACCAATTCTGTGTTTCCCTATGTGTGTGTGTGTGTGTGTGTGCGCGCACGCGTGCGTGTGTGTGTGTGTGTGTGTGTGTGTGTCTCTGTGTGTGTATGTGTTCATGATTTGTTTTCAGGTCTGTCTCTTTTTGGATGCTTTTGATGCTTCGGGCATGATGTTGTCCTCCAGCCATGTGCCTTCATGGCATGTCCATCAATGGTTTGTAGGTAAGTAACATGCTGTATCAAATTTTACCATTAATATTTTTTTAACAGGTAATTTCATGGGATAGGTATAAAGGATAACTGATATCTAGGCAGTGTGGGGGGGGGTTGCTGGATACCAGGTACAGTCTGTGGTGGCAGAATAGGCAGGGCAAGGATTGGCAGACCTGACTGGCTACACAGTCTCTATCTGCTGACCAACTCTGTTTCCCTGTGAGTGTTTGTAATCAGTTGCTTTTCAGATCTGTCTCTAGTTGAATGCTGTTGATGCTTCGGGCATGTTGTTGTCCTCTGGACATGTCCCTTCTTGGCATGTCCATCACAAGTTTGAAGGTAAGTAATATGTTGTACGAAACTTTATTATTAACCTTTTTCAACCACAGTTTCATTGTCTAAGTTATTTATCTTTGACTGTAGTATCATAGGATTAGTGAAGTTGGGAGGGGTGAACATTTTGTTATGTCACCATGTGTGTGTTAGTGGTTAGGTCCATGAAAATGGGTTACCAAAGTGTGCCATGAGGGTACATTTTTCAAATCCACAATACATCAATTTTAATAAGCTTGTCAAGACACTGTGACCTAACAGTTAAAAAGGGACCAGATTGTGAGATAATTCTCTAAAAGAGATGTGAGAAAAAGAACCTTCAGTTGCACATGTAATGGTGAACACCAAACTGTGCATGTGCAACAGTGGTGACAACAGGTGTTTAACCTAAAAAACAAACAAAAAACAACTTTACTTTTTTTTACTTTACTTCACTAAGCATTTCAAGATACTATGACCCAATAGTGAAAAAGGAACTGTGTTGCTGGGTAAATTCTTATCAGACTTGAGGAAAAAGCACCTTCAGTGTTGCGCATGTGATGGTGGACACAAAACGTTGCATGTGTAACACTGGAAACCACACAATTCTTTAAGTTAAAAAACATTGCCTGCATCCCTCTGTCACCAAATTCCTGCAGTATATTTAAAACCCCATCCCAAAATAAAATAATCCACTTAAAAAAAGCTGGATGCTTTTGCTGAAATTGTGGGGAACATGCAAAAAAAAAGTAATTTGCTTGGACACCACAGTTCCACGTATCTTGTAAAACTTTGAGTGAACCAGAAATGTTATATGCATTGAAAAACTAGGGTGAAGATTTCTTCATTAACAAAAGATAACACTAGAGGCAGTTTTCAATATAACTGTACTGAAGTGCAACTAAAATAAAGTCTGCATAGAAGCATTGGAATGTACTGTGGCTTTTCATGATGTCACATTTTGCTAGGAAAAATCTGTGACATTCTGGAGTGGGACATTAAAAAAAAATAAAACGGGTGTGCCTGAATTTCTTAAACTATGAAATGCATCTGTACTTGAGGCTGCCTTTTAAATTTATTTATCGTAACCCCAGTGACTGTTATTAATTTTTTTTAAATCATTGCACAAAGTACTTGGCACATTGGTACCCCCATTTCATGTTATTACACTAGTAAAATAATTTTTTGTATTTCTTCACTGCACAAGCTCATGTTTTGGCATGGTGCTGTTGATATTGATAATGCCCAGCCATTCTCCTGTGCCTCTGATTCCAGCTCCATGGGGTGTAGGTTCTCCGCAACCAAAGAACCAACCCATAACAAAGTTATAGCTGCTCTGCTGCTGCTGCTGATGATGATGTTCCATGCTCCTGTGCTTCCTCCTCCATATGGTGTTGCTGTCTTCTTTCCAAACCATAACAAACAGCTGGCCAATCTGTTTCTGCTGCTGATGTCCCATATTTCTGGGCCTATCCCTCCATGTGATGTTGGTGTGCCAAAGAACAAATGCAAAACAAAATTCTGTATAGTGTGTCTTGTCTCCCCAAGACATTGTATGGCTGTTTAAATCAGTTCTGTGTGGTGGTTTACTTGCTAGGACAGATATTGCAAAACCCTATTTTAGCACTCTTGGCCACCACCCAATAAAAATGTACAGATTCTGTTTTGTATACTGTATATGATGGATATGGGAATGCCAAGGTTTGCCCCCCCACACACACACAGTCAGTCCTTAGACAGACACTACACCCACTCATATAAAAAATTATAGCAGAATATGAACAAAAGAATGTAAAAACAACTTTTTTTTTATTTTACAAAGTTGGATCCGACTCCAGCGCTATCACCACTCCTGACCTCCAATCCCCTGCCTGATCTCACAACTACCACTAGACAGCATCACAACTCTATCTACAGGTACAGTTTCATAAAAGTCCCATTCCTGCCTACTGTGACCATGCTCAACAGCTGCATAGTATTTCTAGCAGTGATTCATATCAGGCAAAATCTGACTGCTGCACCATATCATAACTCGCTTGAGTGTTCCTCTTTAGTTGCCACTCACTACTGCATTCTGGAGGACCTTTCTCCATCTCTATCCAGTCATTTCAGAAGCTTCACTGCATCTTTAGGATCAGAAAAAATAAAAATTGTAATGTGTTTTTCTGTTTAATTTGTAGTTCTCTTTTTATCTGATCACAGGTCTTGCACTTCTGCCTTGTCAACTAGGACTACAACTGAAGTGTCATGCCTCATTACACCCCGGGGGTCTAGTATTGCACAATACCACCCACCCTGTTGGTTATTATTGCTTACATATTCTCTACAATTCCTTTTTTCATGCTTGCGAAGGGAAAACTATACCTTCATGTCTTGTAAATTTTATATGTTTCCATGTTAACAGACAACTCTTTCCTGTAGCGTTTAGGGATATACATGTTTGCTTTTCTTTGTTTTCATCATTCATGCTAGTCCACTGTAACTATCCTTGAGGGGGTCTCCATTTTTTGGTTGTTGAAATCTCATTGTTCATGAAAGCTGCATTAGCATTTGAGAACATGTCTCATCACCCATTTTTACCATATATCACTGTGCAGAATGTACAAATATCCTAAAACAAAACTCTCTGGAAATACAAATTGAAAACAATTTAAAGGGAAACCCCCTACATTACAACTCACTTTGCAATGTTAACTGAAAGGTAAATGTGGTACTTAACACCTTGCTGCAACTTGTTTTGTTGAACTGTAATTAAACAGACAGGCATACCTTGGAATCTAAAGTGTGCTGACACATCATTTTCTCATGTGCTAATGCAGCACTCAGGGACCATGAGATTTCAACAACCAGAAAATGGAGACCCCCCCCCAGGACAGTTACAGGGATAATGTGAACAGTGAAAATAAACTAAAGCAATCACATATATATTCAACAGCACCATGAAAAGAGTTGTTGGTTGACATGGAAACAAATAACATTTACCAGATATCAGGGTGTAGTTTTCCTTTAACAACAGTTATGCTATACCTGTGAGTATATTTCAGGGCAGATATCAGATATATTTTTGCTTCCTAGGGACCTAGAGTGCGGATATCAAAATATCCCAATTCTAGGTCCAAAATATATATACAGTGTATACAGTAGTAGGTTCTGACTGGCTCATTCAGAACTCATTTGAATATTGGGCCTCACTAGTAGTACCAACCATATTCAAATGTGAAGAACTTTAAAACAAAACTCATAGCATGGCACTGTCAGAACGAGAATTGTGCAGCACAAAATATCTACAAAATGAGAGGTATTTCATTGATAGCTATCTTTTATTTTTGTTTTTATAATTAGGGAAAAAAGAGCAGAAAATGCAAATCTTTTCACTTTTTTGACAAACAACCCCAAATAATTTTAAAAAGAAAAATGATAGCATGGTGCTGTGACCATGACATTTGTTCAGCACAAAAATATCTGCAAAATGGGTGGTGTTTCATTTATGGTTATCTTTTTAATTGTTTTATTATTAGCAAGAAAACAGCAGAAAATTTAATTCTTTTTACTTTTTCCAACAAACAAATGTGAATAACTTTAAAACAAAAAAAGGATAGCACAGTACTGTGAGCATGAGATTTGTTCCACATGAAAACATATACAAAATTAGTGTATGTATGTTAATTTTATTTGTTCAATCATAAAAAAAGATCATTACAAAAATTTGCTCAGATAGACAAAAAATAAGCAATACATTTCACAATTAGATCACATAAATATTGTGTAAAACAGCAGATAGTTTTAGTAGCATTTAAACAGGAGCTTTAACCCTGAATGGCAGACATTATTTGTTTCCTTATTTTCTGTATGTTACATAAAAAAGAGCAGTATTTCTGATAATATACCCATCCTCTGTAGTGAAAAGAATCCTTAATATTATCTCATTCGGGCAGTCTATAAGGGTGACAAGAATCAGCCCCATCCATCTCTGTCTGGCAGCCCTATACCACTAACATTTCAGAACTACATGTTCCAAGTCTTCCCTCTCATTGCTACCACAAAAACAATAAGTGCACTCTTGATCATAATTCTTATGAAACCTACACTCAAGAACATTAGACAAGAAAAAAAAATCCGGAATCTTGAATAGGTCCGGCGCATCTGAAGTTGTTCTAAGTATTCTAAATAATAATGGCAATAATGGTTACAATCATTTCGAGCATACCAGATTGAGAATTTTGAATCCAGTATATAATGTAGATCATAGATCCTATGTTTCTCAATAATCAAATACTTGAGACATAATCCATAGCTTTTAGAAATACTAATTCATTGAATAATCAGTACAAACAAATTCAAAAGACCAACTGATTTCAATATCTCTTTAATCAAGGACAACCATTTAGATTTTTTGCAGTCCAGAAGTTCCCATTTCATTTTTTCCAGTAGACATTTTTTTGCATAGCGTTGATCTGGTAAAAGATTAAGCCTAATTCAGAAGTTGACTACATGAGATTCAGCTAAAGCAGTCAAATTGGAAAAACCCAGCTTTTCTCTGAAAAACTGAGCAGGAGTTTTTTTAGAAAAGCCAATGGCTCTTCTAAGCACTTGTATCACTGGCTTCTCTAATTTAGTAATATATTTATGATCCCATATCTCACTCCCATAAAGAACTTGGGAATTATATTTCACATCAGTAGTCCTTAAGAGAGGAAGAAGTGAGTTTCCACCATATTCATAGTTAAAACTGCTCAAAGCTTCAATAGTCCTCTTAGTTTTCACTGAGATGGCCTCACAATGCTTATTCCATTTAAAAGTAGAAGACACCACAATTCCCAGATACTGGTATTCATTTACAAGTTCCATCTTTTCAGGCTTTATGAACCAGTTAAATTTACATGTGGTGCCACCCAATACCATAGCCTTTGATTTATTCATGTTTATTTTAAGAAAGTTCTGGTCTGAAAAAATAGCCAACTCATCTAGCTTTGTCTGAAGTAGCTTTGGGGTTAGTGATAACAGTAATATATCATCAGCATAAGCAATAATTCCACATATATCTCTTCTGATTTTTGAGGAATCAGCATTTAAATCATTTATACTGTACTTTCTAGAAAACTGTTTATATAAATTGAAAAAAGTGAGGGAGCAAGGATACAACCCTGTCTCACACCACAATTGGTATTAAAATGTTCAGTTAATCTCACCCCACTATTTCTAACCTGAGCCCAAGTATTGGTATATAATAGTTTAATTGCATTAATAAGCACAGGATCAATTCCATCACTCCTCATAATATACCACAACAGTTCTCTATTTATGGTATCAAAGGCTGACAAGAAATTAATAAATGCCATATATAACTTCTGACCTTTCAATTTAACATATTTTTCTTGTAAATGTTATAATATGTAAATATTATCAAGTGTCGAAAAAGACTCATGAAATCCAGCATGTCCCTGGGAAAAATCACCCAGTTCTTGAATGTTCAGAGTCAAATGATTAAACAAAATTTTAGAGAGTATTTTTTCCATAATATCAATTACGCTAATAGGACAATAATTTGCCAGACTCTCCCTATTGTCTTTCTTGAAAATGGGTACAATAACAGAACCTCTCCATGAGTCAGGAATATGATTAGTTGTTAAACAAGTATTATAAAAATATGTCAGCAACTCGACCCATTTATGTTTCAACTGTTTTTAAATTTCAGTGGGAATTAGGTCAGGGCCTGGATCCTTGTTATTTTTAAGACTGTCTATTGCCTTACTCACTTCAGCTTTAGTAATAATTAAATTTTGAGCTGTGAAACCACATTTAGCTTGAATGAAGGAGTAAGCTTATGTGTTTCTTGAAATAGAATCTGTGCATAATAATTGCACCAGTCCCTATCTCCAATAGCACTTTCTATTTGATTAGTAGCCTGCTTACATCCATGGGCTACCAACTGCCAGAAAGTTTTATCATCTCTGGCTCTAATTGCCTGATTCATTTGTTGCCATTGATATAAATAATATTGTTTCTTTTTATCAATTAATCATTTCCTATATTTGTTTCTTTCTATCCTTAATTGAACTAAATTGTTAGCAGTAGATGAATTATTGTACTTCCTCAACTGTAGACTCAGCAAATGCTTCTGAGTTAAACATTCATTATTAAACCAACCTTTTTTAAAATTTTTATTGTTAGATACCTCCATATAAATATTTTGTTGAATCTTTCCCAAAATCTCTTTCATATGCTTATTTTCAAACTCGAAATCTATAGTAGTAATTTTATTGTATTTGTAAAAAAGTAATTCCAGATTTGGACAAACATCTTGATCCAAAATACCTGTCCAAATTAGCCTTTTCTTATTATGAACCTCTACATTGGCCTTATTAACAATTTGTAGTGTTATTCATTCAGTTCTAATTAATTCATTGTTAGCAGTCAAACAAACAGGATAATGGTCACTCTCTATCCTGTCATCAATTCTGAGTGTCAACCAAAAATTCAGATGGCCTCTCCATAATGCTAAATCTATGACCGATCCGGCCAGTGCAGAGTGATACGTAAATTCCCTGTCATCATCACCACACAACCTACCATTTAATGGAAATATGCCATTTAACTTAAGCACTTCAAGTAGCCTTTTTCAATTTCTATTTATAACCAAATCTTTAGATCTCCTAAAAAATTTTGCAGCTTCAGGATAAATGAAACCTAATATTGTATCATCAGCCAACCCATCATATTTACCAATTCTTGAATTAAAGTCACCAATCAATAAAATATGGTCATCTGGAAAATCTTCAACAATTTTAGTAATTTGACCCTCTAACTTATGCCAAACTTCTTTTTCCAAAAAAATTTGAGGACTTAGGTGGAATATATGTATTACATACAATTATAGAGAAACCATCTCCTAATAATCTTATGATTCCAAAATGATTATTTAGCTCTATTTGAGAGCAGTAAGCAACAACATTTATTTTAACATAAATAATCAAGCCCCCAGCTCTTCTCCTGAGTTTTGACATTTTGCTCCCTGGGTAATGAAAAGTTTGATAACCATCCATTTTAATATCATCATCTGGTACACGCCAAGTTTCTTGTAGGCAAATCACAGAAAAACCAGACAGATATTCAACAAATTTTGTATCCACCAATTTGGCCCTAAACCCAGCGATATTCCACGATATAAAAGTTAAATGATTTAATAAATCCTTAAAAGGCTGGCCTATTTGTATGTTGATTACTGAGTCATGGGGGGGTCCATGATTTTTAGGATTTGTCAGTCCACGAAGTCTACTAGTGGCTCAAATCTATTTTCAAGTCTCAAATCAGTCCAGCAACTTTGCTTTTGATCCTGTAGCATTGGTTTGCCCATAACATTTTGCATCTGTATATTAACCAGGCTGCCGGAAGATTTAGAATGCATAGGTTTTTAGGACAAGATATCTTGTTGGCGGCAGCCTAAAGGTTAAAAGCCTCTTTAATTTTAACTGATACAGGGCCATCAGAAATCACTGATGAATCAACAACATGGCTTCCCATATTGTCAAGAAGCACTTCCTTAGCCAAAATGTTTTCACTTACTTCCTTATTACAGCATAACACATCTACCTGACAGTCTTGATACAAGCTAGGATGTCTAAAAACATCCATACTTCCATTTCTTCCTAATCTGATCCCAATAATATTAGAAAGAAAATTACAGAGCAAAAATCTAAGCTTATCTCTGGTCTCTTTGTACATTCATCTCAAACAAAATAGTGTGAGTGAGACAGGGCTATATCCATCTTCTCCCACTTCCATTTATTTGTTAACACAATGATCCACCAACTCAAAACTCAGGTTTCCAAAAGATAACCCCTCTACATTTCTCTAAATATAATACAGTACCCTTTTATAATAACTGAAAACTTTAATCACTGTAGACATCTCATCAAATGATGTGTCCCTGGTAAGGGCAAGAGCCTCATCCTCCACAGAGAGACCCACCGTGTCTCTAAGGAAGGACAGGATCTGTATCTTCAGATGCTCTTCTGTCACATCAGCCTCCAGCTGTAAGCCCAAAATTCTGTTGTAACTTTTATAATCAGGTATGCTGGAGAGTTTATCATTACTACCATCATTTAGAACCTGGATCTCATTGGAAACTTCCTGACATATATTCTTTAAAACATTTTTTTTATCATCCTGCTTACTAAATTTTAATTTCCAAACACAGTAGATTGTACAGACCCATCAGGAAGTCCCTCTTTTACATCAATAGGTTCGGTGAATTCAATGGTTTCTACATCACTTAAATTATTATTATTATCAATACATGGATCTTCAGTTGAAAACACCCTATCCTTTTTATTTCTATATTTCCTTTTCCTCTTTTTGTTTATATTTGGTAGAACACTAACATATTTATTATTAGCATTCTTTTGTTGTGGACTTTGCTGTTGTTTTCTTGATTTTCCTGTTATTATTTGTTTTCTTTTATCTTTATCCTTTTTAACAGTTTCTCTATTATTTCACTGTTCCTGATATTCCTAGTTTGTTTATTTTGTCCTCATTAGCTATCAAAGATTCATGGCTGTTAACTTTGACTGTTAAGGAAACAGGGCTGCTAGTAACCACTGGACTACCTAAGTCTTCTGCATAAATCATTGGAGCAGAAGAAGTATCTCTAGGTGGATAGATGTTATTTAATGTTCTAGTTAAATCCTCCATCTTAGCACCATTGATAGCTATATTTGTTTTCAGATTATCCAACTCTTCACTCACCATCACAAACTGCTCCATCAAAATTAAGTTATCTGCATGCTGATTCTTCATTATATCAATTAAGTCCTGACTAAGCTCTGTAGGATAATACATCATTGAGGTCTTTAAACACTCTTCATTAGAGTTACCTGGGGTTACTGATTCAATTACCCTAGGGATATGATTATCCTGGGAAACTATCTCCACTTTTGGAGTACTTTTTGATATTAAATCTGTATTTAAAGATTTTAAATCAAGTATCGTATTTTGTAAATCCATCATTATCTCACATATTGGTATTAAGAGGAGTTGTATTCCCCAGAGAGGTGTTGTTGATAACAAACCTACCTCTGATGGATCTATCAGGTTTCTGAGGACTCACATCAAGACTCTTTTCAACTCCAAAAGATATCCAATTATCTGACTCATGGGGAGACAATGAAAAATTACATCAGCCCCTGCCACAGAGACATCTAATATCCTCTGATTGGCATTTATTAAAATCTGTGAACTTCTCCCCATTTTTGTCTGGAGTTACTACATTGAGCACAGATATCTGATGATCTAGACTGTCTTTAACATAAGTTAAATCTTATTACTTAGATCTTACTGGGACCATTAATTTCGGTGTTGAAGTAGAATTTACAGATGTTAAGGATGTTAAAACATTCTGTTCTTGAACATCCACCTTGTCTTCTACCTCTCCCTGTATTCTCTTTATACTATCCTCATTATCCTCGTTACCCTTAATTGTTCTTGTAATGCAATGAGCAACAATACTTGTTTGCTTAGTATGCTTTGTCTTCTTGGACCACTTATTTGGATCAACCTGTTCAAACTGTAGTTTTAAGGGATTTAAAAGATTTGAAGATTTATTAGAGCTGAATTTAGAATTTTCTGTTTTATTACAGCCCTCAGGTGCACTCTTCCCTTTCTTTTTGAGGATCGTTTTAGAACTAACCTTTATAAAGTCATCCAGCTTCTCAAAATTAGAGTCAGGTTTTGTGTGACTATTAAAATTATTACCACCATTATTGCCATTATTATTAGCCCTTTTACTTTTTCTTTTTAGATTCATTTTGCTCTCTTTACCAGAGGGCAATGGGGGGGGAAGGGAACCACATCTGGATTTAACCCCCTTGGGCATCCTCTTCTATCACCCACAGATTGAGCTCTTGTAACCACCATACTTCACAAAATAAATACATACCACACTAAAAATCACCAGCTAAATAGCTGCAAGTTATTAAAATTTAAGAGTCTTAAAGAATATATTTTTAGTTCAAAGAACCACTAAATTCAGATACAAAATATACAGAAACATCTATATCTAATAAATTAATTTGTGTTATGCAGCAATCATGCTCTCAATCACATCCAAAAAGTCCAGTGAGTCACAGGAGAATTGGTTAAATGGTATTCAAGCAGTTCAGCAGAGCAGAAAGCAATTTAACTCCCAAGACATATCAGGAAGTATCCAGCTTGTCCAATTTCTCCCACCTTCTCTATTGCTTGACTGCTCAGCTGTTCAACCTTTAAAAGTGTTAAGACCCCCTTGCAGCTTATCCAGAGGAATATTCAAATTCCAAGATTTCTACATTCTGGGAACATCCACTTTTCCAAAATCTTGCACATATACATAGAATAATAACTATGCATCCTTTTATCTCTCTGGATATTTAAAGCTTTTAATTCTGTGACAGAAGCATGATAAAATCTAAAAAAGAAAAAGAGGAAGTCAATAGAGTGTCCAAGTAAAATTAACCTGACCTAACATATAAAACACAAACACAAGTAAAATAAAACTAAAAAACACAAATTAAAGAAAATCAGTGCCACAACTCCTGAGAGCCCCCCTCAGTATCTAACAAGAAAGACAGCTTACTTTGTTAGTTCCAGAAGCAGATGCATTTCAAAAAATAGCAAAGATAGCAGCTGGAAAACCTCTGGCATAAACACGAGAGCAGTACAGCAAAAAAAAAAGCACAAAGTAAAAAAGCCTTATAATGCTGTGATCACTGCTATACTCACTACCTCGCTGAGTGCAGCTTAGTCCTTCAGCCAATTTGTATGATCTGGCTAGGAAAATGCCACACATGCACTATAAGCACACGACCCACGTGATAACCACCACCAATCAGGAAAAAGGATAGTATGTAGGGCGTGAAAATAAAATAAAATAAAATAAAAAAAATGAACACAATGAAAGAGATAAACAGCTAAACTGGATTGAAAATCCACCATCATTGCAAGAAAAACTAAAGATTTAACCATAAAACACACCGATCTCTAAACAATAAAAAATGATTCAAAACAGATTAAAATGGCTCACAGTAACAATGCAGCTTTATAATTAAATATCTCATTGAAACACTGCTTAACACTGAATCATTGTTTTAAATATCAAATAGCAAAAAATAAAGACAGAAATTGTTAGAGTTTATGTGTTTCCAACAGTGGCTAGTGCAAAAGACTCTTTTGTTCTTCACCACTGGAGCTAGATGGCAGTCCACTTCCACTTGACTCAGACTTGAACCTTTCTGAAGGGCTCCTCAATTCTCCCTCAATCCAACCCACCACCACTGGTTTTCATCCTGTAAGAAGAACAAAAAACGCCTGAGGGAACAGCCGACCAAGACAGAATACAAGAAATTCTGGTAAGAACTGCTAAGTTTATTCCACAGGTGGCATACCTTTAAAAAAAGGATTTAAGCTTTTAGCAGTCCCTGCTCTCAGAGTTCCTCCACAACTCAGCAGAGTGCAGTTCGGCCACAGTCACCTATGGCAGCAAACCCCCGCCTTCCTCCCTCCAGATCCTAGCTGAACCAAGAGTGCTTCATTTATACACACCTTTTAGTTGTTTTTTTTATAATTAGCAAAAACAGCAGAAAATTTCATGTTTTCACTTTTTGCAACAAACAAATGCAAATAACTTTAAAATAAAAAATGACAATGTGGTACTTTGAGCATAAATGTTGATCAGGATATAAATATCTACAAAATGAGTGGTGTTTCATTTATAACTGCCTTTTCATTTTTTCTAAGAAAAAACAGCAGAAAATGTTATTTTTTTAACTTTTTTGACAAACAAACACAAATAACTTTAAAAAGAAAAATGATAGCATCATACTGGGAGGACGAAATTTGTTCAGCACAAACATATCTGCAAAATGAGTGGTGTTTCATCTATCGATTCTTTTTAGTTTTTGTTTTATAATTAGTAAGAAAACAGAAGAAAATTATATTATTTTCACTTTTTCCAACAAACAATATGAATAACTTTAAAATGAAAAAGGAAAGCACAATACTGTGAACACAACATTTGTTCTGCACAAAAATATCTACAAAATGAGTAGTGTTTCATTTGTATACACCTTTTAGTTTTTTTTATAATTAGCAAAAAACAACAGAAACATCCATTTTTTCACTCTTTTGCAACATGCAAATGCAAATACTGCAACTTTAAAATGAAGAAGTTAGTTATACTAAGTTACATACTAAGAATGTTAGATGTACAGAAGGTTTTTGACCCATGTGAGTACATCTCCAGTATCTGGATAGCCTTATGCCCCATTTAATAAGAATTTATCAAGGGAGACTTAAAAAATTTCCACATTGTCTGTTTCTAACAATAATTTTGGTAATTTATTCCATATGGTTATAATTCTTTGGGTAAAGAAAGAACGTCTGGTACCTACTTTAGGATATGTTAGTGCCAATTGGAATTTGGCTCCTAAGGTTACATTCTCTCATGTTAAAGTCATTCCTAATTGTGTCATTAAATCATTATCTCTGACAATGTTAAACATCAGAAGAAGATCCCCCCTAGTTCTTCTCATCTCCAATGAGTACAAATCCAGTTCCCTCATTCTGTCTTCATAGTCTCTGTTCTGCAAACCATCAATCATTTTGGCAACCCTTTGCTGAACCCCCTCTAATGCATTGATATCACATCTGAGATTAGGACTCCATAATGGTGAACAATAGTCCAGGTGTGGACACACATATGCTCTATAAAGTGGGAGCATACATGCCCTGTTTCTAGTAACAAAGGATCTCTTTATACGCCCTATTATTTTGTTGGCTTTTTTTATATAGTTACAATGTGAGGTAAATGTGAGATCTGCATTAATAATAACTCCAAGATCTTGTTCTTCGTTCACTGATGCCAATATTGAACCATTAAACATAAACTGTACATTTGGATTGTTTTCAACTAGGTGCATAATAACAGTTTTATCGGTGTTAAAATCCATGTTGTTTAGTTTGGCCCAGTTTTCTAGGTTTTGAAGGTCTTTATTAACATCTGCTATTTCATCTGATGATCCCACTTTAGCTGCAATTTTGGTATCATCTGCAAATTTTAGCATGATAGTTTGAGCATAAAAGTTGATCAGGATAAAAATATCTACACAATGAGTGCTGTTTCATCTATAGATACCTTTTGGATTTTTCATAAGTAGCAAATAATGGCAAGAAATTAAATTTTTTCACTTTTTTGAAGGTATGGCATAAATGGAATAAACAAACCCACTACTGGAAATATTGTCAATATTTTTTTTTTCATGCCAATTGACCCGATAACATCATGAGTGGTGGGCAACCCCCTACTGAAAATATTGCCAATATTTTTTGTTCTCATGCCAATTGATCCAATAACATCACTTGTGGCTTCTCCACTCGTGATGTAATCAGGTCAATTGGCACTCAAACAAAAATTTTAACAATATTTTCAGTAGGTGGGTTCCATATCGCTAATTTATATTGAAAATGAGACTTCTCCATCACAGTCCATTTACTCCACATTCCTTTTGGGTGCAATAACGTAGCAACATTTTGTTTGCATATAGAATGACAAAATGAAAATGATGTGCTCCATGATGTGTCATCAACAAAATATTTGTCAAATGACCAGACAGCGAAACCAGCAGGTCGACTGCATTTTGCAGTCAGCTGCCAGTTTCCAAACAACACAAGTGTTTTCTTTGGGAGACTTCACCCCCGAACCCCTCATGTGGGGGGCTGCACCCCCACACACCCCACTTAGGATTCTCAACTCCGAGTTGGAGCTGATTCAGGGGAGTGCAGGACCTCTGACAGACAGTACCGGGTTCCAGCGGGTTTCTCACAGTGATGTGGTGCTGTTATAGCTGTAGGGGACTCTGCTGTCAAACTGTCGATGGGGGTGTATACCAAAATGATGCACTATAAGGAATACACTATGCTGAAGTTAAAATTTATGATGCAAGGGAAATTATATTTTGTTGTTTTAAAATCTGTCCCATACATGAAGGAGATCACCAAAAAGCCCTTTTTGGCAAAAATAAAATTCCATTTTTGTAATTTGAGGGATAAATGTCTATTAGCTGTTCTGTTTTCACATTTTATGTGCTATATTGCTTAAACTAGATTTGTGCTCTTTTACAAGGTATGTGCTGATATGTTCTGTAAAATCTACTACATTTGTAATACAGTACACATGATGACAATAGCATGTCTTGGTTTTTACTCTCAACATGATATTGTCTCGCTGTGGGGAATAACAAGGGCTAACTTATTTTGTGTCATGCTTATTGTTATCAATTTACAGTTTGGTAAAACTCACCTATTATACACAAAAATCTTTCAAAATTTTATATTTAACAAATTCACCAACCACCTGTTTAGGACCACTGGTGTTTCATAACTAATGCTATTTCATTGGGATGGGTGTGTAATGTTATTTCCTTATTAGACAGATACATGTATATTGCACAACTGATGTATACATTCAGTTATCTTTAGAATTAAATTATTTATGAGGGCAATTGGATCTGATCACATGAATTACTATATTATAAAAATCATTAGCTTAATTATATTAGCAAGGCAACCCTCATATTTAGTCACAGTCTCCTTAGCTGAATCAAATTTTCTCAAATTATAGTACAGGATATTTTTATAGTGGTTTTAGGATCAATAAAAGAGACATACTATTGGCTTTGCAAAAGAAAACCAGCACTGGGTTTTAGGATCATACAAAAATTATTTTATGTTATGTAACCACTAGGCAACACTATACCTAGTGTTACCACCCCTGCTTGTATTTCTAGCCACAGGTTGAGGAGCCTGGATTCAATATTAAGGTGCCTCCATCCAGAGCAGCAATAGTGGGGGTATCTATCTAGCTTGCTATAGCCCTCTGGGAAGCTATAACCACCCACAAACCCACCTAGTGACCTTGTATGTCTGGCAACAGTTAACACACAGTCAGCAATTAACATTAATAATATGCACACACCCTTCATGCTTACCACCAGGGTCTGGCCTTCAGCAAAATCCTTGGAACCCCCTGTAAAGGCAAGGTTAGAAAAGCAGGTATACACTTTTAATACAGTAACCCAACTAATAATATGCTTATAAGCCAGGTATAATGTGAAAAGTAAATCAGATTTATTTAGGAAATCATGAACAAGGAAGAGGTGTGAATTTAGATGAGCGATTACTATACTGATTGGATTCAAGTTACTTTGCATGCACTTTTAGTCCCAAATGATCCATTATACAACACCGGGTACCCAGGATGTTATACTGGCTAGCCAAAGGCATTGCCCGGGGGTGGCTGGCATTGTAGCAGTTGTTAGGGCCCTTGATGGAAAGAAAAAGGCAGTCAGCATGCACAACAGAGCTTTGATTATTTGTAATCCTAGCCAGTTGGCCCAGTCTGTTGTAACCTAGAAAAATCACTGAAGCAATTAAATGATACCACAGATAATTAAATAATTTGTTGCAGGGAGCTACCCTGGATTTACTCATGCAACCAGTTGGCTGTGATGGATCTGGTGATATGGAGACCTCATGTACAGTAGTTCACCAAAAAGCATGGGAAAGCAGGGCCAACATGACACACCTCCACTTCAACGCCTTTCCCTCCAGGTGGCCACAGCCTGCTAGTTGTCTCTGCACAGAGGCTCAATCCCTAAAGTGGCATCTCACTGAAGAACTTTTTCTGGTGCAGGAATGGATGGCTTGGGCTGAGATTGACATAGGCCCAAGGCTGAATAGGCAATTTTGGCAAAGTTCAGTTTGTTTGCTGGTGAAGGCCTCCAGCTGGCAACACAGTTCAGTCACTGGCAAAACAGGGCACAATCCACAATAAACATTTAGCAGATTTAACAGGAAAATTAACTTTTCTGACTCTCAATTCAGTGGTCAGACTGGTTGCTATTACAGCAGATTCACTGAGCAAACCTCTCGATTATTAAATCAGTCTCGCACAACCTCTGGGCTGAACACTTCACAGAAGCCTCCTCTAGGTTCAAATCTCAGGCTGTACCTTCAAATGTCTTGCAGTTTTCTGCTCCAAGTAAACTTTCCTGTTTGGATTATTCTGATTACTGCAATCAGGCAGTCCAATGCAGGAGAACAGTAGCAGGGAGGCAAGTCAGGCCCTTTGCCCGCCAAATATCCTAGGCTCCTTTCTAGGAGCAGCTTCTCGATAGCTTGAGTTGCCCACTCTTTAAACTCCAACTCTAACTGAACCACTGTCTCTTAACAGTTCTGGGATTTCCCTTGTTTTCCAGAGCTCTGGTTGACTGGGGAGCTGTCAGTCACAGTTTGGATACTCCCATCAGTTCAATTTAGGCATCAGACTCAAAACTACAAAAACTACAGTTTTCCTTCCCATGAGGCACTTGAGTTAAGGACCCTTCAAGGCCCCCTGTGTTCCATCGGTCCAAATGCTGGAAGTCCCAAACCAAACATGGTGGCTCCCATTTAGATAAACAAAGCTGCAAGGAGGCAGGTTAAACAAACACTATTTCAAATATAACAACAAGTTAGCAGTAAACAATTACAGTACTAGTTAAGGCTCCCTCTGCTTTACTATTGACAGTAGAGTGGAGCAAATTAAAGCAGTGTCTGGCCAGACATGAGCTTTGATACACTCAGACCCAGCCCAGACCATTTACTATACACATACAGGCCAAAGTCTTAAAGGGAAAGGCATGGAGGCACAGCATGGCACGCTTATGCAAATCAACATGATCAAACAAATAAGCTTGGATTCACTATCTAAGAAGGACAACTGCCTGACAGTGGGCATGGATGGAGCCCAGGAAGACATTAAGGGTGGTGGTGGTGTGGGGGATTACATTTACAAATATAGACAAATGGTGTGCAAAATCCATGACCGGTTTCACTCCTGGCTTTATTGAAATGGCACAGGACAGTAGCTGGATAGGGTCTTAAAAACATCTTTAAGCCAATCAGGTTGCATTTTATCGTTCTAATACTGTGCATCTATTGGTCTGCCTCTGGGTTGTTGTAGCAACCCCTAACAAGGAAGTAAACACTGTAATGAATTTCACTACACATAGTATGTGATACTTTAAGCAGACCAGTTGGTATAGTATTATTAAATTGTAAAATCTGCCAAGCCTGAGTGGTCACAAATGAATTTAAAAAGCAACAACATAATTCCAAACATTATTTCTGGCTGCACATTAATAGTTAATTTACTTGCCACCCTCCTCTCTGGCCAGCTGGGTTCCTCATTTCATATACTAATGAGTGTATGCCCTTATGAAGAATCTGAAAATTAGAAAAACATACACATATAGGAAAAATGTTTAGCGGACCACATATCTATTCCATGGAGACATTATGATCACTTTTTCTTTTTTCCTTTTTATTAAATACTTTATCTCTCCTTCGCAGAGCTGACAGGTATCTCCGGACCTCCCTTGGAGTTACTCATTCTCTGACATGAACATGTCAGGCCATCATGAACCTCGTCAGCTTCCAGCCTTTAGCCATTTTTCTCCCCTGGGCACTGGAACTGTGCAATGGGTGAGGCAGCTACCTTCACATCTGCAGAAGCAGCCATACACCCTGGATGTGTGCCCTCCCCTCTTCTCAGTGAGGCACCTGTGCGAACACCCAGTCACCGTTGGGTGTCAGTCTACAGCACACAGCAGTGTCCCCCCTTCCCGAGAAAGAACAGCTCTCTATGGAGGCTCAGTCCTTTCCTCCCCCTACTGACCTCCAAGTGACCTGAGTCAGTTCCCGAACATGGATCGGTGTGGCACAAGGTGTGGCATCCAGTGTCTCAGTCCTCAATTCCACCAGGCCAGCTTCTTTTTCCTTTTTATCAAGTGTGTTATCTCCATCCTTTCATTTAATCCCAGTGGAGATTGACCACCCTTTGGTACTATCCAGAGAGACCCCTTTCTAATAATAATACTTTTAACCATAATTAAACCCCAAACTCTCACACTGCTTTGCCAAATCATAGACTTCTTCAAGAGCATCTTGGGACTTAAAATCAATCATAGTAAACTGGAGGTACTCCCTCTTATTAATCACTGCACAGCTGCACTGTTCCAGCAAATCAGCTGGAAATGGGCTAGTTCACAAATCACATATTTGAGGATTCATATTACACCATCTCTAGCAGATACCTGAAATGCCAACCTCTATTAATCATTCCCACTGCAGATATCCATAGGTGGCAGGCTCTGCATTTTTCTCTGACTGGGAAAACAGCAGCTATTAAAATGATGCTAGCATCTAGGGTACGTTACCTATTGGCTCATCTACCAATTTATATACTGGAGAAATTGTTCTCCCTCATCAATAAGCTCATAGGGCAGGTTTTGTGGGACAGAAAGGCCCCACACATCAGCAGGTCTAAACTGAGGAAACACTGGAGGTAAGGCAGTTGGGGTTTGCCCAATTTTGCTCACTTCAAATAGCATTTACTACAGCTCAAGTGTTGCAGTGGAGCCCAAATAAAGATCTTTAGACCCTTGAGTGGGTGGCAATAGATGGCCATCTAGTTGGTGTGAGGACACTTTGGCTTATATTATACTCTAAATCACCCCCTGGGATTTCCCATTTCCCCATTACATAGAAACATAGACTTTGACGGCAGATAAGGACCGCTAGGCCTATCTAGTCTGCCCATTTCCTACCTACAGGATAAGCCACCGATCCTAGTTAACCAACAGCCTATTTCTTCCTACCCCCCACAAGAATTGCCTTATGTCTGTCCCATGCATTCTTGAATTCTCCCACAGTTTTAGACCCACAACCTCCTCAGGAAGGCTGTTCCATGCATCCACTACCCTCTGTGAAATAATACTTCCTCACATTGCCCTGAACTGCCCTCCTTCTATCTTTAAATTGTGTCCCTTGTTCTTTGCAAGTCTCTTTTCTGAAAGATGCTACCCTGTTGGACTTTGTTGATTCCACTGAGGTACTTAAAAGTTTCTATCATGTCCCCCTCTCCTTCTTTCCTCAAGGGTATACATATTAAGCTCCTTTAGTCTCTCCTCATATGGCTTCTCTTGCAGACCCTGCACCATTTTAGTTGCCTCCTCTGACTGCCTCTATCCTGTCTATGTCCTTGCGGGAGATGGGGTCTCCTGAACTGGACACAGTACTCCAGATGAGGTCTCACCAACTGTCTGTACAGAGGGATAACAACTTCCTGTCTTCTGCTGATGATGCCTCTCCTATACATCCCAGTATACCCCAGCCCTCCTACTGCCTTCTCACATTGCTTGCTAACCTTAAGGTCATCTGATATGATTACCCCCAGGTCCCTTTCCTTTTTGTTGTTGTTACTACCTCCCACCCATTGTGTATTCTTCCCCTGGGTTCTTGTTTCCCATGTGCATTTATTTTGCTCTTCTTGCATTGAACCTAGCTGCCATACTCTGACCATTCCTCCAACCTTGCCAAGACCCTTTTCATCCTTTCCATGCCTCCTTGTGTATCAACCCTGTTGCAGATCTTGTGTCATCTGCAAAAGGCATAATTTTCCTTCCAGTCCTCTGCAATGTCACTGATGAAGACATTAAAAGGACTGGACCCAATACAGAACCCGCAGTACCCCACTAGTAACCCCTTTCTTCAGAGTGGACCCATTTACAATTACCTTCTGTGTCCTGTTGTCCAGCCAATGTTTTACCAGGCTACCACCCTGGGTCCCACTCCCAGGCTGGTTAATTTGACTATTAATCTTTGTATGGGACTGTGTCAAATGCCTTGCTAAAGTCTAGGTAGGCCATGTCCACAGCCTCCTGTCTACTACTTTGGTCACCCAGTCAAAGAAATCTATTAGATCTGTCCTGACATGACCTTCCCGCTGTGAACCCATGCTGCCTTGGGTCCTGTGCTCCACTGGCCTCTAGGTACTCAACTATTCTTTCCTTCAGAAGTGACTCCATCACTTTCCCTACCACAGAGGTCAGACTGACAGGTCTGTAGTTTCCTGCCTCTGCCTTGGTCCCACTTTTGTGAAGGGGAATCACATCCGCCTTTCTCCAGTCCTCGGGTACCACACCATCCTCCCATGATTTATTAAAAAGAGTAGCCAGTGGTTTCACTAGTTCCTCCCTTAATTCTTTTAGAATTCTGGGGTGAATTCCATAAGGACCCATTGCTTTGTCCACCTTCAGTTTTAGGAGTTCTTGCAGAACCCTTTCTTATGTGAAAGGACTGGGATTGACCCCCTATCAAGAGTGCTTCTGTTAATTGGATTAGGCACTCCCCTCCTCTTTGTGAATACTGAGCAGAAATATTCATTCAGTATTCCTGCTTTTCACTGTCCCCTCTGCCCACCCACGTTCATTCTATTCAGCCTCACTATCCCTCCCTTTGTCTTTTCACGCCGCTGATGTACCTATAAAGGTTTTATCCTCTCTTAACTGGAGTTGGCTATCTTTCCTCAGTTTGGGCCTTTGCTACTCTGACTTCTCCCTGCTTCCTTCTGCCTTAACTGGTACAGCTCTCTGTCCTGCTCCTTCTGTGTTTCCTTATACTTCTGGAATGCTATCTTTTTCTTCCTGACTTTCACAGCCACCTCTTTTGAGAACCATAGTGGCTTTTTCTTTCATTTTGATTTGTTTATTTGCTTCACACAATGGCTTGTTGCCTCTGTGATGGCAGTTTTGATGATTCCCCATTGTTGCTCCACACCTCCTTCTAGTCTGTTTGCTAGTGCTTTTCTGAGGCACTCTCCCATCTTACCAAAGTCAGCCCTCCTAAATCCAGTACCCTCACTTTTGTATGGCTTGACTCTGTAGCTGATTTTAACGTGAACCACACTGTTTGATGGTCACTTGTCCCCAGATGGCAATCCACTTCTAGATCTGAGATCCTCTCACTGCCCCCGTTTGAGAGTATGAGGTTTAAGATTGATCCCTCACGAGTGGGTTCCGAAACTAACTGTTTAATGCCTGCCACCTGTAGGGCATCAAGAATGGCCCTGCTCTTGGATGTGGCTGCAGCAAATGTGCTCCAGTTAACATCTGGCATATTCAGGTCTCCCATCAACTGTATCTCCTTTCTGCCATTCTAAGAATGCCTTATATCATATCCTTGTCCATTCCTTCCCCTGACATGGGGGTCTGTACACAACCCCTGTGCGGATTGTGGTGCCTTTCCAGTCTCCAAGGTGACCGCAGCCTTCTCTCTCCTCCCTGTTTACTCTTTGTTCAGTTGCTTTTATCCCTTACATGAGAGCTACCCTCCCCTCTTCTCCCCTGCCTGTCTCTCCTGTAGGTTATGTACCCTGGTATGTTAACATCCCAGTCATGGTTCTCTGTGTACCATGTTTCTGTGACTGCTAGATATCCAGGCATCCCTTTCCATTAAGACCATCAGCTCAGGGAGCTTGTTGCCCAGACTAGGGCATTGGTACTCATTACCTCCATTTCCTGATGGCCTTACTCCCTTTTGCCCCATCCTGTCCTTCTTGCCTTTGTCACTTTCTCCATTTACCCATGCCCTTCTCCTATCGACACCTCTATGTTGGTGTTTGCTGCACTTACTACCATGATTATTTGGGGGCTAGGATTTTCCTGCTCCTTCCAGTGCCTCCCCATGGCTAGTTTAAAAGCTTGCCAATGAAGCATTTAAACTCATCACATAGATCCTGGTTCCCTCCCGACAGATGCAGCCCATCATGCCAGTATAGGCTTGCATCACTCCAGGTGGACCCCAGTCCCCAATGAAGCCAAACTTGAGCTCCACACCAGTTTTTCAACCACTGATTTAATCCCATGGTGTGGAACACCCTAGCCTCCTATGCCATAGATGGGTAGCACCTCCAGAAGGTTACCTGTGTGCTACTTGACTCAAGGCCCCCCCAATTCCACAAACTCTTCCTGCACTTCTCTAATCCCTTCTTAGCCGGAACATTTGTCCCTAGGTGGACAATGACATCCAGCTCCTCCCTGTGCAGCTGCTCTCGGCAATCCTGAGGTTCGCTCCATGTCCCTCAAGCCATGGCGCCAGGCAGGCACCTTCTCCCTCTCCCCTTCCTCCCCCAGTTCTACCTTCCTAACAATGGAGTCCCCCACCAGAAGTTGTTTTCTTCCCCTGCAGAGTCCCCTGCCACCCTCCTGTGGGTCTCCTTTGTGGAGGTTCCCAGCATCCTCCTTGGTCTCCACTGTGGGTGCCTCCATAGAGGAACCACACTTTGCCAGAATGGCATAGGAATTGTGGAGAGGTACAACGGTTATTTCACTATGTTTCTATTACTGGTTGAAACTGCATAGGGCCCTCCATACTGAGAATATGCCAATACACCTCACACCTCTCTGGGCTAGCCCTCTCTTCACAGTTGACTGCAAACCTATATGCTGGTCCACTTGGAGTAAGGCAGGTATCTTGATGGTGCAAGACCATTGCATGCCTGGACACATGACAATCAGAATATTCCAAGACCTGGCCCAAAACTATTGACTGCCACATAAAGATTGTTGGTGTTACCTCCAAATTAAAGCTGCAGTTACACCACATTTACATCATAAATCTATCCCAAGGCCTGGGACCTCGGATGCAATAATTTCACGAAGGACTAAGCAAAAGAAAAGGGAAGGCAGGATGCATCTATAAATGTTTGAGGGATGCCAGTCCATCACTCACTGCCACTTGGGAAAAAGAACTCAACATTCATATCTCTGCCTTAGAATGGAAGGGCAGTTGGACTAGAACCCATGTGGCATGCACAGACACCAAAGATCAGCTCATCCAGCTTATAATTTTGCACTACTGGTACAGAGACCCTCTGATATCTTCACCAACAAGGACTCATCCTATCTGATAAATACTGAAGGTGCAATCATTGCACAGGCTCTCTGTCCCACATTTTATAGTCATGTCCTATGATATGGCTGTTTTGGGAAAAAGTTTTAAAATTCTGGCAACCAATTCTCATTCATGACCTTCCTATAGATGAACCATTGGCCCTATTGTTGCTGACCTCTTTCCAACATTATGGCCCAATCCATAAGATCTATTAGGGAATATTGGCTACTATCACGGCAAAGCACCTCATTCTCAGAAGGCTGAGGATCCCTGATGTACCATCTTTTAACAAGAGGTTGTACACAGTTAGTCAACTGACTATGTTAGCATGCCTCTCATATCTAACCATTGATAAGACACCGAAATATTATGATATTTGGGCATCTTTCCTGTGTCTCAAAGACAAACCCTGATAGCAATAATCTGTCTGCCTCTGTTCAAATTAATGTCTGTTGGTCTTCTTTTTAATTTCCTTTATTCTATTTTAAGGCATTTGTTGTATGATAATGTACTCGATGCTCAGATTAATAAGTGGCACAAATATCCTGTAAATTAATTAAAACCTTAAATTGCTTTTAAGGACACTTAAAAGTTATATGTTCTGTTTTGTGTTGTAATGTTGAAAATCTTTCCAATAAAGAATTTTACATAGAAAAACACTAAAGATCTGTTTAGACTGCAACTTTTGCACTGCAGCAACTTAAGCATTTGGGTTGTTATGGTGCAAATGTGACACTGTGGACACTTACTCGACCATGGTAAGTCAGTCACTTCTCCTCTGACTGAGCTGCAGCAGATGTGGGTATGTGTTCTGGATGGAGTGGTGTAAGTAACCATGTGAGCAGGCTGCACTGCTCACTCCAACAAAGGACCAATCCAAGACTGAGCAACTGCCAGCTTAGGGGGAGGGGTATGTGGTAGAGCATGCCCACCCCTTACATGGCCCTTCTCAGTGTGGCTTAAATTAGCATTGAGAAGGGCTGTGTAGACGTAATTTGATTCAGAGAAAGATGTCAAATCAGCACAGGGAGTGGACTGTGGAGCAGCAGTGTAAACAAAACTAAGAACTAGACAAGCAACAAAAATAGAGAAGAAAGATCAGGAGGGGGAAAATGGGAGGCAGGAACAAATTAAGGTGAAAAGAGAGTTCTTAGAGAGAAGAAGGGCAAGAACTTCAAATATTAAATTTATACACAATTGAGTTAACCCTTATTCACAATAAAGTCTTGTGTAAAGGCCTTACCTTTATTTTACCCCATATTAATGACCTGCAGACCCATATGTATTTATAGAAATTCTGCAAACCGAAGCTAAAAGTTAATTTCACCAAAAACAGAAATACATCTGCAAGTGAGAAAGGGATAGAGGCCACAGTGGGGATTAATGAGAATTGTTTGGCACTGGAGGGAGAGGATTTGGAGCTACAAATGGCAGAAGTACAAATGAATACTGCCATCACTGCTTGAGGGGCAGAGGTGGACTATGAAGAGACTAAATCCCAGGATTTTTAATTCATTACTGGAAGAAAACTATGAACTGAAAACCAGTACAAATGAACAATCAGTAGAAATACTGGACTCTGAAAATGTGGGAAAAAGTTGTATAGTCTCAGACCTGGAATGCCAAACATAATTGTTGTTCAAGGGGAAATCCACTTTTTGCCCTACTGTTATAGTGCTGCAATCATCACTTTTGAGAAGGCAGTAACAAAATATGTGCAGGAGCTCTTAGATAAATAATCCAAACCATTTAACTATAACGTGACTCTTAAAACAAATTCTAGTCAAAGCCAATAGCGCAGCAAATTGATTTGAGTAAATGTTCATTATATCAGGAATTAGCATATTGTTTTGTTGTTAAAGGTTCTGTTTAAAAGTTGTCATATTACATGTACAATGGCTTACAGTATCACATATTAAAGACACATGAGCAGACTGATACTAATGTGACATATCCTCAGGATACGAGGAGGCTCATAAAGTTACAACTGGCAGTAAAGGTAATGAAAAGTATGGCATCAGACCTGGTATTAACTACCCACAAGGCATATTTTCAACAGTTGGTTTGTAGGTGAAAGTATTAAAAAAAGCTTTATATAAAACCACAATATCAGTAAATATAAATTTATATTGAAGTCCATTTTACACATATTGGGGTGAAGCACTGAAGATATAAAATGTTTAGGTGTTCATCCATATATATTCCTTCTTCTGAGAGACATTTTATCTAGTACTGTGGATCCAATGGCCTCTGCAATACAAAATACAAATGCCAGGCATGTATTCTACAAACAAGAAAAAGCAGGACATTATTATATCAGATGCTCATTTAGTCATAATCATACAATAATACAATAAAAATAACACTTCTATTGCAAAGTATGCCTGCCATCTTTATATGCAGGAAATAAAGATTGTCTATAGAAATCTTACAGAATGTGCACAAGTTTAAAGCAATCATTGACACCTGGGCAACAGTGAGCCCCCGAGGTATAAATCCATTATGGCTGAGCATCTGATATAATAATGCCCTACTTTTTATCTAATGTTTTAGAACAGATTCATGATATTTGGAATCATTGTACTGCAGTGTTCATTGGTTCCATAATCCTAAAGAAAATGCCTCTCAAGAGAAGTGATACATAAATGAATACTTGTCTGTTTTATATCCTCAGTGCTTCACTCCAACATCCACAACATTGATTTCTATATGGTTTATATTTCCTGATATTGTAGTTTATATGTAAAGCTTTTTTTTATAATTGCATGCACAAACCAACTGTGAAAATATGCATTTTAGGTTGTTTATACCAGGTTTGATATTATACTTTTCATTACCTTAATAGCTGGTTGTAATTTTATAAGTGCCTCCTTGCATCCTGAGGATGCATCATATTTGTTGTTTTAAATGTTTTATTTTGTACACATCACTGGTGGTGGATAAAATAATAACCGGTCATGATAGTGCTACAAATATAGCACAAGGAAAAGACAGCGATGTCCAAATGGTGTACCATAGACAACAACAGGGATTAAACAGTGCTGTGCAGTATGTGCTACCCAGGTCTCTGTCTGTGGTAATAGGAAGAAGACATGGGCTGGGAAATTGGTGGCTGAGCTGCTCCTGTGGCTGAGAGGACTGAGACATGGAGCTGCTTGGCCACAATGGTGTTGGAGATTGGGGTTCTAATCCTGGCATTCAAAATTTTGTTTTTCTCCCATAATCCAACTCCAGCTCACAGCTAATTATTTTAGTTAAGGGGGTGTGAGGTGGTTAAAGTTTTACTGCTGGCTATGGAATAACACTGCTTTTTATTTGATGTACAAGTGGCAAGTACACAAATGTGCAATAGCACAATGAATAGCAGGGAGCAATAATACAGTAGTAGCCACAGACATTGCCAGCTATTTCCAGATATTTTGCAACATTTCTGAAGAGTTTATCTCTGCTGCCCCTACTGTGGAAATGCAGAAGCATCAGATATTTCTGGAAATATCACAGACATTTTGGGAAATAGCTGGCAGTGTCTGTGGCTGATACTGTACAATAGATTGATGCAGAAAACAACTAACGTTTCTTTCTAAAACATCACTGGAAAAGGGCTCTCATTGTCTGCTTACTTTTGTTCATTGACTGTTGGACTGGGGGTCTGGGCACCTAGTGCTATAATGGAGGGTTGGCAGTACCGGGGTTTGGCTGTCATTGTTTGCTTATTTTTTTTCATTTACTGTCTGACTCTAGGTTTGGGCACTTGATGTTAGAATTGGGGAAGTTTGGTGGCAACAGGGTTGAGCAGCAAGTGTCTCCTTGCTTTAATTTTAGTTTACCATAGAACCCCATATTTGGGCACCCAGTGTTGGAGGCAGGGAGTGGCACTGTGGTTTGGCTCCTGGTGACTCCTGGTGACTGCCTACCTGTGAAATCAGGAGCCACCCAGCCAACCATGCCCAACCAAACCAGTACCACATTGGCATTGCTTGCAAGTTGCAGCATAGAAGCCCCGACCCAAACCCAGCAGTATAGCTAACCTTAAAAGAGCTATACTATGTTGTGCTTTTTTCATAAAATACTAGAGCACAGTCTGGTCAGTAATTAGACAGAGCAGCACTATCTTGCCACCCTGCCCATCCAACAGCTGTAGCACAGAGTCAGAGCCTCAAGTAAAAGTCCTGCCACCAGCAAAAACAGTCAACAAAGAAACTGCCTGGAGAACCAGAGAAACAGGTTCTGACTGCTTGTGTGTTTTCATTATGGTAAGTGGCTGGATTTATTTGAAAATGTCTCAGCACTGTGGGGAGGGGGGGAGGGAAGGGGAGGGTAGAGGAGAGACTCAAAAGAGAGAATGCATGGTCCTCTATCTCCTGGCCCTGCCACTGGGGGTGGCTAATCCATTTTGGGAAGTGGATACCTGCTGAAAAGGGGTGGTATGGCCATTTCTTCTTGTTTGGGTGATGGGGTGGTCTTACTTCTCCTTTGTTTTTCCTGGTGGGGGAGGCCCTGCTTCTCCTGGCTTAGGGGGTTGAGGATGGCACTGCTTCTTTTGGCTTGGAGGAAGGGTACCTCCCTGTTTCTCCTGGCTTGGGGGGTGGCCCTGCTTTTCCTGGCTTGAGGGGTGGTCCTAACTTCTGGGTCATGTGGCCTTGCTTCTCCTGCTAGAGAAAGCTAGAGGGCAGGGCCATTCCCCCCTTCCCCAAGGCAGAAGAAGCAGAATCATCCATCCCAAGCCAAGAGAAGCTGGGCCATCCCTACTCCCACCCCAAGACAGGAGAAGCAGGGCCATCCCCTTTAAAAAATAAAATGGAATTTGCATTTTGATTTTCAGAATCATAACAGTCATCCTCAGTTCAAATACTCCAAGAAGCAGGCATGCATGAATATGCACATATGCTGTCCATTCCAGTTTCAATCGGTGCCCTGGCTTCCAACTGTAGTGCCTAGCCAGTGCCCTGGTAACCAACAGAAGCTGGAGCTGCCACTGTTGCTAACCTTACATACTGTGAAGCTTGATCAAGCAGAAATAAAAAATGTAAATGTGGAGGTGGACATTGGCAGCAAAATTAAATAAAAGAGGTGAGGAATTTGAAAAAATAAACTCGGCCAAAACACAATGCCTTTATGGATCTAAGCAAGAAAATAAAATGTCAACTTCTATGTATTTAAAAGCACTCAAGAAGGCTGAAGATTAATGACCAGGATAATCAAAGGTTAACACTCAAATGTGTTGCAAGGTAATCTGAAAACAGGGGGAGTTGAAATCAATAAAACACCACAAAAGGTACACAACTTCATTAATTATATAATTATTATAAATATATTTGTTTTAAAGCCACATTTTACAAGAAATCAACACATATACCACAGAATCAGGTAAATATGCAACAATACAAAAAGTATAAGCACATGATAGGAGCAAACTTTTTAAAGGCAAAATCTTGTAATGGTAAATCAAGCTGAAACAAAGACTGGAATGTTACTATACAATGGAATGCAGTCCTAGAGTGCAAGAAATGAAGTGCTGTTGAAAATAAATTAACTTTTCATTGTTTATGGAAGTTAGCTGTTCCAAAGCTATTTATCTTACATGCCCATAAAATGATGAATGTCTTTCAATAGAAATTACAGCCATTACTGCCTTAAGATATTTTAACAGGCACAATTATTTAAGGATCTCTAGAAACAGTGCTATATACTGCAGACAGGGTTGCAGACATACACACACACATGAGTGTGTGCACACACATATACACACACTCAATCACACACACAACTCTGGTAAATGGAGAGAACAGTGGAGTAATATGAGTCATGCTGCCATCCAAATTATTAAATGCAAGACCACACTTTCACTGTCCTGTTAAATAGTCCTTAGTCCCCTAATCACAGCAATATGTTAGCATGGTGACATCACCATACTGCTGTAAAAATGAGGCTCTTAAAGAATTAACCAACAATTTAAGTTTTGTTGTGAAAAAAACAAAGTGGGTAACATTGCTATTTTAGAGAAAAAACATATTACAAAGAGATTGAAATGAAGTTACTACATAAAAAAGGAAAAAGTCAGATTGTTACCTGCTAATCCTATCAATGTCTTTAAGAGAGAGTTACATCAGCTCCTCACTGAGGCCAGGTGTGAGGGGGCAATATCTGAGAATGAATTTGAATATCTTTGAAAAAATTTCTCATAACACTTTGCCTTTATATACTACCTAAAATACACAGGAGTGTAGACAGACCCCTGGGTAGATGGATTGTATTTGGTGTAGGTTCACTAACTGTGACTTTAGGCCATTTAATTGATTTCTTCTTATAGGATTGTGTTCACACACTCCCTTCCTATTTGAAGGGCACCTCTGATACTCTCAGGAAGCTTGCAGGCCTTGAATAGAAGGACAGCTATAAGTGGATTGATACAGATGTGGAAGTGTTATGCACTTCCATTAAGCATAAAGATGGCATCCAGGTTTGCAAATTCATGCTTGAAAAACACCCTGTTAGGGAGAATATCCCTGTGAGTTTCATCCTGAAAGGGTTATATTTCATTTTGAATAATAACTTTTTTAGTTTGAGGGAGACTATTATTTACAAACATGTGGCATTGCAATAGGTTCTGCCATGCCCCTCTATTACACAAATGTATTTCTCAGAATGTGGGAAAAACATGTCGTCATGAACCAAACTGTCAACTCTTTTATGAAAAATGTCAAGTTTTGGCATAGGTTTATTGATGGTATTATCTGCTTATGGGATAAAGAACACTCAGAGATTGAAAGATGTATAAAGTGGTTAAATGAAAATTATTTAAATTTGAAATTAAGATTCACAGACTGTTCCAGCCAAGAATCACTACACTGTTTGGATGTAACACTAAGCAGTAGCAATAGTGTTATCAATAGTAAATGTTATAGGAATGGCACTGCCACCAATGCTGTCCTCAGATATGAAGAAATCAATACCCTACAGCCAGTTTCTCAGACTGAGACTTGTCGCCCATGTATTTGTCTAGTGATGCCTTAAAGTCTACCATAGATTCGTTCAGTACTACCTTATTTGATAAACTATTCCAGGTGTCAATTATTCTTTGACTGAACAATGTTCCTCATTTTTCAGTCCTATATTAATGCATCCCTAAACTGGTAGCATTGAAGCCTGTTTTCCCTTCCTGATCACTTTATTTCCAATTCAACACATTCCATGAGGTCCTGATGTTGTATAGCCCTAAAGACCAGGCATAAGCACCACCTAAGTCTTTTGTATTCTATGGAGTGGAGATTTAACTCCAACAGCCTCTCACTGTATGTCCAGGCAGATGAACTACAAAAAGAAAGATTCAGAGCAAAAGCTTACTACACAGACTTACTCAAACACATCAAACAAAATGATAGAGCCCTTAATAGGGATTAGTTAATTACTGAAAAGAGTGATGATAAAAACAAGATGTATTAGGGCCCCATTACCAGTATCAGATTGGTAACATCATACACCACAATTGTCCCATCTTAATAGGTGATAGTGAGGTGAGGGCTGCTGTAGGGTTAAAAACAAGAATTACATTCAGGAATGCAACTAGTATTAGGAACAGATTGGTCCACAGCTGACTTGATTCAGAAAAGACATGCAGTACTTCCATCAGGCTACTATTGAACCCTAGAAGCTTCTATAAATGCTACAGGTGCAATGTGTACAAATGTGCACAGCCGAGGACAACTTTTAGACACCATATGACAAAGCAAGTTTGAAGTGAGCGAATGTATTAGTTGTGACACTAGTTTTATAATGTACATTTTCTGGTGCAACTCTAATTCGGGTTTATGTAGGTCAGATCATTAGACAGCTGAAAACGTGCTTGCAAGAACTTATTCGATCAGTGACTAATGGCAAAACTGACATACCAGTGGGAGAACATGTTGCACAGGTCCATAATTCAAACTCTAATGAATTTATGTCTATGGGACTGGATCAGGTATCTCCCCAAGGGGACGGGGGAGGGGGGTGATTGTACCAATTTTTTGCTGTAAAAACAAAGTGGTTGGATTTTCAGGTTTAGAAGTGCTAATTCACAAGGGTTAAATGACCAATGAGATTTAAAACCATTTCTGGAAATTCAGGCCATAAATCTGCATATCAGTAGATCTTTTCTTTTTCTTTTTCCCCTGGCTCTGTCTCATGAATCCTCTGTCATTCCTGTCACTCATGTACATCCCTTTCTGAAAACATACATGTAGCAAAATGAAAGGAAAACATTTTTAAGAGTGATCAAAGATCAAGTGCTTGCAGTAAGGAATCTCCATCATTTTCTATCTTTGTATGTGTTCCATTTGATTTTGTTTGCAGCTCTCTAAGTGTCAAGTGATTGTATATCATTGGATATTTAAATTCTAATGTGATTTCTTTGCTTTCCATTTGGTTAGCACTATGCTGTTTTTTATGTAATTGGTGTACCAACTACAGATATTAAATATCCCACATAGTAGAATATCTATTTGTAGATTTTAGTGATTGCCTGTGAAATGTGTACAGGGTTTCCTGGTTTTGCTTTAAATGACATTTCAGATAACAAACTGGTTACAGGTAAAACCCTTTTCTTGTGCTCTTTTTCTCTGTTTTTTGAAAAATGTCCCCTTTAAAAAAAGAAAGAATGAGAAGCACAAACATGTGAGTTACTTTCATTCAATAATTTATTTTTAATTTTGATTCAGACTGCAGCTGTTAATCACCCTAGTTCCAGCAGAATGGCAATATATTGTTATGCTGCTTTCCCTGTCATAATTTTGTAACTCTGATTTACTTTCTGTCTGGATTTGGTACACTCAATAGCAATATTATAAGTCACTTATTTAATTTGAATGGCCTGCTCCCAGATGTGCTTAGAGAACTTGCTTCAGAGATGGCAGGGCCCTTGCCAAGATATTAAAAATCTCACTGGAGTTGAGAATGGTGCCAGTGGATTGGACAACTGCAGACACAATCTCACCTCACAGCTGGGGGGACAAGGGGGACCTAGGCAACTACAGACTGGTAAGCCTCACCTCCATAGTGGGCAACATGATAGAAACAATTGTGAAGGGATGCCTAGTGGCCAAAATAAAGGATAATGGGATGCAGGACAGCAACCAGCATGAATTTGTTTTGGGAAAATTGTGTATGATCAACCTGATCAAGTTTTTCGACTGGGTCATTAGGGAAGTGAAAAGAGGACAAGTGGTGGATTTGCTCTTCACTGACTTCAGCAAAGCCTTTGTTTCTGTGCTGCATAAGAGGCAGCTAAAAAAGCATGAAGACTTAGAAGTAGAGAGAGGATTAATCCAGTGGATGGAAAGCTGTCTAAAAGAAAGGCAGCAGAAGGTGGTGGTTAACAGAGTCAGATCAGAGGACAGGAGGGTCACAAGTGGGGTGCCTCATGGATCAATCTTGGGACCTGTCTTTTTTTAATACATTCATTAGTGGCATTATGGAAGGTATATAGAGTAAGCTGTGTCTCTTTACTGATGACACAAAGCTCTGTGGCAACATGGACAGCAAACAGGGGGTGAGGGAGCTTCAGAGGGATACAGAATGGCTTGAAAGGTTGCAAAGGTTTGGCAGCTGAGATTCAATGCCATAAGCTCAAGGTGATGCACTTAGGGAATAGAATCCCATGCAAAGAGCATTGGATGGGAGGGGTTAAGCTGGTCACTTCTGCGGAAGAGAGGGACATGGGAGTTGTCATCAGTGACTCACTTAAGCAAACCTGCCAGTACTGTAAGGCCTATGGGAAGGCATCTTGGATGCTGAAGTACATAGAGAGGGGTTTTGACAGTAGAAGGGTGAACGTGATACTGTCACTATACATATTGCTGGTGAAGCCTCACCTGGGAGTACTATGCCAAGTTCTGGAGTCCTTAGTTGAGGAAGGACATTGATAGGCTGTATTCAGTGCAGTGAAAGGTAACACAAATTATTCAGGGTCAGAAAGGCAGACCTTATGAGGAACTTCTGAAGGCCCTGAACATGTACTTACTGGAGGCCAAATAGAAAAGCGGGACATGATAGAGACATTTAAGGTCCTAAAGGGTATACATGGAGTAAATTGGAGGCCCTGAAACATAGAAACATAGACTTTGATGGCAGATAAGGACTGCTTGGCCCACCTAGTCTGCCCATTTCCCTACCTACCAGATAAGCTGCAGATCCTAGTTAACCAATAGCCTAGTTCTTCCTACTCCCCACAAGAATTGCCTTATGTCTGTCCCATGCATTCTTGAATTCTCCCACAGTTTTAGACTCCACAACCTTCTCAAGAAGGTTGTTCCATGCATCCACCATCCTCTCTGTGAAAAAATACTTCCTCACATTACCCCTGAGCCGGCCCCCCTCTATCTTCAAATTGTGTCCCCTTGTTCTTGCACATCTCTTTTTCTGAAAGATGCTACCCTCTTGGACTTTGTTGATTCCACTGAGGTGCTTAAAAGTTTCAATCATGTCCTCCCTCTCCCTCCTTTCCTCAAGGGTATACATATTAAGCTCCTTTAGTCTCTCCTTGTATGGCTTCTTTTGCAGACCCTGCACCATTTTGGTTGCCCTCCTTTGGACTGTCTCCATCCTGTCTATGTCCTTGTGGAGATGGGGTCTCCAGAACTGGATGCAGTACTCCAGATGGGGTCTCGCCTGTACTGTCTTGTACAAATGGATAATAACTTGCTGTTTTCTGCTGGTGATGCCTCTCCTTATACATCCCAGTATCCCCCAGCCCTCCCTACTGCCATCTCACATTGTTTGCTAGCCTTAAGGTCATCTAATATGATTACCCCAGGTCCTTTTCCATTTATGTTGTTATTACTACCTCCCCCCCCACTGTGTACTCTTCCTCTGGATTTTTGTTTTCCAGGTGCATTATTTTGCACTTCTTTACATTGAATCCAAGCTGCCATGCTTCTGACCATTCCTCCAACTTTGCCAAATCCCTTCTCCCTTCTCATGCTTTCTACCTCCCCTTGTGTATCAACTCTGTTTGCAGATCTTTGTGTCATCTGCAAAGAGGCATACTTTTCCTTCCAGTCCCTCTCCAATGTCACTTATAAAGACATCAAAAAGAACTGGACCCAGTACTGAACCCTGCAGTACCCCACTAGTAACCCCCTTTCTTCAGAGTTGACTCTGTTTACTATTACCTTCTGTGTTCTGTTGTCCAGCCAATGTTTTACCCAGGCTACCACCCTGGGACCACTCCAAGACTGGCTAATTTGTTTATTAATCTTTTGTTTGGGACTGTATCAAATGCCTTGTTAAAGTCTAGGAATGCCATGTCCACAGCCCCTCCCTGGTCTACTACTTTAGTCACCCAAAGAAATTGATTAGATTCATCTGACCTGATGTTCCTGCTGTGAATCCATGCTGCCATGGGTCCTGTGCTCCACTGGCCTCTATGTACTCAACAATTCTTGCCTTCAGAAGTGATTTCATCATTTTCCCTATCACAGAGGTCAAACTGACAGGTCTGTAGTTTCCTGCCTCTGTCTTGCTCCCACTTTTGTGAGGGGAATCACATCCGTCCTCCTCCAGTCCTCAGGTACCACACCATCCTCCCATGATTTGTTAAAAAGGGTAGTTAGTGTTGTCACTAGTTCCTCCCTTAATTCTTTTAGAATTCTGGGGTGAATCCCATCAGGCCCCATTGCTTTGTCCACCTTCAGTTTAAGGAGTTCTTTCATAACCCTTTCTTTCATGAAAGGGCAGGGATCAACCCCCCTATCCAGTGTCCTTCTGTTAATTGGATTAAGTACTTCTCGCTCCTCCTCTTTTGTGAATACTGAGCAGAAGTATTCATTCAGTATCCCTGCTTTTTCACTGACCCTCTCTGCCCACCCACCATCCATTTTATTCAGCTTCACTATCCCTCCCTTTATCTTTCTAAGCTCCCTAATGCACCTATAAGAAGTTTTATCCCCCTTCTTAACTGAGTTGGCTATCTTTTCCTCAGTTTGGGCCTTTGCTTTCTGACTGCCTTCCCCGTTTCCTTCTGCCTTAACTGGTACAGTTCTCTGTCCTGCTCCTTCTGTGTTTCCTTATACTTCCTAAATGCTATAGTTTTCACCCTAACCTTCCCCACCACCTCTTTTGAGCACCATAGTGGCTTTTTTTATTTATTTTTTATATTTGCCTCACACAAAGGCTTGTTGCCTCTGTGATGGTGGTTTCCCCATCATTGCTCCACCCCTCCTTTAAGCCTGCTTGCTAGTGCTTTTCTAAGGCACTCTCCCATTTTGACAAAGTCAGCCCTCCTGAAGTTCAGTACCCTCATGTTTGTATGGCTTGACTCTGCAGCTGAGTTTATCATGAACCACACTGTTTGGTGGTCATTTGTTCCCAGATGGCTACCCACTTCTAGATCTGAGATCGTCTCACTGTCCCCATTTGTGAGCATGAGGTCAAAGATTGCTCCCTCCCAAGTGGGTTCCAATGCTAGCTGTCTGAGTCATGCCCCCTGTAGGGCATTGAGAATCACCCTGCTCTTGGATGTGGTTGCAGAAAAAGTGCTCCAGTTAACATCCAGCATATTCAGGTCACCCATCAACAATATCACTCCTTTCTTTGCTATCCTAAGGATGCTTTCTATCATATCCTTGCCCATTCCCTTCCCCTGAGATGGGGGTCTGTATACAACCCCTGTGCAGATTGTGGTGCCATTTCCAGTCTCTAAGGTGACCCACAGTGCCTCCTCTTCCCCCTGTTTACTCATTTGTTCCATTGCTTTTATCCCTTCCTTTACTTAGAGAACTACTCCTCCCCCTCTTCTACCCTCCATATCTCTCCTGTAGGTTGTGTACCCTGGTATGTTAGACACAGAGATGTAGTATAAGAGGACACAATTAGAGATTGGTCAGAGGTATAGACAAGAAGGATGTGAGGAAGTTTTTCTTCACTGAAAGGATGGTGGAGCCTTGGACCAGATTACTTGTGGAGATTGTGGAGGTTGTGGGGCAAAGACCATTACTGAGTTCAAATATGGGTGGGACAAGGCAAGGAGACTCATAGTCCCACATGTGGGAATCAAGAAAGAGGAAGTGAAAAGGAGGGCTGGGGGTGAGTAACCCACAGCATCACTAGCCTGTGGGGCAAGTTTGCTACTACCATAGGAAGACTTGATGGGTCATCAGTCTCCTTTTGCCATCAGATTCTGTTTCTATAACAGTCAGGCTGTAAAACCAAAGCCTGCTATGGAGAGACAATTATGAGCTCTGCAAGTAAAACAAATTCTACGTTACTTGATGTATAGTATTTGTCAGTTACTACAATTTGTTGAAGTGAAAGTTTCTGAAAGATGTTGGACTGATATTGGTTTTGTAAATCTATATGAAACCTGGAATACATGACAAGCAGCAAACTAGAATATGAGAGAGCCCGGTGTATAGTTAAATGTTCATCCACAGTCTTTAACATCCTGAGTGCACCACATATAATCAGAGTCATAAGAAATTATGAACTTTTCAGCTCTGTGAAAATATGAAGCTTGTGTAAGGCAATTGTTTCATTGATTGATCATCATACTGAACAGAATAGATGGCTTGCTTTTAAAAGTTAACTCACCATGGAATTAATATCCTGAGACTCAAGCTGAAAATCTCTAACCTTGAGAGCACCTGTTTTTATATACTGCAGTCATCACATCATTACAGTGATCCCTTTGGGAGCAATTAAAAGCTGTAGTTATTTGTTTAAGATCATGCAGGTGGTAAGCTGTTTTATATTATGTGTTTATATTTAAGTATGCCTGTTTATTTTTATGCTTGTATAATGTGTGTTTATGCTGCACTGTGCTTATCTTGGACTGTGCTCTGAGCCTCATGGAAAGGGCACAAAACAAATAAAGCTTTACTTACTTACTGAGTAGCTGGACAACACTGATCTCAGTTGAGAAGAATGAGCTACTAACAACTAAAAATGCACTACTACTGTGTGCTTCAGTTTTCTAAAAACATGACTGCTGTCATATGTCATCTTATAAAGAAGTACATAGATGCCAGGTTTGCATGTGTTACTTTTATCATTCATCTGTCTGTTTATGAGTAATTGTAGCAGCAAGAAATAGAAAATCCAATTTGATAATACCACCTTCTATTGATTCTTACTTCTCACTTTCAGTGAACAATTCTGTCAGCTTTGTTTTTAAAATGGTGCTGCCTAAACTCATTAAAGATACAATGCCTTTAGAGTGATTCTCACATTGTCCTGAGTTATTGTGACATCGCTACTACATATTCTTTCAGCCTAATTAAATTCTTGCGGCACACATGTCATCATTAATATAATCACAATTGAAAACAGAGCCCAATGATTTTCTCGTTTGGTGGTGTCAACAGCAAGGAGAAATTTACTTTTTATCTAGTCTACAAACAATGTATGTTATACACATATGGATTTTTAGTCTGATACTACACATGACAAACAAACAAACAAAAAAACAAGAACAGGACAACATGTCAACATGTGGGCAGTAAACACAATGAACAGACTTAACATATCCTTGTATTGTACATGTTTATTGGTATTCACTGGCTTCAGTCACCAATGTGTCAGCTTTTAGCCTTCCAACCATAACCATGGATTAAAACCCACTTTATGACTAATGAGATATTCTGGTCATTTAATAGCCCTACCCATGTGAACAATGTTTTTTTTTCCCAGCCTTGGTCCAAAACTTGCCTCAACTCACTTATTGACCCCTATTTTTAACGAATTTCCGTGACCTGAGAATCAATCGATCAGTCAATCAATCAATCTATCTGTCTTTATTTAACCAGGTGGAATATCATTGAGAAAAACTCATTTATAAGATGGGCCTGGAAAATCACATATATGAATACAAGGAACTAAATATATACAGGACTAAGTAAATACAAGAAAAACATACAATAATACAATCAATGCATGGACATTCTAACTGAAAATTCAGTTAATAAATGCAAACAAAATACAGCAACAGGATTCAAAACAAGCCTATGTACAACAGATGTTAGAGAAGACACGCAGAGTAGAATGGAACAGAAAGGAGACCATAAGGACCCGGGGTAGAGGGGGAGAGCAAAGAGCCAGAAACTTGGCGGAGGAGGTAATTGAAGGGGTGGATGCATAGCTTGGAGTAGAAAGAAGTGCAAGTAAAAGGTGCAGAGCACAGCCAGAGAAGCATTGTCTGAGTCTTAGGATAACTGCTGATTAAGTGCTGTCAGCAAACGCAGCTACAAGTTTCCTTGAATGAACATTGGTACAGGGATTTAAAGATGCACAGTTTCACTGGAATTGATAACTTTATGGTTTTCTGTATGGTGTTCCAAATGGCCGGAAGAGCATGACTAATTGCCAATTTCCCATGCCTGGTTCTCACCTTACAGATTTGGAGTGAGATGTAAGATAAGCTTCTCAATGTATAATTTCCAGCACTGCAAGTGGGCAGGCAGCTCACAATATATTGTGGGAGTTTGTTAATGATGACTCTGTAGGTCCAAAGCACTGCATTTTTTTGATGTTTGAAGCTGAGTGAGTGCCTCCCTATTTTAATATAAAGTTTGCAGTGGTGAGTGGAGTACGGTAGGCCAGTAATAAATCTAATGGCATGATGATAGACAGTATCCAGCTGATAGAGGGCAAAGTTTGGGTCTTGGCCATATAGAAAATCAGCGTAGTCCAGGAGGGGCATGAATGTGGTCCTAACCAGCCTGGTTTTTGCTTCTGGTATGAGTAGATTTTTTATTTGAAAGAGGAATCCAAGTCTCTGTTTTAATTTTTTAGTGAGCTCATCAATGTGGTCAGTGAAAGACAATTTTTGATCTATCCAAAATCCAAGGTACTTACATTTCTCCACGCATTCCAGAGACTCACCCAGAATTGTTGATACATGGGGAGCTGATCCAAGAAAACAATGTTTAGTTGCATAGGTGGAAGGGGCAAGTAACATGGCCTTAGTTTTTTTAACATTTAAGAGGAGCTTTAACTGTAGTAAATTTTTCTGTAGGTGGTTGAAGTCTCATTGACGGTCCCCACAGGCTAGTTCTGGAGTAGGCCTGGCTATGTATAGTACAGTATCATCAGCAAACAGGTAGATGCTTGCTGAAATGATACCATTATTAATGTTGTTAATATAAACTGCAAAAAGTAAAAGGCCTAATATAGACCCTTGGAGGATACTTCTTAACAGAATTTTTTTGGGAGAGAAGCCTCCATCTGCCTTAACAAGCTGGTGGCATTCTGTGAGATAGATAGCAAACCATTTCATGGCCAAATGATCTACACCAATGTTTTTCAGTGTGAAAAGGAGTATGTCATGGTCCACAGTATCGAATGCTTTGCTCGGTCAAGAAACAAAGCACAAACATAATTTTTTGTATCCAAGGCAATTTGCCAATCATTGGTGACTTTAGCCAATGCAGATAAAGTGATGTGGCATGGTCTGAAGCTTAATTGAAGGATTGAGCAGGTTGAATAACTCAAGGTGACTCCTGAGTTGCTCATTGACAACCTTTTTGAGTAATTTGGGCAAGACAGGCAAAAGGGAAATCGGTTGGTAGTTATTTAAATCAGTGGATTCACCAGATTTAAACAGGGGAATGACGTGCTATTTTCCAGATTGGAGGAGCGCACCTAGAGCAAGGGACATGGTAAATAGGTGAGTGATGGGGGAGACAAAATGTAATAACCCAGTTTCATATAATATGTTCGATAAGGTGTGCGCCAGCTGACTTTCTAATGTCTAGGCTCAGTAAAAGGTCCTCCACATGCTTCAAAGTAACTGGGGTGAAGGAGAATGCTCCTACATGAGTATTGGCAGTTGAAGTTTGGCATTTAGGGTCCTGGCAGCTCAGCTGTGAATGAAGCTTGGATGCTAGTGATGTGTCAAATGCCAGGCCAGCCATTGCAAAATGGTTATTGAGTAATTCAAGACTCTCATTTTTTGTCTGTTGTGGAAATGCCACCAGATGTGATTTAAGTTGAAGCGAGCTGGCTGGGTGGAAGCCTTCTAGGTCCTTAAGCATTTTTTAAAATTTAGTTGAACAGTTGGACTAGGACTTAAGTTTAGTACCAAAGTAATCAGCTTTCTTAGTCCTAATTAGGTTAGTGCACTGGTTTCTAGCAGCTCTAAAGGCTGCCCAGTCCTTTGGCTGTTTAGATTTTCTCACCCTTTTCCATAAGACATCCCTATTTAGCAGTGCAAATTTACAGCTAGCTGTGAACCAAGGACAGGACTTCTTTTTGGTGCATATTTTAATCAGTGGTGCATGTCTGCCTATCCTGTCAAGAACTATGGACTGGAGAATCTCAAAAGCTTTGGCTACCATATTGGCCAGGTAGAAATCTTACCAGTCTGCAAATTGAAGATCAGTGAGGAAGACGTTAGGATTAAAGTTCCGATGACACCTCTTGAAGACATACCTAGAAGTAGACATTATTTTAGGGGCAGATCTCACACAGGCAATGACACCATGACCACTAAGGTCATTAAAAAGAGCACCAGAGTGAGAGATAAGGTGCGGTCTATTCACTAAGATTAGATCAAGCAGTGCATTGCTTTCTGGGTTTCTATGATTGGGACGGATGTGTTCCGGGATAAGCTGGATAAGCCCAAATGTATCACAAACTTCATCTTGAGGCTTAGAGACAGTTGATGACCAATCCATGTTGAGGTTGCCCACAAAAATTAGTTCCAATGACACTGTAGGTAAGATCTCACTCAGGTAGTTCAGTATTTCATGTCCCTGGAGGGAGGCCTGTAACATTCAAGTACAGTATGTGAAGAGAGGCAGTCTGAGATTGCTGAACTTTAATGGTAGCGCTTTCAAATCACTCTTACTCATACCTTCATACACCCTTATTCATAGAAGAGATGTAATTTCTGTATATCACAGAGTCTACACTGTGTTGTTTGCTAAAGTAATGTCACTTCTGCAAATAACAGAGGATAATCAATGATTGACAGCACAACTTTCCTACATAAACCTGTCCCTCCAAATTTTAGGTAACAGAGACATACTGTTCCACACTGTACCACCGACAAAGCCTCCTCTGCAACTTAACCTGCCAGCACTGTACCAGCTGCAGTGAACCTACTTCTTATGTACCTACCAGCACTGAATCAGCCACCAGCAATGCACTCCCTGCAGACCCACACTACTCCCATATTTGATATTCTGCTCACACCACACTACCTTTGTAACCTAGAGTACACTTACAACGTACCTGTCAACATGTCAAACTCCATACTGTAGCATTTGCACTGCCCCACCTCCTATAGAATTGCCAGCCCTGTATCACTAGCACTGCCTCCATCTGCATTGTCCCTACAGTGGTTCCCCCACTCCAGTCATGTTTATTGTCCAACCCATACACCTGTCTCTGCTGGTTACCCAGCCACCACCCTAGTCGGTAGCCTGCTCCCCCACACACATATGCACACACACACACACACACACACACACACACACATATAGATGTGCACAAAGGACTCACAACAGCTGTTTTCCATGAAAGTTACAACTTATTTTTATTTGCTGTTCATTAGCAAATAATGTAAATGCTTTATTGAAAGTAAATGAGATAGCATCTCATGTTCAAAGATGTAATACATTATGCACTGTACATTACTCACTGAACAGAATATAGGTAGTATGTTCACCCCATGTACCTACTGTACCATGTCCTTTCTATACTCCCACTCACAGCATGCTATCTATTTATTGAATATCTGCAGCTTGTTTTTTAGTAAGGACACCATTGTAAATGAACATATGTTCAGTGGGTTTATCCTGAAATAAAATTAAATGTAACGATTAAAGAGATTTGCTCAAAATAACATAATATACAAGAGGTAGCAATAGAATTTAAACCAGCATTTGCTTGTTTGACAGATTTACAGCACATTGCTATTGATCTCTAGGTTGAATTACCTGTCCAAAACAAAAGATATTCAGGGCATTAGTGATATTACACCTACAGATCTGTTGAGCATGTGCCCCCCCCCCCCCCCCCCCATCCTAGTCCAATCCAAAAGGTGGTAGTTTGTGGAGACTCTTTTTTAAGGCAGCAAAACATGATCATAACTGGCCAAAAGTCAGTGAAAATACTTTTTACTGTTATCAAGGCCTGTGAAAATAATTATTTTTTAAAATCTTTTGAAGCTGCAATTTTCCCTACTTTCTGGGACAGTAACAAAAAAACAACAATAGTGTAATACAGTTGTAGGTGTCACTTACACTTAATAGGAAAATGCTAACCCCTGAAGCTCATTTATATTTCAGCAGATTGTTTAGTACTGATTTTTGCTTTTTACTAGTGACACCATTGTACAAAAAATTATACTCGGTGCTTTTATCCTGATTTCAATTAAATGAAATGATTGAAGGCATTTGATCAAAATCACACTACGTGTATGTGGGAGCTGTGAGATTCACATCAAGGTTTACATGCTTCTGAGTTTTGCAGTTTACTGTTCTTATCCTATAGGCTATAATGCTGTCTTAAACAAAGCTTGTCCACAGCAATAGTGATGTTCTATGTAAAGATTTTTTTATGTGCATGTTTGTTTGTCCCCCACAAACATTGCTTATGGAGCATTTTGGGATGCAGTGTATGAACAGCACTGCGTAAAAGTGTATGGCATGCTTTTTTTTTATTCCAGACACTACCAGTAGTTGAACTAAGTTCCAACTGTATTGAGATGTGCCAAGGACTACATCACTATACAGACTGCATCATGGCCAGGCCATGCACAGGAAACATTAGTCTGCTTTAAATTCACACTTTCAGCTCTAATAAAGGGGTAAAAGATGGCAATGGTAAATGTGGACCCAGCTACAGCCAATCTTTGAGAAGTCAGGGTCAGACTTTTATGACAAACTGTGCCCCACCTGCTGACAATTTAACTTCACCATGAGGTGCATCCCATAAATCACGGCAAGACATGATTGCTTCAGCAGCCTGGGAGCAGATACATCTGAACTCTTTTTGTTGTTGGAGCGAATGAGTGAATGAGTGAGTGAGTGAAAGTGGTAAGGTAATTTAAATGCTGATAAGAAAGAGGATCAATAATATGCACTGTAGGATGCATACAGTGGAGCAAGTCTGCATGGAACACAGTGTCAATAACTCTGTTAGGCAGAAACAGTACATTCCAATGTGTGTGGTTTTTGTAAGCACACATACAATCAAAATCTTCAAACCCAGCACAAAGCATATGAGTATGCGGGGGGTGGGGGTTAACTGACAAGCAAATTATTCAACTGGTGCTATGGCCTGTTTGGCATGATACTTAGGGCTGCAAGTATTTCACGGGGTCATGGATTTCACAATTACCGTGAAATCAGTGGCGCCCCGTGAAATTACCCAAATTCATATAATCACACCTTACCCTCCTTTCTACATGTATTTTACTTGTATTTTGAATGTATTTGTTTATTTATTTAATTTATGCCACAATTTCCCATCATTTCCTTACAGAAGGATCAGAGGAGTCAGTCGGCTATAAGCATGTAAGTAAATAGTACTGCAATCCTTTATCTGCTGTCAGACTAACTAAGGACCTTGCGGGAAATGCATGCTCTCTCTCTCGCTCTTTCTTTCTCACAGTGACAGCAGCTTACAGTTCTACCACACGCCTGCATATCAATACCCGTTCCTGCATATGAACTAGTTTCTGGAAGTATGCGATCCTCTATCTGCTGTCAGCCGAACTACGGACCTGGTGGGAACTACATGCTCTCTGTCTCACTCTTTCTTTCTCACAGTGACAGTGGCTTACAGTTCTGCCACACGCCTGCAGATCGAGACCTGCTCCTGCATATGCACTACTTTCTGGAAGTACTTTTAAGGGCTGGCTGGGAAAGTACAGAGAGTAATGTGATCTTTTTAAGGGCTGGTTGCTATAAATCTGTGCCCCACAGGAGAAACGGTATTATGTACTGTTACACAGATGTGCAGAATCCTGTAGCCACAGCATGTTTCACCAGGGCAAGGTACAGGTGGGACACAGTGCAATCTCTAGCATGCTTTGCTGTGAAAAAAGCTATTTTCAATGTAAACTTGCCATGAATTTTGCCCTTTTTTACTGTGAAAACTTACAGCCCTAATGATACTACTCTGACCTTGCTACAGACCGCTCATACCCACTACTCACAACAATAATGTTTAAATCTAAATAAAAGAGTATGCATGACTACAGTAGGTGATAGCTATTGCCTACTGCCCAAAATGATGGGAGGGCAACTAAAATGGTGCAGGGTCTGCAAGAGAAGCTACACAAGGAAAGACTAAAGGAGCTTAATATGTATATCCTTGAGGAAAGGAGGGAGAGGGGGTCATGATAGAAACTTTAAAGTACCTCAGTGGAATCAACAAAGTCCATGAGGGTAACATCTTTCAGAAAAAGAGATGTGCAAGAACAAGGGGACACAATCTGAAAATAGAGGGGGGACAGCTCAGGGGCAATGTGAGGAAGCATTTTTTCACAGACAAGGTGGTGGACACATGGAACAGCCTTCCTGAGGAGGTTGTGGGGTCTAAAACTGTGGGAGAATTCAAGAATGCATGGGACAGACATAAGGCATTTCTTGTGGGGGGAAGGAAGAAATAGCCTGTTGGTTAACTAGGATCTGCAGCTTATCCTGTAGGTCGGAAATGGGCAGACTAGGTGGGCCAAGCGGTCCTATCTGCTGTCAAAGTCTATGTTTCTATGTTTTCTATGTGCTAATGCATTGTTTTACCTCCAGTTGACTGTCAGGTAATGCCTTGTCAAGTACAGTACAACTAGGAAGTAGTGGTAAAGAAACTTTTAAATTGTACTGGTAAAACAATTTTAGTTACTATTTAATGCTACATTTGCCCAAAGTATGTATCCTCACCAAACCTCATGAGTTCATAAGTTATTCTTAGGGTCAAGAAACCTTAATAGGGTGGTATAAATACAGGCTACCAGCATAGTAGTGGGTAGGGGGCATGGGTTTGATTCCCAGTTGTGAACATTTATAAGATGATGAGCACCAGGACCAGGGGGCATGTGATGAAGCTGGAGGTAGGGATGTTCGGGAGAGATGTGAGGAAATATTTCTTCACTGAAATGGTGGTAAGCACCAGGAACAGACTGTCAACTGAAATGGCTGAGGCTTAAATGGTGGTGGTGGGAGGGTTCAAAAGTGCATGGTATAAACATAGGGGTATATTAGAACAGGGGCATGGAAGGGGTGGCTCACCAAAGACCGGATAGGGTCTGGGGACATAAAGCAGTCAGAGAACACTTGGGCATATTGGATGGGCCCAACAGCCCTTTTCTGCCAACAAATTTCATGTTTCTTTTGTACAATGCCCTGTATAGCATGCTTCAGATGGGACTGTGTATTTGTTTTCTCAGTCATGATCCCAAAGTGGTTCCAATAGTATTGTACTTGTGCTCTGCACAAGCTAAAGCACAGCTGCTATCCTTTTGTTCTTTAAAAAGAAAGACAAATTAAAATGCAACATATTATAAAAACAGATTTTCTTTTTTTATTTGTATGTTTGCATGCACACGTGAGCGCAGCAGACATGTTGTTATGAAGAACGGCATTTCTGAGGTGTGTCACTGCCAAACTCATTGCAGCTCAAGCTGCAGGGGGCTTGCAGTGAAAGTCCAATGACCAAGCACTCTGGTCATGATACTACTCACTGCTTGGTGGACAGAAACTGCATGTAGTTGAAAGTAACTAGCCGTTCCTATCAGACAGCTCATTTCGCCTACATAACCACGACCCAGCAACCAGCTGAGCAGTGAAAGGGGATTACTCTCTCTCTCTCTCTCTCTCTCCCACCATGGACCTAATGACAGTGACATAAACAGATAACTTTTCTTTTATTCTAGGTCAATCTGCAGGTCTTCATGCAAAATAAAATTCACAATAGACTGGGCAGCAATGGGTATGGAAATGGAAGGTGGTATTGGTTTGGTTTCTGTAAGGGCAGCAATATGTGTGGAACTGGAAAGTGGTGTTATTTTAGTTTCTCTGAGAAAGGACAACAACCACCGAGTTGGGCGGGCAAATGTACCACCAGAGGGTGCCAGTATTGTCATCTGGCAGCATATGACCTGTATGTCTCAATACACCTTGACTGGGCCTTCTGTCAATAGAGGTATGGCCAGTAGGCTGAACATGACCCACAGACATTACTTTGGGGCATCACAATGAAACTCAAAGTTTGACAAGCTCCTCCGCCCAAAAAAAAAAACAGCGAATATGAACAATTAAGCAGAAAGAAAACTTATGTGTCCCACTCAGGTCCTTTAACTTAACAACTTGGATGCTGCTCAATTTGCTGGCCATCACTGTGCTCCTGTTTGGCAGCAGCTCACTTCATGATAACACCACCTGCTCCAGAGTGACCTCAACCATTCATTTTTTTCACAGATAGCTAAGAGACTGTCACTCACCATTGCTGCTCTGCTGCGGTGAGACAGTTGCCTTTGGAAATGAATGTGTCAGTATGTGGCTGCAATGTTATCTGATTAACCTCATTCCTTTGGTATCCCATGATGATGGCGACTGTGATTGGGTGCCTGCCTAAAGGGTGACTCAATTGTGGTGTCTGTGGATGGGGCGATTGGGGAAGCTGGGTGACCGGATGGTGGGGGTGGACGAAATAGCGACCAGATGTTGCTATGTGTCTATGCACGGTGGGGGGGAAGACAGCATGTTGAGCATGGGTTGGGAGGGAATGGAGGAGTTGTAGAGGTGGTGCTGTGGTGAACTGTTGAGGAGCATTGTGGTGTATGGGGTTGGTTCATGGCTGCAGCAGGTATGGTGCTGGGTTTGGGTCTGGGCGCAGGTGCCTTTTGTTGCGCCTGGCCTGATTTTTTTACCCAAAGTTGTAACCCCCCCACTGACATGCACCCCTCCTGGAGTTGAGAATCTTTAAGTAGGGGGGTGCGGGGGGCATAAACAATAAAAATCCAAGTCCCTGGTGCCATGTTGCTATGCGCCGGGGAGTCCATCGTCGAAAAAACTTTTGGCAATGTTACTTCACCCTAATGGCAATCACCCATCAGCGATCACTGTTATCACATGAAACCCATTCCTTTCTGTCCGCCACCCTGCCTTTGCTCACAGCTCCCCAACACTTATTGCCATTTACTCGTTAGAGTGTTCTCTTCCTCTGTCTAGTATTTCCTTTTATTTACCAGCAACAATGGACCTGTCTGCCATGTTGCAACACTACATATTCCAAACACTCAGGAGGCAACGTATGAAATGGGATGCACTGTGCATCAGAACACCAGTTAAGAAGACAAGTGTTCTGATTAAAGGCATGTGTTAAAGTGGGCTCTGTACCTTCCAGGAAGGCATGCCTCCATCATGTGTTTTTTTTTTCCAGTTCTGCTCTGAACCATTCACAGTCGGTTGGCATCAGCTGCCAGTGTGTCCCCCATGAAACCATTACAAACCATCGATGACTTCTGTTGTGGGCACCACAGAAAATGGCAGGTAGCCCCTTTCCTGATCTAAAGCACCAGCCTGTAAAAACCTTAGTGGGCAAACTTGAACCAGCATAATTTTTTACTTTGTTTTTTTAAATCCCTGTAAACATGAAAGTGGTCAATCAATGTCTGTTGTTTCTACCGCCATTACCCTCTCCCAACCAGATTTTACCACTCTGCTCCCATCACTCCACACAGCCCCTACCCTTACATTCCTACTGGGGATCCAACACCATAATCTTCTCTGCACCAGGGACACATCTTCACTGTTCAATGCTGGACTGTGAACTGAGGAAATCAAATATGCAGTTGATGTATTTTAATGCATTTAATATTTTCCAACAAATTTTCAACATGCCCCCCCCCCCCATGGACAAGTAGGTGAAATTCTTCAAATCCAGCCGGAAAAGTGATTTTGCAGTTGCTCCACAAAATCACCTTTTGGGTGGAATTTGAACATTTTCACTTAAAGGTTCAAGATGTGTAGTGTTGAGCGAAACTGAAAAAGTTTGCCCAGTGAAATATTTTGCGTAATTCACTCATTACATGAAATATTTTGCAGGGCGAAATGTGAAATTTCACCCCTTGGAGCAAGTCAAATTTCACCTGCAAACCAGCAAAATTTACTGCTCGTAGGTAACATTTCACACCTGGGGGCAAAATTTCACACCCGAGGGGGAAATTTTGCCTCCCACGGGTGAAATGTAAAGTTTCCAAAGTTCTCCCTGGTGTCTAGTGGTGCCCCCCCCAGCCACTCATTGGCCCAAATTATTCTCCCTGGTGTCTAGTGGTCCCCCCAGCCGATCACTGACCATAATTGAATAAATCCCCCACAACTTACCCTGGCCCTTTCATGTCCTTTTTTAATAAAAAAAAAAAAATGAAACCCACTTCCTGGTGTCTAGTGGTCCCCCCCAGCAAATCACCGGCCATAATTGAATAAAGCTCCCCTGCCCCCATTTATCCTGGCCCTCTCATTTCCTTTTATTAAAAAAAAATATATATCAAACCCACACTCCCTGGTGTGTAGTGGACCCCCACCCTGTCATCATGAATGAGTGCCCACCCCATTCCTCCCAGTACCCGATTGACCACCGACACATCCGTCCCACTCATCTCGCGACGAAAGTCGATTGAGCATTTGAATGAATGAGCATGTGCCAGCGCTACATGCTCATTCATTCAGTGCTCAGTCAGGCTGCCGCCATGGAGGTGAGTGGAGGGCTGTGCCAGTGGCCCGATCGGGGTACTGGGAGGGAGCGGGATGGGTGCTAGCTCATGATGACAGATTGGAGAGTCCACTAGACATCAGGGAATGTGGGCTTAATTTATTTATTTGTTTAATAAAAGGAAATGAGGGGGCCTGGGTAACTGGGGGCCGGGGGGCTTTATTCAATTATGGCCGTTGATTTGCTGGGTGGGACCACTAGACACCAGGGAGTGGATTTAATTTTTTTTTTATTAAAAAGGACATGAAAGGCCAGGGTAAGTGGGGGATTTATTCAATTATGGTCTGTGATTGGCCGGGGGACCACTAGACACCAGGAGAATAATTTGGGCTGATGATCGGCTGAGGGGCGGGACCACTAGACACAAGGTAGTGTAGGTGTCATTTTTTTTTAAAAAGGTCATGAGAGAGCCAGGGTAACTCGCTGGGGGGGGGGGTTTATTCAATTATGGCTTGTGATCATCTGGGAGGGTCACTAGACACCAGGAAGAGTTTTATATAATGGGAATGGCAAGGTGCAAACTTGTGGTGAAATTTCACCATTTCACTGCAATTTCGTGAAATATTTTGTGTGGCAAAATTGCCAATTTCACAGCAATTTCACTGGCGAAATTTAATTTCACTACATCTCTAATGATGTGGGGTCATGAGAAGGCTATGATGAAATTTTGGAGAGAAATTTAAAAAGCAAAAAATTGTGAACATATGTTGACATTTTTCAACACCTGTTCATAAGTTTGGCAATTTTCAATATATTTTTTTTTAACCAGGAGAGACACACACTAAGCTGAAGTTTGTTTACAGGTGCGACCTGGGAGCACACGAAAGTTAAGTGACTTGCTCAGGGTCATACTGTATGCAAGTGGGGGCTGTGGGATTCAAACCCAGGTCTCCAGATTTGCAGCTCAGAGCCTTGCACCACTGCACTATACTGACTCCAGGCATTCAAAATGGCCATTTTTATATTCCCTTATGAATGTGACAGCTGCTGTTTTTCAAATCCTGGCCAAAATATGTTTTTGCACTTGTGGCATGAAATGATGTCTCAGTAAGGATTTGAAAATGTTCACCTACAGGGTTCGTGAGGTGGGGTCATAAAAAGACTATGTTGAAAAGTTAGGGTCAAAATATATAAAAAAACAAAGCTATGAAGGTATGTTGACATTTTTCAACACTCACGCATAACTTTGCTAATTTTCAATATTTTGACCTCAAATTTTCAACATAGCCATTTTTTATACCATCTCATGAACTTGATAGCTGTCAATTTTTTAAATGTGGCCAAAATGTGATTTCGCCCTTGTGGCATGAAATTATTTATTCAGTATTTTACAAATGATACCTGTCATGTTCAGAACAGGGGTTATAAAAAGACTATGTTGAAATGTTGGGGTCAAAACTGCTGCAAAAGCAAAATGATAAAGTAACATTGTTTCCTGAGATGGCTGTTGGCCCAGTGGGGACCACATTGCCTTACTGTGCCAGTGACCTGAGCATGGGTGTGAATTCAGTGAGCCAGCTGAATGGCCAAGGCTGGGGGAAAGGCTACAGTATATGGCACTGGTTCAGCCTAGGGACGGACAGAGCAGTGTTCTAGTGTGCACACAACACCTTGTGGTGGTCCGGGGAGCCTTTCCTCACAAGGGGTTGACATGTGTTGAGGCCTGATGAGCCCATGCACTGCATCAACAGAAGTAAGTTAGCTTTGTAGTTTTAAATTACAGCCCAGGGAGAGACCTACAGTTACTGAAAGTCAGGATCCACTACAAGCTATTCATTTTACAATGCATGCCGGCCACACACACACCATACACACAGACGTTCGCCATTGACAAGTGCTTGTTTAAAATTTGATGGTGCATAGTGTTTATTACTGTAGAGAGGATGTGAGGGAATAACGCTACTTGACTATAAACCCTTGTATCTATCCACAGCTGATGTATAATGTTTGCAATGTAGCGTTCCCTTATTATGACTAACTGTTCAGTAGTTTTATGATGTAGGTTTTCATATATTAGGAGAACAGCTGATAGAATAAAACACTTTCAGTTGTGAAATGAATTGTAATTCAAATTCAGACTTCAGGAGGGAAAGGACACCTAGTTCCCTTAGTTTTCTTCCTTAAATTCATATTTTCCCAGTGATATATCTTAGGCCAAATGTATTTGCTTTTGCAGGACATACATGTTGTCTAACAGTTTCCCTGTACATCTATTTATTTAGGTTTTGTTGACCAGGTTAGTACACTAGACAAAGTAATCATCAATTTTAAGGCACAATACGGGAGGTGACAGAGAATGCATACAAAACACTTTTCAAACATGTTGCAGATAATAGCATACATACAAAGTAAATAGGAATTTGATAGACAAAATGTAAGCACACATACATTAATAGATATGGTTTAGAGAGTGAGCATTATAGGAAAAGAATATTGTTGACAATTAGTACATCTAACAGAAAAAATGCACTACATGACTCGAATCTAATATCATTTTAGGGATCTCTGAATGGCAGTGATGGAGTGCTTCTGTTGACGTAAATGGGATACTGGTTACTTGCTGTTCACTATTTATGTTAGTTCATTTTACACCAGTATATGACATCATTTGGGACTTAGTCCTGTCAAATTCCTTATAGACAGACTGGACACTGCCTCCCTCTTAAACCCAGATTTCATGTTGACTGCCTTATAACTTATTTTGAATATGAATTATGTTGTGTTTAATAACCAGTTCTATTTACAGGTGCATGGGACCACAATGGTGTTGTTGATGCTGCCTTGTTATGCCACTCTGTTTATGGTTGGTAGAAGGAGGTGTCCATCTACGTTCCATGTGATAATGGCAATCATAAAATAGCTGATCACTATTAGCGCGGTGTACATCGCCAAAAACACAAAACGGCAATGTACACTCCCAATGAGGCAAGTAGGGTGAAAATACTGTACTACAGAATATGTTCACTCCCTTAAAGTTCGCTCTTTCATCTATGGCAACACATTTACGTCCATTAATTTTAGTGCCCTGATGATCAGTTATAATTATACACCATTGTAATCACAGTGTCTTTTTTTATTTCACTGTCCTTTTAATTAAGCGATTTTTGTAGATCAGTGAACATAGTGAAAATTAAAGGACAGTGAACATTACCTGTAGTACAGTAAATATTTATTTTATTATTTATGTGGGGGCTGCACCCCCCCACACTCCTTAATAATGATTACCAACTCCAGGGGGGGTGCATGTTGGGGAAGGAGAGAACCTTGAAAAAAAAAAATAAACTCCCTCTGTCAAAAAGCACAAAATATTGTTCTCCTCCACAGCCCCGAATCCTGCACCCTCCCCGCTGTAGTCGGCCAACCTCACCACCACACCACATGGCCAGCTCAGCAGCCTCTCACTGCACTACCTCCCACATACATTCCCTTTTCTTCCATTCTCTGTCCTGTGGATCTGGTCACCTTCCTGTTAACCTGTTGCTACCCTTTCAGGGTAGTTCACATAACGAGTGCTGAACTTGAGTCGCTGAAGTGCACTTGCCATTATGATGGTATACCATTCATCTATGCCACCATTTCTAATCCTTTCTGTTCAAAATCATCTACTGTGGGTGATTTATCAACATCATTGTCATCATTTTAAATTGCACTGAACAAGAGGGTCCTCAGTTTATTAAACTTATCAACAGAAATGACTTGAAATTTACCCACACATGGACCTTTTGAATTTGACTCTCACTGGCACACCAAACTGTACTGTTCAAACTGATAACTATTGCTAACCAGCTTCTACTAATACCCTCTTGAGGATTGATAGCTGTTCCCCCAGACACCTTATTAAGGGTATCCCTCATGTCCAGTTCCTTCACATCTGTAGAACCTGTTCAGATGACACCATTTATGAGAAACATGCTGTTGCCTTCAGCGTAGATTCCTTGAAATTGGGTATTATCTGAACTGCTTGATAATGCCAGAGTTAGAGAAACTGCAAAAACAGATCTGATTTGCTTATTACCAAACCTAAATATCCTACAAAATTCACAGAATCTATAAACTTTCTTGTGGATTACAATTCTGTATCACCCCAAGTAGCCTGTATTCTTAAAATAAAAAATATTGAGGGGTTTTGTCCACTGACCAAGACCTCAGAGAATTCGTGGGTCCTTTTCCAAGAGTTGTATATAGGAAAATCCAAGTGACAAAGACAGCCTTTTTAGAAGCCATTTTGTCAGCAATACTGACAACCAACCTCCATCTGGCTTCTTTCCACATTCTCTGGGTTTTCACCATTGTGGAACTGGCATTGTTTTCCCCATGGCCCATCAAGGATTCATATTTACAAACCGCAGACAAGAAAAGCTGGCACCAAGGATGTGGCTTCTCTGGTGAAAACACCACAATTCATGGCAAAAAGAACTCTTTAGTTGAGTGTCTGATTTTTTTACCTGAATATTTACAAGCCCTATTACTAACACTATCTATGAGATCAAACAGCTCATCACTTGAAGGACAGATATATGTTGTCTATGCACTCTGTTGTACCTGTCCTATCATTTACATATAGTGGTAGCCACCACCACTTTCAATGATGGTGCCCCATGGCACAACATGGGTAGTACTCAATATTGGAAATGCTGTATTAAGATGAATGTGGCTTTTCAGAACAGTATTGGTCTGTGTTGTGCCATTCCACCTGTTACAAATGAAAGTGGTTTTAGCTACCACTGTAGGTGGAATAACCTACAAAAGACCGAATATATGAGAATGTTTGCTCCATTATTAGTGACAGAAATTACATCAAAAAGACAGCCCAAGCATATGGAGGGCTGACACACTCAATGTTTTACCTCCTGACTCACTGGTGACCTGGGCTCAGAAATGGATGCAGGTCACTTGAAGGCTAGCCGGGGGAGAGTGGATTGAATGCCTGTAGGACTGCTCTCCTCCCTAAGTGAGGGTGATTGCCATGGTTTGCTGCTTGTCTGCTACCTGGAGGTGTCCAGGTAGCAGCACATGTGACTCACATGTAGAGGGACGAGTACATATTCTGAGCACTGGGGTCATACTTGCAGAGGCAGAGCTTGCACATTGCACATCCATGGGTCTCAGGGGCAAACAATCAGTGGAAAACAATCCCCAACAGCAGGATTATGACTGACCCCTTGCAGGCTGTGCATCAGCAAATGGGCATCCCTCATAGGCCCTGTGGCAGAGGATGATGATAGAAGGCAAGCCCCAGAGAAACCAGCTGATGGGGCTGGGGTACTCAATCAGAATGGGGCTGCCAGGGTAGAATCAAAGGATAAACACTTAAATAAAAATAAAAAGGATACCCTATTTGGACAACATTGGTCTAGATGTCACAATGGAGACCCAAGAACCATGTCTTTCATGTGCATTGATCATATCCCCATGAAGGCTCAAATGCCTCTTACAAAGAGAGATCTATCTGATCTATAGTTTGGGAGCCCTTTCCCAAGGGGCTTTAATGACATTTGGAATATCATCCCAATGTCAACCACAGCACAGACCCTGACACTTTAAAAACCTGGGGATGTTTAACTTTAGGTGGTCCATTAAGGGGCAGGTTGTTAAATGTGCCAGATATTTCACCCTGAATACTGTACAGTGTGCACACTGTCTTTCTGTTATCTTCTTTTAGTAATCTGAAATTCAACCATATCATGCACTTACTGCTCCTGACAGCACTCATACAACTAGTGTCACCAGTACCACAACCAATTTGTGTGGCCTTCACTAGCATTTCTTGTTTGGGCATGTGTCTATGGGTATTTTGCTGGCATCACCGGTGCCCCTGCACCTGCTCTACTTGGCTGTTCAGGCTGGAATAGAGTCTTCTGAACAAAGTGCCAAAGGATAGCTTCCCAAATTATGTTAGTGGGTGGAGCCATACCCTTCTTTCTCCTGCCATTGTGACCTTGAGAGATTTAATTTTTTTTGCCACCCAACTTTTTTGCTTACAGCTATTAAGGTACTCCCCATACTCTACCTCATCATCAAAGCTGCTTAGGTTAGCCTCCTCAAATGATGCACAGGGTATCAGAGGGCAAAACTCCTCTTAGAAAATAGTCAGACCCAGATGAGGTACATTCTCATCTGCACTGAAATGTTTGACGGTAGAGGAGACAGACCAAAAAACAAGACATGTCACAGTAGAGGTGGACACAGTACTGGAAATAGATAGATAGATAGATAGATAGATAGATAGATAGATAGATAGATAGATAGATAGATACTTCATTTGTAGAGCACCCAATTCCAGGGACTCAGAGTGCTTTACATTTACATATAAAATCAACACACATGCAAAAGATAGAAATTAACAACATCAATCAAATAAATTCAAATAGAGGGAATCAGCAATATTTAAAACTATATATCAGCTTAAAAAGAATCTTAACACTACTTTTATAAATTAAATGCCCGTTTAAAAGAAAAGTCTTTAGACCATTTTGAAAGGTTTCCACCAAGGGTGCCTCCCAAAGATGGTTAGGCAATGAGTCTCACAGGGGTAGGTGCAGCAGCAGAAAACACACGTGCAGCTGGCTGAGGGGCACAGTGGTAATAGTGTCTGGTGTCACCATACCAGTACTGATGGCTGTCATGGCTACAGTGGCAGGTGTGGTCTGAGACACAGTGGCAGCAGTGACTGGCTGGGCCACTCTTACTTCAGAAGTTGCAATATTTGTAGTCTCAGTAGATGGGTGGTGGACCAGAGTATTGGTGGCTATTAAGGAGGATGTCCTTATCCTGGTGGTACTGGTGGCAGTGGCAAGGGATGAAGAGGACACATGCACATTGGTAGTATCAGTGGCAGTTAATGGCAATGTTCTCCTAGCAACACTATTAATACTTTGAATGCTACTTTTACTTTTTCCCTTGTGTTAGCCGACGCCATTCTGCTGCTGGTGGAGACTGCAGATGTGGATGGGGTAAAACATTATTTTGTACAGCAAATATATCCTGAGCATCAGTCTGCAGTTTGCTCACTGCTGTTTCCTTGTCAACAGCTGCTACAGCTTTGCTGATGCTGCTGGACCAACAACATTTTGTGGTGCTACATCCTCTGTCTGACTGTGTTCCTCACATATGTATTCAATTCAGTATAGTTATTCAACTCATTGCATCAATTATGAGCTGATAAGTCTCACATTCAAATAATAGTCAAGCTTGGCTCAATTTTTCTCAGAAAAAAAGTATTTTTGGGGGGGCTCACCGCCACAAACTCAGAATTTTTTTTTATAATAGTATCTTTGTTATAAATTATCAAAAGGAAAACAAACATCTACATCAAACAATATACAGAATGGAGTGCAAACTGTTAAGAAATGCAATGTATGTACAATCAACAAGATTTAAACAAAAATACACAGAAAAGCTTAAAAATTTACCTGAACCACCCCATGCATAAAAAAAATACTACCTGAATAGATGGGCAGCTTACAATACACACTGAGATACACATTGATCTTTGTAATTTAATAGTAACAAATCCAAAAAGAATACCAAAGTTAATCGCCATAAAAAAGAAAAATAATAAAGTAATGTTAAGAGATCCAGGATGGGTCCATAAAATAACAGAAATCTAATATGGAACATTACCCAAAGAGCAAACTAGAAAATGTTCTAAAAGTAAGCTGAAATGACTCACAATAATATCAGAATACCAACTCAAAGGACAAAAGCTGGTTCAGATTGCAACCTACACCTCCCCCAAAAAAACACAACATGACAGGCTTTACATTTTTGTTTCCTTTGTTCTCTTCCTGCCCAGAATGAAACCCCAACAGCTTCTTGTCCTCTAAAAATTGCTGATTAATCTGTGAAAGTAACTAAGGTAGCAGCCATAGACATGGTCAGATATTTCCTGCAATGTCTGTGATACAGTATATCTGGAAATTTCTTGCCTGCCTGCATTACAATTGTGGGCCACCAGAGAGAATCTCTATAGATATTTCATGAAATGTCTCAAAATATCTGACCATATCAAGGCTGTATAGTATACTCATTTCTGCCAAATAAGTTGAAAAGAAGCTTGACAGTTTAGTTACCAATAAGTACATTTCTCATAATAATAACTAGAATCAACCAGCTTCATTAAATGAAAAATGATTGTTAACCACAATTTAGTCATAATTGTCTGAGCATATGCCAAAATAATTATTAATAACTTTAACTGCTGTCCACAGATATGACTATTCCAAAGAGAAATATACAAAGAACCAATTGTGAGGATAAAGGGTGCAATGAATTAATTACTTCTGAAATATCCTCCCATAGATCCAGAGAAGAGGACAGGTCCAAAAAATATGAACATGATTTGCTGCAGATACCGCACACCCACTCCAACTTTCTTTGGACTGATAACTCTGAAACTGAACCAAACCTACAGGGTTCTAAAAAAGGCATTCATCATTTCCAGACAAACTCTTTTAAATACAAGGAGATCTTCAACTTAATTATCAGCAGGTAATATTTTTCCCAGACTGAAAAGTCACAGACTGATTGTAAGTCTGAATTCTAATTAGCTAAAATAGAAGATGTAGAGTATGTCAACTGAGAATGCAGAGCAGAGTAAATAGAGCTAACAATGCGTGGCTTAAGCTCCCCCTTTTGATGTGCTACAATTAATGCAGTAATTGGCAAAAAATTATCAAGAAGTCGCCTGCTATCAGAAGATAAAGTATGCAAAAAGGCACAAAACTGTAAACATCTATAATCTAAACTGGGTAGGCTATACATGGCTTGTAGATCACAAAAAAGGTAAATTCCTTTAGACTCCGTTATCTGATTATAATAAATTAAACCACTTCTTGCCTGTTGAAAGAGTTATGAGAATCCCACATCAACATGGTCAGAAATGTTAGTTCACTAGATGGAATAGTTAAGTGGATTTAATGCCAAATCCAATGAGGTTCATGTGTATACCATGTGAAATTAGAAAAAGGGACATAACCTGGTGTAAACAAACAAAAAACATATGACTTAAATCATATAAATCATTATGTGTGAATTCAATGTCTTCCCAATTATCTGTATTTGACAGGCCACAGCATTCCAATGAAGATTAGGGAGGTTAAGACCTCCCTGGGCCAAAGGCAAGTGTAATAACTTAAGGCGTATCCTAGGCTTCTGGCCTCTCCAAATAAAATGAAAGATCATCCAATGCCAGTATCAAATATAAAAGGAGTTTGAATAGACAGGTAATGTTTGAAAAGAAATTAAAATTTGAGGAAGTACATTAAGGCAGGTGATTTCTATCCATTGGAAAAAAAAAGCAATAAGCAGACAATCAAATTAAATTATCTGTAATAGCCAGTGTCAAAGGTTAAAAATTGAATTGCTCCAGACGATCAGAATGTTTAGGAATGTGAACTCCTAAATATCTCAATAGGTTTCTGTTCCAGCGAACAGGGAGGGTCACTACAATATAAGACGGTGGAATATAATTAAAAGCTAATAGTTCAGTTTTATCCTTATTTAAGCAAAAACCTGCCAAGAGTTCCAACTGATTGAACAACTGAAAAAGAGCTGGAATAGAACTACTAGGTTCATTCAGGATCAACGAAATACCATCTGCAAACAAACACATTTTATAATCTTAAATAGAGGGAGAAAGCCTAACGTGAGCAGTTACAGGTTCAATATAAAGAACAAACAAAAGCAGAGAAAGGGGGCAACCTTGCCTAGTGCCTCTATCCAAGAAAAAAGGGAGAGAATAAAGCCCATTAACCTTAACCGAAGTGAGAGGGCATGATATAACTCCTGCAGCATATGTATAAACTGTAAAGGAAAACCAAAAGCTTGGAGAGTAGTCCAAAGAAAGGGCCAGGACAGCCAATCAAAGGCCTTCTCCGCATCCAGGCTGGCCAGGACCAAAGTTAAGGAATGACTAGAAACACTATCCAAGAAAAGAAGGGTACAGCACACGTTATCATGCACTTGTCCAGTATGAACAAAACCTGCTTGGTTGTGGTCCAGCAAGGTAGGGGGAAAAGACCTCTAACTGATGAGTCCATATACATAGATACTGTACATAGATGTTGTCATCAGATAAGGGACTTGTGGCCCATCCAGTCTTCCCTATCCCACTTTCTAATGCTTAAGGTACCCTAGATGCTACAAGCCCCCCCACCCCAGCTTGATAATTCCCATGTGCCTATCCCATGCATTCTTGAATCCCTCAACCATGGCTACCCCCACCACTTAATGGGGGAAACTGCTCCATCTCTCCACCACCCTTTCAGTGAAGTAGGATTTCCTCAAGTTCCTTCTAAGTTTTCCACCTTTTAGTCTCATGCTGTGCCCCCTTGTTCTGAAATTTCCCTTCATGTGGAAGATGCTCCTCTCTGGTACCCTGTTGATCCCCTTTAGATATTTAAAGGTCTCTATCATGTCCCCCTCTCTCTCCTTTCCACCAAGGAGTACATATTTAGAGTTCTGAGTCTCTCCTCATATGACTTATGCTGCATCTCCAACACCATTTTTGTCACCCTCCTCTGTACCGTCTCCATCCTGTCTATGTCTTTTTTGAGATGAGGCCTCCAGAATTGAACACAGTACTCCAGATGAGGCCTTACTAGGGAGTTGTACAATGGTACCACCACTTCCCTCCTTCTTGTTATACCCATCCCTAATAATAATATTCTGTTAGCCTTTCCAACTGCTTTGTCACACTGTTTAGCCACTTTGAGGTTGTCTTCTATGACTATCCCTAGATCCTTTTCCTCTGTGGTGGCCTCCAGTGTTACCCCATCTAGTTCATACTCAGCCCTAGGATTCCCTCTCCCTAGGTGCATAATCTTGCACTTTTTCGCATTGAAACACAACTGTCTTTCCTTGGACCAGTTTTCCAGCCTCTTCAAATAACTCCTCATTTTTTCTATACCATGCTGTGTATCTACCTTGTTACATAGCTTTTTATCATCCACAGACAGGCTTACCCTCCCTTCTAGACCCTCTGGAATATCGCTTATGAAGACATTGAAGAGCTCTGGTCCCAGCACTGATCCCTGGCATATACCACTTGTTACCCATCCCTCCTGTGAGCTAACCCCATTTATTACTCTTTGTGTTCTGTTACTAAACCAGTTTCTAACCCACATGACCACCTCTGTCCCCACCCCCAGATTTGCCAGCTTGTGGATTAGTCTCCAGTGTGGGACTGTGTTGCATACCTTCCTGAAATCCAGATAGGCCACATATACTGCTCTTCCCTGGTCTATTTTCTTTGTTACCCACTTGAAGAAATCAATCAAGTTGGTCTGGCATGACCTACCTGCAGTGAATCCAGGTTGCTTGGGTACAGCAGCCCCCTTGTCTCTAGGTAGTCCACCAGCCTTTCCTTAAGTAGGGTTTCTGTCATTTTACCTACTGTCGAGGTCAAACTGACCAGGCGGTAGTTTCCTGCCTCCTCTTTGCTACCACTTTTGTTCAAGGGCATCACTTGTGCCCTCCTCCACTCCTCTCGAACCACACCTGTTTCTAGTGATCCACTGAGCAGCTTAGCCAGTGGTTTAGCTAGTTCCTCCTGGAGGTCCTTTAGGATCCTTGGGTGTATCCCATCAGGGCCCATAGCTTTATCCACCCTAAGCTGTTCTAGTGCTTTTTTCACTCTGTCCTCTGAAAAAGGTCTAATGTCCACCGCTTCTCCCTGTTTGTCCTTCTCCGTTAATGGGGGACCATCTCCATTGTCTTCTTTCTTGAATAAGGAGCAGAAGTATTTGTTGAGGATAGTTGCCTGGTCAATGTCTTTCTCCACTACCCTGCCTCCCTCTTTCCTAAGTCTCACAATCCCTCTCCCTGTCTTCCTTCTCTCGGTAATATACCTAAAGAATGTCTTCCCTCCTTCCTTCACTGATTTAGCTTGCTTTTCCTCAGTTTCAGCCTTTGCTACCCTTACTGCCTTGTTCACTTTCTTTCATTTTTCCAAGTATTCTTGTCTGTCCTCCTTGCTTTGTATTGCCTTGTACATCAAAAATGCCATCTTTTTTCCTCTTACTAGCTCTGCTACTCCCCTCGAGAACCACAGAGGTTTTCTCTTTCTCTTGCTACAGGGCCTGGCACAATGGTTTACTACCAGGTGCAGGGCTTCCCTTATCTTATCCCACTGTTCCACTACCCCACTTATGTCATCCTTCCCCTGCATAGCTTCCTGAATTCGTCCTTCATCTTACAGAAGTCTGTCCTCCTGAAATCCTGGTTTCTAGTCCTTGTGTGGCTAGCCTCCTGTGACATCCTTATGGTGAACCCCCATGATCAATAGTCCCTAGGATCTCCCTCACTGTGACTTTATTTATCCTTTCCCCATTGCTTAGGACAAGATCCAGAATGTCATTCTCCCTTGTAGGCTCCCTCACTAGCTATGTGAAACCTGCCCCTTGCAGCTATTGCAGCAGTCCATTACTCCTGGCTGAGGCTGCCACCGGGATGCTCCAGTCCACATCTGCCAAGTTGAAGTCACCCATCAGCAGCAATTCACCCTTTGTTGCCATGTTCTTTATAGTCTCCAGCAGTTCTCTCTCTCTCTCTACATCCTCTTCCTGCCCTGGGGACCTGTATATCACTCCCATTCTAAGTACTGTTCCCCTCCCCACTTCCAGGGCTACCCACAGTGCCTCTGCTTTTCCCCCATGTCTTGTGGAACTATCACTTTTATCACTTCCCTGATGTACAGTGCCACCCCTCCTCTCTTCTTGCCTTTCCTGTCCTGTCTGTGCAGCATGTACCCTGGAATGGCTAGCTCCCAGGCGTGGTTGCTGTTGCACCATGTCTCTGTGACTGCCATGATATTCAGGTCCTCAGAGGCCATTAATGCCAAAAGTTCCAGGATTTTGTTACCCAGACTGCGGGCATTGGTGCACATTGCTGTCCAATCACAGCCTCCCCCCTCTGCTATAACTCCAATACCATCTCCCTCATTCTGTGTCTGCCCCTCCTGTATTTTACATGAGGCCCTCCTTTTTTTACCTATGGCCACTCCTTGCTCACGGCCATGCCTGTTTCCTTTAGTCCAATGTTGGGGGGGCTCCCTTCCATTCACTGATCCACTTACCTTCTTATCTTTCTGCTGCATCCTCATTTAGGTTTTCTTCTCTGTGCTGGAGACCTCCCAGTTTAAACCTCCCATGAAGACCTTCAACTTCTGCCTCAGTGCTCTTGCTCCTTCTATGGTGAGATGCAGACCACCATTTATGAAGAGCTTCCTGTCCCGAAGGTCCTCCAGTCTCCAATGTAGTGAATCCCGTTGCCTAAGAACCAACCCTGGAGCCACCGGTTGAATTCCCTGATCTCTTTGTTCCTGATCTTGTCCTCACTTCCACCCTTCCTCCAAATTGGCAACACCTCTGAGAAGGCCAGGTGTGTTGTGCAGGGGTGTCACCAGAGGTATAAAGTTGGGGGGGCTAATGCCCCACAGTCAAAATCCTAACAAAGCTAGGGGGGGCTGTGGCATGCTTTCCCATAAAAGTTTGAGATTTTTACCTTCAAATGGTGGCTTTTCCTCCATTTTAATGATGAAATATATGTTTGAGAAGCCTGGTTATCATGACATCTATTAAATGGTACATGTGCAAAAATTTGGTTACTGGACCAGTGAGAACAATGGAAAGAGAGACACCATTATCCCAGCAGATCTGTTGGGAAGGTTACAGTCCCCCACAGTAAATAAGAGACTATTCAGACACCATTACCCCAACAGATCTGCTGGGAAGGTTATGGACCCAGAGCAAGTAACAGACCAGCCAGACACCATTATCCCATCAGATCTGCTGGGAAGGTTACAGGACCAGAGAGCAAACAGCCACCACTTCCACACTGCATAATTCTGAACAAGTCACTCAACATTCCTGCCCTTAATCTCTCTGCATGCCCTCTCTCTGGTGTCAATTTCTGTAGTCTTTGCATCTCCCTGTGTGCTGCAAACTATCCCTCCTCTCCCCTTCCCCTCTTCCTGGATTCTAAGGAGTTTGGGGATGCTTGTATGATTGTGTCTATGTAGGTTGCTATATTAAAAGACAGCAAAATTCTCTCCCTCGCTCTTTGGATTGTAAAGCACTTAGGAATAGTCTGTATGAAAGGTGCTATATAAATCAAAATTTCTTTTCACACAAGCCACAGATCTGCCTTCTCTAAACTGCTGAACAACTGTGTAAAGACTCATGCTGCACAGCCTTTTAGATAGGTACCACATCTGTGCCTGTCTGAAAAATATACCTGCTGTGCAAGCAATGCTGACTGTGTTGGCATGGCAGTTACTAAAAGGTAGTCACCAATCTGAATCCCAATTTATGTCAATCACTCCCAGTCCTGTCCAGGTGTTCCCTCCTACAAGGCAAGGCATGTCAAACCTCTAATGCTTCTGAACCCACTGAACAGAGTCCAAGAGACTAGTGAAGGCAGAGTACATTTGTTGTAACCCCTCCAGTGCTCCCTGTCAGATTGGGATCCAACTAACCTGGGAGCGATAATGACAAATCCCTGCCCCAAGCTCTGAGTTCTCCCATTGTGATGTCCTGACTTCTGTCCCAATGTTCTCTTTGTTGACAGCACAGTACACAGCAGCCAGCCACCAGTGCACTCAGTTCACTCATGAGACTTACTTGCTTTTTTCTCCATCAGACTTGTGAGTGAACGAGTGTAGTGCCCCAAAGTTTGCCAGGCAAGCAGACCAAAGAGGACCCAGGGAGGGAAAGGGTTAACTCCCCACCCACCCCATGCACAGCCAGCTGGCTTATTGACCAAACTGGCTGGCTGACCATTTCCTGTTTCTATCCCCCTCCTCCCTCTGCTCCTGGAGCCTTCTGGCACTGGATCCTTTGTCTTGGCCAGGCCAGGTCTCCAGCCAGTGCCTTAAGGGGGCCATAAATCAGCCAAATGGGCTGATCTTAGCCCCAGATACCCAATCATCTGTCCAAAAGCTAGGTCCACCTCTAGGCTAGAAAGGGTCTTCCCTACTAGCCAGTGACAGTTCTGGACTGAGTGACTGACAGAGTAGAGAGCACAGGAGTATGGATGGCTGGAGGCTTACCTGAAGCTTGGGTTTGTAGCTCCTGGGTGGCTGCTTCTCTATAGCTAGTGGTCCTCAGAGGTCTCAAGCAGCAGCAGCAGTCACACCTTAACTCCAGAAAAGGACCAGCAGTTCTTCTGATGGCCAACAGCAGCCAGTTCCATAGGGTGAGCTCCCTTTAGTTGTCTGCTCCCTCAGTTTGCAGTTTTTGTATTGGGGGTTTCTGGGGTGTCCTGACGCTGGGTGCCTAGTAGTGCATGTAGCACAAGCATCACATTACAGATGCAAAGTGATGAGGGTAATGCTCACCCAGATTCTTTTGTGTTCGAATAAAAATGTGGCTTGGCTAGTCTGTTAGTTTGCTTAATGTTATCTTGCAGAATAAGTGTGGCATAGTTTGTATTTTTTTGGAGCTGTCATTGCAGTTCCCCCGTCTCGCCTCTCCAGTATGCTGGCTGTTTTTTGTTTTTTTTCTGGCATTGACATTGACTGTTGCCAGACAAGGGGCTGCCATTGCAGTCCCATGTTCTTCCCCCTTTGTTTACTGCCTCCAGTGCCACTTGCTGGTCAGCAGGCTGTTGTCCTGCCCAGCTTTGCTGGATTGGTTATTTTTTTCCTCTTCTTTGTTTTGTTAAATTTCTTTCTCTTTCCCTTTGCGGGGGCTCCAGGTTGCTTCCCATCTCTTTGTCTGGCTTTCTGGGCTGGTTGCGGGGTGTGGTGCCCTTTTGGGGGGCCTCTTTATTTTCTACCTTCAGTTTTGCCACTTTTTTGTTTTTATGTTTATCTGTTTTGTAAACTCCTTGAACCCCTGTCCCCTGAGATGACCCCAACAGTGGTTCTTCTCTTGTAGCCCCCCTTCCTCTGAATGAAGTGACAGTGTTCGTTTTGGTGGTCATTGGTAGTGGAGTTCCCCTGCTTAGCTCTCTTCCCCACCTCCCTTTCAAAGTAAATTAGTGCCACCGCAATCGTAGACCTGGGCACCCAGCTGATTGCGGTCCATGCAGCATTCACCAAGAGGGGATAAGTTTGGTCAGATGGACCATGAGGTGCAGCAGCAAAGTGTGTCTGGGAGGAAACCAGCACCCGGACCACTAAAGTTCTGCTCTGCCACTGTTCAGGGGCAACCAAAGCATTGGGTGGGAGCAGAGCTCCCTGACCTCCACCACTAGCACCACCAATGATCGCAGCAGGATCCGGAGGGTCCAGGCCAGGCAAAGAGAAAGGAAAGTGCCCTCCATGTGGTAGAGCTATAAAGTGCTGACTCTAAACCATGGTTTCTTTTTTTCCTCAGCAAGCAGTGAAGCTGTGAGTCTTAACATTTTTCAGGGAATGATTGGGGGGGCTTGAGCTTACATTAGGGGGGCTTCAGCCTCCCCAAAAACAGCCTGGTGATGCCACTGGTGTTGTGTACTCCTTTAGGCTCTCCTCTAGGGTCTTCATGTCTGTCTTGGCTTCTTCCACAGTCCTATTTGCTATGTCATTTGTCCCAAGGTGGACAGTGATTGCCACAAAATCCTGGCCTTCTCACCAGCTGGCCTACTTTGTCTTATTGCTCCTTGCAGATGCTCCCGGCATGTATTTCACCATGGTTTCAGCTCCCTTTACACTGATGGACTGTGCCTCCATTCCTCGCAACACAGAGTCTCCCATGACCAGAATCTTCCTGTTGCTCTACATAGTCTTCTTCTCCTTTCTTGTACCTCCTTCCTACTTTCTTGAATCAGGTTTGTCCTGCTCAACTCTTCCTTCTTCCCCACCTGGTTTCTGTCCCCTAACTAGGGGGGCAAATTGATTCTGCATGTGGATAGCATGTGGCTGGCAATGCCCCACTGCCCCCTCCCACCACCCTCCATCCCCCAAGACCCATGGGCCTTTGGGGGAGTGGGTGGGGAAGGGGGTTGGTGGGCATCCCCAATCCCATCTCCTATAGACATAAACAACTTGTAATATGTATTAAATACAGAAATTGGGTGATAAGAGGTCTGGAAAAGGGTCCTTGCTCAATTTCTGTAGGGCTGTAATAGGGGCATAATGCCATGAAGGGGGTGAGGGATTCTCATCCTGAAGATAGTGGAAAAGGTACAAAAGAAGTGGTGTCAAAAGAGGTCTTAGAGAAGCATATTTATAAATCTCAGAGGGGTAGCCATCTATTCCTGGGGACTTTCCTGATTTAGCCTCCTGAATACTATGAGATAGTTTCAATTAAGAAATAGTTGACAGTACACACTGAACTTGCTCAGGGGAAAGTTGTGGAAGCCCTGCCCAATACAGGAAAGATTGCATTCAAAGCTGAGAGGGGGATTGGTCATCTGGAGTATACAAAGATAAATAATAAAACTGAAAAAGATATGTAATCTCAGTACTGTTAGAAGTGTATCGCCCCATGATAGGGTCTCATAATTTAACAATCATAGCAGCTACTCTATGGGCCTGGAAACATTGAGCTAAATGATGAGCACTGTGAGGTCCCCCTTCAAAAGACCGTTGACAGAGGTAAAACAAACCTGCTCCACCTTCTGGTTGAGTAACTTCTGCACTTGCACCTGGACCTCTAAAATCAATGGCCTAATGGAATGGCCCCATCATCAAATGTGTCTGATAAGAACAAAGGGTGGAATATAATGTCTGTAATTTCTGTTCTCATCCTCAATGCAAAGTAAATGCGAGGGCTACTATAGTTCCCGAAGAATAGCATTAAGGGTGTTCCATAAAATACTAGGAGTAACCCCTTCTACATCATTCTATTTCAAAAACTGGAGGATCTGAACCAGTAATTTATCTAAAGAAAGTTGGTCCTGAAGAAGACCAGAGTGAAGGTACCAGAAGGTGTGGCATTCAGGGCTCCCCAAAATAAAAGAGGCATTGAATGGGGTATGATCTGAAAGGTGGAATGAGCCATGCTCGATCACATGGATTCATGGATTGAATCAGTATGCTCTACCATTGTGAATAAGTAATCAAACCTTGCAAAAATACCATGCCTGGGTGAATAATGAGTGTATTCCCTGTGCTTCATGTGGCTAAACCACCAAACATCAACTACCCCTAACGGCTGAAATGTTTGGTGAAATATTTAGTGGCCATGGATTGATGGAAGGCCTTTGGTTTTGAGGTATTCCAGTCCAGAGACAAGGTTAGATTAAGATCCCACCCCCAAAGTAACTGTCCCTGCAAATGGTCCAAGAAGATAGAAAAGGAGAAAATCTGACAACCCACATGGGGGCTGGCCACCCAAATGACCTGTAATGATCACATAACGACCTGCCTTATCACGTGTGGAGAAATATAGAACAAAGGGCAATTTGCAGTAACATAAAAGTAAAACCCCTCTTCTACAATGTGACTTATGGGATGAAAAAAAACATGATCAAAACCGAATTTGAAAAATGTATTATGTTCTTCAGATGAAAAATGAATTTCCTGCAGAAATATAAAATCTACTTTCCGGCATTTGAAATATTGTAAAAGGCGATAGCATTTAATGGGATTATGAATACCATTTACTTTACAGTACAACCTCGATTATCTGACCTTCAGTTAACCGAACATTAGAGATGTTGCTAAAAATAAAATTTTGCCATCAAAATTGCCATGAAATCGCCAATTTTGCCATGTGAAATATTTCGTGAAATTCGTGAAATATTTTGTGGGTGCAAAATGTGAAATTTCGCCTGGAATTGCAAGATTTCTCCTGAAAATTGCAAAATGTCATATTTCACTGCAACATTTTGCCACTTTTGGGTGACATTTTAACCTTTTTAGGCAACATTTTTTAATTTTCAGGCAAAATTTAAAAATTTTGCACCTGCAAAATGTTACGTGAAGTGCACAAATTTCATGAAATATTTCATGTAATGAAATTTCTCAGTTTTGCACAACACTACCGACCATCTGATTTAACCAAACACTGACCTTGTGCCCCAAGTAAAAGCATCACTTAAGCAATTTCAGTAGCACAGTCATGTAAGCATTAAGCCACGATGAAGTTTGCATCTAATGGGGAATTAATGCATGGTTGGGACTGCTGTGGCATGAGGCTGCAGGCTGAGTGCATACAACGGCCCGACCATGCATTAATTCCCCATTAGATGCTACCTCCAAAGTGGCTTAATGCGCTTGTAACATGGCTTGTGCAGTGTAAGTATTTTCTACATTTTGTTTTACTTCCTATGAGACACACATCAGCAGCAGGAATTATTTCTCTTACTACATTATGGTTTACATCTTGTACTTTATAAGGCACTCTCTCACTACCAGCATGTGCATGCACTTTGCAGTTCTGACATCGAGTTATGTAGTGTGATTAAGTTCTCAAACCATTTGATTTTCCATTACGTTGCAACATAGAGATAACTTAATGCTCACAGTTAATAACCTGCCACTTGCAATCGGCTGTTGTTCTCATTTCTGTCCATTTGTGAATCATATTCGTGCCATGCTGGATTGTGGGAATGATCTATTGACTGCATACTTTGCTATGCGCAGAGACTGACAGCAGTTCTCTGAGATCAATGTGCAATGCTGCGCTGCGGTGCTCAACCAACAGGTGGCACTTGTACAACAGGACGCCACTTCTGATCTTTTTGTAAACGTTGTGTTTCATGCCATTATACTTTTGGTATCCCTTTCTGCTCTCACTACTGCTGTCTGCCTCAGCTGTGCTCTTGGACTATGAACAACACACTTTCACTTTGCTAACATATATTGTTTCCTACTGATTCTTGTCCGGACTCCAATGCATTTGGACGAGTGCCCCACTTGCCACTTTTCCAACCAATAGGTGGCACTTTTCCTACATAATCACACTTGTGCTCACTTCTTATGTTCTCTGGTACTTGCTTGTCATGCCCCGTGGTCTGTTTCAGTATGATGCGGCAGCTGCACTATCAACTGGCTCGGTGGGTGGGTGGGAGACAGCACAGTTTGCTATTCTTTCCATTCTCTGGTGCTTGTTAATTGAACCAGAGGGGAACAGACCACTGTACTACCTGTTTTGGCACCCTGCATTGCATTTTACAGTGTATCTTGCTACCGCCATCTATTGGTGAAACTTGCATCAATGTATTCCATGATTACTTTTTTGTCATGAGCTCTCCACATTTCTCTGGCTCATGCACACTGCACAGACTGCTCTATTCTTTTCCTTTGCATGCTCCCGATGGCAACACAGCATCTATCATGGAATAATGCCATGTTGTTGCTGTACCACCTGACGCAATTGTGCCAATTGAATTACTTGTTTCCGGTCCTCTCATTTTTGCCATGTTACAAATGCAATTAGCACCCGATCACTGTCATTGCTCTCCAATCATGCAATACAGTTTCAGTAGCCACAGCATTTAAGTTATGGAGCTGCTAGTTCCTGAATCAGATGCAAACTCACCTATTAGTGTAGTGAAAATGGTAGAAAGAACAGGAGATTTCAAATGGAAACACAGCATTCTTGACAATGGGCAGAAAATCTATATTCTGGACTGCCTCGAGCATGGTCAAAAAGCTGTGGAACCTGCAAAAATGTTTGGTATCAGAAAGGCAACCATTTCTGAGATCCAAAAAGCAAAATAAAAGCTCTGTGACTATGCCACAACATTGGAGGATAATCAGGGACCAGACCAGAGAGAGACAATGAAGAGGTGAAGGGACGAAGAGTTTGACCATCCAATTTATCTATGGTTTGTGCAGAACCAGGTCAGGTGCACACCAGTCTCAGGACCTATCATTAAACAAAATCTTCTGCGGTTTCACTGGAACATCAGTGGTGAGGATGACAGCTTCACCACAAGTAAGGAGTAGCTATAAAGATTCAAGACATGGCATGGAATCAGAGAGCTTTCTGTTGCTGGTGAACTGCTGCCAACAATTGACTGTTCCATGGCACCATTCAGGGATGGGCTGTCACTAATTATGCTCAATGAAGCTTTGTTCCCAGAATAAATTGATGATGCAGATGAGATGGGGTGTTTCTGAAAGCTTCCAGACAAAATGTTAGCCAGTTCCTCAAAGAAGTCTGCCCCTGGCAACAAAAAAAAAAGTCTAAACTTTTTTTTTTGTCATTTGCCCAGTTCCCACAGCTTCAGAGGAGACCACGTACTTCCTCCTACTCCATGCGCCAGGGCAATCCTCAAGGCATCCCATCCCCAGTTTCATTTATGCACATAGGGCCAGGGGTATTACATTTTTCCCGTATTTTTTTCCCATCCTCCTTGGACACTTGCGCATAGGACATACATCCAGTCTGATGACATGTTGATGCATGCCAACTGCCATGCAATTAACAGCGTGCCCCCTTCCCAACTCCAGTAGAGCCGCTGGTGCCCAAAAGCCCATGCTTCCACTAGCTTCAGGGGCGTCGGGTGCTAGAAGCACCCCTGGTATCCCAACCCAGAGGGAGGAGAGCATCCACAGGGATGCTCAATCCTCCATCATCCCACTGACCCCAAGCAACCCAAGTCCGATTCCCAAACCCAGGTCACCAGTGTAGCGCGAGGTGTGTGTCCAGGACCTCAGCTCTCAGCACCACTGGGCTGTGGCTAACCATTCTTGACTGCATTAATACAACAGGCACCCACAAACTTAAGCTGATGGTAACTGGGAAGTCCCTACAGCCACATTGTTTCAAGCACTGCAATATGAACAATCTGTCTGTTCTATACAGGGGGCAGAGCAGCGCTTGGATGTCTGCCACTTTGTTTAAAACATGTTTTTTTCAGGACTTTGTTCCCACAGTATGCAACCACCTGCATGTTCCTGGTCTCCCCTTGAGGGCAATCCTCTTAACTTGACAATGTTGGAGCACACCCTGACACAGAGAGTTTAAGAACTGAGGACAACTCCATCAGGTACATGTTTTTACTCACCAATGCCTCTTCTAAACTACAACCGATGGTTCAAGGAATCCTTTCAACGTTGATGAGAATTTACAGGGGCAGGCATTTATCAGAGGAAAATAGAGATGTATCACTAATAGACATTATTAGGTATCATGTAATTTCAGAGATGGAAATATGGCAATGGAGATTTGAGTGACAGCAATGCGGCAATAGTAAAAATGGTGACGGTGAATTTGGGCACCCTACAGTATGGGCGACAAGTGCTGTCCCCCCCTCCCTGAGGTATTATGACCTTGGAGTTAGTTATATAAGTAATGGGTATGTGGAGGCAAAGCCCCCCTCATAGAAAAGTAGTACTGTAATTGTTGCCTTACTATAGGGTGCCCAAATTCACCATCACCATTTTTACTTTTGTTGCATTGCCATCACTCAAAATGTCTGTTGCCATAATTCCCTCTCTGAAATGACATGGAACTGCGTTATTAAGAGGCTTACTATAAAAGAAACTTGTTACCTGCTTACAGAGGCTTGGCCTGCCGTATGAACTGACACTGTGGAGAAATGCTGGCAGCAGGTCTCAGGTGTCAACACCTGCAAAAGTACCAATTGAGATATAGCAGCAAGAGGAAGCAACAGATGAGCTACAGGTGATTGCAGGACAACAAGAAATCAGAGGTGAACAGATTGCAAATTGATGGAGTCCAATGGTCAGGATGAGGGATATGGTGATTTGTCTGACCAGGATATTCTCTGGATTGCCACTGAGGACAATGTTACAGAAGACCTGGCAGAAAATGAGGACCTGGATGAAGATTGTGATACAGTTTCTGCAGTGCCAACAGCAGGGGAAGCTGCTGAAGCATTTGAAAAATGCATTCTCTGGCTGGAGAGTCAGCCAGACATTGACTATATCCATACCCTGCCATTACAATGGCTCCACCTGTAGGCAATAAAGAAACTGAATGCATGTGCTAAGCAGCAAGCAAACAATCACTGATTATTTTAAGTGATTTACCAACTGTTTTTTTGGTTTATTTTGCATGCCGACTGGTTTTAAAAATTGATTGGTGCAGCACAGTACACTACAGTACTGTACTTATTTTTTATTTAAACTCTATAGTATTTATTTCATCATTTAAACTGTTTCTATGTTATCACAGTCGGTACTACATATGAGACACACTGCAAACAAAACTGCTGACAGATCATGCCATTCATTTACAGGACCCTTATTTTTCTGAGCCACTCGATTTTCTGAACTAAATGCATCTTCCTCACAGTTCGGATAATCAAGATTATTCTGTATATGAAATAACCTTAGTAGGAGCAACCATAGTAAAAATACCCCCCAAAAAAATGGTGGTTTAACAGATCCCATAACTCAACAGAACAATGTCACAGGGGATAATTGAAACTGAATAAGCATTAGCCTCCTACCGAGCAATGTAGATCTGTCCCATTCCTGGAGTAGAAAAACTAGCACAAAGATTCCAGAGTGCAACAAGAATGTACAAGAGACAATACAAACTTCAGCTACCCAAATATACAAATATACATAATAATAATGAAAACTATAAAAAAATGCAAGGTTAAGTTGCATGCCTATCCCAAACTATGCAGTTTAAGACCATGTAAGCCAGATATCACACCAGCATTAACTGAAGTAAGAAGGGCTCACTAAAAACCCAACTAAAACAGACATATATATATATTGCGCTATATAAACATGTAAGAAAAATGTATTGAGTGGACAACCCTACACACACACATACACACACACACCAGACAAGCAGCTAACTGAAGTGGTAGGAGTCACCCTACTAGTCTCAGCCTACCATCTACAGTGCACTCACTCTTGCTTAAGTGGCTGTAGAGGGACTCAAGCCCGGGTTTCTAACAGGAAGATGTCTGATATTACATTTAAATTATATTTATTATGAAATCAAGTCACTGCAGCAATGCTGTGCTAACAAGTCTTACTGTCAACTAATAGTAAAACTTAAATAAAAATAAGACACAGAAGACTAAAATATATATCTTTTTTAGTTTATTTTTGGGCACAAAACCACAAACTTAGTACAATGTCTTGAGTGCACAGCCATGCACACACACAGAATAGAAAATCAGTTAACTGAAGCAGTGGGAGTCAGCTGACTAGTCCCACAGTACCAACTATGGTGCACTCGCACTTGCTTAAGTGGCTGTGGAGAACCCAAGCCTGGGTTTCTTACATGAAGATTTCTGATGTTAAATATAAATTATATTTATTATAAAATCAAGTCACTCAAGTCACTTCAGCAATGCAAAGCTGACAACTCTAATTGTCAACTAATAGTCAAGCCGACTAATTTTTTCTCTGGAATAAAATGTAAAGCTCTTCTTGGGCACGCAGCCACAAACTCAAAAAAATGTTTGAGTGCACAGTCAAGCACACACACAGAAGAGAAAAGCAGATAACTGAAGTGGTGGGAGTCAGCAGATTAGTCCCACTCTACTAACTACAGTGTACTAATACTTGCTTAAGTGGCCAAAGAGGGACCCATGCCTGGGTTCCTCAGAATAACATTTCTGATAATAAATATAAATTATATTTATTATGAAATCAAGTCACTAAACTCACTGTAGCAATGCTGAGCTGACAAGTTTCACTGTCAACTAATAGTCAAGCCTGACAAAATTTTTCTCAGGAATTTTTTTTTTTTACATCTTTCTTGGGCACACAGCCATAAATTTAGAAAAATGTCTTGAGTGCACAACCATGCACATGCACAGAACAGAAAGGCAGAATATTAAAGTTATTGTAGTCAGCTGACTAGTCACACCCTAGTGGTTACAATGCACTCTGACTTGCTTTAGTAGCCATGAATGGGCCTAAGCCATGGTTCCTCACAGAAAGATTTCTGATATTTATGAAATCAACTCATTCAAGTAACTTCAGCAAGGATGACCTGACAAGTCTCAATGTCAACTAATAGTAAAATCCGAGTAAATAAGTTCTCAGAAAAGAAATATGGCCCAGATATTTAGACTGTACTCAGAAAGGGTACAAATGGTTGCTCTGGAGCAAAATATTGCTATAGTTAAATGAGATGTGCAATAGCACATCCTGTCTGAATATAGCAAAAGATGTGGGTGGCACAAATGGGGACCACTGAAGATACTTAGAATAGGGATGCGTGGTGCATCTGGGGGATGCGCTGAGTACAAATTCCATATCTTCAGACCACAAGATGCAAATGGAGCCACTACTCATGCAAGGTGCAAATGAGTCCATTTGCTTGTCATTATGGCTCCATTTGCATGTCCTGTACAGGGATGCACCCAGCAGGATGCGCCAGGCACCCTGCATATATCTTGCAGCCTACAGTCCTTGGTAGTCTAGTGGTCACCCCATTACAGACCATACAATAAAACATTACAATCCTCTCATCCCTGGTAGTCTAGTGCCCCCCCCCAGCCCCATACACTGGTCACAGTGAGAAATATTATTATCCATAATTCCCTGGCAGTCTAGTTGCCCCTCTCCCATCCCCGAACCCTGTCTGTATGATAAATGTATTCCCAACACCCCTGGTAGTCCAGTGGTACCCCTCTCCCTTCCCCAAACCCTGTCAGCAGGATAACTATATTTCAAACCTCCCTGGTAGTCCAGTGGCCCCCTCCCAGCCCTGATCATAAAGTAAACACTCATCCCCAGACTTCCCTGGTAGTCTAGTGGCCCCCCACCCACTGAGAAATCCACACCCCACCACGTTCCTCCATCCCAGTATAGCCATGCAGCTGGCAGGCAGCACAACCTACCCACATTCCTCCACAGCTGCCTGCCAACTGAGCTGTCACAGAATGATGGCTTACAGTCTACACTACAATACCATTGGTCAACACTGTCAACCAGTGGTCTGGCACTGTATACTGTAAGCTTTCAATCACAAAGACAACTTCACTCTCAGGGATGGGGGGGTAGTCACCCAGGGGCTGGTGGCTGCTGTGCTGTGCTGTGCAGTACAGCAGCCCACTTGTGGGTGGTTATGATTTAGGCATGTTTCTTTCATGCTTAACTTTGTGCGGCACATCTCCATGACATGCAGACAGCTGCGCCACCCAACTCAGCTGAGTATTGAGATGTGCCGCATATGCATGGGAACGCTTCCTCTGGATGCACTGCATACATTATCTTTACACTGCAGTGCATCTGGACTTGTGCAGCGCATCCCTGGCTTTTGAATATGGCCCAGGGAGCATTCCTGGAGATGTGCTGACCCAACACAGTTGCACCAAGCACATCCCCTTTTAATATCTAGGCCCATTTTTTTTTATTTTATCTTAGTCACAAAGTCAATCCACTAAAAATAAAAAAAGTCCCTAAGCTACCTGTAATCTTATTTCAGTTAGACTACTTGCCTTGTTCTTTGTTTCAGACAATAACATAATTACAAAAATCCTAAATTTCTAGTCAATATAACTCACCCCCACAAGCTTATATCTTGTTCACACAGCCTGCATGTGTGTGTGTGTGTGTGTGTGTGTGTGTGTGTGCACGCACGTGTGCTTTTGGGACATGCCTGTCTGTCCCTTTCTCAACAAAAACTAAACAGCCCTAGTTTTCTCCCTTTCTTAAAAGCCTAATTGTCACATTACAGTGTAATACATCGACCATCACTAGCTTGGGATTTAGAGAGGCAACAAAAAATGTTAAGACTTCTGAATTGTGTCTTGTTTTAACAAGCAGATGGAAGTAGATTCTTTCTCTGAAGCAGCTCAGGGCCAGGATTCATAAAGGAAGCACAAAGTGGGTGCAAATGTTTGTGCTGCACTTCCTGACTGCACTGGTAGGCAATGGAGCTATTCACAGTCAGATATCCCGGTGGGCTATCTGACAATGAATAGGAGCTTGTGTGGGCAGTGCTAACCCATGAAAAGCAGTGGAATACCTAGAAGTGCTGTCCTCACAGTCTGCCAGGAAAATGGCCCCACAGCCAATAGTGCTCAGGGACTAAAGTGCTATTCACCAACGTAGGCATGCAAATGAGGCCATTTGGCTTGTAAGGAGCTGGTGGCCATTAGCATGCCCATTATGGGCTCATTTGCATGCCTTTAGTGTGGTGGTGCATGACCCCCCCACACCAGCCCAAGACCCACACAGCTGCATATCCCCATCGTGTAGTGGTGCCTCCCCACCCCAATCACAGACCCAATGATAGAAAAAATATATTTCCATAAGGTAGGGTCCAACTCTAAATCCCCGATCACCCAATTACCCACCCATTATGAAAATAAAAACAATTTCATAGTGTAGTGGTCCCTCCCTGTCCCAGATCCCCTGATTAGCCACCCGGTAATAAAAATATTTTTTTCCATAGTGTAGTGGTCTCTCCCCACCCCGATCACCCGATTACCCACTCGTTATTAAAATAATAACTTTTCTATAGTGTAATGGTCCCTCCCCATCCCCGATCACCCAATTACTCACCCGGTAATAAAAAAAAGTGTTCCATAGTGTAGTGATCCCTCCCCATCTCCGGTCGCCTGATTACCCACCCGTTATTAAAATAAAATAGTTTCCGTAGTGTAGTGGTCCCCCCAAGCCCACACCCACTCCATTAAGCACATACAGTAGTGCCCCGCTCCCCCCTTCCCAGCATGGCTGCTGGTCAGAGAGCAGCACAGCCCTCCTCATACCTCCATGGGTGCCCGTCAACTGAACTCTCAATGACAGCTTACAGTATACACTAAAAGCCCATTAGTTGACGTTGTCAACCAATGGGCTTGTAGTGTATACTGTAAGCTGTCAGTGACAATTCAGTCGGTGGGCAGAGGTGGAGGTGTTAGGAGGACTGTACTGCTCACAGACCAGCGGCCATGCTGGGATGGGGGAGCTGGTTGATATGTGTTAATGGAGTGGGTGGGGAGTTGGGAGGACCACTACATTAAGTAAATGATTTTATTTTAATAATGTGTGGGTAATCATGTAATCAAGGATGGGAAGAGACCACTACACTATGGAAAAACTATTATTTTAATAACAGGTGGATAATCAGGCTATTGGGGTGGGGAGGTGTGGGTTGCCACAGTACCTCCTCAAACCACTATGGGTGGGTGGATTACCACTAGGGTGTTTTTTGGCTGTAATTTGCTCCACATAAGAACCTTCACAAAAGCCCTTGCTTTGAGCAAATCATTTGTGAATGGGATTGGGGTGATATGCAGGTCTCCACCCCATCATTTGAATTGCAGCCCCCCTCGCTACTTTGCCCCTGACATAAACCCAGTTTGTGGGGGCAAACTTAGCTTTGTGAATACCAACTATTCACAAAGCTCAGTTTGCCCTGGGCAAACTGAGTTTGCGCCTGGCAAAAGCTTTGCGAATCCCACCCCATGTCATCTACAGTATCTCTCTTGCAGCTGCTCAGGCTGTCTGTCTCTGTTGCCCAAAGCTTCTGTAAGTGCTTGTTCAAATGCCTGCCTTCAGTGAGCTTCAAAAGTGGCCTTTGATTGGACAGAAACTCTTGGGAGATTTTCAATTCCAGCCAACTAGCAAAACACTCAATAGCTACAAATAGTGTTGATAATTTGTTTTTGTACCTAAGTAACAAATAGTGTATTATTCATGGTATTTGGGAAATGCTTTCATTACTTGCACCCCCCTAGCCTGTATTATTCTTTTGTATGACTATGAAATTATTATGTACTTTCTGATTTTATTTGTTTTCCTAGATTTGTTGTTGAGAAGATTTTCCATCTGGATTTTTAAGGGCCATCAACATCATACTTATTTATTTTATTTACCTAGTATTAACTGAAACAGTTATACCTTTATACTGGCTCTTTTCCCTGCATACTATTCTAATTCTGCTCCTTATTCTGTTTTAAAAAAGTTTCTGTTTGTTTTTGCTTTGTCTACACAGAACCTTCCCATTTTATGTGGTATTATGTCTTTAAGACTGCCATATAAATTAAGAGGAATGTTGGTGAGACCCCACCCTCTGAAGAAGAACCACTTGGTTAGAAATGTGGCAGTGTTTATTTGGTCTCCATTCTTTCTTTCTTTGTACCATGTAAGGCCATCACTCCAAATAAATTACCACTGCTTCACGACAATTACTGTTTCAATAAACTTTTTAATTGACATTTTTTTTTTGGTTTTGTATATGTTATCAGACACAAGAAGTAGGAATCTAAATCAAAGCAACATTTTGTGCAATTTTTCTAGTTCCAAATTCCAATCTGTATCCACATAGGAAGCAGTGTAGTAGACACAAATCTTGGTATTGTAGAAGTCAGAAGGTGATCCTCCCTTTGTACAGTTCAGTGGTGTGACCACCCCTGAAATACTGAATAAGGTACTGGAGTCCACACCTGAGAAGAGACTATGAAGAGGTAAAAGCAGTACAATGCAGGGTGACCAGGATGGTTCATGGACTAAGGGGGATGTCATATGAGGAGAGGATGCAGGACTTGAACATGTACACCTTTGAGAAAAGGAGGGAAAGGGGTGACTTGATTGAGACATACAAATACCTATGTGGGATAAATAGGGTGGATATCAAGGGCATTTTCTCCTTAATTTCAAATACAGGGACTAGAGGGAACTCACTTAAACTCACAGAGGAGATTCAGCTGGGATGTCCATTAGCACTTTTCATAGATAGAGTAGTGGACAAGTGGAACAATCTGCTTGAGGTAGTGGTACAGGCCAAATTAGTGGACAGCTTCAAGCAGGGTTGGGATAGGCATATGGATTTAGCTAGAAAAGGGAGTGGAAACATAGTGGCGGAATGGCCATGAGAACATGTGCAGAGTAGGGTGGGCAGACTGGATGAGATGACAGGTGTTTTTCTGCCATTATTGTCCATGTGTCTATGTACCTATTAAGTCTTGTAGTAGTTAGACTAAAATCATGTGAACTAGGAAATCTAGGTTCAAATGTTATCATAGATATAATTAATGGCTTCTTCTTTTTCCCATATGGAAACCATGGCATAATTTGCTGTTATAAAAGAGCATTTATAACAGCAAACATGGGCATGGTTTTCCCCACTCTGTGCATGCTCATACTCCTTGATCGCTGTCTCCTTCCTGAACCGGAAATCCTTCCCGAACCGCAAACCCAACATGGAGAGAAACTACCACGGACACATGGCAGTAAGTAACTTTTAAAATTAACTGAATGTTCTAACTGGCTACTGGATCAACCACCCTCACAATATTTGGAAAAACTTAAATAAAAGTATGAAAAGCCGATCGCGTGCCATAATGTCAAATGCAGGAGCTACTGGCGGCACATGGCTTTTTGTTTTCATATAATTGCTGAGGTGAAAAGAAACCAACAATTACATAAAATAAAATATGGGGCTGGGTGTGACATGTAAACTCAATTTACACACACCCTCAGGGTTTGATGCTACGCATAAACCCCTTGAGCTTTGCTCTCGGGGTTTATTTAGCATCAAATCCCTCGGGTGTGTGTAAATTCTCATTACACACCCAGACCCATACTTTATTCTATATATTATATGACTGTGTCACATTGAAAAACTTAATTGACCTCGCTGTGCTGACCTCTACACAGCTGTAAAATCTGGTAGAAAGACCAAAATGAAAATTATATTTTGCAGATTGATTGGGCTACAAATAATTAGACACCTTCCCTACTAGGATTGAGAGGCAGAAATCAGCATCTTGGCTCACTGAGAACAACTCCACACTTCTCATTAAAAATAGCCCTTTATAAAAAAATTATAGACTTGAACAGAGTTTTGTTTTATATAGCATATATTATATTCTGAAGCATTTTAGAAAGCAATCAGTTACAGTAGGTACTGGTAGTGGACTGGATGAGGTATATATATATATATATATATATACAGAAACCATTAAAGATTATTGGATATACAACATGTATTTTTTGTTATTTTCAATGCTGAGGTGAATTTATAACAAAATATTCTGTATTGTAAAAAAAATGTTGAAAGTATACCATTAAATTATAGTGTTGTCTCTGCTGTCTGCCATGAGCTCTCAAAGACATAGCACATTCTGTGAAAAATAGCATATTGTAGTCACAGCTTAGTTTTTCTTCAGCTAAAAACAAGATTTATTAAACATCATGGTACTTTAAAATGAGTCATGTCACTAACAATTTATGTCATAATACTTTTCTTTAAAGACAATCATTACATAACAAGTTGGGGTAGAAACAGAGAATTGGGCACTGGAGAACCACCATAGAACCACCATAGAAAATGGCTGATTAGGTTTTTGTACCCTGCACTCCCACCCCTTCCTAGATGAATACATGTATGTTCTCATGGACAATCAAAATAACTAAATTATCAGCACAGCCTTGTTATTACCCCCACCTCATGAACGCTGTGCTGAGAATTTTAAAATCCCTGCCGAAATATCACACCATTCCAAGCCACAGGTGAGAAAATATGTTTTAGCCATGATCTGAAAGATGACAACTGTCACATTCACAGGGTCGGACTGGGGTACAGAGGGCCCACCTGGAAAGAAGATACAAGGGCCCACCTGGAAAATCAATAGAGGAGGGCCCAGGTTGACACACTCATATCAATATTCCACTTCAGTCTGATACACTAGCTCTGCATTGGCATCTTATATTTATCAACAGTGTCCGAGAAACCCCATTTAATTAGAAAAAAGATGATAAATGCAAAAGTTTTCAGGGTTCAGAAGGTAACCACTTAGTCAACTGAGGGGGGGCCCACCAGGAAATTTCCAGGTATCCAGGTGGGCCAGTCCGACCCTGCACATTCATGAGGTGATATACGAAAATGGCTATGTTGAAAATTTGGGTGAAAATATTTAAAATTACCAAAGTTACGAGCAAGCATAGTTAAACTTAAATGCATGTTCATAACTTTGCCATTTTTACATATTGTGATACCAAATTTGCAACATAGCCTTCTTATGACCCTATCTAATGAAAAAAGGCAGTGAAAAAGTTTAAATTCTGCCTGAAAGATGGTTTTGCCAAGCAACCAAGAAATCACATTTTGGGCCAGATTTGTGAAATTCCACTGACATTGCTTTTGAGGTGATGTCCCCAAAAGGTCATGTTGAAAATTTGGTGGCAAAATATGCAATGATGGCCAAGTTATGCATCACGGTTGAAAACTCCATTGAAATACATTGAACCACATTTACCTTAGTTTCTCATATTGCAGTGGCTGGTTCCAGCAGCAAGATGTGTCTTCGACTGGGGAGTGGGTCAGTTGGTGAGTGAGGGTGTATGGGGGGTTTATGGGGGTGTTCTGGAAGTGTGGGTGCTGGATGCTGACTGGGGGTGGGGGTCAGATTGGCAAGGGACTGTTTTCTTTTTTGTAGTTAAAAAAACATTGAAGACTGTTTTCTTTATTTCAGGCACAGGGACATCAATTGGCAGGTGGGGGGGTGCCACTAGTCATCAGGGCAATATAATTGTACTATAGGGATGACAATCGGTGGTTGGGGGGGTGCCACTAGACATCAGAGAAATATTTATTTTACTATGGGGATGATGATCTGTGAGTGTTCTTGTATGAAAGCTTGAAGAGATTTTTTTTTCATCCTCTAGTCTGCTCACTCAGACCTCTAATTAACTTGCTCTTATATTTAAAGCTTCTAATTGCTTAGCACTATTAGATATAGCTCAGTCAGTGGTTGGCTGTGGAGGTAAGAGGTGAGATGTGTCAGTCACCAACTGGGAACAGGTGTGGGGAGGTGCGGGTGAACTGGCATTGCCAGGTGGGGGGTTGGTGCCACTAGACTACCAGGGATTATGGGCTGTGCACTTCTACTATTACTAGCAAGCTGGTGATCAGGGGTTGTGGCTTGGGGACTGGGGGGACATGATCAACCCTGTGGGGCATTACTTGTGGATTGGAGCTTGGGTGGGGGCTTGTGCCTTGTCAGTGGGCTTTACTGTGGCTTGTGACACCCTGTTCAGGTGTGCCCTACCTTTGGTGCAATGCTTGGGGTGCCGTAAGTTGCAGACAGAGCCACTAGGGATGCTGGATGTTCTGGAATGGAGTACAGGGTTCCTGGTACACTGGCATTTGGTGCAAGTTACAATTGTCAGTAGCTTGTGCCAACCCTTCTGGAATTGGGCCCCAGTTTCTTACCACCAAGTAAAGGAATAAAAACCCATTTCAATATTTAGCCATGAAACAGTAATCTATGCCAAATAAACTTATTAAAAAAGGAGAAAAGAAAAGAAAATAAAGAATGCAAGTTCGGAGAGAAGTAGTCCTTTTCCATCTCATTCAGACAGCATGGCCACCATCTTGCATCAGGGATCTCTTTGACTGACTGACAATCTTCTACTGTGCAGGTGGGAAAGTTAAAAGGAGGATAAGATTTCTATAGTGAATACATTACAAACCCTCCTGGCTCCAGTTTAATTACTTATATGAACTCCTAATTCTGCTCCCTGATCCCTCAGTATGCTGTTATTATCTTTGCCACTGGTGCTGATATGTTGAAAGTGGTCAGACAGGGCCAAGGAAATACCAGACCATTTTTTGTCTACAAGGAGGACCTTTTGTGACCAAAAGTCCATAAAGAAGACCCTGAAGAAAATTAAGTTCCCTTCTCTCTTCGTACCTCCATCACCACACATCAAACTGCAAGAAAATCAAACACTGCAAGCTGCTGATTCACTACTCTCTCTGGCAAGTCACAGTGTAAGGTCTATGCAGGCTGAGGTGCTTATTATCACAACAACACTACCTCAGGCTCTCACAGAGGCAGTTAAAGAAACATCCCAGATAACCTCTTCTGTATCTTTGGTCACTTACTCAACATTTGATACCACAGCAATTTTCGCCTCCCTACTAGGATCAATATCCTTAATTCCTTCCGTCTCCTCTTACCAATTCACTGGTGCACCTGAGTACAAAACATTGAGAAAAGTTAAAGCAAATGAAAACTTAATAGATAACCTGCTGGATAGAAATATAACTTCTGAGCAACCTAGTTCAACCAATTGTACTATGGGGGGATGATGATCAGCGGGTGGGGGGATGCAACTAGACACCAGGGAAATATTTATTTTACTGTGGGGAGGACAATTGGCAAGTGGGGGGTGTCGCTAGACACCAGAGAAATATTTATTTTCTAATGGGGATGATGATCCACAGGTGGGGGGTGCCACTAAACATGAGGGAAACAAAAAAATAAAGGGGATGGAAATAGTAGGGTGAAGGGTACCACTAGACACCAGGGAAATACATACAATGAATAGGTATGGGGATCAGAGGGTGGGTGGTGTCACTAGACACAAAGGAAATACATGACATTAACAGGAATGGCAATAAGAATGAGACAGGCAAAGGGCAAAGGATTCTCCCTTCATGAAAAAGGATCTTTTTTCATCACTCATGATACAAAAAATTATTCTTTCTTGTATCACGCAGTCATGAAAAAAGACTTATAATACAAAAAAAAGAACACTGAAGGGCATGTCTGCAACTGTGAAGTACAGATTACACCAAAGGGGTCTGATCACCCAGATAGATGTGTCTCTCAAGAATGCCAGTTTTGTATCTTCTGAATTTTGTTTTACAAAAAATGGAAACAAGATGGTGGCAAATGAAAAAGGAATATTCCAATATGAAACAGGTTTCCTTTTTTGTTTCAGACAGCTATCCTGAAGTGCATACTGACCATACTCAGAAATGATTTTTTCAAAGTTTAAAAATTAAATAACTTTGAAATGGTTTAATATTTTTACACCAAACAAGTAAAAGGCACATCTGTGGCCCCGACCCTTTCTACCCTACAAATTCCAGACCAAGATTCCAAACAGTCTGGGCTGTAGGCAGGTTCAGAGAAAAATCTCAGCAAAGTCAATGAGTGAAAAATCACTGTTTCACCTCTCTGGAACTTGAGAACTGCACCTCTGATTGGAACATAAATCAGCACATCAAGAGATCTGCCCTAGGCAACTGTGCATGCAAATTGTCAAACAATTCCATTGAATGGTTGCAAAGTTATTAAAGTACAAAAATTGGGGTTTAACATTGAAGTGCCTACTCAACCCTAACTCAGTCTTAGCCCATATACAGTAGTTTTGGTTGAGCAGAGCTATGTTAAAGATCAAATTTTGCACTTTAATAACTTTGCAACTGTTCAACAAATGTGCACAAAATTTTGCATGCTCGATTTTGTGTGGTAGATTTCTTGTTGTGCCAAGCTTCAGTCCAGTCACATGTGAGGATTCCAAGATCTGGATAGTACAGAAAAAAAGGTTTTGAATTATTTCATAATGAACTTCAACCATGCTTGTGATATTTTTGCTCCCTACAAAACAAAGAAAGTCAGGGGTACCTCCAACCCATGGCTCACTAACCCCGATCAGTTTAATGAAGAATAGAGACAATCTCTGTCACATTGCAAAATCATCTGGAACTCCTGTGTCACTCATTGCCTTCAGGGCAGCTAGAAATGCCTGCATCAAGCTCATTCAGCAGGCAAAAGCTTCCTACTATAAGGACCTCTTATTCAAGAGCTGGGGTTCTGGTAGGGAATTCTGGAACTCCATCAAATCCCTAACAGGAAAGACCCCTAAGGCCCCACCAGATCTACTAGTAACAAGGGAGGGTCCCCTACAGTACCCATTGACATCGCAAATGAGCTCAACCATGCTTTCACAGACCTATTTGGAGTATTCCTGCTGACTACTTTAAAGATCAGCTCAGGCAACAACACCCTACTACCCCTCTTAACCACCCAAAGGATGCAATACCACCATTCTACTTTAAGCAGGTCACCAAGTCTGAAACCGCCAAGCACATTAAGAGGGTTCTTGGCAAGACCAGGATGGGGGCTGATCTAGTGGATATGAAACTTGCAGTCTTCCCCTAAATGAATTGGCCAGTCCCCTCTTGATTGTGTTTAATGCATCTCTAAGAACGGGTGTGTTTCCAAAACTATGGAAGTTAGCCAATGTCATGCCTGTCTTTAAAGCTGGGGACAAAACTCTAACGTCCAACTACAGACCAATATCCATTCTACCAACCCTCTCTAAAGCACTTGAAAGAATGGTCTCAGAGCAGCTTACAGAGTATCTTGATAAATATAACCTACTTTGCCCTCAGCAGCATGGGTTCTGAAAAAAGCACTCCACACTTACCGCCTTTGTTGATTACTCTTCCCAGCTTTATGATGCCTTAGATAATGGAGAGGCAGTTAGCTCAGTCTTCATTGACCTTACGAAGGCCTTTGACTCTGTTAACCACAAACTACTCCTAAACTGCCTTCATTCAACAGGCCTATCCCGGATGCTTCTGTGGTTCAGAAGCTACCTCACAAACAGGTCACAACGAGTCAAAATTGGAGACTCCCTATCATCTGCTAGGGAAGTGTCCCATGGGGTCCAACAGGGCTCTATTCTTGGCCCACTGCTTTTCAGCCTTTCTTCAACTCTGCACAATCTGCATGTACAGCACACGCTATTCTTTATGCTGACAATGCAGTGATATTGGTCACTGGGAAAGATCACAACTACAGCAGAACCGAACTCCAAGACAGCTTCCTCAAGCTTGAATCCTAGGTCACACAAAACAAACTACTACTAAACCATAAAAAAATGAAAATTCTACTCTTCTCTACCTCCCAAAGCAAAAAGAAATACCAGCCTTTGCTCATCCAGAACCATAATGGTGAAACACTGGAACAAGTAACAGAGTTCAAATACTTGGGCATCACCTTTGACGATACACTAACCTTCTCCAGCCATGTAGACACAGTCGTCAAGACAGTGAATACAAAACTTGGAGTCCTCTACTGACACAGGCACTCTATGACACTAGATGCTCTGAAACTTGCCATCAGTATTTCAGTGATGTCCTCCATAGATTATGGGTTGCCTATCTATGGAGCAGGCACTAAAACTGCCCTAAACAGGGTCAGCACACTACTAAATAAGGCCTGACGACTAGCCATAGGGGCTTCCCAGGACACCCACACCTGCACACTCTACACTGAAACTGGGTGGCTCCCACTCCATCTTAAAGCCCAATACCAAGCTGCCTACTTCTGAAAAAAAGTGCTTCTTCGGCTTTTTCCCCCTGCATTGGGCTGCCTCTTTATACCGGCAGTTCCCACCAAATCAACAAGAAGCACGGCTACAGACAGGTTGGTGATTCCCTTCAAAAGGATGAAACTCAACCAGAATTCCATCCTGTACCAAGGAACAAAATGGTACAATGAGTTACCTGCTAACCTTAGAGTCACCCAAGATTAGTACCTTCAAATCTGGTCTCAGATCCCTTCTTGACACAAAAAAGAATTTTGCTTGCCTGCACTAATATGGCAGAATTTCAGCCACCCAACCCTCTCCCTTTCCCCCTTTTATCTCATCAACCCCTATCCCTGAACAAGGCCCTCAGCTGCACACCACTTCCACCACAACAATGCCATCCCTGGCTGACCCCCTACCCCTTAGGCTAGACTGACCAACTAAATAATGAACTACAAGGCTGAACCCTATTTTCCCTATCCTCTTCAACTTTTAGTTGGATATATAAGATTTCTTTGGTATTTGAATGCCTGTGTAACTGTTTTCTTTTCTCTGTAAACACTGTTATATTTGTAATGTTTGTTCAACAATGACCTGGAACCTTTGAAAATGAGTTCTGGACTCAAAGGTATTAATCCTAAACTGAAATAAATAAATAAAAATAAAAATAAATTTAAAAAAAATCACAATTTTTGCTGTTTTTTTCTCATTGCTCAGTGCCCTGACAGTTTGGAATTTCAGCATGAAATTTTCAGAGTAGAAAGGGCTGGTGTCACAGAAGTGCCTTTTGCTTGTTTGGTGAAAAAAAATATTAATCAATTCAAAAGTTATTACATTTTAAACATCCCGTTATTTTCAATGAGAATTTTACTCTCCTGGATAGCTTCCTGGAACGCTAAAAGAATTTGGTAAAATAAAAAAGGAGTCATTTTCATTTGAGGCCATGCCTTTTTCTTCCTCCAAAAATTCCTTTTTTATTTTCTACCATCTTGTTTTCTTAATTTTTTTTAAGTATGTCAATGTTCCCCAAAATGATGACTTGCAGAGACAAGAAAACATGTATCTTGGGGACTATTAGCTCTATTCTGTACTTGTTTGGTGGAAAAGATGACGTCCTCATGTGTTTCTTAATTATTTTAAATCCTTTTTTGTGACTCACTAATATCCTTTTTCATTCAAATGAAAAATCATCATGAGTCACGAAAGAAGAATCAGAAAAAAAGTCTGAAATACTTTTTTGTTAGATTTTATCCTTTTTTGTGAGAATGAAAAAGGACTCATGATAAAGGATCATTTCTTATGAAAAAAGTTTGGAAAGAAACTAAGTCTGAAATTTTTTCCTAAGAATAGAGCCTTTTTCAAGAGAACAAAAAGGATGATGAAAAAGGATTTATTGGGATGAAAAGGATTCAGAAAAAAACGAAGTACGACATCCTTTTTCATGCCAAGGGATCCTTTTTTGTTTGAACTGAAAAAGATCATAAGAAAGGATCCTTTGACACGAAAAAGGATTTGGGGCTTAGTTTTTCCTGATTTTCATTTCCCTTTTTTGTTCCAATAAATATTTTTTCATTCCAAAAGGCACTGGATTTTTGACCACGAAAAAGGTTTTTTTTTTTTTTCTGTTCCTGTTATTGTTCTTCAACCACCCTGGTGTCCAGTGGCACCTCAACCATCTGTTGTGTTCCATTCCATGGTAATATTTTATATGTATCTCTGGTGTCTAGTGGCATCCCTCACCCTATGATTTCCATACATTTTGTTTAATATATTTTCCCTGGTGTCCAGTAGTACCCCTCACCCTCCTGTGCCAATACCTTGCTAACTTTGTTTGCTCCCTGGTGTCTAGTGGCACCTCCTCTACTATAGCTGATGGCCTTTCTGTTAAACATTGCACTGGTGTCTAGTGGTACCCTCCTCCCATGTCTATTGCATGTTATAAATAGGAAAACAGTCCCTTGATGTGTTTTTATTTTTTTCAATCTGTAAAAGACAAAATCCACTGGTGATCACACCCGCACCCCCATTTAACCTACCACTGTGCACCCACCACTCCACATTTCCTTAGACCCCCTCCCCATATACCTTCAGTAACCTGAACTGGTCCCACTGTGAAGATCCACTCTCCAAATGAAGACAAGTCTTGCTGCTGGAACCGGTGACTGCTATATGAGAAATAAGGTAACTGCTGCTGAAAATCCCATTGAAATACATTGCACTGCAGTTACCTTATTTCTCATGTAGCAGTAGCCGGTTCCAGCAGGAAGATGTGCCTTTGACTGGACAGTAGATCTTCACAGTGGGACAAGTTCAGCTGAGTGAGAGTGTGTGTGTAGGGGGGTCTAGGAGGTGTAGGGTTGTGGGTGCATAGTGGGAGGTTGAGTGGGGGTACAGGTATAATTACCGATGGACTTTTTGTTTGTTTTACAGGTTGAAAAAAATACAATACATTGAGGGAATAAAATTTAGCATTTGATGGACATGGGATGGTGGTGGGGGTTTCCACTAGACACCAGGCCACCTTTTTACATAAAGGCCACTGGTCATAGAAGGGTTGGGGTGCACCACTAGACACAAGAGAGCACACAATGTTTTACAGGGTGAGGCATGAGAGGATTGGTGTTACCACTGGACACCAGGGAAAATATATTATGCAAAACATATGCAAATCAGAGTCTGGGGGGCCGCTATACACCATGGATACATGTAAAATATTACTGTGGAACATGGCACAATAGAAGAGTGGGAGGAACCACTGAACAACAGGGAAACACCCTCCGATTGTGTCCAGTTCCATGGTAATATTTTATATGTATCCCTGGTGTCTAGTGGCAACCCCCCACCACCTGATTTCCATATATTTTGTTTAATATAATTTCCCTGGCATCCAGTGATAGCCCCCCCACACCCTCCTCTGCCCAACCTTGTAAAACTTTGTTTGGTCCCAGGTGTCTAGTGGCACCCCTCTCCCACCCTCCCATGGCTGGTGGCATTTATGTTAAATGGTTTCCTGGTGTCTAGTAGTACCCAACACCCTTCCATGTCTAATTGCATGCTGAAAATAAGAAAACAGTCCCTCAGTGTGTTGTATTTTTTAACCTGTAAAAACAAAAGTCTGCTGGTGACCACTCCTACATTCACACCTGACCATCCACTGTGCACCCACCACCCCCCTAGATCCCCCCACACACCATCGCTCACCTGAACTGGTCCCACTGTGGAGATCCACTGTCCAATCAAAGACACATCTTGCTGCTGGAATCAGGGACTGCTGTATGAGAAATAAGGTAACTGTGGTCAAATATCACTTTGCAATACATTTGAACCACAGTTGCTTTATTTCTCACACAGCAGTTACCAGCTCTGAGTAGCATAAACTCATGCTGATATAAGATTTTTATAATAAAGACAATCAGCTCTTCATTCCTGCTGTAGTGACACACAGAATGACTGGAGCAAGCAAGAAGAAAGTGTTTTTCTTTTTTTTATTAATTATCACTATTTATTTATTTATAAGTAAGCAATGGACTACTTATAATGTTATGAAGTTGTGTTTTCCTCTCTCTCATGTTTTATTTATTTATTGAATTGTTTCACCAGGAAAGATACACTGAGCAACTTAATGCTTGTCTCACAGTATATCCTGGGGAAAGGGGAAAAGGATATACAGAGTACAGTTCAGGTAAATACATACAGATGGTGTAATTATACACACAGTTATAAAAACAGGAACAAGGCACTTGAGACAATAAAGGTTGTAGAGTATCAGTGCAAGCAGATCTTAGTGGCAGCATACAAAGTAGAATCAGTACATAGGCTACAAGGTTGACAATGCATAAAATACAGACAGTACACTAGTGCAATATGCAACAGGGTGAGTATGCAGGAACCAGTCACTCCTATTTAAGAGCTGGTCTATAGGAATAAGTGCAAGTTGGGGGGTGAGAGGGAGATGGAGAGAAAGACAGAGAGGGAGACAGATAAGGGGGGTCAGGAGCAGGTGCAAGAGGGTGTGAGGTAGTTGTACAATGCAGTGGTAAGGGAATAAAGGGAGGAGGGGTGACGGATTTGTGGAGGGAGAGCACTCCACATTTTAGGCAGGTGGTAGGAGAAGGTTTTTTGGCCAGAGGTAGTGGTTCTGCAGGGGAGTGATAGGGTGTGACTGTCAGCATGGGATCTCAGGGAATAGAGGGAGAGGGTGGGGTGCCAAGAGAGGAGGAGATATATGAGTGGTGAGAACCAAGCCAGAATTTAGAGATGAATTTAGCACCAAGAAGCGTGCACCAGGAGTGTAGGGGAAGAAGGTTGAGAGCGCAGTAGAAATCACAGTGATGGGTACGGGAGGGGGGCATCAAGAGCAAAATGACAGAAGGAGTTAAACAGAGAGTCAAGTCTGGATAGGTGGGACTGTGGGGCAGCATCATAGACTATGTTGCAGTAGTTGAAAAGGGGCATGATCATTTTCTGTACCAGCTCATGCCTGGGGGCGAACGGGATGCAGCTGTGGTTTCTGTAAAGTGCCCCAAACTTTGGGCCTTAGTTTTTTCAGAATGGCGTCAATATGTACTGAGAAGTCAAGGTGTCTGTTCAGCCAGATGCTGAGATACCTGAAAGAGGAGGAGTCTTCTAAAAGTAGTCCCATCAAGCGTGTGGAAGGAAAGGAGGTGAGTAAGCCTAGCGAGTCTCTGCCTTGTGCCAAAGGACATGGAGACCATCTTCTTGGCATTTAGAAAGAGTTGATGAGATCTAAACCAGAGTTGGACTTTGGTGAAGTCAGACTGAAGCCTAGTAGCAACATCAGCAACAGTATTGCCAGAGGTGAACAATACTGCATCATCCGCATACATATGGATGCTAGATGTGGTGCAGACCTGGGGGAGATCATTTAAAAAGATGGAGAACAGAATGGGGCCTAGAACAGAGCCTTGTGGAACTCCAGTGGTTATAGGCAGGGGGGAAGAGTTAGTATCAGCAATTGTCACTGATTGCAACCTGCTGGACAGGTAGGTACTGAACCGTCCTGTAGCAGACAAGGATAGACCAGCAGCTGAGAGGCTGTGAAGGAGGAGGGGGTGAGAAACAGTGTCAAAGGCTTTAGCCAGGTCTACAAAGATAGCTGAGGTAATATGCCCTTTGTCAAAGCCTGAAGAGATGGTGTGAGTTAATCTTAGGAGTGAGGTGGCAGTAGAGTGGGATTTCCTGAAGCCAGACTGGAAGGGGGTGAAAAAAAGCGAGTCAGAGAGAAACAGAGAGAGTTGGTTGAGTACTATGTGTTCCTGTAGTTTAGCTAAGGTTGGCAGTAGGGAGATAGGATGATAGTTACCAGTGGAGGAGGGGTCGCCACCCTTCGGGAGGGGGAGGACAACAGCATGTTTCCAGACAGAGGGCACAGTGGCAGTTGCAAAGGAGAGGTTTAGTAACAGAGAGACAGAAGGTTATGGCAGGAGCAGAGATGTGTAGGAGACTGGGGTCAAGGCCATCAGGCAAGGAGCCTTTAGTAGGGTTAAGGGCCAGGAGACCTTGAAGGATAGAAGCAGGGGTGACACAGGAGAAGGAGAATGGGGGAGGTGTAAGGGGTTTGGAGGAGGGAGACAGGGCAGAGGAGCAGGGGTGGATGGGAGGAGGGGGAGGCCTGGGGGTGAGGGGAGAAGGAGTAGGGTAGGGGACAGTGCAAGAGGGGGCCAACGAGTCTGGGGAAGTGCTAGGAAGGGTACAAGGCAAAGAAGAGGCACAGGTGGTGAAGTGGGAGTCAAAGCAATCAATAATATCGATAGGTTCTGAGAGAACAGAATGGTTGTGCCTGCAGGAGGGGGGTGAAGGGTGGAAGAAGATGAGAAAAGGGAGTGAACAACCTTCCAGAACTTAGAAGGGCTGTTTGTATTGGTTTGGAAGTTAGATTTGAAATGTCCTGCTTTAGCAAGGTGGACTGCTTTGGTGCAGCCATTCCGCAATTTATGGTAGCGTTGGTGATCTCCAAGGCAGTTGGAGGTTTTGGCTTTGTGCCATGCCAGATCATGAGTATGTTGGCAGGCTAGAAGCTCAGGGGTGACCCAGGGAAGGTGACCACCATGAACCCTGGTTTTGCAGGGGGTGCATGTGAGTTCCAAACCTACAGAACATAGAGGTGAAGTAAGCAAGGACATTGTCCACAGAAGCTTCTGTGATAAGGGGGGACCAGTCAGTTTGCCTAAGGTCATGAAGCAAGCATTGCAGGTTGAGTGATGTGAAGGGACGAATGAGAATAATTTTAGGAGGGATTTTAGGCCTATGTATTTTCTGCACTACAAATGTCATATGATGGTCACTAATAGAGTCAGGAAGTAGCCCTGAGGCCACTACTCGATGTGGATGGGAGATGAGGACTAAGTCCAGCATGGAGTGGTTTAGAGTTTTAACATTTAGAAGAGTGGGTTCCTGCATCAGGTGATGGAGGTTTAAGACTTCGATGGTGGAGTGGATGTTAACCAGTGATGGGGCCAGCCAGTTTAGATTTAAGTCACCCAAGATGAAAAGTTCACCACCGCAGGTGAGCGAGGAGAGTTTAGAGACCAAGTCAGTGACATTGGAATGTGGCTGACCAGGGTGACAGTAAACTCCTACAATAAAAATGGGGACTGTGTGGGGATAGGAGATTTTTAAAAGGACAGCCTCATGAGATGACTGGACAGATGTGGCGAAGAAGGGAGTGATTTGGAGGGTGGAGGAAGTATATATAGCCACCCTGCCACCTTGTCCTGACCTGTCCTGTCTAGATAAAGTAAAGCAAGGGATAGCTATTGCCTGATCAGGAATGGATTTGGATCACCAGGATTCAGTAATCACAATGATATCGGGGGCATAGTCCTGGACTAAGGGTTGTAAAAGGGAGATTTTGGGAGCAAGACTTCTTATGTTTAGGTGGATGATTTTAAGTCCATTTGGTAGAGAGAGTGGATTTGTGCCTGGGTGGGTACCGGCTGGTGGATGGGCAGGTACAGGACCAGCGTTTGGGTGAATGTCACCAGATGCTGAAAGGAGCAGGAGAATAAGAAGCTGAAGGAACCTGCATCCCTTCGGAGAGCGATAGAGAAGTCCTTTACTAATTTTAGGGGGGACAGTCAGAATGAAAGGGGAGGATGCTATACTAAAGAAGGTAATAAACTGAGTGTGCGCCAATGTAATCATGGAACAAGAGAGTATATGGCAGTGGGGTAGGGAAGTAGCAACTGGGTGGGACATTTACCAGTGGGGGATGCTAAATTGTTAACTACCGTAGGGGATGCCTGCAGACTAGGTTGGTCAGATGGCAACTGAGTACAGATCGGCAGAAGTATGAATGGGATGAGCCACAAATTAGAAGTCTGACAGGATTCCACAGTACACTGAGTGACACCGAGAGAACTCAGGAGGTTGATGACTAGAGTATGCGAGCAGCAGCTCAAAAGGGGAAGCCACAGCCTTATGCCTCTAGTGGTGGAGAAATATAAGACACCAATGGGAAATTGGGTAGATAGAAAAAAAGCTGGTCAGGTGTTCAGCGGTGACTATAAGTATAAGTGTAGACCACAGGTGGGTTGGCAGAGGGAAGGTGGGGAGCCAGTGTGCAGCGTTGGTGGGGTACAATGGCTGGCAGCAAGTGCCGTACCTGGAAGGCTGAGGATCTGGGCAGGAGGATTTGGGCAGTGGCCTGAGAGTGCCGTCGGTCTGGGGGCTGAGCGGGTCAGCAGTTGAGCCTGCAGTCCCTAGAAGGGAGGTTCCAGCTGGAAAGAAGAGAGAGGGGGAGAGATTATGTAGCTGGCTGAGTGCAGGAGGTGCAGACAGCACAGCAGGGAGCCCACTTAACACAACAATGGGACCAGAGATTGGGTGCCAAAAAGTATGCATTTCAATGGAGCAGCACCAGTTCCCTAGGAGACGTGTAATCACAGCACTTTTCAGAATATTTTAACAGCTTAAACTGTAATACAGTTACAATTGAGCATACATTTAGGTAGAAACATGTAAAAATTAAGCAAAGTTGGCAGTTTAGCAGGAGCAGAGACCAGGGAGAGTACCGGACCAATCGGAGTGGGCCCAGGAAAGGCGCTCACATTCCGATTGGCTGGCGGCAAGTGCTGTACCTGGAAAGCTGAGTATCTGGGCAGGAAGACTTGGGCAGCACCAGGAGGAGCACCATCAGTCCAGAGGCTGAGCAGGTCGGTGGTTGAGCCTGCGGTCCCTGGAAGGGAGGTCCCAGCTGGAGAGAAGAGAGAGGGGGGGAGATTAAGTAGCTGGCCGAATGCAGGAGGTGCAGATAGCACAGCAGGGAGCCCACTTAACACAACAGTGGGACCAGAGATTGGGCATCAAAAAGTCTGCACTTCAATGGAGCAGCACCAATTCCCTAGGAGATCTGTAATCACAGCCCTTTTCAGAATATTTTAACAGCTTAAACTGTAATACAGTTACAATTGAACATACATTTTGGTAGATAACTGCAAAAATTGAGCAAAGTTGGCAGTTTAGCAGGAGCAGAGACCAGGGAGAGCACTGGACCAGTTGGAGCAGGCCCAGGAAAGGCACTCGCTTTCTGATTTGCTGGTGGCAAGTGCCGTACCTGGAAGGCTGAGGATCTGGGTAGGAGGACTAGGGCAGCAGCCTGAGGAGCACCATCAGTCTGGGGGCTGAGCAGGTCGGCAGTTGAGCCTGCAGTCCCTAGAAGTGAGGTCCCAGCTGGATGGCTGAGGATTCAGGCAGGAGGACTCGGGCAGTGGCCTGAGGAGCACCGTCAGTCCAGGGCCTGAGTAGGTTAGCAGTTGAGCCTGCGGCCCCTAGAAGGGAGTTCTCAGCTGAAAGGCTGAGGATCTGGGCAAGAAGCCTCAGGCAGCGGCCTGAGGATGCCGTCGGTCCAGGGGCTGACTGGTCGGCAGTTGAGCCTGCGGTCCCTTGAATGGAGGTCCCAGCTGTGTCTTTTTTCTTCCTGATTCTGATACTGATCCTTGAGCCTGTCCCACCCAATAGAAATTACATACAGCTAGAAGAACAAGAGTTGGATGTTAGGATCTTTATTATTAGTTATATTATGATTAGAAACTGCACTTTATAACTCTATTTTTACCTGCTTTCACCTCTCCCTCCCCACACCTGATGAGTCTTTCCCTCCTGTCATCAATCCCCTATTTCAAAATATAGGGCAGAATTCACAAACCGTTCGAGAACTAAGTCCCACTCTGCAACTCCAGTGGTGGACTGAAATCCCCGCAGCGGCGGTGATTGCAATTCCCAGCTGCAGCACTTGCAAAGGGTGTTACGGCTGCTCCCACTGGCCATAACATCTTTCCACAGCTGTGGTGAAATCCCTGGCAACACCATCCAAAAGCTGCCATACGTTGTGGAGCCAGTTGGAATCTGGCTCCACCTTTGTGAACATCCACCACTACGGGAATCCTGTGGCTCCCCAAGTGGCAACCCTTTTGCACCGAAGTTTTCCCACAGCTGCGGGACTTTCACAGGGTTTGTGAATCCTGCCCATGGTCTCTATTTACTGACTTTGCACATAATGCAAGTTCTACTGAATTTTATTTAGTTGTTTTTGCATTTCATTATTCAATCAGAGTACAGTAAGTATCAATATTGTAGACATGCATACAGCTGTTATGTTCAGCATATTACATTTATCAACTTTAGTATAAAAACAAAATGGATGGTGTAGCTGAATGCATACACTGTAAGCTGCTTGATGATGCTTGAACTTAAAACTAGCAATTATAAACTGTCAGTGCAATCCCAGTTAAATGAATCAAATTTTCTTAGAACTGCATGCTAGAAAATACACCTGCATATATTAATTCAGTATAGGGAGTTTTTGTTTACTGATCTATTGAAGGTACATGTGGTACTGCTGCTATAATGCATCTGAAACAAAAATCTTGATTTAGTCTAGAAGCATGTATTACTGGGATAGCTGTGTATCACTCCTGCCTTTGTTTGCTCATGTTAGCAGTAAAGAAAAAAATTCTGAAGTAGTTTTATGCAGGAACTCTTATGTCACATCATTCATTGAGGGCTTCACAGAAACTTGGTAGATGGACTGGTGTCAGCATTGTCTCAAACGGATGGGGCAGTGCTGATTCATTTCTCTCTCTCTCTCTCTCCAATGTGATGGTGTTTCTGCTGTTAGTAGAAATTTTAGGGAAGTATTACTGTATTCTAATGCTATATTTCATTTGCCTGTAACACAATCTAATGACATATGCCATTTAACAATGCATTTCAGAATTTTATTTCTGACATTTTTTTCTTGCTCCCTGTTTGGAGAGGGAGAGTAGGTTAATAATGCAGTTTCAAAAAAAAAAAACTACTCTATATCACAATGTGTGATATGAAGTAATTTATGTAATTTGTCTAAATATGCTTGTATAAATAATAAATCTTGCAATTGTCTCTTATGTTTGTGTCTCCATTCTGGGTAAAATACTATCTATTAGAAGCATTTTACCAATGAGTACTTATTAAAATGTTTTCTTTTTTTTCCAGTGCCATCCCTAAAATCTGTTTTATGTGGATGTGTATTCATGAGTGACTGTATGTCTTTGCCCTTTAGACTTTAATCAGATTGCCATTTCTATGCATACAAGAGAGGGTAGTTAAATTATGTATATAGCCAGCACAGTATAGGATCTCTTTACAATAGTTATGTTGCCAAGATATCACATCATATTGATAACGTTAGCAAAAAGCATAACAGAGAATAGGAGGACTCAGATTTAAATATGTTAGGATGGACTCATGTGGAAAATCAAAGGAGAACCAAAAAAGGCTGTAAGGCAACAACATTTGAGCTCAAAATAATAAATGTATTTAAGCTTCTAAATAATGGAATCCAATGGGGACCTTTTGATTTCCCCAATCTGTGATTTGGGAATACAGCATTGTATCATAAAATCAGCACACAGCTCCAATACTAATAATAAGGTAGACAGTGGTAATCTCCTTGGTAATAAAAATAGCAATGTAACACCTCCCATTACTCAAGACCTAATCCCTGAAGCCATGGATTTGATCAGCAAAGTAATGTCACCTCCGGTGACCAAATCAGAGACACAAAATGAATTAAATAACAAAAAACAAGGTGATGAAGGAGCACCCTCAGAGCACATTCTTTCTGTTACACCAATTGTTCTGCAGTCATTTGTTTTGGGGGACTCAATAATAAGATTGTCTGACAAGACAATATACAATCTGGACAAATTCAGTAGAACATGTAGTAGTTTTAGAGGAGCTAAAACCAAATACATCACAAATATGGCTGATAACATACTGAAAAATGGAGGTGAAACCCCCCTTGTCATTGTTCATGTTGGCATAAATAATATCAATAAAACTCATAAAAAGAGATTACATTGAGCTCAGTGAATTATTGTCAGAAAGGGGCTGCAAAATAAATTTTTCAGAAATAGTACCAGTTCCCAGGGCCAGTTCTATCATTCAAAAAAAGATCAAATCCATAAATGAGTGGTTACACAAGTGGACAATGAAAAAGAGATTCCATTGCATACCACACTGGAAAATATATATTTTGTAATAATTTGTATTCATTTTTCACTTAAAAGCAATACAGAAGATTAAGCAAGAAGCAGTGGTACATACGCATCACAGATCAGAACCTCAACCAGGTATACAGTCATCAAACACTGGGAAACATTTGAGACTGACCATTCACTGTTTCTCTAAGAAGGCCTCCATTTGAGCAGGAGGGTAGCCACCTTTTAGGCCAACAATTTGAAAAAATGATATCAGATTCTTTAAATTGAATTGTAAGGGGAACATGGAAAATCAATCTATCACTCCAGGAAAAATAAAATAGACCAGAACAACACTCTGTGTAGAATAGTGTTGGATAATGCTAGGAGTTGAAATCAGATAAAAAAAAAATAAACTAGAAGCCCTGATGATTAAACACAGGATTGCTATCATAGTTCTAAGTGAAACATGGTGGGATGACAGTAATTCTTGGATGAGAAGTATTGTAGGGTACCAACATTTTAATAAGAACAAAACAGGTAGGAAGGGTGGAGAGGTATGCTGCTATGTAAAAGACAGCATAAACTGTACCCAAATAAACCTACAATCAAATCCTACTATGCCCATTGAAACCATTTGGCTTCAGCTGCAACTTGATAATAGGCCAAAGGTTATTTAGGGACATTGTTGTAAACAATCATCAAGTGGTAGAGAATACAATAACTTACTACTACAGGAAATTGGACTAGCATCAAGCTGAAGAGACACTATAATTCTGGGGGACTTTAACACACCTGATATTTTGTGGAACAATTAAGTTGGTTCTTCAGAATTCTAAAGGGATCTTTTGGATATTGTAAACTCAGACAATCTAGACCAAGTAGTAAAGGAATCAACAAGGGGGAATAATACACTTGATTATACTTACCAACATAGAAAATGAAATATCCAATTTATTGGTATTGAGCTCCCAAGGCACAAGTGATCACTCCATGGTCACTTGTAGCTTAAAAGCATGTAATCATACACAAAAAAAATCCAAAAAAATTTAAGGATTCCAATCGTGCAAATATAGGTGCTATTAAAACATCTTTGGCTTCTATGGATTGGGATAACATGTTATCAAAGCTGAGCACAGCAGGTTGTTGTGGGGGGAGACTTAAAACTATTATTACATATCTGGAGGATAAATATGTTCCCAGTAAATCAAAATATAATAAAAAGGGAAAAATCCCACTATGGCCAACTAATTCACTTAAGAAACAAATAAAATCAAAGGAGAAAACATATGTAAATCAAGAAAAGAACCCATCAGATATTAACAGAAATAAATACAAACAGGAATTAAGGAAATTAAAAAGCATGACTAAAAAGGAGAAATGCAGTCTAGAATTTAAATTAACACATACTGTATGAGAGATAATAACAAATAATCCTTCTACTGATATATAAACAAAAATAAAAACTATATCAAGAATGGTTGGACAGATTACAGAAAATGATATAGTTTTAACTAATAAAAAGGAGATGGGTGATACTTTCAATACATACTTCTGCTGAATCTACAGAATGTCACAGCCAGAAAAGTTCCAATTTTTAAATAATCCCAAGCAGTGTATTACAATACTTGAGGTCGGGACCATGCTAAGTAGTATCAAGGGTATTACCTCATCAGGGCCTGATAATGTACATCCCAGATTCTTAAGGGACATGGTGGATGAACTAGCTTGTCCATTCACAATACTTTTCAACAAATCAATTGAATTTGGTGTCATTCCAAGTGATTGGAGGCAGGCAGTGGTGGTTTCTATCCACAAGAATGGGAATAAGAACAATGTCTTTAACTATAGACCAATAAGTCTTACCTCGTTAAGTAGTAAAACAATTGAAAGCATACTAAAACAAATCCTGGACAAAGAGTAGAAGCATTGGGATTTGAAGACATTAACCAACTTGGATTTAGGACAGACCTGTCCTGCCACTAATCTTATTGCCTTTTATAAGCAGATTAGTATTCGTTTAGATATCAGTCAACCTGTCGATGTAATTATGCTTGACTTGGGAAAGTTGTTTGACACTGTGCCACACAACCTCTTAGCTGTAAAACTTTACAATATGGGGATTAGCCACAATATTGTAAGGTGGATCTATAACTGTATAACGGACAGATCTCAGTGTGTTAGGATCAATGGTATCCTGTCAGAATGGAATAGTATTGGAGTGGGTTCCTCAGGGGGTCAGTGTTGAGGCCAACCCTCTTTAGTTTATTCATAAAAGACATGAACCAGAATGTCATGAATATATAAACATAATTTGCAGATGACACAAAACTGGGGGGGGAAGGTCAACATAACAGATAAACATTTGTCATTAAGCAGGGATCTAAATGTATTGCAGTAATGGGCATCTCTAAACAAGATGACGTTTAACCCAGAAAAGTGCATTGTCTTGCACTTTGGGAAACATAATCCAAACTATCCATATTTTTTGAATAATGTACAACTTCAATCAGTATCCTAAGAAAGGGACTTGGGCGTTATAGTAAATAATAAATTAACATCATCAGATCACTGCTCTCTGGAATCCAAACCTACAAATAGACTCCTAAGATCACTACAGTGCTCATTTGTTTCAAGAAACAAACAGTGTATCTTGCAAATGTATAAAACATATGTAATCCCACATTTGGATTTTGGGTTTCCCTTTTGGAATCCCTATCTAAAAATGGATATTAGTTTAAAAGGACTCAGAGGTATGCTACAATAATCATAAAGGGGTTAGAATGGATGAGTTATGAGGACAGACTTTCATCATTGGATCTTTACAGTTTGGAGGATAGGAGAATATGGGAGGACATCCTGCTCCTTTATGATATTTTGAATAATGAAGATTTATGGTGCAGTGTGGTCTTTAATTCAACCCTAGGAATATAACTTTGAGATCACATAACAAACAATTAAGCATTCCCAGGGTAAATACAAATAAGAGAAACAATTTATTTAAAATTTATTTTTTCTGTTTATGGAATAGACTACCACAAGATCTGGTAAATAGAATACCTTTCAATAGCTTTAAGCATGTGCTTGATGACTTCCTACTCTCAAACAGACGACATCACTAATCCACCCGCTAGGAGTGTGAGGTAATCTAGATGGGTCCTTAGGCCTTTTTTTTTTTTTTTTTGCCTTACAGTACCAAATATACAAAGTATACTAAGTATTTAAAGAGCAAGAAAAAATGACAGAAATAAATTCTGCAATGCAGTGTTAAAATGACATAGGTCATTAAATTGTGTTACAGGCAAACAAAATGTAATGTTAGATTTCAATAAGACTTTTCCTAAAATTTATACTAACAGCAGAAACACTGCCTCATTGGAGAGAGAGAGAGAGAGAGAGAGAGAGACATGAATCACTGCTGTCACATCATTCTGAGACAGCATTGACACCAGTCCCATAATCCATTTCTTGTGAAACCCTTAATGGCAGATGGCATATAAGAGTTCCTGAATTAAAAATTCTTGAGAACATTTCCAGATGAAACTGATATCTTGATTCAGATACACAATAGCAGCAGTAACACAGAATCAGTGCACAGGCTATTCTTGCTGTGCAAATGAAATATGTTATGTTTTAAGAATATCCCAAGACCTATGACATCATTTTTCAGCATTTAAATAAATCCCCTATGAGAGTTCCCAACAAAAATGAACATATGTCTGCACATTGCTCTAACTATTTGGTGTTGAAAGTGCTCTATATGAACTTCAGACATCAATGATAGCCCTACAATCCTTTAAGTCTTTGATCCCTCAGCCCACCAGGGGGCATGATAGGAGCTTATTTTAAAAGTCTGCAGCCTATGGTGTTTATGCTGCCTGCCAGCAGCCCTAAGCCAATAGTGGAGATCCCCTCCTGGGTTCCCTTCCCCATGGAGACTGTCGGAACAAAACTTAGTTGTTAAAAATGTATTATATTTTTATCATGTTATTAGTTTCATATTTTAATTACTATTTTATATTCTTTATAAGGACTTAATTATTAGGTTAACAGAGGCATACTATAAACCTGTGGTTGAAATTGCTATTCTACATAAGTTCTAAAAGCAAGAAGAACAAACAATGTTTAAACGAGACTTTGAGAAAAAAAAAGGTTCACTTTCAATTTTAAATGCAGCTTGCCAACTTCAGAATTAAAAAAAAATAGTCCAGTCCAGTTTATATTGAGAAGTTACCCAAGACTGGTCTCTCTTAACAGAACTGGAAAAGCTTAAGTTTCACTTTAACAGATAATCAACAGAAGCTTGACAGGCGATGTACAATATCACATACGTTTTTCTGTGCTGGGTTGTAGCTGTTACCAGCTATGGCCAAGAGGAAAAAAAATGCAGACTGGTTTTGAAAAGTACTTTCACTACAATAGAAGTAAGAAACTTTTAACCTTTGCAAATATGTTTTAAATCCAATTTAGACCAAATTACACCATCTGATAGGGAATCTGGGAATCTGTTAAATGACTGAGTTGAAAGACTGCAGCATCTATGAAAGCCCTTGTTTATTTTTTTTTATTTAGTTATTTAACCAGGTATAGCACACTAAGCTGAAAGCTTTTTTACAGGAGCAACCTTGTTTAGTCTTAAATGAAAGCTAACAACAGGACAAATCCAAATATACAAGTTTTGGGTATGCAACTTGTTGCGATGAAGAGATACACCATCTGAAAAGAGGTATGAAAAACAAGTTGCCATTTTTGATTTATGGACTCTCTTGTGATGGCAAAAAACATGTGCTTGAAAAGAAATCTAATGTTTTGGAGGACTTTCCTAAAGAGTTTTATGGACAAATCTTACAATATTCTAAAGCCCAGAACATTTAAAACGAAAGTATCACTTTGTTTTAAGGGACTTGACTAAGAAAATGTAGTTATAGTTCTTATTAATAAACTAAGGACATACTGGTCCTATAAACATGAGAGAAAAGAAATCTAATGTTTTGGAGGACTTTCCTAAAGAGTTTTATGGACAAATCTTACAATATTCTAAAGCCCAGAACATTTAAAACGAAAGTATCACTTTGTTTTAAGGGACTTGACTAAGAAAATGTAGTTATAGTTCTTATTAATAAACTAAGGACATACTGGTCCTATAAACGTGAGATACACTTTAAAAACTCCATTAAGTAGCTGGCCCAGTGGCGCTGAGGGTTGAGGCGCTGGACACCACACCGCACACCATGCCGGTGACCCGCGTTTGAGAACAGGCATGGGCCACTGGGGGATGGCAGGGGTGGGGAAGGAGTGAGCATCCAATGGACTGCTTTCCTTCCGGGGAGGGAGGAACTGCTGCATCAGCACCTGAGTGCCATCTGATGGAGGCTGAGGAGCAAGGTGATGTGTATGATCGTGAGGGAGCCGAGTGCAGACGTTTCGAGGAGAGCGCGCATGGAGCATGCATGTTCCTCCTTGGTTGGCATCATTGCACTTACCCAGCTCCAGAGGGAGCAACATCAGAAAAAATCCACCTCAGCGCTTCTATGACTCCGCCACTCTCTCTCCTCCGCTCTCATGCTGGCCCCACTGACCCGAACTGTGTCCATAGCACCTTGGCTGGTGCTGTGGCCCTGCTCTAGGGGTAAGCCAGGGTGCACCGGGAGAACAGCTGATATGATAGCGAGGGGTGATGGGGTCTGTTACTGGGCTGAGACCTGGTGCTGAGATGGCAAAAAAAATAAAACTCCATTAAGTGAGAGAAGTTTAAATATGTTTGTTTGAAAATTGTATTATTTTGCATAAAAAAAATAGAAGAAAAAGAAATTTCATGTTTTAAAAGTGGAGTAAGGAAGCAGTCCTTAGAGAGGAGAAGAGAACCACACCTACACCATCTGGAAGAACCAATTAAAACTGGCCATGATTTCACTCTGAGTCTAAAAGTTGGTATACTGTTGTAACAGCAGTGGTCTTACAGCGATGCTGTTACAGCGACAACAACTCCAACCGACATTGCAGTGTGGACCGGGTTGCTGGAGCATATGAGTCATTGACTCTGGGTTTGATCGCCCTCCCAAGATCTGCCCCTTGTTGAATCCTTAAGTCCGGGGCAGGGGCAGAGCATAAACACTGATAGTGTGTTGGTGCATTTCACGGTCGGGGACCAGAGTCAGCTTATGTCGGGGATGTCGGTGATCATGTATCACTGTAGGGAGGTTGCCAACATTCCTGTTGCTGTGGCAACGTGGAACCTAAAAGATATACTCAAATCTTGCTAAGTCCACCCAGAATTTTTTAAATCTTTGAGCTGTAAAAATCTATGCTAGTTGACTGATTAATTTTGTTGTTTTAAAACTTCTACTAGGCCAAAAGCCTGACGCTATGCCTGTCTTGGATGTCTTGAACCAGCATTTGCTTAAGCCATTGATGAGTTCACACCAGAGGTGTGGAGGTTCCCAGCCTGAAAAGAGACACAAAATTGCAACAAAAACCAGCTACAAGAACCTAGCATGTTACAAAAGGACTTTTTCCAGTATTGGATGGGACAAAGCCTGTGGCCTAAATACTGGACTTCCTGATTAAAGTGATGTTTTGAAACTTCTGCTAAAGCCAAGCAAAGACAAGAGACTAACTGTGAAATGCATCAGCCAAAGCAAGTCTGCAGTGCTATTTGACAATAGATTACTCCAATGTCCTGGGTTCAAGTGGAAATTAACTGAAAAACAGAAACAGTCATTAAATCCAGTTACTTAAAAACTTTGCCATCCAAAAGGAAAAACCTTTCTGCAACCAACTGGAATGGTGGAAGAATACTGCTATACTGTTGAACTGTTGGTATCATTGTCTGATGTTCCCACCAAAATCCGAACAGATGACTTTTGACATTCCTAGTGACTAGTCTATATCAGGAGGAGCCAGTCTGCACTGCTGAATTGATGCCAGAGGAGTCCAACTTCCCAGGTTCAAATGTGAGCAGGAAAAAGGACAAAGACTACAGCAAAGCCAGCCACCAGAGAACTTTTATTATCCAGAAGGAGAAATTCTCGCCAAGATTTTTAAAGATAAAAGGAAAGAAGATCCGGGTCAGGATATTCAAAACTTTGCTCCTCGCGCAGTTTGCGCTGGGCTAGTGCTGGGTTAGCACCAGATTGCCATATTTAAAATTGGAAATAGCACCAGCACAATACATTAGCACTGGCACAAAAAGATAATGTATGCAAGGGGCAAAGTGAGGGCTAGAGACCTGCATACAGGCGCAACAGTATATTCAAAGGGATAGCGCCGTGCTAGCCAACTTTGCGTGGCACATAGCACAGCACTACCTACCGCCTATAAAAGGCAGGTCTTAACCAAGGGCAATCTAAGAGGAGGGTGTGGTCAATGCTGCAAACAAGATGGCGGTCACCAGCAATGCTGTGTTGTACTTCCTAATGGAGGAGGTAGTCCAGGAAGAGGAGGGATACCAGGCCCACCATGGACCACACCACAGGCCAAGGAGAAGATATGCTGTGTGCAGGCTGTACTGGCTGAGTATCCTTTGAGACCCTACCTGATGAACACCTTGTTGGCTGGTACAGAATGAACAGGGTCATGTTGAGGCAGCTATGCAAACTCCTGCATGAGCAGCTGCAGCCCAACACCAGATGCAGCAATACCATGACAGTCAAGGAGAAGGTTGGCAGTGATGTGTTTTCTAGCCACCGGGACGTTCCAAACCCTGGTGAGGACACCATTGGTGTATTGAACACCACCTCGCGCCTCCTGACTTAGTTCCTTGATGCTTTCCTGCCGCATCCTGCCAAATTCATTGTATTCCCCAGCACAGTAGGAGAGCACAGAGAAACCATGCAGTAATTCTATCGGGTTGTGCACCTACTAGCTGCAATTGGTGCTATTGACTGCACCCATGTTCATCTGTGCACCGCCTGGCAATGGCAGTGATGTGCATATCAACTGCAAGGGATTCCATTCCATCAATTTCCGGCAGTCTGCGATGCAAGGAGCACATCACCAATGTCTTTGCATAGTAACCCGGCAGTGCCCATGATGCTTTCATGTGGCATCAATCAAGATTGTGCCAGCCCTTTGAGGATGGCAGGATACCCAGTGGGCACCTTGTCAGTGAGTATCAGCAGCCATACCAATAAAACCACCAAAGGTGGGGGGATAGTTCCAGCAACATTAGACAAGGTGGAGGGGTGAGGTATGTACAAGGGGAAAGGGTACAGCAACAGAAGTGCCACAGACACGCAATGTCTATAACATGGGAAACAGTAGCTAACATGTCCAAGTATGTTCACAGGGGACAGTGCCTATCCCTTGAGACCATGGCTCCTAACACCAGTCCTCAGGTCACCCATAGTGTCTGAGGAGGGATACAATGAGGCACATGTCACAACTAGAAACATCATAGAGAGGGTTTTTGGCATGCTGAAGATGTGGTTCCACTGCGTTGACCGTTCAGGTGGTGCCCTACAGTATAGCCCTCAGAAGGTATGTTGTATATTCCTAGCATGTTGTATGCTGCACAACATTAATCTAAACCATGGTATACATACACCTGAACCCGAGGAACAGTCAGACAGTGACCTGAAGACAGGGGTCCAGGGGAGAGTAGAGCAACTCAAGAGGAGAGATCCTTGAATGGCCCAGAGATCCCTGGATCACAGAAGCAGCATCATAGCAACCCTAGCATGGATGGAAAGGTGAGTGAATACAACATAGATAACCAACATGTCAGGAAAAGTGCCTTTAATATGAGTGACATACACTGAACAGCATAGAATAGTGATAACAGTGCAAACCTGTGTTGAAGCACACTACATAAATGTGCACAAGTGAGGAGTGTGGAAGAAGTCAGTGAGGTGTGTGGCTGTGATGGGTGTATGAATGAAGGATGTACAGTGTGCAATGTTCAGGGTGTAGGTGTGAGGGTGTGTGTACTCAGAATGTGTAATGTGGATGTTGTACATGGTGGGTGTATGTGTGTGTAAGCAAATGGTCCAGGGTGCACGGCAGCTGACAGCATCACTGACACTGACCACCACACACATGATGTGTCCCTGGGAGGGACGGGAGGTGGAGGTAGTCTGTGCCAATGACTCAATAGATGAGGACTGCAGTGATGCTTGTCCTGCAGCATGTCTGTGACCATGTCATGTTGCAGCATCAACAGGGAAGACAGGCATCCACAATACTGTGCCAGGCCTGTGGAGGACTGTGATGTGGTAGTTGATGACCCTGAGCCCCAACCCAGTCGTGGGATGCAAGCTGGGGACACTTGTGGACCGCCTGCACCGTGTGGTGTTTGTGCCCTGCTGACCCCCATGGCTGCAGGCCACACTGCCTCAGTGTGCTCTCTCCACAGCCACAGTAAGGTCACCAAAACACCACTCCATAATGTTCAGTATGCATGTCATGCACTCCTCTGCCTGCTGCTCTGCACAGAGCAAGGCCGAATCAATCATCTCCTGTAACTGGGAGAGTTCATGGCAAACCTCATGCCGGAAGGCATTCAAGTCCTGCTGGGCAGTGGTCTGGGACTCCAGGGTAGCCCAGAGCATATGCCGGGAACCCTGGCTGTCTTGGTCACAAGGTGGCATCCCACCATGGACTGCAGGTGGTGGTGGTGGTTGATGCTGTTGTTGTTGTTGTCATTGCTGCTGCTGTTGCCTGGCAGCAGGCTGTGTGCAATGCTGACCCTGTGCTGTACCTTCTGGCCTACAGTGCATATCCAATGGCACCAGCTGGACAGATGCCTGGCCACCCACACCTCACTGTGCCATGAGGCCATGGCCCATGATGTTCTCTGGCTCTCCTGCACCTGTGTGTGCATTCCCTGCGGTGGCCTGGCCACTGCAGGCATCCCAGTGTTGCCTACTGCCTGCCCATCACTTGATGGAGAGTCATCCCAACCAAGGACACTGCCCAGAAGGTAAGCGAGCGCAGGGTCACATGAGAGTTCCTCAACCTCAGTGTCCTCAAGGTACTCATTATCCTCACCTCCATCATCCATAATGGCACCCCCAGCCAAACAGGAAACATGTCCCAGAGCTCCTTGATGTTGTGCGGCTGATGCATGTCCACTGGCCACAACTATGACTGATGTTGATGGGACCACTTGTGTGACATCATCTTCATCTTCAGCATATCTCTGCTCCAGCTGTGCCACTTGCTGATGCCCAATCTGCACTGGGAAGTGAAAGGAACAGTGTTAGATGCCTATACCACACACAGGAATCCAAAGTCACCACCACAACATGCAACACCCAACAGTGAAGAACATGCACACAGCCCATGCACTCCCCCCTGTGCTGACCACACACATGTTGCTGCAGCCATGTGGACACTCCCTCCACAACCAGGGCATGCAGCAAACAGTGCAGCTGTACACCACTGAACACTGCACTACCAACCCATGCACACACATGTTGTGCATGCTACCAGACAGACAGTGGCCATCCAACATGTATGGCTGGATGTGCCTAGCCATTCCTCATGCCATATCCCTGTGTGACTGGCCACACACAGGCTGTCCACTGGACACCTGGCTGGTGCACATGGTGGCGGTCTATAGGTGAGAGTGTGGCCCCCCACAGGGGGTGCAAGTGGCAGACACTGGTCCACACAGTACGGTTGTGCAGTCCCACCCAGGCACCTTGACACACCAAAACAAGCCCATGGGTGTGTGTGTGTGGCAAATGCAATTGGGCCACAACAGGGGAAGAAACACAGAAACATAGAACATAGACTTTGATGGCAGATAAGAATTACTTGGCCCATACAGTCTGCCCATTTTCTGACCTATTGGATTAGCTGCAGATCCTAGTTAACCAACAGCCTACTTCTTCCTACCCCCTGCAAGAATTGCCTTATGTCTGTCCCATGCATTCTTGAATTCCCCCACTGTTTTTGACCCATGACCCCCTCAGGAAGGCCATTCCATGCATCCACCACCCTCTCCATGAAAAAATACTTCCTCACGTTGCCACTGAGCGGTCCCTCCTCCATCTTCAAATTGTGTCCCCTTGTTCTTGCACATCTCTTTTTCTGAAAGATGCTACCCTCCTGGACTTGTTGATTCCCCTGAAGTACTTAAAAGTTTCTATCATGTCCCCCCCCCTTTCCTCGAGGGGATACATATTAAGCTCCTTTAGTCTCTCTTTGTATGGCTTCCAGTGCAGACCCTGCACCATTTTAGTTGCTCTCCTCTGGACTGCCTCCTTCCTGTCTATGTCCTTGCAGAGATGGGGTCTCCAGAACTGCATACAGTACACCAGATGGGGTCTCACCAACTGTCTATATGGAGGGATAACAACTTCCAGTTTTCTACTGGTGATGCCTCTTCGTAGACATCCCAGTATCCCCAGCCCTCCTTATTGCCTTCTCACATTGCTTGCTTACCTTTAGGCCATCTCATATGACTACCCTCAGGTCCCTTTCCATTTTTGTTGTTGTTAATACCTCCCCCCCCATTGTGTACTCTTCCCCTGGGTTTTTGTTTCCCAGGTGCATTACTTTGCACTTCTTTGCATTGAATCTAAGCTGCCATACATTTGACCATTCCTCCAACCTTGCCAAGTCCCTTCTCATCCTTTCCTCCCCTTCCCCATGTATCAACCCTGTTGCAGATCTTTGTATCATCTGCAGAAGCATACTTTTCCTTCTTGTCGCTCTGCAATGTCACTTATAAAGACATTAAAAGGACCTGTCCCAGTACTGGAGAGTTCTGTGGTACCCCACTGGTAAACCCTCTTTCTCTCGAGTGGATCAGTTTACTATTACCTCTGTGTCCTGTTGTCCAACCAATTTTTACCCAGGCTACCACCCTGGGAGCCACTCCAAGGCTGGCTAATTTGTACATTAATCTTTTGAATGGGGCTTTGTCAAATGCCTTGTTAAAGTTTACATAGGCCATATCCACAGCCCCTCCCTGGTCTACTACTTTGATCACCCAGTCAAAGAAATCTATTGGATTCATCTGACATGACATTCCTGCTGTGAATACATGCTGCCTTAGGTCCTGTGCCCGCTAGCTCTCTAGGTACTCCACAATTCTTTCTTTCAGAAGTGATTCCATCATTTTCCCTACCACTGAGATCAAATTAACAGGTCTGTAGTTTCTTGCCTCTGCTTTGCTCTCACTTTTGTGAAGGAAATCACATATACCCTCCTCCAGCCCTTAGGTACTGTACCACACCATCCTCCCATGATTTTTTTAAAAGTGCAGTCAGAGGTGTCACTAGTTCTTCCCTTAGTTCTTTTAGAATTCTGGGGTGAATTCCATCAGGGCCCATTGCTTTGTCCACCTTCAGTTTTAGGAGCTCTTTTCAGAGCCCTTTCTTCTGTGAATGGACTAGTATCACCCCTCCCCCCTTTCCAGAGTGCTTCTATTGATTGGATTAGGTACCTCCTAGTCCTTTTTTTTTTTTATGAATAATGAGCAGACGTATTCATTCAGTATCCCTGCTTTTTCACTGTCACCCTCTGCCCACCTATCATCTGCTTTATTAAGCCTCACTATTTCTTCCTTGGTCTTTATTTACTCCCTAAAATATGTATAAAAGGTTTTATCCCTCTTCTTAACCGAGTTGGCTTTCTCTTGGTTTGGGCCTTTGCTATTTGGACTGTCTTCCCCGCTTCCTTCGGTTTTAACTGGCACAGTTCTCTGTCCTGCTCCTTCTGATTTCCTTACCAATACCATACTGACAAGTGTTCACTGTACACATGGGGCCAATACCTCCTGTAGATGACATGCATACAATGGTGCAGTAGTGTCAGATATGTACATGTCCTGGGAAGTGACAGTTGTGTCTCACATCCCCTGCCCTTGACACCCTCCATTGCCACTGGCCCCAGGGTCGATGCCACCAACGCCAGGATGGGGTCCCAATCACATTGGTCATTGGGCTGTGGTCCTCCCCCAGTCTTCCGTCAGTCCCTGAGCCACTGTGTCTCCTACTTCTTTGCTCTTCATGGCAGGTTGTTCCACCTCTTCCTGACTGCATCAATGCTCCGGCCATGGCCACCCACAGTATTCACCTCAGCCGTTATTTCAGCACACATCTTGTAGACAATGTTATCCAATTGCTTGTTACAGCACATCACCTGCTCCCTCACCTTATACCCATGGACAAGGGCCTGCAGCTCATCGCCCAAGAACCTATGTGCATGTAGACATGCCTGCCCATCTGCATCAGCTGGATGGGACAGAAGGAATGGTAGTGGTGAGGTACAGGTGTCTACATTGTGCATGCATGTGTGTGTGTATGTACCTGTTGGACACGGCACCTGCAGATTGGACAGGCCATGCCAGTCTCTGTACCTGGGGCTCATGACTGTAGTGACACACAATGTTACACACAGTCCATAAATTGCCACAGTGTACTGTAGCAATGCTTCCATAGCTCTGCCTGTGTGCAACACAGCACCACACACATGCCGTTACTGCGTGCACAGCATTGGAATCCCAGTCTGCCATGCAGGTATCCAGCTGGGTGAGTGTGGTACTCCACATATGGGAACAACATAGGTGCACAGCACATTGGCCCCATGGGGCTGTGGGCCTGTCATGTTGCACATGCACACATTGCTGGGGAGATGGAGCATGTGGCAGTATGTTGCAGCCTTCCACCATGGTGCAGCACATGCCGGGTGGCACACACATGTCCCTGCAGCAGGCTGCCAACCCCGTCCCCTGCCTTCACTGTGACTGTGCACCTCAAACAGCAGCCCATGATGGACACAGACCACTGACATGGGCATTGTTGCCTGCCACACCATGCTGCTGTGTTGCTTGTATCCTGTGATCAGCTGCACTGGTCCTCCATGCTCTGCCTGACCACAAGGTGACATCCATGTACTACGGTGGGATGTATTTGGTGCAGCATTGCTGATGGACTCCACACCACCCCACACCCTGCTGGGGCAGTGATATTGGCAGTATGCAGGCATCTGTGTCCCAAAGTGTCAAGTAACGGTGACACACAATGACTACATGGCCTGCCCCATGTGTACAATGAACACTGTGTCAGTGTGGGCCTTGCTGCAGGCCTGCAGCATGTCAGCATACACAGCAGTGTATACGAAGTTCCACTGACATCACAGCAACATGTTACATTACCATGCACGTATCCACTACCCATCTGTCCATTGTGTGGACAATCCAAACAGTATCATGATCTGTGACTGTTACTGACCTGCTTCAGTATGTTGTAGCTCCTGGGACATCCTGCAGTTTGAGTCTCACAATTACTTCTTCAACAGTAGTGCACTACCTGTCAGCTACAGAGGTGTAGCACTGTTTGCTCTTATATAGCCCGGCTGGCAATCCACCTTGTCATCCATGCAAGTGAGGCTGTAATGATATGCTAATATATTGGATTGCCCGGTGTCTGCACAAGTAGGCTCATTAGCATGCATTTGCATGCAGTCTTTGAATATTGCAACAGTTAGCACCGGGTAAATCAGTTTGTGCTGGGCAAACAGCACAAGGCAGATTGCTTAGCACAGGGCAATGAAAATCCTGACATGCGCCATGCCATCTTGTTAGCACCGTGCTACAGGGTCAGTGTGCAGGTGTCTTGCACATGCACAGTATCATCATGTATCTTGGGGGTCACATTGGGGTCACAAATGATCAATGCATGCATTTCCATGTAGCACTGCACTAATGTGTTTGCATAGCACTGGTACTGCTTAGCGCCTTTGCTGCGGTACAGGCAGTTTACTTTGCAGGCCCACGTTGCAGGGAGTGGCAGGAGTGAGAGGAAGTTGTCAACTCTGTCTGTGTACTGTTTGATTTGTGTATTCACACTCAGACAAAGGACAATGCCATCCAGCAGGACAGTGAGAGCAGTGGTCCAGAGGGACCATAGGTGGAGGGATGGTGAACTGGCCAATCTAGTAGAACTTGTCATGGGAAGGGAGAGGCAGCTGTTTGAGCATGTCCAGGAGGGGGACAGGCCATGCAGGGAAGTCTGGGTCTCCATTGGGCAATGGCTGATCCAGTGGACAGGCATAACGAGGGATGGGGAGCAGTTCCAGCATTGCTATGTTGATGTGCAGCATCGGGCAGCCCAGCAGATGGAGCACTATAGGCACATGGTCCATGATGGGGCAGTGCCCGTGCCAGGTAAGCGTCTTCCTGTGCCACATGTGTGCATGCTATGTGTGTGTTGGGGGGTTGGATGGTTCGGTCTCTGTGCAAGTGTATGTGTCCCATTACATTTGCACATCACTCTTGTTTGTGTGCGCTGCACTTGGGTATGTGCATCGTCATTGCCATGCGGCCATGGGTGGGGTTCATAGTGTCGACACTGCTGGGTATGGTTGTGTCCACTATCTCTCTGTCTGTGGTTGTGTATGTGGTGCATGCTGCAGTGTGTCTGTACACTGCTCCGGGTGACATGTCTCAGAATGGCATGCCCTGTGCCATGCAACATGTGGCAAGGGGGGGCTGTGGTTTGTACTGCCACTATGTGACAGGGGGATTGGTGGTGCTTAATGTGGCATTCCTGCAGGTACTTACAGCATTGTACCTTCTTCACCCTGCAGACCACAGCAGCAGGAGCCAAGACAATGCAGGGAGGGTGCCAGGCCATGCACAGTGCACCGAAGAGAGCAGTGATGGACAGAGGGGTGTCTTGCATATGTATTAAACTTTGGTCACACACTTTACTGCATGTTCTGATGGTTGCCTACACACTGTTTGCTGTTATTGCCTTGGACATCACACATATGTGTCCATGGTAAACTGTGTTGTTGCAGTTGGTTGGGTTGTTTAGTTTAGTTTAGCTTATTAGTCTAGGAATTAATACCTTTGAGCCAGGGCTCTTTTACAAAGGTTCCACGTCACAAAGAACATTTAACAAAGCACGATACATATTACAGGTAAACCAGACAGGAAAGTTACATCATAAATTTGCTATTAACAGTTTAAGGCAGTGCGTTTTTAAGTTTCATAGAAAAACAAGCTATAACAGGTTCAAGCAGTAGACAATTTCGAGGTTAAGGAAACTTCCAGGGAGAGGGTGATCATTAGGCGCCAAAAGGAGGCTAGAGAGGAGGGAAAGGTGGTGAGCGGGAGAGTAAGTGAGAGGGGACAGGAAAAAAGGGGGGGAGTGAGTTTGGGTGGGAGACAGGAAGTAGTAGAGGTACCAGAGGGTTGTGTTCCCGTCTTGGCCTGGGTTACTATGCCCATGGTGTGGGAAACTGTGGAATTGCTGTCCTGCTATGAGGGGGTGGAATGGATGGGACAGTGTTACTGTAAATACCTGATCTACTATGTGTCTGGATTGGTGGATGGCATATGGCTGTCCTGCTTAGGGGGCTGTGGAATGGATGGGCCGGTGTTCCTGTATAGGCCTGGGCTACTATGTGTCTGTATGGGCATATGGCTGTCCTGCTATTGGGGGGATGGAATGGATGGGGTGTTGTTACTGTATATGCCTAGGCAACTATGTGTCTGGATGGGCAGACAGTGTATGGCTGTCCTGCTATGGGGGTGTGTGGAATGGATTGGCCGGTGTTACTGTATAAGGCCTTGGTTACTATGTGTCTGGATGGGCAGATGGCATGTGTCTGTCTTGCTATGGGGGTGTGTGGAATGGATGGGCTGGTGTTACTGTATAGGCCTTGGTTATTATGTGTCTGGATGGGCAGATGGCATGTGGCTGTCCTGCTAAGGGGGTGTGTGGAATGGACGGGCCAGTGTTACTGTATAGGCCTGGGCTACTATGTGTCTGGATGAGAGGATGGCATATGGCTGTCCTGCTATGGGTGGGTTTCATGGATGGAGCATTGTTACTATATTGGCTCCTGTTACATTGTCAATGATGTGGGAGGATGGCATACTGCTGTCCTGCTGGGGAGTGGGCCTCTGGGCTGTGTATCTTCTTTGCATGCGGTACTCTGTGAACTGCACGTCTACATTGTCACTGCTGCCATGGTTCTGGTGTTTGTGGGGGGAGGCCTGCCACATGGCCAGCACCTCTCCGGTACAGATCACATTCTGTTGCACTGTGGTGAGGCTGTGAGCATTCCCATGGAGGTTGTGCATTGCTGTCTTCATCTTTCCAATGTTCCTTTGGGCAGCATGTCCCAACCGGGTTTGTCATTGCACAGCTTTTTGTGCTCAGGGCCACTGCCCCAATCTTGTGGGGTGTTGTCTGTGTGGTTGCACTGTGCCGCTGTGTATTCCAATGGGCTGTGTGGCTTCCTGTGGTTTGTGGTGTTGGCTTTTGCCTTCCATGCCTTCCTGTGTACTTTTGATGGGTGGGTGTGGCCTGTGGTGTCCTGCTGCTGCATATAGGTGCATGACGGGTTGCACGTGCAGTAATCCAGTGTATCGCCACATGGCCATGGTTGCTGGGATATGCTGTCCACCCCAGGGCCATCAACCTGGGGTGTGCATTGTACTTCCTTGTTGGTGTACCATTCTGAAATGGTCCTTCTTACTCCCCTAGGCCCACATCAGAGCTCATTATGGGCCACACGGCCTGAGGAGACAAAGGGGAGGGATGACCTTCTTCGCTGCATGGTCCACCACCAGAACACAGTCATAGAGCAGCAGGCGGTCCTGATTTCTAAGACCCAGAGGGTGGCTGCAATCCTGGAGGTCAGACTGCTGGACTCATCATGCCAGCAACATTAGGACTGTTCCCATGTTCATTTGCTTTTCTCCCCCACACCCCCATTGCTGGACTGCTAGTTTTGTTGCTCACTTGTGTTCCTTTTTGTTTTCTGTGTCCCCTTCTCCTTTTCTTCCAATTTTGTTTGTAGTTGTCATAGTTGTAGTAGTAGTAGTAGTAATAGGTGTAGTAGTATTAGTATTAGTCGTAGTAGTGGTAGTAGTGTTAGTGTTAATGTTTGTAGTAGTTGTATTTGTAGTGATTGTAGTAGATGTATTAATGGTTGTTTTATTTATTGTTATTATTGTTATTCTTGTGATATTTTTGTTGTTGTCTGTTTCCTTTGTGTACATTAATAGAGTTCCACTTTCTTGACTTTACTGTGTCAGGTGTCATTATTGGGTGCATGGGGTTTTCAAGGTTTTCTCATTTGCGTTGGTTTCCATTCTTGGGTCTTGGTGTTACTGGCCATTGCCATGGCTGGCTATGTGTCATATTCTGGGTTGTGCACTGCTGTCTGCTCTTGGGGTCACATTCAGGGCTGTGCTTCTTTGCATGTGCTCCAGAGCATGGCAGGCTCACCTCTGCACTGTATTCCTGTGGGTGTTTGCACTGCCTGACTGACTGCTATATTCAAAGCTGTCTTATTAGCTATGTTCAGTGCTGTCTTACTTCTGGGGCTATTTTTGCACTGCATCTCCAGCCCAGTTTGCCTGACTTCTTTAGCACAATGTAGTCAACATGTTTAACACCGGTGCCATCTCTTTGAACATAGCGGGCTATTGATTTTGGGTTAATTTAACACCCTGGGCAGTTCTAATATTGCCCAGGGACAAAGTTTTAAATATCTGGCCCCAGTCTCTACCAGTAACCAGATGTTTAAGTATTATTTAATTATTTTAATTTTTAATATTTTAATTTGGTTTATCTGGAGAGGTAAAAGAGTTAACTTAAGAATTAGAAAATCTTGGGTATATAAATTAAGCTAGAGTTTCAAACAAAAGAAATGCATTTTACATGCTATGAAGAATTAAAGCAAGTTTTATACAGAAATATAATCTGAGACACCAGTGTAATGAGTTTACAAGTTCTTATACAAGAATGTTACGCTATATACAAAGCATGCTGAAGGCATAGTATATAGCCAAAACCATACGTGTTGATCCTTGCTCATTCATTTGTTGTGTTGTTAATTTTCTGAAAATTGTTTTGTTTTTGTTTTATTTCTTTGTTTTATTTGATTTTATGTTCTGAAACATTTGTTTCTTGTGTTTTCAATGTTGTTTTTTATTATGCTTACCAGGTTTATTTATGAAAATTAGAAAACAGTTCAAATTATTGTACAGGTATTAATAAAAATCTATTTTTCATACTTCTCAACATGACAGAAACATTTTTACCATTATCTAGAACCTTTACAATGGGCAGAATATAAGATTTAAATTTTATAACTATTTATATAATTTTTGACAGTTTGTGGTGTAAGGTCTGAGTGCCTATAATAAAAATTGCTATTCTGACCTATTGTTATGACATAATTGGGGTCTGGTCCTCAGGGTTGATTGCTAGTAAATAACAGTCCACACCCTAGAGTGTAAGAGAGATGGATAATATTATTATTATGGTTAGTATTCCTTGCAAAGTTACTGAATTACAGAAAATATAAATTTGTTTCCTGTTTTGCTTTTATTTGAGTCTGAAATCACCTTAAACAAAAGAAAGAAGCTGAAGTCTGAATTTAAGCGTAATAGATTCCCTGACTAACAGTAAAGCTGCAAGAAAAAGACTTTTGAAGCATCATAGAAAGATTGTTATTACTGTTGTTTAAAGTTTATTTAAATTGTTGTTGTTATAAGCCATGACATCCTTAACTGTGGGTGCAAATGTTCTTAATACTGAGACAGTAATTTATACTCCGGCACAGCTGACTTTTATTAAATGTAACAATGAAAGGATAAACAAGCAAAGACAAATGTTGGTATAAATCTTTTGTATGTGGTATACTTACAAGTCAGATTGAAATATTAGAAAAGCTTTTACAGAAAAGTAAAAAAAAATATTTTTCTAGTAATTATGGTGCTTTAGTTAAGCTAGAGACTGAAAATGCTGATTTGCAAAGTGAGTTACAACAATGGCAAGAGCAGTGTTCGAATTAAAAAAAAGTTGAGCTAACAAATGCTTATGAACAAGTTAACAAAGAGTTGGTTGAATTAAGGGAAAATATGAAAGTTTACAGTGTAAAAGTCAAGTAAAGAGAAAATTGAAAGGATTTAAGCCATTAGACTGTAAAACTGATTCTGGTATTTCCTCAAGAGAATTATCTGGTTCAGAAGATGAATTACCTCAGAGCAAAAAGTATACCCTAGACCAAACTGTAATTCAAATTCTGATTCACAGTGAGAAATTCTTGGGAAATACAAGAAAAAGCATAAGATTAGGCAAAAGTGGAATTCCTCTGTACCTCAAGCTAAGGTGTTTGAGGCCAGCATCTCTAATATTCTGACTAAGGGGAAAGGGGAATTACCTATGTCTAAAAAGGAAGGAAAACTGTCAAAGCCCCTGATAGACCCAGCTATGGCTCAGCAGCCATATCAAGATTCACACCAATGCCAACACTGGAGTTTCTCCCAAAGGGGGAGGAAAAAAGGTGGATGGTATGACAGTGAGCATGGTAGATGCAGAAATGACCACAGAGGGCACCACTATTCTGACTATGCTCAGCAAAGTTATAGGTCACCTCAAAACAGGTATAGCTATTTTTCTCCAAGTCTAGATGAAAAGGATTAAAAAGTCGCTTGCAGAGGAAATGCAGGAGATGAAACAGCAAATAGGAAAACAAATGGAGGAGTTAAAAGTGCTTGCTCAAAGTTATGTGCTCCAAGTTGCTCTGTCACTTCCTGGCCTTCATTCTCCTGTGCTAAATCCTCCTTCAACGGTACCTAGTGCGGGTGGAACTAGTAGTGCTATGTGACTTGCCGATCCTGTTCACCCTAATGCTGACATGGTAAAAGAAACCATTACTGTTAAAAAGGTTAATGAGATTGGAATAAGATTTAAAAATGAAATGCCAAATATAATTGAAAATGCTATCTCTGTGCCTAGCCTTTCTCAAAAGGTGTCCAGAGTTAGTTCAATGTAAGTGTAAGATGTCATGGTGAAACTGCTATGTTGCCAGGAAGAAGAAAGACATTCTGTCTGGGCAACTTGATGCCTAAGAGGGGGACAGAAAGATTTTACTTTGACATAAACATTGAAAACAGTCAAAATCATGAAGCTTTGGTGGACTCTGCGGCAGAAGTGACCCTAATGTCCAGAAACTTCTGTGATAAGTTGACTGATGCCTTAGGTGACTCAAAACAAGCTGAAACCCCTTCCTAACAACTATAGGTTATAGAGAGAAAGCTCAGAAAACCTTAGGTAAAATTTGGTTGAAATTAAAATGTGGTAAAATGGTGATTAAGCATTCAGTGCATGTTACAAACAAAGCATGCAATGATTTCTTGATTGGAAATGATCTTCTAAAGAGGTTTACACCTATCCTAGACTACACCCAAAAAAACCTTGTGATCACAGGTAAAAAGGACTATTTCATTTAGAAAGAGTCATAAAGTTTCTAAACAATGAAATTCATGCTACTTTCAAAAAAAAAATAACATAATGATTTACCTAAATTCTATAGGTTCTAATGTATTGATGTAACTAGTTTTGGTCATCCTAAAATTGGCTAAATGCAAAAGTAAAGCTTATTTAGGTTGTTTGCCAACACAATATGTGGTAAACCTATACTTAAAACAGAGGCCTAACTTTCTTCACAAAGAAAGCCAGCCAGCCAGCCAGAAAGACAGCTATCTGGAACATAATAGCTTGTTGAGAGTATGTTGGGAATATATCTCCAGCCAGTTGTACTTTCATCAGTGTGATACACTTACTCACTTTGGGTAAACATCACTTTCATCCTTCTATATGCCATGTAAAGATAATTTCTGTTGTTCTTTTTGGGGCTTATTTTTTATTTGTTACTTGCTAATATGTTACATTTTGGCATGCAGTTGTTTTCTCCAGGGTTAATTTACTGTCATAGGCTGTATTTTACAAACTAACAGAGTTCTGAGCAGAGTTCAAGCTGGCTTCTATTGGTGTACTCTTACCTCACTCTTGAATTATGTATCTTTGGGAGGTTTTAATCTTAGTGTTTTGTTATTCGTTAGACTGATGCATTGTATACTATATGTGGGTTGAACTCTCTCCCTGCTGTTATCTCTGGACAACCTTTGACCTTTAAGTTTGGTTCAGCTGAAAGAACACTTAAGATATGCATGTTCTCTGATGTCACTTTACTGAATGCCTGTTTTAAACCAATGAGAATTATTTGTTTTTTCTGCATGTTCTAAGTGTTAATAATATGGAGTTTCTAAATAACTGTCATTAAGCTTCTGAAGAAGAACTTATTGATCCGAAAGCTATAGATGTTTGTTCTTTTTGTAACATCCTTGTTGGTCCAATAAAAAGTGTCAAACCATTTGTTCTGGATTTTTTCACAAAGAAAGTAAATTCTGTTTTTCTCAGCGCTATCCTGTTTCAGACAAAAGCATGAGAATCTAAGTACACAGACCATTAAGGACTGTGGAAAGGAGGTGCCACTAAATAAGACAAAAGATAAATGTAAGGTGCCAGTCAAAACAGAGAACTTGTAAATAACTAGTTCTGTATTGTGCCTATGCTATGCATTGTACAATTAGTGCACAGTGCTATAGTGTTAACAAGCATTTGTCAATGCCAAATGTTGTCACACTAGCATTGGCTTTGGTTGTGCAGTGTGGAAACACATTTTTGGCAGGATGTGAAAAATGGCAGCTGTACTGTTCATAAGGAGGTGTAAAAAAATGGCAGTGGTGAAAATGTGGCATATAAGTATTGCACATTTGCAAAGTTACAAGGGTGCGTAGGAAATGCGCAACGCACACTTGAAACATCTGCCTGGATTGGTGGTAGTTCAGGTGGATGTTAAAGATCCCATGGCACTTATTGAAAAGAGTAGGGGAATTTCCCCGGTGTCCTGGTCAAATTTTCCTCATTCACTAAAAAATACCACAAACAGCTTAATCTGGTTCAAGGTCAGTTGGCATTCATCTATATCCCCCTCCCCTGGGTCATGCCTGAAAATAGGCAGGATTTGTCTAGTGCACTTACCCGGTCAACAAAAAAAGTAAACTAAACACAGTCATTTTATGGAGTTTTGGCACCAAATTTTCAACATAGGCATTTTAGCACCTCTGCTCATGTACAGTGTCACTGTCATTTCCTCAAACTGTTCCAAAAAGTGATTTTGCACAGCGACCGCATTATTCTGGCCAGACATGCGAAAACACATTTAGGGCAGGATATGTAAAATGACAGCTGTACTCTTCATCAAGAGGTGTGGAAAAATGCCAATGGTGAAAATCCATAGTGAAAATGTTACAAATGCACAATGTTATGAGCGTGCGTGCAAACTTTGCAACACACGCTCGTAACACAGTAATTTTATGGAGTATCGTCACCAAATTTTCAACATAGGCATTTTAGGACCTCTGTTCATTAACAGTGTCACTGTCATGTTCGTAATCTGCCATAAACACTGATTTTCCACAGCAACCACAGTATTGTGTGCTGGAAATGCGGAAACACATTTCGGCCAGGATGTGAAAAATGACAGCTATACTGTTCACAAGGAGGTGTAGAAAAATGACAATGTTGAAAATCTGGCATGAAAAAATTGCGAATTCACAAAGTTATAAGCGTGCGTAGCAACTGCGCAATGCATGCTCATAAAACAGCCATTTTTTTGGATTTTTTCCACCAAAATTGCAATATAGTCTTTTTGAGAGCCCAACTCATGAACACTGCCACTGTCCTTGAATTAATAGGTCCTGAAAAGTGATTCCGTGCAGTGACTGCAAAATCACCTTTTGGGACCTATTAATATCAGAACTGTGACAGAATTCATGAGGAGGGTTCCCAAAAACCCCATGTTGAAAATTTGGTGCAAAAATTCCAAAAAATGCCTGAGATATGTATCAAAGTTGAAAACCCCCTATTAATTCCATTATACAGCTTATCGGCATTTCCTCAGTTCGGGGTCGGCTTTGAAGAGTGAAGACATGTTCTCGGTCCACGAGATCATTTCACTGAGCTCTGGAGTGCGTATGAGGTAAGGGGGTTGTGGGAGGCAGGGTGCACAGTGGATGGGTGTGGGTAGTGGGTAAGGAGACTACGAGGACCATTTTCAGTTTACAGGTACTAAAAAAACAACATCATGGACGGTTTTCTTTTTACAGGTGGATTCTTTTTGGGGGTACAGTAGCCAACGGGGATGGGCACCCCATCAGCACAGAAGAATGGGGGACATCACAGGGAGGGGCCTCTGGGCCAGCACATTAAAGCGAGAAAGGGGGGAACGGATGCTGACGCGGGATTAGGCACCCCCGTCGGCAAACAATGAAAGTGGGGGGCACATTCTGCCACAGGGAGTGGCTCCCCATTGGCACATACTTTGAGGGGCAGGGTAAGCCAACCAGGGATTGGGCACCCCCAAAGTCAGCAGTTTAGCGGCCACTGTGCTGCACATGTTACTAGCTGGCTAGCATCGTGGGAAGGGTCCTGCTGTGTGACAAGCTTTGCTCGCATTGCAGCGGACCTTTCCTTAGATGTGTGCTCACATTAGTATGCATGGTGTGGTGCTGGCATGCAGGCTGATTGGGGAATGAGGGACGCACCTACTGGTGCATGCCCTGCATTCGCCCAACAGCGACTGCACCTCCAAATCTGCACTACCACAAGATGTTGGCTGTGCAAGCATGGCAACATAAAAAGAATGGTGACAAAATGTTCCAAACCACAAAGAAAGTTTGAAAAGTATAGGCACTTGCCTTAAACCTTCTGATAGGGAAAATATACAGCACCCTGTATGTAATACATGGTTTGAAATCTCTGATGTCTTGGGTTGCACGTACTTGTACAACTGGATATGTATATAAGCCTAGCCAATAAAATTATGTGGTCACAAATAAGGGGAAACCCTTACCCAATAAAAGTGAAACCACAGGCATTGAGGTCCGGACAAACTATTCCTCAAGTGTGCCAGGTGATGAGTGAGTTCACTAAAACAGTTTCAGGTAAAGTAAAGGAATTGTCTGTTGGGGTCAATGGAAAAGGTGCTTAATAAAACTGCATTGTTTATGCCTAACCTATGGTAGTGATGCAGATATAAAGATCCATTCCACACCTTGCCTGGATATGTGCAATAAAGCAATGCATGTTTTTTCTTAATACATAAACCAAAAACAGAGCCTGTCACTTTAAAAGCTAACTGTGGGTTAGACACAGTAATAGGGTGGAATCCTTTATAATTCAGAAATTTGCTTTTCCAGTTATTGGGGATAACAGAAGGTACAACCTAAACAAAATGAAGCAAAAAGATTTTAAAGAAGTGAATGTAGTTCATAATGAAAAACTGAGGCTAATTATAACAAGCATTTGTCAATGCCAAATGTTTGCTTGCATGTATTTGCATTGGCATTTGGCATTTATGCAGCGCCCCCCCCACCATTGTATCCATGTCCCTTTAGCATCCATATCCCAACAGAGTACCTCTCTGCAACTCCTCTTGCATCTGATCAACATTTCACCTTCATACCTTAAGTGTCTGCCTTAGGAACCCTAACGCCCTGGGCATGCTCAGGGAATGAGCCTGTGTGAAAACTGCGCAACTCACACTTGTAAAACAGTCATTCAGTGGAATTATTTCACCAAATTTTCAACATAGGCATTTTGTCACCTCTGGTCATGAACACTGTCACTATGATTTTCTCACTGTGCAGCGAACACCTATTTCCCCAGCGACCGCGCTATTCTGCGTTGGAAGTGTGAAAACACATTTCAGCCAGGATGTGAAAAATGACAGCTGAACTGTCCATAAGGAGGTGTAGGAAAATGCAAATGCTGGAAATCTGGAGTGAAAGTATGACAAATTCATGAAGTTACGAGAGCGTGTGGAAACTGTGCAATGCATGCTCATAAAACAGTCATTGTTTGGAATTTTTGCACCAGATTTTTAACATAGCCATTTTAGGATGTCTGCTCATGAACAGTGTCACTGTGATTTTCTTACTCTGTACAGAACATGATTTTCCACACTACTGTACCCCGGAAGTGCGGAAACACATCTTGGCCAGGATGTGAAAAATGACAGCTTTACTGGTCATAAAGAGATGTGACAAAATGGCAATGTCAAAAATCTGGAGTGGAAATATTACAAATTCACAGACTTATGAGTAGCAGTGAAACTGCGCATGCACGCTGGTAACACAGCCATTGTATGTATGTTTGCCACCAAATTTTCAGTATAGGCATTTTAGGACCGCTGCTCATGAACAGAGTCACTGTGATTGTCTTACTCTGTAGCGAACACTAATTTCAAATGGTGACTGTGATATTTTACACCGGAAGCACAAAAGCTTATTTTGGGTAGTATGTGAAAAATGACAGCTGCACTATTCATAAGGAGGCATGGAAATATGCCTATGTTGAAAATCTGGAGTGAAAATCTTACAAATTAGCGAACTTACTGTATGAGCGTGCATGGAAACTGTGCAATGCATGCTCGTAAAACAGTGATTTTTTTGAATTTTTTCACCAAATTTGCAGCATAGGCTTTTTGAGAGCCCACCGGAACACTGACACTGTCATTTTGTTAATCGGTCCCAAAAAGTGATTCCACGCAGTGACCACGAAATCACCTTTCAGGACGGAATAATGCCATGACAGTGACTGAATTCATGAGGAGGGTCCCAATAACTCCATGTTGAAAATTCGATGCCAAATTCCCAAAATGACTGAGATATGCACCAAAGTTGAAAACCCTATTTATGCCATTTTACATTCGCGGTTGGCTTAGAAGAGTGCAGACGTGTTCCTGGTCCACTGAAGATCATCGCGCCGGGCTCCAGAGATAAGTATGGGGTGAGGGGTGGGGAGGTGGGTGCGCAGAGGGTGAGCGCGGGTTGGTGGGGGGGCAAGTACTCACAGAGGGACTGTTTTCTTGTTTTACAGGATTACAAAAAAAAAGAAAATTAAACAGAGGCTTTTCTCACACTGGGGTGGGCTCCCAGTATGCCACCTAGGTGAGGCAGGGTGGGTGCTGGTTGGTGGCGGGGGTGAGGGACAACAAAATGGATGCTGTTGGCATGCTGGGGTCAGCTCCCTGAGTGCCAGCTCCATGTGTTTGCTGGGGGGGGGGGGAGGAGCCCGCAGGGACTGCGCACCCCCAGTGACCATATAGTCTATGTGTGTGGGGGGGGCATGATCATGCTAGGGTGGGCTCCCAGGGTGTCAAGTGGCTGTTTTTCTTTTTGGTGGGGGGCTGCAGCCGATGGGAGATTCGGCACCCCCGTCGGTTACACAGTATACTGAGGGGGGCGCATGATCCGAGGGGGATTGGGCACCCCCCTTGGCACACAAGTTGGGGGCTGGGAAGAACAGGGAGGGGGAGGACATTAGCAGAGGGAGGAAGTGGGAGGACTTTGATGCCGAGCTGTGGATGACAGCAGTTCGGCTGACATGGATGCTAATTGCATACACGCTACCACCGCTGATTGCAGAGGACCTTTTCTTTGATGTGAAGACCAACACAGCCTAACTGCTGTCATAAACAGCTCAGTGTATATTGGCCTGGTAGGGTCATGCCTGCTACACTGAACACTGGATTGGGGAGGAGGGTCACACATCTTCACATGGCACACTGTTGTAAGATGTTCCTTACGCATGCACGCAAGCAAATGCAAAAATGTAAGATGATAAAAAAATAAGGTTGATTCAGGTAAAAACTTACTTTTTCTGACTTAAAACAACAAGTTAGCCAAGCGTACACTTGTAAAACTAAATGAAGAAAAAAATTGTTTGTAAAATGTTCTTTCCATTGAAAGACATGTTTTTTAAAGATGACATCACTGTTGGGTAACTGACCTTCCGGTAACCAAGGTACCCATACCCTAGTAATGGTCCAGTTTAAGTACAAAAACCACATGCATCTTAAAAACCAAAACAAAAATTGTTAAATAAGCCTGATTTCAATTTAAAGAAAGTAGACAAGAAATAGTTAAGAATCTGATTTTGATTTAGTAAAAGTATAATAAGGTAACAAAACAGTAGACAACTTTTGTAACGTCATTCAACGAATCCCAATGCAACTATGAGCTCTAGAGGTAACCTACAAATGGACCTTTAACTAAAATCCACATATTACCAAAAAGGTAACTTCCAATCAAGGAATAATATCCAGAGGAATCCAATGACCTGGGTTCGAGTGTGAGCAGGAAAGGGACAAAGACTACAGCAAAGCCAGCCACCAAAGAACTTTTATCATCCAGAAGGAGAAATTCTCGCCAAGATTTTTTGAGTTAAAAGGAAAGAAGGCCCATTCTTCACCAATAACCAGAAGTTTAAGTACTATTTAATTACTTTAATTTTTAATATTTTAATTTGGCTTATCTGGAGAGATAACAAAGTTAACTTAACTTTTAATTACACAATATTGGGTCTATAAGTTAAGCTTGAGTTTAAACCAAAAGAAATATATTTTGCATGCTGAAAAGAATTAAAGCAAGTTTTAAACAGAAATATAATCTGAGACGCTAATGTAATGAGTTTGCAAGTTCTTATACAAGAAGGATATGCTAAATACAAAGCGTGCTGAAGGCATAGTATATAGCCAATACCATTTATTGTGTTGAACTTTGCTCATTCATTTGTTGTGTTGTTTATTTTCTGAAAATTTTGTTTTTGTTTTCTTTGTTTTGTTTTATTGGATTTACTGAAACCTTTGTTGTTTGTGTTTGCATTGTTGTGTTTTGTTACACTTACCAGGTATATTTATGCAAATTTGAAATAGAATTATTGTACAGGTATTTTTTTTTTAACTTTCTTTATCCATTGTCCAGGGTGGTCTTCCATCTCACCAACCCCCAGCCCCATGCTCCCCAGTTGCAGTGCACCTCCTGTTGTCCTCCACAACTTACCCCCATTGGTGGGGCAACAGGGATCCTTCAACCTGCCAACATGGTTCGGTTTCAAGAAATGTCTGCCATTCGCAGGAGCAGCGACTGCAGGGGTTGGCATACATCCAGCCACCCAGGACATTTTCTCTATGGATGTTCTCCTCCCCTCTTCCAGTGGTGGAGCATTTTTGGCATTAGCAATGGCCAAGCTGTGTGTGCTTCTGCTTACTGCATGCTGGCCGACTACTCTGCCCCATCCTAATGTAGGGAACCCAGGTGCTCCAACACCCAGCTACTGCTAGGTGTCAGAGGTGCACCAGTCTCCATGTCCTCCAGATGCCGTGCCTCTCCACCCGGCTGACCCCTGGCAACCTGCTCACAACACAAACACAGGTCACTGGCATGGCAGGAGGTAAGGCATGATTCCTCAGCCACCATGTCACTGGGCCGGACATTGTACAGGTATTAAAAAAATCTATTTTTCATACTTCTTGGTGTGACAGAGAGGTTTTTACTGTTATCTGGAACCTTTACAATGGGCAGAGTATAAGATTAGAATTTTATAATTATTTATATGATTTTTGAAAATTTTGTGGCATAAGACCTGAGGCATGTACAAGTGCCTATCATTAAAATTGCTTTTCTGATCTATTGTTATGACAGAAACTACAGAAAGACTTCCAAAGATATCAGTTGAGGTGCTCCTCTGCTGCTCCTGGTATCTTCTGACTCTCCTCATCCTCCCATCACTGTTTCCTCAGGGAGTGCAGGTGGGGATGGATCTCCTTCATCGTCCAAAGTGGAGGGACATCACAACAGACGAGTGGAGTACGGAAATAGTGGAAAAAGGGGCACTGGAGTTGCTGTCACCCATCCAGCACATCTGCCACGTCCTTGTCATTATCCTAAGCCACTTATCTTTTTTCTAGAGGGGGTCTAATTGCTTATACACAAGCAGACTATTGAACCTATTCCTCCCAAGAAATAAACAAATATTCCTGATACTTTCTGGTACCTAAATGTACAAGAAATCATTATCCTGTACTGGGCCTGAGGGACTTAAACCTGCACATCGAATACAGTAAGTTTAGACTGGTGTCTCTTCAGGATCTCATCCCCCCGCTGCATAAGGGTGGCTGGCTGTGTGTCCTGGTCATGAGGGATGCATAGCTCTATATCAAATTCGCAAGTGCCACAGACAGTACCTCTGCTTCATGCTCGAGGGTAGACATTATCAGTGCTTAGTCTTGCCCTCTGGCTTATTCTCAGTGCCTCAGGTATTTGCCAAATGCTTAGCAGTTGTGGCAGTGGCCCTCAGGGGGGAGGGGCTTTATGTCTTCCCCTGTTTGGATGACTGCTCCTGAAAGCCCCATCCAGGGGAAACAATTCTGCATGCATTGCCCCAAACAAGACAATTGCATGAGGAACTGGATGTCACAGTGAATGTACCAAAATCCATACTCATTCCCTGTCAGTGCCCATAATTTATCAGTGTGGTGCTGGACAAGGTGGTGTGTAGTGCTTTTCTACCTGAAGGTAGAGAACAGACCCTTGTTGCTGAGGCCCCGCTGATACAGAAGCCACTACATTTCAGCCCCGATGATGTTATGTCTGCTGGGGTTGATGACTGTGGCAATCATCATAGTTCCCTTTGATCATCTCTACATACACATACTGCACTGGACTTTCCATATACAATGGGACTAACTGATGGACACATTGGAACAAATGGTCCTCTTCATGTCTCCTCTCTGCCATGCTCTAGTATGGTGTATGGACTGCTGAAACCTGCTACAGTGTGTTCCATTCTTTTCCCAGTTCCTGTGCAGACTCTCACAATGGATGTACCAGAGACCAGCTGAGGTGCCCATCTCAGTTCCTAGCAGATTTAAGGGTCCTGGACCAATCTGGAGTCAGATATCCACATATCAATGTGCTGGAGATGAGGGCTGTTCTATTTGGTCTCCAGGTTTTCCAAGACATCTCAACCCTGGTCCTGTACTGATTTGGACATGCAATCTAAGTCTATGCACTACATAAACAAACAAGTAGCACAGGTGTGATCTCTATACCACCAGCCCAGGAGGAAGAAACTGATAGGAAGTTGATGCTAGCCATCCAAAGGATGGCAGACAATGTGAGGTAGTACTGGTTGGAGACTTCAGTATTCCAGATGTGGACTGGAGCATCCCAGCAGCAGCATCAACTAGGAGCAGATTTATCCTGGACTCCCTTCAGGGTGTCTTCCTCAAGCAACTTGTCATGGAACCAACTTGGCAGAAGGCAATACTGGACTTTGTGCTCACAAACAGTGACAGTGTGATGGGGGGTAGCAGTGAGAGAGCACCTGGGGAACAGTGACCACCAGTCATTGTGGTTTGAAATCACAGAAAGAGCAGAACCAAACCATACAAAAACACGTATCCTGGATTTTAGGGGGGCAGACTTTGGGAAAATGGGGAGATACTTGAAAGAGGCATTAAGGGAAATGGGGCAGGAATCAGGGGTTGAGGAACAGTGGGCAGTATTTAAAATGGGGATTACAAGAGCAACAGAATTATGCATTAAGCAGGTTAGCAAGAGGAAAAGGAAGAGGAGACCATTATGGTTTTCCAAAGAGGTAGCAAAGAAAGTGAAAGCAAAAAAGACTGCATTTAGGCAATACAAAAAAGACACAGACAGAAGGGGATAGGAAGAAGTACCAGGAGAAGCAAAGGGAGGCAGGGAGGTCAGTAAGGGAAGCCAAAGCTCAGACAGAAGAACACATTGCAAAATCAGTGGACAGAAGGGACAAAACCTTTTACAGGTACATAAGTGAAAAAAGAAAATCAAAGGCAGGGATAGTGAGACTGAACGGGGAGGATGGGGGCCACTGGAGGATGACAGAAGTAAAGCTGACATATTGAACAGGTATTTCTGCTCAGTCTTTACTGAGGAAGAGGAGGGTAATGGGTCTGAAGGAGTACAAGGGGTGAGAATGGTGCAGAAATGGACACAAGTCCCTTTACACAAGAAAAGGGTCCTGAAAGAACTGGAAGTAATAAGAGTTGATAAATCAATGGGGCCAGATGGGGTGCACCCCAGGGTCCTTAAAGAACTAAGCGAGGTGGTGGCTGAACCTCTGGCTTTCCTGTTTAGCCAATCACTGGAAATGGGGGAGGTACCCAAAGACTGGAGGATAGCAGATGTAGTCCCCTTATACAAAAGTTGGAACAAAGAGGAAGCGGAGAACTACAGACCAGTCAGCCTCACCTCGGTAGTGGGGAATATCATGGAAGCACTACTGAAGGAGAGATTGGTGGAACATCTGGTTGTCAATGGACTACAGGGCCCAAGGCAGCATGGTTTCATCAGGGGAGGTCATGTCAGACCAACCTCGTTGAATTTTGACAGGGTGACTAGGAGGTGGATCAGGGAGGACAGTGGACATGGCCTATCTGGACTTCAGCAAGGCCTTTGACACTGTGCCACATAGAAGACTATTACACAAACTGGGGAATATGGGTGTGGGCAGGGCAGTAGTGTAGTGGGTAGGTAACTGGCTAGGTGACAGGACACAGAGGGTGGTGATAAATGGCTGTCACTCCACAGAGGGAGAGTGACCAGTGGGGTACCACAGGGATCAGTGCTGGGACCGGTCCTATTCAACATCTTCATCAGTGACATTGCGCAGGACCTAGAAGTCAGAATTTCACTGTTCACTGATGACACAGAGCTCTGTAACACAGCAGACACACCAGAGGGTGTAGACAGAATGAGAAGGGACCTGCAGAAACTTGAAGAATGGCCAGGGGTTTGGCAGTTGAAATTCAATGCAAAGAGGTGCAAGATAATGCATATGGGGCACAAAAACCCTGGCACAATATATCAGATGGGGGGTGAGGATATAGCACAGCAATCAGGAAAGGGATCTTGGGGTTATCATCTCTGATGACCTCAAGGTAGGAAACAGTGTGACAAGGCAGCAGGTAAAGCAAATAGGATGCTGGGATGCATAGGCAGGGGCATCACCAGCAAGAAAAGGGAGGTCACAATTCCACTATACAAGACACTAGTGAGGCCCCACCTGGAGTACAGTGTGCAGTTCTGGAGACCTTACCTGCGTAAGGACATAGATAGGGTAGAGAAGGTTCAGAAGGGGGCAACAAAGATGGTACATGGATTGCATCACAAGTCCTATGAGGACAGGTTGAAGGAACTGAATATGTACTCCCTGGAGGAGAGGAGGGAGAGAGGGGATATGATAGAGACATACAAGTATCTTACAGGGAGGAACAGGGTGCAGGAATACACTATTTTTAAGCAAAAAGGATGTTCCAGGACTAGAGGGCATGGGATGAAGTTGGAGGGAAGACGATTCAGAGTAAACATGAGGAAGAATTTCTTCACAGAATGGGTGGTGGACAAGTGGAACACCCTGCCAGAGGAAGTGGTGGGGGCTGAAACAATCATGGGATTTAAGAATGCATGGTATAGACATAAAAAAGAATTCTGGAGGTCAGGGTAAGGGCAAAAGAATTTGGAAACATAAACTGAACTTACAAGCTCAAATGGCAGACTGGTGGGCCATAGGCCCATCTGCCAACACTGTCTATGTATCTATGTATCAATCCTACTTTCTGTACAGAGAAGCAATGAAGGTGTGGTATTGGGCGATGTCCCGCATCCTCCAGCAGTCGACTGTCTTTCTCCCAGGTGTCCAAAGCATTTTGTCAGAAAAACTAAACAGGTCTCAGTCCTAGTGCATGAATGGGAGCTGCTGACATCCATGGTGCATAACCTCTTTGCAAGATAAGGTCTTCCAGAGTTGAACCTTTTTCATCCCTATACAATGAAAACCACAATGTTTCTGCATGGTCACTCCATGGTCTGGAATTTCAGATGATGGAGGTTCTTTACACCTGTCCTCCAATCCTCTCTTACAGAAGGTTCTGCTCATGTTGCATGAACATTCTAGCCTAATACTGATGGCTCCTTCTGTCCTTGCCAGATTTGGTTTTCACTTCAGCAGCACCTGACAATGAAGCCTTCTGTTCAGCTTCCCTTTATCAGGGTCTGCTGTCTCAGGCTCAGGAGTCCCTGGTCTATCTTGACCTGCATTCTCTGCAACTGCATGCCTGACTCCTGAAGATGTAGCCTGTGTCCATTTTAGGGTTCACCCAAGGTGGATAAAGTCTTGCTTGTGGCTGGAAAACCATCTAGAGACATGCCTACTCTATGACATGGAAATCCTTTTCCATATGGTGTGCTTCCTATTCAGTGGCTCTATTCACAGAACCTGTCAATACTGTGCTGGACTACCTTCTGTCTCTATCTGATGCTAGTCTTCAGTATTAATCCATTAATATGCACTTGCCTACTACTTTGGCTTTCATGCCACCATTGATAGCATACAGTGGCACTTCTAGAGGTGTCATGTGTGTTTCCAAAGGGTATTATGCAGGTGCATCCCCAAATTCATAAGCCAGTTCCACAATGGGACTGAATGTCATTCTTGAGAAAATGACTTTTGCTTCATTTTCACCTGCTATGACCTGCATAATGCATTTGCTTCATGCAGAACACGCTTTGCTGCTATGACTTCTGCTTGCAGGGTTTCCGACCTTCAGGTTCTGATGTATGAGTCTGGTGCTTGCAAAAATGGCTGGCTAATTGTATTTTGTTTGTTGTAGTACATTTTATTTATTTATTTATTTATTCATTTATGTATGGATTTATTATATTTTATTTTTGTTGACCGGGAGGGATGCACTAGGTATACATTTGTCTATTTTCAGGCATAACCCATGAGGGTAGAAAGGTAGGATTTTACAGTACTTAGAGAAAACAGTAACAAAACACCAGGAGTAGCACAGTACACAAATTGGATGATACAAGCATTAACATAAAGTACAGGGAAACATATTGTGCAAGTAACAAATGTAGCAGAGTACGAAGACATTTAAGTACATTGCAGTAAGTATATATGATTTTGCAAAATAGCACAACAGACTCATGAAGGCAAGGGCAATGGGGATAAGAAGGATTAAGTCGAGGAATACAGGCAAAGGATTAGTTAAGCACAACGAGTTGTCAGTTAAGAGTAGGAGGGATAGTGTAGGGGTTTGTGGATTAGGAGCAAGCACATAGAGAACATTGGAGCTGGTCGGATTGTTATTGAAGTCTGAAGGAATTGGCAACTTGGCACTGGGATATGGTAGTTGGGATGCTATTACATCATTTAGAGACTGCAGTTGCAAGGCCAATTCACCATACTTGGACCTAGACCTTGGAATGGATAGCCGATCATAGTCAAAGGATCCAAGGGAGTATGAGTTTTTGTAAGCCAGTAGGTGGGATGCTAGGAAGTGGGGCATTAGATTCAGTTGTGTGCTATGGATAATTCTCCTGAGAGAAAGGTCCTCTGAAGAGACAGACATTGTTATATGCCGCTTTCCATTTGTGCAATAAGGTGCAGGAGGCGTGGAAAAAGACTGGCTGGACATAAGTTAGCCTAAGTAGGAGTAAGCCACGTGCAATTATTATTCACACTGAAGAGGACAGGTTAGGACTGGCTCGATAGGCTATGTCAAGAATCTTTCTGGTACTGTGTGTGACCATTCTACATGTGGTATGGCCATTTCTATTGCTTGCTATCAGAATGTTTTCTGCAGCTGAGACATCCGTATGTGCTGCTGCCACATGGATCGCTGTTCATACTTTCACAAAGCACTACAGTCTAGACATCATCTCATCACACATGTTGGCTTTGGTGTTGAGGTGTTTCATGTCCTTCTGTCCTGATATCATATCAGATTTTGTCATCCTTCTTGGGTACTTTGAGTACTGCTTGGGAATCATTACAAAGGTGAAGCTCAATGGAGGTGATATCATTGATGAAGATAGAACAGTTATTCACAGAACAGCAGATCTTTGAAAGAATCTCCTCTATTGGGCCATAGACAACCACCCTCCTTCTTCTTTACTGATGTGTAGCTGGCAGGTTTTCCACCGCCTTGTTTGGAGGAGTCAATAAGTGCCTTATATTTACTATGTTTCCAGTCCCATGCTTTTTCTTGTGTGGTTAGTATTCATTTAATCTCCTGACTCCTCATGGTAAATGCCTCTGACTTATCTCCAGTAAGGAACTGAGAAGCAATGATACCACCAACAATTATATATAAATATAAAGATAATAAATGGAAGACTTTTAGGAAGACTCGGGATATTAATTCTGAGACTGTGTATAAAACAGCATGTAATAAGAGCAAAATGCTGGTTAGAAAACTTAAGAGAGATTATTACATTGAAAAACAAAAGCAATTCAAGGGTAGAGATACCACAGCCACATCAGACCTATTCAGCACTTAAACAATATCACCATCCTGCCAGACACCTTGAGTGACCACTCTCCCATTATCTGCTCCTGGTCTAACAAGTGCCCTAAGGACATGCCGCAAACCAGAAAAAAAATGCTCCTTGAGGAAAGGGCAACTTGGCCTCTTCGAGAGCTACCTGAGAGATGCAGACCGGTCTCCGCTTCTCACTTGATCTGACCCTAACCAGGCTCTGGAATACTTTATTACCGTCTTCAATAAAGCCTGTGACTTATTTGCACCATTCAGAACATTCAAAACAAAAGGAGCATTCAATCCTTGGCTTAACGGACCCCTTTTAGAACTAATGAAGAACAGGGACAACCTTTGGCATGTAGTGAGAGCTACTGGGAGACATGCAGATTTTACGGCCTACAAGGCTGCAAGGAATAAATGCACTCACTTAATAAGGAACGCTAAGGCATCCTATTACAAAAAGGAACCTCAGAAGTGCTGGGGGAATGGGAGAGCATTCTGGGAGAATGTTTAAACACTGTCAAGGAAAGAATCCTAAGCTCCACCAGATCGAATTTCACCCCTGCGGCCCCTCTCTAACAACCCAAAGAGTTAGCTAATGCCTTTAATCTGGCCTTTACAGACCTCAACTCTGTCCTCCCTCCAGAGTTTCTTGTTACTGACCCTAACAGCTGGCCACCAAACCCCGCTACCATCACATACACAACTCAACCCCCATTCTACTTCAAAATGATCATGAAGGCAGACACTATTAAATATGTAAAGAAGATCCTAGGCAAAACTAGAATGGGTAGTGATATGTTTGACATAAAGCTTCTCGCTATCACCCTAGAAGAGCTTGTCCACCCACTAATGCAACTATTTAACATATCCCTTAAGTCGAACATATTCCCTGACAAGTGGAAAACTGCCTTCATCACCCCAGTCTTTAAAAGTGGAGACAAGACCAGCATAAGCAACTACTGCCCAATATCTATTTTACCACCCCTCTCAAAAGCACTAGATAGAATTGTGTCAGATCAGTTTACAGATTACCTCAACAAATGTAACCTCATCTGCTCTCAACAGCATGGGCTCCGTAAATCCCACAGCACTATTACTGCACTCACCGACTTTACTTCACATCTATATGACTCCCTGGATAGTGGAAAAATGGTTTGGTCAGTCTTTATTGACCTAACCAAAGCATTTTACACTGTCAATCATCACATCCTGCTCAACAGCCTTGCAGCCCTTGTCTCTTCACCAATACACTGTCCTGGTTCTCAAGCTACGTCTCACACAGGTCCCAGTGTGTTAGGATAAAAGGTGTATCCTCTGAACTCCAGAATGTTACTTTGGGAGTCCCACAAGGATCAATTTTATAGCCCTTACTATTCAACCTCTTTATCAATTCCCTGCCAAGTGTGTGCCCTGCTTAGATGCAGCTTTATGCAGACGATGCAGTGATCTCCATGCCAGGATCACACCTCCATGAAATAACAGCTACCCTTCAAAGCAGCTTTACCAAACTGGAGTAATGGTTTGCTCACAACAAACTCCTCTTGAACTGCAGAAAAACAAAAGCAATACACTTTACCCTACAAAGCTCAAAAACAGGGTGGCCCACTCACCATAATAAGTAACAAAAGCAATGTAATTGAACAAGTTACTACTTAAATACCTTGGATTATTCTAGACAACACCCTTTCTTTCAACACCCATATTGACCATGTTGTGAAAATAGTCAACATCAGACTCGGACTCTTTTACAGGGACAGAAGTGCTGTGACCACTGAGTCCCTCAGCCTTGTCACCAAAAGCTCAATACTGTCCATCGTTGACTATGGACTGACTGTAGTGCGGCCATTGAAACTGCCCTCAAATGGGTTAAACTCCTGCTCAACAAAGCCTGACGACTTGCTCTATGAGTTAATCGTATTCCCACTCTTGCAGTCTCTACTCTGCAACTGGCTGGCTTCCATTACCTCTAACGTCCCAGTACTAGGCATGTATCATAGGAAAAAAAGCCCTTCTAGGACTGGTACCAGAATCAATTTCAAAGCTTTTCCAGTGTAATCTCAAAACTAAAACAACCCAAAGCTCTGTTAGAGGGGTACTGTGTGTTCCTTACAAATGAATCTCCTTCGCCCAGAGGTCCCGCTCCTATCAAGGCCCTCTCTGGATGAATGACCTACCCCCTCCCTTTTTCACCTTAAGAATCTCTGCCAATTCAAAAAAGAACTCCATCACCTCCTGGCAGAATACCAAGAGTGCAACTGCTGTACACAGTGATAGTTTTATCCCCTGCCCTACACTTTCAACCCTTACCCCCACCGTCCTACCCCTCTTGCCCAAGAGTCCTCACCCCCAGTTGACTTACACTTCCCTAGGCTGCCCTCATGCATACAACACTTATTCTCCTCATTACACATCTCCTTCTCCTATTCCCTAATAACTTTATACAATATGCCTCCTCTGTGCCCATGCCAATACTCTTCTTACCTTCTTCTTCATTCCCTTTTCCTTAGCAAAGCCTATTTTGGTTGCAAGCTACAAACAACCTGCACTTAGTAACTAGACCTATAGATTAAAATATTTCTGTTATAAAAGTATTTGTATTTTATGTTATACTCCACATTTATCTTGCTTGTAAAATAGCCTTGTTACATGGCTATTGTATGTTCTTGACTTATGATGTAAATTGTACTGTTGAGTCTGTTCTTCTACTGACTCGGAGCCTTTGTAAAACAGCCAGTTTGGCTCAAATGTTGTAATTCTGAAACTGAAATAAATAAATTAAGTGAGTTCCTGGGTAAAATGTGCATTGACGGTTCAGTGTTTAAACACCACAGCAGGTGTTTTGACTGATCCTCTCTTGATGGCTCAATAATTCAACACCTTCTTCACTGATCTTTCGAGATATACTTCCAGAGACTTATTTAACAAAAATGTTGGGCCAATTAATAATAAACACAGTGATCTGGAAGTGACCCAATCTAAGTTTTATTTTGGACATTTGGCACCAGCCAAGATACTAGAATATCTGTTACAGTTTAATCCATGCCCATCACAGGGTATGGATGCTCTGGGTTAAAGGCATATGAGGATCACCATGGATATTCTGTGTTACCCTTTATCTATTATTTTTAATCTTTCTTTGCGTGCTTCCAAATTCCCTAAGCACTAGAAAGAAGCAAATGTTGTACCAATTCCAAAAACAGGTGACCTTTCAAATATACAAAGTAGGGCAGATCTTGTCAAACAAATATGTTACACTTCTAAAATAGGGTAAATAGGGCACTATATATAGGGAAATCTGTCAATGTGATCTTTTTAGAGTTCTCTAAAGCTCTTAATAAAATCCCACATACAGAATTAATAGTCTCATTATACAAATTAGGGATACAGAACAACATAGTCAATTGGATCCATTCATGGGTCACTGATAGAAAACAGCGTGCATGCATAAAAGAAGTATATTCAAAATGGGTTGAGATATCTGGTGCAGTACTCCAAGGTTCCTTTTTGGGACCTTGCTTGTTTAACATTTATGTTTCATCCATCCAATATGTTCATGATAACATCTGGCTAACGAAATTTGCTGATGGTTGCAGGTTGGGGGCCATTGTACAAAATCAAGAAGATGCTGCAGCCCTTCAACAGGCTTTAGATTACATTCAGAAATGGACATCAGAACATAAACTACAGCTAAATTATGATAAATGTATTGTAAAGCACAAGGGGAAAAGAAACCAGAATAACATGTATTCATTAAATACAAACAACCTAAAAAAACAGCTGAAGAGAAAGATCTGGGTATCACAATCTCACACGACCTCTCTTTGTAATATTGCAATAACGTAGTCCATAAAGGGAATAAAATATTGAACTCTATTTTCAGGAACATGGATAGCAGAAGCCACTAGGTCTTGGTCCTCTCTATGCATCTTTGGTGAGGTCTCATTCTGCTGTATGGAGCCCAGGTTCGGTCATCATACAGGAAGGTTGAACTCCAAATAATTGAGAGGGTGTAGAAAAGGCAACAAGAGCTATCAAAGATCTTAGGGGAACAAATAATCAGGAGAGATTGAGTGAGTTAGACATGTTTACCCTGGAATATAGGAGATCACGGGGAGACTTGTGTCTTTTACATAGGGCTTGGTCAGAAAATTATTTATGGGATATTCTAGGGCTACAATTTAGAGAACAGACTTATACCACCCATTCTCATCCACTACAATTGAAAACAAAGAACTGTAAATTGATGAAAAGTAATCAGTGGTTCAATCAGAGAGTGGTTCCAATGTGGAATGGAGTCCCTACTGAGGTTATAGGGTATACCACCACAGAACAGTTCAATAGGAAATTAGATAAATATTTACTGGGCAATATGTAATATATGGTAATTATTAAGGTGAGCTCCATGGACAAAAATCTATTACCTTAAACTCTGTATATACCTATGAAACCTATAACCTTATTTCACTTTTGGCCCCTTTCAAAGATTTTAATCAATTGGTAGAGCATCTCACAAAATATGATGCAGTAACACTCTGCCCAACAGGAGTTTTGACCAGGAATGGTACTAGCAACAGCCTTGGTGGGTTCACAGGCGCTGTTCATGGGGCCCTTGATAATGGGCACATTGTTACAGCACTGTTAGTGGACCTCACCAAGGATTTCAATCTAGTTAATCATGACTTACTAAAATATGCATTATCCAAACAGGGATATCACAGGACATTGTTGGATAGTGCAGATTATTTATTGGAATGTACACAGCGAGCTAAGGTCAATGGCTGCCCTTGCCCCTTCTAATCACTATGGGTGTACTTCAGGGCTTAGTTTTGGGTCATCTTTTGTTTAGGTTATTTTAAACACACTGAATTCAGTTTGTTTTATTCTCAGAATATTATGTATGCAGATTATGCAGTGATCCTCATAAGTGGAACTGATTTTGATCACCTGGCAAGTGATTTTTTTTGTCTATACAGAACTGGTTCTGTGACCATAGGCTGAAAGCTAAATTAGAAAAAAACAAAGACTATGGTGTTCTATTGCCACCAGAGGAAGATTGAATTGGAACTTGCTCTGTCCCTGCACTCTATTACAGGTGCAGATAAAGCAGGTTGATTATTTTAAGTATTTAGGTTTGATTGTGGATTCAAAAATGATCAATAAATATCATATTCAAAATTTAGTTAAAATTGTGCACCAAAGAATAATAACTCTTTATAGAGTGAATTCTCTAGTTATTCCAACAACTAGAACACTACTAGCACAGAGTTTTCTCTTAACTGCTATAGATTATGGTTTAGATTTTCTACCATTCTGCCAGTGATAGGCTACTTTCAAAGGTTATAACACTGTTAAACCACATTGCTAGGTTTACTACCCCATCTTCCATTAAGAATGCATCTTTATTCCTAAAACAAGCAGGCATACTTTCATTGGAACATAGATTTAAGCTACAAACAGGCATGTTTGCAAAAAAGATTACCTTAAACAAAGTTCCAGTAATTCCCCATAATTTGATTGAAAAATATGTAAATCCATTTCATACCAGATTGTCAGGTTACTGTTATTTTACTTTGCCTAAAATGAATACTGCCATGGGTCAACAAACCTTGTTATATAACTTACCTAGGTTTTTTAACTTCATTTTGACTAAAATAGACTGCTTAAGAACATCAAGTCACAGGTTTAGAAATGAACTGAGGGACTATCTGATAGAAGAAAATAAATGTGAAAGTTTTGGGTAACTTGTTGCACTGTTTGTTATAGTCTGTGCCATGTGCTTTTTTTAATTTTGTATTTACTATTATGTTTTTGATTGTATTTATTTGTATTATGTGATCTGTACTCTGGTTGACCGTGAAAAAAGGTCCTTGGCCCATGGACTAACCACTAGCCACCAGGGAAGTTTTTTTATTTATACTTGGGCTGGCGGTCTCAGGGGAACCACTGGCATCAAGGAATCTTCTTTTTTTCTACTTGGGCTGGCAATCTGTGAGCATTGGGGGAGTATTTTTTACTGACTGGACAGCGATTAGCTGTGAGGGAAGGAACACCACTAGTACCACGGAGTAAGTTAAATTTTTTGCTGATTGGGCTAGCGATCGATAGTGGGGGGGGCACACTACTAGCATCAGGGAATAAATTTATACATTTACTTACTGGGCTGTGATCAGTGATCAGTGGGGGAACATCACAATACCAGTAAATAAACTATATGATTGTCAGGTTGGTGATGGGTGGGGGGGTGCCCAATCCTAACTATTACCAACAGGCATCAAAAAGTGGGACTAAGAGATTTCTACTCCAAATGGGGAGAAGTGACAAGTGGCATTCCTCAGGGTTTCATCCTGGGACCAACCCTTTTCAACATAGTCATGCCAACAATGCAATCCCTGGATAGTAACTGGTTGAGTAAACATGCTGATGATAGCAAGTTAGGAGCAATAATAAATAGTAAAGATGCAGCACACAAACTCCAGGAAGACATATACCAACTGGAGTTATGGACACAGAAAAACAAACTAAAATTTAATGAGGACTAGTGCAGGGTTATTGACTTTTGCAATAAAAATCAGAAATATAATTACACCTTAAACAATACTACTATACAGGAAACAACAAATGAAAGGGATCTGGCAGTAACAATAACCAACAACTTCTCTTTTGATACACATACTGTATAAGGGCTAGCATAGAACAGTGTAACAAAACACTTGGGTACATCTGTAAGAATATTAAAAGTAGAGAACCTTCAGTAATTATACAATTATATTCATCATTGGTCAGGCCCCACCTAGAATATTACTCTCCTTTTTGTGCTCCACAAAATATAGGGGGCTAAAGTAAAACAGTGTAACAAAATAATAGGGTACATCTTTAAGAATATTAAAAGTAGAGAACCTTTAGTAATTATACTGTTATATTCCTCATTAGTCAGGCCTCACCTAGAATATTGCTGTCCGTTTTGTGCTCCACAAAATATAGAGGGAGAAAACTTATAGAAAGAGTACAAAGAAAGGCCACCGAGAGAACTCACAGGGTACATCTTAAGGGATATGGGAAAAGGCTGAGAGAACTTCATATGCATTCAATGGAATACAGGGTATTGAGAGGAGATCTATGCCTGATGTTTGGTGCAACCAAAAACAGTTACACATGGGAAACTATTGGATTGACCAAACAGAGCACTACCAAAAATACACATACTCATGAGCTTAAAATAGAAGAAGTTAACCAAAACAACAAGAAGAAACAAATGGTTTACCCAAAGGGTGGTTACCATATGGAACTCACTACCAGAAAACATAGTAATGAATGAAATGATGGATGCATTTAATAAGTCTCTTTGATCAACATATGGGTAATAAGAAATATGAGTTTGCCACTGAAAAGTGGCAAGTTAATAAAAGGTCCAAAGACCTCCTGACTCATATATCATCTATGATCCTCTTTTGCAGCAACTTGCATGCCCAATGGACTCATTTACATGGCTGCTTTTGTGAATACCATATAGCGCACTGGCACTATTCGTTGCTGATCAATTTCCTGGGATATAAGTCAGGGTGGCACCAGTGGGGTTATAGGTAGTGGTAATGGGGTTACTGCTGACTTGACCTAGCCCTATTCACAGTCAGATAGTGTGGTATGATATTCATCTGTGAATAGGACCAATGCAAAGTGCAATGAAAAATGTTGCGTTGTCTTTGTGAGTTTTTGTGAATCTGGCCTCTGCTCCTTAAAAGACTTCTAGACTTTCACAGAATTTATTGAAAAATACCAAAAAACACTTTGGAAAAAGAATTGCCATGTTGCCTGAATTTCTCTGGCTGAATTTCACATTCCACATTCCACATGGCTCTTCTGAGGACTAAAATTGCTTAATCAAAATACTGAGGGCCTGGGAGATTGAGAAAGGAAGAGCAGCAATGCATAAGCACATTTGCAGAACCATGTGGTAAGTCCAATTAGCCATTTTAACTTAAACTCAGTTTCTGTTTTCATTAATATTACCAGTAAAAATAAAACAACTTATATTCTATATATTCATTTATAATTAAGCACAGCCAAAGTCCATTTTGCATGAAAACCTATATTACTGAGAGAAGGAATGTTGACCAGGACACCAGGCTTAATGCACCCTACTTAATTAAAAGTGCCATGAGACATGAGAAACTATCATAAATGGGCAGAGAATTTGGCTTAATATCTTATCCAGAGGTAGACATAACAAAATAGTAAATCAAGTAATATAGATAGGTAAAACTTTAATGTTCAGCAATATGCCATTACATTATAAAATCCACATAAAAACAATACAAAAGACAACATACAGATATGTGTAAGAAGCCTCTAACATTTTATGGAGCACACAGCACTCTTATTACATCATTAAGAACAAGAAAAATGACAGAAATAAATTCTGCAATGCAGTGTTAAAATGACATAGGTCAATTAAATTGTGTTACAGGCAAACAAATGTAATGTTAGATTTCAATAAGACTTTTTCCTAAAATTATACTAACAGCAGAAACACTGCCTCATTGGAGAGAGAGAGAGAGAGAGAGAGAGAGAGAGAGAGAGAGAGAGAGAGAGACATGAATCACTGCTGTCACATCATTCTGAGACAGCATTGACACCAGTCCCATAATCCATTTCTTGTGAAACCCTTAATGGCAGATGGCATATAAGAGTTCCTGAATTAAAAATTCTTGAGAACATTTCCAGATGAAACTGATATCTTGATTCAGATACACAATAGCAGCAGTAACACAGAATCAGTGCACAGGCTATTCTTGCTGTGCAAATGAAATATGTTATGTTTTAAGAATATCCCAAGACCTATGACATCATTTTTCAGCACTTAAATAAATCCCCTATGAGAGTTCCCAACAAAAATGAACATATGTCTGCACATTGCTCTAACTATTTGGTGTTGAAAGTGCTCTATATGAGCTTCAGACATCCATGATAGCCCTACAATCCTTTAAGTCTTTGATCCCTCAGCCCACCAGGGGACATGATAGGAGCTTATTTTAAAAGTCTGCGGCCTATGGTGTTTATGCTGCCTGCCAGCAGCCCTAAGCCAATAGTGGAGATCCCCTCCTGGGTTCCCTTCCCCATGGAGACTGTCGGAACAAAACTTAGTTGTTAAAAAATGTATTATATTTTTTTATCATGTTATTAGTTTCATATTTTAATTACTATTTTATATTCTTTATAAGGACTTAGTTATTAGGTTAACAGAGGCATACTATAAACCTGTGGTTGAAATTGCTATCTACATAAGTTCTAAAAGCAAGAAGAACAAACAATGTTTAAACGAGACTTTGAGAAAAAAAAAGGTTCACTTTCAATTTTAAATGCAGCTTGCCAACTTCAGAATTAAAAAAAAATAGTCCAGTCCAGTTTATATTGAGAAGTTACCCAAGACTGGTCTCTCTTAACAGAACTGGAAAAGCTTAAGTTTCACTTTAACAGATAATCAACAGAAGCTTGACAGGCGATGTACAATATCACATACGTTTTTCTGTGCTGGGTTGTAGCTGTTACCAGCTATGGCCAAGAGGAAAAAAAATGCAGACTGGTTTTGAAAAGTACTTTCACTACAATAGAAGTAAGAAACTTTTAACCTTTGCAAATATGTTTTAAATCCAATTTAGACCAAATTACACCATCTGATAGGGAATCTGGGAATCTGTTAAATGACTGAGTTGAAAGACTGCAGCATCTAAAAGCCCTTGTTTATTTTTTTTATTTAGTTATTTAACCAGGTATAGCACACTAAGCTGAAAGCTTTTTACAGGAGCAACCTTGTTTAGTCTTAAATGAAAGCTAACAACAGGACAAATCAAATATACAAGTTCTGGGTATGCAACTTGCGATGAAGAGATACACCATCTGAAAAGAAGTATGAAAAACAAGTTGCCATTTTTGATTTATGGACTCTCTTGTGATGGCAAAAACATGTGCTTGAAAAGAAATCTAATGTTTTGGAGGACTTTCCTAAAGAGTTTTATGGACAAATCTTACAATATTCTAAAGCCCAGAACATTTAAAATGAAAGTATCACTTTGTTTTAAGGGACTTGACTAAGAAAATGTAGTTATAGTTCTTATTAATATAACTAAGGACATACTGGTCCTATAAACATGAGATACACTTTAAAAACTCCATTAAGTAGCTGGCCCAGTGGCACTGAGGGTTGAGGCGCTGGACACCACACCGCACACCATGCCGGTGACCCGTGTTTGGGAACAGGCATGGGCCACTGGGGGATGGCAGGGGTGGGAAAGGAGTGAGCATCCAATGGACTGCTTTCCTTCCCCGGGGAGGGAGGAACTGCTGCATCAGCACCTGAGTGCCATCTGATGGAGGCTGAGGAGCAAGGTGATGTGTATGATCGTGAGGGGAGCCGAGTGCAGACGTTTCGAGGAGAGCGCGCATGGGAGCATGCATGTTCCTCCTTGGTTGGCATCATTGCACTTACCCAGCTCCAGAGGGAGCAACATCAGAAAAAATTCACCTCAGCACTTCTATGACTCCGCCTCGCCACCTCTCCATCGCTCTCATGCTGGCTCCCTGCCCGAACTGTGTCCATAGCACCTTGGCTGGTGCTGTGGCCCTGCTCTAGGGGTAAGCCAGGGTGCACCGGGAGAACAGCTGATATGATAGCGAGGGGTGATGGGGTCTGTTACTGGGCTGAGACCTGGTGCTGAGATGGCAAAAAAAAAAAACTCCATTAAGTGAGAGAAGTTTAAATATGTTTGTTTGAAAATTGTATTATTTTGCATAAAAAAAATAGAAGAAAAAGAAATTTCATGTTTTAAAAGTGGAGTAAGGAAGCAGTCCTTAGAGAGGAGAAGAGAACCACACCTACACCATCTGGAAGGACCAATTAAAACTGGCCATGATTTCACTCTGAGTCTAAAAGATAGGTATACTGTTGTAACAGCAGTGGTCTTACAGCGATGCTGTTACAGCGACAACAACTCCAACCGACATTGCAGTGTGGACCGGGTTGCTGAGCAATGCTGAGTCATTGACTCTGAGTTTGATCATCCCTCAAGATCTGCCCCTTGTTGAATCCTTAAGTCCGGGGCAGGGGCAGAGCATAAACACTGATAGTGTGTTGGTGCATTTCACGGTCGGGGACCAGAGTCAGCGATGTCGGGGATGTCAGTGATCATGTATCACTGTAGGGGAGGTTGCCAACATTCCTGTTGCTGTGGCAACGTGGAACCTAAAAGATATACTCAAATCTTGCTAAGTCCACCCAGAATTTTTTAAATCTTTGAGCTGTAAAAATCTATGCTAGTTGACTGATTAATTTTGTTGTTTTAAAACTTCTACTAGGCCAAAAGCCTGACGCTATGCCTGTCTTGGATGTCTTGAACCAGCATTTGCTTAAGCCATTGATGAGTTCACACCAGAGGTGTGGAGGTTCCCAACCTGAAAGAGACACAAAATTACAGCAAAAACCAGCTACAAGAACCTAGCATGTTACAAAAGGACTTTTTCCAGTATTGGATGGGACAAAGCCTGTGGCCTAAATACTGGACTTCCTGATTAAAGTGATGTTTTGAAACTTCTGCTAAAGCCAAGCAAAGACAAAGACTAACTGTGAAATGCATCAGCCAAAGCAAGTCTGCAGTGCTATTTGACAATAGATTACTCCAATGTCCTGGGTTCAAGTGGAAATTAACTGAAAAACAGAAACAGTCATTAAATCCAGTTACTTAAAAACTTTGCCATCCAAAAGGAAAACCTTTCTGCAACCAACTGGAATGGTGGAAGAATACTGCTATACTGTTGAACTGTTGGTATCATTGTCTGATGTTCCCACAAAATCCGAACAGATGACTTTTGACATTCCTAGTGACTAGTCTATATCAGGAGGAGCCAGTCTGCACTGCTGAATTGATGCCAGAGGAGTCCAACTTCCCAGGTTCAAATGTGAGCAGGAAAAAGGACAAAGACTACAGCAAAGCCAGCCACCAGAGAACTTTTATTATCCAGAAGGAGAAATTCTCGTCCAAGATTTTTAAAGATAAAAGGAAAGAAGATCCGGGTCAGGATATTCAAAACTTTGCTCCTCGCGCAGTTTGCGCTGGGCTAGTGCTGGGTTAGCACCAGATTGCCATATTTAAAATTGGAAATAGCACCAGCACAATACATTAGCACTGGCACAAAAAGATAATGTATGCAAGGGGCAAAGTGAGGCTAGAGACCTGCATACAAGGCGCAACAGTATATTCAAAGGGATAAGCGTCTGCTAGCCAACTTTGCGTGCGCACATAGCACAGCACTACCTACCGCCTATAAAGGCAGGTCTTAACCAAGGGCAATCTAAGAGGAGGTGTGGTCAATGCTGCAAACAAGATGGCGGTCACCAGCAATGCTGTGTTGTACTTCAATGGAGGAGGTAGTCCAGGAAGAGAGACCAGGCCCACCATGGACCACACCACAGGCCAAGGAGAAGATATGCTGTGTGCAGGCTGTACTGGCTGAGTATCCTTTGAGACCCTACCTGATGAACACCTTGTTGGCTGGTACAGAATGAACAGGGTCATGTTGAGGCAGCTATGCAAACTCCTGCATGAGCAGCTGCAGCCCAACACCAGATGCAGCAATACCATGACAGTCAAGGAGAAGGTGATGGCAGTGATGTGTTTTCTAGCCACCGGGACGTTCCAAACCCTGGTGAGGGACACCATTGGTGTATTGGAGACACCACCTCGCGCCTCCTGACTTAGTTCCTTGATGCTTTCCTGCCGCATCCTGCCAAATTCATTGTATTCCCCAGCACAGTAGGAGAGCACAGAGAAACCATGCAGTAATTCTATCGGGTTGTGCACCTACTAGCTGCAATTGGTGCTATTGACTGCACCCATGTTGCCATCTGTGCACCGCCTGGCAATGGCAGTGATGTGCATATCAACTGCAAGGGATTCCATTCCATCAATTTCCAGGCAGTCTGCGATGCAAAGGAGCACATCACCAATGTCTGCACAGTAACCCGGCAGTGCCCATGATGCTTTCATGTGGCATCACTCAAGATTGTGCCAGCCCTTTGAGGATGGCAGGATACCCAGTGGGCACCTTGTCAGTGAGTATCAGCAGCCATACCAATAAAACCACCAAAGGTGGGGGGATAGTTCCCAGCAACATTAGACAAGGTGGAGGGGGGTGAGGTATGTACAAGGGGAAAGGGTACAGCAACAGAAGTGCCACAGACACGCAATGTCTATAACATGGGAAACAGTAGCTAACATGTCCAAGTATGTTCACAGGGGACAGTGCCTATCCCTTGAGACCATGGCTCCTAACACCAGTCCTCAGGTCAACCATAGTGTCTCAGGAGGGATACAATGAGGCACATGTCGCAACTAGAAACATCATAGAGAGGGTTTTTGGCATGCTGAAGATGTGGTTCCACTGCCTTGACCGTTCAGGTGGTGCCCTACAGTATAGCCCTCAGAAGGTATGTTGTATATTCCTAGCATGTTGTATGCTGCACAACATTAATCTAAACCATGGTATACATACACCTGAACCCGAGGAACAGTCAGACAGTGACCTGAAGACAGGGGTCCAGGGGAGAGTAGAGCAACTCAAGAGGAGAGATCCTTGAATGGCCCAGAGATCCCTGGATCACAGAAGCAGCATCATAGCAACCCTAGCATGGATGGAAAGGTGAGTGAATACAACATAGATAACCAACATGTCAGGAAAAGTGCCTTTAATATGAGTGACATAGAACAGCATAGAATAGTGATAACAGTGCAAACCTGTGTTGAAGCACACTACGTAAATGTGCACAAGTGAGGAGTGTGGAAGAAGTCAGTGTGAGGTGTGTGGCTGTGATGGGTGTATGAATGAAGGATGTGCAGTGTGCAATGTTCAGGGTGTAGGTGTGAGGGGTGTGTGTACTCAGAATGTGTAATGTGGATGTTGTACATGTGGGTGGTGTATGTGTGTGTAAGCAAATGGTCCAGGGTGCACGGCAGCTGACAGCATCACTGACACTGACCACCACACACATGATGTGTCCCTGGGAGGTGGGACCGGGAGGTGGAGGTGATCTGTGCCAATGACTCAATAGATGAGGACTGCAGTGATGCTTGTCCTGCAGCATGTCTGTGACCATGTCATGTTGCAGCATCAACCAGGGAAGACAGGCATCCACAATACTGTGCCAGGCCTGTGGAGGACTGTGATGTGGTAGTTGATGACCCTGAGCCCAGAACCCATGTGCGGGATGCAAGCTGGGGGACACTTGTGGACCGCCTGCACCGTGTGGTGTTTGTGCCCTGCTGACCCCCCATGGCTGCAGGCCACACTGCCTCAGTGTGCTCTCTCACGGCCACAGTAAGGTCACCAAAACACCACTCCATAATGTTCAGTATGCATGTCATGCACTCCTCTGCCTGCTGCTCTGCACAGAGCAAGGCCGAATCAATCATCTCCTGTAACTGGGAGAGTTCATGGCAAACCTCATGCCGGAAAGCATGCAAGTCCTGCTGGGCAGTGGTCTGGGACTCCAGGGTAGCCCAGAGCATATGCCGGGAACCCTGGCTGTCTCGGTCACAAGGTGGCATCCCGCCATGGACTGCAGGTGGTGGTGGTGGTGGTTGATGCTGTTGTTGTTGTCATTGCTGCTGCTGTTGCCTGGCAGCAGGCTGTGTGCAATGCTGACCCTGTGCTGCACCTTCTGGCCTACAGTGAATATCCAATAGCACCAGCTGGACAGATGCCTGGCCACCCACACCTCACTGTGCAATGAGGCCATGGCCCATGATGTTCTCTGGCTCTTCTGCACCTGTGTGTGCATTCCCTGCAGTGCCCTGGCTACTGCAGGCATCCTCAATGTTGCCTACTGCCTGCCCATCACTTGATGGAGAGTCACCCCAACCAAGGACACTGCCCAGAAGGTAAGCGAGCACAGGGTCACATGAGAGTTCCTCAACCTCAGTGTCCTCAAGGTACTCATTATCCTCACCTCCATCATCCATAATGGGACCCCCAGCCAAACAGGAAACATGTCCCGGAGCTCCTTGATGTTGTGCGGCTGATGCATGTCCACTGGCCACAACTATGACTGATGTTGATGGGACCACTTGTGTGACATCATCTTCTTCTTCAGCATATCTCTGCTCAAGCTGTGCCACTTGCTGATGCCCAGTCTGCACTGGGAAGTGAAAGGAACAGTGTTAGATGCCTGTACCACACACAGGAATCCAAAGTCACCACCACAACATGCAACACCCAACAGTGAAGAACATGCACACAGCCCATGCACTCCCCCCTGTGTTGACCACACACATGTTGCTGCAGCCATGTGGACACTCCCTCCACAACCAGGGCATGCAGCAAACAGTGCAGCTGTACACCACTGAACACTGTGCACTACCAACCCATGCAGACCCACCAGACAGGCAGTGGCCATCCAACATGTATGGCTGGATGTGCCTAGCCATTCTGCATGCCATATCCCTGAGTGACTGGCCACACACAGGCTGTCCACTGGACACCTGGCTGGTGCACATGGTGGCGATCCATAGGTGAGAGTGTGGCCCCCCACAGGGGGTGCAAGTGGCAGACACTGGTCCACACAGTACGGTTGTGCAGTCCCACCCAGGCACCTTGGCACACCAAAACAAGCCCATGGGTGTGTGTGTGTGGCAAATGCAATTAGACCACAACAGGGTGAAACACAGAAACATAGAACATAGACTTTGATGGCAGATAAGGATCACTTGGCCCATACAGTCTGCCCATTTTCTGACCTATTGGATTAGCTGCAGATCCTAGTTAACCAACAGCCTACTTCTTCCTACCCCCTGCAAGAATTGCCTTATGTCTGTCCCATGCATTCTTGAATTCCCCCACTGTTTTTGACCCATGACCCCCTCAGGAAGGCCATTCCATGCATCCACCACCCTCTCCATGAAAAATACTTCCTCACGTTGCCATTGGCGGTCCCTCCTCCATCTTCAAATTGTGTCCCCTTGTTCTTGCACATCTCTTTTCTGAAGATGCTACCCTCCTGGACTTGTTGATTCCCCTAGTGCTTAAAGTTTCTATCATGTCCCCCCTTTCCTCGAGGGATACATATGAAGCTCCTTTAGTCTCTCTTTGTATGGCTTCCAGTGCAGACCCTGCACCATTTTAGTTGCTCTCCTCTGGACTGCCTCCTTCCTGTCTATGTCCTTGCAGAGATGGGGTCTCCAGAACTGCATACAGTACACCAGATGGGGTCTCACCAACTGTCTATATGGAGGGATAACAACTTCCAGTTTTCTACTGGTGATGCCTCTTCGTATACATCCCAGTATCCCCCAACCCTCCTTATTGCCTTCTCACATTGCTTGCTTACCTTTAGGCCATCTCATATGACCACCCTCAGGTCCCTTTCCATTTTTGTTGTTGTTAATACCTCCCCCCCCATTGTGTACTCTTCCCCTGGGTTTTTGTTTCCCAGGTGCATTACTTTGCACTTCTTTGCATTGAATCTAAGCTGCCATACATTTGACCATTCCTCCAACCTTGCCAAGTCCCTTCTCATCCTTTCCTCCCTTCCCCATGTATCAACCCTGTTGCAGATCTTTGTATCATCTGCAGAGGCATACTTTTCCTTCCAGTTGCTCTGCAATGTCACTTATAAAGACATTAAAAAGGACCGGTCCCAGTACTGAGCCCTGCGGTACCCCACTGGTAAACCCCCTTTCTTCGGAGTGGACTCAGTTTACTATTACCCTCTGCGTCCTGTTGTCCAGCCAATTTTTTACCCAGGCTACCACCCTGGGAGCCACTCCAAGGCTGGCTAATTTGTACATTAATCTTTTGAATGGGGCTTTGTCAAATGCCTTGTTAAAGTTTACATAGGCCATATCCACAGCCCTTCCCTGGTCTACTACTTTGATCACCCAGTCAAAGAAATCTATTGGATTCATCTGACATGACATTCCTGCTGTGAATACATGCTGCCTTAGGTCCTGTGCCCCGCTGGCCTCTAGGTACTCCACAATTCTTTCTTTCAGAAGTGATTCCATCATTTTCCCTACCACTGAGATCAAATTAACAGGTCTGTAGTTTCTTGCCTCTGCTTTGCTCTCACTTTTGTGAAGGGAAATCACATATACCCTCCTCCAGCCCTTAGGTACTGTACCACACCATCCTCCATGATTTTTTAAAAGTGCAGTCAGAGGTGTCACTAGTTCTTCCCTTAGTTCTTTTAGAATTCTGGGGTGAATTCCATCAGGACCCATTGCTTTGTCACCTTCAGTTTTAGGAGCTCTTTTCAGAGCCCTTTCTTCTGTGAATGGACTAGTATCACCCCTCCCCCCTTTCCAGAGTGCTTCTATTGATTGGATTAGGTACCTCCTAGTCCTTTTTTTTTTTTATGAATAATGAGCAGACGTATTCATTCAGTATCCCTGCTTTTTCACTGTCACCCTCTGCCCACCTATCATCTGCTTTATTAAGCCTCACTATTTCTTCCTTGGTCTTTATTTACTCCCTAAAATACGTATAAAAGGTTTTATCCCTCTTCTTAACCGAGTTGGCTTTCTCTTGGTTTGGGCCTTTGCTATTTGGACTGTCTTCGCTTCCTTCGGTTTAACTGGCACAGTTCTCTGTCCTGCTCCTTCTGATTTCCTTACCAATACCATACTGACAAGTGTTCACTGTACATGGGGCCAATACCTCCTGTAGATGACATGCATACAATGGTGCAGTAGTGTCAGATATGTACATGTCCTGGGAAGTGACAGTTGTGTCTCACATCCCCTGCCCTTGACACCCTTCATTGCCACTGGCCCCAGGGTCAATGCCACCAATGCCAGGATGGGGTCCCAATCACATTGGTCATTGGGCTGTGGTCCTCCCCCTGTCTTCAGTCAGTCCCTGAGCCACTGTGTCTCCTACTTCTTTGCTCTTCATGGCAGGTTGTTCCACCTCTTCCTGACTGCATCAATGCTCCGGCCATGGCCACCACAGTATTCACCTCAGCCGTTATTTCAGCACACATCTTGTAGACAATGTTATCCAATTGCTTGTTACAGCACATCACCTGCTCCCTCACCTTATACCCATGGACAAGGGCCTGCAGCTCATCGCCCAAGAACCTATGTGCATGTAGACGTGCCTGCCCATCTGTATCAGCTGTATGGGATAGAAGGAATGGTAGTGGTGAGGTACAGGTGTCTACATTGTGCATGCATGTGTGTGTGTATGTACCTGTTGGACACGGCACCCTGCAGATTGGACAGGCCATGCCAGTCTCTGTGTACCTGGGGCTCATGACTGTAGTGACACACAATGTTACACACAGTCCATAAATTGCCAAAGTGTACTGTAGCAATGCTTCCATAGCTCTGCCTGTGTGCAACACAGCACCACACACATGCCGTTACTGCGTGCACAGCATTGGAATCCGAGTCTGCCATGCAGGTATCCAGCTGGGTGAGTGTGGTACTCCGCATATGGGAACAACATAGGCACACAGCACATTGGCCCCATGGAGCTGTGGGCCTGTCATGTTGCACATGCACACATTGCTGGGGAGATGGAGCATGTGGCAGTATGTTGCAGCCTTCCACCATGGTGCCACACATGCCGTGTGGCACACACATGTCCCTGCAGCAGGCTGCCAACCCCGTCCCCTGCCTTCACTGTGTCTGTGCACCTCAAACAGCAGCCCATGATGGACACAGACCACTGACATGGGCATTGTTGCCTGCCACACCATGCTGCTGTGTTGCTTGTATCCTGTGATCAGCTGCACTGGTCCCTCCATGCTCTGCCTGACCACCAAGGTGACATCCCATGTACTACGGTGGGGATGTATTTGGTGCAGCATTGCTGATGGACTTCCACACCCCCCATCACCCCACAACCTGCTGGGGCAGTGATATTGGCAGTATGCAGGCATCTGTGTCCCAAAGTGTCAAGTAACAGTGACACACAATGACTACATGGCCTGCCCCATATGTACAATGAACACTGTGTCAGTGTGGGCCTTGCTGCAGGCCTGCAGCATGTCAGCTACACAGCAGTGTATACAAGTTCCACTGACATCACAGCAACATGTTACATTACCATGCACGTATCCACTACCCATCTGTCCATTGTGGACAATCCAAACAGTATCATGATCTGTGACTGTTACTGACCTGCTTCAGTACGTTATAGCTCCTGGGACATCCTGCAGTTTGGAGTCTCACAATTACTTCTTCAACAGTAGTGCACTACCTGTCAGCTACAGAGGTGTAGCACTGTTTGCTCTTATATAGCCCGGCTGGCAATCCACCTTGTCATCCATGCAAGTGAGGCTGTAATGATATGCTAATATATTGGATTGCCCGGTGTCTGCACAAGTAGGCTCATTAGCATGCATTTGCATGCAGTCTTTGAATATTGCAACAGTTAGCACCGGGTAAATCAGTTTGTGCTGGGCAAACAGCACAAGGCAGATTGCTTAGCACAGGGCAATGAAAATCCTGACATGCGCCATGCCATCTTGTTAGCACCGTGCTACAGGGTCATTGTGCAGGTGTCTTGCACATGCACAGTATCATCATGTATCTTGGGGGTCACATTGGGGTCACAAATGATCAATGCATGCATTTCCATGTAGCACTGCACTAATGTGTTTGCATAGCACTGGTACTGCTTAGCGCCTTGCTGCGGTACAGGCAGTTTACTTTGCAGGCCTACGTTGCAGGGAGTGGCAGGAGTGAGAGGAAGTTGTCAACTCTGTCTGTGTACTGTTTGATTTGTGTATTCACACTCAGACAAAGGACAATGCCATCCAGCAGGACAGTGAGAGCAGTGGTCCAGAGGGACCATAGGTGGAGGGATGGTGAACTGGCCAATCTAGTAGAACTTGTCATGGGAAGGGAGGCAGCTGTTTGAGCATGTCCAGGAGGACAGGCCATGCAGAAGTCTGGGTCTCCATTGGGCAATGGCTGATCCAGTGGACAGGCATAACGAGGGATGGGGAGCAGTTCCAGCATTGCTATGTTGATGTGCAGCATCAGGGCCAACAGATGGAGCACTATAGGCACATGGTCCATGATGGGACAGTGCCCGTGCCAAGGTAAAGCGTCTTCCTGTGCCACATGTGTGCATGCTATGTGTGTGTGCGGGGGTGGGATGGTTCGGTCTCTGTGCAAGTGTATGTGTCCCATTACATTTGCACATCACTCTTGTTTGTGTGCGCTGCACTTGGGTATGTGCATCGTCATTGCCATGCGGCCATGGGTGGGGTTCATAGTGTCGACACTGCTGGGTATGGTTGTGTCCACTATCTCTCTGTCTGTGGTTGTGTATGTGGTGCATGCTGCAGTGTGTCTGTACACTGCTCCGGGTGACATGTCTCAGAATGGCATGCCCTGTGCCATGCAACATGTGGCAGGGGCTGTAGTTTGTACTGCCACTATGTGTGAGAGTTGGTGGTGTTAATGTGGCATTCCTGGCAGGTACTTACAGCATTGTACCTTCTTCACCCTGCAGACCACAGCAGCAGGAGCCAAGACAATGGCAGGAGGGTGCCAGGCCATGCACAGTGCACCGAAGAGAGCAGTGATGGACAGAGGGGTGTCTTGCATATGTATTAAACTTTGGTCACACACTTTACTGCATGTTCTGATGGTTGCCTACACACTGTTTGCTGTTATTGCCTTGGACATCACACATATGTGTCCATGGTAAACTGTGTTGTTGCAGTTGGTTGGGTTGTTTAGTTTAGTTTAGCTTATTAGTCTAGGAATTAATACCTTTGAGCCAGGGCTCTTTTACAAAGGTTCCACGTCACAAAGAACATTTAACAAAGCACGATACACATTACAGGTAAAACCAGACAGGAAAGTTACATCATAAATTTGCTATTAACAGTTTAAGGCAATGCGTTTTTAAGTTTCATAGAAAAACAAGCTATAACAGGTTCAAGCAGTAGACAATTTCGAGTTAAAGAAACTTCCAGGAAGGGTGATCATTAAGCCAAAGGAGGCTAGAGGAGGGAAAGGTGGTGGCGGGAGAGGTAAGTGAGAGGGACAGGAAAAAAGGGAGTGAGTTTGGGTGGGAGACAGGAAGTAGTAGAGGTACCAGAGGTTTGTGTTCCCGTCTTGGCCTGGGTTACTATGCCCATGGTGTGGGAAACTGGGGAATTGCTGTCCTGCTATGAGGGAGTGGAATGGATGGGACAGTGTTACTGTAAATACCTGATCTACTATGTGTCTGGATTGGTGGATGGCATATGGCTGTCCTGCTTAGGGGGCTGTGGAATGGATGGGCCAGTGTTCCGGTATAGGCCTGGGCTACTATGTGTCTGTATGGGCATATGGCTGTCCTGCTATTGGGGGGATGGAATGGATGGGGTGTTGTTACTGTATATGCCTAGGCAACTATGTGTCTGGATGGGCAGACAGTGTATGGCTGTCCTGCTATGGGGGTGTGTGGAATGGATTGGCCGGTGTTACTGTATAGGCCTTGGTTACTATGTGTCTGGATGGGCAGATGGCATGTGTCTGTCTTGCTATGGGGGTGTGTGGAATGGATGGGCTGGTGTTACTGTATAGGCCTTGGTTACTATGTGTCTGGATGGGCAGATGGCATGTGGCTGTCCTGCTAAGGGGTGTGTGGAATGGACGGGCCAGTGTTACTGTATAGGCCTGGGCTACTATGTGTCTGGATGAGAGGATGGCATATGGCTGTCCTGCTATGGGTGGGTTTCATGGATGGAGCATTGTTACTATATTGGCTCCTGTTACATTGTCAATGATGTGGGGATGGCATACTGCTGTCCTGCTGGGGGAGTGGGCCTCTGGGCTGTGTATCTTCTTTGCATGCGGTACTCTGTGAACTGCACGTCTACATTGTCTACTGCTGCCATGGTTCTGGTGTTTGTGGGGGGAGGCCTGCCACATGGCCAGCACCTCTCCAGTACAGATCACATTCTGTTGCACTGTGGTGAGGCTGTGAGCATTCCCATGGAGGTTGTGCATTGCTGTCTTCATCTTTCCAATGTTCCTTTGGGCAGCATGTCCCAACCGGTTTGTCATTGCACAGCTTCTTTTGTGCTCAGGGCCACTGCCCCAATCTTGTGGGGTGTTGTCTGTGTGGTTGCACTGTGCCGCTGTGTATTCCAATGGGCTGTGTGGCTTCCTGTGGTTTGTGGTGTTGGCTTTTGCCTTCCATGCCTTCCTGTGTACTTTTGATGGGTGGGTGTGGCCTGTGGTGTCCTGCTGCTGCATATGGGTGCATGGCCAGGGTTGCACGTGCAGTAATCCAGTGTATCGCCACATGGCCATGGTTGCTGGGATATGCTGTCCACCCCAGGCCATCAACCTGGGGTGTGCATTGTACTTCCTTGTTGGTGTACCATTCTGAAATGGTCCTTCTACTCCCTAGGCCCACATCAGAGCTCATTATGGGCCACACGGCCTGAGGAGACAAAGGAGGAGTGACCTTCTTCGCTGCATGGTCCACCACCAGAACACAGTCATAGAGCAGCAGGCGGTCCTGATTTCTAAGACCCAGAGGGTGGCTGCAATCCTGGAGGTCAGACTGCTGGACTCATCATGCCAGCAACATTAGGACTGTTCCCATGTTCATTTGCTTTTCTCCCCCACACCCCCATTGCTGGACTGCTAGTTTTGTTGCTCACTTGTGTTCCTTTTTGTTTTCTGTGTCCCCTTCTCCTTTTCTTCCAATTTTGTTTGTAGTTGTCATAGTTGTAGTAGTAGTAGTAGTAGTAGTAATAGGTGTAGTAGTATTAGTATTAGTCGTAGTAGTGGTAGTAGTGTTAGTGTTAATGTTTGTAGTAGTTGTATTTGTAGTGATTGTAGTAGATGTATTAATGGTTGTTTTATTTATTGTTATTATTGTTATTCTTGTGATATTTTTGTTGTTGTCTGTTTCCTTTGTGTACATTAATGAGTTCCACTTTCTTGACTTTACTGTGTCAGGTGTCATTATTGGGTGCATGGGGTTTTTCAAGGTTTTCTCATTTGCGTTGGTTTCCATTCTTGGGTCTTGGGTGCTATTGGCCATTGCCATGGCTGGCTATGTGTCATATTCTGGGTTGTGCACTGCTGTCTGCTCTTAGGGTCACATTCAGGCCTGTGCTTCTTTGCATGTGCTCCAGAGCATGGCAGGCTCACCTCTGCACTGTATTCCTGTGGGTGTTTGCACTGCCTGACTGACTGCTATATTCAAAGCTGTCTTATTAGCTATGTTCAGTGCTGTCTTACTTCTGGGGCTATTTTTGCATCATCCAGCCCAGTTTGCCTGACTTCTTTAGCACAATGTAGTCAACATGTTTTAACACGGTGCCATCTCTTTGAACATAGCGGGCTATTGATTTTGGTTAATTTAACACCCTGGGCAGTTCTAATATTGCCCAGGGACAAAGTTTTAAATATCTGGCCCCAGTCTCTACCAGTAACCAGATGTTTAAGTATTATTTAATTATTTTAATTTTAATATTTTAATTTGGTTTATCTGGAGGTAAAAGAGTTAACTTAAAATTAGAAAATCTTGGGTATATAAATTAAGCTAGAGTTTCAAACAAAAGAAATGCATTTTACATGCTATGAAGAATTAAAGCAAGTTTTATACAGAAATATAATCTGAGACACCAGTGTAATGAGTTTACAAGTTCTTATACAAGAATGTTACACTATATACAAAGCATGCTGAAGGCATAGTATATAGCCAATACCATGTATTGTGTTGATCCTTGCTCATTCATTTGTTGTGTTGTTAATTTTCTGAAAATTGTTTTGTTTTTGTTTTATTTCTTTGTTTTATTTGATTTTATGTTCTGAAACATTTGTTTCTTGTGTTTTCAATGTTGTTTTTATTATGCTTACCAGGTTTATTTATGAAAATTAGAAAACAGTTCAAATTATTGTACAGGTATTAATAAAAATCTATTTTTCATACTTCTCAACATGACAGAAACATTTTTACCATTATCTAGAACCTTTACAATGGGCAGAATATAAGATTTAAATTTTATAACTATTTATATAATTTTTGACAGTTTTGTGGTGTAAGGCCTGAGGCATGTCTGAGTGCCTATAATAAAAATTGCTATTCTGACCTATTGTTATGACATAATTGGGGTCTGGTCCTCAGGGTTGATTGCTAATAAATAACAGTCCACACCCTAGAGTGTAAGAGAGATGGATAATATTATTATTATGGTTAGTATTACTTGCAAAGTTACTGAATTACAGAAAATATAAATTTGTTTCCTGTTTTGCTTTTATTTGAGTCTGAAATCACCTTAAACAAAAGAAAGAAGCTGAAGTCTGAATTTAGGCGTAATAGATTCCCTGACTAACAGTAAAGCTGCAAGAAAAAGACTTTTGAAGCATCATAGAAAGATTGTTATTACTGTTGTTTAAAGTTTATTTAAATTGTTGTTGTTATAAGCCATGACATCCTTAACTGTGGGTGCAAATGTTCTTAATACTGAGACAGTAATTTATACTCCAGCACAGCTGACTTTTATTAAAGGTAACAATGAAAGGATAAACAAGCAAAGACAAATGTTGGTATAAATCTTTTGTATGTGGTATACTTACAAGTCAGATTGAAATATTAGAAAAGCTTTTACAGAAAAGTAAAAAAAATACTTTTCTAGTAATTATGGTGCTTTAGTTAAGCTAGAGACTGAAAATGCTGATTTGCAAAGTGAGTTACAACAATGGCAAGAGCAGTGTTGAATTAAAAAAGTTGAGCTAACAAATGCTTATGAACAAGTTAACAAGAGTTGGTTGAATTAAGGAGAAAATATGAAAGTTTACAGTGTAAAAGTCAAGTAAAGAGAAAATTGAAAGGATTTAAGCCATTAGACTGTAAAACTGATTCTGGTATTTCCTCAAGAGAATTATCTGGTTCAGAAGATGAATTACCTCAGAGCAAAAAGTATACCCTAGACCAAACTGTAATTCAAATTCTGATTCACAGTGAGAAATTCTTGGGAAATACAAGAAAAAGGATAAGATTAGGCAAAAGTGGAATTCCTCTGTACCTCAAGCTAAGGTGTTTGAGGCCAGCATCTCTAATATTCTGACTAAGGGGAGAGGGGAATTACCTATGTCTAAAAAGGAAGGAAAACTGTCAAAGCCCCTGATAGACCCAGCTATGGCTCAGCAGCCATATCAGATTCACACCAATGCCAACACTGGAGTTTCTCCCAAAGGGGGAGGGAAAAAGGTGGATGGTATGACAATGAGCATGGTAGATGCAGAAATGACCACAGAGGGCACCACTATTCTGACTATGCTCAGCAAAGTTATAGGTCACCTCAAAACAGGTATAGCTATTTTTCTCCAAGTCTAGATGAAAACGATTAAAAAGTCACTTGCAGAGGAAATGCAGGAGATGAAACAGCAAATAGGAAAACAAATGGAGGAGTTAAAAGTGCTTGCTCAAAGTTATGTGCTCCAAGTTGCTCTGTCACTTCCTGGCCTTCATTCTCCTGTGCTAAATCCTCCTTCAGCGGTACCTAGTGCGGGTGGAACTAGTAGTGCTATGTGACTTGCGATCCTGTTCACCCTAATGCTGACATGGTAAAAGAAACCATTACTGTTAAAAAGGTTAATGAGATTGGAATAAGATTTAAAAATGAAATGCCAAATATAATTGAAAATGCTATCTCTGTGCCTAGCCTTTCTCAAAAGGTGTCCAGAGTTAGTTCAATGTAAGTGTAAGATGTCATGGTGAAACTGCTATGTTGCCAGGAAAGAAAGACACATTCTGTCTGGGCAACTTGATGCCTAAGAGGGGGGACAGAAAGATTTTACTTTGACATAAACATTGAAAACAGTCAAAATCATGAAGCTTTGGTGGACTCTGCGGCAGAAGTGACCCTAATGTCCAGAAACTTCTGTGATAAGTTGACTGATGCCTTAGGTGACTCAAAACAAGCTGAAACCCCTTCCTAACAACTATAGGTTATAGAGAGAAAGCTCAGAAAACCTTAGGTAAAATTTGGTTGAAATTAAAATGTGGTAAAATGGTGATTAAGCATTCAGTGCATGTTACAAACAAAGCATGCAATGATTTCTTGATTGGAAATGATCTTCTAAAGAGGTTTACACCTATCCTAGACTACACCCAAAAAAACCTTGTGATCACAGGTAAAAAGGACTATTTCATTTAGAAAGAGTCATAAAGTTTCTAAACAATGAAATTCATGCTACTTTCAAAAAAAAAATAACATAATGATTTACCTAAATTCTATAGGTTCTAATGTATTGATGTAACTAGTTTTGGTCATCCTAAAATTGGCTAAATGCAAAAGTAAAGCTTATTTAGGTTGTTTGCCAACACAATATGTGTAAACCTATACATAAAACAGAGGCCTAACTTTCTTCTGAAAAGCCAGCCAGCCAACCAGAAAGACAGCTATCTGGAACATAATAGCTTGTTGAGAGTATGTTGGGAATATATCTCCAGCCAGCTGTACTTTCATCAGTGTGATACACTTACTCACTTTGGGTAAACATCACTTTCATCCTTCTATATGCCATGTAAAGATAATTTCTGTTGTTCTTTTTGGGGCTTATTTTTTATTTGTTACTTGCTAATATGTTACATTTTGGCATGCAGTTGTTTTCTCCAGGGTTAATTTACTGTCATAGGCTGTATTTTACAAACTAACAGAGTTCTGAGCAGAGTTCAAGCTGGCTTCTATTGGTGTACTCTTACCTCACTCTTGAATTATGTATCTTTGGGAGGTTTTAATCTTAGTGTTTTGTTATTCGTTAGACTGATGCATTGTATACTATATGTGGGTTGAACTCTCTCCCTGCTGTTATCTCTGGACAACCTTTGACCTTTAAGTTTGGTTCAGCTGAAAGAACACTTAAGATATGCATGTTCTCTGATGTCACTTTACTGAATGCCTGTTTTAAACCAATGAGAATTATTTGTTTTTTCTGCATGTTCTAAGTGTTAATAATATGGAGTTTCTAAATAACTGTCATTAAGCTTCTGAAGAAGAACTTATTGATCCGAAGCTATAGATGTTTGTTCTTTTGTAACATCCTTGTTGGTCCAATAAAAGTGTCAAACCATTTGTTCTGGATTTTTCACAAAGAAAGTAAATTCTGTTTTTCTCAGGCTATCCTGTTTCAGACAAAAGCATGAGAATCTAAGTACACAGACCATTAAGGACTGTGGAAAGGAGGTGCCACTAAATAAGACAAAAGATAAATGTAAGGTGCCAGTCAAAACAGAGAACTTGTAAATAACTAGTTCTGTATTGTGCCTATGCTATGCATTGTACAATTAGTGCACAGTGCTATAGTGTTAACAAGCATTTGTCAATGCCAAATGTTGTCACACTAGCATTGGCTTTAGTTGTGCAGTGTGGAAACACATTTTGGCAGGATGTGAAAATGGCAGCTGTACTGTTCATAAGGAGGTGTAAAAATGGCAGTGGTGAAAATGTGGCATATAAGTATTGCACATTTGCAAAGTTACAAGTGCGTAGGAAATGCGCAGACACACTTTGGAAACATCTGCCTGGATTGGTGGTAGTTCAGGTGGATGTTAAAGATCCCATGGCACTTATTGAAAAGAGTAGGGGTAATTTTATTAGAATAATCACATTAAGACAATTCACAGGTACATAAATAAGGTACACGACATAAACCTAAACATGCAAAAGAGAATATTACAATTGGAAAAACAAAACCAAATCCATACCCACTTTTTTTTTCTTTTGAAAAACTACAATGCTAAACATACAGTGAAAATAGCACAAACTCTATAATGCACTTCCATTTAATGAAAGAAAAAAATTAAAAGGACTGATGCAATACTTTTTTGTTATACATTTCCCCAGACAGATACAAATCCATTAAACGTACTTAGCCCCTAACATTATTTAAATTTGATAAAGTGTAAAAATCCTTCCACCATGATCTTACGTTCTTTGTGTTAAGTAGTTGACATTCCTCTAAATAAATTTTAGTCAAAACATTCAGTAACATACCCTCTAAAGCCCTCCAATGAAGGACGTTTTGAGTATAACACCCATTGGCACCTAGTTTGCCATAAGCAAAATCGAAGACTGGCAAAAAATAAGCGCAAAGTACTTTTATCAAAATGTATCAAAAAAGGGGGAAAACTCCCAATCACTAAGATGTCATAGTTTAGCTTTGCTAGCCATGGTAAGCCCCAAGCCTTTGCTAAAAAACACCACAGTTTCATAGGGAAAGAGCACTGCAGAAAGAAGTGCTCCATTGTCTCTTCTTGATTTATACATTCAGGGTATGGACAATATCTCTCCTGTATCGCTTTATGTTTTGCCGTACCCCTCACATTTAATTTCTCGTACATCATAAGCCATAAATTTTCCCACATAAATGATGGCAGCCTAGGATTATTAAGCTGCTCTAACACATCTCTCATCCTATCCTCCTGACAGTTTTTAAAATTTGGCTCCAAATAATAAAATTGCAACATTATTTCTTTATATAAAGCCCTTGCTGTACTCCTCGTTAACTGCTCTTTAGTAACTTTCCACTTATATAGTTTCTGGACAGCTGGCTTGAAATACGCTGGAACCCCTAGCCTTAGGGACCATGTGGGTGCATAAAGCTGCCAATTAGAGAAGTAGGGCTTTAATAGATTCTGAAAACAAACTATCCTGCTCATCTGAAGGTCCTAGACCCTTTTTAATGAAAATGAGAAAAAAGGGTAAAACAAAAATCACCAGGTCCACCATGCCTAACCCACCCTGTTTTCTGTCTAGATAAGTGCAGCCTCTCTTGACGGGTTTAGTCTATTTCCCATAGCAACTGAAAACAGATGCTGTAGAGTTTTGTCTCGAACTGAGTAGGTAAGGGGAAAATTGCCGCCACATACTGGAGTCTTGGTAAAATAAATTGTTTTAAGATTTGAATTCTTTTCATTTTAGTAAACTTAAATTTTTTCCAAATTGAAACCTTAAGTTCAATTTTATCTAATACCCCAGACCAATTCTCCAGCGGACAGTTTTGATTCGTAAACAGAACTCCTAAAATTAATAATGGTTTTAGAGATAATTCTATAGACTTAAAGTAAAATACTTCCCGTTGGAATTTACCGAGCAATAATCCTTTAGATTTATACCTATTCAATTTAGCATTAGCTAATCTTGCATAAACGGAAAAAATAGAAAAAAAATCTGTTAAATGAGTGTAGTTGGAAAAAGGCAAATATCATCTGCATACGCTTGATGATACAGGGAACCCTTTGAGCCAGGAATATGTATTCCCTGCCACAAGGGGGGTACACTCACCGCTCTAATCAATGGTTCTAAAGAAAATTATACAGAAGAGGGCTTAATGGACATCCTTGACGGACCCTACATTTAATATTAAACCCTCCCCAATTCCCTTTAAGAAAAGGAAAACTCAAGCTTGAATTATATAATCCTTTATCAGCTTCACAATCACATGAGGGACCCTAACCATTCTAAGGTAGAAAATAAGAAAAGATGATCCACTCTGTCAAACGCTTTCTAAATCTAAAGACACTATAACCCCCAATCCCCTTCTTGATTAACTTGTTCAATAATATCCCTTATAAGACACAAGACTGATTGTATTTTCTCTTGGGAATTCGTAATGTTGGACAGGCAAAACAGCCCTCGCTACCCTTTTTAGTCTATTGTTAATCAAAATTGCCAATATTTTATAATCCGAATTCAACAAGGTTATGAGTCTCCAATTTTGAAGTCTCCTTATCCCTGATTTGAAAATATACGTCTGAAGGCTATCTAAAGGAATTTGGCCCCACTCTGCTTTCAAGAAAATAATTGAAACCAAAAATAAACAATCCACAATTTCTGATTGGAATTTTTATAAAAGAGTTTGATAGACCATCTAAACCTAGGAGCCACATTAAACTTTAGAGAATTGATGACCTCATTTATCTCAGACTTAAAAAGGCTGTTCCATCTCGCAAAGGTCCCCCTCGCTCTATTTTTTTTCTGAAACTGGGCCTAAAACTGTCTAATCTGAAGTAATGAAGAAGAACCCTTAGACTCTATGTTCCTGAAATGATCTATGATATAATGGCTCTTATAGCTTAACTGAACTAACCTTTTCATTCCTTTGATTTAAAAATTCTAATGACCCATGATCTTTAATGGTCTTACATAACTCAAGGGGTCCCAAACATTGATTTTTTCAGTGGTTCTTCAATAATCCCTGAAGAGTTTTGTTCTATCATACTGTAATGTTCTCATTTGTTGTTTAATTTCCGAAATTTGTGCTGAAAAATTTTCCCTAGAGGAGTTTGCCAGGATAAAACTTGTTGAAGATGGTTTCTTAGTTTTAAATATTCAAAAAAAATTGAATTCTGCCGTCTCACCCCATATTTTTAAACCATAAGATAGTCTTCTTTAGTTTCCTGCCACCAAACCCCTAAGTCTTGATACAGGAAACCAACTGATAATCTGGCTTTCAATATATATTGAATGGAACTTGTTACTACATTTTCCTGAAGAATCGAGGAATTCAATTTCCACCGATTATGTTGTCTTAAGAATCTGTTACTCGCCCCTACTTTAATCAATACCAAAGCATGGTCAGAAAATTCTATTGGAATAATCTGGGGACTATGTATAGGAATCTTCCCTGAAATAAACAGATAATCTATCATAAAACTTTTCCCCTTCGAAAAAAGGTACCCCTAGTATCCATCTTTGAAGCATTAATACAATTAACTAAATCTGCTGTTTTTATAATATTCCTTAAGCACAAGGTGTCACAATAAATCTTTTTCCCGCTTTCCTGTATGTCCTTACCCTTATTCTCCCTTAAATTACAATTAAAGTCCCTTCCCCACAAAATAGGAATTGTTGTAACCAGAAAAGGTTGAATGTCTGTAAAACACTCAACCCTCCCTGCTTTAGTTTGTGGACCGTAGATATTAATTAATCTAATCATGCTTGTATACCAGTTCCCCTCAATAATTAATATTCTTCCTGGACAAACCTCTATTAATTTATGTAATTTGAAATTAAAAGAATTAAAAAGAATCCCTAAACCATCCGCCATCTCTTCCCCAAAGGACCAAAAAGTAGGTCCCCAAGGCCAATCTTTAGCAAAAGAGGCTATTTGATTTCTAGCAAACATCCATGTTTCTTGTAAAACAAATGGAGATTTGTAAATCATAAATTAATTGAAAACAACTTGTCTCTTCTGTGCTTTTAAGAGACTATGGGTATTTAAGGTGGCCCAAGTCAAATCCATTTAAAGGCCTAACGGAAAACAAGCCCTGAGTTTATCTTCATTTTTCCTGTTTCTTCTTCTTCCTTATAATCTTCTTTCTGTGGCATCCTACCTCCTGCATCAAACTTGAGAATCAGTATCCCCATGTCCATTTCAGAATCCCCCAAAATAATTCCACATAAGAATTTTTAGATTCTATACCCTCTGTTCCTTAGTGGCACAAGATTTTTAGATGCTCTACTGGACCTTCTTAGAGGTAAAGGAGCAGAAGGGGGTTGTAAGATGGAAGTACTAGGCTCACCACTTCCCTCATTTGCTGCTACATAACAAACAGGCTGTAGGAAGTTAGGAACTACCTTGTCCGATTCCTGTTTAAGTGATTGAATTTCTATTTTATCAACCCCTAATACCTCCTTGAGTTCTCCTGTAGTCTGAGGGACAGAAGGGGATTTAACCACTGGATCTACCTTTTGCTGGAAAACACTAGCTTCCTGTGCCTTTTGAATAAGAAAATCAGAGTTGCCACAAGTATTTTTATTCTGGGCTGCCCAGGGACAATCCTTAAAAGCATGATGCAGTCCCTCACACAAATCACATCTTAATGAATTAGTGCAAAACATGATGATATGACCCACTTCTCCACAGTTGTCACATTTTGGCTGGTCACAGGAACTAGACAAATGAGTTCGAGCTCCACATCTGTAGCAGGCCCTGGGCTGTCCACTATAAAAGCAAACCCCTATCCTGCCTAATAAAAAGGAGTTAGGGATGTGTTCCACTCTGCTGGCTGTCTGTCTCAATTTTACATTACTTCCACCCTCCGTCCAGAAGAGTTCAAGAGTCTAAAATTGGATCAGGTTCACTAAGCACCGCACTTCTAGATAGCAAAACCTGATATATCATCAACATTCACTCCCTCATTCCTGAACATTATTGTTATGAACTTTATCAAAGGTTTTGATAATGGGATAACACAAAATGAGGCCACAAAGGAGAGAACTTGACCTGATTGTATCTCTCCCAAAAAAGATCTAATAAAGCTGGGGACCGAAAACTAATGTCGTAGTTGTCTTCCCCTGAAATATTAATAAAGGCAAATACGTCTCTAGGGGAAAACTTCAAAGAATCTTTAATTAATGTGCGACCTACAAAAATCCTGTTCGGTCTTTCTTTTAAACCACCTTTATATCTAATTCGCACTGCATTTCTCCTTGGAGCTGCCTCCCTCTTACTTTGAGCAAACAAACTAGATAATAAAGGTTTTTCAGGCCTAGACCTTGAAGCTTCACCCTTATCTGCTTTATCTAAAGTAGGCACACCCTCCGCAGAACTAGGATCAAGTGCTTTGTTAGGCAATCCCCAGAAATAGATTCTTTTGTGACAAAGATTGACCAGCCAGAACCTCCATCCCACCTCCCCCGCTCCACTCTGGTTTAGCATTATATAAACCCTGAAATTATCCCAAGCAGAATCAGGAGTCCAAATATCATTTCCAAGCTTCTCCCATCCTGCTGATGTTAAAGCAGCCTGTGGGGTCCAATTATCATCATGTTCCCTGCTTGAAATGTGCTCCCAGGATGAGCATCCATGGGACTGCTGGTAGAAACTGTAATAGGCTTAGTTACTTCAGGGTTACTAAAAGGGTTTAGAGCAGGGTTTAGGCTTAAAGCAAAATCAGTCACCCTTCTTGAACACCGCTCTCAGTTTGATAAATAACAGGGATTTCCACTGTGCAGGAGGAGTCTCAGGTTTAAAAACAAATCCTGACTCTTTATTAATATGAATCGTAAGGGAAAGTCCTGTCAGGGGAACATCATACTCACAGACCGGAAATTGTCCATGTCCCCTTCATTTCCGTAATTCCATACTCCTTGAAGCGTCGGCGCCATCTCTGCAACAAGAGCAGCCATCTCCTAGATACAGATTCACTGGAAACATGAGATGCTCCCCGATGCACCCAGCACTTGCAGCCAACTCCGCTAACCTCCCAATACTCCATTCAGTTTGCAACACTTCCGCCTTTCCGCCTTGCACCACAGCTTCTCTCGTCGGATTTAAAGGCGCCGACACAGTGGAAAGTACCTCAGATGCCAAGGGATCCTCCGCACCTTCTACGTTTAAGGAACTCCCTGTCCTTCTCCTTTGTGGTACTTCTTCAACTGGCATATCACCCGTAGATACCTCTGGAACTTCCGAACACTCCAAAAAAGCACCTTAATGTTTCAATATTTGGCGTTCTAAAAACTCAGCGCCTACCAGCGCCCTCGCCTCCTCCTCCTCCGACTGAGCCATGGCCATTGTGGACATCACACACCAACACCCATACTCCCCCCACTGGCTACTGAGCGCCAGCAGCAGTAGGGGAATTTCCCCGGTGTCCTGGTCAAATTTTCCTCATTCACTAAAAATACTACAAACAGCTTAATCTGGTTCAAGGTCAGTTGGCATTCATCTATATCCTCCCCTGGGTCATGCCTGAAAATAGGCAGGATTTGTCTAGTGCACTTACCGGTCAACAAAAAATAAACTAAACACAGTCATTTTATGGAGTTTTGGCACCAAATTTTCAACATAGGCATTTTAGCACCTCTGCTCATGTACAGTGTCACTGTCATTTCCTCAAACTGTTCCAAAAAGTGATTTTGCAGAGCGACCGCATTATTCTGCGCCGGACATGCGAAAACACATTTAGGGCAGGATATGTAAAATGACAGCTGTACTCTTCATCAAGAGGTGTGGAAAAATGCCAATGGTGAAAATCCATAGTGAAAATATTACAAATGCACAACGTTATGAGCGTGCGTGCAAACTTTGCAACACACGCTCGTAACACAGTAATTTTATGGAGTATCGTCACCAAATTTTCAACATAGGCATTTTAGGACCTCTGTTCATTAACAGTGTCACTGTCATGTTCGTAATCTGCCATAAACACTGATTTTCCACAGCAACCACAGTATTGTGTGCTGGAAATGCGGAAACACATTTCGGCCAGGATGTGAAAAATGACAGCTATACTGTTCACAAGGAGGTGTAGAAAAATGACAATGTTGAAAATCTGGCATGAAAAAATTGCGAATTCACAAAGTTATAAGCGTGCGTAGCAACTGCGCAATGCATGCTCATAAAACAGCCATTTTTTTGGATTTTTTCCACCAAAATTGCAATATAGTCTTTTTGAGAGCCCAACTCATGAACACTGCCACTGTCCTTGAATTAATAGGTCCTGAAAAGTGATTCCGCAGTGACTGCAAAATCACTTTTGGGACCTATTAATATCAGAACTGTGACAGAATTCATGAGGAGGGTTCCAAAACCCATGTTGAAAATTTGGTGCAAAAATTCCAAAAAATGCCTGAGATATGTATCAAAGTTGAAAACCCCCTATTAATTCCATTATACAGCTTATCGGCATTTCCTCAGTTCGGGGTCGGCTTTGAAGAGTGAAGACATGTTCCCGGTCCACCGAAGATCATTTCACTGAGCTCTGGAGGTACGTATGAGGTAAGGGGGGTTGTGGGGAGGCAGGGTGCACAGTGGATGGGTGTGGGTGGTGGGTAAGGAGACTACGAGGGACCATTTTCAGTTTACAGGTACTAAAAAAACAACATCGCGGACGGTTTTCTTTTTTACAGGTGGATTCTTTTTTGGGGGGTACAGTAGCCAACGGGGGATTGGGTACCCCATCCAGCACAGAAGAATGGGGACAACACAGGGAGGGGCCCCTGGGCCAGCACATTAAAGCGAGAAAGGGGGGAACGGATGCTGACGCGGGATTAGGCACCCCCGTCGTGGCAAACAATGAAAGTGGGGGGGCACATTCTGCCGACAGGGAGTGGGCTCCCCCATTGGCACATACTTTGAGGGGCAGGGTAAGCCAACCAGGGGATTGGGCACCCCCAAAGTCAGCAGTTTAGCGGCCACTGTGCTGCCATGTTACTAGCTGGCTAGCACGTAGGAAGGGTCCGCTGTGTGTGACAAGCTTTGCTCGCATTGCAGCGGACCTTTCCTTAGATGTGCTCACCACATTAGTATGCATGGTGTGGTGCTGGCATGCAGGCTGATTGGGGAATGAGGGACGCACCTACTGGTGCATGCCCTGCATTCGCCCAACAGCGACTGCACCTCCAAATCTGCACTACCACAAGATGTTGGCTGTGCAAGCATGGCAACATAAAAAGAATGGTGACAAAATGTTCCAAACCACAAAGAAAGTTTGAAAAGTATAGGCACTTGCCTTAAACCTTCTGATAGGGAAAATATACAGCACCCTGTATGTAATACATGGTTTGAAATCTCTGATGTCTTGGGTTGCACATACTTGTACAACTGGATATGTATATAAGCCTAGCCAATAAAATTATGTGGTCACAAATAAGGGGAAACCCTTACCCAATAAAAGTGAAACCAAAGGCATTGAGGTCCAGACAAACTATTCCTCAAGTGTGCCAGGTGATGAGTGAGTTCACTAAAACAGTTTCAGGTAAAGTAAAGGAATTGTCTGTTGGGGTCAATGGAAAAGGTGCTTAATAAAACTGCATTGTTTATGCCTAACCTATGGTAGTGATGCAGATATAAAGATCCATTCCACACCTTGCCTGGATATGTGCAATAAAGTAATGCATGTTTTTTTTCTTAATACATAAATCCAAAAACAGAGCCTGTCACTTTAAAAGCTAACTGTGGGTTAGACACAGTAATAGGGTGGAATCCTTTATAATTCAGAAATTTGCTTTTCCAGTTATTGGGGATAACAGAAGGTACAACCTAAACAAAATGAAGCAAAAGATTTTAAAGAAGTGAATGTAGTTCATAATGAAAAACTGAGGCTAATTATAACAAGCATTTGTCAATGCCAAATGTTTGCTTGCATGTATTTGCATTGGCATTTGGCATTTATGCAGCCCCCCACCATTGTATCCATGTCCCTTTAGCATCCATATCCAACAGAGTACCTCTCTGCTCCTCTTGCATCTGATCAACATTTCACCTTCATACCTTAAGTGTCTGCCTTAGGAACCCTAACGCCCTGGGCATGCTCAGGGAATGAGCCTGTGTGAAAACTGCGCAACTCGCACTTGTAAAACAGTCATTCAGTGGAATTATTTCACCAAATTTTCAACATAGGCATTTTGTCACCTCTGGTCATGAACACTGTCACTATGATTTTCTCACTGTGCACCGAACACCTATTTCCCCCAGCGACCGCGTTATTCAGCGTTGGAAGTGTGAAAACACATTTCAGCCAGGATGTGAAAAATGACAGCTGAACTGTCCATAAGGAGGTGTAGGAAATGCAAATGCTGGAAATCTGGAGTGAAAAGTATGAAATTCATGAAGTTACGTGGCGTGGAAACTGTGCAATGCATGCTCATAAAACAGTCATTGTTTGGAATTTTGCACCAGATTTTTAACATAGCCATTTTAGGATGTCTGCTCATGAACAGTGTCACTGTGATTTTCTTACTCTGTACAGAACATGATTTTCCCAACAGCTACGCTACTGCCGAAGTGCGGAAACACATCTTGGCCAGGATGTGAAAAATGACAGCTGTACTGGTCATAAAGAGATGTGGCAAAATGGCAATGTCAAAAATCTGGAGTGGAAATATTACAAATTCACAGACTTATGAGTGTGCGTAGAAACTGCGCAATGCACGCTGGTAACACAGCCATTGTATGCATGTTTGCCACCAAATTTTCAGCATAGGCATTTTAGGACCGCTGCTCATGAACAGAGTCACTGTGATTGTCTTACTCTGTAGCGAACACTAATTTCAAATGGTGACTGTGATATTTTACACCGGAAGCACAAAAGCTTATTTTGGGTAGTATGTGAAAAATGACAGCTGCACTATTCATAAGGAGGCATGGAAATATGCCTATGTTGAAAATCTGGAGTGAAAATCTTACAAATTAGCGAACTTACTGTATGAGCGTGCATGGAAACTGTGCAATGCATGCTCGTAAAACAGTGATTTTTTTTGAATTTTTTCACCAAATTTGCAGCATAGGCTTTTTGAGAGCCCACCTCGTGAACACTGACACTGTCATTTTGTTAATCGGTCCCAAAAAGTGATTCCACGCAGTGACCACGAAATCACCTTTCAGGACAGAATAATGCCATGACAGTGACTGAATTCATGAGGAGGGGTCCCAATGACTCCATGTTGAAAATTCGGTGCCAAGATTCCCAAAAATGACTGAGATATGCACCAAAGTTGAAAAAACCCTATTTATGCCATTTTACATTCGCGGTTGGCTTAGAAGAGTGCAGACGTGTTCCTGGTCCACTGAAGATCATCGCGCGGGCTCCAGAGATAAGTATGGGGTGGGGGTGGGGAGGTGGGTGCGCAGAGGGTGGCCTTGAGGTTGGTGGGGGGCAAGTACTCACAGAGGGACTGTTTTCTTGTTTTACAGGATTACAAAAAAAAGAAATTAAACAGAGGCTTTTTCTCACTGGGGTGGGGCTCCCAGTATGCCACCTAGGTGAGGCAGGGTGGGTGCTGGTTGGCATGGGTGAGGGACAACAAAATGGATGCTGTTGGCATGCTGGGGTCAGCTCCCAGAGTGCCACCTATGTTTTTGCTGGGGAGGGAGTGGAGCCATGAGACTCGCACCCCAGTGACCATATAGTCTATGTGTGTGGGGGCATGATCATGCTAGGGTGGGCTCCCAGGGTGTCAAGTGGCTGTTTTTCTTTTGGTGGGGGCTGCAGCCGATGGGAGATCGGCACCCCGTCGGTTACACAGTATACTGAGGGGCGCATGATCCGAGGGGATTGGGCACCCCTTGGCACACAAGTTGGGGGCTGGGAAGAACAGGAGGAGGACATTAGCAGAGGGAGGAAGTGGAGGACTTTGATGCCGAGCTGTGGATGACAGCAGTTCGGCTGACATGGATGCTAATTGCATACACGCTACCACCGCTGATTGCAGAGGACCTTTTCTTTGATGTGAAGACCAACACAGCCTAACTGCTGTCATAAACAGCTCAGTGTATATTGGCCTGGTAGGGTCATGCCTGCTACACTGAACACTGGATTGGGAGGAGGGTCACACATCTTCACATGGCACACTGTTGTAAGATGTTCCTTACGCATGCAGCAAGCAAATGCAAAAATGTAAGATGATAAAAAATAAGGTTGATTCAGGTAAAACTTACTTTTCTGACTTAAACAACAAGTTAGCAATACACTTGTAAAACTAAATGAAGAAAAAAATTGTTTGTAAAATGTTCTTTCCATTGAAAGACATGTTTTTTAAAGATGACATCACTGTTGGGTAACTGACCTTCCGGTAACCAAGGTACCCATACCCTAGTAATGGTCCAATTTAAGTACAAAAACCACATGCATCTTAAAACCAAAAACAAAAATTGTTAAATAAGCCTGATTTCAATTTAAAGAAAGTAGACAAGAAATAGTTAAGAATCTGATTTTGATTTAGTAAAAGTATAATAAGGTAACAAAACAGTAGACAACTTTGTAACGTCATTCAACGAATCCTAATGCAACTATGAGCTCTAGAGGTAACCTACAAATGGACCTTTAACTAAAATCCACATATTACCAAAAGGTAACTTCCAATCAAGGAATAATATCCAGAGGACTCAATGACCTGGGTTCAGTGTGAGCAGGAAAGGGACAAAGACTACAGCAAAGCCAGCCACCAAAGAACTTTTATCATCCAGAAGGAGAATTCTCGCAAGATTTTTGAGTTAAAAGGAAAGAAGGCCCATTCTTCACCAATAACCAGAAGTTTAAGTACTATTTAATTACTTTAATTTTTAATATTTTAATTTGGCTTATCTGGAGAGATAACAAAAGTTAACTTAACTTTTAATTACACAATATTGGGTCTATAAGTTAAGCTTGAGTTTAAACCAAAGAAATATATTTTGCATGCTGAAAAGAATTAAAGCAAGTTTTAAACAGAAATATAATCTGAGGCGCTAATGTAATGAGTTTGCAAGTTCTTATACAAGAAGGATATGCTAAATACAAAGCGTGCTGAAGGCATAGTATATATCAATACCATTTATTGTGTTGAACTTTGCTCATTCATTTGTTGTGTTGTTTATTTTCTGAAAATTTTGTTTTGTTTTCTTGTTTTGTTTTATTGGATTTACTTGAAACCTTTGTTGTTTGTGTTTGCATTGTTGTGTTTTGTTACACTTACCAGGTATATTTATGCAAATTAGAAATAGAATTATTGTACAGGTATTTTTTTTTTAACTTTCTTTATCCATTGTCCAGGGTGGTCTTCCATCTCACCAACCCCCAGCCCCATGCTCCCCAGTTGCAGTGCACCTCCTGTTGTCCTCCACAACTTACCCCCATTGGTGGGGCAACAGGGATCCTTCAACCTGCCAACATGGTTCCGGTTTCAAGAAATGTCTGCCATTCGCAGGAGCAGCGACTGCAGGGGTTGGCATACATCCAGCCACCCAGGACATTTTCTCTATGGATGTTCTCCCTCCCCTCTTCCAGTGGTGGAGCATTTTTGGCATTAGCAATGGCCAAGCTGTGTGTGCTTCTGCTTACTGCATGCTGGCCGACTACTCTGCCCCCATCCCTAATGTAGGGAACCCAGGTGCTCCAACACCCAGCTACTGCTAGGTGTCAGAGGTGCACCAGTCTCCATGTCCTTCAGATGCTCGTTCCTCTCCCACCCCGGCTGACCCCTGGCAACCTGCTCACAACACAAACACAGGTCACTGGCATGGCAGGAGGTAAGGCATGATGCCTCAGCCGCCATGTCACTGGGCCGGACATTGTACAGGTATTAAAAAAATCTATTTTTCATACTTCTTGGTGTGACAGAGAGGTTTTTACTGTTATCTGGAACCTTTACAATGGGCAGAGTATAAGATTAGAATTTTATAATTATTTATATGATTTTTGAAAATTTTGTGGCATAAGACCTGAGGCATGTACAAGTGCCTATCATTAAAATTGCTTTTCTGATCTATTGTTATGACAGAAACTACAGAAAGACTTCCAAAGATATCAGTTGAGGTGCCTCCTCTGCTGCTCCTGGTATCTTCTGACTCTCCTCATCCTCCCCATCACTGTTTCCTCAGGGAGTGTGCAGGTGGGGGATGGATCTCCCTTCATCGTCCAAAGTGGAGGGACATCACAACAGACGAGTGGGTACGGGAAATAGTGGAAAAAGGGCACACTCTGGAGTTGCTGTCTACCCATCCAGCACATCTGCCACGTCCTTGTCATTATCCTTAAGCCACTTATCTTTTTTTCTAGAGGGGGTTCAATTGCTTATACACAAGCAGACTATTGAACCTATTCCTCCCCAAGAAATAAACAAATATTCCTGATACTTTCTGGTACCTAAATGTACAAGAAATCATTATCCTGTACTGGGCCTGAGGGACTTAAACCTGCACATCGAATACAGTAAGTTTAGACTGGTGTCTCTTCAGGATCTCATCCCCCCGCTGCATAAGGGTGGCTGGCTGTGTGTCCTGGTCATGAGGGATGCATAGCTCCATATCAAATTCGCAAGTGCCACAGACAGTACCTCTGCTTCATGCTCGGGGTAGACATTATCAGTGCTTAGTCTTGCCCTCTGGCTTATTCTCAGTGCCTCAGGTATTTGCCAAATGCTTAGCAGTTGTGGCAGTGGCCCTCAGGAGGAGGGGCTTTATGTCTTCCCTGTTTGGATGACTGCTCCTGAAAGCCCCATCCAGGAAACAATTCTGCATGCATTGCCCCAAACAAGACAATTGCATGAGAACTGGATGTCACAGTGAATGTACCAAAATCATACTCATTCCCTGTCAGTGCCCATAATTTATCAGTGTGGTGCTGGACAAGGTGGTGTGTGGTGCTTTCTACCTGAAGGTAGAGAACAGACCCTTGTTGCTGAGGCCCCGCTGATACAGAAGCCACTACATTTCAGCCCCGATGATGTTATGTCTGCTGGGGTTGATGACTGTGGCAATCATCATGGTTCCCTTTGATCATCTCTACATACACATACTGCACTGGACTCTCCATATACAATGGGACTAACTGATGGACACATTGGAACAAATGGTCCTCTTCATGTCTCCTCTCTGCCATGCTCTAGTATGGTGTATGGACTGCTGAAACCTGCTACAGTGTGTTCCATTCTTTTTCCCAGTTCCTGTGCAGACTCTCACAATGGATGTACCAGAGACCAGCTGCGGTGCCCATCTCAGTTCCTAGCAGATTTAAGGGTCCTGGACCAATCTGGAGTCAGATATCCATATCAATGTGCTGGAGATGAGGGCTGTTCTATTTGGTCTCCAGGTTTTCCAAGAGCATCTCAACCCTGGTCCTGTACTGATTTGGACATGCAATCTAAGTGTCATGCACTACATAAACAAACAAGTAGCACAGGTGTGATCTCTATACCACCAGCCCAGGAGGAAGAAACTGATAGGAAGCTGATGCTAGCCATCCAAAGGATGGCAGACAATGGTGAGGTAGTACTGGTTGGAGACTTCAGTATTCCAGATGTGGACTGGAGCATCCCAGCAGCAGCATCAACTAGGAGCAGATTTATCCTGGACTCCCTTCAGGGTGTCTTCCTCAAGCAACTTGTCATGGAACCAACTTGGCAGAAGGCAATACTGGACTTTGTGCTCACAAACAGTGACAGTGTGATGGGGGTAACAGTGAGAGAGCACCTGGGGAACAGTGACCACCAGTCATTGTGGTTTGAAATCACAGAAAGAGCAGAACCAAACCATACAAAAACACGTATCCTGGATTTTAGGGGGGCAGACTTTGGGAAAATGGGGAGATACTTGAAAGAGGCATTAAGGGAAATGGGGCAGGAATCAGGGGTTGAGGAACAGTGGGCAGTATTTAAAATGGGGATTACAAGAGCAACAGAATTATGCATTAAGCAGGTTAGCAAGAGGAAAAGGAAGAGGAGACCATTATGGTTTCCAAGAGGTAGCAAAGAAAGAAAGCAAAAAGACTGCATTTAGGCAATACAAAAGACACAGACAGAAGGGGATAGGAAGAAGTACCAGGAGAAGCAAAGGGAGGCAGGGAGGTCAGTAAGGGAAGCCAAAGCTCAGACAGAAGAACACATTGCAAAATCAGTGGACAGAGGGGACAAAACCTTTTACAGGTACATAAGTGAAAAAAGAAAATCAAAGGCAGGGATAGTGAGACTGAACGGGGAGGATGGGGGCCACGTGGAGGATGACAGAAGTAAAGCTGACATATTGAACAGGTATTTCTGCTCAGTCTTTACTGAGGAAGAGGAGGGTAATGGGTCTGAAGGGAGTACAAGGGGTGAGAATGGTGCAGAAATGGACACAAGTCCCTTTACACAAGAAAGGGTCCTGAAGGAACTGGAAGTAATAAGAGTTGATAAATCAATGGGGCCAGATGGGTGCACCCCAGGGTCCTTAAAGAACTAAGAGAGGTGGTGGCTGAACCTCTGGCTTTCCTGTTTAGCCAATCACTGGAAATGGGAGGTACCCAAAGACTGGAGGATAGCAGATGTAGTCCCCTTATACAAAAGTTGGAACAAAGAGGCGGAGAACTACAGACCAGTCAGCCTCACCTCGGTAGTGGGGAATATCATGGAAGCACTACTGAAGGAGAGATTGGTGGAACATCTGGTTGTCAATGGACTACAGGGCCCAAGGCAGCATGGTTTCATCAGGGGGAAGTCATGTCAGACCAACCTCGTTGAATTTTTTGACTGGGTGACTAGGGAGGTGGATCAGGGAGGACAGTGGACATGGCCTATCTGGACTTCAGCAAGGCCTTTGACACTGTGCCACATAGAAGACTATTACACAAACTGGGGAATATGGGTGTGGGCAGGGCAGTAGTGTAGTGGGTACGTAACTGGCTAGGTGACAGGACACAGAGGGTGGTGATAAATGGCTGTCACTCCACAGAGGGAGAGTGACCAGTGGGGTACCACAGGGATCAGTGCTGGGACCGGTCCTATTCAACATCTTCATCAGTGACATTGCGCAGGACCTAGAAGTCAGAATTTCACTGTTCACTGATGACACAGAGCTCTGTAACACAGCAGACACACCAGAGGGTGTAGACAGAATGAGAAGGGACCTGCAGAAACTTGAAGAATGGCCAGGGGTTTGGCAGTTGAAATTCAATGCAAAGAGGTGCAAGATAATGCATATGGGGCACAAAAACCCTGGCACAATATATCAGATGGGGGGTGAGGATATAGCATTCAGCAATCAGGAAAGGGATCTTGGGGTTATCATCTCTGATGACCTCAAGGTAGGGAAACAGTGTGACAAGGCAGCAGGTAAAGCAAATAGGATGCTGGGATGCATAGGCAGGGGCATCACCAGCAAGAAAAGGGAGGTCACAATTCCACTATACAAGACACTAGTGAGGCCCCACCTGGAGTACAGTGTGCAGTTCTGGAGACCTTACCTGCGTAAGGACATAGATAGGGTAGAGAAGGTTCAGAGGAGGGCAACAAAGATGGTACATGGATTGCATCACAAGTCCTATGAGGACAGGTTGAAGGAACTGAATATGTACTCCCTGGAGGAGAGGAGGGAGAGAGGGGATATGATAGAGACATACAAGTATCTTACAGGGAGGAACAGGGTGCAGGAATACACTATTTTTAAGCAAAAAGATGTTCCAGGACTAGAGGGCATGGGATGAAGTTGGAGGGAGGACGATTCAGAGGAAACATGAGGAAGAATTTCTTCACAGAATGGGTGGTGGACAAGTGGAACACCCTGCCAGAGGAAGTGGTGGGGGCTGAAACAATCATGGGATTTAAGAATGCATGGGATAGACATAAAAGAATTCTGGAGGTCAGGGGTAAGGGGCAAAAGAATTCTTGGAAAACATAAACTGAACTTACAAACTCAAATGGGCAGACTGGGTGGGCCATAGGCCCCTATCTGCCAACACTGTCTATGTATCTATGTATCAATCCTACTTTCTGTACAGAGAAGCAATGAAGGTGTGGTATTGGGCGATGTCCCGCATCCTCCAGCAGTCGACTGTCTTTCTCCCAGGTGTCCAAAGCATTTTGTCAGAAAAACTAAACAGGTCTCAGTCCTAGTGCATGAATGGGAGCTGCTGACATCCATGGTGCATAACCTCTTTGCAAGATAAGGTCTTCCAGAGTTGAACCTTTTTTCATCCCTATACAATGAAAAACCACAATGTTTCTGCATGGTCACTCCATGGTCTGGAATTTCAGATGATGGAGGTTTCTTTACACCTGTCCTCCAATCCCTCTCTTACAGAAGGTTCTGCTCATGTTGCATGCAGAACATTCTAGCCTAATACTGATGGCTCCCTTCTGTCCTTGCCAGATTTGGTTTTCACTTCAGCAGCACCTGACAATGAAGCCTTCTGTTCAGCTTCCCTTTTATCAGGGTCTGCTGTCTCAGGCTCAGGAGTCCCTGGTCTATCTTGACCTGCATTCTCTGCAACTGCATGCCTGACTCCTGAAGATGTAGCCTGTGTCCATTTTAGGGGTTCACCCAAGGTGGATAAAGTCTTGCTTGTGGCTGGAAAACCATCTATGAGACATGCCTACTCTATGACATGGAAATCCTTTTCCATATGGTGTGCTTCCTATTCAGTGGCTCTATTCACAGAACCTGTCAATACTGTGCTGGACTACCTTCTGTCTCTATCTGATGCTAGTCTTCAGTATTAATCCATTAATATGCACTTGCCTACTACTTTGGCTTTGCATGCCACCATTGATAGCATACAGTGGCACTTCTAGAGGTGTCATGTGTGTTTCCAAAGGGTATTATGCAGGTGCATCCCCAAATTCATAAGCCAGTTCCACAATGGGACTGAATGTCATTCTTGAGAAAATGACTTTTGCTTCATTTTCACCTGCTATGACCTGCATAATGCATTTGCTTTCATGCAGAACACGTTTTGGCTGCTATGACTTCTGCTTGCAGGGTTTCCGACCTTCAGGTTCTGATGTATGAGTCTGGTGCTTGCAAAAATGGCTGGCTAATTTTATTTTGTTTGTTGTAGTACATTTTATTTATTTATTTATTTATTTATTTATTCATTTATGTATGGATTTATTATATTTTATTTTTGTTGACCGGGAGGGATGCACTAGGTATACATTTGTCTATTTTCAGGCATAACCCATGAGGGTAGAAAGGTAGGATTTTACAGTACTTAGAGAAAACAGTAACAAAACACCAGGAGTAGCACAGTACACAAATTGGATGATACAAGCATTAACATAAAGTACAGGGAAACATATTGTGCAAGTAACAAATGTAGCAGAGTACGAAGACATTTAAGTACATTGCAGTAAGTATATATGATTTTGCAAAATAGCACAACAGACTCATGAAGGCAAGGGCAATGGGGATAAGAAGGATTAAGTCGAGGAATACAGGCAAAGGATTAGTTAAGCACAACGAGTTGTCAGTTAAGAGTAGGAGGGATAGTGTAGGGGTTTGTGGATTAGGAGCAAGCACATAGAGAACATTGGAGCTGGTCGGATTGTTATTGAAGTCTGAAGGAATTGGCAACTTGGCACTGGGATATGGTAGTTGGGATGCTATTACATCATTTAGAGACTGCAGTTGCAAAGGCCAATTCACCATACTTGGACCTAGACCTTGGAATGGATAGCCGATCATAGTCAAAGGATCCAAGGGAGTATGAGTTTTTGTAAGCCAGTAGGTGGGATGCTAGGAAGTGGGGCATTAGATTCAGTTGTGTGCTATGGATAATTCTCCTGAGAGAAAGGTCCTCTGAAGAGACAGACATTGTTATATGCCACTTTCCATTTGTGCAATAAGGTGCAGGAGGCATGGAAAAAGACTGGCTGGACATAAGTTAGCCTAAGTAGGAGTAAGCCACGTGCAATTATTATTCACACTGAAGAGGACAGGTTAGGACTGGCTCGATAGGCTATGTCAAGAATCTTTCTGGTACTGTGTGTGACCATTCTACATGTGGTATGGCCATTTCTATTGCTTGCTATCAGAATGTTTTCTGCAGCTGAGACATCCGTATGTGCTGCTGCCACATGGATCGCTGTTCATACTTTCACAAAGCACTACAGTCTAGACATCATCTCTCATACACATGTTGGCTTTGGTGTTGAGGTGTTTCATGTCCTTCTGTCCTGATATCATATCAGATTTTGTCATCCTTCTTGGGTACTTTGAGTACTGCTTGGGAATCATTACAAAGGTGAAGCTCAATGGAGGTGATATCATTGATGAAGATAGAACAGTTATTCACAGTAACAGCAGATCTTTGAAAGAATCTCCTCTATTGGGCCATAGAGCAACCACCCTCCTTCTTCTTTACTGATGTGTAAGCTGGCAGGTTTTCCACCGCCTTGTTTGGAGGAGTCAATAAGTGCCTTATATTTACTATGTTTCCAGTCCCATGCTTTTTCTTGTGTGGTTAGTATTCATTTAATCTCCTGACTCCTCATGGTAAAATGCCCTCTGAGCTTATCTCCAGTAAGGAACTGAGAAGCAATGATACCACCAACAATTATATATAAATATAAAGATAATAAATGGAAGACTTTTAGGAAGACTCGGGATATTAATTCTGAGACTGTGTATAAAACAGCATGTAATAAGAGCAAAATGCTGGTTAGAAAACTTAAGAGAGATTATTACATTGAAAAACAAAAGCAATTCAAGGGTAGAGATACCACAGCCACATCAGACCTATTCAGCACTTAAACAATATCACCATCCTGCCAGACACCTTGGGTGACCACTCTCCATTATCTGCTCCTGGTCTAACAAGTGCCCTAAGGACATGCCGCAAACCAGAAAAAAAATGCTCCTTGAGGAAAGGGCAACTTGGCCTCTTCGAGAGCTACCTGAGAGATGCAGACCGGTCTCCGCTTCTCACTTGATCTGACCCTAACCAGGCTCTGGAATACTTTATTACCGTCTTCAATAAAGCCTGTGACTTATTTGCACCATTCAGAACATTCAAAACAAAAGGAGCATTCAATCCTTGGCTTAACGGACCCCTTTTAGAACTAATGAAGAACAGGGACAACCTTTGGCATGTAGTGAGAGCTACTGGGAGACATGCAGATTTTATAGCCTACAAGGCTGCAAGGAATAAATGCACTCACTTAATAAGGAACGCTAAGGCATCCTATTACAAAAGGAACCTCAAGTGCTGGGGAATGGGAGAGCATTCTGGGAGAATGTTTAAACACTGTCAAGGAAAGAATCCTAAGCTCCACCAGATCGAATTTCACCCCTAGGCCCTCTCCAACAACCCAAAGAGTTAGCTAATGCCTTTAATCTGGCCTTTACAGACCTCAACTCTGTCCTCCCTCCAGAGTTTCTTGTTACTGACCCTAACAGCTGGCCACCAAACCCCGCTACCATCACATACACAACTCAACCCCATTCTACTTCAAAATGATCATGAAGGCAGACACTATTAAATATGTAAAGAAGATCCTAGGCAAAACTAGAATGGGTAGTGATATGTTTGACATAAAGCCTCTCAGCTATCACCCTAGAAGAGCTTGTCCACCCACTAATGCAACTATTTAACATATCCTTAAGTCGAACATATTCCCTGACAAGTGGAAAACTGCCTTCATCACCCCAGTCTTTAAAAGTGGAACAAGACCAGCATAAGCAACTACTGCCCAATATCTATTTTACCACCTCTCAAAAGCACTAGATAGAATTGTGTCAGATCAGTTTACAGATTACCTCAACAAATGTAACCTCATCTGCTCTCAACAGCATGGGCTCCGTAAATCCACAGCACTATTACTGCACTCACCGACTTTACTTCACATCTATATGACTCCCTGGATAGTGGAAAAATGGTTTGGTCAGTCTTTATTGACCTAACCAAAACATTTTACACTGTCAATCATCACATCCTGCTCAACAGCCTTGCAGCCCTTGTCTCTCCACCAATACACTGTCCTGGTTCTCAAGCTACCTCTCACACAGGTCCCAGTGTGTTAGGATAAAAGGTGTATCCTCTGAACTCCAGAATGTTACTTTGGGAGTCCCACAAGGATCAATTTTATAGCCCTTACTATTCAGCCTCTTTATCAATTCCCTGCCAAGTGTGTGCCCTGCTTAGATGCAGCTTTATGCAGACGATGCAATGATCTCCATGCCAGGATCACACCTCCATGAAATAACAGCTACCCTTCAAAGCAGCTTTACCAAACTGGAGTAATGGTTTGCTCACAACAAACTCCTCTTGAACTGCAGAAAAACAAAAGCAATACACTTTACCCTACAAAGCTCAAAAAAACAGGGTGGCCCACTCACCATAATAAGTAACAAAAGCAATGTAATTGAACAAGTTACTACTTTTAAATACCTTGGATTATTCCTAGACAACACCCTTTCTTTCAACACCCATATTGACCATGTTGTGAAAATAGTCAACATCAGACTCGGACTCTTTTACAGGGACAGAAGTGCTGTGACCACTGAGTCCCTCAGCCTTGTCACCAAAAGCTCAATACTGTCCATCGTTGACTATGGACTGACTGTAGTGCGGCCATTGAAACTGCCCTCAAATGGGTTAAACTCCTGCTCAACAAAGCCTGACGACTTGCTCTATGAGTTAATCGTATTCCCACTCTTGCAGTCTCTACTCTGCAACTGGCTGGCTTCATTACCTCTAACGTCCCAGTACTAGGCATGTATCATAGGAAAAAAGCCCTTCTAGGACTGGTACCAGAATCAATTTCAAAGCTTTTCCAGTGTAATCTCAAAACTAAAACAACCCAAAGCTCTGTTAGAGGGTACTGTGTGTTCCTTACAAATGAATCTCCTTAGCAGAGGTCCGCTCTATCAAGGCCCTCTCTGGATGAATGACCTACCCCCTCCCTTTTTCACCTTAAGAATCTCTGCCAATTCAAAAAAGAACTCCATCACCTCCTGGCAGAATACCAAGAGTGCAACTGCTGTACACAGTGATAGTTTTATCCCCTGCCCTACACTTTCAACCCTTACCCCCACCGTCCTACCCCTCTTGCCCAAGAGTCCTCACCCCCCCCAGTTGACTTACACTTCCCCTAGGCTGCCTCATGCATACAACACTTATTCTCCCTCATTACCACATCTCCTTCTCCTATTCCCTAATAACTTTATACAATATGCCTCCTCTGTGCCCATGCCAATACTCTTCTTACCTTCTTCTTCATTCCCTTTTCCTTAGCAAAGCCTATTTTGGTTGCAAGCTACAAACAACCTGCACTTAGTAACTAGACCTATAGATTAAAAATATTTCTGTTATAAAAGTATTTGTATTTTATGTTATACTCCACATTTATCTTGCTTGTAAAATAGCCTTGTTACATGGCTATTGTATGTTCTTGACTTATGATGTAAATTGTACTGTTGAGTCTGTTCTTCTACTGACTCAGAGCCTTTGTAAAACAGCCAGTTTGGCTCAAATGTTGTAATTCTGAAACTGAAATAAATAAATTAAGTGAGTTCCTGGGTAAAAAATGTGCATTGACGGTTCAGTGTTTAAACACCACAGCAGGTGTTTTGACTGATCCTCTCTTGATGGCTCAATAATTCAACACCTTCTTCACTGATCTTTCGAGATATACTTCCAGAGACTTATTTAACAAAAATGTTGGGCCAATTAATAATAAACACAGTGATCTGGAAGTGACCCAATCTAAGTTTTATTTTGGACATTTGGCACCAGCCAAGATACTAGAATATCTGTTAAAGTTTAATCCACGCCCATCACAGGGTATGGATGCTCTGGGTTAAAGGCATATGAGGATCACCATGGATATTCTGTGTTACCCTTTATCTATTATTTTTAATCTTTCTTTCGTGCTTCCAAATTCCTAAGCACTAGAAAGAAGCAAATGTTGTACCAATTCCAAACAGGTGACCTTTCAAATATACAAAGTAGGGCAGATCTTGTCAAACAAATATGTTACACTTCTAAAATAGGGTAAATAGGGCACTATATATAGGGAAATCTGTCAATGTGATCTTTTTAGAGTTCTCTAAAGCTCTTAATAAAATCCCACATACAGAATTAATAGTCTCATTATACAAATTAGGGATACAGAACAACATAGTCAATTGGATCCATTCATGGGTCACTGATAGAAAACAGCGTGCATGCATAAAAGAAGTATATTCAAAATGGGTTGAGATATCTGGTGCAGTACTCCAAGGTTCCTTTTTGGGACCTTGCTTGTTTAACATTTATGTTTCATCCATCCAATATGTTCATGATAACATCTGGCTAACGAAATTTGCTGATGGTTGCAGGTTGGGGGCCATTGTACAAAATCAAGAAGATGCTGCAGCCCTTCAACAGGCTTTAGATTACATTCAGAAATGGACATCAGAACATAAACTACAGCTAAATTATGATAAATGTATTGTAAAGCACAAGGGGAAAAGAAACCAGAATAACATGTATTCATTAAATACAAACAACCTAAAAAAACAGCTGAAGAGAAAGATCTGGGTATCACAATCTCACACGACCTCTCTTTGTAATATTGCAATAACGTAGTCCATAAAGGGAATAAAATATTGAACTCTATTTTCAGGAACATGGATAGCAGAAGCCACAAGGTCTTGGTCCCTCTCTATGCATCTTTGGTGAGGTCCATTCTGCTGTATGGAGCCCAGGTTCGGTCATCATACAGGAAGGTTGAACTCCAAATAATTGAGAGGGTGTAGAAAAGGGCAACAAGAGCTATCAAAGATCTTAGGGGAACAAATAATCAGGAGAGATTGAGTGAGTTAGACATGTTTACCCTGGAATATAGGAGATCACGGGGAGACTTGTGTCTTTTACATAGGGCTTGGTCAGAAAATTATTTATGGGATATTCTAGGGCTACAATTTAGAGAACAGACTTATACCACCCATTCTCATCCACTACAATTGAAAACAAAGAACTGTAAATTGATGAAAAGTAATCAGTGGTTCAATCAGAGAGTGGTTCCAATGTGGAATGGAGTCCCTACTGAGGTTATAGGGTATACCACCACAGAACAGTTCAATAGGAAATTAGATAAATATTTACTGGGCAATATGTAATATATGGTAATTATTAAGGTGAGCTCCATGGACAAAAATCTATTACCTTAAACTCTGTATATACCTATGAAACCTATAACCTTATTTCACTTTTGGCCCCCTTTCAAAGATTTTAATCAATTGGTAGAGCATCTCACAAAATATGATGCAGTAACACTCGCCCAACAGGAGTTTTGACCAGGGAATGGTATAGCAACAGCCTTGGTGGGGTTCACAGGTGCTGTTCATGGGGCCCTTGATAATGGGCACATTGTTACAGCACTGTTAGTGGACCTCACCAAGGATTTCAATCTAGTTAATCATGACTTACTAAAATATGCACTTATCCAAACAGGGATATCACAGGACATTGTTGGATGTGCGGAGATTATTTATTGGAATGTACACAGCGAGCTAAGGTCAATGGCTGCCTCTTGCCCCCTTCTCTAATCACTATGGGTGTACTTCAGGGCTTAGTTTTGGGTCATCTTTTGTTTAGGTTATTTTTAAACACACTGAATTCAGTTTGTTTTTATTCTCAGAATATTATGTATGCAGATTATGCAGTGATCCTCATAAGTGGAACTGATTTTGATCACCTGGCAAGTGATTTTTTTGTCTATACAGAACTGGTTCTGTGACCATAGGCTAGTGCTAAATTAGAAAAAAAACAAAGACTATGGTGTTCTATTGCCACCAGAGGAAGATTGAATTGGAACTTGCTCTGTCCCTGCACTCTATTACAGGTGCAGATAAAGCAGGTTGATTATTTTAAGTATTTAGGTTTGATTGTGGATTCAAAAATGATCAATAAATATCATATTCAAAATTTAGTTAAAATTGTGCACCAAAGAATAATAACTCTTTATAGAGTGAATTCTCTAGTTATTCCAACAACTAGAACACTACTAGCACAGAGTTTTCTCTTAACTGCTATAGATTATGGTTTAGATTTTCTACCATTCTGCCAGTGATAGGCTACTTTCAAAGGTTATAACACTGTTAAACCACATTGCTAGGTTTACTACCCATCTTCCATTAAGAATGCATCTTTTATTCCTAAAACAAGCAGGCATACTTTCATTGGAACATAGATTTAAGCTACAAACAGGCATGTTTGCAAAAAAGATTACCTTAAACAAAGTTCCAGTAATTCCCCATAATTTGATTGAAAAATATGTAAATCCATTTCATACCAGATTGTCAGGTTACTGTTATTTTACTTTGCCTAAAATGAATACTGCCATGGGTCAACAAACCTTGTTATATAACTTACCTAGGTTTTTAACTTCATTTTGACTAAAATAGACTGCTTAAGAACATCAAGTCACAGGTTTAGAAATGAACTGAGGGACTATCTGATAGAAGAAAATAAATGTGAAAGTTTTGGGTAACTTGTTGCACTGTTTGTTATAGTCTGTGCCATGTGCTTTTTTATTTTTGTATTTACTATTATGTTTTTGATTGTATTTATTTGTATTATGTGATCTGTACTCTGGTTGACCGTGAAAAAAGGTCCTTGGCCCATGGACTAACCACTAGCCACCAGGGAAGTTTTTATTTATACTTGGGCTGGCGGTCTCAGAGACCACTGGCATCAAGGAATCTTCTTTTTCTACTTGGGCTGGCAATCTGTGAGCATTGGGGAGTATTTTTACTGACTGGACAGCGATTAGCTGTGAGGAGGAACACCACTAGTACCACGGAGTAAGTTAAATTTTTGCTGATTGGGCTAGCGATCGATAGTGGGGGGCACACTACTAGCATCAGGAATAAATTTATACATTTACTTACTGGGCTGTGATCAGTGATCAGTGGGGAACATCACAATACCAGTAAATAAACTATATGATTGTCAGGTTGGTGATGGGTGGGGGTGCCCAATCCTAACTATTACCAACAGGCATCAAAAGTGGGACTAAAATTTCTACTCCAAATGGGGAGAAGTGACAAGTGGCATTCCTCAGGGTTTCATCCTGGGACCAACCCTTTTCAACATAGTCATGCCAACAATGCAATCCCTGGATAGTAACTGGTTGAGTAAACATGCTGATGATAGCAAGTTAGGAGCAATAATAAATAGTAAAGATGCAGCACACAAACTCCAGGAAGACATATACCAACTGGAGTTATGGACACAGAAAAACAAACTAAAATTTAATGAGGACTAGTGCAGGGTTATTGACTTTTGCAATAAAAATCAGAAATATAATTACACCTTAAACAATACTACTATACAGGAAACAACAAATGAAAGGGATCTGGCAGTAACAATAACCAACAACTTCTCTTTTGATACACATACTGTATAAGGGCTAGCATAGAACAGTGTAACAAAACACTTGGGTACATCTTAAGAATATTAAAAGTAGAGAACCTTCAGTAATTATACAATTATATTCATCATTGGTCAGGCCCACCTAGAATATTACTCTCCTTTTGTGCTCCACAAAATATGAGGAGCTAAAGTAAAACAGTGTAACAAAATAATAGGGTACATCTTTAAGAATATTAAAAGTAGAGAACCTTTAGTAATTATACTGTTATATTCCTCATTAGTCAGGCCTCACCTAGAATATTGCTGTCCGTTTTGTGCTCCACAAAATATAGAGAGAAAACTTATAGAAAGAGTACAAAGAAAGGCCACGAGAGAACTCACAGGGTACATCTTAAGGGATATGGAAAAGGCTGAGAGAACTTCATATGCATTCAATGGAATACAGGGTATTGAGAGGAGATCTATGCCTGATGTTTGGTGCAACCAAAAACAGTTACACATGGGAAACTATTGGATTGACCAAACAGAGCACTACCAAAAATACACATACTCATGAGCTTAAAATAGAAGAAGTTAACCAAAACAACAAGAAGAAACAAATGGTTTACCCAAAGGGTGGTTACCATATGGAACTCACTACCAGAAAACATAGTAATGAATGAAATGATGGATGCATTTAATAAGTCTCTTGATCAACATATGGGTAATAAGAAATATGAGTTTTCCCACTGAAAAGTGGCAAGTTAATAAAAGGTCCAAAGACCTCCTGACTCATATATCATCTATGATCCTCTTTTGCAGCAACTTGCATGCCCAATGGACTCATTTACATGGCTGCTTTTGTGAATACCATATAGCGCACTGGCACTATTCGTTGCTGATCCATTTCCTGGGATATAAGTCAGGGTGGCACCAGTGGGGTTATAGGTAGTGGTAATGGGGTTACTGCTGACTTGACCTAGCCCTATTCACAGTCAGATAGTGTGGTATGATATTCATCTGTGAATAGGACCAATGCAAAGTGCAATGAAAAATGTTGCGTTGTCTTTGTGAGTTTTGTGAATCTGGCCTCTGCTCCTTAAAGACTTCTAGACTTTCACAGAATTTATTGAAAAATACCAAAAACACTTTGGAAAAGAATTGCCATGTTGCCTGAATTTCTCTGGCTGAATTTCACATTCCACATTCCACATGGCTCTTCTGAGGACTAAAATTGCTTAATCAAAATACTGAGGGCCTGGGAGATTGAGAAAGGAAGAGCAGCAATGCATAAGCACATTTGCAGAACCATGTGGTAAGTCCAATTAGCCATTTTAACTTAAACTCAGTTTCTGTTTTCATTAATATTACCAGTAAAAATAAAACAACTTATATTCTATATATTCATTTATAATTAAGCACAGCCAAAGTCCATTTTGCATGAAAACCTATATTACTGAGAGAAGGAATGTTGACCAGGACACCAGGCTTAATGCACCCTACTTAATTAAAAGTGCCATGAGACATGAGAAACTATCATAAATGGGCAGAGGAGAATTTGGCTTAATATCTTATCCAGAGGTAGACATAACAAAATAGTAAATCAAGTAATATATATAGGTAAAACTTTAATGTTCAGCAATATGCCATTACATTATAAAATCCACATAAAAACAATACAAAAAGACAACATACAGATATGTGTAAGAAGCCTCTAACATTTTATGGAGCACACAGCACTCTTATTACATCATTTGGGCAGATACTCTAAACAATTCAGAGGTGTTCCTTATTGCATTATTATAACACTCTTTTCTGAATACTCAAAATATATAAAAATTCTCATAACGTCCAGTATGTTAATAAATATGAGTTTCATCTATAATCTAATATAGTAAGCAATAGATTTTCACAAAGTTTCCTCAATGGATTATCTTACTTTAAATGTAAATATATATATATATATTTTTTTATTTATTAATGATATCGGAATTATAAACCTTTGAGTGAGAGTCTCTGTTACAAAGGCTCCATGTCATAGTAGTACAAAATGAATGAGATACAGCTAGGGAACAGACATACAGTGAGAATCAAGGTTCCTATACAGAGTAATAGCTAAGTAGTTACAATAATTTACAATAGTTTTCAAGATTCCTCTACAGAGTGATAGCAAAGGTTGTCACAGAAAGTTTCAGCAACAGATATTAGCAATGACATAACATAGCAATATAGATGGGGCAATATATATAATAATAATAATACATTTTATTTTGCATAAATGCCTTTCAGGCCATCAAGGCGCTTTACAAAAAGATAAAAACATCCATGTAAAACAATACACATGATACTAAATAAATAACATACAAATAGAATAAATAACAGGGAATGAGAATTATATGGAGATACCATAAGCAAGACTCCATAAAAAGGTTCTCAATGCCTATTTGAACCCCTACACAGTCATGCACTCCCATAGCTGATGGGGTAGAGAATTCCAAAGGGTTGGGGCCATGTGCAAAAATGCACAGGCCCCAGAAGATTTCAGATACACCCTCGGAATCTCTAGCAAACCCTCGTCAGCCGAGCGCAGCTGTCACACCAGGTGGTACAGGACAAGAAGCTCTTTCAAGTAGTCGGGGCCCAGTCTGTGTAGGGCTTTATAAGTCAGTAAACCAACTTTAAAGGTGATCTGCCACCTAATCGGCAGCCAGTGCAGATTACGCAGCACGGGGATAATATGAGATACTCGAGAAGCCCCAGTTAACAATCATGCTGCTGCTGTATTCTGCACGAGCTGCAGGCAGTAGATTTCAACCCCAGAAAGTCCTAAGTACAGGGAGTTATAATAATCAAGGCACAAAGTCATAAAGGCATGGACTAATGTAGGCAGGTCTCCGGATGGAACCAGGTGCTTAATCCTGGAGATATTCCTAAAATGATAAAAGGAAGATTTGATGATGGCCGACACCTGAAATCATAAAGTCAGCCTGTCGTCAAGCACTACCCACAGGTTTTGCACCTGTTCAGAGGATAGGACCTGAGAGCCCCTGAGAAAAATTCCTGAGGGCTGATCAGCCCTAAACCCATCTAGCCAGTGACCTGGGTCCACTACCATCACCTCCGTCTTTCCGGCATTCAACTTTAACCAGCATGAGTTCATGCAGTCCTGTATTTCAGTGAGGCAGGTATTAAGTACTGAGACAGCTCTATCCTGGTCAGGGGCAAAAGACAGGTAGAGCTGGGAATCATCAGCATAGCAGTGAAACCTCAGCCCATACCATTTACAATGTCTCCAAGAGGCAGCATATACACTGCAAACAATATGAGGGACAGAATTGAACCCTGAGGGACCCCACATGGCAGGGAGAAAGGGCCCGAGAAAAATACCTGACACCACTCTCTGACTCCGGCCAGTGAGGAAGGATGTAAACCACCTAAGGGCCGTACCTGACAATCCACAGATGGACCTCAGATGTCCAAGCAGCACCGCATGGTCTACAGTGTCAAAAGCTGAAGAGCGATCAAGGACCACTAAGCTAGAATGGTTCCTCCAATCCCTTGCCATCAGGAGATCATAGAGCACCCGAACAAGTGATATCTCAGTACTGTACCTCTTATGAAAACCGGACTGGAGAGGTGGGTGAGATACTGACAACAGTAAAAATGGAAAAGGAACTGAGGGTAATTATATCAGATGACCTAAAGGTGGGCAAGCAATGTGAGAAGGCAGTAAGGAAGGCTGGGGGGATACTGGGATACATAGAGAGAGGCATCACTAGTAGAAAACAGAAAGTTGTTATCCCTCTGTACAGAGAGTTGGCGAGACCCTATCTGGAGTACTGTGTGCAGTTCTGGAGACCCCATCTCCACAAAGACATAGACAGAGTGGAGGCTGTCCAGAGGAGGGCAACCAAAATGGTGCAGGATCTGCACCAAAAGACATATCAAGAAAGACTAAAGGAGCTTAATATGTATACCCTTGAGGAAAGAAGGGAGAGGGGGACATGATAGCAACTTTCAAGTACCTCAAGGGAATCAACAAAGTTCAAGAGGGTAGTATATTTCAGAAAAAGAGATGTGCAAGAATAAGGGGGCACAATTTGAAGATAGAGGGGGACGGCTTAGAGGTAATGTGAGGAAGTATTTTTTCACAGAGATGGCTGTGGATGCATGGAACAGCCTCCCTGAGGAGGCCATGGAGTCAGAAACAGTAGGGGAATTCAAGAATGCATGGGACAGACATAAGGCAGTCCTAGTGGGGGGTAGGAGGAAGTAAGCTGTTGGTTAACTAGGATCTGCAGCTTATCTGTTAGGTAGGAAAATGGGCAGACTAGGTGGGCCAAGTTGTCCTATTCTGCCATCAAGTTCTATGTTTTTATGTTCTATGTTTCTATGAGCACTATCTGAGCCAGGATCAGGCTGATCCTATCCCAACAACCCATAATCAAGGAAGTTGGGCCTGGATCCAAACTACAGCACGTAGGGCGCACACCCTGGTCAATCCGCATGACACCCGCTTGCATGGGCAAGGCAAAGGTACTCCAGGAAGCTTGAGGTGAGGTGACCAAGCACCGATCATCAGTAACCCTCATAGAGTGCGTTGAACAAACTTCCAACCTGATGTCAGCCACTTTATCCTCAAAGACTCGAGCAAGCTCATCGCACTCTACTTGCAAAAAAGGTCTTCAGAGCTGCAGACAGATTGGGTTGCATAACCTGTCAACAGTTTGGAAGAGCTAGGCTGGTTGATACTCAGTGGCAGCAACCTCCCTGGACAGGAATTCTGCCTTCTTACGGGAGATTGTTGATTGGTAAATCTTATAATGTTCAACCAATCTAAAGTGTTCGGCAACCAGGGTGGATTTCCGCCAATGCCGCTCCAACCTACGTCCTACTGGCCACAACTCCCTCAAAGGCCCATCAAACCAAGGGGCCCAAGGGCAAAATGGGAGAGGACAAACGTGGACAGGAGCAATCAAGTCCAGAGCTGACGAGATGGCCTTATTGTAGGCCACCACTAAAGTCTCTGGGCTCGAGCTGGTCGCAGGAAACTCCGAGAGGTCAATCACCACTGCTAGGCCTTCAGGACTCACTTCCCTTAAAGGGCAGTAACTGACCATCTCCACAGGGGCAGGCCTCTGAAGGGGGGCACAAAAGTTGAACCTCACAGTGTAATGATCAGATCAACTGACTGGTTCCACCTCCAAGTCAGAGGCCTCGATCCCCAGGAGTTAAACCAGATCAAGAAAGTGACCAAATTTATTGGTGGCAGAGGTAACAAACAGTGTAAAGCCCAAAGATGTCATAATCTGGAGGAAGTGTTATCCAAACTGCGAGAGATAGTCATTGACCCAGGCATTAAAGTCTCCAAGTACCATTGACCTGGGGGAGTCCAATGCCATGTTGGCAACAAGTCTGCTACTTCCTGCAGGAATCGTTTCTCATCCCCGGGTGGACAGTAGACAAGAGCTAACCTGCAACCTACACCAGCCACCATGGTTCACTCAAATGATTCAGCTTCCTCAACTGCTACATTCATGAGGCCCAACTTGGTCTTAAAACAGACCACTACCCCTCCCCCCGCGATCCAATCTCAAGCGGTGTATCACTGAGTACCCAGTCAGAATTGCAGCATCCAAAGTGGGGCCAGCATTTACATCCAACCAGGTCTCAGTGATACAAGCCAGATGAGTTGTTTCAATAAGATCTGCAATAATTGCAGTCTTATTTTTAATAGATCTTGCATTGCATAACACTGCTCGAGTTGGATGGGCTTCAAGGACCACCCCAGCTACTTGCCTGCCAACAAGGCAGTGCCCTTGTGTAAGGAGACTAGATAAGATGCACCCCATTCCAGACTCCATTTCACTCCAGGGCATGTTCTTGGCCTAACCAGACCGATGTGAGAGGTGCATTCATTAGTCCTCCAGTGTCACCCCCACCCCACCCCTCTCTTACAAGTGATACCCAGCGCATGACAAGTGGTGAGGTTGATAACAACAGGGGGAAGGGCAGAGGGCATGGAGAGTGGAAGATGATTAGCGCATGACTGGGGGGGATCCTACACATTTTACAATAAAAATGAACACCAATATACACAACATTCAGGCACTCAACCTCAAAGACCCCCAAAAGAAAGCAATAAAATTACAGAACAATACCCACCCACTAAAAATATATTTAAAATACCACCCTACTCCCCACTGTTTGGACGATTTCAGTCCCAGAAACTATTACAGCCCCCTCTCACAGGATGCAAAAAACACATATAAATTCACCCTCCCCCTCAAGTCCTCTCACAGCCAAGGAGAAGGGAAATTCCAGGCACACTCTCACTGCCCAGAATAAAATAAATCAATCAAAAACAAATAAAAATAAACATAAACATAACACTCAAAATATGAAGAAATAAGACAAATAAAATATGGACACCCAGGTCCTCTCACCACCGGGGAGACCACAGAACAGTGGAAATGAAAATATAGCAAAATAATCCAGGAGAGAAATCATCCAAAGGTGCAGGTAAATCCAACAGGTAAATCCAGTCTGAAATAAGTCCAGCCAATAGAATCAAGTACATCCAAAACATGTGAATATGCCAGATGTTAACTGGATGACGTACTGCAGCCACATCCAAGAGCAGGGTTATTCTCAATGCCCTGCAGGGGGGCAGACCTTAGACAGCTAGTGTTGGAACCCACTTGGGAGGGAGCATTACTAGACCTGGTACTCTCAAATGGAGAGAGGATAACAAATTTAGAAGTCAGTAGACATCTGGGAACAAGTGACCAATGCACAGTGTGCTTCACAGTAAGCACAACCATCAAGACAAGCCATACAAAAACAATGATACTGGACTTTAGAAGGGATGACTTTGGCAAAATGGGTGAATACCTGAGGAATACTCTAGCAAATGTCCAAAAAGGAGGGGTGGAAGAACAATGAAGAAAAATCAAAACTGCCATTATAGAGGCAACAAGCCTTTGAATGAAACAAATAAAGAAAACAAAGTGGAGTAAAAAAACACCATGGTTCTCAAAAGAGGTGGTAGGGAAGTTTAAGGAGAAAAAGGCTGCATTCAAAAAGTATAAGGAATCACAGAAGGAGCACAACAGGGAACTGTATCAATTAAAGCAGAAAGAAGTGGGGAAGGCAGTCAGAATTGCAAAAGCCCAAACTGAGGAAAAAATAGCCAATTCAGTTAAGAAGGGGGATAAAACCTTTTACAGGTACATTAGGGAGCATAGAAAGGTTAAGGGAGGAATAGTGAAGATTAATAAGGGAAAGGGGAGGTGGGCAGAGGGAGACAGTGAAAAGGCAGAGGTACTGAATGAATACTTTTGCTCAGTATTAACAAAAGAAGATGAGGAGAAGTTACCTAAACCAGACAATAGAAGCACTCTGGATAGGGGGGTTGACACCAGTCCATTTACAGAAGAAAGAGTCCTGAAAGAACTCCTAAAACTCAAGGTGGACAAAGCAATGAGGCCTGACGGAATTCACCCCAGAATCCTAAAAGAGCTAAGGGAGGACCTAGTGACACCACTGACCACACTTTTTAACAAATCATGGGAGGATGGGGTGGTGCCTGAGGACTGGAGGAGGGCAGATGTGATTCCCCTTCACAAAAGTGGGAGCAAGGCAAAGCAGGAAACTACAGACCTATAAGTTTGACCTCAGTGGTAGGGAAAATGATGGAATCACTTCTGGAAAAAAGAATTGTTGAGTTCCTAGAGGCCAGTGGGGCACAGGACCCAAAGCAGCATGGATTTACAGCAGGAAGGTCATGTCAGATGAATCTAATTGATTTCTTTGACTGGGTGACCAAAGTAATAGACCAGGGAGGGGCTGTGGATATGGCCTACTCAGACTTTAGCAAGGCATTTGACACAGTCCCACACAAAAGATTAATAATCAAGTTAGCTGGCCTGGGAGTGGGTCCCAGGGTGGTAGACTGGGTAGCAAACTGGCTGCACAACAGGACACAGAAGGTAATAGTGAATGAAACACCTTTTAAAGAAAGGGGGGTTACTAGTGGAGTACCTCAGGGCTCAGTACTGGGTCTAGTCCTCTTTAGCATCTTTATAGGTGACATTGCAGAGGGTCTGAAGGGAAAGATATGCCTCTTTGCAGATGACACAAAGATCTGTAACAGAGTTGATACACAAGGGGGGGTAGAAATGATGAGAAGGGACTTGGCAAGGTTGGAGGAATGGTCGGACATATGGCAACTTAGATTCAATGCAAAGAAGTGCAAAGTAACATACCTGGGAAACAAAAACCCAGGAGAAGAGTACACAATAGCAGGGGAGGTACTAACAACAACAAAATGGAAAGGGACCTGGGGGTAGTCATATCAGATGATCTAAAGGTTGGTAAGCAATATGGGAAGTCAGTAAGGAAAGCCAGGGGGATACTGGGATGCATAGGAAGGAGCATCACAAGTAGAAAAAGGGAAGTGGTTATCCCTCTGTACAGACAGTTGGTGAGACCCCATCTGGAGTACTGTGTGCAGTTTTGGAGACCTCTTCTATGCAAGGACATAGACAGGATGGAAGAAGTCCAGAGGAGGGCAATTAAAATGGTGTAGGGTCTGCATCATAAACCATATGAAAAGAGACTGAGAGACTTTAATATGTATACCCTTGATGAAAGGAGGGACAGAGGGGACATGATAGAAATATTCAAGTACCTCAAGGGAATCAACAAATTCCAGGAGGGTAGTATCTTTCAGAAAAAGAGATGTGTAAGAACAAGGGGGCACAATTTAAAGATACAGGGGGGATGGCTCAGGGGTAATGTGAGGATTTTTTTTTTTTCACGGAGAAAGTGGTGGATGCAGGGAACCACCTTCCTTGGAAGGTTGTTGGGTCTAAAACAGTGGGGGAATTCAAACATGCATGGGACAGACATAAGACAATTGTAGTGGGGGTGGCAGGAAGTAGGCTGTTGGTTAACTAGAATCTGCAGCTTATAAAGTAGGTAGGGAAATGGGCAGACTGGGTGGGCCAAGTGGTCCTTATCTGCCATTAAAGTCTATGTTTCTGTGTTTAATAAGACCAGCAAATAAATCAAAACCAGGATAGGGTCCGGCCAAGAAGAATCCAGCCAATGATCGACAGCAGCACAGGCCTACCAACTCCGCACCTAGAGGATCCCAACCAGAAATATTCCACTGCACCACCACAACACCTGGATCAAAGCCACAAAGTTGCCATTCCCGGGGGTCTAGGGGCACCCTAGGATCACCAGTCAACTTCCTGACTAAGGATCCCTGGAGCCCCAGTGAAGCAGCAGAATCTAGTTGGTGATCCCCAGCAAAGTCAGGCCAAAGTCAGGCCAGTCTCATAGAGTTCAAACTTCGGACCCACAAAACACAGTCTAGGGCCCACCACTCGATTCTTCAACCCAGCACACCAACTGGCACCTTCAAGCAATCCACATAGCTCCCAGAACTCCTTCCCAGGGTGGACTCCCACACACAATTTATTGGACTCCCACAGCTTCTCCTCGAACAGATACCTCAGTAGGGCAGCAGAGGGACAATATACAGGCCATGGTATGGAGGCAGAACCAAAAAGGGAGGGGCTAAGGCAGGAGGATTGTCTCTTGTCAAGAGGTAGGCAGCAGCAGCACCAGTAGGCTTTGGACGACCAAGGTATGAGTGGGAGGATGGTAGCTAAGGGTAGTCACAGCTGTGGGAGGTGAGCATATGGTGATGGAGTGAGGACTTAAAAGCCCAAGCCTACTTTCAGATGCGATGGTAGCATGGAGGGAGTTAAACCAGGATGGGGCTCTATACAAGAAAGACCTCTGGGCCAGGGAGGTCCTGACTCTGAGAATATGGAGAAAGGGTTTGGAGGAGCTACGGGTGGAGTGTGTAAGAGGAGCAGGCCAGATAAGTGAGGACAGCTGGAGTGGGCATACCAGCTAGAATTTTCTTGGCAAAGAGGCAGGTCTGATACAGCAGTCTCTCCTCAAAGTTGAGAATGTTTGCCATACAGTAGAGAGTGCAGGTGTAGGTAAGTCTGGAACTACCTGTAAGGAGGTGGCAGGCTTTGTTGAGGGACATTTTGATTCTATGTAGTGCAGTGTTATCCATAGCCCCGTAAACCAGAAGCCCACATTTCAATAATAACAGAATACCCTAGTGAATCCCCAGGCCCTGGCTAGCATCACAGAACACTGGTAGTCCTTCACTTCTGTCCCCCAAATTTTATGCTCTGCCTGGTATTTGGGCAGTACTTTAGAGCTTTATTCAGCCATGTCAGAGAGACACATCCCAGGGCCCCCTCTTGCGACAGATAATATTCAGCTGGATTTAAACCTGCTTGCACGACTTTTCACATTCTGTGTAGGCTGAAATGCCGTTTAACATACTCGGGGACCCATTTGGGACTGTATTACACCTACCAAGACCTACTGCAACTCTTCATTTCTTGTCCTTACTTACATTGCATTGTAGTCTATCTGAGACTATTAGGAATGGGCACCCAATTATGCAACACATTATCTAGCATCATTGTGTCATCCAGTTTAGTCCTTCCCATTAGCAAAGTAGAAATCTTAAACTTCAGGCACATTCAGTGTTAACTAAGCCCAATATTTTCATCTCCTGTGAGATATAACTACAGCTAACAACCAAAGAATCATGGGAGTTGTTTGTTAGAATGATAAATGAGATGGTAGACAGTCATACTCCTAAAAGAAAGTGTATAATCATAGGGGAAAAAATCCACCTTGGAGAAACAATGAGATAATTAGACTATGCAATAAGAAACGAATGTTGTTTGGGAAAATGAAACATTTAAAAACAAAGAATAGTAGGAATAGATATAAGCAGATATTAAGGCATCTAAAAAGTGAAATAAATAAAGCCAAATGACAGTTGGAATTTAGACTAACAGTGAGGAAGAATGATACTATAAGTTTCTATGCTTATGTTAATAATAAACAAGGAAGAGAAAATACGGTGGGCCCATTAAATATTAGCAGAGAAATGAGTTCTAAACCAGATGAAATATCGAATGAGCTTAGTAGATACTTCAGAAGAGTGTTTACTGAAGACAAGCACAACATGAAAAATTGCTTGGTTGAAATAGGAAATCTAAAGTCAGATAAAATAATAACAGTGGATAAAGTGTTAAAAAGAATAAGGCTATTGAACGTTGATAAGGCAGCTGGACTGGATGGAATCCATCCAAGATTCATAAAGGAATTGGAAGGAAAGTTTGCACCAATAATCACCCATTTAGATCAGAAGTCTTTGGCTGATGTTTATGTACCAAATGAGTGGAAATCTGCCCACATGGTGCCGATATTTCAAAAGGGAATAGGAGTGAGGCGGCTAACTGTCGGCTGGTGAGTTTGACCACAATAGTTGGTAAGATAATTGAGGGGATTCTCAATGAAGAGATTACAGAATATCTTGCAAAAAGAGGGATAATAGATAAAAACCAACATGGGTTTGTTAGGAATAGATCATGTGAGACTAACCTGATCTGCTTCTATAATTATATTGGTAAACAGGTTAATGCAGGTAGGAGTGTGGACATGACAAGGCTGGATTTTAGTACAGCATTCGATACAGTCCCACATGGAATAATAATCTCCAAACGTACAAGTATGGGTATTGATATTAGTATTGTAAAGTGAATTAAACACTGGCTGATGGAGAGAACACAATAAGTGAGGATATAGGGTCATCTATTGGGAAAGAGAGGGTTACAAGTGGAGTGCTGCAGGGATCGATGCTGGGACCCCTGTTGTTTAGCATTTTTATAAATGACTTAAACATAACAAGTGGGAACAAGATGGTTAAACTTGCAGATGATGTGAAGTTGGGAGGGGTGGTAGACACCTTTGAGGATAGACTCATGTTTGGTCAGGACTTGATATACATCTCGGAATGGGCAGTGAAAAATAAAATGAGTTTTAATATGGAAAAGTGCATTATAATGCATATGGGGAGAGAAAATATCAAGCAGGATTATTGTAGCCAAGGCATAAAGTTGAAAGTCTCAAATTGTGAAAGAGACTTGGGTGTCTATATACAGAAGGATATGAAAAGTGGGACCCTTAGTAAAAATACTGCAAACAAAGCAGTGCACTTAGTAAACTGTATCAGAAGGGGTTTTCAGTCCAGAAGTGAAGTGGTGCTGCTTCCACTGTTTAGATCCTATGTTAGGCCGTGCTTGGACTATTGTTCCACCATTTGGAGTCACTACTTAAGGAAGGATAAAATGCTGGTCGAGAAACCACAAAGATCACTTACCAAAATGATATCAAGGTATAGGGAGAAATCTTTTGAAGATAGATTGAAAACTCTGGGCTTGTGGTCGTCAGACATCAGACGCACTAGGGGGGGATCTACTGGATAAGACGCTGAAACAGGAAGATCTAAAGAGTGAACTAGGATTAGCATTTAAAGAATGTAAATATGAGTTGAGAGGGCACAACCAGCATTTGGAGGGTGAAAGGAGCAGGAAAGATGTGAGAAGGTATGGTTTTAAGTGCAATGTGATACAGATGTGGAATAAATTGCCTGCAAATGTTGTGGAGGCAGTAAATTTGCATACATTTAAAACAAGGTTGGATCCTTATTTTTTAGTTGGTAACCTATGTTACCTTCACTGAAATGGTGGGGAATAGCCTACATGGGCCATGCCTTTTTGGTCGTCTTAAAATCTCCAGTATGCTCTCAAGTATATAGCAAGCATTCAAAACTGTAAGAATAGAATAGTTCCGAGTTCTGAGTATTTGTTTAATGTGAACTCAACTTATATAATTAAGTCTAATTAAAACTTATTCTGAAGTCTTTTCAAACTTTGCAATACTGAGTCATACAAATCAAGCAAGTACTTCAGAAAAATAATAAAACCAAAAAACAAGCACAGTAGGAAAAACACTTATATAGCAGCAAGTTTACTTATAATCACTGATAGAGCTAGAAGAAATAAAATATTTAAAAGGCTCCTTTGCCTTGGAATCCAAAAGAAAAGAAAATAAGTAGCTCTTCAGGTGACAATGCTTACATCAATTCTCCACACAGTAAATTTGTATTAAGTTGATACTCATTTATTCCACTTAGGAGGGTTCCGAAATTTAAGTATGAGAACAAAACCTATAGCACTTTCAAATACACATAATCTGCATTTGACCAGCAGAGAGCCACTTTACCTAATCTTACATCTTCTGTGGTTAGCACCAAATATGCAGAAATTATTAAGGCAAACCCAGTTCATGTAGCGACATCAGTTTATATCCTAGTGGGATTGTTCCACTCAAGTTCGGCTCCTTAAACAGATGTCCCAATTCCAACATGTGATTCACTAGCCAGGTGGACCACAGCCACCATAATTGTGAATAAACAATAGTAATTGCCAGCGTGTTCAAACACAGCTGCAAATCATGAACATTACTGGCACCCCAAGCACATAAGGGAATATTAAACAAACTGGAAAAACAGACTGAACATGCCTCTGGTAAGATCATTTTAATCACTTTGATCAGTGATTACCTATCACTAGAACAGCATCTGTAATAATCAGGAAAGGAGATATCTTAAGTCAGGATATGTTCTTAGACTCCTTTCTTATCGAGGTGTCTCATCAGCTGAAAATTCACAGATTCTTAAAATTCTCTTGGTGCACAAATCATTTTACAACAAATTTTGTAATGTGTAATCTCCACCAAAAAACAGCCTCCTGAACGAACTCCAAGTACTTCTCTTCTCAGCATAAATAAATACGAAAACCTTTCCATAGTAAATTCAGCCATTTCCACATCCTGTGCTACTGCAATTCCCAGACTCCTCAGCAGTCAAGAAACTTTCCTTAAAAGCCCACTGCACAATCTCCAAATCTTCTTTGGGTTCAGATCCACACTAGTAGCAGATTCAAACAAAGAAATGAGCAAACAAGCAATTTTGCAACAGACTAAAATTGGACCGAGTCTTACTTTAAATTTCAAAACTTCGGTACCCCATAAAATTGCACATTACTGACAATGTACTGTACTTTTAAATTAAACATTGGTAGACAAAGTACAATACTGCATCAGACAATGTGGCCAAATTCAAGATGAATTTCATTCATGGGTCCATCCTGACTCTAAATATATCTGTTAAAAATGTAAAGTTAAACCTCTTTGGTAAGCTGTTCTGTGTACATTACCAATGCTAACAATCTTCATTGGGATAATATCTCTGGGAATATACAAGTATCATGCTCGGTGCTACGATTTCCAGCTCAAAATAATGGGAGTTTAGTTCATGGACTCCAAAATAAATCTTAAAAAGCCAAAATATATGTTTTACAGCACTAGAACAGCCGGTTGGATTTTGGAGCAGAGCCACATCATGGCCATATTGCTGCTCCCCCAGCCAAATCAGATAATGTGGATGTAGATAATGTGAGCATAATATTAACAAACTCTGGTCAGAGCCGATATGGCTGTCCAGCGCAACTGTAATGCTTTTGTGTGGCAAGAGCTCTGAGTATGGTTTTACTTGTTCTTGACTCATCTGAGCCTGCCATAGTGAAGACAATGGCTCTGGCCATTCTGAGTAGTTTTTGACCTCTTTGGCAAATTCATGCAGTTAAAGAACATCACAAATAATTCACAAATATTATCAGAATCTACCCCCAAAATATTCACAAACTGTTTGGTTGCAATCTCTTGAGTGGTTGAGAATAAGAATGGGCCATACTGAGCAGTTTCTTGACCATTTTGGAAAATTCATGTAATTAGATGAGCTCATGAATAATTCATGAACATTGGCAGAATCTGTCCAAAAATGGTTCCAAACTATCCGGTTGCTGTCTTTTGACTACTTGGGAGCTAGAGCAGGCCACACTGAGCAATTTTGTGACCATTCTAGCAAATTCTTGTAATTAGAGGAGCTTACCAATAATTCATGAATTTTATCAGAAATTGAGAACAAAATGGTTCCAAACTGTCCAGTTGCAGTTACATGACTGTTTGGGAGCAATAACTGGCCATACTGGGAAGTTTTATGGGAATTTCGGCACATTCATGCAATTAGATGTGCTCACGAATAATTCACGAGCATTGACAGAATCTGTCCAAAAATGACCCCAAACTGCCTGGTTGCTGTTTCTTTACTACTTTGAAGCTACAACGGGCCATACTTAGCAGTTTCATGATCATTCCAATAAATTCTTGTAATTAGAGGAGCTCACCAATAATTCAAGAATTGTGTCAGTAACTGACAAAACTGGTCACAAACTGTCCAGTTAATATCTCTTGATGGCACAGTCCCTCATGCACAAGATGGCCACTGGAGTTCGGTGCACATGTGCAAGTTATCGTGCATGCACAGAAAGCTCTAGTGGCCATCTTCAACATGGACAGTATTCCAGCAAATTCATGTAACTAGAGGAGCTCAACAATAATTCACAAATTGTCAGAAAGTGACAAAACTGGTCCCAGACTGTCCAGTTAATGTCTCTTGATGGTACAGTCCCTCATCCCAAAGATGGCCACTGGAGTTCAGTATGCATGTGCGAGTCATCGTGCATGCACAAAAAGCTCTGGTGGCCATCTTCAAAATGGACAGTGCCATGTTTCTCCAGTTCCCCCGTGTTTCTCCATCAGCTCGACTGCAGCTGTACTAGCTATGGCCAGAGTTTGTTGCTTTGTGAGGCTATATTCCAACATGCTTGGAACAGTTGCACTTTGCTCCAAACATGTTTAACTATAGCAAATTAAGTGAACTGTTGTAATTTGCACTAAGGAAAGAGACTTAAGGGGCAGCCTGATACCTTTTAATATGGGGCCATTATTTTGTATTGGTCTTACATATTTTTAATATACTTATATATAGGATCTGTCTAATTTATTGAACTATGCGTGTTAGAGGTTTTTAACTTTTTAACTGGTGAGTAATGGGTAATGAGTTCATAGACTGCAGTTTCATACAGCAGCCCTGCTGTTTCTAGTACACACACACCCATACACACACACACACAAACTCCACAACTTACTTTCAGAAAGACATGTAAAGAGCAGGTGTTTACTGCTAAGAAATAGATTAAACATAGAAGCATAGAAACAGAGAATTTGACAGCAGGTAAGGACCGCTTGGCTCACCTAGTCTACTCATTCCCCTAACTGATGGATAAGCAGCAGATTCTAGTTAATCAACAGCTTACTTCCTCCTATCCCCCACTAGAATTGCCTTATGCCTGTCCCATGTATTCTTGAATTCTCCCACTGCTCCTGACTCCAGAACCTCCTCAGGAAGGATGTTCTATGCATCCACAACCCTCTCTGTGAAAAAATACTTTCTAACATTACCTCTGAGCTGTCCCCTCTCTAACTTTAAATTGTACCCCCTTGTTCTTGCATATCTCTTCTTCTGAAAGATGCTACCCTCTTGTACTTTGCTAATTCCTTGAGATACTTGAAAGTTTCTATCATGTCTCCCCTCTCCCTCCTTTCCTCAAGGGTATACATATTAAGCTCCTTTAGTCTCTCCTAGTATGTCTTCTGGTGCAAACCCTGCACCATTTTGGTTGCCCTCCTCTGAACAGCCTCCACTCTGTCTATGTCTTTGCAGAGATAGGGTGTCCAGAATTGCATGCAGTACTCCATGTGGGGTCTCACTAACTGTCTCTACAGAGGGATGACAACTTCCTGTTTTCTACTATTGCTGCCTCTCCCTATGCATCCCAGTATCCCCCAGCCCTCCTTACTGCCTTCTCACATTACTTGCCCACCTTTAGGTCATCTGATTTAATTACTCCTAGGTCTCTTTTGATTTTTGTTGTTGTTATTAACTCACCCCCCCCTCCATTGTGTACTCTTCTCTTGGGTTTTTGTTTCCCAGATGCATTACCTTGCTCTTCTTTGCACTGAATCTGAGCTGCCACATATTTGATCATTCCTCCAACCTTGCCAAGTCTCTTTCCATCCTTTTCACCCCAGTTTGTGTATCAACCCTGTTGCAGATCTATGTGTCATCTGCAAAGAGACATACCTTTCCTTCCAGGTGCTCTCCAATGTCACTTATAAAGACATTAAAGAGGACCTTCCCAGTAACGAACCCTGCGGTACCCCGCTAGTTACCTTCCTTTCTTCACTGTGGACTCCATTTACTATTACCCTTTTATCTATTGTATTTTGATGTGCTAGTCATTACTTTCTTTTTTTCAATTCAACCTTTATTAACAGATTTGTCCACAACATTGGAGGCAGTTAACATGAGAAGTAAAACATGAATACAGTAACATACTCTACTCAAACCGTCCCCACCCTTCCCCCCTGTACAGCAGTATTATGCCTCCTTACAACGTGGGTTCTAAGACATTATACATAGGTATACAGGGCTACCTACTATGAAACAGTACTTATATCCGGGTAGCTATTATTAAGGAGTGAAGGGGTTCCCGGATATGTGTGTAAACAGGTAATCTATTGTGAAGACTAGCTATAGCTTTCTCTGTATGAAGGTTAGCAAGGATTTCGTTCACCCATTCCTGTAATGTCAGAGTGACCTTATCTTTCCAGTGGCATAAAATACGTTTTTTGACAGATAGTGCATTCATGGAGATATGAAATCTTCTCATCTTGACCCTGATGGGGGACAGGTCCCCTAGCAGACAAATGTCGGGTGTGAAACACTCCTGCAGACCCAGTAAGGGGTCCAGAAAAGTTTTGATATAGTCCCACAAAGAAGATATTTTGGGACACGACCAAAATATATGAAGGAGTGTTCCTTCTCCCTGGGAACATCTAATGCATATGTTTGAGTCAAGGAGACCCCATTTCACTAACTTAACAGGGGTGTAATACATGTTGTGCAAAATGTGGTATTGCATAAGGTGCAATCTATCTTGGGACACATATTTATGACAGCACCTCCATAAGGCCTGCCATTTGGGAGAATATTGGGAAAAGATAGAACTCCAGAACCTAGTCGGTCCGAGGGAGCCCCCATACCATCTATGAAACAAATCTTGATATAATTTAGAAATGACACCCAAGGACCCTAACAGGGAGGAGGATTCCAGGATCAGGGCCCTAACCACCTGGCAAGGGGGGATATTGCCCAAGACTGTTGTAAGTAAATGCTTTAATTTGACCACTTTGAATTGTGAGTATACTGGGATATTAAATTTCCGGATAAGTTAGTCTGCTGAAAGCCATTTTCCCTTATCATCCAAGAACTAGTCATTACTTTCTACTTTTGCAACAAAATATGTGTTAGCGCACTGTAACTAATAGTTTTTTGTCTTTACTTTTCACACTGTTAGTAAAAATGAATTCACAAGCTTCCTCATGGAACACTTGACCTGTCACCACCGGGAGACACATGAGCCAGCAGCAAAGGCTCCTTCCTCCACATGCTCCCTCATGGAGCACTTGACCTGTCACTACCAGGAGACACAGGAGCCTGCAGTAAAGGCTCATTCTCCACAAGCTCCCTCACAGAGCACGTAATCTGCCACCACCAGAAGACACAGGAGCTAGCAATAAAGGTTAGCACAGAAGCCTCTCCAGGTTTTGAATGGGAGAGAGAGCATTATTGAACTATTCTAACAAGGAACAGCAAAAATACTTGTTTTTCCCTGTTTACCTCTCTGCTAGTTGTTTCTGCAAAGTACCTGCACCTTTTCTACATGTTACCTTAATTAATTTTCATTGGCTGAGTGCAGCACATAGATTTTTAGCAACCAGTTATTATATAATCAGCCTGTATTGTTAGAAGTTTAGCCTGGTTTAGTTTGTTCCACTTACCTGGAGTTGACACTGTGATTTTATTGCCTATAATTCAGAGTCCCTTCTTCACTCCACTCTCAGTCCTCCTTTGGATGGCAGCCAACCTGCCAAGTTGGCGCATGCACAGTTGGCTCCCTCCCCCTTTCCTCTGGTATAGCTTTCCTGCTTCTGCCATCTGGCCCTTTGTTCAATGTGAATTCTCTACCCCCCCTTTCTGCTCTTAATCTAGATCCCTTTCTCTTCAGGCTCCTTCCTCCACAAGCTCCCTGATGAAGCACTTGACCTGCCACCTCCGGGAGACACAGGAGCCATCAGCAAAGGTTAGTGGAGAAGCTTCTGCAGATTTTGAATGGGAGAGAGCACATTGTTGAACTAGATTAGCCTGCCCCCACTTTGTGGACACTGCTCCATCACCCTGGTCTGGCCCCTACTAGAATTTATACCTCATAGTGGTCTCGTGACTAGCTCCTTACTTCCTGAACCTCCTTACTTCCTATATGTGGCATTCAAAGTCCCCTATTTCCATTTATTCTTTATATTTGTTGACCATTAGGAGTCACCCTTGTATCCCTGCTCCCTACTTCTCCATCTGTATTTCTAGCCTCTACTATTTCACCCAGCTCCTGACTTTACCCGTATTCCTTGTAACTTCCCCCTCTATTCCTTGTAACTTCCATTCTACCTCTTCACCTGTCCCATTAGGAACTTGAACCTCCAACCCTTTATACCAAAGGTGAATACCCTAACCACTGTACCAATTGGTGTGACCACTTCTGCCTGGTTATTTGGTACTCTTATCCACCCAGCAGCTTCCCATCTAGCCCCCATAGGTGACCTTGCCTCTTACTGGGGCTGCTGAAATTTTCAGTCCCTACACCTCCCCCTCATTTCCACCCAGTGAATTCTGTCCTACCAAACTTTTGAACTGACCCTGACTAATGATGTGGCACTACAACTGCTTGATCCCACTGGTCATCTTCATGGAGTCAGTGGACCCAACAGGCTATGTATGTCCCACAACTATGTTAACCCCTTCCCTACCACTCCTGACAAGCACAACACCAGTGACAGGTACCATAAGTATTAACACTGTCTACCTGCCCAGGCCATCCAAGTATAGCTGTCCTGATGCTCACCCTTCATCCCCTCAATATTTCCTTCTGCTATCCCACCTGTTCTTGCTACTGGTGCCCACATTCATGGTAAAGACCCCCAAATGTACCTGCAACCTTAAAACAAACAGCTCAAGTACATCCTCATCAGGAATATTCTACTGCTCCTGCTATTATCAGGGAATGTGCACCCTCACCCAGGGCCCCTGCAGCAACCCCATACTCTAACACTTACCCCCAGTGATCTTAAGCTTGCTTCTATAAACATCTGAAGCCCACTTCCTAAGCTTGATCAGCTTGATGTCTGGTTGAAGCAGTACAAGCCAGATATTCTTGCTGTGGTAGAAACATGGCTCTTCCCCAAAATTCCTGACTCTGCTGTAGCCCTTGATTGTTACACTCTCTTCAGAGAAGACTGGCTGGGAAAAAAGAGGGTTGGGGTGTGATCTACCTGTTAGACTCCCTACAGGGTCAGGCCCTTCCAAAAATGTCCACAGGGAATAGTGCCCATGCCCTTGCTGTCAAAGTAGCCTTGGGAAACCAGGGGAAGGCACTCACTGTCCTCTCTCTGTCTATATCTCTCCTCGGAACATTGCAAATGGGTTCAGTATGGTTCTAGACTACATTACCAATTTGCCCAGTCATGTGGAGGATGTTGCATGTAACGACTTTAACATCAACTGGTTTACACCTGAAACTGACCCCTAAAAGGATGCATTAGCAGCCACTGATCTCATCCAGCTGGTTTCCACTCCCACTAGAATTAACTATATGATAGGTAGACACATTCTTATAGACCTAATTTTTATGAACCACCCTGAGAGGGTCTGACACCATGGTCTTATCCAACTCTCTCAGTGACCAGTCCACTATCACCTGTCACTGGTCCAATAAGTCCCCCAAACATCCTAAATAGAAATCATATCAGCAGGTCCTCAGGAAAGGACAGCCCAAACAGTTCAGGGCATTCCTCCTCCAGTGTGACTGGTTATCAATTGACTTAGCCACAAGTGTTGACACTGCTCTGGGTCATTTCATTTCACTTTTTAACCTGGCCCATGACAACTTCACCCATTACAGGAAGAAAAAAGCAAAGGTGCCAGCCGACCTTGGATTACCACACCCCTCCTTAACCTTATGGCATCTCATGACCACCTGTGGCATGTTGCATATGCTACAGGCAAACCTTGTGAATGGCAATGCTATAGGACTGCTAGAAATGCATGTATCCAAGCTATCCACCTTGTCAAAACAGCCCACTACCAGGGGATGTTCACCATTTCCTGGGGCAATAGTAAATAGTTCTTGGACAACATTAAAAACCTGACTGGAAAATCAAACAAATCCCCACCCCACACTGATGCCTGACAATGACATAACCACCCAGAACCCTAAGGAAATTGCAGACCTTCTCAATGCTGCCTTCACAGACATGAGTGGGGTATTCTCCATGACTTTTACAATGTCCCACCCAGCCAGGTCAAAGATCTTAATGTGTTTAACTCCCCAAACACTCCCTTTCTATTTTAGGACAGTTACTCCCCTGAGAGCAAATAAACAAATACATCCTATGGGTATTTGGCAAGTTCAGGTTTATCAGTAACACCCTTGACCTGAAACTGCAACACCTCACCCTCAATGCAGTCCTTTCTCCCCTCACTAAGATCATCAATCTATCACTCTGCCTAGGGCAGTTCCCCCAGCAGTGGAAAGCAGCAGTGGTGACGCATATTCACAAGAGTGGAGACAGGGCCTCTCTCTCCAACTACCATCCACTTCCATCCTGCTACCCCTCTCTAAAGCTTTAGAGTGCATAGACTCATACCAGTTGATGGAATACCTAACTACCTATGGCCTACGATGCCCCCAACAGCATGGATGCAGAAAGGGGCACAACCCCACCTCAGCCCTATTAGAATGCATAGATTACATTCATAAAGCACTAGACTGCAGTCACTTCATGGGTTCTATATACATTGATCTCACAAAGGTGTTCAACACTGTTAATCACTCCCTATTGCTCTTTCCCCTACCTGCCATTTGACTTTCACAGAAAGTCACCTCTTGGTTTAATAGCTATCTTGGAGGATGAACCCAACAAGTAAAAATCCAAGTTATGCTCTCAATCAGTTGCCCAGTATGCTTAGGAGTTCCTCAAGGGTCAGTCCTGGGACCCCTTCTTATTTAACCTCTTCCTTAACACCCTTTCCTAAGTATGTTCCAGCAAGCTCCTTCTTTATGCTGATGATGCCATTCTATTCACCAGCCAGCCTGATCCACTACGCCTTGCTAGTAGCCTGCTACTTAGTTTTATGACAGTCAAGACCTGGTTTGCTAAACTCAAATTAATTATGAACTACAAAAATAAAAAAAGATGTTCCTTGCTAGCCCCATAATAAGCATAAAAATGCCAAACTGCCCATCACAAATAATCACTATCAGACTCTCAGCCTGTTGCACCTAGGTTATGCCCCTAGCATCCCACATACACCTCACATATACCTCACACTGTATTCCTGGTCTGTTACACTGTGATACTGCTATTTTGCACTAATATATAGATTTAGGCATCCATAATATAAGCATGAGTGCCAGGAATGTGTTTTGCTGCTAATATATGCTAATGTTTATCATGCATGATTCATTATACCTCACTATAATACATTTATCTAGATTATGTTTGTCCTTTACATATATTCCATATACAATTTACCTAATCACTGATATGATGACTCTGAGGGATCATCAGTGATTATTGTATAATTATATTCTCATATAATTATATGTAGTGTGTGTTTTACACTCAGGCAGGTATGCCACATGTAGTAGAGCCCTGTCAACAGTTCTCTTTGTCTAAGCAAGCTGACAGAGATAAATCATTTGTTATGTCTTATATTATACATAAGCAAGAAATGCCACTTGTAGTTTGAACCAGTCTTCATTTCTTTTGTCCAAGCTATAATGCTAATGGAAGCATATTCTGACTCATGTGTTATTCATTAGTAATTCTGTCTCCTAAGTCATCATCCAATGGAGAATAACTTAGGACCAATACATATTGTTTCTCATATCTGTAACTATGAGGCAATCTCTGTTGCTATGCTGTTATCTGTAGTATATAGCTGTCTGCAACCTACTGTAGCTTCTCTAGAAGAGCGTGGAGAGAGAATTTGATCTTGGAGAACCTGAGATCCTACAATCCTGGAGATTATGTACATTCTTCAGAAGAACTGTGAAAAACCCATCTCCCTTGTGATTTTCTGTGTCACATGCTTGGTGTAAGTAGTCTAATAAACATTAATTAGTACCTGTTCTTGTTTACAAATGTTTCTTGGCAGACTCTGAAACAAAAGAATCTGTATTATTATTATTTACCCTACACACCAAGAGTGTTTAGTCAACAGACCAAGTCCACAACTGCAAGTACCTTGGCATAACACTAGACAGCACCCTATCATACTATGATCATGTAAATTTAATCTCCAAAGCCGTTAACTTAAGGCTTGGTCTCCTATACTGTCAGTGTCTTAGTATGACCCAAGATGCATTCTGACTTGCAGTTTCTAGCTCTTTCCTCTCAATTACAGAATTTATTTTTGTAATCTATGGCTCAGCTACTGAAACTACCCTCAGATGGATTTGTGTGGCACTAAACAAAGCCTGCCATCTTGTCACAGGTACTCACAGACTCACTCACAGCTGTGATCTCTATGCTCAAAAACACTGGTCAAACCTCCAAAGGTGGATCTCCTATCAAACCTGCCTATTAGCCAAAATGATTAGCCTTGGGCAAGCAACTCCATCTGCATTGCAGCTTCTTTGCAGGGCAAAATTCCCTGTCACAGGAGAACCACTTCCAATCCTAACTTTCACGTCCCTTTCTGCCATACAGGCATTAGCCCAGCATGCATTTATGTACAGAGCACCCAGCTCGCTAAACAGTCTCCCCCCAGCATCCTGACTGAATCTAAACTTGGTCCCTTTAAAAACAAACTTCATCAGCACCTTTCTGAATTCAGCTGCTGTGACTTCCCCTCCTAAGGTTGGGCCTCACTCTCTCTGCTCACCTGAACTGACTCTGGCAACTTGTTACCTCTCTCATTCTCCCTACCTATCAGCATTTAGCCCTCTATTTCATTCTAATCTTTGTTATCCACCCCTTCTGCTACAGACTCACCCCATCTCCACCCTTCCCCACTCCAACCTGTTGCTCCCCTCTCCATTCTGCAATTGTGCTGCTCCAAGCCAAATATTTCCTTGGCTCTATCCCCATCTCTCCCCCCCCACTACCTAGCCCCTCTAACCACTCCTCCTCGCTTGTCAATTTACTTGTTAATCCACCTGATCCCCAACTCCCTCCCATTTACCAAGCAGAACTCACTTGTCAGTCCACCCTTCTCATAGATCATGTATCATATGTTATCATGGCTATTCTCAAACTCTGTCCATTACTATGGCTACCTATTACACTGGGTTGACCTTCCTTTCACTGGTAGATTACTACATCCACCATATATTTCTTTCTACTCCTACCATCCTCCTGTGCATCGACAGCATCATTTTTCTGACTGCAAATGTAATCTTTAATGCTGTAACCTTTTAATGTCCAAGGCACCTATTACAGCACTTGTTTTATGTATAATGTGTACGTGTATAATCATTCATTCCACTGTACCTAATTACTTTATCATTTGTTCTTTGTCTTTACTTACTTCGATGTGGAGCCTTTGTAAGTGAGTTACTGACTCAAAGGTCTGTAATTCTGAGAATTAAATAAATAAATAAACAGAATTTTGTTACTGTTATGTCAAAAATTGACAGCTAGTTAGAAGCCCAATGTATTTCAATGACAAACTAAATATATTTTTCTATCTTTTTCAAAATAAATAGATACTGCTTTCAGTAACACGCATTGCCCTTTATTAGCTGCAGACAAGGCAGTTAAGTGAGTGAGTGAGTAAGTGAGTGGGGAGCAGTTGCATGCTGGTGTGCTCTGGGGACACAGGGCAGCAGTTTTGAATGCTTTCTCCTATTTTATATATTTTATGTAAGGTAAACCACCATTGCCTTATTTATGACCCAAGCTTAATTTTCCCTGTTTTGAGAAAGAGCTTTTGTGTTTAGGAGTGTCAAGCTCTTTCCAGGCCATCTTATGTCATTGTTTGCTGTGTTCTGTCTGCTGGTGTTTGTTTCTTCCCCACAGGCAGCTGGTGTCCATCGGTGGAGGAGCCTTGCCCAAGGGGATTGACCCGAAGTATCCCACATGGTACAGAATGTCTGCAGATGGATCAGGGAATGAGGAACAAGGATCAAGCAGCACTTTGGAGCACAGTGGTGCCACAGAGCTGAGGAGGTCTGGGAGATGAATTAGGTGAATGGAGAATGAAGACTGTGGAGTGTGAGATGACTGAGAATGATTATAGGGGATAAGAAGTTTCAGAGACTCTTTCAAATACTTTGCAACAATATATAAAAGTAGTAGATTATTTTTGTGGTACCTTGGTACTTCCTGTTTCTCACCTTTCTTGTTCTTAGTTCATAGTCCCAATTTGCAGGAGTTGAGAGTTTTTGTTTACGGTGATGTTTTTCCTGCAGTGTCATTTTAAATTGGTTCTGAGCCATTGTTTTTTCTCTCACCACATTTGTCAAGGTGTTTGTGTTTCAGCACTTAATTTTAATTGATAAGAGTTTTATGTTTTAATATTTTATATTTTAAATACACCTTCCTGGTTGTTCCCACGTAACCTAGTACAGGAATTAAGCACATGCGCTGGTGTTCTAGGAGCCAATCAACATTTTTACTGATAGTCCTACACATGCAGATGTGCCAACTGTGAGCTCTTTTTTCTTACTCCCTGCAATCTGGACTGTGTTTGTGGGCTAGACAAGCACTTGGTCTTTTGCATATGCTTTGAGCTGGTTGAGTGAGTTTCATGTGGAAGTCCCCCTGGTTTAAATCTACACTTTATATTATGATTTAATTTATCTTTTTGCCCACTTTAATCCTTGCCATGAAGCTTTGTCTGTGAAGGAGCACATTATCCTGTGTCTTTTAGTGAAAAAAAGCACTCAGTGGTGGTGGAGCGACCCTCAGATAGTCCAATATACATGTAGTGAGGAGGATGTTCACAATATTCATCTATGCTTCAGTTTATTGTAGCAGCATATAGAAGGAAAATTAAAATACAGGAGCTGGCAGTACAGAGCAAGCTCTGATGAAGCCCCAATGGTGGGGTGAAACATAAGCCAGGTAGATAGGCTTGCTCTGTGCTGCCAGTAACAATATTTTCATTTTCCTTCTATATGCTGCTACAATAAACTGAAACATGGATTGAAATGGTTTAAATATCTTTCTTTCTTGGATGAATAGTGTGAGCATCCTCCTCACTACACGTATATCCTGTTTGTGTATCTGGAGATTTTCTGGAGCAAGAACTGATAAAAAGACAGTGTATCTGAAGTCATAGTTAGACTCTAAGAAGAACTTTTTTCCGAGACATTTTTTGAATGTTAGCTGGATTCTTTATCATCTGGCATTGTTGTTTCTAGGGGATTATTATTAACTGCACATTTATTTAAGCATGAAGAAGTTGATAAGAATTTCTTCCCTGTGGCAGAGTTTTCCACTACCGGTATATAAATTGACAGCACTAGCTAAAATGTCAGGAAATCATGAGGCTGCAGAGATGCAATCTGTGGAGAATATGAAATAGAGAAATTATAAAGTAATTAAAATGAAATATAAAAATAAAAAGGAGAAAATTAAACATAAAAAATTAACAGAATATCTAAATAAATTAGATAAAGTAATTACCCCAAGACCTAAGTCACTAAGAAATGGTGTAAGCATAGAACTTATGCTGACCCCAGGCAATCAGAAAGATACTAGCTTGCCAGGTGATTATTTGCTCAGATTGATTAAAGCTCTGGAAACACAAAATCATGAACTTGGTGACCTGGTGCATAAAGGAACTCTATGGGACAATAAGCAGAGAGCAAAAGTAAATGTGGAGGAAAAGACTAAGAATATAGCCTCTAGAGAGGATTATCTGACAGATTTTGATAACTTTATTACCCCATTTATGAATAGAGGAAGACCTGCAGTAACAGGAAATGTATACCATAGTACTGGAGACAATCAGGTGCAAGTAGATAATTTGCGCAGTGACACTCTTGGTACACAGGTACCTGAGGAGGTCATTGTAAATATACCTTCACATTATCAGAGTAAATTAAATCCCACTCTCATGAATAATTATAATGTGCAAGCTAATACTCTTATTAGCAAACAACTCTCTGAAATTCAAACAGTTTTAGTTGTTACAGATTTATCAATGGGAGCTATTATGAAAGAGCTAGAATAACAGAAAAAACAGTTAGAGGACTTAAAGAAGTTGGTACATGCTGATCAAGGTTTGAGAGAAGTAAAGAAAAGAAAAGCATTAAAGAGATTACCGAAGAAGTGGTGGAAAAAGAATACAGGGAGCTGATGGATCTTAAAGTTAGCAACAAACTTGAAGATAAGGTAGAAAAAGTAGTTGTTAGGAAGAATAAGAAAAAAATAAAGAGATATAAAGAAAAGGGAATTCAAACCATGCCTTATGCTTTTGAGAAACAACAGAAAACTAAGATGGACAAAACTATGAAACCCCTTTAAATTAGGAATAGTAATTTAGGTTTTCAAAAAGGGAAAGTAAAAAATCAAGAATGGCAAAAAGGGAAGTGCCATACAGTTTCACAGGATTTCTAAGGCTAGAAGAAAGACACCCTTTCTTCTAAGAATTGTTCTTTATAATATTATTAAAAAGCCAGTTAAAGCCTAAGGTCACATGGGAGGACATGGCCTCAGTCTATAGATATAGAGCTCTACCTGATAAAGGATTTGTTTGCTTGTTGGTTAAAAGTCAGGCAGTAAGAAATTATATCTTGAGCCAAAAAAATTAAACAGGCAAAACAGGCAATGATCTTGATACAACTACACGATTATTTGGAACAAATAAAAGGTCTCAAATACAAAATAAAGGTCCCCAGCAGTTTCAACAAAATGAAAAGATAGGAAAGGAACAGCAGCAGTCTATAGTTAGATACCTGCAAAGCCTGTGGTCATAGAATATGATTCGAAGGGTTCTCCAGAATATGAAAGAGTACTAAGAGGAAGGAAGCAGAGGGATGTGGTAATAAATATTAGCATAATTTTGGAAGAATGTGAGATTGGGAGTACAAGTGAGGAAGATTGTGACTATGGTTCAAAATATGTTGTTAATATGTCCTGTTATAACCACAAAGAGGTTGTGTTCCACTGTATAACTCTCAGAATGAATTCCAAAGAAAATCATCATGCCACCTAAGGAGATACACCATGGTATACACTTGCTATTGTGGAATATAGCGGGGGTAGATGAAAAAAATGATTATGGCTCCTGGATCCAGTTATCAAGATCATATGCTGTTATTTTATTGCAAGAGACCAAGTTTGACCATAGTTCCCATATGGAGTTCCAGGGCTTTACTAAATTCTCCCTTCCAGGGAAGAGGGTATGTTCAAGGGGTTGCTGTAGTGGTGGCTTGATGGTTTTACTAGATACAAGAAAAAAGTTGACTGTTGTAAAGACATACTGTACACCTCACTGTATTGTAATTAGTTAGCTATAGAGATTGTTACTTAAAAATGTGAGAATATTTTATTGGCTAACTCCTATTTCCCTCCTAAACTTAAAAATATGGAGTTTGAAACTCAGCTTAATGAATTATCTGGCCTATTGGATGATTTTTTCAACACAACATGAGCACAGATATTTTATGGTGTTTGGTGACTGGAATGCACATATAGGTGATTTAAATGAGGCTGATTTAGCACATAATAAAGAAGATCTGGGATACTACAGGGATTTACCAACTAGAACATCTAAGGACCAAAGGAGAAATACAAAAGGCTATATTATTTTAAATTTTATAGTCAGACATAATCTCTGTGTTATTAATGGTCAGAAAATGCAAGATAAATTAAGTGAAATTACTTTTCCCACAAAAAAAGGAGGTACATCGTTAGATTTGGCTCTTGTGGATGTGTTTCTATTCACCAAGATACAGAGGCCCAGATAATCAAAAGGGTTGCCCCGTGCAAAAAAGGGTTGCTCCAGCACAAGTCTATAATTGCGCCATTTCGTGATTTTCAGTGGGAGGAAGATGTGTCCCCCCCAAATCACGCTGAGCAATAGCGCAATGATAATGAATGTATGTGCAACTGAAGGGGGAGGAAACATGCATAAATGGCGCATTGCGATATTCAACAACATGCACCATGCATAATAGGGGAGCAAGCAGAAGTTGTGTGATAGCAGAAATGAGTCAAAATAAAAAGGAACAAGGGAGAGGCACAAGAACGCTACAGGGAAGGCACATGAGGCTGAACTCTAGCAAATCAAACTGAGCAGGAGGGACACACACAGAGTAGGCCAGGGAAAAGGCACCCTGAACAGAGAGGCACAGGGAAGGTGTGGGGAGCCACAGCCAGTGCAGAAGAGGGAAGTGTCACACAGCACAGAGGCCACCACAGGAAGGTGTTCCCGGTGCAGGGGAAGTAGCAGCCAAGACAGCAGTGGGAACACAGAAACAGCTGCCGGGGGGGTGAACACAAGCCAGGGACATGGCCAGTACCACCATCCAGATGGAGGCAGTAATGAGGGGGTTGAGAAGGCAGGCAGCAGGGGGCACGGCCGTGGAAGGGCGCGTCGGCAGTATGCCTCCAACAGGCAGTACCAAGCCTGCACCAGCTTCGAGCTGTACAGAGATACTGAGATCATGGGCAGGTACCACCTGAATCGGGCAATTCTGAGGTGGCTCTGTAAGCTGTGCAGTGATGTGATGCAGGCACCCACATGACGGAGCCATGCTCTGTCAGTGGAGACTAAATGACAACTTGCACGTGCTTGCTCGCCACGGGTACCTTCTGGAGACCAACAGGGGACACCACAGGCATAACCCAGTTGGCCGTGTCACACCACCTCACCTAGTTCCTCAGCGCACTGCTGCCACATGCTGCAGAGTACATCCATTTCCCCAGCACACTGGCGGAGCGCACAGCAAACATACAGGAGTTCTACAAGGTAGCACGTATGCCTGGCATGCTAGGGGCAATAGACTGCACCCATGTGACCATCCGCACACCACCTGACCCCTAGGGGGCCGCATATATTAATCAGGAGTGCTATGCTAGCATCAACTGCCAGGTGGTGTGCGATGCCAGGGGGTGCATAATCAATGCCTGTGCCATGCACCCTTGGGGAGCACACAATGCCTTCATCTGGCACCAGTCAGCACTGTGCCAAAGATTCAAGAGTAGTGACATCTCTACTGGCCACTTAGTGGGTGAGTATGCTAACCACACAGACAAACATAGAGCTTGGGAGGGGCATGGTCAGAGGTGACATGGGTAGTGGCCTACATGGCCTGGGGCAGGGGGATGCTGATCACCAAACTAACCTCCACCCTCTACACACAGGTGACAGTGGATACCCACTCCGTCCCTGGCTGCTCACACCATACCAGGGGCCCGTGACCCCATCACAGCAATGCTACAATAAGGCACATGCCACCACATGCAATGTCATTGAGCGGGTGTTCGGTATGCTGAAGGCACATTTCCATTGCCTGGACACCACTGGTGGTGCCCTAAAGTACAGCCCCTCAAAGGCCTGCAGGCTATCCCTGGCCTGTTGCATCCTACACAACATGGCCAACAAATGTGGGATAGCTGTACAGGTCAAAGAGGGGGACAGTGATGAGGATGATGAGGATGCCGGTGACAATGGTGATGGGCAGCCCCCCCTTGGGCGACAGGACCCCTGACTGCTCTGGCTGGCACAGCTGCAACAGGACAGCATCACGGAGGAGCACTTCAGCCAACCCAGGTAAGTCATGGGGCCATGTTCAACCACCAGTGGAAAAGGCACAACCCACAAACATGCATGGACACACACCAGGGGTGCATGCTGTCAAGGGAAGTGGCCAGGCATGGAACCGCACACACCGCCAGGGATGGGCAAAGTCTAACATGGCACACGGTCATACACACACACACACACCTCACCAGACATGCACAAAGGGTAGGAGGCATGCTGGCCCAGACCGCCACCCCTAGCCACACACATGTCCACAAACCACCACGCCCACTGCCTGTCAATGTGCGTGTGTCAGACGCTGGGCACCATTGCACAGTGGCGTACAGTGCAATGTAGGCATCATCATGCACACGCAACTGCGGACAGCAGCCGGGAGGGTGTGCAGATGGACTGTGTGTGTGCATGCAGGGCTGGGTACCCACCCATGCATTGCCCTCTGAATGACACAATGCACACAGGGCAGCATCAGACAGTAGCTGCGCTGGGAGACAGGCCAGTCACGCGCCACAGTGCCATGGCCACCACGGATGCATGGGCTGCCCCGCCGAGACCCGCCAGCAGTGACAGGCTCACCACTGGCCTCATGGGGTGACACCGACAGTTCCCAGGGTTCCACTGGGTTAACGCGACCATGCTCATGCAGGGGTCTGCAACACACCGAACATGCCTGCACCAGGCGTGCTCGGGATGCCCACAGCAAGGATGGTGTCACACGACGCCTGGGATGGGGGGTTGACATTGCACTGCATGGTGTCTGCAACGCATGGGCAAATAACTGTGTGCCTATTGTGGCCATGACAGCTGTGAATGCCTGTGTCTGCCTGTCAATGGCAGCGGTCACATCCTCCTGCAATTGGTCCATCCCTGCCAGGAGCAGAGAGGTGTCTCTGCTGCGATGCTTCTCTGCCTGGCACAGAGCCACACTCAGTGCATCCACCGCCGTCATAAGCAGCATCTGCTGATTGACTGATGCTTGCAGTATGCGGGTGTGCTCATCCAAGAGGTCATCTGCCTGACCGGCATGCTGTCCCTCAGGGTGTTCGTGGCCCTGATGCTCATCAACCCTTGAGGGTGGGTGCTGCACACCAGGGCCAGGCCTGGTCATGTCCACAGGCAGTGCACTGATGCCGCCCCCTGACGCTGTACCCCCATGGTCACTGGCCGACTGCTGATGCTGCCCCTCCGGCTGCCGCTCCCCAGGGCTCAAGGGTGCCACCGCAGTGGCCAACAGTGTCACTGTCCTGGACACACACAAGTGCTGCTCCACTGGTGCTGACAGGCACAGGCTGGGACTGTGATGACATGCAGACCTCCACGGCGGCACCACCCACAGCCATGGCCGCGATGTCACCTGCTGTGTGGCTGTCCTGTGGCACACACGTGTCCCTGCCCATGATGTTTGCTCCATCATCATCGGTGATGGATCCGGCACCAGCCCGAGTCTCAGCATACTGACATCCAAAGATGCTGGCACGCTGGGACACGGGCAGGGCCTCCTCCACACCTGCTCCACCAACATCAGTCCGGATTTCCAGGTGGGCCCACTGTTGCCCTGACCCCCGTATTCCTGTGGAGGTGGATGGGCCCTCCTCCATTTCCATGTGACTGGCCTCAGTGGAGAAGCCCACCACCACTGACCCATACAGATGCTCAGGAGCTGTAAGGGAAAAAAATTAGCGTTACTGCATGTGACCTACCCTGCCCCCCCAATAGACAGACCATGACCTACCATGCAGTGACAGGCTACCACCCATCTGAAATCCACCACCCAGAACACCCTCAATGGCGCAACGCTGCATGCTGCCAGCAACTCGCTCTTCCCATGGAGTCAGGTGTAGCACCTCCGGCTGTCCCCCACCTGTCGCAGACCATGCTGCCCTGATGGCAGCCACCTTCTCTTTAATCCTCTGCCTGTCTGTGTCCATCTTTTTTTTTCACTCCTGTACAGAGCGCTGGTGGCTGCCATGCAGGTTTACAACATGCGCCACCTCCTCCCATGCAGCAGCACGGGCATGTGGTGTTCCCTGGTGTCTGCTGAGAAGCTTCTCCTGGTCTAGGTAGGCCTCGAACAGGGCATCTGTCTCGGCCTTAGTGAAATTCGGCCTCCTCTTCCTCCCACGGCTCTGTTCCTCTTCCTTCACCACATGCTCTGTCTTGATTCATCCTGTGAGGATGACAGGTGTTACCTGTGACTGTGCAGTCCCATGCATGTCCCAAACACCACAGTCCACACTCCCAAACAGCATGCAACTCACCGCAATAGACTGCAGTAACTGACTATGGCCACTGCAGCCCAATGTCACACTTTTATAGAGCAACCCATGCAAATGAGGTGAGGCGCATCTTTAAGTGGATGCAAATGCAGTGACTGTGTCATTGAATGGCTGATTAGCTGATTTGCATATGCCAGCTGAATATCACGCTGTTGCGCTTTGCGCAATTGTCTTGAACGTGCTGAGCCAAGGGTGCAGTTCTGTGACATGTGCAGTGCACACCTAACTGCGCATGCCCAGGTTGATGATGTAGGCACCTGCCATGCTGCTGATGTGCTGTGCATGGGAGGCAATGCAGGGCACGGCCACCATTGTGCCAGTGGCACTACAGCGCTGTTCACCTATATGGCGCTGTGGCACTGGGGCATTGTAGGCACACTGAGGCAACAGTGCGGTAGACCACTACCAGAGGTGGCACACAGGCACTCAATCGCGCTACACGCATTGGGTTCCAATCATGCTGTGGCTGTCCATGCGCCAGAGAACCTTGACCCTGTGCCCGACTTTTGCCCCCTAGGCGCCATGCATCAGGCATAGGTACACCACTATCACACTGTTCGGTGACAATGCAATAGGGAATGGCAGCACTGTACCGCGTAGCATCTGCACATGGCAGGACCGCGCTGCAGAGCACCATTTTGATTAAACTGAGCAGCACAGATGGCATGGAGGTGTGCTGTGCAGTGGAGCCAGATTGAGCTGGCAAACCTTGTGGCCATAGTTGAGCCACATGTTGGGGCTTTGTTTGGGGAGGCACCCCTGGACAGGGCCAGGAGTGAAGTATGGCAGGAGGTGGCCGACGCCCTGGAGGAGGCCACTGGTATGGGGCAGATGGCAGAGCAGTACCACCACCGTTATGGGGACCTGAGGCCCAGGGACCTGGACCTGCTTGCCTTCCTGTGGGCATGTGCCAGGAGGGGCACGGTGCCATGGCCAGGTAGGTGCAACATCCATACACTTTTATCATCCATAAGGCGTATCACGGTTGCATGTGTCCAGCACATGGTGGGGGCGTCTGGTGTTGGCCGTGGTGGTGGTATCAGGGTATGGGGTGGGTGGGTCTGGCTGTGTGGGATTGCACACATATGGGGGTAGGGGGACATTGCTACCAGATTGTGCTGATGTTCCTCTCTCCGTATTTGCACCTTAGGGCCAGAAGAATGGAGGCACAACCAAGAGGGGAGGTGCTACATGTTGGAGGAGAGGGACAGGAGGGATGAAGGTGGTCTGCAGTGCGTGGACCAGCCTGCTGATGGTGAGTGCCTTACATCCATGATTAATATTGCATGCTATATAACTGAGTGGGCAGTTGGGCATGGCCACCATCCAGTAACACCACTGCCATGCACGCAAATTGTTACAGTCAGCACTGTCCGGTGGCACTGCATGTCTGGGATCGTGTCAATGGTGGTCCATGCATGCACCAGGCACATGGCTGTGGCACTGCCATGAAGGACTGCATAGCCAAGTCACTGTATGGCCATGGTGGCGCTGTGCAGGACATGGGCAAGTGTGTGCAGTGGTCCACATGGCTGTGGCTGCCTGGTTGGGCAGGTCTTTTGGACACAGTCACTATGGGTGGATGCACACCATCACAGGGGCATGTCACATGGCTGTATGCCATGCACAATGGGTGGGCTGCAGGTGGATGAACAGTCACACCTATTGACTCTGCTCCCTTGTCCTAGGTGGCCGGACTCTCTGGCAGATCCAGCGGGACATCCAGGAGCTGCTGCTGGTTGGGAGGGAGACTTTGGAGCTCCTGAGGCACATCCACCACCCCGGGGTGAGGAGGAGGAGGTGGAGATCCCATCGGCTCCAGGAGGAAGAGGACCGGGGTGGCCAGTGATGTCCCCATGCCCCAAATACCACCTTCCCCCTTTGATCCACCCTCACACCCCTTCTTCCCTCTCCCATATGTTCATCCCTGCCCCTTACCTGCCCCCACCTGTTATGTGGCCCTTCTCTCACTATTGTATATAGTTTTGTATATAGCTTTACTGTACATAGTTTTAATATATACATTTTGTTATAACAACTGTGGTGGTCTCTGATTTGCAGTGGGCTACAGGTGCTCAGCTGCAGTGTTGTGCATGGCATTGGGGTGGTGCACGCATGGGCATATGTGTGTGTGTGTGTGTGTGTGTGCAGAGATGAACCACCTATGGTGTGGACAAGGGGATCGGTCACTGTCTGTGGTTTGTGTGTTGTACTCTATGCACTGCATGCCTGTATGCAGTGGTCCACAGGGACTGCACTGTGTGCATGGCACCCCTTTTAGACCATCCATGGCCTGTGCAGCTGACACCTTTGCTTGTCTGTAATATGCATGGTCTGCTGGTGTGTCAGTGGTGGCTGTCTATGCTGGATAACAACTGTACCCGGCACAATGTCAGGTTGACTGCCATCACCAGTATGGTGCATGTCTGCCTCCTGTGGCACTGTGGCCTCCGCTGTTGTTGTCCACCATCCATGCTGTCGCTTGTGTCTGTTGCAGGGGATGTGCTCCAGTGTCTGTCACTTGTGCTCCGGCAGCATGCTGGTGGCATACAGCTTCATGGTGCCTGTGCAAGGTGGCTGGCACACCTGTGCAATGTAGGGGTGCTGGCCATGTGTACACGTCAGCCATGGCCACATGCCAGTGGCTTGGTTTACCCACTACTGTGCCCCTGTGTTGCTGTGCCCTTGGGTATGGGTGGGTGTTTGTCCATGCACTGTGTTGCATCCTGCGTGGTGCATGTCTCCATGCTACACTGTGCGTGTCTGTGCTGGCTGTTTTGGCCAGTGCTGGGATGGGATGTGTCCTTGGGAGGGTGTGCAGGGTGCTGTACCACTGGAGGTGGGGTCTGGGGCATGCCCTGTTGCATGTGGGGTACCTCGTGTACTGATGCATGGTCGGTCTCTCAGCTGTACCTCGGGGGGGACATGCACGATGGCACTGTGTATGTATCTGTTGCATCACTGTCTGCTGCCACCCACTGCAGGGTGCCCATGGTGGGGCTGCCTTGCATGGCTCCATGGTGCACAAGGTTGCATTGTCACAGTGGGGGTGGTGGCATGCATGGGGTGTCCTGCACTGTTGGGTGGTACTCCTGGGCAGTGTGTATGGGGATCATGGTGCAGGGTGTGCTCTGCATTGGTGGGATGGTGTGGTCCGGGGTGGTGGGCCCTCCTTGTGTGCCGGTCACAGCTTGCCAGGGGGTGTGCTGGGGCACCATGGCCCAGCTGTGGGTTGGTTGCTGGTGTCCATGGGCTGGTGGTTATTCCAGCTCTCTCCCGGTTGTGCAGTGCATGGAGTGTGGGGGATGATGTCTGTTCTGCTGTGTGTTCCTCTGTTCATCTGTGGCATGGGTGGTGGGCTCCTACATCCCTGGTTGTGTCTGTTGCATTGCTGCCCTGCTGCTGGAGGCATACCTGGTTGCGCTATGGCACATCTGGACTGCTCCACCGGACGTTCCTTGTTGCGCTATGGCACACCAGATATGCTCAGCTTCACCTCCCTAGTTGCGCTATGGTGCAGGTGGTACGATATTCAGTCGTGTGCCATAGGTGCATCTTGGCCTGTGCAGTTTTTGAATATCACGCTTCTTGTGCATGGGTGCAGTGGACTTGCGCTTGCTCCTGCTGTTGCACAGTTTTTGGGTGCAGTTTGAATATCTGGGCCAAAGTTTATGTGTCTTGGCAGAAAACTCATCAGACCATTTTCCAATTGAAATGACTGTTAGTGATGGTTTCTGTGGTACACAGCCAAAGTATAGTAGAATGGAATTGGATGCAGATCAACATCTATAACTATAGAACAAACAGACTAAATGGGATCCAGTGATGCCAATGAAGATGTCCTTTTGCAGAGTCATACTATAGGAGAAATGAAAGAGGCTCTGATTAATACTACAGATAAGGATATGTTTGACCATTCTGAAAATCTTTTGAACTGTATAAGAAATGATATTTAGTTTCAATCACATGATAGAAATAGAACCATAAGACCATTAAATAAAGCTTGTTGGTATGACAAACAGTGTATTAAACATAAAAAACTGTTAAATAAAATGAAATGTCTATGTAGGAAAAATTCAAATTATAATTACAATAAATCCCTGGTTTACCTAAGGAAAGAATACAGAAAATAATAAGTAATAAGAAAAATAGATATAATAGACATCTGCAAAGACAATTGCAGGATGTGATAAAAGATAAAAAAAAACTCACAAGTCTTCTGGATACTTATACTTTTGGCTGAAAATAAATATTGTATAAATGTGGAAGCAAATACAGTATACCAGCAACAGCATGGATCGTATATGTTAAATCCTTATATAAAGAAAATACAGGTCAAATTAAGCACTTTGAAATAATAATAACAGGAGAAACCACAAAAAATGAAGTGTTTCCAGATTTTGTAATATCCAGACAGGCTATAGACTATGCTATTAGAGCACAAAAAAGAATAAGGCTGCTGGCACTAATGGCATACCAGCTGAGTTTTTTCAATTTGATATTCCCTGGTGGAGTGATATTTTTGGTAAGTTATTTCAGGTTGCAGTTCAATCAGAAAATGTACTAAATTCCTGATTAGTTGCTGAAATAGTTCCCTTACATAAAAAAGAAGATAAACAAGATCCCTCCAATTACAGACCTATTGCACCGCAAAATATAGCAGCAAACATGTTAACATACTAACATACTGAAAGCCAGCAGAATAGGCCTAACAGTCTTTCGTGTCTGCTCATTAGCCATCCCCTATTGGGCGCTATCTCCCCCCTCACAGCCCCTGAGAGTGTCAACTTTGGCTTCAGTATACTCATGCATCTGTCCCACCCCCTCTTAAAGCTCTCCACTGTGCCCAGTTCAACTAGATTCCCAGGCAATGCATTCCATGGCTTCACCACCCTCTCAGTGAAGTAATGCCTTCTACATTGTCCCCTGTAGGTTCCCCCCTCCAACTTCCACTCATGCCCCCTTTCCTTAGCCTGAACATTTCTTTGGCTCTGCCCCTGTTAATCCCTTTCACATATTTGAATACCTCAATCATGTCACCCCTGTTTCTCCTCTCCTCCAGCGAGTACAACTAAAAGGACTTCCAGCCTTTTCTCATAGGTCCTTTCACTCAGGCCCCGGATCATCCTGGTTGCCCTCCTCTGAACCCTCTCCAACAATGCTAGGTCCTTCCTAAGGTGAGGTCTCCAGAACTGCATGTAGTACTCAAGATGCGGCCTGACCAAGGCATTATACAGAGGAAGGATCACCTCCCTCTTCCTGGACATTATTCCCTGGGCTATGCAGCCCAGAATCCTGTTTGTCTTTGCCACAGATCTTCTGCAGTTTTCAGTGTTGTTCATTCTGGTGTCTACCACCACCCCCAGGTCCCTTTCACTCATTGTGGCTTGCAGTGAGACCCCTTCCAGGGTGTATACATGATCTGGATTTCTGACCCCCAAATGCAGCACCCTACACTTCCCTGGATTAAACTTCAGTACCCACCTCCTTGATCAACCCTCCAGGGTATCCAGATCCCTCTGGACTGTCTCTCTCACTTGCTTCTCATCAGTCAGTGCTCCCAGTTTGAGTCATCCACGAAGAGGCTCATCCTACTCCTATCACTGCTCCCTATATTGGAGACATAGGCACTGAACAGGAGTGGCCCCAGTACCGAACCTTTGGGAACCCCACTGAAGAACTTCCTAGAGGAGGAGACTATCCCACCAACCACTACCCTCTGTGATCTATCTGCAAGCCAGTTTTCTACCCATCTAAGCAACTGTCTTCCCACCCCATCCCCACCAACTTTGTCAACAACCCGATGTAGATTACTGAGTCAAATGCCTTACTGAAATCCAGATACAGGATGTCCACTGGTCTTTGTTGGTCCAGGGTCCCCGTCACCCAGTTGTAAAAGTCTATGAGGTTGGTCTGGCATGATCTCCCCGGGACAAAACCATACTGTTTGTCATCCATGTGCTCCAGCCTTTCCAGTTGCCTCCCAAGCTTCTAATTGATGAAGCCCTCCTTTAGTTTGCCTACCAACGATGTTAGGCTGACAGGCCTGTAATTTCCCATCTCCTCCCTAGACCCCCCTTGTGGATAGGCACCATGTGAGCCACCCTTCAATCCTGAGGCACCCATCCTATCTGCAGCGATGCATTGAAAAGTGCAGCTAGTGGAGCCTCTAGTTTGTCTGCCAGTTCCTTCAGGACTCTCTGATGCAGCCCATCCGGTCCTGGTGCCTTGTCAGTTTTCAGCGCCCATAGGGCCTCCCTCATGCTGTCCTCTGTGATTTCCCCCTACCTAATCCCCCTTCAACAAAGCACCCATCCCCTTCTAGGCCTGGCCCACCTGGTGCCCCAGCTTTTTCTGGTCCTCTCCTCTCCTCTCAGCTGTCTTCCCCCCCCTCCGTCTGAATGGATCCCGTGCCACCTTCCATAAATACAGAGACAAAGTACTTGTTTAGTACCTCTGCCTGCTCCCCCGCCTCCTGAGCCCATCCCTCCCTAGTCCTAATCCTGGAGCTCTGTGCTCTCCCTTTCCTCTTTTCACCTATGTATCTATAAAATCTCTTTCCACCCCTCCGTATATCCTTAGCCAGGTTTTGCTCCATCCTTGCCTTGGCTCCCCTCACCACTCTTGTGACCCTTCTGGCTGTCAGCTCATACTCACCTCTCTCTCTGTCCCCCCTGGAGTGTTAAAATGTGCATAGGCAGCTTTTTTATCCCTCACTGCCTCTTGCACCTCCCTGGTCCATGAGCATGGCTTGTTGGCCCTACCATATTTATGCCTTACCTTTGTACATGAGCTAGTAGCCTCCTGCACCCCATTTTTAATGATCTCCCACAAGCTACCAACGTCCATGTCTGGCCTAATCTTGTTCAAGCTCCCCCTCAGAATCTTACCCATACCCATGAAGTCTGCTCCCCTGAAGTCCACTACTACTGTGTTTGAGCAGTTGTCCTCCTGCCTAGACACAGTAGAAACCAGATTGTGGCATTGTCTCCTCCTGCCAGAGGGCTACACACCTCCAGACCCCTTATCTGGTCGCTGTCTGCCAGGACAACGTCCAGTATCCTCCCAGCCAGTAGGTTCCCCCACCTGTTGGACCAGAAAGGCATCCTGAAACACATCCATCAGTCTCTAATCCCTGGCCACCACTGATGTCATAATATCCCAGTCTGCCCCTGGCATATTTAGGTCTCCCATGACCATCACCCTGCTCTTTCCACAGTCACAGTGCCCCCTGATATTCTCAACCAATTTTCCCTCCAGGTCCTCATCCATTGCTGGGGGTCTGAATACCACCCCTACTTTCAGTCTTTTGTCTCCCCTCGATTGCAGGGTTACCAAAATCACTTGCAATCCCCCATCTGCCTCCTCCACTCCACTCACTATTATGTCATTCTTGTCTATCAGTGCTACACTACTTCCTCTACCCTCATCTCTCTCCCTCCTGAATATTGTGTAGCCCTCCAAATTGAGTTCCCAATCATGTTTCTGGGAGGCCCGTGTTTCTGTAATTGCTGCCACATCCGCTGATCCATCTTCAGCATCAACTGGAGTGTAGGCATTTTGTTGCCCATGCTTCTGGCATTGATCAGGACCATCCTCCACCCCATACCCCCCACCCAATTGACTCGGCCCTGCACACTCCCTATTTGCCCTTTCCTGCACAGCCCTTGCTTTGTTCACATTGCATTCACCTGTCCTCATTTTCTGCCCTGGACCTGGAATCTCGGGCTGCTCTACTGACTCCATTTTTTCACTAGTCCCTCTCCCCTTTACAAGTTTAAACCCCACTTCTTGTTTATGAATTTGGTGAGTTTCAGTTTTAGGATCTCCTTCCCCTCTAGGCTTAGATGTATCCTCTCCCTAGCACACAACCCCTTATCATCCCATTTTCCCCCCCAGTCCCCCACCAGCCTATACCCTTCTGCCCTGCACCAGTCCCTGAGCCACTGATTCACACCTCTGAGTTTGTGCTTGGTCTCCCCGGATGCCCTGGGTACTGGCAGAATTTCCGAGAAGGAAATTGAACTTCCTATAGAATGGCAGACTTTGGCCAGTTCCCAAAACCTTGGCTGGATTTCCAGATCACTGTTCCCTTCCAAACCATTTGTGCCCAGACGTACTTGGAAATCTGGGGATCCCCTGTATTCCAATGCTAATGAATATAGCTGGAATTTGGCCTTGTGAATGGATAGGCCTAGGATACATTTAACCCTGACCTGGCTGCTTCTTCCTCCCCCCCCCACTCCCTCCCACTGGATGCCTCTGGTCATGGAGTCCCCCAGCAGGATCACCTTCACCCCTCAAACTACTGGCCCTTTTGATCTCTTCCAGGCTCTTCCTTCTTTCATCGATCCTCAGCTTACTCTTCCCACCCCCTTCAGTCCAGGGATCAGTAGTCTGTGAGTGTCCTGCCTGGCTCTTTCTTCTGCTTGTGGCTCCCAGTTTACTCCTCGCCCCCAACCTCCTGGGAGGCACTGCTGCCCCACGATCCCCGGACTCCCTGTTAGGGTCAGAATCTGCAGGTCTCCCACACAGACACCCTTCTACTGCTACCCTCCCTGCTTCCAAGCCCCTCAGATCTTGTCCCCCATTCCATCTGGCATATTTCTCCCTTCCTCATCATATTTCTTCTACCTTGAAGCTGGCCTTTCCAGAATACCCCTACTATCCCTCTCTCCTTTGCTGACTTCCCTCAGCCAGAATGCCTGCTTGACCCCAGTCCCCCATCCCTGTCTCCTCCCTTCTCCCACCCCCAGCTTGTAGTCACCCCTAATTGCCTGCCTGCTCCCTCCTGCTCCGCTCCTCTCCTGCCTCCACTCCCCCGGCTCACTGACCCAGCCATCTCTTACCGCCTCTCCCCTCCCATCAGCCTCAACCACTTCCTCACCTGGGTACAGCATGGTGTATCTGTTGCTAAGTGTGATGCCTGCCTCCGGCTCATTTTCTCCTACCCCCTCCCTTCTTTGCTCCCCTTGATTGCCCCCCCTCCTGTGAGGTGTTTTCCATCCGTTGTTTGTAATGCACCCTACCCCTCCAGAGTTTTCATAGGGCCCACGCCTACCTGCTTCCTGGGGTATGCTATAGTGGCCTCTCCTCCTTCCATGTGACCAATTCCACTCCTTCCCCCCTTCCTCCCCTCTCATGCCTTCCAGCTGCCTTCTGATCCCCTTGACCTCCTCCCTAAGTCTTGCCAGCTGAAAATACACTGGACACCCTCCAAACATCCATGCCCAATTTAGGATTATTGCTGCCCCACACCCCGTACACTCAACCACCCTGCCAAAGATGCCTTCTCTGGCCCACCCCGAATCCACCCTCATTTTGGTGTGAGCAGTGCCAACCGCTTGCAGAACCAATTTTAGTTTTTTGCCCACCCAGCAAGGTCAAATAGCACTAAACAATTCAGCAAAGTTAAACAATTCAGCACAGTTATCACAGTTATCAGCCATATATATAGCAGGTAGTCAATGCTGCCTGAACAGGCACAGCATACTGTCCCCCTTTCCTGCGATCTGCCACAAACCAGACCCAATTCCATTCTTTCCCACACCTCAGGGATTGTAGCAGTAAACAAACCATTCAGCCCAGTTATCAGTTCACATTTATCATATACCACAGCAGCATATAGCAGGTAGTCAATGGTGCCCAAGCAGGCACAGCTAACAGTCCCCCTTTCGTTCTATCAGCCGTAGCCCAAGTCACCCTCTCTCAGCTTGGTCTTTGCAGATTATCTAAATTGCCCATGCAGGCACAGTGTACAGCTCCCTTTTCCCAATCAGTAGTCCAGGACACCAGACAGCAGCAGTAGTCCAGGACACCCACTCACAACCTTCCCCCCTCCAAGGTTCCACCCTCAGCAACTATTTGATAGAGGTCAGGGCAGGGGTGGGTGGTGTGGGGCAAAGAACACAGCAGCTCTTCCTCTCACGACTGGGCTAATGGCCTTTATAGCCCAGTCGCACAGTTAAAGTTTGCACGCTCTGTGCTGATTGGCCCCTCCGCTCCTTGCTTCTGAGTGGCAGCAGCCATACGTTCACTCCCCCTCCACCGATGCAGCTTCCTTCAGCTCTCACTGGTCCTCCTATGACCACCGATGTGGTTCCTCCCTCTCTCCCACCACTGATGCTGCCCCGTAATCTCCTGCCCCGTCTCCTGCCACAGCTAGCCAGCGAACACAGCAGCTCTGTGTTTACTTGCAATAACCTAATTATTGGGTTTCTGTTAATAATGTATTGCCAGAGAGACAATTTGGTTTTAGAGAAAAACATTCTACTCTTGACTGTTTATTTATTCTGGACCATTTGATTAGGAAGGTGAAAACAAATAAATCTCCACTTTTTTTTAGCTTTTATAGACATGTCCTCAGCTTTTGACAGTGTAAATAAGGAACTATTATGTAGAATTTTAGAGGCATAGAATATTGATAAAAAGCTATTGATTCTGATCCACTGACTTTTTTCAAATACATCTATTCAGATCTGATATTCCATTGACAGGAGACTAACTGAACCCCTAAGTGTCATTTGGGGTGCTAAACAGGGTTGCTTTTTGATTCCCTTGCTGTTTAATGTTTGTATAGATCAGGTTGTCTGCAGATTAGATTTGTATGAAACTGACGTGCTGAAGATAAATAATGTTAAAGTAAATGCCCTCTTATATGCAGACGGTGCAGTTTGATTTTAAGAACAGCTGGGGGTCTTCAAAAAGCCCTGTTAAGTGTTGCCAACACTTTAAATGATTTGCAATAATCTATTAATACTAATAAAACAAAGACAGTAGTGATAAATGAGCTAACAAATTTGGACTTCAGATGGGAAATCGGGGAAAAGACTATTAGTCGAGTGAATAGTTATCCCTATTTAGGTGTAACCATACATAATACAAAAATATGGAATTTACACATGGAAGAAAATAAAAAGAAAGCAATACAGATAACATTGGCAATAAACACATGTTTTAAGCAAGTTATCAATAATTCATCTGTTTAATTAAAGATATATAGCATGAAAGTAGATTTGACTATTTTGTATGGTACAGAGATTTGGGGAACACATAATAATTTGGCTATATTAGAACCCATTAAAAATCTCTACATGAGAATTACCCTTAGTCTGCCAAAATATATTCCTGAGGAATATCTAAGAGCTGAAAAAGGTAATTTATCTTTGCATTCATGTGCTTTGACTAGGCAGTTCCATTACTTGTGTAAGATATGTAAATGTAGTGGTGGGAACCCACTTCTATACTCTTCTTGGGATGATAGTCTCACTCAAGACATTAGGGGAGATGTCACAATTAAGGACTGGACATGGATAAAGGACTTGGACACTAGATTGAAACAATTATGTCTAGTCTCTATTGTGAAAGTTAACATCTGTGAGCTGAATAATGGAATTTGTATGGAAATGGTAAATTGGATCTATGATAATGCTAAACAACAGGATACTGTATGGCAAGGATATTTGCATCCATAAATTGTCCAGTCTATAGACAACTTAAAGATTGTTTTAATAGTGAAATATATTTAACTAATTGTGGGAATAATTTGCCCTACAAAATCCTGGCAAACTTGAGATTAAATGTGAATAGGGGAGTCTTATCTGGATTCATTGACTGGTATACTAATAAGGTGGGCCTAGATTGTAAGGGTGAATGCCTGGGAAATGGGACACCATTTAAATTAACTTAGGGACAATTGGTTACTAGAATATCTTGTTAAGATTACTGGCTTCTCCCTGGCAAATAAATTAAGTTTCTTTTTAAATACAGAAGATACTGCAATACTGTATTGTGTTGAACAGTTTGCTGTTGCTGCTAATAAGTTAATGAAAATAGAGAGTGCTATATAATCTACATGTATGTATATTTTATGGATCTTGATTTATGTATGTTTTGCTAATATATGTTTTTAACATGTATTTTTTGTATAATACTTTTTGTGCATGCATATTTATGTCAATAAACCTATACCTTTTTCCAATAACAATCTTTGCCCTTTATTAACAAACTGAATGACTGCAGCAAAGGACTCAAACCATCATCCTTTAAGGTATGCATCCTTACTAAGCACTTGCTATCGGATAGATTACTGCAGGAAAATTCCATTCTGAGTCATTTAACCCATTCCCTTCTCAAGATTTTTTGGGATGTTTCCTTATCCCTTCAGTTGTATTTTTTAACTAATTGCTCCTCTAATCTATCACTCTGATGTGTACACGTTTATTTTGATAGAAAGTATACTTAGTATGGCAAAAAAAGGGGAGATATTGCTGATGGGTGATCTGAATATGCCAGATGTTAACTGGAGTGAAGTTGCCTCAGCCACTCCGAAGAGTAGGGTTATTCTAGATGCCCTACAGGGGGCATGCCTTAGACAACTAGTATCGGAGCCCACTTGAGAGGGAGCAATCTTAGACCTGGTTCTCTCAAATGGAGATGAAGAGAGGATCACAGATGTAGAAGTGGGTAGCCATCTTGGAACTAGTGACCATCGAACAGTATGGTTCACAATAAACACAGCAATAGAGTCAAGCCATACAAAGGCAAAGGTACTGGACTTTAGGAGGGCTGACTTTGCCAAAATGGGTAAGTGCCTAAGGAATGCACTAGCAAATGGGCAGGAAGGAGGGTGAAGAACAATGGGGGAATAATAAAACTGCCATCACAGAGGCAACAAGCCTTTGTGTGAAGCAAATAAACAAAACTAAATGATGTAAGAAACCACTATGGTTCTCAAAGGAAGTGGCAGTGAAGGTTCAAGAGAAAAAGAAAGCTTTAGGAAGTACAAGGAATCACAGAAGGAACAGGACAGAGAACTGTATCAGTTAAAGCAAAAGAAGCTGGCTAGGCAGTCAGAACAGCAAAGGCTCAAACCGAGGAAAGGATAGCCAACTCAGTTAAGAAGGGGGATAAAACCTTTATAGGTACATCAGGGAGTGAAGAAGACCAAGGAGGGATAGTGAGGCTTTAATAAAGGGGGTGGGGTGGGCAGAGGGAGACTGTGAAAGGCAGAGATACTAAACAAATATTTTGCTCAGTATTTACAAAGGAAGAGGGGGTACCTAGAACAAACAGTAGAAACACACTGGATACAGAAGTTGATACCAGCCCATTTACAGAAGAAAGGGTTCTGAAAGAACTCTTAAAACTGAAGGTGGACAAAGCAATGGGGCCTGATGGGATTCATCCCAGAATTCTAAAAGAACTAAGGGTAGAATTAGTGACACCACTGACTACCCTGTTTAACAACTCATGGGAGGATGGGGTGGTACCCGAGGACTGGAGGAGGGCAGATGTGATTCCCCTTCACAAAAGTGGGAGCAAGGCAGAGCAGGAAACTACAGACCTGTTAGTTTAACCTCAGTGGTAGGAAAATGATGGAATCACTTCTGAAGGAAAGAATTGTCAAGTATCTAGAGGCCAGAGGGGCACAGGACCCAAGGCAGTATGGATTCACAGCAGGAAGGTCATGCCAGACAAATCTGATAGATTTCTTTGACTGGGTGACCAAAGTAGTAGATCAGGGAGGGCTGTGGACATGGCCTACCTAGATTTTAGCAAGGTATTTGACACAGTCCCACACAAAAGATTAATATACAAGTTAGCTAGCCTGGGAGTGGGTCCCAAGATAACAGCCTGGTTAAAAAATTGGCTGGAAAATAGGACACAGACAGTAATAGTAAATGGAGTCCACTCTGATGAAAGGGGGATTACTAGTGGTGTACCGCAGGGTTCAGTATTAGGACAGGTCCTCTTCAATGTCTTTATAAGCAATATTGCAGAGGGACTGGAAGGAAAAGTATGTCTCATTGCAGATGACACAAAGATCTGCAACAGAGTTGATGCACAAGGTGGGGTGGAAAGGATGAGAAGGGACTTAAGGTTAGAGGAATGGTCAAATGTATGGCAGCTTAGATTCAATGCTAAGAAGTGCAAGGTAATGCACCTGGGAAACAAAAACCCAGGGAAGAGTACACAATGGGGGTGAGATACTAACAACAACAAAATGGAAAGGACCTGGGTAGTCATATCAGATGACCTAAAGGTGGGCAAGCAATGTGAGAGGGCAGCAAGGAGGGCTGGGGGATATTGGGATGCATAGGGAGAGGCATCACCAGTAGAAAACAGGAAGTTATTATCCCTCTGTACAGACAGCTGGTGAGACCCCATCTGAGTACTGCATGCAGTTCTGGAGACCCAATCTTCACAAAGACATAGACAGGATGGAAGCTGTCCAGAGGAAGGCAACTAAAATGGTGCAGGGTCTGCACTAGAAGACATATGAAGAGAGACTAAAGGAGCTTAATATGTATAGCCTCGAAGAAAAGGAGGGGAGGGGATATGATAGAAACTTTCAAGTACCTCAAGGGAATCAACAAAGTCCAAGAGGTAGCATCTTTCAAAAAAGAGGTGTGCAAGAACAAGGGGCACAATTTGAAGATAGAGGGCAGTTTCAGAGGTAATTTAAGGAAGTATTTTTTCACAGAGAGGGTTGTGCATGCATGGAACAGCCTTCGGAGGATGTCGTGGAGTCAAAACAGTTGTGGAATTCAAGCATGCATGGGACAGTCATAAAGCAATTCTAGGGGGTGGGGGTAGGAAGAAGTAGGCTGCTGGTTAACTAGGATCTGCAGCTTATCCAGTAGGCAGAGAAATGGGCAGACTGGGTGGGCCAAGCGGTCCTTATCTGCCGTCAAATTCTATATTTCTATGTTTCTATGTTTTCGGTCTAATATTGCTCGATATTCTTAAAAGGCAGCTCTTGTTGTATGTTTTAACTAATTGTTCTATCACACTGCTGCATAGTGCTTTATTTTTCTGTCTAATATTGCTGTGGGTTCTTAAAAGGCAGCTCTTGTAACAGATAAAATGAGACAGACAGCAATGAAATAAGAGTCCAGATGTAGCGCAGTCAGGCTGAAAGGAAATTAAGTGGATGACAGACATAAACAGACTATAGCTTTAAATGAGATTACCTGGACCAAGGCAGTGATGTACGTCTACTCTAAAGCACTCAAGGGAAGAACACAGTCATCATTTCCTGTCAGTCCCCTCTCTCTCTGTTAGTAATCCCAAAACAATTGCAGGGCTCCACCCATGCTGCCATACAAACTACAATTGGTATTGTCTGTTGTAACTGTTTAACTGAAACTCCGAAACACAAAAGGGATATTTATTTTACATTTGAATGTTCTGTCAGTTCCATTACTTAAAAATGATTGTTTAAATGCTCAGTATAGTCTGCGTAATTCAGACATGGAGGTGAAGCAAGGGGAAAAAATTGCCTTTCGGAGGGGTCCATTGTAGACCAAAACCAAAATGTAAATAGCCTGCAATAGCAGGCATAACTTCAAATAACTGTAGTTGTCAAAAAGGAATGAAATATGGACTTGTGTAAGTTATAAACAGACCATGACTACTGCCCTATGCACTGTTAGCCTACAACCTGAAAAAAAAAGGTTTTCTAAAATAGCCTGCCCAATTAGGTTGTGGAAGCTAAAACAGTCCAGATTTTCAAAGAATGAGTGGACAGATTTCTGAATGAATATAGCACTGGGGGTTACATGGAAGTCAATGAAACATTCTAGCAGCTCAGTAATTGATGTAAATTCACTGCTGCATATAGAGCTGGACAAGATGGAAGCATAGAAACATAGAATTTGATGGCAGATAAGGACAGCTTGGCCCATCCAGTCTACCTGTTTTCCCCTACCTATCTTATCAAGTCACTGCAGATGCAACTTGATCTCTGGCTCACTCCCCCTTGCTTCCCAACCAATAGTCCCTTGTACCTATAGGGTTGCCATCTGTCAGGTTTTTTACCTGGTGATCAGGTGTTCAGGGTTCCTATCAGGTAATCCAGTTGTGTTCTGTGCTGGTCAGGTTTTTGAGCCATTTTGAGTGCTCACATACTTTTGAAACCCATGTCATAGTATTCATTGTTTCAGATGCACGTTCAGTTTACAAACAAATTATGTTGTCAATATAGCCCTTTGTTTGTGAAAGCAGTCAGCCTGAGAGGTGTAAAGTATGGCCATTAACACAATTAGCAGTTACTTAACCTAATCTTTTCCACTGCATCTTAAAGTGGCATAGCAGCACAGCTGCCCCCACCTTTTATAACAGTAACAGAGCCAGTTGTCTTCCACTTTCATTTGCTGGTAAACATTTTCATCTCTAACAGAAGTTAGGCATTTTTAAATGTTTTAAATTATTTTTTTCCTCAAGAAAAAAGTATGGTCACTTCTTTGACTTTGAAATAGTACTGTGGACATGAACAGAGAACAGAACCAGGAAAAGATATAAAGTACACATTACAGGAAACACTTTCTCATGTGTTAGTGTATACCATGTATACTGTTGTATGCTATTTACAGTATTTCCCTTGTCTCCCCCCAGATCATATCTGTAAATGATATTTCTTTTATCTCTATACGTTTATTTGGTAAACCAATGTCAATAAATAAATACGTAAGTAAAGGGATGACTAGGAAGAACCTGGGAAAGTAACTTTAACAGGTACAGTACAGTATCTTAACATTTTTGTTGAACTGCTGCTTTAAGTGTTGTCTTTTATTGATATAACAAATGGCCTTCTAGGAGGAACAATGCATGGAGTCATGAAAAGGGTTGGGGCTGGGGTGGAGCTTAGTATCCGGTTTTTGCTCCATCCAAAGGTGTGCATGCTTGAAGTCCACCATTGTTTCTTCCCCACCAGTTCTGCTGACAGACTGTTCCAGGCATCACTGAAGAACTACTTCCTCACATCTCTCCTAAATGTTCCCCATTTCAGCTTCATTGTTTGTCTCCCTGTTCTCCTGCATCTTTACCTCTGAACAATACTCCCCTCCTATATCTTATTTACCCTCATGAGGTATTTATAGGTCTCTAAATGTCCACCCTCCTTTCCTTCTTCCAGGATGTAGATATTGAGGTCTTTCACTCTCTCCATGTAGAGTGTAGAGATGCAGTACCTGCACCATTTTAGTTGCCCTCCTGTGGAAAGTCTCCACTCTGCTTATGTCCTTCCTGAGATGTGGTCACCAGAACTGGACACAGTACTCAAGGTAGGGTCTCACTAGCAATCTATACAGTGGCCATACCACCTCCTTCCTTTTGCTGCTGATACCGCTCCCTATGCATCCCACAGTTCCTACCCCCCTGCCTTGTCACAATGTCTTGCCAGTCATCACCTTGTTGTCATCAGATATGATTATCACAGGTCCCTTTCCTGTTTGGTGACTGTCAATACCTCTCCTCCCATTCTGTACTGTGCCTCTGGCTTTTTGTGCCCTTGGTGCATGATTTAGCACTTTTTTGCATTGAAACCCATCTACCATGCTTTGACCACTCCAAACATTTTTATGTCTCTTCACATTCTTTCCACCCCCTCTGGAGTGTCTACTTTTTTGCAGATTTTGGCATCATCTGCAAAGAGGCATGCCTTCCCTTCCCTTCCAGTTCATCTGCAAAGTGACTTATAAAAACATTAAAGAGGATTGATCCAAGTACTGAGCCCTGAGGTGCCCCGCTGGTCAACCTCTCTTCCCCAGAGTGAACTCTGTTTACCACCACCCTCTGTTGCCTATCCATTAATGAAATTCTTACACAGTTTACTACCTTATGACCCACCCCTAAGCTGTCCATTTTCTTTATGAGTCTTCGATGTGGTGTGGTGTTGAATTAGTATATACAGATTGGTAAAGAACTATCCACTCACCAAATATTAGTATAATATTAAATGTATTTTACTCAATGGTATAGTAAATCTGTACATGAGTGATACAGTCAAAGTTTGCAGATGTTTCTGATCAACCTTCATCAGTGCTATGTCTGTACCACAACCTTGTAATAAAAAGAACTATATATATATATATATATACACACACACATATCTTATAGACAATATTTCTCTTAGTAAAAAGATTATTTTATGTGTAAACTGTGATTATTTTATGTGTAAAGACTCTGATTAGTCTCACCATATAAAAAATGCCTTCACCACCTTTTGCATGCAGCATCTATCAAATAATTAATAAAATAAAATACCATATATAGATATAATACAATAAAATAAATAAATTGTTTTCTTTTATCCATAGTTATACTGAAAAACACACCATTATAAGAAACCACTTTTTTCTTTCTTTTCTTATACACTTGCCTCTTCCGAAGTATATCAAATATATCATTCTTTTTACAGGAAACATCTGTGGGAGCCCATATTTTAAACTAGCAACCTATAACAGTAGCAAAAAGAAACAGAACTGTTGGAGATGGATTGATCAGAACAAACCACAAAGTCCCAGATACCAAGCCTCAACATTTCTTAAGCACAGTTGACATAAAGGGTACTTATCAATGTGGTCACTGTGTTCACTGCCATGATACCTACAAAATAAAAAGAGATTAGAAACACTGCAATGGATGAGTTTATCCAAATAGATCAGTTTATTAACTGTTCTAGAACTGGGGTTGTTTATTTACTTAAATGCCCATGTGACATGATTTATGTGAGCAAGACAAAGTGGATGCTAAAAAATAGGATAATGGAGCACAAAAGTGACATTAGATGATTAGACACGAGTTCCCCAGTGGCAAGACAGTTTGTTGAAAAACAGCACCAACTTCCCTAGCTTAGATTCTTTGGAATTGAAAAGTACTACCAGATCCAAGAGGTGGAGATTTCAGGACAAAATTGCTTCAGAGAGAAGCATATTACATTGGTAAGTTTGAAGCAAGAAATAGTAGGTTTGAGCTAAATGATTCCAATGATTGGCAGTCTATTATTTAGAATATACATTCTTTACAGTGGAATATCAATAACATGCACAGGGTTGACCTTTTTGACCTTCCATAATTGTTATTTTTTTTTTTATCTTTATTCCATGAGCTTTTCCTGTTAGTACTGTAGGCAATAACCATATATAAAAAAAATATAAAAAATAGTTTTTTAACATATACTGATTACCATGACCTGCTTAACCATCCTTGGCATTCCTCATAATACTAATGGTTCCATATGATAAACTGGTATTTTTAGGAGATGGAATATTAACTTTTTATATATATACAATATTCAGTGCCCACCATATTAATCTACTGCACCCTGACTCACATATACCCTCTCAAGGATCTGTGACCTTTGGACTGCCTTCATATAGTTATACACCTGCAGGTTTTTGATTTAAACTTATTTGTGTTTATAACTACTGTTTACACAGAAATCCTATCATTCACAGATCAAAATCAACAGTGTCAGTGGCTCAGTAGGTAGCACACTTGCCTCTGAGGCCGAGAGATCAGAGAGCTGTGGGTTCAGTTCCCACATCTGGCACTTGGGTTAATATCCCAGTACTGACACTGTAGTGCAGTATAAGAGGGGTGCTGCACTTCTGAGGTGCTGTCTTTTGGATGAGATGTTAAACCGAGGTCCCATCTGCCTGGACTGGTGGTAGTTCAGGTGGATGTTAAAGATCCTATGGCACTTATCGAAAAGAGTAGGGGAATTTTCTATTCAAAACTGAAGACAAAATATACAAAATTGCATTACTTCATACAAATCATAATGAAAGAAATCCAAAAAAAAAAAAAATTACAGCATACATAAAATTCAAACATAAATATTCCATCTTCATACACATTCCCCATCCCATCCCCACTAAAAGAGTAGGAAAAAAGTATTTTTTTAAATAAAATCAAAATAAATATAAAACAGTGTCACCACACATAAAATAAAATACAAGTCTTAACAAAAACAAATAAGTATTACCGTCATACATAGCCAAAAACTCCGTCTAATACAGAAGTAGAAACCCCTATACAGTATTCATAATAATAACAGGGTAATGTGGAAGAAAAAACCATAGCGAAACAATGATAAAAATATACAGATATAATAAGACAGTATACAAAATCAGAAAAGATAAAACAAAATCTAAACCAAAAGAATCCCATCACTGAAAAAAGAAAAACAAAAACATATAACAAAGACCACGTTGTTCCTATTGTTCCAGTTTTAAGAACTCTTAAAACTGAAGGTGGACAAAGCAATGGGGCCTGATGGGATTCATCCCAGAATTCTAAAAGAACTAAGGGTAGAACTAGTGACACCACTGACTACCCTCTTTAACAAATCATGGGAGGATGGGGTGGTACCCGAGGACTGGAGGAGGGCAGATGTGATTCCCCTTCACAAAAGTGGGAGCAAGGCAGAAGCAGGAAACTACAGACCTGTTAGTTTAACCTCAGTGATAGGGAAATGATGGAATCACTTCTGAAGGAAAGAATTGTCGAGTATCTAGGAGGCCAGAGGCACAGGACCCAAGGCAGCATGGATTCACAGTGGGAAGGTCATGCCAGACAAATCTGATAGATTTCTTTGACTGGGTGACCAAAGTAGTAGTAGATCAGGGAGGGGCTATGGACATGGCCTACCTAGACTTTAGCAAGGCATTTGACACAGTCCCACACAAAAGATTAATATACAAGTTAGCCAGCCTGGGAGTGGGTCCCAAGATGACAGCCTGGGTAAAGAACTGGATGGAGAATAGGACACAGACAGTAATAGTAAATGGAGTCCACTCTGAAGAAAGGGGGGTTACTAGTGGGGTACCGCAGGGTTCAGTATTAGGACCAGTCCTCTTCAATGTCTTTATAAGCAACATTGCAGAGGGACTGGAAGGAAAAGTATGTCTCTTTGCAGATGACACAAAGATCTGCAACAGAGTTGATGCACAAGGTGGGGTGGAAAGGATGAGAAGGGACTTGGCAAGGTTAGAGGAATGGTCAAATGTATGGCAGCTTAGATTCAATGCTAAGAAGGTAAGGTAATGCACCTGGGAAACAAAACCCAGGGAAGAGTACAATGGGGGTGAGATACTAACAACAACAAAATGGAAAGGGACCTGGGGTAGTCATATCAGATGACCTAAAAGTGGGCAAGCAATGTGAGAGGGCAGCAAGGAGGGTGGGGGATATTGGGATGCATAGGGAGAGGCATCACCAGTAGAAAACAAGGAAGTTATTGTCCCTCTGTACAGACAGCTGGTCAGACCCCATCTGGAGTACTGCGTGCAGTTCTGGAGACCCAATCTCCACAAAAAGACATAGACAGGATGGAAGCTGTCCAGAGGAGGGCACTAAATGGTGCAGGGTCTGCACCAGAAGACATATGAAGAGAGACTTAAGAGCTTAATATGTATAGCCTTGAGGAAAGGATGGAGAGGGGAATATGATAGAAACTTTCAAGTACCTCAAGGAATCAACAAAGTCCAAGAGGGTAGCGTCTTTCAAAAGAGGTGTGCAAGAACAAGGGGCACAATTTGAAGATAAGGGGGGCATCTTAGAGGTAATTTAAGGAAGTATTTTTTCACAGAGAGGGTTGTGGATGCTTTGAACGGCCTTCCAGAGGAGGTTGTGGAGTCAAAAACAGTGGTGGAATTCAAGCATGCATGGGACAGTCATAAGGCAATTCTAGGGGGTGGGAGCAGGAAGAAGTAGGCTGCTGGTTAACTAGGATCTGCAGCTTATCCATTAGGTAGGGAAATGGGCAGACTGGGTGGGCCAAGCGGTCCTTATCTGCCGTCAAATTCTATGTTTCTATTTTTCTATTCCACTATAAAAGTGAAGAGGGAAGAACAAGTGGCAGAAGCAAACTGAATGCAGCACTAAAACACCACCAGAAGGGATACAAATCAACCAGTGTCTAACCACTGCATCGCCTTCCATTTCATATGAAATTCTTGTTTCGATAAAGTGCGAGAATCTGTGTTCCAAAGTTCCAATAGCCAGTTATGGAGTCTCAAAAATAATTGTTCCGGCGAAATAAAGAAAGCTCGTAAGGACCATGTGCACCGAACCTGCCAAACATGGTATTTTATACCCCTAAAAATTAATCTGACAGTATCTGCATTAAAAGAGTCCCAGTCTGAGGACAAAACACCAAAAAATAAATGTTTGGGTCCTATACTGGGAAAGTGAAAATTAGCCCATTTAACAGAAAAAATCGACCAAAATTGCAAAATATAAGGGCAGGCAAAAATCAAATGAAACATTGTTTCATATTGATGTAGGCAAGTAGTACTTCTTGGGCAGTACCGCTCCTCTTTACCTTTGTGTTTTAGATTATCTTTGACATTTAATTTCCCATGCGCAGTAAGCCATGTGACATCCCACATATAATTTGGAAGGTTAACAGAGGTAAGCATAGAAGAAACTTGGAGCAAATCCAAATTCAACAGGTCCCGAAACACAAAGTGTTGTAAAAAATAATGATCTAATAAAAAGTAATACATAAGTTTCCTAGAATATTGAGTAATGGAATCATAAGATATGGTCCATTTTTTAATTTTACTAAAACAGGAATGAAGATAAACAGGCAATTGAGAAATAGGCTTTTGTTTGTGGATGACTCTGTCCCTAGACCACCCATCCAACCACGGGGAAACATGATCTAGAAGCTACAAAGTCCATATTCTAGTATTACCAAGTACAAGTGGAGAAATATTTTTATATAAAAAGATACTGAAAAAAAAATAGAACAGGATTGATCATATTTAATCCACTGTGCTTTATATGATTATATGATTATATAAGATATTCCTTTTTATGGGGTTCAAACAATTACCCCAAATAGTTAAAAAAAAATACCATATAGTGTTGTTTCTTTAGAAACTGGTAAAGCATAAACTGCACTCAAATGTAAAAATAAACCAATAAGAAAGGTATTAATCATATATATTCTTTTCTTTTTAGACATTTTCCATTTGTTCCAAAGTGTTATTTTTCAAGCTGCAGTTTGAATTAGTTTATCCCAATTGTAAGTGGCTGTGTCTGTCCCACAAACAAAATAAATCCCCAAAATTTTACAGACCTGCGTAGTGACAGGAATCCCCATGATTACAGATCATGTAGAATAACGGTTACCAAAAAACAACACTGACTTTTGGATAAATTAAAAGAAGCCTCAGTTCGCTCCGTATATGCCGTAGTCAATTGCAATACAGGAAGGAACATCTGCTAAAATAAGACATAAGTCATCCGCATAAGCCACGACTTTAATTTCCATATCATCGGAGCCCAAAGAAGGACTTCAAATAACATCCATACCTGAGATGGCAGAAAGTAATGGTTCTATGGATATAATGTAAAGAATAGGGCGTAGGGGACACCCCTGATGTACACCTTTGCCACATTTTTGTTTAGAACCAAACCAGCCATTAATGTATGGAATAACTTTGGCTTGTAGGTAATACTGTTGCAACCAATTAGTAAAACTAGGCGGAAAACCCATAGTTTCCATACATTTCCAAAAATAAGATGTGACAGCTTATCAAAAGCTTTCACTTGATCTAAAGTAACACAAATTCCCGCTAGTTCATCCCTACTACCCCTTTCAATGATTTCCTGAATAAGAATCAGGGCATCCGTAATAGTATGCCCAGGCACCGAGCAAAACTGTGTGGGGGAAATGATGTCATGTAGAAGACTGGAAATTCGTAGACTTAAAATCTTAGTAAGAATTTTACAATCAGAATTTAATAGCGTAATCGGACACCAATTATTTAAATCACCTTTATCTCCAGATTTATGAAGAAAAATCAAAAGTCCCTCATTCATACTAGGAGGAAAATTACCATGAGAGAGACAAGCATTAAACATAGTAACCAAATGATGATCCAGAATTGTGCCAATTAAGCCATAAACTTCATTAGGAAGGCCATCTATACCAGGAGATTTATTTTTTTGAAGATTATGAATAACGGTACGAAGTTCCATTAATGTAATAGGGGTCAACAAGGAAATCAAGAATTTGTCAGGGATCAGTCTCAAGGAACTGTATTTTAACCATTCAGCAATGGATTGCTGTGTAATGTTCAAATCCTCTGTAAATAAAGAGTGAACATGAACGTCTATGATCTGAAAAAGATCCCGTCATGAGTAACCCGAATACCATCAGAGTTCAACAGATTATACACATCCTTCTTGTTCTGACGGGACAGATTATTGTCATAGGGATTAGTACAAGCTGAAGGACTCTGAGTACCAAATCTTTGCTCTCTCTCTAGTTGCAATTGTTTGGAAGTGTGCAATTTCTCCAATTCAGCTTTTATCTTATTGAAGGTGGGAACATCTACTTTAATTCCCATATTAATTTAATTTGAGAATAAAAGTTGGTTAAGAGATTTTGTAGAGATAGCCAATAAGATTTACAAGAAGCTCCCAATAAATAACCAACTTCTGTAAAATATTCCTTAAAAATGATTTTAGAATCTTCCCACCAATCTTGTTGGGACTCATATAAAAAACACAGAGTCGCGGGCTTTTAAAACATCCATGAACCCTTCCCTCACTGCTGGAATATCTAAGAGAGATACATTTAACTTCCAATATCCTGGACCCTTGGAAGTTTGTTGAAAATTGAAAAGTGAAAAACTAAGGAGGCAATGGTCAGATGAGGCAACCAAAGCAACTCGTGGGGTGAAAATTTGAAGGGAGGAAGAGACAAACCAATAATCTATTCTTGATTTCCTACTTCCTTGTAAATATGTGAAAGAAGGAATATCTTCAAAAACATCACATAGCCCCATTACCTTTAGTAAAGCATTCAGACAGGTCATATCACAATAGGTTTTGGAAGTAACCGATTTGGTGGTCCGTGAAATATCAAAATCACCACCAAATAAAATGTTTCTGCTAGAAAATAAATGAGGCCGAATGAGGTGCAATAGTTGAATACGATCCCATTTACTTTGTGGAGCATAAATGTTGATTAGTTGAAATGGAATGGCATCAATACTAACATCTAACAACAATACCCTCCCAGGGGAAATATGTACTACATCCGTAACTTTAATGGTATTAGAGGTGAAACATATCCCAATCCCCGAACATAAGTCAGTTCCCCCAGACCAATAACAAGGACCCCATCCCCATAAATCGGTAGTAACAGAAAAATCCTGAATTGTATACAACCTAGTATCTTGAAAAAATATGATATCATGACGTAGATCAGCAAAGATAGCAAAAGTGACCCTTTTTTTATATAATGATCTAAGACTATTAGCATTGAGACTAGCTACAGAAATGTCAAATCCAGAACGTGAAGATCGAGAAGTGAGTTAAGAGTGAGAGTGTAATTTCCTATTACTTTTACTCAAATCAACACGGCTAGTTTTTTTCATTTTACATTTTGCTCCCACCCTTGGATCCAGAACATTTTCTTGGTCAGAAGTCATGTCCACCTGGGAAGGATTCTGAGAGGTCATGTCTGAATCACGGTCCTCAGTATCTACAGAAGCTAAAATTTCAAATTTATTAGAGACTGACACGGGGGCTGGAGATTGAGCCCAATCCAGCACTGAACGTTGTTTAACATCCTTCTGAACAGGAAACCGGGAAATAATGTCATCAACCACATGTCTATCCAGAGAAGACACCACCGGTGAACTATGTGGAACCTCCACAGGGATTACAGGAACCATAAGGGCTGAATCAGTAGGACTGGAGAATTCAGGGCGAACAACCGGCTAAGGGGGAGTATGCCTAGGTGGGCAAAAAAAAAACTATGGGGGGTTTAGTTGCCAGAGCAGCAGAATATGATTTTGGGTTTAGGGAAGTATTAGGCCCAACACCATCCAAAAGAGTCTGAGCTGCTTTGAAAATAATTAAGTCTTGCATAGCATAATCCGAGTCCTCAGCTCTTGGACAATCTGAAAATAAATGCCCCGATTCTTCACAAAAGTTACATTTAACAGAATTCTCACACTGATAACCAGAATGTCTGCCCTCCCCACATTGAAAACAATTTTTTTTTTCACAAGATGTACTAATATGTCTTGGAGAGTCACATTTATAGCATCACCTGGGTTGACCAGGATAAAACAAAAAACCTTTATCGCGGCCAATAAAAAAACAATTAGGGAGATGAACAAATTCACCTTGAACACTATGGAGTTTTATTTTAAATTTCCATCCCCCACTCCAAAACCCTTCCTCATCCAAAATGGGATCTGGTGTGCCTTGAACCTCACATTTCTTATTTGCCAATAAAGAATATCAACTAAATTCACCCCTTCATTACGAAATAAAACAGTCGCTACTCGGAAAGGTTGTTTCGTTAGTGGAACCACCTGAAAATGGGACCATAAAGGATTAGTCTTTAAAGATGCATATTTCAAACAAAGGTTTCCAAGTTTGCCGGAGTCCGGAAACTAATATCAAACGAATAAGCGCATAAATATCTGAGGGCGTAAAGCCCAAGGACTGTTTAATCAACACTCTGCCCACATAGAAGCGATCATGGAAGTTCAGCCATCCCTCCCAAATAATGTAGTCTTATAGCATTTCATCTTTAAGCTAATTCTAAAGGTTTAGCAAATAAGTCTGCAGAGTTAGATTTAGGAGGGTCAGGTAAGGGAGCAGTAGGAGCAGCCAGGGTATCCACAGCTATGCCCACAGAATCTGAATCAGGTGCAACAGAAAAAGCACTACCTGTATCAACAGCCAGTTGTGTATCAGTCTCCACAGAGTCCAAAGTCCGGCTTCTAGAGAAAAGACTGTGTCGCTATCCGTGTCAACTGAATGAGCTAACACATCTGTTGGGGCAGTCGGATCAGTCACCCAGGAACCGTGCGCAAGCTGCTTCCATCCTGCTTTCGAAAGCTCGGATTCAGGGGACCAAGGTTCTTCCATCTTTCGGTCGATTGAATCGTCAGTAGTGGCCAAGACAGATGCTGGTGCAGAGGAAACCATGTCATCAGTGGAGCCAGGACCAAGTTTGAAAGTCCAGTGAACAACATCAGGAGAAACACCTAACAGGCATTTCCGTTTCTTTTTTTCCAACAATTCAGCCCTTGCCAAGATAAAAGCCAGTTCTGTTTGCAACAATTGATCTTTCAAAACAGCTCTTTGCAGTACTATCGCAGTTACCGCACCGTCTTCAACACCATCCTCCACTGTTTCCAACATATCAAGGTCTTCAACAGAGCGTACTTTGGAATCTGGGGTTAGTGATGGATCATTACGTGTAGTAGCAACGTCCACTTCTCCGACCTCCAGTATGTGACCATCTTCCTCCATCACCGACAGCAAATTGTCCGCCTCCATAGGCACCACGTACGGGACAACGCCCCCCTTCCAGAGTAGGGGAACTTCCCAGTGTCCTGGCCAAATTTCCCTCATTCACTAAAAATACCGCCAACAACTTAATCTGGTTCAAGATCAGTTGGCATTCATCTGTATCCCCCTTCCCCCGGGTCATGCCTGAAAATAGGCAGGATTTGTCTAGTGCAGTTACCCGGTCAACAAAAACTAAAATAAAAATAAAAAAAAAATTGTAAAGATATAATGTCAACAAACTTAAAATGATATGATAATAATAGACCAGCCACCTGATTAATTTTTCAGGTGCTGCAAAGATTGCAGGTTGGGTGCCAAGCACTTCTGAGCATGTCACTGACATCATTGTTTGTCAGGTGAGCAAGCTGGTTGCCTAGCACCCAATTCTGGTCTTGTTTCTATAAATAGGAATGAGTGAGAGGGTGTGTTACTTCCATTATGCAAGAGGAAACAGGAGGTCACACACCATGCTTGCAGCACCAAATGGTTTCTTATAATGGTGAGTTTTTCAGTATAACTATGGATAAAAGAAAAGAGATGTATTTATTTTATTGTGTTTTATTTTATTAATTATTTGATAGGTGCTGCATACAAAAGGTGGTGTAGGCATTTTTTGATATGGTGAGCCTAATTAGAGTCTTTACACATAATTTATTTTACTAACTAAGACAAATATTGTCTATAGGATGTGTGTGTGTATATATATATATATATATATATATATATATATATATATATATATATATATATATATATATTAGAGGCAAAAACTCCATTTATTGTATTGTTAGGTTGTTCCATAACGACAACTGAGAATTACTAATAGTCGAAATCCTCATGGATCTTCTCATTAACCCCTCAATCGGCATTGTTGCATTGATCGCCAGCCCCAACTCTCACCCCATGACATGTGTAAAGCAGCAGAAGTATAGGAGAATGGGGTGAGATAGACCCACGATCCCAATGCACACCCCAATGCCAGTTGGGTGGTTGGCGTAGTCCAAGGGGTTTTCAACTAACAGCGAATTTCTCACTTTTGTCACTGTGGAACAACCCTAACTAATTCATTAAATGGAGTTTTTTTCCTCATTTCCTTCTTTTGAGAATGATAATGAGAAATAGTGAATGTAATGCAGCAGCTGGAGCGCGGCTCTTCTGGCCTCATGCTCCACCACATACGTAGCAGGAGCGCGGGGCTTTGGACTTCGCTGGGCCCCACCACATGATGTCTTGTGGCATAGTAACAGGAACAGCAACGCAAACAGAAGTGCTAACAGTGGCACACATGGTAACACAAGCGCGAATGAGAACAGAAAGGGTAACGCACATAGTGGCGTAGACGGGAACGGTCTGCCACGTGATGTGTTGTCACATAGTAACATGGTGCCTGCAAACAGAAATGTCAATGGGCATGGTGACGCAAAGTGAAACAGAAAGAGAAACACTACTATAGACACAAATGGCAAAAAATAACAGAAACGCAAGCATAAATGAAAACACAAAGGATAATGCACATGGTGGCGCAGACGTCAACGGTAAGTGAAATGGATACGGAACCGCAAGCGGAAAGGGCAACAGTAACATTAATGTAAGCGCATAGGCTGGTTTTCCCCAAAACCTGCATAGAGAAAGACAGTGAGTACAAATAATGTATGCATAATAATGAGTATCGGAGCAGAAAATGAGAATTTGGAATACGAAATACGTTATATCTCAGGAACTGTACGACATAGAAAAAAAATTTAAAAGTTGTATGATTTACAGCTGTGGGGGCTAAGAATTTTTCTGACGAAAAGTCCGTATCTCTCACCATTTCCGAGATACAGGCCCTGAAAGGTGCGGCAAACGCCGTAATGTTATCCTAAGGGGAAAAAGAGAAGTCTGGAGTGCCATAACTTTCCTCCCTGTAATATTTTTTCACCAAACCACTGAAAGGCACATCTGTGGCTGTTGGCTGTCTTTCTCCAAATTTCAGGAAAAAAGACCGAACCGTTATTTTGCAGCAGGGATCCAAAGGATTTCTGTAATGCGTCGAGCGCCGTAATGTTATCCTATGGGAAAAAACGTCAACTTTGGAGTGCCATAACTTTGCCGCCATGTAATATTTTTTCAAAACAACACTGAATGGCACATCTGTGAGATATCATCTGTGTTCCCTCCAAATTTCAGCCCAAAACTCCCAACCGTTCTTTTACAGCAGAGTGCCAAAGAATTACTGTTATTTTGGGCATAGTGTTGCAAAGTAGTGTCGCAATTTGCAAAAGCTTTGGCAAAATTTGTGACACTTTCGTGAGTGCGACACTACTTTGTAACACTACTTTTTCCAGAAATTTGAAAATCATATTTCTGGGGTGTTTCACCCCAAAATAAAGATATGGCTAGCATCCTCAGGGCCCGACTAGGTGAATATAAAAAGAATTAGGTTGCTAGAGGGTCTCAATTTTAAATGCCAAGCATTTTTTTGATCACTAACTGAAAACAAGATGCTGGATTTGCGACAGTAACAGGGCCATTTGCAACACTAAAAAGTGCATTTACGACACTGTCGAACTTTTTGTTAACTTTTCCCATTGACTTATAATGGGAAATTGTTTTTTGAATAAGTTTTGAACCGTTTAATATTTTTTCATGAAATCTTCAAAAGCCACATCGGGGACCGTGGCCGCATGTTCCCCGAAGATTTTGGGCTAGTCATGCAAACCATACGACCTGTAGTCGCGACCGTAGAATTCCAGAAAAAGCGTAATCGTGCGCACAGATCATGCTTAATAACTCCATAGCTGTATAACTGACCAGTACAAAACTTGGCAGATCCCAAGGCCTATGGTTCTTGATCATGTATTCCAAATTTTAGGCAAATCCGTCAAACAGTTGCAAAGTTCTTAAGGTGCAAAGTTTTGGCGGTTAACATAGAAATAGCTCCTCAACCCTAACTATAGTGGCACTACCGTACACTATATAATATATATATATATATATATATATATATATATATATATTCATGGCAAAAAATCTGTTTAATGCACTGTTAGGTTGTTTCACAGTGACAAAAGTGAGGAAATTTGGTGCTAGGGTTGAAAACCCTAACTGCGCATTCCGCCCACCCCCACCACCACACACATACACACACACACACACACACACACATATACCTGCAAGTAGGGACAGGACCAAGGCAACACAACCAATCACACACAACCTGCAGGAGGTGTATACCATTGTTACTATAGGAAGTGGAGAAATCCAACTTCAGATATCATACATTATTTACAAAGTTGTTCTATGAGGTTAGTTCACATAAGGTGAACCAAGCTGGCAGTACTGAAAATGGTGTACCTCACTTAATTTTCAACATATGGATGGAGAAAGGCATCATGGGTGCCGCAATGTTAGTCTATGGCAAATTGCTCAATTTTGGAACAGTGTAACTTTGTAATCCATAAATATTTTAGCACAAAAGCAGGAAAAGGCACATCTGTGGGACCAGGTCTTGCCACCCTGCAAATTTTAGCCCAAAGGACCCAACCATTTGCTTGCAGGATGATGGCAAAGATGTACAGTAATTAGGAGCATACTTTCAAAAAATACTTTCACAAACACGTAAGTGTCACAAACAAAAGACACAAAAATGTCGCATTTGCAAAAGCATATAAAGTAGTGCCACAAAATACTGTTGCAAACATGAAAGCATCACGAATGGAAGACACGACAGTGTTGAATTTGCAAAAGCATGCAAAATAGAGTCACAAAATACTGTCGCAAACACAAAAGTGTCACAAATGCATAGCATGACACTGTCGTATTTGCAAGAGTGATTTTCTAAAGTATTTCAGAGAATGGGCAAAATCCTGTTTTGGATCTTGCGAACCCCAAAATTTCATATGTGTAGTTTGTGTTATGTGTTGGTGGCAGTGTGTGGCCCAAGATGTCCAGTTCTCCATGGTGTTATGTGTTTTGTGGTGCGAGGAATGTCCAGGATCAGAGTTAGCAGTGATGACCCCATGCCCCAACCTGATGGGAGCATGGGTGTATGGTTTTGTGGTTTAGATAGCTGTATGTTATTCCTGTTACTTGCTGCTGGTTGTGTGTGATTGGTTGTGTTGCCTTGGTCCATCCCCTACTTGCACGTATGTGTGTGTGTGTGTGTGTGTGGTGGTTGTGGGGGTGAGGGTGGGAATGCACAGTTAGGGTTTTCAAACCTAACACCGAATTTCCTCACTTTTGTCACTTTGGAACAACCCTAAGTGATGCACTAAACAGAGATTTTTGCCATGAATTTCCCTTCTTATAGAGAATGTGCACTATAAATAGTGAATAGAATGTGGTGGTGGGAGTGTGGGGCCCTTTGGGTCCTGCGCTCCCACCATGAGAATTTTGCTCACTTTGCTGTTCAAAAACTGTAATACCAACTGAAATGAAAATTGGTAAATGAAAACATGTACCATAGCACACTGTGTATCCAGAATTGTGTGTACATCCATTCAATGGTCGCACAGCGCCACGAGAAAACAACATAACATGCACAATTCAGCAACTATGAGAGCCATCAACCCACAAATTGCCACAGTGAAAGATGTATTATGAATCTTTCTACATTCCAAAATGCCAGGCAAATCAGAGACATGGTTCAGAAGTTATTGAAGTGTAATGAGCTGATTTTTCATTTGTCATAGTGGCATAATTATGCACATGTAAATGTTTTACACACCAAACCACTGCAAGACACCTCCATACCACTAGGACAACCTATGCTATAAATTTCAAGCCAAAAGCACCATGCAGGATAGTATGCTCAAAACATTAACTGCATCACACAGTATCTCTTCAGTGAAGAATGTTTCCAAAATGTAAACAGCATTATTCACATCTCCAGGACAGCCACGCAACACCCTCTAAATTTCTTATGAAAAGATCCAACCGTTACAGAGGTATTCAATTCTTACATTTCTGCACCTTTAAGAAGTCTTCCACCACAAAACGGCAGAAATCACAAATGAAAATGTGCTAAAATGGTGGACCTGAGGGATGAAAAATCAGTAACTGTGAGGGGGGCCAACTTCAAATGGTAATAACTCTGGAACGGAATAACATTTGTTCACCAGTCAAAAACTGGCATGTTCCTTGAACATAGGTCTTTCTGCATATCAAATCAATCAAACACATACACTGGCTGCACTATGAAACTGTACAGGAGTGCCACAACTAACATATTTTCCACTTCACTACACAAGAACCATCTATCCGACGGAACCAAAAACTGTTAAAAGAAGATGTGTACTATAGCACACTGTGTATCCAGAATTGTATGTACGTTCATTCAACAGTCACACAACGCCATGGGCAAACAACCTGACATGCACAATTCAGCACCTGTAAGTGCCAGTGACCCAAATATTATCACAGTCAAATATGCATTACACATCTTTGTAAATTCCAAATGCCAGGCAAATCACACGCAGGGTTCAGAAGTTATTGAAGCATAATGAACCAGATGTTCTTTCATTGGAGTGGCATAATTCTGCACCTGTTAATGTTTTACACACCAAACCACTGCAAGGCACCTCCGTACCACTAGAGCTACTTAAGCTTATAAATTTCAAGCCAATAGCACCATGCAGAATGTAATGCGCAAAAAGTTAGCTGTGTCATGCAGTATCTCGATAGCAAATTATTTTTTCCAACATGTAAAGAGAATCATTCACATCCACAGGACATCCACTCAACACCCTCCAAATTTCATGTGAAAAGACCAAACCATTCCAGAGATATTCAATTTTTAAGTTTCTGCACCTTTAAGAAGTCTTCCATCACAAAATGGTGGAAATCGCAGCCAAAAATGTGTAAAAATGGTGGAACTGGTGGCCAAAACATCAGTACCTGTGGAGCAGAGCAACTTCAAATGGCAATAACTCTGGAATGGAACAACATTTTTTCAACGAACAAAAACTGGCATGTTCCTTGAATACGTTCTTTCTCCGTGGCAAGTTTCAGATCAATCAACCACACACTGGCTGCATATGAAACTGTGCAGGAGTGCCACAAATAACATTTTTTCACTTCGCTACACAAGAACCATATATCCGACTGAGCCAAAAATTGTTAAAAGAAGACATGTACCATAACACACCTTGAGTCCAGAATTGTATGTATATCCATTCAACGGTCACACAGCGCCATGAGCAAAATAACTTAACATGCACAATTCAGCAACTGTAATTGCCAGTGACTCAGAAATTGTCACAGTCAAAGATGTAGTATACATCTTTATACATTCCAAATGCTAGGCAAATTGCACACACGGTTCAGGAGTTATTGAAGCGTAATGAACCACATTTTCATTCATCAGAGTGTCATAATTCTGCACCTGTCAATCTTTTATACACCAAACCACTGCAAGGCACCTCCATACCACTAGGGCTACCTATGCTATACATTTCAAGCCAGTAGCACCATGCAGAATGCTATGCACAAACATTTACTGTGTCATTCAGTATCTCTGTAGCAAATTATTTTTCCAACATGTAAACAACATCATTCACATCCACTGGACATCCACTCAGCACCCTCCAATTTTCATGTGAAAAGACTAAACCATTCCAGAGATATTTAATTTTTAAGTTTCTGCACCTTTAAGAAGTCTTCAACCACAAAATGGAGGAAATTGTAGCCAAATATGCACTAAAACGGCTAAACTGGTGGCCAAAAAATCAGTACCTGCAAAGTGAGACTACTTAAAATGACAATAACTCTGGAACGGAACAACATTGTTTCACCAAACAAAAACTGACATGTTCCTTGAGGAGATGTCTTTCTACATGCCAAGTTTCAGACCAATCAACCACACACTGGCTGCACTATGCATCACAGAAAACAGTGGATAAAAATAGCAGAAACAATGTTTTGCACTGCAGTACACAAATGCAAAAACACAAATGGTAACGTTAATACAAATGGTGATGGAAACAGCGAGGTAAAAGAAAATAGTAACACTAACGGTAACTCAAAGGCAAGCACAAATGGTAATGCTCACAGTGACACAAATGAAATGATAATGCAAACTGTAAGAGAAACACAAGTGCAAATGTAAATAAAAACAGAAATGATAATGCAAACACTAATAGCAACAGAAACGAAAATGGTAATGAAATGGTAACGCAATGCTAATGGCAACGGAAACACAAATGCAAGCGGTAACGAAAATTGTAACTGAAATGCAAACACTAATACAAACGAAAACAGAAAAGTAAATGGTAGCGGCAACAGTGACACCAAAGGAAACAGTAATGCACGCAACAACGTAAATGCTACCGAAAATGCAAATGCTACGGGCGACAGAAATGCAAATGCAACCAGTAACGAATAGTGGTGGTCGAAGTGGGCTCAATCTCTTCAGCGAAGAGATTCACAGAACAAAGGCAGATTCGCAGAGTGCTCCACAACATGAAGCAGAGTAATTCGCATTATAATGGGTAATGCGAAGTCCATTGAAAACACTGACTTCACATTAGTCTGCCTTCCCAGACCAATACTCCAAAAAAATCTTAAGCAAAGTGCATTGAAAACAACGCACTTCAATTCACTTTGCCTTGTTTTTGAGCTCCGAAGGCAAATTTTGCAGTGATTCATGGGACTTCAGGTCACATGGGCTCTATATTGATCTGCACAGCCTCAGTTAGGGGTAGTGTGTGTAGGAAGCAGTAGGAGACAGTGTGTTCTGAGAACTGTCTGTGATTGAAACCTTCTAAAAGCTGTTAAAAACGCAGTTTTGCTTTTTCTTTTGTGCTCCGCCTTTAGTTCATTGATTGCAGGAAACACTCCTGTGTTCATATCATTGAGTGTTTTTGTGTGGATTTGGAATGTTAATATACAACATTGAGTGTGGGTAGTGAAAGACAGTGGAAGTGTGTGTTGGGGAAGGGGCATTTCTGTGGTGTAGGTAGATTTAAGTAGGAGAAATAGTGATTTCTTTGTTTTTTGGTTATATTTTTGTTATATAACTGACTGTTTAATGTACACACAATAATATTGTCAGTAATTGTTGAAATTTTCTTGCTGATAGTGTGTTGTGTGGATCTTCTGCAGCAGTTCATAATTTCAGGTTGTTTACATTACAATACGTGGCACATTACTGAACTTTCAATTTGCTATGCATTACTCATTCACCATGGTAGAGAAACTGTTCTGTGTGTGTGTGAGTGGTGTTGCATGACATCAAATAATACACCTTTTATTGTGCCACAGACTAATGTAATTGCAGGGCTGGTGCAGCAGTGTGAACCCGCTAGCCACTGCAGCTGCCTAATTTTGTACTGTGATCATGGTATCTGTTCTTTGTTTTGCTACTTGTACTGCTGTAAAAATCTGCAGTCAGTGCTACCCCCCAACCCCACCGGCAAAAGGAATTTTTTACCAGATTGGATTGTTTTTGTGACCTCATCAGCACCACTGGTTACTGAAGTTGTCTTTATTGTGTGACAGTCTCTATCTGTTGCTGAAGCTACAGTTGTTTGTTTGGCTTCACATCCAGTTTCCCCCCAATCAGAAAGTGAACATACCAAAATCTAAATTTGGTTATAATATTGTTGTTGATCCCCCAAAATGCCCGCAAAGAGACGTGCAAGCAAAGCTGGTTCTCGCCATGGCAATGCTGGCGGTAAGATAGTTAGTGGGCATGATACTACGTAGACGCAGAAGTGCATTGCTGATGTGAGGAAAGGTATTTCTCCTGCAATGTTTTTTACAGCCCAATCAGTAGCTTCACTCATAGTCGGAGGAGATGATGTTTTCCCAGTGGGTGGTGTTAGTGTTAGTGGTGGTGGTAGTATTAGTATTGGTGCCTCAAGTTCAAATTCTGAGCAGTGTACCGACAAAAATATAGTGAGGTGAAGAAAAAGTGAGTGGCAGCATAGATTATGTCATACTTCCAGTAACATCCCAGTAACTGGTCCTGAGGATTCTGATCACTCGTCAATGATAGAATACAATGTGATATTCCGTCCATCGTGGCAGTAATGTCACGCATTTTTCATGCAGTGATTCAGAGTGTGAAGAAAATATCAGGTGATGGTGTTGTAGATGCTGATGATGAATGATGATGATGATGATGTTGCTGTGGTTGCAACATGAGTCCACATGCTAGCATCCAAGCAGAAGATGTGGATGTGTGTGATGCTGATGAATATGATGATGATGTAATTGACCCAGTTGGGAAACCAGAGAAAAAGAAATTAAGTGACTGTGTCTGAGTTCATTTGCAGAACTCCCTAGTAAACTTGTGATTTACCAGTTTTAGTTGATGATGATGATGACCCAGTAATAATGATAGGTAGTTGTGGTGGTCAGTTGCAGTCCAGATGTGCAGTGCCTGAAACATCATGTGCCCCCCTACTTCAGTGCTTAAAATAACAGACTTAAATAAGCAACATCATGGACATGTTAAAAAGTAGAGCATCACAGGGAGTCACGTGATGCGCCTGGAGGAAGTGCTGCAGTTTTGGGTCTCCTCTCCCGCTAGAGAACCTGCAGTTAATTATAAAAATTTCTCGGTTTCCTTTTCCAGTCTTTTACTTAAAGGTCCGAGACTGCAGCAGCTTGTTTATTTTGGGTTTTGGTCCCCTCGAAAGATGGAAGGCTCAGACCAGGAGCTAGAAGCCAGCGGCCTCGCTTGAGCTCATCGCCGTCAGCATTACACGAAGAATTAACTCCGGCCAAAATCTACAACGACTTGTCAACAATTAAAGAGGCGCTGTTTAAATTGATCGACGAGGTGGCAGATTTTAAGCCGGCTCTGACCCAGTTAGCCCGTCGGGTGACGGACGCTGAAGCCAGGATCTCCTCCATTGAGAGAACTATGGAAAAAATGGCCCTGCCATCGTAGATTGCAAGAGAATGATCGCTAAATTCGAGGACCGCCTTGAGGACCTTGAGGGGAGAAGCAGGCGCAACAACCTGGTCCTGCTGGGGCTCCCCGAGGGAGAAGAGGGCCCCAACACAGTCCTTTTTCTTCAGAAATTCTTGAAGAAGTCAGGGGCCTTCGCCTAATGGGCCTAGATGTCATTGAGAGGGCCATCGTGCCCTAAGGGCTAAACCTCCTGCCTCGGAACCACCAAGACCCATAATCTTTAAATTGCTAAATTATCTTGACCAAGAACACATTCTGAAGGAAGCAAGAAGACTAACTGTTATTCTGTGGGAAGGCAAGACTACGGCTAGTCCCGGACCTAACTTGGAAGGTGAGGCAGGCTCGAGCAAGCTTTCGGCCCATTACCTCCAAGCTTTGGGCGGCGGGCATTCGGCACCGCATGTTATACCCAGCCAAACTAGAGATCACTTTGAAAGACGGGATCAAGCGCTTCGACTCTGCAGAAGAGACATTAAAAACACTCACGACCTCACTGCCAGATCTGTTCCCCAAAGGATGAAGACCTCTGGGCTTATTATTTACTCGGGAGTTAAGAATTTGGATGGGCTAATTAGTGAAGCCTCAAACTTAAGGATCCATCCTAAACATTACCTAAGACCTTGCTAGCTGTATTCCCCTTTGGGAATTATTTTTATGCATTATTTATGCTTGGTATTTTAGGGGCTTGTAAGAAGGACTTTAATCATTTTTCTTTTACATCTTGCAGGGCCTCCATAAGTTAACATTAGAGATGAAATGTACTAAGCAATTACTCACAAGAGGAGCTTTAGACTACTTTATTTTGTTGAGTCCTTTGTCTAAGGCTTAAGATTGTGTATTTTAGGCTATGACTCTAGCATTGTTGTTTCACTTGTAAAGAGAAACTCCAAGCAGCTTTGATTTTAGACTAGCAAGGATTCCCTTGTAATTGTAGTTTTACTGTCATCATAGTTTAACCAATTAGGAAGTAACTAGGTTACTGAGTAACTCATTAGGCTAAGAGAATTTGAAGCGAAAGCAAGGTATGTTTATTTTTATAGCATTTGAATTTTAGCCCTGATTAGCTAGTTAGTGTGTTTTAGTAGGTTTAACCACAATTTTATTCATACTTCTTATGACAAATAGCCCTTGATTTTTAGGTGGGGACAGGAGAAGATGTAGTGTAGAAGAGGCTACATATTTAATTTACCTACGTTTTTTATCTCCCTGTTCCCCTCACGTTCTGGTGCTTAGTTCATCTTGGGGCCATGTTTAATTGTCCGGCCCGTCCTATATCCTATATTTCAAGCACCGATCAGGTGACAGTTTTTTCTTTAGTAGTAAGGTTTTCTATTGTAATAAGTAAAACTTACTAAGGTTTTATATATGGTCTCAAGGTATTTCTTTAGTGGAGGTGAAAGACTCCGCAGGTCAGTATCCACGGATTTGGTGGCACTTTTTTGTATGGGGGGGCGCCCACCTCTATGGCGTACCATGGACCAGAGTCTGAGGAGTTGGCTTGTGCCAGGGGTGGTCTTAAGGAGGGTTTTAGGAGGGGGAAGGTCCTTTTGGGGAGGGGAACTGGTGTTGTTTTATTAGTTTTGATAGATTATTGTTAGGATGGGGGGCAGCTATCCAAACTTTTCTTTCATAAGTAGGTTAAATTGGGTCTGGCTAGCAATTTGAATATTTTCTCTTGGAACATTAAAGGGGGAAGAGATAACCGAAAAAATTTATTATACTAAACCACTTGGCTCAATTTAGTCCATCAATAGTATTTCTTCAAGAAACTCATGTACTCCCCGATCGGCTCCATCACTTTAGGAAAAAATGGGTGAGTCAGGTATTCGGTGCTGGGTTTTCCTCGAGCAGTCAGGGGATGGCCATTTTGGTGGCGCGGGGGGTTCTCTTTATCCCATCCGAGACAATTTCGACCTGAATGGCAGAATACAGTTATTGTCCTGGGAAGACTGGAGGGGCAGTCTAGTGCTGGATCAGTATATGGCCTCAACTTAGAGACGCCATCTTTTTTACCCAACTGGCCATGATTTTAGCCTCCTTAAGGATATTCCAATGATCTTGGGGGAGACTGGAACCTGGTCCAGTCTAACTGCCTGGATCGTCTTGGTATAAAGAGCGCATCCCTCCCTGGCCCAGAGAGAGTTGTAAGAGTTTACATCATCGTTGGGCCTGATGGATCATGGAGGAATGTACAACTCTACCACTAGAAGTTATACTTTTTTCTCCGGTTCATAAACTTACTCACGGATCGATTACATCCTGGTTAGTCAGCAATGTTTGTCCCTACGCTGAGGAGGTGACAATCTTGACTTGGTAATCTCAGATCACTCTCCCATCAAACTCTATGTTCTCCTTTGTTCATTCCACCAAGATCCTATTCATGGTCTCTAAATAATGCTATATTAAAGGACACCCAGATATTAGCTCGTTTTCAAGTGTTTATGGTCAACTCAATTAAGGCCAACTGGGGTCTAATTAATGCATCAGACCAAGCTTGGGCACACCTCAAACTATTTGGAGGGAGCTGATACGGATAGCTTCAGTACATAAAGTGAAAAATAACCAGCTATTAGCAAATTGTTTAAAGAAAATTAGTTCATTGGAAGCTATAGAGGAGAATTCAAGATAGGAGGATTAAGAGCAAGAGCTGACTACCCTAAGGGCATGGTATGTAAACACTTTGAGTGAGAGAGTTGTGAACTCGACTTCCAGACTAAAAGCTGCATACTTAGGTCAGGGTAGTAAAGCTGGAAAATTATTGGCATGGCAGTTAAAACAAAGAGCTGCTGCCAAATGGGTGGCAGCCTTAAGGCATCCGGAAACGGATAAGTTGATTACAGATCCTGAGGGCGTATTGAATATTTTTTTTGACTTTTACAAAAACCTATATTCGAGCCAACCGCTTTCTCCACAGAGTGAAAGTAAAATGTGGAAATTTTTGACTAATATTTCTTTTCCTCAAATGTCTGAGGATTTCAAGCAGATGTTAGTTGTCCCTATTTCAAATGAGGAGATAGAGAGAGTTATTGACTCACTAAAATTGGACAAAGCACCCGGTCCAGATGGGTTCACACCTCTTTTCTTTAAGTTGTTCAAGGAAAGTGTGATACCACTGCTAAACCAACTCTATACCTTTTGGTATGAGCAAGGGATTAGAGATAAGACTCTCTTTGAAGCCAGGATAATTTTGTTACCTAAACCTGGTAAACCCTCAGATTTGGTGGGTAATTTTAGGCCAATCTCTCTATTAAACATAGATGTAAAGATTTATGATAAGATCCTAGCCAATAGGTTAAAATCTGTGTGGCTCGAGCTGCTGAGTCCTGAACAGGCTGGATTCATGGCAGGCCGTTCTTCGGCTGATCACTTCAGGAAATTATTTTATTTAATTTCTGCGTCTGCGAACCCGGATATGGAAGCATCTTTGGTTTCGTTAGACGCAGAAAAAGCATTTGATAGAGTAGAGTGGGCCTTTATGTTTGCAACATTAGCTAAATTTGGCATTCCGGATAGATTTATACAGTATATTCGGATCCTTTATCTGTGTCCGACTGCTAGAATTCAATGCAACAATTTAATCTCAGCTGCTTTCCCTTTATTGAGGGGTACGCGACAAGGTTGTCCCCTGTCACCATATTTATTCAATTTGTATATTGAACCTCTAATAAGAACTATTTAATTGAACCAGTTAATCCAAGGGATTTGTATAGGAGATTTGGAGTTTAAGTTATCAGCATTCGCGGATGATTTATTGTTGCATGTCTGGAATACAACAACATCCCTCCCTCATTTGCTTAACTTAATTTCCTGTTTTAGCGAATTCTCTGGATATAAACTAAACAAGAGCAAAACAACGGTTTATTCGCTTTCCCCTACCTTCAGAAAAGTTGGTGCCTCTCTTTAGGACTACAGTGGCAGACAAAATCCCTAGCTTATCTGGGTATCCAGATTTCGAGAGATCTAGAGGGAATGGCAAATTTAAATTTGAAACCCCTATTCAAATCCATTAAGGAGGACTTAGAGAGGTGGTCGAAACTTCCTTTGACCTTCTCGGGGAGGGTTAATACGATTAAAATGATGGTTCTACCTAAAATCTTCTACCCTCTCTCCAATCTAAACGTGCACCTCTCTAGGTCCTTCTTTAGACCGCTTTACAAATATTGCTCAGATTTTTTGTGGAAAGGTAGACCCCCTCGCAGGGCCTATTCTAAACTTTGTTCTCAACGGAAAACAGGGGGTCTCCAGATACTGGATTTTTATACTTACTACTTAGCAATTCACGCAGCGAGGTCAGCTCTGTGGGTTCGAGAAGCAGAAGTTTCTATCCCCGGACTTGATCTTGACCGAGCGATTTCTAGTGAGGTTAATTTGGATTTGGAATCCCTTTTATATATTTCATGGTCTAAGGTTCCTACTGTTGTCAGGAATACCCCATTAGGATGGGATATCAAGGCTATGCATCAGCTTTATTCGAGATTAAATATTTCCCATTTATATGACTTATCTCAACCCCTTTTGAGAAATCCCAATTTTTTAATAGGTAATCAGCCCATTAAAAGGTTTTTGACTGACTCTCCCCTCAAACTTCGGATTTCAGATTTTTACTCGGGCAATTCTATGTCTCCTCTCTCTGTCTTGATTGAAAAATTTGGGGTGAAACCTCGGTGTTTGCTGCGATTGTTTCAAGTTCAAAGAAGCATTAGGTTCTTCCTGTGGAAAGGCAAAGGGTCAGAGGAGACTGGGATACTATTGAGAAAGTTGAGCGAGCTCGCATTATCTGGCAATGCAGTTTCTAAAATTTATAAGTATATTTTAACAAGATTGGATTCTAAGACATCCCCTGTCCCTCTTACTGGGAAATAAATCTGTCTATGGGATGGACGGAGGAGATTTGGGAGAAAATCTGGTTGATATCTATTCTTGTATTAAACAAGATAGATTGAAGATACTCAGTTTAATTTATTGCACAATCTTTATTATTCCCCGCCAAACTTTCCGTTAAATAGACAGTGTTCCTGGTTTGTAGGACTGTGGTGATCCCTTAGCTACCACCTTTCATAAAATTTGGTCCTGCCAAAAATAGCTAAGTTGTGGTAGTCGGGTCAAACGCTGGCTGGGCCCGTACTGTGATTTATCGGCCTTTTTCAATGTAGATGCTGTATATTTGGATGTATTCCTAAAATTCCATTTAGCACTCAAAAAGTGCCAAATGGCAATGGTAGCTTCTGTTACTAAGTTATTAATTCTTCGTCATTTGCGGGATGATTGGGCCCCCTCGTTTAAAGAATGGTGGGATGAATTCCTGAATGCACTAAATGTAGAAAGGTCAGTGTTAACTTTCTTTAATGCATCGGGTAAATTTCAAAAGTGCTGGGGTAGTCTCCTTCAGAGTCTGAAGGACAGATATGGTTATTAGTTGAGGGGACTTTCTCCTTTACAACTTTCCCTCCATTTCTTTTACTCTCCCTTTCCTTTCATTTTTCTCATCCAGCTATCCCTTTATTTTTTCATCCCCTTTATTCACTGTATTAATACCTTTATTTCTTTTCCTCAGTAATTGGAAGCCCGAGGTTATATTGATTTCTGAGTTTCTCTTCTCCCATACAGTGTAGGTTGCTAGCTAATATTATGACTGATTTTAGGGCTAATACGGTAACAGATTTGTATTTCATGTATATTGGATAGCTGCTGGGGGGGTTGAGGGTAAGGGTAAAGGGTAATGGGTGTTTTTTATTCTGTTTTTTTTGTCATATTTCGGTTATGTATCTTGTATGTTGTATGTTGTGTGTTATATTTTTTATCTTTACAATAAAATGAAGTTATTTGCAAAAAAAAAAAGTAGAGCATCACAATCTCTTGTTTGGGATTTTATTGTTCAAGATGCAAATGATGAGTCAGTTGCAATCTGCCAGGTTTGTCATGTGCGTGTGAGTCGAGGTAAAAAGGGGAGCCATCTAGGCATAGGAGGACAGCATACACATCTTAAGAATAGGCAAATGGCACTGTGGACCCAGCACAAGCTGGCAGCTAATACCACAGTGGGGCGTTCACCCTCATCACCAGTAACCATAACAAGCATGTTATCCCCTTCCATGACTGTTAAGTCCAGTAGTAAATTAAATGTGTACAGTAGTGAGGTAATAAGAGCAGAGGATTACTACAGGCATGATGAGGTGGAGGAGCATAATGACTTTGAAATATTGTTCAGTGCTGGTGAGAGTAGCAGTTTTAGTGGTGGTGGTGGTGGTGAATGCAGTATGTCTAGTGCAAGTGGTACATCAACCCCAGTTGGCAAATCTGGCATTTCTGGGTTTGTCATTATCACCTGTGTAACTGTCTTCATCAAACTTCCACACTCCAACCCTGCCAATGCCATTCATCACAGAGCACAACCATTTGTCATCACACCCTATGTAAAATGTTTGTCAGCCCACATTACAGAGTGTTTTTGCACATAAGCTGAAGTACCCCCCCAATCATACAGTGTCACGTGAACTTAATGTTGATGTAGCTGAAATGCTGGCAATTGATCTTATGCCCTTCTCCTTTGTGGAGACTTCTGGTTCCCGTAGTTTGCTGCACATGCCTGTCCAAAATGGAAAGTCCAATCCAGAACATACTTTTCTACCCGTGTTGTTCTGCACTGTTTCCGACTCAGTAAGACATGCCCTTCAACATTCCTCCTCTCCATTCATCCATTAAAGTATGGATATGTGGGCAAGTGGTAAAACAGCAGAAAGTTCATATTTGTGTATAACTGCACACTGGGCGCAGGTGCTGGGGGTTGTTTGAGATGTTGGTAGTGTGAATAATCAGTGCAGTAAGGTGGATTATTGCAATAGCAATCTTCCAGGAATTCGACAGCATGCAACGATTGCTATGCACAATGTGACCTGTTCACACACTAGTGAGAAGATGTTGGACATGCTACTGACAGAAATTGACAAATGGCTAAACCCCCTATCCTGAGAGCTGGGTTCATAGCAAGTGACAATGGATCAAATCTAGGGAAATGCATCACGAATGGTGTTTTTCTTCATGTTCCATGCATGGCCCATTGTTTAAATCTTGTGGTGCAGGAGTTTCTGCAGCACCCTGATGTAAAGGAAATGCTGACTATTGCACAATGTATTTGCTTTCACTTTCCACAATCTGGAAAGGCCCGTGACCAACTGCGGCAGTTGCAGATACAAAACAGCCTGCCTCAGCACCGCTTGAACCTGGAAGTTGTCACCCAATGAAACTCCACTTTATACATTGCAGAGAGGTTGTATGAGCAATACAAAGCCTTCTCGAATATCTTGTGATGCACACTAGCTGTGACAGTTCCGGGGCCTCAATGTCTATGACAACTGAACAGTGGCACCTCATGGACTCCGTAATAACAATTTTGTGGCCTTTTGAACATGCCACACAGGCAGTGAGTGGAGAGTCTGCCTCCATTAGCCAATCAGTTCCACTGCTGCAGGTGCTGAGGCAGACATTGGTGAATGTACAGCATGGCCTTGATGTTGCTGGAGATAGTAGCAGCAGTATGCTGCTGCAACACATACTGAGAGTATTCAACCAGAATTGTCACATTGGGAGCATTCAGTGTAGTGACAACTTTGCCATAGCAACAATGCTGGACCCAAAATACAAACATGGAATTGCATCAGTACTGGAGGGAGGGCCTGAACAGGTAAAAAATATCAGTGGTCAACTGACTGTGCTTGGTTCATGGGACATAGAAGTAGCATGCCGAGGTCAGCAAACCTCAGCAGCATAATCTAGCTGAAGGTGTACCTATAGGAGTATCAAGCGTATCCTGCAAGGGGAAGGGGACTTCAGTTCCAGGTGGTCTGTCATCCAAAGTGGCTGGCTTCAACCCGTTTTGGGAGGCATTGTCCCAAGTGGGTATCTGTGAAATAAATGATTCGGGAGAACAGGATGATGCATCAACAACTGGACGTGGTGCAGCTCAGAGAATGGTTGAGTCATATTTGTCTGAAAACAGGCATCTGATAATAACTGAAGATCCTCTTTTATACTGGAGTGGAAAGGTCAGTGAATGGCCAGAGCTGACTGCAGTGGGACTGAAGTACCTCACATGCCCACCCTCCATTGTAAGTGTTGAGAGGGTATTCAGCTCAGCAGGTGTAATAGTCAGGGATCATCTGACAAACCTGTCTCTTCCAAATGTTAGTTTGCTAACATTCATTAAAATGAATGAGAGGGACATACCAGGACAGACTTTAACCTCAGTATTCATACCCCGGCCTAGTCATGGTGGTTTTGGTGATGTTGAAATGGACCATCCTAGTGGTACTGGCAGTTGCTGCCTAAAACAGTCCACCACTGTCTTAGATGATGACACAATGGAGAAGGAATTTCCCAGTGGTCAAACTTCAGACATAGATGACTGTGAGGGAAGCCTTCTTTATGAGGATGATGATGTGGTTAATGTTGGTGGGTTTTAACTGAAGTTGTTAAAAGGCGGTGTGCCACCTCGGACCATCACTACCAACACCGAGAATGATGTTAGCCACTGTCACCACTGAGCATAAGTTTGTCTGCCCACCAGACCACCACCACCACTACTGGGACTGATGTTAGCCACTGCCACCACTGAGCATGAGTCAGTCCACCCCCCCGGACCACCAGCACCAGGACTGATGTTAGCCACTTCTACCACTGAGCATGAGTCTGTCCAGACCACCACATCCATCAGCCACAGACACAAAGCTTCTTAATATTTGAACCAGTATGTGTACTCATGTTTGTTTTGCTGTTTCACTTCCTTTAGTTGTATGTTTTGTTTTCTGTAGCTTTTTAGAGCCGCAGTAGTCAAACACATATGGTACACTTATTTTGTTTTTTTTACATGTTAACAAAAAAAGTCTCCTTCACTAAAACCCAGTGGGAATGGTACTGCAGCTGTAACGTACAGAGGAACCTATGGAATATCCATGTGAAATCCATACTGGTAAGTATGAAGATTTTATTTCATCCAGTTCATTATTTTGGAAAGACTGCAGCAAATGTGACTGACTATGATTCATAAACTAAGTGACATGTGTACATCACCATAACTATTTCTGTAAGATATCATTCATGCACTGTATTTTGAACTTGCAGCTGTGCAGCCCTGACCATGGCAGTGTTGAAAATGTTGCACACAGGTTGTATTACTTGACAAGATGTGGGTTTGAAATGTAACTTGACTTGAGATCGAGAACCAGGAAGGGACAGATTACAATTAAGTTGTAAAAAGTCATTCATTTCTTTTTTTAGAAAACTTCCAGATGCTTTGTTATTCTGTCAAAGTGGCCTTATCCAACACAGTTCTTCAACATCAGGCACCCCCTCCCCCCTTCCCCAGGCTGGGGCACACATGCAACATGCAGAAGTCATTTCATTCGATGACCATGACCATCATTAACAACCAGACTCCAGAAGGATGCAAATGAAATGTGTGAAGAAGTAACAAAATAAGAAACTATTACAGACAAACCTGCAAATATACTCCCCCCCATACCCCCCAAAAAATACTTACCTTCATGTGCTTGAGAATTATCCATTTCCAATTTCAACACAAAAAATTCTCATTGAGCAGTAGAATGTGCATACCAACAGTTTCTTTGATGTGTGATACAGAACAATACCATGAGTACATGTCCATGTCAACCCCCTCCTCACCTACAAAATACACAAACATATATCTATATATATCAACTCACCAAGGCTATTATTAGTGTATAGCCAAAGGGCACCCTTCCATCCAATTGAAATAATCACATTGCATTTGCTCGAATCACCTCGCAGAACACATTGGACCAGCAAAAGTACACTCACGGTCATCATTTTATTCTGGGGGACTTTATAAGTGCTGAAATGCTCCCATTCACTTTGTTACCACTTGTCAATTTTCTGGACACAAGGCGGATGCATTTTGGGCATGCAGAAAAATTCTGGGGACTCTGTGCCACCTCTGTGTGCATGACTGAGTGCACCATTAATTCTGGGGGACTTTGTATGTACTGAAACACTCCCACTTCACTGTATTACCACTTGTTAATTTTCTGCAAACAATGAGAATGCATTTTGGGCATGCAGAAAAAATCTGGGGACTCTGTGCCACCTCTGTGCACATGACTGAGTGCACCATTAATTCTGGGGGACTTTGTATGTGCTGAAATGCTCCCATTTTCATTTTGTTACCACTGGTCAATTTTCTGGACACAAGGCGGATGCATTTTGGGCATGCAGAAAAATTCTGGGGACTCTGTGCCACCTCTGTGCACATGACTGAGTGTGCCATTATTTCTGGAAGACTTTGTATGTGCTGAAACACTCCCATTTCATTTTGTTACCACTTGTCAGTTTTCTGGACACAAGGCTGATGCATTTTATGTGTTGTGTGATTGTGAGCTCATGATTTCACACTGACATTATCCATTAAAGCAGCATTGCAAGAATGTGGTGACAGTTTTAAACTATACTTTTTATGCTACTTTACATTGCCACAGCCACTAGTTACCTCCGATTCATGACTTGAATGATGCACTTCTTTTCACAATTTCTGTCTGCTTTACTTAGTTGACAACTATTTGTCATGTATGAAAAAAATGAGCACACCTTTCAATATTGTTCTGACCAGGTTTGTATTTATTTGCAGCTGCTTTTCAATAAATATTGTTCTGTGTGGTCATACAACACTGCCTGCTGCATAACTGTTGATTTACAACAGAAGTGATATATAACAACTAACTGATGTGATGGAGAAAAGTGGCAGAAAATACTGTGAAAGACCTGGTCAGCACCATATTAAAAGGAATGCTCCTTTCATTATTTCACACATGAAAAAAGGTAGTACAGCAGACTCAGCTACTGGAAATTATAGTATCATATCAGTCAAGATGTAAGTAAAGGAAGTTGTAACATAGCATTAAAAAATATAGGTCAAAGTTCTCAACAGATTGTTGCACTGCTGCTTTACAGAGATTCACCACGTTACATAGTTATGGTGTTGCACCTAACCTAATATGTGGGCGCCTTACTTCCAGGGGAATATTTCTTGCTCCACATAGTGCAATACATTTCTGTGAAAACCACCCATAATCTTATTACAGTGTGTCACATCATGGAGGAGTTCCCATTCAGAAAAGATGCCCAAATTCTGCCCCCTTTCTCAGCAACATTAGAATGTGATGCCAGGAGGAGTGCAGGTGCGTGCTTCACTATAGTGAATGTCCGGCAGCTATCCTGAATGTTTCTTTATGTTATAAGGTTCACTTTGTGGTGAAATGTGGGCACATTTCCACTAACAAGGCTCTTCTTACTGGAAAAGTGCCCACACATTTCACCACAAACTGACCATTATAACATAAAGAAACATTCAGAAAGCTGCTGGACAATCGGACATTCACTATAATAGAGCACTCACCCGTGCTCTCCCTGGCATCATGTCCTAATGCTGAGAAAGGGGGAATTTAAGTGCTTTATGAATGGCAATTCCTCCATGGTTACATTAATTGTAATGAAATTAGGGGCGGTTTTCACAGAAATGTATTGCACTGTGTGGAGCAAGAAAGATTCCCCTGGAAGTGAGGTGCCCATATATCAGGTGCAATGCTGTAACTTGGTGAATCTCTTTCATGTCTATTTCACAAGCAAAATAGTTACAGAGCCTCAGTAATGTTTAATTTGTGTATGGACTCATGAACTGGATTTTAAGTGTTTCTCAAACAGCATGAAGACTGAGCAATGTGAGTATGTTGTGCTAAACTGCATGTGTGCCATCACTGTTCTTTCCTGTGTGTGCATGCATTGTGCAGCTTCATGCAAACATATATATGGTAAGACTTGTTGCAGTATCAAAAAAAAGATTACAAAGAATACCTGTTGTATATTTTATTGGTACCATCAGCGCCAGTGGACTAAGTAATATGAATTTTTTTCAGAGGTATCAGGTCACTGTGCACCTCAGTCACTCACAATGCACACATGCCTTTGTGGAGATCATAACACAAAAAACACATGCTCTCCTAAAAGTTATGTGTGCAGGATAGTATATAATGTGACTACAGTGCACTCTGGTCAGACACCTCAGAAAAAGTATTGTATTATTTAGTCCACTGATGATGATGGTGACTATAAAATATACCTGGTGGGATATTCAAAGGGGTTGCACCATGCGCAACCCACTGATGTGCCCCGGCACGATATTCAAAAGGGGACTTTGCTCCTTGCAAATCCCGATGTGTCGGGGTGTACCAGTAATGAATGCAGTGCAGATGTGGGAGGCGTGCCCATGCATATGCGGCACATCCCGATATTCAGCCCGGGATGTGCGGCACATAGCAGGCACACACCCACTTTGCACTACACAGGGGAGTGCAAAGATGTGCCTGAAAAAACAGCAGCAAGGACTGGCCACCCACAGGCTGGCCCCTGTATCAGTGGGCACAACACGGCAGTCACCTGCTGTGGGTGGCCACCCAACCTCCCAAGGCACAGGCTGGGCATCATGCCCTCCCATGCCCAATTGTGGGCTTAGTAAATAAAACAGAAGCCCTGCTTGTCTAGTAGACCCACCCCCCAGCCCGATCATGGGCATAAATACATATATCCTATCCCTGGTGGTCCAGTGGACCTGCCTTCCAGCCCAGTCGTGGGCATAATGACATCAATAGCATCCCTGGTGGTCCAGTGGACTGACTCCCTGCCTGATCTTGGGCATAAATTAAGTAATCCATTCCCTGGTGGTCCAGTGGACCGAATCCAGCCAGATCGCAGGCTTTGTGCAACAATATGTATCCCTGGTGGTCCAGTGGACCCACACCTAAGCCTGACCATGGGCTTTGTAACTCTATCAATCCCTGGCAGTCCAGTGGTACCCTTCCCCACCCACCCACTCCGTTCCGCCACCCTGCCCCCTCCCGGTCAGTGGCGAGCGGCAGCTCCTCACCCACAAGCTGCCAGCCGACTGACAGTCTACAGTACAGCTGTACGCTCATTGGTCCACAGTATGGGTTAATGGGTGCAGACCATACCGTACTAATATAGCCTGATATGTGAATGAATGTCATTCACATATCAGGAATGTGTAGTACAGCATGGTTGTATGCCCATTGGTCCACACTGTAACAATGAGCTGTGAGCAGCCATACTGTATGCTGTCAGTCTACGGGTGGCCAGGTGGCTTGTGGAGGGAGTTGCTGCCACCGCTGACCAGGAGTCGGGGTGGAGAGACTGAGGATGGGTGGGAGGGGGGTACCACTGGACCCAGGGATTGATAGAGTTACAAAAGCCCGTGATCGGGCTTGGGTGCGGGTACACTGGACCACCAGGGATACATACTGTTGCACAAAGCCCACGATCAGGCTGCATTCAGTCCACTGGACCACCAGGGAATGGAATACATCATTTATGCCCATGATCAGGCAGGGAGTCAGTCTACTGGACCACCAGGGATACTATTAATTTCACTACACCCACGATCTGGCTGGAGGGCAGGTCCACTGAACCACCAGGGAAACATATCATTAAACAATGCCCATGATCAGGCATTGGGGTACATTGCCACTGAGGGGCAGGGGGTGTCTGACCCCCATGGCTGTAGCCTGACAGGGTGCCAGGCACAAGTCGCCAGGGATCGGCGCACCTGCATGCATATGGGGCCGTAATGACATGCAAATGGCCCCATTTGTGCCTTACGTGCATTATGGCCCCATTTGCATATACAGCGCTGAATGTCATGGTTCATGCACCTCGTGCACCCGCACTTGTGCTGGTGTATCCCCTGCTCCTCTCTAGCCACTTGCACTGGCGCAGTACCACTGCACCATGCACAATGCGGATGGCCACAGTGCCATATTCAATGGTGCTGAGCCTTGGTGCAGCACCATTGAATATTGCCCAGACCATGCCCTGGTGCATCCCAGTTGTGCTGCGCTCAGGCATGCGCCACAGCCTGGTGCAGTCTGAATATCTCATCCACTGTATTCTGTTTGCTATTCTTTATAGCATAACCACTGCCTGCAACAAGTCAGCAACAGCAATGTATGTTTGCAACATGCTGCTCAATGTCTGATGTCACACACACACACACACACACACACACAGGAAACAACACTGACTGCACACATGCAGTTTTATACATCATACTTGCACTGCTCACAACAGCTTGTCCACAAGCACTCCAAAACTAAAAGTAAACATTACTGAGGCACTGCAATTACAGAAGGGAAAATGTGTATTATTAAACAACAACAAAAAACAGACAGAGACAGAAACAGTACAGCACAGTAGTGGCGGGGTGGGGTGGTGGGTCTAGAAAACAATCCCTTAATGTGGCCATGGGATGCTGTGGTGTTCCAGCAGCAGGTGCAGCATTGTGAGCAGTTTCTGCTGCTGTTGCTGGATTGTATCTACCTGCTGCTGCACAGCACCTACCCTCTCAATATTCTCCTCCAGGGCTGCCCACACCAGAGCAATCTTGGCTTCTGTTGCAGGGACTGTGGTGGGGTCCACTGCAGGTGGAAATCCAGGTAGTGGTGGTGGTGGAGAGGGTGGTGCTGGTGGCTGTGGTGGCAGTGGTGGAGCAGCTGCTGCTGCACTGGCCCTTCTCCTGCTGTGGCAGCAAAGCACAACTTCAACCCCAGCAGCACCCTCAGCCACTGCCACAGAAGGGCCAACAGGTGGATGCCTGGCCCCTTCCATAGCAGCCTGCCACTCAGCCTTGTGGTGGTTCAACATGTGGGTGAGCTGGCCACCAGTCCCCAAATGTGACCCCCGGGGGCCACGGTGCACCAGCACACCACACAGACAGCACACAATGACTGTGCTGTCTCCCCCCACACAGTTAAAAAACTCCTACACTGGGGAGCTGCAGGGGTGACAAGATACAGTCCTAGCACCACCTATGTTTTCCTTGGGCACATGCTGTTGCTGTGGAGGTGGTGGAAGTGGTACTGCTGGAGCCCCTACAGCTGCTACCAGTGGTGGTGGTAGTGGCAGAGTAGGTGGATGCACAGCAGCCACTGGTGGCACTGGGGCTGCTGTTGCTGCTGCTGCTGCTTCCACAGGGGGGAAGCAACACCCAAGAGTTAGGAGCAGTCAAGCAACACACAACCACCCCCACATGTGCGCACTTTCCTCCTCTGCCTGGGTCTACGGGCCAGTGATTCTCCTTATCCAGGGTCCATCCTTCCCACACAAGTCCCCAACCCTGACTATAAATGAGTCCAATCAGACTCGATGCCTAGCCTTCACCTGGTGGCCGCACTCATTCTCACACTCCCAGACACACTCACACACTGACACATACAGTCACACACACACACAAAACAAAACATACCTTATAAAATAAAATTCACTACCAAAAAAATAATCACAAATACAATACAAAAACTAAATAAAGATGTAGTTTTTAAAAAAGCTGTTTTTTTTCTGGCACAAAAGCAATAACGCACTTTCTGACTGACACAAACTGCCCTCCTCTGGAAAAAGCCTTCTCCCTCTACAACTGCAAAGGAAAAAGTGAAACTGCTTCTCTGCCTCACTTCCTTCCTTCCTTCCTTCCTGCTTGGCTAAAGCATGTGACTTACAGTACTGTAAGTGATGTGATATGTGGGGTGTGATGTGTGGGGGGCTGCCTATTTACTTGTCACTTCGCCTTTCTTCGCATTAAGGCATAATGTCAATCGAAGTAATAATAAAGGCATAAAGTAGGCACTTTGTGAGTGCCCACTTCGCTTGTGCTCGGCTAACGCGGCGACTCATTTCACGCCCACTTCACCAGCCGGATTTAAAATTTGCTGCATCTCTACTAACAAGCACACAAATGGTAATGGTAATGCAACTGGAAATGCAAACGGTTACAGCAACACCAATGATGATGCCAAAGTAAACACTAACACAAATGCAAATGCAAGCACGCACGCAAACACAAATGGTAATGCACACAGTCACAGTAATGCAATTGGAAATGCAAACACTTACGGTAACACTAACGATGATGCCAAAGGAAACACTAATGCAAACAGAAACGCTAATGCGTATGCAAATGCAAATGGTAATGTACATGGTCACGGTAACACAACTGAAAATGCAAATGCTTACAGTAACACCAGAAATGACACCAAAGGAAACACAAATGCAAACAGAAATGCAAATGCAAGTGCATATGCAAATGAAAATGGTAACGCACAGGGTGACGCAAAAGTAAATACAAACAAAAACAGTAATGGAAAAGTAAAGGGCAACAGTGACGCAAATGCAAACACAAAGGGTAACGCACATGGTGATGTAAGTGGAAACGCTAACGCAAACAGTTACGGAAACACAAGCAGAAATGCTAACGGTAACAGTAACGCAAATTCACATCCTTTTGTTTCCCAAAAAAGTGCATTCAGAAACACATTGAATACAAAGAATGTATGCATAATAATGGCCCTGGGAGCAGAAAATGAGCACTTGGAATACTAATTCCTAATATCTCAGTAACCGTAAGACGTAGAAAAAAATTCTAAAATCTCATATTATTTATGATTTTCCAGACTAGTTTTGCATTTAGCCCCCTAGTGGGGGACTAAGCATTCTTCTGATGAAAAGTCCATATCTCTAAGCATTTTCGAGATATGGGCCCCGAAAGGCTCAGTGGAAGCCGTAATGTTAGTCTATGGGAAAAAATGTCAATTTCAGAGAGACATAACTTTTCAGATATCTAATATTTTGTCACCAAACTATGAAAAGGCACATCTGTGGGGTCGTGGCTTTCTTCCCTCCAAATTTCAGCCCAAATGACCGAACCGTTCTTTTGCAGCAGGGTGGCAAAAATGTCCTATTGTTTTGGGCATAGTGTCACAAAGTAGTGTCGCAAATCACAACACTTTTGTAAATGAAATGACAAAAGTGTCACTTTTGTGACACTACTTTGCAACACTACTTTTTACAAAAATTAAAAAAACATATTTCTGGGGTGTTTTACCCCCCAAAAAAGACATGGCTAGAATCCTCAGGGCTCGACTAGGTGAACACAAGAACTGTGTCACTAGAGGGTCCTAAATTTAAATGTCAAGCATTTCTGTGACCACCAGCTGAAAACAAGATGTCTCATTTGCAACACTATTAGGGTCATTTGCGACACTAAAAACTGCATTTGCGACACTTTCACATATTTTGTTAACTTTTCCCATTGACTATAATGGGAAAATTGTTTTTTGAATAACTTTTGAACCGTTTAATATTTTTTCACGAAATCTTTGAAAGACACATTGGGGACGCAGGCTGCATGTTTCCTGAAGGTTTTGGACCAGTCGCACAAAACGTGTGAGCTGTAGATGCAAGCAAATAAACACAAAAAAACATAATTTCTACATTTTTGGTGCTCTGTAACTCCACAACTGTACATTCGATCGTAACGCAACTTGGCAGTTCCACAGATCTGTGGTACCAAACTATGCATTCCAAATTTCATCTAAATCTGTCATACAGGGGCCAAGTTATTAAGCTGTCAAATTTCAGATTTAACCTTAAATGGGGTACTCAACCCTAACTATAGTGGCACTACCATGCCACTATTTTATACATACTGTATATATATATACATATATATATATATTTTTTTTGTTTGTTTTTTTGTTTTATTACAAGGTTGTGGTACAGACATAGCACTAATGAAGGTTGATCCGAAAATCTGCAAACTTTGACTGTATCACTCATGTACAGATTTACTATACCATTGAGTAAAATACATTTTATATTATACTAATATTTGGTGAGTGGGCAGTTCTTTGCCAGTCTGTATATACTGTTTATTTAGCCATGACTTTTACCAGTAGTTGCTCCTCCCTTATTTACCTTTTTTTATTTTACCGAGGTTGGCTGTACTGGATTTTCTCCTGGGTATGGTGTTGAATGCCTTACTAAAGTCTAAGTAAGCCACATTCACCATCTCACCCTGATCTATTTCCCTGGCCACCAAATCTAAGAAACTTATAAGATTTGTCAGACAAGACCACCACCACCACCACCACCACCCCCCATGAATGCAACAGGTTCTGTAACCCGTTGGATTCAAGATACTCCACAATGCTTTCATTGAGCAGCAAATCCATTAACTTCCCCACCACTGATGTCAGACTGAATGGCCTATATTTGCCAGCCTCTTCCCTGCTACTGCTTTCATGAAGTGAGACAGTATTTCCCTCCTCCAGTCCACCAGAACCACACATTTTTCTTGTGAGTTGTTGAATAGGGCTGTTAGAGCTGCAGCCGGTACCCCCCTGAGCTCCCTCAATACCCTTGGGTGCACCCTGTCTGTCCCCATAGCTTTAACTTTCAGATTTGTCAGTCCCTTCTAGAGATGCAGCAAATTTAAATTCCTCCGGTGAAGTGAACGCTAAGTGGGCACTTTGCGTTGCCACTCTGCTATGTGGAGGGGCATTAAAGTGCCTACTCCACCTTGTCATTACCACTTCGCTAAGGCAGAATGGCAATGTTAGTAAGGCGTAAGTCATTAATTTTAATGGACTTCATGTTCCTCATTATGATTCTAAGTGATCCACTTGGTGTTTCAGATTTGGCAGCCCCCCACACATCACATGAGCTTACAGTACTGTAAGTCAGCATTCTCTTTAGCTAGGCAGGAAGAAAGTGAGTCATACAAGCAGATACTTTCACTTTCTCCTGTGCAGACAGAGAGAGAGGAGTGTGTTTTGTGAATGCTGATACTTTGAGATCAGAGTAAGGAGGAGATTTAAACTTCGATTTAGACCCAACAGCTTTTATAAAATCTACATTTTATTGTCTTTTCTGTACTCTTTTTTACTTAATTTGTTCTTTCTGTAAATTTTATTTTTCTTACCTTTATAAGTAGTTAGTTGTTAGTCTGTGTCTGTGTGACTGTGTGTGTGTTGTGTGACAGTGTGAGTAGTGATTGCTCAGACTGAGGGAGCTCAGTAGGAGAGATGGACCAGGGTGAGGGAATGTCTGTGACAGGGTAGCTCTGGGAGAGCGTGGTAGTGGTAAGCATCGTACCGTGTGCATGTGTGGAGGGCATGGGCGCCCATTCCTGTTGGACCGCTCAAAACTTGTGAGTGCCTCCCCCTGAAGCAGGATCAGCACCGCCTCCTGTCTTGACCCTGAGGCAGTTGAACCACTACCACCACCACCAAGTCCTGCACCAGGTCCTCTGGAACAGAATGTGCCTGTTCTCCCGGGCCCAGGTGCGGATCCTATCCCTGTTCATCACCGTGACCAGCAGGCTTACAATACATCCAAGTAACTATTAAAAAAAATGTATGTCTTGATTCATGATGTGATTGTAAATCATGATTTGTGACTGCATTTGTGACCGCAATGATGAAGAAACGTGAATGACTATGGCTGTACTTCCCCGGGCCCTGATGAGCTGTAGCTTAAAACTCCCAGACTTAAAAACATGTAACAATGAGTACAATGGTGGGGTGGTGAAGCCTGGAGAGATACTACAAAACAGTCTTACAATACATCCACGTAATTAGAAAAAAAATTAATGTTGTGATTTGTAATGTGAATGATCGTAAATCATGATTTGAGACTGCATTTGTGACCGTGATGATGAAGAATGTGATTTGTATCATGAGTGACTCGTGATGATGGTCCTGACTTAAAAAAGCGTATTAATGAGTACAATGCTCATGCAGAATTAAGCACCACACCTGTTCGGTACTCTGAAGGGAAGCCAAAGAAACAACTGTGACTTAAGTTACAGATGGAGATTGGGCCCTAAAGAGATGCAAATGCACAGGCAGCTTAAGATTGCGCTTGCGCACTGAAGAGATGGAGACACAAAGGCACAACACCTAACCAGTGCTCACCATCAGAAATTCAAATTTGGAAAAGAATACCTTTACCGGTTGGGGTGGGCCATGTGGGGGCAGTGTACTGTACTGCTGCAGTAACAGTCACTAGTACTAGTACCAGTAAAGATACCACAACAAAGTATAAAAATCACACAGCTGTAGTGGATAGCAGCTTCTTCATTGCTGAAATTATTATGTGGCACAATAAAAGGTGTCTGATTTGATGACACGCATCACACACATACTCACACACACACACTAAGTAATGCATAGCAAATTGAAAACTTCAGTAATATAACCACATATCTTTAAACAAACTAAAATTATGCACTGTGGCAGTAACAGTCACTAGTACTAGTACCAGTAAAGATACCACAAAGAAGTACAAAAATCACACAGCTGCAGTGGATAGCAGCTTCACATTGCTGAAATTATTTTGTGGCACAATAAAAGGTGTCTGATTTGATGACATGCGTCACATGCATCCTCACACACACACTAAGTAATCGATAGCAAATTGAAAACTTCAGTAATATAACCACATATTTTAAACAAACTAAAATTATGCACTGCTGCACCACAACAATGAGCAAAAAATATTACTGTGTGTACATTAACACAGTTAAACAAGAAAAATATTACCAAAACAGAAAGCACTGTCTTTTTCTCCAAGTTAATCTACCTACACCACAGATACACCCCTCCCTCAAAGCACACTTCCTCTGTCTCTCAGTAGACAGACTGAATGCTGTACATTAACATTCAAAATCCATACACAAACAATAAATACTCAATGATATGAGCACATGAGGGTTTCCTACAATCGATGAACTAAAGTTTCAGCAAAAAAAATGGCTCAAAAAGGCTTTTTTAATAGCTTTTTGAAGGTTTGAATCGCAGAGAGCTGTCAGAGCAGATTGTCTCCTACAGCTTCCTACACACACTACCCCAAACTGAGGCTGTGCAGAACAACCTAGAGCCCATGTGACCTGAAATCCCATGAATCACTGCAAAATTCACCTTTGGAGCTTAAAAGCAAGGTGAAGTGATGCGAAGTGGAAGACGGAGTAACGTGAAATCATTGTTTACAACGGACTTCGCTTTACCCATAATAATGCAAAGTACTCCACTTCACGTTGTGGAGCACTCTGCAAATTCGCCTTCACTCCATGAATCACTTTGCGGAGCAAATTGGGGCCACTTCGACCATCACTAGTCCCTTCCAGAATCTCTTCTGTAAATGGACTCTTGTCTGCCTCCCCCCCGTGCTCCTGCTGCTTTTATGTGACCATTCCCCTTTCTCTGGGAAGAATAAACAAAAGTATGTGTTCAGGATCTCTACGGTTTCCTAATCTTCCTCTGCGGAGTTCCCCCCACCCTTCTTAATCTTACAGTCCCTCCCCTGTCTTCCGCTTTTCACATACGTACCTAAAAATGTCTTGTCCTCTTTTGTTACCCCTTGCGCTGTTCTTTCCTCAGTTCACACCTTTGCACTCCTCACCACTTTCCCTGCTTCCCTCTGCTTCCCCTGATACACCTCCCTATCATCTTCCCTCTGTGTCTCTTTATACCTCCTGAATGTTATCATTTTAGCCTTTACCTTTTCAGCAACATCTTTTGAGAACAATAGCAGTTTCTTTTCTCTCCTGTTTTTGCTTACTTCCTTTGCACAGAAGCTTGTTGCCTTCACTATGCCTTCCCTTAACTTAGTCTAATCTTTCTTCACCCCCCACGCTGGTCATCCACCCCTGCTAGGTCATCTCCGAGCCATTCACCGCTTTTTATTTAAATCTGCCTTCCTGAAGTCCTGGACTCTCATCTTTGTGCTCTTTTCTTCGACTGCTGTCCTTATGTTGAACCACACTGTACAGTTATCACTGGTCCCCAGGTGGCCTCCCACTTTGATATCTGCAATACTATCCCTTTTCATGAGCACTAGGTCCAATATTGCTCTATCTTTAGTCGGCTTCTAAGTCCTTTCTGTCATAAGAATACAGTTTTAATTTGTAAGAAACCAGATTACACAAACCTTAATACAGAGGAACAGTGAACCATTGGGGAGGGGGGGGGGTGAGTAGCCAGCACTAAACTGCAAGACTATAAATTTAAGAGCAGTTCCATATTTCAATAGTACAGTACTTTCATAAATGTTACGCTATTGCTATAAAAATTCACATAAGGATTATTGCTAGTGGCAACACTAACTGTTTCTTTTAGCTCAACTATGATCTGAGGAGGGTTTGTCCTTTCCTGTCCTTTGGACTTACCAGGCTTGATCTATGGCAGGTAGTAAGCTACCTCTTTGGACTTTAATCACCTAACACTTATATGGTATCTCTTAACATCTATTCGATATTTGTCTTTATTTCTTTCCATTTGTCTGCATATTCTATTCCTACTGATGGCATTTGGACTCTTATCCTACTAGATAAACTGAGATTTGAGCATTTATTTTAATTTTTATGTCCTGATTTTGCTTATTTTTTCATTGATTTGTTCCAGTGTTTCAGTTCTCCTATTCACTATTATTTCATTACTTTATATTAAGCATTCTCAAACTTTTAGTGAGGGGCATATAGGTGTTTTATAACACTGTTTACTATTTAATACACTGTCACCTTAGGATATTTAACAGTATTTAAACTTACTAGCATTATCTTCCATTCTTCATTTCCTTGAACTACTTGCTATAGTTTGTAATTCTTTGTGGATCCAACTGCCATGGTGTACCAGTTTAAATCTTTTAAAGCATTTGAATGTGCTGTGCCATTAATTGCTGCATAAGTAGAAAACTAACTAGCTGCCTAGCCCTGTCTCCTGACAAATAGTTTTCATGACTTGAAGAGCCAGACTGAGCTTTTCTGCTATGTCTTTACCTTTGCAGAGTAAATATTCATTGTTTACTGATCTCTGATATGTATCTCCTCTTTGTGTTTCCCAGGTAGCTTCCAGGGCAGGCATGATGACAAATAGCTGCATCATGGTTACCCATGATGTTTTTTGTTCTCCTAATAAGCTCCTCCACTGACTATGAGCCGTTTTGTGAACAATGAAGCAACTATTGAGCATCTCAACCATTGTCTCTGGCTCTCGTACAGGTTCCTCACCTTATTCCTGTTTTTAAAGGGCCAGTCCCCTACTTCATCGTGCTCCTTCCATTTATGTACTGAAAGAAGGATTTGTTGTTTTCAGCAATCCCTGCTGCTATCCTGACTTCCAGCCCTTTCTTTCTTGGCTTTCTTATTTTTAGTTTTGTGGTCCCTTAGTACTACTTTGTTTTCCTGTCAAGCTTGGAAGAAACATTTCTCCTTCCGGTGGTCATAGACTTCCTTTTTATTCAGAATTAGTTGCCAAGTTCAGCGGGAGGGCATGTTTTTGCCCCATTTCTCCCATAGTTACATAGTGTAGGCTTCTGCAACAATATCAGACACCAGCTTCAAAGAATACACAGCCAGATTAGCACTGTTGTGGTGGTGATCTTCTGACATAGCAAAACTCTAACCAGTTTGAGCCTCTGGTATGAGCCTTAAAGCTTTATAGAAACAAACTCTGATCAGAGCAAACATGGCTTCTATATTACTTTAAAGAGACACTGTCAGGCAGTTGTCTTACTTTCCAAGGGTATCCAGAAATGGGAATACAGTGTCTGCATCAGTCCCTTTATTAGTACAAAATGCACAAGCAATATATCATATGAAAAACTGATATATTTTAATAATTGCCATTCATAACCAAAATCCTGACTAGTGGTTTGAACTGAGTGCACTGGCCACCACAATGTGGTCACAGTGTGAAATGGTGCTGAAGCACCAGGAGGCTTGTGCACACCTCCCAAAGGTATAGCCAGCAAATAGTTTTATACTCCATCCCACAAAAATGCTGCCCCTCCGACTTGTTTATTCATTACTTGTTCTCCTGACTTTGTGATGCCAAATGCCTGAAGTACTGGGGGAACTTGACATGTTATTCAGAGCCTTGTCTTGCTAAATAAATATTTACATTGTCCCAACTACTTTGCCTTTTGTGCTCTTTATAATCTCCTCCCTCCTTCCCCTTTTAATGTCTTCCTACCACTGCACTAAGCCTATCTTTTTCTCATGCGTCTTTACCTTTTTGGTGTCTTTAAGGACACCACAGTGTGACCCCTAGCACTGGAAACACTTCACGATTTGGCAAGACTATCTTCACCAGACAGGCTAACCTCATCCTCCCAAGCATAAAAACATAGAGACTGGTGACAAATAAAATGGAAGGATCATCAAATCTGCCCATAATAGAAGTGAAAAAGAAGTTCCAAGAGGAAGAACTTCTCATATCCATCATGAACTCTACTTATTTATTTAATTTTTTGTTGACCAGGAAAGGAGGGCTAAGCAGTTCTACCTATTTTCAGCCTCATCCTGGGGGATGGGGAGATGCAGATAGTAACTAACCGAAGTTGAACCACATTCAGCTGTTAGTAGTATTTTTAGTGACTTTACTTCACCACCAATATCAGCCTTCAGCAGTGTTCACTCGTGAATGCATCCCTGTTTCTAATCAACAGGTCCTCACTATTCACTCTATTCATACCCATTAGAAACTTATAGATCTCTTATGGGTCCCACTTCTCCCTTCTGGCCTCCAACAAGTTCATGTTCAGAGCCTCTAGCTGTTCTTCTTAGGATCTACCTCATGTCCCTGCATCATTTTGGTGACCATTCACTTTACTGACTCCAGCCTATCTATGCTCTTTCTCAGACAGATTCCAGAACTGGGCCCAGTATTCCAAGTGGGGTCTCACCAGTGATCTGCATATGGGCAGTATCACTTCTCTTCTCAGATCACCAGCAGTTTGCATTTCCTCCACCTGGAAGTCAATGGCTGTCTACAGTATCACTCAGTGCTCATTACCGCATACACATACAGGAGGATCAGCATAGTATGTCTTTCCTGGTAAAGCTTTTGAAAAAATAAATTAAATAAAACAGCTGGTGTTTTAAATGACTTGTATACAGTAAATAGAATGATGCTAGATACATCTGACATTTTCCCACAGACAACCACATTTATAGTACTTGAGTCAGACATAAAAAAAGCCCCAGAAGTACTTCTCAAAATAAGGCAGCACCCACCCCTCCTTCCCTCACACAGGCTGAACCTCATATTGTAAGTGACACAGCCTTCTCATTTACAGTTTTATTTTATGCAGTGTTCACAAGAGGGTTTTGACATAGTGCCACTACTTTAAATTAATGCTCCATAGAGCTTTTCAATCACAGGCCACCCCCCATCACCAAATGTTCCCAACAGCATTCTCCATTGCCTCCAGAAAAGCCCCCGGCTAATGATGACATGGTTGCTGATTGTACAACATATGCTTACAATTCCCCTGACTCAGTACTCCAATCCCATGTTCAACCCCAGCACCAAACACATTTACTGTTTTTATTATTTTCTGTTGACAGGATAAAGATGGAAGCCAACTGAAATTAAACCAGATTAGGTGGTTGGTGGAATTTTGGTGAATGGTGGAAATCTGGCCAGTGCACAGGGGAAATTTCTGTACTCTTTTCTAGAAGTGCCATAGGACAGTATAGCATCTCCTTAGTACTGAACTCAGATGCCAGCATTTATGGTTTGTGTAAACTGGCAGTGTGGGACTAGAACCCAACACTTTGTAGCCCTTAGGCTGATGTGCTGCAATCTTGAGCCATGCTAACACCAGTTTAACCCCCCTGCTTCAGTGCCATACATGTGATCACACTCAAGGACGACACAATGACAGCCCTGCACATCATTCCCCACCACACACAGCCACTTCAGTTTTCCAGCACCAGAGCACTCAGTTCCTGCCCCCTCCCTCAATCAAATCTACCCTTCTTTATGTTATACGATTTTTGAAGAATGCTTAGCTTTCCACTCCCAATCCACTCTGATCCTGAAAGCAAAACTGTGCACAGAACTGAGTTGTGCACAGTCCCCCCACATGTAAACTGTAGTTCCATACATAATTGCTGACACATGCTGCCAACAATATCACCATCAGTATAAATTATTATGCATTTCTAATGAAATAATATCCCTGTGATGAGTTTCTTGCATGCAACTGTTTATTTAAAACATGTTAACTGTGTTCAGAGTTTTCTCAGCCAGGGATCAGGATTGATAAGAGCCTAGAGAAAAGTTCTAAGAAATTCATTTGATGTTGACCGCACAACTTTCTCAGATTTTTTTTTATCAAGGTAATGAGATCAAGCCAAGTATTTGAAATATTTGCTGCATACTTTAAATATTGACAAATTCATGTGCTGCTTAAATATCATTTTTGAACTGAGACATGTTCAACATGCTTTTTATTCCTTTTAAGCATTAAAATATTCAGAGAAAAGGCAAAATAGAAATCCACATACAGTACGTGTTCGGATTATATTTCTGGTCTGATCAGCTATCTTTATTTGAAAAAATGTTACTAGAGGAATGGAAAGCTATGCAGTTAAAGAAGACTGCAAATAGACACATGTTAGTAAGGCAAACTTAGCATGGACCTGTTTCTCTTTTTAGCTATGTTATTATATCTGATTGCTTATGAAATGTTTAATTCAGAAAAGAAGACAAGTAAGAACTAATAGAAATCCTATACTTAGCAGTGCAGTAGAAATAAGAGCATGCTGTTTTCAAGTGCTGGTCTTGTTATCAGGAAATGTGATGTACTTCCCCAACCCACCCAAGGCCATACTCTAAGTGCATCACCAAAGTGTAAATCTTACAGTTAACAGTGAAGTAGAAATCTGAGAATGCTATTTTCTGGTCAACAGTTAAAGGAAGACATGTGAGCTTCTCCAAAGAATGCCCCCCCCCCTCGATTGGGCAGACATTAAGAACATTACAATATTGCTTTATTACCTGATTGCATCACAAAACTGATAATTAAGCACTTTGAAATGGTGCATAACAGTAGATTATGAGGCAGAGCTGTGTGGTAGGACTTGGAGATGATAGGAGATACCCTATTGGACATGCTGTGGGGAGAATAATTGATGGAGCAAAGATATAAACATTTCAGCAGCAGTTATAGGCAACAATCAACTCCTGAGAAATAATTGAAATAACTACATGAGGAAGAGGTAAACAAAACACAGTCAGCCAGCTAGAATCACAAACCTTAAATACTAGTGTGTTACTTGCCTTATTGACTCTGGATTTAAGAAATCATTTTAAAGGAAGACTCCAAGTGAGACAGCTACCAGTCAATTGCTGTAGCTACTGAGGCATTTCTTTCTCAAAGAAATAGTGTGGCTAGTGCATTGGTGAGGAGACGGAGGAGGGGGAGACAAAGGATAGCAAGGAACAGCACTATGGAGATGGAGAGATGTGGTACAATTCTATTCTAAGCACTCAGTGGATGGAGACAGTCTAGGTATCCGGTCATATGCTTTTTTTTTTTATTTAATACACTTTATTAGTTTTTGGAAAAATTACAATACAAACAACATTAACCAAAAATACAACAATATCAATGCAACTATCAGAACTACAAACAAACAATATAACACAATTAACATCCCCTCCCATGTATTTATTTATTTATTTATTTAGCTTTTGTTGACCAGATAAGTGCACTAGACAAATCCTGCCTATTTTCAGGCACGACCCGGGGGAGGGGGATACAGATGAATGCCAACTGACCTTGAGCCACATTAAGCTGTTGGTGGTATTTTTAGTGAATGAGGGTAATTTAGCCAGGACACCGGGGAAATTCCCTACTCTTTTTCGATAAGTGCCATGGGATCTTTAACATCCACCTGAACTACCACCAATCCAGGCAGATGGGACCTCGGTTTAACGTCTCATCCAAAAGACGGCACCTCAGAAGTGCAACACCCCTCTCATGCTGCACTACAGTGTCAGTACTGGGATATTAACCCAAGTGCCAGATGTGGGAACTGAACCCACAGCCCTCTGATCTCCCGGCCTCAGAGGTGAGTGTGCTACCTACTGAGCCACTGACACTGGTACCTACTGAGCCACTGACACTGGTAACCCATGTAACCCACACCCACCCTCCCCAAGTGAAGCTAGCCTAAAGACAGTAAGGAGAAAAAGGAAAAGAAAAAGGAGCTCAATAATAGAAGGAGAAACAAGGTAAGGGAGAAAGAGATAGAGAGAGAAAAATACAGATCCAACATAAAACACTTCAATCTAAGATCTCATTACAGCCAAGAGTAAGGCATAAAGTGATTCCCATCTACAGTGAAAACACTTTTCCCAACAGCTGTAAAAAAGCTATTTGTTTCTCCAACATCAAAACCTGCAGAATCTCTTGGTGCCACTCCCTATAAGAGGGGATGGCATCATCCAACCAATGATGTAAAATTATAAACTTAGCCATAATTGATATTAAGGCCATATGTGCCTTTTGAAGGCCGAAAAGAGTAGGGAGGTAGAGACCAACCAAACAAACACCAGGTGTAAAAACATTTTCAAGATCTAGAAAAAAGGAGTCCCTAATCGCATTCCAGAAGGGAATCACTTTAGCAAAATCCTACAGTAAATGTTTAAGGTGACCTTCAGCAACATTACATTGAGAACATACTGAGGAGTCAAGTCTGCCCATTTTACACAATCTTTGGACTGTATAATACATATTGTGCAGGATGGAAAACTGAATCAGATGGTAGCAGTCTTGCTGTATATATTTATAGAGATTGTGCCATGTGGCCTGCCATGTCTGGAGATCTGAGGGAAGGCCCAGGGTATGCTGCCAGTAATAGCATAACCTCGAGGAGCTCACAGGATCCATTGTTTGAAAATGTCCATAAAACTCGGACACAGAGTGGGAATGCTCTGCAAGAGATAAAAAGGGGTGCATACTCAAATGCTCCTATGACAGCCATATGCCTAGGCCAAAAAAAGAGGAAATAGCCTGAATCAGTTGCATATACTTAAAACAATGAAAGCAGGGTAGAGAAAACTGATCTTGAAGGGCATTAAATAATAGAAGTTTGTCCTCTTCTAAGAGATACGTAATTGTAGCATCACGCTGCTACAGGCAAAAATTAATTGAGAACAGATGGTGGTCAGTCTGAATATTAGGATTGCCTACTACTGGCTGGGTGAGATCTTTCGTCCAGTCCTTCCCTAAATATTTACATAACTGCCAAAAGGATTTCAGGGACTAAAAGAAGAGGCCAAAGGAAGAAGCCAGAATCAAGAAGGGGAAGGATCCAGATTAATTTTAGTGCTTTGCAGTAACTGCTCACTGCTATTTTTGCTTTAAACTTAGATTGTGGTCTTTTAGTGACACTGTTGCTTCTTTGCTGTCTTTACTTAGAATTGTTTTTGGGCTGTTGAAAATTTAAAACCTAGTTTGGTGTGCTTGTAGTGGTGGTGTATTCCTTTGCTGTCTTTAATTGCTGCAAATTTTCACCCCCTTGCTCCTCATTCTTAATTATATGCCCTGTTAAATCAGATTGACAGGAGCAAAGCACAGGGAATAGTAGGGGTTGTGGAATAGGAGGGGCATAAGGGGGAAGAAGCCCGCCCTCGGCACGACAAGTGTTTTGACTCTTTTTTTTCCTTCTTTAAAGAAAAGTATCTGAGGATCATTGACAGGATTTTTAGGACAGTAAATTTATAAAAATGGAACTAGAAGAGCTTCAGTAACAGACAAGTACTGGAATAACAGTATAAGTGTAGTATAATGTAGGGAGTGATGCAATGCAGTGGCTGTGGGGCAGCCATATTCAGGCAGACCTTCTGGATGCTGAGGTGCTGCCCTATTTGCATGCATCTCTCTGGACTATGGGATGAGGTAGCCAGACTCAGATTGGAAGTAAACTAGGTCAGGAGTACCATCACCCCAATCCAGAGACCGCCCAGTCCAAAACCACTGCCTCAAAGGATGCTGAGAACAAGGATCCTGGGGATTGCCAGGAAGGCAAGATGGGAGGGTGAGCTGGGTATCATTATCCACCTAAGTACTAATGACCTGGAAAATGGGGAGCCAAAGGAAGTTCAGGAAGAGTTTAGGAAATTGGGGAGGGGTCTCAAGCAAGTAGCTACTTCTGTCACCTTCTTGGAAGTACTACCTGCGAGAGGCATGGGAGAGCATAGGGGCATACACACCAGGAACTTTAACCTATGGTTGAAGAACTGGTGTGTGAGGAAGGGTTTGGATTTAGTGGTGACTGGGAAGCCACCTGGAGGGATGGAGGCTTGTTCAAGCCTGATGGCCTGCATCCATCCTGGAGGGGAATCCAAGCACTCAATGATAAGTTTAAATGCTACAGGGGCAAACATTTAAACTAGACAAGAGGGGTGGCAGGCCAGCAAGGATGGTACCTAATTGCCCACCCCTCACAACTAGCAGTGGAACCAGTGAACAGGAGGAGTGTATATCTCTGCAAAGCAGTGTGCAAAAGATGGAGATAAGCACCCAAGAGGTGGATAGGCAGAAAAGGGGCAAGATTCAACAGGAGGGCAGACAGCAAGGAGAACTAGGGGTAAAGGACAACCAGGGAAAGGGCTGGAGTAGAACAGATAAACAGTCTAGGGAGTTCAAATCATGGAAAGCCATGTGTGCCGATGCCAGGAGCCTTAGCAACAAGATGGAGGATCTGGAGGCTGTCATGGTGCAGTCGGACCTGGACGTTGTGGCCATCATGGAAACCTGGTGTAATGATAACCACGACTGGGAGATGGCCATACCTGACTACAAAATATTGAGAAGAGACAGGGCAGGTAGGAAGGGAGGAGGAGTGATACTTTATGAGAAAGATGACATAAAGGCCATAGAGATCCAGGAGGAACGAAATGGGGGAGAGATACTGTGGGTTAAGCTGGAAAGGAAAATGGGACCAGCCATCTGCACAGGTGTGTTTATAGACCACCAGCCCAGGAGGAAGAAATAGATATGGAGCTGATGCTAGCCATCCAAAGGATGGCAGACAAGGATGAGGTAGTGCTGATTGAAGACCTCAATATTCCAGATGTGGACTAGAGCATCCCAGCAGCAGTATCAACGAAGAGCAGATTTATTCTGGACTCCCTTCAAGGTGCCTTCCTCAAGCCACTGGTCATGCAACCAACTCAGCAGAAGGCAATACTGGACCTTGTGCTCACAAACAGGGACAGTGTGATGGGGTAACAGTGGGAGAGCACTTGGGGAACAGTGACCACCAGTCATTGTGGTTTGAAATCACAGAAGGAGCAGAACCAAACCACATAAAAACACATATCCTGGATTTTAGGGGAGCAGACTTTGGGAAAATGGAGAGATGCTTGAAAGAGACATTAAGGGTAATGGGGCAGGAATCAGGGGTTGAGGAACAGTGGGCAGTATTTAAAATGGGGATTACAAGAGCAACAGAATTATGCATTAAGTGGGTTTGCAAGGGGAGAAGGAAGAGGAGACCATTATGGTTTTCCAAGGAAGTAGCGGAGAAAATGAAAGTCAAAAAGATTGCATTCAGGCAATACAAAAAGACACAGGCAGAAGGGGATAGGGATACGTACCAGGAGAAGCAAAAGGAGGCAGGGAGGTCAGCAAGGGAAGCCAAAGCTCAGACAGAAGAGTACATTGCAAAATCAGTGAGTAGAAGAACCAAAACTTTTTACAGGTAAATAAGTGAAAAAAGAAAAGCAAAGGGAGGGATAGTGAGACTGAAGGGGGAGGATGGGACCCACGTGAAGGATGACAACAGTAAAGCTGACATAGTGAACAGGTATTTCTACTCAGTCTTTACTGAGGAAGAGGAGGGTAATGGGCCTGAAGGAAGCACAAGGAGTTGGAATGATGCAGAAATGGGCACAAGTCCCTTTACATGAGAAAGGGTCCTGAAGGAACTGGAAGGAATAAGAGTTGATAAAGCAATGGGGCCAGATGGGGTGCACCCCATGATCCTTAAAGAACTAAGAGAGGTGGTGGCTGAACCTCTGACAATCCTGTTTAGCCGATCACTGGAAACAGGGGAGGTACCAAAAGACTGGAGGACAGCAGATGTAGTCCCCATGTACAAAAATGGGAAGAAAGAGGAAGCGGGGAACTACAGACCAGTCAGCCTCACCTTGGTAGTGGGGAAACATAGAAAACATAGAAACATAGAATTTGACGGCAGATAAAGACCGCTTGCCCCACCTAGTCTGCCCATTTTCCTACCTAACATATAAGCTGCAGATCCTAGTTAACCAACAGCTTACAGATCATGGAAGCACTACTAAAGGAGAGATTGGTGGAACATCTGGCTGTCAATGAGCTACAGGACCCAAGGCAGCATGGTTTCAGCAGGGGGAGGTCATATCAGACCAACCACATTGAATTTTTTGACTGGGTGACTAGGGAGGTGGATCAGGGAAGGGCAGTGGATGTGGCCTATCTGGACTTCAGCAAGGCCTTTGACACTGTGCCACATAGAAGGCTATTACACAAACTGAGGAATATGGGTGTGGGCAGGACAGTAGTGTGGTGGGTAGGTAACTGGCTGCGTGGCACTACACAGAGGGTGGTGGTAAACTGCTGTCTCTCCACAGAAGGAAGAGTGACCAGTGGGGTACCACAGAGATCAGTGCTGGGACTGGTCCTATTCAACATCTTCATCAGTGACATTGCACAGGATCTAGAAGGCAGAATTTCCCTGTTTGCTGATGACACAAAGCTCTGTAACAGACTGGATGCACCAGATGGTGTAGACAGAATGAGAAGGGACCTGCAGAAACTTGAAGAATGGTCAGGGGTCTGGCAGTTGAAATTCAATGCAAAGAAGTGCAAGATAATGCATGTGGGGCACAAAAACCCTGACACAATATATCAGTTGGAGGGTGAGGATATAGCATGCACCAAGCAGGAAAGGGATCTTGGGGTTATCATCGCTGATGACCTCAAGGTAGGGAAACAGTGCAACAAGGTAGCAGGCAAAGCAAATAGGATGCTGGGATGCATAGGCAGGGGCATCACCAGCAGGAAAAGAGAGGTCATAATTCCACAATACAAGACACTAGTGAGGCCCCACCTGGAGTAGTGTACAGTTCTGGAGAACTTACCTATGTAAGGACATAGACAGGGTAGAGAAGGTTCAGAGGAGGGCAACAAAGATGGTACATGGATTGCATCACAAGTCCTATAAGGACAGGTTGAAGGACTTGAATATGTACTCCCTGGAAGAGAGGAGGGAGAGATGGAATATGATAGAGACATTAGAGTATCTTACAGGGAGAAACGAGTGCAGGAACACACTATTTTTAAGCAAAAAAGAAGTTCCAGGACTAGAGGACATGGGATGAAGTCGGAGGGAAGACAATTCAGAGGAAACGTGAGGAAGAATTTCTTCACAGAACGGGTGGTGGACAAGTGGAACACCCTGCCAGAAGAAGTGGTGGGGGCTGAAACAATCATGGGATTTAAGAATGCATGGGATAGACATAAAGGAATTCTGGAGGTCAGGGGTGAGGGGCAACAGACTACTAGAAAAACATGAAGCAAACTTACAAGCTCAAATTGGCAGACTGGGTAGGCTGAAGGCCCTTATCTGCCAACAATATCTATGTATCTATGTAAAAGAGTGGTGTTTTGAGCAGTTGGGGCAAACGGGATGGCTCCCTCATTACCTCCAATAGCTCCATATGAAGTTCAAACTATCCATTGTTTACCTGACACAAAATGGCCACCCAGGAGGTAATGAGTTAAATACAGTAAGCTACCAAGCTGCAATCCAAATTGCTTACAAAGCTCTCTTTCAATTACCAACCAAACTAGTGTGTATGTCATGACTGCCTGACTAGGTGGGCCAGGAATGGCCCAATGAGAAAACAAACTGCTCTGGAGGGCACAATAGTATAAGAAGAAATTGGGGAGGTGTAATTTTTCTTTCAGGACCATCAGTTTAAAATATGAATGGCAAACAGCACTACCTCTCCATAAAAAGTAATTAATCATGTACTACAGATGGGAGAACAAGGATTTAGAAAGATGGGTACATAACATACTTAGGGGTTATGGAACACAAGGCAAAATGTTCATTTTTAAAACACTGACTCATTCCCTAAGGGAGAGATGTAGAGCTGTCCAGTGCTGTAAATCCAGTTTAAGGGTTGGCAGAAGGGAGAAAAGATTCTTTTTAACCAGATTTGAAGGAAAGTGGGACAGGTGTACCCCTAAATAAGTCAATACCTTAGACTCCCAAAAATCTCCTGTTAATTAACAAACATGTTTAATGGCATAACCTTAGTCTTATCTAAGTTGAGTTTATAACCAGATATGTCAGAGAAACAATAGATCTCATCCAAATCTGCAGTGATTGAGGCAGAGCAGTCCTCAACATGCAAGAGGAGATCATCTGCATAAGCAGATATTTTATACCTATCCCCCCACCCACCAGCCAGGATTCCTCTGATAGCCAGATTGTTCTGAAAATTATCTATTAAAGGCTCCAGATAGAGGTTAATGGTCACATGCTTTCAGAGTCCCTTTTCTCTTTCCTAGTCATAACGGTATGTCAGCACGGTAATGTCGCCATGCAGCCATAAAAATAATTTTGGTGAGTGCAGTTCACATTTTTTGAAGCTGCACTGACTACAAATGAACTTTTGATTTCTATTACTTAGGGTGTTACCTGTTTATGTACAGTGCAGCAGGTTAACATTTTAAATACTCTGAATATGTTTACTAATGTACTAACAGCTGAATGCTTCTCTAATTGTTTAATTACTGCTGTTCCATGCTATGTGTTTTATTGTTGTTCCATATGATTGTTGTGCCTCTATTTACTGCCTGTTGCTAATGATTATTTATCGTGTTCTTTGTTACATATCATGTTCTATATTAATTTGCTTGTTATTAATTTGATTGCTCTATGTATTATGACTTGTACTCTCCCGGTTAGTGCATGAAAATAGGCATTTCCTATGTCTAGTGCACTTACCCAGTTAGCGATAAATAAATTATAATTTGTGAATGTCATGAGGCCACACCCCTTGAAAAAGATGGCGAGTTGGGCCAGTGAAATGTTAGTAGCAAGAAATTTTGGTGGCAAACCTGAGGTAAATAAAATATTGAAGAAACTATCTTCTGTTTGAATTTGCGGTTAATCGATTGGTAGCGTGACTCTTTGGGTTTAGGATCTCAGAAACTATTGGATCAAAAGAGCAAAATAGTGTTTTTTTAAAGTTTTTTTTGTGGTCAATATCTTTATTAAAAATGTAAAAAACATTCAAGAACATTAAATCATTAAAAACAGTACAGGATGGATACAACAGAAAAATACAGGCATAAATACATCTTACTAACATAGCAAAATCACAAGTATCACATTCAGAACGTACATGGTGAGCACTGTTACAGTAGGACTAACTTAAAAGTTCTTAACAGTATATTTTGAATAATTAATCAACAGTAAAATAAATTAACTAGCAATATATCATTGTGCCCAGACTGTGATCATCACAGCAAGGTAATAGACAGTACTTTTTAACAAAACAAGTAACTGGAAAACACAGATCGACCAAACAGAACAATCAGGTAACTTAAATCACACTTTTGAGTGGTCATATTAAGGAAAGTTGCATAAATGGGGGTTTGTTAAGGGTTAGCTAACAGTCTGTCATACATGGAATGGCAGGACAAAGAGCAAATGCAAACAGGAAGACTACGGTCAAAGCACCATGGCAAGAGCCAGAGATGCAGCAGTTCTTTGAGAATATGGGCGCTGTTTGTACAGTACTTTTGTATTTTTGCAATAATAAAAACAAGCTTTACTAAGCAACTTAAGCTTTTGCCAGTGCTGTTCTTTTCATAAAGCAGTGTTCCAGCAATACTTGGACTTCCCTGGTTCTCTACAATTTACTGATTAACATCCAGCAGCAAGGCAGATATCGCTGAGTGCTCTTTTTTTTTTGTTGTTTTTGTTGTTGTACTGTTATACAGAGAAAGCTTGTCCACTGCCATGTGGCTGAGCCTTTTATTGTGGGCAAGCGTTCCCACAGCTTGCTTCTGGAGGAACAGAGAAGGAGTGTCCTGAGATCTCTCCTCTGGGGATCCATATTAATTCCCAACTGTCATATTCCTGACATTGATTTGCCTAACACCTCAATCCCGACTGAGTTATAATCCCAACTTTTGATTGTCCACTTTCAATAAGCCCGACTTTTATTTCACTGAATGTTGAAATCCCAACTATGCATCTACTTACTCACTCTGTGTGTGCGCATGAAGGATAGCAAATGGGTCTATGTGGACCAAAAAAACAACTAAAAGAAAAAGAGGTTATGTCTCTGAGTCACTCTATGATATGCTGCTAATTCAGATCAATGGCGTTTTTACAACTTTCCTAACCCCAAGTGAAGAGAAGCTTTATCTGCAATCATCCAGCCTTGAAAATGAGGCACCATTGCAGCCACTGTCGAGCCACCAGCAGTGATTCACTTGCACACCATCTGTTCTACCGAAGAAGTCAACACTACTGAGCAATGGCGGAAACAGGTTAACAGGGGTAGGCAAGAAAGAAAAACAGAAACCCTGCTGCAGTGAAAGTCCTCCCACCCAGGACCTGATCCAGAAGACACCAGAGAGCCTACGCAATGTCTGATGCCAGCAGCAGGTCCCCTTTTACTACCCCTTTCACTATCCCTGTGATCTCTTCATTTAGCATAACTCCAGCTCCATTTTAAAAGGGGCCCTGTGAAATGTCATAGACCATCCAACTTGACTCTACATCACATGTTCCCACTTCCCATGCCAGCTGGAGTGCTGCAGCATTTACTCTGAGCTCTTTTCCACTTTGGTAAGATAGTCATAGCTGAAGTTTCAGCATAAATGAGCCCCTGGCAGGTTTCATAAAATGAGCAAGTCCCCAACAGGCTATAAATGTGGTCTCCTTTATTCCTGTTTCTGAATAGCAGCTGCCTGACCCTCTGACCTCTGATATGCACTTCCTGCAGCACTTAGCACTTAGCCCGACACAACCCAACACAGCAAATGTCAGGATTCTGACTTCTGGCTTTTCGCAACTGTCGGCATTCTGTTAGTCGGGCTTTTGGTGTTGGGCTACAGTGCGACGGGATTATGCATGTCAGAAAATCATACCTAACCCCACCTCTGCAGAAGGAGATGTTTAGCCTCAATGGAGACAGCCACAAGCCATTTAATCTGTTGGCCAAGGTGGGGTACATCAGCAGGGGAGCCCACGATTAGTAGTTTACGTGAAAAGAGAACACTGCAGGGGAGAATCCTCTGACAGAAGGTATGTACCTTCTTCCAAAAGCAAGTAATCTCTGGGCAGTCCTATAAGATAAGAAGTAGAGAGGCTTCTTGAGCTTGACACCTCCAGCAAGTATCAGTTAAGAGCCTCATATTGTCTAGGACTTGGGGAGTCTTGTACCAATAGTGCAGGACTTTATTCTGTATTAAGTGACATTTAGAGTTACATACTGCTGTGTGTGCTCATCTCCAGCAATCTTCCCTCTCCTCTGGGGACAACCATAGGCTCAAGTTAGTCTACCATTTGGTTTTAGCTAGTAATGTAGGATTTAACTAGGCATCTCACAGGGTCCAACAAATCAGGCTGGCTACCCCTAATTTATTTTTTTGCCATGACGGAGTCGGAATGGCAGTCTGTGTCTGAGCCCACTTAGTATGGGACTTCAGCATGGGTAAGATGGAACTCCTAAACTGCAAAAAATTCAAATGGTCCTGGCTTGGAAACCCTTAACAGTGCACAACTGTTCATAAGTTTGCAATTGCCAGGTTTTGGGTAGCAACTGATCTCTCATCAGATTAATATTTCTATTTGACCTGGATTCCCAAAACACAGTCTTTCTATTAATGGTAACCTTTGGGTTTTTCCAGATGGGAGTAAATTCAGTGGGACAAAGACAAGAATGTAACATCCTGCTAATGGTCTTCCAATTGGTAATGGAGCTTTGGATAGTGGAAAGTCCCTTGACAGCATCTAGGAGGGGGACCATACAGAGCTATACTGGAAGAAGCACCTGACATAAATGCAGATTCCATTTCTACCTATAAAGGGAGGCATTCTGCATCATCTTGGAACAAACATAGGGTGTGAGCACCTAAGAAAGCTAAGTAATAAGCCTTGCACTAGGGTAGCCCCCACCCCCATTGACCAGTGGGCTTGAAGTCTGACTCTACCATAATGTGGCAGTTTTCCATCCCGTAATAAAAAGCCAATAAGTTATCTAATTTAGCAAACCATGTATTAGATAGTGTGAGGGATAGGTTATGCAGCAAATGTAGAATTTTTGGGAGGGCTATCATTCATATCACCTGACTTCTCCCCACAAGTGACAGGTTAAGTTGCTGCCACCGATCAAATTCAGTATGCATGACCTAAAGAAGAGGTTCAGAACTGGTACATGAAATCAAGGTGAGGTCCACTTTGACATGATCACCTAAATAAGTAATACCATGAGGTGCCTATGAGAGACTGGCTGCCTGAAAGGGGAGTGCTGGGATAGTTTGGGGGTGAGGGGAAGTTTGTGGGTTTTAGCCTTATTCACACAGAGACCGGACCTCTCAGAACAAAACTGTAGGACCTGCAGCAAAGAGGGAATTGAAGTGTTCAGGGTAGAGATGAGTACCAGAAGATCATCTACATAGAATAAAACAGAGTAGGTCTGAGACTCTATGAAGAGGCCCCGAATCTCTGGATTGGAGTGGATAGCAGCTGCTAAGGGCTCAATGGCCAAAGAAAGAGAAGGGGTGAGAGGGGACACCCCTGTCCGGTGCCTTTTTGCAAAGGAAAAGGATCAGCCAACCATTGGTGAGAACTTTGGCAGAAGGGGAGTTGTATAAAACCTGAACCCACTTTAAGAATGGCTGTCCACAACCAAATTGAGTTAGGGGGGCATAGAGAAAAGGTCAGTTCACTGAATCAAAGGCTTTCTCAAACACTATCAAGACCTGCACTGCAGGAGATCAGGCATGCTTTGCAGCAGAAATTAGGTTGAAGAGTGAGCACATATGGTCAGACCCCATTCTATCCTTTACAAAACTGGCTTGAGAGGGATGAAACCATTAGGGAAGCAGTGGATCCAACTGAGCAGCTAGGATCTTTGCAAGCACTTTGTAGTCAGTGTTTATAAATTAAATGGGCCTGTAATTGATACGCAGGGAGGGGTCTTTACCATTCTTGTGTATGACCATAATTACTGCACCCCAAAGGGATGGGGGGAGTGTTCCCATTGAATAAGCATGATCACACATCTCCTTCGGTGGGGGTCACTAGGTCAGGAACTAGCTTGCACAGGTCAGCTGGAATACCATCCTTTCCTGGCACCTTAGAAGAGGAGAGAGCTTTAATAGTCTGAGTCACCTCAGCAACAGAGTGGAAGTGCCTATGGATGTCTGTGCTTCCTCAGAGAGGTGAGGTAGGTTCAGGTGGTCTGCAAATTGGTGAATACTGTCCTCCAGTGGGAAGTCATTGGCCATGTACAGGGTCTCATAGAATCACTTGATGACAAGACTAATTTCTGCTGGCATGTGCCAGATGTGGCCACTTTCATCTCACAGAGACACAATACGAGATCCAAAAGAGAGGAAGACAGGGAGGAGTAGAGAAAGAAATCAATGGAGGTGAGCAGATTGATAAGGCAGCCAAATTGGCAAGGGGACTTAGGCTTGCTCAAGGGATAGGAGAGTGGAAGAAGGATTTCTTCAGGTACATAAGAGAGAAAAGAACCTGCAAGGATCAAATTGCTAGGATCAAGCTGGGGGGGTGGAGAAAGGGGTGGAATAGGCAGAAGCACTCTGTGACTACTTCTGCTCTGTATTTACCAAGGAGAAGCAGGGACCATTGCCACAGGGAAGGGGAGCAGTGGGATCAGGGTGGTAGAACATACAGAGGAGGATATCCCAGATTGCAGAGTGCTAGAAGGTCTTAGATCCCTGAAGGAGGATAAGGCAACAGGACCAGATGACATCCATCCCAGGGTGCTGAGGGAGATGGCAGAAATCCTGGCAGGGCTACTCACAGACTTGTTTAACACCTCCCTGACAACTGGCTGCATGCTCCAGCATTGGAGGATGGTATATGTGGTGCCCATCCATAAAAGTGGGCCCAAGGATGAGCCAGGGAACTATAGGCCAGTCCACCTCTCCTCCATTATGAGGAAACTGATGGAGACTATCCAGAAGGAGAGGTTGGTAGCCTTTCTGGAGGGGAATGGACTTCAGAACTGCAGGCCACATGGGTTTGTTTCAGGCAGATCCTGCCAGACAAACCTGTTTGACATCTACAACATGGTGACAAGGGCAATAGACAGGGGCCAGGCAGTGGATGTTCTCTACATGGACTTCAGCAAAGCCTTTGATTTGGTGCTGCATGGGAGGTTGGCTAGCAAACTGGATCAACTTGGGGTAGAGTGGAAGATGGTGGAGTGGGTCAGAAGCTGACTATGGGATAGGCAACAGAGGGTGGTGGTACGGAGCAACTCTCATCTCCAAAAGCTGTAACAAGTAGGGTTCCACTAGGCTCAGTGCTGGGACCAGTGTTGTTTTGCATCTTTATTGCTGACATCGCAGATGGGGTCAGCAATAAGATAAGCCTATCTGCAGATGGCACAAAGATTAGTGAGTGGTGGACAGCACAGAGGGATGGCTAGGGCTTCAGGAGGACCTGGATAAACTTGAGCACTGGTCAGACACTTGGCAGCTGGGTTTCAATGCAAAAAAGTGCAAGATTATGCACAAGGGGGCTAGAAACCAGAAATTCAGTTACACAATTGTGGGGGGGGAGGAGGGGTACAGTTATCCACTACAGAAGAGGAGAAAGATCTTGGGGTGGTGATCACAGGGCAAATGAACCACCTGGCACAGTGCAGGAGATCAGTTGCTAAGGCAAACTGGATGTTGCAGTGTATTGCCAGGGGAATCACCTCATGGAGGAGGGAGGTCACTCTACCTCTGTACAGGTCACACGTCAGACCAAACCTGGAGTACTGCATGCAGCTCTGGCAGCCCTACTTAAAGAGAGATGTAAAGTTCCTAGAGGGGGGTCCAGCACAGAGCCACCAGGATGATCATGTGAATGGAGGACAGACCCTATGAAGATAGACTGAGGGAGCTCAACATGCACTCCATGGAGGATAGGAGGAGGGGGATATGATTGAAACGTTCAAATATATGAGGAACATTATCAAGGTTAGTACAGAGGAGATTTTTAGATTGAAGTGGGGGAGAAACATGAGGGGGCACAGCCAGAGATTAGAGGTTGGGGGGAGGTTCAAGAGGGAGTTGAGAAGACACTACTTCACTGAAAGGGTGGTGGATGAGTGGAACACACTACTGGAGGAGGTAGTAATGTCAAGAACAGTGGGCAGTTTTAAGAAGCAGTGGGACAGTGTCAGGGATAAGGTCACTACTGGATTGGGGGAAGGGCAGCTGCACAGTGGAACACTGATAGCTGCACAATCAAGCAGACTCAATAGACCCTAGGGCCTGTATCTTCTGGCAATTTTCATACTATATGTTCGTATGTGCATAATATGCCTTGACACTTGCTGCATCTTTAATCTGTGTGTGACTAGCTTCCCAGTGCAGTCCCTTCCCTTCCAGAATCTGTATCTAGTTTGATTAATGCTACTGTAATTCAGCTTTGTATGATAAAAGAATATTTAGCAATACTTTAAGGGGGTGATGGCTGACAGATTTTGCTCTGAGGTATGTGTACTAACTTCAAATTCTGATGCTGTAGTTTTTATGTCAGTTCCTTCTCTTCTACTTGCTGATCTCTTCTCCTATGATTTGCCAACCCTGTTATAACCTCCCTTAAATAAGCCTTATAGGCCTCCCACTGTGTATCTGGGTTGACCTCTGGAGTAGCATTCAAGTGAAAATAGGACTGAGACTCCAGGCAAATAATTTCCTTGACTTTTGAGTCATGCAAGACTAAGGGGCCAAGGTGCTATCTGTTGGGTCTTTTTGAGGAGGGGTAATTTGTAAGGAGATAGATACTGGAGCATGATCTGACAGGATCATGTCTCCAATATCCACGTATATCAGGATTTGCGTAAAGGTGGGAGAATGCAGCCAGTAATCAATTTGGCTATATGATTGGTGGGCTAGGCAGAAGAAAGAGAAGTTCCTAGCCATGAGATGGAGTAGCCTCCAACCATCTGAAAGGGCATACTCAACAAGAAGGGCTTGAAGTGCAACAGAAGCAGCACTGGGGGTTGAATCAAAAGGAGCACTCCAGTCAAGAATACCATAAAGACGTATTATGTAATCCACTCCTAGTAAAAGGGGGAGATTGCTCTGATTGAATGGTGCAATATTATAAGCCAATTGGGTGAAGAAGGCTGAAGCACCTTCATTAGGCCCATAGATTCATCAAAGAATATTGCTATTCAGAAGTATTGATTTTGGCCAATATCCAGTATCCTTCCAAGTCTGACTTATCCTTCAAGATATTACATGGTAGCCATTTATGGAGTAACAAGGAAACACAAGTTTAAAGTGGTTAAATGCTGAGTGCAACTCAGAGCCCACACAGTCATGCTTAGGTTTCATTGCCTTTTCTGGCATAAGGTGGGTTTCTTGCAGGATAGCTAAAGATGGATTTAATTTTTTAAGATAGGTAAGGATTGCCTTACACTTAACAAGGTGATTCTGTCCCTTAACATTCCATGTGATAAACTTTACTCTACTTGTGCCATGATAATGTGCAGAGAGAGGAAAGGGGTATGTGAGTATAGTTAAAATCAGTTCCCTGATGCAGAATCCCTCCACCTTACAAATGATACAGTCAAACCCCACCTAGAGTATTTGGAGCATCACAATATCTACAGCAGGTGGATCTGTGCCAAACAGTGTACAAACATTAACATCTAAGTTTAACATATACCGTAGAATCAAAAAGTATATATAGGCAGAGGGGAACCCCTGCCAATTAGTACAAATCTGCAGTTCTAATGCCCACAAAGTACATCCAAAGCCAAAAAAAACCCTCAGAAAATCATGCATGTTCATTTCCAAACCCACGGAGGACCACAAGGTTGTCCAAGTGGAGAAAAGTAAAATCTGAGGCTAGATGAACCACAACACTAAAATTTCAGTATCCTTTACAGATAAGGTAAAAAGGTATATAGCAACCACCCTCACCAATTTGGTCAAGCCACTGCAAAACATAGGGTTCCAGAGATGGCAAGGTGTCTTAGAGGTGGTAAAAATAGACATGTAAGTTCCTTGCTATAGGTCCTAGGTAAGTCTAGTACAGGTAGAGTTGGTAAGGAAGAAGAAAGGTAGGTAATAATACCTGAAACAAAGTGGATCAGAAAAGACAAAATCAAAAAGACTTGCCAATATGGAGACACAGAAGGAGAGAGGTCAGCCAGAGAGAAAAACATAGGGAAGTATGGAGAGGTGACAAACCTTAAAAAGGATGTGACATCATCCCTGGATGCTTCTGCTACACCTCAGGAGGTAGTCACGTGGAAGTAACATATCAAGAGGAGAGAAAATGAAGAGGGTTCATTTTTAAAATCCATCAACTCTCGAATTAAAATGTGCTATAAGCACACATTACAGTTTAAACTGACTTCTACATCAAGGCGGACTTTGTATATGTGTGTGTGGGGGAGGGGATAAAACTCCTCAGACCCCCAGAGCATGTCTTGATGACAGGGCAGAAGGCCTCAATAGTGAAAACCCTTTAGTGCCTCAGGGTTTGAGACCCTGTAAGCAAGATGGGGGAGTGCTTGTTAAGGGTAGTATTAGATATCCAAAGCACTCACAGCACTACCTGTAAAATTATAGGCAAGACAAGGTAATTTTATTTGTAGGGCGCCCAATCCTGGTGGCTCTGGGCGCCTCACAGAGTTTAAAACAAGAACACAGACATAGAACAGTCATGAATAAATATAACAATAACAGATTCATAAAAACTAAATGCAAAAGTTAAATTATAAAAGGCTTTTGGACCGTTGCATAAGGGAATAGAATAGGATGGGATCAGCAATCTGCAAAAGTCACGACAAAAAGGTGATCCTTCAGCCTCTGCTTGAACACCTCAGTTGAGGGGGCCTCCCAGACTAGAGGTGGTAGCTCGTTCCACTGGGTCGGCCGAAAGACACTAAATGCGCAATCTCCTGAAGTCCTGAGCTGAACCCTGGGAATGTCCAAGAGGTTTCTTGATGAGGAGTGGAGGGAGCAAGCAGAGGTCGCCAGTGTCAGGAACTCAGACAGGTAACCAGGACCCAGTCCATATAGGACCTTAAAGATGAGAAGACCGACCTTGAAAAGGACCCTCCACCTGACCGGCAGCCAGCGCAGAACCTGCAGGATCAGGGTCACATGACTGGACCTCAAGATGCCCATTAGTAACCGGGCCGCCATGTTCTGTACCAGCTGCAGTCTATGAAGGGTCCCTTTCATGACCTTGAAGTATGAAGAGTTGCAGTAGTCAAGTCAGGGTTATTCACTCTGACTATCACAGCAAGACCACACATTGGAGGTAAGGCACCATGTCTGAGACATGCCTGGCTGCAGAAGCACCATATAACACCATGCAATGAAGGAAAATACTGCCTGCAGCATAAAACACCAGGTGCTGTGGAAGTACAATAGAGGAAAGGGAGCTATGAGTGCCAGCTTGTAAGAAAGGGTAGTGATAAAAGCAGAAAACTGGAAATTCTGTCAGAGTGGGAGAAAGAGTGAAAGGGAATTGGGAAATTGTTCAACCAGGAAAGGCACACTAAGCAGGAGTTTGTTTCCAGGTGCTACCTGGGAGTACAAGGAAGTTAAGTGACTTGCTCAGGGTCACACAGTATGCAAGTGGGGGCTGATGGGATTCAAACCCAGATCACCAGGTTTGTAGCTTAGTGCCCTTAACCATTGCGTTATACTGCCTCCTTGAAACTACACTCTGATTCTATATTGAAAACTGCCAGGCAATTTTTCCGCTGAGCAGGAAATCCAGATCGGAGATCAAGCAAGCACAAAGTCCCCTTTATGGTGAGGCAGTTGTTCCCATGATTGTGGCAGGAGGGGTTCAAAGGGGAGTATCCTGCTCAGTTTGGTTTGGGGCTATGATAGTAGAGAGTCACTTTAAGTGAAACGTCACAAGTTTATTGCTGCGAATCCAATTTTGCAGCCTAAGGGGCAGTGACAGAAAACATGTCACACATTCACGAGGGAAAATCCTCTTGAACATTCAGCAGCAGTTGCTGTCAGCATTAGTTACCCAAGCTGTATGAAGCTATCGCAAAAGACATCATAGCCCCTTCTGCTGGAACAAATGAACTGAAAGCAAAATGGCAATGGGCCACATGTAGGCATATTCTTCTAGCCCCTACGCATCCTAAACCTACCCCCAATCCATGTTATAAACCCCGTGCCCCAACAAGCATTACATTCCCTATAAGTCGAGCAGAGTTTGAACCCTGACCAACCCAATAACACTTAGTGCACCCACCCCCATTGTTGGCCTGCTTTCGCTACTGAAAGATATAGGGCAAGGATGGGGGGGGGGGTCAAGTGGGAACCCAGGGAAATGTAAGGTTTTGGCCACACAACAGCCACTGGCTATGCTTCAAGAACATCTGTCCGCTAGACAGAAAAGCCAGTGTGGGTCTGGCTACATTACCCCCCCCCCCCCACCTGACATGTTAAACAAGAAGAAAGGCATACTAGCGCCCCTTATTAGGCTATTCAAAATAAGGCATCAGATTCAACCTCTTGGATCACAGAAAACCTGACACAACTAAAACCCAGAGAAAACTACTATTACGCCCTAGTAATAGTAAATTCAGGAAACCTACCAGTACCCTGAGAGATATATTTAACTCACAGTCTGCAGAATTAGTTTATAACTGAATGTACTCACAAGCAGCACACCTGATCATGTTCTCAGCCCATAGATCTGTTGGTGCTTTTCTCATCAAAGTGCTTTTTAGCCCCAGAAGCTGTCATCAGTCCCTGAAGAGCTGCCTGTCATTAACAAGGTGTAAGCTGTTACTTCAGTCAAAGAGATAGCTTGAGGGTATGACAGTGATAGAAAGGCATTCACAGGAAACAGCAGGGGAAAACCCATCAGTAGGGAGGGTGATTGATACCTTAACATAGCACATCCATTTGCCTTGGAAATATAGGGGGAGTTGTCAGAAGAGAGCCACGATTCTTTACAGTGGCTGTGTCTATGAACATGGGCAACCTTTGAGATTTGTTCCTCCAATCTTCTGCTCCTGCCCTTGTGCTGCTCTTTGCTTGTGATTACAACACCAGTGCACCACCTTCCAGCTGTCGTCCATGTGAGGCTGTATGGGAGCTACATTTTCACTGTCCTGGAAGGTTCTGAGGTTTCCATTGGCACTGATACAGGGAGTCACTGTGCTGTAGGACTTGTTTCTTCAGTAGCCTAGTGTGTCTCGATGAATTGCTCTGCTACCTCTGGTGTCAAGTCCTTAGCAACTCCATTCACCTTAACATGAAGGGTGGCAGGATAATGCAGGATGTATTGAACTCCAATATTGGAGAGACATTTCTTCACTGGAGGATAAGCCCTTTGTCATTTTGACAATTCTTGTGAGAAATCTTGAAACAACTGAATATGGTGTCTTTGCCATCTAAGGGGTTCTCTCTTTCTTGCCAGCCTCAAAATGTTGAATCAATCTGTGTATCTATGGAAATCAGTCAGGATGGGCAAAGGTCATCCTTCCTTACAGGGTTTTGGTGCCAAGGAGCGATGCCCATGGTCAGTCTGAAATAGTGTGGCCACTTAAGTTGAGCAGTACAGGGAGTACCCTCTGAAGAAAAGCTGAGCAATCCTTTCCCGCTGCTCCTTCAGGAAAACCAACAAACTACAAATTATTTCTCCAACTCCAATTCTCTAGGTCATCCACCCTGTCCCAAAGATACTGAATGGGGCTGTCTTGCTCACTGAGGTGTCCGTCACTGGAGGTGAGTTTCTCTTCATCTTGTTGCCATTCTGGTATCCAAAGCAGAAATTTCCTTTTCAGTTTGCACACAGCCATCCTGAATTGTTGCCATTTTAGCAAGAAGGTGGGCAAACATAGATTGCAGCTTTGCCAGATCAGAGTTTTAAGAATCTGGGACTGACCCCATCATTATAGCAGTTGTCTCAAATTGAAAGGCTGAGTGGCCAAAGTTCTGACTGATCTATTTCTTGTAAAACCCTGAAAGATTAAAAAAAAAAAAAAAAAAAGGTAAGGGAGAACTCACCTTCTGCTACCAAGCTTGGCAGATGTAAGCAGAAGGGGTGGCTGCGAAGATGGATTAAGGTAGATCATAGTGAGGCAGCTGAGAGCTAGCAGACTAAGTGGTCATCTTCTTTGACATCCAAGCCATGCCCCCTGAAGATGCTATTCTGGAAAAGAAAAACATTAAAGAGCTGAAACCCAAAACATTCAGGTCCATTATATCTTTAATATCCACAATAAACTGCACTCACCACTCCTGGATCCACTTTTAAAAATGCCGCCAACATTCGACATCCCTCTGACAAACAAAATCCCTGACCAGTTCTGTGCACTAGCACATCATCAGGGGGAGGTACAAATGCACATACATTATTCCCTTAAATAGGATAGCCTCTTAAAGCTACAACACCTTCATTGTATTACATTACATGTTTCAAAGTGAAAAGTGCTCAGTACCAATAAATATTTTGGTAAATAACCCTCAGAACCTTAACATATACCAACACATAAAATATTATATTATTCAAGCTAATTCTCACATTATCGATACAATATTATGTACACCAGATAATATAATATTTTATGTGTTGGTAGATGTTAAGCTGCTAAATAAGGTTATTTGCCATATTACCAACACTGAGCACTTTTCACGCTGCACAAAACTGGTCATGGATTTTGTTTGTCAGCAGGGTGTCGTATGTTGCCAGCATTTTTAAAAGTGGATTCAGAATAAACTAAGGTTTTTTTATCCGGCAGTGGTAAGTGTAGTTTATTGTGGATATTGTGGATTTTTATTTACTGCACCACTTGACTCAGTGGAGCTGTTTTTGCTGGGAATTCTATTGTATTTAACAAGCTCACTGAGACTGCTGGGATCGTGTTTTGTAGTGTCTGCATCTTACACCCTTTTGAACCAGGTTTTCGTCTACACCGTATGTGCCAAAAAGAGCAGCGGGAGTTCCAGCGGATGGAAGACCTTTGCGTTTTGGAATGGCCTACACATTTGCTCAGGACGTTTTGAATCTGGAAGAGCCAATAGAACCAGATTGCTATCTTCACCATACGTAGTGTAAAATTGGCAGCAGGGGTTCCAATGGATAATAGCAATACGAGCCTTGGGGCGGCCTGCAGTGTGCTCGGTACACACACAGTGTTTGCATTTCAGTGGATGACAATAGAACAGTAAACTATAGTTATCAACATTTCACATATTGAATTAACCCAGGAACAACTGGACACTTCACAAAAGGGACTCTCTTTCATGCCTACTCAACATAGCAGACCATTTGATGTATACATTGATTTGCATGGCTTTACACGGAACCTGAACTTAAAGGCATTCTTGGTAAGAATAGGACTAAACCTTGCAGTATAATATCACAGGAAGATTTGAACATGGGGACTGATGGAGAATACTCGAGGGAGGTGAGGCGTTTTAAACCATCCTCTTCCCTTATGCCACCCTATAGTGATGCTGTTTTCCTTTATGCCACCCTATAGTGATGCTGTTAGAGTGTTTGAAAAAGTATGTGAACAACAATTTAAGGTGTTGCTAGAACAGGATGTTAAACCAGCCTATGTAAATGTTGCCAGCAGTGAAGCAGCAGCATTGAATGAACTAGAAGATAATCCAGAAATAGCTATCAAGTCAGTAGATAAGGGGGGCTCGATAGTGGTTATGTCCACCACTAAATATGTACAGGAAGTGGAGAGACAGCTACAAAGCAAAGAGTTTTAGTGCCTCTTACAATCAGACCCCACACCGGGTTTCAAAAGGGATATAGATATATTTCTTTTTGAGTCAGAATATGCAGGTGTCATTAGTCATGATGAGCTGGAGTATCTTACAATGAGGCATCCAGTAAGAGCTTGTATGTATATACTCCCAAAAATCCATAAGAGTCTGCAGGACCCACCATGGAGACTTGTCGTAGCGGGGATAGGGTCCTTGGTGGAACATTTGTCTCTGCACATAGATGAATATATTAGGCCTTATATGTTTGCACTATGTTCCTACGTACAAGACACTATGCAGATTCTTAGAATATTGGAGGATATGCAACTTGAAAGCTCCTGGCGGCTGATGTCCATGGACATAACCTCTCTTTAAATTAATATCCTCATGAGAAGGGGTTGGAGGCTATGAAGTATTGACTAGACATGGACACTAATGTAGATCTTGGAATGAAAACTTTTTTACTGCATTGTGCTGAACATGTTTTGACCAAGAATTGCTTTTCGTTCCAGGACAAGTGGTATCTGCAGTGTAAGGGGATGGCTATGGGGGCTACTTTTGCTCCCAACTGCGCCAACCTCTGCTTGGGACTATGGGAAAAAACAATGGTCTATGACAGCCAGCAGAATCCTTTTTATGATAGGATTGACTGCTGGCATCATTTTATAGATGACATATTTATGGTGTGGTGGAGCATGAGGGAGGAACTTACAGATTCTGTGGCATATTTGGAGAACAGCAATGATAATTTACGGTTCTCAATGCAGAGTGATTTTCAGTCTGTTTCCTTCCAAGACCTCCTCATTATTAAGAAAAAGGATGGTACATTGAAGACCACCCTATTTCAGAAGGAGACAGACAGAAACTCTCTTTTGTATGACTCTAGTTGCCACCCCCACCATCTGATAAGAAATATCCCAAAGGCCCAATTACTGAGGGTTCGCAGACATTGTAGTGAAATAGATGACTTTGAAGAATATGGATCTGAAATTAGCCTAAGGTTTGTCACACATGGTTACAAACAGGAGTCTGTGGATGGGGCATATATTGAGGCCAAAAATGCGGACAGGTCAGATCTTCTATCCATTAAGGACCCTGGGGATGGAGATAAAAGTGATGAATGAATGCAGTTTGTCACCACCTATTCAAGGCACATTGTGGAAATTCAAAAGATTTTAGAGAGAAATTGGAATATCTTGGAGGCTGATCCCAATCTGGCAAATATAACCAAGGAAAAAACAAAAATAGTATTTAGGAGAGGCAGAAACATCCAGGATAGGGTGACACATAGTTACCTACCAGGGGACAGCACAAAAAATACCCCTTATAAGAGAACAACCCTGCCAAAGGGTACATTCCAATGTGGAAACTGTAAATTTTGCACACACATTGACAGGTGCAGGACATTCACTACACGGAATAATTGTAAGGAGTATGAAATCAGGAATTTTGTGTATTGTCAAACTGAGAATGTAGTATACCTAGCAACCTGTCTATCTGGGGCCTTTTATGTGGGCAAAAGTGTAAGACCATTGAAGTTAAGAACTGGTGAACATGTGAGGTCAATATTGAAGGGGGATGATAGAAGCGCTCTCTCTAAGCATGTTAAGAACATGGGAAACAGCAAGCAGCACAGCAAATTTACATTTTGTGTTATTGAGAAAAATGCATATTAATATGAGTCGTGATAACACTGAAGTGAAATTAGCTGGTGGAGAGGCCTACTAGATATTCACTATGGGTGCCCTTCATCCACCAGGTCTCAATGACAAGATCGATTTGCTTCCACATCTGAAACATCACAAGTAGGTGCAAATTTAGCTATGGAATGTATATAAAGGCAGACAAAAGGAGTTAAATATGCAGTGATTAGCAGATTAAAAGTAAGAAATAGACTGTTCAGATGATCACACTTAATCATTACACCGCTACAACTATTTATTAATTGCTGTATCTTCTAACTAATGTATGCACCTCTTGATTTATTATTTATGATCTCGAAGAATGAGCCTGTGGTTACCAGGTTCTGGACTCAAAAAGAAAAAAAGAAAAAAGAAAAAGCAATCTTTTCAATAACTGGCTTTATATCTCCACCTTTAGTGGTAATGGTTATGTATACAAATGTACATAATATTGCATCAATAGTGTGAGAATTAGCTTGGATAATATAATATTTTATGTGTTAGTATATGTTTAGCTGCTAAACGAGGGTTATGTACCAAAATATTTATTGGCACTAAGCACTTTATCACGTTGAAACATGTAATGTAATACAATGAAGGTGCTGTAGCTTTAAGAGGCTGTCCTATTTAAGGGAATGATGTATATGCTTTTGTACCTCCCCTGATGACATGCTAGTGCACAAAAACGGTCAGGGTTTTTGTTTGTCAGCAGGGTGTCGTATGTTGGCGGCATTTTTAAAAGTGGATTCTGAATAAACTAAGTTTTTTATCCAGCAGTGGTGAGAGCGGTTTATTGTGGATACTGTGGATTTTTATTTACTGCACCACTCGACTCAGTGGATCTGTTTTTGCTGGGCATTCCATTATATCTTTACCAAAAGGTGGTTCTTGTGTTTACTTATTTCATTATAGAACATTTTTGTTGACCAGGGAAGGCACAATGTGCCACAGCTCATTTCCAGGTTTTAGTTTTGAGAACAACAGAGGTAAAATAAAAAAGTTATAACCATGTTAAATTATTGCCAGTCATGCATGTATGTTAGCATTTCTACTGAACTTTTCATAAGGCATTTTCTTGAGACCGTAAACATTATACAAGACTGCTGAAATGTGAAAAAATGCAGTTTTATCCTGTAATCCCATAAATTACCCATAAACTTGTTTTGTATTTTTGGACTAACAGCTGCCCCCTAATTCTTGCACATCTCTTTTCCTGAAAGATGCTACCTTCTTGGACTTTGTTAATTCTCTTGAGGTACTTGAAAGCTGCTATCATGTCCCCCCCTTTCCTCAAGGGTATACATATTAAGCTCATTTAGTCTCTCTTCGTATGTCTTCTGGTGTAGACCCTGCACCATTTTGGTTGCAATCCTCTGGACAGCCTCCACCCTGTCTAGTTCCTTGCGGAGATGGGGTCTCCAGAACTGCACACACTACTCCAGATGGGGTCTCACCAGCTGTCTGTACAGAGGGATAACAACTTCCTGTTTTCTACTGGTGATGCATCTCCTATGCATCCCAGTATTCCCCACCGTCCTCTTTACTGCCTTCTCACATTGCTTGCCCACCTTTAGGCCATCTGCTATAACTACCCCCGGGCCCCTTTCCATTTTTGTTGTTGTCAGTATCCCCCCCTCCATTGTGTACTCTTCCCTTGGGTTTTTGTTTCCCAGGTGCATTACTTTGCACTTCTTTGCATTGAATCTAAGCTGCCATACATTTGACCATTCTTCCAACCTTGCCAAGTCCCTTCTCATCCTTTCTACCCTACCTTGTGTACCTACGCTCTTGCAGATCTTTGTGTTATCTGCAAAGAGACATACTTTTCCTTCTAGTCCATCTGCAATGTCACTTATAAAGACATTAAAATGGAACGGACCCAGTACTGAACCCTGCGGTACCCTACTATTAACTCCCCTTTCTTCACTGTGGACTCCATTTACTATTTCCCTCTGCATCCTGTTTTCCAGCCAATGTTTTACCCAGGCTGCCACCCTGGGACCCACTCCCAGGCTGGCTAATTTGTTTATTAATCTTTTGTGTGGAACTGTGTCAAATGCCTTGCTAAAGACTAGTTAGGCCATTCCACAGACCCACCCTGGTATACTACTATGGTCACCCAGTCAAAGACATCGATTAGATTCATCTGACATGACTTTCCTGCTGTGAATCCATTTTTTTTAAGGAACAGCCTCCCTCTCTCACCTCATGTTTTCACCTCCAGCTTCTTCACAACTCCCAGCTACCTTGGATAAGTAGCATGACTGCAGTACTGCATATCTGTGACAAATCTAATAGTTAAGTTTGAGAAGCAGCAAGCCTTTGTGAAGCAAATAAAACAAAACAAAGGAAAAAAAACACTATGGTTGTCAAAAGAGGTGGCGGGGAAGGACAGGGAGAAAAAGATAGCATTCAGGAAGTATAAGGAATCACAGAAGAAGCAGGACAGAGAACTGTACCAGTTAATGCAGAAGGAAGAGGGGAAGACAGTTAGAATAGCAAAGGCCCAAACCAAGGAAAAGATAGCCAACTCAGTTAAGAAGGGGGATAAAACCTTATATAGGTACATTAGTGAGCAAAGAAAGTGCAAGGAAGGGATAGTAAGGCTTAATAAAGGGGAGGAGGTGGGCAGAGGGTAACAGTGAAAAGGCAGAGATACAGAATGAATACTTTGGTTCAGTACTCACAAAAGAAGAGGGGGGCGTCCCTAAACCAAACATAGAAACATAGAATTTGATGACAGATAAGGACTGTTTGACCCACCTAGTCTGTCCAATTCTCTACCTAATGGATAAGCTGCAGATCCTAGTTAACCAACAGCCTACTTCCTTCTACCCCCACTAGAATTGCCTTATGTCTGTCCCATGCCTTCTTGAATTCTCCCACTGTTTTTGACTCCATGACCTCCTCAGGAAGGCTGTTCCATACATCCACAACCCTCTCTGTGAAAAAATACTTCCTCACATTACCTCTGAGCCATGCCCCCTCTGTCTTCAAATTGTGCCCACATGTCCTTGCACATCTCTTTTTCTGAAATATCCTACTCTCTTGGACTTTGTTGATTCCCTTGAGGTACTTGAAAGTTGCTATCATGTCCCCCCTCTCCCTCCTTTCCTTGAGGGTATAAATATTAAGCTCCTTTAGTCTTTCTTCATAAGTCTTCTGGTACAGACCCTGCACCATTTGGTTGCCCTCTGCTGGACAGCCTCTACCCTGTCTATGTTTTTGTGGAGATGGGGTTTCCAGACCTGCATGCAGTACTCCAGATGGGGTCTCACCAACTGTCTGTACAGAGGGATAACAACTTCCTGTTTTCTATTGGTGATGCATCTCCCTATGCATCCCAGTATCCTCCCAGCCCTCTTTACTGCCTTCTCACATTGTCTGCCCACATTGAGGTCATCTGCTATAACTACCCCCAGGTCCCTTTCCATTTTTGTTGTTGTCAGCATCTCACCCCCCATTGTGTACTCTTCCCCTGGGTTTTTGTTTCCCAGGTGCATTACTTTGCACTTTTTGCATTGAATCTAAGTTGCCACACATTTGCCCATTCCTCCAACCATGCAAAGTCCCTTCTGACCCTTTCTACCCCACCTTGTGTATCAACCCTGAAGTCTAGGTAGGCCATTCCACAGCCCCTGCCTAGTCTACTACTTTGGTCACCCAGTCAAAGAAATTGATTAGATTCATCTGACATGACCTTTCCTCTGTGACTCCATGCTGCCTTGGGTCCTGTGCCCCGCTGGCCTCTAGGTACTCAGCAGTTCTTTCCTTCAGAAGTGATTCCATCATTTTCCATACTACTGAGGTCAAACTGACAGGTCTGTAGTTTCCTGCCTCTGTCTTGCTCCCACTTTTGTGAAGAGGAATCACATCCGCCCTCCTCCAGTCCTCAGGTACCTCACCATCCTCCAATGACTTGTTAAAAATGGAAGTCAATGGTGTTACTAGTTCTCCCCATAGTTCTTTTATAATTCTGGGGTGAATCTCATCAGGCTCCCTTGCTTTGTCCACCTTCAGTTTTAGGAATTCTTTCAGAACCCTTTCTTCTTTGAAAGGACTGATATCGAACCCCCTATCCAGAGTGCTTCTATTGACTGGATTAGGTACCCCCCATCCTTTTTGAATACTGAGCAGAAATATTCGTTCAGTATCCCTGCTTTTTCACAGTCCCTCTCGGCCCACCCACCATCCTCTTTATTCAGCCTCGTATCCCTCCCTTTGTCTTTCTTCACTCTATAATGTACCTATAAAAGGTTTTATCCCCCTTCTTAACCAAGTTGGCTACCTTTTTGTTGATTTGGGCCTTTGCTATTCTGACTGCCTTCCCCTCTTCCTTCTGCTTTAAGTGGTACAGTTCTCTTACCTGCTCCTTCTGTGTTTCCTTATACTTTCCGTATGCTATCTTTTTCTCCTTAACCTTCCCTGCCACCTCTTTTGAGAACCATAGTGTTTTTTTTCTTTTGTTTTGATTTGTTTATTTGGTTCACACATAGGCTTATTGCCTCTGTGATTGCAGTTTTGATGTTTCCCCATTGTTGCTCCACCCCTGCTTCTTGCCTGTCAGCTAGTGCTTTTCTGAAGCACGCTCCCATTTTGACAAAATCAGCCCTCCTGAAGTCCAGTATCTTCACTTTTGTGTGGCTTGACTCTACAGCTGAGTTTATCGTGAACTACACTGTTTGGTGGTCACTTGTTCCCAGATGGCTACCCACATTTAGATCTGAGATCCTATCTCCATCTCCATTTGAGAGTACCAGGTCTAAGATTGCTCCTTCCCTAGTAGATTTCTACACTAGTTGTCTGAGGCATGCCCCCTGTAGGGCATTGAGAATGGCCCTGCTCTTGGATGTGGCTGCAGAAAAGGTGCTCCAGTTAACATCTGGCATATTCATGTCCCCCATCAGCAATATCTCCCCTTTCTCTGCCATCCTAAGGATGCCTTCTATTATTTCCTTGTCCATTTCCTCCCCCTGAGACAGGGGTCTGTATACAACCCCTGTGTGGATTGTGGTGCCATTTCCAGTCTCCAGGGTGACCTACAGTGTCTCCTCTCCTCCCTGTTTACCCTTTAGCTCCATTGCTTTGGTCCCTTCCCTTACATAGATAGCTACTGCTTCTCCTCTTCTACCCTCCCTGTCCCTCCTGTAGATTGTGTACCCTGGTATGTTGATATTCTAGTCATGGCTCTCTGTGTACCATGTTTCTGCGACTGCCACAATATCCAGACATCCCTCTTCCATCAAGGCTTCCAGTTCAGGGAGCTTATTACCTAGACTACGGGCTTTGGTACTCATTACCCTCCATTTTTTGATGGCCTTACCCCTTTTTGCCCCATCTCTGTCCTTACTGCCTTTGCGTTTTTCTCCATTTACCCCAGCCCTTCTCCATATCAACATCTCTATCTTGGTGTTTACCTCACTATCTACCCTGATTAGTTTTTGAGGGGGGCAGGATTTCACTTCTCCTTTTCAGGGCCCCCCCCTTGCTAGTTTAAATGCTTGCCAATGAAGCATTTAAACCTATCACCTAGGATCCTGGTTCCCCTCCTGGACAGATGCAGACCATCATGCCAGTATAGGCCTGCATCACTCCAGGTGGACCCCCAGTCTCCAATGAAGCCAAAACCCTGAGCTCTGCACAAGTTTTTCAACCACTGATTGAATCCCATGCTGTGGAGCACCCTATCCTCACACATACCATAGACCGGCAGCACCTCCGAGAAAGTTACCATGTGTGCTACTTGTCTAAGACCGCTTCCCAACTACACAAACTCCTCCTGCGCTACTCTGATCCCTTTCCCAGCCAGGTCATTTGTCCCTAGGTGGACAATGACATCCAACTCCTTCCCCTGTGCAGCTGCTCCTGCAATCCTGAGGATTCACTCCCTGACCCTCCAAGCCATGGTGCCAGGCAGGCACCTTACCTCCCTCTCTCCTCCCTCCCCCAGTTCTACCCTCCTAAAAATGGAGTCCCCCACCAGGAGTTGTTTTCTTCCCCTCTGGGGTCCCATGCTACCCTCCTTTGGGTCTCCTTTGTGGAGGTTCCCAGCATCCTCCTTGATCTCCACCTCAGGGACCTCCATAGAGGAACCACACTCTGCCAGAATGGCATATGAATTGTGGAGAGGTACAAGTGGAGGGATGCACTTCTGTTCCACCACCCTCACCCTCCCTGAGCCCACTATAGTCCAACCACTCTTCTTTCTTGGCAACCTCTGAGGCAGCGGCAGTAGCCCTGGTGGTCCCTGGGTGGGAAAAGAGATCCTCTGAATAATGGTCAACTCAGCCTGGAGATGAATGACCTCCTCTCTCAGCCCAGAGAGGTGCCTGTAGATGGGACAACACCACATCTTCCAGAACATTTCTGGAAAGACTGCTGCTCCACAGCCACTGCACTGCACCACTCCTGTCATGTTTTATTTGTGACCCCTTAACCGTTGTTTTGTATACTTTCTCTTTCCTCTCTCTGTTTATATTATTTATTTTTTTATGTAATTTTTTTTTCTCCCTACTTTCCTACTGCCTACATGCCCTTAAAGCTCCTGATCTTCCTGTTCTGGGACAGTAAGTTCCTATATTCCTCAGTAGTCTCCTCCTTACTTGCTCAGAGTCAGACCTCAAGCAATTGGAGGGGGGATGGAGAGCTACTCTTTTCCTTCTAGGATGGTGGTCTTTTGTGCCTCTGTGATCACTCACTTCCTGCTCCCAAACAGGAAGTTCCTGTTGTCAGCCAAATCCTGTGCCTATAAATGTAGAACTGTCTAAGAGTTGGGGGGAAGGCAATTCAGTCTCAGTAAAGTTCTAACAGTAGCTCTGTCCTCTTGCTGTTCTCTGCCACAAGATATCTAGGTCAGTTTTTAAATGCTAACACCTGTCTTCCTTCTCTCTAAGCCACTCCCCCTAATTCCCAGTTTCTTTTTCACCTAGCTAACTGCACAGATAACAGTTTCTTCACCCAAGTCAGACAAACACACTCTTTTTTTGCTTGTTTTTTTGCATGCTTTTACCTTAAATCGAAGTTCCCAGTAGTAGAGTTCTAGTTCTTTAGTCCAGTAGAGTAGTAAAGTTCTAACAGCAGCTTCTTCCTCTTGAAAGGGTTCTGAAAGAACTCCTAAAACTTAAGGTGGACAAGGCAATGGGGCCTGATGGGATTCACCCAGAATTGTAAAAGAACTAAGGGGAGAACTAGTGACATCACTGACTACCCTTTTTAACAAGTCATGGGAGGATGGTGTGGTACCTGAGAAGTGGAGGAAGGCAGATGTCATTCCCCTTCACAAAAGTGGGAGCAAGGCAGAGGCAAGAAACTACAGACCTGTTGGTTTGACCTCAGTGGTATGGAAAATGATAGAATCACTTCTGAAAGAAAGAATAGTTGAGTACCTAGAAGCCAGTGGGGCACAGGACCCAAGGCAGCTTGGATTCAGAGCAGGAAGGTCATGTCAGATGAATCTAAATGATTTCTTTGACTGGGTGACCAAAATAGTAGACCAGGGAGGGGCTGTGGACATGGTCTACCTAGACTGTAGCAAAGCATTTGACACAGTCCCACACAAAAGATTAATAAACAAGTTAGCCAGCCTGGGAGTGGGTCCCAGGGTGGTAGCCTGGGTAAAACATTGGCTGGACAACAGGTCACAGAGGGTGATAATAAACAGAATACACTCTGAAGAAAAGTGGGTTATTAATGGGGTACCACAGGGTTCAGTACTGGGGCTGGTCCTCTTTAATGTCTTTATAAGTGACATTACAGAGGGACTAGAAGGAAAGGTATGCCTCTTTGCAGATGACACAAAGATCTGCAACAGGGTTGATACACAAGGGGGTGGTGAAAAGAATAAGAAGTGACTTGACAAGGCTGGAGGAATGGTCAAAAGAATGGCAGCTTAGATTCAATGCAAAGAAGTGTAAAGTAATGCACCTGGGAAACAAAAATCCATGGGAAGTGTACACAATGTGGGGGAGATACTGTACTAACAACAACAAAAATAGAAGGGACCTGGGGATAGTCATATCAAAAAATCTAAGGGTAGGCAGGCTATGTGAGGAGGCAGTAAGGAGGGTTGGGGTTATGCTGGGATGCAAAGGAAGAGGCATCACCAGTTAAAAACCGGAAGTTGTCATCCCTCTGCACAGACAGTTGGTGAGACCCCATCTGGAGTACTGCATGCAGTTCTGGAGACCCCATCTCTACAATGACATAGACAGGATGGAGGCAGTCCAGAGGAAGACAACTAAAATGGTTCAGGGTGTGCAACAGAAACCATACAAAGAGAGACTAAAGAAGCTTAATATGTATACCCTTGTATAAAGGGGGGACATGAAAGCAACTTTCAAGTACTTCAAGGGAATTAACAAATTCCAAGAGTGTAGCATCTTTCAGAAAAAGAGATGTGCAAGAACAAGGGAGCACAATTTGAAGATAGAGGGGAGGACAGCTCAGGGGCATTGTGAGTAAGTGTTTTTACACAGAGAGGATGGTGGACACATGGAACGGCCTTCATGAGGAGGTTGTGTGGTCAAAAACAGTGTGGGAATTCAAGAATGCATGGAACAGACATAAGGCAATTATAGTGGGGGGTAGGAGGAAGTAGGTTGTTGGTTAATTAGGATCTGCAGCTTATCCAATAGTTAGGAAAATGGGCAGACTGAGTTGGCCAAGCAGTCCTTATCTGCCGTCAAAGTATTGTTTCTATGTTCACTGGAAACTGGGGCAACTTCTTGGAAAGGGAGTTCTTCAGATTTGACAGCATCCACCTGACTAAAGAGCACTGGGCCAGAAATTTGATGTCCACATAGGACATTTAAAGTAGCGGAAGGGGAGATGATGGTAGCTCTAGGAGAAGCACACATAGAGCCTGCTGTCTGTCCCCCTCCACCTAGCACCAAATCTACACACTCCAGGATAGCAAAAGCAGATAGTCGGGAGCATAAAACCCTTTTTGGCTCTGGCATTGACCATCACAATGGAAAGGGAGGAACCATAAACAGGGAAAACTACAAAGGGATGAACAATAAGATCAAGGGAGGCATGGCAAACAAAGCGACACAGCAAGAGTGGTCAGCACTATGCCTCAATGCAGGCAGTCCGGCTAACAAGATGACTGACCTCACTGCTACAATAGCTAAGACAGGACTAGACTGGGTGGCCGTGACCGAAACATGATTCACAAATAATCATGGTTGGGAGGTAAGTATCTTGGGGTACAACTTGTTTAGGAGAGATAAGATTGGGAAAAAGGAAGGGGAGTAGCTATTTATGTTAAGGTTGCCATCAATGCTACAGAACTGCAACAGGCACTAGGGGGAAACAGAAGATCTATGGATCACAATAGGGGCTGGAAGCTGGAAACCCATTCAGGTAGGAAAAATCTACAGACCCCAAATTCGGATGAAGCCAAGAATAAGGAAATCCTGGTAACCATCCTCCAGATGTCAGGCAAAAGGGACATGATGCTGGTGGGGGATTTCAATCTGCCAGACATAGATTGTAATACCACACAGCGGCATCACAGAAGAGCAGGGGATTCCTAGTCACACTACAGGAAGCAGGTCTAAGTCAACTAGTGACATCACCCACAAGGGCTAACGCAGTTCTAGATCTGATATTCACAAACAGTGTTAGGTTTACGGATTTTGAAGTCTGGAAACAACCTAGGCAACAATGATCATAACACAGTATGGTTCAGGGTAAAAAGGACTGTAGACTCCGCACACTCCATAATGAAGGTCCTTGACTTCAGGAGGGTGGACTTCACAAACATGAAGGCCTGCCTAAGAGACAAGCTTAGTAACTCAACAGAAGGGAGCATTGAAGAATATTGGACAAGGTTGAAGGATGCAATAACCATGCTCACATCACAATGTGCCTGTCAGGTTAGTAAGAACAAAAGGAGGGAAAAACCCACTATGGATTTCCAAGGAGGTGGCAACCATGGTGAGAGAAAAGTGCATAGCCTTCAGAAAGTACAAGGAGTCAGGGAATAAGGCAGACAAAACAAAATATAAATAGAAACTAAAAGAGACAGGGAAAGTGATAAGAAATGCAAAGGCTCAAACAGAGGTTAGGATAGCTCAGGAAGTAAAAAAGGGTAACAAAACCTTCTAAGATATATATGTGAAAAAGGGAAGACCAAAGGAGGCATTGTTAGAATCACAAAAAAAGATGGACAAACCACAGAGCAAGACTGGGAGAAGGCAGAGGCACTCAATGAGTACTTCTGCTCAATCTTCACACAGAAAGCAGATGGTAATGGACCAACAATAGGTATAAAGAAGTGTCCGATTGAAGGAATAGACACAGGTCCCTTCACAGAGGAAAGGGTCCTGGAGAAAATAGACAAGTTAAAGGTAGATAAAGCTATGAGGCCAGATGGGATACACCCAAGAATGCTGAAAGAACTAGGGAGGGAACTGGCATCCCCCTTATCAGTGCTCTTCAACAAATCATTAAGGAGTGGGGAAGTGCTGGAGGTCTGGAAGAGTGCAACAGCAGTACCACTCCACAAGAGTGGAAGCAAGGAACAGCCAGGTAACTACCATCCGGCTAGTCTAACATCAGTCATGGGAAAACTGATAGAGTACCTGCTGAAGGAAAGAATCATAGTTTTTTTTGAGCAAACTGGCCAGCGCGACAAAAATCAACACAGTTTCATGGCAGGGAGGTCCTGCCAGACAAACCTGGCTGATTTTTTCAATTGGGTCACCAAAACAGTGGATCAGCGTGGGCCAGTGGATGTGGTTTACCTGGACTTCAGCAAAGTTTTGACTCCATTCCGCACAGGAGGCTAGTCAAAAAACTGGAGAACATGGGAATTGGGCCCAAGGTTACAAACTGGGTCAGAAACTGGTTACATGGGAGAACTCAGAGAGTATTAGTAAATGGTAGTCTGTCTGTAGAGGGGAGGGTGACTTGTGGGGTCCTGCAGGGCTCACTTCTGGGGCCGATCCTCTTCAACATATTCATCAGTGACATTGCGGATGAACTGGAGAGAAAAGTGTGCCTGTTTGCTAATGGCACCAAAATCGTCAACAGGGTAGACACAACAGATGGACAGCAAAGCATGGAAGCTGATCTCTGAAAACTGGTGGAGTGGTCCAAGACCTGGCAATTGAAAATCAATGCCAAAAAATGTAAGGTCATGCACCTGGGAAAGCATAACCAAGGGAAACTGTACTCAGTGGGAGGGGAGCAGCTGGTGGCTACCAGGCAGGAGCGAGACCTAGGGGTGATCATATCAGATGACCTCAAGGTCAGTATACAATGAGAACAGGCATCACTAAAGGGTTTTGGTATCCTGGGATGCATAGGGAGGGGCAGCATGAGCAGAAGGCATGAAGTAATCATGCCCCTGTATTGGTCCCTGGTCAGACCTCACCTGGAGTACTATGTCCAGTTCTGGAGGCCACACCTCAGGAAGAACATAGACAGGCGGGAGACAGTACAGAGAAGAGCAACAATGATGGTGTAGGGCTTGCATCAGAAACCGTATGAAGCAAGACTGGATGACCTCAAATTATACTCCCTAGAACAATGCAGGAATCATGGGGACATGATAGAAACATTCAAATACCTTAAAGGCAACAACAGGGTGCACGTGCAGAACCTCTTTCAGGTAAAGGACTACAGCAGGACTAGAGGGCACTACCTTTGACTTATGGGAGGAAAGTTCAGAAGCAATACAAGGAAATTCTTCTTACAGAGCATGTTGTGGAACCTTGGAATAGCCTGCCGGAGGGGGTGGTGGGAGCAAGACAGTGGGGGAATTCAAGTGAGCATGGAACTAACACTGTAGGATACATAAGCAGACAGTTAAGTAGGGGGGTAGGAAGCCAAGGGCAGACTTGGTGGATCGTACAGTCCCCAACTGCCAAAAACTTCTGTGTTTCTATGTTTCTGAGTAATAAAAATACCTGATTAAGCCTGGTTGGTATAAAGTCTACTTTACTAATTACATCATCCCCCATCTAATACAGAAAGAATGGACATTTGGATTAATAGATGACTAATTGGGCAACTGAAGTATGATTTAATACCACCCATGAACCCCAGGTTGGCCTGGTCAGTGTAGCAGCAGGTCTACTGCTTGTAATGCTAGTGACCCTGGTCCAGGAAAAAAAATGCAGAAGAGGTGGCTGTGAAGATAGAGTGGGATGCCCATATAGCCAATTTATTAAACCAAGCTTTGGCCAGAGCCGTTAGGCTGTGATTAGCTACCAAGTGGCCAAAGGTACACGTGTGCAAAGAAATTATGGAACGCCTGGGTATAACTTGACCATTTTTTGGAGGTGTTGCACCAAATTTTCAACATGGCCTTTTTGGGACCCCCCTCTTGAAGAGTGCCAGTGTCATTTTGTTCACTTGTCCCGAAAGGAGATTTCACAGAGCGACTGCGCCATTATGTATACAGGTGCAAAACTACGTTTCAGGCAGTATGTGAAAAATGACAGCTGTACTGTTGCAAAGGAGGTGTGCAAGAATGGCAATGTTGAAAATCTGGAGTGAAACTATTAAAAACTGGGGAAGTTAGGAGTGTGTGGGCGGAAACTGTGCAATGCATGCTCGCAATGTAGTTGTTTTTTGGATTTTTTTCACCAAATTTGCAACATGGGCTTTTGGGGACCCCTCCTCATGAACAGTGGCACTGCTGTTTTGCTAATCAATCCCAAAAAGTGATTCCTCACAGTGACCACAAAATCACATTTTGGGACCGAGTAATGAAATGACAATGACACTAGTAATGAGGTGGGGTCCCAAGAATGCCATGTTGAAAATTTGGGTCCAAAATTCAATAAAAGGGCTGACTTATCAACTTAAGCTGAAAACCCCATTGAATGCCATTGTAGCATGCTTACCTTTGATTCTTCAGTTTGCAGTTTGGCTTTGAAGAGTGCAGATGTGTCCCGGTCCAGAGAAGATGACAGCATCGGCCTCTGGAGATAAGTATGGGGTAAGGGGGGGGTGCAGGGAGGTAGCTGCTCAATGTGAGGGTGGGGATGGTGGAGGGGGACTGGGGCGATGACAAGGGACTGTTTTCTATTTTACAGGTAAATAAAATCATGTCAGGGGAAGGTTTTCTTTATTTACAGGAAAACAATATATACATTTGGGCACACTGGGGTGGGCTCCCAGTGTGTCACATGAGTTGAGAGGGTGGGTACTTGATACTGACATGGGAATTGGGCACCCCAATGTCCATGGGGGAAGAAAAAACTAAAATTTGTGCACACTGGGGTGGGCTCCCAGTGTGCCACATCAGTAGGGGGCCACATACTGCCAACAGGGGGATTGGGCACCCCAGTGTCGGCACAGGGCAAAGTCCTACATTTGGGCACGCTGGGGTGGTCTCCCAGTGTGCTACATGAGTTGGGGGAGGCTACATAATGCCAACATGGGGACTGGCGACCCTGATATCAGTGCAGGAGGACAGCAGCAGTGGGAGGGTTTTTTTGCTGGCAGCAGCGATGCAACTGCGCATGCAGTTGTGGTGAATGCCATTTTGCCATTCACATGACAGCACCCATGCACATGCGCAGTTCATGCCCTGGAATGCAGAAGTAACAGCTGAAATAGTGCAGCTTGTTATTCCGTAGCAGCCGATCATGGCAGAGGGTTTCAAGCTCCATTGGACTTTCGGAAGGATACTTCCAAAAGTCCAACGGAAGGTTCGACGATCGTCCATTTTTGTAAGCTATGAGCCATTTCCCAAAAGAGCTGTAGGCTCTGCCCACAGCCCTAAAAATTGAATGTAAGAGTATGAGCACTGTACAGAATTAGAAAATGTATCTCTGTGGAAGGAAGAAGATACATTGTGAATACAACAATCATACCACTGTTTGATTATATGGACATAGTATATGGGGGGGGGGGTGACCCGGAGGAAATTGGGGAAATTAGATGTAATGTATAACAGCTTTGCATGTTTTATATTGGATGTACCATGATAAACTCATCGCTGTCTGTTGTATCACTCCCTGGGCTGGCTAAGCTTGAATGAACATAGAAATGTACATATTTCTTACTTGATACACCAAGCCTTGTTAAAGAAAATTCGATCTTATCTTGATAATTTGTTCCAAATTTGAAGGAGTAATCTCAGAACAGCTGGAACTGTGGAACTCCAAATTCCAGTACTCAAAACAGCTAAAGGAAATTTGAGCTTAGTCAGCTCAGGTCCTAGGATTTGGAATGGTTTACCACATACAATAAAGGTAGCCAAGGGAACATTTCTTGGAACCAAATAAAAAGAGGTGTGCAAGAACAACGGGGCACAATTTGAAGATAGAAGGGGGGCAGCTCAGAGGTAATTTAAGGAAGTATTTTTTCACAGAGAGGGTTGTGGATGTATGGAACAGCCTTCCAGAGGAGGTTGTGGAGTCAAAAACAGTGGTGGAATTCAAGCATGCATGGGACAGACATAAGGCAATTCTAGGGGTTGGGGGTAGGAAGAAGTAGGCTGCTGGTTAACTAGGATCTGCAGCTTATCCATCAGGTAGGGAAATGGGCAGATTGGGTGGGCCAAGCGGTCCTTACCTGCCATCAAATTCTATGTTTCTATGTTTCTAAGTTTCTAAAAGTTTCTGTCCTACCCAAGACCTGTTGCACTAATTACAAAAAGGGTTAACTTGAGTTTCTTCTCGTATATATATTTTACTATATGCTGCACCATTCTTGATAAACTACATCCTGATGTTTCTGTTTTAAATGTATTCATATTAATTATGAAACACTGTGTGTATGCTATGTGTATGAGGGACCCCACTGTAAATGAGCCTTGGCTCAACTGACCACACTTTTCTTGAACGCTAAGAATAAACAATTACTACTAACTACTACTACTAGGAATAAGCCTGGGATATTGGAGGGCCAGCAAGAGGAGGAGATTTAAGTGTCCAGGGGATTTTCACCTCCTCCAGGGTGGCAGGGTGCCAAACCCCACTGTGCCAGAGCCTAGAGTGCCTCAGCTGGTATGGCAGGCTGCAGAATGGCAATGATGTCAGAGCCCCAGTGCCATGTATACTCATTGCATGCAAGTTGCAGCTTACATTCTGGCCAATATCTTGGGGCCTGAAGAGAAGCAGAAAATGCCAGTCCAACAGGATGAAGTGCCCCCAAGGCAGTCTCAAGTCACATGTCTACTGATCACCAAGTATGATGCTTACCCGTGGATTCAGACACCTGAAGAGAGTGGTGCACTGCCTCTAAAGGCCTCATTTTGAAGGTGGAAGCTTGTGAGAGGTAACAAAGGTAGCCTATGAGGTTTGGGCAGGGGTGTTAGGACTGGGAGGTAGTCGACAGGGAGAAGGGAAGAAGAGAGTTTTGCAGCAGGAGGGAAAAAACTGGGATGTCAGAAAAACAAAAACATAAACCCAATGGTACAAAATCAATTTGGGTCTTAAAGGTTAGTGGACTATCCAATCATAACTTGAAGTATTTTTAGGAAGGTACCTGAGCCACCAGCATATTAATGTAGGTCAAATGAATGTTGACAAAGATATCAGTGAGATTTATTGTTAGAGAAATAATTTGCTTTGGTTTGTTGACATTTAACAGTCGGTGAAGGTCAGGATAAGCTTGTTTGATGTTGCTGAAGATACATTGATATTCAGTTAAAAAAAGTAATAGAGGTTTCTATCAAGTGCAGGATAGTGTCTTCAGCATACACATGTGTAGAGGAAATGTCAGCAGCCATAACAATGAATAATAATATGAGAGAAAAATAAGATTGGACTAGGATGGAACTTTGTGGCACCACTTTAGAAACATAGCTTGATTTAAAATCACATCCATTTGACATACTGTGAGTGCAGGTGAAGATAACTCTGGAACCAAGAAACTGAGTTAGTGCCAAGGCCAATGTCATCTTGATTGCATAACAGAATATCATGATCCACTATATTATAATCACTCCAATAAAGACAGAGGCACAGATCTGATTGCAGTCATTGGCTCTGATGATATCATTTGTAACTTTTGCAGTGGCGTAACTGCACCAGGGCAAACATGCAGAAACTCAAGGGGATTTTGTTGCTTATCCACAGCCCAAAGGGGATGAAAGATTTTGGGGTAAGTGTAGATGAGAACCAAAGCATATAAATCAGTGTGCTTCTGTAGCAGTAGATAGCAGTTAAAGGGAGAGAGATATAGGACTGAGGGAAGGAGATACTTGTTCAGCCAGAGAGTAGTTACGATGTAGAATAAGCTACCAAGTAGTGTACTTGAGAGCAATACCTTACAGAGCTTTAAGAATAGCTTAGATGAACATATGGGTGGTATGGGTACTACTGGCTATAACCACTGGTAAGCAGCAGAGATTCCACATGAGTACATTGCCTTCTTAGGTCTGTACAGTTCTATGATCCTATGATCCAATAACAGCCAATAAGATGCTAGGCTTCATTGTGATGGTGTGACCAGCTGGTTTAGGGTTGGTGTTGTTTCTCTGGTTATAGTAGGCCCCACTTGGTGCATGTATTCAGCTTTGGTCCCCTCAGAACAATTAAATATTTAGGTGGTGCAACACTAGGCAGCCAAATCAATAGGATGAGGGACAAGAACTAGGAAGAGTGAGTCAAAAAACTATCTTTGTTCAGTAAAGTGACAACGAGATTGAATGGGGCATGATTATGGGTTTCAGAAATCTAAAAGCATCCCTGATGTCTCAGGGGATCTTTGAACATAAATTTATGCTCATTTCAGTTTATGGTTCTTATCTTCTCCCTTTTCTTTATAATTATACACACTGACATGTAAATATGGGGAACAAATCTTGGGGTAGATTTGAATTTAGTTTGGATTTGCTAATCAGCCAGTTCTATTTGGTTTTAGTGTAGATTCAGTAAAATCTTGGTTTAGGCATAACACACAAAAAAACACATAGAATTAGGAGAGCTCTGTCGCAGGACTTGCATTACTCAGAAATTTTTTTTTGCTTTATTGTTATTGCATTTTTAAATCAAGTACAGATCAAACTGCATTCCAAGGATAAGCTTACCCAAAGATAACAAATATTACTGATACACAAATCTTATGGCAGGAATAATGTTACAATATTCTTGTTGGTACCTGTAGGGAGAGCTTAACAAAAGTATTGCTAAAAATACAGTTTACACATTTGGAGCCGTAGTACAGCCAATGCAAAGTCATAAAAAAACAATAAAAGCAATTGCAGGATAGTCTTGCCAGGCTAAAACAGCCTATTTTGTAAAATAATATCAATGACTAAAAGTGTATATTACCTTTCACAAGCTCAGTTATGAGATATATACAAATATTACCAACATCCATTTCTATCAGGTCAAGTTGATAAAAGGGATTTTGTTTAATTTATAGGGTGCTACTGTTGATGTGGCTAAAAAAATTGAATGGCTGCCAAGGAACAATTGGACAAGGCTATGCGACAGGAGTTTAATACTCTACGAACTGAGGTGGTCTGCATTGCCCTGCTTGCCTGAGTTGCCTCCAGCTTCAGAGTGAGAGTGAGAGTGTTCATGTCAAAATCCACACTACAGCACCATCTTAATGGCACAGTTCCAATTACCCATCTAGGAATCATTGTACAACCAACAAGAGCTGAGTTACATTATGCAGCCTGCAACTGTATTGCCAATACTAATTCGGTGCATGATGCCCCATCACACAACCTGCAGAAGGACATCACAACTGGTAATACTCTAACACTATTTAACTATTAAAGCTTTCAGTAAACTTAGAAACACACACTGAGCAAGCATTACATCTTTGTAAAATTGTTTATTAAACACTTGTTAGCATGAAAGTCATGTTGAGGGCTTACAGTGTTCAAACATGAGTTCAGTAGGAAAGTCTATAAAGCGACTTACAAATCACTTAAATCAATTCCCATCTAATGGTGCTGAGAGTCCCAAAGCTTTAACCCAATACTGACAGCTAATATTGAGAAGGGTCAACTGTCTTTCTGTTTCTCTTCCAATGCTGTGTCATCTTGGTCTCAATCCTCAATGTTAGATACTAAGTTTGCAACACATGTCCCAGCCACTTTCAGGCCAGGAAAATCATACATTTTTTCTCTGAAAATAAACTGGAGTCAGCCTAGAAATGACAGTCAGTATTCATGTTGCAGAGCTGCTAGGTAACCCCTTTGAAGGCCTTGTGCCTCTTATGCATTGCAAAGGAGTAGTCTGGGTATAAAAGATTCTGTCCCCCTCCATGGTAATGTGACCCTGATCTTATGCTGCCCTGACTATCCTATCTTACATTCTGGATGACTGGGTTACCATTAGAAGCATGCAAGGATGTTTTTTCAGGGCATGATTCTTTATGCCTTCACCAGCACTTGGGCAAAATCTATCCCTAACATTTCTGGCATTCATCTTTTAAGAAAGGTAGCCAGATCATCAACCTCCATCCCCTACGTCATGCCAAGTAAATGGACATTTATGGACTGAGTAGCATTTTCTAATTGCTTGATTTAAGGGAAGTTGCCACTGCAGAGAATGCCTTGCCTGCTGTCTTCCTGGTTTCTTCCACATTTGGTGCCATTGCTACCAGTACGTTTTCCACTTTCACCAGTCTTTCAGAGTAAGTGTCTGTTTTTTTCCCCAGCAGCTTAATCAACCAAATAAGAGTATGTACATCCAAGTGTAGAGACTCCAAGGTGGAACATGAGTCTCCCAATGACATGGGTGGAATGGCAGGCCCAGACTGCTTCAATGGACCAACTGCTATCAAGTCTATTTTCTGCATGTGTTTAGGTCAGGCCATAGTAAACAGTTGATTTACCAAGTCTCTGGCCCTGGTAGAAAATTATACTTAAAGGAGGAAGATTACAATCTCAATCCAATATTGTATTTTTGACAGTTATTTGCTGTAGTGAATAGGAGCACACAAAAGAGCATCTTCCTTGCTGGGCTGTTGGCTATACAACCCATTCGTCACTAATCTGAAATGAAGTAACAATTGGCAAAGTCAATATAAAGCAGAAGTGCAACAAAATTGGGCAAAAAACTTGGCCCAACATTTTTTCACTATAAATGATTCCATGAATCTTCTAGTTTAATTTGGTGGTTAAATGTTTCTAGTTCCATAAACATTTACATAGTTCAAAAATGTTTCTATTTAGTTGTTCCTCAAGAAAAATTATGGTGCCACATTTGGCTTAAAAATAGTAATGAAGACATAGCAAGGGTTAGGATTTATAAAATAAAAGAAAATCATGGTACACAGCTTAGGAGGTGCCTAGAAAAGTAAATTTAACAGTTATGCTTTTTTTGTCAACTGTAGTTGACTTAACTTGCTGGAAAAATATTTTTGTTGTATTGCTGCTTTAAGAAACATAAGTGATAGTGTCCAAGTCAAGTTAGAAAAACACAGATGAGAGTTTCCAGGACTGAGCAGAAACAGTTCAGAGTTGGATATCTATCCCTTAGCACCACAGCATAAAATAAGGCAATTGTTTTAGTTTGCTGGCAGATGTACTGCAATGACTACTCTTCCTTGTATAGTTGCAACATAAAGTGAAAATGATGCTAATAATTTCTGACAGTTATGAAAAATAAATTACATGAGGACTGGAAATACTTGCAACCCACCCTTAGTGAAGAAATCCCACAGCATATATAAAATATATATATATATATATATATATATATATATATATATATATATATATATATATATATATATATATATATATATATATATATATATATGTATATATATATATACTGTATTATGGTAGAGGAGCCCTTTTAAGGTTAAAAGGTCAAACGTTGCACCTTAATAACTTTGGCACCATTTAATGGATTTACCTGAAATTTACAAGGTACAATCAAGAACCATACACCTTGGTATCTGCCAAGTTTCGTACCAGTCACATATACAGCTGCAGAGTAATTAAGCGTGATCTGCGCACACGTTTACACTATTTGGTGAATTCTTTGCCATTGCCTATAGGTCGCATGTACTTTGCAACACTAAGGTCAAAATGACAGGAGTTCTTTGCCACCTTGCTGCAAAAGAACAGTTAGGTCTTTTGGCCTGAAATTTGGAGGGAAGGCAATGAACATGTCACAGATTTGCCTTTTGGTGGTTTGGTGAAAAAATATTGTATGGCTTCAAAGTTACGATACTCCAAATTTGATGCTTTTTCCATAGACTAACATGGTGGCGTACGCCGCGCCTTCCGGGGCTTGTATCTCGAAAATGGTGTGAGATACAGATTTTTCGTCATGAGTTGCATAGTTCTGTGGGCTATGTAATACAAAACGGTAGCCAGGAAAATAATGATTTCCGTGAAATAAATTTTTTTTCCCTATGTCGTACGGTTGCTGAGATATTTGCAATTGAGTACTTCCAATGCTCGTTTTAAGCTTTTTAAGCCATTACAATGCATACATTCTTTGTACACACTGTGTTTCTCTATGCAGTTCTTCAGCAAAAAGAGGGTATGTGCTTCTGTTACTGTTACAGTTACTGTTTCCCCTTGCTTTTATGTACCTGTTACTGTTACTGTTCCCATGTGCACCACTATGTGTGTTACCCTTTGCATTGTCATTTGCCCTTGCATTTTCATTACTGTTAACATTTGCATTTCCACCTTGTGTTTGCATTGCTGTTCCTGTTACTATGTCACAAGACATCACGTGGCAGGAGCGCGTCTGCCGCATTACATTCAGTATTTCTTGTAATCATTCTCAAAAAGATGGGAAATTAGAGGCAAAAAACTCTGTTTAATGCATCAGTTAGGGTTGTTCCACAGTGACAAAAGTAAGGAAATTCAGTGTTAGGGTTGAACCCCCCCATGACACCTCCAGCCCGCCTCCCTAGCTGGCATCGGGTGCGCGTTTGGGTCATTGGTCCTAACTCTCGCCCCATTCTCCTATACCTCTGCTTCTTTACACATGTGATGGGGAGAGTAGGGCTGATGAGCCCAACGCACACCCCGATGCTGGCTGGGGGGGGCAGGCTGGAGGTGTCCAAGGGGGGTTTCAACCCTAACACTGAATTTCCTTTGTCACTGTGGAACAACTTTAACTGATGCATTAAATGGAGTTTTTGCCTCTAATATCTATATATATAAATATATATATATCTATAGTATATCTAGCTAGTGTGTGTGTGTGTGTGTGTGTGTGTGTGTGTATGTATATATATAAAATACAAAATTACACATGCCCCACAATGCAAAGCATCATGAGCTGCATATGCAAATCACCACAGAATGTTATGCTGGTTCAACTTTAAGCAGAATTGCATGGTGCCGAAAGGCCTCTCACACAGTTTGCAAAGGGTGCTAACAGGTGACATAGACACGTGTTTCCTCCTACCTGGACTCATCAGTATGCCTCATCTGTTTGACACGACAGTGGAATGAACCAGCTACCCTAAGACAGTCTGTCTGGGTTATGTTGTGGTGAACCCATTAAAATAAAAAACTATTTAAAAGACAAAGAACCTCTGTGCGCAAACACTGAAGCAAGGGTTACCCCAAAGGGCATTCGGTTGGGAAGCCAAGTTTCAAGAAAATACAAAATTACACATGCCCCCACAATGCAAAGCATCATGGGCTGCATATGCAAATCACCACAGAAAGTTATGCTGGAGTAATTTTGTATTTTCTTGAAATTTGGCTTCTCAGCCAAATGCCCTTTAGGATAACCTGCCTCATGTTGCACTGAAAGATTCTTGTCTTTTAAACATTTTTATTTTAATGGTCTTTATAACGAACAATTCATCTTAGAGTAGCTAGTTCATCCGCAAGTGTCAAACAGATGAAACACCGCACTCCCCACATGATGTCTTGTGCCATAGTAACAGGAACAGCAAAGCAACAGAAGCACTAACAGTAGGCGCCATGGTAATACAGCGTGAATGAGAACAGAAAAGGTAATGCACGGTGGTGTGAAGGCGGAACCGTTTGCCACGTGATGTGTTGTCACATAAGTAACATGGTACCTGCAAGCGGAAATGTCAATGGGCATAGTGAGCATAAAGTGAAACAGAAAGAGAAACAGTACTTAGAACACAAATGGCAAAAATAACAGAAAGCATAAGCACAAATGAAAGCATAAGGATAACACACATGGTGGCGCAGATGTCGACGGTAAATGAAATGGGTACGGAACCGCAAGCGGAAAGGGCAACAGTAACAGTAATGTAAGCGCACAGGCTGGATTTACCCAAAACCTGCATATAGAAAGACAGTGAGTTCAAAGAATGTATGCATAATAATGGGTATCGGAGCAGAAAATGGGGACTTGGAATACTAAATAGGTTATATCTCAGGAACCGTACGACGTAGAAAACAAATTTAAAAGTCATATGATTTACAACTGTCCTGGCAATTATATGCTTAGCCCCCATTAGGGAGCTAAGCATTTTTCTGATGAAAAGTCCGTATCTCGCACCGTTTCTGAGATACGGGCCCTGAAAGGTGCGGTGAATGCCGTCATGTTATCCTATGGGAAAAAAGAGAAGTTCGGAGTGCCATAACTTTGCCTCCCTGTAATATTTTTTCACCAAACCACTGAAAGGCACATCTGTGGGCTGTTGGCTGTCTCCCTTCCGAATTTCAGGAAAAAAGACCAAACCATTATTTTGCAGCAGGGTGCCAAAGGATTCCTGTAATGTGTCAGGCGCTGTAATGTTATCCTATGGGAAAAAACATCAACTTTGGAGTGCCATAACTTTGCCACCATGTAATATTTTTTCAACACAACACTGAAAGGCACATCTGTGAGATGTCAGCTGCGTTCCTTCCAAATTTCAGCCATAAACTCCCAACCATTTTTTTGCAGCACAGTGCCAAATAATTGCTGTCACTTTCCCACATACTAGAAAACTACTGTCGCAATTTGTGAAAGCTTTACGCAAAAAGTTCGACACTCATGGATCACAGTAATTTGTGAAAGTATTTTTCAAGAATTTGAAAACATATTTCTGGGGTGTTTTACCCCAAAATAAAGACATGGTACCATCCTCAGGGTCCGACTAGGTGAATACAAAAATAATTAAGTTGCTAGAGGATCCCAAATTTAAATGCCAACCATTTTTCTGATCACCAACTGAAAACAAAATGGCGGATTTGCGAAAGTAACAGGCCCATTTGCAAAAGTAAAAATGCATTTGTGACACTGTCAACTTTCGGTTAACTTTTCCCATTGACTTATAATGGGAAATTGTTTTGAATAACTTTTGAACCGTTTCAATATTTTTCACCAAATCTTTGAAAGCACATTGGGACCCTAGCGGCCGCTACCCTAAAGATTTTGGAGCCAGTCAATGACAAACAATGCGACCTGTACATGCGACCATAGAATTCCAGAAAAAAGAGTAAACACCGCAGATCATGCTTAATAACTCTGCAGCCGTATATCGACCGCTAAGAAACTTGGCAGATCCCAAGGCCTATGGTTCTTGATATGTATTCAAATTTCAGCCAAATCTGTCAAATGGTTGCAAAGTTATTAAGGTGCAAAATTTGAGGGTTTAACATAGAAATGGCTCCTCAACCTAACTATAGCAGCACTACTGTGCTGCCATATATATATATATATAATATTATAGCACAGTCACGCCACTATAGTTAGGTTAAGCGACTCCATACTAAAGTCAAAAGTTTGGACATTAATAACTTTGGACCTGTTCAATGGATTTGCCTGAAATTAGGTAACATGCGTTGGGGCACACTAGATCTCTTGATTTGCCACAAAATGCATTTGTGTGGTGCTGGTCTTCGTATACGAAAGCAACGAAAAATGCAAAATTATCTATTTTTGAAGGCACCTTTTGGCATTCTTAATGTGGTTCTGCACAGCCATCGTGTGGTGTGCCACTCTACAAGATGACTTGTTTGAAAGAGCTTTGGTGGCTGAACATGCCACTTTTTGTTTGGTGAAAAAATATTAAGGCATTCAAAAGTTATGGCACTTTTAAGTTCCCATTACAAGTTAAAGGGAAAATTTATATGTATATCTTGTGATCAAAGAATGGGGGTTCTGGCCATCTGGTCTCATCCGGTGATCAAAGAATTTGCAGCCTTGCGGTTCAAGAATCTTTGTTCCCAAGGAATTTTCAAAATTCTTTAACCACGAGGTCCGCCATCTTGTTTTCAGTTTTCCAATCACACAAATACAAATATCTCAGCTGAGGGGTCACTTCTGAAGTAAAACTTTGATGGGTTTTACTCAGGGGACCCTGCTCTATCAAGCCATGGCTTTGGTTCCATCCAAATCGGTCAAAAAAGAGAGTAATAAGCTTTTAAAATCTTAATTCGCGGCTTGCTAACGATCTTTGATCGCGAGCCTGCAAATTCTTTGATCATGAGATTCTTTGATCGCGATTTTGCATCGTGACCTAAAACACTAATATCTCAACTCAGGGGTGGGCTAGGGACACAAATGAGGGATTGCTTTGCTCAGGAGGGTCCGTTCTGTTGAACCATGCCATTGGTTTGGTTCAAACCAGTGAATAAATCGCGTTTCACCCTTTTTGTATTCTTTGATCATGACCCTGCAAATTCTTTGATCGTGAGGCTGCAAATTCTTTGATCGTGAGATTCTTTGATTGCAATCTTGCATCGTGAGCGAGGGACGAGATGGCTGAATTTAAAAATCATTTTTCTCAGCCCATGGGTGCCCTAGGAAGTCAAATGAGGGTAGGTTTTACTCAGGGGGCTTCATTCTGTCAAACCATGGTGGAGGTTTACTGCAATTCCTCCAATTGTTTGAATTATTACATTTTTAATTTCTTTGTTCGTGAGCTTGCAAATTCTTTGATCATGAGGCTGCAAATTCTTCGATTGTGAGATTCTTTGACAGCAATCTTGCATCACGAGTGAGGGACAAGATGGCCCAGTTTAAAATTACATTTTCTTTGCCCAGGGGTGTCCTAGGAAGTCAAATGAGGATGGGTTTTACTCAGGGGGCTTTGTTCTGTTGAACTATGGAGGTGGTTTACTGCAATTGCTTCTATTTTTTGAATTATTAAATTTTTTATTCTTTGTTCATGAGCCTGCAAATTCTTTGATCGTGAGGCTGCAAATTCTTTGATCGTGAGATTCTTTGATTGTGATCTTTGATCACAAAATAGGGAGAAGATGGCCAGATTTCTTATCATGGAATAGATAGGGAAATTTTGCCAATCTTTGACATTGAATATCTCAGAAATGGTTTGGTCTTTTTACTTGAAATTTGGAGGGAAGAAAGGCATCATCCCTCAGATGTGCCTTTTAGTGGATTGGTCAAAGAATATTTCAGGGTGGCAAGGTTACGGCACTAAGAATTTGACACGTTTTCCCTTAGGATAACGTTACGGCGACTGCCATATTACAGGAATTCTTTGCCGCTCTGCTGGAAAATAATGGGTTGGTCTTTTGGGCTGAAATTTGGAGGGAAGAAAGCCAACCTCCTGCAAATGTGCCTTTTGGTGGTTTGGAGAAAAATATTACAGGGTAGGCAAAGTGAGTGACACTCGAAGTTTGTGATTTGTTCCATAGGAAAACATTATAGCGTCCGTCAGCGTCTTTCAGGGCCGTATCTCGAAGCAGTCACGAGATACAGACTTTTGTCAAAAAAATGCTTAGCCCCCAAATTGGGGGACTAAGCAAAGGTCTAGCCAGGAAAGTAATAATTCATACAAAATTTAATTTTTTTCCTACGTCATACGGTTCCTGAGATATAAGCAATTTAGTATTCCAAGTCATAATTTTCTGCTCTAAAGTCAATTATAATGCATACATTCTTTGTTTTCGATTAGTTTTTTCAATGCAGTTTTTGGGGAAAAGAAGGGTGTGCCCTTTTGTTACTGTGGCAGCTAGCGTTTCCAGTTGTGCTTCTGTTACCATTCAATCACTGTTCCTGTCTAAGCCACCGTGTGCGTAATGGTTTGCATTTTCATATGCACTTGTATTTCTGTTTCTGTTGCCTTTACTGTTGCTGTTACTGCTACCATTTATGTTTACTATTGTGGTATCATTACCTTATGTGTAACAGTTTGCATTTTCGTATGCGCTTGTATTTCTGTTTTTATTGGCTTTATTGTTGCTGTTACCATAACCATTTGCATTTACAACTGTGGTTCCGTGAGTGTGTGAGTTATGGTTTGCGTTTTCGTATGTGCTTGTGTTTCTGTTTACTTGGGTGTTATTGTTGGTGTTACTGTTACCATTTGCATTTACAATTGTGGTACCATGAATGTGTGTGTTACCAGTTGCGTTCTGTATGCACTTCTATTTGATGTCTCTGTTTATGTAACTGTTTGGTCCAGCGTCATTTTACGCTTTTGTTTCTATTAACATTTGCTTTGGCATTTATGTTTGCTTTGCCATGTGCATTACTGTTGCCACTTGTGTTTGCTTTGCAGTTCCTGTTACTGTGTAACAAGACATCACGTGCTGGGAGCATGCTGCCACCACTGCATTCCTTTCATTATTTATCATCCTCATTCTCAAAAAGAAGGGAAATTAGAGGCAAAAACTCCATTTAATGCATCAGTTAGGGTTGTTCCACAGCAAAAAAAATGCTAGGAAATTCGGGGTTAGGGTTGAAAGACCCCCTTGGACCCCCCAGCCCACCCCCAACCGGCATCAGGGTGTGTGTTGGGGTCATCGGTCCTAACTCTCACCCCATTCTCCTATACCTCAGCTTCTTTACACATGTGATAGGGTGAGATTCAGGACTTCCCAATACACCCGATGCCGGTTGGGGGGAGTGGGCTGGGGGTCAAGGGGGTCTTTCAACCCTAACCCCGAATTTCCTAGCTTTTTTTGCTGTGGAACAACCCTAACTGATGCATTAAATGGAGTTTTTTTGCCTCTAAAATATATATATATATATATTGCATTTAATTCTGACAAAAGAGTTAAGTACAGAAAAAGTGTTCAGCAGTGCACCACATACAGAATATTTAATTTAGAAAATCAATATAAGCTTTCTATTTTCCATCATGTCTGGTGCCTGGATTTTTTATTCATGTCAGTACCACATGTATTCAGTATCAGTAGCATTATCAACCAGAGAGGAATCATGCATTGGTAATGAGCATGAGTAGCCAGCAGACAACCCCAGATTGATTTTAATAAATTAAAATTTTTCAACATTGCCATGTGACAGACTGGTTCTTCAGTTACTAACAATACTGCCAGCAGTGCTAAATATCCTCTCAGTGTAAACACTAGTTAGTGAGCAGTTTAGATATAAACTGACAATTTTAGTTAATGTTGGCCAATTTTCTTTTTAAACCAGTATTTGAAATGACTATTCTTGATGTGTACCTGTTTTTGCATCTTTTAAATAATCTTCTACCATAGTTGTGGCTGATCAAAATTGTTATTTTTTGTGATGAGATGGAGGCCTGCCTAAATAATATTTTATTTTTCAACATTATAAGGGAGGATCTTCTTGCACCTAATCCCAAAACTCCAATAGAACAAATCCAAATCAAGCTGGTATGTGATTTCAGTGCCAATGCCCCCTCTATTGCGAACATTGTAATTAAACATAAGGGTCTCCTTTCCTCGTACCAAAACTTGAAGTACTCTGTTGGCACATGCCCATGGGTTGTACATAGGAAAAATCCCAATCTTAAGGATGGCTTGGTGAGAAGCCACTATGTAGACTGAAGCCTCTTACACACCCAACCCTCACTGGGATTTCTGCCCCGTCCAGTGGGATTCCACCATTGTGAAATGTGCACTGTTTGTGTCTATACCAAACAAGGACACATTTTTGTCAGCCCCACTAATGGTTCTGCCTACAAATTATCTGCTTAAAAAGGAAAGCCAAGTTATTTACAGCTTGGTGCCCTTGCACCAACCAGATGTAGCAATGCCTGGGACAGCAATCCTTTTCTGAAATAATTTCTTCATTTCTGACAGAATGCTATATGTGCAGATGGCTGCAATGTCATGTGATCAATATTTGTTATTTATGTCCTTAAATTCTTAGTTCTCTCTCCCTCCTTCCACGTATAGGTATGAAGCAGACTACTACTAGAGGAGGATCTGAGACTACATCCTTTGCAACTGCACTTATGGAATTTTATTCAGCACCATTACATTAGTTGATAATGAAAATTAATTGCTAACTAATTATTCTTGCTAAACTGGATGTGATGATTCAGGCTTTACTCAACCAGCTTCCTTATTCTATCTTATTTTTAGTAATTATGTTCTACATGGAAGAGGAGTGGTCCGTGAAGTGGCAATTACAATTTAACATGAAATAATGCAAACTTATGCAGATAGGGTGTAAAAGCCCAAGAGCAAAATATTGAGCTCGATGGGTGGGGTGGGGAAACTGGAGGTTATAGAGGAAGAAAGGGATCTGGGGATCACCATCTTGGATAACCTGAAAGGTAGGAACCAATGTGATAGGTTAGTGGGGAAGGCAACCAGAATGCTGGCATGCATAGGAAGGGGCTTCACAAGCAGGAAAAAGGAGGTGATCATGCCACTATATAAAACCATGGTCAGACCACATCTGGAATATGGAGTGCAGTTCTGGAAGCCACACTTACAGGGGACAGGGATAGGTTGGAGAGGGTCCAGAGAAAGAGCAACCAAGATGGGCCAAAGGCTTCAAGGGAGGTCATACAAAGGAAGGCTGAAGGAACTAAATTTGTACACACTGAAGATGAAGCGGGAAAGGGGTAATATGGTGGAAACCTTCAAATATCTGAAGGGAATAAAAAGAGTGAGAGAAGGTGGCATATTCAGGATGAGTGAAAATAAATCCACTAGGGGACATGCATTCAAGCCAGAGGGGGGTAGATTTAGAGGAGATGTAAGGGGGCAGTTCTTCACAGAGACGGTGGTGGGTCTGTGGACAGGCTGCCAAAATGGGTGGTAGGAGTAGACTCAGTGAGAAGATTCAAGAGGGCTTGGGATAATTAGATGGGGCTAAATAAAAAAGCTTAAATGCATGGAATGGAGGATTAAGACGAAGGGGGGGGGGGATTTTGGGCAGGCTAGCTGGACCAAAAGGTAGTTTTCTGTTGACAAATTTCAGTTTATTAAAATCATGTATACTACAAGTAGTTAAACTTAAAAGACCTTAATTCATGTCATCTGTCCTTTCTTCCTTATTTAAGAAAAAATTCAGGAGCAGCCTAAAAAAAATAGGAGCTGGGTTCAATGGCCCTAATCTATTGTAGTATTACCCATTACCCTCATTTTCTGCATGTTGTCCAGCCAGTTTGCAGAGGTTGGTGAGGTAGGCTGCAACCTGCAAACCCAGTCTTGTAATGTTTTTATTTAAAGCTGACACAACTAAAATCCTAAGTAAATACTTATTATCATTATTCAAAGCCCTGTAGGCAATAGTCCCAGAACCAAATGCTGAAACCTGTAAGGGAATAAGCTCCCTATTATCTATTTGTGTACTGCATGTACTATGCCAAAAAATGTTATAAAGCCTGGGGCAGCCCCAAAACACACGGAAAATGCTTGACCAATTATTACAACTTCTCCAGCACTAGTCTGTATTTCTCGGTTCAAATGCTTAGTCACTATAGGTACTCTAAAGTACTTGTAATAATCACACAGTAGTGTGGTGTGCATATTTATGGAACACATACGAACAGAGGTGAGAAAGAAGTAAGTGCCTCAGCTGGAACTTGAACCCAGGCTGCCCGGCATACCATTCCAGTTGCACTAACCAGCTGCACCACTGAGACAACTAGAATCTGGGCTGTCCCCAAGTACATTACTCTTTCTCAAGTACTTAGCAGCTACCTTCCAGGTTTACTCCCCTCTACTCTGTTGATGTGTTTTTCTGTATACCTTGTCAAATTTGATTAAATATCTTCTGTGTGCCGTCCCAACCGGCTTCCTGGACCTACTGATCCTGCAGGACCTGTATGGACAATGAAGTCGACCCTTTTGTATAACATTGATAATATCTTGTCAAAAGTATGGGCCTTCAGGGCTGCCTCTAACAAGGCAGGAATCTGAGATCACTCCACCAAATTTCACATTTGTTAACAGGCTGTAGTACCCACAAGACTATGAAATTGCAGATACTTATAGAAGTCTACCATACCAAGGTCATATTTGTGTGTTATCTGGTCAAAAGACAGGTTCACATTACCCTCTAAACAGTGATCTAGAATAAATAGACCTTTCTTCCTTCATTATGCATAGTTAGAGTCTGACTCCTGGTTGAAAATCTGAATTACACAGGAATGTGGTTATTCTTTCCGGAATTAAGTTCAGTTTCCATTTCTGTCTAAATTGCACCCAAACTTTCAAATGGTAGAGCTGCCCATGGGTTAGCAATCCACTGTCTTTCAATGTATTGAACTGGAAGAAAGGCAATATATATATATAATGAACGTAACAAAATAATATCCTGATGAATGTCTACCACATCTATGCCCATCAGTTGCATAATCCATTGGATCACTGGGGTGACCTAATCACCAACATATAATTCTTAAAATCTGGAAGGGCTAGCCCCGCTTATCCTTTGGTAATGTGAAAAAAGATTTTAAAATCTGCAGATCCATCTCCTTCCCCAAAGTAATATCACCAGCATTTTGTGTAATTTACTCAGAAAGTTACAATGGGGCAACTGGAAGCATCCAAAGCAGAAATACAAACTTCAGAAATAAATCATCCTTATAGCCCTAATTTTCACTCCTGGGGATCAAAGGAGGACCTTCCAGTAATATGTGTTCTTCTGAACCTTCCCCATCAATTTTTAATGGTCAGGTAGTACTAATTGTAATGTTAACTTGGACATTCAGACTCCTAAATATTTAAAACCATCATGTGCCCATCAAAAAGGTATCGCCTTCCAGACGGTGCAATGTAACTCCCCACTAATCTGTAGGACCTTTCCTTTATCATAATTTACCTTTATCTCAAAACTATAACTATATTCCTTCATGGCTAATGCAAATAATGTATAAATATTTCCAGTTTTTTTTATACAATGTAAGATGTCCACATGATGTGCAATTTTACTGGAGTTCTGTCCACATGTGGATCCCCAGTTAGTGGGATTCTGTCTATTTTTTCTGCCCATGGATCTATGCTGAGGACAGTGAAACATTAGAATATGACACAGCCCTGCCTTGTGGTCCTGCAAGGTTTACACTGTTTAGATTATGCCTCATTTACCCTCATCATGGCCCTTGATCTTTTGGACATTGCATAATCCAATGAATGTCCCTGTAGTCAAACTGAAACTGTTTTGGAGAGAAAGCAAGGTACTGCCAAAATATACGAATGAACTCCTTTTCAACATTAATCATTATAACTAGTCTGAGGTCCTCCATCCATTTTGAAGGGCAGACAATTTTCCGGAGCCAGTGAACATTATTGTAGATATGCATTTCCAGGATAAACCAATTTGTTTATGGTGAATCAATTTACTAATAATCTTCTGCACACTGGAGAAGGGAATGTGGAGCAATACTTTGATACCTAAAGAACTAATAGAGATAGGCCTATATGATGCACAGCTTTCTTCAGGTTTTCTCTGTTTGTGAATCATGGATATAACCCTCAGATGCACTCTGTGGGAAACTGGCTGGAATCCATAACATCCTGCATTGCTGCTTTGATGTGCAGTGCCAGTGTGCTTTTAAAAGATTTATACAATTCTTTGGAATAACCATCCTCCTCCAGGGATTCCCTCCTTTAAGCAAATAATGGAGTGCAGTGTCTCCTCCAGAGGTATGGGTGCTTCCAGCTCTCCTGTTCTGTTAGAGTAGATAGGTGAATGTACATGACAACTCCTCTAGTTTATAAGGATATTTGTCACTGTCTAAGGAGTGTACAGCCCCTCATAAAAACTAGCAAATTCATTTATTTCCTAGGGAATAGAAGCATAAACTGTGAAAAGTGAAAGCTATGAGAGGTCTCATTCTGGGCATAGAGACTTAAAATAGACAACAGTGTATTCATGCACAGCCCATTTAACAATTCCCAGTGACCCTCAGTATCTGCCCAATACTCATGAGCAACATAATTTTTTTCCTAATCAGTAGAGCCACATTTTCTTTGTTGATGGATGTGAGGCCACAAAGACTTCCCCCACCCAGATTTGTTTTAGTTTCATATGCTTTTTGGGTGTTAAGTGTGACTCTTGTATCAAAGACACTTTGCTGTGCATCTTCTTAATGTGGTTTAAAATACAGGTTCACTTTGTATGATTATTCATATTTTTCACTTGAATGTAACTATGTTTAGCCACTTAAATAAGGATGACCACTTCATTTCACTAGACACAGAAGTAAGCAATAACAACATTGAGATGCATGATGAACCTGCTAACACAATGAAACAAGTAATAGTACTGGGTGACTCTATTATAAAGCATATTGATAGGTTAATCTGTAATCCAGATAAAATTAATAGAACTGTATCTAGTTTCAGAGGGGCACAAATTTCTGATCTCACCCAGATGTCTAACACAATATTACACAAAACAGGTACTAACCCTTTAGTAATTGTTCATGTTGGTACAAATAATGTACTTTATGAGACTAATCAAAAAATAAAAGAAGACTATATAGCATTAACAAACAAGTTACTATACTTACGGTGTAAAGTACAGTTGTCTGAAATCCTACCAATGCCACATACGAACCTATTTCAGCAACAAAAAATAAGAGAAATCAATAACTGGTTAAGATCTTGGTGCATGAAACAGAATTTAAAATGTATCATCCACTGGGAGGAGTTCTATGGAAAACCAAATCTCTACTGTTAGGATGGTTTACATCTCTGTAGGAGAGGTAGTAAACTTTTAGGTGAGAGCATAGGTCTCTCCATAACAAATTGTTTAAACTTCCATTGAAGGGGGAGCTGTATTTCAGTAATACAGCTCTAAAATCCAATACACAAAACCAACTAACCAAGCCCCAAACCCCAGTAAACCTAAAATTGACACCCCTAATATTTCTAGGTCTTGTAATAAAACACATTTAAATGTTATACTCACTAATGCAAGAAGTTTGCATAATAAAAAAATAAGAGCTTATATATATATATTAAAATCACAAAATATATCAGTATGTGGAATTACTGAAACTTGGAATATGGACAGAGACTGGGATACTGATATTATAGGGTATAACACATCTAAAAAAAATAGAGATAATAATAAGGGTGGTGGTATTGTACTTTATATTGAGGAAAGTTTGAAAGCATGTACAATAAATACTACAAAGTATAATAACGAGAGTTTATGGGTTAAAATCAATCTGACTTATAACTCCCTAACACTAGGTCTAATATATAGATCACCCAGTTTAACCTCTGATAAGAACCAAGAACTAATTGATGAAATTAGTGAGATAGAAACCAATAACACTTATATATTAATGAGATATTTCAAACCACCCACTATTAATTGGGATACTTATAAAGCTGATTCAAATTTTGAAACTAAATTTATAGATCTTTTCATCCAATCCAGCTTGGAACAAGTAGTTAGACAGCCTATTCATGATATAAACATCTTGGACATTGTCCTAATAAATAATAATGAGAAAATTGAGGATATAAAGTCACTTCCCCCCTTAGGTGATAGTGACCACAATATTGTAAAATTTAAATATATGACTGAATTGTCACATACCAAGTATATTTCCAAAATGAAATATTTCAATAAGACAGACTATGTTAGAATAAATTACTTCTTAACTAAATGGAATTGGGAATCTGAACTTAGAAACCATAATTTAACACAAATATGGGAGACAATAAATAATTAAATTAACATTTGTATTTCTAATTGGGTTCCTGACAGAATTAAGTACTGCAAAAATAAACATATCCCTCCATGGTGGTCTAATAATATTAAAAAACAACATGTAAAAAAAAAAGAAATTGTATAGAAAATATACAAGAAATCAATTTTCCAGTTTATGGACTGAATACAAAACTGCTGTCAAGAAATGAAAAAATATGACTAAATTTTCCAAATCTAGAGTAGAGCAAAATCTGGCTATAAAAGTCAAAGATACTAAGAAACAGTTCTACAACTACATTGGCTCTATTAAAGAAAAACAGCCAACTATAGGCCCCTTTATTATTAATAACACCCCCATCATTGATGAAACAGCTACTGCTATGATATTAAATGAACAATTCTTAAAAGTTTTTGAAACACAGGGTACCTTAAAAATTCAATTTTCTAAAAATAATAACAACCATCTGGTTTTTAAAAGAAGTGAGGATGCTAAAATAATAAAATTCTTGAAGCCAAATAGTTCAGCTGGTCCCAATGGCATCCCTCCTAAATTTTTTCAAGAAATTAGTCATACAATTTCCGGACCACTAACTGTACTCTTTAACGTATCCATTCAAGAAGGCAAAGCTGTTCAAGCTTGGAGAGAGGCTGTTGTGATTCCTGTTTATAAAGGAGCGGACAAACATGATCCAAACAGTTATCGACCAATTAGCTTAACCTCTATCATAGGAAAAATCATGGAAGGATTACTCAAAATATATATTATTAACCACATAGACTGAAATAATAAAGTGGAAATTTTTCAACATGGCTTTGTGTCTAAGAAGTCTGTTCTAACTAATTTCTTACAATTTTTTGAACCAGTTAGCGCTGCCTTGGATAGGGGTATACCGGTGGTCATGATATTTTTAGACTTTGCCAAGGCTTTTGATGAAGTTTCACATGAACTTTTGTTACAAGAATTAGCTAAAATCAGCATACACCCCAACATTATAAACTGGATACAATCATGGTTGGAAAAAAGGACCTAGAGATTGTCTGTTAAAGGTCATCTATCTAAACTGGGTGTGGTGACAAGTGGAGTTCCTCAGGGCTCTGTCCTGAGGCCCATACTTTTAATATCCTAATTTCCATAATATCTACAATGGACAAAATATGGGTATCCAAGTATGCTGATGATTGTAAGATTGGTAGCCTAGTAAGCTCGTTATCAGATAGGATTCTCATGCAAAATAATTTCAACAGTTTATCCTCTTAGGCCAACTAATATGGTGTTTTTTTAATGTAGACAAATGTAAAGTTTTGCATCTGGGTAAGAATAATATGTTCTTTGACTATTACTTAGACAATATATTATTAAAAAACATTACTGAGGAAAAATACTTGGGAGTCATTATTCCTAACAATTTAACCTTTGATAGAAACACCACAATAAAGGTTAAAAAATGCAATAAAATTGTAGGTTCAATTATGGGTAATATTAAAAGCAGAAACCCAGAAGTAATTATGACACTTTATACTAGTCTACATCTGGAATATTGTTCCCAATTCTGTGCACCAACTTCAGTTAGGAGTCTGAAACTAGCTGAAGGTGTACAGCGTAGATTTACCAAGAAAGTCATAATTTTACAACATGAAAGTTATGATAATAGACTAAGAGAACTAAAACTTTTTTCTGTCAAATATTGACAAAGAAGGGGAGATTTATGTTTAGTATATAAAACAATAAAAGATGACTATTTAAAAACAACAATAGGCTTAACAGTTGCTTCTAATATTAAATCAACTAGTCATAGGTATAAACTCATTGGTGAGAAATATGTATTTAACAAACAGAGTTGCTTCTATATACAAAGAGTAGTAGGAATGTGGAATGCTTTGCCAGTTAGAGTCGATTAATAGTAGGAATATAACAACATTTAAACAAAGATTGTACAACTTTACGGGGGAAAAATTTGAATTCCACAAATAGGGTATATGGGTGGCGAGTGCAATAATGGGCATTCTGTGCCTACTGTACTTGTAAACTTCTATGAACCTATGAACCTATGTTTGACTACCTATGGCACTGACATAGGAAAATAATGGCGCATGAGAGCCAAAACCTATCCCCCCCCCAGCAGTGTGCTGGGCTAATGAGCTATATTTCGGGTTCCCTATTTAAGAAGAAAACATCCTGTTGTATAAATTTAGCGCTCTTCTCACTTGTGACTGCAGAAATGGACCCTGGATCTGATCCATGAACAAAATGTAAAGCAAGAACTTGAAAACTCAAACTGTGCTGAGAATTACCATCACTTTTCCTGTACACATGTGCCAAACTCCAGTATATTCCCCTGTTGCCAGCATGGTACTTTATTTCCAAACTTCTCCATCTCTGCTTTTAGGAGCTTTGATCCAATGCTTTCACACCACTAAAGTCCCTCCAGAGAAGAAAAGAAAAAAAAAATCTTTGTGCAGTCCTGCATCAGCAAACCCTTAGTGTGAAAACACTTTATTTGGGAGATTCACAATACCCCTTCCCACCAGTTTTACCATAAACTAACTGACAGCTGAACCATTCCAAGGCAAGGAACAGGGCAATCTTATTTATTGAAACTGCATGCATAAACACACTGCTAGTAAAACTTACAGCAAAGTCCAGATTGGGGGTGTATGTGCTGCCTCGGTACCTATTGGCTGCCTGACACTGGAGTTCCACTATACTGCTACAATATCCATCACTTTTGCCTGGGTAACTTGTCTCTCTTGTTGCAACTTTAAGTGGAATACAATAATTTTCTACTTACTGGATGAACAATTTGATCCCAGTAGAGGCAGTCAGAGGACTGGTGTTTGCCGCTGCTTCTGCATTTAATTGAGCTGCATCATCCAGACCCCTGAGGCCTCTGATATGACCGCAAAGGTGACAGCAGATACACATGTAGTGGTGGGCTTGGTGGACTTACAAGACATCAGAAATATGTTTCAAGCCATCAGCAATGGTATTCCCAGAATCGAAGCTTCAGTGGCACAATTAGGAGAAAGTATAGAAGCAGTGGAATTATACATTGCAGTCACAGAGTTTTTGGTGCTTCAAGTCGAATCCCATACAGCTTCGCATCAAGGAAAGATTGTTTATCTGGAGCAATAACTTTAATCTCTGTGGTCCAAGCTCGTTGATTTGGAAAATCAGGGCCGAAAAAATAACTTATGGATCATTGGGGTTCCAGAAGGATCTGAAGGTCATAATATGTGTGAATTTCTTTAATGGTTCATACCCTAATCTCTTGATTATCATTGAGATGCTCCACTGGAAATTGAGAGGGCCCATAGGTGCTTGGGTCCAAAACCTGCCTGGGGTATGCCCTTAAGACCCATCTAGGATAACTTCCTGAGATTTTCTATAAAACAACAGATTCTTCACCTTGCAAAACACCAGGGTCCCATTAAATGGAATGGTCACACTATTTACTTTTAAGATTTCCCGAAGGAAGTTGCTGCCCATTACAATGCTTTTGCACTGATCAGGAAAGAACTGGCACAGCAACGCATTCAATATGCAATGCTATACCTTACTACAGTACCTTGACAATTTTGGGGGATGGCCAGTGGTACAAATATGAGTCCCCCTAGGAGGCACAATGTTTTTTTCAGAATATTCAGAAAAATGTCTCTCTACCAGTGTCGGGAAACCAGGGTCAAGTTCAGCATAAGGGAAGCAACAAGTCTACTGGGAAAGGAGGCAGAGGGAGAAACTTACAATCTTCCCGCACAGATAAAATGTACTAGCACCTCACTACAACCACAGCACATCCCGTCAGCATTATCTAAAGGCTCAATTGACTCTTTCCCAAAACCCAAGAGACAGAGTGATAATTCTCATACCTCAGGGTTAAATCAATCCTTGAAAAAGTTGGGGCAGACCTGCAATTCTTTTGCCACCAACTCTCAACCCTCGCAGAAATCATCGCTGTCTAGCCCTACAGGATTGTCACTGGAACCAGATCCTAAACACCCTACAATATCTCCAATCCTTTCTGAGGCAATTCTCAGTCTGTAGTGGTGGACTGGGTTAATTATGAAGATGGCAAATTGATAGCTACACTTCCCCCTGAAGAAGAAGCCTGTGTCGCTCAATCTCCTGACTTACCCTTAGAGAATACGGAAGCTTTAATCATTTAGCTGTCACTACTGGAGCAGCCCATGACAGACTCCAGACGTTAAATCTGCAGGATGAACCTGGAAAAGTCTGCAGGCAAAAAGGCTGCTCAGTTTTCTTTTTCTCTGGGCAACTAACAAATGCAACCTGTGACTTACGGGGAAAACAAGCTGGACATTTGTTTGGGAGGACTTGTTTTGTTTTTTCACAGGTGAGGTGTAATCAGTCTTTGTGCACCAAAGTAATTTTGGATGTTTCAGTTAGTCGGATTAGCTCCATGGATGGATATACTGGGGGTTGGTATTGTACTGGGAAAAGGTCAGTTCTACTTTTATACAGGGCCCCCAGTGTTGCATATTAGCACATAGAGAGACTAGGTTGAATTGTATATTGCAATTTAGGTTTTTCTTTGTTGAATAAGAAGCTCTAGGGATGTACTACAAGGTTTGTTTTTTGATTCCAGGGGTGCAGCTCTATTTTTAGGATGGAAATTACCCTTCCTTTCTGTCCTTAGAGGTACAATTAGTTTAGCTTTAACAGCAGCTGGAGCACTGTGGGTAGTATGCTGTGCTTGTTACTACAAGACAAAGATGCCCCAATATGCACCTGCAGAGTAATAGGAGGACCTGGGTGGATCCCAGCCACCAGTCCTTGTGACCCCCACACTCCTTAATTGGAGGTTGCTGTATACTTTATTATATTTAGGTGGCACCTTGCATAAAGTCAAAATTTCTGTTGGTTTAATTTTGCTATATAAAGGCATGTCTGAGTGTTGTATTTTTGTTTTCTAAGTTACATTGGAAAATTGTTTTACTCCCCATTATTATATATCTGTTTTGAAAATTCTTAAGTGTTTTTTTCTTTGTTGTTTGATAATTGCTGTGATTCTTTCTGCAGAATAATGGTTACTGAAACTATAAGAAATGTTTGCTTCTTGATTATCTTATATTACAAGTTAGTAGTGTTTTTTTTTTATTTTGGCTAATATTGTGAGAGCATGGCAACTTCCTCTGAGTAGACTCAGGTGGTTCTTCCTCTGGATTGATGGGTCTCTTTCTTTCCTTATGCAGGTTTGTGATTTTTTAGACAATGGCTAATTTACGGGTATTAACCTAGAATGTACATGTCATGAATCACCCCATCAAATGTAGGAAAAGGTCCCATAGCTGTGATATTGCTCTCTTATAGGAAACTCACCTTCTCAAAAGTGAAGCTGACAAATTATTAAGAGGGTGTGTAGGGCAGAATGTTTCTAATACCAAGAGGGATATAAGGAAGCATTCCTTTACAGAAAGAGTGGTGACAGCATGGCATGAGCTACCACAGGAGATGGTGGAGACAAAATCAGTGGAAGCCTTCAAAAGAGCCTGGGACAAACATAAAGAAATGTCTGGTGGCCTTGTCAGGGAAAAGACAAAACAATTTAGGGGTGGAGAGGGGGAGTTGGGGTATCAGATGTAAACTTAAGGCCGAAACAAAACCATATTCTTTCGAGCAGACATGCTAGACCAATAGGTCTCCTTCAGCTGGCTATTTTCTTATGCTCTTAATATATATTCCTCAAAGAAACAGGGGGTAACCGTTCTGTTAAAATAGGGCTGCCCTTTGCTAGTGGACCACATTGTCCAAGACAAGGAAGGAAGATGGATTCTCTTTGTAGATAAATTATATGGTGCCTGTGTTATTTTAGTAAACCTTTATGTTAGTAATATTGATAGCTCTGATTTTTTTTCCAGGTTGGCTCAAACTATATCTAATTGGTATCAACAGCCTGTAAATATCTTAATTGGTGGGGACTTTAATTTGGTTTTTGATCCTTTTTGTGAAAGAACTGACCAGGAAAGAGGGTATACCCCCCTGACAGAGACACCAACACAGCGACCTACCTCACTGTCAACAAAATCCACAGTTCACCAACAGGTTGCTGTGTTGGTGAGCCTGAGACAGGGGCACACTGTCTCCCGGTCCTGCACTCCCTCCCCAAATCAACTCTGACTCGGGTTGATTATAATTAAATACAGGGTGTGAGGCAGAGCCCCCACGCCGAGGGTTCAGTGGTGAAGCCCCAATGAAAACCAGACAGGGAGACAATCTGGATTTATATCGACCACAACTTACATCGAATGTGAATTCAGTCGCTGTAATTCGGTCAACGAAATTGTTCTTGAAAGGGCATAATAGAGCCAGGAATGAGGTACCCCTTTGCATTCCCACTCTGGGAATGCAGTAAAACTGCTTTGCTCTGAATCTGGACAGGCAGATTGTTGGATAATCCATCATCCTGAAGCCTGGGAGTACATCTCTCAGATTTCAAACTTGTAGTAGATTAGATTTTTTTCTTTGTAGTTCTACATTACTGGCAGACATAACTGATGTGTCTATATGAACCTATTATGATTTCCAGTCATGCCCTGGTCAGTATGTTTGGATGCCCCAGGGTAGTGTAGCTAGGCCCCCACTCTGGAGGTTTAACCCAGCCTTACTCTGCTCTGAGGAATTCATAACATGGCTTCAAGCAGAGATTACTATGTATTTCAATATTAATTGTACTTCGGACATTTCCAACTTCACTCTATGGGAGGCTTTTAAAGCTTTCATTAGAGGACACATTATCTCCTCTGCCTCTTGGAGGAATAAGTTAAGAAAGCAGGAAATTGAAGAACTTACTACCAAGATTAAACAAATAGAAGAGGTCATTTACAGGAACCCTCACAATCAGGAGTCCATGATCCAACAGATGAATGCGCTTAAATTTCACCTAAATGCTATCTATCATCAACAAGCTGCCAGGGCACTATTTTTATTAAACTAGGCTTATTGCAAATCAGGGGTCAAAGCCAGAAAGCTCTTGCTTTTTAACTGAAAAAAAATCCATGGAGGCTCAAATTCCATATTTTAAAGGGGGGGTATGGTGGCTAATTACAGACCCTGTATGTATTAGTGCCATGTTAAAGGTATATCACTATAACCTGCATACAATCCTCCTTATCTTATGTACAACTGGATTGTGTTACCTTTTTTGAGAAGCTGTCGCTACCTCATCTTCCTCTTGATGTGGCTAAGTCCTTGGATCAAAAGATTACATTGTCTGAAATTACTGCAGCTATTAATAGCTTGGCCCATGGAAAAGCCCCCAGTCCAGATGGACTCAGTTCAGAATTTTACTGGGCTTTTGAAGCACTAATTTCTCTTAGGCACCTAGATTTATATAGATCCATGCTGGAAGGTGGAACCATGCCCCCAACTATGCAGGAGGCCATTATCACTGTCCTGCCTAAACCCAATAAAGATCAATTCAAATTTACCAATTACAGACCTATTTCCTTTCTTAATGTAGATTCTAAGATTTTGGTGAAGATGTTAGTTACCCGATTAGAAGAAATTATTCCACTTCTAATTCATAAATCACAGGCAGGTTTTATGTGGGGTAGACAGGGCAGTGACAACCTTAGAGCAGTGATAGACCTAATACAATTTGCAACTAGGGGTCCACATTCTGTAGCCTTCGTGGCAATTGACACAGAGAAGGCACTTGATTCTGTTGAATGGAATTATTTATTTGCGGCCCTTAAGGCCTTTGGGATTGAGGCCACCTTCTGGGCATGGATCCAGATTTTATATTCATCACCTAAAGCAAGGGTGATGGCCAATAGTGTTTTATATGAACCTTTCCCTTTTCAGAGGTATATAACAGGGATGTCCCCTTAATCTTCTTCTTTTTCTGTTGGCTGTAGAGCCTTTAAACGTGGTTCTAAGACAACATCGGGATATTTTTGGAGTCAAAATAGGGGATAGATCTTTTACTACACTGCTATATGTGGATGGTTTGCTCCTCACCCTGATGGTGGTGGAGTCTTCTCTACCCAAAGCCTGGGAAGTTGTAAATTCATTTGCTGCTATATCCAGACTGAAAGTAAACTGGTCCAAAACAGAACTTTTACCCTTTTCAAGGGTGATCCTAATTGGGTACATGTTGGTGGCAAGCAGGTTAAATGGGCACTGTCAGGTATCAGATATGTAGGGATGCATATCTCTAGCTCTCCCCAAGACATGTGCATTAAAAATTTACAGGACATCTTAGAGTTCCTTTCAGTCAACATGAACAGATGGCCAAGCTGCACCTAACAATACACAGCAAAATTGCAGCAATAAAAATGATGGCCTTTCCTAAGTTACTTTTCTGTTTGAGTAATCTCCCATGCCCATTACACCAGGTTTTTGGAATAAGGTAGAGTACTATTTCATTTTATCTGGTATGGAAAGCATCCCTGTTTTTAGAAAGGGATTCTTTGGGCACCAGTGACAAAGCGGGGATTAAATATGCCCTGGCCATGGGTTTATCATCTTAGTCATAGCTTGAAAAACAAGCCCTTCAGTGTCTCCACCCAGTTTCATCAACTGCCCCTAACTGTCATTACCTATGGTTTATACTAAATATGTTTGGAATAATTTGCTCAAGATGTTGCAGTGGAATGCTAACTATTTAGGCCTTTATCAACCCTTATGGCATAATCCTAAAATTTGGATAGGTGGATTCCAACTAATATGGCATGGGTAGGCATCAAGAGGGATCAGAACTTTTGCTAGTTTATGAGATCCCGAAATGGGTTCACTTAAGTCATTTCAACAATTGGAAGCTGAATTTCAACTGCCCTCTAGCGACTTCTAGAAATTCCTTCAGATTTGACATGCTCTGTCTCCTTGGTTTCATGCCGACCATACTCCCAGGTATTCTGAATTGGTTAAGCTCTTAAAGGAATGGCTATCGCTTCCCAAAGGCCATACTAGTGCTATTTATAACATAATCCTTGAAAGGCACCTTCTGAACTGGGACTCATATAGATCAAAATGGGAAGCAGAGATGCAGGAGGTGTTAGATGGGGAGTCTTGGGCTACATGTTGAGGAGAAGCTCATAGATCCTCTCCGTGTCCGAAATTACAATTAATTCAGAAAAAGGTCCTGAGTATCTGGTACAGGACACAGGATAAATTAGTCTGAATGGGTCTAGTTACATCTGGGTTATGTTCGAGATGTGGTAAGGAGTAAGGTTCCCTATTTCATAGTATGTGTTCTTGCTCACTAATACCGGACTGGTGGTCATCCATTATTGACAGGTTGGTACATTATCTGGGTTTGTCACTCCCTCGAACCCCCAGATTCTGGCTTTTGGTAGATCCCACTATGCTTTCCCTAGAGGCTCTAAAGTATAAACCTCTAGTATACATAGTAGCTTTGGAGGCTAAGAGATCAATCCTTTTAAAGTGGGCAACCGGACCATTCCTACAAAGAATCCACTGGGTACATGCTGCTGTTAAGATGGCCTCTTACTTAAGAGTTCTTTATTGAAGGAAAGGAGCTTTATCTAAATTCCAGGCTATTTGGGTGCCTTGTTTATCTAATAATGGGGTGGTTGATACAGATATTGATTGAATTTATTTTTATTCTTTCTCTTTTTTCTCTCTCCCAATGTTTCTGACTCCATTACAGAGGGTATATTTTCCTTTTTATTTTTTGGGGATAGACACTTTGATCAAGGTTGCCATGTTACAGTCTCCATTTATGAATAGTGCATATTATAACCCCTGTAATTTCACGGAAATGTATGTTTGAGATATCATGGCTTTGGCATTTATGTTTGCTTTGTGGAAACTTAATAAAATATTCTAATGCAAAAAAAAACAAAGTCCAGAGCACTCAGTTGAACCACAGCATCCAGCCATCTAGCTGGGTCTTCATTCCAGAATGTATGTACAATTTCTTGCAAGCCTTTGAAATGGGCATAGATTTTGCAGGCAACAGCAAGCATATTCTGGAAACTTCAGTCTTCTTAAAAAAGCATGCAGCACCAAGTTCAGGAATCAGCAAAACACAGGACACTTCTGAAAGCACTTACTGTACACTACCTGCAATGCTTTTAGATTGTTACTACCATTGTCAGAAGCTACAAAGCCAGCTGACAGGCTATAAGGGAGGGGACATCCTTTACTGAACTTGTGTGTTTAGTTAACCTAATATGTCTGAGCCTGATTGAGCTTTCTCAGACTTATACACCAGTAGCCTGTTGTGGCTGCAGTGAGCATTGTCCTGCAGCAATGTTGATATTACATAGAAAAAGGACCACTTCTGATTTCTAACGGACTAGATAAATTAGAGGTTTTGTGGTATTACTCTGCTTTTATTCAGCTAAGCAGTGTTTCAAAACACTATTTTGAGCTAAGCTTCAATCTGGTTAGAAAGGGAGATATGCAGAGAACCCTGGGACTATAGTATCAAATGTCACAGAATGGAATGTTTATGTAGTAAATCTAATATTCCAACTCTCACTGAAGATAAATTAGTGGACCCCTAAACACAGTTCAAGTTACAGTTTTGTGTGTTCTGTTGCACACTTGCTCAAGGAAAGTCTTGTGCTAGTAGTACATTTCAGAGATGTGTCTGTGTTGGTGAATGCAGGGCACACTTTAGTAGGTGTGTCCCTCATTCCCCAATAAGCCAGTATGCTAGCACTGACACCAACATTATGTAAAGTGGACACAACTTCTAAGGAAAGTGCTGCTGCAATCAGAGACAAGCTTGTCATGCAGCGGCATGAATGACATGCCTCCTGATGTGCCTTTCCTGGTGAAGCATTTAAATAAACATGGCAGTGATGGCTGCCACCATATGCCACTCACAATCCCCAGAAAGCCAACTTTGGGGGTGCCCAATCCCCCTGTTGACATGTTTAACACCCCTCCAAGATTGTGTGGCACACTGGGAGCCCACCCCAGTGTGTCTCCCTGTGTTCAGAAGCCGATCGCCATCGGCATGTTCCTGCCTCCACCCTACCCTCATTGTGCCACATTGGGAGCCCACCCCAGTGTGGCTAACATTACCTTCCCAAAGTCATGGGGCACACTGGGAGCCCACCCCAGTGTGCCCAACATTTTTCTTACACCTGTAATGAAAGAACATTGTTTGCTGTATTCTTTTTTTTATTATCTAAAACAAAGAAAATGGTCTCTCATTGTCGGGTCCCTTCCCCCAACCCGCACCCATCCACTATGCACCCCACCTCCCCACACACACACCTCACCCCATACTTACCTCTGGAGGGCCAGTGCTGCAATCTTCAGTGGAGCGGGAACACGTCTGCACTCTCAAAGCCGACCGCGAACTGAAGAAATGCCGTAAGCTGTATAATGGCATAAATGGGGGTTCAACTTACCTCGGACATTTTTTGAATTTTGCTTCCAAATTTTCAACATGGGTGCTTGGGACCCCACCTCATGAACATATGCACTGCCTTCTCATTATTTGGTCCTAAAAGGTCATTTTGTGGTCACTGCACAGAATTACCTTTCAGGACCGATTAACAAAATGACAGTGCCACTGTTCATGAGGTGGGGTCCCAAAAATCCTATTTTACAAATTCTGTGGAAAAATAAGAAAAAAAATGACTGTGTTATGAGCGTGCATTGCGCTGTTTCAACGCACACTTGTAACTTCAACAATTTTTAATATTTTCACTCCAGATTTTCAACATTGCCATTTTTTTCACACCTCCTTATGAACAATACAGCTGTCATTTTTCAGATCCTGCCCAAAATGTGTTTTTGCTCATGTGGCACACAATGGCACGGTCACTGTACAAAATCAGTGTCCAGGACACATTAACAAAATCACAGTGACACTGTTCATGACCAGAGTTCCCAAAATGCCTATGTTGAAAATTTGGTTAAAAAATATCCCCAAAATGTGCGTTACGAGCATGCATTGCGCAGTTTCTATGCACGCTCATGGCTTCACCAATTTTTTATGTTTTCACTCCAGATTTTCAGCATTGCCATTTTTTTACACCTCCTCGTGAACAGTGCAGCTGTCCTTTTTCACATCCTGCCTGAAATGTGTTTTTGCACCTGTGGCACCAAATGGCACTGTCACTGTGCAAAATCACCTTTCGACTAACAAACTCAAAGTGTCACTGTTCATGAAGTGGGGTCACAAAAAGCCCATGTTGAAAATTTGGAGTGAAAATACCAACACACGCCTGGGGCATTAAGGTTTCCAACTGTATAGCCTCACCCTGTAGTGGCTGACAGGCGTCAGGAGTGTTACTTGGCATTGTTGGCTGTAATGCTAATGCCATTTCATCCCCACCTTGCAGCCAATGACAGGCATCAAAGTGTGCCTTGGACTCTTCAGACCCAAAGTTCACCCCATTCTCCTATACTGCACCCATCTCAGTGTATTTCCTTATGGAATGGGGTGAGTATAAGGCCCAAAGACCCCAAGGAACACCACAATACTTCTCAGTGTCTGTGGGGTCAGGTGAGTTGAAATGGCATGGACATTATGGCTGGTGACCCAAAGGCACACCCCAATGCCTATCACTTTCTGCAGGGTGGGGCTGGGGTCAGCGTCAGTTCAGTACTTCACTGCCAATCCTATTATGCATCTCTCTAACTCCTGCACTACCAAAGCCAATGCCTGCAAGCCAACATTCAGCATTAACAAATGCTTGTTTGCTGAGAGAGACAGAGGGGGAGAAGAGGTAGAGAAGAGGGGGAGAAGAGAGGGAGAGAGAAACAGAGGGGGAGAAAGGCAGAGAGAGAGAGGGAGAGAGAGAGAGAGAGAGAGGGAGAGAGAGAGGGGAAGAGAGAGAGAGGGGAAGAGGGACCATACCTCTCAGCTTTCCTGATTTTTCATGGATGTCCCTGATTTTACCTCAAAATGTTCCTGTTCCTCCTAAAATTTGTGTTTCTGTGACTGAACAGTGGGTATATTGTATGCTCACAATATTGACAAACAGAGTTACAGACTTGCTTTTCTGCAGACAAAGTATTTTACACCAATACTCTTACACTGCCTGTTTCAGTAGATAGAACCAATTGTTAAACTGTGTCCTCATTTTACTTCTTTGTCACTGATTTTTTTAAGCCATGTCCAAGGCCAAACACCACTGCAAATACCTGCAAGTGAACGTTTGGCATTGACAAATACTTGTTTTTACAGTGGAGGTTTGAAATGGACTGTTCATATACACTTTTTCATCTTAAAACTTACCATGCTGTTGAAATTCTGTTGCTAAAGTACTGAAAAAAGAATCTGTTTGTCTGTGTTAGTTATGTGCCTTCTTCCTAAAAACTTAGATCAGCTAAGCTAGCTGTTCTACAGGGAGTGTTTTGGTTTTTTTTTACCTTTGGATTTTAATAATCTTTACTATGCCTGTGCTCACTATTCATCATGTTTGAGGTACAGGAATATAAAGATGTAATTTACATTTTGAGGTTTGGAATCCAGTCTTACCAATTTTAGCCCACAGCATCCAGTGTTAATCAATGCGTGAAGGCGCACTAGTTGCGTCTGATTCTGACTTAAAGACTGACAGTTCTGATTCAGATTACACAGACTGGAGACTTACCTTGGATTGGTTAGTATTTTTGACTATAAATACCTAATCATTGCTTTATCTGTAATCTAGGTGTCATTGTCTATGTTATTTAGGAACACAAAGGTAGTCCAATCCTTCATATCATCTGTGAAAGCCCCCCCATTGTATTGTATACCAACTCACTGACCAATGCTGTATCACAAATCATATATCTATTTTATAATATGTCTTTGTACACTTTAGTTCTGAACTATATCAAGTCATAATGTTTGTTGCATGTATGTAGGGAGGGGCTCTGTAGAGGTGCCCATGTGTACCCATTGTTCTCATTATTTTATGGTGCTTCATATTAGTTGATTAAGCGCTGTTTTTAGATATGGTTTCATCTTGTGTTGCAGTACAAGTATGTTTGTGTATTTTTTCTTATTGTTTATGTTACCTATTCTGATATGAGTGTGTGTGTGTGTTGTGTGTGTGTGTGTGTGTACACTGCACTATAAGGGTGGTCCTGACTGTCTGTTCCTCTACTGTCAACTGTGTGACCACATGAGCAAATGTGAATGTTCATGGACAGGGGTCGAAACTGGCACCAGCCCCACTAGCCAAATGCTGTTAGATATTGTTTTGGGATGGACAACAACCTTTGTAAGAATAAAAAAGAGCATTGTAAGTCTAACTTTTTGCATACAGAAAAACAGGACCATGATCCTGAACATGCGCATGACATTGCCATGGATGTGACATGCATGCTTAGGATGGTGGTCCTCTGTTTTTGTGTGGTAAAAGTAAGACTTGCAATGGTCTTCTTCTCTTTTATTTATTTATTTGTATTTTTGCTGCACAATCTCTTACATCTCCAGTCGGCCCTTCTAGCCCATCACTGCCGACCTGCCCCATGGAGCCATGGTTTACCATCTGGGTAGGGTCAAGGGGTGGCTGGCTATGTCACCCATCTCATCCAGGTGTTGGGCAGGCCTTAGGCAGTGTTGAGGAGAACAGTCAGGGCTATGCTAATTTGTTTCTGGTTTCTGAGATCGGGAGGTGTGGCATGCAATGATGCAATGGTGGAGCACTGCCTAGCATCTGCACACCTCCCAGCCTCAACCTTGGTCCCCCAAGAAGCTCCACCTGTTGTCACCCAGGGGCATTATGCCAGGAGGCATGGTCCCCCTCTCTCCCCCAGAGATGTAGAATGTGCAAATGCCACTCGAGTCATCTCCCCCCCTTGGCTGATTCTACAGCCTACCAGCTTGTTTCCAAACCTGGGTCACTGATGCCTTAAGCGGTAGCTCCACCACTGCACTGACAAGCTGGCTGCAACACTCTTCATTATTCTTACAAAGATACCCACACTCTGAAGAGCATACGCTTTTAGCTCCATCTATCACTTGCACTTGTTCAGGAAATCTGCACATGCTCAAAGTGTGTTGACATTGAGAAGATGCATCTGGCAGTGAAGGATCAGCCAAATTATAATGCAATGAGCTTGGTACTAGCTAAAGTATATATTTTTAAAATTTAGGTAACAGATCTTACTGTTACTCATACTGGGGCACATGACTAGTTTATTTTGTCATAGATGTTATTACAGGCACACTGGTCACACAAGTTCAATATATTTGCTGAAAGCTGATAGTATCCCTTTAAGGTGTGCACTTCAATGAACTGTATTGATAAAGTTTTGCAGACAGCTGCAAAGAACAGTAACCTGAAATTGAATAGCAGTTAGAAGCAAACCATTAGGAAACTTTTATCAATTCTTTATGGTGAGCAGTGCACACATTAAGCAACTCACTGAAAAATGCTAAACCAGTGAGTTGGAGAGACAGTTTAATGTTACTTGTACTGTATATTATACTGAAATATATATATCCATATATATGTATATGTATTAGTGTGTGTGTGTGTGTGTGTGTGTATCACAACAATTAGAAAGTGCAGTTAGGTGGCTCAGTGGTTAGTGTAAAATTGCTAGTCTACATTCCCCTGCTATCTAGATCCCCTACTATCAAGATTAATTTCAGCCTTATGCATGTCATTGCTAATTTAAATGAGGTGCCTAGTGGCAACCCCCCACCCTCCAATGCCTCTCAGAACCTGAAAGAAGAAAACAGTCTCTCAATGTCTTTTTTTTTTTAATCTGTGATAATATGTGTGTAGATAGTGCACTGCTATGTTATACTGGAATATATATGCATATAGGTGTATATGTATTAGTCAGTGTGTGCGTGTGTGTGTGTGTTGTGTGTATATCACAACAATTAGAAATTGCAGTTAGGTGGCTCAGTGGTTAGGGCAAAAATTGCTAGTCTACATTCCCCTGCTATCTAGATCAGTTACAGCCTTATGTATGTTACTGCTAATTTACATCTGTTGTCTAGTGACAACCCTCACTCTCCAATGTCCCTTTGAGCCTGAAAAGAAGAACATGGTCCCTCAATGTCTTTTTTTTATCTGTAAAAATGTGTTTAGACAGTGCACTGCTATGTTATACTGGAATCAATCAATCAATTAATCAATCAAGTCTTTATTTAACCAGGCATTCATCATTGAGCAGAAACTCATTTGCAAGATGGACCTGGGTGGAGCATGAACAATTGTATATACAGGTCAACACAGGTATTTACAAGGCAATACAGATAATACTGTTTACAGAGAGGAAGAAAAAGTTCATATGTACATAGAATTATACAGATATTGTACAGATTACAGGGTATTTACATACATAGAAGTGTCTATAGGAAGATAAAGCAGGTTATCTAAGGTTGCAGGAGGATGTAACGGAAGAAAAAAAATAAAAATATACACCAGGCAGAGGCAAAGTTGTGGGGAAGGAAGGGAGGTAGGGGGAGAAAGGCTAGGAGGGCACGGTGCACAGAAAGGAGTTGGTAAAATGGGAAGTAGAGAAGGTGGATGGAGAAAAGGAGTATGTGTGAGCCCCGGGATTGAATGCTATAAAGTACACGGCATGGTTGGATGTCACAACCCAGGGGTAGTGAGCTCCTATCCGAGATCGGGAAAGGAAGGATAAGGGGATGGACAGGCCTAGTGTTGATAAGACAGGAGGATAAGAGAGAGAACAATTAGGCTTGTGAGGGGCAAGCTGGGGGGGTCAGTACTTAAAATTGGGTCTAGGCGTGAGCTATATACCAGTGCAGACACCAGTACTGGGTCTGAGAGGGGTGAAGCAGTTACATACTTCTCTAATTGTATGGAAATAAAGTGTCTTGAAGGCATTATACTGATTAGAGTGCTTAATTTGAGGGTTTTTTGTAGATCATTTCATAAGGTAGGTAACACGAAACTTATGGCTGCCCTGCCGAAGCAGGATTTTGCTTTGGGTACTTTAAGTGTAATAGCTGAGTAACTTCTTAACACATATTTCCCAATTATACTCAGGGGAAGACAGCAGGAGATATAGTAAGGCAGATTATTAGAGATGGCTCTATAGGTCCAGAAAGTGGCGTTTCTGTGGCGCCTGAACTTTAGTGATGTCCACCCCACTGCCACATATAGGGTGCAGTGATGCGTGTCGAAGGGAAGTCCCATTATAAACCTCAGTGCTCGATGGTAGAGTGTGTCCAGTTTAGCCATGTAAGAGTTGGGGCATTGGCTGTAGAGGAAATCAGCGTAATCAACCAGTGATAGGAAAATGCATTGGACCAGTTGTTTCTTGGCATCTCTGGTGAGAAAGTGGTTGATTCTAAAAAACAGGCCAAGCCTTTGCTGAAGTCATTTTAGCAAGTCCTCGAAATGTTCAATGAAGGAGAGTCTTTGGTCTATCCAAACTCCCAGATACTTGAATTTTGTAACAAATTCTAGTTTTTCACCTAGAACTGTGGTAATTTGTGAAACTGTCCCACTGGACACAGGGTTAGCTGTACGGATGAAAGGGGAGAGGACCATCGCTTTAGTTTTTTTGGCATTAAGGAGTAGCTTTTTTTGGAGGAGTTGGCTTTTCAAAAGGTTGAATTCTGACTGTAGGTCATTGCAGTCAGTTTCAGGTGTTCGACGACTCACGTAGAGAACTGTATCATCTGCAAACAGATGGATGTTGGCTTCTTTTATACAGTAGTCAATGTTATTAATGTTGATTGCAAAAAGTAAGGGCCCTAATATAGAACCTTGAGCTACCCCTCTTTGCAGAGTTTTTAAGGGTGACAGGCCTCCTTCTGCTTTAACTTGTTGAAGACGCCCTATAAGATAGTCAGTAAACAAGTGCAGAGAGGAGGGGTCCACACCTATGGTTTGAAGGGAGGAGAGGAGCAGTCTATGGTTGACGGTGTCAAAAGCCTTGCTTAGATCAAGGAAAACAGCACAAATAAAGTTTTTGCTCTCAAGATTACACTGCCAGTCATTAGAAACTTTGGCGAGGGCTGAGATAGTGCTATGTTTAGCTCTGAATCCGGACTGCATAGGGTTTAGCAGTTCCCTAGACTCAAGGTGAGTCCTCAGCTGTGCATTTACAATTTCTCTAGGAGCTTGGACAGGACCGAAGGAGAGATATTGGCCTGTAGTTATTGAGATCACCAGGGTCACCTGATTTGAACAGTGGTATGACATGTGCTGTCTTCCATATAGGTGGTAAGGTGCCCTGAGACAGGGATAAGTTAAAAAGGTGGGTGATGGGTATTGCTAGTATGTGGTAGGCAATTTTTAGGAAGTAAGGGTCAAGGGTGTTGGCCCCAGCACTTATATGTGTATAGGTATTATTCAGTGTGTGTGTATCACAACAATTAGAAAGTACAGTTAGGTGAGGTATTTGTATGTCTCAGTCATGTCCCCTGCAGTCCCTCTGCAATGTCCTCAATAAAGACACTGAAGAGGACCAGATCCAACACCAACCCCTGCAGCACCCTGCTCATCACCACTCCCTCACCAGAGTACTCCCTGTTTACCACAACCCTCTGACTTCTGATATTGAGCCAGTTCTCGTCCCACAGAACTATTCTAAGATTCACCCCTAGGCATTGCTATTTGTTAATCAGCCTGCTATGGTGGACAGTGCTGAAAGCCTTTCTGAAGTCCAGATAGGACACATCCACTACACCTCCTAGGTCCACTACCTTAGTTGCCCAGTCATGCTATAGATTAGTACAGTAAGTTAGTGCAAAACACAGTGCTTATCCTAAATCCAGTAAAAGTTAGGGTTAGATGCATAAGTAAATAAATGCCATAAAAGGCAGTGTTAGTGTATGTGTGTCAGTGCTCTGTGTGTGTGTGTGTGTGTGTGTGTGTGTGTGTGTGTGTGTGCATGTGTGTGTGTGTGTGTGTGTGTGTGTGTGTAGACAGTGCACTGCTATGTTATACTGGAATATATATGTGTATATGTGTATATGTATTAGTCAGTATGTGTGTATCACAACAATTAGAAAATGCAGTTAGGTGGCTTAGTGGTTAGTGCAAAAAATGCTGGTCTACATTTCCTTGGTATCTAGATCAGTTTCAGCTTTATGCATGTTATTGGTGATTTAAATGAGCTGTCTACTGGCAACCCTCCACCCTCCGATGTTCCTCATAGCTTGAAAAGAAGAAAACAGTCTCTCAATGTCTTTTTTTTATCTGTAAAAATGTATATAGGCAGTGCACTGTTATGTTACGCTGGAATATATATGCATATATGTATATATGTATTAGTTAATGTGTGTGTATCACAACAATTAAAAAGTGCAGTTAGGTGGCTCAATAGTTTGTGCAAAAATTGCTAGTTCACACATTTCTCACTGCCCACAATACCATTATTTTGCAGCTATATTGGCTCTTGCTAGAGTTTGTTTTTTTTTAAATGTTGCTGCCTGGTGATAGGCCTGGAGACTGAGGCAGAGAAGAGTACAAAGATACCAAGTGGACACTCATTGTCTTGTAGTCAACAATCTGGCTGCTTGTCCACATATCAGTAGCAATATGTATTATTTTGTGGACAATATCCTGCATTAAATTATGATTAACTTGTTGATGCAGTTAATACAACATATTTGGGACTGCGTATCAAGAAAAAAGAATCAAGATTATACCTGGTAGGGGGCAGTGTAGTGCCTTCAGATGCTAAAAACCAGCAACATGTACATGTGAGAAGGGTAGGAACCATGGTTTTCATTGTTGCAGTTGCCTCAGTTAAAGTTTGTCCCACTGGATGGCTTTGCTCATATTTAAAAGATATTTCATACGATTCCCTCATGCATAACTGATTTTGGCCTACCAAAGTACTTGAAACTGAAAGAGGTAAAATTGTCTTTTGATTGATCCAGCATGAGCTGGTTAGCCTAGAGGATCCTCAAATCTAAAGAAAGAGAAAGTACTACTCTGTGATCTGGACAATGATGCTCCACCTTCTGGTTCTTGCTGAGAATTTACAAAACATTTGTATCAGCTAATATTGGGAGATGGTGGGACTCTGACTGAGGCATCCATCCCAATGATATACTCCTCTTCTTCACTTTCACCCCCCCCCATTCTGCCTTTGACTTTGTCCTCAGAATTCAATGTCATTGAAGTAAGTGCCTTATCATAGTTGATGTTCTGAGCTCACTAAATGCATTTCATTTCATTTTATTTCTTTACCTGTATAATACGCTGAGCCAGATGCCCTTTTTCAGATGTGGCCTGGAGCCATGGTACAAGCAGCCACAGTTGGTAACAGAATATACAGTATGTTATAAACAGTACAATAACAAATTTCCATCTTGTGTACAGAAAAATACTTCAAGTAAAACACTCAATAAAACTACAATTACAACTTGATTTAGCTATGAAAAAAATAATTTTAACTGCAGTTTAAATACAGAGTAAGACTTTACAGTGCAGACAATGAAAGGTAATTCATTTCAGCATTTAGCAGCTTGAAAGGAGAAAGCATGCAGAGCCATATTAGTAAGTACTGTACATGTTCAGATTTAAATGATAATAAAGTGATTAATGGTGAATAAGAATTTATCATTAAAGTTTTAGCTACAAAACATCAAAAAGAATATAGATATCTGGTGAAGTGAAGAGAATATGTTTTAGTTAATTCAGGGTGCAAACAACCAAATTGGCTGTAAAGAACCCTTACCAAAAAACTACAGTGTTGGTTTTACATCCTGATGTGGGGCTACAACCTACAACTTGAGCTCGTGCAACCCACTGAGCCGTAACACCGGACTGTTTAAGTGTCTTGCAAAAAAGTTTATAAACAGATGGGGGGGTGCGTGGCTTGACCGCCATAGGAATGGCACCATAATTCTTGGGCTCCTCTTCACTGAGTAAGAACAGCGGCGAGTCGGTCTAATCCCGGGATGTAATATTTTTTTTGTTGAGAGACACGTATTCGGGGAACTGCTCTTAATTGGTCGGTGTGTTTTCTAAAAGCGAGCTGTACCATTAAACTGTTTCAATCACCGGCGACTCGAGAGAGATGTGGCTCAACTAGGACAGAGAAGTCATAGGCCCAAACATCAGGATTTAAGGTGCATCTGCCCCACGTAACCTACAGATGGAGGCCTTACCAGCACCCGTGCCAGCCCAATTAAGCCCAAAGAAAGTGGCGACAGAGACTACGTCACCCACACTCTCCCCGATACCAGCTGCTACGGTGCAAACGCCTTCTGTGACCGAATCGCTAACATATATCACCCGAATGTTGGAGGCAGTTTTGTTGTAAGTTGATACCATTAACACCACACTTACAAACACCACGCCAGAGGTATGTGTGATGCAGGATCGGCTAAATGTTGGTGAGCAAAAGGTGGAATCTCTGGAGCTACAACAGGCTAAAGTAACACAGAAAATGTGAGTGCAAGGCCTACCACTGGAAATGCTGCTTGCCAGAGTGGAAGACCAGGAAAACAGAGGGAGGCATAATAACCTCTGCATTATTGGAGTTCACGAGGGCGCTGAGGGAACTTCTATGGAAAAGTTTCTCAACTAGTCTCTGCCTAAAATGCTGGGGGAATGCTGGAGAGGCTCAATTGAAATTGAAAGGGCCCATCGGATTGTGGGAAGGAAAGAGAAACAGCAACTAGCTCCAAGGCCAATCATAGCTTACTTTCTGAGGTACTCTACAAAAGTGCAGCTCGAAATCTGGGTGAAATTAAATGGCAAGGGGCGGTGATTTTGATATATAGAGACTTTGCACAAGAAACTGTGAATAAGAGCAGAGCTTTTGGCCCGATCAAGAAGGTGTTGTCAGTTCACAAATTTCAGTATAGATTTAAAGGCCTTACCAGACTGCTGGTGTCCAAAGAAGGGAGGGAACTGTTAGCAGAGGCGCCTGAGGAGATTGAAAGATGGGCCTCTAAGTATTGGCCCAATCTCCCCCTACAAACTACATCCCCCACAAAGCTATGGGAATCCTCAGATACCAGAACTAGGAACCAAAATCATCAACTATGGAACCCAGAGGACAGGACTGAGCAAGGACCAGATCCTTGAACTGATCAGCCCCCCAGAGCGAGATCTGCCCACACGAATGATAGGCCTGTACCTACACCGGCTGCTGACTCAAACCTGCCATTTCTTCCTCCCAGAAACAACAGCCTGGGTCCAAGACAGCAACAGCGCTCCAGGAGCGGGCAGCAGCTTTCCCTGGATCTGCAGAAAACAGCCCCACCAGAGAAAATGCCTAGAGATGAGCCTCTAGTACCTGGCTCTGATTGTCTTATGGATGAATCTGAATTCTCACTATCTAGTCAAGGGAACTGTATGGACTGGGCTGACATTGTGGAATCTTCCTTGCTGGAGGTGGTGGACATTTCTAATTAGCTCATACCAGGGATAAAATTGTATGCAGAAATGGTAGCTTCCAAAGAGGTTCCAGCTTCTGGAGAATGATCCTAGATAATTAACGGCTTGAGGAAGAAGTTTGGTTCTTGGACTGATCTTGTCTGCATGGACTACAGTTCTAATATCTTTCTGCATCTTATAGCAAACAGTTGGTTTAATGGAAATGTAGGAATTTAATACATTTTGCCCTGCTTGTGATGGTTGAAACGCTTTGAAATATAGGACCCAGGTGGGGAAACCCCTCCTTCCAGGTCCCCCCCCTTCTATTTTCCTTCCCTACCTCCCCATCACTACCTTCTAATTTGGATAGCTGGGTGTACAAACAAGGTTGAAGTAGCTGAAACTTCTGTGTTTTGGTGCCTTAGGGTGCATAGCACTGCATGGGCAAGAGTTATGGGGGCCTGGCCAGTGTGTTACGATTAAGGCAGTTCCCTATCACTTCCTCCCCCATTTCACTGAGTTGGTAATTCCCCCCTCCTCCTTTCCTCTCTATACTTGGATTAGGTTTTCCCACCCCCCAGGATTACACTTTCTCCGAGGAATTTTCCTTAGTTGAGGAGGGCTAAAACCCAGAGAAGTCGTGACTCACATCGATAACCCCTAGGCACAGACGCAAGTGGAGCTGAGGATACGGCTTTTGTCTATCCTTTTCCTGGGAACATCTGTAGCAGTTAGCAGTGAACTGCTGGTTGATTATTACATAGGGTAGTTAAGTCAGTCTTATATAGGTGTTCCACTTTTTTAGAGCAGTACTTAGTGTTAGGTAGATTAGTTATTATTGTTTGCACACACACTTCTTGTGGCTATTGTTGTCAAGCCAAAATCTCTCTTGTGTGTGGGGGCATAGCATCTGTTAGCTCTTGGATCATAAGGTACAGAAGATTCCTCAAGTGGTAGTTTTCAGTAGGGTGCCAAGGTCCACTCTGGTAGAATGTAATGGAGCAAGCCCTGCAGTTTCTGATATATGGCTGAGATGCCTCCAGCTACTATACGAGGTGTGCGTCTTGTGTCATGGAACATAAAGGGTTTTAAATCACCCTATTAAAAGAACCAAAGTGTTACACTATCTGCGTTCCTTGCACACAGACATAGCTCTCCTGCAGGAGACACATCTCCTTTATAAATCCACTCCTTGGCTAAAGAAATCGTGGGTCGGTACTGTGTTTTCTAGCTCTGCACCTACTAAAACAAGGGGGTGTAGCTATTTTAATTTGGAAGGCGAGTAATTGGGTAATGGATGAGTCCCGAATGTACAAACAAGGGAGGTGGGCAATAGTTAGATTAAGATCTGAATCGGACAGTCTGAAAGTGTACAATCTGTATGCTCTAAATATAGACCAAGCGGAGTTTTTTCCAAATTTAAGCCAGGCTATTGCTGGATTAAGACAGTTGGATTCCACTATTCCCTTGATAATAGGCGGAGATTTTATCGTAGTACCGGATATATTCTTGGATAAATCCCAGCCCACCCCTCAGACACACACAAAGACACATGCTGCACTCCATGAGATAATAGCAGAATGGGGCTTAGTGGATGTTTACAGGCATGACTACCCCTCTGGCCATGATTACACGTACCACTCCTCCCCACATGACACTTATAGTTGGATAGACTATTGGTTAGCTAACCAGCTAGCCTCGAGTGCCATCACAAATACTGACATAGGCAGTATACTTATTTCAGACCACGTGCCAGTGTTGTGCACCTACACTGCCCCTGGGAACTGTTATAGGGGTACAAGATGGAGGTGCAACCCCTTGTTAGTCCTGTGACCCTGAATTCCAAAAAAGAATGTGGGAAGTAGCTCAGGAGCATTTTATTTTTAACAAGGTTGGGGGAGTCTCAGTGAATATGATCTGGGAGGCTTTTAAAGCCACTTTGAGAGGGCATATTATTGCCCTTGCTGCAAAGAGGAACAAAACCCAGAAAAAAGAGAAGAGATGCTACAAGCAGAACTTACTGACTTGGAGGGCTGCTTTAAGGCATCCCAGACCACTCCTGTGACATCTAGGGACTCTGCTCTGATAAGACGTATGGTGGGACTCAAATATCGAATAAATTCACTACTATGGCATAAGGCTGAATGGACCTGGATTACGGTGAAGCATCGGTATTGAGAAGGGGGTAACAAAGGGGGGAGGCTCCTTGCCTACCAGTTAAGAAAACAGCAAGCATCTGCAAAGATCCATGCTCTACATACTCCTATGGGCTCAGTGGTTAGTGACTCAAAGGGGATTAATGAGACCATGAAAAACTACTATCAGACAATATATCAATCCAAATCCATATATACGAGGGAACAGCTTGCACATAAGCTGCGTCAGTTCTGTCAGGGGTTTGCACTGCCCTCACTAACCCGAGAGCAAATTGATCTCCTGGACCATCCTATAGTAGAGATAGAAGTGCGGCAAGCACTATTTCATATGGCCAAAGGGAAAGCCTCTGACCGGAAGGAATGACCATCGAATTATATCAAGCTCTAGACCAAGAAATTATGAACCCTCTGCTGCTTGCTTTGCAATGTGCCCACTCTACAGGCTCCCTTCCCACCACAATGAATGAGGCTTTAATTACGGTCCTACCTAAAAAATCTGACGACCCCCTGAACTGCATTAATTTCCGGCCCGTATATCTGTTGCCAGTGGATACAAAGATTCTGGCTAAAATATTGGCTACTAGATTGCAAAATACTCTCGACTCAATTATTAACCCATCTCAGGTTGGCTTCATGCCTGGAAAGGTAGGCTCTGACAACACCAGATTGTTGCTGAACCTGAAGTGGGTGGCAAGCAGACCAAAAATTCCCATGGCTGCCTTAGCTGTAGATTTTGCAAAGGCCTTCGATTCGGTAGAATGGAATTACCTCCATGAGGTTCTTCGTATATATGGATTTAGTCTCCAATTCTGCTTGTGGGTTTCGACTCTCTATAACTCCCCCAAAGCAAAGATCCTTACTAGTTCCACTATCTCTCCCTCTCTTGCACTTTATAGAGGTACACGCCAAGGCTGTCCCCTTACTTTTTCTAATTGCTTTGGCTCCCCAATCCGTGTGATTGACAATAAGAGGGGGCTATCAGGCATATCAGTGCAGGGTAGGGAGTATATTGTGGCTGCCTATGTGGATGACTTATTGCTTACCCTGTCTCATCCCCAAGAGTCACTACCAATAGCCCTCTCAGCTCTTACAAATTTTGCGGAGCTATCAGGGCTACAGGTGAATCAACGGAAGACTGTACTTGACCGTTGAACCCACTCTGCCTACCAGAATGTCTTCATGGCACAGAACTAAAGTGGGCCCCGCAAGGGTTTTCTTATCTGGTAATTTACATACCTTCTAACTGGGTAAATTTTGAATCTGCTAATTTTTCCCCCTTGCTAAAACAATTAAGTGTAGAAATGGAGAGATGGAAAAAGCTACATTTGTCTTTGATGGGTAGAGTGGCTTCAGTACGCATGTTATTACTCCCGAAGGTGCTGTACTTATTCAATAATCTCCCAGTAAGGCTGTCCCCCAAACTTTTTGATACCCTTGAAAGAATGGTTTCCTCTCTAGTGTTGGAAAAAAAGACACATAGGTGGGGGAAAAACAAACTCAGGGCCCACTGGACTAGGGGAGGCCTTGGGACCCTTTGGTTTCTGAATTATCATCTGGCATGCACTGTGGCACAAATAACAAAATGGTTTGTAGCACCTAACACATCCTGGCCAGTGTAGGTTGGCCTCAAAGAGACCTGGCAGGTCCCATCTCACTTAGATCCCTGTTGAGCATTGGTAGATCTGCAGGAAAGGGTCTCTCCCCGATCATATGTCATTCCCGATATGCCTGGCGTCACATTATGATTCTGTAAAATACCCCCAAGAATGCTTGGAGACCACCCCTGGCCTACACAGAGTTGTGGCATAACACCTTTATTACATTAGAGGGACAACCCCTTAATTGGTCTACCTGGGAGGCAAAAGGAATATGTTATGTGAGGGATCTCATGATGCCTGGTTCGAATACATTATTATCCTTTGACCAGCTGAAAAAGAAATTTAGCCTTCCAAATACTGACTTTTGGCAGTATCTTCAAATACACGGCCTCATATATGCCCTTTCCTCTCAGATACGAACAAATAACAAGTGGAAGTGGCTTTCCAACCTACATAAGGAAATGTCCTCCCAGGGGCACATAGGTAAATTCTACGTTATAGGCAGAGACTCCTTACCAGATGCTACCGAACACTGTAAAACTTGATGGGAGCTAGAGATGGGGATAGCAATACCGAGCTCCACATGGGATGGGTGCCTTCAAAATGCACATAGGTTATATAAGGATGCTAAGAGTCAATTAATACAGTTATAAATCGTGTTGGAATGATACAGAACCCAGCCATTTTATGTGCGGAAAGATTATTGCCACATTTGGAAGGTTGGAGATGCCAGCAACCGGGATCCCACCTTTTTCACATAATGTGGGAATGCCCACAACTTTCTGACTTTTGGGGAGCAGTTAGGCAAGATTGCTGCTTAGTTTTAGGCATAAGGGACCTCCAGCTTGATCCCAAATTGCTGCTGGGGGACATGTCTAGTCTCCTTACACTCCCAAAATCTTTAAGAGAGTGAGTCATGGTAGCTCTACTAGAGGCTAAGCGGCTTCTTCTAATGCAATGGAGACAAGTCAATAGTCCATGTATAAGACAATGGCATGCAGCTATATCTAAATTGGCACTGTTGGAAAGGCTGACCTATGCTCACTGAGGCCAGCTGGTTCACTTCCATAGGAAGTGGGACTCTTATTTTAACTCGCCACTATGCAGAACCCCCACTGAGGAACTCTACTCCTACTAGTCATTAGATGTGCTGTATTAGATGATCCAGATGTCTAGTATGAATGAGTAGATATAGTTTAAGGAAGATAGGATATACAGCATGTATGTGATTGTATGTGAAGCAAATATAGGTGCTTAGCCTGTGGTTGTGTATTGTATAATGTATGAATATGGACCTTGAAGAGCTTGCAACATGCATGAGAGAGGAATGAACATGGAAGTGTAAGATAATGCTGAAAAATCTCAATAAGATCTTCTATGGTAAAAAAAAAAAGTTTATAAACAGATACACAAGCAATAATCTTGATTAATTCTTATATATTTATTGCATGGTTAAAAGGAAATGTCTTATTCTGATACAACCATTTTTGATTTAAATGCACAATACCATTTTTACAGCGTTTTGCAGCACCCAATCTGGGGGTGGTGGCATGCATATCATGGCCAATATAATATTTAAAGCTTTAGTGCTGCACTAATGGAATAGCACAGCAGGATAGCTCAGCACAAAAAATGATTATGAAAAGGAGGTCTAAACCTGGGGAGAAGCACAGCAGCATATACACAGACACACACACACACCAACAACAAAATGGCTTACATCCTGTACCTTATGCAGATGGCCATGCAGGATGGGGAGAGGACTAATGCCCCCCTTGGGCCCCAGCTCTGACTCTGGAGGTGCTATGCTGCAAACAGACAGTACTGTCCATGAGTAAGATTCAAAGCGTTCCATGAGATAATAGCAATTTATTTAATTGTGATTGCAAAATAGGTGATTTAAAACTGGCGATTGTAACAACAGCGTGGCCACTTAATAGCTGCACACATAATAGTGGCTTTGAATATATAGTGATACATGGTTGGGATTACAAGAGGAGCTGCTGGGTCCTGTGATCTCTCTATGGGCTAGTAGGACATCATAAGAGGGGTGCAGAACACAGTAGGAACCCCACAGACACTGGGAGAGACATGGGTTCTTGAGATCTCTCTACAGGATATCAGGGCATCATGAGAGGGGCTAGGGAAGGAGAAAACAGCACAACAATCTGAGCTGTGATTCTTGCAATCTCTGTACCACCCAATTTACAGCCACCAACATCTAAATATTTACAGGCTATAGGACAGCATGCCATAGCAATTACAACAGTAGTGCATCAGTAAATAAAAAGAACATGACAACTGATAAATGTAGCAGTCAGTTCTCGACAAAAGCAAGGTATGTTAGCATAGAACATAATATTACTTGTTCCTGACTAAGAGAGATCACAAGAACCACTTGCTTCTGTGGAGAACAGACTGCACACATGATGGGGGGTTACTGGGACTTAGTTATTTGATTTATCATTCTCAAAATACATCTATCAGTTGTCTTGTTCTTTTGTAATTACTGTGGCATGTTGTCCTATAGCACAGCGTTTGTCGAGAAGTCGTATGGTTGAAAGAACCCCTCTTAAACTCCCCTTTTTCATAATTTGTAAACTTTTTTCATTACTTCTGTTTATTTTGTGACTGTCCCAGAGTGCTTATGCACACATGATGAACCCCAGAACTTTTTCCCTGCATGCATGCCCCTCCCGTCTGCTACCAATCAGCTCCCTCAGTGCCAGTAAGATGACTGGAGCTGCTTTGTGAGTCTTTCTCCACACCGTCCCCCTATGACTGGCTGGCCAACTTGAGCTCACGTCAGCATCGTGAATGTGACTGGAATACAGCACGGCCGCTGCCCACAATTCACATGGTCAGCTAGCACTTGAGAAAGATGGAGCATGGTGGCAGACTTAGAAACGATGTCTCCAGGAGAGCAAAAAAGAAGTAGAGGGCCTTGACTTATAATATTATCAGTCACCAGCAGGTAAATTTTGCTGGCCACTATTGCCGAAGATGTGTCCCTTAATAACTGCATATCAAGCGATGAGCTGCGCAGTTGAGCAAGAGAGCTGTTCAGTGGGTGGGCTGAAGATTTAGAAATAAATTACTTAAATCCTCCTCTATACAAAGTTGTCATGTTTCACATGCCCATTTTAACTTTTCATAAGTTAAGCAAAAGAGGTACCACAGTGGAAAGGCAAAGGGTCTGTCTGGGATCTACACTGCCACTTCACGAATTGTGCTGTTCAGAGAGGCCTTCATGGTGGTCCCATTTTTATTGACATTCAGGTCCACTTTTGTCTGTGTCATTTGTGTGAGACGCTGTTAAAACAAATAAGTTGTGAGAAGCGTTTTCTCCAGATGACCACATATGTCAGTAGAATGACATTTGTTGCTACAGTTCAGTGATATGAAAATACCCACTATACTTTTGGAAGCATGGTGGGGGTAGGAGTGGGGTGGGAGGGTAGGCATTTAGGAGATAGTAACTTTGCGCTGGGCATCCTCACCACTGTCAAATTACCTTTCCCCTCACTCCCTTTGTCATGCCTACCACATTGGAGAATGGAGTGCAGGCAACAAGTGTAGTACCCAATACTTAACTAAGAACTATGTTACAGATTTTTTTCCAAGCAGGGTGCCTGGTATAGAAACATAGAAACATAGACAGTGACAGCTGAAAAAGACAGTGGTACATCCAGTCTGCCCAAGTCCCTGGAACCTACCATTTCTCCAGGGTACTAACCCTCCCCATCCTCTCTCTATTCTTCCCCTTGGTCTTGTTGCCCCCAGTAACTACTATTCCCTTCATTATGTCCCAGCCCTGCCTGAATCCTCTGATTGTTTTTTCACCCACCAATTCAGCTGACAGACTGTTCCAAAGTTCTACCACCCTTTCTGTAAAGTAGTACTTCCTCACATCTCTTCTGAACCTACCTCCTGTTAATTTCCATTCACGTCCATGTGACCATGAATTGGTACACAGGCTTTACAAATAATACCCCGCAGTTCACTTTAATTCCTTTAAGGAACTTGAAGGTCTCTATCACATCTCCCCTTTCCCTTCTGGTCTCCAATGAGTACATATTTAGTGCCTTGAGGTGCTCCTCATAGGATCTGCCCTGCTGTCCCTGAATCATTTTAGTTATTCTGTGCTGCACTGTCTCCAGCCTTTCCTTATCCTTTCAGAGGTGAGTACTCCAGAACTGGGCACAGTACTCTAGGTGAGGCCTCACTAGAGATCTGTAGAAGGGAAGTATTACCTCCTTTCTTCTGCTATCAATACCCTATCGATACATCCCAGCATCCTGCTAGCCTTGCTGTAGGCCATGTTGCACTGACTCAATTGCTTAAATGGTATATTGAGTTGGGAAGGGTGAGAGTTACAGTAAGGGGTAAAGGGAGCTCAGATATGAGTTATATAGACTTAAAATAAGCCACAACAGAGCATACCATAGCACATGGTTTCTGGGAGCTTATCAGCCCCAGACCCCTGCCCTAGAAGCAAGCCAGCACTGCAGTAAGTTAGTAGTGTACAATACCCAGCCAAAACCAGCTACAGACTCCACATTGAGGTTCAGTGCATATATGTATACATACACAGACACACAGACACACACACACAGTATGTGCCACCCAGATAGTAATAATTGTCCTTAGAGCAGGAGGTGGAGGGGAGCTCACAGATGAGTTGTTTTGGTTTAAAATAAGCAACACAAAGAGCCACAGAGCATCTAGTACCCCAGAGCTTTTGGGGGGCCTGGCATCCCCAGATCCCTTACCTACACACCAGTAGATACAGCTGCAGATATTAAAACTTAAAACATAATATATGTGAGACAATGCCTAGGTATATTACAGTAGCCACATCTTGCTGCACTCTGGTACTGAATACATATATGTATTCACCCTGCAGCCAGCCAGATAATAACTTTGCTTAGAGCAAGGGGTGTAGAAGATCTCAGATATGACTTCTTTATCTTCACAATAGGCCACAAAATGCACCACAGAGCATCTAGGACCCCATGGCTTCTGAAGTCCTGGTGGCCCTAAGACCCGCAGCTTTTTTTCAAAATGTTGCAGACTACAAGCCAGCCCGGTAGCGCAGAAGGTTGAGGTGCTGGTGCCTTACCTCATGCTACACCGGTGACCTGGGTTTGGGAACATTCTTGGGTCACTGGGGTGCCGGCTTGGGGGGGAGGGCTGGAGCGGGATTGAGCCATGGCTCTCCCCTCCAAAGGGGGTGGCTGCCCCCCCATCCATAGTCTCGCTCCCACCGTGTGGAGGTCCGGTGGGTGAGTAGGTGGTATGGGCAGTGACAGAAGTCAGGAGGGTGGAAGGGGCCACCGAGGATCCCTGGCATGTGCCTCCATGCTGGCGTACATGCATGTGTTGCGTGGCCCTGGGGGGGAGGGAACAAAACAGAAAAATGAAAAATGTATATATAAAAATTAATAAATAAAAGGTTGCAGACTGCATAAAAAGAACCCCCCTTGGAAAAATCCTGGCAACGACCCTGTATAGTCCTTAAATATTTAGATGTTGTTGTGAATCAGGCAGTAGGGAGATCACAAGAACTACAACTCAGATTGTTGTGTTGTGTTCTCTCCTTCCCTAGCTGTCTCCCTCCCTTGCTGAAATACCAACATATCAACTTCTGGGATACTTGCTCCGATTGTTGTAAACTTCTAGGATACTTCTGAGAACTCATCAGGTATTTACAAGTGATTTGCTATCAAGCTGCTTTATTTTATGGTTAACAAGCGTAGCTGTTTTTATGTGTTAGAAATTGCTAATTTGGTAATGCTCTCATTTGTGCTGCTCGCTATGATTTTTTTCGCTGGTATTTTGTCACCATTTATTTCTCGCTATTATTGACTTGAGATTATCATGGGACACCGATTCAAAGTCCTCAGTGATGAACAAATCATGAACAATACAGGTTCAATAAGCACATGATCAGGCAGCTGTGTGAGCTGCTGCATGATCAGCTCTAGACAGGCACCCAGCACAGCCATGTGATGTCCATAGAGTTCAACCTGACAGTAGCACTGTGCTTCCTGGCCACCAGACACTTCCAGACAATGGTGGAGGACACCACTGGTATCTCACAGTCTTCCACCGTCTGCCTTTTGGGTCAGTTTCTAGATGCCCTGCTGGCCCATGCTGGAGAGTTCATTGTATTCCCCACCACACCAACACAACAAACAGAAGCCATGCTGCAGTTATGTCATGCTGCACACCTACCAGCAGTACTTGATGCCATTGACTGCATCCATGTTGCCATCTTGGCACCCACCAGTGATGAAATGGAAGCCTGTGTGAATAGGAATGGGTACCATTCCATCAACTGCCAGGTAGTGTGCAATGCAGCAGAGTGCATGACCCAAGTCCTGGCATAGTTCCCTGGCAATGAGCATGGCACCTTCAACTGACACAACTCCATCTTGTGTCAGAAGTTTGAAGGTGGAGAGATCCCTAGTGGCCACCTCAAAGATTAGTATACCTCAAAGGCCTCCCCCCCATGTTGCAGATGATGCCACTAACCCATGCCTTTACCTACACAGGAGACAGTTCATATCCCTTGAATCCCTGGTTCTTCACACCTGTTCTAGGACCTGCATCCATTGCAGAGGACAAGTACAACATGGCACATATTGCTACATGCAACATCATTAAGCATGTCTTTGACATGCTCAAGATCTGGGTCAGGTGCTTTGACCATTCCAGTGCTGCTTTACAATACACCCTTCATAAGACCTGAGTCATATTCCTTGTCTTTTGCATACTTCAGCACATGTCACTCAACCAATGGATATGCCTGCTGGCCCCAGATGAACATCTTGTAGCGGATCCCAAACAAGAGAACCAGGAGATGCAGGATATTTATTGCTTCCAATAACAAAGGATTTGTGTTCTGTGAAAAAAAGGGAATGCAGGAGCAGCTTGACAGGTATAACTCACAATGGCCAGGAGGTCACCGGGGTATACAGCTCTCCTCATCACAGATCTCTTCAGATCCAGACAGTGAGTACAGACCACACAGGAGACTGTAATATTCCAATAATTGTAGCAATCAAATAATAACAGTAATGGTCACAACACAATTAAATGAAAAGTCATCCAGGTGGGAGGATAAAATTAAAGAAAAAGGAAATAAATGTCATCCCAGTGGGGGGTTAAAGGCAGAGAAAATACAGTAAACCATGCCATCCTAGCAGGGGAGTTAGAGGGGAGAAAATGAATCATCCTTCTGAAATATGTAGCTTGCCCACTTGCAAAATTCAAAAACACTGGAGAGGTATCTGCCCAAGAACAGGTGATGAATCTGACTGGCACAGTATTTCTTCATACTGAAAGATACAGCTCACCCAATATTGTACAATTATTTTTAAATGTATTAACTCCAACAGGACTTACACTATAAACTACTCAATGTTTCTCAGTTTAAAGCATTGCTTCTTCAGGAGTGATGCAGACAAATTTAAAATATTTGTTAAAGGGACACTGACAACCCCCTTAGGTCTCAAAGTGTCCCTAGTTTAAAAAACACATTTTATGATTGCTAACATTCTGTAAAGATTGCTGATGTACCTTGTAGTTTGATTCCGACTCATGTTTTCTTTAAAAAAAAGTGAAAAATACACTGCCCACCATGCTGGTGTTACTACACAAACAGAGGTGTGTTTATATTCCTTGATTAGCTGCAACTGCATCTTTCCTGGAATTGGGAACACCAACTACACCATCTAGCCACTCATGATGTAGTTTGAATTTAGGTGGCTACTGCCTCATGAGTAACTGCACTGTTTTGGGACATTTCTAATGCTCAGGAAGTATGCAGTAAGAACAGATCCAGGATTGTAAACAAAACAATGTTGTTTATAATATACATTACCATGCATTTCAGTTCCACTAAACAAGGAGACAGACAGAACAAACAGCAACATCAATGAATTTTAGAGAAGGCAAGCAATTATGAAATGTAGGTTTTTAGCTAGAAATAATATGATGAAAAATAGGTTGACAGTGTCCCTTTAACCTCACTTAATGGGACACTAACAACCCCATTTGGCCTCCAACTGTCCCTAGTTTACAAAACCAATCTTATGATTGGTCACATTCTGTAGAATGTGCTGATGTGGCTGTTAGTTTGATTCTGATTCCTTTTTAATTTTTAAAAGAGAAAAACTGACTGTCCGTCATACTGATGTTAGCATTCCAAAATGTCTTTGTTTACATTCCTTAATCAACTCCTACTGCATCTTTCCCGGACTTTGGAACACCCCTTCACAGTCTACCCACTCCAGATACTGTGCAAGCAGAAGAGACTATTGCATCCTGAATGGCTGCACTGCTTGGGAGTGTTAATGATCAAAAAGTGAACAATAAGGGCAAATCAAGGATATGAAACAAAACAAGGCTGGGTCTAATTATACATTTACCATGCATTTCAATTCTATTAAGAAAGGAGGCAGATTAACTCACCAGCAAAACCAATTAATTTTAAAGAGGATAAGCAAACATAAAATATGGGTTTTCAGCTTGAAATAGTATGATGCAGAAAGGGTTGAAAGTGCTCATTTAATATACAACACATAAATCCAAACTGCAATATTATACATCAAACATTTTTGTTCTCATGTCACTACTATTCATTTTACCTTATATATGGAGTAACTATCACTCATATTAGTTGTTGCATTCTCATATTCTGTTCTGGCCGGCGGTTCTAAAGGTAAATAAACACATAAATCTATCCCTTTCAATATGAATACATAACTAATCCCCAAGTAAATACATAGTAAATTAATAATTTCAAATCTGTGAAACTTATACTCTTCACTCATTATGTTACATAATTCTAGAAACCTGTAACAGATATATAAAACACCTTTCATCAAATGCTCTCTGTTTAAAAAAACTATTTTTTGTGATTATCTACTAAACTTCCATAATAATTATAACAGTCTTAAGACCTCTGTTTACCTTTTCATTTATTATTTAACTTCCAATTTCCTTCCCGGCTCTTATATACTTATTTTGCATTCTTTTTCTGCAAGCATAAAAAACCTCAAGCAGAAGATGCAAGGCCCAATTCTTAAAGGAGTCTTAGAGGGACGCAAGCTGCGGCAAAAGGCAGCTTGTGTCAATGCCCAGTGTGCCAGGCACCTTGCACCTGATTCTCTATCAGGCAGGGTTCTGGTGGCAAAGTTCTGCAGTTTGTGGTAACCCTATCAGTGCACCTCATAGAGGTCACATCTGTATAGGTTGCTGCAAGCCTGCAGCAATGTAAATAAGCAGCCCTGGTGGCCTAGTGGCTCCCCCACCCTGATCCCTCATTATAATAAATATAATATCTTTGGGGGTCTAGCAGACCCCCTACCTGATCCCCCATGTCACCTGTGTATATTTATAAAGTTTATCCTGGTAGTCTTGCAGACCCCCCTCCCTGTTCCCTTATGTTGCCCGTGTATATGTAGAAATTGTAACCTGGTGGTCTAGCAGACACTGCTCACCAATCCCCAGTCTCCCCTTATGTCATTTTAATATGTCATGGTGGTTTAGTGTCCCCCATCCTGGCAGGCTGGGTCCCATCACCCCACTCCCCCCATCCTGGATACTAGCTGATGACAGGCACAGCCCACTGGTCACCACCAGACCAGCCACCAACTGAGCTCTCAATGAGTGCCTGCTGTACTCAGTACGTGCTCATTGATTGTCAGCTTGTGAATCAATGAGTGCGTATTGAGTTCAGTAATGCTCATTGAGAGCTAAGGTGGTGGCTGGCCATGGTGGTAAGTGGTGAGATGTGCCAGTTGATGGCTGGTTTTTGGGATGGGGGAGCTTGGTGGTGGGACACAGCCTGCTGGGGCAGAGGGGTGGGAGACCATTAGACCACCAGGATGTATTAAAATAAGGGGGATTTGGAGATCAGGTGGGGGGGCCACTAGACCACCAGGCTATAGGGATCGGGGATGGGGGTCTGCTAGACCACCAGGTTAAAACGTCTACATATACACGGGCAACCTAGCAGATCGAGGAGGAGGAGGATCCACCAAACCACCAGGTTATAATTTATATATATACATGGGCAACCTTGGGGATTGGGAAGGGGAGTCGGCTAGACCACCAGGTTACAATTTTTTACATATACACGGGTAACCTGGGGAATCAGGGAGGAGAGTACGCTAGACCACCAGGTTATAATTTATATATCTACACTGGCGACCTTGAGGATCTTGGAGGGGGGTCTGCTAGACCATCATGTTACAATTTATATATATATACAGGGGCATCATCAGAGATCGGGGGATTGAGGCACATTGGCACAGCCTTCCCAACCCTCCCAGAGGATGTTTCCAAGTACTCTTAGACCAGCCCTGACTGGTCTAAGGATACTTGGAAGTTTGCCTTCTGAGAGGGTTTTGAGAATCCCACATTAGGGAATATGGCAGCATGTGTCTGTCACATGCCGCAGTCCATTTTGTGGAGCACGGGGGGGGGGGGTCAGGCTGCCTGCAGTTAACACAGACTGCCATTGAGAGTCACTCCTGGTACTTTTGGCACAAAGGGCACTTTGCGCCATTCTTTCTGGTTCAAGCCCCTTGTACCATGCCGAGAGCTTCGCGAATTAAGCCCGCAGTGCATTAAACTGAGAAACATTGAGAAATTTATGATATAAGACCTATTAATAAATTAAAAAAATATCTTAAAAATCTTACACTATTGGGTGAGCTACATCTTTTCTTACCAAGCAATACTGTGCTAGAGACAATAAATCATGCAGTCCTGGGGGGTAAAAGGTGAGAAACAACACATGCCATCCTGGTGGGGGCATGTTAAAGGGAGAAAATAAGTCATGTTGTCCCACTTGGGGGTTAAAGAGGGAGACAATAACACATGCCATTCTGGTGGGGGGGTTAATGGTGAGGAAAATACATCATGCCATCTTGGCAGGGGGTTTAAAGGGGGAGAAAATAAATCATTCCCTCCTTCCAAGGAGGGGTTTAAAGGGGTGAAAACAATACATGTCATCCTGGATGGCAGGGTTAAAGGGAAGAAAATAAAATCATGCCATCCCAGCAGGGAGGGTTAATAGTGGAGAAAATAAATCATGTTATCCAGGCAGGGGGAATTGGTACTGTGAGGTGAGGTGAGGGCATGAGGTGTCCAATAGTATATAGGGCTGGTGATCCAATGTGCAGACTACCTCCACAGATATGGACTCTGTATGAAGTTTCTATCTGGGATGGTAGTGAGGGGTCATCATCCATGCAGTGGGGAATGAGCATGGGAACAGTCTGATCTGCTTACTTCCTCAGGTGGTACAGACCCCACCGAACAGCACCGGAGCACTGGGTCCACCACCTGTGGTGAGCTGGCTTGACCTCAGCTTGGCCATCATGTCGTTGATCCTTTGTTTGAGGTTGCTGAACCTCCTCTTCTCCTCTTCTTTCATCCTACCTATCATACGAACATACGTACATATGAACACATGAATGTGCCAGCAGAAACAGACCACCCAATCTATCTAAGTCTGCTCGAGTGTGCAGCCAACACTCCTGGTTTGCAGCTGCCCTGCCCCCCCCTTTGTCATCCCACTGCCACCCTCACCTTCACCACCCTCACTCTCCCCTGTTCCCTGTCCAATGGCCTTCTGAAGCTGTTCACAGATTTACATGATACCACCCATTCTGGTAAGGTGTTCCATTTTACTACCACCCTCTCTGTGAAATAGTGTCTCCTCATTTCCTTCCTAAATCTTCCCCCCTCTATTCTTAGCCCATGCCCCCTTGTGACCCTCCCCCTCCTTAACTTAAAGGCCCCATCTGCCCCATCCTTATTGATTCCCCTCAGATACTTAAATGTCTCTATCATGTCCCCCTAGTCCCTTCTATCCTCCAGGGTGTACATATTCAGGTCTCCCAGCCTGCTGTGATAGTCTCTTCCCTCCATTCCACATATCATCTTTTTTGCTCTCCTCTGCACCCCCTCCAGTAGCCTGATATCATGCTTTAGGTATGGCCTCCAAAACTGCACACAGTACTCTAAGTGCGCCCTTACCATTGACCTGTAGATGGGCAAGATCACATCTCTTCACCTGGATGAAACCCTCCTCACTATGCACCCCAGTGTTTTGTTCACTTTTGCAGCTGCTCTCCTGCACTGGGCAGTGTTGTTCATGGTCCCTGTTATCAATACCCCTAGGTCCTTCTCCTCCTCAGTGATCCCCAGCTTAACCCCCCAGCTAGTATTCTCTCCTTGGGTTCTTCACCCCAAAGTGCATAACCTTACACCACTTTGCACTGAACCCCAGCTGCCACGTCTCTGACCACTCCTCTAGCTTGTGTAGTTCCCCATGCAGCTGCTTCCATCCTTCTTGTCCATCCACCACTGCTCTGATTTTGGTGTCGTCAGCAAACCAACTCACCTTGCTCACCACCCCGTGTGCAATGTCTGATATGAAGAGCCCAAAGAATACTGGCCCCAACTCAGAGCCCTGTGGCACCCCACTCATCACCGGCCTTGGAGTTGAGAGCTTCCCTCTCACCACCACCCATTGCAGCCTGCCACTCAGTCAGCTTGTAATCCGGTTTATCATTTTTGCCCCTACCCTATACCAGTTAGCTTCCCCCAAGCTGACCATGAGGCACCAAATCGAAGGCCTTGCTATCATATGAGGAAAGACTAGCAGATCTCCATATGCCGATCAAATATTGACACCTGTACCACGATCAACAGTACAACGACACAGCAACAGGTCACTGTACTGTCACTGTGGGACCGCAGGACCCCGGCACTGCTTTCTTGGAGTCTTGCACCCCCTCCCTGAATCAATTCCAACTCAGAGTTGATTATATTAAGTACAGGGAGGTTCGGGTGGCAAAGCTCCTTGAAGAAAACATAGTGTTCTCAGATGGATTTATGCCAAATGCAATTGTGGTCAACATAAATCCATCGCTGTAACATTAGTTGACAAAATATTTGTCGAACCAGCATCATAGAGCCGAGGATCTCAATACATATTCCCTGGAAGAGAGGAGAGTGAGGGGGGCATGATAGAAACTTTCATATACCGCAAGGGTATAAATAAAGTACAGGAGGGTAGCATCTTTGATAAAAAAAGGTGTTCTAGAACTAGGGGTCATGATATGAGAACAGAAGGGGGTAGACTCAGAGGTAACATGAGAAAGTATTTTTTTCACATAAAGAGAGGTGGAAGCATGGAACAGCCTCCCTGCAGAGGTTGTGGGGCAAAAATGAAAGGAGAATTCAAAAGAGCATGGGGCAGACATAAAGGTACTCTAGCAATAGGAAACAGAGGGTAAGCCACAGATCATTTAGGATTGGTGGTATATGAAACAGGTAGGGAAAATGGGCAGACTAGGTGAGCCAGGCTATATTTATCTGCCATGAAATCTATGTTTCTGTTTCTATCTCTTCCCACCACATCATTTACAGTGTTGAAGATGGAGTTCCAGGCCTGACTGATATATGACCTGGTCCCCCTCCATTGGCAAACCAGTTCCTTGTGCTCCACATAGGCCTGGGCCAGAACCAGCACCTCACCATTTGAAACATTCATTTTTACTGTCACCAGGAGTCATCCATCTTGCTTCCTAGTTGAAACAGGGAGAAAAGACAGCATTGAACATTGTATACACACAGCTGAGTACAGATCAAAGGTGCAGAGGCATGGCCAAGATCCGTATGTGTTCCTGCTTGTCCGGGTCCAACACAAACCTAGGTGCCTGCCTATCGGTGCACTTGACCATGTGCAGACACAGCAATAGTCTAGACCTGATTCAGCATAAACACACTGCTAGGATCACCCACATCCCTGTTGTAGGCCATTCCACAATACATTAACCTCTAGCCACCTGCAGTTCTTCTGTGGAATCTGGGTGGTGCATTTTGCTCCTATTATATACTCCCATGTACAATCAGGCATGCAAATGAATAAATTCCAGTAATGACAAACAAATGTGGATTTTGCCCTCAGAATGTGAAATAAGCTCATTTGCATACAATGTTTGAGTACTGCAGTTGAGCCTCAAGCGATATCATATTTGTGCTAGTGCTGATATTGTGCTAGAGCTACATCTATATGTGGCACAGACATGATGCCATACACCGTGAGTGATGTCATTATACAGCACCAGCATGATGTTGCACAATGGCACTGCACATGTTAGGTATTTGTCTGCACATGCACACCATGTGCAAGTGTCATCCCATGTCTCCTGTGTGCGGACAATGTCCCAGAGCACACATAGCTCTGCACTAATTGACATTAGTGCAGCACAAATGCCAAAATGTATTGTGCAAACAGAGAGGCCACACCCACAGAGCCAGGAACCTGCCACTAGCTAGATGTGAGGATTGGGACTAGACTTACTAAAACAATGTCTAGAAGAAGGAGAAGGGCTGTACTGGAGCGGGATACAATGTAGTCTATAGCAGACCTGGTAGACCTGGTGTTGGCTAAGGAGGACCAGTTAAAAAGTGATGGGGCTGAGGCTGACAGGCCCAGGTGTGAGTTTTGGGCATCTGTGAGAAGGGACTATACACACCTAACAGGGGTCACCCACACAGGTGATCAATGGCGCCACTGCTGTAATGACCTGACATGGGGGGAGTCATGCCACCTGCGACAACAGTGGGTGATGGTGGCAACTGGCACTGTGCCAAGGCCAGGTAAGTACAGATGGCTCTAAGCATGGTTTGGGTGGTGTCCTGTGTGCAGTACTGTTTTCATGTTACTATACCTCTTGGATACTTTCCCTGAGGGAATGCGCACTGTACCTGCGTGTCCCTGTTATGTCCCCTCTGTCCTATCGGACCTGCTCCACTGCATATCTTGGTCTTTCCAATGCAAGTGTATAGAATCACTGTCCAAATCAATGTCCCTGGTGCCTGTACATTACAGGACCTTCTGTGGATCTCTTAGGAATTCACTTGCCATGACAGCAAGGGTGTGCGCTTACACAGTAACATGGTTACAGTGCCATGATGGATAACTTTATCTGTGGTATGCAGCATGGGTGCCAGTACCCTATTCCATTTAATGCATGGGGTATAATTATATTGTATGGGGTGTGCTACTATTGGGCTGGCCATTGTGTTGGGCTACACTCATAGTACAATGCCCTCCTCTACTGTTGCACAGGTATGCATCCTGTGCCTTTGTTGTATGAGACCTGGAGATACAGGTTTCCTACTTTATCCTAGGAGGTATACATGGCCTGTAGCTGACATGCATGGGTATGTTGACCAGGGATGGTGAGGACAGCTGGATATTGGCACTACACAAACTTGCATACACAATGCTAGGCCATAAGCTGCAACACTGGCATGTAGTGTTCCAGCTTCTCCAGTGCCATGGCATACCTGTTTGAGTGAGGTACCATAGCTGTGCACAATGGTAAAATGTGGCACTACACAGCCCTGTCCATCCTGAACATGCACATGTGGCTGCTGGTGCACAGTTTGGGTATGTGGGTTTGTTTAGTGTTTAGGGTATATGGTATTGTGCCATGCATTCTGCAGCATACTATTGATCACATCTCCTTTGTCCTCCTCCAAAGACACCAGGGCCCAGCAAGGCCAAGCTAGGGTCAGGACAAGGAGCCAGGAGTGGCACTACCAGGACCACCAGCAGCAGGAGGAGACACCTATGACAGGGCCCAGTGTTACCAGGCCACTGAGGAACGATCTGTAGACGCATGTCCAAATAATTACCCTGCATTGTTTATTTCACCCTCTGGGCTCCAAGCTCCTAGAGCCATTACTGAATCTAGTGCACTCTTGTGTGGCGCTGCTGCTGCCTGTGCTGTTTTCACATCTGGCATGTCTTCCATTTGTCCATGGCATGGCTCAGTCATGCTCCATTGCAGCATAGCACACTCATTGTATGTGCAGTGTTTCGGGTCCTCAGTGCTGTCTCTGGTATGCCATACACACTCCATTGTGGCTGTTTGACTTCCTCTTTTTTATTTTATTTTTTAACTAGATTTTTTTTCAGACAACCAATACAGAATACATTTATACATATTCCATTGGATACAAGTAAGAGTATATGTTCAGGAGAACAAGCTTATCCATTTAGACACATAAATTAATCCTTAGGAGAACTTAAAAGTGAAAAAAGCATCCATACAATCGATAACACTAGCTGCACGAAAACTGATTGTCCTGCTCTCTTTTTCCTTTACAGGTTAGTCTCTGAAGTAGGGAAAAGTTCCATCTGCTCAAATAAGGTTCATCATCAAGATCTGGATCTTCCTTCCTGTCCCTAGCAAAGAAATCAAACTGGAAACAGAGAACGATTTTCAAACTTTTATCACCTCAAATATGCCATTTGCAACCCTGTAGACTGTTTAACTCATAATGGTTGTATTTTGTATATAACAAAAGAGAAAAGAAAAAAAAAACTAAGAAGATTATCTTTCATATGCTCTCCTTGATAGACCCGTGTTCGCCACAATAAAACCAAACATGTGTAAAATAATAGAAAGAACTGGCTATTTGTGGTACTTTGTTGGTATCTAGTAAGGGAATTATACATTGGTATCACCATTAGTTGCCTAATGCCTTTGAGGATAATGGTGTGGCCCCACCCCACCACTCTCCAGCCAAACTCCCTTAAAAGGTCAGTGGAGGAGTTTTTCTAACACTGTTCTACCTTCTCTTTCCTACACTAAATGATAATACAGTAACCATCTAGAGTTATACTTTTCCACCTGGAAGCACAGTTTAGCAGTAATAGCCTCTAAATGCTTAATGGTTTTGACATTAGCCATCCAGTGCGCCTTCATGGGAGTCTTAGGGGACAGCCAGTGTTGTGTAATGGCCTTTAGCACTGCTACTTTCAATGCTTGGAAGAGATATTTCTCATTTTATGAGTTCAAGCCCTCTGGGAGGAGACTCAGTACCAAATTAACAAAGGAAAAGTCTACCTGGAGTGAAACATATGTTGTAGGGTATTGATCACTAACGTCCAAAAGGGTTGGATTTTGTCACATTCCCAAAAATGTGATAGTACGGCCACACACACACACACTTCCCCTCCAGCACTTATCTGTGCTGTATTTACTCTAAATTCTTGGATATCTCAGGAGTAATGAAGAAGCGCATGCCCACCTTCCACTGAAACTCCATCCAGGAAAGACAGACTGGCCACCCTGTGAACAACCAACCATACCCAGCCCAGCCATCCCCCTCTAGATCCACCCTCATCTCTTGTTCCCACTTGTCCTGTATACGCTGGATTCCTAAGGTCCCTACATTCTCCTGTAGTAATTTATGTATTTGTGAAATGTTTTTCCTGGTGTCCTTTAGAATAGCCTTAGTTCAGATGAGCTCAACTCCTGGGAGTGGATCATTTGCCAAACTACCACCCCTGGCCCTGTTGTTATATAATGTCTGCATTGCAGGTATCTATAAAAGTCACGCTTGGGAATTCTGAATTCAGCTTGTAGTGAGTGAAAATCTGTGATATTTTCTTCTCTAATTAAGTGTTCCAGTCTTTTAGTAGCCAGCAGTTTTTCCTATCTCTCAAAATATTGGTCAGGCACCCCCATTGGAAATCCCGGCACGTACTTCAAAGGGATATATGGCCATACCAGCTAGGTAATTTGCCACTGTTGCCTTGCCCTAAGCAGATCTTCATAGTATGCTTTGTCCATTTATTCTGAACCTCAATAAAGGTGTTAGGGAGTATGACTCAGGGAAGGTACTCCAATGGAACAACCGGGTGTGCATCCACCTCCAGCTCTATCCAGCCATTTCCAGGTCTCCCAGCTATCATCTTAACTACTGGGTTTATCTGCGTTGCAATTTAATATTGAGGCAAATCTGGAAGCCCCATCCCCCTTCTCCCTTTCTAGCCAAAAGAATAGGCCATCTAATTCTTGGCTCTTGCCTAGCCCATATGAATTTGGTAAGGTTATGCTTAAGGTGTTTCCAATCTCTGAATCGGAAGGGATGAGAACAGAAATAGAAATCTGGGTAAGATGTTTTGTTTTACAGCCTTTATTTTGTTAAAGAGGAAAAATGGTAATGAGCGTGTCTGAGTATACTTGGGTCAAGAGACAGGTGTAGTTAGCTCTATGGAGGTCCTCCAGCTTAGTCGACACCCAGATGCCTAAATACTTAACCCTTCCCTTAGCTAATTTAAATTGCCTGTCCTCCGCCGTTATCTGGGGTAGCTGATCACTCAGGAGCAGTACCTCAGTTTTTTCCAGGTTAACCTGGAAGCCTGAAAGTGATTCATATTCTTGAAGAAGCTGGAGGAGGTAGGGCAGATAATCCTCCAGATTGGATAAGTATATCAGGGTATCATCTGCATATAGTGATACTTTTACAAATACATCTGCCCACCTGCAGTCCTGGTATCTCCTCTGCCTCCTGGATCACTTCTGCCAATGGATCCAGGCTGAGAACAAAAAGCAAAGGAGATAGGGGACAACTCTGCCTAGTGCCCCTTTTTATGTTGAAAAAGGGTACCATCGACCCATACTCTGGCCCTCGGGTGAGTATAACATACAGACATCCACCTGATGAAGTTATCACCCAAGCCAAAGTGCTTCATAACTGTTGTCAGTTAATCCCAATTGAGGTGATCAAACACCTTTTCAGTGTCCAGAAACAATGCCATCTGTGTGGCTCTGGTCCTGGAACTGCTTTGGATAACATTTAACAATTTTCTGATGTTGTCCCTCATATGCCTATTAGGAATAAAGCCAACCTGATCCTCGTGTATGAGCTGTTCAATATGGCATTGCAATTGAGTGGCCACAATTTTCATTAGGATTTTTAGATCTTGATTTAAGAGAGAAGTGGTCTATACAACCCACAGACAGAATGGGGTTTAGTTGGCTGGGGCAGCACTGCCACCAGTGCATCATTCCACAAGCTAGGTATTTCTCTCTCTTCGGTACAAGCATTAAACATCTTAATCAAGATCTTGGAGATTGGATTGATGAGTGTTTTATAAAACTCCTGGCTGTAACCATCTGGACCCAGCGCTTTCCCTGTCAGGAGTGATTTGATGGCTATTTTAACCTCCTGTTCCATAATCTGGGCATCCAACTCTTGTCAGGAAGTTGCAGTCAATTTGGGGAGTGTCAGTTTAGTAAGAAAAAATTCTGTTTGGGGGGTGACTTGTTCCCTTGATTTGTCCTCTGCATATAGTCTTGATAAAAAGCTCTAAACTGCTTGGCAATATGTCGAGGTCTAATCCAAGGTGAGCCAGAGTTTAGTTTGTTTTATAATTCAGTGAACCCATCTTGATGCCTGTTCCTTTCTTAGTCTGAAAGCTAATAGCCTAGAAGCCTGTCCCCCAATATCCTGGTATTTCTGCTGTGTGAAACTAAGATGACCCTCAGCTCTGACATTTTTGATTTCTGTTAGCTTTGCTCTGGTTTCTAGCAATTTTCTGAATATCTTCTTAGAAGGGACTTGTTTGTGTACGTTTTCTAGCTCTGTTATCTCTTTCAGCAACTTATTCTAGGTAAGAAGCCTTAATTTTTTGAGCTGAAGCATAGCTTATGATCTCCCTCAAGACAACTGCTTTTATTGCATACCAGGTTGAAAAAAATGGAGTACTGCTGCACTAAGTTGAAATCAAGAATTTCTTACACTTTGTTCTTAATTTGGGTAATGAATGCCTTGTAATTCAGTAATGGGACATTCAGTCACCAGAGGGGTTTGCGGTCTGAAAGACTCCATTGAAGTACCACAGATAATGGGGCATGGTCAGATAAAGTAAAATTATGGATTTTGGATTCTAAGACCTTATGCCAGTGTTCTGTATGGATATAAAAAAGGTCAGTTCTGGAGCAAGCACCTTGTGATGCCAAATAATATGTAAAATCTTTGTCTCCTGTGTGCTGTTTGCACCAAATGTCAGCCAAGCCCATTTATATTGTAAGGTCCATGAGGGTTTTAGTCACCTGTTTGTTAGTGTTCGATTTTCCTGAAGAGTAGTCCAAATTTACAACTGCATTAAAATCCTCCATAGCAGCAAGATGCCCGGTGGAAGAGGAGCTAATTTGTCAAACACCTCCCTAAAGAAGGTTTCTGCATTGTGATTTGGGGCATAGATATTAACCAGATGGGCTTTCTCTCTTCCCAGTTCCCCAGATATCCTGATAAACCTCCCCTCCATCCCTTTCTCCACCTACCCTAACTGGAAAGGGACATTTCTCTGAATCAGGATTGCAACCCCAGCCCTTCTAGAGTTAAGGGCTGGAGCTGACTCTACGTGAGAGAACCATCCTCGCCTCAACTTCCAATGTTCCAAAGCACTGAGGTGCATCTCCTTGGGGAAAACAATGTCTCCACCCAGGCATTTCAACCCTGCCAGTACTCATATTATTTTTACTGGAGAGTGGATCCCTTTAATGTTATAAGAGATTAAACAGATAGTATCCATGGTTAGGTATGGGGGCAATCAGCACATGTATAGAATCTGAAAACTGTAGTACCACTAAGAATTCCATGACAGCCACCATGAACCTGAACTTTAAAAAAAAAGAAAAAAAAATAAGAACAATAAACTAGAACCATAAACATTAAAACTAACAAGAACATTTCTAGACAGTGAAGTAACAGGGATAATGATTAGAAACAGATAGGGAGGGCAATGCTAAGATTCTTGCCTGCTCTGCAAGCTTCCTAGGTCAGGAATCCCTCTACAATAATTGCAGGAGGGAGTTGTTTACACAGAATCTCCACTGGACAAGGAGATCAAGGGTGGACCTGACTTTGGAGAACTCCCCAGGGGCAGATGAAAAACCCTTTACCATCAAAATGGGTAGAAACATCACCAGAGTATAACCCTTAAGTGCTGAGGTCTCGTAAAATGAGAGGACACCCAACATAACAGCCCCCTTCTGTGGCCTTTTTATATTTCTCATGAAGTTAGATTTCTCTGTGTACATCATTATACTGCCAAATGGCCTAGCCGGCCCCGCACTCCTCCCCCACAAAACAGCCTTCCCCTCCCTCACATTTACCACAGTCTTTCAATTTCTATTTTACAATCTGAGTTTACCCAAAGTCCTGAACATCTTGGTCTCTTCAATGCTGAGAGGGAATGAAGGAGGACTGTTCCTAAATAATCCACTAAATAGCCTGGGAGCAGGGGAAACAGGGCAGACCATGCCTATACCGGCAGACAAAATTTGATGGCACTCAGCAGCCCTTACTTGCATTGAGTTCACTTACCCTAGTTCAGTTAGGCTCTTGAGAAGTTGCCTTGGAGATGTTTAGAGCCTGCGTTTCTCAATTCTCTTGGTGGGGCATCTGCTTCTCTCCGGAGGCCCTTTGCAACATTTTGTGCAGGGCTGACGCTACTTTTGTGGGAAAGCAGCATCTCAAAGAGCATCGGTTTTTGTCTGGAACCACCAACCAGCTGTTTTCCAATAACTTTTTCTCCAGTGCCTCCATTGATAGCTCCGGTAGTGGAATTTTAAGTTCCTAAAGCTTGGGAGCAGCCTCCAAGAGGGATGAATAATCTTTGGGCCCACCTTCTAAATATGTCTTCAGCTTCGCTGGAAAATTAATTTGGACCCAGATTCCTTTCCTTTCTTTGAGCTCCTTAATCACAGCTTGGAGCCACAGCCTGTCTGCCTGGAGAACTGGGGAATATTCATGGTCAAAAAGATTGGCACTGACTGATACGTGAGATTTTTGTGCCTCCATGCCTCCTGGAGAATTGCATCTTTGGCCTGGAAATACACCATCCTAATGATCAGCAACTTGGGACAAGCAGCCGAGCTGGCTGGGTGGGGACCGAGGGAATGGTGGGCACTATTCATTTCCCAGTGAAAATCAGAAGGTAGTGATAATGCTGTTTTGAGTAGATGTTGGATGAAATATATCACCATTGGGAACCCCTCCTAAGCCCCCTCAGGGACCCCATGAATGCAGAAGTTATTCTTTCGGTTTTTATTTTCTAAATCTTTCATTCTGGTATTTAAATGTATCTCATGTCCCATTAAATAAAGCACCAAATGCTCAGTTGCTTCTTGAGTCTTTGCCACTACAAATACTTTCGTTGTATTGCTAGAAACTCTTATACAGTACTCAGACATCCTGTTTCAGATCTGCTAGGGATGAATAAATCTTCTGAACATGTGTTAAGATTTTATTCAGTTTCCAATGTGTGTCCCTAGGGGTTCTGTCTTCCCCTTCTGAGCCATCTGAGGTGTATTCTGACGGTGACCGCAACTGGGCTGATGAAGCCGCTAGGCCCTCCTAGTTGGTCGTCAGGACAATTGCTTCAACTTTGGAGTAGCCGACCTGGTTTTTGCCGATCATCCCCTATTTACGTTGTTGGGCATATGGACTGCTGGATGATACTGCTCGTACCCAAAGTAGACTTTAAACATGGCATATTTTAACAGATTTCACTATACGGCCATGGAGCTCGGGGAGGGAGATCCTCACATTGTGGTGACAACACCAGAAGTCCTGTTTGACTTCCTCCACCTATTTGCGTCAAGGTGGTTGATGTGTTGACCAGTTGTACTACTGTCATGCACATTACGCCACTCCTGTGTCCCTCATCCTGTGTGCACAGCTGGCTGAGTTCAGTGTATTTCTTTCCATAGGTGCTCAGAATACTGCTGGAAGGTGGCAGGATGTCATTATTCATGAGGGCAGGGACGAGCTACTCTTGTACCTGGTCTGATTGCTGAGGATGTTGGTCAGGATGGTAGAATAAAACACCAGGGTCATCTGGGACCTTCTGGCTGTGATACAATGCCAGCTGCAGCCACAGCAACCACCACCACTGCCTGTAGCCCCTTGATTGGGTTGGGCATTGGACACTGTTTCTGCTGACTGGTGGCTGCCCTTTTTGTTTTGATGGTTTTTAATGTGTGACTTCCCTTTTTATGTTTTTTTTTTTAATGGGTGTGTGCCCCTTTTTTGGTTTGTTTTTTATGGGTGGTGCTCTTCTTTTGGTTTGTTTTTTAATGGGCAAGTGCCCTTTTTGTTTTGTTACTCCCCCAATACATATGGTTGCCCTTTTTCTTTTGTTTCTCCACCCCCATTCTTGTTGTTGTTGTTCTGGTTTTTTTATATGGTTTGTTACCTTTTTTGTAAAGTACAAACTATTTTGATACCTATACTGTTGTATTGTGTGGCTTTCATTGGTGGCCTCCACACACCCACAGCTGCCCCCCTGCATTCAGTGCTATACTCAGTTCTATATTCAGTGCTGTATGCTGTACCCATGCAATGCATTTCTGCAGCATGTATATAGCCCTATATTCAAAATTGTGCTGGCACCTGGGCAATGCCTCTGAATATTCCATTAGTGGTGTACTGGCACTAGCACAGCTCAAGCGCAAGTGTAGTGCAATTGTTGCTGGCTAAATATGGGGCCCCATTAGTGGTCTCCACATAGGTATTAACAAACACCTGGGGCCCGATATTCAAATATGCGCAAAGTGCAGTGCAAAGATTTGCGCTGCACTTTCTGCTTTCCCAGGTGCCCATAGGTGCTATATTCAGTGAAATAGCACACCAGTGCTATTTCACTGAATATAGGGACATGGCAGCCCAGCACTAAGCCATTTAGCACTGCCCCAACAGGTCTCCTGAAGTATGCCACCGGAATGGACAGTGCTGGAGTGCTATTTCCACTATTCAAAGGGACCCATGCAAATAAGCCCATTGGGCATGCAAGGTGCTAAGTGTCCATTTGCATGCCCATTATGGGTTAATTTGTATGGGTAATGAGGCGGCTTAGTGCAGCACCACTCCTCCCAATTGTCCAGTCCCAGCCATGTATACATATCTCTGGTGCTAGTGGTCCCCCAGCAGGCAATCACCGGCTCATTCATTAAAATAAAAGGATCCCTGGTGCTAATGGTACCCCCTCAGCTGATCACTGGCCCATTCATTAAAATAAAAGGATCCAGGGTGCTTGTGGTACCCACCCAGCCAATCACTGGCCTGTTCTTTAAAATAAAAGGATCCCAGGTGCTAGTGGTAACTCTCCTCCCTCCAATTGCCAGTCCAGTTGGAATGTTGAATATCCCTGGTGCTAGTGGTAACTCCCCTCCCTCCATTGGCCAGCCTGGGTGGAATTTTGAATGTCCCTGGTGCTAGTGGTAACTCCCCTCCCTCCAATTGCCAGCCTTGGTGAAATTTTGAATGTCCCTGGTGCTAGTGATAACTCCCCTCCCTCTGACTGCCAATTTGAAAGTAAAACAAAAAATTCCTTGGCATCCAGTGCCCCCCCCACAGCACCAGGCATATTTTCCCACTCACCTCTGCAATATCCAGATGGTGACTGGCACAGACCTCCTCACACCTCCTCAGTCAGCTGCCATATGTACAGACAGGGAGCACGCCTCTTATTTATAGGACAGGGTGACACGTCCTGTTATATAAATAAGAGGCATGCTCCCTGCCTGTACATATGGTGGCCAGCCGAGGAGGAGTGAGGAGGGCTATGCAAGTCGCAGTATGGATATTGCAAAGGTGAGGGTGGGTAGGTGTACCCAGTGCAAATGGGGGGACTACTGGACACCAAGGATTTGTTTGTTTGTTTTACTTCCAGATGGACAACTGGAGGGAGGGGATTACCACTAGCACCAGGGATATTTAATATTTTGCTGGGGCTGGCAATCAGGGGGATGGGGGTTACCACTAGCACCAGGGATCCTTTTATTTTAAATGGTGGGCTGGCAATTGGCATGGGGGTGCCACTAGCACCAGGAATCCTTTTATTTTAAAGGATGGGCTGGAGATTGGCTGGAGGCTGCCAGGGACCACAGCGAGTGGTTGTGCTCCTCCAGTGGCCAATCGGCTCAGTGGCTGCATTATCTCTGGCTAGGGTTGCCCAGAATTGAGTTGGAGTTTTGTTTGGTGGCATCTGCATTGCGCAAAAGGACCATACTAAACCCTTTTGTGCAGTGCAGTGCCACTGAATATTGCGTTTCATGCATATTCATGGCCACACCCCTCTCCTTGCCTGCACGTATACATTATGTTTTGCATGGATGCTAATCCTCTTTGCGTGCACAAAAGCCCCTTTTGAATATGGGGCTCCAGCACAAAGCCCAGTTTGCATGGGCAAAGACCCATTAGTGCACGTGCAAACATTTGAATATCGGGCCCTGAGGTCAAAACACTGAACTCTACTTTTGGTATCACAGTCATTACCATCATAACTTATGAAGTAGCTGTAGAGGGATATGAATTCAAGTGGGGAATAAGAAACAAGGATAGATAAACTGTAAGCGATTAAGATCCTATTATAAAAATTTTCTCAGTAATTTCAGGAAGCAGAAAACTAAGAAAGATGTACAGTATGTAATACTAGCTGAATACTACTCATAATATACTTTTTTAAAGCATTTTTACTGAGGTGCATACAGGTTTTTACAGCTCAGATTCTACCTAAAGATTTGTATCAGCACTATTTCTCTATGAAGACATGCATTCTTACCTGTATGTATACATAGTACAATAAGCTTCCTTGTACAATTCTTACAAGGTATCATTTATCCTTCAACTAGGGCTGTGTGAAATTAAACTTCGGTCAGTGGAATTTTGGTGAAATTTTGAATTAAACTTTTGAGAAACATTAGAATGCACTTTAGCAACTTTTGTGGGAATTTTAACTTTGAATGGCAAAATAAATGTATTCCACAAAACTGATTACTGTTAGTGGTCAGTTCTGCAGAATTGTATTGCACAGTTTAATACATTAATCCACAAAAACTCCAACTGATGGATCCGCAAAAACTGAGGTACATGGTTGGCGCATTAAGAAAGGGGCAGTCAGCACTAACTGTAAATACAACACAAAAGTTCCATGCACTGGAAACAGGGTTCTCAAATAACAAGCATTTGTCAATGCTGAATGTTTGCTTACTGGCATTGGCAGTGGTAGTGTAGAAGTTACAGAGCTGCGTAATAGGAATGGCAGTGAAGTATTGAACTGAAGCCAACCCCACCACCACCCTGCAGAGAGTGACAGGCATTGGGGTGTGCATTTGGGTCGTCAGGCATAACGGCCATGCCATTTCACCACACCCCACTCTGCAGATACTGACAAGTGTCACGTGTTCCTTGGGGTCTTTGGCCCTTATGCGCACCCCATTTCATTAGGAAATACGGTGAGATGGGTGCAATATAGGAGAATGGGGTGAAGTTTAGGGCCGAAGAGTCCAAGGCATACCTCGATGCCTCTCAGTGACTGCAGGTGTGGAATGGTATGAGCATCACAGGCAAGAATCCCAAGTCACACCCCTGATTCCTGTCATTCTCTAGGGTTGGGCGATTTAGTTGAAAAGCCTAATACCTCAGGCATTCGTTGGTATTTTAACTCCAAATTTTCAACATGTTTGTTTTGTGACCCCACCTCATGAACAGGGGGAATATCAGTTTGGTAGCCGAAAGCTGCTTATGCACAGTGACTACGGGATTTAGCACCACAGGTGCAAAAATATTCCGAACAGGTTGTAAAAAATGACAGCTGTACTCTGTCATGGGGAGGTGTAAAAATGGCTATGTTGCAAATGTGTAGTAAAAATATTTAAAAAAATGGTGAAGTCACGAGCGTACATAGAAACTGTGCAACGCACACCCGTTATATAAGTAGGTTGGGGATATTTTATAGCAGATTGTCAACTCAGGCATTTTGGTGCCTCCGATCATGAACAGTGTCACTGTGATTTTCTTTATCTGTGCCAACAATGATTTCCTACAGCCAATCACATCTCTGCACTGAAAGTGTGAAACACACTTCGCCATGTTGTGAAAATGGCAGCTGTACTGTTCATAAGGAAGTGTTGAAAAATGCCACTAGTGAAAATCTGGACTGAAAATATTACAAAGTCATGAACTAACGAGGATGCGTGGAAACTGCACAATGCTCACTCGTAACACAGTCATTTTATGGACTTTTGTCACCAAATTTTCAACATAGCCATTTTAAGACCTCTGCTCATGAACAGTGTAACTGTGATTTTCTTAATCTGTCCTAAACATTGCTTTCGCACACCAACAGCACCATTGTGCGCTACATGTGCGATAACACATTTTGGGTGACATATGAAAAATTGCAGCTGTACTGTTCATAAGGAAGTTTAATAAAATGGACATGTTGAAAATCTAGAGTGAAAATATTAAATTTGCAAACTTACGAGCATGCATAGGAACTGTGCAACGCACGCTCGTAAAAGTCATTTCTAGGCATTTTTCCACCAAGTTTTCAACATAGCCATTTTAAGACCTCTGCTCATGAACAGTGTCACTGTGGTTTTGTTAATGTGTCCATACATTGAGCTTGCGACACCGACTGGCGCCATTGTGCGCTACATGGGCGGAAACACGCTTTTGGGCAGGATGAAAATGACAGCTGTACTGCTCATAAGGAGGTGTGGAAAAATGGCAATGTTGGAAATCTGGAGTGGAAATATTGAAAATTCGCAAACCTACTAGTATGGTGGGAACTGTGCAACGACACTAGTAAAACAGTCATTTTAGGAATTCTGTCACCAAATTTTCAACATTGCCATTTTAAGATCTCTGCTCATGAACAGTGACACTGTGATTTCCTTAATGTGTCCATACACTGAGTTCGCATGATCGCGCCATTGTGCGCTACATGGGCGGAAACAGCTTTTGGGTGAGATGTGAAAAATGACAGCTGTACTACTCATAAGAAGGTGTGGAAAATGGCAATGTTGAAAATCTGGAGTGGAAATATTGAAAATTCAAACCTATGAGCGCATGAACTGCGCAAATACACGCTCGAAAACAGTCATTTTTAGGTTTTTCACCAAATTTTCAACATAGCCATTTCAAGACCTCTGCTCATGAACAGTGTCACTGTGATTTTCTTAATTTGTCCCATACATTGATTTCGCACACCGACTGCGCCATTCTGCGCTACAAGGGCGGAAACACATTTTGGGTGAGATGGGAAAAATGACAGCTGTACTACTCATAAGATGGTGTGGTGAAATGGCAATGTTGAAAATCTGGAGTGAAAATATTGAAATTTCGTGAACTTACGAGCCTGCGTAGGAACTGCGCAACGCACGCTCGTCAAACAGTCATTTTTTGGAATTTTGGCACCAAATTTTCAACATGGGGGTTTTGGGCCCCCTTCTCATGAATGATGTCACTGTCATGGCGGTATTTGGTCCCAAGGGTGATTTCACAGTCACTGCACAGTCACTGCGCGAAATCACCCTTCGAGCCTGAATAACGCCATGACAGTGACATCATTCATGAGAAGGGGTCCCAAAAACCCCATGTTGAAAATTTGGTGCAAAAATTCCCAAAAATGCCTGAGATATGCAATAAAGTTGAAACCCCCTATCTAGCCCATTATACAGCTTACCGGCATTTCCTCAGTTCGCGGTCGGCTTTGAAGAGTGCAGACGTGTTCCCGGTCCACCGAAGATCGTCTCGCCGGAGTCCGGAGGTAAGTATGGGGTGAGGGGTGTGGGAGGCTGGTGCAGTGGTGGGTGCGGAATGTGGAGGGGGCTCCGAGACGCACGTAGGACAGTTTTTGTTTTACAGGTAAAAAAAAAAAAGATGTTATGGGATTGCTTGCCACGCTGGGGTGGCCTCAGCTGCACAACGACTTTGGCGTTTCAGCCAACGGGGATTGGGCATCCCGCCGCAAAACCTATTGGGATTTGCCACGCTGGGTGGGCCCCAGTGTGGCACAAGAACTTTGGGTTGCCCAGCCGATGGGGATTGGGCACCCCTGCCGGCAAAATTATTGATTGCCACGCTTGGGTGGGCTCCCAGCATGACACCAAATACTGGGAAGGGGGAGGAGACGATGCAGCAGCCGACGGGATTGGGCACCTGTCGGCTATACGCCATGCGGCGGGGCGCAAGCGTAGCGGCAGGGGTGGAGCTGCGTAGAACAGCCGATATCTTATCGCTGCTCACTGAACTGTAGCTCCTCTTTCAATCAGAGTGTTACTGCATTTTGGAGCGTGTCATAGACAGCTCCAAAATGCATTGGCTTACAGGGGCTGCGCCTGCCAGCTTGCTGCCTGAATTGGAGGAGGAGGTGACACACCTCCGAAATCTCCGATGATGGCACTATGTTTCTTGCACATGCGTGCAAGCAAACATAAAAAGCAGAAAGTTGCTTGTGTGTTTCCAACAGAATGATTTATTGTACTCACAAAAAATTCGACAGAGAAACCACACCGGAGTAATTTGTAAAAGACGCTGCCACCACAAAACCGGAGGTGTGGCTTAACCAGGACAGCATCACATTTAAATACACATGGCTCATATTTATTCATTTATACATGTTAAAGCCCCATTAACATATATTTAGAAAAAAAAATAATTAATTTGCAAAAATTAAAACAACATAAATAAACTTAATACATTCAAGTAAAATGAAACTAATGCAGAGAACCCTCTTAATATACTTCATTAATGAAGTTTAATTTTGCAGTGTCAGCTAGTCAATATCTGTTTCACAGTACTATGTGAATTACAGCGTGCCTCTGCATACAAACGTTTCAGAAGCCAAACATGTAAAAAAGCAAAGATTGGAAGGGAGTATAGAAAAGTTCAATTGTCAAGTCCATATACTGTATGGTGAAACAGGGACACCCTGTCGACTGTGATAGTATGGTTGGATGAAAAATGCTAGCGTATGCCAAAAAGTAAAGCAGTGTGCAGTGACTCAGTGATCGTTCACAAAATCCAAATCTAAGTAAATAATCGTTTAAATGGACTATCGAGCCAAACTGACAAATCTACCTGCTGTTAAACAGTAAAAACTTTTTGATCTCATATAGTGCTGAGCTCGAAGACTGGCAAGGGAAACTTCGGAACCTCACACTGTGCTCAAATTAAAGTTAACAGGGAGGTCACTAATTCAAGTGACTGTCCAAAAGGGGGATGGCTTGATGGAAGCTCAAACAATATATATTTTAATGCATGGCAATATGTAATTGATATTTTGAAATATTTTGACACCGTTAAAGACCTTGCTTCCCTCAATGGCCACATTCCACAGTCACAGCTGGCCTCCCTCTCTGCCTGTCTGACATCCTGCCCCTCCCGTGCAGCCTGTCCAGCCCTCTCTGGCCATGGCTGGGTCCTGTTGTCTGTGGAGGAGGACAAAGGTGACATGATCAATTACAGGCAGTGGAAAACATGGCACATTACCATGGAACATCCACACTACACATGCCTGCACACCAGTACTGTGCCTCTGCTGTCATGTGCAGGGTGGAGATGGACAGGACCATGCATTGAGCTGTCAGGCAGGCATGCACAGCTATACTGTGGCACACAGAAAGGTGACCCCAGTGACTGGGTACAGAATCAACACTAAATAACAGTGTTGTAGCTAAGACTTAGCACTGCGTATGAGTGTTGTAGCTAGGACTTAGCACTGTGTATGCAAAGTGCTGACTTTTCCATTAGCAGATTATATCCTTTAACCACTAGAGGGCCCAGTTATAGGCACACTTACCCAATCCAACACAATATAGTTCCTGTCTCATTTCACTTATTGTGTGGTCAGTCTATCACTATTCATCTCTTTGCCCCTCCCTCTTCTACTGATTGATACTGATTTTTCCCATTTGCAGCTTATAGTCTTTTCGCCCACTAGAGGGTTTTTCCCCCAACCATTCCAAAGCTGCTCTACATATCCTTACTCTCTACTACTCCTGGCACTCTTCCTTTATTGCTCAGCTGCTATGGGTACCTACTGTCCATTACTAAGTCTGCTGTCCTTCACCCTCTTGGTACAGACCTCACACCGACTGGAGCACCTTTCCTCCACACTAGGCACCTCATCCCCAGACTACCCCACAGTGACTCGGCCCTCCCCCACCCTCGACACACCTGTGATCCCCCAACACCCCCACCCTGCCAACACCCCCACTCCTTCCGCCCTCCAATGCCTGACCTGGACCCAGCTCTCCCCTGCCATTCCCACCCTTCACACTTTATCTATCCCATGCACCCTGATTGTAAAGTCCTCAGCTGGGTGTCAACCTAAGGGTCTCCATTGCCACTGGCCACTAACCAGAATAATTACACTGCTATTATTATTATCTGGTAATGTACACCCAAACCCAGGACCTATTGCTTCCAGCCCTTCAAAATCCTGTACTGCAACTGGCCTCCGCTTTGCATCCTTAAACATTTGCAGTCTCCTAAAGAAATCTGCTGCCCTTCAGTGCTGGGTCGTTCAACATCAACCTGACATAATTGCACTGGTAGAGACTTGGCTCTCTAAATCCACCCCTGACTCCACTATCACTCTCCCAGGATATATCATCTACAGGGAAGACTGAGTAGGCAAATGCAGTGGTGGTTGCGCACTACTCATATGGGACTCCTTAAAGGTCAGGCACGCCCAGCTCCTAAACTTGATTATGGAGCCCAAGCTCTCACCTTAAAAATCACACCTGACCCCGCCTGAGGTCCTCTCTTCCTCATGGTCTCCTACGTACCACTGAGGAATCAAATCCAAGTGGTCCAGTCCGTCCTTGACTATCTCACATCTCTCCCTCACAAAGTGGAGCAAGTCATCCTAGGTGATCTCAATGTTAACTGGCTTGCCTCCACTGCCTCCCATATAAGGGACTCCTTTGCTGCCCTGGATATGTCCCAGTTAGTCACCCAGCCCACCAGATTCAACCACTCTACTGGCACCAGCACACTCCTAGATGTTGTTATATCTAACCGCCCCAACAAAATCCAGGATGTCACTGTCCTCCCCAACTCTCTTAGTGATCACTCCCCAGTCCTCTGTCTCTGGTCATCCTCCACTCTGAAGCCAGTGTCCCAGGCCACTCTACGCTGCCGTTTATGCCCCAGCAGCCTCATAAAATTAAAACAATACCTAGCCCAGTTAGACTGGTCCTCATCCAGTGCGCCTGACATTGACTTGGCTCTGACCACTTCACAAATGCCTTCTGTAAGGCTTGTGACCTTTTCCCCTCACCAGGATCTGCTCCAAAAAATGCAATGCCCCATGGATCACCCCACCCCTCCTCCAGAGACTCAAAAACAGAGATAATCTCTGGCACATTGCTGTAGAATCTGGAAAGGCGTTTAACATACAGGCCTACAACGCAGAATGGAATAAGTGCACTTGGGCCATTAGGCGGGCCAAGGCAGAGCACTACCAGACTACCCTCACTACCACTTGGGGTTCAGCCCGGACCTTCTGGGATAATATGAAAGCACTAAATGGGAAGTCCCACTCCCCCCCCACCATCTCAGCTCTCTATCAATGGCCCCCCTTACCACAGATCCACTCCTCATAGCCGATTGCCTTAATACTACCTTCTCTGACCTAAGCTCAGTCCTCCCCAGCAGCTTCTTTGACCCAATCCCCACCTCTCTCCCTCTGGTCCTGCATCACCCACCATTCTACCTACGCACCCTATCCCCTCAAGAAGCCAGGCCACACCTGCTAAAAGCCTTAGGCAGCAATAACCCCAGCAGTGACCCCCTCGACTCCAGGATCCTCCGTATGGTCTTGGACGAAGTCCTAGTCCCCCTGACTGACCTTCTAAACCAGTCTCTATGCCTGGATCAGTTCCCAAGTGCTTGGAAAGCTGTTGAAATCACACCCATACATAAGAGTGGGGAACGATCTGCCCCCAACAATTACCGGCCCATCTCCATCCTCCCCCAACTCTCTAAAGCCCTTGAAAAAGTGGTATTGATCCAGCTCTCTGAATACCTAACCAAGTATGACATTATGTGCCCAGAACAGCACGGTTTCCACCCAGGACACAGTACAACCACGGCTGTCCTGGAATTCTCCCAGCACCTGCGTGCTGCTCTCGACTCTGGCAGCCTTGCAGGAGCAGTGTTCGTTGACCTCTCCAAGGCCTTTGACACTGTCTGTCATCCCCTTCTACTCGACTCACTCCACCAACTTGGCTTCTCTGGTGGTCTCATTTCCTGGTTCTCTAGCTACCTCTCTGCTAGATCCCAGCATGTCAAGATCAGCGGCTCCCTCTTCAGCACTCTTCCTGTTCGCTCCGGGGTCCCTCAGGGCTCCATCCTGGGTCCAATACTTTTTAGTCTCTACCTCAACACCCTCCCCAGTTCATGTACTGGTAAAATGCTCCTCTACACTGATGATGCAGTCCTCGTTGCCTCACATCCCAATTCCACCTCCCTCCAATTATCCCTCCAGCAAGCTTACAACCAAGCCGAAAGGTGGTTCGGGGACCTCAGACTGGTCATTAACCTAAAGAAAACCAAATCAATGCTCTTCTCCCACCACCACAATAAAGCTAAAAATACCCCCCTCTTGATTATCCCTAGCACTCTGCACCCGCTAGAACAAGTGACCACATACAAGTACCTAGGCATCACGTTCAATACTGCCCTCTCCTTCCACACCCACATTAATGCCCTGTCAGCCGCCATTAACTCTTGGATTGGCCTGCTATACTGGCACAGGGACTGCCTGCCTCAGGTTTCCCTCAGGCTGGCCATCACCTCCTCTGTCTTGTCCCTCATGGACTATGGCTTGCCCATCTATGCTGCAGCTGACAACACTGCCCTCTCCAAAATCCAACTCTCCATCAATAAGGCCTGTAGGTTCCTGACTGGTGCCCACAGCCAAACTCACACCTGCCTTCTCTATACTACCACCAATCTTCTCAACTTTGAGGAGCGACTGCTCTACTAGACCTGCCTTCTTGCTAAGAAATCACTGCTAGGACTTTCCTCCCCGGAGATCTCCACCTCCCTACAGCAGCCATCTTCGTCCATCATTACCCATAGCTCTGTTAAGGCCACTTTCAAAGTGCTCAGAACCAAGGCCTCTCTTGCCCAGAGATCCTTCCTCTACCGAGCCCCCACCTGGTTCAACTCCCTTCCTAGCTGCATCTCCAACTTGCCAAAAATTGGCTCCTTCAGAACAGCCCTTAGGAACCATATCTTTAATACCCGCTGTTGTAGGTGCAACTAACCCCCTGTTGTAACCTGTGGTTCCCACCCGCCTTGCCCCATGGCTCGACAGCATCCACTGGACAGCCTCTCCCTCCCCCAGACCTACCCCTTCCCTACTAGGTCCAAACAGGGATGTAACACGCTGTCTTCTCTGAGTACCTACTATATCTATGAGTGTAACTCACAATTCTGTAACATTATGTAACTTAAGTAACATCCAAACTAATACATTATGTAACCTAAGTGTATCTATGTTAAATGTTCCTTTTACTGCACCTGTAATGTTATCATCTGTTTTAATCTGCACTGTAATGACTGTCTTGATGCCTGCCCCCTGCGATGAGGTGTCTTTGTAAATGAGTCTCTGACTCAAAGGTTGTAAACCCAATTTGTAATAAATAAATGAATAAATGAAGACCTGCTTGGTGCGTCCGTGCCACTTTCCTTGCTACCCTTCCCAACATACTCATACATGTCAACCAAACACCATGCACATCTCATATTACTTAGCTAGATACATGTAGCATGATGACTTATACAAATTGAACATAATAATTGCACCATCACAACAGTATGGGTGGATATTTTACCATAGGAGTAATCAAGCACAATATCAGGTCCTTGATTGTCACACACTTGAGTTCAATTCCAAACAATGCATTAAATGACTTATGCATACCTGCATGCAAGCTACATACCACAGACAGTGTACGTGGAACAGACAATGACTGCAGCAACATACTATATTGTTCAGTACACCTAACACCCTGGTTAGAAGTACACACCAAGGTACAGGACATATCTGTGCAACCTGACACAGTATCTAGTAACATACTGTGATCACATGCCTATGTGGTATTGCACACAGTTAGTGAAATGGCAAGCAGCATTGCTCTCAGATCCACAGAGATTCCTCTATTGTACATGGAAATGAAAGCATCTACAGGGACAGTGGCCCCATAAACCTGCATTGATTATACAGGACAATACAGCAAACCAATTCCCAGGAAACATTGTTCTTTTCCTCAGAGACAATAACAAAGCAGTTCTGCAGCATGGAAACAGTACTGCACCTCAGACACCACATCTACCATGCATACAGCTTGCTGTATTCACCTGGCCTTGGTATAGTGCCAGTGTCAAACAGCCCCCAACTGTTGGAGTTACCGTGGCTCCCTCCAGCTCAGATCACTGAATCTGAGGTGACATTAGTCTCCCATCTCAGTTATGCCTGTCCTAGGGGTCAGGCACCACCCCACCGATGCCCACATCTCATACCTGGACCTGTTAGATGCTTTCCCTCTCCCCAGCAGCAGCTCCACTCTGTCCATCACCAACTCAACCAGACTGACCAGATTCAACAGACAAACACCTGGTATTTCTCTGTCTGTCCCTCCTGACCCTGGTTTGCCTGTATGACATTATCGTTCTATGGTAAACTCCCTCTCACTTGCCAAGCCTCTTCCTAGACTGCCACAGCTATCCTAATTAGGCCTAGTGTTAGAGTTGTATGTTCAACATTTGTGCAGTGCTAATGTCAATTTGCACAGCATTAAGAATGGTTCTGGGTGGGGGGATGTCTGACTGCACTTGAAGAGCGACGTGCTTTCTGGGTGCATCGTGAGCACTGATAACATTATACTGCACGTGTGCAATGACTGTGCAAAGTCGTAGCATGCACATCCATGAAGCATCTAGAATGTTAGTGGATATTGTATGATGTCATGGCCATCACCGTGCTGCCCGTAGCAATTTACTAGTGCAGCACTATAATGATACCGCTAGGCACAGAAATGCAGTATTGAAACAGTGCATGCAAATAACCTAATTATAAAGCCTGTGCCCTAAAGTCACATTTGCATCTCGTTAATGAAATGTCTGTAGTATGTAGTCATTTGCATGCTTACTTGTCCCTGGAGCAACTGAAATGAGCAATCAGCACCACACAGCTTCCACACGGGTACTGTAGACAGCCAGAGGTAAGTGTATTTTGAAATGGCCTACAACAAAGGCTCTGATTTTCTGCAGCAATTTGGGACCAAAGTCTGTGGCAGGGCTGCTATTTATCACAGAACTTCTGTGACAGTGGTTTGTATTTTCTGCAGCAGTTCTGCAGCAACAATGAATTGCCACATCACAGCATTAGCTTTTCATCTGGACAAAGCATCCATAGCAACAGCTATGGCAACCAGGAGGGGGAAACACACAAAACCACTAGTTCACAAAGTAAACTCACAAACTTTTATAAACATTAAAAAAAAAAAGTATATATAAATTGCAGGAAACCACATTAATGCTGACATTAGTCTTGAAGAACTCAAAGTGTACAAGATTGGAAAATGAAAAATATTAGTGTTTTGGGTCACTAGAGTCTTGGCAAATCATTGGTGGGATCTTCCTTGGGGTTGTAACCATAATGCCCAGTCCATCCTCATAGTGAAACACTCTTCAAAAGTAGAGAAATATGGTTCACTACATGCTGCCAACAAAATGAGTCAATACTTTCTTCACACAGGGCCCTCTGGGTCTTGGATGAAGAAAAGAGATCATTCTGACCATGTTTGCTCAAGGTGGGCATTAGGGCTGTCAACCCTAAACAAAACCCCACCACTGATTTGCCAATACTCCGGATGCCCCAAACCCTAATGTTTTTCATTTCCCTACTTTGTGCGCTTAGGATTCTTGAACCCTAATGTCTGCATTAATGAAGTTTCTTGCAATTAATTTCCCTTTTTTCTGATAATGGAATCATATTCTCATTTGCGCAGGCTCCTAAATGAAATAAATAGAATACTAGAGATAGTCATGAAGCAGTGCATTGGCCCATTACGTCTTGACATGGATGTCAATACCTGGTAAGGGAAGGCTTCCCGGCCTGCCACGATATGCCTTGTGTGAACCAGAACACTGCTCTTCCCCTTCCCAGGCTGAGGATGATGCTGCACGCTGCAGCACCTTCCCTCCAACCTTGGTCCATTCAGCCAGCCAACTGAGCTTACACCCAAACTCAGGTCATTAGCAAGGGATGGCACTGTGGTCCCAACTGGGCCAATGGATGTCCCTACAAACAATGTTACTTCATTAATTGTTTTTGAGACATTTTGACCCAAAAATGTCAACAGAGTCTTCTTATGACCCCTCCTTCTGAACATAACAGGTGTCCTTTAATAAAATACTGAAGAAAATGTAATTTCATGTCACAATTGCAAATCACATTTTGGCCAGCGTTTGAAAAACAACAGCTGTCATTTTCATGAGGTAGTGTAAAAATGGCTAGGTTGAAAATTTTTGGTCAAAATATTGAAATGTACCAAAGTTATGAGCATGCATTTAAAAAATGTTATAAAATGGCAACAAAATGTAGAAATCTAATTAGCTGAGAGACATCACCTGACCATGCATTAAATCTCCATAAACACATGGTCAAGTTCCAAATCTCATTTTTCACCAGCCAAAAACCTGCTTTGACCCATTTTATATGTATGATAAGCCCCTCCAGGCTGTACATCATCCTTTTAGGTCAATATGTCACACAGAATACCATGCATGGAATACTGCCCAGAATACATTGCACAGTGCACTAGTGTGATAGGGTACACAACCCCTCAAGACAGATATGCTGTATGCATGGTTATGTACCCTATCGCGCATGGGTGGGGAGGAGGAGTTAAGTGGAGGTGAAGACCTCCATTCGGGAGGTGGTCTGCTAAGCTGCCACAGTGGCTCAATGGGATGAGCCACAGAAGTACAGGAGATTCCTAATCCCAATCCCAGACTTTTTGCAAACTACATTGTGCAGTTTCTTTTTTTTCTCCCCGTGGTGTTTCTCCCTGTCCCCTTGTTGAACCCTCCTGGAGTTTATTATTTTAATGGGGGGGTGCATGGGGCTGAAATGCTTTTCTGCAGTTTATATCTGTGGCAGCAATGTTTTTGCTGTATTCACAGTGTGGTACATGGCTGTGCAGTAGTTACCAGCAACATTATGACCCCATGCCATGCATCATAGGATTTAATGCACTTCCTAGGGGTGTAAGGACACTCTGCCTTCGACCTTATGCCTTACTACACCTCTGGGGCATGCATTAAAATCCTATAATGCACAATCTGTTGTGGCTTATGAGTTACTCAATGTATACTCTTAACATTATTGTTTTTTTTTATATTTTTACTCCAAATTTTCAACATAACCTTTTTATGATTCCATCTTATAAAAACAGGAGGATAAAATTATCAAATCCTACCCAAGAGGAGATTTCATACAGTGACTATGAAGTCACCTTTCAGGTCAGATTTTTTAAAGTTATATTTTATTAATTTTTTAACATTGATGCATATATACACAGAAACGGCACACAATTCTTATCCTCTGTATATTAATGCATTCTAGTCCATTGCCTGGAAGAAAAAGACAGAAAAAAGTCAACAATTTAATCACTACTCTGAAATACCTGAGATTACTCTGTCTAAGTTAATTTATACGAGCTTTAATTAAAGTCAATGACTTGTGAATATACAATTTAATCCTCTCTGAGGAAAACAAACATTCACTTGACAGGAAAACACTTTAAATTATAAGTCAGATTAAAGTATCTGGCATTCTCTCTCTGAGCATACATTTAAAGTGCAGGTATCCACTAAATTTCAGCAGTACTGCACTTTAATTTTATTTTTGCTCAGGGTTTAATTAACTTTGCCTTAATACCTGCTGTCTGTGTGGTTTGTTCCCCAGAATGATGTCCTTTCTGTAGACTGTGTCCCAAAGATGCATGTACAGTAGAAGAGATGCCTTTTTTTATTTCTTTGATCCCTTAATACACAGTGAATCCCGAGTCTTAGTGATGTCAGTTACAGACAACCTCTGGTCAGAGCTGATACAGCTGTGGAGAGCTTTTAGGAGTGGCAAGAGCATGGAAAAGAATATGCAGTGCTTTCATTGCACCAGAGTTAGCCATAAGTAATACTGCAGTAATTACAGTACTGCGCGAGCATGATATTCGCACATGTGAAGTTTGCCCTGTAGTCAGCCCCGCACAACGTGGCAATGCTGACATAATTATGTATGTAGAATATTCATGCATGCGCAGTTTGTCAACATCACCATGTTGCACACAATGTCCGTCAGTACTGCAGTTGCAGAACAGAAAAGTAGTGCACCGGGAAGTGGGTATGTTTATGTGGCTTCTGGAGGGGAAAGGCTGCATAAACAGAATAATTGGAAACTGTGTCGGAGTACTGTGGCAGCACATCAGACAGCAGTCTGGTTATGTGCTTCCACAGTGCTGTTATACAAATCTGATGATGGCATAACATCCATGGAGCTTGGCCCTTGCAGTTGTAAAAATCAGACTCAGGAGGAGTCCATTAAGAAACTAGAGATCTGGTCTGGGATTTGCTTGTCATCACAGTCACTTTCTCATTCTTTTCTAAACAGTAATTTCTGGCAAATGTTCCTTAATCATTACCTCCAGTAGCTCCATATGAAGTCCGAACTATCCATTGTTTATCTGACACAAAATGTCCAGCCAGGAGGTAATGAGTTAACCATATTGATCTCAGCACTGGTAGATGACTTCTGTTTTTTTCCCTGATTGTAGTAGCAGTCTTGAAGTGGTAGCTGCCGGTGGTAGCATGCTCTGGAAAAAAGTGGTCGCCATGCTCATCTGCATATTTTAAAAATGATGCCTTTCCTTGTTTTTGCCTTAAAGAAACTGTTCCCTTTAACACCAAAACAAGGAGTCAGTTATGGCCTCCACCCCCTTTTGCTTCAAGTGAAGAACGTCATTGTGGGTTTGCATCAGATGTAAAGTGGCAGCCATAGATGCAAAATATTGTTAAACAGGAATCAACTGTATGTAAAAGCTCTTTCTTTTTTTTGAAAGTGTGCTTTCTTAATGTTGTCAATACCACTCTACCCATGTGTAGTCTTCCCCTGTATTTCTGTAACCCAAGTACATTATTTTACATTTTTGTGTTCAGGAAAAAAATGCCTTTCAAATGAGGGTAGTCATTAATCTAAATTCTTTATAGTTTTTTATGTTTCCTTGCACATGTGCAAGAAACATCTTGTAGTAGAATGACATTTCAGAGGTGTGTCAGGGATGAGTCCAATGCACATAAATCTACAGTGCATTTGTCCCAGGCAAATCAATGAGCATGCAACCAGACCGTGAAAGAAATAAAGTGCTTGAATGAGAGCGCTTCATTCCTTTCATTCATGCCCTTACTGATCTTACTGCTTGTCTCCCCACCCATCCTGCAGATGTCCAGGTACCCATCTATACACTGCATCCCCCCACTCTCTGTGCCATAAGCAATAAACAGCCTTAGCAGTATAGAACAAATAAATGTTATTTGTCCTTCCCCAGACAGACATCCACTTTGAACTTGTTTGCGTCTGTGTGAATAACAGGTTGTGTTCTTGTCCCTGAGCTCCTCTCTCTCCAGTGTTTCACGTGTGCTGCAATGCCCAGCCTTAGCATTGCTCTCTGTGATGTTATCTACTGACCCACCCTATGGATCTCCTAGTGTCAAAGCTGCCTCAGTGTGCCCCCCCATCCTGGCTGCACAATACAAGGAGCAAGAGTGATGAGAAGTGAGGCAGCATTGCCTGCAGAGCTGTGGTTTAACCCAGGATGGTGCAGAAAGAGAGTCATGGGCTGCAGGAACAGACACAGAAAAGGAGAAGCAGTAGCACCCCCACAAAAGAGAGCACAGGATCGAAAGTGGTGGTGAGTGGTACCAGTGTCAGGGACAGATCAGAGAGAGAAACCCCAAACAGTGACAGGAACATGCTGAGATGTGGCAAGTAAGCAGAATTAGAGTGATCACCAGGTGACAGGCTGTCACTATTGCAGCACCACCTTGGCAGTGTGAGAGTGGGGTCAGTGCAATGTAGACCATAACCACGATGACCGGTGGCTCCAAGACCTGCACCTGAACAAACATTCATTTAATGGGTGTCCTGTCTCTTAGCAGAGTCTACACCCACCTCCACCCCCACCCACCGAGAGAGACACAGCAACAGCGAGAGCTGCTTCCAGTGCGGCATATATGTGCAGCTCTAATCTGTTCTAGTCAGAGGTGGTGTCAATCTCCCCCAACAGAGAAATGGAGTACAGCGTGCACCTGAGCTTGGCTGCCATTCATTTTATTTCCGCTCACTCTTCTGGCACATTGCTGTTGGTTTGACATTCTGTTTGTCTTTCTGAAGCTCAGTGGAAACAGATAGCACATACAGAGAGACAGAGAAAGTGGCAGCAAGAGTGCCGTGGCTGGGACAGAGTGCCGTGCTGTAGGGTTTTCTTTTCACCATGGTGAAGCGGACTTTAGAGATAGAGTGAGAGACCAGGAGAGAGACAATGTAAAACAAACTCAGTGTATCTATTCCATCACTGCACAAAAGAAGCACCCGGACAGAGCCAGAGACAAATATGTGGGTCACATATCTGCCCCTTCACATTGACTATCAAGGTGTAGGGTTGGCACTGGATGGGCACCCCTTGGTAGTTGCTGCCCCCTATACTCTCAACTCTCATCAGCACATATGGAACAATCTGCAGTAGCCACAGACTGATGTAGGTTACTCATCTTCCCTCCATACCCATCCCACTCCACACAGGTTGGCACAGTGACAAGGTGACCTTCAGGTGGGCAGCCCAAGGTAAATAGTGGCCTGTGGCCTGGCAGAAGTTGGTGATTGCTGCCTCCTCCACAACCATCCCACCACTGGACATTGGCTGCCCCAGCCAGAGACAGAAATGTGAGTTGCACATTTGCCACACCACACCTGTTTCTATCTAGCCTGGTGGGTGCCAGGTGGGTAGAAATGGGGTTGCGGTCCAGATTCACTGGGTGACCCAAGGCCATTGGCACCCAATGTGCATTTCTGCATTTCTGCACATGTGAAGCATTTTCTCCTTCCATTCCACCTCCTGCACATTAGGAGCACTCTGCTGGAGCCAATGACAGATGTGGTTCACACATCTGTCCATGTTCACCCATCCGAGTTTCATGAAAGCTGGCACTGGCATTGGGTGGGCTCCTGGCAGGTGGCTCTGGAAGAAGGATGCCCTATCCCCCATCCCACCTCCACATAAGGGTAGCGCCCTGCAGCAGCCAGGGATAGAGATACGAGTTGCACATCTGCCCCTTCATACCCGTCCCTGCTCCACCAGAGCTAGCATGAAGGTTGGAGTGGGCTTTGGGTGACTGGCACTTCCTCACCCTATGCCACACCTGTACACTTGCAGAACACTTTGCTTCAGCTAGAGGATCTCCCACCTAATGTGCTCTGCCCATAGAGAGCACTCTGAGGTACTGAGATATAAAAATGTGGATCTTGTATCTGTTCCTCCACAACTGTTCCCACTCTGCTGGGTGGGTGAGGGGGTAGGATACAGTGAGTGCTCCTGAGTGACTGGTGCCCCCTCTTGCACCCCAACCTATCAACCCAATACTTTACAGCAACCAGAGAAGAGATGTGGATTTCACATCTGCCCCATCATAAACTGTGCCCATTCCAAAAAGTTTCACACACAGGCTGGAGTGGGGTCTAGGATGGCGGCCACTAAGTGACTGCCCTCCCCCCATCCCACCTCCACACATGGGGAGCACTCCTCCCCCTCCATTACACATTTGCACATAGATAGCACTCCTCCCCCTCCATGACTCCTTTCCATATGAGGAGCAATTCACCTTCTCCAGCCCTCTTCCACATGGTGAACATAGTGTCATATGTAATGATATTTGGTCTCAATCCTTGTTGAATGCAACATTGTAAATATTGTATATACTGTACTAATGTAATGAAAATTGCTTTATTTTAAGTTATATTACGTGTCCTTATTTTTTGTATCTCACAACATGTATTGTCTTTATCATTGCTTGTACAAGGGACCTCCTTGCAAATGAGCTTGCACAATGGATTTTATCCCTTCATAATAAACTGGAACATGGAAAGCACTCTTCCCTTCATTCCATCTCCACCAATAGGTATCATTGCTCCACCTCCATCCCACCACATACATTGTGAGCACTCATCCCCTGACCCCTCCGGTGCTTCTCCCACTACATTTCACCTCCACCACATGGGGAGCACTTCTCCCACTTTATCCCACCTCCTGCACCTAGGGAGCACTCCTCCTCCTCCATTCAGTCTCCAAATATGGGGAGCTTTCTTCCTACTTCATATCAGCTCTGTACATGGGGAGCACTCTACCACTTAATCCCACTGCCCCTACATGGGGAGCAGTGCTCCCCATCCATCTAACTCCTACACATGGGGACTCCTCCACACATTTGCATCACTCCTCCTCTACCATCATCCCACCTGTGCATGTAGAGTACTCATAATCCCATTCCACCATTGCACATGGGAGCACTCTGCAACAGCCAGAGACAAAGATGTCAGGCAGGCATCTGCCTTTCCACACCTATGTGCAAATGCGTAATGGAGAGGGAAGAGTACTCCCCATGTGTGGAGGTGGGATGGAGGGGGGGACAGTGACTTCCAAACATTAGAAAGGTGGCTCCAGGCAAATCTGGTACTTCTTAACACTGCTAAAACAAAAGCCATGCTGTTTGGTCCTAGGTCACTTTGCACAGACAGAAGCTCTCTCCTGGCCCTCACCTCCACAACTGGCACTGGAATTGAGGTGGTAAGCCACTTTAAATACTTTGGCCTGGTTCTGGACCAGAGTTTCTCCATGAAGCCCGATGTGGATATGCTCAGCAAGTCAACTCATCAGAAACTGGGGCTCCTATACAGACTGAGCCCGCAAATGATCCTGGAAACAAGGATAACTATAGCCAACAGTATCCTACTCCCCAACCTTACATATGCCACTCCTGTCCTGCACTCGATATCAAAACAGGAGTTCAGCAGGATACAGGCACTATATAATAAGATCACCAACTTCTGGACAACAGGACACAGAAGGTAATTGTAAATGGAGTCCACTCTGAAGAAAGGGCGGTTACTAGTGGGGTACCGCAGGGTTCAGTATTGGGTCCAGTCCTTTTTAATGTCTTCATCAGTGACATTGCAGAGGGACTGGAAGGAAAAGTATGCCTTTTTGCAGATGACACAAAGATCTGCAACAGGGTTGATACACAAGGAGGCATGGAAAGGATGAAAAGGGACTTGGCAAGGTTGGAGGAATGGTCAGACGTATGGCAGCTAGGATTCATGCAAAAAGTGCAAATAATGCACCTGGGAAACAAGAACCCAGGGAAGAATACACAATGGGTGGGGAGGTAGAATAACAACAAAACAGGAAAGGGACCTGGGGTAATCATATCAGATGACCTTAAGGTTAGCAAGCAATGTGAGAAGGCAGTAGGAGGCCGGGATATACTGGGATGTATAGGGAGAGGCATCAGCAGCAGAAGACAGGAAGTTGTTATCCCTCTGTACAGACAGTTGGTGAGACCCCATCTGAAGTACTGTGTCCAGTTCTGGAGACCCCATCTCTGCAAGGACATAGACAGGATAGAGGCAGTCCAGAGGAGGGCAACTAAAATGGTGCAGGGTCTGCAAGAGAAGCCGTATGAGGAGAGACTAAAGGAGCTTAATATGTATACCCTTGAGGAAAGAAGGGAGAGGGGGGACATGATAGAAACTTTCAAGTACCTCAAGGAATCAACAAAGTCCAAGAGGGTAGCATCTTTCAGAAAAAGACTTGCAAGAACAAGGGGACACAATTTAAAGATAGAAGGAGGGTGGTTCAGGGGCAATGTGAGGAAGTATTATTTCACAGAGAGGTAGTGGATGCATGGAACAGCCCTTCCTGAGGAAGTTGTGGGGTCTAAAACTGTGGGAGAATTCAAGAATGCATGGGACAGACATAAGGCAATTCTTGTGGGGGGCAGGAAGATAAAGGCTGTTGGTTAACTAGGATCTGTGGCCTATCCTGTAGGTAGGGAAATGGGCAGACTAGATGGGCCTAGTGGTCCTTATCTGCCATCAAAGTCTATGTTTCTATGTTTCTATGTTTCGTGGCCAAGTCCCACCACAGAAGGCATCACTGTGATGTGCAAGCCTCCTTAAAATGGCTTTCACTAGACCATCTGCTCCAATACCAACTCCTGTGCCATGCGTACAAACTACTGTATGACCCTCTATCTGGGAGTCTTGCCTGCCTCCTTAAACCCAAAAGGACTGGCAGGGTGCTCAGGACCTCCAGCAGATATTTACTGGTGGTGCTCAGGGCAAGGACAACTGCTGGTAGCAGATCCTTCACTTACTCTGCACCCCTGCTATGGAACAAGATCCCTGCTGCCTTGCAAACAGCCAACTCACTGGGTTCCTTCTGCACTGGGCTCCGAGATCATATGTTAAATAGCAGCAGGTGCACCTGGGCATGAAAATGACCCTGGGTGGAGCAAGAGTGCTGCAGTGACAATAGTCACTTCTAACTGCTCTGAACTACCTATGCGGGGCTCTACCCCACTCGAGTGCTTGAAAAATGTGTCTCTTACAACTGCTTTGTAATAACTGCCCTGTACTATATTACCCCTTAAATTGTCTAGTCCTTTTGCATTTTGTCCTGTCTGACTTAAATTGCCTTCCTATGTATGTATTTTTTGTATGATCTCTGCTTACTGTATGCACTGTCTTATGCTTATATGTAACTAACCCCGGATCGCCCCTGAAAAAGGGATCCTCAGAGCCCAGTGGGCCTACCTGGTTAACAAAATTGAATAAATAAAATAAGAATAAATAATATTCCCACTCCACATGATAAGCTCCAAGTTGGGCAGAACGTCGATGGGGTTGAGATATAATGAGTAATTTGCCCTTGGAAACAGAGCCAATACCCCTCACCACCTCTCTGAATGAGAGAAGTCCCCCCCAAATCAATCTTTATTCTTTTCTCCACTCATCACTTTTCTGCTGATTTTCCTCCTGTTTGCTTGCCTTACCAGTCAATCCCCTCCCAAGACAGGACTACAGGCCACTAAGCCAGGACAGATTTTTCCTCGACCTCTTCAGTCTTCTGTTCAGACCACAACACCAGTCCAGCCAGTGTTCAATACAGTCAAGAAGATGCACCACACGTTATTCATAGCTCAGCACTGGATGGGTCAGTTCTTTCTCTAGTAGACCATACTTCAGTTCTTCCACAGTTCAACTGAGGCTAGAGAAGAGCAGCACACAGTCCCACTCTACCACCATGACAGTCAATAGGACACCACAACTTGCTTGGCGCTGTACAGATGATGCAGCACAGCAGCACACTCACTAGTCTGTCTCACTAGGCTTCTCCTGCTCTATCTGTTGATGATGTCTCCATCTCCCCAGCCATCAATAGTTCAATGCATTTACATTGGGTTGCAGCTTGCTCCAACCACTATGGACACTGCTGAGACACTGAGTTTTTTAGCAGCTGAGCCTGAGCTAACCTGAAAATAAAATACAGGAATTTGACATTTTCTGAGGTAATTTTGGGGGGGGACACCCTGAACACCCCCCCTGCCTATGCCCATGCAATCCACAACAGTTCAGACACATACAATGCTTACACTTAAAGGCACTCCTCCAAGCCCAGCCAGCCCCCCACCTACCCTGGCACACAAATAAACACCAATCATGACCCCTCCCACTTCTCTGCAAGCAGCGAGGATCCCTCACTTTCAAGTGGTCAGTTCTGTACAAGTAGCAGAGTTGGGGGTCCAGGGATCCAGTCGGACCTGCTGCTGTAATGGAGCTTGAGCCTGCCTGAATACAACAGGACAGCTAAACTGAGTCCCCTTAATCCCTGCAGATGGAGGGCTACTGCACAGATGATTACTACAGCCACTCAGGTACCACCAGGGATTTAAAACAAGAGTTGGACCATGACAGGCAGCCTGCCATCTGCTGCCTCCTCCTCCTACACTGACTGCTTGCAGCACTTGCCCAGCTCCTCCTCTGCTTCCAGTGCCCACCATTGGCCAGTAGTGTCAGTGGGTGGCCCCTGTGTGAATGGTCAAGCAAGCTCCTTGACATGTTACTAGCCCCCACAACCAATACTCTCTTTTGACTTCCTTCTGTGTCTGGTTGCATTTGCCCATTTTCAAACACCCAGTAAACTTTTTTTTTCTAGTATCTACTTAGATACAGAATATTAAATATATCAAAAGGAAATATAATTTCTTTGAAGCAGCTAGAAGCCTTTATTATGGCTTGGTTTTAATGTATGGTTGGAGAACGCTGAAATCTCATCTTGATTGTTTTACTTCCTTATTGCTATTTTGTATTTTTAAGTTAAATCAAATTTAATAAAGTATAATATTTTTTTTTGTTTTTTTTTGAGAAGCTAGAAGCTTTTATTATGGCTCTTTTTGGTTTGATCCATGCACACTGAAGTGTTGAAGCAATAAGATCACCATGATTTTGGCAGCCTTGCACCATTCCTCTGATCCTAAAAATGTGTATCAAAATGGTTGTATAATTGTAGCTCTATATTCAAATGGCTTTAATTCATTTTAATTATGCACTAAGAAGAATGGTCTTAATGAGTTCAATTAAGGTTTCATAATTTGTCCTTTTGCAATTTTAATGACCTCCCAATCCTAGAGTCTTCAGTTTGTTTTATCTAAACATTTCTTTGCTCAGTTCATCAATAGTCCAATAAGATTTAGAATAAAATTACTTTAGAACAAAAACTGTATAAACTTTGGGTTTGATTTTGCACAAATATTAACTTCTCTTTGAGTTGAAAATGCACAGGAGATTAATTATACTTACTGTTGTATTTCTCCACACTTTTACTGTGGACAATTGTAAAAAAAATATGAAAAAGTAACACCTGACCTTTTGCACAGGCCTTGGCCTCCCATAAATGGAATGGCTTAAAACTTATTTAGGAGTCATTCAAGAGTTATCCCAAAGTCAAGATTTACTAAACTATACATTTAATGCATTTTAATAATAGAAGTTGCCAAAAAGGACATAATAAATGTAAACTGAACTTTACTGTGTTCACTGGTATAAACTGTCCACTGGTATAAACAAACAGTTTCTTTATTGTTTTACAACATATTAGATTGCAGTATTTATTTTGAATGTTGTGGCCATGAGGATGGTGTGTATAGTGAGTGTGTGTGTGTGTGTGTGTGTGTGTGTGTGTGTGTATGTGTGTTTGTTGTAGCGCAATATATTTTTTCCCAAAACAACATAGTAAAAAATGTTTGCTGATTGCTATATATTTCACCTGGATACTTCACAGAAGACCTGGCATATGTCTGGGACAGTGCTTATCAAATAGTGTCTTAACAAGTTAAAAAAAACTGTAAATCTTTTCGGATTTGCTTAGAAAGGGTGACATTTATGAGTTATGAATCTTTCTTGAAAGACCATACCTACTTAACTGAAGCTTGTAACAAGAACATATTTAAATGTTAAGTATTTAAATGTGCAAGTTGTTGCATTTTGAAGGGGGTAAATAAATCTCCAGTTTAATATGCAACCAATATTTAACAAGCTGTTTCAGTTTCCTAATGGCCATCTGATAAGCAGCTTGGAGTTATGGCTCCAACATTCTAAACAGAAAGAAGGGAGTATTTTATTTCAATTGGCATAGTGATTTGTAGATGTGGAAGGATGCATTCAAAACTCCAAAATGCGTGTTCCACGATACTCCATTTTTCCAGCTACAGATAGCAAGATGGCTGTAGACTCCACCCATAAAAATGACTAAGACTTCAAATGCTGCCTCAAACACTTTCCCACTTCTGGGGAACCTTGGTGCATTCACAACATTTGCACTTGAATCAGTCCTCTTGGGGTGAGGGTGGGTGGGAACTATCATTTACAGAAATAAATTGGGCATTCAAAGCAGCTGTAATTTATGAGAGACTCACACTTTGTGTTTGCTTTTTGACTGCAGTTTAATATCAGGACAAATGTGAGTCTTGTGAGGTGGGGCAGGCAATGGTCATGTGCAGTGAAATAGATGTTTTTTATTTAAATTAAGACAGTGAACATCGATCAACTCAATTCTAGTACCACAGTAAAACATTTGGCTTCAAAGCCATGCTAGTGAGGTTTTGACAGTCAGATGGCACATCAGACACCAGATCGATAAGAGTCTAAGAGGGGCAGGAACTATAATTCTGAAAATGGCTGAATACAGGGAGATACTGTTGATGGGGGACCTGAATATGCCAGGTGTTAACTGGACGACATGGACTGCAGCCACATCCAAGATCAGGGTCATTCTCGATGCCCTACAGGGGGCATGCCTTAGACAGCTAGTCATGGAACCCACTCAGGAGGGAGCAATATTAGACCTGGTACTCTCAAACGGAGAGAGGAGACCAAATTTAGAAGTCAGTAGACATCTTGGAACAAGCGACCACTACACAGTGTGCTTCACAATAGACACAACCATGGAGACAAGCCATACAAAGACAAGGATACTGGACTTTAGAAGGGATGACTTTGGCATAATGGGTGAATACCTGAGGAATGCATTAGCAAATGGCCAGAAAGGAGGGTTGGGAGAACAATGGAGAAAAATCATAACTGCCATCATAGAGGCAACAAGCCTTTGTGTGAAACAAATAAAGGAAACAAAGCAGAATAAAAACCACTATGGTTCTCAAAAGAGGTGTCAGGGAAGGTTAAGGAGAAAAAGGCTGCATTCAAAAAGTATAAGGAATCACAGAAGGAGCACGACAGGGAACTGTATCAATTAAAGCAGAAAGAAGTAGGGAAGGCAGTCAGAAAAGCAAAGGCCCAAACCGAGGAAAAGATAGCCAACTCAGTTAAGAAGGGGGATAAAACCTTTATGATACATTAGGAGCATAGAAAGGTTAAGGAGGGATAGTGAAGATTAATAAAGGAGAGGGAGGTGGGCAGAGGAGACAGTGAAAAGGCAGAGATATTGAATGAATACTTTTGCTCAGTATTCACAAAAGAAGAAGAAGAGGAGTTACCTCAAACCAAACAATAGAAGCACTCTGGGTAGTGGGGTTGATGCCAGTCCATTTACAGAAGAAAGAGTCCTGAAAGAACTCCTAAAACTCAAGGTGGACAAAGCAATGGGGCCTGTTGGGATTCACCCTAGAATCCTAAAAGAACTAAGGGAGGACCTATTGACACCACTGACCACACTTTTTAACAAATCATGGGAGGATGGGCTAGTGCCTGAGGACTGGAGGAGGGCAGATGTGATTCCCCTTCACAAAAGTGGGAGCAAGGCTGAAGCAGGAAACTACAGACCTGTTAGTTTGACCTCAGTGGTGGGGAAAATGATGGAATCACTTCTGAAAGAAAGAATTGTTGACTACCTAGAGGCCAGCGGGGCACAGGACCCAAAGCAGCATGGATTCACAGCAGGAAGGTCATGTCAGATGAATCTGATCAATTTCTTTGACTGGGTGACCAAAGTAATAGACCAGGGAGGGGCTGTGGATATGGCCTACCTAGACTTCAGCAAGGCATTTGACACAGTCCTGCACAAAAGATTAATAATCAAGTTAGCCAGCCTGGGAGTGGGTCCCAGGGTGGTAGCCTGGGTAGCAAACTGGCTGCACAACAGGACAGAGAAGGTAATAGTGAATGGAACACATTCTGAAGAAAGGGGGGTTACTAGTGGAGTACCTCAGGGCTCAGTACTGGGTCCAGTCCTCTTTAACATCTTTATAGGTGACATTGCAGAGGGTCTGGAAGGAAAGGTATGCCTCTTTGCAGATGACACAAAGATCTGTAACAGAGGTGATACACAAGGTGGGGTAGAAATGATGAGAAGGGACTTGGCAAGGTTGGAGGTATGGTCAGACATATGGCAACTTAGATTCGATGCAAAGAAGTGCAAAGTAATGCACCTGGGAAATAAAAATCCAGGAGAAGAGTACACAATAGCAGGGGAGGTACTAACAACAAAAGTAATGGAAAGGGTAAGCAATGTGAGAAGTCGGTAAGGAGAGCCAGGGGGATACTGGGATGCATAGGGAGGGGCATCACAAGTAGAAAAAGGGAAGTGGTCATCCCTCTGTACAGACAGTTGGTGAGACCCCATCTGGAGTACTGCGTGCAGTTTTGGAGACCTCATCTATGCAAGGACATAGACAGGATGGAAGCAGTTCAGAGGAGGGCAACTAAAATAGTGCAGGGTCTACATCAGAAACCATATGAAGAGAGACTGAGAGAGCTTAATATGTATACCCTTGATGAAAGGAGGGACAGGGAGGACATGATAGAAACTTTTAAGTACCTCAAGGGAATCAACAAAGTCCAGGGGGGTAGCATCTTTCAGAGAAAAAGAGATGTGTAAGAACAAGGGGGCACAATTTAAAGATAGAGGGGGGATGGCTCAGGAGTAATGGGAGGAAATTTTTTTTCACGGAGAGAGTGGTGGACACATGGAACCGCCTTCCTGGAGAGGTTGTGGGGTCTAAAACAGTGGGGGAATTCAAACACGCATGGGACAGACATAAGGCAATTATAGTGGGGGGTTGCAGGAAGTAGGCTGATGGTTAACTAGTATCTGCAGCTTATCCAATAGGTAGGGAAATGGGCAGACTGGGTGGGCAAAGTGGTCCTTATCTGCCATCAAAGTCTATGTTTCTATGTTTCTATAAGGCAGTTTTTGTGGGGGGTAGGAAGAAATAGGCTGTTGGTTAACTAGGATCTGCAGCTTATCCTCTAGGTAGGGAAATGTGCAGACTAGGTGGGCCAAGTGGTCCTTATCTGCCATCAAAGTCTATGTTTCTATGTTTCTATGTTTCTTTGTTTCATGTTAAATTAAATTTAATGGTATTACAGCAGCAATATTTTTTTTACCTCAGAACTTGTTTTATAAATAAAAACTATGTCAGCCTAGTCTTGATCCTCTATTCTGGCATTACTGTGTTTGGCTGATTCGTCCTCACTAAGATCAGGTTACAATGAGTTTTTACAGTTTCTCTCACTCATCTTTTAATGCAGTTAATGAATGAGAGCTAATGGTCAGAACCCAGAATGTTGTTTTCTTGAGAATGGTTATTTATTAAAACACACACACACACACACACACACACACACATACACTCATTTGAGCATCTTTGAGGCAGACCTGTAAGCACAGCAGCAGTGATGCTTATCAGTTCACGCCTCCAGTGAATGCTCCAACTAATACTATAAAAGTTTTATGTGTACAGTTTAAAGGGTAACTGCCAGCTGTACACTGACTTTTTTTGTCCTGTTATAGCAAAAGTGCCTGCACTGCAGCCTTCTTAATGGCCATAAAATATAAATATCTGCTTGGGATGTCCAATAGTGAATGATTTTGTTTCCTTTACCATGCAGTTTAAAATCTGATGTTAATACATGCTCACATACTTAAAATGACATGGAAGCACTGGCAGGCTCGTCCACAGATGACAGTGTCAGCTTCTAGGGCTGAGAAACTTGTGCATGCTTGAGTAGTTCATTTAACTTGATGTATGATATCTTTTTAATTTTTATAATGCCAACAGTCCACTGAACTTAGCAAACTATCATACTGATGAAAACAAGTGTTCAAATATACAGAAATGCGAAGGTGAAATCTGAAGCTGTGTTTCCATGCATAAGCATCAGTGTGATGTTGATGCACATGCCCAGAGTCACTGCTTCAGATTTCAAGTCTTCATTTTGGTATATTTAAGCGCTCATTTTCATTTGTAAGGTAGTTTACTAACTTCAGTGGACTATACACATTAAAGAAATAAGAAAATCTCATATAGCAAATTAAACGAAGTACTCCTGCACGCATGAATTTCTTAGCCCCAGAAGCTGGCACTGTCTTATGTAAACAAACCTGCCAGTACTTCTGCATCATTTTAAGTATGTGAGCATGCATCAACATTGTGCGGCCATAGATACAGAGGTCCACCAGCATTTTAAACTGCATGAAAAATTTAAAACAAAATATTTCACTATTGGACATCCCAAGCAGGTATTTATATTTTATGGCCATTAAAAAGGATGCAGGGAGTGCAGGCACATTTTCTATAATGGGACAAAAACAAATCAGTGTACAGCTGACAGTGTCCATTTAAAACCTTTGCCTTATTTATAGCACCTCAGTTGCTAACTTTATCAGTCATGCAGCTATCAAAGCTGACCTCTAACATCAGATGTTAGCAGTCGGATTGCTATGCTCCTAGTTAGTACTGGCCTATCTGCACGGTCAATGCACTGCAATGTGCATGAGGCTGACAATGCTCTCATCAGTCTGAGAACTGTCAGGGTTCAATGTTTCTGCGTTGCTGAAATGTAACACAGAAAACAAGTTCTAGCCAGAGTCAATATGGCTGTGGCGAACTGACAAATTATTAAAGTTAGATGTGTGAGTAGAACATTTTGAATGCCCGGGTGTAACTCAGCCATGTTTTGGAGTTGTTTCACCAAATTTTCAATATGCCCTTTTTGGGACCCCACCTCTTAAAGAGTGCCACTGTCATTTCATTCACTTGTTCCAAAAGGTGATTTTGTAGAGCGACTGCTCCAGTCTGTGCCACAGTTGCGAAAACATGTTTTGGGCAGGATGTGAAAAATGACACCTGAACTGTTAATAAAGAGGTGTGCAAAAATGGAATGTTGAAAATCTGGAGTGAAAATATTAAAAACTGGCAAAGTTAGGAGCATGCGTAGAAACTGCATAATGCATGCTCGTAACACAGTCATTTTTTGAATTTTTTTCACCAGATTTGCAACATGGGCTTTTTGAAACCTCACCTCATGAACAGCGGCACTGTCATTTCTTTAATCAATCCAGAAAAGGTGATTCTGTGCAGTGACCACAAAAACCCTTTCTAGACCGAGTAATGAAATGACAATGACAGTGTTCATGAGGTGGGGTCCCAAGAACCCCATGTTTAAAATTTGGGGCCAAAATTCCTAAGAATGGCTGATATATCAACATAAGTTAAAAACACCATTGTCTGCCATTATACCATGCTTACCTATGAATCTTCAGTTTGCGGTTTGGCTTTAAAGAGGGCAGACGCATTCAGGTCCAGAGAAGATGACAGCGCCAACCTCCAGATGTAAGTATGGGGAAGGGGGCATAAGGGAGGTGGGTGCTCAGTGGGAGGTGGGGATGGGGGAGGGGAGGGTGACTGGTGCAAAATGAGGGACTATTTCTTTTATTACAGGTAAAAAAAGACTTTGGGGATGATTTTCTTTGTTTATAGAGAAAAAAAAGAAAAAAGCATAAATATGAGTTGGGGGGTACAGAATGCTGACATGGGGATTGGGCACCCTGATGTTGGAGCTGTGGGGGAGAGGAAGAAACATAAATTTGGGCACATTGGGGTGGGCTCCCAGTGTGCCACATGAGTTGAGGGTAGTACATTATGCCAACACAAGGATTGGGCACCCCGATGTCAGCGTAGGCCAAAACAAAAGAAAAAATCAAATTTGAGCATACTGGGGTGGGCTCCCAGTATGCCACATGAGTTGGGGGGGATACATGATGCCAACACAGGGATTGGGCACCCCGATGTCAGCACAGGGATGGGGAATGGAGAGAGCGGGAAGGACAGCAGTAGTGGGAGAGAGTGGGAGGGTTTTATTTTCTGCCTGATCTGGGAGAGAACAGAGGGAGAGGGGAGGACAGGAGCAGTGGGAGGGTGTGGGAGGAGTGCCATTGTTAAGACGGTGGTGGCAATGCAACTGCGCATGCACGGCATTCGCACATGTATAGTTGAGTGAGTGGCATTTTGCCATTCACAACATGGCTTCACCAGCAGAACTGCACATGCGTGCAAGGCGCAAATGCACAGTTCTTGTCTTGGAATATGGGAGTAACAGCTGAAATAGTGTGGCTGTTTCTCCATAGTGGCCGATCGTGGCGGAGTATTACAAGCTCCATTGGACTTTAAGAAGGATACTTATGTAAGAAACATTGAACCCTAACAGTTTCATAAATGTTCTGACAGCATTCATGGGGTAGTGGGGAGGGATTGGGTTGGAAATTGATAAACATCACTGCTTCTGTGCTTACAGGTCTTCCTGAAAGATGATCCCTTAAGAGTGTGTGTGTGTGTGTGTGTGTGTGTGTGTGTGTGTGTGTGTGTTTAATAAATAACTTTTCTACAAAAATGGAATACTCTATCAGGATGTGGCTCTCAAGAAAACAGCATTCTGATTTCTGACCATTAGCTCTCATTTGTTAATGTCATCAACATGATGAATGACAGAAACCATGTAAAAACTTGTAAACTTGTAAAAAAAAGATACACATTTTACCCATAGATGACCACTGCCTGCCCCACCAATATTAAACTGCAGTTGAGGAGTAAACACAAAGTGTAAGACTCTTGTAAAAGACAGCTATTTCAAATATCAACTGTTTATGTGGCGTTCCAACCCCGCCCACCGTTTGTTCTGTTTCAGGATTTGCATAGAGAATAGGGAGAGTGCCCAGGATGCAAACATAAATAAATGAAAAAAAAAATGAAAGGGAAACAGGGTTTTTTTGCATTCTGCTTCATGGTCAGTGCAGAGAACAGAGATACTGCTCAGGATCAAAAATGAATCAGTAAAAGGGAAACAAGGTTTATTACATTATAATAACCAGCTTCCCCTTTTTCTCATAGGGAAACTGTGGCATAATTTGCCATTATAAAGGAGTGTTTATAACGGCAAACACGCGCACAGTTTCCCTTGCTGTGCACATCCTCACGCAGCAGTGCCACCACTCAAGACCGCTGACCGCTTCCATCTCTCCCGAAACAGCACCGCCACCGCCAGAAGAACTCGGCGGTAAGTTCTTTTTTCCCCCCTACACAGTGAAAACCTCACAAACCAGGACAAAAACAAAATGTTTTAAGATACGCCGATTCAAATCTGCACCTGAGAAGCCACACGGCGGATGCACCGGAAGCTTTTTATTTTATATAATTGCTGAGGCGAAAAAGGGAAACCCAGCAATTATATAAAATAAAATATGGGTCAGATGTGTGTCAAACTCGATTTTACACACACCCTCATTGTGGGATGCTTTTCACAAACCCCTCGGGGTTTATGTAGCATCCCACAACTCGGGTATGTGTAAAATCTCATTACACACCCTGACCCAGACTTTACTCTCTATTTAATATATGGATTTTGAAAATAATAGTATTGTAAAGTATACAAAAGAAATCCTCATAATAGCATCATTCCTGAAGTGATAATACCATACTTGTCAACTGATAATACTATCGTTCTGAGTCCATAATAGTATAGTTCGGAGCTCTGAATGATAGTATTATCATAAAGATAGAACAGCGCAACAGCAAGCTCTCTATGTTGCCAGTGTCAATCAAACACTAGCGTCTGAAAATGTGGCTCATGATTGGCCACTTTACATCTCTAGGTGGGCAGAACATTTTGAATAACATGGCGGCCATCTCTCTCTTTGCGAGACAAAATCACGACCAGGATATTTCTTTTTTTTTTATTTTAATTCTTACAGAAAATGGGACTATCCAGTTGATCCTGTGTTCTGGGGGGAAAAAAAGAAAGAAAAGGTAAGTCTGCCTACCAAAATCAAGCTTTTCCATTTGACAGATGAGTCAGTGCCTGGCCGTGGGAAGGGTTAGAAGAGCAAGACAGTGCAGTAGGTGAGAGGAGCGAGACAGTGCAGCAGTCAGCCAGAACAGAGTCTTCCTACAGCAGTCAACCGCCCCTTACAGAAAAAACTGGATCCATATATTAAAGAAAATAACAAATACCTAAGCGTGTCTTGCCAGGCAGTAATCTCATCTCAAGGTTTTGGGGATTTTGGGAACCTCTCGAGCTTTGCTCTCGAGGTTCCAAGTCCCCAAAACCTCTCGATGAGATTACTGCCTGGTAATACACACTTAGGTATCTATTATTCTATTTCTTCTTCATGGTTAGTGTAGAAAATAGAGAGACTACTTGAAATACTGATATGAAAAGTGAAATGGACTTCCCATGTTGTAAAAATGGGAATTGCTGAGTGTGGTTGGTGCGTACTCGTCTAGGACTGCACTAATGCAGGGTCTCCTTACTGGCCAGGGAGTGATATTGGAGGAGAGGAGGCCTGTAAGGAGTTTAAGGTCCCACTTGTAGTGGATACTAGCCCTGTTACAGCTACATGATTTATTAAGAAACTGCACCCCAGTCCCCTGTGCTTCTCTGTCCATTCACTGCCCACCTGTAACAAAACACACTTAAACATTCGTTGCTTTCTTGTGCTTTTGTGCCCACTTCCTGCCCTCCTACAACAGAAACTGTGTTGCCAAAACAAACCACAAACCAGGACAGCAGAGTAAAAAAAAAAAGAACAGCTGCATACCCATTTGTAAATAAAGCAGCTTGCTGTTTTCGGTTTTGGTTTGAACTGATGGATCACAGGAAGGGAGAGAGGGGGCAAAACAGCAGATAAGAATGATTCATTTGAACCAATTAGTTTTAGAATAGATGGATCACTTTAAAAGAGGTGAAAAAGTAAGTTTCATGATTCGCCATGGGCTGAGTGGCAAATTCCGCGGTATGCAACAACTTCTGAGGGTGACTGAGAAATCCATGGTTAACTCCACAGTCAGCTGTGGGTGTCCAAATTCTGTGGTATGCAGCAACTTCTGTGCGTGACTGAGAATTCCACAGTTAACTCCACGGCCGACTGTGGCTGCAGAATAGTAGAAAATGCAGGGCCTTGCATACAGTAGGGGCAGGACTGTTCATAATGGTGGGTTTATGTTGTATCAAGAATTGCCTGCTTCTGTATCTGCCCATGCTTTCGAGTCTGTGATAGGAAGGCATCCTGCTGTGTGTTCAACCCTGCCTATCAAGGACAGTTACGTGCTCTATCCAGGGGGCAGTGGAGTTTGCATGCCACTGTACCTGTGCTGTGTTCTCTCCTGTGTTTATACAATGCTCAGTACTGTACATCATTCCCTTTCAAAAAAGTATCAAGAGAGAGGAGGAGAGACTAAGGAAGAGCAGGAGGATCCTTGAGGAGGAGGTTATGGCCCTGGCCCATGCTTACATGGCCAGGGAGGAATTGGTGGGCCACCACAGGAGGATTATGGATGAGATCATAGAGGCCTAAGCAGAGGTTACAGAGTCTGTGAACACCATCGAAGGCCAGGGCCAGACAACGTAGGAACTGAAAAAGCCGACAGGGGACCAGAAGCACCGCACCAAGGACATCATGGTCAGAGGTGGTGGTCCCCAAACTACAGAGCTCTTAGCCCCAGCTAAGATGCTGATGTTGGGCACACTGTAGCCAGTGACCTAATGGGAGTCCCCAGAGGTGGTTATGAAACCATGATTGGACCAACACAGCCATGTGAGTGTCTGCAGTAGCCCCAGCTCAAATGTTTGTCATGGGGGGGCACATGCCATGTTGACATGGGCCACAGCTGGCCAAGCACAGAGGGCAAACAGAGGCTGTACTGTACACACTGGTGTTCTGCAGACATCATACAGTAGCCCTATGCATGCATTCTGCATGGGCAACAGTACACCACATATGTGGGCCCTTACTGCTACATGCACTTTCTGTAATGGTGCACCTGTTGGATAGGTTACACAGTGGGAGTGGGCCACCTAGTGGTATTTAGGTATCCTGGTGGGGTAGACACTTGCGTGGAGATCTCCTACTTTGCCACATGGGTGTCATATACTATGTGATCATTGGTGGTACAGCAATGGGGGTATATGGGCACGGCTCATGAGTGACATGTATGTGTCTATGCACAGTACAATTGGTCTGCATGCTGGCATTGTTCAGCCACTGGTATGTGCACTGCTCAACAATGCTTCTCGCTTCTCTGAACAGCCCAGTAAGTTTGTTCCAAATGATGGTTGAGAGTGCCCCAGCCCATCAAGACAATGCTGCCCCTCAGGCCGACCCCTGCTGAGGCACCAGAAGACATGGACATGGACAGTGCTGTTAAGACATTTGTGGAGAATTGGAGGTAGCCAGATGAATCCTCATCCAGCTCAGACACCACTGAAGGGCGACTACAGTGCCACCAGTCATCACTATCCCTGCTGGTCCCCAACCACCACCCCTTCCTGTTCCAGCCTCCACTATACCATTTCAGGCCCATGTCTCTGGCCCAGCCTATATTATTGTTAATGTACAGTATGTACCCTTCTGCACTAAAACTGAAGATATAATTACAGGACACCTTTATTAATAGGACCTCCTGGTCCTAGTAGTTCTATCCTGTATAAAAATAATGCAATTTAGTACTGTACTTCCCCAGGCAAATTTGCCAGGCCCAGCCATCACTGTGCCACCATAGATCCATGCATCTGGCCCAACCACCTCTGTGCCACCCCAAACCATTCCCCCCAACACAGCTATTGCTGTGCCACCATGGCCATTGTTCCAGAAGCAGCACCAACTGAGCTGTCAATCAATAAGCACATGCTGTATACAGTACAGTATGTGCTCATTGACAGCTCAGACGGTGGCCAGCTGTGGTAGAGAGAGAAGGGCTGTGCCAGTCATCAGCTTGGGGATGGGATGGTGGGAGCAAGATGGTGGGGGACTACCTGCCGAGGTGAGAGGGTGGGGGGGTCCACTAGACATCAGGGAAAAATATATCTTGTATTCCATGGGCAGATCAGGGATAGGGAGGGGGTCCACTAGACAACCAGGCACACATTCAATGTGTTGCAAGGAATGAACAGGGATAGAGAGGGTGGTCCACTAGACCACCAGGGAATAATTTAAGTTATTGCAGGGAGAGATCGGGGATAGGGAGCTGGGACCGCTAGACCACCAGGGAAAATCTGTATTTTATATCAGGCCAGCGATCAGTGGGGGGAACCAGTGGACATCAGGAAATTCTGTATTTTATATCAGGCCAGTGATCAGTGATGAGGGGCCACTAGGCACCAGGAAAAAGTTATATTTCATATTGGGCCAGTGATTGGCAAGGGGGCGGGACCACTAGACACTAGGGAAAAGCTATATTTTATATCGGTCCAGCAAGTGACAAGGGAAAGACTACTTGACATCAGGGAAAAGCTGTATTTTTATATCGGGCAGTTAGCAGTTTGGTGGGACCGCTAGATGCGAGGGACTACTGTGTTGGGAGTTGGGGGGGGCACCGTACTTTCTCCACTAACCACTAGACTTGCACAGGAGTAAGTCGGGGTTTGGATCGGTGGTATGTGCGCCATGCAAGGGGACCATGTAAAACAGCCTTGCATGGTGCACATACTCTGAATATTAAACTGCACCAATATTCTGGTCCTGGGCATCTTCATTTACATTGTGCCCCCTCTGAATATTGCCCGAGTGCAAACTATGTTTGCCTGTGCCAATCAGGCTTTTCAATATTGTGCATCCACCAAAAACCGATTTGCATGGGCAAACTCAGCTTTGCACCCAGGCAATCTTTTGAATAACAGGCCCCTGCTTGATATAGTCCTAAGTCACACAAAAAGTCATTAGCTCAGCACTAATTCATTGTACAATGGGGTTTTACGCTGGCCAGAATGCTAAAAAAACAGGACATAGTGGGGGCATGGACTGTGGATTACTCTGATAAGGAAGGGGGGGCATTTCTGAGGGAGAAGGAGGCTGGCAGAGTAGAAGGTCCTTTCAAAGCTCCCCGGTGTGGTCAATTTCAGATATCCCCTTTGGGACTTGTGCCCAAAAAACAACCTGGGGAGTACCGGCTGATTCATCACCTGTCATATCCGGAGGGCACTTCTGTGAATGACGGCATCCATGATGAGGACAGAGCGGTGCCATACGCATATCACCATTCAGCTGTGCTGCTTATCAGGGCAGTGCGGGGGGCTGTGGTTGGTGAAACTGGATATTGACTCTGCATTCTGCCTTCTGCCTGTCCAACCGAAGGACTGGGATCTTCTGGGTTTCCAATTTGACGGTGGATTTTATTTTGACAAGGCCATACCCATGGGATGCTCGGTAGCCTGCTCAACCTTTGAGGCTTTTAGCATATGGGTACAGTGGGTGTTTCGGCACAGGTATTGGCACAGCTGGGTGGTACATTACCTGGACAATTTCTTGCTCATAGGGAAATCCAAGACAGAGGTGCAGAGGATGTTGGGGGACTTTCAGGCTCTGTGCATAACAATCGGTATTTCTCTGGCAGAAGGGAAGACAGAAGGGCCTGCCAGAGTGATAGAGTTCCTGGGCATTGAGTTGGATACAGTGGGGGAATGTTTTCGGCTGTCACAAGCCAAAGTGTGGAAACTGAAGGGGCTCCTCAGCCAGGTATTGGGTATTATTTATTTAGTTGTTTAACCAGGTATAGCACACTAAGCTGAAAGCTTTTTTACAGGAGCGACCTGGGAGCACAAGGAGGTTAAGTGACTTGCTCAGGGTCACACAGTATGCAAGTGGAAGCTGTGGGATTCAAACCCCAGGTCTGGTCTGCTGGATGTCACCAGATTTGCAGCTCAGAGCCTTAGACTACTGCGCTAAGTAGGAGAAGGGTGCCATTGGTAGTGATACAACAACTGCTGGGCCATTACATTTTCACTTATAAGGTGATCTGCCCAGGCAGAGTTTTCACGTGGTGCCTGGGCTGGGCCACAAGCAAGGCAAAGTGGCTACACCATTGGGTGGACATCACAAAAGGGATACGGGAAGACCTTTTGATGTGGAAGGAATTTTTGGAGGAGTACAATGGAGTGACTTTTTGGCAGGAGGATTGGGTAGACAGAAAGGCTTTGCAGTTGTACACAGATGCATCAGGTGCATCGGGCTTCAGGGCATACTATGGGGGCAGGTTGATGGCGGAACCCTGGCCCACTAGTTGGAAAGCTCTGGGTTTACAGAAGGATATTACGTTCTTCAGATTTTCCCTATTTGGGTAGCATTGGTAGTACGGGGGAGGGAGATGAGAAACAAAAAGGTGGTGTTCTGTTGGGACAATAAAGGGGTGGTAGAGGTAATTAACAGGAAGGAGGGAGTCACCGAGATGGTGTCTAGGGTTGCCAGACAGTTGGTACTGCTAGGACTGCACTTGAACCTTACCTTTAGGGTGAGGCACATAGAAGGTGTAAAGAATGAGATTGCTGACAACCTTTCACGTTTGCAGTTGGGCAGGTTCAAGAGGCTGGCCCCTCAGGCAGAGATGGTGAAAACACTGATATCAGGCCATCTGTGGGAAATTGGGTGGCAACAGCCCAAATGTTGTACAGGAGCTCCTGGTTGGCCAACATTCTGAGGGCCTATGAAGGTGCGTGGGAAGCCTTCCAAGGGTTTCAGCTGCAGCAGGGCATGGTGGTAAGTTTTCTGGCCTTGGAAGAACAGGTAATGAGATTTATGGTGGATAGATGGAAGAAGGGGATGGCCCACTCATCCATAGCAGTACAGCTAGTGGGCATAGGTTGGGCCTGCAGCTCCAGGGTTTGGCCAGAGCCCAATAGAAGTAAAAAGGTACAACGCATGCTCCTGGGTTGACAGTAGGGGCAGGGCCCTCAAACAGACACATGCAGATCCATAATACATGACATTCTAGCAGCAGTCATGGGGGCGCTGGGGGACATATGTTACTCAGCATCCAAGGCCTGCTTTTGCAGGCAGTGTTCACATTACTGTACAGGGGTGCCTTTAGGGTAGGTGAGGTGGTTGCAAAAAACAAGGGTGACACTGAAGGGGGGCTGCAGGGTGAGGACGTTCAGTTTTCCAAGGAGGGCCTACACATCTGATTGCAACAATCAAAAACAGACCAGATGGGATGGAGCACCCGGGTGCATATCCTGCTCAGTGGGGAAGGTCAAGTTTGCCCAGTGGAAGCCATGGAGAGGTACAGGAGCATCTGGCTGGCAGGCATGGGCACCTGGTTTCAACATGGGAATGGGGGAGCGGTAATTTGTTACCAGGTGGGAGAAATATTGACAAAGGCATTGGCATTTAAGTGACACAACCTGGCACAGTTTACCACGCATTCTTTTAGAGTTGGAGCTGCTTCAGCACTAGCCCAGGAGAGGGGGATCTGCGGAAGAAATAAAGGTGCTGGGTCAATGGCTATCCGACAGTTATAAGCACTATATCAGACCCTGAAATTACTTTTCTGTGTTTTCTTTTATCAGCAGGTGACGGGAGGCAATGGATTATGTGGATCCTGGGACACTCCTATGTCTACTGGGCAGAGAAGTACACAGTGATCAGCCAGGGGGACAGGAAGTTTCCGAGAAGACTCAGAAGCCCACAGATATGCTGGAAAGGGATTCAGGGAATGCGCTTGTCCCAATTGTTACCCATTCTGAAGGAATTCAAATTGCTTTGGGGCAGGCTGGATATATTAGTTATTCACCTTGGGGGGCAACAATTTATGAAAGACTCCCTGGGGGGCCTTGTTGAGGGCTATCATGGCCGATTTATGGACCATCAAGGGTTGGTGGCCCAGGGTGGAGGTTGTGTGGTCCGATATAATTTCAAGGAGTGTGTGGTGTCAGGCTACCAGTATTGGAGCAATTGAGAGAGCCCAAAAATGGCTGAACAGGAGAGTGGCAGCATTTATAAAGAGATTTGGGGGAAATTTGTGTCCACACCAGGGTATTAACTTCAACAAGCCTCACCTAAATGGGGAGGATGGGGTGCAATTATCCGAGAGGTTTGGCAGTATTTTTACTGGCTTTGTGGCAACTAGCTGCAGTAAGGCTTAGGAGGACCAGGTCCCTTCAAGTAGGGGAGCCCTACCATGCAGTACAAGCTGGAGGTGGGGGCTAGTGGAAAGGGAATTAAGGGATAGGAGGGAGGGGCCTAAAGAAAAGGGAGAACAGGCAGGGCCAGGGGAGAAGGGGGGAGGGTGTACGGGCCAAGGGTAGGCACCTGGATGTGATTAGAGGGGTAGGAGGGGTAGATAGAATGACTAGGGGTCAGGTCTATTGGCATCCACCAGACCTAGCTAAATTACAGGGAGAAAAAATTGGTGGTCGGTGGCGGGGGGTTGGATAATGCATCCAGACCCGAGAGAAGAAGGAGCGAAAGGGGGAATTCAATGCAAGACTGAATTGTGTATAATATGGACAATTTGAATAAAATGTTATGTTGGAAATATGATTGACTCATACAGATGTACAGAATGTTATAGAATGTTATAGTGGTGTAAATAAATCATTTTGCCTTCATGCAGCCATGTACTTGGTCTGGACATTTGAATCAATTCTGAAGGGGTGATCATGGGACAATTTTGTTAGCTGTAACTTGTTCAAAGAGCAGACGTGTACAGCCAAAAAGGAGGATGTTTGGATGAGAGGCATCCTTACATATCACCATGAGGCTTCCTCAGGATGGTGTCTCATTTCTCCTCATGGCTGTTAAAACAACCATATCAGCTGTGGTCACTTCACTAAATCAAAAGCCATGTTTCCTATAGTGTTTACTATTTTTACCTTAATTGTGAAGGGAGGGAGAACTCCCCAAGGGATCACATTCATAAGAAAATGTGCCAGTGCTCAAGTAGAGTTAAAAAGAAAAACACTAGCATTTTCTGTTTCATTTTCAACTATTGAATACCAGTTTGCTACTAGTGATAATTATTTAATTCCACAACTTGAAAATAAGACCCATACAGCTAAAACATGTGAATTATAGTTGAAGGGAATTAGGTAGCAGGTAAGCAAATTGATGAATACATCCAAATGTGTCCCCTATTTGGATCTGTACATTTAAAGCCTGAAATAATTGTCAGATACCAGTTTGATCAGAAAGAAATGGACAAAATTACTATAATATAATCAAAGGTATATTTCAGAAATTGCTCCCATTTAGGGGTCTGAGAAGTTCAAGTTACACTATTATGTATTTCATTATTTAATGATTATAGCAGTCCCCATAGTATTGCAAAATTCTCATTTTACAGGGAGCATATAAGGATGACTGCATTCCTGAAATATTCAACATTACCATTTGAAAATAGTGACAAATCATAAAACTATTGTAACTCACTGTACAGAATTTAAGTACATTACATACAAAAAATAATAACAGCAATAACATTTGAAAAATTAAAAAAAAATCAAGTTATAAATGTCACCTGGACAAGCAACTATCTCATAATAAAGATATTTTGACCAGGAAAGGCATGCTAAGCTGTGACAGCTTGTTTTAGGTATGTCCTGTGGGTGGGCTACATGGACCTGTTATATTGGTGAGGGAATGTTAGCCATGACACCGGGGAAATTCCCATACTCCTACGAGAGGGTGCTATTGGCTCACTAAGCAGGATGGAGGAGTCACAGGCTGCAGTAGATATGGAGCTGCAGCAGGCTGTGGAGCTGTCCACCCTCCCAGCCAGTGGAATCCAGAAGAATGAAGCATTGGTGCAATTGATGCAGGTACAGCCAGGATAAGCAACTCTCGGGAATCCTCTTTTGGGTGTCTTGGTGATTGGAGCACAGAATCTGAATGAAAGTACAGGAGCTGGTGAGGTGGCAAACATCATGGCAGTTGAGGCACAGCTTGAATAAGAGCTGGCTGCTGGGCACAAGATGTTGGAAGATATGATCACATGACAAATGAAGTTTTTTTTTTATGAAAATGGCAGCTTTGTATCAGAGAAAGATGCAAGCGGTTTCGACAGAATAGCAAAGGCCCAAACTGAGGAAAAGATAGTCAACTCAGTTAAGAAGGAGGATAAAGCCTTTTATAGGTTTATAGGTACATTAGGGAGCAGAGAAAGACTAAGGCAGAGATACTGAGGCTGAATAAGGAGGAAGGTGGTTGGGCAGAGAGTGACAGTGAAAAAGCAGGGATATTGAATGAATACTTCTGCTCAGTATTCACAATGGAAAAGCAGGGGGAGATACCTAATCCAGTCAATAGAAGCACTCTGGATAGGAGGGTTGACATTAGTCCTTTCACAGAAGAAAGGGTTCTGAAAGAACTCTTAAAACTGAAGGTGAATAAAGCAATGGGGCCTGATGGAATTCACCCCAGAATTCTACAATAATTAAGGGAAGAACTAGTAACACCACTGACTACCCTTTTTAATAAATCATGAGAGGATGGTGTGGTACCTCAAGACTGGAGGAGGGTGGATGTGATTCCCCTTCACAAAAGTGGGAGCAAGACAGAGGCAGAAAACTACAGACCTGTCAGTTTGACCTCACTGGTAGGGAAAATGATGGAATCACTTCTGAAGGAAAGAATTGTTGAGGACCTAGAGGTCAGTGGGGCACAGGACCCAAGGCAGCATGGACTCACAGCAGGAAGGTCATGTCAGACAAATTTAATTGATTTCTTTGACTGGGTGACTAAAGTAGTAGACCAGGGAGGGGTATGGACATGGCCTACCTAGACTTTAGCAAGGCATTTGACACAGTCCTGCACAAAAGATTAATAAACAAATTAGCCTTCCAGGGAGTGGGTCCCAGGGTGGTAGCCTGGGTAAAACACTGGCTGGACAACAGGACACAGTGGGTAATAGTAAATGGAGTCCACTCTGAAGAAAGGGGGGTTACTAGTGGGGTACCGCAGGGTTCAGTACTGGGGTCAGTCCTTTTTAATGTTTTTATAAGTGACGGTGCAGAGGGACTAGAAGGGAAAGTATGTCTCTTTACAGATGACCCAAAGATCTGCAACAGGGTTGATATGCAAGGTGGGGTGGAAAGGATGAGAAGGGACTTGGCAAGGTTGGAGGAATGGTCAAAGGTATGGCAGCTTAGATTCAATGCAAAGAAGTGAAAAGTATTGCACCTGGGAAATAAAAACCATGGGGAAGAGTACACAATGGGGGGTGAGATACCAATAACAATAAAAATGGAAAGGGACCTGGGGGTAGTCATATCAGATGACCTAAAGGTGGGCCAGCAATGTGAGAAGGCAGTAAGTAGGGCTGAGGGGATACTGGGATGCATAGGGAGAGGAATTACCAGTAGAAAACAGGAAGTTGTTGGCCCTCTGTACAGACAGTTGGTAAGACCCTATCTGGAGTACTGTGTACAGTTCTGGAGACCCCATCTCCACAAAGACAGAGACAGGGTGGAGGTTGTCCAGAGGAGGCAACCAAAATGGTGCAGGGTCTGCACCAGAAGACATCTGTAGAAAGACTAAAGGAGCTTAAGATGTATAGCCTCGAGGAAAGGAGGGAGAGGGGGGACATGATAGAAACTTTCAAATACCTCAAGGGAATCAACAAAGTCCAAGAGGGTAGCATCTTTCAGAAAAAGAGACGTGCAAGAACAAGGGGGCACAATTTGAAGATAGAGGGGGGACGGCCCAGAGATTACGTGAGGAAGTATTTCTTCACAGAAAGGGTTGTAGATGCATGGAATGGCCTTCCTGAGGAGGTCGTAGAGTCAAAAACAGTGGGGGAGTTCAAGAATGCATGGGACAGACATAAGGCAATTCTAGTGGGGGGTAGGAGGAAGTTGGCTATTGGTTAACTAGGATCTGCAGCTTATCCATTAGATTGGGAAATGGGCAGACTAGGTGGGCCAAGCGGTCCTTATCTGGCATCAGATCTATGTTTCTATGTTTCTATGACATCTACAGTACTGCAGAGAGGAAGCGCCGTAATTCTGAAGCCAGTGGATTCAGACACAGCAGTGGGGAAATTGTCAAACCGAGATCATGCTGAGACCAACAAACTGCTGCATGTTGCTGATCAAAATGAGCCGATGTTAGTGTGAGCTCGAGTAGCGGTGGCTTTTGGAATCCGAAGGCAGCAGTATTTTGATGCTCACTGGTCACCTAAAAGGGCACTACAGGAAGCTGGAAGGACAAAGTCAGATTCTGGTGAATGAGTCCCTGATCCGGCTTGGAACTCAAGTTTTTTTTCACGACAGTCTGGACTGTGTGGGCCCATGGTTTCAGTGGGTGAATTGGAGCAACTCGGAGTGCAGGATGGTTTTAATCAGGAAGCTTATCAGACAATGGATAATCATTCCATTTGGATACTGTCCCACAAGGTAGTTACATCTGAGGTTCAGGTTGCACAGGGAAGTGCTAGCACTTTGCAGGTACATGCTGGGGCTCTACTCCCTTCCAGTAGTGATGATAAGGAATTGTCAAGGTTGCCTTCCACTGCGCTACATACTGGGACCGGATATAACACTAATGTTCCACATATTGCTGGACTTATTTCTGATAATCCACTTGGTGAGAATTCCTCCACAGGGGTGCATTCCTCTGTAGCACACCCCACAGAGGAAGAGTAAAACTTGGATGGTGCTCCCCCCAGCATAATAAATGTTTTGCAGATTTGTTCAAAAACAATGCTGAGCCTACCCCCCAGGAAAAAACGCTGTATGCATTCAATATAAGGGAGGATTAGACCTCAGACAGAAAGGACTTATGTTGGTAGACAGCTTTTCAAAGGAACTATGAACTTCAGTCCCTCGGAGGTCTATGCTTCAATTCATGTGTCTGGGAAGGATTATTTTGATGTGTGTTTTAATTCATCACAGGACCTGGAACGCTTTGGATAAAATACAACCAACTGAAATTTTCCCCTCTGTGGGTCCCTGTCTTTGTAATCCCCTTAAGTAAATCTATGATAAAGTGGGTGACTATTATGATCTGGAATGAGACAGTGAATGCTGGTGATATTTTACATTGGCTGCAACAGAAATGTGAAGTTCTAGATTCATCAAAGACATTAATTGACTTGAAGGGATTCTGGACTGGGGGTTGGAGGTTCAGAATAAAACTCTGACAAACTGAGGCCAGAATACAGCACTTGCCTAATAGCTTTTTTTTTTGAGGGAGAGACAGAGAGGTGTGCTTTTCTTCTGGGCAACACAAGGCCTGTTATAAATGTAGTACCTGAGCCCATCTTTCCAGTGCCTGTGACAAATTATGGTGCGGCCTTTGTGGGAAATACAATCATATCAGTACACTGTGTGACAATCACAATAGATGCAACCTTTGTGATGGACAGGGACATATTTCTCACACTTGCCCATGGGTGGCACACAAGAGATCTGATGGGGTGGACCAGAGGGATTTGATTAGAACAGCACAGAGGACAGGGAGCAGTGTGAGGCTCCCAAGAACGGTATCTCTTAACCAATATGTTTTGATTCTCCCTGCATCTGGAGCACAGGCCACAGCCATAGAAGGCATGGACCTCACATCTTCAGTTCCTTCCCCAGATATGTTGTCAGATTCTGCTGCCATTAATGTAGCAGCTCAAGTGAATGTGGACACTGAACAACAACAGCAGGCTGGGCTGGCTCCTGAGCAATGTGAGGTAGGAGCATCACTGTTCCAACCTCATATCAGTGACCAGACTGAGACTCCACTGGAAGACTGTTCCGAAGGACCTTTCCATATGCCTCCACCGCACAACAGATCAGCCCCAGTCACAAGATACAGATGCTTATGCAAAACTTTGGGGCTACTGAAGCCCATTGACCTTCGTTCTGACAATCAGTTTGAGGTCTTATCTGTAAGGGCGAACTGGAGTGATTCGGACTCTGGTGCTTCTTCAGTCTGATCTTCACAATCTGTTTCTGAAGTCATCCAGATCGCAGGCAAGAGAAAAAAGAAAAAAAAGTTGCATGAGGATTTAACAAACAAAACTGAATTGCTATGGTTTAACCCTCTTTGGATCAGATGGAACAGTTCCAACTTGCCACACTGAATGTGTGTAGCATCCGTAATGTGAAAAAAAGACAGACTCTTTTCTCCTTTTTGATGGATTATACTCTGGATGTAATTTTTCTGCAGGAAACTTGGATGTCCTCTATTTGTGTTTTAATGCAATAAAAAGGAGACTGGGTCTGGGGTCCATCCATTTGGTCTTTTGGGGAGGATAAAGCGGATGGTTTAGGCATATTATTTAAGGGTTCAGAGTTTTGCTTACACAAACAGATTGATTTAATGCCTGGAAGAGTATTGATTTTAGAAGGCATTTGAAAAGGTTGGAACAGTAGATTTATAAATGTGTATTCACCTTAGGTGAGGTTTGAATGCGTAGCTTTGCTAGACATGGTTAAACCTTTTTTGGCCACTTCTAAGTAGATTTTTTCTTAGGGGGGATTTCAATTGTACTCTAGATTTTGATGCTAAATGACCCAAAGGAAAAAAGATATATTGTGATTCATTTGCTTTAAAAACATTTATAGGAATGGTTGGATTAGTTGATTGTTATTGGGTAAAAAGTGCGCGAACTGGCAACATGTATAGGAGAGGACTGTTAGCCAAGATTGATTATGTCTTTCTTTCTTGGAACCTGAATGTGATAAGAGCTCAGACTGTACTGGAGCATTTTCAGATCATTCCATGGTGATAGTAAAAGTGGGAAGCGGGATGGATCCTGCCCCAAAAATAGCTAGATGGAGATTGAATCTTGACCTGTTACAAAATAACACAGTGTTACATGGGATAAGACAGCTTTTAGTGGCTCAGAAATCCATGTTCTGTCTTTATGACAATGTGGGAGATTGGTTGGGAGGCTACTAAATTACGCATTAAATCTTGGTTCCGGAATTTTAGTAAGTACAGGCAAACCCATAATTTTCCGAAATATTTACACTTATGGTATCAGTTTCAAAAGGTGCATTCCATAGCAGAACAAACTGGACAGGATCTCTCAGAGTAGGTGACTAATTTGAAACAGGAAATGTTTACATATCAATATGATAGGGCTTGCACTTTACAGGCTGAATTAAGCTATGGGTCCCAAAAAACTCCATTTAGTGATCCCTGTGTGGCATGCAAAGAACGAGTAATAACTTCCACTTTAATTGAACTGCAAGATGCCACAAGAACTCTCATTTCAGAAAAGGATGAGCTTCTCAATTTGGTGGAAAGGCAGTTGAGGATGGACAATAGGGAGGATGAGGTTGAACCGGAAGCTGTATATTCTTTTTTAAAGAAACCAGATGATGGGGTAACACAGATGGATAAGGATAAACCTGTAACACCCATTTCTCTCGAGGAAGTTACAATGGTGATAGATTCTTTATAGTCTACAGCCTTACTTGGGTGGGATGGGATTCCCAACGAGTTTTATAAAACATTTAAAGGAGAAATAGATAAGATGTTAATGCTGGTTTTCTCTTCTTTTTAATTGGTTATTTTCCAGCTCCTTTTACTAAAGGTTTGGTAATTTTCTTACTTGAATCAGGAGACAGAACTCTTCAACAAAATTAGAGACTGATTTGTCTCCTCAATTTGGATTTCAAAATATTGTTGAAGTTATTACATAACAGGTTATGAGAAATGGCACAACTGGTGATGCATCCAGCACAATCTTGCTCTTTACCAACTAGGAAAATTCAAGATAATTTTTAGATGCGAAGGGAAGTCTAGGAATATTATGAAAGACAAAAAGATTTGGAGTTAATTTTATCACTTGATCAAAGCAAAATCTTTGATAGAATTCATCACGGATATCAGTTTCAGGTATTGTTAACATATGGGGTACTGGAGGATTTTGTGCATTGTTTGACAAGTCTGTATGGTACACCATCAGTATCACTTTCATGTGTTGGGTAAACAGGGAAAGACGGTGCATGTAAAGGTTGGGGTGAGGCTGGGGTGTCCGCTTCGCCCCTTGTTGTATAGTTTTGCTCTTGATCCTTTCCTTAAGAATCTGATTCATCATGAGAAAATCAATGGACTTCCTGTTCTGGGCCACTAAGAGGCTCTGAAGGGTACTGCATTTGCAGATTATGTATGTGACTTTTTGAGTGATCTAAGCCATGTCACAATGGTATTAGTGGTGATGAGTTCATTCACCTTAGTGTCAGGTGATAGACTGAATTTTGAAAAGTGTAAGGTAGTGCAGCTTGGTGTTCAATCTCAGGGGTTACTGCAGGTTGCAGGTATCAAGATCTTTTATGACCCGATAACATTTTTGGGGTTGTATTTAGATCCTGGGGAGATGGTAGACATGAATTGAATAGCTGTGTTACATAAGTGTGAACACAGGGTGAATAAATGGAAAGGATGGCAACTGTCCAAAAGGAAGAGAGTATTTATTTTGAAAACTTTTATAGTTCCTCTTATACCATATGTTGGTTGTATGTGGTTCAGAGCTCAGTACTTATGCTACATACTGTAGCTGAATAATGTAGGTTGTGCTTGGATACAGAGGCCAGATCAGTAAGTAGGACAATACTCATCAGGTATTTGCAGTTTGAATTGATCAGTGCTTAGGTACTTTGAACATAGTTATGCAGTCAGTGATTATAGTACTAGTGAGCTGGATAGTCTATGCAAGGTGCTTAGATGCTTGAGCTGATGAGTAATGTGTTTATGACTTGATATTAGTTTGGCCTTACTCTGTATCCCACCAAAAAAAAGGATGCTTAGTCCAGTAGTATGAGACCGCAAAAAAAGAATAATATTAAATGATTATCTCCTCCAACTCTGGAGAATGTGAATAGTAGCATGTAGGAGAGGGAACCCCCCCCCTTTGGGGGAAACCTCTGAGGACCCATTGCTACTGACCTGCTCGTCCTTCTGGGCATACTAAGGGAGGATAATCCTAAGTAACAATATGAAGCTTATTCGAATTTCAAAGTTAGAGATCCTGATCCAGTGAAGCGAAAGCTGAATAAGTACTGAATATTCTGGTTGGTAAACATAGCAGTATCCTTCTAGCAACTCCTAGTCCGAGAATCCATGTCCAGAGCAGAATGGTAGTAGACTGGAATCCATGGTCAATAACAATCTGAAGCATCAACATTACATTGGTGAAATGTTCCGGCAGGTGAGGACGGCTTCTGTAAGGAGAACGAGTAACCAAAAAATGAAGTGTCCATGTCCAGAGTAGGAGGACAGTAGGTCATGTTCCACTTGGTAAGCTTTGCAAATGAAGGCCTTGGTGATGAAGCACAAGAACTGGGTGCATGCTGCATGATCTGGAGAAGGTGGAGCAGAAGGAATTTCTGATCCGGAGTGGGAAGCAGGTAAGTGAAGTCGGTGTAAATCTCAGTGCGAAAAGGTAGACATAAATTAGATGTACCTCCATATTCCAAGGGGCAATGTAAGTAGTAGAATAGGCAAGTCTGACTGGATGTTACCCCAGGCCCTGTAAGGGCGAAGCAGGTAATATGAGCAAATAGTGTAAAAAAGTGGACCTATATGTAGGTCAGTAGTAGTAATTAAATCTGCATGATGCAGACGAGGTAGCAGAGGAGTAATATTGTATAGATTATGTACAGAATACAGCGAGGAACATGAGGAATGTAATAGCACAGGAATCAAAGAGCTTCATCGGTAATCCAAATTGTGACATAACAATGTAGGTCTCCATGTTTAAAGAGCCAGAATGGTATAGTAGGTAGAACTGAATTAGTGAGGCTAGTCCGACGAGTTCTGAATAGTTGAGACTACAAGTCAAATGGTGATAAGGGAAGAGGCTGAGTAGAAAGAAGTAGCGTTGTTACAGGGTCCAAGAAGCCTTAGAGTACAATTCAGGAGACTGAAAGTCCACTGGAAAGCTCAACTAAGTGTCCTAGTAGTAGAAAGGTAGCAGTAATCAATATGACGGAAGCTGCAAGGCAGAAGCAGCCAAGCAATAGCTGACAAGTGGCAAAACAAATCCAGATGGGAGTCTACAGCAAAGGAGCTCCTAAAGCAGGCAGACACGGTGGCAGGTAGGCATATAGTAGAATATGGGAACCTCCTAGCCCTGAGCTGGGCGAGGCAGGTAGTGAGTAGAAGTAGTTAAACCCCCAGGCCCGATGGGCGAGGTAGGTCATAGAAGCAGGCGAATATGATGTAGTAATAGAAGTTCAAGGGACTTCCAGCCGTAGGGCACAGGTCTTCTGAAGTGTGATGCTGTGAACCTCCGGCCTCACGGGGTGAGGAAGGTTGTAGAGCAGTAGTAGATAAGAGTAATAGTAATATCGAACTGCATGCAATGCAGAATTAATAACGAAGTAGTAGTAATAGATTGTAAATAGTATTGTAAGCGGTAGCATAATCCTGAGCCAATCCCATACAGTGTAGAATATAGTCTGAGGCATACTTATGAGAGCAGTAGAAGGGTGCTGTAAACCTGACCTGATGATCGAGTAGAGTACAAAATGCAAGAAGAGACCTGGGTGGACGTGGTGGCAACTCGACCAGAGGTAATAAACATCCGAAACTGTAGTAGATCCATGTTTGAAGCTTGAGCTTTGATAAGGAAGGCATTATGAAACAGAAGTAGTAACTTGAAGGAGTTGAAGCAGTATGGCAAAAGCATCTTAAGGAATTGAGGTGAGTATGTGATGTAATCCAGAATTAATCCAATGGAAGGAGGAAGCGTATCCTTGACAAAGGGAGAAAGAAAGAGCAGCAAGGTGAGGGCTGCATGGTCCAGGATCCAAGCAGTATGACTGAAGGCAAGGAATAACTGCAGTGCATCCAATACTGAGTAGTAAAGTGAATGGAGTGAGTAGAGTGGCAGCTAGCCCCATGTAGGCTAGCGTGCACAGCTAGACCCCACATAGGTCAGCTAGAGGAAAAAGTAGAAGGCGGCAACTTGGCCCCATGAAGGCTAGTAGACCGCAACCCATGCAGGGCAGCAATTCAGTAGCGAAGGTATTCAGGTAAGGCACAAATGAGTAAAATCTGAAGCTTGTGAGTTGAACGAGTACAGTGCTCTAAGATTGTACTGAGCATTGGCTGCTGAGACCTTACAAGGTCGAATACAGAATGGAGTGCAGTGGAATCCAGAGGCTAAAGCTGAAGGCGATGGCCGTATGCAAGTAGTAATAGTTAGCCTAAGCAAGGAGCAATGATGGTATAGGCATGTGTGGACGGGGTTAGGAAATGACATAGCAGAGATTTAAATAAGTTGTGGAGCATGAAGGCAGCTATGGCAGAGTTGGAGTATGCAAAGTAGAGGAGTAAGACATAAGTTATGTTAGCGCAATGGTCCACAAGACCGCAGGGCGAAATGCAAGTTCTTCCAGAGTATAGCGGTAATGAGATGCCAAATCTGAGCGTCCAATATCAACAATTAACATTGGAGCATATGACTGGATGATTCAGATTATACTGATGAGTCCACGTACAATAATGGAATATAATCCAGTAGGCTGTGGTGAAAAAAAATTAATGCAGACCTGTAAATGTAGGATGCCAGTCAAGTCAGACAGTGCGGGGTAGGACTGACTGATGGGAGCGTTATTGAGTAACTAAAAAGTTCTCCAACAATGAAGTGGGGAGGAAAACAATGATCATAGCAGGAGCAGGGAGTAGTCAGACTTGGTTAGATTCCAAAAGTAGAGATGGCTGGCTTTCTGCAGTGCAATGCTACTGGATAGTGAGAAATGCTAACAGCCACCTGTTGGCTGTTAGTGGTAATTATGATTTAACATTGTTCCATCCTCAAATAGTTAGACTCCGTATTATAAGGTAGGAGTTGAGTACCTTACAGCAGTATCTGTAAGGTGCCATGACTGCTTCGAAGTGATGAAGTAAGGTGCAGAGTGCGCATGCGGTGTTGAATTCCCAAAGTAATTAGCACATAACTTGCATTGCTATTACCGACTACACCGAGTTCTGGCCAAATATGAAATTTCATAGCAGCTACCACTGGAATGATAGGCATCCACAACTTGAGGGCTAAAACACATGTAGTCAATACCAATTAGAAATGTAGGAATTCTAGTATGCAGTATACACTAAAGGAGCAGCGTAGGGAGTCGTGTAGCAGTTCGGTATGCATGGATGGCTACAGCTGCACCCCGAAGCATACGAGGAATCAGTAGTCCAGAGTTAGTGGTTGAAAATGGAAAATGTGGCAGCGGTATGAAGCAGTGGTCACTAAAGTAGGAAAACTAAATGAAAGCAAGCACAGAAAGAGCATAGCTGGGGAGCAGAAACAGCAGCAGCCAACGAGCGGTCATAGAAGAAAAGTGCTGGGAAATAGAGGGAGGCTGCAGAATAGAGCAAGGAGGCACCCCTCCCCAAAAAAGAAATGAGAAACAAACAGTGGCAAGGACAGAAGACAATGGGGAGGAGCAAAACAACAAGGCAATGCACCACAGGACAGAAAGCACGAGTGGGGGGGAGGGAGCAGGCAGAGGATGAGACAAAGCAACCAAGACCCAGCCGCCACCGGTGAGCATGAGTATGACTAGCTCTAAGCAGAGCTGTGGTTAGCCTGTTGTTTTAAGTAGGGTATGGGGAAGGAGCAATTCCCCCATACAACTACAGGCATGCGCCTTTCAATTATGTTTTTCCTTTACAGTTTAAGTTTGGAACTAGTTCATACAGCATTTTTTTTTCAAATGTTTTGAGGGAGTAGGTTAAACCCAAACAAATGAGAAATGACTTATTTTCTGGAACAAAAGGGGGGGGTGAATATGGTCGATCTGGTAGTTTTTGTGCATACTTTATTTTGGATGGGAACATTGAGACTAGGATTACAGTCAAGAAAGTCTATGATGACTTTCTAGAGTCAGGCAAATTTACATGCTTTTCCAGAGGCATGGAGATATGCCCTTGAAAATTACACAAAGGTTGCAAGTCCCTAACCTTCTGAAACCAGGGGCCGATTCTATAAGCATCCATATGCATGTCTCAAGTTGTGACATACGAGGGATGCAGTTGCACCAGGGACCCTGTGCCCGATTCTATATTGGGCAGGTTACCTGTGGCTAAGTCCCACGACTTGCGCCAACCATACTGGTATGCCAAACAGAGGGCGTACCTGAATGGGTGGCAGCAAGCCTGTGGTAATGATTGTGGAAGGGCACAAGCACCCCCCATGCCCCAATCCCCAATGATAGACCCATTAAATTCCCTGCAGGGCTATCCAGCTCCCTAGCTCTGATCCAAAATGATAGACCCTTAAATGCTCCACAGGGATATCGATGCCTACCCCAGCCCCGATCCAGATCTTGATCCCCACACCCCGCACCACTTAGGAGTAGTATGGCAGTTATACAAATAAAAAAACACCTATTTTCCCTGTTAGCACTAGTAGTCTAATGGCTATCCACCCCAACACCCAGTGGTGCTAGACCATCCTGTTCTCCCCCAACCCATACCCAGTCAGCGACTGGCACAGTCCACCTCTCACCACAACAGCCAGCCACCGACTGAGCACCACTATGAGTGCATACTGTAAATTGTACATGCTCAGTGAATGACAGCAGCTGTCATTCACTGAGCTCATACTATTTACAGTATGCTCTCATAGCAGAGCTCAGTCGGCAGCTGGCCACGGTGGTGAGAGGTGGGCTGTTCCAGTCGCTGGCTGGGTATGAGTTGGGGGGAGCAGGGTGATCTGGCATCACCAGATGGGTGTCGCTAGAGTGCCAGGGCTAATGGACTATGAGATGTTTTTTTTTAATTTTTATGACTGCCATACTACTCCTGTGTGGTGTGGGTATCAGGATCTGGATTGGGGCTGGGGGGTGCCAATAGCCCTGAGGGGCATTTAATGGGTCTATAATTGGGGATCGAGGCTTGGGGTTCAGATAGCCCTGTGAGGTATTTAATGGGTCTATCACTGGAGATCAGGGCTGGGGGCAGATAGCCCAGTGGGGCATTTGATGGGTCTATCAGTGGGGGTCAGGGCATGGAGGGGGGCTACATGAACTGAGGGATGGGCTAGCAGCACATTTCTGCAACCCCAGGTGGATGCAAATTACACTTATACCAGCTAATCGCTGCTGTAAATGTACTTTGACAGATGTCTTCCAGGGGTTGTTTTAGAATCCCAAATTAGGGGATGTGGCAGCCACCTTTACAGAATAGGGTGCAACTTCTGCCGTAAACTCCCTTGCACCATGTCACAGGGGATTTATGGTGCAAATGGTGGCATAAGTCCACTTTGGCACAAGCAGCCTGTGACATGTCGCAGGCTGCTTTGCAGAATCACGCTTGTCACAACTCATAAAGCAAAGTGCTACTTGTTCCATTCCCGCTGGTGCAAGTCACTTTGCAACATGCATAATGTTTCAAGAATCTGCCTCCAACTTTACAGAAAATTAATAAATGGAAGATATAAAAAGAATGAGTGCTCACCTAGTCAAGAAAACAGCTATATAATAAGGTCAGGGAAATAGTTATCCCACATAACCCAAATTTAAACATTGTAGTTATCAAGCAATTAACAAATAAAAGTATCCCTGTTAGAATGCAGGATATGCTGTGGTAATGTTCCTATGGCAGACTGAATGTTAGGGTTAACAAGAAACATAAGGCTTTGGAGGAGATAACTTGCCCATACCCAGACTGTGTAGACCAAATAGAATCTATGGGTCATTTCTTTTTGACTGTGTATATGCACAGACTTTAAGGAAATTTTTGGCAGCTAGCTGGCAACTGCCCTGGTTGGAAAGATTGAATTATGACTGCATGGTCTTGGGGGATTATTCACAGTCTTTTGATTGTTTTCATTCAATTACATTGGTGGTGTTTTTTCGACATCCTTAAATATTATTTGTGGCATGCAAGATGTAGCTTAGTTATGCAGCAGCAAAGAATGCCCTTTGTCTTTTTTGGGAAGATCTGTGAATCAACATTTTGAGAAGTTTTTACCACAGACCTACGTCATCAATCACGACATGGAGTTTTATTTTTATGGAAAAGCTTTTGCAAATTTACTGGTAGCTGCAGTAGATCTGTAATGCTCCTGTCATTAGCCATATATGTTTAGACAGCCATCTATTACAATGCTATGTATGCTGTTAGTGCCTGCATAATGAATCTTAGGCTTTTTTGGGATAATGTATGTACATCTTTCAGAATGTTGTACTTACTGTACTGGTTTGTTCATTATGAACAGTATTATTTCTGACTGTTTAGCTTTCTGTTGAATGTACTGCATTTCTTAATAAAAATTCCCCTTCTCTTGCAAGTAGGGGGAATGCTTGGCCATCTTTTCCAAGATGACCAATCTGTGTGGAGGAGGTGTTTCGGGGATCTCCCTGCTTCTGAGCTCCCTGTGGATTTTATCCTTTGTGTTTTGACTATTGGATTGACTGAATATGCTATGGCTACTTCTATGATGCCTCTGCCCTAGAACATGGACCAGTTGTACATATGGATTCCTGTGCATTGGTGCCTGGGTTACCTGATATTTCTAATTCCTTGGTGGTGGCCGAATGCTGTTTACAAGATTGTCTTATGGGAAAAATGCAACAATTGCTGGCTCTTATCAAAGCGGAGAAGGAAGAGTTTCTTCATGCCAAACATCAACTTCACTCCTTACATTCAAAGGAGCCTGCACTGCCCAGGTCTTTGAGTGTGTCCCCTGACTTTTCTGTTTCTCCAGTTGCTGCCATACTATTTCCTGAAGTTCCTTCTGGATCCGGTCCTTCTACTGATATGGTTTCCGCTAAGTGCCTAGTGCTGTTACGGGGATGGGCATCTGATTTCCAGGTTGTCTCTGTTGCTCCTGTTGCTCCGTGCTTAAAGTTGTTGCAGTTCCACAGCCACACATTTCTGCTGCTCCCAACATAGGAGCAGTAGTTTCTGGAGGTCTGCTTCCTATTCCTCAGCCTGCCAACTGCATTCCTGTTACCATGGTGTCTACTGCTGAGGCAAACTGGCTCTGTACGTCCTCATCTTTGGAACCCACTGTTGTTTTGGAGCCTGAAAGGTTGCTACTGCTGTTACCACTGGAATGCCTGCCACTACTACTTCAATGCACATGCTGTTTCATTTGCCAAACAGCACCTGCATGGAGCTCACTGGGGCCACTGCTGTTCCTGTCTGCGGCACATCAGATCTAGTCCCTGTTATGGGTTGGAGCCCTTTGTCTAGAAGGCTGGACAGTGTGTCTGGATGGCTGCATTTGGATTCCAAACCCCGCTACTATGCCACAATTTAAAATTGATACCTGTGAGGTACAGCTTTGCTCTGTACTCCATACTTGGGTCTGCCTCACACAGGGCTCATCTGTTCCTATTCTTTCTGTTAGCACCTTGGAGCCATCTTCTTCTTTGCCCTATGCCACAGCACAGATGTCACCCATTGCTCAGATTGCTCTTAGTCTGTGTGCTGACAAATCTGCTCCTGCCTTATCCACAGACTAATCTTCTAGCACTACCACTTGTGCTACATCTACTTCCTCCGGTGATCATTTTTGTCCCTCTGACTCAGCTACAAACTCTTCTGATGCACCATTTAAACTTTCCTATCTGGTTTCTCTTCAACCTGCACCAGCTGTACAATGAAATGATGCTGGGATTAAATACAGGGGAGAAAATGAACTGCACCCTGATAGCTCCTTTATAGTGGAAAAACTGCTTCTGGACTCTATGGGATTTCTGTCTTTGGAGATCTATGCCTTAATTTATGCTTCTGGAGACACATTCTATGAAATTAACTTTGGGCTAACCTCTGCCTTGGACAGATTCTGGACTAAATATAATAATTTGAAATATTCTGAAACTTGGCTTCCCTTCCTGGCTATCCCCTTACTAAGCCTACCACCTGTACTGTTTTGTTTATGTTTCACAATGAGGAGGTTAATGTCCATAACATTACCTATTGGCTCATACAGAGGTGTCAAGATATGATACACACCAGCCACTCAAAAATATTTTAGATCCACAGATTTATTAGCAAAATGTATCAAAGCACAGATCGCCAGCTGTTGCCCAATGTTTTGCTCAAAGTGGGCTTCTTCAGGGGCTGGGAATCTAAATTTAAAACAAAATATTCACTTACAATGTGATAGTAGGCACAGTCCACTAAATTATATCTGTTTTCCTTCAGAAATGTTTTTTTTCCAGTGACTCCATTTTGGGCACTCTCCCCGAATTCCAGTATGTATTACTACTCGATATGTTCAAATATTTACAGCTATATTGCATTATTATACTAAATAGTTTAAACACACTCACTTTTTTTGTTAATAAACTCTAATGTTATTGAGAGAATTTGTTTATTCTTATTAAGACATCTACCTTTACTTTGCAATAGTATTCTTGCAACTGTTATGCATTTCTGGGCTTATTCTATACATCCTATAATTGTATCCATCTATTTCAAGCTTTCTTATTGTTACATAAAAAAAAGCCCTACTGTTTCATTGACCCTTGCCCTCATTTTGTTTTTTGAACATACCTATTCTCAGTATTCAGTTTCAAACTGTCCTTGAATTCAGCAACATCTCTATTCTTTAATGATAGCAATTTATTCCTAACATTTCTTAACACCATTTTCTAGCTACTGTTTGAATTATATACTGCCAGGTTCTCTACATTCACCGGCTCTTAAGGCTACATAATACATTTGAACTAATGGTGAACCTACACAGATTTTTTAGGATAATCAGACTTCAGGAACAATTTTTAGAACAAGAACCACAAGACACAAGAGTGAGAAAAATAAGGCAGGCAGTGGGTTACAAATCAAAATATAACCCACGCAAAGGCAGAAACTGTTATGTAGAGGAATTTGTCACATCAGTTCTCACAGATGTCAAGGATCTTTTCAAAAAAAAAAAGAGCAGCCAGTCAATCAATATAATCTGATGAAAACAGTCAGAAGCCCCTAGAAGCTTAGAACAAGATTCATTGATTATTATGAAACCCATGGACAAGGTTGGAGGAATTATTATCATGCAAAGGGAACAATATGTGGACTTGTGTAAAGATCTACTGAACAACAGAGAGAACCATGAGATTTTAGAAAAGGACCCAACGCGCCACATACAAGACAGTATAAAACAGGTATTGGATGGATAACAAGAAATGGGCTACAAAGAAGCATGGCAGAAAGAGTTGTTAACAACATTACATCCAACAATACCAGTCTTTTACGGACCTCCAAAGATTCACAATGACAGTTCCAATCCCCCTGCATGACCTATAGTCTCAGGCAAGGGTGTAGACAGGCATACTCACTGTACACATTTGTGTACAGTTTTGTTGAGTGCCTGTCACAAACCATAAGTCACTCTGTTAATATTATTTATTTTATTTATTTATTTAGTTTTTGTTAACCGGGTAAGTGCACTAGCCAGCAAGTGACTGTTTTCAGGCACGACCCGGGAGGTAAAATTACAGAACATAACGATACAGTAAGGATAACGAAAATACATGATGCACAGAAATACAGGAAGATACATATGGCAGGATACAATGCATGACAAAGGAAAATACAAGGCAAAAATACATTTCAATGACATTTTCCATTGAGCTCATACATAAAGTGCATTGAAGGACCTGGGAAAGGAGAGGATAGGTGTAAGGGTAAGCCAGAAACAAGATGGAAAATGACAAAAGGGGAAGGTGAGGAGGTGAGGAAAGGATAGAGGGAAGGGATAGAGGGCAAGCAAAAACGGGGCTAAAGAAATGGCTAAGAATATAAGGACAGAGAGGCGGTGGCAGGAGTAGGGAAGTAGGAGGTGTAGAGGAGGGATGGCCGGGAGAGGGAAGGGAGGGGAGTGAGGGTTAAAAGAAAGCAGCAAATACGGCAGCGGCGATACAAGGTTCCAACCTGCGGCCGAGTCGTTGAAGCCGAAAGACGGCAAGCGGAGAAAGGGTGACAGGTGGTTACGGCAAAAGACGGCAACAGCGGCAAAAGGTAGCAGAATGCGGCTGGGCTGGTGGAACCGATAGACGGCAGGGCAAGGGTGATGATGCCGGTAAGAGGAGGAGAGAAGCGAAAGAGTTACGGCAGTAGCGGAAAAGGTAACAACGCCAAGCCGAGCCAGTGGAACCGAGAGACGGCAGGGCAGGGAAGAAGAGGTCGGTAGGAGGAGGCAAGTTTACGGCAAGTGGAGGTAATAGGGAACAATGCTCAGCTGGGAGGGTGGGACGAGCGAACGGGCAGGGGTGACTCAGGAGGAGGTAAAGGCGAGGCAAGCAAGCAGAGAAAGGAAGGGGGAGGCAGAGGGGCGGGGAAAAGGAGAGTGCAGGAGATGTGGTCGGGGGGAAGAGAGGAGCAGGGGAGTTGAGTGAAGGAAGGCTGAGAGGTGAGGGGAGAAGAGAACAGGGATCAAGGGGAAGCCAAGTGGTGGCCGGAAGTAAACAACAACTTGTAAATGGCAAAAGCTAATGTTTGGCATACAGTCAAACAGATTCAAGCAGCAATTATAGTAAAACACCACATAAAACAACCATTGGGAAAGGCACAAGTGCTAGCAATAAGGAAGTGGGGAAAAACAGGTTAAGAGTAAGGATCAGGTAGGATCAAAGCAAAACACATTTGTCCAAAGAGTAAGAAAAGTCCTGAGTTTGCCTTAAAAAGTTGCATGAGTAGGACATCCTTAGTTCCTGAGGCAGGTTCCACAGGTGAGGAGCAGCATAATGGAAGGAGCCCATGCCCTTTTGTCCGACAGAGGGGATGGATAATAAGGTCTGATCTGCAGATCTAAGGTTCCGTGGGAATAGCTGGTCTAAGGAGTTCTGATAGGATAGCAGGTTTGGATGTCCTTATGATGGTATCTGATAGATTGTACAGGTAGTATTGTCTGGTAGAGGAGGAGAGAGCCAGCCAAGGTCTTGATATAGTTGGCAGTGATGCTGCAGTCGAGGTGCTTTGTTGCATACCCGCATACATTATTGAAAGTAGTGTCCCACAGATGCAGTGCAGATTTATTGGCCAAAGACAGAATGGGACAACCATATGTAAGGGTTGGCAACAGTATACCTCTAGCTACTGCCAGTTTAGCAGCAGGGGTAAGGAGGTAGTTGGTTCTGTAAGCAGCCCTAACTTGCAATTGACTGACTTGCAAGTATCCTGGATGTGTGTTTTAGGTCCAAGGTTTGGTGAGGTGGATGCCCAGGTAACGGAAAGAAGTGACAGGTTCTAGTGGGTTCCATCAATGTCAGGAACAGAGATAGTCAAAGGACATGATCTGAGCTTGTGAGTGGAGCCAAATAGCATGACTTTGGTTTTGTTTGTGTTTAAAACAAGGCGTTGACAGTTCAGCCAGTGTTGTACCAGTGAAAATCAGCAGTGAGGGCAGCATTCAGTTCAGAACGTTGTCAGAGTGAGCATAAACGACCAGGTCATCCGCATACAGCAGTGAGTGACCAGTGGTTACCATCTCTGGGAGATTATTTATGAATAATGAAATAGAAGAGGCCAAGTATGGACCCCTGAGGGACACCAATGTTGATGACAGCACTGTCTGAAATCGCTGAATTAATCTTCACAGCCTGGGTTCTGTTGGTGAGGTAGCTTTTAAACCAGGTAGTTGCTGGAGGGAGAAGCCCAAGGTACTGAGGGTAGAGAGTAGTAATGTATGATCAACTAGGTCAAAGCTTTGGTTGAGTCAATGAAGACTGCCCTGTTAACTTCCTCTATCCATGTTTGTGACAATGTCAGAAGAGAATTTTACAAGTGCAGTCATGGTGCTGTGATGCTTTCTAAAGCCATGTTGGGCTGGACTGAGCAGATTGAAGTTCTCAATGTATTCTGTGATTTGTGTTGATACTATTTTTTCCAGGATTTTGTTCAGGACAGACAAAATAGCAATAGGCCGGTAGTTAGATGTGTCATTTTTGCTACCTTTCTTAAATACTGGAGTGATTCTGGCTGCTTTTTATCATTATCATTCTAATCTGTAGTATTTGGGTTAGTATAGGCCACTGAGGAGTGTCTGGTACATGTATAACCTCTTTAGAGAGCAAAGGAATCATCTGACAACAATCTGACTTGTTTGGAAGGGGGTGTCATTTGGAAAGGATGTGTACATTTTTTAATGGGAGGTGTGTAACTGTTGGAGACTGTGTACAAAACAGAAATTTCTGGCTACACCCCTGGTCTCAGGGAATGATTCTGTCTTAGATCGATTGTCTAGCTTTGTTAACTTTTTTGCATAGCCAGTAGTTGCCAACATGATGAGTTACCCGAAGGACACAGGTAATGTACTATCACTAACTGATGACATTAATGATGAGATAACAGATACAAACTACACATTATGCACAATAAACATCAAAGATGTATATACATGTATACCACATGAGGATGGACTGGAAAGTTTAAGGGCAGGATTAGCACTATCCATGGTAGAAAACCCACCACCAATCAAAACTCTGTTAGAAATAGTAAGGCTAGTACTATATGATAAGTATTTTAAATGTGAGGATGACTTCTATGGACAGAAATAGGTTATGGCTATCAGGAGCACCTTAGCTCCCACATATGATAACCTGTACCTAGACTATTTTGAAAAACAGTTCATACTGACACCTATGTACAATCCCTTATATAAACATCTAAAAGTGTACAAATTATATATTGATGATATATTAATATTATGGACTGGTAGTGACACAGAATTTGATGACTTTATTAATCATATCAATACACTGACCCCCTAAGCTTAAGTTTACCATAACGAAAAGTGAACAAGAGATATCATTTTTGGACCTCCTTATCTACAAACAGGACAACCAGTTACACACTAGGATTTAAAGGAAAGACACAGATAGCAATACCCTGTTTCATGCCACTAGCTACCATCCTAAACCACTCATTGATAGCATTGCAAACTCACAGATGCTGAGAGTCAAATTAAACTATAGCACAGAACAGACAAGAGAGTGTCAGAATTCAATCTCATGGCAGAGAGGTTCATGAACAGAGGATGTAAAAGGAGGACAGTAAACTGCTCTATAAACAGAGCAAAAGGACAACAGTCAACTAGTGACAGTGATCCAAATAATAGAGAAATGAATAGAATAGTACTGGCCTTAGGTTTCTCATCATATACAGCACCAATCAGGAATATTAGGCGCTGTACACTATTGGGGCAGAGTGGCTATGCACGTGTATCTGGGGCATTTAGCCACTCTGCACCAACTGCACCCCCCCTTCATGGCATGCTCAAAGGGGGATGCGCATACCCACTGCACCCGATCCCCCACGTCCACGGACAACTCCACACTGGGGGCATTCTGGGTGCATGCCAGCACTACGCTGTATTCATTATCCTGCATAGTGCTGGCCGCATGGGTGCAGAGGGTGGTTCAAGTTATGCCAGGGTAGACCCTGCTGTAACTCACTGCATGCTCCATTGGTCACTGGGGGACTGGGACAGGGAACATCATGCTGCCCTTGACCACTGAACAACAGGAGGTGGCTGGAACAGCTGGAAGGGTGAGTGCCAGGCATGTTCAAGAGTGGCAGCACCAGTTCGGGATGGTGCCAAGTGGGTCAGGTGCCTACAATCGGCATGCACATCTATGGACCCATGCTACTCTACACCGTGGTATCCACTAATGGTCTCACGGGGGCCACCCAGGATGACGACTCCTCCCATAGCTGCCCTGTGGAGTCCTACAGGCCAGGGGGAGGAGCCGCAGAGAGGTGGCCGGCATTGGTGAATGCTGGTATGGGCGTACCTGTCTGAGGGGCAGAGGGTCACAGATGGGGTACATGACATTTCTGTGTACCCCCGCCTGCTTAGTGCCTAGTACCCTATATAGTGTGCAATCATTGGGATACATTAAGACCAGTGGGGGACCCTGGATTTGCATCCCGATCAATCGCTGCATCAAAGAAAGTCACAACATTGAAAGAGAGATTAGTTCATCTGGAACTTAAACCCTTAGAAAGAAACATCAGACAACTGCTTTTGGGTCCTCTAGATCCAGGCATGCAACCATGTGGGAGATGCGCTCATTGTAGTAATACATAAAAAAAAATGGATAACTCCCAACCAAATAGAAACGGCAGTTTCCCAATCAAAACCCGAATCACATGAGATACTGATCATGTGATACATGTACTCACATGCCCATGCTCAAAATATTACGTAGGAAACACAAACATAGCTCTTAAATTGAGAATAAGGAAGCACAAAAGTCAAATAAGAACTAGAAGTGAAAATCCACCAGTAGCACAACATTTCAATTCAGAGAATCATACAGCAGTCTCCTTAAAATTCTGGGGGATAGAGAGAGTTGACCCACCACCAAGGGTGGGGATTGGAAAAAAATGGTGGAGTGGAGAGAAATGTTCTGGATGTATGCTCTACATGCACTAGATGATAGATTGGGTATGAGAGCAGAACCTGGGCTTGGGAAGCTCTGGTGCTACATCCAGGGGAGGTGGGAGCTTCCCTGGCCTACTTATTAAACATTTGGATTCAACTGTTTGAACTGCGGACTGCCGGTTATCTGCTGCAAAGGACTGTTGGATTGTTTATATTGTGATATATTTAAGGGTTTTATTTGGGGAATTTTGGGGGAGATTTTAGAAGTAATTCTAACTGCAAGTCTTAGACCTAAATTGTTTAGATGTTTAATTTAATTTAATTTATTTTATTTGTTAAGTTGGGAGTTATTTGGTTAAAGATTTTGTTTATTGATTGAGTTGTGTGGAATGTGCTGGATGCCGGTCCCCACAGCTGTGCGGTATTCACCCTCTGCTCTCTGTGCCCTCCACCCTTTCTTCACTCCTCCCCTTGAATTTTCAGTTTGCCAGTGCTGTAGAGCACTAGGTATCATGTGTAGAAGATGGAGGGTGTGGGGGGCTATGAACAGTGGAGGGTGAATGAGGGGAGTCATCGTATTGGGGTGGTAAGATCCAGGAGACACCCTGGGGTGAAATGGAACAGAGAACGTGGTTCTCCATGTCTGGTTTCCATACCCAACAGCAGTACCGACTGTGGTGTGCAGGTGGTTCTGGCGGGCCCGGGAGGTTCGTCCAACTCGGGCATTGTTGTTCAATGCCAGGTCCATCAAAAACAAGATTGCAATTATTGTAGATCTTGTTGAAATGGTGGACCTGGCATGTATCACCGAGACCTGGCTGGATGAGAATTCTGCCCCATTTTGGAAGCTATAACTCCAGCTGGGTACTTGGTGATACACCACCCAAGATTGGTCCGGGGGGGGGTGCTGCGGTCTGTTTCAAGACTGAACTTAACCTCACTAGTGTACTAGTTGAGGAGGCTGAGTCATTCGTGTGTGCCATAGTAGCAGGTGTAGGTTATCGGATCGCCCTCATTTTTCGTTCACCTGATGATGAGAAGCGATTCCTTCAGAAAGTGGTGGACCTTGTCATTGACATGGCATTCGAGTCACCCAGACTGATGGTTTTGGGTGCTTTTAACACCTGGATCGATGACGAACTCTTGCAATTTGGTCAGCACTTCCTCCAGTTGATTACATCTCTGGGCCTACACGGTGGTTACCACTGCTACTCATAAACATGGACACTCCTTGACTTAGTCTTCCTCCTAGGGATCGAAACATCTGACTTGGGGTACACCGTGGGGTTCAGTTTTAGCACCCCCTTCATAGGCCTACCCCAGTGGAGATGGTTAAATACCGCCTTTTACAAGATATAAGTTCTCATAGCCTATCGGCAGTGCTTGACCTCTCAGCCCTTTTGTTTGCAAGCAGTGACCCAGAGACCCTTGTAACGGCCTATAACTTGGCCTTCTCCATGGCTCTGAATTCCATTGCTCCCATCCCTATTCACCCTCTCTCCCTTCACCCTCAATCCCCTTGGTTTGATGGGACTCTGGGGAAGACGCTGAGACTAGGACGAAGGTTAGAGTATTGCTGGTGGAAGTCCGCTCTTGATACTGAGCACCTTAGATTGATGGACCATTATCAAGCCTATCAATCTGCAATCACCCGTAAGAAGGCAGAGTTCCTGTCCGGGGAGATTGCAGCCACTTAGAATCGACCAGCTCAGCTTTTCCATACTGTGGAAAAACTGTGCAACCCAGCCTGTCTACAGGTCTGGAAAGCCTTTTTGCAATTATAGTGCAATTAACTTGCTTGATTCTTTGCTAATAAGGTGGCTGACATCAGAGTGGTACTCCAGCCGGCACAATGTATGGGTGTTGCTTTTGATCAGTTCGAGGTCACTACACCTCGATTTTCTTGGAGTAGCTTCAGTCAACCGAAGTTCATGGATGTCATGTGGATTATCCAGGATGTGCACCCTACATGCTGTAGTTTGGACCCTGGACCAATATCCCTAATTTTGGGTTGCATTGATGTCATCGGTTCAGTCCTTGCGCGGATAATCTGGTGCTCCTTGGAATCTGGAGAGTTTCCTAACTCCCTGAAAGAGGTGGTGGTGACACCTCTCCTGAAGAAAGTTACCTTGGACCCAGGTTGCCATGCAAACTACAGACCCATCTCGAACCTTCCCTTTTTAGAGAAGGTAATTAAGAAAGTAGTGGCAGCACAACTGGAGGACCATTTGACTATCCATGACATCTATGAACCGCTCCAGTCCAGTTTTTGAAGGAGACATAGTACCGAGACAGTGCTGGTTCGGGTGCTCAGTGATTTCCTGATGGCTAGAGATCAGAAGAGCCATTCTGTCTTGGTTCTTCTGGATCTCCCTTCAGCATTTGACACTGTGGACCATGGGGTATTGCTGGGTCACCTGAGGCACATCTGTGGATTGTTGGGTACAGTCCTCAGGTGGTTTACATTGCTCCTCATGGGTAGACCACTGAGAGTGGTGTCTGGGGGGTTTTCTTCAGACCCTACTTCTTTGTCATGCGGGGTGTCTCAGGGCTCTGTGCTCTCACCCATGAAGTTCATGGTGTACATGTTACCCGTCAGAGACATTGTAAGAAGGTATGGGCTGAGGTTTCACAGCTATGCTGATGATACCCAGCTCTACCTTTCTTTTGCACCCAACCAGGTTGGAGCTGTCTCAGTCTTTAATGACTGTCTGAAGGAAATCCAGGCATGGATGGATTCCTGCTGGCTGAAGTTGAACTCCGAAAAGACTGAGGTGCTGGTTGTGGACCCTGGGCACCGGATGGGGGGCTGGGGTTCGTTTCGCCCTCTGGAAATTTTCACAATGCTGTTTTACTCCTGACCTCTGAATGGGTGCGTAACCTGGGGGTAATTTTTGATGAAGGGCTGACCCTGCATGTGCAGGTGTCAGCTGTTGTCAATTCTACCTTTTACCATTTTAGGAATATCACCAGGATTAGGTATCTGGTTCCATCTGGCGACCTCCCCATTCTGGTCCATGATTTTGTGTCCTCACACTTAGATTATTGCAACTCCCTTTACCTAGCGCTGCCTGGGGTAGAAATCTGCTGCCTGCAGCTAGTGCAGAACGCGGCAGCCCAGCTTTTGATGGGATATGCTCAATCCTGTCATATTTCACCAGTGCTGTGTGAACTGCACTGTCTGCCTGTACAGTGGCGGATCACCTTCAAAGTTGGCTTGCTGACTTTTAAAGCCCTACACAGACTGAGCCCAGATTACCTGAAAGAGCTCCTGGTCCTTTACTGCCTTGGACGATCACTCTGCTCTGCCAACGAGGGGTTGCTAGAGATTCCATGGGTATGCTTAAAAACATCTGGGGTGAGAGTTTTTATGTATGCAGCCCCCACCCTTTGGAATTCTCTACCCTGTTGGCTATGGGAGTGCACAACTGTGGAGGGATTTAAACAATCTCTAAAAATGTACTTGTGGCACCAGGCATTCAGTAATTGTTTTTTTTTTCTTTTGGTATATTGTTATTTTAATGTTAATTTTATTGATGTTTGCTCTTTTTTTAAATTGTGAGGCGCCTTGACTACTGATAAGGCACCCTATAAATACATTTTATTATTATTATTTATTATCATGTTGCCCTATGAAATAGTGAATGCAGCTAACTTAAATACGTTCAAGGTCAAACTAGATAAACATCTCTTGGGATAACATTTCAAAATAATTCCCACTTATGTGGGGAGGGTGGTCTCGATGGGCCTAGTGCGTCCTTCCACCCTTACACTACCGAGTAATACTGAGTAAGAACATTAGCACATTTGCTGGAAAAGAATGTAAAAACAGCAGGGAGAAACAAAATACCCAATACAGAATATCAGAACAGGAAGTAGGAATATAACAAACAAACACTAAATAAGTTATGTCAGGTAAGGCAAGTCTGGGACAGCTTGCATGACAGTGATTTAGCCATCAGATATTCTACATGTAGACAATACAATAGTATAGACAAGGGCAATACAGTAGAAGAATCTATATTATTTGATTTCCCTAGTCCTTAACCCCTCTTGTGCTCCATGTGTGGCTTTCATAGCACATCATCGGCTGCGTCTCCCTTTCCACCCTATCCCTGGATGGTCCAGGCCCCCCTTTTCTCACCCACCTTTTCTCACCCCACCCGAACATCAAACTATGGAATTGTGTAAGTCATTTTAGTTGGTAAAGGGTTCTAAAGTGAAATTAAGAACATGAGATTTAAAATATGAAGGAGACCTCAAGAAGTACCCTACACATCTAACGATAATAAAACAGCCCTATAACATAGGGCTTTAGCCATGCCAGTGATTAACCACATTGTGGCCGCTTTAAATTTTTCTGAGACATGAGGCAGAAAACGGGCAACAGAGGGTAGCAGAAACATGCCCATTTTTGTTCCCAATCTGTTGTCCTTGCTTGGTTGCTCAGCAACCAATGACTGGCTGCCAGTGGGGGCGGGCTATGGAGGGTGATGCAGCTCAGCTGTTCACCTTTTGCTGTCCTAATTGGTACCAATGGTATCCACCTCTTGTCTCAGAAGCATATAAAAGGCAAAGGAAATCAGCACTCGGTGCTCCCTCATATACCTTTTGAATGCATTCAACGACACTACAAGGTAAGCCGAACACTAATAACTTGTGAAGACCCCTTCATAATAGCAATGAGCAGTGTTGTTTTGAAATGAAATATTGTTTAGGATTAGTGTTTTAATTGTACTTCATTACTGTAGACAGAAACGTTCTGAGAAAGGGACACTGAAAACAGGGAGCCAAGAAATGAGGACAGACCTCAATGGTATGTACAGAGTGGCATCTGATGCACTTGCTAAAAAACTTTTCCAAGAGTAGCAACAATTAAATGAATTGTACTGTTAACAGACAGCCATAAGAGCTAGCGAATGTACAGATTCTGGCGGTATATAATTCAAACAGTAGCTAGTAAATGGTGTTAAGAAATGTTAGGAATGAATTGCTATCGGCAAGCAATCACAGTGGAGTTAACAGATGTTGCTAAATTCAATGACAGTTTGAAACTGAATACTGAGAATAGGTATGTTGAAAAAAAAATGAGATCACAGGTCAATGAAACAGCAGGGCTGTTTTTCTATGTAACACTATGGAAGCCTGAATTAGATGGATACAATTATAGGATGTGTAGAATAAGTCCAAAAATGCATAATGGTTACAGTAGCTTGAAAATGGTGTTAAAAAAGTTTGGAATGAATTGCTCTCGGCAAAGAATTAAACCAGTTACAAATATAGGATGTGTAGAATAAGCCCAGAAATGCATAATGGTTACAACAATGCTATTGCAAAGTAGAGGTAGATATCTTATTAAGAATAAATAAATCTATCAGTAACATTAGATTTTATTAACAAAATTATGTGTGTTTAAACATAAAACTATCAGTCTGCAAATGCTATGAACAGGGAGTTACCAAGTGTTTAGTATAATAATGCAATATAGCTGTAACTATTTGAACATATTGAGTAGTAATAAATATTGGAATTCGGGGAGAGTGCTCAAAATGGAGTCGTTGGCACAAATTTCTTTTTAAAGGAAAACAGATATGATTTAGTGGACTGTGTCTACTATCACATTGTAAAAGAATAGTTTATTTTAAATTTAGATTCCATGCCCCTGAAGAAACCCACACTGGGTGAAACATTGGGCAACAACAAGGGATCTGTGTTTCAATACATTTTGAAAATAAATCTGTGGATCAAAAATATTTTTGAGTGGCTGGTGTGTATCATATCTAGACTGTCTGAATCATTCTGCTGTGACTGGCCCCACCTAAGATGTCTGTTACACATACAGTATATCAAGGGGACCCACCCAGCTCTCCATTTCTTGTTCTCAAACAGAGGTGTGACATTCTGGGGAAGCCAGAACCTATTCTGGACAAATATTGCATTTGGACTGGGGCTGGAAGTATAAAGTGCAGCTTACAGCAACAGACTCCAGACATTCTCATTAGCCTAACAGCTTTTTCATTGGTAGGGACAGGGGAATCTGCTTCTACGCTGGTCAACTGAAAGTATGTTTTAAGTGCGACTTCTTGTCTCATCTTAGTAATGTCTGTGACCAGAGGTACTGCAATTTATGTCTGGAATACAGCCATATTAGTGTTCAATGTTCCAATAAAGTTAAATGTAACCTTTGCCAAATAGAAGGGCATTCCTTTTGTACATGTCCCTGTTCAACCCACAATCACACTGACTGACCTTGCCAGGAGGATATGCTTGCTGATGCAAGGAAAGCTGCAGCTTTGATTACTGCACTGCATAAGATATGAATCCTTTGACAGCCCCTCCTGGAGATGTTTTGCTTGTTTCCCCTATTCCCTCTGGTTCTTTTGAGGGCATCTCCATTGTGGGCACTCACAGTGATGACCCTATTTCGGATCCACCAATTTTCCAGGCTTCACCTATCTCTCCTTCTACTTCTGCATTGTCCCTTCCACACTGAAACTGCAATGCCACCTTCTGATCCCTTCACAGCAGTTACACATCAATGTTCATTACATAAAACCCCCATCAGACTGCTTCTCCAGCCTCTCCCTCTGGCTCTGTGCCAACTATGAATAGATTTCATCCTCTTGCCTCTTCTAAGAACTGGGATGACACTGATGAAGAACTGGACTTCTAGGCATCCTCCATTGTTTCTTCTTGAAAGTTAATCTCTTCTGATACTGAGGATGATGTTCAACCTTCCAAACATACTCATAAACAAAAAGATGGTCCTGGTGTGGGTGCCAAGATGAAGTCCAAGAAAAAGCATATTGTGCCCCCCTTGAGACTTTTTTCTTTCCTGTTTCCATTCTTGCGCTCTCTCTCTCTTTCATCATGGGAGTTGCTACTTTAAATGTTAATTATGTTAAGAATTTACTTTGCAGAAAGGTTACTTTTATTTGTTGCTTAACTAACCTGCTGATATTTTTTTCTTGCAAGATACCAGACTTTGCACTTTGTCAGATATTGTTGCAGCTCAGTGACTCTGGATGGCAGGGGTTTCCTACTTTTCCACTTGGACTGATACATGTACTGGGGTGGCCATTTTGTTTAATAAAGTTCAGCCTAAGGTGTTGAGAGTTCTTGATCTTCTGCCTGGTAGGGCTTTACTGCAAGATTGCATACAGGATACTATTGCATATTGTATGATTGTGGTGTATGCTCTTCAGACTAAATTTTATAGGGCTCTCTCTTTTTTAACTGATTCAGCCATTCGTATACACTTCTAAACTGTTCATTTTTTGGAGGGGATTGTAATTGTCCTTTACAACTCCAGGATAGGGGAGCCAAAGCACTTAAATTGTTTTGTGACTCCATCTGTTCTCAACAAATTTGTAAGACTGTGCAGTTAGTAGATGCCTGCCACTTGCAACATCCTACTTGTGGGCACACATATTTTAGGTCTTCTTTAGCCACTAGGATAGATTATTTTTTTGTCTCCAATATCTGATTTATTACTGACAACAAGAAGACATTGCCTGTAGAAACTACTGATCAGCTTCTATTGAATTACGCTATTACAGTTGCACCAGGACACATCATGGGGAAGTCTAGTCAGAGACTGAATAATACCATTCTCTCTGTTCCACATTTTCACAGTGATCATTCAGGAATTATTCTGGGGTTGTACCATGGTTCTTTGTTTATATAAGGACTCATCTCTGTGGTGGGAGGATACTAAGTAGGATGATGGTACCTTTGCAAAATGCTTTCCCTTTTTTTCTAACACCCAGCATGTTTCTACAAAATATTTGCACTTACAGGGCCTGATTCTAGAGGGGTTACATCTGCATAACTGCAGTTGTGCCAAATAGAATGGCGCATGTAGCAACTTACGCCAGCAGTTGCGACATGCACTATTCTACATAGTGGCCTGCGACATGGCGCAGGCTGCTTGCACCAAACAGCAGTTACGCCGCATAAACCCACTGCAACATGGTGCTAGGGGGTTTATGGCAGCAGTTGTGCCCCATTCTAGAAGGGCAGCCATAAAGTGCCCATATCAGGATTCTACAAGAATCCCTGGAGGAGATCTGGCAATGTAAGTTATACCAGCATTTAGCTGGTATAACTACAGATGCCTCAGGGATCCTTTAGACCCATCAGCTGTCCAGCAGACAGTGTGCACAGTTCCCTCCCCATGCTCCAGCACACCCCAGCAGGGGCCCCACAGACCCCATACCCCCAGCCACGAAACAGCCGTTGGCAGAAGCCCCACAGGGCAGCGCTGCCATCCCCAACCTGTGCCATGAACTGCAAGTCACCTGCATACATATCGGCAATTACTAAGTTTAGCATAATAAAATAAATGTAATAAAATAAATCTAGCCGTGGTAGTCTAGTGCCCCCCCAAATGTACATAAATATAATAACAAATCCCTGTTTCCTTGTTAGGCTAGTGGCCCCCCATCCCCGAACTGTGCAGAAATGATGAAAGAATCCCTGTTTCCTTGGCAGTCTAGTGGTCCCCCCACCCAGCTGTACCAGCCGATCCAGCACCTCCCCACCCATCCCCAGCCAGCGACTGGCACAGACCACCTCTCACCTCCACGGCCAGCCTCCAACAGAGTGCAGTATTAGCGCTACTGCACAGATGCACTCAGAAATTAATTTCACAAACCGTCTGTGCAGTAGCACTAACTCTACGCCAATCATGGCTGGCTGTGGAGAGTGATGAAGCTGTGCCAATCGTAACTGAAATGATGAAGATATGAAAGTAGGCTGGCATGACTAGGTAAGGGTGAAAACCGCTAGACACCAGGTACACAGGATTCTTTCATCATTTCTGTACAGTTTGGGGGTAGGGGACCACTAGCCTACCAGGGAAATGGGTCGTTGCTATATTTATGTGCAGTTGGGGGGCACTAGATTATCAGGGTAACAGGGATACCTATACATTAATATACAGTTGGGGGGCACTAGACTACCAGGGATACAGGACCATACAGTTTGTATTAAACAGTTCAGGGGGGCCGCTAGACTACCAGGGCTGCCTATCTGCTGGATATGCAGCTGGCGACTAAGGGGTCAGGGCATGGGCGGGGAGGGTTGACCCTGTTGCCCTGCTGTTGCAGCTTGCGACATGCTTGCCAGGTACACCTGCAGTTCAGCATACCTGGCCACATGTCGCAAGTTGCAATGACCCTGCCTCTACTAGAATAGGGTCCAGGGTCAATGTCACAGGTGTGGGTGGTGCAAGTTGCATTCTGCGACAACTTGCACCACCCTTCTAGAATCGGACCCACAGTATCCGTTATATAACCTGACTTCCCTTCAATCACAGTGGGGTATTTCTTTCTACTCTCAGATACAAGCTGTTAAATCCCAGATTAAAGCCATACAGTATGATAGGGTTAAATCTCTGTATTTTGAGCAACAATACAGGATGCAGGGTCAACTCTTATCAGGGAATGTTTTTCACAGTTGCCTGTCCATAATTCAAAACAGGAGGATGCACTCCTTGGTTAATCTGGATGGGAATATTTAGACATCTAAACAAGGCATGTCAAATGTTCACAACTTTTTGCACTCTTCTGTGGGATCATGGTTTCCCATGGGTGATTCAGTTTCTCTTTTTTAGATTAATATGGGCTGCTCCATGTGTTGGCCACTAATAATGACTTTCTCACTCAATCCATTACTACTGCAGAGTCTAGTACTGCTATTTTTACCCAGAATTAATGAACTTCTACAGGAACTGATGGTTTGACATCTGAGTTTTACTAGATCTTTACTACATACCTGGCTCAGATATTTGGCATTAGTATTTAATTATTTTCTGACACACCTCACTATTTTGGGATCTGTTACTGAAGCAGTTCAAATATTTGTTTAAAAAGGGTAACTCAATGGAGTTGAAAATTAGGTGACCAATTTGTCTCATAAATACTAATGCTAAGATTCTTGCCAAATTTTCTGTACACGTTTAGTGGCAGTTCTTTTGTCTCTTATCTATCCTTTACAGACTTATTCAATTCCAGCCCAGAAAATTCAGGACAGCTTGTTGCTTCTGAGGGAAATTATTGAGTATTGCAATAGATAAAATACAGGACGTTTGGTGTTTCTTTTGGATCAGAAAAAGGACTTTGATAAAGTTCCTCACCTTTATATATTTTTTGTGTTACATAAGTATGTTTTATCACAGATATTTATCAAATGGATTTGACTCACATTTTTATAATTCCTAATGTAAATGGTGGCTGGGATCCCAAATAACTTTACTTCAGGGAGTGAGACAGGGTGTCCTCTTAGCTCTAGCCCATACATCTTAACTTTGTATCCTCTTTTACGGGCGATTAGCACTTCACTGCGTGTTCATGATATTCTGCATCCCTTGTCTTTGAATGAAATTAAAATATCGGCATATGCCAATGATTTTGTTTATTGATTTGGGATGTACATTCCGGACAGCAGCAGTAACAATTGTACAAACCATTGCTCAGCGTACAGGTTCACAGATTAATCTCACAAAATGCCAAGTGTTACCAACAGAATGCATGAGGATTTTCCTCCTGCTATTAATGGAATTCAAATATCATTAGGTTCCCCTAAAATTCTTGGTATTTTTTATGGGCAGACTAACTTACTGTTATTTAATTGAAATAAGGCTTTGGATGCAAGGGCATCGCAGGTTGCCAGATGGAAATCTTGTCAATAATCCAAAAAGAAATGGATTAGCATAATTAAAATATTTTCAGTGCCCCCATTTCTTTGTGTTAGAGAGATATTTCCTTTGCCACAGCAATTTGAAATCTGATTATTCTGTATATTCTTTCAAATAGTTTTGGGTGGCAGGTTAAATCTGATTGAAAGAGATTTTCTGTATCTGCCCATGAATCAAGAGGGTTTGGATATGGTTCATCAGATCATTTTCATTTTTAGCGTAGTTTTTCAACTCAGTATTGTGCCTTGGGTTCCTGGGTACCCTCTGTTTGAAAAGAATGGTCTGATATTTGACTGAAATCCCTTCAACTAGAATGGCAAAGATCAAAGCCTCTTTTTAGGAAAACTGCTCTTTTCCCAATTTATTTGGAATGCTTTCTGAAACTTACACAAAAAAAAAACTTTCATGGGATACCATTCGTACCCAGCATCATAAAACAATTTACCAATCATTGGTTATCACTGATGTTGAGATAATGTCAGGTGTCTCATCGGGCCTTAAGCAACTGACAAAGATATTCCAGCCCAATAGTGGGATATAGTTTGGCTCTGTTATCATGGCAAATTGAATGTCAAAGATAATAGTACTCACAAAAGTATCATGGAGAGGTTTTGCTCCCAAGACAGTTGTGGGACTCAGTTTGAGAATATTCAACATTTATATTTTGATTGCCCTTTTATTCATAAGATTCAATCTTTATTGGGTACTTCCTGGTCAGATCCTTTCTGGGCATCTATTTCTTATTATACCCTTATTTATGGAGATTCATGCATGTTGTCCTCTAACTATGATCCTTCTTTGCTACTTTTGATACTTTCCTTTATTAAAGTTTTGATTTGGCAAGTTCGATGCAAATAGTTTTGCAGCAGCTCTATTTGGACCACACCATATTTTTATATATGATTGAGGCTGCACTGTGGTAGCATTGTGCTCTTGATTATGTACAATTATCTACAACCATGTGGATTACATGGTGGGAAAACTTTCCTTGGATATTTTTTTAATCATATTCTTGTCATAATCTGTGATTTCTTGTTATTATATATATATATATATATATATATATATTTGCATATGGTTATGTCCATTCCTTTATTAGTTTTTGATTTATACTAATAAACAATTCCTCAAGTCTTTCAGCAGAGGAAAACTCTGGCCACTGGCTAAGGTGGCCTATCCCAGAGGTGAGCAGATGGACATCTCAGGAGCAGGGGGATAGCCTCCTTCCCTGCTTCTGTACAGCAAGAGGCTGCATCAGAGGAAGATATGGAAATGTTTATGGCAACTAAAGAAATCGAAATGGCAATGCCAGAAATGTCATGTAGTATTATTGTGCTGGAGAGAGACTTGATTTAAAAAAAAAAACTTAAAGAGAAGGAAGACAAACTGACATAAGTGATGGAACAAAAGGTTACCATTCCACCTAATGGTGGAAGAAGAAACCAATTATCTGAAGAAAAAAGAAAAACTAGGAGTAGAATTGTTACAAGCCACTACAGACATAGGAAAACTGTCTCCTATTTCTCAGTATTCTGTCAGGCTGGCACAGCTAAGAAATGACAAGCCAGCTGATGTGGCAGAGCCAATTCATGGAGCTCAGCAGGCTGCAAATGGTGAACTAAATCCAGTCTCAGGCAATAGCACTATACCTCTTGTAAATTTAGCTTCCTCTGAAAAGGCACTTTACTTTAAAAAATCCCAATGAGTTTTTAATAGTCGAATGGACATGTCTGAGCTACCTGATGCTTAGACACACATGGAAAAGACAGCTCTTGCACCTGTTTAAATAAAAGAAAAGCCACCCGGCAGACATACAGCAAACTTCCAGAATCAGAAGATGCCCCAACGAAGCAGATAGCACAGCTGCCAACAGAAATAAATGAGATTTCTCAATCCAGAGCTCACAGATCTCACAACTCAGAACCAACAGTTGCAGCAGGAGATTACAGCAACATTGGAGTCATGTCCAGAATGCCATCTACAAGCAAGACACTCAGCCTAAGATGTGGCTTCCTTCAGTAAACTTCAGCAAGAATGACCCTGGCAAAATGATCAGTGGAAATGTCTTCACTAGCAGCAAGATGGAGGAAAGCTGATGATGGTGTGCATGGGAAAGTCTAGATAAGGACTGTCATAAGACTTCAGAAGAAAACAACAAGGCGAGCAACTTAATGTTTCTAACTCTGACAGATGCACTATGCAGCAACTAGACACAATAGAACATAAAAATACTGAACTTGCTCAGGAAGATGTTATTCAAAATGCTAATGGAGCTCATCCTAAAAACAATGAGAAAGACAAACACAGTAATATAACTGAGCGAACATCTAGGGCTTCATGACTCCTCCAGCTCAGTCAACTGGTGGTGCGAGAACAGAACTTTGACTTAGTATCTCAACCTCGTCAGATAAGGGGGATTGGACTTTAATAATAAAAATGGAAACATGGAATTAGTTCAACAATACCATTACAGATAATGTGCCACAAACTGTTGGGGTGAATGCAAATAAATTTCAAATGTCTGATATGTTTTCATCTCGGAGGAGCCAGCACAATGGCAAAATGATGTATGGCTGAAATATAAAGGAGGATTAGATACTCAACCAGACAAACTATATGTTATTATAAAAGTAGTAAAAGAGCCAATGAGATTTTTTTGCAGCAGAAGTATATGCAGTTATACATGTGACCAGAGAAAGCACTTTTGATGTTAGCTTTAAAGCATTAAAATCCCTGGAGTGATTTTGGATAAAATATGATCATTTTAAAGAGACAACATTATGGCCCCCCTTTATTGTTATTCAGTTGTCAAAATCTGCTATAAAGACCAGTTCCATTCTCTTTCATAACAAAGGTGTACATATATGCAAGAGATTATATCCTGACTCAAAGATGTGAAATTATGCACCCCCACACCTCCATAATACATAGCAAACAGGTTTGGATGGGGGATGGAAAATCCTAGTGAAATTACATTGAGCTAACATGGGGTTTTACATCTGCTTGGTAACTTTTTAAGGAAGGAATAAAGGAATGTGCTTTTACCCAGGTCAACTCAGATTATGTCATAAATGTGGAGCATAAACCTATTTTAGCTCTGCCTGTGACATGGAATGCTGTAACGGCTGTCTTGAGTACAGTCACTTAAGTCATCAATGTTCTAGTCCTTTCAAATGTAAGTTATGTAAGGAGCAGGGATACTCATACAGGTGATGTCCATGGGTTAATCATAATAGAGGGGGAGGATTTGATCAAGAAGCACTGATTTTAAAAGGGCAAGTGCAAGGGGTAGAGAAAGCCAGAAGACAAAATCAGTCAGGCATATTTCTCAATAAGTCTAATCAGAGGGCTGAGAGTACAGTACTCCAGGCTCCAACCCTAACACTCCTGTGGAACCTGAGTTTGACCTTTATATATCTGATAGACAGGAGAAGGCCCCCGCTTTTATCCCAGTTCAACAATCAGAACCTCAAAAACAGACTGAGATAGAGCAGGTCCAGTGGTATAGAGGGCAGAGTTGTCAAGTGCCTCACCTCTCCCATGCTGGTGATCTGAGTTCAGGAGTGAGCACAGGCTGCCAGGGGTTGGCAGAGGTATAGGGCTGGGTGATGAATGAATGGCTGTTAGGCAGCTCTCCTCTCCAAGATTGTGGATGTTGACTTTCCTGGCCCTTGGCTCCAACTGAGTGGAGGCTAGATGGTAGCACTGGGCAAATGGGGGCTTGGCACTATACAGGGTTGGTGGAGTGGAGTCATTGTTGGTTCCGGTATGCATGCACACTTCCATATGCACGTTCAGTTGTATTGGCTGGGGTTCTGGGGTGTAGAGGGGAGAAAACAAAAAGAAATGCCTATGTCCCCCCCATAATCATATGTGATGGCCCTTAGGGTAGCCCCGTAGGGCCCAATGACAGGAGTAGGTGACAATGGGTGGGCAAACAGCTGCATGGAAAGAAAAAAAAACAGACTGAAATAACACTGCAGTGTACATGACCTGTGATGCACCATCCACCATCCCAAGAGACAGAAATGCATACTGTCACTGCAAAGAAAACAGGTCGGCAGAGGAGCCAAGCAAAAACAAATCTCAAAGTTCATAAACAAAAAGACATTCCACAGTGGAAAGATATGGGGGGGGGGTGACTCAGAGGCATCTGCACTCACCTCCTCCATCCATGATTAATCATGTGATATGGAGGATTCCAAGGCAGAACAATCTGAAAAAAAAATCCTGGCAGATTACAATCATGCCTATCAACATAACCACCTCTAAGTACATGTAAAGGTCAGATCATCTCCTCTATCATGCTAAATATAAATAGTATCAAAACAATGAAAAAATGACCACTATGTCTTTACTGGAAACACAACCAGGAAATGTTTTTTTCTTACAAGATACCAGATTAAAGGCATTGCATGACCTGACAGCAGCAAAACAAAATTGGTTACAGGTTCCCTCTTTTTGGTTACAGTGGCTGGATAAATGTGATGGAGTGAGTATATTTATCAGAGGATTAGGATATAAAGTACTGTATCTACTATAGTGGAAAATTTCTCAGGGGAGGGCATTGGTGGTGGGTATAATGTATGCAAATAAAGCACTTTGTTTAATAAATGTTTACATACCATAAACTAAAGCAGGCTGGGTAACGCTGTTCTCTGATATCAGACCACACTTACAAGTAAAACTGTAATGCTTGGAGGGGATTTTAATTGTGGAATTTCAGAAAAGAATAAAGGGCAGACAAGAATAAAAACATATTGTGACACAACCTACATTAGAGAAATGGATCCAGATTCACAAATCTTTGCCTGGGTGCAAACCCATTTTGCCTGGAGCAAACTGGGTTTTGCCTAGAGTTGGTATTCACAAAGCCCAGTCTGCCCCCATAAACTGGGTTTTCACCCAGGCAAAGTATTGAGGGGGCCGCAATGCTAGTGAGGGGGTGATTACTTGCATATCCCCGCAATCCCATTCACTAAGGTGTTGCTCTTTCACAAGAGCTTTTGCAAAGGCTCTTGCATGGAGCAAATTACTTCAGACAAAAACCTGGCAGCAATCCATGCAACCCTAATGGTTGGTGGAAGTACTGTGGCCCCCTCACCACCCTCCTCTAGTCCCTGATTTCCCACCTGATATGTTACCATTAATTTTCTGTAATGTAGTGTCCCTCTGTGGTCACCGATCTCCCACACAATATGTTTCCATTAATTTTCCATAGTATAGTGTCTCTTCCCAGTCCCTGATCTCCCACCCGATATTGATAAATTATTTTTCCATAGTGTAGTGGTCCCCCCAGTCATATATCACTGTCCCCACATAGACAAAAACCCAGTCCTTGGTAGTCTAGTTGTCCTCCCAACCCCCAACCTTCTCAGGTAATCACCCACCACCCCACTTCTCCCCTCAGCATGACTGCCGGTCAGCAAGCAGCCTTCCTCTTGCCTCCACAGCTGCCCATCAACTGAACTCTCAATGGCTGTGTACTGTGTATTAAGCATGGTTCATTGACAGTGATCCGGAAATCACTGTCAATGCACCATGCTGAATACAGTATGTGGTCATTGACAGCTCAGCTGGTGGGCAGCCATGGAGGTGAGAGGAGGGTTGTGCTGCTCACCGACTGGCAATCATGCTGGAGGAGAGTTTGGTGGTGGGTGATAACCTGTCAGGGTGGGGGGTTGGGTGGACCACTAGACTACCATGGATGGGTTTTTTGTCTATGTGGAGATGGCAATCGGTAACCGGGGGACCACTACACTATGGAAAAAGGATTTATCAATATTGGGTGGGAGATCAGGGACTGGGAAGGGACACTACATAACAGAAAATTATTGGAAACATTGGGTGGGATATTGAGGACTGGGGAAGGACACTACATTATGGAAAATTAATGGAAACATATCAGGTGGGAGATCAGGGGCAGGAGATGGACACTACATTACAGAAAATGTATATAAACATATCACACAGGAGACTGGGGAGGGGGGAGACATACTACATTATGGAAAATTTGTTTTATTGATGTCAAATGGGTGATTGGGGCAGGGAAGGGCACCCCATCACTGTTTCACCAAGACTCCAGAGACCCAAAACCCTAATGTTTTTTCCTTTTGCTGCTTGTGGATGGTGGTAGGGAGTTAGGGTTGGAAACCCTAACACCACATTTCCATACTTTAGTGGCATTAACTTGAACCCTAACTGGTGCATTAACATAGCTTTTTGCAAAGAATTTTCTTTCTTTTTGAGATAGTGTTATTGTATCTTCATTCCCTGCATGAACAGATGTAGATGCACAGGGATCTTTGAGCCCTGTGCCAAGGGAAGACTCTATCTGCCTGCAGAGGTGCAGGCCATTGTAGGCCCTGCACTTCCATGTAGTGATGGATGTGAAGATGTGAAGAATTCATGAGGCTGTCTGGTGGGCTGCAGATGTGCAAGATCCTCTGGTCCCTGCACTTGCATGTGACTGGAGATGCAGACACACAGGGTAAACAGTCCATCTGTCAGCCAGTGTACAGGCCCTCTGTCACCCACAGATAAAGAGGTGCAGGGCCCTATGCCAAGATCTGTTTTCACTGCATGGTATCTGGGCTGTTACATGAGGTCCCTGCACCATAATGGGTACCCTCAGAGGTTCACTGTAGACAGCTAGCATTTAGGTATAGGTTATACTAATATTTAGGGCTAAGGGCATCTACTGTACAAGAGTAGATGTCAGGATATGAATGCATATTTTTGTAATACACTTTGCTTGCTAATACATATGTTCTGCCATGTATTTGTTGTGTATTTCTTACTTGTAAGATGCCAAGACACCAGGGAGTGGCCAGGGATGAAAAGCTGCATACTTTGTTGTATGGATTTCTAACTCGTACTCATGCTCATGGACTATGATGTTGCTGTCTTTACACCGAGACTGTAAAACTGCCTTTCATATTCTTTTTTTCATTGTTTATTATTGTAATTTCTTAGGAGTCATGGTCACTCCTGCAAAAGCTAACATACACACACACACACAGTGTAACTAATATACAATGTTTAAAATATCATATCCCAAAATGTGCAGTAATAACAAAGTGCTATACAGGAATAAATAGAAAGGACAATAACCAAGGGCATGAAAAGAGTGCGGGAGAAGACAGAGAGAGGGAGCCAGATCATGTGCATATGTTAAAGATGCAAAAAAAACATGAACAGAGAGAAAAAAAGAATGGAGAAGGGGTGAAAAGTGAGGACTGGGAGTGTTGTAAGTGTGGATAACCAAGGTAAATCGAGATGGTAAAGAAAACAAGTACAAAATGGACATCAATAATTAATTTAACAACTATTGAAAACTTCATAATAAAAACACATACAACCATCGAAAATTAATTTACAATATAAACACTTGGATAAATAAGAAAGCATCATAAATGCAGCAATTAAAAACCCCATACAGTATATTCAATATCATAGACTTCATCCAAAATAAACAAAGGGGGATTTTCTCCCTTCACCAAAACAAAACTGTAAGAACTTTAAAATATTTAAAATTTCTAAGGCAGAAATTCAAGGCTCGAGCCCTAGCTGAGCCGAAGTGTGTGTGCTTGTGTGTGGGGGGAGGTAGAAGAGCTGAATCAGAACCAATACTAATATAAGTACAGTGCAGTGGAACTGAGTTTTCTTTTTTATTAGGAATGAAGCGAGATACAGCCGTCCACCACCACTGGGTTATGGAATGGGAGTGGATGGGAACCGAGAGACCAGAAGACTCAGTATAGTGGCTGGCTCTATAAATCAATTAAAATATTTTAAATAATTAGGGCAGAAATTCAAGGTTTGAGCCCTAGTCCAGTGATATGTGTGTGTGTGTGTGTATGTGTGTGCGCTGCGCGTGTGTGTGTGTGTGTGTGTGTGTGTGTGTGTGTGTGTGTTGGGGAGGGTGCTGAGTCAGGACCAAAGCTAACATAGAAAAGTATAAACAGTAAAAAAAAGTCTTCACGCATACTTTCTACATGTGCTACAAGTGCAATATCCTTTGCAAATTTGCACTTGTGCTTTAAGGTTTTTTACATTGTTAATAAATTCAAAATATAATACAATAATTAAGCAATAAGGCATGACAGGGTGTGGTATATCATGGGATATCATCACGCCTCGGGTGGATTGAGCTCGAGGCCACAGGCTGAGTGCATCCAACCACCCGAGCTGCTTATCCCATGATATACCTACTAGAGATACGTATTGCTATTATGAAGTGGCTTAAACATTTTATGAGCAAAAAAATAAAAGTAAAACTTTTAAAACATTCTGAAATTGGCTTTTTGGGGTGTTGGAGGAGTATGTTTCCAAAAAATAGTTCCTGGAAGGCTCTAGGCAGCAGGTGACACTGTTGTAAGTGGAGTTTCTAGAGGAGGTGCAGCTGTGAATTGTTCCAGCAGTACTCCCGGATGTGAAGTGTATTTTTGCCTACATTTGCCCTGGTCCAGCTGTATGCTGTGGGATCAGGTGAAGATGTTTGTTGATTTTCTCCCCCCTCAAAATCTATCTGCTGAGAGGCGCGATGTGGATGGGAGGAATGCTGGTGAACATTTTCGGTTTGCCAGTCGGTAAGTTGCCCGTAGTGGTTCTGGAAGGGATAGGTAGTGAACAAGTAAAATGGTAAAGAGCAGACATTTGAAGCTGCTGAACACACACACACACACACACACACATCGTGTGACCCAGTTTTGAGGTCCTTCAATTTTCATTTCATGATTTATGGTATGCGGGAGCACAGAGGTGGGATTTGAAACTGCCGGCTGCCTGTTAGTGTGGTTCGAAAAAAAAAATGCAGCAGGTTTGGGATGTTTTACATTTTTTTTTTTTTGAATACTCACTCACGGCTTGACTCGTCCCGTCCTGTAGACAGATACTGTGGGCTCTGCAACTGCCTAATTATTCAGTGGGGAATACGATAGTAGGCATGCGGAGGAAGTTGTGGCAGTGACAAGGCTGGTAGCCAGAGGCTTTTTGAAGCCATGATGATGTAGCTAGATATCATAACGGCTTCAAAGAGCTGTCGGCCAATCAGCTTCTTACATTTACGGTCGCCAGTTCATAATATAAGATGTTCTACGATATAAATAAAAAACAATACTACAAAATCTGATAACTTAGGCAATTCAGCTGGGAAGATAAACTTCACACATATGAGCTGTGTAGAAGCATTATTAATGATTATATACATGTAGTGTGATACAATTACTTCCTGAATGTAGTATGTATTAATTGGCAGGAATGCAGAAGTTAATAAAATCAATAGTGTTTTACAATCTACGTGCTACAAACATGACACATTCTTTAAATCTATTTCCTACCATCCTCTACTGACACCATCATTGGCACAGGCAAATATTGCATTGGCAGGGGCCCTAGCCAATTTGCACTTTGCAGTGCTAGGCAATCTGTATGTACAGTGCAGGGAACCAAAACCCCCACCCCCCCGATGAAGCCCATATCGATAGGAAAGGTTGTTTCTGCAAGCCTGTATAGGAACACTTCTCTTTGTAAATAAATAAAAATTTTACATGCAGCTTCACTGTGTGCACTCCCATTTTCTTTTGTACTTCATAGCGCAAGACATAGATAATAGGCTTATCTTCTCTATTAATGCATCTGTGTATATTCTACCTGTGTACTTAGCACGCCATTGGCGCCAGACCATGATAACCTCATGGGACATTCTACTTACAATAAAAGTGCAATATCTTTTGAAAATATGCACCTGCACCTAAAGGTTTTCACCCTGTTAATGAATCCAAAATATGATACAATAATATATAATGCTCTACTATATAAATGAAATACAATACTGTAAAATCTGATAATTTAGGCAATTTACAGTAGCAGGGAAGATAAACTTGGGATTATTTATAAAACACTTATGATTTTATAAACTACTGCATTCCTGCCAATTAATGCTCGTCACATTCAGCAAGTAATTCTATACACACTGCATTTATGTAATTAAATATTAGTGCTGCTACACAGCTCATATGCAGGAAGTTTATCTTCCCAGCTAAATTGCCTAACTTATGATTTTATAGTATTGTATTTTATTTATATCATAGAACACTGTATATTGTATATTGTCATACCATACTGCACTTGTATGAAACATTTCCATTCCTTCAGTTTACAGTCCAAGTGGAGAGTTTCTTCTATAATAAGCATATAAAACTTGCACTGATTAGTTTTTTACAGCCCATTATGATTAAATATTTAAAACTACACAAAATATGGTCCAGCAGCACTGGATTCCACTGTACCTGTGCTTGCACATGTAATCGAATATGGGTGGGATTAAGGTGTGTTCATGCTACAAGTGATAAAATTGTCACTGTGGAAGAGGGAGGCAGAGGGCAGTAACATTGCATTGCATGACTTTTTTACCTTTTTTTATTTTTCTGTGTTAATGTTCAGCCTGACTTATCCTCCCCCTCCCCCCACACACACACACATGTCCACTGGGCTAGGGCTCAAGCTTTGAACTTCTGCCTGAATAATTTAAAACATTTTAATACGATTATAGGCCACATACAATGGTCCTGTGGCAGAGGATACTGGTGCAAGGTAAGTCCCTGAGGAGCCGGGTGACAGAGCTGGAGGAGGCAGGCAATTACTGGCCTGTAAGCCTGACCTAAGTACTTGGGAAATTAATGGAGTCCTTACTTAAAGAGAGGACTGTGAAGTTTCTGGAGGATAGTGGGTCACAGGATCCAAGGCAGAATGGATTCTCAGCAGGAAAGGCCTGTGAGACAAGTCTTATAGATTTCTTTGATTGGGTAACCAAGGTGGTAGAACAGGGAGGGGTGGTGAACATGGCCTACCTGGGCTTCAACAAGGCCTTCAACACTGTCCCACACAGGAGATTGTACATGTAGTCAGATAGGGGTGGGATTAGGGTGTGTTCATGCTATAAGTGATAATAGGGATTGTCTGCTAAAGAGCAACTTGGGTTGTCACCAGGCACCAGAAAGGAGGACAATAAAGGGGTGGAGAATAGCAGAAGGGTTGGGCAGGAAAGGGGGGAGAGGGATGAGGTCACAGGCGCATGGTCTGTCAGATGATTTATAGGAAAGGAGATTGGTGGGGAGCAGGGGAGGGAAAAGCCATGAGGTGGTAAATAAGGGGCTGCAGAGAGAGAAAATCCCTCTATCTTCTGCAGTTCAGTGAAATTGGTCATTGTTCAGCACAAAACAGGCCTTTCCTTCGGTTTGGGCAGATTTTCAACAGGTATGGATTGGACCTGGGCCTGGTGCAGATGATGGACCAGCAAGCATACATGTGGAAGATTTTAAACGATTGAGCTACAATTGTATTATTTTATTATTTTGCCTTAGTTGTGTCATTCACTGTAATTTGCAATTTATTATTTGGTATTATTTGTTTCATTTATTGTGATGTTGCACGTTACTGTTCAGGTTTATGAACTGCTGTTCAGTATTCGGTGGGGCTTAGGGGCACAAAGGGAAGCCTGGAGAGCCATGGAGGAACAGTCAATGAGCGGGTTTGTTTGGGGAGTCTGTCAGCTCGGCACAGCAAGGGCCGTCGATGAGAGGGTTTGTTGGTGGAGTCTTTCAGTGGCCCAGTAGAGGCCATTGATGAGTGGGCTGGTAGTCAAGTTTTGTTTTCAGCGTTGATGAGCAAGTTGGTGGTGGAGTTGTTTAGTGAGAGGCCCAATAATGGCAGTCGATGAACAGACGCAGCAGTGAGCTTTTGACACTCTGGCTAGTGGGGGAATGTAGAAACATAGAAATACAGAAGTTGATGGCAGATAAGGACTTCAAGACCCATCCAGTCTACCCATTTCTTTTTCTAACTTATGAATGTGCCATCAGCTTTTGCTCTGTCAATGGCCTATCTATTCATACTCATCTGTATTGCTCCCTTATGCCTATCCCATGCCTGTTTGAATCCCTGCACTTTATTCATATCCACCACTTCTTGAGGTAGGCCGTTCTATGCATCCACCACCCTTTCTGTGAAAAAGAACTTCCTCACATTACCGCATAATCGGCCTCCCTCTAATCTCATGCTGTGTCCTCTTGTCCTGCTATTTTTCTTATATTGAAACATGTTAGTCTCTTTCACCTTGTTAATGCCCTTAAGGTGTTTGAATGTTTCAATCATATCACCAGGGACCCTGGTTTTCCATTTTTACCGGTAACACTGGTAACAATCACGGAATCCTGCTTGGTTTGCGGATTTTGAATTCTTGTACCGGTGCCTCACGGAAATGCATGTCACTGCACAGAATTTCTAAGATTTCAGCATTTGTAATTTTTTTTATTTTCTCTTTCTATGTCCCTTCTCACAGCATCAGTCTCCACTTTTCAGGCTGGGTATCCTTAGCTTCACCCCAGGTAATGCTCAGGAGCTCCTGTGGTCCTGCCCTATCCTGCCTGGGTTGTACCCCACCAGGTGGAAGGGAGGGACTCCAGGACCCATCCATACTCCCTTAGTGTGTGTCAGGCAGCTCAGTGGATCCCTCATGGAGCCTGGTTATGAAGTCTGGGGCACCTGGATCCCTTCTGCCAGTGGCCTATGTGGAGTGATTGTTCCTGGTTTTCTGGTCTCTGTCCCTGAGGACACTGGCACTAGAGCAGATCCAAGGAGGTAGGTCACATAGAGACATGCCACTGCTCCAGATCCTGGCTAGGGTCCTCCCCTCCTGATCACTCTGCAGCACCATTGCATCACCAACCGTGGTCACTCAGTTGGTGGTAAAGCAGCAGGACCTGCAGCCCACCCTCCCTGGAGGATGAGAGCAGTCCCCCAGGTGCTTGATCCTACTCCCCTGGCCAGACCTCCAGCAACCCGAGTTCGCTTCTGACCCTGGGTCGCTGGCATTGCAAGCAATAGTGCTACCGCAGTGTAGCAAATGACTCAGATTTCAGCATCTTAAAATGAATGCTGCTTGCTTTGCATTCTTTTGCTTTGCTGCATATAGAGTCAATAAGAAAATCACCAGCACTGCTTTGTTGTAATCAGCCATTCAGTTTAACCACCCATGCCTAGTGGTTAGAGTAACAAGCAGTGAATGAACTGGTATATCCAGTAGACTTGGGTTTGATTCCACAACCTCCACTTGCATACTGTGTGACTCCAAGCAAGTCACTTAACTTCCCAGTGCTTTTAGGTCACTCCTGAAAACAGACAGTCCTGCCTAGTGGTCCTTATCTGCTTTACAAAGCATATAAAAAATACAATATATGTTTACTACATCATAGAATAGTAGTCAGGGTACCATGTAATTTACCTGGTTTTACTTGGGCTGAAATGATTTTGTATAGGTAAAGATAAATGTTCAGATACATTTTATGTGTTTTATAAGCTTGTTTTTTGATTTTAGTCAGGTGTTTATTGTCTTCTTTGTATATAAGCATCTAGGCTGTAGATTGCTAAATGCAGGATCACTGTTACCAACTAGCTTATTCAAGTTTATAACCAGTAGGGCCATCCACAATCCTAAGTTGTTTGAATGAAAACTAGTCTGAATGAAAGTATGTTCACAAAGAAGAAACTGCCCTACTACTTATGATAATACTTCACAGTTAGCACCCCATTTAGGTGAATTGGATCATTTGCAGCTTTTCTCCCACCTACTGTTTCAGTCTCTGTGACAACTAAAGATTTTCTGATAGACTGCTTTAACAAAAAGCAAATGTTAAGTATTTAAGTGTATTATGTTTGTGCAGTGAATTTTAAAAGCACAGTCAATGCGACAGAAGGTAAGACCCCAGGGCCTATATGATGCTGGTGGGTAGAGTAGTGCTCAGTTCACATCTGAACAAAGACATGAAAACTGGGAGACACCCTTTCATGGACACCAAGGAAAAAAGCATCCACATGTCTGGTAGATACATAAATCCATTTGAACGTCCTCCACTAATCACTTGTGGATTTTTAGGTGAAGACACTTTATTTCAAAAGCAAATTCAAGCAGTTTTTACCCTGACCATTCCTCCTTCAGGCCTGCAAGGCCCTCTACCATCACTGCTGAGTGCCGACCACCATCCACTGCCCTCACTGCTGTGCTACCAGGTAACCCAAAGTAACCCTTCATTGAGTGGGCCCCTACCTCTGTGGAGGCTACCAGGGAGGAGAATTGCCCTAAAGAGCTTCCAGTGTATCCTGAGCATGGCAGGGGTCAGAATGGACACATGTCTGGGGATTCTGGCTTATGGAGGACCAACAGCTGTCCTTGGTTGGGTCAGTGGTGTTTTCCCATTTCTTGGGAGGCGTGACAGGCCAAAAATGTCAAGGCACAAGCCGATGTCCATCACGCTCCCTTCTGCAGTGAGGGCTGACATGTTGTTGTGCCTCTGGCCTCCACCAGGGGCCAGCAAATGCTGAGCCATGAACCCACCCTCCCTCCAGGAGAGGTGAGTGGTCATTGGACACTCAAGCTTTCACCCACCAGCTGGCCCTCCAATACCCAAGTCTGTTTCCTAACCCTGGTCAGCAGTGTCACAGGCAGAAATCCAATTCACGCAGTTAAATTATAGATAGGAAAAAACAAAGGTAGTCCATCTTAGCAGTGATGGTACAGATTAATTCACATCTGAGTTCTAACAAGCAAAGAGACCAAGTCATTTGTAACTTGTACATGTGGGGTGTGGGTGCTGAAGAAAGGGGATCATAGTGCTGTCACTACTGCCATCACCCCAGAGGGATGTGGACTGCATTGTTGCTACTGCCATCACACTGAAGGGGTGGGGGCTGTAGTGCTTCTGCCATCACCACTGGTGGATGGGAATGTAGTACTGCTGCTATTCCACCTGAGGATGGGGGCCATAATGCTGATACTGCCATCACACCTGAGGAATGGTGAACGTAGTACCATACCTCTCAACCTTCTGCCTCATAAATTAGGGACAAGGCTTAACAAAATCAGGGACAAAGGACCAATCCAGGGACATGTCTTCAAAATCAGTGATATCCACTCAGAAAGCTGGCAGAATAAGGGCTTAGTGTAAAATGTATTTTCTAAGGAAGAACAAGTGTGTAACTTTAATGTCTGGCATTATTTGTGCTTACAATCCCCACTGTTTGGTAAAGGAAACACAATTTTAGGAGGGACAGAGTAAAATTTTGAGGCAAAATCAGGGACATCCCTGAAAATCAGGGACAGTTGAGAGGTATCGTAGTACTGCTGCCATCACACCTAAGGGATGGGGGCCACAGTGCTGCTGCTTCTGTCACACCTGAGGGAGGGAGGTTGTAGTGCTTTTGCTGCTGCCATCACACCAGAGGGATGTGGGTCATAGTGCTGTTGCTGCTGCCATCGTACCTTAGGGATGGAGCCGTAGTGCTGCTTCTATTACACCTTAGGGATGGGGGCTGTAGTGTTGCTGCTGCAATCACATCTTGTACCTAAAATAACTTTAAATTGGTACAAGGATGGAAGGATATGTAATAGTGGAAATCAAAATTGCTAAAATGCATGTTAGCAGAATTAAAAATTGTTAAATAAAGTACACAAAACCAAACACCGGTAAAAGCGGATTTTGGCTTAGCAAACACCGGTGACAACACCATTTTTTACAATGCAAAACAGAATATGCCCTTTCTCAATCCCGGTAAACCAGTGTCCCTGCATATCACCTCTCTCTCTCTCTCCTTTGTTCTAGGGTATACGTATTGAGCTCCATTAACCTGTCCTCTTATGTTTTCTGATGCAGTCCCTGCACCATTTTGGTTGCCCTTCTCTGAACTGCCTCAATTTGGTTAATGTCCTTGTGAAGGTGTGGCCTCCAGTACTGCACACAGTACTCCAGATGGGGCCTAACCAGTGTCTTGTAAAGAGGGATTATTACCTCCCTCTTCTAACTTGTGATATCCATACTAATACACCCCAACTTCCCCCTAGCCTTACCTTCTGCTTTAGTTGTCTGCTTGGATGATTTTAGGTCATCAGTGATGATGATGCCCAAGTCTCTTTCTTCCCTTGTGACTGCCGGTAACTCTTCTCCCAGCCTGTAGGTGGTGTCAGGGTTTCTCTTCCCTATATGCATGATCTTGCACTTCTTTGTGTTAATCCCCAGTTGCCACTCTTCTGACCATTTTGCCAGTTTATCCAGATCTCTTCTCATTCTGCCCACCCCATCTGGATCATCTACTCTGTTGCAGATCTTGGTGTCATATGCAAACAAACAAACCTTTCCTTCCAGTCCCTCTATAATGTCACTGATGAAGATATTGAAGAGGACTGGCCCCAGGACTGATCCCTGAGGTACCCCACCTGTGACTTGTATCTCTTCTGACTATATACCGTTTACCACCACTCTCTGTTTTCTGCCCGTCAACCATAGGGAGATGGTGCTTGAGCACTGAGGGGGCCTGTTGCCAGAGGAACAGCCCGGTGACCAGGAATTCGGCGGGGAGGCAAATCAGAAGGTGGCAACAGGCTGCTGGTCAGCAGGCCTCAAAAAAAAGAATAATTGTAAAACAAAGGAGGGTGGCCTACAGGGGGTAGGCAGACTACATGGACAGAGCCACAAAATGGAAATTTGGCAGGAGGGTGAAAGGACAGCTGGGAGAGCTGTGGTCCCATTGATGAGCTGGTGGGGGTGGAGTTTCCAGGCAGGCCCAGTGAGTGTAGTTGATGGGTGGGCTGGTGAGGGACTTTTTGTAGCTATGTGCACTGATCCCCACACTGCATGGGAACAGCGGTGGTTTCACTTAGTTAGCCAGGCTGACTACGTCCTGGTGGCTGGTGTGGGGGTACTCAGATAGGGGAGTCTGAATTAGTAACTTGCTGGCATGCACTGCTAATGCCAGTAAAAAGATCATGATAATTGGCTTTTTTTTTTACACTGAAGTAAAGATCTCTTATTATTATTATTTTCCGCAGGTCCATTCTGCAAAATGATGGAGTAAACTCCAAACCCAATTTTTATAAACTTAAACAGCTTAGAAACATAACATGATATAGACTTCTAACACCCTAGGAAATCATTCCACACCAGTCCACATATTCTCACTAAGTTTCACAATTTAAACTTTTATAGTTGCCTCTGTACACAAGAGCAAAACTTTGCAACATCCAAAATAGGCACAAAAACTGATTTCCAGTCTACAGCATCTAAAACTCTTCTGCACATGTGGTACATTAATTCAGATCCCCCATTCAACACAATTGAAAATCTTCTGTGCATGCAGTATGTTAACTCAAGAGCCCCAATACTGATTTTCTTTTTTTTTTCTTTTTGTTACAGGGCCATTTTATCCCCAGCTGCCAGCGAGGGCTAGGTGTCTGCAGACTCACCATCCTGTGCTCATGTCCCCCCTTCTGGGGATCATGCAGCATGGCACGGGGCTAGTGTTTTTTTATGGTTTCAGAGGTAGCTACATTACCCTAAGTCCCCACCCCCAGAGGATGCTGACACCAAGGGTTGTAGCCCAGGCAATAAGCCATGCTGAGCACCAAGCTTCTACCAAGTACCTAACAGCACCCTACCCCACCCCGCACTTCTTCCTAGCAAAGCAGTGCCTGAAACCCTCCTGGGAGAGAAGAGCTGCCATTAGGCTACTCAATCCAGCTCCCGCCCTCCCCCCGGCTTATTCCCGATGACCCAGGCTCATTCCCAAACCTGGGTTGCCAACATAGCTTGAGGTGCGGCATCCAGCACCTGAACCCTCAGCACCACCAGGCCGACATCGATACCGATCTTCCCCGCAATAGCCAAAACACGATTTTCAAACTTAACTAATTTAAAAAATATTGAACTCCCAAAGATCAAACCCCCAAGGAAATCCTTCTCCAATAACCTACACAACCATGCAAAATTTCACTATTTAAAGATTTATAGTTTTTTTCTCTGTACCAGAGCAAACATTTGGAAAAAACACACTTTTGAAATCAATTGGAAAATTATATTAATTTTTCACACTTAAATGTCTCTAAAAATACTAAATGTATTTACATGATACTTGCCTCGATTGTAGATTCTGCCATGGGTAACAAATCCTGAAAGTTTCATGTAAATCTGTAAAACCATCTTTCTACAAGCAGCAAACAAAAAAATGAATTTAACATAGAACTCACCAGCCATCCTAACTACAGGAGTATTACCCCTATAATATTTAATAATTTACTTATGTGCATTCATTTTTTGTTGTTTTGCTTTTCATTTGAATTATATCTTATATTTGATTTTCCCATATGAGTTTATTACAAATAAGAACATTCCCCTATTATTCAGTAGGGGGCACTACAGTTTTTTGTTATTTTGTCACAGAGGTAGAAGGTTGGTGAGGAGGGAAAAATTACTCTACAGATGCAGGAGACTGATTCCTTACCCACCCAGACATCCCTAAATCCTCTGTTGGGGTACAGATGTATCATGATGCTGATTGTGGGAAATCTTTGGATTCCAGTGGTATCCCTACTGGTGGTCTGTCTGTGTCTGTGACTAGTGTGCCTTGTATGCCTGAGATGAATCCTGCTTTTGTATTGGAGAAAGCTGAGGTGCATTAGAAATGGCTTACTGTCAGAAGAGTGAAACTTGCTGCTCTTTTGGCAGTGGAAGAATAGAGGCCCAGAATTCAAGATTAGCCCTGAAGTCTTCAGATGGTCCAACATCAGGATTTTAAATTTCTATCCTACCTGTCTATGAGAGAGAGAGAGAGAGTTGGATTGTACCCAGATTAGCCCTGGTACCTTTCATGCTGCTGGCAGCAGAGAGATCATGGCAAAAAGCACAGATTCCATGGAGATCCCTGAACAAACTGTGCCTGATAAGGAGTCAATGTCTGGTGCTGACATGGCAGCTGTCACTTGGAAAAGCAGCAATGGTGGCAGGAGTGAGTGGCTGTCTCCATACAAGTGCAGTTCTGTGGCAGGCAGCCCTACTTGATTAGTCCTCAAAATGTGTTAGTAAAACACTGCTGGTCCCAAATCAAATACAGAGGTGGACACTGGTTGGTCTGTGGAGACAGCACTGCAACAAGTCAGCTGGATACGCAATGGAAAAAGAGCACCCTCTGTTCACCTGGGTCTGTAAGTCCAGCCTACTAAGAAAAAGAGTGTTCCTTTGAATTTCAGAATCATGTATTTACAAAGGGGAATGACACCCAAAAAGCAAATGCTAGTGCTGATTCCTGCTCTATGCAGCAGCCAATGTCAGACTGGGGCACTAGCCAGAGTGAAGTTGGGGTGACCATAATTTCTCCTGTTTAGGCCTGGACATTTCAGTCACTTTTAAATTCAAAATGGGTACTGGACCTGCATTATTTAAAGACACAGACTCAGAAGCAACCTCGGTGTATGTTGACCCCTCCCCCCACACCCACAGACTGATACTGCTGTTGAGAGAGAGAAATGTTACTGTCATAAAAGTGAACTCTCCAACCCCCCAAAGGTGAAGTTGGACATGTGACATCTGGGTCAGCTAGTGCTCTTTCTAGTGCAATAGGGACTGACTCTACTTTGAGTGTCTGTGCTGAGCCACAGGTGCCTGCAACTGCACAAATGCAAGGTCAGGCTGTGTTTACCCAAGAAGACATTCCATGACTTTTTCCCACCAGAACTCAGGAAGATGCTGGTGATGATCCAGATCCTGCACCTGAAGAGTCCTGGAGAGCACCTTCAAGAGCAGCTGCACAAAGAAGCTATGTCGACTGCTTCAAACCATCTGTAGAACCTGCAAGTGGCACAATGCTGTTAGGATTAAACACGAGGGGGTGGGATGGAGAGTCCTCCTGGCAGGCATTCTGCAGCCAGATCCTTACTGAAAGATAGCTTGAAATTGATTGCCACAGAAATGTACTCCCTAATCAAAACAACTGGGGACCCTTACTTTGATGTTACTGTAGTTTTAAAACTGCAGCAAGTTTGGAATGACTCTGGACTAAATTTCATCAAGTGAGGAGCACCCCTGTTTGGTCTCCATTTATTTATTTATTTTTATGTAAGACTTTGGTAACCAGGTAAGTTCACTGATCCAGGGGACCATTTTCAGGCACAACCCAGATTTACTGCCATTCCCTTAACAAAACATGAGATGAAAACAGTGCCTGTCTTATTTAAGAATGAAGGTGTGAGTATGGTGGATATACTTCAATAGCTCAAATAATCCTGTACTGTTATGAGTGACCTGGACCCAATGATTCATTCTGAGAACATTTGGACTGGGTATATATGCAGGTCCAAGTTAAGCTGTTGCAGAATGAAAAGAAGATTCAGCATTTGACTAATTGCTTTTATTTATGAATAGATGGGGGTCCTATTCTGTATGGGGCAACCCAAGGCATGCTATAGGGGTAGGATGAAAGTGCACCTAAATAGTGATACCATCAAGTGTGGCTTATGTTCTGAGCTGGGGACACTGATGCCTGTTTTCAGAGGTGAACTTGGAGCACTGGGGAGGTTAAGCGACTTATTCAGATTCATATAGTACGTAAGTGGAGGTTTTGGGAATCAAACCCAGGTCTGTCTGCTGGATGCACCAAACACATTCACAGCTCAATACTCTAACCTCCAGGCTATACTGCCAGCCCCATATAAATATGATTTATTTTTAGTATGAGAAGGTTCTGAAAATAAACTGAAAAGGTTCCTTGAGTACATAAATGGATGTGATCACAATTTGAAATTCACAGCACATGAAATACAACTTTAGAAACTAAGGCCCTCATATTCAAAAGTCTCCTGAAAAATCGTGCAAGTGCCTGTGCCGTGTATCTGAGATGCACTGGCCCAAAATAATGAGATATTCAGAAGATGCACCAGGAGATGCAATCATGTATGTCTGGCTGAATATCCCGAACATGTGCGATAATGCAGTGGAAGATGCGCGGCACAGCAGGTGACCTGAGCCCTATGTAGAGCATGGGGAAAAGCACAATGCAAAGCACTTGCTCTGTGCACAAAAGTGCAGTATTCGGCTGCACATTACAAGCGCATCTTCCACATGATGGAGCTCATTACTGGAATGTATTCCGGTCATTTGCATACCCAGGCATGCTCAGTTCCAGCTTTGCAGGACTGCCCCATCACTCCACAAAGGTGAATAGGAGGGAACTGTAGCCTAGCAGGCAGATGTGATGAAATGTTTGTGTGTGGGAGGGTGGACTGCACTGAGCTGAGTACAGTGCTACATTCCATAGCCATGTACAGGGTCATACAGGGGTTTGAGGGCCTACCTGGACAGTGGCAACAGGGGCCACCTGGACATGCAACAAAGGCAGGCACAGGATGACACAGGCTGCTCAGTCTACCACATGCATGTGATACACCAGCTCCATATGCTGCATACAATCACCTGTAGTGCCCCAGACACCCCAGTATGGGAGGTACCTGATAGGTGTTGCAAGGGATGGTAGTGTGTAGACAGTGAATGGGAACCAGGTGGGTCCCACCTGTGTACACCTTTGGGGTTCACCATGGGTGTGTGCCACTAGACAGTCCCTGGCCAATACCATGTAGCCACTAGTACCACCGTATGACATGGGCACCATTGCCACAGATGCTACCCTGGGTGCATGCCACCACTGGGAGGCACCCTGGAGGCCACTTAGCTGCTTGCCATGGCCCCTAGAACTTGTGCTGCAGTGTGATTGTCCACTCTGTTGGTGCTCCCAGGGGGTCATACAATAGCACTGGCATGTGGCTGCTGGGTCTATACATCCAAGGTGCGGTGTGGGGTGTTGCTCCCTGGATGGTGCTGGTGGTGATATGGCACCTGTGATTCAAGGTTCATCCATCCTGGCATGACTATTGTGTGTGGGTGCCTGGAGCATGTACTGGTGCACCTCCAAGGGCTGTCTTCAGATGACTTGTTGCAGTTCTGCAGCCTGCTTGTTGGTGGCTGGATATTTAGGTATGCTTTTTCCAAGTCTAGCTTTGGGCAGCTGTTCTCTGAGATGCACAGCAGATGTGCTGCACATTTTGACCAAATATAGTGATGCGCTGCACATTCATGGAACCCCCCCCACGCCGCATACATAATAGATGCAAGCTGGTGCATCTGGAGATGCACTATGCATCTCTCCCTTGTGAATATCACAGTTCTGCTCATTTTCTGGGATGTGCAGTGCATTTCCATTTTGTGCCATGCATCTCCTTTGAAAATGTGGGCCTAAGTTATTTAGAAAAGATACCAACAGAAATACGGTCCTACATTATCACCATTCCAAACATACAATAAATAATATTCCCTATTAATAAGAACAGCAGAATCCCTTTTGTGGCAATAAGATATTTATTTCATACCCATACAGGGTGGCTCTAGTGTTGGTGCTCCTGCAGTTAATACAATGGCAGTGCAAACTGTAGTCATGGTAACGAAAGAGAAAATACCTTAAATGGGTTGTTTGGCATTCACTGAGGAGCAAGGTGAACTTTGTGCTTGTGCAACAGCTGATTATGTTGTGGTATTTGGCAAAACATCTGAAAAGTGGCAGCAAACAGAATGTAGACAGCTTGGAAATGTTAAAGAAAAAAAAAACAAATAAGTGTGCAAATGCGTGCCCTGTCATTTAGTCATTAATGGCAGGAAAAACAATTCCAAGGGGTTTATGTATCCAGAAAACACCTTTGTTTGGTTTAGGAAATTAAATTTATATGAATGATTGGCAGAAAATTTTGAAGAAGGCATCAGGCAATTTGATATTAGCCCCTATCAAAAAAGCCAAAAGAGATAGTGAGAAACTTGAAGGGGAGATTAGTAAAATGCAAGCCAGTATATATTTAAAGGTATCCTAAACAGTGAACAGTCAGCAGCCATGAAAAAGTTGAGATCAATGTGAACAATTGTAGAGATGATTTAGCAGATTATAAAAAAACACAAACATGACCGGGATGCCAGGGATTATAAAGAGGGTACCATCTATAACTGGCAAGGGAGAAGGCACAAGGATACCATTACTACTAGAGATGAAAGCAACTGCAGATTTGAGAATTTGGAAACAACCGATGAAAGTGATAATGACACTAGCCAAACTGATAATAGACGAGGTCAGCGAGGTCAGGATTTTCAGGTGTACCATCTGTAAGGACCAAGCGGCAGACAGGCACAAGGAGGAGGACCAGGGGGTGCAAGAGAAAGAGGCAACAAAGGTACAGGAAGAAGTCAAAGAAATAATTATGGCAAACATTGGGGAGAATAGGTCTCTGTAGGTCAATAAGGAACAAGACATGAAATTCATTTAGCAGATTATATACTGTACTTAATGACGAACAGGAGAAGACACTAAAGAAAGATTTATATTTTGTTTCAAAGAATCAGACCAATGCGTTTAAGTTAAAAATAGATATTTTCAAATTATATAGACAGCTTCATACAAAAATACATTTTGGGAAGCAACAAAATTGGCAAAACATTGCGCGGACAATATGAATGCCAAAAAGTTACATCATGGTGGATGGGGAGGAAGTAGAAATGGCGTGCAAGAGAGTGATAACATTCCTTACTATAACAGATCCAGATTTATCCCTAATATGAACCCAACTATCTGTACACTTAGTAAACTGGTAGACGCCAACATAAACAAAGTAGTACAAATATTTGAAACCATCAAAGGCAAAGATAACTTAACCAAAAATGAAAGGAAGGCTTTACATGAGATCAAAAACCTGCCTGACATGGTCATCAAACAGGACTACAAGGGAGTAGGATTCATGTTATGGCAGAAGGACATGTACTGTACCTAACAGAAATGAAATGGTACAGTAGTTAGATATTGTTACTGTAAATATTATAAGAAACTCAAAACAGATCCAACAGAGACAATAAAAGCTTATGCAGTAAAGCTTATCACTAATGCAAGAGAAAACAGTTGGATCAGAGAAACAGAAAATAATTTTCTTATTGTACAGAATCTGGTGAAGCCCACTATGTATCAACTGCCAAAAATATATAAAAAACAAATGTAATCCACCAGGAAGTTCAGTTGTCAGTAGCTTGGGTCCTGTATGAGCCTATGCCCAAATTCATAGATTTTTTTACCCCGTCCTGTTGCAAAAGAAACAAAAGTCAAATTTTTCTGATACAAAAAATGTTCTAAATGTACTTAAAAACATTAAAATCGGAGACAACACGAATCTTGTGACATAGAACATCTTTATAATAATATTCCTCATGAAGTTGGTATTGCAGCAACAAGGAAAAGGTTAGTAGAGTAACCAATAGATGCAGTACCACCCACAGAGTTCATCCTGCAACTGACAGACTTTGCTCTGACCTCAAACTATTTGCTCTTTGGATCGGAGTTCTTCCAACAGATACATGGGACTGGAATGGGCACTGCTTTTACGCCCTACTTTGCAAACATTTAAGTTGTGGATTGGGAGGACCAATTTATATGGGATGTAAAGAACAATATATGGAATGATCACATTTTACAATGGATTTATTTTATGGATGATGTGTATTTGGAAAAGTTCTGAAAATGAACTGAATAGGTTCCTTTATAAAATAGGTCAGGAATTTTCTGTGTCCTGATTGGCTGAGAGGTATCTGCGGATGTGTCTTTATCAGGGCATATTGTGCCAACCAGCACCTTTTCAGCCAGTCAGGATTAACAACAGCAGCTATCACAGTGCAAAAGTTTACTGTAGTGACCGAGATGGACCCCCCCACACTGAACTCTATACTGTACTGGCCAACAAGCAGCATCCCCCGCACCCCCAGCTCTGTAACAGTGAAGTAAAATAAAATATTTAAAAACAAAAATATGACCTCTGCTGCCTCAATTAGAAAAAGCCATTCATGAGCTCCACTTCAGAAGAGCCACCAGAGATCCACCAAGCAGCTGCTGGTGCTGCCTACAAAATGGCTTTGAAATCAAAGCCGAGACACGCGCCTCTACCAATCTTTCTGCCGTTACTATCAGAATTATTTAAAACTACCACCATCAGCACAGGGGGTAAATCCAATTTGGGCTGACTTTGACTGAAGCCTATCACAAAAACAAATGTGCCATTCTGCTTTCATAAAGTAAAGCACTACAAACAAGTAGCTACAGAGGCTGGTAAAGGACATGCTCACTCCCAGCTCAGTCCTATTGAATCTGGTCCCTCTCTCGGGTTGCTCAGGCCTGTGAGTCAGGATAAAAAAAAAATCAAAATCTTTTCAAAGGAGTTTCTGTGATGTGGGGGGGGGGACACAATCACAGCAGCCGATATTGGACATGCTTGCTCTTGCTCACTCTAACTGATCTGAGTGGGCAGTCGGTCACTTCTCAGACACATAGACAAAATAAGAAATTTGAAGAAAAAAGGCAAAATAACCATATTGTGCAAGATTTTGAGTGTGTGTGGGTGAGGGTGTGCAGCGTAGAGACAGACAGACAAAAACACCCTCTAGTGACTTTTTTCTTGGAATTATTTCTCCCCTGTCCCTGACAGCCGTTTTCTCCTGTCATCCTCCCTGCCCCTTCCCCCGAACTTTGGACCCCCTTCCATCTTACCTCCATAGCTTGCCCTCCGTGGCAGCGTGGCAGGTGCTGACTCAACCCGACAAGTCCAGATCCAGCGTCAGGGAGATGTCTTCTCAGGGATGGTGCCTGTGGAGGATGGCCATCATGCCACTCGACTGGGACCAGATTTTCTGCTTTTTCTGTGGAGGGGAGCATGCACTGCCGACAATGGCCGAGCTGCACATGTGTCTGCACACAGCACACCAGTCAGCTGCTCCACCTCCATGCCCCAGTGTGCAGGACAAGGTGTGCCAACACCCAGCCACTGTTAGGTATCAGGCAGGCACTGGTCTCTGTTACCCACCCTCCCTGGGAGAGGAGAGCCTTCCTCTGGATGCTCGATCCTCTCCCACCCAGGCTGACCCCCAGTGACCCACTTGCAATATGAACACAGGTCACCGGCATAGCAGGAGGTAAGGCATGATGCCTAAGCCCTCCATGCCACTGGACTGGCCCCTCTCTGGTGACTTTTAATTAAAGAGCAGCATTCCAACCAAGTACCGGGACTACTTTTTCTACTTGCCTGCTGGTGTGATCATATTTTTTTTTTTACTCTTTTTATGTACATTTCTTCTGTGCATTTTTTTTATCAATTTCTTTACTGAGGGACCCATTGTATAAGTGGAATAAGACACTCTGAGGTGTGGTTTATGTCCTGACAAAAGTATTTCCGAGGTGCTAAAGGCACTTGGCGCAAGCACCTCATGCCTCATTACATACTTGGGACGTGCTCTTATCAGGCCGTAAACCATGCCTCTCCATGTCTTATTCCTTACAGAGTATATAAATGGATGTGATCCCATTTTGAAATTCACAGCACATTACAGTAAATGAACAGTGGACTTTTTGTACCTTAGAATCTATAAGAACAATAACCATTTAGAAACAAAGTTATTTAGAAAAGACACCGATAGAAATTGGGTCCTACATTGTCAAAATCACCATCCCAAACATACAAGAAAGAACATCCTTTGTGGTCAACTATTAAGAATAAAAAAAATGTCAGTGAAAGAGGAGAAATGACAGACAGTTGGCATATACATGGCAGAGATTTCTGGATCCAGGATATGAGCCAGGGTGCCTGTTGAATGCTGTCCAGTGGATTAATAGGGTGGACCAAGAAAAATTATTAGAAAGAAATCTACAATGGATAACTACAAGGAAGTGATTTAATTTTGTTCCACATAATATATGGCCTATAATGAGGTAAAGAAGATAATCAATAAACACTGGGAAGTGTTAGGAGCTGAACCGTGGTTGAATAATTTTAATAAAGGACCAAGGTTTTGCTACAAAAAAGGGCATGAATTTAAAAGACATTTTAGTGGAAACACTCCAGAAGGAAGAAAAACAAATAGTAAGACCACATCGGGTGCCAGCGGCACCACTGGGCAACTGCAATCATGGGAACTGCGCACAATGCTGGAGTACAAATAATACAAAAACCTTGAATCATCCACAGTCCAGAAAGAAATAACAGATTGAGGATTTTATTAACTGCACTACAGAAAATGTAATTTATATGCTAACATGACCATGTGATTTGCATATATTGAGCAAGCAGAACATGTCTTAAAGAATAGGGTGAGTGAGCATAAGACTGCAATAAGAACACAACATTTGAAAAGTGCAATGGCAAAACACTATGTTGAAACTAACCATGGCTCAGCAGCTTCCCTTAGACACATTGGTAACAAGAGTGTTAAAACCCCAATACGGTGAGAAGAAACACAGAACCTGCTTATACAAAGTGAGTTCTTTTGGATTTATGAACTCCAAACTCTGTGCCCACGAGGACTCAGTGAAGATCATGGGTATAGTAGTTATTTATAAATGACTAAAACAATCCCTTATCAGCTTGCATGAAAACAGTCTAGCCTTCATGTTTATTCACTAAATCTGTTGTTGCACATGAAATAGTATGTTTTAGTAGGAAATGGGTACTGTGTAATGTTTTAAGATATTTTAACATATAGGTGGAAGAAATGTGTTAAACTTGGTTACTTGGTTGGTTAGAGACAGTAGAAGGCATTTACCCGAGACTGTCTGCCATACCGTGTGGCCTTAAATTAGAACCCCATGAATTTGTCAAGTTCTTTTTTAAATTGGTTACAGTCAATAAGTTTCATAAGATATTAAGTGAGTTTATTTCAAAGTCTAGAGGCCCTGATGGTAAAATAGTTTTGTCTCTTGAAGATGTTGGCCCTGTGTATTTCAAATTGTTAATTGTGAGATTGAAGGGTGAGTGGCCTTGCCAGGGGAGTAATGTTGTAAGCTGAATTTTTTTTTTTTTTTTGGGCAATTGTTTAACCAGGAGTAGCACACTAAGCTGAAAGCTTGTTTACAGGTGTGACCCGGGAGCACAGGGAAGTTAAATGACTTGTTCAGGGTTACACAGTATGCAAGTGGGGGCTGTGGGATTCAAACCCAGGTCCAGATTTGCAGCTCAGAGCCTTAAGTCACTGCACTATACTGCCTCAAAATTAGTTCATGGTTCTTTGTTACACTGAAAAAGTGTAAATATTTAACTTATTTTCATAGTGTGATTTGTACAATTTTGGGTCATGCATTTAACAATCAAGAAATAGCTTTGTTCACAATGCAGGTATTCTTCAAGTCTTTGTTGCTTTAAGTCGTGGCATCCTCTGTCTCCGTGGAGACCATTGAGGTTAAAATGACTGGCTCATGCTGTTGCAAGTCAGCTCTGATGATGGGGTATGAAACATCAGCACACATGGATTGATGCACACAGGTACTGAGCGACCAGGTAACAGTACCAAGTTTGGTGTAGCCCCTAGCCTGTGGTTCCATAGTGAAAAGTACTGTAGTGCGTGCAGAAAACCTGTGATTGTAACAAATACTTGCTCCTGGAAGTCGAGCATTTGGTCCAGCAAGTTTGTGGTTTTAGCCAAAAAAAAATAAATAAAAAATTCAAGTGCCAGGAAAATAAAAAGCAGAATGAATGCAAACAACCTGGATTACTAACTCACGACCTGGATGGAATAGGCAACTGAGTCATGAACACATCAAAGGGTAAATGACTTGATAAACTGTTTTCCTTATTCATTGAATATACTGCCAAATTTGCACATGCTCAGAGAAGAAATATAAAAGTTTTGTGGTAATTGCACTGTCAATAAATAAAATTAGGTGATAGCTTGATAATAAGAATAGTCAGATGTCTTTATGTGACATTTGAATGCTTTTAGACTTGTTACATGCAAATGTGGCAACTTTTTTGAATCTGCTAGCAGGAAAGTTACCTTTCTTCCCAGACCGAGATCTGATAGTACTGCCTACTGTCCACCTAAATCCACAGCTCATGTGTTCCACAATTGTGAGGTCCCTTCCACATCTTTGGAAGGATGTCCAGGTGAGGGAGCAGTTGTGGAGGAGACCATCACTCAGCCAATAGTGTCTGACCCTTCAAAACTGCAATGACTAAAACTTGACATAAAACAGTTATGTATTTCTATTACTAAAATACAGAATAAGAATGATTATTTTAAATATTTCTCATTTAGGCATCATTTACAGAAACTATTCTTCCCTAGCAGCAGAATCAATCCATAATTTTTGTGCTCAAATTGCTTTTGTGAAGAAAGAGATGGAACACTAGCAATACCAAAGGATAACTTAGCTCAGCCAAGAACAAACATTTGGAACACAAGGCTGTAAAGCTCATGTAAACCCTTTTGAGGACTGTACTATGAGGATCTCAAATAGGATCATTGACAGACTTATGGGCTTGGATGGGAAATGCTGTGACACACCCGCAGAAATAGCTAGTATAGTGGAGGAGTATGTTGAAAGGACTTTTCAGAGGAGGGGTGGACACCTCTGGAGATTGAATTTTGTATTGAATTTACTGTATTTATTTTACCAGGAATAAAGCTCCACTGAACAATGCTCATTTACAAGGAGGTCCAGGTTAGGACAGGTAACATTATAAAAGGTGAAATGACAGTACATATCCACATAAGGTACACATAATGTAGAAGTTGAAAATCAGTTCATAACACAGGTCAGTAGGAGTAATCTAATACAAAGGCTAGCGACAACAGCAGTAAATAAATATTAGTTTTGCAGCAAGGAAAATACAACAAAACGCAGTATATCTCAAATAGTAAAACATAGGAATTCTTTTTTTATGCCTTTGCAGATTCTATACCTCCTGGAGTACATGAAGGAGAGAATGTGAGGGAAAATTGAAAGGCAGGAGGTACATGAGGCTGTCAAATCCTTATGCTCCCACACAGCCCCTGGTAGTGATGGTGTTCCCAGTGAACTACAGGTATATGAAATCTTGCAACAGGAAATGGTTGATATGTTGATGGGTTGATGTCTTTATATAATAGCATATTGATGGATTGTACCACTGGAACAACTTTCCTTCAGGGTACAGTATATTGCTATTGATTCACAAAAACAGGGATAGGGCAGATCTCAGGAATTGGAGACCCCATAGCCTATTGAACATGGACTTTAAGATTTTACTGAAAGCATTGAACAAAAGGCTGGTGGGAGCAGCATCCTCCATGATTCTCCTTACACAGACCTGTACTACTCCAGGAAGGAAAATGCAGGATAACCTGATATTGCTGTGGGAATTGGTGGAACAGGTTAAACACAATAGAATGGAAGGACTTCTCCTGGTTTTGGACCGGGAGAAGGCCTTTGATAGAGTTAATTATGATTTTTTTTTGTTTTCTGTGTTGCTTCAGTCTAGTGTGCCTCCTATTTTGGTTTTTTTTGGGTTGAAATTTTTGTATACGGTGGGTACAGTGTTTCTCATTTTAAATGAGATTAAAGGGCAGGAATGTGCTTTATGATCTAGGATAAGACAAGGGTGCGCCATGAGCCCTGTCCTATATTTGTTTTTCCTGAACCCAGTTCTTTGACCTATACAGCAGGATTCAAATATAATGGGTGCAGAGAAAGTGCTTGGAGACCAACTACTAAAATCAACTGCATATGCTGATGAGCTATGCTTACTACTAAAGAATATAGAATCTGGTATGAAGGATCTGGCTCATTTTGAAGAATTTGCCAAAAGTTCAGGCTCTAAACAGAACAGGGCCAAAAGCTTGGATATACAGCACTCCTGGACTCAGGTGCCATGGCAGTCCCCTCATCTGTGGGAGGTATATTCATTCAGTCTGGTCCTATCCAGGTTTTGGGTCTGTGATTAGAGTTGGTGGACCAGGCAGCATTTAACTGGGGTCTCAGAGTAAAAAGGTCTACAGAATAATATTGTCACAATACAATTGAAAGATAAAAGAATCCTGAAAAAAAGTGGGACGAAGTTTGGTTTTGTGCCAATGGTAGGCTAAATGTGAAAGGAAATGCCATGCATAAGAGCATGGAGGTTGGGGTACTTTTGGCAGGAATGTAACCAGGAGACAGAAACCATGGTACATCTCTACTTGTCATGCTCTTCTATAAAACTGTTTTGGCCATTAGCAGCTGTCAGCTGGGCTACACCTGAATTCTGGTGCATCACCTAATCAGGGCTGATTTCTGGTGAATTTGAGGGTTCCTGGAAGAAAATGGTTCTACAGCACTATGATGGAAGTCAGTTTTACAGAAAAAGTTCATCCCTTTACATGTACTATTAAATAATATACAGACTTAATTACATACTGTAAGAGATTATGAAAGCAATATTTTGCCTCAAGGTATGTTCAGTGAGTTATGGAAAGGCTTTCACTGGATGGTTTGAGAATCAGAAGGTAGAGGTAGCAAGGTGATTTGTGACGATGGGGCTGTTTTTTGGTTATTATTTTTTTTCATTTTTTTCTTCTATGTCTTCATTCTCTTGATTTGAAGTTAATATTGTATCTTTGCTACACTAATTGGGATGCTACTTTTGTATATTGAATTTGGTTTGTAATGCAGTGATGACACACTGGGTTATGTGTTTATTTGCTGATATTTATTTGAATAAAAATGCCATTACCCTTTAAATGTTGCTCTTTCTTTTACTTTCTCCTATGCTTTTTCTGTGGTGAAAACTTGCTTTCTGTATTTATGGGGTAGGGGCTGTTAGGATACTGTTTGTGCCAGTTTTTGTTTGACCATTTTGTTTTGGTTTTTTAAATAAACATTTGAATTCTTCAAGTTTTTTTTTAAATCCACTACTCTTTATGGGGGCTGTGTAATAGGCAGCTAAACATTTCACCCAAATTCAAATTTCAGTTGTTTCAGTATAATCTTAAAAGCAATCTTCTAAAGGTTACAAAATGTGGCAAGTATACAGTTCCATATCACATGTACTGTATATGTGCAAGGTGTAGTACCAAGGTTTGGACTTCTAGCTTTATAGGGGACAGGATTTTAAGCAACCAAACTTTTCACCAAAATTGAAATTTCTGTTATTTCCATCTCATTTTAAAACAACCTATCCAAATGCCACCAACTTTGATACATTAAAACTACCACCGTATACCACATGGCTATGCTTGCCATATCTAACATTGCTAGATTTAAGAGGGACCAAATTATCAGTATGTAAGTCCTGAGGACATTAGGATGTAACTTACTGAATGAAAGATGTTCTTATGGGAAAAGATGACTAGAAGGATCTTCTCCAAGGCCCTCTTGGCTCAGGGGGCCTGTGAGGAATGACAGTGGCATCAGTTAAGCATGTTAACTTTTTATATGATTTTGTTGAAAAGGATGGGTCTTTTTTATCTGGCAAGTTAGAAGGCATATTGGGGCTACGAATGGCTGCATGCTCAGGATGTAGTGCAGCTGTGCCATGAGGGAGGGGGTACTGGTTTTGTCAAGGGACATAAAATGTGGGAGATTGAAATTTTAAGGATAGGTAACCCCAGTCCCCATCTTAATAGGCTGTGACTTAACCTTTATTCAACACTGCCTGCTGTTTTCACTCCCATCTATTCTATTTTTTAACCACAGTACACAAGTACAGCATGTGTATGCAGTACACTAGAAGTTGTAATGTATGCAATAATCCCACAAATGTAACTCAACTCACCTCGACTAGGATCCAGATTTGGATAGCGCCATTCAGAGTCGGGGCCTGCAGCAGGTGGCTGCATCATCCTACGTGAACTGGGACTGTGTTTTCCATATTCTCCCCTTTTTGCATGGGTGGGACATGCAATGACACCGGTGGAGTGAGCGTGCATGTGTCTGCAAACACTCCTCCCGGCATCTGTCCCATCTTTGACCCTCCTCTACAGCATCGGGGCACTGCCGCCCAGCATCCTCCAGAGGCCAGTCAAGCACTGGTCACTGGTGCCCCCCCTCTGTGGAGAAGGAGAGCAGTCCCTCAGGTGCTCAATTCTTCTCCTCCCCTGCCAATGCCTGGTGGCCCATGCTCGTTCCCGAACACAGGCAACTGCGTAGTGCGAGGTAAGGCATCCAGTGCCTCAACCCTCAGTGCCACCAAGCTGGCCACATAAAACCTTTGTAAGAGATAGTTATTCTGATCCACAGGAAGTGGTAGAATGCATAATAAGAGGCTTGCTGATACTACTGAACTGTGCACTTCATGCTATTATTATATGTGGTTGTTTTAAAAATAAAAACATGGCTGTGGTCATTCATTGCAAAACACTGTGTGTGTCTCTTCTGTTCAGGTGAAGGAGGTAAGGGATCTATCAAGATAATAGAAAGCAGACAAATGGTCCTTGAAGCCTGTGTCTGAGGTCTCTTCCCCTGATGGCTGGCAGAAGGTGGCCAGAAAGGATCAAGATAGTAGGTGGCAGCCAAGGGAAAGGGGAAGTCTGACTTGAGGGAAGAGCTAAAAGTCTGTTTAAAGGCCAACGTGTCAGAGCCCAGTCCCTTTGCTACTTTGTCTAGTTTGATTCCTACCTACCCACCCTAGAAATAGAAAGAAAGTTGGCGGCAAGCATGGAGCCTGTTATCCCATTAAAAAGGATTGCCTTATGGACTGAGGAGAAATTTTCCTGGTTTTTCTCTGGGGCTTTTTGCCTCCTCTAACAGGATAGTGGTAGGTGGAGAGTAGGATGTCACAGTCATGTAAGTGTAGTGGCACGATAGTCTCACAGGTAGAGTACAAAGTGGGGTAATGGGGGAACCTGTCACTGTCACAGATGGGCTCCTCTTGAGACTGGCAGGAGACAAGCTTCCGTTGACAAGGATGCCTATGGGCCAGTAAGAGGGTAGCTGCCTTGGGTTTTGGCCTGCATGTGTAGCACCCTCTTACAGGGGAGGGGCACATGGCAAACAGCTCAGGAGCCACCCCCTATGCCTCGGAGGCGTTGGTCCTTCCAGGGGCTGTGCACCATTTAAGAGATAGCAGTTCCACCCTGGAGGAAGGGGCAGACTGCACAGTTAGAGGCTTGCTGATACTTCCAAGCTGTGCACATCATGCTAACTATAGTATTTGTGATTGTTTTAAAATAAACACATGGCTGTGAACATTTATTCCAAAACATCATGTGCTTCTCTTCAGGTGAAGGGTGTAAAGAACACATCAAGACAATAAGGCTTTCTGTACAAACATTCATAAGCTCATTGAATTTTCTTTTGACTTCACTTAAGAAGTTAAGGTCCTTATCAATCCTTGTTGAAATATATCAACAGGGTTCAAAATCTTAAAATGAATTGGTCCACAATGAGTTTGGGATAGAAATAATAACAGGCAACCCATTTGGCTGACCCTTTAATTCATGTTTTGGTTGTGGCCAGTGTATACATTGTTCAGGAATGAGAGCGTACAGGGAAAATATTTCTCTTATCCTAAAAGTAGGAGACAGTTCCCAATAATGGATCTGATAAGTTATGTAAGTACCAATGTGGTGTATCTATCCCCATGATAAAATGTATATAAGTTGTACAAAAAGAGAATTAAAGGATGTAATTTCAAGCATAAAACTACTATTTGATGGGAAAACATGGATTATACTATTGTATAAAAAGCTAGACATGACATGGTGAACTCACTGTGATAAATGGGTATTGAGAAAATTAGAATTAGTAGATGGGGTAGTGGTATGAGGAGTAAACACACGCAATATGAGGCACGTTGGATTATGACAGTGGGAACTATGCCACCAGAAGGCCTGAATTAAGGTACCCAGTCAGAAGAGTGCTACATTAATGGTGCCAGTCAAGGGAGCACTAGTCCGTATAGCACTACCAGGGATAGCGAGCAGGGATTTACAGTGTTAGCCATATGCACTCCACTGGTCACGGTTCATGGTACCGTTACATGGACAAGGACAGCAGAATCTAGGAATCAGGCTGAGCTGCTCCTGTGGCATGGAGGGCTGTGGCACAGAGCATCTCGGCCAGCAGCAGTGGAGACCAGGGTTCTAATCCTGGTCTCCTACATTTTTTAACATATTGGCACTTTGTTTTGTTTTACATGGGGCTGTGTGAACAGTATTCTATGGTCCCACAAATTTTAACTTTCCCCAGGATCCGCTCCCCCTCGGAGTAAGAATCCTATTGAAGGGGGGTGTAGGGGGCGGAGACCCTTGCAACAGAAAAATCAGCACCGTTTCTACCACGCACTCCTAGCCAGTGCTATTCTTGTTGGCAATCTTTGGACCCAGTACCCTGAATTAAGACCTGAATGATCCTTGCCCATTATTATAATAAAAAAAAAGGTGATAATGTTCAGCAATGTCTATTGATTTCTATGACTGTATAATAATTAAGTTATGCTTCTCAGTCCCCTTCCTTTTTTGTATAAATCAACCATAGATACTAGAAGGTGTAGATCTTCAAGGATATTTCTTTCATCAGGTCACACCTATGGAACTGTAGCCACCAGGCACTGGGACCACATGAAATGTTTTTACTAGCAGTCTACTTTGGGCTGCCCACGGCAACGCTGGACATCGACATCCTCCACTATATAATCGTGGTAGGCCCGGCCCTCTCCTCAGTTCTTTTCCTGCCATTGCCCATACTCAATGGACTCCATGGGGACACCATCACTTCAGTTGATCACCACTGTTTGTTTTTCTACTTCTTTTTTATTCTTCTGACCCCAGTATCTTGTCACTTTATTTCTAAAGTGACTGCTGTCATGGTGTATGTCAACGACCGATTCCACTAAGCTCTTTCATTATTGTGAGTGCTGTGAAAAAATCTACTCCCACAATGACCATGACATCTGTGTCCATTATCTTGGAGAGGTCCACGACACCAAGGCCTATGTGCTCTGCCTGAAATTCAGTCAAGCCACCAGAAAGCCCTACAGTCTTTCCTCTTAGAGAAGAAGGTAACCAGGATGGAAACGAAGCTCCGGGCGAGAAGATCCTCTGTGTTGCCAGTTCAGTCCTCGTGTTCCCATTCCTCCAAGGCATGGGACAAGTCTTCAGGCAAGCATAAACACCGGGAGATGGAGTGGAGTGAGAACCAATCACCCCCAGTCCACTCTCAGTTGCTGTTTTCCTCAGAGCCTACCATTGCAGCACTGTCGTCTGCTTTGGAGGCAACGTCACCTGCCACCCAAATCCTCGTTCCCACAGATATGGCTTTGACAGAGAGTTCCTCTGAACCTCCTATGGTGGGCGAAGGCTCATCATTGTCCAGGCTGCTTATGCCCCCACCAACATTGTAAACCATGCAGCTCAGACCTCAGCTACCTCCAGGTCAGCTGGCAGTGGGTTACACTAGACCTTTCATGGCCGGCAATGGCTCGTTTATGTCAGGGCTCCAGCTGCCCCATCAATGCCACATGGCATTCTGTCAATGTTTAAGCTCCAGCCTCCCCGTAACTGCCCCAAGGCACCCCTGTAATGCAGGCCACTGTCAACATAGAGATGGTGCTCTCCCCCTTCATGGAGATCTTACAGTGCCTTGTGCCTCCTCCTGGCCTGATGGCACCGGGCCCTGCCAGACCAGCCCCAGCATTGATGCCTGCTTCATTTATGTGCCCTGCTCCCTCCAGAACATCAATGTCCTTGCTACCTACTTTGCAACCTACTGAGCCCATCAACGAGATCAGGAATACAGACCTGACCTCATTCCACAACAAGAGGAAGATAAGAATGAAGACATTGATGGGAGCACTGATAGATCAGGCACCACAGTTTCCTCCAGGAGTGAGGACTCTATAGTCTATACTCCTAGGTCTCCTCCTGAGGACCCCACCTTCATTGGCATGATGAGACAGCTCCAAACTGCTATGGGGTTTGCTGGCCAAGAAAAGGACATCACTCTCAGAAACTTGGTGGATGTCCTAGATTTGCCAGACTCTCCACCTCTGGTCATCCCTCCTGTATTGGCAACATTAGAGGATGCCACCTTGGCTGCCTCGTACAGGCCCAGCTTGATCCCTGCCATGCCCAGGAAGGCAGACAAGCTGTACCAGACCCCATCAGGAAAGTCAATTTTTGCTGGGCAACCTGAGACAGATTCAGTAGTAATTAAGGTAGCCTATGATAGGTTCAAGGTGCCCAAACACCATCGTTTTCACCCATCAGACAAAGAGTCTAGGAAGCTGGATCTTATGGGAAAGAGAACCTTTGCCTCAGCCACACTGGGCCTCAGAATAGCCAACTATTAGGCCCATATGGTAAAATTGCAGAATACCCTCTTGAAAAAGGCTAAAGCAGCAGTCCAGGCTCTCCCAGAGGGTCCACAAAAGCAGAAGATGCTCAAGGCCCTCCAGACTGGGGCTAATGTATGGAAGCACCTGTTGAGGTCTACCTATGATATTTCTGATGCTTCAGCCAGGGCAGCTGTGGCTGGCATCTGCATCAGGAGGCATTCTTTGCTCAGTGTGTCAGGATTTGACAGTGATGTCCAGCAATCCATTTGAGCTGCCCCTTCCAGAGGCCACAAGCTCTTTGAGGCAAATGTGCAGGATATCCTTTCTGATCTTCAAGCCTCAGGAAGGACTCTTAGGTCAGTCCACTCACTTTACCACACCCAGCTAAAAAGCTGGCAGCGGGTGTCATTTCATCATGCCACCCACAGACCCAGGACGGGGACTCGACAACAGACCAAGTGCAGAGCAAGGACAGCTTTGCTTGCCCCTTCCTCCAATACTGTCAAAGCTCCCAGAGGTGGAGGCACAGCCCCAGCCGCAGGTTCAGCTTTGGCCTGACTCTTTACCAGACCCCCCCAGTACTCCAGTAGGTGGTGATAGGGGGTCACTTTTCTCTTCACTTGTACAGGTGTAGGGAAATAACAACAGATGCTTAGGTTCCACAGCTTATAGACTCCTGTCACATTCTAGAACTTCTGGAATTGCCTCCAGAACTGCCTCCAATTCCCTGCACTTATCCTATGTATCACATACTGGTACTACTGGAGGAAGTACATACTCTACTGTGAAAGAAGGCCATAGAACCAGTTCCCTGGGAACAAAGGAACAGGGGATTCTACCTCACTTCTTTCTAGTCCCTAAGTACACAGGGGACTTAAGGCCTATTCTGGATCTGCGAGAACTAAACTTCTGTATTCAGTACAAGAAGTTCAGGATGCTCACCCTGCGAGGCCTGCTGCCCATCCTGCAAGCCTGGGACTGGATATGCTCCATGGACATGCAGGATGCAGACCTGCATATCAAGGTGTGTCAACCCCATGGGAAGTATCTCAGCTTCCTGTTTCAGGGGGAGCACTACCAGTTTAGGGTATTGCCCTCTGGCTTGTGATCTGTGTGATGGGTATTTACCAAATGATTAGCCATGGTAGCAGCACCCCTCAGAAGGGAGGGACTATACATCTTCCACTATCTGGATGACAGGTTGCTCAAAGCTCAGTCTAAGGAATACCTGTCTTACATCCTAACATGTACTAGACAGCTGTTTCATGCCCAAGGGATTATGGTTAACCTGCCCAAGTCAGTCTTGACCCCATGTCAGTGTCTCCAGTACATAAGAGCTATACAAGGCACCACTCAGGGATCATCCTTCCTGCCTCAGGACAGGGCACAGCACCCGATTGCTCAGGCCCAGGTGCTTTACAGTAGCAGTTATGTCACTGCCAGGACATTCCTCAGACTACTGAGCCTGATGGCAGCAGCCATTGTTAAGGTTTGCCTGCCAAAGCTGCACATACAGATCTCCCAATGGACATTAAGGGTTCAGTGGGATAAACGTACCAATGATCTAGAACACAAAGTTCTCATCACATCATTGGTAAAGAAGGTGCTTCAGTGGTGGATGGAACCCAGCTATTGGCTCAAAGGGGTTCCTTTCCTAGTCTCCTCCCCTCCTAAGTTCCTTACCACTGACACTTCGGAGATGGGCTGGGGGACACACCTGGGCCATCATCAGACCCAGGGTACTTGGACTGAAGTGGAGAGTTCCCTCCACATAAACATCTTAGAGATGAGGACTGTTCTGTATGCTATGCAAGCCTTCCAGATTCACCTGTCCCTGGGACCTCTGCTGGTGCAGATGTACATCGTCAGTATGGTACACTACATAAACAAGCAGAAAGGGGGACTCACTCATACCCCCTATGCAGAGAAGTGATGAGGGTTTGGTACTGGGCTCAGAACACAGTCTAGACCTATCGGGCATCCATTTCCAGGCATCCAAAACATCATGGCAGACAAACTAAGCAGGTTGCAACCCAGAATACATGAGTATGAACTGCTGACCTTGGTAGTGGAAGACCTGTTGGATAGGTAAGGTCACCCAGAGTCTGACCTTTTTGCATCCCACTCAGAGCAAAACTGCCTCTTTTCTGCTTGCTTGCTCTGGGGCCTGGAGTTTTCTGGTGAGACGTGTTGTCCCTCTCTTTGAAAGGGAGGTTCCTATATGCCTTTCCTCCCTTCCCTCTAGTTCAGAGGGTGCTGATCAAGCTCCACATAGAAGGGGCCACTCTGATTCTTGTTTCTCTTTTCTGGCCTCATCAGATCTAATTACTGCAGCAGTTGGCAGTGGAACCTTCAATACTCCTGCCCCCGTGAAAAGGCTAGCTATCAAAGGAGCAACGCACCCTGGTCCATCTGGATCTCAAGTCACTCCAGCTTCATGCATGGCTTCTGAGGACATAGTCATGGCTAGATGTGGGGTATCTCAAAGGTTACTGATGTCCTGATGGCTGCGAGAAAGCCCTCCATCAGGCCACTTATTCCATGAAGTGAGAGGGCTTTGCTCTTTGGACTGTTTCCCAGCACTTGGATCCCTTCACTTGTCCAGTGAATTAGATTCTTGAGTATCTGCTGTCCCTTTCAGATGCTCCACTGCAATACTCTTCTATTAAGATGTATCTGGCAGCCATTTCAGCTTTCCATATGCCTACTGCTGGCCATATGGTGGCACAACTGGAGGTGTCCTGTGCATTCATGAGAGGCATTTTCCATTGAAAGCCCCCCATCCACAATCCAGTCCCTGCCTGGGACCCGAATTTTTTTTTAGAGAAACCTATGTTGGCTCCCTTTGAGTTAGCTAATACTTGCGAGTTATGCTTTCTCTCATGCAAAACATTATTTTTAGTTGCTGTGACTTCTGCTCAAATGATTTCCGAGCTTAAGTATCTGGTGTATTAGCCTCCTTATTTGGTTTTCCATAAAGACAGGGAGATCGAGTCTCAAAACATGATGCAAGCCACGCCAATAGCAGCTTGTGACAATTACCAGTGCACCTCGAACATTGCACCCAATTCTCTATTGGGTAGGGTCCTCTCATCAAATTCCCACAGCTTGCGGCAACTGTGGCCATGCACCTAAAAGACAGCATACCTCAGAGGTTTGCCACAAGCTGCGAGTGTGGTCAGGCAGCAGTCTGGGAAGGTATGACGGATTGTGTAGGCGACTGTTCCTTGGTGGCTAGTGGACACCCCTCCCCATCCTTAATCTCTCACACACACACACACACACACACATATATATATATTAGAGGCAAAAAACTCCATTTAATGCATCAATTAGGGTTGTTCGACAGTGACAAAAGCGAGGAAATTCAATGTTAGGGTTGAAACCCCCTTTGCACCCCTCAAGCCCACCCCCCCAAATGGAATTGGGGTGTGCATTGGGGTCATCGGCCCTAAGTGTCACCCCATCACATGTGGAAAGAAGCTGAGGAATAGGAGAATGGGGTGACAGTTAGGACCGATGACCCCAATGCCGATTCCATTGGGGAGAGTGGGCTGGAGGTGCAAAGGGGTTTCAACTCTAACATCGAATTTCCTCACTTTTGTCACTGTGGAACAACCCTAACTGATGCATTAAATGGAGTTTTTGCCTCTAATTTCCCTTCTTTTGAGAATGATAATGAAATAGTGGGCCCCGCGGCTCCATAGCGTAATATCTTGTCACATAGTAACATTGTGCCGCAAATGCAAATCGTAATGCGCATGGTGACACAAAGCAAAACAGAAAGAGAAACAGTACTGTAGACAGAAATGTTAAAACAATCAAAGCATAACCAATAAATTAAAGCATAAGAGTAACGCACATGGTGGCGAAGCGTGAACGGTAAGTGAAACGGGTACGGAACCCAAGCAGAAACGGTAATGGTAATGGTAACAGTAATGTAAGCGCACAGGCTGGTTTTACCCAAAAGCTGTATAGAGAAAGACAGTGAGTACAAAGAATGTATGCAAAATAATGACTCTCGGAACACAAAGATGAGGACTTGGAATAGTAAATTGCTTATATCTCAGTAACCGTATGACACAGAAAAAATTTTTAAAGTCATATGAATTATCACTTTCCTGGCTAGTTTTGTACTTAGCCTCCATGAGGGGGCTAAGAAATTTTTTGACAAAAAGTCTGTATCTACTTGCCGTTTTGAATCACGGGCCCTGAAAGCGTGCAAACACCATAATGTTATCCTATGGAAAAAACAGAAGTTTGGACTGCCATAACTTTGCCTCCCTGTAATATTTTTTCACCAAACCACTAAAAGGCACATCTGTGGGATGTTGGCTGTGTTCCCTGCAAATTTCAGCCCAAAAGACCAAACCGTTATTTTGCAGCAGGGCGTCAAACGATTGCTGCAATGCGTCGTATGTTGTAATGTTATCCTATGGGGGAAAAGTGTCAAATTTGGAGTACCGTAACTTTGCTTCCATGTAATATTTTTTCAAGAAAACACTGAAAGGCACATCTGTGAGATGTCGGCTGCGTTCCCTCCAAATTTCAGCCCAAAACTCCAAACCGCTCTTTTGCAGCGGAGTGCCAAAGAATTACTGTTATTTTGGGCATAGTGTCGCAAAGTAGTGTCTTGATTTGCGAAAGCTTTTGCAAAAATTTGTGACACTTTCGTGAGTGCGACACTACTTTGCGAAAGTACTTTTTCCAGAAATCTGAAAAACATATTTCTGGGGTGTTTTACCCCAAAATAAAGACATGGCTAGCATCCGCAGGGCCCGACTAGGTGAATAGAAAAAGAATTAGGTTGCTACAGGGTTTCAATTTTAAATGCCAAGCATTTTTCTGATCACTAACTGAAAACAAAATGGCAGATTTTTGACAGTAACAGGGCCATTTGCGACAGTAAAAAGTGCGTTTGTGACACTGTCGACCTTTTTGTTAACTTTTCCCATTGACTTATAATGGGAAATGGTTTTTTGAATAACTTTTGAACCGTTTAATATTTTTCACAAAATCTTTGAAAGACACATCGCTGACCCTGGCCGCATGTTTCCTGAAGATTTTGGGCTGGTTGCAAAAACCGTGCGACCTGTAGGTGCGACCGTAGAATTCCAGAAAAAGCGTGAACGCACGCGCAGATCACACTTAATAACTCCGCAGCCGTGTATCCGACTGGTACGAAACTTGGCAGATCCCAAGGCGTTTGAGTCTTGATCATGTATGCCAAATTTCAGGCAAATCTGTCAAACAGTTGCAAGGTTATTAAGGTGCAAAATTTGGGTTTAACATGTAAATGGCTCCTCAACCCTAACTATGGTAGTACGGATAATATATATATATATATATATATCTGGGATTGGGGATGGGGTGGGGAACACTGGTCACCAGAGCAGTTATGTAATTTCATATATATGGGATCAGGTCTGGTGAGGGGGTTCCACGGCATATGTTCCCTCCCACTCAGGGAGAGCTATTAGAGTAGCACAAGTTCTCCAAACCCTCCCAGAAGACACATTTCTAAGTACTGTTTGACCTGCCCTGGCTGATCTAATGATATATAGAAGTGTGCTTTCTGGGAGGGTTTAGAGGTCCCTAATTAGGGGATATGGCAGCTTACATCTACTGCAAGCCCCCTAGCACCCTGTCACACCCAGCTTCTTGGTGCAGCCCTGGCACTGGGTAGGTCTGGCACACTGGTTCCCAGGGGGACTTTGAGAATTGTGAAAGCCACGTGTATTTTTTTCATAATTATTAAAACTTTAAGAAAAAACAAATCATACCAAGACAAACAGTCCACAGTACTGCGCAACACTGACTAGGGAAATTATTTGAACAATAATTATACATGACGACATGGAGCTTACTTATCACTAGGTTAAACAAGTTATATAAAGACAAAAACATGAAGCCATAGGTATACAGGGCTTTAGAACATGAAATGGAAATTCAGAATCACATTTGAGAGATACATAAAGAACCAACAGCTCCCATCCCCCTCCCTCCAAGAAACAAAGAACAACGTAAAAAAGCAATAAGAATAGAACTGGGGAGGTAGTATATAGCCAGTTTCTCCCTTAATGACTTCAACATACCCCTAAGTAACTCAGTAACTAATTAAGGAACAAAGCTGGGGTTGACTGCAAGTTGGAAACTTATCCAGGGACTCCAAACCTGCTGGTGTATATCCTCCTTATTCAGGAACTTGTAAGAGGTCTTCTTCAAACCAAATATGAAATTCACAATGTCAAACCAAGACTGATGAACAGGAGTTTGTTTTTGACCCCAAAGCTTAGTAATGGCCTTCTTTGCACAGATAATTAAAATCAGTAACAACTTTAGCTGGCATCTTGACAAAGACAGTTCAGCAGGGGGATATGAGTTAAAACTAAAGATGGTGACAAAGCTATTGACTCAGTAAATACCTGATTTATGTCTGAGGAAATATCTTACCAGAAATGACTTTTTTCAAATTGAATATATTTTATTCATTTGTAGGAAGAGTTAACATATCACTTAGTTCAAACATTTGACATGAGCATTCACATATACATTTTGTTTGAGCAAATGTTATATGCTAGGGTCCTGTTACATTACAATGTCATATAGAGTGTATGTTGTAGACATAGTCCTAGCTATATTTGAATACTACAATCTCAGCTGCCTACAGAGACCCTTCGTAACCCTCCTCCTACCTCCTCCCTCCCCAGAACCCTCCCCTTTCAGGTATGCAGCAACAGTATCCACTATTCTCTATAGTCCAGGTAAGGTGGTCGGGGAGGGCCATCTTTAATGAAGTCATGCCCCTCTTGTGGTTCTATTCTCTCCTTGCCTTACCTACCTATTTGATATCCTTGGTCCACTAAATAGTCAGTAGAGTATGTAAAGGTGCCCATGTTTTTTGATAGTATTGTGATCTCCGGGCAATGTGAGCAATCGTGTTCTCGGCCTGTAGGGCAAATAACACCTCCTTTAGCCATTCCGTATATGTAGGGATATTTTGATCTAACCAGTGATGCATGATCACTTTTTTTGCACACACTGATATTAGTGTCATATGTTTTCGTTGGGTGCCACTTAGAACTTCTCCATAGTCTCCTATTATACAAATTTCCAGCCTGAACGCGTCAGATAACCCTAAGAGTTGGTCTAAATTGGACTTACTACTATCCCAGAAAGGCGTGACCTTATTGCACTCCCACAATATATGCAACAGAGTACCAGGCCTTTGCTTACACCGTGATCATACATTTGAGGAGATTTTCCCCATTTGCTAGAACCTAGCTGTAGTGTAGTATAAGTCATTTATTAAATAAAACTGTAAAATGCGGTATGTGATCCATTTCACATCTTGGTACAGTTGTGACCAAATTTTAGGCCATGGAAGAGGAGCTGAGGTGTTTGGAGGTAGTACTTGGTCCCAGACATAATGCGGCTCATCTTGCTTTTCCTCTACGGCCTTCCTTAGGAAGCAATAGAAATGGGAAATGATGTGAGAGGAAGGTAAGTTAGGGGTAGCCTGTAAAAGGGGACCGTCTAGGTACTGTGTCCAATACCCCGTTACAAAGTGTCATAGAAGCATGTGCTGCAGTTGGAGGTATTTAAAACAAAAGGTTTTAGGGAGGTTGAACAGTGAGCTGGCCATTTGAAAAGGCATCAGTGTGTGCTCATGAAGTAGGTCCACAACTCTCAGTTGGGTGTTACCAGGCCAGAAATTGTTTGAAAGGGGCAGTCCCCCACTGTTGAAATTGGGATTCGCACCTATAGGCTGAAACATCCTTTACCAGAGATATCTGAAAAAAATTACACATTTGGGAATGTTCTCTAAGTGTTGTTTCCATAGGTGTGGTCTTGAGGGCTTTAGGCAAGTTTTTGAGAGGGGAGAAAATGAGAGCCTTGGGAGATATATTGTGTGGAGAGAGTAAACTTTGCTCAATTTGATACCAAAAAGGAATGTAATGAACACTCTCCTGACATGAATTGTCTCTCATCCAATATGCTAGGAATGAACAGACAATAGAAAACTGATAAAGGAGCAGATCCGGGAGTTGTAAACCCCCATTATTCTTACTCCTCTGCAGCTTAAAAAAGGCCTGTCGAGGTGTCTTCCCGTCCCACAGAAAATTAGACATAATTTTGTTGACCTGGGTAAACCATGCTTTGGGTAGAAAGGGTTGTATCATCTGTAGGGGGTACAGAATTCACAGAAGAATGTTCATTTTCAGAACATTTACCCATCCCCAGAGAGTAAGTGGTAACATGGCCCAGCGGGAAAGATCCATTTTAATCTGTGTAAGAATTTTGTCCAGGTTGTATTGTTTCATCTTGGTCTTCATACGGGAAAGATATATACCCAGGTATTTTAATTTATCCCTGGTCCAGCGGAATCCAAGGTGAGCAACTTCAGCCTGGAATGTATGAACATTTAAAGTCATCACTTCTGTTTTTGTAATATTGAGTTTGTAATTAGAAAAAGTCCCAAATATTCTAATAATTTCGAGAGCAGCGGGGGCCGATTTTGAAGGGTATGTTATGTGAAGTAAAATATCATCGGCATAGACCAAAATTTTGTATTGATTGGGCCCAATAGAGATACCGGTAATATTTGGGGATAATTTAATACATCTAATAAGCGGTTCCAGATATAAATTGAACAGAAAGGGAGAAAGTGGGCATCCCTGTCTTGTTCCTTGTTGTAGCTGGAAGGGATGGGATAGGTGCCCATTACATAGTATACGTGCTGAGGGACAAGTATGTAATATCTTAACCCATTTAATATATTGCGTTGTGATATCGCAAAGTTGTAACAAATGGAATAAGTATTCCCAGGAGACCCTATCGAACGCTTTCTCTGCATCCAGGGACACCAAAGCAGTTGGAATCCGGGAGTCCCTGGATGCAGAGATCAGATATGCCAACTTGCTCATGTGGTTGGACAAAACCATGCCAGCTACAAAGCCAACCTGTTCACAGCTTATTAGACATCACCAGACCTTAGATAGCCTAGTGGCCATAATTTTTGCCAGTATTTTTATGTCAACATTAATTAATGAGATCGGGCGGTAGTTTGTGACCTGAAGAGGGTCCCTGTCAGGCTTTGAGATACCCACAATAGTGGCCTCAAATAAAGTAGGGTCAGTAATACCTTGCTCAAACATATAGTTGCAGGTGTCTAAAAGAATTGGTCCAATTTGTTCTTTAAAAAGTTTGTAGAATTCTACTATAAATCCATCTGGGCCTGGTGATTTGTCTGTGGGGAGAGAATCACTTGCCTGTGTTATCTCATCTTGAGAGATTGGGGATTTAAGCAAGTTTACTTAGATGAGTTGAGTTGCGGGAGCTGTATTGGCTGCAAGAATTGTTCCAGTATTTCTGGACAAAAAGAATGAGAGGTATGGGAATACAAAGTTTTGTAGTATTCTTGAAAACAGTTAGCAATTTCTCTCGATAAGTGACTATTTGTCCTTCAGAGTTTTGAATACTAGAAACAATTCTATCTGAGGCTTGTGCCTTAAGTCGCAAAGCCAAATGTTTTCCAGCTTTGTCGCCCTGATCAAAATACTTAATCTTAGAGTGTACAAGAAGATACTCCACACGTTCGGTCAGAATTGAGTTGTATCGGTCCCTTAAAATTTCTAGGGCTTTAAACTGATCCTTTGTGGAGTTTGGGGAGAGTGACATCTCCATGTCCCTGATGTCCCGCAGCAAAGCAGAAGTGACTTTTGAGGTCGTTTTTTTTTTTAACCATTGCCATGCAAATTATTTCCCTTCTAACTGTGCTTTTTAAGGCACCCCATAGCATATCTGTCTTGATCATGGAGGTGGCATTTATCTTAATCAATTTTGTAATGAAGCCAGCCAACTGATTTTTCAAATATTCTGATCGAAATAATTGACAATTGAATCTCCAAACCTTATCTCTAGATATGGGTGGGCCCAGACTCCAGTCTAGTAAAGTGGGATGGTGATCTGAGATCACCTTGGGGAGGTAATTGTAGGTTGTTATAGCTGAGAGGTGTCCCACGTCTACGAGAAAGTAATCTAAGCGAGAAAATTAGTTGTGTGGAATAGAATGGAAGGAATATTCTTTCTGGTGAGGGTAAAGGGCCCTCCAAGGATCTATTAATCAAATGGAGTCCATCATTTCTCTGATGGCAACCTGCGCTGGGGAAAGAGATGGAGAGCGACTCGGGGAGCGATCTATAATATTGCAATAAACAAGGTTCCAATCTTCTCCTAGTATTATGGGGAAATGGGACCATGGGGTCAAATCATTCATAAGGGAAACAAAGAAGGATGGATCTTCCATATTGGGGCCGTCTATGGAACCAAGTACTACCTCTGTTTGGCCCAGCAGGGCCTTAATCAAAATGTATCTATGCTGAGGATCTACTGTGGTATCTATAAGTGAAAACAGGACTCTTCTTGCTATGAGAATGGCAACCTCTCCCTTTCGAGTATCCGGTCCACTCCCAAAGGCCTGGCCTACCCAGGATCTTCTTAATTGTGAGACCTGGGAAGGGGGCAAATGGGTTTCCTGGAGAAACACAATATCAATGCCTAGCTTACGAAGATGCAACAATACTTTCGCATGTTTAGCCTGAGATTGAGACCCCTTTATATTCCATGAACATACTTTATATGGAGTCACTTTGTTGACAGTTTTTTACTGGACTATTCAGTTTTAAACCAAGAGTAGTGGTATTGTTCAGGTTATCAATAAGATAACCTTTATTAAACGGCTGCTGTGCTGCACACCTGATCCCACCCACCCTCCATTTCCCTTTAACCCCCCACTTCTCCCTCCCCTTCCCTCTGCTATATATCACCCTTACCCTGTACACAGCCATTTTCTAGGGGCTCTCCCAGGGCCATCCCCCAGTCATATTGTATTGCATAATACCAGGCCACCAAAACATCAGGCCTGGAAACAGTCCGGGGAACCCCTTACCTAAAGACCGTGTACTCCCCCTTCCCTTCATCCTGGTTTGCAACACCCTTCTTGAAATTGCAGTATCCAGGTCTTCCCTTTCCCTCCCCAGCTCCACACAATGAGAATATAGTATAAAGAAAAGGAAAAAATATGGGGGACATATATCTTGTGTGATTAAGAGAGCAGTATTATACTCGCCACTTTCATTAACTAGTTACGAGGAGTATTTCTCATAAACATGATACAAATAATAAAGTCCTCTGTACTTCATCGCCTGGATTGGTGATTGGCTTTTCAGTCTCTCGAGACATATGCTTTCTGTTTTAGTTCGGTCAAAAGGAAAAAGAAAAAAAAAAGGGGGGGGAACAATCATATTGTGAGATTACATAGCAAGTCCCCTCATATCAGAGTTTTTAACAGTGTTAATGCCTTCTTTAATATTCGATCCCCTTACCCTTCCTCTGCCCCTTTAGTCTCCCCCTCATCATTCCAGAACTTGCTTCCAATGATGCTATCTTATTTTAGCATAACAATGAAACCCCTGCACCATCGTGACTTATGGAAGGGGAAGAAGGGGGAAACAGAAATTAAATTGCTGAAGGTAGTATCTAAAAAAAAGAAGAAGAAAAGCCAAAGGGAAAAAAAGGGGAGAAGTGACCAAACAGTGAAACCCATGCAAACTCTTTCAGTATTCAACTCTTCTTGAAAATATTAATAACACCCCTGCAGTTTCTATACAACTTTGGACACTGTAGAAATGCGCACTAGTCAGTGATTAGTCTTCCGTGCAAGTTCTCTAGTCCATGAAACAGAGCAAGTGCATATCGCGTTACGTTCCCTCTTAATTAATCCTTCCTCGAATGGTAGGGGTATGAACAAGGAAGAAAAAAAAAAAACAAAAAACCAAAAAAAACACATTTCCTCCTTGGCTCAAAGGCGACATAGTCTACCCTCTGATTCAACAATTACGGAGCTGTTCCTTATCAAAAGATGCAGTTCTACAGAAGAAAAGAAAAATAAAGTTGGTTAAGTGGTCCAGTCGATACGCAGGTTTTAAGTGTCCTCTTGTGGCAATAACTATGAATGTTATTAGGGTAACATAAAAAGTGACAGTACAGCATACTGAAGCCCTATTAAAACAAAGGAAGTAATTGCTCCATGGGTGGTAAATCCTTCCCGATTGTTCCATCTCTTCCTTTCCTGGCTTCTTCATCATCTGGAAGGGGTGGGAGCCAAAGGGAGGGAAAACAAAATCAAGAATAAGTCCAGTTCTTACTCATTTACTTCAGTAAATTTGGTATTTCCCTTTCATTATGAGCCCCCGTTGTTCTGCAATAACTCAGAGAATTCCAGGGCCATAACTAAAATTTGCTGGAGCTGATATTTGTTAGTTAGATCCATATTCAACACAATTCGTTTCAGTTGTCTGTTCACTTAGCACCATAACTAGCAATAAACTTAGTGTGGCTTAAACAGATCTGGAATCAGCCCTGTCAATTCCGCTTGAGCTTGCTCAGCTGTGTCGAAACTCCTCCAAGAATTTTGATGGTACACAGATAGCTTGGATGGGTACTGAACTTTGAATTTGATGCTGGTAGCAATTAATTTTGTGACAATGGGGTGATAAGTAGCCCTTCGTTGCCTTATGGTTGCAGGGAAGTCTTTGGCAAATCTCAGCTTCTGTCCCTCCCATAGAATTTCCTGGAGGCTCCTAATCTGCCCCAACACATGTACTTTATTTAGGTAGTTAAGAAATGTTAAGCTCAAGGGCCTTGGTGGCTGCCCAGTCGATGGTTTAGATCTAAGCGAACGATGGGCCCTTTCTGTCACATAAGTGGTGTTGTTAGATGAGGGACCCGCTATTTTGGTTAGCAGCTGCTGCAGAAAAATGATCGGGATCGCTCCTTCTGAGCCCTCCGGGAGGCCAAATATGAGAATGTTATTTCGGCGGCTGCAGCCTTCTAGGTCCTCCAGTTTAACCTCCATCTTACTCAATCTTTGGCGCAGCACCAGGAGCTCAGAATCTATTGTTGACCTCCAGCCCTCCAGCGAGGCCGTCCTGGCCGTAACATCTTTAATCGCTCGGTTGGTGTCAGTAAGTTCTGTTCTCCTAGCCTTCATTTCTGAGGAGAGTTCCTGGAATACTACTTGAAAGGGATTTAATTCCTCCAAATATTTCTGTTCCGTGAGAAGGGTGGCTGGTGGCCCTGATGTCAATGATAAGCCCGCTTTACTAACTGTCCCCGGTTGTCCCTTGGCCCTTTTGGAGTTCTTCTCTGGCGTCTGCGGTGGTGTATGTGGGGGAGGTGTCTGGCACATCTCTGCCTCCATTTCTAAGTAGGCCTGATTCTTGTTTCGGCTTTTACTCCCTGCCACTGCTGCAATTGCTTTTACCTGTTTTACCGCAGGTTCAGGAAGCTGTCAGAGGCTATGCGATAGATGCACTTTTAGGATTGGCACAATAATTGTTGATAAATTGACTCTATAAGGTAGAGTTGGGGAGGAGATGGGTTCTTCGAGCTGCTATTCCATCCATGGCATCATGTAATCCTCCTACCAGAAATGACTTAACAGAGGGCAATTCCAAAAAATATGGGCCTGGTCAACCCTAACTTCCCCACAATGTCACCAACACTGAGCCTCCTGTTCACTCTTATATTTTGCTACCTGAACCAGGGAGAGAAAAAAATCTAGAACGGCATTTCCAGGTGAACTCTCGGAGATAAAGAATAGATGAAATTGAGAATGTCCAGATGGAAGACTTCTTCCACTCCTCCCAGGTACAAGATAGCTGCAGCTCCTGGGCCCAGTTAGCATAGATTGAAAACGTTCAGTCAGCTCTGAATTCCCATATAACTGTGTACCACACTCCCGTCAAATTAACATGTTCAGTACTCTGCTGAGCCTGGACGATCACCCATATCCCGGGGGTGAGCTGTTCTACACAAGCTAGTGAACGAAGATATGCATGCAGCTGAAGATATCTATAATGATCAAAAGAAGGGAACGCATAACTCGCCCAAAGGTCTGCAAAAGTAAGACACCCGCGAGGTCTGACTAGTTGATAGTAGAATACCAAGCCAAGTCTAGCCCACATTTGTAAAAAGATATCTGACTTATGTAATGGATTATGTTTGTCCCATGTCATCGCTGTCATCAGCAGTCTGCCTCTGACTGGTAAGTCTCTCAAGTGCCTAAACCACACCCTCAAAGCTTCCTGGACTAAGTCATAAAACTGTGAAAGAGGAGGCCTATAGTTAGAGGTTGTATAAAAAATCTTGGTCAGATTAACAAAATCATTTGAGGTCACATCTATGTCTTTCCAATAAGCTCTGTAAGTTGGATTTGTCCAATAGCAAAGAATGCAGAGTAGAGAAGCATGGGTATACCACTTGAAATTGGGGAGTCCAATCCCCCCCTCCCCCCGAGAAGTAGCTTGCTATAATATGTAGGCATGTATCCTAGCTCATTTACCCTTCCATAAAAAGTTTGGAGTAAGGCATTGTCACTCACGGAGGTAGGCTCTTGTAGGAAGAATCAGAATCATTTAAAAAAACAAAACAATATACATGGCAGAATGATTAAATGAATCGTTTTGAGACAGCTTAAAAAAGATAACGGCAAAGAAGACCAAGCTAAAAGATATTTTTAATTTCCTGGGTAAGAGGCTCAAAATTAAAGAGATCTATAAAATCCAAGGATTTCGATATGACCACACCCAAATACTTAAAATGGTTTCTGTTCCAATGCACTGGAAGAAGTTCTTTAATTTCAGCTTGGCAGGAAGTAATGGAAAGCTAAAACTTCATTTTTCAGTCTGTTTAATTAAAACCCTGCCAGTAATTCAGATTCTCCCAAAAGGCAGAATATCTCCTGCAGGAATGAAGTGGGATTTGATAAAGTTAATAGTATGTCATCAGCAAACAACGAGACATGACAGTTCCATCCGCCAACTGGTATTCCTTATATTTGTTGTGCTATCCAAATATGGGATGCCAAAAGTTCGACGTATAAAGCAAAAAGAAGAGGGGACAAGGGTCAACTCTGATGAGTGCCCCATGCTAATTCAAATGAAGCAGAGAGATTACCATTAACCCTAACATAAGCCATTGATCCAGAGTAAAGGGATTAAAGCACATGAACAAAAGATGAAGGAAACCTAAACACTTCTAGAACTGACCACAGGCAGGACCAGGATACACGGTCGAAGGCCTTCTTTGCATCCAGGCTGGCCCAAGACCAGGAGGCTCTACCTTCTATTTGCATGTTCCACAAGGACATAAGTATGTCTAATATTATCATGAACTTGCCTTTTGCGAATAAATCCAGCCTGGTCCTGGTCAACCAAGGATAGGAAAAGACCCTCCAACCTAGCTGCAAATATGGACATAAAACTTTTATAGTCCGAGTTCAACATAGAAATAGGTCAATAAGATTCCATCCTAGTGGCATCCTTGTCTGGCTTCAGCAGAGCTGCAATAACAACAGAATGCTAGGATGGGAGGAGACTCCACGCTCTGGACCCCCCTCATGGCCCTTAAAAGTATAGGGCCCACCGCTGCATGTATTTCTTTTACCTTGAAAAAAATCAGATGGGAATCCATCTATACCAGAACTTTTCCCTGACTTAGCCTTCTGGATTGCCAGTTATAGTTTGGTATAGGATACCAGAGCTAACAAAGATGCTATCTGTTGAGGTGTCAACTTTGATAGCAGAGCATGCGATAAAAAGGGGATGATTTTTTCCGGGGGAGCATGCTGGGCTTCCCCTGAGTGAAAGCCACGTGTTTTGTTGCGAGGTGCCCCTTGCATCACTGCTGTGTGATGCAGGCATCTTGCATCAAAATCTGGCTTTTGAGAATCAGGTACCAGGTATCTTCATGTAGCAATCCTATGTTTCTTCCAAAGGTGGTGTCTGAGTTTCCTTTAAATCAAATCATCCACCTGCCAGTTTATTTTCTGAAGAATACAAATCCAGGGGAAGCATTGCTCTATGCTTTAGATGTACATAGAATACTCAGCTATTATGTTCATTGCATGAAGGACTGCAGGAAGTCCTCACAGCTGTTTGTCTCCATTGCCCCTGTGAAATAAGGCATACCAGTTTCTAAACAGTCTCTGTCCAAATGGTTGACCAATTGTATTACTTTTTGTTATAGAAAGTACAGTAAGGAACTTTCTGGAGTTGTGTGTGGCCATTCAACCAGAGGCATGGCCACCTCTGTTGCCTGTTTCAGGAATGTGTCAGCTGCAGAGAATTGTGTTGTTTCCACCTGGAGTTCTGTCCACACTTTCACTAAACACTACAATCTGGATATAGCCTGTAGGAGATGGGCAGACTATGACCTGGCTGTGCTTCAAGGCCTCCTGTCTTAGGCCTATAGCCTCCAACCACCCATACTGTGTCTCTCTGTCAGTACTGCTTGGTACACGTTCCATAGATGTGGCCAGATCCTAGAATCATAGAATTTTGCTGGCAGAAAAAGACCGTTTATCCCATCCAGTCTGCCCGATGGAGATATTCCCCCCCACCCTTTTTCTTTACCTCCCACCCCCTCTGCCCTCCCTCACCAAGTCCCATATAGATATCCCATGCTCGCTTGAGTTTTTCCACCATATGCACTTGCACAACCCTTTCTAGGCAACCTGTTCCATGGACACACCACCCTTTGTGAGAAGTAACACCCCTTATGTCCCCCCAAAATGTGCCCCCCTCCAGCTTGAGTGAATGACCCCTGGTGGCTCTGTTCTTACTTAGTTTCAAGATACTATCCTGCTTTACTTTATATATTCCCTTCAAGTACTTGAATGTCTCAACCATGTCTCCCCTCTCCCTTCTCATCTCCAGTGAATATAGATCTAGCTCATCCAGCCTTTCCCCATATGGCCCCATTTGCATCCCCTGAACCATTCTGGTTGCCCTTCTTTGGACTTATTCCAGTCTGTCCTTGTCACCATGCCAGTGGGGCCTCTAGAACTAAACCCCATATTCCAGCTGTGGTCTAGTGTTTTATATGGCAGCATGATCACCCTCCCACAGATTTGTAGGGAACTGGCAACAGTTCTGGGAGCGAAAGTTCTTTATATTTGATGGACTGCATCTGACTAAGGAGGGAGTCAATGCATTGGGGCAGAAGTTTGACGTCTTTGCAGAATATTTAAACTAGCAAATGGGGAGAGGGGTGCAGCACCCCATACGTCGAATGGGAAGAACAACCCTCCCCCCTCAGCTAGTGGTCAAACAGGGATTCAGCATGTTTGCAGTTCATTTGCAACACCAGGTAAGAAAAAAGGTTTGTCTCCCCATACGATGCACAGGGTAATGCCAAACCTCACCCAACAACTAACACACCAAAATCTGGCCAATGGAAAATCATGTACACAAATGCTCACAGCCTGGGAAATAAGATCCCAGACATGCAGGCAATAATGTCAGAGGCTAAACTGGACATAGTAGCAATTAGTGAGACATGGTTTACCAGTAACCACACTTGGGAGACTTCAGTACCTGGCTATGTATTGTTCAGAAGAGACTGAGGTGCAAAAAGGGGGGCAGGAGTGACCCTGTATGTCAATGAAAATATCAAAGCTACAGAAATTCAGAATACACATAAGGAGCCAGAAGAACTATGGGTCACCCTGGAAACAGGAAATGGGACAGCCATAAGAACTGGGGTTGTCTACAGGCCCCCAGACCAGGGGGAGGACATAGACACATTACTGTTAGAAGATATACAAAACATGACAGCTAAAGGGGAGGTTCTGATAATGGGAGACTTCAACATGCCGGATACAGATTGGTCAATACCAGCAGGAACATCTGCCAGAACTAGACACATAGTGAATTCCCTGCAGGGAGAGGGCCTCAAACAACTGGTACAGCAACCCACGAGAGACAGGGCTATCCTAGATCTAGTACTGACTAACAAGGAAGGGATCACAGATCTCCAGGTAGAAGGTCACCTGGGGGCCAGTGACCATCATGGTATGGTTCAATTTGGCCACTACATCTAAATCATCCCATTCCAAGGCAAACATATGGGACTACAGAGGAGCTGACTTTGATAAGATGGCCAACAGAGTTAAGCTAGCCCTGGCAAAAAAAAACACAGGTGAGGGGGTACAGGCAAAGTGGGCAAGCATTAAGGATGCAATACTTGAAGCAACATCCCATTGTGTTAGACAGAAAAGAAAGTGCAAAGAAGAAGGAAACCACTTTGGTTCTCAAATACAGTAGCAAAAAGGTCAGAGCCAAAGGCTGGCCTTCAGGAAATATAAGGGAACACAACGGGATGAAGATAGGAGGCATACCAAACTGCCCTAAGGGAAGCAGGGAAGGCAGTAAGGCAGGCAAAGTCCCAAACTGAGGAAAAACTAGCACGAACAGTAAAGAAGGTGACAAGACTTTCTATAGATACATTAGTGAAAGCAGAAAGTCCAGAGGGGTATTGCTAAGCTTAATGGAGAAAGGGAGCATGTGAGGAGGAGGAACCTGTAAAGGCATCTATCCTAAATAGATACTTTTGCTCAGTATTTACTGAAGAGAAGGTAGGGCAGGGCCCACAGCTCAGCATCATGGACACAGGGGAGGAGGTGAGCACTACTCCCTTCACAAAAGAAAGGGTCCTACAAGAGCTTGCTAAGATCAGGGTGGATAAGGCAATGGGACCTGATGGCATACATCCCAGGCTACTTAAGGATCTAAAGGTGGAACTAGCAGAGCCATTAGCAGAACTGTTTAGTGAGTCTCTGAGCACAGGAGAGGTCCCAGAAGACTGGAGAAGGGCTCATGTGATCCCGCTTCACAAGAGTGGTAGCAGGGAGGAGGCGGGAACTACAGACCAGTCAGTCTTACCTCAGTAGTGGGCAAGATTATGGAGGCACTCCTTAAGGAAAGGATAGTGCAACACCTGAAATCCATAGGGCACAGGATCCAAGACAGCATGGGTTTACAAAAGGAAGGTCCTGTCAAACTAATCTCATAGATTTCTTTGACTGGTAACCAGAGTGGTGGACCAAGGGGAGCAGTTGATGTTGCCTACCTTGACTTCAGCAAAGGTTTTGACACTGTTCCACATAGAAGATTGATAAATAAGCTGGTAGGCTCGGGTGGGTCAGAAGTTGGTCAACTGGGTGGCAAACTGGCTGACGGGCAGAAAACAGAGAGTGGTGGTAAATGGTATACAGTCAGAAGAGATGCAAGTCACAAGTGGGTACCTCAGGGATCAGTCCTGGGGCCAGTCCTCTTCAACATCTTCATTAGTGACCTTGCAGATGGACTAGAGGTAAGAGCTTGTCTGTTTGCAGATGACACCAAGATCTGCAACAGAGTAGATGATCCAGATGGGATGGGCAGAATGAGAAGAGATCTGGATAAACTAGCAAAATGATCAGAAGAGTGGCAACTGGGATTTAATGCAAAGAAGTGCAAGATCATGCACATAGGGAAGAGAAACCCTGAAGCCACCTATAGGCTGGGAGGGGAGTTGCTAGCAGTCACAAAGGAAGAAAGACTTGGGCATCATCATCACTGATGACCTGAAATCATCCAAGCAGACCTCTAAAGCAGTAGGTAAGGCTAGGGGGGTGTTAGGGTGTATTAGTAGGGGTATCACAAGTCGTAAGAGGGAGGTAATAATCCCTCTTTACAAGACACTGGTTAGGCCCCATCTGGAGTACTGCATGCAGTATTGGAGGCCACACCTTCACAAGGACATTAACCAAATTGAGGCAGTCCAGAGAAGGGCAACAAAATGGTGCAGGGACTGCATCAGAAGACATATGAGGACAGATTAACAGAGCTCAATATGAATACCCTTGAGCAAAGGAGGAAGAGAGGTGATATGATCAAGGCATTCAAACACCTTAAGGGCATTAACAAGGTGAAAGAGTCTAACATGTTTAAATATAAGAAAATAGCAGGACAAGAGGACACAGCATGAGATTAGAGGGGGCGTTAAAGGGGAATGTGAGAAATTCTTTTTCTACAAAAGGGTGGTGGATACATGGATAGGCTTACCACAAGAAGTGGTGGATATGAATACAGTGCAGGGCTTCAAACAGGCATGGGATAGGCATAAGGGAGCAATACAAATGACTATGAATAGATAGGCCACTGACAGAGCAAAGGCCGATGGCACATTTATAAGGTAGCAAAAAGAAATGGGCAGACTGGATGGGCCTTGCGGTCCTTATCTGCCGTCAACTTCTATGTTTCTATGTTTCTCTTCCTACTTGTAAAGCCCCTCCCAATGCATGCTAGTATTCTTGTCACTTTACCAGCCGCTTGCTCACACTGGTATCTAACCTTGAGGATGATAGTGATCCAAATTCCCAGGTCTTTTTCCTACTCGGTGGCCTGCAGCATCTCCCCCCAATGCAGTAATTAGCCCCAGGATTACTCCATCCTATGTGCATTATTTTGCATTGAATTTCAGCTGCCACGTTTCTGCTCACTCCTCCAGCCTGGCTAGATCCTGTTTCATTTTCTCCACCCCAGTGTCCACCCTGTTGTACAGTTTCATGTCATCTGCAAACAGACATGCCTTTCCTTTTAGACCCTGTGTCAAGTCCCCTATGTACACATTGAACAACATGGGACCCAACACCGATCCTTATGGTACCCTGCTTCTCACCCTTACCTCTCTGGACTGCCTCCTATTGACCACCACTCTGTGTCCTGCCTCCCAGCCAATCCTCCACCCACCTTGTTAGTTCAGCTCCCACTCCTAAGCTACCCAGCTAGTTTACTACTCTCCTATGGGGGACGGAATCAAATGCCTTCCTGAAATTCAGGTAGGCCATATCCAAACACCCCCCTTGGTCATACACTTCTGTTACCCCTCAGAGAATTCAGTCAGGTTGTTCTGACACTACCTACCTCCCGTGAATCCATGTTGATTGTCAACCATTAGCCCTTCTTCCTCTAGGTGTCTTACCAGTGTCTCCTTTATGAGAGCCTCCATGAGTTTGCCTACCACAGAGGTGAGACTGACTGGGTGGTAGCTGCTTAGTTCATCCTTCCCTCCTCCCTTGTATAGCGGTATCACCTTCACCTGCTTCCAGTCACCCAGGACCATCCCAGATTCTAGGGATAGGTTTCAGCCGTGAAGACTGATGCAAAGTATTAATTTAGCAGGGTTGTCTTCTCCATTTCCTCCTCTACCATTACCCAACACCCTCCCTGAAGTCTTGGAATCCCCTGCCTGCTTTTCCTCATGTCACTTACATACCTAAAAATTATTTTGTCCACCCTTTTCACTTCCCTAGCTATCTCTCCTCCATTCTTGCTTTGGCCCTTCTTATGGCCTTTCCCGCTACCGTGAGCTTTTCCTTGTAGTCTGCCCTTTCCTCTAACACTTGTGGCCATTTTTAAGCTTTGAACGCTTTTCTTTTTTTTTCTCACTGATGACCTCCCTAACCCCCACCTTGAACCACAGGGGGTTTCCTCCCCCTTTTGCTTTTGCTAATTTTGTGGATGCATTGTTCTGGGCCTTCAGGATTCATCCCTTTATTGCCCCCCACAGTTGCTCTACCTCCTCTAAGATTTGAGTCCCTTCTAGTTCCCTCCTTAAGATGTCCTTCATTCACCCAAAATTTGCCCTCCTGAAGTCCAGTACCCTGGTGGTTGACCTGCCTGATTCTGATGTCGCCCGGATGGTGAACCTGACCATCTGGTGGTGACTGGCTCCCAAGCTTTCCCCCAACTCTAACCCTCCCATGATGTCCCTGTTTGTCAAGACAACATCCAGTGTAGTCTCCCCCTTGGGGGTTCATCCACCATTTCATGCAGGAGTGCGTCCTGCAAGGATAAATCCCTGCTCTTATCTGATGTGGCTGATGGTATCTCCCAGTCCATGTCGGGTATGTTCAGATCTCCCACCACTAAGATGTCCCCTTTACCCGCCTTCTCCTGTATGTCCTTTGCCATTTCCCTATCTACTTCCACACCCTGATGTGGTGGTTTGTAGACCACCCCTATCCTTACTGTTCCTCCTTCCCAAGGTGACTCATAGGATCTCCACAGATCCCTTTTCTACCCTACCCTCTACTGCTCTTTTCCCTTGCTTCACATTCAGGGCTACCCCCCCCTTTTTTTCCTTGCCTGTCCCTCTTAAACAGACTGTACCCTTGTAAATCTACTTCCCAGCTATGATAATCCATTCACCATGTTTCTGTTATTGCGACTAGGTCCGGGTCTTCCACCCCTACCACTGCTTCCAGGTCTGCCATTTTATTCCCTAGGCTCAAGGCATTGGCTAGTATACCCTTCTATCCCCACCGCACTTTTGATCCCCTGCCTCCCAGTGTCCCTTGGTGCTCCCAGTAGGAAAGTGCGGGTTAGGTTTTCTCTGCTATGCCAACAGTCTCCATTCCCTTTAGTACTGCACTGTTCCCTACCTAGTTTAAATTTAAATCTACCCCCAAATCTTTCATCAATATACCCCTGCAATTTCACTTTCAACAGTCTAGCTCTTGCATCACTTATATGTAACCGGTCCCTAGCGTACACCTGTTCATCGCACCCATGCATCCCCCCAGTCTCCCAGACAAGTGAAACCCTCCCCCTTGCACCACTGCCTTAGCCAGAGTTTAAATTCCTTTACTGTGAGTTGTCTGGCCATACTAGCACAATGCACTGGTAGAACCTCCAAGAAGGCTAGGGAGCTGATCAACCCTCTACATCCCTCTGCTAGCTCTGGAACCTCCTTTGAACCACATCCACCTCCTCCACAGTTAAATCATTTGTTCCTAGATGCAATACTAGCCGCCACTAGATTGATACAATCCTTAATCCTAGGGAGTACCCTTCTTGCCTCCATTCCAGGATCACAAAAGATTAATCTCCCCTTAAAAACTACTTTCCCCCTTTGCCAATGAATCCTCTTGATGACTGAATCTCCATACACTACAACTGATCTTGCAGCTTTGTCACTCCTGTCCTGACTTTTTTTTTTACCCTCTCGACTTGGCGCAGATGTCGTTTCCTTCTCCCCCTCCTTTTCCACTTGTCCACCCCTTGCTCCCTTTTCCCTGCCCCTCATTCTGGTTCCCTGATCCTGCCTCCCCCTACCTAGCTTACTACCTATTTCCAAGCTCCCTTTCCTGCCTCCCTCCTTGTTGCATCTCCACACTGATTCTCCTCGACTGTGCCTGCTGCCTGTGTTCTTCCCTTGCTTGATCTCCCCCACACTCCCTTAAAGCATCCTACTCTTACGTCACCCTCTGTTTTCCTTCCTTCTGTTGATCACCCAGGACTCTCTGTCCTTGTCCCCCATACATCCTCCTTTTCCCCTAACTCAACCAGGGGCCTGTATCTATTTGATATAATTGTGCACCCCCTGATGAGTACCCTTACCCCTTCAGCCCCCAGCCTGTAGGTTCTCTGCCGCTGCCTGCTCTGGCCTTTCTTTCTCCTCCCCGCCATCTTGCTGTCTCCTCTGCTCTTGCAATATTTCTCCCTGTCCATCTTCCATCTTCCCATCCATGTCCCTTTCTTTCTCCCCTCTCAATGTCCCTCTGTAACCATGCCAATTTGTCCTCCAACCTCTGCAGTTTTTTACAGATTGGGCATTCCCTCAGCTTCCACAGAGTGCTCATGAATACAGCAGCTCTGCAGCCATTACATCCTACTATTCTCCCTTCCCCCAATCCCTTGCCCTTCCCTTTCTTGGAGAGTTGCCCCCACCCTGCCTTATGTGGCATTAGCTGCTGTCACCTGTTTCCCTGCCATACCCTTTTGCCATGATCCCCACCCCCGGAGCCAAGCTGGCTCCTCACCAGCTCTTCACATTTTTGTTTTTGTCCTGACCCCTCATCCAGTGGTTAACCAGTTAGACAAGACTAGTGAGTTAGAAATATTAATTCAAACATTTGATAGAAGAAAAATAAGACAGAGAAAATCAGCTAACAAAGCAATGTCAGATATGGTAGCAGTTAGAAAAACATTGGTACAACTTCTTGTTACTTTGTACCCTAGTTTAAGAGTTCTCTTCGTACAACATTTTCTTTAGTGTACATACCCTTTAAGTGACCAGCCTTTCTTGGAACAGTTTGTGCAGTTTTGGAGGGCCAATCCATGAGTCTTCCTTGCTGCTGATTGCTCCTACAAGAGATATCCTCAAAGAAGATAGTACAGTCATTTAAGAACTTACCATAACAGTAGATCTTCAAGAAAATCTCTTTCATTAAGCCATGGTGTCCACCATCCATCACCCTTGGACTCAGAGCTGCTCCATCCTGGTCTCTCTTTTCTGGACAGTCTACCTTATGTTCTACCTCACATAGTAATGGAAACCTTTGGCTCTTCCTCATATATCGATGCTGCAGTGACTCCCCGATGGCTAAGACCATCATAGCAACAGGATTTAGCCAAAATCTACATGTCGCTGTGATGGTCTCCACATGGCTAGGGGATTGCTTCGCAGGGTGTTTCGCCCCCCTCCCCAGTTCAATTCTGACTCGGAGTTAGAACCTAGAGACCGGGGATGGGGGTGGACCCCCATGGGGTGGGTTTGAAGCAGCCCTGTTGGAAACTTGGAGGCATCCCCAACACTGCATTACTGACACTTGGCAATGTGGCTGTCACTGTCTGGGATGTCTCCACAACCGCTGTCACTGTGGCATGGTAGAACCACTCTTGCTTGATTCCTCAGGAGGAGGTCCCCTGAGTATGATTTCTGGCAGAGAACTGAGGAGGGTGCCCACACTTATATAGTGCAGGACCTCAATGTCTGACATCATCATCGGCAGCCCCAGTAGACTGATAGCAAAAAGGTTTCCATGTGGTTTTAGCGCTTGGCAGCTATAGTTCCATAGGTGTAGCCTGATGAAAGAGATTCTGTCGAAGATCTACTTTTACAGTAGGTTCTTATGTAACTGTACGTTTTGGTATGTAGAAGTATTGTAAGATACAATAACTGGTAGAAACATGGTAACTAGTGATATTTTTATTTGTAGTAACTGGATGTTAGCTACATATTGACAGATTTGTCATATGTCATTTGTAAAAGGACCATTTTAGTGTCCTTATTTAGAATGTTGAATGGTCTGTGTTATACAGAGCTAAATGTGTCACAGTTACATTTAAAATATTGTATAAATGTTATAAAAGAATTAAAAACAGTATATGAAAGGTTTAAAAGTTAAGTAATTGATTGATATACAATAAGACAACATGGATTCATGGGAGAAGGGCATGCCAAATAAATCTCATTGTTTCTATTGACTGGGTAACCATGAAAATAGATCTGTGGAGGGTAGTGGATTTGGCCTATTTGGACTTCAGCAAGGACTTTGACACTGTGCTACACAGGAGACTGATAAAGAAAAATTGAGCATCCTAGCGGTGGGATCCAAAGTGGTATATTGGGTAAGAAACTGGTTAACAGATAGGCGACAGAGGTTGTTGGTTCATGGCACTCATTTTAATGAGGGGAGAGTGACCAGTGGGGTGCTTCAGGGCTCAGTACTGGGACTGGTCATCTTCAATGTGTTAGTAACTGACATTGCAGAAGAACAGGAAGGGAAGGAATGCCTTTTTACAGATGACACAGTGAAGGTAGATACTCAGGAGGGGGAGGAAAGAATGTGCAGGGACTTTGGATAACCCAAGGAGTGGTCAAGGGCATGGCAGATGGAATGCAATGCTAAAAAGTGAAAAATCATGCACTTAGGGCATTGGAATCCAGGAGCTGAGAATATGACTATGGGAGGTACTGGCAGTCAATAAGCAGATAAGTGACCTTGGGGTTATCATATCTGATAATGTTAAACTGGCAGGGTAGTGTGACAAAGCAGTGCATAGGGCCAGTGGGATGCTACGATGCATAGGGAGAGCTATCAATAGCAGGAGGACAGAGGCGGTGTTACCACAGTATCACTCACTGGTAAGACCTCACTTAGAGTATTGTGTCCAGTTCTGGAGGCTACACTTTGGAAAGGACATAGACAGAGTAGACACAGTCCAGAACAAGGCAGCTAAAATGGTGCAGGGGTTGCATAAATGGTCCAATGAGAAAAGAAAGAGGGATCTCAACATGTACACCCTAGAAGACAGGAAAGTGAGAGGGGACATGATAGAGATCTACAAATACCTCACGGGGGTGAACAGGGTACAGGAGGAGAGTGTCTTTCAAATGAGATAGAGCACCAGGACCAGAGGGCATGCAATGAAACTGGAAAGGGGGGAAGTTTAAGATGGATGTGAGGAAGTAGTACTTCACTGAAAGAGTGGTGGGTGCCTGGAACAGCCTGCCAGAGAAGCTGTGGTGGCTTCAAGCATGCGGGGGATAGACATAGGGAAATATTAGTAATGAGGCAGGGAGGAGGGAGGGTAGCCAGAGACGAGTTACAGTAGGGTCTCCAGAGACATTCTAGACAGGGATCATCTGGGCACAATGGGTAGGCCAAGCAGTCCTTTTCTGCCAGCAACTTCTATATTTATATAACATAATGGGAATTACGTGAAACTATTGAAGTATTAAGTATTTCATGGTAATAACTGAGTTGATAATTAAAGGAATTAACTGTAGTAAGCATTCGCACATTGTTTTCAACAGCTGGATACATATATAAAAAGATACGAAAAACAAAATACACCAACTCCAGGGCTTGGTTGAAGACCTCTAGTATCTGACTATTGTCAATACTGTTGTCTCAAACGTAGAAGTAGGCCATAAGACCCATCCAGAGTACTCTCCCACTTTTCAGGGCTAGTATTTCATATTCCTATTTGACATGTACTTATCAAAAAGGTGCTTGAATATATCTTTATTTTTACAGTTAATTAGTGATGCTAGTAGAGAATACCACAATTTAATAATTCTCTACATGTAATGTAATCCAAAACTTTTTACTAAATTGGAACTGGAAAAAAGAATTAGAACATCTTTCTGTTGAGGAAATCTGGAATAATATAAAAACTAAGTTGCAATTCTGTATTAATACTTGGGTACCTGATCGAATTAAATATATAAATAATGAACGCAATCCTGTTTGGCTTAACAACTCCATAAGGAAATCCATACTGAGAAAGAAAAGGGCCTTTAATAAATATAATAAAAATAAAACTGCAGGAAATTGGCAAAGGTTTAAAATAAAATCAAAAAAAACTAAGCTAATGATACTGACTGCAAAGAAGAATCTAGAAAAACCTTGTTAAACAAAAAGATAACAAAAAGTCCTTTTTCAATTACATTGGTTCATTAAAAAATTCACAAACCAATGTTGGACCCATTACTGTTGATGACATATTGATATCCAATGAATCAGAAATGGCTAATGCCTTTAATAAACAATTCTCAAGAGTTTTCGGGATCCAGGAAAATCTAGATCTATCACTTACCGCTGTTAAAAACTCAGATATTATATTTTCATCTTCAGAAGTTCTATCTACGATAAAAAGTTTTAAAATTTCTACTTCAGTTGGCATTGACAACATTCCCCTTATCTTTATAAAGAGTTTGGCAGCTGAGTTGGTTGATATCCTTACCTTTCTTTTTAATAATTCTTTACAACAAAGGTATCGTGCCTATGGATTGGAAATCAGCTCACGGTTATACCCATTCACAAAAACGGGTCAAAGTTTCTTGCCAAACAGTATAGACCTATTAGTCTTACTCCTAGCATTGGAAAAATTATGGAAAAACTCATTTTGCATAAACTTGAAAATCATTTTCAAGGCTCTATAAACATAGATATTTTTCAGTATGGTTTTTGCAAGGGACGATCATGTCAGGAAAATTTAGTGAATTTTTTTGAACCAGTAAGCCAGGCTTTGGATGCTGGGTTTCCAGTTGATGTGGTTTTCCTGGACTTTGAAAAGGCTTTTGATTCTGTTTCACATAAAACAATAATATAATGCCTATATAACCAAGACATATGCATAAATATAATAAAATGGGTTGTATCATGGTTACTAGTAAGAAAACAGCAAGTTTCCATCAGAGGTTATGTTTCTGATTGGAGTAATGTGACGAGTGGAGTACCCCAGGGCTCAGTGCTGGGACCTTTTTTGTTTAATTTAGTGGTCGCCAGCATGTCTACATCAAATGGTGTGTGGATAAATAAGTATGCTGATGATGTTAAACTGGGCTGCATTGTCAATGATGCGGCCTCAGTTTATAATCTTCAGTCAAACCTAAATAATATATTAATTTGGGCTGGTGAAAATAATTTATCCTTAAATATAAATAAATGCAAGGTTATGCACTTTGGAAGAAATAATTTAAAGGCACAATATATGTTGAATACTGTACCCTTGACTGTAGTTTCATCCGAAAATGATCTAGGAGTAATGATTACGGATAATTTAAAATTTACTGATCATAATAATTTAATGGTTAAAAAATGTCATTTCCTACTTAATTGTATATTCAAAAATCTTAAAAGTAGAGACCCTGAGGTATTAATTCCCCTATACAGTTGTCTGATTAGATCTAAGTTTGACTACTGTTCATCATTTAATGCACCTCGTTGGTTAAGGATAAAATTAAAGAAAAGGGTACAACGTAGATTCACTAAAATATTAAGGGTTTTAAACATACTCCATATCTTGAAAGATTAAAAAAACTTAAACTCTATTCATTGGAATACAGATCTATAAGAGGGGATCTGCGTCTAATTTTTAGGGCATCAAAAGATGTTTTCTTATTTGAAACTCTTTGTTTAGTTAAAGGAAATAGTTTAAGTACTACCAGGTCTCATAATGTCAAAATTAAGACATTTAACATACAGACTACCAAAAGGAAGAATTTTATAACCCAGAGAGCTGTCCCAATTTGGAATTCTCTTCCGTTAAAAGTAGTAAATAGCCCCAGTCTTAATGTTTTCAAAATTAACTTGGATAATTTTATGGGAGATAAAAAATACTACTTCCATCCTAGCTAATGGATGGGAAGTCAATATGGACTCGTTCCCTCGACTTTGTATTTTTCCTATGAACCTATAATAAAATTTTCATTTAATTGTGTTTTTGTACAGATCTGTCTTAACAACACCTACTTCACTGTTTTTTATGGAAAATATAAATAAAATAAAAAATTCTGTATGCACTTCAGCATCTTTTTAAAAATATCTTGCATGGCAGATTGCCATAAAGTATGTCATATTTATTTATTTAAGAGTTTTACCAGGAGGGCATACTGAGCGATGCAACGCTCGATTTCAGATGCGTCCTGGGGGAGAGGGAATTTGGATAGACAGTATTCAAGCAAAACATTACATGACTGGTACATAACATGGATGAGAGAAAACACATTGTACAAGATACACCTGCCTCTTGGCAGGGGAGTAGATTCTAGTGCTGCGAGAGGGTTGGAGCTCACAGTGAGGCTAAATGCCGCAGCCATAGAGGAATTATTAATGGTAAAGACAGACATATAAGCAATCCTACAGACATACAAACAATTTGGCAGCCTATGGGCTAGCTGCACGTGTAGGGGGTGGTGAAATGCTGTTTGAGGAGACGGTTGAACTGCTGAGAGGAGGTGGTGTCTGAGTTCAGCAGGAAGGGAGTTTCATACGTAAGGCATTCGGTACTTGAAAGCATACTCACCTTTGGCGGAGGACATGCGTGGAAGGGAGAGGAGCCTGGAGTCGGTGTTTTGGAGGGCATAAGTTGAAGGAGTTAGGGAAACTAGGGTAGTTGCAAGGTATGAGGGTAGGGACTGGATCCAGTATTTTGCTGTTAACCTGGCGCAGTGTGCCATTCTCTGATCCTGTAAGAGAGGTAGATCTAAGGATTTGTAGAGGACACAGTGGTGAGTTGTGGGCAGGAAGTCCTGGGCAAAACGGCAGAATGAGTGGAAGAGAGGGCCCAGTCTGGCAAGGGAGGACTTGGGGGCCGTGCTATAGACTACTTCCCCATAGTCCAATTGTGGGAGGATCATTTTATGAACAATTTCTTTGCGGGTTGATAGGGGAATACAGCCTCTGTTATGATAAAGGGCTCCCAGTTTCAGGTGAAGTTTTTTGTGGATAGCGTCAATGTGGGCTGAGAAGTTGAGGTGTTGGTTGAGCCATATCCCGAGGTATCTGAATGACGTGCAGGTCTCCACGAGGGTCCCATCTAGAGTGTGGAAGGTAGGGGATGAGAGGACCTGGGAGAGCCTTTGCCTGGCCCCGAAACTGAGTGTGACAGTTTTCCTTGGGTTGAGAAATAGCTGGTTAGAGTGGAACCAAAGCTGGATTGCATTAAAATCCTCCTGGAGTCTAGATGACACTTCAGCGGGGGAGGGACCTGTGGCATATAGTACAGTGTCATCGGCATACATGTGTATGGATGAAAGAGGGCAAACTGAGGGCAGGTCATTTAGAAAGATAGAGAAGAGTAGCGGGGCAAAGACCAAGCCTTGTGGCACCCCTATTTTGACAGGAAGTGGGGCAGAGGTGTGTGAACCAATTCTTACTGCTTGTTTCCTCCCTTCCAGGTAAGAGTGGAACCAGCTGGTGGCCTCGCCCGAGAGACCGGCTAGGGTGAGTTTAGATATCAGGAGTGAGTGGGAGACTGTGTTGAAAGCTTTATCTAGGTCAATGAAGATAGCTGTGGTGATGTGCCCATTGTCCATTCCAGTAAGGATGTCATTTATTAGCCTTAGTAGGGAGGTGATAGTGGAGTGAGATTTCCAGAAGCCAGACTGGTAGTGTGAGAGAAAGGAGGAGGAGTCAAGGAAGGCAGATAGTTGGGCAAGAGCAAGATGTTCCTGGACTTTGGCTAGAACAGGGAGAAGGGAGATAGGGCGGTAATTGACCGGCAAGGAGGGGTCACCACCTTTGTGTAGAGGGATGACTGTGGCTCATTTCCATTCAGCTGGAATTTTGGTGAGAGAGAAGGAGAGGTTGTAGAGGGAGGCCAGTGGGGTGGTGATGGCTGGGGCAGAAAGGTATAGCATCCTGGAGTCAAGGCCAGAGGGGCATTTACCTTTGGAAGGATTGAGAGAATGTAGGGCTGTTAGCACTTCAGCTGGGGAGACCAGGCAAAATGAGAAGCGGGAGGATAGGGATGGGGGTGACAAAGGTCGTTGAGGGCCGGGGATGTAGGTGGAATGAGGGGGGGAGAAGTTGCCCAGGTGGAGCCTGTAGCAGAGGAAAAAAGAGCTTCAGGGTAGGTGGCAGGTGGAAGGGATGTTAGAGGGAAGGGTAGACTCAGTAGAGTAATATTCAGAGGCAGCATGACAAGACTCTATGTTTAGGCAGCTGTGAGAGTGATTTGGCAGCCACTAGTGTTGGGTGAGTATAACCTGCAAATGAGGAATTGAGCTGATTGGCTGTTTTACGCACGAGACTTGGCCTATAAAAAGCGGTGCTCACCAAGGGTGGTGGGGGGGGCAGCCGGCGCATAGCACTGGTGGGGTCCAACACGCATGGCTGGAGCTTTCAGAAAAGCGGCCACCTGGGCATACAATTCCTTGTTTCCTATATTTCATACCTGCAGCGCTCTCTGGCTTCGGTTCCTTTCCTAATTTGGGGGAGGGCAGTACACTCGATGGCCCTCATGACCACCGGCTGTGAAAGGAGAAGAAAACCACGGATTATATCAGACAGAAGAAGGAGGGGCTGATGCAGCTTACTCAGATAGTACAGTTTGGATTTGCTATAATTCTGCCAGGTAGGGGGAAGGGGACTGTCTTAAGGTAATCAAGGTAACAGCGTTTTGCAGTAGTGTGCAGTTAGGCTTACTGTGGCTGAAACAAGTCTACTGTAGTGTGCAACGCTTATGCTAACATGCATTTGGTGGTACCAGGCACTGCTGCTCTGTAAATTACAAGTTGATTCCTGAGATTAAATTTTATTTATCTATTTTGTAGCTTGCTAACACATAAGCTGTATAAAAATAGCAGGAACTGTTATATGCTGTGTTGTTAAACTCAAGTTGATTCCTGTGATAAACTCTGGATCGCTAAACACTTAAGCTATATAAAAAAATTGCAGGAGCTGTTATATGCTTCTCTGTCACTATCAAGTTGATACCTGAGATTAAACTCTGCTTTGCTATTTTGTGGATCGCTGAACACATAAGCTGTAAAAGTTGCAGGAGCTGTTATAACTTACCATGAATAGGCAAAACTGCTGATTTGGAGTATACTTTAACTCATTTATCAGCAGATTCCCCTCCTGTAGGCAGGGTAGGTAGTTTGGTGCACTTCTGAGGGAAAGGGCCCATTAAATGCCAGTGGCCAACATAACTTAAAATGAAATTAAGGTGCCCCAGTGAGAGCGGCCCAGACACAAGTATTTTGGAGCTTATAGCAGATAAAATTAAGGAAACCTCTAAGGATGGGAGAAACTCAGCTGGACTGAGTTATCAAATTAAAGTAACACGGGGTAAAAGTAAAACACAGCTTCCTATAGCAGAACTACAACAGAAAAAAAAAATATCTCCACTGCTCTGCCGACCAGTAAACTTTTGAAAAAAGGTGCGAAAAGCACAAAGTCCTTTGTCCAACATGCGTGGCTGGTGCTTTCAGAAAAGTGGCTGCCCAGGCATACAATTCCTCGTTTCCTACGTTTTGTACCTGCAGCACTCTCCGGCTTCGGTTCCTTTCCTAATTTGGGGGAGGGCAGCACACTTGATGGCCCTGATGACCACTGGCTGCCTATGTGCAACTCAAGAGTAACCTAATTAAAATTCCATGTTTTGTTTTTTTGCTCTATGATAGTCCATTTTGGAGTGTTTGGTACCTGAAGAAAAAATGACGGTGTTTAGCCAACACACCAAATAATAATGTTCCATATAAGGAAGATTTTAAGTTCTCCAACTTTGGTGTGTCTTTTCCTTATTAATACAGGTACAATATGTGTGTCAGAAGGTAAAATAAGTGCAGCTCTGATGCAGGAATGTAATCATAATCTATAGCTTAAACACAAAGGAACTAAGGGGAGATACACAAAGAAACCATGGCAGTCGCAATTTACTGTGACAGATTTCATCATTACATCTGTGGAAATTAAGTGGAGATTGAATCACAAAACAAGCCAGATGGAGACTATTTTTTATGTTTAAAACACAAGTTAATGTACCTCCAAGAATATAGAACTTCGGAAGTATAGCTCCATGTCAGGATCAAATATAACCTAGGGATATTCAAAGACTGAGTAAAACTGAAAGGGAGAGGGACAGTAACAGAGAGAAGGAGAGAGTGAGTGACAAATAGAGTGAGAGAGATTTACCTAGCTGTCTGTCAAGTTCATACATCTTAACCTGCTAGGACCAAAATCAGAGACATTGCCCCCCCAAAATCAGGGACAAATGACCAAACTCAGGGACACCATATTTTATTCAGTTTGGCACTGCTGCTACATTGAGTGATTTGTAGTGTATGTCCCACCATGGTGTTTTACTGCACAATATAAAGTGAATCAGAAGGAATACAATTCATAACTGGCACAGAAAATCAGGAAATAAGTGTCCCCTTTGTTTTATTATGAAATAAATATTGTGTGCAGTTTTTTTTTTCATTCCTGTCAGACCAAGAGCCTGGCTTCTGTTGTCTGTGTTTGCAGTCTACTACATTCTACGATTATTACTTCATAATAATACATGAGGGAACTGCTGTTATTGTTGATATTTTAAACAAGCTCAACCAAAGAGGGTAGACAGCATGCACCACTGTTCCACTATACTAGGCACCTGTGTACCAGCCAATATAGTACAGTACACTCTAGCTCTCTCTCTCTCTTTTATTCTAGAAACCAAAATGACAATGGCATAGTTTTGTTTTACACTACTCAAAATAAACATACAACACTGCCTGTCACAGGTAAAAAAAAAGCAAAAGACTGACTGAACAAAGCACCAGTCCACTCACTGTAGCTAGTTAATTACAACTTAGTTAAACAAAAAATGTTTAAAATCAGATGCATTATACATCTCCAACCAAGCTTTAATCACACTTCACCTCACATGTATCCCCTCTATTATAGGTAGATAAGGTGCTGCAGTTCAGATACAAAGGACAGGACAAGCTGCACTTCTCCAAGCACTCCTCCACAGGTCTTCTGATCACCGTGGGTTGAGGCATGCAGTTTTCCGTTCTCTTGCTCAGGTGCTCTGGAAGCCCAAATTGAATGTGGCGGGAATTGCCCCAGAATGGTCACAGCTATTTCCTAGATACATAAGGGACCGAGCAACTGGGCAACTTGCAGCAGGAAAATAGGTCTACCATGCATACATATACATGATTTTGAAGTTGGCACATCAGTGCATACCATATTGCCAAAGGCACCTGATTGGATGTAGGTGTGCTTGGATGATATCAGATACCAATGGGTGTTTCAAATGCAGAAGTACTGAAGTACTGTCCACACAGCTGGTGAACAAGTCATGGTGGGAGGGGGGGCTCCAGAATTCAGGAAGCAGATACAGTGTACATGGGGGCTGCATTTGGGAAATCCTGAAAAAATTGGGATACTTGAGAGGTAAGGTCAAGTTATAATTTATAGTAATACATACAGAACCCAAGGAGCTGTTGGTATATTTTGTGGTGTAATGCTGTTATATTAAATCGCAATCATGGCACACTCCTAGTGGTATGATTTAGTAATATATAAAACCTTTAAGTGAAAACTGAGCTGCCCCAAATGCAAGCAGCTCGTTTTTTATGAGACCTGAACTGAACCTTGCTGGAATGGCTCATATATGAGCTCATATTTTTTCCCCAACCTCCCAGCCTGTATGTCTTTCATGTGACAGGCTGAGGAACCTAAGGAAAGATGAAAGGGTGCTAGAGGAGAGTACACACAGCATAGATACTTTGGTTTGTGTATGGACAAACTGAAGATATATATAGTCATTGGTTCTGACCTTGGTGCCATTTGGAGTTCAGCCAGCAGAAGAGAAGGAAGGGGCTTGGTTGTGCAGCAACACCTATGTCCTTGGCTAATTGGTTCAGTATACAGCAGCATAGGGCTAAAGCTGGGAGGGACAAGAAATGGGGAGCTTTGGACAGACAGGACAGGAGGATGGACTACAATAAAAGAACAGGTTAGTAAATAAAAGAGAAAGGAAAAAGAACTAAGACCAAAGAAAGGGTGTGTGTGTGTGTGTGTGTGTGTGGATCAGGAGTGGGAGAGGGCTAGGTGTCTGTTTAGCTTTTCCTGCATGGAAATAAAACAAGAACTTAAAAAAAAAGATTAAGACAGGATAAATTAAAAACTTAGGAATATAGAAAAACAGGAAAGAGAGAGGGACTTGTATGTGTGTGTGTGTGTGTGTGTGTGGCGGGGGGGGCTCTTGTCTGGCTTGTCTGGACCACTTACTCTGCACTGAAATAAAACAAAAAAGGATTTAAAAGGAAAAAGAAAAAGATTAAGAAAGAGAAAACTAAAAGTAAAAGAAGAATAGAAAACAAACAGGCTGTGTGTGTGGGTGAAGGGGGCTAACTGCTCTGACTAGAGGGCTGAGGCTATGCAGTTCGTGTGAACACTGCACACAACTGCACAGTACTTTAAGACAGTGCACAACAGCACAGCTGCAAAGTAAATAGCATAGACTGTTTTAAACCAAGAAACAGTTTACAGAATAAAGAACTAAGAAAAAAAAGGTTTTAAACAAGAAAAAGAAAATAAAGTTTACATAAACAAAGAACTAAGAAGAAAAAAGTTCTAAAACTCATAAAAGAGTGTGTTTGTCTGTAGATGAGGTATTAGGGTCAGGAGGGCATCTGTCCAACTGCTTAGCCTGTACTGCAAGAGGGCTGATGTTATGCACTGCAGTGCAAAGTGAACTGCAAAAGGCCTGAGTCACATGTGGAGCCTTTTTTGTGGAGATATAGAGGACATATAAGTTCGATGGTTGAGTAGTTTCTAGCTTGTAGTTTCCATAACCAGTTGTCTGTGCACAAGCAGGAGGTTTTTGAGTGGCCCCAACTTATGGTTTTGCTAGCCAGTAGTTTCAGCATCTTAAGATGTACACTAAGTCTTGCCATATAATGTATTGCAGTTTATATTTATGCCCTTAATATTTAGAGCTCCAAGTGCACCCTCACATGCTCACTTCCTCCTTTTTTCACTGGTGGAACACTAATGCTGCTATATAAAGTGATCTACCTAATATTCACTGTCTTTTTATTTTCACTCTAATATGGAACCAGAGAATATAGTAAAAATTAAAAGACAGTGGATATTTTCTGTTATACAGTGTATCCCAAACTGGGCTTTGAAAGATAATGTGGATGTTCATGGAATGGAGCTAGCTTTGTTGATCAGCAGCTGTTATTTGAATTCTAAAACTTATTAAACAATAGCAGGCTGGAAGGGGCTGGGTCTGTGAAACAGGATTGCAACATCAGTTAAAACAAGCAAAAACAGCAATTCAGAAGCAAACACTATCACAAAAGTGCTTCTTCCACTGCAAGAGGTGCATCATCTTTCTATATTGTAGCTTCTTCATCTTTCAAGTACCTATTGTTAGAGATTCCATTAGATGTGCCTGCTGCTACAGGTGATACCCAGTCAAACAAGCTCTGGTCAGAGCCGATATGGCTGTGGAGCACTTTTAGGAGTGGCAAGAGCATTGAAAAGAATAAGCAGTGCTCTTGCTGCACTGGAGTCAGCTGTAACTAGTACTGCAGTGATTACAGTACTGCACATGCGTGATAGTCACAGACACGCAGGTTGCCCAGGAGTCAGTTGTGTGCAACATGGTGGCACTGACATGACTATTTATGCACCATACTCATGCATGCACAGTTTAAGTCAGTGCCACCATGTTGTCCATGGTAGTCATCACTTCTACAGTTGTGAAAAGGAGAAGTAATGCACTGGGAAGGGGGTGTGTTTATGCGGCCTGTGGAAGGGAAGGGTTGCATAAACAGAATCATTGGAAATTATGTCGGAGCACTGTAGCAGCACTTAAGACAGTGGTCTGGCCACATGATTCCAAAGTGCTCTTATACAAATCTGATGATGGCATAACATCTGTGGAGCTTGACACATGCAGCCATTAAAATCAGATTCAGGAGGAGACTATTAACAAACTAAAGATCTGGTCTGGGACTTGCTTGTCATCACAGTCACTTTCTCATTCTTCTATAGGTAGTAAATTCTGGTAAATGTGCCTTAACCACATTGACCTCAGTGCTGCTAGACTACTTCTTGTTTTCCCCAGATTGCGGTAGATGGGGGTAATAGCAGTCTTAAAGTGGTAGCGGCCAGTGGTGACACTGTCTGAATAAAAGTAGTATCCATGCATGTATGCACATTTTTGAAATTACCCCTTTCCTTGTTTTTGCTGTAAAAAAATCTGACCTCTTTAATAAAAAAACAAGGAGTCAGTTATGGCCTCCTCCCCTCCCCTTTTCACATCAAGCGAGGAACGTGATTATGGGTTTGCATCAGATGTACAGTGGCAGCCATAGATGCATAGTATTGTTAAACAGTAATCTACTGCATGTAAAAGCTTGGTTTTATTTGAATGTGTGCTTTCTTAATGTTGTCAATACCACTCCATTCATTTTGTACTCTGCCCCTGGATTTCTGTGCCCCAAGTGCATCATTTTACATTTTTGTGTTGAAACCTAGCTGCCATACCCTTGACAACTGTTCAAGTGTTCTGAGGTCTTTGCTCATACTTTTCCAACCTGCTATAGATCTTGATATCATCATGCAGAGTCAAACTTTCTCTTCCTGCTTCTTTGCAATTTCACTTATAAAGACATTAAAGAGGACTAGGTCCAGCACTGACCCTGAGGTACTTCCCCCCATCACCCTCCCTTCCTTGGACTGAACTCCATTTACTACCAGCCTCTGTTATCTATCCCCCTACCCAATTTCTTACCAAACAACAACATTTTTTCTCTCTTAGCCAACAGAGTAGAAGTCATGCAGAACAAATGTAACTTTCTTGGAAAGTATTTAAGTTACACATACACAACTAGCGTGAAAGTTGTTCAGGACAAAAAGGCACTTCAAATGAGCCTATTCACTAAGCTGCACTAATCATATATTTTAAAATATGGCCATCTGATTACTTGAATTTTCATTTTTCTTCATTATTTTCACCTTTTGGATGGCTATATTTAAAAAATATATAATGAATTCAGTTTAGTGACTGCCCTCATTTGAAAGGTCTTATTGTCCTGAACAACACACATGCTAGTGGTGTATGTGTAACTTGTATACTTTCTGAGATATTTACATTTGTTTGGTATTACTCCTAATGTGTTTGCTCAGAGAGAAAAAAATGAGACTGTTTGGAAGCACAATAGGAGTCACACTAACATACTAAGAAGCAAGCAGAAGAAGGCCATTTAGTCTATCTAGGCTGCTCATATTTCAGTGTCCAGAGCTTGAGCTACTGTCCCTGCCCCCTCCCCACTCCTCCCATCCTACCTACTCATGATCCTTACATCCCCCTTGTGCCTATCCCAGCATCTCTTGAAGCTGCCCACTGTTCAATGAGATCAACTTTTCTGGCAGTGCATTCCAAGTGTCTACCACCCTCTCTGTGAAGAAGTGCTCATTGACCACCCTCTTAAACCTCCCACCCTCCATTTTAAGACTGTGCCCCCTTGTGTTATGGTTGCCATTCAATTAAAAGACACCCTCCATATCCACCTTATTTATACCTTTAAAGTACTTCAAGTCCCAATCATATCCCCTCGCTCTCTCTCTCTCTCTCTCTCTCCCCCGTCTTCCATGGAGTACATGTTCAGTGCCCTCAACCTCTCCTCATATACCTTGCCCTGTTGACCAGCTGTCATCTTTGTAGCCCTCATCTGTACCTTCTCCAGCAGGTTAATGTCCTTTTTGAGGTGTGGGCACCACTACTGAACTCCATATTCTAGATGTGGCCTTACCAGTGACATGCACAAGGGCAGTATAACCTCCTGTCTCCTACTACTGATCCCTCTAGCGATGGATCCCAGCATCTTGTTTGCCCTTGCTGCTGCTTTCTTGCACTGTGTGGAGTGCTTCAGGTCACTAGTAATCATCGCTCCCAGGTTCTCTCCTCCTCCTCTGATGTAGATACCAAGACTTCACCCAGACAGTTCTGTGTCTTGGGATTCTTGGTTCCAATACGCATAACTTTGCATTTCTTGACATTGAAGCAAAGTTGACTGATCCTGGACCACCTCCCCAGCTTTTCCAGGCCATCATGTTGGTCTTGTATCCTTTCAGCTGTGTCCACTCTCCCGCTCTCCAGCAGAGTTTGGCATCATCAGTGAATAGGCACATTTTGCTCTTTATACCATCCCCAATGTCACTGATGAAGACATTGCATAATACCAGCCCTAGCACTGAGCTCTGCGGTACCCCACTAGTGATCTTTCTGGTGCCAGATATGTCTCTCTCCACAACCACCCTCTGGCTTCTGTTCCTCAGCCAGTTTTACACCCATCTGGCCATCCTTTCCCCAACCCAGATGTCTACCAACTTCCTGATCAACTTTTTGTGGGGCACAGAGTCAAAGGTCTTTCTGAAATTCAGATAGAGGACATCTACTGCTTGGCCCCATCTACTGTCTTAGTGACACAGTCAGAAAAGTCAATCAGATTTGTTTTACACAATCCCCCCCCGCCATGAACCCATGCTACCTCAAATCCTGGAGACTATGTTCCTCTAGATATTCCACCAACCTTTCCTTTAGCATGGTCTCCATGAGCTTGCCCACAATTGAGGACAGACTGATTGGTCTGTAACTCACTGGGTCATTCTTGGGACCGCTTATGTGAAGGGGCACCACATTTTCTGTTCTCCAGTCCTGCAGTATCACACCTGACTCTAGTGAACTATTAAATAGGTCTGTCAATGGACCAGCCAGCTCCTTGGCCAGTTCCCTTAGTACCCTTGGATGTACTCTGTCTGGGCCTTGTGATTTGTCCACCTTTAATGCTAGCAGCCCATCCCTCACTCTGTTCTCCTCTACCACTACATCTATGTTCCCCTCTGCCCCTGCTCCTCTTCTCCCTCATGAAGGAACTGGTCCATCCTTCTCCCTGGTGAAGATGGAACAGAAGTATTCATTTAATACATCTGCTTTTCCACCATTATCCTCAACCCACTCCTCCCCTTTCTTAAGCCTGACAATCCCTTCCCTCTTGTCTCTTTCTTCACTTATATAGATTTCTCCCCTTCTTAATTCCTTCATCTGTCTGCAGCTTCTTCTGTGCTTTAGCTTGCAGGGCTTCCTTACTTGCCTCACTAGCCAACCTTAAGTAATTTTCTCTATCCACCTCTGTCTTGGTCTTCCTGAATTTTCTATAGGCCTGCCTCTTTTTTGTTACTGCCTGGGCAGCCCCAGAACTGAACCAGCTGGTCGCTTTGGCCCTTGTGTTTTTACCCCTGAGCCTAACACACTCCTCTGTGGCAACCAGTATTCCTTCCTTACTAATGAACCACCTGTGGTCCACCCTATGCCTGCTCTGATGCCTGCCAGGAGACTCCTTAGTACTTCACCCATAATTCTGAAGTCCGATCTTCTAAAATGCAAGATTTTGGTCTTAGTCAGTACGCGTTCCCTTCCCATATCTAACTGGAAGCACACTGTGCAATGGTTACTCCCACTCAATGGCTTCCTGACTGTTATTTCCTATATGTGCTCCCTATTTGTTAGCACAAGATCAAGCATTGCTTCTGCTCTTGTTGGTTCTGTGACACCCTGAGTCAGAAACCCACTGTGCAGTCCTTTCAGAATCACCTGACTCCTAGCACATGTTGATGGTATTCTACAGTCCACCTTGTGCAGTTTGAAATCCCCAACAATTGCCACCTCTCCTTCCCCTCAGCTTCCAATATTTGTGAACTCAGTTCTCTCTCCCTCTCCTCATCCTGGTTAGGTGGTCTGTACACCACCACCAAACTCACCATTCTCCCTCTATTGGACCTTAAAGGAAAGCAGCCCAAATAATAGAGATCCCCACCACCAAAGGCTTACCCCACAATTAAGCTTTCTGCAAAGAAAAGCCTTAATCTTAGAACCTGCTATTTACTTTATTCTAATTTTGAAAAGTTTTGGAGTCAGAAAAATGGCATATAGTGCAGAGCTCCATTCTGTGTAAAAGTGCTGCACTGCACTGCTCACTGCAATGCAAATGTATTGCAGCGAGAGGTGTGGAGCAGCAGTTTTACACTAAATCAAGCCGTGCACCGTCTGCCATCTTCTTGACTCCTGACCTTTTCAAAATTAAAATAAAGTAAGTAGCAGCTTCTAAAATTAAGGCTTTTCTTTGTGAAAAGCTTAATCAGGGGGTATGCCTTTGGGGGCAGGGATCTCTATTATTTGTACAGCTTTCCTTTAACTTGAAACCATAATGCCTCCACCTCTTCTTCCTCTGACTCTTACCTCATGCAAGTTATTCCCTCTTGATATAAACTGCCACCCTTCCCCTTTCCTGACTACCCTGTCCCTTTTGCATAGTTTATATCCAAGGATCACAAGGTCCCAGTCATGGTGCAGTGATGCCCAAGTCTTGGTTACTTGCACTATGTCCACCCATTATCCTCCACCCACTACTCCCCTTTCTTAAGCCTTACAATCCCTTCCTTATTGTCTCTTTTTTCACTTATATAGTGAAAGAAAGACTTCTCCCCTTCTTAATTCCTTCAGCTATTTGCAGCTCCTTCTGTGCTTTAGCTCATCGGACTGCCTTACTTGCCTCACTAGCCAACTTAGGTAATTTTCCCTATCCATCTCTCTCTTGGTCTTCCTGAATTTTCTATAGGCCAGCTTATTTTCCCTTACTATCTGGGCAACCTCAGAACTAAACCATTTGGGCACTTTGGCCCTTGTGTTCTAACCCCTGAGCCTAACACACTGCTCTGTAGCAACCAGTATTCCACTTTTGGTCCACCCCATATCTTGTCTGATGCCTGCCAGGTGCCACTTTAGTATTTCACCCATTTTCTCAAAGTCTGCCCTTCTAAAATCCAAGATTTTAGTCTTAGTCAGGATGCTTTCCCTGCCCATATCTAATTGGAACCCCATTGTGCAGAGGTCACTCCAACCCAATGTCTCCCAGGCCATTATTTCCTGTACATGCTCCCCATTTGTGCACACAAGTGCAGTTTGGTAGGCATAATCCATGCACAGAATACTTGATGGCAGGAATTAGATTGCCCACTTCCACAGAGGATAGAGATATGTGGGCCATAGTCAGTGGCTCCCTGCAGCAAACAAGCCAATGCAATAAAGTGTACAAAAAAGGCACTGCAGATGATGGGTATTATAGGAAATGGTTTTCACAGTAGGCAAAGCAAGGTGATTCTGTCACTGCACAGATCACTAGTGAGGCTTCACTTGTAGTGCTATGACCAGTTCTGGAGACCTCACCTGAGGAAAGACCTAGACATACTATAGCTCTAAACAACTATTCACTGAAATCCAGAAGGGAGTGTAGCTATATCATTGAAGTGTACACGTTTCTCTGTGATATAAAGAAGGTAAACTGTTATGTCCTATTTGTACAAAATAGGGATGCAGTCACTAGTAGCATGAGCGGAGGTTGGTAGGATGTAATTTCCCTTCAAGGGTTTAAATGGGACTGGGACAGAGCAAGAAGAATCATAGTCACCAAGAGGGGCAGTAAGTGTTTGAGGTGTGGTAGTGGGGAAGGGTACAGAACAACGGCGCAGTAGGCCAACTGAGTGAGTTAGTATAGCAATGGCAGAGTAGATAGATATTCAGTCTCCCTCTAGTCAAGTTCTATGTTTCTATATTTCCTCTCAGTCATGCACAGTAACACACCATTACCAAAAAAACCTTATATAGATACATATCAATTCACTTCAACAAATCCTAGACATTGCAGTGTCCTGCACACATACACAGATTCATACCATGGCCTTTCACCCATGCACAGTCATGTAGCAGTTACCCACAGTCATACAAAGATACTGTATGTAACTGTGTTCTGCACTACAGTAATCAGGCATAAGTGTGCTGCACACATACACACATTAGTACCACTGCCTTTCACCCACAGACACACATAACAGTACCCTGCATCAATACAAAGCTATGCAATCATGACCTAAACTAAAATAAAAGTACATAAGTGCCCTGCACACATATGCACATTTGTACCATTGCCCTGCACCTATACACACCCTTATAATAGTACAGTGCACCCACGCAGACATTCACAACAATGCTGGGCACATAAATTGGTGCAGATAACAGAGTCCTGCAACTTTACACACATTTTGTACTGTTTTCCTTCACCCATACACTCCTTCATAACAGAATACTTCATCCATAAAGATATATTACTGAGCCGTGCACTATAAACCAGGCATAACTGTCATGCACCCATAGTGCCATATCATTCACCCATTCACACTGACGTAAGAATAGTGAGCCACTGACTTTGAAAAGTGATCTAAAGGTACCCTGCAACAACACAGAGACATGTAAGAGCACCAGTCACAGAAATCCATGCACATACACACCTATGTAATATTAACCAGCAAAAGTAGACAGCAATGCACACATTTGTAACACTATCAGGAACCCATAAACACAGACAATACATTGCCAGTAACAGTAAAATAAATACCTATCTCTTTCAGCCACTTTTACAGACATGCTGTTGGCATTCAGCAACAATTCAGATATGACAGTTGTAATATGGCTTATCACATTTATAACTTCCCTCAATCCTTTCCTATTCTGAATGACATTACTCTGGCATTTTGGGTTTTCCTGTTTAATATTCTGAATGACATTACTCTGACATTTTGGGTTTTTCTGTTTAAATGAAAAACAATGGTGGGACATGCATCTGGTTTCAAGCAACACTGACAGAGTAAAACCAATAGTATCTAAAAGAGTTTGTGAAATTGTAAATTGAGCTTCTGTAAAGTGGCCAGCACATGAAACACTATGATCAGTTGGTTTCTAGCAGGCACATTTAACACCAAGTGCCCACTGCTTGCACTGATGATTATCTTTAGGAAAGAGATAGAAACTGTGTGCATATTCTTTCCCATTCTTACAACCAATGGCACAGCAGTGCTTTATATCGGCAAAAAGTTAAAACAGGAAACAACAAAACTGAACAAAAAGTAACCACACAGACAAACATTAATGTCAGTTAAAAATAAAATATACTGTATCAAACTTTGTTAACAAGTTGATAACATTATAAAAGCATGGAAATAAAATGATTATATTGGTAAATGGGGCAGTAGAACTCATACTGTTTGTATCAAAGCCACTCTAAGCTGTACTATTTAAACTGTCAGGAAACACAATACATTTTGAGAGTAGGCCAAACACTGGCATAAGCCACTCCAGTACTCAGATTACAGACACACACTGCAATGATAGACTGTTAGACACATAAATCTGACAACTTAAAAGAAATTATGAAGGACTCAGTATAAGGAAAAGGAAAATGTGTTAAATCAAGCCAAAATGCCCTGATTGCAGCCCGTTGCTGACCAGAAAATAAGTTATAACAGCATCTCTGACAGATGGCAATGCTCACAGACCACCACTGATGTTATGACACTGCAGACACCAGCAGCCCAACTTAGCACAGCATCTGAAACAAATTACAGCAGTCAGAGGAAATAAAATCTACCAACATGCACAATTATAGTATTTATTAAGCAGAGAGGCAAAAAACAACTAGGGCACTGCTTTAAAGGCATTTCTTTATTAACACTACCATTTGCAGTAAAAAATAAAGTGTTATACATGGTCTTTAAACACAAAGAATGGATTATTTAATTCAAGTGCCATAGTGATTTGCATAGTGGAAGGATACACTGAGCAGTCCACAACATGTGTTCTACGATGAGCCATATTCCAGCTGAGCTTTAACAAGATGGCTGTAGGCTCTGCCCATAGCCATACAAATGCAGATCAATTAAAGGTCAGCAAGCAAAGCCTGGTTGATAAACCAGTTATAAAAAATACTAATCACACATGCATTCAATGTGCCAATCTTTCAAGATTTTACCACTTCTTATTCCTCTGTGACCTCTTTAGAGTCAGAAAATGTAGATAGCAGTGGCAGTGAATACATTTCTGAAATAGAAGCAGTGCATGATGGAGGCTCTGATGATCAGTAAGTAAGTAAAAGTTTATTTTTAAGGCACTAAATCATCGAGGCTCTGGGCACCATAGAAAATAATCAGGAACATCATGATAAAATATGTAATAAAAATTACAGTAATTAATAAATCAGATAGTCAGCATTAAAATATGTTTTCAGAATACACCAGCTTAAATAAGTGAGTTTTTAGGCCCCTCCTAAATACCTCCTCCATAGGGGCCTCCCAGAGAGATCTTGAGAATGAATTCCAGAGGAATGAGCTGGCTACCCCAAATGAGCAATCACCTGAGGATTTCAGCCCAGTTCTTGGAATCACAAGGAAGCCCTAGGTGGAGGAATGGAGGGAGTGAGTCAGAATTGCTGGGGTAAGCAGGTCTGACAGGTAGCCAGGGCCCAGTCCACATAGGGCCTTACAGGTGAGCAAGCCCACCTTGAAGAGAACCCGCCACCTGACCAGCAGTCAGTGCAGACCCTGCAGGACTGAGGTCATATGATAGAATCTGGGCAATCCCATCAGCAACCTGGTAACTGCATTCTGCACTAGCTGCAGCCAGCGGAGGTTCCTTCCACTGACTCCAACATAAAGGGTGTTACAGTAGTCAAGCCTTGATATTACAAAAGTGTGCATCAGTGATGGCAGGTCTTCAGGCAGGATTAGGGGCTTAGTCTGAGCAATGTTCCTCAGATGGTAAAATTTGCTTTTGATGAAAGCTAACACCTGAGCCTCAAATGTCAGCCTGTCATGGAAGATCATGCCCAGATTTCACACCCTAGAGGATGCCATCAATGATATTAACCTCAGAACTAAGCCTGTTGTCCCCCTAAAGGTGACCTTACTCTGCCCGTGACCAGGCTCAATCAGTAGTACCTCTGTCTTGCTGGGGGCTGAGCCTCAACTAGTTAGAGGTCATCCAGTCCTGGATCTCAGCAAGGCATTCGTTCAGCACTTTGACAGCACCACTTGTCCCTGGTACAAATGACATATACAGCTGAGTATCATCTGCATAGCAGTGAAAATTCAAACTGTATTGTCTAATGATCCTCCTCAGGGCTAGCATGTACATTGAAAACAACACTGGTGATAGGATAGAGCCTTGGAGGACTCCACATGCTACAGGCTGTGGGGAAAAGGAAAACGTCTTCATCACCACCCTTTGCATCCTGCCTGAGAGGAAGGACTCAAACCAGTTGATGACAACTCTGGTGAGTTCACACCACTCTCTAAGGCAATCCAGCAGCTCAATGTGATCCACAGTGTAAAATGCAGATGATAGATCAAGGAGGACTCAAAGAAACCTGCTCTTGTGTGACATCAGACTAAACCACCTAAGGAATATTCATCAGAGAAAAGATTAGGATCCAGTAAAAATGAAAGTGTAAATGAAGATATGCCATACTGCTCTGCTCAGGACGAGCCTCAAATTCAGCTATTTACTGAAGATATTGAAGAAGAAAATATAAAATGTAACACAGACATGCCAGAAGATAATTCAGAAGTTGTAATGCAAGGGGCAAAAATGAATAAAGCATCCTATTCCACTTGTAGTTTTTCCACCTTGACCCAGAGAATTGTATGTGTACAATACGCCGCTTATGCAATGCCTCATTCAGCAGAGAAAGACAGGCAAGCAGCCTTTGCACTTCAACCTTAATAAGGCAGTTATAGCAAATTCATCCACTTCAGTGGGTTAGGAATAAGTCATATGATGACATAGCAGAGTGTGCTGCAGAGGTTAACTGTGGTGCAGCATTTCATAGTATAGGTAAATCTTTCACTATCCAGTGCAAAACCCCTCAGACACTGAGCAAGACTTTGATAGTGCCCAGTGTGCTACCTCCTTTATCTGCAGTGTCTTTCTCAGAATTGGAGAGCTCCCCAACTGAAAACAGAAAGAGTTCTTCTCTGTCTCCTGCAACCTTTTTCAGTGTGCCAGTCATACCTCAGAAACTGTTAACAATGCGTTAGCTTGTGAATGGAGAACTAAACATGACCAATGTCATCCAGCTGCTCAGCTGTTAAACAAAGTGATAGCTGCAATTACTGCACTGGACGCGCATCCCTTGTCTAGTGCAGTCTTGCTTGGTTTCAGGGATGTGATGAAATGTGCTGTCCCTCGGTACCAGCTGTCATTACAGAAATATTGCTCAGGAAAGGCTGTGCAAGCTCCTTAAAGGGAACAGCGCCAGAAGGTAAACAGTGCCTTGCAGTCATCAGCTATTAAAAGATACATGTAAGAACAGATGTGTAGAGAAGTGGTCTAACAACAGACTACATGACTGTCAACACCAAACTGTTGTTGTTTACATCCTCTGTAACATCCTCTGCAATCACCAGGGACTCACACAATCCTCAAAAGCAGGCTGCCTTCTGTACTGCAAGCTTTAGAAAGAAAATCACAGTGAAGTGAACATTTTACAGGAGCTAAAGAAGTGGTTCTTAGAATGGTTTTCCTCTAACAACCCTTTCCCAGGATTTGAGGTTTCAGACAATGTAGTCAACAATGTGAAAACACTGAAGGATGGTGGGTTTGTGCATCTACCATGCTTTGTGCATACATTCAATCTAGTGGTACAGGACTTCCTCAGACAAGACATAAGTGTGGAGAATAGGATGGGTGCGATACACACACAAAAATCTGGTAGTTTCAGACACTCTGCAAAATGGGTGCTACACAAAAATATCTGGTCACTTCCTACACTCTGCAGGAGCTTGTAAAATGTTAGGCGATCTGCAACAACAGAATAAATTATCAATGTACAGTACAAGCTACAACAGAGTTACCATCAGGTGGAACTCAACCTTCTACATGTTGCAGAGGTTCCAGAAATGATGTGAAGCAGTCTATCAGTACATCACGGGCCTTGCAGTAGGAAAAAGGGATGCCTCACTCATCTCTGAGCAGTGGAATCTTATATTGTACATAAGAAATAAGACATGATGGGGTGTGTTCTAGACACTTCTAGCATATGGTCAGGGGCATAGTAAGGCAATAGGCCACAGACTGAGTGCCTTCAGCTCTTGGTCATGTACTAGAAGTGTCTCGCGCACACCCTCGGAGTATCTTAATTTGCTTATGAAATGGGCATCATACCTGTTTATGTTTAAGACAATTAAAATTCAAAGGACCAAGAGAAAAAGTTATATGTTTGTCTTCATTTGAAATAAAATACTTACTTTGCCTGCATTAGTGAACTGTGTTTTTCTTTTTGAGTTGAGGAGATTTCTCCTAATGTGCTATCTGTATTTACAGGTTTCCTAAAGTGGTTGCTATGGCACTCCCTCCCTACTGCACCACACACACACACTTTTTTTTTCTCATTTTGAAATCCGTATGGCAGTAAATATGCCTGTTTTGTTTTTTATTTATTTTTTTTAATTATTTTGTATAGTTGGCTGCGTGAGTGATGAAATGTTGTCATTGTGTGAGTGAGAAAATGCTGAACTACAGAAGTAGCACTCTCAGCACAGCATTTCTTGAATGTCAGAGACAAAGTCAGAACCTGTAAGTAAATACAAGTTGGTTAGTAACTGTGCAGAAAGAGTGAGTGGGTGGGAACAAGGGAACGGCCAGTGGGTTGTAGGATGAGACAGTAGGCGAGTGAGTAGGCCAGTGGGCCAGTGCTGGATACACTGTGCAAAACAAAAGGGTGAAATTAAATAAAAAATGTCTTTCTTAATTATGTCATGCATTGTGTTATTTTTGAAGAGAAATTGAACTATAAGGCACTGTTTGTAACTGTTTTTTTCTTGCTGCATTTCAGGATTATTAAAGAAAATAATGGTAGTCCTTAATATTCTACACATTTCAGAAACTTCCAAATGGGCACTGATAAGTTTTTTTGGGGGGTACTGCATCAAGACTGCCATTACTTGATTTTAGTCTTGCACTAGACTCTTTCAGCCAACAGCTAACAACCAGATGGCTGGAAATCTGAAGCCCATTTCATAATTATACCAGTTAGTACAACCTTTTGAGAAAGCAGTCAGTGCTTAATTACAGGGGGGCTTGCCAGGGCTCGGCACCCCTAGTTCTGAAGTGAGCCATGGTAGTTCATGAAGCACTGCCTTTGACTTATAATGGGAAGGGGGGCTCAATTTCAAGATAGTGCCCTTATGAGCCCCAGTAGCTCCCAAATCTGTCAAAGCATAATTCCAACACAGAGCACAACCATTTGTCAAGTCATTTGTCTGATATATCTTCTCATACAGAAACTGGAAAAAAAAGATTCCAGGCAACATTTGAAGAGCAAGGTACAAACTCTGGTGTCACACGTGTACAAAAGCTATCTTTGTCTGTGGAAATACACCCCAGGAAATCCTGGCTACATGTCAATTCACTCCTGTAAATTGCACACCTGACAAGTCGCTGCAGGCAATTAGTTGTAGTGACAACTGCAGCCCTTCCAAACTCATTCCCTGGCAATTTGCTCCTGCCATAAACATTATCACAAAACCTCCAGGCAAGCATCATTTGCTCACCAAATGACCCACTACACCAAAGGATTGTAAAAGTGGCACCTCTGCTGGCATTGTTGTTTGAGTCCAGTTCAATGTCTCATAGGAGCAAATTATTGGGGAATGAATTGGCAGGGATGCAGTTGTCACTGCAGCTAACTGTCTGCAGTGACTTGTAAGGGAGGGTTCCCTGTGTTAATATTGCAGAAAAAATATCACAGGACAAAATATCATGGTGAAAACATTGCAGAAAACATAAAGTGTGGTAAAAACATTGCAGAACAGAACAGTGCAGGGAGCAGGCAATACAAGCCACAAGGTTACAAAAGAGCACAGGACACTGGAGGGTTCACTGGGGGGCTTAACTTCACACAACCCCCCCCCCCAGCCACTATGCTGTGCTGTGCATCACAGTCCTGCATTGGGGGGGGACTAACTTTATATTGGATTTGCAAAGTTAGGACCCCCCCAATGCAGGACTGTGATGCATGGCACAGTGAAGTGGCTGAGGGGTGGCTGTGCAAAGTTAGTTCCCCCCCAATGAACCTTCCAGTGTGCTGTGCTCTTTTGCTGTCTTGTGGCTTGTATTGCTTTCTCCCTGCACTTTTTTGCCCTGCAATGTTTTTACCACACTTTATTTTTTTTCTGCAATGTTTTGACCTCGATATGTTATCCCACAATATTTTGTACCACAATATTAACACACGGAACTGTCAAGGAGAGAACTGACTGGACCAAATTGACATGTCCCCAGAGATCCATGATATTGGAATCAAAACATTATGTTATAGCAACAATGTTGGATCCATGTTTCAAAACCAGTTTGCCAGGTCTTCTCCAATCTGGTAGCTTAGACTTCTATCAATATAAAGAACAGCTCATTAGTAAAGTTGCTCTAAAAACTAACAACAGAGACTAAAAAAGGGTTTCAGCTGCTGATCATGAAAATTGCCATGCCCACTTCCAGAAAACAGATCCCAATAAAGCTAAAATAATTATATGAGAAAATCCTTGCATTACCAATGCAAACCCAGGGGAAATTTGTCTGACACTTCAAAGGACATCTTTTGGGCAGCATTACATGACTCAGAGAAAGATAGTGCTGTTATTTCTCTGATCACAAGCTACTTAGAATGCAATATGGAGGATGACTTCTTAAAGGACCCCATAGAGACAAATGTTCAAGATGACCCACTGGCATGAAAATAGCATAGTCTGGTCAGCACTGAAAAAGTGATCTTTTTTTTTTTTATTCCCCAGCAATGAATATCCATCCAGAAAGAATACTTCCCTTACAGACATATCAGTGTGCTGTTTGCATGCAGAATGCGTGCCACATGCTTAATTGTGCAATGTTTGCATGCAGCTCACATATACAAAGTGATCTTAAGCGAACCAGGTCTAAAAAGCAAATCAGGTCCACTTGCTGCAAGCTTGACAAGTTCGCAGCAGGTAAACTGGTGTGAACAACTTCTAAAAATTACATCAGGTTTGCGTGTTGCATGCTTGATAAGAGTGCAGCAGTTAAGCTGGTGTGAGCATTTAAACATCACATCAGATTTACATGCTGCACACTTGCCAAGTGTGCAGTAGCTAAGCTGGTACAAATCTCATCTAAAAAAATACATCTGTTTCTATTTATTATACTACTGCTAGCAATTAGAGTCATTAAAACACATTTTTATTTGGATTCCCATAAAAATTAGGTAAATGCATTAATTCTGATCCTTTTGAAAGTTGTTTAATGGCTTTTGATTTTTGTCATTAAATCACCATTAATTTGTAAAGTATTGTTTGCTTACTGCATTAAATGCCTAGGATATAGCCAGTCAACATCCCCCATTCCAGATGTATGAAGAGGGGTCTCTGTGTCGTGAATCCTATCCTTCTTGTTTTGGGCCATGCAAATTCCTTATGCATATTTAGTGCTACAAATATGTTTCAATACGACTGTTTTATCTCACTTATTTTCCCTTTGTCATTCTGTATTCAAATCAAATCAAATCAATCTTTATTTTTAAAAAGTGCCTTTCCAAAACCAAAGCTCTTGTACATAAAACCATAAAATAAACATCTTAAATAATAAATCAATAATAGACTAAAATCATACTGAGCATACGCACTATGGCCATGCTCAGCACTCTTTGTGATGAGTAAGGTCTTGGAAGCATGCCCCATACCTCGCATTTTGTCACTGAAATGAGGGACAAGGACACTCTAAATGAGGAACAATGAGGGACACTAACCCACGTGATGATCAAGACACATCATGAAACATGGAGATACAGTACCTCAGAACACAGTGGAAACCATTGTATTAGCACATGAGAATAAATTTCTACCATTAAGCAGCAGTGTCATTTAGTGGGGCAGAGGCAGTTGCCCCCCATATTTGTGCCTAGGTTGTTCTTATGGTGTGGCAATAATGGCATTCAATTTAGATTTAGTCTTTTGCACAATAAGTGCCCACCTGGCCTGTGTGTGCTCACATGCAGGTACTCCCCAGGCTCAACTGTGTCTGTATTGTGTTGTCCACTCTCTCCACCTATTAGCAGTAGCACAATCACATGTGATGTGGATGAGCTCCAGACAAGAAAGAGTGCATGAGTCTTGCAAGTGCAGCACTGTCTTTCCCACCACAGAGAAGACAGACTACGCACTACAGCTTGGAGGTGTTGGTGAGCACTGAACTCTCAATAGCAGTGTTGTGGCAGCATATCTGTGTTAGTCTACTCCTAGTAAGTCTCCATCTCCCCTGTAGCTGAAGGGGAAAAGGGTGAGCTAGAAGCTAACTCAGTACTAGGCTACCTACTTACTCTACTACACTTGCCATGTAAAAAAAAATAAATGGCACAGACCCCCATGGCAGCAAGCTAGGCTTAGCAGCAGTGGTGACAGCAATGTGGGTGACCTTCATAGGTCTTGATCAGTGCAGTGCGGCATCAGCCACAGCAGCAACCAAGCAAGAAGCAAGAAACCCAGACTGGGTGGGTTCAGTTGGTGAACTGACTTGTTTGTGGACCACGTTGGGGAACTGTGATGGTCAGTTCTTGCATCCAGCTTCTGGCAGAAGGAGAGAGGGGGATCAGACCGAAAACTGGGCTGGTGGCACACTGTGCCAGGCTGCAGGTTCTGGCCACATGGCCGGGTAAATAAAAGTAAATCTTTTTTTTACAAGGGGATTGGAGAAGGAGGAAGGACTGAAATATGGCTGTGTTTTCCATGTTCCGTCACCTTTGGGTGGCTTCATAATTGAAATGAATGGAGGTATTTTTTTATTGCTATTTTATACGTTATTGATGGAGAGTTGGAGATAGGAAGGAAGCTGGTGACCGAGAGGGCACCGGAGATGCGTGCACTCCCAGCAAGGACAGCCTGGGTCGTGAGGGTGAGCCTGCCCTCCCCGGGATCATGGATCTCGATGACCATCGCGGAGACACCCCCAGCCACAGGAAGGAAGGAAGCTGGTGACCAAGAGGGCACCGGAGATGCATGCACTCCCAGCAAGGACAGCCTGGGTCGTGAGGTTGAGCCTGCCCTCCCCTGGATCTCGGATCTCACCAACCATTGTGGAGACCCCAACCCAGCCACAAGAAGGAAGGAAGGTACGTGTCTGTGCTCTGCTTGTTTGAGCCTGCCAGAACAATCGGGGTATGGTCTAGGCCCCGCTGGCATTTGGTTGTTTTCTTGGCACCATTTTTGAAAATTTGAACTGTCTATGCAGTAAAACGCTGCAGCCTTTAAGTCAGCCCAGATATACAGATAATTTTTCTGCTGCCTTTTTTTTACCACCAAACTGTTTCCAAAACAATTATTGTTGTTACCTTAAGAGGACTTCCCCAAACTGCTTTTTTAGCAATTATTGCTGTTACCTTGAGTGAATTTCCTGCTTAATACTGCTTTTTACAAACTAACTGCTTTAGAAGCAAGTATTTGCTGTTACCTTAAGTGGAGTTCCTGCTTATTACTGCATTTTTTCCACCGAACTGCTTTAGAAACAAGTATTGCTGTTGCCTTAAGTGGATTTCCTGCATAAATATTGCATTTATATGTGTATGATAGAAATAACTACTGCAGGCTTATCTAGTCCCTCTGCAAGTGCCAGTATTAAAGACCAGAGCATAACATGATTTAAGCAACTCTACTGCACCCATAAAAAATTAAAATAAAAAACCCTCTTGCCAAAGTACTAGTCGCTCTGCTCCTAGAGTGTGCATACTGTGTTTCACACTAGGATAGTTAGCCTGCTCAGTTTAAAAGCTCCGGTTTCAGCAGTCCGACCTCGCCCTGATCCCTGCATGTCTTGCTTGACTCTGCCTTTCCCCACTTGCAAACAGCTCTGCCCTAGCATAAACACAATAGAGATTTACAACATAAAATAACTTACACAATTTGGCCCAGTCGGTGCAGCTCTCCTGCTGGTTACATCAGCTAACCTGAGTCGCCACGCCTCCCCATCAATCCTTAAATAACCCACTTTTTCTCCTTTCTCCACAGCTGGTGACTGAGAGGGCACCAGAGATGCCTGCCATCCCAGCAAGGACAGCCCGGGTCGCGAGGGTGAGCCGGCCCTCCCCTGGATCTTGGATCTTGCCGACCATCATGGAGACCCCCCCCCAGCCGCAAGAAGGAAGGAAGGTACGCATCCGTGCTCTGCTTGATTGAGACTGCCAGAACAATTGGTGTGTGGTCTAGGCCCCGCCAGCTCCCCACCACCCCCACCACCACCCTTGGTTGGCTCCTAGCTTTATAAAGGTATACACGTGATCGGGCAGGCGTAGCAACCAATCAGCCCACTTTTCCATTAGCAGGTTATCTGCTATCTCCACTAGTGTCCACTACAGCCAGCCCGGCTGACTGCTACAGACGAGAAATGATGCTCCTGGCCCTCCCTCTCATCTTTCTTGCCATTTCAATAGCCTCCCTCCTCCCAGCTTCTCACCCTCTAAGGCAACCATTGCCACATCTCCACTGCACTGTCATAACTCCTGAGCTCTCACACTCTACCACACTCCCACAACTAACTCCTACAGGCCCCCCCCTTAACTGGGTACTCGGAGCCTCCATTCTCCCCCCCCTCTTTTGCCCCTGGTCTATCTGTGCTGTGCTGCTTCAAGGCTGACTTGTACAGGCCAGCGCCTTGCTCACTTGACTGCCATTGCAAAACCAGGACCACTTGGTACAAGTTCATATGACTTACAGCACTGCTTCTTTTACTTGCTGGGGATATAGAATCTAACCCTGGCCCCACCCCACCCAAACTACCCACCTCCCCGGCTCTCCCAAAGGGCCTGAAAATACTGCACCCAAACATTTGTAGTATCCTTAACAAAATCCCAGAATTGCAACTATCAGCCCTATCACTTAGTCCTGACATCCTTATACTGTCCGAGACATGGCTCAAACCACACCACCCAGACTCTACTGTTGCCATTCCGGGATACTCCCTAATTAGGCAAGACCATATGGGAAAGAAAAGGAGAGGTGGCCTCGCCATGTACATTGCTGCCAAGTTCCAATTCACCCGGGTCCACATCCCTACATCCTCGCCACAAATTGAGTTCTAAACTGTCAAAATGGCACTACCATACTCCACCCCGGTGTTTATAGCAGGATCCTACTGCACCCCTAACATCCCAATGCCTAGCATATTAGACCACCTGGCCAAATTAAAATCCTCCGCCACAACAGGTGAGCTCTATGTCTTAGGGGACTTCAATTACAACTGGCTAGCAAATGACTGTGCCAAACTGTGCTCCAAAGTAAACACCCTGAACCTCGCACAACAAATCTCCCAACCCACCAGGCTAAACCTAAAAATGCAGTCCCTCCTGGACTGTGCACTGACCACACACCCACATAGGTCAATTGGAGCAGGCCTACTCCCTGACTCCCTAAGTGATCACCATATGGTATACTTGGTCAGAAAAGTGCATAAACCCCTTAACCCCCCCCAGGACCCTACTAGCCAGGTCTTTCAAGTCTCTGTTTCTACCACCACTCCTATCAGACCTGGCTATGGTGGACTGGTCCTTCATCCCACAGGCCCCATCCATAGACGTCGCACTAGAAAAATTCAAAAATAGCTTCCTTGAGGTCTGGAACCACCATGCACCACTAAGAAGCACTAGAGTTAGGGGTTACCACCTACCCTGGATCTCCGCAGATATCATCAGCCAATGCCACACCAGGGACCTGGCCTTGAAAAAGCACAAATCAACTAGCTCCCACCAAGCCCTACTAAATTATTGATCCCACCGTAACTCCTGCACTAAATTGATTCGACTAGCCAAACAGAAATACTTTGCGTTGGCACTAAGCGCAAATCTTAACCACCCAACCAACTTCTGGAAAACCATCAAATCCCTCCTATCCACACCTGTACAACCACCAACCTCAGCTCTATCAATCCTCGGCTCAGCCATCACCGACCCTTATGAAATAGCCACGGCTTTCAACACCTTCTTCACCAATAGCACAGCTTCTCTGGTTCATAGTCTCCCCCCATCCTACCCAAGACAACTACCTCATCTAAATCTCAGAACACTGCCTCTCCCCACTCATTCTCCTTCTGTCCTGTCTCCCCAGCTGAAGTCTACCAAGCACTGAGCAACCTAAACCCTAACAAGGGCAAATGCCCCTCTGGCATGGACGTCAGACTACTACAGCTATCGGCCTCCGCCATAGCCGCTCCGTTAGCCGACTTGCTCAACCTCTCCTTTTCAACAGCCACAATCCCCACCACTTGGAAGCTGGCAACCATCATCCCCCTGCCAAAGGAGGGTGACTCCTCCTCGCCGGGGAATTACCGCCCCATCTCCCTTCTCCCAACTCTGGCAAAAGTACAAGAACAATTTGCCCTTGCTCAGCTTTCCCAATACCTAGATTATTCCTCCTTTTCACCCCATACCAGTCAGGGTTCCAAAAATCACACTCTACCATCACCTCCCTACTAAGAATTACAAATGATATTCTCTCAGGAATGGATAAAGGCCACATCACCTCGGCCATTTTCATCAATCTGGCCAAAGCTTTTGATACCGTCTCCCACACACTCCTAATAGACAAACTAAGCGCTGCCGGCCTCTCCAACCATGCCACTAACTGGTTTCAGGCTTACTTGTGTGGCAGACACCAAGTGGTGAAAATTGGCCCCCACATATCTACCCCCCCATCTCAACAGGAGTCCCACAAGGATCAGTCCTGGGCCCAATCCTCTTCTTAGTATTCCTAAATGATCTCCTGCTAGCCTGGTCCCACTCAGCCATTCAAATGTACGCAGACGATACTGTGCTATACTCCACTGGCCCCTCTGCTGATGCAGTGCATGACCAACTACAGCAGGATTTCAATGCTGTACAACACTGGCTCAGATCAAACCAGCTATTCCTAAATGATCAAAAAACAGTCTCACTAGCTTTCGGCTCACAACCACGGCTCTCCCGACTCGCCAATCGCTCCTCATTCCTAACCCTGGACCTTTCTCCCTTGGAGTCCTGCACCTCATTCTGATATCTGGGCATCTGGCTCAACCAATATCTAGACTTCTCAACACATGTTGAATCTCTTCACAAGAAACTGCACCCTAAACTGGGGGCCCTTTATCATAACAAAGGCTTCATGTCCACCCCGGTCAGGCGTGAACTTGTACAAAAGATGATACTCCCGATATTTGATTAAGGGGATGTGGTCTATGGTGCCACCTCACCATCAAACCTGGCCAGCCTGGACACACTCCTTCATTCCTTCTGCTGTTTCATACTGGTATGCCCAAAACTGACACACCACTGTGACCTATACAGCTCCCTGGCCCTTCCCTTACTCAGCCCACAGACAAATCCACTGCACTAGAGTTGCTGCTAAATTCTGGACCCAAACCCTTCCTTCTTACCTGGGTGCTACCTTAATATCTCAACCCCCATCTGCCTACTCACTATGTCACTTGGATACCAGGCTTTTCCAAACCCCTCACATGTGCACCTCTATGGGTCAGTCAGCGTTCAAATACCGATTGCCAAAACTCTGAAATGACCTGCCTGCTAATATCCGCCACTCCTCCAATCATAGCCACCTCAACACCCATCTCCTCGAACATTTCCTTACGGCCTGCTCTTGTTCCCACCCTACACAATCATAAGTCCCCCAAGTCCTATTGGTTTCCTCCACCTGGTAGATAATTTAAGCATTGGCACTGGGTGCACTGGGTTTGCACTCTAGCTTGTTCCTCTCTCAAAACTGTCAGCTTGTAGGGGATATAAATTCCCAGTGCAATGTATGGGAATTCACTGTGTATGTTATATGTTACATACAGGTTTTGCATCTCTGACCTAGCTACCTATTGTATAATGTCTCATGAACTTCTATGTACAGATCATATATGTATTGCTGCCTTTCACCTATGCCCCCTCCCCTGATTTCCCCAGGTTGCATCTGGAAACGAGTGGTTTCTCCACTCAGTATGCCTGCCTGGTTAAACTCTTAAATAAATAAATAATCTATAAAATAGTAACAAAAAATAACTCCATTCATTTCAACGGGGTATGCCCCAGCAATCTAACCTATGGACATCATCTCTTAAAGACACCTGCCTCTGGCTCCCTAGTGCTCAAGTAAGAGACTTTTTACTTATTTCTATACTTGGTGGGTTGTCTGTAGTAGCATGGCCATACCCGCTACAGTGTGTGTGTGCATGGGGGGGAGACTGGCCATGTGGGTATGTGTTAAGTTATTGCTACTTTTCTGTTTGCACCTAGAAGTCTGTTTGCATTGAAGCATTCAACACTATGGAGAGAAAATAGTAGGAGTACGGGCTAGACAGAAGTAATTAAGTGGTTTTGTGGGTGGGAAAACCACATGTGTTTCCACTGGTATGTGTGCTACAGTTCAACTGTGAAACTGAGATGAGTAAGAGAAGAAAAATAAAACTGAAAAGAATAGCAGTGGCTACAAGCTTGCCACATGCATGCAGATGTAGTTAGATACAGTATGTACTGATGTACAAGTGAGTCATATGTGTGCAGATAATATGGCTTAGTGGTTAAATGCACTGAACTGTAAACCAGGAGTTTGAAGATCTGGGTTTGAATCTCATCCACACCCACTTGTGTATGGTGTGATCCTGAGTAAATCACTTAACTTTTACATGTACAATTAGCTGTAATCACTTGCTTTTTGCAAGCATGCCACATGCATGTAGTCTTTCCCAATTTAACATAAAAATCATGGTTTCCACACTTGCTTGCTGCAGGCATCCCATATACATGCAATCTGTTCCAATTTAACATTTAAATCATACTTGCAGCATGCATGTCATATGGGTAGATTTATGTGTGCAGCATGAAAACTTTTCATATAATTATTTCTGTAAGGGTTACACTAGTGGCTATGCTGCTTATAATATGAGTGAAAACTACTTCCTGAAAATGTTTAAATTTTAACTTTTGTTAAACTGGACTATGGTGTATTTGCTTAATACTCATGGGTACTTCAAAACACTACTACAGAGTAGTGATTATGACCCTATTAGCAGTAATGTTTAAGAATAGTATTTCTGTGGGGGGGAAAAAACATGTTGCTACAGCCTGCCTCTTGTCATTTATGTCCTGCTCCATGCAAGTCATCATTTTGTTTCTTACAGTAAATTATAACAAGACAAGTAAAGCTAAGGTCTGCTCTCTGACTGTATGAACTATATGAAAGAAATCCATACTCACACATGTACTTCTGTGCATTTTTTCCTCTATCTGAATGGTGAGGTTATGGTAAATTGATAAATGTCTAATGATGTTATTCTGTGGTATAGACTTCTTCTTACAGTCATGTGCCCTATGCCAAATCTCCTTCTCATGTATAGCATCTTTTTGACTATAACTCTATGTCCGATTGATCTCCTGTTCTTGAATAGTCATCTAAGAAAGGGGGTTAAAATAAAGTTAAAAAAGAATATACTAGTGTGCCACACAAACTAAGCTTGTTTACTCTTTAACAATGTTACCTCAAGCTGTCTTCATAATTACACCTTTTTATTCAGTGTTGTGTTAAAAATAAATAAAAAAATTAAAATATAAAAAATGCAGTGTGCATATGCATCATAATTCATAAAATTAAATCAATAGCCACAACAATGGGGCCCACTACTGGCAATAAACACAACAAAGTTGGCTTGTAAAACAAAACAATATCAGTGCAAAAAGGTGGGAGGGAGGGCCCAGATAAATTCCCTGTGCATGCTGCCATGCTTTTTAAAACACATTGGGCTGGATATTCAAACTGCGCCATTCTGTGGCGCAAGTCCTAGCGCTGCTCAAAAAGTTGCGCTAGGGTATGGCGAGAGCAATATTCAATGGAGCTAAGCTATTAGGCAACTCCTTTGAATATATTTGACCCACAACCACTGTGCATGGCGCAGTGGAACTTTGCGCCACCACAAGTGGTCAGAGTGGAGCATTCAGATGCGGTGGTGCAAGTTCCATTGCGCCATGCGCAAATCTGCCATATTCAAAAGGTGACATGCAAATGGGGCCAAAATTTATGCAAGGAGCACAGGGGGCCATTTGCATCTAATTACAGCCCCATTTGCATGCCATTAGCATGCAGGTGCACTGATCCACGACGACTTGCGCCTGGCGCCCTGCCAGGCAGCAGCCGTCGAGGTCCGACGCCCTCTGCAGCCTGATCACGGGCATAAAGTAAATCCCCCCCAATAGCCCGATCACGGGCATAATGTAATAAACCTCCCCTCCCGACCAGCCCGATCATGGGCAGAACTCAACCCCACCCCACTAGCCCGATCGCAGGCATAACGTCAACCTCTCCCGTCAATATCACTGGTCCAGTGGACCCGGGGCCCGATCTTGGACAAGGTCAAACCCTCCCAAAGTCCAATATCCCTGGTGATCTCAGTGGCCCCACCACCCACGCATGAGCCCCACCACCTCACTCCCCCGTCAGCCAGCGGGCAGCAGCACTCACCCGCCTGCCACCGCCGACTGACAGCTCAGTAAGACTGCATGCCCATTGGTTCAGAGCAAGAGCCAATGGCGTGCAGCCCATATCAGACAGAGCAGTTCAGATATGTGAATGAAAATTCATTCACATATCTGGACTGCTGTAGCAGTGGGCTGCATGCCCATTGGCTCTTGCTCTGAAACAATGGCGGCAGCCCCACCGAGCTGTCAGTCGGCGGGTGGCGGGTGGGCAGGCAGGTGGGTGCTGCCACCTGTTGGCTGGATGGGGGGGGGGTGGTGGGGCTCTGTGGGTGGGGTGGGGGCCACTAGATCACCAGGGATATGGAACTTTGAGGAGGGTTTGACCTTATGCCCATGATCGGGCTTCATGGTCCACTGGACCACCAGGGATATTGGACTTTGGGGGTTGATGTTTGCCCTGATCGGGTTAGTGGGGGTGGGGAGTGTCTTCTGCCCACGATCAGGCCAGTCAGGGGGTGGGGGTGTGTTCTGCCCGCGATCGGGCCAGTCGGGGTGAGTTCTGCCACGATCGGCCAGTCGGGGTTGTTTCACTTCATGCCCATGATCGGGCTGCTGGGGGGGAACTACTGCTGCCCATGATCAGGCTATGGGGGGGTTACTATTATGCCCATGATTGAGCTACGGGGGGGTTACTATTATGCCCGCGATTGGGCTGCAGAGGGAGCACAGGGAATAAGTGGAGGGCCACCCACAGGTGGCAGCTGCTGTGTTGCACCCTGCAATGTGGCAGCTCACCTGTGGGTGGCCCTCAACTTAATCCTTTTTTTTTGGCTCAAAGTTGTGCAGGCGTAGGTAGGGGGTTGCACCTGCGCAACTCTGCATTGCCTGGCTGAACATCACACTGCACCCTTTATGCATGGTTCCTCCCCCTTTGGTTTCGCATGCCTTCATTATCATTGTGCTGTTGCTCAGCATGTTTTCGGTGATGCAACTGCCTCCTGCTGAATATCGCAGAATGGTGCAATTTCAGACTTGCGCGAGCGCAACCCTATTGCGCATGGCTCAGCTCTTTTGAATATCTGGGCAATCTTCTCTCAGATCGTGACCTGGCATGTATTGTGTCATCCTGTTACCCTTCAGACACCAAGTCACTTTTACCAGCAGCACACAACTGACTTAGACTAAAGAAGCCAGAGGCTACTTAACTATTACATTTTCTTAGCACATATTCCACTATTCAGCATGTCATGTCTCCTGTTACATACCTTTCTTCATCTTCTGTAAGTCACCATATCACATGACTCTTCTGCAAAGGTAGCTAACTAGACGTTTAGACTATAAGCTATTTGCTGCTCAAGTTCTGCATATAGCACTGTCTAACATACATTTCAAGATTTCTTGTGAGCTTAGCAACAGCTCTGGCTTGATAGCTACCATGCTTACTAATGTGTTGGATTTTACCTGTTTTACTGTTTTTTATACTTTAAAATGAAGGTAATGGAGGTACAGAACACATTTTGTAATGAATGTTAATTGGTCATAAATCTCAAACCAGAATAAGAACCAAAACCTTGGATGATTTGGCAAAACCAGTACCAAAACCAGAACCTCACCGATTTTGCACACCACTAGTACAGTATGCTTCATTTGTTTTTTTAAATAGTACTATGTGCCCGCCCTTTATGAATCCTTTATTTCTTCCATAGTATGTCAATCTTTTTTAGCCATGCATCTGAAGGATGGGATAGAAAAATACTCTGGTTAAAATTGTTTTAAGCAAGTTAATTTAATAAAGTGAACATTTTATCAATTAATCATTTTTTATTGAACACACTTTTAATACATAGTGAACAGGTGAACAACCAACTACTTGATACACAGAAAATCTCAAAATACAAGTATTCCATTGTGAGCATACAGTATGCAAAAATAAAGAGTCCACGCAGAGTAACATTACACAAAAGTAAACATTCTAAATCACAAATCAGAAAAGTATTGGGAAGTTCAACATATGGCATTAGAACCATTGAAAAATCATCACTGCACTGGTGTAGTGAAAATAATGTTTTAATGACAAAGAAGACAGAAACTGTTTTTGCTTTTTCTTATTATTAAAATGTCTGTTGTTGTGCTAGATTACCATCCTGCCAAGTACACATACATAATCTCTTCTATCCTTCCTTCCTCGTGGCTGCCTGCCCACATTGCCTCCTAAAATCTGTGCATCAGTGATATGCTTCATCAAACACAGATCAGAAAGCTGACTACACAGGTACAAAATAGCAAGCAGCATGCATCTTCCCAAACTCTGAGCAATAAAAGACTTTCAGGCAACATGCTGTGAAAATTGCACCCACTTCAGTTTTTCAGGTTATCTGATAGAATAGGAAGGCATGCTACAGAAAACATCAGGAGATCAATTTGTATTATATCATGCACATGAAAAACAACAGAACAGCCTAATTTTTAATAATAAAAAGATTAATGCAGATGTTCAAACCAACAGTTAAAATATATAATTTAGTTTTATAGAGGGCTTGAGAATACATACCTTATAATGTAGACGTTGTTAAGAAATGTTCAGAAGCTTAGTAGGCTGAAACAAAAAATATTAGTTAATGCCACCTGCAAGCAAGACTCTAATCTTAGTCCTCATAGAAATGTGCCAAACAACATTTTTACTATCTTGAGTGCCCCATGGGGCTTTGCTTTACAATTAGGTGGCTTTCAAAAGAGGAGGCCAGTTGGTGATTATTCCAACAGAGAAGAGTTAAGAAGTGGTCTTGTAGCACTATAGATTATATTCCTTGTTGGGTAAAATTCACTTCTAATAATTGTTTCTAGTGGGGGCAGGGAGGTAGACAAAAGCCTATTTACTGAGGAGAGAGCTCTGAAAGGACTTGCATATTTGAAAGTGGACCAAGCTTTGGGGCCAGATGAGATACACCCAAGGGTATTGAGAGAACTTAGGGAGGTACTGGCTGCACCTCTGATAGCCCTAATCAACAACTCACAGGAAGCAGGTGCAGTTCCAGAGGACCAGAAGGGAGAAGATGTAGTCCCACTTCATAAAAGCAGTAGAAGGGAGTAGGCTGCTAACTATATGCAGGTCTGATATCGGTGGTGGGGAAGCTAATGAAGTCACTTTTGAAGGAGAGGACTGCAGAGTATCTTGAATGCAGTGGGTTACAAGACATGAGGCAGCATGGATTTATGGGGGGAGGGGGTCATGTCAGACAAACTAAATAGACTTCTTCAGCTCAGTGACCAGGGAAATAGACCATGGTGGGGTGGTGGATGCGGCTACTTAGACCTCAGCAAGGCCTGTAACACTATACTACATAAAAGGCTCATTAGCAGACTGGGCAGTTTAGGGTGGGGTTTTAAGGTGATAAACTGGATACAAAATTGGTTGATGGTAGAGGTGTGCAAAAAAATGATGCTGGTGGAATTGAAGCAAAAGTCAGAATTTTCCTTCAGTAAAAGTTCAGAAATCCAGAAATTCCTCCTGCAGTCCATATGCCCAATATACAATTAAATTAATTCTCTGGTGGCTAGCGGTCCCTCCCCCCATGCAATCACCTGCACCATATTAAAAAAATATCCCTGGCATCCCTGGTGGCTTGCTGTCCCTCCTCCCAACCCACCCTGTCACCCACCCAACCAGTCCAGGACATCCTGCCCTGGTGTCTGACTCCAATGCACCCCCCATCCTGATCCCCCACCATATAGTAAAAAGAAATCAAAAACATTTCTCCTTGGTGGTCTAAGGTATGCATCTCTCATGGCGAAACCTCTACAGTGACATATGTCGCTGCCAACAACAGCACCAGGTCACTGTAGAGGTTGTGCCCTAGACCGGGCAACACTTTCCCCCAATCTGCACCCCCTACTCAAACCAACTCTGTCTCGGTATCCAGTCCAAATCCAATCTGTGAATTAAAATTTTATTCCCCGGTGGTCTAGTGCACTCCCTGTCCCCCCACCCCTGCAGCCAATTTCTCACCACCCTGCTCCCCCCATTCCAAACCCAAGCAGGGGAAGAAAAATACAGTCCCTGCTGTGTGTGGCTCCCTGCCAACTGCAACTCGCTGTCAACAAGGAGCCTGGGGCTGCGATGCCAGTCGACAAATTAGTTGTTGACTCAGCATCATACAGCCGTGGTCTAATGACCCCCATCCCTATCCCCAATCTGTGAATTAAAATTTTATTCCCTGGTGGTCTATCGTACCCCCTGTCTTCCCACCCCTGCAGACAATTTTCCACCACCCTACTCCCCCCCATTCCAAACCCAAGTGGGTGATCAGCACAGACCTCCTCTCTCCTCCACAGCAGGCAGCCCTCTGAGCCATCAGTGAATGAGCATGTGTTTGTACAATGTGCAATCCTGCAAATTTGGTGAGACACTCCAATTCTGAGCAAGGTCTGGCAAAATCTAAACTGGCCCTATTGAACTTGAACTTGATGGCGTGGCCACCAATAAGAAGACTGTCTGATCTCTTCAACTCTCTCAACCCCAAACATTATCCTTAAACATCAACATTACTGAACTGCAATCCAATACTTTAAATAGGCTTATTTGATTGCTCTCATCTGCTTCAGCCTGACTTGCACTGAATATTGGTTCTTGGTAGCAGAGCTATCCCGCAGTTTCTACTTCCATTTATGATCAGCCCCTGAACAACAATCCTGTCAGTGCCCTTTCTGCTCCATCTGTGAAGGCCACACCAGTTGACCTACAAGAGATCTGGACAATGTTTGCTAAACTGTTGACCAAAATCCTCTAGGTGGGGGAGGTGATTCTGCCACTGGATAGATCATTAGTTAGAATGCACCTGGAGTACTGTGTGCAGTACTGGTGCTCATATCTGAAGAGGGACTTTAAGTTACTGGAGGAGGTGCAGTGCAGGGCAACAAAGATGATCAAGGGGCTGGGGGACTTATCATATGAGAGGAGGCTGAGGGAGTTGAACATGTACTCACTGGAGGAGAGGAGGTACAGGGAGCTATGATTGAAACCTTCAGTACATGAAAAGAATAAACAAGACAGGTATGGAGGGGCTGCTCAAAGTAAGGGAGGGGAGGGACACCCAGGGCCATGATATGAGACTGGAGGGAGGAAGGCTCAGGAGGGCGATGGGAGACACTTTTTTAAAGAGAGGGTGGTGGCTGGGTGGAATGCATTACCAGTGGAAATGGTATTAAGTGGAACAGTGTGCTGCTTCAAAAAGAGCTGGGACAGGTCAAGGGGGAGGGTCAAGGGAGGGGAAGGGTAGGTGGGAGGGGAAGCTGCAGAATAAGGGGTGCTAGCTACACATTTGAGCAGACCTGATAGATCACTAGGCCTTTATCTTCTGGCAAATTTCTTATGTTCATAATTAAAACAGTGGCACAAAGAACTGGAGAGGATACTGTATCTACTGTATATCCCAAAGAATCTCTCAAAATGAACTCCAAACTGCCAGCGAGGAGGCACACTGCAATCACCTCATGGCTCATCTTCAAGATCAAGCCCATACTATAAGGCAGCTCCGGGACTGGGTCAAGAGCCTGGAAAATAGGGGGAGTAGAAAAAATATTCAGATAGTGGGAGTCCTTAAAGGTATGGAAAGAAAAGATGAGAATACTCCCCTACAGAATTTCTCACTACTGTCGTTAAAGAAAAATGGTCTGGACTACTGGAGATCAAGAGGCCTCACCAATCCACCCCCCACTCCCCACCAAACCTGGACAAAAGCCGTGTATGATACTGGAAATGTTTTTGCATTTCCTGGTCAAAGAATGCATAATGCAACTTGGAAGGGAAAGGGGGCCTCTAAACTCGCAAGGCACAAAGAATCTTAACTAGCCCTCTGGGCTACCACCGCCAACCATGGTGGCTTCTGACAAGGATCTCTGCCCACCACTGGGAGCCTGCTGCCACCCACCCTTAAAACCCAGCTTGCAGGTATGGCCAGGACACAGCTCTGGGGAACCAAGACTGCATGTCTCTCGCTACAGGGTTTTTCAAACTTTTAAAATCTGTTGCCTTTCTTGGGATGGCTCCTCATTGGTCTCTAATGACTCAGGAGCTCCCTGATTGGCCCTTTCTCCTCTGCCTGGTATTTTCATCTCATTTTCTCCTGTCAGAACTCTATCCCTATTTTTAAAAATGAATCTTTTGTATGTCTGTTGCCCCTAAGTGTAAAACAAGTGTAAAACTTCTGCTTAGCTAATTTTACTCTGTGCCGCATTGAATTTGCTGACCTTCGCATGTGACTAATCTCATGCGGAATGCTGCTTTCAGTGCACTACTGCTGCATTTTTTAATAGTGATTTAGAGGGCTTGCCTGAGCTACACTGCTTGCCTTTCTGTCTTAAACCAACATTAAAGACTGTAATTGCTTTAATGTGTTATAAGGAACTTGATTTCTATTGTACAGCATTTTAAAATTGTGATCAAGTTACAATTCGATTGTATTGTACATGGCTTACCTTTCTATACTTCTTTGCCTGCTCTGATTGCTGCTTCTTTTGTTTCTATCCCTCCCAGACCCTGCTGGTGGCTAGTCCTTGGTCTGAGACCTGCCCCCCAATTTAACCTTTTTTGTAAATCAGTTTATTTTGTGCAAATGTAAATTCGCAAATCCTCCCACCATTTCCTGAAACCTATCTAACCCCCTGTCTGTCCCTTTCTCCCTCAGGCATCCTTCACTACCCTCTAGGCTACCACTACCATCCACGGTCACCTCCGATGAGGATCTCTGCCAACTGAAAGAAGCCTGCTACCACCTACCCCCGAGACCCAGCTTGCAGGTATGGCCACAACACAGCCCCGGGGAAGAAAGGCTGCGTGTCTCTTGCTACAGGGTTTTTCAGCCCACCCACTCTCCCGTGCCCCCTCATTAGTTAAATTCACTTAAGCCCCTCCTCTCTCATGATTAATCAATCCTGATTGGCTTCTGTTTAGTACTTTGTACTGTAAGAATCAGTTATCCCTTCCCCTGTGCCTGGTCCCATCCCATCCTTGCTTGGACACGTTTTCCTTATCTCTGCACTGTTTTTGCTCCCTGTTTCACTCATTATTTTTCTACTCTGTTGTCTTCTCCTCATTTCACTCTTCTCTTTCTTTGACCCCAACCCCTCGCACTGCAGTTTTTTTCTGCCTCAGTTTTCTTCATAAATTTACCAGATTTAGGACTGCAGGTGTCTTGCTAGACCTGATCTGCCCTCTCAACCCTGTTTTTCCCTCCTTGCCAGCTTGATCCTGACAACATGAATCTGCTGCAACTCTCACTACTCACTGTCTTACTGCCAGCTTTCCTGGTACTGACAGACTCCTGTGCTACTGTGCTTGCCTGGGACCAAGAGCACCTTGCTTTCCTCTCTGCCACCCACTCCACCCTGCTATGCCCTACCCCTCATTCTACATGGGAATTATCCTCCCTCTGGCCCATCATACTCTCCTTTCTTTCATATCAGGAATACCATTTACTTGGCCACTAACTGGCCTTCCTCTCCTGTTCTCCTTCTGTTCCTGCTTGCCCTTATATACTCTTGTTATTCCTCTTCCTCCTTGCCAGAGATGTCAAATGCAACCTTGGGCCACCAAACTCCCACATCACTCCCTCTTCCAGCATCTGGGTAAATGCTCCTGGTCTGAAGATTGCTCACATCAACATATGCAGTCTTCCCTCCAAGTTTCCTGACCTGAAGGCATGGATCACGCTGTACAAGCCCCACGTCCTGGGACTTTCTGAAACATGGCTAAAGCCCCACCTTGCCGCTGACTCTTATCAACTACCTGGGTACTTCTCCCTGCACCTCGATAGGCCGGGCAGAAAAAAAGGGACGTGGCATTGCACTTTTCATAAGGGAACCCCTCTCAGCCAATATTGTCCTCTGCTCTGATCCCAACTCACCCAGCGAATGGCTCTTCTCAGAACTAATCCTGGGCAACAGTAAGAAACTGTTCATAGGTTGCTGCTACAACCCTCCCACTGCTGGAACTGAGGGTCTAAAAAGCTTCCTCTCAGGCCTCCGATCCTTTTCCCCCATATAGACTCTATTCTCCTCTGGGACTTCAACTTAAACAGGCTGAACTCCCACCATTTGAACTACATTACCCATCTAAAACAATACAACCTGGTCCAGACTATCACACTCTCCACCATACAAAATCTACCTGTGTCCACTCAGAGCTTCTGGACTGGATAATTACAAACAATGATGACTGTGTACTACATGCTGGCACCATGGCAGACTCCATCAGTGACCACTCCCCTACATATCTCCTCTGGTCATCCAAGCTTAACCCCCGCTCAAGTACCTGTCGTTCCACAAGTTCAGGAACCCCAACACCCCAAACCTCCTCGAGGAGGCATGGTCTCTGGACTGGTCTGCTCTATACTCTTACAAACGTGACTCCATCAATAACCCTGTTTACACAGGCCCTTATGACCCTACAGGACAGGCACTTTCATGTCACTACAAGAAGGGTTAGAGATGATTGCTCACGCTGGGTCACTAAAGACCTCCTTACCCTAATGAAGGATAGGGATTGAGCTTGGTCCACCTATAAGGCCTCCCCCTCCCCTGCCCTCTGGGATTCATATAGGCACTGGAGAAATCAATGCAAACATCTAGCCAAGTGCCTCAGACAGACCCATTTCTGTAATCTCCAACAGGCTAAACTTGGAGACCCTAGAAAATTCTGGTCATCCATCGACTCCCTCCTAAACCCCTACTCCAGCAAGGCACCCCTGCAACTAAACTCCCCAGATGGCCTCATTATAGACTCCCTGGAAGTGGCCAGGGGTTTCAGTAACAAATTCTCTGACCTATCCATGTATCTAAGTAAACTTTCAAATGGCCAGCTAAATTGCTTGATCCTCCTTTCAAACCCCCTGTCAACCCCCGTCAGGCCTACTACCCATCCTCACACACACCCCTTTTCTATTTCAAAGCCCTCTCAACTGCTGATACTGCTAAGCTCCTCAAAAGCCTCCCAAATCACGGGTCCCCTGGGGCTGATGGCCTATCTCCAGTCTTCCTCAGGCTCATCTCCCCAGCCATCATTGAGCCTCTCACTCGTATCATTAACCTCTCCCTCTCCTCCTCCTCTGTGCCAGACCCTTGGAAAACTGCCAAGGTGATTCCTATCTTCAAAGCTGGCAACCCTCTATCCATGGACAACTATCATCCCATCTCCATCCTCCCTCACCTTAGTAAAGTACTCAGGAAGGCTATCCACCACCAACTTGTTGAGTACATGGGCAAACACAACCTCCTGAGTAGCCAACAGCATGGCTTCCAAAAGAACCATTCCACTACCACCACCACCACCACCACACTACTTACCTACCACATCCTCATAAACATGGACTATGGTAATGCTACTGGCACAATCTTCATAGACCTCCCTAAAGCCTTTGACATGGTCAACCATGCCCTCCTCCTCTCCAAATTATGGTGTCTCAGCTGCTCCCAAGAGGTTACAAACTGGTTCTGGAGCTACCTCTCCAGTCATACCCAATTCATGTGCATTGGACCTGAATGCACCCCCACCCTGCCCGTCTTGATGGGTGTTCCCCAGGACTCCATTCTGGGCCCCCTTCTAGTCTCTTTATTTATTAAGTCCCTTCCCTCGGACAGCCTCAAATGCCACTCTCTTGTACCTTACTATAGTGACAAATCCCCTGCCCTTATTTCCTCTGTTCTTACTCATAACTATGCTGTGGCCCACTACTGGTTTGCGGATAACATCCTTCTGGTTAATGCTAAAACAAACGAAATCCATGTTGTTAGGATCCAATCCATTCCTAGCCAAATCCAAAACTCTCCCTGCTCTCAACATTATCTCCCCTGACAGCCAAGGCCTGGAAGATGTCAACACCATTCAATACCTTGGAGTCCTACTTGACCCCTCCCTCTCTTTCTCTAACCACATCAACTCTCTTGTTTGAAGATTCCACCAAAAATTAGGTGCTGCCTACAGATTTTGGCAATGCCTCAGTCCAGAGCCCCAACTTGCCATCATCCAGGGAAATCTACTCACAATCCTGGACTACTGCTCCCCCATCTACGCTAGGACATCCACAACCCTTATGACCACACTCTTTTCTGCCTACAGTAGTTCGTGTCATTTCTCCTTGTTGGCCCCATTTTCTACTCACCACAGTTTCCTTTACAGTTTGCTAGGATGGCTTCCGCTGCAAGGTGGCTTCAACCTCACGCTTGACTGCATGGTTGACTCTGCCATCTGGACTGGCCAGGAGTCACCCTTTGCAGCCATCCTCATAGTCCATACTGTTCACCACTGCCTCTCCTCACACAGCATTCCCCCTCTGAATGTTCCCAGGTTATCCACAAATATGGGTGGTAGAACCTTGTCGGTGGCTGCCCCTATGCTGTGGAACAAACTGTCTGCCGAGGTCCGCTCCATTGACACCCATGTCCACTTCAAATCATGCCTCAAATAGTGGCTCATGGTAATTCCGGGGTGCCACTGCTTCCCTGGGTAGTCCCTCATTTTCCTTTTTTTTTTCTCCTGGCTGCGCATACCATGTGAGTTTTGTGCCTACATTCTCTCTCTCTGCTAGGCTCCCTCTCCCCTTCCACCTACCCTCCCCTCACCTCTCACCAGCAGCCCTTCTTTTCTTTCCTCTCCCCGTGGGACATTGCTCATCTCCAAAAGCAACTTGCTGTATATCGTATGTAAATTTATGCATTTTTCTCCTAATCATGTACTTGCCTAGCAGAGCTATGTGTTATATAACCTTGTATTATGTAGAGCTTTGCTTTCCTGCTACCCTGTATCTAGTGTACTATTGTTACCTGTTATTTATTGTTAACTGTACATTATTGTAACCTGTTATTATTGTCAAACTGTCTACAGTCTTATGCATTGCTGTTTATGTAACTCTGTGCCACTGTATGGGGGCCCTGGTCATGCCTGAAAATGTTCCCTGGGATCAGCGCACCTACCTGGTTACCAAAGTCATAAATAATTAAAAAAAAAAAATAAGGCCACCTAATACAGATTTTCTCTGACTGCTCTCCAGACCTCACTGAAAATCACAGGGCCTATACATGGGCCCACCATGCTCTCATCAATTTAAATATACCAGGTTATGGTAAGGCAAGGCAAGACAAAGAATATTTTATTTTTCAGGCACCCGATCCTGCAGGGTCTGGGTGCCGTACAATCAAAATACATCAGAAAACAGTTAAAATACAAAACAAATCTATTAAGCATATTTAAAAACAGGCCACCCAAAATGAGAAGCCTGACCTAGCAGCAGATAGATGGGGCCATTCTTTCAGAATATCTAAGAAATAATATCTAGAAAACAGTGTCTGGGAATGCCTGGCTGAATAAAAAGGTCTTGAGATGGGCTTTGAATATCTCACCTGAAAGGGCCTCCCTTACTGATGGAGAAAGTGAATTCCACAAGATGGGGCCGGTGACACTAAAAGTTCTGTTGCCAGCAGTTTTTAACCTTGTTCTGAGAATCATAAGGAGGCCCCTAGAGGAGGACCGGAGGGAATGGACTGAGGCAGCAGGTGTTAGAAGGTCCTACAGGTAGTCAGAGCCCAGTCCATAGAGGATCTTAATGGTGAATAAGCCCACCTCAAAGTGAATCCTCCACCGAACCAGCAGCCAGTGCAGTTCATACAACACTGGGGTGATGTGGCAGTATTTTGGCTGCCCCGTCAACAGCCTGGCAGCTGCAGTCTGTACTAGCTGCAGTCGGTGGAGTGTACCTCCAGAGAACCCAAGGTAGAGCGCATTACTGTAGTCAAGCCTTGATGTCATGAGGGTGTGCACCAAGGTGGGGAGGTCCATGGGTGGAATTAGGTGTTTGATCCTGGTGATATTCCTTAGATGGTAAAAGCTGGTCTGGACAAGGGAAGACACCTGCGATTCAAGTGTTAATCCGCTGTCAAGGATAATGACTAGATCGCACACCCTAGAGGTGGCCTTCAATGGCACAGACCCCAGAAACAATCCAGTCTCTATGCCAGAGGCCATCCTATCATGCCTCCTGTTCGACTCCACCACCAGTACCTCCGTCTTACTTCTGATACCTAGTAGCATTATGGATTACCAGGAATGGGTACTCCACTCTTTCCATACCCTAGAAGCTACTGAGGATTTTATCACCTGATCATGGCTGGGAACCTCCTTTCCTGACACCTACAATGCTGAAGCAGTCCAGCCTATGGACACTATCCCAGCCCACTCAGCTCAATGGCACCTGGGCCTGCACAGTCAACCTGAAGCCTACTTAACTGAATCAAATTAAGATACCTGGATACGTTCCACACAATGACATGGCAGAGGAGTAGCAAAGAAAAAGAAGAAGTTGATACCTCACACTGAACTGACACTCTTCTCTCAACTCTGTAGCTGGAGGCATAAAAGATGATGTGTTTTTAGATATGCTCTTCAGGAGAGCTGCAAGGAAGTAGGTATGCACCCCTCTGTAAGCTCCAAACACTGCCTCGCTAGTCAGAGCCTCTCCCTCAATGAGCAACTCACATCCCGGCTCAATCAACCTTTTAAGTGTGGAATACACTACATCTTATGGTTCGAGGCTTGCCAACTGTGTCCACTATCAAAAACTATTTCAGGCATCTCCCCTTCCCACCCTGTTGCTGCTACCCCCCCCAAACACCAGTTCCTCATCCCCCTCCCCTCCCCTCTCCCTACCACATCCTCCACCTCCATCCCTTTCCTGTCCTAACGTCAGCTCTTATTGCTTACATTTTGGATGTGCTGCTGATTGTGGCCACCTCATTGTTATGTATCACTGTGCTTATTCTATTTTGTACCATTGTAACAATTGTTTCAATTTTGATGTTGTTCTACACTGTATTGCCATGTATTTCTGCTGTCACTATGCTGTGCACCTATTTTTAATGCCGTGTAACATTATGTAGGACTATGCACAAATGCTGTATCTTTTATACTTTGCCCCCCTTGCCTTTCCCAGGGTCACACCTGGAATCAAGCCTTGGCTCAGTGTGCCTTTCCCAGTTACCAACTTTTAAATAAATAAATAAATGCTGTCGGCTCTATGAACTGTGCCCCAGCTAGCACCAAAGCAACAACCAGAACTCACTTTTCTGCCTTTTTGTACACATTCCAGCTTTGAGGATTTCCAGCTCTGATTGTACACTGCTACCGCCACTGCCATTTCACCACAATATTCCAGCCCACAAGACAGGGCTGAACTGCATTCAAAAGCTCAGAAAATGTAATTTTGTATCCACCTGAGAAACTATTAATTAAGCACTGCTCATACTGAGTATCTTCCATGCAATCCTGTGCTCTTTTTTAATTGCTCACTAGACTGGGCCCCAATTCATAAAGAAGCCATGGTATCAGGTACTGCCACACATATCCTGTCAGTTAACTCAAATGGTCTTAAAGACATATTTGCCTTTTAAGGCAGCTGCACAGACTATTAAAGATTATTATTTTGTATCTTGGTTGGAATCTGCATGGAGGGATGGGATGGTGGTAAGTGCTCTAAGCTTCATCAATTCTGGGCTATTGCTTCTACTAGCTTACACTTAATGTCCCTTCACTAGCTGGCCATGAAGTATTACTAAATCGATGACCCTCTTACTCTGGTTGGACATGGATCCCTTTCTCTGCCACTTTTTTTTTTTTTATTTTATATCGGTGGTGGGATACTGTATTACTAACTTTGCCCTCAGCAGAATGCATTTGTGTACTGACCAGGCCCCTGATAAAGTCTTACCATTGCTAGCATTCAAGAAGGATCCTTAATCACTCCAATTTTCAAGATAATCAACTCTCAAATAGCCTGTCATGTAAACAAAGGCAAGCAGTCTGTTTTGATTCTATTGTGTTCTGTATCCTGAGTTAAGTGTTACCAAGGTTATTAATGCAATAAAGTGATTTTTATGCTGGCGTGCTTGCGCAGCCAACATCTTGCGGTAGTGCAGATTTGGAGGTGCGGTCACTGTTGGGCAAATGCAGGGCATGCATCAGTAGGTGCGACCCTCATTCCCCAGTCAGCCTGCATGCCAGTGCCACACAATGCATACATAATGTGGTGAGCACATCTAAGGAAAGGTCCGCTGCAATCTGAGCAAAGCTCGTCAGATGCATCGGACCTTCCGACGTGCTCAGCCACACTGTATATATGGTGGCAGCCCAACTGTTGACTTCAGGGGTGCCCAATCCCCCTGCCAGCTTAGTGTGGCCTCAATGTATGTGCCAAGGGGGGTGCTCAATCCCACTGAGCTCTTGCCCCCTCGCTATCCTTGTGTGCCAATGGGGGTGCCCAATCCCCGGCGGCATTAATTAACCCCCCCTTTTGTTGTGTGCCGACAAGGGTGCCCAATCCCCCATTGGCTGCAGCACCCCCTAAACAGTTAGGTGGAATGCTGGGAGCCCACCCCCAGTGTGCCAAATACCCTGTAAAAACAAGAATTGTCCCGCTGTGGGTTTTTTTTTTTACCCTGTGAACAAAAAATGGTCCCTCACCATCTCCTTGCCCCCCTCCCACAACCTGCACTCACCCTCTGCGCACCCTGCATCCCCACACCCACCCTGCTCACCCCTTACTTACCTCCGGAGTCTGGTGCGATGATCTTCGGTGGACCGGGAACACGTCTGCACTCTTCAAAGCTGACCGCTAACTGAGGAAATGCTGGTAAGCTGTATAATGGAATAAATAGGAGTTTTTCAACTTTGATGTATATCTCAGGCATTTTTTGGAATTTTGGCACCAAATTTTCAACAATGGGTTTTTGGGACACCTTCTCATGAATTCTTGCACTGTCATGGCGTTATTCGGTCCCAGAAGGTGATTTCACAGTAACTGCGCGGAATCATCTTTCGGGAGTGAGGAATGAAATGACAGTGGCAATGTTCATGAGGCGGGCTCTAAAAAAGCCTATGTTGCAAATTTGGAGGGAAAAATCCAAAACATGATTGTTTTACGAGTGGGAGTTGCACAGTTGCTATGCATGCTTGTAACTAAGCAAATTTGCAATATTTTCATGCCACATGTTCAGCACTGGAATTTTTCTACACCTTGTGAACCATACAGCTGTCATTTTTCACATCCTGCCCGAAATGTGTTTTTGCACTTCTGCCGCTGAATAGCACTGTCAATGTGGGAAATCAGTGTTCAGGACAAATTATGAAAATAACAGTTACACTGTTCATGAGCAGAGGTCCTTAAATGCCTATGCTGAAAATTTGGTGATAATACTCCATAACATGACTGTGTTACTAGCGTGTGTTGCGCAGTTTGCATGCACGCTCGTAAGTCCGTGAATTTATAATATTTTCATTCCAGATTTTCAACATTGCCATTGTTCTGCACTTCCTTATGAACAGTACAGCTGTCATTTTTCACATCCTGCCCAAAATATATTTTTGCAGTTCCAGCGCAGAATAGCGCAGTCGCTGTGGAAAGTCCATGTTCGAGACACATTATGAAAATGACAGTGACACTGTTCATTAGCTCAAGTCCTAAAATGCCTATGTTGAAAATTTGGGGCTGAAAGTCTATAAAATTAGTGTTTTATGAGCGTGCATTGTGCACTTTGCACGCACTCTCGTGACTTAGTGCATTTGTAATATTTTCACTCGAAATGTTCCAAATTGGCATTTTTTCACACCTCCTTATGAACAGAACAGCTGTCATTTTACATATCCTGGCTAAAATATGTTTTCGCACATCCGGCGCAGAATTGCATGGTCATTGTGCGAAATCAGTTTTCAGGACAGTTTGAGGAAATGACGATGACACCTACATGAGCAGAGGTCCTAAAACACCTATGTAGAATATTTGGTGCTGAAAGTCCATAAAATGACTGTGCTGCAATCGAGCGTTGCGCAGTTTCCACACAGCCTTGTAACTTTGTAAATTTGCAATATTTTCATGCCAGATTTTCACCACTGGCATTTCTGCACACCTCCTTATCAACAATACAGCTGCCATTTTTCACAGCCTGCCTAAACCACATTTCCGCAACTGTGGTGCACAATAGCATGCTCGCTGTGGAAAGTCACCTTTTGGGACACATTAACAAAATCACAGCGCTACTGTTCATGAGGGGAGGTCCCAAAATACCTCTGTTGAAAATGTGCCTATAAAACTCCCACAAATAATTGGGTTGCGGACGTTTGTTGTGCAGTTTGTATTCATGTTCATTGTTTCACCAATATTTCATATTGCCACTCCAGATTTTCAACGTTGCAGTTTTTTATGCCTCCTCATGAACAATTCAGTTGTTATTCTCCATATCCTGCCCAAAACTGTGTTTTCGTCCCTCTGTCACTAAATGGCACAGCCACTGTGCAAAACCACGTTTCAGCTAACAGTGATTGTGATGCTTTTCATGAGGTGGCCTGACAAGCAGCCCATGTTGAAAATATGGAGGGAAACTACCACTACACACCTAAGGTGTTAGAGTTTCCAGCTGTAGCACCCCACCCGGTACAGACTGACAGGCATCAGGGCTGTGACTTGGGATCATCGGATGTAATGCTCATGCCATTCCACCCCCCACACCCACCCTGCAGCCACTGACAGGCATCGTGGTGTGTGTTGCATTGTTCAGCCACAAACTTCACCCCACACTCCTATACTGCACCCACGTCAGTGTATTTCCTTATGGAATGGGGTAAGTATAATACCCAAAGACCCCAAAGCACACCATGACACTTGCCAATGTCTACAGGGTAGGGTGAGGTACAATGCCATGAGCATTATAGCTGACAACCCAAAGGCATACCCCAATGCCTGTCACTCTCTACAGGGTGGGGGTGGGGTTGGCGTCACTTCAAAACTTCACTGCCATTCCTATTACGGGTCTCTAGCTCTACCACTGCCAATGCCAATGCCAGTGCAACAACATTCGGCATTGACAAATGCTTGTTTTGTTTTTAACTTGCCTGGTTACTGATTTCTGGTGAGAGGGAACATCATGTGCTGGACTTGCATCTACCACTTAGGCAGCTCCCCTGAGTGCTGCTTATAGTTTACCAATACAGGGTTCAATTGGAGGGAATATTGATGTATAAATGCATCACAACAATAAATTGGGTGGTGGGGGGTGGGTGCCCCACCTGGGCTGTTTTGGGATTGTTGATTGCTGTTATTGGGGTCTATGCACAATGGTGCAGAGTGGCTATGTGCCACATATCTGTGGCATGTAGCCACCGGCTCCATTGTGCCCCCATGGATGCACTATGGGGCATGTGCCCAATGCACTGGATCCCCCAACCCACAGCCCACAATGCTCTAGGGGTGGACTGGGGATGTGCCAGCACTCTGTGCCATGCATTAAGGCACATAGTGCTGGCCATGGGGGTGTGTAGGAGGGCACAGGTTATGACAGCTGGGACCCTGCCATAATCCACTGTGTGTCCACATGGATTGCACCTGGAAATGACCTCCCCATGTGCTGCCCCATAGGAAGGGATGCAGTTGCTGATCAGGCAAGTGCCCGACACTGATGCCGATTCACACCTGTGTCACAGAGCTGCACACCCGTCATGTGCCCAACCACTGAAACCCTGACAAGTCCTACTCTCCTCACACTCGCAGAGTCCCCTGGTAATGGCAGCATGTGGCATACACCCCCCCCACACACACACCAGGAGGCACCCCCCTGTCCTGGCAGCACAGAGACCCCCCTCAGTAGGGCGCCGGACTATTCCTCCAGACAGTGCCACACCCCCCCCCACAAGCATGCCATGCCCTCACTTAAACACCCTCCCATCCCTTCTGAGGCCCACATGTCTGCTCTCTCATAGGCATGGGGCCACACTGGCTGGAGGTGCCGTCACCCAATTCCGGTGCAAGGAGTTTGAGTTGTGTTGGGCAGACTGCCCCATCTGGTGCTATTAGGATCCCTGGCTTTACCCTCCATGGCCCCCCACAAGTGTAAAACACTGACCCATACTGTCGGTCCCAGCACAGCTCCTCCCCGATACCCACAGGTTATTCTGGTGAGGTGTTGCTGTACCCGACATGCATGGGGCCTCTGAGACACTCGGTATGCATTGCCACTATACCCCGTACTGTGTGCTGCAGCCTGGGATGGTAGCTTTAGGTCACAGCAGTCGGCCAGGTACCTGTGGTGTAGGACATCAGGACTGCGTCTCCACTGTGTGAGCCCATGTTGTGTGGCATGACCAGCCTTGCACCATGGGGAGCACACTATGCTGACCTAGGGGTCAGGCTGGGGCTATGTGTGTGGCTATGTACTGGCCAGGATACTGCATGATAAGCTGTGGGGGTCTACAGAGTTGGGGCTGTTGCATGTGGTGGAGGGGTGCCATTCCTGTTCCAGGGATGGGGCACCCATGTGTGCCGGGGGGGAGCATATGTACAGGGGTGGTGGTGGTGGTGCTGGGGGGGTGTCTGTGCAGCCAGGTGGGTGTGTCCACAGGGGTTGGTAATATGCTGGGGGGACACTGGACTATGGGGTATGGCCGCATGGGTCCTTGTGCCTGCAGGTGCTATTCACGCACCCGGACCCACACCGCATTGTGCAAGGGATCCATTTTTGACCCAGGATGAGCATCCAATTGGATGCCTGCCTGGGACTGCAACTCTGCCCCTGGCCACCCTGCAGAGTCCTGTGCAATGTGGGGGTGGAACGGTGGACAGGTGCCCGCCAGTCGTGAATACTGGCATATGCTCACCTGTATGCAGGTGTGGAACTATGCAGGTGGGATACGCACCTCTGTTGTGTAATTTCCACCCTATAGTGCATAAGGCCCATTGTTATTGCAATTCTTAACAGTACTAGATAGAAGACAACAACTTTATGCATTAAAATTATAGGGAAATCTGCCACTGTGACTGGAAAAGACAGTCAAGGGGAAGTGTCCTATATACAGTATTTAGCTAAACAAATTGGATGCCATCAATGTGAATATTCATTCCCTTTATCATATAGTCTTAACGGCTGACATTTAATTTATTTTGTGGAATGTAAGGGGAATGAACTCCCCAATTAAGTGCAAACAGATGCTTAAAGAGCTCTGACAACTCAATGGAATCTTTGAAGAACATAACATTTAGTAAGTAAGTAAGTTAGAAACATTTTATTTTATCATGGTGTACAATCTCGAAGGATCTGGGTGCCGTTACAATTCAAGCAGGGCATAACATTTTACATCAAACTTTATAAGCACTAACATGCAGATTCTCTATAAAATCAGAATTAAAAACTATCTTGGAATGCATACTTGAACAAATGGTTCTTCAGACCCCCCCTTAAAAGCCTCCACTATTTGGGCCTTCCTTAAAGATCTTGGCAGTGAATTCCAGAGGGTCAGGCTGGCTACCTCGAAGGAGGAATTCCAAATGCCTTCAGCCTGGCCCTCAGAATTGTCAGGAGGCCCTCGGTGGAGGAGTGGAGGGACTGCACTGGGATGGCTGGAGTTAGGAAGTCAGACAGGTTACCAGGACCCAGTCCATATTGGGCCTTATAAGTGAACAAGCCAAGCTTGAAGATGATAGTCCACCTGACAGGTAGCTAGTGCAGATCCCACAGGAACAAGGTCACATGCAGGATTAGGTAGACCCACCAGCAGCCTGGCCACTGTGTTCTGTATAATTTGCAGCCAGCAAAGGGTCCCTCCATTGACCCCAAAGTACAAAGTGTTACAGTAGTCCAACCTGGAAGTCACAAAGACATGTACTAGTAAAGGTAGGTCTTCAGGAGGAATCAGGGATTTAATTCGGGCAACATTCCTTAAATGGTAAAAGCCACTTTTGACGACAGATAACACCTGGGCTTCCAGAGTCAGTCTGTCATCAAGGATGACATCCACATTTTTCACCCTGGAGGAGGTCATCAACAGGGCAGAGCCCAGGACAGCCTTGTTACTGCTCTGGAGCCTCCCCATCATGCCATCAACCAGGCTCAATCACAAGCACTTCTATCTTGTCTAGGATCAGTCTTAGCCAGTTTGAGAACATCCAGTCCTGAATCTCATCCAGACATTTACTTTGCACTTCAATGGCATTTCCAGTTCTGGGGCAAATGACATATGCAGATGGGTATTATCTACATAGCAGTGAAAACCCAGACTGTATTGTCTAATGAGCTCACCCAGGGGCAGCATGTACACCATAAATAACATCAGCAAGAGGATCAAACCCTGAGGTACTCCACACAACAGGGGCATCGAGGAGGAGGAGAAATTCCCCATGGCTGCTCTTTGCCTCCTTTCAGAGAGATAGGACTCAAACCATTTGATGACTGTTTTGGTGAGTCCACAATACGCTCTAAGGCAATCCAATAGTACAACATGGTCCACGGTGTCAAATGCTGAAGACAGATTGAGCTGAATGAGAATTGACTGTTCTCTTCTATCCCTCACCCTGAGAAGGTCATTTTGAACTCAAACTAATGCCATTTCTGTGCTATGCCTGGCTCTGAAACCAGACTGGAATGGCTCATAGATATCAAAGGCAGTGAGGTGCGCTTTGAGCTGCAGAGACATTATTTTCTCATCAACCTTCTCTAAAAATGGGAGGTTGGAGACAGGTCTATAATATGCCAGGACTTCAGGATCAAGTGATGGTTTCTTCAGATTGAGCCACACCAGCTCCTCCTCCAAGGGGCTGGGGAAGCACCCCTCTGACAGTGATCTTTGGACTATCCTGGTGAACACTGGACCAATGGTTCTGACCCCTCTGACTAGGAGACAGGTCAGCCAGGATCCAATTCATGGCAAATTGGCTGCAGCTTCAGAATCACCTCAGCGACCTCAGCCACCTCAACTAGCCAAAACTCCACCCAGACAATCAGAATGCCTCTGCTCGATCCAAGCCCACCACTGCAGGACACATTTTGTCCCATTGGGGAGATCTCAGCCCAAATGGAGCACACCATGTCTGAGAAGAACAGAACAAACTCCTCACATAACACAGTTGAAAAGTTTTTTTTTCGGCTGCAGACAGACTGGATGTAGCAGTCTGTCAACAGTCTGAAAAAGCTGAGTATGTCTGTTCATCACAGCAGCAATCTCCCTGGACAGGAATTCTGCCTTCTTATGGTTGATTGCCCCCGACAATCATTATAATGATTTCTCAGAGCCAGTCTGTCCTCCAAAGACTGGGTCCTCTGCCAGCAATGCTCTAACCTCTGACCCCCGGTCTTCATCTCCTTGAGAGCCCCATCAAACCATGGAGGTCTCAGGCAAGAAGACCTGAGTCATATACAGACCAGTGCGATGGCATTGAGTGCCTTAGTAACAGCCCTATTATAGGATGTCACTACCTCACCCATGCTAATCGCACATGCAGCACTCATGCCAAAAAATCCACTACCACCAGCACTTCCTCTGGGAAAAATCCCCTTAAAGGGTGATGGTGGATCATCTCAATGGGGGAAACTCTTGGGGGGGCCCAAACAAGAACTCCTCCATGCAATGAGTGGACCAAATGACCTGATCAATCTTGATGTTAATGACATCAAGCACTAGAGAGAATACCATATCCAAGGTGTGGCCATGTTGGTGGGTTGCAGAGGCAACTTCCTGTGTTGGGTTCAGAGATGTCATCATCTGGAGGAGTTCGTAACCAAATAGCGAGGATTTGTTTTTGATCCAGGCATTGAAATCCCCCAGAATTAACCACTTTGAGGACTCCAACACCCTGTGGGTGATGAGGTCCACTAACTCCTGCAGGAAATCTTGATCCAATCCTGGAGGAAGATAGATAAGGAGAATCCTGCAACCTGCACCTTGACCCCCATGCACTGCCACACATTCAAATGATGAGGTAGACCCCACTGGGTGCACGGAGAAGTTTATGCTGGATCTAAAACAGATGGCCACTCCCGTGCCTCTGCACCCTGCCTCAGGCAGTGCACTATTGAATCCCCAGCAGGACTGATGCCTCTTGAGCTGGCCCAGTGTTGTCCACCAGCTAGGTCTCAGTAATGCAACCCAGGTTTGACTTAGGAAATCAAGTCCACCAAAACAGCGATCTTGTTCCTCATCGACCTAGCACTGCACAGCACTGCTCTAAGGGGAGTACCAGAGCCTGCTGCCCCTCTAGCTACCTGCCCACGTGGTCCAGTGGGAGCCCTGGGACAGGAGCCAAACAAATGGGGCCCCTCCTGAGGCTCCATCTAACTCCAGGGTGACTCCATTTCCAGACTACTCCAATACTATTTCCTCCAGCTATAATAGCAATACTCCACCACCTGGCCCCTCACCCCTTCACTATACCCATCTCCCAGCATCATCTCAGTGCAACCGCTAGGAAGGGGCCATCCACAAAGGGGCAAAGATCGCACAGTAGGGATGCAGTGTAAGCTATTCGAGGGGACCCAAGACCTAAACACATTTCCAAATCAGACCCTCCAAAGACTTATTAAAATAATAAAACTAATAAAACTAAACACATAGCTAACTAGTCTAACATTAATTTACTTTAGCCACCAAAGTGTCCTTGGCTGGACAAAATAATTGCAGCTCAAGTCAGTAGCGCATCTAGGATTTTGGAATGGGGGTGCAGTAGGTGGGTCTTGGGGCAGAGTTTGATATGCAAATTCACTCTGAGCTCATTTAGAATGTTCAGCCTCAGTAGCAGTACTAACCGTATTGGAATCAAATGTAAATAACTTTCAGTGCAAATTTAGCATTATAATCTGAGCATGAGTTATTCAGCAAAAAATATTTACAAAATGAGTATTGTTTCATTTATAGATACCTTTTCGATTTTCCAGCAAAAAATAGCAGAATATTCAATTGTTAATCCCTTTTTACAACCCCCCAATAAAAAGCCAAAACAAAAGAATTGTGAATCAAACTTCTATATTTAAATGTTATTAATACACCAGAGAGCATCATAACACAAGTACCTACTATTCCACAGAACCATAATACATTTCTGCAAACTTTCATTATGTTCTTTAATGTAAAGTTGGAAAATTTTTTAATGTAAAATTGGAGTATACATAGTGACTGCTTTAAAAGTAAAATGCTAAGTGGAGCTACATTGGTAAAAACACAAAATATCCATGTAAGTTTACATTATAAGTTAAATAAATAAACAATATTAAACAGAACTCCCTGCACTATTGTAAAGGATCCCTAGAGCATAAATGGAATGTGTAACAGTAACAAACAGGGACCTTGTGACATGCATAATGCATTTTCATTCAAGCCATTTGACCTTGGGCACACTCACCACCACTCCTTAATAAACACAAAAGGTTCAAACTGTGCAAAACATATACAACTTTGTGAAGGAAACATGTAATAACATTCAAAATATCAGATTGCCATTATAGGCAAGACAGCATCTCAGCCCCCCATCACATTCTAAACATTTATTAGTAGATTTTGCACATCAACAGGGGCTTTATGCAAGTAAGAATCGTCGCCCTCCAGGCTGCCTTGCAAAGTGATCAATTGTGTTTTTAGTTACAGTATTTATGTCATTGATCAACTCTTGATGAATAAACATCATCTAGACCATTTAAACAGTTCTCAGTCATTGTGGCATGTCAATAGTTCTTCAAGTAAGCAAGAGTGGGAAAAGAGCATTCGCCAGTTGTTGATGTCACTGGCAGAGTGGCAAAGATCTTTAGCAATGCGCGGATATTGCAGAAGAACATTGGGTCACACAGATCCAGAGTTTCTGTAATAGTACTGGGTGTGGTATCCTTTCCTTGCCATTGCCTCCTCCATTGGTGATACTCTATGGAGATTTGGTCCTCATCATTATCTAGATATGGCAAAAAATGCCTCACTGATTTTGCTAGTTCCTCGAAATTGTATTTGTTGAAATACATAGGAAGCAAAGCAATGAAACCACTGACATGCCACTGAAATCCCCAAACCTGTCATTTAGCTGCGTTATTAAAACATCCAAAATAGGGATAACGAGTGAACGCTTATAATATTGTTCTACAGAGTCAGATGGAATATTATTTCTTTTTCTTTGGTGGTTGTCAGTCCGTGGCATGGAAAGAGCAATGCCAATATCACTTCCCATTTGTTCTGCTTTTCTGAAGAGCTTCTCAAACTCCTCTTCACTGCAACACCATTCTTGAAAGATTTCCTTCACATTTTCAATATGCTTGTTGCCAGCAAGCAAATCAGTAGCAGTAAGCTGCAATCCTGTGCTGATGCTTTATGTCTCATGCAACACAGCTTCAAGAACATTAAGTGCCAGGATAAACTCAATATTTTGCAAACTATGAAGTAGCATATTGGCATCTCTTGGTGTGTTCCAACCATTAATCTCCTCCAGAGCCTCCAAGATGTATGGGTACAGTTTGTGGAAAATAAGGACAGCATCATGTTGATCAACCCATCGAGTGTCTGTGAATGTGCAGAGATGTTTACTTGCTATGACATCAGAAGCAGTCTTGATATGATGCTCTAGACACGCCACTCTTTTAGCGGAGCTATTAATAAAAGTTGTTGTCTTTGCAACTGTACCCCAACAAGTGCAAATAGCAGGAACTTCACTGGATTTACTTATAATCAAGTTTAGACAGTGACTTGCACAGTGGATATATAGTGCAACTGGGTACTCCCAACGAATAACAGCTTGAGCACCAGGGAAACCCCACTCATGGCACTGGCTCCATTAAAAGCCCAAACCAACCAATCCAGTGAGATCTACTCCTGCATTTCATAGCTCAAGTAATATGCTGTCTGCTATGCCTCTGCCAGTCAAGTCATTTATTTCAGTAAATTTGAGGAAGTCTTCTCAGGTGGCATTATTTTGCCAGTACCTAACACAGAGGGTCATTTGCTCCTTCTTCCCATTATCGGTTGTCTCATCAGCAATCACACTAAGGAACTTTGCACTGTTGATGTGTTGTACAAGTTTTTCAAGTATTTGCTGGTCAACAATCTCAATCAGTCCATTCGGAATTGTTTTGCTTGTATACTGACCATTTTTTGGTCCATATTTTAGGTGATTCTCCAAATCCTTGTCACCTATGTCAACAAATGCATGGATTAGCTCCCGTAAAAGTCCATCATTTTGAGTTGGGTCAGTCTCAAAGACAGGACCGTCATTGTGGTGACCACGGAATGGTGCTCCACTGCACCCAAGAACAAGTACTGCTCGTACAATCTTTACAGAATATTCCTGTTTTGCTCAATCTCATTGTTGAGGATGTGACTTAGTTGAGTACAGATGTCTGATCCTTTATTAATACTTGCCAGGACATTTCTTGCCAGCTGTGTTGTTTTCTGATGATACTCTGTTTTATTGTGAGCAGAGAGTATCTCTAGCACTTTACTGAAGTTTATTAAAGGCTTTTTCATCAATGCCCCTAACGTTTGTAAATGATGGCCACCTTCTTGTTGCCCAGAAAGAACACAGAACTTGCAAAAAACTCCATTCTGCACATCTGAATAAGCTGCCCATTCATACTTTTGCAGATGTTCGTGATAAAGATATCATTTCTCAGTGGTACTCTCTTTAATAGTTTTGATGTAGTAGGGCATAACATAACTACAATCTGGCACCCAGGTGTGCAACAGAATATCTCTGCATTCTTGGTCATTAAGCCTGTCTATGTACAGTCCGATGTCCCTCGAAGACAGTGCCAGCAGACCAGGGGTTGATACTGGAGTAGATTCATTCAAATATTGGGCCAACACTGAAGCAGAATAAAGTTTTGATGAGTTAGGTAACACTGGTATTTTCTGTTATGAAGCTGCAGTTGCTGAGAAAGTCAAAGGAATAACCACAGCAGACAATCCAGGTGCATGTGTTGATGTTTATTTATTTATTTTATTTATTTAGCTTTTGTTGACCGGGTAAGTGCACTAGACAAATCCTGCCTATTTTCAGGCATGACCCGGGGGAGGGGGAATACAGATGAATGCCAACTGACCTTGAACCAGATTAAGCTGTTGATGGTATTTTTAGTGAATGAGGGAAATTTGGCCAGGACACCGGGAAATTCCCCTACTCTTTTCGATAAGTGCCATGGGATCTTTGACATCCACCTGAACTACCACCAATCCAGGCAGATGGGACCTCAGTTTAACGTCTCATCCGAAAGACGGCACCTCAGAAGTGCAGCACCCCTCTCATGCTGCACTACAGTGTCAGTACTGGGATATTAACCCAAGTGCCAGATGTGGGAACTGAACCCACAGCCCGCTGATCTCCCGGCCTCAGAGGCGAGTGTGCTACCTACTGAGCCACTGACACTGACAGGCTCATCTTGTGGTCTTGGTTCAGACTCTAGAGCAGATGTTGATGTTGAAGGCTCATCTTGTGGTTTTGGTACAGACTCTGGAGCAGGTGTCGATGTTGAAGGCTCATCTTGTGATCTTGGTACAGACTCTGGATCAGGAGTTGGTAGAGAAGACTTATCAAGCTGCTTCACTGCAAGGTGTAGTGTTGCCTGTCGCATCTGCTTGTTAGGAGGAGGAGACATTGTTTCACACCACACACCCTATACAAATAAAGAAATGGAAATCAGTACATGTACATCTACAAACCCAAAATAACAACTCTCTCTCTCCACTCTCTCACAATCACCCCCATTGGTCTCTACACTCCACTACCTGTGTCTAGCAGACCTTCTGATCCTTAATTGATTGGTAAAAAGGCCACCACCACTAGCAGGTCCAGCATGCCAGTGAGCAAGTCAGCAACATGTCAGGGGCCCAATGACTGCAGGGCCCAACCACTGATAGACAAGCTGATGACCAGCTGCACACCCCCTGCCAAACTGGCTAAGAGTCAAAGAGTGTTACATACACACAAGCAAGCCATTCCATATCACATTTATGCATACAAAAAAAAATGTAGGAATGCTATCTTTTTTTTTTGTTTAAAGTGCAGTACCTCAGTGAGTGATGATGATCCCCAGTTCAGAAAGCCTCAGCCCTTTGACTTTGGTCTCAGCATGCTTAGACTCCTACTGTTCAGGGGAGGAGGTCGTTGACTCGGCAGACCAGACCAGAAGATCATGTGGTGATATCAGATGACTCCCTCAGGATGTTTGTGCACAGCACAGCCTACTATGTTCCCTGGTGACCTAGCCTTCATACAGTAACATTTGCCTGCTGGCTTTATAGCCAAGAGGATGAGCACCGAGGGATGGCAAAAAAGAAAGATCTGATAGATGTGGTAGTGGAGGCATGAGGAAAAGTGACCGAGTGGCATGAGTATTCAGTCTTGAAGACTACCGAAGCTCTGCCAATGCAGGCCACATCACACCAGCATGCAGCACCCGCCCCAACCAGCACACATTATAAAAACAGTCTCAGAAATGCTGCAGTCTGATTGGCTACTAGGATTCCAACAGCTTTACATTAATCCATGTTGTGTCATGTACAGCATGATCACAATGGCACATGGATTCTTCCTCTAAGCATTCCATCCTCTAGCACTGCTGAATGACTGGAATGATACATTCTGATTTTGACCAGCATTCTTAATCTGTTGGTGGAAGAACTATTTTATTAAAAATCTCCCTCTAAGTGAGGAAAACATTCAAAAAGTTTACTTTTAACATTTTTCTTTTGGAATAATGTTTTATAATAGCAAGAAGGCACTCCCAGGAGTTAGATTAACAGTCAGTTAATCACCCTCTAGGCTAGGGGCAGTATGATACCCCTAGAGGGCGATTAATAGACTGCTAATCTAACCCCTGGTCATACCTTATTGCTTAAAAATACAAAGCTTAGCCACCCCACAAAGTCAGCCAGCTAAACAGCAGTCCATTTAAAGAAGTTATTGAAATGTGCATTTCAAGCCCCTTTCCTTTCCCAAATGAGAGATCTGCTGATCCCAGATAATGTCAAGCTCATCACCCCCCCAGTACCACATCAAAAGGGCAAACCAAAGAACATCAAACTATCAAAAGGGAGAAGGAACAATGGTGTCAACACATTAGAGAGACCTTGGTTTTGCTCCCATCCCCGAGTTGCACCCCCCCAGAGTAGGAATCTAAATAAAGGTGGTGTGGGGGGGTCAAAGCCCCCCATGTGTAAACACTTTTTGAAAAGTGTTCGCCCTGTGGGTTCTGTGCCATTGAGACATGTCGCTGTTATTAGTTTGCCCTTTTTATATTGAACCATCCCCCCCAGGCTCAATCCAACCAACATATAAACTACAAACCACCCCACACTCCCAACTCAACCAGGTTATGGTAATCACAATGTTTAAAAGCACATTAAAGGAGATGTGTACTGCAGTATGTCATTTCCACTTGTAAAAGACAATCCATAAATATGTATTTCATCTCGGTTACTGATTCAGCTCTACTTGCTTTTCAGTTATCCTAGTGGGCATTTGTCACACACATACACACACACACACACACACACACACACACACACACACACACACACACATTAGTACCATTTTAAAATTGTATATGATGTACTTTATGTCCCTTTCTCAGTTCTTCCATTGTAGGCACAATGCATCCATGATCCATTATAGAACTCTGTAACTGAGAGTGACATAAAGTACATTATACAGTTACAAAATGTTACTTTGCATAAGGTCTGAGCTGAATGGTCCCCTGGTCTGGATATGCCACAAGTGGAATTTACCATGGGTAATACAACTCCAGGGCAGACAGCAGAAAGAGCAGCCAGGAGCAGCACTCTAGTGTGCCGCACTCCTACATGACACACACTGACACACTAGACATGACACTGTAGCAATGCAAGCAGCACAATATACACAGAGATAGATTATAGATATGATTCATAATACATGACCCTCACTTATTACACACTGTAAATCAAGAAGAGACAGAGAGAATGGAGTTCAAATAAAAAAATATATATATATTATTTTATCTAATTATAATATAAGAGCAGCACTAACAAGGACACCCTTCCTCTGAAGAATGTCCTCATGCATAGAAAAACATAGAATCTGAGGGGAAGTAGCAAGCTCTGCAACAACTGCACCACGGTGCCAGAAAAACAATTCCAAAAGGTGAAACAAAACTGGCACCAGTGATAGTGTGAACAAAGCTTTATTTAAAGAATGCCATCAGCTCGGGCAGGAAGGCCGACCTTGACCAGTTTTACTTACTTGAGCATCCTCAGGACTCGGAGGCATTCTTTAAATAAAGCCTTATCCACCTTCACTGGTACCAGTTTTGTTTTACCTTTTAACATAGAATCTGACCTGATATCAGAACAAGAGTTAATGGTCCATCCAGTCTTCCCATTTACTAACATACAAACACACGAAACTGCCAGCAGAAACAGACCTCATGATCTAACAAAGTCTGCTTGAGTGTGCAGCAAGCACCCCTAGATTGCAGCTGCCCCAACCCCCTCCCCATCTTCAGGATGTTCTCAGCATTATTCCCCTAGTTCTCAGCACTATTCACCCAGACCTTCCCTTGTTTCCTGTCCCTTGCCCTTTTAAAACTTCCCACCATCTTACATGATATCACCCCCCTCGTAGGGTGTTCCACTTTGACACCACCCTCTCTGTGAAGTATTGTCTCCTAATCTCTCTCCTAAATCTTCCACCCTCTAATCTTAGCCTGTGCCTCCTTGTGTCCCTACCTTTCCCCAGCTTGAACAACCCATCAGCACTGGTGGTGTTCATCCCCTTCACATTCTTGAATGTTTCAATCAAATACCCCCATCCCGAGGGTGGAGCCTAGCATCCAACATAGAAACACATCAAAATTAAGTGAGAGGACCCACGGTGGCTAATTTTAAAATATCTGACAGAATTGCGGACCCTGAAAGGAGTCTAATAAGCTAAACTGGTGACCGGAAGAGCTGGGTTTACAATTTGCAATTGGCATCAAGCAAATTGGACCTCAACAGCCTGAGAAAAGTAACTATAAACTTTTTATTTTCCCTCACAAAAGGCCCAAAACTCCTTGTGGTGCCAACATGTGGGTCTGGCATAGCGCTGACTCTCCAGCACACTCATCAGCCAACAAAAAGCTCCACGCATCACCCACCTGGAGGGGGTACCCTGACTCAGCATGGCAAGCTCAGCACTCTCACTGGATTCTGCCTCCGAGTTTGTGAATCTAACACAAATGCTAACAAAAGTGCTTCAGGACACTGCTGAAATGAAACTGACTACCACTAAAACTAATATGGACTTACAACTAGTAGCTCAGCGAGCATCCAAAATGGAGGAAGTAGTTCAAAAGCAAAACCAGCAACTGCACCAACATCAAGCCATATGGCAAGAACAACAACAGCAAATAAATTACCTCCTGAATAAAATGGATGATACGGAGAATCGCTCCAGAAGAAGCAACATTAGAGTAGTGGGCATTCCAAAAGGGATGGAAGGATGAGACATGGTGGCATTTCTCTGCACCATTTTGGCAAACATGCTGCATCTCAACAACCTGGCTCCACCAGAACTGGAGAGGGCACACAGAAGCTTAGCCCCCAGATCTCCTCCTGGGACAGACCACGGCCCATTTTGGTGAAGTTCTTAAGATATCCTCTTAAAGAACTGTTCTTGCGGACCACCAAGGAGCTTAAAAATATTGTATGGCAAGGCCACTCTATCCAAATCTACCAAGAATTCTCCTATGAATTACCTAAGAAGCGGAGGGCATATGCCGCTGTCAAAAAACAACTGTATTAGCTTAACATTCCGGCTGCCCTCCGCTACCCTGCTATGCTTTGTGTGATGTATAATGGAGAATATGTCACATTTAACTCCCCTAGTGGAGTGGACATGTTCTTCACAGATATTCAAAGAAATGTGAGGGCCTTGGGACATCCACACAAAGAACCACATAGCTCCTCTAGGCAACCCATGGAAGTAACGTCTGAGACACCAGACCTACACAGCCCACTGGTACAAAACAATACCTTTCCTGAGGAGCCATGGCAGAAAGTGCAATGTGGCAGACCCAAGAAACTGACAAAGCAGTCTTCGGGCATGAAACCTTCTCCCTACAGGAACAGATCCAGAAGCCGGCAGCAGCTTCAACTGCTCACTGGTGCTAGTAGTGTCTCGCCAGGAGACACCCCAATCAAAACAAGCAACCACTTTTCTCCCCTGCAGGATCTGCCACCCACGACCTTAAAACTCACTACAGAAATGGAGCACCCAGCCCTAAATCCTGAAACCACTAATGAACTTTCTCCTGACTGGACTCCACGGCGCCAAGAGTGGGTGAACTGCATTGAGGACCAGCAAGAACCTAGTGAGTTGGGGAATGTGGATTAGGAGCCAATTTCTGTGTGAAGGAGAATTTTTGTTCAAGCCGGGGGTAACGTACACTGCATCTATGGTACAGTGAGCCTCTTAAGAGAATTAACCTCACCGGAGATCTAAAACTGTAATTGTCTTATGGAGAAAAATGCTGGTATTTGACTACACCACCTCAGAGTTCTTGTTTATATGTCACAAGTTTGAGACATAATGCAGGATCTCTTGATGTGCCTCTGCTGCTTAGTAGAGCATATACAGAATGGTGCATCACACAAACTTTCTTTGAAGCACTGGGATTAACTGTCTTTGTAAGAACATTACTCCTCAGTTTCTAACAGTATCCATTTGCTCATCCACAGCTTCAATGAGGAAACCCTCGCCTCTTTGGCACCACACCAGAACAGGCTGCTACCTTGCCAATATATGAGACACCGTTGACAATGGATATACCGCACCTGTTGATGTATTTATCAGCGGACTTAGACAATGGTGATACATGCTGCTGATAATGTGGCATTTCCTCAGGTGTGTGGAATGGGGCATAATTTAGGTTGCATTGCCATTTTTCTCGCTGTTTGATCTCAAATACTCCTAACAGTGCTCCACACTAACCTTCTTTACAGCACTTGGCCCTGAGTGTTGCTATGACACTCCGCAGGGCACACAACTTAATCCCTTGAAGTTCCCTATACTCATACCTTGCCCTACTAATGGTGAGATCTGAAGAAAGAGAACCTAAAAGGGATCACCAGTGTATAATTGTCTACTTGCTCACTCAACTTGGAGCGCCCACCTGATCAGACAGCCTGGTTTCATTACCCCAAAGCTATAAAGCACAAGGGAAAACAATAGATGACCCTTGTGCCCCTCACCCCCCCAGCATCTTGTGGTAACCACCTTCATGCAAATCACTCCCCCCACCTTTTCTGAACAGGACTGGGGAAGAAGCATACCCCCACCTCTAGAGAGGGGAAGATGAGGTCTACCCACTCCTTTTCTAGGGTTCCAATACCATATAGAAACCACTGGTTCTAAATCACTTCAAGTAACAGTTTTAGATAAAGTTCAAATGTTACTCTTTATACAGTTGGTTCATTTGTTTACTATTCATTCTGCCTCGGAACGCTACCCATGCCATTGGTGCTGTCTAACAAGACCAATCGGGCTGACATGGGTAGCACCTTCCGAACTTAAGCCTCAAATACAGCAACATTTTGTATTTACTGTTAGGATGTTGCATGTACAGCTTATACTGTTGTTGACTAGAAGGAATGTTTCTTGCATGTACTTCAATATAGCACGGCCTTCCCAGGTAGGCACTAGTACAGGAACTAGAGAACTTGTGCGACAAGGTAAGGGCGGGGATCAGTTGATCATATTGTTCAGAACTTGTACTAGTGTGAAAGACCCCAAAGCAGCCCGATGTAACAGGATTGATTTCTCATGTATAGGGTCCATTTTTGTATTTATACTATCTCCCAATGACTAACAACGGAGTGACCACTGCCATCTCCTGGAATGTAAGGGGCCTAAACTCTCCTATTAAAAGGAAGCAAATTCTGAACAGACTGAAACAGCTTAACTCACAGATAGCCTTCATACAGGAGACCAAACTATCGAATCTTGAAGCCACCTGACTGGTACGGGAATGGGTGGGTTGGGAAGTACATAGCTCAGTACAGTCTGCTAAATGTGGGGTTTCAATCCTATGTCATAAGAAATTAAAATGGTCATTATTGGACCACAAAAAAGATAAGAATGGGTGCTGGGTGATGGCAAAAGTCTCTACTTTAACAGGTAAATTGATCCTTGTTAATGTTTATGCCCCAAACAATGACTTCTCTGACTTTTTTCATGAGATCTCCCAAGCACTCTCAGACTTTATGGACAGTAACACAGATATTATAATGGGAGGAGACATGAACCTCCCAGTAGACTGTTTTGTGGACAGATCCAATTCAAAGCAAGAGCCACACACCAAATCATTACTGGATCTCAAAGAGTTAATTAATTTACACACCCTGCAGGATATCTGGAGGCTCCAACATCCAACTGACAGAGATTACATGTATTTTTCTGCTCCCAGACAGATGGCCAGTAGGCAGGACTACTGGCTTACCTCCTCCCAGATATCACAAGAAATGGTGGATATGAAAATCACTCCTTTATACCTCTCTGATCATGCACCGTTATCGATGGCCCTAATGGACAGCCCTACCCCAAAAATTTCCCTTACATGGCGCCTTGACCCTCTACTGTTGCAGGATGATGAGTTCAAAACCTGGGTGTCAAAAGAAACTCAAAATTACTTCGCAGATAACCCTCCAGGGACAGCATCCTGTGCAGCCATCTGGGAGCCCTTTAAAGTTACCCTAAGGGGAGAAATAATGAGCTATACCTCATACCGCAGCAAGAAAAGAAAGAAGGAAGCAGCAAATTTAGAGCGACTATTGGCAGCCAAAGAGTCCTTATACAAAACAAACCCAGGGAGGCTTATGTCCTGTTCCTTAACCTATGAGATTGTGAATACCAGGCTACAGTTAAACAGTCTGGCCACTAGAAAAGCTGAATTACAGATACAAAGGAAGCAATGCAAATACTGGGCTCAAGGGGAAAACTCTTAGCCTTCAGGCTGAAAAAACGCCAGGCCAACAGACATATAGCTCAGTTACAGAATAAAAAGGGACAGCCTCAGGTCACTGAAATGGGAATAAATTAGGCCATGCTGGAGTTCTACAAGACACTCTATAGCACCCACATTAAATGGGATGCACAAAAATATGCAGCCTTCGTCACCAACCTAAATATGCCCCATCTCTCTGATTCTCAAAGGGCACTTCTGGACTCTCCATTGACAGAGTCTGAAATCAGAGATGCAATCAAAAACATGGCCCCACACAAAGCTTCGGGAGGTGATGGTTTCCTGATAGATATGTATAAACTGGTTCAAGATACTATCTCCCTTCCCCTGCTCAACATGGTGAAAGAGGCCTTGAAGGAAGGGGGACTTCCTAACACTCTGAGTGAAGCTATTATAATGGTACTTCCCAAAAAGGGGAAGGATCCATCTCTCCCCTCTAGCTACAGGCCTATCTCACTCATAAATGCTGATATGAAAATTCTGGCTAAAGCATTAGCAGCTTGATTAGAAAAAGTGCTTCCCAATTTAATTCATCCTTCCCAAGTGGGATTCGTTAATGGCCGAGTAAGCGCAGACCACCTTCGAGCATTAGTAACATTACTACAGGGAGCATGTGTGATTCCCACCCCAGCTGCAGCCATTACAGTCGATTTTGAGAAAGCTTTCGACTCAGTGGAATGGGAATTTCTACAAGCCACCCTGCAGCACCTCAATTTTGGCCCTATTTTTAGCACCTGGGTTAAAACTCTATACACTAACCCCACTGCAAGGGTCCTCACTAATAGTACCCTTTCTGAACCATTCAGCCTGTATAGGGGCACTAGACAAGGATGCCCCTTGTCACCCATGCTTTTTGTTCTGGCGATTGAAACTCTAGCATGTGCTATCAGGGAGCACCCGAACATACAAGGGCTGGAGCTAGATGGGACTACATCTCACACTATGCTTTATGTGGATGACTGTCTCATCCTAACTAAAGACTTGCAGGCTAGTTTATCCTCAGTCCTGTCATTACTTGATTCCTTTGCAAAGATATCAGGTCTTCGCATTAACGCTATGAAAACAGAGGTACTCCCACTAAACCCATTTGCTTCTCCACATATGGTAGCAAACACTGGCCTACCATGGGCCACAAAGGGCATAAAATACTTGAGAGTGCTTATATCCTCTAATCTACAGACCCTTATGGACAAGAATCTATCCCCTCTATTTCCTCGGTTATAATTTGAGGTGCAAAAATGGAAACACCTTAACCTAACTATGCAAGGGAAAATAGCTGCAGTACAGATGATAGCTGCCCCGAGAATCTTTTATCTCATGTCTCACCTGCCTCTAGAATTTCCTAGCAAATGGTTACAAAAACCAGACTCCCTAATGGGCAATTTTTTTGGGACACTGCTAAGCCAAGATACAGTAGGGCAAAATTAAGAGCTCCATGGAACAAAGGGGGATGGGGGCTCCCTAATTTCCATCTCTATGCCTATGCTTTTTAGGTAGCTAGAACGTGCTGTATATTCCAAGATCTGGGCCCAAACAAACCTGCATGGTGTGACCGAGAACACAAGATATTTGGAGGAACTGATTTGTCGGCCTTTAGGAGAGCCACTGCCCAAATCCCTGAAAAAATGGAGGGTTATTCAAAATGCACATAGAGCCTTTCATAAAATCTGTCAAATCACCAAATCATGTATGAGCCCTGAATTACTAGTATGCTTCTGGAATAATCCCAACTGGCTAATTGAAGGGAAACCAATAAATTGGCCTCAATGAAAGGACAATCAGATTATTAGGTTAAAAGACATCCTTAGTTCTGACAATCTCACTTTCGACTTGTTTACTTCTTTAAAAGAAAGATATCTACTACCCCAGCAAGATTTTTGGAAATACCTTCAACTGAAGCATGCCTACACTATTTGGTTACATAAGGACTCCTCATGCCAAACATGCTGCCGACAGAAGAAAAAGCAACTCCCTCCTCTACCTCTGGGTAGCTGGCAATACAAGTCGAAAGGCCTAGCTGGTATAATATACAAAAAACTTAGGGACTCAGCCCCGGACCCCTCCATTAGAACTCAGAGTAAGTGGCAAGAAATGCTCTACACTCTTTTATCAGATGAAGACTGGGCTGCATGCTAGGCTACTACCAAAAAGGCCTGCTCTGACCCATGTAGTCTCCTGATACAGAATAAAGTGCAACACTTATGTTACCTCACCCCAACTCAATTAAAAACAATGGGATTAATCCAAGAGGACAAGTGCTGGAGATATGGAGAGCAGGGTGCAGACCTTCTCCATATTCTTTGGCACTGCCCCCCAATCCGCCCCATTTGGGGGAAGATTATAACACTTTTTTCCAGAATCCTAACCCGCACTCTGCCACAGTCACCCTTCCCTGTGGATACTGGGACTCCTCCCTAAAAACCTAAAGCTGCCATATCAATACAAATTGTGGTTGATACAGGCCTCTGTAGAGATTAAAAGAGCATTATTGAGAAACTGGCAGTCTACCATAAATCCTTCTTTCCAGGGCTGGTTAATGTCCATGGAGAAATTGGCCAGTTTTACTAAAATGTCCCATTTTGCTTCAGGTACCACCAAAGTGTTTTTAGAGAGATGGGCCCCCTTTTGCACCTACATATCTTTAAAAGAATGCCTTCCCACTTCACTACAGAACAAAGATCTTTTAGGACCCCCCTGAAACCTAAATATCAGAGATCTTATTTCCCCCAAGCCTAGAATCCCCAATTCTATGCCCAGCTTCAGATGTAACTATCCGCTCTAGTTCAGTAATGCCTGTACTGCCTTCTTGTCGCTATCTGTTTGAAACTTAAACAGTAATACATACCTGATGTTATAGTAGATTGTATTTTATGTGAATGTTATGTAATGATTATACACACACACACAAAAATATGCAACATCCCTTTTGACCTTTTATTAATTGTTATTTGAGGAACAATATATATGTTGTATCTGTCTGTACCTGTGTTGTACACTTGAAAATTTGGAAAACCAAATAAAAAGATTAACTGCAAAAAAAATACCCCCATCCCTCTTCTCTTCTAGCAGCCTGGTCAATACCTCCACCATCTCCATCAGCATCCTGGTGTGAATACCAGCAGAACCTGGTGCCTTGTCTGTCAGACCCTCTAACACTCTATTCACCTCAATCCATCTGTTATCCCCTTCCCACTGACCCCAACTTCTCTGTCCACAGAGGTAGTGGACAGCCCTTCTCCTGCATTAACAAGGAACAAAACTATTCATTAAGTGCTTCTGCTTGTTCTGCTCCCTTTCACACCCACTCCCCACCCCTCTTTATCCTCACTGTGCAGTTCCATCCTTATTATAGCCATTTTATAGATTCAAACAAACCATGTCTGACATAATGCTGCTTTGCACCAGAGCTGTTTACTCAATAGCCCCATATAACACCACCAAGCACAGTCAGCATCCTACTGTTTCTTCTCCACAGGTTATTGTTAGAATCTTCTAAAAAAAATTGAAACCCTACAAACTCATAACAGTGGGGTGCACCGATTTCTTTCTCTTACTGATCTCCTATCTGAAGACAATTATGACCCCCAAGAGCAAAATGATTTGTGTTGCTGCTTTGCAACTGACTGCAGCTGTCTTGGAACTTTATGAGTGCACAATGTATGTTGGCACAATACACTAGCAACTGCATGCAAAATAAGGTGTTAAATTGGACTGGAACACACACAGGGATGCTGTTCCATCACTATTACAGCCTTTTTATGGAGAATGATTATTACCACATAACATACAAACATACGAAATGCCAGGAGAACAGGCTTCACTTGATTCACTGTTATTGAACACTTACAGTCACAAGCAGAAATGTACAGTTTCCCAATAAAAAAATGATAGGTTTGTAGCCCAGCAATGCTTTTGGATACCGAACTAAACTCTTAAAGATACAAGATTTCCTAAATGACAGTAATGAGTTTGTTGCGTTTGTGGAGGACATTGGACAGATCATGCATTTTACTGGAAACTCCACACACTAGGAGGTGTGATCATGTGGTGGGCATGCACATGCTGCCGTCAGTTGTGCTCCGGCAAACACATTTATTTATAAGCACACCCCACCCGACTCCACCACTATTTTCTCTCTAATGTATAGGGGGCCCTTATTATTAACTGAAATCAAGCAGATTACAAATAGAATAATAGATGGGTTAGTGTGTATTACAAGGCTATAATTTCATCCAGAGTTTCTGGGGACATAGATAACCTCGAGAGCGAAGCTTGAGAGGTTTCTGTGTCCCCAAAAACTCGAGATGAAATTTCAGCCAAGTAATACACACCAACACATTTGTTATTTTTTGTAATATATGGATGAAGGAAGTTGGTGAGTTTTAACCTGCGATGGCTTGAAAGCTGAATCAGGAAGTTGACAGAAGAATTAGCAAACGTCGTAAAAGTTTGTTGTGAAACATGAAAAAACATACATTTTTTTTTTAAATAGCTAGCCAATGATTGCGGCAAAAGAACAATGAACTGAGGTTTTACTGCCAGAGTATCATGAAACAGAAGTGAGCGTTACTTTCCTGTGAATCACTTTTTAAAAGTATTAGAGCTGTGAGGTGATTAAGGTGGCTCGTGGTGGGCGCGAGGTTGAAGGGTGCGCTTGCACTGTGCTGTTGCAGTGATAATACTATTGTTCGTTGGAACGATAGTATTATTGAGAGTGAAGTGTGGTATTATTGAGTCTGCAGAGTGCTGTGAGATGTATTCCAAGGAATTTTTTGAATCGTTTTTGATAGTATTATTTTGGAAATCCATATATTACAAATAGAATAATAGATAGGTTCTGGTGTATTACAAGGTAGTAATTCCATCGAGAGGTTCTGGGGACACAGAAACCTCGAGAGAAGAGGTTTCTTGTGTCCCCAGAACCTCGAGATGGAATTACTACCTTGTAATACACCAGAACCTATTTATTTTTTTTAATATATGGATACGAGGTGAATTGACTCACCTCCATTTCAGCACTGGAGTTAGCGGGTGGATGTGCGTGCTGACAGGGTTCCCCAGTCCTGTGTGGACGAGTGGCTGCTGTGGGCTTCATTTAGCCGTTTTTTTTTTGTGTCAGTGGTGGTATCGAGCGAGCAGAGGAGCCCCAGAGAGAATCTGATTGTGAATAGTATTACTCAAATGGTTTTCAACCTAAAAAAAAACAAAACAAAAAAACAGTTGCTTCAGGGAAGATTGTCTCGCTAAGCGAGCTAGCAAGCTGCCATGTTTTCAGACTCCTTCTGCCCGCCCACAGAGGAAAAGTGGCCAATCAGAAGGCACGCTGTTTAACACGTCGGGGATAGACTTGCACATGTGCTGTTTAGCTTTGTTAATAATACTATCGTTCGGGTGCCAAACTATAGTATTACGGCACCCCAACGATAGTATTATCACTCAGGAAGAGTAGTATTATCGCTTCAGGAGTGATGGTATTACCAGGAAATTTTTGTATGCTTTTGAACCATTTTATTTTAACAATCCATATATTAAAACCTTATAATCACTGGCCACAATTTTTTCCCATAGACAAACCGAGTTATAATTTGCCATTTTAACTAGCTCAGCTAGTTATAATGGCAAACACGCGCCACCTCTGTCTAGACTGGTCAGCAATTTTTTCCATAGGCTGAACCAGTTATAATTTGCAAACACGCGCCACTTCAATCAAACCAGAGCCATATCCTGATTGGCTCTCCGCTTCTCATGAGCGGGCTAAACACATAACAAACATGGCGGCTCCTCGTCCCGCTTACCGAGGAACTGCCACAGACCAGCTGTCACACCGGAGATCGTCTTTTCTTTCACAACCTCTTATCTGGTTGATCCTGCTATCCGTAACCCATACAGCCCGAGACATGCCTCAGAAACAAAGCACCGTGCTGGAACGGCTGGCTCCGAAGCGCTTAACAGAGGTAAGCTCTGTTGCAGCAAGTGAAACAAAAATCAACCAAAGCACGAAGAAATACTTGTAAAAAGGAAAAAGATGCCTAACAAACAACAATCTCCTTTTCTAATAAAGATGGTGTGTGTGTGTGTGTGTGACAGTGTGACAGAGTGTGTGTGTGAGTGTGTCAGTGAATCACAGACAAGCAGCATCAATCTGGGAAAAAAATTGCTGACCAGCAATTATAAAAAATAAAGTAATAGGCAGGTGGTTATTTATGAGAATTTTACACAAACCCTCGGTGTGGGATGCCTATATAAACCCTTGGGCCACGCCCTCGGGGTTTATGGGGCATCCCACACCTCGGGTGTGTGTAAAATTCTCATAATAACCACCTGCCTATACATTATTCTCTATGTTATGCCATTGTTATGACATCACTCTGTTGTTAACCCTTCTTGAGTATGTCATATCAATGGAATAACAAAATGGAATGCTCACAACAATCAATGTTCTAACAAAATGAAATGCTCAAAACAATCAATGTTCTGTAAAGTAATTCAGTAAAGTAAAGTAATTCAATCTGCGATTACACAATCTTGGTAGCCCATACACTATAAAAATATAATGTATTGTCTTTGGTAAACAACCGTGCTGAAAACATTTCTTGAGGTTGCCATGACATCTGAAACCCTCTCGAGCTGCACTCTCGAGGTTTACAATGATGTCATGGCAACCTCTCGAAGTGTTTATAACATGTTTATTAACCAATATATATATATATATATATACTGTATATATATACTGTATATATATATAACAACAATCACAGAGAGGTGTTTAGCAATAACTAGTTCGGTGTTTCATTATCAGTGTTTCTGTTTTAGGCAGTTAAGTTATTAAGGATTATCATTTTCCTCATTCTCTTCTGCCTGTTTGGCAGCCTGGTACATTGCAATGTGCTCCAGTAAATTGTTAAAAGCATCAGTGGTCGAACATCCATAGAAAGTTATTATGTTTTGTAATTTTCACTGATATTATTCTTTCTGTGGGGGCTCTCTGCTCCCCACACCACCACCGGTTAAAAAAAATACAACTTTATCGGTGCACCCAGGGAATTGTGGGGGCGGAGCACCCCCACAGAAAGAATATCACTGAATATTGCAAGACATAAGAGCTCGCTAACTTCCAGTGACTTTATGTTCAGTGATATAAATTATTCCAGTACCAGTTAAAGCAGAAGGAAGCAGGGAAGGCAGTCAGAATAGCAAAGGCCCAAACTGAGGAAAAGATAGCCAACTTGATTAAGAAGGGGAATAAAAACTTTTATGGGCACATTAGAGAGTGAAGAAAGACAAAGGGAGGAATACTGAGGTTGAATAAAGAGAAGGGTGGGTGGGCAGAGGAGCAGTGAAAAAGCAGGGATACTGAACAAATACTTCTGCTCAGTATTCACAAAGGAAGAGGAGGAGGAGGTACCTAATCCAGTCAATAGAAGCACTATGGATAGGGGGATCGATATCAGTCCTTTCAAAGAAGAAAGGATTCTGAAAGATCTCCTAAAACTGAAGGTGGACAAAGCAATGGGGCCTGATGGGATTCACCCCAGAATTCTAAAAGAACTAAGGGGAGAACTAGTAACACCATTGACTACCCTTTTCAACAAATCATGGGAGGATGGTGTGGTATCTGAGGACTGGAGGATGGTGGATGTGATTCCACTTCACAAAAGTGGGAGCAAGACCGAGGCAAGAAACTACAGACCTGTCAGTTTGACCTCAGTGGTAGGGAAAATGATGGAATCACTTCTGAAGGAAAGAATTGTTGAGTACCTAGAGGTCAGTGGGGCACAGGACCCAAGGCAGCATGGATTCACAGCTGGAAGGTCATGTCAGGCAAATCTAATTGAGTTCTTTGACTGAGTGACCAAAGTAGTAGACCAGGGAGGGGCTGTGGACATGGCCTACCTAGACTTCAGCAATGCATTTGACACAGTCTCACACAAAATATTAATAAACAAATTAACCAGTCTGGGAGTGGGTCCCAGGGTGGTAGCCTGGGTAAAACATTGGCTGGACAACAGGACGCGGAGCTATTAGTAAACAGAGTCCACAGTGAAGAAAGGAGGGTTACTAGTGGGGTACTGCAGGGTTCAGTATTGGCTCCAGTTCTTTATAATGTCCTTATATGTGACATTGCAGAGGGACTGGAAGGAAAAGTATGTCTCTTTGCAGATGACACAAAAGATCTGCAACAGGGTTGATACACAAGGTGGGGTGGAAAGGATGAGAAGGGACTTGGCAAGGTTGGAGGAATGGTCAGATGTATGGCAGCTTAGAGTCAATGCAAAGAAGTGCAAATTAATGCACCTGGGAAACAAAAATCCAGGGGAAGTGTACACAATGGGGTGACATAATGACAACAAAAATGGAAAGGGACCTGCGTGGGGGTAGTTATATCAGATAACCTACAGGGCTGGCTTTAACAATTCTGGGCCCCTGTGTGACCATCTCTTGGGCTCCACCACTCCATTCCCTGTTGCCCCCCACTTCCAATGTTTACCCCTCTCCTGAACAGTATGGGACAGAGAGATAGGGACAGGCTATAATGTCATGTCACTAGGCACTAGCTTTGATGATATTTGTAATTGAAAGTGATATTAAAAAAGTGGTAGGTGCCCAGTGGCGGTGCATTGTATTCTCAGTGGCATGCCCTGTCTAATTTACAGGAATGTCGGTCAGGGGCATGCCACTGGAGGAATACAATGTGCACTGCCACTGGGCACTGTAATACTCTTTTTTAAAATATCACTCTCTTACAAATATCATCAGAGCTAGTGCCTAGTGACATGACATTATAGCCTGTGCTTACTCCTTTCTCTATATCCCATACTGTGTAGTAACCTCTCTATCTGCCTGCCTCTGCCTCATCATATGCAATAATAATAATTCAACTTAGTTTTACTATGAAAAGGGGAAAGGGCCACTGTCTAAAATGGAGTATATACCAGCAAGAAAAGAAAAGTGACACAGTGCCCAGTGGCAGTGCACATTGCATTCCTCCAGTGGCATCAGGCATGCCCCTGACTGACATTCCTGTATGTCAGACAGAGGCATGCTACTGGAGAAATGCAATGTGCACTGCCGCTGGGCACTGTGTCACTTCTTTTTCTTGCTGGTATATATTCTATTTTAGAATGCAGCCCTTTACATAGTAAAACTAAGTTGAATTATTATTATTGTACATGATGATCATGAGGCAGAGGCAGTCAGGCAGAGAGGTTACTACACAGTATGGGACAGAGAAAGGTGTAAGAACAGGCTATAATATCATGTCAGTGGACACTAGCTCTGATGATATTTGTAATTGAAAGAGAGTGATATTAAACAAATAGTGATATGGTGCCCAGTGGCAGTGCACATTGTATTCTTCCAGTGGCATGCGCCTGTCTGACTTACAGGAATGTCAGACAGGGGCATGCCACTGGAGGAACACAATGTGCACTGCCACTGGGCACCATATTACTATTTTTTTTTTAATATCACTCTTACAAATATCATCAGAGCTAGTGCCTAGTGACATGATATTATAGCGTGGCTGTCCTTACTCCTTTATCTGTCCCATACTGTGTAGGAACTGCTCTGTCTGCCTGCATCTGCCTCACCATGTGCAATAAAATTCAAAAGGGCCACTGTCTAAAATGGAATATATACCAGCAAGAAAAAAAAGTGACCTCTCTGTCTGCCTGCTCATCATGTGCAATAATAATAATGCAATCAACTTAGTTTTACTGAAAGGGTTACTGTCTCATGCAAGGGCACAAGAAAGATACTGTGCCCAGTGGCAGTGCACATTGCATTCCTCCACTGGTATCATGCCCCTGTCTGACATTCCTGTATGTCAGACAGGAGCATGTCACTTGAAGAATGTAATGTGCACTGCCACTGGGCACAGTATAACTTTTTTTTCTTGCTGGTATATTATATTCCATTTTAGACAGACAATGGCCCTTTTCGTATTAAAACTAAGTTGCTTGCATTATTATTTCACATGATGAGCAGGCCAGGCAGACAGAGAGGTCACTGCACAATATGGGACAATCAAAGGAGCAAGGATACAGGACACTCACGAATATAGTTGTAGGTCTAGATATATGTTATTATTTTTTAACTTAATTTATTTCTGTGAGACTGTGACTAATAACCTCCTGCCTCCAAGGCCCATTCAGTCAGACCCGGGGACACCAAAGGACGACAAACACTCACTCACACCTCAGCTAATCCAATTTGGAAACAAGTTAAATTATTAAACTTTTTCTGAGGTGTGAGGAGTGAAACATAATAGAGCCTGGAGTCTGGAGAGCTGATGATTGTGTGTCACTTGTGAATGAATTGGACTGCTCATCACCCGGGATCGCCGTAAATGACTTAGTACTTACTGAGTGGTTTGTCTAACAAAGTTTTCATTTTAAGTTAAGCGCATCACTTGACTTCAAATGAAAAACTTTGTTAATAGACCACTCAGTAAGTACTAAGTTATTTATGGTGATCCTGGGCGATGAGCGGTCTAATTCACGGGGATAATTTCAGCTGCTGTCAGTTCCTTTTGTTGGCGCAAAAAAAAAGTATTCCGAGATGAGTGCCAGATGGAGCAGGCAGCAAGCACTTACTTTAAGGTGTGTCTGTGTGTGTTCTAATTGTCGATAATGATACCGTGAATCTGATTGTAAAGTCTGTCACTTTAATTGCTGCTGATAACCATGACCTCTGTCTATCAGTTTTCTTCTGTTCTTCTCTGCTTTACAGTTCAATCAGAATGAAGATTTTTAATATGAATGGATCTTGGAGCTAGCTAGCGATTCATGTGGGGGGGGGCTTGCTGGAAGCGGGAGCTGAGCAACAAGGACTGTGGGAATATGTTGCACACAGCACAGACAGTGTTATTTCTAAACAAATATATAAATGAATGAAAAACAATGTTACAGCAGCTTGCTTTCTGTGGTGGCAGTTGAGGCTGGCCCCCAATGTGCTGGGGCACGGCTGGCAAGATGCTAAGGCCAGCCCTGATAACCTAAAGATGGGCAAGCAATGTGAGAAGGCAGAAAGGAGAGCTGGGGTTTACTGGGATGCATAGGGAGAGGCATCACCAGCAGAAAACAGGAAGTTGTTATCCCTCTGTAAAGACAGTAGGTGAGACCCCATCTGGGGTACTGCGTGCATTTCTGGAGACCCCATCTCTGCAAAGACATAGACAGGGTGGAGGCTTTCCAGATGGCAACCAAACTGGTGCAGGGTCTGCACCAGAAGACATACAAAGAGAGACTAAAGGAGCTTAATATATATATATATATATATATATAGTCACTGCTATGGAGCAGGAGGGGTGAATATGATGGAACCTAAGTCCTCTCTTTTTCTACAACACTGTGTATATATATTACTTTTTGCAGGCAGGAAAAAAAACAGTGGTTTATCCAGTTTGCTCTCCTACCTATTCCTACACTAGCTAACGCTGAGTGACTTAGGCTGTGCCCCTTAGTAGCTGCTCAGCCCCCCACATGACCTGATCCTACTCACGTCCGGTTCACCTGTCTGTACCTTTGTCCTGTTGTTGTAAACCCCTTACAGTGCTTGAACAGTTGTTGGCAGTCAATCCTGTGCATTCTCCTGATAAATATAAATGTCTCTATCATGCTGCCATTCCCTCCTAATCTCCAGTGAGTACATATTAAAGCTGCCCAGTCACTCCTCATACATCCTTCCTTAATGGCCTTAAATCACCTTATTCACCCTCCACTGGACTGATTTCTTACAGTCCTTGTTCCTTTTAGGAGAGGATTCAAGAACTGTGGACACTACTCTAAATGCAGCCTCCATGGGACATCTGGAAAGGGGCAAAAAACACTTCCTTACTACTACTGGAGAACCACCATCATTTGTATCCCTGCACTCCTATTGGCTTGCTTGTACATCCTACAATGGACTGTGGCATTTAATTTATCAACTATGATCACCTCAAGGTCCTTTTCCACTATTGTCTGGGCCACCTTGATGCTCCCTAGACAATACAGTGTTTTGGGATTCTTTCTGTCAATATGCATGACTTTTCATTTTTTGCAGAGAATCTGAGCTGCCAGAACCTGGACCACTGTTCCAATCTTTCAAAATCCCTTTTCATATCACCAATACCTTTCATGCTGCCCAACATCCCACATAATTTATTTATTTAAGAGAGGACTAAAAACTGTCCTCTGGCAGTTGGCCTGTTTAGAAAACTGAATTGTACTTGGAATTTGATTTTTTATGGATTTTAATGTCTGTTTTAAATTGTTTAATCTGTAAAGTGCTTTGGATTTGGAAAAGTGCTGTATAAATAAAAACATATTATTATTACTATTATTATAACTTAACATTATCTGAAAATAGACTAAGCTTACTTGTTCTTCCCTCACCTACAGTACGTCTCAGATAAATAAGATAGAGTACTTGGGCCAGGAATGACCATTGAGACACCCCACTTGTCACTGCCTTATTGTATTAGTGTTGTCCATTTACTGACACCCTTTGCATCCTCCCCACAGACAATTTACAGTCAGCCTGGTCAGACCCTCCCTCAATCCTAGGTTCACTAGCTTCCTCACAAACATTCTATGTGGCACCAAGTCAAAGACCTTTGTAAAATCCAGTGGCTTTCTGACCTCTGTCTCTTGGCATTGCTTGCCTCTGGAATGCCACAGTCTACGTCTGACAAGTAAAGGGTAGCTGTCTGGGTCACATTACCTACAGTAATGCAACTGCCTTCCTTATTAACTATTATAGAGCCCTATCTCCTTCTTTGGTCTGGTTAGAGGGTCTGTAGACCAGTCCTAGCTTGATATCCGTACCCCCTCCACTGCTAGTTTCACCCCTGGTGATTCCACCACTTCCTCCCCCTTGATCTGTTTTTATATTGTGACTGTTTTCTCCTCTTTTATAAGCACTGAAAAATTTGTTGCAGTACTTTAGTTAGAATTACTGTGCACTTGAGGAAATAAAGTTAGAAATAGCATCTGATTGTATACAAGAAAGCTTGCAGTACAAAACAATTGCTTATGCTCATATTCAGAGAGACACATCTGCACATAAAGTCAAGGACTACAAATACAAAGGTTGCAATATAGAACCTGTGTCTGTGTCAGAGTCTGGATTGTTTCTAATAGTTCTGTTTTAAATTGGAATTAATGTTAATAATAAAAAACAAGCACAAAATGGTGTGGCATCCCACAGCTGCTATAATGATCAGCCAGGTTTAACTTGCTAATCAAATCAGCACTTGTTTATAATTACTGGTGACCATAAATATCAACCAGATTATTGTTTTGTTAAAAATACTCATCAACCAGATTTTGGGTTATTATGCTCCAAAGACAATAATAACCCAAAATCCGGTTGATATGACACTTCATAATAATCTGAAATCTGGTTGATATGACAGTCCCCAAAGAAACAGTGTATCTGAAGCTCACCACATGGTAGTGTCTCTACCTGAGAGTATCTGTAAATATCACGCACCACGCACTACCATTGAAGAGACCCAGACCATGGGTAATGGACGACTCAGACTCAAAGTAAGACTATTAGTTAGGTAAGTACATTTTAAAATCCAAAACTAATAACAGACATTCTCAATCTAACCTTTAAAAACAGCCAAAACCTTAAAGTTCACTTGAGAAATCACCCACAGAAATGAATACTTTTCAGACACTCCCTAACCTTTTTTTTTTTTAACTCTCCACAGATCTCCAACCAGCAGAAAGACCCTATCTAAACTGAACCACTTCCGGGCCTTCCCTTCTTATTCTGTCGAAAACAAGACACCGCAAAAAATGAACTGTTAACTGTTCTTGTTAAAAACTTTAAAATTTAGTTATTGCATGCATTCTTTAGCCGTTCTTACTTATTTTTAAAACCTTCAAACCACAATGCAGAACTGGAACACCTGCTGGACTACAGCATCGAAACCTGGTATTTATGGCAAAAGTTCAGACTTTAAAACTGTTGCATTCCATTAGTTCACAAAGAGTACTTCAACTGCAGTGTTTTCTGCTGTGTTTTCTTCAAAAATAAAACTGCACGCTAGCTAAAAAAACGTATTTTTCTTTCAAGCTGCTAGAAATACAGTCTAAACCTCCGCACCGGCAATTATAAAAAATAAACAGTAGGCAAGTTTGATGTTATGGATTTTTTTCAAACACCCTCGGTGTGTGATGACCACATAAACCTCACAAGCTTTGCTCTCGAGGATTATGGGTCATCACACACCTCAGGTGTGTGAAAAAAATCCATAACACACACTTACTGTACCTAGCCATTATTCTCTATTTAATTTGTCTGTTACTAAGCAAATGATGTGCAGTATCACACAAACCTTTGATTATAAACATACTGGCCAGAATATTTAAAGGCGTTAACAAGCACTTACAGGGTTAACGCCTTGCTAACAGTGATCTACAAGATCTAACTTCAATTATTTTTAAACACTGGTGCCTGTGTCATTGGAGCTGCCATGTCATCTTTAATCTGACTGCTTAAAGTTTGTGACTGCCATTATGTCTCCTGTTCCCCTATTTGATTTCCATTCTCCTTACAGAATTTCCACCAGCTAGTATTGCATCTGCCTGATGTCTTTATCTGAAAGAGTATTTTAAATTTTAGTCATAAATAATGATCTATCCATTGTATAATTTTATTTTATTAGGTTGACCTTCCTCTTTTTGTTAAATTATGCTATTGCTGGACCAGTATTGCCTACAGTGCATGCAATAGTCAAAATCTCTACTTAATGTGCTCTAAGTTATATTGCATTTGTACTGTGCCTTGACCTAAATATTTTATTTTCTGACCCCCCCCCATTTCTGATACTATAACCACTCTGGGCAACTTGCACTCACTCTCTACAGAGGTTCAAATGCCATCTTAGACTGTATATTTTGCATGTAAGTACATGCTGAATGGGGTGCCTGCATTCTCCTATTTAATAAGCAGGTTCTGCAAACACATGGGCAGTATGAAACTACTCATATTTATCTTGGTTTGTCTTCTCCTGCTTTGTGACAACACTGAAAGGAACTAGGGCTCTAATATGCCCTCTTAGACCCACTCTACCATTCCTTCTATGTGCAATGGTCAGAAGCTATGCAATATTAACATCAATCAATCAATCAAGCAGTCCAAATATTTATTTATCCAGGCAGACACCATTGAGCAGGGCTCATTTTCGAGGTGGATCTGGGTAGAATACAAGGTCAATATAACCACACAAAATACAAACACAATATATAATGCATATACAAAAATGGATCCAGAGTGAATACAATGAACAAAGTGCTTAGCAACAGTAGTCATGTAGTCAGTTTTACATGCAGATTTAAGGTATATCTGGGAATAGGGACAATATATATATATATATATATATATATATATATATATATATATATATATATATACATTCCAGAGCAGCATCCAACCAGAGAAGAGGATCACAAGTATATATAAGGAGTAATAGTCAGAATGAGTAGTGTGGAGGGGGTGAGGGAGAGAACTGATATCATGGGGAGGGATGGAGGGAGATCATACTGGAAACATAGGAAGGAGTGGAGGGTGACTGTAAGAGAAGGAAACAAGCATTTGTCAATGCCGAATGTTGTCTTGCTGGCATTGGCATTGGTAGTGCCAGAGTTAGAGACGCATAATAGGAATGGCAGTGAAGTATTGAAGTGACGCCAATCCCAACCCCACCCTGTAGAGACCGACAGGCATTAGGGTGTGCCTTTGGGTTGTCAGCTATAATGGTCATGGCATTGTACCGCACCCTACCCTGTAGACACTGACAAGTGTTGTGGTGTGCTTTGGGGTCTTTGGGAGTTATATGTACCCCATTTCATAAGGAAATATGCTGAGGTGGATGCAGTATAGGAGAATGGGGTGAACTTTGTGGCCGAACAATGCAAGGCACACCACGATTCCTGTCACTGGCTGCAGGGTGGAGGTGGGGTTAGAATGGCGTGAGCATTACAGCCGATGATCCCAAGTCACACCACTGATGCTTGTCAGTCTCTACAGGGTGGGGTGCTACAGTTGGAAACCCTAACACCATAGGCGTGTGTTGGTATTTTCACTCCAAATTTTCAACATGGCTTTTTTGTGAGCCACCTCATGAAAGCGGCACAATCAGTTTGTAAGCTGAAAGGTGGTTTTGCACAGCAGCTATGCCATTTGGTGACATGGGGATGAAAACACATTTTGGGCAGGATGTGGAAAATGACAACTGTATTGTTCATGAGGAGGCATAAAAAATGGCAAAGTTGAAAATCTGGAGTGAAAATATGAAAAATTGGTGAAGTCATGAACATGCATAGAAACTGCGCAACACACGTCCGTAACCCAATTATTTTTGGGAGTCTGTTAGCTACATTTTTAACAAAGGCATTTTGCGACCTCCCCTCATGGACAGTGGCACTGTGATTTTGTGAATCTGTCCCAAAAGTTGATTTCCCACAGTGACCACGCCATTGTGCACCACAGGTGTGGAAACACATTTTGGGCAGGATGTGAAAAATGACAGCTGTATTATTGATAAGGAGGTGTGAAAAAATGCCAGTGTTGAAAATCTGGTGTGGACATATTGCAAATTAGTGAAGTTACAAGGGTGTGTGGAAACTGCGCAACACACACTTGTAACACTGTCATTTTATGGAGTTTTAGCACCAAATTTTCAACATAGTTATTTTAGGACCTCTGCTCATGAACAGTGTCACTGTCATTTCCTCAAACTGTCCGGAAAACTGATGTTGTACAGCGACCATGCTAGTCTGCGCCGGACGTGGGAAAACACATTTTGGCCAGGATATGTAAAATGACAGCCATACTGTTCATCAGGAGGTGTGGAAAATGCTAATTTTGAAAATCTGGAGTGAAAATATTACAAATTCATGAAGTTACGAGCATGCGTGGAAACAGCACAATGCATGCTTGTAAAACAACCATTGTTGAGATTTTTTTCACCAAATTTTGCAACATAGTCTTCTTGAGGGCCCCCCTCATGAACAGTGGCACTGTCATTTCATTACTTGATCCCAAAAGGTGATTCCATGCAGTGACTGTGAAATCACCTTTTGGGACCAAATAACGCCATGACAGTGACTGAATTCATGAGGAGAGGTCCCAATAACCCCATGCTGAAAAGTTGGTGCAAAAAGTCTAAAATATGCCCGAGATATGCATAAAAGTTGAAAAAACCCTATTTATGCCATTATACAGCTTACTGGCATTTCTTCAGTTCGCAGTCGGCTTTGAAGAGTGCAGACGTGTTCCCGGTCCACCGAAGATCACCGTGCCAGACTCCAGAGGTATGTATGGGGTGAGAGGTTGTGTGGAGAGGCAGGATGTGCAGATGGTGGGTGTGGGTTATGGGAGGGGGGCAGGAAACAGTGAGGACCATTTTCTTTTTCACAGGGTTAAAAGAAAAAAAAAATTGTGACACAGTTTTTATTTTTCAGGGGATTTGGCATGCTGGGGTGGGCTCCCAGCATGCCACCTAAGTGTATTGGGAGGATGCTGCAGCCAATGGGGATTGGGCACCCCATTGGCACATAATAAATGGGGGGTACATTATGCCGATGGGAAGTGGGCTTTCCCATCAGCACATACATTGAGGCAGGGCATGCCAACAGGGGGATTGGGCACCCCCAAAGTTGGCATTATGGCAGGCAGTGTGTTGCCATGGTAAATGTTTTTTCTCACCAGGGAAAGCACGTCGGGAGGTCCGCTGCATATGATGAGCTTTGCTCGCATTGCAGCAGACTTTTTCTTAGATGTGCTAGCTACATTATGTATGCATGGTGTGGCACTGGCATGAAGGCTTGTTATGGAATGAGGGACGTACCTACTGATGCGTGCCCTGTATTTGCCCAACAGTGACCGTGCCTCCAAATCTGCTACTACTGCAATATGTTGGCTGTGCATGCGCTAGCCAACATAAAAAGGAGGCACACTTATACAGGGGCTATATGGCTCGGACTGCTGAAGATGTGCAACTCAAGGGAGGAGGTGAGTATTCACAGGGAGATGGTACACAGCTGATTAGGTTACTGTTCCTGTCATAGAGTTCAGAGGTTGGGGGTATGCAGGGATGCTGAGATGTGGTGGGGGTAGAGGGGAGGAGTAAGAGTAACCAAGTGAAGGTGAGGTGAGACCAGGCAGGGTCAAGAGAGGAGAGGAGAGGAGTAACCAAGTGAAAATAAGGTGAAATCAGGTGGGGCCAAGATGTGGCACTGAAATAGCTGGGGCATATTGGGAACAAGAGAAACAATTATGGGATTCCTTGTAAGAATGGGCATAGAGTGTTTTGAATGCTGCTAAGTTAATAGGGTGAGTCAGTTTCAAGGTTTTTTGCAACTTGTTCCACAATACAGGCAGCATGTAGCTTATGGAAGCCCTACCAAAACATGATTTGACCTTAGAAACCAACAGAGAAATATAGGAAGTACTTCTCAAGGCATACTTGCCTAACAAACTTAATGGTAGACAATCAGAGATATAATGGGTCAGTTTCTTAGAAATGGCTCTAAGAGTCTAAATTACAGCATTTCTTTGATGTCTATAATTAAGGGATGAACAACCCACAGCAGCATGCAAAGAACAATGATGCGTAGAGAAGGGAAGACCAGAGATAAACCGTAAGGCTCTATGGTAGAGCATGTCAAGTTTTGTGAGCACTGCAGCAGGGTCCTGGCTGTATAGGAAGTCTGTGTAGTCCAGTAGGGACAGGAAGGTAGTTTGGACCAGTCTCAACTTGGCATCTCTTGAGAGAAAATGGTTAATCCTAGAGAAGAGACCAAGTCTCTGTCTGAGTTTTTTTGCCAGTTCTTCTATATGGTCAGTAAAGGAGAGTTTGTAGTCAATCCAAACTCCCAGGTTATTGAACTTCATAATATATTCTAATGGTTCACCTACGATTGTAGTAATTGGTGGGATTATTCCAGAGGTGACCAGGTTAGATGCATGAGTGAAAGGCAACAAGACCATAGCTTTGGTGATCTTAGCATTTAGGAGTAACTTTTGATTTATAAGCTGTAGCTGCAACTGACTTGAATTCAGTTTGGAGGTCACTACATACCACATTTGGGGTAGGTCTGCTAGTGTAGATCATTGTGTCATCTGCAACCAGATGTATGTTAGCCTCTTTTATGTTCACATTGATATTATTAATATAAATTGCAAACAACAAAGGGCCCGGGATGGAACCTTGCGGTACATTTCTCAGTAGGGATTTTAGTGGAGAGAGTTCAAATTCTGCCTTTACCTGCTGTAGATGGCCAGAAAGGTAACTGTCAAAACCATCTCAGTGATAGGTGGTCCAGACAAATATTCCGGAGGGCAGTGAGCAGTAGTCTGTGGTCAACAGTGTTGAAGGCCTTGCTTAGGTCCAAAAAAACTGAGCAGACAAAGTATTTATTGTCCAAGTCACACTGCAAATCACTGATCACTTTAGCAAGGGCTGGGATAGTGTTATGTTGTGCTCTAAAGACTGATTGTAAAGGGCTGAGCAGGTTTGCAGATCCTAGATAGTTCCTAAGTTGAGTATTCACTATTTTCTCCAGTAATTTGGACAAGGTAGGGAGTAGGGAGATTGGACAGTAATTGTTTAGGTCACTGAGATCACCAGATTTGAACAGGAGGATCACATGAGCAGTTTTCCAAATGGGTGGGAGGTCTCCCACAGAGAGGGATAGGTTAAAGAGATATGTAATTGGCACTGCTAAAACTTGGCAACCAATCTATAGGAAATAGGGTTCAAGAAAATCATCTCCAACACTTTTCCTGGTATCCAACTGTAACAGAAGGTCTTCAACTTCTTTTAGAGATACAGGCTGATGGGAGAATGCAGAGTTGGTGATGGGGATATCCTGGTCTTGAGCTCTAAGTTGCGAATGCAGATTACAGGCAGGGGAATTATCAAATGCTAACCCCGGTGCTGCAAAATGGTTGTAGAGTGCATCAAGGATTGTCAGTCTGTCCAAGATTGTGGATGCTCTGGTAGTGATTTCTGTAGATAAAGAATTTCCAGATGTATGACCAGTAATGTCCTTTATTGTTCTCCAAAATTTGGCAGAACACTTCATGAAAGAGTTGAGTTCTGAGTGGTAAAAAGTAGCCTTTGCCATGCTAACCATCCTAGTGCAGCAGTTCCTTGACCTCTTAAACAAACTCCAGTCATTTGCAAGCTTAGTTTTGCAGGCAATTTTCCAAAGAACATCCCTGCAACATTGCAGCCTTCAGACCCGGTGTAAACTACCAGTAAGATTTTTTCCTGATACAGACTTTTGTCACTGGTGCATGTCTGTCTAGAGCCCCTGGTACAATTTCGTGGAAAATGTCATATGCTAAGGTCATGGATTTTGCTAAGTAAAAGTTCTGCCAACGTAAAGAGTCTCGATGGTCAGTTATGTAGGCAAAGGGATCAAAGTTGCATCTACACCTCTTAGTAGTAAATTTGAAAGCAGACAGAGGTTTTAAGTGACACTGTCAACCTTTTTTGCATCATATTATTTCTAGGTAAAAACCCACATTTTATGATTGCTTACCTTCTCTAAAATGCATTGATGTTGCTGGTTGTTTAATCTGCCTCCTTGCTTATTAGAACTGAAATGCATGGGAATGTATAGTTATACACAGCCTTGATTTGCTCCAAATTGTTTACCTAAGCTTATTGCATACTTACTGAACATTAGAAACACCCTCAAACAGTGCAGCCACTCATGATACAATAGTCTCATCTACTCCCACTGCATAATGAGTGGCTAGATTGTGTTGGGGGTGCTCCTGAGTTCAGGAAAGACAGGAAAGATGCAGTTCTAGTTGGTCAAGAAATGTAAACAAACATGTTTTGGTGTGGTAACACCAGTCTGGTTGACATTCAGTTTTTTTTACTTTTTGAAAGGAAAAAGGAGTCTGAATCAAACAACCAGTTACATCAGCAGTTTCTATAGAATGAGACCAATCTTAAAATGTGTTTTCTAAACTAGGGACCCTTTGAGGCCAAATGGGGTTGACAGTGTCCCTTTAATATTTGATCTTACACAGGTGATAAAACAATGATCCCTAATATCAGAGAAAAATACCCCAGCATGGGGAAATAAGTGAGGTTTGCTGACTACAATAATGTCCAACAGGGAACTATTGTTTGGGTTTTTCTTGTTAGGTCGCATTACATCATTAATGTGTTGTAACAACCCATGGGAGTCACAGAATGATTTAAGTGGTGTTGAAACACTAGAAAACCAGTCTAAGTTGAAGTCCCCTAGTACTATAGCCTCAGAGGACCCAGATCCCAGAATGCTGCTTAGATGCTTCAAGAGTTGTAGGCCAGTCAGCAGAGGCCTATAGCTGCCTGTCACACAAAGTGAGACAGTGGTAGAAATCTCTACTTTGAGAGATAGACATTCAAATTCATTAGGGATGGAGGTCAAGTCAATGACTGAGATGGAAAATGTGTCCTTAACATAGAGGACAACACCAGCACCTCTAACCTCCTGTCAGTTCTAAATAGAGAATAATCAGGGATGTTCACTTCATTTTTCAGTAATACCCAGTCTAAGCCACGACTCTGTAACCACCAAAACATCAGGTAAGGTGTGGCAAATCTAAGCCTGGATAGAGGCAGCTTTTTTTAACAAACTACACGCATTGACATGCATGAAACTCATGCCTTTAAGGCTTAGCAAGTCAGCTGGGGATGCTATGGCTGCCGGAGGACCAGGGTTAAGCTCGACATTACCAGAGCACAACAGTAAGAGGAGCAGGAGTTTTCTACTGGCACCTAGGAAAGATTTGAAAACTCTTATCCTATCACGTCTGTGGGGATTATTGGAGAGGATTGGTGGGTCCTTAGGGCTGAAGATTTGCTGACCTAAAGCTATGTAAATGAAGACCCTAACTGTATAAGGTAGGGAAAACTGGTTAATATAAAAAGAAGGAATAGCACCCTGTTGGGCCAGCTCAGTAAGAGTTCTGGCAGGCCAAGGCAACTGTGTGGTCAGCTGCAGATTTGGGGTCTTGAAAATGCATAAATACCGGTTGGTGTAATCAGGGATAACGTGGTAGTCCCATGAAAAATTATAATCATATGCCCCATCAGGAGATGGCTGCAAAAACAAGTTTGAGTCTAATGAACTGAGTAAGAGAAGGGACAGACAGAAAAGCCAATAACTCACCCGCATTGTTGGGGCGGGATGTGACAAGCACTATAGTAATTACCATACATTGATATCTGTGACCAGAAGGGCAAAAAAATAACAGTCCCCAATATTATCACAGCCTCAGGGTAGCATGGACTGTGTACTAGTGCCCAAATTAGCTTCCCAGTTCCAAGACAGTGTCCAAGCACAGACTGTGCATCGACGCAAAGGAGAACAAGGGTCATAAACACCTGAGAAGGAAAGTAGTGCCCCTTAAGGTAACAAAGAGAGGGGAGGAGTGCTAACAGAGGTCAGCTATTAAGGAAGTGTCTTAGGGGAGAAGGCAGGGTTTATGAGTATTTAAGGTGGCCTGGGGAGAGGGTGGAGATGTGGGCTAAAAAAAAGAAGCAGGAATCCATACAGCCTGGGAGAGACCAGGGCTGCATCCAGGTCTGTACCTGATTCTGGAGCTTGAAGGGCAGGTGCAGCAGGCTCCAAGCACTACAAGCACTGCAGATGCTCAGTAGCTCCATTCCGGACCATGGTCGGTGGTCGTAGCCCAAGCAGGCTGTAGGGTGCCTGGAGGAGAAAGGGACAGACAGGGTTAGATAAAGCTCAGGATTGGTGGGAGGGTTTGCGCTAGACAAAAGTGCACAAAGCAGCCGTAACACTGAATGGTTTTTAAAATCGGAGGGCGGTCACAGACAACAAGCAAGGTGCCATCTGCATCTGCAAGTCAATATAACACAAAAGCGCACAGAGGAGCTGCATCCTTAATTGGTCTTAAATCAGGGGAGGTCACAGACAGCTAGCAAGGCGCCAGCTGTATCTGCAAGACAGAGGGGTAAAGGGACAATAGTCAGGGTGGGCAAAAAAGGGAAATTAAATTTAACAGTCAGTCTGAACTTAAACCAACAATTAAGATCTTGCATGGGCAGCTTTACTCAAACCAACAATTAAGATCCTACACAAATAAATGCGTACAATCTTAGTTCGGGGTTAGCCTAACATAGCAAACTCATTAAATTATATACAGTAGTGTCCCTGTTACAAATAATCAATATAAAATGAAGTATTGCAGCTGTATTTCGATGACCGCTGAGGCGCTTTGGATTTCAGCACCAAGCGGGAGACTGCTCGCCTGCTTTCTCACAACCTAGTGAAAGTGTATGCAATTCACAGATGGGGGAACCCAGGGAGGCAGTAATTAGATCAAAAATACCACAGATATAGGTCAGGGTTGATAGGAAAGTTTTAAATTAAATCCAAATGTTGTAAAAGTTTGAAGATATCTGGCAAGAGAGAATGGACTAATCAGAGAGCACTGGTCTGTAAAACAACCAATGAGAGTTTAACTCTTGAAAGCACTGGTATTTTCAAAAAAACAAGCAGGAATCCACACAGCCTGGGAGAGGCCGGGGCCACATCCAAGTCCATGACTTATGCTGGAGTTTGGAGGGCAGGTGCGGCAGGCTCCAAGTGCCATGGAGGCACAGTAGCTCCATTCCAAACTGCGGTAGGTGGTCTTAGCCAAAACAGGCTGTAGGATGCCTGAAGCTGGAGTTTGGAGGGCAGGTGCAGCAGGCTCCAAGTGCCACAGAGGTGCAGTACCCACATTCCAGACTGCGGTCGGTGGTCTTAGCCCAAGCTGGCTGTAGGGCATCTGATGCATCAGGGGTCTGATATTCAAAATTTTGTGCAGGTGCTAATGGGTCTTTGCTGAGATCCTTATATCCAAAAGAGGCATTTGTGCAAGCAAAGAGGGTTAGCTCCCATGCAAAACATAAGGCACAGTATGCAGGTAGGCAAACAGAGGGGCATGGCCATGAATAGCCAAACTTCCCCATATTCAGTAGCTTTGCAATGCACAGAAGAGGTTAGTGTGGTCCTTTTTGTGCAATACAAATACACCAAACAAAACCCTGACTTAATCCAGGCAGCTCTAGAGGCTGCCAGAGGTAATGTAGTCACCTAGCCAGTTGGCTGCTGGTGGAGCACATCTGCCCCCTGTAGTCCATGACACCCCCCTCCTCTGATCACCAGCCCCCAGGAAAAGTACAATCCTCCTTGGTGCTAGTGCTCCCCAATCCCTCCGATCACCAGCCCATATCAAAAACTACAATCCTCAATGGTGCTAGTAGTCCTGCCTCCCTCCAATTGCCAGCCCATTGTAAAAAGTACAATCGTCCCTGGTGCTAGTGGTCCCCCCCCATCCAATCACGTACTAGGTCATAATGTCATACGCTTAATAGTATACAGCATTATGTGTGAACCTTGAACCTGGGCGCACTCTGTGTTGGACCTCCCGGAGTTAGAATGCTAAGTGGTAGGGTCCAGAGGTGCAGCCCCCAATAACGGGAGGTGTGGAGGGCAGAGCCCCCCACAAAATAAAATAAGTTTAGAAATCGAGCAATGTGATTAAGTTGCACGGCATTCTGCTGTGTGACATTTTGACCCCGTGCCATCCAATCACCAGTCCTCAGTAAAAAGTACAATCCTCCCTGGTGCTAGTGGTCCCCCCTCCATCCAATCACCAGCACATACCAAAACTACAATCCTCAATGGTGCTAGTGGTCTTGCCTCCCTCCGATTGCCAACCCATTGTAAAAAGTAGAATCCTTCCTGATGCTAGTGGTCCTCCCTTCATCCAGTCACCAGCCTATAGTAAAAAGTACAACCCTTTCTGGTGCTAGTTGACCACCCCCATCTGATCACCAGCCTGTAGCAAAAAGCTCAATCCTCTCTGGTGCTACTGGTCCCACGTAAAACATTTAAATTACCACTGTATATTTTGGGACTTGAAACAAATAAAGTTACTGTTTGGCATAATCTGAAAACCTTTCATTTGTGGTAGCCATCCAATATAAGTAAATCAAATTTGCCTCCGCGTGGTTTGAAATATCATTATCTTGCATGCTGATCTGCAATGCTAACACTTCTTTGTGCCTTGTGTCACTGTTTATAAGTCCATTACCATTGCATTATTTTAGATGTGGCTTAAGTCCAGAACCCCTGATTTTATTTATTTATTTATTAAGCATCAGTTTACAACCTTTGAGCCAGAGGCTCGTTTACAAAGGTATGTCGTCACAGAGAAGACAATACAGTGATAACAACTTAGTACAGAGAAACAGTGTACAGTTTTTTTTTTTGTTTTTTTTTGAGGATACAGGAGGACAGATGAGATCAACAGTTTACCACATACAGGGTTGGTGAAGTTAACATTGTTCAGGAAAATAATTAGAACATCAGAAAAACATAGGATATCAATACAGTGTGTTTTAGAGGAGTCAACAGGGAGGTAACAGGAACCAAGGGTAGAGAAGGTAGAGGATTTGAGCAGCCAACAGGGGGCTTTGTCAGAGAGTGAGCAAGATAGCTTAGAAACAGCAACAGCTGCGAGTGGTGAAAAGGTGGTTCCGGAGGGTGGTTTTAAAGCAAGAGATTGTGGGGGTGTCTGAGATACTGGCAGGGAGGGAATTGTACCAAGACGGGGGCACGGTAGTGGAAAGCCCGTTGTCCATGAGAGGTCCTTGCCCTAGGTACCTTCAACTTGGTTTTACAGGAGGACCGTGTTGAAGCTAGAGAGTTAACACGGTGGATAACGGCAGTCAAACCAGGAGAAGAGAGCCCAAGGAGAGTTTTTTTTGTAAGGATGCAGGTTTGATACCTAAGACGTTCGTCAAGATTGAGCAGATTTGCCTGGGAGTAAAGATGGCAGGTATGTGTAAGTCTAGGAGCACCTAAGATTAGTCGACAGGCCTTATTTAAGGTGAGGCCGATTTTGTTTAGCGAGGTCTGGTCAGCAGCCCCATAGACTGGTAAGCCATAGTCAACAAGTGACAGAATGGAGGACATAACTGCGAGTCGAAGGGCATCGGGGGGGGGAGACAGTGTTTGTGGCGGTATAGGATTCACAACCTAATATTGGTGGTCGAGGCTAAGGCAGAGATATGGGAATGGAACGTGAGGTCAGGGTCAAAGGTTATCCCAAGGTATTTGTATGTGTAAACTTGTTCGAGTGGGAACATAGAGCTGGCGAAGACTTGAAGTTGGAAATTACTAGCTTTGTTTTGGGTGTGGGAGAAGATCATAAATTTGGTCTTTTTAAGATTGATAACCAGTCTATGTTCTTTAAACCAGGCTTCCAAGTCTTTATAGGATAATTGCAGGGAATCTTGGGAGGTGGTGGGGTTACGGTCAGAAGCGAAGATAACAGCATCATCTGCATAAAGGAGGAGTTTACCAGTACAGGCACCTGGCAGGGTGTTGAGATAAAGGGGAAAAGAGCAGGGGCCCAAGAATAGAGCCCTGGGGAACCCCAGATCGGATAGGGCAGAGGTCAGAGAGAGAGAGTGCCATTGATTTTTACACGCTGGGACCGGGCAGACAGATAGCTGGAGCACCATGAGACAGATCCTGCAGCAAAGCCAGCGTGGCTGAGTGCATCCAGCAGGAGAGGATGGGATACGGTGTCAAAGGCTTTTGACAGATCGATGAACACTGCACCAGCAAGAGATCCCGAGTCCAGGGAGGAATGGAGGAAGTTAGAAAACTCGATGAGGGCGGTATTGGTGCTGTGCCCTGCATGGAAGCCATGTTGTTCAGGGCAGAGGATGTTGTATTTGGTAAGAAACTCAGATATTTGGGAGGATACTACTTTCTCTAAGGCTTTCGAGAGTGGTGAGAGGATTGAGATGGGATGATAATTACCAGAAAGGGCCCTATCTCCACCCTTATGTATGGGAGTGACAGTGGCAATTTTCCAGGCTGATGGAAATTGCCCTAGACAGAGTGATTTGTTGAAGAGGCAAGTGATTGGGGCGATGACCTGGTCCAATGCCAGGCTGAGGAGTCTGGGGTCCAAGGAGTCACTGCCAGTGGTGTTGCTTCTTAGGGCCTTGGTCAGATACGGTCTGACTTCATTGACCGTAACCCAGTGGAAGTGGAAAGATGCATGTGAGAGAGCAGGGTCAGGAGAGTGAGGAGGGGGGTCAAAACAGTTGCTAGGGAGTACAGAGCTAAGGTCAGTAAAGGATTTATTGAGATGGCTAGCAATGAGGGTAGGATCAGTAGAGATAATACCCTCAATATTGATTTGAGAAGGTGGAGGAGAGCGTGTACCACCATTTAGTTGTTTGATGTTATCCCAGAAGGTTCTAGCATTCCCCCAGGATGAGGTGAGTGAGGCCTGATAATGATCGGCCTTTGCTCTGCGTATGGCCCAGGTGCATTTATTTCGGGCAGCAGCATATGCCTGTCTGTCAGCAGGGTGGCCAGTTTCCATGGCTAGGTGCCACAGGTTATCCCTGTGCCTAAGGAGTTGGAGTAGGGAAGGAGTGACCCAGGGAGTACGGCATACCTTGGAACGGAGTTTGGTTAGGGGTGCGAAGATATCACAAGCTTTGTTAAACATTAAGGTGAAGAAGGCCAGGGCCGAATCAAAGTTAGGGCCGGTCTCAATGGGAGATCAGTCAACTTGGGCTAGAAGTTGCTTCAGGCCTCTCAGCCCACCTGGTCGCAACCGCTGCCATAGGGTGGCCTGTGAAGTGGTTTTGGATAGGGACATAATCCAACGGAAAAGAATAGGGGAGTGGTCCCTGATTCCATCCAGAAGGACTTGTAGATTGCTAACTTGGTTAGGTCGGTTGGTGAGAACTACATCCAGAAGAGTGCTCGACCCCGTTGTGGGGTTCACTCTTGTTGGTTGGGTAACAAGTTGCATTAGATCAATAGCAGTAAAGGAGTCGCAGGTGGAGGAGGATGTGGGGCTAAGCCAGTTGATGTTTAGATCACCCAGGAGAATATGCTCAGGGGAATGTGGTAGATAGGTGAGATACTCTGTTAGAGGGACCAGGGCCTGAGTTTGATTTTTTGGGGGAATATAGGCGGAGGTTAGAAAGAGGGGGCCTTTAGAGGGGTCGGGGGTAAGCTTTAGGGTAAGGGCCTGGGCACTAAGGTTAAGGACACGGGCTGGGAGGGCTACACCAGGAAGGGAGTCTTTGATATAAATAGCACAGCCTCCACCTAGTCTCCCTACACGGTCTTCTCGAAAGAGGGAGTAGCCAGGGAGTGAGACAAGGGAGTCAGGGGTAGAGTCAGATAGCCAGGTTTCGACTAGGGAGATGATGTCAGGTTTGTGGACAGTGACCCAACATTGGAGCGAGTCAAATTTCTTCAGGAGACTGCAGATATTCATAGAAGCAATAAGAAGCCCAGTGGATCTAGTCAAGGAGTTATTGTGGGTTGGGCCAGGGTTGGGATGAATGTTCCCTGACAAGAGTAGGAGGAGAAGTACAGCCCTGATCAGGGGGGTGTGGAAGGCATTTTTGCGTCGAGCGAGATAGTAGGAGTGGGAGAGCAAGGGACACAAGGGGTGGGCAAAGAGGTACAGGATGGGCAGGCTAGTACAATAAGTTGCCTGTAGGCACAAAGGGGGAAGGTAGGTGGGGACTGGGGGAGGGTGTGATAGGTTGGGGAGCAAGGAGATAGTAGAAGGAGGTGGGCGACTCTAGGGCCCCAGAGTAGGGGACCTGTGGAGCCATGGGGACACCTGGGTTAGATAGAGGCCATGTGAGAAGAAGGAGGAGGGAGAGGCATGACAAGAGAAGGTGGGCAGCCATCTTAGGATGGGTCTGCAGATAGCAGTAATGAGATGGGTAGGAGAAGGGGAAAGGTCTACTCATAAGTGTAGTTGCCACCTTAGTACAGTGATAGAGCACCTGCCTCAAGTGCATAGGGCACCAGGTTCAAAGCTTACCTAGAGTGACAGAAAAGGTCCCAAGACAGTAGCTGCAGCAGCAGGGTGCAGGGTTCAAAGCCTGCAGTAATACTCTGAAAATATTTTAGCAGACTATGAGGGTTAGAGGCTTTTAGTGTCTTAAAACCTATCACAAACGATAGTCCTATGTGATAGCTGAGTGGTGGAGCTGCTGAGTGAAATAGCAAGAATGCAGGGTTCAATGCCTGCAGTGGCTGCAAGAGAGAAATGGTGAAATATTTTGGCAGACTAGGGAGGTCACAGACTATGAACGTCTTAGAAAGTAAGGATAAAATAGTCAGATACAATGGTTAAGAGGTAGAGCTGCCGACTCTGATAGCAGGGGTACTGGGTTTCAGGACAGAGGATAGGTATTTTTGTTTCTAAGAAGGAAGGGTTAAAACCTTGAAATTAGAGGTAGATATTGGCCTGGTTCATTGGCTTAGTGGTTGGGCTGCAGACTTTGGAGTAAGGGGTACAAGGTTTGAGGCTTGCAAGGGGCCTAGTGGTGGGCTGAAGGGAAGGAGTGAGGAAAGAAGACAGCAGAAAGGATTAGGAGGGAACTGCAGAGACCTCTAGTGGACAGGGATTGCAATAGTTGCTAGGAAGGAGTGGAGAGTGGTTAGTGGTGCCAGAGTGGAAAGTGCAGCAACCCCTAGTGGTCGGAGTGTATAAGCTGCAAATGGGAAAGTGGACACTTAGAGAAATGATGGGTAGGTCATGTGATGTGACACGTGACCTGCCAGCAGCAATAAATGAAGTGCTGCCCCTGGGTGGTTGGGAAGAGCTACACAACAGGCAGGCTGTAGTGCAGGAGGCTTTACCTCTTAAAAGCTCTAGCAATCCCCCAAGTTCCGGCTCTGCTGCTGCATATATATAGTACAATGAATCTAAGTGTATAAACAAGCATGGATGGGATGTTGCTCACTATATCAAGGATAAGGCTGTATTTTTTCATGGGTGTCACAGATTTTACAATTTCCATCAAATACAACCTATGCCATGAAAAAGGTAGTGACGCTGTGAAAATCCCCAGTTCTGTCCAATTGTATTGGCAAGCTCCCTGACTTACTCTCCTGCTGCAGAGACTGAGAGCACCCTGATTACATTTGGTCCATGACAAACTTAATGTAAACTCATGGACTGTTGCTGATGGCTGAATCTGGTAACCACAACCTCCTACTCATTCACTGGGAGATCAGATGTTAACTGCAACATCCTACAGACACATCCTGGATGATTTTGCTGCAAACATGGCTCAATCACAACTCCAGGCACTGCTGACAAATGGAATCTGGTTCTACCAGCAGAATATGGATAGTGGGATCTGCCACCCACCAGCTATTGTCTGCCAGAGTACTCAGTCAAAGAAAGAATACAGACACTTCTAGCCAATAAGTACACCACAGGGCACAAATTAAGAAAATCCTGACACAGATGAAAACAGTCCAATGTGACTTCTGTACAATAGTCAATGCAGCTTAATTAATGCAGAATTCAGGGACTATTGCAGACGATTTACACTTGGTCCATGAAGTGAAGTAAATCAAAAGCTGCTGATGTTGATGCTTTATTTTTCTTTAATTTTTCACATGGATTGTATAATAAAGAAAATAAAAACTATTTATCTGCTTCAATAAATATATGTTTAGTTTGTGATGTGCCATGAAATAGCCAATTTGTTCTGTGAATGCACCATGAAATTGTCAAGTTTTTATTGTGAAACAAATACAGCCCTAATCATGGATAATCTTACATTCTTAGGCAATGGGAGAGACATCTGATAATGGAGTTTGCCCTTTAAGGGGCAGACCAGGTTGTCCTGGTGCACCCCTTCCTTTTCATTAGGATGGTTGTGCTCAAAAGGGGAGGGGGGAAGGAAGGGGAGGGGACAGGGAATAGAACAATGGCCAGGCAACAGGAAGGGGAGGGGCATGTGGAGGTACATAATGGACAGCGCAGAGGGGTTTCAGACACTTTGTGCTGGAGTTTTGATCTAATTGAAACTGTAGCACATCAGATTGGCAACTAGAGAGGTTTGTGCACTAGGATATTGCAGGTAAGAGAGCTTCCAAGAATGAATTAAAAAAAAAGAGAAAATGGTGATAAGAATAAGTAATGATAATATATAATGGTATAGATTACTTTGCTCAAAGCAAAAAAAAAATCTTTATAGTAAAAGAAATCATCTTGTGAAGGTGAATAGTAGGTGGCTAGTTCATTGGATTTATTGAAAATAACTTTTTTAGTTTGTTTCGAGTGAATGCGTTTGGAGAGTTTTAAAAAAGAGTTTACAGCTATACTGAGGTCGCATGCTTTGTGTGGTAGTTGACTGGTGTAATAGTTTTTGTTTGGGGCGAGTTAGCATTGCTGGTGTCAGGGTATGTGTTTTGGTAGTTTGGACCAAAATTTTGCAGCTGCACAGAGGTAGTAGGCCTTGGTACGAATTGTGAGGCGCATAGACATGTAGGAGCGAGGTTAGCTGGATAAGCATGGTGGCCCAGAGAGGATTTTTTTCAGTCAGAAGAGCTGAGGTTGGCTGGAGAAAGCAGCCTGAGAAGGTAGAAGCTGGATTGACTGAGGCCTGCACTGGCCTTTAGCGAGTAGAGCTGGTAGCTTATAAGGTGAGAGTCTGACTCTGAAATACAGGGAGGGGGTTTTGGTAAAGAAGGGGAGCTTTGGCATTGCTCATTGAAGCGAGTTGCATGACTGAGGGGGAAACAGGTATCTGAGGCCTTGCAGGGCGTGGTAGGCGTGACTGAAATCCTTGGAAGAACTGCAGCTATTTGGGCGCCAGGGCACCAGGTTGGTTTTTGCAATGGAGCTGCAGGAATAACAGAGGATCACTCACCCCAATGCAAATCCTTGGTGCTCATTTGTCCCCACAGGGACCCAGTGAGCTGCGCAGAGCAGCACTGCATTTGTTACCGCACGCCAGCTCTACCGCGTGGTTTACAGACAAACCCCCCCGCTACCTCCTGCATCCCCAGGGGAGATCGCCACTGGGGTACCGCCTGCTTCCAGGCTGAAGGGGCTGACCAGAGGGACAGCATCAGTCTCGCTGCCCCATGGCCCCGTAGGACTAGCGCATTAAGTCGGGAGAGGATTTCGGGGGTTATTCGTTGGCTACAAGCCAGTCGTTCAAGGAGTAGGGGGCAAGGGCCTAGGAAGGCTAGCAAAGGGGGGTGATGAAGTGACAGTTGGCATGATGCCATGCTGGGGGGGACGCAGGTTGGACAACTGGGAGGACAAGGGGAGGCCTAGGGAAAGGCCAAGCAGATGGACACACAAAAAAAAATGGCCACACGGCGTGACGTCACATGCCGGGGGGGGGAGCAGACCAAGAGGGAGCAGAGGCCCAAGTTGGCCTAGCAGGACTGATGAGAGGCCTAGCGCCCCCGAGGGGGGGGACACTCGATGTCAGCAAAGGAAGGAGAGGCCTCCCAAGGGGCCTAGCAATGGGCGATGAAGAGCGTCCAAAGGACTGGTGAAAATGAGCCAGGCCATGCGGCGTGATATAACACACCAGTTGGGTCAGGGTGAACAATGGAAGGAGCCCAAGGAAAGGATGTCAAAAAAAAAAAATGAAACAAAGGTCCAAAGAGGTTTCGGCCATGGGAAAGATCCTGGGGGGTGGGGTGGGTCATGTTTTAGGGGGTAGCCGGCACCCGTCAACAAGACTGGGGACAATAATTATATGATGCCCAAGAGTATAAAGGGGCAACAAAAGGCACGTTCATCGCAGTTAGAGGCTGCCTATGGGGGGAGTGGGCCTGGCCTCTCGGGATACTGCCCCAGGCAGAGTTTTTTAATAATGTAATTTTCTTTTCTCTTCTTCAGTGTCTTCACAGTTGGCAAGAAGCAAGGAACATGGCACCCAAGAAGAGCAGGCCTTCGAAGGAAGACACCTACAGGGTGATAATGGAGCTGGCCGAGAAAGCCAATAGAATGTGGGAGTTGGTGGAAGGGGAGGAATCAGGGAGGTCCGGGGAGAAAAGGAAAGTGGTGAAGGGTAAAGAGGGCAGAGGGAAGCGGCCGCCTGAGAAGCCACACAGCCCAGTCAGAGCACAAACACTGATAGCAGGACCTGCCAAGGTGGGTAGTCCAGTCTCTCTGCAACCAGTAGACCCGGTCCCATCAGTACCTCACCAGGACCAGGTGGTGGTTCCCCCAGTGGAGCCCAGTCTGGATCCCCAGCGTACAGTGGTTCCTCCACAGCCACTAGTAGGGCAACCAACCCTCCAGCCAGAGGGAAACGTGCTTGGGCACCAGGATGACAGCAGGCAGCAAAGAGCGAACAAGGCCACAGGTAATGCACCTGGCTCTGTTGGTGACAGCATCAAGGAGTACATAGGTAAAATTGTTTCGGCACTTGGCTCAGGGGGGTTAGGGCCAGATGGAGTCAGCACTGGCCAAGATTAGGGTACAAAAAGAGGTGCTGAAAGAGAAGGAAGGAGGAGTAGAAAAAGAGGGAAAAGGAACAAGGGAGATTGGAACTCCGGGGATGAGAGTGGGGAGAACACTTTCCGTTGGCCACAAAGGAAAAAATATGGAAGGGAGAGTATGTGGATATTTTCGCTTTAGTAAGCCAGGAAGTGACTGTGAAATATGAGGAAACAGAGAATAAAGGAAAGAGTGAAATGGCAGCAGCGGTGGTTTTGTTAGGCAAGAAAGAGGAGGACAAATTCACTAAAGGGAAGACTTGGGAAGGGTGGTTTGTAGGTTTCACCACATTCTCAGCCATAGTATTGGAGAGGAGGCCTGAGTTGGGCATCCCGCTCATCACATACTCCCTGATAATAAGGAGAGCGAAAGCAAAAGGGGGTGTTGGGTGGATATAGTATGATGAATTCTTTCGGCAGAGAATGGCGACATATGGGGATGCAAGATGGGACATGAAACAACTAGACTTGTGGACAGACTACGTAACCGATCAGTCCACGCCTGAGGGAGAGTTTGGAAAAAAGATACCATGCTACAAAGATGTTGCTGGGCCTACAATAGGGCCTTTTGCTCCTGGACACAATGCTGTTTCCTGCACGCCTGTTTGAAATGTGGGGGATCACATCCATCGAGCAGATGCAGGATGACATGGGTCCAAGGAACCCAAGGATCTGGGGGGCAAGGGTCGGGTCAGCAGTTTTTCAGAGAAGGGCAGGGATATAAAGGACAGACATGGAATAGAGGGGGGAGGGGTAGGGGACATGCAAATAGAGGGAGTCCGAATCATTGACCAGCAAGGCCGGGCATCAACCAGAGGAGGAGACCTTGCCGGTGAAAAAGAAATGAGGACAAGGGAGCAATTTAAAGAAGCTAGAACCCCCATCAGGATAGAGGCATGGGGGGAATGGTTAGACAGATACCCAGATAGGAAAATGGCAGAAATGATTAAAAAAGGTTTTCACACAGCTTTTTCATTGCAGTGTGAGGGCCCAAGGCAAGTCAGAGAGGTGAACAATCTGGTTTTAGTGATAGGGAGGGAAGAAATGTTAAGACAAAAAATAGAGAAGGAGAAGGCAGCAGGGAGAATAGAGGGACCATATGATACACCCCCATTGCAGAATATGAAGATTTCTCCATTGGGTTTGGTCCCCAAAAAACAGGAAGGGGAATATAGGGTGATTCATCACCTATCCTTTCCGGAAGGTGATTCAGTGAATGATTTTATCAGCTAGGAATATAGTAAAGTGACGTATTCCACCCTGGAAGATGGAGTCCGGATTATCCCGGCAACTGCAGATGCATGGATGGCTAAGACAGACATAGAGTCAGCTTTCAGATTACTTCCGGTTAGAAAAGAGGATTGGGAACTGTTGGGGTTTAAAATAGGGGGACAGTACTATTTCAACAAAGCCATGCCCATGGGTTAATCTATAGCATGCGTGACATTCGAAGCTTTCAGCGCATGTTTGCAGTGGATATTTCAAGAAAGAACTGGTTATAAAACAGTGCTTCACTATTTGGATGATTTCCTTTTCATAGGCAGTGGGAGAAGAGAAACAGAAAAAATGTTAGCCAGCTTCCAACAACTGTGTACGGAACTAGGGGTCCCACTGGCACCTGAAAAAACAGAAGGGCCAATTAGGGTGTTAGAGTTTCTGGGCATTGAGATAGATGCTCCGGGGGAAATATTTTGGCTGCCAGACAAAAAAGTGAAAATATTGAAGGAACTGATTAAGATACAGTACATACCAGTAGAAGAAGAGCACAACTAAAACAAGTACAACAAGTATTGAGACATCTGAACTTCAAGTGCAGGGCTATTGGGCCAGGGAGGGCTTTCACTGAAAGGCTAGCAAGGGTCACAGCCAGAGTGACCAGACCACACCATTGGGTAGACATGACAAAAGGAGTCAAGGAGGATTTTAAAGTATGGGAGGAATTCCTTAGGGAATATAATGGCTGCTCTTTCTGGCAAGAGGAATGGGTGTATAACACAGACCTTGATCCAAACACAGATGCAGCCGGGGGCCTTGGCATGGGGGGCTACCTGAGGGGCAGATGGTTTGCAGAACTGTGGCCATCAGATTGGGTAAGGGACGGCAAGGTAAGAGATATAACATTGTTAGAGATCATGCCCATCTGGGCATGTGCCCTGGTTTGGGGGGAAGAATTACAGGACCAGAGAGTGACATTCTGGTGTGACAATAGAGCAGTGGTGGAGGTCCTAAACAACAGGGGAGCCAGGTCAGAAATGGTCATGCAAGTATTGCGATGGTTAGTGTTAAGGGCCTTGCAGCTGAACATGTCATTCAGAGCAAAACACATAGAAGGGGTGCACAATACCCTGGCTGACAGCCTTTCCCATCTGCAGCTGGACCATTTTCTGAGGCTGGCGCCAACAGCGGAGGAGGAAAAAAATGCCCATACCAACAAACATCTGGGACGTTGGCAAGAAGGCGAAGAACTGTTGTTTCGCAGCTTATGGGTGCCTCAGACTCTGAGGGCCTATGATTGGGCCTGGCGAGTGTTTCAAACATTCAGGGCAACACACAGGATGGAGGTAAGCAGGTCACTCACAGAGGAACAGTTAGGAAAGTTCACCGTGGAGCAGTGGCAAAAAGCAACAGCCTACACCACAATGGGGGTCTACTTGAATCTACTTGGCAGGGATTAGTGTTATCTGCAGTCTAAAGGCATGGAAGGACCTGACAAAATCATTGTTCATTAGAAGAATGATGCAGGGATGGGGTAGGTTGAAACAAGGGCCAGTAGACAACCGAAGACCAATAGGGGAGCAGTGGCTAGCAAAACTAAAGGACGTGCTCCCGGCAATATGCAGATCAAAGACCGAGGCCCAGCTATTTTACACGATTTATGTTGTAATGTTTGCAGGGGCCATGAGAGTGAGTGAGGTGGTAGACCATGGCAATAAAGACAAGGAAGGGGGATTAGAATGGGAAGATATAAGCTGGGGGATGAAAGAGATACAGATCAAGATTAAGAGGTCAAAAACAGATCAAAGGGGACAGGGTTGCATAGTGACACTAAAGAGACAGGTAGAGAGTGCAGTATGCCCAGTCCAGGCTTTGTGGGCTTTCGCCGCAGAGCATGAGACCAGGACAGGGAGATTATTTGTTCATGGTGATGGGAGAAGGGTCACTGGTTATTAAGTCACAGCATTGCTCAAAAAAGGCATGCAATTCCTGGGGGAGGACCCGGCTAATTATTCGTCCCACTCCTTGCGGATTGGGGCCGCCTCACAGTGGGCAGCGGCAGGCAAAACTGTGAATGATATTTTGGAAAGAGGACACTGGCAGTCTGCCAGTTATAAGAGATACATTCGAGCACTGAAGTAAGAAAATGAACTTATTGCCTTTGTTTTTCGTTACAGATGTGGAGACAAATGGGGACGGGGGGAGGACAGGGAGGGGGATACTATGGTGAGGAAACTAAGAGCATTCATAAGATAATTATTTTTTGCTTAAACCCCATAGGAAGAGGGAGGATCACAGAAGTCTGGATCTGCGGCCACTCCTATATTTATTGGGCAGAAAGGAGAGCAGAGAAAAAGGCTGGGGGAAAGCAGCTGTACCAAGATGTGAAACAGTGTAGGTTGGTTTGGCGTGGCATCCGGGGGATGAGATGGGCACGGCTGCTTCCCACCTTGAAGGAACTTAAGGGATGGTGACCCAGTCCAGACTTAATTATTATACATTTGGGGGCCAAAGACCTTGCGGGCAAGCCGTGGGTAGACACATACTTACAGATAAAAAGGGACCTAGGAACAATACAGCAGTGGTGGCCTCAGGTAAGCCTTGCCTGGTCGGATAAGATATCAAGGAGGGTTTGGAGGCAGGATCACAGCCATAAAGCTGTGGATAGGGCCAGGAGAAAGATGAATGGAAGGGTAGGGACATTGGTAAGGAATATGGGAGAACAGGTAATATTGCAGGGTGTAGAAGAATGGGTAGAAGATTTCTACAGATTGGATGGTGTGCACCTGTTGGATCTAGCCATAGACATGTTTAACACAGAAACGATGGGCTTTAAAGAGGCATGGAGGAGACACACAAAAAGCGGAATATAAAAAAATTAAAAAAATAAAAAAAGGAAAAGAGAAGGTTTAAGAAGAATCTTCCCTGAGGTAAGGGAGAATAATATCCTAAGTGAGGGGAAAGACAGTCATCCAATGCAAGATGGAGACTGGCTAGTGGCGAAAAAGGGGGGGAGGGAGGGGGAGAAAAAGGAATAACACAAAAAGATGAAGAAGATGAAGGAGAAAGCGGTCTCGGTTTTTACCATTACCTAACAGAAAAGGAGAAGAAGAAGGCACCCAGATTTTCACCTGGGGGGAGAAAAAGAGGAAGAAAGAGGGATGATCAGAGATTGATATATGGATGAAAATAAATGAAATTCTGAGAGATATAATAATAAAAGATGATGAAATGGAACATGGAATTATGATATATAAATAAATTAATTTCCAATCTGAGCACAACAACAAACAATGGTTTCTGTCTCTTTGTGAGGGAAAACGGGGGAATCCGGGACAATGGAGTTTGCCTTTTAAAGGCCAGACCAGGTTGTCCTGGTGCACCCCTTCATTTTCATTAGGATGGTTGTGCTCAAAAGGGGAGGGGGGAAGGAAGGGAAGGGGACAGGGAATAGAACAATGGCCAGGTAACAGGAAGGAGAGGGGCAAGTGGAGGTACATAATGGACAGCACAGAGGGGTTTCAGCCACTTTTTGCTGGAGTTTTAATCCCTCTCACCCACCCTACAAGGCAGAGCAAGAGGGGAAGACAGTCAAGAAGGGACTATATGGTGGGTCTGTCAGAGGTGCATGACAGATGCGTCCGGTCGGACAGTTTGGACTGCGAAAGGTGGATGGCAGATAATAATATGCTTATGGACTGCCAAAGGTGGATGGCAGGAGAAAAGGGGAAAGTGGGGAGGAGGGAGAGGGGAAGAAAAAAGGAATAACACAAAAAGAGGAAGAAGATGAAGGAGAAAGCGGTCTCGGTTTTCACCGTTACCTAACAGAAAAGGAGAAGAAGAAGGCATCCAGGTTTTCACCTGGGGGGAGAAAAAGAGGAAGAAAGAGGGCTGATCAGAGATTGATATATGGATGAAAATAAATGAAATTCTGAGAGATATAATAATAAAAGATGATGAAATGGAACATGGAATTATGATATATAAATAAATTAATTGCCATTCTGAGCACAACAACAAACAATGGTCTCTGTCTCTTTGTGAGGGAAAAGGGGGAATCTGGGAAAATATGGAGGCTCTTTACAAGACAGTATATGAACACTGTCAATGCTATACTAGTGGGATGTATTTATAGACCACAAAAGGGATCTCTTGATTTAAATGCCTTTATAGGTGCACATGGCTCTACAATTGGTAGGTACATTCATGAGATATTCCTGCTTGGTGATCTTAACCTGAACTGGCTGGAAAAGATTCATCCAAATACAAGCATGCCCTTTCAGAATTTTTTTTGTCCCCCCCCCCGGCCGGTCCTCCTTCCACCCCATCCTCCCAACCCCATCACCCTGGCTTCTCCCAGGACTTACCTCTCCTGTAGAACCCCATGGGTCATCCTCCATGGCAGGGTGATGGGGAATCCCTCGACCTGTCAAGACCACATACCGATTTCCTGGAGGAGCCTGAGGCACCAGGTGTGAAGCCTGCAGAGGACAGCAATCATTTTTGTGTTGGCAGGGTGTTTTCCCTTTTTGGCCCCAAGGGAGATGTAGCATGCAGTGACATCATGGCACATGTGCTGACATCTGCCATGCCTGCCCAACCTTCCAGCTCAGGCTGTCTTTCCACTGGCTTCTGGCAGGGTCCAGTCGAATGCTATGCTCCCCCCCCCCCAACAAAGGAGAGAGCAGTTCTATGGATGCTCAATCCTGCTCCCCCCAGCTGTCTCTCTGACACCACAGGCTCACTTCCAAACTTGAGTCATTGGCATTACAAGCCATAGTGCTACCACCGCACTGGTGGACCTGACCAGCCCTTTCAGATTTAAACCTCTTCCAAATGATTACACTGACCATGGGACCCAACTATGCAAGCAACAACCACAGCTTTCTAGACTGGATTCTTGTCAGCCACCCTGATTCGATTTCAACTGCAGATATATTTTCAGATGGCTTCAGTGATCATTCCATTCCTTCTGTGTCTATGAAATCCATAGCAAAGACACCCACTCCACCCCAAAAAATGATTACTGCTTACTTGTATATATATTTTACACTGGAGGAACTCTGTGAAAGTCTATCGTAAGATGGAACTGTATCAATGTTATTCCCTCAGTAGCTGATGCCTGGAAATTGTTTCCCATTTAATTTCTCAATGTCTACATCAAACATGCACCAATCAGAACATACATGTTCAAAGAATACTATTTTCCCTGGACCTCTTAGGAGATTATTGAACTATTGTCACAAAGGGATGCTTCATGGACCAGACTTAGAAATGCCAGATCCCTCAATTACAGACAGAATTATAGAAAACTTGAGAATCTAAGTAAATCAACAGTAGCTTGAGCAAAGATGGACTATTTCAACAGCTACTGGGAAGAAAACAAACATCATTCCAGCAAATTATGGTAAGGGGCTAAATACCTATTTGAAATAGATATGAAAGAGCAAATTGGTCATACAGAGACCACTTTGGAGAGTGTGTCACCTCTGTTCCAGACATTATGAATGCCTTTGTGCCTGAAAATAGTCCTTTTTTGGCAATGGCACCTACCCGGTAAACAAAAACTAAATACCAAGCTTACTGACATGAGTATCTTTGTCAAGCTTCAGAGCTCCTTGGTGCCATTCGTAGTCAGTATCTCATCAAGAGCCCAGAGCCTGACCCTCAAGATCTGCTAGATGTTAACTTCTAACAAATTACTACATCATAGGTCATCAAAGTACTAAAAGGTCTCAGCTCAAACAAGAGTGCTGTTGCTGACACCATTGACCCAAAGCTTCTCTGCCTTATACTGCATCATATCTGTGCCCCAGTTATCATCCTGTTAAGCTTCTCCCTTTCCTCTGGTGAGATACCTACTGTCTAGGAATGTGCAGGAGGATAAAAATCACTATTGATCGTCACAGCTCATGCCATACCAGCGACCCGGGTTCGGGAGTGAGCCGGGGGTCGGCAGGAGAGGGAGAGGATTGAGCATCTGACAGACAGCTCTCCTCTACCAGGGAGAGGGTCAGGGATTGTCCGGCATACCAGTGGCTCCCGGTGGAGATAGGGGGCGCTGCAGTATGCAGATAGCACAAGTAGCATGGATGATGCCAGCAGGGTTGCCATGCGCATGCCATCAGGGATGCCCACGTAAGGGGGGGGTACAAGGGAAAGGCACTAGAAAAAAGAAAAACCCGGCTCTGCAGGGTAGGCAATGGCACCTGACCCCCATGCCCACTGCCGGATCTGACTCACCCGGCTCAGTTCTTCACCCGGCCCCCACCCAGCCAGGGTCTGTCTATGAAGAGGGCCTAAAGAGGAGGGGCAGCCCCACTCCGGAGAGGTTAAGCTGGGGTACTGGCTGTGGGAGGAGGGGGGAGAGAAGAGGCTTAGGGTCGAGAGGACCTCAGACGGGGCAGGAACAGGCAGGATGCCTGAGAGAGGCTCCGCAGGCCATGACCGGAATGAAAAAGAATGGTAAAAAAAAAAAGGAAAAATAATCAATATAGATCCATTTCAATCCTTCTTTCCTGCCCTTTCTAAATTTCTCAAAAAGTGTGTTCACTCAGTTAACTGAGTATCTCAAACTGTACAGTCTGCTCTCTCCTGTGCAGTCTGGCTTCTGGAAGAGGAACTCCACCATATCTGCATTGCTGAAAGTCCTGATCCTCTCTACATAGCTATGGATAATGTCACCTCACTAAGGATCCCATTTGGAGTGAATGGTTTAGGATGTTTGTGAAGGGGATAGCCATGTGTTCACATAAGATTTTGAGGATGTGGTAGTCTATTGCATCGGTACCAATGCTGGGCTTTGGGTAATTATTTTTAATGTAGTTTGTTACTTCAGATGAGTGAAGATGGTGAAAATGGAAAGAGGGGGAGGGTATGTTTGGTTATGGGGTGGGTGGTGGCAGTTGGCTATTATTAATATGTGTGGGGTGGTGGGTTTGTACTTGGCGAGATCAGCAAAGTGAGTGTTGAAAAGGTTGGCTATTTCCATTGGATGCTTCATGAGACCACCATCCTTGATGAGGGTAATTGGCTCATCTTTGGTTGTTCTGTCAAATAAATAAGTTCATTTATTGTGTTCCATGTGAGTTTGGAGTTACCCCAGGAGCTGTTTTGTTTTTCCTTTAGAAATTTGACTTTGGCAGAATGGATAGCTGATTTGCAGGTGTTGTACAAAGTCTTGGGGAGTTTGTGTTCCCTGAAGTTTGACCAGGCCTTTTCCGTCTTAACAGTGAGGTGTAAGAGAGCAGAAGTGATACATTCAGATTTTTTGTTTCTAACTCTGACTTTTTTGAGGGGAAGGAGGGAGTCACAAATGGGAAGAAATGTTGTGCTGAAAGTATTGAGGGTGTTTTCAATGCAGTCGAGGTTGTGTGTGTGAAGGACAAGTCAGTGTGTGAGATAGTGGCTTCAAGCTCTGTTTTGTTTAGTTTCTTGAGGTGTCTGGTGTGGATGTATCCGGGTTCAGAGTTGAGTCCTTTGGCCTACCAAGAGCAGTATACTGCATTGTGGTCACTGATGGAGCCAGGGAGGATGTTTGATGAGAGAACCCCATCAGAGTTGGAGACAATGTTCCAGTCAAGGGTGGATTCATACCCAGTTTTGTAGTTGGTGCGAGTGGTGGAAGTGATTAGTTGGTGTAAGCCAAGTCCTGAGATGGTATCCCTGACTTTGTCTTCTTGACTGTACAGCCAGTTCTGATTAAAGTCGCTAAGGATAATCCATTCCCTGTTGGGGGGAGGGTATGTCTGAGTTCTAGGAGTGAGTCTAGTTCATGGTTAGGGGTGCCAGGTAGGCAACGGTAAGAATTATAGTTTTGGTGTTGGCAAGGATTATGTTTGCAGAAAGTGTTTTTTTAAGGGTGGAAGTATTGTGATGTGTGACAAGTTCAACAGTGGTGAGGTGGTTAGAAGTGTAGAGGAGGTAGACCATGCCTCTTTTGCCTGATCTTTCTTTTTGGGTTACAGTGTAACCATCTACAGCATGTATATTTCAGAGGTGGGGACTTTGTTGGGGAGCCAGGTCTCGGGAAGGGCTATAGTGTTGAAATTGTTAGTTGAGATCCAGGATTCAAAAAGTTTGTTTTGCCAGCAGGCGTTGTATATTTAAGTGTACTATAGTGATGATGTTGGTTTTGTGAGTGGTGGAAGGGGTTGTGGTTGTGTCAAATGATTCAAAGGAGGGGGGCCAGGATTGGGGTGCACAGATCTGGATAGTAGTAATGGAAGTAAGAGTAGCCGCCTGTGCAGATGGGGTTAAGGAGGTTGTTTTTCACTTGGTGGTGTGGGTGTACTGTTGATGGGTGTTCCCCAATGGGGGAGACTGAAGTGTTGTAGGCCGAGGTGATTTATTACTGTGTTTAGGCCTTTAGTAGAGAGTGCAAGTGTGCTGATGTTTGGATTGAAGTGAGTTAATGGGGTTTGTGTGAGTTGGAGGTACATATTTTCTGGGTTTGTGTGGCAGGATGAAGTAATTATGTTTGGGAGGAGTGTAGTGTGGGGTGATTCTGTGTAGCTGTTGAGATCATTGGGGTGTGCAGGTAGAAGGAGAAACAGGAGAGCAATACTTGCTAGTGTAGTAGTGGTAATCATAATGGAGGAATTGCAGAGTAGGGAGGTGGCATTCAGCATGTGTGTAGGGAATGGGAGGTGCTACAATGAGAGAGGATGCATTGTGGTGAGGTATAGTTGAGGTATGGTGATGCACGATAGTGTGAGGAGGAGCATAGGGTGGAGCTATGCCAGCGAGCACATACGTGTGACTGCCGAGCCTGGGTGGGAGTGGTGGGAGGAGGATAGGTGGGATGCTCCTCTGAGTGCCAATAAGCCTCGGGCATGGAAAAAGCTATCTGAACAGGTCTGCTGACCGAAATAAATTGGCCAAGGCTGAGTCCAGGTGGAGCAGTCCTTTAAATATTTAAAATAGCGGATACCACCAAATGCAACATGGTGGTGGTCATACCTTGTGTTTTCAAGGGAGGTGAGCAGTCCATGGTAACCTTAAAAGGAGGGCTGTGAGCAGATGCCCTTGTGGTTCCTGTCCTGTGTTCTGATGGTGTCCCGGGCTGTGGAGTAAAGAGGAGAGAGTAAGAAGCTACATTCAATTAAACACATGTACGGGTAGGGGGGTGTTGCTGTGGAAAGAAGGAGAGCATTAGCCTTGGGTTGTGGCTGGGGGGTGCCCAAACTAGTCCAAGCAGCTGAGACAGTGCTGTGACATGAAAAGGTAGTTGAGTGATGGGGGATGGGGCTGGGCGGGGGAGAAAGTCTGACAAAGAGTGGGGAGGTCAGTGAGAGGAAATTAGAGTCCCTTGGACATGCTACAGAGGTGAGGGAGGTGTAGAAATGGGAACAAAGGAAAAGAGAGGCCTTGGAGGTGAATGACAGACAAGCTTCATACAACCTATTCTGGACATGTGATCAATGGAGAGGTAATAGGAGGAGAGAAATGTAGTGTTGCTGTGGCAGGTGGGGGGATGTGGGATGTTCAGGGCATTGAGGGGGATGGGGGCCAGAAACAGAGCAGGTGAGAGTAGAACAGAGGACTAAGTGGAGGAGGTCTGGGGGGAGAGTTCTCTAGAGTGGGGGGAGACTAGTGAAAGAGGCAAACAGGTTGGGGAAGACAAGAAAACATGAGCAATGTCAACAAAACAGGTATCAAAGTAACACTGGCAGTGTGCTAGCTGGTAATGTCATACAAAGGTAAAGAGCTAGACATTGGAATCACACAACTACATTAATCCTGATTAATTTATGTGCTATACAGCAACACTGAGAGAGAGACAGATAACGTAATCATTACATACAGCAAACACTGCAAATCTAGGACATAACAGAGGGCTAGCCAGTATGTTAGAGAGCTATCAAGTGGCTTATTAATTTGCACAGCAGATAGAAAGATGTGAGGTGGGCTATCTGATGCCACAATAAGTTGGTGCTACCATACAGAACTGTACATTACAAATACATGCACAGTAGATTACAGCCAGTACCAGGTTCAAAGGCAGCTATACCACTCCCCTGGATGCCGGTAAGCCCCAGGCAGGAAAAAACTACTGTATCTGCACAGGTCTGCCAACCAAAAGAAATCAGCTGAGGCTGAGTCCAGGTGGAATGGTCCTTTAAATATTTAAAATGGTGGATAATGCCAAATGCAATATTATGGTGGTTGTACCGTGCATTTTCCAGGGAGGTGAGTGGTCCATGGCAGCCTTATAAGGAGGGCTGTAAGCAGATGCCTTCATGGCCCCTGTGTTGTGTTCCAATGATGTCTAGGGCATGCATTTTCCTGGGAGGTCAGTGGTCAATGGAGCTTTAAGAGGAGGGCTGTGAGCAAATGCCCTCATGGCCCCTGTGCCGTGTTCCAGTGGTGTCCTGGGCTTGCATTTTCCAGGGAGGTGAATGGTCCACAGCAGCCTTAAGAGGAGGGCTGTGAGCTGATGCCCTCATGGCCCTTGTGCTGTGTTCCAATGGTGTCCCAGGCTTGCATTTTCCAGGGAGGTAAGTAGTCCACGGGAGCCATAGTTGAGGGATGTTAGCAGATGCCCACACGGACACTCTGCTGTGTCCCGATGGTGTTCCAAACTTGCGTTTTCCAGGGAGCTGACCTGTCCATGGAAACCTTAAGAGGAGGGCTGTGAGCAGATGCCCTCATGGCCCCTGTGCTTGTTCTGATAGTGTTCCAGGCTGTGGAGTAAGGAGGAGAGAGTAAGGAGCTACACTCTATTAAACACAGGTATGGGGGGGGCTGTGGAAAAAGGTATGTCGTTAGCCTTGGAATGTGGCTGGGGGGGGCAGCCCAAACTTGTCCAAGTGGCTGAGACAGTGCTATGATGTGAAAAGGGGGCTACTTGCTAGAAGGAATTTACCTTCTTGGGGCAACAAACCCCTGGCCAGCACCCTGCTTCACACCAGTAAACGCAGTACTCTGTTGTTTAGTGACAACTGTTTCAGGTAGTACAGTGATCTGGAAATTGGTCAGCCCATCAATATTTTGAGGTATTTCAGCTATGGACTGCTCAGCCTGTTTTATTATAGAATCTGGTGTGTGAACAGTTAAAGCATTTAGCATACCTGTTACGTCAGAGAGCAATCCTGTTCTGTTCATAGTGAACTGGCTAATGCTATTTGCGCTCTGTGGTGCACCGGTTGAAGAAATCTTGAGGCACTGGAAATTTTTGAATTGATAACGAGCTGTTTGCATGCGAACTGCAGAGCGGGATGCAAGAAACTGTGTACTCCCAGGAAAGGGAGAGTGCGTTATAGCTGCTGTCTGTGGCTATTAGAGGCTGCAGGGGGATATTTCAGTGGCAGTGGTAAGTGTCTTTAAGTGCACTACTTAATGTCTGTGAAGTTTGCGAAGTTATGGGAACTGCTGGAAAGTCAAACATTTCCTTGTGTCTGTGTATTAAGGTACACTTTCTGGATGAACATTTTTTGAACTGGCTTTGGACTTTGAATTGTGTACTACATGTGATTCCCAGATGACTGGAGGTAAGGGGGGGATACTCCACAGGGTATGCTACTGCTTGAGCCTGAGGATGAGCGGACAGGAAAGGGTTAGAGTTTAAAATATGATGGAATCGTTGCTGTGCTGGTGGGTAGGGGGTCATGAGATGGCCCTAAATGGAAGCTTAAGGACTGTACCATTGCAAATCTGACTGGATAGAATGTTGTGGGGACAAAGCTGAATTCTTGAAGACAGGATTTGAAAGCAGGTCCAGAACAGTCCTCAACTGGTGAGAGGTGTTGAGGGTCTGTATATATCTTGCCCAGCTGGATGAACCAAATCCTTCGGGATGAGAGCCCTGAGGTGGTGCGAACTTGAATTATTTTGTACTCAGTGGCTGCTTTGTGGGGGGTTTCTCCCTCTTTATAGAATGGCACAGGGTCATACTGTCACAAGACATTACACCGCAGCAATTTTCCGCAATGCCAATACAGCACTGTATACACTTTATATTGCCAATGTGATTGTTGAATGTCTTGTGGGGGGCTCTGTCCCATGCAGCTCCCAAACCCCCCCCAACTTAAATAACCAACTCTTGGGGGGGTTAACAGTTATGATTGCACAAAGTGTGAAAAATAACAATATTTCTTGCGTCTTGGATCGGGAATCGAAACCCGGTCCACAGAAGCACTACCTGCCTCCCTTGCTGCCTGTGGCTCATTGTGTCGAGCCACGGCAGCTGCTCACCAGCCCCTCCTCCCAGTAGAGGTCTTATCCTCTGCCTGGGAAGAGCGAGAGGGTGCACTACCACTCACACACCCTTTCGCAGTTTTGCACTCTCTTGTTCTTCCCTACTGCGCTGTCCCTATTGCATGGTTTTGACGTGCACTATCAAGCATGCGAGATAGTGACCCGGTAGGTTTTAGAACTGCTCTCTAACAGAACTATGACATTACGGGTCAGCTCTGGTGGGAAGAGAGTGTCCTGATATTAAAGCCATTCAGGATAAGAACTACTGGCTATTTTCTTCATGAGTTGATGGACTCCTCTGAGAAGTAAAATTATTTTACTAGAGACTGTTTGCTCTTAAGGAGTGGGAGCGTTGCTTTCGGGAGGTAGTGGAGTGTGCATGGAAGTGAGTGACTGGTAGAGTAAATGCTTATTAGTTAGTATATCTTATTAATATTAAGTTGCTGTGATTTATTTTATAGGACGTTAGTAGTTAAGCTATTAAGATGTGTTGATCTTCAGCTCCCAAGGGAAGATATTATTCCCTCACCAGGATCCATGATCTCTAACCCTCTGACTGTCCCCCTTTGTCATCTGAGGTATATAAACACTGTAGAACATTGTGGATAGTGGATAGTGGAAGGAAGCGGAGACTTGTGGGGGCTAGTGGGGAGAATATTGCAGGGGGGGTGGATTGGGGTGGTGGAGACCAGGAGATGCCCTGGGGTGAAATGGGCCCAGGTAAGGGCTCCTCTTTGTCTTGTGCCCATACTCAAGGGCTTCACAGTTGTTGGGCAGGTGATCAGACCAGCCTAACTAACCTACCCTTCTCAGGCAGTGTTGTGCAATGCCAGATCTATCAAAAAAAGACAGCAATTATTGCTGATCTTGTTGTAATATCATATCTGGCATGCATCACCAAGATCTGGCTGGATGAAAATGCCGGCTCTGTTTTGAAATCAGCTATTCCAGCCAGGTACTAGGTGGTACACTGCCCAAGAAAGGATCTGAGGGGTGGGGGTGTGGCAGTATGGTTTAAATCGGACTTGAATCTCACACCCCTCCAGGTGGGAGTGACAAGATCCTTCGAATGTGTTGCTGTTCAGGGATGTGCAGGTGCAGGTTACAGAATCCTTCTTATCCACCAGCCTCCGGGGGGATGGGAAGGAATTTCTGCAGGAAGCCACGGACTTCATCGTCAAAATGATATTGGAGTCACCCAAATAGATTATTCAGGGTGATTTCAATGCCTGGATTGACAATGAACTCTCACAGTTTGGTCAAGACTTCCTCCAACTGATGTCTTAATTGGGCCTGACACAGGTGTTTACCTCTGCCACCCATATACTGTATGTAGCCATTTGTTGGACCTCATCTTCCTAATGGGAATGGAGGTCTTCGACCTTATGGCAGAACTGGCAGCATGGTAGGTCCACCATACTCTGATGTTCTTGTGCAAAGCCCCCCAGATAGACCTTACCCTATGGAGATGGTCCAGTACCAACTTTTGAGGGGTTTGACCTGACAAAGTCTGATGGTGGTGCTGGATCTATCAGGTCTGATGAGTGCATGTGAGGAGCCGGGGGAATTGGTTCTGACCTATAATAGGGTGACTGCCAAGACCCTCAATTCTAATGCATCTGTCCATGTTTGACCCCTCACCTCACACCAGAGGCCCCACTGCTTTGATGGGACTCTCAGGGAGATGAGGAGGATGGGTCAAAGGTTAGAGCAGTGCTGGCGGAGGTCTTTTCTGGGTGAGGATAAACTTATATTGATGGTCCACTGCATAGGCTATAAATCAGCAATCTACTATAAGAAGGCAGAGTTCCTGTCCAAGAAGATTGCAGCAGCAATTAATAGACCAGCTCAGCTCTTCCACATAATGGACAGGCTTTGTAATCTGGCCTGTCTGCAGTCCAGGGGAGCCTTTTCACAATCAAGATGTGATGAGTTTGCTCTGTTTTGTTTCTGGTAAAATTTCTTCCATCAGATTGGAGATCTGGTCAGCACCCTCAAAGGGGTATTGTGATGAAGGGCATGAGGTTGCAGGCAGTCAGTCTGTCTGGTCTGACTTTGACCACGTAGTGGTAGTAGATGTCATGAGGGTCATCCAGAGGTTATGGTCACCCTGTTGTAGTTTGGACCTGGGTCTAATGCACCTCCTTGGGGGGTGTTGATGCCATTGGCCCAGTCCTAGCTAAGCTAGTCTGATGTTCTCTGGTGTCAGGGGGGTTTTCTGGAACCCTTGAAGGAGGCAGCTGTAAGGTCCCTCCACTAGATGCGGACTTTCTGGCAAAGTACAGAGCAGTTTCTAACCTTCCCTTTGTGGGGAAGGTTATTGAGAAGGTGGTAGCCATTCAACTGGAGACCTATCTAACAGTCCATGACATCTACAAGCCTCTCCAGTCTGGATTTAAGAAATGGCATAGTACTGAGACTGCACTGGTGCAGGTGCTAATTGATCTCCTGGTGGCGAGGGATTGGGGGAGATGGTCCATCCTCATTCTCCTTGATCTCTCAGCAGCATTTGACACCATGGACCATGGGGTGCAGTTGGAGCACCTGCGGGTATGTTGTGGACTGGCAGGTACAGTCCACAACTGGTTTAGATCTTACCTCACTGGCAGGTCACAGCATGTGGTGTCTACGGTTTAGTCCTCAGCCCCCATGGCCCTGCCATATGGGGTCCTGCAGGGCTCTGTTCTGTCCCCCATCATGTCTGAGGTGTATATGCTGCTGCTAGGATACATTATAAGGCAGTATGGGCTGGGTTTTCACTGTTACACAGATGATACTCAGCTCTACATGTCCTTTGCACCCGAGCAGCAGAAGACAGTCTCAGTATTCAATACTTGCCTGGATGAGATCTCAGACTGGATGAGGGTGAACTGATTGAGGTTGAATCTGGATTAAACTGAAGTTCTGGTGCAGGAACCTGGTCACCAAGAGATGAGGGTGCAAGCTGGTTGAGTCTTAGGGCTTAGGCTAGGGAACTACAAATTGCTTACCTCAGATCAGGTGAGAAACCTGGGTGTTATCTTGGACTGCAGCCTGATGCGTCCGTGTTCAAGACCTCTTTTTACCATCTGAGAAACATCACCAGGGTTAAACATCTGATAACCCCGGCTGATCTGCTGGCACTAGTTCATGCCTTTGCTACATTGTGTCTGGATTACTGCAATGCTCTGTATCTGGGGCTAGTGGGGATAGATCTGCACCCTCTCCAGCTGCTGCAGAATGCTGTGGCCAGGTTGCTGACTGGTCTATCTAGATCATGTCATATCACACCTGTGCTGTGATCTCTGCACTGGCTACCAGTTAGATGGCAGATCTCCTTCAAGGTCGGTTTGCTGACCTATGGTCTGGGGCACAGTTACCTGCAAGATCTCCTGAGTCCCTACCTGCCCAATTGCTCCCTTTGTTCCATGGATAAGGGTTTGTTCGGAGCTCCCAGGATTTGTTTAAAGACATTGGGGTTCATGAATTCTTTTATTTGCGACCCCAATCCTGTGGAACTCCTTCCCTCATCAGATCCGAGAGAGATCAAAAATTGACATCTTTAAATGGAAGCTGAAGACCTTTTTATTCAATCAGGCTTTTATGAGTAATTAATATGTTTTTACTGGTATTTAATGTGTTATTTATTGGTATGCTTTTCTGTTTTCCTTTTATTTTGGGTTTATTGTGTTTTACAAAACTTTTTTTAGATTTATTGTGAAGCGTAGTGCGTCACAATGTAGAAACATGCTCTATCACATAAAGTTTGATTGATTGATTGAATGTATAATGAGAGTGTTACTTCTTACAGTCTAACAATGAGCACTGAGAACAACAGCAATTGGAGCAGCAATGATGATGCTCCCTCTCTCTGCATGATTGTCACAGACAAACTCTCAAAGTGGAAGGAATCTGCAAAGCAGAAACTTAATATAGAAAACTAGTGACTTCAGCAACCCAGAAGACAGTGAGATAAAAAATGTTTTTCTGACTCGTAAGCACCAGTTATTTCTTGATCATAATCTGACTTAAAATATAAGTAGTCTAGAACAATATAATGAATGAAGCCTTGCACTGAGGGATTTAAGAGTGACCATTACCCTCTCAGGAGGTTTGGATGAGTTTTAGAATAGGGAGGATTGGAAAAAAATGGCAATAGATTATGTGAAAAAATGTATCCAAATATTTATGAAAGAAGATACAAGTAAACATCAAAGACTAAGAAAAGATACCCCCTTGGGAGGTCTGGATGAGCTTGAGAATAGGGAGGACTGGGAGAAATTTCAGCAGATTGTGTGAAACAATTTATCCAAATATTTATTAAAGAAAATACAAGCAAACATCAAAGACTAAGGCAAGAAATAGCTGAAGATAAGAAAACACTTAGAAATTCATTAAACATCCAGATATTGCCAACTTGGATAAAGATCTTCAGGTGAAATTAAACAAGCATGAACACAAACTAATCAGAAAAAAGAAATAAGAACTGGAGAGTGATACCACTGATTTATGGGAAGGGAGAGTCTCTCATTGATCATGCTCTAAAAATAGCAGAGGTACTAGATTGGTCTCTGAAGGGACATCTAAATCATGTCTTAAAAACAATCAAGCTAACAAAAATAAGCAGAGCCAACAATCACCAATTAAAGAAGCCATAATTGTTTCAGCGGGCTCTTCCACTGTGGACAGTTTAACTGGAGCATCTGTTGCCACCAACTCCACCCCTAGTGTATCTTTTTTCCACAAAACCTCAGCCAGCAAAGTAAAGGAAAAATGAAACAAACAACAGCAAAACAACCCAAAAAAAAATCAAAAGGGGCAAAAGGGGTGGCAGAAAAGATAAACAACATAGTCAAGACCAGAACATGCAGTGGCAAGTAATGAATGTTCCAGAAACATGTACTCCCTGAAGCACAGTAAACATTTTTTTCTGAAGGGTTTTTCCTTTGTTCCATGCTGTAGACCAGAACAAGTTTGAATCAGTATTGACCTTGAAAAACTTTTTAGAAAATCCAATTGAGAGATTTCTTTTCAAAAAATTAATTTCAGGAAACCATTATGGGAGGCATGTCTTATCTGGATATTGATAATCCCACATTGCAGGATCAGGCTAGCCCTACATGAAATGTTGATGCATCATCATTATTGGACTTTTAGAGTAACTCAGAGTTACCAGACTTCAATGACAGCTGGACACAACAAGACTGGAATAACTTTTTTTTACCTTGGACTAGCTGTTCAATGAAGAAGAACCTGGACTCATAGGTAATTCAAATACTCATCTTTATGACATTAACAAACAAGATATTTGCAAACTATGCAAATCATTGTTTTCCCCAAAATTAGACTTCTGTCCTTCTAACACAGTAATCCTGTCAGTAGTGCCTATATGAAAATGGTGCATACTGAGGCAATAAAAATGATAGAAGGAGATAATGGGCACTTACTGTGAAATATGACACTTGATGAAACTCAGGCATTACATGAATTACAGAATCTTAAAGATGTTGTGTTTAAGCCTGCAAAGGGGGTAACACTGTAATGTTAACCAAAGATTTTTACAGGGACAAGGTAGTAGAGGTATTAGAGGATAATAGAAATTTCATGAAATTCTTGTCCAATTCATTGCCAAATTTGAAACAGCAATTATTGCAGCACCTACTTGATAGGACATATACTCTGGGAGAATTGGAATTGGTATCTTTATTTTTTTTGCTATTAAGTGAACTTTATTGAATATTAACTTAATGGTACAATTACAGTGATTAAATCCACTACAGTCTATGGTTATATAACTAAACCTAAGGAAACAACAAAAATACATAAACCAAAAGAAACATTATAAACCATCCAGTCCCCCCAACATAACAGACAATTATCAGATGACAAAGAAATGGAATTGACTCCTTCGCCCCCCTACAACCCTCCAATACCCCATCACCTCCCCCAACCCCCTCCCACCAGCATGGAAGCTGAACCTCATGTACTTAGTCAGAGCGTGGAAATATTCATCTATTAATTAAAGACCAATAAGGATTAGAAGCGGTTCACTAGCTAGCTTACTTACCCACCAAGGGGGTAAGAGAATTACTGCCTCCAACCACCACAATTCACCTCCCTTCCAAAATGTCCAAAAGACGGTCCCAGAGAATATGAAAGTTCATAAGATTGTGAAATTGCATCGCAATCACTCTCTCAGCATTTAGTGCTGAAAGCATTTCCTGTAGCCATTCCTTTTCAGTCAGGAAAGAATCACTAATCCAATGTCTGAGTAGCAGGAGTTTGACTACTGCTGAAATGAGAGCCATATATGCTCAGTGGTGCAGAGATTTAATAGTTGCATAATTGCCAATGACACTCACTGGAAAAGAAAAATAATAAGTGTGACCAAAAAAAGCAGAAGAAAATTGTTTGTGATAAGGACCAGATCATATGGATAAGTGAGCTGTCCTCCTAAAAGCATTTATGGCAGGTGGCAGTGGAACGAATACCCACACGATACAGTCTGAGTGTCGTATAATATCAATTTTGCAATATATTGAACTGTATCAAACCCAGTTGATCCTGTTTAATATATTTATATATATATATCAGACCACATCAGTTTCCACTGAGCTGCACCATGAGACAGATTTTCCGCCAACCACCAATAGAACACAACTGGAGAACAGGAGGACCAAAGCCTAGTTCCCAGTTCTTTGTATAGTCTGGAAATCAGCTTATCTTTAAAAGTCAAAGTTGCCAAATAGGAAAATCAACTGGATCCCTCTTCTGACCATGGTAGTGACCCCAGAAATGAATAAAGGCAATGTTTCAGCTGAGCATGTCAGAAAAAGGGAAAGGCATGGAGGTGAAAAAATTCTCTAAATTGGGACAGAGTGAGAAATGGCTCTCCTCTAACAGAATCAGAGATAAATGACACTTTGAGCCCCTTCCAACCTGCAGGTCGAATGCCTTTATGACTGATCAAAACATTTAAATTGTGGAAAAGAGGCTGTCCAGGATCTTTCAGGCTTTTAATTTTAAAGAAATTACACAATTGTTGGTGGGCCTTACAGACCAACAAATAGGAGAATGTTTTTTTTTAAAACAGTGGGAAGTTTACTAAAAGGGAAGTATAGGAGTGAGGGTAATGTAATATTGGATCCTTTGGCCTGGAAATGTTCAATATTCCACGAAGCCAGGGAAGAGGATCCATCTCCAGACACATCCACCCACTTTAAATATTTACTCCCATGAAAGGCAAGGTAATACAGGAAAAGGTGCGGCACCTGTAGACCCCCAGTCCCTCTAGGTTGGCATAGTTTGTCTAATGCTCTATAAGGTCACTTCCCTCACCACAGGAATGTTGACCAGGCCGTATTAATTTTATTAAACCAGGATTTAGGAAGGGGAAGATTTAACACCGAGAGAGGGTACATAAAGCGAGAGACTATGGCCATCTTCAAAATATTTACCCTACCCCATAAGGTAAATGACAAATGTTGCCATCATGAAAAGTCTTGTTCTACCCGTTTAACTACTGGGTCCAACTTTAGAGCTTTTAAGGACTATAAATCAGGGGTAAGATCTATCCCCAAAATATGTGAGTGGCCAGGATGCCCATTTAAGACCCAGGCCTTCAACAGCTGCTCTCAAACAGGAGCTCAAGAGAGCTAAAACAGTGGTTTTATGTCAATTCAATTTGTAACCTGCTAAAACACTATAGTCAGTAATAATCTCTAAATCTTTAGGGAGAGAGGTGTCCCACTTCGACAGATGCAAGAGAATGTCATCCGCAAACATGGAAAGCTTGGATGCATAGGGTCCCACAGTGAAAGGGAACATTGTTTAACCAGAAGTAGTACACTAAGCCAAAGCGTGTTTCCAGATGCAACCTGGGAGCACAAGAAAGTTAAGTGACTTGCTCAAAATCACACAGTATGCATCTAAGCAGCTGTGGGATTCAAACCTAGGTCTCCAGATCTGCAGCTCAGAGCCTTAACCTGTGATTCCCTGGACTTCCGCAGAACTATTTATTCTTGTAGCCAGGGGGCTCAATGTATACGTTAAAGAGCATGGGCGAAAGAGGACACCCCTGATTAGTACTCCTAGTTAGAGAAAAAAGAGGGGATAGTACCCCATTACACATAATTGTTGCTGTATAGTAAATTAATCCACTGGATATATTCTGGAGGTATACCATCTCGGGGTAAGATGTCAAACAAAAATGTCCAATCCACCCTATCGAATGCTTTCTCTGCATCTAGAGAAATGATCATCCCATCAGTATTCCCCTCCCTAGATGTGGAGAGAAGATAGAAGATTTTCCAAAAGTGGTCCTCGAGTGTCTCCCCACAATGAACCCCACCTGTTTGGGCCTCACTAAATTCCCCCACACTTGTTTAAGGTGATGTGCCAATATGCTGGCTAGGAGTTTAATATCTGTATTTAAGAGGGAGATGGGCCTATAGTTTTCGGGAAGTGTACAATCCCTCCCTGGCTTTGTTAGAACCACTATACAAGCCTCAAAGAGGGTAATTTCTTGGATGTTATTGGAAAAACAGATAGTTAAATAACTTAACTAGAATGGGAACAAGTTCTGACTTAAAGGACTTGTAAAACAAAGACAGGAATTCATCCGGACCTGCGGCCTTATCCATGGTGAGTTGACTGATGGTATCCAGAATCGCCTGCTGGGAAATCAGTCCCTTCCACTGATTTTGCTGATCCACCAATAATTGTGCAATGTCTATACATACAAAAAAGTATGGAGGGATTCATTGTACTTGTCTAACAATGGGGTGGGGGCAGAGTATAGAACCTGATAAAAGTACTTAAAAATCCCCTCCATCTTAGAAGGGTCAGATGTTATAGCTCCTGATGCAGGATACACCAACGCTGTAATCCAGTGGGCAGATTTCTGTTGTTTTAGCCTCTGAGTGAGAAGCTTTCCCAACTTGTCCCCCTGGCTGATATATGTCGCCTTTATTTTAAGTGTGGAGTAATTAACTTTGTCTAACAGATAAGCAGAATATTTAGCTCTCAGAGCATGGAGCTCAGACCAAAGTTGATTTGCTGATCAGTCTGACATCAGCGATTCTAACTCTCTAATTCTGGACAGCCACTGCTCCACTTGTAAGTTCATTTTTTCTTTCTAACTGTTGCAAGACATATGAATTCCCCTCTTCACACTGCTTTTAAGGAACCCCAAATCACATGTTATGCTGTCATTGACTGAACATTTTCTTGCCAAGAGGACTTCTTCATATGAGTCTTGATATATTCATCAGATATGAAAGACATTTAGAGACCAAGTGCCAGTTCTGGGGGGAGGGGGGCAGTGAAGGTGTCCAGGTAAGCCAGATAGGTGACTCATCTGACAGTACTAGGGTTACCACCTGTCCCGATTTTTGCAGGACTGTCCTGATTTGGGCAGTTGTGTCCTGCAAAAAAAACATGAAAAATACTACATGTCCTGACATTATAGTAGAAAAAGTATTTTCTGACTTCCTTCTAAATGTTGCAAAAAACTATAATACCTTAACTGAAATACCTTAAAATGATAAGAAACACTAGAAACAACTAAAAAACTACAACATTTAGTCTTAATTCTGATTGTTTAGAGAAAACAAGTCTGATGCATTGGTTGAGGTTACACTTTTTCCTGCGAAAAAACATGTTTTAGTAAGAAATGTCCTACTTTGGCCTTCCTAAAAGGTGGTGACCCTAGACAGTACTTGCGGATGCATGCTCATGCCATTCACCTCCTTCATGCAAAATTTATTTAACAGAAAAAATCAATACAGGAATATACTTGATGGGGGGGAGTAATAGGTATATCCTTCTCGGTAGGCCTACATTAGACATAAATTCTCAAAGCCCACATTAGGCCAGAGAGAAAGTCCAGCTCTATTATGAAATGATCTGTCTAAATCATCAGAAAAAAACAAGGTTCCAGTCACCACCCATTAAGCAAGAGACGTCCCTGAATGAAGCCAAAATTATAGCCAATGGTGGAAAGAAGGGGGTGGTATCAACATTTGGGCTGTAAATGGAACCCAAGGTAACTTGTTTGTTAGCAAGTCAGCCCTGGACAATAATGTAATGACCATCAGTATCATATCATTCTTTAATCATGGTAAGGGGTATTGGTTTATGAATTAAAATTGCCACACCTCCTCACCTGGAACTTGATCCGACAGCAAACACTTAAACCACACAGAGTTTCTGTAGGTTTTTTAATTGATCTCTCAGAATGTGAGTTTTCTGTATCATGATGATGTGCAGATTATACCTCTGTAAATGTTTAAGAAGGCAATATTTTTTAGAGTTATCTCTTCCCCCCTTTGACATTCCAGGAGAGAACATTATAGCTACTGTACCTATGTTTAACCTGTGGTAAAGGCAATCTAGGCCCACCCATCCTCCTGAAGTGATGAACAAGACCTCCAGCTTCCTCCCCACCACCATCCCCCACCCACACCACCCACCATCCTCCCTTCCTCCATCACACTGAACTTCCCCCCATCCACACCCCCTGACTAACCCACTAACCACCCAGGCCGAAAGCCTTGTCCTGACTATCAGGTCCATGATGCCTAGGGAGGATCCAGTCTGCCTCCAATGAACCAGACAACTATCCACCCCACCTTCCCGAAGCTATTTACAAACTGTATGTGCTCTAAAAATATCAAATAAATAACTCTTCTGCTGGAGTCCCCAAGCGTTCCACCAATTTTCAAAATTAATAGCCTATATTTAGAGTTAACAACCTGTATAGAACTGCCTTACCTGATAGCCTACACTATAAGAGATTGACTGAAACTTAGAGGAAGTTCATAGTCACAGGCTCCTACTAAATATTGTGATTATCTGTAAAATCATCCCCCCCATAGTAGGCATCTGGGATTATACCTTAAAAGGTATGGGGCTTCTAAGCAGTCAAGGAATAGCCAAAATACTCTAACACATGAAATATTAGCTCCCAAATAACTCACCTAAGTTACCACCTAAACCCTACAGCTCCAACCATATCCCAGTAGGGGAAAAAAATCTCCCCCTCCAGACTCTCTACATGTGCAATAAAAAACAAAAACAGAACAGTCATGTCTTGGCTAACCTTTAAAACAAAATAGGGGAATCCTCTCCAGCAACTATCTGCTTAACTGAAATAGTAGCGATAAGGCACACTACAACACAGATGACATTTTTAACTAGATAACATCAACTACAAAGAACTGCACTAATCCGTACTAAAAACAGGTTTAATGGCTTAATAAACTTTTCTAAGCAAACTATAAGGAAAAAGAAAGTACTAAAAAATGTATGATTGCTACAGTACATCAACATTGCTATGTTTCAGAATCAGGAATGTCTGATAAGCCTGTCATAAGAACAAGATAGAAAAACATACAGAAAAATGATTGGTTCTGATAGGCTCTCTGAAAATTTTCATAGAAGTATGTTATATTGATGAAGTGCAGTCATCAACAATAAAACATTTAACAAGATGTGCTAAAATGCAACGCTTTTAAAACATAAAAATCAAGAATTGGCAAAATAATCAACTGATTATATAGTTGTGCAGCTCTCATGTCCCAAAGAAAAATGAAGCTGGGCTAAGCAAAGTACAGCTGTGTGTATCATAGGGCTGAGTCATTATAAAGAACTAAAAACCAAAACAGTGAAGCATAATCTCCCCTGTGTAGCTGCAAAGTAACCTTGCACATAGAATTAATGTGCCTGATGGAAACATAAATAGAGTGTCCAACACAGTGTAGTCTCATAAAGAATGTAGACTGAAGTCGGCTAAAATAGCCCAGCGTAGTAGGAAGTCAGTGAGCAGTAAGCAAATCTCACCAGTCGGAGAGAACTCCTCTTCTCTCAAAATGCAGGGAATATGCTCCAAAACACGGATCAGTCAATGTGGACCGAACCCAGCAATCGATGTTTAAAAAGGGGCCCCAGCTGCTTCCTGGTAGAATGTCCAAGCAGTAGGTGCATATTTCACTTAATGCGGCGGCACCAGTAAAAGTGAAAGTGGGATAATTCCTCTTGATCAGGCCACCCGATCTGCTCAAGCTTTTTCAAGAGTGAAACAAAGAGAATGATTGCTGCACAGTCTAAATTCTAGGAAGTCTCACAACATAACTAAGTAAAAGATCTTCTTGAACGTCAGTACTGGGTATAAATGGCATAATGCTCACTGGCTGCCCACAAGATGTCCCAAATTCAACTGCCATCCATCTTTGTCAGGAAGCAGTTTCACCAGCTCCTTGGCAGCCTGCTGGGCTGTCTCAAGTCTGTGGGTTCCCGAAGGCAGGGTGACCTCAAGCTAGGTGGGATACAACATACAGTTTCGGATTCTCAACGCCCATTATTTTGTTTGAAGGGGACGGTAGGCTGCATGATCTTGTTGGACTTTGTAAGTAAAGTCCGGGACCAGTCTAAATTTTTTCCTGCCCATTCAAACTTCTCAGTTCATCTGGTTGCGTTCAGTAGGTGGTCACGGTCAAGATAATTTAAAACTTTAAATATTATGGGCTGAGGTGGATCTCCAGGGGCTGGCTTGGGTCTAATTGAGTGGTGAACTTGCTCAATCATATAAGTAGGGCCATGTGGTGAGGGACCCAGCAGCTTAGAGCACAGCTTTTTCAAAAATGTGATGGTGGATTGGCCCCCCTCTCCCTCAGGGAGCCCCAGGAGTACTAAATTATTTCTCGTGGAGCATCCCTTGAGGTCATTTATCTTCTCTTCCAGTTTTTTTAACAGTACACTGCAAAACCACATCTCGGGCTCCATCTTGTTGATCCAAACATCTGCAGAAGAAATGCGAACATCCGCATCTGCCACCTGTTGAGTCACCTCCAACAAATTAGGCTTCCAGTCCCGAAACTCTGAAATAAGTGTGAACAGGGCAGTCTTGATAGTTTGCAGCTCCACATACAGCTGCTCATGGGTGATCGGCTGCGGGGTAGCAGATGCAATGTCAGATGCAGAGCTGCTCCTGTGGGATCATTTAGCATCTATACCCTGCACCATGTGCTGTTCCCCCTAGGAATCTTCAATCTAAAAAAGCCTGATTCCTGTGATTGATCTACCATTTCTTCCATCATTTCGACTGCTGATCAGGTTAAAGCAGTGTAAGATGCCCAGATCAGAGCAGGAATCCAACAAAATGCAGGAAAATGGAGGTAAAATAAACAGAGTTTAGTGGAGCTCCTCTAAAGAGCAGTTACACCTCAGCGGACATCATATGACTCCCCTGAATACTGGTATCTATTTCCACAATATCCCATAGCACCTACTATATATATTCTATCTAAAGTTTACAAAGATCTAGCTTATCCAACAGGGAGATCCTTTGTCCCTGGGGTGGGATCCCTCATGAACAATCTCTGCAAGTTTTTGGACTTTTTTCTTGCTGAGAAGTGCCATCTGTTTGGGATCCCACCTCAGGCATACCAGGCACATTTTGAAAAACAAACTTACGATTTTCTATGATTCCTAACTACAAATGGCTCAGCACTGATGTAGAATCATTATACACCTACATCCAGCACGAAGAAGACATTTCAACTTGCAGACATTACATTTTAAGGATCCACTACATGATGCAATGCCTAAGACCTAGAAAAAACTGAAAGAATGTTCAAGGGTATGGTAACTAGGATTCAATGCCAGAGAGTGCAAGAGTATGCACATAGGGCACAGGAATCCAAGGACAGCATACAAATTAGGTGGAGGGGGGTGGTTACAACAACAAATAAGGAAAGAGACCTAGGGATCATCATATCTGATGACCTGAAGGTGGCAAACCAGTGTGATAAGGCAGTTGGTAAGGCTAGTAAAATGCTGGGGTGCATAGGGTGGGGTATCCCAAGCAGAAAGAGGAAGGTGGTGTTGCTTCTGTATAGGTAATTGGTGAAGCCCCACCTGGAGTACTGTGTCCAGTTCTGTAGGCCACATCTCCAGAAATACATAGATAGGATAGAGGTAGTAAAGAAGAGGGCAACCAAAATGGTGCAGGGCCTGCATCAGAAACCATACAAAGAAAGACTAAAGGAATTAAATATGTACTATTTAGTGGATAGAAGGCAAAGGGGGGGGTGGGTGATAGAAATTTTTAAGTAGCTAAAGGGTATCAATAAGGTACAGGAGGGTGGCATTCTACACAGAAAGAGATTCTCAAGGACAAGGGAGATGATATGAAGCTGGAAGGGGGGAGGCTCAGCTGAGATGTAAGGAAGTACTTCTTCAGGAAAGGGTGGTAGATGCCTGGAACAGACTAGCAGCAGAGGTGGTGGTACAAAAATGGTGGCAGGTTTTAAGCATGCACGGGTTAGACACAGGAGGACCTTAGTAATGAGGATGGGGGTAAGGCTGCAGATCATGGTGGGTCTGTGGTGACACCTTAGGTAGGATATTTTGCGGGCAGACTGGATGGGCAACAGGGTCCTTTTCTGCTGGCAGCTTCTATGTTTCTATGTAATCTCTGGATGGAAGGGTTGGAATTTAAGCACAATTACTTTGAATTTGATAATGATTACTATGTTCAGAGGTGTGGCACAACAATTGGGGAAGCTATGGCCCCCCTCATTTGCAATTTAGTAGGCTATAGTAAGAATATATAGTCCTTAATGCTAGGTTCAATCCCTTCTTTGATAAAATTGTAAAATGGTATAAATTGATGATGTCATTTGTGTTTAGAATGGCTCAGAACTTACACCTGAAAATGTTATTCAATGGTTTAATACCAATACTTTGATTTTACACTCCACCCACAAACATGACCCCAAATCCACTGACTTTTTATGCATTACGATAATGTTTGATAGATTTTTTTTTATTTATTTGTTTAACCAGGAGTAGCACACCAAGCTGAAAGCTTTTTTACAGGTGCGACCTGGGAGCACTGGGAAGTTAAGTGACTTGCTTAGGGTCACACAGTAAGCAAGTGGAAGCTGTGGGATTCAAAGCCAGGTCTGGTCTGCTGGATGTCACCAGATTTACAGCTCAGAGCCTTAAACCACTGTGCTATACGGCCTCCTAAGTATAGCACAGATATTGCAAGGTAATATCTAAGGGTATAGGAAAGCAACAGCAACAGACAGTTTATCACTGGCTAGTAGCTCACATCCAAAATCCCTTAAAAACTCTATCCCATATAGCCTATTCCTGTGGCTAAGACAGAATTGTTCTGATTATGATTCATTTCTGCAACAATCACATGAGCTGAGGAACTGTTTGTCTAGGAGACAGAGTATTAAAGTCTTGGACTATGTGTTAGAGAAGGCTGGATCAGTGGAATGTAGTACACTGCCGCAACTGAAGGCAGAAAAAAACAGTGAAAAAATATGTACAGTAGTATGGGATTAGTGACCACTCCCCAGTCCACTGTGAATGGACAACCAAGGAGATTAAGAACCCACCCCAATATATTGAGTTCAGTAGCTTTAAAACAATAAGTTCAGAAATTTTGAATGCTGCAAGTAGGGAAATTGACTGGTCATGCTTACAATGGTATAATGACATCAATGATTTATTAGACATCTTTTCTACCAATCTTAAGTTAGTTATTGAAAGACTAGCACAACTTAAGAAAATGCATATATGGACAAATAAAAATAAAAGGGTCAATCAGGATCTACTGAATTTGATGCAGCAAAGGGATAAGAAATGGAGGCAGTATAAAAAAAACAGGGATATTTCAATACTTCAAGAATATGAAACTTTAAGAAACAAATGGAAATGTAAATCTGAAATAAGAAAAAGTAAAGCAAAATGTTTTCTATCTGAACAAGTGAATTCTTTTGGAAACCCTAGGAGAATGTGAGAAGTCTTAAATAGTCTCCTGGGTAGGGGAACAAAGGATACTAAAATCTCATTAATGGTCGATGGCCATGCTGTAAATGAACCACCAATACTGGCTGAGACCTTCAATCATTTCTTTGGTGATTTAGATAGATACAGAACAAATAGTTTCCAGGAGCCCTATAATAATAGGTTAAGTCAAACAGATTCAGAGATTCACCCAAAATTCTATTTTCAGACAGTTACACCCTATCACGTTAAGAAATATGTATTAAAATATAACCCTAGGCCAGATGTAGGCCAATATGGTATAGATTTTAGGTTAACTAAAATGGGCATTGTTACTTTGGCCTATCCATTAGTTACTATTTTTAATTTTTATCTGTGCCATGGAGTGTTTCCAGAGCGGTGGAAAACAGCTATAATTAGACCAATTTTCAAAAGTGGTAGTTCAACCAATGTTACTAACTATCAACCAATTTCACTATTATCCTACCTCTCAAAAATCCTAGAAAGAATCATATTTGATCAGATATCTGATTTTTTGGGAAAGTATAATTTGCTATCAAATGCACAGCATGGCTTTAAATCAAAGCATAATACAGAAACGGCCTTGGTGGGGTTCACAACCTGCATACAAGGTGCCCTTCATAAGGGGTGTTCTGTTGAGCTATATCTGTGGATCTCACCAAGGCCTTTGATTTAGTTGATCATAATTTGTTGTTAGATTCTTTTGTTGCTTTGAATGTTTCAAAGGAGATTACAGAATGGTATTTCAATTATCTTAATAACAAAGTCCATAGAACTAGAACTGAAGGTGTCTTATTGCAGAGTTACACCACCAAGTGTGGTGTACCACAAGGATCAATATTGGATTCCTTAATATTTTCGATTTACATGAACTCAGCTCCAGGCATATGTCAGAACTCAACAATGACTTTGTACACAGACGATGCCATAATTTTTAATGTGGGTAATCAATCAATGGATGCAGTACAACTAGTACAAAGTGATTTTTTCTATTCCAAAAATGGTTACTGTCCAAATGAATGTTACTGAATGTAAGGAAAACTAAATCTATGATTTTTTCTGGCTTTAGGAAGAAAGTGCAATCAATCCAAATTGTGGCCTTAAATGGAGAGATAGTTGAACAAGTAGACATTTTTAAGTATTTAGGAATAACTATTGATTCTAAATTGAATTTTGAACATCATATTACTAACATTATTAAGACTATACATCAAAGATTAGTAGCATTATATAAAGTCTTTTTTTGACCTCTGAATCAAAGAGGGTACAAACGCATTGTTTTTCACAGTACTGGGTGATAACATCGTGGACAAAATATCGCCGCACAATACAAAGCAAGCTACGCATCATCGACTACAATGTCGGCATGGACCATTATCGCCCACCCAAACCCCATGGGTAGTGCACAGCACGACTCAGCAAGGTGCCAACCGAGACTCCAGCCCACCAAATGGTGACCCAGGCACCATAACTGCAGCCAGCCACAATGTGATGGCCAGTCCCCCCAACCCACCACGATGTGGTAGACTACATCCCTGGTGTCTAGTGGACCCCCTTCCCCTACACCACCCCAGCAGGTAGCTGCCCACCCCCGGCATCCCTCCAACATATCCTGTCAATGGGTAGGTGGCCAGCACAGCCCTCCACACACCACCATGGCCGGCCCCTTCACTGAAAGAAATGAATGTTCGTATAGGTACGGGCTTATCCAGAAAAAGGATGCACAAGAACAAGGGGTCATGCAATGAAGCAGAAGGGGGGTAGAATCAGGTGGTGGATGCCTGGAACAGCATCCCTGAGAAGGTGGCTGGAGCAAAACCTATAATGGGGTTTAAGAAGGCATAGGATTAAGTATAAGGGAACATTAGAGTCAAGGAATCAGGAAGAGGAGCCAGAAATCAAGTAGGGTCTATGGTGTGACAGTAGGTAGGGAACATAATAGACTAGGTGGGCCAAGTGGTCCTTATCTGCCTTCAGATAATATGTTTCTATGTTTCTTATTTGCATTTGTATATACAAAAATATTTTTTCTTCTATAAAGTTGTTAGTGCCTTAGTTCTGGTAATATGGGCATTTCAATATATTTTGTGTATGTAGTGATGTCAGCACTTTGATGTCACACCTGCAGTATATAAAGGACTGAGGTTGTACCAAGTACCTACCCCCTGACAAACCTCCACTTGAGTGAAGCACCAGAAACCTGGGTAGCAGTCACATGCTTGATTTGAGCAATGGTGTGTAGATGTTAGAAACTGCATCTGTGCCATATCAGTATAATACATTACTTTAAATGTATGTTGAGTGGTGAATTATAAAAATGTTTACCAGCATCTCCACTACACCACTTCACTTACTCATGGAGTGCTGGCCATTTTTGGTCTTCTGTGGATTTGCCTTCTTGGGGCAGCATATCCATGGCCAGCAGCCTGCCTTGTACCAGTGAGTGCTGTAGCAAGAGACACTTTTTTAAATAAAGGTTGCCTCCAAGGCAGCCCTGTTGGAGTTACTGCTTGGGCCCCACACTTGATCCACATAACTGGGTTTTCAGGAGGTTGAACAATACACCAAGAGTCAAGATTTTAAATTCGAAGAATCATGTTTATTCCTTAGTCTTATTACAAAGACTAGAACTTAGGCAGCAGTCTGATTTAGCCTATTAAGTGTTATCTACTCACATGTCAGCTAGGAAACCAAGATAAACAGGCATCTTCAGTATTCTTTTCTCTTCTCTTCTCTTCTTGTTTCAGTCTCACCTACACAACAGAATGATTAGCCTTTTATACATAAGCTGGCCTCTCATCTTGAGTGGCCACTAGGTCTTTTGCATCAATCATAATGTTGGGCTAAGGTTTCTACCAAATTTGGCAGATGTTTCTAATTTTAAGGATTGTTGACTAATTCTGATTGGTCATCCTTACCAGACATGTGATTAGCAGCTGATCACAGCAATTACACTACTAACCACTAGATGGTGGTAGTGTTCCATTTTCCACAAAAGACTTAACACTATAGGCTTTGTATTGATATTTTTTTTTTATTTAGTTGTTTAACCAGGTATTCACTTGATTAAATATTGATATTGATATATATACTTGATTAAACACAACATATTGATGTTAAACCTTAAAACATAAAATATATCCTTATTTTAAATATAAAATTCTATTTTGAATTTCAAGATAAACATACAGCTTACAAAGAGACATACTTATAAAAAAGGTAGTTTATAATGTGTTTGCAACTACAGTTTCTGACCATGAATTCCAGAGTTTTAAGAGATAATCAGTTTTAGCTACAAAATAAACTTAAGGACACAAACAATTTTAACCTATAAATGCACTTTCCAAGCATACATTTTACTTAAAATGTATGAAGCTCACAATATTTGATATAGTTTAATACTTAGGAAACACATTTATAGCAAGATATTATGAAGTAAGTTGTAATATTATTTGACCTTAACATAGAACCCTGAAGGATAGACCGTTTTGAGCCTTGGCTCACTTAACAATAGTTACTTAATTAGGTTTGCTGTTCACATGACGGAAACAAAGGACAGAGCACCTGTAATTATATGTGTACCTGAAGAGACAGGCCCCACAATCTGTTATAAAAGCAGTTTCAGTTGAAACTTTTTACAATGCACACTATATGTTTGTGGGACAGGGTTGTTTACCTGAAGAGACAGGCTCCACAATTTATAATTAAAATCAGTTTTAGTTAAAACTGTTTACAATACACACTGGAGGGCATTGGCTAATCTTATCAAAGCTGTCCTTGTTTTCAGGTGCACAAGATGGTCTGTGTGTTGAGATTAGCAGTTATAATGCAGTACCTCTAACTTGGATTAAACAGTTTTCTTTTAGTTTAAGATAAATAAAATTGGTCAGCTGTAACCCTTTCATGAATTTCAATTATTGCTTGATCCAACAGTCTTGCCCTTGAGGCAGGTATGGATAGGGCTACATCACAGGCAGAGCTTTATCCTTTGCAGCTAAAGACCTAAACTTCACTGCTGTGCAAACTGGGTGGTGTAGTGGAAAGGTCTACTGCGTGATAAATAAGAGATTGAGAGTTTGAATCCAGAGAAGTTCCCCTTAGTTCTCTTTTGTCAGAATTTCATTTGAGCAGTGATCCATGGTGGCATGGTGTTAGAATAATAAACATATAGGAAAAGTGACTTAACTGTGAGAAAGAGTAACCACGACAGTAAAGGGGTGCTTAGGAGGCTGGTCTGCCTCAGAGACAGGTCTGCCTTGGAGGCAATGTTCATTTCAACAAAGTGTCATTTGTGAGTGCAGTACTCTCTCATTTTGTGGTTTAGAGACCGAGACAAGCAATGTTTCTAAATTGCACACATCATTTTTCAAATCCTGGACAAGACATGTTTTTGCACATGTGGTGCAAAATGACATATCAGTCAGTATTCTATAATTGCCACACATGTTTATAAGACGGGATCATAAAATGACTATCTTGAAAATGTGGGGTCAAAATAAAAAAAAGTTATTAAGAAACATTATATGTAGTACCACCCTGTACTCCAGAGGGTAGTGGTCTGTGATCCCGAAATGGTAAGCTGAGTTTGGGAGCAATCTCAGTGAGACAACTGGATGGGCCAAGGCTGGGAGGATAGCACTGTTATTTGACACCATACCCAGCCTGGGAAGGGTAGACCATGGCTGCCAGCACAAGTCCAAGAAACATTTAATGAAAAGAACACTTTTCTTGGCATAGGGCCATGCACGTCTGCTCCCATGAGTGCCAGGGGGCCATGTGCTTTGATTGAGAGATTGATTATTTGCCATGTGCATATGTATCTGAGGCAACATGGAAGAACATGGCCCAGAGGGCCCTGCACTTCTGCAATTCATCAGACAACCCCATGGATTCTTGACATCTGTTTCTGCACAGCACTGCAGAACATGTATGGTACTGTGCTTCCATAAGCAAATGGAGTCACTGCTCGTGCAGGTCCCAAACAGGCCTGTTTGAATTGCTGTAAGATTCCACTATCACAAAAATAAAGGAAATTAATTGTAAACAACTTTGTTAATGCTTCAGTTAGGGTTCAAGTTAACACCACAAGAGTAGGGAAATGAGGCATTAGGCTTTCATACCCTAACTCTCCACCCACACCACCCAAGCAGCAAACATAAAAGACCATGCAAGCAACCACAGACAGCTATGATCAGCTAAAGCAAACAACATACAACTGTTTGCAGATAACACAAATGCAGTAGCACTGATTTGCTACTTTCATGGATTTGTATCTGTGGCTGCATAAGCACAAGTACCATAGGGGCCTGTGCTTATGCGGCCACACCTGTGAGTGTGTGTTATACAGCATGCCTGGTTAAGACCCTTGGTCAAAGTGCTGTGGCAACTAGCCTGGAGTTCCTGTTAATGTGCTATGTGTCCTTGTGTTGCCATAAGGCAAATAGATAATTTTATGCAGCATATCCACTTTGTTTTCCTTTCTTCCTTGAGTGTGCTGGATTCCTTGCCTCTACTGATTGAGATTGTGTGGCTGCAGAGATGCACATCACATGGAGGCCTGCAGATCTGCAGCCAGATGGCTGCATGGGGCCTGTGGCTCTGCAGCTACAGTAGATGTGCTCATGCTCACAGTATGAATTTCCTCACTAAATAGCATTATCCACTAGTGCACGGTTTTCTATATGGAGCTGCAGAACTGACAAACTGTTACCCCCATGAAAAATGTCTAGATCTGCTGTTGGAACCATGATACCCACATTAGTACAGTTGCAGTTTTGGTATTATGAATTTTGTGGGGCCTGTGCTTATGCAGCAAGAGACAGGTGTGTATATTGCACATCTGCGACAGCAGGAGCACAGACCTGTCTAGTGTGTGTATGTCTTAGAGTGTTCATGAGTACCTGAGGCTACAGAAGCACTAGCCTCATAGGGGCCTGCACTTCTGCAGACGAAAGAACTCTTGTGATTTTGATATTGCTGATCTGAAAGCTGACTGCAGGGGCCCATGCTTCTGTGCACAGAAGCAATGTTGTGATTTGAGTATTGTGGATTTTTTCTTGCAGCAAGTGAGTGTGTACATGTTGCAGTGTGTGTGTGCTGCAGATAAAAATTCATAAAGATAGCACACCAGTACTATATGTATCATCTGGAAACAGTTGTATGTTGTTAGTCTTACTCGAAGATAGCTATCTGTGGTTGCTTGTGTGGTCATGTCTTTTTAATGATTGAGGGGGTGGGGGTAGATATTTTGAGTTGGAAATTATTTCACCACATGTCTCTACTTTTCTGGCATTAACTTGAGCCCTAACCTGAGCATAACTTGGTTTGATACACTATATATATATATATATATATATATATATATATATATATATATATATATATATATATATATATTCATTGCAAAAGACTTTATTAATGCATCAGTTAGGGTTAAAGCAGCAAAAGTAGGTAAATTAGGTGTTAGGGTTGACACCCTAACATCCCCAACCCTACCATCCCACACCCTCCCTCCACAGACCAACAGCTGATGGGGTGTGGCTTGGGGTTGTTGTCCCTAACTCTCACCCCATTCCATGTGTAAGAAAGCTGACATAGTACAGTATAGAAGAATGGGGTGAGAGTTAGGCCTGATGACCCCAAGGCACACCCCATCACCTGTTGGTCTGTGGAGGGTGAGGGTGAGGGTGAGGTGGGGTGGTAGGGTGGGCGGTGTTAGGGTGACAACCCTAATGCCTCATTTCACTACTTCTGTTGCTTCAACTCTAACGCATGCACTAAAAAATTTTTGCAATGAATTTCCTTAGCTTTTGAGAAAGTGTAATCTTACTCTTATATGGTTTTTTATGGGCCCTGCACTCCCATGGCATCACTTTTAGGGTCCTGTGCTCCCATCTATCCATAAGTGCTCAGACATTGTAATAAACTGTCATCTGCCTAGAGCCCTGCACTATCAGTACTGTAAAGTGGATGGCCCAGCAGATTGATTATTGCATAATGGTTTCCATATAATTGTAGAGACACAGCACAGCACTAGTCACATTCCAAGAAAACCTTGTGCTGCAAATGGTGCAATATCTCAGTAATCTTAGCTACTCTGGAAAAAATTCCACTGCAGTTGTAATCATGGACTGGTAACCTGCATGCATGCTTAGTACTCCTAAAGGTGTACTAAGCAGTGCTTAGTGAAAAATCAATATCTCAAGCTATTTTTGAGATATAGGCACTGAAAGGCACTGCGTTCACCACAATGTTATCCTATGGGAAATTTCTCAACTTCGGAATGCCATAACTATGGAACCTATGCAATTTTGTACACCAAATCAGCATATAACACATCTCCGGGACACCCCCTTTCTACCCTGCAAATTTCAAGCCAAAAGACCTAACCGTTTCTATGCATTGAAGTGGAAAAGAAACAGCAACCTTTAAAAATCCATATACTAGCTATATTACACTTTTTCAAAAAGTAAGGAAATTCATTGCAAAAAACTTTATTAATGCATCAGTTAGGGTTAAAGCAACAAAACTGGGGAAATGAGATGTTAGGGTTGAGCCCCTAACCTCCCTCAACAGTCCCCATCCTCGACAGACCGACAGACTCCGGGGTGTGCCATTAGGTCATGAGGCCTAATTCTCACCCCATTCTCCTTTATTTTAGCATGTCAACCTGTTTACACATGGAATGGGGTGAGAGTTGGGCCTGATGACCCCATGGCACATCCCAGCATCTGTTGGTCTGTGGAAGATGGGGGGGGGGTCAAACAAATTCATAGAGGTCACATGCCCTTTGGACTTATGACATTATGGCTTGTTTGACCATTCAGTGGTGATGTTTCCTCATGTCTGACACTTACCAATCAGATATGTTCTCTCTATCTATCTATCTATCTATCTATCTATCTATCTATCTATCTATCTATCTATCTATCTATCTATCTATCTAACCACCCACCCACCCATCCACCCACCCACCCACCCATCCATCCATCCATCCATCCATCCATCCATCCATCCATCTATCTATCTATCTATCTATCTATCTATCTATCTATCTATCTATCTATCTATCTATCTATCTATCTCTCTATCTCTCTATATGATCTATCTATCTATCTATCTATCTATCTATCTATCTATCTATCTATCTATATATGTACATTCTACTGGCATGGTAGTGTAAGTATAGTTAGGGTTGCATGGCCACTTCTTTGTTAAACCCCAAATTTTGCACTTTGATAACTTTGCCACCGTATGACAGAGTTGTCTGAAATTTTGTATGCGTGGTCTGGTGCCATAGATCTCTGGATCTGGCAAGTTGTGTCATGGTCAAATAAGCAGTTGCAGAACTGCAGAACGCCCAAAAATGCACAAAAAATGGTGGGGTTGCGCGTTTCTTTGAGCGTGGCTACAGCCCACACAATTTGTCTTTTCAGTCTGAAATCTTCAGGGAAGATGCAGTCTGGATCATTGATGTGCCTTCCGAAGATTTGGTGAAAAAATAGTAAATTGTTCAAACGTTATTCAAAAAACAAGTTTCCCATTACAGTATAGTCAATGGGAAAAAAATACATGTGTGTTTCAAAAGCTGCTGCCACTACATTTTACTGTCACAAATGGCTCTTTTACTGTCATGTGGTGGCCATCTTGTTTTCAGTTAGTGAGAGGGAAAAAATGCCTGACATTTAAATTTTGGACTCCCTAGGTAAACACTGACTGTTGTGTTTACCTACTTGGGTTGCAAGGATCACAGCACTATCTTTTTGTTAGGTAACCCCCCAGAAATGCCTTTTTAAAGATTGGACCCCCCCCACGTAGTGTCACAAACTGTGACAGAAATGGCTGCAACACTTTTGCAAATCACGAAATTGTTGTGCCTATTTTTGTGAAACTTTTGCAATTTGTAAAAGTACTTTGCCCCCCAAAAAAGCAATTCTTTGCTATACCACTGCAGCAAAACAGTTGGAGCTTTTGTCCTGAAATTTGTAGGGTGGCAAGCCCTGGTCCCTCAGATGTGCCTTTTGGTGGACTGGTCCTAAAACATTCAATGGGCCAACAGTTACAGTGCTCTGAAGTTGAGAAATTTCCCATAGGCTAACACTGCATCATCCGCGGCAACTTTCTGTGCCCATATATAGAAAACGATATGGATTTTTCGCTACCCATAGCTTAGTCCACCTTTTGATGGAGTAAGCCTGTGAGGAAGTTTCAAAGCCATTGATTACAACTGCACTGGAATTTTTTTCTGTACTTGCTACGGTTATAGAGATTTTGCCAAAAACATGTTACAAGGGTTCATTTGGAGTACTGTGGCTCTGCTGCATGGCTCTGCACTTATGTGTAAGTGGTAGTGCAGGGCCCAGAGGGCCCATGCTCCCACATATGCATACCATTACACAAAAAATGGACAATATGAAGGGAGCTGCACTCCCATTAACAAATACAAGTTACCAGTTACATTATACTTTCTCAAAAAGAAAGAAAGAAATTCATTGCAAAAAATTCCATTAATGCATCAGTTCAGGTCACTGGCCTTAACACACACCCCATTCTCCTATACTGTACCCATTTCAGCTTATTAACTTATGGAATGTGGTGAGCATTAGGGCCAATGACCCCAAGGCACACCCTCGACACCTGTTAACGTATGCAGGGTGGGTGTAGGGAGTTTTCTTTTGAAACCCTAATGCCACATTTCCCTGCTCTTGTGGCTTTATCCCTCACTAGAGCAATAACACTGTTTTTTGCAATTTAGTTCCTTACTTTTTGAGACTGTATAATTGTATACTTATTTGCCTATGGGAGCACAGATCCCTCCGGGCCCTGCACTCCCATTCCTCCATAGATACATATATGTATATAGATGTGGAAGCACAGGGCCCTCTGGGACCTATGCTTCCATTTATTAGGCAACAGTGACCAAACTGTCAGCATAGCTATCTTATTACCCACCTCATGTACCCAGTACAGAAAATTTTCAAATCCCCGCCTAAACATAGTTCTGTGCAACTGCTATGCCAATCTGTGCTAAGGTTGTGACAACATATTTTGCCCAACATTTGCAAACTGACAGCTGTGATATACATGAGGTGGGATAATAAGATGGCTTTGTTGAAAATCTGGGGTCAAAATATTGAAAATGTCCAACTTTATGAGCATGCGTAGTGAAATTGCAATGAATGGTCAAAACTTTTGCATTTTATCCATATTTTGACACCAAATTTTCAACTTAGTCTTCTTATGACTTCAATTCATAAACACCATAGCTGAAAATGTTCAAATACATGGCAAAACACCACTCCATGCCACTGATGAGAAAACACTTTTGGGACAGGATGTGAAAAATGACAGCTGCACTCTCTGTTCATGAGGTGGTGTGAAAAATTGGCTATGTTGAAAATTTGAAGTCAAGATATTGAAAATTACCAAAGTTATGCACGTGCATTGAAACATTTCAACAAACATGCATAACTCAGCCATTTTTAGAAATTTTTTCAGCAAATTTTCAACATGGTCTTTTTGGGACCCTACCTCATGATTACGGGTGTTGACATTTCATTATTCAGGCCTGAAATGTGATTTCATGCAGCAACTGTGAAATCACCTTCAGGACCTGATTAACAAAATGACAGTGACAGTATTCATAAGGTGGGGTCCTAAAAAGGCTATGTTGAAAATCTAGTGAAAAAAGTCCTAAGAATGGCAAGGTTATGAACATAAGTTCAAAACACCTTTGAAATACATTATACAGCACTTACCTTGATTCCTCAGTTCATGGTTCAGCTTTGAAGAGTGCTGACTTGTCTCAGTCCACAGAAGATGACAGGCTACAACCGCTGGTGGTAAGTATAGGCTGAGGGTGTGTGGGTTGATGGGTGTTCAGTGGGATGGTCGGGATGGGGAAGGGGGATGGTGGGGATGATAAGGGACTGTTTTCTTTTTTTCAGGTTTAAAAAAAGATATCAGGAGACCATTTTATTTTTACAGGGACAAGTTAAATAAATAATTAGGGACACTGTGGATAGGCTCCCCAGTGTCACAGACTATTGGGGGGATTGCAATGCCAACACTGGGATTGGGCCACCCCCCCATGTTGGCAATGGCAAACAAACAATGATCTGTGGGGGGGCACTGTTAAATGAAAATTTGGGGATGGTGATTAGAGGGTGGGAGGTGCCATTAGACACCAGGGATGGTGATTGGAGGATGGGGTGCCATTAGATACTAAGGAAAGCAATTAGAGGGTGGGGGGTTCTACTAGACACCAGGGACGGTGATTCAAGTGTGTGTGTGTGGGGGGTGTAGAAAGATTGTTCATCTGATGAATGGTCTGAGGCCGGCCTGTTCTGAAACTAGTTTCACAGCAACCTGGTCAGAGACCAGTTTTAGAGCTGCCCGGTCTTAGACCAGTTTCCATGCCACCTGGTCTGAGACCAGTTTCTCCTTCCAGCTTAACTGGTCTTAGATCAGCTATTGTCATGTATGTGTCTAACCACAGCCTTGGTAGGCAACAGCCAGCATAGTGTAGTGGTTAGTGCACTAGACTGTGATCCTGAAAGAATGGGTTTGACTCTCACTTTCACCTAAATTTATTTTGACCCCAGATTTCACTGGTGTAGTGATCCATGGTGGTGTGGAGTTGGTAATAGTAAATCTACACTCAAGTGAGTTGGTGCAGCAAAAGCATTAACTGCAACAAAGAAAGCTTCTGTACAGTGATGAAAATGGCCTCAGACTAGGTGGCTTGGAAACTGGTCTCAGACTATTCATCTTGGGAACAAACTTCTTGCAGTGGGGGGGATGCCACTAGACACCAGGGACATCGATCGGCAGGTGGGGGTGCCTCTAGAAACTAGAAAAGGCTTGCCCTTCACTCTGACACCAAAAATAAATATGTTTAATGTGTTCTTGTACATTAGAAAATGTTTCAGAAAGTTGAGACTGAAATTATTCTTTGAAAATAGATCTGTAATCTGCTAGTCTAGGCTTCGAATCCACATCCAACCTTTATATCTGTCATACTGCTCAGTGGTTTTCACTTTTGACCTGAAGAAGAGAGTTTCACCTCTCGAAAGCTAGTCTTAAAAATAATTTTGTTAGTCCAATAAAAGGTATCACCTGCAACATATTTGTTGTATTTTTTCTCTTCTTTGAAAATAAAAACAGATTTTCAAGTAATAATCAAGCGGATTTATTTGGAAATATAGGGGTCACTGAAAAAACAAACATTGGCTCAAAAGAAGATATTGACTTTCATATTTATGTTATTCCTGAAATGACAGATGAAAAACTTAATATGTATCTGGATACTTTAGGGGAGGAAACAATTTTGGAACTACCGAACAATGGAATGCTAACTGATCCTGGTGATCCCAGTGCAAGAAGCATTTCAGACCAAAGGAAAAATCTGCTTTAAAGGCAAGTCAGTGTTTTGTGCCTATACCACTATTGTGGCATTGCTGACTCATGAATGTACTGTACTTCATCAGGTACATGAGATTTTCTTTTAAGTACAACACCTGCTAGATCATTCAACATAAAAGATTAAAGAATTATGCTTAAAGAACTAAATGAAAACAATGACATTGTCATAAAATCTGCTGATAAGGGTAGCAGTGTTGTAATGAGTAAAAATCTATATATAGATATTATAATGAATTTACTAAATAACAGAAATAACTATAAACAGTTGGAAGTTAATCCCACCATGACCTTTATAAGCAGCAGTTTGGTATTCTAACTGCAGCAGTTACATGGGGAGCTATTGATGAGAATGAATATAAATATTTATGGTGTGAGAATCCAGCAGTGCCAGGCTTTTATACAGTATATTGCCAACAATTTATGAAATATGGAAAAGCTTCCAGGATGACTGATCATCTCTAGGAATGGGCACATCACTGAAAACCTAGGGCATGTGATGGCTTTTTTCTGTAGACATGTGTTGCCAATTTGCCTTCACATTTAAAAGACATCACAGACACAATTTTAAAATTTTGGGGGCTTTGTATGGGGAGATGATTTTATGTGGCTAGGGACTGATGTTTAGTCCCTGTATACCTCGATCTGACATGATCTGGGTATAAGGGCATGTCAATACTTCTTGGAAAATCCTACAGAATCTGAAAACATTCCTATTGACTTTATACTGCAGGCATTAGAATTTATTCTAAAACATAATGTTTTTCGAATTCTAAGGTCAGCACTATTTACAACTATGTGGCACAGCTATGGGTGCCAGCTTGGCACCCAGCTATGCCATTTTTTTCTGGGTTGGTGGAAGGAGATAGGATATTTAATCCAGTAACAAAACTCTATCACACGCATGTAAAAAAGTGGAACTGATTTATTGATGATTGTGTTTGTGTGTGGCAGGGAGATGCAGCAACCATAGCCAAATTCATAACATGGCTCAACCAAAATGATTGGAATCTAACCTTTACATACATAGCCAATAGGAACAGCTTGAAATGTTTGGATTTGGAATTGAAAGGGGTACCAGGAGAGGTGCTTACCATTAGAAGTTTTAGAAAAGACACTGCAACAAACTCACAGTTGAGAACAGAGAGTGCCCGCTGCCCAAACTGAAGGAATCAATACAATTTAGCCAGATGTTGAGGCTAAAGAGAAATTGTAGCAATGAAACAGATTTTTTATCACAGGCATCAGATCTAAGAGAGAGATTCCTTCAACAAACTTATGACAAGGACCTTATAGCTACAGCCAAAAGTAAAGTTTTGTCTATGACTAAATCGGACATTTTAAAGAAAAAGTTAAACAAAGAAACACAGCTGGAAACATCAAATATTCCAATCACTTTTTTCATGGAATATATAAGTTTGGCAGGGCTTATAGGGAACATCATTCACAAAAACTGGCCAATTTTAAAAGGAGATGCCATAGTCTCTAATGCAGTAGGTGAGAAACTAGTAGTTTCATTTTGTAGAGCTTCAAATCTGAAGGACAAACTTGTCCATAGCAGGATGCCTGCAGAACCATTAGGGACCTTTGTAAATTGGCTTCCCCCCCAGACCCAGTGGATTCTTCCAATGTAAAAGATGCTCAATATGTAACAATGCTAAAATAGGGACTAGATTTGAGCACCCAATGGATACAAGCAAAATAGTATACATCAGAGAATGTATAACATGTGGTACAGCATTCACTATTTACTCTCTCTTTTTCGTGCCTATGCAAACTAATCTATGTAAGTGGCACCACTAGACCCTTGAAACATTTGGCCCAATTCCAGAATGGGTTATGCATGGTGCAAGGTGACTTGCACCAAACCTAATGGCACAAGTTGCACCTTGCGACATGTGTTATGCCACCCACTATTCCGATAGGCAGCCTGCGACATGGCACAGGTTGCCTGAACCACAGGTGGGCTACACCACTGGCTATGCTAGAAACCCCCTGTGACATGGTGCAAGGGGATTTCTGGCAGCAGTTAATGCCAGATTCCAGGAGGGAGGCCGACAGAACGGCAAATCGCTATTCGGAGAAGGCCACGGTAGACAGTGATCTAAGTATAGTTAGACCAGCTGATAGCTGGTCTAACCATACACTGCAGCCAGGGTGGGTGCACCTCTGTGCCTGGTGCCCCACCAGCCACCCCCCATGGTCCCACTAAGGCCCCCACCTGTCCCCCACTGGCAGGGCAGCCATCTGTGGGCTGCTGGCACCCCCACACCTCCATCCCATGGCAGTTCCCTGCAGGGCAGTTTGCAGTCCAGTGCACCACCATGCCACCATTGGCATGCATGCCATGCACACCATGGAGATCCACTGACTCCCACCCCCCACCAGCCCTGTGTGGCATTTCCATGGTGTCAGGGTGTGAGGCAGAGGGGTGTGCCATGTGTCCTGTGCGCTCTTGGAGGGCAGTAATGTGGCTTGTGGAATTGGGTGTGGTTGTGCCCTTCCTGTGGTACAATGCTGGAGGTGCTGCAAGTCACAGGTCATAGTCGCCAGGGATCCTGCCTGTTCTGAAATCTGGGGCAGGGACCCAGGTGTAGCAGCTTATGTTGCAACTCGCATATGCCAGCGAGTTGCGCTGTACATCTTAGAATCAGGCCTCATGTGTCCAAGAGCATGTGAGATCCATTATAAATGTCAGACAGGACACACCAGTAGGGGGTACATTTTGGAGAAAGGCATGGCTTGAATCCTGATCTATTAAGTGTCAGTGGAATTGAACATATAAAACCTATGAAAAAAGAAGATATCGCAGAAGCCACAAAAGCTGTCATCACAAAACTTTCCACAAGTCAAGACCTTGCCTCCTAGACAACACATTCAACATTTCAGCTCATTTTGTCAAACTAAGCTAAAGATATTAATGTCAAAATCTGAGGTTTAACATTAAACATGTTACTCAACCCCAACTATATTATAAAACTGTTTTCTTTAATGTACTAGTTTTGTTAATGCACTACTTAGGGTTAAAGCAACAAATGTAGGGAAATGTAGCATTGGAGTTTTCATTCCTAACATCCTACCCCCACCCTGAAGGCAACAAGAGGTGTGGGGTGTGCCTTGGGGTTGTCAACCGTAATGCCCACACCATTCCATAACTAAATAAACTGAGATGGGAACACTGTATGAAAATGGGGTGAGTGCTAGGGCTGACAACCTCAAGGCACACCACATGCCTGTTGCTGCCTGCAGGGTGGGGTGGGGTGTTACGACTGGAATCCCTAATGCCAGATTTTCCTGCTTTTGTTGCTTTAACCCTAACTAGTGTATTAACAAAGTTTTTGCAATGAATGGCCTTACTTTTTGAGCTAGTATAATGGTAGCCTTATTCCTTATATGCCAGTATGAGGGCCCTGCACTACCATCCATCCATCCACAGTTTCTGAGGTACTGTAATCATATCCTTATTTCCCATTCCTCCATAGTTTGTCCCAATAGGCAAGCTACATGTGTATGTCACTCTCCAGAATGTAATTTATATGGGTTTACCAATCTGAATTTTTAGGAAAAACAGAAAACAAGATGGATTTTTCCCTTATGAAAAAGGATGGCATCAAAACGGAAGACGATTCTCTTTTCATTTGCATATGCACAGAATACATTTTTAAAAAGTTTAAAATTAAATAAGTTTGGAACTGATTTATATTTTTTCACCAATCCAGCAAAAGGCACATCTGAGGGCCAGCCCCATTCTACCCTGCAAGTTTCAGGGAAACATTCTAAAGCACTTGGGAGTTACAGCTGTTGGAAGTAGGATGCACAGCAGATATCAAATGAAACTTTTTGTATAAATGAACATTTTTGTTTGCTTCATCATAACTTTTGAGTATATAAATATCTTTACACCAACATCTAAGAAGGCACATATGTGAAATGTCCTTTTTGTACCCTGCAAGAATCAGGGGGAAATTCCAAAGCACCTGGGAGTTACAGCTCTCAGAAACAGGCTGCACAGCACGTATCAAATGAAGATTTCCATATGAATTAAGATTTTCATTTGAAATTGTGTTCATAGCTTTCCAGTGTCTAAATCTCTTTGCACCAGACCCCCGGAGGGCACATCTGTGAAACCACCCTTGTACCCTGGACATTTCAAGGCAAACTTCCAAAGCACTTGGGAGTAACAACTGTCAGAAATAGGCTGCACAGCACATATCAAACAAAATTATTTATTATGAATGAAAATTTGCATTTGAGTTTATCATAACTTTTGAGTGACTGCAGATCTTTGCACCAAACCCCAGAAAGCACTTCTGAGAACCCTGCTATGTGCTGTGCAGGTTTTATGTCATAATACCAAGGCACCTGGGAGCTACAGCTGTCAGAATTAGGTGAATAGCAGATATCAAGCAAAACTCTGAATTTGTGATCATAACGTTTGAGTGCCTGAAGATGTTTGCACCAAATCCCCAGTGGGCACATCCTCTTTGTAGCCTACAAGTTCCAGGGAAAAACTGCAAAGCACCAGGGAGTTACAGCTCTAAGAAATAGGCTTCACAGCATATCTCAAGTGAACATTTTCATATGAATGAATATTTTTGTTTTAAATTGTGTTCATAACTTTTAAATGGCTGAAGATCTTTGTACCAAGCTCACAGAAGACACATCTGTGGACTTTCCCTTTGAACCCTGCAAGTGTCAGGGCAAAATTCTAAAGTACCTGGGTAGCTACACCTGGATGTGCAGCAGATATAAAATGAAAATGTTCATATAAATTACAATTTTTGTTTAAATTTGTGATCATAACTTTCGAGTGCCTGAAGATCTTTGCACCAAGCCTCCAGAAGGCACATTTGTGGAACATTCCTTTTTACCTTGCAAGTTTCAGGGCAAAATTCCAAACCACCTGGGAGCTGAGCTCTCAGAAATAGGCTGCATAGAACATATCAAATGAAAATTTTCATATAAATGAAAATTTGTGTTTGAATTTGTGATCATAACTTTTGAGAACCTGAAGATCTTTGCATTAAACTCCAGAAGACACATCTGTGGAATCTTCCCTTTGCACCTTGCAAGCTTCAGGGAAATATTCCAGTGGACTTGGGAGCAACTGCTGTTTGAAGTAGGCTGCACAGCACATATCAAATGAACATTTTTGTATGAATTAAATATTTTGTTTGAATTTGTGATAACATTTGAGTGCCTGAAGATCTTTGCACCAAACAAAAAAGGCACTTTTGTAGGACCTCCATATTTATACCCTCGAGTTTCAAGCAAAATTCTATAGCAACTGGGAGTTGCAGCTGTCCAAAATAGGCTGCACAGCACATATCAAATAAATATTTTTGTATAAATGAAAATGTTTGGATCTGAGATCATAACATTTGAGTGCAAGAAGATCTTTGTGCCAAATCCCAGAAGGCACATCTGTTGAACCTCCCTTTCTGTGTTGCAAGTTTCAGGGCAAAATTCCAAAGTACATGGGAAAAGGCTTTCTTTTGATGAAAAAAGATATTTTTCATTACTCATGATATGAAAAAATATATATTTTCGTGTTATACAATACAAAGAAAGATTTATAATATTTAAAAAACACACATACCTAGGTCATTTCTCGAGCAATTAACTGCAGAATACAGCTAAGGGCATCCTGACAGGCAAGTTACATGTCTTGGTAGCTGTCCAGAATATCATTTTGTGATATTTCAAATTTGATTTTTAGGAAAATAGAAAAACATGGCTGCCAAATGAAAAGGATTTTTCCCTCATGAAAAAGATGACATCATCATGGAAAAGAGTCTTTTTTTCATTTTATGTAGCTATTTTGATGTGCTTACTCAGCATGCTCAGAACCAATTTTTTGAACATTTTAAAATTAGATAACTTTGGAACAAATTAATATTCTTTCTCACCAAACCAGCAAAAGGCACATCTGAGGGCCAGCCCCATTCTACCCTGCAAGTTTCAGGGAAACATTCTAAAGCACTTGAGAGTTACAGCTGTTGGAAGTAGGATGCACAGCAGATATCAAATGAAACTTTTTGTATAAATGAACATTTTTGTTTGCTTCATCATAACTTTTGAGTATATAAATATCTTTACACCAACATCTAAGAAGGCACATATGTGAAATGTCCTTTTTGTACCCTGCAAGAATCAGGGGGAAATTCCAAAGCACCTGGGAGTTACAGCTCTCAGAAACAGGCTGCACAGCACATATAAAATGAAGATTTCCATATGAATTAAGATTTTCATTTGAAATTGTGTTCATAGCTTTCCAATGTCTAAATCTCTTTGCACCAGACCCCCGGAGGGCACATCTGAGAAACCACCCTTGTACCCTGGACATTTCAAGGCAAACTTCCAAAGCACTTGGGAGTAACAGCTGTCAGAAATAGGCTGCACAGCACATATCAAACAAAATTATTTATTATGAATGAAAATTTGCATTTGAGTTTATCATAACTTTTGAGTGACTGCAGATCTTTGCACCAAACCCCAGAAAGCACTTCTGGGGAACCCTGCCTATGTGCTGTGCAGGTTTTATGTCATAATACCAAGGCACCTGGGAGCTACAGCTGTCAGAATTAGGGTGAATAGCAGATATCAAGCAAAACTCTGAATTTGTGATCATAACGTTTGAGTGCCTGAAGATGTTTGCACCAAATCCCCAGTGGGCACATCCTCTTTGTAGCCTGCAAGTTCCAGGGCAAAACTGCAAAGCACCAGGGAGTTACAGCTCTAAGAAATAGGCTTCACAGCATATCTCAAGTGAACATTTTCATATGAATGAATATTTTTGTTTTAAATTGTGTTCATAACTTTTAAATGGCTGAAGATCTTTGTACCAAGCTCACAGAAGACACATCTGTGGACTTTCCCTTTGAACCCTGCAAGTGTCAGGGCAAAATTCTAAAGTACCTGGGTAGCTACACCTGGATGTGCAGCAGATATAAAATGAAAATGTTCATATAAATTACAATTTTTGTTTAAATTTGCGATCATAACTTTCGAGTGCCTGAAGATCTTTGCACCAAGCCTCCAGAAGGCACATTTGTGGAACATTCCTTTTTTTCCTTGCAAGTTTCAGGGCAAAATTCCAAACCACCTGGGAGCTGAGCTCTCAGAAATAGGCTGCATAGAACATATCAAATGAAAATTTTCATATAAATGAAAATTTGTGTTTGAATTTGTGATCATAACTTTTGAGAATCTGAAGATCTTTGCATTAAACTCCAGAAGACACATCTGTGGAATCTTCCCTTTGCACCTTGCAAGTTTCAGGGAAATATTCCAGTGGACTTGGGAGCAACTGCTGTTTGAAGTAGGCTGCACAGCACATATCAAATGAACATTTTTGTATGAATTAAATATTTTGTTTGAATTTGTGATAACATTTGAGTGCCTGAAGATCTTTGCACCAAACAAAAAAGGCACTTTTGTAGGACCTCCATGTTATACCCTGCGAGTTTCAAGCAAAATTCTATAGCAACTGGGAGTTGCAGCTGTCCAAAATAGGCTGCACAGCACATATCAAATAAATATTTTTGTATAAATGAAAATGTTTGGATCTGAGATCATAACATTTGAGTGCAAGAAGATCTTTGTGCCAAATCCCAGAAGGCACATCTGTTGAACCTCCCTTTCTGTGTTGCAAGTTTCAGGGCAAAATTCCAAAGTACATGGGAAAAGGCTTTCTTTTGATGAAAAAAGATATTTTTTCATTACTCATGATATGAAAAAATATATTTTTCGTGTTATACAATACAAAGAAAGATTTATAATATTTAAAAAAACACACATACCTAGGTCATTTCTCGAGCAATTAACTGCAGAATCCAGCTAAGGGCATCCTGACAGGCAAGTTACATGTCTTGGTAGCTGTCCAGAATATCATTTTTGTGATATTTCAAATTTGATTTTTAAGGGAAAACTAAAAAAAACATGGCTGCCAAATGAAAAAGGATTTTTCCCTCATGAAAAAAGATGACATCATCATGGAAAAAGAGTCTTTTTTTCATTTTATGTAGCTATTTTGATGTGCTTACTCAGCATGCTCAGAACCAATTTTTTGAACATTTTTAAATTAGATAACTTTGGAACAAATTAATATTTTTTTCACCAAACCAACAAAAGGCACATCTGTGGGCCACCCCCATTGGACCCTGAAACTTTCAGGCCAAAATTCTAAACTGGGTGATACAGGTGTCAGATAAAAACCCATTAAAACCAAAGGGAAAACACAAAAAATGTTCTTTTGCACTTCTCAGAACTTGGAAACTGCTAGAAATGAGTGAAAGTTTTATTTTTGCCTTGGTGTAACTTCCACAAAATGTTATAACTTTCACAGAAGTTTCCAAACATCTGCATGTGGCAGATTGGAAAACGTCTGATTGTTTTCACCCTGTTCCACTATGAAATAGGCAAAAAAAAACTTTACATGGTGTCCTGTGCTCCCCTCAGCCCTGTCCAACATAAAAATAAAAAAATCCCTGGTGACTAGTGATCCCTTCCCCAACACGATCACCTGCCATACATGTAATTAAAAAAGCATTGGTGGCTAGCGGTCCCTCCCACCACCCAGTCCCCCACCCGCAGATGAGAAGCGATTCTTGCAGGAAATAGCAGATTTTGTGGTTGACCTGGCATTTGAGTCACCCAGACTGATGGTTCTGGGTGACTTTAAAGCCTGGGTCAATGATGAACTCTCACAATTTGGACAGCACTTCCTCCAGTTGATGACATCGCTGGGCCTCACACAAATTGTTACCTCTGCTACCCATAAATACGGTCACTCTCTCAATTTGGTTTTCCTCCTGGGAATTGAAGACTCCAATTTGGGGGTTCAAGTTCAAGTTCAAGTTAATTGCAGGAAGACTCCATTGAGCAAGCTCATTCACAAGGAGGTCCTTAAGGTAATACACATACAATGGCACATTATACAGTACAGCGCCTTGATAACCAAATAAGCAGAGTGCACACAAGGCTCTAATCAGGTAATACATAGTGAGATACAAGGTTACAGATATATGTACAATTATGGGACAGTCAATATCAGGTGAAGTTAAACACTTTGTCGCTGTATGATGCAATAGATAATCAAAAAGTGGAGAAGAACTAGAAGAAGGAAACAATAATAAGGGTGAGCAGGGTTGGGAGAGGGATAGGTTAGCAGAGAGTAAAGTAGGTTGAGGGTTAAAGGTCTCAGTACGGCAAGGGCCAATAAAGACAATAGACAAGAAGCATACATAGAGATAAGAGGGGGTTTAGTGGCAGTTACAAATATCTTTTATTTTAGATGCAATTCGCACTCTGAAGAAGTTGACCGAGATAATGCTAGTTAGTTTTAGTACAGATTGGAGTTGGTTCCACATAGAATGGAGGACATACAACACAGCACATTTGCCAAAGGGGGTACGAGTCCTAGGTACATCAAGCATGACAAAGTCAGTTTTCCTAAGGGAATATGCACAGTGGGAAATGCAGATTAACAATGTTGGGTAACATGGTAATTTCTGCAAGAGCAACTTAAGGGTCCTAAGACCAGTGTGGATCAGGCATCTAGGGTGAGGGATGTCCAACCAACAGCTGCATACAAATCACAGTGGTGAGTACGGTAGGGGGAGTTGGTAATGAATCGTAACACATGGTTATAAAGGATGTCCAGCTTGCTTAGGCTCGAAGTTGAAGCTGTAGTGTAAATTAAGTAATCGTAATTGAGTAGGGGAAAGAATGTGGCCTGTATGAGCCTGGTACGTGTCTCAAGCTGGAATAGAGACCTATTTCTAAAAAATAAATCTTAATCTTGCTTTAGGCCTCCTGGATAGTTCATCAATGTGGTCATTAAATGAGAGCTTATTATCTAACAAGATATCCAAGTATTTAAATTTAGGAACGACTTCCAAAGATTGATAGGTAACTAGTGAATCACTCAGTGGTGGATGGAGTAGCACCTAGACTGGACAGGCAAGAGACTAGAAGGTTGTGATCAACAGTATCAAATGCTTTGCTAAGGTCCAAAAAAACAGCACCAGTAATCATCTTAGCATCGACGGTGGAGATCCAATCATATGTTACTTTTGCCAAAGCTGTGATAGTGCTGTGATTTGCCCCGAAACTGGATTGGGCTGGTTTAAGGAGTGAAAGGTTTCAATGTGAGTTTGTAGGTGTTAAGGTCACATCCCCTGATTTAAAAAGGGGAAGGATGTGGGCAGATTTCCAACAGGTCAGAACTAAAGCAGAAGTGATAGAGAGGTTGAAGATATGGAGAGTCGGGGCTGTGAGGTGGGCATAGCCTAGGCTCAGAAAGAAAGGTTCAAGACCGTCATCCCCTGTGCTTTTCCTGATATCAAGTTTAAGAAGTGAGTCTTCAACTTCTTGATAGTTACACAAGCACAACTGAAAGAGGCAGGATGATGTGCAGGTAGATTGGGTGGAGCTAGGCTGACTCATAGCATAACTGGCATAGGGTGAGGAGTCGAAGGCTAATCCAGCTGTAACAAGAAGAAGAAGAAGAAGAATCAGCATTTATATAGCGCTTTTTGTACACAGTATCCCAAAGCACTTTACAAGCAATGCTAGACTGCTAGTGAAGTGACTGAATGTGTGGTGGCGGCCATATCGCACATCATCACCCACACACAGTCTGGATAATTGCATGAACCGGGTTATGGGAAGGGAAATGTTGGCCAGGAAACTGGGAATGTTCCCTGCTCTTTGTGAAGAGTGCCCTGGGTTCTTTTACTTCCACCTGGACACCCACCAGGACAACACCAAGATGGGCAGAAGGGACCTCGTTTTAACGTCTCATCCGAAGGACGGCACACCCCAGCAGTACAGCACCCTCCAATACTGCACTCGGATGCCAGAGATTTTTAGGAGCAAGTCTAATCCCAGTGTGGGATGAGAACCCATGACCTTCTGGTCCAGAGGCAGATGTGCTTTATGTGACTTACTTTCCACAGTCCTGCCATCTTCACATATCTTGGTAGAAGCAGAGGGGGCAGTGGGCTGCCCTTCAATGAATTTGAGTGTCCTCCAAATTTTGCAGGAATCCCCGTTTGCCTGTTTGAGGAAAGAGATGTAGAAGTGGGCTTTTGCAGTGCAAATGCTTTTTACACAGGCATTCCTAGCAGCTCTAAAGGTCTGCCAATCTGCAGGGCTCTTGGATTGCCTAGCTTGGGCCCAGAGCTTATCCCCATTACTAAGAGCTGCCTTATGTCCTGCAGTGAACCAGGGATGAGAGTTTTTAAGCACCCTGACTTTGATTAGGGGGGCATGCTTATTTGTCAGTGTGGCAAGGTTATCATTGAGGACAGAGACAGCCTCATCAACATTTTTGGCAAGGTACAGATCCTGCCATCTGACCTCACCTAGGTCTGAAAGGAAATTAGCTGTGTTGAATTTTCAAAAGGAACGTTTAGTTATAAATGTCGGCTTCTGGCGGGCCTTAGTTTGAGCTGTTATGCATACTATAACCCCATGGTCGCTCATATCATTGTGGAAGACTGCTGTGTGAGAAATTTTATGGGGATGAGTGGATAAAATGACGTCTAAGAGGGAGCTTTTGTCTAAGTTAATGGTATTAGTCCTAGTTGATTCACTAACTAGTTGCACAAGGCCAAGCTCATCACAGAGAGATTTAAGGCAGTGAGATTTTGATGTAAGCCAATCCATATTGAGATCTCCTAAGAATATTGTTTCTGTGTTAGCAGTGGAGATTAATGATCTGAGTGTATTTAATATTTCTGAACCACCAGATGGAGACCTATAGTCCCCAATAATATTGATGCATTCAGAGGAGGGAAGGTGGAGCTTCAAGGAAACTAACTCAAATTCCTTTGATAACAATTTGCAACTGATATCAGAGACTGTGTACTTGAGTTTTGAATAAATTACTACACCCGCACCCCAAGATTCCCTGTCAGCTCTGGATAGTTTATAGCCAGGAAGAGTAATTTGTTTGTCAGAGTTAGCCTTTTGAGCCAGGATTCTGTAATAATGATAAGATCCAGATTAGTATGCGCAGCCCAAGCTTGTAGTTGGACAAATATTTTGGTCAAGCTCAGAATGTTGACTAACATCATTTTAAAACCCGGGGCAACTGCAAGCTCTGACGAGGAGGAGAGTTGCAGAGGCAGGACAGGATTTAGTTCAGCATTACCCGAACAGAGGAGGAGCAGCAGCAGCATTTTCTTTAAGGATCTGATCAAAAGAGAAACTGCTTTTTTCTTCTGAGACCTCCCATGGATCCTTACCAATGGTGTGCTTTTGGAGCTGGACGCGGTAATGCTGAATTGACAATTTAACATGATAAGGGAGAATACTTTCATAGTCAGAAGTGAAGAGAGCAAGAGAGGGAAGGGGGCAAAATGAAAGGTCTGGGCACGATGAGGGAGGCATAGCAAGAAGTGGGAGGTACATTGAGCAGGGGAAGGATAAGATATAATTTGGGGGACCGAGACTAGATTAGGTCGAGGTACATCATATTGTAGTGTAAAATAGGGTATGCTGTGTTCAAGGATCGTGAGCATAACAGTAAATAATGCCATACTTCCAGGAGAAAGGGGACAGGTTTTATTAGGGAATGGATGTTTTCTTCTGAGTATGAAACCGGGACACAAACAGACCTTCAAGACTCAACGAGGGAAAAATGAAAGCTGTGTGTGAGGGGAGAGGAGAGCAGAGAAAAATAACAGGCTAAATGATGTAATGCTATCCCACGCAGCACAAGCTGTTTTACTTGGCTCCCCTATCAGTATCTGTGCTCAGCTCCCCTATCAGCAACTGTTGGGTAAGACACCAAGGCCAGTATTACTAATAAGAAGGTAGGATAACCAAGGAAAGCGGAGTAGAGATGTATTTAATGGTGGCCTAGGAGGGGTGGGGGAGGGAGAAAAATATTGAATAGTTCAGTGCTCAAAGGCACTAAAAGTTGCTGTAAAAGTCTATGTGTGCAGGTGCATCAATTGCTGGGCAGCAGGGAAGCAGGCAAACCAATCAGTGTATGCCTGCTAATGCACCACACCAATCAGGGATCAGCCATCTGTGCTGGTTCCACAGAAGAATCAGCGGTCGTACCTTTGTAAGGATCCAGGTTGGGTGATCTGAATTCTGGCAAAGACTGTGGTGTGGGGGGGCGGCCGTGGAGATGGCTGACGCTGGCTGCCTTGCTTTTGGAGCGCCACTTAGGCGCAGGACCCTTTGTAAGGATCCAGGTTGGGTGATCTGAATTCCAACAAGGACTGTGGTGTGGGGTCAGGCAGTGGCCGTGGAGATGGCTGATGCTGGCTGCCTTTGCTTCTGGAGCACAGCTCAGGTGCAGGACCCTTTGCACAGATGGAACCTGTCAGTTGGTCTGATCACTTTACTGTGAGGTTCAACTTTTGTGCCCTCCTCCATAGGCCTGCCCCTGTGGAGATGGTCAGTTACCACCCTTTATGGGATGTGAGCACTGAAGGCCTAGTGGCGGTGATTGATCTCTCAGAGTTTCCTGTGGTGTGCTCAGGGCAATAGACTGCACCCACGTGGCCATCTGCACACCACCTGGCCCCGAAGGGGCCATGTACATTAATCAGAAGGGCTATGCAAGCATCAACTGCCAGGTGGTGTGCGATGCCAGGGGGCGCATAATCAACGCCTGTGCCATGCACCCTGGGGGAGCACATGATGCCTTCATCTGGCACCAGTCAGCACTGTGTCACAGATTTGAGAGTGGGGACATCCCCACTGGCCACTTAGTGGGTGAGTATGCAAACCATGCAGAAAGACGTAGAGCTTGGGAGGGGCATAGTCAGAGGTGACATGGGTAATGACCTAGATGGCCCAAGGCAGGGCGACGCTTATCACCAAACTAACTTCCACTCTCTACACAGGGGTGACAGTAGATACTCACTCCATCTCTGGCTGCTCACACCATACCGGTGGCCTGTGACCCCATCACAGCAACGCTACCGTGAGGCACATGCCACCACATGCAATGTCATCGAGCAGGTGTTCGGGATGCTGAAGGCATGTTTCTGTTGCCTGGACACATCTGGTGGTGCCCTACAATACAGCCCCTTAAAGGCCTGTGGGCTATTCCTGGCCTGTTGCATCCTGCACAACATGGCCAACGACTGTGGGATAGCCATACAGGTCAAAGAGGGGGACAGCGATGAGGACGATGAGGACGCAAGTGAAGATAGTGATGGGCAGCCCCCCCTTGGGCGACGGGACCCCCGACTGATCCGGCTGGCACAGCTGCATCGGGATGCCATCACAGAGGAGCACTTCAGCCAACCCAGGTAAGTCATGGGGCTATGTGTAACCACCAGTGGCAAAGGCACAACCCACAGACACGCATGGACAAACACCAGGGGTGCATGTCGTCAAGGGAAGTGGCCGAGCATGGAAACGCACACACCGCCAGGGATGGGCAAGGTCTAACATGTCACATGGTCACACACACACACACACACACACACACCTCACAAGACATGCACAAAGGGTAGGAGGCACGCCGACCCCGACCGCCACCCCTAGCCACACACATGTCCACAGACCACCACGCCCAGTGCCTGTCATTGTGCGTGTGTCAGACGCTGGGCACCATTGCACAGTGGCGGACAGCACAACGCAGGCATCATCATCCACACGCCACAGCGGACAGCAGCCGGGAGGGTGTGCTGATGAAACGTGTGTGTGCATGCAGGGCTGGGTACCCCACCCATGCATTGCACGCTGAACAACACAATGCACACGGGGCAGCATCAGACAGTAGCCATGCTGGGAGACAGGTCAGTCATGTGCCACAGTGCCACGGCCACCACAGATGCATGGGCAACCACGCCAAGACCCACCAGCAGTGACAGGCTGACCAGTGGCCTCATGGGGTGGCACTGACAGTCCCCCAGGGGTTCCACTGCATGAATGCGACCGTGCTCACGCAGGGGTCTGCAGCACACCGAACATGTCTGTGCCAGGCGTGCTCAGGATGCCCACAGCTGAACCCGGTGTCGACAAGGAGGGTGTCGCATGACACCGGGAACAGGGGGTGGACATTGCACTGCGCGGTGTCTGCGATGAATGGGCAAATAACTGTGTGCCCATTGTGGCCATGACAGCTGTGATTGCCTGTGTCTGCCTGTCAATGGCAATGGTCACATCCTCCTGCAACCGGTCCATTCCTGCCAGGAGCAGAGTGGTGTCTCTGCTGTGCCGCTCCTCTGCCTGGCGCAGAGCTGCACTGAATGCATCCACCGCCATCACAAGACGCATCTGCTGATTGACTGATGTTTGGCGTATGCGGGTGTGCTCATCTAAGAGGTCATCTGCCTGATCGGCGTGCTGTCCCTCATGGTGTTCGCAGCCCTGATGGTCAGCACCCCTAGAGGGTGGGCGTTGCACACCAGGGCCAGGCCTGGGCATGTCCACAGGCAGTGCACTGACACCACCCCCTGACACTGTACCCCCATGGCCATTGGCCGACTGCTGATACTGCCCCTCCGGCTGCCACCCTCCAGGGCTCAATGGTGCCACTGCAGTGGCAGCAACAGCCCCACTGTACTGGACACACACAAGTGCTGCCCCACTGGTGCAGACAGGCACAGGCTGGGACTGTGATGACACGCAGGCCTCCATGGTGGCACCACCCACAGCCATGCCCGTGATGTCACCTGCTGTGTGGCCATCCTGTGGCCCACACGTCTCACTGCCCATGACGTTAGCTCCATCATCATCGGTGACAGATCCGGCACCAGCCCGAGTCTCAGCATGCTGGCATCCATGGACGCTGGCATGCTGGGACACAGGTAGGACCTCCTCCACACCTGGTCCACCAACATCAGTCCGGATGTCCAGGCAGGCCCAATGTCACCCTGACCCTCGTATGTAGATGGAGGTGGATGGGCCCTCCTCCATCTCCATGCTACTGCCCTCAGTGGAGAAGCCCATCACTGCTGACCCATGTAGATGCTCAGGAGCTGTAAGGGGAAAAACAGTAGCATTAATGTATGTGACCTACCCTGACCCCCCCATTGACAGACCAGGACCTACCATGCAGTGATGGGCTACCACCCATCTGGAATCCACCACCCGGTACACCCTCGATGGCACAATGCTGCATGCTGCCAGCAACCCGCTTTTCTTGTGGGGTCAGGCGTTGCATCTCCGGCTGTCCCCCACCTATCACAGACCATGCTGTCCTGATGGCAGCCACCTTCTCCTTAATTCTCCGCCTGTCCGTGCCCGTCTTCTTTTTGTACTCCTGCATGGACCGCTGGTGGCTGCCATGCAGGTTGACAGCATGAGCCACCTCTTCCCATGCAGCAGCATGGGCCTATGGTGTTCCCTAGCATCCACTGAGCAGCAGCTCCTGGTCAAGGTAGACCTCAAACAGGGCATCTGTTTCTGCCTTGGTGAAGTTCGGCCTCCTCTTCCTCCCATGTCTCTGTTCCTCTTCCTCCACCTCACGATCAGTCATTATTCCTCCTGTGAGAATGACAGGTGTTACCTGTGACTGTGCAGTCCCATGCATGTCCCAAACACCACAGTCCACACTCCCAAAAAGCATGTAACTCACCACAATAGACTGCAGTAACCGACTATGGCCAGTGCAGCCCAATGTCGCAGTTTTATAACGCAACGCATGCAAATGAGGTGAGGTGTATTTTTAAGTGGATGTAAATGCAGTGACTGCGCCATTGAATGGCTGATTAGCTGATCTGCATATGCCAGCTGAATAATGCGCTGTTGGGCTTTGCGCAATTGTGTTGAATGTGCTGAGCCAAGGGCGCAGTTCTGTGACATGCGCAGTACACACTTAACTGCACATGCCCGGGGTGATGACACAAGCGCCTGCTGCACTGCTGAAGTGCTGTGTGCGGGAGGCAATGCAGGACACGGCCACCATTGTGCCAGTGGCACTACTGCGCTGTTCACATATATGGCGCTGTGGCACTGGGGTGCTGTAGGTGCACTGGGGCCACAGCGCTGTAGGCCACTACAGGAGGTGGCACACAGGAACCCAATCACGCTACATGCATGGGTTCCAATCGCGCTGTGGCTGTCCGTGCGCGAGAGACCCTTGACCCTGTGCCTGACCTTTGCCCCCTAGGCACCATGTGTCAGGCATGGGTGCACCACTATGACGCTGTTCAGTGACAGCACAATAGGGAATGGCAGCGCTGTATGACGCAGCATCAGCAGGTGGCAGAACTGCACTGCCAAGCGCCATTTTGAATCCAGCTCTTTGCTGAGATGGTGCAGAGAAGGGCAGTGATGTGGAACCAGGTGGAGCTTGCAAACATGGTGGCCACTGTACAGCCCCATGCTGGGGCTCTATATGGTGATGCACCCCTGGACAGGGCCAGGAGTGCAGTTTGGCAGGAGGTGGCTGATGCACTGGAGGAGGCCACTGGTATGGGGCGCATTGCGGAGCAGTGTCGCCACCGGTAAAGGACCTCAGGTGCAGGGACCCAGACCTGCTTGCCCACCTGCGAGCACGTGCCAGGAGTGGCATGGTGCCACGGCCAGGTAGGTGCCCCATCCATACACTGTTATTGTCCATACGGGTATCATGGTTGCATGTGTCCGGCACATGGGAGGGCTGTCCAGTGTTGGCCATGGTGGTGGTATCGGGGTGGGGTGAAAGGGTACGGCCGTGTGGGATTGCACACACATGGGGGCGGGGGGACTTTGCTACCGGATTGTACTGATGTTCCTCTCTCCATGTTTGCACCTTAGGCCCAGAAGAGTGCAGGTAGGTGAGGGAGCGGAGGCGCCGCCTGGAGGACCAGCAGGATGGGAGGGGTGAAGGTCTGTAGCAGCACAGGGACCAGCCTGATGATGGTGAGTGCCTTACATTCATGATTATTATTGCATGCTGTATAACTGGGCGGGCAGCAGGGCATGGCCACCGTCCATTGACACCACTGCCATGCATGCAACTTGTTACAGTCAGCACTGTCCAGTGGCACTGCATGTCTGGGAGTGCATCAATGGTGGTCCACGCTTGCACCGGGCACATGGCTGTGCCACTGCCTTCACACCGCATAGCCAAGTCACTGTATGGCCATGGTGGTGCTGTGCAAGACATGGGCAGTGGGTGTGTGCAGTGGTCCACGTGGCTGTGGCTGCCTAGGTAGGCAGGTCTTGTGGACACGGTCACTGTGAGTGGTCGCACACCATCACAGGGGCGTGGCACATGGCTGTATGCCATGCACAATGGGTGGGCTGCAGGGGGCTGGACAGTCACACTTATTGACTCTGCTCCCTCATCCTAGGTGGACGGCGACTCCAGGCACTGGAGCGTGTACTGCAGGAGCTGCTACAGGTGGCGAGGGTGACTCTGGAGCTCCTGCAAAGAATGGACCGCCATGGGGTGAGGAGGCAGAGGAGACATCGGTGCCACGTGGAGGAAGACCGGGGCAGATGCTGAACCATCCATACCCCTAAATACACCTTGCCACCCAGGACCCACCCTCACACCTCTTCTTCCCTCTTCCATATGTTCACCCCTGCCCCTTACCCACCCCCACCTGGTATGTGGCCCTCCCCCCCATTGTACATAGTTGTATATAGTTGTTGTATTACCTGTTTTAAATACATCTGTTTTATTATGAAAACTGTGGTGGTCTCTGATTTGCAGTGGGCTACAGGTGCTCAGCTGCAGTGATGTGCATGGCATCAGGAGTGGTGCACGCATGGGCGTGTGTGTGTGTCCAGAAGGGAACCGCCTATGGTGTGGGCAGGGGGATCAGTCACTGTCTGTGGTTTGTGTGTTGTTCTCTGTGCACTGGATGCCTGTGTGCAGTGGTCCACAGTGCATGCACTGTGTGCATGGCACCCCTGTCAGACCGTCCATGGCCTGTGCAGCTGACACCCTTGCATGTCTGTGATATGCACGGTCTGCTGACATGTCAGTGGTGGCTGTCCATTCTGGATAACAACTGTACCCGGCACAATGCCAGGTTGCCTGCCATCACCAATATGGTGCACGTCTGCCTCTGGTGGCACTGTGGCCTCCACTGTTGTTGTCCCTCTTCCATGCTGTCGCTTGTGTCTGTTGCAGGGGATGTGCTCCAGTGCCTGTCACTTGTGCTCCAGCAGCATGCTGGTGGCATACAGCTTCATGGTGCCTGCGCAGGGTGACTGGCACACCTGTGCAATGTAGGGGTGTTGGCCGTGTGTACACATCAGCCGTGGCCACACGCCAGTGGCTTGGTTGACCCACTACTGTGTCTCTGTGTTGGTGTGCCCTTGGGAATGGGTGGGTGTTTGTCCATGCACTGTGTTGCATCCTGTGTGACACATGCTTCCATGCAACACTGTGCATGTCTGTGCTGGCTGTTGTGGCCAGTGCTGGGATGGGATGTGTCCTTGGAAGGGTGTGCAGGGTGCTGTACCAATGGTGGTGGGGTCCGGCGCATGACCTGTTGCATGTAGGGTACCTTGTGTGGTGACGCATGGTCGGTCTCTCAGCTGTACCTTGGGAGGGATGTGCAGAGTGGCACTGTGTATGCTGTTGTTGCATTGCTGCCTGCTGCCACCCACAGCAGGGTGCACATGGTGGGGCTGCCTTGCATGGCTCTGTGGTGCACAGGGTTGCATTGTCACAGTGGGGGTGGTGGCATGCATGGGGTGTCCTGCACTGTTGGGCGTTACTCCTGGGAAGGGTGTATGGTGATTGTGGTGCAGGGTGTGCTCTGCATTGGTGGGATGGTGTGTCACGAGGTGGTCCACCCTCCTTGTGTGCCAGTCACAGCTTGCCAGGGGTTGTGCTGAGACACCATGGTCCGGCTGTGGGTTGGTTGCTGGTATCCATGGGCCAGTGGTTATTTCAACTCTCCCCCAGTTGTGCAGTGCATGGGGTATGGGGGACAATGTCTGTTCTGCTGTGTGCCCCTCTGCCCATCTGTGGCATGGGTGGTGGGCCCCTGCATCCCTGGTTGTGCTGTTGCATTGCTGCCCTGCTCCACAGGGCATCCCTGCTTGCACTATGGCACATCCGGACTGCTCCACTGAGCATCCCTTGTTGCACTATGGTGCATCAGATATGTGCAACTTCACATCCCTGGTTGTGCTATGGCGCAGGTGGTGTGATATTCAGTCTTCTGCTGTAGGCGCATCTTGGCCTGCTCAGTTTTTGAATATTGAGCTTCTTGCGCATGGGTACAGTGGACTTGCGCTTGCTCCTGCTGTTGCACACTTTCTGGGTGCAGTTTGAATATCTGGGCCCAGGGAAGTAAATATCACTACAGGGTATAGGGCAGGTGGAATATCCTCAAAAGTTTGGAAATAGATTTCTGAACTTTCACGGAAGCAAAAGTCTGTCTTTTGCTCAAATTCCACCTGCAGATGTTCTTTTTAGCACACCTCTAGAAACTACACATCCAACCAGAACAAAACTTGGCATATCCAGAGATCCACACCACAAAACCCTGCATCCAAAATTTCATACAAATCTGGTGAAAGGTTGCGAAGTTATTAAAGTTCTCCTGAAAGAGGAAATCAGCTGGCGAAAAAGGATTAAAAAAAACTATGTTTGAAATCATTTTTCACCAGCCAATTCCTTTTTTACAAGAATGAAAAAGGATTCACTAAAAGGAATCTTCTTGCAAAAAAAGATTTACAAAAAAACAAAGTCCGAAATTCTTTTTCCCAAGACGGAATCCTCTTCGGTAACTACGAAAAGGATACATGGAAAAGGATTCCTTTTCTGCAAACACTGCAAAACATTTGTAGAAAAGGATTCTGTCTGTCAAAAATATTTCTTGTTTTTCCAGTGGCAGATCATAGTCTTCATTGGTGTCAGTGTTACCCCCACTCTCCAATTTTTACCCCTGCCAAAATGCATATCCCTGGTGTCTAGTGACACCACTCATCCTGCCATTAAAACATATTTTTTATATATGTTTTTTGGTTCCCAGTGGTTTATTCCACCCTCTAATTGTACCAAATCACTAGTACCCCCAAATGTATATCACTGGTGTGTATTGGCACCCCCCACACTCCTATCCCCAAATTATTTGTAATTAAATCCCCCATTGGTGGCCAGTGGCCCCCCCACCCTTCCATGTAGCTGTCATGCAGCAAATGAAAAAATGGTCCCTTGCTGACTTATTTTTTTCCAATCAGAAAACAAAATTCCACTGATCATCTCACCCGCACCCCACCCCACCTCCCACTGTGCAACCACCAACATGCACCCCCTGGACCCCCCACTCACACTCACATTTACCTGAACTGGCCCCACAGTGAAGATCCACTCTCTGACTGAGGATGCATCTTGCTGCTGGAATTGGCGACTACTGTATCACAAATAAGGTAAATGCAGTTCAGTTACATAATTAGTCATACAATAGTCAGTGGTTCCAGCAGCAGATGGTGGCCACCACAATTTTTTTCCCTTGCAACAAGTTATTCATGAAAATAAGCACTCATGATCAATGTTTTATCACCGGTCAAGCTTGACGGTTATTCAAAAATTCCTTATACTGTAACTCTGGAACTGTATAATATTTTTTCACGAATGTTCAATAGGCACTACCTCAGTACAAGCTGCTCTACCATGAAAGTTTCATAAAAAAATCCACAATTCCTAGACTGTGCAGGAGAGAGAAAAAATAAACATGTTAAATATGTTCACATGGGCAGATAAGAAATGGGTTCTATGGCTACTACTAACAATACCACAAGTATAAATAGGAAAACCCCCAAACTTTTTTTTCATTTTTTTGTGTCCTGTATCTCAAAAACTGAACAAGATGCCATCCCAGAACTTTTCATACTTTGAGATTCTGCCAGCCAGACTGTGCATGCCAAATATTAGGCTATTTTGTTGACCGCTGTGAAAGTTATTAAGGTGGAAAAATTGGGGGTTAACATTAAACAACCTACTCAGCCCTAGTTCTAGGGATGTTACTGCACCCCTATAACATATTGCATATGTACGATTTGCAATTGGCTGCATCAAAATATGCAATTTATCTTCAACTGTGTGGGGCAGGACCATAATTCATGAGTTGGCATGGGGTCATAATGTCTCCCGGCAAAATGCCTTGCGGCACATTCGCGTTATGCAATTTCTTTTTATGTATTGTTCTGTGAGGGGCTCCACCCCTGTACCCCCATTATGGGGGGCTGCATCCCCCAGAACCCCCCCACTAAAGATTCCAACTCCGGGGGGTCCAACTCTGAGAGTACACAGGTCCGGGTTTCACCATAATACCGTACGCTATGAGTTAGTTATGAAAGCCCTGCCCACTCACCAACGATGATAAATTAACTACTGTGAGTCAGGCTATTGCGTATTTGATATATAGGGCAGTAGTTTGCAAGTTATAGCTTTCAAATCTAAAGATTGTCTGAAGTTTGTGCTTCTTTTCATTGACTTCAACAGCTCGCTTCGGTGCTGCATTAGGCATTGTGATGTCATCAGCATTGTGAAAGCCTCTCTCTGATTGGTTCAGTATTCCACTGTGATGAGAGTAACCTTAATATGCATTGTGACAACAGTAACAATATTTTTATGTTACTGTTACTGATGTCACTAGCTAAGATAGCTAACTTATCTTGTCATGAATTGCAAAAAATGTTGTTAATGCTCCATTTAGGGAAACTAAGCACCACTAAAGTAGAAGAATTTGGCATTAGAGTTTCCAACCCTGACCCCCCACCCCACCAAAGCAAAAGGAAAACATTTAAGGGTTTGGGGTCTCTGGAGTCTTGACAAATCATTGGTAGTGTCTTCTTTGCAGTTGTCAACCCTAATGCCCACCCCTCCTCCAGCACAGTAGGCGTTTTTTCAAAGGCTGACATCCTTAGAACCATGCACCCCCTTTATGCAAGCATTGTTAAAGTGACAGTAACACACACATGTAATGAGTTCAGTTCTCAACAATATGTAACATACACCAAAAAACAGAATCAAAGCATGAAAATGTTACACTTATCATTATCAGAAATCATTTAAAACTCATGCCAAGTAATGAAATCTCAGGGCACCAATGGTACTATTGTAAATATGCACCCATTTAAAACATACATACATAATACAACACATGCTTGCACAAACTATTGTATTTCACCTACTCAGTATTAAATTGATGTCAACTCCAACAGTTATGGGCCGTCAAAGGTGCACATCTGTACAATGAAGACACATACAATTCATAAGTAAACATTTTACAATAGCTTTCATAGCAAACAGTGTACCCACTCTGAAAATCACCAGGAATTTTATAATGCATGACAAGTAGCAAATGGCCATATTATCTAATTACACATCTTGAATTGATGTACACTAAAAAATACTATTTATTTAAAAAGGGACCTGTTTTAATTCAGTCTTTAATAGAGCTGAGTGAAAGTTGCAAATTCCACTTTAGCAGCACTTCAGTGAAATCTTACAGCTTCCATGGAATTTTCTAAATGTCTGCTTTTGGCAAAATCATAAATCTTCTGAATGTCTAGTGGCACCTAACATTTACCTGGGGTTTAGTGTACTCCCCCATCTCTATCTCTGAGCACCCTTATAGTAATAAAAATAACATTTTCCTGATGTTTAACGGACCCCTCCTCCCTTTCCCCAAGAGCTCATATAGTAATTTTTCCCTGGTGTCTAGCGGCCCCACTCCCTATCCCTGAGTGCCCATATACTAATTTTTCACTAGTGTCTAGCAGCCCATCTCTATTCCCAGGTGCCAGTATTGTAATTTTTCCCAGGTGTCAAGCAGATCCCCCTATCCTTGAGTATCCATCTAGTAATTATTCCCAGATGTCTAGTGGACCCTTCTCCCTATCCCCAAGTGCCTATATAGTAATTTTTCTCTGGAGTCTAGCAGAGACCCTCCCTATCCCTGATTGCCTGTATAGTGGTATCTAGCAGACCCCCCATCCCTGAGCACCCATATTGTAATTTTTCCCTGGTGTTGAGCAGACCCCCCTCACTAACCCTGAGCACCTGTACAGTAATTTTTCCCTGGTGTCTAGCAGACCCTCTCCCTGTCCCTGAGTGCCCATATAGTAATTTTTCCCTGGTGTCTAGTGGACCCCCATCCCCGAGTGCCTGTATAGTAATTTTCCCTGGTGTCTAGCAGAGCCCCCTCACTATCTCTGAGCACCCATATAACAATTTTTCTCTGGTGTCTAGTGGACTCACCTTCCTATCCCTGAATGCCTGTATAGTAATGTTTTGGTCATGTCTAGTTTCAGTTTCAACAATTTTATTGATCAGCACTAAGCCGTATACAATGTAAAATTTTGTACGCATCACATCTAACACAGATTGTAAAAAGGTTATAACTACAGTTATGGGTCTAACACACACCCATCATATAGCACCAAAGCAAAAAATACCATAATAAAGGATAAAAACTGTCAATTATTTAGATCATGATAGGAGAATTTCATAATAATATAAGCCATTCTTTGCAGATGTGTAAACTTTACAGATGTGTAAACTGTACAGATGAAGAAACTTTGATAACAATTCAGTGATTTTTTATCTTTAGTTTAGAAGAGATAATCCAGCATATTGGAAGGAGGGAGACTGAGACCTCCAAGAAGTTCACCTAACCATTTCTTTCTGGATGCTTCATAAAGGGGACATAATAGTACAACATGTTTTAAGTCATCTATTGATTCTGAACCGCATTTACAAAATGGGGAGGGTAAAGCCTTTTCCTTATATCTATACTGCACATAGTTTGCTGTATAACACTTGGTTCTAAATCTGGTATAGATCCTCCTTAATCTGAAGCTTGTTATCATAGAAAGATTTGACTCAAAACTACAGGAAAGTGTGATTGTTTTGTAATAATCATGGAGTTTGAGCATGGAGAGCTGAGTAAGCAGGAGGTTCTCATCCAATGATCCCAGTCTGATTTTAACATCCTGTTTAATTTCTACTAGAGGTCTGTAGTATACTTCATGTAATAAATGTCCCATGCTGGCTGGCATCATAACCTCCTTGATAAACCGAATACTGGGATGAATAAATCCCAAATTGGCCATTTTTATGCTTTCTTCAAGACACATTCTGGGGTATCTACTTTCGGGCAACAAAAAAAGTTTGAGTGTGAATATAATTTGTTGCTCCTGTATAAGGGAGAGTAGGGTGCGCTGTCCTAATTCCAATGCTAGAATACATTTTGGTGTCCCTTGTGGTAACATAAGGATATGTCTGTACAGGTTGTTTAGAATGGTTTGTAGCCTTCCGATCTTTGCATATCCCCATGTTTCACAAGCATATAACATGCTTGATCTTATTTTAGCATTGAGTACATTCATGATTCCTTTAACTGAAGTTTTTCCCATTTTATTGATAAATATTTTTAGAGCATTCCCTGATGATCTCATTTTATTTTGGATTATCTCCATATGTTGGTGCCAAAAGAGATTGTAGGAAAATCGAACTCCTAAGTAATCATAATACTTTGTCCTGTCTATGTTTACCCCATCTATCTTAAAGCTAGTTATGTTTTTTCTCTGATTTCCAAACACCACTACTTTGGTTTTACCATGGTAAATTTTTAGTTTGTACTGTACACATAAGACTCAAACTTTGTCAATTTCCTTTTAAGTCCTAATATAGAAGTTGACAGCAGAACCAAGCCATCAGCATATGCAAGACAGTCAATCCTAGTGCGATCTACCTTGGGGGCATGGAAGTCGGGGATAGAGATCTGTTCCAAAATTATGTTTATATATATATTAAATAAAGTGGGTGCCAAAATACATCCTTGTCTAACCCCTGTGTTTGTAAAGAATTTCTCAGTCAGATGTCCATACTGATCGTATTGGACTCTAGCCCAAGTATTTTCGTGTAGTCTAATGATGACATCCAGCAGGGAACTCTCCAGCCCTAATGCCTTAAGTGTTGTCCAAAGAATTTTCCTGCTGATGTTGTCAAAAGCTGAAGAGAAGTCCACAAAACAGCAGTAAAGATTTGTTTTTCTAATTTTGGTGTATTTCCAAATCAAATGATACAAAACATAGCAGTGCTGTATTGTGGACCTATCTTTCCTGAAGCCGTTTTGTGCCTCATTTAGAATTGAGTTTGCTTCAGCCCACTCTATTAATCTTCCCAGAATTATCCTTGTAAAGATCTTCTGAGAAACGTCTATAAGGCTGATCGGTCTATACATTTTTGGGTTATAAGGATCCTCCTTTTTGAATATGGGGAAAATGTGACTACCTAGCCAACTTGGGGGACAAGGAAGTCCTTGTAGGAGTCCATTAAATAATATAAAAAGAAGCGGACACCACCAGTTGGGAAATGATTTATATAGGTCTCCCAGATTACCGTCAGGTCCTGAGGCCTTATTGGATTTCAATGATGATAATGCCAGGAGAATATCTTCTTCTGTAATAAAGATAGAGTGAGGATAAAACGTTTCTCCCCTGGGCTCTTGGGCTATCGTCATCTCTTGTTCAGACTGAGAGAAATAGAGCTCCGAGAAATAGAGAGTCCAGGCTTTTGGTGTAATATAGGCTTCTAGTCTATTTGAATATTTGTTGTAGCCCTGAGATACCAGTTTCCAGAAGCCTCTACCATCTCTATTCAATATGGTCTGTCTGAGTTTTTCTCAGAGTCCATGAGAGTGTTTTTCTTTTGCCCTTTCTAAAGATAGCTTATACGTTTCTCTTTCTGTCTTGAGTATCTTAAAGTCTGCTGTAGTTTTATTTCTTTCATTTTTATGAGCCCTCAGTATTCTGCCAAAAGATTTTTTAGCCCATAGGCAATCTGCATTAAACCAAGACTTTTTATATATCTGTTTACTAGAAGGTATTTTTTCCTTGCACCATGGTTTCAATATCATAGATATCCTTTCCCAACTTACTAGGATAATACTTGAGTCATGAGAGTTCATGAGGGAGTCATGTATGTAACACACTTCTCCAGTATTTAAAATAGACTCAAAGTTTGTATGATGTAGAGGTCCCCAGATGATTCTTTTCTCATTAATAATCTCCAGGTTGTCCTCCAGGTAACACGTTTTTCTATTTGTTCCTAGAGGACAATTCAGAATAAGAACAATGGGACAGTGGGCAGATTCCAATCTGTCCTTAACCTCTAATTTCTGTACCATGTAGGTTACCTCTAGGTTAGTCCAAATAAGGTCTGGAGTAGAAGAGCCCATTGGGCCTCTAAAAGTGAAGACCCCCAACATATCACCCTGAGTTCTTCCATTTAAGAGACAGTAATTCCTGGATGCAAAAACATCCAAGAGGGTCCTGCCTCTGGGGTTGAGTACCAGATCCTGTGAGGACCTTTTGTGGGAGATATTAACATTAGCCAAAGGAAGTAGATTGGTAAAATCGGTATAATCATCTTCCATGAGACAGGAAGAAACTCTAGCATTGAAGTCTCCCATAATGATTATAGGGCAGTCTGCATAGCTGTCCGACAGATCATCCAGCAAAGTTTTCAAATTCTGAATAAATGTATCTGCTGTTTCAGAATGTCTAAATCTGGGGGCAAAATATATATTACACAGAATAGCTTTCTCTAGGCCTTTATGAATTTGTAGAGTCAGAATTCCCTCTAGATTTGTGGCTATTCGGGCAATTCCTAGATCTAGCTGTGTTTTGATAAAAAAGGTAACTCCCCCTTTTAAGCCTACCAAATTTTTTGTCTCTGGAGGCCGATGAAGTTATAGCTGTATAACCAGCCAGTCCGGGAGTGGACACTTCTGTACACCATGTTTCCTGAATCCCTATTATGTCATAGGACTCAAGAAAATCCAGAACCTCAGGGTCTGTTATTTTAAGATGTATGCCCTCAATATTCCAGGAGAGACTAGATAGGGCATCCATCATGTTCCTTTTTTTCTCTGTATAGACTACCATCCTAGTGTTTGGCTTTTCAGATGTTGGCTTACCGGAATCTCACCGGGATTGCCAGTGTCAGGGGGAGACCATGGTCAGCAATGGTGCATAAGTGTTTGGGTCTTCAAAATTTTCAAAGTTTATTAGCAGAGAATCCTAAACTAAAGTAGGCCCCTGTACTCCCATCATATGGTTGCAGCCTTGGGTATCTGGATCCAGCTCTGTCGTGTCCACTATATGGATTCCCAATGGGTCCAATTTGCCTGCCAAAGACAATATTTTATTAGGTAAGTTGTCATTTTTGAAGGTGATGTCAATCTGGGATGAAAGACCTGTGTAATCTTGTATATTAATAGAGTCTACCATGTTCCAAGAAATACGTAAATCTAATGCTTTTTCTAAAAAGTAAAGGAGGTCCCCTATTACCTTTTGTCTAGCATTCTTATCCATGAATTTCCACCCAAACACTACAATTGTTCTCCCTAGCCATGACTTTTTCTGGTTTTTGATGTGTTCTTTAATGACTCCCAAGATTTCCCTCTGAGGTTCATGAACAGCTTCACACATTTCATCCGGAGAGAGGGACTGCTCATAGGGACTATATTCCTTGCTGCTAAGGGACTCAGGGGAAAATCTTGGAACTAACATTGGGAATGTGATACCATAGCCCTTTTCCCTTAAGAGTAATGCCTTTTCTAAGATGAAATGGGCAATCCTCATGGATGTGCAATAAAGCAATACAGTTTTCCTGTAATGAGGATTCAGTGATCTGAAAACAGAAACTTCCTTTTCTAACTCCAGCTGAGATAGTTCAAGAAGGTTAAGTACCCAGGCAAGTAGTGAACTCTCTGTTTCATTTTCTAATATAGCTACATTATAGATTTCAGTCAAAAATTCAGTGTCCCACATTTCTGTAAAACAGGAGACATCCCTGAAACCTTTGCTGGAATCTTATTAAAGGAATCATCTTTGGTTTGTGAATGACCCAGGGTCTCAGTCTCCCTCTGAAAAACAGTCAATGACTCCTCACTTACTATTGCATCATATGATATTTCTTTATAGGTACCATTTGTGTGGCGATTCATCTCCTGTGCAGCTAATTGTTTACCCTGATTTCCCTGTTTTGAGTTTTTATTTGGGTCCTGACCCTCCCTTGTTTCCTGTACAATTGGTTTTTACAGACTTTTTTTTACTAAATAAAGATTTCCTTTTTTTGTTTTTTTTATTTATTTTGGTTCTTTTTTGTTGGTTCTGTGTTAGTCTATCTGATTCATCATAATCCTGTTTTTCTGGATCTGAGTTCTTAGTATAGCATTCGCATATTTTATTTTTATTGTAGGGCGGGGGAAGGTGTACCTGTATGCCTATATTTGCCTTGTCTATGGTCAGGGATTCAGTTCCCACAGATACAGACTCAGAGGGGTATTTTTTTACTGCTGTTCAGGATTCTGTCCAGAAGTACTCTGTTATGAAAAATGTCTGCTCTTATATTATATATCTCATTTTCAAGAATATTAATATTTTCCAGTATGACTATCTCAGCAGAGTATCTGTTCTTTAAAATCTCTAGAGTCTGCTTTGAGATAGTGGCGGTAGCTACCAGATATGATTTATCAATACACTGCATTTCATCAGTGTTAAGATCTGTTTCCTGGGGAGTCTTAGGCCTCAGTGCCTTATACTTCCCTTCCATTTCCTTATCCATTTTATGGGTTATATCCATCTTCTTTAATCCCTCGATAGTGACACTCAGATCTTTAATTATAGTTTTTAAATCCATCTGTTCTCCTAGCTTTCTATTGGGATCTAAGGCTAAATAGTTGTAACTATGTTTAAGCCAATCCTGCTCTGTTGGTAATCCCATAGTTCTGAGGAGAAGCCTGGGTGATGCGAGTATCTCTGGATCGGTAGGACTGGACATGCCTGAAGTTGGTGAAAATCTCAATTCCAGTTCTTCAGACCTCTCTAACTCCTCTGAATTAGACTTGTATGTATCCCATGCATATTGATCATAGGAAATGGAATTGGCAAACTGAGTAGACGTTCCCCAGTCTTTTCTAGGACAGTTTTTAAACAAAGTTTCAGGGTGATTGCCCAATCCATTTAAATGATTGGTCAAATCGGTTGCTGCCAGAATAGGGGTTGAACTGAAGTTAAGACCCTTCCCCTTCCCTTTGCTACTCCAAAAATCCATAATTTTGAGTTGTTTCTTATTCTCTGAAATGTTTACATGGGGGAGAGGAAAAGGAATTTTGCACCCTCTCTCCAAGTTAGCATTTTCCGCGTATAGATTCTCCTTCTGTTTATTTGGGTAGTTGAGAGTGTTAGGAGTATTATTTTTATTTTTACATTTATTTTTCTATTTTCCTTTGCCCCTTCTATTTTCCTTGATATGCGTGCAAGAGATATCTCCAACAGGATCACCCTAGTCTCAATATTTCAATAACTGAGCTGGAACAAAGAGCTTCTTCTGAGGCTTGATTTAAAACACTGCACTTTCCACTTCTAGTAACAACCATTTTAAAAGTAGGCTTCAATATAAATACAAGGGTAAAGAGGGATAACAGAATTTTTACAAGTTACAAGGCAGATCAAACTACAAGAAGTAATGCAAATAATACTATAATGCAGTTTCAACACTAAAGTACAAATTATGAGTTGTAAGTCTAAAAATAATTGTTCAAATTAGCAGCGCTAATATAGAGAGTTCAAGGGATAAAGCTGGAATACTTCACCACTTCGCCACTTTAGTTCTATTTCCAGCACGGGCAGCTAAAAGTTCCCATAGTGAAATCAGTCTAAGCCAGAGTAGAGATGGTCATTGGAGCAAAAAGCTGTACCAAGCACCGATTCCAGGGACAATTTCTAAGTCTCGTAATTGAATGTGGGATAACCAAGGAGTCCGACAGAGGTCCGACAGAGAGTCCAGTAGTAACTGTTATTAAGGTTGTATTGCTGGTCTCAATTGCCTGACTCCTAAGGAAAGGCACAGATCCACTATTTCCTCCTTAACGTGGCAACCAAGTTATGGCACAGATATGGCACAGATATCATCTCATCCGGGGGAGTAACTTATTTAGTAGTTTTCCACCGCCACCACCTTGCTATTTGCTTTCGCTACTGAAACCATGGTTTCATAATTCCGCACCATCACTTCCCTGTGTAGCTCCTTGTCCTGCTTGCTTAACATCTTCCACTCCTCTTCAGAAAAAGTCATGTCTAGCAGCCCCCCCACACAATATTTCCGAGTGCCTGTACAGTAATTTTTTACCTGGTGTCTAGTGGATCCACCCATCCCTGGTGTCTAGTGGATCCACCCATATAGTAGTTTTTCCCTGGTGTCTAGCAGATCCCCTTCCCTAGCCCCAGGCACCTGTATAGAAAATGTTCCCTGGTGTTTAGTGGACCCTCCTTCCTGTCTCTAAGCACCCCAATAGTAATTTTTCCCTGGAGTCTAGCAGACTCCCCTCCCTATCCTTGAGCACCTGTATAGTGGTTTTGTTCCTGGTGTCCAGTGGACCCCTTCCCTATCCTTGAGCACCCATATAGTGATTTTTCCCTGCTGTCTAGTGGGATCCCCTCCCTCTCCATGAATAACTTTTTCCTGGTGTCTAGCAGACCCCCATCCCAGTCCCCAAGTGACCATATAATAATTTTCCCCTTGTGTCTAATGGACCCCTACCATCCCACCTCATCAGGTAATGCCACACCACCACACTTTCCTCTCCCCATTCCCTAGCCAGTGATTGGCATAGGCCTCTGCTATCCACCATGGCTGGCTGCCAACTGAGCTGTCAGTGACCGTGCAATGTACAATCAGCTGTTACACTATGCACTTACTGACAGCTCAGTCAGTTGCTGACCATGGTGGAGAGTGAAGGGCTGTACCAGTCACTGGTATGGGGATAGTGAGGGGGGAGTGGGGTGGTGAGGAACTGCCTACTGTTGTAGGAGGGTGGGCACTCCACTAGACACCGGGGAAAAATAACTATATGGGCACTCGGGGATAGGGAGTTTGGTCCACTAGACACCAGTGAAAAATTACTGACAGACACCTGGGAATAGGGAGAAGCAGGCTAATAGACACCAGGAAGGGACAATTCATACATTCATTCCACAGTTCAGTGACTCACTGAGCTGTGGAATGAATATATGAATTGCCCACTACTCTACATCAGAATTTCCATGAAAGTTGACAAATGATTTCAGAGCTTTTGAGGAAGCAAAAGTCTAACTTTCAAGCAAATTCTGCCAACAGAAGATATTTTTCACACAGCACTAGTCATCAAGACCATTATTTTCTACAGCCCTAAGGGAACAAAATGTAGCACTGTTCCCTCCTACAGAGTATGTTGTAGTAAATCCCCCCACACACACTGGATATAACTGGTTTTTCAATACCAGTGAAGGTGAAGTAATGTTCAGCTCTGTTTCTAGATTTCCAAATACAGTGAAGCTCACCAGGATAAAAAACAGCTCTGCAGAATGTTGCAGTAGAGTTACTGCAGCAAACAATGCAATTTCAATGGGAGTTAATCCCTTTTGTCATGCAGTAAACCTGTGAAACTGCATTTCATCCTGGTGGGCTTCACTGTATGTACAGACGATGAATTCATAAGATCACCATTCTTAATAGCAAATATGTGCCCCCAATCCTGGTCTTGAATGCCCTTTAAGTTTTCCCCACATAAAAACTTCCACACTTGCACTGAACTAGATAAATGATGCCACAGGCATTACAAGTCATGAAACCCCTTATTTTAGCTTCCCTCCCTGTCACAGGATTGATGAAAGACCTAGTTGTTTTTACCATGGTGCAATACTTACAATTTCCACATTTATGACATGCCTCATCCCTTCCTGGTAGCTATGTATAGTGTTTGTCTGGTAAGGGTTGTACCGAATGTACCATTATGTCTTTAATGTTTTTATCCATATGGTACACCACTCTGGGGCCATAACTGTCTGAATCCCTGAGTCCCTGGTCCTTGTTTCTTAGATGCCAATGCTTCCTAATGATGGAAACAATTTTTTGTGACTGGGGATTATATGTTGAGACAAAGGCTATCTGTGAATCACACCTATTATTCCTTACTCTGTTTTGCAGGAGTTCCTGCTGGGGTATCCTGTCCAAGTCCTTCTTGGCTCTACAGATAACTGCCTTATTGTAGACCCAGTCTTGTCATTGTTCTATCAACTCACCTGCTCTGACTTCATACAGTGCATGCCCTTCTCACCATAAATTCATTTTTGTTCTAATGAATTGCCCTTTGGGGATAGCTGAAATTATATGTGTAGGGTGGCTACTACTGGCCAATAGTAGTGTGTTGCAATCCATGGGTTCTCTGAAAAATAAACAGCAGTGGTACCTCCCTTGTCGTCTTTCTTTATTATCAACTCCAGGATCTGGGTTTGACTGAAACACACACTAAACCTAAGACTTGGATTGCTTTTTTCAATAAAATTCTCAAATTCAAATAATTCTTCTTCTGTTCTTTTCCATATCATTAATACATGGTCTATAAAATGTCTCCACAAGTCAGTTTTATGGAGAAATGTATTTGTTTCTTCATTTCTTATGATCTTCCATTCCAATTTCTCCATATACAAGTTTGCATAATTTTGTGCAAAACTTGCACCCATTGCAGTGCCCTTCTTTTGTAGAAAAAAAATTCTCCTTTTAAAAAAATATGTTAAACTCCAATGCAAACTTGGAAAGATGAATGAAAACCTCAGTGGGTAGATTATCCACTCATCATGTATCAAGATAGTATCTCATCACCTCCAAACCATATAGTCTTGGCCCAAGTCCTGATATTGTTCTCCAAAAACTTCAGAAAGATTTTGATCACTTTCAAGATTGGCTAACATCTAATCATGTTCCTTAATTCTAATAAAACAAAAGTGATGTTGTTTTCCCATACAAAGCATGTTATTTCTGAACTTCCACCCATTATTGATAACAATGGCACCATTTTTGAGTATGTTGAGGTCTGTAAATATCTAGGAATTTTTCTGGATAGTGAGTTTATTTTTGAATTCCATATACAATATTTCAGGAAAACTTTACACCAAAGGTTGGGGTTGTTACACAGGATTAAGCCTTTTTTAACTTTAGATTCCAGGAAATTGCTAACAGATAGTTTTATGTTCAGTATTTTGAAACTATGGGTTAGAAATGTGCTCCTCCACTAGTAGTTGTACCTTAAATTGGTTAAAGGTTACTTATCATTCAGTGCTTCGATTCTAGTTAAATTTCCCATACTGTACTCATCACTGTATTTTGTATGAGCAGTCAGACTCACTTTCTTTTGACAATCTGATCCTCTATAAAATGAGTGTTTTTCTTTTCAAAGTTATGGAGGGGCTCTATCCCCCCCCCCCCACATTAGCTGATTGGTTTCCTAGGATTGTTAATTCTATCTTCACTAGATCTCAGTCTAGGTATATTTTCAAAGTGCCATTATTAAAAAAAAATTGTTGTACAGAAATCTTTACTGTTTAGGGCACCCACATTTTTTAACTCAATCCCTTCTGAAATTACTGAAAGTAACACTATTTGGTGTTTAAAAATCTGACTTAAACAATGGGGTTTAGCGCAAAATGAATGTACTTGTATAATGAATTGACTAATGTTGAATGTTTTTTTTATTGTCATCTGATTGTATTATTGTTAAACTTGTCAGCTATGAAAATGGGCATTTTGCTCATCTGGTCTACAAGTATAAAAAATACAAATGAAAAAATGAAATAATAAAAAAACATCCTGATGGGGAATATTGGAGCATAGTGATGCTATGTCTATTGAGATGAACAAACTATCCTGCTCAATGGCCATACCTCCAGTACCTGGAGGATGCCCCTTGTGTCCCTAATGTAGGATGGTAACCCACTAACCGGATTTAAGTTTGGGGGACCACTATCCAATTAAATGTAAATTGGAATGGACTAATCCCCATAAGACTGAGAGTGTATCTTACTGAATAAAAAACTGTAAAAACTTTAACACAAATGCCTTTAGGGAAAGTTTGCTTAGGGTAAAGTGGAAAAGAATAACCCTGATCCCAGGGATGGATTTAGCTGTCCAAGACTTTAATAATACCTTAATCTCTACAGACAATAGATATGTTTCTAAGGTACAATGAGTTGAAAACAAAAAGCAACTACCATGAATGTCAGACAAAATCAAAAAACACCTTTGAATAAAAAGGAGGCTATGGAAAAAAAGCTAAAAAGAACCCAAACTCCCCAAAGAATCAGAAAGTTTAAAAAAATGGCAAAACAGGTGAATACAAACTATCAGAACAGCCAAAACCCAGTATTACAGAAACAACATTGCAGCAGAAAAAGATCCTAAAATATTTTGATATCACCTAAAAAAAACACCTCCAAATCCCAGCCAGCTCTAGGACTCTGATACATTTGCTTGAGAATAACAGAAGACCAAAAGAAAGTGGCAAACATTTTAAATCAGTACTTTACAGAACTATCCAACCTGGGATTTGAAAAACCCAGGATGGGTACCTTAGACATCCAGCTCCATGAAATAATTCAGAAAGCTGAAATAACAGGCAAAGGAGCTTGTCAACCATGGTTTAGATTTCAGGAAATTAAAACTAAAGAAGCCAAAAAAGAGCTAAATAACTTGAAGATCGGTAAATCGTGTGGAGTTGATAGGGTGGAAGTTATATTTTTGAAAGTAAGGGCTGATATTTTGGCAACAGTAATAATGCACTTAGTAAACTGGAGCTTATTCACCTCACTCTACCCTGAAGTATGGAAAATAGGGAAAGTTGTACCAATCTTTAAGGGACGGGATCCTTTCATGGCCTCAAATTACAGACCAATAGCCTTGCTTTCTTTATGGTCCAGACTAATGGAAAACTTGTCCATGGACAGTTTTGTCAATACTTAGACCAATATGGTCTGTTGACAGACTATCAATATGGATTTAGAGTAGGAATGTCCATGGACACAATCATGGAAGACTTAAACAACTTAGCTGCAATATCTATGAACTCAGGGAAGAGTACAGGGGCAGTGTTCGTGGACCTCACTAAAAGGCTTTTGATTTAGTCAATCATGGGATATTACTCAAAAGACTTTATGAAACAGGAGTTCATGTTGAAACATTACACTGGTTCAAAACATATTTGGCAGACAAAAAGAATGTGTGTCAGTAGAAGTAATGACATCAATATTGAGGGAGGTAAAAAGGGGAGTTTTACAAGGCTCCATTCTGGGCCCCCTACTTTTTAACATTTATGTCAACAGGTTACCAGAGGTTTTGAAAAATAGTGAGGTCCACCTGTACATGAACAATACTATTCTGATGGTGTCCAAAGACAGCAGCACCTCACTTTAACAAAAATTACAGGTAGATATGTTCAGGATGGAAGGGTGGTTTAAGGAATTGGGATTATTAATGAACCTTAAAAAAACACAATGCATGAGCTTCACAACTGGGTTTAAGGAAAAGTCCAGAAAAGACTTAAACATTTTATTTAGAAATAATCAAAAAATTATAAACACAGAGAGCTACAAATATTTAGGGTGTTAGTAGACCAGAAATTGATGTACAAAGACCACATAGACACAGTAGCAAAGATGATCAGTGAGAAACTGGGGGTCTTTAGAAGACTTTAATAATGCTTGGTAAAAGAAGTAAAAATAAAAGTTGTACAACAACTTGTAATACCAGAACTTAGATATGTGGGATTGATTTATAGAACCGCTCCAAAAAAAAAGCACTGAAAAAGATTGATCAAACATACTACAAAATGACAAGATTTGCCAACTCTAGTAAGTACACTACACATCACTGTAAGGTTTATACAGACTTAAACTGGATGGGACCAGAACAAACAAGTGAAGTAAGTTGGCTAACTTGGTGTCACAAAGTGTTGAAAGTCACACAATCATACACTACGTCACCTAATACTAGTCAAGTCAAGAGAAAAAGTATTCATTAAGAGAAAGCACACTGAAAATGACTTGGTTTAGGATTTCTAACTGGTTTGGTGAAATTATATTGCAGACCAGTATAGCTAAGTCATAGAATGAGATTCCTGTGGAAGTAAGGGTGAAACATTCCCTACACAAATTCCAGAAAGCTTTGAATAAGCATTTTAAATCACCATGTACTTGCTACACTTGAATACATTGAATAGTGTATTTATGTGTAACCTTGTATTGTTTTTTATCCAGATGTTGTAATGTATAAAATGTATGCTGCACAGAGCATTATTGCTGAAAACAGGAATCTTATCCCTGATGTATGTTCCTGTATAAAAATAAAATTTTATCAATCAATCAATCAATAGTCAACAAACTTTGCCAGGGCTTCAGTCAGTGAATCATTCCTTGAGACTATCTGTCTTCCTGGCAGATTACTCAAGTGTTTGTGTACTTTAGGTATGCAATTAAAGGCAGCTCTTTCAGGGTACTCCACAGACAAATATTCCATCACCTGTCTTGGTAACCATCCCCTTTCTTTACATAACTCCAGGTATTGATCAAGGATACCCTTAAATGTATTAGTTTTGTTATACTGCAGTTTCTCATAATTTTCAGGACCATCCAACTGTCTGTATACCTGCTCATATGTACTGCTATTCATAATTACCACAGCCTCTCTCTTATCAACAGGTTTTATGGTAATTGGTTTGTTACTGCACAAATCCCCAGGGTCTAGGGCTCCCTATTGCTAAGATTATGAAAAAACATATTCTTCATCTCATCACTTAGTTTACCAATATCCTCCTCACAGCATTTAAAAAAAAGTTTGTAATGCTGGAGACATAGGGGGCAGAACTGAGACTTCAGTTTAACAACATTATCAGTGGTGGTAATATTGGTAGTAGTGGTAATAAGCCCATTTGTCTCACTTGACCCTAGTACTCCTTCTGGGTCCACAGACTCATTTCTGTTCAAATAGGATTTTAAACTCAACTTCTGTGTTAACTTGTTAATGTCCACAATGGTCTCAAATGTTTCTTTTTCCCCTGAGGAAACATTAGGTTCTGACTCTCCACTTCACTCACTTCTGTGCTATAGTCTACAGCCATATTTTTCTTCAAGATAAACATGTTTTAGTGGAGCTAAAAGCTTTGTCTTTTGAGGTAGCCCAATTAAAAACGTTATCATCACGGAAATTAGGCTCATCCCTTTCAAACTATTTTTAGTAACTTTCACCTTCTCTGCATACCTTCTTAAAGTTTCCACAAAATTTTCCATCAGCTGTTCATATGCAGAGCACTACCAAATTCTTTTAATGCGTCCTTTCTTTTATTCAGTTCCTTCTCCATCTCTTTCCGTATTACTGCATTTTCACCCAGTGTTATTTCAATATATTCTTTTCTGGCACTATGGCAAATTTTTCTCCATTTTTCAAGGCGGAAAATCAATGATGGGATCTTTCTCAGGACTGTCAACCCTAATGCTCTCCCCAGCCCACAGCCTCCAATCCATAACACAAGGCACATCTCCAAGCCAATGCCTCATAGTGATGCACTCTTCAAAGGTAGAAAAGTATGTGTCACCACATGTTGCCAACACAAAAAAGGAGACCATATGTGACATTGTTTGCTCAGGGAACAGGGTAGCCATTAGGATTGATAAACTCAAGGAAGACCCCAGCACGTATTCACCATGACTCTGGAGATCCAAAACCCTAATATGTTTTCCTTCTGCTGTTTCTGGGGGGTGGAGAGTTAGGGTTGGAAACCCTAATGCCACAGATCCTTACTTTTGTGGTGTTAAGTTACTCTAACTGATGCATTAATGACTTTTTTGCAAATAATTTCCTTTCTTTTTGAGACGCATAGTGGAAAAAAATCCTCATTCATGCAGATCCCTTTAATACATGCATGAATAGGTGCAGATGCAAAAGGCTCTTTGAGGTCTGCACCATGGGAAGACTCAGTCCACCTACAGAAGTGTAAGGTCTGTCACATCCTCCCCCACTGAAGGAATGCAATCTGCAGGGTTGTCCACATAAGCCTGGGTACCATATAGTGAAGACAACTCTCCTCATTCATTCTTAAAACAGTCACTGTTTACACATTCAATCTTCAAACATTCACTCTTTCTTCTTTCAGATCTAAAGAGACAATGATCAGATAGACTGAAGAGTGAATGTATAAAGAGTGATTGTGCAAAGAGTGTATATGTAAAAAGTGAATGTTAACTTAGCTCACTGGCACAGGATCACAAAGCAAGACTTGCACTAGCCACAAAGTTTCTTAATAAAAAAATATACATATATATATATATATATATATATATATATATATATATATATAGTGGCACTACTGCACCACTATAGTTAGGGTTAAGTGTAAACTTTTATATTAAAGCCAAATGTTTGAACCTTAATAACTTTGGAACCATTCAACAGATTTGCATAAAAGTTATCATGCATAATCTCTAGGGGTGGATCTCTTGATGTGCAACCTTTGTATGAATTTGTTGTGTGGTGTCTGAGATACAGAGTGTCAAAAAGTCATAAAGTTATGTGATTGCTTGCTATTTTTTCTACAGCTGTATCTCAGAAATAGCTTTAGGTTGTGGTCTGAAATGTTTAGGGTAGAAAGCCTTTGCTTCACAGATGTGTATTTTGAAGGTTTGGTGAAATCATATTGATCTGTTCAAAAGTTATTACATTTGTTATTTTCCCATTATTTTCTATTGGAAAAGTTTATTGTTCCACACAAAAATACTTTTGTTTTAGCAGGAAGTACTGCATTTTTGCATGTAGGGTCACATACAGCCTAATTTATTTTCATAGAGCTGTGTTGTGTCTGCCATCTTGTTTTCCCATTAGAGAGAGATACAATATTAAGACAAAATATTAACATGAATGCAATACAAAAAAAAAAAAGAATCAGAGCTTACCTAAATAGGACCCATTTGGCTACATTCTGATGTTTATTTTACTGTGGCCAGAAACAACTTTCCTGGGTACCCAAAATCTCAGGTGCTGAGCTTAGCAAGAGGACTGCTTTTCCCATGTTCTCTATATGAGAACAGCAGGGTTTTCATGATTGCTGCAGCCACAGCTGGAACTCATGCTGTCAGCGGCAGAGTCAGCTTAGAGCCTTCCCTTATCCCTGGTGTCTAGTGGTACCTGCCACCTGACGGACACTATGCCCATCACTTTTAGGCAGTGGCACCCCCTCCTTATCTTTACCTGGTGTCTAGTGGCACACGCCACCCTCCCATTGCCTTATATTACTTTCTTTCTTTATTTTATTAGTATATTCTGACACAGGGATGCCCACCCCAGTGTCAGATCCCCCCCACAGTCCCTTCTCTTATTTTATTCTGACAACATGGTCCCATTCCCCATGTCAGTAGTAGAAGGCCCCCTCCCCAGCAGTGTGGGACATTGTGGAGCCCACTCCCAGTATCCCCAAATACTTATTTGTTTTTATCTGTAAAGAAGAAAACTATCCCATGATGTATTTTTTCCTTGTTTAACCCAAAAAGAAGAAAATGGTTCCTCCTCATACCCACCATCCCCCTGCCCCATATCCACCATCCCACTGAGCACCCACCACCCCACACCCCCTTACCTTATACTTCCCTCCATAGTTGTCCACGGTCATCTTCTGTGAACTGGGACATGTGAGCACTCTTCAAAGCTGAACTGCAAACTGATGAATCAAAGTAAGTGCTGTATAATGTATTTCAATGGTGTTTCAAACTTATGTTGTAATATTTAGGTATTTTTTCACCAAATGTTCAACATAGGTTTTATGCCCCCCCCTCCCATGAACACTGTCACTGTTGTTTCATTAATTGTGCCTGGAAGGTGATTTCACGGTCGCTGTGTGAAATCACCTTGAAATGAAAGCGCCAGTGTTCATGAGGTGGGGTCCCAAAAAGCTCATGTTGAAAATCTGGTGAAAAAATTCCTAGAAATGGCTGTTATGCGTGTTCATTGAAAATGTTCTACTCATGCATATAACTTTGTTAATTTTTAATATTTTGACTCCAAATTTTTAACATAGCCATGTTTTCACACCACCTCATGAACAGTGCAGCTGTCATTTTTCACATCCTGTTCTAAATGTGTTTTTGCACCTGTAGCACAGAATGGTGTTTTGGCATGGACTTGAACATTTTCACCTACAGGGTTTATGAGGTGGGGTCATAAGCAGGCTATGTTCAAAATTGGGGATCAAAATATGAAAAACTGCCTATGTTATGACCATTCATTGCAATTTTTGTATGCCCGCTCATAACTTCAGAAATTTTAAATATTTTGACCTTAGATCTTCAACATAGCCTTTTTACTACCCAGCCTCATGTATTTCACAGCTGTCATTTTTCAAATCCTGCCCAAAATATGTTTTTGCACTTCTGGCCCAGAATGATGTTGGAGTTGCACAGAATTATGTGTTGGTGGGGATTTGAACATTTTCTCCACCAGGTACATGAGGTGATGTAATAAGATGGCTATGCTGATAATTTGGTCATGCATCTATGGAGGGATGGATGTGCAGGATCCAAAGGAGCATACATTCCCATAGTAAAATAAGGAACATCACAGAGCATGGGGGTGCAGGGCCCTTTAGGTCCAGTGCTCCCACTGTGACATGAGGACAGTTATAGAAGGTGGGAGCACAATGCACTAAGGGCCCTGCCTTCCTACAAGCAAATAAGGATACAAGTAATCTATCTTAATAAAGTAACAAAATTCATTGCAAAAAACCTTTGTTAATGCATCAGTTAGGGTTGTTATTAAAGTGACAAAAGTAGGGAAATATGGTGTTAGGATTTCCAACCCTAATGTTCCACCCCCACTCTGCAGATACTGACCAGCATCGGGGTTGTACCTTGGGTCAGTGGACCTAACACTCTCCCCATTCTCCTATACTATACCCTTCTCAGCTTATTTACTTATGGAATGGGGTGAGCATTAGGGCTGGTGACCCCAATACATGCCCCCAATGCCTGTCTGTGTCAGTAGGGTGGGGGTGGGACATTAGGGTTGGAAACTCTAACGTCATATTTCCCTACATTTGTAGCTTTACTAACAACCCTAACTGATTAATTATCAAAGTTTTTTTCAATTAAAAAAATACATATATTATGTATTACAGAGGCGCAGTCGAGACTCTACAGTTAGGGTTGAGTAGGCAGTTTAATGTTAAACACCAGATTGTGCATGTTAATAACTTAGCAACCATTCAATGGATTTGCATGAAATATGGAATACACGGTCTTGGATGATAGATCTCTTGATTTGCCAACTTGTGTTTGATTGGATTTGCAGTTTTCATGCAATGAAGGGACAAAAAATGCATTTTTCATCTTTTTTGGCAAATATCAGGGTCATTTTTCAACATTGCACTTTGCCCACACTGTTTATTTATTCTAAGGAAAAATTCAGCATCGATTTGGTGAAAAAATTTTAATCCCTTCCAAAGTTATTAAATTTTTAAATTTCGAGTTCTGTGCATGCTCAGTTCAGTCTTTGGGATAGATGCACAGTTGCAATCTAGGATCCCTGATTGCAAACGTCTCACAAACAGGGATGGTGAAAAGGGATTAGGAAATCTCAGAAAAATCCCTTTTCATGAGAAAATCCCTGTTCATTGGTAGCCATTTTGTTTTCTCACTTAGAGAGAGGAGAAAACTAAATGTTATAACTTGCCACAGGGACATGTTTTGTGAAAACCAAGGCATGGGTTTTGGTGAGTGGTACATCCTCTACCCACCCCTGTTTTTTTTTTACTTAGTTCAAAAATGGCAGTTTACAATTTAAAATCCCTTTTCACAATTCCATTTTGCCAGCAGATCCTTTTCGCAAGATCATCTTGTAAAAAGGGATTGTAAAAAGGGATTTTACAAGGTTACTGCAGTTTTTGTGCGAAAATCAGGGTACCCAATCCCCATGTCAGCCTTCACCCCTGAACCACCCCAGTAGTATGGGATGCTGGGGAGCCCACCTGCAGTGTCCCAAAATACATTTTTTTATTTTTTCTGAAAAAATAAAAGAAACAGTCCCCTGATGTCTTTTTTTATTATTTGATGCAGAATTCTGCATCTAACTGCCATTTTCCATGCAGAATCCTGCATTGAACTGTCCCCTTAAGCCCATTATGTTGCCAACATTGGGTCGCCCAATCCCTGTATCGACATTTATCCCCCCTCTACTACTGTGCACACTGGGGAGCCCACCTTCAGTATGTTGAAATAATTACATTATTTAAAGTATCTTTAAGATACTGGGATGCCCACCCCCGGTGATGGATGATCCCACCTCGCAGCCCCTTCTTTTAATAATGTGCCAGAAACTAACCATCCTGCTCCCCCCCTCTGTGTGCAGTCCCACCCACCACACTCATTACCTAGTCCCTGTAAATAAGAAAAAAATAACCCTTCTGCTCCCTCCCTTTCTCTGTGCAGACCCAACCACCACTCTCATTCCCCCATCCCCTTAAAAAAGAAAAAGATAACCCTTCCACTCCCTTCATCTGTGTGCAGTACCACTCACCACCTTCATTCCCTGGTTCCCAAAGCAGAAAATAACTCTCCTGCTCCCTTCGTCTATGTGCAGTCTCACCAGCCAGCCTCATTCCCTGAATATATCCCTGAAAAAAAGAAAGCAGTCCTATGACACCTTTTTTAAACCTGAAAAAAAGGAAAAATGCCCCTCATCATCCCCATTAACCCCCACCCTCCCACTGAGCACCCCACCACCCCACATCCCCCTTATCCTATACTTACCACCAGCGGTCTAGTGCTGTCATCTTCTCTGGACTGGGACATGTCTGCACTCATCAAAGCCAAACTGAAAACTGAAGAATCAAGGTAAGCGCGGTATAATGGCAGTCAAAGGTGTTTTGAACTTATGTTGATATCTCGGCCATTTTTTGACATTTTTGCACCAACATTTCAACATGGGCTTTCTGGGACAGCACCTCATGAACACTGTCACTGTCATCCCATTAATCAGACTCGTAAGGTGATTTCACAGTCCCTGTGTGGCATCACCTTTCAGAACCAATTAATGAAATGACAGTGCCAGTGGTCATGAGGGGAGGTCCCAGAAAGCCCATGTTGAAAATTTGGTGCACAAATGTTTAAAAATGCCCATGTTATGAGCATATGTTGTGCAGTTTCTTTGCAGACACATAACTTTGGTAATTTACAATATTTTCACACCAGATTTTCAACATAGCCATTTGTTCATATCACCTCATGAACAATACAGCTGTCATTTCTCACATCCTGCCCAAAACATGTTTTCACACCTGTGGCAAAGAATGGCACAGTCGCTTTGCAAAATCACCTTTCAGGACCAATAAACAAAATGACAGTATGAGCATTCATGAGGTGGGGTCCCAAAAAGCCAATGTTGAAAATTTGTTGCAAAAATACCTGAAAATGTCCAAGTCACACACAGTTATTGGGATTTTTCTACACACATGTGTAACTTTGGAAGTTTGTCATATTCTTACTCCAAATTTAAAACATTGCCATTTTTTCACAACACCTCATGAACAGTACAGCTGTCATTTTTTAAAATTCTGCCCAAAAATGTTTTTCCACACCTGTGGCACAGAATGGTGTTACAGTTGTGCAGAATTGCATTTCAATGGGGATTTGAACATTTTATGTACTGGGTACGTGAGATGAGATGATAAAAAGGTTATGTTGAACATTTGGTGTTAGGGTTCCAATCCTAACACTTCCCTCCTCGAAACCAACCACTGACACCCCTACCTACCCTTCACAGACCAACAGGTGTTGGTGTGCATTGGGGTGGTTGGTCCTAAGTCTCACCCCTCCTATACTGTATGATCTCAGCTTCCTTACAATTGGAATGATGTGAGAGTTAGGCCCAATGGCTTCAAGGCACACCCAACACCCTATTGGTCTGTGGAGGGTGGGGTGGAGTGAGGTGGAATAGTTGGAGTTGGGTTCATTCGATGGGGAGGTGTTTGAGTTGAAAGCAGCTAACACCATATTATTCTGTTAATGCTTTAACCTAACTAAAAGCATTAACAAAGTTCTTTGCAAAATATATATAGCTGTATATACATATATACATATATATATATATATATATATATATACAACTGTAGATATATATATATATATATATATACATATATATATATGTGTATATATATATATATATATATATATATATATATATTCATTACAAAACTCTATTAATGCATCAGTTAGAACTGATAGCACACTTACAAAAGTATGGAAATGTGATGTTAGGGTTACACCTGTACCACCCCACCCCCACAACCCCCACCCTTCACTCACCAACAGATGTCGAGGTGTGCCATGAGGTCATCATGCTCAACTCTCACCCCATTCCATGTGTAAACAAGCTGACATGCTACAGCATAGGAGAATGGGGTGAGAGTTAGGCCTGATGATCCCATGGCACACCCCAACATTTGTTGGTGAGTGCAGGGTGGGGGGTGGGGACGGGTGATAGGGGTGTAACCCACATCACATTTCCATACTTTTTTCACTGTGCTATCAACCTAACTGATGCATTAATGGAGTTTTTTTTACAATAAATTCCCCTTCTTTTTGAGAAAGTGTAATGTAACTGGTAACTGGTATGTGTTAGTAGGAGTAGTGGCCTCCGGCCTGCGCTCCCTTCACATGGCCCATTTTTTGCATAATGGTATGCGAATGTGGGAGTGTGGTCCCTCTGGGCCCTGTGCTCCCACTTACACAGAAGTACGGAGCCATTCAGTGGTGTCACAGTACTCCAATGGAACTCTTGTAACACATTTTTAGCAATATCTCCATAACCTTAGCAAGTAGGAAAAAAATTCCACTGCAGGCGTAACCTATGACTTTGAAACTTCCAGCCATTTTGCTGCAGTGGGATGGAAAAGATTTGCTGTTTTTTGAGCAAAGTAGTTTCGCAAATTGCGACAGTTTTGCAAAAATAGGCTCGACACTTTTGTGATTTGCGAAAGTGTCACGGCAATTTCTGTCACAATTTGTGACACCACTGGGGCTCCAATTTTTAAAAAGGCATTTTGGGGGGGTCCTCCAAAAGAGATAGGGCTGTGATCCTCAGGACCCAACCAGGTAAACACAACAGTCAGTGTTTACCTAAGGGGTCCCAAATTTAAACGCCAGCCATTTTTCTCTCTTGCTAACTGAAAACAAGATGGCCACCACATGAAAGTAAAAGGGCCATTTGCAACAGTAAAATGTAGTGGTGGCAGCTTTTGAGAGACACATGTATTTTCTTCCCATTGACTATAATGGGAAACTTGTTTTTTGAATAACTTTTGAACGGTTTAATATTTTTTCACCAAATCTTCAAAAGGCATATCAGTGACCCAGACTGCATCTTCCCTGAATATTGCAGACCAAACAGACAAATTTTGGGGCTGTAGCCATGAGCAAAGTAATGTGAAAAACCTGCTTTTTTTTGCATTTTTGGCCACTCCATAGTTCCACAACCGCTTATCCAACCACCCACGCAAAATTTCAGGCAAGTCCATCATATGGTGGCAAAGTTATTAAAGTGCAAAATTTCGGGTTTAACATAGAAGTAGCCATGCAACCCTACCTATAATAGTACTACTATGCCAGTAATATATATATATATATATGTAATATATATATATATATATATATATATATATGTATATATCTAGATATAGTAGTAGTACATTTTATTGTTTGGTCAAAGACCATTACATTAATAATTATTACAAGTTATTCCTTTAAAATAGATTTGTCAATATAGAAAAAATGACAAGTTCAATCAGTTTTACAATAGGATCAAAGTACACAGTGTAAAATATATTGAGCCATCATCTACCCTTAAATACCTAATAAAGTGCTATTTAATCTTTCTTCTAATACCAGCAATTGTTCTGAGATACCCAGCTACCTTGCTAATAACATCATCATCATTTGAATGTAAAAATAATGTTTAACAGATATTTTTTACCTGTAGAATCAATACTTTTCCAAACTGGAAGGAGCCAGCTCATCCTGGGTTTATTATACCAGCAGCAGTCAAAGACTACATGACCTAGATCTTCTCTCCCTTTATTCGTGCAAGTACATAGGGTATCAATTGGATCAATTGATTTTTAGAATCTTGCTGTCAGTACTTTACTCTCAAACTGTTCCATGTGATATCTGGTACAAACATTTCTGAGTTCTGGATCTATCAGAAAGTCCAGATAATACCTAAATCTGTACTGAATGTCATTCTGGATCAGCCAGGGGGAAATATTTAGGTAAGAGATGACAACCCAATCATCCAACCTAAATTGATTGAGGATTTTATTTACAGTATGCCTTGTATTTTAGGTTGGTACTGATACCCTTGTCCACATATTTCTGTAAATAGGTATGGTCATATGTTAGAAGAGTTGCTTCAAGATTTTTCAACCAGTTTAATTTTTTACAACCTAGACCATCCCATGTTCTTTTCTCTTTAAGACATTCCTATGGAAGTCTATTTGAGTCAATTCAGATGACGTTAATCCAGTAGCCAACCAGTTTAGCTGTACATTGTGCTTCAAGGCTAGGTAAGCCTAATTCAGCCAGCAAAATAGAAGCAGGAAACGAGTTTCCCACATCAAGTGAGGTACATAGAATTTTTTTAAGGGAGCTCTAGAGTCACGACCTTGTTGGGGCCCCAAATTTCAGCTATGTACAAGGCCTGGGACTCATACATCTCTTGTATTGCTTTTAGCAAGGGCCTTACACTATTACCCAAAATTTGTTAATAAATCTGGCTTGAGCTCCAGCGGTCTGTTTTAGTTTTATCAATGATGTTTTTATATGCTGCGTCCACTGACAATTGTTTGCAAATGTAATATCAAGATAAGTGTAATTTTTAACCGTTTATAACACCTGTTTCCCCATCAACCAGGTATCCTTAATTTTGTTAGAGCCGAAAACAACAATGTGGTTCTTATTTTCATTTATTTGTAGACTATGGGAGGAAGCAAAGTCATTAAGGATATCCAATTTTTTCTCAAGACCTGCTTTAGTTAAAGCTATCAATGCAAGGTCATCAGCGTATGCAAGAGCTGGGCAAGATCTTGAACCAATAATAGGAGAATCTAATGGTGAATTGAGGAACTTTTCTAAAAGTTGATCTATATAAATGTTAAATAGAACTGGTGCTAAGACACATCCTTGCCTGACCCCTTTATTTGTACAGAACTTAGATGACATCCTGTTACCATTAATATCAACTCTAATCTGACCCCAAGTGTTTGAGTAAAAATTACTTATTACAGTACCCGAATTAAATTTGAGTGGAAACCTTTCTCAGCCATAATTTGCTATAATTTAGGTCTTAAAATATTGTCAAAAGCAGAAGTGAAGTCAATGAAAGCCACACATAATTTTTGTTTCCTAAGTGTGATATATTTCTCAATTAGCTGTAATAGTACAAAACAGTTATCTGCTATGCTATACCCTTCTCTGAAGGCTGCTTGGAATTCAGAAATGTTTCCAAGCTGGTCTAACTGAAGTATTAATTTGTTTAGAAGAATTTTAGCAAATAATTTTCCACTGATGTCCAGCACAGAAATAGATCTGTACATCTTAGGGTCACTTTTATTACCTTTTTTGAATATAGGTACAATGATGGCTCTCTTCCATGAAGGTGGAACCTTATTATTAGCTATGCATGAATTGAAAAATATAGTTAAGTAATTTGGACCAGAGAGAAGGTGCCAACAAATAAATCTCTGGAGGTATTTTAAAACTGGTTATTGCAAAGTAAGTCTCTTTGGTAGTAATTATCAATACCTGAGTTTTGATTGTTGGTATACACCAATTGCTTGACAGGTCTCCTAATTCTGGATCATAGAATAACTTTTCAAAGTAAGAAACCCATTTCTCCATGTGCATATTGGAGTCATGATAGTTTTTACTATTATCTGTGCCTTTGGTGACTACAAGCCAAAATGTTTAGCAGTCATTATGTTGTATTGCTGTGAGCATTTGATCCCATTTTTTCTGCTGATGGGTTCTGTGCTTATATATCAAAAATTCTTTGTAAGCTGACCTTTTGTTGTTTGGTTCCCTATAAGCAGTCTTAGTATTAAGTGATCTAGTAACCCTGGTTAATTTTGTTAATTGGCATTTAAACTTTAGACAACTTGTATCAAACCATGTATCAGGAATAAAATGGTCAGCCCATTTCTTGGATTGTCTTTCTACAGTGGTAGGCTAAGCAAGGCACTCCCTGAGTTTGTCATAACAGCCAATCAACAGGGTATGCAGAAATTCAAATGTCTGCTCATTTTATGGGATGTTGTCAAGTGTAATTACAAATCCTTCCATTAATAGCACCAGCTTATCTAGTTTACCTAGATCCCATCTAATTTTTGAATGACCTCTGATCTCAAAGGTGTCCACTGGATATGAAATATCAGAGGGCCTAGAGCCTCAAGTCAGGGTCACCGGTAGATGATCACACTCACCTCTAATAGGGATTGATAAAGAAGTCCACATTTCCATGCTACCATTCCAGCAAAGTAAGTCTAAGGTGGAAGAACCCAGGGAATTACTATATGTAAAATTTCCCAAGAGGTCCTAGTGAAATTCTACAATTTAAGGGAGCTAAATTAAAAGTTTGTAACAGTTCTATCAGGTTTATTCCAGAAGTATTTAATCTTTGATCCATTGCACACATCTTAAAAGCAGATACATTACTACATACCCAATTGTGGACGTTACAGTCTGCATAGCCATCAAAGGTGCCTATGCGGCTGTTAAGGTCACCACAAATAAGGATGTTATCACATCCTGTACTAGTCCAGCCAGAATGCAATAAATGCTCTAAATCATGCCAGAGTTTTGTAGAATAATATCTGGATTTATGAGGTGGAATATAGGCATTTATTAAACAGAAAGAAGAGTCCTTAGTGTGGACTAAAAGGGCTTGAGCAGCTGCATTACTTGCTATATGTGAGACTTTGAGATTGTCATCTACTTTAACCCAGGTTACTAACCTACTTGATGCCCTGCCAGATTTTGCAATTTTTTTTCCCCCAGGTACCTGAAAACAGGAATACCCATTTAAAGAAACATCAGTGGAATCTAAATGCAATGTTTCTTGCAGACAGATAATATGATGTAAGTTTATAAATACTCTCTAGTCAATGTCTGAGAATTTTGGCACTAATCCTGAGATATTCCAAGTGATAAGGGTCCAGTTATTCAAGTATGAACTATGAGCCATAGTAGTAGTGGAGACAGTAAGTCATGAATCAGACAGTGACAGATTTGCAAATCTATTTTTCAGTGGGTATATTAAACACAATTTGGGGTTCAGCACAATTACAGTTATTGCCCACCTGGTTTACATTCATCACTTCATCTGTATTAGGTTCCCCATTAATTTTCCCAAATGTGTCCACATTGTCCCTGGATCCTCACCCAGAAATAACCCAGGCCACTGCTTTGCCACTTTTTGATGCTCTCTGGCAACATTTATTTAAAGGCACAAATTTTCTCATCAATTTACATCATACTTCATGTCTAACATTTATTATTTACACTCGGACATAACAGTCCCATATCACTTCTCGGACATAAGAGTCCTGTCTTCCCTCTCATGGTTCTTCCTCTTGTTCTCCTCCTCTTTCGCCATTGCTTCTCAGTGTCCGGACACTGTGATCTGTCCTCCCCTCCTTTTTCTTCACCATAACTGGGTATCACGCTTACTCAGGCCACTCCCCCCCACTAGGTGTGGACATGGTGATCCACCCCGTAGTTCTATATCCCTCACCCCTCCCCCATTACTCCCACTCCTGGGTTCTTTTGTCCCCAGCACGTAGTACCTACCCCCTCCCCCCTCTGCCTGCCCCCCTTTTCCCCTTGCTCCCAACCCCTTCTACTGACCAATCTCCAGCTTGCGATGAAAGATGGGGTTCCCCCTTGTGGGTCAGCCCCTCAGGCCTTTCTTGTTGGTTTCCCAGACTAGCTCCCCAAATGTGTGGAGGAACAAGATCAATGCCGAACTCCATCAGGTGAACCCCATCCACCCTATAAACTGCCTCTTGTTCGAATGAAATGTCCCAGTGCTGAATGTGAACCCCTCCAATTTCGATCACTGCCCTGGCCATTTTCCTGTTCTGGTATTTCCAGGCCACCTCTATCACTTTTGGCCACTGCACTGCCCTGCATACCCTCTGGGAGGTGATCTCTGACTATTTGATCACCACCCAAGGCCACCAGCTCTTCACCTTCTCAAAATCTGCAATTATGTCCCTCATCAGGGACCCCCAAGGCACAGTCCCCAATTCATTGCCCCCCAAATGCATGATGATGCAGTCCAGTCTGGCCAAGTGCACCCAGAGCTCCTCCAGCAGGGGAAGCAGCTGAGACCACCTCATGCCTCTCAGGCCCCTCCACCACACTCTGGTGTTCTCTGTTCCTGGGCACAACTGTGACCCTATCCTTGTGGCAGCTGCAAACCTCTTTGCCCAGTAGATGAATGAGTGCCCCATGATCCAGACCTGCCTCTTGGAACCATGCTGTGGGAAGAGAAAAAGGAACACCCATTAACCAATGACAACACCTCACATATCTCTTGTAATAGTTTGATGTCCATCTCCCTACCCGCTTGACCTCCCTCTCATCTGCTGCTCCCACAACTGCCTCTGATGCTGCCCCAATCCTGAAAGAATGTGGGGTGAAATTGTTGGAGTTCTCCACCACAAATGCCTCCACCTTTTTTAGCCACCCCCACTTGGAAACCCATCGCTGGTGACCTGTCCCCATGCATGAACCAGGCCCAGGGGATGTGGCCTCGCATGCTTCTATACTCCATCATGGTCTGGACCGTGTGGACTCCTGCACCCATCTGCCTGCTGATCTCCAAAGTGGTGCCCCTACCTCGCTGGACCTCTGAAGCCAGATAACCACCTTGTCTACCTCCACCCTCACATTCTCCTCTTGTAAACATGCTGTGGCCATCCCCTTTTTGGGTGCCACCACTTCTCCCACCCTGAAAGCCCCCCTTGCCATGACAGCAAACATTGCCTAGAGCAGATAGGCTTTGTTCGCTGAATGGCAGATGTGGTCCAATGCCCCTACTACCTTCATGAATAGGTGCCCCATCAATGGTCTTCTCCCATCTGGCCTCCTGCCCTGCCCCCTCTGCCAACTTATGACCATCCGCCTGATGGCCTTCCTGCCCGTAACTTCCAGCCACCCTGATCCCTGCATGTCCAGCTAATCCCTGCCAACTGGACCACCATGGTAGCATGGGCCAACCTCTCCTCCTATTTATCCACTATGAACCACATGACTTACTCCTCCTGCACTGGGTCCTCTGTCCCCCAGCCCAACCTGGACCGGAATGCCTGGAAACTTTCCCAAGTCCCCTCATAGGCCTTCAGGGTGTTGGACAACCATGACCCTCTTTACAAAGCCCTGGATTTCTCCCTCCAATCTCCCACATTAGTCCAGGACTGTGGTCTCGGTAGGTGCGGCATGTGGTGCCAGCTCCTGGAACTGATCTATCTGAAAATGAGAAAGACAGTCAGCCACCTAATTCCATGTCCCTTCAATGTGCTGTGCCTTAAAGGACAGGTTCAAATGCAGACCCAATAACACCATGCACCTTAACACCCACCGCACCAACTCTGTATCACCACTCTGCCTGTTGATTACCTCTACCACCCCTTTGTTATCACACCAAAATAAGATTCACCACCCTGCAATCTGGTTGCCCCAGATCTCTGAAGCCACCCATATTGGGAAGATCTCAAGAATAGTGATGTCCATGGTCCACCTTCAATCCTGCCAGTGCCTCTAAGATCCATTCACCTTGAAAGTAGGCCCCCATCCCGAGCCTCCCAGCAGCATCCGTGTACAGTTCCATGTCCGTATTACAAGCCCACTCTTCCGGCCAGAATGTTACCCCATTGTAAGATTTGAGAAAAAACCTCCAATACCTGAAGGTCCTCCCTCACACCTCTACTGATGTCCACCCAGTGATGGGGTTGTTTTGCCCTGCCCATGACCCTCCCCAACCTTCTTGTAAAAGCCCTGCCTGGGCTTATGGCCTTGCAGGCAAAATTAAGGTGCCCCAACAGCTGCTGTACCTGTACCAGAGGCACCCTCCTCCTCCCACCCACTATCACTAGCAACCCCTTTAACCATGACACCTTGTCCCCCTGGTAGCTGAAAGCACTCCTGCTTGGTGTCCTCCTCGATCCCCAGGAACTCAAGCTTGTGAGCCGGGCCCTCAGTCTTCCCTGCTGCCAGGGAAATCCCTATGGTGCTGCACATATCCCTGAAGTATGCCAACATCCTTTGAGTCTCCACCTGACTGGCTCTGATCAACAGGAAATCATCCAGGTAGTGCAGTACACTCCTATGCCCATATCTGTACCCAAATACCTAACTGAATGCTTCGAACGTGGAGCATGCCACCAAGCAACCCATGGGCATTGCCTTGTTGAAGTAAAGCCCGCCCTCAAACTGAAAAACAAGCAGGTCCCAGTCTGCCGGATGGACTGGTAACAGCCAGAAAGTGGACTCGATGTCCACTTTCAGCAGCCATGCCCCCTCCACTACTCAGATCAACTCCACCACCTAGTCTAGTAAGGAGTAAGAGACCATGCTCAATGATTCTGGGATACCTTTGTTCACTGACCCTCTGTCCGATAGGACAGGTGATGTATGAGTCTGAACTCCCCAGCTTGCTTCTTAGGCACCACACCCAAGGGTGACACCCAGAACTGCTCACGGGGGGGATTCACTCATTGGCCCCTCCACCCTCCCTGCCCTGATCTCCTTCTGAATCTTTATTTGGACTATGTCCTCCTTCCCTCTCACTGAGCCCAAGTTCCCGGCCCGCATCCCCACCAGTGTGCCCTCAAAACCTAGTGGAAAGCCTCCCTGAAAACCTGATCTCAGCAGCTCTGCCCCTCTCTTGTCAGGGTAGTCCACTGTCCAGGCCTCCACCACCCTATACTTGATAGAGGTGTGGGCCAGGGTATAGTCCCACCTCCCCGCACCCATTCCTGTACTAATTCCAGCCATAGCCGGGATTGTATCCCCCTCTCCCAGGGCCTCCCAACCTCTACCTGCCCCTCCATCTGCCTCAAAAGGGCTGCTCCTGACCTTGCCCATCTGCGTGCCAGGCTCTGTCACCCACTTGTCTTCAAGCTGTTGCTGGGTATGACCCCCCACACCACAAGCAGATGTGCCTAAACCTGCAGCTAGGCCACATGCACAATGCCCTGTTAAAAGCCCAGCAGGCTTTAGCGCCCTGGGCCAGCCCCACTCTTTTTCCTTGTTCCACCATTGGCTCGCTGCCGGGTCCTAACCCACAATTCCGCATGGGTGCAGTCCCATTTGAGGTCACCCTTCACTGCCATTCTCTTTCAGAAAGCCTCATCATATTTAAGCCAACCGAAGTCCAGCTTCGCATCCTGGATGATCGCCATGTAGGTCAACAGTGGGATTGCCAGGTCCGGTTGCTTCTCTAACACCAACGCGCTATAAATCAGAAACCCAGCCTGCCATATAGCAAGGCTGTTCCCGTTGAACTTGGCCTCCTCTGCTTCATGCCCCACAACTGCCAGAGCCACAGTCATCTCAGACTTGCCTACTGACTAACTCTGCTTATACTTCTTTGCTGTCTCCTCATCCACCAACACAAAAATATTGACATACTTCCCTTTCCATATCTTGTCCTTTATGGATGATGGCACATGGTTACCCAGTGTAAAACCAGGCAGTCCATTGTACAGCTTCTGCACCCCCCTGTGGTGCCTGCCCCTTCTGTGTCTGGCTGGGCCCCACCTTTTATGGCCCGTAAGTCCCTATCCATCTTAGAGACCCCGTCTTCCCCCATGTCCTCCAACAAACCCTCAATATATTCCTTCAAACTCATTTCATCATTCATATTCACATGGTCCTTACTGCCATTCAGCTGGGGCCCTGCTGAGACCGGAATGGGATCGGCACCCCCAGGGTGCTGCCGGTGGGCTGGGTCCCACCCTCTTTGGTCTCTTGTTGGTCTTCCCAGCACTGCTATTTCTCATCCCGCTCCTTCCATTTCCTCTGGGCCTCCTCCTCTGTTTCTCTCTTCTTTGCCACCTCCACCAGCTCTGTCATCTGGGTCATCAGCCTCGATGCTTCCATCAGCATGGTAGTGCTTGACACAGTATTTCTCTTGGGTGCCATCTCTGTGTTCCACATGCCTAGGCTGCATACAAAAACACCATATGATCACCTGGAATCCCCCAATAGCCACTCACCCTCCCACCCACCAAAACATACTCCTTCCAGTCAAGGGGGACATACTATCATGGCTTCCCCTGAAGTGCCACATGGGACCCGACATGCTACCCGTAGGTCACTTCCAGCCTCCCCCAAAACAGTTGCTGGTGCTGGAACCCCTTTCCCAGGCATGTAACATCAGAAGTGACCCCTCAACCCCATGTTTGCCCGCGGATGAATGTGGCATGGCGGACCCCCCAGCATTCAGACAGTTTTTTTATTTTATTTTTAAATCACCAACTGGCCTGCCCCCCCAGGCCCCATGTCTGCCTCATGGCCAAAATGGTGTCCGTGCCACGTGGCCAGGCCCATGCGGCTCCTGGCACTTACTGAACTCCTGGCTCACTAGGAAAAACCCTAACCCCCCATGGACCAAAGGGTGCTCCTTGCCACGCCCTATGGTTCTTCAGTCAGCACCCATCCCTCTCCAGCAGGATAGCAGCTTGCACCCCTAATGGACCCTTTCCCTGGGTCACTGGTGCCAGGAAAGCCAACGTGGCTCCTTGTCCTCCTCAACCAGTGGGGTAACGCCCTCATTCTGCAGGGCCAGCATTCTGCCTCCAGCTGCCTGGCACAGCTTGCCCCGCTTGTCCCTTCCCATAACAATTTTATTTATATATATATATATATATATATATATATATATATATATATATATATATATTTTAAATTGCAATGCTGGTTCTAACACCAAATGGTGCTGCACCACATGGTTGAGCCTCCTCAACAGCCCCCCCACAGCCTGTAGGCCTACCAGCCCAAAACCAGCCTCCTGCCACATCTCAGTGCTCCACACAGTCACCTCCTTTTAGTCGAGACCTGCCGGATCATCCCCAGCCCAATCGGGCTGCCCAAGAACCTAAAATGCCATGCGGTGTCCGCCATGGCCTGCACTGTCACCCTCTTCATGGAAAACTCTGTTCGCTCTGTGCTCACCCTCCTGGCAGCCTATCTGCCCAACACTACTGCTGAGAATGCCATTCTGTGCTGGGATGACCCGACGCCAGCCCCACATTCAAGTAAACAAGCTCGGCCTGAGCCACACTGCCCACTCCAGCTGGCTCTCTTGCCACCAGATCCTCATCCCCAGTGGGCCGCTGCTGCCTTAAACCTCACAGGACTCAGCCAAATAACCTCTCAGTGAAGAGAATAAAACCACCCACAAGCTGTTCTTCTTTATTATTTTTTTTTCTTTTTAAACTGGGAGGTGAACCAAATGCAGCATAAAACCTAACTTCCCCACACTCCTTAGGCATGCTGCTAAACCTCACCACACTCCTCCTATTCCTACCTGTGTCCAGCCCTTTCACTCCTATTATGCTTTATCTTTCCTATCATCACCCTTTTGTTTCACAGATTCTCTCTTAATCTTACCATTTATCACTTCTTCTTCTCCCTGAGCCTCCCCTTTCTTCTTTCTCCACATATATATCCCTCAATTTACCTCCCCTCTACACTAACTTTGTTTTTTTCTCTTTTAGATGTTTCCTGAAGAAGACCTAAGGTCAAAACCTAGATTTTTAACTCTACTTTCTATTTTCAGCGTGCATTTAATATAACCATTTTGTTTTGCTATATATATATATATATATATTAGAGGCAAAAAAATCCATTTAATGCATTAGTTAGGGTTGTTCCACAGTGACAAAAGTGAGGAAATTCGCTGTTGAGGTTGAAAACCCCCTTGGACCCCCGCCCACCCCCAACCGGCATTGGGGTGCGCATTGGGATAAATCAGCCTAACTCTCACCCCATGACATGTGTAAAGCAGCAGAAGTATAGGAGAATGGGGTGAGAGTTAGGACCCCACAGTATCGCACTAATACCGGAGGGGGCGAAATCAAGGGATGTCTAACTAACTGGTCAATTCACTATCACTAATCAATTGGAACAACCTAACTATGCATTAACGAGTTTTTGCCTCTAATTTCCCTTCTTTGAGAATGATAACGAGAACTAGTGAATGTAATGCAGCGAAGGGAGCGGGGGAATGCAGCGGCAGGAGCGTGGGGATACTAACAGGGACAGCAACACAAACAGAAATGCTAACAGTGGCACACATGGTAACACAAGCATGAATGAGAACAGAAAGGGTAACGCACATGGTGGCGTAGACGGGAATGGTCTGCCACATGATGTGTTGTCACATAGTAACATGGTGCCTGCAAACAGAAATGTCAATGGGCATGGTGATGTAAAGTGAAACAGTAAGATAAACAGTATTGTAGACAGAAATGGCAAAAAATAACAGAAACACAAGCGCAAATGAAAACGCAGAGGATAACGCATATGGTGGCGCAGGACCGTCAATGGTAAGTAAACGGGTTGGATTCGCAAGCGAAAGGGCAACAGTAACAGTAATGTTAGTGCCAGGCTGGTTTTCCCTCAAAACCTGCATTGAGAAAGACAGTGAGTACAAATAATGTATGCAAAATAATGAGTATCGGCGCAGAAAATGAGATCTTGGAATACTAAATACATTATATCTCAGGAACCGTACGACATAGAAAAAAAATTTAAAAGTCATATTATTTACAACTGTCCTGGCTAATTTGAATCTTATCCCATTGTGGGGCTAAGAAATTTTCCGACGAAAAGTCCATATCTCGCGCCGTTTCCGAGATACGGGCCCTGAAAGGCGCGGCGAATGCCGTAATGTTATCCTATGGGAAAAAAAGAAAAGTTTGGAGCGCCATAACTTTGCCTCCCTGTAATGTTTTTTCACCAAACTACTGAAAGGCACATCTGTGGGCTGTTGGCTGTCTTCCCTCCAAATTTCAGGAAAAAAGACTGAACCGTTATTTTGCAGCAGGGTGCCAAAGGATTCCTGTAATGCTTCGGGCGCCGTAATGTTATCCTATGGGAAAAACTGTCAACTTGGGAGTGCCATAACTTTGCCGCCATGTAATATTTTTTCAATACAACACTGAAAGGCACATCTGTGAGATGTCGGCTGCGTTCCTCAAATTTCAGCCCAAAACTCCCAGAGGTTATTTTGCAGTGCAGTGCCAAAAGAATTGCTGTCATTTTCCCAGAACTAGAAAATTACTATCGCAAATTCATGAAAGCTTTCTAAAATTTGCGACACTTTGTGAGCACGAAAGTAATTTATGAAAGTACTTTTCCAGAAATTTGAAAAAATATATTTCTGGGGTGTTTTACCACAAAATAAAGACATGGCAAGCATCCTCAGGGCCCGACTAGGTGAATACAAAAAATTAGGTTGCTAGAGGGTCCCAAATTTAAATGCCAACCATTTTATGATCACCAACTGAAAACAAAATGGCTGATTTATGAAAGTAACAGGCCCATTTGCGAAAGTAAAATGCATTTGCAAAGTGTTGAACTTTTTGTTAACTTTTCCCATTGACTTATAATGGGAAACTGTTTTTGAATAACTTTTGAACCGTTTAATATTTTTCATGAAATCTTTGACAGGCACATCGGGGACCCTGGCTGCACATTCCCTGAAGATTTTGGGCGGTCCATAAACCGATGCACGACCTGTAAGGTCACGTCCTGGATGAAAAGTAAAGCGTGCGCACAGATCACACTTAATAACTCCGCAGCCGTATATCTGACCAGTATGAAACTTGGCAGATCGCAAGGCCTATGGTTCTTAATCATAAATTCCAAATTTCAGGCAAATCCATCAAATGGTTGCAAAGTTATTAAGGTGCAAAGTTTTGGGGTTTAACATAGAAATGGCTCCTCAACCCTAACTATGGTAGCACTACGTGCTACCATAATATATATATATATATATATATATATATATATATATATATATATATATATATATTATATTTATACAATAGGTGTGAGTGATAAATGAGTACGATAAAACAGCATACCATCCACTGCAGTGTGATATTTTCACCCTCTGCTCTACTGTGATGATATCAGCCATTAACACACACAGGTCACACAAAGGTCACTGATATCATCACCCTAGGCAGCTTTCCCCTCAGCATACAAGAAAAACCTGTGCTGTTACCTTAGGCACACATGCAGAACTACATGAGAGGTCTCACTGCTGCTTACAGCTAACTCAGCATTACAAAACACTCACACCTATCCCCCACACTTTAACTTCCAGCTCATTACTGTGATACTCTCAGCTTGACTGCAGCCAGAATTCTAAAGAGCACAGCTTGACATGAACAGTCTGTTCCTCACTGCTATCTGCAGCTAACTCAATTACCACTGAAAAACTCTCACCTGTTCCTCAAACTTTGACTCTTAGCCCATTACCATTACTGTGATACTCTCAGCTTCACTGCAGCCAGAATTCTAAAGAGCATAGCCTCACAGAACAATCTATTCCTCGCTGCTGCCAGCAGCTAACTCAATTATCACTAAAAACACTCAGCTGTTCCTTACACTCTGACTCTCAGCCCATTACCATTGCTGTGATACTCTCAGCTTGACTGCAGCCAGACTTCTAAAGAATACAGCTTCACAAAATACTCATTTTCTCACATCTACCTAAAACCAACTCATTTAGCATTGCAAAACACAATCATCTGTTTCCCAGAGTTTATAACACTGCCAGCCCATTCAGAAACACTCACACACAGAATGAGCAAACACATAAGCAGGAACAGAACACAAGACAGCATAATAATACTTCTGAAACTCCTAGCCCTATTGTATAAATCGAATACATGATATGCAGTTTGTGTGCTATGGCAAATATTGTCACTCATGCATTGTGAGCTCTGGATATCTCACGAGTGCAGAAGCAGTCATGAGATATCCAGAGTTCACGATGCAGGAGCGACAATATTTGCCATGTCACACTCATGCCCATCATGTATCCATATATATATATATATATATATATATATATATATATATATATATACTGTATATCTATATACACACATATGCAACACCAGTGAGAATATTTAATGGCATGTATCAGTGATATTTTTGCTCCCTCCAGACCTAGAGAATACTGTAGTAATGTCACTGTAAGACCCCAGGAGTAAAAATATCCTCACTATATGTGCTCATTGCTTAGAGCCAGCAGTGCGAGCAGCACAGTTGGAACATAACTGCTCTTTTGTATGTTGGCTCCACTTCAGCAGTTTCATAAATGTGCCAACTCTCTAGCGACACTTTTACTTTCTATCCCATATATCTCTGAAACAACCCTTTGTTATAAATAAAAAAGTTATCCCCAATCAATTTTTTTTCATCTAGGTGAATTCCTCTGCCTCACAAAATAAAATGCTAACATTTTTTCATGGATTTTTTTTACATCTTGCGTCCTTCCCATCCTGATGCAATAGACATGCACCTCCTACTGACTCTGTAGCACACACCACACTGGCTACATCATTCTCTTCCCCAGTCTTCAGTGAAGGCAGCACCATTTGCTACAAAAAAACTACCACATTCACTCAGACACAACACTTGAACCTTCCCTGCTTAGCTGGCAACACACTGAAGTGATGCAGTGACTCACACAATAGTGTCATGGGTATCAAACCGTTCAGTCACCCAAAACACTACTCAATCATCTGAAACCTCAATTCAGAACAAAAGAAATATGAAACAGCCTTCTTACTTAAAGAAAAATAACAAGTATTGCATAAAAAGAGCATGCCACTGCCCCAACAGAAATATTGTTGATATTTTTCCTACATGAAGTTTGTCCTTTGGTATCGTGAGTGGTGAAAAGTCAAACTTAATATCAGGAATATTTCTGTTGGGGACATGAAATATCCCAATATATGTGTATGCATATGTGTGTGTGTGTGTGTGTGTGTGTGTGTGTGTGTGTGTGTTTGCCTGCATGCATATTATGAAAAATACAGTTCAGTTTGAAGGAGCCTCTTGATTCCTATGCAGCTGACTAGCAGCCAAAGGGGACATCATCTGTTTCATTGCTATGTCAGAGAAGCAGACAGCCTGTGTCACTCTGAAAAGTGATAGGATGAAGCATCTCTCTCCTGCTGTCTATAACCTTGGAAAAGCAACGGATTGTGACAACAAGAACTCGGGGCCAGTCACTTAATTGCCTGGGTAATAAAGAGTATGCAATTAACTCAAAAGCTTTTACAGGAGCTTTGTGACAAAAATCTTAGCATGACTTTTTTTCAACAGTATATACAGTACTTTTTCCTTTTTTTTCTTCCTCTCATATATCACATTAATATCTGTTATTTATTGCACAAGAGGATGTCAAAGTACAATAAGCATGAATATGAAGTGTTCCTTTTTATGTTTTTTTGGATGAACTTTGTGCTTGTTTGTGAAAGGTGTTTAACTGTCAGTGCTGGAAACTGAACCCCTGTATTTATCCACATAGCAGATACAGTACGCATTATCACAGTGCAAACATCAATATACTGTCCCACCAATGTGCTTTAGCCCTGTTATGGAGGGACCACCCTGTAGGTGGCAGGGTTGTTTAGGTTCCATGTCCATTATGTCCCTGGACTTTAATGTGAGACTGCCAACAAGGGTACCAATTAGTGCAAATTGTTCACATTGTTTTTTAATATGGACACCTGCCCACTGGAAACTGGACTGAGAGCACCACAAATCATTTCACGTAAGCCACTGAACAGCCCACAAGTGATCATGGTTTTTTGGCCATTACCAAGCTGGACGGGATTTGAACCAGTGACCTTGAGGTGAAAGGCTCCTTAATATATTACCAATCCTCTGAGCCATCCAGTTCCTTTTTCTTGAAACCATGACAAATGTGTCAGGATTATTTGAGATGAAGTGCATGGTGCTATGATTACCTCCAACAAATGAAGCAAAATGTCAAAAACAGATCACTTGGCAGCTTATAAGATGCCTGCAAAATAACTGTGACCTGAGCCAACCTAGAAATATCATGTCATGCAAATTTCTGAGGGGCATACAATTGAAACTGAGTCTAGAAGAATCACCAAATTATAATTTTACAGTCTTTCACAGCCCACAGAACACTATATGATTAGGATTTGGGGGTTACTGGCATAACTGCTCAAACCAACCTTTTTACTTATTCCAGCTGCTTATTTCCCCTTATTGTCAGTTTGCTGGTCCTCTGTGTATAGAAACTATAATGGCTCTATTTTCAAAAAAGTGCCACTGATTCCATGCCTCAGGCAATCAAAAATAGTAAATAATGTCATATGCCTCTATGGAAGTGGCCCTTGAATTTGGCCCTAAAATGAAACACTGGTTATCTTACTGCCTCCTGTTAAGCAACAAATAAGACAGAGCCAAAATGTAAGCAAGCAGCCAGGGTTTAGAGTAAGGAAAAGACAATGCTGAAAATGTATAGTTTTGGCACTTTTACCTCCAACTCAGTCACTTCAGTGACACTTCATCCTTTGATCAGTTACTTTAAAAAAGAAAACACTTTTCCAGGTGGCCAGGGCTAGTCCTATGACTACCCATTCACCCACCCCAGTCATTTGCCACTCTTCACTCCCTCCCAGACAATTTTGTATAAGAAAAGTTCTCACTCCTGGCACTGTGGCATGTGCTGAGTTTCTTTGTAATCTGACAGAAGGATCCTCAGCAACAGCATTTATTTATTTAGATGCTTCCTTTACTCATCCCTAGAAGGGTTAATGTATAACTAAATAACAATCGGATAGTGTGGCAATCATAATTCTTAAGTTTCGGAGCACCTAGTTAAGGAAGGAGTAAGTGACAGACTAAAACATCATCTGTTACTGCTCTCAATACAAGATGTCAAAAGAAATGCAAATCACAATGGAAAACAACGTAGCGGCAGATAAAACAGACATACAATCATTAAAAAAGATGCTGGCTGATATCAAAATTGAAATGGGTACTGTACAAAACTTAGTCTAAGAGTTAAAATCTGACTCCATTAAAGTAACAAAAAGGCTATACTACGAAAATCAATTAGACTTTCTCAGAGATACAACAGCTGGATTAGAAGACCAAGTGCATACACAAAGTAAACAGATACATTTTTTATTAGAGAAAGTAGATGACCTTGAGAATTGAGGGAGAAGGAACAGCCTGAGGAAACTAAGTTTACCAGAAGGACTAGCGGGGAATAACACTACTGAATTTCTTCAACATTTTATTCCTGAATTGCTAGGTTGTCAGTGGCCACATACTGTATGCTAGAAATTGAGTGAGCACATCATACCTTTGGCCCCCACCTCCACCTCCAAAAAGATCAAAGATATAGGCCAATTCTAGCATATGTCTTATGATATTCAGTAAAAGAACAAATTTTACAGTTGTCTTGGGAGAGGAAACAGCTAATGTGGAGGAGTGATACGATATTGATTTTCCAAGATTTTTCTACTGCTGTTATTGAGAAAAGAAAGGCTTTTCTTGATGTTAAACAGAGGCTGACTAAACTGGGTATATTATATTACCTCAGGTATCCTGCAGTGCTTAATGTGGTTGAACCCAATGGAAAAGTGCATGTTTTTCATGAAGCTAGAGAAGCCATGTTGTTTATTATTAATTTGGGACAATGTCAACCAAATAACTACAGAACCAGGCCCAACATCTCCCATAATTGAAAAAGACAGTACATGAACACCACACCATGCTCCACATTGGACATCCCAGTCCTCAAGCTGTGCGTTCAGAGGAAAATATGCAGATCATAGCTACTGCAACAAGGACATCTCCCCATCCTTCTTGATCTTTGGATTTAAACACTTCTAACTTATGTAAAAATAACGTGTGCAGAGAAGACTCCATCACTAACAGTGCCCCTTCAGCAAGTGGCAGCAAAGAAGGAAAACACAAGAAAAGATGTTGGCTACACCTCTGCTATAATGAGAAAGGCTAGGATGTAGCACAAGCAAGGTCACCAACCAGTTTTGAAGCCCAGAAATTGGAGGATTTGGAGCAGATCTAAGAGCAGGGAGAGTGCACGATCAACAGACTCTAATGGCATCACTCCGCCTTCTGAAAACATTTACTCTAATCCGAGTCAGCTCAACAATGTGGTGTATCCTACAGCTAGAGATGACCTTTGACCTAACATGAAGATGTAGTCGTTCTGCTTATGGCTCTTTCATTGGACTGTTTAATAGGATGTTCCTCCTTCACCATTTCCAGGTAACTCCCACCTCCAGCATGTTGAAGATAATGCGGACTTGTTCCTGCATTTATCTGCATCTAAGACTTTGTGTTTTATTCTGCGTGGAGGTAAGGTGTACAGCATTCTTCAAAAAAAAATCCTTCTAAACGTTTACTTGAGTGTTGACCGTGGTGATCTAACTCTGGAACACTCGTTGTAATAGTCGGTTGCAAAGACCCTTGACTTCCTCTGTCACAGCTTCACATTCAAGGACACTCTACAATTGATGGGCAGAAACTATAGTGTTTCTTGAACAAGAATAATAAGTTTATTAGTTATGACCTCATATTAATAAGTAAACAGCTAGGAGATGGAATTTTATTTCTTTGGCAAAGTTAGTGTGCTCTGACAATTGGCAGCTATAGGTTCAAATCTTGCTGCCCCCATTAGAAACTTACAGTCCTTATCTTATGCGGGTATATATAAGGGGACCATAATTAATTATATTAATTTTGAAAAGGCATTCAGATGGTACTATATCACTAATTTATAACATAAACACTTTCCAGTAAGATTTAAAAGAAAAAGGTGGTATAGTATAAATACATAGAAACATAGAAGTTGACGGCAGATAAGGACCTCAAGGCCCATCCAGTCTGCCCATTTCTTTTTTCTACCTTATAAATGTGCCATTGGCCTTTGCTCTTGCTAAATAATTTAAGCTCGATGACATGACTGTGTCTGTTCATTGCAACCCCATAAGAGTATGTGATTTAACTAATATGCAGCAGTTTCTCTATCTTTCTCCTTACATCCCCCCTGTTTTTTTTTGTTTTGTTTTCTTTCTTCCCTCCTTACTCAGGATAAACTGTGCTGGATGTGATTGCTAAATGGCTAATTGTTACATTATTAGCAGGTAAGTAGGTTAAGCTTGTAATAAAGGTGTGATATACTAATATGCTGGTCACAGTCTATGCCATTATAGATGCTGGAGTGTGCACATGAGGAGGAGAGCAGATTAAGTAAGCAAGTATACTCTTTAAACAGAAGTCCTGAGAAATTCAGTGCAGTTCCATAAGACATGTGTCAGCTACTACAGATTAAAGCACATGGGATGCTGTGCAATCAGCACAGTGCCAAATAACTCATTTCTCTATTTAACATTTTCCTTTTCCTGTGCTCTTCTTTGGTAATGCTGTATGCTGCAGTTTCTCAATACTAATGTATATACATGTAGCTAACTATCTGGCCAATAGTACAGGTAATGAATTAATGTCATCATGCTTAAAGATGCCAGGGCTGAGGGATTTAAGTCCCATCCTATAATTGATAGACCATTCACCCATTATCTTGGACCTCGAGTCTGGTACATGGTGGGCAGCAAGGGAAGAATACAAACTAACCTAACTTTAACCTATCAAAACCTTCCTTCCCTTTTTCATTTTATTCTATAGAACTTACATTAACTGTTTATAGTTGTGGATTTTTCTGGCCTTACTTTATTAACTGCTGCAAATAGATAAGATACTGTAGATATAATTAGTGTTTTGGTTGCTTTATTCTTGTTTTATATCTGTTACAATTTTATCAAGTTTGACAAAACATTTAGATAAACTGTAATTTCTTGCTGTGTTTAATTGTTTAGTCATCTACAACTTAGATCAGACAGATATAACTGATCTGGTTCAGGAGTACTTACAGTGAAGCCCACCAGGATGTAGTGCAGCACTGCATAATTCTGCAGTAGAGTTACTACAGCAAACAATGCAATTTCAAAGGGAGGTAATCCCTTTTCTCATGCAGTAAACCAGTGACGATGCATTTTATCTTGGTGGGCTTCACTATAGATTGTGATCTACTGTTCTTTTCCTTATATTGTCTTGTTGTTCTAGTTAGGTTAGGAACTGTACTTGGCATATATTTAAGATTTGTTGTTTAACACAGAGATGTCTCTATCCAGATTCACTTCTTGGAATATGAATGACTTAGTATCCCCTATTAAGTAAAAAAAAGTACTGTGCTACCTCAACGAAAAAGAGTTGATATTGCTTTCATCCAGGAAACACATAAGTCATAGAAATAATCCCTTAAATTGAAAAGAGAGAGGGTGGGTCAAGTTGAAAGTGCATGCTACTCCACAAAAAAAAATATGTCACAGTGATCTTAATAAGGAAAGGGGTGAACTTTAGTATGTATAGTCATTTTTCAGATGCTAAAGGGAGATATTAGATTCTTACAGGACTACTAGATGGGCAAAAAATAGCACTCTGCAATATATATATACCCCCATTAATGGCTGTGATCAGTTTTTTAATTCACTGATAGTTACTCCTAATGCCTTTGATGATCATGCGGGTCCTTTATGGGGATATTTCAATGAATTGCTAGACCATATTCTCAATAGATTCTCCAATAAAAAAAATGCAACTTATCATGAAATCAAGGGACTACCTCAAGAAACTTATGTTAGATATGGCACTATCAGATGCATGGAGGATAGTTCACCCAAAAGGCAAAGACTATTCATTCTTCTCAGGCAAACTTCTAACCTGCAGTAGGATAGATTATATTTTAATACCTAATTCCCTAGTAACAAATATTGTAAACACAGAAATAGATAATATTGTTTCTGACCATGTAATGGTCACTCTGGACATGGTATTTGGTGGCCCAAGGGAAAAGTCACATAGGTGGAGACTTAATACTAATCTGCTAAAAGAAAAAATATTTCTTGACTTGAGTAAACTATCAGACGAAGGAATATTTTGAAATTAACAACAATGGAGAAACTTTAAGTATAATTGTGTGGGAAGCCTATAAAACATATATTGGAGTAGAATAATAAGATATTCAACAAACAGAAAAAAGGAATGAGAGAAAGAACTTAAAGCTAAAGAAAAAGAACTCCCAAACTTGTCCAGTCTTTCAAAACAAAATAAGATGCTGAGCAGGATTACTTTACATAAAGTCTCAAAGCTAAAAGGGGAAATTAATAAAATGCTTTCATAAAAAGTGGAATGTACGCTATTCAGGACCAGACAGAGATATTGGGAGGGGGGGTGACAAAGCAGGTAGACTCTTGGCTATGAGGTTGAAGAAAATTCAACAACAGAACCTTATAACAGGAATTAGAAACAAACAGGCAAGATACTCACAACTAATAAAAAATTAACGAATGCTATAATTTTTTTCAAACAATTTATTCAAATCAAGGGACAACAGCATATGACAAAATGGATAATTTTCTCAGACACATCAAACTACCTGAACTTAAACAACAAGAGAGAGAGCATTTATGTAAAAACATCTCCCTTGAAGAACTCCAAAAAGCCACACAGGAATTATCGTCAGGAGAAACACCAGGCCTGGATGTTTTTTTTCTGGTGAATACTATAAAACATTCGGTCTTTCAGTCCTACCACACCTGTATGCTGTGCTCCAAGAAGCATGGGAACACAAATCATTACCTCCTGCAATGAGACAGGCTCTTTTAACTTAGAGTCACTGAAAAAATAAAGACAACCTAGACTGTGCCAACTATAGAACAATCTCATTAATGAATACGAATTATAAAATCCTGGCAAAGGTACTAGCAAAAAGAATACAAATTATAATCACCTCTCTAATTGATTCTGAACAGGTAGGATTCATACAGTAAAAAACAGGTCAGGTGCAGATGGCATTCGTAGACTACTTAATCTAATTTGGTCAGCTAATAAAAGGAAAATGCCTTATGTAATACTATCATTGGATATATTGAAGGCCTTTGATCCAGTGAATTGGTCTTATATGTCAAACACATTGACTAAATGTGGCTGTGGGGAAGACTTTAATCACTGGGTAGCAATGCTTTATGATAGGCCTAGCACATAAGTTCTAATGAATGGTACACTATCACCACAAATAGAACTGGCATGTGGCACAAGACAGGGATATCTCCTGTCCCCATATCTCTTTATCTTAGCTTATGGACCTCTCACACATACAATACAAAATCATCCCGGAGTTAAGGGTATTAAACTGGGAAAGATAGAACATAAATCGTTTGCATTTGCAGATGATTATTACTATCACTTAGTAACCCAACTCATTCCCGTCAGAGCATAAAAGCAAACCTCGCATCCTTTGAAGGGATTTCTGGTCTCAAAGTTAACTGGGATAAAACCCAAGTACTGCATAACAGCTTAGAAAAGCACAATGTGAATACCCTAGAAGAAATCTTAGACAGTAAGTGGTATAAGTTCAACATTACTTATCTGGGCCTTCAAATCTCCACCAATCTAAAAAATATAATCCCTCTCAACTATGATCCATTACTGAGAGACATTGATTTGGATTTGATCAAATGGGGGAAGCTTAATTTATCTTTATGGGGCAAAATAAACATGATTAAGATGAATGTTACACCTAGGCTTTTCTACTTGTTTCAAAATGTACCAATAATTGTAAGGAAAAAGACACTGAAGAAACTTGATAGGATATTCGAGAATTTTCTATGGCAAGGGAATCCACCTCAGTTAGGAATAAATAAACTAAGAGCACCATGTGTCACTGGGGGTTTTGCTTTTCCTTGGTGGAAGCGTTACCAACTGGGTTTCATTCATGAGCAAGCCTTTGCGTGAAGCAAACAAACAAATCAAAATGAAAGAAAAAAACACTATGGTTCTCAAAAGAAGTGGCGGGGAAGGTAAGGGAGAAAAAGATAGCATTCATGAAGTATAAGGAAACACAGAAGGAGCAGGACAGAGAACTGTACCAGTTAAAGTAGAAGGAAGTGGGGAAGGCAGTAAGAATAGCAAAGGCCCAAACCAAGGAAAAGATAGCCAACTCGGTTAAGGAGGGGGATACAACGTTTTATTGGTACTTTAGGAAGCAAATAAAGACTAAGGGAGGGATACTGAGGCTGAATAAAGAGGAAGGTAGTTGGGCAGAGAGTGACAGTGAAAAAGCAGGGATACTGAATGAATACTTCTACTCAGTATTCACAATGGAAAAGCAGGGGGAGATACCTAATCCAGTCAATAGAAGCACTCTGGATAGGGGGGTTGATATTAGTCCTTTCACAGAAGAAAGGGTTCTGAAAGAACTTTTAAAACTGAAGGTGGATAAAGCAATGGGGCCTGATGGGATTCACCCCAGAATTCTAAAAAAACAAAGGGAAGAACTAGTAACATGACTGACTACCCTTTTTCATAAATCATGGGAGGATGGTGTGGTACCTGAGGACTGGAGGAATGTGAATGTGATTCCCTTCACAAAAGTGGGAGCAAGACAGAGGCAGGAAACTATAGGCCTGTCAGTTTGACCTCAGTGGTAGAGAAAATGATGGAATCACTTTTGAAGGAAAGAATTGCTAAGTATCTAGAGGCCAGTGGGGCACAGGACCCAAGGCAGTATGGATTCACAGCAGGAAGGTCATGTCAGACAAATCTAATTGATTTCTTTGACTGGGTGACCAAAGTAGTAGACCAGGGAGGGGCTGTGGACATGGCCTACCTAGACTTTAGCAAGGCATTTGACACAGTCCCACACAAAAGATTAATAGACAAATTAGCCAGCCTGGGAGTGGGTCCCAGGGTGGTAGCCTGGCTAAAACACTAGCTGGACAACAGGACACAGAGGGTAATAGTAAATGGATTCCACAGTGAAGAAAGGGGGTTAATAGTGGGGTACCACAAGGTTCAGTACTGGGGCTGGTCCTTTTTAATGTCTTTATAAGTGACATTGCAGAGGGACTGGAAGGAAAAGTATGTCTCTTTGCAGATGACACAAAGATCTGCAACAGAGTTGATACACAGGGTGGGGTGGAAAGGATGAAAAGGAACTTGGTGAGGTTGAAGGAATGGTCAAATGTATGGCAGCTTAGATTCAATGCAAAGAAGTGCAAAGTAATGCACCTGGGAAACAAAAACCCAGGGGAAGAGTACACAATGGAGGTGAGATACTGACAACAACAAAAATGAAAAGAGACCTGGGGGTAGTCATATCAGAATATTTAAAGGTGGGCCAGCAATGTGATAAGGCAGTAAGGAGGGCTGGGGATATTGGGATGCATAGGGAGAGGCATCACCAGTAGAAAACAGGAAGTTGTTGGCCCTCTTACAGACAGTTGGTAAGACCACATCTGGAGTACTGTGTAAAGTTCTGGAGACCCCATCTCTGCAAGACATAGATAGGGTGGAGGCTGTCCAGAGGAGGGCTACCAAAATGGTGCAGAATCTGCACCAGAAGACATATGAAGAAAGAGTAAAGGAGCTTAAGATGTAGAGCCTCAAAGAAAGGAAGGAGAGGGGGGACATGATAGAAACTTTCAAATACCTCAAAGGAATCAACAAAGTCCAAGAGGGTAGCATCTTTCAGAAAAAGAGATGTGCAAGAACAAGAGGGCACAATTTGAAGATAGAGGGGGGACAGCTCAGAGGTAATGTGAGGAAGTATTTCTTCCCAGAGAGGGTTGTAGATGCATGGAACAGCCTTCCTGAGGAGGATGTAGAGTCAAAAACAGTGGGGGAATTCAAGAATGCATGGGATAGTCATAAGGCAGTTCTGGGGGGTGGGGGGTAGGAGGAAGTAGGCTGTTGGTTAATTAGGATCTGCAGCTTATCTGTTAGGTAGTGAAATGGGCAGACTAGGTGGGCCAAGAGGTCCTTATCTGCCATAAAATTATATGTTTCTATGCTCTAAGACACCTAGTAAACTGCATGGCAAATGGCAAACCTCAACCTCTCTGGCTTGCAATGGAAGAAGAAATACGTAGACCAAATTGTCTTTTTCACAAACTATATATTCTGCAACAGTGAATGCATTAGATAATCCTTGTCTACAGGGTTCAACACAAGTGATAAAAAATAAATGCTATTATAAATCCCAAGCAGATGGCTCTAAGTTTGATGTCCTTATGGAACAACCCCAAGTTGGTAGGGACAAAAAAAAGGTGTACTAAACTCTGATTGGGCCAAACTTTGGGTTATTAGGCCTGTGCATTTAACAGATACCCAGACCAGGGGGATGATCTCTTTTCAGGAACTCAGAGACCAATATGGCATTCATAAGTATCACTTTCATTTCTATCTCCAACTTAGGGAAATGCTTAAGAATTAGAACGTAATCAGGGTCTGTCTTTGCCAAAATGTGATGAGTGGGACCAATTATCATGCTTAACATTACTCAGAAAGGGAGCAGGAATTTTATACAAATTCCTGAATGACAATCTATCTTCCACATGTCTAACCATCATGGCCAAGCAGAAAAGGGGAAGAAGAGCTGCACTGCAGTATAAATGATGAGGAGTGGTAATCCACCAAGGGTATGGCCATCAAATCCTACAAGGAACTATGAGGTAAGCTAATTCAGGATAAGTTGCTACATAGGTACTACCTTTTCCCAGAAAGGTTGAATGATATGGGGTATTTGAAGAGCACTAACTGTTGGAGATGTGACTCTAGAAAAGCTAACCAAACACATATGATGTGGGATTGTCCACAAATTCAAACAATTTGGAGGTTAATCCTATCCATTTGTATTTGGTTGTAGACCTCAACATTCTCCCTTTGCCATCGATTTTCCTTCTAGGGATAATCCCAGAATCCTTAAAACTAAATAGAAAGCAGGAAATCTGGATCTCCCAAGCCTCTCTCTCTTTTTAAAGAGACTTACACTTCAGAATTGGAAACGTACTCTGATACCTTCACCTTCTAAATGGTATAATCAGATGGTATTTCTATTTAATAATGAGAGAATATACTATTCCATGACTGATAAGTTAGATACTATGCAGGAAACCTAGGCTCCCTTTTGGTCTTTGCAGTAGATAACAGTGTCAATGGAAAGTTAAGTTATAGAAAGAATACATGACAATGTCTATTGATTTAATTGTTTAATTGTTTATTTTTTTTCCCCTTTTTATGGTAGGAAAGGAAAATCTTTCTAAGAAGTGTAATTTAAAGATAGACACCGGAAGTATGAATTTAATGTTCTTAACATTGTAATGTTATCCTATCCTAAGCTAGTGTGCAGACTGTTATGATTGTGTGGTACTCTTTAGATGTATTTTAAATATCTTATGTTATATATTTATATATGTTTCATAATTATTATTCCATAATATTTATTTACCTTCTTTATACTGTATATGAAATGTCTGTAATTGATTAATTCTTTGGAAATCAATAAAAACTATTATAAAAAAAGGGGAGGATAGAAAAGGTTGGGACTGAGTTGGGAGGGTATGAGGTGTTGAAGGGCTGCCACTTACCCCAATCTGTAACTGACAAACCCTAATATAAAGGTTCCAAAGTGTTTATGGCCAAAGTGTCAAAGCCCAACTGAAGATAAGGGTCCGAATCGAAGTCAGACTAAAGTTGCCAATTTTTACATTTACTTTGCCTTAGTTTGAGGCTGTAAGGAAGTCAATGACGGTGAACCAAAAAGTAACAAATAGGATTGCAGCCAAAAAGTTAGAGGACAATGGTAATAGAGCCTGCTAAAACATTTATGTTATGGGAGGGGCAGTGAATTTTCATTAGAATCATTGTCTCTATAGAGTAATAGAAGTTATATTATCCAAGATTCACATGTACTGTATACTCTTCTGCTTTATTCTCTGGGAACTGGAGAGAAAGAAATGCATGCAGCATCCAAAATAGAAGATTATTTAAGTCATCATAATGTGTTAGTTTTTCCTTGAACAGTGATACCCACTAATTGAAATTGCATGACAACAACATTGTGAACTTTATATTGTGAACTTTATGTACAGTGAAACCTGACTATTAAGAGAACTGCATATTAAGGATGTAATGTCTAGTAAAGTCAGACCTTGTTAATCTGTGTCCTTTTAATCTGGTTTTCTTGTTATCTGAATGCTAATCAGTGTGACAGAAAAGAAGCCCTGTTTGTTTACCTCTTTACATAGAAACATAGAATTTGATGGCAGATAAGGACCGCTTGGCCCACCCAGTCTGCCCATTTCCCTACCTACTGGATAAGCTGCAGATCCTAGTTAACCAGCAGCCTACTTCTTCCTACCCCCAACCCCCCAGAACTGCCTTATGACTATCCCATGCATGCTTGAATTCCACCACTGATTTTGACTCCACAACCTCCTCCGGAAGGCCATTCCATGCATCCACAACCCTCTCTGTGAAAAAATACTTCCTTAAATTACCTCTGAGCCACCCCTCTATCTTCAAATTGTGCCCTCTTGTTCTGGCACACCTCTTTTTTTGAAAGATGCTACCCTCTTGGACTTTGTTGATTCCCTTGAGGTACTTGAAAGTTTCTATCATGTCCCCCCTCTCCCTCCTTTCCTCGAGGCTATACATATTAAGCTCCTTAAGTCTCTCTTCATATGTCTTCCGGTGTAGACCCTGCACCATTTTAGTTGCCCTCCTCTGGACAGCTTCCATCCTGTCTGTGTCTTTGCGGAGATTGGGTCTCCAGAACTGCACACAGTACTCCAGATGGGGTCTCATCAGCTGTCTGTACAGAGGGATAATAACTTCCTGTTTTCTACTGGTGATGCCTCTCCCTATGCATCCCAGTATCCCCCCAGCCCTCCTTGCTGCCCTCTCACATTGCTTTCCCATCTTTAGGTCATCTGATATGACTACCCCCAGGTCCCTCTCCATTTTTGTTGTTGTTAGTATCTCACCCCCCATTGTGTACGCTTCCCCTGGGTTTTTGTTTCCCAGGTGCATTACCTTACACTTCTTAGCATTGAATCTAAGCTGCCATACATTTGACCATTCCTCTAACCTTGCCAAGTCCCTTCTCATCCTTTCCACCCACCCTGTGCATCAACTCTGTTGCAGATCTTAGAGTCATCTGCAAAGAGACATACTTTTCCTTCAGTCCTTCTGCAATGTCACTTATAAAGACATTGAAGAGGACCAGTCTAATACTGAACCCTGCGGTACCCACTAGTAACCCTCCTTTCTTCTCGTGGACTCCATTTACTATTACTCTCTGTGTCCTATTCTCCAGCCAATTCTTTACCCAGGCTGTCATCTTGGGACCCACTCCCAGGCTGGCTAACTTGTATAGTAATCTTTTGTGTGGGACTGTGTCAAATGCCTTGCTAAAGTCTAGGTAGGTCATGTCCACAGCCCCTCCCTGATCTACTACTTTGGTCACCCAGTCAAAGAAATCTATCAGATTCATCTGGCATGACCTTCCCGCTGTAAACTGAATCCTTTAAACTGGAATCCTCCGATCCTGTAATCTGTAACTGCTGCTAATACTCAGAGGTAATCCCCAGCATTCATTTTCACCTAGATAGTCTAGGAAAGATGCTAACTGACATTTGTATTTAAGTGCTAATTGCACTCTTTTGTTAATCTGTGCATAACAATGGCAGCAGCAAATGCAGGGCAGAAACACAAGTGACGTGAAATTGTGATCCCGCAGAAGTGTGAGCTACGTCTGTGGAAGCAGGCAAATCATGCAACAATTTATTGTGATATGGTGTGTTATGCAGCCCCAGTTTTCAATCTCAAACTGGGATCAAACACTTATAGTGTCATCTGGAGGGCAAAGGAGAAGTGGCTTGCAGCTTCTAGTGATACCATCACACTGACCCACGTTCATCTCAGACAGCACCATGATGTGGAGACTGCACTGAGCCTATGTGTGAGTGAGATGAACAGCAAGAGTAAAGCTGTCTTGGACACTATGGTCATCAAAAAAGCTAAGTATTTTGAGGAGCAAATGGGTGTCTCTGAGCTTGAATATGTACAGTGGTCAAGCCAAGGCTTTAAACAGCAGCGTGGGTTAAGCAGGAAGATCTATCAAAGGAAAGCAGCAAGTACCAACCAGACTACTGTGGTGTCTGGTCAGCTGCAACTAAGGGACATTCTGGCAGGTTTTTGTCCAAAAGACATTTACAACCTTGACTAAATTGGATTGTTCTACCAGTTGGGTTCCACTGCAACACTGTCCTCAGCCCCAGTGCCAGGGACAAAAAAAAAAACAAAAGACTGCCAAATTGTTGCCTTTTTGCAACCCTGACAGCAGTCACAAAGCTAAGTCATTTGTTATCGGCTTCATACAGGGATCACAGGGGTTTATTTGAAAAGCATGATATGATTGGTCTGCTTTGTGCAGGGCCTGTATGACCCTGCCCAAAGAAAGTTATGATTGATCTTATGCTTTGTACAAGACCCACAGGGACCAGTTGGGTATGGTTTCAAATGGCCACAGACCTGTAGCTTGGCCTTCGATGATGAAGCTAGAAGCAGGGGAGCTGGATGGGCATTACTGTTGAAATGATCTTACTCTAATGATGCATTAAAACAGCTGTTAAATACTGTAAAATGTAAAAGAATGTGTCTCTTAAATGTTAGTCCTCCATGCCAACATTTATTTGCTGAATTAAAGTTTTGTGTGTCCACCTACAGGATATGTGTAAATTATAGTAAGTAAGTAGTAAATACATTTTATTTTTAGAGCGCCTCATCTCAGAGGCTCTGGGCACTTTACAAGCAAGGTATTAACATGTATTAAAAACCAAAGATGAATTACAAAATGATAAAATCAGACAAAAGATAAAAGCATGCATAAAAATATCCAAATAATTCGATAAATATAATTAATAAATGTCAGCACCTGCAAGAGTTAACAGACTGTGACCCTGAGTACTGCACTGCCTGACTGATCCCGCTCACCTAAAAGAGCTTGCTGACCACTTCTTCTCTGCTTAACTGAATAAACTTGATGATTGCTACCTCCTTCACTCCTCTTCTCACCTGAATGGGCTTGCTCGCCACTATCTCCTCTGCTCCTCCATTCACCTGAATGAGCTTGCTGCTTGAGACACTGCCATTTGCCTGCTTGATTACTACCACTTGCTGGCACCAGCTTCCTGTCTGCTAATACAGTAACTCCCCAACTCACTCCTCACTGTGGCATTTTTCAAAGTCCATCTCTCCTCCAGCGGCTGCAGAGACCAAAAGCAAGTGAGTATTGTCTGTGCTGGACTATGTTAGTGGGGATGCGTTTAGTAAGAGTGCTGATGTTCCTGTACATGTAGCAACCTATGTTGTGAATGAGCTGCAATATGCAAGCCTTCCCTCATAAAAAGTCTGAGTGCAACTCATACCTTCCTGTAATCCATTTTGAAGTAGACAAAAAAGCTTCAGAAATGGAGTGATGAATGCTCTCAGGGTCTATAGTCAAAAATACAGTGGAACAGTGAATGAAAGCATAATTAGAAAGTTTTAGCATGACTGCCATAATTCACTTAAAACAATAAATGACTCTGCTGTATTAGATCATGATAGAAGATAATAGGTAGACCAGCCACACCATGTGACTCTGGTGCTTAAAAACCGGCATCGGGAGGCAGCAGGCGGGAGGGAGAAAGAGGTGGAAGAGCAGAGCTGCTCAATGGAGTGGAACAGGGCTAGGAACTAGAGACAGGAGGACCAGAAAACAAACAGACACACAAAAGACAGGGGAAACAACATGGGGGGGGGGCGGACTAAATGGAGTCAAGACAACAAAGGGTACAGAAGCCAGAAACGGAGCACAGCACACAAGGAGACAGCAGCCACAGGAAAAGGGAAAAGGCACAGCCACACAAGCCATGCAGGAGCATAGGGAATGAGTCATGCCCTAAACAAGGATTGCTAGGAGATACTGGCTTATATAGGGAATGTGGGAGGAGCTATTCCCCCACACTGAACCTTGGACTTTAGCCCCCCAATTATCAGAATAGCTGAAAAACAAATGACAACTATTAGGAATGATGCTAGATAAGAACCATTGATCTCATACAAGCCATGAAGTGCATTATTTCACTTTCTGTGCTGTTCTTTATTTGATGAACATGAATGCCCTTGGCTGCAGTACTGTCTATGAGTGCCCATTCTTCTTTATTTTGCACCCTGTGATGCAGTGTCCTGTTTTATTTTTATGTATTCAATAGCCTTGAGTGTGATCGTGCGTTTATTTTAGGCACTTGGATCATGGAAAGGTAATTTTTTTCCGACTTCTCATGCTCATTCTGAAGTGTGTATATTCTTATACTGGTGAAATAGCTTAGAGGTGTTCCAATAATACAGTTTCTATCATAAACAAACATTGATTCATAAATGATAAAGTCAGAGCTGTACCTGCTGTAATGAAAATTAACACATTAAGCAATAAATGAAGGTGGAGCTATCTCTCATGGAGCATCAACAAGTTTTCCAAGGCATTCAGACCTCTTGCCCATTGAGTTCATGTTCCAAAGTAAATACCTGCCTATAAGGACGATGAAATGAAAATAAATGGCTCTGTTTATTAATCACAGCAATGGAACCCTTCAAAATGAAAGCAGAGGTGGTTGAACTTCTGACCCACACAAAGTGCCTATTTCCTTTCATCATGCCTCACAAGGTCCCCATATTTGGCAGCAAGTATGTCCTATTTGTATGTCAGTATCTGTCGGTTTGCAAAAAGTTATTGTTTGGCTTAGTACTATTAAAATGACATAGCAAAATGTACATTATTAATGCAGCTATGTTGTAGGATATCAACCCAGCTAGAAACAAAATCATCATATTGGTTCTACAGTTTTGTTGAACCTGTATATGTTTTCATGCTCAGAAGCTATTTTTTAATACTGTCTCCAATTTGCTTATTGCTCTACTTTTACTCTACTTTTAGTAAACTCAGCAGGTGTTTCTGAGTTGTACAGTGGTGCTATGTAGAATTTAAAACTGTATGATATAGTTTTTTTGCCCATAAACTATAGAGTTCTACTGTGGTACACAGGTGCATTGAGAACAGTGGCAGTGGTTGTTCATAGGGATTCTCTTGTTTGGCTCACTTTGTGCTCTACTGAGGACCAGCAAGGACCATTGTCCCGGATTCCCCCCAAGAATGAGACAGAGTCAGTATGTGGTGGGTGCTCAGATTGGCAATTAATTTATTAATAGTATCTTTTCATCCAGCCCCCATATAGTAATGATTCTTATTGATTTCCATTATTTCAAAGCATATCTGCTATTCCAATACATATTCTTGTAGTCCAATCATCCTTTTTCATATTATCATATATATACAGCTATCTCAAATTAATATTCATCCTTTCTTCGATCTTCCTCTTCTCTTCCCAGGTGTAGACCTGGGCACCAGTTCTTCATTCTTTCTCTGGAGGTAACGGTGTATACCCATTACTGCTTTTTCTTTAATGCTGTTGTTGTTCTTTCTTTGGGGTTCCTTTTTTCCTCCCCCTCTTCCCTCCCTCCCATGCCCCTTTTTATCCTTTCTTTTCCCCACAGCCTGCCTCCAGCTTGCGTTGGATGGCAGGCCTTCCCCCTTTGCTCTATAGCCCTAGCTGCCACCCCACTTATTATTTTTCACATAATTTTGTAGGGAACATGACATCCCTCCATCCCAGGGCTGCAACTAAACCATTCCATTTTCCATTAGATATATGGCTGTCCAGGGCCTGGCCCCATGGCCCTTCCCCATTAGATGCCTGATGAGCGTGCTTGACTTTGGCCCCGTCCCTCATGCCCCTGACAGTCGACATTAATTGGTCCCATTTTTCCCACTGGTTCCCATTAGGACCACCAGTACATTCTGGGGTCTTGACCTCTGGCATGCCCCCTTTCTGTGGAAGTCTCCCCTCTGTTCCATAACTCTCCAAGTTCCCATATCTCCTTATCTCACCTCCAACCAGGCCTTGCCATGAAGTGAAAAACTGAATATGAACTTATTATCCCCGCCCCCCCCACTCCATTTCTGCAAGCTACAAATCCTGCCTGGCGTGTGAATGCTTGAGGCAAAATACCTACTGTGGAGCCTTATCCTGAAAAACTATGCCTTCCTTGAGAAACCAATGCCCTTACACAGCCCGGTCTCACCTGCTGGTCCCCTTGCCAAAACTAATTGGCCTGTGCATCACGGGTGTCCTGCAGCATAACCCCCACATCACCCGTACTGGGCAACCATTTTATGCACCCAGTTTTCCTTGGGTAACTAGCTGCCTTGTCCTCCCAGTATGTTGGCTTCTGCCTCGGGTTGACGGTGTATTTTTTAAACCAATTGAAACCCTTTGGCCTCTGTTCCAGGGCCTGCACAGTGGTGGAGCTAGGGGGGTCTGGGGGGTGGTCGCCCATCCTGGCTGCCCCAGTGTGAGTAGTGGTGCCATGCCACCAACTTTATTCAATGTTTAGTGCCCATTGTGGAGCCCATGATTGACTGAATACCCCCCCCAGCTCCCAAACTCTCCTAAACCTGGCTCCACCACTGGGCCTGCATTTCCATTTCCTTCACCTTGAAGGTCCATTGATCCATGGCCCAGTAAATACCCAACACACCCTTTCCCTTATGCTGACAGTAATAGTGCTGATATGGTAGTCATCAGCATAACTAATATTTATTTATTTTTTTTAAACATTGGTCATTTGCTGTCCCCCTCATTGGCCAACAGGTGTCCCCACCCATGTACTGCCATCCTATTGGTATGATCATTGTGGAAACCCATCTTCCTCAGCAGCCGGAACTGTATTCTCAGCCCTACTCCACCTTATGATTTCTGTCCTCACCGTGTTTCCTTTTTCCTCTTTTCCTTTTAACAGATCCCCCAGGCTGCTCCTCCCTTGTAATGTACCTCTTTATCCATGTCTACCTTTTTTTTTCTTTTTTTTTTATTAAACAAACCTATCCTTTTTGCCAGGAGTGGGAGCTGCAAAAATCCCTGAGAAGTAACCTAAAGAACCATACCTTTTTTTGTGGCCCCTTAAGAGGGGTTGCCAACAGGGTTCTGCACCCCCACAATATGTTGAGGTCTAGCAGCCATGTATGACCTCACAAAACCCCTGCAAGACAGTCATCATGCTCTCCTGGTGTCCGTTCCCTGCCCCCAGCCTCAGAAAACCATCACCTCTTGCACTGTCCACCCTTTCTGTCTAAACCCCTCCCCCACACTGCTGCTTCTGTGTCTCCCTCTTGGTCTGTATGAAAGAACTCAGTCATCATGCCAAACAGATATCTCATTTAACATAGCCCCCCTGGATTTTGAAATAATGTGCCCCTCCATTCCTACTGCCTGGTCCATGGTGCAGTCAGCCTGCCACTTTATTGTTTTTTGTTTTTTTGTCCCTGCAGTGATCCCCCTAGGTAACCAAATCTGTGCTTGAAGCTTTTGTCTTGTATAAAAAACACAACCAACATTCCTTTTTTCTTTGTCTATTAACAATGATTATCCGCTTTAGAGAAAAAACAGGTCTGGGCTTCTTCTACTTTTACCCCTCATAATAATTTGCCAAACCTATAACTGGGCAGCCCAGATCTTGCCCAGGTGCCTTAACAACTCCCTCTCCCCACTACCCACTGCAGCTGCCATGTCAATCTTATCTATACCCTCCTTTCCCTCTGACTTTGTTACCACTTCCCTGTGCCCTAGCACAGCTATATCCAGCCATTCCCCTTTTCAACCCTACATTCAAGCTGTCAGTCCTGTTACCCCATCTTGGTCCCTGGGGCACTTATCCCCTCCTTTCTGTCCCTCAGTCTTGTGTTGGTCATAGGCTGTTTGCATCCCTCTTTCCTTCATCTCTGCTTCAAATATCTTCCCCCTTTGCCCCGGACCCCCTCCCTCATGGTTGTAATCAATTGCTCACCCTCTTGTTGTCATACTGTTGTCTATGCTGACCCCCCCATTACCTGCTGAGGAGATTAGTTCCAGCACCAATGGCTCTGCTAACCATCTTTCTGTGGTGTCTGGAACCAGTGATGGTCCTGGCATGGATGGACCTGGCATATATAGCAAAACAAAGGGGGGGGGGAGAAGATGATGAGTCAGGAGCCCTTATTGTGCCATGAGAGGCTCTGGCAGCAGTGGCAGAGAGGGATAGGTGTGGCCAGCTCCGGTTGCTCAGGGCTGCCCAGCCTAGGTGGTGTACCCCTAAAGTTGGGTGGTCAGGCCAGAGCCCTTCCATCTGCCCTGTCTTTTTCTGTCCCCTTGCCCCAGACTCCCTCTCTGCCTTTGTCTACTCTTCACTTGTCTACCCACCCCTTCAGTTCCCCCCCCCACGGCCCCCATACCCTGTTAACCTGATATGCCACCTCAAGTCTGACACTGTAGTGACTTCCCTTGAAAGGACGTTCTTCTCTGCTGCCACACTTGCTGTTGTCCCTACATAGGAGAGAAAAATACTGGAAAACAAAGCAATCTGATCAATATTCATATCATAACAGTTTTCCTTCCATGGCTTTTAGTGGCTGCATGATACTCCAGGTTACTGGAGTCATATACTGTCAAATGCCCATTTTTCCAAATGTGCAAACCTAGCCTTTTATTGGTGACACTGGTTCACGTGAGTCCTAGTCAGTAGTCAAGCTTAGAATTGATTTCTTTCCCCACTCCCCCTCCCCCATTGAAATATCCATACACTATGACTAGTTCAGTAAGAAGCAAGCATCATGCTAACATAATCAATACATGCAGCAACCGTGTTTAGCTTTTACAACATAAAATACCTCCCTTTGTACTGAGTGAACAGCCTAAGGTTAACATACATGTTATCACATCCGTTGCCTTACTAATTGTCACACAAAACCCCCTCATCTGCTTTAAATTGTTTTCTAACTGGGGTCACATGCCACGTGGTGCCATCCTTAAGTCTTCTCAGGCCCTGCCAGACCTCTCCCTACATCTACCCCCTCAGGACACCGACACAGATCTGACCAGCCCTTCAAATTCTCTCTTGATCTGCTTTGCCTGTGCCTGTATGCTATCCTTCTGCCGTGTCACACTTTTTTTTTTTTTACAGTAAGCCTTAATGATGCGACCAAGCCTATTCCTTTCCACCATGTGGCCTGCCCCCCACTAGCATGCTCCGCCCCCACCCCTTTCTCACTTTTCATCCAGAATGCTCTAAACAAACTTTGCTGCTTCTGACACAAACGAAAAACTTCCAGGATTTTGTAGCATCTCTAACTGCACTGCCATTTCCAAAAAACTGGGGATTGAAGCAAACAATGTATTCGGCCATCCCCCCCCCAACAATTATCCTGGACTGATTTCCCATCCCTGAACTCCTTGTCCTACAATAAAATCTGGTAAAAGTGTTGTCTGCTAACAACAATGACTGGCATGTACTCTTGAAACATTCTGCCATACATTTGTGCTTTTTGGTTGTCCCCCTTAATGAATTTCATACTGCTTCAGAAGGCCATTTTTTGCTTGCACCACGATGGACCGCAAAAACTCCGACCATCTGCTGATGGCTCCTCCATGGCCCCCAGCAAGGCTACCCAGCCCCCAGCACCTCCCCAAAGCACTCCTTCGCCGACCCACACGGCTTGTTTGGCCCATACCCAGTTGCTCACACAAACCAACACACTGAAAGTACACGGGACAAATCCAGCAAACTACCAAAATGACTTGTTTGGCCCATACCCTGTCGCTCACACAAACCAATGCCCTCAAACTGATGAGCCTATTATCCCTGCCTTTTTAAACCCTGGGGCAAAAAAACAGCAACCAACAAAACATCAATTGGGCACTCCTCCCCACCAACAAAATAGCAACCCTCTCCATGCCTTTACTGCTGAATCATAGCTATAATCTATAACTGCTAAAGCGCTTATTTAAAACGGAAGTTAAAGTGGAGCTCCTCGACAAGGGTTCTAATCCCTCAGCAGTTTACATATTCTTATTGCCGTCACTTGTGGCAAACAAAGGCTTACCTACCATGTTGCTGGAGCTGCTCATGGCCTCTGGATATCCATTTCTTCCTGATACAATTTTTTTTTTTTAAATACATTACAGCTGTGTTGCACAGCCCCAATTAATTACTGATATATAGAACCAAATATTAGCATTATCCTTAAGAAATTGTAGCCAATCTGATGTGCTGCTCCCACAAATCTGAGAGTAGCAATGCACAGCAGCAAACTGCTTCTTTGCAGCTGCCTAAGTACCCCAAAAACAATCCCTCCCTTTACTTTGATATCTACCAGTCCTGGTGCTACTTTCATCCATCTTGTCCTTTCCATTTTGTAAAGTCACAACAGTGACTCACGTCTCCTGTCTCCTCCCCACCCCACTGAGCCACCCCCAATCTCCCCCCCTCTGACTTGTCTGGGCTTGTTAAATACCATTCTTGGGCTGGTCACCTTGACAACTGGGTCTGCCCTTTTAATTTGCAAACTTCATTGTAAATGTTTTGTAATCATACGGTGGACATTGAGGCTGATTAGCATGACTAAGTTGAGACATGTTTTTGCTGTTTTCTTTTGGTTATTGCCTTTAAAAAATCTGCCATGGCCAAGGTCATGAGTCCATCTTTCTGCCAAGTCGCTACTCCCTCAACACAACTTTCACCCAAAGACAGTGAACCACAGCACCCACATACCCCACAGGATATTGTCAAAAAGAGTGAGTCACTTTGACTGGGCATAATGTTTTACCACCAACAACAATCACCAAGAACCAACGGACCACAGTACCCCAACACCCAGAGCAACACTGTGTTACGGGTAAGCCAGACTGTTTACCAACACCCTCTGCTGCCTATCCCCTAACCAATTTGTTACCCAGCTAATCACCTATGGACCCACACATAGGCTACCAGCTTGCTTATGAGGTTACTATGAGGAATGGTGTTGAAAGCCTTACTGAAATCTAGAATCTAATTAGACTATGTCCACCGCTCCACCCTGATTTAGTTCATTGGTCACTCAGTCAAATGAAATCTTTCAGAGTAATTTGACATGACCCCCCCCAATGAATCCATGCTGCCTCAGGTCCTGTAGCCCACTGGATTCAAGATATTCCACAATCCTTTACTTCAGCAATGATTCCATTAACTTTCCCAACACTGATCTCAGGCTTACTGATTTATAATTGCCAGACTCTTCCCTGGATGCTGTTCAAAAGCACTCCAGACCACAACTCATTATCACATTTGTTGACACATCTGTGATGGCACATGTCATGTTATGGCTGTGTGAGAGTGACACATAGTACAAACTGTTGCTAATAAATTAAAAGTTCAACACACAGTTTGGAGTATGCTTGTCATAGACTGCGTCCACAGTGTCCAAACCTTACTAATCACATAAATATCATGCACACTAATCATAATTTACCTAACAGTCAAGTTGCTTAATGCACAAAATCAGCAAGCATGTAAATTTTACTATCACTGCAGTTTCGCTGACACCATTGTCATGGCCTGCACGGTGGAGAGCATAGAAACTGCATAAAAAGTAATGGTGGTGGAAAACTGTGACCATTTATAGTCCACCTTCTTGATGTGATGCAAAATGGTGGTATGGGGACTTTTTATGAGTGTGTTTACTAACTACGCATGTGACATATTGTGTTAATCTGTTCCTGCTCATTTCTTCTCTTTTCATTCAACAACAGCACTCGTTATAATGGCATACAGTGGTAACCATAATGTGCCATATAATTTTGAGCCCGCTTACATACAGGACACCATCTGTATTGGACAAAACAGCAGTAACAGTGACAGTGATTATAACCCACCCCCTTCCTCATCTGTCTAGGGGCCGATGTTCCCGAGGAAGGTGGGTACCCATAGCAATTCTCTTCAAAACTCTCCCAAAGATCTCATTGAAAATAAATAAATTCCTCTTACCAGGCAGATGTAGGCCCTTCACCCCCACCTCTTGATACTATCCAGCAGGAGGCATCCAAATTCATTCACAGATGACACTCACTTGCTCCTCTGGCCCTGGAACCCTGAGAGGATCAGCTGGAAACTGTCTTAAAAACACCTTCTGAAAGGCTTCTGGATACTACTCAAACTAAGGAATAATTTCATTAGTTATAACTGTAACCATGTCAAGTGAAAGAGACTGCACTTTAAAACAAACAAATTTATTCACCTGGGACCTCAAGGAATCTGGAGGAGCCCAGAAGTCCTGTTCACTTAAAAAGTTCTGGATTAACACAGCTCCATGGGCTAACCTTTTTTGTTTGCATGCCAAGGAGAGGGAGATTTCCTAAAGGGCAGGATTTAGACAGCCAGATGTATCTCAACTTAATACACACAGGCTACTGATCTTTTACGATACCAGAGAAGATATTACCAGAAGAGTGAAGCTCCTCAGACTCACTGGCATGGGTAAGTACCAGCCCTCAAAACTTCATCTCATTTTTCTAGGGGATCCCACTTCTTTCAACACTCTGGAGATCTCCTGTTCACACTAAGCCACTACCTTCACCCTGGGAGGCAAAAAGCTTCTTCCCCCATTCCTTGGCTCTCTCCCTCTACCCCAAGGGACACAGATGGTATAGTCTGCTAGTACTCCACCTGCCACCATTTCCTCTGAAACCAATTTCTGCTACCTCCTATCTCTGGCCTATCCTCCTGGTACACAAGGCCCTAAATTGCTTTCCGTGTGGCAGGTCCTAACTCACACTATGATGGCACAAACCGCTGGCCACAGTCTGTCTCCCACAAATTTACCTCCCTGTGCTCAAGCTGAGCAAACCAGCACGGGGAATCCTAAAGGGCCTTCTACGACCTGCCTGGGCAAATTCATCTGGCTTTCCCAAGGCTTGTCCCTCCAAACAGGCCCCATATGGGTAAAGGCTTCGCCTAGCCCCCTCACGTAACTCTGGAGCTGCCCTGACACACTGGGAAAAGGAAATGCTGCTGTCACTGCCCCCCCCCCCCATCTACTGCAGGAGCCCTGCCACAGCCCCTGCAGCCCTAGTAGCCCAGGCTTTTAAAACTCCTCCAGGAGCCCCATAAACATCCTCCGGGGCCTAGTCTACCTTCCTTCCTACTTAATCCTCTGGGCTACTCCTAACCCATCCCCCCAGGAGACCCAGGGCCCAAAACAACTGCATCTGTGGCTACCTACTACCACCCAGGGAAAGCTCAGCCCAGGACCCAGTGCTTCAAGCTGCATAGCTGTCCTGCCTAAAGGAAGAGGGGAGGTCCCCCTTCACACTGCCCTAGTAGTTCTCAAATGGTCTGCCACCCTCTTTTCACTCACATTTCCTCTACATTTCTTTCTCTATTTATATTACTACTCTCTGCTACCCCCAAGTGGGACACACAGAAAACAACTCCCCCAGGTCACTCACACAGTTACCTAAGCCTGGGAGAAAAAAAGATGGAAAAAATAGTGTGAAGAGGGAACCAATGCTAATGCCCTAAGGTGAGGAATAAGCCCCCTCAAAATTTGACAGTGCCACGGCCAGTCCACAGATGAGCAATCTGGACTGGTGTAAGTGTGGCAACTGAGCATGTCGTGTGAATGTTACTCCTGCCGAGAGTCACCACGCACCCTGAGTAAGATAAGGGAGAACAGTGATGGTGAACTTTGCTGTGTTGTACAGAATCAAACATTTCAGATAATATTCCTGGTTGAGAACATTCTGAAATTACTTATATTCCAAGTTTCTCAGTTTCATGGATGAATGTGCCAAATCCAGTGGACAAACAGGTACACACCATTTTGATTCTAATAACTTTTCCAGATTGATTATTAGTCTAAACCATTATACTAAAACAATTGTATTCCCATGTGCCCACCACCAGGATTGTTGATGTTTTCAAATGTTGCTTGCTCAAAGGTGATTGTTTCCACAGCATTCAACTGGTTAGCACTGCACTACCCAACAGTGCAAACAAATGGAATTTACCACTGCCACAAGACATTGACCGTACACATGTGCATACAATTCCTAGTAGCGTATTCCTTATTTTTGGCAGTGCAGCACTACACAGTGTATGCTACAGAACTTTTAATGGCTGCAGCATATCAACACATATGAATATCAGTAACTCAGTTTCATGGTTCAGTAGGGTTCCACATCATAACAGTAAAATTATAACAGAGCCGACCACATAGGTGACTAAACACCACCACCCACAACAACATCCCGCACCTATCACAGCAACCGTCAGTACGACAAGCTCTCCAGCATCTGGGAAAATGGTTGTGCATCTTCAGGCGCCGCACCACCTGATCTGCCACTGTACTGTATGCATACGGGAAGGACACTGATACTTATCATAGGTGGCACACCTCCAGTACACCTTCCCAGGCACTGCCTTGTCACTATGATACAGGTAATCTGCATATGCCACCATAGGTCTACCTTTCTGGCTCTGCATGCACTCCTCAGCCTTCTCCATCTCTGCAAGTCTCCTAACATCCAGTGACATGGAAGCGTGGTGTCAAAGTGACACCCCCATAGTGACACCACAGTCCTGACACAGAATAACCCAACAGCCACAGCGGCAACAAATGAAACAGAATGACTCACCCACCACAGTGTCAGCTCTGCTGGGGCTGGCATTGAACAGCAGCCCCCAGGTGTGAGCTCCAGGGTGCTTGGGGAGGCAGAGCACATTGCTGTCAGCCCACCGTGTATCCCCCCATTGCTGCCAGTGGTTCCGTGCTTGTACCACCTCTGTCCACCCTGTTTGTGTCACAGTGCCTGGGGTACCTGCTGTGTTCAGTTGCCCACTGTCAACCTGCCTGGCACGCACCATACTGCATTGCCCGGTATCACTGTGCAGTTGTACTCTTCTGTGTGAGTCTGCTTGTGCATCCATCTGCATTGGGCTGTGTTTCCCCGCCTGCTGTTCATTGTCATGTGTGTCTGCCAGTCCGGTTTGTTGCAGTCCATGCCCTGCTCATCCCTGTGTCTGCTGATAATATCAGTCTGCTGCACTGTGTGTTGCCCTGCTGCCCATCAGTATCACCTGAGCTGTGAGGGAGTGTGCTCCTGTTGTCGGGTCACTAACAGTGGTGTTCGTCTCTGGTGTGGCATTCAGTGGCTTGTCATGATGGTGTATAACACGGGAACTGTGCTGGGTGCTGTGTCACTGTTCTGTCTGTTGGTCTAGTTTTTGTTGGGGTGCTTTGCAGGGTTATCCCAGTGTCACTGTGGGGGACTACAATGTTGTTGCTGATGCTCAGACGTGGTGCTTCCCACTGACACCACATCTTCACCACAGGCTTCCCCTATTCTTATCTACTTTATTAAGGGCCCACAGCTAAAAAAGCTACACAATCCACATTAACAACATCTGGCCAGACCGCCTACAGCAAAAGTTAAACAGTGCAAAAACACCCACACAACACCCTGGGAGATGACTACCAACATCCAGGTATCCAACTGCCCAATAGAGAGGCAGTATAGTGCAGTGGTTTAAGGCTCTGAGCTGCAAATCTGGAGACCTGGGTTTGAATCCCAGAGCCCCCACTTGCATACTGTGTGACCTCGAGCAATTCACTTAACTTCCCTGTGCTCCCAGATCGCACCTGTAAACAAGCTTTCAGCTTAGTGTGCTACTCCTGGTTAAACAACTGAAAAAAAAAAAAATAAATAATACTGCCATGTAGACATGTCCAGCACTATGAAAGGTGACTGGATCGAACACATAGCCACACAGACCTACATTACCATTGATGGTGACCGTGGAACTCAAAATACTCTACATTACTCACACTACACTCACATCCTGCCTACCTACAACAGCACTCTACACACTGAGCCACGATGATAGTACAGTCAATGCCCATCCCACTATACATATCACTTACATTTCCTTCCCATGTTTTATAACTGTGATTGGTCAATCATGGTCAATGAGCCAAGCTGTGTTCAGTACACGCTCCATGAGGGTTTAGTTGGTGGCCAGCCACAGTGGTGTGAGGAGGGCTGTGCTGATCGCTGATCACTGATTGGGATGGGGGAGTGGGCTAGTGCATCACACTAAATGGGGTGGGAGGGAAGCCTAGACCACCAGTGAATGTTGTTTTCCATATTTGGGGACGGTGATTGGTGACCAGGAAGGGAGGAGGATACCTCTACACTATGAAAAATAATTTTGTACATAGATACAGCTATCACGGACCAGGGAGGGACCTCTACACTATGGAAAATACATTTTGCACATAAGGTCCATGATCGAGGACTGGGGAGGGACCGCTACACCACGGAAAATAATTTTTGCACATACTGTAGGGTCAGCAATGGGGGACCAGTAGGGAACCACTACACTATGAAAAATCATTTTAGCGTATTAGTTCAGCAATCAGGGACTGGGGAGGGACCTCAACACTATGGAAAATCATTACTACTCATAGGGTCAGGGACTGGGGACTGGGGAGGGACCACTACACTATGGAAAATTAGTACTACTACTCATAAGATCAGTGATTGGTGACTGGGGAGGGATCACTACACTATGGCAAATTATTACTACATATAGAGTCAGCAATGGTGGACCAGGAGTGCCACAGTACCTCTGTCATCTTCTAGGGTTGTGTGGATTACCACCAGGTTTTTGTTGGCAGTAATTTCTCCACATAAGGGCCTTTGTGGCACTGCAGAGATATGCAGCTCCCCTCCCCCTCATTTGCATTGCAATCCCCCCTCCCAACATTGCCTGGGCACAAACACAGTTTGAAGGGGCAAACTGGGCTTTGTGAATACCAAGTCCGGGCAAAACTCAGTTTGCCCTGAGCAAATTGGGTTTGTGCCTGGGAAAAGTTTTGTGAATCTGGCCCCTGGTAATAAACTATCATAGCTTAGTGTTTTTCTCAGGCGCATAAATTACAAATTAATAAAAAAATATCTAATGCTCAGTGTTATTTCCACCTGCCCAGCATCCTGTGTTTAAAACTTCCCTAGTCAGCTTTTGGCAGAGAGCAGCAAGAGGAAGGAGGCAGCTGCTAGAAGTCTACTACTTTACTACTGGGACTAAAGAACTAGAACTCTACTACTGGGATCTTCAATTAGGGAAAAAACAAACAAAAAAAGTTATTGTGCTTGTCTGAGTTGTGGGAAGGGAACTGTTATCTGTGCTGTTGGCTAGGTGTAGAGGAGAGCTACAAATTAGGGTGTGTGGCTTAGGCAGCAGATAGCAAGGTGTATCCATTTAACACTTTCCCAGTTAACTTTTGGCAGAGAGCAGCAAAAGGAAGGAGGCAGCTGCTAGAAGTCTACTACTGGGACTATATAGACTTCCCTCCCTCCTCCCCTCCATCCCTCCACCCTAGCCAGTTCCACTTTTATAGGCACCAGATTTGACTGGCATCAGGAACTTCCTGTTTGGGAACAGGAAGGTAGTGATCACAGAGGCATAAAAGACTCACCATCCTAGAAGAAAAGATTAACTCTCCCTCACACCCTAGCTGCTGGAGGTCTGTCTCTGAGCAAATAAGAAGGAGGCTACTGAGGAATAAATTAACTTCCTATCCCCAGAACAGGAAGGACAGGAGCTGTAAAGGCATGGAGGCAGTAGTAAAGTAGGGAGAAAAAACAAACAAAAAAAAGTAAACAGAGAGAGAAAAGAGTAAGCATACAAAACAACAGATGAGGGGCCACAAATAAGACATGAGGAGAGTGGTGCAGTGCATTGGCTGTGGTGCAGCAGTCTTCCAGGAGACATTCAGCAGGATGAGGTGTCCCATCTGCAGGCAGTTCTGTAGGCTGAGGGAGGAAATTGCTCATCGCCAGAGTGAGTTGGCCAGGATTCAGGGACCTCCTCTCCCACCCAAAGACCACCAGGGCTGCCTCCCCTGCTTTCTAGGTTGCCAAGAAAGAGTAGTGGTTGGACCACGGTGGGCTCAGGGAGGGTGAGTATGGTGGAATAGAGGTACATCCCACCAGTTGTACCTCACCACAGTTCATTCACCATTCTAGCAGAATGTGGTTCCTCTATGGAGGCACCCACATTTGAGACCAAGCATGATACTGAGAACCTCCAGAAAGGAGGCCCACATGAGGGTTGCATGTGACCCCACAGGGGACGGAAACAACTTCTGGTGGGGGACTCAATTGTTATGGTGGGGAGCTGGAGGAGGAAGGGGAGTTATCGTTCATATAGTATGTTCTACGGATCTATAATGGCTGGAAGTTTGAATGGGGTTATCATGTGATCACTCTTTCCTACATCATCAAAGCCATCCAGAAACACTTTCAATTGGTGGATGAAGATTATGTTGATTTTATACCTTTTTAGGGTTTCTTGACATTTCCAGACTCTAATCCTGAACAGGAAACTCAATTACACATTTAGCACTACCAGACTGTGAAGTGTATCTTGTTATGCATATGTTGCACCAACTGCATACCTGTAGTTTGCAAAATTACTTTCAGTTTTTCAAAGCCAAGAGGCAGCTCAAAGGGAACAATGCCATGAGTGTGCCTTGTCAAGATGTGCACTTTACAAAACTTTTTAGTTGTCTTACAGTTTGCTGTAGCATAGTGTATTGTAAGGGAGAAATTGTGCTTACTTTGAGGTGGCCATCTTCTGTTACTACAACTCCTGCAAGTACCAGCAGCTGACGTCAGAACAGGTGGCCGCAGTGTGAGTTTACAGAGTCTGCAGCTCATGATAGAGTTTACATAAGCTCTGATGCTTGGTTTTCTGGTCCCACTGTCTGCCCTTGGTAAAGTAACACCACAAAATCACATGCTTAGCGAAGTTAGAAATGCTGGACTGGAAAATATCTGATCAGAGACAATAAAAAAATCATCAACATGCAGTGCTGGGCATTGGTTCTCCCACTGTTGCTTACTGCTCTGACAGCTGCAATAAAATCAGTGATTTATATCAATGTTGGATGTCAGCCAAGATGTAAAGAAAATGTGTCTCATATATTTTATTATAATACTGTAAACATTAAGTAAACCAAAATATGCACATTGTTACCATTGCCACCTCGAGTGTGGGTCCCTTTGTTGACTATTCCACTATTAAGCATTAAATTTATTTGATTGTACCTCTGCAGCAATGTTGTTTCTCTAGTGACAAATACTGCAACATTACCATCTTGATGAATTGATCTGCACCAGTGAACTACATCTTTGGAACAATAATCCTTCATCCTATGTGAGGTAGTTGGTTGGTTGTGTGTGGCAGTGGATACATTGAATATAGTGATAATATCTTGTCTGTACACTGGTGGTGGACTCTGCAGGGGGCCATTCAGTGTGCCACATCTTTATATTTTGCACCCATAGCTTCAGCCTTGCAGAGAAACTCTACACTTTCTACTATGGGCACTGATCAGAAGCTGGTGCACTGATGTCACTCTGAAATTACCTCCATTGATTTTATTTCCTAGGATATTAGTGTGTGATTGAGGGCTGTGTGGGCCATGATAGTAGTAGGTGCCAGTGGGTTGTTTTGTGTGGTGGTGTTGGTATGCTAACTGAATACAGCACTGATGTCTTTTTATGACAGTGGTGGCTGACTCTGGTACCCGATTATATTAGCGCTACAGGAATAGCGCCACTCAAGAGAGCACTAGTCCGTATAGTGCTACCACGGACAGCGAGTGGGGATGTGCAGCACTTATTATATGCACTCCCCTGGTCACTGTCTGTGGTGCTGCCAAGGGAAAAAGGCAGCCAAATAGTAGGGTCTTGCTGAGCTGCTCCTGTGGCGTGGAGGGCTGGGGCATGGAACAGTTCAACTAAGAGTCAGTGGAGACCAAGGTTCCAATCCTGGTCTCCTACCATTTTAGCAAAATTGGAACTTGTATTTTTTACAATGGGCCATGAAAACAGTATTCCATGGCCCCACAAATGTTAACTTGCCCCTTGATCTGGTTTCCCCCCCAGACTGAGAATCCTTAAGTCCAGGGGGTGAGGAGGCAGAGCCCCCTGTAAAAATAAAAATGACAGCATTTTTGCTGCACCATTCTTGCCAATGGCATTGTGGACAGCTATATTCTGACCCAGTGCCGCTGACTCTGCAGTGCCCATTCATTTTATCACCCTCTTTATATTACTCAACTGTTGCATCAGCCCTGCAGGGTACCTGCTATGACATGATTACGACTAAATGAGTCCAGTTTTACCTTGAACGACAGTGCCATCTTCATGTGCATGATCTCTTCTGGTAGGCTGTTCCATCACTTAACCATCCTCTGAGAGAAGGTGGGGTGGAGAGGATGCAAAGGGACTTGGCAAGGTTGGCGGAATGGTCAAATGTATGGCAGCTTAGATTCAGTGCAAAGAAGTGCAAAGTAATGCACCTGGGAAACAAAAATACAGAGGAAGGGTACACAATGGGGGGTGAGATAATAACAACAACAGAAATGGAAAAGGATCTGAGGGTAGTCATATCAGATGACCTTAAGGTGGGCACACAATGTGAGAAGGCAGTAAGGAGGGCTGGTGGGATACTGGGATGCATAGGGAGAGGCATCGCCAATAGAAATCAGGAAGTTGCTATCCCTCTGCACAGACAGTTGGTGAGACCCCATCTGGAGTACTGCTTCCAGTTCTGGAGACCCCATCTCTGCAAGGACATAGACAGGATGGAGGCTGTCCTGAGAAGGGCAACTAAAATGGAGCATGGTCTGCACCAGAAGACATATGAAGAGAGATGAAAGAAGCTTAACATGTATACACTTGAGGACAGGAGGGAGAGGGGGGACATGATGGAAACTTTCAAGTACATCAAGGGAATCGAGTCCAAGATGGTAGCATTTTTCAGAAAAAGACGTGCAAGAACAAGGGGGCACAATTTGAAGCTAGAGGGGGGATGGCACAGAGGTAATGTGAGGAAGTATTTTTTCACGGTCAGGGTTGTGGATACATGTAACAGCCTTCCTGAGGAGGTAGTGGAGTCAAAAACAGTGGGGGAATTCAAGAATGCATGGGACAGACATAAGGCAATTCTAGAGAGAGGTAGGAGGAAGTAGGCAGTTGGTTAACTAGGATCTGCAGCCTATCCATTAGGTAGGGAAATGGGCAGACTAGGTGGGCCAAGTGGTCTTTATCTGCCATCAAATTCTATGTTTCTCTGTTTCTATGTACTGTACCTCACAGTGGTATCCCAGAACTACCACCTTCAAGTGTCAAGGCATGTCTACATGTCCTGCTACTACAATAACATCTCAGGGTACTGTGGACATGTTGGACCTTGTTGAGCAAAGCTCCTGAAGTTTGCATGTCCCCTCCGGCCTTTCTGATATTACTGTATAACCTCCTAAATCACAGTCTCTTATCTAATATTGTATGAATACAGCATTGTCTATAGTGTTAGACTGATTATGCAGAAATGCAATCTGACAGTTTCTGTTACTACTAATCACACAGCCCTCATTAGTTGACATCAGAGAAGGGCTCAGCAGGGGGAATTACGTACCCAACAGAACAAGTCAGAGCTTTCAAAAGCTGTTTCGCAGTATATATGCATAGTACTCTGCAACTGTACTTAGCACCATTTGCAAAGTGTGCCCAAAGAAAGTAAAAACATAGCACATGGAAACTCTTAGCATGCACTGATGGTTGTAAAATCAGGCTGGATGCAGCCTTCCACTGAGGCCATCATCTTGGAAAATCGGTGATTAGCTGCTGCACAAACTGGCCTTTTTGAAAGGCTGCAAATTCAGTCATGAAACAATAAATCGAGTGTACTGCACGATTTTAAAGAAAATTTTACCATCTGCAACATTGTTAATTGCATAGGTATGGGGTGTGTGTGTGGTGTGTTTTGAGTATGTCATATTTATGGCTATATCACACACCTACGCATCCAGGCACACACATACACACACACACACACACACACACACACACACACACACACACACACACACCCCTTTGCCACTGGTTTCCAACACTGCTGTGATTAATTAGAAAATGATGCATGCAGTGTCACCAAAAATTCCTTGCTATTAATTATCCAAGTAGTGGTTACAACCTACAGTATTACTGTATGGTTATTAACAAAGAATTGCATTGTTTCTTTTTAGGTTTTAGAAATTGGCAGCAGATAAGTGCACACAGGCCCATCGCGTCTGCCCTATTTTGTAGTTGGTTGAACCATTTATTTCTTGAACCTATTCAGGAAAAATACACCCATTATGAACCACACAACCATACTCTGTGTGTCTAGAGGTTAATGTATTCCCTAGTTTTTGGGTGACAGAACTGCACAGGAAATCTGAGCAGTTGGGGCACACTAAAGACTCCAGAATGGCACATAGTAACATATTATAGAGCACGTTAATGATTTTTGTTCATAAGTAAACTTTTATTTAAAGTAACACTATTTGCCTTTTTTAGCAAATTACATAAACTACTGTGTATACTGTAGATATATACATACTATAAATCATCTTGATGCTTTTTTGTTTTTAAATTAAATTCAACTATTACTGACAATAAAGCTATAGTGTATTGGGAGAGCTTTGTTGTTCACTGAATTCAATGTAAAGCTAAGTTTGTTGTACCATTGATGTGATGTAATATTGCTGTTGTACTTATGGTACAACAATTGCTATATTGATGGTACAACAAAATGGAACATCCTCGCACATGTGCTTTAGGTAATGCTCAGCTCCTGCAGAAATGACCACAGCAGTGAGATCAATTCTGATCATGCAGAAACAGCCACAGCGGTGAGATCTCTGCCGAAAGACATCAGCACTCCTAAAAGGCATATTCCTGATGTTCATCTTAGGTGAGTGCTGCTGTATTTTATTTTGAAAAGTTAGTCTGTGAGAGGGGGAATGTGGTCCAAGTGGGGCTTCTTCCTGTTGGGGAGGGGCATATGTAGCACCACAGTGTTCATTAAGTTTGTTAGGTATTTACAGCTGTGCTGAAGAAATGTTCAGTGTTGTTTAGCTGATGCCCTTACACTATACAAGCCAATGGATGGACATCAGTTAAACAACGCTGAGTTCACTTCTCGAGGTTCCATGACAACTGTAAACCTCTCTAGCTTCGCTCTCAAGGTTTGCTAGATTTTTATGGCAACCTCTCAATGTGAATACAGTGTTGTTGTTAACTGATGCCCATCCATTATGCTCTATGTTGTCATTTTTAGCAAAACCGTGAAACCCATGTGCACACTGTACATAAAAACATATTTGAAATCATATCATTGATTCTGATTTGTCCAAAAGTAAAGTTTTATTTACAGTGTAACAGCTTTCCTGTTTTAGAAGGTTAGAGAAAACCCTGTGTAATTAAATGAACTATGCTAACTGAACTTAGAACTGTAGAATTCTCAAACTGTTTGCATGAGCAACCTCATGTAGAAAAAATGTACTTTGAATGTTTAGAAATAAACAATCCTGATTGGACAAAAATAATGTCCTGCATTTACAATGAATAGGATATCAGTGTGCAGTGTCTCTTGCCAGTCCATTATTATTGAAGACTAATGAAAACAGCTGACCAGCTGATTAACTACTTGTTGCTTGGGTGGGCATGTTTTGTCAGTAATATTATCAAAGACTGCTTGAAAACTCATTGGTGGTGGAGTGATTGCTTGTTGCTTCAGTTGCACCACCTTGATAATCATGTCAAAGATGTAGTAATGATACTTAATTTCAAACAGTGGCTTAGCAATCCATTCCTTCTTGCTTTTTGGGTAGGCTAGGTTGTAGCAACAATCGTACCATGGTTACTACATGTAGCAATTGGATTATTGCTCACCGCATGGGGGCGATTGACATTATAATTGTGATCAAGTATTACAAGCATCATTTTTGCCTTCATTCCAGCATGACTAAAACTCTCAAATTTAGGGCAATACTTTCATAGCAATGCATGAAATACCTCAGTATTTCCAGTGTGGCAGAACTGCATGGCATGCTTTAAGTCATTTATGAAAGTGTGAGTGTGCACTATTTTGTAAAGCTCTAGCTGAGGTTGATCACCCTCCACCAATCATTTTCAGCCTGCATTGTCTTCCAGTAGGACAAGATGGCTACCTGCATGGAAGTTTTTGTCCCATGTTCACTGGTGACTATTGGTAATGAGATTCATCACCAACATCCATTTCTCTTGAAAGAGTGTAGCATCACCTTCTCAAGTCTCTGAAGCACATCACAGATTATTTAAAATGCTGTGGCACTATTCCATTAATATCTCACATCCCTTGTTTTTGGCTTGTGCCACTGTTTTTTATATACCATTAGAGAGGTGCCAGAGATCAAATTGAGCTGCCTTGTTGGGTATTTTTGCCTCAGGATGCATCCAATTCTGCAATGATGGTCTGTGGCAATCAAGGATATTTAAACTCTGTATACAGTTGTCAAATGTTTTTTAATGCAATGGCTCTAATCCCAGGTTAATCTTGTTCTAGATGAAAGTCCATAATTTTATTTGTATTCATGTCCATAACAGTGTAGCTGCAGAACTTAGCAGGGAAGAGTGCAGGCTGTATTTCTTATGCTAATGGTAATATATGTTGTTACATTTACCAGTAAACCTGAATGACAGGGAACAGAAACTGTTTCTGAGATTTGGAAAAGGATGTGGGTGAAATAAATGCCAGACCATAAACTCACAAAACTGCACAATCCATACATATACATTTTCACTAAATAAAATTGCACATGCAATGAGAAGGTTGCCCACTGGCAATTTTCCCAAGTAATGCAGCTGTGGATGTCATTGTATTATGTTGTGGCTATTGATGCAATAAATTTTCACTGATGATGTAGTACCAGCAAAATTTGTCTTCTCAATCTCTTCTGCTCCAGAGTGCCACTGAGGACAGATTAACTTGCTCAATAAATAAATAAAGTTACCAAGACAGCTTTTGAGCACAGCATATTTTTGCTGCTGTCCAATGGTGCTGGTCATCACAGCTTATGTTATGATCTCACTCTTCATTGGAAAGATCATAGAAATCACTGGTATCTTCTAATACAATAGCTGTGACAGTTTTGTCACCATTGTAATTATCTCCACAATGCTCCAGAAGACTGCTCTCTTGTGCTGTGTAGATTGATGACATGAGAGGCTCATGCTGGTACAGAATGATGTTTTGATCCAGTATAGACATGATTGGGTATGCATCATCTTCATCACTATGCATTTCATAAAATGTTAACAATGGTGCAGGTTGAGATTATTGGTAGTCCAAAAGACCAAGTTCTTAACTAATGATTTCCTCTGGACACTGCATGGCCACTTCGCAGACACACATTTGAGTTCTGAGTGCTGGAGACAGGGATACTTGGTGGGTCAGTCTGTTTTCCCACACTGATGTAATCCTACTGGTTTACATCCAAACAAGGCTGTGTGCAAATATCAGTGGCATTGGTTGTCATGCTGTTCATATCCAAAAGTTCACTCAAAACATGGAATATTTAATGTAAAGGATTCCCATCACTTATAGTGCAGGGCACCAGTTTCTATATGCACTCTTTAAAAGAAGTAGGCAGGAGATCATATTATCTTACAATGTACACTTTTTTATTCAACTATTAAAACACTCCAAACAGTGCAAATAAACATATGACAAAAAGACCAGTTGTTACAGTCCCAGTAGATCTTCTTGGCTCAACTGCCTAAATCCAGTGAGGAAACTTCCCCCCAAAAATTCCTTTTTAATTTGCCACTTGTGTTTCCAAACTGCTTCAAGTGCTCAGTCACAGATGAATTTTTTAGAAGTGCCTTTTACTTTTTCCTTATCTCACCACCCAAGTGCTGAGGGCCTTTGTGCTGATAATTCTGGAGATAGGTGAACATGTACATGTGCATGCATCACGTCTGCTGATGTTTTGGCATTGTTATGCCTTCCTGACAGCAATTGCACTGTGGCTTTGAAGTTTGTATATACTTTGTGCCTCATTGCCAAAACAACAATCCATATACAGTGCTCCTTCAGCTTTTGGATTTCTCAATGTTGATAAAAGCTTCCTTATTAAGTTATCTAGACAGTTAAACACCCATTGGCAATCACAATGTGTGAAATAAAATCATAATTAATTTCCGTGTGGTAGACATACATCATATCCCATATAAACTGCTCATTTTTATACTTTGGAGGCTTGTTCTAAACTGGCCCAATGCCCCTTTTCTAGTGTAACAAGCGTGATTTTTTTTCTTCAGTTGCGTAATCATGAAGGACTCTCTTAAACGTGACCCACATAACTATGCCAGTCAATAAAGGTAATCACTCTTAATTTCACATAGCCTTTCAATAACAAGTATTAAGTAATTAATCTTATTCTATGTTCTTAAGTGCCAATACGAAAAATATCTAGGCTAGCCTTTATTTTATGTCAGAAAAAAAGGTTTTGTTTTACATTGCTGAATCTATATTCTCACCCTTGTGTTGCCACCTTTATGTTACTGTAACACCTGTCCTAATACTATGCCACTCTATTTACATGATTTTCAATCTCAGGGAGCATGATCACAATGGCTCTTGTTAAATATACCCATAGTAACTGTATCTGTCAATAACGGGTGATGGTTCTTAATTCAACATTTCCTCTAAATTACAGGAATTTGGGTTTTTCTTGTACCTCTTTATTAAGTGCCAGTATCAAAAATATCTATCAGGGTTATCTTTGTTTGCATAACATGATTTTTTTTTTTTGGCTACTGCATCCTTTCTGTCATTCTTGTGTTATCTTTTTTGAATTCACTGTAATGGCCTGTGCTGGTAACAATGCCCATCCAGGTACAGTTTAATAACTGCTTTTCCATTCATATAAGATTATCATCCATATGGGCTACAGATGCAAACCTCTATGTATGATATAGCCCATCACTTTAAAAAACATGTACTCTGGATTTTTCATGTGGGTTAACTAAACTCAGTCTTTCCCAATTATCTCAAAAAATCCTACATCATATTAGGTGGTACTAGTTCTATTTATGGTTTAATGTGTCCTGCCATATAAATTATAGTTTATTTCCCCTTATTTTGAATGTTATGGTCAGTAGTATTCACCACAAAAATTAACATTTATATATCAAAACCTCTCCAATTATTAAAGGCATGCACTCCTAATTTTTCATGCTGGTTAATTTCACCCATTCTTATCTGTTTTTCATGTAGAGTTCAACCTGGTACAGAAAGCAAAATTATAAATGCATGCTCCACTCCCTAGGGTTATGGGTTTAAACTCCCTATTATTGTTGTTCAGATTACCATGTTCTAATAGCCATTCTAAGCTATATAGCTGTTTGGCAGTGTTAAACATGGTGTGACTCCTTTGCTATTTTTTATATATAATTTCACAATTGAATGTAATGTCCTCAGATACACATGTTCTGTGCCACTTCAAATCTGTGCATCTATACTACACCGGAATACATCTGAGTGTATGGGTGTTCACTCTGCTCATGCTCTGGTGCTTGGTCTGGTACGTAACCGGTAATCCAACTGTAGTACACTCTATTTTTGTGTTTATTTAATTGTTGTGTGTGCAGATATCATGTTTTACTGATCTCTGTGCACGTGATGCCATATATTTTTCTGCTGGTCTTAACTTTCCAGGCTTAATTATTGCCACTCTCTAACATGTCATTGCCATCCCTTTTATATCTAAGCCACATGCATGTATTTCTTATTTCAGTAATACACAACATTTATTTGATTGTGAAATTTAACAACCATGCCAATATTAGCACAGTGGGCAGAGATATGTGCATATTTTTGTTTGTAGCAGTACTGCAAAGATTTATTTCTAATTCTAACTAGGTGGTTAGAATGGAGGAGGAGAGGGTAAAAAGGTGAAGAAAACCAAAAGTATACGAATGTATACAGTACTTAAAACAGTACAGAAAATTATAAATATTATATTTTGCTGGGTCTAATGTGTTTTATATAAAAGTATTAGTCATAGCACATTTCTGATAGGGCTCATATGTCTCACATACCTGTACCAGAGGTTCAGATATAACTCTACAAGACAAAATTGATTCAAATGTCCTTAAACCAGAACTAAACTATCTTTAGCAGAATACAATATCCCATCTATTACACCATAAACTCCTCAAACTAACTATTGTTACAGTTGACAGTTCCATAAAAACTGGACTAAAAAAGAAAGACAACTCTATGATCTAGTTTCAGTTATCCTTTAAAAAATGGTTCATGCTATGTTTGTCATTTAGTCCTCTTGGTTGCACAGTTTCTAGTCTATTAATCCAGAAGGATTCAATTTGTGGAAGAAATATTTGTAGATCACCACCTCTTTTTGATAGGACCACGTGTTCCATTCCTGTAAATCTCAATGTTGCAGCTGACCCATGTTTTGCCTCTTCATAATGTCTTGCCATGGCATAATTCATGTTTTTAAGTCTGATTGCAGTTTTATGTTCTCCTATCCATTGTTTGAGTTGTGTTTTTCTTTGCCCTTCACAAATCAAATCTCATGGGCATGTCAACTTATTAACTTACTGCTATAGGTTAATGAAGCCATTTGTATTGAATTTTTCCCACTTCTTGGATGTCTAAATTTTTTGTATTCACAGTACTATTACAATGAAAATATCTTAGCTATTTTGGGCCTCATTTTATGCATATCTATACTGGACAAAAGATGATCACAAGATGCTCTGCTGAGGGACCATAATCTTATTTCTTTGAGTCTGTGTGATGAGTAAGTACCTATACTTCAACCTCTGGATCCAGATGAAATGAAGTTGTGCAGATGTATCTCAGTGATACCATATTACCTCACTGATATTGGGGCAACCACCACTATCTCACATTAATATCCTAGAAAGTGAAATTGTGGTACCACCCTGTGCAACATCTTGCACATATCTGCAATCAGGTTCATGTGTGGATAGAGTGACAGCCACAATTCCAGTAGTAATATATTTTTTAAAACTTTGTTTATTCACTTTGACTGTGACAGGGGCATACACCATATCTTGCCCATTCACAACCACTGGCACCAATCTGGCATCCCACCAGTCTGCCCAAATGAGGCTCCCTGGGACTTACCCTGCATGAGCAATAAAGAGACAGAGATCCACATTGAGAACACTCAATGAGTTTGCTAGGACATCATTCAGCTGGAGGACCATGGTTGGATCCTGGTGTCATGCTGTTGATGGAAGGTTGGTTTCTCTATAGTTGCAAGCAGTGGTGTGAGTGGACATGCATTGACATAAGTGCACTTCTGGGATGTTCACACCCCTAGATGTGCTGATGTCTACTGTCCATCCAGTCCCTTGCCTCTGCTCTTGTCCAAGGTGCACTCAGGTTCACCTAGCCATTGCCAGGGGTCAGTGCATACCTTGAGAAATTACCTGCCCCTGGAGAAAGACAGCAGACCTTGGGAAACTTATTCTACCCCTTGCTAGCCATCCAGTGGCCCAAGTTCTTTAGAAAACCAAGGTTGTCAGCGGCACAAGTGGTAGCACTAGCAGTGTGCTTGAGGGCAATACAGTTCTCATAGTAAACATGGATAGGCTGCCAGCAGCCTAATTTGGGGTTACTGCTATATGTGGATGTCTGTTTCATACACATACTGGACCAAACATGAGCATATGATGCTGTGCCATGGGACATTAATCTTATTTTCTCATGTCTTATGGTACCACTCAGTTGCTTCTGCTACAATATCTCCAGTACCCAAAACTCATGATTTTGCCTGCATGGCAGTTGAGACTTAGGACATTCTCGATGCCCTCCCCCACCAACATCCACATGTCCTGGGAATTGCTTTGGTGTCATGAAGAGCATACAGTGCCACACAATGCCATCTGCAATGCTCCATTACAAGCTTGAAACCCTGATGTACCCTTCTTTGCTGTTGTGATCTGTTACACGAGGTCCCTGCACCCTTATTGGTACCCTCAGAGGTACACTGTAGATAGCTAGTGCTTAGATATATGTTATACTAACATATAGGGCTAAGGGCATCTAATGTATAAGAATAGATGTCAGGATATTTACACTTAGAAACATAGAAACAGACTTTGATGGCAGATAAGTACCACTTGGCCCACCTAGTTTGCCCATTTCCCTACCTACAGGATAGGCCGCGGATCCTAGTTAACCAACAGCCTATTTCTTCCTACGCCCACAAAAATTGCCTTACATCTGTCCCATGCCTTCTTGAATTCTCCCACAGTTTTAGACCCCACAACCTCCTCTGGAAGGCTGTTCCATGCATCCACTACGCTCTCTGTGAAAAAATACTTCCTCACATTGCCCCGGAACCACCCCCCATCTTTAAATTGTGTCCTCTTGTTCTTGCACATCTCTTTTTCTGAAAGATGCTACCCTCTTGGACTTCGTTGATTCCAGTGAGGTACTTAAAAGTTTCTATCATGTCCTCCCTCTCCCTTCTTTCCTCAGGGGTATACATACTAAGCTCCTTTAGTCTCTCCTCATATGGCTTCTCTTGCAGACCTGCACCATTTTAGTTGCCCTCCTCTGGACGCCTCTATCCTGTCTATGTCCTTGCGGAGATGGGGTCTCCAGAACTGGACACTGTACTCCAGATGGGGTCTCACCAACTGTCTGTACAGGGGGATAGCAACTTCCTGTTTTCTGCTGGTGATGTCTCTCCCTATACATCCCAGTATCCCCCCAGCCCTCCCTACCACCTTCTCACATTGCTTGACAACCTTAAGGTCATCTGATATGATTACCCCCAGGTCCCTTTCCATTTTTGTTGTTGTTACTACCTCCCCCCCATTGTGTAATCTTCCGCTGGGTTCTTGTTTCCCAGGTGCATTATTTTGCACTTCTTTGCATTGAATCCTAGCTGCCATACTTCTGACCATTCCTCCAACCTTGCCAAGTCCCTTCTCATCCTTTCCATGCCTCCTTGTATATCAGCCCTATTGCAGATCTTTGTGTCATCTGCAAAGAGGCATACTTTTCCTTCCAGTCCCTCTGCAATGTCACTTATAAAGACATTAAAAAGGACTGGACCCAGTACTGAACCCTGGGGTACCCCACTAGTAACCCCTCTTTCTTCAGAGTGGACTCCATTTACAATTACCTTCTGTGTCCTGTTGTCCAACCAATGTTTTACCCAGGCTACCACCCTGGAACCCACTCCCAGGCTGGTTAATTTGACTATTAATCTTTTGTGTGGGACTGTGTCAAATGCCTTGCTAAAGTCTAGGTAGGCCATGTCCATAGCCCCTCCCTGGTCTACTACTTTGGTCACCCAGTCAAAGAAATCTATTAGATTCGTCTGACATGACCTTCCCGCTGTGAACCCATGCTGCCTTGGGTCCTGTGCCCAACTGGCCTCAAGGTACTCAACAATTCTTTCCTTCAGAAGTGACTACATCACTTTCCCTACCACAGAGGTCAAACCAACAGGTTTGTAGTTTCCTGCCTCTGTCTTGGTCCCACTTTTGTGAAGGGAAATCACATCCGCCTTCCTCCAGTCCTCGGGTACCACACCATCTTCCCATGATTTATTAAAAAGAGTAGTCAGTGGTTTCACTAGTTCCCTCCTTAATTCTTTCAGAATTCTGGGGAGAATTCCATCAGGCCCCATTGCTTTGTCCACCTTCAGTTTTAGGAGTTCTTGCAGAACCCTTTCTTCTGTGAAAGGGCTGTGATCGAACCCCCTATCAGGAGTGCGTCTGTTAATTGGATTAGGCACTTCCCCCTCCTCTTTTGTGAATACTGAGCAGAAATATTCGTTCAGTATCCCTGCTTTTTCACTGTCCCCCTCTGCCCACCCACCATTCATTCTATTCAGCCTAACTATCCCTCCCTTTGTCTTTCTACGCTCTCTGATGTATCTATAAAAGGATTTATCCCCCTTCTTAACCGAGCTGGCTATCTTTTCCTCAGTTTGGGCCTCTGCTATTCTGACTTCCCTCCCTGCTTCCTTCTGCCTTAACTGGTACAGCTCTCTGTCCTGCTCCTTCTGTGTTTCCTTATACTTCCTGAATGCTATCTTTTTCTCCCTGACTTTCCCAGCCACCTCTTTTGAGAACCATAGCGGCTTTTTCTTTCATTTTGATTTGTTTATTTGCTTCACACAAAGGCTTGTTGCCTCTGTGATGGCAGTTTTGATGATTCCCCATTGTTGCTACACCCCTCCTTCTGGCCTGTTTGCTAGTACTTTTCTGAGGCACTCTCCCATCTTGCCAAAGTCAGCCCTCCTGAAGACCAATACCCTCACTTTTGTATGGCTTGAATCTGTAGCTGAGTTTAACGTGAACCACACTGTTTGATGGTTGCTTGTTCCCAGATGGCAACCCACTTCTAGATCTGAGATCCTCTCACTGCCCTCGTTTGAGAGTACAAGGTCTAAGATTGCTCCCTCAGGAGTGGGTTCCAAAACTAGCTGTCTGAGGCCTGCCACCTGTAGGGCATCAAGAATGGTGCTGCTCTTGGATGTGGCTGCAGCAAATGTGCTCCAGCTAACATCTGGCATATTCAGGTCTCCCATCAACAGTATCTCCCCTTTCTCTGCCATCCTAAGAATGCCTTCTATCATATCCTTGTCCATTCCCTCCCCTGACATGAGGGTCTGTACACAAGCCCTGTGCGGATTGTGGTGCCCTTTCCAGTCTCCAAGGTGACCCACAGTGCCTCCTCTCCTCCCTATTTACTCTTTTGTTCAGTTGCTTTTATACCTTCCTTTACATAGAGAGCTACTCCTCCCCCTCCTCTCTCCTGCCTGTCTCTCCTGTAGGTTATGTACCCTGGTATTGTTGTAATACACTTTGCTTGCTATTACATATATATTCTTCTATGTATTCTTGGAATAATTATGATATGTAAGTCAGCACTGCCACCTTTTGGTGATTTGTACTACTGCACTGAGTTATGTAAGACTCTGTATAAGAACTCTTTTGGTTCACAAACTGATGACTACTACAAAATTATATAATGTTATCTTGGACCATGGAGCCTCCTCTAATTTAGCCAATAGGGCTCATCTTTGTAACTAGAAATCTATCCTACAGTAACCATAGTAATTATTATAGGTATATAATGTGATACACAAGTCTTGTACCTCGGAGATCCCAAGAGACACAAAGAAACCTTGAAGTACAGGGAACGCTTAGCACTGGCTCCCAGTTCGTATTGATAAGAACTGCTTAGGGCAACTGTGATTTTATCCTTTTTGGTAGTAATAAACAAGTTTATTACTCTTATGCAATGTGTCTGTGATTACTTGCATTCCTAATATTGCCAAGAACCTGAAAGTGAGGTTTAGACCTCCTGACAATTGGCGACCATGTGCAGGCTATATTTGGTGTTTGTAAGTTTTCACTTGTTGATATAACTTTTCCCTTTCCCATGGGGACAGTAGGTGTACATTCCTGTATCACCTCTCCCATCTTAAAACCAGTTTGTAGTCCCTTACAAAGTCTAGCTGTTTTCTTTTCTGGTGTGGTCAATGCCGACTCTACTCACTCCATTACAGCTTTGAATTGTAAGCCTGCAACTCTTACAGTAGCCCGACTGTGTATAAAGTGCTCCTGCTGTGGATCGATACATAGCTCAGCACCTTTTTCACAGTTTGATTTTTCATTCCCTCCCACACAATGACCACCATATCAAATATCTGCGGAGAATTGAGACTCGATGTCTCAAACTTCCTTGCCTCCCATGGAGGATGGGCTGACTTCATGTGGGACGCAAGTCAATCTGACAACCCTATACTGGGGATTTCAACCCAGTACACAGAGACGAGACAATCAACCAATAACCGTCAAGCTAAAGGGCTGATGGTCGCAACTCTCTATGCTGTTCTGGAAGCCTCTGAAGCAAGGTTTTGAACCCTTGATCTGCAAATTTCATCTCTTAAGCAACAGACAGGTTTGCAGGAAACAGAATGTGTTAGACTGCAGCAGAATTTGGAGTCTGAACTTCAAACTCTGTGAAATGGAAAGGATTCACTTTTGCATCATTCAGCTCAAGTTGGAGAACAGGAACTTTGTATGTTGAAGCAGGAGTGTGAAAGTTTGAGACAGGATAAGGGTCAGGCATTGCATATGAATGACTTGTTAAGTACAGTGAATGCACAGTTGAGTGAGGAAATGGGAGAGCTACAGGACAAGATGAACCAGGTACCTAATGACTTAGAAGTGGCTACTACTAGGGACAATCACGAACTGAGCGCTGCATATAGAGTGTTGCAGAAGCAAATGCAGGATGAGGTTGATATGGATGTTGCAACTGTGAGTCATGCTGAATGTAAAAGTAAGATGGTGAAACTGCACCATCAGCCAGAGGTACTGGCTGGACATGTTAAGGCAATGGGAGGCATAGCCCCTGCCTTACACATGTCATCTGAAGGGGAGGTATCAGATGATGACATCTCTCAGTATAACATCCAGTCACATCCCTACTATGGCCCAGAAACCCCACCCAGCCATCCACAACATGGTGGGTCCCCACTACACTCACATCATGTCATACATCGTCGACATCATGATGCTCATGATGGAAGACGCCACATGGAGGCCCCCATAATGAGGGGGAGCAGGCCCTGGCCTGGTCCCGATGGCACCACCGTTAGCCATTATTAATGTGGAAGACAGGCAAGAGATAGAAACGATGATTGAAACTGCAATAGGTAATGTACCTCTTCCTGAGAGGAGTAAATGGGCCATTAAAACCCAAATTAGGCAGCTTCTACAAGAGGCTGGCAGTCAGGATGGTATTGTTCATACTGCAGCTGAGGCTGCAGCTCCGGCTACCATAGACAGCACCCGAGACAATCTACGTCTGCCTGATCCACCCAATAATCACCTACAAATGGCCTACTCTGTTCAGCAAATCTCTGACAGTATCGGTCGGATGAACCCATCTGACAATCTCAGCTGTCATTTAGAAAAGGTGCATTCTAAATGTGAGATGCTTAGCCTCGCTGCAGAATACCAGGTCCAAATACTACGCCAAACCATCAATCCTAGTTTGTGGGCCAAACTCCCCGATGCCATCCGCCAGGATGTGAACGCCACCTTTGATGAGGTTGCAGCTGAGCTAATTTCTGCTCACAGCCCAGGTGTAGTAGGAGTGATGCTTGCATACCCTGTAAAACAGAATGCAAAGGAAAGTCCAGCAACTTACCACCAGAGACTTTGGATGGCCTACCAAGCAGGAAATCACCTGGCACAAGAAGCTACAGATGTAGATCTTATTGAGTATAAGACCCTGTTCCTTAGGAACATTATTCCTGCAGTATGAGAAAAGAGTCAGCCAACCACCTACCCCATTATGGACAGGTTTGCCAACATTCTTCAGAAAACTGAGAGAGTTTACCAACTCTTCGTCCATGATCTGGGCTCTGGTTCCAAGAAAGTAGCCACTGTGGAGCCTATTTCGGAGGCCACGAAGCACTACACTGTGGAAGGGCAGGCCCAACATCAACAGGCCCTTCCAACTGATAACCAACACCCCCAACAGGCCCAACACCAACAGCAACAACCACAACAGCAGCAACAATGGGGTGGGAACCAGAACTGGCATAAGAATAAAAAGCACAAGAATAAGGGTAAACCACAACAACAAAGAACGGGCCCTTCATATAGGGAGATAGCCAAAGAAAATTGGAAATTCCGAGAGCTCCTGGGGCAAGTGTGCTCTGTGGCAGATGCTGTTCCTGCTCAGGCCCTTGCAGCTGTACAACTGGTGACCCAGATCCCGATGGGCCATGGCGACCCCAAAAGTACAGGCCTTTAGGCCCATACAGGCCTGAATCCAGAAGCTGCTCCCTATATAGCATTAGTTCAGCATGGTGAAGTGATTCAAAGAAGCCAGGCCCAACCTCTCCATACTCCCAGCAGTACAGATTGACAATTGCAGGCCCCAGTCTGGATTGTAAGCAAGCTGGTCTTGGATACAAATGGAAGGCCCTGCACCGAGGCCGAGGTCGGGGCCACCTTCTTGTAGTCTTGTTAGATACAGGTGCGGCTGTGTCTCTATTACATGATGAACACCCAGACACATCTCCTTGGTCCACCAGTTGGAGGACCAACATGTCAGGAGTAGATGGTACTAGGCTACCTGCATACTGATCTCTTCCCCTGCCGGTAGAGCTAGGCCATTTAAAGACCTCACACACTTTCCAATTGAAGGTAATGTATGATCATCCTAGTATCATAGGAATTGATTTTCTTGCACCACACGACTGTGTGGTAGATCTAGCTAACATGCTACTGATACAGATTCAGGGTCAATATCACCCCATTTTGATCCCTGATTCGCACGTTGTGACAACAATCTCTGCTAACAACAAAGAGTATGACGTCATAGATTTGTTCAAAGATCATGAACTTTTTCCAAAGCCTCTCCCCATTTTGCAGCAACATCTGGAAGCATTTGCAATCAACAAACATGACTGTGGCAGAATGCACACTGTCATCGAAGTGACAGGCCCAGCACATGAGAGGCAAAGGCAGTACCCTTTTCCAACTGAGGCCTTGCCTTCTCTCAGAGAAACAATCAAGTCACTTCTCAAGCAAGGAGTAATCAGAACTTGTGTTTCTACTGCTAACTCCCCAGTGTGGCCCATGAAAAAACCACAGGCACCTGGAGACTTACTACCGACTGCAGGAAACTGAATTATGTCACCCCCAGTTGTTCCCCAACTGTGGCATCAGCACCCGATGTGCTACGGCTTTTGACCCCTGACCTGAAATGGTTCAGTGCCCTGGACATCTCCAATGGTTTTTGGTCATTACCATTGGCCCTCAAGGGTCGATATAAGTTTGCCTTCACCTTCGAAGGAAGACAGTACATGTGGACTTGCTTACAACAGGGATTCCATAATAGCCCGTCCATGTTCCATCTGCATATGATGGACACCCTTGAGGGTTTTTCTACTCCCCAATGTCTCTTGCAGTATATGGATGACCTGTTGCTAGCAACTGCCACACGATAACACCTGGATCTCTTGGACAAACTACTGACTCTCATTCAGAAAGCAGGCCTAAAATGCAATCCAGCAAAAGCACAACTATGTCAGAAAGAAGTACTCTTTCTGGGTCTGAAAATAACTGACCAAGGTTGAAGCCCTACCTGAAAGATGATACAAGGATTGCAAGACTTGACATTGCCTACCAGTGTGGCAACTCTTTGATGGTTTCTAGGTATGGTAAATTATTCAAGAGATTTTATTTGTGATTTTGCTCAGAAAGCTGCTCCTCTGTATGAGCTACTGAAAAAGGACATCCCATGGACTTGGGGCCCTATACATACCCAGGCTGTGATGTCACTGAAGCAGGTCTGGCCTCCACCCCAGCTCTGATCATCCCCAATCCAGCACTACCATTCCATCTGGAATGTGCCACCTCTGACATTGCCATGGCAGCAGTGCTGGCTCAGAAGGTTCATGGCACCCTGAGACCTATTGCATATGCATCACAGCTCTTGACCCCAGTGGAACAGAAGTACAGCCTTTGTGAAAGGAACCTTCTGGCTACCTACTGGGCTGTCAAGCACTTTCTGTATATCATTGGGTACTCCCCACTGATTATCAACACCAACCACACCCCAACTACTTTTCTGCTCTCAGATAGAGTGAAGGATGGGTCAATCTCTAACACCAGACTGATACACTGGTCACTTCTTCTCCAGGATAAAGACATACAGGTACACCCAACAAAAATTCCATCTATGCTGGCTCATGGACTTCTTTTCCAAGGAGAACCCCATGACTGTACACTGCAATCACCTGATCTTCCAGATCCAGGTCCTTTCCTCCCTGCCATACCACAAATACTTGATAACACTTCTTTGTGTCATGTCTTTACTGATGGTTCAGCATCCTACTATCAGGGAGAACAAATTGCAGGGATGGGTATTCTAGTGATTTACCCTTACAGGAACACTGTTAAAATATCTAAGCATTGCAGTGTAGCATCATCACAGTATGCAGAGATGGCAGCGGTGGCCTGTGCCCTTGAGTTCATCCAGCATGGGACTGAGGATACCATCATTTTTACAGACTCTAATTGGGTTTGTTGTTCTCTTACAGAATTTCTTCCTTTCTGGCAGAAGAACTCCTTCTTCTCCTCTGACAGCAGCCCAGTGAAGTACAAGGAACTGGTAATATACATACATTCACTGGCACAAAAATTTGCACACAAACTCTATGTACACAAAGTCAAAGCTCATTCTCTCCATGACCCCTATCATGCCTTCAATGACACAGCAGACAACCTTGCCAAGGAAGGGGCCCGAGGGGGGGACACCTGGATGATGGACCATTTAGATGCCAATGCGGCCATACATATTACAGCACTCAGGAAAAAACCTGAACCCTTTTCCCCCCTTGGACATCTCAGCAGCCCAACATGTTGATACTGAACTCAAAGAAGTGTTCAGATTCCTTGACAAGAGTACCAAAGAGAAACTTCCCACACATAACCACTATCAGAGGCATGAAGGTAAGTTACACTTGTCACCAGATGACAAGCTCATCTGGTACCAACCAGATGATTCCACTACTAAGTTGTGGGTGGTCCCCAGACACCTCAGGTCTGAATTTTTGCACCAAGTACACAATACACCCACTGGTGGGCACCAGGGAGAAGAAAACACCCTCCAAAGGCTGAAGACCACCACCTGGTGGCCTGGTGTCACCAAAGATGTTAAACAGTACATAGACAACTGCCTTGTTTCTGTGCAAAACAACCCCATCCCTACCAAACAAAATGCCAGACTCTTACCACAATGACACTCTGGCCCTTGGCATGCCATACAGATTGATTTTATTGGCCCACTGACCAATACCAGCAGAAATAACAAGTATGCTCTTGTGGTAACTAACCTCTTCTCTAAGTGGATTGATGCTTTCCCCACTAAGACATGCACTGCTAAAACCACTGCCAAAATCCTGGTGGAACAGATTTTCTCCAGGTGGGGCCTATCTCTTAAGATAGACTCCGACAAAGGAACCAGTTTTACAGGTGAGTTAATGAAAGAATCTCTTGAGCTCCTTGGAGTTCAACAAAAGTTCCACATACCCTACCACCCCCAGTCTTCAGGTCAAGTAGAAAGAGCCAACAGATAAATTAAGCAAATGCTTTCCAAATTCATTGAAGACAATCCCCAAACCTGGGATTCCCTACCGACGTTACTCCTTATGGTAATTAGGGGCACACCCTCAGCCACTACCCAGCTCACACCCTTTGAAGTGATGATTGGAAGACAGATGAGATTACCCGAACACCTGTTGTTTAACCTGCACACTCCACTGCAGACCGTGTGTCTGTAGATCAATATGTGGAAAAACTCAGAAAAGACCTCATACACACACATTTGTATGCTGCCAACTGCATGGGCAAGGCCCAGCAACATTCCAAAATACAGTTTGACAAACATGCACATGAAGTGGATTGGCAGGTTGGAGATCAGGTAATGGTACTCTGATTTGTACATCCCATCCATTCCTTCTCCAATAAATGGGAAGGCCCATACGTCATTGTCAACAAGCTCAGTCCGGCAGTCTATCAAGTTAGACTCCTGCATAACAATAAACTGACTGACAAATGGTTACATGCAAACCAACTGAAACTGTATAAAGGAGCTTAATTACTTTTCTTCACCCCACTGGGTGGAATAGTACTGACTTACTAATGTTTGATTTTGCTTTTCAGATACACTGACAAGATGGCTATGTTTCATTATCTCCTCATCTCAGGAGTTATCCCCTGCATCCAAGGCATGGTACCGAACCTCCTACCACACCTTGATCATCCAGCATCTCCTTCAGAGGGAATATCCATCAATATACCCGATAGTCTGATTAGTGTCCAGGAAGATTCCGATGCTTACCTCACTGCCTCGGTTGTTGATCCTGATAAATCTACCCTACAAATTGAGTGGCAAACCACATCGCAAGGACAAATTCTCCCTGTAGCCAAACTCTCCAAAAGAACTTTCCAGGGTTGGCCCAATGCTAAATTATCCCCCAAATGGTTCTCTGTCCTTGTTGCAGACTGCTCTTAGACATTCTGGTTTGTACAATAGCACTGCCTTAATTGATCCTTTGTATTGTAACTCTTTGTCTAAGGATTCTGCTCAAAAATTTTGTGCTGTACACCACATGGCTTCTGCTGCCATGAATCTCTCTGTATTACCACCCACTGATGAACAGCTTTTGGAATGTACAAAGCACACCCCGTTCCCCGTAGTGGTCTAACAGCCACTGCCCTCCCTGGTTCATTGATTAATAACTTACAATTTATGCATATACCTATTTTGTTTAATCTTACTGACTGGAATATGAAAGAATTTGGTATGTGTCACAATACTAATACATCAGCATTTTATAGTACGTTATTGCTTGATAGTTTAGCTGCATTTCAGATTCATACTAAAGACCCTATTGCCGGGGTCTATACTGCTGAACATAGAGGCAACATCAGGAGAAAACCCAATCCTGATGATCAAAGTCATAAACGTAACACACATGAAGTTGACAGTTCTGATGTCACAGGTGCAACATGAACTGTCACAGGCCTTTTTGGCATGGCTATGTCTATTTGAAATAAAGCAGACATTACTGCTATCAAAGCTCATTCTGCAAAATGTTCGACTGACTTGGTTAACAATATACTACCCCCATTATTGCATGGTATGGATGGCCTTAGTCAGGAAGAAAGATACACTGTATACAACATGCACGACACTGCTAAGGCATTTACAGACTCTAAAGACAAGATTAACGCACTCATTGCACAAAACAACAAGGAAGCCGATAAACAATACATTGCTAGAGAAATCCTCTGCTCTGCCTATGGCTCATACATTATCACTACCATCAACAATCTCTTCCATGATCTAGAATCTGGAAGAATCCCCGATATCATATATGATAGACGCATTTCCAAATGGTATTGTCAATGACGTAAAACCCCTAGCTGTATTGCTATATGTATGCAACAATCTCTAACCATTCCTCTTTCTACAGCTAGTAATATGGGGTTTGTGACCAGACACCCTAACACTGGTCCTTGTTTCACTGCTAAGAAATGTTCCATAAGAGATATGATGTTTATTTCTTTTACTGCCTCTTTACCACGTTTTGATCCCACTACAGCCTTGTTCGACAAGCTTGCACTGGTACATTCTATTGGGCACTTGGATGAAGACATCTATAGAGAATGCCTGGATCTACTGCCTGTACTGGTTGTCCATCCTTTCCTGGATGCCTGGTTGGCTCCGCACATGGACTGCTGTGTGAAGAAACAATACATTTACTTGTGCCGATGTGATGTATTTGATGTAATTCAACCTGTTTGTGGTTATTCTCCAGATAGCATTGATTGGACTTTTACCATGGATGATGACATCACCAATAATGACACGGATTTCTCGGATTCTATTTTGGCCCCGGATAAGCTATATCAATCATATCGTGAGGAGGTTCATCACCTGTCAACACGGATTTCGAAGATGGCCTACACCTGCCCAGTACAGTTGCAAAAGCGGAGACTCCCCACTGTTCATTCTCAGTACAATTCTCATGGGGAGTACTGTGTGGTAACTAACTTTAAAAGCTATACTTATGGATCTGTGAAATGTGTTATTGATAACCCCAATTTTTGTTTTGTCCCCCACCAGAAAACTGTCATTGGACGTACCGTTATAACCCCTGTCCCCTTTATGGATGCAGACATCATTGATGGCAACCCTGATTATTTGCTCACACTTTCTGAATATTTACCATATTTTAATGTACACAAAGACCCACTCACACTTACATTAAAATCACTTTTAGACAGGAAAGACACACACCTCATCCATATTGGCAATAATATGACCAAGGCCAATGAAGCTATCCTTTCTTTAACTAATGATGGTGGCATGAATGATGCATTGACTAACACCTGGTTAGAAATTACTTTTAAAGGTTTTGTTATTATACAAGTATTTTTGATATTTGTATTAATTATCATGCTATGCTGCCTATGGCACACACTGCACCAACACCGTGAGCAGCTCGACTTCCTTTACAAAGCTCATGCGTCGGGTCTGTAAATGACCACTGCTCCCTGACCTTTCCCCTAGATTTGCCTGTGTTGCCCTTGGAGGCAACAAGGGGGGAATGTTATACGAGGCCCCTGCACCCTAATTGGTACCCTTGAGGTACACCGTAGACAGCTAGTGCTTAGGTATATGTTATACTAACATATACGGCTATGGGCATCTACTGTATAAAAGTAGATATCAGGATATGTAGCATATTGTTGTAATACACTTTGCTTGCTAATACATATAAATTCTTCTATGTCTTTTCTGTGTATTTCTTACTCGTAAGATACCAGGACACCTGTGTCCTTGGAATAATTATGATATGTAAGTCGGCATTGCCACTTTTTGGTGATTTGTACTACTACACTGAGTTATGTAAGACTCTGTATAAGAACTCTTTTGTTTCACAAACTGATGACTACTACAAAATTGTATAATGTTATCTTGGACCATGGAGCCTCCTCTAATTTAGCCAATAGGGCTCATTTCTGTAACTAGAAATGCTTCTATCTTACAGCAACCATAGTAATTATCATAGGTATATAATGTGATACACAAGTCTTTTACCTCAGAGATCCCAAGAGAAACAAAGAAACCTCGAGGTATAGGGAATGCTTAGCACTGGCTCCCAGTTTGTATTGGTAAGAACTGCTTAGGGCAACTGTGATTTTATCCTTTTTGGTAGTACTAAACAATTTTATTACTCTTATGCAACGTGTCTGTGATTACTTGCATTCCCAATATTGCCAAGAACCTGAAAGTGAGGTTTAGACCTCCTGACAGATCTATGTCCTTCCCACTGGCACCCAACCACCACCCCACACAAACAGACACACACATATGCACATACACATGTCCTGGGAACTGACTTTGTGACAGGAAGGGCTTGTAGTGCCACTCAGTCCTTCTACTACACTCCATCCTATGTCCCAAATACCTGATATACATTTCTTTGCTTCCGTGATCTAGGACCTTCTCCATGGCACCCTACATACCACAACCACCACACTTCAACACTCATCGACATGTACTGTGAATTGCCTTTGTGACATGAGAAGCTTGCAGTGATATTCAATCTCTTCTGCTATGCTGCATTCCATGACCAAAACATATTACCTACCCTCCATGGAAGTCATGACCTAGGACCTTCCCCCATACCATTCACATGTGCTTGGAACTGCTTTGGTGACATCCACTATGCACCTTCTGCTACACTCTGTTCCATGCATGAAAACTCTCTCATGACCTTCCCACTGCCAACTTATTATGCCCCTAGACACACACATGCTGGAAACAGCCTTTGTGACATGAAGAGTTTGCAGTGCCACTCAGTGCATTCTGCTATGCTCCATCCCATGGCAGAAACCCTTTACCTACTCTCCACGGAAGTCGCAATCTAGAAACTTTCCCCAGACTCCCTCCCTCCTCCCCATACTACCATCATATGCACATGCTGAGAACTGCCTTTGAGACATAAAAGGCTTTCAGTGCTACTCAGTGCCTTCTGCTATGGTCAGTCTCTTGCCAGAGACACATTACCTACCTTCTCTACATGCAAGTTGTGACCTGGAAGATTCCCCATTGTCACTGCCCCACTGCCCCCCTCCCAACATCTGCTTGTGCTTGGAATTGCCTTTTGACAGGAAGAACTTGCAGTACTACACAGCCCCTTCTGCTTTGCTCCATCATATTCCTGAAACCCCAGACTTATCCTCCTTTGCTGTTGAGATCTAGGACCTTCACCTGACCCCCTAGCTGCTACCACCACAACCGTCACACACATCACCATGTACTGGGAGCTGCCTTGGTGACATAAAGAACTTGCAGTACCACTCAATACCTTCTGCTACACTCCACCCCATGTCAGAAACACCTGATTTATGCTCCTTTGCTGTCACAATCTCAGAGCTTCCTCATGCACACTACATGCTGCCACCATCACACAGATCAGCATGTACTGGGAACTGCCTTTGTGATATGTGAAGCTTGCAGTGTTACTCAGTTCCTTCCACTATGCTACATACCATGACAAATGCCCATTACCTACTCTCCATGAACGTCCTGGTCTAGGACCTTCCCTCTGGTTCCCTCCCCTTCCCCCACAACATTCGCATGTGCTGGGAACTGCCTTGGTGACACAAAGTGCTTGCAGTGTTATGCAGCACCTTCTGCAACACTGCATTACATGTCTGAAACCCAGCTTTGCTGTTGTGATGTTAGACCTTCTTCCTGATGTTGTACCCACCACTACCACACCCACATGCATCAGCATGTGCTAGAAACTGCCTTTGTGACATGAAGAGCCTGCAATGCCACTCAGTGCCTTCTGATTCTGATTGACAGAATCAATCCTCCATAGCCAAAACAAGACATGAACAATCCAGTATTCCAGTATCCAGATGATACCCTCAAGCAGAACAAATAATAAATATTCTTCCTCAGAGGTGGTAACCATCAGAAAAAGAGTGATAGCAAAACAGAGAGAAAGAGAGTGAGACAGACAGAACATGCTACCCATGCTGCATAGCGTACATCAGTTTGGGTAGGCAGAGCAAGCTAGCCTACTGACAGCCATAGAGACATGAAGGAGAATGCCTTGGAAAAGCAATCATTTAGGTACAGCGAGACTGCTGAACTGTGATGCTCGATCCGGCTTCCACCCACCTCATCCTATGGCTTATACAAACTCCTGTGTTTGGGGCAGCAAGTAAGGGTTGTATGAGCCATGGTGTCCCAGCAGCATGCTTGAGCTCAATCAGCACCCTGCAATTGGTCTTGTCCTTCAAAGTGTAGCAAAATAATGCAATCTGCAACTTTTTTAATCATCTATAGATTGTGTAATCAAAAATCTGTATATTTTTAAAACAAAAAATATGGACACAATAATCACTCTTTTTTAAAATACTGTGTGTTCAAATATTTACTGAATGATTGTCTAAAACAATAGTAATATATTAGTAGTATTAGGGGTGTACGCTCAACAAATATTATTTTCTGTATACCACGAATAATGTACTATTTGTTAATTGGATCCAGAATAGTTGCACTATTTGTCCCTATTCAGGAAAGACTATTAAAAGAAAAGAAAAGAAAAGAAAAGAAAAGAAAAGAAAAGAAAAGAAAAGAAACAGCCCCCACCCTCATATCTAGCCCAGATCTCTCAATATAGAAGCTCTGTCCATCCCTATAGCATCCAATACCCTTCCCCCCAGCAGTACCCATGTTGTGATAACATTTAAGTTAACTGATTACCCCAATGATGGACAGCCAGCAGGACCCACCTGCCCGCATGTCTGGCCACTGACTTTCATTACTGCATCCATTAGGATTGCCTTCCCACCCTCCACACTGGTAGCACCACCATTTATAGAAGAAGGCAGGCAGAACCCTCATAGCAGTTCTCCATGCTGCACTTGCAGATGCCTGGAAGAAGGCAAAAAGTTAACAAATTCTGCAACTTGTGTGGGACAGTCACAGCTCATAAACTGCATTAAGTTATGCTCAGATATAGTAAAAAATAAAAGTTAAAAGAATATGTTATCTAAATGTAAACAGTGAGAAAAATGGTAGATCTCTCTCATCTACAACACCACAGAGTCTGTGGCTGTCTGATGTTGTCCTTCCAGCCATATCACCCTTCACCATGTTTTACTGTAAAACTTTGGACTCAGCCAGCAAAAAAAATAAATAAATCCTTTTTTTGCATCTGGGGATCAGTGATCAGGGGCAGCCCCTACCTGTGTCTCTGACTGTACCTACTCCCTACCCTAGAACCTCAATCAACTACTGTTGTCCTTGTTTTTTTTTTCTTTCCATTTCTAGTTGCTCTGACACAAAAAGAGCTGGCTGGATTTAGCTGCTTATTGTGTTACTTTTTTCATCTTATTCCAGTCCTACATATCTGAAGAATTGATCTTTTCTTCTGTTACAACAGAACAGTACAGTGTAGAATGCTCACATCAATACACCCATTTCTTAGACATACACACTACGGATCCTACTGCCTGTCATGATTCTTATCTCTGACCCTGCTGAGTTGATGTGAGGAGTTTATAAAATGACTCGACGTCATACTGCCTACTGCAATCAGAGTACAGGTACCATCAGCAGGATCAGTATGAGCAAAAAGGCAGATCGTTTGCTTGGACTGCCAAAGAAGCAGTCACATGATTCCTTGACTGTATTTTTCAACATGCTGAGTGTGACTTCTTTGGAGGACTATCTGGAGCAAGGTCACAAGAGCTAGCAGGCAGCACAGAGCTTAGAACTCTGTCTCCAAGAAGTCCACTGCTTTAGTGCCCAACGTGCATAAAGTGTACTTACAGTGGAAAAGAACTGACCAACCAGCCTTTCAGATATGTTCTGCATGGCTGCCACCCCTCCTAACACTCCACATGGCAGTCAGAGTGAAACAGAGTCAATCAACCTAATATTAAAGCTATCAGCACCAGCAATACTGTGTGTAGTGCTGCACATGCAACCTGCGTGTTTGTCTTTGTAAATTCAGGCCAAAGGTTATGGTGTTTGACAGTGAAACCTGATTCAGAAAATTAATTCCAATCACTGTCAAACCCAAATGGCCTGCATGTTTTCCCAACTCGGCTCTCAGCCCATTTATATATTGGACCAAAGCAGTGTCTGTATCACAGCCCTTATGGAAACCATTTTGTTCATTGCTAGGAGATTGTACTGTTCTGATTAGTCCATCAACTACAAACTACAGGCCAATCTCTATACTCCCCTCACTCTCCAAGGCCCTTGAAAGGATTGTGGCTGACCAGCTGGTGGAGCACTTCAATCAATATCAGCTATTATGCCCAGAACAACATGGTTTCTGAGCTAGGCATAGCACTGTCATGGTTCTCGTGGAATTTACCTGATTCATACATAGTGCTTTTGACAATGGACAAATTGTAGGAGTGGCCTTTGTTTACCTATTAAAGGCATTTGACATGGTCCATCATCCCTCCTCCTTGAACAGCTCTTAGACATAGGGCTAGCTCTAGAAACCATAGCATGGTTGTGTAGCTACCTTAGTCTGCAATTACAGCAAGTAAAGATTGGGGACATCCTATCAGAAAGTTGACCACCATTGAGGGGTGGTAATCATATAACATTGTTAGAAAAGACAGAGATGAAATGGATTTTTCAGCTGAAAACTTTAGATCCCACAACTGGAATGAATATAGAGAGTAATTAGCAAGTGTGCCTATGAATAACAGCAGGCGACACATTTCTTGTGGCAGAATGGAGTGATATAGGAAGGAAGGTTTAGGATGTGTAGTAGGCCACGGTGTTTGTATCTAGTTCATTTAATTAAAATATTAAATGTGTCATGTTAAAATAGTGGTAAGATTTCAAAAAATGTAATTATAGCAGAATTGTGCTCATTATATCCAGTTATAAGAACAGTCTAATAATGTTAGATAAAAAGTATATTCACAAAAACATAAAAATTTAAATGAAAAAATGCATAAAGTATGACAGAGTAAGAATCTGAAGTACTTAGGATTCCTGTTCCTAGTAGCATCCTGAAACCTTATGTATAGTTAAAATGAAATGCAAGTATTAAAATATTTTATATATTTATTGTAACAGTACATTGACACAATGCTGATGTTGGTTTAGAATTCACTGCAGCTAAGTAATGGCCGATATATATATATATACATCGTCTTGTGAGCTGGTATGTAAACAAACCCACGCTGGCCATAGGCTATTAGTGCAATAGACCCTGCTTGGAAAAAACGTGTCTTCTTCTGGCTTTGTGGGGGAAGAGAGTACAGTTGCTTAGCAACCTTCTTGCAACATGAGAGGTACAGGGAGTGATACATCAATCTGGTGGTTATTCTAAGCAGGCTCAAGAGGAAGACACTCCTCGAGGAGCTTCACAGCGTCTTGGAAACGCCATTACGGCTTTATACAAGGGGTTACTCGAACCGCTAAAATTTTGACTGAAACATAATCAAGTCTTGGTGAATTAAGGTAAAAAGACCAGCTTTAACATTATTTAGAACAAAAAGAATTAAAATTGGATGTATAAGATTAAAAATAGTCCCTTTGCATTGCAGGGGCAGTCCTACTGGGTCAGAACTAAAGAGAAATGCCATTTGGCTTTTGCCAAAAACTGAAAAGTAACGTCTGATAAAATTTTGTGGCCCTTGAGGTATGTGAGCGGTTATGTGGTGCAAGTATTTACTGAAGTTAAAAGAAAAAAGCACAATAGCATGGCCAGCGTTTATACTGTGAAAACAAAAGCTTTAGTTTTGCTTATTTACTTTTGTAGAGAGCTTGGTTTGAGACTGGAAAAATTGAAGCACAGTTTGCAAAAGCAGCAACTGAAATTTTAATGGTAAACTTTGAGAATTAGTTCCTGGTAATAGATGATTTTATGATTATACATAAATAATGGATTTAAAGAATAAATGTATAAATGAAAAAAAATAAAAATAAAAATTTCTGTTTAAACAAATATTAAATACTCCATGAACAAGCTCAGAGGAGCAAAACGTAGGGGGCTATTAAATTAATAAAAGAAGTGAGAAATCTACATGTTGTCAAGTGGATAATTGCTAAAAAGGACATTTGAGCTCCCTGCACTGTCTTTCTAATTGTTGGATATATCACAGACACCTTCAAGGGAGCCACAGTTAAGACATTAGTGCACCATTACCCAATTGTTTTAATTGTATTCAGAAAGTTGACTGGTCAGATCAGGGGTACCACAAGGATCCATACTAGGTCTGTTACTCTTCAGTGTCTTCCTAAACAACCTCCTGTCTGCTTGCAATAGCCACATGCTCCTCCATGCAGATAATGCAGTGATCTTTACTTGCAACCTCGACCCTGCACTTCTGGAATACAACCTCCAGAGTGGCTTTGCAGCTGGCTGAAAAATGGTTCAAAGAGCAAAAACTGGTCATGAACTATAAAAAGACCAAGACCATGCTCTTCACCACTGCCCAAAACAAGCTAAAAGGCTATCCCCTAGCAATTCAGAATGACTCTGGTAACACCCAGGAACTAGTCCCCCATTTCAGGTACCTGGGAATCACACTGGACACTGCCCTGTCTTACACACAGCACGTTGACATCACAGCCAAAGCCTTTAAGACCAGAATCAGTATCCTCTACAGGCACAGACATTGCTTGACATATGAAGCTCTGAACTTAGCAATTAACAGTTCACTCATCACCTTGATTGACTATGGCCTAGCTGTCTATGTCTCTGCTACTGACACAATGCACTTCTCAACAGCCTTAACAAAGCCTGCCACCGGCTCACTAATGCCCCAAAACTCACCCACACCTGTGAACTTTATGCATGATTGGGCTGGCTTCAATTGAAGGACAGAATACTTTATCAAACCTGCCTACCTACAAAAAAGGTCACACTAAACTTACTTCTTCAAGGAGTTCTGATCCTTCTATCAGCACCTATACATGCCAGGCACACCAGGAGCTTGACTACACAAGTAGTCCATGTGTCCAGGTGCTCATAGCTATGGTCCAGTGATCCTTTGCTCACAGGGCCCCACTGTGGACAAATGGTCTACCACCTGACATAGCCAGAGCCACAACCCTTGGTTCCTTTAAGCGTAAACTCCGTCAGCACCTCACCGACAATAGTACCTGTAGATGCCCCCTGCTAGTCTGCACCCACAGCTTTAGTCTGCCTCAGCACTTCCAACTCCTGACCTGCCAAGTTAAATCTTTGCCCAAGCATTTGCCTCCCACACCCTTTTGCTCTAGCACTTGCCTCTTACCCCCAACCCCTTGGCTCTTTTCTTTCCTTTCCCTCTGCCCTTCCTTTCCCAGCTCCCACTGTCCCTCCCTACCTTACCCTAACAGTCTGCCTCTGCCTCTCTCTCTTCTACAGCACCCTGGCATACCATGTACTATGCCTAAGCACAATTTGTGTAACTGTTTGTCATTGCAACTCATGTACTGCTGAATTATTTTGTAATCTGTATGTATAATTTACTGTAACTATATTGTGTCTTCTTGTATTAATGTATCTGACATGGAACCTCTCAATGAGCATCTGCTCACTGGTGTCATCCAAGATTTCAGTAAATAAATAAATAAAATCAACTGCATGAACACTTCTTTCCTGCACTTTTAAAGGTGCAAATAAAATAGGTGTAAGTCCGTAGTTATCAACAAACATAGTTGAACCCTTTTCATGCAATGGTACTATGTGAGCTAGTTTCCATAAATCTGGTACATGTTGTGATTCAAAGGACAAGTTCAATATTTCAGTCACTGGGTATGCAAGAGCTGGAGCTACTAGTTTCAGGAAATTAAGTGCAAGTCCATCTGTGCCAGCTAGTTTCTCAGTTTCGAGGCCAGACACAAATTTGAAAATTTGAGAACTAGAAACACTTTTACGGTGAAATTTAGGTTGTTAAAAGTGTACGGTTTCAGTCAGATCAGACTTGAAAAAAACTATTACAATTCAAGTTTGATCTATGATTACCAACATTATAAAAATGATTATTGAGTATTTAATATATTGTGAGAATCTACTTGAACTTGGTTATCTAATTCAATAGTCAGATAATATTTTGCTACCAAGGGACACAGAAGATTTTCAGGGGTCTGATATGTTTTCCATTTGTTGATTCTTGTATAACCAACCAGTCCCTTGGGGTTACTAGAATCCCCTAAGTATCGGTGCTAGGCAGGGAAAGGCAGCTGGTGATTAACTAGTTAAATATATTTTACCTGCTCACTCTTTTGTTTACATGACTTCAGCTGAGATGGATATGATGAGCTCATTCGGAACTCTCACAGCAGCATAAGCCTTGTGCCAGCTGTTGAAAATGGAGTTAGAATGTTGAGATGGGAGTCAGTGTCAGCAGTGTAGAGTTGCAGTCTGAAGTTGGAGGAGTGAGAACTGCTCAGCTGTGGGCTCTGAGCTGAGGACCATGCATTCTCACCCTAGTTCTGGTATTCTCCAGCTTGCCAAAAGAAGTGTTGGAGACATTTTCTACAGCAGGATTTTCAGATTTTCATCCCTGGAGGGGTGAAAAGGACAGTTAGTGGATGGATCCAAGGGGCAATCCCCTTTTTGATCTAGAAGGTTTGAAGCTGCCTGGAATGTCTAACAGTGAGTAGGATATAACTTTTGCTAAAGGAAGCAAGTACCTGTGCTATTGTGTTCCCTGTCTAAAAGGGAAGGCACAACTTTTCTGTGAATTCAGAAGTGTGAGACTGGAGTGGGTTACAGTTTCTTCTCTGGTTATAAAGAAGGGTACTAGTTCTTACCAAAATGTGTTTTCAGTTGTGGCCAGTGCCACTGGAAGCCATGTTCTATGTCATACGACAAGTGGGAACACAAGTCTAAGTTGTTCTTTGTCCTACAAGACATGGAAATCAAAGTGAAAGTGTCCTATGTCCTACTGCAGTGGGAATACAAAGAATTTATGTTAGATACAGTTGATTTTGTTGTTCTGCAAGTTTCTAGTGCCACAATGTATAAACCTTGTGGGTCAACCCTTGCTTTGAAGAACATCTTTTGGAATAAAGTCACACTTTAGAACCCCAACTATGGTCTGGACAGTTAAATTATTGCTTCCTCTGTAGAGTTACTGGGTACTGCACCAGAAGATAGATCTAGCATAGCAAAAATTCTCTCCCCAGGACCTGGTAAATACCAAATAGTTATGCTTTAGTACACCCCACCTCTTGATCTCTAGAGAATGAGCCTGGCATACATTCCCAAAGCTAGTGGTGGTACCATTTGTAAATTTTGAGTCTGTGCCCAGTATGGGTGCCAGGGGTAGCTCACTGGGTAAAGTAGCAGGGGAAGGGGGGTGGTTACAGTTGAAAATGTTTATTTTAGTTGAATGAGTGGATTTTTTATAAGAATTTATATGACACCCATAGTTCATCCAATCTTGTATAGCTCCAGAAGCTTTGAACAAAGATTAAGTCTTTTCTCTTAATTTATTAAGTTTAAAAAGATCCATGCTCATCCATTTTGAATTTTTACTTTTAAAGCATCTCCTGGTTAAAGGTGCATAATTTTACAGAACTCCAGACTTAAAAAAAATCAAGTGCAAAGTTTACATTCAGGACTGCGTACAAGAAAAGGCCAGTCCACATTATATAAGCCCATTAAAAATTTTGATTAAACTAATTTGGAACAATCGTGAAACCAAGAAGTATCTTGGTCATGGTGCTCTATTGCACCATTATGCCAGTAACAAAGCAAATTGAAGCATGGCCACTTATGCTATACAGTAAGGTGCCATATGCTGAAATCCTACCAGGCAATTGCACTAGGATCCAATCTAACAAGGTATGTTTTTCTGATTTATTATTCATTCTTGTAGGAACATCCATAATCTGTTTAAGACCACATCATCCAGGATATTTGCAAGATCTGACAAATTTATTAGCCAATCCAGACTGAATCCTCCAAGGGCAATAATCTGCTCTGTTTTGTATGACTCAACATAAGGGTCAGATCCCTAAGGCCCTCAATACCTGTGCTGGGATGATTATAAATGCAACACATGTAGTTTTGGGGGACTAATTTTGAGTTGCAAGATTAAGTATTAACAAGCAGTGTTTTGGAATAGTGAATTGGAAATTGTTGCATCCAGATCTGCTCTTATATAACACATAACCCCACCCCTCACCTCTTTTTTACTTGGCCTTTCCTTTCTAAATACAGAATAGTTTTTTAATAGCAATTTTACGGTCTTGCATATTTGGTTTTAACCAGCTCTTTTTTTATCATGAAAAATGTTTATTGATTTTTGAGTTTTACACATACATGCATTATAAATAACAGTATTTTTATTACATGCTCTAGAGGTTGAATTGATACCCTAACATTGAGAAACAAAATGACTTAACTTATCTATGTAAAAACTTTTGTATATGCATTCAGACTTCTCTTTCATCCACCTCATTTTTAGCTGTTGCTCGTCAATGCTGTTGCTCAAGATAGGCTGCATCAATACCACTTCCTCCTGTCTTGTGTATACACAGGGTAGACTGTCTACTCTATCCAGAAGTAGCAGTGTGCACTGTGAGCTAGGGGTTGTGGTATTATTCTAAGCACCTCCCTTCCCTCCTGTGTATTAACTACCCTTGCCCAACTACTTGTTTACCATATTACACTTCTTTTCCATCAGCCATCTATTCCTTGATGACAATCACACTTTAAAGCTTCCTTGCTGTCTACCACACAACCTTCCCTTTGCCGCTCGGTGACTGCCATCCTAGCTGGGTGGGTTACTAGGTGTTGGAGGGTGTGGGGCATTAAAAAGCTCTTGCTGATTGTCAAGACATGCTGTTGTACATATGTCCCAATTAGCATTTCAGTTTCTGAGAATCTAGAAACTAAACTACACATGTTTAGATGCATGAAATGGATGCCTTCTTTCACCCATCCATATATTACTATTTTAAGCACCAGTGGTATGGTTTTGAGGGTCAGGGTTACTCTCAATGTCAGGTAAGAGAGTATATAATGTTTAATTATATACCGTCACGAAATGCCATGAAACAGAGAACATGAACCCTGTCCAACTTCACACTAATGTGCATCCTCAGAGGGATCCCTCTGAGGATGCACATTAGTATGAAACTGCCGCAAGTGAAGTAAGTGCTGTGATTGGATGGGGATGCTCCTGTGGTCTATAATATCTATTTTAACCCTCCCCCCATAATGCAAGCATATTGCACATAGAAGAACAGGAGCAGGAGTCACAGCATTTAGTCAGAAAATGCGAACTGAAACGGTGACTTCTACTCCTAGCTATCATGCTGCTCATCATCGCTCACCCGCCCCCCCAGTCCCCCACAGACTGCCAGCAGAGTAGCAGCAGGAGCCACAGCATATTCAAGTAATGTAATTAGAATTCAGACCTCTTCACCATGCTACCATGCTACCCTTCAATGTTGTCCCTCTCATGCACTACAAACAGACTGCAGACCACTAACAGAATGGAGGTAGGATCCATGGCTAATCGACTCCAACTATGTGCTACAGTATTAATCAGCACTTGCTTTTTCTCAACACTTACCAGAAACAAATGTCCTGTGCAGGTGTACTGTCAACATCCTGATCATCATACTTATACTTCTACTTCTACCTGCAGCAAAGAGAACAAAAAAATGGCATCATGATGAAGGGTAGAGCGGTGGAAAGAGAGATTGCAAAATACAGTGCATCTGCTTTTTTGCCTTTAACACAGCACCTCCTGCTGGCTTAATACATACAGTAGCAAAGCAGTTTGGGGGTGCAAAAACAGTCTTATATGAACTTTCTTATTTGAAAAGCTTTTACTATGCTGAATCACAACAATGTCCACCCAGCATTTCACCTTATAAATACAGGCTACTTCAGGAGTTTGCCATTTAATAGACTTTCATCAAGCTTTGCCAATATTATGAAGCACTTGTAGTCATCAAGTATATCTAGTCGTGTTTCTACAGTAGTATTTCAGTTAGTTTCAGAGAGTATCAGTTTGCCAAATTTAGGCTTTTAGATGTATCATGCCCTTATATTGGGCTCTCTCACACTACCATGCTGTTCAAACCCAGACTGTCAAAACAGCATGGAATGGGAGAGATACACATATAAGGGCATGTTACATTTAAAAACCTACATTTGGCAAACTGAAACTTTCAGAAACTAAAGGAGTATTGCTTCTAGACTTGGTGAAAATCTTTTAAAAGGTGAACTCCTGAAGAAGCCTATATTTATAAGGTGAACTGTTGGATGGATATCGCTATAATTTAACATAATAAAGCTGTTTGATCAAGAGTACGTATAAGAATGCTTTTTGCCCCCAACCAAGCTGATTTGCTACTATCTGAAATCTAGAGGGCTGGCTGCGCATGAAGACAGTTGTACAGCATTATCACCATTTCCTGTGGTCTCATCTCATCATTTGGACTCTGTTTTCTTAATACATTAGAAGACAGAGCCAATGCAGAAACAGGAACTTTTTTATTACTGTTTACCATAGCAAAGATACAGTATTTAAGCACACCTTCTCCTAAATAAATGAAAAGCTTATTACTATATTTTAACCCCTTATACAAAATAACAACAGGCACTTCTATGAGCACAATAAAGCACTGCAAGGTGTGCCTTGTTCCTTACAATGCCCAAGAAGTGTGCATTGCCAATCCTTAACGCACACCCTGGCACACACAGATCATTGTCCCGGATTTTCCCCTTGTCCTCCACAAAATACAAACCACTTATATGTTGTTGTGCTCAGATTGGCAATTAATTTATTGTATATCATCTTTCCATTTCTATTTCCATCATCATTTATTAATGTATTTTTACAATTGTATTATTATTGCACCCACATATCAATTTTTTGATCCTCTCTTTTTTTCTCACTTCCCCAGGTGAAAACCTGGGTGCCTTCTTCTTCTCTTTTGTGGTAGGTAACGGCAAGAACCAAGACTGATTTTTTGTCCTTCTGTATCCTCTTCTTCTCATCATATTTCTTTTCTTATTCCCCCTCCCCCCCATTTTTCCCATAGCCTGTCTCCAGCTTGCGTTGGATGACTGGCCTCCTCCCCCTTTTTTTTTATCTCCCCTGCTATCTCCTCCATGCCTCGATAAATCCCATCATTTCAGTATTAAACATATCTATCGCTAAGTTTGACAGGTGCACCCCATCTGATCTGTAAAAATCATCTACCCATTCCTCCACCCCATGTAGAATTATGTGGCCCCCTATGCTCCTTATCAATGTGCCTACCCTTCTGTTCATCTTTCTCCTGGCCCTGTCCACTGCTGTGCGCATGCCTCCATACCCTCCTTGGTATCATGTCGGACCAGGCTTTGCCCACTCTTGGCCACCACTCCCAAATCTTCCCCAGGTCTTGCTTCACTTGCATATATGTGTCTACCCATGGCTTCTCCCCAATGTCATGAACCCCCAGGTGTATTATGATTAAGTCTGGGATGGGTCATCGCTCCTTCATTTCTCTAAGGGTAGGAAGCAATTGCACCCATTTCATCCCTTGGATGTCACGCCACACCAGCTTACATTGCCTGACATCCTGGTACAGCTGTTTTCCCCCAGTCTTTCTCTCTGCTCTCCTTTCTACCCAATTAATGTATGAGTGCCCGCAGATCCAAACTTCTGTAGTCCTTCATCTACCTATAGAATTCAAGCAAAATACATATTTTTATTATTGATATGCCTTTTTCCTTTCTGCTATGATCCCCCATTTCTTCTTTTTTTTTAAACATAAATTGATGTGTTAATCTCAGTCCTATAGTACCTGAATATACCTTTTGTAACTGGCCGACTGCCAGCGCCCTTTTTTCAAAATACTGTCCACTGTTTCTCCTGTAGCTGCCCACTTTGAAGCAGTCCCTATTCAGAAGGAGTGAGAGGAATAATTGCCTGGGTCCTCACCCAGAAACTCCATGACTTTTTTTAGCAAGGCCCTTAGTTGGTAACTTGTCACTTTCTTCCCATCCCCATGCACAAACAATCTCCCTGTTTTTATTCCCCGCTCTGCGGCGTATGCCTACAAAGTCTTTATCGGGCATGCTGCCCCATCTACTTGTGCCTTAATGGTTACGGCACACCCATTTCCCACCTGATCTGTTTCGACCTCTTGATCATAACTTGTATCTCCTTCTGCCCCCAAGTTATGTCCCTCCATTCAAGCCCCACGTCCTTCTCCCCCTGGCCATGTCCTACTGTCTCACTCACTCATACAGCCCTGCAAACATTACTGAATAGATTGTGTGAAACAGCTGAGCCTTGTCTCTGGACCTGCAAATTGCCGGGAGTACACCCCTTAACTTTGCTAGCCAATGTTCCGCTATTGGATGCCTACCATCCATGGGCCTCTTGTTCAACCTACTCCCCCTTGCATCATTCTTCTGATCAGCATTGATTTCATTGGGTCCTTCCACTGCTTCAGGCTACACACCAAACTAATCCCCAGTAGGTACACCCCCATTGTGGTGTGGGCCATTCCTCTTTGTCATTGGTCCACTGTAAACTTCCCTAGCTGCTCCTCAGTAAGTGATCCACTTACCTCCATATGGTGTTTTTCACTGAATGCTTGCAATGTTCGTCATGACCCTTCATAGGACCTCAAGGTCCATGGTGCTCAGGAGCTGTGAAACAGCATTTCAGCTCCCTCTTCCCAACGTCCCAGATGTTCATTGGTATGGGTGTTTTCTGCTTCTCTGCTACCGGTGCCAGCATCTGGAAATGAGCCAGCTGCAAACGGGAAAGGCTGTCAGCTAAGATATTCTTAACCCCTTCTATATGCTTGGCCCTAAATGACATATTCAATTGTAAAGCTTTCAACACCAACTGCCTCAATACCCTCATGACCGTCTCATATCTGGTCCCCCTGTTGTTCAAAACCTCTACTACTGCCATGTTGTCACACCAAAATGTGACCTTCTGATTCCGCAACTCCTCTCCCCACACTAGGGTACAGACCCAATTGGGCATAATTTCCAATAGTGTAATGTCCTTTACCTGTCCATCTCTCACCCAGTCTACTGGCCATGGTTCTGAGAACCATTTTCCCCTCAAATAGCCCCCATCCCAAAACCTCCCGCCGCATCTGAATATAAGTCCAAATCAGTGTTGTAAACCCATTCATCCTGCCATAATGAGCAGCCATTGTATTTGCTAAGGAATTCTTCCCACACTTTGAAATCTTCTTTTACCCCCTTTGTTATGTCCACCCAGTGGTGTGGTCTGGTGACTCCTGTTGTGACCCTCGCTAAATGCTTAGTGAAAGCCCGCTCTGGTCCAATTGCCCTACAGGCAAAGCTCAGATGCCCCAGCACTTGCTGTACCTGACGTAATTGCACCCGCCTCCTGCTCATATGTACCCGGATGAGGTCCTTTAGCTTCGTTACCTTGTTGTCTGGTAGCCGAAACACCTCACTCAGTGTGTCTATCTCAATTCCCAGGAATTCTAACACCTTATTTGGACCTTCGGTTTTATTCAATGCTAATGGTACCACCAGCTTTGTACACAATTCCTGAAAACTGGCCAGCATCCTCTCTGTCTCTCTCTCCTTCCACTGCCTATCAACAGAAAGTCATCCAGACCATGTAAGACCACCTTGAAACCAGTTTTCTCCTGAAATATCCACTGCAAACAGGTGCTGAATGCTTCAAAAGTGACACAGGCTACCGAACATCCCATGGGCATCACTTTGTCAAAATAGTATTGGCCCCCCACTTTAAAACCCAATAGATCCCAATCCTCCTTTCTAACTGGCAGCAATCAGAATGCAGACTCTATGTCTGCCTTGGCCATCCATGCATCAGGCGTTGCCCGTATAATCTGCATTGCCTCTTCTAATGTGGCGTAGATAACCCTGCTGTGCTCCTCACTTATGAAATCATTCACAGAGTCCCCCTGTGGAAATGATAGATGGTGAATCACCCTGTATTCCCCATTTTGTTTCTTGGGCACCAGGCCCAGTGGTGAAATTCTCATATTCCATAATGTGGGGGGGGGTGGTGTCTCCGACTCTGCCTGCTGCCCTTTCCTTCTCTGTCTTTTCTTTCCAAAATGTCCTCTTTTCCTTTTACAGACCCCAGATTGTTAGCCTCTCTTGCCCTTCTTGGGCCTTCACACTGCAACGAAAAACCTGTCCTAAAGCCATTATTTATCATTTTTGCTAATTCCCTGTCTGGATAATCTTTTAGCCATTTTTCCCATGCCTCAATCTTGATGGGAGTTCTGGCTTTCTTAAATTGCTCTCCCCCCAATCCCCATTTTCTGACCCCTCTTGCCCCCTACCCAGCCTCGTTCCCCCTTCTGATCAGTATGTTTGGTGCCCCCTACCCAAATATCCTCGACCTTTTGACCCTTTGTTCCATGCATGGCCCCTGTAGCCCTGGCCTTCCTGAAAGGGCTGCTGGCCTGCTACCTGCCCCCTCTGGGTCCCCTGTGGCCATACTGTCCTGCATCTATTTGCAGGGTGGGTTCCCCCACATTTTGAACATGCATGCCGGAACTGACATTGGAGCCATGAGCAACATGCCTTGTCATATCCCCAGTAACACTTCTGGGGTATTCTCCCTCTTTTTCCCATCTTCTCCTCCGGTGTGGATTGATCTGTTACATAGTCTGTCCAGAAGTCTAACTGCTTTGTGTCCCACCTCACATCCCCATATGTTGCCATTCTTTGCAGGAAGAACTCATCATAATATATCCAACCTACCCCCCCTTTTGCCTTCACCCTTCTGATAATCAGCAAATACATAATAAGGGGTATGCCCAATTCTGGCTTCTTTTCCAACACTATCGCTGAGTATATGGCGAAACCTATGAACCAACCATCCCACGTCATCCCTTTTGTAAATTTGTCCTCATCTTTCTTGCCCAATAGAACCACTGCTGCCGCCATCTCACTTTTCCCAATACTTTCCGTTTCCTCATATTTGGCTGCCGCCTCCCTACTCACTAATGCAAAAATGGCCACATACTCCCCTTTCCATATTTTCTCTTTTGTAGCCAGCGGTACATGCTCTCTTATCTGCATCCCTGGTGTTTCTATCTCCCTTGTTCCTTTTCCTATGTTTTCTATCCCCTTATCAGCTTCCTTTGATGTTTCATTATCTGATCTAATCTCTGCTAATGCTGATTCCATCTGCCCCAAACCCCTTGTCCCAAGAGCAGTAATAATTTGTCCTATGTATTCCTTAATACTATCTCCTACTGTCCCTGATACATTACCTGGGGACCTTCCATTTTCCTGTAGCCTGTTGTCATCAAGATGCCCCGGCCTGGTTTCCTGTGGCAAGGTGGCTGGTTGGGGGATTATCTGTAGCGGAACCACCATGGTCGGGGGATCCAGTCTGGGTTCTGCTGGTGGGAGCACCACTTGCTCCTGGGGAGGTACTGATGGCTCTGGTACACAGGGCTGCTGTAGGTACTGGGCTGACCAGTCAGGGAGGCACTGCTGGTGGTTTTACCACTGGTCATTTCCCACCACCCCTTTTCCTTTCCTGCTTTCCGTTTCTTCCTGGATCTCCCTGGTTCCTCCCCTTCCACCATCTGCCATATCTTGTTGGCCTTCTCCGCCAGCTCCACAATAGCCATGTAGGCATCTTCCTTTGAGGGCCTGTTCCGTTTTGGTGCCATCCTCTCTCTTGTGCCTGTATAAATTCTGTAAAAACTGACAAAACATTTTTATTAATAAATTGCCCCGCTCAGCCCCTCTCTCCTCTTCCCCACCTTTTTTCTTTTGTGCCATCCCTTGTACAAGGCCTGCTTCATCATCGTAGGCCATCTGAAACCATGTTGCATGGCTCGGGGCCTCGCCTAGGGCCATCCTACCCCTGGCCTCTTCTCTCCTTCCATCGATATCTCCTTGAAACGGCCCTCCAGTTTGTCAGTTTTTTAGTATTTTTTTTTTTGAATGCCTGTCTGGCCCCCCCATTGACCTTTCCCCACCTCTCATGGCCTTCTGGGCCTATTAATGCCTTTCCATACATGCTGCCACATGGTACAGACTCCTGGCTCACAGGCCTGTTCGCCTTTTTGCCCTCATAGCCTCTGGCTGCCTGCGTGACCTCTCGGTCTAACCCACCTTTTCTCTCCTTGAGGGCCTTGTGTGTCTGCCGTCTTTCGGCGTGTCGGCCGCTTCATGGCCCCACCGTCCTGCTTCCCCCTCCCGCTGCTGTTTTTAAAGGAACCCCCCAAATCCTCTTCCTGTAATTGTCCAGCCATGTGGCACCCTGCGGCGTCTGATGTCGCCACGCGGCAATCTCGCATTGCGCTCTCTCTCCCCCCCATGTCCCGATAGACCTCCCAATCCATCCCTTCTGCATCCCACTGCCACCGGTATAAAATGCCTACTGCCATGCCTAATTAAAACAGAAACTCCACAAGGCCCTACCTTTTCAGTAAGAAAGCGCTAAATTTCTTGTTCATTAGGCCACATTGCACCCACGACATCTGACGTCTCTCCACTTGTACGCTTAGGCTGATCGTCCTGGCCCTACCATTCAAGCTCTCCATTTTCTCCCCCTCAAGCTTGCATCAGCTCAATTCTCCCTCCCTCCCTAAATGCCCCAAAACAGCACAACAGTAATCAAAGCGAGGGTACCTTTTCTCGGGGAACCAGTATGTTTTGCTTGCTCCACAGCTTGTTCCCTAAAAATGGCAAGGCAAGGCAAGGCAAATTTTATTTAAGAAGACGCCCATCCCGGAGGCTCTGGGCACCATACATCAATCAAATAAAAACAACACAGCACAGTAACAATCAATAAAATATACTGCCCCAAACAAGTTAAAACATAATTTGCTACACAATTTGTTTCATTCTCTAAAACTAAAATAAATCTTAAAAAATTAAACAATATAAACTATAAAACATAGTCTAGGAATGCTTGATCATACAAAAATGCCTTGAGTCAGGCCTTAAAAACCTCAACAGACAGGGCCTCTGTAACAACTAAAGGAAGCGAATTCCACAGGACGGGGGCAGCGACACTAAATGATCTGTCACCAGCAGTTCTTAGCCTCATCCTGGGAATCGCAAGGAGGCCCCTAGAAGAGGAGTGTAGGGAATGGACTGAGACAGCAGGTGTAAGAAGGTCACTCAGGTAGCCAGGGCCCAGGCCATGTAGGGCCTTAAAGGTGAGCAAACCCACCTTAAAGAGGGCCCTCCACCTAACCGGCAGCCAGTGCAGATGACGCAGCACCGGGGTAATATGACAGTATTTAGATTGTCCTGTCAACAACTTCACCACCGCATTCTGCACCAGCTGTAGTCGGTACAGAGTACCCCCAGAGACTCTGAGATAGAGTGCATTACAGTAGTCAAGCCTGGACATCACAAAGGCATGCACCAAAGAGGGGAGGTCCAGAGGCGGAACTAAGGGCTTGATCCTGGTGCTATTCCTCGGATGATAAAAGCTAGTACGGACAATGGAGGCCACCTGAAATTCAAGTGTCAAACCGCTGCCAAGAATAACACCCAGATCACGCACCCTAGAGAAGGCCTTCAAATACCTGCCTATTGCCACACCTAATATAACAAAAAAATGCCACAAAGTGCTACTTTTTCAGTGAGAATGCACTAAACCTTTTGTACACTAGGCTGTATTGTACCCTCGGTGTCTGACGTCACGCCACGTTTCCGCTTAGGCCAATTGTCCTGGCTCCACATTCCAAGCTTGCATCAGTTCGATTCTCCCTCCCTAAATGCTCCAAAACAACAAAAGGACAGCAGTAAAGGGGATGTAGCCTTTTCCCGGGTAAACCAGCATTTTTTACTCGCTCCAATGCTTGATCCTCTCCAAAGCACACTCAGGTAGCATTATGCGCTCATCATGTGCTGTACTGTGAGCATCTCTGCCCTCCAGCGCCCCCTGACGCAAGTGGCCACACTTCTCTAAACCTGGTGCTACTTGGTCCCCACAACTCATTCTTTAAAACATATCTGCTCCAACTGAGCCACCCAGACAGATGCAAGCTGGCCACGATTCTCTAAGCCTGGCATTGCTTGCCACAATTAATTCTTTTAAACTTATCTGTTCCTACTGAGCCGTCCAGACAGTATTATTACTCTTAAAGTACCACATTCTGTTTTTTTTATATTGCATTTAGTCTTACCTTCTTATAACTCAGTGCACAAACCTCAGCTTCACTCCACATTCCCAATTCGACCAATCTGATGTGCTGCAGTGTCGATGTATAACAAAACTACAGCAAAAGTGGCTGAACCACCACTGTGTTAGTCTTTTTGTACCCCCTTTCACCCCTCCCTTTCCTCTTTGCTTGTCTACTGTCCTGTCTCCCTGGTCCCTCCCCCTACCTTGCCCCCTCCTTGCCTGAGCAAACCAATTCTGGCCCAGAGGAAGGGGTGCACCAGGACAACTTGGTCTGCCCCTTAAAGGGCAAACTCCATTGTTTGCACCACTGTCATATAATCACAGCTACAGTATTTTCACAGTTATAAACTTGGGCTCACTGCTTGGGAGGTGGCAGACTTAATGGACAAGAGATATTGTTACATTCCATGTCTGACTACTGCTGTGCAGGTATTGTATTTTCATGGAATGATTTATATCTACAGCAGCAATTCTGAGTCATATGGACAGACAAAGAAAAACAGATCTGTGTCTTCAGTCAGCTTTAACCATGAAGAAATGATAAAAATTTGTCTCTGTAATTTATCCATTTAATACTGCTTTCCCACTATTTTTTGTGATTAGCTGGAAGCTGTTTAGCTCAGATTCTGATGTCAAACAGAGAAGAATGTAGTTTCAATTCAATCAGCAGACACAGCAGGTTAGTACAGTCATTACCTTTTAATGTTTTTTTTTAATGCAATGCCAGCACCACTGACTGAAGTCAGCACTGACAATGCTATGTGAATAGTGTAAACTCAGTCTAATTAAGTGTAATGGTGTAGGTAATCTTGCAGCATTGGTATCAGTAAGATTGACTCTGTGCCATCCCCATCATTGCACTGATTTAAAGAAAACATGAGCCCATTCCTGCATCTTAATCACATAATGGATGAGATGGTAAATGTAGTTGCACAAGGCAAATTAACCTCAAATGCTACTTTGCTTTTCAGCATCTGTGTTCCCAACAGCCTTAGGCTGGGCAAGATTACTAATCACAAGTATTAGGCAGCAGTGTGTTATAACTCACAATACTTTCAGTTCTGGATCAGAAGGTTTAGGGTTTAACCCCAATCAAAGACATGGGTGCTTACCCAGTGTCAACACTGTACTGCAACAGTGGGGAAGGGATGCTGCAATGTTGGTGGGACTTCCTTACAGATGGGATGTTAAAGCAAGGTCCATTCTGTCTGCTACTGATAAGTTTCTATGTGCTTGTTAGCACTGCAATGAAGACCACTCTAATTGTTGTAAGAGTGGTTATATGCACATTTTTAGGGTATGAGAACCACAAACCAAAAGAGGGCAGTTCTAATACTCCAACAATATAGGCAAGACCACTCTCACAACCGTCAGAGTGGTCCTCGCAACAGTAATGAATTATTGATCAAGCTCAATCACTAATATACTAAAATATTAAAACCCTCCCTGAATTAATCAGTTTCTAGGGCACCTTTGTATTAGACAGTCTTTGCAAAATAAGACAGTCTCATGTGCAGGGGAAACGTGCTCTAACTGGATCAGAAGTACTACCTCACATTAAAATATAATGGCCCCAGCCATTGCTCTTCCCATCACTCACCTCTTAAATCGCTCCTTGTCACTTATCTCAGTCCCTGATCTGTGGTAGCAGGCCATGGTCATCTCACTTCTCAGAGGAGGTGACCCCTCCCTCCCTGGCAACTACTGTCCCATCTCACTCATCCCCACACTGGCAAAACTTCAGGAACACCTGATCCTTTCCCATATCTCCCCTTTCCTTGACAACTCTTCCTTCTTCTTTCCCAATCAGTTTTGCTTCAGGAAATTTCACTCCATCACCAACTTAGGCTCACTGACTCCATCATTTCTGGCATGGACAAGGAGCTGATAATTTCTGCCATCTTTGTCAACCTGGCCAAAGCCTTCAACATTGTTACCCACCCCATCCTCCTGGACAAGTTTAAAGCTGCTGGGATCTCCTTCTCCTCTGTTGAATAGTTTCACTCATACCTTGAGTGTAGGAGCCAAACTGTCCATACTGGTGATTCCATTTCCCCTCCTTTTCCTATCTACTCTGGTACTCTCCAAGAATCCATCCTTGGCTCTATACTATTTTCCATCTCCCTAAATGACCACCCCTTGTCTGCTCCTCTGTTTCCATTTACATGTATGTAGACAACATAGTTCTCTATGCCTCTAACTTAATGACACAATTCCACATGGATTTAAATCATATTTAGCACTGGTTCCAGGCCATTCAGCTGTCCCTCAATGCCAAAAAAATTGTCTCTATGACTTCTGGCAGTAGGTAGAATCTCGTCAAGCTCTCCCCACCTCCCTTCTTTCAGACCTTTGATGGTGTGATTGTTGATATCTCCTTCTCTAAATATATTGGGGAATGGTTGAATTGTCATCTTTACTTCTCTATTCACATAGATGCCATCCACCAGAAGGTGCACCATAAACGTACCTGTAGAGAGAGACTGTCCTGAACATAGTTCTATCATGACATTGTATATAGTGCGGCTCCCAAGCCCTCCCTTAGCAGGCTGCATACCCTCTTTTTCTCCTTCTGCTGCTTTGCCCTGGCTTGCCACCCCAGAACCCACCACTTTTCCCTGTTTTCCTCCTGCTGCTTGCCCTCTGTTTATGCTAAATGCCTCACTCATTGTATTGCCTAAGTCTCCAAATTCTGGCAGGGCTCCCCCCACCATTCTCCCTCCTATCCTCCCTCCTTCCACCTCCCACTCCGTTTGCAGCTCAGACACCCACCCTCTCACCCTCCCCCTATAAAATCCTGTGCTGCTTAAGCTGCTTTTTCCTTCTACTTCCCTAAACTTCAGAGAACCCTCCCTGTTGCTGTTCACAATGCTTCCTCTTCTGCATCTCTAAAATTCCTCCATGTTGACTTCGGTACTCACTTATGCAGCTGCCTCTGATCCTAGGCTACTCCCACATCTCCTCCCTCCATATTCCTCCCTCCCATTACTGCTCTGATTTATTGGTCCACTATCCCCCTTCAATTTGTTTCTGTTACACTTGCAGTCTCCCTCCATCATTTTGCTGCAAGCTGCACTTTATTGAACTGTTGTTATTGATATGCTATGTTTTATACCAGCTGAACACTGTACTTCCCCTTAATTGTATACTGGGCACATTTTCTTATTGTTGTTGTAACTGTAACCTTATTGATGTAACTTAATACTGCACTCTCCTTATTGCTTCCCCCGAGACACATCTGAAACATAGCAACAGAGAATTTGATGGCAGATAAGTACTGCCTGGCCCACCTAGTCTGCTCATTTCCCTACCTACTGTATAAACTCCAGATCCTATTTGATCTGCAGCCTACCGCCTCCTTCCAGCCACTAGTGTTGCTTTCTGCCTGTCCCATGCATTCTTGAATTCACCTACTGTTTTTGCCTCTACAACCTCCTCCAGAGGCTGTTCCATGCATCCACCACCCTTTCTGTGAAAACATACTTTCTCTTGTTGTGGAGGGAACAGAGCACTGGAGGGAGGGCAAGCCTACTAAGTCCTTTCTAGTATGTGACAGAATGTGGTCCATAACTACTGCACTATGAAGATCTCTGGTCAAGTAAACACACACATGAGTACAGTAGTACAGGCACCTCCCAAAACAGTAAATACCTGAACTGTGATCTACAGCTGAGTGGTACTACTTTTAACTTTTAAAGATTCTAATGCAATAAAGAGACTTCTGCAAGATCTTACAGCTTCAAGAAACCTGATTCATGCTGATTTATGACCAGTTCACTCTCCAAAGGATTATTTACTCTCTTCTTACCTGCACCATTGCTGTTAGCCATTCCACAAAACTGATTCCTGCTTATTGACATCTAGTGTCCTGTTCGCTTCTGGCTGCTTTCAGTCAACCATGCTTTGTCATCTGGTACTAATTAGTTGGGTCATGTTATGAAAGTATGGTGACTGGCTCAAACTACTCAGACTGCCTCTGGAGTGTAAGATTTATAGCTGAGAGTTTACATCTGCTGGGAAGAATTTGGTGTGTGTATTCATTTTCATGGGGGACCCTCAGCCTTAATCTAGAAGATTCATCTGTGGATTTCTTTTTTGACATTTGGTCAGTGTCAACTCATTTGTTTGCCTTCATGTCTTAAATCTGTGTCCCTTATGGACCCGTGTTCTGCCTCCAGAATTTGAACATGTGTGTTTTATCAGTTAGACTTGGACCTACAGAGATGTTGCAAAGTTTTAATTCACTGGCGAAGTTGTCAAATTCTCCTCCATGGAGCAATTTGCAAATTTATACTATTAGCTTAAAATTTTGCTTAACCGTGAATTACATAATTTTACCCACAAATGGTGGAATTTCACCAGTGAACAGCAGAATTTCACCCATGAACAGTGAAATTCAGCCATTTGCAGGTGAAATTCTGCAATTCACAGGCAAAATTCCTCACTTTTCGGCAAAATACCACACTACGCAGATCAATGTGTACTTTGTGAATTGTGCTAAATGCGTGAATAAATTCATGGAGTGAATTTTCCCAACTTCGCCCATCTCTATACAGGACACATACATGGACTATTGTTTGCAAGCTCTCCACTGCCTGCCTCCAAGTATACTAAAAGGCTTACATTATTATTTCTACTGACTTGTCTTGCATGGTGGACAGTGTTACTTCTGATTTAAAGTGCTTTATAGGCCAGGCTTAGTCAGGCACCTAATTTCAGTCCTGCTACAAGAATTTTAATTAATTTCTAGTTTATTGAGGTTTTTCTTTTTAATGTTAAACTTTTTATTGAAACAATCAGAAGAATCAATAAGAACATATGAATACAGACAATCAGAAAGAATAAATATCCACATATTAAATCTCTATGTGAATGTACAAAGAAATGATAAACTTGAGTGTTGGACCAGTGTTGGTGCAATTTAGAACAGCTAATTCTGGGCATCTACCCATCCCATAGGAAATGGCCCATCAGGCATCTCAGCTTGTCAATGTACCCCTCAGGGATAGTAATGAAGAGATGAGAAAGAAGATACAACATTTTAGGGGCAAACATCATTTTAATAACATTAACCTTCCCAGAAAAGGAAAGGTTAAGGGTCTTCCAGTGGGCTAAATCGGCCTCCAGGCCTTCAAGTGGGTTGTAGAGGGGGGGAAATATATATAACAAGTTGTAAACTGTAGATGCACCCAATCTTTGGTGGAGATTCTATATACTTGCAACCTCCAGCAAATCCTATGTCATCATTCCATTGTTCCCAAGCTGGCAAATGAAGTTGGGAGGACACAAAGGAGGACAACAGATGGTGATGTTGCAGATAACACCAGTGATGTGAAGGGGCAGAAAGGCCTGTTGCTGAAGGTCAGAGAAAACCTTAAGATAGCAAATTGTAGGAGAAAAAAAGATCTCCAGTGTGCTGCAATCCCCTTTTGTCTCAATCCCTCAAGCCAAGTGGATCCTCTCCCATTTGCAGCTGAGGATTGAGCCACAATGGCCATAGATGTAAGGGAAGATCTCATGTCCACCCTAAGACTTTCTTGAGCTCGTTCCAAACAAACCTTGCATGGACCAGGAGTGGGGTTAGCTCCACAATCTTCATTGAGTCCCACAAGAAAAGTTCTGGGAGCTGTCCCCCTGCTAGTTGCTGCTCTAACCTAACACTCTTGGCAATGCTCTGGACCCTGTCCACATGGAGCCACATCCATATTTGGCAGAGCCCTGAGAACAAGAAATACCTGTTTAACCATGGCACATGACAACCCCCCTTAGCACGGGGGGCAATCATGAATAGAGCAGGTAATCTAGCCTGACTGCCCTCCCATAAAAGGTAATTTACTGCCACTGTGAGATGCTTCCAGATATTATCGGGCAATACTAGAGGCAGGAAATGAATTAGATAAAAAGTGTTTGTGAGAACTATCATCTGTAAACTTAAACTTTCCCCACAGGGAGAGGTGAGGGAGCTAGCACCTCAAAAATTGCCTTGCAGGCCTTTGACCAGAGGCCAAAATTAAGAAAGGTCCAAGCCCTCTATCTGGGGAAGATCTACACCCCTAAGTACCTGATAGGCTGCATCACCCAGTGTAATCCCATGCCCTCTAGCATGCTGTTGGTATATAAAGGGTTAAGAGGGACAACTTCAGTCTTACCCCAGTTGTTCTTCAGGCACAAGAGCATAGAAAAGGTGCTCAGCAGAGATATTAAAGTGGGAACAGAGGTGCCAGGACTGCACACAGTAAGCAGAATATCACTGTCAATGAGCATAGGTTTATAAGACTCATACACTACATCCACTCCCTGAATGGTCCCAGATTCTCTAAGCTTCTGTGCTAATGGCTCAGCAGCAAATACTAATAAAGCTGGGGCAGGGTGTATCCCTGGCACATGCCAATGCAAAGCTTAAATGAGGGTGAAAGCTTCATATTAGTCAGGACCGCTGTCTATGGACTAGCATATAAAACCTTCACCCATCTAATGAAGGGATTCCCCCAAGCCAAAATGTTGCAAAACATTGATGTGGTAGGGCCATTTGATGGAGTTGAAGGATTTCTCTATGTCCAGGACTGCAGCTGCCACAGAGTCTGGTGAGTTTACTGTGGTGCACATCAGACTGACCAGCCACAGGATGCAGTCCACCACCCCATCTCTACCTGCCATAAATCTGATCTGGTCCAGGTGGACTAGTAGCGGTAGCACCTTATTAAGTCTGTGTGCCAAAACTTTTGGCCAATATCTTATAATCCACATTTCATAAAGAGATGTGGTGATAGCTGGAGTACTGGAAAGGGTCCTTTCCTTTCTTGAACAGGACAGTAATGGTGGCATCATTTATAATGTGCAGCAACACATGTCCATGCAGGCATCTTGCAGAGTAGTAGTCAATAAGGGATGAACAGGTCCTCCACTATTTTATATCTCTCCACTGGGAAGTCATCTGGACCCAGTGCCTGCCCTCCTTGCAGCGGAGTAATGGCTTCTAAAATCTCTTGAGAACTAATGGGGCTGCCTAGCCCCTGCTACTGCTCCTTCATTAATGAGGGGAGTGTAATAGATGCCAAGAAATCTCATATGTCTTTACAAAGCTGATCCATAGAAGTAAGTTTAGAGGACTACAGCTCCTGGTAGTAATCCTGGAAGGCCAAGTTGACCCTGGCTGGGTCCACTATAACATCCGCACCACATTTAATTCCAGGAATTGTGCTATCCATGAGCCATTGCTTTAGGTGGTAGACAAGAGGGTGTCTGTCTACCACCACATAGGCTTGCGTTTTGTAATAAAGACCAAATTCGGCCTGCTGCGTACTCAAGCCATTGAGACTGTATCACACCGATCTCATTTGCTGCACCAAGGATGGTTTTGTGTTCCTGTTTTGTGCAACTCTTTCAGACCAACCAGGTGCTTTTCTAAATACTCCCTTTCCCTATATCACTCCTTTCTTCTAGCCCATACATACATGCACAATAATCCTACCGCTCAGATGGACTTTCAGGCCCTCCCATACACATTTAATGTGTATTTCCCCTATACTATTATGCTGCAAATAAATCTGGACCTTTTGCCTAAGCTACAGTTTAAAATGTGCCTCCCCAATAGCCTACATTACAGCACTGTCACTTCACCTTGGTGCCCACCCCCCACTGCTGAAAAATAAGAGTGTCTGGGAGGTGATCAGAAATAAGAGTAGTCCTGATAGTGGAACTGAAAGATTCCTTCATAATATCTACATTTTCTAACAGCAGGTCTATTCTACTATAGGATCTGTAGACAGAGGAGTAGTATGTGTAATCCTGGCCAGATGGGTTTCTCAGCCTCCATGTGTCTTGCAGACAATGCTCCTCCATCATCAGCTGGAAAACCTTGGATCCCGAGGTATCCAGCTGAGAACTTGTGCCACTGGTATCACAGAGGCTGTCTGGGACCTCATTCATGTCTCTTCCCAAAAATATTTTCTTCACTCTATGTCCAAAATAACTTAGGATAAGCTATGAAAAAAACAACAGTACTATCTTCATTCAGGCCTTAGATGGATCCCCAAAGCATTTGGGTACCATTGAGGGTTCCTTTGACCAGTACCCACCTACTTTACCTGTCCCTACATGTTAAATCGAGCACCCAATTAACTCCCTTACTGCACAAAATGACCACTTCTCATTTTTTAGATGCGTATGAGGCTTTGAAAACATGGCCTCCCCCTAAACTCCCCAGTTTCTCAGCTTCAGGCTCAAGCAGGTGGGTATCTTGCAGAAAAATGATCTGACCCCTAGTATTTTCACCTAGAACAAAACATGCTTATGTTTGATGGGGCTGTTGAGACCCTGGACATTCCAGTTAATCACTTTATACACCATATTGCATTTCAAGTAACCAATGAACTCCACAGGTCAAGAGGATCATGTACAGTACATGGGAAGGGGTAGCTAACGATAAAATAATGGATCAGAGGACCTGAAATTAAGATTACCCCAATAAGTAGAAGCTTCTCTAATCATTGGTACTTGCCTGATTGTGGTGGATGGTAGATGAGGCAGAGGAGAAGGAAGAGGGGGAAGTGGAAAGAGACAAGGTGGACCCCATGCACCAATGTCTGCCCTGCTGCCAAGTGTTACAGAGAGGAAGGTGTACAGTCAGCTCTCGGGCTAGAGCGCTGTTGAATGCACAGTCCCCACAGCACCATAATGAGGCCCACAAAGGAACCAAGGCAGGCCAGAAGAGGCAAAATAATCTACCTCCCCACCCCATGCACCAGATTGCAAACTATCAAAGAAATGTAATGCCCAATCATCCTCTGGGCAGCACAGGAGGTTTCTTCAAAGATTGCCAGGACCACGGCCACACAGAGAAACAAAATAATGACTAGCCACCACAGCAGCTGCTACCATCTATGGTGGCCAAACCCCTGTTTAGGCAATAGGAGGGATGACTCAGCTGCAATAACTATTAAAAACAGGCAATAAAATGTACAGTAAGAAGGAAAGGGGAGACTTGCAGGAGCTACAGTAATAACCACCCCAGTGAAGAAAGACTTAATTCCTAGTGCCCTTGAGAGTCTCCCTTCCACTCTCAGTCCATTCTGCAGGGGGGGCCACAGTAAACTAATGAAAGCCACAGCATCCACCCATTGCCTCATGGTGGGCAGTTGGTTCACCCTGGGGCCCATCTATCACTGTATAGTCACATATTTTCAGAGTTGCTTAGTCCCCAGAGAAGTCATGGATGAAACAGGGCAACCCAGCCCTAATACATGAAACAGAGAAAAAAAAAGAAACGAGATTGCTCTAAGGGGCGGATGAGCAACAAATTAAGAAACATACAACAGACAGTAGAAAAACAGATGAATGAATACAGTGTTCCACAGGGCCAAGGAGAAGAACCATTTCAGCTCATCACCTCTCTCTCAGTGGCCATCAAATCTTTAGCCCAGTTTGAGGCAGAATGTTGCTGAGACATGTCATCTGGTTCAGCAGTGAGGTGTTCACCATCCCTGGGATTGAGCTGCATCACAGTCCATTCACAGAGGAAAGAGTCCTAAAGGAACTCTCAAAACTAAAAGTGACCAAGGCAATGGGGCCAGATGGGATGCATCCCAGAATACTGAAAGAACTCAGAGAGGTACTGGGGTCACCACTGATAGCCCTATTCGACAACTCACTGTAGGAGGGAGTGGTACCAAAGGACTGGAGGATAGTGGATTAAGGCTGGGAGGACTATTCTCTGGGAGATCAGAACCCCCCGGATCGAACACCCAATCCATGGACCTGGATAAATACTGACTTCACTGCAGAAGTCCAGTTCTGGGTCTGTGGAGTGCTATTTAGTGTATTCTTGCCATGGGGATGCAATCAGCATGCTCGCTCCACATACAGGCAGCCAGCAGCATCCAATTAGGCAACAGACAGTCATGTGACACACTCATGGTATATAAACATGCTGAGTGCACAATCAGCCCAGATGAGTTGGAGGACAGTCAGAGGAGCACCTTGCTCACTGAAGCAGAGTAAAGCCTCTAAAAGAAGTTGCCAAAAAGAAAAATTCCACATATTATAAAACAATATACATTTTTGGAGGGGAGGAAAGATAAACTAGAGCGGAGAGAGAAAGGAGTCTTACTGGGTCCAGGGAGAGGGGGAGAAACTGATCCTTGGGGGAGGGTAAGGATGGAGTCCAGACTGGAAAAAGGAATCCAGAGTGATGGCCTGGGTGGTTGCCAGGGGGGAAGGCAAAAGGCAGGCAGTGTGCACATGAGCAAGGGCAGGCTAGGAAAATCTTTGACTTGTGCCATCCAAGAAGATCTGGAGGAGAGAGGGAGAGACTACTGGGGGCCCAAGAGAAATTTTAGTTACAGAAAATCCAAATTGAAAGTTTTTTTTTCTTTTCTTGGCCTCAGACAATGTGGCTGTATATATGAGCAAGGGCAGGCTGGCAAAATGTTTGACTTGTGCCATTCCAGATCCAGAGGAGAGAGAGGGAGACTATGGAGAGGGGTGGCAAGAGAAATTTTACAGTTACAGAAAATCCAAAATAAAAGTGTTTTTCTTTTCTTGGCCTCAGACAGTGTGACTGTGTAAATGAGCATGGGCAGGATGGCAAAGTATTCGACTTGTCATATTCCAGATCCAGAGGAGAAAGGGAGAGACAACTGGTGGCACAAGATAAATTTTACAGTTGCAGAAAATCCCAAATACATTTTTTCCTGGCTTCAGCATGGCTGTGTATACAGGGCAAGGGCAGCAGGCTGGCAAAATATATCTTTGACTTGTGCCATCCAGAGGGGAGAGAGGGAGACTGCAGGGGAGCCCACGAGAAATGTTATAGTCCCAGAAATATCCCAAATAAAAAATGCTTTCCTAGCTTCAGTGTGGCTGTGTGTACAGGGCAAGGACAGCAGGCTGGTAAAATAAATCTTTGATTTGTGCTATCCAATTACATTCACTTGTTAATGTTTATTCATGATTTCATACTTTTAAAAGAAAATACTGTTCGGACAAACAACATCCAAGTTGCTGCATCTGTGCTGCTGGCTGTGGGTGGCCCAGGGGATAAGATCTGACTTTGTGACTCATAACAGGCTGTTTACACTACAGCACAAGTAAAGTACAACTACACACAAGGGTCAACATCATCACTCATTCTCCATTATTCCTACTTATTACCATTAGTTTTATAGTATATTGTGTTACATTATGTATAGGCATTAACCAACCCTAGTGTGGGACTGTACTGTAGGAATCAGTCAGGTAATCTTGGAAGTAAGGGGTGGTGGATGGCTGTGCTGTTGGTGTGCTGTGTACAGTCATAAGTCACAACAGTAAATGTGTCCCTGGTCTGTGGGTGTGGATGGGAGTCATTAGAAGGACATTATGTTAGAGGAATCTTTTTTCACAGGTTAGAAAACTAAGAAAAATGGATCAAAGTGTTGATGAGGCACATTCTATTTCTCAGGTAGGCAGTGGCACTGCAAAAGACAGCAATCAGCCTGAATAAGGAAAATTAAATCAAACCACAAAAAGGGATTTTTTCACGTCTAAGGTTTTGTTTTCCAGGCAAATGCGTGAATCCAAAAAAGGTGAATGTCTCAGATCATCATCAGTCCCGAGTAAAAAAAAAAAATTATGTAGTTAAAAAAAAAACAGAGACTTGGTGGGTACCACCTGCAGAGGTACCCAAAGGTATGGAACAATTGCATACTATGCTGCTGCCAGTCCTTCATCCAATTCTTCTGAGGTTAACCCAACGAGTGTAATAATAGAGATGTAGAGAGTGATCAGGCAGCACAAAGTTTACTGGAGGGGATGGAAATTGCAGATGAGGAACAAACAGACAGAAATGTTTTGGTTGTGTAGGGGGGCAGTGGGAATAAACCACAAGAGGAACAGGCCCAAGCAAAATCTGGTGGTGAAAAAAAACCTTGATAAGGTGCCAAAGGTGCCATGCCTTCCTGGGAATAAAGCTAAAAAATCATCTTTTGTTTGATCATACTTCTACATTAGTGCTTCCAATGAACTGGTAGCAACATGCACTATTTGTAAATGGCCAATCAGCAGGGGTAAAAAGAAAGAAGCATTGGGAACTTCAGCACTGAAAAGGCACCTAGACAAATGTCATAACATTACTGAGAACTCCAGTTGTGAGTCTCAAAGAGAAAGTGACAGTGATAGCTCACTACACTCAGGGGTAACTCTCATAGATGAAAGCAGTGGTAGACCATAAAGCACTACTGAAATACCTTCACCATCACTTCTTCCCATTTGAATGACTCCTCCTACTGTTACTGAAATTGACCATATGTTCAAAAGCCCTCCTACTTCAAGGAGACAGCTTACCATGTCAGAAACATTTGAGCATAAAGCCAAATATGCCTCGACTCACCCTGTTGCTGTTACAATAACTCAAAAAAATTTCAGAAATGATAGCTGTTGATTTGTTACCATATAAAGTGGTTAAACATATAGGATTCAGGCAACTGCTTGAGTACCTCGAACCTCGATATAGTACACCATTGCAGAAATACTTCTCAACAACAGGGATTCCAGATCTTTATGATGTCGTATGTAAAAAATTAAGACGCATCTTCTGCAGTGCTGTTGGGATGGTGGTGTATCTCACAACAGATATCTGGACAGGCTGTCAGCCTGAACCCTTCATGTCTGTCATGGCACATTGGGCATGTTTCAATAATTCACATTGGACTGGGGACAGTGAAGTACTGCACTTTGCTGTTCTAAGAATGTCTTATTTTCCATCTAAACATACCTCATACAACATCAATGAAGAGCTCCAAAAACAAATACTGCAATTGCTCACTTCACAGGGACAGTCAGTTGGCTTTATAGTTGCAGATAATGGGTCCAACATAAGGAAGGCCTTGGAGGAAGAGAGCTTTGTTCACATCCGCTGCTTTGCGCATTGCTTAAATTTAATAGTTCACAGTTCTCTCAATGACGACAGGAAGATTAAGGCTCTCATTAGCACTGCTAAAAGAATATGCACTCATTTCAGACATTCATGCAAAGCCTGTAACATGTTTGAAAAAAATACAGCAGTAGCACAGTTTACCTTTGCACGGACTGATCCAAGACATTTCTACTCAATGGAATCCAACCTTTCATATGTCACAAAGGCTGCTGGAACAAAAGAAAGCTATCAGACAATACATCATGGAAAATAAAACTGGTGATGGAGACATCTATATTACTCCACCACAGTGGGCCATGCTGGAGTTTCTTATTGTACTGCTCCAGCCATTTGAGGAAATCACCAGGGAGGTTAGTGTAAACACAGCAACTTTCAGCCAGGTGATACCCCTAATAAAAATGTTAAACTTCATATTAAATCTGATTAGGGAAAAGTTAGAGAAGCAAGACAGTTCCATGATCACATAGGCTGTCAGTGGTTCTACTGACACATGCAGGTTGCCCCCCCCAGAATACAACAAGGTCTAACAAGATGGATGATCAAAAAAGTTGAAGAAGAAGACAAACTATATAAAATGCTTCATTCTGAGTACTACATTAAAACAACAATCTTGGACCCAAGATACAAATCAAAGCAACTACTGAGTGATGATGATACTTGTTTTGAGATAAACAAGAAATAATTGACGCAGTGCATGCTGTCATGGAATAGAGTACAACAGCAGCACCACATTCAGAATCTTCTTCACAGCATAGCACAGCATCAGGTGGCCATCCTCTACTGTTATAGCATTTTCTCCCTCTTCCTCCTCAGCTACTGCTGCTGAATCTTCTTCTTCACCACCAGCCAAACATAGCACTGTCCCACAGTCATTTTGCTCAGCTTTATGTCTCTGGAGTCACTTAGAAGATGTAATTTTCTTTATTACTTTTATTTATTTATTTGTTGAAGAGTTTCACCAGACAAGCACACTGAGCAACAAGTTACTCATCTCCCGGTGCATCCTGGGGGAGAGGGAGGTGGGAAATACATAGTATCAACACAAAATTTCAAGATAACAATTACAAGTTACAGTGGCAAAAATACAGTGATGACAAGTAGTACAAATAGGAGTAAGCAATTGAAGTGCTCTAAGAGTGTAATTAAACACATACAGCATAAAAAGTGCTGGCAGTCAGATAAAGTTTACATATACCTACTAGAGACAAGTGCTAAGTGAGCCAATTATAAACAAAACTGATTAAGGAAAGAAGTACATAGGGAGCATGGAAAAGTTAGAGTAAAGGAGACAGAGCTAGGCAAGATTAGGCAGGAAGGAGCTAGTGAGCTGAAAACAAGCATTTTTTGTACATACAGTAATTGTAACATTGTCTTCATCTGCCTCTTGTAACACAGACTCACTACAGACCGTTGTTGAAATGTACCTGGCAGAGACCAATATCAGCTGGAATGCTGATCATTTTAAATACTGGAAATCCAAACAAAATATGTGGCCTGTTTTAGTAAACATTTCAATACAGTGTGTTTGTTTATTTGTTATGCTGAGTAACCAGTGAGCAAAATAATGCCGTTTTTCACTGGTGTCCAGTTACATTAATACAACAACATAAACATACAAGTACAATACACATACATATTCATCAGTAAAATCACTTAAAACATTGACAAACAGCTTCATGAATAGCGCTATGACTACCGTGTGTTCAGAATGATTGTTTAGTTCAGCTGGTAATGTCATTACTGACACATGATCCTGTTTGACACCAGAAAATGCTGAGTGCCTCACATTTCTCAAAGTCAACATTTCTCACTTTAATTTCAAATATGACACCTGAGTAAAAGATACACTGACTTCTCTTAGCAGGCTGTATCCACAAAACACTTTCAAGAATTTGTGCCTGTGGTAAAATTCTTTTGTAAATAGGGTCTACTACATGAGGTAGCAATTCACTGCAAAAAGTCAGGTCAGAATGGACTAGGCCAGGCCACTATTACTTGAATGATAACATGAGCTGCATAGAAAAAAAATAATAGCATCAGTGGGTTCAGAGTCCATATACAGCAAGCAACTGCATTTCATGTCACAAACTTACTTGGTGGTACCTGGTACCACTGTCTGATCTGGAAGGTAGGGTACTGCTGTCTTCTACTATTACTACTACTATCACTTTTTGTCCTCATGAGTCATGACTACTACTTGTCACTTTTTGTCTTTACGCCAGTCCTTACTGCTACTATTTGTGATTTTGTTTTCCTCAGCCACTGATCCTGACTATACTGTTTTAATTTTCATACAGTGTATGGCTTAGCAGATGCCTAAAACTGAGAAACTGAATACTCTTTGTATATTTCTCTTGTCCTCATATTTGGCCACGATTAGTTAACAGAAAAAAATGCTACTAAATTCATATAATTACTTTATTGTTTGTGTGTGCGTGGTATGCTAGCCTGGTTACATCTCATTTACAGTAACTGGGCTGTGATTATTATTATATTTTATTTTTGATACTTAAATTGTTTGGCAGTGGTTGGTAGCAATTGTGGAACTACAGTAGGAAGGATGTAATTGTGTTGTATGTCATCAGGTCTTCAGGTTGCAGTGGCAAACTATTTTATGACTGCACTGCACTTGACCGATGCGGTGTGTGACTGGCTGGCTGCCTGGGTGGTGGTGATCACTATGTTTTTCTTCTTTAAGGATTCAGCATATTGATCAGATTCAGTAGAAGTAGTCATAGTACTAGAAAACATTAGCACCTCTTGGACCAGGTAGTGTACCATATACCACAGTACACCGGACATTAGAAGCAGTTGCATCATTCACATGGGTAGGATGGGTGGGCTCTCTTAGTGCTGCTCATTTGATCATTCATATTCATTTCTTTGGCTTGTTCAGCTCTGACTGGAACATCCATCAAAATAATACCCACACAGCACCATTAATAAAAAAAGATATTAGCTGCCTAGCAGTGCATGCAGTACTTGGTGGTGCTATGACAAAGGTATTTGCATCTGTCTGTCTCTCTCTCTATCTCCGTCTCTCTCCTTCTTTCCCAGTACACTCATGTCACAGACCAGAGCAGGATATGCCATCTTTACAAGCCAGCCATGAAGGAGCTAGAAATGAGTGATTTTTTTTTGTTTAGCAGTTTTACCTTAATTTTTATATAAATAATCCATTAAATTATTTCCTTTGGGCCTCTGTGTCAAAGTGACCAACTTTGGCCACTTTTATGCATTTCTTGACATTTTTTCAAATATTCAACAAATCAGAACTAATCAGAACTAAATCAGAACTTCACCATGCCCCTGTTCTTATTTAAGAAGGGTCAGAACTTCAAGTTCTTCCAGCCCTAGAGTGAATGTGGTACCACTACACAAAAGTGAAGCAAGAAGGAGGCTGGGAATTATAGGCCAGTCAGTTTGACCTCAGTGGTGGGGAAAATAATAGAATTCCGGCTAAAGGAAAGGATTGTGGCATATCTCGAGGTCAGCGGGGCACAAAACCTGAGGCAACATGGATTCACAGCAGGTAGATCTTGTCAAACAAATCTGAAAGATTTATTTGACTGGGTACCCAGGGTGGTTGATTGGACAGGGGAAGCGGAAGACATGGCCTATCTAGATTTTAGCAAGGCATTTGACACTGTCCCACACAAGAGGCTAGTAAACAAGTTGGGCAGTCTGGGAGTGGGTCTCGAAGTGGTAAATCAGGTCAGAAATTGCCTGAGCAACAGGACACAGAGGGTGGTGGTTAATGGAGTTCAATCCCGGTAGAGGGAGTGACCAGCAGGGTGCAGCAAGGCTCAGTGCTGGGGCCGGTCCTCTTCAGTGTCTTCATTAATGACACTACAGAGGAGCAGGAAGGGATGGGAAGCCTCTTTGCAGACAACACCAAGATCTGCAATTGTGTGGACACTCCATATGGGGTGGAAAGAATGAGAAGAGACATAGGCAAGTTGGAGGAGTGGTCAAGAGTGGCAGCTTAAATTCAATACAAAGAAGTGCAAAGTCATGCATTTGGGGCACATGAATCCTGGAGAGGAATACACGATGGGGAGGTGGGAGATACTAGCAACAACAAAACTGGAAAGGGACCTGGGGTTAAACATGACAGATGACCTGAAAGTAGCCAAGCAATGCAAGAAGGTGGTAGGGAGGACTGGTGGGATGCTGGGGTGCATAGGAAGAGGCATCATCAGTAGAAAACAGGAGGTGGGAATGCCACTGTAGAGACAATTGGTAAGGCTGCATCCAGAATATTGTGTTCAATTTTGGAAACCACATCTCTGGAATGACATGTCTCAGCAACATTCTGCCCCAAACTAGACTAATAAAAGTTCAGGAGGTGACAGATTGGAACCAAGATTTTTAAGATTAATAGCCTCTCATACCATTATACCACTGACAAAAGTGTTTAATCTTTCCCTCACAACTGGACAGTTCCCTAGTCAATGGAAACAGATGGTTATCAGGCTAATAGTCAAGGGTGGAGTGTTAAGTGATTTAGATAGCTATGGTCCATCATCTTTATTGCCAGTTTTGGGTAAATTACTGGAAAAACTGCCAATGAACAACTTTCAGATTTCCTCACTTCCTCTGCTCTTTTGTCTCCCAAGCAGCATGGTTTTCATAAGTTCCATTGCACTGAGACAGCATTGGACAGATTCATGGACCACATCAGTGGAGCAATGGAGAAGGGCACGCTCACTGGTGCTGTGTTTGTGGACCTGTCCAAGGTCTTCAGCTTGGTTAATCATTGCCTGCTGCTCAGGAGGCTGAGAACCCTTGTGATTGGTTTACAAGCTATCTATCCTATTGTCCATTAAGGGTAGGCTACCAGGGTGTATTGTTTGGTAGTCAAACTTTGAAATGGGTGTGCCCAAGGGATCTATCCTGGGGCCTCTCTTGTTTTCTTCATTTGTCAATGAATTGCCCCCACTTCTAGAGAGAACATATATAATAATGTACGCGGATGATATAATTCTGTATGTTAGGTCTCCCTCAGTGGAAACCATAAATCGAAATTTGAATGCTGACTTCCACTCCATGGACTCCTTGCTTTGAAAACATCATTTGCTCATGAACAGTAAGAAAACAAAAAGCATGCTGTTTGGTTCTAAGCAAAGACTGGCCAAGAGTATATCTCTTGTACGTCAGGATATTACTGGAACCCAACTGGAACAGGTCACCCAGTTTAAATATCTGGGGATCCTATTAGATCCATGTCTCACATATTCCCTTCTTATAAAACAAATTTGCAGACAAGTTAATCAGAGACTTAGTGTCCTGTTTAAGTTGCACATTTTTGTAACTGTTCATGCTTGGATTGTGGTAGCAAACAATGTCTTATTATCTTTGATGAATTATAATTCTTTTTTGTTTTCTCAATTAACAAGTGCTGGTATGTCACTGCTTACTACTACCTTTCATGCTATTTGTAGGTTTGTCTTAAAATTGCCTTATCAAATGCACCACTGCACATTATACCAACTGGTAGAGTGGTTAATGCCAAACCTAAGTTGTTGATATAATGTAAAAAGCTTAATAAACAATGTTGTAAGATTAGGGATTGAGTCTCTGTTATTCTCAATGTCAGGGGAGTAGGCGGGGGGGTGTTTAGGGTGTTCAAACACCCCCCAAAATGACATCAACAGTGTATTTAAATATTAATTTTATAGAACGCTGTCCCTTTAAATTTGTGCTTCAGCGCCCGCTACTGCTATGCAGTCAGAATGAAAGTCAAGGTACTATTGTATGTAGTTAGCCCACTGGTGGCCGGCGGGGGGGTCTTTCATAGTGCGCAACTCAACTCGCCCTCCTCCTCCTCGGCTCCGCCTCTCAACAGACAGTAGCCAATTAAGCTGCCCAACATGTATTTGCCGGCTTCATGCACCACCTCACACACTACTTTCCTGAGAGAGAGAGAGAGAGAGAGAGAGAGAAGAGAGTCATTAAATTGAACTGTCTACAATAGAAATGGGATTCAGATCTGAGGGACTGTGTTGCCACTCATCATCGCCCCCACCAGTAGCTGTATGCGTAGAACTGAGAGCAGATGCCTCTCAAGTGTTGTTTTTTTCCACAGTGTCAGTTAGTCTGGGTGCTGGGTGAGTGCAGTCCGGAGTCATGATCGTGAGTAGGAGCCAGGGCCCAGGCCTGTCGCTGACAGGAGCGAGGAGAGAAAGATAGACCTTACATCAAGTGAGCCAGCTGCCAGGCCTGCTGCAGTCTGTTCTCACCTGAACCTGTCGGTCCCTCTCGGATGGTCATCCCCCCCACCTGAAGTCTTCAGAGTCTGGACTCAGAGCCTGGAGGTGAATTGAAGCCAGGTAAAGAATTGTCTGACTGTAACTGGAAGGGGAGGGGTGCAACTACCAGAAGAGGTGCTTTTAGAAAATTGTCTTGTGAGACCAAATGATTAACACTGTCTATGACGGTTTTCTTACAGTTCCTCTTCTGGTAGTTGCACCCCTCCACAATTTAACACTGACTGTAATGGGATGGGGATATGGTGGGGGGATCCACAGGATGAAATGGATCTACTGGAAATTCCAGTCAGAAATTTTGGGACCGAGCAGTGCAAAGGAATATCAAACTGCTGCTCAGCCAGGCTGGTGTTAGTGATATCATTATTATAAAGTGACTTTTGCTTCCTTAGTTCTGTGGTGGACAGTAAACAAGTGGGATTACTACCTCCTTAGTTCTGTGGTGGACAATTAACACATGGGACTACTACTTTCTTAGTTCTGTGATAGACAGTGAGCACCCAGTTGTGTATGTAGGAACATACACACCAAGGCTATAGGCAAGTCAGGCATGCTCACTGTATACATACTATTATATACAGTACATGCCCCAAACCATGTCCCATTCTGTAATGATGATCACTCTACCCTGAAGTACAGTATGTGCTGTACTGTAGGCCACCTGAGTATAGTCTGTGTAGGTGTATTCCTCTATTAATTTAGGGGTTAGATGGTAACAGTACGAATGATATTTGCATGTGTTTAAACAGTAACACATGTCCACATATAAAGGGCAGCAGTTGGGTAGTGTGTTTATAGTACTGAATGTTTTGTCTGCACCCCAATATACACCAACTAAGGGCAGCATTTTTCCCTACCATGTGGGCATTATTTTTCCCATCCTCTGATGCTATAATCTGATTTTTGTGTGCTGTGTAAATGCATACCTAACCTTTCATCTTCCAAATGTGGAACATGGTCTATAAAAAATGTGACACAAAAAGGCAAAATGGAAGGGTCATCAAATCTTTAAGAAAATAAAATCTCAGGACACTATGAAATGGGTTAAAATGGAAGGAGCCCACAGAATGATAGTTTCCCTACCTAAAAATCTAGACACGAGTTCCCTGTCTAAATGTTTCTAACTTAACCACTGCTATGTGTGTTTTCCTGTTCTCAAAATTAGCTGTTCATTAAACAAATGTTTTCACAGTGTTACGATATAGCTTTAAAAACTTGGCCCTGAATGTGGATTAGTGGGCTTTTGTGCGGTAAAACAGCTAACTTCCTCACAATGCAGGACAGTTAAGAGGTATGTTTAAGTAAGCTGTTACACAAAATGTATACAACTAGAGCTGCTTTAGTTTTCTCCTGATGCACAACAAAGAGGTATGCAACTGTCGAGCAACCAACAGGGTTATGTTTAGAACTGGGGGTAACAAACCATGTTTGTATACAACTAGAGTAATACACAGGGTTTTATATATACAACTGTAGAGCAACAGACAGGGTTCTGTGTACAGCGGGGCAACAAAAATGGGTTTTGTGTACAACTAGGTGCAACAAACAAGGTTCTGCATACAGCTGAGCACTGCTTTAGTTTTCCCCCATTCTTAACACAGCACTGGGGTATACAACTGTACAGCGACAAATAGGGTTATGTCTACAACTTGGGGCAGCAGAGTTATGGGGGTAACATACATATATACATAGACACACACACACAGACACACACACACAGACACACACACACACAACATTGCTTGAATGCTGCTGAGGTTATTTGCCTTATGTAGTGCTGCACAAAGAAGTACTGGATTACTGTCGGGGGACTAGGAAATGTCTGTCAGATAATGTGCACAACATCTGTTGCTGCCAGCCATCAAGCAGGTGTGGGACAGTTGGAACAAGGATGGCAGACCAGGATTTTGTGGTCTTTGGTTTTTATTCAGATAGGGGTTCTAAAGGTATCATGCATGAGTATATTGCTATAGTTATAGTAGTATAAACTTTTAATTGTAGTGGTACATAAGCAGTAACCATCAACAGGGTGCGGATTTCTGGAGAATTAATGCAAACCCCAGATGAAATGGAAGGCACGTGGCCTACAGCCTAGAGACTTTCAATGCACCTGAGAAATGCTTTAAAAGGGAACTGGGATCTAGAAGTCCTGCTGCTTTTCTTTTGGGGAGCTGATAGTTCCTCTTTAATTCTCAAGAAACGCACATCCTGAAGAGGGGTTATTGCACTTATAAAATGGGGGGAAAAGTTTTAATGGAAAAAGGCTTTATTTATGTGTAGTTAAGCTGCTGTTAGGTAGATTATGTTAGGATGGTGACATACCATGCATTTGTTGGGAATTAATGAATGGTCAGGTGGTGTGTTTTGACCAATGAATTTGCTAGGATTATGGAGACTTCTGATGTTAGGCTGTTGCTAAGTATATTCATTTAGGTTGGTGGTGAGGTGTACAAATCTAGGGATTTAATGCACGGTCAGGTGATGCTTTTTAATCAATGAAGTTTCTAGAATATTTTCTGTGATTGCTAGCCATTTTATGAATACTTTTAATTGATGGGTATATAGGGAAATTATTGCTAACCCCCTGTATGGGGATGGGAGGAGAATCGGACTACCACTTGTCCCTGTCAGACTATGCCCTCAACCTGCCTTAGTCTGTCTTAGACTTAAGCTTATCCAGCAAGGAGTGGAGGTAGCCCTAGGAGAAACGAGCGCAGATAATAGATTCAGTGTGTGTCAGTAGGTACGGAATGGAGCCGTGTAGGTGACCACAGTAAGTCCCAGAAGAGTTTTGAGTTAGTTTCACTATGACGCCAGGAGTGGTGATGCACACTGAATCCTGAGGTTAACATAGGGGTGAAGCCTGAGAGGCATGGGGGCATGAGCCCAGTAGTTGTGGATTGAGAGCTCAGTAGTTGTAGGTGTGTATGTCTGGTGGTAGTGGGGCTAGAACCCCGTAGTCATGGGATAGAGCCCAGGAGCCATGAGATGGAGCCCTTTAGATATGTAGAAAAAGCCCCAAGGCAGGTAGGTAGGTAGGTAGGGAGCAAGGCTCAGAGAAAATGAGATGTGGAGCATGACCATGCCATGGCCATATAGGCCTGAAGGCAGGCAGCACAGAATGTGGCCATTGGCACCAGGGAGAGAAGTAAAAACAGGAAAAGCAGGGAGAGAAGCTAGCCCTGCCAGTACCCCCAGAACAATCTGGAGTTTTGGGGGGGACAGGCATTAGGGAAAGGGCCAGCCATAGCCATCCCAACAGGAAACAACTGCCAGCAGGAGGGGAGGGGCACAGAAGGCACGGAAGCAGACCACCAGGAAGCAGCATCAAGCAGGCAGCAGCAACCAGGATAGCACATCAGCTGCCACCTCATACCATGATGGGAGCAGGGAGAACAGCACAAAAAAAGAGGGGTCCAGAAACCCCCCTCCCAGGCAGCCAGAGTGGGGGGGAAGATCAAAGGACCAGAGATCTGTCAGCAGGGTGGTAGGAGGGCAGCCACAGAGCCCAAGGCGCAACTTCCACAACCAATGGCCGACCAGACAGCAGAGTAGGGATCTGCAGCAGATGGGCAGAGAGTCTGGTCAAGAACCAGAGAAGAAGGGCCCCAGGCAAGAGTGCAGAGACAAAGTGACAGGCAAGCAGCTGCAATAGTGGGCATCTAGAAGCAGGCAGTCATGGCAAAGCAAAGAGCAGTGCAGAGTAAATGCAACAGCAGCACAGCACCAGAAGCAGTGGTGTACATACACATAACCTGGGAGCAAGGTCTCTTCATGACTTGTTATTGTGGGAATGTTGCCTGATGCCCCACTGAACCTCTGGGAAAGCCCATCAATTAGGACAGTGCAAGGGGACTTATAAGCTGCAGGTGGTACTACATGGGCTTTAGGGGTGGGAGACTTGGGGAGGGGATAGCAGCCCAACAGTACTGTTGGTTGATGAGGGGGGAGTAGTTTAGGAAGGGCATACTCAATGGACTTTCGGTCTCCTTCTGCTGTCAAATTGTAGGTTTCTGTATTTCTAAAATTTTTAATTACAGTTGCTATTTTTTTTCTAACTTTTTTTTTTTAAACTCTGCTTTATTGTTAAGATGGTTGTATATATTCATCTTACAGAGATTTTAGTAATTTCCACTTCATTTGCATTTGTTACACATGTCTGAGTAAAATACAAGCGAACATACACCTCATATCCATGCACTCTCTATTTAACTGTATTTGCTTGAACTGTAAATCCAACTGCAAATTCAGTTACAGATATGTTCTTCTCGTAATTATTTTTCCATTCTTTTTGTTACCTGTGTTGTGTAATTTGTGTGGAGCTATTTCTGTGTTCAATAGCAATAAATGAAAAGCTGTAATTATACAAACTATTAACTATTTAAAGGCAAACAGACCTTACAATGACCAGTTGTGTAATACCAAGTTTATTTATCACAGAGTAGGCTGTTATCTCTTGTTCAGGATAGGTCTTCGAGTTTTATGTTCACCAAAAGAGAGACTGCACAGCCATTTATGTCCATTTTCACACACCCTGACTTGGTACCCTGTCCTCTTGACTCTGATTAGGTGTGCCTTCCCCCGACGTCCATCTGGACGATATATCTTGGACCAATTCCATGCTTGGGTGACATTGCACAAACCCGACATTATCACTCTCATGGAGACCTGGCTTTCCCCTAAAATAACTGATGCAGCCATCTCCCTAAATGGCTACAACTCCTTCTGCCAGGATCAACTGTCTAAGCAGAGTGGTGGCTTCATGGTCTACCTTAGAAGTGATATCAAAGGTCAGACTGTGCCCGCCAGTCTACATACCAAGGAGGCTCAAGTCCTAAACCTAAAGCTAACCATAGGCAAACAGAACAAAATTCTACTGCTCTCCACAGTATACCTACCCCCTAGCTCACGCACCACTGGCTTTATGCAGTTCATCAGCAATGAGCAGCAAGTTGGGCATAAGTGGGAAAAGATTATCATTGGTGATTTCAACACCAATTGGCACTCACAGGATGAATCATCAGCCAAAGACCAGGTATCTGGCATCCACCTCACCTAGCTGATAACACAATCCACAAGATGAAATTATAAGACCGGCACTAGTACCCTTATAGAGTGGATCCTCTCCTCCTACCCAGAACATATCTCCATGGTTATAGTCCTTCTAGGCTCCCTCAGTGACCATTCCCCAGTGATATGGTACTACGTGAAATAAAAGGGAAGAACCTAAATCTTTTGTCTGTTTTAGCTATACTGTATATATAGAATAGTGTATGGATAAGCATACACAACAAGGCTGTGTTTCCATCGAGGGTTTGTGATGACATCATATGTACCTGGAGAGCAAAGCTCGAGAGGTCCCATGATGTCATTCCAAACCTGAGACAGAAACACAGCCTTGCTGTGTATGCGTACCCATATACTGTTTTATATAGTATATGGGAAGGCTCATTCTCCACTGAATAAATATTAATTACATACAAGAACACGCTGACACAGATTTGAATGTTTGAACATTGTATTCAGGGAACAGTTTACAACTGAGTTTTTTTTTTTTGCAGAGAAACATAAACGTTAGCGGTATAACTTTGTTTGTTTGAACAGTTTAAATGATATGCTGCTCTTCGTGTTTTCCGTGTGAAGTTCCTGTTGGGAGAAACAGAACAAAAATGAGTGTAAGCGGTTCAGTGAGGCATGCACCCCCCTTCCCTGCCGCTGATGGCTGGAAGATTTCATTAAAATCAGTGGGTCTTACCTATTAGGAGTCACTGGAGTCAGAAATCACTGCTATCCATTTGCGCTTCACTGGCTTTATGTTGTGTGAGGTGAAATGTGTGAGAGATTGGTTTCTGTAACCGCTGAAACAACAGTGACATCGCGAGCCATTTCAAATGTCAGAAATAATGTTGTAGTATTGATGTGACATCAGAACAATAGTACAACAACATTTTTGACCTCTGAACTGTCTTTCCATATACTGTTTAAGCAATATACCCCTCCAGGGAGTGGGTATACTGGTGGATTTACCATGGCTGATGTGGTTCGGTCATGAGGTACAGAAGTGGAAAATCCACTAGTATACCCACTCCCTGGAGGAGTATATTGCTATTATACAATGGCACAATTTTTTTGTTTGAAAAAATTATATAGAAATACTTTTTGTTTTCCTTTTTAATGATTTTTTGTTAATTTTATTGCTCCACCAAAAAAATAGTTCTTTGGTGCTAGGTAGAGATATCCCGTGAGGCTTCAGTTTTTTTAATCGCACTGTGTTCTGACTCAGAAGTGAGATATGTTTCTTTTTTAAAAATGTGATAGGCAGGATTCACAGTTAGTGTTGTGTTTTTATGTTTGTTCGCAAACTTCGCATGCTGTGAATCGTAAAGGGCTGCAGTGTATAACCTCATGCTTCTGGTTCACTGTACGATCCAGAGAGAATTTATTGGAAATGGCAGGGTGCCGGTGTGTGAAAGTTTGAAGGCTTGCCATTTGAGAACTGCGGAAGGTTGACTGGTGTATTTTTGTGATGGAGTGCAGATGGTATTCAAATGTGACAGACAGCAGGTAAGGCTGTTGCGAACGGCTACTGAGGAGCTGTTTCAAAAAAATACAGTTTATATTTTTAAGAGGGTTATGTGCGGGAACTGCTAGTACTGTGACCAGTTATGGAATTGAGGTCAGCATCGTACTGTGTTTGCCACTGTTTGGTTTATAGCAGTTGGAGTGATTTTTGCAAGGGTTCATGCTATGGCTGACTGGCAGCTGGCACCTTTTCCAGTGGGTACACTGGAAGATTTACAACACTGAAAAGGTACCAGCCAGCCAATCAAGATGCAGGATTTGGTGTGTTTTTTTTTGTGCCCATTGTATAATATCTGATGGTGTATAGTGGAGTGTTGTTCTGTACAGAATTACATTCCTTTCAAAATGCTGTTCTACTACAGTCCCATGGTCATGGAATGTGATTCTACCCTACTGTGGTACAACAACATTCTAGATCCTCTAGAGACTGCATGAATCAGTTTCACTTTGAAACCAAAAGAACTCACGATACACATATTTCACACAGTACTATACATTATCAAAAATACAGGGTAAGCAACTCTATGCATAACCAGTGTGTTTTGCCACCTCTGGGTTCTGATTCCCATGGACCTCTCCAGCTACAATCTCGAGGTCAGAGGGAATCAGACCCCTCTGTGGCAGAATGCACTGGTTTTGCATAGTTGCCCATCCAGCAGTACTCTAGTTCCCATCTTTTTCTCTGTATTGTTGGAAGCAGTAACAGTCATACCTAGGTTCTTATGTTGCTGAGTACCAGTGATCTGGGCTATAGGGGGTCATGGGAAGGATACTGGGCTGTTACAGATGTGGGCTGGCAGTATGAATAAGCATATTGCGGAGACTGGGGGGTGTCCAATCTGTCACAGACTGAAAAAACCCAAGGAGGAGGTATTGTGGCCTGGTAGAGAATTGGAGAGGATGGATAGTGGAGCTGGAGCAGGAGGGTCTAACTCAGGGAGTGATATGAGGACACCGCAAGGGAGGAACATCAAACTGAGGGAGGGGATGGGAGGGTGTGTGGGGGCAAAATGAAAAGGAGGCCTGGCACTCAAGGGACGGCTCCAGTCAGGAGGAAGGAGTTAATGCACAGCATTGCAGAGGGGGCAGGTAATAAGTTTGCAGTGCTTGCAACATTGGGGAAGGAGGAGGGAGTGAAGGATCTCAAGAAGGGGCAGGAGAGGGAAATGGGGAATGCACAAGGGATGGTAGTAGGTCAGAGGAGGGTGGCAGGAGAATGGTGTTGATCCTTGGGGTATGGGTTGATGGGGCAGAACCCGAAACAGTAATGATCAGTATGCAGGTGACAGGCTACACTTGAATGGGGGTAACAAGGCATTATACCACTATGTACATGGATTATGGTGGAATGTCATGCCACCAGCATCAGGTAACCATTGCTCCTTGCTTACGCAAACCATTGCTTCATGCCTACTGCCATCCCCTCGGCTTCAGCCTCTGGGATTCTGCTGCACTCAATTCTGCATTCAACCTTGCAAGGTCTCAGCACTCAATGCTCATTACGATCTCAGCATGCCATGCTCATTCAGCTCACCAGCTTTTCAGCTCTCAATCAATTTCTGGGGCATGCCAGCCATTCTATTCTGACACAGGGTTCTTGCAGCTGACGGTCTCGCTCTACATTTAGTCTGCATCTTGAGCATGTCCAACTAGGGGCAGGATCCTTCTCACTTGGCCCTTAGTTGGGAATGTCCTCACCCTGGGCTTGGCTTTAGCTGCCTGCTATGTGACAGCAGCTCCTGGTGTAGAATTTAAGACTAGTGGTGAAGGGTGGAACAAATTACCTCCTTTGGCTCTAGTGTTCCACTATAACATTTAGCAATTGACTTTAGTGGTTTCCCTAGCAAGGCACCTTCACCACATTCTCAAGAATGTGTTGGAGAGACACAAGGGAGCCCTGATTACAATGGGCAAGTAGAGTGTCAAAATATGGTTAAAACAAATGGACAGACTAGATTGACCTTGTAGTCTCCTTCTGCTGTCAACTTCTTTGTTTCTATTTTTCTATGTCATGGTATACTAGGAGGGAGTTTTGGGCACTTGTCTGTGGACATACTTGTCAAAAATTTTCAGGGCTATATACCAGCCAGCAGATAATATTTAGAGGCCTGTTTTATGGCATCATCGGTTATCGAGCCCTTTTTTTCATACCACCGTGCACCAGACATGGAGTGCACTATTTATTAGTGCTGATCTACAAGTGGAAATGTAACATTTATAAACAAGAATGAATGAGACAGCTACAGAGTTGGTGGGACAGTCAGCATGAGTAATGTATAATTATACCTGAGCCTTGTTGGATAGTCAGCTACAAAAATTTATTTCTTGTCCTGATTGCAGGCTTTTGCAGCTGATTGCAGCACTAACCAGTACCACTATGCTATGGTGGCACACTGGTGGCTGGTTAGCAAGTGATCCCAGATCAGTTTGGAAACTGGTCCCAGAGTCCCAGACAGAGCAGTGCTCAGACATCCAGTGAAACTGTTCACAGACCAGTACTTCTTGCGGGAGATGCGGTGATAAGGACGAAGGTTAGAGCACTGCTGGTGGAAATCCACCCTGGATGCCGACCATCTTAGATTGATGGAACATTACCAATTCTATCAATCTGCAATCCTGTAAAGAGTTAAGAGACGGTTTCCAGTCTGTGACCCTTGAAGGTGCAAGGTTTTCTTCAGTCAGATGTCTGTATTGCAAGTTAAACAAAACTGAGAGTACAGAGAGGAAGACTAGCATTTTTTTTGTTGCTGTCTCTTGGTGCATGTGCACACAGAGCTAAGGCTAGAATACACCAGTCCGAGCCCCAGTCTCACCACAAATATGTGCTGAACTTGAACTTATAGTGGATACATTTAGCACCCTAGAGAATGTGGACTGTCCGGTCATTATGTGTAACCCCAACTGAATGGCATGACAAAGGCTGGCTGGGGCTAGGGTGAGAGGAACCTCACCTGAAATTCCCAGAATGAAAAGATGTAATGTCCTAGATATCTTTTAACAGAATGGTGGGCATGTTTGAATTTGTCTAGTGAAAACTCAATGCCTTTGTGCTCTGAGGAAAAATGAGAGTTGCTGCCTGCCTCACCAGTAGTGTGTAACATGACAAAGTTTGGAGGACTACCCAGCTTTGTGTGTTTACCATCTTGTGAGCTGAAACAGCCATACTTCACAATCCCATTTCCAGCAGTGGACAATTTGATCTGTGTTTCCAGTGTGGACTGCATGGGTGGGGCACCCTCAGAAGTCAGACCTAGCAGCATAAGCCTAACAGTTTGCTCTCAGAACTCAGATTACATATAACTGCTCATTTTTGACATACAAATATACAAAAGGGGCACATGCCTGCACATTAGTAACATGGGGGGGACAACTAGGACACCATGACAGAAAACATGGGTGACTTATGGAGGGTTACCTGGTGCTGGTGGCATGACATTTCACCATAATCCATGTACATAGTGGTGCAATGCTTTGTTACCGGGCAGCATTACTAACACTGCAGGTAGAACCACGTGGGTAGTTGATCGCACTGTTAGATAACCAGTTGTCCACAACCACTGGAGGTTCTTTAGACTGTTATGACAGCCACAGTGTCCCACAACTCTGATTCCATGTTAAAAAAAGAATGTTTCCCATGAAATTAGGGTGGAGAACATGTAACAAAAGTGTGTTTTTTCTTCAAGAAAACCCCCCAAACTCACCACAGAACATGTACACCCCCAAGAGCTTCTGGGGGCCTGGCAGCCCCCAGACCCCCGGCATTTATTTGTCCCTTTTCAAAAATTTCAGATTTAAACAGCCCCCAAAACAAAATTCTGGCTACACCCCTGCTCAGTGTATGCTTTTAAGACAACTGACAGGACTTTACACACCAGTGCCTCTCCTAAGTTTGTCTTCCCAAGTGTAAATGCTAAGATGGATATGTGGACCTATTCTGTAGTTGCAGCAACATAATGAAATGATCTACCAGCATCTTTATAACATGGTTTGGGACATGAAACTTTTAAAAAAACATCTTCAAAAATATTTTCTTAGTTTTTTAACATGTAAATGTTTTCGCTGAACTGTGATTTTGTACTTGATGTATTATATTGTATTTTCTGTCCTTTTTTGCTGTTGTTGTTTTATGTAACATCTTGACTATATTTTTTTTTATAGTCCAGGGTCATGTATGAAAAAGGGCCTTGGCTCATTACACTTACCTGGTCAACAAAAGTTTAAATAAAAAAAACAAACATAGACAGAATGGAGGTGGTCCAGAGAAGGGAAATGAAAATGGTGAAAGGAATGCACCAGAAAACCTGTGAGGAAAGACTGAAAGACCTCAATATGTATACCATTGATGAAAGGAGGGAGAGGGCTGGCCTGTCAGTGCAGCGGTTGGATTTCTGCCTGTGACGCTGGTGACCTGGGTTCGTGAATGGACTCAGGTCACCAGAGGGCCGGCCAGGGGGGAGAAGGATGGAGCATCACAAAGACTGCTCTCTTCTCAGGGGGGAGGTTTGGTATCCCATCCAGTGCTTGATGGACCCCTGTCAGAGGTCGCAGGTACCACAGCTACCAGTGTGTTACAGCTCTCGGGGGCGGATGCAGGATGTCATTGCATGTCCCCACCCTCATGCAAAATTGGGGAAGAAAAAATTCCACTGTCGGCTGCCTCCATGAAGCCAGCATCAGGCTTCAATTAACATCTCCTGCCAGCTTCCCCAGTCAGTCACCAGTTTCTCAGCATCAGAGCCAGTGCCATGACTCCACCCTCTGAGGGGTAAGTCAGGGGTCTCAGGGGAAGAGCACAGAACAGGACAGGTTGAAGTCGAGATGTGCCGTGACTAGCGGATGATCGGTGGCTGGCAGCAGGAGCAAAAAAGACTAAATTGATTAAAAAAAAGGAAGGAGGGAGAAGGGGAATATAATAGAGACATTCAAGTACCTCAAGAGGATAAACAAGGTTCAAGAGGGCAGCATCTTTCAGAAAAAGAGATGTGCAAGAACAAGGGATCACAATATGAGGCTGGGGGAGATGTATGAGTAATGTGAGGAAGTATGTTTTTCAAAGAAAGGGTGGTGGGTGCATGAAACAGCCTCCCTGTGGAGGTCGTAGGGGCTAAAATGATAGGTGAGTTCAAGAATACATGGGATAGACAGAAGGCAACCACAGTGGTAGGAAAAAGAAGGTATGCTGCAGATCATTTAGGATCTGGAGTTATGTAGGTGGGGAAATGGTCAGACTAGGTGGGCCAGGCAGTCCTTATCTGCAGTCAAATTCTATGTTTCTGTTGCATCTTTGGATCCTGATGCCACTGCTAGTCTGGGGAGCAACTATGTGAGGGTTGGCTGGTGTTGTCCAAAATGTATTGCCAAGCTGCTTTTGGACATGTAAATATTTCAGTCCCCCTTCCCCCGATTGTGAGTCAAAGTATAGCAGGCAATCCTAGAGGACATTGCAGGCCCCTTGCTACAAGAGTTAACAAGGTTTCTGCCAAAAACAGTTGTTTATGCATTCCCCTATCCCTTCTGAATATTCCCATTACCGTTACCATAGTATTGCTAAACACCTCATCTGAGTGAGCAGAGTATATGGGTAACAAATATGAGTATGGTCTACAGTTCTGTTTACTAATAGTGTTTTTTCTGTATAATACTGTATTGATTGCTACCACCATTATCTCTATGGTAGCATTGCTAACACCCTACCTGGGTGGATTGTGTCCTATGGTTAGTTGTCAAGGACCTACCGGAACTGGCTGCTGCAAGTACTGATCCTGCATGACGATAGTGTTTAAATTGTTTATTACTGGTGCTATCAGGCCCACCCACCAGCACAGCAGTAGTGCTATTACTTACAATACCAATGACCCAGGTTCAGAAGTGAACTCAGAGGGCCAGCTGGAGGAAGGAGGATTGATGGGACCACTCTCCTCCTCTGGGGTGGAGGGAAGAGGGGACGGGCTTGGTGCTCAACTGGCCCCTAGTGGTAGCCAGGGGAGAGGCAGCGTGAGCCGAAGAAGTGGGGTAGACATGGTAGACATCGGTGCACAGGCCTTGAAATCAGCATATGCCACATCTCCCATGGGGAGAAAATGGAAAAACTCCTGGTCATGCAGGATGACCATGGGGCTCCACAGGCCCTGCACCCAGCAACACAAGTGCCTCCCAAAAATCTGGATCCAGTCCTGCCTGGTTGAGGGACTTCCCACCACCCTGCCACAAAGGGCAAACCATGGGGGACTCCAGGAGAGGTAAGCCCTGGGGGAAGCCGGGGTGATGGGAATGAGAGGACCTTTGGGAAGGAGGGCCAACCAGGATAGGAGAGCATGAAAAAGAAATACTGGTGCTATCACCCACACTGCTATTGTAATTTTGCTAACTCCCCTCATGCTGGATAGTGTCCCAGAGCTATGGGTCAGTGGACAACCTGTTTTACTTGCAGAGTGCTGTTACCCTTCCTTATTGCAAACATGCTCCTTGCAATATTAATGCTGCTGAACTGCTTACCCAGAGCACTGCTAACAACCTATAGAGCCCTAAGAGATACAGGAGGTTATCACCCTGGATCTCATGCTGATACCAAGGCTTAATGATCACCCTGAGCAACCATTCAGAACCCGAGCCTTCCCCCCGCAATATGCTCGTCACATAGGACACCAGACCCTGGTGGCACATGAGGAATGCTACGGGTTTGCTTGACATGGTAATGTCTCCAGGAGCACACACCTGCCACTCCTTCCTAGGACTAAAACCTAGAGACTAAAGCATTACTTCCGAGCCATCAGAAGTCTTACAATAATTTTTTTTTTTTTTTTTAGTCTTTTGGTAACTGGTTAAGGCCCACTAGGCACAAGTGCCTGTTTTCAGGGGTGACCTGGGAGCACTGGGTGGTTACATGACTTGCTCAGAGTCACACAGTATGCAAGTGGAGGTTGTGAGAATCAAACTCAGTTCTGGTCTGCTGGATGTATCAAGCTTGTTCACACCTCATTCCTCTAACCTCTAGGCTATACTGCCAGCCATTACTCCTACTGTCCTGCAACGTCCACTCTAACCCAAGCCCTGCTGGTAGCTCTGCATCTGGCACCCACAGCCAAAGACTACTGAACATAATCTCCCTAAATATCAGTAGTGTCCTATCTAAATTTGCCCAGTTTGAAGCTTGGACTGAGTTATTGCAGCCAGATGTTATTTGCCTAACTGAAACTTAGCTCAGACCACACATACCTGATGCCACAATCTCATTGCCAGGTTACAATATCTTCAGGGAGGAAAGAATAGGCAAGTGAGGTGGGGCTGCCTTATTTACCTCTGATCAGACCTGCATGCCTCTAAAATCATGATCAAAGACCTAACCAGCGACTATGAATGCCTGGCAATTAAGCTGTTGATAGGGTGAGGGCACAAATCTCTTGTCATCCTATCTGTATATACCCCACTGGATAATCAGAATTCAAGCAGAGTCACTTATTCACTGCATCATGCAACTCAGTCAGAACTGGGAATACATTGTTACTAGTGACTTTAACATTAGTTGGAATGCTAAATCCAGCACATCATAGGGATAAGATGCCCAGCCTAATTCTCACAAAAATGGTTACTGAGCACACCAGGGCCAATTAAGAAACAGGCACCGTGACACTACTTAACTGGATACTAGTTACACACCCTGATCAGGTTAAATTTGTCAAAAGTCTTCCAGATACCACTCCCAGGTGCAATGTCTATGGACAGTTATACAGACAAGGCTACCCTCGCACCCCTGGGATCAGTCAAGTCCAAAAAAAAAAATGAATGTGCCTGAATTCAAATCTTATTTGGCCCAAATTGATTGAAGGTTCTTAGATGCTAGCCCTGATATTGACTTAGCCCTAAAATTTTTCTTCTGCAAGTTCATACATGCCTGTGATAAATTTGCACCCTTTAAAAAATGTAAGGCAAGGAGAACCCTGTCCGGATGGATCACCTCCGAACTCTTGGCTGCATAATGGAGAGACACGGGGTCATGTGATGGCATCCAACTAAGCAGCAGCTGGGATACTGAGCTCCCCCCTCTGGCCGTCTTTATTGTATAATTTTATATTGTATTTCAGAGTTTTTTCGGTCAATTTCACCAGAAAGTAGCTGTATTAATATCCTACCATTGATTTGAGATCTCATCTGTGGAATTTGAGCTTTGGTTGGACCACGATGGAGGTGGATGGGAAGCAGGCCCTAATTAAACACACTCTCCTGCTTCCCGGAGAAGGCCGCAAAAGCAGAGAAACCAGGCCCCAGCTAGGCCGGACCGCTGGAGGAGATAAATGCCACAACCCACGCCATTGTCGGAGGATAAATTCTCCAAGAGCTTAACCTCTGAAGGATCTTCTTTGGAACTGACTGGGGAGCTTAAATCATTGCGAAATGACCTTTCCTCGGTTTCTAAAAAGGTCTCAGATGTTGAAGCCAGGGTTGTCTCCTCGAACAGTGGAGATCCAGGGCTAAAAGAAATAGTGGAACTCAGGCAGCAAGTGAAGTGGCTGCAGCTCAAAACTGAGGACTTGGAGGGGTGAAACCGCCGTAATAATTTGTTGATAATGGGCCTTCCTGAGCTGGAAGAAGGCCCAGACCTCATGGCCTTCTTGCAAAAGTTCTTCGTTAAAATAGTGGGCCCATCACCTATAAGCGCCTCCTACCATCTGGAAAGGGCTCACCGATCCTTGCGCCCCCGACCTACAGCTGGATCCCCCCCTCGTCCGATTATTATAAAGTTTCTCAGTTACGTGGAAAGGCAACACATCTATCTGAAGGCCCGGGAACTGAAGGAGATTTTGTGGGGAACATCAAAGATCCGAATCACCCAAGACTTACCCAAGGAGATCCGGAGAAGAGGGCAGCGTACCACCCTGTCGTACAAAAATTAATAGCAGCAGCAATTCCCTTTAGGATGGTGTACCCTGCAATGCTGAGAGTGACTGTCGGAGGTTCTACTGTTAATTTTGGTACTCCAGATGCGGCCCATAAGGAACTCGTCAACAGGCTCCCGGATTTGTTCAAAGGGACTGGCTGAAAGCTACCTGGTGGACTTTGGATGGTTGCACTAAATATTCTTTTAACTCATTCTTTGTATTTTAATGTGCCTGGTTTCCTTTCTCTGGCTTCTGCCTGTGCCTCCCTACTTAATTGCTTACCTGTTTTGTCTCGCTCTCGCCATGCCTCGCTTGCTGTTCTGGTCTTCCCTTCGGGGTCCTCCTTACGGGCTGTCTGTCAGGGCTGGATGGGGGTGAGTAGTGGGGTTTGGGTCCCGGTGGGGGCTCCCAGTACGTCTTTTTTAGTATTGGCGTTTCTGCGGAGGAACCTCTGTTTGGGGGGTTGCTGTTTCCGGGGGGAACTTCCGGGAGGTCGGACCACTTTGGGTTCTGTGGTTATAGCAGTCCCCTCCAAAACAGCGACCCTGGATCTGGCAATGCTGGCGAGTCCTCCCTGTCATCCACTGGATTAGTACCTGGAGTGGTGGATTTGTGATCGCCAGGGACGGCGTGGATTCGGGTTAGTGTGCCTGACAGTCGACCTCAGGGAGAATTCATGGGAGTCATGCTGGCTTCATTGGGGTGAGTGGGACTTGGCTTCCCTGGATAACTCGGGCCTAGTGGTCCTTTGTGTCTGTCTTATTTCTTCTTTTTTAGATGCCCTATCCCTCCTATCTTTGTGGTGTATTGGTATGTTTTATCTTGATGTTGGGTGGGTTGGGGTGGGGCAGTGACTATTGGGGAGGGTCTTAGTGGGCTTGCTCGCTGGATGTGGGATCGCGAGCCGTGTGTCAGGATGGTTGCTAACCTCCACCTGGGGCTGGATTTGGGAGGAACTGGGTTTGTTAGCATAGGGGTCTTGCTCTTCTTCAGAGTACTTTCCTACCTAGTAGCATATGGGTATTCGCTTCCGGCTTTTGGGGGTGGGAGGTTCGCATGGGGGTTTGGGAGGTCTGTGATGCGGGTTAACGGATTATATGTTGGGCTATATCTTTTTGGACCTCCAGCTGTACATAGTTTTTTGGGGGTTTATAGTTGGGGTTGTTTGTGGGGGGACGGGGTAATGTATGGTACGAAACAATTTTGGTCTGTCTGTCCTCTTTAGAGGGAAAAGGGGGTTTTCCTGGCATATGCGGATGTCCCACCATACTTCAAACTCATGTTTGGAGAAGGGATATGTGGGGAGAGGAGTAACCGGTTGATTCTGCACCTAACCTTTTTGTATTTGGGTCAATCTGTTTTAAAGGCCTTTTCTGGTTAATATGACTGTTTGTGGGTCTTTGGATTTTTGGGGAGGGGGGAGGTTACTTTGGGTTTCGGACCTGTGTATGGGAAGTGCACCTTACTATTATGTCTAATAATCACTCTGTCTGGATATCTAACTGGTTTGGTATATTTTTAAAATGGCTAGAAGTACAGCTAAGTTAGCATCGTGGAATGTTAGAGGGCTTAGGATCGGGTCAAACGCTTGCAGGCTTTTAATCACTGCTCACTGCTCCACATTGATATTCTTTTTGCAGGAAACACACCTATGTCGTGATGAAGCTAGGTTGCTCTCTGATCTGGCTTTTCTCAATTTTATCTTGCTGGGAACTCTTGTTTCAGTAAGGGGGTTGCGGTTCTTATTAAACGGCATGTACTTTTTATCAAGGACCTAGTTCTCTCTGACCCAGAAGGGAGATATGTTCTAGTGAAAGGTAATTTAAACGGAGAAAGTGTTGTTCTTGGCTCAGTGTATGGACCAGTGGGGGGAAACCCTGAGTTTTTTATGATGTTGGAGAATAAGTTGGCTAGTTTATTGCCTGTCCAAATTATACTGGGGGGGGACTGGAATGTACCCTTTTCGTCGACCTTAGATAGGGAACCTCAAGATAGGCGCACGTCTTCCCCGGCTCAAAATGCTTTCCGTGAAATGATTTCGTTGTTAGTCTGGGCGATCCTTGGCGCCCCACAACCCTTTCTGTCATGTTTTTCCTTCCATTCTCAATCACATAGTACCAAGTCAAGATTAGATATGATATTAGTCAGTCTCTCTCTTCTCCCGCATGTTTCTCTATCGGGTATTGAACCGATTATTGTGTCAGATCATGCCATTGTCTGGGTACAAATGTTTTTAAACCCTGCCTACTCTCGTGATTCCATGTGGCGATGAAACACTCAGTTACTAAAAGACCGTCACTGTGTCTCGGAAATTAGTTCCAGGATATCTCTTTTTCTGGCTGACAATGTAAACTCTACCCCTCGGGTTGATATGATATGGGGAGCTCTAAAATGTTATCTTAGGGGTGACTTTATCAAAATGGCTTCCTTTAGAAAGAAGGCATGTTTAGCTAGGTCGTTGGAGTTAGTAGGTAAGATTAGGGATTTGGAAACTAGATATTTGTCAACTTCCTCGGCATCGGACCTTAAGGAGCTTCTTTCAGCTAAGAACGAATACTCAGACCTCCTGAAAGATAAGACAGAATACTGCCTGTTGAAAACCCAGACTAAATATCTGGATCTTGGTAAAAAATCTGGTAAGTTACTAGCTTTGCATCTGCGGGCTCTTGAGAGCTCGAGGATTATCCCTTTCCTGATCTCCCCGTCTGGTAATAGTGTCTCTACACCCAGAGACATTGCGTATGTCTTTAAGGAGTACTTCTCCGGTCTCTATAGCCGCTCACCGGCATGCCACCCCAAAACGAATGTCAAAGAATATATAAGAGAAATAGGTGTCCTGCATATCAGAATCCCAACAAGCGACTCTGCTAGCCTCTATCTCAGCTGAAGAAATAAGATGTACTATTGCTTCCTGGCCTCTGATATAGGCGGGTCCGGATGGATTCCGGCAAATTTCTATAAAGTCTTTGTTAAGGATTTAACACCTATTCTTCTCAAGTTATATAATTATTTCTGTCTCATCTGAACTTGATCCTGCCTTATTTGAAGCTACCATAGTTTTAATCCTTAAGGCAGATAAGGACCCTCTGATCCGGCTAGTTACCGCCCTATTTCCTCCAAAACTATGATATTAAAATACTAGCCAAAATACTCACGAAGGATTAAAAGATCTGGTTGGAGCTTGAGCCTCAAGCAGACTGTTTTCTTCCGGAGGTCAGCGGCTGACCATTTGAGGACCTTGTCACATATCTCGGCATGCCGGTCTATCTCAAGTTCTGCTGCTTTGATATCTCTTGATGCTGAGAAAGCATTCGAACGGGTTGACTGGTCCTTCCTATGGACAGTAATGGGGAAATGGGCTTTCGGCCTCTTTCTTGAATGCGATACAGGTATTTATAGATGCCTCTCTGCTAAAATTTACTGTAATGGGGTCCTGTCTCCCTCTTTCCGTCTTTTGCTGGTACCAGGCAGGGTTGTCCTCTCTCCCTGCTGTTTAATCTATATTTGGAACCCTGCTGATTAAACTTAAGTCCTCTCCCTATGTGAAAGGTATCACGCTCTACAGGAGGGAATTAGTTTTGTCTGCCTATGCAGATGATGTCCTGCTCCATCTAATAGAACCTGTGTCTTCCTTAAAGGCAGCACTAGATATTATTAGGCAATTTGGTTCTTTTTTGGGTTACAAATTAAACATCTCCAAATGTGAAATTTTCCCCTTAAATAATTATACATTCAAACAAGATTTCCTTCCTTTCGGAATGAGGTGGACTCCCAAATCAATTAAATATTTGGGAATTCACTTTTCCACTGACCCCTCACTTCTCAAAAAATTAAATCTGATTAGAGTTAAAGACTCGATTAGCCAAGACCTACAACGTTGGTCAGCTCTTCCTATCTCACTGTGGGGCAGAATAAATATTATCAAAATGAATGTTCTCCCCCGGATTTTCTATCCGCTGAATCTTACTAATCTCTGGGTCCCTCTTTCCTTTTTTCAACAGTTGCACCGACTGTTTCTACTTTTATCTGGCAAGGAAAAGGGTCGATGTTCCTATGCCACCTTGTCAATTCCTAAGGAGAAGGGGAATGAGACTTCCTAACTTCCTTCTGTATTATTAGAAGCCCACTTCTCTAAGTTAGGAAATGGTTTTCACGAGCACTGAGAGCTCCTGCCCAATCTGGCTCCAAATGGAGAGGGCCTTTCTTTCCGAAATTAGAGTTGATATGTTCGCTTTATTTTATCAGACCCCAAAATCCTCTCAGCAGCTGGTCTCTGATGAGACAGTGGCGGTTTCTCTTAGAGCATGGGCACAAGTCTTAGTCTTTTCGGATCTCTAATCTCATGGATCTAGGGCAGCCGATAGTTCTCAACCTAATATTCGAGTAGGGGAATCTTGGATAGGACCAAGCTGGCTTCCACAACTTAAAGATTCTAGGGTGGAACACTTGTTTGGTTCTGGTTCGCTTCTTACTTCAGACGATATTCTTATCAGGTTTGATATACCAACCAAAAGTATTTTCAAGGTGTTTCAGCTCCGGCACTTGGTGGGTAGTAAATCTGGTACTGAGGCCAGAAGCTCGGTTGTACACCCCTTTCTATCTAGTATTATAAATCTGGCTTCTCAGCTTCATTCCATATCGCTGATTTACTCTTACCTTTTGGATTTTAACTCACAGGAGGAAGTTGGGGGTCCCTTGATCTGGACGCGTCTTCTTCCCAATGAGGTTCCGCTCTGGAGAAATTTTTGGTCTAATTTATATAAATACCATACCCAAGATAGGTTTCATTTAGTACAATACAATATTGTTAACAACCTCTATTATACTCCCGTTAAACTTTTTCAGCGCAAACTGATTTCCGGCTCAGATTGTTTCAGGTGTTCACAGGCCGAGGGCAACCTAATCCACATTTTCTGGGAATGTTCTAAAGTTGCTCCACTGTGGTCTTCGATCCAAGACAATCTGGACTCCCTTCTGGGTCTGAGTAGGTTTTTCCGTCCCGAAATCTGTGTGCTGGGTGACCTTTCTCATATAGACAGTGTGGAGCGTAGATATCACATGGCCTTATTATCTATGGCTGTCAAGAAACTGGTTTTAAGACATTGGAAGGACCAGCTGGTTTTATCACACGCTGAATGGTTAAAGGAGGTGATGTTGTATCTCCAATCCGAAAATTTGATTGCAAGTTACAAGGATTGTATGGATCTATTTCACAAAAGATGGGGTAAACTGCAGTCCTTTTGTTTGTCCTAATGCTTGGATCTGCTGACCTGATCCCTTGGCCCTCATATAGCACATATAGTGTTTCTAGTTTTTTTATGTTATTGTGGTTCCTAGACCTGTTCCCTTTCCCTGGTTAATAAACTAAACTGTTCTAGGTTACAAAGGTAGTAGATAAATAGATTTTGATATCCAGAGCTCAGGGTTTTTTTGTGTTGGGTGGTCTGTTGCTGGTGCCCTATAATTGGGATGGGGGTTGGGGGGTTGAGTGGTGGGGATCATATAGTTTTTCTGGAGGTTTGGTTGCAGGATATGTATTTCATGTTTTCTTCACCTTTTAAACATTTCCGAATATCCTGTACATTTATTTTATGGGGAAGGGGATATGGGTTCTGTTATGTTTTCTGGTTTGTTCATTGTTACTTCTTTGTGTGGGTTGTATTGTTTGAAACTAATAAACTTAAATTTCAAAAAAAATAAAATAAAAAAATAATGGAGAGAGACAATCTGTGGATATTGACAAGGAAACAGGGTCCCCTGTCAGCCTGCAAAAGTACAAGGAAACCCACAATAAGAGCACCAGTATGATTAGAAAGGCAAACTTTGACATCTATAAGAAACATCAGACCCAGAACTGGAGCAATGGCAAAAGATTCTGGGATACCTCAGAGCTCCTTGGAAAGGAATTAAAACCACTCATCAAATGCTCAGGGTGGAAGGTTCAGAGGTCCTCGATCCCACTGAAATTGCCAATTACCTCAATAAAAGCTTTTACTGATCTCTGTTCTATTATCCCCACAGAGCCTGTGCAGGCCACCTGCAGGGAACCTGGTTATGAAGTTTCCCAAATATCAGGCTCTAGCGCCGGCCCGGTGGCATTGAGGGCTGAGGTGCTGGACACCTTAGCTCAAGCCACACTGGTGACCTATGTTTGGGAACAAGCACAGGCCGTCGGGGGTCAGCAGGTAGAAGGATTAAGCATCCACAGGACTGCTCTCCTTCTCTGGGGTGGGGGGATTTCAGTTTTCGGCACTCCACTGGCCCCTAGCGGCTGCTGGGGTCAGTGCTAATCTGCAGCTAAGGGAGAAATGGGAGCTGGCTAAAGAAAGTGCATGTGGAAGCATCGCGCTGTCACCGCAGGCATCATTGCACACCCACCTCCACACACAAGGGAGTAAAGCAGAAATAGCCCTGAAGAATGAAGTTGTCCCTGCAGCACTGCCTCCCAAGAAAGCACCTCCTGGTATTGATCCATTGGGTGGTTGAGTCGCTCCATACCACCCTACTATGAAGGGTAAGTCATGGGAGCACAAGGAAGGGGGTCTGACCTTCAGGGGTTGGCGCTGGGGTGACAGCTGATGGCAGGCTTGCAGCCAGGAGCTCCGGAAGAAATAACACACAAAAAACCCCCCAAAAAAACAGGATATGAACCAGAGTACACTAAATTCTACTTTAAGGCTGTTTCAGTTAAAAACACCTTGAAATACATCAGTAGGGTACTTGCCAAAACTACGTGGGCGTGTGATTCGGTTAATAAGAAACTTCTTGCCCTGGCACTGTAGGAACTTTTCTACCACATGTCTAGAATTTTTTATATTTCCCTGTGCTACTCACTCTTCCCCAAGAACTGGAAATCCACGCAGTCTACACCAGGTTTCAAAAGCAGAGACATCACTAGCCTTGCCAATTGCAGACTCATTTCTGTTTTCTGTCCCCTATCCAAGGCCCCTGAGAGAATAGTCTCTGATCAACTTGTCACATATCTTGAAAAATACAAGGCCGGATTTTCAAAGTGTGATGCAGGGCTCATGTCAAGCTCTGCAACACAACAACTGGAATCTGGTGGTGCGCCAAACACTTTTGCAGCAGCCGCATCTGATTTTGAAACATAGAAACACTGAAACGTAGAAACATAGAAATACAGAAACATAGAAGTTGACGGCAGATAAGGACCGCAAGGCCCATCCAGTCTGCCCATTTTTTCTACCTTATGAATGTGCCATTGGCCTTTGCTCTGTCAATGGCCTATCTATTCATAGTCATCTGCATTGTTCTCTTATGCCTATCCCATGCCTGTTTGAAGCCCTGCACTGTATTCATATCCACCACTTTCTGAGGTAGGCCGCTCCATGCATCCACCACCCTTTCTGTGAAAAAGAACTTCCTCACATACACCTTAATTGACCTCCCTCTAATCTCATGCTGTGTCCTCTTGTCCTGCTATTTTTCTTATATTGAAAAATGTTAGACTCTTTCACCTTGTTAATCCCCTTAAGGTGTTTGAATGTTTCAATCATATCACCTCTCTCCCTCCTTTGCTCTAGGGTATACATACCGAGCTCAATTAATCTGTCCTCATATGTTTTATCACGCAGTCCCTGCACCATTTTGGTTGCCTTTCTCTGGACTGCCTCAATTTGGTTAATGTCCTTGTGAAGGTGTGGCCTCCAGTACTGCATGTAGTACTCCAAATGGGACCTAGCCAGTGTCTTGTAAAGAGGGATTATTACCTCCCTCTTATGAATTGTGATACACCTACTAATACACCCCAGCATCCCTCTAGCCTTACCTAATGCTTTAGTGGTCTGCTTGGATGATTTTAGGTTATTGGTGATGATGACACCCAAGTCTCTTTCTTCCCTTGTGACTGCCAGCAACTCCCCTCCCAGCCTATAGGTGGCTTCAAGGTTTCTCTTCCCTATGTGCATGATCTTGCACTTCTTTGCGTTAAACCCCAGTTGCCACTCTTCTGACCATTTTGCTACTTTATCCAGATCTCTTCTCATTCTGCCCACCCCATCTGGATCATCTACTCTGTTGCAGATCTTGGTGTCATCTGCAAACAGACAAACCTTAATCTCCAGTCCATCTGCAATGCCACTGATGAAAATATTGAAGAGGACTGGCCCCAGAACTGATCCCTGAGGTACCCCACTTGTGACTTGCATCTCTTCTGACTGTATACCATTTACCACCACTCTCTGTTTTCTGCCCGTCAACCAGGTTGCCACCCAGTTGACCAATGTCAATCTTCTATGTGGAACAGTATTGAAAGCTTTGCTGAAGTCAAGGTAGGTTGGATGCAGTTGCAATAATTTTAGGGGCGTCATTATAGGGAGGGACAAGGGGACAGGTCCCCCCCCCCAACATTTCATCATTGCAGTTTTGAATAACTTGCTGTAAAATCCTCTTACAGTTGTGTCCCTCCCAACTATTACAACAAAGTTACTCCACTGGATAATTTACCTGATTTGTCAGCTTGCACCAAATCTTTGGAGCAAGCGCTGTAAACAGGGTCCCTTGGATTGATGCAAGCAAGCTAGATCACAAGAAGCTGGTCTAACTTGTGGCAATTGATGCATGGGATAGAAAATGCCATTAGATTGCTGCAACTCCAGTGTGCCATGTCTATGGTGCACCCAGGGCTTGCGGTAATCTAGCCCCTTTGTAAAATCTGCCCACAGTGTCCATTGTGTATAGCAGCGTTCCTTCCAGAAGCTCCACAGCACCAATACAGCCCTATTGGAATACATCTGCTATGTTCATGAGGCCCTTTACAATGGGGACCTTGTCACAGCTACATATAAATGTGTCAAGCCAGGATGAAGCACAAAAATGCTGCAGAATATCACAGCATACTGCAATTTACTGCAGAGGCCATTGTAAATCAATGGCAATTAAGCCCTTTTGTCATGCAGGATTTTGTGACATGTCATTACTGTGAGTTACTGCACTACATCATGGCTGACACATCTGTATATATCAGCCTTAGTAAGGCCTCTGACCTGGTCAACCATAAGCTTATACTTAACAAACCCCTTGGCCTGGGTTTATCACAGAACCACAGTTGACTGGTTCTACAGCTATCTCAACAATCACTCCCAGCATGTGAAGATTGATAAATCTTTTTCTGACACTAGAGCAGTATCTTTTGGTGTCCTCCAGGGCTCCATCTTGTCTCCATTCCTATTTGGTCTCTTTATAAATCAACTGCCTGATGCCTGTTAGTCAGCCAATGTACTTCTCTATGCTGATGACAATGTCATCTGTTCCAAAAATCCCCAGCCTCAGCACTGCTCTCGAAAGTAACTTCATGTTACTAGAAAGTTGGTTCTCCCAAAACAAACTGGTCCTCATTACAAAAAAACAAAAACAAAGATAATGTTCTTCTCTAGCCTCCCACAGAAAAGGAAAGTTTCACCCTTTGTCATCCAAAATGGCTATAACAAAACCTTGAACAGGTGAAGAACTTCAAATGTAATACCCCAAAGTTGGGGTTACCCTGGCAGTTCCCTAGTAGTCCCCAGTTTCCCCAGTGTACTCCGGTAAAGGTGCCCAAACCACAGAGCACAGAATAAATCATGTAGCCAGGTTGCTATGCCAGAAAAAGTAAACAATATGCCCAGGATAGAATGCTGTATTGAGCTGCACATGCACAGCATTCTACTTCAAGAATCCAGAACCAGAGTGTTATCTTTTGAAAAAGTTTTATTCTGTTAGAGAGATCCCTGGTAGCTGTTGATGAGAGGGGATGCAGCAAGTGTAAGGGGACAAGAAAAAGCCAAGTGTAAGGGGACAAGAAAAAGCCATCCCCTAGGGCTTGCCTGCATGCCTGCTCTGCCTCCAGCTCCTGAAGACTGCCAGAAGCTGCTGCGCGATCGTTGGTGCCATCAGGGCAAAAGAAAAGTAAAGAAACAGTCCCGCTGTGTGCCCGAAGGGCTTGGTGCCCCATTTTCTTATTTTAATTTTAAAAGTTAATGCTTCAGTCCCCCAGAGGCAGCGATCACACTGCTGCATCATTGCTTGCTGTTCCATGAATTTGCAAGGTCCCCTGCTGTCTGGTACCTGCCTACAATTCCCCTCCCACTACGAGCAACACCTCCTACCTCCCGTCTGCATCTGCTTCTCCTGCTTTGGTGTTGTGAGTCAGCGGCAGCACACTGCTACATGCTATCCACCTCAAAACTAAAGAAAATAGCATTTTACTTATTTTAAACTTTTGCGCTAGGTGCAAAGTAGAATGTCACAGCGCCATGAAGGGGTGGGCCAGGGGCTCTGAATTGAAATAAATTAAGCTGTTAGGGCATGGTGACACCCACGGGGAGGGTCTAGTGCAGAAAGGCCATAGAAGAGACCATGAATATTAATTAAGGGGGCAAAACAGGGCAGGACAAAAGGAAAAGAGTGGCAGCAAGTCCCCAGGTAGGCCTAGATCTTAAAGAGGCCCTACCACAAAATGGCCATGATTGTTAAAAGGACAAGTATAGGCCCAGAGTTTTAAAAGACAACAGGGCCCATTTGGAAGCAAAAGGAGCTCAGCCAGAGAGGCCAAGTCAGACAGATAGGCCCAACAGGAGGCCCAGTACAGTTAGAAGGGGCCCAGCCAAGTTAGGTCCACAAGTGTTAAGCAGAGCGACTAGGCCCAAGTCTTAAAAGGGCAAGTTTAGCCCACAGATGTTAAAAAGGGTGAGTTAGGCCCACTGCTACTTAAGGGGGAACGCAAGGCCCAGGACCCATAGCTAGTCATTTAGGCACACAGATGTTATAGGGGCCCAGAAGCATAAACAACCCCCAGGTGTAACAGAAGCCTAGCTAGCCATGTAGGACCACCAGTGTTAAAGGGGCCTGGTCAGACATCCAAGTTTATAGCCTTCCCGAGAGCCTATTCCCCACTGTAGTATACCCACAGTAACAGGAGAATCCAATTTAGCTAGAGGGACCCCTTGTTAGTTAGGTCCACTAGAGCTATGGTTCACCCAGTAAAGTAAATTGCCTGTATATTTACTGTGGTCTGGACACTGAGACTATATATTGACCACTACAGTAGAAACTGAGACTTTACTTGCATTGCTATTCATCCTACAAACATTACTGAGTGTCAGAACTGTCTTGCATTGTTTTGTGCCAGCATTTCAGTGCTGAAAAAGTACCTGAATCAGTCTTCAATAATCTTCAGAGTCACTTCACCCTGGTGCAGCCCTGTCAGTCTTCATCAATTCTTCAGAATCATCTTCCAGTGTATCCAGAAGCAGCCAACAGCAACTCTATGAAGAGCCGTACCGTAGTCGTCGCGAATTTGCATCATCCTGTTTATTATTTTCCTTTTACAGTTTCCCAGTATGGCTGGGCCCAGTGCAAAATCTGCCATCTGTTTCTTATTTTCACATCAACAGTAGAGTACCATTTGACTCGTCAGTATCAGTCTTCTGAGTGAAGATCGGTTTGTTGTTTTCAGTGTGCCCTTGGCTAATCTGGCCATGGACCCCGATCTCAGTCGTAGTTCGACTTATGATTTCTTGTTTTTGTGTGTATCCTTGGCTCATCCAGCCTTGGGACCCAGAAGACCAACATGCTCCGACATCCAGAGATATCCTTATCCAGACTTCTGCATTCAGTGGAGTCTGTGTCATCCTTCACATTTGGCAGTCCAGAAGTGAGCTGTATCTTCTTCTTTGTCTTTCACCTGGCAATCTAGAAGTGGATTGTGGTGGGTGGTTTGCATCAGATCTTTCATCTGGCAATCCAGAAGAGGATTGTAGTGGGTGGTTTGCATCAAATCCTTCACCTGGAAATCCATAAGTGGATTATGGCTGGGTGGTTGGCATTGTTTCCCCTTTTCTGGGCAGTACAGAAGGGGACTGTGGCCAGATCTTGTGTGTTCCCATTCCATCAGCTCTCAGTGAGTTCTTAGCCAAAGAATTCTTGTTCTCGGACGTGTATTCCAGCAACCCTAGAGAGGTGGGGTGTGGCCAAGAACTCATGGTCTGTTAAATCTTCTCTGCATCCTTTAGTTTTCCACAAAGGTTCTCAGAATTTCACTTGAAAACCTGTTTAGTGGCTTTTCTTTTCTTCTCGACGACAGAGAAAACAGACGTGCATGAACTACCAACCATCTACTTTATAGACTCTTCTTATAGCACATAGAGTGGCTGATAGTGTGAAATTTAAGTAACAATTAGAGGTGCACCTCAGGGTTGAAGTAGAAGTCTGAATAAGAATTAGTCTGAATAAGAATTAGGAGTAAGATGCTCTTACAGCATAGCTGTTACAGACAGTTGATCCATTCTGTAATCTTGATATAGAGTTCCCCTCTTATAGACAGTATAGATAGGAAACTCTTACAGCGTAGCTGTTACAGCTGATTATTATTTTACTCTTCTCTCCTCTTCATATAGAGAAGAAAAGTACTAGTATTGGCCTCAGGGCATTAGGAAGATAGGAGTAGTAGTATTTTATGTTGTTGTCAATCTCTTTTTCTCCTGTTCCCTACCATATAGTCTGTTGCTAAATAAACTGATTCCTTTCTCTAACCATGCCTCCTGCCTCTCCATTTTGGTGAAGAATATCATCAGGAACCCAAACAGGAAAAGAACTGTCTTACCACCTACTGGATGTACTTTGAAAGTCTGATTTATAGTATTCAGGCAATTGAAACATTTATCCTCATATCCAACTCTTTTTTCTCTAAAATTCCAAACGATCCCTCAGCTCGCTTCACTTGGCGTCATGGACAGGATACTTTAATTGGAGTCCAAAGAGGGAAATGGTTACTGGAAATGGAATCCAGAAGGCCATAAATCTCCAGCAGAGTTGGAGAAGTGGCACGGTTGAACCTGATTGTGATGCCATATTACTTTGGGGCACCCTAGTTGCCACAGTTCTCAGGGGACCCTACAGATTCATCCACCACCAATTTGGGAAAGTTAAAAAGTAAAATGCTGTCCATGTTCCGATTGTGTGAGCTTCCTGAGCGACAGCAAGTAGAAATGTTAATTGGACAACTCACTGGTGTGGCCCACCAAGAAGTTTGTGCATGGCCAGAGTGTGAAAAGGCATAGGTGGAGAAAATCTTCAACAGGTTATGTAGAATGCTTTATACCCGTGCGCTGTCCAATCTGAAAATGACATTTTTCTCAAGGGTGCAAAGAGTTGGTGAAACTTTACAGGAGTATGCTCTCAGCTTGCAAGAGGCCCTCAAGGGAATTGAAAGGTTGGATCCCCATGATTTCCATGACCCTGGTGAATTATTAAAGGAAAGATTCATAGAAGGGGTGAGAAGCAAGACTTTCCACTGAGAATTGCAGCTGCTGTCGAAACAGAACCAAGACATGCAATTTTTAAACTTTAAAGAGGAAGCTATTGAACTGTTAGGACATGAACGTCCCAGTGACAGATTGGATAGCCAGCAGTGTTGTGGGATAATGCCGAAGAATTATTGGATGGAACATCCGGTATGCTGCCGGACTGCAGTTGCCACCAGCTGATATGACAGAGACCAGAATGTGAGTGATTCTGCACCAAGAACCTCCAACCAAGAGACAAACAGGGAAAGAATGAGGTCTTCAGAGATGGAGCTGTCCATGAAAATGTGGCAGGAGATGAAAAGGGAACTCCAGAATCACAAAGAAGATTTGAGACATGAAATGAGAGACCAAATGGTGAGAGAATCAGAGTGGAGCTCATCTAGACCCCCAGCAGCCAGAAATATGAGGAGAAGGCCATCTGATTAGTTTGATGCAAATGGAGGCCCATGTGCAGCAGGTGCGGAATCAGTGGCCACATTGCAAGGAAATGCACTCAGGAGGCAAACACACCTGCCATGGCTTTAAACAAGAAATCCCCTTGGTGGTGGACCGAGCCTCGGAACAACTCACAGTAGGTCCATTAAGAAACTCAACTCAAGCCAGATTCATCAGAAATTGTCCAACCTCCACTATAAAGGTTAATAGAATTGAGGAGGAAGCCCTATTGGACACTGGCTTGCACATTACGACACTGCAGGGCAAGACCTTCTTCAAGTATTGGACAAGTGTTGCTAGCCTTGCTTGTAGAGCAGAAAGCAGCTAACTAAAAAAGCTACATTTTCTTAATAATTTAAAACTTATATCTCAGCAGGAGTCTGTGTCCATTGAGATTAAGTAGAAAGATACTTTATTAGAAGTAGAAGGGGTTTTATTTAGGGTTAAAAAAAAACAGAAAGAAAAGAAAGAAAGTCAGTGTGTGTTCTGTGCTGGGAAGGGTATTGTAGCAGCTGACTTTGCTAAGCCAGTAGGAGGAAATAGAGCTTAATTGGGGGTGTGGCTTAGACACTATAAAAGCAGGTGAGTCAAATTACAACTTCCTGTTGCTAGCCTTGCTTGTAGAGCAGAAAGCAGCTAACTAAAAAAGCTACATTTTTCTTGCTAATTTAAAACTTATATCTTAGCAGGAGTCAGTGTCCATTGAGATTAAGCAGACAGATACGTTATTAGAAGTAGAAGGGGTCTTATTTAGGGTTAAAAAAAAGAAAGAAAGTCAGTGTGTGTTCTGTGCTGGGAAGGGTATTGTATCAGCTGACTTTGCTAAACCAGTAGGAGAAAAGGGAGCTTAATTGGGGGTGTGGCTTAGACACTATAAAAGCAGGTGAGTCAAATTACAACTTCCTGTTGCTAGCCTTTTTTCTTACTAATTGCCTTCCATCCCACCCTTCCCCTCCACCCAGCCACCCTAAGCCAGTTCTACTTTTATAGCCACTGGATCTGTCTGTCAACAGGAACTTCCTGTTTGGCAGTAGGAAGGAAGGATCATAGAAACATTGGTTTTGTCAACCGTAAGGAAAAAAAGTAGCTCACTCCCCCCAGCTGCTGGTGGTCTGACATTGAACAAGGAGGAAGGAGGCTACTAAAGAGATAGAGTTGCTGTCCCAGAACAGGAAGGGTTAGAGTTGTAAGAGAGGAGAGTAAGCATACAGAAAAACAGGAGAGGGACACAAATAAGACATGATAGGAGTGGTGCAGTGCAATGGCTGTGGGGTGGCAGTGTTCAGGGAGACATTTTGGAGGCTACATGCTGCCTATTTGCAGGCACCCTCTGGTCTGAGAGAGGAGGTTGCCCATCTCCAGGCTGACCTGGCTAGGATTCGTGAAACCTCCTCCCCCACCCAGGGACCACCAGGGCCAATGCCACTACCTCAGAGGTTGCCAAAAAAAGGAGAGGCTGAACCAGGGTGGGCTCAGGGAGGGGAGAGGGTGGTGGAACAGAGTTGCATCCCTCCAGCTGTACCTCTCCACAATTCATTCGCTCTTCTGGTGGATAGTGGTTCCTCTATGGAGGCACCTGTAGTGGAGACCAAGGAGGATGCTGGGAACTTTCACAAAGGAGACCCACAGGAGGGTGGCATGGGACCCCACAGGGAAAGAAAAAACTCCTGGTGGGGGACTCAATCATTAGGGGGTAGAAATGGGGAGGAAGGGAGAGGAGGTAAGGTGGTCTTCCTGGCGCCACGGCTTGGAGGGACAGGAAGCAAATCCTCAGGATCATGGGAGGAGCTGCATGAGGAGGGAGCTGGATGTGATTGTCCACCTAGGGACAAATGACCTGGCTAGGAATGGGATCAGAGCAGTGCAAGAGGAGTTTGTAGAGTTGGGGAGGGCCTTGACAAGTGAGCGCACTGGTAACTACCGAAGGTGCTGCCTGTCTATGGCAAGAGTTATGCTAGGGCACTGCTCTTCACCAGGGAATTCAATGAGTGGTTGAAAAACTGGTGTGGAGCTCAGGGTTTTGGCTTCATTGGGGACTGGGGAGCCACCTGGAGGGATGCAGACCTATACTGGTACGATGGTCTGCATCTGTCCAGGGGGAACCAGGATCCTAGGTGAGAGGTTTAAATGCTTCATTGGCAAGCATTTAAACTAGCCAAGGGGGGAGGCACTGAAAAGCAGGGAAATCCCAGCCTCCCCCCACAAAACATGGTAATTAGTGAGGTAAACACCAAGGTAGAGAAGTTATTAGGGAGCAGGACAGAGGTAAATGTAAAAAAAGGCAAAGACAGTAAGGACAGGAATGGGGCTAAAAGGGGTAAGGCTATCAAAAAGTGGAGGGTGATGAGTACCAATGTCCGTAGTCTGTGTAACAAGCTCCCTGAACTAGTGGCCTTGATGGAAGAGGGTTGCCTGAATATTGTGGCAGTCACAGAAACATGGTACACAGAGAACCATGACTGGGATGTCAACATACCAGGATACACAATCTACAGGAGGACAGGGAGGGTAAAAGAGGAGGAGGAGTAGCTCTCTATGTAAAGGAAGGGATCAAAGCAACAGAACTAAAGAGTAAACAGGGAGCAGATGAGGCACTCTGGGTCACCCTGGAGACCGGAAATGGCACCACAATCCGCACGAGGGTTGTATACAGACCCCCATCTCAGGGGGAGGGAATGGACAATGAAATGATAGAAGGCTTCCTTAGAATGGCAGAAAAAGGGGAGATATTGTTGATGGGGGACCTGAATATGCCAGATGTTAACTGGAGCACCTTTCCTGCAGGCACATCCAAGAGCAGGGTCATTCTTGATGTCCCTACGGGGCATGCCTCAGACAGCTAGTATTGGAACCCACTCGGGAGGGAGCAATCTTAGACCTGGTACTCTCAAATGGGATGGAGAAAGAATCTCAGATTTAGAGGTGGGTGCCATCTGGGAACAAGCGACCACCAAACAGTGTGGTTCAAGATAAACGTAGCCTTACAATCAAGCCATACAAAAGCAAGAGTATTGGCCTTAGGAGGGCTGGACTTTGGGAAATGAGAGAGTGCCTTAGAAAAGCACTAGCAAACAGGCAAGAAGGAGGGGTGGAGGAACAATGGGGAGTAATCAAAACAGCCATCACAGAGGCAACAAGCCTTTGTGTAAAGCAAATCAATAAAACACAATGAAGGAAAAAACCACTATGGTTCTCAAAAGAGGTGGCAGGGAAGGTTAAGGAGAAAAGGATAGCATTCAGGAAATATAAGGAAACACAGAAGGAGCAGGACAGAGAACTTTATCAGTTAAAGCAGAAAGAGGCTGGGAAAGCAGTCAGAATAGCAAAGGCCCAAACCGAGGAAAGGATAGCCAATTCTGTTAAGAAGGGGATAAGACCTTTATGGGTACATTAGGAGCGAAGAAAGACCAAAGAAGGGATACTGAGGCTTAATAAAGAGGAGGAATGTGGTAGAGGGGACCGTGAAAAGCAGGATACTGAACAAATATTTCTGCTCAGTATTCACAAAGGAAGAGGAGGGGAGGTACCTAAACCAAACAAGAGAAACACTCTGAAGATGGGGGTTGATACCAGTCCATTTACAGAAGAAAGGGTTCTGAAAGAACTAATGAAATTGAAGGTGGACAAAGCAATGGGGCCTGATGGGATTCACCCCAGAATTCTAAAAGAACTAAGGGTAGAACTAGTGACACCGCTGACTACTCTCTTTAACAAATCATGGGAGGATGGGTTGGTACCTGAGGACTGGAGGAGGGCAGATGTGATTCCTCTTCACAAAAGTTGGAGCAGGACAAAGGCAGGAAACTACAGACCAGTTAGTTTGACCTCAGTGGTAGGGAAAATGATGGAATCACTTCTGAAGGAAAGAATTGTTGAGTACCTAGAGGCCAGTGGGACACAGGACCCAAGGCAGCATGGATTCACGATGGGAAGGTCATGTCAGATGAATCTAATAGATTTCTTTGACTGGGTGACCAAAGTAGTAGACCAGGGAGGGGCTGTGGACGTGGCCTACCTAGATTTTAGCAAGGCATTTGATACAGTCCCACAAAAGATTAATACAATGTTAGCCAGCCTTGGAGTGGGCCCCAAGGTGGTAGCCTGGATAAAAAATTGGCTAGACAACAGGACGCAAAGGGTAGTAGTAAATGGAGTGCATGGTGAAGAAAGGAGGGTTACTAGCGGGGTACCGCAGGGTTCAGTACTGGGACCGTCCTTTTAATGTCTTTATAAGTGACATTGCAGAGGAACTGGAAGGAAAAGTATGTCTCTTTGCAGACGACACAAAGATCTGCAACAGGGTTGATACACAAGATGGAGTGGAAAGGATAAGAAGGACTTGGCAAGGTTGGAGGAATGGTCAAATGTATGGCAGCTCAGATTCAATGCAAAGAAGTGCAGGTAATGCACATGGGAAACAAAAACCCAGGGGAAGAGAACACAATGGGGGGTGAGATACTGACAACAGTAAAAATGGAAAGGGACTTGGGGTTAATTATATCAGATGACCTAAAGGTGGGCAAGCAATGTGAGAAGGCAGTAAGGAAGGCTGGGGAGATACTGGGATGCATAGGAAGAGGTATCAATAGTAGAAAACAGGAAGTTGTCATCCCTCTGTACAGACAGTTGGTGAGATCCCATCTAGAGTACTGTGTGCAGTTCTGGAGACCCCATCTCCACAAAGACATAGACAGAGTGGAGGCAGTCCAGAGGAGGGCACCCAAAATGGTGCAGGGTCTGCACCAGAAGACATATGAAGAAAGACTAAAGGAGCTTAATATTACACTTGAGGAAAGAAGAGAGAGGGGACATGATAGAAACTTTCAAGTACCTCAAGGAATCAACAAAGTCCAAGAGGGTAGCATATTTCAAAAAAAGATGTGCAAGAACAAGAGGGCACAATTTGAATATAGAGGGGACGGCTCAGAGGTAATGTGAGGAAGTATTTTTCATGGGGAGGTTTTGGATGCATGGAACAGCCTCCCTGAGGAGGTCGTGGAGTCAAGAACAGAGGGGGAATTCAAAAATGCATGGGACAGACATAAGGCAGTCCTAATGGGGGGGTAGGAGGAAGTAAGCTGTTGGTTAACTAGGATCTGCAGCATATCTGTTAGGTAGGAAAATGGGCAGACTAGGTGGGCCAAGCGGTCCTTATCTACTGTCAAATTCTATGTTTCTACATTTCTAAGAAAGCAGTTAACGCAACCCCCTAAGAAGTGGATGAATCTGATAGCTGGATACAGTCTGGATATTCCTATTATTGACTATATGGAAGAGAACAGTAAACTGGGAAGGACCGGACACCCAAGACAGGGGATACTGATCAGCAACCTCTATGACAATAACTTCACACCTGTGGTCTTGGGCATGAATCTGTTCCAGCATTGCCAAGAGTACCTGATACAAGTTCTGAGGGAACAGACCAGTTCACTTCCATGGACAGAGAGACAGGCCTTACAAGGAATGATTAAGCTACTCCAGTGTCATTAGAGATTTGCTAATGAGAATGGAGAAATCAGAAAAGTCTTAGTGATGGTTGAAAGGCCAGTACAGCTGAAACCTGGGGCTGAAATGATACTGATGTGCAGAACCAAAGTGGGATTGTGAGGTAAAGATTACATGGCCTTAATGGAACCAGAGTGGGTCAAAGGAGAGGATCCAGTTGTTGTGGCTTGGAGCCTGGACACAGTAAAGGGTGGAAAAGTCCCTGTCCGTCTTCTAAATTATACCATTCAGCCAGTCATACCATATTATCAGCAGGCCACTGGTCAACTCATGAAAGTTGAATGAAAAGATGTCACAACCCCAGGTGAGGAAGAAGAGGAAATGCCTCACTTGACCAGTGCCACCATAGCACTACAAGATGATGTAGTCGACGGTGAAACCTCCAAAGCATGGATCCAGGAAATAGATATAGGAAATCCAAAGCCTACAGAAGAAGAAGAAAAGGCAGAGTTGCTGGAAGTGATAAAGAGACATGCTGATGCCTTCTCTCACCATGCCTTAGACTTTGGTTATGCAACGAATGTGAGCCATTACATTCCTACAGAAAATCAGCCACCCATTTGGGAATGGTTCAGACCCATAACCCTTGCTTTGTATCAGTTGACCAAGCAGTTAATGAAGGAAATGTTGGAGGTGAATGTCATAAAGGAGAGTCACAGTCCATGGGCGGCACCAATTGCCTTGGTTGGGAAGAAAGATGGACAGGTACAATTTTGTGTTGATTATCATGAACTCAATCAAATCATGCACTGGGATGCCTATCCATTACCTAGCATTGAGGATGCCCTCACAGCATTGAGGTTAGCAGCATTCTTCTCTACAAATGACTTAGCAAGCAAATACTTTCAAGTACCCATGGCACCAGAGGACCAAGAGAAGACAGCTTTTGTGACTCCAGTAAGACTGTTTGAGTTTTCAGAGATGCCGTTTTGGACTTTGCAATGTGCCAGGAACGTTTCAGCAGTTAGTGGAACAGTGTTTGGGCAGTGAGAATTTTGACACAGTACCTCTGTACCTAGATGATATTATAGTCTATTCAAAAATGTACAAAGGGCATATGAAACACATGGAGCTGGTTTTTGAACGCTTAAAGAAATATGGACTGAAAATCAAACTGTCAAAGTGTCATTTCCTGAAAGAGGAAGTAAATTATTTGGGACATGTGGTATCCACAGAAGGGATAGCTCCAGATCCAGAGAAAATCAAAATGGTAAAGGAATGGCCATGTCCAGTCACCATCAGAGATGCGAGACAATTCTTGGGATTTGTGAGATATCGCAGATTTGTGAAAGATTTCTCGAAACAAGCAGCCCCTTTACATGAACTGTTACAGCACTCAAAAAAAAGTGAAATAAGCAAACACAGTTGAGTAAATTGGATGCTAGAGTATTAGATTGCATTTGTTCACCTTAAGGCAGTGCTCACCACAGTACCGGTACTAGTTTACCTAGATTATCAGACACCTTTTCGCTTTTATACAGATGCTAGCAACAAAGGCCTAGGAGCTGTACTTGCCCAAGTACAGGAGGGAAGAGAACAAGTGATCGTCTATGTGAGTACAGGATTGAGGGGTTTAGAAAGGAAAGACAAATGATACAGTTCCTTCAAACTCGAGCTTTTAGCGCTTGTTTGGGCTGTAATGGAGAAATTTAGGCACTACCTCATAACTACTTCATTCACTGTACATACAGATAACAATCCCTTGGCACATCTTGACATAGCAAAGCTCAAGGTGTTGGAGCAGCAACGGGCTTCCAGATTGGCCAACTTCAACTTCACAATAAAGTACCAGTCAGGAAAATCTAATGGTAATGCAGATGCTCTCTACAGATTGCCTGATAACGATGTAGAGGAAACAGCTGAAACCGAGCGAGAAGATTTGGAGATGCCACCATTCATCAGAATTCCAACAAAGATAGTCCAAGTGTGTTGTCAGTACTCACAGAGCATCGATCACAACCAAGAAACAACATCTACGTTGCCAGCAGATGAGAAAACAGATTTATGCACCCAATTACAGAATCAGAATCCTCCAATCCAAGAGCTCAAAGAAATACTTAGAACCAAATGAACAGCAATAGCACAGGAAAGACTCCACCCCCGGAACTGACCAAACTGTTGAGACAATGAGAGTACCTCAACTTACAGCAAGGAAAGACTCTATGGAAGACTCGAGATCCAAGAACACGAGAAGAGATTGTTCAGATCCTCATTCCACAGGCAGAAGCAGTTAACGTGTTGAAGGTCTACCATAATGGGTCAGGTCATTTTGGAAACCAAAAGACTGAAAAAACAACAAGAGAGAGATTTTATTGGATCAGCATGAGAGAGGATATTAGACGATGGTGTGAGAACTGCATGGCCTGCAACCTAAAGAGAGAGAGGCAGATAGTAAACAAAGAGCACCTTTGCACCCGATTGTAACCAAGGAACTGTTGGAGATTGTTGCTCTAGATCATTTAAAGACTGAACCTAGTAAAAGTGGATGCCAGTATGTGCTAATGATCATTGATCACTACACGAAGTTCATGGTGGCAGTACCAGTTATAACTTGGGGTCAGGTCAGATTACAGTTGAAGCACTTTGGAAACATTTCATCCATCCATATGGGTATTTATTTATTTATTGAAAATGTTTCACCAGGAAAGACACACTGAGCAAAAAGATGCTCGTCTCACGGTGCGACCTGGGAGGAAGGGTTACAAGTGGAGGCAGAGCAACATACCAACATTGAATATTGAATAGCGTAAATACAGAAAGGTACAGTTGGGTGGGATTACATTAGGACATTTTTACAATAGGTGGAGCAGTAAAGGATTACATTAGCACATTTTTTTTTTTTTTTTACAATAGGTGAAACAGTACAGGAATCAAACATCATGGACAGGGAAAACATATCTGGGAACACTTCAAGGTTAATACATGATTAAGTAAGTGCCAATAACAATACTTGAGTGCCAGTAGCAGGAAATTGAGTTGAGGAGGGATACACCAAGTTGACAGTAGGAGCTGGAGGAGAGGATGAGGGGTGAATAAGTGTGGGGGGAGGGAGAAGGGAGAGGAGAGCAGTAGCAGTGCGTGTGGTTGAGAAGCAAAGGTTAATTAGGAGGGAGCGAGGGAGGGGGAAGGAAGAGATTAGGAGGGAATTAGAGAGTGGGAGTGAGTGAAGTGTGTAGGATAGTGCATAAGCCAGCAATTAGGCGAAGGCCGAGCCGTTGGTCAGGTGCAAGGGGGGAAGGTGGAAGGAGCTATCGGGGGTCGGGGCATGAGGGCAAGGGATAGGGAGTGTTTGGATGATGAATGGCAGATCTGACCGGGCAGACAGTTCCAGAGTTTAGGGAAGAGGTAAGAGAAGGCTGATTGGCCAGCGGTGGTCCTACGGTGAGGGATGACCAGAAGCCTAGCATCCGAAGACCTGAGGGAGTGGTGGGGGTGGGAGGGGAAGATAAGGAGGAAGCGAGGTAGGGAGGAAGGGAGCCAAGCCAGAAATTGGAAGTGAATTTGGCGCTATGAATTAGGCGCCGGTCGCTCAGAGATGGCAGGGCCAGTGAGCGGTAGAGCTCGCAGTGATGTAAGCGGGGGGGGAGCATCGAGGGCAAAGCGGCAGAAAGCATTAAAGAGGGGGTCAAGTCTGGTTAGGGTGGTCTTGGTGGTGGAGCCGTAAACGACGTCGCAGTAGTCAAAGGAGGGTAGAATCATTTTCTGGACTAGCTCCCGTCTGACCGGTAGTGGGAGACTGAGCGTTTCGATAGAGGGCACCAAGTTTTGGGCTCAGTTTTGAAATGATGGCATCCACGTGTGTGGAAAAGGAGAGGTGTCGATCGAGGCAAACCCCTAGATACCTGAAGGAAGGCACTTCCTCGAGGATGGAGTTATTTAGGGTATGGAAGATCAGGGGGCAGGTGAGTTTGAATAGACGCTGTCTAGTGCCGAAAGTCATAGAGACAGTTTTTTTGGCGTTTAGGGAGAGCTGGTTGGTATTGAACCAGCGTTGGATTTTGTTGAAATTGGTTTGAAGTTTGGAAGAGACTTCTTCATGGGTCCGGCCGGAGGTAAAGAGGACCGTGTAGTCTTCGTACATGTAGACTGTGGAAGAGGAGCAAGATTTAGGCAGATCATTGAGAAGGATGGAGAAAAGGATGGGGCCAAAAACAGCCTTGGGGGACACCGGTGGTGATGGGGGGGGGCTATGGCCAGCTATTTCAGTGGATTGGGTTCTATTTAGAAGGTAGGCACTGAACCAGTTAGTGGCAGACTCTGCTAACCCAGCCCCAGATAGGTGGGATAGGAGGAGAGGATGGGATACCGTGTCGAAAGCTTTTGCTAGGTCGATGAAGATAGCGGCAGTGATTAGTCCTTTATCCATCCCAGTGAGCATGGAGTCCATGAGTCTTAGTAGGGAGGAGGTAGTAGAGTGGTATTTTTGGAAACCGGACTGAAAAGGGGTGAAGAAGTTAGTTTCAGAGAGAAAGTCGGAGAGTTGGGAAAGCACTAGGTGTTCCTGGAGTTTGGCGAGGGTGGGGAGGAGGGAAATGGGATGGTAGTTTGTTGTGGAGGTAGGATCACCACCTTTAGGGAGGGGTATGACAGTGGCATGCTTCCATTCGGAGGGGAGTGACTCGGTGGAGAAAGAGAGGTTTAGTAGGGCTGCGAGGGAAGTAGCAATGGCGGGGGCAGATAGGAAGAGGAGTTTGTTATCCAGACCATCAGGGGATTTGCCTTTGGAGGGGTTCAGGGAGTGCAGGGCATCTAGGGTTTCAGCAGGGGAGATAGGTCTGAAGGAAAAAGGGTTCCTACCAGTCGGAAGGTGGATAGGTGTCTGGGGAGCGGGTGTGGTTGCTGGAGGAAGGTAATCTAGGAGGGCCTGAGAGCATGTAGTAAAGTAGGAATTAAACTCAGAGGCTACCTTAAGGTAGTCGGAGAGGAGAGTCCCTTGGGAGAGGATGACAGGAGGGGGACTTGTTGTTTGGGGGGTGAAGAGGGAGTTAATGACTTTCCAGAATTTAGAAGGGCTCCCAAGGTTTGCATTTAGGGCGTTGTTGAAGTAATCAGCCTTAGCCTTAGCTAAGTGAATGGCCTTTATGCACTTATTGCGGAGAGTGCAGTAGGTGATGTAGTTGCCTGGGAGGAGTGTGGATTTGTAGTTTCGCCAGGCCTTGTCACGGGCTTGTTGGCAAGCTATCAGCTCAGGGAGATCTAGGTAGTGAGACCTTGATTTTAGCCTGGCGGGGGCATGTTTGTCCCATGTGGTGAGGAAAGTGTTCCGAAAGTGTGAGAGGGCCGTGTCCATGTTAGAGCAGGTAGGGCTCGGGACCCAATTAGAGTGGGCCAAATCAGCCAGGAGGGGGGAGAGGTTAGGGGATTTGTAAGACCGTTGGAATAAGAATTTGGGAGGGGATTTAATTCTGTGGATCTTGCGTACCAAGTAGATTAGATGGTGGTCACTGATGGAATCAGGAGGAGGCCTGAACTGATGACGGTGGTGGGATGTAGCCCAGTCGAGGAGGGAGTGATTACTGGACTTATGGTTAGAGCGTGGGTTCCAAAATGGTTTGACTAAGGTTGAGAGTGGTTATTTTGGTTTGGGTTTTGCTAAAATGGGTGCTAGCCAGTTGTGGTTAAAGTCACCCATGACATAAAGTTCACCTGACTGTGCGAGAGATGAGAGCTGGCCTAGAAGGTCTGTGACTATTGTGGTTGATGTGCCTGGGCAGCAATAGATTCCAGCCACAAAGATGGGTAATGAGGAGGGAGGGGACAGTTTTACCATTAGGAGCTCGAAAGCTTTGGGTTCAGCTTTAGTGAGGGAGACAGTGAAGTGTAGGGCTGATTTGATGTGCATAGCCACACCACCGCCTCTGGATGGCCGGTCTCCATTTCAAATATTGACTGACCAAGGTGGTGCATTCGATTCCATATTATTTCAAGAACTGTGTCCTATGTACAGCAGTAAGAAACTGAGAAAAGACCCCTATCACCCTCAAACAAATGGTTTATGTGAACGAGCAAATCACGCTCTACTGGAGATGCTGAGAGCGATGCCAGAGCATCAGAAAGCAAAGTGGTCTGAACTGCTTCCTGAATTTTGTTACTTGTACAACAATACTATTCACTGTTCCACAGGATACATGCCTTATTATTTAATGTTTTGCAGACATGGGAGACTCCCAATGGAAATGGTTCTAGGTGTACAGCTGACATACAGAAAGACAGAGGATCCAACCACATTATGGGTGGAAGAACACCAGCGTTGACTCCAAGAAGCAGCTGATATTGTGTCAACTCAGATGAGATATGCACAACAGAGGCAAAAAGAACAGTATGACCGTAAAGCACATGCTGTACCTTTGTCCGTAGGAGACAGAGTTTTATTGAAAAACACACTTATCATAGGACATAAGCTTGCATCCAGGTGGGAACCTACACCATTTGTGATAACTGAAATTCCGTACCAAGGACTTCGGGTATATAGAATCAAAACAGAAATGGGAGGACACTTGAGTTAGATAGTGCACTGAAATATTCTGAAGCCTTGTACATTTCAACCCTCTGGTCTAGACAATGGTCAGGATGACAAAGAAAACAGATGGGAGAGTCAGGAGCACATAAGGATAGATACGGCAACCCCTGGAGACCCAACAGAATGGTTTTGGTTACCAGGTATCACAATGTTTAATCCCAGTTCTACCAGGTCTACTGAAGGTTGTGTATGTAGCTCTGCACTTAAAACAAAAGGTATTCCTCCAAAACATTGGACAGAAGAAATCCAATAATCTCATAAGGGTCACCTGTAAATAAAGCAAAAATACAGTGCAACGTTAGAATATAGAGTTAGAATTGTTAAATAGTAGAAGTTTTAAACAGTAGAAAAGGTAAATGGTAAGAAGTTAAGAATGTTTTAAGTTTTAAAGCATTGTGTCTTCTCAAGAAGTTTAGGAGGATACATTGGGACATGTATCTCTTAGTGGGGCCAAATATGTAATACCCCAAAGTTAGGATTACCCCTGCAGTTCCCAGTTTCCACAGTGTACTCCAGTAAAGGTGCCGAAACCACAGAGCACAGAATAAATCATGCAGCCAGGTTGCTATGCCAGCAAAAGTAAACAATGTGCCCAGGACAGAATGCTGTGCTGAGCAGCTCATGCACAGCATTCTACTTCAAGAATCCAGAACCAGAGTGTTAGCTTTTGAAAAACTGTAGTTCAGTTAGAGAGATCCCTGGTAGCTGTTGAGGACAGAGAATGCAGCAAGTGTAAGGGGGACAAGGAAAAGGGCTTACCTGGTGATTTGAAGCCATCCCCAAGGGCTTGCCTGCGTGTCTGGTCTGCCTCCAGCTCCTGAAGACTGCCAGAAGCTGCTGCATGGTTGTTAGCACCATTGGAGCACCAGAAAAGTAAAGAAACAGTCCCGTTGTGTGCCTGAAGGGCTTGGTGCCCCATTTTCTTATTTTAATTTTAAAAGTTAATGCTTTAGTCCCCTGAAGGTGGCGATCACACTGCCGCATCATTGCTTGCTGTCCCAGGACCTTGCAAGGTCCCCTGCTGTCCGGTACCTGCCTGCAATTCCCCTTCACTACAAGCAACACCTCCCGTCTGCATCTGCTTCTCCTGCTTTGGTGCTGTGAGTCAGAAGCAGCACACTGCTATGTGCTGTCCGCCTCAGAACTAAAGAAAAGTGCAGCTTATTTATTTTAAAAATTTGTGCTAGGTGCAAAGAAGAACAACTGAGCACCATGAAGGGGTGGGCAACGGGCTCTGTATTTAAATAAATTAAGCTGTTAGGGCATGGTGACGCCCACAGGGAGGGACTAGTGCAGAAAGGCCACAGTGGAGGCCATGAATATAAATTAAGGGGCGGAACAGGGCAGGGCAGAAGGAAAAGAGTGGCAGCAAGACCCCTGGCAGGCTTAGATCTTAAAGAAGACCTACCACAAAATGGCCATGATTGTTAAAAGGGCAAGTATAGGCCCACAGTTTTAAAAGGCAACAGGGCCCATTTGGAAGCTAAGGGAGCTCAGCCAGAGAGGCCAAGTCAGCCAGATAGGCCCAACAGGAGGCCCAGTGCAGTTAGAAGGGGCCCAGCCAAGTTAGGCCCACAGATGTTAAACAGGGTTACTAGGCCCAGGTCTATAAAGGGCAAGGTAGGCCCAAAGGTGCTAAACAGGGGGACTAGGCCCAGGTCTTAAAAGGGCAAGTTAGGCCCACAGGTGTTAAACAGGGCGAGTTAGGCCAACTGCTACTTAAAGGGGCAACACAAGGCCCAGGACCCATAGCTAGCCATTTAGGCACACAGCTGTTATAGGGGCCCAGCAGCAAAAGCAACCCCCAGGTGTAATAGGAGCCTAGCTAACCACATAGGCCCACCAGTGTTAAAGGATTCTGGTCAGACATCCAAGTTTATAGCCTTCCAGAGAGCCTATCCCCACTGTAGTATACCCACAGTGTCACAACCCCACTCAGCAGGTCAGGCCCTCTGCTTCCATAGTGCCAATCTTCAAGGGCAGTATTGTGAACAGTTAACAGAAAAGGGTAACCCTCCTGTCTGTTTTGTGGGTTCGAATCAAACTTTGGTCTTAAGTTCTGGAGGGATTCAAACTGTGAACCTCCTGCTAGCGTACCCAATGTACAGGCTCAGATAATTCTGCTCTTCGGGGGGGCAGATATCTTTTCCCTATGGGCACCTAACCAGGTGTACAAAATGAACCCTTAAAAACTCCATGAAAGACCTCAGAATAAACTCTTACCTTTTCCCAGTTTGATAAAACCAGTAAGCTTTGTACAATGTCAGCTTTAACCATATATGCTTCCCTTGTCAAAGAAAGAATGTCAAAGGCACACCAGGTAGTCTCTAAAAATAGAGGTTTACTTAAAATACATAAAAATGTAAAACACAGAACCATATATCACAAAACATACAATCTTTTAAAACAATAAGGTTTAAAAAGTACAAATTACTACCAATAATACACTTAGCCCTGTCTACCTAATGTATTCTTATCTTCTTATAGTGCTGTAGAGGTTTCATGTGTGTCTCTAAAGGTCTGTTACAGCATAATTAAAACACTGTCTTGACTCTGCCTTCTCCGTGATGTCACCCAGCTCCTCCTCAGTTTATACAATCAGGGTGTCTTATGTCAGGAGGTAAATTAATAGGTGACATCAGCAGAAAAAACGTGTTTCCCCATATGACTTCCCAATTAAGTCTGTAATTTTCCAAGTCTTTTCTTTCATCCATGAACAACATCCTCTCTCAAGAACATCAAAGGACTTTTATGACACACAGTAGCACTAAGTGCCATAACCTGTATTCTTCCTCTAGACGGCGTAAAAGTTTATGATTTCTAGCCTAGCAGCTAGCAACTGCAATTAAGCTAGATAAACAGGAGAGCCTTACTTTAAGTCTCTTCTAGCCTGTAATTATCTCCCGGCTTTTATCTTTTAGCTGAAACAGCATGTCTCATGGGAGACACTTTAAATAACACATTTTTATACAGTATTACAAAAAGCATAGCTTAATCAGAACCAGCTGTACAAGTGCCACAATCCTCCCTACCTAGACTGAATTTGGGGGCTCTATCCCCTGCATGGGATAAGCTTCCCAGATCAGTTCACTCCTCATAGACATGAGACAACCCATCCGAGTTCTGATTTTTCGCTCCAGCCCTATATAGAATTGTCATGTCATACCCTTGTAAAGCAAGACTCCATCTTAGCAATCGACCCTTGTTTTTTCCCATCTGCATAAGCCAAACCAGGGGGTTTTGGTCAGTCTGTACCACAAAAAGCTGCCCATACAAGTATGGCTTCAACTTCTTTAGGGCCCACACTATGGCAAGACACTCCTTTTCCACAGTGGAGTATGCCTGTTCCCTGGGGAGTAACTTTTTACTCAGACAGACTACAGGGTGATCTTTCCCTTGGCTGGATGTCTGACTTAGTACTGCCCCAATACCCACATCTGAGGCATCAGTCTGAACTATAAAGGGTCTGCTATAGTCAGGACTTGTCAAAACAGGAGCTCTGCACAGTGCCTCATTCAGTCTGGTAAAGGCTTCTTCACAGGCTGGTCCCCGGTAATTTTTTTTGGCATTCTTTTCTTTACCAGGTCAGATAAGGGAGCAGAAAGGGCACTGTAAGTGGGAACAAATTTTCTAAAGTACCCTGCTGTCCCAAGAAAACTCCTGACCTGCTTCTGTGTTTCAGGTCTGGGACATACCCGGATTACCTATATCTTTATTTGGTTAGGACGGAGAGGTCCTCGGTCTACCACATGCCTGAGGTATGCCACCTCTGCCATGGCCACCTGGCACTTCTCTGCTTTGACAGTGAGCCTGGCCCTCTGTATCCTGCCCAGCACTTCCCTAAGGTGGGATAGGTGTTCCTCCAAGCAGGTACTAATGATGGCAATGTCATCCAGGTAAACCACGGCGTACTCCTCAGCACCATTTAACGCCTGGTTCACCAACCTTTGGAAAATGGCCAGGGCATTCTTCATTCTGAAAGGCATTGCTTTAAATTCAAATAAGCCTATCAGAGTGATGAAGGCTGACATCTCCCTACTCTGTCCATCAACTCTACCTGCCAGTACCCCTTGGCCAGGTCAATGGTTGTAAGGTGGGTCACCCCCCCAACTTGTCCAGGAGTTTGTCCGTCTGTGGCATTGGGTGGGTGTCTGACTTTGTGACTGCATTCAGTCTATGATAGTCCACACAGAAATTAGTAGATCCATCTGACTTGGGCACAAGGACTCTGAGTGAGGCCCAGGGGCTGTGGGATCTCTGGATTACCCATAAATCCAGCATCAACTTCACTTCCTTCCTAATGTCCTTTTGGACAGCCTCTGACACCCGATATGCTTGTCCACCGTATGGGCGTCTGTGTCTCTGTCTCTACATCGTGAGTCGCTAAGGGGGTTAGTCCAGGCTTGGCGCTAAACAATGGGGCAAAGTCTGCTAAAACCTTCTTTACTTCCTGGATCTTGTCCGGGGTCAACTGGGGAGACAATTTAACTGCCTCCACAGAGGACTCCTGCTTACTTTCTTACAAGTCCAGAAGGGGGTCTCCTTCATCCGTCCCTTCCCCAGGACTACACAATGCAAACAACACGTCAGCCCTATTGGCATATGGCTTCATCATGTTGACATGGTACATCCTTTCTGTCTGTCTTCGGTCAGGTAACTCTACAATATAGTTAATGTCATTTACCTTCCTAACCACTTTGTACGGTCCTGCCCACTCAGCCTGCAGCTTGTCTTTCTAGACCGGAATAAGGACCATGGCTTCCTGACAGGGGTCGATCTCAACATTGTTTTACTAGCCCAAACCCTAGTGCAAATTGACCAGGGCTAGTGCAGCTAACACTCTACATGTCCATCTAGACCAATAGTTCTCAGACTTTGTCACAGTGAGCCTCCCCAAATCCATGGAAAAGATGTTGAGCCTCCCCCTGAATTGAAATAATCTTGGGCCTCCCCAAAGAAAAATAGTGTACTGTACTTTGCGCAGTACACCATAAATAGATTGAAACCCCTTTGAGTACTTGGCTCACATTCAGTTCTTTGTCTTCTGCTTAAAGTTGGACCAGCATAACATTCTGTGGTGATTTGCATATGTAGCCCATGATGCTTTGCATTGTGGGGGCATGTGTGATTTTTGTATTTTCTTGAAACTTGGCTTCCCAGCCAAATGCCCTTTGGGGTAACCCTTGCCTCAGTGTTTGTGCACAGAGGTTCTTTGTCTTTTAAATAGTTTTTTATTTTAATGGGTTCACCACAATATATACAAGGCACACTGCCTTAAGGGTAGCTGGTCCATTCCACTGGGGTGTCAAACAGATGAGGCATACTGAGGAGTCCTGGTAGGACGAAACACGTGTCTATGTCTTCTGTTAGCACCCTTTGCAACCTGTGAGAGGCCTTTGCACCATGAAATTTGTTTAAAGTTGGACCAGCATAACATTCTGTGGTGATTTGCATATGCAGCCCATGATGCTTTGCATTGTGGGGGCATGTGTGATTTTGTATTTTCTTTGTCTTATACTGACTTGGAACTTTTGAGAAAGAGCTCCTGTGCTCAAGGTTTTATCTGAATAACAAATAATTAAAATATTATTATTCAGCTATTGTGACCCCCACACACACACAGACCAGCCTAATTGCTCTGCTTTTTCATTCTTGAACCATTGTTACCCTTTGTTGCAGTACCTTCATGGGTCAGACTACTTCTCTGTTTCCTCTCTATATGAAATAACCTTCCTACACACTTTGCCTCCTCCCCTTCTCTGCTCCTAAGCAACTTCTCGGGGGTTACTTTGCTCCTTCTTGCTATTGCTCTTAGCACTTTTATGCTCAACCCTTGTATTGGGCTGTTCTGCCATCAGTTTACAAATTGATCAATTACCACCACTCATTATTAATTTATTGTTCACGTTAATTTGCACCATTGCTCATTCTATATTTCTTGATTGTTTTTCAGTTACCTTTTAAATGTATTCACTCCCTACCCTTCCCGGTACACCTGAAATGAGCCTTGGCTCATTCACCATCCCTTGTCACCTATTAGTAAATAAATACATAAAATTCACCTACTATTATTATTCTCTTTCAGTTTGCTTCATCTCTTCACACAAAATATATAAAACTCAAAATTTAAATACAGTACTTTTTCAGACTTGCTTGAGCCTCCCCTGGAACAGGTTGGGGCCTCCCAAGGGAGGATGGCCTCACCATTTGAGAACCCCTGATCTAGACTAATGCAGATTTTCATGGCTGTTAATGAAGTTAAAAAAAGTCTCAACTTCAGCAGGCCCTAGTCCTCATGCTAATCTCTCTCAATGTTCCAGATGGCCTGCTGTGATTAACAGCTCATTAAGAGCTGCAATTAGTTGGCAGTTCAAGAGGAGGATCCCACAAAAGACTCAATGCAAGTCATTATCACTCCACTGTTAAGGCTTACAGCTAGAGTCCGGGGTATGATCAAGGGTAGAGTGCTGTTAAGTCACTAGCTTCCAGTTTTCTGAATGTGTTTCTGTCTAACAATTTGTCCCATATTATTAAGACCAGTGCCCCTCATTTCCCTACATTTTGAGTGTCTCTTCTAAATGGACCATGCCAACCATCACCATCCATACAGTCCCACCCTTATCCCACCCAGCATGTCCTTTCATCCTAAAAATAAAGCTTTCGATCATGTATGATACAAAAATAAACACTAATAAAATACATAATTTGAAAGCTTAAAATCGGCATTCCTGGGGTGCATAGATCATGCTATGTAGAAATGGAGATAGTATAGCATTATGCCTGTGTGCTTTTTCCCTTGAGCTGATGAAAGGACAATGTTAAAGAAAAAATCTCTTATTGTTGGGGCAGAGCAAATTAAAATCAATGCTTTCAAAAATAAAAATGTCATAGTTCTCTATTTTCCAAGCCCCTTACGTTTGTGTAGCCCCCACCCCAAAGAAATCTTAGATGTGCTCCTGGCTCACTTGAGATTCTACAAAAACTTCCAGAAGTGCAGGTCTTCAGTTGACTACAGGGTGGGGACTAAGAGTCTCATTCTCTGCCTGACTCTGTTCATTGCCCTGTGGGTGGTGGTGACAGTGGTGAGGTGCATGATAATGTCAGCTACTGTGTGCAGTGCTAGGACTGCTTGATTGAACATTTGCTGTTGTGATGTGCTCTGGTTTGGTGGGGAGGACAGAAAGAGGAAAATAGGAGGCCATGGTACAGATCAATGGGGGGGCATACTGAGTGTGATGGCATTGCAGTCTTTTTTTCTGCTGGGGAGCTGGAAGCAATGTGGGTGCAGGATAAATTTGCAATAATCAGATAATTTCCTGGCTTGCACTGTTTTTTTTTTTTTTTTACATTTCTATTTATGCACTCTGATGGTCTGGGCATCCTTCCGGGGTACTTAAAGGGCTAGGGCCTCTAACTCCCTGCCTGAATCCCCATGCCATGGAACTTCTCTACCCACACTGCCCAGACCAGACTCCAGACCCCCAGCTTAAGCTGGAGTCCGCACAGCCTACAGGTTGGTGCCCGGGAAGCTCCCAACAAGCTGGACCAGTGGTGGGATGTGGGCTGTGCCTCGGAAGTCCCCATCATATCCACAGACCAATTAGAGGGATTTTTACTTGAGGTTATTGTGCCTGTCCTCCCGCCCCAGCGAGAAGCAGGTCTGATGAACAGCGCACGGCAACCCTGCCAATGTTGGTCTCGCTACTGCATGTGTGCCCTGAGCTGTTACGACACCCCTGGTCTCCACCGGGGGCCTCTAACAGACCAGGACATCTCACCCCCTGTCCCCCCGGGGAAGAGAACACCACAAAGGCACTCATCCTCAACCCTCCCCTGCTAACCGCCAGCACCCGAGCTCGCTCCCAAACCCGGGTTGCCAGCGTGGCGCGACGTGTGGCATCCAGTGCCTCAACCCTCAGCACCACCAGGCCGGCTGGCTTGCATTGTTTCCTGTATAAGTGATCAAAATATGCCATTATAATTAAGGGCTAATGCAATCATCTGCGGGCTAGTGCAATTTTGAATCAACTTGCTCTGCTGGCTAGTGCAAAAAAAGGTTAAGGTTGACCCCTGCTTCCTGACCCACCATGTACGAGTGAGCTCTGGCTCTGTGGTCTTACCACACTTTATATTTCTGTTGGGCAGCTGCCAGGTTGCTCTGGGATGTCCCCATAAGCTCCTTCAGTCTTCCCCTAAACCTAAGGACATAATCCACTATGGGAGTTCCCTGGGTGGCATGCTTGCCTTCCCAGTCCTCCCAGATCAAGTCTAGGGGCCCACGTACCCAGCATCCATATAAGAGTCTGAATGTGGAAAATCCTGTTGACCCTTTGGGCACCTCCCTGTATGCAAAACAACAGGTGGGGAAGGTATTTCTCCCAGTTCCTCCCATGCTGTTCAGCAAATGCCCGGAGCTTTGACTTCAGGGTACCATTTAATCTTTCCACAAGCCCATTGGCTTGTGGGTGATATGGTGTCATGCATCTCTGCACCACCCTTCACTTCTCCCAGAAACATTTCATCAGGTCCAACATGAAGGAACACCCTCGATCTATGATAACCTCCTGCAGAAACCCAACATGGGAGAAAATCCCAAGTAAGGCATCTGCCACTTTGTCTGTCCTCAGTGAGGATAGGGTGACTGCCTCTGGGTACCGGGTGGTGTAATCCATCACAGTCAGGATGAATCTCTTCCCTGAGGAGCTGTGGGTATTTAAAGGCCCCACAATATCCATTCCCACCCTCTGGAATGGCTCCTCCACTATGGGCAATAGAATCAGGATGGCTTGGGTTTTCTTGCCCACCTTCCCTATTTCTTGGCGCTGGTGACAAGACCTGCAATAATCTTTCACCTCCTGGGTGAAGTTAGGCCAATAGAAATTCTGGATCAACTGCTGCATAGTGTGTGTGTGACAGATGACCAGACAAGGGAATATCATGTGTAATCTTGAGCAACTGCTCACGATACCCCTGGGGAATGACAAGCTGCCAGCCTAGCACCCCTCCTTCTGTCTGCACAGCCTGAGTATACATAAATCCATTTTCCCAATAAACCTTATGTCTGCCGTCACCTCCCTGTGCCCCGTCAGAGTCTGCCCAAGCCCTCAGCTTCTCTAGGCTAGGGTCACTTCTCTGATCAGCTGCAAACCCCTCACACATTCCCAAGACATGAGACAGGTCCCCTTCAGTTGCTAAACTAGAGTCCCTAGCACTAGCATCAGGGCACTCAGGATCACTGTCAATCCCAACACTCTGACAATGAGTCACCCTTCCCTCTTCAGAGTAACCCTCCCAAGCTGTGTGGTTAACTGCTATTGGGGAAATTTCTACTCCCTTTTCACTGATCTCCCCATCTGGAGACACAGGCTGGGGAATCAGCCACTCAGTGGTTTCCACAATGGCTTCTGTGGGGTTCAGGGAACTACAATTTTCCCTTGCCACTTGACTATGGGAAACTGCACACACCATCTCCTGTTTGAGATTGTTGCCCTGGATCACATCCACTGCTAAGGTTTTGGCTACAGCCACCTGTTGCACAGTTCCCCCTGTTTCACTCCAGTTTATGAGAACACTAGCAAGGGCCAATGTTTTCTCTTCACCAGTAAAGTCCTGTACAGCGACATATTTATTGGATATAAGCTGACCCAGCTCTACTAGATCCCCTTTTACCAATGTCAGGGATACCCCTGTGTCCCTTAACCCTTGCATCTGTATACCATTCACCATGACTGGGTGCATGTGTTCCCTCATGTTCACTGGCATGCTTCCAGGGACACACAAACAACCCACTTCCTTCCTAGCACCACCTTGCATATTATTGCTCATCCATTTGGGACACTGTCTGGCAATATGACCAGTTTCTTTACACAACCAACATTCATTTTCTTTTATCAGAGAAATGTTTTCTCTGAAACCTGGGGCTAACTGGTTTTGGTGGAGGCAGTGAGGGTTTTAGCTGCTCTGAAGGCATGTGTTTCCCTTTCTGCACTGCCATGCCCACCCCATTCACTCTCAGAGCAGGTCTGCTCTTGGCATAGCGGTCCGAGAGTTCAGCAGCCACTTGCACTGTTTTGGGATCTTAGTCCTCCAGCCAGGTTTTCAGCTCTGCTGAGCATGCCCAGAAAAACTGTTCTAACAGAATCACATTTTCAATTTTATCAACAGAGTTTGCTTCAATTCCTTCCCACCAATGTTTTAAAAACTGACGTTGTTTCGTGGTTAGCTCCTCTTAGCTCATGTAAGGGCTTCTCTTGAGCTTAAGGAACTTAGTTCTGTATGATTCAGCAGTTAATTCAAATTTCTCTAACAGTACAGCTTTAAGTTTGCTGTAATCATCACTGTCCTCATTGCCCATTTGACCCAATGCATCCTGAGCTTTCCCAGAAAGTAGCGGGAATAGCTGGAAGCTCCAGGACTCCCTAGGAATTTTAGCTTGAATACAAACTTTTTCAAAAGAATTTAAAAAGGCATCCATATCCTCCCCCTTCTTTAAATTTGGCTATCAATTTGGAATCCAATTTGTAACCCAGTCCTGTAGTTCCAGTTAAACCCAAGCCACTTACCTGCTGTGGTTCCGCTGGTTGGAGTCATAGCTTCTACAGTTCTTGTTGCCTCTGGCATTCATGCTCCTCATGGTCAGCATCTCTCTGTTCTTGCTCTGCCTCTTGGAGTTCTCTCTTTGCCTCTCAGCGTTCTCACTCTGCCTCACAGTCCACCTCCCGCTGTTCATGGTCCCTCTCCCTCTGGAACTCCAGCTCCATTCTGTGCAACTCAATTTGCAGCCTAAGTACTTCCAGATCCAGGATAATGGTGACCTATCCCTGCTGGTGTGGCCCTTCGCTGGCACTGGTCCTGTTGCCCTCCTCATTGGATCTGGACAATGCACTGGCCACTAGCCCTGCCACATTCAAGATTTGGTACTTTTCAGTCACTGTCTATGACTTGATGCTCTGGGTATCTGCTACCATCAGGGCAACCACGAGGTTCTGTTTGGTGGCTTTCACCTCGAACAGGACTCCTCTGTCCCTGCACAACTGCTTTAAGCAGTCTTCAGTGTGCCTGCTGTAGTTGGAAGCCATCTTCTTCCCTAACTACGGCTACTCTGACTTGCACTTTAGAGAAAAAAAATTAAAATGGATAGGAACTTGACTGTATGCCAAGTGATATAGTTCTGTTTCCTTTTAAAAACTAAATAACTGCCTTTTTCTTTTTTTGTAAGTGAGCTGACTGTCTCAAGCTGACACACTGAACAATTAAAGCTTGTAATACCAAACTTATCACACCGCTACCACCAATCTGTCACAACCCCACTCAGCAGCTCAGGCCCTCTGCTCCCACAGTGCCAACCTCCAAGCGCAGAATTGTGAACAGTTAACAGAACAGGGTAACCCTCCTGTCTGTTTTGTGGGTTCGAATCAAACTTTGGTCTCAAGTTCTGGAGGGATTCAAACTATGAACCTCTTGCTAGTGTTCCTAATGTACAGGCTCAGATAATTCTGCTCTTTGGGGGGGCCAGGTATCTTTCGCTACAGGCACTTAACCAGGTGTACAAAATGAACCCTTAAAAACTCTATGATAGACCTCAGAATAAACTCTTACCTTTTCCCAGTTTGGTAAAATCAGTAAGCTTTGTACAATGCCAGCTTTAACCATATATACTTTCCTTGTCAAAGAAAGAATTTCAAAGGCATACCAGGTAGTCTCTAAAAATAGAGGTTTACTTAAAATAGATAAAAATGTGAAATGTAAAACACAGAACCATATATCACAAAATATACAGTCTTATAAAACAATAAGGTTTAAAAAGTGCAAATTCCTACCAATAATACACTTAGACCTGTCTACCTAATGTATTTTTATCTTCTTATAGTGCTCTAGATGTTTCTTTTTTTCAGAGTCCAAACATGTGGGTCTGTAAAGGTCTGTTACAGCATAATTAAAATACTGTCTTGACCCTGCCTTCTCCATGATGTCACCCAGCTCCTCCTATGTTTATTAAAAATTATACAATCAGGATGTCTAGTGTCAGGAGGTAAATTAATAGGTGACATCAGCAGAAAAAACTTGTTTCCCCATATGACTTCCCAATTAAGTCTGTAATTTTCCAAGTCCTTTCTTTCATCCATGAGCAGCATCCTCTCCCAAGGACATCAAAGGACTTTTATGACATATCACCCAAGTGTCATAACCTGTATTCTTCCTCTAAACGCCATAAAAGTTTATAATTTCTAGCCTAGCAGCTGGCAGCTGCATTTAAGCTAGATAAACAGAAGATCCTTACTTTAAGTTTCTTCTAGCCTGTAATTATATCCTGGCTTTTATATTTTAGCTGAAACAGCATGTCTCATGAGAGAACTCAGTAACACATTTTTATATTACAAAAAGCATAGATTAATCAGAACCAGCTGTACAAGCGTCACAGTAACAGGAGAACCTGATTTAGCTAGAGTGACCCTTTGTTAGTTAGGTCCACTAGAGCTAGGGTTCACCCAGTAAAGTAAATTGCCTGTATATTTACTGTGTCTGGACACTGAAGCTATATATTGATCGCTGCAGTAGAAACTGAGAATTTATTTGCATTGTTATTCATCCTATGAACATTATTGAGTGTCAGAACTGTCTTGCATTGTTTTGTGCCAGCATTTCGGTGCTGGGGAAGTACCTGAATTAGTCTTTAACAATCTTTAGAGTCACTTCACCCTGGTGCAACCCTATCAGTTTTCATCAGTTCTTCAGGAATCATCTTCCAGTGTATCCAGGAGCAGCCAACAGCAACTCTACGAAGAGCTGTACTACAGTTTTCTTGAAGTTGCATCGTACTGTTTATTACTGTCCTCATACAGTTTCCCAGTATGGCTTGGCCCAGTGCAGAATCTGCCATCCATTTCTTATTTTCACGTCTGCAGCAGAGTACCGTTTGACTCATCAGTGTCAGTCTTCTGAGTGACGATCGGTTTGTTGTTTTCAGTGTGCCCTTGGCTCGTCCGGCTTTGGACCCTGTGCTAGATCATAGTTTGACTTACGATTTGTTGTTTTTGTGTGTGCCCTTGGCTCATCCAGCCTTGGGGCCCAGAAGACCAATGTGTTGCGACATCCAGAGACTTCCTAATCCAGACTTCTGCATCCAGTGGAGTCTGCATCATCCTTCACATTCAGTAGTCCTGAAGCGAGCTGTATCTTCTTTGTCTTCTCACCTGGCAACCTAGAAGTGGATTGTGGTGGGTGGTCTGCATCGAATCCTTCACATGACAATCCAGAAGCAGATTGTGGCTGGGTGGTTTGCATTGTTGTCCCTTTTCTGGGCAGTCCAGAAGTGAACGGTGGCCTAATCTTGTGTGTTCCCATTCCGGCAGCCCTCAGTAGGTTCTTAGCAAAGAACACCCCCCGGAGTGTCCACCCTGTTGCAAATTTTGGTATCATCTGCAAACAGACACACTTTCCCTATTAGCCCCTCAGCAATATTGTTGATAAATACATTGATGGGTACTGGACCCAGTACTGATCCATACTGCACCCCACTAGTCACACTGCTCCTCTTCCCCGAGTGCACATCATTTACCACCACCCTCTGACTTCTGTCTTCCAGCCAGTTTCTCACCCATCTAACCACTTTTAGTCCCACCCCAAGGCTATTCAATTTGTTTACAATCCTTCTGTGGGGGATGAAGTTGAAGGCCTTGCTGATGTCCAGATAGGTCATGTCTACTGCTCCCCAACCCGATCTACCACCCTGGTCACCCAATCAAAGAAGTTGATCAGGTTAGTCTGGCAGGATCTCCCCCATGTGAACCCATGCTGCCCTGGGTTCTGCAGTCCCTTTCATGAGTGCCTCCATAACCTTGCCCACTATTGAGGTCAAGTTGATAGGTTTATAATTCCCTGCCTCCTCTGTGCTTCCACCCTTATGCAGTTGGACAACATCAGCCCTCTTCCAGTCTCCCAGAACCACCCCTGTTTCCAGGGACAAGTTAAAAAGGGCCATCAGAGGTGCAGCCAGCTCCTCCTTGAGTTTCTTGAGCACTCTGGGGTGTACTCCATCTAGGGCCATTGCCTTATCCACTTTTAAAAGTAATAGTTCCCCTAGGACCTTATCTACTGTGAAAGGGCTTGTGTCCATCTCAGATAGCTCTGCACCCTTATTTTCTATCACTGGTCTGTTACCTGATTCTTACAGTTTAATCTGGTTAAATGTCAGTTTGCATTCATCTGTATCCTCCTCCCCCGGGTCATGCCTGAAAATAGGCAGGATATGTCTAGTGCACTTACCCGGTCAACAAAAGCTAAATAAATAAAAAAAATCTTCCACCGTAAATACTGAGCAAAGTATCTATTTAGCATGTCTGTTTTTACATTTTCTTCTTCCCCACAGACACCCCCTTCCTCCTTTAGTCTAATTATCCCTCCTTTGAGCTTTCACATGTCCCCCATGTATCTGAAGAATGTCTTGTCCCCTTCTTCACTGATTTGGTAATCTTTTCCTATGTTTGTGCTTTTGCCTTCCTGACTGCCCTCCTCACCTCCTTTTGTTTTTCCTGGTAGATCTCTCTGTCCTCTTCCTTCTGAGACATTTTGTATTTCAAAAAGGCCTGCTTTTTTGCCCTTACTTTTTCCCCTACCTCCCTTGAGAACCACTGAACTCTCTTTTTCATTTTACCCATGCTAACTTGCCTGATTCAGAGACTTGTAGTCCTATTGATACCCTCTTCAATTTTAGCCCACTGGTTCTCTACTCCCTTGAGTTCCTCTACCCCAACCAGGGCATGCTTGAGAGATTTCCCCATTTCCTCAGAGCTGACCCTCCTGAAATCTAGAACCCTAGTTCTGGTGTTGCTTACTTCTACTTTAGTCCTTATGGTAAACCGTACTGAACGGTGGTCGATGGTTCCCAGGTGATCATCCACTGAGACGTCAGCAATGCAAACCCTATCTGTCATTACCAGGTCTAGCATTGCCACACAGAGGGTGGGTTCCTCTACTAGCTGCCTTAATGAGACACCTAACAGTGAGTTTAATATGCCCATGCTCTTGGTAGTTGCCACCATGTACAGACTCATTGAAACATAGACTTTGATAGTAGATAAGGACCACTTAGCCCACTAGTCTGCCCATTTCCCTACCTACAGGATAAGCTGCAGATCCTATTTAACCAACAGCCTATTTATTCCTACCCCCCACAAAAATTGCCTTATGTCTATCTCATGCATTCTTGAATTCTCCCATAGTTTTAGAACCCACAACCTCCTCAGGAAGGCTGTTCCATGTGTCCACCACCCTCCCTGTGAAAAAAATACTTCCTCACATTGTCCCTGAGCTGTCCCCCCTCTATCTTCAAATTGTGTCCCCTTGTCCTTTCACATCTCTTTTTCTGAAAGATGCTACCCTCTTGGACTTTGTTGATTCCACTAAGGTACTTAAACATTTCTATCATGTCCCCCCTCTCATTCCGTTCCTCAAGGGTATACATAACATATTAAGCTCCTTTAGTCTCTTCTCATATGGCTTCTCTTGCAGACCCGGCACCATTTCAGTTGCCCTCCTCTGAACTGCCTCCATCCTATCTATGTCCTTGGGGAGATGGGGTCTCCAGAACTGGATGCAGTACTCCAGATGGGGTCTCACCAATTGTCTGTACAGGGGGATAACAACTTCCAGTTTTCTGCTGGTGATGCCTCTCCCTATACATCCCAGTAACCCCCAGCCCTCCCTACTGCCTTCTCACATTGCTTGCTAACCTTAAGGTCATCTGATATGTCTACCCCAGGTCCCTTTCCATTTTTGTTGTTGTTACTACCTCCTCCTTCCCCATTGTGCAATCTTCCCCTGGGTTTTTGTTTCCCAGGTGCATTATTTTGCACTTCTTTGCATTGAATCCAAGTTGTCATACTTCTGACCATTCCTCCAACCTTGCCAAGTCCCTTCTCATCCTTTCCATACCTCCTTGTGTATTAACCCTATTACAGATCTTTGTGTCATCTGCAAAGAGGCATACTTTTCCATCCAGTCCCTCTGCAATGTCACTTATAAAGACATTAAAAAGGACTGGACCTAGTACTGAACCCTGCAGTACCCTATTAGTAACCCTTTTTTCTCCAGAGTGGTCTCCATTTACAATTACCTTCTGTGTCCTGTTGTCCAATCTATGTTCGGCAGATTGAAGTCTCTGAGTAGCAGTGCCTCCCTCTTTTGAGTCATATTATGGATTTCTTACATTAGCTCATAATCCATTTCCTCCCACTGAGCAGGGGGTCTGTAGATCACCCTTGCGTGAATCACTTCCCCTTTCCTTTTCTCCAGGGTGACCCACAGTACCTCTGCTCTCCTTTGCTTACCCTGTATTTGTATTCCTTTTATGTTCTCCTGCACATAAACAGCTACTCCCTCCCCTTTCTTCCCTCCTTGTCCCTTCTAAACAGAGAATACTGAGGGACAGCCAGATCTCTGTCCTGGTTATTGTTGATCTAGGTCTCTGTGATGGCTACTAAGTTCAGGTTTGCCTCCATCATGGTGGCCTCCAGATCTGCAATCTTGTTCCCAAGGCTACCAGCATTAGCTTTCCAGTTTGCGCTATTGATCCCCTTCCTTTCATATGCATCCCTTTTTCTTAATTGCCACACTCTCCCTCTCGATACCATTCCCGCCCCCACCCCTTGTTTTTTTCCTACTTCATAGTTCTATATTTTGTTTTCCTCTCTCCTGACTGCAATAGTTCCTCTGCTGATCCTGTGGGGGGACAGACTCTGTTTCCCTGCCCTGTTCTGCCTCCCCCCTCAGCTGGTTTAAATGCTTATCAATGTAGCATTTAAACCTCTCACTGAAGACATTGGAGCCCCCTCTGGGCAGGTGCAGGGCATCCCTGCTGTACATGCCCACGTCACTAGAGGTGCTGCCCCTGTCCCCAATAAAACTGAATCCCTCCCTTCCACACCAGTCCTTCAATGAAGCATTGAATTCATTAGTGCACTGAATCCTGTCTTTTCCCCCTGTCATAGACCGTTGGCACCTCTGAGAACGTTACAGATCATTCCACCTGCCTAAGACCGCTCCCCAGTTTCCTACAATCCTCTTGCACTACTTCTGGCTCACTTTGAGCTAGATCATTAGTTCCCAGGTGGACAATGATGTCAAGCTCCCACCCCCTCCCTACTGCTGCAGCAATACTTTGGATCCTCATTCCATCCCCCCATGTTGTGGAGCTACACTGGCACCAGAGCTCTACCTGTTCCCAGTCTAACTCACTTTTAAATGGAGTCCCCCACCAGGAATCACTTTCTTCTCCTGTTGGGTCTCCTGTTTTCCCCATGGGTCTCCACCATGGAGGCTCCCCGCATAACTTCCAGCATCTTCTGTGGGTTCCTCCGTTGGCATTCCCACACCACCAGGGCGGTGTACAAATTTTGCAGTGGAATTGGTTTCAGGATTCTCCTGCTGTCCACCTCTCTAACCCTTCCTGAGTCCACTGTTGTCCATCCATCCCTCCTCCTAGGCAACCTCAGAGGCAGCGGTGGTGGATTAGGTGATCTCTGGGGGGGAGGTCTCCCTGACCCTGGCCAGCTTGGCTCTGGGTCAGGTGACCTCCTCCCTTAGCCCAGAGAGGTGCAAGCAAATAGGGCAGCAGGACAGCCTCCATAAAGTGCTCCAGAAGACTTCTGCCCCACAAGCACTACATTGCCCCACTCCCCACATTATATCTTCCCTTCCAACTCTTCCTCCTGTATGGCTATTCCTGCCCCTCAATGAATCTTGCTCATAGCCCTCACAGATAAATTCTCTACAAGCTCACTGTATACAAGCCCCCACTGAAAATATAAATCACAAGTGTTTTTTTTTTTATTTCTTTTACTCCGTCTCATTTTACCCAATTTGTTTAAGAAATGTGTTGCCATCTGCAAGCCCTCAATGCACAATAAAAGGCATGTATCTGGTTTATCTCTGCTTCCCTTTACCTAATGGTGCTGCGTTTTGCTGCCCCTTCAATGTCCCATCATCCTGAGCTCCCACTGCCAGTCACCTTTGCTATTATAAGTGATTAGGTGCGTGGGGGGTGGGAGGGAGGTTCCAAGAACTGCCCAGCCCCTGAATGGACTCCTGCTGCTGCTACTGTCCTGACCTACAATTCTCCCCAAAACAGTTTGTTGTTCTTTTAGTTTATCCCAGTGTTTGATGACACAGAGGCTAATTAAATCCTATCAGCTCTGTCCTCCAACCGACTTCTTGAGGAGACTCATAGCTGTACCCTTTACACACTCAATAATTGGCTACCTTTACCCACAGAATAAAGCTCCAGACCTATTTGCTAGTCAAAAAGGCACTCCTGCGCCTAACACTCCCTGCTTTAACAAATTGTTTCCACACTGTCTTCAGCCAATACAGCACCAGGAATACGTCCAGGAATGCCCTTAAGTCTCCTTTCCTGTGTACTCAGCTGGGCAAGGGGTCATTTGCTATCAGGGCTGCTAAATGGTTAAACAAACTGCCTGATACTCTGCTGAATCTCTCCAAGATTAATCAATTTATGGGATATTTGTAGTCTGGACTTTCAGTCCAATGCAGTTGTAACCCTTAAACTCTTTTATTTGGTTTCTCTTTGTACATATCTTGTGATTTTTTATACAAAGATCTGTATGGATTTTTTCAAAACTGTATGCAATTGCTCTGTCTCAAGTGCTTTGAGCCTGACTTGACTGCATTTCCTCTGGAACTGTTTATTGTACTTGTATTGTTTTTTGTGTCTATGTATTTGAGGTGAAACCTTTGTAATTGAGCACTTGTGCTCAAAGTGTCTCTAGGAAGTGTTCAATAAATAAACAAATAAAATGCTACTTATAATGGATATATGTTGTTTGCACCAGTATTTGGCTATTCAATACCATTCATTTTATTCAAGTCCTCTTAACAGTACGACTGATAAAAGAATCATTGGTGTTACGAGAACAACGTTAATGTATGGCAATAAAATGATGTAATGTATTGTACAAGAAGAGTGCTTCCTTGTTATGTACATTATGCAGTATGTAAATAAATGTATAGGTATAGACTATTGACATACCATACACAAACTATACATCATCCACGAGTCTTTATATTTGTCTACAAATGTACACAATGGAAGTTGCACTTTGTAGGTGGTTACAAGGAGAGCAGCAAAAATAAATCTTACACACATAAATCATGTGTTTCAGCTCCTACTGTGCCTGTCTGGTGTCACAGGCCTAGCTTTCTCTCCTTACCGCTTCATCATTCTCCAGTCTTTGGACCTATACCTGATGTCCCCTCCACAAATATGGGTGGAGAAATTCAGGAAGGGGGAAAACACATGAATGGCCTGGAGTGTGATCTAAGATGTTAGAGGTGGAGTACTCTTTGGTAACACTTTAAGGTTCCTTAACAACACTGTGACTGCATTGCAATTGCAATGTAGTTACATACAACAACCATGTAACTACAGTGTAATTGCCCCTGTTGTATGTAATTAATGATTACCTACTCTGCAGTTACATTGTAAATAACATTTAAAAGTGTTACCAGCTGAATACAGACCCATTGGCATGGTCAGTGACTGGGTTGCTGTCTTCCTAAACCATGAATATGGACAACATGTACTGTATGCCTATTCATGCTCTGGGATACAGAATCAGATATCAAGATGCTCCTTAAGCTGCAACCACCCCATTCTCTTGTTCTATCAGCTGGTTTCACATGGGGCCTGAAGCTTAGTGCTAGGTGGGAACACAGCAGAGGATTAAGCCCCCACATGAGGAGGACAGCATGCAACTGAAATCTCAGTCACCCTCTGCCAGCCTCCGTTCCTGATGCCCAGGACTCATGGGATGAACTTGGAGTCACCAGCATACCTACTGCATGATATTTTGGAGACAGCAGTAAATGTTTCTTCAATATGTTATACAATGACAAAAACTCCATCAGGCTTGTCAGTGACAGTAATAGAGTTTTATACAGCTTTAGGATGGGTTTATTGTTTCTCTATTTAATAATTATTTGCAGGGTCATCCAATGGTCCAGTAGATGTAATGGATCTTCTGTGTTACTGACCTAGGCCCAGGAAAAGACTCAGGTCACCACAGTGGGGGAGGGGGGTAAAAGCATGGGAAGTTCTCTTTAGCACCACCCAGCCTAGGTTGGATGATGTCATTATCCATCATCTTATCAAACCCGGTGCAGTGGCTAAGGGAATCTGCTCCCATGTGTGTATGCATGGAGGAGGGGTACCTAACACTGAGTACTTTTGTGGTGTGTGAGGCCAGTGGAACAATGTGTGACATCAGAGTGGAGGGAGAGGTCATAGGATAGCAAAGTGACTAGCATGGTACCACTGGGTTCTGTACTGGGACTAGTCCCATTCAGTGTTTTCATTGGGGACATTTCATGAGAACTGGAGGAAAAGGTACAGTATGCCTTTTTTGCAGATGACACCAAACTCTGCAATAGGGTACATACTCAGATGGGGGTGGAGAAGATGAATAAGCATCTAGGGAAACTAGAGGAGAGGACATGGCAGTTGGGGTTCAATGTCAAAAAAGTGCAAAATTTGTGGATAACTTCTGGTGTCATAAACAGCAAGAATGGAGGACCAAGCTCTGAGCTCCATACCTGACTTGGCTAACAGCTTCCATTATTGCAGTTATCAGTGTTTCAGCTTGAGATCTTGGGTAGCCCAAAGCTATCTTTGTTTGTGGGAGGAGGCAGAAAACCTAAAACTACCAAACCACCAAGGATTCCTCAAGATTTTCACAGCCCGAGTCTTCTCTGAAGGGACAGGAAAACAATATGGCTCATGGTGAACCAAGGAGTTTCATGCAGAAATCTGCTCTCTGCATTCCAAATTGAAGAAGAGGTTGCAACCTTATAACTTAAAGTGACAGATGTGAAACAACATGCTGCAATGACTGACTCCAACTTTGATCGCCTTGAGCAGGTTTTACTTTAACTAATACAGGAGCAGCAGAGCATAATGGATAATTGTGAAAATCTTGAAAACAGATTGAGAAAAACTAACATCTGGATATATGATGTGCCAGAGAGGAAGAGCAAAATGATGTGATTACTTTCATGCAGAGTTTTCTTCCTTTGACTCTGGACATAGAAGATGTCTACACATTTGTTATTGAAAGAGACCATCAAGAACTTATTCGCAAACCCTCCAGACTAAACCAGTGAATTTGCTCAATCATTGTTTTTTTTTTTTTTTTATTTTGCCATCAAGCACACACCCTTAATGAGAGCCTGGCACAAGGGAGTCATCAATTATAATGGACATTGCCTCTTTTTTGATAATGACTGCTCCTCAGTGGTTTTCGCCAAATGCAGAGCCTATGCCCCTGTCTTGCACCTCCTGAGAGCTCATAAACTTAAATTCACCACCCCATACCTGGCTCATTTGCAGATCTTTTTCCCAGATAGCCCAAGGCTGTTTGATGATTCAGAGACTACCATCCAGGTGCTGAGGATGAGGAACTATGAGATACCTGAGTAGCCAATGGATCAGTCAGATATTAGGAACAATTGGATACTTTAGAAGGAAGCTGGGCAAAATCCTCTTCTCCTCATAGCAAGAATTGTCGCTCAGAACAGGTGTTGACTGTGATAAAAGAACTCCTGTAATCCTTTCAGCAGGAAGAGGTGTCCTGAGAGTGTTTACAAGAACTTACTTTTTTATGGCTGTGGGTGGAGCCTACAGCCATCTTGCTATCTGTAACTTGACAATGGAGTATCATGGAACACATTTTTTTGACTTTTCAGTGTATTCTTCCACATCTACAAATCATTATGGCAACTAAAATAGAATGATCCCTTCTTTCTGTTTAGAATGTTGGAGACATAACTCCAAGCTACTTACCAGATGGCCATTAGGAAACTGACACAGCTTGTAAAATATTGGTTGCCTATTAAACTGGAGATTTGTTTATCCCCTTCGAAATGCAACAGCTTGCACATTTAAATGCCTGACATGTAAACATTTTTTGCTATTAACTTCAGTTGGGCATGAATATCTTTCAAGAAAGAGTCATACGTCAGAAATGTTACCCTTTCCCAGCAAATTTATAAAGATTTACACTGGTTTTTAACCTCTCAAGACCCATCTGATAAAATGCCAGGTCTTCAGTGAACTACCCACACTAAATATATTTAAATTTCTTTTTAACAGGAAGGGCTGCACCTGCTTCACAAACATAACAGATAAGAGCTACTGAGATCTCTTATAGTAAGTGTGTGTGTGTGTGTGTGTGTGTGTGTGTGTGTGTGTGTGTGTGTTTGGGAGGGATGGAAAAACAGCCAAACTCCTGGCAAGGGAGCCCTCATCTAATGAATTAACTGCTGACAAAGCATGGTTGAGAAATTCAACTGCATAATTATCTGATTCCTTATGTTCTCATATAGAGTATAAAAGTCAAAACAGCTGAGAAAGAAATTTATACTGGACAGCAGTTGAATTTTTCTTGTGTTTTGGAACTCCAGCTCTAGGCTGTAGAACATAAATGTATTGTTTGTGGTTGGAATGAACAATCTAAACATTAAGAAGGTCTGAACAGTAATATTTTAATTTACAGTATTAATATGTAATTGTGCATACTTTCTGTAAATCAATTTGAGATCTGATAATAATGTAGCCAGGGTATGTGTTAACTTGCTTTGATCTCTCACAACATGTAGTGCTCCACGGTCTGCACTGGCTGCTGATACAGTGGCGGATCACCTTCAAGGTTGCTTTATTAACCTATAAGGCCCTATACTACCAGGGACCGGGTCATCTGAAAGATCTCCTTTGTCCCTACTGTCCCCTCCGTCCTCTCTGATCCACCGATGAGGGAGTGCTAGAGATTCCCAGAGTTCACTTACAAACATCTGGTGCAAGAGCATTTAGTTTTGCTGCCCCATCCTGTGGAACTCTCTACCTCATCGGGTACGAGATTGTCTAACCGTCCCGAGTTTTAAGAATGCCTTGAAAACTTATCTTTTTGGTTCAGCTTTCGGGGATTAGTGCTGCTGCTACTGTATTGTATTTTACTGTAATTTATATGTTTTGTCTTTAGGATAATTTATTTTTATTTTATATATTTTATTGTACAGGTGCCTTGGTTTTAGAAAGGTGCCTTTTATAAATAAATAAATAATAAAATAGATAGCAGTAGTAGTAAATATTTTATTTTGAAAATTCAGAAAAAGCCCAATTAAGCTGAGGCTCATTTATTTTCAGTGGGGTCCCAATGTAAAAAATAAATAATTACACAGAATATGTACATAAATACAAGCATGGCAAATACAATATACAACCTGTATCAAAAGACACAATACTGAACATGACAGACTTGTAGATGTTTTTCAGTTAATTACAACAAACGTTAGGCATTTCAACACTTTTTACAAGCCAAGATCATATCTGATGCCAAGATAGAAGAGATGTTGACTTGATATATAATGTGCTATTTTTGAGAATGAAATAGATCATGCCATTTATTAGGAGGAAAATTATTGTTTAGATACATAGATACACAAACACTGCCAGCAGAGAAGGGCCTATGGCCCACTCAGTTTGCCCAGTTGAGCTTGTAAGTTCCCTTTATGTTTTTCTGTATTATTACTCAGTGTTACTCGGTGTAAAACAAGTGGAAGGAGGCTCTAGGCCCATCATGACCAGCCTCCCTGCACAAGCAGGGGAGATTAAATACTAACCCAACAGGAATTTATCCAGTTCATTTTTGAATGATTAAAAAGTAGACATATTGACCACTGAATCTGGTAATGTATTCCAAAAGGAAGCTGCTCTAATTGTTAAGTAGGACTGTCTTTTAATAGTACAGGATTTAGGAATAATAATTTGTCTGTTATGACATCTAAGATTTTGTTATCTAGGAACAATTTTGATATTGGCACTATCCATTAGTGTAGTGTCCTTCAAGATATTGTATAGAAGCAACATATCACCAAGATCTCGTCTCAATTTGAGATCATATAAATCTAAGGCCTGTAGTCTTTGCTCATATGACAGGTCTTTAACTCTAGGTATCAATTTAGTAATCCTCCTTTGCATACTCTCTACCATTTTTTGATCTTTTTTATAATGAGGTGACCAGTAGGAGATAGCATAGTCTGTATGTTGACAGATATAAAATTTATAAAGTGGTAATAAACAGTACTCATTCCTTCTAACAAAAGTTCTTTTAATGGCAGAAAGTATATTGTTACCAGTCTGAGTAATTTTTCTGCAATGGTCAGTGGAAGTGAGTGAACTATTAATAATTACCCCTAGATATCATTCAGTTTTTGTGTGGCTTAATATTACATTGTTTAAATGATAATCAAAAATGACATTTTTAGTTCCTAGATGGATAACAGCGAACTTACCAGAATTAAATGTCATTTTATTTTTATGTGCCCACAATTCTATAACATGTTAAGTCCTTCTGTAACAATAAGATTTTTTCTGGGGTGTCAACCTCGGCTGAAAGTTTTGTATCATCTGCAAATCTGCAAATATTATTGGTCACACCGATATGAAGGTCACTAATATAGATCCCAAACAAGATAGGGCCTAACACGGATCCCTGAGGGACCCCACTAGTCACTTTAATGCTAGATGACAATGAAATAACTATTTTAATGCTTTGTGTTCTATTAAAAAGCCAATTATTTTTAGATTTTTTGGAAGTTTCATGTAGGCTGGATATTGTTTCTAAAATGTTAGAGATCTTCCTGGGAAACTTGCAAGATACTGGTATATAACTATACAATTTACAAAATTCCTGATCAAACAACTGGAAACAGAAGACTGTTTTTTTGTCATTTTATAATATGATGTACTTAGTGTGTATTTACTGGGTTGCTGGATCAAGGCTCTGAAGAAAATAATAACATTTACTTAACTCATTCAAGATTCCATTAGGTGGACAGAAAAAAGTCTATGAGAATTTGTCTGAAAATTAACAACTATAAGATGCAAAACTAGCATTTGTATATCTATTTATCGATCTATCTATCTATCCATATATATATATATATATATATATATATATAGAGAGAGAGAGAGAGAGAGAGAGAGAGAGAAATGTCTTTATTTGCAATACATTTGTTTACAGGCATTACTAGTATCTTTTGAAAGATTGTCCAACTTCTGATTACTAATTTTGAGTATAGTTCATGAAATAATAAGTGTGAGATTTGTTATTTCATATATTCCCCCATTCTGCCTTATGCATACCATGTAAATCCAAATCATTCATTCCAAGGCCATCTTGGCACATAATACAGAGCTTTTTTCCTGATAAAAGGCTGCTGATATAATACATAAATAAATAAAACATAAATGAGGAACCAATGGCTTATGGAAAAATCTACAGGGATTTATACAGGGATTTGATTCTGCCACTGTGGAGAAAACACAGGAAAAATATGGGTTTCTTACATGGAAATGGTTATTTGGACCTGGGAGCACTGAATAGTTCTTATCCTATATTTTGTATCCTGGATAGGGCAGGGGAGATGCTACATCTAATTGTCATAGGAATCTTCACTTACATATTTTTTCACTGTATTTACTCAGGCTGTCCCAGATTAGATGCAATATCTTGTTTTCAGTGGGGTCATGAGTTTACCATTTTTATAATGTATTTATTCAAGGTACCAAGGCCAGGGGTCCCGTATTCAAAGGAGATCCGCAGCGCATCCTGGCAGAAAAGGGAGATGTGCCATGCAACTCCAACATTGCACAGCAGTGCGATATTCAGACATGCAGGATGTGCCAGCCACAAGGGAATGGGCCAGGACATACAAATGGTATGCCATGCAAGTCGAGGTAGCATTCCCATACATATGCCATGCTGTAGCATATTCAGTGGGAATGAGCCCCTCACAGTCCAGAGCACTGTGGCCCAGAGTTAGGCCATGAATAGCTGACCCAACCCAGCCAGCCAGCCAGCCAGCCACAGGTGGGCTGCGGATGTGCGCCCAGGTACACAGCAGCCTGGAAGCCCAGGTGGACTAGAGGTACCCCCTTTTCATCCCTGTTATATCCAACTCCATCCCTGAAAAGCACCATAGTGTAGGACCCCCCAAGACTCGATCACACAAGAAGAAACCATAGTCCATATCCATAGGGTAGAGGACCCCTCCCACTGCCCCTGTATGCAGACACCCTCATCCCCCCATACCCAACCTGTTGCAAAGACTGCCACTGCCCTCCACACCCTGCCATGGCCAGCCATTGACTTGCACTGAACCCAGACTGGGGACCTGCACTCTGTAATGACCCAACTGCCTGTACTGTGCATTGTGGCACCACGCAAACTGTGGACCCACCAGTGTATGCAGCCATGTGTATGTCCCTGGCAAACCATAAGAGGGAATTTACATACCTCCACTGCATGCCTTGCCAACACTGTATCTTCCTGCTGTCATACACTGCTACACATCCACACTCTCCCCAGTTCCCCTGTGTAACATGCCACCCTCTGGACTGCTAAGGTATCCCAGGTGCCATGGGATGTGGTAAACTACAATGTCATTTGAAGTGTACACTTCAGGCTATGGATAGTTCATCTGCAGTTCCCCAATTGTACAAACGAATGGGAGGTTGGCTGTAACATGCCTGTTTTGGGACTTGTGTGAGTGGCTACAGCATTGGCCATCACCTGCACTGAGCAGTGCAATGGCACCAGGATGATGGATTTGCATGTGAGTGCCTGAGGTGTATGGCCACTGGGCTTATCACCCACACACAGCTTGTACCTATGTATAACACATTCCAGCATTCTGCTGCATGTGCTCCACCACCTGCTGATACAGTGGTACAATCCCATCACAGAGATAGTCATCACAATGGGATGGGCTGGGGGAGCAGGCAGAGGGGTGTCTGTACACCACTGAGGGGGAGCGGGGGCCACTACACTATGGACATGGACTGTAGGCGTATTCAGGTGCAGTCAGGGATGGCATCAAGGTCCCTACAGTATGGAAACAATAGAGCCTTGACTCTGGTAGGATTGGGGCTGGTGGAACAGGTGGGGGGTGCCACTTTACCACCAGAGACTTCAGGTCCTGTCCCACATGGGGGTGATCGGGGCTGGGGCACATTCATCCCTGTGGTGACATGCAAATGGTCTGGTAATGAGCATGCATAAGGCACCTTTGCACCCTGCATGCTCAATTAGTTCATTTGCATTCCTGAGCTGAATATCACCCATGGGGGCTGTGGTGCATACCAGTATGTGCCATGCATTCCCGCTGGAAGGTGTTTGGTCAGAGTCACCCTGGATGCACCTGACTTGGTGGCCGACCGCACTGTGACTTCTATCCAGGGTCACATTTTCAACAGGTACAATGAAGCCTGCCAGGATGAAGCACAGTGTCACCGGTTTACTGCATGACAAAAGGGATTAACTCCCATTGAAATTACATTATTTGCTGCAGTAACTCTACTGCAAAATTCTGCAGTGCTGTGCTTCATCCTGGTGGGCTTCACTGTATGCACACACTGTACCAATGGCACATTCTCTTTGAATATTATATCAGTGCCAATCGGCACACCCTCTTTGTGCAACACATCTTTCTGCTTGTGCATCAGTCCAGCACTTAATATATCCCCCCAGAGGTAAAATATTGTTTTCAGTGCATTCTGATTTTACACAATGTAGCATAATATCATGTAGATGTAGAGCCCCACTGAAAATAAGATGCATTTCTTCTGTGAACTATTCAGGCTAAATTTATAGCAATCAGCAGGCATATTCTAGGAAAACACATTGTAAAAATGTATAAAAGGAAGACCACAATGTAACTGCCTCTCCACAGATCTGCATTGTGCAAATTCTTTAGAAATAATGGGTAAAAGCATCCCAAAAGCTCTCCACAGCCATATCTGCTCTGACCAGAATTTGTTTTATTTGCTTTAGCAGACCTACTGTATTTGCAGTCAATGGGGTGATTGCTACATTTGAGCTGTGTTTGTTTCTTTAAACTTATTTTGACCATTTCCAATAAGAAATTATTGTCACCAGACTAGCTTAGTGAATAACTTATTCCTGATGGCACACTATTTCTTTCCAATGGTAATCTATGGCACAGCTCACTTTTTCTGATTACCCTTACCTGGATTGGAATAACTTATAAGGTTTATACCCGACAACCATTCACTGGTAATATTTTCAACCTCATTGATGTGCCCCCCCAAAGGGATGTTTTGGCTTATGTTTGACGTTGGTGGCTGAGAGCTTCTGTTTCTTATCATTTCTGGCCACTGAGGCTTCAGATTTGCTTTCAATGACTACTTGGAACAAAGCCTTTAATGTCTTCATCCCCTCTAGATATGATCACCAAGAGCTGCCCCAGAACAAGACCTCTTCTGATGCATTGAATAATTTACTCTCCTCTGACCTATACACTGCCTGCCTATTCACAGTGAGTATGATTAGTTTGTACTGTTTCTCCTGACTAGTCTATGGACCATAATATCACTTTTAATGAGGAGACTTACTATTCTGGAGCACATTTTGATTCAGTAAAGACCCTCATGGTGATAGAGGTGGGGGAGAAGGAGGTAGTTAGTATTTTTCCCTCCTCTACTGTGATACATGGGTATTACTCCAGTGCCTCCTCTTCATTTTAGACTATGACACCAATTCCATTAAATTTATATCATATAAAACATTATATGAGTGTAATTTGTAATGGCAATATCTTTGCCGTTCCATGTCAGTTGAGTGATTTTTACTAAGCTACTGCAATTTGGGTGACTGAATTACATCAAATGCACATTCAGTGACCGCAATTCACGTGACGGTATTTTTACCATGAATTCATCATGGGCACATGGTTTCTATGGTGATTCCAGTGCAGTAGTTATTGTTGGTGACATTAAGACTCCGTGCCCTATTCCTTTGCTTTAAATGGCTTATTTACTTACTTCATTGACATCACTTGTTGGCTTTTTGTCAGTGATTACCCAGTGCTAATTGTATATAGGTAGCACAAGTTACCATGATCTGTTGATGTCTACTGGAGTGAATAGAACACAATTACACCCTTGTCACTCAGGGGGACTCTGCTGCCTGCACCTCCCACAGGGGACTACACCTCCAAACCCCTCCTATCTATTGGATTACTACTCCACAAAGCACCTGGATAGTGGGGTAAGTTATCATTCGTAGCACCATGATTGTGAGTGACTCAACTGATGAATGTGCTGCCATGACACAGTTGCCATAATTGCCAGTCACTATTAACATACAGTCGCTCAACATGTTTTTACCCAGCTAAAGTTGCTCCAATAGAGTCGCTCAAATACCCAGGTTGTATTCACGTTATACCTTCTTTACAGGTTAGTAGCTACACACTTTGTTATGGATCAGCTCCCCTCTGCTAACGAAGCCAATCATAATTAGGCATAACAGGTATTCAGGTGGGGAGCCACTCAGCTAACTGTCAGAGCCAACTATAATCCCCTTTGCTGGTGGACTGGCCAGACGTGTCTTCTACATATTTCATCAGAATAATTGGCATACATTTAGCCTCAATCAATGTAGTGTTAGACTTGTTTTTTGCTCCTTGTCTACTATCATAATGTTAAACCATTTGAACATGGTACTGTTTTCCTCACTTATGACCATGCATGGACATATTTGGGTAGTGCTCTTAGCCTTGCACTATGGGAGGTAATTGGATGCCTTACTTATCGATTTTCTTTGGGTCGACACTGGTTATTGGGAGATGGTGTGGGGCAGATCTCTTTCATAGGACAGTGCTATAAGCTTTAATTTACTTTTGTTGAAGGGGGAAATGAGATCAAGAGGAAAAGCATTAGAAAAGGGACACTTGAATTGGGTAACAGCAAAAGGGGGAAGAAAAAAGAAGGGGGGAAACAAGAATAAAAAAAACTATTAGGGCCTATTTTTGCCTGGGGAGGGTTAAATTGAGAGCTCCTTGGTATTTGTCATTTGAAGCTGTGCAGATCTGATGTAAACTTGGTCTTTGGGGGGATGCCTGTTGACTGTTCTTTGGGGGTTGGGGGGAGGGTTCTGCTGGTTTTTGGCATTGACAGCGATGGAAAGGGTGGTTGGGCATAAAATAATTTTACTCCTTCCCATCATATTCTTTCCCCCCCTCATTTTGGAGATGTGAGTGCAGCATGGAGGCTGGCTACTTTTTTCCCACTTGTCTGCCACCCAATGGCTGCCCCCTGGATCCCAGGGGCCTGCCATGGGATCTCACCCTTCCCACTTTCACTTAATATCATCCACATTCATTTCTCCAGGAGGCGTCATCCCCATTAACCTGTGTTGGGTCAATGTAATGGTTGGCTTGGAGGGGCCTTGGACATGAGGACTTATAGTGCATCAGTTTTCCATGGCCCTTGGTTCCCCTATGTTGATGTTTCTTGTTTCCAGTCATGTTAGTCATTAACTTGTTATGGAGTAGAGGACTAGTAGCTCAATCCCTTTCTAAGTGGATGTCCACCTTACTAAGGATCAGGTTCTTACTGAGATTAGGGGTCCCGGGCTAGGCCTGACTATACCCCATGTTGCAGCCTGCCAACTATTGACGTTACTTAGGAAAGGAGTCTTGTACATTGTTCCCCACCTTGAAATTAATTTATCCTAATCATGTTCTTAGCTTTTCTGAAGTTTGTACTCATACTGCAATGCTGCCCAATTAACAGGCTGTGTTATTGTTAGAGTGCTATATATTTGTTTACTTGGATGTGTTACTTTCACAGGTTTCTTTCATCTATTTGCTTAAGGATATGAGTAATAATTCATGTTGTTTTTTTCTACTTTTTTGGGAGAGGCAGGGCAGATGGTGGTTTTACCCCATTTCAGGGACCACCAGCAAAGATCAATCTCACTTTTCTCAAAAATTACATTGTGTACTAACATTCTGTCCTATAATGTCGATGGGGTCCACAATCTGGTTGAACATTACCACTTCCTACCTTTTTTTTAGACGAGAGCTTGCTAATATTATTTTTCTTTAGGAGACTCATTTGTCCCCAGAGGAGCACAAACATTTCTTGAAATTAGGTTTTACTCAAGTTTTCTTTCCTCTCATGGCTCTGGCCATTGGAAAGGGGTTTTGACACTCATACAGCACAGCCTTCCCTTTGAAATTTACCAGTCTGATGCAGTGTGGTGGTACATTATAGTCACTGGATTTCTTCATGGGCATCTGCTTAATTTGGCAAATACTTAGTTCCCCCCAGATCAGATTGGGGAGTGTTATGCCCTTATCTTTCTAAATAATTGCAGCTTTCAAAGGGGCAACTCATTGGGGGGGTGACTTAAATCTAACATTAAACCCCGAGTTAGATGTGTTTAATGTGAAACTACACTGTCTCTCCATGGCACAGAAATATCTGCACAAAACCTTTCTTCAGCTGGGTATTTTGGGCACCTGGTATCATTTGCATCCTTCGCAAAAAGAATATATTCACTAGTCAGCATGTCATGGCAAAGTACACCGGGATAGATTACTAGTTCACTACTATAGAACATCTTAGATAGTCTCTACAACATCCATCATGGCCTTCTGCACCTATCCAATCACACACCACTCATTGCTATCTTTTCACTGGGGAAACCTAGCCATCAGACTACCTGGCCTTTTACGTGACCAGGCTTTGTTGGCCAAATTGAAAAGCCAAATCCCTCAATTTTAGCTTGACAAAGGTAAACAGAACATCATCCCTCGTCTTCTCTGGGATACTCTCAAAGAAGTCCTTCTTGGTACTAGAATAGCATATACCACAGCCCAACACAAAGATCGAGAATGGAAATTACAGGAACTTCAACAAATGCTCCATACTTTGCAGTTGCTCCATATGCAGGTTGATACCTTGGTCCACCCTCAATTTTTGGAGATTAATGTCTGAATCCAGAAGCTACTTGACCAAAATGTTGTGCATTCCCATGTTTACCTCAGATATCAGTATTATGAAGGGGGACCAGATGTGATTGTACATTAGCACATTGCCTTGTGGTGCATAGGGGACAGGCCACTATTTGTAAATTGTGGTATCCACAAACAGGCTTTATTACTCACTGTGAGGCCAAACTTCCAAGATATTTTGGGGATTTTTATTCAACTTTACATACTCCGAACAGACCCCCACCTTCTTAGGAGCAGCTCCATCTGTTCCTCTGTCAGGCTAAATTTCTTGCCTCACAAGGGAACAGGTTGCTGCAGTAGCCAAACCTATTACTATAGAGGAAATTCTCCAGGGCATTCAAGCAGCTAAAATGGAGAAATACCCTGATACAGATGGTTTGCTCTCTGAATTTCATACATCACCTCCTGTACGTGCTCTTGTTACACCATTGCTACTGCATCTTTTTTGCTTTATTGAGGATGAAGACATCCAACCCCTCTCTTGGCAGTACACAATAGTATCAGCTCTTCTTAAATCTGTCAAAGATGTAGTCATCCCATGTACTGTAGTATCATCAAATTTTGATATTAAACTTTGGTTACAAATTATTTATGTCCATTTGGGTTTTAAGGCTGGAGAGCGTTCTCCTATTCCCGCTGGATCAGAACTAGGCGGAGTTTGTTTGCCAACATCAGGCCCATGATAATGTGTGTAAAACTTTGCTTTTACTAGACTATATCACACAAAGATCCATGCCCTTGGTCCTGACCAGCTTGGATGCAGAGAAGGCCTTTGATTGTGTATCATGGCCTTTCTTGTGGGCCACACTGGCTGTATAAGGCTTCCTTCAGACTTTTCTTACTATGTTGCAATCCCTCTATCACTCTCCTTAGGCTATTTTAAAAATGTATGGGTCTCTTTCATATTCTTTGCTTTGGGAAAGGGAACTAGGCAACGCTGTCTTGTATCCCTGGTGTAATTTGTACTACAGTATATATGGAACCCCCAGCCTCTCACTTTCGGCATTCTGCACTTATACATGGGATCACCCTGGGTGGAAGGGATTATAAAACAGCCCTTGTCATAGCAGGATATTTACTCATTGTTATGAACCCTACTGATTCTCTCTTGGCAGCCTGGGACATCCTAGCCCAGTTTGAGACAGTGGCAGGATTTTGGCTTAACACACATAAAACAGAGGTATTAGCTTTTAATTATATTCTCCACAGAATATAAAGGATCAGCATCATATAAGATGGACTATGAACTAGTAAACTTCTTGGGGGTGTATTTAACAAAAAATTAAGACTATCTGAAAGTCCTTAATTATGGGCCATTAACAATGGCTGTGGCAGCAGACCACAACCAATGGTCTACTCTAGGTCTTTCCTTTTTGCATAGGGTGGAAGCCATTTGCCAAAATATTTTGCCTCGAATACTGTTTCTTTACCAACTCTCTTGCTTTTACCAGATAGTACCAGATAGTACATATTTCTGGGAGTGGAAGAGGTTGCTGTCTCATTTCTTGTGGAGGGGTGGCACCCTAGAATCAGATTATACTTACTTCATCTATCTCTTTCTAAGGAAGGACTCAACTTTCTAAATGTACGCTTCTATGCCTTAGCTTCTCAGTTGTGCTTGATATGCTTTTGGACATCTGCTAGTTATCAGGTTCATTGGAAGGATATAGAGTTTGCTTTAAATTATCTTTATGATGTAGGACAAATTCTGTATCCCCTCCTCCCCCCACATTGTCTCCCTCTCTCTCAATTTTTTCAGTATACAGCTGTGGCACTTCAAGGCTGGCATGAGGGCCGTACTGTGTGTCTTGGAGACTGTACTCCCCTATTGGGAGCTTTGGCTTGGACACAAGCCAATCTACTAAATCAAACAGACCCCTTTTTAAATCTATGAGCTAAACAGGGGTTTATCTACTTACAACAACTCCTAGATTCTAAGGGATTATGACCTCTTCTGAATTGAGTGCTGAATCTTCCCTTCAGGCCTCAGATCATTATCGCTACCTGCAAGTACATACCTATATCGACACTTTACCTAGCCAGCTCAAGAGGCTTCCTGACCCATCCCCAGCTTTATTTACATAATTTCAGCTCCATCAACAAGAGGCTGTGAGGGACCATCTCATTGGCTGGTTATATGCCATACTTTGAGATCAAGCTAAATATTCCACATCTTTTGTCTTCCTTCAGTGGATTCTAGATATGCAGCTCCCTTGCGATTTCCATCTTTGGGAGAAATATTCCTTTTTAATGTTTTAACTCTCAGTGACACCCTACTTAAAAGAATTTGCATGGAAATGTCAAATGACATTCATTATGACCTCAGTGGTCCAAATGCAGTACCTGGGGGCACGTTTTGAAATTGCTGGTGTGCTTTTGGGGAGCCAATGGCCAATTAGACCCATGTATTCTGGTCTTGTCCCCTTCTAAGTACATACTGGGAAAATATCACACATGATAGAGTCAATATTTTACTTTCCCAACTTATGTCTCCACAGTTGGTCCTCTTTTGCTTCCCACCTAGCTCAGTAGCTATCAGGGGCAAGCATTAAAAACTCTGATGATTCTTTTTGTGGGAGCAAAAAACAAATTACCAGACTGTGACTTTGGCCACAGCCCCATTTACTGAAACATTGAGTAGCCCTGCCAGATACTTTTTATTATTTAGAGAATCAAACTTATTATTATTTAAAACATCTTCCTGTTTTTGATGAAGTATGGAGATTTTGGGTATTATATAAATTAGCTACTGCTTCAACCTTTGTGCCATGGCAATGATATTTTTTTTTTCATCTCTCAATATTTCCATGTTGCAGTTCTACTTGCCAGGTGTAATATAGTTTTGGTTAGCCACGATGCCTAAACCCATGCAATACCTTTTCTCTTTCTTTTTTTTCCTTTTTGTGGGATACCGACAGGGAGCTCTGGTCCCTCCCTCAGAGGGACCCATCCTCTGACCCGATAGCTGGGTCATCATGGACCCTGTCAGCTCTCAATTTTGCTATTTTTTCCCCGGGTCTATGACTGTGCAATAGGCAGATTGTCTGGCTCTGCCTCCATGGAGGCAGCCCAACACCTTGTATGTGGGCCCTCCCCATTCTTGGTGGCAGACCTGTGCTGACAGTCAGGCACCTTGCAATTCCCCCCTCCCCCAAGGAAGGAGAGCTGTCTATGGATATTCAATCCTTCCTCATCCTGCTTATCCCCGAGAAACCCTGAGTCTGTTCCCGAAATTGGGTCACCGGCATAGTGCAAGGTGTGGCATACAGCGCCTCAACCCTGAGCTCCACTGGGCTGGCTATGTTGTCTCTTTCTACCTAATAGCATTATAGATGGTATATTAAGTATTTAGCTCACTGATACATCTTTTGTAATCTGTAATTTATTGCTTGTCTGTTTCCTTGTTATGAGAACGAAACATACCCACTGTTTGTTTTCTTGTTGTTCATGTGTTCTTGTATATTGTAGTGCTTTTCTTGAATTGTTTCTAAAAAATAATGATCACTATAACCAGAAGTGCAAAATCATGTACCTAGGGAATAGGGACCCTAGTCCTCAATATAGGATGGGGGAAAGGAGATATTTGCAGTCACTGGACAGGAAAGTGACCTTGGGATTATTACATGAGAGGACAGCCAGTTGACATCTCTGTGTGATAAGGCCTTAGGCATGGCTAGTGAGATGCTGAGGTGCCTAGGGAGAGATATCACCAGCAGGGTGCTACCATTGTATTGCTCTCTGGTATCCCCCCCCCCACAGAGTACTGCATTCTGCTCTGGAGACGTACCTTAGAAGGGATATAGACAGAGTGCAGGTGGTCCAGAGAAAAGTAACAAAAATGGCACAGGGGTAGCAAGGGAAGCTTAGAAAGAGAAATTGAATGATCTCAATATGTACACCCTGGGGAGAGGAGAGCAAGAAGTGACATGATCAAGACTAGAGTACAAGTACCTCATAGGGGTGAACAGGCTGCAGGAGGAAAGCCTTTTCCAAATGAGGATGAGCTCCAGGACTAGGGGGAATGTGATAAAGCTGGAAGGGGGGATGCTAAGGAGGGATGTGTAGAAATATCCCTTCACTGAAAGAGTGATGGAGGCTTGGAACCAATTGTCAGCCAAAGTGGTGGAGGCTAGAATAGTGGAGGGCTACAAGCATGCATGGGATAAACACATGAGTATAGCAGAACAAAGGTTAGGAGAAGGGAGGGTTATCAGAGGCAGAAAAGGCAGGTAACACTTGGGCAGAAGGAATGGGCCAAGTGGTCCTTTTCTGCTGGCAGATTCTATTTTTTTATGTTACTGTACATACTGTAGAAGCACCACCATGCAGCCTGCACCCAATGAATATTTTGCATTTTTAAGGGAAGTGTTCTTTACACACTGATTTGAAACTAGGCCTCTATATTTTCATACAGTACAATTTCTTCCCAAGAGGGATGGCAGTATAGCCTAGAGGTTAGAGTAAAGTGCTGCGAATGAGCTTGGTACCTCCAGCTGACCTGGGTTTGATTCCCACAACCTCTACTTGTATACTGTGTGACTCTGAGTAAGTCACATAACCTTTTCAGTACTCTCAGGTCACCCCTGTAAATGGGTCTTGTGCCCAGTAGGCTTTACCTGGTTAACAAAGAATAAAAAAAGGAAGCTCTACTGGTGTATCAACTTAGTTGACAATGTTCATAAGCTGAGAAATGGCACTAAAATTCACAAGGAGGCCAGTCTAGTGGCATGGAGGGCTGAGGTGCTGATCGCCTTACCTCCTCCCATGCCAGCGACCCAGATTCAGGAACAAGCCTGAGTCGATGGGGGTTAGCTGGGGGGAAAGTGAGAAGCTGGATTGAGTGGCCTCAAGGCAGCTCTCCTCTCCTGGGGAGGGATGTGGGCTTCCCCAGAACTTGGCTGCCACCAGGTGGAGGCTAGGTGGCAGTGCCAAGCTGAAAAAGGGAGCCAGGCATTAGGCTGGGTGAGAGGAGGCGACCATCATCAGAGCCACAGATTGCATGCTCACCTCTACGCGCATGCGCAACCATGTTCTGGGGTGCTGGGATAGCGGGGGAGAAAATGGAAAATGGCACACCGGGGCAGGCTCAATGAAGCCCTGAGAACAGGGCAGATTGAGATCCTCTGATGGAGGACCGCAACTTGCCTGCCCTCGGAACCCTGACAGTGAAAAACTGTAAAAACTTCACAGGGAGACATTTTTTTAAAAATGAGCTGTATTTTAGATGTTAGCTTAATAATTTAAAATGAGAGTGTAGGTCTCAAATCCGTTTACAGAATGGTGCCAATATCTGCAAAGTCACCAGCATATCCAACACTTCTGTTTGAGTCATCAGGACAACATTTTGGAAGCTTATTATTTCAGAATCAGGTATTTTCTACATGGACCAACACACCTTCGGTGAATTGTAATTTATTTGACCCTAGCACAAATGGATATGTGACAGTGGATATTTATCAAAGTAGAGAAAATGCAACAATCCCAATAAATACAGCTGACTTGTGTTGTGTTTTCTGTTTGAGGATGCATTCATGTGGTCAAGAGCCAATTTAAAAGATTGAAAACCTCCTTTGGCTTTGATATATTTGTCCTTTACTTCACTTTAATGTTAATAGTCCATATTAAAGTATGATTAATGCTTGAGCAGAAGAATTTCCTCCTTTTGCATGTACCAACTAAGGATTAATATTAATGCATATCCTTCTGTCTTTTTCTTAATGGATTTTTAAGGTACAGTGCAAGAATCAATCAGCACAGTGATGAAATCTCTACGCATTATTCATTCTTGTATATTCAATAAGGCCTGCATGAACCATAGTGAATTATGATGACACTCTAAATTAACCAGCATTATTTTCAGTTATTTATGAGAATGACATGAGTCTCGGAACCAATTCTGGCAAAACAACAAGCAGTTATCACCAATTAGAGATGCTTAAGGAATACCAGCACTGAAAAGAAATGCACATTAAGTGTACTTTGTTGCAAAAAACTCTACATAAATGACTGTTTTACATAAGTTGCATTATGTGCACTGAATAGTATTTGTAATATACAGTAAAATTATAGTAAACTGCTTAATGGCTTATTAACCTTTGCTACACTGAACAGTGATATTTGTCATCAATGTCAATTATAATACTTTGTTTGAAAATGGACATAAAGCATAGAGGGAAGAGTGACAAGGACAATAATTTTGCTAAAGTCATGGTTACAGTACACCATTAAACTTAAATGCATTCTATTCAAGCACATAATACAACAATACTATCATACAGAAACTGTTTAGGTCTTGTACAGTTAATTTCTTGAAGGACAAACCTGGTTTTACTGTGGTCCTCTAGTTGTTAATATGCCAGCAATAAGACACAATGAGGTGCGGGTTATTATGGCTTGATAACAGCATGCCCCAGGTGTGTTATAAGGCATGAGGCACTTGCACCTAGCGCCTTTAGCACCTGGGAAGTGCTCTTATCAGGCCATAATCCACACCTCGGACTGTCTTATTGTGCTTATAAAATGGGCCCCCAAGTATTTTTTTGTTTTTTAAATGAACAAAAAAATACGAAAAAGTTAAAAATATAAAAAAGGAGGTTTAATAGATGAAATAATAAAAATAGTTCCCCAAGTGCAGCAGTTCTACAACTGTTTCAACAGCAGTATAGGGCTCCATATATATTCTGGAGGTTATTTGTCCATCATTCCTGTTTGTAGTTGCTTTACAACCCCTAGCAACATCTTTTTTTTTGTCTCTTTAGTTCCTACTAACCTGACATAGGGCATTTGTCTCACAACCACCATCCAGTTGCCTTGAGAGTGAGCATGTCCCATTGCAGCCAGTATTCTTAATGCTTTTTTAAACAGTACTTAGTAGATATCCCACTGATCAGCATAAGTGAATTTTTTTATCAAGTGCATAAAAAATATTGGCAAGGATCAGGTCTCCTATTTTATTTCTGAGGTGCTGCCATGCTCAATCAATCAGTGAGGATGACTGGGTTTGAAGCTGCATTTGAAAGCCACAGGCTTTCGCTTCTTCTCTGACGTTGTTGCAGATCGAGAGCTCATGTCCCATATTTGGTTTTCTGTCTCCTGTCCCCTCCTAAGATAGAGAAACTGTTGTTTACTTTTATTTGTATGAAAGATTTCTGTCATTAAATCAATTCTTTGTTATTTGCTGCCTTAAGTGGGCTCGAGCATGTTCCTCGCCAGTCACAGTAGAGTAGCTTTGCGATTCTGAGATCACAACTGTCACAGAGGTAAAAAAACAAATGCATTTACCTTACAGTAATGCAGTGCATTTTTTTGTTCATTAATTCGCATTTCTAGGAGGTGAGGGGGGTTGCAGTCATGTTGCTAAGGGAACCAAGACCAGGAACTGTGATAAGGAAATGGACACTGAGTAAAACAAAGCTTTGAAACAGTAACTGTGGTTTGCATAAATTGGGTGTTGTTAGAGACTGTGGAGCAGCGGGAGACAGTGAGAGCTGGACTTGCAAGGCATTTTTTTGGGGGGGGGGCTTCTGTGCAGATGACAGGGTTGCCACCACTCTCCCAATTCCATCGGATGCTACTTGAGCGGTGCTTAAAGTAGCGGGGGAGTGGTGGCACACATTGATTTTACTGTGTTGTGCATTCTCTTGGGCACATGTAGTGCTGGTTGTGAAGTTATATCCTGATAAGGATACGGCTGACAGAGGCTGTCAGCCAATCAGAATAAAGGAAATTTTCTGCACATTTTATAAGATATCATCATATGGCAGTTGCAATCAAACAACACTCTGTAAATCTTTTTCAATCAGCTGAAACTTTGACATTGCCTAATTCAACCTGCCTGAAGTTCTTCCAGTTCCTTAGGATCTCAGTAAAGACAGTTTTGGTGGTGCCACACAAGTGTTTTTGCAATTCTTATTCAAAAAAAAAAATCAGACCCTACTGTCTGTATCACAGTGTGATAGGGGCATTTCCTTTGTGTCTTGGCCAGTTTTCCCCATTCAATAAATTACCATCAACAGCTTTGTTGGGTTCAATTTCAGTTGGTTACCATCTGTACCCAACCCTGGCCACCCCTGAAAAAGGGACTTCTAGTTTCAGTGGTCCTACCTTGTCAACATATTTCATCAAGAAAATAAACAAATTTTAGTGGGGTTAGAAGCAATCTACAAGGAAATTTATATATTGTACATACATACATACCACAGGTGTCAGGATAACAACTGACAAAACTTCAGTTATCTGAGTCACTGTATGGATAAATGGGTGGTGATATAATCACTATGGGGATAACTTCAAGTTAGCTCCATAGTGATTACATCATCACCCATTTATCCACATAGTGACTACATCACTAACCACCACCACCACCTGTGCTGCCTGCTCGGCAGTTCTGCCCATACCTCTCAACCTTTTGTCCCCCAAATGTGGAACATTGCCTCTCATAATGTGGAACAAATGATCAAAATGTGGAACACTTAATCAAATCTTTACCTAAGAAGCTCAGAACACTGTTAAAATGTTTGCATTTATGTTCAGAAAGTCTATTATTAATTGGATAATATATGTTTTGCATCATTTACTATAGATTTTTGCTTTAAAACGTTAACACTGAATGTGGGACAAGTCCTCACAATGTGGAACAGGGAGCTTTTGTGAAGTAAAATGAGGAATGTTCTTCATAATGTGGTACAGTTGAGAGGTATGGTTCTGCCAGCCAGTTTCACTTTCATCTTCTCACAGTGTTCTTTACAATCCAAGCTATCACAGTCCCAAAGACTCACAAAATGCACACCCTATTCAAATCCACCCCTTTAAAAAAATGGAATCACATTTTAAATGAAAACACTCAAGAACAAAAAGCCATTTTTTTCCTCTTTCTAAACACAGCAACCCTGCAAGCCAAACATGGCAACCAGATACAGAGAAAAAACATAGAAAGGAACTTAAGAAAAAATAAAATATAACAAAACTAAACCCAAAAAAATCCTGTTGCATAAATCATATATACGTGGGGCACCTGTGGGATAACCAAGTTATTTGTACAGTAGCCTGTGGCCACTTGTGAGGTTACTCGACATCATAGGCTACTTTACAAATAACTTGGTTATCCTACAAGCTCCCCACATATATATATATATATATATATATATATATATATATTTATACAATGGGGTGGCTGATAAACATTGCAGATAAAAACATGTATTCTCACAGGAGTGAGATAAATGTTGCTGACTAGGAACTGTGGTAGATATTTACATTTACACACACAGTTCGTACGTCAGCAGCATTTATTTCCACTCTGCCTACCTCATGCATTACATTTCTCATGTCGGTACTTCTTTGCAAGACCAATCAACTTAAATTCCACACACCGGTTGAAACACCTGCATGCTCTTTGAAATAGCTGGAGTATTCCCTGCTTTCTCAAACGCTTTCAATGTGCTGAAAAGTGCACTGGAGTAGCTGGAGCCATCAAAACAACAAGAAGGCTATTTCAATTCAACAGAACAAAAAACTTACAAGAGCTTGCAAATCCATCTTGAATCAATAACCTAACTCTTCAAAAGCAGCACAACCCAATCCACGTAAAAATAAAGGTTATCTCCGTCAACAGTACATATCATTTATTTGTGATTCCTGTTACACCACCACAGAAGAGAAAGGGCAGCCCACCTAGGGAAAGAATGAAGGCCATATCATCAGACAGTGACTGTAATTAATAGAACCCTGTGAAATTTAGCTTATTACTTTCTGAAAGCAGTGCAGCTGTAGTACCTTGAAGGAACACATCAGAACTGCTTTTGTCCAAGTGCGAAAAGTCCAATACATGACATTTAAGTTAGAATAGCACAAATACTTCACAGACGACATTACTAACCCCAAAGCAAAATAAAAAAAATGATCACACACATGGCTTCAAATAAATAAATAACGTGAACCCCTCATACACAACCACATTCCCGAAGTAACTAGCCCACCCACTTTCAGTGCTACACCAATGAAAATACCCCACGTCCATACTGACAGCCCAACCCACCAACCAATGTATGCAGTCATCTGACAATACCATGACACAGCCCTCTTCCAATCAGACAGCCACATTAACACTCAGCATGAATAAAACTCTCACGAGCACATAAACCAATAGATACCAGACAAAATATTGCAACCATGACTACCGGAACCAACCCATTCTAAAACAAACTCTAGTACAAACGCGGAAACATACCCAACGGCAAAATAAACCCAATAAATCACTGCTCCACATACATAAACTGCACTAACACTCCTGCCCTATTGTATAATGCACATGATGGCAGAGTGTGATACCGAAATATTGTCACTCCTGCATCGTGAGGCATAGATATCTCACTCTGCAGGAGTGACAATATTTTCAGTATCAACTCCTGCCTATCATGTATCCTATATATATGTATATATATTTATATATATACACACACACATATATATATATATATATAGATATATATATATATATATATATATATATAATATATATATATATAAAACCTCAAGCAACACAATATTTTGTTTAAAACTGGCAGCCAGTAACAGTGATTGCTGGCCCTGTTTAATACATTCTCTGGTGTCCACAAGTACAATCCACCCTCTTACCGCCAGGACTGTTAATAAAAAAAAACTTTTCCTGGTGGGCTGTGGTGCCATTGTTGTCCAATTGCCTGTCCCAGTAGTAACAAATAATTATTTCGCTGCAGGATAAGGCCTGTCTGGTCCAGTGGTATGGAGGGATGAGGTGCTAGGTGCCTTATTGCTCACCAGATCAGTGACCCAAGTTCAGGAATATACCAAATTGCCAGGGGTTGGAAAGCAGACTGAACATTCATCACATAGTTGTCATGTCCCTGCATGGAAAGGCATGCTGACTTGACCTTTAGCTTCCCCCAGATGAAGGCAGGAACTCAAGAAAGGGAAAAATGCAGAAATGGCTAACACAGGTTCCATAAAGCCAAACCCAGCTATGTCTGTCTCACATGACCGCCTGGATGACTGGCTCAGTTGTGGATGTAAGTGACTGGTGGGGATAAGGATGGCTCCCTTTTCTGGCCACCCTATCATGGGGGAGGGAGGCAATCCATCAGAACTTTAGGCTCTGTGGTTTGGCACAGGGGTGTGATGGACAGGAGAGGTATGGATAGGACTGAGAGCCTGCCCGAGTCAACTGGCAAAGCAAAATGTTTTATGGAGGGGGGAAAATGTTGCAGCATATATGACCTTAACACATACATTATACATAACCCTTCCATAATGGGTGCAGCTGCACTGCTACAATAAACCTATTAAGTATAGGTAATATGTACAGGGTCTCTTACCAGGGTACTATGGAGCCAGAGGTAGGAGTCATAAAGGAATGACATTTCTTAAACCTCTGAAATAAAATAGAGGAAAGGGTTCACAAAGGATCCTCAGTTCTTAGAGAGTTAGAAGGAAGGATAAAACAGATTAGATATATTGCAATACATATCTGATAGGGAAGGAGTTCACATCCTGTGAGACCTGCGAAAGTAAAGATAAGAAGGTTAATATGGAGTAAATACAGTAGTGGGAACAATAGAGAGGAGAGAGATGAAATGAGTATAGTACAGTGTAAGAGGTAAAAAAAAATATATAGCTGTAGAGGGAAAGGTATACAGTTAAATGAAGTAAAAGATACAGAGACAAGCTTAATTTAAGTATTATGCTAAGATCAGCAACAGTTTACCATGAGTATCAAAAACAAAGGACCAAAAAAACAGAATAATTAAATGTTTGACCACTGGAAAAGCCATTTCTGTGTTTTCACCTTGACTTGCATGTTTTTAGTGTGTGGTGTATATCACTTTGACATTTCTGTATAAATGAGATGCACCATTTTTAATTCTCAGATCTGTCCTCTGTGGAAAGGCCACTGAAGGCTTGGAGTGCTGGCTCAAGTGGGTGCGTGCAAGGCATGTTGCCAGAAAGTAAATCTTGCACTTTGCATGTAAAACTGAATCTTGGAGTGCTGAGCATTCTTTTCTTTAGTTATCACAAGCTGGCTGCTTTGCTTATGCACCGCCTTTTCCTTTAATTGTGCACAACTCTACACTACTTACACAATAGTCACTGCACTGAACCCTGACCATCACAGGACTGACCATTCCACCCCTGACAGTCGCAGGATTGTACCCCCTCAGACAGTCACAGGACTGACACCCTCCATTGTCAGTCACAGCACTGGGCACCCATGCCTGACAGTCACAGAACTGTTCCCCATTCCCAACAATCACAGCATTACACCCCATCACCATGACATCACTATACCCATATCCCCAACAGTCACATGGATGACACTTTCCACAGACAGTCACAGCAGTAATCCCACCCCCAACCAGTCAGAACACTGTACATCACAGCACTGATGACCACCCCACACAGTCTGGACCTCAATATCCCCCCCAATAGTCACTTAATTTGGTGCCTTATACAACCTTCCTGCCACATGTACAACTTCCTGCAAATGCTTCTGTCCCTCAAAGTTGTAAAATTATACAGAAGCAGACCTCCCAAAAATCAGAGGAATGGCCCTCACCATAATAGTCACATAAATGACACCCTATCCCTGACAGTTACATAACAGACCCTCCTCCTGACAATCACTGGACTGTACCACCCCTCTAACAGTTACAGTACTGACACCATCCACTATCAGTCACAGCAATGACCAACCCCCAACGGTCATTGGATTGGACCCCCCCACAGTCACAGGACTGTCCACCCAGTCACAGGACTGTTTTATCCCCCACAGTCCCAGGACTGTACCCCTTCCACACAGTAACAGGACTGTATCACCCCTCCCCACAAGCATGGGACTGACCCCGCCCATCACAGAACTGTATCACCCCACTGACAATCACAGGACTGAGATCCTCCACTGACAATCTTGACAATGACTACCCACCTCTGGCTGTCACAGCACTGATCCACACCCCTGAGAGTCACAACAATTTCTCAGAATTCCCAACAGTCACAGAACTGCTCTCCTACCTCCCCAACCTGGCAGTCACAGCAATGAACATGCACCCCTCAGAGTCACAGCACTGAGCCCCATTCCCCCTTAGTAACAGTACTAGTCACAATGCTGCACCCCATCCCATCTTACAGCACTGATCATCAATCCCCAAGTCACACCACAGCCACCTCACCCTCAAAAGTCACAGAACTGATACCCCCTTCCATCAGTCACAACACTAATTCCCATCCCCTGACAATGACAGCACTGACCTACTACTCCTAATGGTCACCACACTGACCTCCATTCACAACAGCCACAGCGCTGCCTCTTTGCCCACAATGGTCACAGGACTGCCACCCCAACCGGACAGTCACAGAACTGTACCACCCTTCAATAGTCACAGAACTAACACCTTCAACCATCAGTCAGAGCGGCCACCTACCAAACAGTCACAGGGCTGATCCTCATCCCCCAACAGTGACAGCACATACCTCTAACCCCAACAGTCACAGCACTACCCACTACCAATACAACAGTCACAGGGCTGATACCCTGTACAGGCAGACACAGCAGTAATCCTTGCCCCAACAATCACAACCCCCCACTCCACTGCCAAAAGCTGCAGTCCTGCCTCCCACCTGACAGTCACGGCACTGACCACCCACCCCTTGACAATAACTGCACTGACTCCCAACCCTCAACCAATAAAGCACCGACACCCCCAACCACAACAGTCACAGTACTGACCCCTAACATTAACACAATACAGCCTCTGATTCTCCCTCAACAGTCATAGTACTTACCTGTCCCTTTACAGCAATACCCCTGACAGTCACAGCACTGACAACCAGCCACTGGCAGTCCTGGAACTGATCACACCTCTCATTACATTTTAAAAATAAGTTAAGTACTGGCAACCCATCATAGAGAGTACAGCAGCTGAAACTTGTACAGGCCAACTTGCCAAATTCTGGTGGATTTTGTATTAGGCTAGTAAGATTGTCCTTTAACTAGTCCTGTAGGTTTGTACTGTGGAATGTAGCCAAAAAGTACAGTACTTCAGCTGGGCTAGTGGAAGAGTCTGTGGGGCTAGTAAATTTTCCCAGTCATTAGACATGCTGGCTAGTGGCTGCAACACTTAACTTACAGCTCTGGAGTGGGCCATACTATCCACAAGATGGCCCTCTCCCCCCTTACCCTCTTCTGGTTTTACTAATTTTAATTTATGAAAGTGATAATTCGTAGACCGGAAAATGTGTTATGTTCCTTTGTCATATTATGATAGCTTTACTGCAGTTGTGTGGTGCCCAGAACCGCCGGGATTGGGAGCCTGAAAAATAAAATTTGCCTTTCCTTTCCTCTAGACATTCTTGCCCAGTGACCAGCCCTAAAGTTGAGCACCCTGCATCTAGTCCCCTCCCCAACAGGACCATTCTTCTAGTACCAGTGCAACTCTGTATATTAAACTTTACATTGCTTGTTAAACAGGCTTGTAGCACTGCTTCTAGGGTTACTATCCACAGGTTGAGGGGCTTGGGTTCGTAACTAGCTAATACCAGGGTTTGCCCACTCATGGTAAACACAGAGATTTGGTGCCTCCACTCAGAGTAAGGTTTCAGTGGGTATTTATTAAATTTGCTACAGCCCTCTGGGAAGCTGTAACTACCCACTACCCCACCTAGTGGCCCTATACCTTGGAACAAGCAGTAATCTCTCACAACATATACAATAAATTTGTCAGCAGACATTAATGATATGCTCATAGGTTTCCCACTTACCGTAGTCTTCAATGTGACCTCCTGGAACCCCCTGTAAACAATGATTATCAGGCATTCATGTTCAGGAATATTCCAAACACAGTAACAGACCACCAGTAAACATGTGTGGGGCAATAAAGCATTGCAACACCAATCAGGTTTATTTAGGGGGAGCATAACAAGGAAGGGGCAAATCTGTCAAATGATTTTATCCTAACTGGTTTGTGCCAGGATATTGGCATGCATTTAGTTCCACTTTGCAGTCCTATAAATGTACTGGGTACCCAGATGGAAAACAAGCTAGCCTAAACAGTGCCCAGGGTTGCAGCTGTTGTTGGGGCCCTTAATGAAAGAAGAAATGATGATTTGGCATGCATTTTTATTTGTGTCCAGTGGCCAGCTGGCCCAGTCTCTTGAACCATTAAAGTAGCAGTGATATTGAGATTAGGTGGTACCACAATGATAATTAAAGCTTGGCTCAGGGAGGTACCCTGATTTTTGCTCACTGTACCCATACACTGGAGATGAACCGACAAAATAAGACCTGTGGAGATGTTTCTTGAAGCAGGGGGAGAGTTCCCTTGTGGTCCTCCTACAGCAGCTGGTCTGGTGATGCAGGAAGAATCAACTCACGCTGATTTCACATAGCCCAATGCAGAATGTCTTAGCAGAGTCAACAAGTCAAAACTGTGAACTGGATAACTTGAACTAACCAGACACACAAACACTTCAGCAACTTTTACACATCTATATGTAAGGGTGCTATTGGTGCCTCTCTAGTCCTTCCAGTAGGCTTGCAGGCTGATCCACAATTCTGCCTTTTGCTACATGAATCCACTGCTGTTGCACACCGCAGCCTGCACTGACTGATGTACCTTGAACCCTGTGGACTGAACCACAGAGAAAAGTCTAGGCCCATCACGCCTAACCTCTAAGAGATGGTTGGCTCCTCAGAGGCTCACACTCTGAACTCCCAGACAGATCTGGCAAATTTCCACTGTTTCAGCAGTTACCCCCTTTTATATGGGGCTAAGGTCCAGGAATCTCATTGGCTGTCAAAACTATCCCAAGCTGTCCCAGTCTCTTAACTGGCTTGCTTTTTGGGGGTAGAGAAGGTCCTCCTTTTTCCTCACAAGTCCTTATTAATTCCCATAAGTCTCTGGCCAAAGGTCCAGGCTCTTGACTGGTTATTTGACTGCACAACTGTGACTGCTGCATAGTCCCAAACACACATTTTATTGCAGTCCCAACATAACTGTCCTGGTGTAGCTAGAATAAACACTATTCTTGCATAAATTCCCCACAGTTATATAGCCCCGGCATTTCTCTTTTAAACATGTTTATTAATCTCTCCCCATGTGCCTAGTTTCTGTGTCACTGCCTTGCAACTACAGTGCCCCTCTAAAACCAGCAGCAGCTCATTAATATTTATTACGGCTTCACTGCCCTGACATTTGCCCTTTAATACTGGTGCCCCAGAGGCAGCGCTATAGGTGATTGCTTTATACTTATTTAAAAACACTTTCCCTGCCCTTGCTGTAGGCCGCTGGGGCCTTTTAAACTAAATACTGTGCACCAGAATCCATGGAAACACCTTCCAACTTTTGATCACAACCAGTGGTCACAAACAGTGTGCCTCTCGAAAGTGCTAGCAGCGGCTGAACGGCTGAAATGCTGGCCTCTCACAGAATGTGCTCTGGGAGCCCAGCAGGGCTCAAATAAGATAATGTGGCTGCCTGGGGAACCTGAGTGGGGACACAGAACTTGGGCTAGGTGGTGACCCGGGGGGATTCATCAGGAGGATGCCTGAGAGGTACAGCTGACACATAGAGGGCTACCAGGTAAGCCTCCCAAAGGGGGGTTACATACAGTCTCTCAGTACTGGTGCTGTGTACCCACAAAAGACTAACAGCTACAGTCCCTCAGGTCTGTGTCTGGAAAGTAAGAATCTGAAGTCTTCAGCTGAGCACCATGCTAGGAGTAGGAAACCCCACATCTCAGCCCCAGCAAGACCACTCTTACAGTACCAGTACAGCTCTAGATCAATGGCAAATGGCAGAAATAAACAATTACACCTGTGCTGTGTTCCATTCCAAAGAACAACTCTTCAACAAAGATCCTTTTCCTACCAAACTCCACTGTGGCTTAATGAGATCCCAGCTAACATTCTAAATGCTGCTAACCCTGGAACCTTCAAAGCTGAACATATGCAGTTGCTACTGCAAAAGGATGTCTATGAGTTCTCAACTGTTCATAGCAGTTCTCCAGAGCCTGTACCCATCCTGCCTTCCAGCAACTATTCATGGTCTCACTCACATGGTCCGCCCCTCCCCACTCCCTATCCCTGTTCCCCAAACTCTGCTACCTCGTGCTCCATAGCTCTTGTTCTGCTAGTGGTTGTGCTCTCTCGTTTGTCTCATGCCTCAATTCCCTCTCTCCCGGTCTCTCCCCCTCCCCCACTCCTCCTTTTCTCCATCAATCTCCATTCTCATGGTATCACCCATCCACTGCTTGGTCTCTACCTCCTTCCCCTCTCCCCCTCACTCCCTTCTATCTCTCTCTCTAACCACCTTCTGCCACCTTACCATCTATCTCACATGCACCATCCCCAGTTCCTCAGCTCCAAAGCTGTAATGCAATGTGACAAGGCTCCTACTGGGCTGCTCTATCCCCACACCACTCTCTCCTTATCTTCCACATTCCTTTGTCTCATATACTTCATTATGCCATACAGCACTTAATATACCCTTAATGAAACTCATAAGAAACTTAGCTGTTTTCTATTCGTTTGTTACTACCTGTACTGATAATTCAACTATGTTTGTATTTTGTTCTGTGAATTCAGTTATGTACTGATACTTGAACTATGTCTGTATTTGTACTGTGAATTCAATGATGCCTGTCTTTGTACTGTTTAATGGAAGTGGACCCTTTGTAAAAGAGTTCTTACTCAAAGGTTGTTTCCGAAATTCCAATAAATAAATCAATACATAATAAAATATCTGCATTTTAGAAACAGGCTTTAGAATCTGCTGCATTAACCACATAGTTCCACATGGCACTTGTGTTGCTTTATTAAAACTGATTTTGAAATAATAGTTTGTCACCTATTATTGTGAGTTTACCTAAAGCACTATGTCTGGTCGTCTCAATTGTGCTACAGTCTAAGGCTACTGTACCAGTGATGTCATTTGCTGTATCATTCTAGGAGCATGTAGCTATCTGCTGAACAGCTCAGAAGGGTCCTGCTGCATGGTAGTAGTGTACTAGTATTTTATGAGGGGGCTGATAACTGTTTAACCTTTGGTGAGCTTGTCTGGACACATGGCAGTTGCAGTGCTGTTCAGCTCTGAAAAAGCTGCAGGCATACTTTGTTGTTTACTGAACTAACCTGCTAGAATGCTACTCAGACTTCATGTGGGGGAAAAATGGTAACACCCCTATGATGTCCTCAGCACTGTTTGACCAGGCAGAAAGACACTGAACATAGAACAGACTTCCTTTTAATTTCTTTCCAGAGGCTAAAACTCCAGGAGGAGAAAATTAAAAGTGTTTACAATAAAATCAGTGTCCCAAAACAGCTGCAGTATGGCTAGATACCTTGAACAACTGGAAAAAGGCACAATTACAGCAAAACACTATAAACCATTTGCCATTGATCTTAAATTGTTTGTTAAACAGGCTGCTGGAATATATAATGTCACAACTGTTTCACTAAGGGGTTTTAAAGAAGAAGCACTTACAGTCTTTCAGGTATTATCTACCAACAGCAGCTTTGCTTACCTAAATGTGATTTTAAAAATCCTGCAGTTCTATTTGCTTTCTGTTAAGTTCACGTAGGCTGTTGCACTTTGACTCAGGAAGTACAATCCATTCAGCCTGTGAGACTCAAATTCCCTAAGGTCCTAGTGCCAGCCTGATAAGAAACTGACAGCAGAATATGCTTGGAAAGGGTGATCAAATCCTGTGTTTTTAGAAACTGTAGAGAACTATTTATTAAGTGTTCCAGCAGGAGGGGGAGGAGAGGAGTTTGTCAGATCTGTGGATGGGAGGACCAGTGGAAAGCCAATGCTGGGAACATGACTGTAGCACTGTGGATGGATATATGATAGCGTTCCTGTCCCCTTTCCTCTTCTACTTTATAGCAATAAGACATCATGGCTATGCCCATGCTGCCTTAAAAATGAAATTAAATTCTATCTGTTATTTTTTTATGCTTAATGTAACCTAGAACAGTTTCCTGTACTATACCATCCATTCAGCACTTCCAAAAGTGTTACAACACAATTAACCAGACTAAGAAACTTTGGATGGTTGGCAATTACTTTACAGCACAATCAAAAGAGATGCAGTGTATCATAGCAGTTATGATATCATGAAAATTGTTTAATACAATTGGTATGGCGCATAGTATTAACAGATAGTAGGAAGGCACCCTGTTGTGTATCCATACATTATTCAAGTATGCTGTGCTGGTTTCTTGATTTTGGAGCCACATTCACCTTTTGGATTTTTTCCTGCATACATTTTAAAAAAGCTGCATTGAAAAGCTTTCTGACACACTTCTTTTTTAGATACTTATTAAAATAAAATGTGCAATGTTAAATTCTTCACCTGTTAATATGCAAAAAAAAAAATGGTGTGCTTTGGTGGTGGGGCAATGATCTATGAAACTTGAGATCCTAGGTTCAGATTTCACTATAGCCACTGGCACACTGTGGGACCTTCAGCACGTCACCTACCATCCCATGCTTCATGTCTACCTTATCGTACACCTGGGTAGAAGTAGGAGCCAACTGAAAATGTTGCATCTAAGTTAGGCTATCCTGGGTAAGTAGGTTGCAAAACAGAGATACTGTAAATAATGCATGAATAAAAGCATTACCATTTATTTTTTTAACATTTGTAGAGCCCAGGATTTATTTTGAATGTTTTTGTTTTGAATACTCGGTCCTTCGTTTAAAAAATAAATAAATAAACAGGTGTCCAGAACTGGGCTTTCATGCTTTATATTCCCAATAAAAATGTCAGCAGAGTCTGTTCATCCTATGAAGGACCACTTTTATAGAATACAGATTACAGTGCCTATCCTTAGCAGAAGCAGACTTTTGATAATGTTATTACTGTAGGCTATTACTGTATATCCAAGTCAGAGAAGTTCCTTAAATTAGCATTCTCACATTTCATCTAATATTCTAATTTAGGAGATAATGAGGTATAATAATAAATTAGCAATGTAAATACATGTCAGAATCACTGCAGTTCCAAACTGGTATTTACTCTTCTGAATGCCTGACCAGGTTGTTCTAGTTACTATGTACATCACAATACTTGTTCCATCCTCCAGAGCATGCCACAACAAGCTTTTACTTAATTAATACAAAATAGTTGGTTCTGCCTTTTTGGGTTGTAGAAGGGTAGTCAGCACTGATAAATAACATCTACAGTAAATGCATTATACATACTAGTTGCTGCTGAGGAATGCAGAATGATTATTTTAATTTTTCTTCATTCAGTTAGTGACATCATAATCTGCTCAACTGATGATAGTTGTCATTGAACAAATTCAGAACTAGTACAGCCCAATTGTGCATTTTTCAATAGCAGTTATCCTGTATGTTGTTAGAGCACATGCTTGGGGACCAGAAGACCCAGGTTCAAGTCACACCAGATTTACTTACGCAATAAGGTATGACCAGGGGTTGCATTAATTGTCTGTTAATCACACCTGAGGGGTGTGATGTGGCACAAGGTGTAGGTGAGTGCTATATGCCCATAGGATGGGGTTAACTGATGTTTCAAGCAACTTCTGGGAGTACCATCTTGCTTTTATGTGAATGTAAAGATAAAAAAGCTATTTCCCCTTTTTTTTATTAAATAGTATGCCTTATTTTGGTGAAAAAATACTTCTTTATTTATTTATTTATTTAAGAGATTTACCAGATAAGCATTCTGAGTGGGGACCGCTCGTTTCCAGATGCGACCTGGGGTTACATAGGTCAGACAACAGATACAGTAATCAGTAAAACACAGTACATTCGATACAGTAAATCAGTAAAACACAGTACATCAGTGTTACATAGGTCTAGAGTGGCTAACAGTAGTCATAGTCATAGTTAAAGTGCACAGCGTGGGAAGACAACAGACAGCGGTTCAGAGGCAAATATTATTATTTGGCAACTAGGTCTTCGGGTAGCAATTACAAGCAGCAGAGTAGTAGGACCTCAGGGTGGTTTGAGAGCCCAGTGGGAGTCTGAATGCCTGATGTCTGCAGGTAGCTCATTCCATAGTTTGGCAGATGGTGCATGAAGGCCATTTGGCCCTTAGAGGTTTGCATGAAAGGTACATGGAGCTTTTCTGATCATAAGCTCTGGCGGGTAGGCCGGGAGGTAGGGCAGATAGAGCACTGCTGAGGGAGGGAGGTATTTGACCAGTACTTGTAGATAAGGTTAGTGCAATGTTGTTTACGCTTAGACTCTATGGATGGGAAGGCCAGGGCACTGTACAGGTCGCAGTGATGGGTGGTGGGAGGGCGGTCAAGGGCGTAATGGCAGAATGAGTGATAAAGGGGGTCCAGTCCAGCCAATGTGGATGGGGGGGCACCGCTGTAGACCACGTCCCCGTAGTCAAAGATGGGAAGGATCATTTTGAGGATTATCTCCCATCTAACATAGGTGGGAAGGGAGCCTTTGTGACGGTACAGAGCTCCTAACCTAGGGTGAAGTTTTCTCTCCAGTGATTCGATGTGGGCATGAAAATCGAGGTGTTGATCTAGCCATATCCCTAGGTACCTGAAGGAGGTGCAGGAATCTAGGTTTGAGCCATCCAGGGTGTGGAAGACAGGGGGGGCTGCTGGGCGGGATAACTTGGGATGGGTGTCGAAGGTTATGGAGACGGTTTTCTTGGCGTTTAGGATAAGCTGGTTGGACCTGAGCCATGTTTGTACGGCATCAAAATCCCGTTGTAGAGATGCAAATGTGACATCGGTAGGGGGGGCCAGAGGTGTACAGTACTGTATCATCTGCGTACATTTGTAGCGCTGAGTTAAAACAGACTTGAGGCAGATCGTTTAAGAGTATAGAGAAAAGTAAGGGACCCAGGACTGAACCCTGTGGGACCCCCATGTTCACTGGTAGTTGGGAGGAGATGTGAGGGCCAATTTTTACGGCCTGCACTCTGCCTGACAGGTAGGCTTGGAACCAGTTAGAGGCGGGTTGGGAGAGGCCTGCTTGTTGCAATTTTGAGAGGAGTTTAGTGTGGGACACGGTATCAAAGGCTTTGGCCAGGTCAATAAAAATAGCAGAGGTGACAAGGCCTTTGTCCATGCCCAAGGAGATATCGTTAGTGAGCCTTAGCAAGGCTGTGATGGTGGAGTGATTTTTGCGAAAACCCGACTGGAATGGAGTGAAGAAAGAGGTGGAGTCGAGGAACTGTGTTATTTGGGTGAGTACAAGCTGCTCTTGCAGCTTGGCCAGGGCCAGTAAGAGGAAGATAGGATGGTAGTTTCCCGGTTCAGATGGGTCGCCCCCTTTCGGTAGGGGGATGATTACTGCTTCCTTCCAGGCGCCTGGAATTTTTGCCATAGCGAAGGAGAGATTTAGTAGGTCTGCAAGGGGGGAGGCAATGGCAGGGACAGATAGGAAGAGGAGTTTGGCATCCAGGCCTTGTGGGCACTTGCCTTTGTTTGGGTCGAGGGAGCGTAGAGCAGCGAAGACTTCTGCGGGGGAGACCGGCCGGAAGGAGAAAGTGGGCATGCTTGGGGGCGGCTGGGGTATGGCAGGGTGGTTGTTGGTGGCTGCGCAAGGCTGTAAGTTGTCTAGGAGAGATTTTGCGCTTGTAGCGAAGAAGGAGTTGAAAGCGGATGCAACTTCGCTGGGGGTTGATAAGATGTTGCCCTGAAGGTTTAGGGTGGGGAAGGGAGTCTGGGCCGGGGAGAGAACAGGGCTTTAACAGTTTTCCAGAATTTGGAGGGATGGCTAAGATTTTTGGTGAGGGTGTCGCGGAAATAGTAGTTTTTTGCCTGTCTTATGGCTTTTGTGCAATTGTTTCAGAGGGTGCGGTAGTGTTGCAGAGATGTAGGGGATTGAAGTCTCCTGTGATTTTTCCAGGCCTGATCCCTAGCTATGCATTTGCCAATTATGTCTGCTGATATCCAGGGGAGGTGGAAATCCTGACTCTTTTCTTTCTTAGGGGGCATGATAGTCCCATATGTTGAGGAACTGCTTTCTAAACCTATCAAAAGCATGGTCAATTGAGGATGCTAGATTGATAAAGGACCAGTCGGCAAATGCAAATCATCTAGGAGTGATTGGAGACCGAAGGTTTGTAGGATCTGGTGAGGATCAGCCTAGGAGGGAGGTGGTTAGTAGGTCTGTGCACTTTCCTTGACATATAGATTATGTGGTGATCACTCAAGGAGTCTGGGGATGCCAGCCCTAATTATTCTGTGTGGGTGGGAGGTGAGAGCCCAGTCCAGGAGGGAGTGGTTGCTTGTTGCGGGATTGAGGCGCGTGGGTTGTTCAATTAGTTGGGAGAGGTTAAGGGCTTTGACACTGTTGCGTATTTTCATACATGCATGTGCGAGCCAGTTATGATTTGTGTCACCTAGGATGTGGAGTTCACCTGTGGCAGCCAGAGTTTTTAGGGTGGGTAGATGACTGATGATGGTATCACCAGGAGTAGCCGGGGTGGAGTAGATGCTCGCAATGTATACCGGGGAGGAGTGCTGCAGCAGGAGTTTAATCATTGTAGATTCAGTCTGGGGAGATGGGCTGCTGATTTGGACAGGGGTGAAATTAAGACTGGTAGCCATATACATGGCTATGCCTCCGCCTTTCTTAGGGCCTAGGCGGTCCTGTCTGATTGCAGTATACCCTGGGATGGCTATTGAGGCATCCGTATGGTGAGGTTTGAGCCAAGTCTCAGACATGATGCAGATGTCTGGCTTTAGTGTTTGTATGGTGACTTGCAGCTCAGATATTTTTTTAGTAGGCTGCGGATATTCAGATGGAGTATACTAATTCCCTTTGTAGGAGCTTGTGGTTGTGCTGGGATGGGCCTGGGTTGGTTTCTATGTCACCTAACATGAGGGTAGCAAGGTGAGATATCTAGAGGCGTGTGCCATGTAAGTCTTGGCTTGCATCTGGATCTGGGCAGGTGTGTCGCTTGGGAGGGGCACCAGCACTTAGGTTCCTAGGACAGGTAACCTCATGGAAAGGACAGTGGTATAATTGAGGGGCTTATGCACCACGATGGGGTGGATTTGTGGAATAGCCAGCCCATGGGGGTTGGCAGGGGTGGGGGAGAGGGAGAAGTGGAGAGACAAATGCTAGGAGCAGGGTTGCAAGAAGGCAGGTTTGCCTGGGGTAGTGAGGAGAGGGGCATAACTGTGGCAAGCACTGCTACTACAAGAAAATGCATGTTTGAAATAGGAGAATGCTAGAGCAGAGCGGTAGGACTGGGCTGGCGGCCTCTGCTGGTGAGAGGTGATAACCTGCAGACCTGAAAGTCGGCTGATAGGTTTGGCAGCATCACCTGACCTGCCAGCAGCCTATAAATCTGAGAGCCGACCAAGGTGGTGGTGGGGGCGGTGGGGAGCGGTAGCGCGCGTGCAGCGGGGCAAGAACCACGGCAGTGCAGAGCAGCCTTGCGCTTGCCTCAGGGCCTCCACTGAAAGGCGCCAAAATTCAAAAGGATGGACAAAGGGCTGAGTCCAGGCTCCCAGCGAGACGCCGTACCTTCTGGCAGGGGTGGGGTGGGGGTTCCGATGTTCAAGTCTTCCTGTCCTGGGAGAGCACAGCAGGCTCTCTCGACCATCAAGGAGGCTCAGGGGGAGAGTGAGAAGTCCGTAGCCCTCGTGACCCACTTCTGGAAGGAGAAAGGAGAGGTTAGGAAATATATGTGCAGCAGGAGGGGTGCAGCAGTTTACAGGTAAGAGCAGTGTGCAGGGTGGTAATGGGTTGCAATGCTACAGAAATACATAGAGTGTGCATTAGCAGGTAAAAAAGTGAGATGTAAATTCAGCTGTTAAAATGGCCCACGAGTAGACTGAGTGCTTTGACCTGAGACACGAGACTCGGTTTAGCGGCAAGCTCTCGGTACCCTAAGTTGGATATATTTCCCTAGCTTTATCTCCCCTGCTATGTGCATCAGCCTGTTGCTGACTTGTCCCAGGTCTAGAGACTGATATAAGAGAACCTTAGCCTTCACTAGACACTCAGTTTAGCAGCTTCCATACAATGTTCAGTCAAAATCCAGCAGTAGGCATTAAAGGGGAGGGCTCCACTCGACCAACAAGCAGCTAATTACTCATTCAAATAGACGCAGCAAATGCAGAAAAACAATAAAAAAACCAAAAAAACTATCTATAGTGCTACGCCGACTGCACTGCCTTTAAGAACCATGGCAGAGCAGAGCAGCGCGGTGCTTGCCTCAGGGCCTCCGCTGAAAGAGGCACCAAAATTCAAAAAGGATGGAAAAAGGAGCTGAGTCCAGGCTCCCAGCGAACGCCATACCTTCTGGCTTCAGGGGTGGGGTGGGGGGTTCTGATGTTCAAGTCTTCCTGTCCTGGGAGAGCACAGCAGGCTCTCTCAACCATCAAGGAGGCTCAGGGGGAGAGCGAGAAGTCCGTAGCCCTCGCTACCCACTTCTTCTGGCTTCAGGGGTGGGGGGGTTCTGATGTTCAAGTCTTCCTGTCCTGGGAGGCGCAGAGCTCTCGACCATCAAGGAGGCTCAGGGGAGAGCGAGAGTCTGTAGCCCTCACAACCCGCTTCTTCTGGCCTCGGGGGTGGGGTGGGGGTTCCGATGTTCAAGTCTTCCTGTCCTGGGAGAGCGCAGCAGGCTCTCTCGACCATCAAGGAGGCTCAGGGGGAGAGCGAGAAGTCCGTAGCCCTCGCGACCCGCTTCTTCTGGCTTCGGGGGTGGGGTGGGAGGTTCCGATGTTCAAGTCTTCCTGTCCTGGGAGAGCGCAGCAGGCTCTCTCGACCATCAAGGAGGCTCAGGGGAGAGCGAGAAGTCCATAGCCCACGTGACCCGCTTCTTGATGGGATCCCTGTTTGTTAAAATTGAACAAAACAGCGATAAAAAGTCAATATGCACATGCATTGCAGTTCAGCAATATTGGGCTACATTTCCCATTTCTATTTCTCTTGCCTTTCTTCATTCGATGTGTTGTAGCTCCACCAAATCATCAGCAAAGTGCATTCCATATGGCTTATTGTGTGGATTCTCTGATGTTCAAGATTCTGTTTACAGAATTTGTAGCCTCCATTACTTGATGTCCTACTATTTGTCACATAATACGTACTCTCATTTCTAAATGCAGTTCAAATGCGCTAATAATTAAATACACATTGTAACAGCTAATCAGAACAACATACAGCACTAGATCCCAATGACTGAAACGCCAGTGCAAGACTCATAAGTAGAGATGTTGCGAAGTTAAGGCAAAGTCACCAAATTCACCTCCATGGATCATTTTGCAAAGTGTTTCCATTTAACAGGAAAATCTCCATAGGTAACTTCACCTTACAATTTCACCTGTAACTTCTCCTTGGGGTACGTAAAGGAGAAGCTGGGTCAGAATTATTCCACTAACTGTTTCTTTTGGATTCTTTAGGCATACCTCAATCCAGTTTTATTGAATTTATCTGAAATCTGATATGATTGCATTCTTAAAGCAGGTACATGGTTTGTGCATTTTTGATGAATATTGGACTTAAATTGTACATTTGGCAACAAGGCCAAATTGGAAGGTGATTTTTTGGGTGTAGTGCACACCCCATGAATTGTTCAAGGGGAATTATGTGTTACTATTGTTGTAGATATTAAGGCCCTTGTTGTACAGCATGTCCCTTAACTCCGAAGACTGGTGGAGTTATGACTTGTTAAAGTTGCAGTGTTATCCTAAGGGACATTAGAGTTAGGGTTAGGCTTAGTGTGGTCACTTGCAACTTATGCAATAAACATGTCCCTTGGGGCAAGCAGAGAACCCACATGGGTACCGGGGTGTAACACAAACAAATTAATTATCAGCAGCAGCAGACAACACCAACCCCTAGAGAATCAGGGATCAGTAGTGTGATCTAAAAAACTACTTCTAAAAACCACCAAAAAAGTATTTTTTTATTTGAAAAACACACACACACAAAAAAAACAGAACATGGTTTACAATGACTGGAGTAATAGGGCTAATTTAATATTAAGTATAACAAAAATTGACAGAACACCATCACTTTAAGAAAAATCTAACTAAAAAATAATTAAAATTGCTTCAGAAAGACACATATAAAATGCTTCACTTAAACACAGTGTTACACTTGTTCCCCACACCCTTATTGGCAACCCACTGTACACCGCTGACAATATCTATTATGTTTTATATACATAATCAGTAATGACATTTAGAACATCGGCACTTACCATATAAGAGTAAGATACCAGGAACATAATTGTGATTATTGCCAATATGATTGCTATGCTTATTATGGAAACGCATAAGTAACGTGCCGAGAATACATTTCTGTGTTCTTTGTATGTTCTTCTGAAAAGTCATTTTATAGCCAACACTGCCATCATACACTTATTTTCTGCATTTTGTATGAGTTCTTTGTTCTCATTTTAGCTGATTTTACACTTTTTGCAAATCTCTAGATTCACTGTGGAGCCACCTAACTCGTGGTCAATATGGCATGTTTTATTTATCTAACTCCTGCACAAAGTAATAGTTGCTATGGTGATTATCATAGTATAAAATCTGCTGTAGTATGTATTTTCACTGAGACCATCTTCATGCTCTGGGGTATTGGGAAACTCTGGCTCCCAGTGTCTACTTTGGTAAGACTCTGATTAGGGCACATGTCTGATTTTGTGTAATAAACAAGTTTATTACCACATATGCCACTTGTCTGTAGTTTCTTCTGCTGGTTTATTACCGCCAAGAACCTGATCCTTGACATTATTGGTGGCCATGTGCAGGTGGTCTAAACTAGTGAAGATTCACTGTTTGCTGGCTTTTCCTGTGTGGGTAGTAAGTAGGTGTACACACCCATATCACCTCGCCCATGTTTATTTCACTCCGTAGCATTGTGTAAAGTCTGGCTGCTTACTGGGCAAGGCTGATGCCATCTCACCTTTCTCAATGGCAGTTTTGAGTTGCAGGATTGCATGAGTGCAGACTAAATTACAGAAAAAAAATGAAAAATTACTCACTACAGATCAAAAATGATGAACAAGAAAGAGTGAGAAAACCAAACTATAACACAAATCTCTTGATTAGACAAAAAAAAACTCAAGATATTTCTGGGCTGCCTTGCTTTACAGTACACCTACATTCCCCCATACCACTGCTTCACAAACTGACAAAACAGAAACCATTACTTTAAAGTAAATATTCAGCCAAAAACAAACCCTCAAGTCTAGCAGCACAGGATCCTCTAGAACAATTTGTAAGCAATATGGATTCTGAAAGCTCAGTTTTGAGACATACTTCTTTTTTCCAGACAAGCACACATAGACTTCTCTCTTACACTGTCTTCAGAAGATTGTATTGGAGACAGCCTCCTCGTGGCATGCAGCTTGTTTCAGCAACATGTGACTTCCAATCCCACAGTACATTGCAACCTTTGCCTTTGTACCATACTTCACTGGTGAGGTTACCCACTTTGCATTTCAAGAAGTTATCAGTCTACTCCAAATTTGGACTTCACAAAGCAGATTAACTTTGGAAAATGAGGTGAATTTGTGAATTACTTCACAGAGCAAAGTTTTCCAACTTCACACGTCACTACTCATAACAACCAAAGCTTAATAACAATAGTGAGAGTGGTGGTTAGGTCATTTATCAGCTTACAGCAGGAGATTTGTAAATAAGAAGAGTACTTGCTTATACCAGTCGAGCAAACTCCTGCTCTTTCTTAGTTTAGTTAGATATTTGTTTATTGCAGAGTGGGTGGCAGAGCAATCAAAGTGGGTTGAAAGATCATGGCAGGCAGTATCCTGCATCAAAAATAAGTGGGTGTCTGAGCATAAACAGGATCACAAGTTTTCATTTCCAACTCACTTTTTTGGTAATAACATTTTGACTGATGCCGTGATATTATTTGGCCTGAGGGTAAAAATGTCTCAGTGTTACTTGAATCAATACACTGCATGCCTTGATGTCTCTCTCTCTCTCTCTCTCTCTCTCTCTCTCTCTGACCTCAGTTCAATCAATTAATCTTCCATGCTGCAGCTGAACATTTCACATATAAGGTAGCAGTGTGGGGACAATGTAAGGCAGGTGTGTGGTGACAATATTAGAAGTTTTTGTGTGGCTGACATTTCAAGATACTTTAAAGTACTCACAGGAACATTTCCTTATCCATACAGTTAGGACAGTTTATTTGTTATTTACATACTCACCGTGGCAACCATTAGCATAACAGGCACACCCATGAATGGGATGTGGATGCACAATAATTGTACAATAAACAACTAGTTACTATGGCGTTTGCCACTGCAGTGGCAGAGTTCAATAAATGAAAATTGGATTGCCATGGCAACATCACCAGTGCACAAGAATAACAGGGAAAGGGTTTATGGGCAAATTTCTTATGTTTGCTGCAGTTCAGCTCAGTAGGATCACTGGCCCAGATATTCAAGCTGCACCAGGCTGTGGTGCAGTTCTGGGGCGCAGCTCAACTTGGCTCCACAGGGGCATGGACTGAGCGATATTCAACGGAGCCACGCCATGGCTCAGCATAGTTGAATATCGCACCCTGGACACCCGCAGTTCTCATGGTGCAGTGGCACTGCGCCAGTGCCAGTGGCCAGGGCGGATCATGGGGATGCACTAGCGCAAGTTCCATTGTGCTAGGTGCAACTACTGCAGTATTCAAAAGTTGACATGCAAATGGGGCCATAATGTATGCAAGGCGCAAATGGGGCCATTTGCATGTCATTATGGCCCCATTTGCATGCAGGTGTACCGATCCCCAATGACTTGCACCTGGCGCCCTGCCAGGCAGCAGCCGTCGGGGACGACGCCCCCTGCAGTGTGGCAATGTGCCCCACAGCCCGATCATGGGCTTCAGTAAAAAAAGAAATGCATCCTATATCCCTGGTGGTACAGTGGACCTGTCTGCGTGATCATGGGCTGAATTAAAAAAAAGAAACCTATATCCCTGGTGGTCCAGTGGACCCCCTCCCCCACCTGCCACTGATCCTGCCCGCTCCCCAGTCAGCGGTGGTGGCAGCACCCACCCACCTGCCCGCCACCACCGACTGTCACCGTTGGTAGGGCTGTCGCCCATTGGTCAACAGCGTGAGCCAATGGGCATGCAACCATGCCTTACATTCCAGATATGTGAATGGATCCGTTCACATATCTGGAATATGTCTGACTATGAGCTGCAAGCCATGGCTCATGCTGTGGACCAATGGGCTAGCCCTACCGGCGGTGCAGTCGGTAGGTGCAGGCGGTGGGTGGGTGCTGCTGCCCACCGCGGACTGGGGGGGAGCAGGGCAATGGGGATCAGTGGGCAGGTGGGGAGGGGGGTCCACTGGACCACCAGGGATATAGGTTTCTTTTTTTTAATTCAGCCCATGATCGAGCAGACAGGCCCACTGGACCACCATGGATATAGGTTTCTTTACATTTTACTTCAGCCCACGATCAGACAGACAGGTTCACTGGACCACCAGGGATATAGGATTTCATTTTCAATTTACTGAAGCCCGCGATCAGGCAGACAGCGGTCCACTGGACCACCAGAGATGTAGGAGGTTTAATTTATTTTACTAATGCCCGTGATCAGGCATTGGGGGGGTGCCACCACGGAGGTTCAGCCGGAGCTCGGGTGGCAACCCACAGGTGGCAGCTACCGTGTTGCACCCTGCAAAGTGGCAGCTCACCTGTGGGTGGCCGGCCGTTGCTCCTTTTTTTTTTTTCTTAACTTTGTGCAGTGCAGGTAGGGGCTGTGCATGCATGGCTCCACACATCCTGGACTGAATATCGGTCTGTGCAGAGTATGCATGGGCACGCCCCCCCACCTGTGCCTGCATACATTACTGATTCACTCCGGCGCATCGGGATTTGTGCCAGGCGCAATTCCCATTTGAATATCACACTGGGGCACATCAGTGGGTTGCGCGTGGTGCAACACTGTTGTGCCATGTGCAACCCTTTTGAATATCTGGGCCCCTATGTGCTGTGGGGTGGATTTAATGTTTCTTTCTCTGATCAGTATGTGTTGTTTCTGGATTCGAGTTTAATAAAGTAAGAATCTGACACAAAATTTAATTGTTTCTATGTTTGTATTGCTGGGCTAATAGTTACCTTTCTGTTTGTAAGAGGCTCCTTTTTTGAATGGACAAGGGCCATATCACCTCGGCCATATTCATTGACTTGGCCAAAGCTCTTGATACGGTATCCCACCCAAAGCTAATCACAAAATTGCAAGACACAGGCCTCTCTAATCTCGCCACCAGCTTGTTCCAAGCCTACCTGACAGGCAGGAAGCAGGCAGTAAAAATTGGCCCTCATCTATCCACCTCACTCCCAGTCAACATGGGGTTCCCCCAGGGATCAGACCTGGGCCCCCTGCTATTCTCCATATTTCTAAATGATCTACCTCTGGTCTGCTCCAACTCAGCCATACAAATGTACACAGATGATACCGTACTGTATGCCTCCGGCCCCTCCATCGGGAACACAAACTCAACTCTCCAATGGGATTTTGATGCCATTCAGACTTGGCTCAGGTCCTACCAATTTGTCCTAAATGCAAAGAAAACCATCTCCCTAACCTTCAGCACGCAGCCGAGACTCTCCCGTCCAGAAGCCCCCCCCCGTTTTCCACACTCTGGACGGATCCACCCTGGAATCCTGCACCTCGTTTCAGTACCTGGGGGTATGGCTCGATCAACACCTAGACTTCCACGCCCACATTGACTCGCTACAGAAAAAAACTACACCCTAAATTAGGCACACTATACCGCAATAAAGGCAACCTTCCAACCTCGGTCAAGAGAGAATTAGTGCTCAAAATGATCCTCCCCATTTTTGACTACGGCGACGTGGTCTACAGCACAGCCCCCCCATCCACCTTGGCCAGCTTGGAACCCCTCTTTCACTCTTTCTGCCGGTTCATCCTAGACTGCCCACCCTCCACCCATCACTGTGGCCTGTACAGCACCCTTGCCCTCCCATTGCTGAAGTCTCGGCATCAACTACATTGCACTAATCTCATAGCCAAGTACTGGACCAGTGCCCTCCCCCCCATCTCAGCTGTGAATTGGCAACTCAACCCCCCACATACTCCCTCAGAGGCTCGGACTCAAAACAATTCCAAGTCCCTTTCATGCACACTTGAAGGGCCAATTGGCCTTCAAACATTGGCTGCCCAAACTCTGGAATGACTTACCGGCAGACATGAGGCTCTCCACCTCCCCTAGGCTTCTCAAACTGCTCCTACAAGCCCACTTCTCAGTTGTATGCAACTACAACCTACAGCCTAGACCTGCCACCAGGGGCATCTAAATGGGTCTTAAATTATAATTAAAGTAACAAGCCCAGAACTCCTACTGTGTCACTATATTTCTACTGCTTTACTGTCTCAACCAGAAGTCTAGGCCTAACCTGTCACAGCAAACTATGCACTCTGACCTGAGGACCAAACTTCGTAACTGACAAATATTGGTCAACCTAGCCTGCACCTATTCTGTACCTGTTGTAATCTCTCCCTGTGTGTATACACTCTCATGCTATTGACATACCACTGTATTGTGTTGTTTTACTGAAACCGCTATCAAACCACTGTAGTGTTTTGTCTTCTGTACCTATATGGACCTATGTAACCCCCAGGTCGCATCTGGAAACGAGTGGACCCCGCTCAGTATGCTTATCTGGTAAATCTCTTAAATAAATAAGTAAATATAAAATGGTTCTAATAGTTAATTAAGGTTCAAACTAAAAGGTGGGATATTAGATTTCATCTGACTTTTTTTCATATAAAAGTTAGCGTTCAGATATTTATAAGAAATTACTGCAGAATACCAGTGCTTAACAAGTCATTAAATACATTTGTCTATGAATTGTGCCTTATAGGTATGATGTGGCATGATGCAAAGGTGAGCGGGACACACTTGTATATCGGAGAAGACAATAATGGAATTTTATGTTTAGCATTGATCAGTAGTTAGTCACGACATCTGGGTGTCCTGCACTTGCCTTCGACTCATGCCATCTCACACATCTAGTGTGCAATTAACTGAAGATTAATGCAACACCTTGTCTTACCTCACTAGTATGTTAATGGTATGGTAATCACCATCTTTTGTACAGTGAAGCTCACCAGGATAAAGCCCAACTCTGCAGAATTCTGCAGTAGAGTTACTGCAGGGAACAATGCAGTTTCAATGGGAGTTAATCCCTTTTGTGATGCAGGGGAAACTGTGACACTGCACTTGATCCTAGTGGGCTTCACTATATGTGGCACTTAGCTTCTTCTTGCGATATGTACATGGAGGGCTATTAACATTTAATTTTCATATTACATGAGCTTGGCTTACTCCTTAAATATTTTAATACCTAGACTGAACCACTGTTGTAAGAGTGGTTTCAAATTCTTAGGTTATGAGAACTGCTCATTCTCGATTTAAAGTCACTATCTCTTAAAGGTATTAGTTTTACACACAATAACATGTGCAGCCTGCTGAAAAAATTCACCCTTATCCATGCTTGGACTGCCCATACAATGCCAGATGTGCTTGTTATCTCAGAATCTTGGCTACGGCCCTCTACGCCAAATAGTATGATTAATATACCTACTACCAGATCTTTAGATGCAATAGGCAATCCAGAGGAGGTGAGGTCAGAATCTACATCAAAGATAGATTTGTGGCATCAACACTTAATTCTAACTCACTGGTAGTGGGATTTGAGTGCCTGGACATAAAAATTGACCTATCCCCATCGTTAGCACTCCGAGTCATAGGATGCTATAGACCACCATCTGCCGGTACTCAGCTCTTGTCCTATCTTATAACTATCTTGGACACTAGCCCCCTGGAAACAATTATCCTCAGGGATCTAAACTATGATTGGCTGTCGGAAGCCGGTCACCCGCTAAAATTTTTCTGTGACTCCCTTGGTTTCACCCTACTCAACGAACAGCCCACCCATATCAACAAAAAGAATACAGCCAAAAGTACCCTTCTGGATGTCCTGCTTGTGAATAAACCTCATTCCTTCTCCCACGTTGGAACCTTTGATGTGGATAGTAGTGACCATTGCCTAATAGCTGGAGTTTGGGCACCCAACAAAGTGCCAACTACGGCCAAATTCTCCACCAAAAGGTCAACCTGGTCATTCGACCCAAAAACATACCTACTTGACCTAAAAATCTCCCCCTTGTGGCAGAGTTTTTACCTTGCTAAAACAGTGGAAACTGCATATTCTATGCTACATGAAATCATTACCTACGCCATGAACCTAAATGCGCCTCTGTCAAAAATATGCCTAAAGGCTAGGAAATGCTGTTGGTTCACTCAAGATCTCAAGGCTGCACTACTGTCCAGGGATAAACTCTGGAAAACTGCCTGCAAATCCCAAAAAGAGGAAGACTGGTACCTCTTTAGAACAGCCAGAAATCACTGCACCAAACTGATTAGGGAAGCTAAAGCCTGCTATTACCAAGCAGAACTAGATAATGCAGCCAATTGTCCCTCCAAATTCTGGGCCACAATCAAATAACTGGTGGGAGCCACGTCACAAAATATGCTCCCTACAAAAATGACCTCTGACAATACAGTAATAAATGACAAAAGAGATACTGCAGGCATTCAACACGCGCCGCTACAGCAGGCTGAATATCGATAACTCGCCTGCGTAACAGCCTCGCGCATAACAGTATGACCCACCAAATGTTGGCTCAGTTAGTCAACATTTCTCATTCTCATCGGTTTCCATCAAGGAAGTGGAAGACTTGATTCTCCACCTGGATACTAAGAAAAGTGCCGTCGCAGATGCACTTGAACCATACTTTTTAAAGATAGCATGCCATGTATTGGCAGTACCTATTACTCATTTATTCAACATGTCCCTAACACAAGGTACCCTCCCTCAAATATGGAAGATCGCAGACGTTATCCCGCTATTTAAATCTGGAGACCCTTGCGACCTTAATAACTATAGGCCAATTTCTCTCCTACCCACACTGTCGAAGCTACTGGAAAAAATAGTAAATGGCCAACTAAGATCCTTCATCAACAGAAAAATTACTAAACCCCCTTCAGTCCGGATTCAGAGCCAACCACAGTACAGTCTCAGCATTAGCTAAAGTAACCAATGACTGGCAACTGGAGTTGGAGCATAAAAGTCAGTATGTGCTGTGTTTCTTTATCTCAGCAAAGCATTCAACACAGTCGACCACGACCTGCTTCTCGACTGACTAAAAACACCAGGACTGGATGCTACTTCTCTAAACTGGCTCTCTGAATATCTGACAGACAGATACCAGCAGGTGAAAGCAGATGGCGAACTATCTGCCCTAAAACTCTTACAAAGAGGTGTCCCTCAGGGATCCATATTAGGTCCCCTCCTCTTCACAGTGTATATCAACAACATTGATGAGGGAATCAAGGATGCAAGTATTCACTTATTCGCGGATGACACAGTGCTGTACCTGAGTTGTCCCACACCAAAAGAAGCTTGTTCTGGCCTATAAAAAGATTTCAGCCTCCTACAACTCCAACTAATCAATAAAAAAACTGCTATTAAACGCTAAGAAAACTAAAGCCATGTTATTTTCCCCTGCAAACTACACAAGTGCTACTGACTCCCTTCCCCCAATAACCATGATGCTGGGACAGTGCTTACAGTATATTCTGAAATTCAGATATCTTGAGGTCTGGATCGACTGTAAACTCTTCTTCACTGACCAACTGGAAGACTTGCTGAAAAAATTAAGGCAAAGACTTGGCCTTTTTAACCGGATAAGAAGACTTCTTACAGCAGACGCAAAGAAATGAATAGTCCAAGCCACGTTCCTGTCCTTAATTGACTACACAGACTTCATATACAGTGGCTGTGTGGCTTCCTATCTTGGAAAATTGGATACGCTCTACCACAGAGCTATACGCTTCATCACTGACCTCCTCTTCTCTACCCATCATTGCGCACTATATGCTGCCATGGGCTGGACCTCACTTCATTATAGGTGCAACTTTAATGCAGCACTCTGGACACTTAGAGCCCTCAGTGGCAAACTCCCTCAATACATCATCGACTGTCTGTCTCCAATTGTGCCCAGGAATTATTCCCTTAGAAGCTGCTCACAACTCCTGCTAAATATACCCAAGGCACTCACATGAGTCGGGAGAGCTGCCTTTGGATTCTCACTCCCACCAATATGGAATAAAACCCCAAAAATACTTAAGCTGAAAACCCCAGTAAGTACCTTTTTGTTCAAAAGGCTTTACCGTGATGGCACTACGGAGATTTGCAACTGCTTTACTAGACACTAACTAACCTCCTTCCCTCAAATGGCGGCCTGCAAACAGCGGCCCCCCAGCTGAAATGAGTGCCTCTGCCTATAGCATGCCCACCAACAGATCCACAGGATTTATTGCTGAACTCCCATTGTCTTATTCTTTGATGCTCTGAACAGCTACAGCCTGATTCTAGCACATGCTACCACACTTGGGGATATTTATCATCTTTCATCCCAAAAAATATTTGGTCCTTCGTCCATCCAACACCTCCCTCTGCTCCAACCTCCAGGACCCTCCCAGTTATGCCCCTGCTACTATACTTCTCCTCTTGCACATAGTACAATGGCAGCCTTTCTCCTCCATATGTCGCCCCGTTTAGGGGCAAAAATCACTTAGTCGCCTTTCGCACGGTCCTCTGCCCTCCCAGTCCCTCACTTTGCTCTAACAATTGGGTCCTTTTCGCATGTGCCCCTATTACCCACCTCTCCCTACATTATACGCTTGATATCTTCTATCTGGTATGCCTACCCTCTCCCTAACATTTCCCACTACAAAATGCACAGTTTTGGGGCTTGAATCCAGCACAAGTTCATTATTCACGGCTCCTTGTAGTTCTATGCTCAATGTATATTACCTGTAAATGTGCATTTTTACTATAATAGCAGCTATTTTTACTGTTTGTACTATTGTAACTTGTCTTTCTGTATTATTACTGTAGGACCGCCGGTCCGCCTTGTAAATGAGCTTGCTCAATGGTGCCCGCCTGGATAAATAAAGATATTGATTGATTGATTGATTGATTGATTGATTGATTGATGTGACACTACTATTACAGCTGTAAGAGCGGTCTAAGTGGTGATATTAAAATACACCATGGATACAGGCATGGATGGTAATAGTTTGAGGATAGTAACTGTCAAGACACTTTTTTTTAAAACTTTCATTCATTAAAAGATCTTCTAACACCGTAGTATTTTAGACTCAGTAATACACCATGTTTACAGATACATTTTCATAAATGTCTGGAAGTGAACATGCAATAAACATTTAAATATTCAGTCAAAATTAAGTGTGAGAAAAACAGCATCTATTTTGGTGATAGTAGTGATCAACTGTTTTCTTTTTATGGACAGATATGATATTGCTACAGCAAACATAATATGTACAATGACATTTATTGCCATTCGCATTATACAGTGTGGCTTGTGAACAAGTATATGCACCCCGCAACTAATTCTGCAGTTTGATAAGAAGGTATATTACTACTCAGAAACAATCTTTGACTTAGTTAACCTGTAGCATGGCCTTCTAAATGCAGCAACCTGACTGGTCAGAATGTCTGAACAGAGTTACATTTGTCTTAAAAAAACTGCAATAAGGCCTCATCACCTGCCCCAATATCCTTCAAAGTGAGTCTGTGCTGGAATGTTCAATACCAGCATTCTGTATCTTTTAAATGAACCACCATTGTTTTTCCCCCACTTAGTGTATAACTAGAACTAACATACTATTTGCCAGTAGATTAGGCCTTACGGTCTATCGAGTCTGCTCGAACCTCAGATCCCTAGTTGGGTGCCGAGGCCCTCCCCCCTCCTTGTGTTCCAGAAACCCCTATCATCCATTCCCACCCCCTTGGGACAGGCCATCATCTGATATATCCACTTGCTGTGTCTGTCCCACCCTCTCTTGAAGCCCTCCACTGTGGATCTCTGAACCAGCTCTCCAGGCAGTGCATTCCAAGGGTCCACCACCCACTCAGTGAAAAACCTCCTCCTCTTTTCCCCCCTCACCCTTCCACCTTCCAACTTCAAACCATGCCATCTGGTGATACCTCCTGCTTTAGTCTAAAGATCCCCTCCATGTTTACCCTATTTATTCCCCTGAGGTATGAATACCTCAATCATGTCCTCCCATCTCTCCTCTCCTCCAATGGAAACAGGCAGAGTTCCTCAAGTCTGTCCTCATACGTCAAATCCCCTAGCCCTTGTATCATCTTAGTTGCCCTCCTCTGTACCCTCTCCAGGAGCTGTATGTCCCTCTTCAAGTGTGGTCTCCAGTACTGTACACAGTACTCAAGGTGTGGTCTAACCAGTCCATTGAACAGCTGCAGAATCACTTCCTTGCTCCTAGAGGTGATCCCCCTTACTCAGCTGATTGTTTTTGATAAATGCAACCGTGGCAGTCTGTTAATTAAAATGTTAAAACATGTCAACTATGAATTTTAAAAACTATTTCTATGCATCCACAGATCCATTTGTTTGCTTTTGTTAAGTTTATTATTATCTAGCCCTCCTTGGCAACCCCTGTACCAAACATGTCCTGTGTGCTGTCATGGCAACACTGCATGTTCTGTATCAACAGCAGATGCTGCCATGACAACCACGCTTATTGCCTGCCCATTGATGTCTGGAACATGACAGCATGCTCGTTGCAATAGCACAATGGCAATTTATTTTTTACCATTTGGACGGAATGCCCACAGTATGAGTCAGTAAAGTCAGCTAAAACAGCATGTAATCCATTCACATAGAGAAGCTAGAAACAGTTGTGCACTAACAAAAAAAGAGGTTTCCATGGCAACATTTGGAAGCGCTACGTAAGCACCAACCACCATTCTCAGGTCAATATTTAGCTAAATGAAGCAGGACTACTTTATCAATTCATTAAGTATATCTGTGTGTTTGTTTTTTTGAATGAAACAAAATTATGAATATTATGAACCATTTTGCAATTGCTAAAAAAGCAATAAGGTATGACCAGGACTTATGTTAAGCATCTGTTAAGCACCCCTAGGATCATGTGGCACTCAGCTGTGGAGACCTCAAAGATGGTGGTAGAGGACCCCAGAAGAGGATGAGGAAGTAAATTCTGGTGGTGGACTTGATTTTGAAGGTGATAGATTTGTGAATAGGAAAGGGGACAGAGTGGCAGGTTAGGGTTGAATATAAGGATGGCGGCAGAATTGAGCCACACAAGGGCAAGGGTCCTGTACTTGAGCAGGGCAGATTTTATAAAGATGAGTGAATACCTCAGTGGTGATCTGGTGGGTGGATGGCCTATATGGCATGGAGGAACAGTAGGCAAAGATAAAAGGGAGTATAGTAAAGGCAACAAACCTCTGTGTCAAACAACTGATCAACAGCAAGAGGAAAACAGACTGCAATGGTTCTTGAAAGAGGTGGCTGAAAAGGAAAAAAGGCTAAAAGGGTAGCATTCAGATGGCATAAAGAAGCACAGAGAGAGGAGGATAGGGAGGTGTATCAGGGAAAGTGGAAGGAAGCAGAGGATGCAGCAAGGAGTTCAAAGGTGCAAATTGAAGAGAGAATAGCCCAGGAAGTAACAAAAGGGGACAAGACATTTTTTAGGTATGTAAGTGAAAAGAGGAAGACCAGGGGTGGGATTGTAAGGTTAAAAAGGGAAGGGTGGACTGTGCAGAGGGGGGCCAGAAAGCGCAGTGGTCTAAGGCTCTGAGCTGCAAATTTGGTGATATCCAGCAGACCTGACCTGGGTTTGAATCCCACAGCTTCCACTTGCATACTGTGTGACCCTGAGCAAGTCACTTAACCTCCTTGTGCTCCCAGGTCGCTCCTGTAAAAAAGCTTTCAGCTTAATGTGCTATACCTGGTTAAACAACTAAATAAATAAATAAATAGAAAGGAGAATGGAGGGGCCACAAAAAAAGTAACAGAAGCTTTGGTGGGGGGTGGACTCTAGTCTTGTTTTGGAGGTAAGTCCTGAAGGGACTTATTAATCTGAAGGTGGACAAAACAATTGTGCCAGATTGGGTTAATCCAAGGGTACTGAGGGATTTCAAGGAAATACTGGCTGCACCTCTAACACTTCTATTTAACAGCTCACTGGAATCAGGAGAGGTTCTGGAAGACTGGAGGAGCGTGGATGCCATACCACTAAAGAATAGTGATAGCAGGGAGGACACTGACAATTATAGGCCAGTCAGCCTGACATTTGTGGTGGGAAAATTAATGGAATCACTACTAAAGGAAATTACTTTGGAATATCCAGTGAGTTACAAAACCAGAGGCAGCATGGTTTCATAGAGGGGAAATCATATCAAACAGACCTGACAGATTTCTTTGAGTGCTTGACAATAGACATGGCCTACCTAGATTCCAGTAAGGCCTTTGACACCATTCCCATGGAAGACGAGTAAACAAGCTGGATAGCTTAGGAGTGGGTCCAAAGGTGGTAAACTGGATAAGAAATTGGTTAGGGAATAGATGACAATGGGTGGTGGTAAACAAAGTTCACTCCGAGGAAGGAAACGTGACAAGCAGGGTGCCTCAGGAATCTGTGCTGGGACCGATCCTCTTTAATGTCTTTATAAGTGACATTAGAAAGCAGCTGGAAGGGAAGGTCTGCCTCTTTGTGGATGTCACCAAAATCTGAAAATGGATAGACACTCCAGAGGGGTGGAAAGGATGAGCAGAGACCTGAGAAAACTAGAGTGGTCAAGCGCATGCCAGCTGGATTTCAATGCAAAAAAGTGCAAAATAATGCACTTAGGGCACAGAAACCCAGGTAAAGAGTACAAAATGGGTGGAATGGTATTGACAACTACCAAGCAGGAATGAAACCTGGGAGTAATCATGTTGCATGACCCAAAGGTGCCCATACAGTGTGACAAGGCAGTAGGGAGGGCTAGTGGGTATCACAAGCAGAAAGAGAGAGGTGCTATTGCCTCTGTATAGATCACTGGTAAGACACCACCTAGAGTGTTGTGTCCAGTTCTGGAGACCACATCTCTGGAAGCACATAGATAGAGTGAAGCTGGTCAACTGGAGACAAACTAAAATGGTGTCAGGTCTGCATCAAAAGTCTTATGAGGAGAGACTAAAGCACATCAATATGTATACCCTGGAACAGAGGAGGGAGATTGGGATATAACAGGGATCTTCAGATATCTCACAGGGGTAAATGAGGTATAGCAGGAAAGTATTTTTCAGGCAAAAAGGTGCTCAAGAACAAGGGGAAATGCTATAAAGCTGGATGGGGTAGAATCGTAAGAAATACTGTATGAGGAAGTACTTCTTCAAATAAAGAGTGGTGGATTACTGGACAATCCGTCTAGTGGAGATGGTGGGTGGGGTCAAAAACAGAAGAGGGGTTTAAGAATGCCTAGGATAAGCACAAGGGAATCATAGTGAAAAGGAAGAGGGGAGGGAGAAAGAGCTGTAGATTGGGTATGGTCTGTGGTAATAGTGTAGGTATGGAGAAACAGGCAGACTGGATGGTCTAAAAAATCCTTATCTGCCATCAAATTCTGTGTTTCATTGTGCCACATTACACTACTAAGGACTGATTATCACATGATTAATGTAACCCCTGGTCATACCTTATTGCTTAAATACTTCAGTACCTATTTTTATATCAACTCTAGACTGCACATTCATTGGTTGTGTGGCAAACATGTGAGCTTTTTTTCCCCAAGACGACAGATGAACACTTGTGATGGCGATCCATGGAGGAACTCCAATAACTGTTTATGGAGGTCTCATTTATGTGACCAGTCACAACCATTATCTGCCTTGTATCTAGACCACCAGAGTGTAGCAAATGTACTCCAGTACTTTGTACTGAGTTGTTAATATAGTGTTTGCTCAGCTTAGCAGATATGCGAATCCTGGCCATCATGCCACTCAAATATGATGCACCCATTGAAGATTTGCTATACTGCAGTTCTTATCTAGGTAGACAGTCTGAGACACTGAGTAAACATATAATGCTAGGGCATCAGTAGGGATTTTGGACAGGTACATAATAACAGAGGCCACTGGGCACATAGCATCACCAGGTGTTTCTAACATGCAACCCCAAAAACTCTCTCGTTTTGCTCATGGTAATTTTGATGGTTTTAAGTGTCCTTATTAAAGAATAAAATTATGAAATGCAGTCTGTTTTCATCATTTTCCATTTAAACATCTAAAAAAATGTGGATGTCAGATCATACAATCCTTCTCACTCATGCCAAGTAAAGTCCAGTTGAATATCAAACCACAATTCTGTACAAGTCGGACCACTGTGTCTGGGTTGACTGCATCAGATTTTCTAACTTTTGCAAGGTTGATGTCAGATGCACATGGATGATGGACTGATTTGTCCTCTCCCTTTTGGTGGCTGCATTAGGCATAGCCCTTCAGACGTTTTGTCTTCAGAAAAGGACTGATGTCATTTTTGCTACCAAACAACACTATAAGTGTTAAAATAGAGTTCTCCGCTGGAGTGCATTACTACACTGCCTATGTATATAGGCGCTGGAGAGCACTATTTTTTGTCTGTCTTGAGGAGCTAATTGAGCCCTCCCTCAGCAGAGTCTCAAACATTCTACACTACATTCAGTAAACACAGAAAGTTAACTCATTGGCTTCTAGCACTCAATTTGTGTCAGGTTACCAGTGGATAGTTGACATCATACAAAGCTATTGGAATTAGAATAGGTTAAACACTTCCTGGAGCTTTCTGCATAACAAATAAGCAGTGTTGTGCCCACAGCTCCTATGAACACCTCATTAAACCATTTGACACTTCCATCCTAACAGCAACCATCCTGCTACTTTGTAAGACATTACACAGCAAAGAGTTCCAGTGATGCCTATTCCCAAATAATAAACGCATTTAAAGAGTTAAATGCCAGCTTCATTTTCTCCGGCAGGCAGTTCTGGGAAGATACTAGTACCTGACATTTAATGATTACTTATCTGTTATAGTAATAGAATTTCAACTCTGTTTGTTTCTCCATGGAGAAAGTAGGACACTGTTTTTTTTCTAAGATATTATTCCCCTCACCCTGCATAGTGCAGGCAACTCCTTCACCCATCAACTGTGCACCCCCCATCAAATTCACAGGATAATTTCCTAGGTGTGTAGTGTGCTGTCCAAGTGATATAAGATAGGGACAACTGAGTGATTTGCTCATGCTACATAGGGAGCAAAGTATACCACAAATACAAGGCATACTAATGTTCATTTAGCCCCATAAGCAGATGTTCACAGAACAGTTAGAAAAAGTTCACTTTTTGTTCTTCCACATCTAGCAAGCTAGACATTGCTCCATAGGTGAACCCCTTCCCCCCGAAAAAAAAGAGAACTAAATCTTTTATTTCTTTGGAATTGCCTTTCCAATTTAACACATTTAAAATAGTACACACCCCAACTGGATAAAGAAAAATAAACATCAATACATACATATTCAGAGGCAGAAAATAAAATGCTGTAATTCAGCCCAGCAATGCATTTTACAATACCACCAGCTATGCCAGATAAACAGTCATGCAATGAGCCGGCCTGGTGGTGCTAACGGCTGAGGCACTGGACACCTTATCTTGCACTACACTGGAAACCCATGTTCAGGAATGAACATGGGCCACCAGGGGTTGGCAGGGGAGGATAAGGATCGAGCATCTGATGGACCACTCTCCTTCTCCAGGTAAGGGAGATGTCAGTGGTCTGCTCCCAACTGGCCCCTAGCAGAGGCTGGGGGGCAGCATGCTGATGCTATAGAAAGGGGCAGAGTTATGGCAGATGCCTGTAGGAGCACGTGCAGATGCGTGGGCACTCCCTCCACCAGCATTATTGCACACCACAACTCCAGGGCATAAAGCAGAAAAATTGGCTCCTGTTCAGGCAGCATGAGCTTTCAGTCTCTGCAGCATAACCCAGAATGGTGCTTCCTCATCTGAATCCATATGGTTGAGTTGAGCTTAAGGGGGAGAGGCTCCTCACCAACCTGCCATGGGAGGAGGGGCAAGCCGTGGGGGAAATGAGGAAGTTGGCCTAATGCCAGGGGTGTGTATTGGGAGGATGACCGGGATGCCAGCCAACCAGGAAGCCATGCAGAAGAAAAACATAGCCAAAAAAAAAAGTCACACAATGACTTACTAGCTGAATAAACGTGAATTGCTTGAAAACAGACTGCCAAAGAAATGATCATTCCATGTAACACAGTCTATACTGAAAAATTTACTAAGGAAGCATCGGTGAGTCGCAGCTTCACTTGAGACCTCTGTGCAATTAAGCAATAATGCCCAACAGGGTGTGTGTCGTGCCGGGATAACGTCACACCTCAGGAGGCTGGGCACGAGTCCGCAGGTCGAGTGAGTCCAATAACTGAAGCGTGACATTATCCCAAACGACACACAGCCTGGAGGGCATTATTGCTATTATACAATGGCTCGTTGTTATACAGAATAAAAAAAATCATTTAAAGGATGTTTTTGTGTGGAAAAATATTTTTGTTTCTTAAAAGAAGATGAAACAATGAAGCACATCATCAAGCAGCACATAATCAAGCAAAAGATCATCTACAGGTTCACAGTGAGGCTGAGACTAGACCCGTGATGTTGTACTGGGATAATATCATGGGTCCAGCCCAAGACTGACCAATCAGAGTCCAGGATTTTTCTTGCCATTGTATAATTTGCGATAACTATGACTGCACACTATACTTTTGGTGAATTTTATTACTGTTACTTTAAAAAAAAAACACAAGCCACATGATAATGACAGCACTGTTAGTGCAACTCTATAAATTTCTCTCTCCATCACCCTCTCCCTCTGTCTGTCTGTCTGTCTCTGTCTCTCCACACCTCTCACAGTACACACCATGAATGTCAGGAGCTTAAAAAAATAGTAGATTTAATTTGTGTAAATATTTTGACGTGACAGCATAGCTGGTTGTGAATTTCTGCATTGAAATCAGTTGTAAAAATTCATAAATCTCTGCAAGATATGTGCAGATGACAGATATGTAACTGTGCCTTTCAATTTGATGATCATTGCATTTGGAGTAGCATAATTCTGCACTATAAATACTATTTTTATTTCCACTCCTGACATTCTTGATGAATACTGTGAGACATGTAGGGGGAATGGATAGAGAAATTTACACAGGTGTGCTGTCATTATCATGTGGCTTGTTTTTTTTTAAAGGAACTATAATAAAGTTACCTAAAACTTTAGTGTGCAGTCAGAGATGTCATACCTTGCATGGAGGTCCCAAGTGGAGCTGCGATTCCTTCAGTACAGATGTGGAATGCTCATTTCTTTGTCAGACAGTCTGTTTACAAGCAATTCACATTTCTTCAGCTAGTGAGTAATTGTGTGACAGTACTTAGTGTAAGTAGTATATCTTTATAAGGGTATATACTGTGGTACTTTTCTTAACAATTTTGTAAAAAGATGTAGTATTAATATGTCCCTTTTATGGTGAACTGTGTTCTGTTATTAAAGCAACAACATAGCTGGCACAGTTTAAGTTACATAGTGTTGACCATTGTAAGCATAATAATGGGACAATGTTGTAAGGGGTTATCTGAAATGAGAAGTGTAGGAATTTGAAGTCAGGTACAAAATAGTGACAGTAACCGTAATACCTGTACTGGTGTTTTTCCAGCACAAACGAATAACATTTTCAGTAAGAGGACACAGGTTCCCCTTGACTTCATTGACCTGTCATGGACTGGAGCAATGAAATTAGGTTGCTGATCTGTGAGAAATATTTTGTTGCCTCAGGTGTAAGGAATTACATCTCTTTTCGAGCACACAGCAGATTCATGTGGCTGATGCATGAAAGGTATCATAGTTCTGACTCGGTCATCCACCGGGCACTGCAGCCTGAGAGTCTGTGTTAGGAATAAGTTTGATTGTTTTTATTATAATAGTAAGAATTGATGTTTGGTACTACATTATAATAACTGGCAGGTGCTTTTTTTCCTTAAGAAAACCCAGGTTGATATTTGCTGTAACAACTGGCTGGTTATTACAGCAAACATGCACCAGGTTTCCCTGACTGCACGAATGCGCCAGATGCTCTCTTCCTTTATCCATGCTGGACACCTGCTGTAACCGCCACTCGGTGGTAAGTGAAACCAAAGATCTCTTTTTTTAACTTTATATAACTGCTGTGGCAAAAAGGCACCCACCAGCAATTATATAAAATAAAAGATGGGGCAGTGCGTAAAACTCGATTTTACACACATCCTCAGTGTGGGATGCTTCTCATAAACCCCTCGGGCTTCACCCTCGGGATTTGGTGCACAGAAACTGAACTAAGCACCTGGACACAAGACTATAGTGCTTTTGGAGGGTGCAAAAAATCACTAAGAAAGTTTCACAGCACTCATAGTACAGGGCAAAAAACATACACACCCAGTGAATGTCTGGCAAGGTCTTTTATATAAAATGCTAATAGTGCAACTACTGGCCAAGTGGCTAGTAACAAGAAAATAACTGACGTTTCTCTTAGCGTGCTGCTAGGCTTCTACAGAGTAGTTTTAACAAAGTGCAAGGTGCTATATATAGATATATATACTTTCAAAAAATCATGTGCAATGGGTCATCAATCAACAAATTAACCGATTAGCCAATACGTGCACCCGCTTATTTAAAATGCTAAAAATATATTAAGTGCTCATGTAAAAACTTAATTGTCAAGCTTGGAACAGACATTTCCCACTTTGTATTGCTGCTTTACAGCATACCAGTAATTTGTAGCTAATATAATTTTGTATTTCTTAAATCATGTTGCTTTTCTATACATTCTAATTGTGTATATATTTTTTTTTTCTTTGTCATGAACTGAGCAATATGACCAGGGCTTTTATAGCCACATATTTAATCTTCTGGTTGCTGTGAAGTGCACCTGTTGTGTTTGTTCCTGGCACCATACTTTTTAACATCCACTTCATGCAGGTAATGATTTCTCTACCCTGGGTATAAGATATTACACAATTTTTGTTATTATGTCATAGAATCCATGACTAACAAAATGTTTGTTACTTTTGATTTTATCTTAACTGTGAAATTGATAGAGTAGGTACTCCCTAGTGATATCAACCTATCTAGCACCTGTACTTTTTTAAGAATGCAGACAAATCTATGCTATCATTAAGTCCCTTGATTCAGAATGCCCCCAGTTCAAAAATCCAAAAGCTCTCCCTTTGCCATATAAGTTTCTTGAGATCTCCACCCCTATTCCATGTCTTTACTTGTTCAATTCCTATGAAATTGAAATTGTGCTGTTTAGACCTGTCCCCATAGATGTGTTTAATTTTTGCAGAGGACCGGTCCCCCTTCTCAACTGCTCTTACATGCTCCCCCATTCTAGTATGGAATTTTCAGATTGTTCTACCTATATACTAAGCTCCACAGTCGCATGTCAGCATATAAAAAATACCATTGCTGTTATAAGTGATAAGATCTTTTATCTGTACTCTCTTGCCTCAAATGGGATGTTGGAATTCCTTGTATATGTTAACATATTTGCAATAGGTACATTTACCGCATAGATGAGCACCCATGGGAGCTGGGGCAAGTAAACTTTGTCTTAACGGCTCAGGTCAAGCTGCAATGTTACTAACTTTCATGTCCTCCATGCTTTTGCATTTGTGAAATATTACTTTTGGCCCCTGTTTAAATACATTGTTGAGCCTCAGCTCTAACTGCAATATAGACCAATTACAAGTAATAATTTGCCTCGCCCTTTCTGCTTTCCTTGAAAAATCTGTAACAAAGGGACATTCCAAAGTATTATTGGATGTCTTATTGGCATATTATAGTGTAGTTTCCCTGCTCATGTCATCCACTTTTTGCATGGCAAATGCAACACTGTGTCTACTATAACCCCTTTCCAGAAATTTTTGAATCTGCATTCCTCTTTTCTGGATGAACTCTGTCTGTTGTGTGTAGTTGTGCAAAGTGCATACTAACTGTCCCTTTGGGACATTGTGACATACATGATAAGGGTGGCAACTGTCAAATCACAACAAACTGTTGCAGTCTGTAGTTTTCTGAAACAGAGTAGTACACACCCTTCCCCTCCCATCTTTGTACAACTTCAGATCCAAAAAATGTAAAGTCATTTGGTCTAACTCGTATTTATAAGTTAAACAACAACTGGCCTCTTCCATCCAATTGATAAAGGATGCAAATTCTTCTCTAGTGCCTTTCCACACTATCAATATATCATCTATAAAGAGCTGCCACAAATTCACCCTGGACAAAAATGGATTTGTGGTGGTGCAGTACAGATAATTGCATTCCCACCTCCCTACAAACAAATTTGCAAAACTGGAGCCATGGTATTACCCATGGCTGTACCCCTGATCTGATGGTTGAGCTGATTTTGGAACAAAAAAACATTTTTCTGTAATACAGTTCATGCCAATTCTACAAGGAAGTGGGTTGGGGTTGTTACAAATTCTAGTTCTGTTCTCATATTCAGAAAATAGGTTAATGAATCCAGCCCTTCTGAGTGTGGTATGACTATGTACAGGGAGTTAACATCTACAACAGCAAAGTACCATTCAGGTTCCATGTGTAAGTCTTCCACTAGTCTGACTATCTCAGTTGAATCCTTGATATAAGATCTAAGGTTTGTACTATGGGCTTCTTTGCATTAAACCCCAGTTGCCACTCTTCCAACCATTTTTCCAGCTTATCCAGATCTCTTCTCATTCTGCCCACCCCATCTAGATCATCTACTCTGTTGCAGATCTTGGTGTCGTCTGCAAACAGACAAACCTTACCCTCCAGTCCATCTGCAATGTCACTGATGAAGATATTGAAGAGGACCGGCCCCAGGACTGATCCCTGAGGTACCCCACTTGTGACTTGCATCTCTGCTGACTGTATACCGTTTACCACCACTCTCTGTTTTCTGTCCGTCAACCAGTTTGCCACCCAGTTGACCAACGTCTGACCCACCCCGAGCCTACCAAGCTTATTAATCAATCTTCTATGTGTAACAGTATTGAAAGCTTTGCTGAGGTCAAGGTAGGTGACATCAACTGCTCCTCCTTGGTCCACCACTCTGGTTACCCAGTCAAAGAAATCTATGAGATTAGTTTGAAAGGACCTTCCTGTTGTAAACCCATGCTTTCTTGGATCCTGTGCTCCTATGGATTCCAGGTGTTGCACTATCTTTTCCTTAAGGAGTACCTCAATAATCTTGCCCACTACTGAGGTAAGACTGACTGTAGTTCCCTGTCTCCTCCCTGCTACCACTGTTGTGCAGTAGGAACACATAAGCCCTTCTCCGGTCTTCTGGGACCTCTCCTATGCTCAGAGACTCACTAAACCATTTTGATAATGGCTCTGCTAGTTCCATCATTAGCTCCTTTAGTACCCTGGGATGTATGTCATCAGGTCCCATTGCCTTATCCACCCTGAGCTTATCGAGCTCTTGTAGGACCCTTTATTTTGTGAAGAGACTAGTGCACACCTCCCTCCATCCTCCCCTGTGCCCATGGTGCTGAGCTGTGGGCCCTGCCCTACCTTCTCTTCAGTAAATACTGAGCAGAAGTATCAATTTAGGTTAGATGCCTTTACACGGTCCTCCTCCTCCTCCTCCTCTCACACACCCTTATCACTTTTGATCTTAGCAATACCTCCTCTGGACTTTCTCCTTTCACTAATGTATCTATATCAAGTCTTGTCACCTTCTTTTACTGTTCGTGCTAGTGTTTCCTCAGTTTGGGCCTTTGCCTGCCTAACTGCCTTTCATGCTTCCCTTAGTGAAGTTTGGTATGTCTCCCTGTCTTTATCCTGCTGCATTCCCTTATATTTCCTGAAGGCCAGCCTTTTGGCTCTGACATTTTCTGCTACTGTTTTTGAGAACCAAAGTGGTTTCCTTCTTCTTTTGCACTTCCTTTTCTCTCTAAACAATGGGATGTCGCTTCAAGTATTGCATCCTTAATGCTTGCCCACTATGCCTGTACCCCCTCACCTGTATTTCTTTTTGGCCAGGGCGAGCTTAACTCTGTTGGCCATCTTATTAAAGTAAGCTCCTCTGAAGTCCCATATGTTTGGCTTGGAATGGGATGATTTAGTTCTAGTGGCCAAACTGAAACATACCATGTGATGGTCACTGGCCCCAGGTAACTTTCTACCTTGAGATCTGTGATCCTTTCCTTGTTGTCAGTACTAGATCTAGGATAGCCCTATCTCTTGTGGGTTGTTGCACCAGTTGTTTGAGGCCCTTCCCCTGCAGGGAATCCACTATGTGTCTAGTTCAGGCAGATGTTCCTGCTGGTATTGACAAATCTGTATCTGGCATGTTGAAGTCTATCAATATCAGAGCTTCCCATTTAGCTGTCATGTTTTGTATATCTTCTAACAGTAATGTGTCTATGTCCTCCCCCTGGTCTGGAGGCCTGTAGACAATCCCAGTTTGTATGGCTGTCCCATTTCCTGTTTCCAGGGTGACCCACAGTTCTTCTGGCTCCTTATGTGTATTCTGAATTTCTATAGCTTTGATGTTTTCATTGACAGAAAGAGCCACACACACCCTTTTTGCACCTTGGTCTCTTCTGAACAGTACATAGCCAGGTACTGAAGTCTCCCAAGTGTGGTTACTGGTAAACCATGTCTCGCTAATGGCTACTATGTCCAGTTTAGCCTCTGTCATTATTACCTGCAGGTCTGGGATCTTGTTTCCCAGACTGCGAGCATTAGTGTACATAAATTTTCCACTCGCCAGATTTCGGTGTATTAATTAAGTTTGACAATTACGTTTTTACATGAGCACTTAATATATTTCTAGCATCATAAATAAGTGGGGTGCACGTATTGGCTAATCGGTTAATTTGTTGAGTGATGCCCATTGCCCATGATTTTTGAATGTATATATATATATATATATATATATATATATATATATATATATATATATATATTATAGTGGCACTGCTACTATAGTTAGGGTTGAGGAGCCATTTACATGTTAAACCCCAAATTTTGCACCTTAATAACTTTGCAACCATTTGATGGATTTGCCTGAAACTTAGAATACACGATCAAGACCCATACACCTTGGGATCTGCCAAGTTTTGTATCGGTCACTTATACAGCTGCAGAGTTATTAAGTGTGATCTGTGTGCAAGTTTACGCTTTTCTGGAATTTTACTGTCGTCTCTACAGGTCACACGGTTTGTGCGACTGGTCCGAAATCTTCAAGGAACATGCAGCCAGGGTCCTCAATGTGCCTTTTGAAAATTTCATGAAAAAATATTAAACGGTTCAAAAGTTATTCAAAAAACAAGTTCCCATTATAAGTTAATGGGAAAAGTTAACACAAAGTTCGACAGTGTCACAAATGCAGTTTTTACTTTCTCAAATGGCCCTTTTACTGTTGCAAATCCACCATTTTGTTTTCAGTTAGCAATCAGAAAAATGCTTGGCATTTAAAACTGGGACCCTCTAGCAACTTAATTATTTTTGTATTCACCTAGTCGGACCCTGAGGATGCTAGCCATGTCTTTATTTTGGAGTAAAACACCCCAGAAATATGTTTTTCAAATTTCTGGAAAAAGTACTTCCTCAAAGTACTGTTGCACTTTCGGCTCTGTCGAATGAATTTGCGAAAGCTTTCGCAAACTTCGACAGTACTTTTCTAGGCTGTGAGAAAATGACAGAAATTGTTTGGCACCCTGCTGCAAAGGAACGGTTTGGTATTTTGGCCTGAAATTTGGAAGGAAAGCAGCCGACATCTCACAGATGTGCCTTTCAGTGTTTTGTTGAAAAAATATTACATGGTGGCAAAGTTACGGCACTCCAAAATTGATGCTTTTTCCCATAGGATAACATTACAGAGTCTGACGCATTACAGGAATCCTTTGGCACCCTCCTGCAAAATAACAGTTTGGTCTTTTGGGCTGAAATTTGGAGGGAACATAGCCAACATCCCACAGATGTACCTTATTGTGGTTTGGTGAAAAAATATTACAGGGAGCCAAAGTTATCGCACTCCGAACTTCTCTTTTTTTCCCATAGGATAACATTCCGGCGTTAGCCGCGCCTTTCAGGGCCCGTATCTCGGAAACGGTGTGAGATACGGACTTTTTGTCAGAAAATTGCTTAGCCCCCTAATGGGGGCTAACTACAGAACTAGCCAGGAAAGTCATAAATCATATGACTTTTAAATTTTTTTTCTACATCGTACAGTTCCTGAGATATAAGCAATTTAATATTCTAACTCCTCATTTTCTTCTCCAAGAACCATTATTATTCATACATTCTTTGTACTCACTGTCTTTCTTTATACAGCTTTTGGGGAAAACCAGCCTGTGTACTTACATTACTTTTACCATTACCATTTTTGCTTGCGGTTCTCTTCCCGTTTCACTTCCCGTTCATGTCTACGCCGTCATGTGCGTTACCCTTTTCGTTTTCATTTGCGCTTGCTTTTGCATTGTTTTTAACATTTCTGTCTACACTACTGTTTCTCTTTCTGTTTTGCTTTGCATCATCATGTGCATTACTAGTTGCGTTTGTGGGCACAATGTTACTATGTGACAAGACACCATGTGGTGGGAGCGTGGGGCCCAAAGGACCCCGTGCCGCCGCAGCATCACATTCACTATTTCTCATTAACATTCTCAAAAGAGGGAAATTAAAGGCAAAAACTCCATTTAATGCATTAGTTAGGTTGTTTCACACCGACTAAAAGCAAGGAATTCGTTGTTAGGGTTGAGTGCCCTTGGACCCCCCTGCCCACACCCCAACTGGCATCAGGGTGCACATGAGGTTGTCAGTCCTGACTCTCACCTCATTCTCCTACACCTCTGCTTCTTTACACATGTGATGGGGTGAGAATTATGGCTGACAACCCTAATGCACACCCCGATGCCGGTTGGGGTGTGGGGTAGGGGGGTCTAAGGGCGTCAACCCTAACACTGAATTTCCTCACTTTTGTCAGTGTGGAACAACCTAACTAACGCATTAAACAGAGTTTTTTGCCTCTAATATATATATATATATATATATATATATAGCACCTTGCACAACTCTGAAGAAGTCTAGCAGTAAGCTAGGAGAAATGTCAGTTATTTTCTTGTTATTAGCCACTTGACCAGTAGTTGCACCATCAGCATTTTATATAAAAGACCTTGCCAGACATTCACTGGGTCTGTGTGTGCTTTTTGCCTATTACTATGGGTTCTGTGAAACTTTCTTAGTGACCCTTGGGGTTTATGTAGCATCCCTCACCTTGGGTGTGTGTAAAATCTCGTAACACACACCACACCATCCTTTATTCTGCATGTAGCAAGTAATAAAATAAAAATTAAAAAAAAACAGTCAATGGAAAAACCGCAACATAATTTACTAAAACAATAATCTGATAAGAACATATTAGTTCCACTTGACCCATGTGACCTCCCATTATATGGTTGGTGAATATGCACCTAGATTTAATAAATAGATATGGGTTAAAAGTATGACCAGTAAAATGAAGAACTTAGTTTTATTAAATAGTTGTTCTGTTAGGATTGTGTGTAAAGTGCCCTTACTTTATTATTTTTTTTTTGTAAACCAAACAACTGGCACTCAGTTGAAATTGTAACAAAAGGAAACTACTATAAATGGCACGGGGTCAAAATGTCGCAAGATATAATGCTGCATGTCACAATCGCACTGCGCGATTTTATGTCATGAGGCATATGTCTTTGTTCTGTTGGGGACTCTGCCCCCACTCCCCTCGTTAGGGGGGGCTGCACCCCATGGACCCTCCCCACTAAAGAGTCTCAACTCCGGGGGGTCCAACTCGGGAAATGCACAAGTCCAGGTTAGCCATAATGCTGTATGCTATTAAACATGCAATATTATGACCTGGTAGGTCTATAAACTGTAGTAATAGCTTAACAGTTACACATTAGGTCACTGTGACTTCCATGACCTCAAAGCTCTAGTTCTATATGTAAGTAATAAGCCATGACAGGGTGTGCATTTCAAAGATTTTAATGCATTCCTCACTGGTGTACTATGGCATGAGGCTGAAGGCCAAGTGTCCTTACACCCCTGGGAAGTTCATTAAAATCCTTGAAATGAACACCCTGGAGTGGCTTATCACACTTATAAAATGAGCCACCACCATAAAAGAATTAGTTTGAGTCACTTTGATAGGGATTACAACTTCTTTACTATTTTCAAAGTGTACAGTATATTAACTCTAAAACTGTTAAAAAAATTGAAACAGTAGTCCCTATTAATGCATAAATAATATATTTCAGCAATAGATTAGAACTTTTCAGTAAAAGTATTTATTAGTAGCATTAGGAGAAAATATATATTTTTTCTGTAACATGTAAATTCCCATATGAATACACTGCAACATCTGTAAATTTATAAAAATAAGCAATGTTTAAAACTTTATTTTCATTACATTGTTGTAATATAGTTTCTTTGAAGGCAACATTCTCTTATTGATAGGATTGAGGTGAAATGTTGGTAAGAAAAAACATGTTACCTTCCATTTCAAATCACTATAAGTACTGTCTCTAAATGGAAAGGTGTTCAAAACTACCTGCCAGGTTGTCTTTTTTTGGTGGTGGTGGTGGTGGTGGGGGTGATAGATCTCACCTGAAAATACCCTTATATGACTCAAATGTGCATGCTTTTATTAACTTCAGGAATGTGTTTGAGTAGTTTGGGTCTGCCTCTGCCTATATAACTGTGTTTTGCCACCATTTCTCTTTGATAATAAAGTATTATTGCTTACTTTCTTATTATTTTTTCTCTGTTTTTCCCGACATTCAAGATCTGGAATTTTATTATGGAATGTTTCCATGGAACACAGGGATTCAAAATGCTCTGATCCACTGGTGGAATGTTCCTCTCCTAACATACTGTACATACACACAGACTCATAGCAAAGGCCTCTTCTACAGCCACAGACTCAATTATCTCATTGTCAGGGCAAGCAGAAGAGCTTCCCCTGGTAAACATGGTAAAGACAGAATGGGGATTCTTCACTGTCAACAAAGAAACAGTTGTAATGAAAACTATTAACAATTCTTAATGTTTCTAATTTGTTTATGTGTGTAAGGAGAGTGATGATCAAGAAAACAACATTTAATTAATGTGTTTTATTTTTTATTTAAGGTAGTTTTATTTTTAGGGCCCAGTTGAAAATTTTTGCAGTGTAAAGGTAGCAGCCATGTTTGTGATGGAAGATCAGCTCTGGTTGTTGGGTGACTGATGGGAGATAGTTCTGGTTGTTGGTGGACTGATTTGCTCAATGTGTGGTGTGGTTTAGGACCAGGATGACTGCTTATTTATAGAGATTTAATGTACAGTCAGCTGATGTCTCTTGGCCAAAGAGATTTCTAGATTTGTTTCTTGTCATTTTATGATAATATCTAATACTGTTACGGATGCAATCTTACTGGTTTTCTTTTTCTGCATCTCAAGTGTTAAGTCCAATTGGAATTTTTTGCCACTAGCAGTGGCTTTCTTTTCCATTCCTGTTTCATGTGGCATTAAGTTGGAAAGTGCTACTCTCTGTAAGGCAGGGCACTTGATCACTTAACTTGTTTTGGCTCATATATGACTACAAATCTGCTCTGCAGTGAGCTGTATTTTATTTATTTTTCCTTGCTATTGTAGATGTTATGTTATTTTTACCTATGCACCCACCAGAGATGCAGAGCAATATTTGCCCCCACTTTCATTTTATAGCTACTGTACTTCTTCTCTTCCATTCAACTTTCTGTTTTATTTTTATTAACTTCTTTCCTCTCACTTAAAGCTGAGCATCTCTTAACCTTATTTCACTCCATTTAGTAATCTGAGTTTCTAGCAAAATATGTGTGCTGAGCTGATACGGTTTAGTGCCAGCTTCATTTCTGCTCCTTTTTCTTTCCCAACCATTTATTTTCGTTTTACCATCCAACACACACTACTTTTCAAGCTTTTATTTTTGTTTTGGTGTAGTCTGTTTAATAAATTAAATGCTTTCTATTCACCCTCCCTAGCTTTTCAAATGGCACACTTACTTATTGTTTTCCTTTAGATTTCTGTGCACTCACATCACATCCAGTTGTTGGGGTGGCTGCCTGGTAAACTTCCTACAAGCAAATCTTAGCATCCCTCCCCTGTACAGGCAGTTGTTCACCTTTTATCCCTAAACTGCATATACTCTAATGCAGGATCATTGGAATGGCTTGCTTATTCATAAGGGGCTTGGTGCAAGGCATGCAAGCCACTGGCCTGATGTTTTTGTGTAATAGTAGGTTCATGGTAGGATCAGAACAGATGATTACATGGCTGTTGGGGCACAGGTTCTTATGAGGATTGGTTTTACTTCTAAACATTTATTTTTTGCAGGAAAGACATTCTGAGCTGGTAATGGCTCATTTACAGAAGCTTCCTGGACAGGGAAGGGGGGAACAGTACAAAACAGTAAATATCATAAAGTACATAAAAAAAATTAACAAAATAAAGAACAGTAACACCTCTCTTAGTTGTTTTGTATATTTATCTGACCTATTCATTAACTGTTGGTTATGATGTGTGTTTTCCCTGGATGTACAGTGCACTGCGGTTATTCTGATTTATATGTTTATCTTCTAGTGAAGACATCGGTGTTGTCTGCCTTTACATAGGATTCCAATTCATTGATTAAAAAAAGTAATCTTTTGTCTGTTTTTTTTTTTGTATCAGGCACTTCACTTACACACAGCATTCTATAGTTACAGCATTTTCAGATGAGTGGTACACGTTGTTATAATTCATCAGTTTCCTTGTTTTGGTTGTTCAATTTCCATCCCTGATCCTTTAGTTTTTTTCTTTTTGTAGTTTCTATCACAGTCATATTTTCCTTTCACAGCCTCTATGTCTTAATTAGCCCCAATGCATTGTGTAATTTTGCTACAGACTTGCTTCTCTCTCTTTCTCATTTTTCTATATTGGTATCTAATACTGCTACTGATGTGGTTTTACTGTTTTTTTCTTTTCCTGCAGCTCAAGTATTAACTCCAACTGGAATGTTTGGCCATGAGTTGCAACTTAATTTTCCATTCCTGTTTCATGTGGTATTATGTTGAAAAGTGCTGGAAAGTGCTACTCTCTGCAAAGCAGGGCACTTGCTCACTTAACTTGTTTTGGCCCATACTGTATATGACTGTAAATCTGCTCTGCAGTGAGCAGTATTTTATTTATTTTTTCTTTATTACCATGTATATTATGTTATTTTTACCTGTGTACCCACCTGGGATGCAGAGCAATTGAACACATCACCTATTGCCAGCGGAATAGCTCTGTATTTGCCCCCCCCCCCGCAATGTTATAGCTACTTCTCTTCCATTGCACTTTGTTTTATTTTTATTAACTTCATTCCTCTCACTTAAATTATGTGTTATGTGGAATAACTCCAATTGTTATTATTTCTTTACAAAAAATGTCAATTGTGCAGACTCATTTGTAAAAAATTAATTATAATAGTGAGACTTTTTGAAATGTTATTTAACTTACCACTCTCATGCTTGTCTACCCACTTACTCAGTCTCCTACTTGTTTCTGTCTTTGTACTAACTAATTCCTGTTGCTTCATATCAGGGGGGTTGTTGATTTTCATAGTGTGTGTGCCTGGGTTGGAGCAGCAATAAATGATAAACTATGCAATACCCTCAATAGCACACCTACCCCAGTTTACCTTTACCTAACACCCATTTCTTAGGCCTTGTTCAGTAAGATCTTTCTTCAGGAAAACAACTTGTAATGAAATGTACAAGATTTACATTGACATTTGAGTATATGCACTTTTACATAATACTAATTACTGTGTGTGTGTGCGTGTGTGTATACTGTATAACAATCTCTAAAAAATCAATTAAACACATCAAATGTCTTTATAAACATGACTCAACATTATGTTTATCTTCCACTTTGTTATAACATACAGTTGTCTCAGCAGTGTTTGCAGTTACATAGAAACATAGAAACATAGAGGTTGACGGCAGATAAGGACAGCAAGGCCCATCCAGTCTGCCCATTTCTTTTTCTACCTTATAAATGTGCCATCGGCCTTTGTTCTGTCAGTGGCCTATCTATTCATACTCATCTGTATTGCTCCCTTATGTCTATCCCATGCCTGTTTGAAGCCCTGCACTGTATTAATAGCCACCACTTCCTGAGGTAGGCTGTTCCACGCATCCACCACTCTTTCTGTGAAAAATAATTTCCTCACATTCCCTTTTAATCAAGGCCAATTATTATCAAAATGAATTACTATCCGCATCTAACAGCCCAAACAAATTCTGGTCCACCTTAAAGGAACTGTCTGGACACTCCCCAGGTAGTGCACTACCCTCCAAAATCACCATCGACAATGTCACTATCAGTGATAAATCTGAAATTCTTCAAGCCTTCAACAACCACTTTGCCACTGCAGGCATGGCATTCGATAATGCACCAGTAAGTAGTCTCTGTCCACATCTCACCGCCCAGCCTCCAGACCAAAGTAACAAAGATACGATCTTCTCCTTTTCCCCAACCACCATAAAAGAAGTTGAAGACCTTATGCTACAGCTAGATACCAGAAAAAGTGCAGGAGCTGACTTCTTTGACCCATACTTTCTGAAAACAGCATACCACATACTTGCCCCATGTATATGACACTTATTCAACCTGTCCCTAGCCCAGGGCTCTATCCCAGCGGAATGGAAAACCGCTCATGTTATCCCCCTATTTAAAGCAGGGGATCCATGTGACCTGAACAATTATAGGCCAATCTCTCTTCTACCTATACTCTCAAAAATGCTGGAAAAAGTCGTGGATTTACAGCTGAGATAGTTTCTAGACAACTCTACATTGCTTAACCCCATGCAATCTGGCTTTAGAGCAAAGCATAGCACTGTTACGGTGCTGGCCAAAGTCACTAATGACTAGCAACGGGAACTTGACAACAAAAAATTTGTTTGTGCTGTGTTTTTAGACCTCAGCAAGGCCTTCAAAACCATCGACCACTGCCTACTTCTCTCCACCTGAAAAACTATAGGTATGGATTCAACCTCACTGGACTGGTTCCAGGATTATCTCTCTGATAGGCAGCAACAAATTAAGGCTGAAGGTGAGCTCTCTCCTCTCAAACCAATAAAAAGAGGAGTCCCACAGGGTTCCATACTGGGCCTTCTACTGTTTGCCATCTACATTAACAACTTAGACCTAGGCATTACAGAAGCCAGTATCCACTTGTTTGCCTATGATACAGTGCTGTATCTAAGCCGTGACTCCCCTGGAGCCGCATGCACAGATCTACAAACTGAATTCAATACGCTGCAGAATCAGCTTCTCAGCAAAAAGCTACTGCTAAATGCAAAAAAAAAAAAAAAACTAAGGCCATGCTCTTTACCCCATCTAGCACTAGGGCCTACTCTGCTGCTGCTGGTACCCTTCCTCCCATAACTACCCTTCTAGGTGAAGATCTTGAGTCCGTGCCTAAATTCAAATATCTGGGTATATGGCTGGACAACAAACTCTCCTTTGCGGAGCACACAGAAGAATTGATGAAAAAGCTTAGGCAGAGGCTTGGCTTCTTCTTCAGAATTAAACACCTTCTGACCGCAGATGCAAGAAGACAGCTTGTTCAATCAACTTTCCTCTCATTAAACGACTATGCCGACATTATCTATGGCCAATGCTCCATCTCACACCTTGCAAAACTGGATGTCCTGTACCACAGAGCACTAAGATTTGTAACTGGTCTCCCATCCTCCATACATCACTGCTCTTTATATGCAGCCGTAGGGTGGCCTTCCCTTCAATATAGGTGGTGTAGAAATGCAGCACTCTGGAGATTCCAAACCCTTACCAACAAACTCCCAGATTACATTGTTGCCTGCCTCCCCATGAGCTCAATCAGTAGCTATGCACTAAGAAGCAACTAGCTAATTTCTCTGAAAATCCCCAGAATCAGTACCCACTTTGGCAAGGCTACCATAAGCCACACTTTGCCTACACTCTGGAACAGGGTACAAAGATCCTTGAGACTCAGCTCTCCTACCAGTTTTGCCCTGTTTTGGATCATTTATGACAAAACATTTGCCGAAATCTGTAAGCGTTTCCATAGTTCCTAGCTGTCCTGCTGATGGTTCACTCCGTATCCTTACTATATCCAGTCATGAACCTAGTTCCTCCTCTCCCTATTTTAATCAAGTCCACTAGTCAGCTGGCATAGTGGCCCTCAGCACCCAAGGCACCACTTATTCAATATTACTCTCCTCTCACCGTTTAAGTGGAACATACAGACCTCATTAGGGGCCCCTATGCAGCCCAGGACCCTCACCCAAGTATGGTAAATGGTCACTGAGGGCTGAAATGCAAAGAATTGTACCCTCTGATGGAGGCTTGACTAAGAATGACTAAACATACCACCTCAACTTCTGCATACATGGAGTCTGTATATACCACAGCAAAGTTCAGTGATGCATGTATGTTCCTACAAGAATGCTTAGAATGTATATTGTGCACCTACCACTTTTCTGTAAATTTGTTTGTAACTCTTTGCACATGTTGTACTTTGTATTCTCAATCTATGTATGTATAACTGTCTTGGACAACAGCAGGTCCATCTTGTAAATGAGCTTGCTTAATGATGATAGCCTGGATAAATAAAGATTTGATTTGATCTGATTTGATTAATCGGCCTCCCTCTAATCTCATGCTGTGTCCTCTTGTCCTGCTATTTTTCTTATATTTAAACATGTTAGACTCTTTCACCTTGTTAATGCCCTTAAGATATTTGAATGTTTCGATCATATCACCTCTCTCGCTACTTTGCTCAAGGGTACAGCGCCTTCATGTACTGTATAGGATGACCCATTTCTGTTGAGTTTATCACTATAACAGTGCATAGAATAAAATGTAAAACAAAAAGGTAACCGTAATACAGATGGTGGCATTATTTTGTATCTGCCCTTTCTCAATGTACTGTACTTTGATTTAGTAAGTGTATGTAATGGCAATTCATGTATGTTTACACCCATGAAACACCCTTATCTAGTTAATGCATTTGCAGTCATAGTGGCTCTGCCAGTTTTGTACTTGCTGTAAGCCTTTAGTTCAATGGCTAAAGAACAGCCATTCCCCCTTGCCTGATCTATTTAAACTCTTTTTTCCTGCTTCATTCAGAAGCTTTTTTCTTTGTGGCTGGAGGCTCTGTTTGTCCTCTCTCTGGGCTGGCCTTTCCTTGGGCCCTGCCCCCCCCCAATGTATTGTTTGTCTCCTACATCCCCTTGTGTTTGGAACCCACTGACTGTGCTGGACTCTGCCTGGATTGTATACTTTTGCTTCTGGGTCAGTATTTTGCTTCTGGCTGCAGTCTGTATTGCTTCTGTCTCAGTAGTTTGTTTCTCCCTTCTGCTCTGGTGCTTGTGTTTGCTTTGTTTGCTTTTGAGGCTTTTAGTTCTAGCACCCCTTGTTTGCTTTGTTATGTTCCATGTAATCTCTCTTTTACCCATACTTGTTACCTGTGTGCTCTCTGTTCCAATTGCTGTTTCCATGCAGTCCCTGTGCTCATCACCTTAATTGTTTATAGCTGCCTCTCTCAGTACTGACTCCCTGTTATGCTGTGTCTGTTCTGAAGCTCTGCTTTTACTCACTCAGTGCTTGCTCCATGCACTCCCTGAGTTTGTGTTATCCAGGCTCATATGTTACTATTTCAGTATAGTCTTCTGCATCTCCCAGGCCACTGGCTTCACCCAGCCTCCTCATCACTAACCTGCTACCTTATCTACAGCCTCAGAATTTTACCAAACCATACTTTTATCAAAGGCCTTGCAGTTCATTTCTGACCATACTTTTACCAAACCCTCAGAAGTCTGTATCTGACTTCTACCATAATGAAATGTCAGTATTTCAATTAGCTCTATTATTTTTTTTTGGGTGTTAATCCTACCAACATTATAGTTGCTGTTGGGTCTCATGATGCCTAGCTTATGACTTCCCTGTTATTCCCATGGTGGGGGACGGTGATATCATGATGGGACATCCAGATCCAGATAGCAGGAGCATCCTTTTATCTAAGTTAATGAATCCTGCTCCTTTGCCTACATGGCTTCTCAGCTATCTATGCATAAATATATTAACCTCGAAGCCAACATGGCTTGCACAATATTCATCACATGTGTTTCAAGATTTTCATTCCATTCTGTTACCTTGTTGCAAATGCTCCTTACTTGAATGACTTAACTCTGCCTTAAAGGCATTTAAGGCATTCATGCCACCCATATCAATTTTCTATTTATGCTGCAACCATAGCAATCACTGCTAAACCTCAATTCAATCTACTAAACCTCATTGAATCAATTCTGGCATCACTGCCTCTCACTGCTTAATGGCTTCCCAGTCTCTCACTACTCAATCACTTACTTTCCATGATACCATTAATCTGGCTTCCATAGTGTAATAGGCTGGCTTGCTTTAATTGGCTCTGCTCATATCACTCAATCATATTAAGTTTTCCTATCCACCAATCTCATCATTCAGTTGTATTAGCCCATTGTATCAATCATCTTAAACAATTATACCATATACCAATACCTAACCGATGGCCACTGGTTTCACCCAGCCACCTCATATATACCATTTCATAGTTATCTGTCTGCTGTCCTTTATAAATCAGAGGCTTGCCAACCATTACCATCACTTACTATGGCTCAGGGCTTCCCTGCAGCCAACAGTCTTACACTGCATCAAAGTCCACATCATGAGCATGTGAACCTTGGGGCAGGGTCCTTCTCATCTTTAACTATGTAGAATGGGAACTGCTAACCACAACAACTGTTCTTCGATAATAAAACTCTGTACACTTGCTTTTCTTTGTCTTTGTATTTTTATTGTTATTTTTCTTTAAATTTTTGTTATTAGGTTCCCTTTAAGTGTTTCCATACATTTCAGGACTTCCTGCCCCTTCTTCAGAACACATAAGGGCTGTATAAGTAAATGCAAAACATAAATATGCTATATTTAGAATACTATATTTCAACATCATGACATTTCCTAAAGTTTTAACTTCATAAATAACTTAATTCCATCTTTGTGCAGGGGGAACATACCTGCTAGTAGGACTTTGCACTCTCTGATATGTGGCGCCCTTTAAATATCTTTAGACACAGTGGGGACCATCAGTAGTGAGACAGAAATGGGGGAGTGTGGTGAAGAAAAATATTTCTTAAGCTCTTTAAATTTCAATTTCAAATGAATTTATAATTATATTTCTATGTTAATTCAATGCTTTATTTTAAACTTTCTCTCCTTTAGGTTTATGCCAATAATTTTAACTTTTAGTAAAACCTTTAATAATGGTTACGGTATTGTATCTTCCATTCAAAAATGTTAATGCACTCATGCTTTCTTTTATTTTACCCACCTTACCTTTTTTGTGAGCATATCATCTGCTGAATATCCCCATCATTTTCATCTAATTCCTCACTTATTCTGAAAAGACATCATATCTCATTACATTCTGACCTTTTGGACAAAAATTATTGATCAGCTATTTGCCCCATAGAATAATCACTTCTTTTTTGTTAAAAGCCACTCTACCTTTCAGATCCAACTGTAGTGTCTGTCATTATCCTCTTTTGTAAAGGATGCACTTCATATAGTAATTCCTTTAGTTTAAATAAAAATTTCCCATTGTAACATCTGCCATTACCTTGGATGCCAACTGGTGTCTCCACTGCTTGACTGCTTCTCTGTGCTCCTAGGAAGGGGCCAAGCAATGGTTATTCACACTTCTACTGAGCATGATGACATCACTGTTGTGACATCTCCCATGGCTCAGTCCAAAAGGAATTCACACACAGTGTACAGTGGTAGACTTTTAGTGTGATCCCCCTTCCTATAAAATAATAGCTATATGTTGTACATTCTCATACATATTTGTAAGGGAGAAATGAGGATCAGGTGGATGGCAGTGAAATAAAGGGTGCCACCTCTTTTCGTGAATTACTTGCCTATGCTATTGTTATTTGAACACTTACACAAAATGGTTCATTTTGGGGTTGTTGTTACTTACAGGGCGTGGGAGGATGTTCCAGTGGTGAGAGAGAGAGAGAGGAAACAGTGTGGGAAAATTGCAAGCTGGACAATAATATATCAACTATACCCTATATTGACAGAACTCATCATTTTAGTTTCTTATATTGCTTAAACAAATTAAATGCTCTAAACAGAGAATCACTAACAGATCAAATCATATTTTTATATGTTCATATATTCTTAAGAGTCCATATAGTCCATTGTATTATTAGAAGTTAATCTTTTAGCGTGATATCCAAGATTTAAAAGAATTCAGTCCACACTAGACTTTCATTCAGTCCATAATGGCGTCTGTAAGTTTTTTGTGGACAAACCCACCATGCTTCTCTTCATCTCAAAAGAGTCTCCCAATTACCCTCTCTGACTGATCTTTTGACCTTTTTGATGCCAATAAACTTTAATGATGAAATGTGATGGTTGTGTTCATTAAAGAGTTTTGCAAATGGTGATTTTTCATCTTTACACCTTATCCAGCTCTTGTGTTCCAAAATTCTATTTTTCAAAGGTCTGGTAGTCTCTCCTATGTAAAACAAAGAGCACTGACAGATAATGCAGTAAGCCACATGGTTTGTATCACAAGTTATCAGGTCTCTGATGTCAAATGTTCTCTCTTGGCATGTACTTTTGATTTGATTTGACTTGATTCTGTTATTGCAGCACACACAGTATCCACAGGTAAAAAAAATCCTCTTATGCCTCTGCTTAGCCACGTCTCTTCTTGTTATTCCAGTTTCCAATGTTGGGTGCGTACCAGTTTATTTTTTATATTTTTGGTTCTTCTTGCTGTCACCCAAGGCTTTGTTTTGAAAATCCAGTTTCCCACATCTGTTGATTGTGAAATATTCCAATTCCCATGTATAATCCACTTTATGTCTGGAAAATAATTAGAAAACGTGGTTGAAAAATAAATCTTTTCTGTTTCATTATTTTCGCCTTATCTTGTAACAAGTCTAGTCTTGTGGTTTTCTACAGTTTCTGTTCTGCTTGTGTCAGAATAGCATTATGATACCCATGGTCCTTAAACCCCATTTTCAGATCCTAGAAATTATTTCTAAATCACTCATAATTACCACTGTTGCATTTCACCTAAGCATCTGTCCATACGGGATGCCTTCTTTCAGCACTTTTGGATGGTAATTTCTGGAGTGTAACATAGTGTTTTTATTCATTGGTTTATGGTATAAATCTGTGATGATTTGACTGTTGTATCTAATGATTTTCAAATCTAGAAATGGGATCTCTTTTTCATCATATTCCATTGTAAAACTTAAAAAAAAATAAGTACATGAATTTAGATACTCTTTAAATTCTAATAGGTGAGACTCTGTGTTTCCCCATATAATTCCCCATATAATTAAGAGATCATCAATAAAACGTTTGTACAACAGGATGGATGTTTTGAATTTATTAGTGGCACTCTCAATACATCATCTCTCAAATTCTGCCATCATTGGGTTGGCATATGTTGGTGCCAATGTTGCCCCCATCGCTGTGCCTCTAATTTGTAAGTAGCTCTTATCGTCATTTAAAATGGTAATGCACTCATGCTTTCTTTTATTTTACCCATCTTAGTATTCATTGTGACAGCAGCATCTGCTGAATATCCCCATCATTTTCATCTAATTCCTCACCTATTCTGAAAAGACATCATATCTTATTACATTCTGACCTTTTGGACATAAATTATTGATCAGCTATTTGGCCCATAGAATAATCAATTATTTTTGCTAAAAGTCACTCTACCTTTCAGATCCAACTGTAGTGTCTGTCATTATCATCTTTTGTAAAGAGTGCACTTAGTCAGTAGGCTGGCTGAGAGCCTCAGAGGTCATTGCTCTCCTCCTCCCACCTGGGGGATCCCGCTCAACTTTCAGAGCTTCCACTGTTGAGGAGGTCTCTTGCAACCCTTCATGGCACTCCCATTAGAGTGTTCATGAGAGCTTTCCTCCAAATCAGAATATTTTCCTCCCCTCAGATTGGGTTTCTAAATTGCAGCAGCAGAGCCGTCACTAAATAAAACACCTCTAGCCTGGAGGAAAGGCCTTGGATCCCCAGAGGTTTCCTCCTCTTAAAAAGGTTTTTTTTCCTCTCCTCAGTGCCAAAGGTCATAATATGTAGTCATTTGTTCATAGTATATTCTCTAGTTTCCTTGGGAAAGTTTCCGCTGTTGGAAAGAGATGAATGGTGTCCCTCTTTTGCCATTCCCTCTCTCATTTGGAAGTCATGCCTCTCATTATAATTCATTCAACTTATGTTTAAACTGTTACTCATTTCAGTTATCTCTGACCACTACCCTCATCTCTGATGACCATGTATACATTCCAATGTCAATACCATCTGCAAAGCCTTCTAATCAACTTGTTACCTCTGCAATGCTTTCAGATCTATATTCTTTTTGGTGCTTTTTCTAAGCTACCTTTAACCTAAGAGAATCTTTCCTGCAGCAACTCTAGGGGTGGAACTTTCCTCCAGGGTCCTTGCCTTCAGCATCCCTACAGGGTGGTATTCCTGAAGCACAGAGAGGTGAACTGCCACAACAAAGTTTATTCCACATGTTGCACAAGCACAACACCATACTAAGTTGCTTAACCACATTGAATTAAAAGGCTATAAGCCTGTAATTCCAAGGCTGAAGCAAAAGCCATGCCCCCCACCTGACCTATTTAAAGGAGAAGTCCACCCAAAACTTGAAAAAATATATGTTGTGCAGAGTGTTTTAATTTGTATGTGAAGTTCTAGTGTTTCCTTCCCTCTGGCTGGTATTAGGAGTTTTTCCTAAATTAGCCTGCTAGCTTTAGGGTAGTTTTACAACCCCTGGAGATCTCCATTTCAAACAGCTAAATTGTATTCCTTTGTCCTACAATGCACCTTGTTTCATGTGATGGTGATGTAGCAGAGACCATAAATCCAGCAGAAAGCATTGCTTTACAATCAGTTCACAACTGTAGAGATGGCTATATTTTAAAATCTATAGAATTCAGCTTGGTGACCACCCTCATCATAAAGATCTTACTATCCTGAAAAACTTTGCTGCTGGTAATTTTTGTGAAGCTTGTAAAGCTTCCAAGATATTACTTTGTTTGGCATGTGTGTGCTGAATGTTGGGTCTCTCTGACATCACTGTCACATGAGACAAGATGCACTGTGGGAACAAGAAATACAATTAAGCTGTCAGGGATGAAGAGCCCCAGGAGTCGTAAAACTAGCATAAAGCTAGCAGACTAATTTAGAAAAAACTCCTAATACCAGTCAGAGGGAAGGAAACACTAGAACTTCACATACAAATTAAAACACTCTGCACAACATATATTTTTTCAAGTTTTGGGTGGACTTCTCCTTTAGACCCTTCCTTCCTGCTTCATTCAGAAGCGTTTTTCTTTGCCCCACCATCCTCCCTTCCTCCTCTAGCAGCTAGGCTCTTTCCTCAGGGGATTTTCCTAAGCTACCTTTAGCCTAAGGAAATCCTTCCCATGGCACCTTTAGGGGTGGAACCCTCCTTCAAGGTGCCTGCCTTTGACATCCCTACAGGGTATTATTGCTGAGGCACAGAGAGATGAATGGCTACAACAAAGTTCATTCAGCAAGTTGCATAGGTACAACACCACATGAAGTTGTGTTAGCACATTGAAACTTAAAGAGTTGACAGATTTAACAAAAGCAATGTTTTCTGTTATAAACTCTAGCCCTTGAAGGAAGTTTATCTTGCAGCCGGGGGTGGTTATGTGCCTGTTCAGATCTGCACAAATGCCAGTATAGCTCCAGCTACTGTAAAAGGTTTTTGCCTTTGTTCTCACTGAGCACAGAATTCTCTGATGGTGTTATCTAGTTACTCATTGTTGCATGCTTCAAAATCAGTATCTGTGTTGGTAGATGCCAGCCATTCACAAAACAGTTTCACAGACCACTGTGATGCTTTGCATGTATTCTGCTCATTCCAATATTCCTCTAATTTATTCAGCCTGTCAGATGAACTTGTTCATGTCTCATTGACTGTATGTCCAGTAAAGTAGTTTCTGTTAAATGTTATTGTTCCTGCTGATGGATGAAATACACACAAAAGAAAAAAAAATAGTAGATTGTAATTGCAGATGGTACAGTGTTGAAATATCCTAAATAAACAGTTGGTGTATTAACAATTTAAGCAATAAGCCATGATAATTAGATTAGGAATCTGTTAACCACACCTCTCCTACCCACCCCAGGATGTCAGAATGTACATAATATGGAGGGTGATGTATGGGAAGCCATATACAACAAATCTGTGTCTGCATTAAGAAGTTTCTGTGTCAATCAGGAACCTCAAGAGTGAAGCTTGAGAAGTTCCCTGGTTGCCATAGAAAACTTGAGATGAAGACAGAGGCTTGTCTGTGTTTGGATGGCCATACGTTATCTTATATAGTGTATGGACACCCATACCCATTTCAGACACTCCACTTCCTTTCAGTGAACCAGTGGTTGGGGGGATGAGGCACTTGAGGCTTAGTAGCAAGTTAAATTACTGATTCAATGTGCTGCAGCTATTTCGGTAATTTCAAGTAAAAAAAAAACAGAATTCCAGCACAACTGGATAAAGGAAAGCAGATGTGTGGCAGCAGTCTGAGTTGCTGTGCTGCAATAGTGACATCACTAGTGCAACACAACAACATTATGTCACTACTGCAACACAACAAGCACACTCCAGGCATGGAATGTCATGCATAACAGGGCTCCACCATATACTATTGTGTGGTTAAGTGGTGCATTATGACAAGGATAATGACTCCTCCATGGGCAACTATCTTTTGCATGAGGTGCAATTAATCAGAAATGTAGCCTTGCAACAATACGCCCAAGGGGGGAGGCATTATCTTTGTCATAACTTACTGCTTAACTATGCTGTTATGTACATTCTCATAATGGGGAGGGGTGGGGGATTAACAGAGTGCTAACCTAATTCATTGTTATGCCTTATTGCTTAACTGTTACCCCAATCCATAAAAGTGGTGACAAAACTGCCCACGATAATGACGGACCTATCTCCCTACTACCCCCACTCTCCAAGGCACTAGAATGCATCATCTTGGACCAGCTCACAGAATACCTGGATACATACAACATCCTGTGCAAGCAACAACAAGGGTTCTGCAAAGGTCACAGCACCTCCACAGCCCTACTTGAATTCACCAGCGCAATCCACAATGCACTTGACTCCAGTGAACTACTAGGCTCAATCTACATTGACTTAACTAAAGCCTTCGACACTGTCAATCACCACCTCCTGCTTGTCCAGCTTCAGAACACTGGGCTGTCAACTGTCTCCATTGGCTGGTTTAAGAGCTACCTTGAAGATCAGTCCCAAACAGTAAGAATCGCTGATACACTCTAGGACCCTAGACCGGTAACCTCGGGAGTCCCCCCAGGGCTCCATTCTGGGACCCCTTCTCTTCAGCCTATTCTTAAACTCAGCTGCCCAGAACAAATAATTCTCTACGCCAACAATGCTGTGATCCTCACCTCGGACCCTGATCCAATCCAATTACAAAATAAACTTCAGCAGGCCTTCTCCTTCATCGAATCCTGGTTTTTAAATCATGAACTGCTTCTCAATCATAAAAAAAACAAGTCTATGGTCTTCTGCAGCCCCCACAACAAAAACAAGCAACTCCACTCTCCATTGCAACCAAACAAAGAGCCATCCTAGAGCAAACACAATCGTTCAAGTAACTCAGCATCACCCTTGATCCCCACCTCTCATATGCTGTCCATATCAGCAATGTTGCAAAGTCTGCCAATGCGAGGTTAAGCATATTATTCCGGCGCAGGAAACACCTAACCCCAGAATCACTGGCAGTGGCCATCCAAAGCTCCATCGTCAGCATCTGGCCTTATCATATATGGGTCTGCAACTACCTCTGCTCTCAAACATATCACAACCTCCCTGAATAAGGCCTGTCATCTCATCACTGGCTCACATCGCCGTACCCACACATGTGACCTTTATTCCCAATCTGGATGGCTTCAACTGGACAAATGCATAAAATACCAAACCTGCATCACGGCCAAGAAAATAATGATGGGTCTGGCCCCACCTGGAGTCTGTAACCTCCTTAAGCCTGGACATAGAAACGTCACTACAAGGAGATCCAATTCCTATCTACTACATATCCCACAATGTTGCACGACCCAAAGACAAAGATCATTCACTTATCGGCATCCAACTGGCTCAACTCTCTTGGGAGCAACATAGTGACTGGTTCAACACTCGGCCTCTTCAAGTCCAAGCTGTCCCTCTCACTGCTTGTGTCCTGTGATTGCCCATCTTAACATTTCCACTGTTCCAGCTGCAAATGCCCCAGCACCCAGCACTTACAATCATTCTTTGCACCTCTAGCACCTTACCTGTCATATTCCCTTGACAAGGCCCCCTGGTTGCACTGTCTCCCACCCTCTTCCCCGTATCTCCACTCCCGCCCCCACCCCAACCACCTTCCATACTCCCCCTTACCCCCTGCACCTTCTTCCCCCCTCGATCTCCTACCCTCACTTCCCCCATGACCCACCCCTCTTCCCTTGTCTTGCTCATAGCTCAAGTCTTTGTACTGGTTAATACATGTCTGTAAGTCAATGACTATATGTTTGTAACTAAAAATTATGACTGTTGCACACGCTGACGTGGAACCTTTGCAAAGAGCCTAGGCTCAAAGGTATTGTAATGCTAGATTGAAATAAATAAATAACTGCCACACTGCACACATGGGAGGGAAGGGGGATTTGCTAATGTTTAAACCAGGGGTTCTTAAATTGTGAGGCCAGCCTCCCTGGGGAGGCCCCAACCTGTTCTGGGGGAGACTCAAGCAAGTCTGAAAAAGTACTGTATTTAAATTTTGAGTTTTATATATTTTGTGTAAAGAGATGGAGCAAACTGAAAGAGGATAATAGTAGGAAAATTTTATGTATTTATTTACTAGTAGGTGACAAGGGAAGGTGAATGAGCCAAGGCTCATTTCAGGTGTACCCGGGGAAGGGTAGGGAGTGAATACATTTCAAAAGGTAACTGCAAAACAATTAAGAAATACACAATGAGCAGTAGTGTAAACAAATATGAACAATAAACTAATAGTGAGTGGTGGTAATTGATCAATTTGTAGACTGATGGTAGAACAGCCCGCATACAAGGGTTCAGCATTGAAGTGCTAAGAGCAATTGTAGGAAGGAGCAAAGTAATCCAAGAGAAGTTGCTTAGGAGCAGGAAAGGAGGTGGAGAGGCAAAGTATGTAGGAAGGTTATTTCATATAGAGAGGAAACAGAGAAAGTAGCCTGACCCATGAAGGTACTGCAACAAGGGGTAACAATGGTTCAAGAATGAAAATAGTGGAGCAGGTAGGCTGGCCTGTGTGTGTTGGAGGGGGGTACAAAAAACTTAATAATAATATTTGTTTATTTTATTTATTTGTTATTCAGATAACAACTTTCAGCACAGGAGCTCTTTCTCAAAGGCTCCCACGTTAGTATGAAACAAAGAACTGAATCTGAGCCAAGTACTCAAAAGGGTTTTTAATTTATTCATGGTGTACTGCACAAAGTACAGTACGTTATTTGTCTTTGGGGAGGTCCAAGATTATTTCAGTTTTTGGGGAGGCTCAAAATCTTTTCTATGGATTTGGGGAGGCTCACTATGACAAAGTCTAAGAACTATTGTTTTAAACTAACCCCTTGTCATGCAACTACAATCCATCTAACTTACATATTGTATATTCATAACCTCCCAGGATCTGTGGTTCACAACTTGTGACTGGATTGCAATGTAACATATGAATTCACATGGTATCGAAACATCATGTAGTAATTTAGGAGATTTTCTTGCAGAAGTGGAAATAGAAAAAAAAAATAGTTTATGTAATAACTATACACTTATTATTTCTTAATCTTGGTTTTGGTGCCATCCAAACTAATATGTTATGGTCCACCCCAGCTGCTGACTGTTGGGTAGGGGTATAGGGTTGAGAGTACATCATGTCTGCTGCGAGGCCGTCAATATTACTTCCAGTCCTAGACACATAAATCATATTGGAATTTTTTTCTTCCCTTTATTCAATTTTGGGGGTCATCTACTGTCACACTTTTCTGCTTAATTAAATTGTAATAACCGGGGTATGTTTCTTCTCATAGGAGAAGTGGGTTATTATTTGCCATTATAACCTACGAGTTATAACAGCAAACACGTGACATTTCTCCTCTGCCCTGTTCACGCTCACTAACTCACTCTCACAACTGCTGTCAAATGATCAAACATCAGTCACAGAAGCACTGAGCTGAATAACAGTGCCACCAAAAGCCTTCACAGAAATAACTAAAATGAAAAAGACAGAAATTTATTCTAACACTTTCTCACCAGCATTGGGCAGTTCAATATCCACAAAAAACCATCACTCCAGCTTCTCTTCTGACCCGCTCACTGACAGTCAGCCGCACTGAGATTCGTGGCATTTCCTGAATGCCAATGGCAAAAGTCATTAAATCAAAACAAGCAGAAAACAAAGCTTCCAACTCTATTTACAATTTCTGCATATTTTCAAAATATTGTTTCAAGTCCACTGCACTGGTTGTCACGGAGATATGCAAATGAGTCAACTCTAAACTCATTTGCATATCACAGTAGCAACTACAACCAAAGCTAAACATAATTTTTAAAATATAAACTAAAAACCTTGCCAGCAAAGTGTTTCACATTTACCCCTTCCCTTGATGCTGTTGTATCAACTATTGTAGCACACACACACATACAAAACAGACACACGATTTTACTAGAAAAATGGCATTTATTTTACTCTGGTTGGAGAAAAAGCATGCCCCAGTAATTACATATAACAATGCATGGGGGTGAGTGCATAAGTTAGAAATTATGCGCACCCTCAGTGTGGGGTGCTTTCATGAACCCTGAGGGCGAAGGGTGCACATCATTTCTCATTATGCACTCACCCCCATACCGTTATTGCATATGTCATGTACAGTGTTATCATCAAAGCAATGGCATATGTCCAGGGTTGAATTAACTGTTAGTTAATCACACCCCAGAAGGTATGTGGCACTTGGCTACACCTCGTACCACATCATACCAATAGGGTGTAATTAACTGACAATTATGAAACCCCTGATCGAACATTGTTGTTTTTTTATAGAGCCATGCTCTAACTATAAAACTAGTATGTCCTAATCTTATTTTTGGTGTCATCTGAATTAATGTCACAGTGCACCTAAGCTTCTGACTGTGGAGAAGAGTTTTAGTGCTGACGGGGCATTCTATCTGCTGTAAGGTCACCATTCTTCTTCTTCCCATCCCCAGACACAGAAGTCACATTGGAATATTGTTTTTCTTTTTATTCAATTTGTTTTGGGGTGGGGGCATAATGATTGTCACCCCTTACCACTTAATTACACTGTCAGTTGCTGCCTAATCACAAAAGCAATAGCGTATGACTAGGAATTGCATTAATCATCAGTTAATCACACCATACAGGTTATGTGGCCCTTGACTACAGCTAGTGCCACAACACACCAATGGGGTAGGAGTACCTGTTGATAATGCAAACCCTGGTCATACTGTATGTTATTTTTTTATGTGCTGCATCTTTTTTTTCTGTAATCATGTCTTCAGTTATTTTAGCAATAAATGGTACCAAAACAGAAATCACTCATTTTGCCCAAAGGAATGTGGACACTCCCAGACATTATGTCAGTGTTGCTCATTTACATACAGAGCTGCATGGGATGCTGTGCCAGTGGGGGAAGGGGGGTATACAGATGTGCACATGCTTTAACACTCAGATACATCCAGTTTTACACACACACACTTGCTATATTTTATGTCAGTACCTACAGGTTAGAGAAAGTATTTCCACCACTGAGATCAGGTTCAGTCACCAAGGTACTTCGTACAATGGCAGTGTCATTATACTGTGCAGGGGGATGAAGTTTCTTGTTCAAGGATGATGCTTTCTTGTGAGTCTGAGAGCAGGTCTTTTTGTCAGGTGTACTGCTGTTATTAACTTGATGTACGTAGTACACAGTGTCAGTAGGATTTTGTGATTCTTCCGTGTGTGTGTGTGTGTGTGTGTGTCATACAGTACAGACACTCCAGCACAATCTGTGTGATCAGCTGTGACTGATGGCTGCCACGAGTGACCCACCTGTCAGGTGCAAGAACAGATTTATCGAGGTTGTCGCTTACACTAAAACTCACATTGTATTTTTCACTCATAGCTACTTTTTCTTCAGACAGATTGCTCACAATTGGTTAAATATTGCCATTTACATTCTTTTTTTTGTTACTTAAAATTATTAAGTGTGGGTCACATAACATTACAAATAGCCTCTGTATTACATCCTGTGGTTAGAATGAACCTCATACATAATAAACTGCACCATGGAAACACAGAAGGGGAAACAATCCCCCCCCTTTCAGGCAACACATTTTTAAAGAGCATGTCATATATAACAGTATGAACCAAACAGACAACCATGTTTTGTCCTTATGAGTCTACAGAAATAAAATGTTTGTATTACAACTTTTGGTTGGCTCGAGTCTGTTTTTTTTTTAATTAACACTGCCTGCATGATCAGTTCAGATGGAGTCCAAATTGAATAAAGGCATTTGTTAGAAACTGTCATGGAATGCTGGAGAACACAATTAAACTTAAAATTCTAGCATTCAAACATTCCATGACAAGACTAGTTATTTAACATCCTGCAGTATATTGTGAGGCACTACATACATATCATTAACCAGAGACTTATGTAAGGTTGCAGGACATCTGTTGACCAGTCAGAATATGACATATTCTCTTTACATTGGTATTAGTATTCACGGTGGCCCTAAGCAAGATATTTAACCTCCCAGAGCTCTAGCCACTTACAGTAGCTCTAAAATAGAGTAGAAGCAGGATCTCACTGACAACACAACATTTACTTTTAATTGGGCTATTCGGGGTAAAGAATAATGTTTTTACTGAGAGACTTTTATTACAGAGAGGACATCCCAACACTATTGCCTTACATGGAAAGACAGGAGCAGAAATTACCTATGGGCTGATAAGAGATTTTGTGATGGGATAGTGATTTTCTCAAAGGGTAGCATTTCTCCCAGAAAAGAAATGTGAAAGTGTCTTTTATAAAACTCAGATTTAACTAAATTAATTTATATTAATTAGTTTAAGTGAGTAGCAGGTGGTAATTCACATTACTACATATGGAGGTTGGCTGATCATGAAACATTCTTATCTAATTCCAGTACGCTTCCACCAATACAATTTACTGTTCTACCCTTAACACAGTTAATTAACACACTATATGTACTGTAACAGTGGGGCTTTGAGAAATGGTTTGATTTAAAACAGTAAGGCAGTAAATGGGAGTTGGATGAAGTAATTGATAATAAAACCTATAACAAAAACATACTGTATCTTACTTGAAAGGTTCAGAAACCTTATCCTTAGTGGTGTGAATAAAACATGCAGAGGCAAGCATGGAGTGAGTGGTTATCCAAGGTTGATACTAATGGGTGGATTGACAGAAAAACATAAGATAGCAATTTCACAATATGCTAAAATGTGAGTAAACTTTGTACTGTAAAGATTTCCAAATAGGAGGAGGTAGGTACCTATACTTTATGTGCTGTGTTTGCATATGCTCATATGTGTCCAATGGTCTGGTGTCCAATTATTTAATGCTGCATCCATTTACAACACAAAGTTGCAATCTGCATAAAAATGGGACAAACTCAGTTGAGTAATGGTTTAGAATAAATTCATCTAAAAAGAAAAAAGATGGACAGATGGAATATAGTGGATGTTTTAACAATTGCAATTGCTGCAGATGGAATTCAATTACTGAAAATAATGACAGCTGCTATAAATCCTGGATGGTTCATTCTGAAAATCCTGCTGGTGGTGTCTTAAATTAACATTGGTATCTTGAACTAACATGAGCCACCTATGCTGAATAAAGCTCATAGCCACATATTTAAAATTGCCACTAACTCATTTGGTGGAGGGTGTGTGGCTGCAACTTATTAAACATTCATCTGGGTCATGTGTAAAAAAATACATAAAAGAAAGAATTAAACAACATTTGCCTTGGAAGGAAAGCAGTTTACCACTGTGAAGCATCCCTTTGAATAGCCATGTTGTAAATACAAATACGTGGGTGCTTTACAGAAGATTAATTAACTTTCACATTTCATGTGTGGGAGCCAAAAATCCAGAGCATCCTCATTCATAAATTAGAACACGATGTTTTCCAACAGTTACCTTCTCAAAGTGGAAATGGGCCTTGACTGAATGTAATGAGGCATTTGCATTTACTATAACTATAATTTACTATTACTCCCTCGAATGACTATCAGTTCTTGTTTAGCTAGAAAAGTGACAAGAAGCAAGAGTGAAGTAAATTCTAATGAGCCCTCATGGGTCACCTTAGTGAGCTTATAAAGCATTTTACAAGATTACGTAAAACAATTTAAGAAGAGTGATTTTACATGGGACAGTAGTCTGTAGCTTTTAAATACATGTTGCAGCTATCACCAGTGTCATTGGGACTAAATTTAGAAATATTGCGTTCTGCTTGCAGTTGTGCTTTGCACAGCTCCATGGAAGGAAGAGTGATATATATAAAATACTTCAGTTTAGTAGCCTTTGTTCCAACATTATCTGTTTCTCTGTTTTAGTTTGGATTGATGGAGTGTTTACCATGGAACACAAAAAGTAAATGTTCTACTAATTATTGTGGCATAATGCTTTCCCAGCACACACACATACACACACACACACACACACACACATACACCAGATGAGCCCATATGAAGTCATGGCTAAATTCTATTTGTGTCAGGGTATGCAACACACATTTCCGTGTTACTGTAATTAATTAAATGATAGGGGAAGGATGTTCATGCCAGCAAAGAAATAACAGAAACTAAAATTATGAGTAATTCCTCATTTAAAAAAAATGTGTATGTATGCATAGAGAGGAAACAACTAATTTAAAGGAGTTTTATTTATGTTAAAGCCTTGTTAAAGGTTTTTACAGAAGGAAAAATGTCATCTGAAAGTTTTTTGACATGATGTAAAGATGTAGTTTATGAAATGTATACTATTTGGAGAATCAAGGTCTGAAGTTCACTTGTTTTCTTCCCTTTTAATGGGTTCAGATTCCTGTGAGCCAATATGGATGCATACAATTTTATTCCCATTTTATAAATTTAGGTAGAAACATAGAAGTTGCCAGCAGATAAGGACCACTTGACCTACCTAGTCTGCCTGTTTTTCCTACCTACTTTGCCACTGCAGACCATACTTGATCTCTGCCCCCCCTTGCCTTAAGTCTAAGGTCCCCTTGAGTCTATTCCATGCATGCTTGAATCCTGCTACCATTTTAGCACCCACCACCTCCACTGGGAGGTTGTTCCAGGTGTCCACTACCCTATTCATGAAGAAGTATTTCTGCACATCTCCCCTGAATCTCCCCCCCCAGCTTCATAGCATGATCCCTTGTTCTCAAGCATTTTTTTCTTTGTAAAATACTACCCTCATGTACCTTATTAGTACCTGTCAGGTATTTGAACACTTCTATCATGTCCTCCCTTTCCCTTCTTTACTCTGAAGAGTATATACCTATTTCCTTGTGTCTTTCCTTGTAGGGTTTTTGATGCAGACCCTGCATCATTTTGGTAGCCCTCCTTTGTACCACCTCCACCCTATCTATGCCCTTCAGGAGATGGGGCCTCCAGAACTGGACACAGTTCTCAAGGTGGGGTCTTACCAGTGATCTAAACAGGGGTAATACTACCTCCCTCTTTCTTTTTTTGCCATAAAGATTTGTATTAATTAATTGGCATACGGTACATACAACAATCCAACTGCAAAAGAGTTTTCAAAACAAACAGATACAATACTCAAGCAAAAGAACTGGTACGAGACAAGAGCATTTGATGAAAGAAACAGCATTTAAACAGTTCAGTGCTTGACATGCTACTCAGGGTTCATTTCACAGCAAACTTAAGATAAACAATGTTTATTTATTTTTCTATTTTATTTATTTAACAAATTGGAAAGACCTTTGAGCCAATGGCTTTTTTACAGAGGTTCCATGTCAAGTCACAAGAATAGCAAATTACAATGGTTTCAGTAAGTAGTACAACATGAGGAAAGTAATTACATAAACAAATGAACAATATGGCAAGATAAATATTGTGTAAAGTGCAGCCAGTGGCCTTGTCTGAAGAGGCGTGAAAGGGCTTACAAGGAGAAAAGTACAGGGGGTGAATTGGGGGGTGGAAAGAGCAAAATAAGAGCAAGGGGTAAGATGCCGCAATGAAGTTTAAGCAGGAAAGACCCACAGTGTGGGGGATAGAGGGAAAGAACATGGTGAGGAAACAGAAGAGAGAGGAGGGAAGTGGGAGTGGAGGGGTAAGGGAAGGGGGTAAGGTAGAATGAAAAGAGGGTAGGAATGAGAAAGGGATAAGGGAAGAAGTGCTGTGAGTGGAATAGCGCAGCAGCAGCATAGGGCTATACAGAGGCAAATGGCAGAAGAGGGAGGTCTCAGTGCATTTAGCTGTCAGCAGAGATTAGGTATAGCAGTCACAAGAAGCTCTAGAAACTAGGAATTAATGCAGCTTCCACTTAAATGGTCCCAAGGTTGCAGTCGTCGCACTCTCAAGATGAAGGGAATTAAATAAATTAGCAGCTCTAACTGCAATGGATCACTGTCAGAGCAAGGTTTGACAGTGAGGGACAGTAAAGGTTTGGCTCACAGAACTTCGTGTGCTCCAAGTGCCCCGGAAGGGACTGAAAAGCTGAAGGGAACCTGGTGGTAGGAGACCAAGATCTGCCTTCTTAGCCAGAAGGCAGGCTTGATATTCAATGCGAGCCTGGAGTTGGAGCCAGTTTGTTTGATCATAAAGGTCACAAGTGTGAGTACAATATGCTGCTCCATGTAGTAGATGGCATGCCTTATTCAGAGCTGTGGTGAGCCGACGTAGGGTTGTGTCTGTGGCAGAACTGTAAATGACCAAACCATAGTCAATAATAGATACAATTGAATGTTGGATAGCCAATCTGAGGGCTTCGGTAGTAAGGCAGGGTTTACGCCTGTGTAGAAGGCCTAGGCGAATGTTAACTACCTTGGCAACATTCTCAACATGGTTGGAGTAGGAGAGCCTACTATCCAGAGTAACTCCTAGGTATTTAAAAGACTGAGTCTGATCAAGGATAAAACCTGCACTGTTTTTAATCACCAATTGTTTGGCTTTGTGCTTGCTGTGGGTACCCTAGTTTATTGTGTTTATATACACAATAAGTAACATCCGGGTCATAGGGTGAGCAGCATAAGTTATATCATTTAATAACAGAGAAGGAATCTGGGGAAAAAACAGGAGTATACCAAATGAGAGAAGAAGTAGTAGTTGTACAGAAGATGTCTCCATCTTACCAGTTGGGCCAGAAAAGGGGAAGGAGATAGGGAGATCCAAGAGACAGCTGGACAACCTGGGCATTGATCAGTCCTAATACGTTTTCATACTTGACATAAATAGGCCGATCAACCCAGATTCCAGATTTATCAAAATTTCCACATGGAAATCACAGTTATTGTTCTGAGGGGGCATGGGAGAAGGGGATGTGAGGGGTGCCAAGGAAGGTATGTACAGTCACCCCCTAATATAACAATGCACCTCCCAAAGAAGACCCTACCAAGGGCCAATAAAGGGGTAGAAATAATAACCCTAGTTTGTTGGCCAAAAATCTACATTGGGAGGATAAATTAGATTGGGGAGGACAGAACTGGAGTCATAAGAAGGGAACAGCAGAGGTAAGTGCAAAAAGCTTCCCACTCAGCAGAGACAAAGGAGGCTTCTCAATAACTTGTGATCAGATGGTGGGGTTATGGATTAGTTATATCAACCATTCAGACTGTGATGAAGGGTAATACAATGAAACTTGTCCAGAAATGGTTTCCAGATGGTCAAATATTCCTTCAGTTTGCTCACTATCAGGTGGGAGGTTCTTTCATATTGAGCAGTTAAGGACAAGAGATGAAATCACTCCTCATAAGCAGGGGGACAAGGATCCCTCCAATGTCTAAGCAGTACCTTTTAGTAGCTACCGTTGCTCCATTTATCCACAAGAGCTGGGGCATAGTCAAGCTAAAATCAGTTTGGGTTAAGCCAAGACCGGCCAGTTGAGCCTCTCAAATCTCTAGGTTAGGGAGTACCGATGAACAGGTGGCCCTCACTTTACTCCAAAAGGGCTCGATGATGGGGCAAGACCAGAGAATGTGTTAGAGTGGCTTGAGGGAAGGAGCACCTAAAGCAATCACTGTGATTGAAGAAGCCACTCTATAAAGCTAATGAAGGGTGCTGTAAGCCCTATATAAGATTTTAAATTGAAGGGATTTAGCCCATAAATCCCATGATGCCTGATATGCATTGGACCAGATCTGGGTCCATTCCTGAGGGGGAATTGTTATGCCAAGCTCCAGCTCTCACTTTTCTGTCAAGCCTACCAGTGGAGGTGGGGGGCTAACTTGGGCACAAAAGTGTTTCAATTTAGAGAAGAGGTGTTGTGCACCATATAGAGTAGAAGTCTAGTGGTCAAGGTTCTGCAGCTGTGGGAGGGTATAATCTTATGAGATTTTTTGTTTTACCAAATTCTGGATTGTACGTACCTCCAAAAATGAGACTGAGGCAGCTGATATCTGGCTTGAAAGTGCTCAAAGAAATAGAGACAACATGCCTGTGGGTCAAAGAGGTCTTGAAGTACTGAGATACTACAGGCTTTCTAGTCCTTCCAAGAGACCATTTTTTAACAATGAGCAGGTTTGGATTATGCCAAAGAGGCCTGAAAGGTGAGTTCCTAAGATCCCAGTCAAGAAGCTTTGTATATTTATTTCAGATGTACTTGGTATAACATGGACGGGGGAAATTTCTGTATGAAGGGATCAATCTGGGAAGATGAGGGCCTGTGCAGCCGGTAACTAGCCTAGGGCCACATCCAAAGAGATCCAACCGGGTAGAGGTGAAATTAAGTGGGGTGTGTAACTGATCAACGCCCAGCATAAAACTGTAAAGTCACGATAAACCTGCATGTCTGGTGGTCCAAATCTACCATCTTTCCATGGCCTTTATAAAGTCTTAAGTTTTATTTTAGTAGGGTTGCCTTCCAGATAAAAATGGTAAATTTACTCACTAGCTTCCAAGAAAAGCTGACTGGAAAGGAAATTGATATGTTTGCTAATATATATTGGATCTTTGGGAGGGCAATGAGTTTTAAGGCATTAATTCTGCCCCAGAGAGAAAGGATGTGGGCTTTCCAGTGGGTAATGTCAGATTCCAGGTCATCCAACATCTTTGGGGCATTGGCTGCTACTAAGTCAGGGATGGAGGGTTAAATAATAATACCTAGGCAGGTCTTTCCATCCAGTGCCCATTGATACAGTAGGGGTAAGCCACAAATAAATTGCCCGTACAGATGCTGTTGAGGGATAAAAATTGAGACTTTGCAACACTTAACTTGTATCCAGACATGGCAGAACACTCCCTAATTATGTATTTAAGGGCAAGAAGAGACGAAGTAGAATTGGACAGGTAGAGGGTGATATCTTCAGCAAACAGTGCAATTTTATGGGACAGTTCTCCTACCTTCAGGCCTGTAAAACAGGATCTGCTGTAATTTTTTAATCACAAAGGGTACAACTTCCAGCAAGAATAAGAAAGGGGAGAGAGGGCAACCCTGTCAGGTCCCTCTACCCAGAGGAAAGCAAGGTGAAAGCGCCAAATTGGTTAAAATGTCTGCAGTAGGTGATGTACAAAGGAGTCACATCAGGGAGATAAAGGAGGCTGGTAAGCTGAACCTGGCCATGGCATCGAACAAATAGGCCCACTCCACCCTATCAAATGCTTCATCAGCATCTAAAGAAAGGGTGACAGTGGTCTGGGTAAAGGAATATGCAACCCATAGACGGACTAGTGTTCTCCGGATACTATTGAACCCTAATCTCTCTGGAATGAAACCAACCTGATCATGATGGATTAAAAGGGGTATGACAGATTCAATTCCTTTACCCAGGACCTTGGCAAATATTTTTGAATCTACACTGAGTACAGAAATTGGCCCAAACTGAGAACAGAGAGTACTATCCATGTCTTTTTGAGGAATAAAAGTTATAACTGCCTGGGAGAAGGTAGGAGGAAGTGACCCCCTTTCCCATGCTTTGTTAAACACCAGGGCTAGTCTCAGGGCTAACACATCTGAGAGAAAGTAGCATGAAATTCAGTAGGAAAGCCATCAGGGCCCGGAGGCTTACCCTGTAACATACTTCAGATGGCTTGGACAACCTCATCTGGGTGAATTGGGGCTGTGAGAATTGGCAGGTAATGAGCAGGACCTGAGGCAGGGACAAGTCTGTATAAAAAGCAGAATATTATTCAGATATGGGGCTAACTTCAGATGAGTAAAGGGAAACATAAAAATCCTGAAAAGCCTGATTAATGTCATTCAGAGCTGTTAATGTATTTCCTTGAGAGCTGAAAATTACTGGAATATATTTTTTCCTGGGCCTGGGGCCAGAGATGTGCTGCCAGTAACTTGCCTGGGCACTCCAATGTCCCCCCAATATTTTTGAGTCAGCCTGTAAAGGGAATAGTCCATTTTATATTGCAAGAAGTCCTCTATTTTGGTCTTAATCCTGGTGATCTGTTCTCTGGTGTAGGAGTTCTTCTGGAGATCCTGTGTCACTCTACATTCAAGGTTTTTTAGTTCCTCTTCCTTAGCTCTAAGAGTAGAGTAAGGTTGCTTGTTAAGACTGATTGCATGGGCTACTAATTTATGCTGCAGTACTGCTTTGAGAACTTTCTACTGAGTAGCGTGGGAGTACTCTTGGGTGTCATTAAGAGAGAAATGGTAGTGAATGGCCTGCCTTAGCCAGAGTTGGGTCTCTTCTAACTATAAAAGAGAAGTGTTAAGTGTCCATTTATTATGTCTATTAGCTGTGACATCCCAGAAAAGGGGAAAGAGTAACTGGGGTGTGATCTGAAACCAGGATATTCCCCAAAGAAACTCCACACGTCCTATGAAGCAAGTCGGACGATGTCAATATAATGTCAATCTGACTATACAAGTCATGGGAAGAAGAGCAACATATAACATCCACAACCATCAGATGGAGGGTATGCCAGATATCATTGAAACCTAGGTCCTGAAGGATTATGGATACTTGGGCAGCCAATGCAGGTTCCTGATGAGGCCAGAGCCTGTCCAGTCCCTCTGAGGCTCTAATGCTAAATTTAGGTCACCTCCAATAATGATGGATGCAGATAGGGGAAGTTTGGCTAATGCTGTCTGATAAAATTAGAGATCAGGTACATTAAGGGCATATATGCTACCCAGTACCAGGGTCATACCTAGGCAGCTGCCTGTCAGGAGCAGAACTCTCCCATCTGGATCCTTGTATTCCTGTGAGATGCCTAGTTTCAATACCCTCTGACATAGAATGACTATACCCCTTTATTGAGTAGGTTGGGCATTGTGGTAATACTGGCCTACCCATGTATGACCCAGATGCTTACAGTCCCTGTCCAACAAATGAGACTCATGGATGAAGGCAATGTCAAAATTCATATCATTAAGGTATTGAAGAACTTTCCTACATTTTTGGGGACAGTTACGTCCCAGCACATTCCAAGTGACAGTCTTCAGGTGAGTGACACTGGTCATCTCTTCTAGAAAGGGATATGCACTAGTACACAGTTCTGTTCCAAATAACCCCCCTCCCGATTCCCCAATATCCCCCTCTCAACTTCTCCCCCATCCCACTTAATAAAATATAGGACACCTCCCAGAAGCAGCCAGGGGAAATACATGAGGAAAGACCTTGAAAGGTAACTCCCTACCAATAGAATTATAGAAACACATGGGGTGGGGTGCTGGTGACTCTCTTAGAGGAGAAATCTATTGGGGTAAATACAAAAAGAACAAATAGAAATCATCCAAAAACTTCCACAAGTGGTCACACTCCCACTGGAGGCCCACTGGACACTTCCCTAATGGATGATATTGGTGGGCAATTAAGCAACATCTCACACAGGTCTTGGGTGCTCCAATAAACAAAGGGATGGCTCCCGTCACACTCCACTCTCCCTTCCCTGCCTGGCCAAATGGGGATTATATATGTAGAGTGGCAAGCGGTTGGGTAGTAAAGGTAAAAACACAGAAAGAATAAAGTTAGCTCACTGGACATGTGCAAAATGAGGTACTTCTGAAGGAAAGAATTGTTGAGTACCTAGAGGCCAGTGGGGCACAGGACCCAAGGCAGCATGGGTTCACAGCGGGAAGGTCATGTTAGATGAATCTAATTGATTTCTTTGACTGGGTGACCAAAGTGGTAGACCAGGGAGGGGCTGTGGACATGGCCTACCTAGACTTTAGCAAGGCATTTGACACAGTCCCACACAAAAGATTAATAGTCAAATTAACCAGCCTGGGAGTGGGTCCCAGGGTGGTAGCCTGGGTAAAACATTGGCTGGATAACAGGACACAGAAAGTAATTGTAACTAGAGTCCACTCTGAAGAAAGAGGGGTTACTAGTGGGGTACCACAGGGTTCAGTCCTTTTTAATGTCTTTATAAGTGACATTGCAGAGGGACTGGAAAGAAAAGTATGCCTCTTTGCAGATGAAACAAAGATCTGCAACAGGGTTGATACACAAGGAGGCATGGAAAGGATGAGAAGGGACTTCGCAAGGTTGGAGGAATGGTCAGAAGTATGGCAGCTTGGATTCAATGCAAAGAAATGAAAAATAATGCACCTGGAAACGAAAACCCAGGGGAAGATTACACAATGGGGGGGAGGTAGTAACAACAACAAAAATGGAAAGGGACCTGGGGGTAATCATATCAGATGACCTTATGGTTGGCAATCAATGTGAGAAGGCAGTAGGGAGGGCTGGGGGGATATTGGGATGTATAGGGAGAGGCATCACCAGCAGAAAACAGGAAGTTGTTATCCCCTATATAGACACTTGATGAGACCCCATCTGGAGTACTGCATCCAGTTCTGGAGACCCCATCTCCACAAGGACATAGACAGGATGGAGGCAGTTCAGAGGAGGGCAACTAAAATGGTGCAGGGTCTGCAAGAGAAGCCATATGAGAAGAGACTAAAGGAGCTTAATATGTATACCCTTGAGGAAAGGAGGGAGAGGGGGGACATGATAGAAACATTTAAGTACCTCAGTGTAATCAACAAAGTCCAAGAGGGTAGCATCTTTCAGAAAAAGAGATGTGCAAGAACAAGGGGACACAATTTGAAGATAGAGGGGGGACGGCTCATGGGCAATGTGAGGAAGTATTTTTTTTTCACAGAAAGGGTAGTGGATGAATGGAACAGCCTTCCTGAGGAGGCTGAGGGGTCTAAAACTGTGGGAGAATTCAATAATGCATGGGACAGACATAAGGTGATTTTTGTGGGGGTAGGAAGAAATAGACTGTTGGTTAAATAGGATCTGCAGCTTATCCTCTAGGTAGGGAAATGTGCAGACTAGGTGGGCCAAGCGATCCTTATCTGCTGTCAAAGTCTATGCTTCTATGTTTACCAACATGAAGGTGGGTGGGAGGAATGGATACACCAAACCACTTCCCCTCCTTTATGCACAGGGAATAGTGTTGCCAGAGAAAACAGAGTTTGGACTACATGTCACCACATAATAAAAGTTAAGGAAGCGTAGAATCAAAATACTGTAGAAGAGAGCAACCCACAGGGTAATGGACTGGAGAGTCAGCAATACCACAAAATGGAGGGGTACCATCTGACCCACTAACTAATGAGGCCAAGGAACTTTGCTGGGTGGAAACCACATAAGCCCAACATGTAAACAGTACATATTCCAAACTTTGAAACATTACATATTCAACAAGCAAACGCGTTAAGGATAAACAAGCAAAACCAAAAGTGCCCACAACACTCCCTCCCCACCACTTGCCTCTTCATAATTAGCAGGAACACAAGTTTACAATGCAATAGATGGTCATCCATAAAATGTTAATAAAGATCAAACTCCATAGAAGAAAGGGCAGTATATTCAAAAAAAGTGGTGAAGGTCTGTTAGTGAATATTAAAACAATTGTAGCAGGAAAACCAGCTGCTATGATCAACCATAGCTGTAGCCAAAAGGGGGGAGACATCATGAGGGTGGGTGGGAAAAGTATATGGCCGGTTTGTCCTCCAAAGGTGAGAGAGGTGGAGAAAATAAACAAAGAATCAAGCTGCTGCCTCAAAAGTCAAATGAGGGCAGTCCCTTGTCAGAGAGGGAATAAATGGTCTGCGGTTCGGTACAAGTCCCAAGTATAATAATAATGCACCCGGAGGAGACAGTAAAATTAAACACTGTCACCCAAGTCTATTGAAGTGGTCATGGAAACACTGAACTGCAGGAGCCAAGAGAGTCCAAAACAATGTTGCAAATACATTCGTCCATCCCCCAGGTTCTGATCTAGCAGACGTCCACCAGTTTGGGAAAAAAAGGGAGGCGGCAACACAACGAGGAGCATATGGGAATGGGGTTAAGAAATCAAATGTGAAGCAGCACTTCATACCAGTGGCTCCAGCAAAGGCATCTGACTCTGACTGGTATTCCTAAGAGTCTGTTAAGAAGAGCTTATGGAAGAGAACACAAGAGGGTCACAGGATCGAAGCCACAGTGGTGAACGTAAGTGACTGTTACTGAAAAGTTCGAGCAGCAGGCAATTAGCTGTAGGGAAAACCTGCAACCCCATTCAAGCACCAGAGAAGCTGTATAAAGTCAGTAAAAAGAGCAGTAACTGGAAACTAATCAGCATTACCTCCACTGAAAATGGTGTTAAGCAGCACAGTCTGTCAAGTAGGAACAGGAGAAGTTGTATCAATCCCTGCAAGCACTCCTAGGTCCATCTGTTCTCCCCGAGTTAGGTGTGAGGTTGCTGGATGGACCATGGGGGAGGGTGAAGCAAAATGGGCTTACAAATAGTTATCAGCCTCTTCAGGTGTCCAAAATTGCACTACCCAATCCTCAATTGTGACAACTAGGGTAGCTGTGTAAAGGAGAGCATATGTAAGCCCCCCGTTCTGCAAGCCCTGCTTAATCCTATCAAAGCTTGGCACCTTTTCAGAATTCCCCTAGGGTAATCAGGGTAGAATGAAATCATTAACTACAATATTTTTCAGCTCATTGGCTTTGGTGAGGATTAGTTCTCTGTCCTGGAACCGGAGAAGCTTAAGGCTCAGCGCCCGAGGTCTAGCAGGTAAATTATGGCTTTGTGCTCTGTGAATATGGTGGGCCCACTCCACCTTAAAGTCATAGTCTTCAGGGGGCTAGGTGAAACCATTTGAGAAAGTTATTACAAAGGTATTGGACTAGGTCTTTACCCTCAGATCCTACAGGAAGTCCTAGTATTCAAATATTTTCCCCTGCCATCCAAATCCTCCAAATTTGCTGTGAGCCAGGCAATTTGGTTCTCTGCAGCCTGAAACTGACAATCCTGCATGGAGTTAAGTTCCACCACTTCAGCTATAGAGGCTTCCGTTCCGCCCACACACTCAGAAAGAGTAACTAAGCTGGCCTGGGTATCAGTTACCATGATTTTATGGCTTCTATTGATGCCTCAATTTGCTTGATCAGAAGAGCTTGCCAAACTGGGCCAGGTGCCTTAGCATTATAGTCTTTCATGGCCATAATCTTTGACTCTGGCAATTGTGACCTAGTTGGAGATTTCTCAATTGATTTATTTCTGCTTTTGCATGGCACTTTGATCTGGCCATGGTACCTTGGCTGATTGCATAATCAAATAACGTGCCAGTCATACTTGTTTGCTGGTGCCTGGGTAAATAAAGATGGAGGATGGAGCAGGATTCATGAGAGGCACCATGAAGCTAGTAAGTCAAGCTGCCATCCCTTCCAGGTGCTCACGTGACCCCACTACCTCCCTCTTTCTGCTGGTGATGCCCCTCCCTATGACCCGAGCATCCTGCTAGCCTTCCCCACTGTCTTATCCCACTGCTTGGCTACTTTTAGGATAACATGTAAGATTTTGCAAGTCCTCAAAAGTTTCCTGGAGAATACCCTAAAAGCACACTTCCTGGCCTCAACACAATTCCATATGTTTATAGAAACTGGCCATAATTCTTTAAGAACCTAGAGGAAGATCAGGAACTGCTTATCAAGATTGGACTATTGCCATCTGCACCAGACCACCCAGAGCTAGTGGTGGCTGTGGCCATGCTTCAGCAACAAGTGTGGACAACAGCTCCATCAAGTGGAGGGAAAAGAAAATCACAGGGAGCCTTAAATGATACATATCACCGAATCTTCCACTCCTGCCAACAGCATTTAAAAGTAGGGCCCTCAACTGTACCGCTGCCATGCTGAGAACATTATAATCTGTGCCCAGGCAGGTAATGGGTAATAATACCTTAAAAATAATGTTACATTTTACACTCAAGGGCAGCATTTGGGTTCTGTGATTACCTGGTACTTAATACTTTGTTTAAACTCCAGTATGAGTAATCAGAACTCAGATTGGGGCTGCTTTTTCTTAATCATCTATCACTCCTGCCTGCACCTCAGGGGGAGTGCCAGAGATAAATTATATGTTTTATTTTTGCAAAAACTCTTTGTTGCTGCACAGCAGATGTTTCATGTTTATACTGATGATATTGTGAAATAAGGAGGGGGAATGCAGGTTCTGGTATGACTGAAGTGGGGTCACACTGATCCCAAAGAGGTACCTGAGCTGTGGGAGTTTTGGACTATATGGCTACATGCAGAGGCATCTACAGCATGCCTGATCAGTGTGTGTGTGGGGGGGTGGCAGTACTATGGGGGATACATGGTCACATCAGCTATGGCATTACACTACAAGGCTGGATGGGACTGTAAGTCCTAGGCAAATGGTTTATACAGCTCCCATAAGTTGGTCCACCAGACCTTAGGTAGACAGATTTACAGTTGCAGTTACAGATGGCCTGGAAGGGGTTATGCCAAAAGTACCACATTGCCTGCAAACACGAAACACATGGGGGGCAGGCAGAGACACAGGCTTCTGTCCACTGCCTATCCCCCGAAGAGTAAAAGCAGGAAAGCAGGGTGGTGAAACTGCATTGCTGCCTAACCTGCTATGCCCTGGCTGGACTGTACCTGCCAGTTAAATAACATTAGCCCAAATAAGATCCCATGTGTGTCACTATTGCTGGCCCCAGAAGGAGGATAATCAAACCTCGTGCTTTGCCCTGCCCCACTAGTAATGAGCTGTACTGTAACAATTGTTGATGATACAAGACTAGAATGCTGTGTGCCTATGGTATGGTGCTCCTGGCTGAGGCCCAACAGTTCCATATTTCAAATCAGAGGCAATATCTCTGCAGGGAATATGCTGTAGCATTCTGGTGAGTGGGCCAGTGTGGGCACATCCTGGTGGCTGAGGGATACCTGCATAAGGTGTATACCACTTAATTCATGGATGGGAGGGAGGATTTTGGAATTATTATAAATATGTAATAAAAGTGATAATGATACTTTTGAACTGGCCACCGACTGGAGAGAGGGCAATCCACATTTTCTGTGCCTACAAATGGAACTACAAGGTTTATTGCCAAGGCTTTGAGGTGGAGTGAACACTTACCATCTGCACAGCCCATGCCTAAACACCTTGAAGTTGATCTGTACATGTTAAGATATTGGTTTGTTATCTGTATCCTTGGAATTCTGTCTGTCATAATGCCTTAATGAAGTGTTACCTCAGGGACTTTTTTTCCTGTCCATGTGGGACAGGGACTTAAGTCCTACTTATGATGTGTTCATGGTAGGACACAGTGAGTTGGATAGTGTAACTGATAATGTAAAAAGGTTGGCTAAGCTAATCAAATGTAGCATGGTGCTGCAGGAGCTCCAGAGACAAAGGACCTCAGTGGCCGTCTGCAAGATATACATCTCAAACAAAGGGAACACAAACAGTTAACAAGAGAATGGGTTGGGGAGTGTTACTCCACTTCCTTCCAGCATCACCCATACCACCAGGGAGTAACTGTACTCATATGCTGGGGACTCCCTCTAAAAATAGAAAGGGTAGAGGAAGATGATAAGTGCTAATTTATGTAAACTGGTGGCTTCTACAGGGCCACATCATATGCCCTACTGCTCAGATCAGGAGAGGGTGGTGTTTTATCAAAAAGTCCTGTTGAAATTGCCCCCAGATGCTAGGAAATGATATATCCTGAGGGTTATTTCAACACAGTTATTAAAAAACAACTAGACAGGAAGGCTCAGGGTGTGTGGGCACCAGGGGCAGACAGGAGCAGCGTACCTCTAAGAAAACTTCTCAGGGAGCTGGGGTTAGAAGATGCATGGCAGATCTTACACTCCTGAGACAGAGACTTTACTTTTTCTCTGCCTCTCAATATTCACATCCTAGAATTGCTGACATGCTATTTATGTCAGCAGAATAGTTACTGTATATACCATTCAAGAAGCAGCAATAATCATAATAACCTTGTCAAACCATACAGCAACCCTACTGGGACTCAACATAGGCTCCTCTTGCAAAAACTCTGTCTGGCATCTCAATAACTCCCTACTAAATATCCTCAAATTTGTGACTCTTCTGAAAACAAAAATCAGAGAATACTTGCTCCATAATCAGGTGGGAGAGACATCCATAGCAAACGCTGGGATGGGCATAAGGCCTCCTTAACAAGGGATATCACAGAGTACAATTCTAGGAAAAAGAAGGAAGAAAAGATTGGCTTTAGAGCTGGAATTATTTGAAATAGAGACTACACACAAAATGACCCTGGATGACACCATATTCCTCAAAATTCAAGAAGTAAACAGAATCTGCAGGTGTATATAGAACAAAACGTAGAGGGACAGTTGAGGTTTTATGAAGCAGCTAACAGGGTGGGCAATTTGTTGTCATGGTAAATCCAGAAGCAGCAAACAGGGAAGTGCTCAAGATTCAGGAAGGGAGGTGGCAGAGGCAACTGGTCAGCCACCCATTAAAAATAGTAGACACGTTTGTTGAATATTAATTATATCTATATAGTCAGGAAAGGCAGCAAAATCAGGAGGAACTGATACTGACTTAGTTTGACAAGACACAGCTACCCAAGTTATCACAGCAGGTCATGGAGGGGTTGCAGGAGCCCATCTCAGTGGTAGTGATGTTACGAAGTTCTGGAAAAGTTGCAAAATTCACCTTCATGAATAAATTGACAAAAAATTTGTGTAGCCAGCACCTTGTGCTTCATGAATGTGGCAAACTTTGTGAATTATTTTGAAGAATGAAGTTTGCCAACTTTGAACATCTCTACTCAGGGAAAGAGCTTGAGGAAGCAATTGCAGACCAGAAAAATTAGAAGTCACCTGGGGTTGATGACTTCAATGCCAAATTTTATAAATTCATGAGAGAGGATCTTTCCCCAAGGCTTCTTTGCCTATTTTTGGGAGTCATTGCAGAAGAGAGGGCACCCAGAACCTGCCAGAGGGCACACATTTCCATATTGCTTAAACATGAGAAAGATGTTTCAGCCTGTAGATTGTACTATCCCATCCCTTAGTGGTAGTTGACATTAAATTGTTCCCTTCCATACCAGCCTGAAGGCTACAAAGAGTGTGTGTGGGTGGGGGGGTGGATCCACCCAGATAAAACAAGATTCATTAAGAGGCTGGAATCTTCATGACAATATCCAGTACCTCCTCAATATCCTTTCCCCACAACAAGGTAATCCACAGTTCTAAATTTCCCTCTCAATGGGTACTGCAAATTCTTTTGACTGGGTGGGCTGGGACTTCCTTCAATGTACCCTGTCAGCTATGGGCTTTGGACCCTGGTTTTAGCATTGTATAGCCACCCTTTATGACATCCCAAAAGTAGCACTATGGGTAAACTGAATAATTTCCTCAAGCCTCCCAATACAACGTGGTACCATTTAGGGCTCTCTGAATTTAACCACTAGCAGTAAGGCAGAACCCAGATAAAAGAAGAATTAGAGTAGGAGAACAGAACATAAATTAGTTGTCTATGCAGATTATTCTATACTTTTCTTATGGGATCCAGAATCATCAATCACAGCTTTCTGTAGGGAAGTATAAGTATTCGGGGTAATTTTGTGGCACAAATCAGTGGCAGCTTTTAACACTGTTTTACTAGCCTAGAACCTAATGCAAACTGACCAGGACTAATGCAACTAACCCACTACTTGTCCATCATGGCTACTGCAGATTTTCCATTGCTGTCTATCAAGATATTAAGTCCCTACTCTAGCAGGCTCTAGACTTCATGCCAATCTCTTTTAGTGCTACAGGGAGCCTGGTGTGATTAACAGCTCACTAAGAGCTGCAATATCTGGCAGTACAATAGGGGGATCCTACAAAAGACTCCATGTGAGTTATTATCACCCCATTGTTATGACTTTCAGCTAGTGTTCAGGCTGTGAGCAAGGGTAGAGTGCTGTTGAGTCACTATCTTCCAGTTTTCTGAACTTGTCTTTGTCTGATGATTTGTCCCACATCATTAAGACCATTGACCCTCATTTCCATACATTTTGAGTGTCTTTGTGCAACATTTCAGTGACAGAATGTCACGAGGTATACAGGGTCTGTTGTGCAGGATGTGGGTTTTATTCTAGCCTCACCATAGCTGCTCCTTCTCCCTTCCCAATCTCCCATCTCTGTACTTTCCCTTGACACTACTGCAGAGCAGACTATGAAATAACCATACATAGACCCATAGCTGCTATTACTGGCAGGTGTAGGGGCCCCAGACCTTTTTAATGGATCACACCAGTCAATGCCATCCATGCAATTCCACCCATATCCCACTAAACAGTGCTTTGGACCATGTATGGTACAAAAATAAACCTTAAAAAAATATATAATTTGAATGGCTAAAATAGGCATTCCTGTGGTGCAACGGTCCTCCTAAATAGGAATAGAGGTGACAGAGCTTTATTCTAAGGTAATGTTTCCCCTGAGTTGACAAACGGACAGTTTAAAAAAATCTGTTATTGTTGGGGCAGAACATGTTAAGAGCAATACTTTTGTGCCTGGTATAGGTGTAAATAAAACCACTGTACAGTTTTCTATTCCTCCAAGCCCCCTAGATTTGTGTAGCCTGCTCCCAAAATAATTGATTTATTTATTTAAAATTGGCAACTGGGAAAGGCATACTAAGCCAAGGCTCATTTTCAGCTGCGACCCAGGGGAGGGGAATACAGGAGAACCTAAGTTACAAAACATCAGAATATAGATTATAAAGGCAGCAATACAGTAGAAGCAATGTGGTGACCAAATATCTTAACAGTATGGATTTATGCAATAAAATGAGGGCAATCATGCCATAACACAATAATGTGCACAGTGTTTATTGGGGGTGGGTGACAGTGGTAGTGGGATCAGAAAGCAGGCCTTGGACCAAGTCACAAATAGCCTCAATTAAAACAAACTCTGGTCAGAGCTGATATGGCTGTGGAGAGCTTTTAGGTGTGGCAAGAGCATTGAAAAGAACATACGGTGCACTCACTGCACTGGAGTCAGACGTAACTAATGCTGCAGCGATTACAGTACTGTGCATGTGTGATACTTGCACATGTGCTGTTTTCTGTGGAGTCAACTGTGCGCTGGAAAAACTATATGCCCATTGAAGCAGAGAATAGGTGAACGTATTAGAATCACAGAACACAAGAATGTGCAAAGTATAATACCACCCATATTAAATTTATTCAAGGCAAGGGAATTCATTGATAGTCTTTTTTTGGCATTGAAAAAGTTTCACTTGGTCCATGGGGAGGAAATTTGAATGTACCTTTACTTAATCAAGCCATGAATATCATTATATCAGGGCAGAAAGAGGGTTAGGGTGCACTTGGATGGAATTGAGGTCAAGAAAATTTATTGTGGTACTGTACTCTATAAAGACCATGCCAAAAGAATGCAACATGTATTGCAAGCAGAGAAACACCAGCTTGGCATAGATGCTGAATTCTTTGGTGCGGTCTTATACTTTTCCAAGTTAAATTGTGGCAGTATTAATTTTTGAGTGGGGGATTGTGAGAAATGTCAGATGGTTGTCAATTCTGGCCCATTTTTTCTTCTCCCTTGATGACAAAACTGCTGTTTTAAGAATATGGGCTCTGTAGACCATTATGATCCATCTTATTTTCAATAAACCCCAACTTTTCTATACCCTATGGGTGACTTTTCCACATAGGAAAACTGACCTTCTCACTCCCCTCTGATTGCAGATCAAACCCCCTTTTTGTGCTGACAAATTTCTCCCCAGTCTAACACTTGCTTAGTGGCAGTGAATTTGTGTTGCATTTTTTAAATCTGCATATATATGCAGTCGCATAAAATGCCTACTGACATCCTTTGTAAGCTACTCTCTATCAGTTTATTCATATTTCCTCCAGTGTTTGCATTTACTGCAGCAGTAAAGAAAATGCATTCCGTACTAAAAATAAAAACAAATTTGCTGGTGGGCTATCTATTTTGATATCACTGTTAAGAAGAAGCCACATTTTTAAAACTGGAATGCCTGGAAGAATCTAACAGATAATTTCCACATGGTTTCTAATAGTAGCTTGTCCCTGAACTCTACTCACATATGCTGATGACATTGTTTTATTCTCCCTTTCTAGAAAAAAAAGGTTTACATGAAAAATTAAACTTTCTTGGCTCAAAATCCTCTGAACGTAAACTGAAAAGTAACCTTATGAAAACTGAATTAGTCATCTTTGGGGATAAAAAAACTAATGGCACCTGGAAAACAGGTGGTCAAAAACTAGAAATTGTTCAGAGTTAGACATACTTGGGAATAGAGTTTCATGCTAATTGTAAATGGTACACCCACTATAGAACCACATTGGAAAAACTCAAGAAAACCATAGGTGGAGTACTCAGATTCAATTACAAATATGGTGGGCCCACAATTAGACCTCTCCTGCAAGTGATAAAAGTAAAATTAGAAACTCAAATACTTTAGGGGGTGAGGATATAGCATGCAGCAAGCAGGAAACGGATCTTGGGGTTATCAGCTCTGATGACCTCAAGGTAGGGAAACAGTGTGACAAGGCAGCAGGTAAAGCAAATAGGATGCTGGGATATATAGGCAGGGCATCACCAGCAGGAAAGGGAGGTCATAATTCAGCTATACAAGACACTAGTGAGGCCCCACCTGGAGTACAGTGTACAGTTCTGGAGACCATACCCTACGTAAGGGACATAGACAGGGTAGAGAAGGTTCAGAGGAGGGCAACAAAGATGGTGCATGGATTGTATCACAAGTCCTATGAAGACAGGTTGAAGGAACTGAACATGTACTCCCTGGAGGAGAGGAAGGAGAGGGATATGATAAGAGACATACAAGTATCTTACAGGAAGGAACAGGGTGCAGGAATGCACTATTTTAAGCGAAAAGATGTTCCAGGACTAGAGGCATGGGATGAAGTTGGAGGGAGGACGATTCAGAGGAAACATGAGGAAGAATTTCTTCACAGAACGGGTGGTGGACAAGTGGAACACCCTGCCAGAGGAAGTGGTGGGGGCTGAAACAATCACTGGATTTAAGAATGCATGGGATAGACATAAAGGAATTCTGGAGGTCAGGGGTAAGTGGCAACAGACTTCTAGGAAAACATAAACTGAACTTACAAGCTCAAATGGGCAGACTGTGTGGGCCATAGGCCCTTATCTGCCGACACTGTCTATGTATCTATGCATCTATGTTTATAGAGCAGAGATGTGGGAGTTCAAGAATACAGATATCAACAAATTAATATCTCCCTTATATAAAGCAATGAGGAACATCTTACAATTAGGGCATTCATACCCATCTGCATGCATACGGGTAGAAATAGGCCTACCTGACATTAGGGTGATGATTGAAATTAGAAAACTGAACTATAGGGTGAGGATAACTAGACTTTCAGCAAATAAGTTAGTTAAACAATGCCTACAAGAAAAAGAGTTTTGGCATACCCATGGATATAAGGGAGAATATTTGTTTACCTTGTTTATGGCACTGCTGAACAGGCACTCACCGATAAACTTAAAAAAGGTGGTAGATAAAGGAATTACACTCAGTCTCCAATTCATAAAGTACATTATTAAGAAAGTTATAAACTATTGGAATTGTCAATATTTAAATACTATTTCTGATTCTCACTACTCCCATTGGTGTAGCAAAAATAATTTTTATTTCAGATATAAACCCTATCTAGATATTCTGATTGATACGAAAGTCAAACATTCTTAGAGTCTTCATCTGCCTCCTCTCCTCTCCTCCTTTCTCCTCCCCTATTAAAGTGTTGCCCCCATACTTTCTTTTATTCCCTGTTTTCCACCACTCTAGGCTGTATATATTGTGCATATTGTTTATTGAATATCTCATGTTACATATTGTTTATTGTATATTTTGTATTCTGGCTTCCTTGTATCTATGTATTGTATATTATTTTCCTAAGTTTTTTTCTTTCCTAGTGTCAATTTTATGTGCTTTAGCCAGCCAGGACCATTTTGTAAATTAGATTATCTCAATGGTACCTCTCCTGGTTAAATAAAGATTGATTGATTGATTAATTGATTTGTTAAGATATAATTTAGAGCAATTTCCAAGTAAAGTCTTATTACATAGATACAACAAAGAGACTGTTACTTCTGATAATTGTGACTGTCAAACAGGAGGCCATGAAGATTTAAGTCATATGGTGTAGAATTTTACTTATTACACAAAAGAGAGGATCTACTGGTTAGGACCTTTCATGAACTCCATGTATTAAATTGAGAAGGATTTACTAACAACCATAATACTACATACTGTGGATTCGTGGACAATTGAGAGAACAGCAACATTCTTCATGTCAATTAATAAGGTCAAAAGTAGATTAATACAAAATGAATAATAGTATTGTTTCTATCCTAAATGGTAATGTGCAATATTGTATTTTGAGTACTAAGGTTTTTTATCTGTGAAAAGATGCTGCATGTGATCTAAGAAATGTACTTTTTTCTTCTTATTCTCTTTGTCCTTTTTAATGTTTTTAATCTTTGCACTTTGTACATAATTGTACTGTAAATCATTGTAATGGCTGATTAGCTAAATAATAAAATTAATTGATGATGGTGTCCCACATTTTCATTTTCTAGTAGTTGTTACTGTCTTCTCCCTGTAGAACAGCAGGCTGAGATGAGACATGATCTCAGTCTAATCATACTCAAGGTTATTGACAGGATTGAACATATGGATACAGTATGTTTTCCAACAGGACACAGGAGCATGCTCTGAAAGTCAAAGATGGTAAGTTTAGGAGTAACATTAGAAAGCATATTTTGTCCCAGAGGGTGGTGGCCTTCTAAAATAACCTGCTAATAGATATTGTGGACATGAAGACAGTAGAGCAGTTCCCAGTGTTACCCAACCTTTAGCTTTTACCAGCACTGAATCCATCAGTATGAGAACTCTGCACTGCCCCTGCTCCACACTGTACCTACCCATGTGGATAAACAGAGGGCTTCAGTTTCTAGTGCTGTCAGTCTGTCACCTTTCATCAGTACTAAATTTATCACAGTGTGGAAACTCTGGACTGTCTGTTCTACACTGCATCTGCCCCTGTAGATTTATAGAGGGTTCCAGTCTCCAGTGGTGCGAGACTCAACAAGGATGGCCGCCGGGCTGGGCACGCTGTCGGCTGCTTCTACTTTTGTAGTTTAGTGTTTTGCATGTCCCTATTGTGACCCTATTGCTTATTTTCATTTTTATTATTTTAGTTTTATGCGTTTTCCTAAACTCTACAGATTAAATAAACCAGTCTTTTTTCATGGTTTCAAGCTCCGAATCAGTACCGGAGCAGGTGCGTTGGAGCAAGTACGATGGAAAAGTGCACCGAGTTTACAAGCGATACCGCTAGGATCTTTTGACCATCGCGCAGTGTGCTCTGGATCTGCTGACTTTCCATCCACTATCATTTGTGTGCTCGGTTTACTGGGTTTGCTACCGTGGATTTTGCTGTTTATTGATTGTGGGGTTTGGTGCCTCATTCTTTGGATTGGTGTCACGATTTGGATTTGTTGGACTTACTTTCGACCTTCGATACTTGGATAATCATCTGCTGGTCTTCTAAGGGGAGGTATTCGATCAGAGGACCTGACAGGGTTGTTCGGGACTGAAAGGCCAGGAGATTACTGGTGAAGCATCAATGGACTGAATTGCTGAAATCGTCTCGAAGTGTCGTGAGTGGGGGACCCGATTCATTGATTGGTGTCACCCTCCTTTTTTGGGATTTTATTTTCTGACTATATTCTCTAATCTGGAGTGTCCAGCATTGAATTAGGGGAAGCAGGCCCTGTGTGGTGTATTGGTTGACTGAGGCTCCTACCCCCCCCTTTTTTGTGCCTGGGTGATCGTGGACTACGCTGCCCGGGACCAAGCAGGAGTTGCCTCACTTTGCCTCTGGGGAGCTAGAGGTTTTTTGGGGTACTCCTAGGTTATTCCAAGGTTGACCTTATTAGTCTGGCCTCTGGGTATCTGTGGCTGCAGGTCTTGGGTGGTGTGATAGAGCCTGATTAGGTGGTTTGGGTGTGTGGAGGGGGGGAGTCCTCATTCTCTGCTGGTCTGCCTGTGTATATCCCTGGCCTATTTTCAGGATTTCTCTGCTTCCTCTGATTAATTTGTACTGAGACCAGTCCTTTCAGTTTTCCTTAGGGCTAACTGGTTTAAACAGCCCCACCAAACTTCAAGAAGAAGAAAATTATTTTACTTTTCTTTTGCTTTCATCTGAGGGCAGTGAGAGTGCCCCTTTGGTTCCCCCAGTAGTGAGAATGCTCAGGTGTTGAATGATAAATTAAAAATAAAGCTCTTGGGCTCAGGAAGTGAGAGTACCTGTGCTCTACTGGCCTCCCTAGGCTGTGAGAGGACCTTCGGCAGCTGAAGAACTGTTCTTTATTTTTTTACATTTTTCATCATAAACTTTACATCTTTGGACTTAAGTTACAGTTAAAATTTTTGTTTGAATTTGATTATTTATATTTTTTATTTTGTGAGGATGGGTGATTGGGGGTATTTATTGATTTTATGTTTTTTGAAATAGTTGATTATTGTATGTTTGGGTTTGGATATGGGCTAAATTTGTAGTTCGGGATTGTTTATTTGTTGGAATTTGGTTAACGCAGCAAATATGTGTTGGGATGGCATCAGGACGGTCGGGTATTGTTTCCCCTCCAAGCTCAGAGACCTCTGTCCATTCTTTTGTCCTTCCCTGTCACCAGAGGTGTATAGACGGTGTAGGGCTCTGGGGATTACTAGGAAAAAGGGGAGTATGAGGGTTGGGCCTGGAGAGGGACTGGAAAAGAGTGGGCGGATAGGGATAGTGGGGACAAGGAGAAGCCCTGGGGTGAAATGGGTCCAGGAAAGGGGTCCTCCCTGGCTGGTTCCCATACCCAAGGGTTCTGCTGGTAGTCATCAGGTAGTACGGTCATCCTCGGATGCTCATCCTACTCGGGTGGTGTTATGCAACACCAGGTCCATTAAAAACAAGACCGCTATTATAGAGAATTTTGTTGGAACATCTGACCTGGCATGCATCACTGAGACCTGGCTGGATGAAAATGCTGGCCCAGTTTTGGCTTTAGCAATTCCAGCCAGGTACTTGGTGATACACCGCCCTCGGATGAATCGTAGGGCAGGAGTGTTGCCATCTGTTTTAGATCGGAACTGAGCCTAGTGGAAGTACCAGTGGGAACTACCAACTCCTTTGAATGTATCATTGGCGAGGGTGTGGGGTGCAGGATTTTTCTCGTTTACCGTCCACGAGGTGACGGGAATGTTTTCCTGCAGGAAGTCACAGACTTCATTGTCGACCTGACATTGGGATCCCCCAGATGGTTAGTTCTGGGGGATTCCAATGCCTGGGTTGACAATGAACTCTCACAGTTTGGTCAAGACTTCCACCAGTTAATGATTTCACTGGGATTCACACATGCTATTTCCTCCCTGACCTATATTGGTGGTCATTCATTGGATTTGGCGTTCCTACTGGGGATGGAGATATCCGATTTAGTGGTGGAACCAGTCAGATGGTCTGACCATTTTTCCATTGGGTTCAGTTTTGGGGCCAATCCTGAGTAGGCCAGCCCCTATGGAGATGGTCCGGTACCGCCCTTTGAGGGGCATTTCCCCAGATGGCCTGATGGCGGTGCTGGACCTATCGGGTTTACCGAGTGATTGCATGGACCCAGGGGACTCGGTACTTGCCTATAATAAGGTCGTAGCAAGGGCCCTGGATTCCATTGCCCCTGTTCGTGTTCGTCCCTTCACTCTTCACCCTAGGTCTCCTTGGTTTGATAAGACTGTAAGGGAGTTGAGGAGAGTTGGACGAAGATTAGTGAGACATTGGCGGAGATCGGACCTGGATTGTGACAAACTTAGTTTGATGGGTCATTATGTGGTCTATCAATCAGCAATCTCTCGTAAGAAGGCAGAATCTGTCCAGAGAGATTGCTGCCGCACAGAATAGACCAGCTCAGCTTTTCTGGACTGTGGACAGATTGTGAAATCCAATCTGTCTTCAGCCCAGAAGAGCCTTCTCAAGAATGGTGTGAGGAGCTTGCTCAATTCTTTTCAGATAAGGTTGCCACAGTCAGGTCTGATGTCCACTCGACCCTCCCTAGTGGGAGTTGTGATGGTCGACAGGAGATGTCAGACACCTGTTTTGTGTGGTCTGACTTCAGCCTTCCCACAATCAATGACATTGTGATGGTCATCCGATTATTGTGTTCGACCAACTGTGGTTTGGACCTGGGGCCTACATGTCTCCTAGTGGGCTGTGTAGATAAAATCAGCCCGGTTCTGGCTGAGATAGTCTGGAAGTCTTTGGAGAGGGGGATTTTTCCAAATCCTCTGAAGGAGGCTATGGTTCAGCCCCTTCTTAAGAAGCCCTCCTTGGACCCGGACTGTCTGGCTAACTACAGACCCATCTCTAACCTGCCCTTTGTGGGAAAGGTTATTGAGAAGGTGGTCGCGTCACAGCTGGATGATCATTTGACCAGCCACGATGTCTATGATTCTCTCCAGTCCGGACTTAGGAAGAGACATAGTACTGAGACAGCTCTGGTCCGGGTACTAAATGACCTCCTAATAGTGAGAGATCGAAGGACCTGTTCTATCTTGGTCCTTCTTGATCTCTCTGTGGCATTTGACACCGTGGACCATGGTGTGCTATTGGAGCACCTGCGGTTTATCTGTGGGCTGTCTGGTACAGTCCTCAGTTGGTTTCGATCCTTCCTCGAGGGTAGGACCCAGAGGGTGGTGTCTGGGATTTTTTCCTCAACATCATTCCCCCTATCCTGTGGGGTGCCGCAGGGCTCCATTTTGGCACCCATGTTGTTTGCGGTGTACATGCTGCCGTTGGGAGCGATTATCAGGCAGTACGGTTTGAGTTTTCACTGCTATGCAGATGATACTCAATTGTACATGTCCTTTGTACCTGGCCAAGATGCTGCCTTTTCGGCCTTTAACAACTCTCTGGCTGAAATCCAGGACTGCATGAATGTGAGTTGGCTGCGGTTGAATCCAGAAAAAACTGAGGTGTTGGTCGTGCACGCAGGTCGCCGGCAGGCGGGTTTGTTGGCGGGATCTCCCTCGGGCTTATGGCTTGGGGGTGTCCAGATAACTACCTCAGACCAGGTGTGGAATCTTGGCATTGTATTTGATAACTGTTTGACACTTAAATCACAGGTGTCGGCAGTTGTCAAAGCCTCTTTTTACCACCTGAGGAACATCGCCTGAGTGAAGCACCTGGTTCCTCCTGACGATCTTGCTACTTTGGTCCATGCTTTCGTTACCTACCGTCTTGACTACTGCAATTCCCTTTATCTTGGGCTACTGGGGGCTGATATTCGCTGCTTACAGCTAGTGCAGAATGCGGCAGCCAGGCTATTGACTGGTTCCACTAGGTCCAGTCCTATAACGCCTGTGCTCCACGGACTGCATTGGCTCCCAATATGCTGGCGTATCACCTTCAAGGTCAGTTTGCTGACCTATAAGGCCCTACATGATCAGGGACCTGGCTACCTGAAAGATCTCCTTCATCCTTACTGTCCCTCCCGCTCTCTCTGATCCACTGATGAGGGATTGCTAGAGATTCCCAGGGTTTGTTTGAAGACCTCTGGGGCCAGATCTTTTAGCTTTATGGCCCTGACCCTGTGGAATTCTCTACCTCATCAGGTATGAGATTGCTCGACTGTTCAAACTTTTAAGGGTGCACTAAAATATATCTTTTTAAACATGTGTATAATAATTTTTAAATGTTATTAGGTTTGGATTAATTTTATTGTTTTAGTAACATTGTTTTTTATTATGTTATGTACAGGCGCCTTGGTTCTGGAAAGGCGCCTTTTACAAATAAAGTTTTGATTGATTGATTGAGTCCCTTATTGTTCATCAGTCACACATTGTACCTGTAACTGTAGATAAACAAAAGGCGTTAGTCCCCAGTGCTGGCAGTCCCTCACCATTCACCAGGACTAAATGCAGACAGTGTGGAAACCAAGCACTGTCCCTGCCCCCACACTGTAGCTGGTTCAGTGGAATACCAAAGGGTTTAAAGCTTAAGTGGTGTCAGTTCCTCACATTTTACCAGCACTAAATCAATCACAGTGTGGGTCAGTTTGCACTGAGCCTGCCCCACATGGTACCTGTGGATAAACCAAGGCCTTCATCCCTCACTTTTACCAGCACTAAATTCATCACAGTGGGTGGGTGGGAGGGAGCCTGCACTGTACCTGTCCCTGTGGATAAACAAAGCTTTAGTTTACTATCTAGTGCTGTCTGAGCAGTACCTTTTATAAATATTAAATACATCAGATTTGAAAAGCCAGCCGTGAACCCGATTCTGTGGCTAAACAGGGGTGTTGAAAGCCCCAACTTTTCACTAGCACAGGATAGCAAATATAGAAAGGTTAAATTGAAAAAATAGAAAAAAAACCAGAAGAAAATGGTCTCAGATCCCAATAAATGCCCATAGGAGCAAGGGTTAAAACGTAATTCTGTCTGTAAGGGGAGAGGGTGTGGTTGAGCTTATGCAGGAGAAGGAGTTGTTGTCAGGAGCTTCTGACAGAGGAGTTCTGCAAAGACACACACACACACACACACACACACACACATATGTTCTTTAATGCAACTTTGCACACATTTCTTTTATACTGCAATGAGTTTCCAGTTTGCAAATGCATTCTTTTTTATTACAATATAAACAAGCATTTGTCAGTGCTGAATGTTTATTGCATTGGTCTGTTGAGCTCGCTCACTGGCCCTCTGTCACTTGCTCAGTCTGTATCTCCCGGTGCTGCAGCCTGCTCTTTTGTACTGGGCTCCTGCCTGCGTTAGCAGTTTTTTCTGCCCACTAAATCTGCAGCTGTACTGACAGAGCTCCGTTGAGGTGGCTCACTCCCCCTCTCTCACTCGCTCATTCTGTTTCTCCTGGCACTGCAGGCTGCCCTTTTGTACTGGGCTCCTGCCTCTGTTGGTGGCTTTTTCTGCCCACAAAGAAATCTGCAGCAGTCCTGGCAAAGTTCCATTGAGCTCGCTCACTCCCCTTCTCTCACTCACTCATTCCGTTTCTGCCAGCGCTGCAGGCTGCCCTTTTCTACTGGGCTCCTGCCTGCATTGCCGCCTTCTTCTGCCGACAAAGAAATTTGCAGCAGTTACAATAGAGCTCCACTGAGCTTGCTTATTCCCCCTCTCTCACTCACTTATTCTGGTTTTCCCGGCAATGCAGGGGCTGCCTTTTGTACTGGGCCCCTGCATGCATTGCTGCCCTTTTCTGCCCACAAACAATTCTGCAGCAGTCCCAACAGAGCTCCATTGAGCTCACTCACTCCCCCTCCCTCACTCACTTGTTCTGTGTCTCCCACCACTGCAGGCTGCCCTTTTGTACTGGGCTCCTGCCTGCATTGGTGACTTTTTCTGGCCACAAAGAAATCTGAAGTGGTCCTGACACAGCTCCATTGAGCTTGCTCACTCCCCCTCTCTCACTCACTCATTCCGTTTCTGCCGGTGCTTCAAGCTGGCCTTTTGTACTGGGCTCCTGTCTGCATTGCCACCTCTTTCTGCTCACAAAGAAATCTGCAGCAGTCACAGTAGAGCTCCATTGAGCTCACTCAGTACCGCTCTGTCACTCACTCGTTCTGTTTCTCTTGGTGCTGCAGACTGCACTTTTGTACGGAGCTCCTAGCTGCATTGGCACCTTTGTCTGGCCACAAAGAAATCTGCAGCTGTCTCGACAGAGCTCCGTTGAGGTTACTCAGTCTCCCTCTCTCACATGCTCATTCTGTTTGTCCTGGCGCTGCAAGCTGCCCTTTTGTATGGGGCTCCTGCCTGCATTGGTGCCTTTTTCAGCCCACAAAGATATCCACAGCAGTCCTGATAGAGCTAAGTTGAGCTCACTCAGTCCCCCTGTCTCACTTGCTTGTACTGTTCCTCCCAGCGCTGCAGGCTGCCCTTTTGTACTGGGCCCCTGCCTGCATTGACGCCTCTTTCTGCCCACAAAGAAATCCGCAGCAGTCCTGACAGTGCTCCAGTGAGTTTGCTCACTCCCTCTCCCTCACTCGCTCTCTCGTTCTGTTTCTCCCAGTGCTGCAGGTGCCCTTTTGTACTGGGCTCTTGCGTTGGGGCCTTTTTCTGCCCACAAACAAATCCACAGCAGTCCCAACAGAGCTCAGTTGAACTCAGTCACTCCCCCCTCTCACTCGCTCGATCTTAATCTGTCCCAAACACTGATTTCCCACAGTGACTGTGCTATTCTCCGGCAGGAGTGCAAAAACATATTTTAGCCAGGTTGTGAAAAATGACAGCTGTACTGTTCATAAGGAGGTGTGAAAAAATGCTACCATTGAAAATGTGGCATGAAAATATAAATTTGCGAAGTTGCAAGGGTGCATGGAAACAGTTCAACGCACACTTGTAACACAGTCATGTTATGGAGTTTCGTCACCAAATTTTCAACATATGGATTTTAGGACGTCTGCTCATGAATAGTGCCACTGCCATTTTCTTAATCTGTCCCGAATACTGATTTCCCACAGCGACCATGTTATTCTGCACCTGAACTGTGAAAACACATTTCAGTCAGGATGTGAAAAATGACAGCTGTACTGCTCATAAGGAGGTGTGAAAAAATGCCTGTGTTGAAAATCTGGCGTGACAATATTACAAATCTGTGAAGTTACAAGGGTGCGTGGAAAGTGCACAATGCACACTTGTAACACAGTCATTTGATGGGCTATCATCACCAAATTTTCTACATAGGCATTTTAGGACCTCTACTCATGAACAGTATCACTGTCATTTTCTTCATCTGTCCCAAACAGTGATTTCCCACAGTGACCACTCTATTCTGTGTCGGAAGTGTGAAAACACATTTTGGCCAGAATGGGGAAAATGACAGCTGTACTGTTCATAACTAGGTGTGGGAAAATGGCAATGTTGAAAATTGGGAGTGAAAATATTACAAATTTGTGATGTTACGAGCGTGTGTGCAAACTGCGCAATGCACACTCATAACACATTCATTTTATGGAGTATCATCACCAAATTTTCAATATAGGCATTTTAGGACCTCTACTCATGAACAGTGTCACTGTCATTTTCTCTATCTGTCCCGGACACTAATTTCCCACAGCAACTGCGCTGTTCTGCCCCAGAAGTGCGAAAACACATTTCAGCCAGGATGTGAACAATGGCAGCTTACTGTTCACAAGGAGTTGTGAAAAAATGCCAATGTTGAAAATCTGGCATGAAAATATTGCAGAGTTACGAAGTTATGAGCGTACGTAGCAGCCAGCGCGCATGCTCATAAAACAGTAATTTTGTATTTTTCCATCAAATTTGCAACATAGGCTTTTTGAGAGCCCACCTCATGAACACTGGCACTGTCATTTCATTAATCAGCCCCAAAAGGTGATTCTGCACAGTGACTGCGAAATCACCTTTCAGGGCTGATTAATGCCATGACAGTTCCAGAATTCATGAGGAGGGGTCCCAAAAACCCCATGTTGAAAATTTGGTGCCAAAATTCCAAAAAATTACTGAGACATGCATTAAAGTTGAAAAAAAAACATTTATTCCATTATACAGCTTACTGGCATTTCTTCAGTTCGCGGTCGGCTTTGAAGAGTGCAGGCGTGTTCCTGATCCACGAAGATCATCACGCCAAGCTCTGGAGGTAAGTATGGGGTGAGGGGGGTGTGGGGAGGCAGGGTGTGCAGTGGGTGGGCACGGGTTGTGGGAGGGGCAGGGAAACCTCCAAGGGACAGTTTCTTTTTTTACAGGTAAAAAAAAGAGTGAGCACAGGACCATTTTTATTTTACAGGGGCATGTGGCATGCTGGGGTGAGCTCCCAGCATGCCACCAGAGTCTTCCTTTTGGGGGGGCATGCTGTAGCTGATGGGGGATTGGGCACCCCCATTGGCACACAACAAAAAGGGTGGGAGTGACATTATGCCAACGGGGATTGGGCACCCCGTCAGCAGAGAATATAAGTAGGGGGTTACATAATGCTGACAGGGAGTGGGCTCCCCCATCGGCAACATAAACATGGGGCCACTGAAGCCAACTGGGATTGGGGCCACTGTCAGCAAATAAACATGGTGTGGGGTTAATATTGTTTGTGAACATGGCAGAAAACTGCCACCATGTTCACAAACAATATCAGTGTGTGAAGATCCCACCCTGCAATGACAGATTGCTCCCTCATTGCAGCAAATAGCTTACGCTGCAATGACGAGGCGGCCCCTGATTGCAGCGGCTGATTTTTTACAAATTGGTGACATGCTGGCTGAACTAGTGTCAGCAGCAGCATGCACAGCATTGGGGGATGCTGGACAAGCCTTTAAAGGCTGTGGGGGTATTGGCCACAACAGTTCCGAGCCTCCACAACCTGCTTGTGGAGAAAGCTGCCTCAATATGTTTCTTGCGCATGCACGCAATCAACATAAAAATACACAGCATTCCTCCACAGTACTGAGAATCTTTGTTTTGAATTACCAGGGTAGAGCTGTAGCTGGACAGTCTGTAATTTGACACAGCAGTTTGCTTAATGAGACACTGAGAGCTTCAGAGCTTAGCTTCAATAAGGGAAATTCCAGTATTCTTGTATGCTTTTTCTTTTCAGCCTTAAAATAAGTATTTTGCAGCTCATCTGGAGTTCTTCTGGAAGTGTGTTGTGTCCTCTGTTGGAAATTATGGCGGAGGGAGATAGACAAGCTGAAAAAATTGTGTTGGAAGTGGTCTATTCAACAGAGAGAAGGGAGTATTTCATTCAATTGGCGTAATGATTTGCATTTGTGGAAGGAAACATTGAAAATTCCAAAAAGTGTGCTTTGGTACCCCATTTTTCCAGCTACAGCAAGATAGCTGCAGGCTCTGCCCACAGCCATAAAAAGGACAAAGAGGAGTGGGGGTCAGAATGGAGAGGACAAAAAGTCAACTAGGTGGTTGAAAGGAACATCCACAGAAGGGTACAGGAGGATGCCTTAGCTGATGTCTAAATGCAGGCAATGAGGGGGAGAGGCAGAGGGTATAGTGAAGCAGATTCCAGAGTGAAGGGAGATGGTAGGAGAAAGCCCCTAGCTCACTTGACACTGTACAAAAACTGCTAATAGTGCAGGTCTCCGGTTGATCACAGGGTGGGGACTGAAAATGTCTTTCTCTGCCTGACTGTTCATTGCCTTGTGGGTGGGGGTGAGAGCATGATGAGACTGGCTATTGTATGTGCAGAGCTAAGACTGCTTGACTAAACATTTGCTGTTGTGGGATCCCATGGTTCGGTGGGAGGGGGTGCAGAAAGAGGAAGAGAGGGGACCATGGTACAAAACAAAGAGGGGCACACTGTGTATGATTGCAATGCAGTCTATTTTATTTTTTTTAGCTGTGGCAGGAAGCTATGTGGGAGCAGGATACATGTTTAATAACCAGAGTATTTACTCACTTGCATTTTTTCCTGTATAAATGATCACATTTTTTATTACAATTGTGGGGTTCTGCAACCATCTGCAGACTAGGGCATTTTAGAATTAACTTGTTCTGCTGGTTAGTGCAAAAAAAAAAGTTAAGATTGATCCCTGGCACAAATTAAACTACAGTACATCAGAGGTGCTATTAGTTTTAGGGCATCACCTAACACTGTTTAATGATAATTCACCTTTAAATGGGCCCCTAAAAAACACGATCCTGTACCTTGAAGTCAAAATAACCACATGGCTATCTGAATTATATTGGCTGAATCACTTCCTCCTCCTAAATAATATATCAGAAGACCTGAAGTCCTGGATGCTGCTCCCACTGTCCCTGGGCAGGAAGAGGGGGATAGCAACATTAAAAATGAACATGTTGCCATAGTTGCTTTTTTACTTCTAAGCATTACTCATACTGATCCCCAAATCATTATGGAACAAACTTCATAAACTAACCATCAATGACATATGACAAGGCCATAGGGCGAGAGTGGGCTTGAATACGATTTCCCTCATCAGAGAACATTGAGTCATGGGTCTCCCAAATTTTGAATAGTGTTTCCTGGAGGCTCAATCTCCTCTGCTGATTGTGATGGCAAAATAAAATATCAAAACTAGCTGGTATACATTAGAGAACAGGAATGCTCCGTTCAGACCACTATACATGTTGCCGTTTATGCAAGGGACAGGCTCCCATATACAGCAAATTGAGACCCCAGGGACCAGAACCTCAGTAAGGATACTGCAAAAGTTACATTACCTGATACAGACTAAGGAGGGAGTCAGCCCACTTACTGTAATAATAGAGGACATTGACATCCCCCCAAGAGGTTCAGGCCAGGGTTTCTGGAGATGGAATCAGATGGGCCTTACTACAAACTCTAAGTTTTCTCGGGGTGGGGATTGTATGTATGTATTTATTTCTTTGTTTTTTGTTTATTTTAAAATTGGTAACCTAAAAAGGCAAATGGAACCAAGTCTCATTTCCTGGTGTGGCCCACTGGAAAAGGTAACAGAAAATACAATAATGAAAGGCATACACCGTACTAATGTTTGGTGCAAAGTAAAATGCAAACAGAGTACAATATAACATACTACAAGTGCAAATAAAATGAAACAGAGCTAAGCAAACATATGATGAATTACTGTGATCAAGGCCACTGTTTTTCAGTGCTTGGAAAAATCTAATTCCGTTTTAACCATCCTGGATTCCGGGATTTTACCAGTGTTTAGGAACCAATTTTTGGATTTTTCCAGTGATACAAAACTTTATGTTATTCACTGATTTTAAGTAATACATTTGTCTGTCAGTGTTTTATCATGTTTTTAAGCAGATTTAAGTCACATCAGCAGAAAACAAGAACATTTGATCTCATATTGCATGTTTTAATAGCTACCTAAGTTTTGTATCTACCAGCAATCAAGGCTAATGACTGTGGAACTCCATTGGCCAAACTGGCACATAATTATTAAAATATTCCCTTCTCAGATCAGTGTAGCCAGTGAAAATAAATGGTCTCATGTAACAGTAACATTTTGTTCACAGGGATTAACCAATTCTGAAGTCTGTTCGATACTAAATAGACACCAAAATCTTGTCTTTGTTTTAATGTTGACAATGTGTTCTGTGACATGTATAATAAAAACTTCTCAAAGCTAAAATGCAATTAATGTGTTTTATTTTAAAAAGATTTACAAAGATAAATGTGCAAAAAACACAATTCAAGTATAGACTACTGAACATGGGTCAACAAACATGCTACCCAGACAAACATGCTACGCAGACAAACATGCTACCCAGACAAACACACTACTCAGACTAAATGAACTAAAGCATACTATGTGAAGGACAGTAGAATCTAACCCATAGCTACATATAATGCAGAGATACTACTATATACTTTATTGCACAGTGGAGCACCATTTTTTCCCTACAATACTGCACCAGAACTGCACGGCTTCATCATTGCACAGTGGAGCACCAGTTTGTTTTCTGCAATATTGCACTAGAACTGCATGTCTACAACTTTATTGCTCAGGGGAGCCCCATTTTTCTGCAGTAGTGCATCAGAACTGCAATTACACAAATGCGGGTGGGAGATTCTGGGTCTACTTATTGAATAGCAGCATTGAAAATAATTTTAAATTGTCCACAGTCAGGCTTCTCCGTTGGTCGGTCAGGATCTGTCCATGTGCAGAAAATGACCACTCCACATCTGCACTAGAAACAGGCACCCAGATGGCCTGAAAGGCTGCCTTTGCCAGAGTTGGTACCTGTGGGGACATAGAGATCCAATACTGGTGAAGATCAGATGATTCGATCTCTGGTAGTTCCTGCACATTCTGCTGTATGTAGATCTCCCAGTCCCTTAACAGTGCATTCCGATTGTGTAACATGAACATTGGGACATAGAGCAAGTGCAGTTGGAAGTCCTTATTGAGTTTGGGTAGATTGAGTGGGTTTAGAATTTGACAGACCATGAGAAACTGTACAGATGGATTTGACTGTAGGTGTTTTGTCAGTTTCTGTAAACTGAACTTGAAAGCATTTTTGAACAGTTTGATGTTCTCATCCCATACTTTATTCCTCAGTTTAGAGAGTTACAGCTCTGACTTCTCACCAAAGCCATCATTTTTAGTTGCGCCAGCCTCAAAGCATCTCTTAATTGACATTAGCAGGTCATACATGGGTGTTGCAAGTGGTTTCTCCTTTGACTGCAAAAGACCTATCACAGCAATAATGTCACCTGAATTATCTGTAATAAATGCCAGTTGTGCCTGTAGCTCATCATACTAGTCATCCAGTAATGCCCGTAGATTGTTTATTGAGGTGGCATCACTTGATTCTGCCCTGAAAAAGTCCCTCAGGTATTGTAGGTGTGTTGAGTGGTATGCCACAGCTGCAAACCATGTGTTCCATCTAGTTAAAACAGGAACCAGTGGTAAAGCAATTATTTCTCCTGGAGCTTCCAGATCCTGCAAAAATGTGATAAATTCTCATTTGCGTTTTGGTGATTGCTGAAAAGCATATTTTACCAACGAAACCAGTGCATTAATTTTTTTTAAATGGTGCAGCCATGTATCCCCAACAAGGGACAAGACATGTGCCCAGTAACACACATGCACAACATGGTCCCAAAGAACCCCACGAAGTGCACCATTAAAACATTTAATCATATAATGAGCACTGTCGCTGACAAATGAAACTACATTCATAAAGTCAATGTCATAACTCTGGAGAGTCTTCAAGACAGCTTGAGCCACTGTGGAATGGTTGACAGAGTCTAGTTCTGTGCTGTTTCCAAGATGTGTCCTGCCCACTTCCAACACAAAGACGACATTAAGAATGCACCGCTACTGTGCATCCTTGCTCTCGTCACATATCACAGACAATGATTTCCCAGTCAAAGCTGCTTTAAGGTCTTCATCAATTTGTTCTTTTATCTTGGGTAGATAGAGTTGCCTCAGGGTGTCTGCTTTTGGCACCGCTCCACTCCCCTTCACATACTTGCACATCCATTCCCTCAGCTGTGGATGATCCAGCTTCTCAATGGGATATTTGCAGTCCCCCATGCCTTAACTGTGTCCATGACCATCTAATTTTTTACTATGGATGATTCTGTTTCAGCTCTGAAACTGCTGGTCAGGGTAACCTGCCTTGCTAATCTTCCTTCACTAGCAGCTCATTCCTTATTCCTAGCATGTTTCTTGCTGAGCAGATGATCTTTGACTGTATCTTTTCTGGTATGGTCCAGAACATCGTTACAAGTAAGGACAGAAAAGTTTTCCTCCATCCTCATAGAGGCCTTCAGATTTAAACTGAAGTGCTTGCTCCATAGCTGACATGTAGCAAAGCTTGGCTCTCTTATTCAATGGTGCAGCAAACATCATGCAGGCAGAAAGTAGGAATACTGAAACATAACCCAAAAAAAATTATTAGTAGTGTGTTCCACCAATCTGCTTGATAAGATAATTCAGCAAAATGGGAGACTGATCCCATGGATAGGGCAATCCATGACTTTTATCCTCTGGCTATTATGGCAGTAGTCACCGCATAAAGCCCCTATCTTCCAGGCACGATGGCAGGAGAGCATTGTAAGACTCCCTTCCTCCACATGTGAAAGCAGCAGCAATCTACGAATCGCATTCTCTGGGTACGAAAGCAGCAGCATTGTATGACTCCCATCCTCCAGGTACGATGGCAGCAGCAGCCCATGACTCCCATCCTCCAGGTACTATGGTAGCAGCAGCCTATGACTCCCATCCTCCAGATACAATGGCAGCAGCAGCCAGTGCCCACTATTCACTAGGTGAGATGACAGCAACTGTCTACAACTCCCATCCTCCAGGTACAATGGCAGCAGCAATCTACAACTCCCATTCTCCAGGTGTGAAGGCAGCAGCATTATATGACTCCCATCCTCCAGGTATGAAGGCAGCAGCAATCTATGAATCTCATTCTTTGGGTACGACAGCAGCAGCATTGTACAACTCCCATCCTCCAGGTACGATGGCAGCAGCATCTTATGACTCCCATCCTCCAGGTATGATGACAGCAGCAGCCTATGACTCCCATCCTCCAGGTACAATGGCAGCAGCATCCTATGACTCCCATCCTCCTGGGATGGCAGTAGCAGCCAGTGACCACCATTCACTAGATGAGATGGCAGCAACTGTCTACAACTCCCATCCTCCAGGTGCGAAGGCAGCAGCATTCTACAACTCCCATACACCAGGTGTGAAGGCAGCAGCATTCTACAACTCCCATCCTCCAGGTACGATGACAGCAGCAGCCTACGACTCCCATTCTCCAGGGATGGCAGTAGCAGCCAGTGCCCACCATTCACTAGGTGAGATGGCAGCAACCATTTACAACTCCCATCCTTCAGGTACAAAGGCAGCAGCAATCTACAACTTCCAGCCTCCAGGTGTGAAGGCAGCAGCATTCTATGACTCCCATCCTCCAGGTGTGATAGCAACAGCAATCTACGAATCGTATTCTCCGAGTACGACAGCAGCAGCATTCTACAACTCCCATCTTCCAGATGGGAAAGTAGCAGCAATGTACAACTTCCAGATTTTCCCCATGAGAAACAAAACCAGTTATTCATAGAACTCAATGTAACAGCAGGTCTTGAGAGAATCTCTTGCAGTAGGTCACATCTTAGAAACTGCAGTGCAACCACGAGACACCAGGACAGCACAAACATTTTTGCTAGCAGTCCATCTGGAGCCATGCACAGCTATATAGGGAAGATCAATGTGATGACAACATCACCATGTGTGGTCCTAAATAGGCTGCTAGCAAAAAAGTTTCCATGTGGTCCTGATGTCTGACGGTTGCAGTTCCTAAGGTGTAACCTGCTGCAAGAGATTCCCTTGAAGATGTACAATTACGATAAGTTCTTACACACGTGTTCTTTGTTTCTCTTTGGGGGAAAATCTCAAAAGCTCCCTGGATCCCCACTGTAACCCTCCTCCACACCTACCTACCACGCTTCTGAGACCAACCTAGGTGCAGTGATGTTTTTCCAGTTTACTGTATGCAGAGGCATGTTTTTCTGCTGGTGAAAACAGGGATGACCCCCCACACACACACACACATTCCCATTGCAACTGTGCCTATCCATACCTGCCTACCATCTAAATATTTGCAGAACTGTGAGACCATGGTCGAGGCGGTAGCTTAGGAGGGTGCTCGCCCCCCTCCCACATACTGATTCACACTCTGGGGCACAAAATACTCAGACCCCCCCACCCTACTCAGGCCTCCCCCAAAAGGGTTCCCTGCTAGACATGTGAACACGCACATACACACCCACACAAACACACACACACACCATCCCCCCACCCCCAACCCCACCTACTCTGGGACACACAGAAGGTATAGATACTGGGTGACCACAGGTGGTGACAGTGCAGTAGGGGAATCCAATAATAAGGGAGGGGCTGGCAATGACTGGAGACCAGAGCAGAGGCACATCTCAGCATGCCCCCCATCTCACTGGTCCTCCTAGGTTGCCGTTCCCAGAGAGGGTGGGACCAAACAAGAAAACACCCAACAGGTTTCACCTGTAGATGAGCCTCAGCATCTGGCAAGCAAAGAAGGAGCTGGGGAAGCAGGAACAAAGTGCACACTCTCTCCCTGAAGGTAGGAGGGGAAAGGGAGACTCCTCCACCCTAGCTGGGGGGCTAACTAATAGAGAACAGTGGGGCCACTCATCTCTGCTTGCGACCCTGACCCTCCTATTGCCAGGGCGCATTTGAGGTCCCTGAAGAAAAGAGCAGCTGTGACCCTAAGGAGTAAAGTAAACACTTCGAGGGCTTTGTTGGTATTCTCACATAAAGCAAACACAGTGCTGTACACCCTTTTGATAACTAGGGAAAGACCACTACTTGGGTTTAAACTTCATAGCAGCATTGAAACCACTTGCCCCCCTCCCAGATGCAGTGTTGCCAGCTCTAACCCCCAAAATACCCATGCTAGTGTGCAATGCCCACCTCCTTACTGTGGCACACAGCAAATTAGAGGATCCTCACACACACACACACACACACACACACACACACACTCACACACGTACGTGCTGTGGGGTACACAGAAGCTGCTCAGATCTCCTCAGACTTGCCTCTCTACCTACAAAGATTGATGGCACTGCCTGTGCGGATTTCTGTGTGCCTCAGAGCAATTTTGCAGGCAAGGGCTTCATAAGTGTGAAGCAGGGTCTGTAACACTAACTACCCTCACCAAGCTTGCTCTGGGACACAAAGAAACCACACTGCACATGGCAAGCTTGAGGATCTTGCCCTCCTACCAGATGCAGCACTGCCAGCTCTGACCCCTACACCCCCACACCACCACAACAGACACTCTGACCCCTTCTTTATTTTTTATTAAACACTTAAAGCAAACACAGTGCTGTACACTGACACTACTTATTGGCTTGGGTTAAACACAGCAGCAGTATGTATGTATTTTTGACCCCCCGAACAAAATGTACATACACAAATTACTAAAATAATGCATATTAAGCATTTCAAGGTGCCACCTATGTAAATGCGACAGAGTTTTCTGAGTTTTGCTGTCTGTAAGCTCTGTCTGCATTGAGACGCTACTAAATAGTATGCAGTTTAAAACCTCCTGAGTGTAAGCCCAGCAGTTCGATCTCAAAAATACAGCAGCAGTATGTATGTATTTTTGAACCCCCTGAAAAAAATGTACCCACACAAATTACTATAATTTAAATAATGCAAACTAAGCATTCGATCCAAAAATAGCAATACAGCAGCAGTATGAATGTATTTTTGAACCTCCCCTCTCTCTGAGCAAAATGTACACACCAATTACTATAAATGAATTCTGTGGGCTCGCTTGCTTGCAGATTGCATGTGAATATATTGTAGTAGGGCATTTTTAGCACTGGACAAGAAGCCCTGAAATCACTTTTGCTGGATAAGAAAGTTTGTTTTTAGGTGTTCTGACCTGAATGTAGCAGACCCAGCCATTGCTCCTCTGCATGTCTCAAAGTTTCACCTCCTTATATGACCTTTTTATCCCCCCCAGCATAAACGAGAAACATATGTTCTTACATACAGTCCTGAATGTTATGGCAAGCCGTTAGGGACATAATTCAGAATCTCTGGCTGTATAGTAAAACACACACTATATGGTGAAATGCATACATCATATAGCGAAATATATACATTATATAGTGAGATACATACACAATGTAGTGAACCACATACAGTATCTACTGAAATATATACATCGTATAGTGATATACATATACTGTATACTGAAATACATATATTATATAGTGAAACTCATACACTATATAGTGAAATGCTTACATTGCATAGTGAAATGCATACACTATCTACTGAAATCCACATACTGAGTACTGAAAATCCACATACACTATATACTGAAACAAATGTACTATGTACTGAAACATATACACTACCTATTGAGATACATACACTACAGACTGAAACATCCACATAAACTATCTACTGAAACAAATACTCTATAGATTGTAACACATACACTATATATTGAGAAAAAACTGCATACACTATATACTGAAACAAATACACTATATATTGAAATGCATACACTACACACTGAAAAAAGCATATACACTATATACTGAAACAAATACACTATATATTGAAACATCTACACTTTATGTTGAAATACATACACTATCTATTGAAATAAATACACTATGCACTGAAAAATCTGCATACACTATATATTGAAACAAATACACTGTATATTGAAATACATATACTATCTATTGAAATGCATATACTACACACTGAAAAAGGCACATACACTATATACTGAAACAAATACACTATGTATTGAAACATATTCACTTTATATTGAAATACATACACTATCTGTTGAAATAAATACACTATGCACTGAAAAATCTGCATACACTATATACTGAAACAAATACACTACATGGTGAAACATATACACTCTGTATTGAAACACATACACTGTAGACTGAAAAATTCACATACTCTATATGCTGAAACAAATAAACTATATACTGAAATGGACTATGTTCTGAAACTACCCATTCCCCCTGCCCTTCCCCCATGAATGCCCTAGATCTGAACTCATTGCCTGTTGCATTCAGTTAGCTGCTAGCTTGATGAGAGGATGTCTGAAACTGCAGAGCTGAGGTAAACAAAACAGGGCTATCTCTTATTCTATTTCTTTATGGGGGTTTTCCTTTTGTTTTGCTTGCACACCTTTAGTCAAATTTCAGACCATTGTGATGCGACAAGAAACTTTTAAAACTAATTTAAATGCTGTAGTTTATTCTTTAAAATAAGTGCTGCCTTCATTTACTGTCAGACAACACATTTGTATAGGAAGCTAATACAGGATATTCCTAACATACCTGTATACATAGGGAGCTGCATGCATTTTTCCAAGTTAAAGTGTTGATTTGTTTTATGTGTAATTAATTACTGTGTAAGTCCAGCAACTTATCTGAGTTGAATGCTTGGGAAGCACTTCAGGAGCTGTGGAAGTGTAAGCCAAAATCATTGCAAGTTTGTACTCTATGGATTATGTTTTAAGTTTTTATTTTAAAATATATATTCTTGCTGCAATCCCTCAGTATTCAATTTTCATCGGAGTTTAGCTGACATATGCATATAATTTGCATTGTTTTACTAAATAACTTTACTGTGAATCCTCACTGGAGGCAGGCACAGTCTGTTTTGGGGTTTGAGCTTCTCAAACTGTGTTTTATTTCTTTTTTTTGTCCCATAGAGATTTTTATCTCCTTAGTCACCCTGCTACCCCTTTGCCCACTGACATCTCCAGCCCAATCACTTACCATCCACAGGACATATTTGCTCTGAGATCCCCCCACTCACATCCCCCGTGTTGGGGCCAGGAGGGGGAGGGCCATTGACAAGGAGACACATATATGAGCAGAGCCTCTTTAGCAGTGCAAAATCTGCGGCAGGTTGTTGGATCATTTTGCCATTGGGGGTTTCTACCTTTGGTTTCATCCCCTGGGCAGCCAAGCATGGAATGATGCAATTGCATATAAAGACACATGCTTGCTTTGTGCCTGCCTGAGCCCCCACTTATGCAACTCCACTGCCCTGCCAGCCCTCCTCAGCTAGGTGGATGTTGATGAGCGGGGTGGTCAGACTTCCCCTCACTGAGAGGAGAGCATTCCCCGAGATGCTCAATCATATCCCCCCCCCCAGCTAACCTCCTGTGCAACTCAGATCCACCCCCAAAACTGGGCCGCTGACATGAGAGGCAGTGCAATCACCACCAAGCTGCTAGGCCAGCCCAGAAGACTGTGTTTTTATAAGTAAATAAAGACAGCATATAGGTAAAAGAAGAAAACAAACTGTATTTTAACTAGTCTGTTATAAACATTTTAAGTCACATCACAATGTTTTGAAATCGGATAAAGGTTTTGCAAGCAAAATACGATAAAACAATACATAAAGAGATAGGTAAGATAAACCTTTTATGTTTACCTTCTGCATCTAAGGAGGCATCGGCCAGGATTTGTAGTCAGTTAGGGCCCCATTTTCAGAAGGTTAGCATGCAGAGCTAAACATTACACTGTGGGAGCAGCATGGTTGGATCGGTGTCATAGTCAGCATCACTTGATGCTACCCTGATCATGTGCATGTGCATATATACTACTACGGCCATGTAAATGAGAAATCCTCTCCTGCATACAGAGCACAGTGCTGTATAAAAGGTTTCCTTAGTGACCATAAGTACTTCCCTCTACATTTTATACTCAGCCTCTAGGCTTTTAGTACCTAGATGCTTGATGTTGCACTTTTTGGCTTTGAACCCGAACTGCCATGTCCCATAGCACTCTTTAAGTTTTCTAATGTCCCCACTCATTCTCTCCATCTGCACCTATCAACGCTATTACAGATTGTGGTGTCATCTACAAAAAGGCATATCTCCCCTTCCAGTTTTTCTGTTATGCCACTTATAAAGACACTGAAGAGGATGTGTCCCATTACTGAGCCCTCCGGCACCCTACTGGTCATTCTCTCCTCACTGGAGGGAGTGCCATTTACCACCACCTTCTGTGGCTGTGCGTGCTATCTCAGGTGCATCACTGAGGAGTGCACAATACTAACCTGAAAATGGGGGCCCATATACCACTGTAACAGAACTAGCACTGCATTGTGATAAGCATGGCTGATACTATTTTAAAAAGCATTCTTCTGTGCAGTGCTAACCTGATAATATGGCATATTTTTTCTGCAGGATTACTAGTACAACCAGGTGCTCATACAACTGGGGGTTGCTCTAATGCATATAAGGTGTACAGGTATACTAAATGCTTTCTTGAAATGTTAACACACTGTGTGGTTAGTGCTAGTTAATGATTCTGGGAATCGTGTTTTAACTGCATACACGCAGCCTGCCAGCAACCCCCCACACACAGTCAGTTCTGGACACAATAAAAAAACAAGCATTTGTCAATGCTGAATGTTGATTGCACTGGTCCGTTGAGCTCTCTCACTGGCCGTCTGTCACTCGCTCATTCTGTTTCTCTAATGCTGCAGGCTGCTGTTTGTACTGAGCTCCTTCCTGCGTTGGCAACCTTTCTGTCACAAAAATCTGCCGATGGCCTGAAAGAGCTCCGTTGAAGTGGGTCACTCCCCCCTCTGACTCCCTCATTCTGTTTCTCCTTGCGCTGCAGGCTGGCCTTTTGTACTGGGCTCCTGCCTCTGTTAGTGGCTTTTTCTGTCAACAAAGAAATCTGCTGCAGTCCCAACACAGGTCCGTTGAGGTTGCTCACTCCCCCTCTGTCACTCACTCATTCCGTATCTGCTGGCGCTGCAGGCTGGCCTCTTGTATTGGGCTTCTGCCTGCATTGCCACCTTTTTCTGCACACAAAGGAATCCACAGCAGTCACGATAGAGCTCTGTTGAGCTCACTCACTCCCCCCTCTCTCACTGACTCTTTCTGTTTATGCCACCGCTGCAGGCTGTCCTTTTGTACTGGGCCCCTGGGTGCATTGCTGCCTTTTTCTACCCACAATGAAATCTGCAGCAGTTCCAACAGAGCTCTGTTGACTCACTCACTCTGCTTCCCTCACTCTTTCACTGGTTCTGTGTCTCCTGCAGGTGCAGACTGTCCTTTTGTACAGGGTTCCTGCTTGCGTTGGCTTATTCTGCCCTCAGATAAATATGCAGCAGTCCAGACGCAGGTCCGTTGAGCTTGCTCACTCCCCCTCTCTCAGTCACCTATTCCATTTCTGCCTGCGCTGCAGGCTGGCCTTTATACTGGGCTCCTGCCTACATTGCTGCTTTCTGCTCACAAAAATCCGCAGCTGTCCTGACAGAGCTCCATTGAGTCCCTCACTCCCTTGTCTCACTGGCTCATTCTTTTTCTCCTGGCACTGCAGGCTGCCCCTTTGTACTAGGCTCCTGCCTCTGTTGCTGCAACATTTCTGTCACAAAACAATCTCGCAGCAGTCCCGACAGAGCTCCATTGAGCTAGCTCCCTCTCCCTCTCTCACTCTCTCATTCCATTTCTGCCAACGCTGCAGGATGCCCTTTTGTACTGGGCTCCTTCTGGCATTGCCACCTTCTTCTGCCCAAAAAGAAATCTGCAGCAGTTACGATAGAGCTATGTTTAGCTCGCTCAGTCCCCCCTCTCACTCGCTCATTCTGTTTCTCACGCTAATGCAGACTGCCTTTTTGTAGTGGGCCCCTGCGTGCATTGCTGCCTTTTCCTGCCCACAAAGAAATCCGCAGCAGTCCCAGCAAGAGCTCCGTGAGCTCACCCCTCCTCCCATCCTTCACTCGCTCATTCTGTGTGTCTCGCTGCAGGCTGTCCTTTGTACTGGGCTCGCCTGTGTTGGCACCTTTTTTGCCCACAACAGTTCGCAGCTGCCTGACAGAGCTCTGTTGAGGCTGCTCACTCTGCCTGTCTCATTCCTCATTCTGTTTTCTCCTGGCGTTGAAGGCTGCCATTTTGTAGTTGACTTCTGCCTCTCTTGGCGCCTTTCTGCTTACAAAGAAATCTGCAGCAGTCCCAACAGAGCTCGTTGAGCTCCTCCTCCCCCTCTTACTCGATCATTCTGTTTCTGCCGGTGCTTCAGGCGGCCTTTTATCTCAGGTTTCTGCCTGCTTGTCGCCTTCTTCTGCCCACAAAGAAATCTGCAGCAACACAATACAGCTCCATTGAGCTGGCTCTCTCACTCTTTCATTCTGTTTCTTCCGCCACTGAAGTCTGCCCTTTTGTACTGGGCCCTTGCGTGCATTGCTGCCTTTATCTGCCCACAAAGATATCCGCAGCAGTCCCAGCAAAGCTTCAGTGAGCTCACTCACTCCCACTCCCTCACTCGCTCATTCTGTGTCTCCCAGTGCTGCAGGCTGCACTTTTGTACTGGGTTCCTGCCTGCATTGGCAGCTTTTTATGCCCACAAAGAGATCTGCAGCAGTCCTGACACAGCTCTGTTGAGGTCGCTCACTCCCCCTCTGTCACTCACTCGTTCCTTTTCTGCAGGTGCTGCAGACTGGCTTTTTGTACTGGGCTCCTGTGTGCATTGCTACCTTTTTCTGCCCACAAAGAAATCTGCAGCAGTCCCGACATAGCTCCATTCAGCTTGCTCTCATTCCCCCTCTCTCACTTGCTCATTCCGTTTCCACTGCAGGCTGCCCTTTTGCACTGGGCTCCTGCCTGTGTTGCCGGCTTTTCATGCCCACAAAGAAATGTGCATCAGTCATGCTAGAGCTCCATTGAGCTTGTTCACTCCCCCTCTCTCACTCACTCATTCTGTGGCTCCTGCCACTGCAGGCTGCTCTTTTGTACTGGGCTCCTGCCTGCATTGGCGGCTTGTTCTGCCCAGAAAGAAATCTGAAGCAGTCCCGACACAGCTCCATTGAGCTTGCTCACTTCCCCCTCTCACTCATTCATTCCGTTTCTCCCGGTGCTGCAGGCTGGCCTTTTGTACTGGGCTCCTACCTCCGTTGCGCATTTCTGCCCACAAGAAATCACGGCAGTCCTGGCTCTAACTCTGTTGAGCTGCTCACTACACTGCTGTCACTCCTCATTCTGTTTCTCTTGGTGCTGAAGGCTGAAAACACATGTATGGGGCCCCTGGCTGGTTGGCACTTTGTCTGTCACAAAGAAATCTGCAGCTGTCCCGACAGAGCTACATTGAGGTCGCTCAGTCTCCCTCTGTCACACGATCATTCTGTTTGTCCTGGCACTGCAAGCGGACCTTTTGTACGGTGCTCCTGCCTGCAATGGTGCCTTTTTCTGCCCACAAAGAAATCCGCAGCAGTTCTGCTAGAGATCTGTTGAGTTCACTCAGTCACCCGTCTCACTCACTCGTACTGTTTCTCCCACCGCTGCAGGCTGGACTTTTCTACTGGGCTCCTGCCTGCTTTGACACCTTTTTCTGCCCACAAAGAAATCTGCAGCAGTCCTGACAGCGCTCCGGTGAGTTCACTCCCTCACTCGCTCTCTCGTTCTGTCTCTCCCAGTGCTGAAGGCTGCCCTTTTGTACTGGGCTCTTGCGCTGGGGCCTTTTTCTGTCCACAAACAAATCCACAGCAGTCCTGACAGAGCTCAGTTTAGCTCAGTCACTCCCCCCCTCACTTGTTTGATCTTAATCTGTCCCAAACACTGATTTCCCACAGCGACCGTGCTATTTTCCAGCAGGAGTTCAAAAACATATTTAGACCGGATGTGAAAAATGACAGCAAATGACAATGCATGCTTGTCAACAAAAGCTAAATAAATAAATAAATAAATAAACACAGTCATGTTATGGAGTTTCTTCACCAAATTTTCAACAATAGGGCTTTTAGGACCTCTGCTCATGAACAGTGCCACTGTCATTTTCTTAATCTGTCCCTAACACTGATTTACCACAGTGACCGCTTTATTGTGTGCGTCAACTGTGAAACCACATTTCAATCAGGATGTGAAAAATGACAGCTGTACTGCTCATAAGGAGGTGTGAAAAATGCCACTGTTGAAAATCTGGCATGACAATATTACAAATCTGCAAAGTTACAAGGGTGTGTGGAAGGTACCGCACACTTATGTACTGATCATTGCTGGGCTATCATCACCAGATTTTCAACATGGGCATTTTAGGACCTCTGCTCATGAACAGTATCACTGTCATTTTCTTAATCTGTCCTGGACAGTGATTTCCCTCAGCGACTGCTCTATTCTGCGCCGGAAGTGCGAAAACACATTTTGGCCAGGATGGGAAAAATGACGGATGCACTGTTCATAAGCAGGTGTGAGAAAATGGCAATGTTGAAAATCTGGAGTGAAAATATAAATTCACGAAGTTACAATCGTGCATGCAAACTGCGCAACACACGCTCGTAACACAGTCATTTTAAGGAGTATCATTAGCAGATTTTTAACACAGCCATTTCAGGACCTCTACTCATGAACAGTGTCACTGTCATTTTCTTAATCTGTCCTGAACACTGATTTCCCACAGCGACCGTGCTATTCTGCGCCAGAAGTGCGACAACACATTTCTGCCAGGATGTGAACAATGACAGCTATACTGTTCACAAGGAGGTGTGAAAAAATGCCAATGTTGAAAATCTGGCATGAAAATATTGCAAATTCATGAAGTTACGAGCGTGGGTAGCAACTGCACAGTGCACGCTCGTAAAACAGCAATTTTTTGGATTTCTTCCACCAAATTTGCAACATAGGCTTTGTGAGATCAACCTCATGAACACTGGCACTGTTGTTTCGTTAATCGTCCCTGAAAGGTGATTCCGCGCAGTGACCACGAAATCACCTTTCGGGCCCGATTGACGCAATGACAGTTCAAGAATTCATGAAGAGGATCCCAAAAACCCTATGTTGAAAATTTGGTGAAAAAAGTCCCAAAAATGCCTGAGATATGTACTAAAGTTGAAAAAACACTATTTATTACGTTATACAGCTTACCGGCATTTTCTCAGTTCACATCATCTTTGAAGAGTGCAGACGTGTTCCTGGTCCACCGAAGATCATTGCGCCAAGCTCCGGAGGTAAGTATGGGGTGATGGGGGGGTATGGGGAGGCAGGGTGTGCAGTGGGTTGGTGCGGGTTGCAGGTGGGGGCCAGGGACACTATGAGAAACCGTTTCCTTTTTGCAGGTAAAAAAAAAAAATACTTCACTGGACCGTTTTTCCCTTTACAGGGACATGTGGCACGCTGGGATGGGCACCCAGGGTGCCACCAATGGCTTTCTTTTGGGTGGGCAGCAGTAGCTGATGGGGTTGGGCACCCATTGGCAGGAACAAAAGGGGGGTGTTACAGAATGCCGATTGGGAGTGGGCTACACCATCGGCCCGAAACAATGGGGCACTGAGGCCGACAGGGTTTGGGGACCCCGCTGGCACACAAACATGGTGGGGGGGGTTATATTGTTTGTGAAAAGGGTGGCAACCTGCCGCCCTGTTCTCAAACAATATCAGGATTTTTACAATGATGGGTCGCTCACTCATTGCAGCAGATGGCTGGCGCTGCAATGACGAGTTGGCCCCTGATTGCAGTGGCGAAATTGTCAGTAATTGGTGCAAATATTCCAAACTACCATCACCAGCAGCCTGCAATATGTTATTTGCACTGTGCACAATCAATATAAAAATGGTACATCCTGTATGCCCCATTTCCTATATTAAACCTCAGAACCTACTGTCCATGCAGTGTAATAACCTTCACTATCCACTCCCTTGTTTCCCTCCCTACTACTATCAGCATAAGTAACCATTATACCCTTCACTTTGCCAGAGCCATGCTTGAAACCATTTATGGTTTTGGTGCCTGCCATTTCAGTTGGCAAACTATTCCACATTTCCACCACCATTTCTGGAAAATAAAACTTTCCAATATTCCTCTTGAACTTCCCTCCCATCAGTCTCTACTTGTGCCCCCATAATCTTGAACTGTTACTTATGCTAAGTAGTTCTCCATTCACCTTGTTTATTCCTTACAGGAACTTGAAGGTCTCTATCATATCATTCCTCTCTTGTCTGGTCTCCAGTGAAGACATGTTCAGTCCCTTAAGCAGATCCTCATACGATCTGTCCTGTCAGCTCTGAATCATCCTGATCACCCTTTGTCCTTATCTTTCCTGAGGTGAGGTCTTCAGAAGTTCAGAACTCTGAACAGTATACCCAGTGCAGCCTCACCAATGATCAATAAAGAGGCAGTAAACCTCTTTTCTTCTACTATCAGAACTCCTTGTGGCACATCCTAGTATCCTATTTGCCTTACTAGATGCCTCACTGTACTAGCTTGATTGTTTAAGGGAGTCACTAATGACGAATACTAGGTCCCCTTTCTCAGCTGTAGTGCTCAGCTAGATCCCTCCTATCCAGAACTCTGTCCTGGGGTTCTTGTCCCCTAAGTGAATCACCTTTCACTTTTTGGCATTGAATTTCAACTGGCAAACCTTAGGCCACCTCTCTAATCTTTACATGTCAGTCTGCAGTTTCCTACTTCCCCATCACTATCTACCCTCCCATGAGTTTGGTGTCATCTTCAAAGAGACACAGTCCCAGATTCATTCTCAAATGTTGTTAATGAGCATATTGAAGAGAACAAGAGTCAGGATGGATCTCTGTGGCATTCCACTCTTGACTTCCCTCTTTTCTGATTTGATACCATAATCACAACCCTCTGATGTCTCTCATTCAACTGAAGCCCCCTCACCCCCACCAAAACACTGCTTATATTTTCCTTCAAATCCCTGGACCTCACCCCCTCGCCGTGACCTAAGTCACTCTGATTAGTCCCCTATCTCATTGGTCTGCTCCACTGATTCCATGCTAACATATTTCAAATCAAAATTACTCTAAATATATATATATTTTTTAGTTGTTTAACCAGGAGTAGCACACTAAGCTGAAAGCTTTTTTACAGGAGTGACCTGGGAGCACAGGGAAGTTAAGTGACTTGCTCACAGTGACACAGTATGCAAGTGGAAGCTGTGGGATACAAACCCAGGTCTGGTCTGCTGGATAGCACAAGATTTGCAGCTCAGAGCCTTAAACCACTGCGCTATACTGCCTCCCCTTTATGGGACTGCCATGCCCCACCAGAGCAGGACATGAGACAAGGTACACCACCTCCCCTAGATCATGGCTGACCTCATAGCTTACTTTCAAGTACATGATTTGGCCTGGTCAAAAAATAAATGTAACCCATCCCCCATGGCTTCCAGAGGTATCATCATCTCCGCAGCACCTGTACCATGTCAATAAGCTTGCCAAAGGTGAGAATTTTACATCTAACTTCAGTGCCAACATTGGTTACCTGTCTAAATTTTGAAAGGCTGCCACAATCTCTTCTCCCCTCCCACTCCTTTGCCTGTCCTCAGAGTCAGTGACACCCCTGTCTCTAACCTCTCCTTCATCACCATAGAGATGTAATTCCTTTTCATCGCCTGTACCTCCTCTCTCCTCTCTTCCCTCTCCCCTTCCTCACCTCCCCTCACCCCTGCCAGCCTGCATGATTGTCATCTCCTTCCTTCCCACTATTGTTTTTTTTCTCTCCAGTAACTCCATCCTTTATCCCCGACACACTTCCCACCCTTAATCCTTCCAAGGGTAGGAGCCCAGATGGCCGGGATAGCAAGCTCCTCCATCTTACTGCTTCTGCAATCTCCTCCCCATTGGATGACCTCCCTAACCTCTCTTTCTGGTGTTCCTCCATCCCTGCTGACTGAAAGGCTGCCACTGTCACTCCTCCTCCTCCAGAAGATGGTGACCCATCAGGTATGAACAGCTGCCGACTCATTTCTCTCCTCCCTCCAAAATACAGGAACAAATTATCTTGTTACAACTCTCTCCCTTTCTGGACTCCTCTTCCTTTTTCACCCAATACAAGTCTGACTTCCACAAAATCACTCCACCACCTCAGGCTCACCAAATCCATCCATAATGGTATGGATCACAGCCTATTCACTTCTGCTATCTTCATCGATCTAGCCAAAGCATTCAACCCTGTCTACCACCCAATTATTAGCCAAACTCCAGGCTGCAAGCCTTTCTGACTTAGCCATCAGCTGTTCCACTTCTACCACAGGGGTAGGTCCCAAGCAGTCAAAAGTGGTGACCCCCTCTCTCCTCCCTGCCTGTATCCACTTGGTTCCCACAAGGATCTGTGTTAAGCACACTACTTTTCTCCATTTTCCTTAATGATCTCCTCCTCCTCCATGTGCTTGTCTGCATCCATTCACATGTACATGGATGACATGGTCCTCTTCTCAGCAGGCCCACAGACTCCAGCTGGATTTTGATCAAGTTCAGCCCTGACCACACACAAATCAGCTTTTCCTCAATGCCAAGAAGGCTGTCTCCATGTCCTTTGGCACAAGGCACCAGACTCTCTAGGCTCCCTCCCCTTCCTACTTTCCAAACCCTGGATGGCTCCCCTGTGGAGGATGTCACCACCTTTAGTTATCTTGGTATCTGGCTAGACCAGCACCTAAACATTTCTGAAGAAGTGGATGCTATAGTCAAAAAGCTGCACCACAATTTGGTGCACTTTACAGGAACTGTGACTGTATCCCACCTCCAGCATACCATGCTATTATCCCGAGAATGATCGTCCAAATCTCTGACTATGGTGATGTGGTCTACAGCATAGCCCCCTTCACTACCCTTGCCAGACTGGACACACTCTTCAACTATTTCTACCATTACACTCTTGATTATCCTTCTTGGACTCACCTTTGTTCTATATATAAATCTCTCTCCTTTTCTTTTCTTGTGGACAGATACCATGCCACTGTGCCAGCTTTGTGGGCAAATCTGGTTGTTTCCTATCCTCCTATCTCCAATGGCCCCGTTATAGCCATACCATCAGAAGCTGAAATATTGAACCCTAGCAGTCTCTTCAGTTTCCACAACCATCAGCAAAGTCACGTTCAGCCACCGCTGCCCTAAAATCTGGAACTCTCTCACTCCAGCCATTCACCAATCTCCCTCCCATGGATTCTTTCAAACCACTTCAGTGGTCACACCTCTCTCTCCTGCACTTGCTCTAGTTTTCCCTCTTGCTCTCCTATTACTTGTTTCCAGTTTAGGTGCAGCTAAAATTTGGCACCTATGCTTCCTCTCTAGGCATTATGCACAAATGTTTACAGCTAATGTTGAAGTAAAAGCCTGTCCAGCCCCTTTGCATATCAGTTGTGCAGATGGAGTTCCCCTCCTAACTGTGAACTCCATCAAATACTTTGGGGTGACACTTGACCCCCAGTTGGACCTAGGGAGTCATATCCTAAATATCTGTAGAACTGTGAACTGTAAATTGGTTCTGGCCTATAGGGCCAAAAATAACCTGACACCTGCTGCTCATCTGGCACTTGCTAGAGGTGTACTACTTCCCTCCCTTAGCTATGGTCTCCACCAATTTGCCTGTACCTCAGAAGCTTTTCTTACTCAGTGGTACACAACATACAATAACATCTGTCACTTTGCACTGGCTGCCCCCATCTCACCCACCATTGTGAGCTTTATGATAAACTAGGTTGGCTTTCCGCGACCAATCACCTGAACTTTGGGCTGGGATGCCTAGTGGGCAAAGTGATCAGAACTGGCACCCCCCTGGGGCTGGCACAGCTTCTCTCACCTCCTGACCCCTCTTCTTACCCACTCAGGTCCCAGGGTCCTGGGATGCGTAAAGTACTCCTCAACTGAACCCTTATGGGGGACAGGGGCTTTGTTGCATGTGCTCCTAGGCTCTGGAACTCCTTTCCTGACCATGTTCATTCAGCCTCCTCCCATCAGTGCTTCTGGAAGTCCCTGTGGGGGCATCTGAAGCTAGCCTCAGCATGCGAATGTCCCAAGCCTCCCTAGCCTAATTGTACTTGGAGCCCAACTGTTCTGTGGACCTGCCAATGATCTTTTGGTCATTTCTCATGATCCAATTGCTCTCCTAGGCATCTGACTGCACTATGTATGCTCTAGACTATATATTGCTGATTATATGTACTTTATCAATTTCTGTTATAGCAGTTCACTCCATGCCTTACCGTTTTGTGACTCAATGCATTTTGTTACTCTATGTACTTACTTTACTTGCTGTTAAGTTCTGATGTATCTGTATTACCATTTGTAGTCTCCCGGGAAGTTCCTGAAAATAGGCATATAACTTGTCTAGTGTACCTACCTGGTTAACAAAAGCTAAATAAATAAATAAAACTGCTCAGGGTCACAATATGCACCACTGTGTGCTCAAATTAATTTATTTATTGAGAAGTTTCTCCAGGGAAGGTACACTGAACAACAAGTTGCTCGTCTCCCGGTACGACCTGGGGGAGAGAGTGGTGGGAGTTACATAGTAACAATGAGTACACACAAAATACACAATATCATACAAAACATAGGTTACAACTGAATTACACATTAGCATGTAAAGCAAATAATTACAAGGGTAGAAATGAAAACCAGTGCAGTGAGCTTGTGGTTGAGACAGAGAGAGAGGAGAATGTAATAGCAAGATGAACCAATGGCCTGCACTATGCAGACTAAGAATAGCACAGGGTGGCAAGTGAAGTGAGTCAGCAGGGCATCAAACAGGATGTAGGACAAGAAAGGGGGAGCTAGGGGCAGGTGAAATTTACAGAGAGGAAATTATGAAGAGCTTGATTTAATGAGCCAGGCGAGGAAGAGGATCAGAAGGAAGAGCATTCCACATTTTGGGGAGATGATAGGAGTGGGAGGCCTGTCCACTAGCAGTGGATCTCCAGGGAACAGACAGAGTTCTATGGTCATGGGCTCTTAGAAGTTGAGAGGGAGTGGGTGGGGGGAGATTAGGGAATTTAGAGAGGGAGTGTGGCAAGCCAGTACTTAGAGATGAGATTTGCGCAATGATGCAGTCGCCTATTTGTTAGGGATGGGAAGGCTAAAGCTCGGTACAAGTGGCAGCGGTGGGTAAGGTGAGGTGCATCCAGAGCAAACCGACAGAATGAGTTGAAAAGAGTATCCAGGTTGGCTAAGGAGGTGGCAGGAGCAGAGCAATAAACAACATCGCAATAGTCAAAAACCAGGAGGATCATTTTTTGTATCAGTTCACGTCTTGTCTGTGGCTGGAGGCAGGAGTGGTTTCTATATAAGGTGCTGAGTTTGGGACAAAGCTTTTTTATTATGACATCTACATGGGCTGAGAAGGTGAGATGTTTATCCAGCCAAATGCCCAGATACCTGAAAGACTCGGTAGCAATTACAGTTGCTCTGTCGAGGGTAGTGAAGGTAGGGGCAGAAGGAAGCCTGACAGCTTCTGATGTGTGCCAAAAGTCATGGACACAGTTTTCTTGGCATTTAGGAAGAGTTGGTGGGATTGAAACCAGCTCTAGGCATTATTGAAATGATGTTGGAGCCTGGAGGTGACATCCAAGGGTGAGGGCCCAGAGGAGAATAGAACCGCATCATCAGCATACATATGTATAGAAGATGAGGTACAGATGGATTGAAGATCATTCAGAAAGATGGAGAAGAGAATCAGGCCTAGTATGGACCCTTGGGGGACTCCAGAGTATATGGGTAAAGGAGGGGAAATGTAGTTGGATATTTTTACAGACTGTGTGCAGTCATATAGGTACGTGCTGAACCATTTAATGGCATGTTCAGACAGCCCAGCTGATGAGAGGGAGTGGAGCAGGAGGGAGTGGGAAACTGTGTCAAAAGCTTTAGCAAGATCAATAAAAATGGCAGTGGTTATGTGACCGCAATCCATGCCTGTCAGGATTGCATCAGTGATTCAAAGCAGCGAGGTAGTAGTAGAGTGATGTTTACGGAACCCAGATTGATACTGGGTGAAGAAATTTCTGTCTGAGAGGTATGAGGATAGTTAGTCAAGGACTAGATGTTCATGTAGTTTGTCTAACGTCAGGAGAAGAGATATAGGGCGGTAGTTCTCAGGGGAGGAGGAGTCGCCACACTTATGGAGAGCAAGGACAATAGCATGTTTCCACTCACGGGGAATTTCGGCTAAGTGAAATGAGAGATTGAAAAGAGCAGCGAGTGGGGCAGCAATGGCAGAGGCAGACAAGTTTAGTAACTTTAGGTCCAGTCCATCAGAGGAGCTACCTTTGCTCGGGTTTAGGGCTTCCAAGGCCACCAGCATGTCAGTTCTCAGAATTTTAGAGAAGGAAAAGCTATGAGGTGGGGCTGGAGGACTTCTAATGGGTGCGGAGAATAACTGGTTAATAGTTGGGAGGGAGCCTAGCAGAGTAGAAGCACATGAGGTAAAGTGCGAGTTGAAAGCAGCAGCAATGCTAGGGTGGTTGGCAATGACAGTATTGTTTATTTGGAGATGGGGGGAGTGAAGGGGAGCATGTGGGGAGAAAAGTGAGTGGATTACTTTCCAGAATTTGGATGGCTTATTTTTATTAGAGTTAGAAGTAGAGCTGAAGTAATCAGCCTTGGCCAAACGAGTGGCTTTTGTGCATTTGTTTCTGAGGACCCGGTAGGCCTCATAGTCTTTAAGAAGCTTTGTGCTTTTATGGAGCTTCCAGGCTGTATCACGTGCCCTTAGACAAGCAATGAGTTCTGGGGATCCAGGGGAGGTGGTTTCCACGGACACGTACCCGGCGTAGTGGTGCATGTTGATTCCAGACTTCAAGGAACCATTCTCTGAAGTAATTAGCTGCGACATCTAGGTTACTGGCAACAGATATAGGTGCCCAATTAGTGTTAGTCAAATCATAAAGAAGTGGGTCAATGTTCATGGATTTGTATGATCGGATTTGTAGAGTTTTATAGGGGACTTTGACTTTGTGAATTTTGTGCACCAGAAAAGTCATGCAATGGTCACTGAAGGCATCTGCTAGAGTACCGGAATTAATGACCCTATGGGTGTGAGTTATAAGAGCCCAGTTGATGAGGGAATGGTTTCCTGTCTTGTGATTTAGCCTAGTTGGATCTTGGATAATTTGGGTTAGGTTCAGCGCATGTATAGCATTTAGCACTTTGCTGGGTATGGAAGTCCAATTTATGTTGAACTCTCCCATAATATATAATTCGCCAGCAGAAGAGTGGCTAACTAAGGTGGTTATGAGTTCAGTAGCAATATTGGGTTGTGAGCCAGGACAGCAGTAGACACCTGCTACAACAAAGATAGGTTTGGAGAAGGGGAGTGAGATTTGCAACAACAGAGCCTTGTAAGCTTTTGCCATTGTGCGCACGACGTGACCTTAAAAAAAAAAGTATTAGCTTGCTGTTTCAGCACTACGCCCCTTGTGGCACCTAATGGTAATGCAGCCAAAGCCATTTGAATCTGCCACAAGCTACATGCACTATGGTGCAAGCCAGGAAAAAACCTACATGCACCAGCCTGTTTCTACTTGCACTGGGAACAGGCTGGGTATGCTAATTTCGACCCCTGGTTCTGGTGAGGGGTACTTTTAGCATCCCAGGACCCTGGGACCTGAGTGGGTAAGAGGAAGGGTCATGAGGTGAGAGAAGCTGTGCCAGCCCTGGGGGGGTGACGGTTCTGATCACTTTGCCCACTAGGCATCCCAGCCCAAAGTTCAGGTGACTGCTCGGGGAAAGCCAACCTAGTTTATCATAAAGCTCACAATGGTGGGTGAGACGGGGTCGGCCAGTGCAAAGTGACAGATGTTATTGTACGTTGTGTGCCACCAAGTAAAAAGAGCTTTGGAAGTACAGGCAAATTGGTGGAGACCATAGCTAAGGGAGGGAAGTAGTACACCTCTAGCAAGTGCCAGATGAGCAGCAGGTGTCAGGTTATTTTTGGCTCTATATGCCAGACCCAATTTACAGTTCCCAGTTCTACAGAAATTTAGGATATGACTCCCTAGATCCAACTGGGGGTCAAGTGTCACCCCAAGGTATTTGATGGAGTTCACAGTTAGGAGGGGAGCTCCATCTGCACTACTGATATGCAAAGGGGCTGGAGAGGCTTTTACTTCAGCATTAGCTATAAACATTTGTGCATAATGCCTAGAGTGGAAGCATAGGTGCCAAATTTTAGCTGTACCTAAACTGGAAACAAGTAATAGGAGAGCAAGAGGCAAAACTAGAGCAAGTGCAGGAGGGAGAGGTGAGACCACTGAAGTGGTTTGAAAGAATCCATGGGAGGGAGATTGGTGAATGGCTGGAGTGGGAGAGTTCAAGAATTTAGGGCAGCGGTGGCTGAACGTGACTTTGCCGATGGTTGTGGAAACTGAAGAGACTGCAAGGGTTCGAATATTTCAGCTTCTGATGGTATGGCTATAACGGGGCCATTGGAGAGATAGGAGGATAGGGAAACAAACCGGATTTGCCCACAAAGCTGGCACAGTGGGCATGGTGTCAGTCCACAAGAAAAGAAAAGGAGAGAGATTTATATATAGAACAATGGTGAGTCCAAGAAGGATAATCGAGAGTGTAATGGCAGAAATAGTTGAGTGTGTCCAGTCTGGCAAGGGTAGTGAATGGGGCTATGCTGTAGACCACATCACCATAGTCAGAGATTTGGACGATCATTCTCAGGATAATAGCATGGTATGCTGGAGGTGGGATACAGTCACAGTTCCTGTAAAGTGCACCCAATTGTGGTGCAGCTTTTTGACTATAGCATACACTTGTTCAGAAATGTTTAGGTGCTGGTCTAGCCAGATACCAATATAACTAAAGGTGGTGACATCCTCCACAGGGGAGCCATCCAGGTTATGGAAAGTAGGAAGGGGAGGGAGCCCAGAGAGTCTGATGCCTTGTGCCAAAGGACATGGAGACAGCCTTCTTGGCATTGAGGAAAAGCTGATTTGTGTGTGGTCAGGGCTAAACTTGATCAAAGTCCAGCTGTAGTCTGTGGGCCTGCTGTGAAGAGGACCGTGTCATCCATGTACATGTGAATAGATGCAGACAAGCACATGGAGGAGGAGATCATTAAGGAAAATGGAGAAAAGTAGTGTGCTTAACACAGATCCTTGTGGGAACCAAGTAGATACAGGCAGGGAGGAGAGAGGGGGTCACCACTTTTGACTGCTTGGGACCTACCCCTGTGGTAGGAGTGGAACAGCTGAAGGCTAAGTCAGAGAGGCCTGCAGCCTGGAGTTTGGCTAATAATTGGGTGGTAGACAGGGTTGAATGCTTTGGCTAGATCGATGAAGATAGCAGAAGTGAATAGGCTGTGATCCATACCATTATGGATGGATTTGGTGAGCCTGAGCAGGTGGTGGAGTGATTTTTGCGGAAGTCAGACTTGTATTGGGTGAAAAAGGAAGAGGAGTCCAGAAAGGGAGAGAGTAGTAACAAGATAATTTGTTTCTGTATTTTGGAGGGAGGAAAGAAATGAGTCGGTAGCTGTTCGTAACTGACGGGTCACCATCTTTTGGAAGAGGAAGAGTAACAGTGGCAGCCTTTCAGTCAGCAGGGATGGAGGAACACCAGAAAGAGAGGTTAGGGAGGTCATCCAATGAGGAGGAGACTGCAGAAGCAGTCAGATGGAGGAGCTTGCTATCCCGGTCATCTGGGCTCCTACCCTTGGAAGGATTAAGGGTAGGAAGTGTGTCGGGGATAAAGGATGGAGTTACTGGAGAGAAAAAAAAATAGTGGGAAGGAAGGAGATGACAATCATGCAGGCTGGCAGGGGGTGATAGGGAGGTGAGGAAGGGTAGAGGAAGAGAGGAGAGGATGTACAGGCGATGAAAAGATTACTCTCTATGGTGATGAAGGAGAGGTTAGAGACAGGGTGTCACTGACTCTGAGGACAGGCAAAGGTGGGAGGGAGAAGAGTTGTGGCAGCCTTTCAAGAATTTAGACAGGTAACCAATGTTGGTACTGAGTTAGATGTAAAATTCTCACCTTTGGCAAGCTTATTGCCATGGTACTGGTGCTGCGGAGATGATGATACCTCTGGAAGCAATGGAGGATGGGTTATGTTTATTTTTTGACCAGGCCAAATCATGCACTTGCAAGTAAGCTATGAGGTCAGCCATGATCTAGGGGAGGTGGTGTACCTTTTCTCATGTCCTGCTCTGGGGGGGCATGGAGTCCCATAAAGGGGAGGCAGTATAGCACAGTGGTTTAAGGTTCTGAGCTGCAAATCTTGTGCTATCCAGCAGACCAGACCTGGGTTTGAATCCCACAGCTTCCACTTGCATACTGTGTCACTGTGAGCAAGTCACTTAACTTCCCTGTGCTCCCAGGTCACTCCTGTAAAAAAGCTTTCAGCTTAGTGTGCTACTCCTGGTTAAACAACTAAAAAAAATATATATATATTTAGAGTAATTTTGTTTTGAAATATGTTAGCATGGAATCAGTGGAGCAGACCAATGAGAAGGGGACCAATCAGAGTGACTTAGGTCACGACGCAAGCAGTGAGTCCAGGGATTTGAAGGAAAATTTAAGCAGTGTTTTGGTGGGGGTGAGGGGCCTTTAGTTGAATGAGAGACATCAGAGGGTTGTGATTATGGTGTCAAATCAGAAAAGAGGGAAGTCAAGAGTGGAATGCCACAGGGATCCATCCTGACTCTTGTTCTCTTCAATATGCTCACTAACAACTTTTGAGAATGAATCTGGGGCTGTGTCTCTTTGAAGATGACACCAAACTCATGGGAGGGTAGACAGTGATGGGGAAGTAGGAAACTGCAGACTGACATGTAAAGATTAGAGGGGTGGCCTAAGGTTTGGCAGTTGAAATTCAATGCCAAAAAGTGAAAGGTGAATCACTTAGGGGACAAGAACCTCAGGGCAGAGTACTGGATAGGAGGGGTAGAGCTGAGCACTACAGCTGAGAAAAGGGACCTAGTATTCGTCATTAGTGACTCCCTTAAACAATCAAGCTAGTAAAGTGAGGCATCTAGTAAGGCAAATAGGACACTAGGATGTGCCACAAGGGGTTCTGATAGTAGAAGAAAAGAGGTTTACTGCCTCTTTATTGATCGTTGGTGAGGCTGCACTGGGTATACTGTTCAGAGTTCTGAACTTCTGAAGACCTCATCTCAGGAAAGATAAGGACAAAGGATGATCAGGATGATTCAGAGCTGACAGAACAGATCGTATGAAGATCTGCTTAAGGCACTGAACATGTCTTCACTGGAGACCAGACAAGAGAGGAATGATATGATAGAGACCTTCAAGTTCCTGTAAGGAATAAACAAGGTGAATGGAGAACTACTTAGCATGAGTAACAGTTCAAGATTATGGGGGTACAAGTAGAGACTGATGGGAGGGAGGTTCAAGAGGGATATTGGAAAGTTTTATTTTCCAGAAATGGTGGTGGAAATGTGGAATAGTTTGCCAGCAAGGATGCGAGCACCAAAACCATAAATGGTTTCAAGTATGGCTCTGACAAAGTGAATGGTATAATGGTTACTCATGCTGATAGCAGTAGGGAGGGAAACAAGGGAGTGGATAGTGAAGGCTATTACCCTGCATAGACAGTAGGTTCTGAGGTTTAATATGGGAAATGGGGCAGACAGGATGTACCATTTTTATATTGATTGCGCACAGTGCAAACAACATATTGCAGGCTGCTGGTGATGGTAGTTTGGAATATTTGCATCAATTACTGACAATTTCACTGCTGCAATCAGGGACCTCCTCGTCATTGCAGCGCCAGCCATCTGCTGCAATGAGCGAGCGACCCATCATTGAAGGGTGGGATGTAAAAACCCTGATATTGTTTGTGAACAGGGCGGCAGGTTGCTGCCCTGTTCACAAACAATATAACCCCCCCACCGTGTTTATGTGCCTACGGGGTCCCCATACCCTGTCGGCCTCGGTGCCCCATTGTTTCTGGTGCCGATGGGGGAGCCCACTCTCCGCTGGCATTCTGTAACACCCGCCTGCTTTTATTCCTGCCGACGGGGTGCCCAATCCCCATCGGCTACTGCTGCCCCTCCAAAAGAAAGCCATTGGTGGCATGCTGGGTGCCCATCCCAGCGTGCCACATGCTCCTATAAAGGGAAAAACTGTCCCGTGAAGTATTTTTTACCTGCAAAAGAAAACGGTTTCTCGTGATGTCCTGGCCCCTGCAACCGCAACCCTGCACCTGCCTCCCCACACACCCCCTCACCCCATACTACCTCCGGAGCTTCAACATCTTCGTGGACCAATAGGAACACGCCTGCACTCTTCAAAGATGACCGTGAATTGAGGAAATGCCGGTAAGCTGTATAACGTAATAAATAGTGTTTTTTCAACTTTAGTACATATCTCAGGCATTTTTGGGACTTTTTTCACCAAATTTTCAACATAGGGTTTTTGGGACCCTCTTCATGAATTCTTGAACTGTCATTGTGTCAATCGGCCCCAAAAGGTGATTTCGCGGTCACTGAGCGGAATCACCTTTCGGGGACGATGTGAAAACGACAGTGCCAGTGTTCATAAGGTTGATGTCAAAAGCCTATGTTACCCAATTAGTGGAATCAAAAATGACTGTTTATGAGTGTCTGCTGTGCGGTTGCTACCCACGTTGTAACTTCGTGAATCTGCAATATTTTCATGCCAGATTTTCAACATTGGCATTTTTTCACACCTCCTTGTGAACAGTACAGCTGTCATTGTTCACATCCTGGCGGAAATGTGTTGTCGCACTTCTGGCGCAGAATAGCGTGGTCGCTGTGGGAAATCAGTGTTCAGGACAGATTAAGAAAATGACAGTGAAACTGTTCATGAGTAGATGTCCTGAAGTGGCTGTGTTAAAAATCTGTTAATGATACTTCTTAAAATGACTGTGTTCTGGCGTGTGTTGCGCCCGGTTTGCCGCATACGGTCGTAACCATTAGTTATATTTTCACCCCAGATTTTCGACATTGTCATTTTCCCACACCTACTTATGAACAGTGCATCTGTCATTTTTCCCATCCTGGCTGAAATGTGTTTTCGCACTTCCGGCGCAGAATAGAGCAGTCGCTGTGGGAAATCACTGTCCTGGACAGATTAAGAAAATGACAGTGATACTGTTCATGAGCAGATCGTCCTAAAATGCCTATGTTGAAAATCTGGTGATGATAGCCCAGCAAATGACTGTATTACAAGTGTGCGATGCACACTTTCCACACACAATTGTAACTTCGCAGATTTGTAATATCGTCATGCCAGATTTTCAACAGCGGCATTTTTTCACACCTCCTTATAAGCAGTACAGCTGTCATTTTTCACATCCTGACTGAAATGTGGTTTCACAGTTGACACACACAATAAGGCGGTCACTGTGGTAAATCAGTGTTAGGGACAGATTAAGAAAATGACAGTGGCACTGTTCATGAGCAGAGGTCCTAAAAGCCCTATGTTGAAAATTTGTGACGAAACTCCATAACATGACTGTGTTACAAGCATGCATTGAATTGTTTCACGCACCCTTGTAACTTTGCACATTTGTAATATTTTCACACCACATTTTCAACAGTGGCACTTTTTTCACACCTCCTTATGAAGAGTACAGCTGTCATTTTTCACATCCGGTCTAAATATGTTTTTGCACTCCTGCCGGAGAATAGCATGGTCGCTGTGGGAAATCTGTGTTTGGGACAGATTAAGATCGAACAAGTGAGGTGGGGGGAGTGACCGAGAGAAACTGAGGTCTGTCGGGACTGCTGCAGATTTGTTTGTGGGCAGAAAAAGGCCCCAGCGCAAAAGCCCAGCCTGCAGCACTGGGAGAGACAGAAAGAGAGAGCGAGTGAGGGAAGGTGAGTGAGTGAACTCACCGGAGCTCTGTCAGGACTGCTGCGGATTTCTTTGTGGGCAGAAAAAGGTGTCAAAGCAGGCAGGGGCCCAGTAGAAAAGGCCAGCCTGCAGCGGTGGGAGAAAAAGTACGAGTGAGTGAGACGGGGGACTGAGTGAACTCAACAGATCTCTAGCAGGACTGCTGCAGATTTCTTTATGGGCAGAAAAAGGTGCCAATGCAGGCAGGAGCACCGTACAAAAGGGCCGCTTGCAGTGCCAGGACAAACAGAATGAGCATGTGACAGAGGGAGACTGAGCGACCTCAACGTAGCTCTGTCGGGACAGCTGCAGATTTCTTTGTGGACAGACAAATGTGCCAACACAGGCAGGAGCCCCGTACTGAGCGCAGCCTGCAGCACCAAGAGAAACAGAATGAGTGAGTGACACAGCGGTAGTGAGTGAGCTCAACAGAGCTGTATTGTGACTGCTGCGGATTTCTTTGTGGGCAGAAAATGTGGCAATGGTGGCAGGAGCCCAGTACAAAAGGCCAGCCTGTAGCACCAGGAGAAACGGAATGAGTGAGTGAGGGGGGGTGAGCAAGCTCTATGGAGCTGTGTCGGGACTGCTTCAGATTTCTTTCTGGCCAGAACAAGCCGCCAATGCAGGCAGGAGCCCAGTACAAAAGGGAAGCCTGCAGTGGCAGGAGACACAGAATGAGTGAGTGAGGGAGGGGGAGTGAGTGAGCACAACGGAGCTCTTTTGGAACTGCTGCAGATTTGTTTGTGGGCAGAAAAAGACAGCAATGCACGCTGAGGCCCAGTACAAAAGGGCAGCCTGCAGTAGCGGGAAAACTAGAATGAACGAGTGAGAGAGGGGGAGTGGGTGAGCTCAATGGAGCTCTATCATGACTGCTGCACATTTCTTTGTGGGCATGAAAAGCCGGCAACACAGGCAGGAGCCCAGTACAAAAGGGCAGCCTGCAGCGCTGCCAGAAACTGAATGAGTGAGTGAGAGAGGGGGAATGAGAGCAAGCTGAATGGAGCTGTGTCGAGACTGCTGCCGATTTCTTTGTGGGCAGAAAAAGGCAGCAATGCACACAGGAGCCCAGTACAAAAGGCCAGTCTGCAGCACCGGCAGAAAAGGAGCGAGCGAGTGACAGAGAGGGAGTGAGTGACCTCAACGGAGCTGTGTCAGGACTGCTGCAGATCTCTTTGTGGGCAGAAAAAGCTGCCAATGCAGGTAGGAACCCAGTACAAAAGTGCAGCCTGCAGCACTAGGAGACACAGAACAAGCGAGTGAGGAAGGGGAGAGTGAGTGAGCTCTCCGAAGCTTTGCTGGGACTGCTGCGGATTTCTTTGTGGGCAGATAAAGGCAGCAATGCACGCAGGGGCCCAGTACAAAAGGGTAGCCTTCAGTGGCAGAAGAAATGGAACGAATGAGTTAGAGAGGGGAATTGAGTGAGCCAGCTCAATGGAGCTGTATTGTGACTGCTGCAGATTTCTTTGTGGGCAGAAGAAGGCGGCAACGCAGGCAGGAACCCAGTACAAAAGGGCCGCCTGCAGCACCGGCAGAAACAGAATGATCGAGTAAGAGAGGGGGAGTGAGCAAGCTCAACGGAGCTCTGTTGGGACTGCTGCAGATTTCTTTGTGGGCAGAAAAAGGCGCCAAGAGAGGCAGAAGCCAACTACAAAATGGCAGCCTTCAACGCCAGGAGAAACAGAATGAGTGAATGAGACAGGCAGAGTGAGCGACCTCAACAGAGTTCTGTCAGGACAGCTGAAAATTTCTTTGTGGGCAAAAAAAGGTGCCAACACAGGCAGAAGCCCAGTACAAAAGGACAGCCTGCAGCAGCGAGAGACACAGAATGAGCGAGTGAAGGATGGGGAGTAAGTGAGCTCAACGGAGCTCTGTTGGGACTGCTGCGGATTTCTTTGTGGGCAGGAAAAGGCAGCAATGCACACAGGGGCCCACTACAAAAAGGCAGCTTGCATTAGCGTGAGAAACAGAACGAGCGAAAGGAGAGGGGGACTGAGCGAGCTAAACATAGCCTCTATCGTAACTGCTGCAGATTTCTTTTGGGCAGAAGAAGGTGGCAATGCCAGCAGGAGCCCAGTACAAAAAGGGCATCCTGCAGCTGGCAGAAAATGGAACGAGAGAGTGAGAGAGGGAGAGGGAGCTAGCTCAATTGAACTCTGTCGGGACTGCTGCAGATTGTTTTGTGACCAGAAAAAGGTGCCAACAGAGGCAGGAGCCTAGTACAAAAGGGCAGCCTGCAGCGCCAGGAGAAAAAGAATGAGCCAGTGAGACAAGGGGAATGAGTGACCTCAATGGAGCTCTGTCGGGACAGCTGCGGATTTCTTTGTGGGCAGAAAAAAGCAGCAATATAGGCAGGAGCCCAGTACAAAAGGCCAGCCTGCACAGCAGGCAGAAATGGAATGGGTGACTGAGAGAAGGGGAGTGAGCAAGCTCAACAGACCTGCATCAGGACTGCTGCAGATTTATTTGTGGGCAGAATAAGCCAACGCAGGCAGGAACCCTGTACAAAAGGACAGTCTGCACCTGCAGGAGACACAGAACCAGTGAAAGAGTGAGGGAAGCGGAGTGAGTGAGTCAACAGAGCTCTGTTGGAACTGCTGCAGATTTCATTGTGGGTAGAAAAAGGCAGCAATGCACCCAGGGGCCCAGTACAAAAGGACAGCCTGCAGCGGTGGCATAAACAGAAAGAGTCAGTGAGAGAGGGGGGAGTGAGTGAGCTCAACAGAGCTCTATCGTGACTGCTGTGGATTCCTTTGTGTGCAGAAAAAGGTGGCAATGCAGGCAGAAGCCCAATACAAGAGGCCAGCCTGCAGCGCCAGCAGATACGGAACGAGTGAGTGACAGAGGGGGAGTGAGCAACCTCAACGGACCTGTGTTGGGACTGCAGCAGATTTCTTTGTTGACAGAAAAAGCCACTAACAGAGGCAGGAGCCCAGTACAAAAGGCCAGCCTGCAGCGCAAGGAGAAACAGAATGAGGGAGTCAGAGGGGGGAGTGACCCACTTCAACGGAGCTCTGTCAGGCCATCTGCAGATTTTTGTGGACAGAAAAGGTTGCCAACGCAGGAAGGAGCTCAGTACAAAACAGCAGCCTGCAGCACTAGGAGAAACAGAATGAGCGAGTGACAGACGGCCAGTGAGAGAGCTCAACGGACCAGTGCAATCAACATTCAGCATTGACAAATGCTTGTTTTTTTATTGTGTCCAGAACTGACTGTGTGTGGGGGGTTGCTGGCAGGCTGCGTGTATGCAGTTAAAACACGATTCCCAGAATCATTAACTAGCACTAACCACACAGTGTGTTAACACTTCAAGAAAGCATTTAGTATACCTGTACACCTTATATGCATTAGAGCAACCCCCAGTTGTATGAGCACCTGGTTGCAATTAGTAATCCTGTGCAGAAAAAAAAATAGTGCCACATTAACAGGTTAGCACTGCACAGAAGAATGCTTTTTAAAATAGTATCAGCCATGCTTATCACAATGCAGTGCTAGTTCTGTTACAGTGGTATATGGGCCCCCATTTTCAGGTTAGTGTTGTGCACTCCTCAGTGATGCACCTGAGATAGCGCGCACAGCCACAGAAGGTGGTGGTAAATGGCACTCCCTCCAGTGAGGAGAGAGAATGACCAGTAGGGTGCCGGAGGGCTCAGTAATGGGACACATCCTCTTCAGTGTCTTTATAAGTGGCATAACAGAAAAACTGGAAGGGAGATATGCCTTTTGTAGATGACACCACAATCTGTAATAAGCGTTGATAGGTGCAGATGGAGAGATGAGTGGGACATTAGAAAACTTAAAAGAGTGCTATGGGACATGGCAGTTCGGGTTCAAAGCCAAAAGTGCAACATCAAGCATCTAGGTACTAAAAGCCTAGAGGCTGAGTATAAAATGTAGAGGGAGGCACTTATGGTCACTAAGGAAACCTTTTATACAGCACTGTGCTCTGTATGCAGGAGAGGATTTCTCATTTACATGGCCGTAGTAGTATATATGCACATGCACATGATCAGGGTAGCATCAAGTGATGCTGACTATGACACCGATCCAACCATGCTGCTCCCACAGTGTAATGTTTAGCTCTGCATGCTAACCTTCTGAAAATGGGGCCCTAACTGACTACAAATCCTGGCCGATGCCTCCTTAGATGCAGAAGGTAAACATAAAAGGTTTATCTTACCTATCTCTTTATGTATTGTTTTATCGTATTTTGCTTGCAAAACCTTAATCCGATTTCAAAACATTGTGATGTGACATAAAATGTTTATAACAGACTAGTTAAAATACAGTTTGTTTTCTTCTTTTACCTATATGCTGTCTTTATTTACTTATAAAAACACAGTCTGGTGGGCTGGCCTAGCAGCTTGGTGGTGATTGCACTGCCTCTCATGTCAGCGGCCCAGTTTTGGGGGTGGACCTGCGTTGCACAGGGGTTAGCTGGGGGGGGGAATATGATTGAGCATCTCAGGACTAGAGGGCATGGGATGAAGTTGGAGGAGGACGATTCAGAGGAAACATGAAAGAATTTCTTCTGAACAGGTGGTGGACAAGTGGAACACCCTGCCAGAGGAAGTGGTGGGGGCTGAAACAATCACGGGATTTAAGAATGCATGGGATAGACATAAAGGAATTCTAGAGGTCAGGGGTAAGGGGAAATAGACTTCTAGGAAAACAAACTGAACTTACAAGCTCAAATGGGCAGACTAGGTGGGCCATAGGCCCTTATCTGCCGACACTGTCTATGTATCTATGTATCTCGGGGAATGCTCTCCTCTCAGTGAGGGGAAGTCTGACCACCCCGCTCATCAACATCCACCTAGCTGAGGAGGGCTGGCAGGGCAGTGGAGTTGCATAAGTGGGGGGCTCAAGCAGGCACAAAGCAAGCATGTGTCTTTATATGCAATTGCATCATTCCATGCTTGGCTGCCCAGGGGATGAAACCAAAGGTAGAAACCCCCAATGGCAAAATGATCCAACAACCTGCCGCAGATTTTGCACTGCTAAAGAGGCTCTGCTCATATATGTGTCTCCTTGTCAATGGCCCTCCACCTCCTGGCCCCAACACGGGGGATGTGAGTGGGGGGGATCTCAGAGCAAATACGTCCTGTGGATGGTAAGTGATTGGGCTGGAGATGTCAGTGGGCAAAGGGGTAGCAGGGTGACTAAGGAGATAAAAATCTCTATGGGACAAAAAAAAGAAATAAAACACAGTTTGAGAAGCTCAAACCCCAAAACAGACTGTGCCTGCCTCCAGTGAGGATTCACAGTAAAGTTATTTAGTAAAACAATGCAAATTATATGCATATGTCAGCTAAACTCCTGATGAAAATTGAATACTGAGGATTGCAGCAAGAATATATATTTAAAATAAAACTTAAAACATAATCCATAGAGTACAAACTTGCAATGATTTTGGCTTACACTTCCACAGCTCCTGAAGTGCTTCCCAAGCATTCAACTCAGATAAGTTGCTGGACCTACACAGTAATTAATACACATAAAACAAATCAACACTTTAACTTGGAAAATGCATGCAGCTCCCTATGTATACAGGTATGTTAGGAATATCCTGTATTAGCTTCCTATACAAATGTGTTGTCTGACAGTAAATGAAGGCAGCACTTATTTTAAAGAATAAACTACAGCATTTAAATTAGTTTTAAAAGTTTCTTGTCACATCACAATGGTCTGAAATTTGACTAAAGGTGTGCAAGCAAAACAAAAGGAAAACCCCCATAAAGAAACAGAATAAGAGATAGCCCTGTTTTGTTTACCTTAGCTCTGCAGTTTCAGACATCCTCTCATCAAGCTAGCAGCTAACTGAATGCAACAGGCAATGAGTTCAGATCTAGGGCATTCATGGGGAAGGGGCAGGGGGAATGGGTAGTTTCAGAACATAGTCCATTTCAGTATATAGTTTATTTGTTTCAGTATATAGAGTATGTGAATTTTTCAGTCTACAGTGTATGTGTTTCAATACAGAGTGTATATGTTTCACCATGTAGTGTATTTGTTTCAGTATATAGTGTATGCAGATTTTTCAGTGCATAGTGTATTTATTTCAACAGATAGTGTATGTATTTCAATATAAAGTGAATATGTTTCAATACATAGTGTATTTGTTTCAGTATATAGTGTATGTGCCTTTTTCAGTGTATAGTATATGCATTTCAATAGATAGTATATGTATTTCAATATACAGTGTATTTGTTTCAATATATAGTGTATGCAGATTTTTCAGTGCATAGTGTATTTATTTCAATAGATAGTGTATGTATTTCAATATAAAGTGTAGATGTTTCAATATATAGTGTATTTGTTTCAGTATATAGTGTATATGCTTTTTTCAGTGTGTAGTGTATGCATTTCAATATATAGTGTATTTGTTTCAGTATATAGTGTATGCAGTTTTTTCTCAATATATAGTGTATGTGTTACAATCTATAGAGTATTTGTTTCAGTAGATAGTTTATGTGGATGTTTCAGTCTGTAGTGTATGTATCTCAATAGGTAGTGTATATGTTTCAGTACATAGTACATTTGTTTCAGTATATAGTGTATGTGGATTTTCAGTACTCAGTATGTGGATTTCAGTAGATAGTGTATGCATTTCACTATGCAATGTAAGCATTTCACTATATAGTGTATGAGTTTCACTATATAATATATGTATTTCAGTATACAGTATATGTATATCACTATACGATGTATATATTTCAGTAGATACTGTATGTGGTTCACTACATTGTGTATGTATCTCATTATATAATGTATATATTTCACTATATGATGTATGCATTTCACCATATAGTGTGTGTTTACAGCCAGAGATTCTGAATTATGTCCCTAATGGCTTGCCATAGAATGTAGCAAACTCTTGTTCCTCAGCACATCTCAAAGTGTCACCTCCGGGATTTCAACACTAATTTCTTGAAGCATACAGCAATTCCTTTATTGCTACAGCTCTTTACCAGCTTGCTAGTACATCTACTTTCTGTACTGCTGAGGTTTTACTTAAACTGTCTGCACTGAGACACTTCTAACCTCCTGAGTGTAACCCCAGCAGTTCCCACAGAAAAAAAGAAATTGAACAGCACCTGAACCAAAATGTAGGGAAGGGAGAGGGAAAGTACGCGATGCAGCTCTGCTCGTGTTTGTAGCAGAATGTGTCACAACAGCAGTATGGCAAATACCACTAGAGTACTGGAATTTAAAACTGCTTTTTGTTTGTTTAAAGCAAACTGAGTGTAGCAGACCCAGCCATTGCTCCTCTGCATGTCTCAAAATTTCACCTCCTTATATGACCCTTTCAGCCCCCCCACCAGCATAAATAAGAAACATACATTTTTGCATACAGTCCTGAATGTAACAAACCCATGCTCCTCTGCACATCTCTAAGTGTCACCTCCGGGCTTTCAACACTAATTTCTTGAAGCATACAGCAATTCCTTTATTGCTAAAGCTCTTTGTCAGCTTGCTAGTACATCTGCTTTCTGTACTGCTGAGGTTTTACTTAAACTGTCTGCACTGAGACACTTCTAACCTCCTGAGTGTAACCCCAGCAGTTCCCACAGAAAAAAAGAAATTGAACAGTACCTGAAACCAAAATGTAGGAAAGGGAGAGGGAAAGGTTGCTATGCAGCTCTGCTCAGGTTTGTAGTGGAATGTGGCACAGCAGCAGTACGGCAAATACCACTTGAGTACTGGAATTTAAAACCGCTTTTTCATTTGTTTATAGCAAACTGAATGTAGCAGACCCAGCCATTGCTCCTCTGCATGTCTCCAAATTTTACCTCTTTATATGACCCTTTTATCTCCCCCAGCATAAATGAGAAACATATGTTCTTACATACAGTCCTGAATGTAGCAAACTCATGCTCCTCTGCACATCTCAAAGTTTCACCTCCAAGCTTTCAAAACTAATTTCTTGAATCATACAGCAGTTCCTTTATTCTGCAGCTCTTTGCCAGCTTGTTAGTACATCTGCTTTCCCCCAGAAAAAAAAGAAATTGAACAGTACCTGAAACCAAAATGCAGGGAAGGGAGAGGGAAAGGTCACGATGCAGCTCTGCTCATGTTAGTAGTGGAATGTGGCACAACAGCAGTATGGCAAATACCACTACAGTACTGGAATTTAAAACCGCTTTCTCATTCATCAAAAGCAAACTAAAAAGAAAATATGAGGCAGCAGTGTCACCGGTGTCTTTACTCGGCTGAAGACTAGCGTGGCTTCTTTCAGAGTCCTCTGTAGTGTGGTCTCTAGCATGGTCTCGACTCCTCCTTCCTCTTTCTACTGGCTTCTGGACAAATTGGGACAAAGGCTGCTAGCGGGCCTCTTCTTATACCACTGAAGTCCCGAAAACTCATGCTAGCAGCATGAGATCCATGAGTTACCATGGAACATTTCAAATTCTGGCAAGCCAATACAATTCCACCCATGATCATGGAATCATGGTTAAACAGTGGCCTTGACTATGATGTGCAAATAAAGAGATCGATGCAGGTGTGATGAATGGCAGTACAGAGAGTAAAAAAGTAGGAGCCTGATACAGGCTGAGGAACAAGCCCAGGAGGAGGTCTAGCAACAGGGATGGTTGGGGCTCCAACAGGGGAGAGTCATGGAGGGGGATGACAGGAGCAGGTGGAGGCAGGAAGGAGTTTTAGCTAGTGCCTAAGGGAGATGGTGGTGTGGAGAGATAGATCGAGGAGGGTAACAGGTTCCAGAGGGAGGGAAGACAATAGCAGAAGCCTACTGTCCAGCCAAGGAATGGGAGTGGCAAGGGAGAAAGTGTGAGGATCCCTTGAGTAGAGGGAGTATAAGGCAGAGGGAATGGAACAGAGGACAGAGGAATGATAAGAGGGCAGAGACATGAATCAGTATTTGAAGATGAAGGCAGCACAGTGGGACTGGGGATGTAAGAGTAAGAATAGGATGGATGGGGAAGATTAGAGAGTGCAGTAATGAATACGGGGGGGAGTTAGCAGCAAATCAAATAAAAAAACACTGAAGAAGGTGTCCAGTCTGAAAAAAGGAAGAAGAGGGGGAAGTGCTGTAGACCACATCTGCATAGTCAAGCACTGGGTGCATGTCTGTATGAATTGTATGTCCTTTCAAGATCTTAAAAATGGATATAATCTCCTGAATAGTGAATACTATACATTTTTACAGGTGAGGCATAGATGTTCAAAATGGAAGACTGCTTCTACTGGGTGATCCTCTTTAAGGATAAAAGTAGATTAATTTACATGATGTACAAGGTACTGAGGACCTTGGGAGGTTATTCCTTAGATGAGGTTTAAAAGGGCTGTGAGAGTGTGTCGGTTCAACCAATCCCATATATGGACCAGACTCAGAGCTTAGAAAATGGTTGGGTGAGTGGTCACTGCCTTCCCAACATGGCAGAAGTACCATTGCAAAATTCTGCTCCCATTTTTTCATACCCCTAGAATAACCATATATGTCATCCAGGGAAACTCAAATAAATGCTTGAGAGGATGTCATGGTTCATTATCATACTTTCTGAAGCTACCCCCTAATCCACAGATAATGGCAACTAGCTCATGCAGAACTGGAAGACATTTGGGGCCACCAAATTCCAATCTACCTTTGAAACAATGGTACAGGGATTTGCTTCACTATGGTGAAAGATACAGCAAAGAAGAGAACTTTTTCATAATTTCTATTTAATGGCTGTGAAAGGTCATACCTTTCACTGGCTCTCTATAGTTGTGTCAGTTCTCAGTGAAGAGCAATGAAGGATCCAGTTATTGGCTGATTTAGAAAATTCACATCAGATGTTATGCTCAATAAGGAAAAATACATATAGAAAAATGGGAGAAGCTGAAGATTTACATGGGGATTTGGGATAACATAGATCTAATAGTATACCTGTGTAATTTCATTGAGCAGATTGCATTATTGTTGAAATCAGAATGAGTAAGAGTTATACTGTTAATGTTACTGTTTATTGCTTTGTTGAAACTGAAAACAATATAAAAAGAAGAAACAATTCTTTTTCAGAACAAGCATTTGTCAATGCCAAACATTTGATCCTTGGTAAACAATTTGAGTTTTGCAATTTTGAGCCCACATTTTAAAGATACTTGTTTTAGGATTCACCTCATAGACATAACATGTACCATTTATAGTATATTGGCTGAAATGTAATTTAACACCAGAGGTGTGAAAACAAATCTCATCCAGGATTTAAAAAAATGACATGTCACATGTATGAGGTGGTGTGCAAAAATGGCTAGGTTGAAAGGCTGGAGTCAAAATATTGATAATTAGCAAAGTTATGAGTAACTGTTCAAATAGTGTAACATTCAGTCATAACCTGGGCATTTTATAGTATTTGTACACCAAATTTTCAGTGCAGCCTCCTATTTAACCCACCTAATGAACCCAGTAGTTTAACATTTTCAGATCCCTGCCACAGTGTCATTCCACACCACTAAAGTGTCATTCCACACCACAGGTACAAAAACACATTTTGGTCAGGATCTGAAAAATGACAGCTGCCACATTCATGAGGTGCTATGAAGAAATGGCTATGTTTGAAATTTGGGGTCAAAATATTGAAAATTACCAAAGTTACAATCCTGCATTCATAAATCTTAATGTAGGATCATAGCTTTGTTTTTTTAATATTTCTGCCCCACATTTTCAACATAGCCATCTTATGATCTCATCTCATGAACAAGTGCAGAGAAAATATTCATTTCCTGCCTGAAAGGTGATTTCATGCAACAACTACAAAATCACCTTTTGGGGCAAGAAAACACATTTTGGCCAGGATTTGAAAAATGACAGCTGTCACATTCATGAAGTGCTATAAAGAAATGGCTACAGTATGTTGAAAATTTGGGGTCAAAATGTTGAAAATTACCAAAGTTAAGAGCCTGCATTCTCAAATTTTAATGTAGTCTCATAACATTGTTGTTCTTTTCATATTTTTACACCAAATTTTCAACATATCCTTCTTATGACCCCACCTCATGAACAAGGGCAGAGTAAATGTTCTTCTCCTGCCCAAAAGGTGATTTTGTGCTGCAACTGTGAAATCACCTTTTGGGAGAGATATACCTAACATCACTTGTATGTTTCATGAGGTGGTGTCCCAAAAAAGGTAGGTTGAAAATTTGGGGTAAAAATATTAAAAAATGTTCAAGATATGCTACTAATTTCAAAACTCCATTAAAATATATTGAATCGCATACCTGGTATCCTCAGTTCTTGGTCCAGCTTTGAAGAGTGAAGCGTGTCTGTGGTCAGGAGAAGGTCATGGCATGGGACCCCTGGATGGTAAGTAAGGGCTTGGGGTGGTGTGGGGTGGTGGTTGCTGAGTGGGAGGGGTTGGGTGGGGGGAACTAATGGTGCAACAGATATTGAGGGACCATTTTCTTTTCTATAGGCTTAAAAAAAAACAGAGGGAATGTTTTCTGTATTTCAGGTTTGGACACTGGAGGATTTGGCACCTCCAGTGCCAGTCTTATATTTGGGGGGTGGGGGATGCTGAGTGGGAGGCTAGGGTGGGGGTAACAGTTACAGGGGTGCAGGCAGTAGGCACTGGAGGACTGGGGTCTCATAGTATCAGTGATAGAAATGAGGAGGGAAGTCACCTTTGCTATAGACATCGATGGACCATTTTCTTTTTTACAGGTATTTGAAAAGAAATGCTGAGGGTAGGGTTTTCTTTATTTTAGGTTTTGACACAGGGGGATTAGTCGCCGCCAGTGTCAGTGTTATGTTTGTGGTGGGGGTGCTGAGAGGGAAGGTCAGGTGGGGAACAACATTTAGGGGGCACCACCAGCAGACACTGAGGGTTGTTTTTCTTCATTACAGGCAATACATTTAATAAAAATGATACTAGAGGACTGTGTACCCCCAGCAGCAGTGTTATATTTGTTGGGGGTGGTGAGTGCTGCTGAGAAGGTGGGTCGGGTGGGGGAGAACAGTTGTAGAGATTGCCAGCAACAGATATTGGTGAATGGTTTTCTTTTATAACAGGCCATTTGTTTTGTATTTTTATATTCCTGTTCTGAGTCGGACCTGAAAAGGGGCCTTTGGGCCAGTGTCATTTACCCAGTTAAAATAAATAAATAATAATAAAAAATAAAAATAAATATATTTAATAAAAATGACACTGGAGGATTGGGCACCCCCAGTGTCAGTGTTATGTTTGTTGGGGTGGGGTGGGGTTGTGGGTGCTGAGAGGGAGGGAGGGTTTCTTGGGGGAAGAACAGTTATGGAACCCCAGCAACAGACATCGATGGACGGTTTTCATTGTTGGAATGTTAGAAATGTCAGTGACTTTGGGCATGCGCATTAGCATGAATGCAAATGCACATGCCAGAGTCATGGATCCAAACACTGGCTCCAGAAGTTGAAAGCCAAGCAGCCGTTTGTTGACACAGCTTTACGTAGATCAAAGAACTGAAGCCCTCTCTGATTGGAGCGGCTTTGGTCCTTTGAAGTACAAGAAGTTTCTGCCCACAAAGCCGAGAACTGCTTCGTACTACAGTGCCTGGTCATTGAAGTAGACTGCAGAGCCCCTGGTGTTGTGAACTGCAATGGGCTCAGCAGTGACACACCTCCCAAATCCCCTTGTACTCATTCCAAAACATTTTTGTTGCTTACGAATCAAATGTAAATAGGACACCAATGGACTTTTACCTGGACTTCATACAAAAATCAACTATACTAAAGGATGTCCCAGCTTTTGGAGGTTATAGTATTAATTTGAAAAATACTGTCTAATTTTTACCAGACAAATGCTGTAACTGTTGAAACTGTGTGATGATAGTTATGAAACTGTATTGTGGTTCTTTTTCTCAATAAACCAGATTTACAGAAAAAAAATAAAATAACAGAGAAAATGTAACACTGTGGGTACAGGAGTAAGCAATGCAAAGAAAGAGAAGGTATGTGGGGGAAACAGGTAAATAGGCAAAAGCAGACCCAAACTGTGAAAACAAAAGCTGTTCAATGCTTCATAAAAGCCCCTGCAAGTGCACTGTGAAAGTACCACCAATACCCTGTTATTTCTTATTCCATATGTGACAACCTGGAAGACCTGATAGTATGGAGTAGTGCTTTGCACTGCCATGAGAGAAACTCTAGAGAAATCCTAGGTGTGTACCACAACTCCACTCAAATTTGGGCCATCAGAGTCTGGCAGCATCAGTGAGGGGATGATTTAAGCCTCAGGGGAGGGCCACTGTCTGATCAACATGCAGTACCTCAAGTGTGGTGCAGTTTTGTTGAAGGAGAGTTGAGAATTTGGAAGAAAATAGGGGATAGAATGGAGTCTCTTTTAAAAGGAAGGTGAAAGGCCAAGCCCACCATGTAGATGGTAGATGGGTAGATTGAATCCAAATTGTCTGACTTGAATGGTGACCATGTGTTACCTGCTTCGAAACAGTAATAAATAATGGCATGGAGAGCCTGCCTTCTGAAATATAGAGAGTAGAATAAAAATACATTCCCGGATCACTAGGCTATAAGTATGATTATATATTCTGTATATACTATTCTCATTATCTACACTCTGGAGTTTTAAATTGTGTTTCAATGTCAAATGATGCTTCACTCAGAAGATACAAATTTGCAATGTATTCATTCTCACCATTAATCTTTCGCTAATAACATCTGCCTATATTCAAGAAACAAAATGAATTCTCTGGATATGTAGCACCATACAGTAATAATAATTTTGTTTAAAATTAACTGTTACATTTTCAGCTGAATATATTCTACCTACCAGCCCGGCATGTGATTATACCTCTCCAAAGCCAAAGAAAATTGCCAGTTTTCTCCACTACTCCTTCATTTGTCTCCTCCACCTACTAAGTATCCTCATGAGTTCCCTTCAGTCATTGCCACAGTTCCATGTCATAACAGTGATTAAATATTGGCAAAATTCTAAACAGCAAATCCTAAATAGCGCATACATTAACAGCCCACTGAAATTTCAGCGACATGGATTTTTTAGTGAAATGCAATAAAGTGTACAATAAACCTGGTGGCCTTTTGTGCTAGTGGGGGCTATGCCCCCACACACTTCACAGGGTGCTGTGCTCCCCAGACCCCCCCACATTTTTAGGATTATTTCTCCTGGGTGCACCTGGACACAGGGGCAGGTTAGCACCCCAGAGTTGCCATGTAACCCCTATTGCTGTTCATACAGGGTTGCCATTATTACTGTGGCCATTCTTTACTCACTGTTTTGGAATCACTGATATTTACTCACTGTTATGACATGCTATGATTGCGGCTGCTTATCTTTCCTGCTGCTGATGCTCCATCCAACTTGTGCCTACAGATTGCATCTGTTGCCCCTGTTCTGTAATACTTCACATGATGTCCAGTGTATTATTGTTCATTGTTTGTACCACAGTTACTTCCACAAGTTATGTAAACAATATGTATCCTTATGCCTAGTGCACTTGCTGGGTTAACAATATTTAAATAAAAAAATAAAGGAGTCTTCTACCAGAACCAGGAGTACATGATCAAGTTGATTTAGGCAGTAGGGGCAAGCCCCCTTCCCAGGCATCAGCATGTGATGTCAACCTTTAGAACAAAATGTCATAATTAACACCTAGTTTGTATCTAATGGGAAGTAACTGTATCATGCTTGATACAGCTCCACCTTTTCTGCTAGAAGACATTCAGCAGCAGCAAAGACTACATTCACTCCTCAGAGCCATCATTCATTCACATGGACTATGTTCCAGCCTTTGACTGGCTGGACTGGGATTATAGGCTTAGAATGTAAATCCAGGAACCTCAAGAGCTGGATGAATGCTAATAGACTATTGGACTGGTGAAAACTGTAATTAAATAGAGTGATTCTATGAATCCCAATTACCATTTTTCTAAAAATCAGAGCTCAGTTTAATAAGAAAGCAGTAAGGAATCATTTAAATGTGACAATATCAGTAAATGGATTTGAAAAATGTAAAAACATGTACAAGTGGATAGTCATGTGTAAGCTAGAATTGAGGAGCTTATTTGGCAATTGATTTAGATAAGATAGCCCTTCTGAAATGTAATATCACATTTGGCCCCTTCCCAGATGACACTAAGATCTACCATAGGGTTGACACCCCAGGGAGAGTAGAGAAAATGAGAAGGGACCTAAGCAAGCTAGATGAATGTTCAAGAGTGTGGCAGTTTGGTTTCAATGCTAAAAAATGCAAAATCATGCATTTGGGGTGCGGAAAACTCGGGGGTAGGAGTACTAGATATGGGGAGGTTCTGATGGTCACTGACCAGGAAAGGGACCTGTGAGTGATCATTTTTGATGACATAAAGGTGACCAGACAATGTGAAAAAGCTGTAGGAAGAGCCAGCAGGATACTAGGGTGCATAGGGAGAGGAATCACTAGCAGGAGAAAGAGGTGGTGATGTCACTGTGAAGATCATTCATGAGGCCTCGTCTAGAATACTGTGTCCAGTTCTGGAGACCTTATCTCTGGAAGGACATAGAGTGGAAGCAATTCAAAGAAGAGTAACTAAAATGATGCACGGTTTGCACCAGAAAACATATGAGGAGAGACTAAAGGACCTCAATATGTATTCACTTGAAGTGAAAAGTGAGGGGGGTATGATACTTTCAAATACCTCAGGGGTATAAATAAGGTTCATTGGGTAGCATATTTCAGAAGAAAATAGGTACAAGGACAGTGGGTCATGATATGAGATGGGAGGGGGGTAGACCAGGGGGTAATGTGAGGAAGCACTTCTTCATGGAAAGGATGGGGGACCCATGGAACAGCCTCCCCGTGGAGGTGGTAGTTGCAAAAACAGTAGGGGAAAATTCAAAATGCATGGGATAGACATAAGGGAGCCCTAACAACAGAGAAGAGAGGGTAAGCCTTGGACCAATTAGGGTCTGCGATTAACACAGTAGGTAGGAAAAATCAGGCAGACAGAATGGACTGGGCAGTCCTTATCTGCTGACAAATTCTATGTTTATATTTTTAGTTGACACCAAGGTCTGTCTGGGATGGGACACAGTTGTGGGGGGTGCCACTGACTTGGACTGCTTGACTTTGGATGAAGTGAAGGAAAGATTTGCACTGGACACCAGGGTTTGCTTGGTATGAAATGGGGTGAAGGTGTGTGGTACCAGGGTTTGCTTGGTGTGAAATGGGGTGAAGGTGTGTGGTACCTCTAGACACCATGGATTGCTTGCATTTGATGGGCTGAGGGAGGGGTGACACTGGAGGCCAGAGAGTCCAGACCAGAAAGTACAGTCAATGTTGGTCTTCAAGTGTGCAAATATCAGAACTGGCTGGTATATATTAGAGAACAGGGAGGCTCTGCCCAGACCACTATACTTGTCTAAACGAGTGTGACAGGTGGGTGACAATCAAGGCACTGCCATAGAAACCAGTTCAGAAAATCTGCAACTATGGATTGCACATTACAGTAGGACAAAACTCATCAACTCAAAGAAAAAATACAGTACAGGAGGAACAATGGTATTTCAAACGAAGATAAACATATAACTTTCTTCTAGTTAATCCTTTGCATTTTAAGTTCCTCAAACCTGAACAGCTAAGGATCCACTTCATAAGCACAGTAAGGCACTCCAGGTGTATGTGCACTAGATACTTCTAGAGCACAGCCAGGAACTGAAGGCACTCAACCTGCAGCCTCGTGCCTTACTACGCCCCTGGCCATGTGCTAGAAGTGTCTAGCGCACACCCCATCGTGTTTTATTGCTTACATATAACATACTGCAAGTGCATACAAAAGTAAACAGAGTTAAACAAATATATGAAGAGCTGCTGTGATGTGCAAATAAAGAGCTCAAAGCAGGTGGGCTGAATGGCAGTATAGAATGTACAAAGGAAGACGCCTGATACTGATTGAGGTAGAAAGCCAGGAGGAGCTCTGACAACAGTGATGGTAGGGGCTCTAAAAGGCGAGGATTATGGAGGGGAGGATAGGAGCAGGTGGGGATGGGTATGAGTTTTATCTGGTGCCTAAGGGAGATGTGGAGGGAGAGAGATGGAAATGGGAGTGGAACAGGTCCAGAAGGAGTGCAGGAAGGTAACAGGAGGAAGCCTACTGCCTAGCCCAACAATGAAGGTGGAGAAGAAAGAAGGTGCGAGGATCCCTTGAGCAGAGGGAATGGGAGAGAGGAGAGAGGAGAGAGAGAGAAAAGGGAACGGTATGAGGGCAAGGACCTGAACCAGTATTTTGAGATGAAGGAAGTGCAGTGGGACTGGCTCTGTGAGGATAAGTGGAGAATGGACAAGGAAGAGTAGAGGGGGCAGTGGTGAGTACAAGGCTATGAGTTAGTAGCAAGGCAACAAAAGGCATTGTGAGGATGTCCAGTCTGGGAAGAGAAGAAGTGGTAGTGGTGCCATAGACCACATCTGCGTTGTTGAAGACCAGGAGCATGACTGTGTGAATTGTACAACTTTTGCAGATCTTAAAAACAGATTTAATTTCCTAAACAGTGACCAGTATACATTTTTACAGGTGAGACATTATGTACTGATAGGGGAAAACAGAGTCCTACTAACTAGAATGATGTTCAAATTGGAAAACTGCTTCCATTGGGTGATCCGTTTAAAGATTAAAAGTAAATCAATTTTCATGATGTGCAAGGTGCTAAGGACCTTGGGGGCTCATTCCTTAGATTAAGTTAGGAGGGCCTGGGAGAGTGTGTCAGGCCAGCTAATCCCAGATACGGATTGGACTCAGAGCACAGAAAAAGGTTGGAAGATCAACACCTCCCTGGCATAACTGGAGAACCACTGCAGAAGTCTGGGTTATTTTTAATTTTTATTTTCATACAATAACTGCACATTTTAACCAAACAAAATCAGATAAATGCTTGAGGGAATTGTCATGATAGTGGAACACATTACCAGACTTTTTGGAACTGCCTCCTAAAACAGAGATATTGGCAAATAGTTAATGAGGAACTGGAAGGCATTTGGGGCCACCAAATTCCAATCTACCTTTGAAATACTATTACTGGGACTCGTTCCATCATGGCTAAAGAGACAACAACAGAAAGACTTGTTTCATATTTTCTATTTAATGGTCATGAAAGATCATACCTGTCACTTGGCTCTCCACAGTTGTGCCAAGACTCACTAAGTGGCAGGGGAGGATCCAACAAGTGGCAGATATGGAAACAATCACAGCAGATCTTAACCTCAATAAGGAAAATACCTAAAAATGTGAGAAGTGGTAAAGCTACATGAGGGTAGGGGCAACATTGACCTAACAATATACCTGTTTAATTTCATTGGGGGATTGTATTATTGTGGAAATCAGAATAACTAAGAGTCACACCTGTTGTTAATGTTACTGCTTATTGCTTTGTTGTTGAAACGAAAAACAATATAAAAACAAGAACCACTTCTTTTTTTCAGAAAAAGGACACCAGTGAACTTTTTACATACTCTTCATGCAAAATATGAACTATTCTAGAGGACCTCAGAGGTTCTGGCAATTATAATATTAGTATCGTGCATGGGTATGCATGATTGCCAATGGAATTCAATGAATTCCTAATGTTGTACCATTGTAGTGATGTCAAGAGGTTGTTGTACCCTTTTGAGTATGTCACTACAATGGTACAAAAACATTGAATGCCAGTGCGCACACTGGTGCTGCCACCTCTGATTGTAGTGCCAGCATTCAAACTGTTTTTAAAACTGGCTATATGACTACCAATCCTGGCTTGTGAGCGCAGTACCATGACAGCCACAGAAAGAAATAATCGGAGATTTAGTGTGTGTGAGTGGGACCCAGAAGCAGGGGACAGAGTGGGGCTTGTTCATTGGGAGGGGAGTTCAAAACAGCCACAGTTCTGTGTTAACAGTCCTCTCAAGAAATGTGTCATTGATGAACTGTTGCCTATATACTCAACAGTTAACAACAATGCTGTGTCCACTTCTGGAGGCTGACATGACAATGTAGACCTCTCGAGCTTCTCTCTCAAGGTCTACCTGGTTGTCATGACAAACTCTTGAAGTGGACACAGCATTGTTGTTTACTGTCTGTTGCCCATCCATTATTCTCTTGTTAAAAAATACTGTCTAATTTGTACCAGAAAAATTATGTTGTTAATGCTGTAACTGTTGAAATTGTATGATGATATGTATACTATTGTATTGTAATTCTGTTTCTCAATAAACCAGAGTTACAAAAAAGAAAAAAAAGACAAAAAGAAACATGGTGGATATGGGTGTAGACAGGTAAATAAACAAAAGCAGACCCAAACTGCTTTAAAATAAAAGCAGTTCTATAGTTCATATAAGACCCTGAGAGTGCACTGTGAAAGTACTAACTCCACCATATCATGTCTTACAGCTTAAGTAACAAACTGAATTCCTGATTGTATAGTAGCATTTCTTTGCACTGCCATGAGAGACATCCTGGGTGTGTACCACAACTCCACTCAAATTTGAATCATCAGAGCCTGATAGCATCACTGAGGGGATATTTTAAGCCGTAGTGGAGGACCACTGTCTGATTGCCACATGGTACAGAAAGTGTAATGTAGTTGCAGTGATTTTATTGAAGGAGATTTGAGGAGAACGAGAAGAAAATGAGGCAAAGTGGAGCTGCCTTTAAAAGAAAAGTGAAAAGCCAAGCTCACCACATAGATGGGAATCCAAAAGGTCAGGCTTGAATGGTGACCACGTGTAACCTGCTTGGGAAGAGTAATAAATAATAATGGCATGGCGAGCTTGCCCACTAAAATATAGAGAGTAGAACAACAATACTGTACATTCCAGGATCATTAGGCTGTAAGTATGACTATATGAATAATATTCTCATTATCTAGACTCAGGAGTTTTAAATTGTGTCAAAATGTCAAATGCTGTATCACCCAGAAAATACAAATCAGAAATGTATTTGTTTTGATCTTTAATCTTCTGCTAAAAATATCTGCCTATGCCTATTCCCAAAGAGTAAAATGAATTATCTGGGTATGGAGCACCATATAATAATAATAATAATTTTGTTTTGAATTAACTATTACATTTTTTAGCTGAATATGCTTTACCTACCAGTCTAGCATGTGATTATATACAGTATCTCAGAAGCCAAAGAAAAATGCCATTGTTTTCCCCATCACTCCTTCACTCATGGTCACCTCCATCTACTAAGTATCCTCCATGAGTTCCCTTCAGCCATTGTTACTGCCTGTCAGATTGCTGCTAAACCTTCATCCAGTTTGTGCCTACTGATTGTGTCTGCTTTTATCCATGGCCCTATTCTGTACTACTTCTCATGATGTCCAGTGCATTACTGTTTATTGTTCATACCACACTGTAACTTCCACAGATTGTGCCAGAAATACATATCTTTATGCCTAGTCCACTTGCTGGGTTAACGATAATGAAATAAAAAAAATAGTGGGGTCTTCCACCAGCATCAGGAGTAAATGATCAAGTTTATATAGGTAGTAGGGGCAAGCCCCCTTCTCTGGTATCAGCATGTGATGTTAGCCTTTAGAGCTTACTGTCACAATGCCCTGTATTTGATGTTAATGCCTAGTGTGTATCAAATGGGATGGAACACTATCATGCTTTATACCCTTCCATCTTTTCTACCACAAGCCATTCACAGAACAGCAGACACAGTATTCCCTCTTCAGAGGCATCACAAATTCACATGGACCTTGCTCTCACCTTTCACAGCCTGGACTAGGGTCATTGGCTTGAAATGTAATCTCAGGACACTCAGGAGCTGGGTGAATTCTAATAGACTATTCGACTGGTGAAAACAGTGGCTGAATAGTAGGGACTCTATGAACCACAGTGACTATTTTTCTTAACAAATTCTGGTCATAGCCGATATGGCTGTAGAGAGCTTTTAGGAGTGGCAAGAGCATGGAAAAGAATATGCAGTGCTTTCGCTGCACCAGAGTCAGATGTAAGTAATACTGCAGCAATTACAGTACTGCGCACTCATGATACTCGCACATGTGAAGTCTGCCCTGTAGTCAGCCCTGCACAACATGATGATTCTGACATAACTATGTATGCACCATAGTCATGCATGCACAGTTTGTTAACATCACCATGTTGCACACAGTGGCCATCAGTACTGCAGTTGCAGATCAGAAAAGTAGTGCACTGGGAAGTGGGTATGTTTATGCAGCTTGTGGAGGGGAAGGGCTGCATAAACAGAATCACTGGAAACTATGTCGGAGCACTGTGGCAGCACATGAAACAGCGGTCTGGTTACATGCTTCCACAGTGCTGTTATACAAATCTGATGATGGCAGAACATCTGTGGAGCTTGGCCCATGCAGCCATACAAATCAGACTCAGGAGGAGTCTATTAACAAACTAAAGATCTGGTCTGGACTTGCTCATCATCACAATCACTTTCTCATTCTTTTCTAAGCAATAATTTCTGAAAATATGCCTTAATCATATTGATCTCAGTGCTGGTAGACTACTTCTGGTTTTCCCCTGATTGTATTAGGTGGGGGTAGTAGCAGTCTTGAAGTGGTGGCATGCTCTGGAAAAAAGTGGTCCACATGCTCATCTGCACGTTTTAGAAATGATGCCTTTCCTTGTTTTTGCTGTAAAGAAACTAGCCCCTTTAACATAAAAACAAGGAGTCAGTTATGGCCTCCACCCCCCCTTTTTGCTTCAAGTAAGGAACGTCATAGCGGGTTTGCATCAGATGTGCAGTGGCAGCCATAGATGCAAAATATTGTTAAACAGTAATCAACTGTATATAAAAGCTCTTTTTTTTGAATGTGCGCTTTCTTACTGTTATCAATACCTCTCCACCCATGTGTACTCTGACCCTGAATTTCTCTACCCCAAGTGCATTATTTTTCATTTTTGTGCTCAGGACAAAAAAGCCTTTCAAATGAGGGTAGTCACTAATTTAAATTCTTTATATTTTTTTTATGTTTGCTTGCACATGTGCAAGAAACATCTTGTGGTAGAATGACATTTCAGAGGTGTGTCAGGGGCAAGTCCAATGCACAACAATCTACAGTGGGCTTCTCCCTGGCAGACCAATGAGCATGCAACCAGACTGTGACACTAGTCATAGTTTCACAGTTGGAATTTGTTCTCTAGTTGAAAGAAATAAAGTACTCAAATGAGAGCGCTTCATTCCTTTCATTCATGCCCTTACTGATCTTACTGCTTGTCTCCCCACCCATCCTGCAGATGTCCGAGTACCCAGCCATACACTGCACCCCCCACTCTTTGTGTCTTAAGCAGTAAACAGTCATAGCAGTGAAGAACAAATAAATATTATTTATCCTTCCCCAGACAGATGTTCACGTTGAACTTGTTTTTGTCTCTGTGTGAATAACAGTGCGTGTTCTTGTCCCTGAGCTCCTCTCTCTCCAGTGCTTCATGTATGCCACAATGCCCAGCCTGAGCATTGCTCTCCGTGATGGTACTCACTGACCCATCCTGTGGATCTCCTAGTGTCTATTCTTCCTCAGTGTGTCCCCAACCCCTCCACACAATACAAGGAGCAAAAGTGCTGAGAAGTGAGGCAGCATTACCTGAAGAGCTATAGCTTAACCCTGGATGGCAAAGAAAGAGAGACATGGGCTCCAGGGACAGACACCAAGAGTGAGAGGCAGCAGAACCCCCCCCAAAAGAGAACACATGATTGAAAGAGGTGGTGAATGGCGCCAGTGTCAGGGACAGGGTGGAGACAGAGCCCCCAAACAGTGACAGCAACATGTTGAGATGTGGCGAGTAAGTGGAATGAGAGTGATCACCAGGTGACAGGCTGTCACTTTTACAACACCACCTTGGCAGCATGAAATTGGGGGCAGTGCAATGTAGTGACCATAACCACAATGACCAGTGGGTCCCAGATCTGCACATGAACAAACATTCATTTAAATGGGTGGCCTGTCCCTTAGCAGTGTCTACTCCATCCCCTCCACCACACCTACCACTCCCAGCCCCCGAGAGAGACACAATAACAATGACAGCTGCTTTCAGTGCGGCATATATGTGCAGGTCCAATCTATTCCAATCAGAGATGGAGTCAACCCCTCCCCAAAAGAGAAGTGAAGTACAGAGTACGCCCAAGTTTGGTTGCCATTCATTTTATTTCCGCTCACTCTTACGGCTCCTTGCTGTCGGTCTGACTCTCTGTTTGTCTTTCTGAAGCTTAGTGGAAACAGACATCACATGCAGCAAGGCAGAGAAAGTGGCAGCAAGAGTGCCATAACCGAGACAGAGAGCAGTGCTGCAGAGTTTTCCTTTCACTGTGGGGGAGAAGACATTAGAAAGAGAAAGAATGAGAGACCAGGAGAGAAAGTGTAAAACAAACTTGGTGCATCTATTCCACCACTGCACAAAAGGAACACCCAGACAGAGCCAGAGACAAATATGAGGGTCACATATTAGCCCCTTTACATTGACTAGCACAGTGTAGGGTGGACACTGGATGGGCACCCCTGGGTAGTTGCTGCCCCCTACACCTCCAGCTCACATTAGCACATATGAAACAATCTGCAGTAGCCACAGACTGACCTAGGTTACTCCTCCTCCCCTCCACACACATCCCACTCCAGATGGCTCTGGGAGAATGATGACCCATCCCCCATCCCACCTCCACACAAGGGTAGCAGCCTGCAACAGCCAGGGATAGAGATGCAAGTTGCACATCTGCCCCTTCATACCCGTCCCTTCTTCACCAGACCTAACATGAAGGTTGGAGTGGACTTTTGGTGACTGGCACTTCCTCACCCTATGCCACACCTCTACATTTGCAGAACACTTCTTTAGCCAGAGGATCTCCCACCTAATGTGCTCTACCCATGGACAGCACTCTGAAGTAATGAGATATAAAAATGTGGATCTTGTATCTGCCCCTCCATAACTATTTCCACTCCGCTGGGTGGTTGGGGGGTAGGATACAAAGGGTGCTCCTGAGTGACTGGTGCCCCTCTTGCACCCCTACCTATCAACCCACTACTTTACAGCAGCCAGAGAAGAGATGTGGATTGCACGTCTGCCCCATCATAAACTGTGCCCATTCTAAAATGTTTCACACACAGGCCCGAGTGGGGTCTAGGACGGTGGCCATTAAGTGACTGTCCCCCCATCCCACCTCCACATATGGGGAGCACTTCTCCCCCTCCATTACACATTTGCACATAGAGAGCACTCCTGCCACTGCATGCCTCCTTTGCATATGGGGAGCAATTCTCCTTCTCCAGCCCTCTTCCACATGATGGACATAGTGTTTTATGTAATCATATTTGGTCTCAATCCTTGTTGAATGCAACATTGTACATATTGTATATACTAATGTAAAGAACATTTCTTTATTTTGATTTATATTCTGTGTCCTTAATTTTTGCTCTCACACCATGTATTGTCTTTATCATTGCTTGTACAAGAGACCTCCTTTAAAATGAGCTTGCTCAATGGATTTTATCCCTCCACAATAAACTTGAACTTGAACATCGAAAGCACTCTTCCCTCCATTCCATTTCCACACATACTGTTTGTATCATTACTCCACCTCATCCCACCTCCTTACACTGTGAGAACTCATCCCCTGACCCTTCCAGTGTTTCTCCCACTACATTTCACCTCCCCCACATGGTGATCACTTCCCCACTGCATCCCACTTCCTGCACATAGGGAGCACTCCTCCCTCTCCATTAAACCTGCACACATGGGGAGATTTCCTCCCACTTCATATCAATTCTGTAGCTGTAGAGCACTCCACCCCTTCATCCCACTGCCCCTACATGAGAAGCATTGCTCCCCATCCATCCATCCCACTCCTACACATGGGGACACCTCTGCAAATTAGCATCACTCCTCCTCTACCACCATCCCACCTCTGCATAATGACGGTACTCCTAACCCCATTCCATCTTTGCACATGGGAGCACTCTGCAACAGCCAGAGACAAAGATGTCAGTCAGGAATCTGCCTTTCCACATTGATTACCAATCCAGATGACAAGCTTCAATTTGGACAGAACATCGATGGGGTTGAGATGTAATGAGTGGGTTGCCCTTGGAGATGGTGTCGGTACCCCTCACCATCTCTCAGAATGAGAGAAGTCCCCCCTCCAAATCAAACTTTATTCTTTTCTCCACTCACCACTTTTATGCTGATTATTCTCCTATAGGCCACTAGGCCAGGGGAGATTTTTCCTCAACCTCTCCTGTCTTCTCTTCGGACCACACCACCAGTCCAGCCAGTGTCCAGCACAGTCAAGAAGATGTACCATGCGTTACACGCAGCTCAGCACTGGATGGGTCAGTTCTTTAGTAGACCATACTTCAAGTTCTCCCATAGTTCAGCTGAGGCTTGTCGCTGTACAGATGATTCAGCACAGCAGTACGTGCACTAGTCTGTCTCACCAGGCTTCTCCTGCTTTTTCTGTTGATGATGTCTGCATCTCCCTTAGCCATCAACAGTCCCATGCATGCACATTGTGTCACAACTAGCTCCAACTGCTATGGAGACTGCTAAGGCACTGAGTTTTTTTTAGCAACTGAACCTGATCCAATCCAAAAATAAAATACAGGAATTTGTAATTTTCTGAGGTAATTTTGGGGGGGTGGGGTTGAACTCCCTGAACACCCCCCTGCCTATGTCCATGCAATCCACAACAGTTCAGACACATGCAGTTCTTACACTTAAAGGCACTTGTCCCAGCCCCCCCGCCTATCCCAGCACACAAATGAACACGAACCACGACCCCTCCCACTTCTTCTGTTAGCAGCAAGGATTCCTCACTCTTAAGCAGTCAGTCCTGTACTGGTAGCAGAGTTGGGCATCTGGGGCTCCAATTGGACCCGTTGCTGTAACTGAGCTTGAGCCTGCACAAATACAACAGGGCAGCTAAACTGAGTCCTCTTAATCCCTACAGGTGGAGGGCTGCTGCACAGATGATTGCTACAGCCACTCAGGCACCACTGGGGATTTAAAACAAGAGCTGGACTATGGCAGGCAGCCTGCTATCCCCCTCCTCCTCCTCCTCCTCCTCCTACACTGACTACTTGAAGCACTTGCCCAGCTCCTCCTCTGCTATCAGTGCCCACCAACGGTCAGTAGTGTCAGTGGGTGGCCCTCATTGGAGTGGTCAAGCAAGCTCCTCAAATAGTTACTGGCCACCTCAACTGATACCCTTTTGCCTTCCTTCTGTGTCTGGTTGCATTTGCTTGATTTCAAACACCCAATACACTATTTTTCTAGTATCTACTTAGATGCAGAATATTAAATATATAAAAATAAGATTTAATTGGTTGGAAGAAGATAAAAGCCTTTATTATGGCTCGGCTTCAATGTATGGTTGGAGAATGCTGAAATCTCATCTTAATTGTTTTACTTCCTTATTGCTGTTTTGTATTTTCAGGTTAAATCAGAAATAATAAAATATTTTTGTTTTTGCGAGGATAGAAGCTTTTATTATGGCTCTTTTTGATTTGATCCACACACACTGAAGTGTTGAAGCAGTGAGATCACTATGATGTTGGCAGCCTTGCACCATTCCTCTGATCATAACAATATGAATCACAAAGGATGTATAATTGTAGGTCTATATTTAAATGGCTTTAAGTAAGCAATAAAGCACAAAGGGGTGTGTGTAAAACATATTTTACAGCATGGCCAAGGGCATAGTAAGGCATGAGGCCAAAGGTAGAGTGACTTCAATGGCTGGACATACTGTAAAATATGTTTTACACACATCCCTGAGTGTATTATTGTGCTTATAACATTGACTTTTTTTTTACTTTTTACTGTTTGGAAAAGCATGTGTATATGTAGAAACAGTAGATTCACTTGTGTGCATTTGTTATAAAATTGTCCTTCTGCCCACTGCAAGTGATGTAATTGATGATGTCATTGTATTATTACTTACTTTTTTCCTGTTTTTTTTCTGTTTTTCTCCACATTCAAGATATGGAATGTTTATCATGGAATGTTTACCATGGAATACATGGACTCAAAATTCTGCTCACTTCCACTGGCAGAATATTTCTTTCCTAACACACTGTACACACAGAAAACAAAGGCCTTTGTTACAGCCAGAGACTTGATTATCTCACTGGCAGGTCAAGAAGAAGAAGAGAATTCCCTGATGAGCAGGTAAAGATAGAATGGGGATTTTTCACTGTCAGCAAAGAAACAGTTGTAGTGAAAACTATTAAAAATACTTAATGTTTCTAATTTGTTTATGAATGTAAGGAGAGTGTGATAATCTGGGAAACAGCATTTAATTAGTTTGTTTTATTTTGTATTTAAGGTAGTTTTATTTTAGGGCCCAGCTGAAGTTTTTTTACAGTGTAAAGGCAGCAGCCATGTTTGTGGTGGAAGATCAGGTCTGGCTGTAGAGGGGTAACTGAAATGCTTGTGTTCCAGTTGCCCATTCATCTGGGTTTCAGACTCTTCACTGCTGAACAGTCCTTTTTCTTAACCATGTGTAAACCATATTTTACACATAAATAAGAGCCAATCAGATTGCTGGATTTTACCCTGCCATTTTATAATTATTTATAATCACACACGAAGAAGAATGGTCTTAATGAGTTCATTTAAGATTTTATAATTTGACCTTTTCCAGTTTTAATGACCTCCCGATCCTGGAGACTTCAATCTGTTTTATCTAAACATTTCTTTGCTCAGTTTATCAATAGTCCAATAAGATTTAGAATAAAATTACTTTAGAACAAAAACTGTATAAACTTTGGGTTTGATTTTGCACAAATATTAACTTCTATCTGAGCTGAAAATGCATAGGAGATTAGTTGTACATACTTTTGTATTTCCCTGCACTTTTACTTCAGAAATTCGTAAAAAAAAAAAAAAAATAACACTCAACAGTCCAATAAGATTTAGAATAAAATAACTAGAACAAAAATGCATAACCTTTGGGTTTGATTTTGCACAAATATTAACTTCTCTCTGTGCTGAAAATGCATAGGAGATTAGTTGTACATATATTTTCTATTTCCCCACACTTTTACTGTGGAAATTTATAAAAAAAAATATGAAGAAATAACATTTGACCTTTTGCACAAGTCGTCACCTCCCATAAAGGTAATGGTTTAAAACTTTTTTAGGAGTCAATCAAGAGTTATCTCAAGGTCAAGATTTAGTAAACTATACATTTAATGTGTTTTAATAATTGAAGTTGCCAAAGAGGACAATAAATAAAAAAAGATCAGTGTTGCAGCATATATGCCTTAAAGTTTTACAGACAGCCATTGTTTTTCTTCTCTATCTTCCTTCTTCCCCCATCTGGTCAGTGTCAGCTTCACATATAGATCACATTGGAATTTGCAGTATTATGGAAGGATACACTGAAAACTACTAAAAATGTGTTCCACGGAAACCCCTTTTTAAGCTAAAGTGACATTACTGTAAGCTCTGCCCACAGCCATAAAAGATGGGATCACTTTAATAGGAAATCAGTGAGAAATCAGTTACAGGTGACAATACAAATGAATGGATATGAAAAATGTAAACATGCATACAAATGGATAATCATATATAAACTAGAACTGAGCAACTTTTTTGGAAATGTATTTGCAAAAGACAGACTTGCTGAAATTTAATATTGCATTTTTAGAGGCACAAAGTTGTGTCTGGGATGGGACAGAATGGGGAGGGGTACCAGTGACATGGATTAGTTGACTTAGGATGAAGAGAAGGAAAGGGCTGCACCGGACTAGAGGGGCTACTTGGCATGAAATGAGGTGAGGCTGTGTGGTACCTCTAGACACCAAGGGCCCAATTCTATAAAGTTGTGTATGGTGCAAAGTGACTTGCGCCAACCAGAATGGCACAAGTAGCACTTTGTGGCAAGAGTTACGACATTTGGGATTCTTCAAAGCAGCCTGCAGCATGTGGCAGGCTGCTTGCGCCAATATGAACTTATACCACCATTTATGCCATAAACCCCTGCAACATGGTGCAAGGGGGTTTACGACAGCAGCTGCACCCTATTCTGGAAGGGCAACTGCCAGATCACCAAAGTGCAATTCTGAAACAGCCCTCGGAGGAGATCCATCAAAGTACATTTACACCAGATATTAGCTGGTATAAGTGTACCTTGCATCCACTGGGGATTGCGTCAATGTGCTCCCAACAAAGTCCCCAGTAAGTGTGGTAGTCCCCCTGCCCAGCACCTAGTAACAGACAAGAAAAGCCCCATAGGACAATAGGTGCCTCCCATGACTTGATTCTGGTAATAAGTAATCTAAAGTTCTACACAGCAATCAGCACCCCTCCCCATGCCCCAATCCTGGTAATATGTTGTGAAAAGCCCAACAGGGTTAGCAACCCCCACTCCAATCCACAATCCTCAAATCACAGTAATTCATCCAGTAGGACAACATATAAAAACAGTCCTGCACCCTGGTAGCCCTGGTAGTCTAGTAGCCCCCCACCTGGCAGTGCCAGTCCACCCCACTCCTCCTGACCCATACCCAACCAGTGACTGGCACAGCCCACCTCTCACCACTGTGACCAGCCACTGACTGAGCTCTGTATGAGTGTGTACTACTGTAAATAGTACACGGTCAGTGAATTACAGCAGCTGTCATTCACTGAGTGCATACTACATACAGTAAATGCTCATACAGAGCTCAGTCAGTGGCTGGCTGCAGTAGTGAGAGGTGGTCTGTGCCAGTCCCCAGCTGGGTACAGGACAGTGGAGTGGGGTGGATTGGCACTGCTGGGTGGGGGGCCACTAGACTACCAGGGCTACCAGCGTGTGGGACTGTTTTTATATGTCAGCTTATGGGATGAATTATTGGGGTTTAGGAATCAAAGCATAGTGGGGTTCACTTGCCCTGTGGGGCTTTTCATAATTTATTACTGGGATTGGGGCATGGGGCCCCTGATTGCCCTGTGGGGTATTTCTGCATACTACCTAGGAATTGGGGCTTGGGGGGTTGCTTGTGCTGACATTGCTGCAGGCTTGCAGCAACCTGTATGGATACACCTGCCATTTGGCATATTGTTCAAATTGGTGTCCAGTAAGTCACAGGACTTAGCCACGGGGACCCTGCCCGATAATGAATTGGGTGCAGGGTCCTTGGTGCAATGGCATTTGGTGCAAGTCACCTTTGGTGTGACTTGCACCAACCCTTCTAGATTTGGGCCCCAGGTATTGCCTTGCATTTGGTTGAGTGAGAGGGGTTGCCAGTGGACACCAGTGAGTCCTGCCCAGAAAGTAGTAATAATTCAGGTCAAGTGTGCAAATATCAAAACTGGGTGGTTTAGATTAGAGATCAGGGAGGCTCTGCCTAGACCACTATACATGTTGCCCCTTATGCACTGGACAAGCCCACATATACAGCAAATTAAGAACCCATGACTGGGAACTCAGTAAGGATGCTGCAAAAGCTACACCACATCATGCAGAGTAGGGATGTAGTCAGTTCACTTACTATAAAAATAGGGAACCCTGACTTCCCCACCCAGGGAGGTTCAGACCAGTGATTCTGGAGATGGAATCAGGCGAGCCTGACTATAGATTACAGTTCTTCTCGGCAGGGGGCTGTATTTATTTTTTTATTTAGTTAGCTAGTTTAAAACTGGTAACCAGAAAAAGCAAACTTAGCCAAGGCTCAATTCCAGAAGTGGCACAGGAGAAAAGGAAACAGGAAATACAATAATGGAAAGCATACACAGTATTAATGTTTGGTGCAAAGTAAAATGCAAGCAGAGCACAATTTAACATGCTACAAGTGCAAATAAAAGCAAACAGAGCTAAGAAAATATATGATAAGCTACTATGATGTGCAAATAAAGAGATGAAAGGAGGCAGGATGAATAGCAGTACAGAATTTAGAAAAGGAAGGAGACTGATACAGACTAAGATACAAACCCAGGAGGAGGTCCAACAACTAGGATAGTATCGGCTTCAATAGGGGAGGATTATGAAGGTGGATGAGAGGAGCAGGTGGGGGTGGGGAAGAGTTTTAGCTGGTGCCTAAGGGAGATGTGGGAGGGAAAGAGACAAAGAGACAGAGAGAGGAAGGGAGCAGGTTCCAAAAGAAGGGAAGGCAACAGGAGAAAACCTACTACCAGCTGAGGAATGAGGGTGGAGGAGGGAGAAGACGGGAGCATCCCTTTAGCAGAGGAAGTATGAGGCAAAGGGGATGGGAAAAAGATGAGAGGAGAAAGGAAACATAATATGGCAGGGGCCCAAAGCAGTATTTGCAGATGAAGGCGGCACAGTGAGATTTGTAGTGTAAGGGTAAGGGGAGGATGGATGGAGAAGAGTAGAGGGGGCATTGGTGAAAACCAGTAGAGGAGTTACTAGCAAAGTGACAAAAGGTTTTGCAGAGGGTGTCCAGTCTGGGAAGGAAAGAGTAGGTGGTGGTGCTATAGACAACATCTGCATAGTCAAAGACTGGGAACTGTAATGACTAAATTTGTTCAGGTGAAACATGTTGCACTAACATGGAAAAGAGAGTCCTACTAATTTGTGAGATGTTCAAATTGGAAGACTGCTTCTATAGGTCCATTTCCATGATGTAGAGAGTACTAAGGACCTTGGAAGGTCATTCTTTAGATTGAGTTATGAACAGCTGGGAGAGTGTGTTGGGCCAGCCAGTTCCAGATATGGACTGGACTCAGATCTTAAAAAAAGGTTGGAAGGTCACCACCTCCCTAAAATGGTGGCAGCACCATTGCAAAATTCTGATTCAGTTTTTTCATACCATTACAATAACTGCACATTTTAACCAGGAAAACTCAGATAAATGCTTGAGGTATGTCATGGTAATGGGACACATTACATGACTTTTGTGAGCTGCCCCCTAATCCAGAGATACTGGCAACTAGTTCATGTGGAACTTGAAGACATTAGTGGCATCACAATTCCATTCTTCCTTTGAAACAGTTGTACTGGCACTTGCTCTACCATGGCTAAAGAGACAGCAACAGAGACAGAGTTGTTTCATATTTTTTGTTTAATGGCTGTGAAAGCTCTTATATATCACTGGCTCTCCACAGCTGTACCAACACTCAAACACTCATTGGGTGGCATGAGAGGATCCAACTAAATGGCAGATATGGGAAAAAGATTACTGCAGATCTTAGACTCAATGGGGGAACAATACTTAAAATGGCAGAAATGGGAGATTTACAAGTGGATAGGGAATAACATGGATCTAATAATATACCTGTACAATTTTACTGAGGTGATTGTATTATTGTTAAAATCAGAATGACTAACTGTTACACCTGTTGTTAATGGTGCTGTTTATTGCTTTTGTTGTTGAAACTGAAAACAATATAAAAACAAGAGCCACTTCCTTTTTTTAGAAAAAGGACGTCAATGGACTTTTTACTTGGACTTTATACAAAACATGAGCTATATTAGAGGACCTCACAGGTTCAGGCAGTTATAACATTAGTATAACAATACTAAGATTTACCAGACAAATGTATATTTTTTTGTTTATTTTTTTATACTGAATAGCCTGTGAGCATAAATGCCCTTTTTCACTAGCTTCCAGTAACAATACAAAAACAATACAAATACATTTTTACATAGCAAAAAAATGATCATGAAAAACACAAATTTACAATAAAAAATCAGTTAAAACATTTCTATTCATAGTTAGAGAGTAGACACTTCTTCAGGAAAACCTTAAAAACAGAATCATTTGGGCTATTTACAACAGAAATTGGAAGAACATTGTAAAGTTTGATTGCTTGAAATTGTATTGATTTTTTTGCCATGGCAGTATAAAAAAAAGGAACCAAAAAATAAATCCTACTTTGAGATCTTGTGAATATGGTACTGTTCTGTTCAGGAAATAAATTAATGATAGATTCTGGGAAAAGCCCCAAATAGATTTTATGTCAAAAAATTAATAACCTATAATTAAAAATGTCTGGAAAAGAAAAACAACCAAAATCCTGCAAAGTTCACAATGATGTTTATTTTTCCATTGTCCAGTAACAAAACGTAAAATGTTGTGAAAAGCTGATTTAAGTTTGTAGAGCATTCTTTCTATAGAGAAAGAATATATTATGGATCCATACTCCAAAAGAGAAAATAATAAACTATGTGCTAAAATTAACCTGGTTTCAAATGTTAGGAACCTGTTCAAGCGATAAAGCATATCTAATCCCTAGTGTAGTTTACTTATTAATTTAACAATATGCTGTTCAAATGTTAGGTGAGAGTCAATGATTAAGCCTAAATATTTAAATTCAGAAACGTTTTCAATCTGATTACCATGATTACCATCATTGTCATTTAACAGAAAATCAGTAACCTCAATTTTTCTTGGATTGGTGAATACCATAACTTTTGTTTCAGCTGAGTTTAATACTAATTTAAGCTGATCAAGCCATGAATGCATCAGACTGAAATCCATTTGGAGTTTTTTTTTTCAGCAGTAGATAGAACATTGCCTGAACAGGATAATACAGCATCATCCACATATAATTACAGTTCTTTGTTATTGTGAACATCTCTTAGAGAATTGACAAAGAGTGAAAATAACAGGGGGCCAAGAATGGACCCCTGTGGCACTCCACATCCTATTAAACCATCTCTAGAGTGAAAACCATTAATCACTGTTGTTTGGGTTCTACCTTGAAGATAATTACCAAACCATAGGATAACTTCATTAGAGAAGTTAACATTGTGCAACATTTTTGGTACCTTCCCATGGTCCACCAAATTGAATGCCTTGATGAGGTCCACAAAATCCAAAGCTACGTATTTGCCCTCATCGAGGGCTTTGTGGGTTCAACTTGTGAACCTCACCAAGGCAGTCTCTGTATTATTACAAGGTCTGAAACCATGCTGTGAGGGGGACCAAAGATGAAACTGATCCAAATGCTCTGATATCTGATTAGAAACTATTTTTTTCTAATATTTTAGACAAGAGTGCTGAAAGTGAAACTGATTGATAATTATTTATACTAGTCATCAATCCTGATTTAAAAATCAGCCTAACTGTGGCACACTTTCACTTTAAAGGGAAAACCTGATGACACAATAAATATTTACACAATTTAGTTAACTGGGGTGAGAGCATGAAACGAAAGGATACGATAATCAATATTATCAATGCCAATAACAGATCTGGGATCCATCTTAGATATGTGCCAATAAACTTCATGTGGAAATAGAAAATGAAAATAAAATTTGTGCACCTTAGAACCCAGTGGATCAGTACAATACCCAACCATTCCCCTGCAGGGTCTTCTATTGGATCTGTTGATAAAAGTATTGCTCCTAATTCTATACTTATCCCAATTAACAAAATGGGAATTAAAAATGCCTGCAACCCTTATTGGATCATTAATCATTTGTCCCTCAGATTCAACAGAGATGTTTTCCAATTTACTAGATTTTCCTAACAGAGAATATAACGTAGTCCATGTGGATTTGGAGTTACCATTTTCTGAGATTAGTTTCCTTTTAAAAAAATCTATTTTTGTCTCCTGAATAGTTGACTTACACTTGCTTCATAACCTTTTATATTCCTGTAAATGTGCCTGGGTTTTTGACTTCCTAAATTTATCCCAAATGTTATTCCTTGCTCTAGTTAGGCTAAATAACTCAATTGTAATCCTTTTTTATAATCCCCTCATTAAATGATATCATTAATGCTGTAACTGCTGAAATTGTATGATGATATGTATGTCACTGTATTGTAATTCTGTTTCTCAATAAACCAGAGTTACATGTAGATTAATTCACGGGGAGGAGTGTATAACAAGAATTTTATGCACACCTGAGGTGTGGGATGCTACATAAACCCCAAGGTAGAAGACTGAGGGGTTTATCAAAGCATCCCATGCTGAGGGTGTGCATAAAACTTGAGTTTACACTTCTCCTGATGTGTTATTTTATGTAATTGCTGGGGACTGTTTTTTTGCCAGCCACTGCATTGGTAATAAAGTAGTCAAAACAAAACTCTGTATCTGTTGTATTTTTTTTTTATTTTTCAAGCAGACACTGCAAATAGTGTAGTACAACAATGACATACTTTGAAATAGGTTTATTGTGTGCAAAAGATTGAATTTCATTTTTATTTCGGGAAAATCATACATCTTATGGCTTGACAGTGAACTGCCAGAAAATGGGGACAGACCAAAAACAGCAGTCAAATTAGAGTACTCAAAATCAGCTGGGACTATGAACCAGAGCTAGAAACTGTTGTTGCTTACAAAAAAAATGTATAAAAAGGTTGAAGTTATTTTGATTATCAGAAGATCGGGGTCAGTCTAAAATACTGTTGTCACAGAGATATGGAAATGAGGAGCGCAGTTCAGAAGTCAGCTTGGTTTGGTTGGGGGGTTGTTTTAGTAAATGCTTCATAGGAACTGTTCTTGAATTGTCGTATGGAAAAGAGGTGTCTGAAACAATTTGTTGAGGTGAGTTTACAGAGCAAAAGAGAAAAGAGACTAACACAGTACTTGGCAAACAGTGTAAGAGAGTCACTGCATTTATGAGGGTTGCCGCTTGACTGAGGGAGTGCAAGCTGTGCAGCGAAGAAGCTGGAACATGTTCGCTGTTATAATCAACAGCTTATAAAGGCAAATTATAACCAGCTTCTCTTTCCAACATTGCTTCTGGGGACTCTTCAGTTCCCATCATGCCCCCCTCCCCCTGAGACAACACCACACTTCTCCTTCAAACACATTCTTCCAGATGGCACCCAATGCGTATTACTTGATCTGAACCCACTGAATGGAAAACGCCCAGATGGCCTTGACCCCAAGTTACTCCACCTCTCTGCATACATTGCTTCTCCTTTAACTAATCTTCTGAACCTTTCCTTTTTTCATGCTACAGTGTCTGATGCTTGAATGTCTGCTACCATGATCCCACTCCCTAAAGGCAGGGATACCTCCAACCCTTGCAACTTCCACCCCATATCTCTACTCCCTCACTCTGGCTAAACTTCAGGAGCATCTGGCCCTGAAACAACTCTCCTTCTTCCTTGACTCATCCTCCTTTTTCACCCCTTTCCAGTCTGGGTTTCACAAAGACCACTCCACCACCACTTCCCTCCTTCGGATCACTGACTCTGTTCTCTCAGGCACAGATCAGGGAAGCATCACCTCTGCTTTCTTTGTTGACTTGGCCAAAGTCTTCAACATTGTCTCCCACTTCCTCAGCAAAATACCTGTGACTGGCCTCTCTGACTCAGCCACCAGCTGGCTCTGGTCCTGCTTTGTAGACTGGTCTCAGTACATCAGAATAGCAAACTCCCTCTCCCCTTCCCTCCCAATCAACACAGTTGTCCACCAAGGCTCAGTACTTAGTCCCATATTATTTTCTATTTTCCTAAATGACCTTCCTAATGCCTGCACAACGTCATGTGCACACATGTATGCAGACAACACCATGTTATTCTACTCTGGGAACTCCCCCTCCAAGGTGGCATCTAGTCTTCAGCTGGATTTTAACAATGTCCAGTGCTGGTTTACTGCAAACCAACTCTCCATGAATGCCATAAAAACAGTATCTATGACCTTTGACTCCAGACAAAAATTGGCCAGGCTTGACTTCACTCCCACATTCCACACCCTTCCAGCTAAACGCTCAATGATGTAGCCTCATTTAAGTACCTTGGACTATGGCTAGACAAAAATCTTGACTTTGGGATACACATCGATTCCATCCACAAAAAATTACTCCCTAGACTCGGTGCTCTGTACAGACACTGCAGCTGCCACCCATAGCATGCCAGGAGAGAAATCGTCCAAAAAATGATTCTTCCCATACTGGATTTTGGGGACAGAGTCTATAGCTCCACCCCTAAAACCACCCTATCCAGACTGGACACTCTCTTCAATTAATTCTGCCACTGCATTCTCAACTGCTACCCATGTACTCATCACTGTGAACTTTATTCCTTACTCTCCTTTCCCTCTCTCCATGCCAGGTGCTTGTCACACATCACTAATTTTGTTGGAAAGTTCTGGCTCAGTTCTCTGTTTCCCTATTTGTTCTCCCTCTTATCATCACCCATCCTGTCCAACTATACCCTCCACACCTCCACCCTGAGAACCCTCGCCCTCCCACCCCAGTGCACCTCATCTGGCTTCTCTGCCTTCTCATATAGATTTCCCAATATCTGGGAGTCCCTCCCACTAGAAATGTGCTGTGCACAATCCCGCCACTAACTTTCTCTCCTCCCCTGTAAGCACACTGTTCATGTCTGTAACTGCATCTAATACCCTTCTCTCCTAATCAACTTCTATTGCCTTTCCCCTCCACCCTCTCATTCCACCCCTTACCACCCCTCTCCCCCATGTCCACCCACTACATCTCTAGGCTACCTCTAGCTGGGGCCTCCTGTCCCCCACTATTCCCCCACCCCCTCTACTCCCCCTCGTCCCTCTCTCCTTCTCCTTTTCTGCTGGGTCCTGCCCCCTTGTAGAGTTCTCAGCATCCTGAAGAGGAATAGTTCTTGGCTTATCCTATTCCCTCCCCCTTTATCCCCTCCTTTTTCTGCCCAGTCCAGTCCCCTAGTGGAGTTCTCTTTTCTGCTGGGTTCTGTCCCCTTGCAGGGTTCTCAGCATCCTGAAGAGGAAAAGTTCTTGGCTTATCCCATCCCCTCCCTCTCCCCGTCTCCCCCCCTCCTTTTTCTGCTGGGTCCTGTCTCCTTGTGGGGTTCACTTTTCTGCCAGGTCCTGTCCCCTTGCAGGGTTCTCAACATCCCAAAGAGGATTAGTTCTTGGATTCCCCCTACCCATCCTCCTTCCCCCTCTCTCTTCTCTTTCTTTGCTGGGTCCCGTTCCCTTGCAGGGTACTCAGCATCCTGAAGGAGTATAGTTCTTGGCTCACACATCCTTTCTTCTACACCCCCTTGGCTTGCCCCTCCTCTCTTTTCTCCTTCTCTACTGGGTCCTGTCCACTTGCAGGTTTCTCAGCATTCTAAAGCTGTATAGTTCTTGGCTTGTCCCTCATCTCTCCTGCCTCCTCTTGGCTTGACCCTTCTCTCTCTTCTCCTTCTCTGCCAGGTCCTGTCCCCTTGCAGGGTTCTCAGCATCCTGAAGGGGGTTTGTTCTCGGCTTAACCCGCCTTCCCCCTCCTACCCTTCCCCCCACTCTCTCCCCTCTCTTCTCCTTTTCTGTCAGGTCCTGTCCCTTGCAGGGTTCTCAGCATGCTGAAGTTGTATAATTCCTGGTGTGCCCCTCCTCTCTTCCTCCTACTCTTACTCCCTCCCTCCCCTGTTCCATCCCCATCCCTCCACTACTTGTGTTACATTCACCCTTACTCTAAATCCATATAGCACTTTCTAACCTTTTTGAGCTAATTAGCACTTATTAATCCCAGTGCTCAGTCTGCCACTTTTAGCTCTCCACCTGGCCTATACCTTACAGGTTACCTTTTCCTGAATTGATACAATATATGTTATATCTGCATATTGTTCTGTTTACCCTGGTATGTCTCACCCTTTGTTTCTGATTATTACTTTATCTGACACTTTTTACATGATACTGTCTGTTGTCTAGGATTGATATGTATTGTATTAGTGTCTCTCTTTATGTACTTGAATTGCACTGTATGTATTGCATTTTATTATGTTTTTGCTGACACCTCCCCACATTATCTAACCTATCCCGCCAGGATGCTTCTGTAAATGAGCTGTTCATAGCTCATGTTGTCTCTCTTGGTGAAACTTTTTTAAATTAAATAATAAATAAAATAAAATAAGTCACTTGGTGCCTAGTCTCTTACTGTACTTCAGCAATAATTTTGCCTAAATATTTATTCCTGTAAGAATGGTACAAAGGACATAAAATAATTATATGTGTTAAATCATTCATGCCCATATGACAGTTACACAGCGTTGTAGATGTATTTATATTAAAAATGTTTTGAAGTCTTTGGCTCTGATAATATTCAAATCTGAATTTAGTTACTGGTTTCCTTTTGGGGGGATTTGTTAGCACAGTCTAACTATCTTTCAAATCAAGTTTAAGTTCAAGTTTATTGACAGGAAAATACTCCATTGAGCGTGCTCACTTACAAGGAGGTCCTGAACATACATACATTATGCACACATAAGCAAAAACATAATACATGTATAATACATAAGGACAATAGTTACAACAAATCATAGGACAATAGTTACATCAAAGCATCAATATACTTTAAGTGTAGGGATGTGGCAATAAGCAGGGGAGACAGTTATCACAATAGCAGTGACACAAGGATGTGATGAGGCTCTGTAAAGAAAAAGAAAAGGAAGAAAAGGTGTAGATAGGAACAGAAGTGCTTATACCATGTCGCTAGACTGTGTTCAGAGGAGGGATGTATTGGATGGGGGGAGCTGTAATTAATGGAGGGGAGAGATAAATAGTTGAGTGGGTGATTAGGGAAGGGGAGAGGTAGGAGAGCAGGGTGGGTGTATGAGATGGGGAGGGTCAACTTGGTAAGGGAGTAAGAGGCTGATGTGGGCAGAGTAGGAATAGTGAATGGAAGGTAAGTGTTTCTGATTGGTTGGGTAGTTAGGTAGGCAGGGGTGAATGATTGTGAGGGAGGGACAGGTAGGATGGAGTGAAAAGGGAGTGCAAGGTGAAGTAGGTAGGATGGAGTGGAAAGGGAGTGCAAGGTGAGGGTAAGAGGACCAATTGGTGGAGGTAAGATGGGGTGGAGATGCTTAACAAGGAGTCAGGATTGGAAGTCACTTAAGGGCATGTACATGAGCTATTAAGTTTGCAAGTTGCCTGTTTTCTGAAGCTTTTAAGGGGGATTAGGGTTTGTAGCTTGAGACTGGATTGGGCTTTGTTCCAGGCACTCTGGAGTGCACTGCTTATGGTCATTTTGCGGAAGCGGGATCGGGAGCAAGGTTCATTTAGCATAATGTAAGAGTTAATATGTAGCGATTATAGGCAGGTTGCACACTGGAAGAGATTTGTTATATATGGGGGGAGTTTTGACAGGAGGGCTTTGTAAAGCCAAATGAGAGAGTGGATGAGACATCTAGTTAGTAGGGAGGTCCAGCTTAGTGTTGTGTATAGACTGCAATTTTGAGTGTGATGATAGGCATTGGTTATAAAGTGTATCACCCTGTGGTATAGGATGACTAGCTGGTGTAGCAGGGAGTCCAAATAGTGGCCATATAATATGTCTGCATAGTCTATGAGTGGCTTGAAAGTTGTCTGGACTAAGCATAACCTGGCTTCAGTGGTAAATAGGGATTTATTCCTGTAAAAGAAGCCAATTCTCTGTCTTAGTTTCTTTGAAAAAGATGCAATATGGTCAGAGAATGTTAGGTGTTGGTCTAATGTTCATCCTAGTTATTTGAATTTGTTGACTACCTCAAGATCATCATCAAGGAGAGTTTTAATGGGAGGCAGGGATGTGAGCACACTTGTGATGGACGTCACATGGTTCAAATGGAAGTACATGCTATACTTCTTTTATTATTTGTTAATCATTTACTGGTTTTGAATTGAGCACATACACTGATTTCTGTTTATATATGAATGCCCCTAAATCTTAACTTGATTGCACTCCTAACTTCATTGAAAGCTTTAACAAAGATGTCTGACAGACATATAAGTGAACCATTTGGTTTTACCTGATTTATAATAAATGTTATACTCTGGTAACATACCTTCTGATTTAGATAGATTAATTCCTCTTCTACACATTTCCTGTGTAGTCTGCCTTCATTCATAATATGGGCCTTAAGCCACCATATAAAAATTTTCTCCTTAATTAGACACTTCAATAGTGGTTGTCCTAGCTCTGCTCTGACTAATGTAGACGTAGCACTCAATGGGAGCCCTACTAACTTTTTTTAGTATGAATTCAACAGTTTTTCAATATTTTCTGCTTCTTGATGTCCCCAGATCTTTGTGCCATGAAATAATTGTCTTTGAATTTTAGCTTTAATAACTTTAAGGCAGCCTTGTATTGATCCATCCCCATATTTATATGAAAAGATAGACATTGTTTGAAAAATAACTTTTTCGCTTTTCTGACGAGTTCTTCTAAATGTTTGTTCCAGTTTAAATTATCAGAAAAAATTATACCAAGGTAACAAAAGATTTTCATAATTTCCAGATTGTGTTTGTTTATTCTGTATTTAACATACATGATTTTTTATTTCCTCCAAATACCATCACTTTCATTTTTCCATAGTTGATTAATAAATCTGCCTTATTGCATTCTAGATAGACATTTTCCAGCATACTTTTAATTTGTAGGTAGCTTGCTGAAAATAACACTATGTTGTCTGTGTATGCCAAATATGGGCAGTTATTGATTGGCAATTTGTGGTGGATGAAAGTCTGCGTTATATAATATGCGTAGTAGAGTGTTTGAGAAAAGACTGAATACAAGTGGTGATAAGGTACAACCTTATTTGACCCCATATTTGTGACAAATTTGTTACTCCTATTTCCTATATCGTATCTGAGTAATATTAACTGCGTATAAAACCTTTATCATATTTAAACAGGGATTATCTACCTTCACATTTTCAAAACTGTTCCATAGAAGTGCTCCATTTATCTCATCAAAAACAGCTTTCAGATCTACAAAAATACAAAAAAGCTTTGTATATACAGACAAAAATAAACATACATTCCAGGATCACTAGGCTATAAGTATGACTATTTGAATACTATTCTCATTATCTAGACTTTAGAGTTTTAAATTGTATCTAAATGTCAAAAGCTGCTTCACCCTGAAAATACAGATCTGAAATGTATTAATTCTCACCTTTAATCTTTTGCTAATAACATCTGCTTCTTTTCACAAAAGAAAATTCATTCTCATTATTTGCAGCACCATATAATAATGGTTTTGTTTAGAATTAACTATTTCATTTTCAACTGAATAAGTTTTGCCTACTAGTCTAGCATGTGACGATACCCTTACAGGAATACAAGTGTGCTTCTTACATTCACAATGCATGACAATGCTTAATTGTGCAATGTTTGCACATGGTTAGCATACACAAAGTGAACGCAAGTGAACCAGATCTAAAAAGCACATCAAGTCCTCATATTGCAAGCTTGACATGTATGCAGCAGCAAAGCTGGTGCAAACATAATCTAAAAATCACATCAGGTTTTAATGTTACATCCTTGACAGGCATACAGCAGCTAAGCTGTTGTGAACATCATCTAAAAGTCACATTAGATTCGCAGGCTGCATGCTTGACATGTGTGCACCACCAAAGCTGGTGCAACCTTCATCTAAAAAACATATTGGTTTCTATTTTATAGTGTCTATTCCACTTTGCTTGTGAAGTGCATATAAATGACTGCAGCATCACCAGGTGGGAGGAGCTGCTTGATGAGGATTGTTTGCATTTTTCTGTGAAATGAACTAATTGTGTAAGTCACACATGTCAGAATGTTGGGCTCAATAAAGCCTTAAGCACTACTGGGAGGCCTTTCCCCACACATCCAAATACATCCATACATCCACTAACACCAGAGTGCCACTATGACAACATAAAAAAAATACAAATTCAATTTTTGTGGGGAGCGCCACCACCTGCACCCCCGTTACATGGGGCTGTGGCTCCCGAACCCCCCCACTAAAATAACTACCTTTGGGGGGAAGGCAACTCAGACACAAGGAGAAACCTTTGGGGGAAGAACTATCTGGGAGAAAATGGTGAAAAAGAGAACTACAACATTAAAAAAAAACAACAACAAGTAATCCAACACCAGGAACTGAACTTCAGTCCACTGCCTTTCTGCTGCCCTCCACTGCCTGTGGCTCTACCCACTGAGCCATGGCAGCTGCATCTCAGAGAGCCTCCCAGCAGAGCCTTTATCCTCTGCTAACAGTTCTTCTGTACTACGCTATTTGTAGCCACCTGGTTATAGCTACAGGGATAGTGCTAAACAGCATCTGCAGTATACTATCCCTGTAGCTCTTTTTTACCACCATCAGCAGCATCATCATCATCATCATCATCATAGTTTATTGTTCATCCAGAACATAAAAATATGTTGGACATTACAATAGTACATATATAAAATAGAGGTTAAAACACAGGTCTCATAATATAAGAACAATAAGTACATGAAACAGTGCAATAAAATGAATATTTTACGGAGTTATGTGCAAAATGGTAACAAATACCCATTATCAGAAGACTTGGAGCTCTAGACTTGCAATGAAAGAAAGTACTTCCTTTTAGATTTAATTACTAATCCAAAGAATTTAGAAATTAACTCAGCATCAGCTTTAGTTTTAGGATGTGGTGGAAGACAGGATCATAATCCAAATTTGCATATTTTATCAATAATGTCTTTAGGATTTGATCACGAGCAGTACTGTAGAAGGGGCATTGTATTATAATGTGAGGTAGTGTCTCATGGAAATCTCTATTACATCTACAAAATTTCTGTGTATGTCCAGCACTAGATGGCTTATTGAAATAAGTGTGATTAGAAACAGGTGTACCTACCCTAGCTCACATGATTAATTTCCTAGTAGTTAGATCTAATGGGCAAGAAGGGCTTGTTTTTGTAACTTAACTTGCACCATCTGCTTGGATTGGGCATCCACAAAATGTTTTTATTTCAAAATACCCTTAAAAGGGGGATATCTTGATCCCCTTCTGCGAAGGATTTTAAAAGAACTGCTTTGAGGCTTTTTCGACAGGGTGATAAGAAGCCATTCACAGCCCAGGCTATTTTTTCTTCAAGGCATAACTTCAGGATTGGATTAACCTGATTATTGATTATTTTACGCCAATAGGTGGTCAATCACTTATCTATTATAGAGGCTATGAGAAGCATAACTAATTCGGCTCTCACCACTGAGTTAGCAGTTGATGTAGGTACCTGCAAAATAGATTTATAAAAGAGGGATTTGGGAAGCTCTATGGCAGCAGATGCATTGGTACCCCAGACTTTTGCCCCATAGAGTAGGATGGGATTAACCTCAGCTTCACCTGCAACTAGTGCTGGGATAACTGTGTGCCCTCCATCTGTGTGATTAAAATGTAACAAGGCTTTCACACTCAATCTGGCTTTGGAAATCTGTTTCCAAAGTAAGATTGACTGTGAAGGAGGATGCAGGAGGTGAAGTGCTCCCAGCACCCTGTGCAAGCACAGTGAGAAAGGAGAAGATTACAGAGTCGAACACATGGTTGGTAGAATGGTGTTGAACTATGGGGTATGGGGTTGTGGGCTGCTGGGGCAGTTCATGGGATAATAACAACCTGTTTGCAAGGGATAGGCTGCACCTGAGTAGGGAGGGAGGGGAAGGAGGTATTAAAGCAAGGACTGGGGAGGTATATTGTGACAAGGGTGGATTTAAACTAGATGGGGTGGCAAGTGGAAAGCAGGTAGGCAGGTATCCGATAGAGTGGAGTCACAGCCTACCCCCCAGGCTAGCAGGGAAGGACTCAGAGCAGCCAAAAAAGGAGGCAGTAGAAGGGAGGAGATGGAGGCTAGTGAAGGGAAGGGGGCATTATGGAGGGTTGTCTCATTGAATGCAAAAAGCCTAGGAAACAAATCTACTGAGCTACAGTCACTCTTAGCAGTGTGGAGGGTGGATATTGCAGCTGTCACAGAAGTGTGGGGAACTGAGCACCAGGACTGGGATCTGACAATCCCAGGATACAAATTATGCACGAGGACTGTAAGGAGGGAGGGGTGGGGTGGCAGTCTCTGTGAGGGACAGGATTAAATGCACAAGGGATGAGGGAGAAGAAAGGAGAACAGAGGCAATCTGGCTGTAGCTCCTAGACTCAAGGGGTAGGAAAGTGAGGTTTGGGGTGGTACACAGTCTGAGGAGCTTGACTGAGAGTTAAAGGGACAAATCAAAAAGGTATGTAGAAAAGGGAAGGTGGTCATTGTGGGGGATTTCAACTTGCTGGGGTTGACTGGAGCATTCTGGTCACCTCCAGTGCTATGGAGCAAGTGCTCCTGGAAGCGATCCAGAAGGGTATCCTGACACAGTTGGTTAATGTACCTACTAGGCTAAAGAACACTTTAGATCTGGTATTGTCAAATGGGGAGGTAGTGAGGGAAATAAAGGTAGAGGACCCACTAGTCATCACCAAACAGTGATCAACAAACAGTGTGGTTTAATATCATGATGTGTGGGGAGCCAGAGAAATCAGCTACTCAGGTGGTAAACTTCTGGGGGGGTGGACTTTGGGAGGTTGCAGGAAGTAGTGAAAGGGAAACTGTATGGCATAAGGCAGGAGATGGACATGGAGCAGAAATGGGATAATATTAAATGGGGGGTTACAGAGGCAACAGAAGCCTGCACCAAGGCATAGAGGAAAGAGGAAAGGTAAGAGGAGCGGAGCAAGAAAACCAGATTGTGGAGGTGGTGAGGGCAAAATGAGTGGCACACCAGAGGTTTAGGAGGACAGAGAAGAAAGTAGACAGGGAGGAATATGCAAGATGGTCCAGGAAGGTGACGAGAAAAGTGAGAGAAGCCAATGCCCAGAGGGAGCTGAGATTAGCACAAGGAATTAATGGGAGGGGAGACTTTTTCAGACACATCAGGGAGAAAAGGAAGTTTAAGGAGACAATAGTTAGGATAAAAAGGGGTGGGGAGTGGACGGAAAAGGGAATGAGCAGCCAGAAGCTGTGAATGAATACTTTTGCTCAGTGTTCATGGAAGAAAGCAGGGGACAGCTACTAGCAATGGGCTGGGGAGATAGGAGAAGAGGAGGTGACAGATGGAAGAATTGAGGCAAGTAGAGTCCTAGAGGGACTGAGGGCACTGAAGGTATACAAGGCACCAGGGCTGGATGGTATCCACCCCAGGGTACTGAGGGAGATGGCGGAGGTGTTCACAGAGCCACTGGCAAATCTGTACAGTACCTCACTGGAGTCGGGATGTGTGCCACTGGACTGGAGGATGGCACATGAAGTACCATCACACAAGAGTGGGCCAAGGGATGAATTGGGTAATTATCATCTGGTACATCTCTCCTCCATAGTGTGCAAACTCATGAAACGATACTAAAAGTAAGACTGATGTCATACCTGCAGGATAATGGTCTCCAGGATGTGAGGCAGCATGGGTTTGTTTCAGATAAGTCTTGTCAAACCAACCTCATACAATATTATGACTAGGTGACAGGTGAGCTGGAAAGGGTCATGTGGTGGGTGGTCTTTTCTTGGACTTCAGCAAGGCCTTCAATTCGGTGCCTCATGGGCGGCTTGGGGAGAAGCTAACTGGTGTAGGGTCAGAAATGATGAACAGGATTACAAGTTGGCTGAGTGGCAGGCTGCAATGGGTGGTGGTGAGAGGGGAGGTCTCAACTCCAAGGCTGGTGATGAGTGGGGTGCCACAGGGCTCTGTGTTGGAGGTAGTATTGTTTGGGCTCTTCATATCAAACATTGCACACAGGGTGGTGAGCAAGGTAAGTCTGTTTGCTGATAACACCAAAATCGGAGTAGTGGTGGAAGGAGACGAGAACTGGAAGCAGCTGCAGGGGACCTATGCAAACTAGAGGAGTGGTCGAAGAGGTGGCAGCTGGGGTTCAATGCAAAGAAGTGTAAGGTTATGCACTTTGGGGTGAAGAACCCAAGGAGAGAATACTGTCGGGGGGGTTAAGCTGGGGATTACTTGAGGAGGAGAAGGACCTAGGCTTAATAATAACAGGGACCATGAACAACACTGCCCAGTGCAGGAGAGCAGCTGCAAAAATGAACAAAATGCTCGGGTGCATAGCGAGGGGGTTTTCATCCAGGTGAAGAGAGGTGATCTTGCCCCTCTACAGGTCACTATTAAGGCCGCACTTAGAGTATTGTGTGCAGTTTTGAAGGCCATACCTAAAGCGTGATATCAGGCTACTGGAGTGGGTGCAGAGGAGGGCAACAAAGATGATATGTAGAATAGAGGGGAGAGACTATTATAGCAGGCTGGGAGACCTGAATATGTACACCCTGGAGGATCATCCAGACAGGAAAGACATGATAGAGACATTCAAGTATCTGAGGGGAATCAATAAGGATGGGGCAGATGGGGTCTTTAAGTCAAGGAGGAGGAGGGTCACCAGGGGGGCATGGGCTAAGAATAGAAGAGGGAAGATTTAGGAAGAAAATGAGGAGAAAATATTTCACAGAGAGGGTGGTAGCAAAATGGAATGCTATACCAGAATTGGTGGTATCGTAAATATGTGAACAGCTTCAAAAGGGCATGGGACAGGTAACAGGGGATAGTGAGGGTGGGGGAGGTAGTGGGGGTGGCAGTGAGATGACAAAGGGGAGGGGTGGGGCAACTGCAAACTAGGAGTGTTGGTTGCTCACTTGAGCAGACTTAGATAGACTGGGTGGTCTGTTTCTGCTGGCACATTCGTATGTTCTTATGTTCATTCTTTCCACTGAAGAGACCATTTGCAATTAGCAGTAAATTTAATACCGAGATACGTATATGAAGAAACTACCTCAACTACATCATCATCTAAGAAGATTTTTGACAAAGAATTACATACATTTTGTGATCCAAACACTACAACTTTTGTTTTTTTTAAGATTAATTTTCAGTGTAAGCTGATCACACTTAGACTTTAAGAGATTTTAGTTTCCACTGAAGACTGGCAATAGATAGTGATAAAAGAAGAAGATCATCTGCATAAGCTAGTATATGAATAGTATTAAGCATAATTTTGGGGGAGTCTAAAGTAAAAGTTGAGTCAAAATGAAGTAATGAATTTATATATATATATATATATATATATAAAATCACACATGCCCCCACAATGCAAAGCATCATGGACTACATATGCAAATCACCACAGAATGTTATGCTGGTCCAACTTTAAGCAGAATTGCATGGTGCCGAAAGGCCTCTCACACAGTTTGCAAAGGGTGCTAACAGAAGACATAGACACGTGTTTCGTCCTACCAGGACTCATCAGTATGCCTCGTCTGTTTGACACCCCAGTGGAATGGACCAGCTAGCCCTAAGGCAGTGTGCCTGGGATATATTGTGGTGAACCCATTAAAATAAAAAACTATTTAAAAGACAAAGAACCTCTGTGCGCAAACACTGAGGCAAGGGTTACCCCAAAGGGCATTTGGCTGGGAAGCCAAGTTTCAAGAAAATACAAAATCACACATGCCCCCACAATGCAAAGCATCATGGACTACATATGCAAATCACCACAGAATGTTATGCTGGTCCAACTTTAAGCAGAATTGCATGGTGCCGAAAGGCCTCTCACACAGTTTGCAAGGGACAGTCCTACCAGGACTCATCAGTATACCTCGTCTCTGTTTGACACCCCAGTGGAATGGACCAGCTAGCCCTAAGGCAGTGTGCCTGGGATATATTGTGGTGAACCCATTAAAATAAAAAACTATTTAAAAGACAAAGAACCTCTGTGAGCAAACACTGAGGCAAGGGTTACCCCAAAGGGCATTTGGCTGGGAAGCCAAGTTTCAAGAAAATACAAAATCACACATGCCCCCACAATGCAAAGCATCATGGACTACATATGCAAATCACCACAGAATGTTATGCTGGTCCATTCCACTGGGGTGTCAAACAGACGAGGCATACTGATGAGTCCTGGTAGGACGAAACACGTGTCTATGTCTTCTGTTAGCACCCTTTGCAAACTGTGTGAGAGGCCTTTTGGCACCATGCAATTCTGCTTAAAGTTGGACCAGCATAACATTCTGTGGTGATTTGCATATGTAGTCCATGATGCTTTGCATTGTGGGGGCATGTGTGATTTTGTATTTTCTTGAAACTTGGCTTCCCAGCCAAATGCCCTTTGGGGTAACCCTTGCCTCAGTGTTTGCGCACAGAGGTTCTTTGTCTTTTAAATAGTTTTTTATTTTAATGGGTTCACCACAATATATCCCAGGCACACTGCTTAGGGCTACTGGTCCATTCCACTGGGGTGTCAACTAGACGAGGCATACTGATGAGTCCTGGTAGGACGAAATTTGTCTATGTCTTCTGTTAGCACCTTTGCAAACTGTGTGAGAGGCCTTTCGCACCATGCAATTCTGCTTAAAGTTGGACCAGCATAACATTCTGTGGTGATTTGCATATGTAGTCCATGATGCTTTGCATTGTGGGGGCATGTGTGATTTTGTATTTTCTTGAAACTTGGCTTCCCAGCCAAATGCCCTTTGGGTAACCCTTGCCTCAGTGTTTACACAGAGGTTCTTTGTCTTTAAATAGTTTTTATTTTAATGGGTTCACCACAATATATCCCAGGCACACTGCCTTAGGGCTAGCTGGTCCATTCCACTGGGGTGTCAAACAGGCCGAGGCATACTGATGAGTCCTGGTAGGACTAAACACGTGTCTATGTCTTCTGTTAGCACCCTTTGCAACTGTGTGAGAGGCCTTTCGGCACCATGCAATTCTGCTTAAAGTTGGACCAGCATAACATTCTGTGGTGATTTGCATATGTAGTCCATGATGCTTTGCATTGTGGGGGCATGTGTGATTTTGTATTTTCTTGAAACTTGGCTTCCCAGCCAAATGCCCTTTGGGGTAACCCTTGCCTCAGTGTTTGCGCTCAGAGGTTCTTTGTCTTATATATATATATATATATATATATACTGAAAAGTAATGTAGCCGGCAAACATCTTTGTTTCACACCCTGAGAGGCATTAAAAAATTCTGATAAGGTTCCCTTGTTATCAAATCTTATAGCTGTGATTGTATTTGTGTATAACAGATAAACTGGAGTTAGACGATTAAGGGGGATTCCTCTTTTAAGAACAGTATCCCACAATTTTCCTCTAACTACAGAGTCAAAGGCACCCAAACAGTCTATGAAAAGGGCATAAAGTTTTATCTTCCTATAGAATCTGTATTTTTCAAGGAGGTGTGTTAAGATAAAAATATTATCTGTTGTTGAAAAGCCCTGGCAACGACCTGCCTGAAAAATTGATAAAGGAGACAATTTCTCTATTAAAGTTTGCAATTTGCCTAATAATATTCTAGAAAATATTTTACCACTGATGTTTAGTAAACTAATCGGCGTGTAGTTGGAGGGATGTTGAAAAGGACCTTTTTTATGAACTGGAATGATAATATTTTTGGTCCAAGATGGTGGAACAAATATTTCCTTAAGACATGTATTACAAAAATTGACAAAAAATGGAACTGAGTAATTTATGTGGGCTTTATAGATTTCATTAGGTATAGTCTCTGGACCCGGAGTCTTATTGTTATTTAAGTGAAGTACAGCCTGTTCTACATCATCTAAAGTAATACTTAATGGTGAGAAATCTTCAGACTTCACCCAGTTGGGTATAATATTGCTGAAATGAGTTAAAGGATCATCATTAAAAGAGCTTAATAATACTGAACCCATGAATCCTTAGGGATATAAGAAAGCAAAGATGGTACATAAAGGTTAGTGCCCTTCACCATAAGCTGTCAGAAAGATTTTGTGTCTTTTATATCTATACTAACATACCATTTGCCAGCAGATTAGGCCTTATAGTCTATCGAGTCTGCTCGAACCTCAGATCCCTAGTTGGGTGCCGAGGCCCTCCCCTCCCTTGTGTTCCAGAAACCCCTATCATCCATCCCCACCCCCCTAGGACAGGCCATCATCTGATACACCACTTTCTGTGTCTGTCCCACCCTCTCTTGAAGCCCTCCACTGTGGATCTCTGAACCAGCTCGCCAGGCAGTGCATTCCAAGGGTCCACCACCCTCTCAGTGAAAAATCTCCTCCTCTTTTCCCCCCTCACCCTTCCACCTTCCAACTTCAAACCATGCCCTCTGGTGATACCTCCCTGCTTTAGTCTAAAGATCCCCTCCATGTTTACCCTATTTATTCCCTTGAGGTACTTGAAGACCTCAATCATGTCCCTGTCTCTCCTCTCTTCCAATGAAAACAGGCAGAGCTCCTCAAGTCTGTCCTCATACGTCAAATCCCCCTAGCCCTTGTATCATCTTAGTTGCCCTCCTTTGTACCCTCTCCAGGAGCTGTATGTCCCTCTTCAAGTGTGGTCTCGAGTACTGTACACAGTACTCAAGGTGTGTCTAACCAGTCCATTGTACAGCGGCAGAATCACTTCCTTGCTCCTAGAGGTGATCCCCCTTACGATGCATCCCAACATCCTGTTTGCCTTGCTAGCCACTCTCCTGCACTGCTCAGAGTTATTCATACATGCATCCACCATGATCCCTAGGTTTTTTTCCCCTATTGAGGCCTCCAGCACTTCCCCTCCCCAGGGTGTACCTGTGTTTAGGGTTTCCCAGCCCAAGATGCAACACCTTGCACTTGGTGATATTGAAATTTAATTTCCATGTCTGAGCCCAGCTTTCCAGGGTGTCCAGGTCCCCTTGCAGGGTCAACCTTCCCTCTTCTCCCTCAACTACTGCTCCCATCTTGGAGTCATCAGTGAAGAGACTCATTTCACACCCTATACCCTCCCTGATGTCCGATATGTATGCATTAAACAGGATAGCCTGATACATTTGGAGCGTCATTGTTTCAAAGTAAATTCAGATATTTTTTGAGTCAGAAACTTTTTATAAGTTTTATGGGCTATGTTTAATTTAGCAAAATTAGATTTTAATGGGGGTTTCCTTACAAATCTAACCATTTATCCCAATTTACGTTTTTCCGCAATACAACGAATATCGAAGCAATTATTATAAGATGGCTTGTTATTTGAAGAATATATTTTTTTATTCATTTGCTGATAACCAAGCTCCAGCTGTTCACTCATAACTTTAGCATCCACCTTATCTTGGGTAAATGAGAAAAGGGTTGAAAAAGGTGAAGAATATATTAAATCTGCCACAGTATTCCAAGTTTTCATATTAAGAGTCAATTTAGCTTTACCAGTTAGGGCCAATAAACAAGTCTGAGTTAGTTTAGGTGCACTAGGGGACTTATCAGTAATTATCACAGCAAAAAGGATAGCAGCATGATCATGTTCATGTCTCATAACTACAGAGAAATTCTGGTATTGATCGTAGCAATGTGGGGAGCAGACAGCAAAGTCAATAGCACTCTGTCCTTGCAGAGAAAAACAGGTACATGCACCCTCAAGGTCATCTTCCCCCTACCATTTAATATTAATAGATTATTGCTCATAATAAAATCCTTGAAACACTTCCTGAATCATTCACAATTCTATCCATAGAGTTTCTAGGACCTAGATTTCCCATACAGAATTGATCCTGTAGAAGACATAAATCGTCAAATGAAGCAATTCTACAGTTAAAATCCCCAAATGCAATAATCATATCAGTTTGGAACAGTAAAGAGGTGGACTCGATTTCAGCTGACAGTTTAGCCCAAATAACATAATTTGCGCGAAAGTGAAAATGAGGCAGGATATGAACATTAGGTCCAGAAGGTGCGACTTGGCCTAAATTCTTGAATTTCTCTATCCTAAATACATACTTTTTGTAGTGTGTTCTTAACACAAACAAAAAAACATACCAGTGAGGAAACAACACAAGGGAACATTGCTGAGGTTAGCGAAAAAGAAATTGGTGACAAAATAAATAAAATCAAAGAAGATTGCTCCCTAGGACCTGATCATGTCACAGGCAAAATGATCAAACTAATTCTTAAACACTTGCTATACCCCTTAAAAAACTTTTCAAGGAAAGTCTAAATGCCGGAGTTATACCTAAAGATTAGAAAACTGCTAACATCACACCTCTCTTTAAAAAAGGTGATAAATCAAAAGCTGATAACTATATGCCAATCAGCCTTACATCTTTAATTGGTAAAGTACTGGAGGGTATTATAAAAGATAGGATTGAGTTGTAGCTTGGGAATATTGATGCTTCCCAACATGGTTTTGTGAAAAACAGATCTTGTGTAAGCAATCTTCTGTTTTTACGATCAAGTTAGTAAAAAATTGGACTGTAAAATACCCTATGATATCATCTTTATCAATTTCAGCAAAGCTTTTGATAAAGGACCACATAATTACATAACTGTCAAACTTAAGAACAGAAGGGTGGAAACATACTATACCAGCTGGATTCACAACTGGCTTGAGGGAAGGACACAGAAAATTATAATAAATGGGCAGCATTCTGAAACATTTGCAGTAACAAGTGAGATTCCCAAGGGGTCAGTGCTTGGCATATACATTTTTCAGGTCTTTGTGGCAGATTTAACAGATAATATAAACAATGATAACATACAATTTGCAGATGACCTTAAACTGGGGGGTAAATGTGATACATCTGAAAGTATTATCTCACTTCAGAAAGATCCACCAAAACCTCTATTGAGTTGTGTACCACAAGATTCCATTCTTGGTCCCTTGCTCTTCACCATTTATATTAACAACGTTGATGCCCCCATCAAAGAAGCACAAATACACCTATTCGCGGATGATACGGTACTCTATGCTAGTAGCCCCACACCTGAAGCGGCTGTAAAGCCCTTCAAAATGAATTTAATCTGCTGCAACATCAGCTTATAAACCAGAAACTGCTCTTAAATGCAAAAAAAAAAACAAAGCAATGTTCCTCTCATGCCTTCAAAATGCTATGAATCCTGCAATTGCTGGGACACTCCCGCAGATCACTACCATTCTAGGTGAGCAGTTGGACTTCGTACCAAAGTTCAAGTACCTGGGGGTCTGGTTGGACCACAGACTTACTTTCACAGATCATTTAGAAGAACTGGCAAAGAAACTTAGACAAAGACTTGGTCTGTTCTTTAGGATTAATAATCTCCTTACAAGAGATGCTAAACTGAAACTGGTTCAAACTACCTTTCTTTCCCTATTGGATTATGCAGACTTTCTATATAGTCAGGGACCTGGGAGGTACCCTAGCCAAACTCGATATGCTTTATCACAGAGCCATAAGATTTATCATGGGTCTTCCATACTCAACCCACCACTGTGCATTGTACACAGCAGTGGGATGGTCATCCCTTGCTTACAGATGGCAAAAAAATGCTGCAGTTTGGACATACAAAGCTATCTCAAATAAACTGCCCCAGTATATCTCTGCCTGTTTACCTTTGTGCACTCTGGGGAAGTATGCCCTGAGAAGCACCTCATATATCTATCTTTATGTTTACAAAGCAAAATCTCGCATTGGCAGAGCAGTCATCAGCTTTGTGCTCCCTCAACTGTGGTACAAGCTGCAAAAAAACTTTGAAATTAACTCACCCCATCAGCCTAGCAGCTTTTAAATCTCTATATCTACATCATAATAAGGAGTCCTGTGCCTGTCTACCCTAAATAGTGACTCCTATAAGTCCAAGCACACTCTAATTACCACTGTTAAAAGACTGATCACATCTATAATTGACTCTTCCCTCTCCCCTTTTTCTACCCCCATATCTGTCCCTTCCACATTCCTTTGACCCTGGTTCCAGCTCTAAATTCTCCATACCGCATCACTATATATCTTTTTATATTAGGTTTTATTTGTGTTCGGTGCACCTGATTTGTATATTTCTTTACTTTTATGAAAAAAGTGTGTCCTACCCAAAACTAGCTGTATATTCTGTTCCAAACATATACTACTGTCAATGCTACCTGCTGATACTTTGTATATACTGTATTATTGTATCTCATTATATTTGTATTATTACTATTTTCTTGTGTGTTGCATCCCATGTATATTGTCCCTTGTTCCTTGTTAACAAACCCAGGTCCACCTCGAACATAAGCTTGTTCAACGGTGATCACCTGGTTAAATAAAGACTTTGATTGATTGATTGATTGATCTGGATAACATAAAAAAAGGGACTCAAACCTGGGGCATGAAATTAAACCTTGAAAAATACAAAATCATGCACCTAGGTCCAAAAAACAAGTATCAATATACCCAGGGCCCCTAGTGCTCTGCGGCAGCATTTTCTGATTTCTGCAGCATGATTTATTCATTTCTGTGACAGAATCCAGTCCTGCCATTGGCTGAAATATGATGTAATGTCATTTTTGACATCACATGCCAAACATAGAGAAGGGCTTCAGGATAAACATGCTGGGTATGGGAACCTGGCACTATGGAAAAACTGTGTATTTGAATGAAAATTCACCAAAAACAATGAATTATGTGGCACTATATGAATTCTGTGGTGTAATGCAAATTCTGTGGAAAATTCCACAACCACAGAATCGCAGAATTCTAGTGGCCTTGAATATATCCTAGGGAACATACCGTTAACTTATATGGAAGTGGAAAAAGACCTTTGAGTCTTAATCACAAATGATTTAAGCTTCTCTGAACAAACAAATGAGGTTATAGGAAAGGCATATAGAATTATATGTAATACAAAAAGAAATCTAGCCTCAAGAGAGGCAATAGTACTTCTTCCCCTTTACAGGGCATACGTGAGGCCACACATTGATTATTGTTCACAATTTTGGACACCAAATAAATAAATGGATACAGTACATCTCGAGACAGTACAAAGAAGGTTCACAAAACAAATTCATGAACTCGAGGACATGGAATATCAATCAGGATAGTCTCAAGATATTAAAATTAATGTCACTTGAACAGAAGTGTGACAGGGGTATATGCTGTTTTTATAGGATGTCATAAATGACCTGTATCTATTCGCAGAGATGGGTTTTTCATATGAAAAGGATAGGATACAAACCAGGGGACATCCAATGCAACTACATAGATATAAGTAGAACACTAACAATATAAAAAATACTTTTTTTCACAGAGGGTGATAGGAGCATGGAATGCCCTTCCACTGGATATAATCATTAGCAAAAATAAGAAGATTTTTAAAAATAAACTCGACCAATAGGTACTCAATGGGAGTTCCAGTTATTAATAAGGGACATTGGATGAAAATCATTATGGGCATTCTTGCCTGCAGTTTTTCTCAAACAACCTTAGAATGAACCTTAGTATAAATAACAATAGAACCATTCCACTCTGTAAGTGTAAGCATCAACTCCTGAGTGGTAGCCAAGTTTTCTACAATCATTAGCCCCTCCTTGATTTGCACCAAGGTCAAAAGTCCAACCATATGTCTAGCCTGGTGCCTAGTTTTGATGGCTGGAATATGAAAAGATTCATAACCATTGATAAAAAGTTGAGTAAGAGCCCATTGCTCTTGTAATGCTACCAACTCACATTTGGAAATAAAGTCCAACCTGTGAGGGTCGGCTAACTAAATCTCTAGGCCAGCAATATTCCAACTAAGTACATTCAGTACAACTTTTTTAATATTAGAACAATGTACACCAGAAATTGAAGGATCAGATAAGTTAGTATCACTCAATAGTCACTGAGTTTCTTGTTTTTTTCTGAAGATCTGGACAAATGATCTAATTCTGTAAATGAGACCGGGTGAATATCAACTGCTTCAAATCTAGAGCTATTTTTAAGCAGCAAAGAAAACAGCTCCTCAGAATGAATATAGCAATTTAGTTAGGACTCATTGATGTTAGAATGAGCCATTTCCACCTTGCTCAAATTCGAGGAAGGAATGTCTTCATAATAGAAACCAAAATCAACCTAACAAGAGATGTCAGATTTTATTTAGTTTCACCTTCCAGGGAATTAATCCAAACTATAGAAATGATATTTGAATACTGGGTGGATTCAAAATTCTAATTAAGGGACACCCTAGTAGAAGAAAAGGTTTCAGATGACAGCACTTTCCCCATCTTGGTGCCCCCATGCGAATGTTTTCAAATTGTTGATCATGTTACAGGGGAAGAAATGGAGAGCTCCAAAGTATTCAAAGATAATAGTTTTGCTCAGATAGATTTGGCAACATCCATGTTAGCAACCATTACATAAACTGGATGCTGAGAATTAGTTCTGTCTCTATAAAGAAAACTAAGCCTATTAGTACAGTGTGTTTTTTTCTGCACTCTTCTTGCTGTGCCATATTGACCTGGTACCAAAACCATAGTATCTGTACAAATATTAGCACCTGGGAATGAATTTGTACCATAAATGTGTTGCTCGGATGTGTTGAGTCAGGTAGCGAAAGGGAACTTCATCGTCCTCAACAACACAAGTGTCACCACCAGCAGGTGTTGTGGCATAGGAACACTATAGGTTCCTAGCCGGGTGGATGGAGGCACCCGACAAGGAGATGCAGGAGTCATACACAGAGGTCCAATGAAGCAGAGACTTGTATTTAACAGGGAAGGATGACACAGTCACAGAAGCAAATATCAACAACAATAAACACAGGAGAAATTGGCAGGATAATAACTTTCTACTAAGTAAATAAACACATGAGCAATTAACCCTTAGGTCCAGAAGGTGTGCCTTGGCCTTAACTCTTGAATTTCTCTATATGCTAAGCACTCTATGATAAATACCTGGCTGACTGATAATACTAAGCGCTCTTAAGTAACAATACAACACTGCAGTACTACAATGGGCATCAGAATCTAGTCCTCTTTAGAGTCCACTTTTGGAGTTAGTGAAACAGTCACAACAATTTCAGGTGGGGGAAAAGGGAGTTACTTGGACAAATAAGAATCCTGTTTGCAATACTGAACTAATGCTTTAATGAAGAGCCTACATAAGGCCACTGTGATGTAAGAGAGGATTGATAAACAGTCCATGAGTTCATTGGCAAAACCTCCCCTGTCTTGGGCTGCTGGGACAAGAAGCACAGCAGAAGATGCTTCAGCAAGATCTTTCCAATGGGCTCCCAAGATAAGGAACACTGAAGAGAAGGCTCCAGCACAAACCCTCCAGTGGGATGCCTGGTCGAGATGAACTGAAGAAGATATTTCTGCACCAGCCCTGCAGTTGGCTGCTGGGATGAGAGACATTGAAGATGCAAGGAGCAAAACTGAAGATGCAGCCAGAACAATGCAGGTCTTTGGATAGGGATCCACACTTAAAGTCTTTGGACACCAGTGAAAGATGCTGGTCTTTGGATGGTAACATCAAGTGGTACCTGAAAGAAAAGTAAAATGACAAACCAGGTGATGAATCTTCTGGGGACTGAACAAGATGGTCCCTTACGAATGAGACAATGTGGTTTCTATGCTTACTAAATACCTTATTGGGGTAGGGACGGAGCTGAAACAGTGTGACTGGTGTGCCTCTCCTAGCTATCAGCTACACTAACTAGGTGGGATGAGTGTGATTGGATGCATTGATGAGGTGTCCAAGCAGGAAAATGCACATGCAGCTGACTCAGGAGCTCAGTGGTGAGATGATTCTGTACCAGGTGGTCAAGGCAACTTGACTATTCTCTGGAACAGTTGGCAACAATTCAGGATTTATACACAGTTTGTAGAAGAATTTAGCACAGTTCAGGGCAAATGCTAGTACCTGAGGATACTTGACACAGTTCAGAAGCAGTTGCAAGTAGCAGAGGGTAATTAACACAGTAAAGGGTAAATGCCAGTAACAGAGGGCATTTAGTGCAGTTCAGGATAAATACCAGTTTTTGTAGGCAGTTAACACATTTTGGGGTAAATACCAGGTTCCAGGAGCAATTAGGGCAGTCCAGGGGCAATTAGCAATTTTTGGAGATAGTTAACACAGTTCAGGGGTAGACAGCACAATCTAGGGGCAATAAGCACAATTCAGAGGTGAAGAGCATGGTTCAGGGCAAATAGCATATTCCTGGAGCAAATAATCACAACTCAGGGCAAATGTCACAGTTCAGTACATTTCAGGGCAAATAACACAATATAAGAATCTTTATCAACTTACTCACCCTTGATGCCAGCCCTGGGAGCCCTGTTTAACACTGCCCCCTTTCACTAGCCCTTTTACTGGGCTTGCTAGCAAACTCCAGTCATTGCCACAGTGCCCTGTACTCAATTTAGTTAAGCAGTTAAATAAAAAAAATTATTAGGCTAGCCCTTTTTTGTAAATGGGGCTTGCCTTTCTTTCCTGCAATGAAGCTTGCTCTACCCCTTACTCCCTCTTTTCTCCACCTTCAGGAGCTTAAATATAAATATGTATTCCCTGCAACAGCAGGGCCTGATACCCTTAGCGCTGCCTCCAGGAGCTCAAATATAAATATACATTTTTCACCATATGGCCATATTGCCCTTAACTCTTCCCCTGGTCATCACTCACCTCGGGGAATATAAATTTATTGAAACTGGGCCTATTGCCCTCTGCTCCCTAGGAGCCTAGTAAAATTGATTTAAATAAATCCACCCTTGGGTGGTTCCTTATTGGTGGGGTCTTTCCCTGACCCCTAACAGACACAGTCATCCTTTGCTGCACCATCCTGCACTAGAGCAACTCTTTTTTTTTTTAATTAATAATCAATTCTGGCAGTCAGCACCTGGTTGTTGTTGCTGCTGCTGACTCACCCTGATCTGAGTTGAAGACTGAGATGCTGGGAGTCTGGGAGGTCTGCAGGCAGAAGGAGGGATTGTAGACAAGCCCTCCTGGGCTACAGGCAGTGGGAGGTCTTTGCTGGGGTTCTTGCTGGGCTTCAAACCGACACTCCTCTCTCCAGGGGAAGAAGTGACTCTTACCACACCACTGCCAAGGGACTGGAGATACTTTTCTTTACTATTTAAAAAAAAAAAAAAACACAGAGCCCATATTGTGATCATGACCGCATAATGACAGGGAGATCCTGCCACTCTTGAGAACTGACCATTTCTTATATCTGTTGCAATAGTTCTTCTATTTCTTAGCCTAATCTATCCTTTACAATTTCTAGTCCATAAGGTTGGCTACCTATGGAAGTCCCCTCTCCTTTCTTGACACTGCTATAGTGTCCCCTTTAATTGTCCTTTTTCATCTCAGGTCCTCATACAGGGAGATTATTGTGGTGACCTCCGAGCTGATGTAAAACAACAGGCTGTGTTCCTCATTGTTGTATTTAGTATGCAATAGCACTATGTTATAAAATACCTTGATGTATATGCCTTATGTGTAAGAAACCTGTAAATGTTGACAACACCATGCCACTAGATGTTTTTGATAAAGGTAAAAAGTTACTAGGGGACTGTATTGTACAAATTAAGTTACCAGGGTAAAGATATAAGAAAGCCCCCAATGTGTTGTTTAAATGCATGTACATTACAGATTGTTTGAGAGGCCCTTTAGCAACATACATTCCTGTTTTAAGTTGAACTAGCATAAAATGTCATGGTGATCTGCATATACATCCTATGATGCTTTGCATTATGGGGTATGTGTGATATGTTTCTTTGAAACTTGGCTTTATTGTCAATACCCCTTGGGGTAACCCTTGCTTCAGTGCTTCTGCACTGAGGTTCTTTGTCTTTAGCTTGTTTTTGAGTTTTTCTTTTTTTGAGCTCCCTATCACAAAAACACACAAGACCAACATAGGGAATTAAATAATTTTCACTACAGAGATAGATTAGTGGGTCATTAGGTGCTGACTAAGTGCAGAAGAAGGACATGCATAGTCTGTTGCTCAAACTGTTGTATTGAAGAAGGGATATGCCATTGCTTAAGGTTATCCTTCAGGTACAGTCCTATTTGGACTAATCGGTTTAGCGCTCTTCTGGCCTCCTCACTGATTGGCTGTGCTACCTTTGCTTCTGCCTGCACTCTTTGGTGCTTTTTTCATAATACTAAATATGAACCTGTGTATAATTCTTTACTGCCTGTGTGAAATGCCTGCAAATTGTTAAGTTGATCAAGTGCTACAGCTCTTTAGAGGGCAAATTGCAAAGATTTTGTATAATTAAGTGCTTGTGCTCAAACTTTCGGGTGCCTCGCCCCCTCCCTTTTGTTTCACGAAAATCTAAACATTTTAATCTTCACCTCCTGCTACCTTGTCCCTCCTCACTTGCTCTGTACTTAACCTGTCCCTTGTTTCCTCTCTCCCCAGACACTCAGCCCCTGATCAGGGCTTGTGCCACTGCCTAGGTGCAAGAAGAGGCTCCCCTAGATGGGCAGCAACCTCTCAGTTGCTGCCCATGGTCTGCTGTACGGTTTCAGTCTCAGGGCTGTACGGTCTATTTGGACTTCACGGGCACTTTGTGCCAGCTCCTGATTCATCCCCCACCCTCCCTCCATAGCTCAGCAGTTCTTTATATAGCTATTGTCTGGACTGATTTTTTTCTATCAGCCCTGTTCCCCATTGGCTGCTTATACTATTCTGCCACTAGAGGCAGCTGCTAGCATTCAGTCTCAACTACTGGCCACAGATCCCTAGGTTCACGCTATTCCTCTGTCTACTCACTCCCTTCCTTGCCTGCTATCATGGAGTTCTGGCAGTCTGTCAAACATAGGTAACTACTTCTGGCACTGTCCCTATTAATACTGCCGGCTCTACTCACTCAGCCGCATGGGGTTTCCCCTACCATGACTTTTATAGTGACAGTGGTAAACAATATGGCTAGTTTCACTGGAACTTATCACTTCCCTGACGCTGGGCTCCTCCCTCACTACCCCGAGATCCCCTGTGCGACAATTACCACCATGCCGACCGGCTCCTTACCCTCCAAAAAATAGTAGCTTCTCCCATGTTCCTCTCGCCCTCATCTCAAACCTCTAAAAGACTTTCCCATGGCCCACACAAAACATACAAGCACCACCATCTTCTTCTACTGCTGCTCCTCCTAGCTTCTGGTGATATTTATCCAAATCCTGGCACTTGTAACACTATGCAGCCAACCGGCACCAAGCCGACACCACTCTGCTTACACTCCCACATGGCCTTAAAATAATCCACCTAAACATAAGAAGTCTTGCTCCCAAAATCTCCCTACTACAAACCATGGTGCATTCATATACTCTTGATATCATCGTGATCTCTGAAAACTGGCTGTCAAATAACATCCCTGACCATGCTGTCTCTATCCCAGGCTTTACTATCACTAGACAGGATCGGAATGGGAGAGGTGGTGGAGTGGATCTTTATACCTCCTCTTCTCTCCAGTTCACCCCTACCTTTACCACCACTACCCATGCTTCTCATGAGGACCTTCTTATTAAAATCTCTTTTCCCTACACTACTCCTATTCTCATAGCTGAGGTTTATTGCCATCCGGGGTAGCCTCATGCAAATGTCACTGCCCTCCTTATGAAGCTCACCACCCTGGCCATTGGGGGTGACGTTTATATTCTTGGTGACCTTAACCTAAACTGGCTGGCCCCATCACTGGCCTCTACCGATGCCTCTATTTAAGCCTTAAATCTCAGTCAACTTATCCGAGAACCCACTCTCTTAAACAACAAAACATTAAACCATTCCCTGCTCAACCCTGTCCTCACCTCCCACCCACATAGAATAGTATCCTCTGGTCTCCTACCGATTCTATCAGTGACCATCACATGACCTTCATGATGCGTAAGATCCATAGGACTAAACACCCACCTAAAATAATTCTCACTAGACCATATGCATCTCTCAACCTACAATCTCTGCTTTATGACCTCACTTCCACTGACTGGTCCCCTCTCTCCTCAGTGGCCTCAGAGCTGACATAGCCCTTGCCTCTTTCAACACCAAGTTCCTCCACATTTGGAATTCCCATGCCCCGCTCCACAAAACAATGGTCTAAGGTGAGCATCTCCCCTGGGTCACACTTGAACTTCTGGCTTGCCAACGTGCTCGTGACCTTGTGTGGCGACAGCCTAAAGTCTCCCGCTGCCATCATGATCTCCAACGCTACCATGAACTTTGGAATGACTGCACTAAAGCAATCCACCTGGCAAAAGCTGAGCACTTCAAATCAAACTTCCTATCTAATACTAACAATCCGGCCAAATTCTGGAAGGCTCTACACTCCCTCTTCTCTCTGACCACTAACCCTCCTCCTCCTACCCTCAAGGTCAACCAATCTATCTTTTTGGACCCTATGGCTATTGCTGAATGTTTTAACTCCCAGTTTTCTACCTGCTCCCTTCTCTGCTGGGTTCCCTACCAAGCTCCTCCAATGGTCAGGTGTCCATTCCTCCCCCACGACCCCTCTCCTCTCTAATGCCCCTCATGCCTTCAATCAGCCCTTTCTACCTAACCCCCATTACTGCCCTCCCCCCTCCTCATCCTCCCTACCTCTTCCAGTCCCCTCCCATTTCTCCTTTTCTCCTGTCTCCCCTGATACTACCCTCAAGGCACTCCTTGCGCTCAACCCCTCATGCCAAGAAAACTGTCTCCATGTCATTTGGAACTAGGCAGAGACTCACTAGGCTAAGTTCCCTACCCACATTCCACACCCTGGATGGGACTGTACTGGATGACTCCTCCTCATTCAGGTATCTCAGTGTCTGGCTGGATAGACACCTAAACTTCTCAGTACACATTGAGGCCAGTCAGAAAAAACTTAAGCCCAAGCTTGGTGCCCTATACAGAAATAGCAGTTGCATCCCACTCGTGGCCAGGCACAAGCTAGTACTGAAGATGATCTTGCCTATATTCGACTACTGCGACATAGTCTATGGTGCTGCTCCACAGTCCTCTCTAGCCAAATTGGACTCTCTCTACAATTCCTTCTGTTGCTTTGCTCTAGATGTCCCCCACCGCACCCATCACTGTGACCTCTACTGGTCTCTAAACTTCCTCACACTCCACAATCATTGTATGCTACACAATACCAAGTTCATCTCTAAATTCTGGCTTGGTTCTCTCTCTCCTCCTACCTCTCCTCATCCCTTAGTATCCCTCCTCCCACCCATTCCTCTCTCAGATCTGACAACCTACTCACCTTCTTTATCCCCAACAGATCTACATCATCTGGCCAAAAAGCTTTTTCGCACCATCTGCCAAAACTGTGGAATGCTCTCCCTCCACAAATTAGCCACTCCTCCTCACTGAGCTCCCTCACTCCAGCTCTACTCTACTCAACTACCTGACCACAAACTGTTCATGCTCTTGACTCCCTCCTTCCCTACTTGCTCTCCCCTCTCCACACCTCCTTTTCCTCCCTTCACCTATCGCTCTTAATTACCCAGTACTTACTATATGTGTCTTGTTACTCATGCTATCCTCCCTTGCTGTTATTGAGTCATCATGAATTCCCTGTACGATTACACTGTAATACTATAATATGCATTGATTATCATGTATATTATGTTCCTGTCTCATTACTGTTTTTGTAACATTTAAATATGTTGTATATCCTACTCCCCCTTCCCCCAGGATGTGCCATGAGATGAGCATTAATTTGCTCAGTGTACCTTTCCTGGTGAAACATTTCAATAAACAAATCAATAAAAAATATCCTCTGTGTTTTAAATAAACATCACACAGTGATTGTATGTTGAACCTGAAGTTCTGTGTCTGCTCCATCTGTTATCCCACAACCCCTCCACATGCAACACCAGGACAACTTGGCAGTTGACTCACGGGATGGAGGAGAAAAAAAAAGCAAAAGTCCTGGGACCAGGAAATTAACCCTGGTCCACTGATGTTATACCACCCTCTGCTGCCTGTGGCCCTACCCTCTGCACCACAGCAGCTGCTCAGTAGTAGCTCACTTAGCAGATGCTTTATCATCTTCTTTGCAATGTCCAACAGCTACAGAGATAGTGCTTATGGTACCTGTGCTATACTATCCCTATAGCGTTACTGCTGGTCGCTATTTTTCCAATGTGGATTTTCCTGCACTATAATCACCATGACATATTGACTGGGTGCCTGCTTCATAGAAACATAGAAACATAGACTTTGACGGCAGATAAGGACTGCTTGGCCTACCTAGTCTGCCCATTTCCCTACCTACAGGATAGGCCACAGATCCTAGTTAACCAACAGCCTATTTCTTCCTACCCCCCCACAAGAATTGCCTTATGTCTGTCCCATGCATTCTTGAATTCTCCCACAGTTTTAGACCCCACAACCTCCTCAGGAAGGCTGTTCCATGCATTCACTACCTCTCTGTGAAAAATACTTCGTCACATTGCCCGGAACCGCCACCCCCATCTTTAAATTGTGTCCCCTTGTTCTTGCCAGTCTCTTTTTCTGAAAGATGCTACCCTCTTGGACTTTGTTGATTCCACTGAGGTACTTAAAAGTTTCTATCATGTCCACCCTCTCCCTTCTTTCCTCAAGGGTATACATATTAAGCTCCTTTAGTCTCTCCTCGTACGTCTTCTCTTGCAGACCCTGCATCATTTTAGCTGCCCTCCTCTGTACTGCCTCTATCCTGTCTATGTCCTTGCGGAGATGGGGTCTCCAGAACTGGACGCAATACTCCAGATGGGGTCTCACCAACTGTCTGTACAGAGGGATAACAACTTCCTGTTTTCTGCTGGTGATGCCTCTCCCTATGCATCCCAGTATACCCCTAGCCCTCCCTATTGTCTTCTCACATTGCTTGCTAACCTTAAGGTCATCTGATATGATTAGCTCCAGGTCCCTTTCCTTTTTTGTTGTTGTTGTTACTACTTCCCCTTCCATTGTGTAATCTTCCCCTGGGTTCTTGTTTCCCAGGTGCATTATCTTGCACTTCTTTGCATTGAGTCCTAGCTGCCGTAATTCTGACCATTCCTCCAACCTTGCCAAGTCCCTTCTCATCCTTTTCACGCCTCCTTGTGTATCAACCCTGTTGCAGATCTTTGTGTCATCTGCAAAGAGGCATACTTTTCCTTCCAGTCCCTCTGCAATGTCACTTATGAAGACGTGATGGACTGGACCCAATACTGAACCTAGGTGCCCCTCTAGTAACCCCTCTTTCTTCAGGTGGACTCCATTTACAATTACCTTCTGTGTCCTGTTGTCCAGCCAATGTTTTACCCAGGCTACCACCCTGGGACCCACTCCCAAGCTAGTAATTTGACTATTAATCTTTTGTGTGGGACTGTGTCAAATGCCTTGCTAAAGTCTAGGTAGGCCATGTACACAGCCCCTCCCTGGTCTACTACTTTGGTCACCCAGTCAAAGAAATCTATTAGATTTGTCTGACATGACCTTTCCACTGTGAACCCATGCTGCCTTGGGTCCTGTGCCCCACTGGCCTCTAGGTACTCAACAATTCTTTCTTTCAGAAGTGACTCCATCACTTTCCCTACCACAGAGATCAAACTGACAGGTCTGTAGTTTCCTGCCTCTGTCTTGGTCCCACTTTTGTGAAGGGGAATCACATCTGCCTTCCTCCAGTCCTCGGGTACCACACCATCTTCCCATGATTTATTAAAAAGAGTAGTCAGTGGGATCCGGGGGGCAGATTTGTCTTAGTCAAAGGCACTCTTTAGTCAGTGCCACTTTTACTTGGTAGTATATATGGACCCAATACTGATGACCCAGGGTTTTTTACGAGGCTGATATCTATTATGCTTCCAATGCTTCCCATCAGGATCATTATGAGGGGCGATTTCAACCAGGTTATAGATTCTAATTTGGATAGGTCAGGTAGTGAGCCGAGGGGAATGTCCCCGGGGTAGAGGGCACTTAAGGATTTGTTAGATCAGTGCGGGCTCTGTGATGTCTGGCGTGTGTTGCATCCGGATTCCAAGGAGTTCACTTTCAATTCATTGGTGCACGGCTTGCAGTCTCGCATTGACTACAAATTTATCTCTCAGGTTCTCTTGCTCAGGGTCAAGTCTGCCTTGATCCAACCAGGCCCTATTTCAGACCACTCTCTTGTGGTATGTAACTTGACATTCCTTAATTCACTTAAAAGGGAGACCAGGTGGAAACTCAATGAGCAGCTCCTGAAGGATGCCAAGTACTGTAAACTTATAAGAGAGCAAATTGAGTTCTTCTTCTCATCTAACCCATTAGACAGTACAAAGCCGGACATTCTATGGGGGGCCTTTAAAACATACATGAGGGGGGTTCTTATCAGTATAGCAGCCAAAAGGAAAAGAGTACAGGAGGAAGAGCTATTATCATTATTATCCCAAATTCAGTCCCTTGAAGTGAACCTCTCGGTTAGCCCCTCTAATGAGGACCAAAAGAGACTCATAGTGGTCAAAGATAGATATCTAGAGTTATTAAGGGAAAAGGCAGAACTAGCTATAATCTGAACCAGAGCTAGTTATATGGATCAGGGAGAGAAAGCAGGGTGCCTGCTTGCATTACGCTTAAAACAACAAGAATCCGCAAGATTTATCCTGCCAATTCGGGCTATGGCAGATGGGTCTTTAAGAGTATCCCTACTGAGATAGTGCAGGAGTTTCGTTATATTACAAAAACTGTACAGGGATATGAGAATCCTCCTTGTCCTGGGATTCTTGAGAGTACTTGAAAGATTCCCACTTGCCCTCCCTATCGGAACAACACAAGGGTTTTCTGGCTTCTCCCATATCCCAAGAGGAAATCTACAAGGCTATCAGGGGGCTACCCTCTGACAAGGTCCTAGGACCGGATGGTTCTCCTGTCTATTTTACAAAGTTTTTCATGATCTCGTACTGCTAGTACTTTATCGCCTATTTCAGTACATCTTATCTGGGGCAGAGGTGGACCCTTACCTGTTCAAAGCTCTGATTGTCCTTCTCCCTGAACCAGATAAGGATCTCAAGTTAGTTCAAAGTTACAGGCCCATATCTCTTTTAAATCAAGATATTAAAATCCTTTTGAAGATATTGGCCGACAGGTTAACTGTAATCATCCCTGATCTAATAGGTATGGCACAGGTTGGATTCATGAAGGGACGTTCGTCATCTGACCACTTATGTACCCTTTCTCATGTCTTCTTGGTCTCCAGGGATGCTGCATTTCCAGCTGGGTTGGTCTCCCTGGATGCCGAGAAGGCATTTGATCATGTGAACTGGAAATTTCTGTTCCAAGTTCTTGAGGCCTACCAGTTTCCGCCTGTCTTTATATCCTGAATCGTTGCATTATACAAAGCTCCTACAGCAAAGATTTCTGGAAATGATGCATTTTCCATGTTCTTTTCGCTACACTCAGGTACCAGTCAGGGTTGCTCCCTTTCTTCCCTTTTATTTAACCTGTAACTTGAACCTCTCATTCAAAATATTCTCAATAATACAGAAATCCCCACACTATGACTGAGGCTATTATTACTGTTTTACCAAAAAAAGATAAAGATCCTTCTCTTCCCTCAAGTTACAGACCGATATCACTACTCAATACAGATGGGAAAATCTTTTCTAAATTATTAACTCTCCTCTTAGATTCATTAATTTCAAAACTTATCCGTCCTTCTCATGCCGTATTTTTTAAACATAGAACTGGTTCTGATGGTTCTAATCATCTTCGTTCCTTGTTTAATTTAATCTACAAAGCAAAAACTCTTAAAACACCAGCCATGGCTATAGCCATTGATTTTGAGAAAGCATTTGATTCCCTTAATTGGAACTATTTATACCAAGTTTTATCACATTTTGGTTTTACTAATAACTTCTGCGCCTATATCAAATTATTGTACACTCTCCCTTCTGCTCGAATTCTGACTAACACAACTATGTCCCCCTCCTTTCATCTTGCAAAAGGCACTAGACAGCGCTGACCGTTATCACCATATTTGTTTATACTTGCCATGTAGCCTCTCTCTGCAGCTCTTTTTCAATCTTGCATAATTAAAGGCATCCCTATCAGTAACTCTCGTTACACTTCACTATCTTATGCAGATGATTTTCTTATTCTCCTAGAAAATCTCCAATCTTCAGGGCAACCTTTAGTTAAACTTCTTAACAAATTCACCTTTATCTCGGGACTAGCTCTAAATCTTAACAAATCTAAAACACTACCATTAAACACCCTCTATAAATCCTATATGAATGATCCTTTGGGCTTCCGCTGGGCTCTCCAAGGTATCTCATATCTAGGTATTCGGATCATCCCAACATTGGATAAAGTTTGGGATGCTAATTTCTCCCCTTTACTAACTAACATTAAAAATATATTTGACAGATGGAAATTGCTTAATCTTACCTTTAATGGGAAAATTTCTGCTATTAAAATGACAATAGCTCCAAAAATATTGTATCTTTTTTCTAATATACCTCTAAAACTTCCCTCTTGCTTCCTCATTAAAATCGATAAATTAATAGGTAATTTTATTTTGGATGGCAAAATCCCCCGATTTAGTCGTAATAAACTTAGATCACATTGGTCAAGAGGTGGATTTGACCTCCCTTGGTTTCAGGCCTACTTTTGGGCTTTCCGTGCAGCCCAGACTATCAAATGGTTTATTCAATCTGACACCAGTTCACCTTTATGGGTTAATATGAAGTTCTCTTTGTGCTAAAACATTGCTACTTTTCTTTATAATCCCATCCCCTCCAAATTAAAATCTCACCCCACTATAGTACCATCCACGTTCTACTGGAAAATAATTCATAAATATCTCAAATCAAATCCTACCCCTCTTGTTTATGCTCCTATCTGGGGAAATAGCCAAATATCTCTTGAAAACCATCCAATCTACTGTCGATCCTGGAAAAATAGAGGCATACTTTTATTAAGAGACATACTTGAACCCCATACGTTAAGAATAAAACCCTATTCTGATCTATGCACTCAATAGAATCTTCCCCACCAGGATTTTTGGAAATATCTACAGCTTCGGACAGCATGCAATTATTATTTCTCACTTATTATGAACCAATCCTCACATGATCAACACATCTCCAAATGGATAAAAACAACATGTAAATTGAATAGTGTCATCTATAAAGTTATTAGAGAATCACTACCGGACCAGTCCATTAGTGCAAAAAATAAATGGAGCAACTTATTACACTATAACATTACAAATGAGCAATGGCATAGGTGTTGGCTTTCTTGCCACAAATCTTTTAATGATAAATGTAGCTCGCTCATTCAGACTAAAATTCTTCATTTATGGTATAGGACCCCAACTGTATTGCATAAAATGAGATTAACGCATAATGACAACTGCTGGCGATGTAACTCGCCTAATGGCGATTTACTTCATATTTTATGGGATTGTCCCTCCATACAAAAATTTTGGCATCAGATTCATATAATTGCAATAAAAGTGACTGGTCAACCCTTTGTATTAGATCCTAAACACTGTATACTTGGTATTTTTGACCCTCATCCCTATAATATTCCTCAATCCTTGAACAGATGGTTAACCATACTTTTTCTTCTAGCTAAACGTAGTATACTTATGAATTGGAGATCTAATATAATCCCCACTCTCCCCTGATATTCTTAATCATTTGTCTCAATATGCCTTCCTGGATCGTATGACACACATTTCTCTCGACCGACTCAACATATATAATAAATGTTGGCAGGAATATTTTAAATATTTGGATTCATCTAGCCAATCTGGCACTTAAAGTATGGATTGAAATACTTTAATATCTCTCTCTCTCCTTTTATTGATATCGCCCATTTCCTCAGATTGTGGTCTCGCTTTTTCTCTACTTACTTGATACTCTCTTCTCTTTGCTATTTCTTCCTCTTCTCTTGTTTTCTTAATCTTTTCTAAATAAGCTTTAGTAGCACTCTAACGATATATACATTGTAGTAATGTACAACTACGACTATTCATATCTCCTCTTTTACCTTATACTTCTATTTTTACTGTATATTATGTAGTGCTAAGCCTTTTTTTTTCATTATAATATTGTAACTGTTCTAGTTTAGGTAGTTAACCCATAATTATTCTATTACCATTGAATAGTCTTTTTTTCCTCCTTTGTTAGATGTTATGCTACTTAGTTTATCATTTATATAACCTTATATAGTATTGTTATAGGATATACTTGTTGTTTGTTTATCTTTTAAATACTTCAATAAAAAGATCAACTGCAAATAATGCAGAAATACAAGGTATCTGGGTGTGGCGTCATGAGGTTAAGGTTACTGCTTATGCAGATGATCTCCTTGTGTATTTATCATACCCGGTATCTTCCGTCCTGGTTTTGCTAGGTGAAATTGCTAAATTTAGCACTTTATCCAACTATAAATTAAATGCTAACAAATCCTCCTTTTTCCCTTTAAACCACAAGACATTCAAGACTAATATTATTCCCTTAGGTTTGTGTTGGTCCTCCAGGTCATTAAAATATTTGGGCATTAAACTGACTCGCAATCCCATGGTATGGTTTAAGGAAAATCTGGAGCCCCTTTCTCAACTTGTAACTCAGGATCTTGACAGATGGTCTAAGCTCCCTATCTCACTTTGTGGCCAGTTTAACATAATCAAGATGAACATTCTCCCAAGAATTTTCTACCCTTTATCTCTCCTCTATGCTTTTATCCCGTTATCCTGGTTTAAGAAATTGCATGGTATTTTTACCAAATTTATCTGGTCTGACAAATACCCCTGGCTGGCTTACTATAAGTTGGCTGCTCCAAAATTCGAAGGGGGCCTGCTGATTCCCCATTTGGCTATATATTATTGGGCTAGCCATTTGGCAAAATGTCTGAAATGGGTAAGTCCGGGCCCTGAAAAGATGCAGCCAACATGGCTTAGAATAGAATTGGACTCAATTCGGTCTATGAACCTGGATCCCCTAACTTTGTTTTATGTAAAAACGTCCCAGGTGCAGGTTGCTGAAAAATGTCCCACAGTTGCCACTTCTTTAAAAGTATATGTGCAACTTTGCTCTTTCTTGCGATATACTCCTCAGTTAGATCTGGCCCAATCCATCTGGAATTCCCCATCTTTCACTATGAATAAGCAGCAGATTTCCCGCACTTGGTTGCCCCAATTGGGTGATGGGATAGTACTTTCTTTTGTGGATGAGGAGGGGCAATGGCTGTCGGTAGGTGATTTTATTCGGAAATTTAGTATCCCGACATTTTCACATTTTAAAGTAGTACAGATAAGACACCTACTCTCAATAGTGATTGGTGGTACCCCTTCCAATCAGACGGTGGGGGCCCTGATCCCAAAATTTTCTTCCTTACTTGGGTCTTTGGGTATTGTATCCAAATTATATCAGGTTTTGTTTCATAAAAAATATGGGGACTCTTTTGGACCGACGAGGTTCTGGAGTTCCTTACTTCCTCAATATTCACCTAATTGGCAGGCCTTGTGGAGGTCCTGCCATAAATTTGTCTCCCAAGATAGGTTGCATCTTATGCAATATGATATCTTGCATAACATGTATTATACTCCGGTTAAGTTAAAGAAGTGGGGTCTGTTTGACTCAAACACATGTGTTAGATGTTCTCAGGAGGAGGGAACACTCCTTCACATATTTTGGTCCTGTCCCAAAATCTCCCTTTTGTGGGACTCTGTTAAAGCCTCCCTGGACCCTATATTGGGTTTGCAGGAGCACTTCACGCCTGATGTTTGTCTCCTATGGGACATGTTCTCTATTATGGTTAAAGCGAGAAGGTTTCATATTTCTAAGATAGCTCTGTCAGTTAAGAAGCTTATTTTACACTATTGGAAAGATAAGTCTACTCCGACATTACAGGAATGGGTGAATGAAATCCTTGCTAACCTGCATACAGAAAAGGCAATTGCTAGCCTTCACAACAAATTATCTGTTTATACTCAAATATGGGATCCCCTTCATTCTCTAATTTAGCTGCTCAGACTTAGCAGTGCTTCAGAGCAAACAGCCTTGTGTATTCCTGTATAATGGATTTGAGTCTATGTGACATACTGATATGTTACTGCTGTAGGGGGGAGGGGAGGGGCAGTTATAACATAATAAGATGCTGTATTCTTGTCTTTTTATATTAACTGCCTCTTAATGTGAAAATTTGTTAATAAAATTTGAATTGCAAAAAAAAAAAAGAGTTGTCAGTGGTTTCACTAGTTCCTCCCTTAATTCTTTTAGAATTCTGGGGTGAATTCCATCAGGCCCCCTTGCTTTGTCCACCTTCAGTTTTAGGAGTTCTTGCAAAACCCTTTCTTCTGTGAAAGGACTGGGATCAACCCCCCTATCAACAGTGCTTCTGTTAATTGGATTAGGCACTTCCTCCCCCTCTTTTGTGAATACTGAGCAGAAATATTCATTCAGTATCCCTGCTTTTTCACTGTCCCCCTCTGCCCACCCACCATTCATTTTATTCAGCCTCACTATCCCTCACTTTGTCTTTCTACGCACTCTGATGTACCTATAAAAGGTTTTATCCCCCTTCTTAACTGAGTTGGCTATCTTTTCCTCAGTTTGGGCCTTCATACCTCTCAACTGTACCACATTACGAGGAACGTTCCTCATTTTACTTGACAAAAGCTCCCTGTTCCACATTGTGAGGACTTGTCCCACATTCAGTGTTAACATTTTAAAGCAAAAATCTATAGTAAATGTTGCAAAAAATATATTATTCAATTAATAACAGACTTTCTGAACATAAATGCAAACATTTTAACAGTGTTCTGAGGTTCTTAGGTAAAGATTTGATTAAGTGTTCTACATTTTGCTCATTTATTCCACATTTTGAGAGGCAGTGTTCCACATTTGGGGGACAAAAGCTTGAGAGGTATTTGGGCCTTTGCTGTTCTGACTTTCCTCCCTGCTTCCTTCTGCCTTAACTGGTACAGCTCTCTGTCCTGCTTCTTCTGTTTCCTTATACTTCCTGAATGCTATCTTTTTCTCCCTGACTTTCCCAGCCACCTCTTTTGAGAATCATAGAGCTTTTTCTTTCATTTCGATTTGTTTATTTGCTTCACACAAAGGCTTGTTGCCTCTGTGATGGCAGTTTTGATGATTCCCCATTGTTGATCCACCCCTCCTTCTAGCCTGTTTGCTAGTGCTTTTCTGAAGCACTCTCCCATCTTGCCAAAATCAGCCCTCCTGAAGTACAGTACCCTCACTTTTGTATGGCTTGAGTCTGTAGCTGAGTTTAACATGAACCACACTGTTTGATGGTCACTTGTTCCCAGATGGCAACCCACTTCTAGATCTGAGATCCTCTCACTGCCCCCATTTGAGAGGATGAGGTCTAAGATTGCTCCCTCATGAGTGGGTTCCGAAACTAGCTGTCTGAGGCCTGCCACCTGTAGGGCATCAAGAATGGCCCTGCTCTTGGATGTGGCTGCAGCAAATGTGCTCCAGTTAATATCTGGCATATTCAGGTCTCCCATCAACAGTATCTCCCCTTTCTCTGCCATCCTAAGAATGTCTTCTATCATATTCTTGCCCATTCCCTCACCCTGACATGGGGGTCTGTACACAACCCCTGTGCGGATTGTGGTGCCCTTTCCAGTCTCCAAGGTGACCCACAGTGCCTCCTCTCCTCCCTGTTTACTCTTTTGTTCCATTGCTTTTATTCCTTCCTTTACATAGAGAGCTACTCCTCCCCCTCTTCTCACCTGCCTGTCTCTCCTGTAGGTTAGGTACCCTGGTTTGTTAACATCCCAGTCATGGTTCTCTGTGTACCATGTTTCTGTGACTGCTTCAATATCCAGGCATCCCTCTTCCATCATAGCCACCAGCTCAGGGAGCTTGTTGCCCAGACTACAGGCATTGGTACTTATTACCCTCCATTTCCTGATGGCCTTACTCCTTTTTGCCCCATCCCTGTCCTTCTTGCCTTTGTCACTTTCCCCATTTACCCCAGCCCTTCTCCCTATAGCCACCTCTATGTTGGTGTTTACCGCACTTACTACCATGATTTTTTTTGGGGGGCTGGGATTTCCCTGCTCCTTTTCAGTGCCTCCCCCCTTGGCTAGTTTAAATGCTTGTCAATGAAGCATTTAAACCTATCACCTAGGATCCTGGTTCACCCCCCGGACAGATGGATCCCATTATGCCAGTATAGGCTTGCATTACTCCAGGTGAACCCCCAGTCCCCAGTGAAGCCAAATCCATGAGCTCTGCACCAGTTTTTCAACCACTGATTGAATGCCATGGTGCAGAACACCCTAGCCTCTCCTACACCATAGATGGGCAGCACCTCTGAGAAGGTTACCATGCGTGCTACTTATCTAAGGCCCCTCCCTAATTCCACAAACTCTTCCTGCACTGCTCTAATCCCTTTCTTAGCCAGGTCATTTGTCCTCCCTAGGTGGACAATGACATCCAGCTCCCTCCCTTGTGCAGCTGCTCCGGCAAACCTAAGGATTCACTCCCTGTCCCTCCAAGCCATGGCGCCAAGCAGGCAGCTTACCTCCCTCTCCCCTTCCTCCCCCAGTTCTTCCTTCCTAACAATGGAGTCACCCACCAGGAGTTGTTTCCTTTCCCTGTGGGGTCCCATGCCACCCTCCTGTGGGTCTCCTTTGTGGAGGTTCCCAGCATCCTCCTTGGTCTCCACTGCAGGTGCCTCCATAGAGGAACCACACTTTGCCAGAATGGCATAGGAATTGTGGAGAGGTACAACTGGAGGGATGCATCTCTATTCCACCACCCTCACCCTCCCTGAGCCCACTGTGGTCCAACCACTCCTCTTTCTTGGCAACCTCTGAGGCAATGGCAGTGGCACTGGTGGTCCCTGGATGGAAGAGAAGGTCCCACAAATCCTGGCCAACTCAGCCTGGAGATGAGCAACCACCTCCCTCAGTCCAGAGAGGTGCCTGCAGATGGGACAACACCACATCCTCCAGAACATCTCCCGGAAGACTGCTGCTCCACAGCCACTGCACTGCACCACTCCCATCATGTCTTATTTCTGGCTCCTGACCTGTTGTTTGGAATCCTTACTCTTTCTCGGGAAGGGGGAGTTCTATGCAAGAGCAGGCTGCCAGGGAAAAAGAATACCTTTTTTATTGTTGATGTGTGCTTCCCTACTGCCTTGCAATGGGAGAAACACACTATGGAGGGGCCCCAGTACAACACCCCTATGCAACCCAAACTACATAGGGGGGACTTTATCTTAATTTTTTTTTTTCTGTGGGGTCCCATATTTTGGGACACTTCATAAAGTCTAAATTTACAGGTGTGAGCAGCATGTTTTCTACGAGGGATGGATGAGAAACAGAGCATTTTTTGAGGTGTAAAATGAGGGATGCTTCTCACAATCACAGGAACAGTTCAGGGATATGGTATGCACAGACTATGGAGTATGGAGCTCCACTAGAAGTCAGGCATATACCCACCCACAGTGAAGTTAATCTCCACACTCCCCCACTCAGGCATGTTGTGACATACAACAAGGGAGAGTTTTGGGGCATGCCCCATTGAAATGAATGGGGGGCTCTTTTATTACTGTTTTATACATTATGATGGCAAGTTGGAGATTAATGAAGCCCACCGCTTGACTAACAAGGGCCTTGTTAGTTGAGCGGTGGCCTTCATTAATCTCCAATTTGCTGTTATAATGTATAAAACAGTTATAAAAATAACCCCATTCATTTTAAGGGGGTGCACCCCCACACTCTCCCTTGCGCAGATCATAATGTGCCCGAGTGCAAGTGCGTGGAGATCAATTCACAGTGGAGCTCACATTTAAATTTTGAGAAGCGGATGGAGCCATGGCTGCCAGCATTTACAGGGTTGCACTGCTGTTCTGTTTGTTGTTTCACAGCCGACATAGTTGTGGCCTTTCTTCAAATTGTGCTTCTGTTAGCTGCTGTGAAGCCCTCTCAAATCACTTTACATTTGCCTCAGGAGTCTTCTCATACATAGAAACAGAAACATAGAAGGTGACAGCATGTATGGACCATATGACCCATTTAGTCTGCCCCTTTTCACTGCCTAATGCAATACCGCAGACCCTAGTTGATCTGCGGCTTACTCTCTCTTCCCTACTGTGAGAGTACTCGTATGTCCATCCGATGCATTCTTGAATTCCCCTACCACTTTTACCCTCAGCACCTCCTCAGGGAGGCTGTTCAAAGCATCCACTACACTTTCTGTGAAAAAGTACTACCTCATGTTGCCCGAGCCCACCCCCCTCTAGTTTTATATCCTGCCCCTGGTTCTTGTACACCTTCATTTCTGAAAGATGCTACCTTTCTGTACCTTGTTTATACCCCTGAGGTACTTGAATGTCTCTGTTATATCCTCTCTCTCTCCTCTCCTCCAGGGAATACTTATTGAGGTCCTCTAGTCTTTCCTCATATGACTTTTGCTGTAGTCCTTGCACTATTTTTGTTGCCCTTCTCTGGACTGCCTTTATTTTGTTTATGTCCTTTTGGAGATGCAGCCTCCAAAACTGGACACAGTACTCCAGATGAGGTCTCAATAGTGAACTGTACAGTGGCAAAACCACCTCCCTTTTACTGCTGATGATACCTCTCCCTATGCACCCTAGCAGCCCACTGGCTCTCCCCCAGCCTTCTCACATTGTTTCGTTACCTTTAGGTCATCAGATGTGATTACTCCCAGGCCCCTTTCTTGATTGGTGGCCATCAGTACCTCTCCCCCTATCTTGTACTCCTCCTTTGGATTTCTGTCCCCCAAATGCATGATTTTTCACTTTGCATTGATTCTTAGCTGCCACACTCGCGACCACTCCTCAAGCATGTTTATGTCCTTCCTCACCCCCCCCGGGAGAGTCAACCTTGTTGCAGATTATAGTTTCATCTGCAAAGAGATATATGTTCCACTCCAGCCCCTCTGCAATGTCGTGTATGAAGACATTAAAGAGAACTGTCAAAAACACGGATCCCTGTGGCTCCCTGCTGATCATCCACTCTCCTTGGATTGAACACCATTTACCACCACCCTCTGTGTCCTGTCACCCAACCAGTTTCTGACCCAGTTTACCACCTTGGGGCTCACTCCCAGACTGCCAAACTTATTTACCAACCTTCTATGTGGGACGGTGTTGAAGGCCTTGTTCAAATCTAGGTAGGCCCTATCCACTGCCGCTCCCTGATCTAATGTACTTCCCTGGTCACCCAGTCAAAGAAATCTTTCAGATTTGTTTGACAAGACCTTTCCTCTGTGAATCTTTGCTGCCTCAGATCTTGTGCTCTGCTGGATTTATTTATTAAAATTTTCGGAATTACAATCCTTTGAGTTGAAGACTCCTTTGCAAAGGCTCCATGTCAGTACAACAGAACAATACATCAAGACAGATTGTACATAGTTTACAAAACAAGACCTTACAGATTGACAAGTTGTGCAGAAAATCACAGTACATGGTATATTTACAATGCTTGGTTATCATCTCAAGGGTTGATAGAGGACCCTGGGTCAAACAAGTTATGGTGGCAAAGGATTATCTATCCAGCATAATTTACCTAGCCCTTCATTTGGACAAACCCCTTATGTTATAGGCCATTTTTAACAGCTTCAGCCTAGGTAGGGCTGTGGAAACAGCCACAGGTCTCAGAATCAAAAAGAAGGCTCTTGATTCCTGCTTTGAATTGGCCAAACTAGGGCAAGTGAGATGGAGGGTGGTAGGTTGTTAAGCCAGAGGGGAGCACGATAGCGGAAAGGCCTTTGCCCTAGAGAGGTCCTGCAGTGGGGGACTATGAGGGAGGTGCCAGCCTGGCTTCTGAGGGTACCCCTAAGGGGGGGGCTGGTTGGATGAGGGGGTGTAGACCAGTAGGTGTGAGCTTCAAAAGTATTTTTTTGGCTTGTAGGCAGGTGTGGTATTTTAGCCTCTCTTTAAAGGTCAGTCAGTCAGCTAGTTTATAGAGAACACATGTATGGGTAAGCCTTTCACTGCTTGTGACCAGACGGCAAGCTTTACTGAGGGCTAGATTGAAATGCTGGTGGCCTCTGTCATTTTCCTGCTCCTGACTGGGAGCTTTAACTAGCTGTAAGTGTAGCTCTCCCCCAGCTGCCTGTTGCCACCTCCCAAGCCCTAGAGCATTTACCACTATTGTCTCCAGGGAAGGTGGAGGGAGTCATTCCTACCACAGCCTCCTCCACCTCCTATTGAGCTTCTGTCTCTCCCTCTCCTACCTGCATGGAGCAGGCCACAGCCTGAGCTCTGTATGGGCTCAGTGTAACAAGTGCCTGCAGACACTTTCACTTTTAGCACAGTCGCGCTATAGGGATGGCTGCTGCAGCAGCCCCAGCTTGTCCTCCTCCTCACCCTCCCTGCCTACCCAACACAATATTGGGGCCAGGGAGGCCCCACTAGACCCCAGAGAAGGGTTCTAATTTTATTTAAAAAAAAACAAAACTTGGCCACTGGTCAGGCACTTTGCTTTTTGCCGCAGTACTGCTTTAACTGTCGGAATTCCTGCTGTTTTCCTTCTCCCAACTGGAAACTTTAACTAGCTGCGAGTGTGGCTCTCTCTTTCTGGTTGTCTCTTGCCACCTCCCAAGTCCTCAAAATTGCTTCTGGAGAGGCAGTTCAGGAAGGTGGAAGGAGGCACTTCTGCCATGGCCTCCTCCACCTCCCTCTGAGCTTCTGTCTCCCCCTCTCCCATCTGAATGGAGCAGGCCACAGCCTGAGCTCGGTATGGGCTGGGAATAACAAGTGCCTGCAGGGACTTTCACTTTTAGCATGGTTGCACTATAGAGATGGCTGCTGCAGCAGCCCCAGCTCGTCCTCCTCCTTTGCTCTCTTTCCTAGTCTCCAACACAAAATCAAGGCCCTGGGAGCCCTCCTAGACCCCAGGTAGGGGTTCTACTGTTGTTTAACATCAATGACCACTGGCATCCAGGTAACTAGCCCACTAGCCCACATGGGCTACCAGTTCTAGGGAGAAGTCCTCCTAGGGCATCCCTAGCCCATAGGACCTCCAGGGCTAACTTTATTTTTTAAGAGGCAGTATAGCACTGTGGTTTAGTGCTCTGAGCTGCAAACCTTGAGACCTAGGTTTGAATCCCATAGCCCCCACTTACGTAGTCAGTAACCCTGAGCAAGTCACTTAACTTTCTTGTGCTCCCAGGTCACACCTGGAAACAAGTTTCAGCTTAGTGTGTTTTTCCTGGTTAAACAATTTCCCCTTTCCCTAGTTCATTAAAGCTAGGCCATTAGCCTAAAAGAGGCTTCACTAGCCCACCTAGGCTACCATTCTAAAATACTGGCAATGTGTCCATCCAGAGCACTAGGGGGTTTTAGCTGAACCCCTCCTGAAACAACACTTTCTCTACTCTTTCCTTTTTTCTATCTTTATTATTTATTACCTTTCTCGATATGCCTGTTTTCCTAATTTGACCTAACTTCAACCTTTAGTTGTAAATTGTCCCTTTTCCTTACTTCTGCACTGTCCTATACTTCTTCTATCTCTTGACTCTCTCTGCTCTTGCTACTATATTTTCTCAATGGTAAGGCTAATTTTCTTTATTTTACAGGTCTATCAGGATGCTGACTCCTTCTTTCCCTATCAGATAAGTATCATTCTGTGCTAAACCTTTCCTTTCCACTCTATTTACTTTCTAAGAACTATGGTTCCTTTGTGACCCCCTTTTCTGTATTTTGTTTCACAGGTCCCATGGACATTATCCTTTAAAGATCCCTACCTCTGGCTCTGTACTACTCAGGTAAGAGACTCTTGACTTATACCCATACTTGGTTTGTTGACTGTAATGGTGTGGACACGCCCCTTACAGTGTGTGTGTGTGCGCATGTGCAGAGCTGGCCTTATGTGTAACCTATACTTGGTGTTTTGACTGTAACAGTGTGTGTGTGTGTGTGTGTGTGTGTGTGTGTGTGTGTGCCTGTCTGCCTGTCTGTCTGCATGTGTCTGCATGTGTGTCTATGTTTGTCTGACCTGAGAGGGCAGGAACATTACAGGTGTTGCTTTTTAAATCCTGACCAAAACATGTTTTTGCACTTTTGGCATAAAAGGAAGGCTTGCAGCCTGCCCGGTGGTGCTGAGGGTTGAGGCGTTGGATGCCACACCTCATGCTATGCTGGTGACCTGGGTTCGGGAACGAGCCCTGTCCACCGGGGGTCGGTGGGGGAGAGAGGGGATTGAGCATCTGCAGGACTGCTCTCCTCTCTTGTCTTGGGGAGGGATCCAGGGGTAGCCTGGTATGGCAGCAGCCCCCAGTGGAGACCGGTGGCACTGCTATGCACATGGGACTTGTGTGAAGGGGTAGATGTCGGGTGGCTGTCTTCCAGACGTGGGTAGGAGCACCCATATCTCAGGCTAGGATGGCATTGTGTGACCCACATCAGGGGCGTAAACACTTCAGAAAAAAACTCTGGTCCGGATAGATGATGGCCTTCCCTGAGCCACGCTGCCACACGCCCAATATTGGAGCCCTTCCAACCCCTTCCATCTCCTCAGGCCCTATGTCCCCAAGGGGCTCAGGGAGTAATGTAACATCCTTGAGGATGGTGGGGTTCACAGTGGGCGGTAGAGCGGTACTGGCCAGTGGTGATATCTGAGAGAGTTCCGATACCAAGGGTGATAAAGAGAGTTAAAAAAAAGAAAGAAATGAAGGCTTGGCTAGTATTTCTTTTCTTTTAATAAATGACTCCCTGCATGATCAGAAGGAAGGTGTCTTAAAAAAAAAACTTATATTTAAAATTTTGGGTCAAAATGTTAAAAAAAATTAAGAAGTCCAATGGGTAGTGTGTTTCTCTTATTTGCAGGTGAGCTGTGTTTTGGTAGAAGCATAGACAATGGCAGCCAAAAAAGGTCAATAGTCCATACAGTCTTCCTGTAGTTCCCCATCAAACCCAGCGATGTATTGTCCATTCAAAGTACTAGCATCACTGTGCACTCTCCAATTCCCTTCCCTACTACTATCCTGAACAACAGCCATACATTTTGTTGTCTCCCAGCCATGCTTGTAACTATTTATGGTTTTGGTGGCCCACCACCTTGGCTGGCAGACTGTTCCATGGTTCCACCACCCTTTGTACTAAATAAAACTTTCTCCTATCCCTCTTGAACTTGACTCCAGTCTGTTTCCACTCATGCCACCATGTACTTGAACTGCTACTCACGTTACTCAGCTGTTACTATTCCTCACAATTCATCTTGCTTATACCTTTCAGGAACTTGAAGATCTCTATCATATCACCCCTCTATCATCTGGTCTCCAGTGAGTGCATGTTCAGTGCCTTGTGACTATCCTCATCAGATATGCAATGCTGGCCCTGAATCATCCTGTCACCCTTCATTGCCTTGTCTGTATCCTGTCCTTATCTTTGCTGAGGTTAGAACTCCAGAACTCGGCATAGTACTCCAGGTGTGAGCTCAGCTCAGTGAGCAGGCTGGATGGGCTGATGCTGGGAGGAAGGTGCTGTGGCATGCAACATGGTCCTCAGCCTTTCTTTATTTTTAGTTAGTTAGTTAGTTTTTGTTGACTGAGAAAGAAGGACTAGGCAATTCTGCCTACTTTCTGCCTCATCCCAGGGTAGGGGAGGGCTCAGATAGAAACCAACTTAAATTTATGAATTTATTTAAAATTTGGTGTCCAGGAAAGGCACACTGAGCAGAAGCTCATTTCTAGGTATAACCCAGGGACAGGGGGTACAACTACAACAAAGGGATAACAAAATTCAGATACAGTATAATACAGAATAAACACAAAATGTACAGCATAATACAGAATCAATTCTTCATTACAGTACGATACAATGAACAAATACATTTTCATTATGAGTTTACAGTACAGAGTATTGTACAGGAGATTCAATAAGCATGGTGAGACACCAAGAACAAAAAAAAAACATGTAGTCACTGATTAATACAAGAAATGGAAGAGAGGAAGGAGGACAGTAGTATGATTGTGGATTAGGGCATTGGCCAGCTACAAGATTTAGCAATAGATAACCTGAGGAGGTGCTTAAGTGCAGGAAAGGAGGGGGTGAGGCTGATATGAGGGAGAGGTTATTCCAGAGGGATGGGAGTCTATAAGAGAATGCTAGTTTCCCAGCTAAGGTCTGTGCTCACAGGAGGGCGAAGAAGCAGAGGCAATTTCTATGTGAATTGTAGGTGGAGTGGGTAGCAGGATTTAGGAGAGAGGATAGGTTGGAAGGAAGTGTTTCAAATGAATATTTGGAGATGAAAGTGGAGCAGTGGGACGTGTGTTTCTGTGATAGGGATTGGAGGATAGGGAGGAGTAGAGGTCACACTTTTATGTCAGAGGGGGAATTTGAGGTGAAATGACATAAGGCATTGAAGAGGACATCAAGTTTGGCAAGGGAGGTGTCAGGAGCTGCATGAAAGACAATGTCTACATAGTCAAAAGCTGTGAGTATCCATTTGATCAGTAGGTCACGTCTGACTGGGATGGAAAGACTACCCTTATGGAGGGACAGCAGACCCACTTTAGGATGTAGTTTGGAGTGAAGGGCCTTAAAGTGGGAGGAGAAATCCGGTGAGGGATCAAGCCACACTCCTAGGTATTTGTGGGCTAGGACATCATTGAGAGGAGTGTTGGGGGAGTATTGGGGTCCCTGAGAAGGCAGGGAGGGCAGGAAGCCTAGAAAGTTTCAGTTTGGAGCCAAAAGGCATGGCCACAGTCTTGATGGCATTCATTTTTAGGCAGTTATCATTAAACCAGTTAGATACTGCAATAAAATCATGCTGAAGTGTTGTTTGGATGGCTGGGGCAGCAGACCAGACAGGAATAGGACAGTGTAGTCTGCATACACATGGATCTTGGCATGGGTGCATACAGAAGGGAGATAATTTATAAACAGGGAAAAGAGAATAGGTCCAAGAACTGAACCCTGGGGGACACCAGCAAGGATGGGGAGGGAGGGAGACAGGACTTTTAACCAACCGGGATCGATCAGTTAAGTAGGAACTCAACCAAGAGACAGAAGCTGGGGAAAGGCCATTGGCGCTTAGCTTGTTTAGAAGGAGAGGGTGAGAGATGGAGTCAAAGGCCTTTGCAAGGTCAATGAAAATAGCCAAGGTGATCTGCCCTTGATCCATTGCAGAGTGAAAGGCATCTGTAAAGTGAAGAAGGGAGGAGGTGGTTGAGTGGAATTTCCTAAAAGCTGATTGGACCAGGGGAGAGAGTGTTGGAAGCAGAGAGGAAGTCATTTAGCCTTGAGAGGACAAGTGATTCTTGGACCTTGGCAAGTAAGGAGAAAAGTGATATGCGGTGGTAATTGCCAGGGACAGTGGGATCAACCCCTTCAGAAGTGGTATGACCATAGCTGACTTCCAGGCTGAAGGGGCGGTAGAGTAGGAGAGAGATAGATTGAGGGGGTAAGTTAGAGGGGTCACAATAGAGGGTGAACAGATTTTGAGGAGCCTAGGGTGTAAGCCATCAGGGATGGATTTAATGGAATTTAGGGAGTCTAGAGCTCTAAGGACTTTCGCTTGGGATATCAGAGGCAGTTGAGCACCAGAAGACTGCATGGGGGAAGGGCAGGTGAAGAGGGGGGCCTTGTGGGAGGGCACAGGTCATAAAGAACTTATTTAGGGCATCTGTGACAGAGGTAGGGTACAAAACTAAGGAACTTGCCATGCAAAGAGTGGGTGGGGGGGGTTCTGAGGAGGAGTGTAGGAGTGAGCGGAGATAATTCCAGAAGGAGGACAGAGAGTTGCTGGAGATGGGTAGTCAGGTTTTGAAATATTTTGATTTTGCCTTCCTGATACACTTGGTACAGCTATTTCTGAAAATTCTGTAATTTGGCAGGTCAGTTGGGTCAGATGTGGTTTTGAAGTGTAGTCAAGATAGGATGCATGTTTGCATGAATACAGGACTTCCAGAGAGATCCAGGGATCGTGATGACATTTTGTCCTGACTGATTTGAGTGGAGCATTGACATCCCAGACTTTTAGGAAGGTCGTTGTGAAATGGGTGAGAGCAGCATCAACAGAGGGGGTAGAGAGGACCAGTGACCAGTTAGCCATGGCCAGGTCAAGGGGTAATATATTTCAGTTGAGCATTTTGATGGGTCGATACTGGATATATTTCGGGGGGTTGGAGGAGGACATATCTTTCTGATGCAAAAGGTGAAGCAGTGATCACTGAGCACACCAGGAAGTACACTTGCTGAGCTGGTGCGGTGTGGGTGGGTTGGTAGTAAGTTAAGCAGGGATATGGGACTGGGAATGATGGCTGAGGTGGGCTGACTCATTGATCAACTGGGTCAGGTTTAGTGCTTCAACCTGGAGACATGTGTTTTGCGATAAGGGGGAGAGCCAATCCAGGCTGAAATCACCAAGAAGGATCAATTTGCCTGCAGATGCAAGGGTGGTACTGGATGTGATGCAGGAGACAAGGGAGGGAGGAGGAAGGGAGTTTGGGGGAGGCATACAAAACTCAGGCAAAAATTGAACCAGATTAAGCTATCTGTGGTATTTTTATTTATTTTTTTGTTAGTGAATGGGGGAAATTTGAGCAGTACACCACGACATTTATCTACTCTTTTTTCAAGAACTGCCATGAGATCTTTAATGTCCACCTGAACAATCACCACAACAGGCAAATGGGAACTTGATTTAATGTCTCTTCCAAAAGACAGCACAGAGTGCATTCTCCTCCTCATGCTGTACTACAGTGTCTGTATTGAGATTTTACACAAGTTTCTGGAGTGGGGCTAGAACCCACAACCTTCCAATCTTCCTGCCCAAGAAGTGAGTGTGCAACCTGCTGAGCCACTGGCACAGCCTGCTGAGTGATAATCCAGTGTTCTTACATACAGGTGACACGTTATGGCAGGCTGGTAAACCTTGACTTATAAGGGTTTAACATGCATGTCAATGCCTGATGGAGCCACACATTGTGTCAGAAGAAGTGGGTTAGCATGAAAAACAGTAAAACAGCAGCTGGCAGGATGAAGCCTGATTGTTGTAGGCCCCACATCACTGACATGCTCCCTACTGCTGCTAGCCATCCAGCACCATCACCCTCCATACCAGGGACTTTCATTGTGGCTTACGTAACATTCAGTCTTGGGAAAGAGCATAATAGCTCCCAACTGTCCCAGTCACAGAGCCGTGCTGTTAGTGAATTCTGAAGTCTCTGCACCCTCAGCTCTCCAATTTCCTCACAGTAATCTCCATTTCCCTCCACAATGATACAGTTGCTTGTCGAAGCATTGAGTGCACTGATGTAATGGCTGTCTTATTACATGGCTGCATCCCTCTGAATGGTAGCAGTTGATGGAAAGGTGTAAGAATTCAGCTGCAGTACAGACATGATGTGATCAGGGTAAGCCAATGGTGATCTTCTGGAGGGATGGGCTGACTATTAGAGCCAGTCACGTGGTCTCTGCTAGTTTGGGTAGCTCGGGGAATAGCAAGCCATATGCTGAGTTATTACTACTTTTGTGTTTGCCCCTTAAAGTCTGTTGGAGTGGAAAGGGCTGTTTTCCAGCATTTATTTTATCTTCGTTCCCTCTTTCCAACAGAGCCAGCAAGCCAACCATTCAGCCAGTCATCTGCTTGCTAACAAGCATTAGACAGGATGTGAATGCCAGTCATCCACACACTATTCATCTTGCTAATGACCAGATCAACTTAATAGCCTGCCAGTCACCAGCCACGTAGATCAGACTACCAGTTATCAGGGACCAGAACAGAGGGAAAAGTCAGGGCTCTGACTGTGTTAATTTTCAGCAGGGTGGATTTAATTGGGATCACAGTTAGGCTGACTACTGAGTAACATTCTCCATGAAGAAGAGTCTGAATAAGGCCCCCCAAAATATCCCACCTTGTGTAAACCTCTATAGGACTCCAAGTGTATACATTTATGACTGAGCTGCAAGGTGCAACTGTGGTAACATTTTGTCATAGTGCTGTTTTGCACAATTGCTATTTTATTGCAAGAGTAAATATTAAATCTTATTTTTGTTTTATTTATTTATTTTCCTAGAGAGGTCACTAAATTGGGCAGAGGGTTGGTCAGGAAGTAATACAGGTCAGCAAGAAGATCACTAAAACTGGGCAGTGAGCATGGATAAAGGTGAATTCAATGGAGTGGGCTACTGTAGGATACAGCTTGGAAACAGCAGGGTGAACGACAGTGTGGAGGACTCAGCAGGGAAGGCCAGGGTGCATGGGGAATGCTATCCAACTGCAAAAATGCACACTCCATAACACATATATAATGTACAAAGAGTCTAGTGGAAAGTAGCTGCATGTATACACTGTATTCATATGTGCAGATGTTGTGTTTTGTCAGTACTAATTTACATCATTGGGGCTTGCTGAAATTACATTGTATAGAGACTACATCAGCACCAGTGGGCAGTGCCAGATAACAGGGTGTGTGTGTTCACAGAGAGATATAAGCACAACTCCAGTGTATGCTAAGGTATGAGGATGCGGGCTGAATACTACTCAACACACACCAGAGGAGTGCCTATATCTGTTGAATGCAGCACAGTGGAGTGTAACTTATTGTCCTTATATGGCTTGGTATTGAAACTTTGGGCTTAGGAAATGTAGAACCATGCATCTGTGAGTATATATAGGCATCCCTTACATAAATACTTACATGAAATATTTTCATGCTGCACACATAAAACTACCCATGTAATATGCATGCTGCAAGCATGATTTACAGGTTCAATTGGAACCAATTGCATGCATGTGGCATGTGTGCAGCAAGCAAAATGTGGAAAGCATACTTTTTGTGTTAAATTGGAATAGACTGCATGCATGTGGCATGCATGCAAAAAGCACGTGGTCACTGATAACTGCACACATAAAAGTTAAGTGACTTGCTCAGGATCACACCATATACAAGTGGGGGTTGATGAGATTGAAACCCAGATCTTCAGGTCTCCAAGCCTCCTGGTTTGTTGTTCAGTGCCTTTAACCACAATGCTATACTGCCTGCACACATATGACTCACTTGTACTTCAATACAAATCTTCACACATCTGTACGCATGCGGCATGTTTCTAGCCACTGTCACAAATGCACTCAGCAGGTCTTGACCTGATAGCAACATTTCAATGATCTGTAACTGTAATTTTTTATGTACCACTTGTCACAAACGCACTCAGCAGGTCAGGCCCTCTGTTCCCACAGTGCCAACCTCTGAGCGCAGTAATGTGAACAGGTAACAGACAGGGTAACCCTTCTGTCTGCTTGTGAGTCTGAATCACCTTCAGTCTCAAGTTCTGGGGGGGATTCAAACTGTGAACCTTATCCTAGCATACCCAAATGTACAGGCTCAGATAATCTGCTCTGCAAGGGGATGCCAGATATCTTTCGCCAAAGGGCACCTAACCAGGTATCCAAAATGAAACCTTAAAACTCTATAAAAGACCTTAGGTATATTATTACATTTTCCCAGTTTAGTAACACCATCAAGCTCTGAACAGTTTTTGTCAGTCTTAACCCTCTATTCATCAAATGCATAGAGAACTTCAAAGATACCCAGACTGTCTTTCAGAATATTTTTACTAAAATGGATACAAATATGTAAAATGTAAGCACAGAACACTATATCAAAAAGCATACAATCACTTAAAAGAATGAGGTTAAAGTACAACACATAAACTCCTACTACAATACAATTAGACTTGTTCTATTTAATATATTACCTCTCTAGTGCTTATAGTTAGATCTTGTTTCTTAAGAGTCCAAAAACATATGTCACTAAGATCAGACACAAGTCCTGGGTTAAACTGTGTTTCTCTCACACACCCCTTCTGATGTCATCTAGCTCCTTCTTGTCGAGTACAAAAAATATACAAACAGGATGTCCTTCAGGAGGTATATTAAATAAGGTGACATCAGCAAAAACTAATTTCCCCAATATGACTCCTTAATTAACATTGTCTCTTTTGATCTCGACCAGTTCCTATTCCTGAGGCATATCAAAGAGTTTTATAGCTTTTTAACACCAGTTGGTATTAAATGTTCTTCCTCTTAAGATGCCATAAAAGTTTACTATCTCCATCCTCTGGCAGACTCATAAAGTCCCATTTCATTTCCACTTCAAAGAGCCTAAGCATATCATAAAAAGATAATAAAAGGCCACTCTGAAGTAAGTCAGTTAATGAAATGGTTTCTGCTTCACTGAAACCTGAGGGGGGTCACCCATGGCACAGCTACCTCATGTGAGACAATCACACACTACATTTTTTATATTACAAATATCATAGAACAATCATAACCAGCTGGCCAAGCATCATGGCCACTGTTACACATTTTAGTTTTCTTGTTCCCCCTCATCTCAGCTACACAGCTGAACTGTACCATACATACCAATGGAAACACATGTGATTCTTCCCCCAATACACACACTTACCCAAAAAAATACTTAATTACTTCTGTCTGGCCTATACCAGGGCTGTAGCCAGGAATTTTCAACTTGTACTCTTGAGATGATGGAATTGCTACCCCCTCTGTAAACACAAACCAAAAGATGTGCTGCCCTGCCACACAAACACTGCCACATCCCAATTTCAGTCAAAAATATGTAGTAAGCCAATGATCCAAATAGATTCAGAACATTTTATTTTATCTAACATACACATGAACATTCAGGCAGAAGTTCACTGGATTTTAGTTACGGTGTTTAGGATACACTGTTTTAAGTCTCTGTACCACATCAAAGTAGCCATCCTTACAGATGTCCATTTACACCAGCACTCATGCATATATACTCCAGCAGGTCTCTCATACAATCATAACTTTTACATTTAGCACCCACATATCTTCCAAAGATCATTCACAAACTCACACTAAATCATCCAAGGAGGGAAAAAACAGTTCTTGAAGTACATTAGGCTCTGTTTGTGCTTGTTGCCCTGGCCTGAGACTCATGTTGCCCCTGGATTTTACAGATTTTTCTGCACTCAGCAAAGTACACTGAGTATGCCTGCCAATACCCATGGCTTGTACTCCTGCTATTTTCTCCCCATAGTTTTGAATGATTACACAGAAATAGACTTTACATGGCAAACACAAAAGCAGCAATAACTCGACATCCACCTACATGGCCAGTTCTCCCCTTCCACACGCACACAGTAGTGCGGCATGGCCATGCTACTATAGACAACCCACCAAGTATAGATATAAGTCAAGAGTGTCTTACCCGACTACTAGGGAGCCAGAGGCAGGAGTCTTTAAGAGATGATGCCCATGGGTCAGAATGCTGGGGTGTACCCCCCTTGAAATGAATGGAGTTTTTTTTTCATTACTATTTTATACATTATGATGGTGGGTTGGAGAATAATGAATGTCATTGTTTGACTAAAAAGGCCCTTGTTAGTCGAGCAGTGGCCTTCATTAACCTCCAACTCTCCATCAGTTATGTATAAAATAGTAATAAAAAAATACCCTTATTCATTTCAATGGGGCATGCCCTTGCACTCTCCCTTGCCCTATGTCATAACATGCCTGAATATGGGGATATGGAGATCAGCTATGCAGGGGGGGGTATAAACCTGACTATAGTGGGGTTCCAATAGGCTGTTCATACCATACTGCTCAACTGTCCCTGAATACAAGGGACAGCCCTCATTTTACCCATGAAAACTGCTCTGCTCCTCATCCATTCCTCATGGAAAACATGTTGCTCTCACAAAGGATATGCTGTAAATTTAGACTTTATGACAGGGACGCCATTTCAGATTTCAGTGGGGGGGGAGCCAGCAACCAGTGGAGGCCAAGTGCTAGTCACCCACTAGGCGGCAAGCTCTAGAATGTCTGGAACATTTCTAAAAGGTTTAAACTTATTTGTTGTGACTAAAAATTGATATGCAAATCAGGAAAAGTTGAAAGATTCATCTGTCTATACCCCAGAGCAGTGCATCAGATGTGGGCTCAAACTCACCCAGTTAGTAACCAATTTTGTTCCTGGCTGAAGTTCAGAACCCCACCCCCTGGGAAAAAAAAAATTGTCCCAGTTTCTCTCCCCAATTCCATTCCATACAATACCCATCCCATATGGGTCATGAAGCTGCCTAAAGGCACAGAAACATGAAAAACACACCACAATTTTAGTCTTTCCTCCTTCCCCAATCCCCCTTATTTTTACTTGCCCACCCATCTGGCCAGAACCTGCAGCTTGGCCTGGTGTGCTACTAGTCCAGTTTTCAGTCCTCTCCTCTTCTTCCATCCTTCTGCCACAAGCTGGAAGCTAGAACCAACCATCCCAGGTCCTCTGTATGGTCCATGGCCAAGTCACCTCATCAACTGAACCCACCCAACCTGTGCTGATTGCTTTCTTGCTTGGCTGCTGCAGTTGCTGCTGCCACACTACACTGATCAAAGCCTACGAAGGCCACCCATACCACTGTCACCATTGTTGCTAGGCCTAGTTTGCTGCTGTGGGGGCCCGTGCTGTTTTGTTTGCGAGGTGAGCCTACTAGAGTAAGTAGGTAGTCTAGTCTTGAGTTAGCCTCTAGCTCACCCTCTGCCCCTTCAACCACCAGGGAAGATGGAGACTCCTTAAGAGTTGACTAATAAAAATATGCCACCACAACACTGCTGTTGAGAGTTCAGTGCTCACTGACTCCTCCAAGCTGTAGTGTGCAGCCTGTCTACTCTGTGGTAGGAAAGACAGTGTCGTACTTGCATGACTCATGATTTTGCTTGGCTGGAACTCCTCCATGTCATGTGTGATGGTGCCACCTCTAATAGGTGGAGAGAGTGGACAATACAACATAGACACAGTCAAGTCAGGAGTGCACCTGCAGCGTGAATGCACACAAGCCAGGGGGCACTTATTGTGCAAAAGAGTAAATCCAATTTTAATACCATTATTGCACATCATAAGAACAACCTAGGCACAAATGCGGGGGAGGGGGCAACTGCCCCCCTCTGCCCTATCTAAATGGCACAACTGCTTCATGATAGCAATTCATTCTCAGGTACTAATATCAGTGCAAGTAAATATAATGGTTTCCACTGAGTTCTGAGGTACTGTATCTCCATGTTTCAGGAAGTGTCCTGATCATCGTGAGGGTTAGTGTCCCTCATTGTCCTTCATTTTGAATGTCCATGTCTCTCATTTCAGTAACAGAATGTGAAGTATGGTGCATACTTCCAAGACCCTGCTCAGCACAAAGAGTGCTGAGCATGGCCATAGTGTATATGCTTCATACAGAATGACAAAGGGAAAGTAAGTGAGCCAAAACAGTCATGGAGAAACACATTGTAGCACTTAATATGCATAAGGGGATTTGCATGGCCCAAAACAAAAAGGTCAGGCTTCACAACACAAAGGCCCATCTTTGCACATCTGGAATGGGGGATATTGGCTGACTATATCCTAGGCATTTAATGCAGTAAGCAAACAACAATTTACAAATTAACGACAATTTAATGACAAAAATCAAAAGCCATTAAACGATTTAAAAAAGGATCAGAATTAATGCGAGTTTACATATGGGAAATCAATGAAAAAGGTATTTTAATTGCTCTCTAATTGCTAGCAATAGTATGAGAAATACAAACTGATTTGTTTTTTAAGATGAGATTTGCACCAACTTAGTTACTGCACACATGGCAAGCATACAACTTGTGAACCTGATGTGATTTTTAAATGATGTTCACACCAGCTTAATTGCTGTACTCATGTCAACCATGCAACACAAGAACCTGATGTGATTTTTAGAAGATGTTCACACCAGCTTACCTGCTGCACTCATGTCAAGCTTGTAGCATGTGAACCTCATTTGCTTTTTAGGCCTGGTTCGCTTAGGTTCACTTTGTGTATGCGAACTGTATACAAACATTGCACAATTAAGCATGTGGCATGTATTCTGCTTGTACACAGAATACTCGTATTTCTGTAAGGGATGGCAGGTGAACTGGTATATCAAATTAGAGAGCAGTATTTGCAGCAGACATCTTGACTCAGCTGAGATACAGGTGGGGGCACACAAAGTTTAAAAAACAAGGCAAGCCTGAGCTATATGCGTGGCATATGCATGCAGATTTGTACTGAGGTATAGGGATACCATATGTGTTCAGGTATACATGTGCTGGATGCATGCATCTGAACAATGGCAACGTGTTTGCTGCATGCATGCACTTGGTTTCAATTTAACATAAAATACATGCTTGCAGCATGCATGCCAGGGTCTAGTACAGAATACCGAGAGTCAGAATTTCGACCCTCCAAAAGACCAACACTAAAATCCCAAAAGCCAGAATCCAGATAATGGCAGATAAGAGAAGGGAAATTTCTAAGAAAGGTTCATGGGGGGCTTCCCCCTGTACCCACTGTTACATATATAAACAACCCCAGGAACCATACAAATCACCATACTGTATATCAGGATTTTGCCATTGTTTGGATTCTAGCTGTCAGGATTTTGGTGTTGGGCTTTTTGACATTGGGATTCTGACTGTTGGGATTCTGCACAGATACCCATGTGACAGAAATAGTTTCTCATGGTGGCTACTTGCTTGCTGCAAGCAAGCCACATGCAAGCCCTCAGTTCCAATTTAACATAAAAAATGTGTTTACAGCACTCATGTCTCATATGTAGTTTCATGTGTGGAGCATAGAAACATTTCATATTATTTTTTTTCTTAAGAGTACCTCTCAGAAGCCAACAAAAAATGCCATTGTTTTCCCCATCACTCTTCACTTGTTGTCTCCTCCACCTGCTAAGTATTCACATGAGCTCCCTCCAGTCATTGCCACTGCTCATCATTCTGCTGCTGATCCTCCATCCAAATTGTGTCTACAGATTGTGTCTGTTGTTACCCATGCCCCTGTTCTGTACTACATTACATGATGTCCAATTCACTGTTGTTTATTGTTTCTACCACTATGTTACTTCCATAAATGTGCAAGAAATATGTATCCCTATGACTAGTGCACTTGCTGAGTTAACAATAACTAACTAAAAAAAGGGTGGGTCTTCCACTAGCACCAGGAGAAAATTATCAAGTTTATTTAGGCAGCAGGAGCAAGGCCCCATCTCAGGCATCAACACGTGATATCACCCTTTACAACAAAATGTCACAATGTCCTGTATCTGATGTTAACACCTAGTTTGTATCAACGGGGAAGGAACTGTACCAGGCTTGACACCCTTCCACCTTCAGTATGGTATTCCATCTTCGGAGGCATCATGAATTCACATGGACTCTTCTCCTTCCTTTCACTGGCTGGACTGGGATTATAGGCTTGGAATGTAAACCCAGGACTCTCTGGAGTTGGGTGAATGCAAATAGACTAGTTGACTGGTGAGAACTGCAATTGAATGCAAGTCACCCTATGAAGCCCAATGACCATTTTTATTCAAATCTGGGCTTACTGTAATAAGAAATCAGTAAGGAATTATTTAAAGGTGACACGTACAGTAAATGGATATGAAACATGTAAAACCACATATAAAGTATTATGATATAGTGTATAGTCAGGTGTTGTTCTGTATAGAAACCGGAGCATTTCCAAATGTTGTTTTACCACAGTTCAAAATGTCATGGAATGCGATTGTACCACACTGTGATACAACAACATTTGAAAAAGCTCTAGAAGTTCTATAAGACAGCTAAACTGGGTGCAAACCCAGCTGGAGGCAACAACTGCAGAATCAACCAAATAGACAGGAGCGGCGGTGACAACAATACCAAAACATGTGACATGAACAGCAACAACCAGATAAGTAAAAAACAAATGCAGAATCAACCAGGTAACTGCAGCTTCATTGAAATTATCATCAAGAAGGGAAAAAGAGAAGACCTGGACAGGGATCTGGTTGAGTAAATTAGGAAGGTGTGGGGGAAAGGTGACACAGTGATCGTGGGGGACTTCAATCTACCAGGAGTGGATTGGGGTACCCCAGCCACCTTGAGTGCTAGGGACCAAATACTACTGGATGCCTTCCAGGACTGCTGCTTGGCACAGATGGTCACTGAACCAACTAGGATGGGGAATACACCGGATCTAGTTCTGGCCAATGGAGAGGCTGTAGGGAAGGGGGGTGGAGGACCCACAGACTGGGAGTGACCACCACGGGGTGTGGTTCACATTTAATATGAGCAGAGAAGCAGCGAGTATAGGGACTAGGGTGATGGAATTCAGACAGGCTGACTTTGGTAGGATGGATGAAGTTTTAAGGGGGCATTTGGAAGGGATACAGCCACACTGGGATGCGAATCAGAAATGGGAAAAAATCAAATTGGGGGTATTGGAGGCTACTGAGACATATTCCAGATTGCAGAGCAAAAAGAGAAAGGCTAAAACACAGCTGGTTAAGTAGAGGGGTCATAGAAATGATGAGGGCTATAAAAGCAGCATTCAAGAAATACAAGAAATCTGGGAAGGGGAAGATAGGGAGGAGTATGTGAAGAGTTCCAAGGAAGTTAGCAGGGGAGTCAGAGCAGCTAAGTCCTCCAGGAAATTGAGCCTGGTGCAGGGCATCAGGGATGGGGAAAAGGACTTCTTCAGATACATACAGGAGAGAAGGAGCTGCAAAGATCAGATGGTGAGTATCAGGAAGGATGGGGGGGTGGGCAGAGAAAGGGGTGGATCAGGCAGAAGCACTGAATGAGTACTTCTGTTCTGTATTCATGAGGGAGAAAGGAGGCAGCTACCACAGGAGGTGGGCAGGGTGGGCAGGGGGGAAAGGGGGTAACAGACAGGGTGATCACTGAGTATAGGGTATTGGAGGTGTTAAGGGATCTTAGGGTGGATAAGACACCAGGACTGGATGGCGTACATCTCAGGGTGCTGAAGGAGATGGCCAAGATCCTGGCTGGACTGCTGGTGGAACTATTCAATACTTTTCTGGACAAAGGGTGCATACCACATGACTGCAGGATGGCTCACGTGGTACCCATCCATAAAAGTGGACCAAAGGATGAGCCAGGTAATTACTGGCCCATAAGCTTAACTTCCATTGTGGTGAAGCTGATGGAGACAATACTTAAGGAAAGGTTGGGGACCTTTATGGAAGACAATGGGCTCCTGGACAGTCATCAGCATGGGTTTGTCTCTGGAAAATCCTGCCAGATGAACCTAGTTGAATATTACGACTGGGTCACGAGGGAATTGGACAAGGGTCATGTGGTGGATGTCATATACCTGGACTTCAGTAAGGCCTTCGATTTGGTTCCACATGGGAGGTTGGGAGAGAAATTGAGATATGTGGGGGTGGGGACTAAGATGGTTAAATAGATTGAGAATTGGCTGCCTGGGAGACAGCAGAGAGTAGTGGTTGGTGGGGGGGACTTTCATCTCCAAGGGCTGTGATGAGCAGGGTGCTGCAGGGATCAGTACTTGGTCAAGTGCTGTTTGGAATATTCATAGCAGACAACTCGCATGCCATCAGGAATAAGATCATATATTCAGTGACGATACCAAATTGAGGGTGGTGGTGGATGATATAGCAGATTGGCAGAGGCTGCAGGATGACCAAACTGGTGGAGTGGTCGGAAGCGTGGCAGTTTGGGTTCAATGTAAAAAAGTGCGAAGTCCTGCACTTTGGAGCAAAGAACCCAGAGAGGGATTACCAGCTGGGAGGGGTGCAGCGAAGTTCCACAGAGGAGGAAAAGGATTTAGGGGTGGTTGTAATGGGGAAGATGAACAATACAGAGCAGTGTAGAAGGGTGGCAGTGAAATCCAACAGGATGCTGGGTTGCATCACGTGAGGGATCTCCTCCAGGAGCAGGGAGGTGGACCTGCCTCTTTACAGGGCACTAATCATGCTGCACCTGGAGTACTGTGTGCAATTCTGGTGCCCATATCTGAAGAAGGATATGAAATTACTGGAAGGGGTTCAATGCAGGGCAACAATGATGATCCAGGGATTGGAGGACAGACCATATGAGGAGAGGCTAAGAGAGGTGAACATGTACTCCTTGGAGGAGAGAAGGGACTGGGGGGTGGGGGATATGATTGAGACCTTTAAGTACATGAAGGGGATAAACAAGGCAGGCACTGAAGGGATACACAGGCGGAGGAGGGGGAGGGACATGAGAGGGCATGGCCTTAAATTGAAGGGGGAAGGTTTAGGATGGAAATGAGGATACTCTTTTTCATTTAGAAGGTCGTGGCAGAATGGAATGCTTTACCAGAGGAGGTGGTAGCCTGTAAGACAGTGGATAGCTTCAAAGGGATGGGACAAGGTGAGGGGTGGGAATTGGGAAGGGGAGGGGGTGGGGCAGCTGCAAGGTGAGGGTCCTGGCTGCACATTCCAGCAGACTTGATTGACCGGTAGCCTATTTCTGCTTGCAAATTCATATGTTCATTTGTTCGTATTAGAAGCAGGATCAAGCAAATATTTAAAATAACTTACAGCTAATTGCTTCTTCTGAGACCACATCCTCTCGCTAAATGAGATGTACTCTGCCATTTTTGTTTTGCTGAAAGTCCCTCCCACACCCCATTAACAGCCAATAGAAGGCTGCCCAATAAATGTAGGGGCATCTGATCCCTAGCAACCACACATGTCAACCTAGCAATCAGCCCTAACTCCCGAAACATGATGGAGCAACATATTTTTATGTTTTTCATTTCAAAAATTAAAACTGTAAAAACTTTGGCAAGGGGGACTATACACTACAAAAAAATAGTGCATGGGCAACCATATTCCCAACTAGCCTATTGTGCCACCTCAGGGTTCGGATTACCACAGACCTCCTGAGCTTTGCTCTCAAGGTCTGAGGGAACCAGAACCCCTCTGTCACACAATAGGCTGGTTGCACATGGTTGCCCATGCACTATTCTCTATGTAGAGCAGAACTGAGTAGCTATTTTGTCAATTTATTCATATGATAGCCCTGCTGAAATTTAAATGTCACATTTTCAATGGACACCATAGTCTGCCTGGAATGGGACAGAATGGGGTTGGGGGCCACTGACATGGACTGCTTGACTTGGGATGAAGGGAAGGAAAGGGTTGTACTGGATACCAGGGGCTGCTTGGTATGAAGTGGGGGTGAGGGTGTGGTGTACCTCTAGACAGCAGGGATTGCTTGCCATTGGATGGGGTGAGGGATTTGGTTCTACTGGACACCAGTGAGACTGGCCCAGAAATGAGTGATAATTCTGTCTTCAAGTGTGCAACTATCAACATTGGCTAGTATAGATTAGATAACAGGGAGACTCTGCCCAGATCACTATACACTATACATGTTGTCCTTTATGCACTGAACAGCCTCATATATACAGCAAACTGAGAACTCATGGACCAGGACCTCAGTAAGGATGCTGCAAAAGCTATACCACATCATACAGACCAGGGAGGTAGTCAGTCCACTTCCTATAATAATAAGGAACACTGACTTTCCCCTAGAAGGTTCAGCACAAGGTTTCTGGAGATGGAATCAGGCTGGTCTGACTACTGTACAACTGTGCAGTTCTTCTCAGGCAGGGAAGGGGATCTGTTTTATTTATTTATTTAAAAAGTGGTAACCGGAAAAGGCAAACTGAGCCAAGGCTCATTTCCAGGTGTGGCCCAGGGGAAAAGGAAATGGGAAATACAATAATGAAAGGCATACAGAGTGTTAATGTTTGGTGCAAAGTAAAATGCAAAGTACAATTTAACATGGTACAAGTACACATAAAAATCAACAGAGCTATGCAAATATATGATGCGCTACTGTGATGTGCAAATAAAGACATCAATGCAGGTGTGATGAATGGCAGTACCGAATGTAGAAAAGGAAGGAGCCTGACACAGGCAGAGGTAGAAGCCCAGGTGGAGATCCAACAACAGGGATGGTAGGGGGCTCTAACAGGGGAGGCTCATGGAGGGGTATGATAGGAGCTGGTGGGGGCAGGAATGAGTTTTTGCTTGTGCCTAAGGGTAATGGGGAAGGGGCAGAGAGAGATGGAGAGAGGAGGATGAGGAGAACAGGGTCCAGAAGGAGGGAGGGACAGCAATAGGAGAAAGCCTATGACCCAGCCAAGGAATGAGAGTGGGGGGGAGAAGGTGTAAGGATATCTTCAGTGGAGGGAGTATGAGGCAGAGGGAATGGGAGAAAGGTGATAGGTAAGAGGAAAGGTAAGAGCAGGGTTTTAGCTAGGAATTTTAAACTTGTACTCAAGAGCTGACAGAGCAGTTGCCCCCATTAATAAAGACAAACCAAAAGATGGGCTGCCTTACCACAAAAACATTGACACACTCCCATTTCATTCAGCAGTATATAGGAAATCAGGAATCATAATAGACCCACAGTTTATTTTATCTAACACATACACTACCAATCAGCATACTTTTCAACTGTCCCTGATTTTCAGGGATGTCCCTGATTTTGCTTCAGAAATTTCTTCTGTCCCTCCTAAATGTAGCATTTTTGTCACTGAAGTGTAGCGATCTGAATCACAAAATAATACCAGCCATTGGTGTTACAGTCTAGTTCTCATTAAGAAAATGCTATTCATACTAAGAAGCATGTTGTACACAGCTGCTGGAACTAATATTACTATTTTTTCTGATGTGTTCCTGATTTTGGTCATTTGTCCCCAATCATTTTAAGCCTTGTCCCTGATCTGTGATGAGAAAGGTTGAGGGGTATGCCAATCAGATAGAAGTTGGGTTGCTTTTAGTTGCAATGTTCAGGATGCATTGTGGTAAGCCTCTGTATCACATCAACGTAGCCAGCCTTAGAGAAGATCATTCATACCAGAACTAATGCTACATACTCAGTTGGGTCACACATACAGTCTTGGCCTCTATGTTTAGCCCCCACACATCTTACAAGGATCATTCACAAAATCACACTAAAGCATCCAAGTAGGGGAAAAACAATTATACAGGAACATCAGGCTCTGTGTTTGTTGTCTTGGCATGAGGCACATTTTGCCCTAGCTTTTCCAGACTATACTATACTCAGTGAAGTACACTGAGTAATCATGCCAACACCCATGATGGCAAGGATCCAAACCAGTTTGTTACAGTGGGACTGGTGATGAAAGGGAAAGGGGAGGATGAATAGGTAGGAGTAGAGCGGGCAGGGGTGAGCAAGGGGGGGGCGACTTAGTAGCAAAGTGACAAAATGCATTGCAAAGGGTGTCCAGTCTTGAAGAGAAGAGGAGGTGGCAGTACTGTAGACCACATCCACATAGTTGAAGACCAGGAGCATGTCTGTATGAATTGTATGTCCTTTGCAGATCTTAAAATAGATTTAATCTCCTGAACAATGCTCACTATAGATTTTTACAGGTGAGACATGATGTACTAACAGGAGAAAAGAGAATCCTACTAGCTAGAGAAATGTTCAGATTAGAAGACTGCTTCTATTGGGTGATCCAATTAAAGTATAAAAATAGATCCAGTTCCATGATGTACAAAGTACTAAGGACCTCAGGAGGCCATTCCTTAGTTCAAGCTAGGAGGGGCTGGAAGGATGTGTTGGGCCAATCAATCGCAGATATGGATTGGACTCAGATCTTAGAAATAGGTTGGAAGCTCCTGCATCCCCAGCATCACTGGAGTACCACTGTAAAATTCTGGTGCAGTTTGTTCATACCTTTACAATAACTTCACATTTTAACCAGGAAGACTCATATAAGTGCTTGAGGGGATGTCATGGTAGGGGGACACATTACCTGACTTTTTAGAGCTGCCCCCTACCAGAGATGCTGGTAACTAGTTCATGCAGAACTAGAAGGCATTTGGGGCCTCCCAATTCCAACTTACCTTTGAAACATTGGTACTGGTACTTGCTCCACCATGCCTAAAGATACAGCAACAGAGAGAGTTGTTTCATATTTTCTGTTTAATGCCCATGAAAGGTTGTATCTGTCATTGGCTCTCTACAGCTTTGTCAACACTCATTGAGTGGCAAGGGTGGATCCAGTTAGAGGCAGATATGAAAAAAACACAGCAAATCTTAGGTTTAACAGGGGAAAATGCTAAAAAAATGGGAGAAATGGGAGATTTACAGGAGGGTAGAGGAAAGCACAGACCTAATAATATACCTGTGTAATTTCATTGAAGGGCGTGTATCACTGTTGAAATTAAAATGACTAATGCAGTTACTCCTGCTGTTAATAATGATGTAGTAAAAATGATCACAGACCCAACTAGGGTCATGGCTCCCCCTCGGAACAGTACTCTGATCGATTGGGTACTAACAAACTGGCCAGACAGCATAATAGGTGCAGGCACCCTTGCAGATGCTATTAGTGATCACTCCCCTATCTACTGTATCTGGCACTCTACTAGTAAACCGTCTCCACCCCCAAAACTCATTACCTTCTAGAATTTGGCCAATATTAACCTAGAGCAGTTTACTTATGAGTAATGAGTTATGAGTAACTGATAGACTGGTCCCCGATCTACGCTTCTACTAATGCCCAGGCTGCCTTTGACTACTTCCTGAGACACTTTAGCCCTCTCCAAGACATCCATGCTCCCCGTGTCTCTCGCCGGATTCGTGGAACCCAGACTAAATGATTAACAAAAGCCCTATTCTCCCAAATAAGAGACAGAGACAAGGCTTGGCGGCGTTTCAAGATCACTGGATTGCAAACTGACCACAACCTATATCACTCTCTAAGAAACTCTTGCAAAAAAAGCATACACTTAGCCAAAAGCTCCTACTGTAAGGACCTGCTTATGAAAGCCTCAGGTGACTCTAGGAAATTTTGGTCCACCATAAAATCGCTCCTCGGTGCAAACAACAGGGCACATACCAGTGACATGCTGTTAAATGGCATTCACTGCAATAACTCGACAGCCATAGCTAATGCTTTTGATCATCACTTCTCAGATCTAACTACCTCACCTCCCTCCCTCCTGTCTCCAACACCATACCCTCTGGCGATATCAGCCCAATACTCATGCACCCACCTTTTAGGTTCCGGAGTATAAAGAGAAGTGAAGTGTTAAAACTTCTACTCGCTATTCCTGACAGCACCAGCACAGGGTCCGATGGACTTGAACCAAGGCTCCTAAAAGCCGTTGCCCAACTCATCGCTTCTCCCTTAACCAGAATTTTCAACTTATCTCTGCGCCATGGCTTAGTACCAAATATATGGAAAACAACCAAAGTAACACCAATCCCAAAAAAGGGTGATCCCAAGGAAATAAATAACTACTGCCCCATTGCAATTCTCCCTGTACTTAGCAAACTCTTGGAAAAACTAGTGGCCACTCAATCCATAGATTACCTCCATAGATATAACCTTCTGTCTAGCTCACAGCATGGTTTACGCAAAGGGCACAGCACCTCTACTGCCCTCCTCAAACTCACCAATGACATATATGCCTCCATGGACTCAGGCCTCCTAACAGGTGCAGTCTTCATTGACCTAACTAAGGCATTTGACCTGGTCAACCACTCTATTCTTCTAACTAAACTACGCTCCCTGGGCTTCACCACCGATGCAGTGGTATGCTTTGAAAGCTACCTGTCCAGCAGAAAACAAGCGGTAGTGTTTAACTCTGCCATATCAGACCTTTCCACCATTAACGTTGGAGTGCCCCAGGGCTCAATCCTTGGGCCCCTACTCTTTTCTATCTCTATTAATGACATCCCACTCCTTGCAGACAATTGTTCATCACTGCTTTATGCTGACGATCTAGTTATTTATCACAGTGCCAAAACTGCTGCAGACTTAACCCATCCTCTTGCCGTTGCCTTTGCTAATATTCAATCCTGGCTCACCCATAACCAACTCATCCTCAACTCCAGTAAAACTTACTCCATGCTCTTCAGCTCCGCTGCCAGACTTAAAGCGACTCAAAATGCACTAACTATCCCCTGCGCGGACGGATCTTCTCTGATTAGCACAAACTCCTTTAAATACCTTGGTGTCACTCTAGACCCATCCCTCGACTTTGACCTACACATTACAACCACCTGCAAATCAGTTAACGCCAAGATAGGTAGTGCCTACCAAACTAGATATGCCCTTGCCCCATCTGCCAGACTTGCTGTGGCACAAGGCTTTCTTCTCTCTGCACTTGCTTATAGCTCAGTCACCTACCTCTTTGCCTCCAAATCATCCCTCCACAAATGGGACACAACCTACAACAGCATCTGCCGCTATGCTTCAGCATCTCCACGTTATAAACATCATTGCCAGCTCTATAGTGACCTAAAATGGCCCGTGCCCTCTGCTCACAGACTCCAGGCCTTGGCTCATTAATTGACAATATTGTCAGGTCTGGCCTCCGCAATCCTTTCATCCCTACTGGATGCTCAGCCTCTCTCTTATGGCCTCATGTACTAACTGACCAAGCTCTTTCACATACCTAGGCATAGAACAATATGGGTGCATGCACCTTTTCCAATGTTGCTCCTAAATACTGGAATTCCATACCCCAAGCTATTTGACAAACAGCCTCCCACGCCACTTTTAAGTCACTACACAAAGAACACTTACACTTTACCAACCCCTGCACCTGCTATAATCCACCTTAGTTCCACTCTCCTTCTCTTGTTGCTCTGTTTCACTCATCCCATTCCCTCTCTCCCTCTCTCTGCCCTCTTGCATTTCTTTTATTACTTGATATCTTGTCTCTCTGAATGCTTGCTATTGCTAGCACATATGTTCCCACTTAACATTATTTTGAGATTCCCTGTACTACTGTGCTGTATTTTCATCATACTTCTGTAAATCTATTTGTATTTGTTGTCAAAATTAACTCTGTACTGTACTGCTTTTATGTGCTGCGTCACATACACAGTCTTGTATATCTAAAATGTACTCTCCCGGGTCATGCCTGAAAATAGGCATTTTTGTGCCTAGTGCACTTACCCGGTTACCAAAAGCAAATAAATAAATAATATTACTGTTTATAGCTTTGTTGCTAAAACTGAAAGCAATGTACCAAGAAGAACTAATTTGTTTTTGAGAAAAAGGATACCAGTGGACTTTTTATTTGGACTTCATACCAAATATGAACTATAATAGAGGACCTCACTGGTTCAGGCAGTTAAAATATTAATCTAAAAAAAACTGTTTAATTGTTACCAGATAAATGATGACATACATTAATGCTATAACTGTTGCATTTGTTTGATAATATTATGCCTCCGTATTGTAATTCTGCTCAATAAACCAGTTACAATAAAGGAAAACAGAGAAAAGAAATACAGTGGGTACATAAGCAAAAAATGAAAATAAAGAGTGGGTATGTGTGGAAACAGGTAGAGAGGCAAAAGCAGAACCAAACTGCTCTAAAATAAAAGCAGTTCTGTCATAAAAGCCCCTGAGAAAGCTCTATGGAAGTGCTACCAACACCCTGTTTTGCCTTGTTGCTTACATAACAACCTGAAGGCCTGATAGGACAGCAGCAATGTTTTGCGTTGCCATCAGAGAAACCGTGGGTGTGTACCCCAACTCCACTCCAATTTGGGTAATCAGAGCAAGATAGCATCACTGAGGGGATGTTTTAAGCCTCAGGAAAGGACCACCATCTGACCAGCTTGTGGTACCTCCTGTGAGGTGGAGCTGTAGTGGTGTTCTTGAAGGAGATTTGAGAAGAACTAGGAAGAAGATAGGTGACAAAATGGAGTCTCCAAAAAAAAGGGAAAGTGAAAAGCCAAGTTCACCAAGTAGATTGGACTCTAAATGGTCTGTCTTGAACAGTAACCATGTTTAACTGGCTTGGGAAGAATAATAAATAATGGCGTGGAGAGCATGCCCTCTAAAATAGTGAGACTAGAATAAAAACACATTCTAGGATCACTAAGCAATAATCATGACTCTATGTATACTATTCTCATTATCTGGACTCTGGTGTTTTAAATTGTATCTAAATGTAAAATGCTGAATCACACAGAAAATACAAATCAGAAATGTATTCATTCTCACCTTTAATCTTTTGCTAATAACATCTGCCTGTTTCACCTATTTCAAAGTAAGAAAGAAAATTAAGTCTTAACTATTACATTTTCAATTCCATGTTTTACCTACTAGTCTAGCATGTGATTATATCCCTCAGAAGCCAAAAAAAAATGCCATTGTTTCCCACCATCCCTCCTTCACTTGTATTCTCATCCATCTATTAGGTATCCTGATGAGATTCCCTCAGCCACAGTCACAACCTGTCATCCCTGCTGTTGACCCTCTATCCAGCTTGTGCCTACTAATTGTGTCTGTTGCTACCCATGCCCCTGTTCTGAACAACTTCACATGATGTCCAGTTCATTACTGCTTATTGTTTTTACCACTCTGTAACTTTCACAAATTGTATCAGAAATATGTATCCTTCTGCCTAATGCACTTGCTGTGTTAACAATATCTAAATAAAAAAATAGAGGAGTCTTCCATCAGCAACTGGAGTAAATGATCATGTTTATATATGCAGTAGGGGCAAGCCCCCTTCTCAGACATCAGCACGTGATGTCAGCCCTTAGAGTAAAATGTCACAATGTCAAGTACCCGATGTTAATGCCTAGTGTGTATCATATGGAAGGGAACTGTACCATGATTGACACACCTCCACCTTTTTTACCAGAAGACATTCAGCAGCAGCAGACACTGTATTCCCTCTTCAGAGGCATCATCCATTCACATGGACTCTCCTCCCACCTTTGACTGGCTGGACTGGGATTATAGGCCTGGAATGTAAATCCAGGACCCTCAGGTGCTGGGTGAATGCTAATAGACTGTTCGACTGGTGAAAACTACTTTTGAATAGTAGTGATTCTGTGAATCCCAATGACCATCTTTCTTACAATCTGGGCTCACTCTAATAAGAAATCAGTAAGGAATCATTTAAAAGTGACAATGATAATAATAAAAAGATACAACAAATGTAAAAACACATACAAATGGATATTCATATATAAACTGGAACTAAGGAGCTTTCTTGGCAATTTATTTACATAAGATAGCATTGCTGAAATTTAATATCAAATTTTCAGTGGACACCAGGGTCTGTCTGGGATGGTACAGAATGGGGTTGGGTGTCATTAACATGGACTGGTTGTTTTAGAATGAAGTGAAGGAATGGGTTGCACTGGACACCAGAGGATGCTTGCCATGAAATGGGGTGAGGGTGTGTGATACCCTAGACACCAGGGATTTCTTGCAGTTCTTCTTGTGGGGGGATTTATATGTATGTATGTATGTACAGTATGTAAGTATGTATGTGCATGTGTGTGTATTTATTTATTTATTTATTTATTTATTTATTTATTTATTTGAAAACTGGTAACCAGAAAAGGCAAACTGGGCCAAGACTCATATCCATGTGCTGCCCAGGGGAAAAGGAAACAAGAAAAACAATAATGAAAAGCATGGACAGTATTTTGTTTGGTACAAAGTAAAATGCAAAAAGAGTACAATTTAATATAGTACAAGTGCAAATAAAAGTAAACAGAGATAAGTAAATATAGGATGAGCTACTATGATGTGCAAATAAAGAGATCAAAGCAGGTGGGATTAGTGGCAGTACAGAATGTAGAAAAGGAAGGAGCCTGATACAGGCTGAGGTAGAAAGCCTGGGGGAGGCCCAACAACAGGTATGGTGGGGGCTTCAACAGGAGAGGATCAGAGAGCTGGATGGCAGCAGCAAGTGGGGGTGGGGAAGAGGTTTATCTGCTGCCTAAGGGAGATGGGAATAGAGGAAAAGAGAGACAGGAGGGGAACAGGTACCTAGGGAGGGAAAGGTGATAGGAGAAAGCTGAATTGCCAAATATGGAATGAGGGTGGAGAAGGGATAAGGTGCAAGGATCCCTTGAGCAGAGCGAGTATGAGGCAGAGGGAATGGGAAAGAGGAGAGGTAAGAAAGCAGGGACCTAAAGCAGTATTTGTAGATGAAGGAGGATCAAATCGCAATGGGACTGGTGATGAGTGGGTAAGGGGAGGATGGATAGGGAAGAATAGAGGTGGCAGTGGTGAGTATGGGTGGTGAGTTAGAAGCAAAGTGACAAAAGGCTTTGCAGAGGGTCTCCAGTCTAGCCAGGGAGGAGAGGGTACTGTAGACCACATCCACAGTCAAGAACCAGGAGTATGTCTGTATGAACTGTTAAGTCCTTTGCATATATTAAAAATATGTTTAAGCTGGCCCAGTGGCACAGAGGGTTGAGGCGCTGGTGCCTTACCTCATCCCACGCCGACGACCCGGGTTCGGGAACAGACTCAGGTCGTTGGAGGCTGGCAGGGCCGGGAGAAGATCGAGCATCCGTAGGACTGCTCTCCTCTCCTGGGGTTGGGTAGTGGGGTCTTGTCGCACCACAGCGGCCTCTGGTGGTGACCAGGAGCACTGCTGACGCATGCAAGAAAGAGGGAGTAACTAGAAAAAGCGGAAATACTACTTCACAGTAGCCGGATCATGACTGCCGGCTCTGGGGCCACCAAGGTCTACGAGCTCTCTGTCTCAGCAGCATCCCTGGGGCTAAAGTAGAAGCGCTGGTCTGCCCCTTGACTGGTGCCTTCCCCCTCAGAGGAGGGGGACCCATCCGACGAAGGGTTACGCTGGGTCACCCCGGGGATCGGCTCCAATCTGAGGTGGAATCTCGATGGACGGATGGGTCGGAGGACTGCCTTGGCAAGCCTGAAGGAGTGGCTGCCGTGGAGCACGTAGGGGGTAGAAAGAGATAACACAAAAAAATATATATATATATTTAATGTCCCGAACAGTGACAAATATAGAGTTTTACAGGTGAGACATTATGTACTAATGGGAAGCTAGAGCTGTACTAACTAGAGAGGTGTTCAAATTGGGAGACTGCTTTTATTGGCCAGTCCAATTAGAGGATAAAAGTAGATCCATTTCCATAATGTACACGGTACTAAAGACCACAGGATGTAATTTCTTAGATCAGATTATGATTAGCTGGGAAAGTGTGTTGGGCCAACCAATCCTGGATATGGACTAGACACAGATCTTAGAAAAAGGTTGAAAGGTTACCGCTCCACAGCGAAGCGGGAGTAACACTGAAAATTCTGGTTCTGTTTTTTTCTAACCCCTACAATAACTGTACTTTTTAACCAGTGTCACTCAGATTTGAAGGGGTGTCATGGTAGGGGGACACATTACTAGACCTTTTTATTTTTTTGTTTTATTTTAGTCTTCAATAACCGGGTAAGGACCACTAGACACAAGTGCCTGTCTTCATGGGGAATCTGGGAGCACTGGGGAGGTTAAGTGACATGCTTAGAGGCACACTGTATGCAAGTGGAGGTTCTGAGAATCAAACCCCAGTGTGCTGGATGTATCAAACCCATTCACAGCTCATTACTCTAACCTCTAGGCTATATAGCCAGCCATGTCTGGCTTTTGGAGTTGCCCCCTAATCCAGAGATACTGGGAACTGGATCATGCAGAACTGGAAGGCATTTGGGACCACCAAATTCCAATCTACTTTTGAAACACTGGTACTGGGACTTGCTCCACTATGGCTACAGAGACAGCAAAAAGAAAGCTGTTTCATATGTTCTACTTAATGGTAATGAAAGGGGACAACATGGATATAATAATATTTATTTATTTAGTTATTTAGTCAATCAGCATTACACCTTTGAGCTAAAAGCTCATTTACAAAGGTTCCTCGTCAAAGAAGGTTGTTGCATAGCATAAGCAGATGCAGTACATTCAGCAGATCCATTAGAGCCTTGTTTCAAGAGTTTCAAGAAATGCAACAATAGTAAATAATAACAAGAAACAGCAAGACAGTGGAGTGCAGTGTTAAACAGGTTCTGAGTGCACGTGTAGCCAAAACTAAGTGGCATTGAGTAGTACCTGGGTAATTTTGTTGAGGGGACAGTATTATTGTCAAGACCACTGATTTTAAGTTTTTACCAGAAAACTCAGCATAATTCCTGAATTTGGACTACCTTCACACCAGTAAAAACAAAGATTTTCATGGAGTTTGGCATTTTAGACCAGATCAGTAAATTTGCTTCCTGTACAATTTTCAATTTGCTTCATTTCATTCTTTGTATATTAAGCCTTTTTGTATTCTGATTATTTATACATGTACCAAAAGAATGATGTCCAGTTTGTTATTGTTTATTGTTCGTACCACACTGTAACTTCCACGTCGTGCAGAAAATGCGTCTCCTTATGCCTAGTGCACTTGTTGGGTTAACAATAACTAAATAAAAAAAATAGTGGGGTGTTCCACCAGCACCAGGAGAAAATGATCAAGTTTATTTATGCAGTAGGGGCAACCCCCTTCTCAGGAATTAGCATGTGATGTTGGTCTTTACAAAAAAATGTCACAATGTCCTGTATCTGATGTTAAAGAGCACCTTTCCTGGTGCTCACACCAAAAGGAGTTTTAGATGGAGACTAGGAACAAATCAAGGGCACTGCTCAACTAACAAGGACCTTTTTAGTTGAGCAGTACCCTTGGTTTGTTCATAGTTGCCATCTAAAACATTTAAATCAGAGTTCAAAAAAATAGGCCCATTCATGTCTATGGAGTGCATCCCAATGCTTTCCATATAGTGACATAAGAAAAATGGGTGAATCACAGAACTTGGAAGTGGAAAGGGATCGCCGGCTTTGCTCCACAGAGCCAAATTATGATCCCTTCCCTTTCAAAATAAGGGGAAATGAAAAAATCAATTTTGGCAAGATACAACTTTGGGACAGGTAATGATTCTTCCCAGTTCGGGGGCGGGGTGGGCAATATGATAAAGAGTGAGAAAAGTGCTCTTTAACTCCTAGTTTGTATCAAAGGGAAAGGAACTGTACCATGCTTGACATTCCTCAACCATTTCTACCAGGAGACATTCAGGCAGCAGCAGAAACTGTGTTCCCTGTTCAGAGGCATCATCCATTCACATGGATTCTACTCCCACATTTCACAGGCTGGACTAGGATTATAGACTTGGAATGTTAACCTAGGATCACCAGGAGCTGAGTGGATGCTAATAGACTATCTGACTGGTGAGAACTGCAATTGAATAATAGTGGTTCTATGAACCTCAATGACTATTTTTCTTAAAATCTGGGTCTACTCTAATAATAAATCAGTAAGGAATTATTTAAAAGTGACAATAACAAAAAGCATTTGTCAGTGCTGAATGTTTGCTTGCTGGCATTGGCATTGGTAGTGTAGGAATTAGAGAGATGCATAATAGGAATGGCAATGAAGTATTAAACTGAAGCCAACCCCACCACCACCTTGAAGAGACTGACAGACATTGGGGTGTGCCTTTGGGTCATCAGGCATAATGGCCATGCCATTTCACCACACCCTACCCTGCAGACACCGACAAGTATCACGGTGTGCCTTTGGGTCTTTGGGCCTTGTGCTCACTCCATTCCATAAGGAAATACAGTGAGATGGGTGCAGTATAGGAGAATGGGGTGAACTTTGGAGCCAAAGAGTCCAAGGCACACCTCGATGCCTGTCAGTGGCTGCAGGGTGTAGGTGGGGGTGGAATGGCATGAGCACTACAGGTGGCAATCCCAGGTGACATCCCTGATGCCTGTCAGTCTCTACAGTGTGGGGCATTATGGTTGGAAACCCTAATGCCTCAGGCATTCGTTGGTATTTTCACTCCAAATTTTCAACAGTTTTTATTGTGACCCCCACCTCATGAACAGTGGCAATATCAGTTTGTTAGCCAAAAGCTGATTTTGCACAGCGACTATGCCATTTGGCACCACAGGTGCAAAAACATATTTCAAACAGGATGTGAAAAATGACAGTTGTACTGTTCATGGGGAGGTGTAAAAAATGGCAATGCTGAAAATCTGGAGGGAAAATATAAAAAAAACAAAGTCACAAGCGTGCGTAGAAACTGTGCAATGCACACCTGTGATGTAATTAGTTTGGGAATTTTTTACAGCAGATTGTCAACACAGGCATTTTGACACCTCTGCTCATGAACAGTGTCACTGTCATTTTCTTAATCTGTCCCGAACACTGATGTCCCACAGCAACCATGCATTTCTGCGCCAGAAGTGCAAAAACATATTTCAGGCAGGGTGTGAAAAATGACAGCTGTACTGTTCATAAGGAGGTGTGGAAAAATGACAGTGTTGAAAATCTGGACTGAAAATAGTACAAATTTGTGAACTTACAAGGGTGCGTGAAAACTGCGCAATGCACGCTCATAACACAGTCATTTATAGGAATTTTTTCACCAAATTTTCAACATAACCATTGTAAGACCTCTGCTCATGAACAGTGTCACTGTGATTTTCTTAATCTGTCCCAAACATTGATTTCGCACACCGACTGCGCCATTGTGCGCTACATGTGTGAAAACACATTTTGGGCAAGATGTGAAAAATGACAGCTGTACTGCTCATAAGGAGGTATGGTAAATGGCAATACAAATCACACATGCCCCCACAATGCAAAGCATCATGGGCTGCATATGAAAATCACCACAGAATGTTATGCTGGTCCAACTTTAAGCAGAATTGCATGGTGCCGAAAGGCCTCTCACACAGTTTGCAAAGGGTGCTAACAGAAGACATAGACACGTGTTTCGTCCTACCAGGACTCATCAGTATGCCTCGTCTGTTTGACACCCCAGTGGAATGGACCAGCTACCCCTAAGGCAGTGTGCCTTTGATATATTGTGGTGAACCCATTAAAATCAAAAACTATTTAAAAGACAAAGAACCTCTGTGCGTAAACACTGAGGCAAGGGTTACCCCAAAGGGCATTTGGCTGGGAAGCCAAGTTTCAAGAAAATACAAAATCACACATGCCCCCACAATGCAAAGCATCATGGGCTGCATATGCAAATCACCACAGAATGTTATGTTGAAAATCTGATCTGCAAATATTAAAAATTTGCAAACTTGCAAGGGGTGCGTAGGAACTGCGCAATGTACACTCATAAAACAGTCATTTTTGGGAATTTTTCCACCAAATTTTAAACCTAACTATTTTAAAACCACAGCTCATGAACAGTGTCACTGTGATTTTCTTAATCTGTCCCAAACATTGATTTCGCACACCAATTGCGCCATTTTGCGCTACATGTGCCGAAACACATTTTGGGTGAGAAGTTAAAAATGACAGCTGTACTGCTCATAAGGAGGTGTGGTAAAATGGCAATATTGAAAATCTGGAGTGCAAATATTAAAAATTTGTGAACTTATGAGCGTGCATTGGAACTGCTCAACGCATGCTCGTAAAACAGTAATTTTTAGGCATTTTTTCACCAAATTTTCAACATAGCCATTTTAAGACCTCTGCTCATGAAAAGTGTCATTGTGATTTTCTTAATCTGTCCCAAACATTGATTTCACACACCGACTGCGCCATTGTGCACTACATGCGCAAAAACACATTTTGGCCGACATGTGAAAAATGGCAGGTGCACTGCTCATAAGGAGGTGTGGTAAAATGGCAGTGTTGCAAATTTGGAATGCAAATATTAAAAATTCACGAACTTACGAGCGTACGTAGGAACTGTGCAACGCACACTTGTAAAACAGTCATTTTTAGGACTTTTTTCACCAAATTTGCAACATAGACTTTTTGAGATCCCAGCTCATGAACACTGGCACTATCGTTCTGTTAATCAGTCCCGAAAGGTGATTCTGTGCAGTGACTGCAAAATCACCTTTCGGGGGCTGATTAACGCCATGACCGTGATAGTGTTCTTGAGGAGGGGTCCCAAAAACCCTATGTTGAAAATTTGGTGCCAAAATTCCAAAAAATACCTGAGCTATGCATCAAAGTTGAAAAAACCCTATTTATTCCATTATACAGCTTACTGGCATTTCCTCAGTTAGCAGTCAGCTTTGAAGAGTGCAGATGTGTTCCTGGTCCACCGAAGATCGTTGTGCCAGACTCCGGAGGTAAGTATGGGGTGAGGGGGGTGTGGGGAGGCAGGAAGAGGGTGGGTGTAGGTGGGGAGGGGCAAGGAGGCTGCGAGAACCTTTTTGTTTTCAGGTTTTTTAGCAGCATGACAACACGGGACATTTGCCATGTTGGGGTGGGCTCCCAGCATGGCAGCTGGAAGGCTGTTTAGGGGGCATGGAGCTGACGGGGATTAGCACCCCCGCCAGCCATAACAGTTTTTGCCATGCTGGGGTGGGCTCCCAGCGTGGCACCTGTAAGGCTTTTGGGGGGGAGAGAATGCACTTCAGATCATCCGAAATGTAGTGCCATACAGTTGAAAGGGAGAGAGCATGCTTCAGTTATCTGATCATGCTCACTGAAGCGGCTGTCTCCCTTTCAACTGTATGGCACTGCATTTCGGATGATAGCACTATGTTTCTTGCACATGCATGCAAACAAACATAAAAATGGATATGAAAAATGTAAAAACACATAAAAATAGATAATCACTAGAATTGAGGAGCTTTTCTGGCAATTTATTTATATAAGATAGCTCTGCAGAGATTTCATATCACATTTTCAGTGGACACCAGGGTCTGTCTAGGATGGGACAGAATGGGGAGGAGTGCCACTGACATGGACTGGTTGACTTGGGATGAAGTGAAGGAAAGGGGTGCACTTGACATCATGGGCTGCTTGTTATGAAATTGAGTGAGGCTGTTTGATACCTTCAGAGACCAGAGGTTGCTTGGCACTTGACAGGGTGAGGAAGGGGTGCCACTGAACACCAGTGAGTCCGGTCCAGAAAATATGTTTGTCTTCAAGTGTGCATGTCTTATTAAATATCCATTGAGAAAAGTAGGGAAAATGATTGCAAATGACTACGTTTAGACACCTTAAGGTTAATGTACCTAACTGTAAAAATAGTTGCAACAGATATTTGATATTCAGTCAACCTCCCCAGTAACAAAATAAATAAATAAAATCAATAAATAAGAACAAATAGGTAGCAAAATTTAATGTTAGGATAAATTGTCTTCTGAATCTTTTTAACCATGAGATGTGCATGTCCTTAGGATTAAATGGTTACTCAAAGCAGTGTTGACATTACCCTTACAATGGTATCCTATTTCAAAGTATAACAAATAGATTTGTTATTATGTGAGTAAATGCTTTGGGACAATTCAGAAAGTAGAGTAATACCAAGACAAATGAAGCTTTGAGCAATTGTTCAAACACTAGAAACATCATACCATATACAGTCACTAAGATGTAGGATAATTTTTATCTAAGGCTATGACTGCAGTTCAATGGGAGGGAGTAACCAGCCATGCCCCCTGCCTGAGCTATTTAAGTCAACGTCCTTCAGTCTCACTCAGATGGATTGTTTCTTTGTTGCAGCCGAGGCACCTCCCCCCCCTTCTGTTGGTGTTTGTCTCCTACTTCCTTTGTGCTTTTGGGATTTCTGCCTGCTTTGTGTCACCTCCTTTCTAGGTCAGTATTTTGCTTCTGCCTCCTGGATTCAGTCATGCTTCTCTGCTGTTGTATGCCCCCCGTTTTCAGGTTCTGTGTTTTCCTCTGTTGTTTCTATTTTGGCCATTTCTAGTTTTCCTAGTACCATGCCATTGCACTTTTTGGTTGCCTTGTGCTTTTTCAGGTTCTAGTTTTTTGCTGTTTTTTTGTACCATTTGCAGTCTCCTGTTCACCTAAACTCCTTAGTTGTTTACACCTGGCTTCTAGCCTGGCAGCCACTCTCTTTGGGGTTCAGTGGTTTAATTATTTCATTCAGGTAGCACACTGTTTCCTAGTTTGATTCCCCCATGCTATTGCATTCCCTAACAGTACTAATTGTTGTCCTCTATTGCTCCAGCGTGCTGTCTGTTGCCATACTCAGTGTTATCAGTTCTACGCCACTTCATACTGTTTCAATGTACTCAGTGCTACCTGTTGCACTCCAATTATGCAGTTTCTTACCATACTTTTTCTATTAGTTGCTCTTTCCCTCATGCGTTCTCTCGCTGTACTCAGTCCTAACAGTTGCACTTACACACATGCTATCTCCTACTGTTCTCACTGCTACAGTTGCACTCCTGATTCTGCACTCTCAGATGCATCCAGCCTCTACCTTGCATGATTTAACCCTCTTGAAGTTCACGTCTTGAGGGTGGGTCCCTCACCAGGGGTGGGATCCTTCTGTTTCTGCCCTTCAGATGAGGAGGTCCTCTGCTCCAGGGGAAGTCTTTGGCCATGCAAACAGCATTGAAATCACCTCTTGATGTAGCATTTAAGACTTCAGCTGCCAGAGGGCAGGGTCTTCAAGTCCCAAGGGACTCCATTAGCTGTGCAGACAGCATCAACAGCACATTCGGAAGCTATTCTCCCTACAGCCACCTAAGGTTCGCTTGGTCTCCATTCTCTACACTCCCTTGTCTTCCTCTGCCCTTTAATGGGGAAGATCCTGCAATTTTCCTGTTCTCACCCCTCCAGGGCTCAGCTCCTATGCCTTACCCCTCAAGGGTTTGGCTTCCTCTAGAGGGCTCCTCTCATGGAGGCCAAGTGAGTGCCTTTCAGCAGTTGTTGCTTTCCTTCTCCTGCCTTGAGGGTGGCCCCCAGTGGGGTTCCCTTTAGCTGCAGAGGCCATCTACTCATGGCACCCCATGGCTTTCCTATTAGATAGATAGAGTGAGAGCCCTTCTCTAAAATCTTCCCCCTGAATTGAGTCTCTACATTGCAGTAGTGAGCCATCATTAATTCATCCAAAGCCTGGAGGGGAGGTGACCAGGGCCTTGGATCCTAAGAGGATCCCCTGATAGAGGGTTTTTTTCTTTCTTCAGTGCCAAAGGTCATAAAGGTTAGGTAGTCTCTGCAGAAGGTAGCCCATCAGGTAGTACATTTATATAGCACGTTTGCCCAGGTAGGTTTCCACTGCTGAGGTGAGGTTTGATGGTGGCCTTTTTCTTTTGCCATTCCCTCTATCCATATTGAAGCCATGCCCCTTCTGCAATGAATACCAATATTGTCAATCATTGCTCAATCCAGTTCATTGCTATTACTAGTCATTACTAGTTGCTGTCAATTAATGCTCATCCAGTTTCTGCTTTCACTACTTGCTGCTTGCTGCTTGCTGCTTTCTTTTTGGGGACCCTTCTTAAGGTACCTTTAACCTAAAGGAATTATCGTCCCATGGCACCTCTAGGGGTGGAATCCTCCTCAAGAGGGTTCCTTTGCCTTTTCGGGTACCCCAGCAGGGTGATAGTTCCCCACTGGACAGAGAGTGTGAATGGCCAAAGTATCTGCATAACAGTTACAACACATTCATTCAAATAGTATCAAATAGTATCAGACTATCTGTGAAGTTTGACAAGCATAACTCCTCATTAAGTTGTGTATACCCATTGAAACATTTACATTGTATTTCCATACTTCTGCTGCTTTGCTCTGTAACCCTAACTGAGCATAGACATAGTTAATTGCAATTAAAATTAAATATAAGCTGAACTGTTCATAAAATATATATTTTCAGGCATTTTTCCTGTAAGTTTGGCATATTTTAAAAATGTATACTTCCTATGCTTTAAGTACAACTAAAACTTCTGAAAAAGACATCACTATTATGAACATACAAAGTGGTCTATCAAGTCTGCTCATATTGTGGAGTCCCAAGCAGCAACTAAGGGCCCCTTCCAACTGCTACCCACCATACTGCCCACTACCCATTGAGCCTCACTTTTCCCTTTATCTCTTTATCCTGTCCTAGCCTTCTTTGTAGCCCTGCACTGTGTCCAGTGAGAATACCACTTCAGGGAGCTCGTTCTACCCTGTAACAAACCTCTGTGTGAAGAAATGCCTCCTGAACTCTATCCTGAACCTCTCTCTTTCCAGTTTAAGGCAATGTCCCCTCATAGTTTTACTGTCACTAAGACTGAAGAGGCTCAGCCTATTAACCTTGTTAATGCCCTTTATTTACTTAAAGGCCTCAATTATGCCCCCCTTTCACTTCTCTCCTCCAGGCAGTACAAGTTCAGGTCCCACAGCCTCTCCATGTATACCATACCCTGCTGAAGTTTAACCATATTAGTTGCCCTCCTCTGGACTGCTTCTAGCCAGTTAATCTTACCTCCTTGACCCCCAAGGTGGAGCAAATCTTACTTGGTGACCTAAACATTAACTGGCTTGCTGACTCCACCTCCAAGGCTAGGGATGCCGCTGGCACCCTAGACCTTACTCAACTTGTTTCTCTGCCCACCAGATCTAACCGCTACCTTACTGGTTCTTGTTCTATTCAACAAACCCCTCAAGATCTCCAACTTCGCTGTGCTCCCTGATGTACTCAGTGATCAATCTCCTATCACTTTCCCCTGGTCGTGCATGATGCCTAAGCATCCACCCAAACTGTCCACTTATCATCTCTTATGCCCTGGTAAACTTGCCCAACTACAAGAGTGCCTTGCTGGTTGTGATTGGTCCCCCATTGATTGTACCCCTGACATTGACTCCGCCCTTCTCTATTTTATCCAAGATTTCAACAAGGCCTGCAACACCTTTGCTCCCCTTTCCAAAGTTGTCTCCAAGGACTGTGAGTCTCCCTGGGTCACTCCATCTCTGCTTGGTCTCATGCACCACAGAGACAACCTTCAGCACAGGGCTGTTGAATCTGGAAGTACTGAGGACAGGCAAGCTTACTATACCGCTAGAAATAAATGTACCTGGGCTATCCATAAAACCAAGGCTGAACACTACTGGTCCACCCTTGCCTCCTCCTGGGGCTCATCCCACAATTTTTGGAACAATATCAAGAAACTTAATGGCAAGGCTGTGACCCCCCCAACACCCATCTCTTTGTTAATGGTGCCTTGTCTACTGATCCTATGGCTATTGCTGACTGCTTAAATAGTTCCTTCTCTGACCTCTCAGCTGTCCTCCCTCAAACTTTTTTTGACCAAGTCCCACCCACCTCCTCTGATCCAGTTGCTCATCCCCCATTCTACGTCAAGGCTCTCTCCCCTCATGAAGCAAGGCACTAACTGCTCAGATCACTTAAGGGCACTGGTCATAGCAGTGACTCCCTCAACACCAAACTGCTTAAAAGGGTCCTAGAAGCTGTCCTCAGACCCCTTACCAAATTGCTGAACCACTCCCTCTGCCTCAGTCAATTCCCCTTTGCCTGGAAAACAGCAGTGATCACCCCTCTTCATAAATCTGGTGACTGGACCTCCCCCAGCAACTATTGCCTGATCTCTATCCTCCCTCCCCCCCAGGCTCTGGAAAAAATCAAGGCCGATCAGCTCTCTGACTACCTCTCCACCTATAACCTCCTCTGCCATGAACAACACAGTTTTCATCGTGCACACAGAACCACTACTGCCCTTATTGAATTCTCCAATTTCCTTCACACTGCTCTTGACAAAGGTCATGTTGCTGGCTCTGTCTTCATTAACTTGTAGCAAGCTTTCGACACTGTCCACCACTCCCTTCTCCTCTCTTCTCTCCAACCCCTCGGCATCTCGCAGGGTGTGTTGAATTGGTTCTCCAGCTATCTTTCCTCCTGCACCCAATGTGTCAAAATCAGGTCTACCATCTCCTGCCCCTGACAGGTTCATTCCATTGTTCCCCAGGGCTCCATCCTTAGGCTCTTGCTTTTCAGCTTCTATCTGAATTCCCTCCCCTTCACTTGTAATGGAAACCTTCTACTTTATACAGATGAAGCTGTCCTGTTTGACTCACACGTTGACCCTCTCCTCCATCAAAACTCCCTGCAGGACTCCTTCACCCTGGCTGAAAGCTGGTTCTCTGACCACAGGCTGGTTTTGAACTTAAAGAAAACTAAAACCATGCTTTTTGCGCATAACCAGAGTAAATGTAAAGATTATCCACTCCGGGTTTTATCTAGTACCCTCATCCTCCTTGAACAAACCTCCTCCTTCAAATATCTTGGCATTCTCTTTGACCCCTCCATATCCTTTCATGACCACATCTGCTCCCTTTGCTCCGCCATCAACTTTAGGACAGGCCTACTGTATTGCTATAGTGACTGTCTCCCCACTGAAGCACTAAGACTGGCCATCTCATCCTTGGTACTATCCTTCGTGGATTATGGTCTACTTATTTATGGTGCTTCTGACAACACTGCTCTGCACAAAATTAATCTATCTCCCAATAAGGCCTGCCGACTGCTTACAGGTTCCCCACATCTTATCCATACTTGCACACTGTATTCTCTCTCTAACTTCCTTAATCTGGAGGAAAGGCTTATCTATCAATCTTGCTTCTTGACAAAAAAAGATCACTGCAGGTCTGACTCCCCTTGGTCTGTCTTCTATCATAAGCCTATCTACCCTCTCCCTCTCTACCCACAGTGCTGTCCGGTTCCCTCTGCAAGTCCCCAGTGTTAATACCTCCCTTGCACATAGGTAATTATGTTACTATGCCCCGTCCTGGTACAACTCCCCGCCTGTTGCTGTCGCCTCTCTACCAACACTGGGGCCTTTCAGAACTGCTCTCAAGAACCCCCTCCTCTTCTCCCACCACTGTGACTGCCCTGGCTGAGTTTTTCCTTGTCTTTACTCCTCTCAGTCTGCCTATTTTTGACTCTGCCCTTCATTTGACTCATTATAGTCCACATTATTGTTCATGTCTGTTTATTATTGCTAATTTACCTTGACATGGGACCTTTGTAACTAGCCCTTAATTTTGACTGTTTGTTTTTATTTACTTTGTTTTCTGTTGTTTGCTTTTAATGTATTTGTCTTCCTGATGAGGAGCCTTTATAAATGAGTCCCTGACTCAAAGGGTTGTAATTCTGATTACTTCTTAAAATAAAATAAAAATAAATGGCCTAATTCAGGTAGTGATGCCAATACTGCAAACTATACTCCAGGTGTGGCCACACCAGTGATCTGTATAGCGACAACATGATTTCCTCCCACCTGCTACCAGTTACTCTGGCAATGCAGTCAACCATTTTGTTGGCTTTGGCCCCTTTCCTGCAGTGTAAGGAGTGCTTTATGTCACTGGTGATCATCAGCCCCAGGTCTTTCTCCTCCTCAGGATTGGTTACCAAGACCTTCCCCAACCTGTACTCCATCCTCAGTTTCTTGGTTTCAGTGAGAATGACCTTACACTTCTTCACAATGAATCTGAGTTGTCATACTCTGGACCACATCTTGAGCATAGTCAGGTCTTCCTTCAGATCCTGTATCCCTTCTACTGTATCTACCCTGCCACAGAGTCTGGTGTTAGCCACAAATGGACATATCTTGCCTTTGTGTGTCTTCTTCAGTGTCATTAATGAAGACAATAAACAACATTGGCCCAAGCACAGAGCCCTTTGGTACCCCGCTAGTAACCTCTCTGGAACATGACAGCTCCCTCACCATCACCCTCTGAGTCCTGTCTTTCAGTCAGCTTGCTATCCATCCAGAGTCTCTCCTCTACTCCCGAGACCTTCCAGTTGCCTGATCACCCTCTTATGGGGCACAGAGTCAAAGGCCTTGCTGAAGTTAGGACAGCCTGCCAGCAGAGCAGCAAGGCATCCACTCATGATGCCGATGACCCAGGTTCGGGAACAGACCAGGGAGTCAAAGGGCCGGCCAGGGAAGAGAAGGATTGAGTGCTGTCTGGCGACTCTCCTTCTCTGAGGGGGAGGTGGGGCAAGCATTAGGTATGCTATCAGCCCCTGGAGGGGGATGGGGAGCCACAGGTACCAAGGCCACATGTTACGGGAGGTGGGACAGACATCGAGTGTGCCCGTTGATGTCATTACATGTCCCACCTGTGGGGAACACCAGCACTCCAAAAACAAAATCCAACCCCATGAGTGACACTCCCACCTCTGCTGCTGCTCCCACTGTGATGAAGATCCACTGGGAGGGTCCCACTCTCGTTGCCCTGTCCAGCAGACCCGCCTAAGGGAGGTAAGCCTAGTCTGAGGGATAGTGAATGGGGAGCGGGGGCTGAGGAGTCTCTGCCTGTCAGGGCAGAAGGTGGGGGTACTGGGCCAAAAAAAAGGCCTTGCTGAAGTCCAAGTATAGGATATCTACTGCTTGGCACTTGTCCACTATTTCAGTGACCCAATGAAAGAAATCAATCAGGATTGTTTGGCAGAATCTACCAGCCATGAACGCATTCTGTTGTTCATCCTGGAGACCTTTCTCCTCCAAGTAACCTACCAGCCTTTCCTTAGGGATTAACTCCATGAGCTTATACACTAATAGAGTTCAGACTGACTGGCCTGTAGCTGCCTGCATCATCCCTTGGTCCAGTTTTATGAAGCAGCACCATGTGCACCATTCTCCAGTTCACTGGTATGACCCCCGACGTACATCAAGGGGCCTACAATTATGCCACTGGTTCCCTCAGCACAGAGGAATGGATGCCAGGCTCAGGGATTTAGCTACCCTGAGGGACAACAATCCTTTCTCCACTGTGTCCTCACTGATCTTATCACCTCTGTACCCAATCCCCACCTCCTGTGGCACCAGACCATCCTTTTGCTTTTTAAAGAGAGAGCAGAAGAGTTTATTCAGTACCTCTGTCTTGTCCACACTATCTTCAACACACCCCTCCCTCTCTTTAGCCATACAATACTGCAAACCTTCCCAAATCTGGGACTTACCTGTTTGAGCTGAAGCCCTGCTGTCACTGTTTCTGCCTTGGATCCCCTGGACTGCTGAATCAGGACCAGAGAGCTTTCTTCAGAGATCCCTTGCAGGATTTGGGCCAGGGATCTCTTTCCCATTCTTCACGGCAGCTGCCACCAACTTCCTGTGTTCCTTGGGCCCATGATGGGAGAGGGGCTGAGGTTCATGTGCTGTTTTGCACTTCCGGGTGCTGTAGCAGACACTTGTCTAGTCTGGGAGTAGCCTGGGAGCAGACCGGAAATGTAAATAAACATCACTGCAGATGCAAGGTTCTGCATATATGTGTCCAAAGCCTTAAAGGAGTTGCATCTCCCATAGAGGGTTTGGCCATGTTATCACCATTAAAAGAGATTCCCAGCTCTAGGGCAGGCAGCTGAGCCAGGGTCAAATGGGAGAATGCCTCCAGGCACAGAATTCTTGGGCTTTGCCCCTTACGGGGCTTTTAATACAGAACAGAGGCTGCACAGTTAAGACAGCAAAATGTGAACAATAATGGTGGCCCTCATTAGTTTTCTTGCCACAGGGGCCACTGGGAAAGGGTGAAAGGGCATTTGCAGAGCCTGGGAACTGACTGGCAAATGGGGAAAAAGGACAGAGAAGGCTAGAAAAAGCATAGTCCTTTTTGAACTGCGTGATTCCAAAGGGGAGAGCTGGACAGCAACTGAGGGAGAGCTGCACCAGCATGAATCCACTCCTGAGTGCACAAGAGGCCCTTCTGAGCCTGCAAAGAAAGTTCAGGCAGAGCACCTGTGAGACTATTTGACCAGCAGGGAAGAAGTGGGACCACTGATCTTTTTCACAGGGGGAATTATTGGAATTGCTATCCTCTGGAGTTGCAGCTTGTAAATATAAGTAGACTGTGTGAACTGTTCTCCCATACAGAAAGAGAAGTATTTGGGCTGGATAAGAGACTGTGTAAGAGCCCATCGGTGTCTGAGTTCCATTTGTATGTCTGTGGTGGCTTCAAGCCTGCCAGTACACCATGGTACGATGAAAGGGCCGAGGGGCAAAGATAATGAAAGGCCCGAGGGGTGAAGACGATGAAAGGCCGAGGGGCGTAGACATTTAATGGCCTGCCAGGCAAATGGTCAAGTATTTGCTGCACATCCATAGCCAGCTGATGTGGTGCATAAAAAGACTGTCTGCTGATACCAGAGTGGTACTATAACTTGTGTTTTCTTCAACACACCCTGAAGCCTTCAAGAACTGTAAGTGCCACTGAACTGTGATTTGGGGGAGTTCTGCTACAAACTAGTTAGCTAGTTAAGATAGTTTTAAGGGGGTGCAGTCCTGGGCAGGACTTTGTAATCTGCAGGATAAGTCCAGGCAGAAAATTGGAAGAAAGATATTCTGTGTTTGAATCCTACTGGGGCCCAAACCCAAGTAAAATTCTGCAGTTCAAGTTTAAAATTGTTCATCTCACTGTAGCCCAATGCCCACAGTGCACTGACTCTGTGTCCTCTGGTTGGCCATCAGCAACTCAGTGAGGTACCCATTACAACAGACTATTTCAATTCTTATGGCAGTTGGGGGGGGGGACGGGTGCAGCTGTGGGGTGGTACTGGAACTCTGGGGGTATTACTTTGAACCAGAGTTATTGACTGTTGTATTTTCTTCTCCTGTTCCCCATCCATGTAAAAAATCTGAAGTTAGTTCATAGTAACATTGCTGTGCATGGCTATTGCTTGGAACTATATTTCTACCATGTGGGGAAAAGATTAGTGTGTGTGGAAGGTAACAAATACTTATTTCTGGGGGGTGCTAACCTTCTGTTTAATCCACCAGGTACCCCGCACCACTACCCTAAGTGGAGGCAGCATGACATTTTACTCTACTGTAGGACACCCATCAATGAACCCAGGTGGGTCCCCCAGGAGAAGTGGTTCAGTGAGACCCCAAGGGCCACAGAACAGCCAAGTGGTAAGTGGGTGGGTGGTACAGTACCATCATTCTTATTCCTTTTTCACTAAAAAGTCTCAGTATTTAAATGTATACACCTCTAATAGCAATACAAAAATAATTCTCAGAATACAAAACCCTAGTGTAAGAGTAACATTATTATCCTCTTAGGCCACAAACATGTCAAACAAAAGAAAAGTACAGCTATTAATAATATTCACATTTGCAAGTCTGTGTTATATAAAACAAGTCCCTGATATATAGAACAACCTAGCTAGATAAACATACAAGAACCTCAAATAGTACATTACAATGCAGAACTATTCTATAATCAGTTACTGGTATGTTAAAAAAAGTTGTAAAAAAGAACATTTTATTATGTCCTAGAGGGCAATGTGCCTGAAGTTCATATTGCTAGAACTGTGCTTATTACAGTAACTTGCAGAACAACACAAAAGTTGTTATAAAGGCCGGGGACAGGGACAGTTACATTGTTGTCCTAGACTGAGCTAAGTATGAAGCTGGATTGTTAATGCAATTAGCTGATATAAACGGTTATTAACGTTTGCCTAGAGACATGCGAGTAGAATATAAGAATAGCATCACTATGTACCTTACTGAGGCATTGACAAATGCTTTGATTAATAGGTAGTTCTATGCTTTTTTTAACAGTAGGAAATGCTATGAGAGGAACGTCATATGGACTTCTGGAAACACATAAGGACCCATTAAATCCCCTTGCATGAGGTATTGTGTCAAGCACTGGCTGGGTAGGATCATGTTACTCTCACACTAGTGATTTTTATATTGCTATTAGTTGTGTATACTTTTAAATACTGAGACTATTAAGGAAGACTGCTTGTGTACCATAGCCATGCCTTGAAAAAGTGCATGCCATTGTTCAGAACATTGGCTTTAGATGGCAGGGTAAGCGCAGTGATACTTTTAGCTTTTTTAGCAATAAAATACCGTACACTTTTTAAACAAACTTCATAGTACAGTAAGTGTTTGTTGGGTTGGTGCTATTAGCCCACGTTTCTCTTTCTACTGACTTACTGGGGCTCCAACTTGTGGATCTTGTGGCTGCCTCCTCTTACAAGTGTTTTCAATATATGGCTCCGCACAGAATGCTTACCCTTTCCTAGTAATTATGGCTACAGGAAGCCTACGAGTGCCAGTATAGATAGCAGCACTTCCTGACTCAATAACTTTCAAACTAGCAGTCAAGTGGATACTTTTATAGAATTATTATTTTTGAAGACAGTAATGAGAATCCACTGTTGGATGCTAATATAGCAGCTCTTTTTATGAGAGATGTTGAGCATGTTAATACCAATTTACCTTTGGGTATCAAAGAGACATTTATCTAACTAGAGCATTATTGTTCTGAAAGCCAGAAGCCTTTATTGGGAAAAGGTTACCCTATCAGCATAGTTAAGAGTAAACCATGTACCGAGAGGGTTACACCTTGTAAAACAACCAGCCTTCGGCTTAAAATGTTGTAATTTTTAAAGGATTGGCAAGTACATTTATTAGAGTCCTCTGTTGGCCTGTTAAAGATTTTTTTAAATATACAGATGCTATAAAGCAGGAATTAAAGTCTCACTTATACAAAAAGAGAAATGTGTACAGAATTTTTACACATCATGAATGCACTGATACAGACCCCAACTTGACCAAACCATCAGAGATTCCAATATTAAAATAAAAAGAACTAAAGAGAAAAAATTGAGAGGCACAGATTAGATTACACCAAAGGGTAAATATTTGACTGGAGCAAAGGAAAACTAAGATCAGTAATGAAAAAAGGTCTCATGTAGAAGAAGAAGAATCAGCTTTTATGTAATGCTTTTCATATACAATGTATCTGAAAGTGCTATACAAGCAATGCTAGACTGGTAGTGAAGTGACTGAATGTGTAGTGGTGGACATATCGCACGTCAACACCCACAGACAGCCTGAACCAGTTTTATGGGAAGGGGAATATTGGCCAGGACACCAGGAATGTTCCTTATTCTTTGTGAAGAATGCCTTGAGTTCTTTTACTTCCACCTGGATACCAACCAGGACAGCACCAGGATGGGTAGAAGGGACCTTGGTTTAATGTCTCATGCAATGGACAGCATGCCCCACAGTACAGCACCCCCTAATACTGCACTCGGGTGCCAGCATTTTTTAGGTATGAGTCCAATCCCTGGTGTGGGACGAGAACCCATGACCTTCTGATCAAGAAGCGGATGTGCTACCAACTGAGCCATGCTGACACCATGTACACAGTAATGATACTTACACCAATAATGATACCCACAACAGTGACTCTGAGTCAGATGGCACCACAAGCACTAACAGTGGTAATTTTTTAGATCAAAGCAAAGATATTCCCCTGAATCAATTGGCAAATCCAGAACAGGTGGAGAGACACTGATGAGATGATCCTGACAGCAACATACCGACAGTTACCCCAACTCACAGTAACATACCCACAGTTACTTCAGCTCCACAAACTTCCACAATGACCATTGTGGCAGAGCTCTCAAATCATCCAATTGTCTAAGAAAAGAAGAGTACAAGGAGGGAAACCAGAGGCAAGGGAAGGAAGAAGGGGAACCATCATGGATGAATGAACTAACAGCAGAGACAACTGATGGGCTTGCACAACAAGAGGTGCTGCAACAGATAAGTGACTCTATTGTAAATATTTCATCTTATGTGCTAAAGGAAACTGAAAAATGTGTGCTTCAGAAAGGTTTATCCTATGTCCCCACTTCTAAAATCCAGGAGCTTGATTCAATAGTGGGTGTTTATCGGTGTACTAAAAATTTAGACTTAAAAGTGTTTTCCCATAGGAAAAAGTGAATATATAAAATCACATTTCAGATCTATATAAATTGAATATGTACTCAGGAGGCTTGATTTTCAAAAGCCAGAGAATGTCGCAACTCACAAGCTGTTGGTGCACCGATCATACGGTGCAATGGGCTTGCAGCATTCTGTTTACACCATTCAGAATTTTCACTCATGTGCTTCAAATAATGCAAGTTAAACCTGCCCCCCCCCCCCATCTAACATGTGGCATTCTGCAGACCTTTTTTACAGGGCTTGCACCAAACATTTTGACACAAGCTGCCGTAAAGTGTAGAAAGTGTCGCAACTGCACCCAATGTACAAAAATCAGGCAAAGTTGTGCCGAAGGAGTTTGGTGCAGCTGCACCAAAGAATGGGGTTGACGCTCAAGCCCTGCGTCAACCTTTGAAAATCGAGCCCAGAGACTTTATCCACCTGGACCTCATCAGTAATAAATAGGACACTTCAAAATAAATTTACATTTATACCACCAGCAAACCTACTGTCATGGTGTTCAGAAAAGCTTGTGAACAGGACATTCAGAATTAGGTGAAAACTAAGCAAACTCTGAGATTTTTTAATTGTACAAGAGAAGAAAGATCTGCTCTTTACAACTTGCAAAACAGCACAAAAATTGTTATAAAGGCTGCAGACAAGGGCAGCTCAAAGTTAGGATTTTGGAACATCTGAGATGTATAGAGAAGAGAGATATGAATGTTTTAGCCACACATGTAGCAATATTGAGACATGGGAACAGTCTTAAGTTCCAAGGACATGAAGTAACCTCTTTAAGTATGGGTGGCAGTGGGAGGTAGAGGGAACCTTGATAGTAAAGCTGCTTAGGCATAAAAGCTTTTGGCAACATGAATGTCAGGGACATTGCCAGCCAGTACATCATGAAATGTTCTGTTTATTGCCTTTTTTAACATAACTGATCATAGAATTGTTTTGCGTTGCACTGTACTGTTTGAGGCTCCTGTATTTTTATCTGTCTAGGTTGTTCTGTATATCAGGTTCTTGTTTTATATGTTACGGACTTGTAAACATAAATATTATTAATGGTTTATATACAGTATATTGTTTGCTTGACATACTGTATTTGTGACTGAGTAGGGCAATAATGTTACTCTTTCACTAGTGATTTTTATATTGCTATTAGGTGTGTGTATCTTTAAATGCTCAGACTATTTAAGAAGTGTGCTTGTGTAACATAGCCATGTCTTGAAAAAATATATGTCATTGCACTTAACGTCAGCTTTACAAGGCAGGGTGAATGCTACTATACTTCTAGCTTTTTAGTAATAAAATACGCTTTTTAAACAAACTTCATAGTACAGTATGTTTGTTGAGTTAGTGGTGTTTGCCCGCCTTTCTCTTTCTTTTGACACTGACTTATTAAGACTGCAGCCTGTGTTTTTGTGGTCACCTTCTCCTGCACATGTTTCCAAGGCTACATGCATTTAGGGACACCAACCTCCACCATGACTCTGTGCCTCTCACCCCTATCATGGTTGTCCTCCCTTTTGCCCTCTGCTGTGTGTTCCCGCCATTCTATTTTCACCGCCTTTTCTCCCTTAGTTTCTCTGATATATTTTCCTCTGTGTGAGTCCTGTAACTACTCTCCTTCCCCTTGAAGATCCCTTCCCCTCTGCTCCCTACAAGTACCTGCCACCCTCTCTGTCCCATACCTACTCCCAATTTGACCTGCTCTAAATGGAAGGGAGGACTGGTGGCCTCCTCCTACCAGGAAGTCTAGGCACAAATGCCCGGTCTACACCCCCTATCAGTTTAAATTAAGGCTCCTTTCCATGTATTCAACTGCATGTCCCTAAGCACCCTGGAAGCCCCTCTCCAGAGGTGTAGCCTATCCAGTTCATGTAGGGCTTTGTCACTCCAGGTTCCCTTTCAGCCACCTATGCAACTAAAATATTCCCCCCTGCACCAATCCTGTAGCTAGCTATTAAAATCCTCTATATTCATCTTTGTGCAGGCTCTAGGTACTGGTTGCACTTCAGAGAAGGCTACTTACAGTATCTAGCAGCGCATCTACAGATCCTTCCCACTATCTTAAATCTCTCTTACACTGCCTTCACCTTTCTCTAGTGAGGTTGTTTGTTCCTAGATGAATTATTACATGAGGTTCCCACTCAATGCCCTGCACAAGCTCACCAATCATTGGGCCCGCCCACTCTGCCATCATCCCCAGCATATGCACCACCTTAGCACCTGTGTGCACATCATCCTGACCTCCTCAGCATATTCTCTTCACTGTCAAGTCTCACTGGATTAAAACTTTGCCTCCGTTCCCCCCGTCCTATTCTCCCATCCTCACAGTACCCACTTCTAAAGATTACCCTCTGCCTGACTGCTCCCCTTCAGCCATGCACACCAACCTTCCCTTCTGTCCCTCCCCTCCAATCTGACTGTCTTCCCCACTGCCCTCCATAGCCATCCATCCTACCCTCTCTCCCTTGGCTCTGTCCTGCCTTCCATTATCCCCTTCTCTCCCTTTGTCAATCCTTCCCTCCTCACCCTTTCTCCCACTTGTACAGCTACTGTCCCTTCCCTGACTGTTCAGTACTTGCCACCATTACTGTGGTACAATCTTTATCCTCCCAGCCTCTCTAATCCTCCTGGTTCCATATTCTGAAATGGACCCCTCTCCCTACACCTGTCTCCCCCTTCCCATCCCAAGTCAGTGGGAGGAATCTATTCCACTCTGGCACCATACTAGATGCTCCCTCTCCAGTCCCCTACCTCCTGACCTCACCCCATCCTCCCTCAAATCTCAAGCCTCACAGGTTTTCTCACCCTCTGTGATAGAGGGGCCCATGGCATCTGAGTTTTCCCCTCCTCAATCTTCCCTTGTATGCCTGTGTTACTCACCTTGACAGTCCACCCTATGCTCATTCCTCCCTGGCTCATCTCCCCCTACTCCTCCCTCACATTTATTCCCGCTGCTGTTACTTTTCTGGAGCTGAACTAGGAGTTGAGGGGTAAGTTACTGAAGACCTATGGCTCCCCTTCCCCCTACCAGACTCTTCTCCTAAAGCTGATTTAGTTCTCAATAGTTTTATTCTCCAGCTGCAGAATTAAACCACCATTCGAGTGACTGGTGGGTGGGACAGGTTACAGACAGCCCACGTTTCAAAGTCTTTCAACTCCTGCCTTTGTCTTAGCACTTCATTACTGCTGCACCTCTGTTTCTGAAGATGCATCAGGGGTTGAAAGCTGAGTTATTGAAGACCTATGGCTCCCACTCCCCCACCAGACTCCTCTCTTGAAGCTGATTTTGGTCTCCGTTGTTGTATTGTCTAGCTGCATGGTTAACCCACCGATCGGGAGGCTGGTGGGAGTGACAGTTCACTCCCTATTTTAGCTGTACCTCACAAGTGGTCCTTCTGCGCTATGACCCTCATGCTAAGGACTGAGCACAAGAGACATTAAGGAGTCTGCCTGGAGTGAGCCTGAAGTCAGCTGTTGGCTAGCTATGCTGCTCCACTGACTCCGTATCCTTATACGCCCTTCAATCCCTGGTATTAGATGGACTGTGGCCTCTACCCAATAATCCTCCTCCTAAAGTGACTGTCACTTTACATTTTGCCTTTTATACTGCATCCTCAGCCTCACTCTACCTGAATATATACTAAACTCAGGTTTTGTGCTCTCCATTTTGTGACTGTTTATTTTATAACAGTCTGCTTATTACTTGCATTATTACAGTCTTTCATTGTTTAATTTCTTCATTGAAACCTGCCTAGTGTCAGAGTTTGTTCATTGATAGAAGCTGCTCAATCTCCTCATTAGTTTGCGGCCTCCATTCCACTTAGCTACTGTTTTGCTGACTCCTAGAAAATTCCAGCTTGGGTGCATCCACATTCTTTTTTTTTCCTCTTAATTTATAAACATTTAGGGAATGCTCTGTAATTGTAATCATGTTAAGCTTATGTGTTAGTAGTATCCCACCTACTTGCTCATATGTACCTAGTTAGTAATCTGTGAGTACATCCGTATTGCAGCCCTCACCTTGTTGCTTTTTTATTTTGTAGTTACAGCCCAGGTCTGTTACCAGGTGTTACCACTGCTGTTGTTCACTTGTCTAACACATCTAATTTACTATTCTGCCTTGCTGTTATTTGCCTGCTATTGTGCATAGCTTAACTACAGTGTTTACCATCTGCCATTTTGCCCTAGCCTCTTTCCTCCTAGTGACAGTATTCCTTACTCTCCTCTGACTGCCCCATTTCCCCCTCCTACTGCTACACCATCCAGCTCCCACCCTTCTTCCATTCAACACTTCTGCTCTCTTCCCCCCCACTCATTCACCTGTCTCCCTAACTTTCTCCCCTTCTACTTCTTTATCCACCCTCGTCTCCTACCATTTTCTTCCCTCAACCTGGAGTTCCTCCATTGTGTCCTCCTCTCCCTTCATCGCCCTTCTTCTCCCTGCTCTCAAACACACTCCAAGAGTAGGAAGACCACACCATCCTTTTATTCATTCTTCTGCTTCTCCTCTTCTCTGGAGATGTAGAACCCAACTCTGGTCCCCCCTTGCCTCCCTTACCTCCCTTCCTCCCTCTCTCTCTACTACTGCCAGGGGTCTTAGTATCTTCTATCTGAATGTTAGGAGCTTTTTACCTAAATTCAACCTCCTCTCTTTCTGGCTTCAATTACACTCCCCTGATAATCTCAGTGGCTCTTCTCCAGGGCTCTTGACTGTCCCTTACTTACTACGAACATTTTCTAGCAGGACAAAGGAAAACATGAAGGAGAGGTATCCATCTACATCTGCCAGAGTCTCTCATACATTTTGGCTGTCAGGGAGGCCCTACCCTCTTGCAATAAATTTCTCCTAGTCAGGCTTTAATTCTCCTCCAGTTTACCTATAATTATTAAGGTTGTGTACGCCTCTCTGAAGATCTCACATTCATCCCTGGTTGACTCTCTTTCCTCCATCACCTATCATTCTTCCACAGGTGGACTCATCCTCCTCGGGGACTTTAACATAAATTAGCTGTCCCCATCCTCCAAATCTACCATTCACAGGATTGAGTCCATTAATTTGGCTAAGGTTATTTCAGAACTCACACAGATCAATCCCCCATTTTGCAAATCATATCCTTTTGGAATTGGTTCTAACCTCCCACACCCATGGCATTGTTGAAGTAGGTACTTTTCTGGACTTTTTAAGTGACCACTGCATGACATTCTGTGTCAGAAAAATACGGTGTCCCCCCTCCTCACCAAAATACATCTGGCAAGGATCTCCCAAGTCATTAAACAACAATGCTCTACTGAGTGACCTTGCTACAGCCAGCCGTCCTCTTTGCCTTGGATATTGATGTGGCCCTCACACTATTCAACCCCAAAGTCTCCTCCTTCTGGGACAAGCATGTCCCCCTCAAGAAATCCAGAGTACAAACTTCCCACAACCCCAGGACTACCACCAAAATTATTGATCTGTGCAAGTCCCGAGACATTGCATAGGCCTGCTACAAACTATCCCACTTCTCTCCTACGTCCTGACCTCTTATCCTACAGGGCTCTGAGAAAAAACTGTACAAAGGCTGTCTGGGCCACAAAATCACAGTATTTCAAGGCCAACCTCCAGAAAACATCTTAACCCTCAGCTAAATTCTGGAAGGTTATCCACTCCCTTCTCTACCCCTCTGCCCAGTCTGCTTCCCTAATCTTCATGGTAAATGGTTCACCTGTTACTGACCCTACCTCTGTTGCTGGTCACTTCAATGAGTTCTTCACAACCTGCACCCTTTCATATTCTCCGCATCCTAGCTCATCTCCTACCCCTCCTGCTCCCTTCCCCTATCCTTCACCAGGTTTCCATGTCCCCCCAGCCACCATCCAGGAAACACTGCTTGCCTTTTCTCCCTCAGCTCATAAAAGTCCAGCCCTGATGGTCTGGACTACAAGCTCTTCCACCTTTCAGCTACTGCCACTGCAGCTCCCCTTACTCACCTACTCAATCTTTCCTTCTCCCACAGTGCTGTTCCTCAGTCCTGGAAGTTGGCCAAAGTTATTCTACTTCACATAGGTGTGAGCCCTCCTCCCCTGGCAAAAGCTGTCCTATCTCCCTCCTTCCTTCCTTCCATCTTTAAGCTGCAAGAGAAACTAGTTCACTTTAGACTCCTTGATTTCCTTTCATCTAGCAACTTCCTCTCATCCTTCAAATCTGATTTCCAGAAGCACCATTCCACTGTCTCCTTCCTGCTGCGTCACTGTTTCTGTCTTGTCCACGGTGGATCAGGGGCTACTGCCGCTATTTTTATCGGTCTGGCAAAACCCTTCAATTCATTGTCCAATCCTCTCCATCTGGGCAAGCAGAGTTCTGCTGACCTCTCTGCTCCCGCCATTGCTTAGTTCTGTTCCTAAGGGCCAACAACAATTGATTCAAGTAAGTGGTGCCCTGTCACCTCCCATTCCTATCCAGGCTGAGGTCCCACAGGGCTCCATCCTGGATCTGATCCTTTTCTCCATCTTCCTGAATGACTTCTCTGCCTGTTCTAACTCACATATCCATATGTATGCTGCTGAAACAGTCATCTTCACCTCTAGTCCTTCTACCACAGCTGTAGAAGACCCCTTCCAGCAAGACTTCAACAACGTGCTGTGCTGGTTCCAATCCAATCAGCTCAATGTCAACACTAAAAAAGTTAGTGTCTGTGATCTTTGGTACCAGCCAGAAACTGTACAGATTCACTGCTCCCCCAAGTCTTCACCGCTAGGGATGGCATGCCTCTTGAATCAGTTCTGCCATTCAAGTTCCTTGGAGTGTGACTTGACACTAAGCTTAACTTCTCAAAACACATCAGTGCCATCCATGCAAAACTCTATCTCAAGTCTGATTCCATACCACAAGAAAGACTTCTTAGTTCCACATGTCTGCAGGGAGTTTGTTATCAAAATGGTGCTCCTTGTCTTTGACTACATGGATGTGGTCAATGGCAGCGCCCCTTCCACTTCCCTAGCCAGAATTTATTTATTTAGCTTTTGTTGACCGGGTAAGTGCACTAGACAAATCCTGCCTATTTTCAGGCACGACCCGGGGGTGGGGGGGAATACAGATGAATGCCAACTGACCTTGAACCAGATTAAGCTGTTGGTGGTATTTTTAGCGAATGAGGGAAATTTGGCCACGACACCGGGGAAATTCCTCTACTCTGTGTGGAGAGTGCTGCTGGGTAATCCCGGAGGAGGTTGCTCAGTAGGGTCTTAGTCAGGCATGGAATCGGATGCTGTGTTGTCTGGCTCAGTGGAGCTACTACGGAGACGGAGACCAGAGCAAAATCACTTACCGAGAACGGGAGAAGTGCTTAATATCCAGGAGAAGCCTCAGACCGAATCAGCGGTCTGAATCGGAGCTGCAACTAATTTATTTTCGCTATCCAAGTTTTCTGTACCTGTGGAAATCGCGATGTCGGCCGGCCAGGTGACTGATTCCGGTCAGGCCCTTTTTGCAGATGCACCGTAGGAAATACAGGAAGGGACTCATTTTGAAGCGCACCAGACAATGGAAGCTGCATTGGACCTGGGAATACTACCGCTGGACCCTTGTTCTACACCTACAGCCTCACAGATTCTAAAACAACTATTTGGCTTGCATAATAGAAAATCATCCTACCCTACTATGGACTGGTCATCGGAGGAGGTTTTACAAGATGCTGGATGGACAAAATCACAAACAGGCATATGGATCCCAGACCCTACATGGACGGACAGTTCTCAGTCTTCCACCATGCATGCTAACGTTTCTACAAACCTGAGCTCAGGTATGGACATTCAGACTTCTGGGGTGGAAACTATTAATGATAATCAGAGCTCTGAAACCCGTCCTTGAGCCATACCTGGGCCGAGTTCGAGGGTATAGGACTTGTACAGGATTTAGCTCAGACAGGGGCACAGGCTGGCTTGCAAAACCCAGAGCAGTAATGTCTGACTTGTTTAAAACAAATTAGAACAGGCACCTAGAAGAAACGCTGTCCGTTTATGTTATAGGGTGGCCTTCAAACCCACCGGATAGATATTATTTGCTAACTGCTTTTGTAAGGTTCCATGAATTTTCTTCCTGTTGATATTTTGCATTAATTCACATCTCAGGGAGGATTCTTATGATATTAGTTTTAAAACTTTAAGGGCTTAGAGAAATTTTGGATAGATACTCCATTTGAAAAATACCCTTTGTGGGTTCCATTTTATGCTATCCCCCTTACTAAACCAGTGTTTCGTTACATTACAATCATGTTTAGGAATGAAGGTGTCAGCGTAGGTAATATTTACCAATGGTTGCAAAATAAATGTGAGGTGATGGGACCCCCTGAAGCTATCTTAGACCTAGAAGGTATTTGGACAGGGAGCTGGAAATTTAAAGTGAAGTTACCCCAAATAAATGGTGAAATTATCCATTTACTGAACAGCTTCTTTCTAGGGAAGATAGAGGGGTCTGTTTTATAGTGGTCAGCCTCGGCCTGTTATAAATGTGGAGCCCATACTCATTTAAGTAGCTCCTGTGACCTTTAAAATGTCCATTGTGTGGAGGGTTTGGGCATAAGCAGAAAGATGTCAAAACATCTTTCAGTGTAATCTTTGTGGTGATAAAGGCCATGCCTTTCACCAATGCCCACGGGCCTCTCATAACAAAGCTGGGGCTGGGATTCTGATGCCCTAATTAACAAGGCTCAGGGGAAAACAGTGATTGATCCTGGATCCCTTCACACATCAGGTAGTCAGGCTGATCCTTCACCCCTCTTGGTGGACAAGCCTTCCTCCTCAGAGACTGAGGTGACTCCTTTGGTTGCAGATGTATCTATTTCATCTTCTCCACCCGATATCTCTGACTCTCAACAGGCCTCTTCTTCCATGCCCCCCCCTTTGAGATAGTGAAACCCCATAGGTTTACGAGAGCTTCTAATAAAGCTTCCTCTACTACTCCCACTCCAGTAGAAAACTTTTTTTCCCCTTTGCAACTGGAAGGTAGGGACTCAGATTTAGAATCTGATACTTCTCACCTATCGAATTGATTTGGAAGAGGAAGATAGCAAAGCCACAGACTTAGCAAAAGAAAAAAAAGGAAAGAAAGGGAAGAAGAAAAACTAGCCATTCCAGAAGTCGGAACTTAATGGTACCTCTCTGCAACATTGGCGACCCTGAAAATAGCCTCCTATAATGTCTGCAGTATAAAGAACTTTAAGAAGAGACTTGCTGTCCTTTCCTTTCTTGGTACTTAAATGTAGACATTATTCTTTTACAGAAACTAGGTTATCCTCCTGGCTGAAATCAAACAAACACAGAAAAGATGGGTGTGGGGCCTTCCTTTTGGACTTTTGGCCTGCGCAGCTGATGGGATTGGGTTCTTTACTTCCACGGCCTTTAGAGTTCCTAAATTGGTCGACATCTGTCCAGGACGTGCCCTGCTCCTAGATTTTTCCTGGCATGAGTTTGATTATAGATTATTAAACATTTATGCCCCTCAAGTTAAAACTGCACGTGTTAAATTATTTGAGGATGTTAAGCCCTTTCTATATACTCAAAGACATGTTATCTGGGAAGGGGATTTTAACTGTGATATAGATACTAAATTTAAAGGGGAAGTCCAGAAAAAAAATATATTGTGATTCTTTAGCTTTAAAACAGATTATTAAAAATGCTGGACTATTGGACGTTTATAGGTCATTACATAGTACAGGTGGTTCTTCATATCACAGGAACATATTTTCTTCACATACTGACTATTTTTTGTCTCTAAGTTTCTAAAACCTTCCCTTACATATATTAAACCAACTGAGTTCTCAGACCATCACCTTTTAATTGGGGTTTTTAGTCTAGCAGATATTCCCCTAAACTATATTCAGCTAGCCCCAGATGGCGTTTAAATGTGTCCTCCTTGGAGGACAGTGATTGTATTGAATTACAAAATCTTTTTTGCCCGTCATTCTACACTTTGTTGTTATGAGAACCTTTTTTCTGGTGGAGAGACACTAAAATAGAGATTAAATCCCTTTTAAGTTCTAAGGAAACACAAGGCCAATTCACGATATCTTCAATACCTACATTATCGGGATCAATTTTACAAACTGATGTCACTACCATCGAGTGACAAACTCCTTTGTTGTCTCAAATCTCAGAATTAAAAAACAGATGGTTGAATATCAGTACCGTGAGAGCTATATCACTAGACATGGAATTTAGATTTGGGGTACAACCCAACCAACTTCAGAATCCCTATTTGGCGTGTAAGGAATGCCTTGACCGGACTGTAATGTCTAAATTAACCTCTTCCGAAGGTAAAATAGTAACCTCAGAGAAAGATATGATGTCTGTTGTACAGCAATTTGTTTCGGATACCTTTGGGGGAGAACCCGAGCTTAGTGGGAATTTGCCTGAGGACTTTTTGCCTTATCTTCCAGTGATGGACACCACATTTCAAGCTCAATTATTGAAACCCATTTCTCCATTGGAAGTGGAAAAAGTTATCCTATCCCTTAAACTTAAAACATTCCCTGGTTTGGATGGCATTCCAAATGAATTTTATAAAACCTTAATTTCGTACATGTGTCTTTTTCTTCCTCTTGTGTTCAATTTTATCTTAACCTCCACCTCCAGGTTTCCAGAATTTAATGTGGCCTTATTGAAATTTATTTTTAAAAAAGGGGATTCCTCCTTACTTACTAACTGGAGGCCGATAAGTATCCCTTAATAGTGACTATAAGATCTTTGCTAAAATCCTCACAAATAGATTGTCCTAGTTTCTGAGTCCCTTATTCATCCCGCCTCAATCCTGTGCAGTACCACATAGGAAGATACAACATAGTTTATATTTGTTAAGAGACTTATTTGACAACAGTGATAGGGAAAAGGTCGGGTTTATTATTGCTTTGGATCAGGTTAAGGCCTGACAAAGTGTGTCACTCTTACTTATTTAATATACTATTAACCTACAAAATTCTAAACTCTTTGTATACTGGATTTCGATTTTATATTCGAAGCAGTGATACATCCTTTAGTGAATGGAAGAATGGGGTCTCTCGGTTCCTGTAGTTAGGGGAGTTCGGCAGGGTTGTCCCTGAGCCCTCTTTTTGTATGTGTTTGTTTTGGACCCTATTATTGATATATTCAGGGCATTCCGAGATTATGGGTTTGACCCTGATGTATCCTTGCCAAGGGTTAAAATAACCGCCTATGCAGATGATATTACACTTCACGTTCCAGGATAAGCCTTCCTTCAGAAAGCCTTACATTGTTTTCAGATTTGGGGAAAAATCTCTGGATCTGAACTTAACGTTTCAAAAAGTTTTATTTTTCTTTACATCCTGAACAGGATACTCTCTTTGATACTGGGGTACTCCATTCTCATCACAACCTAATAAAATTCTAGAATTTGGTTTGGGTTAGGTGATATGGCTACTTTAACTGGAAGAAAGCAGTTAAAAATAGGGAATCTGAAGTGAATGTCTGGAAACAATGGAAATTTGGGAAACGGAAAAGGGTTTCTATTGTTAAGCAATTTTTGATTCCCATATTTTTATACCTTAGTTATTTATACCCGCCACCTGTTTCATTAGAAACACGATTGTACTGCGTCTTTTTTCAGATGATTTGGGGGAATCGTTTAAATCCAGTTCGCTGGGATTTCCTTTACTTACCAGTTAAGAAAGGTGGATTGTACGATAAATCCAATTGTTTTTCATTCCATTTTTTGTTTAATTCTTTTAGTTTCCTTTGGAATCACACGGTTCCTTTGGCATTCGTGGTCTTATTTTCTATGGTCCTTACTTCCAGAAATGGACAACGTACCCCCTAAATTGTTAAAACAAAATCATTTGCCCTGTATGGAATGCCTTCTCTTAAAAAATGTAGGCAGTGGAATTTATTATTTAATGACCTTATTTCACATACTAGGAAATCTTTCTATAACTATATTGTTTTTACTGTACAAGGCTCCGTTTGCTTTTTCCAGACTGTGTGCCAACCAAAATGTCTTTTGCTTCTACGTAAATTAACTGACTATAGAATACCATCTTCTATATGGGACATTGTGTGGATATCTTTACATGGGAAATTGGGTGGGGAATCTTAAATACAAACCGACAACTGAAAGATACTGTTTAAGGTCTTCTTGTAACTCTATTGAAGAAAGTTTATCTCACTTTCTTATTGATTGTCAGTTCAGCAAAGAATTTTGGTGTAAGGCATCTGATCATTGGGGGTTCGATGCTGCAGCAGATAACATATAATGCTTTGGTCTTAGGGATTATACAGGTATATGGCAGTCTTATCATCCCAGCACCTTGAATGTTTTTTTTGCCTTTATTCAATTTTATCTTTGGCAGGCCAGATGTCAATTTATTTTTCAGCAACAATTAGTTCCTATTTCTATACTTTTGTCACAAGTGGAGACTGGTTTATCCTCTGTTAAAGTCAAAGATAAGCAAAAATGTTCTGCTGTTAAATTTGCTTCTTTTTGGAAATCTTTTTTTGTTTGACGTGTCTATTTCTGTGTACAATTTTTGTATTGTTGTGTAAATATGTTTAACTGGTGATGTTATGTTCTTTTCAATAAAAACTTCCCCTACTCTTTTCGATAAGTGCCATGGGATCTTTAACATCCACCTGAACTACCACCAATCCAGGCAGATGGGACCTCGGTTTAACGTCTCATCCGAAAGACGGCACCTCAGAAATGCAGTACCCCTCTCATGCTGCATTACAGTGTCAGTACGGGATATTAACCCAAGTGCCAGATGTGGGAACTGAACCCACAGCCCTCTGATCTCCCTGCCTCAGAAGTGAGTGTGCTACCTACTGAGCCACTGATACTGCTGAATGCACCTCTGAAACTCCTTATGCAATTTTTCTACAAAGTCCTACCCTTGCACCCACCATTGTTCACTCTACTCATCCCTATCCATCCTTCCTCTGCCCTCTTATCACCAGGCTCACTGTACTTCTTTCATATCCAAATACTTGTTTGGCTCCCTTCCCTCTTCCCATTCATCTCTCCTGTCCCGACTCTCCCTGCTTCCTGTTTCCTCCGTTCCAGGACCATTGCACTTTTGCCACTCCTCACACCCACTCTTCTGCTGGGTAATCTGCCTTTTCCTATTGACTTCCCTCAATCTGGAACCAACTCCCCTTCTCCCTCTGACTCTCCACATCCCCTGGCTCCCTCAGGCACCAGTTGAAACATCAATCCCTCCTCAACTGTTCCTGCTATCCTTCCTCATGATGCCACCTTGGTCAAGCCTTATCATCCTAGTAACAGCTGGTGGGGTCCCAGCTCCTGCCTTGTGTTAACCTCCACACCACTACAATTTTGTTTTAAGAGGTCAGGCTATAACTCCATTAAGAGGTTAGGCTCTAACTCATCCTCAGGTCAATCGCCTGTTCATTAATATTGTTGTTATTCACCAAGAATTTGTGCCACTTTTGAATTTCCACTTGCTGGACTTTCTATTGAGCTGTGCCACACTTTATTCTCTGTTCACACAATTGTATTATATTTATTCTAATTTTGTACCAATTTCTTATTGAATATTGTTCAGTGATTTGATGCTATATATTGTGCTGCTGTTCTTCTACTGTTTACCTCCCCCAGGTCACACCTGTAGATGAGCCTTGACCCAGCGTGCCTCTCCTTGCTACCAATTTTCCAATAAATCAATAGCCTACTACCTCAGATGCATCACCCCTGCCAACAAATGATTTTGATTCTTGCACACTGGGCAACCACTTACTTCCTACAACATACCCAGGAACACAGCAGTTCCTCACTCCCTACAACTCACCACCCTACTTCTGTCCTCCTGATGCTTGTACATGTTCCCTCTCCACCACATGCTACCTATTTCAATTCTTGTCTCTTCTTTATATGATATGACAACTACTCCCCTCTTGTATCTAACAGTCACCTTCTACTATACTCTTTGTGGTCCTACACAAGAAATGGTGTAGTTACAACCCCTATGACTCCGCTGTAGACCTACCCTAGATAGGGTTTAACTGCTGTTCCTCTCCCACCTAGCAGTCACTTCTCACCATACTCTCTGTGGGTTTATCTCAGGTAGGGTGTAGTTGCTTCACTTCTAATTCCCTTATCAGCTTACCATTGATAAAGTTTACAGTACCTGCAGCCTCTGTGTTTTTGTACTTCATAGTACTATAATGGGCAGGGAGTACTATGGACTTCTGTATCCCATCACTAGGCCTACTCTAACCTTACCTTACCTACCCTTTGCTGAACAGAGTGTCCTGTGTCCTGCTATCCTCCCTGCTGAAGCCATGCAGATGCCACTGGACTTCACTAAGTTGGATGCCACCCTCCTGATTTGTGGCATTCACACTTTAGGGTCACTCACACTTTGGGGTCGCCAGACCTTCTGGATATTTTTATAGGGATTACAGCCACTCTATTAGTAGCTGCAGCCATGTGCTCTGTTGAGAACTCCTTTGTTGCAGGATGATCGTGCTCTGCTCCCACCTTCAGCCTTTCTTCTGCTGGCATCCTCCCTCTTCCCGGCACCCCTGCCTACACCAACTGAACTCACAGCTGCATGTTAGCTCCTAGAAGTAAAAATACACTTTATAATGTTTTAAACCCCAACACACTGTTACCACCTTCAGCCTTCCCTGTGCTGGTGACCTCCTCCCTCCCAGAACTTCTGCATCAGCATAAAATCAGGCACTAGGTCAGGACTGCATAAACAAAAACAGTGTGGTCTAAAACAGTGATGGTAAAACAGCACTGTCAATAACAGCACCCACCCAAAACAGCAACCTCAACAGTAGTGCCAGTGGTAGCAGTCCACAAACACACCGACTGCTACAATGGCAAAGCAAATCACAAAGACATTTCTGTTTTCACCCCCCCTAACACCACTACTAAAAATAACCACCTCTGGGTGGGGCAACTCAGGGAAAAACAAAAACCCAGGGGGGATTCTTGACCAGGGAAGAAAAACACAACACGGGAGTCTTTATGCCTCCTTGAATCCCTGCCCACCACAATATCAATCACAGTCACATTATTAGAACAAGTCAAAAATTTTAAAACTAAAAAAAAGCAGCACTTAACCTCATCTGCTTCATTGCATGATCTGCACTCTTGGTGGCTTCCAGATGAGAAAGGGAGTGAACTACAAGTTCAGAAGCTTTTGAGCTAAAAGTCTTCAACTGCTCCTTTGGTTGGCTGCAACCACATTATTCATTGGAACCTTCTGTGTTGCTGGCTGGTCCAACTCTGTTCACATCCTCAGCCCTCCCTCTCCTAGCCTCCTCCCTCCTCCCAGAACTCCTGCCCAGCACCAATTGAACTCACAGTTACATTTTAGCTCCTAGATGTAAAAAGAACACTTTTTGTTTTCTTTTATTGTATTAAATGCCCAAATGCCTTTACTGCCCTCAGCCCTCTCTCTGCTGGTGACCTCCTTCCTCCCAAAAACTCTGCCCCAGCACAAAAATCAAACTACAGCATCAGACAATCAGCATTACAAACAAAACCCTGTCTTACTCTTTTTAATCTTTTTTGAGGGCTTAAATCCCTCAGGCTTTGATGCTAAATCCATCCTCAGCCCTCCCACTGCAGGAGTCCTTCTGCCTCCTAGAATCCCTGCCCACCATAATATCAAATACAGCCACATTATTAGAACAAGTCACACTCTTCAGCCAAAAATATTAGTCTATAAAACTAAAATTGCTGCTACAGACATATCTGTCATGTCAGTGTGGTATGGTGCAGCCATCATTTCAGCCCAAGATAGCAAAGATGACAAATTAAGATTTTTTTTGAAGTCTAAATTGGTTCCTCAAAGATCATTACCAATAGCAATATTATACTGGGTTTATTTATGCAGTTGCTCTGAATATGCAGAGTAACTCTTTAAGCATATCAATGTATTTTTGGAGGAGAGGGATGACATTTCTAAATGCTGATGTACTTTATTTTTAAAAAGCAAAAATTAAAAAAAATAGTGGAACTGTATATGAACATAACAGTTTTGAAAAATGTTTTTGTTCAATATTTTTTGGAGAGGTAAAAGTGAAACCTATTGAAAGTTAATGATATTGTGGAGCAGAACTAGTTACAAACTATAATACAGTGTTTTGTGCTTCAGGCTTGTTCTACCATATTAAAAAGATACTCAGAGAGACCTCTATTAGCCACTATTCCACAAAGGGAGGAAAGTAAATCAAATCAGTTAATCAGCACATATGTAGTGCAGGAAGTAAATAAGGGAAAAGGAAGAAGGAAAGTGTAAAATAAACCATAATGTGTACCTTGATTTTCTGGACAAACTTTTTGGCTACAATGTTTATGAGTTATTATTTATTTACTTTAAATATTTTACCAGGAAATTTTAGTGAGCTGGCAACAGCTCATTTTCAGATGTGTCCTGGGGGAGGGCAAGAGGACAACAGTACATGGAGAACATTGTAAAGGTAGGGGTGTGTAATGTTTTGTCACACACAGCCTTAGTGTGTGATCAATCAATCAATCAATCAATTAATCAATCAATCTTTTATTTATAAAGCGCCTTTCAAAATCAAGGCGCTGTACAACAATAAACCACAATATATAAAAAAAAACGTATAAAATTATTTAAAATCAGTCTGGGTAAGCCTGGGAAAATAAGTACATTTTTAGTATAGCCCCATAAACCACAAGAATGAAGTTTGAGTGGTTTATAACAGCATCACACATGGGGGGAGGGGGTAGTTGCACACCCCTACTAATTACAGCTGTGCAGAATTTACAGATTCCAGTGGAACAGAATTCTGCAGAATTTGGAAAAATTCTAATTCCATGGAATTCCACTGATAGTAAAGGTTGCAAAGTTTTACTTCACTGGTGAAGTTCTGGTGAAGTTGCGAAATTCACTTTTGCAAACTACTTTGCAAAGCTCCCACTTCTCAGCTTTGCATAACTTCACCTAGAAAGGTAACAAAGTTAGGTGAAGTTAGGTGAATATAAGTTTACCTAAAAAAAGGATAACTCTGCCTTGTAAAAACTTTGCAAAGTCAACACTTCACAAATTTCACCAACTTTCCAAATTAATTTGTGAAGTGCATTTTATCCACTTTGCCATCTCTAATCGGTAACAGCATTGCTGAATTCCACAGTCATTATTGCATTATAATTACTGGGTTCCATTTTTTTGAATGGAAAAAAACGTGTGTTAAATACTGTAACACCTGAGTAGGTGTTACGGCATTCACGCGACTTCTTCCAATACCAATATGCTCGAGACAAAACCGAAAGTAGGCATGAGCATCAGTGTCCATTTTCTGACAGCAAAACCATCATATTACAACTCACCTCATCAGTTGCATTACCTCGGCACGTAACTGTCTCTGTCACGGGCAAATCTTTAAATTAATGGAATCTTTCTACAAAATAAGAAACTGATTACTTCAGTACTTTCATGACGCTCCCTAACAACTCTCTCTTTCAACCCTCACCTTTCCTCTATGGGTCAAATGATGCCACCAGTTCAAAACACTCGCATCACCAGAAAAAAAAAAAAGACGATCAGGAGATTTACTTTCTTATTATTTTTCATATCAAATGTTTAAATATTTACTTGTTAAACCGCCAGTTATATATTCTACATTAAACCGTTCACTTGACATAAGGTAAGAGTCTCTTTGCTTTTTTTTACTCTTTCAAATGCTACCACAAAAAGACAAAAACCCTTCAATTATATAAAATAAAGTATGGGGTGCAGTGTGTTTTACTCGAATTTAACACACACCCTCATTGTTGGATGGCTATCATAAGCCAAACAACTTGGGTGTGTGTTAAATTCTCGTAACACACTGCACCCCATACTTTATCCTATACAGTATGTTTTCTGCAGAATCTGTTATTCTACCCCTAAGCAGAATGTAATTCCATGGAATGCATTCCTTATTATACAATGGCAGGAACATTTCTTGTTTCCTGATTGGTCATTGTGTGCCTGGGACAGTGATGTTATTGAACAACAACATCACTGGAAAAAGGCCAGGCACACAGATGACCACAGAACATAGAAATAAATCCCTCTTTTCCCACATAAACACCATCAACCCCATTTATACCTCCACAGCAAGTTGTAAGCAGACACTATCCATCATTACAATCCCCATCTGCTGGCTCACAGTTAATTTTCTCCCTCACTCCACATTTTCTTTACCAGCCCCTGAAATAACAACTGCCAGACAAATGCAAAACTGTTTTTTTTTGTTTAAAATAAGCTGCGTGACCCCACTTCTAAGAAATGGCGGTTGTTGTAGCATGTGCGCATGACGTTCCCGTGCTCGCCCTAGCACTGTCAGTCACGGTGCACAGAACCATTCACCAACAAAACAAAGTGGGAAAAAAGTAAAATGAAATACTTAAAACTTAAAATGAAGCCGTATCTTTAGTCTGCTTTCACCTCCTCACACATCTGCGCTACCTGCACTTGGCGATGAGCTCCTGCTCGGCTCTTGCAAGGCCTGATCCCCTCAAGCTCCGTGGCTCAGAAGAACAAAATCCACCACAAAAATAAATAAATACAAATAATAATTGTCTATGTGTGTGTCTGTGTCAGGACGGAGGGGAAAGAATGACACAAATTAACTAGCAGACACACAGAGACACTGAAGAGACAGAGAAGTAAAAACACTAGCACCACCTAATGGACTACTTTTTCACATACTTTTACTATATGCCTTACACACACACACACACACACACACACACACACACACACACACACACACAGGCACAGAAAGAATAAAAATGTCATAATGTTTTACTTTATAATGTTATTTTAAAATGAGCCATTGTATAATAGCAATGAGGCACTCCAGGGTTTGTGTTATTGTGTAATAACCTCACTCCTGGGGCTGTGGAAGCACTTGGCTTCACCTCGTGCTTCAACCCACCCCAGGAGTGAGGTTATTACACAATAACACACACCCTGTTGTGCCTTATTGCTTAAGTATCACATGTTCACAGATTGGTAGTCTATATTTTCAGTGGTGGAGCACATGGACTGGACTCCACCAGTGACATGGGTGGAGCACTGGACTCATAAAGTCAATTCTAGAAGAGAGGCTGGTGACCTTTCTGGAAGACAATGGGCTCCAAGACGGCCATCAGCATGGTTTTGTAGTTGAGTACTATGACTGGGTTAACAGGGAAATGGACAGGGGCCATGCAGTGGACATCCTATATTTGGACTTCAGCAAGGCCTTTGACTTAGTGCTGCATGGGAGACTAGGGGGGGAACTGGACTACATTGGGGTGGGGACAAAAATAATCAACTGGATCACCGACTGGCTGAGGGGTAGGCAGCAAAGGGTGGTGACAGTGAGGGAACTTTCATCACCAGGGATCAGTACTGGGACCAGTGCTGTTCGGGATATTCATAGCCGATATCTCAACCGCGATCCTTAGTAGGATCAGTCTTTTCACAGATGATACTAAGATTGGTGCAGTGGTAGCTGACATAGAAGGGTGGAGGTAGCTGCAGGAAGACCTGACCAAACTACAGGAATGGTGGGAGACATGGCAGTAGTGGTGGGCGAAGTGGGCTAAATTCGCTCCGCGAAGTGATTCGCAGAGTGATGCAGAATCCACAAAGTGCTCTGCAATGTGAAGTGAAGTACATTGCGTTATAATGGGGAACGCGAAGTCCATTGAAAACAATGACTTTGCGTTACTCCGCCTTCCCCAAACCACTTCTCCACCAATTTTAAGATGAAGTAACACTGAAATCAATGTACTTTGCATCACTTCGCCTCGCCTTGTTATTGAGTTCCAAAGTGAAATTGGAGTGCTTCATGGGATTGCACGTCACATGGGCTCTAGATTGTTCTGCACAGCCTCAGTTCTGTGTAGTGTGTGTGTAGTGGAAGATGGAGACAGTTTCCTCTCAGATCTCTGCCTTTCAAATCCTCTAAAAGCTGTTAAAAAAGCCTTTTTGAGCCATTTTTTTTTTTTGCTCAAACTTTAGTATATCGATTGTAGGAAACCCTCCTGTGCTCATATCATCAAGTGTTTATTGTTTGTGTGTGGATTTTGAATGTTAATTTAGAACAGTCAGTCTGTGTACTGTGAAGTATGCTTTGGGGGAGGGGCGTATCTGTGGTGTAGGTAGATCAACTGGGAGAAAAAGGCAGTCTTTCTGTTTTGGTTACATTTTTCTTGTGTAACTGTGTTAATGTACACACAGTAATATTTTCAGTAATTCTTGACATTATTTTGCTGATTATTGTGGTGCAGCAGTGTATAATTTTAGTTTGTTTAAAATATTTGGTTATATTACTAAAGGTTTTCAATTTGCTACGCATTACTTGTAGTGTGTGTGTGTGTGTGTGTGTGTGTGTGTGCAATGCACGCATGCTATTAAATCAGATACCATTTATTGTGCCATAGAGTAATTTCAGCAGTGTGAACCTGCTATCCACTGCACCTGAATGAATGTTTTGTACTGCTTGTGGTATCTTTACTGGTAGTAGTGGACTGTTATTGAAGTGCATTACCCGCCCCCCCCATTTGGCAAAAGGTATTCTTTTCCAAATTTGGATTTCCGATGGTGAGCACTGGTTAGGTGGTGTTGTTGTGCCTTTGTGTCTGCATCTCTTTAGTGCAGAGCGCAATCTTAATCTGTGCATTTGCATCTCTTTAGGGCCCAATCTCCATCTGTTACTTAAGTCACAGTTGTTTCTTTGGCTTCCCTTCAGAGTACTGGTGTGGTGCACATGATTCACGATCACATCACGAATCACAAAATGAATGTTTTGTAGTATCTCTCCAGGCTTCACCACTGTACCCACTGATATGAGTTTTCAAACTGGTGAGTTTTGTGAACATCCAGGTCATCAGGGAAGTACAGCTGTAGGCATTTGCGTTCCCAATACTCTCATCAACTCCAAGTCCGAGAAAAATAAATTCACGTTTCACGGTCACGAATGCAGTCATGATTCACGATCACATCATGAATCACAAAATTAATTTTTTTGCTAGTTACTTGCATCATGTAAGCCTGTTTTGTAGTATCTCTCCAGACTTCACCACTGTATTCATTGATATGAGTTTTCAAATTGGGAAATTTTGTGATACAGGTCATTGTTATCGGGGAACTACAGCTGTAGGCATTCGCGTTCCTGTACAGCACATGATTTACAGTACTGTAAGCCATGTGATGTGTGTGGGCCCGGGGGCTGCCAATATTGTTGTCCCTCCTCCTTACTTCAGGTTAAGATGGAATGACAACGAGAAGTCACAATCACTATAACAAGGCGAAGTGGGCATTTCATGCTGGCCACTCTGCGTAGCGGGGTGACAACGCAAAGTGCCCACTTTGCGGGCACTTCACCAGTGGAATTTAAATTTGCTGCATCTCTAAGGTGGGAGACTTTGCATGTCTTGTTACACTCTCATTTCACTTCATCAGCACTGGGGAATTTTCTGGACACAAGACAGTAGCATTTTGGGGATGAACATCAATTCTGATGACTTTGTCTGACCACTGCCCAGATGACTGAGTGTGCCATTAATTCTGGGAGACTTTGCGTTTCTTGTTATGCTCTCATTTCACTTCATCAGCACTGGGGAATTTTCTGGAGACAAAACAACAGTAGCATTTTGGGGATGCACATTAATTCTAGTGACTGTGTGTGTGGGGGGCTGCCAATATTGTTGTCACTCTGTCTTACTTTGCATTAAGGCAGAATGACAACATGAAGTAATAATAACAAGGTGAAGTGGGCATTTCATGCTGGCCACTCCGCGAAGTGGAGTGACAACACGAAGTGCCCACTTCGCATTCACTTCACCAGTGAAATTTAAATTCGCTGCATCTCTACATGGCAGTTGGCGTTCAACGCCAAGAAGTGCAAGGTACAGCACTTTGGAGCAAGGAACCAGCAGAGGAAATATCAGTTGGGAGAGGTACAGTTGGAAAGCACAGTAGAGGAAAAGGATCTAAGGGTACTAATAATGGGGAGCATGAACCACTCAGCTCAGTGCAGGAAGGTGGCTGGAAAGGCTGGGGTGCATAGCAAGGGGAATCTCCTCCAGGCACAGAGAAGTAATCTAACCCCTGTATAGATCACTGATCAGGTCGCACCTGGAATACTCTGCAGTACTGGCATCCATTCCTGAAGAGGGACATCAGATTGCTGGAGGGGGTGCAGCATAGGGCAACAAAGATGATACAGAGACTTGAGGGAAAATCCTATGAGGAGAAGCTGGAAGAGCTGCAAATGTATTCCCTGAAAGAGAGGAGGGATAGGGAGGATATGATAAAAATCTTTACGTACCTAAAGGGTATTAACAGGATTAATACAGAAGGGATTCTTCAGATCAGAAGGGGGAGGGACACAAGAAGGCATCAGCTGAGATTGGAGGGTGGGGGAGATTCAGGAGGGAAATCAGGAGACTTTTTCATGGAAAGGGTGGTAGATAACTGGAACACTCTGTCCAAGGAGGTGGTATCATGTAGAATGGTGATAGGATTTAAGAGAGGGTGGGACAGAATGAGGGGGTGGTTATGAGTAGGGGAGGGGAGGGTGGGGCAGCTGCAAGTTGAGGGGCTTGCTGCACAATCAAGCAGACTTCATAGACCATGAGGCCTGTTTCTGCTGGCATGTCGTATATTAGTATGTGGTGCATTCTTCAACCATTTTATGTTCCAAACATGGGATTAGATGGCAAATTAAGTCAGAAGTGTACCCATTTAGTGTTTTCCTCCTGCCTCAGGTCTGTTGTGGTCATGATTTGGGTTAGTGATTGACAAAATGTAATTTTACAATTTGCCCAAATTCACCAGTTTCCAGGGACTGGGAAATGTTTACCATAGATCATGCTGTTCTGTGAATTTCCATTCTATGGAACTTCTGAGATCACATGTTAACACGGTGCTGCATTCCACAGGGACTTCTACCATATGACCCCCCTCTGCTTGCTGCAGAACTTGAGTGCTGTTGCGAGGCAAGGATCTATTCTGGAGCTCCAGTTTCTAAACAGTGTTAAAAACACTACAGAAACCTTTATTTTTGAAATAGTTACACTGTCGGACTGTGTTACTATGGTGTTAAGAGTGGTGTGTCTGTGTTTTTTGAAACAGTTTATTTTTTGTGGCTTCACTTAGTGCTTAGCTTTAGCAAGTTCTGAAGTGCAGTGAGTAGAGGGGAATGGGCAGAGATACTGAACAGCAGGCTCCAGTTAGTCTGTGACACAGCTTTTATTGCTGCCATACTACAATGCTGTTTGCAAGAGGAGCTTTGTTTTCTTGTTTTTCTACTTTAAGAGATAGTGGCAGAGAGTCTCACACACACACACACACACACACACACACACACACACACACACACACGAGAAGACATACAGAGTGCCACATGTTTTTTTATTAAAGCAGTGTGCTTTCTTTTGCATTATTTTCTTGCTTATTTTGTTCGCTTCTTTCAGTGCTGTGCAACCAGCTAGTCACTGAGTGTCGAAGAGTCATGCAAAGACTCGAAGCACTGGAGCTAGTGCTGTGGGTTTGGTCCTGACCTACTTACACTGGATGGCTTGACTGTGTTTCATTGATTTATTGAATTTGTGAGTGCTGTCCATGAGTGCTTTTCTTAGTCACTGAGATTGCACTGTGTACAACCTGTGAAGTGTAGCAGTGCAGTGCGTTCTTTGCCATTTTTTTTCCAGAATAATTATAGAGTAACAAAAAAATTCAATTAAAATATGAAGAAAAGAGGTGGTGGCAGAGGACATAGGCTTGGGACATTGAGTGAAAAGATAAAGGGAAGTGAAAGGGATGCTGGTGCAGATTCTAGTGGGAGGTGTGTGGGCATGCAGCAAAAAAACTGTGTCAGATGTGGCTGCAATACTTATGTAGATGTTTCAGTCACATGGTGGGTCATCTGTGGTGAAGGAGGAATGGGAGCCTGAGACAAAGCAGACTGTTTAGATGAGTTCCAGAGTCCGGAGCTGCAACATATTTTAGCGAAGCTAAGTAGGATGCAAGGGAAGAGGTACTTAAGTGAGAAGAGAAGGAGGAAGAGGAATGTTTACAGGAACTGACCACTGAGGAGATGGTGGGCTTTTGTAGCATGGCTGATTGGAGAGCAGTTCCTCTGTGCAGCAGCAGCCAAGGACAGGTAAAGACGTGGTGGTGTGGTGTTGAGCTATGATCTCATGAAGAGCAGAGTGCAGTTTGAAGCAGGAGCAAGTGCCTCCCAGGAGAATGCTACAACAGTGAAGTTGCAAATATGAAAAGGGCCTTTTTCTGTGTAGGCAGCAGCAGGGCAGAGTGGAAGTCCATCAGTTGGGAGTGCAGTGCAACTGTTCAGAAGGAGTGGGATGGTCTGTTGGTATAGAGCTTGTTGGCCGTTTTGCACAATTTACTTCCATTTTTTTATATAGTGACTATTCACTGCACTGGCATGGTCAAAGGGTGAAAATGGCCTACAGGGGAGCCCAAAGGAGAGAGCACTGCCTAAATCAGGAGAGCACTAAGGCGCCTGTGTGCCATATTCATCCTTAGAATGATAATGAGCCCACAGGGCATGCAGAATGCTAAGGGTCTATTAGTGTACCCACTCTGGCCTTATTATGATGCTGTATAGCCCCTTAGTGCCCTTGCTGGGGTTCTGTATTATTTAATCCCTGATGCCTAGTAGTTTCCCATCCCTGATCTCCGATGCTGGGCTAATGTATTATTTAATGCCTGGTGCCTAATGGAACCCCCCCCACCATACCTCTCAACTGCTATGAATTTTGCATGGCGCTATGATTTTCACACTCAAAAATACCCTTGCTTCACATAGGTTTACTGATATTCTTAATAATATTAAAGCTATTTCTGGACACACAAACTATTAAATCATTGAACGAAGTTGATAGAAACATTCCTTATCACTAACTATATGGGGCCCACTATTTGTAGACATATTATTGTTTAAAATAAGAAAGTGCTACACATTCTGGCCCTTTGCTATGATTTTTTGAAGGCCAGTGCTATGATTTTTAATGTTGAGAGGTTGAGAGGTATGCCCCCCTCCTCCCAAAATGTTGGTCAATCCTCCTCCTGACCAACCCACTCTGTACTCTCCATCCTGAACTCCCTTTTCACCATGGACATTAGCCAGTATTGCACTCAACAGTGACCAGCACAGCCTTCCACTCTCCTTCTTGGCCAACTACTGTCTGACTGTTAGTAAACAATTTTGAGTGTACTTCTCACAATTGTTCACTGATAATTATGTGACAACTGGCCAAGAAAGTGAGGGGGGGGGCTGTAACAATCACCGGAGAGTGCAATACTGACCAGTGTACAGGGTGACAGGGGTGCAGGGCAGTGGGTGTCATGCAGGAGAGTTGGGAGTGTGGTTGGCCAACAGTTTGTGGGGTGGGAGTCCTGTTTTCAATAATAACAAGTGTAGTAGATAAAGGGAAGGCAGCTAAGATACTGAAATTTTAACAAAGCATTCATCTCAGTCACACAAAGAATGTTAGTCAAACAACTGAGGAACCTGGGTGTGGGGGACAAACTAAAAAAGTAGGTGGAGAACTGGGTGGAGAAAGACTCAGAGAGTGGTAATTAATGAGAATTACTGGGAATGAGGGAAGTCATCAGTGGGTTACCACAAAGGCTGGTGCTGGGGACAGCATTTTTTTAACATCTTCATTAGCAACATATTGTAAATGCAGACATCAGAGGGAAAATCTAAGTATTTGTGGATGATACCAAGTTCTGTGGTAGACCTGACCATAAGAAAGCTCTCCACAGATTGAGTTGACTGTGAGGAAAGTATATCTGAGTAATGAGAAGACCTGAAAAGTCCAGAGAGGTTTACAAAGATCTGGCAGCTATGATTCAATGCCAGAAAGTGCAAAGTCACTCTACATAAGGGACAAAAATCCAGTTGTAGAGTACAGATTAGAAGAATGTAACTTAGAAGGATAGAGATCTGGGGATGGGTATCTCTAACAGCTTCAAATAATCACCGAAATGAGATAAGACAATAGGGAATGTTAACAGGACACTGGGATGCACTGGTAGGGGGTTCAGCATCAGTAAAAAGGAGGTCAAAGCCCTTGTACAGAACTCTGACGAGACCACACCAGGAGTATTGTGTACAACTCAGGAATCCACACCTAATAAAGAACATAAACATGCTAGAAACAGTTCAGAGGAGGATGACCAAAATGATTCAGGGGTAACAGGGGAGGACATACCAGCAAAGATGACAGTGCCTCAACATGTATTTATTGGAGGTCAGAAGAGAGAAGGGGGACATGATTGAAACCTTTTCAAATGTGCAGGGTATTGACAAAAGTGGACTGCAGAGGGCTGTTCCAGCCCAGTGGCAACACAAATACCAGGATGAATAGTAACAGACCGGGGGGGGGGATTGGAGAGGGATGTGAGGAAATATTACTTTACAGAGAGGGTGGTGGAGGAGTGGAACAAGCTATCTGAAACACTAGTAAGTTCACAAAATGGTGGAGAGCTTTATGAGGGGCTGAGGTATACACAAAGGGCTGGCCAAAGGCTCTGGTTAGGCAGAGGACGGAGGAGGCTGTTCATGATCCCCTAGGAGGCATGTACAGCCTCACAGGGCAGATTGAATAGATTGCAAGGCTTTTTCTTGCTGGCAATTTTCTGTGTTTCTAACATCTCTATAATTTTACCATGACCTATAGTATCTCTGTACTGTTTGAATCACTCTATACACCTTCTGTAAAGGGCAATAACTTTCTCTTCCATCTCTCTCCTGTATTGTAGAGAACAGATGCAGAAGCAAATGGTTTGATACCTTTTATAGGACCAACATAGATGTTACAGAAAGAAAACAGTGCCTAAGCTTTCCAACCAACCAAGTCCTTCCTCTGAAGTGTATGCCAGTTGTTTAGAGAATCACATTCTATTAACACCCAGTTCATACATAAAATAAACCCAGAAAGAATTCTGATTGGTTTAAAATCCCCTTTTTAAGAAAACAACAGACATTGAAATGAAGGAACCAGATTCTACCACTCTGCTACTACTGAGGAATCTTCCAAGGTCAAATGTCAGCAGATGCAGATAACATGCATACTCGAGCAGAAAGCCCCACTATCCTAAATAATGAATGAATGAGTGTGTTATGTGAATACATTCTTAATTAAAAGCAAGACCTTTAGATTTAATACCCACATAAGTGCATGTTAAAATCTGATAGTATTGTATGTTAAAAAACTATAAACCAGAAATTTTCTATATATGGAAATATGAAAGTATAAAAAAGATTGCCTAGTATGAACAACTGTTTCATACTTTATACAGTATTAAACATATCTGGAGACATTTTCTAAACAATACTCTCAACCAGTTAACAAACTCCGTAAACATTAAGACCTTCAGAGCTGTAACAATATTTTTTACAAGATGATATAAATTATCAGAATTAGTAGCAACACAAACTCTCTCAAGGACCCCCTAGAAAATGAGTTCATGCATCCTAAAATGTTCGGAGTTCAATATAATGTGTTAGAATATAATCAAAATACTATATGTACAGTAACAGTTTTTGGAATCTGAATAAAAACCCAACTGAATCACCCCCTACCAAAAGGAAAAGATAACTAGTTGAACAAAGTATATATTCACTATGAATGTGAAACAAGAGCCCTAACACACATGTACCTGAATATAAGCATTTTTTCAATATAGCCACAACCCCAACCCCCCAATTTATTTCCCCACTCCCTCCCTCGACACATACAAACCCCTCCCCACAAAATAACACACCATCCTCCTACCCCAACACACATACACACTTACTCCACCCCCACCTACATACACAACCCCCACAAGGCAACCCACCACCCCTACTCCCCCACAAACATATCTGTTTTTAGAAGAGAAACCAATATGTAGATAACCAGTTAAAATGGACTCTATTTAAATAAAAATAAAAACCAAAACAACAACACACTGAAGTATTGTAAAATGTCCATCCTTTGAAGTAAAGGTGTGTGCAAGTTTAAGTAGTGTAATGTGTCATAAAACTCAAATCAATGTTCGTGCTATCTGCTACAATATTGAGAAGTAAAATAAGCCTGATCTCAAAAGTCTGTCTCTGTCGTGTATTTTTGAAATGCCCTTTTAAGACCATTACTGACATATCTGGCTTCAACTGATTGACAGAATCTGGTACAAATCTGTCTACTGGCCAAAAAAGTTTCATTAAAACTGCTTCCATCAAGGGTTCAGAACCTGCTATCTCTGCCTTTGAGGACCAGACATACCAGAAGTTCCACCACTTAAGTTTTCCAGGTACCCAGATGCTGCACTGCCATGGCATAATGTGCATTCTTGCACCATGCAGACCTCTGGGTAAATGCACTTCCTCCAGACATCCCTGGTGCACCATCAAGTGGATCATTTAAACACAGACTGCACCAGCACCTCTCTGACTTGAGAAGCTGTATGTGTCCCCGCTAGCACCACTGCACGCAGCAGTAAATCACCACCAGCACTTAATCCTCCCCTTGGTCTGTCCTGTATTGCCCAACCACAGCACTTCTACTACCATCCTACCTCCTCCTGGGCACTGTCCCTATCCCTTTCCCACTTTATGCACTGCCCCTGCATCCCTCCCTCTCCCTATGTCCCCACTCACTACTCTATCTGTTTTCTTCCTGATGCAGGCATGTGTTGTACAATACCTCAGTATACCTTTCCCATTGCTTTATATCTGGAATTTAGTACCTTCAGTATATATTGTCCCCAGTGTTTGTACCTTGCTTCCCTATGTAACTAACGTGGAACCGATTAACGAGCATCCGCTCACAGGTGTTATCCAAGATCACAATAAATAAATAAAATGTCTGACATGGGTGACCAGTCTGATTGAAGTGTTGCCCCACTGGTTTGTCAGTCATCTTCATATTAATAGTATGTATTGTATAGTGCTTTGAGACACACTTGACAAGTATGCATTACAGTTGTGCCAACCTCCCATACATTTTATCTTGCAGACTTGGTCTGTAGACACAAGTAAAGCTTGTCAAAGCACTCTTAGTTTCCAACTAATTTGTCTTTAACTGTAGAAAAACTTTGTTTCATGATTAAGAATGTGCTGGGAAAGTATTTCCTTTCAACCAGGACACATGAAGCACAAAAAACAGCAGAATGGTTCAGTGGCCCACAGAGCAGGCCACTGTTTCTTAATATTATGTCCATTTGACACTATAAAATGTGCACGAGGCTTCTCATTATGCCAAGGATAAGTGTTGCACACACTCTGAGAACTTGACTAACTTGGCAACAAAATGTAAAAGTTTACTCAAGGCCTACAGTATGTAGGCTCAAACATCTAAAGACAAAAGTGCAGCAGTCTACAATGGGTGAAAGGCTGCAGGTTTGTTCATCCAGTCAAATGTGAACAAGGTTTCTTGTTATGTCAAGAATAAGTATTGAAAACATAGTATTACAGTATTTGATCCACGTTGCCAAAAAACAATGTTGCAATGGTTAAGTTGAATTCGAAGTCAAGGCAACTCCGTTAGTTAAATAAATAAAAAAACTGGTATCAGTTCCTATTTACAGATCTAGTAGCCATTATTTTTTTTCCTCCCAGTTTGTGCTCCTCTACCCTAATATGGTGGATCGCACCTTTCAGCTGGATATACTGTCTATGCTGTATATACCATATACCAGCCATCATGACGCTACAGGGCAGAGGTGATTTACTTTGTTTGTTTCCCCCCGTATTGTTGTGTGTGTCCCAACTCCAGAGGGACACTAGCATGTGGGACCAAGATCCTCAGCATGAGTGTGCAGATTTATTTATTTATTCATTTGATAACCGAGTTGTTGCACTGATCTGAAGGCCTTTTTCAGGCATGGCACGAACCAGAAACTGGCACAAGCAACATAACATACAGCGAGAACAGTGTAGATCATACAGGAAACATAACAGGGAATCAGTGTAGGTCAAGCTAAACCAAAAAAAATATATGACGAACAGTATCAGATACATCAACAGTTTAGCATACCAAGTTATATAAAATTTAAGTAAACAGGGTAAAGTTGCTCCATCATTCAACAATAGGAATGTTAAACGTCAGCATGATGCATGTGCTACCATTATGCAATACAGCATCTCGTTCCCTCCCTGTGCTCTGCTACCTCTACAACAACATTTATCAGTACAAAATCAGGACATGTCACCCTCCTTCCATGGTGGAGGACAGCATCCTCTGTGATATTCAGTCCCCCCGCAAACCACAGGTGACCTAGTCTCATTCCTGAACCCAGGACACCAGCATCATAAGCAGTAGCCATTCCACTATATAGATGAACCAGGTAGTAGCCATCAGTTTAGGCCTTCAGAGCCGAGCCACTGCGAGCCCCCAGTTGTAAGGTTTCAGTGGAGATTTACCTTCTGCTGTGTGTAAGTTTATAGATTTATCCTGGGTTCAGCCTGAACTATTCACTTCTTCCAGCCTGCTGAGTTTTGACTTGCCCTGATGTGAATGAAAGCATGCAACGTTGATGGCATTGGAGGCATGACATGTTTAGCTAATGATGAGCTGCATCATTGTACAGCTTATGGTAATGTCATTGTGTTCATTGTTTAATTTCATAGATGCCATTAGTGACTAAAGGTAGGAGGCAAAGTTTAAGCTTTCACAGTGAATCAGTTGACAGTGTGATATTTGCTCGGAAATAAAAGCTAGACAATTTTGTGAAAAATGGCATTTTAAGATATGTTTATCCTTTGGGAATTACATTAAATGGCCCAAACACAATTAAGATGCCATTCCATAGTGCATATTTTTTGTTACATTTCAAGTAGTGTAGAATTAGAAACATAATACTGACACCTGATTTGCTAATTCACTGCATTGCACATTTAAATTTCCCCCAAACCAGACAAGCTAATAACATCTGAGGTTTCATTGCAGTCTTAACTTGTGTGAAATGCAATGCCAAATGGTAAAATAACTCCTACTCATTAGCACAATTCTCCCATCAGTATAAAATTTAATGAAGCAGTGAAATCGTTTTCTTTCACACCTATTAGGTATACACAACTGTGTCAGTGATTTGCAGCTGAGTGGCTGAAGCTGCAAAACAGAATTTCAACCACATTCTAAGTACTGTAACTGGCCAGCGTATGTCATTCCCCATCTTACAGAACACTCTTGTATTTATTTTAAGAACAAATGAATCATGGTTAAAATCCATACCTCAAGCAGCCCAATCCAAAGGTGCCAGTTAAGTTAAAACTACACTGCCATTTAGAGCACTGCAATAATGTGTCAATCTAACATGGGCTAGCAACAGAACAAGCTGATACATTAATTTACTGCTATGATAAATATGCCATGAATATTTTATCCTGTGTCTATGAGAGTTTAAGAGACTGAAAGACAAAATATACATGATTTATATAGCAATTTTATATGTTTTTTTTTTTCAAATTTCAATTATATTTCCCATCTGCTTGCACTTCAGACTTTAAATTTCCATGCTGGATTGATATCAGTGCAACAACAGCAGCAGCCTTTTCTGTGCCATGCTGGTTTATCTCAGTGCCTCAGTGTTTATTTATCTCAGTGCCTGCCTGCTATTAGCACTGTCTTATACTAGGCTCTAGCTCTACCTACTGTCTGTATTTCTCCTTGATACCCCTGCCCCCTTATAAAATGCCTACCTCTTGGTCACTCCTCACCTTTGTCCTACCTCTCCTCCTCCTCCTCCTCCTAGCTCTTCCCCCCATTTTCTTCCTCCCTGGCCCCTACTACCCCTGTGCTCTCTCCCACACCACCAGCGTCCATGACTACTCCTATCTTTCTAAAGGAACCCTCCACTACTCACTCAGACCTCCTCCTGGCCCACCTATGGCCAACACTTGGCTCCTGCTTAACTCAGCTATGCCTGGATTGTGGGCTGGGGTAACCTCGCTGCAACTTATTATACCACTCTGGGACTACTGTCTGGGACCTACACACTGCCCCCACTCTAAACACCGCCACAAATAATCCCTTAAGGAGCTATGCCTTGGCTCCTAAAACTATTACTCCTCCTTCTACTGCTCTCAGAGAACGTCCATCCAAACCCAGGACCTTGCACATCAAGCAACAAATCTAATACAGGTGCACTTTGACTTGTTTCTCTCAACATCTGCAGGCTGCTGTCTAAACTTGATGCTCTTCAAGTCTTCGTAAGGCAACGCAATCCTGATGTCCTAGCAGTGGTGGAAACATTGCTGACACCGAAAGTCCCCAATCACGCATTAACACTGCAAGGCTACAATATCTTTAGACTGGACCAGGTCACCAAGAAAGGGGGTGGCTTTGCCATCTATGTCAATGACTTGCTGCTGGTGCTCCCTCTCACACCCCCAAAGTTAGACTCCTCAGCTCAGTTGCTACCCTTAAGAATTATCCTTGGACCAAACCAAAAAGCCTTAATGATAGGTTCCGTCTACGTCCCATCTAGGGACCAGGTTAAAGATCTCAATGATGTCCTCAGGTATATCAATGCCTAATCTCCAGGCACCAAAACTGTCCTACTTGGTGACTTCAACATCAATTGGTTAGCATCAGATATTGGGGAGATGAAAGATTCTATTGCCTCTGCTAACCTCTCACAGATGGTTGTCTCATCAACTAGACCTAATTATAAGACTGGGACTAGTACCCTGCTGGACTGGGTACTTACCAACCACCCATCTAGGATCCTCAACACCACTGTACTGCCGGATTCCCTCAGTGACCACAACCCTGTCGCATGTGAATGGTCCAACAAATTTCTCAACCCCCCCCAAATTCATTCACAGTAGGGTCCTCCCACATGGACAACTTGTTCATCTTAAGCACTACCTGACTCTAAATGACTGGCAACCTATCTGCAAGGCTACTAATGTCAACCTGGCCCTTGACTTATTCATTGCCACTTTCAACAAGGCCTGTGACATCTTTGCTCCAGTTAAAAAACATAAAGCCAAGACAATCTGTAATCCCTGGATTAATGCCAAGCTCCTATGTCAACTAAGGGACCACCTTTGGGTGGTGGCCAAATCTACCGGCACACTGCCCAACCTGCAAAAATACAGACAGGCCCGTAATGCCTGTACCAAGGCCATCCAACTCACAAAAAGCTCCTTCTATAAGAATGCACTAACCAACTCCTGGGGTATCAGACGTGCTTTTTGGAATAACATTAAAGGAATCACAGGGATACAACCAAAAATCCCTTCTGCCCTGCTGAAAGTTAATGGGACCACGACTCTGGATCCCCTGGTCATTGCCAATACCTTTGACTCTGCCTTTACTGACTTTAGTGCTGTTCTTCCCCCTGATTTCTTCAAAGTAGATAACTGCTCCTCTAACATCCATCCTGCACAGGCCATTACCCCCCATTTCCTCTTTTGGGAAATCTCATCGAATGCCTCACGTGGCTACATCATTACTGCTATCTCCAAATCCAGAACCAGTGGCAACTCTCTTGAGCTGAAGATTCTGTCGCTAACTCTTGAGGAAGCTCTTCTACCCTTAACCAGCATTATGAATCTCTCTCTCCACACCAGGAAATTCCCAGACCTTTTTAAAATTGCTTCAGTCATCCCACTCCACAAAAGCGGTGACAATTCTAGCCACTCAGGGGAGCATGGCCAAGCTGGCATCCAGTATGGCGGCATAGATCTGGAGCTCTGTGTCCCACTGTCGAAATTCTTGCTTTCTCTGAACCCTTGGGACCCATCCTGATAAGAAATTGTATTTAACGTTCAATCTAATTGATGTGCCACCAAAGATGCCAAAAAAACAGGGACAGCTGCCTTTTAAGAACACAAATACAGTGCCTAAAGTATCGGGATCTGAGGACTCACCACGAGCTGACACTATAGCGAGCACCTCGGGGCTGCGACCAGCTGCTGGAAGGGAGGACTGCATGGTAAATTCACCACTTTTGGCACTAGAGAAGCCATTCAATGATTTAAAATATGACCATAACTGCAAGATGAATGCGGGTTTCGAAAATGTCTCCACTCAGCACACCTTCAAACTACGGTAAATTCTCTGGGGGAAACAAAGGAACAACATGCGGCACGGCTAACGGAGGTGGAGGAGTGAGTGAGCACACATGAGGATCATTTCTCCCAGATAGCCCCCCAGTTGCAATCTGTTTTGAATGAGATTGAAAAATTAAAAGCGATACTGGATGATCGTGAAAATAGGGAGCAGAGAACCAACATCCATATAGTGGGCCTGACTGAGGGAGTAGAGGGCCGCAATTGTGTGGATTATTGCAAAAACTGGCTGAAGACACACTTAACCCTGCCTCCTGAATGTACATTAGAAATCCAACGTGCACATCGGACCCCTGGACGTTGACCCGCACCGAATGAAAGACCACGGCATATCATTTTGAAATTCTTGCATTATCAGGATAGAATGATGGTGCTGGAAGCTGCGAGGAGGGGGAGGCCCAATTCGAGTGGACTCACGGCTTGTGAGTATTTTTCAAGACTTCTCATGAACTGTGCAGTCAGAGAGGAATGCTTTTTTACCAGTGAAAAGAAAACTACACCAGCTTGACTGGCCGTTTGCATTGATGTATCCTGCTCGCCTATTAATCCAATGGAAAAATGCACCTCAAAAGGTTTTCACCAATCTGGAAGTGGCGTTGCAGTACATCGAGCAGGAGACCTCCTGACTCGATAATATCGCTGACTGAGAATATGTATACAAAAGTTTAGGTCTCACAGAGTTGTGCTGAGAGATTCCTGGAATGCTCTTGGCAAGTGAGGTGAGTCGGGGGGTGGGGGTGGGGGAGTTGGGATACTGCTCCGCCAGGTCCATAATTCTTTGGAGGCCTATAACAGTGAGACATGGCATCCTCCCCCATATCACATCAGTTTTTTTCCTCTACAATTTCAGCAGGTCTGTTATGCCTGAGACTCTGCTCCTCTGAATGCTTGGCCTTTGAGTGACTTTTATAAGAAATCTTTGTTTATTGTAACAAGATGGCAAGCTTAAAGACAATGATTGATTGATATATTAAGTATAAAGAGGAGTAACTATCATTTTGAAAATAGGGTTTCGTGGGTCTCAGGGGTGGGGAGGGAAAGCAGGGGATGTCAAATGCTTGTTTAATATCAGCTGTGGTAACTGGAGACCGGGCAGGGAAGCTCAAAATTATTGACATGGAGTGGGATATTAATCAATGCACAATAACTGCAGGGGGGGGGAGAGGGATGCCTGGGTTCATAGGGGATGTCTGAGCACTAATGGGACTGAAAATAAAAATATAAGCATCGGGGCAAGGGTCTCTCTCTTAGGGCACTCGCTCTGGAGTGTTCCTGAATTGTCTCTGACCTCGAAGTGCCTCTCCATGAGTTTTTGTTCTTTTTATATACTGTAACAGCTTTTGGTTGATACCTGGATCATGTCTTTTGGCTTTTACTTAATCATACTAATGGAAGGGCTTGGTCCTAGGGGGTTTCCACGGTTCCACATGCTGACTTAACTTTACGGTCACAGACAGTGGGGACAGGAGGCTAATCCACTATACTAAAGGGGGAAGCAACTAAGAAGGAAACATATCAGGGGAGGATAAGAAGGGTAAAGTTGCTAATAGTTGTGTGTTGTTACTAGTTAGATTTCTTTTTTCAGCACCTGTTGCACAAGGGGGGGAACTAGGAGGTTTTAATGCCTCACAAGGGGATAGTGATAAGAACTTTAGGGGTTGTAGGTAGGGAGGATAGTGGGCAGATTTTGCTTAGTTTAATGGAAAGTTTGCAAATAAAGGGGAAAAAGTTTGTGGAGTCATGTGGAGTGGGGTGGGCATACACAGAGAATACTGGGGGGGGGGCGAGGGGCATGTGGCAGGAATATAACGGTTTCAAATGGAATGGCTAGTTTAAGGTTGTTGTCCTGGAATATAAATAGAATGAGGACAGCAGCTAAGTGAAAAAGGACCTGGGCATATGTAAGGAAAAAAAGAGCAGATGTGGTGTTGTTGCAGGAGACTCACTTGACATTAGAGGAGATGAAACAATTGGGAAAGGCATGGGACTCTACTTTGATGGCCTCACACTTTACGTCGAATGCATGGGGCACATGTATCTCATTTCGATCTGGTCTCAGGGTACAGATTCATTCCTCCCAGATAGACAATCAGGGGAGATTTGTTATAGTTCAAGCTACAGTAGAAAAAGAACAATTAGTACTGGTTTCCTTATATGGCCCCGCTTTTGATTGTCCCAAATTTTTTGAGCACTTTGCCCTGACCATAGCCAAGTTCCCTGAGAAACTACTTATCGGGGGAGATTTTAACATGTACTGGGATCCAGTGCTGGATCATTCTAATCCACGTTGGAACCATTTCCCCAAAAGTGTTTTGGCTTTATGAAATTTTGCAGTAGAGAGGGCTTCACAGGAGCTATGGCATTTTAAACACCCTGACATGGAAGAGTTTTCTTTTTACTTTCATGCCCATAAGGTGTACACAAGACTAGATTATTTTTTGGCCTCCCCCATTTTTCTGAGCCAAATTAAGGAGATTCAGTATGGCCCTATCCTTATTTCGGTTGGGGGGGGGAAGGCAGAGGGGGCTCGTCAATGGAGACTTGATCCTACCTTATTGAGAGATTCTAACTTTACTCAACAGATGTTGAAACAGCTGAGAGAATTTTTGGAATTCAATAATATGGAGGACACCTCAGCTAGGGTAACGTGGGAAGCCCCCAAGGCATATATTAGAGGAGAAGCCATCTCCTATGCGGCATTTAAGAAAAAACAGGATTAGAAAACAGAACAGGAGTTGGAGTCGCAAATAACAGTGCTGGAGAAACAGATTATGAAGGGTCAGTCCAATGGGAAGATGGCGCGGATGAAAAAGTTAAAGGGGTAATATAATCAAAAGTTTGTTCTAAACTTATTGAGAGGGACATGTTGATGTCAAGGCCGGGGCAATATTTTGAGGGTGACAAATCGGGAAGGTGGCTGGCATGGTTAATTAAAAAGCAAAGAGCCGAGAGAACTATTGTTGCTATAGAGGGAGAGGATGGGGAGAGTACTTCATCTGCTCAGGAGATAAATAATATATTTAAAATATATTATGAAAAGTTATATGCATCGGAGGCTCCCCAAGGCCAAGACCCCAATAGTTTTTTGGACAGTATCTTCCTGCCAAACCCATCTGTAGTAGAAAATGAGAGACTGGCCCGGGGACTCACAGCCCAAGAGATAAGGGAGGCAATATGTGTGTCAAGAACAGGTAGGGCCCCAGGCCTGGATGGATTGCCCCTGGAGTTTTACAAACAATTTTGGGAAGCACTATCTCCGTTATTTATGGACATACTCTAGGAGGTGCTGGAGGGAGATGGTTTGACTCTGTCTCAGCAATTGACCACAATAACGCTCCTCCCTAAACCAGGTAAGGACCCCAAAAAGTGTTGCTCCTACCACCCCATCTCACTGCTTAATGCAGACTATAAGATTATAGCAAAAATTTTAGCAAGGAGATTGGAGGGTATTTTGCCAGGAGTGGTGCATTCAGATCAAGGAGGTTTTGTCAGAGGAAGGCAGGCCAGGTATAATTTGAGACGGGTCCTAAATGTTATGTGGCAGGGATCAAAGGGAAGAGCTGGAACCAGTGGTCTTCTGGCGTTGGATTCGGAGAAGGCCTTTGATAGGGTCGAATGGCCCTTCATGTTTGCTGTATTACAGAAGTTTGGCTTGCATCCGACTTTTTGTCATTGGGTGGGACATTTATACACATCTCCATGGGCAAGAATACTACAAACAATATGTTATTGGTCCCCTTTCGGCTTTTTAGGGCACTAATCAGGGCTGCCCCCTTTCGCCCTTAATATATGTTCTCACCATTGAGGCTTTGGCGGTGGCCATTAGGGGAAACCAGGAAATTAAGAGTTATATGATTAATGACAAAGAGCATGTTATCTCTCTCTCTTTACAGATGATGTTTTGTTATTCCTGTCTGACCCAGCAAAGGCTATGCCTGCGCTGACCTCCCTTTTCAGATGCCATGGCCCTTTGTCTGGTCATAAGATAAACTGGAATAAAAGTGAGTGGCTTCCTTTGGGTAATTCAGATAGATCGATTCAGATTGACGAAGTAATTATAACCCCAAAATCGGTTATAAAATATCTTGGCATCCAACTTCCTAAAAAAGTGATGGAAATAGGCCCTTTAAACTATAAACCCTTGGCACTGAAAATAAAGGAAAAGTGCAATAGATGGAAGTCTTTCTCTTTATCTCTGCTGGGAAGGGTGAATTTGGTGAAGATGCAGATTTTATCACAATGTTTATATCTTTTTCAGGCCTTGCCTGTGTGGGTCCCAGGGGAATATATTCAATCAATGGAAGGTTAATTTACTTCCCTTCTGTGGGCTCATCGCAAACCTAGAATTAGGAAAGAAGTATTGTGGCTGCCTATCCGTGGGGGGGGGGGCTTGGCATTCCCCAATTTGAAGCTTTATGCCCTAGCAGCACAGTTAGCCCAGATTATGGACTGTTTGGAAGATGGGATTAAATCTAGGGCATGGGTATCTGTGGAATCATGTTCTCCCAGGGCCTCTCCTTTTGCTCAATACCTTTTGCCACTGGGCTATGGATTAGGGGAAGGGAGGACGGCCCGAAACCCATTTACAAAGACCACCCTTTGATCTTGGAAGCAGGCCTTGTTAACTATAGGAAAGAAAGGGGGTCTATCCACTGAGGGATCAATTTTACATAGTTTATCCGGGGGAAGGACGTGCTCCATTTCCAGTTAGGAAAGCATTATTGCAATGGGAACGTAAGGGTCTATTTCTTTTATCCCATTTGTTTCAAGATGGATGTTTATTGACTTTCTTTGAACTGTATGGGTTATATGGTATTTATCCCTCCCATTATTTTATATATTTACAGGTGAGGTCCAGGTTACGTAAAAATAACAATACAGGAGAGGAGAGTTCCCCACTATCTAGGACATCTCTTGAAGAGGTCCTTCAATATTGCAGAATACATACAAAGGTTAAACCCCTAAGTGCACTATATAGGGCCTTGATGGGAACACGCCTGGATGTATTAGGGAAACTGAAAGAAAAGTGGAACAGTGACCTGGGAGAGGATACCTTATCGGGGGGTGACTGGAACCTGGTTCTGAGGGGTAGTATGTCAGTTTTGATAAATAATATGCTAAGAATAACTCATTATAATATAATACAATAGGACTTACTTTATCCCAGTCCTGGCCCATAAAATAAATCCCCAGCTATCAGATCAATGCCCAAAATGCTCTTCACGGGGATGCTCTTTTTGTCAACTGGTTTGAGCATGCCCAAGGATACTGGTTTACTGGGAGGAGATAAATCGTTTGATTAATAGAGTCTTGGATTGTAGTATCCCATTAGATCCAGTGGATATTTTGTTGGGGGTTTATAGAGAGGGGACAGGTCAGACTAAAGCCTCACTTCCACTGAGGAAATTGGCTTTTGCAGTGGGTAAGCAGGTTTTGGCACAGAATTGAATGGTTCAAGCCACACCCACAATTGCTCAATGGGTGAAAACATTATTAAGTAATATGAAACTGGAACACACCCAATATAAAGTCCTGGGTCATCAGAAAAGCTATGATAAAATCTGGTCACCAATGGAGAGAGTCCTGGGTGAGCAATGGTTTCCCTTATTTTAGTAAGGAAACCTAAACTTAATATTAAAGGTAAAGCTATTGCCTAGAGAGTTATGTACAATGTGAAAAAAGATGTATGTTTATTTCCTTAGCTGCAAAGGATGGGTTTGTGTATATGCCCTCTTGCGCCTCTACCTCTGAAGTATATGTATACCTTTGTTTATGGTAATATGAGATAACCCACCTTTTTGTATACTGAAATAATATGTATTTCTGCCTCAAGATTCCTAATGACTCCTTGATAAATAAAGTTTAAAAAAAAAAAAGTCTAGCCACTCAAACTATCACCCGATCTCGATTCTGCCTCCCCTCTCCAAGGCTCTTGAATGAATCACAGCTGACCAACTAACTGACCATCTGGACAAATACAACCTACTGTGCACTCAACAGCATGGTTTCAGAAAGGGTCACAGCACCTCCTCCACTCTGCTTGAATTCACTGGGGCAGTACATAAATCCCTTGATCAGGGCATGCTTACAGGGGCAGTTTTCATAGACCTCTCCAAGGCGTTCGATACTGTTCACCACCAGCTGTTGGTTGACCAACTTTGGAACATTGGTCTCTCCCCTGACATGGCCTCGTGGTTCAAAAGCTACCCTGAAAACCTCTCACAAAAAGTGAAAATCACCAATACCCACTCTGACACCTTACCAATTCGATTGGGTGTCCCACAAGGGTCAATCCTGAGCCCGCTCCTCTTCAGTCTCTTTCTAAACTCTCTACCACAATCCTGCACTGAGAATATCATCCTATACGCAGATGATGCAGTTGTTTTCTCCTCTCACAAGGACCCTATGGCCTTACAACAGAATCTCCAACTTGCCTTCAGTACTGTTGAGTCATGGTTTTCTAGGCATAAACTTGCCCTTAACCACAAAAAGACTAAGTCAATGCTATTCTGCAACTCCCACAATCGGCACAAATCTCACCCCTTGACTATCATCACTTCACCTGGGAATACCGTGGATCAGGTTCCACACTTCAAATACCTGGGGATACTGTTGGACCCGTACCTCTCATACAGCGCCCATGTAGATGTTGTGGCAAAGGCAGCTAACACCAGAATTGGTCTCCTCTACAGACACAGACAACATCTCACCCCTGAATCCTTAAAGATTGCAGTATAGAGTTCCGTGGTATTGATTATTGACCATGGTTTCATCATTTATGGCTCTGCCACTGTGACTACCCTCAGACACATCTCTACCGCCCTCAATCAGCCTTGTGGGCTCATCTCTGTTGCCCACCGTCTCACCCACACCTGCGATCTGTACTCTAAAACTGGTTGGCTATAGCTCTCAAATCACATTAAGTACCTGACCTGCACAATGGCCAAGAAAATCATCCTTGCACCTCAGGGGGTCACAGCCCTGCTACAAAATAATAGGAATCGCATGCAGGCCACCAGGGGATCAAAATATCAACTCCTGCAAGTCCCACACTGTCGCACCTCCCAAGGTCAACGCTCTTTCACCTACAAAGCTCCCCTTTGGATGAACAGCATCAACCCTGCCATCTCTACTCCACCTACTCTTGGCACTTTTAAGTCTAGACTATGGTCACACCTTACTGCCTCTAGCTCCTGTGACTGCCCCCCATGACTGTAGCTGTCTTGTCACTTAGGTCTCCTCTGCCTCTCTCGACTCACATCAGATGGACCATTTCCTCTGATGCTCTTATTTCTTTGACATCCCTGTTTCACCCACCCTCCACTCCCCTTCTTCCCACCCCCTCCTGTCACAAGCACTTATCCCCTGTTGAACTTGACAACCGCCTATGGCTGCATAGTTGTTTGTTCTCCTATACCCCTCCCTTCTCTGTCTTCTTTATCCTCTGTTTCCTTTCAGCTAACCGCGCACTCACTGCAGGTTATCTGATCTCATCAGGACATCTAGTACCAGGCCTTAAAATGTTATTTTGTTTAACCTATAACTATAGTGCAATATTGTTAACTAATGTTATAATCGTTCCTACCACTGTATGTCTATTCCCTATGACATGGAAATTTTGTAAAAGAGCCATGGCTCAAAGGTATTTGTAATCCTAGACTTAAATAAATAAAAATAAATAAAACAAATAAAATTTACACTCTGCAAATTGAGAAGGTGCTCGTAGTTGTATGAGGAAGGACAGGACAGTAGTAGATATCTCATTTGGTATATAATTGCATAAATATACCAGATTTAGGTATTACAGTTTACTAGAGATCACCATTTTGACGTTCTACTTGGCTTTCTCAGGTTTTGTTTGGAGCTGCCAGCACTGAGGTAGCTTCATTTATGTTCATCACATAATTTTGTGGGACCTCCCAGGGAGGCAAGGAATGCAGTAGTAGAAAGTGGTGTGATGCTTGGCCAGCTGGTGATGATTGCTGTATGATATTTGTAATATAAAAATATAGTATGTGCTCCATGGGTGCCCCCCCCCCCAGGTTTCAGTGAAAACTACTGGATATATAATTGACCCGGAGATCTCTGTAATGTAATTAACTTCCTTGAGAAATTGTATTTTATGGCCTTTTTTGTGACCTTTTGCTGTTTTTAAGTTGGGAAGCTAAATATATAGTTTATTACAGGACAGGACATCACTTAGTTGATTCCTGTCAGCTATCTCGCATCTAGGTGACAAACTGCAGAGTTGTAAAAACCTCAACCGGAACTGGGGGATCAAAGACTCATACTTTGGGAAATTAGTTTGTCCTGATAGGACATACTGTTTGTAATTTTTTTATATTCTAAAAAGAGGAGCTAGATGACTCACAGAAGGGGTGTGGAGAGACACAGTTTAAACTATACTGTGTCTGAACTGTTAAGGGTCAGTTATTCCATCTTGAGATGCTAGAGAGACAGAACTCTCTACTCTGATCTAACTTAGGCACTTAAGAGGTAATACATTAGATAGAAAAAGTCTAAATGTATTGTGGTAGGAGTTTTTGTTTTGTACATTTCCTTGTTTTCTTTTAAGTGATTGTATGCTCTTGGATATATTGTTCTGTGTTTACATTTTGTCATATTTTTATCAATTTTTAGTAAATATATGATTTAAAAGACTGCCTGGGTGTCTGCCAGTTCTTTTTGCATGTAACGTATAGATAGTTAAATCTGATGATTGTTCAAGGGCTTGATGGTGTTACTAAACTGGGAAAAGGTAAGAGTATACTTAAGGTCTTTTATAGAGTTTTAAAGGGTTCATTTTGGATACCTGGTTAGGTGGCCTTAGGTAAAAGATATATTGCATCCCACTGAAGAGAATATTATCTGAGCCTGTACATTGGGGTACGTTAGCATAAGGTTCACAGTTTGAATCCCCCCAGAACTTGAGACTAAAGGTGATTTGGACACACAAGCAGACAGGAGGGTTACCCTGTCTGTTACCTGCTCACATTACTGCACTTGAAGGTTGGCACTGTGGGAGCAGAGGGCCTGACCTGCTGATTGCACTTGTGACAAGTGGTACATAATAAAAAATTACCATTACAGATCATTGATATGTTGCTATCAGGTCAAGAAACAAAATTACATATAAAAGTTTTTACACTGGCATTATACAATATAAAACTGAAAGACATGCCTGTCAGTCAATCAGAACATTTAGTTATTTATTAATTTAAAATTTGGTCACCAGGATAGGCACACTGAGCTGGGTCTCATGTCCTGGTGCAACCTGCAATAACAAAGTGACAACAATAGATGCATAAACTTGTACAATAAAATCATAGTACAAGTAAAGAATTTTAGAGAAAGACACAAGCAATGTAAAATGTGTATATGTACATTGGTTATGGGGTAGCCAGGCTGAGAGTTAAAAGACCATTCCACCAATATCAGATAAAATACTTGTACAGAACAAATGAACTGTAAAATTCAGAGTAGAATGTACAATGAGTTGTAAACTATACAACTAAGTAATCAAACAATGGTAAAACAGACAAATAGCATGGAGGGGATTGGACAGGGTTTTTTGTATTGTGTAGAGAAGAGGAAGAAGTCTATCTGAAGGTACATTCTTTAGTGAAGTGTGTCAGTAAGAGTGGTTTGGGAGAGGTGGAAGGAGGAATGAGACTGATGGGCAGAAGGAGGCTGTTCCAAAGTGCAGGTAGGCAAATATAGAAGGCAGACTGCTACAAATTTACTGTGAGGGATATGAAAGTAATAAGCATTACATGTACAGAGGGAGTAGGAGAAAGTGATGGCAGGGCTAAGGAAAGAAGCAAGGAAAATGGGAGTAGTGGTATGCCAGTATTCGTCCATAAAGGAGGAAAAGTGTGAGAGACACTGGGCCACAAGAGAGGGGAAAGAGAGATTAACATAGACAGAGCAGTGATGGGTGAGAGATGGAGTACTATAGCAAACTAGCAGAAGGAATGAAAAAAAGTTATCAAGCCTGGCAAGTGTAGACTTGGCAACACCATAAACTACATCTGCAAAGTCAAACACAGGCAAGATCATCTTAAGGATGATCTCATGGTGGACCTGGAAGGGAAGGCATGATTAGTTTTAGTGCAGCATACCATGCTTAGGGTGCAATTTCTTGTGAATGGCATCAATAAGAGTAGAAAAGCTGAGATTCGGATTCAGCCACACTTCTAAGCATTTGAAATGGGGTACCTGTTCAAGCAGGTTGCCAACTAGAGGTGAGAAGAGAGGTGTATGTTGGAGCCTTAGTAATCTTTGTCTAGTGACGAATGTAAGAAAGACTGTTTTTTTTAATGTTTTTGCATGTAGTGAGAGCTGGTTTGCATGGATGCAGTGCTGGGCATTGTCACAGCACACTGGAGTGAGGACTCCAGGTCAGGGACTGAGATACCTGAAGCAAATAGAACTTTGTCATATGCATACATGTGCTTGTGGGATAAGACATAGGTGGAGGGGAAGTCATTTAAGAAGATGGAGAAGAGAACTGGGCAAAGGATGGAGTCTTGCGGGTCACTGGACTTGTTGGGAATGGGGTGGATAGGGCATCACCAAGTTACACCAACTGGATCTGATATAAGAGGTAGCAGAAGAACTACCTGTGTGCGAGGTAGAATAGATCTACATCACTCAGCTTATCCAAGAGAAGGGGTGGGTGTGTCAAAGGCCTTTGCAAGGTCTATGAAAATGACCAAAGTGACTGGCCCTGGTCTATTCCTTTCAACACAGTGTCTGTGAATGGTAGGAGGGGGGAGGAGGGAGGAGAGGGGGAGTGGTTCTTGTGGAAGTAAGACTGAAAGTGGAAAGGAAAAGAGAGGAGTCAAGGTAGGTTTTCCTTCACCTTAGCCAAGGTAAGGAGGAGTGAGATGGGTCAGTAGCTACACCTTTGAGGAGAGGGAGTACAGTACTTTAGCCTCCTTCCTGGACTAGGGGAAAGATGCAAGTTGGAAAGATCGAGTGAACAGGAAGGCAAGAGGGGTTGTGATGGCTGGTGCAGAGAGATAGATTAGAATTCAGACTATCGGGGAATTAAGAGAGACTAAGGCTGTGACTATGGTCTCTGTGTAGACTGGGAAGAAGGAAGAAGATGTGGTTGAGGATGAGGAGATGAATTGCATTTTGGGAGAGACATGGCAGGCAGCAGGGAAAGAAGGGAAAAAAGGATGAGGAAGAAGGGGATAAGGCACAGCAAGTAAAGAAATTGCTAAGGGTGATAGCAACCTCAGTTGGGTCAGAGATAGGTGAATTTCCAAGTTTGAGGATGGGAGAGGTAGACTGCGTAGGGGGGTTGAGCAGTAGTGAATAACCTTCCAGGACCTATCAGGAGATTTAAGGTTGTTCTGCAGATTGTAGATGAAGTAAATTGATTTGGCTTCCTTGCGGTCTTAATACAGGTGTTACACAGTTGCTTTAATCTCAACAAATCCACTGGTGAGCCTGAGGCTTTGTGCAGCTGCCAGGCAGAACCATGAGCTTTGAGCACATAGGACTACTGTCCCATTATTCTGCAATAACGGGACCACAGACTTAAAAATAGGACTGTATGCTAATCTCCTTGTTTCGAGTGGCTAAGATTAAAGCTACAGCACCTCTTTGAGAAACTGCCAAACAGTTATAGTTCTCTCACAGACATGCTGTAGTGCTAGTGAGATATCCATTTTGGTGCTCTTTCTTTTGTTTAGTATAGTAGTTATATAGAGGATAACATATGGGTTGGGGCTTGTAATGAGACATTTACACACACCTGAGGGGTTTATGCATAGCATCTAACCCCGAGGGTGTGTATAAACTTCTTGTAACACACCCTGACCCACATTTTGTTTTATATAATTGCTGAGTTGCTCTTTTTCGCCTCAGCAATTACATAAAATAAAAAAAGTTGCTGTGCAGCTGCAGTCCGAGTACATTAAAGTTCGCAGTCCGCAGTCACCTTTCACTTTATTTAAATGTTTTTTTCCATTTTCGTGTGGGTGCTTTATCTGGTAATGTTTTTGGCAGAAGTACTTTTATTTAAAATGACTTACTTCTGAATTTCAATGGCAGTTTTGTGTCCGTTTTGCTTTGCGGTTAGGGAGGAGGGGAAGTGAGGAGCTCGAACGAGTGCATGCACAGAATGAGGGAAATCATGCACTTGTTTGCCATAATAAACACTCCTTTATTACGGCAAAAAAATGCCACAGTTTCCCTATGGGAAAAAGAGCAAGCCATTAATTATAATGTTATAATGGCTGGGAATGTACTTGGTATTTACTGGACTGCGATATTAATAATTACCTTAACCTCAGCCATTTATTCACCTTTGTCCAGTTATTACCTAATAACTCCAACAACTATCCCATTATCACCATAATTAACACAGTTGCAGGTGCACTAGTGACTGTAGCAGTATGTCTTAGGTATAAACAATGCAGTTGGACTTACTGTATATGCACAAGCAGCAACAATCTATTTTGCTGTCAGTGTTTTGTTTGTGTAGGGAAGTCCATGGATCTACAGTCAATCAGGCTACATTTACATTTGTGGACTAGCTAAGGTCTACAGGGAGGAATAGTAGAAATTGTAGGAGGCGTGAGGAGGTCCATGTGCCTACAGTCATTGGGTTATTTTCAATTATTCTCAGGCTGAGGCCTTTGGGGCTAAGAAACAGTAGAACTTGAGTATTATAAATTGTAACTGAAACACAGAGCTCAAGTAATATAGAGTACAAGATCTTAAAATATGTATTTGCAATACTTATCAGCTATTTTATGAACATTTTAACTGTCCCTAACACAGTGCCAGAACAGTTGGTAAAGTTACACACATTTGTACCTAAGTCTTATTGTCTATGTTTTTAACTCAAGTTTGTCTTTGACTAGCTTGCACCTGTTGTCCTCAAGTGACAGTCAGCTTCTAGCACCTTTTCTCTCACACGGGTTTCACAGGTCACTTGATTGGGGCACCTAGCTTGGCATACTATCCAAAAGTCCCCAGCACAGCAGATGTAAAGTGAGAGGGAAGTAAGAACCCAATAGCTTTGTGATTGGTGGGCAGGCACAGAAGGTCTAATGAAGGCCATGCAACATTACCTATGTTTTTCTGAGATTCTCATACCCCAGGGCTCTGTTCGTACATGTGGGTGATAAACCAATAATTAGTACTGGAAACATAGAAACTGATGGCAGATAAGGACCACTTGGCCCACCTAGTCTGCCCATTTTCCCAGCCTACTGTAACACAGCAGACCCTTCTTGATTGATGGCTTTATCCTCCCTTTCCTAACCACATAGGTTCCCTTATTTCTATCCCATGCATTTTTGAATTTTATTGCCGTTTTTACCCCTACCACCTCTGCTGAGAGGCTGTTTCATGCATCCAATACCCTTTCAGTGAAGAAGTACTTTCTCCTGTTTTCCCAGAGTCTACTCCCCTTCAGCTTCTTAGCATGACCCCTTGTTCTGGAACATCTTTTTCTCTGAAAAAGGCTTCCATCCTGTACCTTATTTATACCCTTGAGGTACTTGAAAAGCATGTAAATGAAATGTTCAGTATCGCAAAGATATAAAAAAAGTAACTAGCAAGGGTTGGCATAGGTTAAGATAGAAATGTGGTCATGGTCATGGCTCAGATGCCATTTCATGAATAGCAAATTGATACGGGCAACCATGAACCAAACATGGGGATGGGACTGAGCATGATGTGCCTTGTTACACATATAGGCATGGTAAAGAATGCCTGGTTGGTATATTGGGGTTTCCCCTTTGAAAAAGTCTATGGCACACTTTAGAGTTTTAGAGTTGAAACTCTGGAAGGCCCAGAAATGATGGAAATCAAAAACCTGGCAATGGTTTGAGGCCTGGACAAGTTTTTTTGCCTTGGCATGCACTGAGGTGCAGGAAGGAATGCCTTATTGTGACAGCAGTGTTCATGCATTTGGAAAATACTTTAGTTTGCCTCGAAGGCTGAAGTGTGGTTTGGTGATTCCATGGTTCCGTCTCTTATCTTCTGGTTGTTTCTCCAACTATAATAATGTTGGGACAGAAAATTATGGTTTCTTTTGGATTATAACAAGAATACAAATATGCATTAAAGAGATAAAAAAATGGGTGCAATAAAACTGGTGTAGTCCAGGTGTTGGCACATCTGGATATTACAGTAGGCTGCCCAGGGTTGTATAGATCATATGGGATACACCAGCTACTGTGAGAGAGCAGGATGGATATCATTTTCTAAGGGACTGGGGATCATCTATACTGGTGGCTTGGGAGAATCCTTCCTTACATCACTAGAGCAACCTGATGTCACTCCAGCATGTATTGCTTGACATTTCATTGGCTTTTTTGGGATTGGTGGTTGTCATGCCTGACTGGACCACCCTCCCCAGGAATGTCTCCCACAATGTAGGGCTCGGAAAAGCACTTCATGAGCAGAACCTGGGGACATACTGGCCTAGTACTAGGTGAGAGGGTTTGAAAGAAGAAGTAAGGCCATAGTGCCTATCAGAAAGAATGAGGTAGTGTCTTGATGATGCTGAGAAGCTGGCAGGGTAACAGGTAAGTGGAGGCTCAGGAGCCAAGTAAGAAGCTTTTGTACAGAGGATGAACCCACTTGTGCCTCAGCATCATAAAAGAATCAGCTCTGAATCCACCCAGTATCCCATGAGAAGGGTGACCACCATTGAGTGCTTACAAAAGGACAACTCAATAGCGGTGCCTTTTCTCAGGGCTCCTGGATGGGGGGGGGGGCAACTGTAGGTATAGCGACATCCTGTGACTATATGTACATGCGCATGGGGAGGGGAGCGAGCGACCATGTGAGGGAGGATTTGTGAGGGGTAGTGTGGTGGTCTGTTGCTGAACTGGCTATGTGGCGTGATGGGTGGTTGGCAGGTTAGGGCTCCGAGGGTGTCGGGACAGGTTCCAGGCATGTGTTCATTTTGTTGTGAACCTGGCTAAATATCTTTGTTCTGGTTTTGAACCACCCCCCAACATACACCCCCTGCAGTTGAGAATCCTTTAGTAGGGGTGTGTGGGAGGGCACAGCCCCCCACATAAACAAAATAAAAGCAAGTCGCCAGCGCCGTTTTATTGTTTACCAGGAGTGTACATCAGCTAAATTGATTTTCGCTGATTAAGCAATAAGGCGTGACATGGGGTTAGATTAACAGTCTGTTAGTCACCCCCTAGGGGTGTAATGTGGCACGAGGCACAGCCGAGTGACATATTGCCCCTAGGGGGTAACTAACTGACTGTTAATCTAACTCCTGGGAGTGCCTTATTGCTGTTATAAAAAATTATTCCAAAAGAAAAGTGTCAAAAGTATACTTTTTGAATGTTTTCCTCAGTTAGAGGGGAGATTTTTAATAAAATAGTTCTCCCACCAGTAGTTTAAGAATGCTGGTTCAAATTCAGAATATAGCATTCCAGTCATTCAGCAGTGCTAAAGAATAGAATGTTGCCAGGAAGAATTCATGTGCCAGTATGATCAGGCTGTACATATCAGTGTAACAGGGATTAATGTAAGGCTGTTGGAATCCTAACAGCCAATCAGATTGCAGCATTTCTGAGACCCTTTTAATAATGTACATTCACCCTAACGGTGATCACTTTTGTGCGATTGTAATTATCTCATAAATCTATCTACCCTACACAAAGGTTGGCGAAGCTTAGGAATCAGAAGGGACAAATCAGAAACAGGCAGAGAAAAGAATGACTCAGCAACTGATTCTGTATAGTCCCTTTGGTAATGGAGAACAAAAGTTTGGCAATAGTGTCGGGCCTGGGCAAGGTTTTTGTCTTGGTATGCATCAAGGTGCAAATGGCAATTAGGAGTTAGGCCTCCCCTTCTAGCTGATTATTGTCCTTCCTTTAAAGCTCAGGTTTAGTATAAAATGTAGATATTAAGTACTGTAGTCTTGCAATGTTACATAATATTTTGCTGCTATAGCAGTCCTCCTAGGATCCACTTAAAAACAGACATTACAACTACATGTGGATTCCTGGTGTGTTAAATTTCTAATATACAAGTAAAATATGTAATATATAAGATGTATGTGTTCATATAGTGTGTAGTATGTATATAAAATCCTGGGGATAAATACAATGTTTTAATGAGAAAAGCCATGTCTTGAATCTCATTTAGGTGGCAAGAAGGATAGAGGTTTTAATAGAACCACAGAAACATAGAAATTGTCAACAGACAAGGACTGCCAGGTCCATCCAGTCTGCCCGTATGCTCTACACTAGTTTGTGGCCTCTGACCCTAATGGGATAATGCAAATCAATGCACTGCTCTCAGCAAAATATTAACTTTTTAAAAATTGTTTACTTCAACTATAGGTGTAACCCCTCAGTGGCATTATCCCAAGGGCTACTACCCCTGCCTGTATGGCTAGTGACAGGTAAAGGGGCCTAGGTCCAGTGACGGGTGCCTCCACCCAGAGGTCAGGGTTGGTATTGGTTAAACTAGCTTGGGCACAGCCCTCTTGGACACTGTGACCCCCCCCTTTTTCCCACTAGTGGCCCACACAGTGCACAGGAGTTATCGTCCCAATACCCCACATATGCACACTCCTTACACTAACAGTACCCACTTACCCTCAAGACTGATTCTGCAGCACGTCTCTGAGGACCCCCTATAAAACAAGGTTAGGTAATGCACACAACCACAATGCAATGCTGGTTCTATATGTACTGACACCACAGACAGAATATAAGTCAACAACAAAAAATCTGATTTATTCAGGGGCAGTAACAAGGAAGGGGCAAATCAGGTTGATTGGCAGTAAACACACAAATCACAGTATTGTGCAAGCAATTAGGGTCCAAATGTCACACTCTCTGGGTACCCAGGATGGGGGGGGGGCTAGCCAGGTCCGTTGCCAGGGGTTGGCAGGCTGGTGCAGATGGATGGAGCCCTGCAAGGAGAAAGTACATGCACAACACACAATTGTAATCCGGAGCCGGATGGCTCAGTTTGTGGAAAGAAAACACAAGGCAATCAGTTGACACACTTGGATTAAATGAAAGGTACAGGGAACTACCCTGATTTGTACTCACGATGACCCAAGCAGAGAACCAGATGGATGTTGGTTGTTCTGGATTGCCAGAAGAGCAGGGCATGGAGACAAGGCCCTCGTGACAGGGCCCAACTGCTTTTGATAGCAGGTGGATTCAGTCTGATTAAACTGAGTTCTGTTTCCAGCTTTAGCAAACAATTCACAGTAAAGGGGAAATAAAATCGTGATCCCCACAAGCATTAGGCACATTCATATGTCAAGAAAATTACTATACCAGGCAGGCTGCTTCTTGATCTCGATCGCAAAACTCTGCAAATACCCGGGAGCACACTCAGCATCAGCAGTCCCTGACAGGCCGATCGCATTCTGCAAACTTTCGGTCTTCTTCAGGTTAAGCCTGGTTCCAACACTTCTGCTTCTTTTTCCTCCTTGAACACTCGGATTCAGTCTGACTTACACACACTAACGGCTGCAGGCCGACTTCAGGGCCTCCAATGCACTTACCGTGTGAACTACACACCGCAACAGAACAGAGCTCCTAATCCTCTCACATCCCCCTTGAATCTGGCTTGCCAGCAGCAGTTCAGGGCACTTCCTTCAGACCCACACAAGTTCGGTTGGTTGGTTCAGCTGTCAGTCACAGCAGGGCTCCCTCTGTTGGTGCAAAAAGGTACCAAGGTCTAAACTACAATTCTCAGAGGTACCTGCCATACAGCCACTTTATAGCAGGCTCCAGATGACAGTCCCAGTTCTGGTTGGCCCAATCAGTCTCCATTTTAGGGCTCCCCTAACCCAATTAGTCCAGTTCAGCAGTTCAGAAACAAAATGGAGGGGCTTCACAGAAACAGTTTGTGCTGCAAAAGAGCAGGTTAGACAAACTACATTTTCACTAACACTCTAAATAATTTCTGGCAAACAGTTACATCTTTCAATTAGGCTCCCTCTGCACATATAGAGACCACAGAAATGGAGCGATTCATCAGCAGCTCGAGCGGGACTCGAGCAGGGAAACACACAGTCCCCCCATACAAACTAATTAAGCCTGCGAGCAGGCAGCTCTTAAAGAGACAGTATGTGGAGGCTCTAAAGCACTCTCTGTGCCCACACTTAAACGGCATTTTGCCGAATGCTGCCCAGACTTGGAGCACTTAGGCAAGCTCCTGGAAGACTTTTAGGAACCCATATTTGCAGGGGGGTTACACCGGTGTGGGGCTGGAGGACATGAAAGTGGCCAATGTGGTCCCCACATTCAGGAAGGGGGCAGAGTTTGACCCTGAAAACCATAGGCTGCTTAGACTGGCTTCAGTGTTGGACAAGGTCCTAGAAGTCATTATCAAGAACAGAATATTGGAGTGCTTGATTGAGGCCAAGGTTAGTGTCCCCTCTTAACTTGATCTTATGAGGGTCCAGTTATGGTAAATAGATCTTATTATCTTCCTTGCAGGGGTGACCATGGAGGCTGAAAATGGCAGGGCCATAGCCATAGTCTATTTAGACTTCAGCAAGGCCTTTAACACTGTGTTGCCTAACAAGCTTCTGGGAGAAGTATCACAGTGTGGCATATAAGGCAATCTATGAGCACAGATTGTGACTATAAGAAAGAGGCAGGGGACCTGATGAATAGACTAATAGAAAGGGGCTACAGCACTAGTGTTGTTACTGAAGCTAGGAACTTTGCTAGGTATAATGAATGAACAGATCTGCTGAGAGTAAATATGAAGGATAACAAAACTGACAATAGATTCAATTGGATGACAACTTGGTTGAAGCATTCAGATTATCTTGAAAAAATGATCAATAAACATTGGGAGGTTCTCCAGCAGATCCAGGTCTTAGAGACATCAATTTGTTGCCCCCATAAATGTCTCACAGAAAAACCCCTACCCTGAAAGATCTATTGGTCAATAACCATTTTATTGATAACAAAATGGCCACATGTTTAAACAATATAAAAGGCTGCTTCCAGTGCAAGAATTGTGTTTATTGTCACTATGTGCAAATAGGGAAGAAATTTACTTCTGTAAATGTGGAGCAAAGCTTTGAAATATGCCACTGCTTAAACTGCAACACTGCTGGGATAATCTATTTGGTGAAATGTTCTTGTAAATTCATTTTACATTGGCAAAACTACAAGAAATTTTAAGGTACAGTTGGGGGAACATGTCATAGCCACTGAGAGAAAGGATCCCATGTACTGTATGATGCTGTGGTTCACATTATGGGGGTGGGTGATATGACTTTGCACAAGTTTACTTTTATGGCAATTGATAAAGTAAGCCACAATCCGTGGGGAAGGGGGGGATTCAATAACTTGGTTCTTAAAAGAGAGGCTTTCTGGATCTTAAAACCTGGTGCCAATAGACCACAAGGTCTTACAGTAATACAGGGTTTGAACTGAAACCATACTTGGAAACTAGATAATACAGTGTGTTTCTGTTTTTGTGTATACTGTATGTGGCATATGTTATGTGTGACTTATTTATAGTCAGAATTGTTTTTAATGATATTTATGATTCCATCATGTTATAAACTGGATCCTCTGTTAACTACACCCCCAAACCACTTGGTCTTATTGCTGTAACCCTCCAGGTTTTATTGATCTTTAATGTATTAGAGTTAGGGAGATCACATGACCTGATGAACTGATCATTCTGTGTTTGTTTTTATCCAATCAATTTAAATGTATGTCTGCCTTGTCATAGTGATGTTCTGACGGAATTACTATATAAAGGTGTTGTGTGTTTTATGCTCTAGCCTTTAATAAAGGATGGATAGTCCAAAGTGTGTTAGGTGGGCTTTTTACAGGTAGTGTTACCCACACCCCTGGTTTTATGAAAATAAAATGATGTTCATCTGAGAAACTATTTGAACTATTTGGTGTCCTTTCATTGAGTTGGTGAGTGCCCGATTCCATGCTGTTTCCTGTTTGTCATGAGCACCATCAGCCTTGTGCATACTTTTGTATGCTTGGAAAGACTTGTTGGAAGTATTCTGCACAGGTCACAGTTGGCACTGATACCATGTAATACACTGTTTTAACAAAACTTGAAAATGTCGCTTGAGGCAACACCTAATTTGAACTTCTCTGCCAATGGGGAAAATCCACTAGCATATTTGGAACAATTATTAACTGGGGCCAGTACAGCAAATCCATTCCTTGTGGAGGACCAAGGGAACAGAAACACATTACCTGAGATGAGATCTTTACATGAGGCTTTTAAAAATCTGAAGAGACTGACTCACCAACTGCAAAGGATATACTGGAACATCACAAACAAAGAAGCCTACGAGCAGGTAATAAGAATTCCCAAGGGTCTATGAATAGTTAAGAACCCCACTTATGGTCTTGATAATGAGGCATTCATGCAGAAATGGGAAGCCATTCTAACTGATGCTAGTTTCAGACTAATTAAACTGATTATCCAATATATCAGAGAAAGGAAGAGTAAACTGAGAGAAGAATTGAAACTGCATGAGAAAAATGTCTTAAAGTTTAGAAACCACACTGATTTTCACAAAAAGAACAAAAGTCTCCTGGAATCAATTTCCAAACTTGACAATGAACTTAGAATGCTAAAACAAACCAAGTTTACCCAGAGACAAGGGAGAATATGAACTACACTGCAAAAAATAATATCTTGACAAGCCTAAATATTTTATTTCACTAACTAAAAACCTTGAATTTTTATCCCCAAGTTTATCTCAAGAGTTTCTTTCTTATTCATTGAGACAAAATGACTTATATTAAGACTTGGGGCCAGATATTCAAAACTTTGCCCTGGAGCTAAATTAACACTGCCCAGCGGGCAAACTTAGCCTGGAGCACAAAGCAAGCTATATTCAAAAGGAATAGCCCGGGGCAAACAGCTTCTGAATATAGCATGGGAATGAGGCTAGGTAAAATGAGCTGGGAGTGCAGGACAAACTTATCCCTGGAATAAGACAGCTCTGAATTTAGCAACCAGTAAGTGCAAACCACAACAGCAACACAGTGTCCAGCGATGTGAAGGTAGGTAGAGGTGAACTATGTGGCCAATGTGTGTGCCAGCAAATGTGTGGACCCAGTACAGATGCAGGCAGCAGCACATGTGAAAGTACAATGTTCAAAACTGTATAATATACCTCAAACTGTTTGTGCAGTGCTAACACGTTTACGTGGGTTTAGCGCAGTGCTAAACCGTTAGCCCAATGCAAACCAGGTTTGCCCGGTGCTAAACTTTGCCATATTCAAAAGTGACATGCGAATGAGCCTACTTAGGTAGTCTTTGGGCAAACATCCAGATTAGCATCTCATTATGCCCTGATTTGCATGCAGTTTGCCCAGCGTTACAGCAGGGTCCCACAGCTCCATCTGTAGGTCAGTCTGTAAGTACAGGGGCTAGCCAGGTCCAACCGCAGCTCCACCTGTAGGTCAGTCTGGCAGTGCATGATGATAGCTGTAGGCTACATGTAAACAGTACAGCATAGCATAGAATATTGTACCCCAGGAGACAACACAGCATAGGCACAGATGGTGGTGGTGCTGCATGCAACTGTCACACTGTAGGTCATGCTACAGTACACAGCAGATACTACAGTAGCAAGGGAGCCAGTAATGTGTGGACACAGCACTGCCTATGGTGTGTAAGGCAGTGCTGATGACTGCTCTATACACAGTGACAGGCCCAACATGCAGGTGTTTACTGACAGTGGACATTACTGTTACGCTGTTGTATGACCCACAGATGCTGCACCTCTGCCATGGGATGCTCACAGTTACATATACATGTCCGGCTTTTTGTGCTGTGGCAGTTGTACAGCTGTGCGGTATGTGGCTGGGGAGGCACATATTATCAGAAAGGCACACTGGTGTTGGGGTATTCCCAATACTGGCCCATGTGCACTGCGTGATGTGTCCCAGCCTTGTGGCCACATCTGGTCTGTGGCACAGCCTAGCCACCAGCAAACTCTCCCCTCAACATCCTCCATGCCCACAGTGCTGCATGTGTGTGTTGGCATCTGTCTGTGTCCACAGAATAGTGGTCCACAGGTGTGTGCTGTATGGCCACACTGCCATGCTGTCCACTGGTGGCAGGGTCACCACTTACTGCCTGGCATGGCTGGGACTGGTGGCAGCTGATGGCATCATTGTGATGCCATCAGTGAACAGCATGTTTCCTCTATGTCTGGCTTTGTCTATGTGTCATATTTATTTGTTAGGGTCCATCAAAGCCTCACAAAAGCCATGCAAATACCGCGCAAAGCCAAAATGTCATGCAAAGCTGATTGCCCAGGGTTAAGACATAGAGGATAATGGCTGGGGATCGGGTGATAACCACGCTGTAATCACCGTGAGTGTTTGCTACGGCAACATGGTAAACCTTGAGAGTGGAGCTTGAGAGGTTTACTCTAGCCCTAGCAACCACGAGAGGTGATTACAGTGTGGTTGTCACCCGATCCCCAGCCATCATCTTTTGTAGTGTATGGTCAAAAAAACACTGTTTGCATTCTATGTGTGAGCATTATGGAACTCTGGTACATTCTTTTTTGTTATGCCACTGTTTGGAAGTTTTGAAGTGTGGTTGACAACTTTTAAAATTCTAAACAGTGCATAACAAAGCTGTGTGACTGCTGATTATGGTGGTTAAGAGGCACTTACCATACATTATCACCTTTTCCTGGGCGATAATGTGCACCATGCTAAGTGTCGCTCTAAGTCGTGCAAAACCACTTTGTGCGGCGCTAGTCGCTGAATATAGCATTGCGTCTGTATTCATGTACACACACACCCTCAATTTGCCCCTTGCATACATTATTATTTTGCCCGGTGCTAATGCAGTCTGCGTGTGCTATTTGGCCTTTTGAATATAGCAAACCCACGCTAATCCAATGCTAAACCTGCGCAAACAGTTTTTGCCTGGCGCAAAGTTTTGAATATCTGGCCCAAAGTATCTTGCTTTATCTTTTCAAGAAAAACAAGCTTATTTTGTGGCATATTTTTCTTATTTTAATAATTTTTAATTGCAGTGATTAAAATCTTTTGTCTTAGCTTTATGGCATCATCCTGTTTTTAGACTACAATATTAGTTTTTGGAGTTCTATTTTTTCTCTCAATCTACTTTTAGGATTTATTGTTTGGCAGGTTTTTTAACCTTAAGGCCACAATCCATTGTCATTATACACCCTGCAAAACCCCAAGATATGAAGGTGTTTAACTTCCCCTTTGCTGGCTTTTAACCCTCCAATTCTTGCCACCCTCTCTTGCAGGCTATTATCCACCCCCTTTGAAGGCTTTAAGCCCACCATGCCACAAGCTTTTAGGCCACCCACGTTGCAGACATCTAGCCCCATTACTGCTTATTAGCCCCACATATATACAATTTACACCCTCCTCCCCCTCTACACACTTCTGCAGGTTACTGGCTCAGTTCCCCTCACAGATTATTAGGCCCATCTACCCCTTGTAGAGTTTATTGCCCCCTCCAGATGCAAGTTATTAGCCCATTTACTTTTGCAGTTTATGAGTCCCTCCCCTAAGGTTATTGCCTCCCATCCATAGAAACATAGACTTTGATGGCAGATAAGGACCCCTTGGCCCACCCAGTCTGCCCATTTCCCTACCTATTGGATAAGCTGCAGATCTTAGTTAACCAACAACTTACTTCCTCCTCCTCCCCTCCACCAGAATTACAATATGTGTGTGCCATGCATTCTTGATTTCTGCCACTATTTTTGACCCAATGACATAGTCAGGAAGGCCATTCCATGCATCCACCACCATGTCTGTTAAAAAATACTTCCTCACATTGCCCTTGAGCAGTCCCCCCCATCTTCAGATTGTGCCCCCTTGTTCTTGAACATCTATTTTTCTGAAATATGTTACCCCCGGGACTTTGTTGATACTCTTGAGGTACTTGAAAGTCTCTATTATGCCCCCCCTCCCTCCTTTCCTGGAGGGTATACATATTAAGCTCCTTTAGTCTCTCTTCATATAGCTCATGGGCAGACCCTGCACTATTTTAGTTGCCCTCCACTAGAATGCCTCCATTCTGTCTTTGTCTTTGCGGAGATAGGGTCTCCAGAACTGCACACAGTACTCCAGTTGGGGTCCACTACTGTCTGTGCAGTGGGATGACAATCTCTTGTTCTCTACTGGTGATGCCTCTCGCTATGCATTCCAGTATCCCCCAGCCCTCCTTATTGCCTTCTCATATTGCTTGCCTATCTTTAGATCATCTGATATGACTACCTCCAGTCCCTTTCCATTTTTGCTGTTATTAGTACCTCCCCCCATTGTGTACTCTTGAACTGGGTTTTTGTTCCCAAGGTGCATTACTTTGTGCTTCTTTGCACTGAATCTAAGCTGCCATACTTTTGACCATTTCTCCAACCTTGCCAAGTCTCTTCTCATCCTTCCCACCCCCCTTGCGTATCAACCCTGTTGCAGATCTTTGTGTCATCTGCAAAGAGGCATACTTTTCCTTCTAGTCCCTCTGCAATGTAACTTATAAAGATATTAATGAGGACCAGTTCCAGTATTGAACCCTGTGGTGCCCCACTAGCAACCACCCTTTCTTCAGAGTGGACTCTGTTTACTATTACCCTCTGTGTCCTGTTGCCCAGCCAATTTTTACCCGAGCTACCATCCTGGGACCCACTCTAAGGCTGGCTAATTTGTTTATTAATCTTTTGTGTGAGACTGTGTCAAATGCCTTGCTAAATTCTAGGTAGGTCAAGTCCACAGCTCCTCCCTGGTCTACTATTTTGGTCACCCAGTCAAAGAAATCTATAAGATTAGTCTGACATTACATTCCCACTGTGAATCCATTCTGCCTGGAGTCCTGTGTACTGCTGGCCTCTAGGTACTCAACAATTCTTTCTTTTAGAAGTGATTCCATCATTTTCCTACCTCTAAGGTCAAACTAAACATGTCTGTAGTTTCCTGCCTCTGTCTTCCTGCCACTTTTGTGAAGCGGAATCACATCCACCCTCCTCCAGTCTTTCGGTAGCAGATCATCATCTCATGATTTGTTAGAAAGGGTAGTCAGTGGTGTCACTAGTTCACCCCTTAGTTGTTTTAGAATTCTAAGATGAATCCCATCAGGACCCTTTGCTTTGTCCACCTTCAGGTTTAGGAGTACTTTCAGGACCCTTACTTCTGTGAACAGACTGGTATCGACCCCCATATCCGGAGTGCTTCTATTGATTGGTTTACGTACCTCCCCCTCCTCTCCTTTTGTGAATACTGAGCACATGTATTCATTCATTTAGTATCCCTGATTTTTCACTGTCACCCTCTGCCAACCCCCTCCCTTTATGAAGCCTCACTATTCCTCCCTTGGTCTTTTTTTGCTCCTTAAAGTACCTATAAAAGGTTTTATCCCCATTCTTAACTGAGTTGGCTATCTTCCAGATGATTAGACCCTAACCCCCTTGTAGGTTATTAGCTCCCCTTCCCACTGCAAGTTATGAGCCCCCCATCCATTTTGCAGGTTATGGGCCCCTTGAAGGTTATTACTACCCATTGCCCCGTGAAGAATTCTAGATCCTGCTCCCTCCTTTTCTGCATGCCTTAGATTCACCCTCCCTCAGCAGACATCTGGTTACCTGAGCGGCAGTACTGGACTCCAGCACAAAATGTCTTGTGAGTCAGTGCTTTTTATACTAAAGAAAAAAAATCCTTGCTGAGCCAAAGACCTGCTATTAAGCAATATTGGGGGGGGGTAGATATAATAAAAATGGTACTTTATAACAATTGAGAAGCTGCCCCCCACTGCATACCTAGTAATGATTCAGCACACCACGTAATATATAAGAAAATAATTTTTTTATAATGAGGATAAAAATGTTTTACCTACATTTTTGCCAGTTGCATATAATTATTTATTTTTAATTTACAAACCTTTGCCCCTTTCATACCAGACAGCCCTTCACTGGCTATGCTCCTGCATCCAGCCCCATCACCTGCCTTCTCCAGGACTCACCACCACCACCTATTCTTCCCTCACTTGTCCACTTGGTGGGACCATCAGATTTTAGCTCAGTTTGGTGGTGGAAGCTGCAGTCAGTGGTGTTGGATCTGCAGTGTGGAACTTGCATTATGCTGCTTAACCTGAGCATTTTCACTTGTGCTCCCACCTATAAGGATCCAACCCGGTCTCTTAAGGATTTGTGCATACATGCTGATGTGTGGTGATGAATGCATCTCAGTGGTCCACAAAGTCCCTCTCAAACTCTTGCAGCTCCAGTTTGTGTCACCATCTGTGGTCACCCAGATGAGGGTAGCACAGCAGAGATGGATGTGAAATGATGGACACGTCTCAGTGGTCAGTGATCTCCCTCTCATATTCCTGTAGCTCCAGCTTGCACTGCCACCTGTGGTCACCCAGATGAGGGTAGCACATCACAGAATGATGTGTGGCAATGGACACATCTCAGTGGTAAGCAAACTCCCTCTGATACTCCTGCAGCTTCAGTTTGAATGCCCACTTCTGGTCACCCAGGGGATGGTAACACAGCAGAAACTAATGCTAGGAGATGGACATGTCCCAGTGGTCAGCAAACTCCCTTTCATATTCCTGCAGCTCCAGCATGCACCACCACCTGTGGTCACCTAGATGAGGGTAGCACAGGAGAGATGGATGCGTGATGATGGACATGTCTCAGTGGTCAGTGAACTCCCTCTGATACTCCCACAGCTTCAGTCTGAATGGCCACTTCTAGTCAGACTGGGGATAGTAGCACAACACAGACTGATTTGTAGTGATGCACATCTCCTGGTGATCAGCATCCTCCCTCTCATACTCCCACAGCACCAGCTTGCACCACTACCTGTTTTCACCCAGATGAGGGTAGCACAGCAGAGACTGATGTGAGGTAATGGACATGACCCAGTGGTCATGGAACTCCATATCATACTCCTGCAGCTCCAGCTTGTGCCACCATATGTGGTCACCTAGATGAGGGTACCACAACAGAGACTGATGCATGATTATGGACACTTCTCAGTGGTCATCGATTTCCCTCATGCTCCAGCTCCAGCTTGCACCACCACCTGTGGTCACCCAGATGTGGGTAGCACAGCAGAGACTGATGCATGGTGATGGACATGACTCAGTGGCCAGAAAACTCCCTCTCATACTCCTGCAGCTACAGCTTGCATCACCACCTGTTGTCACCCAGATAAGGGTAACACAGCAGAGACTGATATGAGATGATGGACACATCTCAGTGGTCATCAAACTCCATCTCATGCTCCTGCAGCTCCATCTTGCACCATCAGCTGTGGTCACCCAGATGAGGATAGGGCAGCAGAGACTGATGCATGGTGATGGACATGTCTCAGTGGTCAGCAAACTCCCTCTCATACACCTGCAGTTCCAGCTTTAGCTGCCACCTGTGGTCACCCAGATGAGGCTAGCACAGAAGAGACTGATGCATGGTAATGGACATGACTCAGTGGTCGGTGAACTCCCTCTCATACTCCTGCAGCTCCAGCTTGCAACACCACTTTTGGTCAGCCAGATGAGGGTAGCACAGCAGAGAGTGATGTGAGGTGAGGGGCACATCTCAGTGGTCTGGAAACTCCCTCTCATGCTCCTGCAGCTCCATCTTGGACCACCAGCTCTGGTCTCCCAGATGAGGGTAGCACAGCAGAAACTGATGCATAGTGACGGACACGTGGTCAGTGATCTCCCTCTCATACTCCTGCAGCTTCAGCTTGCACCATCATCTCTGGTTACCCAGGGGGTAGTAGCACAGAGGAGACTGATGTGTGGTGATGCATCCAACCTGATGGTCAGCACCCCCCTCGCATACTCCCACAGCTCGAGCTTACACCACCACCTGTGTTCACCTAGGGGGCAGTAGCACAGTGGATACTGATGTGTGGTGATGCATGCATCCTGGTGGTGAATTCCTCCCTCTCATACTCCCACAGCTCCATCTTGCACTACCACTTGTGGACACCCCGGGGGTAGTAGCACAGTGCTGGCTGATGTGTGGTGATGCATGCATCCTAGTGGTGAGTGCCTTCCTCTCATACTCCTGCAACTGCAGCTTGCACCACCACCTGTAATCAACAAGATGAGGGCAGTAGCACACTGGAGACTGGCAGTCCTCCCCTACCAAAGAGGGAATCTTCCTCTTGGATGTTCAGTCCTCCTTCCCTGGCTTGCCCTCTGATGACTCAAGCTCATTCTCAAACTGGGGTCATTGGTGTCTCAAGCGGTTGTGCTAGCACTGTGCCAGCGAGCTGACCACTGCTGCATACGTTTATGGTGTGTGTATGTTTTTACATAAGTGACATGAAACAAATTACCCCATCCCCCAATTTTATTATAAGAAATAAAAATAGATTTGAAGACATGCTGCATATAATTTATAGATACAAGATGAACAATTAATAATAAAACATGGCACACAATTCTTTTTGTACAAACATTTTATTAAAATACCTTGGTGACATACTCTGATAATCTTTTTGTCTTCATTGGTAAGAAGACAGAACACTGTAGACTGACAGCCCTTACTGAAGTCGATTACTAAATTTAGTATTAAAGCATTCATTAATTAGTCTCAGAAGACTAATTTTAGTCATTTTTAATCATCTTTAATTATCATTAAAAAATACAACCGTGGGAGTCACATGGTGCAGGTTTCGTGGCGGCTGCCTGATTGCGTTTGTCCCGGCCTCCCGCTCCATTACGAGTTTAATCTGCACAGTTTAGAGGGAGCCACAACACCACTACATTATATTTTGTGTGTCTGAAGCTTACTTGTATGCCTTGCGAGAGTCTCCGGTGCCGATGGATGCCGAAATGAAAAAAACACCGTCGAAACACACCCCGCCGGCGTCCCCAGCCAAGGCCCTGCCTAAAAAACAGAACTTCTTCGCAGGCAGGCGGACAAGAGAATGAATGGGGTAATTTGGATAAGGAGCCCTTGACCTTGGCGCAATTTCTAGCTGAGATCAAACCCTTTCATCCCGAACTGTGCACTGTGACGGAGGAGCTCAAGGCAGTTACTCAGGCATTGGAGGACCTATCCCGCTGAACAGGAGACACAGAAGTCAGGGTCACCTCTTTAGAGAGGCGGGTAGAGAAACAAGAGTCTGAATTTACTTTATTAAAACAAAAGCTGAATAAAATGGAAATGAAGCTAGAGGACCTGGAAGGAAGAAGCAGGCGCAATAATATGATCATCGTCGGTCTCCCTGAAAAGGAAGAAGGCCCCTACGCCATCGCATTCATCCAGAAGTTCCTTCATCAGATTGCAGGCCCCACACCCTTCGGGGGCAATTACACGATAGAACGGGCCCATCATGCATTGAGAGCCATGCCTCCTGCCGGTTCTCCGCCTCGTATCCTGATCTTTCATTTTTTAAATTATCAGGAGAGACAACATGTGTTTGCCAAAATTAAAGATCTCAAGGAAGTTCGGTGGGAGGGGTCCTTGTTAAGAATTGCCCAGGATCTCCCACTATCAGTTCGGCAAAGGAGAGTGGAGTACCACCAGGCAGTTACCAAGCTGATTGCTGCAGGCATCCGCTTTCGGATGGGCTATTCAGTGCGTCTGCAGGTGGCCCTGTCTGGCCAGTGGACCAGTTTTGAAAGTGCTCAAGCAGCGGAAAAAAGTCTGCAAGAGGCCCTTCCAGACTTGTTTAAAAAGAAGTAAAGACTTTACCAGGGTAGTACTGCAGGTTCGTCTAGAGGTGCATGGAGACACTTTACTGTAGCCCGAAGTGGAGAGCTTGTGGCCCTAATCGGGCAGTTCATAGTTTTTTTTGCTGCAAACAGTAAATGTTGTGAGACCCCAAGCTAGTCTGCCCTACCTGTGAGCGGAGGACTGTTCAATTGCATCCCAGGGGAGTTTCCTTACGTGGTGTCATTTTCTGTCTTGTTGTTGCTGGGACAGTAAATCGTACCTAAGATTTGGTTGGTCCACACCTAAGTACCCTGCGTATAGTGATCCGGTGGAAAAGTGGTTGTGCATCATGACACCCTAGGATGCTTTAATTATACATCGGTGGGACCTGCTGAGATCAGTTCTGGTCATTAAGGTGTCATCTTTTAACGTGGCAAACTTACTGGGGGACTGTTGATAGCTCTCTAGGGGGAGTGTGTGCCTGTTCTCGCCACCGGCATTCCCGTTGTCTGGATCCATGTTGGGAGATCCCGTCACGGAAATTTGTGGACATAGCTTTCCTGAAGGTCTTATTGGAAGGTGGCTCGTCGTCCTGTCCAGTAGCCACCAGAGATGTTTTCAGGGTCATGTTTCATCACCGGGTGTCCTCTGCAGGGAGTTTTGGCACCCCAATTGCCCTGCTTTCTCTGGTTTTTGCAAGTTACACTTGGGTGCCATACTCCCTCTGGGTCACTCTCCACCTTTCCCCCTTTCAATTTTTTCTATTGTCATTGTTTTGTCCATTCCCACTACAGGAATCTGGGGATCTTTCGAGGTTGCTGTTTTTCATTTGGGGAAATCAGTCCTTTAGGGGAGCGTTCAAACAATGCCATTTGTGTTTCTCCCCATCAGTTGTTTGCTATGGGACTGCATGGGCATAAGCTTCTGGACATTTTCAATACGGTCTTTCAATGTTTAAATTGTTAAGATGTTTTGTATTCCGTAGAGTTGATTAAAGGCCTGGTAAACGGGCAGTTAGTTTAGTGGCATAATAGCGGGGTTTTTCTTCGCTTTGGGGTATGTAGAGTACAGGAGGTAGAATAGTTTAGTTAGCCTGGGGAGACCTTCCCATTTACATTTCTCAGTTAACAACTTGTCAAGTTGGGGGAGGGTCGAATGGTTAAGTCTCCTACTCGGAGGGGCATTAGTTCTGGAGCAGTTTGGCCCCAGGTGGGTCGTATTCTGGGATGCTGGGTGGTTCTCTTTGGGGGGCAGTCAGGTTTTTGGGCATGGGGAAGCACTGCTAAAGGTGTTGTAGGAGGGTAGCCTCTCTTTTGCCGTAAGGCAATCGCATGTGCGCACAGTGGGAGGGAGGCTGGAGGTGTCAGGGAGCTTTGGAACTTGCAGAACTCATGGGCCAGGAGGTGGTTTTGGGTGGGTGGGAGGTGGGTCTTTTATCAGTTTAAGTCAGGGTGCGGCCTATTTGACGGGGGGGGGGACAAAGGGGGGTTGTGCAGGGATTAGAACTGGGGAGTGGGAGAGCAAGAGGATCCGGGTTGCATCAAGGTTGGTTGGCAATGGCTCGGGAGGATCTGCTCGTGAGGGAAAGCCTAGGGAGGTAGGTGGATTGGGAACCCAGTCAACAACGAATAGTTTTATAATAGACTACAGGGACCATGGGTAGTATCCATGAGTTTATCTTGTGGAATATCAAAGGGCCAGGAAGGACTTGAAGCGATATAAGGTGTTGCGACATTTGCAACTGCAGAAAGCTCAGATAATATGTCTACAGGAAACACATTTATTGGAGAGGGAAGCCAATGTTTTGAGACGTCAATTTGTAGCCCAGATATACGCTGCAAGGGATAGCACTGTTAGTAAGGGAGTAGCCATTCTAATATCTAGGAACACCCCTTTTGTCTGTGAGGAAAAGTTGGCAGATCCTGAGGGCCGGTACATATTAGTGGTCGGGCTTGTTAGCCAAACTAGGATGGTGATAGGTAGTATATACGGTCCAAATGGAGACTCGCCCAGTTTTTTCACTGACTTACTCAATGTTCTGTCCCCCTTTATCCATCTCCCAATGTTTTTGGGAGGCGATTAGAACTTGGTGTTCAAGTTGGATAGAGAAGGCAGGCGAGATAGGGGCCTCTCTCCGGCTCAAAGAGCCCTCAGGGAGTTGGCAGACAACTTGGGTTTGTGCGATCCATGGAGGGTCTTGTGCCCCTCTAAAAGGGAATATACATTCCTGTCAGAGGTCCATAAAACCAGGTCACACATTGACTATTTTTTAATGAGTCAGTGCATGCTCCCTGGCTTGGTCGATTGCACAATCATGCCGGGGGTCATATCGGACCACTCGATGGTCCGATGCTCCTAAATCTTCTATCTAATACCCCAAGCAGACCATATGGAAGTTTAATAATCAGCTCCTCAGGGTGCCGGAGATCAGAGATAGTATAAGCCAGACTATAGAGCAATACGAGCAGGAGAACTGTAACACGACGGGTAAGAGGTGACATGGAATGGAGTGCATTAAAATGTGTTTTAAGGGGGGAGCTTATCAAGTTAGCTGCCGCCAGAAAGAAAAGGAGAGAGACTTTGGCTAAGCAACTGCTTACCCAGATCAGGGATATAGAGAATATTCTTTCAAAGACCTCACCAATGGCTTTAAGAGAAAGGTTGGCCAGGCTCCGACACCAATATGACGACATGTTGAGAGAAAAGGCAGAATATGCCATTAACAAAACGAAGGCCCTATATTTAGATCAGGGGGAGAAGTAGGGACATCTTTTGGCCATGCGCTTCAAAGCAACCGAAACATCTAGAATTATTCAAAGTATATCATCCCTTACCGATGGGTCGATTAAAACCACCCCACATGAAATAGCCAAAGAATTTGAAGACTACTATAGGGCTTTATATAGTCCCATGCCTAATAGACCAAGTGACGAGGTAATTAGGGCATATCTGTCTGGGTGCAATTTACCGCAGATAACGGATGAACAGAAAGCATTGCTTACCGTTCCGGTCTCTGAGTCTGAAATCCTAAATGTGATTCAGATGCTCCCTGCTGATAAAGCTCCTGGACCGGACAGTTTTTCTCCAGATTTTTATAAATGTTTTAGTAGGCAGTTATGCCCAGGATTAAAACATCTTTTTCACAGTATTTTTACCTCAGAACATATTGACGGTCACCTTTTTGAATCCCTGATAGTGCTCATCCCCAAAGATGGGAAGGATCGAGATCAGGTTCCAAACTATAGGCCCATCGCTCTGATTAACTATGATATAAAAATTTTGGCAAAGTTACTAGCTGTTCGTTTAGCGAGGGTGCTTCCTAGGCTAATCCACCCGGATCAGGTGGGATTCATGTCGGGTAGAATGGCATCAGACCATCTCCGCAAATTATCTCTCATCCTTTCAGCTTCCCAGGACAGTAATACCCCAAGTGGTTTGTTGTCTGTCGATGATGAGAAAGCATTCAACATGGTGGATTGGAGGTTCCTGTCTCTGACCATGGAGCATTTTGGCTTCTCGGCCCACTTTATAGACATGGTGTTTGCGTTATATAGGTCGCCATCTGCCAAAATATATTGTAATGGTTTTTTTTCGGCAAGCTTGCCTTTACTATCGGGGACTAAGCAGGGCTGTCCTTTGTCCCCTCTCTTGTTCAATATTTATTTAGAGCCACTGCTGTGTAGTATCAGACAGGAACCCAGAATCAAGGGGATAAAAATTGGATCTCTGGAGTTTAAGGTCTCTGCTTTCTCAGATGACATCCTACTTCATATCAGCCATCCTCGATCCTCCATTCCAGTAGTGCTCGATCTTATTGCCTCTTATGGCAAACTATCCAACTATAAAATCAACATAGGGAAAACTCAGTTTTTCCCGCTTAATGTTAGGACCTGTAAACTAGATATTTCACAGTTGGGGATTCATTGGACTCCTCACACTCTGAAGTATCTTGGCATCATTTTGACTACTTCAGAAGCCAAAATGGTGAGACTTAATTTGGACGCCCTTAAGGTAACTATAAAGCAAGATCTGGAGAGGTGGAGCAAACTTCCGCTCTCTCTCTGGGGAAGGGTCAATATAATAAAAATGAATGTGTTGCCGAGATTTTGTACCCTTTAAATATGCTTAATTGTAAACTACCTTTAAAAGTGGCACAGGCGAGCTCACTCAATTATCTCGGACTTCATCTGGGTAAAGAAAACACTCCCGTAGAGCTTATCACAAACTCGCGGCTCCCAGGGAGAAGGCTGGTTTAAGGCTCCCACATTTCGGGCTATATCACTGGGCTAGTAACCTTTGCAAATATTTACGCTGGCTCCTGCACCCTAGGGATCTGGAACTTTTAACGTATGTCCCTTCTTGGGTCAAGTTGGAAACAGATTTAATAAGGGAGGCCGGAGTGGACCCGAAGGCTCTTCTTTTTATCCCATTAAAATCTCTCCCCTCTAGCCTAGCTACTACCCCAATTAGGCTCTCTCTACGTACGCACATCCAAATATGTGCCTCTCTCCGCTACTCCCCTTGTGCAGACAGCCTTCAGCCTATTTGTCTCAACCCTAATATGAGGATTGGGGGGAACACGATAAAGGAACCCTGGCTTCCTTTTTTGGAGGGGTTAAGGGTGGCAGATCTCATGCAGGGTGACAGGTGTTTGAAAGTTGCAGAGATACTAACAAAGTATAATTTAGGGTCTAATCAATCCTTCAAAATATTCCAACTTACTCATTTGCTAGCGAGGTTCAAGTAAAATTAAAAGTGGGAAAGATTAATGGGACGTGGTTTGAATCCCTGATTCGTTGGGTCTGGGAACCGCGTGCAATTTCTAAGGTTTACAAAGCTCTCTTTGAGCAGGTCTACACAGACATTGGTAATAAACCATGGTACTGGGTGAACTGCTTAGGAGATCAGGGCCAAAATTGGGACCGTGTCTGGCACCACACATACCAGTATATCACCCAGGACAGACTGCGCATTATGCAATTCCATTTTTTAAATAACTTGTTCTGGACCCCTTCCAAGTTATACAGGATTGGGCGGGCCCCAGATGCTCTATGTTTCCGGTGTCATCAAACGGTGGGGGATCTCAAGCATATTTTTTGGGATTGTCCACCGGTTAAAGAGTTGTGGGATCAAATAAAGCAAAAGGCAGACTCGATACTGGGCATTGAGCTTTGCTTCACTCCTGAAATCTGTCTCATAGGGGATTACACTGACATAGCTGTTAAGCCCTGAAGATACTATATGGCTTTGATTTCATCTTCGGTTAAGAAAATTGTGTTAAGGCACTGGTTAGACAATACCCCACCCGGCTATGTGGAATGGTTACAGGAGTTGCTTTTCAATTTGAGTATGGAGAAGTTTGGGGCCACAAAGAGGGGCAGTCTTTCGAAATTTGACCGAGTGTGGGGCCCCCTTCAGGCCCTTTACTTGCTCCATTCATAGCTAGCCGTTGTAGGGTTAGTAGATCCTGGCTAGTTCCTCGCAGCAGACCTGCCTCAGCCTTTGCAACCCAGGGAGGGGATAGGGAAGTTAGGTGGGTGTTTGGGACGGGGGTGGTATCAGTTTGAAAATGTATTGGTTGTGTTCTAATGGTATATGTAAGTGGCACGGTGTGGTCATGGATCATTTCATGTAAAGTTTGGTTTCCTGACTTGTGTGCCAATGGTCTGTCAATAAACAATTGAATTAAAAAAAAAAAATACAACCATTAAGCATGCTAAATTCTAAGAATATTCAGCAGACTACTTGTTTAAGAGTAAATTATTACTAAATGAGGATTAGAAATAGAACTGCAATGCTCTTCAATGTACAATTTTTACTACTGAATCATAAAAGAAGACTACAGTCAATTGAGTAATTCTAGGATTTTAATTAGCCAAACAAGGCTGGGTACATTCCTATGCATTCCACTTCTACTAAGCAAGGAGGCAGATGAAACAACTAGCAACATTAATACATTTTAGAGAAGGTAAGCAATCATTACATGTGGGTTTTTACCTAGAAATAATATGAGCAAAAAAAAAAAAAAACAGTCTCCCTTTAAAAAGTCTGCTGAACAGAAGTCCACATAGTCTGTGAACTACCTTTTCCAGCTCACTTTACATTTGCCTCCAAGTCTGAAGGAGAAAAAACTGCACAAGCATTAACAGTTTCCATTTTTGGAGGAGAACAATCTGCTGTTGATAGCAGTAAAGATTCACATGTATGAGGTAAGTGCTTCTGTTTAAATAGAAAAGTGCATTTTAACTCCCTGAAATGTTAAATAAAGTAAGGGAATTATGACTCAGGGTTTATTTAATTGAAATGTGCAGGTTTTACCTTCAATATTTTGTTATGAAGAAATTGTTTCTGCTCTGAACTCATGTGGCTACAAACCTTTGAAAAGCATTTAAAATACACAATTTATTTTCAAACAAATCATTCCTTAAAGTGTTTAGTGTGCATTGTGCATGTAGATTACCTAATATCTGTGGAATTTTTTACTGATTTAGTTACTTTATGATGTAATTTCTTTGGGGAAGGGGAGTTAATTGTTAGCAGCAGGAAGATTGTATGAATGAGCAAACTGAAAATGTATTTGCTGTCTGTTTTAGCCTTGCTGTATGGTAGCAGTTAACCATTGATTTTTTATCACAGTCACAGTAACAGCTTGATTAGAATGCAGTGTTTGCTTTTCAAACCAAATGGATTTATTCAACTTTGTTAGCATACTTATTGAGAAATGTTTCAGTGGCTGTTTAGAAAAATACTGTGTTTGATGTGTTTTACAATTGATTTGTTCAGTTTTGTTCATGTTTTCATAAGTAACAAACTGAAAATGAGCTTGGCACATCCAGCAGACTGGGGTTTGATTCCCACAACCTCCACTTTCATACTGTGTGACTCTAAGCAAGTCTCCAGTGCTTCTGGGTCACCTCTGAAAACAGGCACCTGTGCCTAGTGGGCCTTACTCAGTTACCAAAAGAATACAATACAAGAATACAACAAACCAGTGGTCCAGATAATGTTTTGCACTGGGAAGTATTTACTGCCAACTACTTCCACCTGGTAGTATTTCCACCTAAATGGTAGTAATACCATTCATTAACCTGTCTAACCCCCAATATCTAAAACAAGTCTCAAACTCGCTGGGTGCCTGCAGTCATGGACTCTTTCTTCTCACACGCTGTGGTGTCCTAATATACTTCCTTGCTTACTACCATATAATGCTTTGCCCCTATTTTAAATATTTTTTCCATGTTGCAACTACCCTTCCGGCCAGCCATCAACATACTGTAAATGTGCAGGGTGGGAAACAAATTCCTAAAGTGGGAAAGTGGGAGTAAATCATGCAAACATAGTAGTAAAATACTCCTTTACCCCAACCCCCCCATCTGTTCCACTACAATAAACATTTATTTCAGTAGCACTTTAGACATATTGATGTGGGTGATGGTGAAGGACTCTGAATTCATGCAAATAGCATAGTATATAACTGAGTTAGTGTGATTTACACTTTACTACCACTACACTACCTGCCACTCTGCCGATTTCAGCATTGATCTATGGACCTGCTTACACTGTATACAGACCAGCTTATGCTGCCTGTGGTTAGTTGGTATGGCTGTGTGTTTCTTTTATCTGTCTGAGTTGGAGGGCTCTGCCCCTGCACCCTGCCATGTTTTTTCAGTTTAACCAGGGGTGGAGGGGGCTACTAAAATTGATAGAAAAACCTGCAGGGCCGTACCAACCAGCTCCTAGTATAAGTAGCACAACTAGCATAAATGGGTAAGTAGAGCTAATGCTGGAATCAGTGGAGTGATTAGAGTGGGGTTCAATGCAGGAAGGAAGAGTAAGAGCATAGTATTGCTACTAACATAACATAAGTGGGTCTCCTGCTTATGGGGGGGCAGATTTTAAATCTTAATGTTACTCAATTTATAACGTTTTTGTGTTCACAAAGAAAATCCCTTTTCTAGAGCTCTGATTTACTTTGCTTCAGGATGGGAACAGTCAGTGCCAGGTGAGATTTATCTTCTTTTGCTTGAGGAAGGGAGATGATTCTTGAGGGATGGGACTGATGCTTGGGGATGCTGATGCTTAGGAGGAATGGGGGCTGACACTTGGGGGTGATGTTATTGGGCTGATAATGAAGTGGGTAATGTTGGATAAGGAGATTAATGATTGGGGTGCTGATGCTTGGGGGATGGATGCAGGTATGGGAAAGGGGGGTGTTGCTTTGAAGAGGGGGTTGATGCTTGGGGGATGGGGTTGATGCTTGGGAGGAGTGAGGCTGAAGTTTGGGTTGGACTGGTGCTGTAGCGGAGGGGGATAATGCTGATGCAAAAAGGCTTATCCTGGGGTAGAGACTGGGCAGATTCAAGAGAAATGGGGAGGTGATTGGCCGGGGGAAGAAGCTGAGTTACCGACAATGAGGTAGTGCAGGTAATGAATGCTACAGAGAACTGATAACACCCATGGGGGAGCATTAGCTGATGATGGCTGAGACCGGGTTTGCAGTGTCTGCCAGACAGTATTTCATATACTTTCTGTTGTTATTTTCTACAGTCTCTTCCAATACTGGAGGCAGGTGCACGAGAACAAAATAAGTCCCCTAGATAGGCCAGCCTGTAAGGGCAATGGTGGGGCTGCTGCTTGAGGTGCCGATGACCTGGATTTAGTAAAGTGCCCGTGGTGCAGGAGGGCTGGCCAGTGGAGAGGGTGGCTGCAGCCAGCCATTCAGTGCAATGGTAGGACTGCTGCTCATGATGCTGATAACCTGGGTTTGGTAATGTGCCCAGTGTGTAGGAGGGATGGCCGGAGGAGAGGGTGGCTGCCTTTACCCATGTATGAGCACCTCCTCCATGGGAAGCATCATGATGGCCTTATTGTAAGGGTGGGGGAGAGTGCCAGCTTGCACGTGCATATGTTTGTTGCAAGCATGCATGTGCATGTTGATGCTGCTGACTTCGAGGGGAGGGAGTAAAATTGATCACAGATTCAGTCTCACCATACGGCAACTTGTGAGACAGTTCAAGTTCTAAAGATGTGGGGTGACAGGGCTGGGGATACAACATGAAATGGGAACAGGCTGAAGTTGAGGAATAAACAGTTAATTTAAAAAATGCCCTAGACATTATCTTCTGGCTTCTTGTCCACATGTTACATCACAATCCCCCCCATTTATGACATTGTTACTTCCACAAGAGATTATTATGTTATATAAACAGAATTATCATGTTGGGTGTAGACAAACAGCCAGAGCAGAATATAAATAAATAATGGTGGGAATTGCAGAAAAATATATAAACTATAACAATATTAATTGTCTAAATACTACATTTTTTTTTTCAAACTTGACCCAGAAGAGTTGGAGGCTCCTTAACCGTCTAGTTACTAAGATGAGCCACAGAGACAGTTTCCTGTCTTTTTTGTAAAGAGCCAACATCCAAGCTCTGTCTTCCTATTCCACTAGTGTGCTATTTTTTTCATATGTGCATTTTGTAGTTCACAGAGGGCTGTGTTGATGGACAAAAAGATTTAGGGTTGTTTCAGGATCCCATTAAAGTTCAGTGGGACATGGGCATGACTTTGCATCATCCTTTGCTGCAGAGTGTGCCTGTGACAGCTGCAGACCATACATATCAGCAAAACTGGAGTGTTGCTTTGGGAATATGGGGCCCTGATATTCAAAAAGTGCAAAGTGGAGCCGAAAACATTGGGCTGCACCTTGCAATTTCTTGAGAACTCAAGGTTGCTATATTCAGTTGAATAGCACACTGGTGTTATTCAACTGAATAGAAGGCCATGTGGGCGCAGCGCTAAGTTATGTAGTGGTGCTTTGACATGGATCCTGAAGTACGTCACCAGAATGGATAATGCCAGGGTGCTACCTGCAGTATTCAAAGGGACCCATGCAAATGAGCCAGTTGGGCATGCTTGGCACTAAAGGAGCACTTTGCATGCATATTACGGGTTCATTTGCATGGGTAGGGAGACAGGTTTGCTAACTGCCACCCCATCCCCAGTTGCCTGGTTGCAGACGTGTAGATATCCTGGTGCTAGTGCTTCCCCCTCCCCATCACTGACCTGTACTGTACTAAGAAAACATCCCTGGCAGCTCTGAACCACTAACACTAAAGAATATTATTTGTTCTTCAGGGCTGGGTACTGTGGGGGGGGACCACAACCCCCAGGGAATATTATTTGTTCTTCTGGGCTTGGAAACAGGGGGGGGACCAGTACCACCAGGAAATATTTGTTCTGCAGGGCTAGTGATAGAAGTGGGGTTGCACTACCACCAGGGAATATGAACTATGAACATACGAAATTGCCAGCAGCAAAAGGCCATCATGGTCTATCTAGGCTACTCGAGATTGCAGCTAGCTCCCTATTCAGCAGCTGCCCCACCCCCTCACCTTACCTTCCCCTTTGCCCTGATCCACCCTTTCTTGAAGCATTCCACTGTGTTACATGCCACCACCTCAGCTGGTAGTGCATTCCACTTTGCCACCACCCTTTCTGTAAAGAAATGCCTCCTTACCTCCATCTTGAATCTATGTCTTTCCAATCTCATGTCATGGCCCCTAGTGTGTCTCTCTCCCCACCATCTCCCTGAGCTAGAGAATATTATTTGTTCTTCAGGGCTGGTAATCGGAATGGAGGGACCACTACTACCAGGGATGATGGGAAGGTGGAGGTAACTACAACAACCAAGGAATATTATTTTTTTCTTCTGGGCTACTGATAGGAGGGAGGGGGAACCAATGCCACTAGGAAATAGTACTTGTTCTCCGGGGCTGGCAATCTGAAGAAGAGGGGACCATTACCACTAGTGGATATTTTTTAAGTTGGTGCAGCACAAGGGATTTTTAATTTTTTTTTGCATCAGGGCTGGTGATCGGAGGGGGACCTAGACTAACACCAGAAGATGTTTTTTCACTTAGGGACTGGCAAAGGCGTGCCATGAATGACTAGGATGGGTATTCTTCCCAGCCTGGATTAAATTGGGGTTTTGTTACGTGGTATTTGCACTGCACAAATGGACAGTGCTAAAATCTTTTGTGCTGTATAAAGCCGCTGAATATGGGGTAGCATGGCTATTTATGGCCCCTTTTCTCACCAACATTATGTTTTGCACAGGCGCTATCTCTCTTTGCCCACACAACAGCCCCTTTTGAATATGGAGAGTCCATGCAGACCCTGGCTTGCACAGCAAAAGACCTGTTAGCACTTGCAAAAACTTTTGAATATCGAGCCCATGGAGTCTGGTTTGGGGATCGGTTTATGAAAAATGGGAAACTCCTAATCACTCATCTTAATGACTTAGCAGTTCAAAGACAGTGTTTGAAAAAAATCGGTCCTGATTTTGAATTGTGACCCTTCCTTTAAAGAGTACCTTTCTTGCAGCTCAAAAAAAACAAAAACAGGAAACTCCTTTACCTGAATGGAACTCATGGTTGTAATTCTTTATGGAAGTGATGGAAAGGGATTTTAATTTGCCCCCAAGGGATTGGCTGCCCGATCCCTTTCATTCCTTTATTACCTACTCTGCACATGTTCTATGAGAGTAGTTGTGTTGTGGTACCACAAGAGAAGACAGCTTTGACCAGCAAAAAGAGTAATGTACTGCACAAGTGAAGTGAACTGAGGGAAGGAAAGGAGTGTTGCCCTCAGTGCTGCTGTTCTGTGAGTGAGTGAGTGAGTGAGTGAGTGAGTGAGTGAGTGAGTGAGGTCTTGATTATTTATGGTATGGCACACTTGGGAGAGTTTTCAGGGATGACCAAAGTGCATGGATGGGGGAGCTGCATAGAGTCGCACAGCATGCAAACTGGAGGTTGTGGGAATCAAACCCAGTTCTGTAACATTGGCCCACTACATATAAGTGCCTGTTTTCAAGGGGATGTTAAGTGACTTGTCAGAGTCGTACAGTATGCAAGTGGAGGTTGTGGGAATCAAACCTAGATCTACTGGATGTACTAAGCTCATTCACAGCTCATTACTCTAACCCTAGGCTGTACTGCCATTTAGGCTTATGTCTGTGGATTGAAACAGATAATACAAAGACAGAGTTAATTTTAATGAGAATATTGGCCACCACAGGGGCTGTTACAATGCCAGAAGCTTTGCCCTCCTCTGCTTGGGCTGGGAAGTGTAGACATTGGCAACATTGCCCATGCCAGACTCTGCTAATGAACTTAGAACACCAGCCCAGGAACATATTATGTGACTCCTTTTATATAGAATATTAACAATTTTTATATTATTGACACTCTTTATAGATACCATTAACTCTCCTCTTCAAAATATTAAGGAAGTATGAGATTTAATTGTCTTTTTTAATTTTCTTTTTACATACATTCCCCTGTACTATGGATTCTTTGTGACCCCATTTCACTCATTTTACTTTCAGGCATCTTTCTGATAAGGATCTTCATGTGAGCCATACTGTAGGACAGGTGAGTATGTGCTTTTGGGTTTTATTATTTAACCATCAAAAAATGCAAAATGATGCAGCAGTATCTTTTAGCAGCTCTCATGCAGAGAGACCATATTGTGCCTTGACTTACAAGCTGTTTTTGTTACATTTTATTACAATGCACTGGAGCTGTCATTTTAGTACTATGTTTAGAATGCTGTGCTTTCCCCCTTCACTCTGTACAGTATATCACTGAGCTCAGTGATGCAGATAGTAAAAGAAAAAAAAAGGAACTGCATTTTAACCCCAGTCTGGTAACTAAAAATCAGTTAGATAAAATGACATCCCTAAAGCAGGCCCATTGGTGCAGGGTTAGTGTTGCTGCTTGTGACGCTAATGAGCTCAGGCTGTTGGGGGCCGACTTGGGAAGAAGTTGCATACCATGGGCAGCTCTTCTTTTGTGGAAAGGGTTATGTGCTCTGCCACACATCTGCTACCTAATGGAATCTGTTTGGGAGCACAGTCAGGACCACCAGACAGAAGGGATGCTTTCAGACTCAAGTAGGAACACGCCTGTCATTGCAAACCTATGGGCCTGTGCAGATCCTTGGATGGAATACCCCCAACAGTAGTTGAATGGAATACCCACAACAGTAGTTGGATGACAGCTCAGTCCACTGCAGACCCTGTATTGCCAACTGAGTGCCCTCTTCCACTGGATCCTTTGCCAGGAGGGCTTTGCCAACCTTCATGGCTCCATGGGGGGTGGGATCGATACAAACAGTGGAAGATGGGTGAAGTGGGTAAGTCCTAGGAAGGCAGGCGGTGGGGTGCAAGGGGGCTAGTTCTGATGGGGGGGAGCTCAGTACATAGAATGAAAAACAGGATTTAAAAAAAGGACAGCCCCATTGGACTGTACAAAATTATCAGTTCACCACATAGCAGATGAACCAATTTTGTTTTCTTAGTTTTGTGTCTTGCTTTGCTGTCAGGAACTTTTACACATACTTACTTGCTGTAGTTATCTCCATCTTGGCTGTGTGCATGCCAAGTTGGTATTTATAGCTCAAGATGATGTTGTCAAGACTTAGATGTATTAGCATCAACCCTCTCCTCATCAGTTTCATTACCTGAAATCAACAGGCAAGATAAAATCCACATACAGGAAAAGATTAGATCTGTCCTACTCCCTGTTGTGGAAGGCCCTATTTTTGTACATTAAAGTCCTTACAGGAGCTAGGGACAATAGAAGGGAATGCAATGGGGCTGGTTCAATCACCCTACAGTAGTGTTGCCCAACAGTGCAGGTGACTCGGCTTAGAGAAAGATCCAGAGTCTTTGCTCGTTTGGTGGATTAGAGATAGCTGTGCTCATATTTGATCATCCCGACTTTGAAAATGGAGAGCTGCTGTACTCTTGATGCCCTGTGTTGGACTAAGGAAAGTTTTAGAAGTGTCAGGGGTCCAAATTTGCACCAGTCAGTTAGCCAAATGCTGGTAGATGTTGTATCGGGCTAGTAAGATTTTCCTTTAACTAGCCATGTGGGCTCGTATTGGAGAAGGTAACATTTTAGTCAGTACACCAACTAGGCCAGTGGAAAAGTCTGTTGGACTAGTTGATTTTCCAAGTCACTAGCCCTGCTGCCTAGCTGCTGCAAAACTTAATTTCAACCCCTGAGTGTGTGTCTTTGCCTCAACAGGGATGCAGTAGACTCTGGCCTGTGTTTCTGATGAGAGGTGTGGGTCAGCTGATGGCACTGTGCTTGTCAGGGTAATAAGTGCTCCCCAAGTAGGTGACTCCTGAGCAGCTAATTAGAGAAAGAGAGTTTAGAAAAGATGATTGGCACTGCCTTTTACATAGGCACCTTCACTACAACTGGATGCAGTGATGGTTCACCACCACTGTGGTCAGCCTGCCTATCTGTGGTGAAGATATATTTGATAGTGGATGGGCAGTGTAATCCCAGAGGAGGGTATCACTGTCTGAGGACAAAGAAATGGTTATTAAAAATAATACCATCAACTGAGAGGGTCTGGTATGCGTGCTATCATCTTCAGTTTCCTCCTTATTTGCTGTTTCCTTGGAGTGGTTAACCTTATTATTGCCCTAGGCATTAATCTTGTTAGTGTGTGAAGGCCAGTGTGGGTTAAACATCCATTCGTTTTTGTTTTGCAATGTGGACTCGGCCTGGATGCTGCTGGTGCAGTTTGTTGGTTTCTAGTGCACGTACAACATGTTCACAGTATGTCTGCATCTTTTTCTTATTAATGTTTATCTTTAGAATTGCAGGTGGCTTGTTAGTGCATACATGCTTGCTGAATACAGAAAGTCCTTAATGTTTTATTTATTTATTTTTTTTATTTTTGGCCAGGAAAGACTCACTAAGCCAAGGTTTGTTTTCAGGTGCATCCTTAGAGCACAGGGAAGTTAAGTGACTTGTTCATGGTCACATAGTATGCAAGCAGTGACTGTGGGATTCAAACCCAGTTCTCCGGTTTGCAGCTCAACGCTCTTAACCACTGTGCTACACTACCTCAAAATGTGTAGTTTCTATTCATTTAGATCAGTGGTAGAGTTCTGGTCTAGGAGCATCAGGGATGGTAGTACAAATCTTGAGCCACTGAATTGGGAGCATGAGATAACAATTCTATGAAATATCTAGAAAGGTTTAGTGTAGGTCAGCCCATGAGCACAGTGGTAGTTTTATAGCACTGATGTCCCTAGTTCGGAAGCAAACTTGGGATGTTGGAGGGTCATCGGGGGGAGGGATCAGACCTCAAAAGGATTGCTCTTCTCCCTGGGAAGGATTGCAGGGGCCATTTGGGGTTGGGGGCTGGGGTGGAACAGAGGTAAGGCCATAGGAGCTGGGGATCAGAGTAGCCCAGGTCAGGGAGATCTGGAGTAGTCAAGGTGATTGGCCAAGAGAACATAGAGCCAGGATGGGCCAGAGCAGCCTAGACCGGGGGTTGTCCTGGAGCAGGGCTACCAGGAGCTAGGAAGCAAAGTAGAGTGGGGATCTCTGACGGAGGGATAATTAGGGGCCACTGGGTGGGCTTACGGCAGAGGGAGGAAGGGTGGTGGCTCAGGCATGGCAGAGGAGCTGTAGTGGTCCACAGGCAGAACAAAGGAACTGTGGTGGCCTTGGGGGGACAGCATGGACTAGCATAGGCTAGTGCTGGTACTGAATGGGACAGGGCCATGCAAGCCTGGAAGTTACAGGTAAGCCTGGGACAAGGGGAGGTGGTGTGGTCCTGATGAAGGTCCATGGGAACTGAGAGAGCCAAGGTTGATTAGGGTAGCCTGGAGCTAAGGCAGGGGGGAGCTTGGGTTGTTCTGGAGCAAGGCTGTGGAGCCTGGGGTGAGGTAGGTTGGCCTGGGTAGCCCATAACAGTGGGAGCTGATAGTTTGGTGGGGATTGATGGTGGGGTCCACTATCCATCCCACATGGTGACTGCATATATATTTAGATTATTTTTGCAGTGATGGGAGGGGTAACATACAGTACCACCTAGTCTACTTCTGCAATACTTTCTATGTTCCTTAGAAGCTGAGGCACACCTTGGTCATTTTTTCTTTGCTGTAAAGTCTGCTTTGAGGAAACAAATCTCAAATATATCCAGTAATAACTTGCTTACTGATTAGTAGCTGTTGTGGGTGGAGCGCTTCATAATTGTTGGATTTAAGGTGTATGTACAGACATGTAACATAAAATGTTTCATGTACTCCAATATTGTGAGACCTATAAGCTATATTTAGAAAAAAGTGAAAATTTATTGCAGGTTTTTTCTGATGAAAATAAAAAGATGTAGTGCACAACTTGTTTTAAAGTTCAAGTTTATTCATCATTTATTTAGTCATAAAGTAACATGTCTGTGCAGTTGGGAAACTAGTTCTTTTTTGGTAACAAGGGCTACAAAGTACTTAAAAAGAACCATGAACTTGGAACTGGGATACTGGGCATGCACTGATTCATATTCATAACCCTTGGGCTATGAATATGCATGTGCATGTGCCCAATACTGTGACTCCACTTTAGGAGCGCTTTAAGTACATAGCCCCTGTTACCGAAAATAAACTAGTTGTCAGAGTTCAGCATTCCGTCTAGTAACAACATGTAGTTAGTTGATCTCAGGTTGAAGATGACATGCATCAGTATCAGGAGGGGTACTGACATGTGCACTCTGGGAAAGCACTGAGGTCTGATTCCAGGTGATTACACCACCACTGGATGCAGCGCAGAACGATACGCTGAAACAGCAAACCCAGAAAAACGTGGAGTGCTGTTTCAGTGAAAGCTCACTTTGGATGCAGCGCAGGTAGCCTCCGCATGACAAAACAAGTAATGCTTTAGTTGCTTTCCACTAATAAATGTGGTACAGAGCCTGTCGAGTAAAAGGGGTTTAAGAGAGGTCCTGTCCCCTGCATAGTTTGCCAGCAAACATATTCTGCTTAACAATATAGAACTGCAACAATCCCACCCTGCTGACAGGAGGATATTCACCTGTGGGTGTCTGAAACATAGAAACATAGAAATTGTTGGCAGATAAAGACTGCCAGGCCCATCCAGTTTGCCCAAAAGCCCTACACTTAGTTTGTTGCCTCTCACCCGACCTGGTCAATGACTTTTCACCCTTTCCTTCCCACCTCTAAGGTTCCCTTACACCTGCCCTATGCATATTTAAACCCCTTCACTGAGCTCACCCCACCACCTCCTGTGACAGTTTATTCCATGTATCGACCACCTTCTTTATGAAGAAAAACGTCCTTACATTTTCCCATAGCTTGCCACCTTCTGATTTCATATCATGTCCCCTTGTTCTTGAACATGCTTGGAGGTGCAGCCTGTCTATAGCATGGGTGAGGCTAGGATGCTCCACACCATGGGATTCAATGAATGGTTGAAAAACTAGTGCAGAGCTCAGGGTTTTGGCTTCACTGGAAACTGGGGGTCCACCTGGAAGGATATAGGCCTATATTAGTGTGATGGTCTGCATCTGTCTGGGAGGATACCCAGGATTCTAGGTGATATGTTTAAATGCTTCATTGGCAAGCATTTAAACAAGACAAGGGGGAAGGCACTGAAAAGGAGCGGGAAAACCCTAGGCGGCCCCCATCCAACAAAACAGAGTAGTTAATGGGGCAAACACTAAGGTAAAGAAGTCTGTAGGGAGAAGGAAGGGAGTAAATGGTAAAAAAGGCAAAGGCAGTAAGAACAAGGATGGGGCTAAAAGGGGTAAGGTCATCAAACAATGGAGGACAATGAGTACCAGTGCCCATAGTCTGGATATCAAACTCCCTGAACTAGTGGCCTTGATAGAAGAGGGTTGCCTGGTTATCGTGGCAGTCACAGAAACTTGGTACACAGAGAACTATGACTTGGGATGCCAACATACCAAGGTACACAATCTGCAGGAAGGACAGGGAGGGTAAAAGAGGAGGAAGAGTAGCTCTCTACATAAGTGAAGGGATCAAAGCAACAAACCTAAGTGGTAAGAGGGGAAGAGAGGAGACACTGTGGGTCATCTTGAAGACAGAAAACTGCACCACAGTCTGCATGGGGGTTGTTTACTGACCCCCATCTCAGGGAGGAAATGGACAAGGAAATGATGGAAGGCATCCTTAGAATGACAGAAAAAGAGGAGATATTGTTGATTTGGGACCTGAATATGCCAGGTGTTAACTAGAGCACATTTGCTGCAGCCACATCCAAGAGCAGGATCCTTCTTGATGCCCTACAGAGGACATGCCTCAGGCAGCTAGTGTTGGAACCCACTTGGAAGGGAGAGCAGTCTTAGACCTGGTGCTGTCAAATGGGGTTGAGGAGGTGATCTCTGATTTTGAAGTGGGTAGCCATCTGGGAACGAGCGACCACCAAACAGTGTGGTTCACAATAAACACATCCATAGAGTCAAACCATACAAAAGTGAGAGTACTGGACTTTAGAATGGCTGACTTTGACAAAATGGAAGAGTACCTGCGGAATGCACAAGCAAATGGGCAGGAAGAAGTGGTGGAGGAACAATGAGGAAAAATCAAAACTGCCATCACAGAGGCAACAAGCCTTTGTGTGAAGCAAATAAACAAATCAAAAGGAAGGAAATAAAACACTATGGTTCTCAAAAGAGGTGGTGGGGAAGGTTAGGGAGAAAGATGGCATTCAGGAAGTATAAGGAATTGCAGATGAAGTGGGACAGGGATCTGTATCAGTTAAAGCAGAAGGAAGCGGGAAAGGCAGTCAGAATAGCAAATGCCCAAACGGAGGAAAACATGGACAAATCTGTTAAGAAGGGGGATGAAACCTTTTATAGGTACATTAGGTCGCTCCTGTAAAAAAGCTTTTAGCTTAGTGTGCTATTCCTGGTTAAACAACTAAATTAAAAAAAAAAAAAGATAGACCAAGGGAGGGATAGTGAGGTTTAATAAAGGGTAGTGGAGGGGGCAGAGGGTGACACTGAAAAGGCAGAGATACTGAATGAATGCATTTGCTCAGTATTCAAAAAAAAGAGGAGGGGGAGGTACCTAAGCCAAACAGTAGAAACACTCTGGGGGCGATACCAGTCCATTCACAGAAGAACGGGTCCAGAAAGAACTCCCTAAAGCTGAAGGTCAGCAAAGCAATGGGGCCTGATGGGATTTATCCCTGAATTCTAAAAGAACTAAGGGGAGAACTAGTGACAATACTGACTACCCTTTTTAACAAATTGTGGGAAGATGGTGTGGTACCCGAGGACTGGTGAGCAGGTGTGACTCCCCTTCACAAAATTGGGAGCAAGGCAGAGACAGGAAACTACAAACTTGTTAGCTTGGCTATAGTAATGCTGTAACCAAATGTGTTAGCCCTTGCTGGTGCCCAGAATTCGCACATATTGGTTGCAATTCCTAATCCCTCTCTAGGCTCCATCTGCTGCTGGTCTCTGGCCAAATGTAGAGTTTTGACACTCTTTCCTGCTATCAGATCTCCCCATCCATCTCTTTTTGCTTGCTGTAGCCTCTCTTCTTTTGCAGACTACACCCCTTTTACTTTGCAAGCTCACTCCCTCCTTTACAGACTTGTCCCTTAATATTTTTGCAGATCCTTAGCAGTTAGTGACCCCTGGCCAACCCTCACCAGAGGCTGGAAAGCAGCATACTCCAGATGGATACAGCATTCCATAGTGCACTTATCACTCCTCACGGAGTCAATGATGCTCCAACAGAAAAAATAAAGTAGTTGCACAGCATGTAGGCCCATAATAAAATACTGACCTCATTTACAGGGACCCTGGTTTTCCATTTTTACCGGTAACACCTGTAGCAATCACAGAATCCTGCTTGGTATGCGGATTTTGAATTATTGTACCGGTGCCTCACAGAAATTGCATGTCACTGCACAGACTCTCTAAGATTTCTGCATCTTTTTAAATTTTTTTTTGTTTTCTCTTTCTATGTCCCCTTCTCACAGCATCAGTCTCCACTTTACAGAGATCCCTTGGCTGGGTATCCCTTAGCCTCAACCCTAGGTAATGCTTAGGAGCTCCTGTGGATCTGCCCCTATCCTGCCTGGGTTGTACCCCCCCAGGTGGAAAGGGATGGGACCCCAGATCACCCCTCCACACTCCCTTAGTGTGTGTCGGGTAGCCCAGTGGGTCCCTCATGGAGCCTGGTTATGAAGTCTGGGGCACCTGGGTCCCTTCTGTCAGTGGGCGATGTGGGGTGATTATTCTTGGTTTTCTGGTCTCTGTCCCTGAGGGCACCGGCACTAGAGGAGATCCAAGGAGGTAGGTCATATAGTGACATGCCACTGCTCCAAATCCTGGCTAGTATCCTCCCCTCCTGATCACTCTGCAGCACCATTGCACCACCACCCATGGTCACACAGGTGGTGGTAAAGCAGCAGAACCTGCAGCCCACCCTCCCCAGAGGAGGAGATCAGTCCCCCTGGTGCTCTATCCTACTCCCCTGGCCATACCTCCAGCAACCCAAGTTCTCTTCTGACCCTGGGTCGCTGGCATTGCAAGCAGTAGTTCTACCACAGTGCCAGCAGGCCAACCCAGATTTCAGCATCTTAAAATGAATGCTTCTGTGCTTCGCATTCTTTCTGTTTTGCTGCATATAAAGTCAGTAAGGAAATCACCCGCACTGCTTTGTTGTAATCAGCCATTCAGTTTAACCACCAATGCTTCCCACCTACATGTCCATCACCTGAGGACTGCTTTCCTTCCTGAAACCACAGTTTTTTTGTAGAATGTGCCTAAGAGTCTACAAGTATCAGCAAACATGGGCAGGGCCACTGGAAAATTGCAAGAAAAGTAACCTGAAATTGCAGAGTCTTTTTGCAAAACTTGCTGGAAAATTGCAGGAGTTCTACTATAGATCCTGAGTGCTTCACAATAAATCCTTTACTGTTTTCTACAGCATATATTAGTCAGCATAAACTACTAAATGAATACACTGACACTTGAATATGTTTTAAATATGAAGAAAGACTTATGTTTCTAACATGAATCCTAAACGGATAAGATGTGTTGCCTCTTCCAAAATGTAAAAACATCTGCCTCATGCTGTGCTAGATTCTATTTAGTGAGCCACAGAAAATCAATATTAAATAAATCCAGAATAAACAAATGTTATCTGTTTCTGGATGTAGAATAATGAAGCCTGATCAAAAGCTATTTACAGTGCTCTGTCAACTATTCACCCATGTTGGTATAAGAAAAAATAAGCAGATGGAGTGGTGAATAACTCAGTTTTAGTAAAATGTTGTAAAGTGTTTAATGTTCATAATTTGTACTATAGGTACTGTGCACTATTATTAAAATTATATATTAAAACATTGTATATGGGTGTTATTATGGCTGGCAGTATAGCCTAGTGGTTAGAATAACAAACAGTGATTGAACTGGGAATATCCAGCAGACTTGGGTTTGATTCCCACAACCTCCACCTGCATGCTATGAGACTCCAAACAAGTCACTTAACCTTCCCAGTGCTTCTAGGTCACTCCTGAAAACAGGCAGTTCTGCCTAGTGGGCCTTACCTGGTTTACAAAGAATATGTAAAAAAAAATACCAATATATGTTTAGTACTACATCATAGAATAGTAGTCAGGGTACCATGTAATTTACTTGAGTTTTACTTGGGCTGCAATGATTTTGTATAGGTAAAGATAAATGTTCAACTACATTTTATGTGTTCTATAAGCTTGCTTTTAGATTTTAGTCAGGTTTTTATTGTATTCTTTGCATATGAGAATCTAGGTTGTAGATTGCTAAGTGCAGAATCACTGTTACCAACTAGCTTATTGAAGTTTATAATCAGCAGGGCCATCCAAAATCCTCAGCTGTTTGAATGAAAACTAGTCTGAATGAAAGTAAGTTCACAAGGAAAAAGCTGCCTTATTACTTATGAAAAGACTTCACAGTCAGCACCCCATTTAGGTGAATTAGATCATTTGCACCTTTTCTCCCATCTGCTGTTTCAGTCTCTGTGACAACAAAAAGTTTTCTGATAGACTGCTTCAACAAAAAGCAAATGTGAAGTATTTAAGTGTACTTATGTTTGGCCAGTGGATTTTGAAAGCACATTCAATTACATATAGAAGGTAGGACCCCAGGGATTGTATGATGCTGGTGGGCAGAGTGGTGCTCACTTCACATCTGAGCTCAGACATGAAAACTGGGAGACACCCTTTTCATGGACACCAAGTAAAAAAAAAGCATCCACATGTCTGGGAGATGCATGAATCCATTTGAAGGTCCTCCACTAATAATAGTCAAAGAATACAATAAAAACCTTACCAAAATCTAAAAACAAGTGTATAAACACATAAAATGTAGTTCACTGACCTATGCAGCCAGTATAGTGTTATGCTTGTGTAACTGTTAGTTTTGGTTGTGGCCGTTCGCACTCTATTCCAGAGGAATTACCACCCTGTAGGGGTGTGAAGCAAGGAACTCTCAGAGAGGGTTCTGCCCCTAGAGGTGCCACGGGATGGTTCCTGTGGCTAAAGGTACCTTAGGAATCCCCAAAAGAAATGTAGTATCATCCCCAAAGGAGGCAACATGATGCGTATGAGCAAGCAGTAACAGTGACGTAGAAGCAGTAACTGGAACATAGTAGTAGAGAAGAATAGTGATAGCTTGCATTGAGAGAAGGGGATCCCCTAAGGAGAGAGGGAATGGCAGGACATTCTCCACCTCCATCCAACAACAGAACCTACCTAAGGAAACTAGGGGAAAACTATACTAAGTGTTATGACCTGAGGCAACGGAGGAGAGAAAAAAACCCTATGAGGAGGAAATCTCTGGGGATCCAAGGCCTAGGTCACCTTCCCTCCAGGCTTGGGAAAATGTATTTAGTGAGGCTCTGCAGCTGCAGTTTGGGAAACCCAATTAAAGAGAGGTGGAAAATATTCCAATTTAGAGGAAGGCTCTCACTCAAACCCTCTAGTGGGAATGTCTTGGAAGGTTGCGAGAAAACTCTGCAACAATACGAGCATCCAAGGCGCAGGAGGAGAGCAACAACTGCTGAGGCACTCACCTGGCCTACCTACCCTAAATCAAACCAAGTGAACTAGAGGTAGTCGTGGGGAGAATTCGGTGAAGGTGCCTTGCTAGGGAAACCACTAAAGTCAATGGCCAACCGTTATAGTGGAACACTCAAGCCAAAGGAGATCGTCGTAACCACCCTTCATTGCTAGTCTTCAATTCTACACCAGGAGCTGCTGTTGCATAGCAGGCAGTTAAATCCAAGCCCGGGGCGAGGACATTCCCAGCTATGGGCCAGGTGAGAAGGATCCCACCCCAAGTTGGACATGCTTGATGATGCGAACTAAATGCAGAGCGAGACCGTCGGCTGCAAGAACCTGCGCCAGATTAGAATGGCTGGCATGCCCCAGAACTGACTGAGAACTGTAAAGCTGGTGAGCTGAATGAGCACGGCGTGCTGAGATCATAAGGAGCATTGAGTGCTGAGACCTTGCAAGGTTGGATGCAGATAGAGAGCAGTAGAATCCCAGGCGAAGCCGAGGGGATAGCACTAGGCATAAAGCAATGGTTTGCGTAAGCAAGGAGCAACGGTTGCATAAGCAAGTGGGGACCTGATAGGTCAGTAAGCAATAGCAATAGGTGGACCTGCATAATGACCGTATTAGCAAATAAACAGCATTGATTAGGGGCAAGCCAGCCAGACATGAATAGGCAAATCAAGGTGACAAACTCTGAGGATTTTCAGTGGCAAAGACAGATTTAGAACAAAATTAACTAACCACATAGGCTATGACCCCCCAAACACCTCCCAGTCCCCACTGTAGGACAAACAAGGAAGCAATGAAAGGCCGAGAACCACATGCAGATATAAAAGCTAGTTTAATAGCCTCAGCAGAAGCTTCAGCTAACCTCAGAGTAAACAAGGTAGAATAGGAATGGGTGTAAACAATGCAACAGCAGGAAGCAAGTGGGCCTGTACAGCAGTAGTTAAATGAGTACAGTGTTAAACACAGGCACTAGGTACATAGTAATTAAAGTAAACAGTCAGCAGCAGTGGCTGAAGTTGTAGGTAACTAAAAGCAGTAGCATGAGCTCTGAGTAGGTTTGCAGTTGCAGTGCAGTAGATTGAGAGCTGTAACTGAAAGCAAGCAGAATGAGCTCTGTAGTAACAGTATGCTAGGAGTTTTAAAAAATAAAAGCCCCCAAGAGAGGAAACCAAAACACAGCAAAACAGGGAAAGGCCCCCCCCAAAAAAACACAAGAAACAAAACACAGGGAAGCACACAGCTGGAGGAAAGATACAAACCAGAAGCAGGAAAACAAACACTGAAGTCCAGCAGAGACACACACAGAAACAGCAGGCTTGGGGGTGGGGTGGGGGGCAGCCAGCTAGGAGGACAAACCAACATAACCTCCAGCTGCAAAGACAAAATGCTTCACAATGAGGCTGAGAGGAACTGCTTATATAGCTCAGGAAGTGGGAGTGGCTGGCTGCTTGGCCATTGAATTACAGGTAAGCCTTTCAATTGAACATTTATCTTTACCTATACAATAGTAGTCAAATTAACCAGCCTTGGAGTGGGTCCCATGGTGGTAGCCTGGGTAAAACATTGGCTGAACAACAGGACACAGAAGGTAATTGTAAATGGAGTCCACTCTGAAGAAAGTGGGGTTACTAGTGGGGTACCGGAGGGTTCAGTACTGGCTCCAGTCCTTTTTAATGTCTTTATAAGTGACATTGCAGAGGGACTGGAAGGAAAAGTATGCCTCTTTGCAGATGACACAAAGATCTGCAACAGGGTTGATACACAAGGAGGCGTGGAAAGGATGAGAAGGGACTCAGAAAGGTTGGAGGAATAGTCAGAAGTATGGCAGCTTGGATTCAATGCAAAGAAATGCAAAGTTATGCACCTGGGAATCAAAAACCCAGGGAAGATTACACAACGGGGAGGGGGTAGTAACAACAACAGAAATGGAAAGGGACCTGGGGGTAATCATATCAGATGACCTTAAGGTTGGCAAGTAATGTGAGAAGGTGGTAGGGAGGGCTGGGGGGATACTGGGATGTATAGGGAGAGGCATCACCAGCAGAAAACAGGAAGTTGTTATCCCCCGTACAGATAGTTGGTGAGACCCCATCTGGAGTACTGTGTCCAGTTCTGGAGACCCCATCTCTGCAAGGACATAGACAGGATGGAGGCAGTTCAGAGGAGGGCAACTAAAATGGTGCAGGGTCTGCAAGAGAAGCCATACGAGGAGAGACTAAAGGAGCTTAATATGTATACCCTTGAGGAAAGGAGGGAGAGGGGGGACATGATAGAAACATTTAAGTACCTCAGTGGAATCAACAAAGTCCAAGAGGGTAGCATCTTTCAGAAAAAGAGATGTGCAAGAACAAGGGGACACAATTTGAAGATAGAGGGGGGACAGCTCAGGGGCAATGTGAGGAAGTATTTTTTCACAGAGAGGGTGGTGGACGCATGGAACAGCCTTCCTGAGGAGGTTGTGGGGTCTAAAACTGTGGGAGAATTCAAGAATGCATGGGACAGACATAAGGCAATTTTTGGGGAGGGTAGGAAGAAATAGGCTGTTGGTTAAATAGGATCTGCAGCTTATCCTCTAGGTAGGGAAATGGGCAGACTAGGTGGGCCAAGCGGTCCTTATCTGCCATCAAAGTCTATGTTTCTATGTTTCTATAACTTGTACATTTATTAGGTGAAGACACTTTATTTCAAAGAAGCAAATTCAAGCAATTTTTTTTTTGCTCCTCCTACCCCCTGGCCATCCACTCCTTCAGGCCTGCCAAGGTCCCCTACCACCGCTGTTGAGTCCCGACCACCATCCATTGTCCCTTACTGCTGTGCTACCAGGTAACCCGAAGTAACCCTTTATTGAGTGGGCCCCTACCCCTGTGGGAGGCTACCAGGGGAGGAGAACTGCCCCAAAGAGCTTCCTGTGTATCCTGGAGATGGCAGGGTCAGAACTGACACATGTCTGGGGCTTCCGGCTTATGGAGGGACCAGCAGCCGTCCTCCGGTTGGCCAGTGGCTGTTTTTCCATTTTCTTGGGAGCGTGACAGGCCACATGATGCCAAGGCACAAGCTGACATTCGTCACGCTCCCTCCCGCAGTGAGGGCTGATGTGTTGTCGTGCCTCTGGCCTCCACCAGGGGACAGAAAATGCTGAGTCGTGAACCCACCCTCCCTCCTAGGAGAAGGTGAGTGGTTGTTGGACACTCAAGCCTTCACCCACCAGCTGGCCTCCCAGCACCCAAGTCTGTTCTCTAATCCTGGTCAGCAGTGTCACAAGCAGAAATCCAATTCATGCAGTTAAATTATAGATAGGAAAAAACAAAGGTAGTCCACCTTAGCGGTGATGGTTCAGATTAATTCACATCTGAGTTCTAACAAGCAAAGAGACCACTTTATTTGTAACTTGTGCATGTGGGGTGTGGGTGTTGAAGAAAGGGAATCATAATGCTGTCACTACTGCCATCACCCCAGAGGAATGTGGACTGCGTTGTTGCCACTGCCATCACACCGAAGGGGTGGGGGCTGTAGTGCTTCTGCCATCACTTCTGGTGGATGGGGAATGTAGTACTGCTGTTATCACATCTAATGGATGGAGGCCACGGTGCTGCTGCTTCTGTCACACCTGAGGGAGGGAGGTTGTAGTGCTGTTGCTGCTGCCATCACACTAGAGGGATGGGGCTGTAGTACTGTTGGTGCTGCCATCACACCTGAGGGATGGGGAGGTACTGCTGCTTCCATCACACCATAGGGATGGGGGCTGTAGTGCTGCTGTTGCCATCACATCTTGAACCTAAAATAACTTTAAATTGGTACAAGGATGGAAGGATGTGCAATAGTGGAGGTCAAAATTGCTAAATTGCATGTTAGCAGAGTTAAAAATTGTTAAATAAAGTACACAGAACCAAATACCAGTAAAAACAGATTTTGGCTTAGCAGACATCGGTAACAATACCATTTTTTACATTGTGCAAAATGGAATATACCCTTTCTCAATCCCGGTAAACCAGTGTCCCTGCTTATTTGCTGTTCGGTTCCCCTGTTAGCCTTGTCTCTTACCCATTTCATCAGTGAGCCTCCCAACTGTACAGGTCTACAGGAGTTGGCAGTATTTGCAGATAGCACATTGCTGGCATTGAAAAATAGAACAGTTCTGTTCATGAGGCAACACACACAATTACAACTTTGGTGTTACTTAAACATCATTAATAATCTAAATGGACAGTGGTGAGGCCTTACTCCCTTTAGCAGACTGTTATTGAAGGCCCCACTCCAGCTTTACCAGCTCCCTGATCTTCATATTGTAGGTTCTTATCTATTTCTTTGTAGACTTGCGCTCCATTCAGCACCCCACATCCCTTTGGTTTGCAAACTCTGATCCTCTTCCTTTGCATGCTCACCATCTTAATAAAGTGCCCCCTTTGTGCTCTCCCTGTAATCATTAACCAGTTTTGCAGACACACTGAAAAAGTACAGGTCCCAGGAGGATATATGTCTCCTCCTTATAGTGCACTGCACAAACTGTAGCTCCTTCCCTTCTGCTTTTGTTCACTATGGAGCATAGCTTCAAGGTTGGACATAAAAGAATTAACCATGCTGAGCACAGATGATGCCGTTTTCCTGCACATCTTTGCTCCGGCCACACCATGCTTTTTGCTGCTGTGTTTGGTCCCACAAGAAACCAGGCCTAATGTCTTAGGATCCCTCTTTATTCAATCATTTCCTTATCATTTTACAGACATGCTGCAAAAATACAGCTGTTAGGAGGTACTCCATCACAGTAAAGTGCTTTAAATGAACTGCTGCTGTTCCCTTCTCACTATCCCATGAAGGCTCATTCCTAAGCATAGCTTCAGGCAGAACATAACATTACCTACCCACTCAGTGGCTCAGTGGTGGTTCTACCACCCAAGATATTGCCAACCCAAGGTTCAGGAGCGGACACAGATCACTAGGGGGTCAATCAGTGGAGGGGGGAACAGATTGTGTTGCAGGAACAGCTCTCCTCTCCTCTCCTCTCCCAAAGGGTGGGAGCAGCCATTGCTGTCTCTGACTGCCACCAGGTGGAGGCCTGATGACAGTGCAGATTGCAGGTGAGTTAAAGAGAGGGCTTGTGGTTATGTGGTACATGCATGCCTCCACATTCACATGCTTGCATGCTGCCATGGTGAGGGAACAGGAGAAAACAGAGAATGGAGCCAGGTGGAGGCCTGATTATTGTGCAGGTAGCGAGTGAGTTAAATGGTAGGGTCGTGGGTCCAAGGTCCATGTATGCCTCCACATGCACATGCTTGCATGATGCCATGGTGAGGGAACAGGAGAAAACAGAGAATGGAGCCAGGTGGAGGTCTGATTATTGTGCAGGTAGCGAGTGAGTTAAATGATTGGGTCATGGGTCCAAGGTCCATGTATGCCTCCACATGCACATGCACGTGTGTACATACCACCATAAGGAGGGAAAGGGAGAACATGGAACATGGAGCCAGGTGAGGTTAATGAAGCTCCGTCTCCTCCCTTCTCAGCCCACACTTTGAACCAAGGGAAAGCCCATCCTGGGCTGAACCACTTCAAGAGTGGAAATTATCCCACTCCACCCCCCCAAAAAAAGGCATCTGATGGAGACCCACTCAGTGTGTCTATTAAAATATTAAAGGCCCTGCTGGGCTGATACTGGAACCCGCAGTGATATAAGCCACTCCTGGGCTGAGACCTGCTCTGAGCAGAAATGCTTGATTAGCAGGTAAGGGGAAGGGTGTTGGGAGGTGGTAACTGGGCCAAACTGCAGATTAACGGCATGCACGTGACAACATAAAGCCCAGACTCCTGTTACTAATTGAAGAGGCCACAGCCTATTGGGTGTCTTGCCTCCTACCCATTCCCTTTCCCCACTCTTGAAGTGGCACCGTGTGGCTCCTACAACTATCTGTCTGTTGGTATCATGGCCCATCCAGAACGTCAGTTTTCAGTACAGCTTCGTGATCATAACTCCCTCAATGTTAGAGTCTATATCTGGTTTCCTTATAGCACTTGGACATGTAGATTGCAAACCAAAGTTAATAGCTCTGTCTGTAAATGGTGCCTATACACTCTCCTGTGGCTGCTCTCTGGCCCTGGCATCTGACTTAGGACAGCTGTGGGAGGTTGTGGGCATGCCACAAGGGGTTCTTCTTTCAAAATGCAGATGGGAGAGAAGGCAGGATAAACCAAAGATAAAATCTGTATAACTAGAATATCAGTAAGTTAAAACAAATTTGCAATTTGTGAAAATATTAATTGTGTCATGCCTCACACTGAGATGTGGCCCATTTAGAAATGTCATTGCCCTTTAGCTGTTAGTTCTCATGTAATGTCCTGTGCTAATTATTGACTGACTGAATGAGCTGGTATTCATAACTTTCAACTGTTACACCAAGATATTTGTTTGAATTGCTGGCAAACTAGTTTTAGCGTGTCTCTTAAATTACTGTTTTTATTTGAACAATTGCAGGAAAATGAAGATCCAGTAACCTACATGTGGAAGAGACTCATGCTTGCCTTTTTCTGGTAGCTGACAGACAGCTGCTTCATTGCCATTGGTGAAACACCTGCAATCGCATTGCCATTGGTAAAACACCAGCAACCATATTTATAAGGGAAGCGTTTCCTGGAAGTATACATTATATAGTGGGGTATTCATGCTTTATATAGTGGAGTAGTAGAGTTTTCAAATGACCTACCCTAAATTCCTCGCAACTGATACAGACTAAAGTGATTAGTGGTGAGATGCATCAGAGCGATGTTACCACATCATTCAAAAAGGCAGTTTCAGAGCTCAAAGTTCATTTCACCAAAACAAAAAAAAGCAACATTAATTACTGGACTAAGGTATTAACAAAAAAAGTGCAGTCAATTTGGAAAAATCACTTTTATTAGAAAACTGGTAATTCTTGGGTTACAATTCTGTAAAATTAGTTGCAGTTGCTGATACTTAAATTATGTCCATATGTATTCTAGTTTTAATGGAATTATTGATGTGAGCACTTTACTTTAAATTGATTTCTAAGATTCATGGATGTAGTACTTTATTTGGTAGCTTAAAGTAAATGTGTGATGTAGGTGTTTGGGCTTCATAGCCAGCTACCCTGGGGCAGCGATAGCCCCTCTGTGCTAAACTAAAAAATTTTCATGCAGCCTATGTAGTTTGGGAAGGGATCGTAATGCTGACCAAACTGCCAGTCAATCCCTTCCCACTTCCTTGTCTGCCTGCACTCCCCCATTTTGTGATGTGGTACCAGGGAAAGCGTGGGGACACTCCCCATACAAATCAATGGGGATGACTTTCAAAACAATTTTACATAACTTTAAAGTACATTTTGATAAAAATTAAAGCCACAGGATAACTAATAGGGTTCTGTTACTATACTATACTTGCTGGTGCCTTCGGTTCACCAGTGGGGTCAGGTGGACAGTCTACCTCCTCTGGAGGGGGGTCAGTTGAGCACCCATCTCAGTTGTCAGCCTCCTTGGAGCCACAACCACCCTCGGTGTCATGATATGAGCTACACACTGGCTCTGTACTGGTGGGGCCCTCAACCCCATCCGCCGGCTCCGCTCTACCACCTGGCACAGTTTCCAAAGCTGGTGAGCAGGGCAGTGCCATAAGTGCGGCGCGGCCTTCGTTCAGTGCTGCATGCAGTTTCAAATCTGGTAAGGTGCCGAGGTGGCCTCCCTTCCGGTCACCCTGCTCGCTTTCTCTTTGGAGGAGGAGGAGAATGGGTCTGGTCATGACTGGTCAACTCCCCCTGAGGAGCTTTCGGGATCTGAAGAGTCTTGCCTTCCTATAAGGCCTAGTGGCAAGGCTTTGAAGGTTTCATCTCCTCCTCCGACTGGCTCTGTCTCTGGGGCCACCATCTCTGAGTCCTCCAGCACTGTTTACAGTGCTGGGGACTCTCACGGTGCCGTAAGATGAGGCAGCACCATCCCTAGTGCTGTGGAAAAGGGTGGCGCCATCTCCAGTGCCATGGAAAAGGATAATATCATCCCCGATGCCATGGGGAAGGTTGGTACTGATGATGGAGTGAGGTCAGGGAACAGTGCCGGGTCTAGAGGCGGCACTGGTCCCAATGCAAAGTCAGAGGCTGGAACCTCTGGAGTGGCCAAATCTGGCACCGAAGCTGAGAGTGGCACGGCTTCTATTTCCTTGTTAGGGGTTAACTTGGGGGTTGCTAGGACAGGTTTGCAGACACCTGTGGCTCCTCCAGAATTGCCCCACTTAATACCTGAGGGATGGATGAGGGGTAGGTCTCTTTCTGAGGGGGAGGACTTGAGAGTGCCTTGGATGGCCCAGGGGTCTTCTCTCAGAGCTGCTGGTGGCTCTGGTAGGAGCCACAACGCTGATCCCTCATGTTTTTGCTTTCCCTCAGTTTAGAGGGCCTGCATCTGGTGGGGTTAGGGGCCACCCATGAGGGCCAGACCTGCCCTAGTCTCCTCACTTTGGGGCTTCTTCCTTAGAGCACCACTTGGGTTGCACCTGCATGGTTGTGTGACCTTCTGTGGCTTTGTTGCATAGCCCCACCATCTGGTAGTGGTCACTTGAACATGTCCTGATGCCCTACTTGGGATCATCCTCCAGTTTGCCAGTCTCCTCCTCCTTCTTCAGATCCTCTGCCCAACCCTTCTGCTCTCCCAGGTTTTTAGGGTCCTTCCGGGTCCCTGTTGTGGGATCAGTTCAGGGAGTCAACTGCAGCCTTTCCTCACTACCTTAGAGCTCTGGACCAGGCCATTTTTAGACCTCAACCCCCTGCTTAAAGAACTAAGGGTAGAACTAGTGACATCGCTGACTACTCTCTTTAACAAATCATGGGAGGATGGGGTGGTACCTGAGGACTGGAGGAGGGCAGATGTGATTCCTTTTCACAAAAGTGGGAGCAGGACAGAGGCAGGAAACTACAGACCAGTTAGTTTGACCTCAGTAGTAGGGAAAATGATGGAATCACTTCTGAGGGAAAGAATTGTTGAGTACCTAGAGGCCAGTGGGGCACAGGACACAAGGCAGCATGGATTCATGATGGGAAGGTCATGTCAGACGAATCTAATAGATTTCTTTGACTGGGTGACCAAAGTAGTAGACCAGGGAGGGGCTGTGGACATGGCCTACTTAGATTTTAGCAAGGCATTTGATACAGTCCCACACAAAAGATTAATACACAAGTTAGCCAGCCTTGGAGTGGGCCCCAAGGTGGTAGCCTGGATAAAAAATTGGCTAGACAACAGGATGCAAGGGGTAGTAGTAAATGGAGTACACAGTGAAGAAAGGAGGGTTACTAGCGGGGTACCGCAGGGTTCAGTACTGGGACCGGTCCTTTTTAATGTCTTTGTAAGTGACATTGCAGAGGAACTGGAAGGAAAAGTATGTCTCTTTGCAGACGACACAAAGATCTGCAACAGGGTTGATACACAAGATGGAGAGGAAAGGATGAGAAGGGACTTGGCAAGGTTGGAGTAATGGTCAAATGTATGGCAGCTCAGATTCAGTGCAAAGTGCAAAGTAATGCACATGGGAAACAAAACCAAGGGAAGAGTACACAATGGGGGTGAGATACTGACAACAGTAAAAATGGAAAGGGACCTGGGGGTAATTATATCAGATGACCTAAAGGTGGGCAACAATGTGAGAAGGCAGTAAGGAAGGCTGGGGGGATACTGGGATGCGTAGGAAGAGGCAACAATAGTAGAAAACAGGAAGTTGTTATCCCTCTGTACAGACAGTTGGTGAGACCCCATCTGGAGTACTGTGTGCAGTTCTGGAGACCCAATCTCCGCAAAGACATAGACAGAGTGGAGGCTGTCCAGAGGAGGGCAACCAAATGGGTGCAGGGTCTGCATCAGAAGACATACGAAGAAAGACTGAAGGAGCTTAATATGTATACCCTTGAGGAAAAAAGGGAGAGAGGGGACATGATAGAAACATTTAAGTACCTCAAGGGAATCAACAAAGTCCAAGAGGGTAGCATCTTTCAGAAAAAGAGATGTGCAAGAACAAGGGGGCACAATTTGAAGATAGAGGGGATGGCTCAGAGTAATGTGAGGAAGTTTTTTTTTTTATGGAAAGGGTTGAATGCATGGAACAGCCTCCCTGAGGAGGTCGTGGGGTCAAGAACAGTGGGGGAAATCAAGAATGCATGGGACAGACATAAGGCAGTCCTAGTGGGGGGGTAGGAGGAAGTAAGCTGTTGGTTAACTAGGATCTGCAGCTTATCTGTTAGGTAGGAAAATGGGCAGACTAGGTGGGCCAAGCGGTCCTTATCTGCCATCAAATTCTATGTTTCTATGTTTCTATGTTTCTATGCTGCATCCAGACCTGAATCAAGCTCCTTCGCCTCCTCATCTTCTTCTCCTGAGGAAGAAAACTCCTTGGTCCACTTGTCTTCAAAAGCTGATATCACCAGCTATCAAGGGTCTGTCGAGGTTGACGGAGGAGTGCCACATTTCCAATTTCTCAAGTTGCAATCCTGCCCATGTAACACAGGTTATCCTGGGAGAGTTAACATCAGACAATGTGCCATTCTCCGTGTCTTGTTCCTTTTCAGAAAGTGTCCCATCGGGTCTGGAAGTCTCCCGCTTACCCATCTCCTGCCTAGAGGGACTGCCAGTTCAGGTATTGTGCCCCCCCATGGGTCTCCCAGCATGTTACCTCACCCCACCCTTGGGGATATTCTCTAGATACAGCTTCTGGGCATCATCACCCTAGACTTGACTGTGCCCCGGAGTTCGACTCAGCTGAGTTTAACCACTGGGGGAGATGGATCTTCTTGGCGTGTCTTCATTTATGTATTTTAGCACATCAGGTCCCTATGGCTGTCTATGCTAGACACTTATGGATTTTACTGGGACAGCTCCTAGCCACTTTGCCTGCCACTGAGGCAACCAGGCAGGCCATCTGTTTACTTCTGGCCTAGAGCTTGCAAGGCACCTCTCAAGGGCATCTTACGATGCTAATGAGGTAGCTTCTAGATTGGTAGGATCTGCAGTCTGTGTGAGATGGGAAGCATGACTTTGCCTTTCTAGATTATCGCCCTTGGCCCGGTGTAGGGTGATCGCCTCCCCCTTTCCAAGGAGCTTTTTTTTCTCTTGCAGGGTGAGATAGGAATTGGCAAGGTGCCTTCTTTCTACCAGGTCTTGGGAGTCTCTGTCTCATCCTGACCAGTCTCTGGCCTCTGCAGACCTGCAAGGGGCTCTCCCCCTGTGGTCCTCCCCCACAAAGGGCTGAGGGAAATGTCTATCCTCAGGGATGTGCCAGATCCCCTTCAGGGGGCTTGGTACTCACCCACAAGTGATGAATGGTGAAGATATTTACAGGAAGATTTGAAAATTACATACCTACTGTCAGTTTTGATCATCTTGGTTATCTTCACTATTCATCACTGCTTCCCCCGCCCACCATCCCCTCTGGTGCCTCAACTTCTGAGCAGTACCTCCTCTATGCTTGCTTACTCTTCTGTGGGGTAAGCCCTTGTTTCTCTACTCTGTTCATTCTGGGAGCTTTTTCTCCTTGTGAGGGGAGGACAAGCAGGGTTCCCCCTTTTGCCCTTGATGATGGGGGCTCCTCAGATCTCTCTCTCTCTCTCTGTCTTGCCCTCAAGACAAGAGTTCAGTTGCTTTAAGCATTTAGATCTGTGAGCATTAAGGGCCCGAGGACCTCTCCCCTTCTCCTTAAACCATTTGGTTGACATAGGGCAGTGCCTCTCTTCCCAGGAACTCTTGTCCCTTGCCTTGCTCAAAATCTGTTTTTGGCTTAACAACTACAGAATCTAAAATTCTTTTGGGAGGTCCTTCATCTTGGAGTGGACTCTGTCCCCATCCCAGTGCCCTAGGACAGCTTCAGAGACACCAGCACCCTACTCGCTGGGGACTTGTTCAGGTGCCTCCTATATTCCTCATTCTGGGTCATTTTTTCTCTGGCTAGCTTTGCTCAAAACAGACTGGTCTCTTTTCAGTTAGAGACAGGCTGATCTCCCCTATTAAGGAGCATCTGGTGAAGGTCAGGTGGAGGCAGCCTTGACATCCTTCTTTTTCCCTGGGGAGAGTAGGGTGTTGAGGGGTCTCTAATATTTCTTTGCTATCCCTTCTTATTCTGATTCTTTTTCCCTGAACCCTTCCCACTTCTCTATTCCCTAGGACTGCCCAGTGGTTGGAGCCTTTTCCTAGGCCACACCCTTAGATAGCCTCCCTCTCCTCCTGTATCAGATTTTTCTTCTCTCTGTTTGTATAATTTCCTTTTACCATCTCTAGGGCTCCCTTGATCCATCCTCTATTTTTTCTTTATTGCTAATTTCACTCTCTCTGGCAGATGGAATTGAGGTGAGGGAAGAGTCAGTGTTGGTTACTGGCTGACACTCAAACAGCATGCTGTGTGTCATCCCTGACGGAGGCACCAGCCTTGACGCAGACTCCCCCCAAAGCAAAAAAATTGTAAACTAATAGCTCCCACAGGGTCATAGCACCTCCAGTGTATACCCACCAGTGATGAATGGTGAAGATATCTAAGAAGGTCTATAATTATGGTAGGTATATAAATTTTCATTTTTGTGTGCTGCAGTGCCTGCATGCCTCATAAACTGCACTATGCATTCATGTTTTGTTACTGTACCTGCATTGTTAGCTGTTTGTTTCTCAGTGGTAGTGATGCTCTGGTCATGTAGTTAGCATGCCCTACTTCCACAGTGCAAGCCAGGAGTGCTGTTGTGTCCTCACTAACTGATTTTTCCTCTTGGGGCAGTTTCTTATATTGGGATATGAAATATCATATGTTACCTGAAACAGCATGCATTTATCGTATGGTATTTCTTTCATGAATGTAGCCTGATAGGTGTTGCATTTCAGTTGGTCTCCTGTTCCCACCTACTGATATGGTTTTAATACACTGAAAATAGTTGCTGAATTTAAATTATGAATGTCACTGACAACTGATCTGTGTGCATGTTGACTGTTGATTGTCAATGTGCTGTATAACAATGGAAACTTCACCAAAATTGTAACCTGTTCAATAAAACTTGAAATGATATATTGCTATTTGCTTGTTTATTTTGGAATGGATTTGGCAGTGTGTTTTTCATAATTCACAACAATGCAGAGTTTTTAAGGACCATAGAAGGAACACTAAGGTGAAAGTTGGCATGGAGGAACTAGGAGGTTAAGAGACTTACTGAAGGTCACAAAGGGTGGGATGCCAAGAGAAGTGTTCTGGGTAGATGCAGTGTTTACAGGTTGGTTTGCAAACCTCTTGGATATTACCTCACTGTCAGATTCAACAAGGAGTATTGGGATCTGCTTGTAGGCATTGAACCAGAGGGTATCCTGGTTCACTGTCCAGTACTCTAAACATCATCGAGCAGGTGAGCTAGTACTACAGGGGATTATATTGTGGACCTGGCTTGCATCACTGAGACCTGGCTGGATGGAAATCCAGGTCCCACTTTGGAAGCTATGACTCCAGCCAGGTACTCGGTGATGCATCGCCCGAGATTGGACCGCAGAGGTGGGGGGGTTGCAGTCTGTTTCAAGACAGAATTGGACCTCACGAGTGTGGTTATGGGGGAGGCTGAGTCCTTTGAGTGCACAGTGGTAGCGGGTGTTGGCGTTCAAATCTTATTCATCTACCATCCACCAGGAGATGGGAGACGGTTCTTACAGGAAGTGGCAGACTTCATCGTCGACATGTCGTTCGAGTCACCCAGATTGATGGTTCTGGGCAACTTCAAAGCCTGGATCGACGATGAACTCTCGCAATTTGGTAATCACTTCCTCCAATTAATGATTTCTTTGGGCTTTACACAGGTGGTTTCCACCGCTACTCATAAATCTGGGCACTCTTTGGACTTAGTCTTTCTCCTTGGGATTGATGCTTTCGATTTGGGGGTGGAACCAGAAGTTTGGTCAGACCACTACATGGTGAGGTTCAATTTGAGTACCCCCCCCAAGAAGGCCTACCCCTGTGGAGATGGCGAGATACCGCCCTTTATGGGATATTACACCTCAGGGCCTTGCGGCGGTTCTCGACCTCTTGTCCCCTGCGTTGGCGAGCAGTAGTCCAGAGACTGTGGTGACTGCCTATAATAAGGCTGTTACACTGGCTCTGGATACTATTGCTCCTGTTCATTTAAGCCCCCTCTCCCTTCGTCCCAAGGTGCCCTGGTTTGATGGGACTCTGAGGAGATGAGGAGACAGGGCGAAGATTAGAGCGGCTGCTGGTGCAGATCCGCCCTTGATGCCGACCGCCTTAGATTGATGGACCATTATTCTGTCTATCAATCTGCAATCTCCCATAAGAGGCAGAATTCCTGTCCAGGGAGATTGCAGTAGCCAGGAATCGACCGGCTCAGCTTTTTCGAACTGTGGACAGGCTGTGCAACCCAGCCTGTCTACAAGTTCGGAAGGCTTTTTCACAATTAGAGTGCGAGGAGCTCGCTCAATTCTTTGCTAATAAGGTGGCTGACATCAGGATGGATTTGCATCCGGTGGCTTCTAAGGGGGATGCCGTTGAACAGCATGAGTTCACAGTACCTCTGTCTTCGTGGTGTTCCTTCAGCAGGCCAGACTTTGTGGATGTCATGAGGATTATCCATGGTGTGCGCCTACGAGCTGTAGTTTGGATCCTGGGCAGACTTCCCTAATATTGGGTTGTTGTGACATCATCGGCCCAATCCTTGTGCAAATAGTCTGGTGCTCCTTGGAATCAGGTGAGTTTCCTAGCTCCCTGAAAGAGGCAATGGTGACACCCCTCTTGAAAAAAGCTTCCTTGGACCCGACTGTTTCACAAATTACAGACCTATCTCAAACCTTCCCTTTATTGGGAAGGTGATTGAGAAAGTAGTGGCGTCCCAATTGGAGAACCACTTAGCCATCCATGGCATCTCACAGACCCTTCCAATCAGGTTTTAGTAAAGACACAGCACTGAGACTGCGCTGGTTCGAGTGCTTAATGATCTCTTGAGGCGAGAGACCAGAAAGGCGTTCTATCCTAGTTCTTCTTGATCTCGTCAGCTTTTGACACACGTGGATCACGTGGTGTTGCTAGCACGCCTGAGGCAGATTTGTGGAATATCGGGAACCCGTCCTTAGATGGTTTACCTCATTCTCACTGGAAGATCACAAAGGGTTGTGTCAGGACTCTCCTCCTCTATGTCTACCTTTGTTATGTGGGGTGCCTCAGGGTTCTGTGCTGTCTCCCATGTTATTTGGGGTGTATATGCTGCCCCTCGGAGACATTATAAGATGGTATGAGCTGAGGTTTCATTGCTATGCAGATGATACCCAGCTATACCTGTCTTTTGCTTCTGACCAGGATAGAGCTGTCTCAGTGTTTAACAGCTGTCTGAGAGAAATCCAGGGTTGGATGGATTCTAGCTGGCTGAAGTTGAACACAGAAAAGACAGAGGTTTTGGTGGTGGACCCAGGCTGTCAGATAGAGGGGTCGCCTGTTGTTGCAACGTCAGGAATTTTTCTTGGGGGTGTTTCACTTCCGACCTCTGAACAGGTGCGTAACCTAGGGGTTATCTTGGATGACAGGCTGACACTGCATTTGCAGGTGTCAGCTGTCGTCAAGACTTCCTTTTACCATCTTAGGAATATTGCTAGAGTGAAACACCTTGTTCCGTCCAACATGTTACCTATGCTGGTCCACGCCTTTGTGTCCTCTCATCTGGACTACTGCAACTCCCTGTATTTTGGGCTTTCTGGGGTTGAAATCTGCCACCTTCAGCTAGTGCAGAACGCGGCAGCCCGGGTTCTGATGGGAACCAGTAGGTCTTGTCATATTACCCCGGTGCTGCGCGAACTGCACTGGCTTCGGTTAGGTGGCAGATCACCTTTAAAGTCTGTTTATTGACTTTCAAAGCCCTACGATCAGGGTCCAGCTTATCTGAAAGACCTTCTTATATCTTACTGCCCTGGCCATTTGTTCCTGCTTTCGGCCGACAAAGGGGGGGTTAACTAGAATTCGAGAGTGAGTTTAAATTCATCTGGCTGTAGAGCTTTCTCTACGCTGCCTCAACTCTCTAGAATTCTCTACTCCATCAGTTACGGCAGTGCACCTCCCTGGGGGAATTTAAGAGTGGCCTTAAAACTCATTTGTTTCACATGGCTTTTTTATAGTATAATGCGATCTGTCTATAAAATTGTGGTTTTATGACTGTTTTATATTGTATTACAATGATAATTGTATGGTTTTTACTTTTCATATGACTGTACAGCGCTTTGAAATTTGAAAGGTGCTTTAAAAATAAAATTATTATTATTATTATATTAAAGATATAGGTGGGGTAAGGAAGCAAAGTGGCTAGAAACTGAACACACACATGACAATATTGGTTTAGACAAAATTAAAAATGTAATGTGGTAGAAAGATTATTTTGGATTACATATTGCATTATTAAGAGACTTAAAGACAATTAGATTTTTTTTTATTTAAATTTTTTCAATATACTTGCATGGGGTATATTTTTATTTTGTCAAGAAACTGAATAACCTCAAAAAAGTATTCTTATCTCTTACCTTAAGGCAAACTCATGTATGGACAAATGCAATTCTTGTAATGAATATTTATTTTAGTTATAGAAAGCTCATAGTGGAACACTTTCTCAAACTTAACTGGGAAAAATAATGATTTAAAGGCAGACTGACATAAAGCCTTACTTTCCTGCATTGAAAATCTTGCTTCAAGACATTTGTATGATTTTTCATGCTTAAATTAAGCAAAGAAGTGTCTGGATTTATGGGAAAGCAGTCTGAATATAAGATTTCTTTTACTTAAGTATGTCTAAGAACTCTTGTTTCAAGACATGTGCAAGATTTGTCATACTTACTTGAGCAAAGAAATGTCTTGATTTTGGGGAAGAAGTCTGAATTCAAGATTTTTCTGGACTTCAGTATGTCTAAGAACTCTTGCTCCAAGACATTTACAAGATTTGTCATACTTAAATTAAACAGATCAAAAATCGTTTTTGGCCAAACTATCTTAATTTAAGAGTTATTTTCTTACTTATTTCAGTATGTCCAAGAACTCAAGTTTTTAGTTCAACCATCATATTTTAAGATTTTTTTTATAATCTTATTTTAAGAAATATTAACATTTTATGCAAGCTCTAGAATCAGCATATCTTATTTTTCAGAAGTCTTACTAAGATAATTATCTTACTGCATTGGTGGATAATTTTGCTTATTTTAAGGATACAGCGTATAAATTTAAGCTTTTTGGGCTTATTTTAAGATGGCCAGTTTTTGCAGTGAGGAAGGGTTTATACCTGGAAGAAGAGCAACCCTAAAAGTATTTTAAAAATAAATAAAAATGTGTCATTTGATTTTAGCACAGACATTAGTGATTCTGAGCCCAAGGATGCTAACAGGCATCCTTTTTTATACAAAGATCGGGTGGGAAATGAACCACCATTACTATCAACATAACAGCAACCCTCCCCCACCACCACCATCAGTACAGAGGAGTCCAAGATTGAATCTCAACGCATGCAAGTTCTTCCAAAATGGAGGAAGAGGACAAGGAGGGGAAGAAATGAAGGAATGCAAGGATGCAGAGGTTACAATGGGAACAACAGCAACTGCAGACTGAATTACAACAAGAGACCATACAGGGGCCATCGGAGATAAGTGGTGTTAATCAAGACTTAACACATATTTTAAATTTGTCTTCATACCAGCTCACTGAAGCAGAAATGAATGTGCTTGAAAAAGGCCTTGGTTTTGTCCCGTCAACACCTATTGACAAAGTACAGACTTTAATAGATCTTAACATGTCCTGAAGGAAACTAAATCTTAAGACCCTTTTCCATAAAAGAAATACTGACACTAATAGTATGAATTTCAGTCCTCAATAATGCATTTTACGCCCAGCTCCACATTTTGTCCACCCTTTTGTTCCACTCTTTCTACCTTTAAAGAACTAGTTTAGAGAGATATGGAAAAACTTTTGAATGATCCTCCCAAGCTGAACTATTCAAATGTGACAACATTGCAATGAGAAGCTATTAAAAAAATTACAAAATGACTGTGACCTGATTATAAAGAAGGCAGAAAAAGGAGGTGCTGTTGTTTTTCAGGACAAACAAGATTATGTTACAGAAGCAAGAAGGAAATTGAATAATGGGGATTTGTATGTGCAAGACCCCCTCCCAGTGTCTAGGCTATGCCAGATGGTAAAAGTGGGATGGGGTGGCTGTATAGCCAGGAAACTCAGTTCATGGAAATAAATATGCGTGTTTACCTGATTCAGCTGCTTGGTGGATTGAACATGAGGGGGCAGGCACTTCACTGTTCTTTGAGAGGTACAGCTGCAGGGGAACAATTGTTAGATTCACAAAACATTGAGGCAACAATTATTGGATTAAGTCCACTGTCCACACGATAATCAAAATGCAAATAACTGATTTAATAGAACTGATTAAATCCACTCCATGGAGCATGTGGGCACAATGATTAACATTTAGGCAACTTTGCAGGCACAAAATCTGACCTTGAATCTGCAGCAATCTCTTTTTCCAACAGGTTGACTTTTTTCATACAGTACTTCACCTTAAGCCAAGAGGCTACGGTTTCTGGGAGCAGCACTGTCACTGTGGGATGGAAAGGCTGCACCAGATTTGTACTTCAAAACTTCACAGCAATTCCTTTATATACTCCTTGCAACTTCCCAAACTTTCCATCCACCAGCACATTTACTTAAACTCCTTTTCCTTGGTCAATTAACTACTTAATTTTGAGGTAATAAATTGGGACAACACAAGGCATTTCTACTGCCCTAGTCCCATTTCTAGTTCACTTTCTAAAAATGGGGAGCACTCTGTTCTCAATGATGGTATTACTCCAATGTGAACAGTCCCACTGAAAACCATCCTGCCCCCTAATCACTGATCCCACATGCCTGCTCTGAGCATCCCAGGGAGTTCATCTATCCCTGGCAATCCCAAAGATGTGAGGAACTTTCCGCTCATGAACTGATTCCAGTTCAGGAATGCCTTCACCCAGCTGCCCAGTCAAAGTGCCACACGGAGCACGCAGGTGGCCTACCACACCATCTAAGGTCCCAAACAGCCATACTACATGCAGAACTTCTCATGCCGCCATAGGCAGCACTCACCTCTAGAACTCCAACTCTGCAGTGGCTTTTAGTCTGAGGAAAATGGATAGGCTGCCACCACTATCCCACCAACAATCCAGGCTTCCACTTCTGTATCACACCTCAGACCTCTACTGCCATAAGCAGCCCTGCTGAAGTCCTCTCACTGGCTCCCAGGATGCAATCACCCACAGGCAAGAGTTTAATTGTCTGGGACCCCCTCTGGTGCCTACTCCAACCAAGGTACCAGAATTCACTGGGGGGGCTCCTTTATTTTCCTTACCCAGCTAGAGCTCCCACAGAATGGCACCAAAGGGACCCCCTTTCTGCTTCACACTTCTCACAAAGACCCTGAACCATCACACTTCACCATTCTTTGAGGGAGGAGGACTGAGGTGGTGGACAGTCCACCCTGGCCCTGCCGTGACCCTCATGGCCAAACTAACCAGCCAACCCCATGACTCTGTCTCTCTCTCTTAATTCATCCTCTTCCCTCCTTTTCTTTGGTGCCAAACAGCCTCTATTTATACCCCTCTGGGCTAAGGTTACAAACAGGGCTCAGTGGGGGCGTGGCTAACCATCATCCAAGATGGAGGCATAATTTGCGAATGCTGAAAAATCTAGAACTAAGTACCCAACTTTACCTCTCGTGTCCTGATCCCCACCAAACTTTTCTTCCATTATTGGCGATCGGAAGTCTCCCTCTACACATAGTTAAAAACTGGGAGACCTCCACAGCTGGATAGTAAAGTTATCTCCTCTGGTGCTCTGGCTAGATCGGGCACTCAAGGCATCATGGCGCAGTTTGTTAAAGGAGATGAAGAACCCTCCATCAGGCAAATGTTTTCATTGATTATTACTAGTATCGACTCTCTAACACTGGCAGCAAATACTTCGGTGAACTCAATCCAGCTATTAGATGCCAGAATTGACAGAACAGAGCAGAAGGTGTCAAATCAAGAGGATATCCTACAGGGTCACTGTGCCACAATGCGAAGTCAGGTGGCACAAATTAGACAACTCCAAGAAAAAAATGACAATCTAGAGAATAGAAGCCACCGTAGTAACATATAGCTTCTCAGGTTCCCCGAGGGCTCTGAAGGAGGGAAAGCTCTCTCATTTCTCCAACAAGTGCTGTTTGAAATCCTTAAACTGCCACCATCCACTAGAATCACAATTGAGCGTGCTCATCAATCTCTGCAGCCCAAACCTGTGCAGGGGGACAGACCAAGGCCTATCATCACACGCATTCTAAACTTTGCCAAAAAGGAAGCTATCCAGGCCAGGGCTAGGGAACTGGGGCAGCTGTGGTGGAGAGAACACCAGATTATGATTTTCCAAGACTACTCCACTGAACTGGCAAATGAAAGGAAGGCTTTCATGGAGACCTGTCAGAAACTACATGGACTATAGATCCCTTTCACCCTACGCTATCCTGCTTCCCTAAGGATTACAATTAATGGCACTTCCCAGCAATTCAACACCCCAGAAGCTGCTATGGCATTTATTGATAAAACTTGGCCATCAGACAATCGACCCACACACCAGCTACACTCAGAAATAACCCAAGATAACCAGTCCTCTGTGAAAGATGATCCCCCTCTAGCAGCTGGACCAACTGAACGGGACTCCCACAACTCCAAGATCCAGAAGAGACCCCCAAAATCATCACACGCTAAGCGGGATCACCCACAGGACCGCAATTGGGCTTACGAAGAAATTCTGTGCACGAGCCCATACTTTGCCAAGAATAGGTACTCCCCTCTTCAAGATCACCCCGACACTGATTCTCAAGAAGAGATGGAATCTACTCCCGACCCCTCACCAGCAGCTCTGGCTGAAGATATCAGTTCCCGGGCCTCAACGTCGGAGAATGGCCTATCTTTACAGGGCCTGGACTGGCACACCATGGCTCCAGGTTCTCCTACAGGCCACAATCTCACATCTACTGCTCCTGAGCCACTGACACCTCCTCTAGATGTTCACCCGAGATGATCAGATGCCGAGCATCAGATAAGTTAACCAGGCTGTGCCTTGGGGAACAATGCAGGTGTAAGAAGGGGTAATGGGAAGAGAATTGCAGGAATTGGGGATGTGATTTGTAGTGACAATGCTCTTTGTCCTTTTGATGGGTAGATCGGTGAACGGATCTCCCCCCATAGACACTCCGTCTGGAGATCTACAAAATGTTGGGCTATCCTGTTAATAATGTTGAATTGGTTGTTAGATGGGTGGAAGTTACCTTCTTCAAGAAGGCAGACACTTTCTGCCGAAGGTCTCCCATGAAGAAGTCAATAGAATCCTCCTTACAGGTGAATGCTTCCACCCAGGGTAAACGAATACTCCTTGTTGCAAGGCCTAGGTTAGGTTGGCCCCTGGTTAGCATCCCAGACTTCCCATTGTTTCCTGGGTTAACTTAGAGGGATCGATGGCCAGAAAAGCCCCGTTTTGCTCTAGGTAGGGGTGCATTTTGTTTTGTTAGAATTGAATCGTTGTGTTGCTTGTTTTGTGTGCGAGTGTGGTAGTACATAACAAGTTTTGCATATTTCATCTGGTAATTGACTTCCCTTCTTCTATTCACACACCACAGAAGAGATTGGACATACCATTTGTTGGAAACCCAACTGGTTAAGTCTTTTCTCATTCGTCAAACTGTTATTTAATTTAATAGGTTATGTTAATTGATACTTCTTGATTAGAAGCTACAGGAAAGTAGTTTGATCTGTAAAGTGTAATTGTTTAACGCCAAGAGATTACAGGGCTGTGTGATCCCATATAATAGAGTTCGTAACTGTCTGTTAAGCCAGTGTCAGTGGCCGGTGGCTATCAATATAATCTCCAACCTAGTGAGGGAAAATAACTCACTGTTGTAGTTTTGCTTAGTGGTATCATTTTTTCCAGTCAACTATCTTATAAGCAAGGCATAATGTCAGAGATTACATTCCACACTTGGAATGTCCGAAGAATAAATTCACAGCTGAAGCACAAAAAGGTATTGACATACCTGAAGCACATTCACTCCAAAATAGCCTTCCTGCAGGAGACTAAATTGACAGGGGAAGACTATAAATATATGCTGAAGGATTGGGTAGGATAGCAGGTCCACTCCAATGCCCCCTCCAGGAAACACAGGGTAATCATCCTCCTGCACAAATCCCTTCCATGGACACTGACTAAGACAACTTCGGACTCAGAGGGCAGATGGGTGATAGCGAATTATGAGACCCCATCAGGTACGGTCACTCTTTGTAATATATACGCCCCCAATGAAGACATCCCAAGATTTTTCCATATTCTTGCAGAAGTGGTTTTGGAGTTTCACCCCCCAGAAAGCCTTCTTCTCATGGGAGGTGATTTTAGATCCCGTCGGTAGATAGGAATGGTGGGGGCAAGGAAGTTCACCTCAGAAGTGGGAAGACACTAAATCAAATGATTCTGGATCAGGGTCTCACAGATATTTGGAGGCTTTTCTATCCCAGAGAGAGGGATTATACCTTCCACTCGATCCCAAATGGCTCATATAGTAGGCTAGACTTCTGGTTAGGTTCCCCCACCTTAACATCAAAAACTTTGGATATTAAAATTCTCCCCTGTATTATTTCTGACCATGCCCTGGTCCATCTCCTTGTTCTATGGGACCCGGTAGCCCCTCCAACCCGAAACTGGAAACTAGACCCCCTCCTTATGCGAGACCCAGATTTTATCCCCTGGGCTCGAACCAAGGCCGCAGAGAATCCTGTTACGGACTCCTTGCAGTAATACTTAGGAGGCCTTTAAGGCTAAAATGTGAGAGAATATCATGAGGTTTGTAGCAGCAAAATGTAAAGATCGAGAGCACCAGCTACATAAGCTTGAGCAAGAGCTGGCAGTAGCCGAAGCCTCCTTGAAGGCCCTGCCTCACCCCTCTACCTATTCTAATGCAGGTAGGACCATTCTGGGACTCCACTTTGAAATTAATCAGCTGCTGAACAGGAAGGCTGAAGTGGCCATCCTTCCCCTTCAACACACATTCTGGAAGGGAGGCAAAGTTCTCACTTATCAACTCCGTAAGCAACAGGCCAGTAGATACATACATGGGCTGAAAGACAAGCAAGGGGTGTTGGGTAGCACCCCATAGACCATTAATTCAATTATGGTGTCCTTTTATATATCCCTTTACACCTCATCGCATAAGGGTATGAACCCGGATACACGACCCTTTCTACTCCCTTCAGCTACCCTCCCTTACAGCGCAGGAGTGTCGACTCCTTGAGCTCTCCATTTCCCAGGTTGAGGTGTGTTCAGCTATCCAAACTATGAAGCTGGGGAAATCTCCTGGACCAGATGGCTACACTGCTGATTTTTATCAAGCACTGGCCCTATTATCTCTCCCCTTCTAACTGAAGTATTTAGGGAGACTGAACATAAAGGTGCACTTCTTCCCTCAATGAGAGAGGCCACAATTGTTCTCATCCCAAAAAAAGGTAAGGACACCACTAATCCAGGGAATTATCGCCCGATCTCCCTCATTAACCTTGACAGCAAGTTATATGCCAAACTCCTGGTGACTAGGCTCTCCACCCTCCTCCCTCGTATCATACACCCCTCACAAGCAGGTTTCATTCCTGGTAGGCATAGTTCAGATAATTTGAGAACCCTTCTAAATCTCATATATTCCGCTAGATCCCGTTCCTCTCCGGGAGCTGCTCTTGCAGTGGATTTTGAAAAGGCATTTGATTCTGTAGAATGGGACTATTTGTATGTAGTCCTCGCATACTTCAGAATGGGTGAAATATTCTTATCAAGTATACAAGCCATTTACAATCTACCCACAGCCAGAGTTAACACAAATTCGGTACTGTCCCCACCCTTTACATTAGAGCACGGGACAAGACAGGGCTGTCCTCTCTGTACCCTTCTGTTTGTCCTAGCCATCGAGCCCCTGGCCTGTGCCATTCATAGCCACCCTGAAATAATTGGTCTTACGGTAGGTAATACATCATACACAACTCTTATGCATGCGGATGACCTTCTCCTCCCTTTAGCCAATGCCCACCAGTCTATACCTCCTTTACTGTCTCTCCTAGAGTCCTTTCATACATATTCTGGTCTCAAACTGAATCAGACCAAGACCGAGCTAATGCCCCTGAATAAGTACTGTACCCAACAGATGGCGGAGAGGTCTGACCTTCTTTGGACCCCGAAAGGGATTATCTACATGGGGATAATACTGTCTCCCTCCCTTGATACAATCTGGCAAATTAATATCCACCCTCTTCTTTCCTCTATAAAAATAGAATTTGATAGATGAAAGCTCCTTAGACTTACTCTGGCAGGCAAAATTGCTGCCATTAACATGGTCACGGCTCCAAAACTCTTTTACTTACTTATGCATATCCCCATTCACCTTCCCAAAAATTGGTACTTGGCCATCGATAAATTAATAGGACACTTTCTATGGGAAGGCACCAAACCTAGATACAGTCGAGCCAAACTTCGATCCCACTGGAAACACAGAGGCTGGAACCTCCCTTGGTTAGAGGGTTACTGTCAGGCCTTTCTCTTGGCCCAGATGGTCAAATGGATGGCCCCTCACTTACCCACTTCTCCTCAATGGCTCCAAATAGAGTTAGACATCTCAGGAACTTTCCTCCCCTCCTCACTCTTATTCACATGCCCCCATAGTGAATCCAGACCTCCCAACAGTTTAAATCCAACCCTTACCTCCCCTACAATAGAGGCCTTGAGACCCAATTGGTATGTCATTCATCAGAGATTGAAGATGGACCCTGTGCCGATCATCCACATCCCCCTTTGGCAGAACCCCACCATCACGATTGGGGGCTATTGGATTTGGTGGAAACACTGGGCCAAGAAGGGGATCTCCACCATTGGAGATGTAGTGGACCCCATATACAATGCAACCTACCCATTTCATTACTTCCAGCAGAAGTGGGATATCCCTCAGACCGAGTTTTGGAGACACCTACAGCTTAGAGAAGCCCTAAGACCTATTCTGAACTCCCCCAAACACAATGCAACCCTTCTGTTTTACAATCTTGGATTAAAAACCCAAAAGGTCTGGCAGGACGTATCTATGCCACCCTCAGGGACTATTTACCCTCTCAGTCTGAAGACGCTAAACATAAGTGGGAAAAAATGTTACACATCACAATCACCTTGGACGCCTGGGACTGGGCATGGATGGACACACACAAATGGTTGAGAGATGCTAGATCACATCTAATACAAAATAAAATATCCCACTTGTGGTATAAAACCCATGTGAATCTCTATAAAGCTAAGCTCCTGGACTCTGATAAGTGTTGGAGATGTCAAGCTCTGGCAGGAGATTTGATGCACATACTGTGGTCCTGTCCATTAATTCAGCCTTTATGGCAGTCAATATCAATCAATCAATCACTTTATTTAACCAGGCAAAACACCATTGAGCAAGCTCATTTTCAAGGTGGTCCTGGGCATAAATACAATACAGTACACTTCATAAAATTACAATTACGGTGGACAACGGTGCAAAAAAAAAAAAAAAAAAACAATGTGAAGGTGTCAGTCAATATAGGCCTATACATACCGGTCAACATAATTAACATGCAGAGGTACATAATGATAGATTTACTGAAATGAAACTGAATTTGCAGTGTCAGTGGCTCAGTAGGTAGCACACTCACCTCTGAGGCCAGGAGATCGGAGGGCTGTGGGTTCAGTTCCCACATCTGGCACTTGGGTTAATATCCCAGTACTGACACTGTAATGCAGCATGAGAGGGGTGCTGCATTTCTGAGGTGCCGTCTTTCGGATGAGACGTTAAAACCGAGGTCCCATCTGCCGGGATTGGTGGTAGTTCAGGTGGATGTTAAAGATCCCATGGCACTTATCGAAAAGAGTAGGGGAATTTCCCCGGTGTCCTGGCCAAATTTCCCTCATTCACTAAAAATACCACCAACAGCTTAATCTGGTTCAAGGTCAATTGGCATTCATCTGTATCCCCCTCCCCCGGGTCGTGCCTGAAAATAGGCAGGGTTTGTCTAGTGCACTTACCCGGTCAACAAAAGCTAAAATAAATAAAAAAAATAAATAAATAAAATGAGAACAGACAACAATCCCATATAGCCTCCACTGAGTAAGAGCTCATACCTAAATGATAAAAAATAAGGAGGTATTAAGGAATAGGGTAGAAATTGGGGTGAAAGAGTAGGCAGTCAAAAGGGAGGCCAGAATAGGTAAAAGGTAGAGAATAGGCAGGGTCATCTTGGATTAAGGGAACTAGGCTTGTAGGTCCTAGGTTTCTGTTGTTAGGAATGTGGGGTGGATGAGATACTTAGGTGTAGGATTTGAGAGTGGCGCCCGAGGCTTAGGGGTCATCTGCATCTGAAACAGTTGCATGATTCCTTCAGATAATCCATTAATAGAGCTTTGAATGTGAAAATGCTTGGAAGTGAGGATAATTTTAATGAGTCTTGCATAGTGTTCCAAAGTGATGGAGGTGAGAAGGTGATTGCTGCTGAGCCAAGGGTAGTTTTCACTCTAGGAATCTGGAATCAGATTAAGGAGAAGCATCTCAGGCCATAGGAACCTTTAGCCCATTTGAAGATGTTCGGGATGTATGCAGGGAGGTTATCAGATAATGCTCTAAAAAACCAGAGGAGAGCATTCCTTTTTCTTCTAGTTGAGAGTGAGGTCCATCCCGAAACCTGGTATGGACAACAGTGATGTGTACTACAGGGTAGATTTAAGATAAATCTTAAAGCCCAGTGGTAAAGGGTGTCCAGTTTGTTTAGCATCGTTGATGGGCAATGACTGTAAAGGAAGTCAGCATAGTCCAGTATAGGTAGGAATGCAGTTTGTACTAGTCTCATTCTGGCTTCTAATGTGAGTAGGCATTTAATGCGATAGAATAAACCTAATTGCTGTCTTAGTTTCTTCAAGGTTTCATTTAAGCGGCACAGAAAGTTGAGCTTGTTATCCAGCCAGAACCCTAGGTATTTAAAGGTATCAACTACTTCAAGGGGTTCATCTAAGAGTGTTCGGATCTGTGTGATATGTGGACATCTGGAAGTAGACTTTGGTGAGAGAATCATTGCTTTAGTCTTTTTGGCGTTGAGGAGGAGCTTATGAGTGAGAAGGTTGTATTGGAGGGTGATGAAGTCTTTCTGTAAGTACTCATGGGCCAGACCCAAGGATGAATTTGTGGTATAGAGTACAGTATCATCTGCGCATAAGTGCACATTTGCTGTGCCCAGCTGTGAGTCCAGATTATTGATGTATATTGCAGAGGATAGGGCCCAGGATGGAGCCTTATGGGACTCCTCATAACAAGGATTTTTGTGGGAACAGATCTCCTATGGCTTTGACTTGTTGTAACCTATTGGTTAGGTAGTTGGTGAACCATTTAATGGCAGAACTATCAAGTCCAATGTTACTCAGTGTAGTAAGCATGATGGTATGATCCACAGTATCGAAGGCCTTACTTAGATCAAGGAAGAGTGCAAATACATGCTTCTTAGAGTCCAAGACCATTTGCCAGTCTGTAGTTACTTTGGCAAGAGCCAATATTGTACTGTGTTTGGCTCTGAAGCCGGACTGAGCCAGGTTTAGCAACTTTTGTGAATCAAATGTTCTCTAAGTTGGATGTTGACAATTTTTCAAGAAATTTAGAGAGAGGATAGTATAAAATAGGCCGGTAATTGTTCAGATCACTTGGATCACCAGTCTTGAATAATGGTAGGATGTGGGCAGTTTTCTACAAGACAGGTAGCTCACCTTGAATCAGAGAGGTGTTGAATAAGTGTGTAATGGGGGCGGTCAGATAGGTATGGCCAAGTTTTAGGAAGTACGGTTCAATATTATCTGCACCCACACTCTTTTTTGTATACAGAGAAAGGAGGAGGTCCTCCACTTGCTTGAACGTAATTGTGAGGAAGCTGAAGGGGGTGGGATGTGGTTGGTTATGGTTGTGATTATCAGTGAAGCCAACAGTGTAGTCTCTTGCCGGGCTAAGTTTGCTGATAGGTGAGGTGTCAAAGGCAAGCCCTGCAGTGGCAAAGTGATCATTAAGCTTTTCTAGTATATCAGCTTTGTTCGTATAGGTGGTACCATCAAACACAATTTTGTTTGGAAGGGGTGTTGCAGTGGACTGACCTTCGACTTCTTTGAGGATGTTCCAAAATTTGGCAATATGAGATGTGGCTTCCAAAGTACTGAAGCTCCAAGTCCCTCTCGTCCCTCTTTTTTATCTCCTGGGTATTACCTCCGATCTTCCTAAGCTCTCTTACCTGGAATACAAATGGCTCGCCCTTCTGGCAATGCAAACCAAGAGAGCCCTGCTTTGTAAATGGAGATCTTCCATGGTTCCTACATTGATGGAAGTGCTGGCTTCTCTTTCAGCAGTGGCTAAATTGGACAAAATCTCACATCTTCAAAAATAGCAACTCTCTAAATGTAGACTCTGTTGGGCCCCCTACTTAAGTTATGTTCACCCTCAGACGGGTATAGGATGATTACCCCTCTTAACCTGACAGACATAGCTGGGCCAATATCTTACTAACCAAGTGTAAGAATGACTGGAAAACTTAGGTACCTACTCCCCTTAATTATCTCCCCTCAACTTTAGTAAGATCTCCCACCTATCCCCTATAGATATACAAAAGTCAAGCCCTTCGAAGGCCTTACATTATGCAATTACTGGCTCTACTTTGTTGTATTTCATTATAATTGTTACTTATGTTAAGAACCTGAACCTTTGGGATTGCTTGTGTTCCTCTGTTCTGCCTCTAGATAGCGGCCAGAGATTGCAGAACATATACACACTCCTAGTTCGACTCCTCTCATGTTGCCGTGAAAATGATTAGAGCGACTTGCACAGATACAGAAGAACTGACCTATGTGCCTATGTCCAGCAAACCCTGTCTTGAAGCTCAACCCTCCGGTGAGTACATTTATATATAAATGAATGCATACTGTTATAAACAATGACGGCACACTGCTAAAAACTGGAATGTTTTAGGTCTTTCTTATTCCTCCTGACCATCCCATACTAATAGTCCTCCCTCTTACCCTTATCCTTCGCTAACTAAATACAGACAGGACAGAATACAAGCTCTATTTCCTTCCTAATGTGTAGACTAGAATGGATATGGATCCTACCTGAAATTTCCTGTATATGGTTATGTATGTAACCTGTTGATCTTTTTCCCTTTCCCTTTCCCTTTCCCTTTCCCTTCCCTCCCTCCCTCCCTCCTGCTGTAGTGATTTAGTTCCCCTTCCTCCCCCTTCCCCATAAGATAGGTAATGTTTAATGTTTTAAGTATATGTACTCTGCTTTACTGTCATAGGCCTCAGCCATGTGGATGTAAGTTTGTGTACTTTTCTTGTTAAAAATTAATAAAAAGTTACAACACAAATGGGGCTCAGCTCCAGACCCACCGGCACCACAGCTTTTCCTGCCTAACTACACTTAGCTACAGAAAATTTAGCTAGTAAGCTCCCACAGGGTGCTTACATATGTTAAGTTGAACCATGATTCAACCCATGATTTTAAGTTTAGTACTGATGAGACAGTACAGGCTGCCTTTGACCAGGGATACATCAGTGACAAAACAAAAGAATGTTTAACTGCTAAACATCCAGTTAGATTCATATTCTATACAGTATGTTACCGAAAGTCCATAAAACATCAGAACACCTACCTGGTCACCCCATAGTTAGAGAGATCGGGTCTCTATCAGAACCACTATCTCAATAGATAGTAGCCAATCAATAGGGGTAGATTGTTAACTGGCTTGGGGGTGGGAAGCAAAGGATTATGTTGGATGTGGATTACTCCAGGTGGAGTGGGGTACTCAGCAGTATCCCACAGGGATCAGTGCTGGGCTGCTACTGGTCCTTTTTATTTATTTATTTAAACATATTTTACCAGGTAAACAGAGCCCAGAAGACTTTTTTCCAACAATGAGCTGGGGTAAGGATGTAGGAGGGTTATAGGGAAGTATACATTCACCCATAAGGGGTTTTGAGAGTAGCATAAGTACAGATGAGAAAGCTACATAAACACAGGAATACACTTTCCCACATGGGACCTCATAAAAACAACAGGAGTACATAATATAAGATACAGTGCATTGCAAATACATACAATGTGCAATAATTGGACAGGTGCAGTTGGAGTCTGTGCAGTACATAATTACTTTATCCATGGAACAGTTATCAGCATAGCATACCACAGGCAGTGTGCCAAGTAGGCTTGAAGTTTTCCCAGGAAAGACATGCTGAGCCATTAAGAATGTGTTTCCAATTGCATCCAGGGTGAGGGGAGGGGTTAGAGAGGACAATACGATAAGATGCAAGAGTAAAAATACATTAACAGTTGTGTAGCAACATTATTCAGTGCCAAGTAAAACAGTGCAACAAAATAAGGTGCAAATGTAAAATACATAAAGAGCAGCTGACGCCTTTTGGAAAACTTTGGAAAACATTATATTTAGATACAATTCAGCTTGTATTTCATATGTCTTCTATAGATTTCTCCTCCTCATTATTTACTACTGAAGAAAATTCCACAGAAAAAGATCTTTATCTCTTAGAGTTCACCTGCCTCTATAACCCATTCCCTACTTCAAATTATAATGCTATGTTGTGACATCACAGTCTATGTGTTGCCTTGAGAATAGCTGTGGTGTCACAAGCAGTGTATTATGACATTGGGTTGGGCGGAAGCAACAAGAGCTGATGAACCCTCAAGGAACAACTATCCTGTTTTCATGCATATGACTTCACTAATAAATAATGGGGTTAAGAAGTACACAGTTAATGAGAAATATAATCTGCTTTGTGCCCAGATATGTTTTTAAAAGTTCTTCTTGAGATATCAGAGGTTCTTTAACAGTTTTACAAACAAAATTCAGTGCAAAGTAATACAGTACAAACAAGTTGACTAAGGTAGATATAATCTCACTTGAACAATGGCAGTGAACAATCTCATAACAAGGGAGAGGTCTTGAAGAGCAAAACAGGATTTGAGCAGGCCATGCATGGGAGTGGAAGACATCCAGTAAGGTCTGGGGTCAGAAACTGTTACAGGTGTGGGTTGCCAACATTTTTATCAATTTCTGGAAATGGGTGTCTCTAGCAGACTGCCTAAGATCACTGCTCATATTAAGCTAGCCAGGGAGGTGGACTCCCTGGAGTATAAAGACGATCTTCAGGAAGAGCTGAACTAGCTGGAAGATTTGTTGGACTCCTGGAGTCTTAGGCTCAATGTAACCAAATACAAGGTGCTTCACTTGGGGAGAACCAACAGAAGCAGGACCTACACACTTTGTCGGGCTCCTCATGCTGCAGTGAACCATGGAAAGGACCTGAGCTTCATAACCGACAAAAGGATGAAGCATAACAAGCAGCAAGCAACGTGTGCCCACTGCCAAATGGGCAAACAGAATGCTGAAATGCTGGGGTGCATCAAAAAGGGAATCAGCAGGGCAGGGGAAGTTATTTTTACTCATTGTAATACCCTGGGCAGGCCCCACCTGGAAAATTGTACAGGGTTCTGAGCTTCAAAATATGCAAATTATACTAATCCAGTCAAGACAGTACAACACAGGAACACCAAAAGGATCAGAGATCTCAAAGACAAAAGCTATGAGGAGAGGCTGCTGGCCATTAACATGTTCACATTGATGATAAAGGAGGCTGAGATGGGACATCATCTCAGTTTTCAGCATACTTAAAGGTTTCATCAAGCTGAGAGAGAGAGAGAGAGAGAGAGAGAGAGAGAGAAAATGCGGGGTGGGGGAAATGTTTGATCTGGTGTGCTTCAACTAGACATGGAGCTAAGCCCTGAAGCACAGAGGTGGTACATTCAGCAATAATGGTAGGAATCACATCTTCTCCTTGGGAGTAGTAAACAGACTGAGATGCCTATCAGTGGATGCAGTGGACATGATGACAGTACAGAACCTCAGTGTAAACCTAGACAAGTTTCTGCTTACCAAGAGAATCACTGGATAGTCTGAGGAGAAGAGTGGGTTGGGAACACCTTTAGGATAGTACATGGTTACACTGCCACACTCATACCTGTTTATGAAGTTGGGTTGGGGGTAGAGGAGGTACTAGCATTTATTTCTGTCTTTAATTACTATGGTACTGTGTTACTCATTTACTTAACTAATCTTCTCCATATTTGGCAGTTTCATGCACTCTGCAACAAAGGGTTAACATGCCAGTATTCATGTTTCTAGCACAAGGGGAGACTTAAATATAAATAGCCAAATATTTAGAAAATGTTCATAACATTTTGGAACTACATAAACTGTGAGATTGTGAACCTTTGTAATGTTAAATAGAGAATAATGCATAGGTGACTGTGTCATGAAATTTTTTACACAACAGGAGTGTGTAAAAAAAATGTTATAAACACACAGTCATCTATGTTTTATTGTTTTATAATTACTGGTGTGAGGAGTCAATGCCAAAGGAAGTCACTGAATCAGCTTTACCTTTTAATCTCATTTTTTTTCTCGTTTTTGACTGACTGTGATCCCTGCTGCCACTTGCTCAGTCTCTCTCCCTCACACATACAGCAACACCCACTCCCTCTCCAGTACAGATATTCTTTTTTTTAAACTGTGGAACCATGCATATCTACTGCTATAGGCAGTTGGTCACAACTGGTACCTGGTTAGATGAGCACTACCAGAAGAGTGCCACACTTCAAGACGTTATTCTGGTAAGCGCTCACAAGGACAGTGACTGGGTTTTTACAGTGCTTACTGTAAGCACTCCCCTAGTCACTGTCCATGGTCCTGTACACAGGACAAGTGTTGCAGGGAACAGGAGGCTGGCTGAGCTGCTCCTGTGGCGTGGAGGACTGGGGCATGGAGACCAGTGTTCTAATCCTGGTCTCCCAACTTTTGCAGCATTGGGACTTTGTTTTTTTTTTTTGTAAAGGGGCTGTGGAAATGGTATTCCACAGCCCTGAAATTTAACTTGCCCCATGATCCACTCCCCCCCCCCCCGGAGTATGAATCCTTAAGTCTGGGGAGTGTGGGGTGGAGCCTCCCACAAAAGAAAAAAAGGCACCGTTATTGCAGCGCACTCCTAGCCAATGCTATTCTTGTCAGCACTCTTTCGATCCAGTGCTGTCACAACCATGTTCCTGACTGCATTTGCTGTCTCACAAACCCGACAAATACCAGGATCAACCAGATACATCTTTTAACTTGCAAAGACAGGATTAACCAGATAAATACTAAAAAAATAATGAACAGTGAGAGACTGAACAGAGAAAAAATGATTACTGTAGTATTAGAGGCTCCTTGCTAGCAAGAAATGGAGCTGCCATGTTTGTGGAACTGTTAGCCCACCCACACATAGAATAAGTTCCAATGAAGCAGTGGACTACAAATGGAACTGAAGTGAGAGTGAAGCAACATGCCATAATAACTGGGTAACCCAGTTATTACATCATTTGAAACAATATGTCAAAGCATGCATTAAAGGGGGTCACCAGTAATTATAACTATTTATTTGAATGTCGCCTAATATGGTAAGTACTTAGCTCATACTTAAGAGTATGCAGATAAATTTTTGGTTCTCTTGCATACAGGATGGCTGAGTTATAAGCTGCCACAATTTGCATTTTAAGATAAGGACTTTCATTCATTTTCATTAAAATCATCACATTTTGGAAAACCCTATGGAAAAAGTATCTGCACATTTTGTTTAGCCCTAATCAGAAGACACTTACATATTTTTGAAGGGAGGAAAGAAGACCAGAATGATAACCTATTTGAAAAGCAGCACTGAGATCAAGAAAACAACTATACTGTAGTAAAAGAAACATTAATAGAGGCAAGGAGGATGTCATTCACAACCCAGAGAAGATCTGCCTCAGTACTCTGATCCAGACAAAAATCAGATAAGAATATATCAAGTATGTTGTTAGCAAATGAGGTGAGAAGAAAGACAACCAGAAGTTATCAGCTTAAGAATCTTAACCCAAAACTGGAGGTCTGATATTGGTCAAAGATTCACAGTTACACTTATAGTGTCCATTTCAATGTAAATAATCATTAAGTACATGCAACAGGGTAATTACACTGTAGTTACACGATTATTGCTTGCAACTACATTGAAATTGCAATGTAGTTACAGTGTAGTTACACTGTAACTACAGTGTAATTAACTGACACTTAAAATGTTAACCACATTAGCAAGTACACTGGGTTTAAGATTTTTTCCAAGACTGGAATACCAGCAGTTTTAATTGGAGTAATAACAGTCCTTTTTCAGTGGGAAGGGGACATGGATTGACCCCCCCCAGCATCGTAGAGGCAACCAGATACCAGGGGACAGGAGGAGGAATAGGGCTAGAGAGGATCGAGAAGGGATCCAGTCACAACTTGGCCATTCCATGTTGGCAGACAATCAGGGGAGCTGCTGGGATAGACCAGAGACCAGGAAGCAAACAGTAATGGCTTTTAAATAGCCCAGTGCAACACTGAACAGCCGCAGTCCTTTTCAGTGGGAAAGGGGCATGGATTGGCCCACCCAGCACCATAGAGGCAACCAGACAATGGGGGATCAGAGGAGAAGTGGGGCTAGAGAAGCTCAAGACAGGAGAAAATCACAACTCAGCCTCACCTCCCTCCACATCAGCAGCCAATCAGGGGAGCTGCTGGGACAGACCTGGAACTAGTGTAACCACCCAGTCCCCTGGGGTTACTAGAATCCCATTAGTGTCAGTGCTGGATAGGAAAGGCAGCTGGTGAATAACTACTTAAATGGGTTTTTCACCTGCTCACTCTCTTGTTTACTTGGTCTCAGCTGAGATGAGAGAGATGAGGTCATTTAGATTTCTCGCAGCAGCATAAGCCACAGCAGCTGGCTGTGAGTGGGGAGTTTCAGAATCTTGGTTGGTTCTGTGTCAGCAGTTGAAGTGTGAGAGTGAGAGCTGCTGTGGGATCTGTGAGGAGAGCCTATTTTCTCACCATAGTCCTGAAAGTTACCAGTCTGCCAATAGAAGTGGTGGAAACCATTATCTACAGCAGGAGCTCCTGATTTTCATCCCCAGAGGGAGGAAAAGGACTGCTCAAGAATGGATCCTAGGTGCAATCCCATATTTGATCCAGGACACTTTGAAGCTGCCTGTGTTGTTTTAAGTGTGAGTAGATCTGACTTTGTGCTTCCTGAAGAAAGTACCTGTGCTTTGGTGTTTCTCTGACTAAAAGGGAAAAGGTATACCAGTTTCTGTTCGAAGACTGAAACTTTTCTCATGTTTAAAGTTGGCTGACAATTGTGGGGTCCAGAGGCAGACTAATGCACATTGTTCAAGGCTTTAATTTATACACTCCGGGAGTAGTGTTTTTCATATTCTGGATGTGGAAGTTCATTCCAAGATGCATTTTCCTACGTTTTACAAAATGTTTTAAGGTGAAACTCTGAAAGAATGGCGGGGTATGAATATGAAAGTGAAGGGTGGGCAGCCCCCCATCTGGAGTAACCAGTTCAGCACTACAGGTTCCGTAATGATGCCTGGTTATTCAGGACATGGGAGCCAATATCTGAAGAGATGTTTACCCCCCTGGTGTGGTTTATGCTAGTAATGAGCCCCTGTGTGCTCCGCTGTGGCCAGTTGCCACTTGAAGAAGTTTTAAAGTCCTATGCCATATGGGAAAGGTGAGTGCTCAGTTGTGGCCAGTGTCACTAGAAGAAAGGTCCATAGGCCAGCCCAGTGGCACTGAAGGTTGAGGCACTGGACACCACACCTTGCTCCACGCTGGCAACCTGGGTTTGGGAATGGACCAGGGTCGCCAGGGGTCAGCAGGGAAGGAGAGGGGATTGAGCATTCATTAACTACTCTCCCTCTCCGGGAAGGAGGGTTCCCAGTGGTCAGCTCTCCAGTGACCTCTGGTGGAGAATGGAGGGCGGTGCACTGGCACTGTAAGACAGGGGTGAGGTTGGGGCATGACGCCGGGAAAGAGCGCATGCGGATGTGTGTATGCCCCCTTCCATTGGTGTCACTGCACGCCCCTGCCCACGTCAGAGAAAAAGAGAAAGTGTGGCGCTCGGTCGCAGCGGCTTGATGGCCATCTGAGGAGCCAGCTGGCCTTGGGGGAACCACTGCCCAGATACTGGATCCTGTGTCAGTGGGTAGAAAGGAGGGAACTCCCTGCCGATCTGCCGTAGGGGGCAAGCCAAGGGGGTAGATGGTGGTGGGGGCTTCAATGGGGCTGGGACAGAGCCTGACGGCAGCCGGAGATGGGCGGGCAGATGCCAGGATGTGAAAAGGCAGACTGAGAGCCACAAGGTAAAAAAAGTACTAACTAAAAAAAAAAAAAAAAGAAAGGTTCATGTTGCGGCCAGTGCCACTGGAAAAAATGTTCAGTTAAGGCCATTGCCACTGAAGAGAATTTAATGTGCTATGAAATATGAGAATAGTTTCTGCCAGATACAGTCATTGTGTTGTTCTTCAAATGCCTTGTGCCATGATGTGTAAGCCTTGGGGGTCCACCCTTGCTTTAGAGAACATGTTTTGGAATAAAGTCGCACTCTAGAACCCCAACCTGGTTTGGACATTTATGTTATTGCTTCTTATGTGGGGTTACTGGGTATCCCTCCATAAGTAGAGATCTAGCGTAGCCCTTACAAAAAGTTCTCTTCTCAAGACCTGGGTTTTGTAGATACCTTAACTGGTCATAAGTTATTGCTTTTGTACAACCCCACCCCATTTTCTGACCTCTAGAAGTAATGAACATGGTATACATTCCCAAAGCTAGGAGTGGTACCAATTTCTAAAATGGTGTGTGCCCAGGCAAGGGTATCAACGGGTAGCGAACCGTATAAAGTAGCGGGGGGGTGGTTACACTTGCAAAGGCCTGCATAAGGAGCAGGCCATCAAACAGCTCCCCCATGCTGCATCCCCCCGCACAAAAGACAGTGGGGTCTGCCCATCAGAGTTAGCCCAATAACACAGCCAGCAGCCAGACACTATGTATCTCAGCTTACCCAGGAAGACCAGGGGGACCCTTTTACTCGGACTCCAGGTATACCTGCAGCAGTAAGGATATGCTTAGAGGTACGGAGTTGATGCAAACTACAGGTGGCACTGAGGTAAGAAGAAAGTGTTAAGTTGTTGCAAGTTTGCACAGTGATCTGTTTATGCCTAGTAGGTGTATTTCCATGGTTAGGTAGATGCTTTCAAAACAGTCCATTGTTTTTAGGATTTAGTAAATTAGAATCACAGTATTGCAGTGCTTAAAATACCCTATTGTTTGGGAGGCTGTTGCTTGGTTTAGTATTGTGATATTGTTGTAGACTTGTGTTTTTTTAGTTCTTCAAATACCCTGTTATTTGGAAGGCAGCTTCTTGGTTTAAAATTGTGGTATTGCAGTACTTAAAATACCCTGTTGTCTGGGAGGCTGTTTCTTGGTGTGATGGACTATTGCAGTGTTGTTGGTCTCTTGTCTGCAGCTGGGGTTTAGCATGAGTACCTAACAACTCTGGAACATACGAGTATGTTTGTATAATCACTGTCACCATACAGCACTGAACTTGTTGGTGTTACTAAACTCCTCCACCTGGGTAGGGAATGCATTCTAATCATAGTCAGTACTAATAAAATTGCTCTCTCATCATTACGGTTTTTGATAAGATGTGATTCAGTGGGAGGCACTCAGCTATAGGGACTATGGGGCACTCTTCTCCAGGAAAGCACTCTGGAGCAGAGGACTAAAGCGGAGTACTGTACTCAGCTGGTAACAGCCAGGATAGACATTACCCAGTTGCGCACTCATCTCAGCAGGGGCCTACCTACCTCACCCCCACTCCCCCAGAGACCCACTGGTCCAGGAGGGTGGAAGATGGTGGGGTGCTGGAGGGTTAGAATGGGCAGCCTCAAAAAAGTTGTCCAGCCCAGTTGCATTCAGACAGCGAATGGCTTCACACCTCTGTGGGAGGCTCAAGCTCCTTACTTTGCACACTGAGGTAGACCTTGTGATCATCATGGGAACATGGGCTACAGAAAATAATGACTGGGTGATGGCTGTCTCTGGATATACATTATTCAGGAGGAAATGCAGGTCAGGTGGGGGGGTTGCCCTCTATGTCAGGCATGGCATTGAGGTGACTGAAGATGGGGGCATTAGAGGTTCAGATGGAGAAATGGAGTCTATATGGGTGCAACTCACAGTAACCTTGGGCAGAAAGGTAAGATTGGGGTGGTCTATAGGCCCCTTGGTCAAGGGAAGGAAGGGAACAGAGTACTTGAAGAGGAACTTAGAAGAGAGGTGGCAAAGGGGGAGGTGATAGTGGTAGGGTTCCTAAACTTGCCTTACATTGATTGGGACATCCCAATGGCCAAGAACACCAAGAGTCATTCACTGCTGGATGCTTTTCAGGACTGTCTCCTGACACAACTAGTTAAGAAACCCACCAGGCAGTCCACAGTCCTAGACGTAGTGTTCACCAACACAGAGCTGGTGGATGCCATGAGAGTGGAGGACCCACTGGAAAATAGTGAACATAATTCTGTGTGGTTTTAACTGGCCCAAGGGGCTGGTAAGCAACATTCAAAATCCGAGATCCTAGACTTTAGAAGAGCAGAGTTCATTAGGATGAGGGAACTGGTCAGGGAGAAGTTAGATGGTGTGAGGGACATAGGCAGGGTGGAGGTGAAATGGAAAGCAATCAAGGGGCCTATCCTTGATGCATCAAAGACATGTGTTAAGGCAGTGACAAAGAAAAATAGATCATAGAAACCACTATGGTTCTCACCTAGAGTCAGGGAAGCAGTAGGAGCAAAAAAGAGGGCCTTTTATAAGTATAAGAATACCTTCAGAAAGTCAAGGAGGTTAAGAGGACCATCAGGGAGGCAAAATCAGAAACAGAACTGCGCATCGCAGAAGGGGTGAAAAAAGGGGATAAACAGTTTTTTAGATATATTAGTGAAAAACTTAAAAGGGGAGGTATCACATGACTGATGGAGAGAGGTAGGGTGTTAGAAGAGGATGTGCAAAAGGCCACTGCTCTGAACAAATATTTTTGCTCTGTCTTCACTAAGGAAGAAGACAGGCCCCTGTCTGAGAGTGGCATCAAGCAGCCTAAAGGCAGTCACAGAAATTAGTCTGCCAGTATTCACTAGGGAAATAGTTCAGAAGGGACTGGCAGCCCTCAAGATTGATAAGGCCCCAGGTACAGATGGGCTGCACACAAGGATATTGAGGGAGTGGGCAACTGAACTGGCTGATCCCCTGGCTGAGTTGTTCAACAGCTCACTTAGGACTGGGGTGGTCCCAGCAGATTCAAAGTTAACGGATGTAGTACTGCTACATAAGGGAGGGGACAAGGAGAAACCAGAGAATTATAGGCCTGTTAGCGTGACCTACATTGCAAGGAAGCTAACTGAATCTTTGATTAAATAAGACCTCATAGAATACCTGGAGAACAATGGACTCCAGGATGATAAACAACATGGTTTTGTCACAGGAAGGTCTTGTCAGATCAACCTGGTAGTCTTTTTTGACTTGAGTGACAAGGTAGATAGACAAGGGCTATGTGATAAAGTTGCTATACTATGACTTTAGTAAGGACTTTGATTCAGTACCACACTAGAGGTTGGTTAAGAAAATGGAGGATCTGGGGGTAGCTAAAACCCTTGTGAGTTGAGTTGGAAACTGGCTTACAGATAGAAGACAGAAGGTTGTGGTCAATAGGGTTAGATCACAAGAGAAGGATGTAATGAGTGGGATTCCACAGGGATCAGTCCTGGGACCAGTTCTCTTCAACATGTTCATTAGTGACATCAGAGAAAGGACCCAGGGCAGGTTCTATCTATTTGCAGATGACACAAAACTATGTATCATATCACAGGTAATACAAGCTGTAATAGACTTTCGTCCTTTTACATGCCATAGATTAGTATTATAGCCCACATTTTATCTCATCACTCATTGTATTATCTAATCATATTTTAAAGGTATTTACATCATCACTATTTATCACTTCATATGGAAGATTATTCCAAAGTGTGATAACCCTTTGACTATACCAATATTTTCTGGATAATGTATTTCATTTATCCAAATGCAATTTTTTTGAGTGTTTGCTGTTACTAACCCTGTCCACATTGAATTTTAATCCTAATTCCCTCATTATGGTACTATCTTTGATTACCTTATGCAACATACACAGACCGCCCCTTGTTCTTCTATATTGCAAAGTAAATAAATTAAGTATCTTCAACCTTTGCTTGTCGGGTATCAACTTAAAACCTGGAATAAGCCTAGTAAATTAGTGTTGTACCGCTTCCACCTTTTTAATATCCTCATTTTTGCATGGTGCCCATGTGGGAAGGTCGACTGTGATGAAGAAATGAATATGCAAAAGGACCTGCTAAGATTAGAGGGGTGGTCTAAGGTCTGGCAGCTAAAATTCAATGCAAAAAAGTGCAAGGTAATGTACCTGGGAAAAAAGATCCTCATTATGGAGTACTGAATGGAAGGGAGAGACTTAGCACTGCAAGTGAGGAATGAGATCTGGGAGTTATCATCAGTAACTTCCTAAACAAATGAGTCAGTGCAACAAGGCCTAAAGTAAGGCCAACAGGATGCTGGGATGCATTGGGAATGGGACTGACAATTGGAGAAAAAAAGTCATACTACCCCTCTACAGAGTCCTGGTGAGGTCACACCTGGAGTAATGAGCCCAGTTCTGGAGTCTTTACCTCAGAAAAAACAAGGATAGGTTAGAGACAGTGCAACACAGAGTTACCAAAATTATCCAGGGACAGCAGGGTAAATCCTATGAGGAACACCTCAGGGCACTTAATTTGTACTCATTGAAAACCAGAAGTGGGAGGGGTGATATGACTGAGACATTCAATTTCCTCAAAGGAATTAATAAAGTGAACTGTAAGGAATTATTTAGCCTGAGTGCAAACTCAAGGTCACAGGGTTATAAGTGGAAGTTGGCAGGTGGGAGATCCAGGAGAGAAGTGAGGAAGTACTTCTTTACAGAAAGGGTGGTGGGGCCCTGGAACAGTCTGCCAGCAGAGGTGGTGGGAGTGAGCACAGTAAGGGGGTTTAAGCAGGTCTGGGTAGAATGAAGGGAATAGTTGTTACCAGGGCCAACATGACCAGGGACATTAACTGGAATAATGTCTCAGAGAGTTAGTACCCTGGGGGAACATTAGGTTCCAAAAATGATCCTAGGGATTTAAGTAACCTGGGCAGATTGGATGGACCATGAGTCTTTATCTGCCATCATTGTCTATGTTTCTATGTTTGTTTGTGTAACCACCATGTCCTCTGGGGTTACTAGAATCCCCACAGTATCAGTGCTAGGCAGGAAGAGGCAGCTGGTGATTAACTAGTCAAATGGGTTTCTTACCTGCACACTCTTCTGTTTACTTGGCTTCAACTGAGATGGAAGTGATGAGCTCATTTGGAACTCTCACAGCAGCATAAGCCATTGCCAGCTGTGAGAAGGGAATTTAGAATCTTGAGACAAGAGTCAGTGTGAGACAGCAGCTTGAAGTTGGAGGAGTGAGAACTGCTCAGCTGAGAGCTCTGAGTTGAGAGCCCTGCATTCTCACCCTAGTCCTAGTAATTCTCCAGTTTGCCAAGTGAAGTGATGGAAACCATTGTCTACAGCAGGATCTCCTGATTTTCATCCCTGGAGAGGTGAAAAGGACTGCTAGTGGATGGATCCAAGGGGCAAACCCCTTTTTGTTCCAGGATGTTTTAAATCTGTCTGAAATGTCTAACAGTGAGTAGGATCTGACTTTTGCTGCAGAAAGTAAGTACCTGTGCTGTTGTGTTCTCTGGCTAAAAGGGAAATGCATAACGTTTCTGTGAATTCACAAGTGTGAGACTGTTCTCATTTAAGGTTGGCTGAAGTATGTGATGTCCAGAGGTATGACTATATCATAGTATTCAGGACGTTAGTTTTTCCACTACCAGTGTAGTGATTCAAATGCTGGATGCCAAAGTTTCATTCAATAAGCATTTTCTGAAGTGTGCTTTCAAATGTTCAAGGTGTAACTCTGAAAGAATGTCTGAGTATGGATTTGAGAGCAAAGGGTGGGCAGACCCCCATCTGGAGTAACCAGTTCAGGACTACAGGTTCAGTAAGGGCACCTGGTTACTTTAGACATAGGGACAATGTCTGAAGAGAATTTTTCCCTCTGAAGTGGGTTGTGCTATTTCTTAGAAAAATGTATGTTCACTTGTGGCCAGTACTGTTAGAAGCAATGTTTAATGTTCTATGACATATGGTAAACAAGGTGCAAGTGTTCTGTCAGTAAATGTGTTTTCAGTTGTGGCCAGTGCCACTGGAAGAAATGTCCTATGTCCTATGCTATATGGGAATACAAGTGCAAGATGTTCTATGTCCTACAGTGTGGGAATACAAAGAGAGTTTTCTGTCAGATAGTCGATTTGTTGTTCTGCAAGTTCCTAGTACCACAGTGTGTAAATCTTGGGGGTTCACCTTTGCTTTAGAGAACATCTTTTGGAATAAAGTCACACTCTAGAACCCCAACTATAGTTTGGAGAGTTATGTTGTTTCCTGTACATGGATTTACTGGGTACCCCTCCAGAAGATAGGTCTAGCATAGCCCTAGCAAAAGGTTTTCTCCCCAGGACCTGGTTTTGTAAATACCAAATAGGTCATACTGTTTTTATATACCCCCATCCCTTGATCTCTAAAGTAATGAGCCTAGTATACATTCCGAAAGCTAGGGATGGTACCATTTCTAAATGTGTTCCCAGTGTCTGTGCCCAGTTATGGGTGCCAGGGATAACTAACTGTGTAAACAGCGGGGGTGTTATACATTTGTTTTTTAGCTTATCAAGAAAAGTACCAGTGGCAAAGGGCTGTTTGACAATGGCACAGATTTAGGACTAATACTTTCAAAGCAGGTAGAAACAGATTTAGAGGGAATACAGTCAAGAGTAGATGTCTTTCTCAAAGTTTAGACAGTTCTGGAAAGATTTGAGGGAGATACAGCAGAAGGAGTCAGTAAGTTTGTAGGAAATTTAGGGAAAAAGTATAAGCTGTGAGGAACAGAGGAAGAGCTGTTTAGTATTCAAGAGGTCTAATTGTAGAAGGAAAGAAGGATGAAATTTCATCACATGCATGGTCAAGAAAGAGACATAAGGAACAGTTTCTATGGTGATGATGGCATTTGCTTGTGTGCAAGTATATTGTGTATCACCTGTTTATAGATTAAGTGAAAACAATCTTGGCAGTCCTTCTGGTCGAAGGCCATCAAGTGGTTGTTTTGCTATCTTGGTTTAACTGAAAGCTTAAATCTTATGCCATATTTTTCATTATATTTATAGATTTTTTTAAAGTTATGACTATTGTTTAAGTGGAATAACACACTTCAGAGTATTCCATTGTGCTAGATAGTCACTCTCCACTCTCCCTCGCTCCACAATCTCATAGAACTGTCCACTGCACTTCCCTCCTTGCTAAGTATTGGTTTGGCTCACTTCCATCCTACCTCTCATCCTGCCTTACACCACCCATCTCCACTACCTACTCCCTTCACCAAAGAGACTTGTGTACTTTCTCTATTCCTCTCCCCCACTTTGCTGCAGGTCAGTTTGCCTTCTCGTACTGTCTCCCTCTTCTCTAGAATAATCTCCCCTCTGACCTTCATCTTGCTTCCCCTGTTTTGTCCCTCAAAAGACTCCTTAGACTCCTACCCCCCCTCCCACCAGTGCTTCCAATGCTCCTAATCCCACTCCTTCTCACTTCTACCTCTCAGGAGCTATTTCACTCACTATCCACCCAGGTGGAGTGCAGTATACTCTTCCTCCATTTATCACAACCTGTTTCCTTCATAACCCTCCAATTCTTGGGTTATAGGTCTCTGCTGGCCTGAGCTGGTTATCCTGAGCTTGTTACCCTCTTTAATGCAAACTGAGCTCCTCTATGAGGGATCCTTAACACTGGGGCCTCAAGTGTTCTAAAATAAACTGTAGTTACATTTATGTATTACTCAGTTTAATACTATGTGCCTTACTCTTTGTAAATATTGTACCTATTTTCATTTTATGCTCTTATAAATTTTTATAGAAAATACTGTGTGTCTTACTCTTTGTAAATACTGTACCTATTTCATTTCATGCTCTTGTAAGTTTTTGTCAGATACTTCTGTTGTAACAATGTTCTTCTCCTGTGTTTACCTTGTCCCCGGGTCACACCTGGAAATGAGCCTCAGCTCAGTGTGCCTTTCCCAGTCACCAATTTTAAATAAATAAGTAAAACTCAGAATCCTCCAATGTGGGAAATCACTTTTCTGTGCCTTAAGCATCACAGTGTTCAAAAGTGTTCCTTATATCACAACACAGCTGGGCACCATGGCATGTGTTATTCCTTATTTATACAATATGTAGGGGATACACAATGCCTGCAGTGGGATAATTGAAAGGCTTTGCCTGAGGTTCAGTGGGGAAGTGGGCAAGATCAGCATGCCCCCTGCATGAGCATAACAGTGCATTTTTTCAAACATTCTCCAGACGTTCATTTCTTTGCTGCAGCCAGTTAGCTGTTTCTCCTGCCCTCTTACCTGTAATGCATGGCATGGCTTGTGGCTCCCTGATCCGGTGGTTACCCTGTTGCTGGGTCTTTTCACTATACTACAGCTCTGCCTTCCATGGCCATGCTGGTCTCTCTTGTCCACTCCCCATTGACTACTCTGTGTTGCTGGATGTTTCCAGCTGCTGCCTTTTTATGGGGCTGCCTGCTAGCTCCTGTGACTGCTTTCAGACGATGTGTTCTTGCTGTCTACTTCTATGCCTCCAGGCAGCTGCTGACTTTCCTGGTGGTTGCTCCTTTGGCTATGCCACTCTGGGGTACTTGTACCCTCCCTTTGGTTCCTGTTGCGGCTGATTGGTGAGTGCCACTGGGCCGACTGGGGCCATGTCCATCTTCTCTGTGCTGCTGGGCCTGTTGCTTCACTTTTTTCTTTCTCTTTTCTTGTGGGCCTCTTCCTCACAGTGGCTGATCTTACTGCTTGCTCCCCTCTTGGGCTGTTGCTTTGTGTCCCCCCCCCGCCACTATGGCCTCTGCATTTCTTGGTTAGGGTGAGCCCCCCCTGCCACTCTGGCCTCTGCATTTCTTGGTTAGGGTGAGCCTTCCACCTGTGACTGCCTGGTGACTGCTGCCTTTCTATTCTGCTGCCCCCTCAACCTGCCTCCCTTGGCCACTTGTTGTGCTGCCAGTCTTCGGGCTTCCCTGCCATAGATGTGGCCATCTTCTGCTTCTTGTTTTCTTTGGGCCTTGCTACCTCCCAACATATCTGCCTGTCTTGGGTCTTTTTTCTACATCTCTCTGAGATTCCACCTCATGACTACTGGGCTCTTGACCTACTGCAACTAAGCTTACACCCCTACAACTACCAAGTTCTCACCCCACGACTAGTAGGTCATGCCCTTATGACTCTCTGGCTTTTCATTAATGATAACCTCAGGGTTCAGTATGCATCACCTCTCCTAGCATTGTACTGCAACTAACCAAGCCTTCAGGGCTTACTACTTTGCCCACATGCATCAATACTGACTGACCCATACCTGACCTGCCTCTGTCTACTCTCCTCCTAACACTACCTCCACTCCTGTGATTCATAAGGGCCTAGTTTTCCATAGGGTAACTTGGGGGCCTAGCTTGATAGGGACAAGTGGTAGGTATTCAGATTTCCTTTTTGTGCTGTAGATTGGTGGTCTAGGCTGTGCTGTTCTGTAGTCAGAGGATAGTTTACCTGTTCTGTAGTTTGAGCATAATGCAGAGGTAGACCACTCTCTAAGGGCTCCTTTGGTGATATGATTGCAACTCTGTGATGTTTTCAACCTATCTATCAAACCCAAAAGTGTTTGGGTAGCTTGTTTGCTTGACATTCACTCATCCATTGCACCTGACATGTACGTGCCCAGTCTTTACCCTTACCCCTTCCTTTAGCAGGACTTTGCTCCCTATTCTCAGGGTAAAGCCCCAGCACTTAAAGCTCCTTTAGTCATTCGATTGCAACTCTGTGATGTCCACCTAGGTATAGGCTTCCTATTGGTGTGCATGTTGGGCATTCCTCCATTCAGCTCCTCACAGGAGGCTAAGCTTCCTCATTATGGAAGCCAAGCTTCCTACCTCCAAGGGTGCAACCTTCTCTTTGGTCCCTTTAGTCATATGATATCAGCTGAGTGACATCTTCAAGGATGATCATCCTGTTAGATGGATGGGGAAAATTCCTAGTTCCTCCAAAGTATGCCAGTCCCCTGTTCCCTCTTCAATTACACAAAAGCTCAAGCCATTTGAACTACCCAGCTTTCCATGTCTTCCTCACAACTGGTTTTCAGTGTTTCGTATTACGCCTAGACTTGAAAGACAATTGGATAGCCTGGAGGGATAGTGACCTAAAGTTTTGGATCCCCAAAGTTTTCTTCCATGGGGAGGGGATCATCTTCTTGGTGCTGAAGGTCATAAGTAGTAGATAGGTAGTTTGCATTCATAGTTCTTCCACAGGTTGAGCTGGGATCTGGATGATGTCTCCTTTCCTGGTACAGAAGTGGGCTTCCATTACTCACTAGTGGAAAAATTTCCTGATGGTTTTCTATGCCTTCAGCTCTGAGTTTTTATGCATCTTTCCTACAGTACTTTCAGCCAAGGGACTTCGCTCCTGCAACACCTATATGGGTGGAACCTTTTCAAAAGGTTCTATACTCTTGTACCCTGAAAGATTGATACCTCCTCCAGCACAGAGATCATGAAAGTCCAGATACATATCCAGTGATAACTTCTTCCAGTAGTGCAAGCACCACCATGTTGCACAAGCATTTTATTCACATGTGAGGATCAGTCCCACAGTCTTTGACCAATGAAGTCACAAGTGAATTATGAATGCCTTATCCTCAGTAGTGGTAATAAATATGGTTGACTACTGCAGTCCATTATGTATGCCATTTATGCCACATCCTTTTAAAATGTGCAAAAGATTTGATGGTTTCTATGTGTAATTGCTATGTTTTAAGGACAGCACATGGCTTTTGTAACGTCATCAGCACTGTGACAGCTGTTCTTCCATTGGATAAGTATTCGGTTATGAAACATGGTTATATCATTTTAACAGTAGTTTCAAAGAATCATTCTTTTTTTGTTGAGTCTTTTCAATGGTGAGCAGCAGTCATCAAATGCAACATGCAGTTCATACAGTGCAGTACAGTGGTAGCTGAAATGAAGAGAAGGAAGAAGGTGGGCACATACCTTCTAATCATTCTCAGGCACAGCACTTCTGAGAGAGCTTATTTATAGAGCAACCAATAACATCATATTGCTGACCCAGTAGTGTGGCAGTAGTACTGCTGCCCACCATGCTGGTGACCCAGAATCAGAAGTGATCTTGGGTTGCTGGGGGACAGCCAGGAGGAGGTGATTGGATATCTGCTGGACTGCTGTCCTCTCCTGGGAAGGGAAGGTTGCCAGTTCTGCCATGTGACTGTCACCAGGTGGAGGGCTTATGGAAGGATAGGTCTGAGAGAAACAAAGGAAGGGAGGGAGCTGTGGGGCTACAGAATATCCATGCCTCCACATGCATGTGCTGACACACATGCACCAGCTACAGGGAGAGAGAGAGAGAGACTAGAAAATAGAAAAAAGGCTGGGATGGGCTTCATAAACCCAGGTGTGCTCCTCTTTGATCCACACCACTATCCTACCACCAAACTGAATTTGATTGTAGCAGGGTGGGAGGATGGACTCCCCCTTCCTGGCTCCACCGCAGGGGGAAGTCTGCAGGGGACTCCTGGTGGGTGGGAGAAGTTGGTGACAGTAAGAGAGTTTGGGGACCAGACTGATAGCCACACATCCACCCAATAGCAGAAAAACCTTTATGGCAAAAAAATAACATCACATTAACATGTAGCTTTTGTCATGTATCATCAAAAATAACAATCCCTAGGGTGGTATTCACTTTACTGAGGTATTCCCGAAAGGGGTTCCCCCTATAGCCGAAGCAAACAGGCTAAAAGGCTATGAACTAAGGTGCATCTAGGACTTTCTCCAGGAGGACCAAATTCTATCATACACTGTTAGCTTGTTTAAAGCAGTATATGGGGCTCTTTCGGTTTCATACAGTCTATCCACTTTTCTAAACTAGGTGGGTGGCTACATTTCCAGTTTTGTGTTAATACTTTCTTGCCCTCCTAGGAAACACAAGGGATGATGGTACTTCTTTTGACTGCCCCCCACCCCCGGGCCAATGCCCAAAAGTATTCTCTTAGGGGTAACATCCAGGGCAAAGTCAAGTATCCTTGCCAAGATCCCAGTTACCTCCTCCCATCAGAATCAAAAGATTTTAGGGCAGACTCATACTATGTGGAAAAAGGTACTTACAGAGGTCAAACATTTTGAACACTGATCAGATGTAGTCTCATCAACTAGGTGAGCCTTGGTGGAGGTGAAATAAATTCTCTAAAGGAAACTAAAATTCACCTGCCTTAGTCTTTTGTTGATGGAACAGACATTGATTCAATTTGTGAATGTCCCCAAGTCCCCTTCTGTAAATGCAACACCTCCCAACCATAGCGAGAGGCTGTGGCAGACTACCCACTAATAATGTATAAAACTGTTTAATGAGTTTCTGACCCCCTGTGGAGCTCAAGACAATTTCCTCTCCTGTGAATCTTTGCAGTGTAGAGGCTAGGGCAATAAGCAGTTGGTTTAGTATATGATGGATTGGGAAGTAAACAAAGAAATCAGATTGCTAGCAATTGTATCTAGCTGATAATTGCTGATAAATGAGGGTCCCCCCCATGCGTTTTACCCACCATTGTCAGGTCCTTCCTCTTCCATCTCAGCAAAGTTGCAGCTGTCATATGTGGGGCAACCACATCAGTCTACAGGGCCTTTTCAATATCTTCCTTAAGGGAGACAGTGAGATATGATGTCATGAGTGGAGAGCCAGGCCCTGACTGTCAATCTTAGTGTTAGGGATATGTTTCATAAGACCACTAATCAGGGCAGGCACAAATAAGTTGGGGAACATATGGCCTCCTAGGGACTCCTCTTCCGTGTTCCCCTGGGATGTTCACTCAGCACCTAGCAACAACAAAAAAACAGTGCACACAAAGCTAACAATGCAACAGTTGTTGAAATTTATTTAATCAAAAACATGAAAGAAACACCAGTGGCACTAGCAACCTGTTCCCAGCTCTTTGAACCATGCTGCCTCTTCATCGGGGGGGGGGGCACCACTCGGTACCCCTGGTTTGTTCATCTTCAAAAAGGCTAGTTGAGCCACAAGGAGTAGTACCTCAAGTTTGCATCCATTTTAACTGCCCCTTAAGTCATCGCAGATCCTGTAGCAGTGAGGGTGATGGAGTTGACACGTGGGTCATTTCCAAGAACTAATACCTTTTCTTTCTGGACCTCCTTTTTATTTCTGTGGGTGGCCTCATATATCGCCACTCCCCTGGCAAATACCTTCATTGCCTCCCACCATGTGGCAGCAGGTGTACCTTCCCTAGTGTTAATGTCAAAGTACTCATGGCAGCTGCATCTTGACAGTAAAATGAATGTTTGACAAGGAGCCTGGAATCTAAGCACCACTGATGTGGAGGGAGGGGTACCCTCATCATTCAATGTTGGCAAGATGGGACCATGTTTTGAGAACAATATTGGACCGTATGAAGCCGAAATGAGGTGCTGCAGAATGACAGAGGAGAAGAGAACCAGGTCTAAATATGAGTATGTACCTTATGGACTGAGGAAAAGAAGAAAAACTCCAGATCTGAAGGGTGGAGAAAATGCCCTGCATCAATTAGAGTTGTCTCAACTGCCATCTGTCTCATGGCCTGGGTGCTCTTAGAAGGGGGGGGCGAGGGAAGGCGTCTGGTCCAGAGTGGGGTGCCTTGTTGAAATTCCCCCATGACCATTGAGTCAGGGAAGCCCACTAACATTAAAATTAGTTATTGGAAGAAGTTAGGATGATCAAAGTTCAGGCCATTTACAGCAGCCTTGATAAGAGACTCCCATACTCAGGTTAACCACCGTGATAAGGTACCTCTTCTGCTGGGTCACCGTCTGTCTGATTATCAAGACTGACAGCCCTGGGCAGTACCATATGACCACCCCACTGGCCTTAGATATCAAAAAAGCTGTAAAAAGTACTCCCACCCAGGAACACTCTATCTTGAGAGTCTCCTCCCTTACCATATGGGTCTTCTGAAGTATCAACACATCCCCTTTAATTTTCTTAACATAGGTCTATACATTTTTTAACTACTATTTTGAGGTGGTTCGCATTCCATGTGACATTGTTAAGATCACTTTTTATTATTAAAACCAAGCTTTAGGGTGCTGTAACCCAGGGCTGGAGGATACCCCCTCCCCCACACCAGCATCTAGTACATTCAGTAACCACAGTCATAGATTTACAGAACTTAGGAACTGAAAAATAATAATATTGAACAGTTTGAAAACTTCCCTCCTCCACCCCCTTGAGAAGAACTAATAGGGTCATACCCCTCCCCCCACAGTGCTTCCCTTCACTTGATGAGCAACATGATCATTTCCCAGCGTCCCTAAAGAAGTAACAGACTCACCTTACAAAGTGCAACTAACCACCCCTCCCTCTGGATCTCTGCAGATTTTGCATTCCCCTCACTTTCTTCATGGTAGGATCCAGTGCAGAAATTTACACTCTCAGATTAGAGGGTATATGTTGTACATCCATATGCCAATTGCCTAACTATGTCCCTAGATAACTGACAGTGTGGCAGCACAAGTCCTTCCCTATAGGGAAATACCTGCCACACTGCTGGGTTCACCGCTACAATTCAAATATGAGGAAACAGTTAGGGTGCCATCGCAGCAAAAGTAGATGAGTGTACACCCAGAGGGTGGATAGATCCATCCTACTGACAGTGGAATACAGATCCAGCTCCCAAAAATATGGGACCAGCACAGTTCTGCACTTCCCTTCCCCTCAGTCCACCAAAACATATGCTTATACCAGTTTGCTCCATAATAGCTCATGCAGTTGAGTAATATTGTGGGCTTGAGTCCAGGCAGTGCCTTTTATGTAGCTATAAAGCTTCCCCCAGAACTGAGTTACTGTCAAACAAAAACAAAGTTCTGTAGGCTTTCAGTTCAACAGTTCTCATGCTGCTTAAACTGCAGCCATTAAGAAACCCAGATATAAATGTAACCCCCACCCCCATCATTTTGTAAACAAGAGGTGGTATGCTATTTAAATCTGACAGCAGTACCAGGTGAGGACTGGGTTCAGGGAGGAATAGGTCACTCGGCACAGAGGCTAGGTTTGGCTACTCTGCACAGGGGCACCCAAGTAACTCCGAACACAGGAAGCAATAACTGTAATGTCCAATACCAGGAATGAGATTCTAAAGTGTGGTTTTATTCACATCCAAACAGAACAAACAAAGCATAGATGGACCTCCACGGGGCTATAATCCTGGTAATGCATATTAAAAGAATCAAGAACACTTCTTCAACACTTCAGCCCTCAGGCTCTGAACCCACCGGGCACACAGCCCAGACTTGCACGCTGCTTTGGGTACACAGCCCAAACTTGTACACTGATCTGGGTTTTCCCTGGCTCAGATCCCTTGCCAGCCATTTGGACACCTTCCATATGTCATGGAAACATTTGCTGGTGGCTCCCTAAACCACCTAAGAGCTCTATCAGCTCTATCAGGAAAACTTCCTTTTAATCCCACATCTGGGTACTTTCCTCAGGCACTGGCCAAGTACCCGAGAGAAATTAAAGGTGCCACAGAGCAAATCCGTAGAGGTGAATTTGGTTACTACAGATGGGAGGTCTCCCACCTCTCGGTTCCACAATTCATATCTGGCCATTTCTCTGGACAGTAAACACATCCTACTGTAAAGCCTGGCAATGTAGATTAAGGCTAAATGTATGTCACATTTCCTCTACTTGTCTTGCTTTCACATTGAGCTGGACTTGAACATACCTTTACTTGGCTTAGCCCATTGCTCTAGGCCACCCACTGATTAAGCAGTCCAATCCTCACTTTACTTCACTCTTTGTGCTGGACTTGAACCTACTTGAGTTAACCGGCAATGTCTATTACACTAGACCTCCTATAGATTAAGTAGTCCAATCCCCACATTCCAACAGTTCAGGTGAAAAACATTGGCCCTCTGTCAGAGCGAACTCACCCTTTGGTTGCCCCACAGGCGATTCTTCCACAGGAATTTCTCTCTCAGATCTTCTGGTGCCGCAGCACAACTTGAAATAGGCAGCTTCTTCCCTTAGCCGGAACCAGGAGGGTTGCCCCTGGAAGACAGGCAAAACTTTTCCCCCCATTCCCTCAGGGAGGGGGCACTTGGACCAGTGACAGTGGTCTCCACCACTTCAGCAATAAGTTTCTGTGTCCCTTTTACGGTGGAAACACACCTTCTTTACAGTAGCTCTAAAACAGAGCTTAAGGCTCTGAGAGCCTGCACACAGACTGCTGTGCTGCTCCTCTCTCCAAGACTGCACACAGACTCTGTTCAAAATCCCCAACATTCTATCCTAACTTCCAACTGCAGCACTCCAGTGTGGCTCATGCAGCTGCAAGAGTTCTATGGTGATGTCATCTCTCAGTCTCAGCTGAGACTGAGAACAGAGTGAGACAGTGTGAAATCCATTTAACTGGAGTTTCACAAGCTGCCTTCCCTGCCTACCACTAGGTCTTATTGGGTTTCTAGTAACCCTGGGTAACAGGGTGGTTACATTAAAAGCATAAAGAAATATAAAAAAAGTAAAGTGGTAAAGTGCCATGTTCCATGCCGGGCCATCGAGGTGGCCGATCCTCTGTTGTTCTCTTAATAAGCCTATAGCACAGGGAACCATTTTACAAGATGCTTTTGATTTATATACATTTTCCTAATTAATGCACAATTACGATATTCTGTGTATATAACTTAGTTATTAATATATCTCTTGCGTTTCATGTTGATACTTTGTCAGTATGAAAAAGACTCAGCACTCACCCCCACAGACCAGCAAGGGGGAAAAGCAATATTCAGTTAATTTCTGGGATCACTCGAGTTTCTTTATTCATGTTAAAGGCACTAGCAATCCAACATGCAGAAAAATCAACATTTCACAAATCACGTATTACAGCATTTGTCAAGCTGATATAAAATTGCTGCCAAAAAGTGTGTATAAATGTTATGCCAGCATGTGTAATCCTCAAGTACTTTTGAAATTGCTATTCCCTGAAACCAGTCCCCACAACAGACTATCATGTTGCTGCTGATGAATGAAGACCTGTTATTCAGTCAACCAGATAGCACAGGTTGCTCATCCTTTATAAAAAGAAATACTGACACAGATGCCAGTCCTGTTCATTATAATTGATTCACATAAGCCTTTTCACTTATGTTCATAGATTGCTGCTTTCATTTTGCATTTAGCAACAACTTGGTAAAATATGCGAGTTTACTCAGTGTGAAGGTTTTTATAAACAGATTCTACCCCATAGTAAAGAACGAACATATGAGCATATGAAATTGCCAGCAGATAAAGGCCCCATGGTCTATCAATTCTGCTCGATTGTGCAGCTAGCAGCCCTCATTCTGCAGCTGCTCCTCCCTCCCCCCTCCAGTGACTTTCCCACTAACCCTGTCCCATCCCCTTTTGAAGCAGCCCACTGTTCTACAGGCTACCACTCCTCCGTAAAGAAGTCTCTCCTCATTTCCCTCCCGAATCTTCACCCTTCCAGTCCCAGATTGTGCCCTCTAGTGTCCCTCCCCTTCTTAATCTGAAAACCCAATGAGTACATGTTGTTCTAAGTGTGATGCAATAAAAAACTTGAGCAATAGTGAGATACTGTAGAAGACTGTTATCAGAACAGAAAAATAGAATGTACCTATTAAACCAAGTTGTACTTCAGCAGTTTAACACAGTGCTACTATAAGTGACGTTGCTGGGTAATACCCATACCTGTACTGCTTCTCCGGAATCAAAACTATTTTTTGTAAATTAAGGACTTACGGTTTTCTACCTACTTGCAACTGCTGCACACCAGCCTCACCTCCCTTGGCAACTTCCGAGCACTTATTCCATCTGCCTGATTTTCAAAAGACTGACAGAAAATTGTGCATATGTGGCAGGACTGTTACATAATTGGGTGTCCCTTTATGCTACCATAGCCTGCTGTATTTGCAGGTCTTTTGTAAAGAGTGTCTTTTCATGACTCTGTTCCCAATTTACCACAGCTTGCAACTGTTTTTCTGCACAATTGCTACACCTGGTATATGGCCAGATGTAGCATGTGTGCAGAATGAGAAAGCAGTGTCCCAGTGGAGAAACTGAGGAAAATATCAGCTTCTCTACAGGTTATCAGTGCAGAGATTTAGTTTCTTTACTTTCAAATTGTATATGGTGAAACTTAGTCCCAGAGCTAGTCATGGACCTCTGAAAATTGGGCCTTCAGTATAGAAATATTGATGTTGACACCAAGAATACCAGAGGGTCATCACTCTTATAGTCTCCAGTGTTTTCTCCCCATTTTCTCATTTTCCTGACAGTACCCTCTGGTTTCCCCAACTTGCTTTTGTTTCACAGTACCCCTGTGGAGGGGCATGAACAAATGTGCACTACAACCTCAACACTAACCACTGGGGACTCTGTGGTTCTTCCTTCCCTGAACAGGTACCACTACTACTAGCTGCACCCCAGGTTCAGAGGCTGCCAACAAGCAGGGATCAATGACTACTCCCACATCTGTGCCACCTGCATGGTAGCATGATGTGATATGGCTGGGTCATAAGGGCAGAGCTTGCATCTGGTTCTTCATTGTTAAGGTATAAATTTGATCATTCATTAGCCATAGTAACCTCTGGTTGCCTAGATGCATATCCTCTGCGCCCCCTGCTTACAAATTCTTCCTCTTCCTAAATCGATTATTCACTAATTTCTCTGCCTTATGAACAATGCATCCCCTACTCTCCTATCTCTCCCTTGTTCTGCTCATATCCCTCTCTTTACCACCTCCACTTGCACTCTACTCACCTATTCCTAATAACTCTCCCAACCCCATCAGTTACTATATCCAATCCTCTACACACATCCATGCTATCACTCCCACCTCCTCCCTGCCATTTGAAACATGGTCTCACTCTACCACTATCCCTCATGCGGCTTTGATAACGGTGTCCACTTTCACTGCTGCTTCTCACCTTCTTCTTCCTCACTCATCCACTCCCTTCTACTCAAAACTCCCAACCTCCTCCCCAGCCCCTTCAAAATCATCTAAGCTCCATTTTCTCATACTCACCCTCTCCTTGCTCTCCACTGGGGATATCCACCCCAACCCAGGCCCTATTGCCTCTTGCTCCTTTGGTGCCTCGTCCTCTACTACCTCCCCCCAATCTCTTCTCTCACCCCTTCCAAAGGGTTAAAGATCCTACATCTAAACACCCGCAGCTTGTAGCAAAAAATAGACCAGATTCAGATCATGGTGTGCACTCTAAAACTAGACATTCTAATCATCTCAGAAACTTGGCTAAAGAGCAGTATCCCTGATCACTCAGTCTCCATTCCTGACTACTCACTGCTAAGACAAAATTGTGCTGGCAGGGGTGGTGGTGTGGCCATTTATGTCCTAGCCTCCATCCAATATTCCGTAATCTACTCATCCACCAATCCTGAGACCCATGGTGCCCTAGCTATCCATGTGACCCTCCCCTTCACTCTCCCAATCTTCATAGCTGGCATATACTGCCACCTAAATGTCCATTCTTCGGTCACGCTAAACCTTGTAACCTCCATCAATTACCTTGCTCATTCTGGGGAATTATTCATCCTAGGCAACTTCAATATAAATTGGTTGTCACCTAAAACTACCAAAACTAAAAACAAAATTGGAGCCCTAAACCTCTCCCAACTGATTTCCAAACCAACCCACCCAAACCACAAGATACAACAACAGTCCCTACTCAACATGGTCCTTACCTCCCATCCCCACCATGTCATCACTTCTGGCATCCTCCCAGATGCTGTCAATGACCATAACCCAATATTCATAGTTAGAAAAGTCCACAGAACTAAATCACCAGACAAAATCATACAACTACACTCTTTCAAGTCTCCTGGCCTTGAACCTCTCTTGAGTAACCTTGCCACTTCAGACTGGCCCCCCCCAACCTCCTTCCCCTCAGTTGATAAGGCCCTTGCCTACTTCAAAAAAAATCTTTCTTGTAACCTGGAATGCCTTTGCCCCACTCAAACAAACCAGAGTCAGAGTTAACCACTTACCTTGTATAACCCCTGAACCTCTGGCCTGCCTCAGAGCTACAGATCAAGCCTGGAAGTGTCATGAAGCTATCCAGCATCCTAGTGACCTTGCGAACTTCCTCATGCTCAGAAACACTTGCACCAGGGCTACAAGGTTAGCCAAGTCTGAATATTTCAATTCTGCCTTCATCACCAATATAAACTCCCCTTCAAAGTTCTGGGAGGTGGTGCACCTCCTATTAACCCCCTCATCTCGCCCACCGCCCCCTGTACTTAAAGTAATAGCTCACTAGTGTCCAACCCATCAGCTGTAGCTGTGGAATTTAACACCTTCTATACCTCCTGCACCACTGAGCTACTGAAATACCTCCCCTCCTTCCCTTCACCCTCTACCACCCTCCCACCTTCCCTTCTCTTTTGCTACTGTAACCTCAAATGATGCCCTAACTGCTCTCCTCACCATCAGCCCCTCTAAAGGTGCATCCCCGATGGCCTTGACTCAAAACTCCTCTACCTCTCTGATTCAGCCATTACCTACCCCCTCTCAACAATCCTAAATCTCTCATTCTCTACTGCCTTGGTCCTTCTTCATGGAAACATGCTGTGATCTTCCCTCTACCCGGGGGTGGTGACCCCTCATCCCCTGGCAACTATCACCCCATTTCTCTCCTCCATACCCCTGCCCAGCTTCAAGAACACATTATCCTCTCCCAACTTACCTCTTTTCTATCTGACACCTCATTTTTCATCCCTTTTGAGTCTGGTTTCAGGAAAAAAACACTCAACCACCACCTCTCTCCTACTTCTCACAGACTCCATCCTAACCGGGATGGACAATGGCCAAATTACCTCTGCCAGCTTTGTCGACCTGGCCAAGGCCTTCGACACCTTCTCTCACTGTCTTCTCCTCAACTCACTCCTAGCAGCTGGCCTATCTCCCTCCACCACAAACTGGTTCAAGGCCTACCTTATTTATTTATTTATTTATTTATTTATTTGCTTTTGTTAACCAGGTAAGCACACTAGACAGCCAAGTCCCTATTTTCAGGTGTGACCCGGGTGGTAGAACCCAATCAGTTAAGATCTTGGATGCCACTTCCCTTCCCCTCCTGATTAGCACTGGAGTCTCCCAGGGTTCAGTATTAGGGCCCCTCCTATTCTCCATCTTCTTAAATGACCTTCCCTCTGTTTGCTCCCATCCTCCACTATACATATGTATGCCGATGATACAGTCCTGTATGCATCTGGCTCCTGTCCCGTTGAGGTTACAACCAGCTTATAGCAAGACTTCAACAAGGTTCAGCTCTGGTTTGCTAGCCATAAACTTTTCCTCAATGCCAAAAAGACTGTCTCCATGACCCTTGGCACAAGGCAGAGACTTTCTAGGCCTCCCTCCCTACCCACTTTTCACACCCTTGAGGGGACTTTTCTTGAGGACACATCCTCCTTCAGGTACTTAGGTGTTTGGTTGAACCAGTATCTAAACTTCTCTGGACATATTGACGCTATTCAGAAAAAACTGCGCCCCAAGCTTGGTGCCCTGTTCAGGAACCATAGTTGCATCCCTACTATGGCTAGGCGTGAACTTGTTCAGAAGATGATACTGCCCATTTTCAACTACTGTGACGTAGTCCATGGTGCTGCCACTAAGTCCTCCCTGGCCAGACTGGACATCATCTTCAATTCCTTCTGCCGCTTTGCCCCGAATGCTCCCCCTCGCACCCATCACTGTAATCTTTATCGTGCCCTATCCTTCCCCTCTCTTACAAATAGGTGACTCTTCCACTGTGCTAAATTCACCACCAAGCACTGATTGGGTGAGCACCTTTCCTACCGCACCTTCTCCTTTTTAACACCCTCCACACCCTCCCATTCCCTTAGATCAATTGACTCCCATACCCTAGTTGTCCCCCACAGATCCACCCAAATCAGCCAATCCGGTTACCCTCACCGCCTCCCAAAAATTTGGAATCCCCCCAAATCCAGCATTCATCTTCCACCTACTCCATCAGCTCTACCCTCAATAACTACCTTGCACCTAGTACTCCTGCCATGTCTTTCCCTAATTCCCTCCTCTAAGCCCTGGACAAACCCTACCCCCCTACCCTTACCTTCATTTTACCCTGTGCACATCCAGCACCCAAATCTCTAGCCCTCCTACCCTTCCCCCTAATTACTCCCCTTTACTGGCCTCCATTGATCTCTCACAAAATGTAAAGGACTCTCTCCTACCCCCCAAGGGGCTTGTATATCGCATCTACTTCCTTCCCCCACCAACTTAAAGGGGTCTCTCTGGGACACTGCCTTATACCATTTTCTCTGGCTCCCCCATTCCCCTTGCAGGCTTCCTCGCATCCTGAAGGGGTCTCCAGGGACATGACTCTTCCTCCTCTCCCACCTCACTCGTCCATCCCCTTTCCCCCTTTTCTTTCATGTAAGCACTTGTTTACTTATTAACTCGGCACTTATTATTGTCCACTCTTTCTACATGTTACTTGCAACACTGTTGCAACACTGTTTGTAACACCTGACTTACAACTATATGTTAATGTTGATCTTGTAACTTGAATGTTTAATGTCTCATTCCAGTTGTACCCCTTCCCCCGAGGCTGCACCGAGAGACCAGTGACTTATTGCTCAGTGTGGTTCGTGGTGAAACACTTCAATAAACAAATAAATAAAAATATTTAAGCAGTAAGGAATGATGGGGGTTATGTTACTGTCCTGTTAATCACCCCCTGAGGGTGTAATGTGGTATGTGGTGCAGCCGAGTGCCATATTGCTCCAGGGGGTGATTAACTTGCATTAACATAAACCCCGGGAGTTTCCTATTGCTATTATTATAATTGATTTTGAACTATCCACAATTTTGCAATGTTTTATTATATTTAGTGCCATTATTCTTTGTTGTTGACATAAAATAGTCCCTCTGCCCAAGGCTAACAATAGTATTTTAAGAGGAACACACCAGAAAGCATGTATATGAAGACAAAACTTTAATATTTATTTGTAAGCAAATAGTAATCACATCCTTTCTTACATGTACAGAATCACACAGATTCCCTAATTAACAACAAGTTACAAAAGGAGGGTTTCTGCTTGTCTGTTTCATTTATCTTCACAGTTTGAATCTTGTGAGAAGTCTACTGATGTATGAAGGTACAGTTCTACTGCATGAAACAGATGAAACTATGGCATCCTAATCACACCAGTGCTGGTTGTGTTCACACTGATTAAGCTCGCCTCCCACCAAGAATCTCACTCTGTTTCTGTTAGCCACTCCATGTCTTAGACAGTTACACTAGTTATCTACTACAAGGGAGGGTAAATGTAAAATGTAACAGAATGCTGTAGCATTTTTCACAGGCTTGGGGTGAGTGCAATCAATTTCTGAACATGTGCACAAGCGAGTAACCAGAGTGTGGGGTCATAGGCATCATGAATTATTAGTTGTGCTAGATGTAAACTGATTAGATTGTAAAAGGAAAATGGGGTGGGGGGCTGCCGACTTTCCTTCAGATCCTGTCTGGCTGTAATGGTGGTGTGTGACAGGAACTGATATAGAGACATACAGAATCTGCCTGAATGAAAGTCTCACTCATTTGTGACTATATTCTGTTTTTGATGAGTTTGGCTAAGTGCTGCTGCATATAAACTACTTTACCATACCTTGTTTTGACAGCCTTATGTTCATTTCATCTGTATTGAGTGAGGGACTGCAACTCCACACTCTGTTTCAGGCCACTCAGTGATGTCAGAATACCAATATTAGCCAAATGTCTACACAGGGCACAGCTGGGTGCAAACTGTGGACATCTGATGATCCTTGGCGCTGCTGTGTTAATAACCGGAGAGAGGGGTGGTCACTTAATGCCTCTTGCATTTGAGACAATCAGCAAAGGTTTCAGTCTACCCTGCTCATTCTGGTTAAAAAGAGGAATAGCAGCAGAGCATTGCCTTGAGAGGCCCGTATCAAGGAGACTGAGTGACTACAGAGGAGAAAAAATCTCTTGCCCTCCACACTCCACCTGCCATCAAGTATTTGATTTTTTTGTTTTTTGTTAAATTGACTGGCCTTTTGTGTGTACAGCCCCAGAAAGTAAAACAATGGGCACTGCTACCAAAAATGATTGAGCACTAGGGAGACATGAGCACACTTAAAATACATAATCAAGGATGTCAAAAAGATGTAACATAATGACAATTCATGCCTCCCTGCTGTTAACAGCCAGCTGTTCCATGTCTATTGGTAAGCCACACTGAGGCTTTTAAATGATCTCGGCTGCTCTATGCTTCTCATAAACACCACCCTGTTCTTGAGAGTGGCACTCTCGATTCTGTCCCACAGCTCTTACAACAATCTGGATAACTCACCAGGTTTATCCATGACAGAGTGACAGAAATTCAGTGAGAGAAAACATTGATGTGATGACAAGTAATGGCATCCATGACTTCCAGGAATAAAATGCTGGAAAGTTATTAGGACCTTGATTTTTTAAAATCAATGCTCCTGTGATCAGGCTGCTGAGGTATGTTAAGTATAGTAACATAAGGCTCTCAGAATGCTGACAAACAATAAGGTTGCAGCATTTCTAAACCCTTGTAATAATGTTCGAAAACACCAAACAATGCCATTTCAATATGACATTATTAAGCATAAAGGCATAAACAGGGGTTAGAGAAACAGTCTGTTAATCCCATCCTAGGGACATAATATGGCACAAGGTGCAGACAAGTGCCATATTACCCCTAGGTGGTGATTACTATTAAGCTAACTCATGGCAGTATTGCAATTATAAAAACTGATTTTGAAAGAAAAGTGTTAGAAGTGTACCTTGTAAACGTTTTCCTCATGGTGAGGGAGATTTTTAATAAACTAGTTAATCAACCAGCTGTTTAAGAATGCTGGATCAGAATCAAAATACATCATTCCAGTCATTCAGCAGTGCTAGGGAATGGAACGCTGATAAGAAGAATTCATGCCCCATGGTGATCAGGCAATACACAACAGTGCAACAGAGATTAATGTAAGGTTGTCATAATGCTGATGGATAATCAAAATAGAACATTTCTGATACCATTAATATAATAATTTATTTAACTGTAGAAAATTAATTGTACAAATTGATTTAGCCATTATGATTTGCTTCTACATGATGAATAATACTGTCTCACAAAAAAGGATGTCAGACTTGATGTAACTACCATATTCACAGACATTTATTCATTTTCTGTATCTATAATTTTCTCCAGAAAGAGTGTATTTAGCTAAAATAGCTCATTTCCAGATTTTCCATGTGGGAAGAGTGTGGAAATAAACACAGAATCCTCACTCACTGCATAATGTTGTCACTACTGTATCATGACTTGCCAAATTCCTAATTTGCATGTTTTGTCATAATGAGTACCATAAATGAAAAGTATAGCCTCTAGTGATTAGCATTGCAGTGAAGCTTTTATTCACTTGCAAAGTCCCTGTGAATTCAATAACTTCGACTTTGTGATGCACTTTGTGAATTTGCCCATTTTGGGGGCAAATCACACCTTGCATGAGAACTTTGCCTTACAGTATGCATTAAGGTAGATTTCAGGTGAAGTTTCCTCAGACATATGCTTCTGGTAAACAAGTGCCTCTAGGTCACATGGAAACTGCTTCTGCACATGCTACAGCCATGGGTGCTGAAGCACAGGGGAAAGTGTGGGAGGGGACTGTAATGATTATAAAAAACTTCCCTCCATAAGTTGGACATTACCTACAACAACATATGTAGGTATGCCTCCTTGTCTCCTCGCCTCATGCACCACTGTCAGCTTTACAAGAACTTGAAATGGCTCTCTCCCTTTTCATACAGGAAATATGCTCTTGGCTCACTCATTGATTCTATTCTATGGCAACAAACCCCATCCTCACTTACAACGCTGTTAGTTCCACAATCCTCCTATCATGGTCTGCGGTCTGCAGATAAATCTTTGCTAAACGTACCTAGGTGTCATACATTCAAAGGTACTGTTGCCTTTCAACATGCTGCCCCTCAGCTCTAGAATTCTCTTCCCCATGACCTCTGACAGACAAAGTCTCATCTCTGCTTTAAAAAGGAGTTATGACAATATCTGTCTCTGGCTGACACTTGCATTTGTTTTGACCCAACTTGATTGTTTTTGATCCCTGCCCTTTCCCACTTTCCTATATCCTGTGATGCTCTTCTGCACTCCTCCTGCTAATTATCCTTCCTCTCTCTTATCCCCCTTTTCCCCCATCAATCTTCCCCTACTCCTTGGTCCATCCAAATTGCTACATCCAGCACAGACCTATCTTCTTCTGGTCACACTTGCTTCTGTTCCCTCTGTTTTGTACTATTACACAGTGCTTGCCATTTCAGTTTTCTCTACACAGTCTCATTTTATGACCTGCTCTTTACTCGTTGAATGCTATTCCTGGCATAACTCTGTATTAATATAACGTTTTCCCTGGGACCTAGTACTTTGCTTTATGTTATACTGTTTTTGCCTTATGTTATACTGTTTTTGCTTTACGCTATGCTGTTTCTGCTTTGTGTTAATACTGTTTTTTGGACTAACTGTGTTATTGGTCATTATGCTGTAACTGTCCTGCACTTTTGTAATGTCTACCAATATGCTTCTTGACAGCTTGTTATATTTGTTTATCCAGAGCTTACCCTCTTCTGTATGTATTTGTTGCTCTCATGAATTTATACCAGTCTGTTATACTTGTTGTACCCTCCCAGGTCGTGCCTGAAAATAGTCAGTTTTGGCTAGTGCTCTTACCTGATAAATAAAAACGAAATAAATATATAAAAGAGACCATGATTGTTTCCCTTCTGAACTTGCCTGCATTATAGGGGCACTTTGAATGCTCTTGTGCAAAAGTATGTTGGGAGGGGGGCTACTGCCACACTTTGCCCATAGCTTCCAGCACCTATGACTGCACCTCTATGTACACAGTGTACTTCAGCTTCATTTTACAGTCTGTAGGAGTGAGTGTAAAGGTATAAATCTGTTGCTTTTTGAGCATTAGAAAAGAACTTTAGAAACAACTTTATACTGCTTTCTTCTTGCATTTTCTACATCTTCTCTTTACCTAGTAATTTATTAGGAAGGATTTTTTTTGTGGTTTGTGTCTTATTTTCTTTATATATCTGTACTTTTTTTCTACAGACTTATATCTGTATTTCCTTTTACTTCTATGTTTAAACACTGTTGCACTGTTACGTCCAGTTTAGTTTTTATTTATAATTTGTTTCCATTTTTCTGCCTTCTTATTCTCTTTCTTTGTGTCATTTCTACTTTTTTGTACCTTTTATTTTAAATAAAAATGAGTGAAGAAGAGGAAAATGGGAGGACTGGGACTGGTTGTTGCAGCAGTCAGGAGATGGGGTGAGAAAGAGAGAGGAGGTCACACTGCCATCCAATCCATCTACCTACAGATGACAACTCCAGTGGGGGTGCCAACACCAACAGCACCAGCACCACCAGCTCAGAATAAGCCAGAAGGACAAGGATCCAGATTCATTTTAGTGCAGTGCAGTAACTGCTCATTGCTGTTTTTGTTTTAAACCTAGATTTGTGTGCTTTTAGTGGTGTTGTTATTTCTTTGCTGTCTTTACTTGGAATTATTTTGGTGCTGCTGAACATTTGAAACCTAGGTTTGTGTGCTTTTAGTGGTGCTGTTATTCCTTTGCTGTTGGAATTGTTTTGGAGCTGTTTAAAATGTGAAACCTAGTTTGGTGTGCATTTAGTGGTGCTGTTATTTCTTTGCTGCCTTTACTTGGAAATGTTTTGGGACCGTTTAAAATTTTAAACCAAGTTTGGTGTGCTTTTAGTGGTGCTATTTTCCTTTGCTGTCTTGATTACTGCAAATGTTCACCCACTCTCCCTCCCCTACTCTTAAATTCCCTGTTAAATCTGATTGACAGGAGCCAAGCACATGGAATAGCAGGGGATGTGGAGTATGAGGGGCATATGGGGGAGGAAGCCTGCTTTTGGCTCACCAGGCATTTTGACTCATGTTTTTATTGTTGTTTCCTTCTTTAAAAGAAACCATCTGAGGATCAGTGGCAGGATTGTCAGTACAGTAAATTAGTAAAGAGGGAACTAGAAGGAGAGCTTCAGTAACAGCCAACTACTGGATTACCAGTATAAGTGCCATATAATGTGGGGAGTGGTGCAATGCAGTGGATGCGGGGCAGCCATATTCAGGCAGACCTTCTGAACACTGAGGTGCTGTTCTATCTGTAGGCATCTCTTTGGACTGTGGGATGAGAGAGCCAGACTCAGAGCAGAAGTAAACTGGGTAAGGAGTACCTTCACCCTTATCCAGAGACCACCAAGTCCAATGCCGCTGCCTCAAAGGATTCCAGCAACGAGGAGTACTTGGATGATGTGGCCTCAGGGAGGGTTAGGCTGGTCAGGAAGAGGCACATTCCAAATCCTATTCCACTCCTGAACTCATATGCCACATTGGAAAATGGGGACAACCAAACAGAGGTACCCAGAAAAGTGGAAGGGAAGGATGTGGAGGTCAACTGAGGAGGTGACCTCAGTGGGGGAAGCAGTGGACCCCAGAGGAGGAGGAAGTGAATCTTGGTGGGGACTCAATCATAAGAGGGATCCAGCTAGGAGCACACAAGGGGAGGACAGGGAGGTGAGGAGCCTACCAGGTGCCAAAGCATGGAGAGATGGGAGGAAGATCCTGAGGATTGCTGGGAAGGCAAGATGGGAGGGTGAGCTGGATTCATTATCCACATAGGTTCTAATGACCTGGTAAACAGGGAGCCTAAAGAAGTTCAGGAAGAGTTTAGGAAATTGGGGAGGGATCTCAAGCAAGTAGCTACATCTGTCACCTTCTCAGATGTACTACCTGTGAGAGGCATGGGAGAGTGTAGGGGTACACACAACAGGAACTTTAACACATGGTTGAAGAACTGGTGCTACACAGAAGGGTTTGGATTCATTGGTGACTGGGGACCCACCTGGAGGAATGGGGTCTTTTTCAAGCCTGATGGTCTTCAGCCATCCTGGAGGGGAATCCCAGCACTCAATGATAACTTTAAATACTACATGGACAAGCATTTAAGCTAGCCAAGGGTGCTGGCAGGCCAGCAAGGAGGGTACCTAATTGCCCACCCCCATAGCTAGCAGTGGAACCAGTGAACAGGAGGAAGAGATATCTCTACAAAACAGTGTGCAAAAGATGGAGATAGGCACCCAAGTGGTGGATAGGCAGAAAGGTGGCAAAAGTCAACAGAAGATCAGACAGCGGGGAGAACCATGGGTAAAGGACAACCAGGGAGGGGGCTAGAGTAGAACAGCAAAACAGTCCAGGGAGTTTTCATCATGGAAAGCCATGTGTGCCAATGCCAGGAGCCTTAGCAACAAGATGGAGGATCTGGAGGCTGCCATGGTGCAGTTGGACCTGGACATTATGACCATCACAGAGACCTGATGTAATGATAACCACAACTGGGAGATGGCCATACCCAGCTGCAACATATTCATAAGAGACAGGGAAGACAGGAAGGAAGGAGGCGTGGCACATTAAATGAAAGATGGCATAAAGACCACAGAGACCCAGGAGGAACAAAATGAGGGAGAGATATTGTGAGTTAGGTTAGAAAAGGAACTGGGGTCAGTCGTCTGCACAGGGGTGGTCTACAGACCACCAGCCCAGGAGGAAGATACAGATAGGGACTTAATACCAGCCATCAAAAGGATGGCAGAAAAGGGGGATGTGGTACTGGTTGGAGACTTCAATATTCCAGATGTGGACTGGAACCTTCCAGCAGCAGCATCAACCAGGAGCAGATTTATCCTGGACTCCCTTCAAGGTGCCTTCCTTAAGCAACTGGTCATGGAACCAACTCAGCAGAAGGCAATACTGGACCTCTTGCTCACAAATGGGGACAGTGTAACAGGGGTAACAGTGAGGGAGCACCTGGAGAACAGTGACCACCAGTCACTGTGGTTTGAAATCACAGAAGGAGCGGAACCAAACCACACAAAAACACATATCCTGGATTTTAAGAGAGGAGGTCATGCCAGCCCAACCTCATTGAATTTTTCGACTGAGTGACAAGGGAGTTGCATCAGGGGAGGGCAGTGGATGAGGCCTGTCTGGACTTCAGCAAGGCCTTTGACACTGTGCCACATAGAGGGCTATTAAACAAACTGGGGAATATGGGAGTGGGCAGGACAGTAGTGCGGTGGGTGTGTAATTGGCTGGGCAGCAGGACACAGAGGGTGGTGATAAATGCCTGTCATGCCACAGAGGGAAGAGTGATCATTGGGACCGATCCCATTCAACGTTTTCATCAGTAACATTGTGCAGGACCTAGAAGGCAGAATTTCCCTATTTGCTGATGACATGAAGCTGGGTAACAGAGTGGACATGCCAGAGGATGTAGACAGAATTAGGAGGGACCTGCAGAATTTTGAAGAATGGTTAAGGGTTTGGCAGTTGACATTCAAAGCAAGAAGTGCAAGATAATGTATATGGGGCACAAAAACCCTGGAACAACATATCAGTTGGGGGTGGGGAAATAGCATGCAACAAGCAGGAAAGGGACCTTGGGGGTTATCATCTCTGATGACCTCAAGGTAGGAAAACTGTGACAAGGCAGCAGGTAAAGCAAATAGGATGCTGGGATGCATAGGAAGGGGCTTCATCAGCAGGAAAAGGGAGGTCATAACTCCACTATACAAGACACTAGTGAGACCCCACCTGGAGTACAGTGTACAGTTCTGGCAATGTTACCTACATAAGGACATAGATAGGGTAGAGAAGGTTCAGAGGAGGGCAACAAAGATGGTACAGGGATTGCATCACAAGTCCTATGAGAACAGGCTGAAGGACTTGAATATGTACTCCCTGGAGGAGAGGAGAGGAGAGGAGAGGAGAGGAGAGGAGAGGAGAGGAGGAAAGTGGGGATATGATAGAGACATACAAGTACCTTACAGGGAGGAACAGGGTGCAGGAATACACTATTTTCCAACGAAAAAAATGTTCCAGGACTGGAGGTATGGGATGAAGTTGGAGGGAGGGCGATTCAGAGAAAACATGAGGAAGAATTTCTTCACAGAAAAGGCAGTGGACAAATGGAGCACCCTGCCAGAGGAAGTGGTGGGGGCTGAAACAATCACAGGATTTAAGAATGCATGGGATAGAGACAAGGGAATTCTGGAGGTCAGGGGTAAGGGGCAACAGACTTCTAGAACTGCACAGAGTTTGCACCAAATCACTATTCACAAAAGGCCAGTTTGCATGGGCAAAAGCAGTTAGCACGATCACAAAAACATACTGTATGCACAATGCAAATGAATGGGAGTGGCCTTGCTTACAGGTGCAGTACTATTCACATAGCATTTGCACCGTGCAAAGCACCTTGCACAGCACTTTGTGCGGTAATAATTACCAGCTACAAAAAGGTCCTCTTATTACGGGCAAAGTCTAGATGCAGAAGCAGGAACTGCAGGAAGGAGCACAATAGCTTTCAGGACAGCATCACTTCTATAAATGTTGGGGGAGTCACTCCAGGAATCACCACCCCAGTGAAATGTGTGACCAAATATCTGGCTGTTCAATTTCTCTGTGCGAGACTGTCCTGTACTGCACTTTTATGTGACAAACATTCCTGTTCCATACTTTCCAGTGCCATATACTGTATGCCATGCCCAGGTATGGTATGGGAAAATGTTAGTCATATAAACAGGAAGTTCAGTTGAGCAATGCTCATTCACAATGAGGTCCTTTCTATAATGGATACAGTTGCCTAGAATTTAAAATCAAGAAAATAATATATTTCAGGCAGAGCACGTACTGTGCAACATGGCACAGTTTAACATTACCAGTTACAAAACATGTCATGTACAATAATCATAAAGCACCCATTAACCAGAATCCCAAGGAAAGCAGCATGCCATGGATTGCAAAGGAGTGGCATACAAAAACAATGACTGTTATGTGGCAAGGTAAGCTGTACAGCCCTTAAGTTGCAAAAAAAAAACTGGCATGCAGTCATTTCAGTCTGCAAATCTGTACATATACCTGGCTGTCCAGAATATTCTGTATGGCTGGCTCCAGTTACTGTCTCTGCTGTCTCCATGGCTTGCAATTTCATAGCCATCTACAGGTGGTGCACTTGCCCCCGTAAATGGTGCTGCAGCAAAGTTGTATGCAAATGCATGCAGACAGCTCTGGAATTAATTGCAAATTATGAGCTTTGCTCCCTGACTGTGTTACACGAGGTCCCTACACCCTAGTTGATACCCTCAGAGGTATACCATAGACAGCTAATGCTTATGTATAGGTTACACTAATACTTAGGGCTAAGGGGCATCTACCGTATAAGAGTAGATGTCAGGATATGAATGCATATTGTTGTAATCCACTTTGCTTGCTAATGCACACATATTATACCATGTATTTTCTGTCTATTTCTTACTTGTCAGATGCCAAGACACCTGTCCTTAAAGTAATTGTAATATGTAAGACAACATTGCCACCCTTTGGTGATGTGCACCACTACACTTGGTTATGTAAGACTCTGTATAAGAACTTCTTTGTTCTAAAACTGATGACTTTACAGAATTGTATAATGTTATCTTGGACCGTGGAGCCACCTCTAATTTAGCCAAAAGGGCTCATCTCTGTAACTAGAAATGTTTCTATCTTTTAGTAACCATAGTAATTATCATAGGTATATAATGTAATGCACAGGCTTTACACCTCGGAGACCCGAGAGATCCCAAGAGACTACTGAGAAACCTCGAGGTGTAGGGAACGCTTAGCACTGGCTCCTGGTTCGTATTGGTAAGAACTGCTTAGGGCAACTGTGATTTATCCCTTTGTAGTAATAAACTCGTTTATTAATTAAATGCAACTTGTTTGTGATTACTTGCATTCCCAATATCGTCATGAATCTGAAGGTGAGGTATAGACCTCTCACCAAATTGGCGACCGTGTGCAGGCGATATTTGGTGTTTGTAAGTTCTCACTTGTTGCTTAAACTTTTCCCTTCCCACGGGGACTGTAGGTGTACATTCCCATACCACCTCTCCCGTTTTTAAAAAACAGTTTGTAGTCACTTGCAAAGTCAGGCTGACTTTTCGGATGTGGTCGATGCCGTCTCGACCCACTCCATAGCAGCTTTGAATTGCAAGCCTGCAACTTATACAGTAGCCGGGCTGTGTTTAAAGTACTCGTGTTGTGGATCGATATGCAACACGCTGTCTTTTTCACAATTTGAATTTTCGCTCCCTCCCACACAATGGCCACAGTATCAGATATCTGTGCAGAACTGATACCCAATGTCTGTAACTTCCTTGCCTCCCATGGAGGATGGGCTGACTTCGCTCGGGACACAAGTCAATCCGAAAACCCTGTACTGGGGATTTCAACCCACTACGCAGAGATGCGACAGTCAACCAATAAGCATCACGCTAAATGGTTGATGGTCACCGCTCTCTATGCTGCTTTGGAAGCCTCCGAAGTGAGGTTTCAAACCCTTGATCTGCAGATCGCATCTCTTAAGCAAGAGATGGGTTTACAGGAAACAGAATGTATTAGACTGCAACAGAATTTGGAGTCTGAGCTCCAAACTCTGTGAAATGAAAATGATTCACTATTGCATCATTCAGCACAGGCTGGTGAACAAGAAATGTGTACCTTGAAGCAGAAGTGTGAAAGTTTGAGACAGGATAAGAGTCAGGTTGTGCAAATGAATGATTTGTTGAGTGCTGCGAATGCACAGTTGAGTGATGAAATGGGTGAGCTTCAGGATGAGATCAACCAGGTACGTAATGATTTAGAAATAGCCTATAGGAACAATCATGAATTGAGCGCCACATACTGAGTTTTGCAAAAACAGAAGCAGGATCAGGTTGATATGGATGTTGCAAGTGTGAATCATGATGAATGTAGAATTAAGATGGCAACACTGCGCCATCAGTGAGAGGTTCTGGCTAGCCATGTAAAGGCAATGGGAGGCGTAGCCCCTGCTTTTCACTCATCATCAGAAGGGGAGTTATCTGATGATGATGTCTCACAGTACAATGCCCAGTCATGCTGCTACTATGGCCCAGAATCCCCACCCAGCCATCCACAGCATGGTGGGTCCCCACCCCCAACTCCCCAGGTCACACATCGACGATGTCGTGACGCTCATCATGGGAAACACAAACATGGCGGCGCCCATGATGGGGGGGGCAGGCTCAAGCCTGGTCCTGAAGGCGCCCCCGGTAGCCGTTATTAGTGTGGAAGACAGGCAAGAGATAGAAACCATGATTGATAGAGCATTAGGCACTGTTCCTCTTCCTGAAAGGAGTATGAAAGCTATTAAAAGTCAGATTCGACAGATTTTCCAAGAAGCTGGCACTCAGGAAGGTGTTGTCCGCACTGCAGCCGAGGCTGTAGCCCGCGAAACCTTGGATGGTGCGTGAGACGCGTTATCTTTCCCTGATCGACCACCTACTAATCCCCTACAAATGGCCTACTCTGTTCAGCAAATTGCTGACAGCATCGGTCGGATGAGCCCGTCCGACAACCTCAGCTGTCACTTGGAAAAGGTGCATTCTAAATGCGAGATGCTCAGCCTCGCTGCAGAATATCAGGTCCAAATACTACGCCAGACCATCGATCCTGGTTTATGGGCCAAACTCCCCAAAGCAGTTCACCAGGATGGGAACTCTACCTTTGATGAGGTTGCAGCTGAGCTCATTTCCGCTCACAGCCCAGGTGTAGTAGGAGTGATGCTGGCATACCCCGTAAAGCAGAATGCAAAAGAAAGCCCAGCGACCTACCGCCAGAAACTCTAGATGGCCTACCGAGCAGGAAAACACATGGCACAAGAAGTTGCAGATGTAGATCTTATTGAATATAAGACTTTGTTCCTTAGGAACATGATTCCAGCAGTAAGAAAAAGGTAGAGCCAACCACTTACCCAAATATGGATAGGTTTGCCAATATCCTTCGGAAAACAGAGAGGCTGTATCAACTGTACATCCGTGATTTGGGTTCTGGTTCCAAGAAAGTAGCTGCTGTGGAACCCACCCCCGGGACCACGACACATTATACAGTGGAAGGGCAAGCCCAACACCAGCAGACCAAACATCCGTCAACCCCTCCAGCTGGTAATCAACACCCCCAACAGGCCCAACAACAACAACAGCAGTGGGGTGGGAACCGGAATTGGCCTAAGAACAGGAGGCATAAGGGCAGAGGGAAACCATCACAGATAACGGGTCCTTCATATAGGGAGATAGCTGAAGAAAATCGAAAATTCCGAGAGCTCCCGGGACTAGTGCGCTCTGTAGCGGATGCTGTTCCCGCACAGACCCTCGTGGCAGTGCAACTGGTGGTCCACGCCACAACTGGCCATGGAGATGCCGGAAGTACAAGCCCACAGGCCCATACAAGCCTGAACCCAGAAGCTCCTCCCTATATCGCATCAGTACAGCACTGTGAAGTCATTCACGCAAGTCAGGCCCAACCTCTGCATGCTTCTGGCAATACGGATTGACAATTACAGGCCCCAGTCCATATTGTAAAAAAGCTGGTCTTGGATACAAATGGAAGGCCCTGCACTGAGGCCGAGGTCGGGGGTCACCAACTAGTAGTCTTACTAGATACAGGTGCAGCTGTATCTGTGCTATATGACGCAACACCTCGATATCGCCCCTTGGTTCATCGGATGGAAGACCAACAAGTCAGAGTCGATGGTACTAGGCGTTTTCATACCGTTCTCTACCCTTACCGGTAGAGCTAGGCCAACTGAAGGCCTCACATACTTTCCAACTGATGGTACTGCATGATCATCCTAGTATCATAGGAATCGATTTCCTTGCACCACACGGCTGTGTGGTGGATATAGCTAACATGCTGTTGATACAGATTCAGGGTCAATACCATACCATCCTGATTGCCAACTCACATGTTGTGGAGATGATATCTGTCAATGACAAAGAGTATGACGTCATAGATTTGTTCAAGAATCATGAACTTTTTCCAAAACTCTTACCTATTCTGCAATGACCAAAAACCATTGGAAATGTCCAGGGCACTGAACCATTTCTGATCAGGTGTTAGAAGTCAGAGCACATCTGGTGCCAATGCAACAGTTGGGGAACAACTGGGAGTGACCTGATTCAGTTTCCTGTAGTCAATAGTAAGTCTCCAGGCACCTGTGGGTTTCTTCACGGCCATACTGGGGAGTTGGCAGTAGAAACACAAGTTCTGATTACTCCTTGTTTAAGGAGTGACTTGATCATTTCAAGGGAAGGCAAGGCCTCAGTTGGAAAAGGGTATTGCCTTTTTGCTCTTCATGTGCCGGGCTGGCACCTCAATGACGGTGTGCATTCTACCACAGTCATGCTTGTTAACTGTAAACTGCATGGCAAAGCCCAGCAACAATCCAAAATACAATTTGACAAACACGCACAAGAAGTGGATTGGCAGGTTGGAGATCAGGTAATGGTACTTCGATTTGCACATCCCACTCACTCCTTCTCCAACAAATGGGAAGGCCCATACCCCATTGTCAACAAGCTCAGTCCAGCAGTCTATCAAGTTAGACTCCTGCACAACAACAAACTGACTGACAAATGGTTGCATGCAAACCAGTTGAAACTATATAAAGGAGCTTAACTTACTTTTCCTAACCCCATTGGGCGGAATTGCACTAATACACTAATCTTTGATCTCCCTTTTCAGATACACTGACAAGATGGCTATCTTGTTCCTATATTTCCTCCTTTCAGGAGTGATCCCCTGCATCCAAGGCACGGTACTGGACCTCCTCCGACAACTGGATCCTCCAGCACCTCCTTCAGAGGGAGTTTCCATCAAAATACCAGATACCATGATCACTGTCCAGGAAGGTTCCAATGCTTACCTCACTGCCTCGGTCATTGCTCCTGACAAATCTACCCTTCAAATTGAGTGGCAAACCACATCACAAGGACAATTCCTCCCTGTGGCCAAACTCTCCAAATAACTTTTCAGGGTTGGCCCAATGTTAAATTATCCCCAAATGGTTCACTGTCCTTGTTACAAACTGCACTACAACACTCTGGTTTGTACAATATTACTGCCTTAATAGATCCTTCTTACTGTAATTCTTTGTCCAAAGATTCTGCTCGCAGATTTTGTGCTATACACCACATGGCCTCTGCTGCCATGTATCTCTCTGTGTTACCGCCCACTGATAAACAGCTTTTGGAATGTCCAAAACATAACCCTGGTCCCCGTAGTAGTCTCACAGCCACTGCCCTCCCAGGTTTGTTGATTAATAATTTACAGTTATGTATATACCTGTTTTGTTTAATCTTACTTACTGGTATATGAAAGATTTTATATGTGTCACAATACTAATACATCTGCATTTTATAGTACATTATTACTTGATAGTTTAGCTGCATTTCAGATTCGTATGAAGGATCCCTTTACTGGGGTCTATTCTACTGAACATAGAGGTAATTTTAGGAGGAGAACCCCTCCTGGTAGTTGGAATCATAAACATAACAAACGTGAAGTTGACAGTTCTGATGTTACAGGTGCTACAGGTACTGTCACAGGTCTTTTTGGTACTGCCATGTCTATCTGGAATAAAGCAGACATTGCTGCTATCAAAAGTCATTATGTCAAGTTCTTCACTGGCTTGGTTAACAATGTTTTACCTCCATTATTGCATGGTGTAGATGGCCTTAGGTAGGAAGAAAGATACACTGTATAAAACATGCACGATATCGCTAAAGCATTCACTGATTCAAAAGATAAGGTCAACGCACTCATACAACAGAACAATAGAGAAGCAGATAAACAATACATTGCTAGGGAAATACTCTGCTCTGCTTATGGCTCATACATTATCACTACCATCAACAACCTCTTCCGTGATTTAGAATCTGGAAGAATTCCTGACATCATACATGATAGACGCATTTCCAAATGGTATAGTCCAAGATGTAAAACTTCCAGTTGTGTTTCCATGTGTATGCAACAGACTTTGTCTATTCCTCTCTCCACAGCTAGGAATTTGGGGTTTGTGACCAGACACCCTAATACTGGTCCTTGTTTCACTACTAAGAAATGTTCCATAACAGATACCATGTTTGTTTCTTTTACTGTCTCCTTACCACGTCTTGATCCCACTACAGCTTTGTTTGACAAGCTTGCACTGGCACATTCCATTGGGCATTTGGATGAAGACATCTACAGAGAACGCCTGCAACTACCACCTTTACTGGTCTACCATTCTTTCTTGGATGCCTGGGTGGCTCCGCACACGGACTGCTGTGCGAAAAAGCAATACAGCTACCTGTGCCGATGTGATGTGTTTAATGTTATATGCCCTGTTTGTGGCTACTCTCCAGACAGCATCGATTGGACTTTCACTATGGATGATGACATCACTGAGAACGGCACCAACTCTTTCGACTCCACTTTGTCTCTGAATCAGCTCTACCAATCCTATCGTGAGGAAGCTCATCGCCTGTCAACATGGATTTCGAAGACGACTTACACATGCCCTGTCCAGTTGCAAAAGTGGAGACTGCCTAATGTGCATTCACAGTACTACTCAGATGGTGAGTATTGCATCATCACCAATCACAAGACTTATACATATGGTTCTGTTACCTGTGCTATTGATTACCCCAACTTCTGTTTCGTTCCCCACCAGAAAACTGTTATTGGACATACTGTTATAACCCCCGACCCCCTTATGGATGCAGACATTATTGATGGTAACCCAGATTATCTACTCACACTGTCAGAATACTTACAATACTTTAACGCACACATAGACTCCACTTACACTTACACTCAAATCACTTTTAGACAGGAAGGACAAACACCTCATCCACATCAGCAATAATATTACCAAAGCCAACAAAGCTGTTCTTGACCTGATTAATGATGGAGATGTGAATAATGCCTTAACTAACACCTGGGTTAGAGATTACTTTTAAAGGTTTCATTATTATACAAGCATTTTTGATATTCAAATTGATTATTATGTTTTGCTGCCTACGACGTACACTACACCAACACCGTGAGCAGCTTGAGTTCCTTTACAAGGCTCGTGCGTTGGGATTGTAAACGACCACTGCTCTTGTCCTTTCCCTAGATTTTGCCTGTGTTGCCCTTGGAGGCAACAAGGGGGGGAATTGTTACACGAGGTCCCTGCACCCTAATTGATACCCTCAGAGTTATATCGTAGACAGCTAATGCTTATGTATAGGTTACACTAATACTTAGAGCTAAGGGCATCTACCGTAAAAAGAGTAGATGTCAGGATATGAATGCATATTGTTGTAATCCACTTTGCTTGCTAATGCACACATATTATACCATTTATTTTCTGTCTATTTCTTACTTGTCAGATACCAAGACACCTGTCCTTGAAGTGATTGTAATATGTAAGACAACATTGCCACCCTTTGGTGATGTGCACCACTACACTTGGTTATGTAAGACTCTGTATAAGAACTTCTTTGTTCTAAAACTGATGACTTTACAGAATTGTATAATGTTATCTTGGACCGCAGAGCCACCTCTAATTTTGCCAATATGGCTCATCTCTGTAACTAGAAATGTTTCTATCTTTTAGTAACCATAGTAATTATCATAGGTATATAATGTAACGCACAGGCTTTATACCGGAGACCCAGAGAGATCCCAAGAGACTACTGAGAAACCTCGAGGTGTAGGGAATGCTTAGCACTGGCTCCCGGTTCGTATTGGTAAGAACTGCTTAGGTCAACTGTGATTTATCCCTTTGTAGTAATAAACTCGTTTATTACTTAAATGCAACTTGTTTGTGATTACTTGCATTCCCAGTATCGTCAAGAATCTGAAGGTGAGGTTTAGACCTCTCAACAACTGCCTAAACAGCTCATTTACATGTTTCCTTTGTGAATAACAATTTTTAGCATCGAGCAAACACATGTTGCGTTTGTGCAACAATAGTGTGCTGTGCAACATGTTAGTGAATTGCACAGTATGTTTAGTGTGATTTAGGATGATGTTACTGCACATGCACAATGCCCTGCTACCACTAGTCTATTCTGTATATGGCATGGCGTAATGCCCTTTTGCTCAGAGCTAACCAATGTTGTTCAATCGCGCACACTATACAGCTTGCAGTACTGCAACACTGTGGTGGGCTGTGTGCTAGGCCTTAAACTGTTCAACAATGTCCAGGTTCAAGAGTGTGAAGGCCCCTCTGTAGAGGAACCAGCAGTGGTCTGCAGTGATCTGCAGTGGAGCTGGTCAACCTGGCAGACCTTGTGGTCACCAGGAAGGGCCATATATTCAGGTTGGAGGACCTAGATTGGCCCTGGAAAGTCATTTGGGCCTTGGTGGGATGGCGGCTGTCAGGCCACATAGGGATTGAATGGACAGTGAATCAATGCTACCACTGTTATGTAGACCTTGTCCAGCAGGACCAGGACTGGCTTCAGCGATTCTGGGACATGATGCGATATGGCACCATGCCGTGCCAAGGTATGCACACTTTTACCATGGGTTCCTTGTAGCTAGCCTGCATTTAAGTAGGGTTTAGGTAGGGTACATCTGAGTGGCACTGTCACCTGCATGCCACTTGGCACATGGGCTGGTTGCTTCACAGGCCCTGACATGCAGTCCTGTTATGCCCCACTGCATACTTTCCAGCTGTGGTTTGCACTGCCATGCCTCACACTGTGGGACAGGTCACTGGTGGGACTGTTTGGTGTGTAGTACTATGTGGCTACAGGACACCACCAAGTAGAACATAGTGGTACTTTTATTTATTTTTTCAACTTTCCATTTTGCCCTCTCCCCCACGCAGGAGGTTCTGGACTGTCTTTAGTGGTGATACACTGCTGCAGTGCTCCTACATGTGTTCTCCATGCTGCACATTTCTATTGGCTGTCTCCTGGTGGCTCTGTCAGCCATGTGCTATATTGGCTGCTATGCTGCAGCATCACAAATATGCAGCCATCTGCAGGTATCCATGGGTACTGCCCACTGTTGTGCTCCTCTGTCCTGCAGCACTGTGTATTGAGTGATTGTGCAATGCTATTCACAACAGTGCTATTCTATGCAGTGCTATTCATGAACCTGTGCATGTCTTTGTGGTGTGCTATACTGTCCCATTGCACAACTTGCTTTGCACCGCTATTAACACTGTGTTTAGCACTAGCACTAACTCTTTGTGAATGGGGCTGTTTTGCTGTTGTACAATCGCATTCTATTGCATAGTGCAAACTTTGCATGGCTGCAATTCTTTGTGAATCTAGCTCCTGGTGTTATCTTAATCCATATATGTTCCACGTGAGAGTCTATTATGCTCTGTTCAGTCGCTTTTATATACTTTCTAACAAAAACAGCTACTCCACCTCCCTTTTTTCCTTTCTGTCTTTGTTAAATATTTTGTAGCTGTCTATATGTTTACACCATTCTGTCCCCCTCCTGCCACCAAGCTTTTGTCACTGCACAAATATGTATTTCACTTCTTTTCAAAATGTATCCAAGTTCTTTGATTTTATTTCCAAGGCTTCTTCCATTTGTCAACACCTTTCATTCAATAACTGTCCTTTTCCTTTGTGATTTTTGAATTCTTTGTGCATGATATGTAACCTTTTGTAGATGTCTCATTTGCATTTGATTCACCACCCCTTCCCCCATCATATTCAGTTTAAACACTTTTGAATGCTGTAGTTTATTCTTTCTGCAAGGACCCTGGTGCCTTCTCCATTTAGATGTAGTCCATCTGAACTGAACAGTTTTCTTTCATCTTCAGACCTGTCCCAATTTCTCTGTAATCTGAAATCTTCTCTAATGCACCATCTCCTTAGCCAACCATTTAGTTGTTTAATTCTGTAAGTTTTACCCCTCACTGGCTGCTCTTGGAATAGGAGGCAGTTCAGAAACAATAGTGTTGCAGCCTCCCTGCTTTAATTTTATTCCAGTCTCTTCAAAATCCCTCTGTAGTTCCAGCTTTTCCTTCTCCCTAAGCCATTTCTTCCTTTGTGCACTACCACTATTGGGGTATCCATTCCCTTTAATAGGCCTTCCAGATTATTTTTGAGGTTCCTTATTCCTGCATCAGGTGGGCAACTGACCATGCATTTATCTTTCTTCTCTTTACATACAGTATGTATTTATCAGTATATTTTAGCAGTGAATCAACAATTATTGGAAGGCTAGGCCTGTATTTCAATGGACAAGCAGCCAGTCACTCCCACTTCCTGACCTATATAAGTAGTTCCTCTCAGCCTCCTTCTGAAGCACTTTTTCTTTGCCAACTGGAGGCTTTGTCTGTCTGACCTTTGTTGCTGGCTGGGGCCTGCTGGGGTTCCTCCCCAACCCCTTTTTGGATTCTGCTTGTTTTCTCCTGGACGTCTTGTCTTTCTGCTGGGTTTGTATTTTGCCTCTGGCTGTGTGCGTCACTCTGTGTTCGTGTCCTGTTTTTTTTTGTTTCTTTGTCTTGTTTTGCCTTCTTTTGAGGGGACTTTCGCCTAGCCTCATTGTGCATTGCTATCTAGGTTGCTCATATTATTGCTGCATATACTCGTATTCCACTGAATTGTTTTCACCTGATTCAGACCTTCTCTGTAATCAAGTCCATTGGACTCGATCCTGTCCTACTACATCAATATATTGCTTCAAGTACTGCTGCTGTTTTCTATGCATTGCCCTGGAACTAAGCTGTACTTCCTTCACTAATATCCAGAAAGCCAGTGTCTTTGATTCAGCATATTGCTCTCTCTATTGTTCCCTGTTCATTCTCATTAATTACCCCCCCCTCAAGCTGAATTTCATTGCTGCACATGCTGCTTATAAATGGACATTGCTTTTACTTCCATGATGCTTTATTATCCTCTGGAGGTCAACTTGGGCTACTGCCTGTGCTGTAAACTAGTTTTAAAAGCTGCATGTGGGTTACAGTGCTCCACCATTGCTTCCTTTGTTTTTCCTGCAGGGGGGACTGGGGAGTCTTGGTGAGGGGTCATGGCCCCATGTAGCAGATTACCTCATGTTTGAATCTTATCTCCACTGAAAAATCCTCCAAGTATTATGTCACCTTCTAATTGGCTCCCTCTAGACTTGGTTGGCTCACCTCTGCTTATCCTATGTTCGCAATAGCTTCTGCAAGCTGCTTAACATCAATGACTTACTACCCTACAGTATGCTAAACAAATGAATATGCTTCCCTATGCTAAATCAGTATCACAAATGAAATACTGAAACCCCTTTCATGAAATGAATGAGAACTGAATGAACAGACATACTAAGGACGTATCTAAAATACTGCTCCCTGTCAGACTAACCCTAACATACTGTCCCATCTCAACAATACCTATGCGAATGTATCAGGCATGCTGATCTTGTTCTAGTATTGGTGCAAGGATCCCCCTTTGCACTGATGGTCTCGCTCTGCACCACTAGTCCACAGCTTGAGCATGCAAAGCTTGGGGTGGGGTCCTTCTCACCTGGCCCATAGCTGGGAATGTCCTCACTCTGGGTGGACCTTCAGTTGTCAGCCATACCAATGGCACCTCAAGTTGTAGAATTTAAGACTAAGCCATGAAGGAAGGTTACAGTGATTTCCTTTAGCTCTAGTGGTTTCCACTATAACAGTTGTCCATTGGCTTTAGTGGTTCCCTAGCAAGGCACTTTCACCGCATTCTCCATACGATCACCTCTGGTTCATCTAGTTTGTTTTTTAGATAGGTAGGCTGGGTGAGTGCCTCAGTGGTCATTACTGTCCTCCTCCTGCCTTGGAGTGGCGGTTGCAGAGCTACCATCTCACAACCCTCCATGGTGTTCCTGTTAGAAGGATAGAGTGAGAGTTTTCCTCCATATTGGAATATTTCCATCTCTATTAATTGGGCTTCTAAATTGCAGTAGCAGAGCCATCACTAACAAAATTATCCCGTGCCAGGAGGGAAGATGATCTAGGCCTTGGATCCCCAGAGATTTCTTCCTCAAAGGGTTTTTTTTCCTCTCCTCCATGCCAAAGGTCATATCTAGTTAGTTTTAGTTAGTATTTTCTAGTTCCATTAGATAGGATCCACTATTGGATGGAGGTGGATGGTGTCCCTACTTGCCATTCCCTCTCTCCTTAGGAGGCCCCCTTTCAATTATCAATGTACCCAAAGCACTTATCTACCTGTCTTGTTGACCTATCTCCTCATCTTATGCTACATTTGTCATTCTACTACTGTGGCCCTTTGCCTGATTGCTTTATCTTTGGTGCTACTACTACATCTTTTTAAGGGATCTTCCTAAGGTACCTTTGGCCAAGGGAATCATCCCACAGCACCTGTAAGGATGGAACCTTCCTGAGAGTTCTTTGCCTTTTGGTACCCCTACAGGGTGGTAATTTCTTTGGAATAGAGAGTGTGAATGGCCAAAACCTAAGTAACACAATTGCACAAGCATAGCACTTACTGGCAATGTAGGCCATTGAATTAGAAGGTTAGGCCTGTATTTCAATGGACAAGCAGTCAGCACTCCCATTTCCTGACCTACATAAGCAGTTTCTCTCCTCCTCCTCCTTCTGAAGCACTTTTTCTTTGCTCCAGCATCCTCCCCTCCTCCTCCAGTGACGATGCCTCTCTATCTTCCTAAGGTACCTTTAGCCAAGGGAATCATCCCACAGCACCTAAGGGGTGGAACCCTCTCTGAGGATTCTTTGCCTTTGGTACCCCTACAGGGTAGTAATTCCTTTGGAACAGAGAGTGCGAATGGCCAAAACCTAAGTAACACAGTTGCACAAGCATAACACTTACTGGCAGCGTAGGCCATTGAACTGCAATTTGGCTAGTACTGTATCTATGAGAGTTTGTGTGAGGATGTGTAGGCCCAGTCACTGCCTCCCTAGTGTTATGTTGCCCATCATTAGTATATATAGTGTTCCCTGGTGTATTGTGTTCTACAACTTGTACTTTACTTGCCTCTCTGCAGTTGATTTTTCGGGCTTATTGTTCGTTATCACAATTAACAGTACTACTTACAATGTGGAATGTAGACTGCTGTCCTAAGTTGCCTTCTGATTCCTTTTGTGTCACACTAATCATTGGGGCACTATCATTTTGCTCCCTTCCATCCTTAGTTAGGGATTCAAACCTGTTTTGAAAGGTTATATGTTCTCTACCTAGGGCAAGCCTTCTTCTCTTAGCTTCTCCTTTTACCAGACACATATCCTCCACTGGCCTGTCCTCTCTTTTACTGTCTGAGTCCACCCCAACATTATTTTTCCTCTTGTTTCTTGCCTACTGACTGCCTTCTTCTTGTTACCACACTTACTGCTACATGTTCATTTTCTGAAGTAACATCCTAGTACTGTGAACAAAGTGCTCTGGTTTTCTCATCCCTATGGGAAAAGCCACCTGTTCTTTTAATTTTTTTTTATTTGTATTATTTATTGAATTATTCGGAAACAACCTTTGATTACAAAACTCTTTTACAAAGGTTCCACATCATGGATACAGGGAAGACAATACAAAGATGCATTATTACAATAAATAAAGTATCGAACAAGTTATTATATGGCGTTATGCAATACTAAACAATATGCAGTGTCAATTGTAGCATGATAGACTACTAATTCATTGGACATAAAGTAGCCATGGGGCCTTGCCGAAATAGTGAAGAAGGAAAAGGGGTGTGCAACGCTTAAGTAACGGGGTAAAGGAGGTGGAAGAGAAATTGCTGAGAGTGTAAAGGCTAAGAGAAGAGTAAGGTAATGGGTGGGGGGAGTATAGTAGTGAGATGCTGTAGAGATGGTGGTGGATAGAAGTGGCCACAGAGAGGGGAATGGGAGAAAAGGCAAGGACAGAAATTGGATGATGGTGTATGATTGGTAAGTTCAGGTGATTCCCATCACTGGTGGGATAGATGGGAAACAGTAGCAGGTGGGAGAGAAGAGAGAGAGAGAGAGAGAAAGGACAAAGGATTTTCCTCCTCCAACTTCTTTATGCAAATGCTTTTGTTATAGGTACAATCCTTTGCTGTAGTACCATACAAGAACACGTGACATACCTTACACTGTACAGTGCTATCCCTCATGTTGTCCTTTTTTTATTTTATTTGCTTTTCTTTATCCAAAAATGCCCTAGTGTAGTGTATTCTCCAGTCCAAATAGTAAGTACTTTAAAACATGCACAGTTTACTCTTATAAGAAGGAATTACAATACTCAAGATATGTTTTCTAATGGATGCACCTAATTCTGGAGTATTACAGTTTCTGATCCATTTACTGTAATCCTCTTACTGGGCATTCAGAGCTACTTGACCTTCAGAACTACAGCTCCCACACTGATTTACTGCTTCTAATAATAGCTGCTATTAAAGAAACTCATACTAGATGATAATAAGAAAAGATGTGTTTTTCATGCAGGGACATAAAAATTGTATTCTAAGATTTTAGAGTTTAGAGATAAAGTAATTATGCCTCCCAATCCAAACAGCTTGTTTTTATAGGATTGCTGTAGGATGGTCTGCCTCCCAAAACACTAAAATACCTCAAAACTTGCACAACTAACTCATATAAGGAGCAACTGTAGAACTCTAGAGCACCTATCTATTATAAAATAAGTTTAAGATAACTATATATAACAACTATAAAAATTAAAAGAAAGAAAATCAGTTTAAAGTGGTTTCAAAATGACTGCTCTAAAACTGGGAGCATTCCAGCTTCTGGAATCTTCAACCTTACAGCTTCTGTTTCTTTTTTCTAGTCCCTTAATTGTGCCTTAGAATCATAACCCCCACTTTTGTCTTTCTGTTACTTTATGCTATTACTTGATACAAAAGGAAACCTTTAAAGTAGGTATTTCACAAAGTTTTTTTTTCTGTTTGTTTAGTTTAAGTTTGTGATTCCAACACATAATTTATGGCCTCTGACTCTGCCAAGTTTTATAGTTTACATAGTTTCTACAAAGTTAACGTTATGTGCTTAAAAGTTATGTCCTTGCAATTATGTCCACTACTGTTGAATTGCCACTCCACTCCCATAGCTCTCACTGCTCCACCTGAATGCCTAAGCACCTGTAGCTCCACTCCTATGGGACTGCCAGCCATTGCAGGTACTTCCTTTCCTTTGCCAAGCTGCAGTTTATTGAAGAGCCCTCCTGCTCTCCACAGCTCCACACACTCCATGGTGTTCTCCTCCTGCACAGTCCTCCAGTATGGCTTCTAATTCCCATTAACTTTCTACCTTATAGTTGGAACAGCCAGAAATAGTCAGAACAACCAGGGCTCAGGGTTCTCCTAGGTTCAACCTCTAATCCCAGGGAGCCACCCCACTCATCCACATTCTTCAAATCTTCAGCTCCCCATTCACTGCTCCATTTCACTTCAGCAGGTCAGTTCTATTAATAAAAAAAATGAAAAGTATGGTAAACACAAGGAAAAGCAAGAAGAAAATTTACATACATAAGCCCCCTTATGGGTATGTATGTACTGTACCTGCAAATTAATACAATCAAGCATACTGTATAAATGAAATTAGTAGCCCTCTAATCGATGCTCGAAGCTCAGTCAACACTTTATGTCCCTTGCTTCAGCCAGTTTTCTCAATGCTGTTTAAATTTGTCTGTCCACTCACCAGGAAAAAAAGTTAAAAAATATAAAATATAAATAGAAAAAATATTTCGTATTTCACTTCTTATACTTTCCTTTTAGAGAAATTGCACAGCTCTTTTGCTATTACTCTTCGTTTACTGTGTTTTTGTTGTTGATCTAAAGCACTGTGGTATACAGTACATGTGCAAAGCACAACATACCAAATGTTTATTGTCCCAGAACATTTACTCAAACCCCAGAAATTATATAGCTGCTGCTGTGCTGTGTCAGTCTCCCCCAACCAATCCCCCATAGCACCTGCTGTGTTGCACTGTAGTGCACGGAACTACATACTATATTAAGCTCTTATTTTCTGTATTTTTCCCAACTCCCAGAAATAATATATGTTGCTCAGCTGTGCTGTGTCTGTCTCTCACCACTGCATACACACCCCTAGCATGCCATCATCAGTTATAGGCTCTTCACCATATAGAACAGTCTCCCTGTCAAAATCCCCACATCACCTTCCATCCACATTGGCAACAGACCGATCAAGGCACACTTCTGTCTTCCAGTGCTATGCCAGAACTGCCTCAGGAAATCCTCAGTCCCTCTCCAAAGTCTGGATGTCCAGTTCCTGGAGTAAAATATAAGACTATATAACAGTCTCTGTGACAGAAAGCACAGATGCTTCCTTATGTTCTTGTCACTGTTGAAGTAACTCAAGTTTGCTTGCACGATTTTCTCTATGTACATTACCCTGCAGACAAACAGAGGTTCCCACTGTACATCCATTCTTACACTATGTGCTCTGCAGCTTTGCACTAAGTATTATCTATGTGAATGTGATTATTCCCTATGCTCTCCCTACCCCTCCCTCCTCCCCACATCTCAACTGGAAACAAGCAGTCTGGGTTCTGTTTGCCTACTTGGAAAAATATGTTGAAATAAATAAATACATGAACAAATAAATAAATAATACAGTTTACTACCCACAAATTCTCGCTCTGTTAAATTCTCAATTCCAAATTTTTTCTCAACTCCCAGAAGTTAGCTATGCTGTGGCTGATATATGCTGCTGCTGCTGCTTTGTGTCAGTATCCCACCACAGTCCCTATTTTAAAGCCCTTTAGTGCCAGAAATTATCACTCTTTTAAAATTCTTCTGTCCCGAAATGTTCTGAAGGCACAGATATTAGATGAGCTGATGCCTGATGCTGCTGTTTGCTGCTACTAAACTAGACAGGTTGAGTAGAGACCTGTGAAGAGTGAAATTATTTAGACTTAAGTCCACTCCCTGTCATGTTGCACTTATGAAAGCAAAATAAAAATGTAAAAGAAAAACTTTTAGAAAGGATACTCATCTTCACATTGGTGATGGCCATATTGTTAAATGGCACTGGTGGACCAGACAGAGGAAGAGGAGGAAGAGTCTTGTTTGATGGCAGAGGAGGCAACAGAACAGGAGACCTATGAAGACAAGTGGAAATTATTTAGAGTCAGGTAGCCATTGTGATATCAGCACAGTATATCCATTGTCCACTCCAAGTCATACTATACCTGTCCAATGTAAAGACATAGAAACATAGAAGTTGATGGCAGATAAGGACCGCAAGGCCCATCCAGTCTGCCTATTTTTTCTACCACATGAATGTGCCCTAGGTCTTTACTCTGTCAATGGCCTATCTATTCATACTCATGCATTGCTCCCTTGTGCCTATCCCATGCCTATCTGAAGCTCTGCACTGCATTCATATCAACCACTTCCTGAAGTAGGCCGTTCCATGCATCCAACACTCTTTCTGTGAAAAAGAACTTCCTCACATTACCCCTAATCAGCCTCCCTCTAATCTCATGCTGTGTCCTCTTATCCTATTTTTCTTATATTGAAACATGTTAGACACTTTCACCTTGTTAATGCCTTTAAGATGTTTAAATGTTTCGATCATATCACCTCTCTCCCTCCTTTGCTCTAGGGTATACATATTGAGCTCCGTTAATCTGTCTTCATATGTTTTCTGATGCAGTCCCTGCACCATTTTCATTACCCTTCTCTGGACTGCCTCAATTTTTTTAATGTCCTTGTGAAGGTGTGGCCTCCAGTACTGCAAGCAGTACTCCAGATGGGGCCTAACTAGTGTCTTGTAAAGAGGGATTATTACCTCCCTCTTATGACTTGTGATACCCCTACCAATACACCCCAACATCCCTCTAGCTTTGCCTACTGCTTTAGCGGTCTGCCTGGATGATTTCAGGTCATCTGTGATGCTGCCCAAGTCTCTTTCTTCCCTTGTGATTGCCAGCAACTCCCTTCCCAACCTATAGGTGGCTTCAGGGTTTCTCTTCCCAATGTGCATGATCTTGCAGTTCTTTGCGTTAAACCCCACTTTCCACTCTTCTGACCATTTTGCCAGTTTATCCAGATCTCTTCTCATTCTGCCCACCCCATCTGGATTATCTACTCTGTTGCAGATCTTGGTGGCATCTGCAAACAGACAAACCTTACTCTCCAGTCCATCTGCAATGTCACTGATGAAGATATTGAAGAGGACTGGCCCCAGGACTAATCCCTGAGCTACCCCACTTGTGACTTGCATCTCTTCTGACTGTGTTCCATTTACCACCAATCTCTGCTCTCTGCCCGTCAACCAGTCTGCCACCCAGTTGACCAACTTCTGACCCACCTGAAGCCTGCTCAGTTTATTAATCAATCTTCTATATGGAACAATATCAAAGGCTTTGCTGAAGTCAAGGTAGATGACAACAACTGCACCCCCTTGGTCCACCACTCTGGTTACCCAGTCAAAGAAATCTATGAGATTAGTTTGACAGGACCTTCCTGTTGTAAACCCATGCTGTCTTGGATCCTGTGCTGCTATGGATTTCAGGTGTTGCACTATCCTTTCCTTAAGAAATGTCTCCATAATCTTGCCCATTACTGAAGTAAGACTGACTGGTCTGTAGTTCCCTGTTTCCTCCCTGCTACCACTATTGTGGAGTGGGATCAGATGAGCCCTTCTCCAGTCTTCTGGAACCTCTCTTGTGCTCAGAGACTCACTAAACAGTTCTGATAATGGCTCTGCTAATTACACCCTTAGCTTCTTTAGTACCCTGGGATGTATGCCATCAGGTCCAATTGCCTTGTCCACCCAGAGCTTAGCAAGCTCTTGTAGGACCCTTTCTTTTGTGGTGGGACTTGTGCACACCTCTCTCCCCCCCTTGTCTATGGTGCTGAGCTGTGGGTTCTGCCCTACCTTCTCCTCAGTAAATACTGAGCAGAAGTATCTATTTAAGATAAATGCCTTTCCTTGGCCCTCCTCCACACCCTCCCACTTATCCCCTTTGATCTTAGCAATACACCCTCTGGACTTTCTCCTTTCACTAATGTATCTATAGAAAGTCTTGTCCCCTTCTTTTACTGTCCATGCTAGTGTTTCCTTGGTTTTGGTCTTTGCCTACATTGCTGCCTTCCCTGCTTCCCTTATGGAAGTTTGGTATGCCTCCGTATCTTCGTTCTGCTGCATTCTCTTATATTTCTTGAAGGCCAACCTTTTGGCTCTGACTTTTTCTGCTACTGTTTTTGAGAAACAAAGTGATTTCCTCCTTCTTTTGCTCTTGCTTTTCTCCCTAACACAATGGGACATTGCTTCAAATATTGCATCCTTAAGGCTTGCCCACTTTACCTGTACCCCCTCACCTGTAGTTCTTCTTGCCAGGGCTAACTTAACTCTGTTGGTCATCATATCAAAGCCAGCTCCTCTGAAGTTCCACATTTTTGCCTTGGAATGGGATGATTTAGTTCTAGTGGCCAAATTGAACCATACCATGTGATGGTCACTGGTCCCCAGGTGACCTTCTACCTAGAGATATGTGATCCTTTCCTCATTAGTCAGTACTAGATCTAGGATAGCCCTTCCTCTTGTAGGTTGTTGTACCAGTTGTTTGATGCCTTCCCCCTGCATGGAATCCACTATGTGTCTAGTTCTAGTGGATGTTCCTGCTGGTATTGACTAATCTGTATCTGGCATGTTGAAGTCTCCCATTATCAGAACTTCCTCTTTAGCTGTCAGGTTCTGTATATTTTCTAACAGCATTGTGTCTATGTCCTCCCCCTGGTCTGGAGGCCTGTAGACAACCCCAGTTTGTATGGCTGTCCCTTTTCCTGTTTCCAGGGTGACCCACAGTTCTTCTGGCTCCTTATGTGTATTCTGAATTTCTGTAGCTTTGATATTCTCATTGACATAAAGCCCCCATTTTTGCACCTTGGTCTCTTCTGAACAGTACATAGCTGGGTACTGAAGTCTCCCAAATGTGGTTACTGGTGAACCATGTCTCGCTAATGGCTACTATGTCCAGTTTAGCCTCTGTCATTGTAGCCTGGAGGTTTGAGATCTTGTTTCCAAAACTGCAGGCATTTGTGTACATCATTTTCCATTGGCCAGATTTCAATGCATTAGTTGTTGGGTGAGGTCCAGCGTTTCCCCTGCCTGTTGTATGGGGAACTGGAACTTTTTCCTTACCTGGTGATGCAAATGAACTACAAACATGCTGAACTCCTGTTTGATCACTAGCTGGGGGGGTGTTCTTCCCAACTGATGTATTAAGTTCTGCATCCCCTCTCCATTTGCTAGTTTAAATATTCTGCAAAGACATCAAACTTCTGCCCCAATGCACTGACTCCCTCCTTAGTCAGAAGTAGTCCATCAAATTTAGAGAATCTTCGCTCCCAAAACTGTTGCCAGTTACCTACAATTGTGTGTCCTTTTTCCTGGCAACAGCCCTTGAGTCACATGTTTAGCTCCTCTGTTTCCCCTTTTCTGACCTTCCGTCCATCTGCCTCCCTGTCCCTAACTGTCAGGATCTCAGAGAAGGAGATGCTGGACAAAATGGATGACAGTTTTTTTCCCAGCCTGGTCAAGTGTTCCCTGGTCTCCATAACTGACCAACTGGCAAGATTGCTAGTCCCTATGTGTACCAGGACATCAATGTTTTCTCCTGTTTACTGCATGATTTTAGTAATGCTGGAGAAGACAAGAAAGAAATTATTTTTTCTCAGTTGGCCATGTGATGGCTGCATGATATATCCATTATCCACTCCCAGTCTTATTATACCTGCCACCTGTGAAGACAAGCAAGAAATTAATTTTCCTCAGTTAGCCACTGTGATGGCTGCATGGTATATCCATCATCTACTACCATTCTTATCACACCTGTCATTCAGCACAGAAAGGCAGCACCCTCAGGACTGCTGGATGCTAGGTAAAACATTATAGAACAAGCAAAAAGGAAAATCAGCACTCCAGATATCAGCATCAACAACTTTTACTGGCATCAAAGTGTAAAATCACTGTTTACAGCTGAGAGTGAAATTATCAACCTAACCCGGTAGACCAGCCCTGGTGCTTAAAGGTATAATACCTCTTAATCAGAGGGCATGGCTGACTCATTCACATGTGTCCTATATATAATTTAAAATAAGGTGTAACACATTAAATCATTAAATCAGATTACAATGAGATACATATACTCAGTGAGCTATAGTATTACAATAAGTACATTGAAAACATGTCCAACAAACCCTAGTTATATTGCTCACCCCACTAAAGTGCATCCAAACATTTATTTTATAGCAAGTGCTATTTCATTCACCTAATATTTAATAATATGAACATTTTATTTAAAAGCTTCAAATCTATTACCTATGCACAATCAAGCCAGAGGAGAGGATGCAGCATGGAGCAAGCAGCACAGCAGGTTCCCATTAAATGTGTCTTCTATTTATGTTGAGTTAAGAGTCCAGGGGCTTGATTTCAAAGCCCTGCTTTTGACTCAAGGTGCCTGTGTCAAACAGAATGGATGCAAGTCGAACCTTGCATCAAAAGTTCCGGCAATCCAGAGGTCTAATTCAGAAAAGGCCTAGTAGATAGGCATAAGCAGATATTTGCTGCAGCTTGGGCCAAAGCCAGGTTTGCTAAGGACTCTGCTTCAGATTTTTCAACAGGAGGGGTCCCAGCACCAATGTTTCTGATGCAGCTGACCCCACTCCCTGTGTATAACAAACAGCGCATGGGAGGGGAACTCGCCTTTACAGATTGGTATGGATATCTTGTATTCCCACAGGTGGGGGACCTCAAAATACTGGAAAAGGAAACAGTAGGACAACTGTGTGCTTCTAGTTTGCTCAGGGTGCTTTTATCACCAGATACACTGGGTGACTGGGACTGGCTGGAAAAGCTGCTGCTTGTAGTAAATGTGGAACCAGTTTCCTTCTGGGGACTAATAAACCATATTTTTGGGGATAGGCCCAACCCTATTCCATCTCTCAAGTATAGCCCATGTCCTACTACTGTACTATGACTCCCATTTTCTGTCCTGATTCCTTCTTCACCATCACTGCTTACAGAACTGATATTTGGATAAACTGATATGGTGGAACCTGTTCCTGATCTTTACCACCCCCACATATCCCTCTCTTCTCCAAATCTGTTTCTCATGGTTTCTGCACCACACAAGAGCAGATGCCCCCCCACACACACAGAGCTGTGTTCCACACCAACATCCTCCTCCTAACTCTCATCGAGAGATCTGAAGCATCTGACTTCACTTAGATTTCATAAGGTAATACAAATAATAAGGATGGATTTCAGTGCCCCCACACCACTAGCACTCAAATTTTTTGTCAATTAATTCCTTCAGTCACTCCACTGCACATTTTTAATTCTTCTTCTCTGTTCAGGCAATGTGGAACTAAATCCAGGACCTCCAACACAAATTACATCACCATTGGATTTTGCAGCTGCTCCTGGGCTGAAAAAGATGCTGGTTAACATTCTAAGCCTGATCAAAAAACTCGATCAACTTCAAGTTTGGGCAGCACATACTGACCCAGATCTGATTATTATTACTGAGTCATGGCTGAAAAAGACTACCACTGACCCTCAAAGTACTATCCCAGGTTTTAAACTTTTGAGGGCAGATAGGGAATCTGGGTGGGGGGGGGGTCATCTACGCCAAAACCATATTTGATGTTAGTGATATTTTTTGTAAAACCAAGCCCAAAAATATGAGATTGTTTCTCTGAAGCTTCACCTTCCTTCTACAGTGGAGTGCCTCAGGGTTCTGTGCTATCACCCATGTTGTTTGCAGTGTATATGCTGCCCCTCGGAGGTATCATAAAAAGATATGGGCTGAGGTTTCACTGTTATGCAGATGATGCCCAGATCTATCTGTCTTTTGCACCCGACCAGGACGGAGCTCTCTTGGTGTTTAATAATTGTCTGGGGAAGATCCAAGACTGGATGGATTCTAGTTGGCTAAAGTTGAACTCGGAGAAAACAGAGGTTCTGGTAGTTGACCCAGGTGGTCGGATTGAGAGGCCGTGTATTGGTGCACCATCTGGAATTTTCCTTGGTGGTGTATCTCTTCCATCCTCTGAACAGGTGCGTAGCCTTGGGTTTATTCTTGACGACAAGCTGACTCTGAAATGTCAGGTGTCAGCTGTTGTCAAGACTTCCTTTTATCATCTTAGGAACATTGCCAGGGTTAGGCACCTTGTTCCATCCGACTCCCTGCCTACCTTGGTCCATGCTTTTGTTTCTTCACGTTTGGACTATTGCAACGCCCTGTACTTTGGGCTTTCTGGGGTTGAAATCCGTCACCTACAGCTGGTGCAGAACACTGCAGCCCGGGTATTGACTGGGACAAGTAGGTCCTGTCATATTACTCCTGTGCTGCACGAACTGCACTGGCTTCCTATGCGGTGGAGGATCACCTTCAAAGTCATTTTACTGACTTTTAAAGCCCTTCACGACCAGGGTCCAGCCTATCTGAAAGACCTTCTGGTTCCTTACTGCCCTGACTGATCACTCCACTCGGCCAACATGGGGTTGTTAGAGATTCCAAGAGTGAGTTTAAAATTTTCTGGCAGCAGAGCGTTTTCGCATGCTGCTCCTACTCTTTGGAACTCTCTACCATGCCGGTTACGGCAGTGCACCTCCGTGGAGTTATTTAAGAAAGACTTAAAAACATATTTATGGAGTATGGCCTTTTTAGATAACTAAGTTATTGTATTAATCTTTCGATTTTACTATTTATATGATATCTGGATGATACGCTGATTTTTATGGATGTTTCATGATTTTTATTTAGAGTTTTGGATTGTTTGCAATTGTTCAGCACCTTGACATCCTGAAAGGTGCTTTATAAATAAAATTATTATTATTATTATTATTACAGAGTGCATTACTATTATAGGTGGCAATAGGCCACTGTCCGGAGGTGCAGAAATCCTTAACATACTGAAATCCCTAACCTTGGCTGCCAACACGGAAACAATAATCCTAGAGGACTTCAGTATGGATTGGCTCACTGTAAAATCTCACTGCCTCAAATCTATCTGTGATGAGCTGGGCCTCACACAGATAGTCACTGAATCCACAAGAAATAATATTTCTAACACTGCCAACAGCTCACTCCTAGATGTTATTTTAACTATGCATCCTCATAAAATCTGTCACTCTTCAGTTTTCCATAATGATATGAGCGACCACAGTGTTGTTGTAAGTATAAGATCCTAAGTTAAAACACACCAGCAACCTAAACTCAAAATCAAATGGTCCTTTTGCAAATTCAGTACAGTAAACTTTCTAGCCGAACTGGGTAAGATCAATGGCAAGATCTATATCTTGCCGAAACTGTTGATGAAGCTGTCTCAGTCCTTAATAATAACCTCACCATCCTGATAAACAAGTATGCCCCTCTAGTTAAAGTGAGAGTACGTAAATCATCACATCCTTGGTTTACCCCAGAGCTCAAGGCAGCACTTACCAATAGAGACAAGCTTTGGGCCCGGGCTAGGTGTATAAAGAACCTGGCAGACTGGCAGGGCTTTAGAACTGCCAGGAATGCCTGTGATAAAAAAATACATGCTACTAAAGCAAACTACTACATCTCCACCCTGGAGCAGGCCAAAGAGAATTCCCAAAAAATCTGGAGGACACTGAGATCCATTGAAGGCCGTCCTGCAGCTCCCTCTATACCTATCAAGATTCTTACCAAAGACAGGGTGGTGGAAAACAAACTACAAATCCTTGAAGAACTTAACCTACACTTTTCCACAGCCGGATTAGCATTTGACTCCTCACCGTATGCTAGCCACGTGAATAGCAATACTAGCCCAGCCTCTGCATCTACTTCCTCACCTCATCCCTTTCAGCTGCGCTTGTTTAGTTATAAAGAAGTTGAAGACTTATTCCTCAGCCTCAATGCCAGGAAAAGTGCAGGGGATGATGGCCTCAAACCATTCTTCTTGAGATTAGGCTTTGCCCAGCTCCCAGTTCCTATCCTTCATATTTTCAATCTCTCCATTACCTCTGCCACAGTTCCATCCTGCTGGAAATCTGCCCATATTTTTCCTTTTTTCAAATCAGGAGACCCTTGTGATTTAAACAACTACAGACCTACATCCATTTTGCCTGTTCTTTCCAAAGCTCTGGAAAAACTGATCTAAAACCAACTAAAGTCACCTTGAATTGCACTCACTCTTAAATCCAGCACAATCTGGCTTCAGGTCTAAACATAGTACCGTCTCAGCATTGGCTAAAGTCTCTAATGACTGGATTTCTTCTATGATTTCTAAGAAGATTACTGGGGCAGTCTTTCTAGACCTCAGTAAAGCTTTTGATACTGTTGACCATCACCTTCTAATTACCTGCCTCACCAATCTAGGTGCTACTTCACCTTCTGCACAGTGGTTTAACAGTTATCTTTCTGGAAGGATACAAAAAGTCAAGACCGATGGCCTACTATCTGCCCCCCTCCCAATTGCAAGGGGATTCCCCCAAGGCTCCATCCTAGGCCCGATCCTTTTTTCCCCTGTATATCAATGATCTTAATTCCTACATAAAGAAATCTAGCATACATTTCTTTGTGGATGATACAGTATTGTACACCACAGGCACAACCTTATCGGAAGTCAGGGAAGTGTTGCAAGCTGACTTTGACCAGCTAGAAAGCAATCTCATAAAAGCCAAGCTTCTCCTTTATGCCAAAAAAAACAAGGCAATGATTTTTTAACAGTATACTTCACTTGGAGCCCTACCTACCCCCCCCCAAAGGACTTTATTGTTACCTCCCTGGGTGAACCCTTGGAAGTCGTGCCTAAATTTAAATATCTAGGCATGTGGATAGACAACAAGCTGTCTTTCAATGACCATATTAAGGACCTATCTAAGAGGCTCAAAGCATGGTTGGGATTCTTTTTTAGAAATAGGTCCCTCTTCACTCTCGCGACCCATATCCGGCTTGTCCAAGCCACTTTCCTTCCCTTACTTAATTATGGAGATTTAATTTATATCTCCTCTCCAACCTCTAGCCTAACTAAACTGGACGTGCTTTACCACCGTGACCTATGATTCATCATTAGCTCCACTTACAGGACCCACCACTGTGATCTATATGCAGCGGTTGGCTGGACCTCACTTGCCACCATACACATGCTTCATGCTGGTATCTGGATCCTTAAGATACTTCTTCACAAATGCCGGACTACTTAATGTCTCTTATACACATCTCCCATAGTGCATATTCCCTAAGGAAATCTGACTTTATCCTATTAGCTGTTTCTAGGACTTGTACTACATTTGTCCAACCAGCTGTTTCATATGCCCTCCCTAACATCTGGAACTGACTACAAACCTTGCTGAAACTAATCAGCATTGTCTCAATTAATTTCTACAAGACACTAGCTGTCTCTAAAATAAAAGATATTTGCAGTTGCCACTAGGCCTTCCCCTAACTCCAAGCCAAGTATTTGTGTACTGACTGTCCTTTTACTCACTAAGCTGGAATGTAAATGCTTAATTGGTATAAAGTTTTTTCCTCCACTAGACATAATATATGTCTCAATTGGACCCTACGCTGCTAGATTGAACCTTACCATGTTATTTCTCTTGTATTCTATGTATACACTTTGTTTATTTACATTCAATTGTTCCTTTCTATGTAATAACGATATGTATGTGTAAATGTCTCAGGACCTCCTTGTGAATGAGCTTGCTCAACAGAGTTTTCCTGCAATAAACTTGAATAAACTTGAATAACTTGATTAATAACTACTAAACTCACTCTGCCCTGCTCCTACTGCAACAGCAGCCAATGGCATATGCCACTTATACCACAGGCAAGGAACTGAAATATGCATCTGAGCAGTAGTGAGTTACACATTAGAGTATTGCAAAATCATTTTAAAACAGACAGAGTAGGATTTTTTTTACCTCTACAATAGTAGTCTGCTGCATCCAGTGCATGAGAGCAGACAATGTAAGGTGCTGATGCAACCAGTGATGTACACTTACACTGGTGCTATCCAATTGGCCAGTCTCAAGGGGAACGGTGCAGGCACTGAAGTCGAGACATAACTGGATCATAGAAAGACAGTTACCACTAGACCCAACCACAGCCATAGCATCATACATTGGTCTCTGATGCCCAGGAGTTACAGTGTACCTGAAGACATTCTTCATGGCAGTCTGGGGATTTATAGCAGGGCAGATGTCTGGGTGAGTCATGGCTACTTAACTACTGGTTATCTCTGACAAATGTTAATTTCTTTTTGTTTACCATAACTGAAAGTTTCTCCTTAGTTTTATGCAGGCACAGGAATTTTGTGAATCAAGCGACTAGTGATCTTGTAGGTGTGTTATGAGGTAATGATACTCACTTTCACTTCCTCATTAAATCAGCAGCTGTTGGTGGTGCCCACTTTGAGAGTGTCAGTTCAGTGAGTCTGAGCTACATAAGCTTTCCTCTGGCTCATGTACAGATTTGACAGTCTAAAGTGTGTGGGGGGGGGCAGCATTTCACACTTATCCCAATCTGCTTCAGCACATTCTGCTGCAGAATTTACTGGCTGAGCTGTGGGAGAATAATGATTGTGACATAGACTGGAGGGAGGATAAATGATTTATTCTCACTCCAGCTCAAGAATAAACAAATTTATTAGCACACATTTATTTATATGCCCATGATATAAATATGGATTTCTGTGCCCTCTACACAACCAGCACTCAATAAAAAATGTCAAATTAATCTTTTACAAATCCTCCTGCACCTTTCCAGTCTACTAAATGTATTCTACCTGCCCCTGATGCAGAGCTGCAGCTGCCACTGCTGGCTCGTACACTATGCACTTTCTCCTCTCCTTTGCAACACAATTTTACTAGCTTGTCTGCCTGAAACTACATTATAAAGCAACAGTATTTTATGGTTGGCAAGGAATTTCGTTGTATAGTTTTTTTTAGTACAATCTATTTGTTACATCATTACAGTTATGCTCTGTGTAATTAAAGTTTTCTCAGATATTGTTAAAGCAGTTCTTACAGCTTATTTTGTAATTATGGCTGCAAGTCACAATTTAAAAATAAAATCTCTTCTGCTGAGGTAACCTGTTGAATCAAGGCCATGGAGGTCCAGGGGCACACAAAGTAAAAGGAGGGGCTGAACGTGCTCTGTGTCATCCTGAAGACAGTGTCTGGGGCCACTCTCTGTACCAGGGTAGCATACAGAGCTCCAGCAAAGGGAGAAGAGTTGAATAAGGCATTTGGGAAACCAAGCACCGAAATGGCAAGTAAGAGGGTGGTGCTGCTAGTTAAAGACTTTTATCTGCCAGACATGGAATGGAGCCTTATAACTACAGACTCAGCAAGGAGCAGGGCCATCCTTAACTTCATACAAGGGACTTTACTCAGGCAAGTTGGTCAACAAATCCACTCAGAACAGAGCAGTGCTGGACCCGGTGCTTACAAACATGGACCGTATTACAGTCACAGTGGCTTTCCCCTATGTACCAGTATTTACCAGATTTGTTGTTTCACATAAAGGCTGGAGCAGAGGCAAACCACATGAGGATTAGGGTCCTGGACTCTAGAAGGGTAGATTATAAGGACTTTAGAGCCTGCCTTAGAAACTGCCTTGTTGGGGGGGGGGGTTGTTACCAGGGATGGGTAGAGGCAGACTGGGGAAAAATAATACAAGGCATAATTAAGGCAAATAGCCTTTATGTGAACAAAGGGAGTAAAAGCAGAAGGAAACCGAGATCATTATTGGTCTCTAGAGAAGTGACCAACATGGTAAAGGAAAGAAGTGTATCATTCAGAAGATATAAGGGAACACAGAGGGAGGAGAACAGGGAGGTATATCAAATAAAATAGAGGGATGAAGAAAAGTGAGGGGAGCAAAGGCCCAGATGAAGGAAAGGATAGCCAAAGGGATAGCTAAAGGGGACAAGACTTTCTTCAAATACTGTGCATAAGTGAGATGTGAAAAGCAAAGAGTTGGAAAGTAAGGATTAGTAGAGTGGAAAGGTGAAACTGCACAGAAGAGGACCTAGAAAAAGCTGCCATCCTGAACAGGTATTTCTGCTCATTCTTCACAGTGGATTGAAGGGGACGAACCAATAGGGAATAGCAGGAACAGAGCAGGAGGTGGACACATGTCCATTTTCATAGGAAAGAGTCCTGAAAGGACTTGCAGCCCTGAAGGTAGACAAAGCTATGGGAGTGGATGGGATACTCCCATGGGTACTACAGCAACTCATGGAGGTGCTAGCAGCCCAACTGACAGTCTTATTAAACAGTTCACTGGAAACGGGTGAGGTTTTAGAGGACTGGAGAAGAGCTAACATGATCTCTCTACATAACAGCAGTAACACGGAGGAGTCTAGCAAGTATAGACTGATCAGTCTTACTTCAGTGGTGGGGAAAATAATGCAAACCCTACTAAAGGAAAGACTGATAGAGTATCTTGAATCCAGTGGGCTGCAAGACCACAGGCAGGATATACTCATGAAGGAGGTCATGCCAGATAAATCTGATTGACTGATTTACTTGACTGAGTGAACAGGAAAATAGATCAGGGGAAATTAGTGGAAACTGCCTGTCTGGACTTTGGAAAGGCCTTCAGCATTGTGCCACACAGGAGACTGATCAAGACATTGAGCTCCCCTGGGGTGAGATCCAAAGTGGTAAATTAAGTTAGAAATTGGTAAACAGGCAACACAGGATTGTGGTTAATGGCACTTCCTCTAATGATGGGAGAGTGACCAGTGGGGTGCTGCAGAGCTCAGTATCAGGACCAATTCTTTTCAATGTCTTCATAAGTGGCATTGCAGAAGAACTGGAAGGGAAGGTATGCCTCTTTTGCAGATGATACCAAAATCTGTAATATGGTGGACACTCAAGAGGTGGTGAAGAGAATTTGCAGGGATCTTAGGAAACTCAAGGAGAGGTTATGAGCATGGCAGTTGGGGTTCAGTGCTAAAAAGTGCAAGATCATGCACCTCAAGCAAAGGAACCCAGGAACTGAGTGTAGGATAGGGGGTGATACTGACAGTCACAAAGCAGGAAATGTACATTCTGGTTATCATAACTGATGACCTCAAAGTGGCAGGGCAGTGTAACAAAGCAGTGGGTAGGGATAGTGGGATGCTGGGGTGCACAGGGAGAGTTATGTATAGCAGGAGGAGGGAGGTGGTGTTGCCACAGTGCTGCTCGTTTGTGATACCCCACCTGGAGTACCGTGTTCAGTACTGGAGGCCACAACTCAGAAATGACATAGGGTGGAGGCAGTCCAGAAGAGGACAAAAAAATGGTGCAGGGGTTGTACAAGAAGCCCTACGAGGAGTAAGTGAGGGATCTCAACATGTACACCCAGAAAGTGAGGAGAGGGGACATTATAGAGACTAAAAGTTCCTCACAAGGGAGAACAGCATGCAGGAAGGGAGTCTCTTTCAAATGAGGAAGAGCACCAGGACTATAGGAACTTAAAGGAAAAAATGCTGAATTGTGTCTCAATATTACATTTTAAAAACATATTCCTGGTTGCTGGAAAAATGGTTTAATATTTGCAGTATTTGCCATACCAGATTCTGTCTTGGTTTCCTTTTGGTTTACATTTTAATACAGTATATGACTTTCCACATTGACCTCTGAAAATCCCTGCTTTGTGATAATCTCAACTGCCTGCTATACAAACAAATGCCAAGATGCACTGTGTTATTTCAATCATAAATATACTCAGTGACATACAGTATATAAGTGTGTTCAAATTCCTAATCAGAATCCTTTTATTTCTGCCTTTATTGGCTTAATCCATCTGCTGAAACAGAATCCTTTACATAATAATCATAGCTCCACAAATAATCCAGTATGAAGAATTCCACTGCACTCCTCTGGTCTAATTCACAAAGCCCCTAGAAGGACACAAGGTGCCTGCGTTGAACATAAATGATGCAAGTGGCACCTTGCACTAAAAGATGCCTCTGGAACTATTCAGAAAGGCAGTCTGTGTCAAATGCAGGCTGCATCTACCAAAGGGGGCTAGTGCCAGCCTTGTGCCAGTAAACTGGTTGCAGCATGGTGCTAGGGGGAATGCAGCAGATGCGAGCTGCCACATCTCCTATATTGTGATTAACAAAACTGCCCCTGAGGGCACATTTCTAAATATCATTAGACCAGCCAGTCCCTCTGGGACAGTTGGGCAATTTGTGGCAAAGTGCCACTATCCCTGAATCCTGATATAGATAGTAATAATCAATACAAAAAAAATAACAATGAAACCTTTCCCCATCCCCGAGGTCCAGGGTAATAAGAATTAAAATTTCCATCTCCTTCCCTGGTGGTGTAGTAGCCCCTCTCCCACATCCTCAATGCTGGTGGTATTAATTATTCAGAAACCAACTTCCCTGGTGGTCTAGTGGACCCCCACCCCAGCAGGTAATGCCTACATCCCCCCAATCCCAATACAGAGCCAGTGACTGGGACAGCCCTACTCTCACCTCCATGGCCAGCAGCCAACTGAACTGTCACTGAGTGTACCGTATAGTGACATACGTTGTACAGTGCACCCATTGACAGTTCAGTCAGTGGCCAGCTGTGAAGGTGATAGGAAGATTGTGCCAGTCGCCATCTCTGTACCAGGATGGGAGGGACTGGGGTGGTGGGCACTACCTGCTGAGATTGGGGGATAGGTCTTCACTAGACCACCAGCCAAGGAGGGTTCCTGAACAATTAATACCGATGGCATCAAGGATCAGGGAGGGGGGCTACTAGACTACCAGGAAAGGGGGGTTATGAATAATTAATACCGGTGGCATAGGGAATCAGGGAGTGGGATGAACTAGACCACCAGGGTAGCTTTTTTGTTATTATTTATATGCCGAGATCGGGGAAAGTGACCACTAGACCACCAGGGATGGGTACTTTTTATTATTAGCGGATCAGGGATGGGGAGACTGTTAGCCAGAGTCTGTGTCAAACCCCTCCTGTGTGCCTTGTGTTTGTTGCACAGGAGAGGTTGCAGCAAGTGTGCTTATTTAGGCACTGGGACCAGAAACTAGTGCACGGTCCCTGGCTCATGGGGCTTATGCACAAGCTACTGTTTGCCACAGCTTGCACCAATCTCAGCCCTCTTTGTGAATCAAGCCCTACAACTTTAACTTGTAGTATTGTAAAGTGCTATATCCAGGAACACAGAACACTGATGTATTAATTATTAATTAAATTATTTGTGTTCAAGAATTTGATGATCATTGGGATTTTCATTTTTTTAAAACATGTTGAATTTGTTGGTTTAAAGTAAACATTCCTCACTCTTTATTGCTCATCACCTGGACAGTAAGCACACAGGACAATCACACCACTCCATTTTGACATATCTGTACTGGCTTTTGATTTGCCAGATAATCTGAGGCCTATTTCCTGCAAGTCACCTGTATTGTATTAAATTGCTTCCTTTACACCATCCAGTTTGTTAAGCAGTCTGAACTTATATAAATTTTTTATTTATAGTTTATCATACTGATACATCTTAGGCAGAATTCCATTCTTATTACATCACCATATTGTAGCAATTAATAGGCTTATATATCCATTACAGACTTTTTTGTTACCCCCCCTTGCCTCACAATAATTGCTTTCCAATGTACTGCCTTTAGTTATTATTTTCCTTTACAATACAGCAAACTATGACAGCAATGTAACATATTTCTAAAAGGTAGATAACTACCTCACTGCCCTTCAACTACATAAACTTTTTTATTCGACGTGGATTTAATTCTTTACCACTTATCTCTCTCTTCACCAAAACTTCCTTGTTCAGACCTTATGTTGCCTTTGATTTTCACCACCCCTGAATCCTTACTAGCATTTAATGACCCATCTCTTGGGTTATGCCCTTTATTTCTGAAGCAACTGTTCTAACACTGAAACACCCTCGATCTCTTCAATATAGTCATATAATGGTAACCACCTCGCATTATGTTGATCCACTCTAAGATTTAACCGTGCGGGTGACTGCCTCCATGATTTTAATTTTCTTAATGTTACTTATCCACATACCTATAGTCAACAAATTTTTTTAAGCCTTTGCTGGGTAATAACCTTAAGGGCTGCAGTTACCAATATATAAAATAAATATTTTTGGTTCTTTGTTCTAATTTCCATTGGGGTCAAAGTTAATATCATATTAACCACTGAGAGATTTTCCTGAAGATGAAAAATATTTTGTACTGCTTGCATAATTTCCTGCCAAAAATCTCTAATCCGGGGGCAATCCCAGAAAATATGCATAAATGTCCCCCTTTTCCCGCACCCCCTCCAACATAAGTCTGTAGAGGAAGTAGCATAATGTGCAGAGATCACCGGAGTAATAAAAAACCTGGCAGTGACCTTCCACTTAAATTCTTTCCATCCAGGAGAGCTTGTGGTTTTGGAGATTCCCCCCCAGATTTTACCCCATTCCACTTCAGTTATTCTGCTGTTCAGTTCCTTTTGCCATTCATTCTCTATCTTAGCCACTAGGACTTTCCCTACGTCTTCTTGTAGAACCTTGTAAATGAGTGAGATATAACCTTTCTGGTCAGCAAAAATACTTTTTTGATGAGTGGCTATTAAGGGAGAAGAAGGGCGAGTTTTTAGGGCTTCTACCCCTACCATAGTGGAGATATAATGCCTGCATTGCAGGTATTTAAAAAAATCTGTTTTTACGAGATTCTATTCTCTCTCTGCAGGTCAGCAAATGATTTGACCTCTTCTCTCTCTATAAATTGGGTAAGATTATTCAACCCTGCCCTTCTCCACCTGGAAAAACAACTGTCTCCTTGATTGGTGGGGAATCCAGGGAGATGATCTAGGGGGATATACTCCCAGACCGGACTCGGGATCTCCCACCATTGCCGTGTATCTAACCAAAGCTTCATTGTATGTTTGGACCATCTGTTCTGGATTAGTTTGATATCTGGTGGAGTGGCTATCCATGGTAAAAATCTCAAGGGTACTGAGGGGTGTGCTTCTGCTTCCTTTGAATACCAACCTCCGCTTCGATCTGCATTTAGTATTTTGAGAATTGGAAGAACTTGTGCTGCTCTATAATAGTTATAAAAATTAGGTATCCCCTTCCCCCCTTGGCTCTTGTCTACCGTGAGAAGCTCCCATCTTTCTTGGCCTTCTCCCCGCCCAGATAAATCTAGAAAGTTTGTGTCGAAGCTCCTTCCAATCTTTATGTGGAAACGGGATAGGTAAATTTGTGAATAAAAATAGATACCTGGGTAATACATTGACCTTGACGGTGTCAATCCTATTCATAAAAGTCAAAGGAAATGTTTGCCATCTGTTTATATCTTCAAAGATCTTCCTTTGAAGTAGCCCATAATTCAGCTGAAATAATCTAGAGATCCTGGTTGGAATTTGTATTCCCAGATACCTAATTTTCTCTTTCACCCATTTAAACGGGATCCTTCCTTGGAGTGTTGGGCGGGGCTCCCCCTATTAACTTGATTTCAGATTTATCTTTATTTATTTTGAAACCCAATATTTTGCCAAAAAATGTAAGCAAATCCATCACCGGGGGAATTGATGTATCTGGGTCTGATAAATAAATCAGAGTATCATTGGCATACAAAGATATTTTATTCACTGTTCCCCCAACCTGTATTCCTTTAATATCTGTTCTCTTCCTAATTGCTTGGGCTAGAGGTTCCATAGCAATGGCAAACAATAATGGGGATAGTGGGCAGCCTTGCCTAGTGCCCCTTTCAATTGTGAACCCCTTTAATAATGTCCCATTAACCCGTACCCTGGCTTTGGGTTGTTGATATGCTGCCATAATCCACTGCATAAACGCACCTTCAAAACCCATGTGGAGAAGTACTTCCTGTAAATAAGTCCAATTTAGCCGATCAAAGGCTTTTTTCCACGTCCAAAAAATCAGCTACTTGAGGTGCTGTTGATTTACTTTCCTTACTAATTATATTGAAAAGTCTTCTGATATTATCAGATAAGTGTCTACAAGGAATAAATCCCATTTGGTCTGGATGGATTAGGTTTCCAATATGTTTCTGAATTCGATTGGCCAGGATCTTAGTCCATATTTTAAAATCCTGATTCAATAAGGATATTGGTCGGAACGACTCACAACATTCGAGGGGTTTGCCTGGTTTAGGGAGTACTGTGATGATTGCATCCTGCCAGGAAGAGGGAATTTTATTATCCTCCAAGATAGCATTCATAACAGCAGTCAATTTTGAAGTTAAGGGGTTCTTCAGTTTTTTTAAAATTCGGCAGGCAGCCCATCAGGGCCCGGCGACTTACCGGTTGGAAGGTTCATGATAATCCCTCGAACCTCCTTCTCTGTAATGGGGGATGGCAACTCTTTCTTTACTTCTGGGGTCAGTTTGGGAAAATCCATAGCCTTTAAGAATTCCTCTGTATCTCCTTTAACTTCCTTTGGGTTTCTATTTTCTGTATACAATAATTTATAATATTCTTTAAATACTGTGGCTATATCATTTGGTTTCACCCATTTTCTTTTATCTTTAGTGTTGTCTAAAATAAATGGAACATATCTATTCACTTGTTCTTTTCTCAGCCGAAAGGCCAGTAACCTGGTTGCCCTCCCCTCCCTCATAACACTTTTGGTTTGCAAATCTTAGAATGCCTTCTGTTTTTCATTGTCCAACATCCGTAATTCCTCCCTTTTTTTGAGTAGTTCTTTTAAAGTTCTTTCTCCTTTTCCTCTGGGGCGATTCTTATGTTCTTTTTCCAATTCTTCTATGGCTTTTAATAACCCATCCCTCTTTTTTTCCCTAAGCTTTTTTTTTTGCAGAAGCCAAACTAATTAATTGCCCCCTTACTACCGCCTTCATAGTATCCCACCAAAGAAGGTGAGAGCTGTCTGATATTGGGGAGTCAATGGTTAAATTAGCAATAGTCTACTCAGTTTGCTTTATTGTCAATTTGTCATTAAGTAGTGAAACATTTAGTCTCCAGCTAGTATGTCTGGAACCTGTCACCCACACCACTTTGACCACGACCGGGGCGTGGTCTGATAAGGTAAAAGACCCTATCTTAGATGATGTAAATTAATGAATATTGACCTTATGTGTCAAAATGAAGTCTATCCTTGAATAGGATTTATTAGCTGCAGAGAAACAGGTGTAATCCTTTCCCCTACATGCTGATGTCTCCAAACATCTACCAATCCACCTTCCTCTAACCTGGCTTTGAATTTTTTATCTACCGGTTTTGGAGAGCACGCTTGCCCTCCTGATCAGTCCATTGTTGGGCATGATACGGCATTAAAATTTCCCCCAATATCAAAATTCCCTTGGAAAGGTCCGCAATTTTCTGAAAGGCTTCCAAATGGAACTTATCTGTTCCTGTATTAGGTGCATATATGTTAACTATGTGTATCACTTGATCCTGAACCATTCCCGTGACCCTGATATATCTCCACTCAAATGCTTTGTCCACTTCCTGTATGTTTAGGGGGTAGTTCCTTTTCACCAGGATAGCCACTCCAGCTTTTTTAATCCCCCCACATGCCGCAGCTTCCACTCTCCCTACCCAAGCTCTCCTGAGTTTTAAGTGCTCTGAATCCGAGAGATGAGTCTCTTGCAGGAGAGCTACGTCGCAGTTCAATCTTTTCAATTCCCCCAGTAATCTGGTTCTTTTTATGGGAGAATTAATATCATTAACATTGTATGAAATTATATTTAAAGAAGCCATATTCAGGTGTTCAGTTTTGCCAGAGATCCAGATTACATAGATATGGATAGGCTGCCACGTTCCTCCCCCCCCCCCTTCTGCCACCCTCAAGGTCTGATTTTGCTTCTTTGTATAAAGCGGAAAGAAACCACGTCGAAAAGACAGATATAACTTGTACATTATTAAATCCAACATTTGCATATCTTACTAAACTGTTTTAATTGCGTAACTAGCTCCAAATTTCCCACCTTTGACTTCCAAGGGAATTGTTAGCCAACTCTCTGACCACTTATTATGCCCCTCCAATGTTTATGGGGTGTTGTAGCAAATACCCTTGTAGAAATGGTTTGCTGACAACTCTCGCCTATGTGTAGATGCCCCTTGGCGTGAAAAAGAGAAAGAAAAAACTGTGCTCCCCCCATGAGGCCCCCCAACTGTGTTCTAGTCATACATGCTCTTTTAATTCCCCTCCTCCCATGCTTAACCTTATGTTCCAGCTCCATGTGCTTCACCCAGGAATGACAGTCCCTTCACCCCCCCCTCTAGTCAACTTAGGAATCAAAAATCCCCTTCTTTTCTTGTTTTTCATCTCTTCCTCCCTTCCCTCCATATAGAGGTGGGCAAACATCTGAAAGGTAACATTCACCTGCAAAAACCTTTTGCTTGCTTACTGTCTAAGGCTTAAACCCTAAACCTCCCCGCAGACCTCTCCGCTTCAGCTCCCCCTACACCTTTCCAAGAGTTGATGTGGCTCTATCCTTTCCTTCCCCCCCTCGCCTTTTTAATCCCCCACCTCCAATTACAGTTTCATTCCAAATGTTATATTGTCTCAAACAGTTCTCCACATCTCTCTCTGGTGCTTCCGATGAAAAAAGTCCCAACTACATATACCACGATTAAAACCATCATTATCCTCGGTTCTTCCATGGCAACATGTCTTCCCTGCTCAAATCAGCCAGTTTGCTTCTTTTTTCAGCTCTCTGCAGTAACCTTGCAATGTCACCCATTGTGGATTTTGGATAAGAGAAAGGAGCCCCTCTGTTCTTGTTCTTGCCTCTGGTCGCGACGTTCCACACACTTGCTCTCAACTGTTTTTCCAACATTTCACATGCTAAGTCAGGTGTTATAATCTCTAAGTTCTTCAAATATGGAACCGCTTTGAGCAACGAGGGAAAGATCCGTGTACCATTTTCCTCTAATAGTTTCAGTCTCGCTGGATATAATAATTGTGCTTTGATTCCCTTTTTCTCTCTCAATTATCTGATTATTCCTCTGGTTCTCTGTCTTTCCGCCTGCAGCACTGTCGAGAAGTCTTGATCAAAGTAAATTACCATATCTTTGTACTTTAAGTCCCGTGACGCCAGACTTCCCGTAATATCCATTCCTTTGTTTGAAAATGCAACATTCTTATCACAAATGACCTCAGTCTCACTGTTGCATCTGTTGGCTTAGGCACAAGTGATCGATGGGCCCTGTCAATCGTTAAGTCTAGGTCCGAAGGGATTTCCAGTGTGGATCTCAGTACTTGTTGAATAAAGTCAGCCGCTGTAGCAAACCCTTCCTCAGCTACTTCCAACAGCCCATGTATTCGGAAATTGTTACATCGAGACCTATTTTCCAGGTCTTCTAGTTTCACACTCATTTCTTGGTCTCTTTGCATTAAGTATAATAGTAGGCGATCATTGCTTTCCTGCATTTCAGTCAGTTCTTCAAGGCGAACGTCATTTTTAGAGACTTTTTTTATCCAGGAGGCGCATATCTTGCCTTAAATCTGCCAGATCACTGTCAATCTTGTTCACTGTGGCCAAGATATTTTGTAAAGTATGTTTTGTGCCATCACTGGAATCCATTTCATCCTGCTGTAGCTCCACTGAGGAATCAGAAGCATATTGTCTGCATGCAGGCAGGGCCGTGAGGCCTTCTTGTGATCTGCTCAACAAAGTTTGCCTCATTTTGCTTCCTGATTGAAGTTGTCTGGAACCCTTTGCTTTCGGGGTTTTTCCTGCCATCCTGAGCTTACTGCGTATGTCTTCATTTATTTTAAATTTTGTTCGATTAGGGGAGTCTGATGATTTTTAGGGGGTGTCCTCCGGGTAGCTCAGTTCTTCAACCTCTCGCCATTACGGTGACATCACCGGAAGTCCTGTTAAGCAATCTGGGACCCACAAATGCTTTTATATGTTCTGAAATGCTGGTTAGTTTTCTCTGCAGCTGATGAAGGGACTTGAGAGGTCTCAAAAGCTAATGTGAAAAATGTGTCCGTTAGTCTAGTAAAGGGTATTATCACAAAAAAATTGTACCAAATATTCTTGCTCAAAATGATGCAGTGCTTTTTACATTTTAACTTGTATGTTAACCAGTCATAATACTAGCTCTCTGGTCTAATTTTTCTCCTTCAATTTCTCAATACCTGCAGTCATATAGTACAGTAGTGAATTATTGTATTTCATCTACCCATAGACAATTTTTCTCTGCTAGCGAGTGGCAGTCCCATCTGTTTATCCAGCCACCCTCCTTTTTTCCATATATATTTTTACCCTTACTTTTGTCACCCCTTCAGGTATGCCAGTGACCTCTCATTTTCAATTCACATTATTTTTGCAGCACAGAGCCTGGGAGTACCTCTGGCCAGTGTTTAGATGGCCATAATTGTGTTTTTCCATGTTACAAAGTGTTGTGATAACAGAAGGGACTTGGCATCCATGTCATCTGCTCCTCCTGCCTCATGGCAGTGACTATAACCAGTCTGAATATGGCACACCACTAAGCTTATCACCTGGAATCATATGATTGATTATAGAAACGTAGAAACATAGAATTTGACGTCAGATAAGGACCGCTTGGCCCACCCAGTCTGCCCATTTCCCTACCTAATGAATAAGCTGCAGATCCTAGTTAACCAGCAGCCTACTTCTTTCTACCCTCACCCCCTAGAATTGCCTTATGCCTGTGCCATGCATGCTTGAATTCAGTCACTGTTTTTGACTCCACAACCTCCTCCGGAAGGCCATTCCATGCATCCACAACCCTCTCTGTGAAATAATACTTCCTTACATTACTTCTGAGCTGCCCCCCTCTATCTTCAAATTGTGCCCCCTTGTTCTTGCACACCTCTTTTTTTGAAAGATGCTACGCTCTTGGACTTTGTTGATTCCCTTGAGGTACTTGAATGTTTCTATCATGTTCCCTCTCTCCTTCCTTTCCTCGAGGCTATACATATTAAGCTCCTTTAGTCTCTTTTCATATGTCTTCTGGTGCAGACCCTGCACCATTTTAGTTGCCCTCCTCTGGACAGCTTCCATCTTGTCTATGTCCTTGCGGAGATTAATGCCATTATCCCTGAGGAATCTGTCTCATCTTACTATACTTATACTTTGAAGGACTGAACAGCATAAGTTTCCACAGCTTCACTGGATAAGCTGTTCCACTTGATAACCACTCTATTTTGGAAGAAATGCTTTCTATTCTTTCCTTTTATTCTGCCTTGCTCAGTTTGAATGTACATCATCTGGTTCTGCTTGAACTCATAAGCTAAAAAATCTGGGTATACTCCACCTTGTCTTTCACATTTAGTGTTAGGAAAAACACGATCATGTCCCTTTTCAGCCTTCTGTTCTCTATACTGAAAAATTAGTATATATCCAATCTCTCCTCACTGCACGTGTTCCCTGGGCCACTGTTCAGGTTGGTGGTCTTGTGTTGAACACAGTCAATATTTTCAATGTCCTGTATGTATTGTGATGACCAGAAGTGGATACAGTACTCCAGGTGTGGTCTATCTAAGGCTTTTGTACAGGTGAAGAATAACCTCCCTTGTTCTGCTCCTAACCTCCTATAGTACATCCCAGCTTTTACATTTCCTTTTTGGAATGCAGCAGAACATTGCTGTACCTGCTTGACTGCAGCTAACTTATCACCAGGGCCACTGGAAAATTGCAAAAAAAGTTACCCCAAATTGTGGAGCTTTTTGCAAAAATTGCAGGGATATTTCGGGAGTTGTACTGTAGACCCTGAGTGCTTCACAATAAAACTTTTAATGTGTTTTGCAGCATGTATTAGTCAGTATAAACTGCTAAATGAATACACTGTCACGTGAATATGTTTAAAACGTAAAGAAAAGTTTACATTCCTAAAAATGAATACTAAACTGATAATCTATCATAAGCATTGCCTATCTTCCACAATTTAAAAAAAAAACATCTGCCTCATACAGTGCTAAATAGATTCTATAAAGTGAGTCACAGCAAATCAATACATTTCTCTGTTTCTGAATGTAGAATAATGAAGCCTAATCAACAGCAGTTTACTGTGCTCTGCCAGCTGTTCACCCACTTTGGTACAAGACAAAATAAGCAAATAGAGTGGTGAATAATTGAGTTTAAGTAAAATGTTATTAATGTGTTTAATGTTCATAATTTGCACTATATGTACTGTAGACTATTTTTGAAATTACATATTTAAACATTAAATATGGGGGTTATTGAGGCTGGCAGTTCAGAGTGGAAGTAAGAATAACAAACTGTAAATGAGCTGGGGACATCTAGCAGACCTGGGTTGGATTCCAACAACCTCCACTTCATACTGTGCAACTCTAAGAAAGTCACTTAACCTCCTCAATGCTCCTGGGTTGCTCCTGAAAACAAGCACTTGTGCCTAGTGGGCCTTACCCTGTTACCAAAAAAAACAAAAAAAATGCCAATATATTTTTACTGCATCATACAGTAGTCATGCTAGCCTGTAATTTACCTTTGTTTTACTTTGTCAGCAATTATTTTGTTAAGTTACGATCTTTATGTGTTTTATAAGCTTGTTTTTATACTTTAGTCAGGTTTTTATTGTAGTCTTTGCATGTGAGCATCTAGGTGGTAGATTGCTAAGAACGACATCACTGTTAACAACTAGCTTATTCAAGTTTAAAATGAACAAGGCCATCCAAAAATCCTCAGCTGTTTGAATCAAAACTAGTCTGAATGAAAGTATGCTCACAAGAAGAAGCCTGCCCTACCACTTACAACAAAATCTGGTCACAGCCACAATGGCTACTAATACACTAACTTGATAAGGGTGTTTCATGGCCTTAAACATAAAGATGAATTGCTGTAGTCATCTCTGTGTGTAAATATAATGTTTGCTAATGGTAGATCATTTATCTGCTAGATCCTGTGTTTCCCAAGTGTTTAAAATGTGAGTGGTGAGTGCATGTTATACTATATTTGCAAGGAGAGGGAGCTCCATACCAAGGCCTTCGAGTAATGATAGAAGGAATGGTGTAGGAAGGAGAGATATGTCTACACTGGGGACTGTGGGCCAACCTGGAAGGATAAGAACCTATACCAAGGTGATGGCCTGTTTTCATCCAGGAGACAACCACAGTCCTCAGTGGATGATTCAAATGTTACTTCGATGGACAATTAATATAGCCAAGGGGGGTTGACAGAAGAAATATGGGAGGCAGAAAGTAGGCCACCGCAAGCTGAGATAGAGAATAGGAAGATCCCAAAGGGGACAGAGTTCCACCAGGATACAAGCTATTCAAGGGAGCAGGAGGTTAGAAAAGGAAGAAGGGAGAAAAGAGCAGACAATGGAGAAAGGTGTGGAAGGGGGAACAGTTGGAAAAAGGAGAAAGCAGCAAGAAAAGAGCTGAGGGCAGTCAAAATGGTGCAAGGTCTGCATCAGAAGTCCTATGAGGAGAGACTGAAAGAGTTCAATGTGTACACCTTGAAGGAGAGGAAGGAGAGTAGGGCTATTATGGAGACCTTCAAAATGCCTTTCTGGGTTAATAAGGTACAAGAAGGAGATATGTTTCAGAGAAAAAGGTGCTGTAGAACAAGGGGTCTTGATATGAAGCTTTAAGGAGGTGGATGTGAGGAAGTACTTCTTCACAGAAAGGGTAGTGGATTCCTGGAACAACCTTTCATGGGAGGTAGTGGGGGGTAAAACCAATGATGGGTTTCAAAAATGCCTGGGACAGGCACAAAGAAATCCTAGGAGGAAGGAGTTGGGTGGAAGAGACAGTGCTGTAGGGCAAGCTGGATCTGCAGCAAAAGTGATCATAATTAAAAATGGGCAGACTAGATGGGTCCAGTGGTCATTTTACTTGCCATCACTTTCTATATTTATGTAACACCACCCTTTGGAAGATTACTAGTTCTATTCATCCCTCCCTGAGTTTCAGTGGCCTAATTCAGCCCAGTAGAAAACGGGTTAGTTCTTCTCAGCACTCGGGTGGAGCCTCCCACAGGTCAGGAGTTCACCATGGGTGAATGGAGAGATGAAGCCCCTCAATATAGGCAGGAGAGGGAGTTCCAGGCAGAGGCATGAGAGGCAAGGGAGTCAGAGTGAGTCAGGGTTGGGTGGGGTTGATTGCCCCCTTCAGACCCTGGACAGTGGCTCTTGGGGGGACACAGAGGAAGAAGTTGGAGCTGGCAGCCAAAAGTCACATAGCATCTTGGAGGGTGACTAAAGTGGAGAGGGGAGCCAGCAGTCACAAGTCGCAGAGTGCCCTGGCATCCTGCACTGATTAGTGTAGGGATCCTGTGGACAAGATTGTGGCAGGGAATGTAGTGTCCAGACAGTGAGATAATTTGGAGCTCCATGGGGTGCGTCCCCCTTCTCAATTCAGGGACAGGTGCTGCCAGTCTGCATTAATCTTTTGTTTTCATCCAGCACCAGTGAGGAAAAGGGACTCTGTGTGTGACGTCTGGACCTGGGTAACATGGCCACTGGAAGTGTTTCAGTTGGTGTGGGTGCCCCCTGCCCATGGACATATTCTATCCATACCCCTAGACACGGAGATGGAGGGCTACATTTCTATGTATGAAAGGTTATGTGATTCAAATGGATAAGGCACACTGCTGTTCCAGTTTTGCACTCATGCTGTTGGTTTACAGAGCAAGTTTAGATACAAAAGTGTGTACTGGTTGTTGGGGGGAGGGGTAAGGAGATGCAGGCTTGAGGATCAAACAAAAAAACAAATCAAATTAAATAGCTGGGTGGGCCATGTAACACTATGCACTCCATCAAGCTCAGCAGTGATGAACATAATCTACATATTCTGTAGGTTACAGTCAGTGATTTCAGAAATACAGATTTCATTTTATCCAAACCATCAGCCTCCATTCAGTGTACATAGTAAACTTTATTTAAAAAAGGTTGGGAAATAATTTAAAAGTTTAAGCTGATGAAAAAGTCAATTAAGTTATCGCATTTGGTCAGCTTCACTTTTCAGCATTTCCTACTATAAATCTGGTTCCTAGAGAGAGAGAGAGAGAGAGAGAGAGAGAGACAATGAGAAGAGGCATGGTGGAGCATGGTTGCCCATCCACTATTCTTTATGTACAGTAACACACACACACACACACACAACACACACACACACACACAAACACACTTGGGAAACAGAGAGAAGTGTAATTTAGAAGTTTGGGGTCTTCATGAACTATGATTTCCCCAACCCCCCACAGGCTGGGGTGTCTTCAGGCTGCATTGACCTCCAGAAGCTATCAGGTTGTAAATGCATTCTGGTGCATTTTGAGGGTCATTTTGACACTGTTTGGCTGCTTTTAAAACCACCTTTGACTTGTTACAACCAACCAACCAATATCACTATCAAAATAACTACTTTTTATTTCTTAAAAAAATTGTCAAAACTAAAGAATCCCACCCCGGCCACCCTTCAAACACCCAATTATATATCACTTCTCTTGAGTATAGCCAGCTATCACTGCAGCAGGCATTGCATTTGTTACCTTACAACCTGAACAACAGACTCTGCACCCCCTCCCAAATAGTGCACCACACATTCGAACGTACAAGGCAGTGAGAAGGACACACAAAACACCAGCCTGAATGTGCATGTATCTGTCACACAGCAGACACTTACACTGACCCTCTATGCAAGAGAATGGAACCGATACACAAGTCCCACTGGAGGTCCCTCAAGGCCCAACATTGACACAGGATGTATATCAGGTCATGATTGCTTTATCTGTATGTACCCTGAACTGAGACAGTTGGAGCAGGGAGGGTAAGGCTTAGCAGGGACAGCTACATGAAATACAGGGCATATACAGTGACATCACAGCCCACAGACTTGACATATAGCAAGGGTTCTGCAACCTGTGTGAGACCTTGGACAATGGCATGACCATAACTGTCACTGCTCTACAACAGGATGAGGTTTCCCATTCATATCCAGTACATGGCAGCCAACTCCCGAATCCCCATGTGTCATTTATTGAAACCACAACAAAATCAAGCACTCCAACACAACCCACACATGACAACCAACCTGCAGGGGTGCACAGCCAACTGTAGCAGATGATGACTTAATGCCAAGCATGTCCCATGGCATGTACACAGCCCAGTCACACAGCCAGGGCAGAGGCAATGCTGGTGATAGGCTCATCCTACCCTAACCACCCAATCAAAAGTCATCCTAGACACCAAAGCAAAAAAACAATTACCTAGTGCTTCATCCAAATGCAGCACAGGTTTTAATGCTGAAGAATTGCCATCCACCATCAGATACATGTGAACTTTACTTCATGGGTTCCATGCTCGCTCACAGCTGGGATGGGAGACTGGCAGCAAGGGGCAAGTTGGGGGGGGATCACTTGAGTCAACGGACACAGCCCAGCCCAGCCCCTCACCATCAGATAAAACCATCCAATACATGCAAAATTATTAATACAAAACAGCACACTTATCTTACTGCTCCTTTTATGAAAAAGCCAGGCTTGTTATATAAGACATATTGTTTTGTTGGCATCAACCGTCTAACTCACTCGGTCCTGGCCAAGTCCTGACTCCCAACTTGTGAGAATTAATTCCTCATAGGATCACATGGCAGAAATAATTGGTTGCTCCCCACTTGTACTCTGTATAGTGCAAGCAGCACCTCCAGTCATAGAGGTACAGTAAGCTGCTTGCTGGGTTAGAGGATTTCTGCAGGACATTCCCTAGATTGCAGATTTATCTTTCACATGAAGAAAAAGTATGAACTTCAAGAAGAGAACAAAACTATCGTTTCTAGGTTATTAAGTTACTAATACTTCATGGGGAAGACATTTAAACATGCACTACTGCTTTGCCACATTAAATAAGTTAATTAAATAAATAAGTCCACTATTATGCTCTATCATTGAAAATAACATAGTAAAAGCTGGACCCCACTGAAAATGAGAAATTGCCTTTCACGTGGGCTTTCCGGTGTAAATGCATTATAAAAATCGGTAAAAGGAGGACCCCACTGAAATATAAGATCTTGAATCTTTGCTGTACTATCCTGCGTAAATAGAGTATAAAAACAGCCAAACAGAATCCCACAAGAAACAAGATATCACATCTCAGTTCTCATTCAGAAGTAGAAAGCTGCACAAGGTTGGGGTGCAGGGACAAATCAACATGAGTTCAGCACAGAATCCTACACTCACCACCACCTTGTAGAAAAGAATCGTGCTCACACCAGCTCCATTAAAGTGCAATCTTTATTGAGGTGCAGGACAAACCACACCACATGTCTTGATGCATTTTGGACCAAGAATCCCTTTTCAAAGACATGTCTTTTGAAACAGGATTTTTGGTCCAAAACACGTCAAGGCATATGCTGTGACCTGCACTGGCACCTCAATAAAGATTGCACTTTAACAGAGATGTTGTAAGCAGCATTCTTTTTGACATGGTGTTGGTGAGTGTGGGATTCTATGCTGAACTTATATCACAACTCAGCTGGGCTATCCTGTGTAAATATACTGCACAACTGTAAAAGCAGGGCCCTAGAGCAGACCCTAATGAAAATCAGATGTAGCCTATAAACTGATCTCTCCTGGAAAAATACATTGTAAAAGTATCCAGAGCACCCATCTTGTAGCTGTCTGGTATTTTTTTTCAATTCTTTATTTATTTAACCAGGTTAAACACCCTTGAGACAACTCATTTACAAGGTGGGCCTGGAGCTTCAACAGCACAACATAAAAAACAATACAATGTTATAATGGATGAATCCATAGAATAGGAGTACAAAAAAAAAAAAATATATCAGGAGAACAATATATACAGCAACACAATAAAACAAGCATTTGTCAATGCTGAATGTTTGCTTGCTGGTATTAGCATTGGAAATGCAGGAGTTAGGCAGATGCAGAGCAGGAATGGCAGTGAAGTATTGAACTTCACGCCAACCCCACCTCCACCCTGCAGAGACAGACAGACACTGGGTTATGTGTTTGTGTTGTCGCCCATAACGTTCATGCCATTTCACCTCACCCCATCCTGTAGACACTGACAAGTGTTGAGGTGTGCCTTGGGATGTTCAGCTTTACAGTCACTCCCACTCCATAAGGACATATGCTGAAATGGGTGCAATATAGAATGGGGTGAACTGTGTGGCCAAAGAGTCGAAGGCACAGCTCAATGCCTGTCAGTGGCTGGGGTTGGGGGGTAGGGGGTGGAGTTGGAATGGCATGAGCATTACAGTCAGCAATCCAAAGGCACACCCATGATGTTTGTCCGTCTGTAAAGGGTGAGACGTTAAGGTTAGAAGCCATAACATCCCAGGCATTTGTTGGTATTTGCAGTACAAATGTTCAACATGGCCATTTTTGTGTCCCCCACCTCATAAAAGCATTTGGGACCTCTTCTCATGAACAGTGGCACTGTGATTTTGACAATGTGTCCTGAAATTTGAGTTTTCACAGTGACTTTGCCATTGTGCGCCAGATACAGGAAAACACAGATCGGGCAGGATGTGAAGAATGACAGCTCTTACCATTCATAGGGAGGTGAGAAGACATGGCAATGTTGAAAATCTGTAGTGAAAATATTAAAAATGCTCAGACTTCCGAGTGTACATGGAAGCTGAACAACGCATGCATGTGACACAGTCATTTAGTTGAATTATTTCACCAAATTTTCAACATAGGCATTTTGTGACCTCTGCTCATGAACACTGTCACTATGATGTTCTTAATCTGTCCCGAACATTGATTTCCCACAGCAATCGCGGTATTCTGCACCAGATGTGTAAATGCATATTTCGGGCAGTATGTGAAAAATGACAACTGTACTGTTCATGAGGAGGTGTGGAAAAATGGCAATGTTGAAAATCTGGAGTAAAAATACTACAAATTTGTGAAGTTACGAGGGTGCGTGGAAACTGCACAATGCATGCTTGTAACACAGTTATTTTATGTACAATTGTCACCAAATTTTCAACATAAGCATTTAAGGACATATGCTCATGAACAGCGTCACTGTGATTTTACATACAAACATACATACGAACATATGAACATACAAATCTGTCAGCAGAACACACCAATCGGTCTATGTAAGTCAGCCTGAGTGTGCAGCTAGCAGCCTAGATTGCAGCTGCCCCAGCCTCCTCCTCCTCCTCAGTTCTTCCCCTGCTGTTCCCAGCCCCTGCCCTGACTCTTTCTCTTGCTTTATCCCACTCCTCCTTAAAGCTATTGACTGTCCTACATGTTACCACCCCCTCTGGCAGTGCATTCCAACTAGACACCACCCTCTCAGAGATGTAGTGCCTCCTCATTTCCCTCTTGAAACGTCCCCCTTCCAACCTTAGTCCGTGCCCCCTTGTCTCTTCCACGCCTCAGTTTAATCACTCCCTTGGTGCCAGGTTTATTTACCCCCTCAGGTAGTTAAATGCTTCAATCATATCCACCCATCCCTGCTCTCCTCCAGTGTGTACATGTTCAGCTCCATCAGCCTAACTTCATATTCCTTTTCTCTCATCCCCTTTAACATTTTTGTTGCCTTCCTTTGCACCCACTCCAGTAACTTCATATCTCTCCTCAGGTATAACTTCCAGTATTGCATACAGTACTCTAGGTGTGGTGTGACCAATGATCTGTAGACAGGTATGATCATATCCCTGTGTCTGGATGAGAACCCCCTTGCGATGCATCCCAGCATCCTGTTTCGCTGCTGCTTTCCTGCACTGGGCTGAGTTGTTCATGCTCCTAGTTACCAACACCCCAAGGTCCTTCTCCTCCTCTGTGATCCCAAACCAATAGTCCCTCTCCTGGTTCTTAGCTCTGAAGTGCATCACCTTACACTTCTTTGCACTGAATCCTAGCTGCCACTCCACTGACCATGCCTGTAGTTTGGTTTGGTCCCCCTGCAGTTTTTCCCATCCATCCTCTTCATCCACCACCACCCCCAAGTTGGTATAATGTGTGAACAGACTAACCCTGCTCTCCAGTCTGTGTGCTATATCGGAGATAGGAGCCCAAATAGCACCGGGCCCAGCACTGACCCCTGCGGCACCCCGCTTGTCAATGCTGTTGGTGCTGAGAGCTACCCCACCACCACTACCCTCTGCACTCTCCCCTGTAACCAGTTCTCTATCCATTTAGTCAGACCACCTCCCACCCGTACCCCTCCTTCTTGTCACTCTTCTCCTCCTTGGCCTGTGTCCCTCCTCCCAGTGGTCCACACACCCTTTCTCCTCCTTATTCTTATCGGGTGGTGGTGCCTTCTGTAGTACAATCAGACCACTCTGCCGGCCCCCTCCCAGGGTTACTACGTCTCTGCCTTTACCTATATCTAGAGGGGTGAGTTCATTAGGCTCCCCTGTCCAGACCTTTCTACCAACCTCAGTCTTTTGGCAACCCCCCCACTAGTTTAAATCCACCTTTGTAGAGATTCTTCCTTTAATACTCTCCTCCCCTTCCCTTCCTGCTCAAGTGTACCCTATCACCCGTGTACAAGTCACTATTTCCCCCAGACCCTACTGCAGTTAGTCACTAAACCATAATTTTTGGTGTGGCACCAATCCCTCAGCCACTCGTTGAACTCCTCAACCCTACCCTTCCTCCCTATGCTTACTCATGGTACCGGAAGTAACTCTGAGAATGCCACTGACTCCCCCACCCCTCACACTGCCAGCTCAACTACTCAAACCTCCCCTTCACTACTTCCACAGTCCTTCACGGCAAGTCATTTGTACCCACATGCAACACTAAATGAGGTTTCTTCCTCCCCCTCGCTGCACACTTGAGCAGTGCCTGCCCTGCCCCTCCTGCACTCAACCTGTGGATAGTTTCAACCTAAATATGGCTGTGCCTTTCCCCCATGCTGTCTCATCTCACCCCTTTCAGTATAGAGTCCCCCAGGGTGAGTACCCCTCCCCTTTCCTTCTAATGCCCTTCCACCACCCCAGTATTCATTCTTCCTGCCCCTTACCCCCGCCAGCTGCTCTCTCCGTAACTTCTGTATCTGTACCCCCTACTTCTGCCTCACCCCTTTTCTCTGCCTTATTCCTCCCATCCATCTTGAACACCTTCCCAGCCTGACTACTTCCTACTGGGCTTCCCATGTCAACCTCTCCTCCTCCCCTGCTGATTTCCAACCCCTCTTCTATCCCTACTGTTGTCGACTTAGAGCCCTCATTCCCTTCTACTCTGATAGTGATGCCCCTCCCATCCTTCCCCCTTCCTGTAGCCTTCTCTCCTCCAGTCACCACCCTCTCCTTCCTTACTAGCCCTCCTTCTACCCTTTCATCCTCACTATCTCTTCTCCTACATGTTGACATCCCTCTCATGCTCCGCTTGTCCTCCCCCCTTCAGTATGTTCCTGCTCCCCCTCTCTTTCCCATAGTAGAGGTTCAAATTTATTCCTAGTTGATACCCCTTCTGCATCTCTTCCCCCTATCAGTTCCCCTTCCTACTTGTTCCCCTCTGTGCCATCCCTGGTCCTACCCCTAGTCCCTCCCTACCTGCAGCCATCTGCTCTCTCCCCTGGTACTCCTCGTGGTCTCTTCCTCCCCCATCAAGAGGCCCCTACCCTCACCTCAGGCACCCCATCCCTTCTCCTCTCTTTTATGTTAGTTTCTCTGATACTGGGGTCTGTTTCACTCCCTAGTTTTTCTTCCTCCACCCCTCTTTGCCATCCCTACTCCCTAACCAGGATGCCTACCATTCTCATCTGCCCTACCACTTAGACTCCTCCCTAACCTCCACAGTTCCTTCCTCAAACTAGCCAGTCATCTACAGACCATACCCCTCCGTCCTTCAAACCCAGTCCAGGATCATGGCTGACCCACGCCCTGTACACCCCACCACCCTTCCAAAGTTGCCCACCCTATTGACATGTGGCACCTGCCCAATTTTGGCCCCCATCTTATGTTACGGGCTCTTACTCCCAGGTTCTGGTACCTACTACAACTATTAGGTCCCTATTTACTCAAATTCTTGTTCCCCCACACTAGTCCCCCTACTGCCCCCTTGCTGACCGGGTTAATTCAGTCTCAATTCTCATCCATTAGATACTGTATTACTGTAGCAATCCTAAAGCCTCCTTGTCCGTTTTTCTCCCCTCAGCTACCATACTTTTTGTTCTCAGCTCTCATACAGTTTCACTTAGCCCAGCTAGAAATCCTATTACACTCTAAATATTAGTCAGCTCAGTTAGAGAAATAAACAGAACAAATAAATATGCATTATTACAGCAATCATAACAAGATAGCTCAGTATTTAGCTCAGTCAGAGAAATAAACAGAACAGCTAAATCTGTATTAGTACAGCAATCCTAAAAGTATCCAATCATTGCTTTATCTCCACTTAGGACCACAGAGGAAATTGGGTGGGAGGTGGGCTACTCTAAAGTTCCGGCAGAGCTCCATTGAGCCCGCTACCTCCCCCTCTCTCACTCGTTCATCCTGTTTCTCCCGGCGCTGCAGGCTGCCCTTTTGTACTGGGCTCCTGCTTGCATTGGTGCTTTTTACTGACCACAAAGAAATCTGCAGCAGTCCTGACAGAGCTCCATTGAGCTCACTCACTCCCCCTCTCTCACTTGCTCGTTTTGTTTCTCCCGGCGCTGCAGGCTGCCTTTTGAACTGTGCTCCTACTTGCATTGGTGCTTTTTTTCTGCCCACAAAGAAATCTGCAGCAGTCCTGACAGAGCTCTGTTGAGCCCACTCACTCCCCCTTTCTCACTCACTCGATCTGTTTCTCTTGGCATTGCATGCTGCCGTTTTGTACTGAGCTCTAGCCTGCATTGGTGCCTTTTTCTGCCTACAAAGAAAATCGCAGCAGTCCTGACAGAGCTCCACTGAGCTCACTCACTCCCCCTCTTTCACTCGATCGTTCCATTTTTCCCAGGGCTGCAGGCTGCCCTTTTGTACTGGGCTCCTGCCTGCATTGATGCCTTTTTCTGCCCACAAAGAAATCCACAGCAGTCCCAACAGAGCTTCATTGAGCTCGCTCACTCCCCTTCCCTCACTCACTCTCATTCTGTTTCTCCCGGAGCTGCAGGCTGCCCTTTTTTACTGGGCTCTTGCCTACGCTGGCACCTTTTTCTGCCCACAAAGAAATCTGCAGCAGTCCTGACAGAGCTCACTTGAGCTCGGTCACTCCCCCTCTCTCACTTGCTCGATCTTAATCTGTCCCAAACACTGATTTCCCAAAGCAACTGCACTATTCTGTGCTGGAAGCAATAAAACACACTTCGGCCAAGATGTGAAAAATCACAGCTGTACTGTTCATAAGGACATGTGAAAAAATGCCAGTGCTGAAAATCTGGCATGAAAATATTACTAATTTGCAAAGTTACAAGGGTGCGTGGAAACTGCGCAACACACGCTCGTAACACAGTCATTTTATGGACTTTAAGCACAACATTTTCAACATAGGCAGTTTAGGACCTCTGCTCAGGAACAGTGTCACTGTGATTTTCTTAATGTGTCCCGAACACTGATTTCACACGGTGACCGCGCTATTCTGCCCCAGAAGTGTGAAAACACATTTTGGCCAGGATGTGAAAAATAACAGCTATACTGTTCATAAGAAGGTGTAGAAACTTGCCAATGTTGAAAATCTGGAGTGAAAATATCATAAATTCGTGGAGTTACAAGCATGCATAGAAACTGCCAACGCTCACTGGTAAAACAGTCATTTTTTGGCTCATTTCCACCAAATTTGCAACATAGGCTTTTGAGAGCCCACCTCATGAACACTGGCACTTTCTTTTCATTAATCAGTCCTGAAAGATGATTCCATGCAGTGACTGCAAAATCACCTTTTGGGACTGAATAACACCACGACAGTGGTTGAATTCATGAGGACGAGTCCCAATAACCCCACGTTGAAAATTTGGTGCCAAAATTCCCCAAAATACGTGCCATATGCACCAAAGTTGAAAAAACCCTTTTTATGCCATTATACAGCTTACCAGCATTTCTTCAGTTTGTGGTCGGCTTTGAAGAGTGCAGATGTGTTCCCGGTCCACCAAAGATCATTGCGCCAGGCTCTGGAGGTTAGTATGGGGTGAGGGGTGTGGAGAGGAAGGTTGTGCAGAGGGTGAGCGTGGGTTGGGGGAGGGGGTCGCAGACAGCAAGGGACCATTTTCTTCTTTACAGGGTTTTAAAAAAAATAGACATTGCGGGATGGTTTTTCCTTTAACAAGTACTTTTAGCATGCTGGGGTGGGCTCCCAGCATTGCATCTGCATGTTTTGGGGTGGGGGGACTGGAGCCGATGGGAATTGGGCAACCCTGTTGGTACATACTGGGTGGAAGAGCTGAGGAGGATTGGGCATCCCCCTTGGCATGCAACAAATCGGGGGGGACATTATGCCGACGGGGCATGGGCTTCCCCATCAGCAAATTTAATAGGGAGAGGGAGACTGAAGTTGATGGGGATTGGGCTCCCACCAGCAAATTTAACAGGAGGGTGTTGGGCTGAATCCTATGGGGATTGGGCCCCCCACCGCCAAAGAAAGACTTGCTGGGGGGGCGCATGAAGCTGAGGGATTGGGCACCTCAACAAACAACAAATGGGGGAGTGAGGTTACAGTGTACTGACAGGAGTGGCTCCCCTGTCAGCAAATTACTGGGTTAGGACGTCAAGGTACACCCTGCAATGATGAGTCGCTCTCTCATTGCAGCAAAATGGCTGACACTGCAATGACAAGGTGGCCCCTGATTGCAGTGGCTAAAACCTTCCAAGGTGGTGGCACACTGGCTGAACTACTGTCAGCAGCAGTGAGCCACCACATTGGGGAAAGCGGGCCAAGTCTCAAAAGGCACCGGAGGCATTGGCTACAACAGTGCCACACCTCCATAACCTGCTTCTGCAGCAAGCAGCCGCAACATGTTTCTTTCGCATGCGCACAAGCAAACATAAAAACCATGAGGAAAATCAAGCACAATGTTGGGGGGGGGGCAATATTACAATGCATAGCAACCAGACTTGGGTAATAAGCAATGATAAGCAATGAAGACATACATTTATACATAATGGTCGCAGATGTATATATAAAGGACAACAATATTTACAAGCCTATATGTTCAATAGCAAACATGTAGTGTCTATAAAGCAATTGCTTTATATATATATATATATATATATATATATATATATATATATAGGTATATTCTTGGTGGACTAGTGATCCCTCCAATAAGAGTATTTGACCCCCTCATAACTCATCCTCTCAGGCACCTCACCAGCCCTGGTCACAGAATGCAAATTACAGCAATAGTGGTAACTGGCAGAGCCCTCTGCTCAACACCTCAACTGGTTTCCATCTGATGGTCTCTGAGCAATCACAAGTATTATACAAACACCTGCTTCTACTGTACTCATGATCACTCACTGACAATAAGAAGGTGGCAGGCCAAGGTGGCGAGCAGAGGGCTGTGCAGGTCACTGTCATGATTTCTGTACTTTGGCTTGGGTGACTTGAGTGGAAAGGGGGGATTGTGGGGAGGAGGGTCCTGAGTAGGTGGATTGACAGAGGATCAGATGTCCTTATGGGTGAGGAGGAGACCACTGGACTACCAGGAATATTCAGAAGAGCTACAGGATGGTCGATTCAGGGTGCAGATACCTGACCAGGGGTGTGCAGTCAGTTCTCATTTGAATCAGACCCCCCAGATCCAGCCCTCACTCAAGAACTCAAACAAATAAGGACTCAACTACAGTAGTCAGGGTTCAAGTCCTTATTTATTTATTTTACCTTTATTTTACTATTTGTTTTGACCAGGAAAGACACATTTGAGCTGAAACTCATTTCCAGGTCATCCTGTGAGTTATATGTAGTTAAGTGACTTGCTCAGCTCAGGGTAACCCAAGTTTGCCGATGGTGGCTATGGGATTCAAACCCATGTCTCCAGGTTTCTCCAGGAGTCCTTTAATGAGAGCAAAAAAAAACTGTAGCCATGAATTCCTGTACATAACTTCCCTCCTAGGTTTTAAATTTCACACACATACACACACAACCAGCACCACCACTGTGTTCTTTTCTATATAAGAAACAGCTCTTGCAATACTTCATTATAACCTAGTCCATGCAAGGCCAGGACTTTGATGCTTATCCATACCTAAGATGTATTTATTTATTTATTTATTGAAATGTTTCACCAGGAGGGCACACTGAACAGCAAGTTACTCATCTCACGGTGCAACCTGGGGTAGGGGTTACATAGGGTTGTGAAGGATGATCAGTTACAATAGTATGTGGGTGGTACAAACAATAAAACATTGTAAGATTGTGCAACAGTTGGACCACAAGGTATTGTACAGTAAACAGTAGAGGAACATTGGGTAAATTACAATACATGTCCAAAATCATATCAAAGAACATATGAACATACAAAACCTATAGAACCATTTATAGAGCATGAGTATACCAGGAGCAGGTTCGAGGTAGTACATAAGTGTTGTTGGAGTAAAAAGGATGGGGTTAGGTTGTGCACAATGGTGACCCAGAAGGGCAGGTGGAGAAAAGATGGGGGGAGAGGCAAGAACTGAATATGAGGAGAAGGGCTAGCCATTTCCTGATTTCCCTCTTCAGGATGTTGAGAACCCTGCTGGGGGGGGGGTCATGGTAGGAAGGCAGAACTGGGGACAGGTATTAAGGTGGGATTCATGGGAACAGCCGAGGAAGGTAATTATGTAGGGGCAAGGGTAAGGGAGTAGTTGGAGGAGGTGTCGTATTTGGGGGAGAATTCCAGATTTTAGGGAAACAATGGGCAAAACCAGTCTGATCAATGAGGGTGGAGTGGCAAAGGACCATCAAGGTGTGGGCGTCATTTGATCTGAGAGAGTGGCTGAGGGAAGGTGGAGTGGACAGAGGATGAGAGATAGGAGGGGAGCCCCCTGAACCAGAATTTGGAGGCACAATGAGAGCTGCGTCTGTGAGATAGTGGAAGGAAAGTTAGAGAGCAATAGAGTTCACAGTGGAGGGAGCGGGAAGGGGAGTCAATAGCAAAGCAGCAGAAGGAGTTAAATAGAGTGTCCAACTTGGTCAGGGAAGATTTGGGAGCAGCACCATAGACTACATCATTGAATTAGTTATAACCTGGGGTACATTATTGTCAAAACTTTTATTTTCAGTAAACACTTTATTTCTGAGTTGTACTGTGTGTTATTCATCATTCTCTGACTTGACTAGTCAAGTCAATCCATGCATATCAAAGAGGGAAGATATCCATCAGAGTCATGCACCAATAAAACTGTCACTTCATAATCAATCAAGTAGTATTTCAAAATAAACTCCTTTAGAATGCAAAGTAAGTGTAGCCACCCACATTTTTCAACAGGATTGTCAGTACAAAAACTGGAAAGAGGGTTATATGATATTTATTTACTTTGGTAGGGAAACTAACTTAGCAATCAACAGATTTACTAAAAAAATTAAACTGCCTGTTTCACCTATTTGGAGAATCATGACAATCTCTGTCTGTCTGTCACAGCCCAGTGACCCCACTGCCAGAAGCTGAAGCAAATCATCTTGTGCTATAAACAAAGTTCCTTTACTCCTCTGGTTCAAAGACTGTTAAGTTGCTGATTTAACAGTGCTGCCTTGAAAACTACTTCCCAAAAAAAAAAAAACATATACCCTTGCCAGCATGGCATTGTTTAGATAACAATATGTAAAAAGATGGCAGAGTTGTCCTTTAAGAATAAAACAAGCTATTTGTACTGTTTAAAGTGAGCCTATCCACTGAATGTAATTTGATCTGGCATGAGAATGCTACATGTAGAAAAGGGACTCTCCACCCCCCCCCCCAGCACAGTGATTTCAGGTAGTGGTAGGATCATGGTTGAACTCAGACACTGTTCTTTGGAAAGAGTCTGAAGTGCCCCTTTTCAAAAGTAACACCAACATGTCTGCAGGGCTCCACCCATGCAGCCATAAAAAAGCTTCCTAGTTAGCACCCCATTTAGGTGAAAGGGATAATTTACATCTTTTCTACAAACTTTTGTTTCAGTGTCTGTGGCAACAAAAAGTTTTCTGATGGGACTGCTGCAACCCAAAACAAATGTTAAGTGTTTAGGTGTAGTTACGCTTGGCCAGTGGATTTTGAAACCTAACAAGACAAGGATTCAAAAGAAAGCAGTGTCACATAAAACCCTTGCCCTATTTTGCTCTGCATTGTTTTGGCCAAACCCAAGTCTGCATGCAAAATTGTCAATATATTTGAGAGTATTTTATTTAAAATGTTAATATTTTTTACACAATTCAACGTAAAATATTTCAAGAAATTGCAGAACATGTCAGTTTTTGCTGAGAATGGTGAAAACTGCAAATGCAGTTTTCCAGTGGTCCTGCTTATCACAATCACCCCTACATTATTTTCTTGTTATCTCCTTAGACCCTTCCACCTCCCACTGGTGCTAAAGTGTTGCACAGGTGATGACACTTGGATACAGTCCCACAGTTAAGAAGGCAAGGCACTGTGTCCCACCACAGAAGTCACTGTGCCAGCAGAACATGGCACTACCCTACCCTGCACAGGAAGTACAGTCAGTGGCAGTATTCCTTATTCTATAACCATGGTCAGTAAACTGTGGGAGCCCCAGGTTCACACTCAATCTTGACAAAGGATTTAGCAAATGCAGGCTTGGATTTCCTTGCAATTCAAGAAAACTGATGCTGTGAGCTTTTAATTCTGTGAGATAATTCAGTTTTAATTATGTGATACACATTGGTTTTAGTATAGACAATATATTGCTTCAATACAAACTGGTCAACAACAGTTCTTTTTTCAGGCTATGTGGATGCATTCCATTAATTTCATATGGTATTTTAGTCAGTACCAATGTTGAAATGTTGAGGGAGGTGGTGCTGCCACTGCACCACTCTCTGGTACTCCTACACCTATGGCACTGCGTCCAGTTCTGAAGACTGCATCTCCAGAAGAACATAGACAGGGTGGAGGTGGTTCAGAGGATGGCAACCAAGATGATGCAAGGGTTGCAAGGGAAGCCCTATGAGGGGAGACTGAGGAACCTCAATATGTACACTCTGGAGTACAGGACATCAAGAAGTGACATGATGGAGACCTTTAAGTATCTCACACATGTAAAAAGGGGTGCAGGAAAGTAGCTTCATCCATATAATGATAAGGTCTAGTACCAGGGAACATGTAATGAATTTGGAGGGGGGGGGCACATTCAGGTAGGATGTGAGGAAGAACTGCATCACTGAAAAAGTAGTAGAAGAGTGGAACTGACTGCCAGCAAAAGTTACAGAGGCTAAAACAGTGGAGGCTACAAGCATGCATGCATGGGGTAGATATATGGGCATACTAGTACAGAAATAGGGAGAGGAACAGACCCTAAAGGCCAGTTAGACTCTGTCAATTCATGTTAGGCATGAAAGTCTTGGGCAGACTGCGTGGGCCAAGTGATCCTTTTCTGACAACCATTTCTATATTTCTGTAAATGTGCCTGATGGCACCAAAGTGCAAAGACTTACCTATATATTCAAAAAAATTAACTCAAACTGGAAAAGTGTGATCTGAGGTTAGTACCTCCTCCAGTGTGAACACAGACACCCAGACCTGGGATGCCAACATTGTACTGCATTGCTGGATCATCAGGTGACCCCTCTACTGCCTCCGCTCTCAGACACCTCATGAATACTGTGATGCCATGTAGAGCAGCTGAGCTTCACACTTGTACTACATAATGTCAGAGTACCTATTCAGTGTCTGAACCAGCTTGTTCTTCGCAGTTGAGGGTTATTTGTTCTGTGTGCATACCATATCAAATTAGGGGATGTTAAAAGATTCCAGCAAATCAAGGGTTATGATCTTAGCAATCAGAGGTATCCCTGTATTAGGAGCTGGGAGGATACAACTAGGGAAAAGGGTCGAATTAAATATTGAAGGAAAGGGGGCATAGATTCTTCTTATGCATTCCTGATGCTCAAGCACTAGGTTTCTAGTCAAATGTTAGATCCACAGAAATTGAGTTGTTGATGTCTTGGTGCCTATGAGTATCAGCACCCATGGGGGTTAAAATGTAAGGTGACTAGGGCTGGTGAGCCCACTAACAGCAGAGAGAGAGAGAGAGAACAATATTCAGACACCAGCATCCCAGATTAATGTGGAGGAAACAACACAGACACTGAAATGAAAATAAAGTACCCTGTGTTGGTATTGATTCCTTGCCTAGGTTTCCCTGTAGTGTACCGAGATAGGGGGATAGAAGAACAAGAAAATGAGGAAGAGATCATTTGAATTGAGGACACCCTTAGGGATTATCCTAAAGAGAGATTATGAAATAACCTTAGGAGATAAAAGCCTGATTTGAGCCAAGAAGGCAAAAGCTGGTGATGTTCTATGGGGAAAGTCCATCTATCCGGAGGCGAGTCATTAAGAAATCTTCCATTATACTGTTGATCCTTTACTCCTGTGTGGTTGCATATGTACAGTGAGCTCCATACATTAAGGTTGTTCATGTTGCCCATGAAGGTCCCATAAAGCTTGTCTGTCTGGGAACCAATGACCGAGGACAGAGTATGTGGAAAATGATTTAATGCAACGCACAGACACATGACTAATATCAGCTATAATTTCTTGGTAGTTGTTTAGTTTTTGATTAATTTTTCCTTTAGTTTAGTCAATGTTGTGTGACCATCTCCACTTCAGTTTATGTCATAGTCTCTTTCTTGGCAACTCATTGCTCTTCTATCATCTATGCATCCCCACATGGTCAGAATTTCTATGGAAATCTGGCTTAGCATTTTCTGTTCTGCTGTTCTTCCATGACACCTTCATTCATCCTTTCATTTTCAGTCATATACCAGGGATCTTCCCTGAGCATCTACTGTCAAAACTAACCTGCCACCTGATTATGTGCTGTTTAATGTTTCAATTTGTATTCCATATGGTCATGCCTATTCTGGTGAGTGGATTACCCTTGGTGATTTCAACTTCAATTGGCTCTCATCCTACCTTCATAAATTATGACAAATTATAACATTTTTCAGCTAACCCAACTGATCTCATATCCCACCAGATTCAACCCCCCCCACAACCCAAAACCACTCCTTTCTTGGCAGATTCTCTCCTCCCACTGCATTGTGGATGTTGGCACCCTCACTGATGCCCTCACTGATCATCATATGATCTACTGCTTGCACAAGACCCACCACCTCAAAGCCTCCTAAAATTCATCCAGTTTAGGTTCTTTTGCTCCATGGATCTATCCTAATTATTTGCTGACCTGATTGTAACAGACTGGTCCCCCAGACTGACAGCTAGAAACATTAACACAGCCCTTGAGTTCCTTAATTCCAAATTCCCATCAGCCTGGGATCATTACCCCCTTAGGAAAACTTGGGCCTGCAGTTCATACCTCCCACTGGATTATGGCTGAGTTGATGAATTATGGCTGAGTTGCTGGCCTATCACATTGCACATCATCTTGCCTGGTAGACCCTCAAGTCCACTGCCTCTCCATCTGACCTTGCTAAATATGTCACTTCATAATACCTGTACCAAAGCTAATAGGCTCAGAAAAGCCTACTATTTTGCATCCACACTCCAGAACAACTTTAACCACCCCTCAAGTTCTGGAAAGTCATCCACGCCTTCTTCTCCCCCACCCTCCCAGTCTCATCTCCCTGTCTTCAAAGAGGGAAACTCTCCCATATCTGATTCCACTGCAGTTGCCTCATATTTCTGTTCCATTTTTCACCACCTGTTCCATTTCTCTCCTTCCATTCACCAGCCCAACACCCACTCACTTTCTGCATCAACCCCCCCTTCTCTTCCTCTCACTATCTATTCTCATTTTCCCCTACCATTCCCTCTGTGATCTACAAGGTGCTCCTTACTCTCCACCCACACAAAGAAGGGAACCCTGATGGCCTTGACCCCAAACTCCTGTCTCTCTCTCTCTGCCCTGGTTATTGCCCTTCCCATCACCCACCTCCTCAGTCCCTCCTTGTCACTTATCTCAGTCCTTGATCTGTGGAGCAGGTCACTGTCATCCTTTTAAAGGGGGAGACCCCTCCATCCCTCTCTGGCAATTAACATCCCATCTCTCTTCTTCCCTCCCTGGCTAAACTTCACGAACACATGACATTTTCCCAACTCCACACTTTCCTTGATGACTTCTCTTTTCTTGCTCCTTTCCAGTCTGCCTTCAGGAAATCTCACTCCACCATGACCTCCCTCTTTAGATTCACTGACTCCATCCTTTCTGGCATGGACCAGGTTCTGGTCAACTCCAACATATTTGTTGACCTGGCCAAAGCTTTCAGCACTGTTGCCCACCCCATCCTTCTAGGGCACTAGGTCAGAACAGCACTGACAAGGATGCCATTGGCAAGAAAAGCATGGAAAGAATAGCACCAATATTTCTTTTGTGGGGGGCTATGCCCCCAGCAGCCCTTCTAATAAGGATACTCAGTCTGAGGGGGTAGATCACAGTGCAAGAAAAATATTTGGGGTCATGGAATACTGTTTCCATGGCCCCTTGCACCAGTGTTAAAGTCCTGATTCACAAAACATTTTGGAGACCAGGATTAGAACCCTGGTCTTCAGTGTTGCCTAGCCAAGCTACTCTATTCCCCAGCCCTCCACATCACTGGAGCATCTTGACTGGGCTCCTGGACTCTGTTGCCCTTGTCTGCATATCAATACCATGGACAGTGACCAGTGGAGTGCAAATGGCTAGCACTGTAAATCCCTGCTAGCTGTCCCTGGTAGCACTATATGGACTAGCACTCTCTTGACTGGCACTATAAATGTAGTGCTCATTTAACTGGGTATCTCCTTGTAGACAAGCTAGAAGTGTCTGGGAACTCATCCTCCTCTGTTGAGTGGTTTTACTCATACCTTGAGGGTAGGACCCAAGCTGTCTGTATTGGTAATATCATCTCCCCTTCTTCTCCCTATCTGTCCTGGTGTTCCCCAAGGATCCATCCTTGACCCATCCTATTCATCATTTTTCTAAAAGATCTTCCCATTGCCTGCTACTCTGCACTCATCCATTTGTACACCGATGACATGGTTCTCTATACTTCTGGTTCCTCTGCCTCTGACCTCACAAACCATATCTAACTGGCTTTCAGCAACATCCAGCACTGGTTTTGGGCCAACCAGCTGTCCCTCAATAGCACAAGAAATGGCCTCACTAACCTTTGGCACCTGGCAGAGACTTTCAAAACTCTCTCTTTTCCCCTCCTTCCAGACCCATGGTAGTGTTGTCATTGAGTATGTCTCCTTCTTTAAATACCATGGGGTATAGTTGGATTTTCATCTGGACTTCCTTACTCATCTGTATGCCATCCACAAGAAGCTACACCCTAAACGTGGGACACTTTAGAGGAAGTAAGCAAATATCCTGCTTCCTGCTGTTAGAGAGATTATCATTAAGGAGATTCTACCTATCTTCAGTTATAGTAACATTGTATATATTGATGTTCCAAAGTCCATTCTTGCTACACTGGATCCCCTATTTCATTCCTTCTGCCACTTTTCCCTGGATTGCCTCTCAGGAAACCATCATTGTAACTGTATTTTTCCCCTCACCTTGCCCTCCCTTGATGCCAGGTGCCTCACTCATTGTGCCACATTCATCTCCAAACTGTGGCTGAGCTACCTCACCCCTCCTCTCCTCTTTTTGCCTTCTTTCCCTCCTTCTTCCATCACAGCTCTGACACCTGCTGTTTCAATCTCCCCATTACATCCTCTGGTGGTAAAGCTGTGTTCTTATTCCACTTTCCCAAACATTGGAGCACCCTCTCTGTTGCTATTCACAATGTTCCCTCTTACATATCACTGAAATCCCTCCTCCATGACTTCACTACTCCCTCCTACAGTTCCCAATGATCCTAGGCTAATCCACTGCTCCTCCCACCATATACTACCTCTCCCCACTTCTCTGATTTATTAGTCCACTTTTCCTTTTTGACTAGTCCCTCACTGTACTCACAGTCTCCCTTCCCTCCCTCATTTTTCTGCCAGTTGCACTTTGCAGAACTGGAGCTATTCATATGCTATGGTTTGCTTTACTTACTTTGTGCTTCCTCTCAATTGTCTACAGCGTATTTTTTACTTTTCATAATTATTATTATTGTTTTATAATTGTAAGATTACTAATGCAGCTTATTACTGCACTGCCCACATCCTCTTCCTCCCAGGACACATCTAGAAATGAGCTGTTAGCTCAGTTTGTTTTTCTTGGTGAAACTTGTGAAGTAAACAAACAAATTAGATAAATAAATTAATATGGTGCTACTATTGTCATCACTTGATTTAATACTTTAAGTTTGATCTTGATGTGCATTTGTTTCCTTTACTGCTGAGCTTTAACTCAAGCAGGTAACAAGATGGTCCCAAAGGAGGCTATGTGTGTGATCATCAGGACTCTCTGAGTATAAACATATCTCTTGCATTAGCTTGCTTTAGCTTTGTTGTGCATTTTACTATTTCTAAGTTATTTATTTTCTATTTAGTCACATGCAATTATGGAAATGTTGCTGATTTTACTTCTAGGATACAGTGGTGGCAGTTTCAAATCTGGGAGTGGTGTTTTTGAATTAACACTGAGTTTCCTCATGCAGACATCAGTTTGAATGATTCAAGCTCAGATAGCATTCTTTTACCAATACCATTGGTTGGGGAGTTGTAATGTCATTTGGGTTGTGTGTTTTGCCTTCAGATCATGACTGATAATGAGTAGCTCTTCTAAATACATGTTCACTGTTAGTCAGTTTTGGTATGTGACCAAATATTAGAAAATGCTTTAGATTTATTGCATTTAACTGAGGCATGACTGGCCAGTTCTGGAATTGTTCCTTTCTTTTGGTAAGGTTGGAAGTGTGGCTGTGCTTTGCCTTAAATCAGTAAAGAAAATCTCAGCTGTTAGTGCCTCTGTTGAATGTTTAAGTCTAAGCTGTCTAACAGTAGCTCTGGTCATTATTTTAGTTTATCATCTGACAAAATGTGATGCCTTCTTTCCTCCAGAGTAGGAGGATTTTCTTATTACAACCTACTTATGCTCCAAAAATGATTAATCCTGGAAGATATTAACTTACATGTAGACAAAAATAAAGACAGTAACATAGAAAAATAGAGTGTGTCACAACAAAATGACCTGTAGACCCATCTAGTCTACCCAATTTTCCCTGCTTATTGCTATACCATGGACCCCATTTGGTCACAGGTCTCCATCTTCTGTACCTCTGCTTATTATATCCATATGCCTATCACATGCATTTTTGAAGCTCCCCACTGCCTTTGCCACACCACCTCTTCTGGCAAGCTATTCCAGGCATCCACTACTCCTTCAGTGAAGAAGTATTTCCTCACATCCCTCTTAAACTCCACTGCTTCAAGTTTCATGGCATGATCCTATGTTTTGGTACTCCTCCTGTTGAAGAGACCCCACTGTATGCTGTTTATCCTCATGAGGTACAGTACTTATAGGTCTCAATCATGTCCCTTCTTCCTCTCCTCTAGGGAGTACTGTACATGTTGAGTTTCAGCAACATTTCATTGTAGGGTTTATTGTGTAAGAACTGCACTATTTTTGGAAGCCCTTCTCCAGACTGTTTCCACATTGTCAATATCCTTGAGGAGGTGCAGCCTCTAGAACTTGACATGGTATTCCAGGTGGAGTCTGATAAGTGAGTGAGTTATACAGAGGCAACACCATCTCCCATCTTAGTCTACCTGGATTGGTGGTAGTTCAGATGGATGTTAAAGATCCCATGGCGCTTATCGAAAAGAGTAGGGGAATGTTTTATTAAAAACTGAAAGCAAATCATATAGAAATATATCAACATCATACAAAACTGAAACAAGAAACAACAACAAAACAAGTAAAATCATATAAGATACAGAAATCCAAGTAAAGAAAGAAAAAAAACAAGCCAAAAAACAACACTATAAACTTTAACAGTATCCAACCATTGTATCGCCTTCCATTTCTTATGAAACTGGGAGGATGATAAAGGAACAAATCAAACGCCAAATTTCAAAAAGCCAATTATGAATCCTCAAAATAGTTGGTCAGGGGAAATAAAAAAAGCACACAGGGACCAAGTACAGCGAACCTGCCAAACATGATACTTGATACCCCAAAAAATTAGTCTAATCATATCTGCAGTAAAGGAGTCCCACTCCGACGACAAAATAATAAAAAATAAACAAGTAGAATCAATAGTTGGAAAATGGAAATGGGCCCACCGAACATAAAGCAGGGACCAAAACTGTAACATAAAAGGACATTCAAAAAACAAATGTAACATCGTCTCTAATTGAGTCGTACAAGTGAGAAATCTTGGACAGTATCTTTCCTCAATACTCTTATGTTTCAAATTTTTCTTAACATTCAGTCTACCATGGACTGTAAGCCACATAACATCCCACATATAATTAGGAAGGCTGGGAGAAGTAAGCAAGGCAGAAACTTGGGGCAAGTCAGTACGGACAATTTCTGGAAAGGCACAACTTTCCGAAAAATATTGATCTAGCAAAAAATAATACAACCTTTTTCTAGAAAATTGAGTAAAAGAAGTGAAGGAAATCTTCCATTTCTTAATATTACCAAAACAGGAATGGAGATAACCTGGTAACCGAACAATAGACATTTGTTTATGGATGAGGCCATCCTTGACCAACCATCCAACCAAGGAGAAACATGATCAGAAAGCCAAAATGCCCACACCTTAGAACTGCCAAGGGCAAGGGGAGAAACATTTTTATATAAAAAAATACTAAAACAAAACAAAACGGGGTTAACCATGTTCAGACCACCAGAATCAAGGGAACAATACAAAATATTCCTCTTGATGGGGTTCAGACGACTCCCCCAGATTGTACAAAAAAAAGACCATAAAAAGCCACTTCCTTGGAAACAGGCATGGCATAAACTGCACTCAAATGCAAAAAAAGACCAATAAGAAAAATATTAATCATATAAATTCTTTTCTTTTTAGACATATTCCATTTGTTCCAAAGAGTAACCTTCCAATTTGTAGTCTGAAGAAGCATTTCCCAATTATATGTGGCAGTGTCAGTGTCACAAAAATAATCAATGCCTAGAATTTTACAGACAGTATTAATAACAGGAATTCCCATAATAACCGACTGTGAGGAAGTATGAGTGCCAAAATAACAACATTTACTCTTAGATAAATTGAAGGAAGCCCCAGTTCCCTCCTTGAAGGCAGTAGTCAACCGTTCTACAGCTGTACAGGAAGGGATGTCAGCCAAAAAAAACATAAATCATCAGCATATGCAATAACAGGGATTTCAGCATCATCTGAGCCTAAAGAGGGACCTCTGATAATATCCATATGGGAAATGGCAGAAAGTAAAGGTTCTAAAGAAAAAACATATAACATGGGGCTAAGAGGGCACCCTTGGTGAACTCCCTTGCCACACGGACAAGCCGTGCCCAACCAGCCATTGACATAAGGAACAATAACAGCATTCAAATAATAATTCTGTAACCAGCCAACAAAATGAGACGGGAAACCCATAGCCTGCATGCAAGTCTAAAGGTAGAGATGGGATACACTATCAAAAGCTTTCGCTTGGTCCAACATAATACAAATACCAGCAAGTTCATTCCTTTTACCATGTTCAAGAATTTCACGAATCAAAATCAGGGCGTCCGTGATAGTACAGCCAGGTACGGAACAAAACTGTGCTGGGGAAATAATATCAGACAAGAAACAAGAGATCAGTAAGCCCAGAATTTTGGTAAAAATCTTGCAATCTGAATTCAAAAGTGTGATTGGGAGCCAATTATTCAGGTCTCCCTTGTCTCCAGACTTGTGAAGAAAAATCAAAAGCCCCACATTCATACTAGGAGGAAAAGTACCAAGAGAAAGACAAGCATTAAACACGGAAACCACATGGGGACCCAAAATAGTACCAATTAAGCCATATACTTCATTAGGGAGTCCATCCTTGCCAGGAGCTTTACGTTTCGGAAGAACCTGAGTAACAACATGAAATTCAGATAAGGAAATAGGAGCCAACAGAGACAACATAAAAATGTCAGGAATTTGTGGCAAAGAACTATATTTTAACCATTCAACAATAGATTGTGAAGTAACATTAAAATCCATGGCAAACAATGACTGGACGTGGGTATCCACAAGACTAAGGATGTCTTGCTTATTTGAAACCCTAACACTCTCTGGATCCAATAAAACATTGATATTCTTATTAGTCCTATGAGACATATTGGCATCAAAAGGATGTGTACTGCTAGAGGATCCTTGAGTACTAAATCTCATATCTCTCTCGAGTTGCTGTTGCTTTAAATTTTGAATCTTTGCCAATTCAGCCTTAACTGCCTGTAAAGCATGAGAATCAACAGGGAACCCAAATGAAGTTGGGAATAAAAATTAGTCAATAACTGCTGGAGGGATTTATGATAGGATTTACGGGAAGCCCCCAAAATATGGCCAATCTCAAGAAAATATTCTTTAAATAACAGTTTAGAGTCCTCCCACCAATCTTGTAGGGAATCATAAGGAAAAAAAACTGAGTCACGGGCTTGTAAAATAGACAAAAAACCTTCCCACACTGCAGGAATTTCCAGAAGTGACAAATTTAACTTCCAGTATCCCGGGCCTTTAGAAGTTTGTGCATAATCAGAAAGAGAAAAGCTAAGAAGGCAATGATCAGAAGAAGCAACCAAAGAAACTCGAGGGGTAAAAACATGAAGAGAAGGGGTCACGAACTAATAATCAATACATGATTTTCGAAGGCCCTGCAAATAGGTAAAGGAAGAAACATCCTCAAAAACATCATGGAGACCAGTTACTTTTATCAAATCATTCAAACAGTGAGTGTCACAGTAAAGTTTTGGAAGTATCAGATTTAACTGTCCGGGAGATATTAAAATCACCACTCAACAGAATATTCCGACTAGAAAGCAAATGGGGCTGAAGAAGGTGCAGCAGTTGAACACGATCCCATTTGGTCTGAGGGGCATAGATATTAATTAATCTAAAGGGAATAGAATGAATAGATACATCAAGCAACAAAACCCTCCCAGGAGAAATGTGAATCACATCTGTCACTTTAATAGTATTTGAAGTGAAACATATTCCAACACCAGAGCAGAGGTCGGTGCCCCCTGACCAATAACAAGGACCCCAGCCCCATAGATCAGTAGCCACAGAAAAATCCTGAACAGTATACAATCTGGTATCTTGGAAAAAAATGACATCATGACGTAAATCTGAAAATAAAGAAAAAGTGACTCTCTTTATACAAAGACCTAAGGCTATTAGCATTCAAACTAGCCAAAGTAACATCATGCAAGGATTGAGAAAGGGGGATCAAGAGTGAGAGTTCAATTTTCTATTGCTGTTACGCAACCCAACCCGGGAAGACTTTTTCTGTTTACATTTAATACCCACCCTTGGGTCAGGAACAGAGTCAGGGTCAGAGGCCATGTCTACTTGGGAGGGATGTTGTGAGGTAGAATAGGAGTCATGATCCTCAGTGTCCATAGAGGCCAAAATACCAAATTTATTTGACACCATTACAGGGGCTGGAGACTGAGCCCAGTCAAGTACAGAACTATGTTCTACTCCAGAGAGAACAGGAGAAAATTAAATACTATCTTCCACTACCTGAGTGTCCAAAGGAGGTACCAGCAAAGGAGGTGACAGAACTGGAGGGAGTGGAGTCACAGGACCAGTGGACACTATAGGAAGAACTGTGGGAACAAGAGCACTGTTTGAAGGACGAGAGGGGGGGAACAGAAGGGGTGGAAGCCAAAGCAGCAGAGTACAGTTTTGGCTTCTAGGAAGTAACAGGCCCACTCCCATGCAAAAGATTCCTAGCCGCTCTAAAAATAAGTAAATCCTGCATAGCAAAATCTGAATCCATAGTGTTATATGCAGCCTTCGGGCAATCAGGGAAGACATGCCCTAAGTCATCACAAAAAGAACACTTCACCGGATTCACACACTGGTAGCCAGAGTGGCCACATTCCCCACATTGAAAACAAAAAACCTTCTCACATGACATGCTAATGTGCCTGGGAGAGCTACATTTATAGCAACGTTGGGGTTGCCCCGGGTAAAACAAAAAACCTTTATCTCAGCCAATAAAAAAACAATTTGGAAGATGTACAAAGTCATCATGAACACTAGGGAGTTTGATTTTAAAATGCCAACCCCCATTCCAAAATCCTTCACCATCCAAAATAGGGTCAGGGTCACCCTGAACCTCACACCGATGTTTCAACCAGGAAAGAATATCTACTAAATTCACACCCTCATTACAAAATAAAATAGTAATAACTCTAAAAGGCTGCTTAGTCAATGGCACCACATGAAACGGAAATCATAAAGGGTTAGTCTTTAGTGAGGCATAGTGTAACCAAAAAGTTTCCAGAGCAGATGGAGTCCAAAAGCTTATGTCAAAAGAATGCTCCCCAGGAGCGTGAATCAGAGCGTAAATGTCTGCAGGTGAGAAGCCCAGGGACTGCTTGACTAAGACCGTCCACATAAAATGATCTGGAACTTCTGGTAGCCCACCAAGTATAAGTAATCTAATGGCATTATGCCGTTTTGCCAATTCAATCGGTTTTGCAAATAAATCAGAGAAGCAGCCTTGAGGGGGTCAGGTAGAGGAACTGGGGAAACACTCAGAACCTCAGCAGAAAAATCACCAGAATCCAAGGCAGGAGGAGCAGGAACAGTACTACCTGTATCAGCAGCCAAAGGCTCAGTAGGCAACCTCGAGTCATAAGAAGAAGCAGTGTCTAAAGGTAAAGAATCAGCCACCACAGAAACAGAATGGGCCAAAACATCATCCGGTGTGTTTGGGTCGACTACCCAAGATCCATCAGGAAGTCGCTTCCAGCCCGCTTTGGAAAGCGCAGATTTGGGAGACCAAGGGTCTGTAGGCAGTGCAAATGATGAATCTGCCATTGAAACATTCGACAGATGCTACCTCAGGTGTCTGCACCGGAATCTCCACATCATCAGCCAGGCCAGGCCCAAACTTGAAAGTGCGATGAGGGACCTCTGGGGATATGCCAAGTAAGTGTTTACATGTTTTGTCAAGCAAATCTGCACTAGCAGATGTAAGGGTAAGTTCCATTTGTACAAGCTGAACTCGCAGAGCTTCTCGCTGCAAAACTATGTCCGAGACCACGGAGTCATCAAAACTCTCATCTTCTGCACCCAATACAGGTTGAATAGTAGCCGAAACAGTGGCTGCAACTGCGGGAGGCAAAATCCCATTAAGGGCAGACATAGCAAGTCCCAGCCCGACATCGGCTGTGCGACCGTCCTCCTCCTCCAGAGCCGACTGCATACTGACCTCCTCCATAGACGCCACTACGAGACAACGCCCCTCCACAGTAGGGAGATTTTTATTGAAATACATCAGAAACACATCAAAGATAATCCAAACCAACAATGATACACGTTTATCAAAAGGAAAAAAAAAAACAGAAAAAGAAATTTACAAAGCTCAAAACAAATTCAGATCAAATTATGCAAATAAACGCTTATTTATATTTAATAAAAAAAGTGAAACCCTTCCACCATTGTAGCACCTGATGTGCAGAGTGTTTTAAGCAATCTGATTTATAAATATCTTGAAGTTCTTTACAAACTAATATGCTCAAACATTCAAAGACATTCTTTTCTGATGTAGCACCATTGGCAACAAGCCTGCCACAGATAAAATCTAAGGCAGCAGAAAAACACTATTAAGAGTCTGGATGGAACTGAGATAATCCTGGTCCATATTTCCCCACCACCAGTATATCATATGTCAGAAAACTGAGCCAATTTAATTTCCATTTGATGCTAAATAATTCCATAAAGCAACTGTATAAGAACAGTGTAATAAGAAATGCTCCATAGTTTCCATCTGCCCTATACATTCCACATAGGGACAGTTTCATTCTGTAATGCTTTTATGTTAGCGTTACCCTTATATTCAACCTCCATAGACTGTAAGCCACAAGTTCTCCCACATTTCTGAGAATTTTTGAAAGTGTTAACTGGTGGAGAATGTAATGGTTATCTGCTGAGGGACAATTCTTAAAACAGGGTTCCTTAGGATAATTTCATATCAATGATATCTTAATATAGAGATTTTGTGGAAAGTGTGATGGGACCTTTTTTCATGATACCCCATTTATATAATTTTTGAGCAGCTGGCAAAAAATAGGGGGGAATATTCAGATGTGGGTGTATTTTTGGTGCTATTTGTAGCCATGACTTAAAATATACAGCTAGGCCTTTTGTCATCCAAGCCTTTGAAATATTGTCTTTGCTGTGTAGTATAGTGCCAACTGAATGCTTAAAAACAAAGCATGGAGGAAAACAACGGTTCTATCATGTTGAGACCCCTCTTGAGATCAAATAGGTATAATTGCATTTAATGGGATTTAATTTTGAGCCCATAACATTTGAAAGCATAACCTATAGATCCTTGTTTCCAATTTGATGGGTAATGGATATAATACTCTACATACTGTAATAATGGTAAAATAAACTTTTTTAATATAGCAATTCGCTTAATTTTGGAATATTTCCACTGTCTCCATCTGTTCACCTTCTGTTCTGCTTTGATAATAGCTTTTTCCCAATTTTGTTCAGGTAAATTATGTGGTCCAAAAGTGATCCCCAATATTTCTAAAGGAGTGGAAGACATAGACAGTCCATACCAGATGGAATCAGGATGGACATTAGGCCCAATAAAAAGACCTTTACTCTTCCCCATATTCAATTTGGCATTCAAAACCTTCTGATAAAGTGCAATTTCTTGTAAAAAAAGATTAATTTGCCCAGGATCTGAAAAAAAAGCATAGATATCATCAGCATAAGCTTGAATGCATAAGGCATGAGGGATGCCAAGCCAGTAATTCCAGTCCATTTCAGAGATGCTACAGCCAAATGGAGTAAAGGATCAAGGGAAAAACTATACAGCAAAGGGCTCAAAGGGCATCCATGTCAGACTCCAGCGTGTACCGTGAATTTTTGTCCGACCACACCTTTTAAAAGAGGTCGGACTGTAAAAAAAGAATATAACTGTAATTGAGATATAAAAAGTGATGGAATTTTGTACGCCTTTAATACTGCAAACAAATATTTATGTAAAACTCTATCAAAAGCTTTTTCCTGATCTACTGTTACCACACAACCGGACACTCCTGAAATATTACAATGATAAATGATATCTCTTATGGTCCCTAAGGCTTGTTGAATATTTTTATCAGGTAAACCGTAATACTGAACTGGAAATAGCACCCTGGAGGCATAATGCTTTGCTTAGTATTTAACATATGTGCCAATATTTTATAATTGGTGTTCATCAAAACTATAGGTCTCAATTATTTATTTGAGTACGGTCCCTTTTTATAAAGATAAAATAGAAGTCCTTCAGAAAACTCGGAATGTATAATGTTATTAGTAAACTAATAATTGTAAGTTATAAAGAAACAGTCTACCAATTGTAAAATAAATTGTTTATAGAAAGAGTGAGGGATACCATCCAAACCTGGAGCAGGATGAAGCCGTAATGCTTTAATAGCTTGTTTAATTTCTATTTTAGTGATTGGAGATTGTAAATTTTGTACTTCTATTGGGAAAATCGGGATCTCCACTGACCTTAAAAACTTATTTATGTCGGAGGATAAAATATTACTGACTGATTCAAGAGAGCCATAATGTCTCCGAATTTCAGCCTTTATGTCTACTAAAGAAGTAACTGTTCTGCCATCTGGGGTAGTTAGAGACTCCAAAGAGCCTGTATGTTTTAAATCTTTACAGGCTTCATAGGGATCACCTATAGATGAGGATGTTGTGCTGTGATTCAGAAGAGACTGAATTGATCTTGCTCTGGTAGATTCAAAAACTTTCATGGTGTCCTTTACTGTGGAAACCTGGCTAGAGTAATCATAATTGGATGAATTTGATAAAGTAATTAATTTATGCAACTGTAGCCTAAGGGATAAATAGTGCAGAAAGGAGGCATTTCCTCTTTTTTTTCCATATTTAGAAAACCACTTTTTTATGTCAGCTTTGGTGTCCATCCACCATTCACCTTTATCAGTATATAGACATTCAACCTACAACCTAGCATGAAACAAAACTGTTACCTCCTGAATAACCACTGGATCATTTAACATAGAGTCATTAAACTTCCATCTGCCATGAAGAGTAGATTTTGGAACAAAATGATGCATAGAAAATAACAATAACAAATGGTCTGAAAAAGTAACTGGAATCATTGTTAAAGAACCTTTAGGAACATTTGCTGATCTGAAGATATAATCAATGGTCGAGGAATAATTGTTCCGTGTATAAGTAAACTTAGGGCCTTTAGTATTTAGTAAATGACAATTGAATAACCCAGCCAAAGAAATCATCTTAGATAATGCATGGGAATCACAATATATTTTTTTTGTATCTCTTTTTTTTCGCTTGTCCCCTATAACCAAGGGACAATTAAAATCACCACACAGAAATATTTTATAGTGTGTAACTAAAAAAGGTCGGATTGCTCTTGTGAGATTTACTCTTTCTGCCTTTATTTGGGCAGCATAAACTGAAATAAAACGACAGTCCATATTATTCCATAGACCATCTAAAATCAACTCTCTCCCTGGTATCAAATCATATAATTTACGGAGAGAAAATTTGAAAGAATGAAAAAGGATCCCAATCCCATCAGCTACATTCTGGCCGAAAGACCAATAGGATGGACCTCAGACCCATTCCCTCTTAAAAGAATGAATCTGATCTGCAGCATGCATCCAGGTTTCCTGAATTAAACAAACATCTATGGCTTTATCATGTAAAAATTGAAACACACCCCTTCGTTTTTAATAATTTAACAAACTATGAACATTGAAGGAGCAGACTAAACCACCAGTCATTCAAAATTCCATTAGAAAGAGTACCTAGGTCTTTTTCCTCTTTTCCTTTTTTTTCCCTTTATAATCAACATCTACATTTTTTTTCTGACCTTGGTCATTAAAGGATTTTTGGGAATCCAAATCCCCCACTTTCATTTCAGAGTCTCCCCAAGGGGTAAACAAGGCAGCATATGAATTTTTAGATTCTACTGGGGTGGGGGTATCCGAGGGAATGGATTTAGAAAATCTAGAAGATCTTCTACAAGGCAAGGGGTCTGAAAAAGGTACACTAGTACCATCTTTTGGAGGAATGGGCATATCTGAATAACAAACTGGAGTGAGCATATCTGGTTTCATGATTTGTTGTACTGGAGCCTGGTTCAAAACCTCTTGTGATTCTAAATCAATAGAAATCACTAAGGGATCTGTGGATGGAGTTTGGGGATGTAGAGAAGAAGGGGGGACTCAGGAAGATCCTTGTGGGGATTAGAGACCAAGGGGTGGGGTGGGATGGGGGAGAGGTTTGAGAAATATCATTTGAGGTACTGGGGCGGGCTGAGCAGGGTCCACCAAATCTTGCACTTGCTGGATGAGAAGCTCAGGGCTAATACAGCTTGCTTTGTTACAGGCTGCCAAGGGCAGTCACTGAGATAATGCCATATTCCGCAAAAGGTCTAGCAGTATGGTTAGCACATTGCATAATGCTGTGACCAATTTCCCCACAGTTGTTGCAACGGGGTTTGTCACAAGTGCTTGAAAGATGAGTGTGAGAACCACACCTATAGCAGGTCTGGGGTTGACCTGCATAAAAACAGATCCCACGGTCTCTGCCCAAAAGGAGGGAGTTTGGAATATGCTCTATTCCTGTTTCACCCTGCTGTAGTTTTACCTTGTACTTCCACCCCCCAGTCCAGAAAAGCTCTCCATCCAAAATGGCTTCTGGTGAACTGAGTATTTCACATTTCTGTGATAACCAGTATGTGATATCTTCGACATGAACTCCTTCGTTATGAAACATAACGGTCACATACTTAATTAAAGGTTAGTCAGAGGTATAACTACAAAAGGGGTCCATGTCAGAGATGTCTTGACTTGCCCATACCTCTCCCAGAACAAATCTGGTGCATAAGATGTTCGAAAACTAACGTCATAATTATCCTCTCCTGAAATATTGATAAAAGCATAAACTTCCTTTGTAGAGAAATGCAGAGAATCCTTTAATAAAATTTTCCCCGCATGATATCTATCAGGTTGATTTTCCAAACCCCCCTTATATCTTATCCACACTGCGTTCCTGTGGGGAGCAGCCACTTGTTTAGTATTAGAAAAAAGCTCAGACAGTTAGGGTTTAGATTCTCATGACTGGTCTGACAGCAAAGGAGGGGGTTTCTCTCCAACCCCCTGTGCCCCAGGTATCAAAGGTGGAAAAAAGTCAGTAGAGACTGTTTTAGAGCTGTCCCAAATCAGTTCTGAGGCAGGGGACACAATTGTAGTATGGAAGTCAGAATGAATAGGAGTATTTAATACAGGCCTGGAAGAAACCCCAGGCTTCCATTCTGCTGTGGCTTGGGAGAAAGAAATATTCCACGCAGGGTCTGGAATTCATATCCCTTTTGTGGATCTAGTCCATCCTGCCCCTGAAAGGGCTTTTTGCAGTGTCCATGAAGCCATCTCAGAAATATTTTCCCCAGGGCCAGAGATCGTGTTTTTATCAAAAAGGGAAGCAACCTGGTGAGCCTTATCAATGGATTTTAAATTCTTCTTCTCTAGTACAGCACTCTCAGATTTTTTGTTCCCAAAGAAAAAGTCTGTAGCATTCTCTTGTGTGTTTAACCTGGTTTGGTAGATTGTTGCCGTCCCCTGTTCTGCAGGGTTTGGTTGTCTAAAAACAAACCCTGCTGTCTTTGAAAGTGTAAAGTCCGGTAGAACCACTGTAGGGGATTTTTCATGTGGGACCCCAATGACTGAGCCATGCACTTTTTGCTCCGCAGAGTGAGCTGATGTATTCACCTGCAAGTCAGACTCTAAGCCCTTGCTTGTTTTCTTTGACACCCAGGCCGTTGCTACAGAAACCTCCTGGCTCATTATTGACAGCTGTGCTTGAGCCGTCAATGGCTTGGAAAAGACCGGGAGCTGCATTTCAGCCTGTGAGCTAACTTGAGCATTTTTAGACCCAGACATGGTCCCAAGATCAGAAAGGGGAGCTAGTAAACCGAAGTCTTCAGGCTTTTGGCACACACCATTAAAGATGTTGTAACTGCCAGCCTTGGAAATAGACACATCAGAGCAGGCATTTACTAGTGCAGTCGGTGGCTTAGATTGAATCGGTAGCTGTGATTCAGCTTGTAAACAACCTTGAACATTTTTTTCCTGCACTGTACCATGAACAGAAAGGGGAACAGGTGGACTAGAAACTTTAGGCTTTTGGCACTCACCACTAAAGGTGTTTTTACTGCCAGCCTTAGAGAAAGCATTTGAAAACTCACCCAGCCCTGCTGTAGTAGATTCAGGAGCAGCAGTGCCATCTGCTAGTTTGACAAGCCTGAAATTCAGGTTGACAGAAGACACTCAGACTGTAAAATATTTAGTTTTCTTCCAAATGTTGTTTTTCCAGCAAATGACGCTCCTCTTCAACTAATACAAGCTGAAAAGTTTTTGTTGTGTGATTCCAAGTTACCTGCTGCATCTTTTTCAATATCCAAACCAGGTACCACACATAATCCTTCTGTAGACATATAAATATCCATACTATTTCCTTCAGGGATAGTAGTACTTTCACCAAAATTTCATCTTCAGCCCTGTTGAATTCAGACCAGGAGAGGAGGCCTGCTCTCCTGTCTGCTATCTTCCACACTAGGATCCATGGGGCCGACATCTGAGTCCCATGAGACAAAGGGTCCCCCTACTCACAGGAAGCAAGAGTAAGGAATTTCCTGGTGTACTGGCCAAATTTCCCTCATTCTCTAAAAATACCACAAACAGCTTAATCTGGTTCAAGGTCAGTTGGCATTCATCTGTATCCCCTTCCCCCGGGTCATGCCTGAAAATAGGCAGGATTTGTCTAGTGCACTTACCCGGTCAACAAAAGTTAAATAAATAAATAAATAAATAAATAGTAAAAGGAGTTCATGCACACACCAAACTCCTATAGAGGGATGCCAGACACTTAGATTTCCATTTAAGTTCATACTTTATTCAGAGCTCAAGTCCTGCCTTATGCGTTTCGGACTCCAACTGGTCCTTTTTCAAAGGTTAAGGACTTACACAAATACCACATTAAATATCTAAAATACAGACATGTGACTTCATGACATCCTCATTGGCATTATATCTTATTGGTTAAAATCTTCATAGTAAATTCTTTTTTTTAACTTCAGGTTTATTTTAAATAGATCTCATTACAGAATTATTACAGTTGATTATCAGCAGGTAAATACAGAACATTATTTCTACATTCACAGGTGGACTGCTATTATAGTTCATTAAGTTGATATTAAACCTATATTTTTTCTTCTTTTTCTTAGATTGTGTCCAATCGACTGCAAGGGAGGAGGATCCCCCTCTACAGCCTCTCCCTCTTAACAATGAATGTGGGATCAGTCCTTCATGCCAGATGATCTTCTAATATTTACTTTCTATCTGATATCTGTTTCAGTCTACAAAAGATTCTTCATAGCTATAAATCTAATTGAACTTTTGAACAAAAATAAGAAAGAAAAACATTTCTAAACTCAAAACATTGCTGGTTATTGTGTGCTAACTTAATTTAATGTATCTCTATTAATAAATATCAAACCAAATGATAATAAAATTATTAATCATAATTTCGTGGCTGGTTCTTGAGCATTAACTTAACTACCTCTGTCCTAAAGTGTCCATACAGAACAACAAAAAAATGCCATATCATTGGGCAAAGGCTTGCTGTGATAAAACTGAGACCCCTTCCAAGTCCTCTATTAAATTCATAGATGGCAACCAAACACCATTAAATTTATCTCCCTGTGGACAAAGTTCTGCTGTAATCCTCTCCACCCTGGAAATTTCTTTTATTATATTAGTCCATTCCAGCAGTGTGGGGTGGGGTTGGGGTAAGCCAACATCTGGTTATTGCTTTGCATGCAGCCTCCAACAGAATTCCTATAAAGGATTTCTGTCTATTGGATCTTCTCCCCTTGGGAAGGAGACCCAAAACCATGGTTTGAAAGTCAGGAGGAACTCGGAATCTAGTCAATCGTTGAAAATAGTCTCCTACCAACCTCCAAAAAGGCTGCAGTATTGAGGTGTCCCAAAAAATGTGGTGGTAGTTCCCTATTGCATCACAATTTCTCCAACAATTATCAGAATTGCTCACACTGTAGTGTTTGGTACTAGTTGGAGTGTTAAAGAACCATATTATGATTTTCCACCAAAATTCTCTCCACTTGTTGGAGGTTGAAGTATGAAACACCCAGTCCAATATTTGTTGCAAGCTCCCTGCATCCAACTGTATGCTTGCCTCTTTTTCACAATCTCTCTGACACCACAGTGTAGGACAATCTGCAGAGGCCACACTACTGGAGACTAGTCTGGAAATAAGGTGTGTTTCTCCTATACAGGATGCTGCTTCCAATAATGTTAACTCTAAGAGGTGTGGATTCCACTGCATTTCTGCCAAATATGTAGCAGCTCTCAAAAAGGAAATAACTTGGAGGTATCTAAAAAAAATGGAATTTTGGGAGATGAAACTCCTGCTGCAACTCTTGAAAGGTTTTAATTTGCCCCGATTAAGAAATTGTTTAAAAAATATTAAACCCTGTCTGCACCAGAGGGAAAATATATGGTCTAATCTAGGTGGGTGGAATTGGATACAGTGCACAATCTCTGTTCTACTGGACAGGGTGGGCACTATTTTCTGTCCTTCCTTTACTTCACCCCAAACCCTATGCATTTGTTTTCATCATGGACTTGCTATCTCTTTTTTGCTCAGGTATTCTGTGGAACCAGCAAAGTCCAGTCCTGGGTTTACCTCTGAAATACTCCCCAGTTCCTGCATAACCCAGGTACTGTTAGGGTCTTTTTTTAGGTGTGCTCCCCATGGGGTTAGTTGAGCCATCTGGTAGTAAGTTTTTAGATTGGGTGGTCCCAATCCTCCACTATTCTTGGCTTTAAGGAGTGTCTCCCAAGAGACTCATGCCTTTCTGTCCCTCCATACAAACTGATATAAAGCCGTAGTTATTTTTTTCCACTCTGTACCTTGTATGCTCAGGGACAGTGAATTAAGCAAAAATATAAAGAGTGGTAAAACATTCATTTTTATGTCCCATCAAGGACAAGGAAATAAGTTCCCATCTCTTCAGATCTGTGAACACCTTGTTATACAAGGTCCCTGCACCCTAACTGGTACCCTCAGAGGTACACCGTAGACAACTAGTACTTAAGCATATGTCATACTAACATACAGGGCTAAGGGCATCTACCGTACAAGAGTAGATGTCAAGATATGTACGCATAGTGTTGTAATACACTTTGCTTGCTAATGCATATACTCTCCAATGTATTTTCTGTGTATTTCTTACTTGTAAGATGCCAAGGCACCTGTGTCCGTGGAATAAATATAATATGTAAGTCAGCATTGCCACCTTTTGGTAATTTGAACTACTACACTGATTTACGTAAGACTCTGTATAAGAACTCTTTTGTTTCACAAACTGATGACTATTGCAAAATTGTATAATGTTATCTTGGACTGTGGAACCACCTCTAATTTAGCCAATAGGGCTCATCTCTGTAACTAGAAATGTTTCTATCTTACAGTAGCCATAGTAATTATCATAGGTATATAATGTGATACACTAGTCTTGTACCTTGGAGATCCCAAGAGACACAAAGAAACCTTGAGGTATAGGGAATGCTTAGCACTGGCTCCCAGTTTGTATTGGCAAGAACTGCTTAGGGCAACTGTGATTTTATCCTTTTTGGTAGTAATAAACACATTTATTACTCTTATGCAACATGTCTGTGATTACTTGCATTCCCAATATTGCCAAGAACCTGAAAGTGAGGTTTAGACCTCCTGACAATTGGCGACCATGTGCAGGCAATATTTGGCGTTTGTAAGTTTTCACTTGTTGCTATAACTTTTCCCTTTCCCACAGAGACAGTAGGTGTACATTCCCGTATCACCTCTCCCATCTTAAAACCAGTTTGTAGTCACTTACAAAGTCTGGCTGTCATCCTTTCGGGTGTGGTCGATGCCAATTTGACTCACTCCATTACAGCTTTGATTTGTAAGCCTACAACTTATGCAGTAGCCCAGCTGTGTATAAAGTGCTCCTGCTGTGGATTGATACATAGCACGGTGTCTTTTTCACAGTTTGATTTTTCGTTCCCTCCCACACAATGGCCACCATATCAAATATTTGTGCAGAACTGAGACTCAGTTGTCTTGAACTTCCTTACCTCCCATGGAAGATGGTCTGACTTTGCGCGGGACACAAGTCAATCCGAAAACCCTATACTGGGGATTTCAACCCAGTACACAGAGACAAGACAATCAGCCAATATGCGTCAGACTAAAGGGTTGATGGTTGTGGCTCTCTATGCTACTCTGGAAGCCTCTGAAGCGAGGTTTTGAACCCTTGATCTGCAAATTTCATCTCTTAAGCAACAGATAGGTTTGCAGAAAACAGAATGTGTTAGACGGCAGCAGAACTTGGAGTCAGAACTCCAAGCACTGTGGAATTAAAAGGATTCACTTTTGTATCATTCAGCTCAAGCTGGAAAACAGGAACTTTGTATGTTGAAGCAGGAGTGTGAAAGTTTGAGACAGGATAAGGGACAGGCATTGCATATGAATGATTTGCTAAGTGCTGCAAATTCTCAGTTGAGGGAGGAGATGGGAGAGCTACAGGACGAGATGAACCAGGTACGTAATGACTTAGAAGTGGCTACTAGGGACAATCGCAAACTGAGCGCCACGTATAGAGTGTTGCAGAAGCAAATGCAAGATGAGGTTGATATGGATGTTGCAACTATGAGTCATGCTGAATGTAAAACCAAGATGGTGAAACTGCACCATCAGCAGGAGGTTCTGGCTGGACATGTTAAGGCGATGGGAGGTGTAGCCCCTGCCTTACACATGTCATCTAAAGGGGAGGTATCAGATGATGACATCTCTCAATACAATGCCCAGTTACACCCCTACTATGGCCCAGAAACCCCACCCAGCCATCCACAACATGGCGGATCCCCACTCCACTGCCACCATGTCATACATCATTGACGTCATGACGCCCATCATGGGAGATGCCAACATGGCAGTCCCCATGATAGGGGGAGAGCAGGCCCAGGCCTGTTCCCAACGGCACCACCGATAGCCATTATTAATGTGGAAGATAGGCAAGAGATAGAAACGATAATTGAAACTGCAATAGGCAATGTACCTCTTCCTGAGAGAAGTAAATGGGCTATTAAAACCCAAATTAGGCAGCTTCTGCAAAAGACTGGCATCAGGATGGTATTGTTCATACTGTAGCCGAGGCTGCAGCTCGGGCTGCACTAGACGGAGCCCAAGATCATCTACCTCTGCCTGATCGACCCAGTAATCCCCTACAAATGGCCTACTCTGTTGAGCAAATAGCTGACAGTATCGGTCAGATGAACCCATCCAACAATCTCTGCTGTCACTTAGAAAAGATGTGTTCTAAATGCGAGCTGCTTAGCTTCGCTGCAGAATACCAGGTCCAAATACTATGCCAAACCATCAATCCTAGTTTGTGGGCCAAACTCCCCAATGCCATCCACCAGGATGGGAATGACACCTTTGATGAGGTTGCAGCTGAGCTCATTTCTGCTCACAGCCCAGGTGTAGTAGGAGCGATGCTTGCATACCCTGTAAAACAGAATGCAAAGGAAAGTCCAGTGACTTACCACCAGAGACTTTGGATGGCCTACCGAGCAGGAAAGCATTTGACACAAGAAGCTGAGGATGTAGATCTTATTGAGTATAAGACCCTGTTCCTTAGGAACATGATTCCTGCAGTATGAGAAAAGGTAGAGCCAACCACCTACCCCAATACGGATAGGTTTGCTGACATCCTTCAGAAAACCGAGAGAGTTTACCAACTCTATATCCATGATCTGGGCTCTGATTCCAAGAAGGTAGCCACCAAGGAGCCTGTTTCAGAGGCCAAGACACATTACACTGTGGAAGAGCAGGCCCAACATCAACAGGCCGCTCCAGCTGATAGCCAACACCTCCAACAGACCCAACACCAACAACAACTGCAACAGCAACAACAATGGGGTGGGAGCCAGAATTGGCATAAGAATAAAAAGCAAAAGGGTAATGGTAAACCACAACAACAAAGAACAGGCCCTTCATATAGGGAGATAGCCAAAGAGAATCAGAAATTTCGAGAGCTCCTGGGACAAGTGCACTCTGTAGAGGACGCTGTTCCCACACAGGGCCTTGCAGCAGTACAACCGGTGATCCAGACCCCAACAGGTCATGGAGATACTGGAAGTGCAGGCCTTCAGGCCAATACAGGCCTGAACCAAGAAGCTCCTCCCTATATAGCATCAGTGCAGCACGGTGAAGTGATTCACAGGAGTCCCAAACTCTCCATGCTCCCAGCAGTACAGATTGACAATTACAGGCCCCAGTCCGGATTGTAAACAAGCTGGTCTTGGATACAAAAGGAAGGCCCTGCAGTGAGGCTGATGTCGGGGGCTGTCTCCTAGTAGTCTTGTTAGATACAGGTGCAGTTGTATCTGTATTACATGATTAACATCCAGACACATCCCCTTGGTCCACCGGATGGAGGACCAACATATCAGGAGTTGATGGTACTAAGCTACCTGCATACCGTTCTCTACCCCTACCAATAGAGCTAGGCCATCTAAAGGCCTCACACACTTTCCAACTAATGGCAATGCATGATCATCCTAGTATCATAGGAATTGATTTCCTTGCACCACACGGCTGTGTGGTGGATCTAACTAACATGCTACTGATACAGATTCAGGATCAATACCATACCATTTTGATTCCTGATTCACACATTGTGGCAAAAATATCTGCCAATGACAAGGAGTATGACGTCATAGATTTGTTCAAAGCTCATGAACTTTTCCCAAAGCTTCTCCCCCATTTTGCAATGACATTTGGAGGCATTTGCAATTAACAAACATGACTGTGGCAGAATGCACACTGCCTTCAAAGTGCCAGGCCCAGCACATGAGAAGCAAAGGCAATACCCTTTTCTAACTGAGGCCTTGCCTTCTCTTAGAGAAACAATTAAGTCACTCCTCAAGCAAGGAGTAATCAGAACCTGCGTTTCCACTGCTAACTCCCCAGTGTGGCCCATGAAAAAACCCACAGGTGCCTGGAGACTTACTATTGACTACAGAAAACTGAATCAGGTCACTCCCAGTTGTTCCCCAACTATGGCATCAGCGCCTGTCGTGCTACGACTCTTGACCCCTGATTTGAAATGGTTCAGTGCCCTGGACATTTCTAATGGTTTTTGGTCATTACCATTGGCTCTTAAAGGAGAAGTCCACCCAGAATGTGCAAAAACATATGTTATGTAGAGTGTTTTGATATGTATGTTAAGCCCTAGTGTGTCATTCCCTCTGTCTGCTATTAGGAGTTTTTTATAAATTAGCCTGCTAGCTGTATGGTAGTTTTACAACCTCTGGGGATCTCCATCACAAGTAGGTTTATTGGCTTTCTTTCTCCTACGATGCACCCTGGCTCATGTGACACTGATGTAGCCATGCCTTTAGATTTAGCAGGGTCTGTCACAGCTCAGCCACAAAGATAATGCTTCTTTCAGAGAAGTCACACTGATAGATTTTGGGTGAGTGTAATCATTATTATTTTTTGATATTAGTACCTTGTCCTGCTATGTTATAACCTATAAGGTGATGTTCAATTTTTGCTACTTAGTACTGGTGCAAAAACTGAAAGTGACTGAGAGAAATAGAGTAAACAGTGACATGATTCAAACACACACACACACACACACACACACACACACACACACACACACACACAGAGCAGAACATAGCAGGACAAGGTACTGATATCAAAAAATAATAATGATTACACTCACCCAAAATCTAGCAGTGTGTCTTCTCTGGAAGAAGTATTTTCTCTGTGGCTGAGCTGTGACAGACCCTGTAACAAGACACTGGCTTCCTGCAGGGGCAATTAGACATCACACCAAAGGGCACTCTGGGAAGACTACATGCCATAAAAGAAATCAGAATGGCATCCTCCAAGGGCAATAAAACAGTTAGGGAAAGTTAGGAAAAAACATCTCTCACAGCCAGAGGAAAAGAAAACAATGGGAACTGGTTAGAACACAGAAAAAAAGACTACTACATATCTTTTTCTGATTTTAACATGGAGTTTTCCTTTAAGAGTCAATATAAGTTTGCCTTCACCTCTGAAGGAAGACAGTACACGTGGACTTGCTTGCCGCAAGGATTCCATAATAATAGACTTTCCCTGTTCCATCTGCACATGATGGATGCCCTTGAGAGTTTCTCTACTCCCCAATGTCTCTTGCAATATGTGGACAACCTGTTGCTGGCAACAGCCACACAGGAACAACATTTGGATCTTTTGGATGAACTACTGAATCTCATCCAGAGAGCAGGCCTGAAATGCAATCCAGCAAAAGCACAACTATGTCAGAAAGAAGTATTCTTTCTAGGTCTGAAAATAACTGACCAAGGTCAAAGCCCTACTTGGAAGAAGGTGCAGGGATTGCAAGACTTGCCATTGCCTACCAGTGTGGCAACTCTTCGAAGATTTCTAGGTATGGTGAATTATTCAAGAGATTTTAGTTGTGATTTTGCTCAGAAAGCTGCTCCTCTGTATAAGCTACTCAAAAAGGACATCCCATGGACTTGGGGCCCTATACACACCCAAGCTGTGATGTCACTGAAGCAGGCCTTGGCCTCCACCCCAGCTCTGGTCAACCCCAATCCAGCACTACCATTTCATCTGGAATGAGCCACCTCTGACATTGCCATGTCAGCAGTGTTGGCCCAGAAGGTTCATGGCACCCTGAGACCCATTGCATATGCATCACAGTTCTTGCCCCAGTGGAACAGAAGTACAGCCTTTGTGAAAGGAACCTTCTGTCCACCTACTGGGTGGTCACGCACTTCCTGTATATCATTGGGTACTCTCCACTGATCATCAACACCAATCATACCCCAACTACCATTCTGCTCTCAGACAGAGTGAAGGATGGGTCAGTCTCCAACACCAGACTGACACACTAGTCACTTATTCTCCAGGATAGAGACATACAGGTACACTCAACAAAAATGCCATCTATGCTGGCTCATTGACTCCTTTTCCAAGGAGAACTCCATGACTGTACACTACAGTCACCTGATCTTCCAGATCCAGGTCCTTTCCTCCCTGCCATGCCACAAATACTTGATAACACCTCTTTGTGTTGCGTCTTTACTGATGGTTCAACATTCTACTATCAAGGAGAACAAATCACAGGAATGGGTATTCTAGTGATTTACCCTTATGGGAATACCGTTAAAATATCTAAGCGCTGCAGTGTAGCATCATCACAATATGCAGAGATGGCAGCGGTGGCCTGTGCCCTCGAGTTCATCCAGCATGGGACCGAGGATACTATCATTTTTACAGACTCTAACTGGGTTTGTTGTTCTCTTACAGAATTTCTTCCTTTCTGGCAGAAGAACTCCTTTCTCTCCTCTGATGGCAGCCCAGTGAAGTACAAAGAATTGGTAATATACATACATTCACTGGCACAAAAAATTTGCTAGTAAACTCTGTGTACATAAAGTCAAAGCTCATTCTCTCCATGATCCCTATCATGCCTTCAATGACACAGCAGACACCCTTGCCAAGGAAGGGGCCTGAGGGGGGACACCTGGATGATGGTCCATCCAGATGCCAATGCGGCCGTACAAATTACAGCACTCAGGAAGAAACCTGAACCTTTTTCCCCCCTGGACCTCTCAGCAGCCCAACATGTTGACACTGAACTCAAAGAAGTGTTCAGATTCCTTGACAAGAGTACTGAAGAGAGGCTTTCTACACATAACCCCTATCGGACGCATGAAGGTAAATTACACTTGTCACCAGATGGCAAGCTCATCTGGTACCACCAAGCTGTGGGTGGTTCCCCAGACACCTGAGGTCTGAATTCTTGCACCAAGTGCATGATACACCCACCGTTGGACACCAGCGAGTGGAAAACACCCGCCAAAGGCTTAAGACCACTGCCTGGTGGCCTGGTGTCACCAAAGATGTTAAACAGTACATAGACAATTGTCTCGTTTGTGTGCAAAATAACCCCATCCCTACCAAACAAAATGACAAACTCTTACCACAATGACACTCTGGCCCTTGGCATGCCATACAGATTGATTTTATTGGCCCCCTTACCTACACCAGCTGAAATAATAAATATGCTCTTGTAGTAACTGATCTCTTTTCTAAGTGGGTTGAAGCTTTCCCCTCTAAGACATGCACTGCAAAGACCACTGCCAAAATCCTGGTGGAACAGATTTTCTCCAGGTGGGGCCTACCTCTCAAGGTAGACTCTGACAAAGGAATCAGTTTTACAGGTGAGTTGATGAAAGAATCCCTTGAACTCCTTGGAGTTCAACAGAAGTTCCACATACCTTCCAACCCCCAATCCTCAGGTCAAGTAGAAAGAGCCAACAGATGGATTAAGCAAATGCTTTCCAAATTTATTGAGGACAATCCCAAAACCTGGGATTCCCTACTGCCGTTACTCCTTATGGCAATTAGGGGTACACCCTCAGCCACTACCCAGCTCACACCTTTTGAGGTGATGGCTGGAAGACAGATGAAATTACCTGAACACCTGTTGTTTGACCTGCACACCCCACTGCAGACTGTGTGTCTGTAGAGCAATACGTGGAAAAACTCAGAAAAGACCTTATACACACACACTCTTTTATGCTGCCAACTGCATGGGCAAGGCCCAGCAACAATCCAAAATACAGTTTGACAAACACGCACAAGAAGTGGATTGGCAGGATGGAGATCAGGTAATGGTACTCTGATTTGCACATCCCACCCATTCCTTCTCCAATAAGTGGGAAGGCCCATACCCAGTCAACAAGCTCAGTCCGGCCATCTATCAGGTTAGACTCCTGCATAACAATAAGTTGACTGACAAATGGTTACATGCAAACCAGCTGAAACTGTATAAAGGAACTTAATTACTTTTCCTCACCCCATTGGGTGGAATAGTACTAACTTACTAATCTTTGATCTTGCTTTTCAGATACACTGACAAGATGGCTATCTTGTTCCATTATCTCCTCATCTCAGGAGTCATCCCCTGCATCCAAGGCACAGTACCAAACCTCCTACCACACCTTGATCCTCCAGTATCTCCTTCAGAGGGAGTATCCAGCAATATACCAGATAGTCTGATCACTGTCCAGGAAGGTTCCGATGCTTACCTCACTGCCTCGGTTGTTGCTCCTGATAAATCTACCCTACAAATTGAGTGGCAAACCACATTGCAAGGACAAATTCTCCCTGTGGCCAAACTCTCCAAAGGAACTTTTCAGGGTTGGCCCAATGCTAAATTATCCCCAAATGATTCTTTGTCCTTGTTACAAACTGCATTAAGACATTCTGGTTTGTACAACATTACTGCCTTAATTGATCCTTCGTACTTAATTCTTTATCTAAGGATTCTGCTCGAAAATTTTGTGCTGTACACCACATGGCTTCTGCAGCCATGTATCTCTCTGTGTTATCACCCACAGATAAACAGCTTTTGGAATGCCCAAAGCACACCCAGGTCCCCGTAGTGGTCTCACAGCCACTGCCCTCCCAGATTCATTAATTAATAACTTACAGTTTATGCATATACCTGTTTTGTTTAATCTTACTTACTGGAATATGAAAGAATTTGGTATGTGTCACAATACTAATACTTCAGCATTTTATAGTTCATTATTGCTTGATAGTTTAGCTGCAATTCAGATTCATACTCAAGACCCTATTGTCGGGGTCCATTCTACTGAACATAGAGGCAACTTCAGGAGAAAACCCACTTCTGATGATCAAACTCATAAACGTAAGACATGTGAAGTTGACAGTTCTGATGTCAGAGGTGCAACAGGTACTGTCACAGGCCTTTTTGGTATGGCAATGTCTATTTGGAATAAAGCAGACATTGCTGCTATCAAAGCTCATTCTGCCAAGTTCTCCACTGGTTTGATTAACAATATACTACCTCCATTATTGCATGGTGTGGATGGCCTTAGTCAGGAAGAAAGATACACTGTATACAACATGCACGACATTGCTAAGGCATACACTGATTTAAAAGATAAGATTAACGCACTCATACAACAAAACAATAAAGAAGAAGATAAACAATACATAGCTAGAGAAATCCTTTGCTCAGTCTATGGCTCATACATCAACACTACCATCAACAATCTCTTCCATGATCTAGAATCTGGAAGGATCCCTGATATCATACATGACAAATGCATTTTCAAATGGTATTGTCCATGATGTAAAACCCCTGGCTGTATTGCTACATGTATGCAACAAACTTTAACCATTCCTCTCTCCACAGCTAGGAATATGGGGTTTGTGACCAGACACCCTAATACTGGTCCTTGTTTCACTACTAAGAAGTATTCCATAAGAGATACTATGTTTGTCTCTTTTACTGTTTCTTTACCATGTTTTGATCCCACTACAGCCTTATTTGACAAGCTTCCACTGGTGCACTCTATTGGGCATTTGGACAAAGGCATCTACAGAGAATGCCTGTATCTACCACCTCTACTGGTTTTCCATCCTTTCCTGGACACCTGGGTGGCTCCGCACATGGACTGCTGTGTGAAGAAGCAATACATTTACTTGTGCCGATGTGATGTATTTGATGTTATTCAACCTGTTTGTGGTTATTCTCCAGATAGCATTGATTGGACTTTTACCATGGATAATGACATCACCAAGAATGGCACAGATGCCTTAGATTCGACTTTGGCTCCGGATAAGCTCTACCAATCATATCGTGAGGAGGTTCATCGCCTGTCAACATGGATTTTGAAGATGACCTACACCTGCCCTGTCCAGTTGCAAAAGTGGAGACTCCCTACTGTTTGCTTTCAGTATATTTCTGATGGAGAGTATTGTGCGGTAACCAACTTTAAAACCTATACTTATGAATCTGTGACATGTGCTATTGATAACCCTAATTATTGCTTTGTCCCCCATCAGAAGACCATCATTGGACATACCGTCATAACCCCATCCCCCTCCTAGATGCAGACATCATTGATGGTAACCCCGATTATCTGCTCACACTGTCTGAATACCTACCATATTTGAATGTACACATAGACCCACTCATACTTACATTAAAATCACTTTTAGATGGGAAAGACACACATCTCATCCACATCAGCAATAATATGACCAAGGCCAATGAAGGTATCATCTCATTGATTAATGATAGTGACATGAATGATGCATCGACTAACACCTGGTTAGAAATTACTTTTAAAGGTTTTGTTATTATACGAGCATTTTTAATCTTTATTTTGATTATTATGCTTTGCTGCCTATGGCGCACATTACAACAACATTGTGAGCAGCTCGAGTTCCTTTACAAAGCTCACGTGTTGGGTTTGTAAACGACCATTACTCTCTGGCCTTTCCCTAGATTTGCTTGTGTTGTCCTTGGAGGCAAGAAGGGGGGAGAATGATATATGAGGTCCCTGCACCCTAATTGGTACCCTCAGAGGTACACCATAGACAGCTAGTACTTAAGCATATGTTATACTAACATACAGGGCTAAGGGCATCTACTGTACAAGAGTAGATGATAGGATATGTACGCATATTGTTGTAATACACTTTGCTTGCTAATGCATATACTCTCCTATGTATTTTCTGTGTATTTCTTACTTGTAAGATGCCAAGGCGCCTGTGTCCTTGGAATAATTATGATATGTAAGTCGGTATTGCCACCTTTTGGTGATTTGTACTACTACACTGAGTTATGTAAGACTCTGTATAAGAACTCTTTTGTTTCACAAACTGATGACTATTACAAAATTGTATAATGTTATCTTGGACCATGGAGCCACCTCTAATTTAGCCAATAGGGCTCATCTCTGTAACTAGAAATGTTTCTATCTTACAGTAACCATAGTAATTATCATAGGTATATAATGTGATACACTAGTCTTGTACCTCGGAGATCCCAAGAGACACAAAGAAACCTCGAGGTATAGGGAATGCTTAGCACTGGCTCCCAGTTTGTATTGGCAAGAACTGCTTAGGGCAACTGTGATTTTATCCTTTTTGTTAGTAATAAACATGTTTATTACTCTTATGCAACGTGTCTGTGATTACTTGCATTCCCAATATTGCCAAGAACCTGAAAGTGAGGTTTAGATCTCCTGACAACCTCTTTGATTAGTTTCCCATAATTAACTTGATACAGCTGCTTGAGATCTAGAGGGATGTAAATGCCTAGGTACCGAATGCTGAAAGAACCCTATCTATACAGCATCATTTGCATTAGTTCTGGAGACCAAGAACCACTAATTAGGATAATTTCTGTTTTGTCATTGTTATTTTTTTTTTTTAAAACCTGACACCCTCCCATATGCGGTTAATAATTTGTGAAGAATAGGGAACATTTTCATCTGGTTTCTCAAATATAACATTGTGTCAGCTGCATCATGGGAAATCATGTCCCCCCCAAAAACTGGATCCTTTCTAGGTCTGGATGTGTTCTAGTAAGCTCAGCTAGGGGTTCCATACTCAAAGCAAATAATATGAGGGACGGGGGCATTCCTGCCTTGTCTCTCGTCATATGTCCAATGCTTCTGATGTTGTACCATTCACTTTAATGCTGGCTCATGGCTTGTTATAAATTGCTTTAATCCAAATTTTAAATTGTTCCCCAAAACCAGATTTGGTTAGAACCTCCAGCAGGATGTCCCAGCTCAAGCAATCGAATGCTTTCTCTGCATCGATTGCTATGGCAACTTGATGCTCCCTAACTGTTTTCCCATGATGCAGGACAGTAAGACATCACCTGCTATCCTTTATATGCCTATATGGCACAAAACCTGCCTGTTCCTGGTGGATTAGGTTCAGTAGTATAGTATTAACCCTATTTGATAGTATCTTAGTGAAGATTTTTGAATCAACATTAAGAAGTGAGATAGGTCTATAAGAGGCCCCTAAATCAGAGGCTTTACCTTCCTTTGAGACCACTGTGATAAAGAACTCTCTCCACGAGGAAGGAAAATTCTTCCTCCATCTCACCGGAAATTAAAACTTTTAACAATATTGGGGTTAATAAAGAGTGGAACTTCTGGTAAAACTCTATGTTAAACTTGTTAGGGCATGGAGATTTACCAGTTTTCATATTTTGAATTGTGTGGATGAATTCAGAGGCTGTTATAGGAGATTCTAGTTGTAATTTAACCTCTTCCGATAATTTTGGAAGGGAAACCTTATTTAAAAAATATTGTACATGTTATGGGGATTGTGGCCCATCCAGTTCAGCTGCATATAGAGCCGTATAATAGTCCTTAAGTGCCTTGGCTATATTTTTGGGGATGTAGAGAGTGGTTATACCTCCTTGTCTAGTAGTGTTTAGTTTCTTCACATATCTGTAGGCTTGTGCCTTTCGAAGCCGAAAGGCCAAAAGCCTGCCATCCTTGTTTCCATATTCATAATATTTCTGGTTGGCATAATGTAATTTCCATTCAATATGTTGATCTAACATGTTTTGTAAATCTTTTCTGGTGTTATTCAAGTCATCTCGAACATGGCGGGCACCCCCCAGTTTATAAAGGACCTCCAACTACTCTAATTTTAATTCTAGAATTTCTTTACGTGCCTTTTTAGCCTTGAGGCGTAGGAAATTATTTCTCCTCTCATTACATCTTTTAAGCCATCCCTAAAAAACATTTAGAGCCTGGTTCCTCCATGTTATTGTGTCTCTGATAGTCCTTAATAACCATTTGTATATGTGCTTGAAAATCTTCTTAGCCCAGCAGTGAAGCATTCATTCTTCAAAAGGTACACCTACTCCAATCACCCAACTGCAGGCTAAGAGTTACTGCGGAATGGTCCAAGACCAACCTAGGGTGATTGGTACAATCCTTTATTTTATACAAATCTGTGCTGCTGCATAGAAAATAGTCTATTCTTGAGTAGGAATCATTAGGACTCGAGTAAAAAGTATAGTCTTTCATGGGACTATGTAATTCTCCACTCATCTAGAAGTGCTAATTCTTGCATACCCCTTTAATGGTCCAGCTCATGTTCCTATTTGTGGATGTGACCTGCAAGGAGCAGTCCACCCAGGGGTTTAAAAATGCAATTGAAGTCCCCACCCAATAGAATGAGGCCCTCTCACAAAGCCGAGATTCTTTGAAATATTTTTCTATAAAATGATAGCTCAGTGTTATGGGGTACATAAATATTTATCAAATGCATCTTTTGAGGGAACAACTATCCGATAATGATTACCCTCTGCCACCTTCTAGTGTTTCCTCCATAATAATGTATAGTAGCAAGTCCCTCCTGAACAAGATTGCAGTTTCTGACCTTTTACCTGAGGGATGGGAGGTCCCTACTACTAGAGATGGATGAAGTGGACCCTATTCACTCTGCAAAGTGATTCGCAGAGAGAAGGTGAATTAGCAGAGTACTCCACAACGCGAAGCGAAGTACTGTGCATTAAACTGGGTAACGCAAAGTCCTTTGAAAACAATGACTTCACATTCTTCTGCCTTCCCAAACCACTACTCCACCAATTCTTAAGGTGAAGTACATTGAAAACAATGTACTTTGCCTCACTTCGCCTTGTTTTTAAGCTCCAAAGGTGAACTTTGCAGTGATTCATGGGATTTCAGGTCACATGGGATCTAGATTGTTCTGCACAGCCTCAGTTTGGGGTAGCGTGTGTAGGAACCTCTAGCAGACAATCTGCTCTGAGAGCTCTCTGTGATTCAAACCTTATAAAAGCTATAAAAAAGCCTTTTTAAGTCTTTATTTTTTGTGAAACTTTAGTTCATCAATTATAGGAAACCCTCCTGTGCTCATATCATTGAGTGTTTTTTGTTTGTGTGTGGATTTGAATGTTAATGTACAACTTTCAGTCTGTGTACTGAGAGACAGTGGAAGTGTGCTTTGGGGGAGGGGCGTTTCTGTGGTATAGGTAGATTAACTTGGAGAAAAAGACAGTGATTTCTGTTTTGGTGATATTTGTCTTGTATAACTGTGTTAATGTACACACAGTAATATTTTCAATAATTCTTGCCTTTTTTTGCTGATTGTTGTGGTACAGCAGTGCATAATTTTAGTTTGTTTAAAATATGTGGTTATATCACTGAAGTTTTCTATTTGCTACACATTACTTAGTGTGTGTGTGAGTATGTGTGTGATGCGTGTCATCAAATTGGACACCTTTTATTGTGCCGCATAATAATTTCAGCAATGTGAACCTGCTATCCACTGCAGCTGTGTGATTTTTGTACTTCTTTGTGGTATCTTTACTGTTACTGGTACTAGTGACTGTTACTGCAGCAGTGCAGTACACTGCCCCCTCCCCATAGCCTGCCCCAAACGGCAAAGGTATTCTTTTCCAGATTTGAATATCTGATGGTGAGCACTGGTTAGGTGTTGTGCCTTTGCATCTGTATCTTTACAGTGCACAGCGTAATCTTAATCTGTCTGTGCATTTGCATCTCTTTAGGGCCCAATCTCCATCTGTAACTTAAGTCACAGTTGTTTCTTTGGCTTCTCTTCAGAGTACTGGAAAGGTGTGGTGCATAATTCTGCATGAACACTGTACTCATTAATATGCGTTTTTAAGTCAGGATCATTATCACGAGTCACTCGTGATACAAATCACGTTCTTCATCATCATTGTCACAAATGCAGTCACAAATCACGATTCACGATCACGTCACGAATCACAACATTAATTTTTTTACTAGTTGCTTGGATGTATTGTAAGCATATTTAGTAGTATCTCTCCAGGCTACACCTCCCCACCATTGTGCTCATTAATGAGCATTTTTAAGTCAGGGAGTTTGTGCTACAGCTCATTGGGGAAGTACAGCCATAGGCATTCCTGTTCCCAATACAGTTCCCTATTGGTTATCGCACACCGTTGACACAGAATCACATTCTTCATCATCACGGTCGCAAATGCAGTCACAAATTCTGATTCACGATCATGTCATGAATCACAACATTAATTTTTTTACTACTTACTTGGATGTATTGTAAGCATGTTTTGTAGTATCTCTCCAGGCTTCACCACTACACCATTGTACTTATTAATAAGAGTTTTAAGTTGGGGAGTTTTGTGCTACAGTTCATCGGGGAAGTACAGCCATAGGCATTTGCGTTCCTTCCCATACAGCATGTGAGTTACAGTACTGTCAGTAGTGGTGGGCGAAGTGGCTCCAGTTTTCTCCGTGAAATGATTCACTGAGTAAAGCGGAATCTGCGATCTCCACAATGTGAAGCGGAGTACTTTGCTTCATAATGAGGAATGCGAAGTCCATTGAAACCAATGACTTTGCATTATTCAGCCTTCCCCAAACCACTTCTCCACCAATTTTAAGGTAAAGTACATTGAAATGAATGTAATTCACCTCACTTTGCCCAGTAATTAAGCTCCAAATGAAATTCTGCAGTTATTCATGGGATTGCAGGTCACATGGGCTCTAGATTTTTCGGCACAGCCTCAGTTCTGGCCTAGGTAGTGCATGTGTGCAGTGGTAGCTGGAGACAGTTTGCTGTCAGCGCTCTATGATTCATAGTCTCTAAAAGCTGTTTAAAATGCCTTTTTGAGTAATATTTTTGCTCAAAATTTAGTACGTCAATTGTAGGAAACCCTTCTGTGCTCATATCATTGAGTGTTTATTGTTGTGTGCGGATTTTGAATGTTAATTTGTATTTGTGGTGTAGGTAGATTAACTGTGTGAAAAAAACAGTCTTCCTGTTCTGGTTATATTTTTCTTGTATAACTGTTTTAATGTACACACAGTAATATTTTCAGTAATTCTTGAAATTTTTCTGCTGACTGTTGTGGTGCAACAGTGTACAATTTGTTTGCTTAAAACATTTGGTTATATTACTAAAGGTTTTCAATTTGCTACACATTACTTGAATGTGCATGTGAGTGTGTGTGTGTGCGATGTGTGCCATTAAATCAGACACCTTTTATTGTGTTATAGAGTAATTGCAGCAGTGTGAACCTGCTATCCACTTCACCTGCATAAACTTTTGTACTGCTTTGTGGTATCTTTGATGGTAGTGGATTGTTACTGCTGTGCACTAATCCCCCAACTGGCAAAATACATTCCTTTCCAGATTTGGATTTGTGACTTGTGAGCACTGGTTAGGTGTTGTTGTGCCTTTTTGTATGCATCCTTTGAGTGTGCAGTGCAATCTTAATCAGTGTGTTTGCATAGCACCATTAATTCTGGGAGACTGCATTTCTTGTTATGCCCTCATTTCACTTTATCAGCAATGAGGAATTTTCTGGACACAAGACAGTAGCATTTTGGGAAGGCAAATTAATTCTGGTGACTGTGTGTGACCTGACCACTGCGCGCATGACTGAGTGCACCATTAATTCTGGGAGACTTTGCATTTCTTGTCACACTCTCATTTCACTTCATCAGCACTGGGGAGTTTTCTGGACACAAGACAGTAGCACTTTGGGGATGCCAATTCATTCTGGTGACTGTTTGGGTGGGATGCTTCCAATATTGTTGTCACTCCACCTTACTTCATGTTTAAGGTGGAATGACAATGCGAAGTAATAACAACAGGACTAAGTGAGCCTTTCCTATGGAGCACTCCACGTAGCAAAGTGCCAACACGAAGTGACCACTTCATGGTCACTTCGTTGGCGAATTTTTAATTTGCTGCATCTCTACCTACTACCCCCCCCACCCAGGATCGTCTCAGCTTAGAATGTTCTACATCAGAGAGCTTCGTCTCCTGAAGAAAGCAAATGTCAGCCATCAACTGTTTAAGATAATAAAAACATAGAAACACAGAACATAGAAACATAGACTTTGATGGCAGATAACGACCGCTTGGCCCACCTTGTCTGCCCATTTCTCTACCTATTGGATAAGCAGATCAAGTTAACCAACAGCCTACAGTAGTGGCCACAGAAATTGCCAACTATTTCCAGATATTTTGCAAAATTTCTAGAGTTTCTCTCTGCTGCCCCTACTGTGGAAATGGAGAAAGCATGAGATATTTCTGGAAATATCACAGAAATTTCAGGAAATAGCTGGCAGTGTCTGTGGCTGCCACTGTACTTCTTCCTACACCCCACCTGAATTGCCTTATGTCTGTCCCATGCACTTTTGAATTCCCCCACTGTTTTTGACCCCACAGCCTCCTCAGGAAGGCCATTCCATGCATTTACCACCCTCTCTGTGAAAAAATAAATCCTCACATTGCCCCTGAGCCATCCCCCCTCTATCTTCAAATTGTGCCTCCTGTTCGTGCACATCTCTTTTTCTGAAATATGCTACCCTCTTGGACTTTGTTGATTGTTGGTTCCCTTGAGGTACTTGAAAGTTTCCATCATATCCCCCTCTCCCTCCTTTCCTTAAGGGCATACATATTAAGCTCCTTTAGTCTCTCTTCATATGGCTTCTGGTGCAGAACCTGCACTATTTTAGTTGCCCTCCTCCAGACTGCCTCCATCCTGTCTATGTCCTTGTGGAGATGTGGTCTCCAGAACTTCATGCAGTACTCCAGATGGGGTCTCACCAACTGTCTGTACAGAGGGATAACAACTTCCTGTTTTCTACTAGTGATGCCTCTCCCTATACATCCCAGTATCCCTCCAGCCCTCCTTGCTGCCTTCTCACATTACTTGCTTACCTTTAGGTCATCTGATATGACTACCCCAGATCCCTTTCCATTTTGTTGTTGTTAATACCTCCCCAATTGTGTACTCGTCACTGGGTTTTGTTTCCCAGGTGCACTACTTAGCACTTCTTTGCATTGAATCTAAGCTGCCATTCATTTGACCATTCCTCCAACCTTGCCAAGTCCCTTCTCATCCTTTCCACCCCCACTTGTGTAACAACCCTGTTGCAGATCTTTGTGTCATCTGCAAAGAGGAATACCTTTCCTTCCAGTCCCTCTGCAATGTCACTTATAAAGACATTAAAAAGGACCAGATCCGGTACTGAACCCTGTGTACCCCGCTAGTGACCCCCCTTTCTTCGGAGTGGAATCTGTTTACTATTACCCTCTGTGTACTGTTGTCCAGCTAATTTTTTACCCATGCTACCACCCTGGGACCCACTCCCAGACTGGCTAATTTGCTTATTAACCTTTTGTGTGGACTGTGTCAAATGCCTTACTAAAGTCTAAGTAGGACATGTCCACAGCCCTTCTTTGGTCTGCTACTTTGGTCACCCACTCAAAGAAATCTGTTAGATGTGTTTGACATGACCTTCCCACTGTGAATCCATGCTGCCTTGGGTCCTGTGCCTGCTGACTTCTAGGTACTTAACAATTCTTTCTTTCAGAAATGATTCCATCATTTTCCCTACCACTGAGGTTAAGCTAATAGGTTTGTAGTTTCCTGCCTCTGCTTTGCTAACACATTTGTGAAGGGGAATCACATCCACCCTCGTCCAATCCTTAGGTACTACACCATCCTCCCATGATTTGTTAAAAAGAGTAGTCAGTGGTGTCACTAGTTCTCCCCTTAGTTCTTTTAGAATTTTGGGGTGAATCCCATCAGTCCCCATTGCTTTGCCCACTTTCAGTTTTAGGACTTCTTTCAGAACCCTTTCTTCTTTGAAAGGATTGATATCGACTGCCCTATCCAGAGTACTTCTATTGATTGGATTAGGTACCTCCCCCTCCTCTTCTTTTGTGAATACTGAGCAGAAGTATTCATTTAGTATCCCTGCTTTTTCACTGTCACTGTCTGCCCACCCACTCTCACCTTTATTAAACCTCACTATCACCCCCTTAGTCTTTCTTTGCTCCTTAGTATACCTTTAAAAGGTTTTATCCCCCTTCTTAACTGAGTTGGCTATCTTTTCCTCGGTTTGGGCCTTTGATATTCTGACTGCCTTCCCCACTTCCTTCTGCTTTAACTGGTACAGTTCTCTGACCAGCTCCTTCTGTGTTTCCATATACTTCCTTAATGCTATCTTTTGCTCCCGAACCTTCCCCACTACCTCTGTTGAGAACCATAGTGATTTTTTCTTTCATTTTTGATTTGATTATTTGCGTCACACAAGGCTTGTTGCATCTGTGATGGCAGTTTTGATGTTTCCCCATTGTTCCAACACCCGTCCTTCTTGCCTGTTTGCTAGTGCTTTTCTGAGGCACTCTCCCATTTTGACAAAGTCAGCCCTCCTAAAGTCCAGTACCCTCACTTTTGTATGGCTTGAATCTGCAGCTGTGTTTATTGTGAACCACACTGTTTGGTGGTCATTTGTTCCCAGATGGCTACCCACTTCTAGATCTGAGATCCTCTCTCCATCCCCATTTGAGAGTACCAGATCTAAGATTGCTCCCTCCATAGTGGGTTCCAACACTAGTTGTCTGAGGCATGACCCCTGTAGGGCATCGGGAATTACCCTACTCTTGGATGTGGCTGCAACAACGGTGCTCCAGTTAACATCTGGCATATTCATGTCTCCCATCAACAATATTTCCCCTTTTTCTGCCATCCTAAGGATGCCTTCTATCATTTCTTGTCCATTTCCTCCCCCTGAGATTAGGGTCTGTATACAACCTCTGTGTGGATTGTGGTGCCATTTTCCATCTACAGGGTAACCCACAGTGCCTCCTCTCCTCCCTGTTTACCATTGGGTTCCATTGCTTTGATCCCTTCCCTTACATAGAGAGCTCTTCCTCTTCTTCTACCCTTCCTGTCCCTGCTGTAGATTGTGTAACCTCTTTAACAAATCATTGGAGGATGGAGTGGTGCCTGAGGACTGGAGGAGGGCAGATGTGATTCCACTTCACAAAAGTGGGAGCAAGGCAGAGGCAGGAAACTACAGACCTGCTAATTTGACCTCAGTGGTAGATAAAATGATGGAATCACTTCTGAAGAAAAGAATTGCTGAGTACCTAGAGGCCAGTGGGGCACAGGACAAAATGCAGCATGGAGTGATGGTGGGAGGTTCATGTCAGACACACCTAATAGATTTCTTTGACTGGGTGACCAAAGTAGTAGACCAAGGAAGGGCTGTGGACAACAGGATGCAGAGGGTGATTATAAATGGAGTCCACTCCAAAGAATTGGGGGTTACTAGTGGGGTACTGCAGAGTTCAGCACCGGGACTGGTCCTCTTTAATATCTTTATAAGTGACATTGCAGAGGGACTGGAAGGAAAGTATGCCTCTCTGCAGATGTCACATGGATCAGAAACAGGGTTGATGCACAAGGGGGGTGGAAAGGATGAGAAGGGACTTAACAAGGTTGGAGGAATGGTTAAAAGTATGACAGCTTAGATTCAATGCAAAGAAGTGAAAAACAATCCACCTGGGAAACAAAAAACCCAGGGGAAGAGTACACAATTGGGGGGGGTACTAACAACAACAAAAATGAAAAGGAACCTGGAGGTAGTCATATCAGATTACCTAAACATAGGCAAGCAATGTGAAAAGGAGGCAGTAAGGAGGGCCAGGGGGATGCTGAGATACACAGGGAGAGGTATCACCAGTAGAAAACAGGAGGTTGTCATCCCTCTGTGCAGACTGATAGTCAGACCCCATCTGGAGTACTGCATGCAGTTCTGGAGACCCCATCTCCACAAGTACATAGACAGGATGGAGGCAGTCCAGAAGAGGGCAACTAAAATGGCGCAAGGTCTACACCAGAAGCCACATGATGAGACACTAAAGGAGCTAAATATGTATACCCATGAGGAAAGCAGGGAAAGGGGAGACATAATGGAAACTTTCAAGTACCTCAAGGGAATCAACAAAGTCCAGGAGGGTAGCATATTTCAGAAAAAAATATGTGCAAGAACAAGGGGGAACAATCTGAAGATAGAGGGAGGATGGCTCAAATGTAATGTGAGGAAGTATTTTTTTCACAGAGAGACTTGTGGGATGCATGGGGTAGTCTTCCTGAGGAGGTCATGGAGTCAAAAATAGTGGGGGAATTCAAGAATGCATGGGGCAGATATAAGGCAATTCTAGTGGGGGGAGTAGGAGGAAATAGGCTGTTGGTTAACTAGGATCTGCAGCTTATCCATTAGGTAGAGAAATGAGCAGACTAGGTGGGCCAAGCGGTCCTTATTTGCCATCAAATTCTATGTTTCTATGTTAATGGGTGAATTAAATCCCTGAACATTCAGGGATGCAACTGTCCAAGTACCCATCTATGAACATCTGCAATACATCTTACATATTGTGTTACCACCCCCCCCCCTCCCAGGCCAGGGAGTCTTATCCATTCCCAGAAAGCCTTCAGATATGGACAGTGTTGAATATCCAGCCACTGAACATACGACTTAGCCATGTTTTTTTGGTAAAATGTACATGTGCAACACAGAAAACCTGCAAGCAATCATCATAACAATTGAATAACTTCAAACCAACATGAAAACTTGCATATAAAAGCTTCCTATGTGGAGAAAAAAAGGAATGATGACACCCGGCTTTACACATGGGGGTGTAGCATTAGCTACTGCACCTGCAAACTATGCAGGTCTGACCTGAAGGTGTCAGAATATAACCATCACTATCCACAGCAGTTGAACATTAGTGATGGGGTTAACAGTTCACTACCGTGGATCCAGGCTGCCACCCAAGTGAGTATGGGCTGCCTTATAACTGGTACAGCTGAAAAATTTGTTTAAACCAGCCTCATTTTGATGCCATTGAGGGCTCCATTATCTGATTTTTCCAGGTGGGCTCCATGTACCCAGCCCCATCATCTAATTTCTGCAGGTGAGTTTAGAACTGCCCTCCCTGGAAAATTACAATTCATTTTCCTACTAATTGTCTACAGTGATCTGTAATAAATTTGAAATACTTCTCAAGACTACAGAGCTACATTTTGTTAGAACATTCAACAAGAAAAGTGGAGAAAAAAGAAGGAAAGTGAACTGCTTAGTGCCCATCTCCTTCAGCAACCAGCAAACTGATTCCCCCTTCAATCTACAAATGTACCCCCTAACAAAATGTCTCATAAAGTTCTCTAATTATAGTACTTGCAGCATGTCCCAATTCTTAAGTCCAGTGCTATCATTATAAATTCAAATTAAGAATTAACTGGTTGGAAACTTGCTCAGGGTCAACTGTGACTGCTGCTGTATTTCACTATTGTGTATCTTATCATGAGGGAAGTGGTCTTTAATGGTAAAAACTTAGAGGGAAGGAGATGGAATTCGAGTGTGGGCCTCGCCATGCACAAAACAACCCCAAGAGGATGCCTGCCCAAAGTAAGGCTCTTGTGTCTGTCAGAAATCTAAAATAAAAAAGTTGGGCCATGTCAGTGGGCAATAGGAAAGACCAAGCTACCCCCAAGATTGAAAATAAAACAGGTCTTACCCGGTCCCTTTAGCCCATAAGCAAAGTATCCCTCATTTGTCTTGAGGGGAACAACATGATCTGCTGTTAGGCTATTCACGTAGAGCTTTTGCCCAGTGATCCATCTCCTCCTTCTTCCTCCTGTGGCCCAGCTTTATTCTCTCTCATTAGCAGCTCTTTCAGGTCCCTGCTGAGATGGGAGGGCCATGAGACAGTAGTAGCTTGTGAACGTTTCAGCTTTCCTGCTCTGCACCATGCCATTGAGGTGATTTTGTATTCCATGATGTCAGTGCATAGATCTGGGTAGTGGAGACCAAGTTTTCACATAGTGGGGGCAGCCTCCCTCAGGAATTCAAACATAGTTGGCCCTTTTTTGGTATGGATCTGAAGCTGAGATGGATAGAAAAGTTGGATATTGATTTTCTTTTCCTTGGCTTGCTTTATCTCTTCTCTCACTTGACGCCTTTTATCATTTAAGTGGTCCAAAAAGTCTTGATAAAAAAAAATCTTTTGACCATCTAGTTGTAAGTCTTTCTTTTTCCATGCCGTTTGTAAGACTAGTTGCCTGTTCTGATAGTTCAACATCCACACTATTGTATAGTGGGGGCAGGCAGATCGTTCCGTAGGTTTCAGTGCTAATGAGCAGTGGGCCCATTTAATTAAGAGTGGCACATTGTCTCGTATTTTAAGTACGCTCTTTAATATGTGCAGCACCGAGTCCTCTACTGAAATGTAAGTCTTTTCCATATCCTCGGGAACTCCATAGAACCAAAAGTTGTTGAGACATGCATGGTTTTCCTGGTCCTCTAGTTTGGATTGCAGTTCCCTCTCCCTTGCCAGTAAATAGAGCACTGCTCTATCATGTTGACTTGTGGAGTCAGCCAGAGTTTCTATGGCTTGCTCTGCCGCTGTGGTACGGTTGTCTATTTTTTTCATGTTTGCCCTTAGGTCTGCAACTGAGGATTTGACTCAGTGAAGCATTTTGATAATGCTTTCTAATTTTGTAAGTATTGTTTGCTGTTCACCTAGATCCATACTATCTTCTGAATCAGCAATGCTGGTGATGGGAGAAACTGGGCATGAGCCATGAAGTAGGCACAGATGTTTATTAACCATCCATCAGAGCTTTAATTTTGGACGAAAGAGAGTTTTTATCTCTCACTTTGTTGGTTGCCATCTCTGATCAATAATGCCAGACAAATTAGGATTGGATGTGTGTAGATTGCTGTTTTTTCTTTATTGAATGTTATAGCGGCCCCACGGAGCTCTCCGACTAAGCAGCCATCAGTTCTGTGATGTCAACAAAAGTCCCCTTTATAGTAAATTCAAAAACACATTAAATCTCCAAATACCAAATATGTGTAGAGCTGGGCAAGCCTTAATTTTGTGAAAAAGAGCTAAGCCAGAGCTTAGCAAAGGCTCTGGCTTGGCTCTTAGAGCCAATCACGAGCCAAGCCGAAGGGTACTGGAAATTCAAAAACTGATCTGTTATTCAGAATTTCATACTGGAATAAATTCCCGTAATGTATTTTCCATATTGATGTAACTGCTTCTATCAGTGTGACATAACCTAAGTGGACTGACCTGAATTTAAAATTAAAGCAAGTCCCTTCCAACATTACATGTGGTGATGTTTGTTTGATCATATGGTAATCTTTCATACCTTTTTCCAGTCAAAATATGTTCTGCTTCTTTACAAGAAAATTCCTTTGTGACATTCTTATTCTCTGTTACTTTATTTTTTAAAGACAAATGATTCCATTCTCTAACACACAGACAACATATTTTGTTTTATATTTTTATTATTTTCTATAATGTTTCAATGAAAAAATTTCATTTGAACATACACTATGCCTGGTCCACCAGCGAAAAAATGAGCATCCAAAGGATACTTGAGGGTTGAGCACATGCCCTCAAATAAGGTTCAGTAGGGTGTGTGTGGCATAACTCACCAGCTGTCCATGCAAGCCACTGGTAAGTGTTTAGAACGCAGGTAGTTTCTTATAAAACCATTCCATTCATTTATAGAGGCATGCAGTATTTCAAGCTTTATTTCTGCCCACTGGAAGGACAATAGCAACATGTAAAGTAATATTATAAGTAAAGTGACAAGTACAGTGGAAAATGTAATTAAGATTCCATTACCTGGAAGTAGGCAAGCGATAACACACAGTGTCATGCATACTCAGATAATACCTGCCTTGAGTTTGTTATGGGTCGTGGGCTGAAGCTGAATGCCTTCAACCACCCAGGAATGCCCTCATCAGAGCATAGCCACATACTCTGTAGTATGTTATGACACTTACACAATGTGCACAAATTATCTGGGGAAAAGAAAAAAAAACATGACAATGATGCAGGTCTGCAGTCACTGGTAAATAATGCACAACAATGTGGTGTGCTGTACTAATAATACAAGAAGATCCTTCATACCTGTTTTATAAAAATTAGTAACAGGTTTTGGAGAGGAAGGCACACTGAACTGAGGTGCATTTATACATGTGACCAAGGGGAAGAGAAGGGTGCTGCAGAGGACTAGAGAAGGAAAACTCTGATCCTTCCAGTAAATGGCAGTATGGACAGTGCGCCAACAACAAGGCATGTGATTAGAGATTATTCAATCAATGCAAGCATGCCCAATACTTTATACAACAGCAACAATGTAAAATACTATATTTTAATTTGTTATGCACTGTCTTGATTTGTGCTTCTTGAAAGGTTGCAGCCATACTTTCAAATTTCAACCTGCCGTAATTATGATACATTACCACTGTGCTTCATAAATCAGGTCAAATGAGCAGAATATGCAAATATTTCTTATTATACATTTTTCTATCAAGTTAGTTCAACATTTTAATGGTTTGTACATTTAAAAATAGCTTTTACCATGTGGGGAAGGTCAGCAAACCTTTGCTGAGCAAGGTCAGCATAACTTGTGTGAAACTCATAGTGCCATGCACAGCAGCTGACAGGTATGCCTGGTTAAAAACAGAGTAATTCTGGTTACACGGACATCAAAGAAACTAATTGGCTTACACAGTCAGGAACATTGGTACATATATCGCTACTACTAAATCAAAGTCCAAACATTACCATACAATATAAGGACATGCAGGATTCTGATGACTTAAATACAAAACCCGCAGTCATTCGCATGCATGCAATGTAAATTTCTCTCAGAAATCAATCCCCCAAACTCAGCAGGACACTGATGATCAGAGTTGCTTTTATTTATTTTTTTTGGGGGGGGTGAGGACCAGTCCTGGCTCCCCCAAAGCAAACAAATATTAAACTAAATGAAGATAACATTGGTTTGCACTTGGGGGCGTGCTAGTGGGAATGTTGGTTGTGGTCATGTCTACTGCCCTGAGTGGCATCCAAATTAAGGGGCCCTGGCTCTGCCCTTAGTTTCTCAGACCAAGCTGGCAGACAATGGCACACAGTAATTGCTTTCATCAGCCTGTTCCCTGCACTTCAAACTGCTGTTTATATGTCAACTTAATATATTATTTTCAAAACCTATTCATTTTTTTGTGTTGCTTCCCCATATAAATTTCTTCAATTTAGAATTCCATTTTTAGTCGGTGAACAGGGACCTCAATTTTAAGGCTCTTTTGCATGTATTTGCTTTAATGAAAACTCCCTCATCCCCCTAGAAATTCTAGTATTTCCAAAATGGACATCTACGTACCATTAGATTAATATGCTGTGGTTGGTGGGGGAGTTGGATTTAAGGGTGTACTATTAAATCCCAATAGGGGAGCTTGCAAAAACAAACCAACTTCTTAGCTCCAGGTTTGCTCATAGACGGAAAAGTGAAGAGCCATGAAATCAAGAGCACACTGTAAGGTAAATGAAACCTTAAAAAATTAAATGAGCGAGTAACTGAGATATAAACTTAGTTTTGATTCAAATGGCAATGTAAAGGGGGAAGGAGGGAGTTTTCATTAAAGCAAATGCATGCAGAGGAGGCTTAAAATTGAGGTCACTTCACAGATTAAAAATGAAATTCTGTTTGTGGAGATATTATTCAGAATCAATTGAAGAAAAATATCGTATGGGGAAGTATAACAGAAAGGAAAAGGTTTTCAAACAATATTTTAGTTTGACATAAAACAAATAGTTTAGCACAGGGAAAATGCTATTCCATTTATAAGAATATATTATACCATACTGAGAATGATGGGGGCTGCTTGACAAAGTCATCTTCATCAGCTATACTTGCAATTTAATTTAAGCCCCAGCAGAGGCGTCATTTCAGCAAAATCATAGGGGTAGCAAGGTGGGGGGGCATGATGTGGGCGGGGCCACGGTGTGGGCAGGGCCAGACAGGGTGGCATTTGTCAATGTGACATAGAGCTAGTTACCAAGTTCTGTACCTTGGCAGATGTTGCCCACCATCATTATGTTGTTTTAGTGCTACGTTGTTCATTAAAGTTTTTATTTTCCTATTCCTGTGTCATTATTGTCTCCAGGACAGTGGTTCGCCCACAGCTGTGGGTGGGTGTGGCACATTTGGAAGGGCCTTGGGGCATTCAGGGGGGTTTCATGGGAGGGACTTGGGGTATTCGTGGGGGACTCCATGTTGATTGGGCGGTGTGTGTGTTGTGCACTGGAAGTACAATTGTATTGGGGTCCTGCCTGTGTGGGATGGGTGTTGCTGCCATGTTGGTGCCTCTGTTGATGGCAGTTCAGAATTGCCCAGGTGCTGCTCGCCTGGGCAGAGAGCTGTACCATCCATATCAGTCCTACACCTATGTGACTGTGCACCTGCCCGGGTGTTCCCCATCATGGTGCTTGTTGTGTGTCCTGTGTGTGCCCATGGTGGGACAGACAGTTTTGCATCATCCTTCTCCTTCCACAGCATCCTGATCTGTCTGGGAACCACTACATGCCATGGTGTGAAGCTGCTTAAAGAAGCCCTCTACCTGCTGCAAATATATGCACCTCACGCCTGTGCCTGGCTGTCATACCTGGCTTCACGAATGCACATTCGGGGGTACTGCACATGATGCTACGTGGCCATGCCCCTTGGACACACAGTGCATGGATTGCCTACATGTGTCCGCATGCATGGTTCTTGCATGCCTCCTGGGTGTGCCATCACACATATGCCCTTTTCGTGTGTGTGTTGCCCATCCTTGTGCACGCCACTTAGGCTCCGTGCATTGGGCCCACAGTTTGTCCCTCAGTAACATCACTGGAGACTAGGAGGGAGAGAGGGGTCATTATAGAGACATTGAAGTTTCTGAGAGGAATAAACAAGGTTCCCTCCTCGGATCTGTTCATCAGGGTTTACAACTCCAGTACCAGAGACACAAGTGGAAGTTGAGGGGGGAGCTTCAGGAGGAAGCTCAGGAAACACTATTTTTTTTTCTTTACCAGGAGAGACACACTAAGCTGAAACCTTGTTTACAGGTGCAACCTGGGAGCACAAGAAAGTTAAGTGACTTGCTCAGGGTCACACAGTATGCAAGTGGGGGCTCTGGGATTCAAACGCAGGTTTCCAGGTTTGCAGCTCAGAGCCTTTAACCACTGTGCTACACTGCCCACCATTTTATGGAAAGGGTAGTGGAACAGAGCCCACCTAATAGTCAAACCACTGAGTGCAACATGCCTACATACTGTGCTCATCAATCTGTGCTTTGTTTAAACCCAAGTACTGTTAAATACTCAATTCTACCATTTTTTTAAAAAAAGGAGAAAATATGATATTTTCTCCAGAAACACGCAAGGCTTTCTAATATTACTTTCTCAAAGTGTTTATAAAAAATCCTTTAAGGTTTTTACTAAAAAGAAACCTCATAAACCGTATTCCATTTTACTTTTATATCAAACTGAAAGCCACGTCCAGTTTTATGTTTTATTTGTTATTTTCTGCTCCCCTTAAGGGTTGTATCATAGACCAACCTGCCAGGAAAAAACATTCATAAATGCTTGTTCCATTAGCTGGTACTGAAATTACAAAAATGTTTTTTATCATTAATACCATTTTCGCTGTTATGAAGTGGAACCTATTTGTTTGACAGCGTGGGACAGCATTTTCTATAAGATGTAAAGGTTTTCTATTATGTAAAGGTTTTTTGTTCTTTGTCTTTTGTATTAATTTGTTTTGATAATTGTAAATAATTTCACTGACACAAAGTGTAACTTGTCAATCATGTGATATCACTTTTATGAGACGATTTACAGTAACTTGTCTGTTTCCCCCATCTCTTGATGAAGCCTTGACAGGTGAAGCACTGGGCTTCCTATCTAGTGACTGCAGTTCCATAGAAGAAATTCAAAAAGAAAAAGCCGCGAATCAGCCTCAGTAACCGGTGCAGCCAAATGAGCAGCCCGCTCGAAAGGTTAATGGAGGTCAGACCAAAAGGAGCGCACTCCATGCTTCTTATTTAATCTTGTGCTTTTATGAGGACACTTATCCCCAAAACAAAGTGAAATCACTGAGCTTAAAACACCATCTCTTTAGGTTTAACTTGTTAAATTAACTATTTTTTGGATGACTCAAGTAGAAGAAAGACCACTGCAGCATTACGCCATTCATTTGGACTCCGCTTCTTAAAGCATGTTCCCAGAATACAAAGTTGTTGTATTAGTAAATTCACTGTTTTTTGGTTTTTTTTTAAATAACTCACGCAACAGCAAAGCTGCTATAGCGCTATGCCATCCGTTTAAATAATTCTGCATCTAAAATCATGTTTCCTGCTGGAGCTCAAACAAAATCTTAATATAAAAATCCAAAATTTCAAGTAAACGCACACTTTGCCAGTCGTGGTCCATTTTTTTATCAAAGCAAAAAATAGTTTATCTTACCAGCTCTGTCTTCTCCTAGATGCCATGCTTGCTTAATAACTTCCCTACCGAAAATTGCTTGCTACGTGACATCTTATCTGTTATCCTCTCAACCAGGCTGAGATAATGTGTACAGCACGCGCCATGCTAGCGTCCACCATACCAGCACAGACTCCTGAAACCAAACCTCCTCCACACAGTCTGCCTACAGCACAAGTGCACTGGCCACATAGCGCCCGAGGAGGCAAAAAAGTGTTTTTTTTTTAATCGGCTGTGTCGGAGGTCAGTGAGCGTCCATTAAGCAAGGACAGGGGTCACAAGCTCTGTCATAGGGGTCACAAAATTTTCATAGGGGTCGTGAATGCGACCCCTGGGACCCCTAAATGACGCCTCTGAGCCCCAGTAACTGCAATACTGTACTACTCGATAGGGGGTAAAAGATAAAGTACACTGTTAAACATCAAATACTGACAGAGTTGCTGCCTCACCACTCATACTGTCTCAGTCCCTCATGTTTGAAAACAAAAATCCCAGCTATTTTAGTCAGAGTTCAGCAGTGAGAATCACCCCCTGTAGCTCCAGCATTGTCCGGACCCTTGGTGGTGTCTAAGTTAACAGTCCAAAATAGACCGAAAAATTAGTACTGCTGCTAAGTGACTTTCTTTCAGCATTCGACCCTAGCTGAATAATAATGGAGTTGATTGCTGGACAGTTTTGGTTCTCAGACTCTGCCCATTCAATAACAGCCAGACAATTAGGTTAAAGATTACCTTGACCTAACCTATAAAAAGGCAAACCAAGTCATGACTTACACATCTGTTTGGCACCAATAATTCTATGCATGCAACTTCATTGACTTTTTTATATTTAAATCATCATTTGGCTCAGCTCATCTGTGGCTTGCAGTTTAACAATACAGACAAGCCAAGGTGAGCCACGTCTTTGCCTTGAGCATGGGCTCACCCAAGTATAAATCTGTGACTACATACTAATCACTACCTTTCTACAATAAATAGGTTAAACCATCTTATACCATAAAAAGTGCATAATATAAATACTGCAAAAGGAAGGAATCCCCAAATTGGGGGGGGGGTGGACAAACATAGGAAAAATATTCAATTTACAAAAAAGCACATAAGATCCGAAAGAGTAGAACAAATACAGAAAACTTAATCTTAAGTTTAAAACGGGACAAAAATAGGAGACAAAAACTAAACTAGATTATGGCTGTGCAGTATATTTTCTTCATTCATGATAATCAGTATTGCAGCTACTGCACACATCTTTCATAATCTTAACCAATTTTACGAATGTGTTCATTTGGGGCACCATCGTCCTTGTGCGCATTCATCTACTGGACTTACCACCTCCCTTCTCCTGCTAGAAATCCCGCTCCTATGCAACCCAGCATCCAGCTAGCCTTGCCTACTGCCTTGTCGCACTGCCCTGTCACCTTGAGTTTATCAGATAGGATTACACCAAGGTCTATCTCTTGCTTGTTAACTGTGAGTACTCCCTATCTTACATATAGCCCTTGTGTTTCCACACTCCATGTGCATGACTTTGCACTTTCTGGCATTGAAACCCAGCTGCCATTCCCTAGACCACTCTTCTAGCTTCCCCAGAACCGTTTACAATTTCTCCATCCCCTCCTTGATGTCCACTCCACTGCAGATCTTTGTATCATATGAAAAGAAACAAACCTTCCCCTCCAGTTCCTTAGCAATCTCACTCATGAAGGCATTGAAGAGGACAGAACCCAGTATGATCACTGTGGTATTTCACTGCTCACTCTCCACTAATCCTCTGAGTGACTGCCATTTACTACCACCCACTGCCTTCTGTCCTTCAACCCATTACACACTCAGTTCACCACCTTCTCCCTTACCCCCAGGCTGCTAATTTTCTTTATTAGCCTCCTGTGTGGTGCAGTCTCAAAGGCCTTATTGAAGTCCAGATATGCCACATCCACAGCCCTCTCCTAATCCACCTACCTAATTACCCAGTCAAAGAAATCTTAGAGAGTTATTTGACATTACCTCTGCCCTGGGGCTCATGAGTGTTTGTTTAATTAAATATGCTGTATTAGCATTTGAACAAAGTAAAATAACAATCCAAAACTAAATAACAACAAGACATACACAACAATGCCCTACCACTCCCCATCCCTGTGACCCACCTTTGAATAATAAAAAACACAAAAGTCTAGCTCCACCAACTTTTACAAACACATAATCCATAGGCACATATTACATGTCAGCAAAAACTAATGAAGTGGTTGAAAGAAAAGCTAAAACGCTATGCATCAAGACTTCCAAAGGCAGATATAAACCTAATTTAACTGTATCAGAGTCTGTACCATCACTTGTCTGAAATCTGTGACCAAAATGGTCAAATCATGTCACAGCTGCACAGAAAGTGGTACAACATACCATCATCTGATTAACACCTGGTACATCAATCTTGCTCAAGTTTATGCACCTGATGCACTTTTCTAGGCATATAATACATATTTTGTATGTTCTTATATTGTTGCAGCCTAAAATAATTCTGTGCATTGTATTTAAAAATGTCTGACCATAGTTTCTGCCAGCCAGCAGCATCTAACATTAATCCCAATTTTCTTGACCAATAGGGGCTTGCTCCATTGAGTTTGTGTGGCTCTAAATCCTGATAACATAAATATAAACAGGAGAACAAACGAGGCTGACTGCTGTTCTCCAGTGATTTACACAATATTTCACCATTGACCTGGGATCAAAGGGGGGGGGGCAGAAGGACAAGACGCAGTGTCTCAACTGAAAAAACTGAAACATGAAAGCTGAAGATACTCCTGTTTGAGCCTTAAAAGAATGGAAAGGAATAAAATAATTATTTTGAATTAAATGGGCCAGAGAAGGGATATTCATATGCTGCCAATGGATCAGATTTAGAACTTCACCACTGATTGTAAAGTGTGAATTAAAGAACAATGTCCGGGAAAGATATTTTTGAAGGGAAAGACCCATTCATCTACATATTTGCCTGTGAGCTCGAACCAACAGCATCAACGGTGTATTCCTCAGTTGATGAGGCATTCATGCCTGGGAGAAAAATAATAGTGAATGGAGCTGGATCCCACAGTAACAAACTAGATCTTCTTCCATAATTAACCAATGTGGCTTATAATGCCTTCCCCCTCCACCTATTAGCAGGATGCCACATCAAATATGTACCCTGCCATGTGAATTGTCCTGCCTTCAGCATACTGAGAGGTTATGGAATATGAGGCGACACGTTTATTGTGACAACCTCAATCCCAACTTGCAATGATAAAGGATGGGAAAACAGCTAGGCTGAATTTTGCCCATCTTCTGGATCACGGGGTCTGGGTTATTTAAAAGCAGCTAAGAACTCTGCCTGGTGATTTTCAGCCTGAGATAAGTCAGGCTCTAGGATTCCCACTAAAGTCCTAGAGCAAGAATGTCTGCCTTGTCATCATGATGAGTTATGTGGGAAACACTGCTTTTACAGTATGTGTATTAAATTTATATGAGGCAAACCAACTGAATTCCTAATCACATACAGTTCTTCAGGAATAGACAATTGGGATTCTGAAATTTGAAGTAGTAGGTCTTCAGGAAAAATTGATGGTTTATTTTGCCAGACACCAAATGGTAAACCTTTAATGGTATTTGTATGATTAAGTCTGATGGTCAATGTTGCCAAGTAAAGGTTAAATAGTAAAGGGGAAAGAGGACAGCCCTGTCGGGTGCCTCTGGACAGTTTAATGGGATTTGACAAAACTCCATTACACTGGACATGAGCTGTGAGGGACAGATAAAGGACTTTAACCCAATTAATAAAACAGCCCAGGAGAATAAACATTTTCAATACAACAAAAAGGTAATGCCACGCAACATAATTAAAAGCCTCCAATATAACCTGATCAAAAGCCTTTTCTGCATCCAGGGAGACCAAAATGTCTGGAAGGCTGGCCTCCTGGGACACAGAAATAAGATAGAATATCTTTCTAAGGTGGACACTGGGCAACCTTCCTGACATGAAACCCATTTGCTCTGGGCCAATCAGGGCCTGCCAGACAGTTTCCAATCCATGGGCTAAGATTTCAGCCAACATTTTAATATCAACATCAATGAGGAAACTAGGGCAATCAATTTTAGCCAAGTTGTTCCACTTAACAGGTTTAGGAATAACTGAAATCTTGGCCTCTAAGAGGGATGCATCAACAATTCCGGTGGTATAAATGCCATTGAAAAAATGAGTGAAGATTGGGGTAAGTTCTTGGGAAAAAGTGCTCGTGACTAGTGATGATGGTACACCCCCCTTTGACACTGTCCCTCATTAAAAAACCTAGTGATCACATTGGACCCTTCCCTACATTTCTCCCTTCATGTGACCACCATCTGCAGAGAAGTTAATGTCAGGTTGGGACTAGTGTATTGTGCTTGTCATAACCTCATCCTTTCCACTCGAATCTGTGTAGCTAGGTGCATTTTACTTCCTAAGCTTTAGTATGGTCTTCTTGTCTTCTCAAACTTTTCTAATCATATTCTGCATAAATAGGGTGTGGTGTATAATAATATCTGTTCCTTTGCTCTAGCCAGTAATCGACTAGTCCACCACTGTACCCTATATTCTAAACTTGGAGGGCTTCCTCCTGCTGGTCAATGCGACCTCTTCCTTGGAGGCATCATTTATAGTATTATAAACAACCAATCCTCTCATCTCTAGCCTACTACTTGGTTTCATACAGATTTGCCTACCCTTTAAGGTCCACAGATATTGACTCGCTAACTATCCCTCAGACAAAGACCAAGCATGGAGATGCAAACTTTGTTGTTTCTTTTATTAATTTATTTGTATCTAGGATTAATACCTTTGAGCTAAAAGCTCATTTACAAAGGTTCCACATTGTTTAGTACAGTACAGACACATAGAGCAATTTACAGTTAATTATAAACAGAGTTAAGAATATGCCATATCAGGATTTACAGATTTTGCAGCGAATGGTGTACAGTTCACATAAAATGAGAGTTACACAATAAATGAGTACAAACATAACAGCAGAGAAATAAACATTTGAATGTTCACAAGTTAACAGATATGCAATGTGGAACTGTTATGCAGCATAGCAGATAGAGTAGGGGGGAAAAGTACTGGGAGAAGAGTGGGAGGAGGTAGGGTAGAGGTCAGAATGGCTAGAGTCAGGTAATAGGCAGTAATGGGGAGGAGGAGGACTAGTCAGGAGGTTGAAGATAGTTGGAGGAGGAGCCGCCACAGAGGGGCCTTGTCAGAGAGGTGGTAGAGTCAGTCAGTGCTGAGGAGTTCAAGGGGAGTTAGGTAGGGTAGGAGGTATGGAGTGGGGGTAGGTAGGGGCCTACAGGGGTGGGTAGGATTGGGGGGACCAGGTAAGGAAGGTAGTAGGGGAGCTGGCGCAGTGGGGTGGGAGGTAAGTGTGAGAGGGATGGTGGGAAAGATAGGGGGATGTGCCAGTGATGGCAGGTGGAGGGGGGAATGGATAAGATCTCATGAGGGGCAAAGGATGAGGGCGAGAGAGGGGTATCTGCCCTAAAACTGTGGAATAATGTCCCAACTACCAGTAGACATTGCACAACTGCTGATGCTTTCTGAAAACAGTGCTGATCTAACCTACTCCAGATGTATGCATGTTCCTGACCCTAGGCTTCTAAACTTTGGTCCCTATATACCATTTTTTGCCATCTGTAACTGCATAGCACGTTACACTTTGAATTTGCCTACATTTGAGAAATAGTCTGTCATTCTTCCCTGTCCTGAGTTGCCTTGTACTCATTGCCTCTATCAGGTGACAATTTATCTGAAGGTCATTCTGCAAGTTATTGCTCAAAACTGAATTGTAATTTTCTTCCCATATGTTTCTGTATTCCAATGTTGATATGTTGTTATGCATACCAATGTTGTTGTTATTGCCCTGGCATGTACTGAAAATGTCATTGGTTTGTACTCTCCCAGGTCTTGCCTAAAAACATGCAAATGTTTGCCTTTTGCACCTTACCTGGTAAGCAAAAACTAAATAAATAAAAACTGGTGGAAAAGCCATCTGGTCCAGTGGCTTTGTTAAGTTGTAACACTTTAATCAAGACTGCTACTTCCTCAGCTCTGAGGGGGCCATCCAGTTGAGCTTGTTGAATTTGATTTAACTGAGGCAAGTGTAAAGGACCCAGAAAGTCATCAAGGGCCTTGTCTATATCCTCAGCTACAGAGGAGGCAGTATAAAGATTTTGGTAGAAATCCCAAAACCTGTCAGCTATTTCCCTCACCTTAGTAGTGAGGGTACAGGCCACAGCACATCTAATCCCACAGATTAACATCCTAGATTCTAACTGCTGAAACTGGAGAGCCATCAGTTTACCATCCTTTTCCCACTGCTCAATATATTTAACCTTGCTTCAGAAAATGGCTAACTCAGCTTTTCATTGAGGAACACAGAGAATTGTGCCCTAAAAGAGTTCAGTGTATGCCAGGTAGCTTCCAGAGCAGTGGATGTAAGAACAAACGCTGTATCTCTGGTCTCCTGAAGTATGATGTTCACTCTATCCTCCCTAATTTGTTTATGTTTTGTGGGCAATCTAATTATTTGCCCCTCAATACACTTTTAGCCATGGCCATTAAGATTTCTGGTCTAGTTGTTGAGTCCTCATTATCTCAAAACTATTGCTACATCTAGTCCCTAAGTTTATTCACAATGAATGGGCCAGTTAATACTTAGATGTTAAACGTCCAAGTATTATCAGCTTCTACTTCTTTGCTAAGATCTATTTGAAGAGTAATCGGGTGGTGATCAGAAATAACCATCGATTCAGTTTCACAAGTGCGTACTCCTGTTAATGATTCCTTGTGAAGCAGGAAATAATTGATTCTAGAGAAAGTATTATGAGGTCTAGAATAAAAGGAAAAAGCTTTGTCATAGGGTGTAATATATAGACAAACACAGGTACCATGTGCACAAACCTGTTTTGTGGGGGTGCTGACTTAGTTCATTTTTATCACTTCTTATAACACAACACACGGTAAAAGCTGGAAGCGTGGCTTTTCCTGTGTGTTGGGTGTAATATACACTGGGGGTCAAGGACACTAAGTGTATCTACACACTTCCTGAGCACACGTTGTCCTGGTCACAAACCTTGCTGACCCTTGTCTGACTTATTAATGTCAGGGTCTAGACCTAAAGTCCAGTCTTCACCCAGGATCAGAGGAAGGGAGGTGAAGAGAGCCAAAACAATAAAAAATTTAGTAAAAAAAAGGGTGGGAGAATCTATATTAGGACTACAAACAGAACCCAAAACATGTTCTGTCTTCCTCAAGTGGCCATGGAGAAATAGAAATTGTCCCTCCAATTCCCCTATCTCCTTCAAAAGAGTAAAACTGATACATTTGGTGATTAATATGGCTACTCTTTGCTATCTGGAACTAGTCTCTGCCATGTAAACTTGACTGACCCATTCATGGCAAAAAAAATGCCGTATTTGTGTCCTTGGAATATGTGTGTCTCTTGTAAACATGCAATCATAGCAGCAAATGTATTTAAATATTTTAAGACACTGTTGGCCCAATTCTCAAAGCTCCAGCAGGGCACAGGGGCTTGCACCACAAAGAATGGCACTAAGTGCCCCTTGTGCCTAACAATGCCCTGGGAGTAATTCTCAAAGGCAGGCTGCATCAACCGCAGGCTGTCTGCCCAAAACAGGACTTACACCATCCCTGCACCCAGAAATGGACTGTGACAAAGCACTAGTGGGCATGTGGCAGATGCAAGCTGCCACAACCCTATAAATGCAATTCTCAGAACTCTCCTGGTGGGAGACATTCTAAGTACCCTTAGACCAGCCAAGGCTGGTCTAAGGGTACTTAGAATATTCTTCTCTGGGAGAGTTGCCTGATTGTGGCAACATGCCAGGTCCCGATCTCCCTTAATCACATTATTAAAAATGGAGTATCATGCCCCGACCCCACATGATCACATTATTAAACTTAAAAGTCCATGCCCCAATCCCCAATCCCCCTTGATTACATTATTAAAAATGTAGTATCATGCCTCGATTCCTGTGATTACATTATTAATTGTATAGTTCCATGCCCTGATCACTTATCACCCTTGATCACATTATTAATAATGTAGTATCATGCTCCGATCCCTGATCTCCATTTTTACATTAATAATAGGTAACATACATGCCTCCTTCCCCATCTCTGATGTTTCCAGTATGAATAAGACATACGTCCAATGCCCCCTTCCCCAACCCCAAAGCTGCCAGCACTAATATTATTGATCAGAGCTGGCAACCAGCACAGCCTACCTGGGTTTGAATCCCACAGCCACCTAGGTGCATACTGTGTAATCCTGAGCAAGTCGCTTAACTTCCTTGTGCTCCCAGGTTGCATCTGGAAACAAGCTTTGGCTTAGTGTGCTACTTCAGGTTAAACAATGTTCGCTTTCCCTTCCTCCTAAATTATGCATTCCAATTGACCAGATTCTGAAAAAAGTTAGGCATTCATCCTCATTACAATGACAGTTGAGGGAGTTTAATAGCCACACTGGCTCCAGGAAACTAACATCAAAGCAGCTGGATCAAGGAGAAAGGGTAAACAAACTTGGCAGACCCTGTGAGATGAAAAGAACAGGCAGACACAATGCCTGCCAAAATGATCGCCTCAAGTACGGACCATAAAACCCTTATCTCACCCCTCTTTAATCAAGAAACCCATGTATACCTTACCTAGCACACTTCCCAAGTCAACACTGAACCAAGTTAGGGGCAGCCTTGACCGTAAACAAATGAGGCATAAGTGCAAATGGGCCTCAAAAGCAAGAATGCACACCTTCCCACTAAAAGTGAAGTAGGGGATCCTGACTACATCCCGTTAAATCAGATTGGGGTGGCATAAAACATCCTTATGCCCAAAGAGTAACTAAGGGACTGGTCCCAGAAAGGAACCAGGGGCCTCTGAGAGTGTGCATACAAAATAAAACATTTCAGTATGGGTCTCAAGAACAGAAAGTGGACTAGCTGTAAGATAGGACATTTAGATCCATTTAAAAATGGTCCAATTAAAAAAATTAAATCTGCCTAACTAATTATCACCAAAACCATAGGTAGAAATGGCAAGGAGGAGGAGAGGTGAATCCACCAAAAAAGTCACCTCTTAAAAAAAATCCCAAAAAATATTAGGCCAGGAAAACACGAAAGGGAAGGGATGTCTGCTGAATCTACTCTTCCTGAATCAGACAAAAAATCATTCAGGATGGAAAAAGCCACCACATCCTACCAACAAGAAACTTAGACAAGGAAGCCTGAGAAGGAACACTACTCTACCCCCCACCATAAGGACCCACCACTCAAGGAATTAAATTAGTGGAAACTGGGGTGCCACCACTCTCCAAACTCCACTAAATGAAAGCACCTTGTGGATACTGCATACATGAAAATCCACCTGCAAGAAACACCAAATAAATATAAAGGTGTATAGTGTAAAAGGAAACAAGTAAAAATAAAGAAAAGTCTGGAGCACCTGAGAATAAAAAGCACATAACAGAAAAGAAGGCTGCTCCTGCCAATGATGAATTGCAATTACATCTTATGGATGATGGCCAACTGTGCACATAATATTATCCAGCAATTAGTAAAATTGAAAGCTAGAGAAAGTAACAGCAGGTGTTTCCTACAGGCAAAAACTGAGCTTTGGGGATGGGGTGGTTAGGGGACACATTCTGCAAAGCCTACAAAAGTTTAATACTGAAAAAAGACACTCCACTCATAAATAAATATCATTCAACAAACAGAGATAGAAAGTGGAGCATCTGGGCCCCGGCCACCCCCGAACCAACCAAGACCAATTGACAGGTAGCCAGCTTTAGTCATGAAAAAAGAAAAACAGCTACCAGATTTGCCCCCAGATTTTATTTAAAAAAACTGTTTTACCAAAGGCAGTGCACCAAGTAAAAGGTGAAATACAGTTCAGTCCCCCCCCATGTTGCCAGGGGGTGGACCCATAGCCATGAAAACACCAGGTATTCATGTCACTATTAATTCATCATTCCAACTTCAGAATTAGCAACCATCAAAAAAAGGAAAGCCAAGAAAAAAGTCAACAACAACCAGTCTGTAAAACAAAGTACAGTAGATGGGAATAATTGTCAAAATGCCATTAAAACATAAGTGTACTATGTCACAAATGCACTCAGCAGGTCAGGCCTTCTGCTCCCACAGTGCCAACCTCAGAACACAATAGTGTGAACAGGTAACAGACAGGGCAACCCTCCTATCTGCTTTTGAGTCCGAATCACCTTTAATCTCAAGTTCTGGAGAGATTCAAACTGTGAACCTTATGCTAGCGTACCCATTGTACAGGCTCAGTTACATACCCTCTTCGGGGATTGCAGTACAATCTTTCACTAGGGGCACCAAGCCAGGCTTCCAAAATGAACCCTTTTAACTCTATAAGAGACCTTAGGTATATTCTTACCTTTTCCCAGTTTAGTAACACCATCAAGCCCTTCAGAGCAGCTGTCAGGCTTAAAAATACAGGCACTCCACGTGCAAAAAAATGACGGAGGAGACCCAGGCAGAATCTTAAAGAATACGTTTACTAAAAATGGATAAAAACAGTAAGATAAAATACAGAACAAGTATCAAAGAGCATCACAATCACATAAAAGAAAAAACAAGGAAAACTATAGAACAAACTCCTACCAAAATAGATTTAGATCTTTTCTAGCTAATGTATTACCTCTGTAAGTGGAGTTAAATTAGAGAACTGTGTCTTTCTAGAGCCCCAAAATGATATAACATTCATTTCAGACACAAGTATCAGTTTAAACTGTGTCTCCACACCCCTTCTGTGAGTCATCTAGCTCCTCCTTTTAGAAAAAAAACAAAATACAAACATGATGTCCTATCAGGAGGCATATTAAATAAGGTGACATCAGCAAAAACTAATTTCCCAAATTATGAGTCTTTCATCAGCAAGTTCCTTTGAGGTTTGCAACCCTGCAGTCCATCACCTAGGTGCGATATAGCCAACAGGAATCAGCTAAATGATGTTCTATCCTGTAATAAAATGTATATTTAGTTTTCCCAACTTCAAAAGCACAAGGTCATAAAAAGGCTATAAAATGCAATTTCTCAAGGAAGTTATTTACATTACAGAGATCTCCTGGTCAGTTTACATATCCTGCAGCTTCACTGAAACCTGGGGCATCTATGGAAGCACAGGCTGTCTTATGTGAAACAATCACAAACTATATTTTTATATTACACATATCATACAACAATCATAACCAGCTGGCAAAGCATCACAATCCCCCCACCCACCTAGACTTGAATTTGGGGGCTCTATCCCCTGCATGGGTGAGCTCCCTAAGTCAGTTCACTCATCATATAGAAGCGACAAGTCATCTATGTTCTGATTGGTTGCTCCAGCCCTATGTAAGATCGTCATGTCATACCCTTGCAAGGCAAGACTCCATCTTACTGGTCTACCATTAGTTTTTCCCATTTGTGTCAGCCAAACAGGGGGTTGTGGTCAGTTTGTACCTCAAAATGCTGCCCGTATAAGTATGGCTCTAACTTCTTTAGGGCCCACACTATGGCAAAACACTCTTTTTCCACAGTAGAGTAATACTGCTCCCTGGGAAGTAACTTTTTACTCAGGTATACTACGGGGTGATCTTTCCCTTAGTTGTATGTCTGACTCAGTACTGCCCCAATGCCCATCTCTGAGGCATCAGTCTGGACTATAAAGGGTCTGCTATAGTCTGGGCTAGTCAATATAGGAGCACTGCACAGTGCCTCCTTCATTCTGGTAAAGGCTTTTTCACAGGCTGGTTCCCAGGTAATTTTTTTAGGCATCCTTTTCTTTGCCAGGTCAAATAGGGGAGCAGCCAGGGCACTGTAATTGGGTACAAATGTCCTATAGTACCCTGCTGCCCCTAGAAAACTCCTGACCTGCTTCTGCATTTCTGGTCTGCTACATGCCTTGATCACCTCTATTTTGACTTGGTTAGGAAGGAGCTGTCCCCAGCCTACAACATGCCCTAGGTATGCCACTTCAGTCATGACCACCTGGCACTTCTCAGCTTTGACAGTGAGCCCGGCCCTCTGTATCCTGCCGAGCACTTCCCTAAGGTGGGACAGGTGTTTCTCCCAGCTGGTACTAAAGATGGCAGTGTCATCCAGGTATGCCACTGCGTACTCCTCAGCACCATTTAACACCTGGTTCACCAGCCTTTGGAAAGTGGCCAGGGCATTCTTCATTCCGAAAGGCATTACTTTATATTCAAATAAGCCTATCAGAGTGATGCAGGATGACCTCTCCCTAGCTCTGTCAGTTAACTGTACCTGCCAATACCCCTTTGTCAGGTCAATAGTTGTAAGATATGTCACCCCTCCCAACTTGTCCAGGAGTTCATTCGTCTGGGGCATTGGGTGGGTGTCTTGACTTTGTGACTGCATTCAGTCCACAATAGTCCACACAAAAATGAGTAGAGTCACCTGGCTTGTGCACAAGGACTATGGGTGAGGCCCAGGGGCTGTGGGATCTCTGGATTACCCCTAAATCCAGCATTTCCTCCACCTTCCTCCTAATGTCCTTTTAGACAGCCTCTGACACCTGATATGCTGTCTGCCATATGGGCGTATATGTCTCCACATCATGCATAGCTAAGGGGGTTAGTCCAGATTTGGTGCTAAACAGTTGGGCAAAGTCTTCTAAAACCTCCCTTACTTCCTGGATCTTATCTAGGGCCAGCTGGGGTGACAATGTAACTGCCACCACAGAGGACTCCCACTTGCTTTCTTCCAGCAAGTCCAGAAGGGGGTCTCCTTTGTCCGTCCCCTCCCAGGACTACATACTGCAAACACCACGTCAGCTCTATTAGCATATGGCTTCATCACGTTGACATGGTACATTCTTTCTGTATGTCTTCTGTCAGGTAACTCTATGATATAATTCACGTCATTTACCTTTCTAACTACTTTGTACTGTCCTGCCCACTCAGCCTGCAGCTTGTCTTTCCAGACAGGAATAAGGACCAAGACTTCTTGACCCATCGTGTATGAGCGAGCTCTGGCTCTGTGGTTGTACCACACTTTTTGTTTCTGTTTGACAGCTGTCAGGTTGCTCTGGGCTGTCTCATAAGCTCCTTCAGCCTTTCCCTAAACCTAAGGACGTAATCCACTATGGGAGTTCCCTGGGTGGTATGCTTGCCTTCCCAGTCCTCCCAGATCAAGTCTGGGGGCCACATACCCGGTGTCCATATAAGAGCTTGAAGGGGGAAACTCCTGTTGATTCTTGGGGCACCTCCCTGTGTAAGAACAACAGGTGGGGAAAGTATTTCTCCCATTCTCTCCTATGCTGTTCAGCAAATGCTTGGAGCATTGACTTCACGGTACTGCTAAATCTTTCCACAAGCCCATTGGCTTGCGGGTGATAAGGTGTCTTGCTCCTGTGCACCACCCCACACTTCTCCCACAAATATTTCATTAGGTCCAACATGAAGGAACCCCCTTGATCAGTGATAACCTCTTGCGGAAACCCAACATGGAAGAAAATCCCAAGTAAGGCATCTGCCACTTTGTCTGTCATCAGTGAGGATAGGGCAACTGCCTCTGGATACCGGGTGGCATAATCCACCACAGTCAGGATGAACCTCTTCCCAGAGGAGCTGTGGGTATTTAAAGGCCCCACAATATCCATTTCTACCCTCTGGAATAGCTCCTCCACTATGGGCAATGGAATTAGGGCAACTTGGGTTTTCTTAACTGATTTCCCTATTTCTTGGCACTGGTGACAAGACCTGCAATACTCTTTCACCTGCTGGGTGAAGTTGGACCAATAGAAATTCTGGGCCAACCACTGTGTAGTGCGTGTGATTCCTAGATGACCAGACAAGATAATATCGTATGCAATCTTGAGCAACTGCTCATGGTACCCCTGGGGAATGACAAGCTGCCTGCCTATCACCCTTCATTCTGTCTTTGCATCCTGAGTATACATAAGTCCATTTTCCCAATAAACTTTATGTTTTCCGTCACCTCCCTGTTGTCCGTCAGAGTCTTCCCAAACCCTCAGCTTCTCTAGACTAGGGTCACATTTCTGAGCAGCTGCAAACTCCTTACACATTCCTAAAGCATGGGACAGGTCCCCTTCAGTCTCTAAACTAGGGTTCCTAGCACTAGCGGCAGGGCACTCAGGATCACTGTCATCCCTAACCCTCTGACAATGGGTCACCCCTCCTTCTTTGCAGTAACCCTCCATAGCTGTGTGGTTAACTGCTACTGGGGAAATTTCTACCCCTTTTCATTAGACGTCATTCATTAGGTGTCAGATGAATCTAATAGATTTCTTTGACTGGGTGACCAAAGTAGTAGACCAGGAAGTGGCTGTGGACATAGCCTACCTAGATTTTAGCAAGGCATTTGATGCAGTCCCGCACAAAAGATTAATATGCAAGTTTGCCAGCTTTGGAGTGGGTCCCAAGGTGGTAGCTTGGATAAAAAATTGGCTGGACAACAGGACGCAAAGGGTAATAGTAAATGGAGTCCACACTGAAGAAAGAAGGGTTACTAGTGTGGTTCCGCAGGGTTCAGTACTGGGACCAATCATTTTTAATGTCTTTATAAGTGACATTGCAGAGTAACTGGAAGGAAAGGTATGTCTCTTTGCAGATGACACAAAGATCTGCAACAGTGCTGATACTCAAGAAGGAGTGGAAAGGATGAGAATGGACTTGTCAAGGTTGGAGGTATGGTCAAATGTATGGCAGCTTAGATTCAATGCAAAGAAGTGCAAGGTAATGCACCTGTGAAACAAAAACCCAGGGGAAGATTACACAATACGGGGTGAGATACTGACAACAACAAAAATGGAAAGGGACCTGGAGGTAATTATATCAGATAACCTTAAGGTGGGCAAGCAATGTGAGAAGGCAGTAAGGAGGGCTGGGGGGATACTGGGATGCATAGGGAGAGGCATCACCAGTAGAAAACAGGAAGTTGTTATCCCTCTGTACAGACAGTTGGTGAGACCCTCTCTGGAGTACTGTGTGCAGTTCTGAAGACCCTATCTCTGCAAAGACATAGACAGAGTTGAGGCTGTCCAGAGGAGAGCAACCAAAATGGTGCTGTTTCTGCACCAGAAGACATACGAAGAGAGACTAAAGGAGCTTAATATGTATACCCTTGAGGAAAGAAAGGAGAGGGGGAACATGATAGAAGCTTTCAAGTACCTCAAGGGAACCAACAAAGTCCAAGAGGATAATATTTTCAGAAAAAGGGATGTGCAAGAACAAAGGGGCACAGTTTGAAGATGGGGGGGGCGGTTCAGAGGTAATGTGAGGATGTATTTTTTCATGGAGAAACATGGAAACACAGACTTTGACGGCAGATAAGGACCGCTTGGCCCACCTAGTTTGCCCATTTCCCTACCTAGAGGATAAGCTGCAGATCCTATTTAACCAACAGCCTATGTTGTGTGAGGGTTGTGTATGCATGGAACAGCCTTCCTGAGGAGGTTGTGAAGTCAAGAATAGTGGGGAAATTCAAGAATACATGGGACAGACATACGGCAGTTCTTGTGGGGGGGTAGGATGAAGTAGGCTGTTGGTTAACTAGGATCTGCAGCTTATCCGTCAGGTAGGAAAATGAGCAGACTTGGTGGGCCAAACGGTCCTAATCTACCATTAAATTTTATGTTTCTGTTTTTCTAGTCTCCATATCAGGAGACACAGGCTGGGGAACCAGCCTCCCAGTGGTTTCCACAGTGGCTTCTATGAGGTCCAGGGAACTACAATTTCCCCTTCCCGCTTGGCTATGGGTAACTGTGCACACCATCCCCTGGTTGAGATTGTTGCCAAGGATGACGTCAACTGCTAATGTTTTGGCTACAGCCACGTGTTGCACAGTTGCCCCTGTTTCACTCCAGTTTAGGAGAACACTAGCGAGTGGCAATGTGGTCTCCTCACCAGTGAACCCTTGTACAGTTACAAATTTATTGGGTATGAGCTGACCAGGCTCTACCAGATCCCCTTTTATCAGTGTCAGGGATGCCCCTGCATCTCTTAACCCTTGTGTCTGTACACCATTCACAGTGACTGGGTGCATATGTTCCCTCATGTTCACAGGCATGCTTCCAGGAACACACAAACAACCCACTTCTTTCCTAGCCCCATTTTGCATATTGCTCATCTTTTTGGGACACTGGTCTTGCAATATGCCCAGTTTCTTTACAAACCCAACATTTGTTTCTTTCCTCAGAGAAATCTTTTCTTTGAAACCTGGGGCTAACTGGTTTTGGTGGAGACAGCGAGGGTTTTAGCTGCCCACGCCTGCCCCAGTCATTCTCAGAACAGGTCTGCTCTTGGCATAGCAGTCCGTGAGTTCAGCAGCCTCTTGCACTGTTTGGGGATCTCAGTCCTCAAGCCAGGGTTTCAGCTCTGCTGGGCATGCTACTATAACAATATATCATTTTCAATTTTATCTACAGAGTTTGCTTCAATTCCTTCCCACCAGCATTTTAAAAAACTGACATTGTTTCATGGCTAGCTCCTCGTAGCTCATGTCAGGGCTTCTCCTGAGCTTACAGAATTTAGCTCTGTATGCTTCTGCAGTTAAATCAAACTTTTTTAAAAGTGCAGCTTTAAGTTTGCTGTAATCATTCCTGTCCTCATTGTCCATTTGACCCAATGCACCCCGAGCTTTCCCGGTAAGTAGGGGGGATAGCTGGAAGCTCCAGTACCCTCTAGGAATCTTTTCCTGAATACAAACTTTCTCAAAGGAATTTAAAAAGGCATCCATATCCTCCTCCCTCTTTAAATTCAGCTATAAATTTGAAATTTAATTTGTAACTCAGTCCTGTAGTTCCAGTTAAAACAAAGCCACTTACCTGCTCTGGTGCTAGTGGTTGGGAGTCATAACTTCTTCTGTTCATGTCGCCTCTAGTACTCATGCTCTTCACGGTCCACCTCTCGCTGTTCACGGTCAGTTTCTCACTGTTCATGGTTAGCTTCTCACTGTTCTCACTCCTCCTTCTTCTCCTTTGCGGCTTACCGCTCTCGCTTCTCTTCTCTCTGGAACTCCAGCTCCATTCTGCGCAACTCAATCTGCAGCCTGATTGCTTCTGGCTCCAAAATGCTGGTGACCTTCTCCTGCTGCTGTGGCCCTTTGCTTGCACTGGACCTGCTGTCCTCCTCACTGAATCTGGATACTGCACTGGCTGCTGGCACCTCCACACCCAAGGTTTGGTCCTTTACAGTCACAGTCTGTGACTTGACATTCTGGGCATCAGCGGCCATCAGAGCATCCATGAGGTTTTGCTTGGTGGCTCTCCCCTCGTGCAGGACTCCTCTGTCCCTACACAACTGCTTCAGGTAGTCTGCAGTGTGCTCACTGTAGTTGGAAGCCATTTTCTTCCCTAACTACGGGTACTCTAACTTGCACTTTGAAAAAAAAAATAAAAAAGTTAGGAACTTGACCGTAAGCAAAATGATATAGTTCTGTTTCCTTTAAAAAAAAAATCACTGCCTTACTTTGCAAATGAGCTGTACAGTATCAAACTGACACACTGAACAGTTAAAGCTTGTGTTACCAATTGTATCCCACTGCTAACAGAAAATCTGTCACAAATGCACCCAGCAGGTCAGGCCCTCTGCTTCCACAGTACCAACCTCAGGGCACAATACTGTAGTGTGAACAGGTAACAGACAGGGTAACAGTCTTATCCGTTTTTGGGTCTGAATCACCTATAGTCTGAAGTTATGGGGGGATTCAAACTGTGAACCTTACGCTAGCGTACCCAGTGTACATGTTCAGATACGTACCCTCTTCGGGATTGCAGTACAATCTTTCATAAGGGGTACCAAGCCAGGCTTCCCAAGCTAACCCTTTTAACTCAGTAAGAGACTTTATGTATATTCTTACCTTTTCCCAGTTTAGTAACACCATCAAGCCCTTCAGAACAGCTGTCAGAATTAAAAATATAGGCACCTCACATGCAAAAAAAATGATGGAGGAGACCCAGGCAGAATCTTAAAGAATATGTTTACTAAAAATGGATAAAAACAGAAGGATAAAATACAGAACAAATATCAAAAAGCATCACAATCACATAAAAGAAAAAAAAAACAAGGAACACTGCAGAACAAACTCCTACCAAAATACATTTAGATCTTTTCTAATGTATTACTTCTGTAAGTGCAGTTAAATTAGAGAACTGTGTCTCTCTGGAGTCCCAAAATGATGTGACATTCATTTCAGAAACAAGTATCAGTTTAAACTGTGTTTCCACACCCCTTCTGTGAGTCATCTAGCTTCTCCTTTTAGAATAAAACAAAATACAAACATGATGTCCTATCAGGAGGTATATTAAATAAGGTGACATCAGCAAAAAACACATTTCCAAAATTATGAGTCTTTCATCAACAAGTTCCTTTGAGGTTTACAACCCTGCAGTCCATCACCTAGGTGTGATATAGCCAACAGGAATCAGCTAAAATGATGTCCTGTCCTGTAATAAAATGTATATTTAGTTTTCCCAACTTCAAAAGCATGAGGTCATAAAAAGGCCATAAAACGCAAATTCTCAAGGAAGGTAATTACATTACAGAGATCTCTGGGTCAGTTAACATATCCCGTAGCTTCACTGAAACCTGGGGGGGGGACACCCCATGGAAGCACCGACTGTCTTATGTGAGACAATCATATACTGTATTTTTATATTACAAATATCATACAACAATCATAACCAGCTGGCCAAGCATCACATACTCAACTTCTCGGCAGTTGCACTGTCACTCTTTAGCAGTCATAGCTAGTCCAAATCAAGCTGAGGGGAGTCCTAGACATTGAGCAGATGCAAACAAGTCTGGGAGCAGCCTAGAAAAGTCACAAAGCACCTCATCTGCAGAGGTGAATTGCCTCTCAGTGTCTTTGATAGTGGCAATCAATTTGACTGGATATAGCAACTGGTATTTAATATCAGCCACTCCCAGTTTAAAGAGTATAACATGGTATTACTTACGCTTCTGGTGAACTCCAGGACTAAGATCCTGAAAAATAGAAATTCTACCACCCTCCCAAAAAACATTTTGCAAAGAATGAATTTGCTGGAGAATACGTTGTTTTTTCTAAGTTGTTTAAAATACATACTATTATTAGACATGGCTTCTCTCCCTCCAATGTCCAAGGTCATAAAGACGGGTGAGTGCATTCTATAATATATCGTGGTCCTGCAGGAGGTGCCAGCAATCTTCTGGAGAAGCTTTTGTGCAAAATATAGCACATCTGAACCTTCTGAGGATGCAGGAATGTCGTTAATCATAAAATTGTTTTTTTTAGTGTCACCCTTCCTGATTCTCCTTCCTCTAGTCTTATCATTTTCTTCCTAAGTGCCACCAATTGTAGCTCCATGTGGGCTTAAGCTAATTCTCACCTCTGCATCCCTCATTTGCTATGATAGGTCCACAAGCACTTGCTTGATTGAGTGCAGTTCAGTAACAATTTCAAGCATAGCCTTCTTTAAGGCCCTGAGCTCAAGTAAGAAGCAGTCAATGGTAAGTGATTTGGGGGGCTAGATGTTACAGTATCTCAAAGTGTGGCCACTTAAGCCAGGATTTCCAGTCTGGCAGAGGTAATGGTGTTCAGGAAGGCAGAAAAGAAGCTGGGTCCATTTGTGGATCTTCCAACATGGCTTTTGAGTGAAAGCAGTCTCCAGAGTCTAGAAAACTATAGATAAATTGTCATCCACCCAAAATAGTTAAGGAATGCAGTAAATAACTATAGTTTAATGTACTGAAAGCTTGAAGTTTTGCTGTAACTCGCGATGGTGCATCATGTGACCCCCCCGCATAAGCGTATAGTTGTTCTTGAGTAATTTGACCTATAACAGACTGTAAATGGCCCTATGGATTTGGCGATTACCTAGGGTGTTGAGGTAAAACATTAGAAAGTTACGGATGTCAGCCCATCAACTCCCTTGATTACTTTGTTTGCTATGGATGTTGGTTAGACTACCTTTAAATCATTTTGCCCAATAAAACAAATTCTCCTACTGTTATGCATTCAGGACTTGGGGTTTTACTATCCCAACTTGCTTATTTAAGTTCTATACAGAAGATGTTGCTATTTATTTTGATAGTGATCTGGTAGACCTCTCGGTTCTTCACTCTCAGATGTGGATGCAACTGTCTTACTACCAGCACCAATGTCATTCCCCAGCAGGTGTTGTGGGGGGGTGACACTGTAGATTCCTAGGTGGGTGGATGGAGGCACCCGACAAGGAGAGGCAGGAGTCGTACACAGAGGTCCAGTGAAACAAAGATGTATATTTGACTGGAGGGGAAGAAGGACATTGTCATACATCAGAACACCAACATTGATGATGACAGGGAGTGTGGACAGAATTATAATTGTCTAAGCAGTAATAACATATAAATATCTAATGTAAACTGTAAAATGTACTGTAAGCTCTAAAGACTACATGAAAAGCTCTGCAGGCTATGTCAATACTCTACAGGCTGTATGAGCACTCTAAACTGTAAATGTACTGTACTTCAAGAGCTATATGAGCTTCTAAACTGTAAGAGTACTGTAATTCCTATACAGGCCACTCTACTGTTTCATATGAGAGGAAGATTCTAATTACCATTCAGGTCACTCTGCTCTGACCCCAAGGTTCACCACTTCCCAAGTGATTACCCCAGGAGTATTCCAGACCTGAGAACTGTCACTGTATGCTATATTAAGACACTAGAAATGATACAATTTACAATTCATGTACAACTGTCAAAGTCTCTGTCCATGTGATGGTTGTTCAGTTGTAGAAAGGAAGAGAAACAAGGGGGAACCCTGAAGAGGGCAACAATCAGGCTCACCAGCCACCTTGGCTATGAGAATTTCTGTAGGACTAAGGGGATGCGGAGAGGTTTTGTAAACAGGCCATAGGTCCATCAGCTACACTCACTTCTCCAGGGTTGCTGGAAACAAGAAATGAATACAAGGACTCTTTCGGCTCAAAACCACTAGTGGGCCACCGAAATTGAATACCAAGCACAAATTATCTGCCCATGGTCCTCTGGCAGACAGCTTGGATGAGATGACAGATGCAAAAGCCACCCTGCCACAGCCCTGTTGTGAACTTTCGGGACTTGAAAGATGTGGAAGTCCACCCTGCCACAACCCACTTGTAGGCTGCCCAGACTAGATACATGCAGAAGGCTACTCTGCCACAGCCCGCATATGGGCTGCTGGTACCCAAAAATGCAGAAGACCACCTTGCCACAGCCTACTTGTGGACTGCCAGGATAGGATAGATGCAGAAGACATTGGAAGAACCCCACGGAAGCTGAGAACTAAGATGAGGATATCTTCAGAAGCCAGGTGAATGGTGGAGTTCTGGGTGCCAATGACGGATGAGTCAATAATAAACGTAAAACAATTAATAGGATTTTGATTTGGGAAACTGGAGCAGAAGATCTTAAAAAAAAGCTGAGAAGAAGAAGGAAAACAATAAACAGGGTGACAAGATCTGCACAGGGCCCAGCAATACACTGGGACTTAGCAGAAAACAAAAAACATGATACTGCAGGTGTACTGCCATGGATAAGGCTATTTGGAAAAGTCTACTGCAGACTGATTCTGGAATTCACTTGTTGAACACCCTTTTCAGGCTGCTGAAGACTGATTCAGGAATACGCTTGTTGAACACCCTTTGCAGGCTGCTGAAGACTGACTCAGGAGGCATGAAGTCAATCTGCAGTAAACAAACACCATGCTGTAAAAAGCAGTGCCAGGAAAACAGTGGCAGTCAAAAACAATGTTGGGTACATCAGTGACCTGACCAGACAGTGCAGCCCCATTGAAATGAATGGGATGTCTTCTTTTTTGCAGGGTGCTTCGCCCCCCACACCCTGAGACTTAAGATATCAACTTCAGGGATCATGGATTTCAAGGATGGGGAGAACACCTGGAGGGGGGAATTAGATTTTTTTGTACAAAAAATGTCACAGCAGCAGGAGACCTGGCAGGAACCGAACCGCGGTCCCAAGCCTCCTGTTGCGCCATGTGTTGGTGCCCTAGCTGTTCCACCATGGGAGTGGCTCAACCAGCACACCAGCAGACGGCTACTCAATCCCTCTGCAGGCCATCTGTAGGGCGACAGGGGTGGTGGGAAGTAATTACCACTATTCTACCCCTGTTGCTTTAATTCCTTACTTGCATTCCACTACATGGTTTTTCATGCTCTATTATTGTTGTGCTATCTTGACCCGGTACTGATTAAGGAATATACTTAGCACAAGATGCTCACACACCACGGTGTAACTGCAACCTACTGTAAGGGAGTTACACAGTTCCATAGGCAAACAAATGACTGTGGGGCAATTGCACAGTTCCAGGGGCAATTGCACACTTCCAGGGGCAACTGCACAGTTCAAGTAGTTTCCAGGCAACATAATACAGTTCAGACAGTTTTCAGGCAATGCAATACAGTTCAAACAGTTTTCATATTGGTTGCTATTCTAGGGAGCCCCAATTCCCCTGCTGAACCCGTTTTCACATTGTGGGGCTTGCTATGCTGACCCCTTTAAATTACGGGACTTAGCTTACTGGTCTCCTTTAACTATAGGGCTTGTCTGGCTGAGCCCCTTTTCAACAGTGTCCCCCCTCCCTGAGATGCCGTTTTAAATAATTCATTAACACAGTTAAGGCCTCTTCTAGCTCTGCATATGGGAGCTCTCCTTATAAGTATTTATTTCCTTACTGAGGGCTCCTCTATACTTGGCCCCTCCTTTGGATGTCACTAGGCCCTGACTCTTCTAAATATTCCAATACAGGCTCACTGGCCTGCTTTAACTCTGCCTCTGGGAATTCCTCCTATGAATATTTATAATTTTCATTCAGGGCTCTTATGCACTAGCCCCTCCCTTGGGCATCGCTCTGCCCCCACTGAATGTTAATGTTTTTTTTATGAGGCCCTCAGCCCTTCCCTTCAGTTTTCAGCTGACCTTTCTGGCACCCTACTGGCACTTTTAAACTTTTATTTTGTCTTTCTTTAAAAATTATCTTCAGGTGGTCAGCACCTGGCTGTTGGTGCTGCCACCAACTCACTGACCTGGCCCGTGGTGAAGACATGGGTATTAGGGAGTCTGGGAAGTGCTGCTGCCAATGGGAGGGACATTAGGTGGGTCCATCAGGCAGGAAATCAGGAGGATGACTATAGGGCCTTGGGTTCCTCTTCTATCTTCCTGTCTCAGAGCTTTCCATGGAATGGCCACTGCATGGTCGCAGTACAATTGGGGACTACTTTTGAAAACAATAAAAAGGGCTCAACAGAGCCCATACCGCAGCACATGAGGGATGGGAATGGGACTGCCACACCACTTTAGACACCGCACACAATGGACTGGATGCATGCAAGGAGGGATGAGAGGCAGACCACAGGTAAGCCCTTTCTCTATGTTTCCTGGCCTGTGTCCCCTCTCTCCCTCATACTCCAGCCGTAGATGTCTTCTTCTGTTTGAAGTGCCTTAGAGCACTCCCCTGGACTTTCTTTGCCCAGCAGCTCGGTGGCAAACACCCATCTGCTCCACTAGCCCCACTCCAACTGCTGTGCAGCCAACATTCAGGATGCCATGTCCCTGGCAATGCTGGATGCCCTCCAACAGCCCAACATGGATTGAACTTGAAATGATGCTCTGGCACAAGCTGGGGGATTCTAGAACGAAGCAGGCAGCCAGGGACAGCACAGGAGAACTTTCTCTTTTCTTTTTTTTATGTGTTTACAGCAGCTGCTCTGCTGACTGGGGGAGGCACGTATTGCTAGAGTTGCCCCACACACTATCCCAATGCTGCCTTATGCTGCCCTAGGCGGGGCACCTATTTATTTAAGTTAATTTCTGTTGTGCCCCCAGCTTTGGGGCACTACATTATTCCAATTCAATTTTTGGACCCAATTACTAAAAAATAGGGAACCCCTGCCTAGCTGTTCAAAGTATTATATTATGTTCTCTTCTATCTCCTAAATTATACTTTTTGTGCTGATTTTTCTGATACACAATGTGAAATGTTGATACAGTTCTTTGAAAACAAGGTTCAGAAATTCAAACTGGAAACTGAGGAAAGGAATGTAGACTTTTTAAATACTTCTCCATGTGTTTTGTGTCATACTTTCCCTGGAGAAAATTTTTCTGAATTCTCTTCACTCATGCTAGCTAGTGCTCAAGATCTAACTACATTAGTGAATGATATTTACTGTCAGTTGGATCCATTTCCACCTTAACTGTTTAAAGATCAAACTGACTTATTTGATATGTTATTAGTGGACTTAACTTTTACGGAAGGTGTTTTTTCCATCACGGTTAAAATCTGCAGTAATTGTTCCAGTTCTAAAGAAACCAAATCTTTATTGTACAAATCAAACAAGTTTTAGACCTGCTTCTCATCTTCCTTACTTACCTAAATTTATTACAAAGGCATGTCTGTTCAGTTGGTGGACCATCTTGAACAGCACAGCCTTTTGGATGACTATCAACTTGGGTGCATGCTGCTATTAGCATGAAAGAGTGTTAGCAAAAGTTATTGACAATCTGTTAATTGAGCTTAGAATTGTTATCAGCACTGTTGTTGTTTGAATTCAAATTCAGTGCTGCATTTGATATGATAAACATAATATTCAGTTAAATAGGCTTATAAATGTATTGATCTGTTTGTTCTTGGGTTAAGTTTTACCTTTCATCTCATTCTATATTTGTTGCATTAAGAAATTGTTTCTCATCTTCTAGATTAACAGGAGGGGTACCTAAGGGTTCTATTGTAGGACCCATCTTGTTCAACATTTATTTGATTTCTCTTGGAACTTTGGCATGTGTTCTCAGTGTCCCTTATTATTGTTATACTGATGAAACAAATATATATCTTAATGACTATTTTAGAAAATGTTGATAAGGCTTTAGGCCATTGTCTGAGTGCTATGAAGAGAAGGATGAGTGAGACTCTCCCTTCTGTCCTTCGGTTGAATGCTGCAAAGACTGAAATTATTCTTTTTCCCCAATTCATCAAGGATTTACCAACATTTCAATTAAACATTGATCAAACTTATATTATATCTAAATCTGGTGTAAAAAAAGTCTACTAGTTGTTCTGGACTCTGCTCTATGATTTGTCCATCATGTGTGAAATTCTGAAAAGACTGTTTTTGTGAATTGCAAAATATTTGCAAGTTGTCCAGCATCTTGCCTTTCTCCATGCTTGCTACTTCAATGCATGTTTTATAATGAAACACGTGGACTATTGTAATTCAGTGCTGGCCTGTGAAACAAGAATTATCCAGAGTGTACAAGAAAAGTGTTATTATCTGTTTCATTTTATTTGTCCCTGTATTGTTCCCAGGTAAGCTTTATTTGAAATTCACCAAGCCAAGTGTGCCTCTTGGTGAGGTGGGTACAACATGGTGATAAAGAAGTCAGAGATGCTTAATTGTCCCTTAAAGCAGGTACTTAGAATCTGAATACCACTGAGTTGTGTACATGCAAGCTAGTTCACAATTGGAAACTATACTGTGAAGGTACTATAGCTGGCTCTGGTAATGGCAGGTACTGTAGGCAATGCAATGAGTACTTTGTTTGGAGCAAGGCTTCTAATTAACATGGTCAGCTGTAGAGGTAAAAGTGGTCTGACCCAGTTAAGAGTCTTTTAAATCAAATGTTAGAATTTTCTATTAGGAAGTGGAATGAGCTCTACAAATATGAACATATGGAATTGCCAGCAGATACAGGTCTATCAGTCTATCTAGTCTGCTCGAGTGTGCAGTCTTTTAGACTGCAGCTGCCCCCCCCTTGCCTCCACCCATTGATTTTGCCCATGTATCCTTCACTCCCACCCCTCCCCCCATGATTTGAACCCTCCATCTGAACCTGTTCCACCGCCTTTTGAAGCTGCCCACAGTACACAGTGATATCACCTCCTCCAGCAGCACGTTTTGCCCTGCCACAACCTTTTCAGTAAAATAGTGCCTCCTCATTTCCCTCTTGAATTTGCCTCCTTCCAACTTCAGACTGTGCCCTCTGATTTGCCTTTTATCTTTTAATTTGAAAATACTTCTGGTGCTTACTCTGTTCATACCCTTCAGGTACTTGAAGGTCCCGATCATATCCTCTCTCTCCCTTCTGTCCTCCAGGGAATACATATTGAGCTCTCTCAGTCTCTCCTCATAAGGTTTATCTCCCAATCCCAGGATCATTTTTGTTGCCCGGCGCTGTACCCACTCCAATAGCTTGATGTCCTTTTTCAAGTAGGGGCACCAGTACTGCACGCAGTACTCCAAGTGTGGCCTCACCAGGGACCTGTACAGGGGCAGGATGACTTCCCCTCTCCAAGAAGTAATTCCTCTTGCAATGCACCTCAGCATTATGTTTGCCTTTGCTGCTGCCTTCTGCACTGGGCTGAGTGGTTCATTTCCCCTGTCACTAGTACACCCAGATCCTTCTCCTCCTTTGATTGGGGTAACTGCACTCCCCCAAACCAATAACTATTTCCAGGGTTCCTGGCTCCCAAGTGCATGACTCTGCACTTCTTGGCATGGAAGCCAAGTTGCCATGTGCTAGACCATTCCTCCAGTTTTTCCAAATCCTCCTGGGGTACTGAACCACCTTCTCCTCCATCAACCTCCACACAGATCTTGGTGTCATTGGTGAAAGAATGATCTTATGCTTTATCCCATCTACGATGTCAGCAATGAAAATGTTAAACAGCACTGGTACCAGAACTGAGCCCTGTGGGACCACACTTGTTACTGCCCTGGGCTCAGATACTTCACCCCCCACTACTACCTTCTGATGTCTATCCTGCAACCAGCTCCCGACCCATCTAACCAGTTTCCTCCCCGCTCTCAGGTTGCTCAGTTTGCTGGTCAGCTTATTGTGTGGCACTGAATCAAAGGCCTTGCTGAAGTCCAGGTATAGGACATCCACCTCATGACCCTTGTCCAGTGCCCGCATCACTCAATTGAAAAAGTCCACAAGGTTCATCTGGCAGGATCTGCCAGAGACAAACCCTTGCTGTCTGTCATCCTGGAGATCATTATCCTCCAGAAATTTTACCAGCCTTTCCTCGAGGATAGTCTCCATTAGCTTTCCCACAATTGAGGTTAGGCTGACTGGTCTATAGTTCCCTGGTTTGTACTTGGGCCCACTCTTATGGAGGGGCACCACATGCACCACCCTACAATTCCTGGATACGCATCCTGTTTCCAGAGAGGTGTTGAACAAGTCTGCCAATGGCCCCATCAGGACTACTGCCAACTCTCTCAGTATTCTTGGATGAATTCCGTCCAGCCCCGGTGCCTTATCAATCCTCAGGGACTTGAGTCCCTTCAACACCCTTCCCTCTGTGGTTTCCCCAATCATGATCTCTTATCCCTACCCCACCCCACCCTGCCCTTTAGGAACAGGCCTGTCCCTTTCCTTGGAGAATACCGAACAGAAGTACTCGTTGAATACTTCTGCCTGCTCTGCCCCCTTTTCTGCCCACCCACTGCCATTCTTGATCCTGACAATCGGATCCTTACTCCTTCTCTTCTCCCTTATATACCTGAAAAAATCCTTTTCACCTTCTTTGATCCCCTGGGCCAGCCTCAGTTCTCCCGATACCTTGGCTGCCCTTACTGTTCTGCTCACTTCCCTGGATTTCCTCACTTATTCCTCCCTGTCCTCTTCTCAGCTAGATCTTTTGTAGGTTCTAAACACAGCTCTGTTTTCCCTTATCTTCTCCCCTACTTCCTTGTTCATCCAGCTCAGCTTCTTGATCCTGGATTTCTTGCTGTGGCTCTTGACATATGTGCTAGTGGCCTCAGCCAGGCCCCTCTTGATGATTGCCCATTTCTGTTCGGTGTCCATGTTCAGGTGGATGATAGCTATGTGCCCTTCCAGTATACTACCCAAGTCTGCCCTTTTGAAATCTAGGACCTTAGTCCTTGTTGTGGCTACCTCCTTTCCTAGATTCATTAAGAACCACATTGTGTGGTGGTCGCTTCCCGGCAGGGGTTCCTCTACTCCAACATCCCTGACTTTCTCCCCATCCTCCATCACCAGGTTCAGGATGATCCCCCCCAACTGGTTCTGCTAACCTCTGTGTCAGGAAGCTATCATGGAAGGCTTCCAGGAGGATCTGCTCCTTGGCACATGAGGTAGCCATGATGCTCCAATCCACCCCTGGTAGATAAATGTCCCCACCACTAAAGAGCTCCCATGCCACTATCAATCTCCTCATTCTGTGTCAGAGGCCAATAAACTATCCCCAGTCTAACCTTGCTATCCTTCGGGTTGTATAGTTGCACCCATGTGGCCTCTGCCCTGCCTTCCTCCCCCTCCTACCTAATACCCCTTATCCCTTCCTTAATGTAGATGGCCACCCCAAACCCTTTCAGCTATCCCTATTCTTCTGGTATAGCTTGAAACCTGGATGGCTAGGTTCCAGTCATGGTATTGGGTTGCCCATGTCTTGGTGATGGAGGCTATGTCCACCTCCTCTTCCACCATCAATGCCTGCAACTCTACCATCTTGTTCCCCAGGCTACTAGCATTCAGTGATACCACATTCCATTTTGATTTACTGCACTCTGCACTTTTACCCTCCCCTCCATGTCCAACTCCTCTTTGAATTTGGTGCCTGCCTTGTTGTGGGGGGAGGCCTAAAGGCACCTCTCTCTTGGTGAATTCCCACCACTTTGGCCCCCCTCCTTACCCAATTTATTTTATCATTTTTTTACATACGAACATATGAAATTTGCCAGCAGATAAAGGCCTAGAGGTCTATCAAGTCTGCTCGAATGTGCAACTAGCACCCTTTATTCTGCAGCTGCCCCTCCCTTCCACCCTTCTCCTTCATTAACCCTCCCCCTTGTCCTGTCCCATCCCCTTTTGAAGCAGTCCACTGTTCTACTGGACACCACTCCTGCAGGTAATGCATTCCACCCAGCCACCACCCTCTCTGTAAAAAAGTGTCTCCTCATCTCCCTCCTGAACCTTCCTCCTTTCAGTCTCATATCATGGCCCCTGATGTCTCTCCCCTCCCTTACTTTGAACAGCCCCTCTGTACCTGTCTTGTTTATTCCTTTCACGTATTTAAAGGTTTCAATCATGTCCCCCCGTCTCTCCTGTCCTCCAGTGAGTACATGTTCAACTCCCTCAACCTCCTCTCCTATGATAAGTCCCCCAGCCCCTTGATCATCTTTGTCGCCCTGCGCTGCACCCCCTCCAGTAACTTAAAGTCCCTCTTCAGATACGGGCACCAGTACTGCATGCAGTACTCCAAGTGCGGTCTAACTAATGACCTATACAGTGGCAGAATCACCTCCTCCCTCCTCGAGGATATACCCCTTGCAATACAACCCAGCATTTTGTTGGCCTTTGCAGCTGCCTTCCTACATTGTGCTGAGTTGTTCATTGACCCTGTAATGAGCACCCCAGATCCTTCTCCTCTTCTGTCTGGGCTAGCAACACTCCCCCCAGCTGGTAACTCCTCCTTGGGTTCTTCATCCCAAAATGCAGCACCTTGCACTTTTTGGCATTAAACCCCAGTTGCCAGGTGTCTGACCAGGTTTCAAGCTTTGTCAGATCATCCTGCAACCCCTGCCATCTCCTAGGTCATCCACCACTGTTCCTACCTTGGTATCATCAGCAAACAGATTGATCTTGCTCTTGATGTCCCATGATATGTCTGCAATGAATATACCAAACAGCACTGGTCCCAACACCAAGCCCTGTGGAACACCGCTCGTCACTACTCTTGGGTGTGAGAGCTCCCCACCCACCACCACCCTCTGTTGCCTTCCCTGAAGCCAGTTTCCTACCCATCTCACCAGCTTTGCACCTGCCTCTGTGCCTACTAACTTACTTCCCAGCCTTCCATGTGGCACCGAGTCGAATGCCTTACTGAAGTCCAGATACAGGACATCCACTGCATGGTCCCTGTCCAGTTGCCTAGTTATCCAGTCATAGAACTCCACCAGGTTGGTTTGGCAGGATCTGCCCTGTATGAAGCCATGCTGTCTGCTGTCCTGTAGTCCTTTGGCCTCTAGGAGGGCCACCAGCCTCTCCGTCAGGATAGTCTCCATTAGCTTACCCACGATGGATGTGAGGCTCACTGGTCTGTAGTTTCCTGGTTCATCCTTGGGGCCACTCTTGTGGAGGGGCACCACATGAGCCATCCTCCAGTCCTGAGGTACATACCCCGAATGTAGTGAGGCATTAAATAGGTCTGCCAAAGGTCCTGCAAAGACCTCTGACAGCTCCTTCAGTACCCTGGGGTGGATGTCATCTGGGCCTGGTGCCTTGTCCACTCTCAGTGCCTTCAAACCCTCCCGAACTCTGCCCTCCATGATTTCCCTAAATGTCACCCCTCCCCTGTTTCTGCCATTTCTCCCCTTGGGTGTCCCCCCCTTTTCTCTTTAGTAAATACTGAGCAGAAGTACTCATTTAGTGCTTCTGCCTTATTGCACCCTGCTTCCATCCAACCCCCCTCCATCCTAATCCTGACTATGTGGTCCTTACAGCTCCTTTTCTCCCTGATGTACCTAAAGAAGACCTTCTCCCCCCTTCTTAATGCCTTGTGCCAGCCTGAGTTCCGTAGATGCTTTAGCTCCCCTTACTGCCCTTGTCACCTCCTTCGATTCTGTCAAGTGCTCCTCCCTGTCCCCCACCCTCCCTGTTTTCTTGTACTTCCTAAAGGTAGCTCTTTTTTCCCTACCTTTTCCATGACCTCCTTGCTCAACCAGCTCAGTTTCTTAGCCCTAGCCTTCTTGCTCTGGGCCTTGCAACAGGTTTTGGTTGCCGCCACTATCCCCAGCTTTATGAACTCCCACCTCTGGTTAGTGTTCATACTAGATTGAATTCTGGCCAGGTACCCTTTTACCACTTCCCCCATCCTCCCAAAGTTGGCCCTCCTGAAGTCCAACACTCTTGTGCCTGATTCCACTCCTTCCTTGCCCATATCCAATGTGAGCCATACTGAGTGGTGGTCACTCCCTGATAGCGGTTCCTCCACTGTAAGTTCTCTCACAAAGTACCCATTTGCCAGCACAAGGTCAAGGGTATTTCCTAAACTGGTTGGTTCACTGACCATTTGCAGCAGGAAGCTGTCCTGGAATGCATCCTGCAGTACCTGCTCTCTTTTGTTCCTGGTTGTTGGTGTACTCCAGTCCACTCCTGGCATGTAGAAGTCCCTCACAATCACCACACTACCCTTCTCGAAGGTCCTCCTGATCTATTCTGCTAGTTCCCTAACTCCTCCGCCTGAGATGGTGGCCTGTACACCACTCCCATTCTAAGAATCCTATTCTTGGAATCCTGGATTTGCATCCAAAGTGACTCTGTACTACCCTCCTCCCCTTCCTCCCTTACACACTTCAGTCCTTCCTTCATATATAGTGCCACACCCCCTCCTTTCCCAATCACCCTGTCCCTACAAAATAACTTGTACCCTGGTACAGACAGGTCCCAGTCATTGTATTGGGTGGCCCATGTTTCTGTGATGGCTGCAATGTCCACCTCTCCCTCTGCCATGAGCACCTGTAACTCTGCAGTTTTCCTCCCAAGGCTCCTAGCATTATGGGTAACTACCTTCCACCCTTCCCCCCCAATCCTGCCCTCCTTTCCTAGCATCACCAAAAGTACTTGCCATTTGTCCTTTGTCACTGTTATGGGGGTTAAGCGCATATGGTTTCCCAGCCTGTGGCCTCTGCATATCTCTTGCCCAATTGCCACCCCCCACTCCTACTTTAAATTCCCAACTTCTTCTATGTACTCCTCCATCCTTTGTTTCAACACTTTCTTTCCCTCTTCACTCAAGTGTAGTCTGTCCTTGGCATAGAGACTACTGTCCTTCCAGGTCCCTCCCCACCCCCCATAGCCCACATACCATTTAGCACAACACCAGGTTCTTAGCCATCCGTTAAATTCCTCATTCTCAGCTTTTGTTGTGCTTACCTTTGGGCACTGGAAGTATCTCTGAAAAGTTACTGATCTTCCTGCCCCTCACATAAATGTGCTAGTTCCTCAAACCTCCTCTGACTATATCTACTGCCTTGTCAGCAGGTCATTTGTCCCAAGATGTATAATTAAATGAGGCTTGTCCCTACCCCTTCTAGCATATTTCAGAACAGATTGTCCCACCTTTCTGCTGTCATTCCTGGAATGGCCTCCATCCAAATGCGACTATGCCTCCCCTTGCTACCCCACCTGACCCTCTTAGTATTGAGTCCCCCAGCACTAAGATTCCACCACTCTTACTCCCTGCTTGCTTCCATTCCTTTTCCTCTCTCATTTCCAGCTCCTCTTCTTCCTCCTGCACATTATTTCCTCCTTTTGCTCCTGTTGCAATTCTCCCAGCAGAACTTCCCCCTGCTCCAGTTTGGTCCAGGCATTTATCAATTACTCCTCTAATTTCATCATTTCCCTCCTCTACCTTCTTCCTCTCTAGCAGTGCAAAACTATTTTCTGAAGACCTTTCACAAACGCCTGCTCCCACTCTCTGCATGCATAGTAACCTGTTCTCTCCTTTCCACTCCATGACTTTTGCCACTTCTTCGCCTCCCCTCACAAGTCCCTATCTCCTCCTTCCATTTGTGTTTTGTCTCCTGACCTGGTTTCCCCGGCAATTGTTCTTCCTGGCCTGGGCCCCTTTGTCTCTGCTTCCCTTCTTCTGACCCTCTCCTCAATGCTGTTGGCTTAAATCGCCCTCCCTCGTCTCCCCTTCTTCCTCCCTCCAGTATTGGGCTAAACCCACCCCAATCTGCCTTGCATGTCTTAGATCCTCCTGCAGACCCTCAATCTCCTTTCCAAGTTTCTCTATGTGGTTGCACACTAAACATCCTCCCACACTCCAGGCAATTTTTAGAAAGATTGGTGCACCGCAGTTGTTGCAGCCTACCACCCTACTCGTTGTTGTCGTTGCCCACTAGCGACCCCCCACCCTTCCAGATGCAGGATACCAAACACTCCATCAAGTCTCCCCTCTCCCCCTCTATCAGTGCAAAACATTATTTTCTTTATTTCCCTTACCCCTTTGTTGTACACGTTTAGACAGATTGAGCAACTGCTTTTTATATTCCTATCCTTTTTTGATAAACTCCCCCAATTTATGCTTCAGTACTTGTGAGCCCTCCTTACTAAGGTGCATCCTATCCTCTTAGAAAGATAGAAACATAGACTTTGATGGCAGATAAGGACCGCTAGGCCCATCTAGTCTGCCCATTTCCCTACCTACAGGATAGGCCGCAGATCCTAGTTAACCAACAGCCTATTTCTTCCTACCCCCCACAAGAATTGCCTTATGTCTGTCCCATGCATTCTTGAATTCTCCCACAGTTTTAGACCGCACAACCTCCTCAGGAAGGCTGTTCCATGCATCCACTACCCTCTCTGTGAAATAATACTCCTCACATTGCCCTGAACTGCCCTCCTTCTATCTTTAAATTGTGTCCCTTGTTCTTGCAAGTCTCTTTTCTGAAAGATGCTACCCTCTTGGACTTTATTGATTCCACTGAGGTACTTAAAAGTTTCTATCATGTCCCCCTCTCCTTCTTTCCTCCAGGGTATACATATTAAGCTCCTTTAGTCTCTCCTTATACGGCTTCTCTTGCAGACCTGCACCATTTAGTTGCCCTCCTCTGGACTACCTCTATCCTGTCTATGTCCTTGCGGAGATGGGGTCTCCAGAACTGGACACAGTACTCAGATGGGGTCTCATCAACTGTCTGTACAGAGGATAACAACTTCCTGTTTTCTGCTGTTGATGCCTCTCCTATACATCCCAGTATACCCCAGCCCTCCCTACTGCCTTCTCACATTGCTTGCTAACCTTAAGGTCATCTGATATGATTGCCCCAGGTCCCTTTCCTTTTGTTGTTGTTACTACCTCCCACCCATTGTGTATTCTTCCCTGGGTTCTTGTTTCCCAGGTGCATTATTTGCACTTCATTGCATTGAATCCTAGCTGCCATACTTCTGACCATTCCTCCAACCTTGCCAAGTCCCTTTTCATCCTTTCCACGCCTCTTGTGTATCAACCCTGTTGCAGATCTTTTGTCATCTGCAAAGGCATACTTTTCTTTCCAGTCCCTCTGCAATGTCACTGATGAAGACATTAAAAAGGACTGGACCCAATATTGAACCCTGCGGTACCCCACTAGTAACCCCTCTTTCTTCAGAGTGGACTCCATTTACAATTACCTTCTGTGTCCTGTTGTCCAGCCAGTGTTTTACCCAGGCTACCACCCTGGGACCCACTCCTAGGCTGATTAATTTGACTATTAATCTTTTGTGTGGGACTGTGTCAAATGCATTGCTTAAGTCTAGGTAGGCCATGTCCACAGCCCCTCCCTGGTCTACTACTTTGGTCACCCAGTCAAAGAAATCTATTAGATTTGTCTGACATGACCTTCCCGCTGTGAACCCATGCTGCTTGGATCCTGTGCTCCACTGACCTCTAGGTACTCAACTATTCTTTCCTTCAGAAGTGACTCCATCACTTTCCTACCACAGAGGTCAGACTGACAGGTCTGTAGTTTCCTGCCTCTATCTTGGTCCCACTTTTGTGAAGGGGAATCACATCTGCCTTCCTCCAGTCCTCGGGTACCACACCATTCTCCCATGATTTATTAAAAAGAGTAGCCAGTGGTTTCACTAGTTCCTCCCTTAATTCTTTTAGAATTCTTTGGTGAATTCCATCAGGACCCATTGCTTTGTCCACCTTCAGTTTTAGGAGTTCTTGCAGAACCCTTTCTTCTGTGAAAGGACTGGAATCGACCCCCCTATCAAGAGTGCTTCTGTTAATTGGATTAGGCACCTCTCCTCTTTGTGAATACTGAGCAAAATATTCATTCAGTATCCCTGCTTTTCACTGTCCCCTCTGCCCACCCACCGTTCATTCTATTCAGCTCGCTATCCCTCCCTTTGTCTTTCTCACTCCTGATGTACCTATAAAAGGTTTTATCCCCTTCTTAACTGAGTTGGCTATCTTTCCTCAGTTTGGGCCTTTGCTATTCTGACTTCCCTCCTGCTTCCTTCTGCCTTAACTGGTACAGCTCTCTGTCCTGCTCCTTCTGTGTTTCCTTATACTTCCAGAATGCTATCTTTTTCTTCCTGACTTTCACAGCCACCTCTTTTGAGAACCATAGTGGTTTTTTCTTTCATTTTGATTTGATTATTTGCTTCACACAAAGGCTTGTTGCCTCTGTGATAGCAGTTGTGATGATTCCCCATTGTTGCTCCACCCTTCCTTCTAGCCTGTTTGCTAGTGCTTTTCTGTGGCACTCTCCCATCTTGCCAAAGTCAGCCCTCCTAAAGTCCAGTACCCTCACTTTTGTATGTCTTGACTCTGTAGCTGAGTTTAACGTGAACCACACTGTTTGATGGTAACTTGTCCCCAGATGGCAACCCACTTCTAGATCTGAGATCCTCTCACTGCCCCATTTGAGAGTACGAGGTCTAAGATTGCTCCCTCATGAGTGGGTTCCGAAACTAGCTGTCTAATGCCTGCCACCTGTAGGGCATCAAGAATGGCCCTGCTCTTGGATGTGGCTGCAGCAAATGTGCTCCAGTTAACATCTGGCATATTCAGGTCTCCCATCAACAGTATCTCCCCTTTCTCTGCCATTCTAAGAATGCCTTTATCATATCCTTGTCCATTAGCTCCCCCTGACATGGGGGTCTGTACACAACCCCTTCAAAGGATTGTGGTGCCTTTCCAGTCTCCAAGGTGACCCACAGTGCCTCCTATTCTCCCTGTTTACTCTTTTGTTCAGTTGCTTTTATCCCTTCCTTTACATAGAGAGCTACTCCTCCCTCTTCTCCCTGCCTGCTCTCTCCTGTAGGTTATGTACCCTGGTATGTAACATCCAGTCATGGTTCTCTGTGTACCATATTTCTGTGACTGCTACAATATCCAGGCATCCCTCTTCCATCAAGGCCACCAGCTCAGGGCTTGTTGCCCAGACTACAGGCATTGGTACTCATTACCTCCATTTCCTGATGGCCTTACTTCCTTTTGCCCCATCCCTGTCCTTCTTGCCTTTGTCACGTTCTCCATTTACCCTGCCCTTCCCTATCGACACCTCTATGTTGGTGTTTGCTGCACTTACTACCATGATTATTTGGGGGCTAGGATTTCCTGCTCCTTTCCAGTGCCTCCCCTTGGCTAGTTTAAAAGCTTGCCAATGAAGCATTTAAACCCATCACCTAGGATCCTGGTTCCCTCCCGGACAGATGCAGCCCATCATGCCAGTATAGACTTGCATCACTCCAGGTGGACCCCAGTCCCAATGAAGCCAATCCCTGAGCTCCACACCAGTTTTTAATCACTGATTGAATCCCATGGTGTGAACACCCTAACCTCTCCTATGCCAGATGGCAGCACCTCCGAGAAGTTGCCATGCGTGCTACTTGACTAAGGCACGCCTCCAATTCCATACAAACTCTTCCTGCACTTCTAATCCCTTTCTAGCCAGGTCATTTGTCCCTAGGTGGACAATGACATCCAGCTTCTCCCTGTGCAGCTGCTCTGGCAATCCTGAGGATTCGCTCCCTGTCCCTCCAAGCCATGGCGCCAGGCAGGCACCTTACCTCCGTCTCCCCTTCCTCCCCCAGTTCTACCTTCCTAACAATGGAGTCCCCCACCAGGAGTTGTTTCCATCCCCTGCCACCCTCCTGTGGGTCTCCTTTGTGGAGGACCCAGCATCCTCCTTGGTCTCCACTGCGGGTGCCTCCATACAGGAACCACAGTTTTCCAGAATGGCATAGGAATTGTGGAGAGGTACCACTGGAGGATGCGCCTCTGTTCCACCTCCCTCACCTCCTGGGCCCACTGTGGTCCAACCACTCCTCTTTCTTGGCAACCACTGAGGCAGCGGCAGTGCACTGGTGGTCTCTGGATGGAAGAGGAGGTTCCACAAATCCTGGCCAACTCAGCCTGGAGATGAGCAACCTCCTCCCTCAGCCCGAGAGGTGCTGCAGATGGGACAACACCGCATCCTCCAGACGTCTCCTGGAAGACTGCTGCTCCCACAGCCACTGCACACACCACTCCAATCATGTCTTAGTTCTGGCCCCTTAACTGTTTGCAATCCTTACTCTTTCCTCTGTTTTTTTTTCTCTCTCTCCTTACTTTCTGCCTGTGTGCCCTTTAAGCTCCTGATTGTCCTGTTCTGAGACAAGAATATCCTATATTTCTCAGTAGACCACTTACTTGCTCAGAGGCAGACCTCCAGCAGCTAGAGGGAGCTGGAGTGCTACTCTTGACCTTCTAGGATGGTGGGTCTTTGGTGGTTCTGTGATCACTCACTTCCTGCTCCCAAACAGGAAGTTCCTGTTGTCAGTCAAATCCTGTGCCTATAAAAATAGAACTAGCTTTGGGTGGGGGCGTGAAGGGGAGGGAAGGAGGGCAATATAGTCCCAACAGAGAAGTCCAGTCACACAGCAGTCCTTTCTCCTGGTGTCTTCTGCCAAGCTCTGCATACAGGTCTGTGTTCTCCCACTTGTTGCCCAACCCCACACCAATGAATACTCCACTGACCCACTCCATTCCTTCAGCCGTCTATTGAATTCAGTGATTCTCTGCTTCCTAGCTGTATTCGCTCTTGGTACTGGTAGGATTGCTTGAGAAAGTTGCCGACATTCCCATCATACTGCATAGTTTTCCCAGTTCCCTGAAACTTTCCTGCACCTCTATTATCCTTCTCCCCTCCAGATCATTTGTGCCAAGGTGCATCGCAATGTGTGTTTTTTCCCCTACCTTCCTCACACATCTGCTAATATGCTGTCCCACTCTACCCCTTGTCATGCCTGGCATGCACTCCACCCATATTTTGCATTTCTTGGTGCCCCTTCCCTCCATCTTACACCCTTAAGTATCGAGTCCCCCAAAATAATGGCCTTCCCTCTTTTATCCTTTTTACCCTTCTGCTATCTGTTAATCCTCTGTACCCTTCTTGATCTCCCCCTCCTTTCCCCCCGTCTCTGTACCCCTATGCCTTCCCTGAGCCATGTATGTCCTCTTTTCTTTGCCCCGTCCTTTCTCCTGTACCATTTGTGCCCAGACTATCTGATTCCACCCTCGTACCCTTCCTCTTCTGCTCTACCTCCCCCCTTTCTGTTACTTGCCTTCCAACCCCCCTTATCAGTGGCTCCCTGTGTCCCCACTGAGCTGTTCTCTTCCTCTTCTAATTTCCCCCTCCCCTGTGCTATCCTTTCCAAGGCTGCTGCTGTGCCCCCATCTGTTATCTACCTGCCCCTCCCTCCCCCTCTCGTACCTGCAACTTCTGCACCTTCTTTCTGCCCTGCATTGCTTCTGCTGCAGCCTGGGCTACCTCTTTTGCCTTCCACCTCCCTGTTGTATCCCTTACCCTTCATAGTGTCACCACTCTTCCATTCTCTGCAGTTTCCCTTCCTGCCCCTTACTGCTCCTCCAGGCTAGCCAAAACAGAGAATCTGTTCCTATTGTTATTCTCCTTCTCTGAGTTACTCTAGCCACCCCTCTCTATGATGTATACCCCTGTCCTGCCCCTATTCTTATCTTCCCCTGGTGCTTGACCACCCTCCAGTCTTCGATGCCTGTCCCCAGCTGCTCCTGACTGACTGCCCCTCTTGTTCCCCCACCTTGTCTATCCTTTCTTTTGCTTGCTGCAACCTCTGGTGATGGTCTCCTCAGGTACCTTTTTCCTTGGTGCTCCCCCCACCTCTGCCCCATCTACCCAGCTCCCTTGTCAGCCATCCAAGCTCCACCCTAATTTGTATCAACTGCCTACACACCATATGCCCCCTGCCCTCCATTCAATCTCCAAGAATATAGCTGCCCCACATCCCTTATACCTTATTACCCATCCCTCTAGACTGTCACAAACACACTCCTTCCCCATGCCTGTTTACTGACCCACTCCCTGGGACCCCATCCTCCTTGGGCTCCCTGCCATATAGTATATTTCTGAGTTATACCTGGTCAGCACTCCCTTTAGATACTCCTCTCTCCATGCCCTACTCTCTCCTCCCCATTGTGGCCTGCTGCCTGCTGTCCTCCCTGCTGATGCCCTACAGACACTACTTGAGATGCTACACTCCTGCTTCATGGAACTCAAGCTTCAGGTCTCTCATGCTTGGGGGGCACTTGGTCCCCCTTGTAATATACAGTAAGTGGATCCCAGCCCCACTATTGGTTGGTCCGAATCACATGACCACCCCTCCTCCTGTAGTCCCACCCTCTCCCTCCATCCCTAGTCAGCTTCCCCCTCCTCCCAGCCCAAGACATAATCATTTGTTTTGCAGTTACTAAAAGAAAACAAACAACACAGAGAAAGTACTTTCCTTTCAGCTTCTGCTGCTTCTGCTGGTCTTCTGCTCCAAGTGGGGCAAACAATTCAAATGGTTCCTTATCAAAACTCAATCCCTGCCCTGCTATTGGCTGGTCTGAGTCAAATGACCACCCCCCTCCTGTGTAGTCCCACCCTCTCCCTCCCTCAGTTGGCTTCCCCCTTCCTCCAAGCCCAAGACAAAATCATTTGTTTTGCTGTTGCACAGATTAAATTACACAGCACATATTGTCATCTCAGTAAATACTACCACAATACTAAAAGAAAACAAACAAATAGCACAGAGAAAGTACTTCCCTTTCTGCTCCTTCTGCCTCTACAGGTCTTCAGCTCCAACAGATGATTTAATGATGTGGGATAGCCCTGAAGGGTGTATCCACTGACTCATCCCTATAGTACTGAGAGCTGGAGATCCAGATACAATGCCAGAGGCCCACTGTCTCAAAGAAAGTGTTTCATAGGTTTATACAAGTGAGTAGACTTAAGTCCATAATGCTTGCCTGTTGAGATTTACTAGAGATTTGGGCAGAATTTAATTGAATCAGTCATTACTGAATCTAGGTTTAATTTAAAGTGGTCCATGCTTGGACTATCCACCAAAAGAGCCGGAAGATTATTCCAAAATGGAATTGATTTATACTGAACCAATTTTTCCTTCTTAGGGTATGCCACATACTCAGCAATAGTTGTTTATTATATCTTCGATTACTGACTCTATATTCAGACTCAGTTAGACCTAATCCTACTCCAAGGTCAGAATCCCTTAGTGCACTGTAAATGAGACACAAGTCTCCCCTCAGTCTTCTATACTGTAGAGTATACATGTTCAGAAGTTTTAGCCCTTCCTCATAAATCTTGCCTTCCATGCCCATAAAGGCTTGGGTGAATCTTCGCTGAACCCTCTCAATTTTTAAGATGTCCTCTTTAAAGTAAGGCGACCACACTTGGACAGAGTATTCAAGGTGTAGCCTAACCAAAGCAGTATACAGAGGCAACAGTACATCCTTCAAATGGCTGGCTATGTGTCTAAGAATATAATTTAAGTTTTGATTTGTCCTGTTTACTTGGATGGTACAATAGGTTCTAAATTTTAAATTGGGAGTAACCAATATTCCTAAGTCTTTCTCTTGGGTGGTTTCTTGTAATATTTCAGACACCAATTTATATTGAAAATGTTGGTTGTGAGTACTCAAATGCATAATTTTACATTTAGCATTATTCAGGACAAGCTTACTAGTACAAGACCAACTTGAAATTTTATCAAAAAAGACCTGGAGAGCAGATCTTGCATTGATGTTATTTACTATGGTGCCTATACAACAATTGTCAGCAAATTTCAACATCCATATACTATAATTTTCAGTTGTAAGGGTGGAAACATATATATTAAATAGACAAGGACCCAACACAGATCACTGGGGAACACCACTAGAAACTGGGGCCCAATTTGAAAATTCACCATTTATAATGAATCTTTGTTTCCTACCCTCCAGCCAATTGGCAATCCAGTTTATAAGATTATTATTAAGTTTGAATGGCCTTAATGTGTCAAGAAGCTCAAAATGTGGTAACTTGCCAAAAGCTTTGGCAAAATCTAGAAATACCAGAGCCACAGAGTTTCCCTGGTCAATTTCACCAGTGACCTTGTTATAAAAGGTTAGTAGGTTAGTTAAACAAGATCTAGACTTGGTGAATCATACTAAAATACTAAAATGCCAGCAGAATAGGCATAACAGTCTTTCGCATCTGCTCATTTGGTCAGCCCCACCCTGGGAGCTGACCTTGCTGCCCCCCCCTTCGCCTTCTCTGGCTTCTCCCTTCCCAGTTCCAGATATTCTTGCTGCATTGGATTTTGCTTCCCAAACCCTTCCCCTGTACCTGTCCCAACCCCTCTTGAACCCCTCCACCATCTCTGCCTCCACCAGCTCCCTAGGCAGCACATTCCATGGCTCCACCACCCTCTCAGTGAAGTAGCACCTCCTCCTTCTTTCTCCCCTGAATCTTCCCCCCCCAGCTTCCACCCATGCCCTCTAGTGGCCCCTCCTCCTTTCTTCAAGCACCCTGACTGTTCCTCCCCTATTTACCCCCTTCATGTACCTGAAGACCTCTGTCATGTCCCCCAGGTCCCTTCTCCTCCAATGTGTACATATTTAGCTCTTCGACCTCTCCTCATAGGTCCTGTCCCCCAAGCCCCAAATCATTTTGGTTGCCCTCCTCTGGACCCTCTCCAGGAGTTTAATGTCCCTCTTTAAGTGTGGCCTCCAAAACTGCACACAGTACTCGAGATGAGGCCTCACCAAGCAGTTATACAGAGGGAGTATCACTTCCCTCCTTCTGGAGGTGATCCCCCTAGTGATGCATCCCAGCATCCTTTTGGCCTTGGCTGCTGCCCTCCTACAAGTCTCCAAGTTGTTCATCTTGACATCCACCACCTTCCCCAGGTCCCTCTCAGCCATCAAGACTTATAGCATTCCCCCCCCAGGGTGTACACTTGGCCTGGGTTTCTGGCCTCCAGGTGCAGTACCTTGCATTTTCCTGCATTGAACCTCAGCTTCTACTTTCTAGACCATCTTTCCAGAGCCTCCAGGTCCCCTGTAGGCCACCTCCCTCCTCCCCATCCACCACCGCCCCAGGTTTGAGTCATCCACAGAGAGACTCATCTCACTCCTGATACCTGTCCTTATGTCAGAGACATGGCGTTGAACAGGAGGAGCCAGGACTGATCCCTGTGGGACCCCACTAATGACCCTCCTTGGGGATAAGACTATCCTGCCACACCACGACCCTCTGGGTCCAGTCCTGGAGCCAATTGCCTATCCATCTGATCATCTGGTTTCCACCCCATTTCTCCCAGCTTATCCAAAGGCCCTCATGAGGAACAGAGTCAAATGTCTTGAGTCTAGAAAGAGGACATCCACTGGTCCACCCAGGTCCAAGGCACTCGTCACCCAGTCATAGAACTCCACAAGGTTTGTCTGACACAATTTCCCCGGGATGAATCCATGCTGTCTATTGTCCAGGCACCCTGACTTTTCCAGGTCCCCCCAGCCTCTCCTTGACAATGCCCTCCATCACCTTGCCCACCACTGATGTCAGGCTGACAGGCCTGTAATTCCCTGCCACCTCTCTTGATCCCCACTTGTGGATAGGCACTATATGCGCCACCTTCCAGTCCTGGGGCACCCACCCTGTCCTCAGAGAGATGGTGAAAAGCTCCACCAGGGGTTTCACCAGGACGTCCACAAGTTCCTTCAGCACTCTGGGGTGTAATTTATCCAGCCCCGGTGCTTTCTCTGACTTAAGGGACCTGAGGGCTTCCCTCACTCTCTCTGCTGTGATTTCCACTTCCGCTACCTCTTCTCCCTGCTTAGCCTTCCCCCCTCCTGCCAGTGATGCCTCCCCCTCTCCCCAGACCCACAGATCGGTAAGGGTCCCCCCTCCACAGTATCACTGTCTCCTCCCATGTATGATACAGCACCCCCATTTTCCTTGGTGAAAACTGAGGTAAAGTACTCATTTAGTACCTCAGCCTGCTCCCCCGGGTCTTGTGCCCATCTCTCCTTTGTTTTAATCCTGCTAATCTGCCCCTTCACCCTTCGTTTTTCCCCAATGAATCTAAAGAAACCCTTGTTCCCTCTCCTAATTTCCCTGGCCAGGTTCTGCTCCTTCCTTGCCTTAGCTGCCCTCACCACCCTAGTGGCCCTTCTAGCCATCAGTTCATACTCCCCTCGATCCCTTTCACTCCGTGAGCACTTGAATTGTCTATAGGCTGCCTTTCTCCCGCACCACCTCCTGAACTCCTGGTCCACCAGCAGGGTTTTCAGCCCTCACTGCATTTTTGTCTTACTCTTGCATAGGTGCTGGTAGCATCCTGCACCCTCTCCTGATGATTTCCACCTACTATCAGCGTCCATGTCTGACCCAATCCCATCCAAATGCTCCTTAAGGATCCTTCCCATTTCCTTAAAATCCGCCCCCCTGAAGTCAGTCACCTCCGTCTTTGTGCAGCCTTCTACCCCTCCTAGGTCCAGGCAGAACCAGACCGTGGCATGATCACTCCCCACCAATGGGTCCCTTACCTCCAGGCCCCCGATCTGGTCACTGTCTCTCAGGACCACATCCAGTATCCATGCCTCCCTTGTCAGTTACCCCACCTGCTGAGTTAGGAATGCGTCTTGAAAGACATCCAACAACCTCTGTTCCCTGGCCACTGAGGATGTCATAGTCTCCCAGTCTGTTCCTGACATGTTTAAGTCCCCCAACACCACCACTCTTCCCCTGCCCAGTCTGCAGTGTCTCCCAACATCTGCCACCAGACTCTCTTCCAGCTCCTCCACCAGTGCAGGGGGTCTATACACCACTCCTATTTTTACTCTCTTGCCCCCCTTGTTATCAACGTGACCCAAATTGCCTCCACAGTTCCCTCCGCCTCCTCTACTCACCCATGCCAATGCAGTTTTTGACTATCATTGCTACCCCTCCTCCCCTTCCCTCACCCCGGTCCTTCCTGAACATAGTGTAACCCTTCAGGTTCAGGTCCCAGTCATGTCCTGCAGTGGCCCAGGTCTCAGTGACCACTGCCACATCCACCGCTCCCTCAGTTAGCATAATCTGGAGCTCAGGTATTTTATTGCCCAAGCTCCTGGTGTTTAGCAGGACTACCTTCCACCCTTTCCCTACACTTCCATTTCCCCTGCTCATGTTCCCTTGGGGATTCTGTTTTCCCTTGGTCTGCACTTTACCAGTCAGCCTTTTCCCGCATTTCTCCAGCTCCCCAGGGGTGTGGAGACAGAGTCCCTCCTTTATCGGCCCCCTCGACAGCCTTTTCTCCCATCCCTCCCCCCTTTACAAGTTTAAACCCCACTTTTCACCAATGAATCCCTCTATTTTCAACTTAAGGATTCCTCCTCTCCAAATTGAGATGGAGCCTATCTCTAGCATACAGCTCCTTATCCTCCCAGGTATCCCCCAATCCCCATCAACCCATACCCTCTGGCCTCACACCACTCCCTGAGCCACTGGTTTATCTCCCTAATCTTCCTTTTGTGTTCCCCACTAGTCCTTGGCACCGGTAGGATTTCTGAGAAGGAAATTGTGCATCCTATGTCATGACAGACCCTGGCAAGCTCCCTGAACCTTGCCTGTATCTCTAGCTCGCTATTTCCTCAATGTCATTTGTACCCAGGTGGACCAGTATGTCCGGGGAACCCCCACAATCCTTTGCCAGCTGATATACCTCGTGCTTGGCCCTGTGCACTGTTAGTCCAGGGAAGCATTTTGTTCTAACTGGCCAGACTTCTCCCTCCCTATCCCATTTGATACCCCTGATCATAGAATCCCCCAACAGGAGCACTCTGACCACTCCTTTTCCTCCATTTCTCCCTCTTCCATGTCCCTCATCCTTTCTACCTGCCCCTCCACCCAGCCGGCTCCTTGTTCCTCCCCCTATTTGGGTGCCACATGCTGCCCCCTCCTTATGTTCCATGTTGAAGACTATCAGTTTGCTCACTACAACACATATGATCCAGGATGAAGTCTTTAATTATATTTTCAAGGATTTTCCCAATGAGTGAAGTAAAGCTAACAGGCCTATAATTTTTAGGTTTTTTTTTTGGTCTTTTCTTGTGGATGGGTACTACAGATGTTACTTTCCAGTCATATGGGACTTCCCCAGAATCTAGTGAATGCTGAAAAATATTAGTTAAAAGAAGATAAATAAACTCAGCAAGTTCTTTTAATACCCTTGGATGAATTTCATCTGGGCCTGGGGATTTTTTAATATTGACTTGTTTTAACTTATCCAGTACATCTTTGGGTTGAATATTAAACTGTCCAGGTACAGAAGTCCTGAGTTTATTTGTTTTACCTTGTACATTTTTGGTAAACACCGAAGAAAAGTGTGTTCTGTATATCTGCTGCCTCTTGGTTATTAGCTATGCTGCCTGAATTAGTGGTAAATGGTCCTATGGTATTTGCTTTTCCATTAACTTTGTTAACATGAGAAAAAAAGGCTTTTTTATTGTCTTTTACCCTTGATGCCAACTGCAACTGAAATTGAGATTTTGCTTTTCTAATCTTAGTTTTGATATTTTTCAGTAGTTCCCTGTACTTGATATTTAAGTGGGTGAACCCCTTTTTTATTTGTTTAAATAGTTTGTTTTTCTTATTAGGGTTCATCCAACCAGGGGTTGTGTTATATTTGGTACCGTATTTTTTTTTGGGGGGGGATGTTTACTTTAATTAAATATTTTAATTTATTTACGATGAGGCACCACTTAGATTCAACAGAAAGACTGATAAATGGTTCAGGCTAGTCCCAATGGTCTAAGCTGTTTTTCATGTTGTTAAAATTGGCTTTATTAAAATCAGGAATTTCAGTGACACCGGTAGCAGCTTGGGAGTAACCAGCTGAGACCAAAAAATGGACAGTATTATGGTCACTGTTTCCCAGTGGTGCATTTATATTGATGTTAGATATGCAATGAGTAGAATTAGTTAATATAAGCTCTAATATGTTCTTATTCCTTGTACCATGTTGGACCAATTGCTCAAACCACATTTCATTGAATAAGTCCAAATAAAGGCTATCAATTTTAGTGGTTGCTGATGCTGATGCCCTGTTTATGCTGGATAAATTGAAGTTACCCAGAATCAAGATGTTGCATGATGGATCAAAGTTCTCAATATGTCTTAATAATTCAATATCATTATCAGGAGTCATAGAAAGAGGTCAATATACTAAACCTAGGGTAAAAGGGGAACCCATATAAGGGGTTAGTTTAACCCAAAGGGTTTCTAATTTAGTGTTTACTCCTGAATTTCCTCACTCACTATTGTTTCATGAATATATATAGCCACAGCTCCACCTTTTCTGTGATCCCTGTTTTTAAAATAAACATTATAGCCTTGAATATTTTTATCACAGGAATCATTTGCATCCCACTAAGTCATGTGGGAAAAAATTATGTCTGTTCTTAACAAGGCTCATGGGGTAAGAAAGCATATTTAAGTGACTGTTACTGACTTTTGTGTTTAAAATTATTTCTGTTTTAAATTGTTTATGTTAAATTGTATTTCTTCTAATTTGCTGAACATCATATGTTATATGTCATATACTGTAAGTCTGTGTCTGCTGTGTTTTCATAAGCACAGGTGATCCTTTTTTAATAGACAAAGTCAATGATCTGCTTCTGGAGAACATTCAACAAACTTAAAAGGTAAACCTGATTTTGATACAGAGCAGGGGGAGAGGTTACCCTGAGTGACTAAGGAAATGTATATGTTGTGCATACCTTGTACTGTGTGACCAAGTCCCTGGCCTTGTACTGTGTCAGCAGGGGCCTATGGAGGGACTTGAATGGAACAACTCTGAGAGGGTTGAAACAAGGTTGATGGCATCATGATAAAGTAATTAAGGCAGACCACCTTTGTAATACAACCCAGGTCACTTGAAAGTGTCTTGCGTGTATGTGGCAACTGGCCTAACAAATTCCACTCAGTGTTTCAAAGACTGTAAAATGTTGCTGCCCGTGTCCTTATCAGGATTAAGCCCTACAAGCATATATTCTCAGTGTTAATGTGACTTGACTGCTCAATGATAAAAGAGAGAGTAGATTTTAAAATATTGTTCCCTATTTTTAGGACATTACATTACTTAATTCAATTGTTGTTGCCTTTATCATTTTTCTGAGACCTTTGCACTCAAACTCAAAGATATGTGCTTGTTGTACTGACCACATACTAAGTTAAAAACTTGTGGGGATTGTGCTTTTTTTGTAAGGAAGCAATTCCTATAGAATATCTTGCCATACCATATTTGTTATACTCCAACTTTGCCGTGTTTCAGGATCAGTTCAAAAGAAAACTATTTATTCAGCCATGCTTTCCTAGACTAAGTACAATCTATTTTATTTTAAAATGTATGTACTGTATTATGATTATATGAAACCTTGTCTAGTCCTGTTTTATACTGTCTAGATGGTGCTTAGAAAAAGTGCCTATTATTTGTAATATACAAATAAAACTGAGTGACTGATATATTGATTAACTTTTCCAAGGTAGTTTAGAACAGCTCAAGCCAGTGGTATCCAGTGAGGCTGGTGACTGAATATGAGTGACCATCACAATGGCGACTCATATTAAACACTTTCCTCCTGGGCTACCCTGGAAGGATGGTGACCCTATCCAAATGTGGGTGCTACCCGGTGTCAGGAAAGGGGAGGATAGCGAGGGGAAGGGGAGGGACTGGGAAGGTGTTTTTGGGAACTGATGTATCTGCTGCCACTGAGCTAGCTGTGTGATGTGGGTGGCTAGCTCAGGTGTGTCAGGTACAGGGTTCAGGACCGGGTGTGGAAAAATGTTGTAGCTGCTTGCAGCTATGACACTTAATTTTATTTAGATGCAGGGATTTTGCCCTCTTCCCAACATGCACCCCCCTGGAGTTCAGAATCCTTATTCAGTGGGGTGCAGGGAGTGAAGCCCCCAGCAAAAACATGTTGTTCTTTTTCCAAAAGCCAGGTCACCTGGGAGTGTATATCACTAATTTGCTTTTTGGCGGTATACACTCACCATAATAGTGATCATTATTTTGCAGTCTCTATTATAACATGGAACCCAAGCCAATGCAACATTTTTACCTGAATCACCTCCTTTGTTCTCTTTTTTCCTCCTGGCAGGGTACATGACATACTTTATTTCAATAATGTGGTAAAAAAAAGAACAACAACTACTAAGCATACATTAAAGGCTGAGCCAGGAATCAAGTTAAATATTTTAGTTACAGCATTTTTTTTTAAAGGCCGATATTTCAGTCTGTTTCTTTGTTGTGTTTACAAAGTGATCATTTGCATATGAAACACACTTGGGAAGCTGCAGTATCTTAAAAGGTTCTACCACTTGTGATTGGAGGCACTTCAGTCCTGCTCCCAGGCCATTTATTGCCTGACGGCAGTCTGGTTAGATGACAGTTTCCTTTTTTTTTCAATTTATATATTTTTTGCTTTATATAAGTAAAAACTTATAATACATGAAGTCTATCCTTAAAATCCAACACTGGATACATTACAACAGGGAATGTAATAGTTGCAATTAAGGTTGTTACTTCATGAGAGCTATAGCTTTATATGGATTTCAAAGAAAGCCACATTTTTACACCATAAACCTAGAATTATCATATTGTCATTGTATCAGATAAACTACAGTACTGTAAAATACAAAATCACACATGCCCCCACAATGCAAAGCATCATGGGCTGCATATGCAAATCACCACAGAATGTTATGCTGGTCCAACTTAAAGCAGAATTGCATGGTGCCGAAAGGCCTCTCACACAGTTTGCAAAGGGTGCTAACAGACCCTTTGCAAACTGTGTGGCTACAAGCCCTATGTCTGCTATGGTTCTACTTGACTCTGTCAGTATTTCCTCTCCTTCCCGATAGTATCTTTATGACACTAAACAACTTCCCAGCCAAATGCCCTTTGGGGTAACCCTTGCCTCAGTGTTTACGCACAGAGGTTCTTTGTCTTTTACAGTACTGTATATACCAAAACATCATAAATGAACAGCTGTAAGTTGTTGAAGGTCTAATGATTCAACTATAATTATTTCTCTTAAACTTGTGCAATTATTGGCTCTATACTAATAATACTTGTAATTGTTCTTCTATATGCTATGTACTGGGCCTAGGCCCCCAGGTTGCATCTGGAATCGAGCATGTTGCTCAGTATGCCTTCCTGGTAAATCTTGTAAATAAATAAATAATGCCTAATGGGAAAATCCTTTCCTATAAAGGACAGCCATATAACTTAACCAGTGATTAATATTGAGCTGTCAAAATGAAATTAATTGTTGAGATTTTTTTGTGACAGAGAAACAATATAAGACTAGTGGGAAACGTACAGTCCCCACAAATAAATTTACAGATAGAGTTTAACTTTAAAGTTGAGCAAGCCCTCCCCAAACCCATGCCAGAAAGTCACAAAAATCAGAAATTGCCTCACAGTATATCAGGAAAGACTGAAATGCTCAAAAACAGCCTGTATCTTAATACCTTTTGAGTCACTATTCAGGGCTGGCAAGGAGAGGATGCCATATGGCTAACATCATATTGAAACATATCAAATTGAACTCAATAATATACATAGGCTGTAGAAAAGGGTTAAAGTTTCACAAAGTTTCAGTGCATCAGTCACTTTAAAAACTACATTGTCCCTCCTCAGACCTCAAGGTCAAGAGTACCTGCTTCAACAAAAAATGAAATATACAGCCTGTACTGGTAAATCCTCCACTGCTGCCTCTTGGGCTGGCAGTATAGCCTAGAGGTAAGAGTAACAGGCTGTGAATGAGCTTGGTACATCCAGCACACAGACCTGGGTTTGATTTCCAAAACCTCCACTTGCATCTTGTGTGACTCTGAACAAAATGGATGAAATAGAGCATACCCTAAATACTATGAAAATTGATGTTTGGTGAGTGACCGAGACTTGGTTTTCCATACATGAATGGAGCACCAGTATACCTGGTTATAATACATTTCTAAAGAATAGGAAGGAAAAGAAAGGAGGTTGGGTAGCACTGTTTATTTCAGAACATCTCAAAGGACACCAATTCTACCCGTACCAGTCTGACACAGAAATAATATGGGTAAAATTATTATTAAATAATAACACCATAACAATAGGACTGGCGTATCATCCCCCTAATCTGAAACAGACTGAAAATCAGCTATTTTTAGACAAAATAGAAAATATTGAGGTCAAAGATTACTTTCTACTGATGGGGGATTTTAATGTCCTGAATATAAACTGGTTAAATTATGAAACTAGTGAAAAAATTGAGAAAAGATTCCTAAAAATTACTTTATTACATGACCTAGAACAATTGGTTAAATTACCAACAAGGAATAATAATATATTAGATTTGATATTGACCAATTTTAAGAACTCTAGTGCTATACCTGAAATACACCCCGTGACAGTGGCCATAATATGGTTCTACTCAAATTAACTAAAACTACAAAAATAATCAATGGAAAATCCAAGTTTAGAAATTTTGCTAAAGCAGATTATGCTAAAATTATAAACTATCTGAGTAAATGGAAATGGAAAGAGGACCTGAAAGAATGTAGTCTCAAAGAATCATAGGAGCACACTAAAAGGGAAACTGACTACTGTACTGTCACTTGTGTACCATTAAGATCCAAATACAACAATAATAATCATATGATTCCTCCCTGGTGTAACAAAAAAATAGGGAAACTAATAAATAAAAAAAGAGCATATTGTGAATAAAAGCAATCTAATAAGGAGAATGACCTGAACAGATTTAAACTTTTAGTGAAAAAAAACAAAAAAGCAAATCAGTGTGGCAAAACAAAAATTAGAACTAAATTTGGTTAGAAAAAACAGAGACAATAGAAAGTAGTTCTATAATTATATAGGGACAATAAAAGGTGCACATAATGGCATTGGTCCAATCACTTCAAATGGTGAAATATGGGATGATGAGGCTGATATGGCTGAGATACTAAATACATATTTTTTAAGTGTCCACAAAATAGACAGTAGAGCTGGGTTGGATACTCAGAATACAAGTGGCCCCTTAATTACTTTCACTGAACAAAAAGTTCAGGATGCCATTGGGCAGTTAAAAATCAGATCTCCCCCTGGACCAGATGGTATAAGTCCATCTTTTATTAAAAAATTGAGCAATGAGCTCCTTGGCCCACTAACGGCTCTATTCAATATTTATATTAATGAAGGTAAAACCTTGGAAGTGTGAAGAAAGCAAATATAACTTCATTTTTCAAAGGGGGAAATAAATAGAATGTATGTAGTTACAGACCAATTAGCCTTATATCAATTATCTGTAAACTACTTGAGCGACTAATACATAATACTATTCTTGACCATATTAATAACATCAATAGCCTTGACATAGCACATCATGGATTCACATCAGGTCGGTCATGCTTAATCAGCTTAATTAATTTTTTTGATCCGGTCAGTGAAGCATTAGAACAAGGATTGCCAGTTGGTGTGGTTTTCTTAGATTATGCATAGGCATTTGACACCATTTCTCATAGAGTGTTAATGGAACAACTACTTAAAATTGACCTAGATAGTAAAATAATAAAGTGGATTGATTCATGGTTAAAAAGACAGCAAAGAGTGCTTATTAGACGTCATTAATCTGAATGGATGCAGGTGATCATTGGGGTGCCCTAGGGCTCTGTATTGGGTCCTCTATTATTTAATATACTTATTTTAACCATGCAAACTAGTAGCGGTGTCTGGATTAGTAAATATGCAGATGACTGCAAAGTTGGATGTATTGTAAATAGTGCTGAGTCAATTAACAATTTGTAAAACAACTTAAATAAATTATGTAATCGGGCCAACACTAACAAAATGAGTTTCAATGAAGAACAATGTAAGGTTAAGCATATGGGTAAAGAAACATTAAGGCGCATTATGTAATGAATGGTATACAACTAACAACAACTACAGAAGAAAAAGACCTGGGCGTTATAGTCACAGATGATTTTAAATTTCATACCCACATAAATAACGTGGTTAAAAAATGCTACAATATCTTTGGTTGTATCCAGAGGCATATAAGAAGTAGACATACTAATGTTCTGCTACCCTTGCATACTAGTCTGATTCAACCCTATCTGGAATACTGTGCTCCTTTCTGCACTCCAACAACTGTGAGAACCAAAAAAATGGTCGAAAGAGTCCAACACAGAGTCACCAAGGAAATTAGTAATGTGAAAAATAAAGGTTATAGTGATAGATTAAGAACTCTTAATTTGTACTCCTTAGAATACAGGGCATTAAGGGGGGACCTAATTTTCATATTTAAGGCATTCCAAGACAATCCGCTGTTTGATACTATTTGTCTTGAAAAACATATAACACACAATACTACCAGATATCATAAATTACAACTCAAGACCACTATAAGTAAAACAACAAGGCAGAAAAGATTTTTCTCATATAGAGTTCCACCAATATGGAATGTGCTACCAAGATATGTAGTGATGAGTAAGACAATAGAACAGTTTAAGATAAATTTGGATAACTATATGGATAAAAATACATTTAACTTCCATCACTAATTAGTGATGGTGGGTCCATAATGGGCCTCTGGCTCCAAGAACCTGTACAATTCTATGATTCTATGAAGTCACTTAACCTCCCCAGTGTTTTTGAGTCACCCCTGAAAACAGGCACCTGTACCTAGTGGGTCATGCCCAGTTTTAATTTGTTGTACCAGCTTTTATATCCATATACTGGAACACCAAACCAGAACAGATAGCTTACAGTTTTGCCAGGTACTGCAGGCAGTGCAACACACACAGTTCCTAAAGTAAACTTCTGTCCTTGTCAGAGGCCTTGCAGTAAGATCTCAAGCCAAAACTGAGGTTCAGGAATATTGCAACTAGACTCCTCAGTTAACATTGTCTAATTTTTCCTCTGATCTCCAGGATTCAGTCCCTTTTTATGAAACCTCACTGTGACCACCAAAAATGTGTGACTGTTATATGTAAGAGCTGTCTTGGGCCCTCCTGGGGCTGATGTATGTCTTCAATACAGTGAGCACCTGGGATCCCAACCATGCCTTGCAAGTGTCTCTGGGAGGTCAGACTAATGCAAGTGAGCATCTCTGGCTTCATTTTCCAAACTCTCAAGATAATATCTTGAAACTATATTTCCTTTGATGAGACCTGTTATGGTTCTCGATTATTTACCCACCACCCTTGCAGCATTGCTACCACAGTGAGGCTGCCTGTATCTTGCAAGCCAACTTTTTGGATTTGAAGTCAGCTACATTCTGTTTCAGATCTATTACATGACTGTCCATGGCTTTGAACACCTGCAATACAGCCTGAAGTGTAGACTTCAGTGTAGTTGGGTTTGTCGATGAGTACAACTTGGCTCCACCACCTGCTGCTGTGAAATGGTGTCCCATCAACAACTCTACACATTCTGTTTTTCCAGATTGCCCATAACCAATCAACCCATAAATGACCTTTGGAACTAGAATTCTATAAGCATTAGCTCAATATGAAAAGAAAAAAGTATTTCAATAACTTAATATTTTCTAAGTTTAAAATAATTTTCTCTCTAGAGCTGGAGATGAGCTCAGTGGTGTCAGTCTCTGCCCCCCCCCCCAATCCATGGCAATCTTAGACATCACCTTAAAAGGTGATATGTTAAGTAATTGCTAGAAAAAGAAAGAATGGGCCAGGGTGAAGGATGAGCTCAGGATGAAAGCTCCAGTGAAGAAGATAAGCAATACATATGTATGTAATAGATAACCCACTCTTAGGTGTGCGGTCACGCTCTGACATATGCATGCCTTGGTGTGCATTGTATGCATGAGGCTGCAGCCCGAGTGCATCAGACACCCAAGGCATGTGTATATCAGAGTGCCACCACACCCTGTAGAGTGGGTTATCTATTTTATAAAATGGCAAAATTGTTTTTAAGGGGGTAAAAGTGCAGTTGTGAGGTCGTGCTCTGATATACCTGGTCATGTGATGGGATCCAACAAATCACCAGACATAAATGTTAATATATATATATATATATAAATATATATATATATATATATATATATAAATTCTTTTGTTCCTTGAGTTGAGTCTTCATACCTAATTTAGCTGAATTATTAACATCTATTTTGTATTTGACCTTCTTACACTGCTTCTGTATTCATAGTTTTGTTTTAACTTCCATTCTGTTTTCCATTGTTCTCCTAGTGGTATAGACTGAGCCTCCATCCATCTAACCCTTACATATGAAGATAAGAATTTGCCAGCAGAAGGAGACTGTATGATCCATCTAGTCTGCCCAAGTTTTCTACCCCCACCTACTATCAATTTGTTTTGCTAAGTTGACTATACTGTGTATCCCATGCCTGTTTGAACTCTCTGACTATCTTGGCTGCCACTACCTCCAGTGGAAGCCTGTTCCAATGTTCCACCACCTTCTCCATGAAAAAGTACTTCCTAACATTTGTTTTGTATTTACCTCCCACCAGGTGCATGTTGTGCCCTCTATTATGTGCAGCCCTGTTTTCCCAGAAGAGGTTCCTGGTTTGTACTATGTAGATCCCTTTAACAAATTTAAAATGTCTCAGTCATGTCTCCTCTGTTCCTCCTCCTCTGCTCAAGGGAGAATACATTTAGCTGACTAAGCCTAGATTCAGATGTTTCATGGTGCAGACCCTGTACCATTATGTTGGCACATCTCTGCACAGTTTCCAGATTGTCTATGTTCTTTTTCAGGTTAGGTCTCCAGAACTGCACACAGTGCACACATTTCTCTGACTGAAATTGTTTTTTACAGGGTATATTTTCTGCTAAGTTGTTACAGTGTGTGCTTAAAGGTTGTTACTGTTTTGTGCTTACAGATTACTGCTTTACTTTTCTCTGATTCAAAGTGTTTTTTGCAAGGTATATTTTCTGTTAAACTGTTGTGCAGGTTATCTTGCTGAAAGGAAGAAAAACACTCACCAGAGTGGTGGGTCAGAGCTGTAGCTGATTGATTTTGGAGGGCACAGGTTTGGTCCCACCCACCTGACCCTCACCCCACCCACCCCAAGTGCATAATTTCCTTTATACCAGGAGTTCTGACATCACTTCCCCAAAAGGGCAAAGGACATATACCTGTCATAACCTTAATAGCCCTCACATACTAACAAAATAATAAAAACAGGAAGGGAGAGAGACATGGGAAGTGGTGCAGTGCACTGGCTGTGGGGAGGCAGTCTTCTGGGGGACATTCTGGAGGCTGTGATGCTTCTCTATTTGCTGGCACTTCTCTGGTCTGAGGGAAGAGGTTGCATGTCTCCAGGCTGACCGGGGGAGATTTCAGAAAACCTCCTCCCACAGCCAGGGACCATCAGAACAACTGCTGCTGCCTCAGAGGTTGCCAAGAAAGAGGAGCAGTTGGACCACGATGGGCTCAGGGAGAGTGAAGATGGTGGATCAGAGGTGCATTCCTCCAGTTTTACCTCTCCACGGTTCATACACCATTCTGGTGGAGCATGGTTCCTCTATGAAGGCACCCACAGTGGATATCAAGAAGGATGCTGGGAACCTCCAGAATGGACCCAGAGGACGGTGGCACAAGACTCCACAGGGGTAGGAAACAACTCCTGGTGGGGGACTCAATCATTAGGAGGGTATAACTGGGGGAGGGAGGGGAGAGGGAAGTAAGGTGCTATGACTGGGAGGGACAGGGAGCAAATCCTCAGGATTGTGGGAGTAGCTACATGGTAGAGGGAGCTGGATGTCATTGTCCACCTCAGGATGAATGACCTGGCTGGGAATGGGATCAGAGCAGTGCAGGAGAGGTTCATGGTGTTGGGGAGGGACCTTAGACAATTAGAACACATGGTGACCTTTTTAGGTGCTGACTGTCTATGGCATGGATGAGGCTAGGGTACTCCACACCATGGGATTTAATGAATCTGTTGAAAAACTGGTGTGGAGCTCAGGGTTTTGGCTTCATTGGGGACTAGGAGTCCACCTGGAGGGATGCAAGCCTATACTGGTGTGATGGTCTGCATCATTCTGGGTGGGGAACCAGGATCCTAGGTGATAGATTTAAATGCTTCATTGGCAAGCATTTAAACTAGCCAATGGGGGAAGCACTGAAAAGGAGCAGGGAAATCCCTGCCTCGCCCCCACACACACAAAATAAGGTAGTTTGTGAGGTAAGCTCCAAGATAAAGAAGTTGATAGGGAGCAGGACTGGGGTAAATGGAGAAAAAGGCAGAAAAGACAGGGAGGGGGATAAAAAGGGTAAGGATATCAAAAAATGGAGGGCGATGAGTACCAATGCCATTGTCTGGGTAATAAGCTTCCTGAACTAGTGGCCTTGATGGAGGAGGGATGCTTGGATCTTGTGGCAGTCACAGAAACATGGTACACAGAGAACCATGACTGGGATGTCAACATACTAGGGTACACAATCGACAGGAGGGACAAGGAGGGTTAAAGAGGAGGAGGAGGAGCTCTCTATATAAGGGAAGAGATGAAAGCAATGGAACTAAAGGGTAAATGGGGAGGAGACGAGACACTGTGGGTCACTCTGGAGACAGGAAATGGCACCACAGTCCACATGGGGGTTGTATATAGACCCCCATCTCAGGAAATGGACAAGGAAATGATAGAAGGCATCCTTAAATTGACAGAAAAAGGGGAGATATTGTTGATGAGGGACTTGAATATGCCAGATGTTAATTGGAGCACCTTTTCTGCAGCAACATCCAAGAGCAGGGTCATTCTTGATGCCCTATAAGGGGCATGCCTCAGACAGCAAGTGTTGGAACCAACTCAGGAGAGAGCAGTCTTAGACCTGGTACTCTCAAATGGGGATGGAGAGAGGATCTCAGATTTTGAAGAGGGTAGCCATCTGGGAACAAGCGACCACCAAACAGTATGATTCACAATAAACATAGCTGTAGAGTCAATCCATACAAAAGTAAGGGTGCTGGACTTTAGATGGGCTGACTTTGGTAAAATAGGAGCGTGTCTCAGAAAAGCACTAGCAAATGGGCAAGAAGTAGGGGTGGAGGAGCAATGGGGAAAAATCAAAACTGCCATCACAGTGGCAATGAACCTTTGTGTGAAGCAAATAAACAAATCAAAATGAAGGAAAAACACACTATGGTTCTCAAAAGAGGTGGCAGGGAATGTTAGAGAGAAAAAGATAACATTCAGAAAGTATAAAGAAACACTAAAGGAGAGGACAGAGAACTGTTAAAGCAGAAGGAAGTGGGGAAGGCAGTCAGAATAGCAAAGGCCCAAACCAAGGAAAAGACAGCCAACTCAGTTAAGAAGGAGGATAAAACCTTTTAAAGGCACATTAGGGAGTGAAGAAAGACCAAGGAAGGGATAATGAGGATTAATAAAAGGGAAGGGGTGGGCAGAGGGTGACAGTGAAAAAGCAGGGATACTGAACAAATACTTCTGCACAGTATTCACAAAAGAAGAGGAATGGGAGGTACCTAAACCAATAAATAGAAACACTCTGGATAGGGAGGTTGATACAGCCCATTCAGAGAAGAAAGATACCTGAGAGAACTCCTAAAACTGAAAGTGGACAAGGCAATGGGGCCTGATGGGATTCACCCCACAATTCTAAAAGCACTAAGGGGAGAACTAGTAACACCTCTGACTACCCTTTTTAATAAATCATGGGAGGATGGTGTGGTACCTGAGTACTGGAGGACAGTGGATATAATTCCCCTTCACAAAAGTGGAAGCAAGGCAGAGGCATAAAACTACAGACCTGTTAGCTTGACCTCAGTGGTAGGTAAAATGATGGAATCATTTCTGAAAGTGAAAATTGATGAATACCTAAAGGCCAGCGGGGCACAGGACCCAAGGCAGCATGGATTCACAATGGGAAGGTCATGTCAAACACATCTAATAGAGTTCTTTGACTGGGTGACCAAAGTAGTAGACTAGGGATGGGCTGTGGACATGGCTTACCTAGACTTTAGCAAGGCTGTTGACACAGTCCCACACAAAAGATTAATAAGTTAGCCAGCCTGGGAGCTGGTCCCAGGGTGGTAACCTTGATAAAAAAATTGGCTGAACAACAGGACACAGAGGATAATAGTAAACTGAGTCCACTCCAAAGAACGGGGGGGGGTTACTAGTGGGGTATCGCAAGGTTCAGTACTGGGAGTGGTCCTCTTTAACATCTTTATAAGTGACATTGCAGAGGGACTGGAAGGAAAAGTATGCCTCTCTGCAGATGACACAAAGATCAGCAACAGGGTTGATACACAAGGGGGTGGAAAGGATGAAGAGGGACTTGGCAAGGTTGGAGGAATGGTCAAAAGTATGCCAGCTTAGATTCAATGCAAAGAAGTGAAAAGTAATCCACCTGGGAAACAAAAACCCAGGGGAAGAGTACACAATGTTGGGGGGGGGGTTACTAATGACAACAAAAATGAACAGGGACCTGGAGGTAGTCATATCAGATGACCTAAAAGTAGGCAAGTAATGTGAAAAGGAGGCAGTAAGGAGGGCAAGGGGGATGCTGGGAAGCACGGGGAGAGGCATCACCAGTAGAAAACAGGAGGTTGTTTTCCCTCTGTACAGACAGATGGTGAGATCCCATCTGGAGTACTCCATGCAGTTCTGGAGATCCCATCTCCATAAGGACATAGACAGGATGGAGTCAGTCCAGAGTAGGGCAACTAAAATGGTGCAGGGTCTACACCAGAAGCCATATGACGAGACACTAACGGAGCTTAATATGTATACCCTCGAGGAAAGGAGGAAGGGGGGGACATGATAGAAACTTTCAAGTTCCTCAAGGGAATCAACAAAATCCAAGAGGGTAGCATATTTCAGAAAAAGAGATGTGCAAAAACAAGGGGGCACAATATGAAGATAGAGGGGGATGGCTCAGGGGCGATGTGAGGAAATATTTCTTCACGGAGAGGGTGGTGGACACATGGAACAGCATTTCTGAGGAGGTTGTGGGGTCAAAAACAGTGGAGGAATTCAAGAATGCATGGGACAGACATAAGGCAGTTCTGGTAGGGGGCTAGGAAGACGTAGGCTGTTGGTTAAATAGGATCTGCAGCTTATCCAATAAGTAGAAAAATTAGCAGACTAGGTGGGCCAAGTGGTCCTAATCTGCCATCAAAGTCTATGTTTCTATGTGCTCCAAGTGAGGTCTTTCCAGGGACCTGTACAGCGGGAGGATTACATCATACTTCCTACAGTGATACCCCTACCAATACATCTTAGGATGCTGCTTTCCTTTAGTGCTGCTTTTTCACATTGCTTCCATACCTTTAAATTGTCTGAGATCATGACATTAAGATCCAGTTCTGACTATCCATTTCTGTCTATCCACCCCATGCATCTTTTAGCAACTTTTTCCAGGGCTACAGTTTCAGAACATGAGGTTTCCTGATTGTAGCCCTGCAAACTGAGTTATGCATTGTGGCAAGATAGTTCCTTCTTGTTTTCAATGGAATTACTACAGCTGTGCAAACCTATATTTTCTTTCAAAAATAACACAATACAGAACAATTTGCTATGCAAGTCTCAACAGCAAGGATCAACATGCAATGCATTAAGCAACTGAATGTGATATCATTTGAATTTTACATTGAAGGAGCAGGTATTTACTAAACTAAAGTGTTTAAATCCTTTTGCTCTTGGCAATTGAATTGGACTTTAAAAATCCCTGCCTGTCCCGCTCTGACTGCACAATTGCTGTGTCTATTACATCACTTAGAAGCATAGCATTTGGCTGCAGAAAAGGAGGTGTTGGCCATCCAATATTCAGATGTCCCCTGCCTACTTTGCCTCTGCAGACCCTATTTGGTCTCCAGTGGTTCCCTGACACTCTTCTAATATGGCACTATGTCTATCCCACTGCATTCCTGATGCTCCCCACTGTTTTAGCCTCTACCTCTTCCTCTGGCAGTCTGTTTCAGTCATCTATCACCCTTTCAGTGAAGAAATATTTCCATCTCCATGCTCATTGCATGTCCCTCTGTCCTGGTACTCTTTCTCATTTGAAAAAGACTCCCCACTGTGCCCTGTGCATCCCCTGTGAGCTACTTGTAGGTCTCTATCATGCCACCACCACATCAGTCTCTCCTTCTTGTGCAAACCCTGCATCATTTTTGTTGCCCTGTTCTGGATTGCCTCCGTACTGTATGTTTTTTTCTACTGTACCCAACTGCTGTATACTGCTGCAGTATCATGGCTTACAAGGGTATCTGCTCTGTCTTGCAAACATGCAGATTATTCCTGTTACTTGATGCCACATTTTGTGGGATAATCAATCACCCAAAGAACAGCCATGAGAGTAGTCTTACATATTTGAATACATCCACACTGCAAAATTATCCTACCATTGGGCTCATCTACAAAAAACATAGTCATGTCCTGGGTTATTGTTCTAGGATATCAGTCACCCTAAATTTATTCAGATATGTTTTTGCTTCACATTATATAATGTTATCTTGTTACAGTCTGGCGATATAAAGCCCCTCTGAAAAACGATATGCAACCCACTGGAACCAGGCTAGAAATGAAGGGCTGCAGCTTATGCATCTCAATGCAAGAAGCATGGTCCCTGAACTACCTGAACTGGAAATGTTTATGTCTTTTCATAAGCCACACATCCTGGCATTATCAGAGAGCTGACACACCTCTGGGGTTAAGGATTCTGATGTTTCACTCCCAAATTATAGTATAAGAGGGGGTGGAATTCTGATTTATGTGCACTCTGACCTTTCTGCAGAAATATGTGATAGCCCCAACACACCCAATACCATGTGTGAGTGATTGACCATTCTTGTTAAACTGGACCCAAAAAACTTAATGATTTGCTGTGTCTATACCCCCCCAAAAGGTGGGGCTCGAGGGATTACTAGACTTAATGCAAATGCTTGGTGAATTCTCACACCCTGAATTGATTGTACTAGGGGTCTTCAACTTAAACTGGTTGCAAGGAACCTCAATAGAAAGGCATACTTAATACCTGCTGGCTGATCATTACAACACCAACTAGACTGAATCCTAACTCAGGTAATCATTCTTTGCTTGATTGGATTTTAGTAAAAAAGTTGGAAAGAATATTGCCCTTGGGTACTCTAAATGACTCAATTAGCGATCACTTAGCCACATACTGCTTCTGGCGCAAAGGTGTACCTAAAAACTTTCCACCTAGGTTAATTACTTATAGGAATTGTTTTCATTTCAATAGGCATCTTTTCTGTATGACTTGTCACTAGTTGACTGGACCTACCTGGACGAAATACCAGATGCAAATTCCAACCTGGAGTTTTTCATTACAGAATTTACGACAATGCTGGATTAGCATGCCCCTCTGCGGAAACGCAGAGTAAAGCACAAAAACTCCAGTTGGCTCACTTGTGATACGTTTCATCTAATGCACAAAAGAGATGACTCCTGGAACAAATTCAAGCAAACCAAACTGATATCCGATTGGAACACATACAGATACCTAAGAAACAGTTGCAAACAGGTAGTATATCAGGCAAAGAGTCAATACCTGAAAAAAACAATACACTCTAAATCTGTGTGACCCCCAAAAATTCTGGCACTCCATAAACTCCTTACTGAATGTCAAACCTCAGTCTTCACCCACCTCAGTTGACCTGAATGGAGAGAGCTGTACAGAGCCTACTAAAATAGTAAACCACTTTAATGACTTCTTTGTGACCTGAGTAAATACGGACCCTCTGGACACCCTGAATGTAATCCTAGTAAGGCAGAGCAGAACCTGAATTGCCCCTCTTTCCACCTAAAAGGGTCATGTGTTTGGAAGTGGCTAAATTAATCACTTCCTTAAAAATAGATAAGCTGGATCAGATGGATTGATCCCAAAGCTCTTCAGGCTTGATGACCCCCAGATAGACATCAATAGCCAGAATCTTCAACCTGTCTTTCATGACCAACACTGTACTTGACTTCTGGAAAAAAGCCATAATCATTCAGCTACACATGAAAGGAAAGAATATGCTACTTGAAAACTACTGCCCTATCTTGATGCTGTTAGCATTAGCTAAACTGCAAGAGAAAATAGTGCACAATCAATGAACCAACTACCTACAGCAACATAATCTAATCTGCGAGGAAACACATGGGTTCAGAAGGTGTCATGGCACTGACACAGCCAAAGTTAAATTTATGGATGCTATCTATCATGCAAAAGACATTGGATTTGTGGCAGGTGCTGGGATTCATGAATCTGACAAAGGCCTTTGACTTGATCGACCACAATGTAGTAACTAACAAACTGCTCAAAACTGGCCTCGGATCCTCTGCCCTAGCTTGGTTCAGAGATTAACTGATTCATAGAAAGCAAATGGTGAAACTCAGCAATGTGGTCTGTGGCACTAATGTAATCCACAGTGGGGTCCCTCAATGCTCCATATTGTGGCCAAATCTGTTTTTAATTTTCAGCAGCAATCTACCAATGGTCTGAAAACCTGTGCATACTCCTCTCTATGCAGATGATGCAGTGCTATACACACACAGTAAAGACATCAATGAAATCAATCACATACTGGGAAGAAGCTTCAAAAATCTGCAGGAATGGTTTGTTCATGAAAAAATTGTCCTGAATCTACCAAAAACACAGTCAATGCTGTTTCGTTCTAACTACAATCTGAAAAACCTGGCCCAAACATTTTGCACTGAGGCAGGCAACGGCACCTCTCTGGAAAACGTCAGCTGCTTTTAATACCCAGGAGTACACTGAGACTCCACCCTTACATTTATGAACATACAAAACTGCCAGCAGATACAGGCCTTATGGGCTATCTTTTTTTATTTTTATTTTATTTTATTAAACTCTAGGATTACAAATACCCTTGAGCAAGAACTGCTCATTTACAAAGGTTCCATGTCAAAGATGGAGGGTAAACATACTTACAAAGGTCGACAATGTTACTAAGTCTTGAAACACAGAGAGGCTGAGGCTTAAATATTACAGTCATTCATCGAGAGAGACAGCATCAGTTAGATTAAGACAAATTTCAGGGTAAACATTATATCTGAGATGACAGTTAGGGTGGGTAGGGTAGATGAGGGTCAAGAAAGTGTAGGCAGGCTGAAGGGCCACTGTCTGAGGGGATGGGGAGGGTAGTAGAAGTGCAAGGTTGATAGGCGTAGAAGGGACCGATGTCCACAAAGTGCCTTAAAAATGGGTGGAGGTGGGTGATGGTAGGGGAGTGGGGGGAGGGAAAGGGTGCATAGAAGGAAAGCAGGAGGCAAAAGAGTAGTTGGAAAAGGGAGGTTACAGGCCAACTTCGACTACTGTGAATGGAGAGGTGGACCCCTAAGGTGAAGCAATCGCATTGACTTGTTGAGGTGAGGTGTTGTTGGAGTTGCCTTTTAAAAGGGCCAAGTGTAGCAGTTGTAAGTGTTTCTTTGTTAAATGCATTGTACCACTGAGGAGTCCTGTGGGCAAAAGACCTCTAACCCATTGTGGTCTGGTATCTGGGGACCTGGAAGGTTTGACGTTGTGCAGTACAGGTATGCTGGGTGCTGTAGTGGGCAATAAGGACCTTTTCAACACCTGGCAGCATGAGCCAGAGGAGAACCTTTTTGGTTAACAGGAAGGTCTGATTTTGGATCCTGCTTAGGAGTGGAAGCCACCCGGCTTGGGCGTACAGGTCACAGGTGTGTGTTAGATGGGCAGCGCCCATTAGAAGCCTGCAGGCTTTGTTGAGCACCACTGATATCCTACAGAGGGTAATAGGGGAAGCAGAGCCTTGAATGGTTAGACCGTAGTTGAGGATGGAGGTGACAGAGCTGTAGATAGCCAGTCTAAGGGTATCAGCCGTCATGAAGTGTTTGAGCCTGTGGAGCAGGCTGATCCATATATTAGTGGCCTTTGTGACATTGTCAATGTACCGAGAGTATGAGAGGGAACTATCCAGAGTGATGCCAAGGTATTTAAACTATGGAACATGATCAAGTATAATCCCCGAACTGTTCTTGATGGTGAGGGACAGAGATTTATGCTTGCTCCATGCTTTGCAGAATGACATGACCTTTGTTTTGCTATAGTTCAGGACCAGTTTGTGTAAGCTGAACCATTCTTCAACATGCTTGAAGTCATGCTGCAGCTGACCCTCTAAGAGCTTAGTGTCATGGTGACTTGTAAAAAAGACTGTGTCATCTGAGTAGAAAAGTATTTTCTGGTGGCAGATGCTAGGAATGCTGTTCAGGAAGAGACTGAAGAGTAGTGGTCCCAGGATGGACCCCCTGTGGAACTCCTGAGAGGACAGGATTTTCATCTGAGGTGACACCAGCAGTCCTAACACGCTGGACCCTTCCCCCTGAGGTAACTTGCAAACCAGAGCAATGCATCTTTGGAGAGCCATCTATTTGACAGTTGCCTGAGTAGAAGTGGGTGAATGATGGTATCAAAGGCTTTCGTTAGATCAATGAACACTGCCCCACACAGTTTCCTTGGTCGACAGTGGTGTGGATGAATCCCATAAATTCCAACAGTGCAGCGGTGGTGCTATGTCCTTTTCTAAAGCCATGCTGTTCAGGGCATTGGATTTCATATTTTTCCAGGTACTCAACTAGCTGGTCCGATACTATTCATTCCAGTGCTTTAGATGGGGGGGGGAATGGAGATAGGCCTGTAGCTGGTGTGCAGTGACCTACCTGTGCTTTTGTGTGCAGGTGTGATAGTCCCCTGTTTCCAAAGTGATGGAAATTGAGCCAACCTTAGAGATAGGTTGAATATCTTTGTCAGGGGTTCAAGGATTTCTTCTAGAACTAGCGCAATCAGCTTCAGGTCGAGGGAGTCACCGCTGTAACCTGTATTGCAGATGGCCTTCTGAATATAGGTTCTGGCTAAGTGCATTGGAATCTCTTTGAAGTAGAACTGCAGGGCTGTGTGTGCATGGAAGCAGTGTCATAGTGGGTATCGGTGGTAAGGGTGTCGAAGAAATCAGGTGAGAGTACACTGCCCAGGTTTGAAAACGCATTATTGAAGGTATTGGAGATAGTATCAAGGTCTAGCATTGGTGTTACATTGATGTTGAGCATAGTGGGTGGTGTCTTAGGATCCTTCCCTGTGGGGTCTTTCATGTTACTCCAGAATTTTTTCCCCATCTCCCCAGGAGTTGAAGAGTGCCTCCCTGAAGTACTTGCTTTTAGCATTCCGTATAGCTTGTATGCAGTCATTTCTTGCAGATTTGTATTTTTGAATATTCTCTTTCACAGTGCTAGAGGTTGTCCCTTTTTTTGAGATGAGTAATTAGCTTGGGGGGTTATCCATGGGTTGGATCTTCCTTTAACCTTCATCTTTTTCACTGGTGCATAGATATCGCAGGCCACGGTAAAGCAGTTGATGAACAAGTCCAAGGCTTGGTTTGTATCATTGACTGAATCAATTGTTGTCCAGTCCAGTCTGCAAAGATGTGTTTTTAGTAGCTCAAGATGCCCCTGTTTTATCATCCTGGTGTAAATTATCTTAGGAGGGGGCTTAGTGAATTTGTTAGCCCAGGTACAGATAACAGGTGAGTGGTCACTTATGGTGTCAAGGAGCACTGAGACCTTAGAGATTCGTTCAGGGCAATTTGACGGTATCCAGTCAAGTAAAGTATATGACCCAGTCCTATAGTTGCACCTGGTGGGGGTGGGGACAAGCTGAGTGAGGTGCTGCACTGTGACAGCATCCTTGTAGGAGCAGGCCTCAGGTGAAATCCAATTTTTGCTGAAGTCGCCCAGTATTATGGTTTCTGAGTTATGGTGAAGTCCCCTTAGGTATTCCATGATGCTATCAAAGCCATTGGCCTGGTCCTTTGGTGGTAAGTATACAGAAGCTGTAGTAAGCTCTTTATTATGGGCCCCAAGGAGAACTTTGATGGCGAGGACCTGAGATGGGGATCCAGGCTTTGAGAATGGAATGACATGGCCCATGAAGGTATCCCTCAGGTAGATGGCACAGCCTCCACCTCATTTTTCAATCCTGTCCTGCCTGAAGATAGTGTATCCAGGGATAGTGACTGCAGTGTCAGGTATCTTAGGGTTTAGCCATGTTTTGACAACAGAGAGGATGTCAGGGTTGTATTGCTGAACCCAGGTTTGGAGGTTATCAAGTTTGCTGAGGAGGCTACAGACATTGATTGATGTCAGTGTGAGGGACCCTTCCCTCCTGTTTAGAGGGTGTGAGGTCAGTCCAGTCGGTCCAGGATTGGGGTGGACATTGCCAGAGAGCAGAAGTAGCGTTAGCAGAATTCTGAGGAGACAGGTTTTAAGCATTTTGCAGACAGGCTTGATTGTTAGGCATCTGTTCCTCTTGGCACTATGGTTCCGGGGCTGCCCTGAGATGTTGCAGATTACTACCAATATTGGAAAGTTCTCAGGTGTGCCATATGCTTGAAGCTTCAGAAGGTAGCCAAGGTGCCAGATTGTGGTGCAGTGGACCATGGTTTTGATGTTGTGGGTCCCCGTGATCATGCCTTGCATGTAGTGCATTGTATTAGGTGGTGCATACTGGTAGGGAGTTTGATTAGTAGTGCCCACAGGGACAATAGGGCAGTGCAGCAACATCATCACCACTATTATCAGCTTAAGAGCCAGGTTTATACAAGTCATGCTTTTGGTTACTATAAGGACCATGGCTTGGAAGGAAATAGCCACTGATTTAGACTTCCCTAGCTGTAGATTGTATGAGCTGCACAGTCAGGAAGGTGGGGATTAAAGCTGGATCTGCTTGAGTGTGCAGCACTTCAGCCTTTTAAACTTCAGCTGCCCCCCCTTCAACTCTATTTCCTCCCTCTTTCTCACACCCCCAGTCCAACCAGAGTTTATACCCTCCCTTTGATCCTGTCCCACCCCCTCTGAAAGCTGCTCACTGACCTCAATGATATCACCTCCTCCGGCAGTGCATTCCACCCTGTAATCCCCCTTTCCATGAAATAGTGCCTCCTCATTTCCCTCCTGAATCTTCCTCCTTTCAGTTTCAGACTGTGTCCCCTGGTTTCCCTCCCACCTTTTAATCAAAACATACCCTCAGTGTTAACTCTGTTCATGTCCTTTAGATACTTGAAGGTCTCAATCATATCCCCCCTCTCCCTTCTATCCTCTGGGTAATACATATTGAGCTCCTTCAGTCTCTCCTCATATGGTTTATCTCCCAATCCAAGGCTCAATTTTGTTGCCCCAATGCTGTACCTCTCTAGTAGCTTGATGTCTTTTTTTCAAGTAGAGGCACCGGTACTGCATGCAGTACTCTAAATGTGGCTTCACCAGGGACCTGCACAGGGGCAGGATGACTTCCCGTCTCCTAGAGGTGATTTCCCTTGTGATGCACCCCAACATTATATTAGCCTTTGCTGCTTGTCTCCTGCACTGGGCTGAGTGATTCATTTCCCCCATTACTAGTACTCCCAGATCCTTCTCAGTTGATGTGGATAACTTCACTCCCCCCCAAGCAGTAACTATTCCTTGGATTTCTGGCCCCTAAGTGCATGACTTTACACTTTTTGACATTGAACCCTAGTTACCATATGTTCGACCAGCCCTCAAGACTTGCTAAATCCTCTTGGAGTACTTTATCACGTCCCCCTTCCCATCCACTTCCGCACAGATCTTCATGTCGTTTTCGAATAGGCCGATCATACTTTTTATCCCATGTGATATGTCAGCAATGAAAATGTTAAACAACACCGGTCCTAGCACCTAGTCCTGCGGGACCCCACTTGTTACAGCTCTGGGCTCTGATAACTCACCCCCCATTACTACCCTCTGCTGCCTATCCTGTAACCAGTTCTTAACCCACCTAACCAGTTTCCTGCCTGCTCCCAGGTTACCCAACATGCTTGTCAGCATTCTATGAGGCACTGAGTCAAAGGCCTTGCTGAAGTCCAGGTAAAGGACATCTACTGCATGACCTTTATTCAGTGCCCGCATCAGCTAATCAAAAAAGTCAACCAGATTTGTCTGACAGGATCTGCTCTAGACAACCCATGCTGCCTGCCAGCCTGGAGACCATTCTCCTCCAGAAATTTCATCAGCCTCTCTTTGAGGATAGTCACCATTAGCTTTCCTACAGTGGTGGTAATGCTCACTGGTCTGTAGTTCCCTGGTTTGACCCTGGGCCCACTCTTATGGAGTGGCACCACATGCACTAGCTTCCAGTCCCTGGGAATGAACCCAGTACTCAGGGAGGTGTTGAATATGTCTGCCAGTGGACCCACCAGGACTTCTGCCAACTCTCTGAGGACTCATGGATGCACTCCATCTGGAGCTGGCATCTTATCCATCATCAGGGACTTAAGGCCCTCCATCACCCTGTCCACTGGGATCTCACCATCTGTAATCTCCTCCCCTACACCACCCACCCCACCCTTCCCCTTCAGCATGGGCCCTTCATCTCCTGGTAACACTGAGCAGAAGTACTTGCTGAGTACTTCTGTCTGCTCTGCCCCCTTTTCCTCCCATCCTCTGCTATTCTTGATTCTAAAAATCTGTTCCTTACTCTTTCTCTTCTCCCTTATATACCTGAAGAAATCCTTTCTCCCCTTCTCTGATCCCTTGTGCTGGCCTCAGTTCTCTCAATGCCTTGGCTGCAATTACTATTCTACTCACATCTCTGGATTTCTTCATGTATTCCTCCCTGTCCTCCTCACAGTTGGATCTTTTATAGTTCCTAAAGGCAGCCTTTTTTCCCCTCACCCTCTCCTCAACCTCCCTGTTCATCCAGCTCGGCTTCTTGATCCTGTTTTTTTTTTTTTACTCTGGTTCTTTGCACATGTGCTAGCAACCTCAGCCAGTCCCAGCCTGACAATTGCTCATTTCTGCTCAGCATCCATGTGTGGGTGGATGTTAGCCATGTGTCCTTCCAGTATACTTCCCATCCTGCCAGAGTCTCCACTTTTGAAGTCTCAGACCTTAGTCTTTGTTGTGGCTAACTCCTTTCCCAGATTGAGAGAGAACCACACTGTGCGGTGGTCACTTACCACCAGGGGGTCCTCCACCTCAACATCTTGGACTTGTTCGCTGTTGGTCAGCACCAGGTCCAGAATGTTCCCTTCCCTAGCTGGTTCTGTTTCCTTCTGTGTCAGGAAGCCATCCTGGAAGGCCTCCAGGAGGATCTGCTCCCTGGCACAGGAAGTAGCCGGGATGTTCCAATCTACCCCAGGCAGGTTGAAGTCCCCAACCACCACAGTGCTTCCTTTGCCAGTTAGTCTGCTTATTTGCTCCTCCAGCTCCTGATCAATCTCTTTCTTTTGACTTGGAGGCCCATACACAACCCCCAATCTAACCTTCTTACCCTTTGAGCGCTGGAGTTGCACCCATAGGGCTTCCATCCTGCCTAACTCCCTCTCCTCCCTGTTACACGGTATCCCTTCCCTAACATAGATAGCCACCCTCTTTTCCATATTTCCCTATCCCTGCCATATAGCTTAAATCCTGGGATAACTAGGTCCCAGTCCTGGTATTGGGTGGCCAGTGTCTCAGTGATAGCGGCTATGTCCACCTCCCCTTCCGCCATCATTGCCTGCAATTCTACTGTCTTGTTACCAAGACTCCTAGTATTCAATAAGACCATCCTCCAATGAGATCTTATCCCCTCAGTGTCTTTCCCTTCCCCATCCCCTCCCCTCCCCTTTTTGAATACTGCTCCTGCCTAGCTATGGGGGAGGCCCAAATGACCCTCTCCCTTGTTTGCTGCCCACCCCTTCCCATCCTCCCTTATCTAGTTTAAATTGTACTTAGCTTGTATGAATTTCTACAACTTCTGCTATAGCATCTCCAAGACCATAATACCACCAACTAACTGCACCAAAGACTTGGCTCCTTATACAGAATCCGCAAGATTAGTACCTAATGCCTGACACCTGACACAGAATAGCCCAGGCCAATCTGCTCCCTATACTGGATTATGGCTTGTTGATCACCAATGCTGCTAATAAAACAATGTTGCAAAGGAAGCATACTCTTTACTACACAATTCCAGATTTGTATCTGGTAGTGACAGCAAGATGCACCATTGCCTTCCTCTAAATACTTTAAATTGGCTATTGCCAGAGCTCAAATCCAACCTGTCATTTGCCTGATTTATAAAAAAGACTATGGTCAAAACTTTCCACACTTACTTGGCTGAACAGCTCCAGTTTGTCAACTTGCCCTCCTCTCGATCAACTTCAAAAATATAACATCAAAATTCCCTTGTTTTGAACAAACATGGGGCAATGCACTTTTAGTTACCATGCCTCCTCACTCTGGAATACACTACTGCCCCCCCCCCCATTACAGAATTTCCAGCTGTCTCTGCCTTTACAAAAAAACTAAAAACCTTTTCCTTTACACTTAATGTCTGTGACTGCTTTGCATAAATATCCCATGTATCCCACTGCATTTACATTTAATTTGCTTCCTCTACCAATTTTCTTTTCTTTGTGTAACTTGCAATACCCATACTCAATAATGCACCAACTCTGTATCATCTGTACCTAGCATGTAAATAGGACTCATTGATTGTATACACTATTATATTTGTCTGTGTATCTGCACCTGAGTCATGCCTGAGAAATGTACTTGCTGCCAGTGCGCTTACTTGGTTACCAAAGTGAAAATAAAAAAATAAAATACATAAATGTATATGTCCTTTCTGAGGTGCAGTCTCCAAAACTGGACACAGTACCATAGATGGGGTGTCACCAGTGAGTAGAGATATAGCAAAGTTTTAGTTTGCCTGCAAATTATCTGCAATGTTGACAAATTCGCCTCCTCGAATTAATTCACAAAGTTGTCCCTTGAAACCACAATTCACCATTTGTAACGTCGCCTTGATTTTGGGTCTTTTAAGTGAAAATTGCACTTAAAAACCACCCAAAGCAAGGAGAAGTTGCAAATTCCAATAAATCCCTCAAATCACTGGTGTCTATTGCCCCGCCCCCACCGATTGCCAATCGCACCAAATATATATATATATATATATATCTATATATATATATATATATATATAGATATATATATATATATATATATATGTTAAATCCCTAGTGCCCCCTGCCAATCTCCAACACCCCAGTGTAATATATATATATGTTAAATCTCCTGCCAATCATCTGCCCCAATGTAAATACATATATTTTAAATATCATTCCATGATGTCTGGTCCCCCCCCCCACCAATCACCATCCACAATGTTTTTTATAATTGAATTAAATCCCTGGTATCTAGTGTTCCCTCCAACCCCCTACCCTACCAATTATTAGAAGGCAGAGCACGAATAACACTGCATGTCTTCAGTGCTATTTTATAACATTATTACATGGTGCAACACACCAGAGCTAGAATTGTAGTTGTTTTATTTGTGATGACAAAATTGCAGCATTGTTTTTGATGAAGTAAACTAGTGTCTGGCTGGTGCTAATATTCTCTATTAAGCTGAACCAATCGCCTAATAAAATTAGTGTCTTTTTTCATAATGCAACACTTTTATATGATCCCTTCCCATTTTCTTTACATATATAAATTTAACAGTCTTACATTCTTGTGCAGTGCCATTTGTTTATAAAATAAATTGCTCTTTGTTGTGCAGCTTTCGCCCAATGGTTGAATATGGAAAATGAATACAATGTTAAGCTTATCCATGCAGTACACACTGCAGTATTTGCAGTAATTTGTAATACTATTCATTTGGGGGCCATTTAATTTAGATAAATGTTTTCTGTGCTCTACCTTGTATTACTGAAAATTACAGCGGAAACAACCTTATTCATTCAGGGTATATCTGCTATAATACACTTGCTAAAATGTAGCATCCTTGAGGAAAAAGTTTCTTCATATGTAACAGCCCTCGGCCTGAATGAATGAGGATGCTTCCTGTGTAATTTTCAGTAATACAAGATACAGGATGGTTGTAGTTATTTCCAAGTGCATTACAAAATGTGTGTGGGATACCTAGGTGCCCAAGTATTCAAGTCTTTTAAAGTTCAGATGCACATGGCTAGAAAAATGCTAACAAGTATGGTGTAAGTTCATGATTAAAATGTGAAAATACAAGGCAACTTGTAATTGGGGGCAGCATTTTCCACTTATTTATTTATTTATTTGAAAGTTTTACCAGGAAGGCATGCTGAGCAGAGTACTGCTTGATTCCAGGTACACCCTGGGGAGGGGGACATGGGGGAGCAATAGATACAATATAATATCAGCATATAGAAAAAGCATATATTATGTACAGAGTTAACTAGTGCAATACGAACAAAACAGTGGCCAGATAATATACAAGTGATTTTAAGTAGAACATTCAGTAACAATTCAAGAGTTTACAGTAGCAATTGTAAAAAGTAGATCAACCAATCAATCAATTTCGGTATACTATGAGCAGCCTGGAAAATATTTCTAACTTTCTAAGTGCTATACACTGCCAAAAACCATTTACAGAGGTTGCATTATTGAAAGACAAAAAAAATATTTCCCAGAAAAAACGGGAAAAAAGACCTCTTGGGATAACAGCCAAATCCTTTCCCAAAACAGCCATCAGTCCCCAAAACAAAAACAAAGGTTCGCAGAGGGGTGAAAAAGCATCAAGCCCCCTAGTTCCAATACAGAACTGAATGAAAAGCAAATCCAGAAGCAGTGTTTCCTTTCATTGTTAATTCAGTACATTTAATGTTCAAGGAGCTGAAGATCTATGCTCCCCAGTGGCTTTTCAACAGCTTTTCCAGTTGGGCAGTTCAGTCCAATTCCTCACTTTCTCTGTACAACTTTGGCCCACAGCCAGTTCTCCTGGCCCCGGGGGGGGAGAAGAGAGGTATGCTATCTAGGTAAAGCAGCTCTTGGTTGTGCAGAAGTGAATTAAAATCAATAAAAAGATACAAAAGTATAAATCAAGATACAATCCTGTCCACTGAGTGTTGGTTGCTGCATTTAAAGCAAGGATGGCTTACCTTTTGAAAGTAAACCAAGCAACCAAAGTGTTTAGTAGCAGAGTGCTGAGTCCTCTTTTGAAGCTTTCACATCCACTCAGAGATCAGTAGAACTTTTGTGAGTCAGTCCAGTGTGCATGTGTGAACCTGAAGGAAAGGAGGATACCAAACATGGCTTGTTGCTTTACAGATGGTATAACAGGGAGAGGATTCTCCTGACAGCGAGAAATACTTGCAAGGTACTCTATATGTCATCAAATCAAATTGTAAAAAATACTGCTAAACACCAACTGAAAGGTGAAACTACTAAGGCTCATAAGTTATTTAAATGCCTGCAGCAGTACTGGAAGAAGGAAAAGTATAATAATACTGTTATGCAATTTGAATACTTCTTTCATTGTCCTTTGTTTCTAATATAAAGTTGTAGAGAGTTGCGAGTGGGCAAGTGGATGTGCAAGAATCTGAGCCAGAGAGCTGGTGGGAAGTAAGCCACAAGCCAAGACACAAGTTGCCAAACCAATTACTGTGCTGGAAATGTAAGTAATCTTGAAGAACTCATATACATCATCTGTACTTCAGTGTTGAGCTGCCCTGTTTGTTGCGTGTGAGGACAGCTGGTGGAAACAAAGGGGATCAGTGCCAGTAATACAGGGTACCAGGTCAATACAGTGCAGACAAAACCGTGCATGGAATAATTTGTTGAAGAAAGCATGAATGGCTCTACTGTGACAGGGGTTGTTTCAGTGAACAGTAAAAACTGCTACCCCTGTCACTGTAGGCTGCCATGACAGAACATGAAGGATGCCGCTGGGGCAGTGCCTGGCTGAGCCACTCCCATGGTGGAGTGACTAGAGCACCTGCCTCCAGCAGCATCAGGGACCTAGGGCTGCAGTTTGGTTCTCCCCAGGTCCCACTGTAATGTGGTGTTTAAAAACAAATATATATATATATATATATATATATATATTTTTTTTTTCCACTCTGAGGTTTCCCTTCCCTGAAGTCCATGACCCCCAGAGTTGATTATAATAAGCCTGGGGGTGCAGGGGAGAGCAAAGCCCCCCATGTCAGGGTGGTGTGGGGGCAATGCCCCCCCAAAAAGAAAGAAATTTGTTGTTTTTTGAATGGCATGTGGTGTTGTTGTTTTGGACAGGATTTTGTCCCAATGCTGTTAGAGTGCACACCGTTGTGTCAGTGCCATTGTATGTATGCACAGTTTTATCCATGACATTATGACCCTGTGCAGTAATAGAAATAGAAAGTGGTGGAGAATGAACAAGTGAGCTGGCACAGGACCAAACTCAATCAATGGAAGAAGCAACCAATAAAAAAAATTTTTTTTAAAAACTGCCAGGATAAAGTTAACATTGTGTTCATTTTCCACATTCAAATATTAGGCGAAAGCTGCACAACAAAGAGCAATTTAATTTATAAACAAGTGTCACTGCACAAGAATGTAAGACTTTTAAATTTATGCATGTAAAGAAAATGAGAACCGATCATATAAAAGTGTTCCATTATAATAATCAAAAAACACATTGATTTTATTAGGCAGTTGGTTCTGTTTAATAGAGAATATTAGCACCAGCCAAACACTAGTTTACTTCATCAAAAAGAATGCCCCAATTTTGTCATGGAAAATAAAACAACTACAGTTCTAGCTGCTGTGCTTTCCACCAGGTAATACTGTTATAAAATAGCACTGAAGACGTGCAGTGTTATTCATGTTCTGCTTTCTAGTGATCGTCGGGGGTAGGGGGGTCACTAGACACCAGGGATTTAATTCAGTTATAAAAAAACATTGTGGCTGGCAATCGGTGGGAGGGGGAGGGGGGACCACTAGACACCAGAGATTTATATATGTATTTTTTTTTATTGTGGCCAGTGGGTGGGGGGCACTCACTACTACACTAGGGTGTCAGGGAAGCTTGCGTGCGAAGTGTGGAATTTCACTTGCGAAATTCTACACTTCACATAAAATTCAGTGCTCCATGAATTGGCAAATTTCATGAATTGCACTTCAAGAATTGAGCACAGTTCATGAAATATTTCAGACTCTGCACATCACTACCAGTCAGTGATTCAATGGCAACACTACCTCCATCCTCCTGCTGTAAATAGCCCTTGCTATACACCCTAGCATCCCATGAACCCTACCCACTGCTTTGTTACACTGAACTACCACTTTGAGATCCTCAGACATAACACCAAGGTATAGTTCCTGTTTAGTGACTGTCAGTACCTCCCCCAATTCTTTACTCATTTCCCTGGTTCCAATGCCATATGTGCAAGATTTTGCATTTTTGATCATTGACTTTTTTGGCATTGAACCACAGTCTTATCACAGAAAGCACTATGATGTCACAACAAGGCACAAAGAAGTTGGGAAATCCTGATGAACATTGTAATGCAGCCTTCTTGGAAAAGCAGGCAAATGTACTACTGTATACTGCAAAACTTTGAAAAAGTATTTTAAAATGTTTTTCTCTTATTAATTGTAATAGTTGAACATTGTGTTGTATTAACTTGTACACAGAGTTGGACACCTACTACTGAAACCATATTTATATTTTTTTTTAGCAAGATGACATTAATTGGGTGGAACACTGTGTTTGCAAGAGGATCCCAAAAGAATAAACAACAAAATAATTACACAACATAATATTCAAAGACATCACCAATAGATTAAGACAGAAACAATTGAGAGGATACATATCATGAGTGGAGGTTAGTGCCACATGAAAATAAAATTCTGTTGGAATTTCTGAAAAAGTCATAATTTTGCTTCTGTAAAATTTCAGAATGCACTTTAGCAACTTTCTTGGAATTCCAACTGTGACTTAATGTACTAAACTGTGGAAAGAAATTCCACAGAACTGATCACTGAACTATGGAATGATTGCAGGTATTGCAGATTGATGTATTAAACTGTGGAATGGTATTCTGAAGATCTATTATTCAACAGGTCATGTGTATTATGCTGCAATTCTGCTAGAAAATGTTATGGAACATGGCAAAAATTTGCCAGACATATTCGGAGGATTCGGATAGCACCAAAATTGGAATTTTGAAAAATGTGAGAAATTTGTGAAATTCAGTGCTTATTTTTGTTTTGTTTTGTTTTTAATTCTTTGGTAACCAAGTAAGGCTCACTAGGCACAAGTGCCTGTTTTCAGGAGTAGCCTGGGATCACTGCAGAGGTTATGTGACTGTAACACAGTATGCAAGTGGAGGTTGTGGAAATAAAATCCAGGTCTGCTAGATATACCAAGCTCATTTACAGCTTATATACTGGGATTCAGAGTTTACAGCCAGCACTCGTGGGGGCAGCAGGCCAGCAGAGAAGTTTGGATGTATGCCCATTGTCATATTTGGTATAGTAACTGCCATGTGGCATGGAGGTTAGACAAGATGAAACCAAAGTCCCTTCCATCAACACAGTACCATGTAACAAATAATACATACTATTTCCTGTTTTCTGTAAACAAAATCTAAAAGTTCAGTGACCAATGAACAAAAAGGATATTACTTTAAGAAGTATATTAAAGTTTTTTCTTCTAAATTGTTAAAGCTAGAGTTGGCTAACATATATCAAACTTGAGATTTATACAGTAACTCAACACCACTGCATATCTATATACTGAATAATGTTCTTAGCTGCAACACTTACTGGGACAACCATTGTTATTGAGCTTTGCCTCAATACTATTAAACCTATGTTTTAAATAAAGGAATAATTGGTGTACACATACTCAGAAAATGCACTTATATTGGAGAAGTTCAAAATTGAAAGCCCAACCTGTGGCATGCTATAGGAATTGTAATTATGCAGGATGAATTCACTGGTTCACTGCTGGAATTGTGAGGATTCCATAAAAAGCAGATCATTTTTACTTTACAGCCATCACTACTATAAATGTGACAGCTGAAAAAATAATCGCACACTTCACTTATAAACAAATGGTTAGAAATGGCTGACAGTATCTTAAAGGGGTTATGTAAACAGATGAAAACATTTATGCCCAATAAAACAATTAGAATTGTACCTGCTGTATTAAACATTCATTAAAACTTTCATTTGATAATAGAATTAAGACACTCCATGGGTTGGGTTGCCTTTATTAATCTAACCATGTGTGTATAAGGTGCTTGGCTTCAACTTGTACCTTGTGTTCCCATAGGGTTAGTATAACTGAGGATAAGCAAACCCTTGTTTATGCCTTACTGCTTTAACACTAATTAAATTGCTCTTGAGTTACAGAATGCTATGTGGAGCAAAAAATGTAGGCTGCAGGTTTGCAATTTTATGGTAAGTGAGAGTCTGACTCTTTCTAATTTCTTTTCCTTCATGTATGCATAATCAGCTCTGTTGCTACTGACAGCAGAAAAAAAAATACTACATGATTGGCAGTCTGATTTCATGTAATTGCATTTCACAACAATTGCTCAATCAGAATTCAAAGACACAATCCTCACTGCTTTTGATGAAATAGAATAGTGCAGTGCCACTTCACTTGACCTTAAGAAAACATTTGACACAGCACAACACAGAATTCTAATTAACAAATGCGAACACTTAGGTTAGTGTTTCTCAAATAAGGCTACCAAGGTCATATTTGGCCACTAGCATTATTCTGTGTGTCCACAGAGATCTTTAGGTCCCCCATAAATATTATAATGGAAATAGCAATTTTATTCATTTTAAAAACACGATTGACCTTAAATGTTCAACAAGAGGCAGCTAAAACTTGATTTAAAATGTAGTGTCAAAAGAAATGTTCCTTGTTTCTGAGTTGGGGGTCAAAGAATAAAGAGTGTAATCACCAGTTAATTCAGGTGGCCACACATTGAGGATACCAGGATCTGCAGCTTGACAAACTCTGATCTATTCTACTCTGTTATTACTATTAAATATTTTGCATACCTTGCTGAGAGAGAACAGTAAAGTGGTGCAGTGTGCAAATCACAAATGTGTGCTTGTGCTAAGTAACTTCTGACTTGCTATTTGAGAGGTTTATACTTTCAGTAGAGGTGACAATAGAAGGGTCCTTGAAGCGAAAGGAAACATTGTTATAAGCCATGGGAAAAGAGAGCACTAGAGGACGAGGAGGATGGCGGGGGATGGAAGGGAGGTGGTATGGTGGCATGAAACATTAAGGCAGGACTGTGGGGATTGGTAAATAGTGTTAAGAAGAGGAGCTAGTAGTGTGCTGCCCACCAAAAAAAACAGACAGGCAATGTATTTAATTCAGTGTGCAGCTGACAAATGTGTGCCTGTGCAACATAAATTTGGCCTTGGTCTCTGAAAGATTCCCACCCTCAAAAGAGGTTCCAAGAGAAGGGTTCTCGAGGCTAAAGCAAATGTGGTAGGTATTTCAAAAGATGCAGGAAAGTGAGTGGAGTGGAAGCAGTGGAGGGAGAAGGAATAAAGCAACTAAGGAAGGGTTTGCAGGGATTAGCAGTCTTAAACAGAGTTAGTGGAGTTAATTTTTAGATGTCCACCAGACAATGAGCATTGACTTTTAGTTCAATGTGCTTCTGACAAATGGCTGTATGTGCAAATGTGGCCTGATTTTTTAATAATTTCAACCATTGACAGAGGTGCCAAAAGAAGGATTCTTGAGGCTATAGGAAATGTCGCAGCTGAAAAAACAAAACATCACATGTGGCACTAAACGTTGCCTCCTACAACTCATGGATGTTGGATCCAAACTGTGGAGGACAGGAAACCACCCCCTGGGAAAGAAACCTCTTGGAATCCAAGTCTTTGAGTCAGCCTCCCTTTGGGCTTATATAATTAAGGAGGCTAACTTTAAGTAAGCTTCACAGATGTTTGAATTTGATGCACTGGTACAAGTTTCATAGAATGAGCAGGTCCAGCTGATCATGACTTTAATCATAAGAGTGGGAATTCTTTTATCTGGAAGCTGTAGTAACTACTTCTATTCTGAGTGATTGCAGGGTTTTAAATAATTAATTAGCAGTTTTTTTCTTGGGATGATACTAACTGTACAGAAAGTATTTATATAGATTTTCTAGAAGTGCTTTGCTTGTTAAACACAGTGAGGCAAGAGCTATGCATTTTCACAAAGTTTTAGCACTTTTATGAGCAAAACGCTAATCAATCTTTAGAGTTAAATAAAACCCTGGATTGTCCAAAGTACAGGCACTGTGAGTTTGAGATCTAGGAAGGACAGGGGAACTCTAAAGGGGGAGATGAACCAGGGTGATATCATGATAGACGTGTTCTCTGTATTCAGGAGACTTCTTCAGAGGATGCAAGTAGACTGTAAAATATACTAATAGAAAAAGATTTATCATTCATAGTGTAGTGAGATGTTTACTCTTTCACTGCTGTGATCTGTTTTGTATCTTGAAAGGGAGAGTATACATAGATACATAGACAGTGTCAGCAGATAAGGGCTACGGCCCACCCAGTTTGCCCATTTGAGCTTGTAAGTTTGCTTTATATTTTCTTAGACGTCTGTTGCCCCTTAACCCTGACCTCCAGAATTCCTTTATGTCTATCCCATGCATTCTTAAATCCCGTGATTGTTTCACCCCACTACTTCCTCTGGCAGGGTGTTCCACTTGTCCACCACCCATTCTGTGAAGAAATTCTTCCTCACATTTCCTCTGACTTGTCCTCCCTCCAACTTCATCCCATGACCTCTAGTCCTGGAACATCTTTTTCGCTTAAAAATAGTGTATTCCTGCAGCCTGTTCCTCCCTGTAAGATTCTTGTATGTCTCTATCATATCCCCTCTCTCCCTCCTCTCCTCCAGGGAGTATATATTCAATTCCTTCAACCTGTCCTCATAGGACTTGTGATGCAATCCATGTACCATCTTTGTTGCCCTCCTCTGAACCTTCTCTACCCTGTCTATGTCCTTACGTAAGTACACTGTACTCCAGGTGGGGCCTCACTTGTGTCTTGTATAGTGGAATTATGACCCCCATTTTCCTGCTGGTGATGCCCCTCCCTATGCATCCCAGCATCCTATTTGTTTTGCCTGCTGCCTTGTCACACTGTTTCCCTACCTTGAGGTCATCAGAGATGATAACCCCAAGATCCCTTTCCTGCTTGGTGCATGCTATATCCTCACCCCCCAATTGATATATTGTGCCAGGGTTTTTGTGCCCCATATGCATTATCTTGCACTTCTTTGCATTGAATTTCAACTGCCAAACCTCTGACCATGCTTTAAGTTTCTGCAGGTCCCTTCTCATTCTGTCTACACCCTCTGGTGTGTCTACTCTGTTACAGAGCTTTGAGTCATCAGCAAACAGGGAAATTCTGCCTTCTAGATCCTGCGCAATGTCACTGATGAAGATGTTGAATAAGACCGGTCCCAGCACTGATCCCTGTAGTACCCAACTGGTCACTCTTCCCTCTGTGGAGTGAGAGCCATTTACCATCACCCTCTGTGTCCTGCCACCCAGCCAGTTACCTACCCACTGCACTACTCTCCTGCCTACACCCATATTCCCCAGTTTGTGTAATAGTCTTCTCTGTGGCACAGTGTCAGAGGCCTTGCTGAAGTCCAGATAGGCCATGTCCACTGCCCTCCCCGATCCACCTCCCTAGTCACCTAGTCAAAAAATTCAATGAGGTTGGTCTGACATGACCTCCCCCCAGTGAAACCATGCTGCCTTTGGTCCTGTAGTCCATTGACAACCAGATGTTCCACCAATCTCTCCTTCAGTAGTGGTTCCATGATCTTCCCCACTACCAAGGTGAGGCTGACTGGTCTGTAGTTACCCGCTTCCTTTTTTTATAAGGGGACTACATCTGCTGTCCTCCAGTCTTTGGATACCTCCCCTGTTTCCAGTGATCGGCTAAACAGGATTGCCAAAGGTTCAGCCACCACCTCTCTTAGTTCTTTAAGGACACTGGGGTCTGGGCCCATTGCTTTATCAACTCTTATTACTTCCAGTTCCTTCAGGACCCTTTCTTGTGTAAAGGGGCTTGTGTCCATTTCTGCACCATTCCTACCCCTTGTACTCCCTTCAGACACATTACCCTCCTCTTCCTCAGTAACGACTGAGCAGAAATACCTGTTCAATATGTCAACTTTACTGTTGTCATCCTCCACACGGCTCCCACCTTCCCCCTTCAGTCTCACTATCCCTCCCTTTGCCTTTTGTTTTTCACTTTTGTACCTGTAAAAGGTTTTGTCCCCTCTACCCACTGATTTTGCAATGTGCTCTTCTGTCTGAACTTTGGCTTCCCTTACTGACCTCTCTGCCTCCCTTTGCTTCTCCTGGTACTTCTCCCTATACCCTTCTGCCTGTGTCTTTTTGTATTGCCTGAATGCAATCTTTTTGGCTTTCACTTTCTCCGCTACCTCCTTTGAAAACCATAATGGCCTCCTCTTCCTTTTCCCCTTGCTAACCTGCTAAATGCATAATTCTGTTGTTCTTGTAATCCCCATTTTAAATACTGCCCACTGTTCCTCAACCCCTGATTCCAGCCCCATTCCCCTTAATGCCTCTTTCAAGCATCTCCCCATTTTCCCAAAGTCTGTCCCCCTAAAATCCAGTATTGAGTATGAACTGCTCAGGAGAAACCTGGTTCAGGCTTGCAGTGGAGAGAGAGATATACGGGAAAAGGCTGATGTGCAAGTGGTAAATTTTCTAGGTCTGAGCAATCTGAAAAATGTTAGGCTTGTAAGTTCACCTCATGTTTGGGACCAAAAACCCAATTACTATACTTAGTAAATCCATATATCCATATATAGGAAAAATAATCCATATTCAGTTTTTTTTATTAATTGAAAGGCATTTTAACAGAAGTCTTTTTCAGTTCCTTATAGGAATCCCTTAATAGAAGGGCTACATAGAAAAAAGCATGGATAATCTGGGAAGGTGGAGGTCAGATAAGAAACAGATTCCAGAAACACAGTTTATTGCTTAATGTTGGTGGCCAGGATGCATAAAGTAATGGAACAGAATGAGCAGAGGACATGATTGGTTGAATTGATTGGGAATATGTGTCAAGATTCTGGGACACACAAAATAACACGTATTTCACTCAGGCTGCATAGTAAGCCACTTTAGTAGAGAAAGTTAAAGAGTTTCATATGACAGTATTTGAAGATGAAAGGTAGAAGTTCAGATCATTTGTAGATCTTGGAAGGATAGAGGTTAAGTTATGAATTCTTTGGCTTGAGGATAAGGCATCCAAAACAACTGAAAATTAAAACAGGATAGGCAGTCAGCTAGTGTATTGACAGGATCTGGAATGCAAATACAATTCAGTCTGATGTTGTGAGAAAGGGAAGCCTAAGTCGATTTCTTGAGGAAATTCATGATGGAAGGGGAGGATAAATGAACTTTTGTTAATAGCAACTGATGCCTGTTTGTCTAAATAGAAGATGACAATTTGGTTGTTTCAAAGATGTCCTCAGAAGGGGGCAACAGGAATAATTGACTAGATTTCCAAAAAGCAGGAAGTAGTGTGGAACTGTAGAAGTTGATGATTTTCCGTAGACAGGGACAGGCAAACAAAGCTGAACCACAAACAGCTGTGAATCCAAACGAGGGGAAGCAGTAGCAAAGATTTTAAAGATGTTTCTGGGTGTGCAGGTCTTTGGAAAATAAGGAGATGCCATTTCCATTGGATAGGAAGGAGACCACATGATTAAATCCAAAATGGCTGCCACAGTGAAGGTAACATGATGATCCAGGGGGAAACTGAATTAGGTCTTGAACATATGAAATGAAACATCTGCCTTGAGGGACAATTTTCGTAGCAAAAAGTCAGCAGTATTGATAAAATCTATATTTTTGTAGAAACATAGAAATACAGAATCTGACAGCATGGCCCTCCTAGTCTGCCCATTTTTCCCTACCTACAGTATCATGACAGACCCTAATCAACCTCTGACTCATTCTCCCCCCCTCCTTTTCTGTAATGTACCCTTGTGCCTGTCCCATACATTTTTGAATCCTCCCCCCATTGTCTTTGTCCCCACCACCTCCGCTGAAAGGCTGTTCCTGGAATCCACCACTCTTCCTCTGAAGAAGTACTTCCTCATATCTCTCCAGAATCTATCCCGCTCCAGCTTCATAGCACATCACCTTGTTCTTGAGCGCCTTTATTACTGAAAAATACTACCCTCCCGTACCTTATTTACCCCCATGAGGTATTTAAAGGTCTCTATCATATTCCCCTCTCCCTCCTGTCTTCCAGGAAGTAAATATTGAAGTTTTATTCTATAGTAAATGGCTTTTGATGTGGACCCTGCACCATTTTAGTTACTCTGCTCTGGACTGCCTCCACTCTGTCTGTGTCCTTCCAGAAATGTGGTCTCCAGAACTGGACACAGTACTCAAGGGGGAGGTCTTATGAGTAATCTGTAGAGGGGCAACACCACCGTTCTCTTTCTGCTGGTGATACCCCTCCATATGCACCCCAGCATCCCACTAGCCCTCCCAACTGCCTTGTTGCACTGCCTGGCCACCTTTAGGACATTCAATATGATTGCCCCTGATCTTTTTCCTTCTTGGTTGTCATCAATACCACTTCACTCATTTTGTACTCTGCCCCCGCATTTCTGTGCCCTATGTGCATTATTTGCACTTTTTCACACTGAGACCCTGACATACCCTTAACTATTCCTCAAGTTTTCCCTGGTCCCAGTTCATCTTTTTTCTCCTCCCCCTCCTCCGAGTGTTCACCCTGTTGCAGATGTTGTTGTCATCTGTGAAGAGGCAGACCTTTCCTTCCAGCTGCTCTTCAATGTCACTTATAAAGACATTAAAGTGGACCTGTCCCAACACTGAGCCCTGAGGTATCCCACTGGTCACCCTCCCTTCCTTGGAGTTAAATCCGTTTACCACTACCCTTTATCGCCTATCCCCTAACCAATTTCTTACCCAGTTTGCCATCTTCGGACCCACTCCTAAGCTAACAAGCTTACTAACTAGTCTCTAATGTGGAACAGTGTTGAAAGCCTTACTGAAATCTAGGTAGGCCATGTTCACCGCTCCACCCCCTGTCTAATTCCTTGGTCACCCAGTCAAAGAAATCTATCAGATCCATTTGACATGACCGTTCTCTCCCATGAATTCATGCATCAGGTTTTGTAACCTGTTGGATTGAGGATATTGCACAGTCCTTTCCTTCAGCAGTGCTTCCATAAACTTTCACAGCATCGATGGCAGGTTGACAGACCTACAACTACCAATCTCCTCCCTGCTGCCACTTTTGTAAAGTGGGACTACATTCATCCTCCTCCTTCAGTCCTCTGAATCCACTACACAGCGGGTCATAATGTTGTACACTTAATAGTGTACGGCATTATGGCAAAACCCGGACCTGTGCTCTCTCCAAGTTGGACCCCCCCAGAGTTGTAATCTTTAGTGGGGGGGTCCAAGGGGCACAGCCCCCCCATAATGGGGTATGTGGGGGCAGAGCCCCCACAGAACAATGAATGAAAAGAAATCACGCAATGCAATTGTGCCACATGGCATTCTGCTGTGTGACATTATGACCCCGTACCGATCCACTCTTGTTTCCAGTGAGCTGTTATGTAGGATTGTCAGAGGTGCAGCTAGTACCTCCCTGAGCTCCCTTGGATGCACCCCATCTGGCCCCATTGCTTCTCCTCAGAAAAAGGACTAGTGTACACCTCTCCCCTTCAAAGCTCCTGTTACTTTTTAACAATTCCTTCACTTCTCTATTCCTATGAACACTGAGCAGAAATAGTTGTTCAAGATGTCTGCCTTTTCCTTGTCCCCCTATGCACAGTCCCTACCTTCCATTTTAAACCTTACAATCCTTCCTCTGGTCCTTCTCTTTTCACTTACATACTTAAAAAAATGTTTTGTCCCCTTTTGTTACTGCCTGGGCAATTCTCACTTCAGTTTGTGCCTTCGTGCTTCTTATTGTTTTCAATGTTTCCCTCTGTTTTCCCAATACACCTCCCTATCCTCTTCCCACTACATCTCCTTGTACTTTCTGATTGCAACCACTTTAGCCTTTACCTTTTCTGCCACCTCTTTACAGAACCATAGGGTTCTCTTTTTCCTCTTGCTTTGGCTCGCTTGCTTGATGTAGAGGTTTGTTACCTTCACTATGCCCTATTTTAGTTTTGACAAGACAACAAATTGGTAGCAAAATGAGCCCACTCACCATTTTTAGTTTTGCCCAGTTTTCTTCCACCCCCATGTCATCCCCCTACCAGCTTATCTCTGAGGCATTCACCAATCTTTATAAAACCTGCCTTGCTGAAGTCCAGGACCCTCACCCATGTGTGGTTTGATTCTACAGCAGTCCTTATATTGGCCATACTGTATGGTGATTACTGATTCCCAGGGGTCTTCCCACCTTGATGTTTGCCACACTGTCCTTGTTAGTGAGTACAAGGACTAGTATGGCCCCATCATGCAGAGTTGGACTGGCTCACCAGGATACCTGAAATTTCCAGGTTGGTCCCCATCTAGTGGATACCTGGCTACCTTCTAAACTCTGGAAAGCATTGTGTTTGTCATCTATTTTCTAATGAAATGGGGTGTTTTTGGCTCTATAAGTAAATCTAAGATTCAAACAGAGAACTTATGAATCAAATTAAAGTTCAGTACTATTATGAGTTTTTCACTCTGGGCCTTCCCCTATAGATTTTCCAGGTGGACCCACGTATCAACTTTCCAGGTGAGCCTTCTTTACCCCAGTTCAGCTCTGCCATCATGAGGGAGCTCACTGATTAGTTGTCTGAGGAATGCCTCCTACAGGAAGTCTAGGATGTCCCTGCTTCTGGCTGAAGCTGCAGCTTGGAGGCTCAAATCCACATACAGGAGATTAAAGTCCCCTATCAGAAGCACCTCCCCCTTTTCTGTCATTTTGCCAATGGATTCCACCAGTACCTTACCTAACTCCTTCCCTTGTGCCGGAGGTCTGGAGATCATGCTGGTGCAATTAGTGTCTCCATTCCCTGTCTCCAGGGTGACCCACAGTATCTCTGCCCATCCCCGTATTCCCTGTTCTCTATTGATTTTCTTCTTTTCCTCACATAAAGCACCACACCCCCTTTCATTCCCACCATGTCTTTCCTGAACAGAGTATAGCCTGGTATGACCATGTCCTAGTCATGGTTTTCAGTGTACCATGACTCAGTAATGGCCACAATATCCAGATCAGCCTCTACCATGATGGCCTTTAGGTCTAGAATATTGCTTCCTAGACTTCTAGCATTTGCACACATGGCCTTCCAGATTTTGTTAGCTCTCTGCTTGTTAGGCCCTTTTTTCTTTTGCTCCCCTTCCCCCCTCTTTTTCATGCGCCTATCTCCTTCCCCCTTCATTGCTATCACCCTGCTCCCTTTATCAGTTTGCACCTTGGGGGGTTCCTCTCCCCTTGGGTTCTCCCTACTCTGCACTTAAGCCTGTGTGGGGGGCAGTTTCTGTTTATTTATTTTTATTATTTCAGTTTCAGAATTACAACCTTTGAACCAAACTGGGTCTTTTACAAAGGCTCCAAGTCACAGACAAAACAGTACAATTTACATAATATGATGAGAACATACAATAGTCAAGTGACAAGACTATTTTACAAGCAAGATAAAAGTGGAGTATAACCTCAAATATAAATACTTTTATTACAGAAATATCTCTAGTCTATTGGTCTAGTTACTAAGTGAAGGTTGCTTGTAGTTGGCAGCCAAAATCGGCTTTGTCAAAGAAAAGGGGAGGAGGGAGGAGGTATGGAGAGTATTGGCATGGGTACAAAGGAGGCATATTATATAATGTTATTAGGGGATAGGAGAAGGGGGTATGTTGATGAGGAAGAACAAGCTGATAAGTGCTGTTTGCACAGGGGCAGCCTAGGGGAAGTGTAAACCAAGTGGAGGGAAGGGGGTGAGGACTCGTGGGGTGAAAGGGGTAAGAAGGTGTTGGGGGGTAAGGGTTGCAAGTCTAGGGCAGGGGATGGCACTCCTATCATTGTGCACAGCAGTTGCACTCTTGGGATTCTACCAGGAGGCAATGTAGTTCTTTTTTGAGTTGGCCAAGTTTCTTAAGGAGAAAAAGGGAGGGTGGTAGGTCGTTCATCCAGAGAGGGCCTCAAAGGAGATGGATCTCTGGGCGAAGGAGGTTCATTTGTAAGGTACATGCAGTACCGCTTTAGCAGAGCTTTAGGTTGTTTTAGTGTTAGGGTTATGTTGGAAAAGCTTTGAAGTTGATTCTGGGACTAGTCCTAGCAGGCCTTTTTTTCCTATGATACATGCCTGGTACAAGGACCTTAGAGGTAATGGGAGCCAGCCAGTTGCAGAGTAGAGACAGCAAAAGTGGGAATACCAATTAGCTCCTAGAACAAGTTGGCAGGCTTTGATGAGCAGGAGTTTAACCTTTTTGAGAGCAGTTTCAGTGGCCACTCTATAGACAGTCAGTCCATAGTCAAAGATGGACAGTATTGAGCCAAGGGTCTCAGTGGTCATATCATTTCTGTGTCGGTAAAGGATTCCGAGTCTGATGTTGGCTGTTTTCATGACATGGTCAATATGGGTGTTGAAAGAAAGGGTGTTGTCTAGGAATAATCCCAGGTATTTAAAGGTAGTAACCTGTTCGCTTATATCCCTTTTGTTACTTAGTATGATAAGTGGGCCACCCTGCTTTTTTGAGCTTTGTAGGGTAAAGTGCATTGCTTTTGTTTTTCTGTAGCTCAAGAGGAGTTTGTTGTAAGCAAACCATGACTCCAGTTTGGTAAAGCTACTGTACTTTGATGGGTAGCTGCTATTTCATGGAGGTGTGTTCTTGGTACAGAGATCACCGCATCATCTGCATAAAGCAGCATCTTAGCAGGGCATGTGCTTGGCAGAGAATTGATAAAGAGGCTGAATAGTAAGGGCCCTAAAATTGATCCTTGTGGGACACCCAAAGTGACATTCTGGGGTTCACAGGATACACCTTTTATCCTAACACACTGGGCCCTGTGTGAGAGGTAGCTTGAGAATCAGGTCAATGTATTGCTGGAGAGGCCAAGGGCTGCAAGGCTGTTAAACAAGATGTGATGATTGATGGTGTCAAATGTTTTGGTTAGGTCAATAAAGATTCCTTCTGCCACTCCCTTGGCTAGTTTAACTGCTAATCGAGGTAAAATTTAAACTGTCCATGTAAGACTATGGTTTTTCTTCCAGATGGATGCAAGCCATCACCCCTGTACAGGCCCTTATCCTACCAGGTGTGTCCCCAGTTCCCAGTGTAGATGAACCCTCTGCACCATTCTTTCAGTCATGAGTTGAAGCTCTTGGTGTGAAGATCCCTTTCTTTCCCCTGCCATAGACAGGCAGCACTTCAGAAAAAGCCATTGAGCATGCTACATGTCTAAGACCACACCTCAGCTCCATAAAATCCTATGCACTATATCCCAGTCCTGTCCCTAGCCAGGTCATTGGTCCCCAAGTGGAAAATGACATCTGTCTGTCCCTTCCTTTCTGCTATCTTATCAATCCTAAGGATTCATTTTCCATTCCTCTGGGCACTGACACCACATAAGCATCCGACTTCCTTTTCTGCCCCCCTTATACAAGAGCATGTTTAAGAAAAAGAGTAGACCAGCTCAGTTATGTGTGCCAGTTTATCACTGGTAAGGAGGGCTACCATCTTTTCAGAATCAAGCTCAATAATGAGAAGTTTAAATCAGACTGTTCTTACAGTAGGGTTTTCTCTCTGGCAAGGAGAATGTTGCAGAAAGAGAATAGCGTCTACAAACATGAGATATACACAGCAAGGGGAATACTTTATTTTATTTTATGTATTTATGTGTTTACTGGGTAAGTGCACTGATCCAAAGAACCATTTTCAGGCACAGTCTGGGCTACGAAGATGGCACATAGGTAATACAGACAGTACAATTACATAGGTTTAGATGATACAGAAAACAGGATAATTGGAATAAAACTAAAGTGCAAGTGCAAAATGCATTACATTTCAGACCGGCGGCTGTAACTTTCTCAGTACAGTACAACAGGATCCATTTGGCATAGAGAGAATAGGGACACTCAACAGATTATATCACCCAGTGGGGCAGTTGCACATGACACCGGCCAACAACATTACTTTATAGTTAAATTTGAAGGTGAGGTGCAAGTCTAAATAGTGGAGGTAGGTAGATTGTTCCATAGTTTGGGAGCAGTGAAGGATAAGGCTTTACTAAGGATGGAAGATGGTGGCCACTCTTGGCCAGCCACTAACATAGCTCTGTGGATTTTGCTTTATTTAGCACCTTTATGCTGTAGTTTTTACATGTCATCATTACACATGATGTTGGCCAACAACACTACTTTATAGTTAGATTTGAAGGTAAGGTGCAAGTCTAGAGAGAGGAGGTAGGTAGGTAGGTAGATTGTTCCATAGTTTGGGAGCAGTGAAGTGGCCACTCTGCACCAGCCACTGACATAGCTCTGTAGATTTTGTTTTATTTAGCCCCTTTATGCTGTAGTTTTTACATGTCGTCATTAGTTTTATTTCTGATTTAGTTTTAGTTTTTACTTAGCTTTGTTTTGTTCATCCAGCGGTCTGTGGGATTTAGCCGCTTGTGGTAGCGGAGTTACGGGAGTAACAGGTGCCTCCCAGTACGATTGTTGCAAAACCATGCTACCGGTGCTGCCCATCCACTAGAATTGCCAAAGCCCATCAACTACATTAATCAAGACTGTTTTAACACTGCTGGTGCTAGTAGTAACTATCTCTACCAGCAATTATCAATTTTGAGAACTCGGTGTAGCCGAAGGCAGAGGAAGGATGACTTGTGTTCTGAAGCTAGCCTGAGAACAACTGAGTGACTGGATACAGCTTGGGTCCTGTTGACTGCTTGAGCTGCTTGCTGTAGAGGAAGGTATCATTCATGGAGTCTACAAGGAGGGGGCGAGGTTCAGCCAGTCCATCTGACCTGGAGGTGGGTGCAGGGGGTAGCCGTTCTTCCCTGGAGGGTCAGGAGTGCCTACCAGTGGGCTGGTGCTCACAGAGCTTCCAGGGGCCATGGGGATTGCCTAGCAGAGGCTAGTTCTGCCCCGCCGATCCAGGTAGGGGTGAGCAGATGCACATACTGTGACCTGCCCTGGGTTGATTGGGATCTGGCATCATATGATCTGGGGGGACCTGCATTATTGACATCTCCACTTTTGACAAGTTGACCAGGCTGACTGCTGTTTATCTTTTGGATCTTCACTTGTTTCTGTTGAAAGCTACATGCTTATGTCCTGGTAACATTTTAACTGTTTGGGGAGGCAGTAAGAGGGCCTCTTTTTTGGAATATGTATTCTTCAATTTAAGCCTTGGGATATGACTGTGAGAGGGTAATTCCCTTTGAACTAATTTCAATGAATAGGAGGTGGTGAGAGCCCTCCTCTTCAACTGCAAACTTTTCTCGTGAACTGTGGCATTGGTTCACCTGTTCTTACTGTGATTTAAATTTAGTTTTTAATATGGACTTTACTTTTGGCTGACATTATCTTGATTAAGTTTTAGTTATCATCTGTGTTTGAACCATGAATTTTGCTTGTATTTATTGTATTTCTGTGTTTTAATTAAGGGGATTATGAGGGTTTATGTATATATGATTTGCTTATTTTAGTGGGATTATAGTATTTTGATCACGGGGCTCTTAAATTAGGAGTCATTTATTGCTGGCATAGAGGTGTGACTAATTTGGGTGGTTTTTCAGAGTGACCAGAGATTATGTGTTGGCAGGTGGCTCTTCTGGTCAGGCGGTGCTCCTCCTCTGCACTCTGGGATCTCCATCCCTTTAATTGCCCCCTTTGAAGGCCAATGTCTATAACTGCTGTCAGGCACTGGGGATAGCAAGGAGGAGGCATGGTGGAGGGGAGTCCAGACTGCGAGGAGGGGGGGAGCTGGGCAGCCAGATTGGGGCTGTGGCACCAGGAAGATGCCATGGGGCAAAATGGTGACTTGACGGGGTCCTCCCTGTCTGGTTCCCATACTCAAGGGCTCCACCTTTAGTGGGCAACCTACTCAATCAGCCTTGGAGTCTCATCCAACCTGGGCAGTGTTATGCAGTGCTAGGTCCATTAGAAGCAAGACGGCATTAATTGCCGATCTTGTTGGATCAGCGGACCTGGCTTGCATCACTGAGACCTGGCTGGATGGAAATGCTGACCCAGTCCTTGAGTCAGCTGTTTCAGCCAGTTTCTAGGTGATACATCACTCTAGGTTGGATCATGGGGACAGGGGTATGGCCATTTGTTTTAAAATGGAATTGGGGCTAATAGATGTTCCAGTGGGGGAGAGCAGATCCTTTGAATGTACACTGGGTGCAGGTGGGGGTGCAGAGTTTTTCTCATCTACCGTGCACCCGGAGAAAGGAAGCAATTTTTGCAGGAAGTTGCAGACTTCATTGTTGAGATGGTGTTCGAGTTCCCAGATTGATGGTACTGGGTGATTTCAGTGCCTGGACTGATGATGAGCTCTCACAGTTTGGTCAAGACTTCCTCCAACTTATGATCTCATTGGTCTTCTCACAAGCAATTGCCTCTGCAACCCTAATTCTGGGCATTCACTGGATCTGGTCTTCTTCCTGGGTATGAAGATCTCTGATTTGGTGGTGGAACCAGTTGGATGGTCTGACCATTTCACTATCAGGTTTAATTTCCTGGTCCCCCCTTGTAGGTCTACCCCATGGAGATGGTTCGGTACCGTCCTTTAAGGTGAGCAACCCCAGGTGGCCTGATGATGGTATTGGATCTATCGAGACTTCTGACTGCTAGCATAGGTCCAGACAACCTACTGCAAGCTTATAATACAGCGGTGGTGGTGGCTGTTTACTCCATTGCTCCTGTTCACCCCCTCACCCTTCGCCTTCGGTCCCCTTGGTTCAGTGGGACTTTGAAGGAGATGAGGAGAGAGGGGCAAAGCATGGAGCGACATCGGCAGAAATCTGGCCTTGATGCCAACAGGCATAGATTGATGGTTCATTACTTAAACTATCAATTGGCAAGCTCACGTAAGAAGGCAGCATTGCTGTCTGGGGAGATGGCCACTGCAGGGAATTGACCTGCTCAGCTCTTCCAAAAGATAGACGGATTGTGTAATCCATCCTGTCTACAAGTTAAGAGAGCGTTTTCACAGGATAATTGTGATGAGTTAGCTCGCTTCTTTGCAGATAAGGTTGCCGACATCAGGTCAGAGATCCACTCATCTAGCTTCACTGGGTGGGGCAGTGATCAGTTAGAGGCTGCAGAACCACAGTTTTGTTGGTCAGCTTTCATCCAGCCAGCGATTATAGTTTGAACACGGGCTCAACTCGTCTCCTTGTGGGGTGCATTGAGGTCATTGGCCAGGCCCTGGTTGAGATATTCTGGAGGTCGCTTGAGATGGGTGAGTTTCCTGACTCCCTGAAGGAGGTGGTGGTTACACCTCTCCTTAAGAAATCTTCTCTGGACCCCAACTGCCTCACCAACTACAGGCCGGTCTCTAACCTGCCCTTCGTGGGCAAGATTACTGAGAAGGTGGTAGTGCTGCAGCTGGATGATCATCTTACCATCCATGACATCTACGATCCTCTCCAGTTGGGATTTAGAAAGAGGCATAGCACTGAGACCACCCTGTTTTGGGTTCTCAGTGATCTCCTGTTAGCAAGCGATCGAAGGACTCATTCTATCTTATCTTGATCTCTCTGCAGCATTTGTCACTGTGGATCATGGCATCTTACTGGAGCACTTTTGGGTGATCTGTGGATTGTCAGAGACATTCCTCAGGTGGTTCCATTCAATTCTCACTGGTAGATCTGAGAGTTATGTCAGGAATTTATTCTTCTGACACATTCTCTCTACCATGTGGGGTGCCCCAGGGCTCTGTGCTTTTGCCCATATTATTCATGATGTACATGCTGCCATTAGGAGACATTGTGAGGTTGTACGGTTTGAGTTTTCACTGCTACGCTGGTGATACTCAACTATACATGTCCTTTGCACCTGACCAGGATGATGCAGTCTCAGTGTTTAACAACTGCCTCACCAAGATCCAGAACTGGATGAGTGCCAACAGGCTGAGGCTGTATCCTGACAAGACTGAAGTTTTGGTGGTGGACCCAGGTCACCGGGAAGAGGGGTCCACAACAGAACAGGCCTCTGGGCTTATGCTCGGGGGTTGCCAGCTGACGTCCTCTGAATGGGTGCAGAGTCTGGGTGATATTTTTGATGAGAGGGGTTGACCCTGAAGCCCCCCACATGTCATCCATCATCAAGATCTCATTCTATCATCTGAGAAATACCCAAATTAAGCACCTAGTTCTGCCTGGTGATCTTCAGACTCTGGTCCATGCCTTTGTGACCTCTCACCTTGATTACTGCAACACCCTGTGCCAAGGTCTTCTGGGGGTTGATAGTCACTGTGTGCAGCTGGTGCAGAATGCTGTGGCCAGGTTGTTGACTGGGCTTTCTAGATCTGACCATGTCACACCTGTGCTGCATGATCTGCACTGGCTGCCGGTTCAGTGGCAGATCACCTTCTAGTCTGGCTTGCTAACATACAAGGCCCTACATGGACAATGACTGAGTTATCTGCAAGAGCTCCTCTGTTTCTACCACCCCCTCTGACCACTCTGCTCCACCAAGGAGGGATTTCTAGAGATTCCCAGGGTTCATTTGATGAACTCTGGAACCTGTGCGTTAGCTTTTGCAGCTCCTACCCTGTGGAATTCTCTACCTTCACAGATAAGAGGGTGCCTGACTATAAAGAGCTTTAAATCTGCTCTCAAAACTTATTTTCTCTGGCTTACTGTGATTATTAGAAACATAGAAACATAGAATTTGATGGCAGATAACAACCGCTTGGCCAACCCAGTCTGCCCATTTCCCTACCTAATGGATAAGCTGCAGATCCAAGCTAACCAACAGCCTACTTCTTCCTACCTCCACCCCCTAGAATTGCCATATGCCTGTCCCATGCATTCTTGAATTCCACCACTGTTTTTGACTCCACAACCTCCTCAGGAAGGCTGCTCCATGCATCCATAACCCTCTCTGTGAAAAAATACTTCCTCATTTTACCTCTGAGCCGTCCCCCCTAGCTTTAAATTGCACCCCCTTGTTCTTACACACCTCTTTATCTGAAAGATGCTGCTCTCTTGGACTTTGTTGATTCACTTGAGGTACTTGAAAGTTTCTATCATGTCCCCTCTCCTCCTCCTCTCCTCAAGGCTATGCATATTAAGCTCCTTAAGCCTCTCTTGATATGTCTTCTGGTGCAGGCCCTGCACCATTTTAGTTGCCCTTCTCTGGACTGCCTCCATCCTGTCAATGTCTTTGCAGAGATTGGGTCTCCAGGACTGCACGCAGTACTCCAAATGGGGTCTCACCAGCTATCTGTACAGAGGGATAACAACTTCCTGTTTTCTACTGGTGATGCCTCTCCCTATGCATCCCAGTATCCCCCCATCCCTCCTTACTGCCCTCTCACATTGCTTGCTCACATTTAGGTAATCTGATGCGACTACCCCCAGGCATTTTTCCATTTTTGTTGTTGTTAGTATCTCACCCCCCATTGTATACTCTTCCACTAGATTTTTGTTTCCCAGGTGCATTACTTTGCACTTCTTGCCATTGAATCTAAGCTGCCATACATTTGATCATTCCTCCAACCTTGCCAAGTCCCTTCTCATCCTTTCCACCCCATCTTGTGTATCAACTCTGTTGCAGATCTTTGTGTCGTCTGCAAAGAGGAATAATTTTCCTTCCAGTCTCTCTGCAGTGTCACTTATAAATACATTAAAGAGGACCAGTCCTAATACTGAACCCTGCGGTACCCCACTAGTAATCCCCCTTTCTTCAGAGTGGACACCGTGTACTATTACCCTCTGTGTCCTGTTCTCCAGCCAGTTCTTTACCCAGGCTACCATCTTGGGACTCACTCCCAGGCTGGCCAACTTGTATATTAATCTTTTATGTGGGACTGTGTCAAATGCCTTGCTAAAATCTAGGTCATGGATTTGGATGTTTTAATTGGTTTCAAATGTTATGCTTTCTAGGTGTTTTGTTAAAAGCACTTTGATATTCTCAGAATTGGTCTTTATATAAATAAAGTTATTATTATTAATATTTACTGCCCAGGCTGGTGAAAACCTAGGGAACATCCAAGGGTGGGATTGAGGAGTGCTGGAGATTGCGGGGACTGATTTTTTGCTTGAGTAAGGGGAAGAAAGGGGACAGGTTTCCATTTCTGATGGCATAATCAATGATGCATCCAAAGAAGTAAAAGTATGTGGGAGGTTCACGAGCAGGAAACTGTTGACCAAATGGAGGACAAAAGGATGTATGTGGAAGTTCACTGAAACCAATACACACAGCTGGGGCTATATCAAACAATTTTGGATAACTTTTGATCCCAAAGGTAAATGAACCACAAAATGGAAAAAGCAGATGCAGTAAAGGTGCCACAAGAATGGGTTTATGGGAAAGATTTTAAATGCATCAGATATGCCACCTTTTGAAAGTCAAGCTCTGGATCAGAAATGTTAATGAATTTAATGGCATTGTCAATATAAGTGTATACTATGGAGCAGTCTTCTGAGGGGGATCAGGGAGATAACGTTGGACTCAGTAGTTGAATGCGATGCTGAATGATCAGAAATGAGGTGTTTCTTCCTAAAACGATTTTCTAACAATGATTTCAATGGGTCCAATTCTGAATGTCAGAAATTGATGAGTCTGAAAGGAACCTATGATGAATCTTTTATGGAGTTCTTTAATAGCAGGTTTTCACAGCTTCAGGATCATTTGTGGTGGACAGAAGTTTTAGGCATTGATGAATGAAGAAGGCAGATATTGGATCCCTGTATGAAATCCAAAGGGAGACCAACTGTAACGTATAGGAGGAGATGCTGCCAGAAAGCAGAATGATCTGCAGAGCATGACCAGAATAAAACAAAACAAATAGAAGAATTATTGCTTGTCATAGCAGAAATTATTGAATAAATCTGATAATTACCTGCAATTAACTAATGGACAGAGGGTGCTGTAATTTTGACATATGCAATTTCCTTGGATCCAAGGAGACTGAACGCTGCATACTGTCCACCTGTATAAGGCAAAAAAATAAATAAATCATTAAAACGAAATACTGACAAGGAGTGCACAAAGACAACAAAGTACAAGCAGGGAGGCAGAACAAACAACAAAACAGCACAACAGAGAGTGACTTTAACAAGAAGCAGACCAGTCAACATAGTCATAGATGATGACGGCAGAAAAAAACTGGCAGCCCATCTAGTCTGCCCATGTTATCCTATCATACCTCTGGACCTGTTGTTCCTGTGGGGTCTATGCTTACCCTTTTCTTCCTATTGTTCTCTGTGTTTCCACCTCCCTCATCCCTCTTAGTAGTTACTACACACTTGGCTCTATCCCAGCCATGTTTGCAGCTGTTTATGTTTTTTGCACTCACTACTTCTGTCTGCAGACCATTTCATGACTTAACCACTCTTTCTGTAAAATAATACTTCCTACATCCTCTTAAAAAACTCCCCCCCATTAATCTTCCTTCATGACCCCATGTCCTAGCTTCTCTGTCACTGTTAAATAGCTCTTCACAGTTCACTTCTTTATTCAGTTCAAGAACTTGAAGGTATCTATCATGTCCCACCTCTCTTGTCTGGTTTTGAGTGAATACATGTTCAGTGCCTTAGCCAGTCCTGATAAGATTGGCCCTCTTGGCCGTAAATAAGCTTGTTCACCTTGCACTGTATTGTTGCTAGCCTGTTCCCATCCTTTTCCGGGCAAGGACTTCAGAACTGGGCACAGTACTCTAGGTGTACTCTAGGTACTCTAGTCCCACCAGTGACCTACAGTGGTAGTTACAGGAAAGTTGACCCAGTATTGTGGTATAACACAGTTATGATAGAAAACAATGTAGTGTAATACAGTTGTGGTAAAAAAAAATTACACGTTGAATTTTATTTTACCACAACAGTATTATGCTATTGTATTTTTTTTTACTGCAACTGTATTGTACCACAAAAATCTGGGCCAACTTGTCTTTAATACTAATACCACTGTATACAGAGGTAACAGCAGCTCTGATTTCCTACTGATGATCCCCCTTCCAATGCACCCTAGCATCCTGTTAGCCTTGCTGAAGACTGGCTGAACATTGGATGGTATGTTTAAGGGAGTCAATAATGATGACTCCTAGGTCCCTTTCCTCTAATTTTGTGTCCAGCTCAACCACTTCCATCCAGTACTTTGTTCTGTCATTTTTGTTCCCTAAGTGTATCACTTTGCACTTCTTGGCACTGAATTTTAGTTGCCATACTCTGGGCAAATTTGCTACCCATTATAGGTCCCTTTGCAATTCCCTTTTCTCTTCCACATTGTCAACTCTAACACAGGATGTAGTGACATCTGTAAATAGACACAACCTGCCATGGAGTTCCCCTCCCATGTTACTGACTCTTCCCACTGATCTGACCCCATTCATCAAAGCTTTCTGCTACCCCACTCCAATAAACTCCATACCTGCCTTGCTATTTCCTTAGCTGTTTCCAGTTCCCCCATCTTCTTCAGTCATGTTCGGTGATGCACTGGGTTATATGCTTGCTGATGCTGAAGTAGATTAAGTCTACTTTGTGCCCCTTGTCAACTTCCCTGGTTACCCAGTCAAAGAATGCTATTAAGCTGGTCTGAAAAGACCTCCCTGTCACAAACCCATGCTGATTACTATCCTGAAGCTCATTTTTCTCAATATTCCATTAGGTCCTCTTAGACTAGTGTTTCTATCAGTTTCCTTACTGTGAAGGTAAGGCTGATGGGTCTATTGTTTCCCAGCTCCTCCTTGTCCCCTCCGTTGTTTAGAGGAACTACATCTGCCATTCTTCAGTCCTTGTGAACTACCCCTTGTTGCAAGGTGCAATTAAATAGCTCCAACAGGGGTTTGGCTAACACAAATGCTAGTTGTTTTAGTACCCTTGGAGGCATCCCATCCAGCACCGAAGCCTTGTTTACCTTGAAGGCAGCTAACCATTTTCTGACCCTTTTGCTGGTATATTTCTGCAACTTCATTTCTGGGACCTCACTATCAGCTAGCTGCCTTTATTCTGATCTCTGATAAGAACCCGCTGTTCTCCCTAGTGAACACCGAGCGGAAGTAATCATTAAACATAGCGACTTTCTGCTTATCTTCCTTTATTACCCTGCCCCTTCCTTTAGCATAACAATTCCCCCTTCCAGCTTTGTTTTTTTATTGCCTTGTATTGTGTATCTAAGAAACTGTTTTTCCCCTCTATTGACCCTGCTGCAATACGCAATTCGGTGTCTGACTTTGAAATCTTGACAGCCCTCTTGGCCTCTATTTTTTTTCCTAACACTTGTCTTATTCCTCATCCCCCAGTTTTCTTTGTACTTTAAAAGGCCTTCTTTTTCAGTCCTCACTATCTCCCTGATCATTTCAGAGAACCAGATTGGTTTCTTATTCTTGTTCCTCTTGATAGCTTCTCACGTGCACATTTTTGTTGCCTCATAAATAACCTCTTTTATACCCCACCCCCAATCATTCTTCCACTCCTCTGATGCTGTCTACTCCAGCTAACCTGCCCAGGACTAATTCTGCTATATGACTGAAATCTGTCCTTCTGATGTCTAGCACCTCAGACTTAGATGTGGGGCTTCCAGGTGCAAAGGGCCAAAATAAACTATATAGTACTGTGGTCAATAGACCTCAATGATTCCCCCCCCCCCACACTCTGCCTACTCTTTCTGAGTTGGTGAGTACCACATCATGAATAGTGGATTGTCTTGTGGGATTCTTGAACTGATACACCAGTATGCAGTAATGCAAAATATCAAGCAGAAAAAAAATACCACTTCAATAAGCAAGAGGGTCTAAGTAATGCAGCCATTTGACCATCAAACACACCAAAAGTAAACAATTAAATGGTGCAAAAAAATTTGCAGAAGCAGTCCTTATTTATTAATGTGCTATGTGCAAAAATAAATGCTCTGTTGCTGCTAGGTGCACTACCCCTTCCTCGGGGAGTGATTAGAGGATACAACACAACTGCATTTAAATACATTCAAAGCATCATGTGACTAAGGCTTCGTGTCCTGTTCTGCCCATTAACATTTTTAAAAGCCATGCTCTTGCATGATAACAAAGAAGATTTACCAGACTGGTTCTTTTTAATGTCTTTATAAGTGACATTGCAGAAGAACTGGAAGGAAAAGTATGCCTCTTTGCAGATGACACAAAGATCTGCAATAGGGTTGATACACGAGATGGAGAGGAAAGGATGAGAAGGGACTTGACAAGGTTGGAGAAATGGCCAGATGTATGGCAGCTCAGATTCAATGCAAAGAAGTGCAAAGTAATGCACCTGGGAAACAAAAACCCAGGGGAAGAGTACACAATGGGGGTTAAGATACTGACAACAGTAAAAATGGAAAGGGATCCGGGAGTAATTATATCAGATGACCTAAAGGTGGGAAAGCAATGTGAGAAGGCAGTAAGGAAGGCTGGGGGGATACTGGGATGCATAGGGAGAGGCATCAATAGTAGAAAACAGGAAGTTGTCATCCCTCTGTACAGACAGTTGGTGAGACCCCATCTGGAGTACTGTGTGCAGTTCTGGAGACCCCATCTCTGCAAAGACATAGACAGAGTGGAGGCTGTCCAGAGGAGGGCAACCAAAATGGTGCAGGGTCTGTACCAGAAGACATATGAAGAAAGACTAAAGGAGCTTAATATGTATACCCTTGAGGAAAGAAGGGAGAGAGGGGACATGATAGAAACTTTCAAGTACCTCAAGGGAATCAACAAAGTCCAAGAGGGTAGCGTCTTTCAGAAAAAGAGATGTGCAAGAACAAGGGAGCACAATTTGAAGATAGAGGGGGGATGGCTCAGAGGTAATGTAAGGAAGTGTTTTTTCACAGAGAGGGTTGTGGATGCATGGAACAGCCTACCTGAGGAGGTCGTGGAGTCACTAACAGTGGGGGAATTCAAGAATGCATGGGACAGACATAAGGCAGTCCTAGTGAGGGGTAGGAGGAAGTAAGCTATTCGTTAACTAGGATCTGCAGCTTATCTGTTAGGTAGGAAAATGGGCAGACTAGGTGGGCCAAGCAGTCCTTATCTGCCATCACATTCTATGTTTCTATGTTAATAAAATGGATAATGTCATGTAGTTTGATATTTCTGTGGTGATAATTTCAATCAAACCAGTAGTCAAACCTGATTAAATAGGAAGAGATCAGTCAGACAGGCTATCTTACATCCACACTGAATGGCACAAACCAAATAGATATGAAATCCTAGTCATTCAAAAAACCTTTATGATAAAGGAACATATTAAAAACACCAACCACCTATGCTGTGTAAAACACTAATACATTAAAATGTTGCAATCAGAGGTAATAGTATTAAAGCAACTAAACCTGCTTCTATATAATAATATTTTAACTTTATCTCACATTATGTAAAATAGCTATAATAACCCCATCTAAAGTATAGAGGTGTATATAACTAAGAAGACTATAAAAAGCACTATGAAAAAAAGGGCATTTTTATAAACGAAAGGGGAGTTTCAGGGGGTGAAAGACCCTGCAGTTAAAACAGATCAAGTGAGAAATTATATTCATAAACTATTGATGGGGAACTGGAACCTAGGGAAGAGTAATTTAAATAAAAAAAGAATAAGAGTCTATGAGATAATTACAAATTATGTTGAATGTTATCATTAGAAATTCAGATGAAGGGGGAGATATAATCATCCTGGAGAGGAGTGATTATTTGTCAGAGGCACATTGCCTGTTAGACAACAATAACACAGATGAAATATTACATAAGAATCTCAAGATGAAGTATAAGAAGCTGTTGTTTGACTTCCGGGACATGGTACTATGGAGGGGAGATATAATATTAAAGGAAAATGAATTATAAAAAGTAAAATGTCAAAAAACTTTTAATTATCTTCCCAAAGTTCACTAAAACAAAAGCAAACCCTTGATCATCCAATAGCTTTAGCCATAATATCTCTTTGTGAAAATCTATGTAAGATTTTTGATTTTTTTCTGCAACCACTCGTGGTTACACTGAAATCATATGTCCGAGACTCTAAGGACATCTTGAGTATGGTAAAAAATACGAAATGAAGAAACTCTTACAGGTGGATCGGAGTGGATATAAATTTATTCTACACTAGTGTTCCTTATCACACAGGATTGGAAGCATTGGTTTTTAATAGCCTGCAAATACAACATGTGCCTGTCTGACTGATCTCTTCTTATTTAATCAGTTTTAATCATTTAATTAAAAGTATCACCATAGAAATATTATACAGAATGACCTTATCCATTTTATTAAATCTTCTTTATCATGCATTAGCCTAGCTCTTTTAAAAATGTTAATGGGTAGAACTGGACATAAAGCCTTAGTCATATGGTGCTTTGAGTGTATTTAAATGCACTGTATCCACTAATAACTCCCTGAGGAAGGGGTAGTGCACCCCAAAGTGCCAGAGCTTTTATTTTTGCACGTAACACCTTAATAAATAAGTACAGCTGCTATAATTTTTGCTTTGCGCTGGTTATGCATATTCTTTTAAAATATCAAGCAGGACCTGGATTTTGGTGCTCCTCTCTGCTGGGATGTCCCTGTAAATATCTGGCAGGTTGAGATCCCCTACTTCTACAACCTCCCCTTTTGCCGCCGTCTCCCCTACTTTTGCTCCTAGTTTCTTATCTATCTTCTGTCCCTGTCCTGGTGGCCTACATACCACCCCATGCCAAGTTTCCTACCTGATGACTCTGTGAGCCGTACCCACAATGATTCTACCTACCTATTATTCCAATTGATGCATCTTCAACTGCCTCTATTCCTTCCCTGATGGAAAGGGCCACCCTTACCCCTCTACCCATCCCTCTATCTCACCTGTATAAGGTGTACCCAGGTCAGAAAGGTACTAGTCATTGTTCTCTTTGGCTCAAGTTTCTCTACAGACACTAGATCCAGCCCAGCATCTGCCATGAGTGCCTGGAGCTCACTGATTTTATTACCTAGACTCCTAGCATTGGGGCACATCACCCTCCAACTTGCTCTCTCATCCCTATTAGTTCTTGACTGACTTCCTTTGTCACAATTCCCTGGAATCCAACTAACAACCAATGATATAAGTGTACTCATGAAGCAACTGAGGGGTGCTGCACTTCTGAGGTGCCGTCTTTCGGATGAGACGTTAAACTGAGGTCCCATCTGCCTGGATTGGTGGTAGTTCAGGTGGATGTTAAAGATCCCATGGCACTTATCGAAAAGAGTAGGGGAATTTCCCCGGTGTCCTGGCCAAATTTCTCTCATTCACTAAAAATATCACCAACAGCTTAATCTGGTTCAAATTCAGTTGCTCACCATCTGTATCCCCTCCCCTGGTCGCCCCTGAAAAAGGGACTTCTAGGCCCAGTGGGATTACCGGGTCAACAAAATTCAACAAACAAACAAACAAACTAAGGTAGGGAATGTGGGGAATGGTAGGCTTAAATAATGTTAACTAATTTAGGATCCCTCATTAATTTAGCTTTTTTGCTGCTCAATATAAATTTGTTAGATTGCTTAGGAATTCCAGAACCCAGTGACATCAGTTGAGCAGAGGCCCTGTATGGAAAGCTTCATTGTAAGCTTCCACTAAACTGATGTCACTGAGTCCTGGAGAGCTCATAAGTAACTGAACAAAAGATACTAGGCAGAAAAAAAGGCAGCATTAACAAAGGGCCCTAAGTAAGGAATAAAACAGGACTATTTCAAGAGAAACACAAATCAGTTCATTGGAGGTATTAAACAGACTTCCCACATGCCCAAGTTTACAATTACATTCTGAAAATGCAAAAAAAAAAAAAAAACAACAAACAACAGGGTTTATGGTCACTGTACATCAACTCTGTTCAAAGTGGCTGACTTTCACAATGCTGACCATCTCTCTATTAATCTGTAACATAACTAGTGGCATGGCATTTAAAGGTCAGAAATTATTCTATGTCTATATGCCCCATCTCCTGCTTCATAAGCAGGGCTGAATAAGTATATTTACTATACAGTATTTATTACCCAGGGAACTCGGTGCTTAGCTTGCAAGCAGATATTTGACCAAGCTCATCATAAATGTCTGCACTGCTTTCATATCCATTCTCTCCACTGGTAGACTATTCCTTTGACTCTCTACCCTTTGTGAGGAAAAGTGATTCATAATGCTACCTCTATATTTAGTACCTCTGAGCATGAAGAAATGTCTCCACCTAGTGCTAGAGGACAACAGCTCAAACATTACAGTTTCTTTGATTTCATCAATACCTTTACATATGCAAAACAGTGAATAATCTGAATAAAGATTCACTACATACTATTGACTAGGGGTGTGTGAGTACTGAATATTAAATTCTGAATACCACTATTCATTATTCAGATCCATATAATGAATAGTGATACTATTCAACTGGCATTCATCGTAGAATATTCAGAGGGAGTTTGAGATCTCATGTGACTTGTTTGGCTAATCAGTGAGTATTTGCCAAAGCTCACAGAAGCAAGACCATGTGATTGCCACATGGGCTGCCACACTTGCTGAAGCAGCAGGGGAGAAGGATACAGACATCTGGAACCCTGCATCAGCAGTTTGAGAGAGATTGCTTTGTTCTTTCTTACCTAAAAAAAAATCTACTTTCCTTTTTGTTTACTGTGCACAGTATGAATGCCTGCCATTACAGAACAATGCATGGCATACAGTGGGGCAGAGGGGGTTGTGTGTGTGGGGCGTGGAGGGGGAATGTGGGGGTTAGGGGTAAGGCATATATATGGACACATGTTGATATATGGACATATTAGAATAACAGTGTCTCAATTACTAGGGAGTCCTTGTTATACTTCCTTCTTATATATGCACAAACTCTTGACATTTATTAGATGGACATATAATAGGGGTACATTGTGGAATTGTTATATGGTCCCATTCATAATGGATGTAGGATTCCTTCTAATTAGATATCAGTACATTGGTTTTAAACAAAAAAGTGGTGGGGGGGGTTGTAAGGCATGGTGGTGGGTGATAGGTTCCTTCAATTTTTGACTCAGATTTCTAGAACTGTTATTGTATAAACAGAAGAAGATTTAAAATATACTGACACATTTTGATAGATGGACACATTAGGATACCGTATCTCACTTACTAGGGAGTATTTGTTAGGTTTGATTTTTAATTGTACACAAACACTTGCCATTGGGTACAAAGTTGCAGATGGATCATGGTTGGGCAGTATAGGTTTTAATATTCATTAAGAATATTGACTAGTTGAACAAAGAGCTGGGGCATTCTCCTAATAGGGCTATGTTTGAAACTTTGAATAGCTAGTGGATATTTATTGTTCACACTAGGGCAGCTTGTCTTTAAGCCTAGTGTTTGTCATATATAAAGGTAGTTTCTTATTTTAAAGACTTTTAGCATTATGTGCTATGATTTCTTATCCTAGTCTAACTTGGGTTTGAAACCACAATTTTTTTTCAAATGTATGCTCAAACACACAGGCAAGATCCTAATAGATTTAGTGGGTTCTGTGTTTTCTCCTCAGATAAAGATTAATTCATTCTGCAAGTTTGACCTTGTAATGTTTCCTTTGAATGTGATTCTACCTGTTTTCCTTTATGAACCTCTAGTATGGTTTATGAGTTTGTCTGAAAAGGGAGTTCTCCATTCTGTGACATTTGACCTTGGAATGTTTTTCTCTGACCATCAGCCTTATGTATGATCTGTTCTTTAAGCACCTGTCTTCTTTTATAACATCTACGTTGATCCAATAAAAGGTAAAAAATCATCTTTTTTTTTTGATCTTCCATTACAGGAATTTTTTTCAAACAAGCCATCTAATCTTTCATGATCTATCAGCAGACAGTATAGCTGCTGTCTTGTAGCAGTATCTTTTATGCCTGACTTGTACAGTGTGACTGTGAAAAAGCAATACTATCTTGTTCTGTGGAATAAATCCAGGCTCGGATTTCACTTTAGCAATGTTGGGGATGATAATCTGCTGACTCTCAAGTCCACCACCTACAGTTTATTGCTAGTTGATGCCATGTTCATTCACAAGCTAACACCATGCACCACCTGCCTGTGTGACACTTGTGCTTTTTTCTTTTTTGCACCGAAATAAATCTGTACTTCAGTACAGTACAGTTGAGTACACAGTTAGACAGGCTTGACTGCTGTAATTTGAAATCTGTATTTAATATGTCTGGTGTAATCTCGGCTCAGGTATCACCAAAGCCAACATCATCGACCTTGGCAGCATTGATATCGGCAGTTGGCTGACACCATCCCACTCCCACCACCTGCAGCTTAGAACTAGGTAGTGACATGTAGTCACACACACACCAAACACCACATGCCTGAGTGCTGCTTTGACTTTTTTGTGTGTTGAAATAAGTCAGTACTTCAGTAGAATACAATTAAGTACACAGTTATTCAGGCTTGAGTGCTGTAACCTAAAATTTGTATTTAGTATTTTTGGTGTAATTGGCATTTGAGATTCACTAAAGCCAGCAGCAATGATCAAGGAAAGCAGTTGGCTGCTGACTTCACTGCCTCTCCCCTGCCTACAGCTTTGAACTAGATGGTGATCTGCAGTCACCTGCACACCACTTACCTGTGTGCCACTTGCACTTTTTTTGTGCTGAAATAAATAAGTACTTCAGTTCAGTAAAATTTGGAACACAGTGAGGCAGGTATGACCACTGTAATTTAAAATCTATTTAATTATACCACTGTGTGTGTGTTGTGCAGTAGTTTGTGAGTTGCTTTTTGTGTTTAAAAAAGTTTCTTCTTCTAATATAGTAACAGACAGAGGTGGTAAAACAGAGCCTTGTTCCAGCCCCACCAAACCTACAGTCAAAGAACAACTGGGTGAATCTGAATTTGAGCAATAGTCAGACTGTATTCAACACCTAAAATTAATATTCACCTCTTCTAAGCCATCTGCTTCCAACAGTAGCAGTACTGTGCCTGGCACAGTGAAAAGTAGTACTGTACAAGCACAAACAGAAGGATACTGTTACTGACTCCCATTACCACCAATGTTTCCTCATAACTCGCCAGTACCACTGTTACAAGTGCTGTCACTGCCACCACTGGGACCCTGTCTTCCTCAACAACTGCCAGCATGACAACTCCAGGCAATCCAGCAACTGTGACCCCAACCACTGCTGACACTATCAACCCTGCCACCGTTGCCACTGTAACACTACCACCACAGCTGGTTAGCCCGGCCACTCTGAATATTGCCAGTATGGCCACCACAGTTGATCCTGTTATGCCTCCTGCTTCTCAGCTTGTCACTCCTATGGAATATGTTACAGAACAGAAGCACACATCTGGCTCTGAGGATTTCCCACCCCAGAATTGTTGAGTAACACATTGTCTTCAGTTGAGGTAAATGTAAGTGACTTTGAAGATGAGCAGAGTATGGTATGTACACTGAGTGCAGAAAACAAAAAAAGACAGCTTGCGATTGAGCCTCTAGTACTAGCAACAACAGTAGTACAGGTAGCAGTAAGAAGCATAATGGTCTTCGACCCACTAAGAAAACCAGATAAGTAACACTGATTATTTTTTCAGCCTCTGTCACAGCCTGAAGAACAGCCAGGTGTTGGCAACACTGGCATGGCATCCTCAGGGCCAGTGATCACAGAGGAAGAACAGCAAGGTAGGGAAGGCATGTCAGGTGCAAAAAGGACTGGAAGATGTGACACTAGCAGAATTACTGGTAACCACAGTGTGGTAAGAGTGCAGTGTGACTATATTTTACCATGTCAAAAGAGGTCATGAAGAAGGCAGGCTTCTCTTTTTGCAGCAGTAGCGTAAACTAAGGGAAATCACTCTTCAGCTTAACCACAACATCATTGCAGAACCATCTGAAGCTTAAGCACCCTCAACTGTATAGAGGCTAATCTAGGTCTGCACCTTTGGTTTCACCAAGACCAAATCCCTCCTGCAGTCTTGCAGGTACTCTTGGCAGTGATGGTGGTAGCAACAGATCTGACTCTGAGCAACATAGCTGTCACAGTAGTCCTTCCCTGTAAGGGTCATATAGTTCCACAACTCCAGCCACTTCCAGTGACTCCAATGATTCTACAAGGCAGAGATAGTCATCAGCAGTTCACACACCACCTGTGAAGTGGTTAACATCAAAGCCTCCCCAGTCAGTTCCAATAATGGATGTTCTGCACACACAAAGAAAGTATCATGCTTCACATCCTGCAGCAAAGCATATTACATAGCTGATTGCCAAGATGATGGGCTGGATCTTCAGCCTGTATCAGTATTGGAAGATTCTGCCTTCTGATGGCCTCTCAACTTCTCCACTACTTGTACCAACAGTATTAGATACCATCTCATACCATATTTTAAAGTAATGTGCTGCCACAAATCTGTGATGATGTACAAACTGTTGTTGATGCTTTACTTGTGGAAGATGTTGATGGTGTCTTTCTCTGCATATCTGATATCTGGACTACTGATAACTCTCTGCATGCCTGTCTCTCCTTAACCACACACTGGTGTTTGCAATAACCTGCTGCTACTGTTGCCGATGTGTCATTCTGTGGCTTACCCTCTGACCTCCCCACAGTCTGTCAGTCATATTAGATCAGCTTTGTTGAGCATTGGACTGATGGAACAAGACAATGTAGCAACTAACATTCTGCATTCCTGCAAGACATGGCACAGTCCTGAACTGGCAGGAACATCAATTTAAAATATTTTTTTTTCATTATAGACAGTGGTGCAAACATGGTTAAATCCATCAATGATGGCCATTTTGTGCAAATTTGTTGTTTTGCACACACAAAGAATTTAATGGCAACTCATGCCTGTTTAACAGTGTGGAGACTAGCAAAATCTTATCCACAGCCTATCCCATCTGCAGTTATTTCCATCACTAAATTAAAGCAACCATCAAACTAAGAGATGTTCAGGAATGGCTTGGTCTGCCCCCGCTCATGTAATACAAGATGTTAGCCCTTACTGGATTTTTTTACCTACAGTATGCACTCAGAACTACTGGAGAAAAAGTAGACACTACATGAAATGTCAATGGAAGCAGACATTTGGGGAGGGAGGTCCTAGGACACCATGACTGGTTATTTAACTAAGGCATGGTGAAGGTTCTTGTGCTGTTTGAGAGGAGTGCACATGACCTACATACTACCACCACCTTATTCAATCAAGTGATCCCAGCTGTGCACATCCACAAAAACTCAGTGCAATGGTTTTTGCCTGACAAGACAAGGATTACACAAGATGACACTATGCTCATTAATCATCTGGATGCAGAACTTGATGCAAAAATCTGCCACAGTGATGGATAACAACAACCGCACATATGCTAGCATGAGGTTCAAATGTGAGATAATTCATATAGCCATGGACAGTCAGAGGGTGACTCATTTTAGGCAACAGCTGTGTGCAGAGTTAAATAATGCCTTGCAAGCAGTGGGATTCCTTGAAGGGGAGAAAAACACTTCAGTTAATGTTCCTGAGTGGAAGAAACTGCCATCTTGGGATTCAGGTGGTACTGATAGGGATGCAGAAAGACAGAGTAGTGGCAGTGCAGAGGACGGTGACTTGGCATTACTCTGTATATCATCTGCTTCAAGAGCAAACAGCCATTCACTGTCTCAGCCTTTATTTACAGAAACCCTCACTTGGCAAACCTAGATTTAAAATACACAATCTGCCCCCCATGAGTGTGCCGTCTGAGAGAATGTTCAACACTGCTAGTGATGTTGTTGAGTTTCACCATTCCAGGCTGGACCTTCAGCATGTTGAACAACTCATGTTTGTAAAGCCAAACGTACCTGTAGTTCCTACAAGTATGATCTTTCCACATAAGAATTCTGATACTACTGTTGATTTCCCTAATATTCTAAATGTTACATTACATTTGTGGGCACCCCCTTTTTTTTATCCATTGCTTTAACCATTTTATTTGAAGGGGAGCTCTCAGCTCTCCTGCATAAATGCTACAGGACTGTGAGGTTATGATTAAGCAAAACACAATTAAATAATATTTGTTTTGTGCACTTACTAATGTGTACTTAAATTTTTTTTTCCGGTTGATCCTCTGACACTCCCCACTATGTCCATAAACTGAAGCTCCCAGTGTTCCCTGCAGCCAGCCCTCAAAAGAAGCAAATGATAGGGTTAAGCCATGGGTACTAGGGGACATCTATGTGCCTGCAATCCTGTTTAATGTTTAATAGTTTAATATAGCCCCTGACTGCCCTTATTGATTGTAACCATACATATTGCTCCTGGAGGCAGTGCATTTTGTACCAGTACAATAAGCATGGTTATGTGCTGTGGTAAAGTATTAAATAGGACTGTGGACACATGTTTGGCCCCTGCAGCTTAGCCTGTTGTTTGTGTCATCAAGCTGTTGGCCATGGTGGGCACTGGGAACTTGACTTTATGGACATAACAGGGGGTAGGGCGCAGGATCAACAAGATAAACTAAACTACACATAAGTAATTGCACTAAAAATTATATTCAGTCGGCTTTTCTCTTAGGAACTCACCATCTTGCAGCACTTCTGTAACGGTGCTGTGAGTTCCCTTTTACTTCTGTTCTGTTGCATATCTGTGCAGTTCATACATTTATTTTACTTTATACATGACGATGATGCTATAACATCAGTGCTGAGAATAAGGCCTCGTGCATAAACATATTGAACACTGTGCATTGCCCTACTACTTGTGCATAGATGCATGTAATGTTCTCTCTCTCTCTCTCTCTCTCTCTTCACTTGTGCATGCATATGCTAATCATATCATTATTTTCACAATCACAGAACATCTATACAATTGTGTATATGCCACCAAGGTAAGGCATGTTATTTTTCTTCTCTCAAACTGGGCATATGATACACCAGTCTTATTCTGTTCTACACAGGGAATATTTTTATCAGACCTCCAGTAGTCTCCATTGAGTGTTCATTCTCTTGAGAGAAGCCTGGTGCACTGTGCCTGAAACCATACTCTGTCTATGAGAGTTCAGTCACCTGTCACAAGCCTTGTTCTTGGCCCTTCAGCAGTCTCCTCAAGTGTTCATTCTCTTATAAGAAGCATGACACACTTTGCCTGAAGCCAATTTCTTTTTCCAAGTGTTCAGTCACCTGTCACAAGTTTTATTCTTAGTCCTTCAGCAGTCTCCTCCAGATGCTCATTCTCTTGAAACAAGCCTGGCATACCCATGTCTGAAACCTGTCTCTGTCACCAAGTGTTTGGCTACCTGCCATAAGTCTTCTTTTCAGTTCTCCAGATGTCTCCTCCGAGTGTTATCCAGATGTAAGACAAAGCACAGATGTCGTGATGTTGATTCTGAATCAGATGAGTGCCAGAATTGTTCCAGTTATGATGATGATGATGATGACAGCACTTTCAATTACATGGGAGTCAAACAATTAATAACAATGGACATTGAATGTGATAATAACTGCTGGAACTGCTGTACTTCAGATGGCCAGACCTGATCCAGATAGAAATGTTCTTTGAGTAACATGTTGCATCCTACCAGGAAAGGTAAATATTGAAGGGAATTTTTTTTTCTTTGGAGGTGGGGATGTGGGTTACTTACTGCTGGAAAAAGTTGAACTTTGTGTCAGAAATCCTATTAAATATTTGTTTCCTTTACTTCGTCATACAGGTATGTATCTTGTAGGTGATACATTTCCTGTTGCTGCATAGTTCCAGCCCAGTATCAGAGTGACCAGTTATGTGATGGATAATATTATATTAATATGGATAAGATGAATGGATAATTATGATGGGACAAAGAACTGATGTTGGATGAGACTGGCCTATTAAAAGAAATAAATTACAAAGCTAAGGCCTGATCCAGATGACAATAATCTTCAAGTAACGTATTGCATTCTACCAGTACAGGAAAGCATTGAAGGGAAATTTTTACTTGGTGGTGGTGGGGGATTACTACACTTGGTAAAAGTTTACGGTGTGTGTGACAGCCTCTTAAACATTTTTTCTTTTCTTGTTTTTTAGGTATGTAGCACCTGGGTGATATATTCTGTTGATGTGTAATCCCAGCCTTGATAAAGATGGCAAATGCTTGCTCCTGGTAATGATGTGCACATATCAAGTGGATGTTGTGATGAGAACTGATGTATGACAGAAACAGAAGAATCATAGAAACATAGAATTTGTCAACAGAATAGGACTGCTTGGCCCACCAAATCTGCCCTGATTGTCCTTGCAGACCCTAACTAGTCTCCAGCAACCATCCCACCTCCCTACCTGTTTTCTAGTACACCTCTGGTCTATCCAGCATATGTTTGAAGCCTCCCCCATTTTCACCTCTACCACTTCTGCTGGCAGTGTGTCTCAGGCATATACCTCCCTTTTAGTGAAGAAATATTTCCACACCTCTCTCTTGACCCCCCCAGCTTCATAGCATGCTCAATTGCCCCCAGTCCTGGTGCTCTTTCTCATTTGAAACAACCTCCCCTCATGAGACCCTGTTTACCCCTGTGAAGTAATTGTATGTCTCTGTCATGCCACATCTCTCTCTCTCTCTCTCTCTCTCTCTCTCCCCTCTTCCAGGACTTATGTGTTGTGATCCCTCTGTTTCTCCTTAGAGGACTTTTTATACAACCCCTACACCATTTTTGTTGCCCTCCACTAGACACAAGACATCACTTACTTATAACCTTTGGTCAGCCTATGATGACCATCCATTGCCTGATCACTGACCACAGCAGCAGTTCCTCACCTTTTTGGGCTACTGAGATGCTCTTAGAGGGTATATAGGACAGAGTTGGCTTTTGTACTTGAAAAGGGAAAAAATAGTGGAGGGTAACAGCATTGTACTGTTTTACTTAAAAACACATATTTAGTAGATCTATGTGGAATGAGGAATTTATGAATTCATGGAATGTCACTGGATTTCTGTGAAATGTTGTGAAATTCCTTGGAATTATGTCAGAATTTTGCAGAATTTTAAAATTTATTAATTTTATAACAATTCAGCTCAAATTAACATAGAAATCTGGAATTTGGCAGGTTTCCTTGCTGATAGGTTCTCTAATGGTGTGCCAGATATCATGACATTAGGACGCATTGTCTCAAAATTATGGATGCTCAAAGTGTGCAATTTTATTTTTGGTGGAAAAGTTCATGAATTTGTTTTTATCTGCATTTATTTATTTATTTATTTGTTGTCTGGATAGGTTCACTGATCCAAGGACCTTTTTCTGGCATGACCCGGCCAAGAACAAGACTTAAGGTTGGTGTAGGTGTCTACACATATTTACTAAATACATTGAAATGCTTTGTACACAAGACATTTAAAGAGGTAATGGGACTCAGGCACATTTGGATCTGCAAATCTGAACCTTGGTGCATATATAAAAGTAGCAATAACCCTTATATCTTCAACATGTTGCAATATTTCAATGAATGCTTTCAGAATTGTACTAAAATAACTAAAATTGAAATGTTGGCAAAATGTTTGGCTTGAGCTAGCACAGCCTTCTTTAGATCATGATGCTTAAAACTTGGTGCACATACCCATGTTGCATGTTTCTCTAAATCCTGAAACTATGATGAAATTTGGAGACATATTTTTTAAAATCAGATTAAATAACTAAAAATTAAATTTCAATTAAATATTTGGCCACCTATAACTCAGCCCTCTTTCAGTATAGGACTCTGAAGTTTGGCAGAAACATGGGATTAGTACCTGTAGACATGCCAACTTTGGTAACATTTGGATATGTACTTTGAAAACTAGATTAAAATAACAGACATTTCAAATTTTCAAAAATTCTGCTGAATGTTTACTCAAATTCCATGCAATTCTGCAGAATCAGAATGGTAATTCCATGGGTATTCTGCCAATGGAGTTTTATGTTCTGCACAGCTCTACTATTTAGGGGCAGAATACCGAATAATGAATTTTGAATACAGAATATCTGGTGACTGGAATATGCATATTTGACCAGATATTCAGAAAAAGATATTCACATACCCCTTCTGTTCACAGTAAAGACCCATTCTGCATCTTATAATGCAAATATAACTTTCTTTCTCAGTGAGTCAGCATGCCAAAAAGTATGATCAATACAGTACATTGGAGTCTATCTGGAGGGCAGTGTACTATTATATTATGATACACATTAGTAGACAACAGAGAAATATGTCAGATCTACTTAACATATAAGACATAGCCTTTATAATAAAACTGCACTTAAAATTTCTATCTCCTATATTTTACCTATTTTGTCTACTACAGTATTGTAGGGTCCACCTGCTCTAATAGTAATCTTAGGAAAACTCAAATTCTTTAAAAGAAGACAGCCAGAATTACCCAAGAAAAGGAGTACTGCAGTTCCATACGCCAAGGCCCCATTCACCGTGACAAAGGCAGGCACAAAGAGATCCTTGGTTGGGAGGGCAAAAAAGGGCCTTCATAAGGGTCAAGATGGCTAAAGGGTAGAAGAAATGGGAGGCATACTGGATCAAGCTAAAAGAGGGGAAGGTGACTGCCCAGAAGGCAAAGGAAGACACAGAGCTATGGATAGCTGAGGGTGTCAAGAGAGGGCAAAAATAGTTTTTTCAATACATTAAGGAGAATGAGAAGGTTAGGGGAATTGTTAGGCTAGCTGAGGAGTGAGGGTAGTGGAGGATGACCATCTGTAGGCAAATGTTCTAAGCAATTACTTCTGTTCAGTGTTCACAATTGAGAACAATCAATCTCCACCAGAGAGCAGTGTCAAGACAGTCACATAGGTGGTACAGGAAATGGGGATTACAGTGATTACAGTTGAATGGGTAAAAACAGGGCTGGAAGCCCCTGGAGTAGTTAAGGTACTGGGGACAGATTACTTACACCAGAGTGTACATAGGGAACCTGGTTTCAGAACTGGTTGAACCCTTGTCTGAGCTAGTCAATGGCTCTCTGAAGTCTGGAGTGGTGCTGAGGGATTTGAGATTTGTGGACATAGTCCCACTCCACAATGAGGGGACAGGGGACAGGGAGGACAGGGGCAACTACAGAGTAGTCATTCTTGCCTCCATTGCAGGTAACCTACTGGAAACCATGGTAAACAAAAGCCTGGTGTCCTACCTAAAGGAAAGAGGATTGCAGGATGTTAAGCAGAATGGATCTATAGCAAGGATGTCATTTCAGGCCAATTTGATCATGTTTTTGACTGGATCATTAGGGTGCAATATAGAGGCAGGTGATAGTGTTACTCTAATTTGATTTCAGCAAAACCTTCAACTCAATGCCACACAAGAGACTGCTGAAGAAGTTGAAGCACTTAAGAGTAGAGGAAGTTTAATCAGATGGTTGGGGAACTGGCTGGGGAGAGACAACAGAGGGTGGTAGTAAGTGAGGTTCAATATGGGAATGAGGTGGTCATGAGTGGGGTGCCACAATGCTCAGTTCTGGGACCTGTCCTATTTAACATGTTCTTTAGTGATATAGGAGAAGGTATTCAAGACAGGATGTGTCTCTTTGTTGATGACACAAAACGCAGTGGAAGGAAGGACAATAAAGAAGGGGTCAGGGAACTTTAGAGAAACCTGGAAAAATTGGAAAGGTGGTGAAGTATTTGGCAGCTGAGATTCGACACAAAGAAGTGCAAGATGATGCACCTAGGGAAAACAGCACTGCACCCTTCTCTTCATTAATGAGGCTAGACTCCCTCTTTTATACTTTCTGCCACTTTGCCATAGACTCTCCTCTCAGAACTCACTACTGCTCTCTCCTCTCTACCCTTCATTTATCTCCTCTGTTCCATCATTGTCTCATCCATTCCATATACCTAATTGATAGAATCACTTTGAAAGAAAGAATTGTTGAGTACCTGGAGGCCAGCAGGGCACAGGACCCAAGGCAGCATGGACTCATAGTGGGAAGGTCATGTCAGATGAATCTGATAAATTTCTTTGAGTGGGTGACCAAAGTAGTAGACCAGGAAGGGGCTGTGCATATGGCCTACCTAGACTTTAGCAAGGCATTTGACACAATCCCACACAAAAGATTAATAAACAAATTAGCCAGCCTGGGAGTGGGTCCCAGGGTGATAGCCTGGGTACAAAATTGGCTGGACAACAGGACACAGAGGGTAATAGTAAACATAGTCCACTCTGAAGAAAGGGGGCTACTAGTGGGGAATTGCAGGGGTCAATACTGGGACCAGTCCTCTTTAATGTCTTTATAGGTGACATTGTGGAGGGGCTAGAAGGAAAAGTATTCCTCTTTGTAGATCACACAAAGATCTGTAACAGGGTTGATACACAAGGGGGGTGGAAAGGATGAAAAGGGACTTGGCAAGGTGGAAGGAATGGTCAAATGTATGGCAGCTTAGATTCAATGCAAAGAAGTGCAAAGTAATGCACCTGGGAAACAAAAACTCAGGGGAAGAGTACGCAATGGTGGGGGAGGGTCTAAAAACAACAAAAATGGAAAGGGACCTGGGGATAGTCATATCAGATGACCTAAAGGTAGGCAAGTAATGTGAGAAGGCAGTAAGGAGGGCTGGGAGATACTGGGATGCATAGGGAGAGGCATCACCAGTAGAAAACAGGAGGTTGTTATCCCTCTGTAAAGACAGTTGGTGAGACCCTATCTGAAGTACAATGTGCAGTTCTGGAGACCCCATCTCTGCAAGGACATAGACAGGATGGAGGTAGTCCAGAGGAGGGCAACTAAAATGGTGCAGGGTTTGCACCAGAAGCTATAAAAAGAGACTAAAGGAGCTTAATATGTATACCCTTGAGGAAAGGTGGGAGGGGGGGGACATGATAGAAACTTTCAAGTACCTCAAGGAACTCAACAAAGTCCAATAGGGTAGCATCTTTCAGAAAAAGAGATGTGCAAGAACAAGGGGGTACAATTTGAAGACAGAGGGGGGACAGCTCAGGGACAATGTGAGGAAGTATTTTTTCACAGAAATGGTGGTTAATGCATAAGGCAGCCTTCCTGAGGAGGTAATGGGGTCAAAAACAGTGGGAGAATTCAAGAATGCATCGGACAGACTTAAGGCAATTCTAGTGCGGAGTAGTAGTAAGTAGGCTGTTGGTTAACTATGATCTGCAGCTTATCCAATAGGTAGAGAATTGGACAGACTGGGTGGGCCATGTGGTCCGTTTCTGCCATCAAAGTCTATCAATCAATCAATCAATCTTTATTTTACCAGGTTAAGCATCATTGAGATAATTAAGTTCCAAGATGGACTTGGACGAGGATACATAATAAAATACATAAATACAATATAAAACAATATCACAAACCAAAACCATTCCAAGTACAGAATGATAGGACAGATTTATACACAGTACATTACAAAACATAAAAATACAATGGTATAGGAGTACAAAATGAAGACAACAATCCATAGGCAATGTAGAGTCAGAGCAATATATGTACAGGGTGTAACAACTCTTGAAGTAGAAAGATGGCCTGTTATATAGTATGCAACAATATGATACAGTGCAGGCAATATAGCCTAAAAACAGGAGCACACCAAGGAAGATATGAGGGGTGTACGTAAAGAGAAAGTAAGGAAGGGTAGGCAGTCAGAATTTAAGGATAATAAGGAGGAGAAACCAGGTGTCATGCAGGCCATATGTTAGGAAGTGCAATTACAGGATTCGGAGAACACTTGACCAAAAAGTGTCTTGAAGGTTGTAAATTGCAAGCAAGCTTGAAGGTCTTTTGCAGATTGTTCCATAGAGAGGTAAGAGAGTAGCTGATGGATGATCTACCGAGTGGAGTTCTAACTTTGATGATTATGAGGGAGATATAAGAGAGGCCCCTCAGTGTGTAATTTCCTGTAGGGCAGATAGGAAGGCAGTCCGAAATATATTGAGAGAGATTTTTAGTTATAGCACGGTATGTCCAAAGGGCAGCATTTGTTTGGTGTCTGAATTTGAGCAATGACCAACATACCAGGTATATAGAGAGCAGTGGTGTGTTGATTAGGGAGCTCCAGTTATAAATCTTATTGCCCTATGGTAAAGGGTATCAAGTTTAGAGAGGACCATGCTGGTTGATTGTCCTTAAAGTATGTGTGCATATTCCAGTTATGGGAGTAAGTTTGCTTGGACAAGTCTGGTTTTGGCTTCGGTGGTAAGTAGGTGTCTAAGATGGAAGAAAATGTTGAGTTGCTGTTTGAGTTTTTAAGTCAATTCCTCAATGTGGTCATAAAAAAAAAATTTTGGTCGATTCTGATGCCCAGGTACTTGAGTTTGACTATGTATTCTAATGGTTCATCTAAGAGAGTTGTGATTGGGGGCAGTATTCCCATGGTGGGGGTTCAAGGCCTTTAGACAAGGCATAAGGAGCATGGGCTTAATTATCTTGCCATTGAGTAGAGAGTCTGAGTCAGATGTTCATTTTAGAAGCCTGGGATGTATCCATAGTCTTTTCTGCAATTATTGGAGTACTCTAAGTGCATTCATGTGGTATGAGTACATTTTTCAATTTGTTTTAATTATACTCCTGCATGTTGTTTTAACTAACACTTTAAGATTTTAATTGTTTTATATGTATTTCAAATTTAAGTAATTAGATTATCAACCTCCATTCTCTGCTATGTTCAGTGGTATATAAGGTGGTTTACAAAGGCAGATTTTTGCTCAGGTATATACTGTATCTATTTAGAGAAAAGAGATTAAATATATTTATAAAAAGATTAAATATCTCGATAAATATATAATTTTTATTCATCTATTTATTTTTGTTTAGCATTACCTACAATACCTTTTGTTTTAAAAACGTTTATGCTCAAGAATGTACTGAAGTCCCCTGGTTAATTGGTTGCCCATAAGCTCAATTCAAATCAAAAGTCCTTTTACCACAAGGAATAAACATCTGGGAGTGTATGATTATCTCTTAAATATTCCATTACTGTCTGGTTTGCAATATATCTTGCTTAAAAGGGAAAAAACAGTGGTACTCAAGAGGATTATCATGTTATCAGGGTACAGCATAAAGTATTAGTGAACTGCAATGAATGGCAATGCCATTTGGACATTGTTCTGATAACTTTTTATCACAGGAGTAAACCTGGGACAATTTTATATCTTAAGTGACTGTTTTTCGTTAAGCTGCACTAACTCTTATCAAGACCTGCTGCAAATTAGCAGGCCATTCACTGGATTCTATTTAAAGGGATATCCTTTTTACGATGGACTGTTACTATATTTTTCTAATGACTGTTTGTGTTGCTGTTTATTCATGTTTGTGTTATTGGAGATAATCTATTTGAGTTCTGTCCCCATTATTCTGGTCTTAGAAAAGTTTTTTTTTTCCCTAGGGGTTAGATAGTCACTGATACATAATTAAATATGGAAACAAGGAACTCAAAGAGCCGGTTGACAAAATCTTTAATCATGACTAACGCAGAGAAGCAAAGAAAGGGCTAGATAACTAATATAAAAGAATATTATATGTAAAGATATTAAAATTATTAAGGTCATCCAGATGCTTGATAATCAGCTCAGTATGAAAACTGTGGAGGACTGTTTGATTTTTACATAATTCACAGCCTTTATGTTATTCATCTCCTACTAACTTTAGTGGGAGGAGTCATAGTAATAGGCATGACTTAGAGGAATACCCTCTTATGGTAGTGATAAATAAATTAGAAGGGATGAAGCCAGAAACAGTTATGGGAAAAAAAAAAAACAGCAGTTGGCACTAAGCAAGTTAAAAGTGTCCATGATACTGTCAAATGTCTCTTCACAAACCAAGGGCACTCTGCCATTATGGGTAATTTAAAGAGTGTGTCAGTTGAAATTTATCAGACTGACAAGGCAAATAAATGTATGGAAAATTTTGAGGAAGAAGACAGGAAACAAAATATGTCAATTCAAAATTCATTTTTATAAGAATTTGATAATTTCATAACTCCATATGCAAAAAATTTAGTTTAGACCCCTCGAGTAAACATCCTCCAGACATCCCACATCTGTGGCCCATTGAAATAGAAAAAAGTTCCCCAGACATCTATGTACCCAAATTAATTAATGAAGGTGTCAATAAAGAGTTAATTAATATTAGGAAAAAATTAATAGAGGCAATAAACTGCTTAAAGAATTAAACTTAATAAAAGAAAATTTGACAAATATTCAGTTCAGCACTAAGCGAAAAGGCCAAAATGAAGAAAGGTTACAACTTATCCATCATAAGAAGTCTAGGCCAATTATGAAATGTAAAGGAAGTGGTGGAAGATAAGGGAAAAAAGCCAAAGTCAATCAGTGACATTACAAAAGAAATAGGAGAACAGGAACTAATGGTGCAAAAATTGTTATTAAAAGAAATCAATCAGAAAAAAAAGATTTTAAGATTTTACATTAAATTAGTAAAGCCCACAGTAACTATTCAAGCTACTATATCAAGGAAACAAAATAAAAAATAAAAAAGGGAAACTTGGTAAAAAGCAAAAAAGGAGAATAAAATGAATAAAAAGCAATTAAGAAAGGCCCAAAAAGAACAAAATGAATATTCCCAGGTAACAGAGAAACTTACTATGATAAAGAAAGGTGAAAGGGGTGTACAAATAAAGTGTTAAAAACTGATGTCCCAGTAAATGGCGACAGCTGGAAAGCCCCAATGGTATTTTATAAGGGTATCCCAAATCCCAGATTTGAGTCAAGGGATACCATGAAAATTGTCATTTCCAAAATTTGTAAAGGAATTTTGGGCCATAGATTCACATTGGCAGACGTTTGATCGGTGTATAGATATAGAGCCGACCCTGAAAGAGGCTGGGTATGTTTAGTAACCAAAAACAGTGAACAAAGAGTGGCTTTGTTAGAGCAAAAGGAAGACTTTGAATTGCTTTGAATAAAAGTTTATTCTGTCTTCAGATGAAAGCAAAGGGAATGATTCTAACCAGAATGAAGTAGGCAGTTCCCAGTATTTATCAAAATAAAAAAAAATAAAAAGAACATTAATAATAAACAGCAAGCCAGAATTACCGAGTATCTAGAACCTACTAAAACCATACACATTTTATCATCCAGTATAATGGGCATTCTGGAGAAAGAAGTGTATATAAGAGGAAGAAAACGGGAACTCCAGAGAATAAATAGTAGCATAGTTCTTGAGGATTCTGATACTAACAACTTGGTTAATGAATCAGATGCAGTACTATACAATGTGATTAGTAACAGGAATGATAATAAAAAGTATTATAAATTGAATAAACAAAAATGTGCCTGCACCTGCAAGTATAGTCAGCCTCATTTAGAAATTACTGGACTGGGTTCAGATTGACTTAGCTTTCTAGCTAATAATAATTTGTCTGTAAAACTTTTAAATTGGAACATAGTTAGGTTTTCAAATAAATTAACAGATATAGGATGATTTGAATTTTTAAGAAAGTTCCAAATTATATTACTCCAAGAAACATGGTGTCTTGAATCTAATGCCTGTAATGAAGAAGGTTTTCAGTGCTGGATGAACAAAGTAGTTAAAAATACAAAATGTGGGTGTCCTTCTGGTGGAATTTGCATACTGATTGATATATCCCTGAACCTAACTGTACAACTTATTTACACTGAACTTTCCAAGTGCTTCTTATGCCTAGAACTTAAAAAAGGCTTTAGGCTGTGCTGTGTGCCCATACATGTCTATTTAAATTATGGTTCAAATCAAAAGACTATCAATGATGCCTTGGCTATTCTGGGAAAATTTTTGCTCAGATCAGAATTGATTATGGCGACATTCCAGTAATCATTGGAGGAGAGTTTAACCTCCGCATTGGTGAAGCCCCTGAAGATCCCTCCCCCTTCTGGATACTGGATGATGCCTTGGGCATTCCAATTAGATCATCCAAGGATAGGCTTGTAAATAAAGATCAGAGGGATTTCCTTAATATCCTGAAAGAAAATAATTATGGAATTATTAATGGATGCTTTATAGGTGATACTATTGGGAAATGGACCTTCCCAACTAGAAGGGGGGGGGGGCTTACTGAATTTGGTTGTTATCTATATGTACTCTTTTCCCAGAATCAAATACTTTACAGTTATACACAACTGGGCCAGTGATCATTTCCCAATTTGTGTGGTATTTGAATTATTAATTGTTAATACTCAGTTATCTCAAGATTTTTGGGCTGAGGCAGACAAGCACATGATAACTAAAAATGGCAAGAGAATTATTTGGAACCCTTATATGGAACAAATAATCCACTATAAAATTATGAATTTAAATAGGATAAAGTGTGAAATAGTTAAGCAGTTATATGAAGCATCTGAATATGGTAATTCTAATAGCCATGAAACCCTGGGCAATGCTCTTATGGGGTGGTCCATAGTCTAGAGAAAGCAATTGTCAGAGATCTTAGACCTGCACATAGAACTTGCTCCAATAAAGTAAACAGTCGAGCAAATTGGTATGATGCTGAGTGTACCACAGCAAAAAGGGCAATGAATAAACAAGGCAAGAAAATGTGTAAATATTTGGCTTTAGCCAATAGAATTGCCTTTTTTTTAATTTAAGGAATGAATATAGATATCTGTTAGATAAAAAAAAAGGCCAAATACAAAAACTGCCTTTGGGAAACATTACAGAATGCTTTTTAGGATAAAGACGATAAAACTTTTTGGAGTCTTGTAGCCCTTGGTGATGGTAAACTTAGATCTAATATAGAAGCTATGATTACCCCAGCAGAATGGTTGTGTCATTTTAGTAACATTTTTAAAATAAATACTAATTTAAAAACAGGTGTTGATTTCAAGACACAGTCCCTGGCTACCAAGCCATTTGCCCAGACAGCTGTGTGGCATGACTTTGCACTCCAGGAGGTTGTAATGGCAATAAGCATGCAAAAAAGAAATAAAGCTGCTGGAGTGGAATTAATCCCTGTGGAGGTATATGAAGCAGATATGAACTGGTGGGCAGAAATATTATGTGTCTATTATAATAATTTATGCAAAATTGAACACTTCCCAGAGCACTGGTTGACAGCCATTATTGTCCCACTACATAAAAAAGGCCCCAAAAATGATCCTGCCCAACACCGGCCTATCTCTTTACTGTGCATCAGTCTGAAAATCTTGTCCTGCCTTTTGCTAAATAGATTACAATCTTGGTTGGATGAAAATACTATCTTGTCAAGATTTCAGGCATGTTCGTTTGACCAGTGACCTAATATACACACTATATTATGTTTTAGATAACAGGGGCAATCATGGAAGCTAAAGGGGTAAACTCAAAACTTTTGTCACTTGTAAATAAACTGCATTTGAATACTAAATACCAAGTCTGATATGGAAGGATGGTGCTCTTACCACTCTGGTAAATGTCAACTTTGGGGTCAAACAGGGTTGCCTTTCAGCCCCCACACTTTGTAAGATATATATATATATATATATATATAGATATATTATGGTAGCACGATAGTGCTACCATAGTTAGGGTTGAGGAGCCATTTACATGTTAAACCCTACCTTAATAACTTTGCAACTGTTTGACAGACTTACCTGAAATTTGGAATACATGATCAAAAACCATACACCTTGGGATCTGCCAAGTTTCGTACCAGTCGGATAAACAACTGCAGAGTTATTAAGCGTGATCTGCGCATGCATTTACACTTTTTTTGGAATTCTATGGTCGTGCCTACAGGTCGGACGGTTTGCGCGACTTGTCCAAAATCTTCAGGAAACATGCGGCTGGGGTCCCCGATGTGCCTTTTGACGATTTCGTGAAAAAATATTAAACGGTTCAAAAGTTATTCAAAAAACAATTTCCCATTATAAGTCAATGGGAAAAGTTAAAAAGTTCGACAGTGTCGCAGATGCAGTTTTTACTTTCGCAAATGGCCCTTTTACTGTCACAGATCTGCCATTTTGTTTTCAGTTGGTAATCATAAAAATGCTTGGCATTTAAATTTGGGACCCTCTAACAACCTAATTCTTTTTGTATTCACCTAGTCGGACCCTGAGGATGCTAGCCATGTCTTTATTTTGGGGTAAAACACCCCAGAAATATGTTTTTCACATTTCTGGAAAAAGTACTTTCACAAAGTACTTTTGCACTTGCGACACTGTCGAATGCATTTGCAAAACCTTTTGCAAATTGCGACACTACTTTTCTAGGCTGTGGAAAATAACAGCAATTCTTTGGCACTCTGCTGCAAAAGAACGGTTTAGAGTTTTGGGCTGAAATTTGGAGGGAGGCATGGCCGACATCTCACAGATGTGCCTTTCAGTGTTTTTAAGGGTGGCATTGGGGTCTTTGGTCTAACTCTCACCCCATTCTCCTATATCTCTGCTTCTTTACGCATGTGATGGGGTGAGAGTTGGCTGATGACCCCAATGCGCACCCCAATGCCAGTTGGGGGGGTGGGCTGGTGGTCCAAAGGGGGTTTTCAACCCTAACACCAAATTTCCTCACTTTTGTCACTGTGGAACAACCCTAACTGATGCATTAAATGGATTTTTTTGCCTCTAATATATATAAATATACACAATTGTAGATGATATTTCTATTTGTGACACATTCCCCCCTCAAATAAATAAAATGCCAGTTAAAATATTATTATACGCAGATGATGCTGTGGTTCTGGCACAAACCCCCCTTGGCTTACAGAGAGGGTTAACCTCGGTTCAGAATTCATTATGTAAATTGGAACTGAACATCAATATTCATAAAATGAAGATACTGTAGTTATATTTGGGTCTTCAAAAAATATGCTTCTGGCCTTGTGTGGAATGTTGCTGGGCAGAATGTTGAGGTAGTTGATGAGTATAAATACCTTGGGGTGATTTTCCATAAAAGCCTGCATTGGAACAAACATGTTCAAACTGTATCCTCAGTAGCAAAAAAAAAAAAACAGAAGAAAAACTATATTAGCAATTAACAGCTTAGCTGCTAAATATGGGAGTCATTCCTATGTTGTCCAAGAAAGAAGTTTTGAGGCAAAAGCCAATGCTCTGTTGCTATTCGCAGTTGACATTTGGGGTGTATTGGGAAATGTTTTTTCTCTGGAGCAAATTCAAAACCTGTACCTTAAATTATTATTAGGGCTTCTGTCATATATTTCAAATGCTGCTGTCTGAACCAAATCTGGCTCATTGGATATGAAAACCAAAATTATCAAGAGATGCCGAACATTTTGGGCTAAGACGTCTACTGTTACTGAGGATAACCTACTCTTTCATTACTGGCATGATAATTTAAATAGACAAACCAAAGCTTTATGGTTTAGTAATTTGAACTGAATATTAAATAGTGCTGGGTTAGACAAAGATAATATTTATTTATTTTTATTTATTTATTAAAGTTTAGGAGTTATAGCCCTTTGAGTCAGAGACTCATTTGCAAAGGATCCGCATCAGAAATATGAGAAACAGACAGAAGGCAGTAATACAAGTAAGATATACAAGAGTTAGCATACAATAATTACACCAATCAGATTACTTACAGGGTTACAGGAAAAAGAAGATGAAACAATAAACACTCAATTCCATTACCCAATATGGTAACCGGTCAACAGCTGAGGGAATACAGGGGGCCATCCCAGGGATTTTGACAGATACAAGGTGGTGGGGAGTTATAAGTCTGAGTACTAGGCTAGAGGGTTAGATATGGTTGGGGGGGCATGGAGGCAGTCACAAGTAGAGGAGTCAAGTAACAGCTATCATAGTTCAGACTTGAAGATTCCCAGCCTAGGGTGTCCAGTAGAGTAGAGGGAAGGGCATTTATCCATAGTGGGGCAGTATAACTAAAGGAATTTGCCCAGTGGAGGTTCTAAAAAGGGGGGTTAGGCAGCTAGCATTATTGGAATATATGGTGAGCTTCATTCTATGGACCAGCATTAGTAATGTAGACACTCAAGCAGGGGCAAGTCCAAGGGCAATTGTTCTGGCAGGGAGGCTGGTGTGGTAGCGGAGCCACCCCTCAAGGTTTAGCCAGGAAGTTCGTTGGTAAAGATCACATGTATGAGTATATCTGTCACACTCCACTATTAGGCAGCAGGTTTTGTTTAGGGCAGTTCAGATTTTATTTAGGGAAGTATTGGAAGCAGACCTATATATGACTAGGCCATAGTTGACCAGAGGGATACAGCCAGCTTAAGAGCTGTCCCCTGGAGACAGGAGTGAAGCTGATAAAGCAGACCAATAGTGATGTTTACAGCTCTGCAGGTGCCAGAGATGTGCTCATGAAAGGAGAGAGCCGAGTCCAGGGTGATCCCCTAGTATTTAAATCTGGGGACCATTTCAAGGGGCATAGAGTTAGAGTTGAGAATGTGGAGGTGCGAGGACCTGTTTTTGTTCGGAGGGTGCACAAATAGCATTACCTTGGTTTTCTTATAGTTGAAAACCAGTTTATGATTGGTGAACCAAGACTCAATGTCAGTGAAGTGCTACTGGAGGTTACACTGCAGGGTGGAGGGGTCCTGGTGTGGGCATAAAATGACCACATCATCTGCATATAGAAGGAGTTGTCCTTTGCAGGACTGAAGGAGAGAGTGCAGAAACATGCTAAACAGCAGTGGCCCAAGGACTGAGCCCTGGGGTACCCCAGACCTGACTGGGGGGGCATTGCAATGTTTAGTTTCACCTGTTGAGATTGGCCAGAGAGGTAGTTGGAGAACCAGGCAGTGGCTTCCTGGGATAATCCAAGAGAGAGTAGGGAGTCAATCAGCAGGGGGTGGTGAACTGTACCAAAGGCCTTAGTCAGCTCAATATAGCCAGACCCAACTAAGTGCCCCTGATCAAGGGCATCATGGATAAAGGCAGTATATTCCAGGAGGGCAGTAGTGGTACTATGGCCCTTCCTGAAACTGTGCTGTTGGGGACATAATAGGTTATTTATTTATTTTTTTTACTGGATAGGTGCACTAGCCATAGCAATGACTATTTTTGAGCACTACCCGGGAGGGTACAGAACAACAATACAGATAAACAATGATTACAGTTTAGACTAGTAGACAAATGAAAATACAAAGCAGGTGTGAATAAAATAAACAACAGGCAAGGTAAATACATAACAGTGTCAAAATATATACAGTTTACAGTGCATTAACATAGGCTACAGCACAAGAGTTATAGTTGTGGAGAAAAACAAATGAGCGAGCCAAACATTATAGCAGTCTTGAGCTATAGATAATAGGAGAGTTGAGGGAGGGATAGGGGTAAGGAAGAATAGAGGTAAGAGGGCAGAAAAGAGTTAGGAAAGAGAGAAGGTGAGAGGTATGAAGCATTAGGATAAGCAAGGTGGAACAGACTGGAGGGGGAAAAGTGCTGTGTGATTGGAGGCAGATCAGAAGAGGCAAGATGAGAGGAGGTTAGAGAAAAATGAGTGGGCTAGGGTGGTTTGAAACAAGCATTTGCCGGAGGAGATGAGATACTTACGTAATCCTACCTTAAAAGAGGCATGAGATAGGGATTGGCATAAGGTTAGTGGGAGGGAGTTCTAGTATTGAGGGGCATGACAGGCAAAAGCACTTGCACCTTTGGAGGCATTATGTCTGGGGATGTGGAAAGGGGCATTGTCCACAGACCGTAAACCATAGCTGGGTGTCTGATTTAGGAAGAGACCAGCCAGGTGCTTGGGTATTTCTAACCTGACAATATTGTCAATGACAGAGTCATAAGCATAAAGCCTTAATTCTTGAGGAGGAAGCCATCCCAGATCAAAATAAAGGAGACAGTGGTGTTTCAACCGATGAGAGAAGGATGCATAGCAACAAATGTTGTTATATGTGACATCCCATTTCCTAAGACTTGATTTACATGCAGAGGTGTAGTTGGCAACTCCATAGGTAAGAGAGGGTAGGAGTATGCCACGTGCAATGGCAAGCCTAGCTGAGGGGGTAAGCACATAGCTGGTACGGTAGGCTATTCCAAGTTTAGTGTTGACAGCCTTGCAAGTCTGTTGGATATGGAAATCGAAGCATAGGGATGGATCAAGTGTGACCCACAGATATTTAAACATGTGCACCACCGCAAGAGATGTACCATTGGAGGAGGATACATTAAACTTAGGTTGGGAATGTTTAAGTTTGGAAGTTGATCCAAATAGCATGGCTTGGGTCTTAGTCTCATTTAGAACAAGTTTGTGACTGGTCAGCCATTGCTGAATTAACTGAAAGTCATTGGAAAGTTGTTGATTGATGTCATCAATGCTTTTAGCACTTGAGTACAGGACAATGTCATCCTTACAAAGCAGGGAGGTTGTCTTAAGGAGGTTGGTGGTGATATTGTTTATGAAGACCAAGAAAAGCAGAGGTCCAAGGATGGACACTTGCGGCACCCCAATGTTTATGATAGCCTTGTCTGAGAGGGTTGAGTTATATTTTACAATTAGGGCCCTGTCAGATAGGTAACTACCAAACCACCTTACAATGTTTGTTGAGAAACCTAGAGATCTAAGGGTGGCTAAGAGGATAGAGTGATCAACTAGGTCAAAAGCCTTTGTCATGTCAATGAAAACAGCCACCATGAGAAGACCAGAGTCCATGGCCACTAAGGCATCCAATGTAAATTTGAGGAGGGCAGTAGTGGTACTGTGGCCCTTCCAAAAAATGTGCTGTGCAGAAGTAAGAAGGTCATGTTTCTGGAGAAACTTTATAGTTTGGGTGGCTACTAGTTTCTCAAGTATTTTACTGAGAACTGATAGGATTGCAATAGGTCTATAGTTTGAGGGATCTTTATGGTCACCTTTTTTGAACACAGGGGTAATTCTAGCAATCTTCCATATATCAGGGATGTGACCCTGCAAAGGAAGAGGGTGAAAATCTTGGCTAAGGGAGCAGCAATGTGAGGGGCAGCCAATTTGAGGAGCTTGGGCTCAAGATTATCAGATCCTACTGCAGCGTGCTCAGAGATATAGTTAAGCAGTCTAAGCACCTCTTGCCTAGTGACAGATGAAGAAGAATTGAGGTCCAGTGGCACTGGATGGAGTAATAAGATTCGATTGGACAGGAAAGAAGAAGGTGTAGTTAGCTAAGTTAGAAAATTCCTCATTGAAAATGTTCACAATGGTCTGAGGATTATTGCAGTGGACTCCATTTAGTGACATGTCATTGGGGGTGGAGGCCAGATTCAACCCCAGGAAGAACTTAATATGGGACCAGAATTTTTGGGAATCACCATAGAAGTTGTTTAATAGATCTTTGCAATAAGATATTTTGGCCTGTTTGATTTCCTTTTCACAGGAATTGCTCAGATCCCTGTAAGAATTTAGGTTGGAGGTTAGCCCAATGCACTTGAAATGGATTCAGCTTTTGTCTCTCTGCCTAAGTCTAGAGAGAAGGTCAGATTTTAGCAAGCGGGTTTGCTTATTTTTTACCCATTGGGTTACAAGTTTGCAGTGTTTGTCTTGAAGCACAAGGAAGTGGGTCAGGAAGAGGTTAAGAGCAGACTAAGCATCACTGGCTATGAGAAGGGAGGACCAATCCATGGTGGCGAAGTCGAGTAGGAAAGACTGATAGTCAAAGTTTGCATAATTATGAAAGGTAATGAAATGGGGCAGTGCCGGAGCTGATCTACCTTTCCTCCAGATACAGTAGGTGGGGAACTGATCAGTGATAGCATCAGGTAGTACACAAAAAGCAATTATGTGCTGTGAGTCGTTAGTCACTATCCAGTCCAGCAATGTACTTGTGTTAGAGTGTGGGGCCATTCTAGTAGTTTCACATATCAGCTGGTGCAGGTTAACACTTTGCAGCCTGGACAAGGATGTGGATTGGGTGCTACCCAACCAATTTATGTTTAGATCACCCAGAATAAGAACCTCATTTCTCCCCACAAGGAATGAAGTTTGATCCAACAACTCATCCAGTCCTTGTGAACCACTGTTAGGGGGGGTTGTAGGCAATTTCAATATGTAGCTTTTTTTGTGCCGAGAGTTAGAAGGACATGTAGCGCTTCACAGTGGGTTAGGAGAGACGAGCTGATGGCAGTGAGATGGAGATGATCTTTAAAATAGACAGCTGTACTGCCCCTTCTTTTGGGTGCTGGTCTTTTAAGTCTCAAGAGATTATAGGATGGAAGGGAGTATTGTGAGTCATGGGTGGAAGATTTTATCCAGGTTTCGGTTAGGCAGATGATGTTACCCTTGTAGAGGGAGGTCCAGGCTTCCAGCTCTGCAAAGTTATGTACAAGGCTCCTGATGTTGTGGTGCACAACAATGAGACCTTTAGCATTATAAAATCGATCAGGTATAGCATTAACAGGTCCTTGGTTAAGCTGAACATCACCAGAGAGTAGAATAGCAAGTAGGAGGAGATACCAGAGCTTACAGGGCAGGAAAGGACATAAAGAACATAAATGCCTGTGACAGCTTTTCTGGGCATGGGCAACCAGGAGGATCCAGGAGCTGTTAGATAGTATCAGAGTGGAGTCACATCTCAGGGTAGGAACCAATAGGAGGTTCAAGTAGTAGTAGTAATCATGGTGCTGGAAATTAGGGAGAGCATATGCAGTTCGAGGTGCATCTAGCATTGATAGGTGGAGCGGTGGCAGAGTAGTTGCAAGAAGAAACAGCACCATGCATTGGTTCATTTTGAACATTCTATAGGCAGATAGGTAGACAGGAGTTCCCGGTGTACTTAGGGGAGGCAATGGAGTGGACAGCAGCTGGAGCAGTCCTGAGGTCCCTAGGATCCCTAGGGGCTAATAACTAGAGAGCATTTGAAACCCGGTATAGGGTGTCTGATTGAGATAGGAGTCAGGCTGAAACCAAAGACAGGGGACTAAGTAGAAAAACTAGTGACAGTAAATAAGTGTAGACCGAGTATTTATTTGTTTATTTATTTATTTTAAAAGTTGGATTTACAACCTTTGAGTCATGGACTCATTTACAAAGGCACCTCATCGCAGGGGGGGATAGACAGAGTTACATAGTGTGGTTACAACAGTGAGAACAGTACAGGTGCAGAACATTAAACACAAAATACACATAGGTTACATAATAATGTTACTTATTATAGGTTATAGTCAAATACAAGGTACCCAAGGGTTACATTGGGGGTACAGCCCTGGACATACCTAGATAATACCTGGAGAGGGTGGAGATAGGAATGGGGACTGGGGTGGGAGGCAGGGGGAGAGGATAGGCTGTCTGGAGGATGTTGTCAAGTCAGGAAGCCTGACAGGAGGATCCCACAGTGGGATTAATTAGGTGCATCTACGTCAATGAGTGTCGAAGAGAGATGGTTCTGGAGGGCGATTTTGAAGGGACCAATTTTGACAATGCCTGTGATGTATGGTAGGAGGGAGTTGAACCAAGCAGGGGCTCAGTAATGGAAGGACCTCTGGACTAGTGAGGTCTTGGTTCTGGGCACCAGAAAGGTGACCTTGATAGAGCTATGAGTGGCAACAGAAGAGGATGCATGCCGTAGGGAAGCAGAGACCCCAAGGGGGAGAGCCCTAGAAGAGATTTTTTGGTGAGTAGGCAGGTCTGATAGCGCAGATGCTCCTCAAAGGTGAGCAGGTTGGTGGTGGAGTAGAGCAGACAAGTGTGAGTGTGGCTAGGAGCTCCAGTCAGGAGCCTGCAGGCCTTATTAATTGAGAGTTGGATTATAGTCAAGGCAGTATTGTCCACCACAGCATAAATGGGCAAGCCATAGTTCACTAGCGACAGGACAGAAGAGGTGATGGTGAGCCAGAGGGCAACTTGGGGGAGGCAATCTCTATGATGGTATAGTAGGCCTGTCTGAGAATCTATGGTGGAGGATAGGGCATTGATGTGGGTGTGGAAGGTGAGAGCCGAGTTGAAAGTGATGCCTAGATATTTGTAAGAGGTCACTTGCTCCAGCGGATGCAGAGTGCTGGGGAGAATGAAGAGGGGGGCATTCTTGGCCTTGTTTTGGTGATGGGAGAAGAGCATTGATTTAGTCTTCTTTAGGTTAATGACAAGTCAGTGGCCAAGGAACCACTTTTCAGCTTGGTTGTAGGTGTGCTGGACGGATACCAGGAGAGAAGAGGGATCAGGGTAGGATGCAAAGATAACCGCATCGTCAGCACAGAGGAGCATTTTTCCTGTGCAGGAGCTGGGGAGATTGTGGAGACAGAGGCTGAAAAGTACAGTGCCCAGTATTGGACAGGGAGCTGTTTACCTTCACACGCTGGGATCTAGCAGAGAGGTAGCTGGAGAACCAGGCAAGGGGACCAGTGGAAAAGCCGAGTCCCTCTTCCTAGTGACAGAAAATAAGTGGGTGATCAAGGAGTAGAAAAAGTGAGTTGGCAGGCAAACTTATTCACTGAAGGATTGTAGGTAAACTATCAGGGGAGGAGTACACAATTTGCAGAACTGGGTTAAGACGTAAAGGTCAAGTAATCAAACAATTTCAGCAAAGCATTATATTCCAAAATCAGCAAGGACTGACAGTGAGCATGCACAGGAAGGGCCGATGGGATGGGAGATCACAGAGGAAGGCGGTGCTAAAGTGTATTTAATGGGGGCCTGTGAGGGGGTGAGAGGGCAGGGGAAAAGAATTCATACTCAAATTAGTGAGTCCTGAGGGGGAAGCGCCAGAAAGTCACTTAGAAATCCAGTGTCTGGAATAGGAAAAAGGTGCACCAATCAGAAAAGGGTTAGGCAGCAGAAGGACCAATCATGGCCAGCTAGCTGAGGCACTGCACCAATCGGCGGCCACCAGGGATATATGGCTCAGGATTCAAATGACGGCAGTACCTGCTTGAGAAGTCTGAGCTGGAGGACACTGAGGGCAGCCGAAGATAGTGATTTCAGGTGGACAGCAGCCGCAGAGACGGCCCTTGAGCTACGCTTTGCAGAGTGTGGTGCCACTCGGGTGGTAGTGCCTGGGGAGCAAAGAGGAGAGAAGATTAATATAGGGCAAGGCAGCTTATACTGGGGGGCAGGAGGCTGGTGGCAGACAGTCAGCAGAGGGTGGGGATGATTAAGAGAGACAAAAGGCCAGGGCTAGAGATAATCAGGGGAGGGATTTCAGGAGACAAAGCTTGAGAGTCTGCAGTAGCCAGGGAGAGGGGAGGGGAGGGGAGACGAGAGAGAGAGGGGGGGTGAGGATTACAGGCTGAGATTCAGATAGCTAGGGAGGCAGAGATTAGTACAGAAAATGGCTAAGAGAGGTGATAGCAGAAAATTGGTAGGGAGAAGAGTTACAGCAGAGTCACGAGCAGGAGGGAGTGGACAGAGAAAGCAGTAGGAAAATAAACAGTAAATTTAGCAGCTAACACTGAGATTCAAGCACTACAATTTACATCAGGCAGGGTACGCTAGCAGGTTTGGACTATTGCAAACAGTACAGTAGTTTAGATTATAGCTAAAAAGCAGCAATAAAAACAAATGACAGTGCAGAAATACAATAGTTTCAAAAATTCAGAGTCAAATTAGCGAGTCCTGAGGGAAAAGAACCAGAAAGGCTCTTAGAAATCCAGTGTCTTGAACAGGAAAAAAACGCACAAATCGGAATAGGGTTAGGCAGCAGAAGGACCAATCATGGTCCGCTAGCTGAAGTGCTGCACCAATCAGTGACTGCCAGGGATAGATGGCTCAGGATTCAAAGGGCGGCAGTACCTGCTTGAGTTAGCCGAGCTGGAGGACCACGAGGGCAGCCCAAGATAGTGGTACCAGGGGGGCAACAGTTGGAGAGATGGCCCTCAAGGTAAGCCTCATAGAGTGGGGTGCCACTCGGGTGGTAGTGCCTGCTTGAATAGTCTGAGCTGGAGGACCGTGAGGGCAGCCAAAGATAGTGATTCCACATGGGCGGTGGCTGGAGAGATGGCCCTTGAGCTATACCTCGCAGAGTGGGGCACCACTTGGGCGGTATGTGTGTCAAGGAATTATATCATCTGGTCAGCAATGATCTTCTCCAGAGCTTTAGATAGGGGTGGTAATATGGAGATCGGTCTATACTTACTAGCTAAGGTTCAGTCTCCACTCTTAAGAATTGGGGTCACTGTGGCTTTTTTCCACTAGATGGGAATTGGCCTAGGCACAGTGACAAGAGTCTTGGTAAGAGGGGTTAGGACAGATTCCAGGGACAGGTTGAGGAGGTAGAGATCTAAGGAGTAGGTGCCATGTCTGGGTTTTCCTAGGACCTTGGATAGGTATTGTCTGGTTGTACTCTTTGAGATGGACTTAAAGCGAAAGGGGCATTCCAGAGGGGGGGAGGAGAGAGGGGTTGAGCATATGGAGAAGAAGTCAAATGGGCGGACACTGTTGAGGTCAGTGAACGCAGTGTTTAAGGTGCTGGCTATTAGCTCAGGATCCTGTGTGGCAATTCCATGGACTAGAAGGAGGGTGGGGGGGGATTTACCATTCAGTCTATTAATGGTCTTCCAGAATTTGTATCCATGCCCCCACCAGGAGAAGAGACTAACCTGATAGTAGGCGGCTTTGACCTGCCGTATTTCATGGGTACAGGCATTTCTAGCTGCATGATAGTTTTGCCTATCGGCTGCTAAACATGAGTCAAGAGCGTTATGCCAAAGGTTGGCTTGGTACTGCATGCGATTTATTAGGGACTGAGGGATCCAAGGGGAGGCATGGTTTTTGACAAGTTTTTTGACTGGGGGGCAAAGATGTCACAGGCAGCATTGAAGGAGGAAATGAAGAAAGCTAAGGCTTTGTCCACTGAGGTAGAAGGGAGACCAATCAAGATTAGATAGGTAATTTTCAAAGTGTTCCGGGGATCCCTTTTTGAGGTGACATTGGTAGGTGACTCAGGGGGGGCATTTCAGATGATTTGACCAATGGCAGATGATGGGGGAATGGTCACTAAGTGAGTCAGGGAGTACTTGGACATCAAAGAGGCAATTGGGGTGGCTAGCCAGGATGAGGTCTATGAGTGTCTGGTTTCTATTAGTAGGGTTTAGCTGTGTGGGCATAGGGACCATTTGCGTGAGATTCAGAGCCGCAGCAGAATCTCTGTACTGTGTTGCTTTAGGGGCAAGCCAGTTAGTATTAAAATCCCCAAGAGCAATAACTTCAGAGTTTGGTGGAAGCTGTGAGATGATATCCCAGATGGAGGAGAAGGTGGATTTTTGTAGGGGGATGTAGACAGGCAGTAGGTGTAGTGGTTTACCAGGCTTCTCTATTGTCAGTTTTACCGTTAGGGATTGGGCCCCATGGGAGGGCTCAGGAGTGCTTATTACATGACCCAGATGGTTGTTTCTAAGGTAGAAGGCACACCCTCCACCCCTTTTATTAGCTCTATCGATCCAGTCTAGGGTATAGACATCCAGGTCTACTGCAGAGTCAGAGGTGTCTTGGGTCAGCCAGGTCTCAACGATGGCCAGGACATCTGGGTTGTTTTGAACTACCCACACTTGTAGGAGGGAGTGCTTCTTTAGTAAACTACAGATATTGATGGACGCTAGCCTCAGACCACTGATATGAGTCTGTCTTGCTCAAGGGGAGGGGCAGGACCTGGGTCAGGATGGATGTTGCCTGAAAGGAGCAGCAGTAGGCACATAATTCTGTATAGGGTTACTTTAGGTAGCTTCCTTTTGGTGGACATATGGCACTTTAGAGGACGGCAGCTAGGTGAGTTAACTGGGGTGGATTAGATAAAAGTGAGTGAATCAGCTGCCCAGGGGAAAGAGGGAACAGGCATCATAATAAGGTCTTGGTAGTTGGTGGAGTTATTGTCTGGGGGGACACAGGAGGTAAAGCTGTAGCGGGTGCTCATTAATAAAACTGATGGTGATAGGTTATAGCAAGAAGGGTAGAGCATGGAATTTGCAGGGAGGTAGAGCAGGCCAAGGAGTGGTATAATTAGGGGATACATAGCCCAGTATTGGAGGAAGGACTTTTGAGAGGGGTGATGGGGGTATACCTCTAGAGAAGATTGAACTATAGATTGCTTGTGTAAGTGAGATGGCCTACTACGATAGCAGCCACTACTGGTAATACCTTATAAGCTGCAAAGGGGAATGCTGGCTGATAGGTTTTAACAACACATGATACCAGCCTATATAACCGTGAGTTCACCAAGGGTGGTGAGGGGGCGGTGGGGTAGCTGACACGAAGCATTGGCGGGGTGAACCAGCTCTGACACAACCATGGCTCTGGGCTGTGGCATGCTCGTGTGGTGTCTGCACCTGCTTTGCTTATGGGAGGACACCATCCTTCTTGGCCCTCATTACCACCTAGGGAGGCTGCAGACAGAGGGAGAAAAATGGTGGATTAAATACACAGGTAAGGGGGGGAAGAGCTGTGGGGTGGGTGTTTGAGTACAGGAATATCCTGATATGGCTGGGGAAGCACTTGAACAGCACTTGCTGGGTTGATTTTTACTTTGAAACCCTAAACAATTTTAATTAGAGAAATTTGCTGGGCTGTGTAATATTTTAACACTCTAAGCAATTTTAAACTGAGACATTTGCTGGGCTGCATTGTATTTTAACAGTCTAAACAATTTTAAACTGACAGCTCCATAGTAGCACAAAACAACAAGGGTGCATAAGGTATCAGGTCACAAGAAATTAAAGTTCCCAGTGCACCGAGTCTAATTTCTTAACAGCTGTAAATTTAATTAAGGTGCTAAATTAATTCTTTTAAAATCACAGCGCATGGAGAATAAAAGAGAAGTAAGAAAAAACTATCAGCAGAGTTGTGCCGATTCGAAATCGGTAGTCCATTAGGAGTTTAGTTTTTAAAGTTGACGCCAAAATCTTTAAAACCAGCTCTGACACAACAACGGTTCCAGGCTGTGGCGTGCTCACGTGGTGTCCTCACCTGCTTTGCTTGTGGGGGGTGGGCTTGCTCGTGGGAGGGCACCATCCTCCTCTACCCTCACGACAACCTAGGGAGGCTGCTTTGCTTGTGGGGGGGGCTAGCTCAGGAGAGCACCATCCTTCTCGGCCCTCACGACCACCTAGGGAGGCTTCTACTGAACTTCAGGGACCCTATCTCCTTTAAAAATGAAGCTATACAAAGAATAGTAGATTAGTCATGTCAGAGTGATATGACCAGAATCCATGAGTCTAGAGAGTATAAAAATATTAAACTTTTTAAATTTTTTGTGGGGAGAGGAGAAATATCGAAATCTATGTGACAATGTTTGGCAGCAGCGTGCATTGGTTAAATTTAGGTTTGGGTTGTTCTGGAAAAAATGGATCCCCCTACCTGAAAGAGAAAATTATCCATGTGCAGTATCTACACCAAGGAATTAAATACTTTTCACCTCATTTTTGATGTTGATGTATTTGCGGTTGAAAGAGATAGATGGTTAACACCATTGTGTTCCTCTAGAAAGTACTGATCTAAGAATGATGTACTGAAAGCATTTTTGTCTCTTGATGATCCTGTATATATTTTTGCAATGGTCAATTTTGCCATGATGTAATGAATAAGCTCAATAGGTTAATTTATTAATTGCTCTGTTTTTATGCATATCCATTAATTTTAACATCACATATTTGCACTGTGTTTTAATGTGTTTGTAATATTACATATGTACTCACACGTTAATTTCTTAGGAATGTATTGTAAGTTGCATTTTATATTTGAATCTTTTGTATAAATGCATGTTAATAAACTTTGACTTTGAAGAGTTTTAATTGAAGTAAACTTAATTATTTTTATTTTAGCTTTTGTTGACCGGGTAAGTGCACTAGACAAATCCTGCCTATTTTCAGGCACGACCCGGGGGGAGGGGGATACAGATGACTGGCAACTGACCTTGAACCAGATTAAGCTGTTGGTGGTATTTTTTAGTGAATGAGGGAAATTTGGCCAGGACACTGGGGAAATTCCCCTACTCTTTTCGATAAGTGCCATGGGATCTTTAACATCCACCTGAACTACCACCAATCCAGGCAGATGGGACCTCGGTTTAACGTCTCATCCGAAAGACGGCACCTCAGAAATGCAGCACCCCTCTCATGCTGCATTACAGTGTCAGTACTGGGATATTAACCCAAGTGCCAGATGTGGGAACTGAACCCACAGCCCTCTGATCTCCCAGCCTCAGAGGCGAGTGTGCTACCTACTGAGCCACTGACACTGCTAGAGTTCATTAAACTCAGATTAGAGTTTTAAACTGACTCTATCGGGTAGGGCAGTGCGATATATAAGACAGTATCATCTGAGAAAAGGTGAATGTTAGCAGTTTTTACATCAATGTTTATATTATTTATATAGATGGTGAAAAGGAGTTGACCCAGGATGGATCCCTGAGGGATCCCTTTAGTAAAGGGTTTTAGGGGGGGAGAAATCACTTTCTGCTTTAACCACTTTATCAAAGCTGATGCTATGGAGGATGCCTAGAAGTAGGGTATGGTCCACAGTATTGGAAGGCTTTACTTAGGTCCAGAAATAAGGCACCTATAAAGTTTTTGCTATCCAGTGTGATCTGCCAGTCATTCACAACTTTAGCAAGCACAGAGATTGTGCTGTGGCGTGGTCTGAAGCCTGATTGAACTGAAGAGAGTACATTAAAAGATTTGAAGAAGTCTCTAATTTGATGATTAACCAACTTTTCTAGTAATTTGAAAATGGTGGAAAGCAGAGAAATAGGTCTGTAATTGTTAAGATCACTAGGACCACCCTCTTTGAAAAATGGTATTACATGTGTTGTTTTCCATATTTGGGGAATGGTACCTTGACTTAAAGACAGATTGAAAAGATGAGTGAGGGGAGGAGCAATGACATGAGAGATGATTTTCAGAAAATAGGGTCAATCAGGTCAGCTCCTGTGCTTTTCCGGGTGTCTAAGTTTAGAAGTAAGTCTTCAACCTGTTTTAGTGTGATTGGGCTAAAAGAGAAGGGAGTAGCAGACATGGGGCGGTTGATGTCACCAGGGCTGGGTTTTATTTACAGAGTTGGTCATGTAGGTTCTGAGCAGGGGAGGAGTCAAATGCCAAACTGGACATGGCAAAGTGGTTGTTTAAAATGTCTAGAATAGAGTGCTTGTCTGTAATAATCGGCCCTCCAGAGGAAATTTTGGTGAGCAGGGAGTTTGAGGATTTGGAGCCTTCAACCTCTCGCAAGGTTTTCCAAAGTTGAGAGGAACAGTTTGTAGACGTGTCCAATTTGTGACTAAAGTAGCTGACTTTTTCATCTCTGATGAGCTTTGTGCACTGGTTTCTGGCCACTCAAAAAGCCATCCAGTCAGCAGGAAGTTTGGTCTCCCAAGCAGTCTTCCACAGTTTATCCCAGTGGAGGAGTGCAGATTTAAAGCTGGCAGGAAACCATGAGCAAGATGCATTTTTGTTCTTACTTTAAAGCGGAACTATCATCAACAGGGTTTCCTAATGTCTGACAGACCATAAGCAGTTAATTTGAGTGAGTCATTTTGTTTTTCTGTGAGTCTTTGCAGTCCAGAGTTATTCATATGTAAATCAGCCGTAATTAAGGGCTGGGGAAGCCATATGTTTTAGGCTCCTGACAGGAAATGATGTCACCGAGGATCTTGGCTCTGCATTGACTGTAAGTTAACTCACAGATAAACACAATGGCTCACTCAAATTAGCTTTTTATGGTCTTTCAGACATTAAGAAACCCTACTGATGACAGTTCCCCTTTAAGTAAGGGTGTATGTCTATTAATTAATCTAGGAGTATGTTATGGAAAGATTCGTAAGCTGTGGACACTGAGAGGGCCAAGTGAAAGTCTTGCCAGTAGGAGTGTTGGAGGTCCGAGAGAAAAGTGGGGATGTCAAGATCGCAGTGTTTCCTTTTGTAGATGTATTTAGATATGGAAACTTGCTTTGGGATTGACCTGACACAGGCAGTGGTACAATGATAACTAAGATCATTGAAGAAAACCCCATGTGAATGAATAGGAGAGTTTTATTCACAAGGATTATATCTACTAGGGAATTGTGCTCAGGGTTTTTTGTGTTGGGTCTGGCTGTTTCCATCACAAGTTGTGATAAGCCGAAGGAGCCACAGAACTTTTTAAGAGGCTTAGAGCTAACAGAGAACCAGTCGAGGCTGAGATGGCCCATAATTATGATCTCTGAAGAAACTGTATCAATGACATCTTTTGGGTGGCCCAGCACTTTTAACCAAGGCGAGGGTGGTCTATAGCATCCAAGTACAAGGAGAGATTCAGAAGAGGAGAGTTGAACCTTAATTGTACGGCTTTCAAACTTATTTTACTCTGACGTAGAGTCAAGGACTGAGACTGGAAATTTATCTTTTAAATAAATGGCAACCCCTCTCTCCCAGTGGGTCTGTCCATTTCATACATGTAGCAAGAGAGGATATTAGAAACATAGAAACATAGACTTTGATGGCAGATAAGGACCCTTTGGCCCACCTAGTCTGCCCGCTTCCCTACCTAGAGGATAAGCTGCAGATCCTAGTTAACCAACAGCCTATTTCTTCCTACCCCCCCACAAAAATTGTCTTATGTCCGTCCCATACATTCTTGAATTCTCCCACAGTTTTAGACTCCACAACCTCCTCAGGAAGGCTGTTCCATGCATCCACCGGCCTCTCTGTGAAAAAAATACTTCATCATATTGCCCCTGAGCCTTCCCCCCTCAATCTTCAAAATGTCTCCCCTTGTTCTTGTGCATCTCTTTTTCTGAAAGATGCTACCCTCTTGCACTTTGTTGATTCCACTAAGGTACTTAAACGTTTCTATCATGTCCCCCTCTCCCTCCTTTCCTCAAGGGTATACATATTAAGCTCCTTTAATCTCTCCTCATATGGCTTCTCTTGCAGACCCTGCACCATTTTAGTTGCCCTCCTCTGAACTGCCTCAATCCTGTCTATGTCCTTGCAGAGATGGGTTCTCCAGAACTGGACACAGTACTCCCAGATGGGGTCTCACCAACTGTCTGTACAGGGGGATAGCAACTTCCTGTTTTCTGCTGGTGATGCCTCTCCCTATACATCCCAGCATCCCCCCAGCCTTCCCTACCACTGTCTCACATTGCTTGCCAACCTTAAAGTCATCTGATATGATTACCCCCCAGGTCCCTTTCCATTTTTGTTGTTGTTACTACCTCTCCCCCCCATTGTATAATCTTCCCTTGGATTTTTGTTTCCCAGGTGCATTATTTTGCACTTCTTTGCATTGAATCCAAGCTACCATACTTCTGACCATTTCTCCAACCTTGCCAAGTCCCTTCTCATCCTTTCCATGCCTCCTTGTGTATCAACTCTGTTGCAGATCTTTGTGTCATCTGCAAAGAGGCACACTTTTCCTTCCAGTCCCTCTGCAATGTCACTTATAAAGACATTAAAAAGGGCTGGACCCAGTACTGAACCCTGCGGTACCCCACTAGTAACCCCTCTTTCTTTAGAGTGGACTCCATTTATAATTACTTTCTGTGTCCTGTTGTCCAGCCAATGTTTTACCCAGGCTACCACCCTGGGACCCAATTCCAGGCTGGTTAAGTTGACCATTAGTCTTTTGTGTGGGACAGTGTCAAATGCTTTGTTAAAGTCTAGGTAGGCCATGTCCACAGCCCCTCCTTGGTCTACTACTTTGGTTACCCAGTCAAAGAAATCAATTAGATTCATCTGACATGACCTTCCCACTGTGAACCCATGCTGCCTTGGGTCCTGTGCCTCACTGGCCTCTAGGTACTCAACAATTCTTTCCTTCAGAAGTGATTCCATCACTTTCCCTACCACAGATGTCAAACTAACAGGTCTGTAGTTTCTTGCTTCTTTCTTGGTCCCAATTTATTTCATAGTCCTGAGTAGAAGATTTAAGCCATGATTCAGAGACCACCAGAATATCTGGGGAGGTGTGATTTACCCAAGCTTGTAAGAGGTTAAACGTTTTTAAAAGATTGCAGACATTTGTATTCATTAGGATCATCCCTTTCATAAGGGGTAAATCAGACAGAGCACTGATAGGATGGAGAGGGCCTAGATTTAATTTGACATTGCCAGAGCACAATAATAGTAGCAACAGAATCTTTTTCATGGTGTTTAACAGAAGCCTGAGAAGTTTACAACATCCGCTTTTTAGGTAATGGGCAGATAGTGGAGGAGAGTCGATATGACAAGCTCCAAGTGTGCCTAGGGATGCACATAGAAGAAACCTGGCCTGACAAGTAAATGAGGGTATAATATACTGGTAAGGTGGAGGGTACGAGAAACAATACCAGAAATTGAGGGTATAGGAACCATAAGAGTTCATATTAAGAGGGTGCATGAGGTTAAATGAATGTTCTAAGAAGGGATTTGTGGTAGGGGGCATGGGTTTAAGTGGCACAGATGCGGATCCAGTGATATCCCTAAAGAGTTGTTATCTAGGTTGGTGCAATGAAATAGAGTGCTTGTTCAGCAGCCCAAAAATAGCAGAATAGGCTTCATTCCTGTGGAGAAGGGTGAGCTTAATTTAAATATAGCCTGCTTTAACAATCAGGCATGCAGAAGAAAGGGAAGTTCCTTTAAGAATGAGGATTTTTTCGAGTAATCCAATAGGGGTAGAGCTCAGATACAGGGGCATGGTAAAAGTGTATTTAATATGGCCGGGGGCGTGTGTGACAGCATGGGAAAATAAATACCCCTCAGTAATGCACCTGAAAAGCTGAGCATTCCTCAGAGTGCATCTAAAAAGGCAGAGACAAATCAGGTAGGGCTGCGCAGCTGGGTGAGCTGTCAAAAGAGCCCAAAGCTGCTGCAGGGAATAGTGCTCCTGGGCAGTGGAGCCAACAGCAGCTGAGGAGAGAAAAGCAAACAGGAGATACTGGCCAATCCATTTCCAGGCATACAAGTCTAGGAAGCTCCAAGGAGGCTCCGGTAACTGTACCTAGTGGGCTAGTTGCTTGGCTACTTGCTGTCCAGGAGGTAAAGAGAATGAGTGTCTGGTGGCTGCTTGTAGCCACGGTCCATTCCTTTGGCCCAAGAGGGGCACAGGCTGGTGGGCTAATTTATTGGCTGCTTGCTGTCTGGGAGGCAAGGGGAATGAATGTTCGGAGGCTGCTTGTAGCCGTGATCTGTTTCTTCGGCCCAAGAGGGACATAGCCTGGTAGGATAGTTGCTTGGCTGCCTGCTGTCCAGAAGGCAAGGGGAGTGAGTGTCTGGTGGCTGTTTGTAGCTGTGGTCCATTCCTTTGGCCCAAGAGGGGCACAGCCTGGGCTATGTTTGTATGTTTCTATCTTTCCAAATATTGGTTTACCTTGCTCCCCACGTACCTCTCAGAGAAGCTAACACCCACACTTACTTCACCTTACACCCTACACTCAAGGGACTCACACTCCTTCTTACTCCCTATACCCTCCTTGACTGCTGACAAATCCGTCTTCATCTATAGGCTCCCTTCACTATGCAACAAACAACCGCCTTTCCTAAGAAACTCGCTCTCTCACAACTCTATCAAAAAACAACTATGCCTCCTGCCACCGCCCACCTACTCCTTCCCCTAAACCAACAAGTAGCATACCTCTCCCCCACATTTAATATCCACCTACTAGCTTCTGCTATTAGTTGCCTTGTATCATCTGGCACTGTATCACCATGTATGGATACCATTTTCTACTTAATTTATGCAGTTTGTCTACTTATGTACCTATATGTTTTTTATCCTGTAATTACCTTCTGCATACTATGTATTCCTGTATATATTGTTTATTTTATTTTTTGTGCATGTATTATAACTGTATTGTGTACTATAATCCCTTTACCCACCCCCCCAAGTCACACCTGGAAAAGAGCCTCGGCTGTGTGCCTTTCCCAGTTACCAAATGTTTAAATAAAAAAAATAAAAAAGGAAGCCACATACAGCATATTAGATTGGGCAAGCTAGACATTATTTCCAATGAGAGGGATTAGAGAGTCATCATCAGTGACTCTTTCAGACAAACAGACAAAAAAAATAAAACAGCCAGTGTTCTAAGGTCTACAGTATGACATGAAGGATGCTGAGGTGCTATGGGAGGAGTTTTGTTAAAGGGTGAAAGGAAGTAATACTGCTCCCACACAAATCACTGGTGAGGCCTCACCTGGAATATGGTGCCACAGAACAGAACATTTGAAATATTCTTTATTATGACATAACTCAGCCATCTAGTGAGTTAGAGACATGATCTGTTGAAATTACTTATAGTGGGTACCCTAAAGACATCCCAAATACTATGATAGCTGGAGGAGTTATTTCAGTTATATAGGTGCTCCATATCTGGCAACGTTTTGTGTGTGTGTGTGTGTGTGTGTGTGTGTGTGTGTGGAAATTTCAAACAAGTATTTATCTGCTTATAACTTGGCCACCTTTAGAGTTTGATATGTGACAATTACCATGCATACACTTTCTGTAAGTTTTACAGAACTGACAATATATGAAGAGATTTGGATTAGATATTTTTCAATCATGGGGGTTCAAAGATTTCACTTTGTAATTATTTGGAAAATTATGGTTAAACTTTCTAAAAGTGTAGATGTTTGTAAGTTCTCTGCTCTTCCAGGTATAGACCTGGCATTTATCATGCATATCCAGTGTCAAAGAATCATGGGACAGTGTCTAAAAAAACTGATAAATGTTATTTTAGTAGTTTTGAATTTACAGTGGAAATACCACAAATCATTATTGGCAACATTTTCTCAGATATATATGTTATATCACAGATCATTACTAGCAACATTTTCTCTAGGGGTGGGCAAAAAAATCTTTCAACGACGGAATTCAAGCGAAAGTAAAACTTTCGCTTATGCGGAAGTTCGGAAATTGATTTTCGAACTCCACTGAACTTGCCTACGATTGCCACTGTTAAATTGCCCCCCAAAGCCCTGGTGGCTATTGTAGTTGTCCCTCCCCACCCACCCCACATGTAAAAATTATTCCTGGTGGCTAGTGGTCCCTCCCTTCACCTGATAACCTGCCCACTGCAAATGTACAGTAACCCCCCGCATCCCTATCTCCACTGTCCATCAAGTTAAAAAAAATCTCTGGTGGTCTAGTTGTTTTGTTTCTTTTAATTTAAACCCCCTACTGATCCCAAGTCCCAAATCCCACTCCCTGGTGATCCAGTGCCCCCAATCCAGCCTCCCCAATGGCCAGGTGTCCCACAATCCCACTCCCACCCCCATCATAAACTCTGGCAGTGGTGGACAGGCACAGCCCTCCTCTCTCCTCCTTGGCCAGCCCCTAGACTGAGCTGTCAATGAATGAGCTATATGCATCCGCTCATTCATGACAGCTCAGTCAGTGGGCTGGTTGTGTAGGAGAGAGAGGAGGGCTGTGCTGGTCCACCGCTGTTGGGGTTTATGGTGTGGGAAACCTGACTGCTGGGGAGACTGGGTGGGGGGCACTGGATCACCAGGGATTTGGGACTGGGAATTGGGAGGGGGTTTAAATAAAAAAAACACTAGACCACCAGAGATTTTTTTTAGCAGGATAGTGGAGATATGGGTGTGGAGGTGGGGGGTTACTGTACATTTCACGGTAGGCAGATTACAGGGTGGAGGGGAGGGACCACTAGTCACCAGGGATAATTTTTTACATGTGGAACAGGTGGGGGGAGGGACCACTAGATACCAGGGCTTATTTCTTCATTTCCAGGTGAAATTTCACCTGGTAACTTTCACGGAAGTTTTCCGCTCCACCATAGGTAGAAGTTGAGAAACTTCCATGAAAGTCCCTTCATTTCTTCGGAAGTTCCGGGAGCGGAAAATGGCAGTTTTGCCCACCTCTAATTTTCTCATACATATATATATATGTGTATACAGATATATGGTAATGTAATAGGTAATGGCTCTAGAATTCCACTTGTGGAATTTAACATTCAGAAAGCATATATCACCACTTTATCTGACAAGCTGAGATGGGCTATTTGTAGTCATGTAATTTGTTACTGGGTGATTATGTTTTCCCCCAACTTCTTTGTGTCTTAGTTTAACTAGATAGACTCACTGGAACTGCTGGTCACCCTAATATCCTCTTGTTCTTCACAATTATGCACTCCCTTAAAAAGGGAATCACTTATTCATTTTTCTGTAAGACCTCATCTAATAAAATGACCAGAATTTCTACTTCTTGGTGTCCCAGATATTTTCTTCCCCCACTACATCTTTCTTAGAGTGTCTATGTCCTAGGCTTGCAAGTACATCATGCTCTCAGGATAGTCAGATTTAATTGGATGTGATTCTTATTTAGTCAGAAACAAAAGGAGCCAGCTGCAAACCTCCAGTTGCAGCACACCTGGCATCCTGACCTGAGTAGGGTCATTTGCAAGAGTGATTGATGCCATGAGATTGTCTGCATATACTATGGATTTTTTGCACAGTGCACTTGTACTTAAAATAAATGAGGTGTGCTGTAACTGGAGGTTTTGTGCCAGCTACAGTATTTTTGTTCCTAACTGACTGTCCCAGGCCAGAGCACAGACAGCTGGAGATGGGAGTGGTCCCAGAGGACTAGAGAAGGGCAGATATAGTCCCACCTCACAAAAGTGGTAGTAGCGAGGAAGCTGGCAATTACAGGCCAGTCAGCTTGACTTCAGTGGTGGTGAAATTAATGGAATCACTGCTGAAGGAAAGGATTGTGGAATATCTTGAAACCAGTGGCTTTCAGGATACAAGGCATCATGGATTCACTGGAGGAAGGTCATGTCAAACAAATCTGATTTCTTTAACTGGGTGACCAGGGAAGTAGGTCAGGGTGGAGTGGTGGATGTGGCCTACCTAGATTTCAGTAAGGCCTTCGACACAGTTCCACATAGGAGACAAGTGAACAAATTGGGCAGCCTGGGAGTGGGTCCAAAAATAGCAAATTGGGTAAGGATTTGGTTGGGAGATAGGCATCGAGGATGGTGGTAAATGGAGTTTACTCTGAGGAAGGGAGGGTGACCAGCAGGTGCCACAAGGATCAGTATGGGGACCAGTCCTCTTTAATGTCTTTATTAGTGACATTGCACGGGGGCTAGAAGGGAAGGTATGCCTTTTTTAAGATGACACTAAAATCTGCAATAAGGTAGATACTCTAGGGGTGGTGGGAAAAAAAATGAATAGAGATCTAAGAAAGCTTGAGGAGTGGTCAAAAGTGTGGCAACTAAGTTTCAATGTGAAGAAGTGCAAAATCATGCACTTTTGTCATGGAAACCCAGAGGTGTAGTGCAAGATGGGGGGAGTGGTACTGTGATCACCAAACAGAAAAGAGACTTGGGGGTCATCATATATGATGACCTAAATGTGGCCAAATAGTGTGACAAGGCTGTAGGGAGAGCCAGTGGGATACTAGGGTGCAGAGGGACGGGTATCACCAGCAGAAAGAGGGAGGTAGTGATACCGTTGTATAAATCATTGGTGAGACCTCACCTAGAGTACTGTGTCCAGTTCTGGAGACCACATCTCCAGAAGGATATAGAAAGAGTAGAGGTGGTCCAGAGTAAGGCAATTAAAATGATGCAGGGTCTGCACTTGAGACCCTATGAGGAGAGATTAAAGGACCTCAATATGTACACCTTGGAGGAAAGGAAGGAAAGGGGAGATATGGCAGAGACTTTCAAATACCTCACGGGTATAAACAAAGTACAAGAGGGAAGTACTGTTCAGAAAAAATGATGCTCAAGAACAAGGGGGCATGATATGAAGCAGGAGCAGGGGTAGACTCAGGGGAAATGTTAGGAAGTACTTCTTCATGGAAAGAGTAGTAGATGTCTGAAATAGCCTTCCAGTAGGGGTGGTGGGGACAAAAACTGTAACGGGATTCAAGAATGCATGGGAGAGATATAAGGGAACCTTAGTCATTAGGGAAGGGAGGGCTAAGCCGGAGATCAAGTAAGGTCTATGGTGTTACAGTAGGTAAGGAAAACAGGCAAACTCGGTGGGCCAAGTGGTCCTTATCTGCCATCAAATTTTATGTGTCTATGTTTTTGTGGTGGAGTGACCTCCTGTGTACGTGATTCTTATTTAACCTGCATTCGAGCTGGAGATGTTGTCCCTTGGTGCTTCCTTGCTTCAAAGTGAGGAAGATGGTATACTATTCTTGTGCTACCCAGCTTAGTTGTCAATTTCTGGATGAAGCCAAGCATCTAACTCCTGCAACTGATGACCCCTGTACTAGCTGCCTCCCCAACCCTATCCATTTATTTAGATTCCCAGACTTCATGTCCATTGACTAGACCAGTAACCCCCCCCCTTGGAATTATTGCAGCACATCTTGAGCACACAGGCATTCCTTGCCCCAGAATTCCCTCTACCTTGCCAGAAAAAGAAGACTCTCTCTTTTTCAATAGAATCTTTAAGAGCTACTGACACCATAAAGAAAACTTTAAAAGAAATAATAATTGGATATACTGTACTATGTAATCTCTAAACTCGGTATGCTGACGCTCAGCATACTGAGTCAGTCTGCCAGAAATGCACAGTCCTGAATGGATCATATGCCCAGCAGCAATATTTTGGGCATTATGACTGAAAATAAGTGTAAAATGCTCTGCCCCTCCCCACTCCCCATAACTAAAACACCCAACTCCAAGGAGGAGGGGTCCCCAGAGTAAAAAAATAAGTGTTATGGTGGGTGTGTTTCCCAAAGGATATGCCCGGTCCAGAACCCAGGTCTGAGGGAGCACACTGGCAAAGCTGCAGGTGGTGTAGCCCTGTACATCACTAGAGTAGCTCAGCCAACTCCCAAAATCAACTGTCCCTTGATGTGAATGAACAGGGGTAAGGTAGTAACCCATCACATCCGCTATCTTACCCCTGTAAAAATCCATTAGAGAATCCATCGTCGGGATGCTCACTATAATGACACTACACCTATCGGGCAACGGTGCAGGTGCAGGTGTGTGTCAGGATAGTGAGCCATGGGAGAACATAAGGGTATCTAATAATTAGATACAATTCTGCTTGCATTCCATTTATATTTTATATAGTTCTCCTTTCCATAATTTATTACTAAAGAAATGTGTATGAATATAGGATCGTTGTCCCTTAGAGATCATTTTGAGTCCATGTGCCTCTATAGCTCACTCCCTACTTCAAGTCATAATCCTCTGTTGTGACATCACAATCTGTTGCCATGGGAGTAACTGTGTGGTCACAAGCAGTGCTCTATGATTTCAGGTAGGGAGAAAGTAGCAGAAATAGATGAAGCCTACTGGAGCAAAAACCCTGTTTTCATGCAACTGACCTCACTACTAAATAATGGGGAGAAGAAATACAGAACTGATGAGAAATACAAGCTGAACAGCACCTAAATATTATGTTTTGTTAAAGTTCTGAACATGTCACCAGCTCCTTAACAAATGATAGCTTGTCCAATTGATGCCCCATCTGTCCTTACAGGTTTCAGAACCAAGAGGGTCTTGAAGAAAATCCCTCTGGAAATCTTTCCCTTTAGGAATATCTCTCATTCAAAAAGTGAGCTCTTCATGCCCTCATAACTTGTTCTCCTGATTGTAATGCCCACAACAGTCAGCAACTTTCTCTACATGCAGTGCACGGATATGGATCACACTTATTTCACCTGCACGCAGGCAGGCAAGTAACCTTACCAGTATTAGCATAAAGGTCTTGCAATGCCCCTCCAACTCTCCTGCTACATTTACAAAGGAGTTCCCCACAAAACCAACCTTATTCTTTCCCGAAGGAGAGGATCATGCCTCCGAACACTAGTTCCAGTAGCCAGTCGTTGCCTCAATATCTGCACACATGAAGACATCACTTAATTATAAGAAAATGAGCACACTTGGTTGTTGAGAATAATTAAGCCTGTAACATATTCAGTAACCAACTTAATATGGACAAGTTCACTTTTAGACAGTTAATGTAGAGATATACTATATATTAGTATAAGTAAGTAGTCAATAAGAAGTGAACTGCTCTCAGTTTAAGGTCACTTGCAGTTGTATTGTATATAAGGTTAATGACCTGTTAAACACTATTCATGTTTCCTTTCAATAGAGTTGTAAATCCAAGAGGTTTGCTCCAGCTAGGATATTGAAATGTACAGGTACCTTGATATTATTTGTTTGAACTCAACAAGATATTAATTACAGAAGCCAGCCTTATTTCTATTCTCACCAGCCTTTTCCTTTCTCCTTGGTGGCAGGTCTGGTGTATAGCTGGGCAATATTCATGGATATGGTTTTCATAAAATAATTATGAAATTCCACCATTTTCACAAAAACTAATGGAATTCAGCTTATAGCACTGATGTTATTTTGCAAGTTTAGGCAGCTTTTAACATATTTATTTATTTATGACTTTAATAAACGGCGGAAGTGACCTGTGTACTAGCTACCTCACCAAACCTATCCATTTATTCAGATTCTCCAGACATAGTTAAAGCAAGATATTTAAAAATGAAACACATAACTCCCTTTTTAAAATTTATGAAACTGACAGATTTAATGGCATTGCATTCTCTGGTTTTACAGTTGCAAGGTCTTATAATTTTACAGTTTACATTCTTGCAAAATGCATTTTAAACATTTCTGAAAGTTGACTACTCAATCCCTATTAAAGCTGAACAAATGAAATATAATATAAATATCAATGTGCTATAGTAGGTTAAATGTTTCAGATTTAGTTAAATTAGGATAAGTTGTCTTAAAGGTAGATGGAAATAACTGAAATTTAAATTTCAGTAAAATGTTTGCCTGCCTATAATTCTACCATCTTTACAACTTAGTATAAAGTCACAGTACACATACAAATACTTATTGGTTCTGTAAATCTTGAAAAAGTGAAGAAATGTGGATAAGAAATTTTAAAATGAGATGGAATAAACTGAAAATTAAGTATGGATGAAACATCTGTCCACTTAAAAGGCAGCCCCTTTGAAGCTTGCAATCCGAATCTTGGTATACATCCGAAGGTAATATGAACCTGTAAACCTGTGAAAGTAACATTTTGATGAGCGTGAGACCAAAATAACTGACATTTATATTCTGACAAATTTCATGGAATTTCTGTGATAATTCTGTACAATTTCACAGAATAAGAATAATTTAGCTTGAATTCCACTGAGGGTAGAGAAAGATTCCCCCAGGGCACTAGGTTGAGGGGGGTCTACCAATGAGCTTTGCCATGGAACTTACTAAACTCAAAAATGTAGAACATACACTAAACTAGAACGGGGACAACCAAATAGAGGTACCCAGAGAAGTGGAAGGAAAGGATGTGGAGGTTAGCCAAGGAGGTGACCTCAGCGGGGAAAGCAGTGGACCACAGAGGAGGAGGAGGAAGCAAATCCTGGTGGAGGACTCCATCATAAGAGGGATCCAACTAGGAACACAGAAGGGGGAGGACAGGGAGGTGAGGTGCCTACCAGGTGCCACGGCATGGAAGGATGGAAGGAAGATCCTGGGGAACACTGGGAAGGCAAGACGGGAGGGTGAGCTGGATGTCATTATCCACCTAGGTACTAATGACCTGGCAAATGGGGAGCCAAAGGAAGTTCAGGAAGAGTTTAGGAAATTGGGGAGGGGTCTCAAGCAATTAGCTACTTCTATCACTTTCTCAGAAGTACTACCTGTGAGAGGCAAGGGAGAGCATAGAGGTGCATGCACCAGGAACTTTAACTCATGGTTGAAGAACTGGTTCTGTGAGGAAGGGTTTGGGTTCATGGGTGACTGGGGACCCACCTGGGGGGATGGAGGTTTGTTCAAGCCTGACGGCCTGCATCCATCCTGGAGGGGAATCCAAGCACTCAATGATAAGTTTAAATGCTATATTGACAAGCATTTAAACTAGCAAAGGGGGGTGGCAGGCCAGCAAGGAGGGTACCTACTTGCTCACCCCCCACAGCTAGCAGTGGAACCAGTGAACCAGAGGAGCGGCTATCACTACAAAGCAGTGTGCAAAAGATGGAGATTAGCACCAAAGAGGTGGATAGGCAGAAAAGGGGCAAAATTCAGCAGAAGAGCAGACAGCAAGGAGAACCAGGGATAAAGCACAACCAAGGAAGGGGCTGGGGTAGAACAGCAAGACAGTCTAGGGAGGTCAAATCATGGAAAGCCATGTGTGCAAATGCCAGGAGCCTTAGCAACAAGATGGAAGATCTGGAGGCTGTCATGGTGCAGTCAGACCTGGACATTGTGGCCATCACTGAAACCTGGTGTAATGATAACCATGACTGGGAGATCAGTTATTGTGGTTTGAAATCACAGAAAGAGCAGAACCAAACCACACAAAAACACGTAACCTGGATTTTAGGGGGGCAGACTTTGGGAAAATGGGGAGATACTTGAAAGAGGCATTAAGGGGAATGGGGCAGGAATTAGGGGTTGAGGAACAGTGGGCAGTATTTAAAATGGGGATTACAAGAGCAACAGAATTATGCATTAAGCAGGTTAGCAAGAGGAAAAGGAAGAGGAGACCATTATGGTTTTCCAAAGAGGTAGCAAAGAAAGTGAAAGCCAAAAAGATTGCAATCAGGCAATACAAATAAACACAGGCAGAAGGGGATAGGGAGAAGTACCAGGAGAAGCAAAGGGAGACAGGGAGGTCAGTAAGGGAAGCCAAAGCTCAGACAGAAGAACACATTGCAAAATCAGTGGGTAGAGGGGACAAAACCTTTTACAGGTACATAAGTGAAAAAAGAAAGGCAAAGGGAGGGATAGTGAGACTGAAGAGGGAGGATGGGGGCGGTGGAGGATGACAACAGTAAAGCTGACATATTGAACAGGTATTTCTGCTCAGTCTTTACTGAGGAAGAGGAGGGTAATGGGTCTGAAGGGGTACAAGGGGTGAGAATGGTGCAGAAATGGACACAAGTCCCTTTACGAGAAAAGGGTCCTGAAGGAACTGGAAGTAATAGCGTTGATAAAGCAATGGGGCCAGATGGGTGCACCCAGGGTCCTTAAAGAACTAAGAGAGGTGGTGGCTGGAACCTCTGGCTATCCTGTTTAGCCGATCACTGGAAACAAGGAGGTACCCAAAGACTGGAGGATAGCAGATGTAGTCCCCTTATACAAAAGTGGGAACAAAATGGAAGCGGGGAACTACAGACCAGTCAGCCTCACCTCGGTAGTGGGGAAGATCATGGAAGCACTACTGAAGGAGAGATTGGTGGAACATCTGGTTGTCAATGGACTACAGGACCCAAGGCAGCATGGTTTCACTGGGGGGAGGTCATGTCAGACCTACCCCGTTGAATTTTGTGACTGGGTGACTAGGGAGGTGGATCAGGGGAGGCCAGTGGACATGGTCTATCTGGACTTCAGCAAGGCCTTTGACACCATGCCACATAGAAGACTATTATACAAAATGGGGAATATGGGTGTGGGCAGGACAGTAGTGTGGTGGGTAGGTAACTGGCTGGGCGGCAGGACACAGAGGGTGGTGGTAAATGGCTGTCACTACACAGAGGGAAGAGTGACCAGTGGGCTACCACAGGGATCAGTGCTGGGACCGGTCCTATTCAACATCTTCATCAGTGATATTGCGCAGGATCTAGAAGGCAGAATTTCACTGTTCGCTGATGACACAAAGCTCTGTAAAAGAGTAGACACACCAGAGGGTGTAGACAGAATGAGAAGGGACCTGCAGAAACTTGAAGAATGGTCAGGGTTTGGCAGTTGAAATTCAATGCAAAGAAGTGCAAGATAATGCATATGGACAAAAACCCTTGCACAATATATCAGTTGGGGGTGAGGATATAGCATGCACCAAGCAGGAAAGGGATCTTGGGATTATCATCTCTGATGACCTCCAAGGTAGGAAACAGTGTGACAAGGCAGCAGGTAAAGCATATAGGATGCTGGGATGCATAGGCAGGGGCATCAACAGCAGGAAAAGGAGGTCATAATTCCACTATACAAGACACTAGTGAGGCCCCACCTGGAGTACAGGGTACAGTTCTGAGACCTTACCTATGTAAGGACATAGACAGGATAGAAGGTTCAGAGGAGGGCAACAAAGACGGTGCATGGATTGCATCACAAGTCCTATGAGGACAGGCTGAAGGAACTGAACATGTACTCCCTGGAGGAGAGGAGGGAGAGAGGGGATATGATAGAGACATACAAGTATCTTACAAGGAGGAACAGGGTGCAGGAATACACTATTTTTAAGCGAAAAAGATGTTCCAGGACTAGAGGGCATGGGATGAAGTTGGAGGGAGGACGATTCAGAGGAAACGTGAGGAAGAATTTCTTCACAGAACGGGTGGTGGACAAGTGGAACACACTGCCAGAGGAAGTGGTGGGGGCTTAAACAATCATAGGATTTAAGAATGCATGGGATAGACATAAAGGAATTCTGGAGGTCAGGGGTAAGGGGCAACAGACTTCTAGGAAAACATAAACTGAACTTACAAGCTCAAATGGGCAGACTGGGTGGGCCATAGGCCCTCATCTGCCGACACTGTCTATGTACCTATGTATCTATGTAGTTTTAAATGAAGCATGTGACATCAGCATTATTACATGATAACTTTTCAATGTAGGTAACTACTGTCCAAATTTTGTAAATGCATTCACTACTCTTCCTATGTACTTTTCACTGCTTTGTTTGCTGAATGTTTGACCTAATTGTTATCAATGTCTTAATTTAAGGGAGGCAGTACATAGAAACATAAAAGTTGACAGCAGATAAGGACCGCAAGGCCCATCCAGTCTGCCCTCTTTTTTTTTCTATCTTATGAATGTGCCATAGGCCTTTACTCTGTCAATGGCCTATCTATTCATACTCATCTGCATTGCTCCCATATACCTATCCCATGCTTGTTTGCACTGTATTCATATCCACCACTTCCTGAAGTAGGCCGTTCCATGCATCCACCACCTGTTCTGTGAAAAAGAACTTCCTCACATTACCCATCAATTGTTCTCCCTCTAATCTCATGCTGCGTCCTCTTGTCCTGCTGTTTTTCTTATATTGAAACATGTTAGACTCTTTCACTTTGTTAATGCCCTTAAGGTGTTTGAATGTTTCGATCATATCACCTCTCTCCCTCCTTTGCTCAAGGGTATACATATTGAGCTCCGTTAATCTGTCCTCATATGTTTTTCGGTGCAGTGCATGTACCATTTGGTTGCCCTTCTCTGGACTGCCTCATTTTGTTAATGTCCTTGTGAAGGTGCAGCCTCCAGTACTGCACACAATACTCCAGATGGGGCCTAACCAGTATCTTGTAAAGAGGGATTATTACCTCCTTCTTATGACTTGTGATACCCCTACTAATACACCCCAACATCCCCCTAGCCTTACCTATTACTTTAGTGGTCTGTTTGGATGATTTCAGGTCATCAGTGATGATGATGCCCAGTCTCTTTTTTCCCTTATGATTGTCAGCAATTCTCTTCCCAACCTATTGGTGGCTTCAGGGTTTCTCTTCCCTGTGTGCATGATCTTGCACTTCTTTGCGCTAAACCCCAGTTGCCACTCTTCAGACCATTTTGCCAGTTTATCCAGATCTCTTCTCATTATGCCCACCCCATCCAGATCATCTAACTCAGTTGCAGCTCTTGGTGTCATCTGCAAACAGGCAAACCTTACTCTCCAGTCCATCTGCAATGTCACTAATGAAGATGTTGAAGAGGGCTGGCCCAGGACTAATCCCTGAGGTACCCCACTTGTGAGTTGCATCTCTTCTGACTGTAAACCATTTACTGCCACTCTCTGTTTTCTGCCCACCAACCAGTTTGCCACCCAGTTGACCATCTTCTGACCCACCCCAAGCCTACCCATCTTATTAATCAAACTTCTATGTGGAGCAGTATCAAAAGCTTTGTTGAAGTCAAGGTAGGTGACATCAACTGCACCCCTGCACAGAGTAATGAGCTGCAAACCTGGTCAACTAGGTTTGAATCCCAGTCAGCACTTCCATACTGTGTGACCATGAGCAAGTCACTTAACTTCCCTGTGCTCCCAGGATGCACCTGGAAACAAGTATCTTTCCAGGCCAAAACATTGTAAAATAAAAAAAAGTGCCACATGGCCACCTCGAAAAAGTTCTACTTGTATGTGCAAAAATGTATCCTGTCTAAATATTCTTAAAAAAATATAATATTACTTTGAACAACCAGAATTATTATTAGTAAACACATTGTTGTATTAGATAATATTATACAGTATATTACCAAATAAGTAATACTTTGGAATAAACTGGTATATAGACAAGGCAAGGCAATTTTATTTACAGAGTGCCCAATCCCAGGGACTCACGTGCCTTACAATCATGGATGACTACAGAGAGAACACATAGATATCATGAGAATGTTAAAATATCAAAATGTTAAAACACATCACCAGATCAATACATTAAGTTAACCAGATGGGTCTTCAAATACATAAAAAAAAATTAGCGGGGGGGCTATTAGTTAAGGAGGAAGTGCATTCCATACAGTAAGAATAGGGCAGCAATCCCGAAAAACTGATCCCCTGAAGATTTCAGCCAAGATCTGCGCACGGAGAGAAGATGCACTTTTGACGACTGAAGTGGGCTGCCAGGAGTGTACAGGATCAGAAGGTCTTTTAGGTAGCTTGGGTCCATACCATGCAGGGCCTTGTACATTAATAACCATTCCTTGAAACTGATGTGCCATTGAATGGGCAACAAATGCAAGTAGTGGAGAACCAGCATTATATGCTAAGACGAAGGTCTCAGCCATGTGTGAGCTGCCACATTCTGGACCTCTTGCAGATGTTGCACCAACCTTGCTGACAATGCAAGGTAAAGGATGTTACAGCAATCCAGTCTAGATGGGACCATGGTATGCACTAGGGTCAATCGGTCAGCAGGTAAAGGAAAGGGCTGGACCCTAGTGATGTTGTAAATAGGGAAAATGCAACTGCAGACAATTGTTGCCACCTAATGTTCTAGTGTGAGCTTGGAGTCCACAGTGACCTCCAGATTCTGATCCTATTCAAAGCTTCAAGTATGGCACCATTTAATAATGATAAAGCAGCATCCACACAGTTCATGATCCATACACGCCTTGTTCCACCAGCAGCACCTCTGCCATTGAAAGACTGAGCCTAAATCAGCTGGCAGCTATCCAGTCTGGAATTTCCTCAAGGCACTCACTCAGTCTAAAGACTGTAGCACCCCTGTTAGCCACAGAAGACACACACAGCTGGGTATCATCTGCAGAACAATGAAAACCACAGCTTTAACATCTAATGATTTCACTCCATGGCAGGATATACACATCAAACAACATAGGAACCAGAATTGCATTCTCAGGCATCCCACAACAGAGCACAGAACTCCTCAAGATGTAAGATCTCAGTGTTACCTGTTGCCTCCTGCTGGATAAATAAGACTCAAACCACCAAAGCACCATTCCCATGAATCCTACATAGTGCCTCAGTCACACCACTAGCACGCCGTGGCCCACTATGTTAAATGCAATGGAAAACTCAAGCACAATCAGAGAGGAAGAAAGTACATTATCCATTGCTAGGTGGAACTCACAGTGAACCTTGATGAGGGCAGTCTCAGTTCTGTAGCAAGGTTAGAATCCAGACAGGAATGGATTGTCAACACCATATTTTTCCAGACATTCCAGCTGCACCATCATCACATTCTCAATTACCTTCTATAGATTGGGAAGGTTCAAGACATGCCTTAAATTTGAGAGATCACCTGGATCCAAGGAGCATTTGAGAAGCAGCTTCACCACCACCACCATCTTCACAGTGGAAGGGAAAAATCCTCCTTGAAGGAGCACTGGATAATCTTCTCAACAATAAGATCCAAGGGCACTCAACACCTGAAAAGAAGCTGAGTTTGCCCCAGAACCAAATTACAGTAAGTAGGGCTCAGCCTCAAAAGCACATGGAAGATTTCATCCACCAGCACCAGCTCAAATATAGTATAACTCTCAGATATATTATAGTAAAGCCCAATGTGCTTATTTTAACAGATGTTTACCTACTGAAGGAGTTTTCCTTTCTTAATAGTGTAAATCATTCATTACAAAAACTCACATGCACAAACACATATTATGTTCAGTATAATTGTAATTAAGGTTAATTATGAACTTCACTGACTGTTCATCACACAAATCCACATTCCGATTGGCTCACTAGTGGCCCTTCTACCAGAGATGATGGACCACTAGTACAAATATACTGCTGGAGCAGTTCAAGGCATTTAGCTCTACTATTGTCTCAAAAGGCCCAATCTACCCCAACCCCTTTCCCTGGACAAAACACACCTGATACCAATCTTGAGAGGAAATGGTCACAACCATATATTTATTTTTTACAACTGCACTTTTTTACAGAAAGGCATTACATGCACAGTTCAGGAGTCTCATACCAAGCATCCCTAGGCCTCCACAGGTCCCTTCCACTATGAAGGGACATCTCAAGAGGATCCCAGGGATCAAGTGTATGCTCCTCAGAGACACCCAGCTTCTGAGGAAAGTGGGAAACCTCAGGTCAGGTGTGTCATAGGAACATAAGTCAGGAAGCATACGCAGACCAGGAGAAATTATAAAATTCATATTATAAATTACAATAAAATAAAGAAAAATAAAATTTTACAGGATAGCTCATCATACTGGCAGTACAAACAAAGAAAGTGATACATCTAAGAGTCTCCCTCTCAATTTAAATTCCAGTTCTCTATCTGTTTCTCTAAACAAAACATTGCTCTCTTTATATAAGATGCCTTTTCCTGAAAGTTTAAGCTCTGCATCCTAATTGTTATAAGTTGAATCCCTGTTTCTTACAAAATGTACCAGAAATGTGTCAATTTCTTTCCTGAGGTTAGTGTGATGAGTACATCTAGTCTCTAACAGGTACAACAAAATAAAACATTCTGTCCCAGAGCTGGACTCCTCTTGACAAATCTGTTAACACACCTGTGGAGGTCAAACTGCATCTCAAGGTCAACCACCTCTATTACAAATTGCTATTTTTTAAGATACCCAAATAGCAGGAGTGGAAGGAGCCACGACACCAAGATGGCCAAGTGAGGAACGGCTGTAATGGTGCAAGCTCTATCTCCCACATGGTGGGCATCTAAACAGTCTGATATCCTGAGATGGCTTCCAGACAAAAACAGGTAGCATAAATTAAAAAGTATGGCTCCTCTGAAGTGGCAATGACCATAGTGTTAAAAGCAGTCTGTACGGACAGAGTTTAACATGTTTAAATAAATCTAAATTGGTACACCAAGCAAGAGACCTTACTGAACACTTCATTCAGAGAAAGAAACAAGCTAGAAAAAGAGGGATGGATGGACAAGCTAGCCCTGAGTAGATGCCAGGCATGGGCTCTAAACAAATGAGGAGAACGAGAACCCAATTCAAGCAGCTACAATTATCGACTAATCTCCAAACTGTTTTGGCAACTTCTGCAGTTCATAAGCTCATATGTCTGTTATTGCTTACACCTGCAAAGAAAGGAGATTATATAGCAACATCACTTAAACATGAATAAAACTGTAACTTGGAGAAATTCTGATACTCAGCAACAGCTTTTGTCATCAGAGAATATGGATAATGACACTGAAAATGTCACATCTACCAGCCCCATGCCGAGCAACCTGCTTAACTCACAAATTAAATCAGCAACACAACAACAGGTTAGTCCTTTGCCTGATTCAAATGATTTTGTGAATGAACATCAGGGTGTTTGTAAATATACTACAAACAGTCAAAAATCTCCAATTGAAGCTGTTATTACTTCACCCAAAATCAGACATAACTTACCTAGTTCTTTGGGAGATAGCTCAACTCTGCCTATATTAGATGCAGCTATTATACAAAGTAGTAATTTGGCTGCCAGTAAAGGTGATGTTGATAATAACAACTCTACAGAAAAGGTTGCAGAAATAAATATTGAAGCTACAATAGCACTACTAACTCAATTTAACAATGAGTTAAAATCTGATATTCAAAAAGGATTTGATTCCATAAACATTTCTCTACCAGAGCTTAATAAAACGATCTCTAGGTTAGGAGAGAAAATGGCTGCACTTGCTTTGCACAAGGACCAAATTGAAAACAGGATTAGCACCATTGAAGACAAAATTGCACCCGCTGCATAAAACTGTGCTGGAACAAGCAGAACATTTAAAAAGGCTGCAGAAACAAATTACAGAGCAAGAAGACCATTCCATGAGAAATACTTTAATGCTCATATATGTTCCAGAAGGGATAGAAGGCTATGGGGACCCAAAACCCTTTTTTGAAAACTTTCTTACTTTTGCAATGGGCCTGAAATTTCCTGAGGAGAAAATTACAATTGACAGAATTGATACATGGAGACAAGCTAACCCAATGAGCAAACAGTTTTCCATAGTGAGCTCCATCAAATATCTGGGGGTAACACCTGACCCCCAACTTGACATGGGTAATCATATCCTTAACATCTGCAGGGCGGTAAACTGCAAACTGGGTCTGGCCTATAGGGCCAAGTATAACTCACACGGCAGCAGGGCTTGCCCTAGCGAAGGGTGTGCTCTTCCTCCTCAGCTATGGGCCACCCCATTTGCTCACCTCCAAAGACACATCTCACCCGGTGGTACACTGCTTACAATAACATTTGTCATTTTGCCTTGGCTGCCCCCCGACTCACCCACCATTGTGAGCTATATGAGAAACTCTGCTAGCTCTCACCAGCTAGATACCTTGATTTTGGTTTGGGATGCCTCTCTGGGAAAGTGATCAGAACTAGCACCCCCCAGGGGCTGGCCCGGGCTCTGCCTAAACTGAATCCCACCCCCTACCAACTTAGGTCTCTCACATCAGGGATGCTCAAAGTCCCTCCTACCCGGACCCTCATGGGGGATCGGGACTTTGCCATAAGTGCACCCAGACTCTGGAATTCACTGCCTGTGGATATCCAAGCTGCCCCCTCTTATCTGAGTTTTTGAAATTCCATGTGGGATTTCCTAAAACTAGCATCAGAGTGTGACTGCCCCAAACCTCCCTAGAGTAAAGTGTTATATTGTTTTGTCTGAACCTCCCCAGGGTGTCTCCATTGAATTCCTGGAGATATTTTCCCCACTGTATCAATGACTTCTGACTACTCCTGCCTAAAAAGCCTTGGGCATTTTCACACCCATTATTGCTCCACGGTCATAGGCTAGCCATGACATATTGCACCTTGGTCACTTGGTAGAAACTTGTACTACCAAGTGTTTCTGTTTCTGTCTAACAAGTGCATATTTAGAAAAATGTGATGAGCTGTATATACCTGTCTGCGATCCAACTAGCCTAGGGGGCGTATACGACAATGTTATAAGTTATATTATGACCAATCCAGTCCTTGAGCTATGCTCCACTCCTATGTATGATGACCTGTATATATCTGTCAATTGAACTAGCTAGTCTAGAGTGTATAATCTGAAATGTTCTTACTACTATATGTTTCCCCTGGTGTCAAATGATGTATTTCCCACATGTTTGTTTACTGTGACAAAAAACTGTACTCTGTCACATCTCCTTGACTGTTGTTCCTCATGTTATATTCTCCCGGGTCGTTCCTGAAAATAGGCATAATACTTGTCTAGTGTACTTACCCGATAAACAAAAACTAAATAAATATTGTTCACCATATATAAAAAATAGTCTAGAATTGATTTCTTTTTGGTCTCAGACTCTTTAAGTTATGTGGTAAAGGATATGAAATATAAAAATATTACAATTTCTTTTTTTTTTTTTTTTGCAATTAATATTTTATTGAACATTTTAAACATACAATTGCGGGAGCAATACCAAAATAATCGGTAACATGCAATTAGTTAGATATAGCCAACATTCAAGGTAACTTCTAGCGAGAAAAGAAAGCACATATTTCCCGCAATCCCTCCCAACCCCCCATCCCCAACCCTCCACCCCCCCAAAAAAAGGCACTGCAAATAATAATTGGATCAAAGGCAGAAAAGAAGAAGAAGGGCTTCTTTGGACAAGATTCTCTATTTATAAGACACTTCCAGAGGAGACCAAATTTTTTCAAAGCGGGGTAACACATTATGCAGTATAGCAATCATCCTCTCAGTTCTAAGAGAGGAAAGGAGCTCCGTCAACCATTCAGAGTATGAAATAAGGCGAGGATCCTTCCAATATCTCAATACCAATTTTTTAACTGCACCAGCAATCAAGGATATATGGAATTTCCTCTGTTTAACCCTGCAACCCGACATATCTCCTAATAAACATACTTCCGGAGTGAAGAGATCCTCTAAACCCAATAACGGGTCTGTTTTACTTTTGATTTCGTTCCACAGAGGAGCTATGTTAGGGCATACCCAGAAAATATGTAAAAGATCACCCCTTCCTTACCATCTATAGCACCAGGTTCCTTTACTAATTTTAAATCCTTCAATTTCTGAGGTGTATAATAAATATTATGCAGTATTTTGAATTGCATTAATCTAAGATGGTCTTGTTGTATCCATTTATGACAATTTTGCCAGATATGCGTCCAATTCCACGACATGTTAGGAAATATTTTGGCCCAATATGAAGTGGGTGCCAGGTTATCTTTAAAGGCCCAGTTAAACAATGTTGAGTAAATCTTGGAAATAGCTTGTGGGGCACCAACAAATGTACTAAGATCTTCCCAAAAGGAAATACAAGGCGAGTAAACCAACTTGGTACCAACTCTTTGAATCAGGGCATGGCGCAGTTGGTATATTTTGAAAATGTCTTTTTGGAGCAAATTAAACTTCCCCAGTATCTGCTCTGTTGAGATCACACTACCGTTCATGTTTATGAAATCTTTCATAGAGCAAGCGGCTAACATAGGCAACCAGTTCTGTTTAATAGTCTGGTACCCTATCTTCCAGTGCGGGTTTCCCCAAACAGGCTGATCCCAATCCCATATGTGATCATATTTCAAAAAATTACATAGCTGGTTGTGTATTCTAAGCGAGAGTTCAACAGGTGATTTTTTCAGTGATGGAGGGAGCATACGTAGAGGGATATAAAGCAAAGCCTTAGGGTTCATATCTAGACTTTTAATGAGGCTAAGCTCTAAGTGAACCCATAGTGGGGTATAGCCCGTATTCCTGGCAGTGCTGTCATAACACATCCATCTCCCATACTTATTTAAATGTGCCACCCAGAAATACAACGCAAAATGAGGCATTCTTAGTCCGTCAAAGTCTTGGGGCTAATTTGGAATACGACATTCTGGCCTTTTTGTGACCCCATACAAAATCAGCCAGTTCACCGTGAAGTTTCTTGAACCAAGAGAGGGGAATCCAGATATTTAACATAGATAAGGGGTAAAAAAGTCTGGGAAATATATTCATTTTTATAATATTTATTCTCCCCCATAAAGACAGAGATAGTTGTGCCCATCTCTTAAGATCAAGTTTGATATTTTGGAGTAAAAGTTCTAGATTGAGCTGATGCGATTTAGCCTGAGTATTCGTTACAGAGAGACCTAAGTATCTAAAAGATTTAGATTCCCAGCCTAAACCAAGTGTAGTTATGACCGTTTTAAATACTCTGTTATTTAAGGGGTACACAACAGTTTTGTCTTGGTTAAGTTTATAATTAGATAGTCTGCTGAAATTTTGAATAATCTCCAGTAATTTAGGGATGGAGTATTCAGGTTTTGAGACATAAATTAGTAAATCGTCGGCGTAAGCCGTGACCTTAATTGTACAACCTCTCAAATTAATACCTGAAATCCCAGGGGATACCACTATACTCCTTATCAGGGGTTCCATATACAAATTAAATAATAATGGAAGAAGGGACAACCCTGTCTTGTACCGACTTGTAATTTAAAGGCATTGAAATAGCCCCATTACACATAACCTAGCTGAGGATCTGTATACAGTGCTTTCGAATCCATTCCACGAACTTTCTTGGGAAACCAAATTTGTACATAGTCTCAAAAGATAGTTCCAGTGGACTCTATTGAAAGCTTTCTCAGCATCTAAGGAAACCAGCGCCATTGGTATCTCAGTCTCCTCAGAAGCCGAAGAACATGTGCCAGAGTTCTAAAATGGTCAGAGGAGGATCTGCCCTTCATAAAACCCACTTGTTCTGGACCGATCAACTTTGGGATTACCGGTTGATAAGAACAGCCAGTATTTTAGCCAATATTTTAATATCATAATTCAACAATGAGATTGGCCTATAGTTGGCTGGATTCTCCGGTGATTTGTTAGGTTTGGGTATTAATACTATAAGGGCTTGATAAGTAGGAGTCTATTTTTTTGCCAGTTAGAATATACTGGAACAGTTCGAGGAGAATCGGGGACAGCTGGGTAGTGAAGGTTTTATAGAAATTAGGCGAGAAACCATCTGGCCCGGGGGTTTTATCCAGTGCCAGATCTTTAATGGCCGCCTCAACCTCCTCCTGCGTAATCTCCAGAATCAGCCCTGCTTGATCTGATTCACTGAGATTTGAGAAAGGTAATCTATTTAAGAAGGAGGAAATATCCCCTGTGGCCGGGGGTACCTGCATGTCTGCATAAAGAGCGGAAAAGTACTTCTGAAAGATCAAAGCTATATCCTCAGGGTAGTTTTATAATCCCTCCTCATCTGAGAAAATACCCTCTATCAAGAGAGGCTTCAATTGGAGAATACGCTGGCCAAATATTTTACCCGCTTTTTCGCCTTGGTCTACATATTTTGCCTTAGTTTTGATAATGGCCAGTTCTGCCTGTTCCTCAGCAATTTTAGATATGCATCCTTTGTCTTTATTAGCTTTATTTTCACCTCTTCAGTAGGAGTACTGAGATATTCCTGCTCTAGCATCTTAATTTGCTCTAATGCTCTCTCCATAGCAGTTCTTTTTCTTTCTTTTTGCACTGCCTGGCTAATTAGTATTCCTCTCATATATGCTTTGAATGCTCCCCAAAGAATATCCGGCCTGGTCTGCTAGGGACGTTAAAGTGAAAATTCCTTAATTTGAGCTGACAGATATTGGCTGTTTTAGGATTCCTCAACATCTGATTATTAATCTTCCATCTATTACTTTTCCGGATTAAGGAAGGCAGAAAAACTGTAAAATCTACAGCTGAGTGATCTGAGAGAGGGGCAGCAACAATTACTGAACTGAGAGCCCCAGGGAGTAGATTGCGAGATACCAAAATATAGTCTAATCGGGAGAGCGACCCATGAGACGAAGAAACAAATGTATAGCTTTTTTCCTGAGGATGAAGAACCCTCCAAACGTCTGCTAGGCCTAATTGGTCAACCAACTCCCTAAAAGCTCGAGAAGCCGGAGTAACCAATGTTTGTGCCCTAGGCGCTCTGTCTAAGGTGGAGTCAAGTACCGCTTGAAGTCACCGCTATTACCATGTGAACATGGGCAAAGGGTTGTAAGACTTTGAGCAATTTGATGAAAAAATCCTGGGAGTCCGAGTTAGGCCCATAAATTGCTCCAAGCAATATAATTTTGCCCTGTAACTTGCCCTGAACAATAATGTATCTTCCTTCATTATTCTGGATAACTTTAATGGGGACAAACTGCAAAGATCTGTGGAACATTAACATAACTCCTCTGCTCTGCGTGGTACCCTGCGATGAAAAAACCTTTCCGATCTGAAGTCTCCTCATAGCATTACTCTCTTCTTGTAATAGATGTGTTTCTTGTAGGAATATTATCTTAGCTTTCATTGTTTCAATATATTCCAATATTTTAAATTGCTTGACTTTATCTCTTGCCCCTTTAACATTCAATGTAATCATTTTTATTGCCACATCCATCCCCATTTCCAGTAGAGTCTTATAACACATGATATTTGCATATTTATCCGTTCACCATAGGTGTATTTGCAGGCCTTGTGTACCCCCCCCAGTATATAAAATCCAAAACCCAATATACCCAATAAACCCCCACCAACCCACCTCTACTCTCATGGTTCATGATGACAGTCCACTTGGCCCAATCTCCCCCACTCTTCCCACCCCCCTCCATCCATATATTTACCATTATCCCAGTAATTATTGACCCAGTTTTATTAATTATTCTTGTTGAACTATGTTATTTAACCATAATTGCCTATCCCAATCCTCCCCTTAAACCTAACAAAGTTCTCTTGGATAAATCAGCGAAGAGTTTATACTAAACCCCCCACTGATTTTTGAGATATGCTATCCAATTGGATAGCCATCCTTACATATCCAAAGCTGAGGCACTTTCGGATTGTCCAACCATCAACCATGAGTCTTATAGCATTACCTCCTTAGCATTAGAAAAGCAAATATTTATCGATTTTCCAGCTTGTACCTCAAGGGATACGGAGAGAAACCAAAAAAGTAATGTATACTGCCTTATAGCTATTGATTACCCAACCTGCACAGTGGTTAATCCCCCAATGCTATTACAGGCAAGTAATCCGTACCCCACCAACATAGAGCATCACATAGTGGCGACCTAGAGCCCCAAAAAACAGCACATAGTTGATCTAATCGCTATTATTCTTGGCAGTTCAGAGAACGGAGGATAAAATAATCTGGCCATTTGGGGAATTACCCACTTTATTACAATACTTAATAACGGGAGGAGAGCGTCATAACTAATTTTAAAATAACTTGATCCTCTGGTTAATACATAATGGTATACTAAATGGTGGTGTCTGGCGCCCTCTTGTGGCCAAGTTATTAAGCCCTGTAGTACCATCTTTCCACCTAATCCTGGGATTTTCCTCGAAATGTTCTCGTTGTACTAATCATTAAATGTGCCAGCTAATAGTAACGCGTCGCACATTCCTCTGATTCGGGAAATGCAGAATGTGCTTCTTCCAATGAGGCATAAAAGCAAACCCACTTTCAAGCCAAGACACCTAGAGGACTTAAACAGAAGCCTGTGCTTTAGTCGCAAGTAAGTACATCCTTGAACCCTTCTGAAAAGCACTAAATATGCCTGCTTTGTTTCTGCTGGCATTTGTCCGTGCAGCCTTACATGTTTAATTCCATGGCCATCCAGGATGTAGCTGAGCCAGTTCACAGCGGTAGCATTTTTACCAAATACAAAAAGTCTAATGCCAAACTTTACAGCGGAAAGGGTTTATCTGGTCTGTAGCAGTTCTATAGATTTTGTGCACCTTTCAATTTCTTAATTATTTGTTTGACGTGTGGCATGCAAAAGTGAAGACTTTTACTTTGATTTTCGGTGATACTTCCGAACTCTGCGATTTCACTCAGTAGTTCTCCCATTCCACCGGGAGACGTGGCATCAAATACAGCCAGCTGAACTTTTCCTTCACGCATAATTAATGGGAGTGAAAGAATTTCAGTGAGTTGACGAGCATACTGTACCAATCCTTCAAGCTCCCAACTAACAGTGTGAATGCTTCATCCAAAATGAGATAGAGCAAGTTGTTTAATATTACAAAGCTCGCGAAAAGTGCTCCACAGGGCACCAGGTATTGCTATTAATATGTCGCTTGTATTGCTTGAGAGAGCCTCTCTGATATTATCTATTCTTCTACCCTCTCCAATCATTTCTACTGAACTATTTATATGATTTCAGACAGGTATTAGCCCCATAACAAACCTGGTCTAGAAGCTCTCTGGAAGGAACCACTATAACAATTCGTGGACTCGTACTGTTCACATCTATACTGTTTAAACTTACAAATTTTAATTTGTGCATTTGGGGTGACGGATGACTTAACGTTTGTTGCTCCCTATTTCTGTTGCATAAAATCACGATCCTTCCTTTTAATAATGTAGGTATGGCCCGTAACTGAGCTCTCGTTGGGCAAAGTACTACTTCGTGGTGTTTAGCGCTACCTACAGTTTGAGCCGAGCCCAGCAACTTAAAGAATGGCATTTTTTGTATGAGTTCTCTGCTTCTTCTGCCAAAATAACAGGGAGTTCATTCTGAGTGTTAAATATAGTAATATAGTTTCCTGTAGACTTCTTGTGTTTCCAACCCTTGACAACAGGAGCTGGCTGTTCAAACTCCCCATATATATAGCTGGAATGCTGGCTCAGCTCGGAAGCGGGATATCTTATCTTCGGCTAGGTAAATAAACATAACATCCTAAGAATCAGCCCATGATGTCTTCTACAGAGACCACACAGAAAATTCAGCTTTTGAGTTCATGAAACCCCAAACATAAAACTTTAAGCTGTATAATGCCATGTTGTGTCATCGGTTATCAGGTATTCTTGAATAAATTAGGGAACGAAGTTTGCAGGTCCAATGATGCGGTTTCCACCGTCTCGAATGTCTTCCATTCTTCACCAATCAGTACTTGGAATTTTACCGGGTATCCCATGCGAATTTGATGCCTGCTGCAATCAATTTGTTTATCAGAGGGTGAAAAGTAGCTCTTTTTGCGGATTGATAGTGGTAAATCCTGCGCCACCTAATCTTGGCCCCTTCCCAACTTAATTCTTTGGCTTCTCTAGCTTTCGTTATAAAAAGATGTCGCTCCTGATAGTTGAGGAAATGAAATATTAGAGTACGTGGCGGAGCATTGGGTGGGGGCAGTGGTCGTAAAGCACGATGAGCTCTTTCGATTATATATGAGGGCCCAAATGGTGAAGGCCCCGCTATTTTCTCTACCAACCTCTGCACAAATTTGACCGGGTCTGTACCCTCCGCTTTTTCAGGCAATCCAATGATCACCGCATTGTTGCGGCGACTTCTTCCCTCCAGGTCTTCTACTTTTAGTTCCAGCTTGGTGACTTTTTGTTTTAGTTGGGTCAGCGTAGCGTCTAACCTTTCCTTATTATTTTCCAGCGATCGTATTCTTACTTCATTATCAGCTGTTCTTCGGGTGTTGTCCTCCAGTGCACTAGTAAGATTTTTTATTTCATTTGCCATTTCTTGCATTTCTGCCTTAAACGGCTGAAACTCCTCCAAGAATCTTGTTAAGGTAAGAGGCTCCTCTTCTCCCGTTCCCGAGTCAGAGCTCTGCGGCTGGTGAGAGGGCAAAGCCCTGGATTTTTTCGCGGCCTTCTCTGGCGTCGCCGGCGGGTTATGTTTAGGAGGTGTTTTACGCATTTCTGCCTCCATAAACACTTCTGTTTTGTTTAAGAGGTCGTCCTATCATTCAGTCACTATACTAGCAAGTTCAGAAGAGATCAGGAGTAGGAATTAGGCTATTTTGGAGGAAGGGTGGTCGGAGCTCCTGGAGAAAGCAGCTATACAGTGCTCTGCATCACGTGACTCCCCAAAATATTACAATTTCTGATCATGCACATGTGACTCAAAGTATATTTACTCACATGGGGAAACTACATAACATATTTAAATTAGATCCCATTTTACTGAAGGATGAAAGTTATATAAAGGTAATGCAACAAGAAATACCATCATTTTTCAATAACAATGATAATACAAACACATCAATGATATGGATCTGGAACACATTTAAGGCTTATATCTGTGGTATCTCTATTGCCTTTAATAATACTGTAAATAGAAAAAGAAACCAAGACAAATCAAAATGAAAGAATTGGAAAACCAAATTACAGTAAAAGATGAATTATATAAAAGCAATACAGAATCCGCCATACTACAAGAATTTTTGCCCTTAAAAAAATCCTACAACATATGTGCTACTCTAGAGGCAGTACACCAACTAATCTTAACACAAATAAATACTATGCCAAAGGTGAAAAACCAGACAAAACATAGTCATGGTGACTTAAAAAAGAACAAGAAGATAAACAAATTAATAGTATTAGAAAAAAAGATGGAACTACAGCCAAGGACCCAGAAGAAATAAATCAGATGTCCAAAAAGTGCTATAAAAACCTATACACCTCTGAAAGTAAGGATGACCCTGGTGAAATTGAGACCTTTTTATCCAAATTAAATAATCCAAGATTAACACAAGAAGATAGATTGGCCTTGGAAAAATATATAAAAAATGAAGAAATAGAATTAGCTATCAATAAGTTATCAGTTGGTAAATCACTTGGTCCAGATAGCCTTCCTTTGGATTTTTATAAAACATTTTCACATGTTGTGATTCCTCAACTTAAAATGGTATTTGATTATATTCTTTCCCAGCAAATATTGCCTCCATCATACAAAGAAGCTATCATATGCTTATTTAAAAAAAAAAGGATAGGATAGGGACCCCCTCAATCCAGGCTCATATAGTCCAATTTCTCTTATAAATGCTGATGCTAAAATATTAACAAAAAGTCTGGCCAATCAGATAGATCAGATACCTTCTACCACCATTCATCAAGACCAGAATGGATTTATTAAAGCACCATACCAAAAGACCAGTATTAGACTTACTGTACACTCAATCTGGTCAACAAATTCAAAATCGAGAATTATGCCAAGATGGTGTTCAACCAGATTGAGTGGAAATTGTTAAGTACAGTATTAGAGAAACTTGGTTTTGGACCTAATTTTAGAACATGGATTAGTGTATTATATTCAGAGCTGTATGTTAGAGTTAGGACTAATAGAGACCTTTCCAACCCCATACAGCTACACAGGGGGACAAGACAGGGATGCCCTCTATCACCTTTGATTTTTGCTATAGCAATAGAGCCACTTACAATAGCCATTAGAGACTGTAAAGATATAAAAGGCTTAAATGTGAAAGGTATCAAGCATAAGATCAGCTTATATGATGATGGTTCATTGATTTATTCAAACTATATGAATCAGAGTTTCCCACCTCTAAATAATTTAATAACCTCCTTTGGTAACTTGTCAGGATACAAAATAAATGGAAAAATCAGAGCTGATGGAATTTAAAATCATGTTGACCTATTCCAAAACCTAATTATTGCAGATATCAGTAAGGTGAACCAAATAAAATATTTGAACATCCTTATAGGTCAAGATTAAATGATGCTATTTGAAATTAACTTTGTTCCTTTATTAAATAAGATTCAGGCAGAATTAGAACATTGGCAAACCTTACCACTCACCCTAATCAGGCATGCTAACATGATTAAAATGAAAGTCTTACCTGGAATCTTGTTTTTATTTCAGAACATTCTAATACCCATCGAAGATCAATTTTCATTCAAATAGAAAGAATGATAAGTTAATTCTTATGGAAAAGTAGTAAATCTAGGATAACATTACATACTTTATATTGCCCTAAAAAAAAAAGGTGGCCTTTCCCTACCAAATGTTTATTGGCATTATCTGTCAGCCAATGTGACTCCTTTACACTCATGGTTCCATAAAGACTCATCCTGTCAGGTAGAGGCAGCATCCTGCCCATATAGCAATATTAAGCATGCATTATATGCTGGCCCATACAGATCAAGAGTGGATTCATTGTGTCAGAGTACGATTATGGCCTCCAGGGCATGGGATAAAATACTACAGCTCCTGAACATAACAAAACATATCCATAAACTCCCCAACATATCTCAACTGTTATTTTGGACATTCCACTGCATATCAGCATTATAAGATATGGTATAATAAAGGTCTTTCCGAAATTTGCAATCTTTTTTAACCACAATGGGTTGTGTGATTTTCAAGCATTAAGAAACACATTTGCTCTTCACAAAATTGATTTTTTATATCTACAAATTAGAAATGATATTACAAAAGACTTGAGAACTGGGGAATCCCCAGAACTAAAACTACTTGGAACAATTTTTGTCTAGTAATATTAGGCCAAATATTATGTCAAGAATTTATGGATTGATCATATCTAAATACACCCATTCCCTTCCTGATCTAAAATATAAATCACAAGAAAAGGTTAATATACAAATCCCCAACCAGGAATGGCAAAGAATTATTGACTACTCGGGATGGGATTAATTCCATCCAAGTTGCAACAAATATATTTTTATGTATTATGTAGGATATATCTTATACCCCATTGATTACATTTGATGAATCCCAAAATCAACAACACATACCCAAGATGAATTAACTCTACAGGGACACTGGAACATATGCTATTAACTTGTCCAGGTCTTAAGGTATTTTGGACAAAAATATTAGTAACATTGAATCTGGCAAATGGGATACCACTGGTTAAATCAGTTTAATCCATTATCTTGGGAACTGGGCAGGCATATAAATCTTGCACTTCATATCAAAAAACCTTAGCAATTTGGGGAATAATCAATGCATTTAAATGTATCCTCCTACAATAGAAGGATTGTCAACCACCACAGTTTCAAGTATGGATGAACATTATGATATCAATCCACTGAATAGAAAAGGTTTGTTATGTCCTTATCAAAAGGACAAATAAATTTGACCAAATAGCGACTTAATTTAGTAGTATAATTAATACCACTGAAGTTTGAGATATGCTAAATTAATAACCTGATTAAAATAATACCTCTATAGTAAAACAGACCAACATTGTGACAAGTCTTTATTCCAATCAAATTCATTCATTTTTCTACTTAAATACTAAGGACCCCATATTCAAAAGTCCCAGGCTGCATTGTGCAAGTGCCTGCGCCATGCAACTGAGATCCACTGGTAAAAAATAATGAGATATTCAGAAGACGCACCATGACATGCGATCGTGTGAGTCCAGCTGAATATCCTGAAGATGCACAATCATGTAGATGCGCGGTGCAGCAGATGACCTAAGCCCCATGTTGAGCATAGTGAAATGAGTGATGCAAAGCCACTTGCACGGTGTGCAAAATTGCAATATTCAGCCTCATTGCACATTCCAAGTCCATTCCATACATGCACAGCTCATTACTGTAATGTAGTCAGGCTGCATATCCCAGGCATGCTCAGTTCCAGATTTGCAGTGCTGCTCCACCACCCCACAAAAGTGAACAGGAAGTACTGCAGCCAAGTAGGCAGGTGTGATGAAATCTTTGTGTGTGGATGGGTGGGTGGGTGGACTGCATTGGCCTGGGTACAATGCCATTACCCATAGCCATGTATAGTGTCAGACTGTGGTAAAGGGGGTGCCCACCTGGACAGTGGCCACAGGGACCCACCTGGACAAGCAACAAAGGAGGGCACAGGGTGACACAGTCTGATTGGTATACCACATGCATGTGATACACCAGCCCCATGTACTGCATACAGTCACCTGCAGTGCCCCACACACACCCATATGAGAGGAATATGGTGATAACTGCAAGGGATGGCAGTATGCAGATGGTGACCAGGTACCCAGGTGGGTGGGTCCCACCTGTGTGCACCTATGGTGTACCACTGTGGGTGTGTGCCATGGGTCAGTCCCTAGCCCAAGCCATGTGACCACTGGTATCACCACCAGGCTACCTGGCACCATTGCCACAGACATTACCCTGGGTGCATGCCACCACTGAGTGGCACCCTGCAGACCACATGGGTGCAGGTTATGCCCCTGGTACATGTACTGCAGTGTGGCTGTCCTCTCTGCTGGTGTGGTCGGGAGGCAACCCAATGCAATGGCATGTGGCTACTGGCTGTCTATGCCCAGGGTGCAGTGTGGGGGGTTGCCCTTTGGATGGTGCCAGTGGTGACATGGCATCTGTGGCTCTGGGTACATGCATCCTGGCATGACTGCTGTGTGTGGGTGCCTGGAGCATGTTCTGGTGCACCTCCAAGGACTGTCTCCAGATGGCCTGCTTGCAGTTCTATGGCCTGCCTGTGGGTGATTGGTCAATTTAGGCCATCCTTTTGTTTGCCAAACTTTGGGTGGCTCATTTCTGAGATGCGCAGCAGAGGCAATGCAAAATTTGGGTAAATATAGCGATGTGCAGCATATTTATGGAATCACCCTCTTTATTTGCACCGCATACATTATTTCTGTGTGATGGTGCATTCGGAAATGTATAACTCATCTCTCCCTTTTGAAAATCGTGCTTCTGTGCATTTTCTGAGATGCACCATGCATCTTTTTTTTGGGCCACGCATCTCCTTTAAAAATGTGGGCCTAAAAAATCCCATATTCCCCAAAATACATTAAGAAACAGAAAGTAATAATTTCACACCTGAATATGCTGTAAATGTTAAAATAATTTCTAAGAAGTTTGCAATGAGATTTTGCCTTTCTATGTATTATAATATTATTTAAAATAAAATTGAAAAAAAAGAACCCCAAATAGCTTTCTGAAATCATTTCAACAAGATGAATATATACATTTGCAAACCAAGGGATCCCAGTTTCACATAAAAATTCACAATTTTTGGGAAATACTATTCATTACTCTTTCACCTGAACTGGGTCTCTGGGTCCTAAGGCGCCCTTTCATGCCAACCATGGGGGGGTCTGTGTGGACCGAAGCAGATCCCCCTTTCTTCTTGAATTATTCCTTCTTGAGAGAATCCCATGCTGTGCCCTATTTGAAATGACTGTGACAATCATATTCAATCTGTTTTGTCCTTTGGAGGAGGTGAAAACCCTCTTTAGAGAAAAACTGAGAAAAAGACATCCCTGACCCCTATCATAAGGCAAAATGGAATAGAGCCAGGCAAACTTTACATACACACCAGCTAGGTGCCCTAGCCAGTTAGTATGTGAGATTGTCTGGCTTTATACATTTTGTGTACTTTCCCTTCTGTTAACATTTCTTGATACTTTTGAGAAAGTTATAGCAATTCTGTGCAGTAGTTATTTGCTTCTGTGATAGTGTGCTGTATGTTTTGCTGCTTTATAGCTCTAGGGAGTTGGACAGAGTAGCAGGAAGATGAATTCTTTCATGAGCAGCCAATTCCAAGGAATAGCATGGCCTTGTGGTAGCCACCATCTGATACAGTCACTGGCAGGTGTAAACATGGTATCAGTTGTGACTATTAGTCCCTCTCCTTCATGGTATGGGCATAAGCATTACAAGACAAATGTCCTGGGCGGGTTCCCTTCACTGTCAGTTCAGACTGGTAGATGGAGGCCAGTCAGGTGAAAATTCAGAGAAATAAAAAGCATAAAAATCAGCCACTCCTGAAAACTTTGTCATTCAAGTGATTTTTATTGTAACTTTTATCATGCACAGACCCTCAATTTAAGCCCACCATTATCACCACTAGGAGTTTCATCAGGGAAGAGAATCTATAAGAAAAGCATGATTATATACACTGCTGTATTTTTTTAATTTTTACACATTTAAAATTCCTCTTTAGTAATTCCAAAACTGATATCAAAATGAAAATTATTCAAACATCCTAGTGCACTTCTCAGACTATTGCATTCAAGCATTTCAAGTATTATTTATCAATTATCATGACAAACTCCAAGAGTCAGGAACAGTCGTTACACATTTAAACTAGAAACATCATTCCTGTACTATACCTACATCACTTTTCATGTGTATAATAATAGCCTTGCTGGTGGAGCTGGAGAATGCAGATGCTATTAAGGGGTAATACATACACTGCTACAGCAGAAGTATTTCACTATTCTAGTATTATATCAACAGCAATAATGTTTCAGTGTTTTGTAAATATGGTAAAACTTGAGAAGCTACCTAGACTATGAAGTCTATTAAAGATTTTGTCATTTGACTTGATAAATAGTTTCTATTTTTGAACACCTATATCAGAGATAACATGTTCATTTTTGGGTAGCAATCCTTATTCTGTAACTTTTAACAGAATGAAACTTTTTATTTTAACAGTGCATGGGCCTGGGGAGGGGGATACTACACTATGGAGAAGGGGATTGGGTCAACTTTTTTATTTTAACAGTGATCAGGGTTGGGAAGGGGGACACTATACTATGGAAAAGTGGCTAAGGGATACTTGCTATTTTACAGCCATTGGGGTTGGGGTGGGATGTGTACCCGGCCCTACACTATGTGCAGGGCACCACACTGCCAAGTGCATAGTTAAAATAGGGTTTCAAAAGCATAACTATGCGATGGTGCAGCAGGTCATTTTTATTCTTCGGGAGTGGGTGAATATTGTGATGCATGGCATATGTATGAGGAACCCCTCATTTGCATAGGCACATCACAATATTGTGCATGGTGGTACAGTTGGGGGTGTGAGGTGCATCGGTGGCCTTTCAATATGACCATGCCCCCAATGGCTCGTGCAAGTCGGGAGATGTGCGGCACATTCAGGAATGCACTGCACATCTCATCTGACTATGTGGCCCTGGATGTTTAAGGCTAATTCTCGATTAATCTCCAATAGTAGTAGTGGTCTTTGAGACTTTAGAAGACCAAAGCTGGGAATTGTCTCTTTTTTGCTTTATTTTGCACTAGATTATCCTACGTTTTCACGCTTTTTTCAATCTATTTTAATCTTGTTATTGAAACTAGTTAATTGATGATGTTAACTAGTGCTGCTGACTAGAGCTACAGGTTTCTTGTATAGACTACAATCTACAACAGAAGTCAAACAATAACTATAATGGAATAAAATTATAAATAAAAGGTAAAAGAGGTTAAACTAAGCTGCAGGTTTATTCTGTATCCAGTCTGTGACATTATTATATTTATATTCATATTTTATTATGATTTTACAAACAAAAGGGGGAATTGTTAAATTAGTTATTTAAAGGATGCCAGAATAAACCAGTGGCAGTTAGACTTAAATTGGTGTTACCTTGTGTTTTCTTGTGCTCTAGAGTTGCTGTTTACCATAAAAGAACAAAACATCACCTGAGCCTTTCTTACATATAAACATATGAAGACACCGCCAGAAGAAGGTCATTTGATCTATAAAGTCAGCTCGTATTGCAGGGTCCATAGCTCGAGCTTATGTCAATGCCTTCCCTCCCCACTCCTCCTGTCCTCTGTACCCATGACCCTTACCTTCCCCCTATGCCTGTCCTAGCCTCTCTTAAAAATGCCTACTGCCTTCAATGAGATTACCTCTTCTGGCAGTGCATTCTAAGTGTCCATCACCCTCTCTGTGAAGAAGTGCTTCCTGACCTCCCTCCAAAACCTCCCACCCTCCAGCTTAAGACTGTGCCCACTTGTGTTATAGTTGCCACTCAGCTTAAAGAGACTCTCCTTATCTACCTAAATGTATCCCTTTCAAGTACTTGAAGGTGCCATAATGTCCCCTCTCTCTCTCCTATCTTCCAGGGAGCACATGTTCAGTGCCCTTAACCTCTCCTCATATGCCTTACCCTGCTGATGATTTATTATCTTTGTAGCCCCCCTCTGGACCTTATCCAGCAGATTAATGTCCTTTTTGAGGTGTGGTCTCCAGTACTGAACTCCATACTTTAGATGTGGCCTTACCATTGGCCTATAAAAGGGAAGTACAACCTCCACTCTCCTACTACTCATCCCTCTAGATATGCATCCCAGTATCTTGTTTGCCTTTGCTGCTGATTTTCTGCACTGCATGGAGTGCTTCAGGTCACTAGTGATCATCACTCCCAGGTCCTTCTCCTCCTTCTCTGATGCAGATACTAGGACTCCATCGAGGTAGTACACTGTCCTAGGATTCTTGGCTCCAATATGCATAACTTTGCATTTCTTGGCATTGAAGACAAGCTGCTATATCCTGGACCACCTCACTAACTTTTCCAGATCTTTCTATAGGTCCTGTATCCCTTCAGCTGTGTCCACTCTCCCAGAGTTTGGTGTCATCCGTGAATATGCACATTTTGCCCTCAGTGCCATCTCCAATGTAATTGATGAAGACATTGAACAACACCAGCCCCAGCACAAAGCCCTGTGGGACCCCACTGGTTATCTGTCTGGTCTCAGATAACTCTTCCCCCACAACCACCCTCTGGGTTCTGTCCTTCAGCCAATTTTCCACCGATCTGGCCATCTTTTCCCCAACCCTGAGAACCACCAACTTCCTGATTGACCTTTTATGGAGCAGAGTCAAAGGCCTTGCTGAAACCAAGTTAGAGAATGTCTACCGCTGGGCACCAGCCTACTGTCTTAGTGACACAGTCAAAGAAGTCAATCAGATTTGTCTGACATGATCTCCCCCCATGAACCCATGCTGCCTCACATCCTGGAGACCATGCCACTCTAGATATTTCACCAATATCTCCTTTAGTATGGTCTTTATGAGCTTTCCAACAATGCAGGTCAGACTGACTGGTCTGTAATTCCCTGAGTCATCCTTGTTTCTTTCTTGTTTGACATAGATTTTGATGTCGTATCAAATTGATATATAAAACATCCCCATGCATAGCCTCTTACTCCTTTTACAGTCAGAAGGGAAGGAGACCAGCACAAATAAGCACTCATGTGGTCTGATAAGTTATAGACAGACTAACCAAGAAAGCAAACTCTGAACTGGTGAAAGTAAAGTAAAATTGAGCTTCCCATGTGTTACAGAAGCCAGTAGACCATGTATGCAATTATTTGTTCTTGCCGCTTTTGAAATATGTGTTATTGAAACTTACCTAGGCTGATTAGCAGAGTCAAAACTCAGAGCTTCCAGATTGTGATCTCAGTAAAACTGAGCCCAAGTATATGCAGAATGAAAGCTGATGAACTTAGACATGAAGAGAGAAGTATCAAAGAGACATATAGATGCTGGGTAGTAGCATGAACTGAAGCACCAGTAGAAGAAACATTGTTAAAATTTGTCAGTCTTCTGTTTTGGTTTTTCAGAAAAAGAAAGTTAATTATGAATTTTTAATATTATGCACACCAAGTAAGTTTTATCTTTTTTTAGAGTTTTACCTGAATTACAATCTGGCTATTAATATGAAAGTCCGGCTGAGCCTCTCTTTGTAGGTATTGCCTTGCTGGCCCTGGAGCATCTTGTTTGCCCTTCTCTGGACCGTTTCCAGCAAGCTGACATCCTTCCCAAGATAAGGGAACAGTACTGCATGCTGTTCTCTAAGTGCAGTCTGACTAGACACCTGTAAAGCAGCAGAATGAGCTCTGCTTACTTACAGGTAATTCCCCTGGTTATGCAGCCTAGCATCCAATTTCTTTAGCTGCAGATTTCCTGCAGCATGCTGAGTGATTCAGGTCACTCATGATAATTACACCCAGGTCCCTTCTTCCTCCAACCTGGTTACCAACACACCACCCAACCAGTATTTTGTCTCTGGGGTTTTCACTCCCAAAGCCTAAATTTACACTTTTTAGTGTTGAACCTTCATTGTCAAATGCCAGATCACTTCTCTTGCCTTGTCTTGCCTAGGCAAGTCTTCCACAAGTTCCTGTCTCCCCTCCTCTGTGTCCACTCTCCCACAGAGCTTCATGTTATCCTTGAACAGACATATCTTACCCTTGATCCCATCCTCAATGCCACTTATGAATATGTGAAACAACAGTGGGCCAAACAAAGAGCTTTGTGGGACCCCACTTGTCTCAGAGCTAGCTTCTGAGAATTGCCCCTCCCCCATTACTACCTCTTGTCTTCTGTCCTGCAGTGAACTTCTGACCCACCCAACAAGCTAAGCCTCCACCCACAGGACTTCTAACTTCCTGACCAGTTTCCTATGAGGTACTGTACAAAATCAAAGATTTAGCTGAAATCCAGATACAGGACATCAGCCACTTGGCCCTTGTTCACTGCCTGGTGACACACTCAAAGAAGTCATTTAGGTTAGTCTGGCAGGACATGGCTGATACAAACCCATGCCAGATCATACTTTGGAGACATTTATCCTCCAGAAACTTACCAATCTCTCTTTCAGGATCATCTCATTCAGCTTACCCACTTAGAGGTCAGGCTGACAGGCCTCTTGTTTCCTGGTTCATTCTTCAGCCCACTTTTATGGAGAGGCACCACATGTGCAGTTCTCTAATCCCAGGGCATGATCTTTGACTCCAGAGAGATGATAAACAGGTCTGCCAGGTGATTCGCCAGAGCCCATAGGACCCTTGGGTGCACACCATCTTATCTTGGGGATTTATCCACCATCAAGGCCTTTAGGACTTTAGGTATCCCATCAGCTTGAATATCACCTTCCCTGACATCATCCATCCCAGTCACTACCTTCCTATTCCTTTGTGCACTAGACTGTCAATATCTGTAGTGAAGACTGAACAGAAGTACATGTTAATTACTCCCAATTTCTCTTCACCACCCTCTGCCAAACCACCCTCCTTTTTAGGGCTACAGTGGGTGGAGCCCTGCAGACCTCTTGCTATGAGAAAAGAACTCCCATATTCCTTGAGAACGAACAATGTGTTGGAGTGATAACACAGTCGCTGCCGTGTCTGTGAAGCACATTCCATAGGCGGTCATAAAATGGATTGCGTGGAACATGGATGCCCATTGGAGTAGATCTCCTGCATGGCCATGCACTAAACAGCCCTGTTAATGCATGGTTTAATGGAGTGGCTCAGTAATGTGCCCTCTGGACTCGTTAGTCCTGCTGGCCAGAAAACAGAAGCAAAAAAAAGGCATCCATTTAAAACAACATGAGGTGAGACACTCCGCTCTCACTGAGATGCTTCTTGGCTCCTTGAACCCTTGCACATCCCCTGGCACAGTGATAATTACCTCCCTGTCCACCTGCAGTTGTGTGCAGTGCATCACAACCTTCATTCCATGTATCTGTGTCCCAATCAGTTGTGTGGCTGTGAGAGGGAGAGAGAAAAAGAGAGAGACAGCAAAGGTCCCCCACCATGTGGAAGAGAGAGAGAGAGAGAAAGAGCTGTGAATTGCAAAAATCCTGTTGACTGTAGGTGTTGGTGTGTGATGGGGAGAGATCTCCATTGTTCTGCTGGTATAGGGCACTGCAGATCGCTAGAGAGAGACAGAGAGTGAGAGAGGAACTGTGTTGCAGGGAGGGAGAGAGAGAGAAACCAGGCTGCAGCCGCAGTTTGTCAGCATAGTAATGTAATTCCAAATTTCTGCAGTGTGACTGTGTGTGTCTTTCTCACTCTGTGTAATCATTGCAATAGAGCAAGCAAAGAAGATATATTAGGACAGGCATGGTTTTGTACAGGGGATTTTTATTTCCCCTTGCTTGTTGTTTTGTCGCAGTCATAAGGTGCTATGAGACAGCATACTGAGAGGGAGAGACAGAGTGAGAGTGCTTTTCCATAGCTCTAACTTGCAGTTCTGTCTTCTTGCTTCCCTCAAATTATGCAGCACAAAGTAAGTGTTTAAAACATTTTTGTCTACTTAGCAGCATTAATGAATGGCTTTTAAGCCCATCAAAAGAGTGCATAAGGTACTTTTTTATTTGTAAGCTCCAATACGGAGTGGCTGACTGCTTTAAGGGGCACCTTTTCCTACATACAGCCATCAGGCTCATTTCAGCATTTCAAATGCTGTTCTCTAAAATGCTTCGCTTTTAGGAGTGCATTGTCTTTTAAAGAGCCGATAGGCTTGTTTCAGGCAACATAGTATAAAGAAATGACTACAATACGACCAAATTAAGTAAAAATTTTATATTTTCTCGACAAGAGGAGGAAGAGAAGCATTTTTTTATTCATTCGAAAGCCTAGAGGGAACGTCTTTTCCTGCTCCATGCCAGTGCTTCTGAATCAAGAAAAACTTTTCATTTTACGGTAAAAAGTGGCTCCGATATGAAGCCACACATAATTTCATGTTATTTCAACATGTTTTTAATAATATTCACTGCTGTTCAATGTATATTGAGGTAATCTAATATATCTTTAAAATATGAGTGCTGCATAACTGCATGTTTATATGCAGGCTCATACAAGAAAATGTGCACAGTTATAACAACCAGGTCTCAGTGTTTTTTTGTTTGGTAATAATAGGGCTCTGTGCAAGCTAGTTTTACAATATTTCTTGGAGTTATTTCAGTGGCATACCTTCACTGTGGCAATCAGGCAAGGTACGAGGACTGAAAATGATGAATGGAAAATGGAAATTTACTGAGGTAGATGGGGGATCCTGTAGATGGCCATCCAAACAGAACTAACAGGTATTGCATAGGATAATAAAGGATAGGAGACAATTTGTTTTGATGTTGCAACAGACTTTCAGAAAAACAAGAGAATAATAAAGACTCCCTCTGATGCCTAGGTAGGACATAGCTCTACCAACCTGGAACACTATTGCACACTCAGTGGCAAACATAAACAGTTCATCATTGAAGCTGTGGAATTGGTGTTACCAAAAAACAGCTTGCTTTTTGATAGAGAATGTTATCTCCAAATAAATAAGACAAAAATAGGGTCTTTGTCATTTCCCAACTACATCAACCTTTTTATGGATTGGTGAGAGGAGGGTGCTGCATTTGACCCTATTGCCAACCCCACCCCTACCACCATAACATAATCACATGGCACTGTTATATAGATTATGTGCTCTGTGTGTGAGTGGTATGAGTCAGAGGCACTGAAGGCTATTGCCTACCTTGATCAAAATAATTGCAGTTTAAAGTTCATTTCAGTAAATACATAAAAAAAACTACAGCAATTTCTTGGATTTCACATTTTCTGTACCTCTTGACTTTTAGAAGAGGTACATGCTAAGTGTTCCAAGAAGTCAAATGCTGGAAATTTCCTACTCAGCGCCAATAATTACCATCCCTGTAATCTTGTGGACAGCATTTCTTGTAGTTCATTTTTACAACTATGCTATAATTGATCTGAGATGGATACATTTGAAAAGTAGACAGCTGAACATTTTCAGAGATTTTTAGTCAGAGCATACAAAGAGAAAACATTGGGGGGGGGGTCTTAAAACCAGATGATTCAATAGAAATGAGCTATGACCAAAACAAAAAGATTCCACTGAGGTTTTAAAATATATAAAAAAAAAGTTATGAGGCTGTGCTGAATTTTGCAAAAGCAGGCTTGTAAGTTTGGTAATATTTTGCTGGTCCGGTGGTGCTGAGGGTTGAGGTGCTGGATGCCACACCTCATGCCACACTGGCAACCCAGGTTCGGGAACAAGCCATGGCTGCTGGGGGTCAGCAGGGGAGGGCAGAGATTGAGCATCTGGATGGACTGCTCTCTCTTCCCTGGGGGAGGGTGGGGGGTGAGTTCACTCTACAAGTGACCTCTGGTGGTGGTTGGAGGATCACCGAAGGCAGCAGTGCAGCGTATGCCTGGGGTGGAGCCGTGGCACTCCGTTGCCATGCTGCCGGGCTCCGCAGGGATGGGGGGACCAACAAAACAATGTAAAAACCCCAGCTGGACAAGGAGATGACGAGGGCCCCAGTGATCTCCCTCCCATCCCCAATGCTGGGCCAAGCCACACTGGAGATCCATGGCCAACTTCCCAGAGGGATGGACCCTCTAATTTCAGATAGAGCCACATAGGGAGGGAGGGCCCTGTTCTGGGGGGTGATCCAGAGCACTAGGAAGTTCCTCTGGAGAGGGTGATCTGGTGTGGATGGCCATGGTGGGGAGAAGAAGGGGTAGGATAGAGTGGGCACCTCTGAAGGATGCCTCAGAGAATCCGGTGAATAAATAGAATTAAAAAAAATAAAAGTTTGGTAATATTTATTATTTTTACCGTAGATTTTCAACATAGCCATTTCTTTACAGCACCTCATGAATGTGACAACTCTTTTTTTTTCCAACTCCTGCCCAAATTCTGTTTTTGTGTCCGGAAAGTTGATTTCACAGTCCCTGTGCAAAATCACCTTTAGGCCAGAAGGTGAACATTTTCTCTGCCCTTCTTCATGAGGAAGTGTCATAACAAGGCTATGTTGAAAACTGGATCTACGATGCCAGTTCAACAACTCTTTTGTTGACCATCATCACAGAGACAGGATTTATGTCAACCGCAAGTTGTGATAGACATAAATCCCAAATGTTTCCCAGTCCAGTTTTTGAGTCCTGAGTCAGAATTGATTCAGAGAGGGAGTGCAGGACCAGGAGACAGTGTGCCCCTGTCTCAGGTACACTAATAGAGTGACCTGTCGGCAAACTGTTGATTTTGTGTTGGTGTCGCTGTCGTGGGGGGGAGGCATACCTTGAAAATTTGGTGTACAAATATTATAAAACAACACATTTATGAGCCTACATTACATTTCATTTTGCTAAAGATGGCTCATAACTTTGCAACTTTTCAATATTTTTACCCCAAATTCCTCCCATGCAGGCCTATCAGCTCTGGCCAGATTTTGTTTAATCTAACTATTTCATCCTTAATGTTCCTATTCTTCCTCATATATTAGAAAAGGACCTTCTCCCCTTGCTTTATACCCTGTACTAGCTGCACTTCACGTTTAGCCTCTGCCACCCTAACCACCCTGCTCACCTCTCTTAACTTAGTATGAGGAAAGGTGGGTAGCTGCACAAAGACAGGTCTGGTGCTACAACAGTGGAAATCAACAAGTAGAGACAGTCAGAACACAGACGAAGGATCAGTTTCAAAGGTTTTATTCCAAACAAAGTGCAAAATACTCAGCTGGCTCACATACCACTCTGGTAGGCAGGCTGAAGTAAAACAAATGTACATTTCGCTCAACTACATGCCAAGCTTCATCGGAGATCTCTTATGTTTCACTTAGCTACTCACCTAGCTTCATCATCTGAAACTTTAAAACTGGTCCTTGGTTTGGGTGCTGACTGTCTCTGCTTGTTGATTTCCATTGTTGGTCTGGGTGCTGACTGTCCTTCTTTTAACTTAGGAGAGTAATCCACCCTATTCTTCTCCTTCTGAGTATGTTTGTACTTCCAGAAGGCTGCCCTCTTGTCACCTATAGCTTTTGCCACCTCCTTTCTGAACCAGCTGCACTTTTTGGCCTTAATTTTCTTAGTTTTGATTTTAGTACACTCACTAGTGGCCTCCATCAGTCATTCTTTTATTATTGCCCATTTCTGTTCTACATCCATCTCCCTTCTTTTTTTAATAACTCAGGTTTTATTGAGAGAGAAAGCATATATACAACACATACGTGTACATAGCAGTACAATAAACACATTACAGTACTGGTATGAGTGACACCTCCTGGGAATGTAGTTAAAGTTCTTAACTTATAAGTGTTGGGGACATTATGTTCATATAGTTCTGGTGCTATGTCCCTTCCTCGACATTACCAAGGTCCTCTCTCTTCTTAAATTAAGGATGTAGTATCACTTCTATAAACAATATTAACATCCAGCATTGTACACCTTCAATATAGTATATGGTTTGCCTTTGTTCTGTATAAAATCAGCCTGCTCGAAATCCTTATAGTGTATGGTGGAACGCTGTTCCGCATGGAAATCCATGCCTGGAACAGCGTTGTTGTCCTTCACTTGGTGCGTCACGATCTTGTTGGGCTGCACTCAGTGCGTCACCGGTGCAGCACAACAAGATCGAACACATTCGCGCATGTGCAATAGAGCGGCGCGCACGGAAACACGGAAGGAAGCCTTTGGCGGCAGACACAGAAGTAAGCTTCCCCCAGTGTTCACGAGTGCTATTTATGGTTGCCCATACACTATAAAAGATTGTGTATGAGCAACCATACACAAACAAGGCAGTTATGCGATCTTGAGGTTTCCGTAGTAGCGGACCTCTCGAGCTACACTCTGAGGGTCTCAGGTTACCACGAAACCTCTAGATGCAACTGTATTGTATTATGTCTACATACACAATCCTCTATGTTGTGCACATTCTAAACTGTTGTGCGCATTCCAAAGTGTTGTTGTGCGTATTCCGAACCATTGTTCTGCACAGTTCAAAGGTCACACAATTTTAAATTTCTCATTTATTCTACACCTAGCTACTTACTAACTACTCATTGCCCAAAGATTTATCTTTTAACTTTCAAAAAAAATTTTAAATTTGATTTTGATAATTGAACAAAACAAAGAAATGGCAAGATTTGTTTTGTTTTCACTTCAGCAGGGTCGGTCACTGTGGTGTAAAAAAATATATGCTATATAAAATAAAATATGGGTAACCACACACAACTCTGCATGTGTTTCCATCTCAGGGTTGCAATGACAGCATGGACCTCTCAAGCTTCACTCTCGAGGTTCATATGCTGTCATCTCAACCTCTTGATGGAAACCCAGCCTTGTTGTATATGATTGCCCATACATTATTCTCTATATTATACAACAAGTAAATGAGGAACAAAACATATATTTCTGTGTATTTCAAGACATCTAACTTTTTGGCATATCTTTTTGTCAGCTGGTACCTTTCCTCCAACCATAATGAGGAGGGACCCTGGGTGTGTTTTGAGTGTGTGTGAGTGTGTGTGTGTGTTTTGTGTTTGATTGAGATTACGTAATTGGGAAGGATGTGTCTGGGAATGCATGTAAACCTGGGTCGGGCCAGGATAGTGTATGGGGCATCCCGGCTGTTTGATCTTCGGCACTTTTTCAGTCCTCCTGTATCAGATACTACAGCTAGGTGCTGTAGGGAGGTTGGAATTGGGAGGAGTCATAGGATTCGATCGGAGCTGGGTGCCCCACGCACTATGTGTGGTAGAATCAAGGTGGTGGGGTGTAGAAGGCACCCTGGGATTAGACTGGACTTGGGGAGAGGCCTGACGTGTTTAGTTCCTGTCACCAGGGTTCACACCAGACCGAGGGGGCAGGTAGCCAGTAGGGCTGCATTGTCCACTAATCTCCTGAGGGCGGTACTTTGCAATGCCAGATCGGTCAGAAACAAGACTGCAATTATAGCGGACTTGGTTTCTCTGGCCAATCTGGCTTGCATTACGGAAACCTGGATTGGTGATGATGCTGGCACAGTTTTAGAGGCTGCCATCCCGTCCGGGTATACTGTAGTGCACTGCCCCAGAGTGGAATGCAGGGGTGGGGGGGTAGCCATTTGTTTTAGATCTGAGCTGGGCTTCACCGTGCACCCGGTGAGAACACCACATTCTTTTGAGTGTGTGGCCATCCGTGGGGAACCAGGTGCAGGTTGCTTGGTCCTCCTGATTTATCGCCCTGCCAGGACTACGGGAGATTTCCTTCAGGAAGTGGCCAATTTCAATGTCGGTGAAACATTGGAGGCCCCCAGATGTTTAGTGGTGGGGGACTTCAATGTTTGGGCTGAGGATGAATCATCTCAGCAGGGTTATAATTTCCTCCAGATGATGTCTTCTCTGGGCTTCGTGCAGGGAGTATCTTCCACAACTCATCAAGGTGGCCACATGCTGGATTTGGTGTCCTCACTGGGGCTTGAGATAAATGGTCTCAGTGTTAATAGGGTTGTTTGGTCCGATCATTGCAAGGTGAACTTCCAGTTCAGGGCCCCCCCGGTAGTTCTCCCCCTGCAGAGATGGTCAGCTACCGCCCTTTGAGGGGGCTTACCCTGAGGGTTTTTTGGCGGTGGCTGACCTATCTAGTGTGGACAATGCATGCTGGGGGTGTGTGTGTGCAGTAGTGGATGCCTATAATAGGGCGCTTTCTGGTGCGCTTGACTCCCTCGCACCAGTCCGTGCATGACCCAGGTCTTCTCACTTGAGGTCCCCTTGGTTTGATGGGGAGCTGAAGGAGATGAAGACTCTGGGTCGGAGATTAGAACGCTGCTGGCAGAAGTCTGGCCTGGAGGCGGTCAAACTGGCCCTGCGTATGCACTATGGTGCATACCAGGGGACAATCAACCGTAAGAAGGCAGAATTCTTGTCCAGGGAGATTGCTGCCAGGAGGAACTAACCAACTGTGCTCTTTCGGACTGTGGACAGGCTTCTTCATCCTGCCTGTCTACAGCCGAAGATAGCTTTTTCGAATGCATTGTGTGATGGATTTGCTCGGTTCTTCTCGGACAGGGTGTCTGCCATCAGGCGGGGGATTCCGCCAGTGGACCAGAATCTGGTTGACAGTGGTCGCCATGGGCTTCTGAAGAGCACTCCATCTGTTTGGGGTGAGTTTAGACTGGTGGAGGTGGCTGAGGTCATTGAGATTGCTTCTAGGCTTCAGCACACCTTTTGTGAACTGGACCCAGTGCCAACTCATTTCTTAATGAGATGTGTTGCCTCTGTCGGCCAGGTGTTTGCCTTGATTGTCCGGTGTTCCTTGTCAGAGGGGTGTTTCCTGATGTCTTGAAGGAGGCATTGTGAGGCCCCTTCTGAAAAAACCATCGTTGGACCCTGACGTCAAGGCAAATTACCGTCCTATCTCCAATCTTCCATTTTTAGGTAAGATTGTTGAGAAGGTGGTGGCGCTTCAGCTTGAAGAGCATCTTGCGGCCCATAATCTTTATGAACTATTCCAGTCTCGGCTTTCGTGCAAGAGCGCTTTTGGAAACTGCACTGGATTCGTTGCTACAATGACCTCCTTAGGGCTAGAGATTGAGGGAAGGGGACAATTCTTGCCCTCCTCTATCTCTCCTCAGCATTTGACACAGTAGATCATCGAGTGTTACTTGACCGCCTAAGGGAATTCTGTGGACTTGCTGGCTCTGTCATTCACTGGTTGGAGTCTTTTCTATCCAACAGGAGGCAGAGGGTAGTGATGGTGAATTTCTCCTCCTCCCCTGACCACCTGTTGTGCAGAGTTCCCCAGGGTTCAGTCTTGTCACCGATGTTATTTGCCGTGTACATGCTACCCTTGGGAGAGCTCATTAGGAAGTACAGCTTGGGTTTTCACTGCTATGCTGATGATACCCAGCTGTACTTTTCCTGTGCCCCTGGAACATTTTGTGCAGTAGAAGTGCTTAACAGCTGCCTTGCTGAAATCAATGACTGGATGGCCTCCAGTTGGTTGCCACTTAACTCCAGTAAGACAGAGGTACTGGTGGTGGAGTTGAACATAGGATGTGATAGGTTGGCCTCTGGTGCAGAGACAGGACTTTGTCTTGGCTCTGTACCATTGAAGGTCTCCTCTAGAGTGCGTGATCTGGGTGTTATTCTTGACAGCGGTTTGACACTTGAATTTCAGGTGTCTTCCGTTGTACGTACTAGTTTTTATCATCTGAGGAATATCGCCAGGACCAAGCCCTTAGTTTCGCCTCTGGACCTCCCCACTTTGGTACATGCCTTTGTGACATCCAAGCTTGACTACTGTAATGCACTCTATCTCGGGGTCTCTGGGGGTGCCCTCCACTGACTGCATTTGGTGCAAAATGCGGCAGCGAGGTTGTTGACAGGACAGTTTAAATACTGTCACATAACCCCGGTGCTATGTCATCGGCACTGGCTGCCGGTTAGGTGGAGGGCCTTCTTTAAGGTGGGTCTGCTCACCTTTAAGGCCCTACATGGCCTGGACCCTGGCTACCTGAATGACCTTCTTACAGCTTCTGTCTCGGTCCATTCCCTGAGTTCTTCTTCTTGGGACCTCCTTGTGATTCCAAGGACGAGGTTAAGAACTGCAGGAGACAGAACATTTAGTGTCGCCGCTCTGTCCTGTGGAATTTGCTTCCTATAGTTGTTAGGGAGACCCGGTCTGTTGAGGTTTTTAAGGCCCGACTAAATACATTTTTATTTGATCAGGCATTCCCTGACTGTGTTTTATAGTTTATATTGTTTAATTCTTAATAATGAAACAAATTGTGTAGTAAAATAAAGTTTTAATTGTTTGGAGTTGTATATTTGATTGATTGTATTGTTTTGTGTTGTATTTATTTAATTAATGTACGGCGCCTAGAGCCTCCGGGATGGGCGTCTTTTTAAATAAAATTTGCCTTGCCTTGCCTTGCATTCGACATTGGAGTTCTATATTTGTAGCATGTATCCCATTTCTCCAAGTGCTTCTCTGGAGTCAGTCTGCGATCATCACTTACTTTTTTCATCTCTGCCACCTGTTGCATTTTCCCCTGTCATTCAGCAACAAACTGAAACTCAGCTAAGAGCTAGTGGCATGTGATTCCTTTGATAGCTACCAAACAAAAGGTATAAAACAATTCCCTCTGTTGCTGCCTGCTGAGTCCTTGGGGGAGGCAGGGGTTGGCAGACTGAGCACCAGAGTTTCTAAGGCGAATGGAATGGACTGTGTCCACATCTTTCCCAGTTCCCAATGTACGTACCTGCAAATCAGCAAAGGATACATGAACACCGTTGTTAAAAAATTTATTAAATGTGGTGAATCCAGCTTGATTTCATCTGTGAAAGTCCCTGTCCTCCTGTCCCTGGAGAAGTCTCAATTTCCAATGATTACCTTGAGAAGACCTATGTTATTTGCTGTCTGGGTTATACTGCTCAGGCTGTGAAAGACCCATACTGATGCTTTTGTCCAAGAATTTTGGATCTAGCAGAATCAAGTTCTAGTCCAGTGGATAAATGGTAAGGTGTAGAAGGAGTTCTTAGGGAGAAGGGAGGGCTAGGTTTCCCTGACTTTGAACAACATTACTTATAAGCTTTGGCAGGACACATGATGGCAATAGCTAAACAGAATTTGAGTATAGGGTGGCATGCTTTGGAACATACTCAAATTCTGTTTAGCTATTGCCATCATGTGTCTTACCAAAGCTTATAAGTAATGTTGTTCAAAGTCAGGGAAACCTAGCCTTCCCTTCTCCCTAAGAAGTGCCAAAGTGTTAATTTCTACCCTTATTCTATCTCACCCTGTCGGATGAACTTCAACAACATTAGTGCATGCAATTTGGCCCAGAATGCTTTGAGGATAATAATGGGCAAGGCCTGATGGTAAAATATTCATCTTGAAAACTGCAATTCTGTGCCCCAGCGAAAGAGGCAGAAGAGCCCAGTTATTAAGATCCTCCACTATTTCCCTCAACAATCAGAAACAGTTAAGGAGGTTGAGTTTTAATAGATGTGGTGCAATTTTTACCCCTGGATATAGTATAGTGTTGTGTGCCACCAATTTAAAGGGGAATGTGACTCTGAACTGTGCAGGACAAGTCCCTGATACCTGCAATGCTTCACACTTAACATAATTTAGCTTGTAGCCCAAAATAGTGCCACAAGTTTCCAATTCCTGACACAGTGCTGGAGTGGAATTCTGTGGGTCTCAAAGGAAAAAAAATGAATCGTCAGCATAAAGCACTAACTTTTGTTCTAGCACCCACACCATGATGTCCATGATCTTTGGGTTGTGCCTAAGAGCCACTGCCAGGAGCTCAAATTCAAAGAGTAAACAAAAGAGGGCAGAGAGGGCACACTTGCCTGGTTCCCCTTTGTAGTGGAACTAGAGATGTTACCACCCCAGTTGTTCTTACAACTGCCTCAGGCCTTCCATGAAAAGCCTCTATACAACCCTTGAATTCAGGACTAAAACCCATCACCGACAAAGGCCCAGTCTACCCAGTTAAAGGCCCTTTCTGCATCCATGAAAATGGTTATCTGATATTGGGGATTCCCTTCTTGAGAGAAGAAGATATTAAAGAAGCACCAGATTTTATCATGTAGGTTCTGTCCCCAAAACAATCTTGTTTGATTTGTAGCGGACTAAACTCCCCACTCACCTGCAGCCTGTGGACCAGTATGGAGTTGAACATTTTAAGCTCTACCAGTAGAAGTTAAATGGGGCAGTATGAATTGCACTTTGTTGGGTCTTTATCTTAATTTATTACCACTGAAATCTGGGCCATTTTCCATGTTCTGTGTGCCCTCTCCCTCTCTATCACCCCCCATATAGGGTCAGTAGCACCCTGGAGAACACATCTTGTTGGTGCTTATAATACTCTGAAGAAAAACTGTCCTCCCCTTAGTATTTATTTTTTTTATTCCTTAATGACTTTTGCTAATTCCTGCTCTGATATGGGGGCATCTAGCCACACTCTATCCTGCCCCATCAAAGTGGAGATACAGAGATTCCAGAAGTAGACATGAATGAGCTCATCATGATTATGATGGTGTTTCTGCCTAGAATGGGATTGATAGTACACTGCATAGGTGTCTGCTATCTTACTGGGATGAGAGACCAGTTGCCTCACCCCTCCTCTCTACTGTGTTCAGAGGATTTACCTGTTTGCCTACTGTTTCCTAACCTGCCAGGTCAATAATCTACCTGCCCTCTTCCTGGACTCATAAAACTTTTGTCTGGCAAACCTAAGTTGCTCTTTTATTTTCTGCTCTGTGTAAATTTGCAGTTTTCTTTTACACTGTTGTATTTTTGGGATGAGAGTATCATGCATAGTGATTCATAGTTTTTTGGGGATTTGCCCCTACATTTCATTTATTCATTCTTAGATTGAACTACCTCTGGGCACAGACAGCTCATTTACAAAGGTTCCATGTCAGTAGGGAGTGAAGACAAAACATACAAAGAGGTAAAAGTACAATGTTTCCAAAACAGTAAAATAAAGTGAGCAAATATATATGTATCTATATGCAGTTTTAGCGTTCTAATAGGAGGAAAGCATAGATGAGAGGGGGAAGGATAATTATTGGAAAAAGAAAAGAAAGAAAGAAAGAAAGAAAGAAAGAAAGAAAGAAAGAAAGAAAGAAAGAAAGAAAGAAAGAAAGAAAGAAAGAAAGGTAGGTAGGAAGTCACAGCCACGGGCCTTGTCAAGCTGGTGTGGGGGTGTAGGGACAGAGGGTGAGGTGGGCAGGGGGATAAAAAAGGTAGGAGGTGGCAGCCATAGGCCTTTTCGAGCTGGTGTGAGAGGGGTAGGGGCTGGGCCGGTGAGGTGGATGGGCTGGTAAGAAAGGCAGAAAGTGGCAGCCATAGGCCTTGTCAAGCTGGTGTGGGAGGGGCAGGGGTGAGGGGGAGAGGTGGATGGGGGGGTAGCCAGGGGCCTTGTCAAAGTGCAAAAGGGAGGTAGCCTCAGAATTATAGAGGTAACAGCAGAGATGCAGGGCTATCCAGTTGTGAGGAGAAGACTGAATGCTAGTAGATAGGAATCTCAGGTGAACCCTTTGAAGAAGGTGAGCATTAAATAAGTCCTGTTCTAATGCCAATTATAGCTATATCTACCTTTTTTTCCTGGATGCAAATTATTTAATTTCTCCAGCTACGGTTACTTTAAAACCATCCCACTTGTCTCATAATGGTGTCTCCCTATTTTATTATGTCTAAAACATTCTTCTGTTTTTTCCCAAAACAGGGTCTTAAATTCAGGGTTACTTAAAAGGGAGTTGTTCATTTGCCAAGTGGAGGTTGTGCCGGTGGGGGAGGAGCAAATACTCACTCCCAGCCATGCTGGGGAAGGTCATACACTGTAGTTCCAGCAGTTTTAGCCTCTTCAGCTGCATAGAGCCACTCCGTGGCTAAGAACAGCATGTCTATCCTAAAGTAGGATTTCTGGGAAGCAGAATAAAAATAAAGTCCTTGCCCTTGGGGTTGTGAGCATGTCAGGCATCCTCCAGGTCCATCTTCTTGAGCAGTCTCTTGAGAGTAATGCTCCTCTTGCAGAGCCCTGCTTCTCTCTGCCTCCCCCTGCCTGTCCATTCTTGAATTTAATACTGTGTTAATCACCCAGAGGGCATACAATTGCCCAGCACCTGGGGAAGGGCACTTCAGCTAAACTTTTTGATGGAATGCCACCCTCTCCTGATCCATGTTGGGGGTATATACGTTCAGCAAGGCAAAGGGAGTGTCTCTGGAAACCCTCTGTATGCAAATAAATTGTCCTTCAATGTCCTCCTCCACTCCATCAATCTGCAGTGGTAAACCTCTCCTAATTAGGACTGCTACTCCCCAGCTATTTGGATGCTACTAAAAGGATGAGGCATAACATTCCCCCACCCACAACTTTTGTAACTTTTTATGCTCGTCTTTGGTGAGGTTGGTTTCCTGTAATGATTTAATTAAATTCAAATTGACTTTATTTATATAGCACTATTCACACCGATCATAGCACAGATACAGTAAAAAACATAATAAATATCATATTAAAAGCATAAAACTAATCCAACAATCCTACTGCTAGAATCAATAATCTTGTAAATCAAGGTCGAACAGGCATATTTTTAAAGCGGCTTTGAAGATCTCCAGCATCAGGCACTTACGTATCTGATGAGGTACAGAGTTCCTCAGTGTAGGGGCCACAAATGCAAAAGCCTTGGCCCTAGATGTTTTCAACTGAACTCTGGGAACCTCTAGCAATTCCTTGCCGGTGCAGCAGAATGGTCAGTAGGGGCAGGAGGGGCACAAGCGCTCTTGCAGATAACTTGGTCCCTGTCCATTTAGGGCCTTGAAGGTCAGCAAACTGACCATAAAGGTGATCTGCCACTGAACTGGTAGCCAGTGTAGTCCATGGATATAGGGGTGACTTGACCAGATTGGTGCAGCACCATCAACAGCCTAGCTGTCGCATTCTGCACTAGCTGCAAGCAGTGGATATCAACCCCAGGTATCCCTAGGTACAGGGAGTTATAGTAGTCAAGGCAGAGGGTCACAAAGGCATGGACCAAAGTAGGTATGTCACCAGCTGGAACAAGGTACTCGATCTGACTGATTTTCCTCAGATAATAAAAAGAAGACATGACGATGGCTGACACCTGAGAACACAGCGACAGCCCATCATCAAAAATAATGCCCAGATTCCGCAGCCATTCAGAGATCAGCAGCTAGCTACCAACAAGACAAAGCCCAGAGGCAGAACCAGCCACCAACCCTTCTACCCGACGGCCTAGATCCACCACCAGAACCTCAGTCTTCTCCGGATTCAACCTCAACCAGTTGGCATTCATCCAGTCCTGGATCTTGGTGAGGCACTTGTTAAACACCGAGACAACACTACCCTACTCAGGTGTAGAGGACAGATAAAGTTGGATATCATCTGCATAGCAGTGAAAACGCAACCCATACCACCTTACAATGTCTCCCAATGGCAGCATGTACACTGCGAATAACATGGGTGACAGCAAAGAGCCCTGCAGATCTCCATACAGCAGAGAGAGAATGAGTCACAGGAATAAATCCCCAACACCACCCTCTGAGATCTGCTGGTGAGAAAAAAATGGACCCATCTCAAGATTGTACCAGATAGGCCACATATCATCTGCAGGTGCTCTAGCAGCACCAGCTGGTCTATGGTGTCAAATGCTGCAGAGAGATCAAGATGAACCAAGACAGAACAGCTCTTCTGATCCCTCGCTATCTGGGAATCATTGAGCACCTGAACAAGGGCAGTCTCGGTGCTATGCCTCTTCTGAAATCTTGACTGGAGAGGATCATAAATATTATGGATGGCAAGATGATTCTCCAGCTGCAGCACACCTGCCTTCTCAATAACATTCCCCACAATGGGGAGTTCAGACACCTGCCTGTAGCTGGCAGGACAGTCAGGGTCAAGAGAAGGTTTCCTGAGGAGGGGGATCACCACCACCTTCTTGTTGTTACATCCATGTTGGTCCATTAAAAGGTATCAAATCACTTGCTTCTGGATCACCACCTCTTTCAGGGATTCCAGAAACTCACCTGTCTCTGTCGAACACCAAATAATCTCTGCTAGGTCCGGGCAAATGACTTCAACATACCCCATGAGGGGGTGGGTTGGGCCTGTGTCCAAACCACAGCAGGTCAGCTGCGTAGTCTGGACAATCTGCATGACATCTACAATCTCCAACTGGTCAAAGTAGGACCAGTCAAACCGAGGAACTGTAACCTCCCACTGACCACCACTACCCCCTTTGGAGCTAGCCAGCTGAATCTCGGACCTGATGTCGGCCACTTTATCAGCAAAGAATTGAGCAAACTCATTACACTTTTCTTGCGAAAACACTCTCTGGATCTGCAGACAGGCTGTATTGTACAGTCTGTCCACAGTTCGGAAGAGATGAGCTGGTTGGCTCTGTGCTGCGTCTATCTCCCTGGACAGGAACTCTACCTTGATATGAGAGATAGCTGTTTGATATTACCTATAATGGTCCATCAATCTAAGTTTGTCGGCATTAAGGCCCAATTTTCACCAGAGATGCACCAACCTTTGTCTCACTCACTGCAACTCCCTCAAAGTCCAATCAAACCAAGGAGACCGAGGGCGAAGGGTGAGAGGTGAACGCGGACAGGAGCGATGGAGTAATGCACTAAATGTTCATTTCCTTTGGCTTCTTCAGTATCCTGACTCATTTCACCTAGCTGAACAACCTTTTAACATTATACGTTATGATTTTTAAGTCACTAGTCCCCATGGTTTAAAAAAAAAAAGTTGGTCTACTGTCCCCCAGACCCTGGGTATGGTAATGTCTTTCTGACAGAACATGAGATACATACAAAAATTCAATCCAGTACATAGACACATATCAAACATAAAAATTGTAACTGATAACAGAACACTTCAAGGTTACTAGGCTGAAGCTATGTATTGGTGAAAGGTACTCTCAGACCTCCAGCCTAGGGTGATCCCTCTCTAACACCACCTAGCAGTATTGTATGAACTTGTCTTGCCTCCACTGCAACCTGCAGCCAGCTCTGAATCAATGTCTTCACCTGTCTCAGTGCAATGTGTACTTCTTTTCCCCCCAATCCATGCAACATAATTTTACTCCAAGTTTTGTACATCTTCCTGAACTCTGTAGGGTCTGGATCTTCCCCACCAACTTCTCACATCTTGCTCTCTCTGCTGGTGTGAGCCCCCAAACCTACTCGCATATGTGATCCACACCCTTCACCACTTGTGCATTTCTGTTCCAAACTGTGGTATGTTGGTGGCAACAGAATTATGCTGTCCCTCATTTATAACTCAACAATGGGGCTATGAGACATGAGAGAAAAGGCCAATAACCCACAGAGAGCCAGTATTGATGATACAGAAAAATTAGCTTAGTCAGATGGCCACCAGAACTGGAGAGTAAAAAAGAACCATACAATATATTTGTTATGCTTTTTCCATAGAAAGGCAGTCTCCCAGCAGCTGTGGATTATCTGTTTTGTGATCACCATGCACCTCCCAGGTCAGAGTGATCCTTGCCCTGAAGATTGGGAGTTCCCAGGCTGAGCCTCACAACTTTGAGGCTGACATACGTAGAAGTCATGAGATGAGCTGGAATATCTTTTCTGCATCTTACCAGAGTCCCCTGTCCCATAAAGAAAAAGTCCCACTGGCCCTGCTCTTGGTGGATATGCAAACAAAATCAGCTCCTGCGCATTGGGCCCCTCTCTTAAGTAGAGATTCCTAAGGGATCCCATATCCTGCTGACTCTTCGTGGCTCAGGCAGTCCACCCAACCCACCACAGGCCTGACCATGAATTCCCTAAGTGGGTCAGAGGCTCAGCTCTCACAGCCAGAATAGATGGGTAGGAGACTCCCAAAGAGCTCAACAGTAGACCATGACATTCAGTTGCCTCCCATAATCCAACTTGATCAACTTTAATAAAAAAAAAGGTAGCATCATATAAAATAGTGCAGTCTGAATATAGCAATTGGAACCCCAATTGCCCTGCATCCCCCACCATGTCTAGCAAACAAAGGAATGTCAGTATGAGTAGATATAACACAAAAATATAAGGTTAGGTAGGAGTCTGCAAACACAGCTGCTCTAAAAAAAAGAGAACAGTACACTAGGAAAGTGCGATACCTGCTGCAAAAAGTTTGAAAATAATGTACAATGATAGCATCTGATCGCAGCTCAGCTCCTAACTCACAAGTCTCTCCCAAAGGAAAGTGGAATAGTCTTAAGATGGTAAAAAATAACCTGTACCTGTCTAACTGGAAAGATGTGGTACTCATTCAGCCTTTGATTGTGTAGTGGGTTGGTTGGAAGGGATGTCCTGTCTTTGGGATCGGAAAGTTCTGCTTCAGGCAACATTTAGTGCACCTTGTGGTTTGCACTTGTTGCTGCCTTGCATTGGGCTTAGTGTCCACTCTTGCTACTGGAGCTGAGGTTCCAGATCAGCAAGTGCTGCTTGTTCAAATGGAGGAAAACAGATACCTGCATTAGTTGCTGCAGAAGGACTCATGCTTCTTCCAGGTACTTAAAAAACTTCAGCCCCAAGTCCATGAAAATGTGCAGTGGTGCTGGTACTAGGAGGTGGGCTTTGACATTCTTTTCTCCGAGCTCCTTGAGGACTTGTCAGATTTTACACTGTTTGTCTATAACTCCAGGAGAGAAATCATGGTAAAAGTAAAGTCTAGTATCTCTAAATGCAATCTCCTTTTTGTCCCAAGTTTTACATAACAGATGCATTTTAGCTTTATAATTCACACACTGGAGCACTAACGACCATGGCTTATGGTTTTTACCTTTTGGCTTAGGTGCAAGTGCCTGGTGTGCCCATTCAATGTCCAAATCAAGATCCAGAGAGAGATCCAGATGTTCTTTAAGAAACAGGGTGTGGAAATCCTCCATCTCCTCCTCTCTGTCCCTTCAGGCAGGCTGTAAATGCAAATATTATTTCTCATAGAATGTGATTCTAAATCCTCCAGTTTGAGCGCTATCTCATCATCCCTTTTATAACAAGCATTTGTCAATGCTGAATGCTTGCTTGCTGGTATTAGCATTGGAAGTTCAAGAGTTAGACAGATGCAGAATAGGAATGGCAGTGAAGTATTGAACTTCATGCAAACCCCACCTCCCCCTATAGAGATGGACAGGCATTCGGGTATGCCTTTGGGTAGTCATGCATAACGCTCATGCCATTTCACCTCACCCTATTCTGCAGACACCGACAAGTGTTGAGGTGTGCCTTAGGGTGTTCGGCTTTATAGTCACTCCATTCCATAAGGACATATGCTGAAATGGGTGCAGTATAAGAGAATGGGGTGAACTCTGAGCCGGAGAGTCTAAGGCACACCTCAATGTCTGTCACTGGCTGCAGGATGGGGGTGGAATGGCATGAGCATTATAGCCAGCAATCCAAAAGCATACCCCTGACACCTGTCAGTCTGTACAGAGTGGGATGTTATGGTTAGAAACCGTAATGCCTCAGGCGTTTGTTGGTATTTGCACTACACATTTTCAACATGGCCTTTTTGTGACCCACACCTCATGAAAGCATTTGGTACCTCTGCTCATGAACAGTGGTATTGTGATTCTGTTGATCTCGAATGTTGATTTGCTACAGCGACCGTGCCATTCTGTGCTAGATTTGCAAAAACACAGTTCAGGCAGGATGTCAAAAATGACAGCTGTCCTGTTCATAAAGAGGTGTGAAAAAATGCCAATGTTGAAAATCTGGAGTGAAAATATTAAAAAGTCTCGAAGTTACTAGCGTGTGTGGAAACTGCACAATGCACACTCGTAATACAGTCATTTTGTGAAATGTTCTCACCAAATTCTTAACTTAGGCATTTTGGGACCTCCACTCATGAACAGTGTCACTGTGATTTTGTTAATCTGCCCCAAACCCTGATTTCCCACAGCGACCACACCTTTGTGTGCCACATGTGTGAAACCACATTTTGGGCAGGATGAGAAAAATGACAGCTATACTTTTCATAAGGAGGTGTGAAAAAATGGCAGTGCTGAAAATCTGGAGTGAAAATATTAAGAATTCTTGGAGTTATGAATGTGCGTGAAAACGGTGCAACACACACTGGTAACACAGTCATTGTTTTGAATTTGTTCACCAAATTTGCAACATAGGCTTTTTGGGAGCTCTCCTCATGAACAGTAACAGTGTTGTTTCATTACTCAGTCCCGAAAGGTGATTCTGTGAAGTGACCGCAAAATCACCTTTCAGGACCGAATAATGACATGACAGTGAGTGAATTCATGAGGTGGGGTCTCAAGAACCCCATGTTGAAAATTTGGTGCTCCAATTCACAAAAATGGCCGAGATATCCACCTATGTTGAAAAAAAAAATCTATGCCATTATACAGCTTACTGTCATTTCTTTAGTTCACGGTTAGCTTTGAAGAGTGCAGGCGTGTTCCTGGTCCACTGAAGATCATCGTGCCATCTCCAGAGGTAAGTATGGAGTGGGGGTGGAGTGGGGATGCAGGGTGCACAGAGGGTGGGTGCAGCAGGGGGGAAGGGACCCGATGGTGAGGGACCATTTCCTTTGTTTCAGGTAAGAAAAATAAAAACCATCACCGTGGACTGTTTTCTGTTTTTTTTCACAGGTTTTGGCCATACTAGGGTGGGCTCCCAGTGTGGCACACAATTGGGGTGGGGAGACACCAGGAAAATGCTGACATGATGGGGGGTTATCATGCCGACAGGGGTATTGGGCGCCCCTGTCAGCAAGCATGTCTGTGTTTGGGAGAACGATGCTGAGGGAGATTTGGCACCCCCTCGGCAGACCACTACAGTAAAGGGGGCTTATATGCTGACAGGGGGATTAGGCACCCCTGAAGTCGGCTTCCTAGGGACTGTGAGCAGTGGGCAGCAAGTCACCACCCGCCATGTCTATTGAAATGTTACACCAAGCAAGGCACACCCTGCAATGACAGGTCACTCCCTCATTGCAGCGGTGAATTCATTTTAACTTGGTGGCACACTTGCTGAAGTAGTGTCAGCAGCAGCATGCCACCACATTGGGGAAACACGGCCAAGCCTCACTGGGAGCATTGGTCGCCATAGTGCCATACCTCCAAAACCCCTCTTCTCTCCTAAGCTGTCACATAATGTTTCTTGCACATGCTCACAAGCCAACATAAAAAGCAGAGTAAGGCCATGTTACCAGTGTCCACCTGTGTAGTAGTTGCAGTCAGCCCAAGTTCAATTTCTGCAGCTTTTTCATGAAGTTGCAGTATGCCTTTTTGTGAGGAAGTTTTAGTTTCCTCCAATCAAGATAACTTGGCACTTATGTTCCAAAGTTCCATAACCAGAGATTCAGATATACTTGCAAATTGTTCTTCCTCCTCCTCCTCCTCCATCCCGGTGGGATTTTCTGGAGAACTGGCTGCCAGTGATGGGGCCATGCTACTTGAATGGGCTGCAAACTTCTCTTTGAGTCTGGATGTTTCTGTGCCAAATCTCCCCACCAACCTTTTCCTGGCATGTATGCAGGTAATATCTGTACCTTTGGTTTTCTGATGCTGCGTTTAAAAGGAAGACATTTCATAGATTGAGGGTGGGTCCAACAGAGCTCTAAAATCTGCTGTTACATGGGTGGTAGTAGTAGTAGAGTTTATTTATTTTAGGTGCCCTTCCCCATAGGCTCAGGGCACCCTTACAAAATATAAAACAAACAGGATTAGGACACAGCATACATAAAACTCATAATACAATGCAAATAAATTCAATAATACAACCCTTTAAAATTTCATACAAGCCAACTCCTAAGCTGTTTAGTGGTTTAAATATATTCCTCAGGCCCCAAAGGCCTGTTGGATGAGGAATGTTTTAAGATGTTTTTTTGAATACCTCTAGGGAAGGCACATCCTGCAGGTACTGAGTAATGAGTTCCAAAGGACTGGTGTGGCAGCCTTGAATGTCCGTTTCCTGGAAGATTTATTTATTTATTATACATATTGGAATTACAACCCTTTGAGTTAAGAACTCGTTTCCAAAGGCTCCATGTCAGTTCCAGTGGATTCAACACATAGACAGCAACACAAATGCAATATGATAGACAGGAGGTTACAGAAGTTTTTTGTTACATACCAAACTATAATTATACATTTGCAGGTGTCAGAACAAACACATAGAATCCTCAGCCATCCAGTGCCCAGATAAGAGTTACAGTTTACAATAGCAGTACAGAGGTCTATCCAGTGCAAAAGCTAGGCTCCAATGAAAAATACAGTAAATTCAGAACTGCAGTCTGAGATAAGGCGATTGTCATCAAGTGTCTAGGAAAGGGGCCGGGGAGAGAGCGGGTCAGCTATGGGCTTGGATCCCGCTTGTAGAGCGCATTCACAGCTGTGGGTGGAGAAAATGAGGATCTTGAGAACTGCCTTAAAAGGACCTATTTTAGTGAGTGAGGAGATTGAGGAAGGGAGTGCGTTGAACCAGTGTGGTGCCCTGTAAAGGATCTCTGGGTGAGTGATGTTAGCACCTTCGGGACTCTGAGAGTGGCCTTAGTGGAAACATGGGACGAGGCAGAGGGGGAAGCAGGGTGGAGGGAGGTGGACACCCGGGGGGGGGGAGACCTAGAAGTATTTTTTTAACCAGGAGGCAGGTCTGATATTGTAACCGCTCTTCTAGATTGAATATGTTGGCCAGCGAGTATAGAGTGCATACATGAGTCCATTTGTCTGCACCAGTGAGGAACCTACAGGCCTTATTTATGGATAGTTGGATTCTTCTGAGGGCAGTGGCATCAGCAGCAGTGTAGACAGGGAGGCCGTAGTCTACAAGAGACAGGACAGAGGTGGAGACAACCAATCTGAGGGTATCTGGTGGGAGACAGTCCTTATGACGGTAGAGAAGGCCTATGCGCATGTTAATTGCTGAGGTGAGCAGGTCGATACGTGAGTGAAAGGCGAGGGCAGAGTCGAAGGTAATGCCCAGGTATTTGTAGCTGCTAACTTGTTCTAGTGGGTGGAGTGAGCTGGATAGTATATGGAGGGGTGAGTTTTTTGCCTTATTTTGATGATGGGCAAACAACATGGCTTTTGTTTTTAATGTTAATGACCAGCCTGCTGTCATTGAACCAGTTTCCAATTTGACTGAAAGAGTGCTGGAGGTAGGCCTGAAGAGAGGAGGGGTCAGGGTGGGAGGAGAGGAGAACCGCATCATCTGCATATAGCAGGACCTTGTTGGAGCAGGAGTTGGGTAGGGCATTTACATAGAGACTAAAAAGAAGAGGGCCCAGGATGGAGGCCTGTGGGACCCTGGAGTGGGTGGGGCAGGTGCTGGAGAGGGTGCTGTTTATTTTGACACATTGGAACCTTGAAGAGAGATAGCTAGAGAACCAGTCCAGTGTTGAAGGAGATTGTCCAGTAGGAGTGGGTGACAGACCGTATCAAAGGCCTTGGAGAGCTCGATGTAGACAGCCCCTGCAAGGTGGTCTTTGTCAAGGGTTTCATGAAGGAAGTTTGAGAACTTCACGAGAGCAGTGGTCCTACTATGACCTGGATGGAAACCATGCTGATCTCTAGATAGGAGATTGTGGGAGGCAAGATAGTTAGATAATTGGTCTGCCACTACTTTTTCCAGGGCTATAGAGACAGGAGGAAGAACAGAGATTGGCCGATAGTTTCCAGGATAGAAGGTGTCACCACTTTTGAAGATGGGGGTGATCACAGTCTTTTTCCAAGCTAAAGGGAACTGGCCCAAGCAGAGGAAGTGGTTGAGTAAATCAGTCAGGGGGTTAAGTACTACGTCAAGGACCTGCCATAGGATCCTAGTATCCAGGGGGTCAGAGGAAAGGCTAGTAACACTGAGGGCTTTTGTTAGATAGTGCCAAGAGTTTTGTGGTGAGATGGTCCTCAGGTAGAAAGGTGGGCGAGGGAGGGGCTGTGGCTGGGGAGTGGGAGGTAGGGTCAAAGAAATTACTAGGGAGAAATGTGCTGAGATCTGAGAAGGCAGTGTTTAGGCAGTCTGCAATATTAGCGGGGTCAGTGATAGTGGTTCCATTAAAGTTTAGTAGAGATGGGGGTGGGGAGTAAGACTTCCCATTTATCTCCTTTATGTTGTCCCAGAAGTTCCGGATAGATCCCCAGGAGGAGGCTAGTGTGGATCTGTAGTACTCTGTTTTAGCCTTACGAGTGGCCCACGTACAACTGTTGTGCTCAGCATTGTAGGACTGCCTGTCCCCGGGCTTGCCTGAGGAATTAGCTCTATGCCAGAGATTGTCTCTGTGGTGGAGCTGTTTGAGCAGTGATGTTGTGATCCATGGTGCACTATGTTGCTTAGTCTGGGTTTTGACCAGCGGGGTAAAGATGTCACAGGCCTTATTGAAGGAGTGGGTAAAGTAGTAGAGTGCTTCATCAGTGCTAGGGGCTGGGTTGATTGGTGACCAGTCCCACTGGCAAGGTACTGCTTAAGCCTAGCAAGGTTACCTAGGCAGATAAGTCGGTGAGAGACCATGCTGGGCACAGGTTTTGGTAGACGGCAGGACCACATGAAAGTTACTGGTGAGTGATCACTCAGGGAGTTTGGATGGATGACGATGTCCACAATTCTGTGCGGGTGGTTGGCAAGGATAATGTCCAGTAATGTGTAAGAGCCATTGGATGGGTTCAGACGGGTAGGCTGGGTTACCAGCTGTGTTAGATCCAGGGCTTCAAAATCATCCTTGGCAAGGGCAAATGAACTTGCAAGCCAGTTGGTGTTGAGATTACCCACTAGTACCTGCTTGCCCTTATGCGGGAGGCTGGACAGGTAGTCAGTTAGGGATTGGATTGCTTGGATTTGTTTCCACGGGGGAACGTAGGCTACCGAGATAGTCAGAGGGGCCCTGGAGGAGTCTGGGGTGATTCTAAGTGAGATGGCTTGGGTACCGTGGATGAGCTTGGGAATTGGTAGAGCATGGCTCATTAAGCAATCTTGCATATAGATGGTGCAGCCGCCCCCACGTTTATCAACTCTATCTTCCCTAAAAAGGGAGTAGCCAAGGAGAGTAACCGCAGAGTCTGGGGTAGATTTAGACAGCCAGGTTTCCACAATTGCAAGAATGTCAGGCTGATGTTGTGCCATCCAGCACTGGAGGACAGTATTTTTTTTTTAAGAGGCTACAGATGTTCATAGAGGCTATGCGTAACTCAGATGTAAGGAGGGTCTCAGTTTGGCTGGGAGGAGATGGGCCAGGGTTTGGATGAATGTTGCCAGATAGGAGTAGCAGCAGGGAGACAAACCTGAGGAGAGAAGGCATACATCATTTGTGTGAGCCATGGCGGTAGTAAGCTGAGCTAACAGGAAGAGAGCATGGGATGGGCAGAGCACGTATAGTGGGGATAACATGGTAAAGCATTGGGAACTGTGTGTTGTGGGAGACCAGATGTAGATGGAGCTGGGCAGGATGGGATGGGGGAGGGTGATGGTGGTCGACAGGGTGGGGGTGGAAGAGTGGATAGAGAGGTAGGGAGAACCTCAGTGGGTGGGAGGGTGGATAGAGGGGTGGGGAAAACATCAGGGTTATTAGCAGTTGACATTGGTGACGGACAAAGGTGGGGAATAAAGACTGCCAGGACCAGTACAGAGACTGATTTGGTCTTAGGAAGAGGCCAATGGTTGTCAGTGGGGAATGTGAGTTCATAAGGAATAAAGTTGGCAGAGAGAGAGACTCAAATACTCCCCTACTAGTAAAGAGGCCAGTCAGAGAAGAGCAGGGGCAGAGCCACAGAGTATTTAATTAAGGAAGGGGTGGGAGGGCAAAAAAATCAAGCAGACAGGAGCTTAAACAAGAAGCTCCATGATTTAAATTACAGTGCTGCTTGAAAAAGGTGCCAAGTTTTAAAAAATGAAGTCTTGTCTGCAGTCTGATGCTCCAAGTCCCATACCTTCCATAATGGCAGTTTTCGGTGGCTTGCAGCGAGGGACTTGGGGGGGTGCTGTGAAACATCAAGCCCTCAGACCCTGGAATGCAAAAGAAACAACAGGGTCAGAATTAAAGTAAGAGAGAAAGCACACTAGAGGCAGGGAATTGCAAGGGGAGAGATTTAGAGAATCAGGAGCTAGCACTGGGGAAGGGAGAGGGACAAGCCAGGCTCGGCTGTTGTAACTACAGTTCAGGTTACAAAGCAAGGAGGAACCCAAAACAAAATAAATCAGAAATTCTGTGCAATAGTACAAACAGGGTCACATAGGAGATTTTAAAATCCATATTACTGAAAAATCAAGCAGACAGGAGCTTAAACAAGAAGCTCCCTGATTTAAATTACAGCACTGCTTGAAAAAGGTGCCAAGTTTTAAAAAATAAAGTTTTGTTTGCAGTGTGATTTCAACCTAGCTCTAAGGACCTCCAGGAGGGCCTCCCCAGCTGATCTAAGAGAGCGACTTGAGGTGTAGGCCGGATGCAGAATCTGCTTCAGGTAGCCCAGACCCAAACCCATGTAGGTCCCTATAGGTCAAAAGACCTATTTTAAAGCTGATGTGCCAGGGCACTGGCAGCCAATACAGTTCCTGTAGCACCAGTGTAATCTGACTAAACCTTGAATGTCCAGCCAACAACTGGGCCACTGCATTCTGCAAAAGCTGTTGAGGCCGCATCGTGCCTCCTCTGACCCCAAGATAGAGTGCATTACAGTAGTCAAGCCTCTAGGTGAGGAATGCATGTAACAGCATGACCAGGTCATCAGGAGGAATAAGGGATTTAATTTGGTTGATGTTCCAAAGATGGTAAAAACTGGTCCGGACATCAGCCAACACTTGAGTCTCAAGTGTCAGCCCATTGTCCAGAACAACACCAACATTCTTTACCTTAGGGGAGTCCTCCAGTTTGGTTGGGCATATAAAAAGCCCAAACCTGTCCCCAAAGGCCCCCCCATTAGATCCGGCTCAACCATCAGCACTTTAGTCTTCCCCAGGTTAAGTCCCAGCCAGTCTGACAATGTCCAAGCCTGGATCTCAGACAAGCAATTATTCAGCACATTGACCACATCAGATCTCCAGGGTGTGAAGGACAGCCAGAGCTGAGTTTCATCAGCATAGCAATAAAAACTCAGCTCATACCAACTTATGACCTCACCCAGGTGCAGCATATACACTGTGAACAACATGTGGTAGAGGACAGAGCCTTGGGGTGCTCCACAAGGGAGGGCCATCGGGCCTGTGGAAGAATTCCCCAGTATCACCCTCGGAGATGTGCCCTGCAGAAAGGACTTGAACCTGCTGATGACCTTACTGGTGAGTAGTTCATATTCCCTCAGCCTGTCCAACAACACCAAATGATCCACAGTGATAAAGGATGATGAAAGATGAAGGAGAATTAGAATCAATCACTCTCCTCTATCCCGCACCCTAAGCAAGTCATTCAACACCTTAACCAGCATGGCCTTCATGCTCTGCATAGCCCACAATCCAGACTGGAATGGTTCAAAATCTTGAAGTCCGTGAGTTGACTCTTGAGCTGTTCCACGACCACCTATTCAAGAACCTTCCCTAAAAAAGGGAGGATCGAGATAGGCAAGTAATTCCCCAAGATGTTGGGGTCCAGAGAAGCTTTTTTCAACAGGGGCTTCACCAGAGCCTATTTAAGGGATTCTGAGAAGACCTCCGCTGCAAGGGAACTCCCGACAATCTCGTCAAAAAATGGGTGATGATGTCACCAGAAGCGGATCCATCTCACTTTTGATCCTAGCAAGGTGTCCTACTAGAATTTCTCCCATCCTACCAAAGGCAGCCCTCTTAAAGTCCAAAGCCCTTTTCCTGGTCCTGACCATTCCCCTGCCCATGTCCATGTGAAACACACCATGTGGTTGTCAGTACCAGCAAGTGGCACATCCACTTTCACATTCTGAACATGCTTATAGTTGGACAGAACCAGGTCCATTACAGCCCTCTCACTGGTGACTTCCATGGCACCCTGGGCCAGAAAATCACCCGGAAATGCATCCAGCAGTTCTTGCTCCTTAGTGCGGGAGGTAGCTGGATTTTTGAGTCCACCCCAGGTAGATTGTTATCCCCCATTGTTACTACCTTCCAATTACAGGCTATTTCCATGATTTGAAACCCTAGTACTCTGTCTAACTCCTCTTCCTGGGAAGGTGGCCTGCAGACTACCTCCAATCCTTAGTTTCCTCTCCTTAGTGTATTGTACCTGTACCCACACTGTTCCAGTCTTACCTTCCACCTTTTCATCTCTGGTACAAGTTATTCCCTTCTTCACGTATAGGGCCACACACCCCTTTTGCCATCCTCTTGCCCTTTCTATACAGATTATACCCAGAAACTATACATTCAGAGGCAAGCTGAACAGTAGTCTCATATAATGGTACAAAATAATAAAAATAAGAAAGAGCTGTAACTACATATCTGATATTTTTGAAGCATATTAAATAATTATTTTGCCTATGTAAGAAAACTAAATGTAATGTGAAGGAAGACACTTGTGTAATAGAACAGAATGGTTCATTTAAAAGTTCCAAGTCAGTTTGTAACCCTAAATTCACTGCCTGGTCATTAAAAGCCAGTTTTATTGAAAAGCTTCTGATGATGTCATAACCTGAATTCGAAATCTAGTCCTCCCTGCAAGCTACCTTATGTGACTTATTCCTTACATAAAAATGCAGCTGTAGTAATCATCTAAAAAAAGAAAACAGACACTGGGTGGTCAGCGCATGCATTTCCATAATGCGCAGTTGTAAGGTACGTACTTCAGAATGTGATAGGGGGTTGGAATGCAACAAACATGGCTTTAGAATGATAAAACATAGAATGCAATGGCAGATAAGGACTGTCTAGCCCACCTAGTCTGCCCATTTCCTTACCTACCTAAAATTTACAGATCCTAATTGATCTGCCGCTTTACCCTTTCTTACTTACCACTATGGTTACTTTTTGCCTATCCCATTCATTCTTGAATTCACCTGCTGTTTTTGCCCCTATGACCTCCACATGGAGGCTGTTCCATGGATGCACCACCCTTTCTGTGGAAAAGTACTTCCTCACTTTGCACCTGAGCCCCCACCCCCGTCTCACACTGTGACCTCTTGTTCTCACACATCTCTTCTTTTGAAAGATGCTGCTCTCCTGTACTTTGTTTTTCCCCTTTAGGTATCTGAAAGTCTCTATCATATCCCCCTTCCCCATCCTCCCTTCTAGAGTATACATACTGAGGTCTTTCAGTCTTTCCTCATAAGGTTTATGGTGCATTCCCATCAACATTTTCATTGCCCTTCTTTGGACTGCCTAGACTCAGTTTATGTCCTTCCAGAGATGTGGCCTCCAGAACTGAACAGTTTTCCAGATGTGGCCTCACCAATTGTCTGTACAGTGGCATCACAACCTTCTGTTTTCTACTGGTGATGCCCCTCCCTATGCACCCCAGCTTTGCTTGGCCCTCCTCACTGCCTTTTCACACTGCTTGGCTACTTTTAGGTTGCCCGTTATGAGTATCCCCAGGTCCCTTTCCAGTTTAGTTATTGTCTGAATTTCAGTTGCCACAATCTTGACCACTCCTCCAGCTTGTCTAGCTCTCTTCTCATTTTTTCTACCCCATCTGGAGTGTCCAACTTAATGCAGATCTTGGTGTCATCTGCAAAGGGGCTCACCTTCTCTTCCAGCCCCTCCGATATGTCACTAATGAAGACACTGAAGAGGACAGGCCCTAGCACTGAGCCTTGTGGCACCCTGCTAATTACTCCCCTCTCCTTGGATAGAACTCAGTTTTATTTACTTAATTTATTTGCTTTTGTTTACGAGGTAAGCATGCTAGACAGCCAAGTGCCTATTTTCAGGAGCGACCTGGGAGGTTACAAGGTACAGACGAGAACAGATTAGCAGTAGACATCACATCACATGTAAAACAGTATGGTACAGGTCTTTGACAGCAGTCAATATACAGAACATCACAAATACATATTAGTGGGCTGGAGCCCAATAAGTTCAGGGATAGTACAGAATATTCACTTAATATGTACAGGAAGGCAAGAAAGGAACACATTAACAGACAATGCAGCTGATAGCAGCAGGCTAGCCAATAGATTGGGTGCTTTTAGTACCAGGAGGCTAATCTCCTCAAACAGTAATGGCTGGGTTAGAATAGCCTCAGCCAGTCAGCTTGGGCTGGGGAGGGCCCTTAAGTGCAGAGACAGTTGGATGCCAATTTGAGGATGTGATGCGGCAGTGGCAGTGATGCATAGTTTTTGAATGTAGCAGTCATGCACAGTTTACCACCACCCTTTGTGTCCTGTTGTTCAGCCAGTGTCTAATCCAATTTACCACCTTTGGTCCCACTTCTATACTGCTCAACTTGTTTACTCACCTCCTGTGTGGGACGGTGTTGAATACTTTGCAAAAAGCTAGGCAGGACATGGCCACTGCCCCCCGATCCACCACCCTGGTTACCCAGTCAAAAAAAAAAAATCTATCAGATTTGTTTGACAAGATCTACCTGCTGTGAATCCATGCTGTGTCAGGTCCCGGTTGGCCTCAAGACGAAGTTGTGTGCAATTTTTAGATTACTGCAGGTATGACATTTCAAAATGTCGCCAGGTTGCAATTGTGGATGGCAGCAATGACATAATCTCAGAAAGTAGCTGGAACACATAATTTTGGAATGTGGCAGAATGCTAAAATTTTAGAATGTGGCAGAGATACACCATTTTGTAATGCAGGGGACACATAGTTGAGGATGGTGGCAGGGATGCGTAATTTTGTAATGTGGCATGGATGCATAAATTTCCATGTAGTGGTGACGCACAATTTCAAAATGTGTTTGGGATGCTTGATTTCAGATTGCGGTGGCAACATGCAATTTCACAATGTGGCGCGGACACAGAATCTCAGAATATGGCAGCGATGCAGTTTCAGAATGTAACCATCACATTAAATTCAGGGATGTGCAGGGATGTATAATTTTAGAATGTGACCTTGACATACAATATCAGAATGAAACAGTGACACTCATTTTCAGAATGTAGTGAGGATGTACAGTTTTGGAATATGGAAGTTTATATACAATTTTGGAAAGTGGCAGGAAGGTTCAACTTTAGCATGTGACGGTGATGCACAATTTCAGAATGTGGTGGCAATGCACAATTTCAAAATGTGGTGGTAACGCACTATTTTGGAATGTGGCAGTGACACACAGTTTTGGAATGTGGTGATGTAGTTTCTGAATGTGGCAGTGATACACAGTTTTGGAATGTGGAAGTGCCATAGTTTCTGAATGTAGCAGTGATGCATAGTTTTTGAACATTGCAGTGATGCACAGTTTCAGGATGTGGTGGTGATGCACAGTTTTGGAATGTAGCAGTGACACACACTTTTGGAATGTGTTAGCAATGCACAATTTCAGAATTTGGCAGTGTCACACAATTTCAGAATGTGATGGTGACACAAATTCAGTATGTGGAGGTGATGCAGTTTCAGAATGTGGTAGTGATGCACAGTTTTGGAATGTGGTGGTGACACAGTTTTGGAATGTGGGTGTGACGCACAATTTTGAACTTATGGTGGTGATGTACAATTTCAGAATGTGGCAGTGATGCACAATTTCAGAATATGTTCTAATGCACCATTTTGAAATGTGGCTGTGACAATTTTAGAATGGGGCTGTCACACAATTTCAGAATGTGGCATTGGAACACAACTTTGGAATGTGTCAGGGATGTGCAATTTTGGAAGGCTGGAGGGATACGAAATTTTAGAATGTAGCTGGAATGCACAGCGTTGGAATGTGGTGGGGATATGATGCACAATTTTGAAATTTGGTGGGTGCGTACAATTCTGGAATGTGGCAGGGACAAGCAATTTCAGAATAGATGGTGTGTCCTGTCACATTCTGATAGTGTGTATCCCCACTATATTCCAAAATTACCAGTCCTTGCCAAATTCCTCAATGTGTGTCCGTGTCACATTACAAGACTGAGTGTCCCACCAACATTTTGAAATGGTACATCCCTGCCACATTCTTAGATTACATGCACTCTCATTCAACATTTTAAAATTGTACACCTCCTTGAAATTCTATACCTTGGTTGAGAGCTACATTCCAAAACCAATTCCTGATACTTTTTAATGTACAGTACCATGCATCTGAACATTCTGGAAACACAAGCACTGCAAGCAACCCTATGTCAGTTTTTTAAACAATTACTACAGCTACAGTTTCTGAAACTTTGGAGAAACAGGTCCTTTAAGGTTGCTGACAGGGAGGACTAGACTGAGTTCAGGTTATGACATCTTCAGTGTCTCTTCACTAAAACTGGCTTTTTTTACAGTTAAAAGTGTTATTATTTTCCAGTTTTCATACATCAGCAATAAATGAGACACAATAAGGTGAAGGTTGTTGGTTACATTTACAACTTTACATTGCATGGGAAACAGCATTTTAAATGAGGACTCACCTAAGGCTTGTCACATTTTTGGTGTGGATACTATGCAGTGTCAAGGCTTCAGTGCTACAAAGTGGATCCTGCAGGTCCAGGACTGGTGATATTTCATGGCAACCTTCACCCTAAACAAAATAAACACAAAGAACCACTATTTTACTACTAACTTTGCATAACTATACACATACAGGGATATTACTTGTTTTGCTAGGTAACCATTTAAGGTCACAGTTCAACAGCTTCATCAAGGTACTTGTACTGGCTAGGGTTGGTCTCATCCTATCCCAGTCTTGGGAGTGGCATATTTTAGGAATGGAGCCCGCAGTCATTATACAGTCTCATGTTATTGTTGGTTAGATGAAAGAGCCTGTCCATGGAAGCAATTCCAGGTAAGGAGGCTGTGATTTCCTATGGGGTTGGAACCTCCAGTGTTCACCACTTTCATAAAAGGAGTTTCTCCTGCATGGACAGCAGGGCCAATCATCTGTATTCACGTCTCCTGAGGTGTAGGGAATTTGAGCTTATTCCCAGGAGGAGTAGCTTGGCCAGTTTAGGGATAGGCTTGTGTAGAACTTTAGAACCAAGGCTGCACACATGATCCCAAAGTTCTGTTATCCTCAGGCATTCCCTGAGAATGTGGAGCAAGTCCCCATTCTGTTCCTGGCATCTCCAGCATGAGTTAGTGTCCATAACTCCTGCCTTTTTAGGACCACTGGGGTGTAGTACCATGAATGCAGGGTCTTGTTCTGGATTAGTTTGCTCTTTGTGTCCACAAAATCCTTGTGGGCCCCTTTCCAGCAATCTGACTACTGCTCCCCTGTGATGACCATCTGGAGTGCTTTTCCCATTTATGTTTGGATGCCTCAGATTGGCTGGGCAGGGTGTCCCTGATTCTGACATAAATCTTACTGGCTATCCCTTTGGAGTTGATCAGCCACAGTGGAAGTAGTGCCGTGGGAGCTTTTTTTGAGTTTTTTCTTACATATGCCTGCACAGCACTCCTTATTTGGAAATATTTCCAGAAATCCAATGTGGGGAATCCTCCTTCTGTTTTGTAAGGTGCCAAAGGTGTTGAGTCCTATGTTGGCAGAGGCAATGAGATTTTCCACTGTGCTTAACCCTTTCTCCTCCCAATCTTTCCAGTGTATAGGCCATCTGTCAATGGTAATATTCACATTTTCCCACAGGGGACCCTTCGAGGTGGGGGGTCAGGTTGGTCTCCAGTCTCCTCTCAACCTTGGCCCAATACTGTAGAGATGGTGCTATGGTGGGGTGGGCATTCATCTGCTGGTTTGGGAGGGTTGTATATCAGTAGGGGCAAGCAATTCTTCTGGCTGGTGTCTCTGTCCATGCCCACCTATTGAGTGTACTGTTCACCTAACCCCTTGAACCACTGTAACGTTTGTGTCATTTGGAAGGCCCACTTATATCCTTCAAACCAGGGGCTGTTCCATCCCCTCCTCCCTCCAGTGGGCTCTCAGTGTGTTGTGGCTATATCTCAGGGGCTTACCTTCCCACAGGAATCTGCTTATTATTTTTTCTATCTTCTGGCACCAGCTGGTGGGGAGGCCCAGTGGTATGTGGGCCAGTTTGTAAAATACTTTGGGAACAGTAATCACTTTCACCGCCGCAATCTTACCCACCAGGATAAGGTGGTGTGTACCCCACCTGTTCATGTCGCCCATCACTTCTGCCAGCAATGGGTGGAGATTTAGATTCCACAGCTTGTGAGACTCCACCATGAATTTTATTCCCAAGTAAGTTATTCCCTCTTCCACCCATCTTAACCCATGTCACTCAGGGTCCTGGGGTGCAATGGTGATTGAGAGGACGTACCCTCTGTTTTAGTTTGGTTTAACCAGAGGCCTGATAAGTGGTGGAAGGCCTTTAACATATCCAGAAATGGTGGAAGGGCCTTGGGGAGGTCTGAGACTGTGACTAGCAGGCCTTCTGCATACATAAGAGTGCTATACTCTGTCCTTCCTATCTATATCCCCTTGATTCTCTCATGTTGCCTGAGCATGACTGCCAGTGGTTCCAACACCAGTATGAACAGGAGTGGGGATGGGGGACAGCCCTGTCTTGTGCCTCTACCCTGTTGGAAGGGAGGGGACATAGTGGAGTTCATGAGAATTTGAGTGGAATGGTTGTTATACAGGCCTGTATCAAGGTTCTGAATCTGGGACCTATTCCAATGTGCACTAAAATGGCATAGAGGTAGTCCTACTCCACTGAGTCAAAGGCTTCTTCAAAATCTATTGCCACCACCGCTGTTGGGGAGGAGAGTTCTTTTGCCTTGTGAGCTAGATTTACCAGTGACCTGAAGTGGTCTGCACTATACCTACCCAGGACAAAACCTACTTGTGAAGGACGGATTAACTGAGGAAGTAGGGGGCTTAATCTGTGGGCTATAGCTTTTGTGAAGATTTTGCTATCCACATTTATTAGGGAAATGAGTGGTAGCTGCCAGATGAAGTTGGGTCTTTCCCCTTTTTGGGCAGTACTGTAATCACTGCTTCTCTCATCATGGGCAGAAATATACCACCTTTCTCTGCCTCTTGGTATACCTGTTGCAGTATTGGGCATACAATATCAGACAGGGCCTGCCAAAGCTTCACAGTGTACTTGTCTCCTCCCAGTGCTTTCCCAGGCTTGAGCAAGAGTAGGGCCCTTTTTACCTCTTCAGTGGTTAGCTTAGAGTCCTGCTTCCTGGTCTGATGGGCCGAGATGGTGGAGATATTTATAGCTTCTAGAAACCCCCCCTCTTACTTGAGTTTCCATCACCCTCGAGAAGGCATATAGGAAAGGGTAGAAGGCTTCCATCACCTTGTTCAGTCCATTGCTAGCCATTCTAACTACTCCTCCCTTGTCCCTGAGGCCAGCTTTGTGCCTCTCTATTTGATGTTTCCATAGCTGGTATGCAAGTACCTTCTCTCCTCCCCTTCCCAGTACTTCTGTTTGAGTCTGAGTATGGACACCTCAGCTTTGCTTGTCAGAAGAGTATTTATCTCCATATGGAGGCCTAGCACTTCCCTGCCAAGGCGGGTAATGAGGGTTGGATCTTGTACCTTTCCTGTGTTCTGCCTCTGCCGGTTTAAGTTCACCTTTCTGCTCTTTCAGTTGTTTCTCCCTTTGCCTATGCCTGGCCACCACATATCCAATGATTCTGCACCTCAGGGTGGCTTTGAAAGACTCCCACGTGTTCCCGGCTGATGTGTCCTGGACTGGGTTCTCTTGAAAGAAACAGCTGACTTCCCTTTTAGCCCACTCCACAAACTCCAGGTCCTTCATAAACAATGGGTATAAGCTGGCCCGGTGGCGCTGAGGGTTGAGGCGCTGGACGCCACATCTCGTGCCACGCTGGCAACCCAGGTTCAGGAGCAAGCCAGGGCCACCTGGGGTCAGCAGGGGGGGATAGAGGTTGAGCATCCGCCCACTGCTATCTCTTCCCTGGGGTGGGGTGGGAATGCGCTCACTCTAGGAGCGACCTCTGGCGGTGGCTGGAGAGTCACCAGTGTAGTGGCGTGGTGTAATGCCTAGGGGGTGGAGCCACGGCATTCCGTAGCCTTGCTGGCTGGGCTCTGTGGGGGGTGGGACAGAAAAAGCAAAGAGAAAATACCTCCTACACGTCGGGAGATGACGGTGGCCCCAGTGGACCCTCCCACATCCCAAACACTGGCTCAGACGCACCCAGAATCTCTCTCTCTCTCTGGAGGACCCAATGACTTGCAGGTAGGCCCCTCATACTTAGGAGGTAGCCACTGAGGGGGAGCGGAATCAGCCCTGGAGATGGTACCGGGGGTCAGGTCAGCCTGCAGTCGTTCAGGGGAGGAGAAGCCAGGGGAATGCGGGGGTTCAGTTGGGAGTATGGTGGAGATCCATGTGGGCACTCCTGAAGGATGCCCAGGGTGTCATGAAGATAAACAAAGTTAAAAAAAAAAAAACTGGTCTAATCTCCATGTTGTGGAGGCTGGGGGATCCCTCATAATAGGTTCAATGTCACAGGTGTATGGGCTGATATTATTATTGGAAGTATTCCAGTGGCTATTGCCACCTGTGTTACCTGGGGAGATGTTAGCGATATGTCTGTGGCTGTGTGTTCCATGGATCTGAGAGTAGTAAGTGTAGTCCTGTGCCCTGGGATGAAGCACCCTCCATATGTCAGCTAACCCCTGGTCCGTCATCATGCTTTGTATGGCTATACACCCTTTGGCATGGGTGTCCCCTGTTCCTGAGTTCTTATCCATCAAGGGGTCCAAGACCAAATTGAAATCTCCTCCTAAAACAATGGGGGTACCCTCCTCCTTGGGCTACCTGGTGGAAAAAACCCGGGTCATCCTCATTGGGGGCATACAGGTTCCCAATAAGGATTTGCCCAGCTGGAGTTTGATATTTTGCGAACACCCTTCTTCTTTGGGGATCTGCTTTGGATGTGATGAGAGACCAAGGCACCTTTCTATGGAGTAGTATTGCCACCCCACATTTCCTGGTTGATGCTGAGTCATGCACCTCTTGCCCCACCCAGTCTTTCTTAATGAGCTCATGGTCTTTTTTGTTTAGTTTAGTTTCTTGCAGCAGGGCTACCTGTACCTTTTGTTTCTTCAGATAGGACAGCTCCGTTTTCCTTTGAATTGGTGTGTTCAGACCTCTCACATTCCATAAGATAAAATTTAAATTAGCCATACTGAGAGTTGGAGGGGTCTGAGTATTTTGGATACATGAACATATAATAATAGTGGAAAAATATGCTGTCCCCACGTTGTCTGTGCCCTGCTGTGAACCAAGTGCTTTTCTTAAGCTCCCAGTGGAGAGGGCTTAGCCTGCTGCCTTGCCCCGTCCTGTATGGCGCATATATATTGGGATCAAAACACCTTTTACACCTCCATATTGGTTTCTGTGATCTGCTCTCCGAGCCTATGCCCCTGTTTACCTTGTATTTACATTCCAGTATTATAGTGCCTCCTGACTTGTCCTCCATTTCTTTTCCACTATCTAGAACCCACAGTACTATCCCTGTCAAACTATTTACATTTTGCACTTGTGTGCCACAACAGAAGACCCACGTGTCAGCAGTCAACTGCCTAAGTGCACAGCACAAGACCCACCTGACGTCTCCTTGAGGGGGTGGTATGTTTTATCCCCCCAAGTTCACATACAATCTACCTTCCTGGTCTCCACTCCTGCAAGGGGGTCTCCTGTTGTCAACCCCTCTCAGGCATAACCATATGCTGGTGTTCAGTTACCTGTTTAAAGCTTGGCCTTCACAACATCCCTTTGTGGTTTCCAAACCTAGCTGTGAATCCCAAAAGGGTGGTGGTTGAGGGGGGAGCACTGGAGTATACTGCTAATATGGAGGGGTCTAGGGTCCAGAGTAACTCCATTAGTGCTCATTTCCAACCCCACCCATGTCTCGGTCTCACATTACTCAGAGTCCCCCCTTATCTCCCCTGCCTACCCAATGTTCCTAGGTATCCTGCACCACTTTCCCTTGTGACGCGTACCAGCTTGTCGAGGAAAAGCACCCCATATACTGTTTCCCTGGAATCTCAGGGATCAACGACTTTCTCTTTCTCTCTGCCCCCCCGTCCCCTGTGATTCATGTGATCCTTATGTCCCATTTATCTTAAGGAAGGAATGTGTCACCTTAATACCAAACTGGAACGTGCCCCCCCTCCCATTTCCCCTTCCATGCATTTTAAACCCTATGTCCTTTATCTAATGGTCCTGATTCAAAGTGCCTGAAAATACTTTGTCCCCTAACTCTTCAGTAGGAGGAAGCATGGTGCACCTAGGCCTAGAAGCAGACCCCCCCGCTGTCATATGTGGTAGGCCCGGAGTGTGTCTTCGATCGCACATTCCCTACCTAGCATGCTTAACCACCTTCTCTTCCCCTTCCCACTTCTGTTATCCCAGGCACTTTTAATTAAGACTACTTATCTAATCAGGCCATGGCTCCTGCAAGCATTGGGTACACACGTTTGGCATTTGGGGAAGAGGTAGCAGGTGGAATAAACAGTTCTGGCACTCCCCTCTTCCCCTCGGTGCTGTCTCTTCCCAGATTTCTTCCTCCAGCAGTCCTTCTTCTCCTGGTATCACCTCCTTCATTAGTGTAATCTTGGGGTTATGGTGTCCTGTGTCCATGTCCTCAGACAGTCCCCATGGGTCTTCTTGGGACTCTCGAGTTGGTGATCTCAAGGCTGCAAAATGGTTCTTTGTCATGTACAGTATCTGATCAGGGCTGTCATTTCTTCTCACTAGAGCTCCCACTCAGTCTGGTGTTCCTCAGGGTCATTTCTGGATTATAGGGTGTCTTTTTTGGAGTGTGAGTATTGCATAGTCCTTTTCCTACTCCATCTCGGTGAGGCCCAGTCAATGCCTGTTTGGTTTCCCTCCATGTGGTCCATCTCCTTTGTATCATGGGCAGGGCTCCAGTTGCCATGTTTTGTGCTCCTTGGGCTCCTTTTCCTCAGGGTGAGCTTTCCAGGAGAACCTATTGAGGGGGGCCACGGCTTGTTGAGCAACCCTTCTAGCTTCTTAGGGGTCTCTAAGACCCACTGTGCACCATTGATAACCATGTGCACAGAGGGCGGGTATCACAGTGAATACTTTAGGCCCACATCCTGCATTTGTTTCCTCACAGCTGTATATTCATGGTGCCTAGCAGAAAGCTTTTGGAAAAGTCCTGATAGATTGAGATTGGGTGACCCTGACAGCTAAGGTGACCCATCTCCCATGATCTGGCTAGAATATACTGTCTTGTATTGTAGCTTAACACTTTTATCAGGATGGCCTGCAGTTTACCCCCTGCATTGGGGGCCAGCACTAGAGTCCTGTGGGCCTTTTCAATATCCATCCAGAACCCTTGTGGCACACCAAGCATTCCAGGGAGGACTTGTTTTATAAAGGAGATTGTGTCCTGTTTTTCTGCACCCTCAGGAAAACACAAAAGATGCAGATTGTTCCACCTGCTGTTATTCTCCAAGTCATTGACTTTTTGTAGTAGGAATTGTATGGTGGCATGCTGTTCCCTGTTTGTCACTTCTATTTTCCCAATGGCTGATTCATGCACACTCACTCGTTGATCAATATGACCCAGGCGACATTCTAGCTGCTACAGTGCTGCAGTTGACTGTTTGATAGGCAAGGGTTACCACCTCCATTTTTGAGATTAAGTAGTTAAACATCTTGCACACCTCCTCTGTGTCCATGGGGCTTTCTCAATGATGCCATGCTGTTGGCCCGCCCTTCATTGAAATCCTGTTCGGATCCTACAATTCAGTTCCGATTTCAATGTGGGAAGTATGTATCTGTAGCTGGTAATTTATTTATCATAGTTGCTTTCTTTGTTGATGGTTTGTGCACCTTTTTGGTGGATAATTACAGAAATGCCCATTTCAGGAGATCAGAGTGGTGAGCTGAAGCTGCCGTCTTCTATTCAGTGAAACCACGCCTCCACTGAAACTGGATTTTTGAAGAGGCAGTGAAATTGGGGTTACAAAATAGCTCATAACTTTAAAATGAAGCAACACAGAAATCAAATTTTTGGTGTGAGATTTATTGGGATATGCTTATTTTAACTGTGCAATGTAACACAGAAACATAGACTAGACTTGACAGCAGATAAGGACCGATTGGCCCACCTAGTCTGCCCATTTCCCTACCTACAGGATAGGCCGCAGATCCTAGTTAACCAACAGCCTATTTCTTCCTACCCCCCCCACAAGAACTGCCTTATGTCTGTCCCGTGCATTCTTGAATTCTCCCACGGTTTTAGACCCACAGCCTCCTCAGGAAGGCTGTTCCATGCATCCACTAACCTCTCTGTGAAAAAATACTTCCTCACATTGCCCCGGAACCGCCCCCCCTCGATCTTTAAATTGTGTCCCCTTGCTCTTGCATGTCTCTTTTTCTGAAAGATGCTACCCTCTTGGACTTTGTTGATACAACTGAGGTACTTAAAAGTTTCTATCATGTTCCCCCTCTCCCTTCTTTCCTCAAGGGTATACATATTAAGCTCCTTTAGTCTCTCCTCGTACGGCTTCTCTTGCAGACCCTGCACCATTTTAGTTGCCCTCCTCTGGACTGCCTCTATCCTGTCTATGTCCTTATGGAGGTGGGGTCTCCAGAACTGGACACTGTGCTCCAGTTGGGGTCTCACCAAGGGGTCTCACCAACTGTCTGTACAGAGGGATAACAACTTCCTGTTTTCTGCTGGTGATGCCTCTCCCTATGCATCCCAGTATCACTCAGCCCTCCCTACTGCCTTCTCACATTGCTTGCTAACCTTAAGGTCATCTGATATGATTATCCCCAGGTCCCTTTCCTTTTTTGTTGTTGTTACTACCCCCCATTGTGTAATCTTCTCCTGGGTGCTTGTTTCCCAGGTGCATTATTTTGCACTTCATCGCATTGAATCCTAGCTGCCATACTTCTGACCATTCCTCCAACCTTCCCAAGTCCCTCTCATCCTTTCCATGCCTCCTTGTGTATCAACCCTGTTGCAGATCTTTGTGTCATCTGCAAAGAGGCATACTTTTCCTTCCAGTCCCTCTGCAATGTCACTTATAAAGACATTAAGAAGGAGTGGACCCAGTACTGAACCCTGCGGTACCCACTAGTAACCCCTCTTTCTTCAGAGTGGACTCCATTTACAATTACCTTCTGTGTCCTGTTGTGCAGTCAATGTTTTACCCAGGCTACTACCCTGGGACCCACTCCCAAGCTGGTTAATTTGACTATTAATCTTTTGTGTGGGACTGTGTCAAATGCCTTGCTAAAGTCTAGGTAGACCATGTCCACAGCCCCTCCCTGGTCTACTACTTTGGTCACCCAGTTAAAGAAATCTATTACATTTGTCTGACATGATCTTCCCGCTGTGAAACCATGCTGCCTTGGGTTCTGTGCCCCACTGGCCTCAAGGTACTCAACAATTCTTTCCTTCAGAAGTGACTCCATCACTTTCCCTACCACAGAGGTCAAACTGACAGGTCTGTAGTTTCTTGCCTCTGTCTTGGTCCCACTTTGTGAAGGGAATCACATCTGCCTTCCTCCAGTCCTTGGGTACCACACCATCCTCCCATGATTTATTAAAAGGGTAGACAGTGGTTTCACTAGTTTCCCCTTAATTCTTTTTAGAATTCTGGGGTGAATTCCATCAGGCCCTCATTGCTTTATCCACCTTCAGTTTTAGGAGTTCTTCCAGAACCCTTTCTTCTGTGAAAGGGCTGGGATCACCTCCCATCAAGAGTGCTTCTGTTAATTGGATTAGGCACTTCCCCCTCCTCTTTTGTGAATACTGAGCAGAAATATTCATTCAGTATCCCTGCTTTTTCACTGTCCCCATCTGCCCACCCATCATTCATTCTATTCAGCCTCACTATCCCTCCCTTTGTCTTTCTATGCTATCTGATGTAACTATAAAAGGTTTTATCCCCCTTCTTAACCGAGTTGGCTATCTTTTCCTCAGTTTGGGCCTTTGCTATTCTGACTTCCCTCCCTGCTTCCTTCTGCCTTAACTGGTACAGCTCTCAGTCCTGCTCCTTCTGTGTTTCCTTATACTTCCTGAATGCTATCTCTTTCTCCCTGACTTTCCCAGCCACCTCTTTTGAGAACCATAGTGCCTTTTCTTTCATTTTGATTTGTTTATTTGCTTCACACAAAGGCTTGTTGCCTCTGTGATGGCAGTTTGATGATTTCCCATTGTTGTTCTACCCCTCCTTCTAGCCTGTTTGCTAGTGCTTTTCTGAGGCACTTTCCCATCTTGCCAAAGTCAGCCCTCCTGAAGTCCAGTACCCTCACTTTTGTATGGCTTGACTCTGTAGCTGAGATTAACGTGAACCACACTGTTTGATGGTCACTTGTTCCCAGAAGGCAACCCACTTCTAGATCTGAGATCATCTCACTGCCCCTATTTGAGAGTATGAGGTCTAAGATTGCTCCATCATGAGTGGGTTCTGAAACTAGCTGTCTGAGGCCTGCCACCTGTAGGGCATCGAGAATGGCCCTGCTCTTGGATGTGGCTGCAGCAAATGTGCTCCAGTTAACATCTGGCATATTCAGTTCTCCCATCAACAGTATCTCCCCTTTCTCTGCCATCCTAACAGTGCCTTCTATCATATCCTTGTCCATTCCTTCCCCCTGACATGGGGGTCTGTACACAACCCCTGTGCGGACTGTGGTGCCCTTTCCAGTCTCCACTGACCCACAATGCCTCCTCTCCTCCCTGTTTACTCTTTTGTTCAGTTGCTTTTATCCTTCCTTTACATAGACAGCTACTCCCTCTTCTCTCCTGCCTGTCTCTCCTGTTGGGTTATGTGCCGTATTTAACATCCCAGTCATGGGTCTCTGTGTACCATGTTTCTGTGACTGCTACGATATCCAGGCATCCCTCTTCCATCAAGGCCACCAGCTCAGGAGCTTGTTGCCCAGACTACTGGCATTGATACTCATTACCTCCATTTCCTGATGGCCTTACTCCTTTTTGCCCCATCCCTGTCCTTCTTGCCTTTGTCACTTTCACCATTTACCCCTGCCCTTCTCCCTATTGCCACCTCTATGTTGGTGTTTACCATACTTACTACCGTGATTTTTTTCGGGGGCTAGGATTTCCCTGCTCCTTTCCAGTGCCTCCCCCCTTGGCTAGTTTAAATGCTTGCCAATGAAGCATTTAAACCTATCACCTAGGATCCTGGTTCTTATCTTGGACAGATGCAGCCCATCATGCCAGTATAGGCTTGCATCACTCCAGATGGACCCCCGGTCCCCAATGAAGCCAAATCCCTGAGCTCTGCACCAGTTTTTCAACCACTGATTGAATCCCATGGTACAGAACACTCTAGCCTCTCCTACTCCATAGATGGGCAGCACCTCTGAGAAGGTTACCGTGCATGCTACTTGTCTAAGGCCCCTCCATAATTCCACAAACTCTTCCTGCACTGTTCTAATCCCTTTCTTTGCCAGGTCATTTGTCTCTAGGTGGACAATGACATCCAGCTCCCTCCCCTGTGCAGCTACTCCAGCAATCCTGAGGATTATCTCCCTGACCCTCCAAGCCATGGTGCCAGGCAGGCACCTTACTTCCCTCTCCCCTTCCTCCCCCAGTTCTACCTTCCTAACAATGGAGTCCCCCACCAAGGGTTGTTTTCTTCCCCTGTGGGGTCCCGTGTCACCTTCCTGTGGGTCTTCTTTCTGGAAGTTCCCAGCATCCTCCTTGGTTTCCACTGCAGGTGCCTCCATAGAGGAACCACACTTTGCCAGAATGGCATAGGAATTGTGGAGCGGTACAACTGGAGGGATATGCCTCTGTTCCACCACCCTCACCCTCCCTGAGCCCACTGTGGTCCAACCACTCCTCATTCTTGGTGACCTTTGAGGTAACGGCAGTGACACTGGTGATCCCTGGATGGAGGAGGTCCCACAAATCCTGGCCAACTCAGCCTGGAGATAAGCAACCTCCTCCCTCAGCCCAGAGAGGTGCCTGCAGATTGGACAACACCGCATCTTCCAGAACATCTCCCGGAAGACTGCTGCTCCACAGCCACTGCACTGCACCACTCCCATCATGTCTTATTTCTGGCCCCTTAACTGTTGTTTGGAATCCTTACTCTTTCCTTTGTTTTTTTTTTTCTTTCGCTTCTCTCTCTACTTACTTTCTGCCTCTGTGCCCTTTAAGCTCCTGGTTGTCCTGTTCTGTGACAAGAATATCCTGTATTTCTCAGTAGACCCCTTACTTGCACAGAGGCAGGCCTCCAGCAGCTAGAGGGGGCCAGAGAGCTACTCTTGCCCTTCTAGGATGGTGGGTCTTTGGTGGCTCTGTGATCACTCACTTCCTGCTCTCAAACAGGAAGTTCCTGTTGTCAGTCAAATCCTGTGCCTATAAAAGTAGAACTAGCTTTAGGTGAGAGGGTGGGCAATATAGTCCAGTCACACAGCACGCTTTCCTCCTGGTAGCTCATTTAACCAGATTCCCTCTTTAATTAAAATTAATTTTTCTATTGTATTATATTGTGATGTTTTAATACTGTTTTCTTTCTATGTAGTGACCAAACTGTCAAACAATAAACAAACTGAAGTGAATGAAAGCCTGGGGATAGCCATATTTAAAGAGCCACTGACACGATTTGGGCAGGCAACTTATTCCAAGGAATTGCCTGCCCGATAATCTAAATGAGCTAGTTGTGACAGTTTTTGAATAGTGTAAAGGTATTAATTTTGCCTGATTTTGCATGGCTCATAACTTCCACATATGAGTCAAGCGATCACCAAGTGCTGCAGCCCTGCCCCAAAAAACAGCACTTTGATGATGATGTGAGGTAGGGGACAGGGCTACAGGCTCTCTATGTAGTTCTCTATGTAGTTATTAATAGGATTGGGGAGGAGGGCTATCTAAATGCACCATGATTATCTTTGCTGACAGTTCTACAAGTATGGGGCTAGTATATGCATATCTGTCTATCTATATGTATACATATATATATATATATGATATACTAGCCTCATACATGTAGAACTGCCAACAAAGAGAATCATAGTACATTTAGACATCCCCCTTCCCTGATCCAATTAATAACTACATAGAGACCTACTTAGAGCTCCCGCAGCACCATCCCTTACATTATCATGATCAAAGTGCTGTTTTTCAGGGCAGGGCTGCAGTGCTCAGCGATCACTCGGCTCATACCTGGAAATTACAAGCAGAGCAAAATAAGGTAAAATTTAAACCTTCACACTATTTAAAAAAAACTGTTCCAACTAGCTCATTTAGCATATCGAGTAGGCAACTTTCTGAAATTAGTTGCCTGCCTGAATCATAGAAATGTGTCAGTAGTTCTTTAAAGGAGCATTCCTTTTGCAGCACAAGGAGCAAGAAACCATTGATGGGTTTATGCATATCTAGTAGACCGTGTGTAGCTCAGGTCCTCATGCAGTGAATTTGTTGTTTTGCTGGAGCTCTGGTTGTTTCCCCTGAGGGCCACCTTCTTCTCTCTTTGAGCAGTTCTTTTTAATTATTTCAAATTAAAATAAATGCTAAACTAGACTCAAAATGAGGAAAAAGGGCATTGTGCAATACAGCAGAACAAGGGCACTCTAGAACCGAACAAAATATATGGGCTAAAATGTTTCTCTGTAACATGCTGTATACTGTAGCATTAATTGACATTCAAATATTGCTGTAAAAATTGTACAGTAAATGCTATATAGTGTTCACTTTAAAAGAGGGGTTCATTTATTCAAACAAGAGTGACAATACAGTATGTTTAAATGAATATAGAAGGAATGGGTATATGGGAATTACAGCACCATGAACAAATGCCTCAGTATCATAGTTCAATATGATTCCTCTGTTGCATTTCCTTTTCTTAGAAAGAAGCTATTACAGTTTCTGTAATTTAGCGTTTAAATAACTACAGAACAGTTTTCACCTACTGAGACTTTTGGAGTCCCAGAAGGCATAAAATGCAATGTAGCTCATGTGCACCGAGCATAATTAACTGTCATTGAGAGTCAAGGCAGTAACTCTTGTCTAGGATGGAAAAGCAAAGCAGAAGAATATTGTGCATGCACACATAGGACTAGACATAATAGAGGCTATTTCTCCTATTGCTGAAATGTTGAACTTATCATGTTTCTTTTTAAGTATGCTTCATTTCTAAAAGATTGGTGTGCTCCATTTGATAAAGAGGAGCGTCCTTAACAGGAACTCTGATCCTGCATCTCTTGTCCATACTCTTGTACATTTTTATTTATTTATTACACACAAGATCCTTTAGGCAGAGCCTATTTTCAAAGGGTATACAGTCATATACAACAGTTTAGCATAGGTACAGTTATATTATATATAAGTTGCAAAAAACTTTGTTAATGCTCCAGTTTGCATCAAAATAACAACAGTTGGGAAATGAGGCATTAGGATTTTGCTAACACCTCATCCTCCCAAACCAGGTAGGAGAGCAGGTATGGCATGTGCCTTGGGTTTCTCATGCTTAATGCTCTCTCCATTCCATCTGTTAATAGGGTCATATGTGTAGATTTTATGAGAATGGGGTCAACATTAGGCTTGAGAAGCCCAAGGCACACCCCACACCTGCTCTTCTGCCTGGTTTGGGAGTGTGGGGTGTTAGGGAAACCTTAATGCCTAATTTCCCAACTTCTGTCACTTTGATCCTAACTAGAGCATTAAAAAGGTTTTTTGCAACCTCATGAACACTGGTGGCGAAATTTCATTATTCGACCCCAAAAGGTGATTTCGTGCAGCAACTGCGAAATCACCTTCCGGGCCTGATTAACCAAATGACAGATGCAGTGCTCATGAAGTGGGGTCGCAAAAGGCCATGTTGAAGATCTGGTGAAAATTTTCAAGAAATGGTGAAGTTATGAACATAAGTTCAAAATACCACTGAATACATTATACAGCACTTACCTTGATTCCTCAGTTCATGGTTCAACTTTGAAGAGTGAAGACATGTCTCACTCCACAGAAGATGACAGCATTCAACCTCTGCTGGTAAGTATAGAGTAAGGGGGTGTTTGGGGTGGTGGGTTCTCAGTGGGAGGGTTGGGATGGGGGAGGGTGATGGTGGTGATGACGAGGAACCATTTTCTTTTTCTTCAGATTTAAAAAACAAAATTAATCAGGAGACTGTTTTCTTTTTACAGGATTTAATTAAAATATTTTAGGACATTGGAGTGGGCTCCCTAGTGTCCCATGCTGCTGGGGAATGGGCTCTATATGCCAACACAGAGATTGGGCACCCTGATGTTGGCCAATAAATAAAATGATGGGGGAGAGCATCTGACACTGGCGGTGGGCATCCTGGTGTAAGATTCTATATAAATCAATAAACAAGGGACTAGGGGATGGTGACCAGAGGGTGAGGGATGCCACTAGACACAAGGGAAATGAATTTTATTACAGGCATGGTGATCGCAGGGTAGGGGTGCCACTAGACACCAAGGAAATTATTCTTACAGGGACAGTGATCAGAGGGTGAGGGGTGCCATTAGACACAAGGGAAATGAAGGGGAAGGAGTTATTGGAGGGCAGGGGCCACTAGACACCAAGGAAAAACAGTAGAGTATTGGGAAGGGCAATGGAAGGGACAAGCAATAATTCTCAAGTACGAAAAAGGATCCTTTTTCATGACTCGTGATATGAAAAAGGATTCTTTTTTTCACATCACACAATCAGAAAAAAGGATTCAATATATTAAAAAAAATTTCAAGGACATATTTTTAACTTTAAAGTGCAGATTTCACCTAACAGAGTCCAGATAAGACAGCTAGGTGTGATGGTTTCTCTCCAGGATGTAATTTTTGTGGCTTTTGAAAAAAAAAAGTTAAAGAAAAAACAGAAAGAAGATGACGGTTTGCAAAAAAGGATTTTTTATCTCACGAAAAAGGATTTTATTCTCACAAAAAAGAAAATGACCTCAAGAGATGTGAGGTCAATTCCTTTGTCGAACATTTTACCTCTATCCTGAAAAATTAACTTCTCATAGGAAATAATGGGAATGTAAAAACTTAATAACTTTGCAACAGGTTAATATTTTTCCACCAAAAAAACACTTGCAGTTCTGTTACTCAAGTTCTTTGTAGCTTAAAATAATCACATCAATATTCCACACTGTCTGGGTGCAAGGTTATGAGAAAAAAATGGCAAGAAGTGGTGACTTTTAACTTTTTAACACTATCTGGAGCTCATAATTTTCACATCTAACCAGAATAAAACTTACCACGTCAAGAGATTTACACCACAGGACAGTGCATACCAAATTTTGTGCAAATCCGTTGAATGGTTGCAAAGTTATTAAAGTGCAAAATTTGAGGTTTAACATTAAACAGACTACTCAACCCTAACTATGGGGACACGACCGTGCCCCTATAATTTACTGTAGAGAAAGACAAGTTAAAGCCACAGTTATCGCACATATTTATAGTAGTGATTGATATGGTAAAAACACAGCTGATTAACATAATGTGTTTGACATAGTAAGTCACAGCTGAGTAACACAACATGGGTGTACAGAATACTGCTTAGAACAAGAACAAGAAATGAAAATTTTTACAACAGTGTTTTGGCAGAGAAAATAGTGCAGGCATTACAGAAGAAAATAACTTATTTACATTTTGGGGAGTTTTAGCAAGTAGTCATTAGGGACAGCAGAGTATCACAGCATAGGAATGCTGTATATAAGTGTATGGCATAAGAGACACAAGAAGGGGAGGAAGAAGGCATAGACGTCAATGGAGGATAGGGGAATGCAATAGCTGTATCAGAGATAGCAGCCACAAGGGTTGTGAGGGTTGAGAGAGGCTCTTAGCTGGGACTTAAGGTTGGTAAGCGAGTCAGAGGTTTTGACTGATGGGGGGAGGGAGTTCCATAGTTTTGGGAAACTAAATGAGAAAAGGGACTGACCCAGGGAGGTTTTCCCTTGCTGGGAGCACCATGGAGTTATGCTGCACCCCTCTGATTGTGCACCGGGAGGCCATGTGGCTAAGGAGGGAGAGGACACCTATGGGCAGTTGTTCGAGCAAGGCTTTTTTGCCAGTGACGAGGGTAACATAATGTAGTCAGGAGTCAATATTAAGCTACCCTAGGTCATTATACAGGGTGCGATTATAATAATCACATTTTCAGTCGACAGCGAAGTGGCAGGCCCTATTCTTAAAGCCCTGGACTCTGTCGAGCACTTTGCTACAGGCAGCACCATCAATTACCGGTCCATAGTTTATAAGACTAATGATGCAGCATCTGACAAGTTGCTGCTTGATTTCTGGGAGATATGCATTTTTGTGCCTATAGAGCATGCTGAGTCTAGAGTTGGCATGTCCACAAGATCTGAATAGGTCAAGCCCGAGTCAAGGGTTATCCCCACATATTTGAAAGTAGTAACTTGTTCAATTGGGGCACCAGAATCAGAGGTGATGACTAAGGTGGGGGGGGGTTGAGGCTTCATCTGTAGTAGAAAAGCATGGATATAGTTTTCTTTGAGTTCAGAACAAGGAGGTTGATAGAGAACCAGCCACAGATAGCAGTGAAGTTAGCTTGGAGGCTGTGTTGGATGAAGGCTGTACTGCTGTTTGTAGCAGTGATGATTGCATCATCTGCATATAGGAGTATTTTTGAGGAATAGAAAGTTTTGGAGAGTTCATTAACAAATAGACTGAACAGAAGGGGAACAAGAATAGATCCTTGGGGGACTCCCACAATCACAGACCTGAAATCTGAAAGGGTCTCTCGGCATTTGATTGCTTGGGTTCTGTCTTTGAGATAGTTTTTTAGCCAACCAGTGGCTTCCATAGAAAGGCCTCGTTCAGTTAATTTGAGGCACAGCAGATCATGATTAAAAGGCCAGATGTCTTGGTGAGGTCTATGAATATGGAGCCGTCAAGATCCCCTATGTTCAGGGCATTCTCATTCTATGATCTGGGTGTCGTCCTTGATCCCAAACTCTAATTCACTTCCTATAGCTTTGGTTTCTATAGCTCTGTCAATCTCGTTTCTCTCCCATTGCTTGACTGTCATTTCTTTAACCCCTTCCCCACTGAAATCCTTGTTTACACTTACACCTCATTATGCTTTGACTACTCCAACTCCTTGCTCTTTGGCTTCCCCAAGTCCCAAGTTGCCAAACTACCATTTGGATAGAATGCTAGCACTATCTACAATGTTCCTATCCATTTTCTCATGTGAAGCAAAAAAACAAGATAATATCAGTCCCATCTTAAGAAATCTACACAGGATCTCTGTTTTACTGTTCTGTTTGTTAAACTTCAAAATTACACTTCTTGCTTTCAGAATCCTTTAAGGTTTAGGCCCAGACTGCCTTTCTGACCATGTCTCTTTCAACTTCCACATGCTGCCTGGACCCTTTAATTTCCTCATTACCTACTACATCATCTCACACAAGCTCACAATCATTGGCAGAGAGGGCTGATGATGCCGGTTCAACAACATCACTGTCAACTGACTTTACAGTGAAGGATTTATGTCAACCGCAATTGCAGTCAGCATAGATCCACCCCAAAACACTTTGTTTTCTTAGGGAGGCTTCACTCCTGAATGTCCCATAATTAATATAATTATTCTGAGTTGGAATTGATTCAGAGAGGGGGTGTAAGACCTTGAGAAGGCAATGCCGGGGTGCCACAGTGACAGTACAATGATCCGTCACTGTGCACTGTACTGTTGTTCATGGTAGACATGTCTCTGTTCAATCAGCATACCTGCAGAGAGAATTGTGTCTTTCTCTCTCTCTCTCTCTCTCTCTCTCTCTCTGTCCCCATCTTTCTGCTTTTTCATTTGTAACAGACTTCATATTTTCTGCACATTAATTAACTCTTCTGTTTCATATCCTGTCTCAAAACACACATATTCATGTTATTGTTGTTTGTGGTGCCATGCTAGCCTTTGAAAAGTCCATTACGCTTTTGGGGTAATGATACCTTCTTCAGGCAAACTGAAGACCTTTTACAGAAGTCTTTTGGACTTCTACAGTCTATTCATCAGGTGTGGAGTAAACTAGTCAGTAAACTAATCAATATTTCAGAACATATGCTGCAATTGTAGATAATTGTTTAACAAAATGAGCGAGGTAGAACTAAAACAATTTATTCTATGCATACAATTGCCAGAATTTCCAAATGTCCTACAAGAGGAGGTACAGTACATCAGACATGCAGGGTGGTGACATCAAAGAGGAACAGTGTTGTTTCAATAGGAATTGTTTTAGAATGTAGATGTTGAAGATTTGCAATCTATGACATCCAGAGTCTCCAATACTAGTTTACCCTAGAGCATAAAAAGTCCCTGCTATTAAAGGTTGTAGAGTCAGTATCTTTTTAGATCTAGAGGCCAGAGGGGCACAAGACCCTAGGCAGCATGGATTCAGAGCGGGAAGGTCATGCCAGACGAATCTGATAGATTTCTTTGACTGGGTGACCAAAGTAGTAGATCAGGGAGGGGCTGTGGACATGGTCTACATAGACTTTAGCAAGGCATTTGACACAGTCCCACACAAAAGATTAATATATAAGTTAGCCAGCCTGGGAGTGGGTCCCAAGATGACAGCCTGGTAAAAGAATTGGCTGGAGAATAGGACACAGAGTAATAGTAAATGGAGTCCACTCAGAAGAAAGGAGGTTACTAGCGAGGGTACACAGGGAGTTCAGTATTAGGACCAGTCCTCTTCAATGACTTTATAGCGACATTGCAGAAGGACTGGAAGGAAAAGTATGTCTCTTTGCAGATGACACTAAGATCTGCAACAGAGTTGATGCACAGGGTGGGGTGGAAAGGATGAGAAGGGACTTGGCAAGGTTAGAGGAATGGTCAAATGTATGGCAGCTTAGATTCAATGCTAAGAGTACAGGTAATGCACCTGGGAAACAAAACCCAGCGGAAGAGTACACAATGAGGGTGAGATACTAACAACAACAAAAATGGAAAGGGACCTGGGGTAGTCATATCAGATGACCTAAGGTGGGCAAGCAATGTAGAAGGCAGCAAGGAGGGCTGGGGGATACTGGGATGCATAAGGAGAGGCATCACCAGTAGAAACAGAAGTTATTATCCCTCTGTACAGACAGCTGGTGAGACCCCATCAAAGTACTGTGTGCAGTTCTGAGACCCAATCTCCAGAAGACATAGACAGGATGGAAGCTGTCCAGAGGAGGGCAACTAAAATGGTTCAGGGTCTGCACCGGAGGACATATGAAGAGAGACTTAAGGAGCTTAATATGTATAGCCTCGAGGAAAGGAGGGAGAGGGGGACATGATAGAAACTTTCAAGTACCTCAAGGGAATCAACAAAGTCCAAGAGGGTAGCATCTTTCAAAAAAAGAGGTGTGCAAGAACAAGAGGGCACAATTTGAAGATAGAGGGGCAGCTCAGAGGTAATTTAAGAGTATTTTTCTAGAGAGAGGTTGTGGATGCATGGAATGGCCTTCAGAGGAGGTTGTGGAGTCAAAATCAGTGGTGGAATTCAAGCATGCATGGGATAGTCATAAGGCAATTCTGGGGGTTGGGGGTAGAAAGAAGTAGGCTGCTGGTTAACTAGGATCTGCAGCTTATCCAGTAGGTAGGGAAATGGGCAGACTGGATGGGCCAAGCGGTCCTTATCTGCCGTCAAATTCTATGTTTCTATGTTTCTATGTTTTTGTATTTGGAGTGATTTAGTTGGTTTAGAAACAACACTGGATATTGCCAATATTGCTCTGTAGCATCACTTCCAACTAGGGTTGCGTAAGATTAGCAAATGTTACTTTTATGGAATGTTCACAAAATTCTACAAGATTCATGAAGTGTGTTGGAAGTTTGCCAGATTTTGTAACATTCATCATTTGGTCATACTTACCTGTTCTTATAGCCCAGAAACGGGTATGTGTTCTTGTTGCACTTAGTCCTCGAGGATGGTCAAATGTGATGACATTTTGGGAGTAGTTTTGAACTTATAAGGACTCAACGTCTGGCAATTAATTTTTTTGCAAACCTTTCTGAAAATATTTATCTTTTAATTCATCATCCTCAGTTGATGCTAGATACCTGAAATGTTGCAAAAAACATTTTATTTAAACATGTTTTACCAGGTAAGCAAACAACTACAAAAGGCTTCTTTCCAGTTGCGACCCGGGGGAAGTAAGGAACCAAGCGATCATAGTGAATAATTATATTCCCGTACATAATACCAAATACAAAGAGATACAATGTATATAGTACATGTGCTTGCAACAAAAATAAAAACAGTTTGACTACAGGGGAAAATATATACAAGAGCACAATGTAAGCAAACCTGGATTACTTTATGAACATACAAACAAACAAAAAGTGCCAGCAGAAGATTGCAGAGTCCCAAGTAGCAAATAAGTAATCTTCCCTCCTCCCCAACTACTACCCCTTCTTTCCACCAACTCCATTTTATGGTCCTGACCTCACCCTTTGCCCTGTCCCACCCGCTTTTGAAGCCCTCTACAGTCTTGAGTGACACCACCTTCACAGGGAGCTTTTTTCACCTTTCAATCAGCTTCCATCTAAAGACATTATTTCAGGACTCTCTCCTGACCCTCCCACTCTAGCTTAAGGCAATATTCCATTGTATTTATATTGCCACTGAGACTGAGGATGCTCTCTTTGCTCACCATGTTAATGCCCTTTGTGTAATCAAAGGTCTTAATCATGTTCACCCCTTCCTCCTCTCCTCATGGAAGTACATGTTCAGGTTCTCCAACCTCTCCTCATATGTCCTGCCCTTATAGCTCTTCTCTGAACTGCCTCTAGCAGGTTAATGTCTTTCTTCAGGTAAAGACACCAATACTGCACACTATACTCCAGGTGCGGCCACACCAGCTATTTGTACACTGAAATTATGACTTCCTCCCACCGGCTACTAATCCCCCCCCTGGCAATGGGACCTAGCATTCTGTTGTCTTTTGCTGCCACCTTCATCAGTGTGAGGAGTGTTTTAGGCCACTAGTAATCATCACCCTCAGGTTTTTCTCCCCACAAATGTGTCTACCAGCACCCTTCCCAAGCTGTACTCCATTCACATGATCATGGCTCCAGTGTGCATAACTGTTCACTACTTCACATTGAAAATGATTTGCCATATTCCAGACCACCTCTCTAGCCTGGCAGATCTTTCTTTAAGTTCTCTTCTCTCTCTCCCTTCTGCTGTATTCACCCACCCAAAGAACTTGGTGTCACCCATGAACTGGCAAATCTTGCCCTTCATGCCTTCTCCAATTTTGTTAATGAAGACATTAAACAACACCAAATGAAGTCATTAAACAACACTAGTCCAAGCACCAAGCTCTGTGGGACCCCACTGTTAATTTTCTGGAGTCTGACAGCTCCCCCCAGTACCCTCTGGGTCATGTCTTTCAGTCAGCTGGCTACCCATCCAGAGAGTCTCTCATCTGCTCCTAGATCCTCCATTTTTCTGATCAATCTCCTGTGGTGTACAGACTCAAAGACCTTGCTGAAGTCCAAATGTGGAATATCAAGATATTGGCCTTTGTCTACAGTTTGTGTGACCCAGTCAAAGAAATCATACAGATGTGTTTGCCATGATCTCCTAGCCATGAACCTGTGCTGTTGCTCATCCTGGAAACCATTTTCCTCCAGGTAACCTACCAGTCCTTACTTAAGGATGGCTTACCATGAGGTTACACATAACTGAGGTCAGGCTGACTGGTCTGCAGTTGCCCAGGTCATCCCTGGGTCCACTTTTATGGTGTGGCACCACATGTGCTGTTCTCCAGTGCAGTGGTACAACCCCTGATTCAAGCAAACTATTGAACAGGCCCACAAGAGGGCCTGCTTGTTCCTCTGCAGCTCCACTCAGTACTCTGGGATGGATGTCATTTGGGCCTGGGGATTTATCTATCTTGAGGGACAACAAACCTATCTTCACTCTGTCCTCACTGATCTTTTCATCTGTGCCCCCTCTTTCTTTCATAAAAAACAAATTGAAGCTCTTGTTCAGTAACTCTGCCTTGTCTCCACTGTCTCCCAATCACACTTCCTCTCTCTTTAGTCATACTATGCCATCTTTTGTATCCCTTTTTTTCACTAATACACTTGAAAAATGTTTTTCCCCCTTTTTTAATCCCTCCCACTAGCTGCAGTTCACTATTGGCTTTGGCCAACTGGCCTGTTTTCACTGTCTCTTTGGCTTTACTCCAGTACTCCCCGCCATCATCCCTCTGGGTCCATCAAAACTTTCTCTAGGCAGTCCTCTTGCCCCTGACTTTCTGGGCATCCTCATGGGTAAACCAGCTGGGTGCCTTGGCCCTCAACATTTTTTATCTACCTTGTTCATGAGTTAGGGTCCAAAAAAGGCAGTGTTTAAAATTTGGAGTCAAAATCCTAACCAACACAGGACTTATTACGGTAGATTGGAATTTTATTTATTTATTTATTGAAATATTTCACCAAGAAAGCACACTGAGCAACAAGTCGCTCATCTCCCGCAGTGACCTGGGGTGAGAGGGTACAATAGGAATGAGACATTAAACATTCAATTTACAAGATCAACATTAGCAAACAGTTGTAAGGCAGGTGTTAAAAAAAGTGTTACAACAGTGCTGCGCATAACATATGGAAAGAGTGAACAATAATAAGTGCCAGGTTAATAAGTGAACAAGTGTTTATATTAGCAAGAAAGGGGGAAGGGGAGGGAGGAGTGAGGTGGGTAGAGGGGGAAGAGTCATGTCCCTGGATACCCCCCCTCAAGGTGCGAGGAACCCTGCAATGGGAATGGTGGGTCGAGAGAGAAGGGGATAATGCAGTGTCCCAGAAAGACCCCTTTAGAATGGTGGGGGAAGGGAGTAGATCAGAGATACAAGCCCCTTGGGGTGGTAAGCGAAGGTGAGGGTAGAGAGGCAGGATTTGTCCAGGGCTTAGAGGAGGGAATTTTTCTATGTTCACTCCTAACTGCGGTAACTTTCAATATTTTGACCCAACATTTTCAGTATAGTCATTTTTTCACATCGCCACATGAATGTGACAGGTGTCATTTTGAAAATCATGCCCAAATCATACTTTTGCACTTGAGGTGCAAAATCACATGTTTGCCAGTATTTTATAAATGACACATGTCATTGTCAGAAGAGGGGGTCATAAAAAGCCTATGTGAGAAACTTGAGGTCAAAATGTAAAAAAAAAAAGGTTATAAACAAACACTGTGTGCAGGGATGGCCTTTGTTCATCATGTAGTGTGTTGTGTTCCCATGTAGTGTTGTGTTCTCATGCCAGCAACTCAGGTTCTGGTACAAGCTCATGGAGCAAGCTGAGCAGCATGAAGAGAGGTCCAGCACTGCCGTATGCTTCTGCTCCTAGCCACAGAAGGCACTGTAGTAGTAGTAGTGAGATTCAGAAAAGGATAACCCAGTTGAGCCTAGACTCATTTGCAATAGGGTCCCATGGGTATATAAAAACAAACATGTTACACGTATACTATACAACATACACAAATTACAATCAATGCATGGTTAAAACAAAGTATTGTGCAGTGTTGAGTTCTACTGGTGCCACCTTGTAGCTGGCCAAGGACTCAGGAGCTCTTCCTCACAAGAGGTTGACATGCATGTCAAAATCTGATGGGGCCACTACCATATCAGGCCCTTTTTTTCGCATGCTGCAGAATTCCAAGGGTACTGCAGAATTCAACCAATCTCTGCCAAGGAACTTTAACACCTCTGCTGCAGAAGTGAGGTCAAAAGTGCTGCAGAGAACCTGGGGCCTTGCACATATGTTTATGTAGAAATTTCATCTGTGTGCAAATTAGTCTCCACAGAGGAGGAATAGCCATTTTCTGATTGCTCAGCTTGCTGTACATGCTTGCACAGCTTGCTGTGGCATGCTACTATATGCTGTAGCGGCTGGCTCTGGTAGAGCATAGATGAAGGTGACAGGTTATCATTGATGCTTCTATTGGGATGCATTTGAATAATAATAATACATTTATTTATAAAGCGCCTTTCATTTTTCAAGGCACTGAACACATTAAAACAATAACATCAAATACAAAATTCAATAGAACATATAAATAAAATCATAACACAAAAACATCAGGCATTAAAATCATAATAAATAAGGATACAATCAGAATAAACAAGGATAAAACCTTTAAAAAATATTTAAAATAAACATTATAGTATTGTAGATACCACTGGTATGGCAGGAGGCACACTGGTACTGTATATTTATTGTTTTTGTATGCATGACAAAGACTCTATGATGCCAGTTCGACAACCCTTTTGTTGACTGGCATCTCACAGACTGGAATCATGTCGACTGCAAGTTGTGGTTTACATGATTCCAGTGTGCCTCCCGATCGGTTATGAACCCCTCATGTGGGGGGCTCTGCCCCCCAACCCCCACACCCAATGTATAGGATTTTCAACTCCAGTCGGAGTTGATTCGGGGTAGGGGTGCAGGACCAGGAGACAGTGTGCCCCTGTCTTGGGCACACCAACACAGTAACCTGTTGACAAAGTGTCGATTTTGCCAAGAGGGATGTAGTTCACTGTGTTGGTGCCAGTGTACGCGGGGCATATCCATGAGAAAAGTAGAAAATATGTTTGTTTTTCTTATATTGGCAAGATGTTGCTATTTTGCGTCATATAGTCCCTATCTCCTTTCCACCACATTCATGACCCTTAAGGAGCAGCTCCAAATGTCCCAAAGAAGGATTAGAAAACCTTAAAAGAAGTGTTTCTATTTTATTTACATGCTGGGGGGAGGGCATTTTTTTCTGAGTCCATCGCGGTGGAGATGCAGCGGTGGATGAGGGAGGATGGCAGATACGTGGTGGTTGTTGCTTGGAGCCTTGTCTCGCTGATTAGTATCAGCTGGTTACCATGTGAGTGGATCCTTCAAACAATGATTTAATAGGTTAAATATTGATATGTCAGTGCTGAGATCTAACGATCCCCCCTTGTCCGACTGGTCACTGTCGGAGTCTCCCCTTCACCGCGCCGAAATACCCCAACTGCAGAGGGCCCCGAAAAACTGGAGAACTGCCTGCCCTTGAACAGGGCTGCTTCAGCTCCCCCGTGGTCGGCTGGCACCCAGCCAGCCACCTACCGAGACCAGGACATCTGCCTGCAGCTCCTTGGAAGGTACGGGACAGCGCAGCCAATCGGAATATGGGTGCTTCCAGCAAACCTGCTCTGATTGGCCAGGACTTTTCCCCTGCTTCAGCACCTGGCACTTTTTACAAATAGATTTTCGATAGAGCTAAGCACATTTCAACTGTGTAATAGAAGTTTTTCAACTGTATTAGCTGGATTGTAATTTCTACTAGTGTTTTAAAGTGCTTACACCTCTTCTGTTTCAGTGTTCCTCTTGCAGCCCCCCCCATCCAAGTGCTCTGCCTTGGCACCGAAAAGTCTGACTACCTTTTGTCTTACTAAACTGCTCAGATCTAACCCATCCTAACATTTATGCTATTTAAGACCTGCTCTTTTTTCTTCTCTCCAGCTGCCTGCCCTTGAACAGGGCTGCTTCAGCTCCCCCACGGTTGGCCCGGCACCCAACCAGCCACTGATCGAGATCAGGAGGTGTAATAGAATGGCTAGTTTTCCATTAGCAGGTTATACAGACCTGCCACTAAAGAGATTCTTGGTCTTTCTACCTAAATCACTGTACTCAATTGTGGGCAAAATGGCCTTTATTATCATTCTACTTCTTTCCCGATGCTGCTACAAGGGGCGGTTGTAGTTTGAGGTTGTCCTATGCTTCACTGAACAGGCTGACAACTTCCTTAAAATTGCCTGTGCGACAGCTCTGCAGCTGAAAACAGGAAGCCCTCAGTGTCTGCCATCCACCCTTCAGACTCAAGTCAGATAGACTCTGAGCACCCTATTCTTACCTACACTATGCTGACATCATCCAATAATAATGCCTTACTTAGTATATGCTTCCTTCTGCCCTCCTTGGTGTATAGGAACCCAAGTGTCCCTCCCTAATAGGGTGTACTACTTACATAATCTACTCACTGACCCTACTCTGGGTGGACAGGCTCCTAGACCCATTCCCCCCAGAACCAGTGAGCAATCTACATAATATCCCCCCACATGACTTCCTTAGCAGCTACCCTATCTCAAGTATATCTAGTCTCTTAACAGAGCATGAGATCATAAAATAGGGTGTATGCTATGATCTGCTTTACTATATGAGCAGGATGCATCGAAGACACCTCATCTCAATACCTAGCACTAAACTGCTCAGATTACTAGTCTTGCTACTTCTCCTATTAGGTGATATCCAACCTAACCCTGGCCCATATGTACCCAATACCTTGGTAGCATCCCCCCCAGGACCATCAATGGGTGGCCACCAAGGGTCTGAAGATAGCACATATGAACATATGTAGTCTTAGACCAAAAATACATGAAGTCCAGGCCTGGTTGGACCTCTACAAACCGGACTTACTAGCCATCTCTGAAACCTGGCTAAAAGCCCACATCCATGACCATGAGATTCAGGTCGTGGGCTACAATAGCTACCACAATGACAGAGAAACCAAAAAAAAGGTGGCGGGGTCCTAATCTATGCTAAGGATGACCTCTCCGTGTCACCTCTACACCTGCAGACTAATCCTACTGCTGAGGGAGATAGCATATACATCCGGATAACCCTATGGTATGCCAAACCACTAACAATTGGCTGCATCTACCACCCACTAAAATCAGCCCTCAAATCCCTTGAAGCCATCACAAATGATACGGCTATCAAGGTAACAACGGAGCAACTAATCCTGGGTACTTCAACATTAACTGGGCCCAGGACCCTGGTCATGCCTCGAAGTCACTTACCCATGAAGCAGGTCTGATGCAGGTCATCTCTGAACCAACCAGACTTAATTACAAAACTGGAAACCACACCACCCTTGACTGGGCTTTGGTGTCTAACCCCACTAATATACAGATTGAGGGCACATTGGCAGACTCCCTGAGTGACCATTCCCCAATCTTCTGTATATGGAAAAACAAGCCACCCAAGGTCCAACCTAGAATTCTCTCCGCCTGAGACTTCTCCAAGTTCTCTGAGCTACAATACAATCACTACCTAGGTAGTCTGGACTGGAACCCCATAAATCTTCTCCCTACTCTTACTGAGGCTGTGCAATACTTCCAGGATGAACTAACCACAGCGGCCAACCTCTTTGCTCCAATGAAGAGAATGAGGGCTAAAGGCAGCTGCTACAAGTGGATCTCTCCTTCCCTCAAAGCCCTAATTGCTACTTGGGAAAAAGCCTGGAAAAAGTTTAGGCTCTTCTCCCTCCCAGCAGATCTCGCTGAATACAAAGCCATGAGGAACAAAGCCAAGAGTGCCATAAAACTCGCTAAGAGAGATTACTTAACACACCTACAGAAAACCAGCCTGGGCAACCCCAAGCAATTCTGGAATCATATCAATGACTTGATCAAGGGCAGCAAAAAGCCTGAGTCCTGTCCCATGGAGATTAACGGTCAGCTCACAACTGACCCTTCTCAAATATGGGCTGCCCTTAACAGGCACGTCTCAGACCTCAAGGCCTACAAGACCTGTCTGTCTCCCCAGACTCTCCCCCCTACCTCAGATGAACCACCTCACATGGAAAGACCCCCATTTCACCTGAGACTGGCAAAATGCACTGAAGTACTAAACCTCCTAAGGAACCTGAAACCAAAAGGGTCGGGGGGTCCCAATGGTATCAACCCTCGGCTACTCAAGGCAGGAGCTACCTCCTTAGCCTGGCCTATAACCATGCTCCTCAATTGATCACTGAGGGAAGGAGCAGTCCCTGACCTGTGGAAACATGCCAATGTTGTCCCTATTCACAAAGGAGGGCTTAGGGAAAAACTCAACAACTACAGGCCCATCTCCCTCCTCTGCTCACTTGCTAAGGTGCAAGAAAGAGTCATCTACAATCAACTCAGGGACTACCTGGAAGCTTATCAGCTCCTTGCCCCCTCTCAACATGGATTTAGAACAAAGCATGATACTGACACTGCCCTAATCAACTTCACGGATGAAGTTCTCAGGGCAATGGACAAACGGATACCCACTGGTTCAGTCTTTATAGACTTATCCAAGGCGTTTGACCTCGTCGAACACAACTTGCTGCTACAGAGGCTGCAAAATATAGGCCTAGACAATCATGCCCTGAAGTGGTTTGGGAGCTGCTTATCAGGCAGGGCACAGAGGATCTCATGGAAAGGGACCATGTCTGACCCACTACCCCTAAACCAGGGTGTACCTCAGGGCTCAATTCTAGGCCCCCTCCTGTTTTCCTTGTTTACCAACGACCTGCATACCCACTGCAGGGAGAGCTCGGTTGTGCAGTACGCTGATGATACAGTCATCTTCCGACCCCTGCGTGACGTGGTTGCCCTAGGCCCTCTACTCCAAAAGGATCTCACTTCACTAGAGACTTGGCTATGTAAGAATAGAATGGTACTAAGTGCCGACAAGACCAAGGCAATGCTATTCAGGCCAAGATCCCTGGGATTTGACAGGTCTTCATCCCTCTCCTTAACCTCACTCTCTGGTAAAGCCATTAATGTAGTCCCCTCCCTTAAATACTTAGGCCTCACGTTGGATCAGAATATCACATACAAGGAACCGGGACCAGGTCACCAGGACCTACATCGGAAACGTGGCACCCTGTACCGACTCAGGGACCAACTCATCCCTGAAGCCAGGCGCTCCATAGCTACCAGCGTCCTTCTACCCAACCTGACCTTTGCGGCCCCTATTATAGAGGGCATGGTTAAACAAGAGATTACCAAGATGCAAACCCTATATAATAAAATAGCTAATTTTGCAACCTCAGACCACCCGAGATGTCACCACTGTGACACTTTGGCCAATCTTCGTTGGCCCACATTGGTCGCCCACTTCCAACACCCCTTGCTTGTCCAGGCCTACAAGCTTCTCAAACCCCATGCTCCACCAAGCATTGCTGGGACCATAACCCTCAAACACAGCCCAAGGAACCTAAGGACCTCAGATAGAACGCTATTAGAAGTCCCTAGAGTAAGGACAAACGCTGGCGGAAGATCCTTTTCCTCCCAAGCAGCCTTCCAATGGAACAAGCTCCCTCACCAGGTCCAGGCCTCCTCCTCACTCATGAACTTCCGCACCAGGCTTAAGTCCCATCTGCTGACCTCAAGCACATGCCACTGTCATGGCACTTAAAGCTCCTAAGGTAATCCCCTCCTCTCCAACTCCCGTCTCCTAGCTTAACCTTCCTACTACCTGCCTTATACAGATTGCTTGCCTGAGGCCACGTGTAACCCCTGAATAAACTATATGCAAAGTACTACCAATTGCTTATATGTCATGATGATTACCATGCCTGTACCCATGCCTGCATCCACTGCTTTTCTTTTACCGTGCCTGTAAGCCATGCCTGTATCCACTGCTTTTCTTTTACCATGCCTGTATCCACTATTTTTCTTTACTGTAACCACCTCATGCTGTAACTCACAATGCCTCAAATGTTCCTTATGTCTTTGTTCATTCTTATAACTTGTATTGTTATCCCAAGTCACTCCTGAAAAATGGACCTTCGGGGCTCAGTGGGCCTACCCGGTCACCAAAATTTAATAATAAATGCTCTCTATCTGTAGGACTTTTCTTGCTACAGTCCTGCATCTTTCACCTCATCTCCAGCAGATGCCCCCAGAGCGGTATCCCATGAGGTGGACAGATGAGGAAGGGAGCCATCCGTAATGGTGACTCCTTCCTGGTGCAATCCCTCATGGCCATGGGAGGGTAGGGTGACTGGATGAGGGGGTGGGTGAACTGGGTAACAGGATGTCACTATGTGTATGCACGTGGGGGCGAGCATGGCGGCGTGGGCTGGGGCGGGCAGAGGGGCTGTGGGGTGGTGCTGCAGTGAATGGCTGAGCTGCATCGTGATTAGGGGGCTAGTGCTTGGGTTGGGTGGAGTACCCGGGTCCGGGTGCTGGAGCGATTTTATTGCGCCTGGCCTGAATCTTTTTTTTTTAAAGCTTTCACCCCCTGACATGCACCCCCTGGGTTGAGAATCATAGGTAAGGGGAGTGCGGGGAATAAAAAACCCCCACGAGGGTGGGTGGGAGGTCAGCCCTAACAGAAAGTTATTAAAATACTGTCCTGGCGCCGTTGTCCTGTGTGCCAGGGTTGTCACAGTGCTGAAAATGTTTTCAGCACTCAGACTGTGCGATAACGGTGATCGCCTTTAGACCCCCCCAAAGCTTTGTTAGACTTGCTATTCTAGCACATTACAGATTGACAGCAGAAGTTAGGTACAGTATACACTTGTAGCAGCAGTGGGTATTGTGCTAACACATTACAGCCTGAAGGCAGCACAGAGTTAGGCTATAAACTTGTAGCAGTAATGGAATGTTGTGCTAACATGTTATTGGTGGCAGCACTGAGTTATGTTATATAGACTGGTAGCAGTAATTGATAAGGTAATAGACAAGCAGCAGAAGACCCTGGTCTGGAGTGAAAACTACATGATGGGAGAAATCGATTACTTATCTATCTACTACTATCTCAATTGTAAATTGCTGTAGGCAAAGCCTACAAGATACTGTAAATGTTACATCAAGCATGTGATTTACTCTGTGCAGTGTGTAAGGAAGACATTTTCACCCATTCTAGTTTACATCATTACTTGTTGAGCTATTTATTAGGCCAGCTGGTTATATGTTAACAGCATGTCCGTAATGCACAGAAAACACCAGAAATGGTCGATTAAAACTAAATATTGTTAATGTTCATTTTAAAGCCCTAGTATAATCCAAGCAAACATTAAACATTGACAATTGCTTGTCTTCTCTGAGCTTCACCAGATAGACTCGGTGTGGAACTGTTTGTCATATTGATTTCCTCCTAGTTTTTTCACAGACACTCATTAAAAAATTAGCCACCTAGGGGTCGGCCCGGTGGTACTGAGGGTTGAGGTGCTGGACGCCACACCTTGCACCATGCTGGCGACCTGAGTTCTGGAGCAAGCTCGGGTGCTGGGGATCAGCAGGGGAGGGTTGAGGAGCGAGTGCCCCTGTAGTGCTCTCCTCCCTGGGAGGGAAGTATGGGGATGGCCCGGCATGCCAGTGACCCCTGGTGGAGACTGGGAGGCACTGCAGCATGCTGGGCAGCATGGGCTCAGTATGGCCGATGCAGGCAGGGTTGCTGTGCATCAGAGCATTGGATGTGCACCACACAAGGGAGGGGAGGATCACAGAACAAGGAAAAACCCAGACCTTTGGTAGGCGATGGCACCAGCCCCCATGCCTACCACTGGGTCCATCCTGGATAGCCTTTCAGTTCCTCTGCCTAGGCCCTTGCTAAGCAGCTTGGAACATTGTCTGTAAATGCACCCACAGAGGAGAGGTGGCCCCATCCTGGAGGGGTTAAGCTGGGGGACCAGCTGCGAGGTGAGGGGGAAGGAGAAGAGGCTTAGACAGATGGACTTCGGGCTGGCAGGATCCTGTTGGATGCCTGAGAGAAGCTCCTTGGTCCATGAACTGGAGGTAAAGAGAGTTACAAAAAAATTTTAAAAAAGTTAGCCACCTGCACATTTTGCTGTCAGGCCTATCTCTTCGGAATAGCCAGAATTTCTTCTTCTTGGTGCCCCAGTCATTTTTTACCCCAAGCTGGTCTCTGTGAGTGCTTCTGAGTCTGGCTCCGCCAAGTGCATTGGGCTCCCACACCAATCAATTTTGCTGGGTATGAGTCTCAAATGACCTGCTTTCAATTGAGCATTGTTCATCTTTGCTTCCTTTCTCCAACTGTAGGCCTACTATTTTTGTGCTGCCCAGCTCTGCTGCCCTTCACTTTGTGACCCAATGCATTTAACTCCTACCACAGGTTACCCTTGAACTAGTTGCATCCCCTATAGGACTTACCTTACAGTGGTTTAACAGTTATCTCATGGCAAGGATACAAAAAGTCAAAGCTGATGGCTTACTATCTGCCCCCCTTCCAGTTGCCAGAGGAGTCCCTCAAGGCTCCATCCTAGGACCAGTCCTTTTTTCCCTGTACATCAACAACCTTGACTCCCACATAAAGAACTCTAGCATACATTTCTTTGCGGACGATACGGTTTTGTACGCATCAGGCTCATCCTTAACTGAAGTCAGGGAAGCACTCCAAGCTGTCTTTATCCAGTTAGAAAGCAACCTTATCAATGCCAAGCTTCTCTTAAATGCCATAAAAAACAAGACAATGATTTTCTCGAGACTTGCCTTGTCTGGTGCATTACCTACCCCACCTAAAAACGTCATAGTTACCTCCCTAGGTGAACCCTTGGAAGTCGTACCTAAATTTAAATATCTAGGTATGTGGATAGACAACAAGCTTTCCTTCAACGACCACATTGAGGATCTATCAAAGAGGCTTAAAGCACGCTTGGGTATCTTCTTTAGAAATAGGACCCTCTTTTCTCTCGCGACCCACAAAAGACTTGTCCAAGCAACATTCCTTCCCTTGCTTGACTACAAAGACATTATCTTTATCTCCTCCCCAACCTAAAGCCTATCTAAACTGGATGTACTCTATCACCATGCTCTTCGCTTCATTACTAACTCTGTGTACAGGACCCACCACTGTGATCTTTATGCAGCAGTTGAGTGGACCTCTCTTGCCACTAGATGCCTCCTGCATGCTGGCATTTGGACCCTCAAATTACTACTCCACAAACTGCCTGTCTATTTAATGTCTCTCATACACATCTCGCATAGAGCCTACTCCCTAAGGAAATCTGACCTTATCCTACTAGATGTTCCCAGGACATGTACCACAGCAGACCAAAGAGCTGTCTCATGTACCCTCCCAAACATTTGGAACCAACTACAAGCCATGCTGAAGCTAACCAGCATCGTATCAATTAACTCCAACAAAACACCAGCTATCTCTAAATTAAAAGACATATGTAGGTCCTACTAGGCCCGCAATGCCAAGTCAACTTCCTAGGTACCAACTGGCCCTCTACTTATTAAGCTGAAATGTGCTGCATATTTTAGGGCAAGGTCAAAGCTGGAATGTACTGCATATATAGCATAAGGACTTCTATTGTGTATACCTCTTGTATTATATATTTTTCCTTTGTTGTTCTACATTTTATATCTCCTGTCTATGTAATTGCAAACTGTATGTGTATGTGCCTCAGGATCTCCTTGTGAATGAGCTTGCTCAAGTGAGTCTTTCCTGCAATAAACTTGAACTTGAACTATCCTTTAAATTCCCCTGATTGCCCTTGCCATTGACATGCAGAACTACAGTCTATATTGGCTTGGCAAGTGATCACATACTTTAACATGCACGTCAGGTAGAAAAATTGCCTTACCTGTAACAGAATCATGGCCCCATAATGCTCCTCTAAGACATCTGCCACTACGGTGCCCAGCATCACATTTCATCATGACTAAAGATATTTCTATCAAGATGGCCTCAGTCACAATTAATTGTAATGATTGGTGTCACTCGGTGTTATTTTATTTTTGGAATAATAAACTTTGTGTTGTTATCTGCATGGTTGTTTGAGTCAGCAGGCAGAATTATACAGAAACAATTCTGTACAGGTGTGCCTTCACAAACCATTTAGTTTGTGATATCTAGAGGTTCTTCACTCAAGATACTAACTGACTGGGGGTGTCACTGTACTTTTACTATACAACCCCCTATGAATACTACCTTATTGCCACACTATCTAGCCTTTTCCTTCCTACTATGGGGCAGGAAAAGTATAGCTACATCAAATTGATGGATACAGCTTCCATGAAGTTATCACAAAATTCCACAATTTTCACAAAAGCTCTTGAAATTTGACTTTAGTTATTGATGATAATGTGCAATTTTTGTTAGTAACTTGTTCATCTCTTAAGCAAGAGATTAGAAGGTTGACACACAGCCTTATTTTTAGAGTCAAAGATCTAATAAAATTGGTGACATTGCATACCCTAGTTTTAAAGCTATCAGGACTTAGAACTGTATGGCTTAAATTATGTAAAAGCCAAGTTTCATTTACAAATGTTCAAAGGTCTGAATGCTGATAACTCAGTCCCCATCAATGCTACAGATTTAAAGCCTGGTGCACATTTTTTTTCTTTCTTTTTTTCTTTTTCCACAGGTATTTACTACCCAAAGGTCATAGGCAACTATTCAGTCTCTGCAACCTCTTCCACCATCTACCACCTCACTTGGATCTCTCCACCCGTGGAATCCCCCATGGATTGTCCCCATGGTGGAGACAGGGAGGGAGGTTCATCCTTCCACTGCAGAGCTACTTATCAGGATGGAAGGGTGGGGTTGGGGAGGACTCGAGTGGTAGAGTGGGCAGGAGTAAGCCAGTGGAGCTTTGTGTGTCTGATCCCAGAATTTTCCACTTTTTTGGTCTCACTCTGGCCGGAAGCATGTAGTGATGCTGAACATGCCTTCACATGGAGGCACACAAACACTATACATCTCCCAACTAGCAGTGCTAAATACTTATGGGAACATCTCGTCCCATGGCATTGGAGTCTCTGAGCACACCTCACATGGGCGTTCTATGCCCTGGTAGTGAGAATACCAACATAATGGTCCATACACGTTGTCACTCTTCCCTGGGATGGTGACACAATTCAATACTGTAAAAGAGCGACCATCCAGGAGAAGGAAATGAGGAAGGAATCTAAAACTCCTACTGTGCCATCTTGCTTGCCTGCTCATGCTCCTACTCCTACTATCAGGCAATGTACACCCCAACCCAGGCCCACCACCACAACAGGTGAATTGAACAAACAAGCCAGCTGGACTTACTCTTGCCTCAATTAACATATGCAGCCTGCTCCCTAAATTGGATAACCTGAAAGCATGGGTTACCCAACACAGTCTGGACTTTCTCTCAGTGATGGAATCTTGGCTCTCTCTCAAAGTATCAGACTCCACTATCCTCTAGCCAGGTTACACCTTGTTCAGACAAGACCGTCTCTCATAAAGAGGTGGGGTTGAGTCCTGTACATCAGGGATTCCCTTCAGGGACATGTCATCCCCTCTCCAGTAGTAGTGATAACCTGCAGGTCCTGACCATAAAACTCCTTCTGGGGTCACATAGCAGGGCTCTCACCATACTCTCTGTATACATCCTGCCCAGACTCACTGGGGTGGGTATTGTGGATCTGGTGGACTATTCGAACACCCTGAGTCTTAATATTGAAATTGTGATGTTAGGAGATTTCAATATCTACTGGCTCTCCTCTACTGCCACTACAATCAAAGATGTCTTAACAGCAGTCCATTTCTCACAAATGGTTGAGACTCCAACCCATATCAACTACAAAACTGGGACCAGCACACTTCTTGACTGGGTTCTATCGAATCGGCCTGCCCGCATCCACAACACTACTGTTGTCCCTGATTGCCTGAGTGACCACTCTCAGGTCACATGTACCTGGTCCTTCAACTATTGTAAACAACTCATCAGAACAGTTACAAACTGAGTCTTACTAAAAGGGCACCAAAAGCTGCTAAAAATGGACCTCAAGAGTGCAGATTGGACAGCACTCTATAATGCCAATAATGTGGACACAGCCCTGGACCACTTCATAAAAACCTTCAACGCCATCTGTGACAAGCATGCCCCAATAAAAAAAAAAAGATAAGAGGGCACAGTAACCCCTGGATCACCCCTGACCTCCTAGAGCAACTACAAGCCAGAGATCACTTATAGCAGAGAGCAAGAGCACATGGTACCACTGCTAACATGGTATAAAAATGCTCAGCATGAGTGCACTAAAGCAGTCCGACTCACCAAAAGCAAATACTACAAAGAAGCCCTCTCCAGCAGCTGGAATGACAACAAGTCATCCTGGGATAACCTCAATGACATAACTGGCACGGACCCCAGATCTGCACCAGACATGCTCTTGATCAATGTTGTACAGTCCTTGGACCACATGCACATTGCCAATGTACTTAACATAACATTCGTGGACCTAATCAGTGTACTACCAGCAGACTACTTCAATCTCCTACTGCCAATTGATCCTAATACAGCCAAACAACCATCACTTAATTGCCTGCTCTTCTACTTTAAAAATGTCTCTCAAGCCAAAGCTAAAAAGTACCTGGAGAAGATGCTGGGGAAATCTAGACATAGCGGGCACACTCTGGATCTAAAATTCATCAAGCTGGCCCTGGTTGAAGTCCTAGGCCCACTCACCAAACTAATGAACCTCTCCCTTTGCCTTTGACAGTTCCCCCAGAGATGGAAATCAGCCACAGTAACTCCAGTACACAAAGGTGGTGACAGGACTCTAGATAACAACTATAGACATATCTCCATACTCCCCTCTCTCTCTCTTCAAAATCCTTGAGCAGATAGTGACGGACCAGTTAGTCGAACACCTGAACCAATACCAACTTCTCTGTCCTGAGCAACAAGGCTTCTGATCCGGTCACAGTGCTATCACGGCATTGCTCAAATTCACCAGGCACATTCACCAGTCAATTGATCAAGGTCTTCTAAATGGGGCAACTTTCATTGACCTATCAGAAGCATTTAATATGGTGCATCATGCTCTCCTGTTGGACCAACTGTCAGCTATGGGACTCTCCTCTGATTCAGTACGCTGGTTCAGCAGCTACCTTCACAATCGCTCACAAAAGGTCAAAATAGGGGGGATAACCTCTGATAACAGACCAGTCTGCTCAGGGCTCCCACAAGGATCAATTCTGGGACCCCTACTGTTCAGTTTATTCCTAAACAAACTGTCATCCACATGTCTGGGCTGAATGCTCCTATATGCGGACAACATGGTCATATTCAACAGCAACCCTAATCCCGAACAACTGACAGTGGATCTCCAAAAAGGGTTCTCAGCCACTGAAAAATGGTTTACGGATCACAAACTAGTCATGAACTGCAAAAAAACTAAGAATATGATGTTCATCAGCACACAGAGCAAGCATAAGGCCTCTCCCCATGCAATCGGGAATGCTAGTGGGGACCCACTGGAACACATCTAGCAGCTCAGGTAGTTGGGCATCACATTCAACTCTACACATTCATATGCCTAACACATAGACAACACAACAAGGGTGATTAACACAAGAATAGGGATCCTATACAGGCATAGACACTGCCTAACACGAGGCATTGAACCTGGCCATCAACAGCTCGATAGTCTCCCTCATCGTCTATGGCCTGGCAATCTATGGGTCAGTGACAGACATAGCCCTAAACCACATCACCACTGCACTAAACAAGGCTGGCTGACTGCTCACAGGTGCAGAAAGACTAATGTACACCTGTTAGCTCTACACCTAGGAAGGTTGGCTACACCTGAAGGACAGAATAAACTACCAGATCTGCCTCATCACCAAGAAATGCTCCCTCAACCAACTATCCACAGGGGTCCAGAACCTCCTAACTTCACATTCAAGTACCCGACCCACAAGGAACTCTTCCACTCAGACCTACAAAGTTCCCAGATGACGCACAACCCTGGCACAATGTGCCTTTTTCTATCATGCTCCACTATGGACCAGTGCCTTACCTCCTGATGTTATCAATGCCATATCTATTGGATCGTTCAAATGCAGACTCCGGCAGCACCTAGTAAAATCTAGTAAATGTGACTGCTACCATTAGCACCCTCCTGGAGTATCAAACAACTACCTGCACTTACCTTCCTACAATTCATTTGGTTGAGGGACCCCAATCTCAGCACTTTAGGTTACACCTAACCCCCAACTATGACATTGTTCCCACTTCCCAACCCCCTCAGATGCTCCCAACTACCTTACTCCTTCCACCCATGTTTGCAACCCATTCTTCTTCTCACCTCTGAAAGCTTCCAAGTAGGGTGTTAACCCCTGATGCCAGCTAGCTGCTATACTGCCTAAGCTGTTTAATGCTCTTGTACCCTGTAACTTACCTGTACCACATGTAACCCTGTCATCTGTATTGTATTGTCTATGTAACTGATGTGGAACCAATAAATCAGCATCTGCTCACTGGTGTAATCCAAGACCTCAATAAATAAATAAATATTGGTGCCTGCTGCTGCCAGCACCTTGCGAGTCATTAACACTGCCCTGCCACTATGTTTCCACTTGGTGGTAGTGTTGGAGCAGTACAGCTTGTCTCCCCTCTCTAGCAGAATAGAGCAGTCAAGCAGATGCTCAATCCAGTCTCTCCCCAGTCTGTCCCCAGTGACTGAGTCTATTCCTGAATACTATTTGCCAACGTTGTGGGAGTTGTGTCATCCTGTGCCACAATCCTCCATTCCACTAGGCGGGTCATTTGGTGCTCAAGTTCATGGGATAATGGATATAAAAAGGACCACGTGTGGTGCAATTTTGTCTAGCAATTCTAAAACTGAGGTAGAAATAACTGAAATGTAGATTTTGGCAAAACTTTCCAACATTTTGGTGGAAATTTTCTAAATTTCCAGGGAAGTAGATTTGCAATTTCACTTAAATTCTATTGGCATAAGGTAAATTTCATCCATCCCTACTGTACTTCCAGTTCATTGGCCAAGGAGCGAAAGGCAAATGTATTGTGTCATTCACATGCAACTATTGTGTTATTTGCATACATGTGACTGTTCATGGAGATGTGGGACACCCACCTGTACTGCTCTGGGGGAGATGAGACAGTGCACCATGAAATAGGTAGGAACAGAACCACCTGAGCAAGAAATCATTTAGGTCAGTTCATGAAATTTTTTCATATAGGTTGATTAAGCAACAGTGTGGGAACCTTAGAGAGGTTGAAAAGGAAGCAGAGATATCCAGATCCTGATCCAGACCATTCAGGACAGTATGAGCAACCATAAAAGAAAGGAAACTACTTTTTCTTGTACTTTAGCCAGCTTGGGGTGAAGGTCAACAATTCCCTGGGGTGGAAGGATCACCCCTTTTGTGGAGTGGGAGAACACTAGCATTCTACCAGATAGATACCAGGGATCTTGTCTGAGTGAAATGGGAGCTTGAGAAGGGCTAAGATAGAGGCAATAATTGTAGGAGCTGAGACATTTTCTTTTATGGTTGAATATCAGTAGCAGTTTCAGATTTCAATAAATTACTGTACTGATGTCTGTTTTTGTAACACTATTGCAGTTCAACATCAGGGACTGCAGTATAGCATAAGGATTAAGACTGCAGACCTCGAGAACTAGATTTGAATCCCACAGCCACCAGTTGAATATTGTGTGACCATGAGCAAGTAACTTAACTTCCCTGTGTTCCCAAGATGCACCTGGAGACAAGCATCAGTGTAATGTCTCTTTCCTGACCAAAAATGGTAAATATAAAATAAAATAAACATTTCTGGTTCAACCTGTAAAAATACACAATGAGAATAAATTGTTTCTCTTTGCAGTTTGTATTTCACAAAAGTAGTACGGTCTAGTATTGCTCAAAAAAATTCCTTATCATCATGCTTCAATCTGTGTCATGTAACAGCCCTGAGAATACCACACAAACCCCCCATAGTATTTACATAGCCCTGATTTTATAAACAAAGCCCTCCAAGTGGAGAAAGTACGGTACTGTCCCACAATTTTCAGATTTAAAAGCAGAAATTCAGATTACTTTATGTTGCTCAAACAACAGCACACATTATAACCAGAAATGCATTTAATTCCACAGAGTTCTGAACTTCACTCTATATTAAATGATGTTCCAAATTGTATGTATGTATGTATGTGTGTATTTATGTATGTATTTATTTATTTTAACTTTCATAGCTGGGTAAGTGCACTGGCAATAAGTGCCTTTTTTTATGCACGACCCGGGTGCAAATTGCACAGACAAGGGTATGATACAACATTTTACAAAGTATACAACTTACAATATTTACAGTAGTTTACCGAAAGGGTTATGTACATACAGTACATACAGGATGCAAACATTCACTTCCAGTACACATAAGCAGTAAAGCTTCAATGCATGGGGAAAAATATGTGGGAGGGTATATTTGTAAGGGGTAGTGAAGATGTCAGCAGAAGAGTTATAAGCAAGCAGCACAGGTGCAGGTGCACTAAATTTTAGTGCTATTTATCACTTATTGTCCCATATTTGAGTAAATGAGTTGGACTGGATGAAATTGCCTGTATATATTCATGCAATTATTTCTATAATACAATGCATACCACTTTATTTATTTATTTATTTATTTATTCATTCGGTAACTGGGTTGGAGCACTCATCCAAAGATCTTTTTCATCATGGCCTGGGCCAGAAACTGGCACATACAATGTAAAAATACAGTGAGAGAGCAGCGTGTATCATACAGTGAACATAACAGTGGAGGTCAAGTTAATGGAGAAAATATAAGGTAAACAGTACCAAGTACGCCAGCAATTGAGCAAACAAGGTATATATCATTTAGGTAAACAGGGTAAGGTTGCTCCATCATTCAACAAAAGGAATAACAATAGTATTCAGGGCAGGAGGGGAGAGCAAACCACTAGAGGGGGAGGGGGTAAGAGTGAGCTGCAAAGGAGATGAAGCCATGCTAGCAACCTGTGAACAGACACAGGTCATGGTGGAGAGAAAGTACATTCTTAAAAGGGAATTTAGATTTAACGGTGGGTCGGGGACTGTAGGGAGGAGGGGAGGTTGTTCCATAGTGAGGGTCTGGCTGCAGGGAAGGCTCTTAGAGGCCCATCCTCATAGTTATGTTAGGGTATTCTAGTTGAGGGTATGAAGACTGACGTAGATTGCAGCAGTAGGTTCTAGGCCAGATAAGAAGGGATAGTGGAGAGCAGGAAGGATTGTGCAAAGTATCAACAATGGTCTGGGCCAGCAAGTAGGAGCGTTGTGCTTGTGGAGGGAACCATTTAAGGGACTGGTAAATAGTGCAGTGGTAAGTGAGGAGAGGGTGTGGAGGGCAAGGTGACATATATGATTTAGGTAGCATTCAGGCAGTCAAGGTCAGTAATGGAGGTGAGGGAGTACACCAGGCAGCCACAGTAAAGGAGAGGAAGGAGGTTGCCATGGGCAATAGCAAGGCAGGCTTCCGGCGAGAGGTGGACGATCATGCGATAGCAGAGACCTATCTTCTAATTGATGCACCTGCTCAGTGAGGCAATGTGGTCAGTGTAGGTTAGGGATGGGTCCAAGATTACCTCCAGATACCTGATGGCAGGAACAGTGTCAAGGGGAGATCCATCTGGGAGTCTGAGAATGAGAACGCCATCGTTGTGGGCTAGGGCAGAGCATTTCGGTTTGGCACCGAAAAGCATGGCGTTTGGTTTGGCAGCATTGACCAACAGTTTGTTTCCATTTGTATGCCATTCAAATATATGCACATTCCAGATGTATGCACAAAAAACTGAAGTCCTGATTCTTGCCCTATTCCAGCAATGCGAACTGTTTCATTTGCATGCACATGGGTTTTCAGTTGTATGCACATTTTTTCACTGTGAGATGCTCCCCAGCAGGTCCCCAGAAGGTCATTATCACCTTTTTATCAGTAGCCATTCCCTTACAGCCCCTAGATTGTGCTATTGGTTGCTAATTTAACCCTTCTCCCTGCAGCTAATCACCTGACAAATGCCTGCCAGTAGGTTCCAAGAGACAGTTCCAAGATACAGTTTAAAAGCCAGTTTGAGCACCAGAGTAAGGCAAATGTAGAACCTCTTACTCATGTCTGTCCACTGTAGCTGTCACCTCTTCCCCCTTGCCCAGCACCATGATTGGCACACTCGAATGGAACTCATGCCTCCTAGTAGGTTCCAAAAAATGTCCAAGATAGAGTTTAAAAGTCAGACCAGGGTTTAACAAAAGATAGAGTTTCAGCTGTTACTTTTTCCCCTCCCCCAGCACCACGATTGGCACACTGGAACGGAACTCATGCTGCATGATCTTCTGGCCCACCCTCCTAGTCATAACGGTTTTCAGTGAGTGAGTGAGCTTTTTAAAAAACATTACTGTATGTGCACTATAGAAAAGGCAGTTAAGTTTTAAAGATTGGTGTAGGATAAAAAAATGTATGTTGGCCACCAATCACTGTAAGCAGTATTGATGCAGCTTTGTCAGGACAGTACTGTATTTAGGTACAGTTTAATATAAAGCTATAAATGTGTCTTATATTGATTTAAAATAACATTTGAGACTGCTTAACCTAGGTAGCATATGAATGATGTTTGAAAATGGGTCCCATCGATTGCAATAAGCACACATTAATTTATATGGCTGTTCCGGTAGCATGCAATTTCGGATGTATGCACAAAACTGGCATAGCCCGAGCTTGTGCATATATCCAGAATTGAGTGTAACTGCAAATTAAATACAGATTGCTTATTTTTGAGAAACAAAGCTTATGGTAATGGTCTGCTAATCACCCTCTAGAGGCATAATGTGGCACGAAGTACTGTATAGACTTTTGCAGCATGCCCCTAGAGGCCGATAACTTACCATGAATATAATGCCTGAGAGTGCCTTATTACTATTAAAATAAAAATGTTAAATAGTGTGGTGTCCTCTTCAACATGTTATTAAGGCCCTAAAGTATATCAACCAGAAATTAACAAAAGGTTGATCAAATGCTTGCTGCCAATCAGAAAGCTTTATTTCTCTGAACCTTTTTAAAACGCTCAACTGTTATGACTGGAAGATAGTAACACCTTTGCTACTGCTCAGTGTTTGGGTCTTGTTGTGTTGCATCAGTCTTTGAAAAATAGACTCATCACTACAGCACCATGTTCCTTTACTGTACAGAAAGGAGGCTCTGTTTTCAGTGTAAAAATGTACCAAAAGATGACAATGTTATACTTAAATCCTAATAAACACAGCAAAAATCAGTCCAGAGTCACAAAATGGTAGTTTTCCTAGCTACAGATATATGCTGTTTGGGTTAATCATCTTTGTTCATGAAAGCTCCACCCCTCCATCTGATTTAATTTACTGACTGCAAAATGCAGCTGGCAGTTATTTTGTCAATCAGAATGAAGACTGGACTGTGTAAGTTCATTACTAATATAAATAATACAGTATACTATATTAACAGACAGGATGCTCCAGAATAGACAGTCCCTCTGATTAGGCAGTGGTGCACCATTATACAATGGAGGAAGGATTATGTATACACCCTCAATGCAGTGAAGGTGGTCTGGATGAAATCCAATTCTGCAAAATTCTGCAGCTGATCTTCTGCAGGTAACAAGGTAATCTCAATTAGGATTAATCCCTTTTGTCATTTAGTATACTGTACACTGTGTTTCATCCTGGTGGGCTCCACTGTATGTATCAGTAGTAGTGCAGCAGCACATATAACATAGAAACATAGACATTGATGGTAGAAGGAGACCACCAGGTCCATCTAGTCTGACCATTGTCTTTTAGCCTAGCCTTCTAACTGCCCTTGTATTTGAGGGCTCCCTTGTATCTGTCCCAAGCATTCTTGAAACATACCACTGTGCTTACCCCCACTACTTCTGTAGGCAAGCTGTTCCAGGCATCTACCACTCTTTCTGTGAAGAAAGATTTCCTGGTGTTGGTGAAGAACTGCCCTCCTTGCAGACTTAGATCATGTCAGCTGGTTCTGCTGCCCAGGGCTTGATTTATCGTGATGCCAGTACACCTGTGTGTAGGGACCAACGTTTATTGGGGCCCTTGTCATCATCTCCTTATTTTCCCTAACCCAACTGCTGTTTTTTTTTTGTTTTTTTTTCAGTTGGATGGATGGATCGGATCAGATCTGAGTGAGTCAGACAGTGTGGGTGTGGGGGGGGTCACTGATGGAGTAAAAAAAAAGAAAAAGGTAGCAACAAGAAAATGCGCTGAGCCATGGATTGTCAGCCCTCGGCTGCTTTACACTGGTCCCAGTAGAATCATCAGAGCAGTCTTCACTCAATTGTAATCACTCATAGGTCACTGGGTGATCTGGTGATATTGCCATTAGTAACTACCCTATGTGTGACAATATCACCCAATCTATGAGTGCTGTTGTCTGACTGCTCTGATTTGAAAGGGGGTGGGCACAGCCACAGAGCAGGAGAGCAGCTCGGAGCTGAGAAAGCATTTTGCCAATTCACGCCATTTGCAGCAAGCACCACTGGCCGAGCTAGCAGCTAGTAGTAGCCTTCATCTCTCAGTCAGAGTCAGCCTGTGCGAGGGAGTCAGGATGGGAGGGACATGCACACCAGTCAGGAAGGGCTTGGAGTAGTGCCTGGCCTAGGCAGACTGCTGTGTCAGCAGCCTGTGTGTGAGGAGGACAGGAGAAGGAGACTGAGAAGAGAGAACACAGAGCTCGAGAGAGAGTCAGTTGAGAGCTCCGAGCGGCGAGTTGGAGCGGAGTGGACTAGTGGGACTTGAAAGAGGGACTAGAGAGAGTTGGGAGGGACAGAGAGTGAGACTGAGGGAGGACACTCAGTCCAGGACAGGAGAGAAGCTAAAATATGGATAGGAGGAGCAGAGGAGGAGAAGGAGGGAGATGGGGAGAGCAAGAGCAACAGTTGGAGCAGCGTGCCTGGGGTGGGCCACCCACCCGACCACACCACCAAGCAAGGCAAGGCCAAAGAAGCAGCTGCAGGTCACCCGCCCACATGGAGGAGTGACTTGAGCGAGCAGCAGCAAGAGCACCGTACCAGCAGCACACAGCACCACTACGGTCCCCGACCCCAATGACGCCTGAGTTACGACGACCTCACCTGACACCCAGGCAGCAGGCATCCATTCAGGCCCAGGCTGCAACCACCAGCAAGGCAAGGCAATGTCAACAGTCAAGTAAAGTAAGTGACCATTTTATTGTTTTTGTCTTCTTTCTTGTAATTGTTTTATTACTAGTCATCTGGCTCTAGCAGTAGTCCTTACTCCTTCCCTTCCTTAACACCACTACTATACACCATCATGGCTGCGCAGTGTGCACTTCACTTCCACAGATTAGAAGAGGCCACACAAGTTTACTCCAGTAGCTCCAATTAATTAATTTGTAAAGAAAATAATTGGGCTTAGGCTGTGGACAGTGGAATAAAGAAGGGCAAGGCAGAAGTCTTTTCAGCACTGTAAAGGTCTTCGGTTCCTCCCTCCTCTGTCTGTGTTATTTAAACAGTGAGTTCGTATTTTTGCATGCGGGGACAGGGCACTTTGATGAGTGCTGAATCTTCTCCTAGTATGTGCTTCCCCATGTTTAAAGTGGTGGCTAGCTCCAGTTCTCTCTTCTTAATCTGGAGTGTTCAGATGTAGAGACCCCTAGGTCTGATTATTCAGAAAAATGTCTCAGTGTCTTGTGTCTGCAAGGAAGTTTGAAAGTAGGACAGATTACTCTGACAGCTGGTTGCCTATTTTTCTTTTTATTTAAAAGGTGGGTTGGTGACACAGATTTAAATTGAAATCTGTTTTGTGTTACAGGCTGCAGTAGGCTAGGATAGATGCATGATGCAAGCTTTAGCCAATTATCCAACTGCAGCTGTGCCTGTGCCAGTGCAAAGTTGCCCTTACAAATATTGCAAATTTGAAATTGCAACAGCCTGGTTCCAGACTGCCAAGCTGACTGCCATTTTAACCAAGCAAGGAAGATGTGTGTGCTGCTGTGCAGACTTGCAGTCTGCGTGCCACTGCTTGTGATTGTAACTGTCTGGTGATATATAAGCTGTTTAAAACAACAAAGGTACATGAAGTCTGTGGTGCTGGTGTCCGCTGCATGTGGTTTTTTGTGCATTAATTTCCTCCACTTTGTCACTGTGGTGTGGCACAACAGGGTCTGGGAGGCAATGCCATGTCTGTGGCAGGCATGGGCTGGCCACTGGCCTGGCTGGGTTGTGCATGCCACTGCCACAGATGGGAGAATATTTAATAACCACACTAAAATGCATTTTTGTTGCATTGTTTATGGTTTACTTTCTTTTTTTGGGATGTGTGTGTGGTGTTGGTGTGGTGGCCTGGCCTTGGGGTGGGAGGCCGAGGCTGTGGGTTGGTGGTCCAGGGTGTAGTGGTGGGGCAAGAGCTGAGTGAGGGCTGGCTGGATGATCAGTACAGTATGTTATGTTAATGTTACCCAGTGAGAAAATGCATTTTTACATTTTGTTTTTAAATTGGGAGTCAATCTCACTGTCCTGGCTTTCGGATGAGCTTGGGGGGGGTGCTGTGCTGGGTCAGGGCAGCCTGCAGCTGCAAGCAGGACTGTCACTCACTAGATTACACTGAAAGTGTGCATGCCACGAATCTGGATTTGGTGGCCCCTTGCACCTCCAAGTGGGCATCCAAAGATGGTTTCTGCATTCAGACTGTGAACCAGCATTCTTAAACTGTTGGTGGACTGGACCGTGGAAGCATTTTATTAGAAATGTCCCTTTAAAGTCTAGAATTTGGTGAAAATAATTATAGTATGATCAGTAATTCATTCCTTTTTTAAATAATGGCACTAAGGCAGCTAGGCAAGGCATTCACTGGCAGTTACATTAACAGTTAGCTAATCATAGCTCCCTAGTGGCAATATGGCACTTGGTTTAGCTGGCACCTTGTGCAACTTTAGAGCCCTATGTGGTGATTAACAGACTGTTAATCTAAGCCCTGGTTACATGCCTTACTGATTAAATAATAACTATTGGATCTGTATCTGACCTCCTGAGGAAGACTTGTATTCAGAGTCGAAGTGCTGGGGTATCTCTGTGCAGGACATCTGCTTGAGCACTGTGTACTTAATTTATTTTATCTGCAACATAGCAAAATAAATTACTTATTTGCACCAGAGTACCGAGTGCTGCTGTTCCTTTGCTTGGATACTGGATCTGTATCTGTACTGGCAGTGATGTTGATGTGTTAGGGTTGGGGAGGGTTATTACTATTTTACAAGGCTGACTGATTGTGGGTCTTGGAGGGTGCATCACATGTCGCTATTTATATTGTGTGCATGTTCAAAGCTTATCCATACATGCTGGCATGCATGCGTCTTAAGTTTTTACAAATATTTTCAAAGGATATTCTTCAAGCGTTGACTCGGTAGTAGTCACACTCACACTAGTTAACTGGGTGTCAGTGACAGTCAAGAAAAGACAATTGGATGACCACCGATCCATTACTCAAAGCAAGTCTGTAAGTTGATGACTCACAATCTAAGCAGTTTTGATGTCAAAATATGAGAACAAAGTGTGTGAGTGTCTGCATGGGTTTCTGTACTTGGGTAGTCTACTTCACTCACATTGAGTGAAATATTAACAATATAGCAACTTAAATTTCTGCATTAGGCATAAAAACAGTAGTGACTCTGTACCTGCTGCCCATCCTATCCAAAGATAATGGTGCTGGTTGTGTGCATCATTGTTGTCCAGGTGAGGTGGGGTCTGCATATAAACAGAACAGAGACTCTGGTACTTGAGATGGTGGAGGTACACTAGTCATATGTGACTGAGGGTTATGAGGGTTGACAGTACACCCCCCTATGTGCATAGTGGACTGTCTACGGTGCAGAATGGTGTTGGGTTTGATGCAACTATGGTTAGCCAAAAACTGAAAGGGGTGGGAGATATGAAGTGGGAATGGGTGGCGTCATCATAAATTAAAATGCCAACTACATCTTGGTTCTATAGGTGGAGCAGTACTATGGATGTGTGGGAGCCTGGGAGGACATGATTTCAGGGGCTGTGTTTATATTTTGGGCAAGATTCATATTGCGGGTGGGTATGTTTTGAGGTAGTCACATCTGTGAGGGTTAAGTTTTTTACGTTTTTTCCAGATTGTAAGAGAAGCCTGTTACAAGTGTGTCCATACACTGTCCAAGAAGCCCAGAGTCGACGACCACCATTCATAAACAATGACGTGTGTAAGTGACTTACTCATCTCATTAATATTTCTGTAATTTAAACCAATTTGTTTTAAACTGCATTCTGAATAAATCATTTTATGTACTTTAGTTAGGATGCAAAATGGGATTCATAGGGTAATATAAGCAGGTAGGTCTATAGAACCATTGTTGCTCGCCACTATTCAGTCGTGATACTTGTATTTCTTGTTACCCATGTATTGATCTAGGGATGATTTGAAGGATCCCATAGTCTTACATATGACTATAGACTCTGGTAGGGTGTCCCACTAGGATCCCCAGAGAGAAATTTGGCGCCGTCGCTGAAAGCGGCGCTCAACGGCCGCCGCGCCAACTCCCCCTGCTGCCACTGCCCGCCTCCCTGGAACTCGGACTCGGATCCCATCTGCAGGATCCCCGGAGAGAAATTCGGTGCCTTAGCCGAAAGCGGCTCTCAAAGACCGCCGCGCTGACTCCTCCTGCTGCCACTGCCTGCCTCCCTGGAACTCAGACTCAGGTCCCATCTACAGGTATGAGCGCCAGCACTCTGTGGAGCTCCATACTCTGCCACTGCCTCATGATTGGTGTGGCGCTGCTGCCAGTGGTCCTTGATTGGACGACTTAGCTGGTGCCCCTCAGCCATTGGTGCACCCACGTACTGCTGCCTAGTGTACTTTTCGGGTCTCCTTTCTGACCTATTTTTTGGCTCACAGTGTTAACCTGTACTAATCTTGAACTGTATTTTAATCCCTGCACTGTGTTACTAGCCTGTATATTGACATTATCTGCATCATTTGGCTTAGTGATAGCCTTTTCAGCCTGCTGTAGTATAACTGCTGTTGTAGCCGTTTGTGCTTATGTACTCCTCTCACTGTGTCTGTCTGTCTCTCTCTCTCTCTCTCTGCTCTCTCTCTCTCTCTGTCTCTCACTATCTCTCTCCAACTTTGTCCTCCTGCACATCGACTTAATTTCTTTCGCAACCCTTCCACAGTCTGAACAGCTGCTGCTACTTCTAACCGCACCCACCCATAATTTCCCTTGGCTCACCAAGCCCACTCTCCACCTGTAATTTTAATTTAGTTTTTTTTCTTCTTTCTTTCCCTCTGAGTGTTTGCCACCACTCTTCTTCCCTGCTTACTCCCCTGCTCTTGTCCTTAAGCTAATTGCACCTTCTACTCCCTTTGTCTTCCCACCACACCCATAGCTTCCTCATTTTATTGTCAATTAATTTTTCTAGCACCCCCACTCCCCATTAACGGACTGCTGCCAGCCCCCTCCCTACTTTCCTGTGACTTAACTTAATCTGCCTCTTCTTTCTGGCCCCACTAGGATCCCCGGAGAGAAATTCGGTGCCTTCGCCGAAAGCAGCGCTCAACGGCTGTCGCACCGACTCCTCCTCCTACTGCCACTGCCCGCCTCCCTGGAACTTGGACTCGGATCCCATCTGCAGCTACGAGCGCCAACACTCTGTGGAGCTCCATACTCTGCAGCTGCCTCATGATTGGTCCAGCGCTGCTGCCAGTGGTCCTTGATTGGACAACTTAGCTGGTGCCCCTCAGCCATTGGTGAGCCCACGTACTGCTGCCTAGTGTACGTTTCGGGTCCCCTTTCTGACCTATTTTTTTCTCCCACCCCCACCAATCCCTCCCAGGCCTCCTTTAAATACACTGACGCCCCTCCCACCTGGGCTGCTTCACCTATCAGAAGCAGCACTCCCTAACTTACCCATCCTACTGGTCTCTGCTGATTCCCCAACGTCTCTCAACTCTACTTTTTTTCACATTGAGTGCTCTCTCTCTCTCAGTCTGTGTCTCCCACATTCCCTTGACATGGCTACTTTTAACCTGCATCCAGCACTGCTATTGATTATGATAACTGTGCTGCACTGCCCCACCCATCAAGTGACTACGACCCCCCACTCCCAAGACCAGCTCATACCAACCCCAGCTCTGCACTACATTTTAGGAATGACCACTGGGACCCAGTTTAATAAATTTGTGCCTCTCAGCTCACCAACCTGGCATGCTAGCTTCACTCTGAAGCACCAAGAGTATAGCCCTCAGGGGAACATATATGTACTAGCAGCTCTCTGTAATAAGCCAGGCTCAAATTGTTGCCGCAACACCCAGGTGCGCAGAAGGAATTCCAGCAAACAATCCCTCAAACTACTTCAAACCACCCTACGAAGATTTCTTCTACTGCTACTGCTCCTCTCCAGAAACATTCACCCTAACCCCGGCCCACCAGGACCATCTGCCTACCGCCAGAACCGGAAGTCAGGGTCTCTTACCCTGGCATCCATCAATATCTGCAGCCTCCTCAGCAAACTTGGCAACCTCCGAACCTGGATTCGGTAATACAATCCTGACATCCTCTCTGTCACTGAAACATGGCTAACTCAAAATATCCCTGATAGTGCAGTTGCTATTCCTGGATACACGATTTTCAGGCAGGACAGGAGCTCTAAACGGGGTGGTGGCTGTGCCATCTACCTAAGGGATACTCTCATGGGACATGCCATCCCTCTTTCTAAACCGGGAGCAACAACTCAGTTCCTCGCCATCAAAGTCCTCCTCAGGGCCCTGAACAAAAACCTCACCCTAGTCTCCGTTTACATCCCCCCAAAGGACCCGACTAGTGGCTTCAATTATGTCCTGTAATGTCTGAAGGGTCTACACCATAACTCAGAGTCCATCATCATTGGAGATTTTAACATCAACTGGCTTGCACCTGAGGCCCACACCTACAAGGATGCAGTTACAGCACAACATCTCACTTAGCTAGTCCCCTCTCCTACCAGGTGTAACTACAGGACAGGGACATACACCCTTATTGACTGGATTCTGTCCAACCACCCTGAAAGAATCTCCATGGTATCTGTTCTCCCTGACTCCTTAAGTGACCATTCACCCGTCATCTGCACTTGGGCTAATAACTACATCAAGCCCCCACCAAAATAATACAAGCCAGGGTACTCAAGAAGGTACACCTACAACTACTAAAATCCCACCTAAGCAGTTTAGATTGGTCAAAATTAGGCTCACTCAAGGATGTAAACAAGGCGCTCGATCTGTTTATCAGCCGATTCACTGAGGCTTGTGATATCCATGCACCGCTAAAAAAAATGAAGGTTAAAGGTGGAGCTAACCCATGGATAAACACTGAGCTTATCACACAGCTCAAACAAAGGGACCACCTCTGGCACTGTGCTCGGGCCACAGCTGCCCACACAGACATTCAAAAATATAAACATGCAAGAAATAGCTGCACCTGTGCTATACAGAAGGCCAAAAGCAAATACTTTAGAGAAGCACTCTCCAGCTCGTGGGGGGATGGGAAGAAATTCTGGAAAAACCTTAAGGACCTCTCTGGCAAAGACACCAAGTCTCCACCCACCATGCTTAGCATTAATGGCACTCCTACTCTGGACCTAGATACCATCACTAATACGTTCATCAATGCATTCTCCATCCTGAGCACTGTCCTCCCACCTGACTTCTTTGACACTCCCACCACTGCCACATCATCCCAAGCACACTCAGTGCCACAGTTCTTATTCAAAAGGATCCCAATGCACTCAGCCAGAACCTATATTTGTAAGGCTATCAGCATAACTGGCTATAGCGGTGATGCACTCGACTTGAAGCTGCTCACACTAGTCCTTGATGAGATCCTTGAACCCCTGACAAAGATCTTCAACCTCTCCCTAAGGTATGGCCAGTTCCCATCACTCTGGAAAAAGTCTACCATCACACCAGTACATAAGAGTGGAGACAAGGCACTGCACACCAATTATAGGCCCATCTCCATCCTCCCCCCACTATCCAAAGCACTGGAACGCATAGTCTCTGACCAGCTTGTAGAGTTCCTGGAAAAACGCAATATTCAGTGCCCTGAGCAACATGGCTTCGGAAAAGGGCACAGTACCACCATGGCATTGTTGGAATTCAACGGTTGTATCTACGACGCCTTGGACCAGTGACTATGTGGGGGGAGCCATATTCATTGACCTGACTAAGGCCTTTGATACAGTTAACCACCCCCTACTACGCAGACAACTGACTGATCTTGGGCTCTCCAATGATGCACTGCCCTGGTTTGCTAGCTATCTTGGGGAGAGAGTTCAAAGTATTAAAATTGCTGAAGTCTCATCAGCTGAAAAGCCAGTCCTCTCGGGTGTCCCTCAGGGGTCAATACTGGGCCCATTACTCTTTTCTCTCTTCCTAAACAACCTCCCTGGCATCTGCCAACAGAGGATACTACTCTATGCAGATGATGCAGTCCTCTTCTCTAGCAACAGGGACTTTAACCTACTTGACAGTCAACTGCAACATGATTTTAGCTTGGTGGAAAAATTGCTTGGCTCTTACAAACTTCTCATGAACTGTAGTAAAACTAAGGTTATGTCATTCTGCAATGCACATAGCAAGTATAAACCTCTACCCCTCACCATCAAAAATCAAGATGGGACCTCACTTGATCAGATTCACGATTTCAAATACCTCGGCATCACCCTGGATGGCCCACTGTCTTACTCCCAGCACATTGGGAAGGTTGCAAAGTCTGCCAACATATGCCTTGGCTTGCTTTACAAGTACAAACACTGCATGACCTCTGAAGCCCTTAGACTGGCTTTCCACAGCTCTGTTACCTCCACTGTCGACTATGGTCTTGCAATCTATGGCTCTGCCTCTGATACTGCCCTTAGGAGGATATCAGTGACTCTTAACAAGGCCTGCAGACTTCTCACCACAGCGGAACGTCTAACGCACACCTGTGACCTTTACGCCAAGGCTGGATGGCTACCTCTGATAAGTAGAATACAATAGCAAACCTGTCTTATTGCAAAAAAAGTTCTTCTTGGACTTATGCCTCCAGGTGTGGTGAATCTCCTTACTACCAACAGCTGCACCCTGCCAACACGCAGTTCTCAATCCCAGACTTTCCAGGTCCCCTGGCGCCGGACCTCGCTGGGTCAGAGATCCTTCATGTACAGGGTTCCTCAGTGGTTCAATACCCTTAACAAAGAATCACTTGCTGCTACTACGCTAAACCCCTTTAAAAGGCAACTGAGTCTATTTCTCCCCTCTACTTCACACTGTGACTGCTTCCTCAAGCCATGGTCATCACCTCTACCTTGTTGAACTGTTATCAGCTTTTGCAGCCCTGCTTTATGATAACAATTCTTCCCCTCTTACTCTGCCCCTCACCCCTCCATCCCCTCTCTTCGCCCCACTCATACCCAAGGCCCCTGGAATTCTGCGGTTCTGCGGTTGCGGAATTTGCCGCAGAATTTGCATCATGCCGCAGAATATATATAGTGCCACAGAATTCATTGCTTTTGGTGAATTTTCATATAAATATACTGTTTTTTCATAGTGTCAGGCTTTCTTTCACACCTCGTTTATCTTGAAGCTCCTTCTCTATGCTCAGCATATGATGTCATTGATGACATCACATCATATTTAGCCAATGACAGGACTGCATTCTGCCAGAGAAATGAATAAATCATGCTGCAGAAATCAGAAAATGCTGCTGCAGAAGTCAAGGAGCCCTGCCGCAGAAATCTGAAAATTATGCCGCAGAACACCAGTGGCCCTGCTCATACCATTGCCACTGGTCCCTGTCCCCCTCTCTCTTTTCATCCCTGTCTGACAATGGCACCTTCCAGCCAGCCTCCTCTTGACTCCTTCCGACCAAGTATACCATTTCACCTTGGATTCTGTAAATAAGCTAGCCAGTGTTGTTCTACTTTAACTTGTTGACTGCACTATTTATGTACCAGTAATCTGTATGTTATCTGTTACCATTGTTTACCATTGTTGTATGTTATCCCCCCATCCTCCGACGTGGAACCTTTGTAAACTAACAGTTCCTGCTCAAAGGTACTTGTAATCCTAGAGTTTAATAAATAAATAAATAAATGCTTCAACCAGTCTTTGGGAAAACCATTTTTTCCTTTTGTTTGTTTTACTTATTTCTCCTTTGATTTTTATTCTGTGTGTACATGTACACTTAAAGGGGCACTGTCAGCTTTTCTCCTTGTTTTTTCATCTGCTTGCATAAGCGTGTCTCTGTGCACTTATATATGACTTATTCCTCAAATAAACTCCCCATATATGCCACAAAGGTGATAGCTTACCAGATTTTTCAATTTTTGGAAGTTTCTACATTCCAGCAGCTCGATGGAAAATACCTTGTCCCCCGGAAGCAGTGGCATGCCTAGAGCATGCCTGTGACATGGAGCGCCGGCATTAACATTAATGTTTAACATGGCCACACTAAAGATTTACTTGCAGCATGTTTTGCAGTATACTGAATTAAAGTTGCTGTGTTTTAAGTAAAACCGAGCATTGGTAATGCCAATAAAAACATTTAAACACTGGCTATCAATGTAGTTATGATATGAGAACCATTTCTTTATGGTGACAAAGAATTGGACATTACACAGAAACCAGGATTTAATTATGAACTACATTTGAGGAATTACACAACAGCCATTCTGTTCATCAACTTTATTGAGGTTTAGATAATACAAATTGATGTAGTCCTCAGACATTACCAAAAGTATTATTATTTTGCATTGGTCAGCAAACAGTGTGCTTTTAGATTAACACATGGAAAAATCCATCTCCTGTAAGGCAATGTATAACTGTATTTATACAACACCATTAGACTTAGTCATGCAAAACTAAATACGGAATACATGATGATCTGCAGTGTGGAATAACATTTAGGCACACTAGGAGTAGTGTAGTCCTTTTAACACTGATCTTGAGTGTATGATGTCCCCCTCACTGTACACATTTGCAAAAGTCTCCTGTGTTAAGTTTATGGGGAGTCATCATCCCTTCAGAGACTGTTCTGCAAATGCTCATGTCCAGGGCCACTGGAAAAGGTTAACCAAAACTGCGAAGCATTTTGCAAAAATTGTGGGAAATTGCAGGGGTTCTGCTATAGACCCTGAGTGCTTCACAATAAATATTTTAACGTTTTCTGCAACATATATTAGTCAGTATAAATTGCTAAATGAATACACTAACACCTGAATATGTTTAAAACATAAAGAAAAGTGTATGTTCCTAACAAGAATACTAAACTGACAAGCTATCATAAGCGCGTTGCCTATCTTCCAAAATTTAAAAGCATCTGCCTCATACAATGCTAAATAGATTCTATAAAGTGAACCACAACAAATAAATATTATATAAAGCCAGAAGAAATATTTTTTTGTTTCTGGCTGTAGAATAATGAAACCTAATCAACAACTGTTTACAGTGCTCTGCCAGCTCTGGTATTCACCCACTTTGGTACAAGAAAACATAAGTAGACAGAGTGGTGAATAATTGAGTTTTAGTAAAATGTTGTTAAAGTGTTTAATGGTCATAATTTGTACTGTAGATACTGTAGATACTGTACACTATTTGTGAAATCACATATTTAAACATTAAATCTGGGGGTTATTGGGGCTGGCAGTATAATCTAGAGGTATGAGTAACAAACTGTGAATGAGCTGACGACATCTAGCAGACCTGGGTTTGATTCCCACAGCCTCCACTTGCATACCATTTAATTCTGAGCAAATCACTTAACCTACTCAGTGCTCCTGGGTTGTACCTGAAAACAGGCATTTGTGCCTAGTGGGCCTTACGTGGTTACCCAAAAATGCGAAAAAAAAAATGCCAATTTATTTTTACTGCATCATACAGTAGTCAGGGCACCCTGTAATTTACATTTGTTTTACTCTGGCTGCAATGATTTTCTTTAGTTAAAGATAAATATTCAGATACATTTTATGTGTTTTATAAGCTTGTTTTTACACTTTAGTCTGTTTTTATTGTCGTCTTTGCATGTGTGCATCTAGGGGGTAGTTGCTAAGAGTGAGATCACTGTTACCAACTAGCTTATTCAAGTTTAAAACTGGCTGAGTCATCCAAAAATCCTCTGCTGTTTGAATCAAAACTAGTCTGAATGAAAGTATGCTCACAAGGAATAACTTGCCCTGCCACTTATAAAAAGGCTTCATAGTTAGCACCTCATTCAAGTGAATGGGATAATGTGCACCTTTTCTCCCATCTTTTGTTTGTCTGTGTGTTAACAAAAAGTTTCCAGATAGACTGCTTCAAAACTAAACAAATGTTAAGTGTTTAAGTGTACTTATGCTTGGCCAGTGAATTTTGAAACCAAACAAGACAAAGATTCAAAAGAAATCAGTGTCACATAAAACCCTTGCTCTACCTTGCACTGCATTGTTTCGGCCAAACCCAAGTCTGCGTAAAAAATTGTCACTATATTGAGAGTATTTTATTTAAAATGTTAATACTTTTAAACAGTTAAATATAAAAACTCAAACATTGCAAGACATTTGCAGAACGTGTCAGTTTTTTCGGAGAATGGTGAAAATTACAGATTCCGCAAAAAAATTGCTTGCGCAATTTTCCAGTGGCCCTGCTCATGGCTTAAGATTTATGGAGTCAGTTGTCAATTAACATTGCACTTTACCAAGGGATTTTATTTTAAGTTTATGATGTCTCTTGGTTATGTACATTTCCTTAATTCTCCTTGCTTAAGTTTATGGAACTCCATCACAAAGAATATTCTGACTGCAAATACTCCTCTCTTATGTTTTATGGAGTATGCCGTCATTTGTCAATTTATATTTCACTTTACCAAGGGATTCTGTCTTAAGTTTATGATGTCCCTTGGTTATGTGCATTTCTTTAATTCTCCTTGCTTAAGTTTATGGAGCTACATCCCCAAAGAATATTCTGACCGCAAACACTCCTGTCTTAAGTTTTATGGAGTCAGTCATTTGCCAATTAACATGTCACTTTACCAAAGGCTTATGTCATAAGTTGTAACTGTATTGGTAATGTCTCTTGGATGTGCACATTCCCTTCACTATTCTGTCTTGTATGGTGATCCAGTTCCTGGCTCCTACTGTTCTGTAAAGACTCCTGCTTTAAGGTTTATGGAATCTTTCAGTTATTATGGGTCATACCACGTCCACTACTATGCATTAGGATGAAAGATAAAGGTGATATTAAATACTGTAGCCCATCATGTATTTCTTATCTAGATAAACTTCTGGGGTAGGAGGAGGTTAATGACATGACACAATGCATGTCCTTAACTTCAGGGCCAGTCAAAGTCCAGACAGCAGTTTCACACTAATGATCATTCTAGTCTATTATGATTGTAATGATACCTACTGAACAACAACAAAATAACTGTAACCAAAACAACATATGTTTCTGTAACTTAAAAACTGTGATGTTTTATGTACAGTGGCCATGATCATGCTACAAATGTGATACATTATCATACATGGCAAAGAAAACTAATTGAGTTCAATTTGTCACATCACTGTCAGAACAGCTAAGTGATCATCACTGTTTCTCTGATGTTTATCAACAAAGAAAAAATACTAACCCCCAGAAATTGTAGCACTATATATGATATCATTAAAATAACATATCTGACACTATCTTGGCTCCATTGTCACTTCTATCTTAACATGCATGATGTGTAATTATCTTTTTGTCCCACTGAGTCAATGATGTCTCTTTGCTATCGAGTCCATCTGTAAACTAATGATTTTCTGCCTTGAGACCATAAACATTCCTTGAGAACTCGCAAAGAAATCATGATGAAACAGCTGCTGCCAGACTGCCATATTCTAATCTGAACGACTGTGGACTCCAGTTTCACCTGCAACAAACAGAAATCAGAAACATACAGGTATGGCAAAATGGCAAATACATGCATAACTGACCTTATTAGTTTCAAATTTAACATTCAGACTAGTGTGCTTTGTTGAATGATATATTTAGATTGAAAATTTCACAAACACCATTGATACATAAAGTCAAGAACATAATCAATTTCATTATACAGACATGAATCTTAAATGTTTATCTGGTCTGTTTGGGATCAGGGTTAGCTCAGGCAATTGGAGCTCAGTGTGGTGAGGCATGTTCACTTGCAGTGTGGTCCTCATCGTGTGGTGTGGCACCAACCCAAAGTGTGCCGCTGCCACGTGGCCAGGGTGGGGCCCTAAAACAGTGCTGTGGATAGGGCCCATGGCAGTGTAAATCCGGCAATGCTGCTGCTCTTCTTAAATTGGAAGAGATCCTGTATAGATTATCAGACAGCATGACTATGGCATGGAGAGCAAATAGTATGTACTTGTCAGTCCTTAATCTGCATTGCTGAAGATCATATGAACATAGAGACCTCTTATAACTGAACAATATGGCCTCCATCCTGAAGTCAAAGTATGATAGTGTAGCAGAGTAGGAAAGACTGCTCTGCAGTCTGTAGCCACTTGAGCAGAATTTCATGTAAGTAATGAACTTTACAGTTCTTTTTCATCTGCTTCAAAATGCATTACAGAAAAAAATGAAAATAAGGTCACACCTATCTGAATAAGTGTCTGTGCATTTATTTACTTTACAATTAATTTACCTAGGATAGCTCATCTGAAAGACAGCATTTTTTCGGTAAGACCCTGCTTCTACTCTTTTTTAGTTGGGTGGACAAGTGCACTGAGTGATTAAATAACCTGATCGTGGTCACATGGTAAATAAGTCATTGCACTCACAGGAACTGTACCGGCATCTCCTGAGTCATCTCTATGCACTGTGTCCATTTTATGAAGAGGGATACCATGCTTTGTTCACTAGATTTCTTCCTAGAAGGGCCACACTGTCAGTGCTAATGAAATAATAAAATGAGCCATTGCAATGCACCCTGACCTATGAAAAACATCTACAGTTTTGACATGGTGGTTTACATAGAAACACAGAAGTTGACGTCAGATAAGGACTGCAAGGCCCATCCAGTCTGCCCATTTTTTCCTACCTTATGAATGTGCCATTGGCCTTTATTCTGTCAATGGCCTATTTATTCATATTCATCTGTATTGCTCCCTTATACCTATCCCATGCCTGTTTGAAGCCCTCTACTGTAGCTCCACCACTTCCTGAAGTAGGTCATTCCATGCATCCACCACCCTTTCTGTGAAAAAGAACTTCCTCACATTACCCCTTAATCGGCCTCCCTCTAATCTCATGCTGTGTCCTCATGTCCTGCTATTTCTCTTATATTGAAACATGTTACACTCTTTCACCTTGTTAATGCCCTTAAGATGTTTGAATCTTTTGATCATATCAGCTCTCTCCCTCCTTTGCTCTAGGGTATACATAATGAGCTCCATTAATCTGTCCTCGTATGTTTTCTGATGCAGTCCCTGCACCATTTTGGTTACCCTCCTCTGGACTGCCTCCATTTTGTTAATGTCCTTGTCCAGGAGCCAGAGGGGGTGCTGGGGGGTGGTTTCCCCTCCTGGCTGCCCCAGTGTGAGTAGTGGCGCCCTGCCACCATCTTTATTCACTGTTTAGTGCCCATTGTGGAGCCTGTCATTGACTGACTGGCCCTCCCTGGCTCCCAAATGATCCCAAACCTGGCTTCGCTACTGGGTCCAGGTGTGACCTCTAGTACCGCATGCAGTACTCCAGATGGGGCCTAACCAGTGTCTTGTAAAGAGGGATTATTACCTCCCTCGTACGACTTGCAATACCCCTACTAATGCACCCCAATATCCTTCTAGCCTTACCTACTGCTTTAGTGGCCTGCTTGGATGATTCAGGTCATCTGTGATGATGATGCCCAAGTTCTTCCCTTGTGATTGCCAGCAATTCCCCTCCCAACCTCTATGTGGCTTCAGGGTTTCTCTTCCCTATGTGCATGATCTTGCACTTCTTTGTATTAAAACCCCAGTTGCCACTCCTCTGACCATTTTGCCAGTTTATCCAAATTGCTTCTCATTCTGCCCACCCCATCTGGATCATGTACTCTATTGGTGTCATCTGCAAACAGACAAACCTTACCTTTCAGTCGATCTGCAATGTCACTGATGAAGACATGGAAGACGACTGGCCTCAGGACAGATCCCTGAGGTACCTCACTTGTGACTTTCATTTCTTCTGACTGTATACCGTTTACCATCACTCTCTGTTTTCTGCCCACCAACCAATTTTCCACCCAGTCGACCAACTTCTGACCCACCCTGAGCCTACCCAGCTTATTAATCAATCTTCTATGTGGAACAGTATTGAAAACTTTGCTGAAGTCAAGTTAGGCAACATCAGCTGCACCCCCTTGGTTCACCACTCTGGTTACCCAGTCAAAGAAATCTTTGAGATTAGTTTGACAGAACCTTCCTGTTATAAACCCATGCTGTCTTGGATCCTGTGCTCCTATGAATTTCAGGTGTTGCACTAACCTTTCCTTAAGGAGTGCCTCCATAAACTTGCCCGCTACAGAGGTAAGACTGACTGGTCTGTAGTTCCCTTCCTCCCCCTGCTTCCACTCTTGTGGAACGGGATCACATGAGCCCTTCTCCAGTCTTCTGGGACCTCTCCTATGCTCAGAGACTCAGTAAACAGTTCTGCTAATGGCTCTGCTAGTTCCACCCTTAGCTCCTTCAGTACCCTGGGATGTATGCCATCAGGTCCCTTTGCCTTGTCCACTTCAGCTTAGTGAGCTCTTGTAGGACCCTTTCTTTTGTGAAGGGACTAGTGCTCACCTCCCTCCCCCCTGTGTCCATGGTGCTGAGCTGTGGGCCCTGCCCTACCTTCTCCTTGGTAAATACTGAGCGGAAGTATCTATTTAGGATAGATGCTTTTCATTGATCCTCCTCCATACACTCCCCCTTATCCCCTTTGATCTTAGCAGTACCCCCTCTGGACTTTCTCCTTTCCCTAATGTATCTATAGAAAGTCTTGTCCCCTTCTCTTATTGTTCATGCTATTATTTCCTCAGTTTGGGCCTTTGCCTGCCTTACTGCCTTCCTGCTTCCCTTAGGGAAGTTTTTTATGTCTCCCAATCTTCATCCCGCTGCATTCCCTTATATTTCTTGAAGGCCAGCATTTTGTCTCTGACCTTTTCTGCTACTGTTTTTGAGAACCAAAATAGTTTCCTCCTTCTTTTGCTCTTGCTTTTCTCTCTAACACAATGGAATGTTGCTTCAAGTAGTGCATCCTTAATGCTTGTCCACTTTGCCTGTACCCCCTCACCTGTATGTCTTCTTGCCAGGGCTGGCTTAACTCTGCTGGCCATCTTATCAAAGTCAGCTCCTCTGAAGTCCCATATTTTTTTGCCTTGGAATGGGATGATTTAGTTCTAGTGGCCAAACTGAACCATACCATGTGATGGTCACTGGCCCCCAGGTGACCTTCTCCCTGGAGATCTGTGATCCTTTCCCCATTAGTCAGTACTAGATCTAGGATAGCCCTGTCTCTTGTGGGTTGTTGTACTAGTTGTTTGAGGCCCTCCCTCTGCAGGGAATCCATCATGTGTCTAGTTCTGGCAGATGTTCCTACTGGTATTGACCAATTGGCATGTTGAAGTCTCCCATTATCAGAACCTTGCCTTTAGTCGTCATGTTTTGTAGATCTTCTAACAGTAATGTGTCTATGTTCTCCCCCTGGTCTGGAGGTCTGTAGACAACCCCAGTTCATATGGCTGTCCCATTTCCTGTTTCCAGAGTGACCCACAGTTCTTATGGCTCCTTATGTGTATTCTGAATTTCTGTTGCTTTGATATATTCATTGACATAAAGGGCCACTCCACCCTCCCCTTTTTGTACCTTGGTCTCTTCTGAACGGTATATAGCCAGGTACTGAAGTCTTCCAAGTGTGGTTACTGGTGAACCATGTCTTGCTAATGGCTACTATGTCCAGTTTAGCCTCTGTCATTGTTGCCTGCAGGTCCCAGATCCTGTTTCCCAGACTGCGGGCATTTGTATACATGATTTTCCATTTTGGCCAAATTTCGGTGTGTTAGTTGTTGAGCAAGGTCGGGTGTTTCCCCTGTGCGTCGTATGGGGAGCTGGACCTTTTTCCTTACCTGGTGATGCAAATGAACTATAAACATACTGAACTCCTGTTTGATCACCAGCTGAGGGAGGAGGGGTGTTCTTCCCATTCCATGTATCAGGTGCTGCACCCCATCCCCATTTGCTAGTTCCCTGACAAATGGAAATACTCCACTGTTACCCCTGTCCATAAAAGTGGTGACAGGGCCACTCATGGAAACTACCATCTAATCTCTATATTGCCACCCCTCTCCTAGGCCCTTGAACATATTGCAGCAGATCAGCTCACAGATTTCCTTGACAAATACAGTATCCTGTACTCGCAACAACATGGCATCAGGAAAGGATATAGCACCTCATCTGCTGTACTGAAATTCTCTGGCATTCTTCACAGCTCACTGGATAATGGTCAGTTAATTGGGTCCATCTTTATTGATCTAACTAAGGCGTTCAACACTGTCCATCACTGCCTACTGCTTGCACAACTTCTGAAAGCTGTGCTCTCTCCTGACTCCACTGCCTGGTTCAAAAGCTACTTGGAGAACTGGTCTCAAAGAGTAAAAATTGCAGATGTCCTCTCTGATACCAGGCCTGTTCACTCAGGTGTCCCCAGGGATCCATTCTGGGCCCCCTACTGTTCAGCTTGTTCCTGTACTCCCTTCCAAATTCTTGCTCTGAAACAATCATCCTCCATGCAGATGATGCTGTAATTCTTGCCTCACTCAAGGATCCTAAGCCTCTACAAGATAACCTTCAGCTTGGTTTCACATCTATTGAAAACTGGTTCTCAAATCATAATCTGGTCCTCAGTAATAAGAAAACAAAGTCTATGATGTTCAGTAACTCTCATAACAAGCATAAGCTGCACCCCCTATCCATCAAAACCAGTCATGGAGTCACCCCGGAACAGGTTCAAGCCTTTAAGTACCTTGGGATCACTATAGACCCTCATCTAATTTACAGTGTCCACATTGACTCTTTAGCCAAAGCAGAAATACTCGCCTTGGCCTTCTCTTCCTGCATAGGCAACATCTTACCCCAGAAGCCCTGACTGTCACTGTTCAGAGCTCTGTTATCTCCATTATTGACTATGGGCTTATCATCTATGGCTCTGCCCACACTACCGCTCTTTGACGCATATCCACCTCCCTCAGTAAGGCCTGATGACTTCTCACTGGATCCCACCACCTCACACATACGTATGACCTCTATGCACAAAGTGGATGGCTGCAACTCACCAATAGGATAAAGTACCTAACCTGTACCATGGTGAAGAAAATAACTATGGTCCTTGCACCCCCTGTAGTGTGTGTACTCCTACACACTAACAATAACCCCCGCTCAACCAGGGGGTCTGAATCACAGCTTCTGCAGATTCCACATTGTTGTACTTCACAAGGTCAAAGATCTTTTGCCTACATGGTGTCCAGATGGCTAAATGATCTAAACAGTTACATCTCCTCCACTCCTACCCTTGGTGCATTTAAATCAAAGCTTTGCCTCTCTCTCTCGCTGCCGCTAGCTCCTGTGACTGCATCCACTAGCTGACCCCATGAATATTTCCCTAACCTTATGCAGTTCTCTCTCCTGTTAGCACTTGGTTACCACTTAGTATGCACTTCCCCATGTTATGTCTATGACAATGCCTCTTGTTGCGCTCCTCCTCCATAGTTGTCCGCCCCCCCTCTACTATTCATCTCACTTATTCTCTATCCTTTCTGCACCTCATCTGCTATCTCCTTGTAACCTAGCCTCCAAAACTTGTTTTGTTTCTCAGATGCTTTGTATCTCTGTTTAGCTTACACTTTTTCAACCTTGTCCTATGTATTGACTTTGTAATCTGACTTACATGTCTTATGTTTTGAATTTTAACTTGGCTCGGAACCTTTGTAAAAGAGCCCTTAATCAAATGGTATTGTAATCCTAGACCTAATAAATAAATAAAACAAATATTCTACAAAGACATCAAACTTCGGCCCCAATGCACTGAATCCCTCCTTAGTCAGATGCAGTCCATCGAATTTAAAAAAGTTTCACTCCCAGAACTGTTGCCTGTTACCTACAAATTTGTGCCCTTTTTGCTGGCACCAGCCCTTGAGCCACATGTTTAGCTCCCCTATCTTCCCTTCTCTGGCCTTTCACCCACCTTCTCCCCTCTCCCAGACCAGCAGGATCTCAGAGAAGGAGATGCCAGATGAAATGTATGACAGTTTAATCATTTGATGAGAACAACAGACTCCCCATACTTCAAGTAACCACAGAGAGAACACTGGTCTATTGCTAAATGAGAAGCATGTTAACAGCATCATAAAACAAGCATTTGTCAATGCCGAATGTTGCTTGCTTCTATGTGCTGTTTAGGTATTTGGAAGTCATTGGAGTGCAAATATTGAAAATTTGCGAACTTCACGAAGGCATGAACTGCCAGTAAACGACGCCATAAAACAGTCATTTTAGGAATTTTTTCACCAAATTTTCAAATATAGCATTTTAAGACCTCTGCTCATGAACAGTGTCACTGTGATTTTGTTAATGTCCCATACATTGAGTTTGCACACCGACTGCGTGGGTAATAGCTACATAGGCGGAAACATGGTTTGGGCAGGATGTGAAAAATGACAGCTGTACTGCTCATAAGGAGGTATGGTAAAATGGCAGTGTTGAAAATCTGTAGTGGAAATATTGAAAATTCGCAAACCTATGAGCGTGCGTGGGAACTGTTCAATGTGCACTCGTAAAACAGTCATTTTCAGGAATTTTTTCACCAAATTTTCAACATAGCCATTTTAAGACCTCTACTCATGAACAGTGTCACTGTGATTTTCTTAATTTGTCCCGTATATTGATTTCACACACCAACTGTGCCATTCTGTGCTACATGGGCGGAAACACATTTTGGGTGAGATGTGAAAAATGACAGCTGTACTGTTCATAAGAAGGTGTGATAAAATGGCAATGTTGAAAATCTGGAGTGAAAATATTGAAATTTCTCAAACTTACGAGCCTGCGTAGGAACTGCGCAATGCACGCTCGTAAAACAGTCATTTTTTGGAATTTTGGCACCAAATTTTCAACATGGGGTTTTTGGGACCCCTTCTCATGAATGATATCACTGACATGGTGGTATTCAGGCCCGAGGGGTGATTTCACAGTCACTGCGCGAACTCACCCTTCAGGCCCGAATAACGCCATGACAGTGACATCATTCATGAAGCCAAAAGTTGAAAATTTGGTGTAAAATCCAAAAATGCCTGAGATATGCAACAAAGTTGAAACCCGCCTATCTAGCCCATTATACAGCTTACCGGCATTTCCTCAGTTCGTGGTTGGCTTTGAAGAGTGCAGACGTATTCCGGTCCACCGAAGATCGTCGCGCCAGAGTCTGGAGGTAAGTATGGGGTGTGAGGTGTGGGGAGGCTAGATGCACATAATGGGTGGGTGCAGGTTGTGGGAGGGTCGGGAGACACGCCTGTGGGACCTTTCGTTTTCAGGGAAAAAAAAGACGTCGGTGGATCGCTTGCCACACTGGGTGGGCCCCATGTGGCACAAGGATGGGGGGCGCTCAGCTGACGGGATTGGGCACCTCATCAGCAAAAAGGACTGTTTGCCAACACTGGGTGGGCTCCAGCGCAGCACCTGCTACTGGGGGGCAGGACGCATTCTCAGCCGACAGGGAATGGGCACCCGTCGGCTATACAGTGCATGCGGGGTGCACACGGCAGTGTGGGGGGAGCTTGCGTGAGCAGCCGATATCTTATTGGTGCTCACCGAGCGTAGCTCCCCTCAATCAGAGGTTACTGCATTTTGGAGCGTGTCATAGACAGCTCCAAAATGCATTGGCTTACAGGGGCCACGCCTGCCAGCACACTGACTGAATTGGAGGAGGAGGTGACACACCTCCGAAATCTCCGATGATGGCACTATGTTTCTTGTACATGCGTGCAAGCAACATAATGACAGCAAAAAATAAATGAGACCAAGAAAAAGACTGACACTTAATAAAATCTCATTCTGACTCTAAAAGCCTATGCAGCCATTATTAAGCCCTTGATGTTCTTCCAGGAAAAGACATTTGAAAGAAAAAATGTTAACACCTTTAAACTGTGAAATGCATACTAACTCTTTACCCTCTAGGAAAAAAAAACTTTCTGCTCTGTATTAACAGACAGTACATGAGGAGGACTTGTAAGAACAAAAGCAATCTCATATTTTGCTTTCAGGTTAGAAAGAGATGACACTGAAGAACTCTAAAAGACTTACCTGATATTTAAACCAGACTGCAGTTGTCAGGAGCATTAGCTGTTTGACATTCAATACCTTTTGAAGACAGACAATAAAAGAATGAATTGTTCCGACTCACTTTAAAATCTTGTACTGAAAACATATTGCAAACCATTTTAATAGAAGCTGTTTGTTTTTACAAGACTGTGATATGTTTTGTTCAGAAACAATGGTGCCTCCCACATAAGATAAACAGAAAGGATTTTAGGTAATAGCAGCAACACTGATAAATAGTTTCACATGGTCCTTTAGAGCCTTAAGAATTATAGCAGGTACATTTGAGAAACATCATAAATAAGGCCTTGAGTCTTTCTGCAGTTCTGTGGCACATGGCAATTGCTTCAGAAATCAATACCAGCCACAGAATTTGGGTCTGATTGCAGAAATTATACATAAACTGCCCAGTTAAAGTTAAACAGACACTGCCCCCACTCATTTCCCCTAATTACACTGTCTGCTTGTACTGTAGCTTTATAAGAACTTAAATTCACCACCAACCACCTCTGCCCCTCAAACCCTCTCTACTCAGCACTGCGAGCCCCCTTGATTCTTTCTGTATTTGTGGCTGTGGGCAGAGCCACATCTGGGTACTTCCCTCATCACTGGCCAAGTGCATGAGGCAAAGTAGAAATCCACAGAGCAAATCTCTAGAGGTGGACCTGGTTACTAAAGATGGGTGTCTCCCACCTCCAGTTCCCACAATCCATACTCGGACATTTCTCTGGAAACTAAACAGCTCTTTTCTGAAAGCTTAGCAATGTAGATTACTGGGTAGACATATGTCACATCTCCTCAACATGTCTTGACTTCCCCTATGTGCTGGACTTGAACATACTTTTACTTTTGGCTAAGCCTATTACTCTAGACCTCCCACTACTTCAGCAGTCCAATCCCCACTATCACACAAGTCCTAGGGTGAAAACATGGGCCCTTTAGAAAGAGCAGAAACTCACCCTCCGGTTGCAGGTGCCCCACAGGAGAATCACAAAATCTTCTTGTTTCCCATACTCTTGGACAAAATAAGGCAGCTTCTCCACTAGCAGTAGCCAGGGGGTTGCCCCTGGAATATGCAGGCTAAACTTTCATGCCACATCCCCTCAGGGATGGGGCACTGAGACCCGATTCAGTGGTCTCCACCACTTTAAAACTAGCTCACTGTGTCTCTCCTTAGGTGGAAACACACACCTTTTTCCTGAATGTAGCCCTATGTCAGGGCTGAGGCTCCAAAAGCCTAACACAGAGCTGCTGTACTCTTCTCTCTACAAGCTCCAAACTCCAACTGACCACAGACTACTGTTCAAACCTCCCAACATTCTACTCTAACTCCCTGCTGCAGATTCCATTGTGGCTCATGCAGCTGCGATAATTCTATGGTGATGTCATCCCTCAGTCTCAGCTGAGACTGAGAACAGAGTGAGACAGCGTGAAATCCATTTAACTGGAGTTTCACAAGCTGCCTTCCCTGCCTACCACTAGGTCTTACTGGGATTCTAGTAACCCCGGGTAACAAGGGGGTTACAATACAATTTATAAAATTCCTTATCAACCACCTGGAAACAGAAGACTGTTTTTCATCATTATATAGTATGATGTACTGAATGTGTATTTACTGAGTTGCTGGATCAGGGCCTTGAAGAAAATAATAACATTTACTTAACTCATTCAAGATTCCATCAGGTGGAGAGAAAAAAGTCTATGAGAATTTGTCTGAAAACTAAGAAATATAAGATGCAATAATAGCATTTGTGTGTGTGTGTGTGTGTGTGTGTGTGTGTGTGTGTGTGTGTGTGTGTGTGTGTGCGTGTGTGTGTATGTGTGTATATAGGGAAATGTCAATGTTTGCAATAAATTTGTTTACATGCATTACTAATATCTTTTGAAAGATTGTCCTACATGTAATCACTAATTTTGAGTATAGCTCATGAAATAATGAGTGTGATATTTGTTATTTCATATAGTCCCCAATTGTGCCTTATGCTTACCATGTAAATCCAAATCATTCCAAGGTCATCTTGACATATAATGCATTCCTGATAAAAGGTTGCTGATATATTAAAGAACAAAGTCATAAATAAGGAACCAGTGGCTTATGGAAAAATCTATAGGGATTTATACAGGGACTTGATTCTACCACTGTAGGGAACACACAGGAAAAATGAAGGCTTCAAACAGGGAAATGGTTATTTGGATCTGGAAACGCTGAATATTTCTTATCCTATATTTTGTATCCTGGATAGGGCAGGGGAGATGCTGCATCTCATTGTCATAGGGATCTTCATTTACACATTTTTGCTCTGGATTTACTCAGGCTGTCCCAGATTAAATGCAATATCTTGTTTCCAGTGGGGTCATGATTTTACCATTTTTATAATGTATTATTCTGGGGTACCTAGTCCAGGGCCCCCATATTCAAAGGAAATGTGCAGCATGTCCCTGTGGAAAAAGGAGATGTGCCGTGAAACTCCAACAATGTGCAGCAGCATGATATTCAAATGTGTCGGATGCACCAGCCACAAGGAAAAGGGCCAGGGCACACACAAATGGTATGCCGTGCAAGTTGAGGGTGCATTCCCATGCATATGCTGTGCTGTGACATATTCAGTGGGAATGAGCCCCTCATAGTCCAGAGCACCATGGCCCACAGTCAGTCCATGAATAGCTGGCCTAACCCAGCCAGCCACCCTTCCACAGGTGGGCTATGGATGTGCACCCAGGTGCACAGCAGTCTGGCAGCCCTGGTGGACAACAGGTACCCTCGTTCCACCCCCAATCTATCCAATTCCATTCATGAAGAGCTCCATAGTGGAGGGCCCCCCAGAGCTGTTCACACCAGAGGAAGCCATGGTCCATATTCATAGCATAGAGGACCTCCATCCATCACTCCTGTATGCAGACACCTTCACTCCCCCCATACCTGACCTGTTGCAAAGACTGGCACTGCCCTCCACACCCTGCCATTGCCAGCCATTGACTGCACTGAGCTCAGGCTGAGGATCTGCACTCTGGAATGACCCAACTGGCTGTACCGTGAATTAAGGCCCCACACAAGCTGTGGATCCACCAGTGTATGCAGCTGTGTGTACGTCCCTGACAAACCGCTAGAGGAAATTTACATACCTCGAATGCATGTCTTGCTGATGCTGTATCTTTCTGCTGTCATACACCTCTGCAAGTCCACACTATCCCCAATTCCCCTATGTAACATGCAACCCTCTGGACTGCTGAGGTATCCCAGGTGCAATGGGGTATGGTACCCTGCAATGACATTTGCAGTGTACACTTCAGGCTATGGATAGTTCATCTGCAGCTCCCCAATTGTACAAATGAATGGGAGGTCAGCTGTAACATGCCTGTTTTGGGACCTGTGTGAGTGAGTACAGCATCGGCTGTCTCCCGCACTGGACAGTGCAATGGCATCAGGATGATGGATCCGCATGTAAGTGCCTGAGGTGTAAGGCCACTGGGCGTTATCACCCGCACACAGCTCGTGCCTATGTATAACAAATTCCAGCATCCTTTTGCAAGTGCTCTTTCACCCACTGATACAGCGGTAAGATCCCATCATAGAGTCAGTTGTCACAATGTGATGGGTTGGGGGGGCAGGGAGGAGAGTGTCTGTGCACCCTTGAGGGGGAGTGGGAGCCATTACACTATGAACATGGACCTGTAGGTGTATTCAGGTGGAATCAGGGATGGTATTGGGGTCCCTACAGTATGGAAATGATAGAGCCTGGACTCTGGTATGATAAGGACTGGTGAAACGGGTACAGGGTGCCTCTTTACCACCTGAGACTTCAGGGCCTGTCCCACATGGGAGAAATTGGAGTCGGGGCTCAGGGGCGAGAGCTGCTCTGGTGCATTCATCCCCATGCCGACATGCAAATGGACTGGTAATGAGGGTGCATAAGGCCCATTTGCTCCCTGCATGCTCAAGTTAGTTCATTTGCATTCCTGGGCTGAATATAGCCCATGGGGGCTGTGGCACATACCAGTATGTGCCACACATTCTCCCTGGAAGGTGTTCAGTTGAGGTTGTCTTGAATGCACTGACTTGGCAGCCATCTGCACTGCGACTCCCATCCAGGGTCACATTTTCAACAGGTACAGTATACACACCCTGTACCACTGGTGCATTCTCTTTGAATATTGTATCAGTGCCAACCGGTGTACCCTCTTTGTGCAATGCATCTTTCTGCTCATGCATCAGTCCAGCACCTAATATGTCCCCCCCAGATGTAAAATATTATTTTCAGCGCATTCTGATTTTACACAATGCAGCATAATATTGTGTAGATGTAGAGCCCAGCTGAAAATAAGATGCCATTTCTTCTGTGACCTAGCCAGGCTAAATATATAGCAATCAGCAGGCATAGTCTAGGAAAACACATTGTAAAAATGTGTAATAGGAAGACCACATTAAAATTGTCTCTCCACAGATCTGCATTGTGCAAATTCATTAGAAATAATGGTTAAAAGCATCCCAAAAGCTCTCCACAGCCATAACGGCTCAGACCAGAACTTGTTTTATATTGTTATCATTTTTTGTCGGAAACCTGCATAATGATTTGCTGCCTCTTCCTATCACTGCTAGTGGTCCAGAATTCTTGTTCTTCATCTCAGTAGTGCTTTACGAGGCCCACACAAAGTCATTATTTAGCATGAATACAGCATTTGGACCCAGCAGTAATAGGAAGTGGCAGAAGATTGTCGTACAGTGTTGGATCAAAACAAAAGGTGCCACTATAAAAACACGGAGTGAATCAATGTAGCTCTGGATGAAGTGAGTTTTGTGGTTAAGACATGCAGGGTGGGATTTCTTTTTTATGAGGGGCAGAGTAATGTCCAAGAGACCTTAAAATGTTTTGAATGAAAAAGAGGCAGAGGAGCATTGTACCATATTGGACTGGATAATGACATAAATGTAAAACAAGGCTACTTAATGACACCCTCAAGACTGGTTAGGAAGGTGGTGGGGCTGATGGTTGTGGCGGGGTTCTCCAGTTTTAAAATGATGAGAGGATTCTGTTGATTAAATGCAAGGCCCTCAGTTTACCATGGGTCTACAGCCTTGGAAAAATCTATGGAATTCACTTCCAACCTCAGAACACAGGGCCAGGCATGGAAGTTGCAGCCCTGAGTGCTGGTACATCAGCAAATAAGGTGCCAATTTTGAAAAAGCAAGCAGCACTATTTCCCTGTTTACATGCATGTCTAAATGAGTCAGGCAAAATACACTTTCTAGGCAAAATGCACTTTCACTGTTTACCCATTGAACACTCATAAGGAAGGTGCTGAGCCCTCAATCTGTGACTCTGCCATCACCATCCCTGGTGACTCCCTTTCTTGCCAAGATCATGCCACAAAGGGAGGTGGCATCACCATTTACCTTTTCTCCTTCATTCAGTCAGCCTTAGTGCTGACTGTCTCATCCCCTGCAGCCTATGAACTTCTCATCCTAAAACTCTCCTCTTTCTCCCTTCCCAATTTCATAGCAAGTATACACTGCCACCCAGGGCTTTCTCCTGCTTCTGTTACAGAACTACTAGCCACTGTCTCTACACATGCCTCTACCGAGGAGTTTCTTCTCTTAGGTGATTTAAACTTTAGTTGACTTTCACACTCTAACTGTAAGCTCTACTAAAGCATAAAATCCCTGCATCTTACACAACTCATTTTTGTCCATACTCATCACAATCTCTATTCTCAGAACCACTCACTACAGGACTGCATTCTTGCTAGTCACCCTCACCATATCATTGATGCTGGTACCCTACCTGATACACTCAGTGACCATCATATGGTTTACTGTGTGTGAAAATTCACTGCCCCAGAGTCCCCCCCCCAAAAAAAAAAATTATCCAAATCAGGTCCTTCTGATCAATTGACTTGTTCTCACTATACACTGATCTGCCATCCACTGACTGGTTCCCCATTTCGACGGCCAGTAGTATCAATCAAGCCCCACAATATTTCCAATCAAAATTGTTACTAGTCTGGGATCAGCATGCCCCACTCAGGAAAACCAGGGTCAGAGGTTCTCACCTTCCCTGGATCTTGGCTGAACTTTTGGCCTACCTCCGAACTTGTGACCTGGCATAGAAGTCTTACAAGTCCTCTAGCACTCTGTCTAACCTTAACAAGTACTGTGCTTTGAGAAATTATTGTACTAGAGCCACCAGGTTAGCTAAGGCTGAGTTCTTTTCCTCTGCATTTCAGAACAATCTTAACAACCTCTCCAAGTTCTGGAAAGTAATAGACTCCCTAATCTCCCCTTCCCCACCCAGTCCCCCTCTCCTGTTCTCAAGGTGGGTGACTCCACCATTTCAGACCCTCCTTCTGTTGCCTCAGCTTTCAACTCCTATTTCACCATCTGTGTGTTCTCACTCCTGTCTGCAAGCCCTGCTACTCCCCAATCCCTATTTCTCCTTCCTTCCTCTCTTCTTCCTCCTCCTTCTCTTTCTCGCCAATCACCCTTGCCTTGGCTCTTAAAGCCCTCCTGACTCTCAACTCCACGAAGGTGGGAGTCCTGATGGGCTTGATCCCAAGCTCCTACACCTCTCTGCTCCAGCTATTTCCTTGCCCAACTCTACCCTGCTCAACCTAGCATTCTCTTTTGCTTCAGTCCCAGATACCTGGAAGCATGCAACTGTCATTCCCTTCCAAAAGGAGGTGTCTCCACCTCTCCTGGAAATTTCCACCCAATCTCTCTCCTCCCAACCTTATCCAAACTTCAAGAACACATAGTTCTATCACGACTCTCCCCTTTCTTTGACTCCTCCTCCTCCTCCTTTTTCACCCCCTTCTAATCTGACTTTTGCAAACATCACTCCACCAGTTCCTTTCTCTTCAGGTTTAGTTAGTTAGTTAGTTAAAACCTTTATTTTTAAACAGGAATTCAGATGGTAAAATTCACATCATTAGGACAATGTCCTATTTTCAAGATGGTCCTGTATAATTACACAATTCTTAAATTATAACAATACATAGACAATATACATAAACCAATCATTCAAATATAAAACACAAAAACACCTAAACAATCATCTATAGTAATCACAATGTACCTTTTAGTTCAGACATCAGACTTCTTAAAATACCTTCAAATCATTAATCTGATTACAATATCTGGTTTCAAAACCCCCATAGTTGATTAACAATAACCAAAATCTAAAAGTACTATATCTGTTTATGGACCTTGGAAGAACATAACCCTTAAGTTTTTCTCTCAAATTATATATACATTTTCTTGGTTCTAATTTATCATAAAGGCTTTCAGGCTGTTGAAATTTTATACCTTAAAATTTGTTTTAACCAAGAAATCCTACGTTACTTTCTTGTGTAACCCATCCTAATTCACAAGCACCTGACAATGGTATGCTCTATAATCCTTTTGTATTATAAATCTGGCCATCTTATAATATAATTGATCAACCTTAATTAAATACCTTTTACTGCGAAACCATATATGTGATTCCATATTCCAAAATTGGAAGTAGGAATTGATTAATAATTTGTTCCCGCATTAATCTATTCAAGCAAAACCAGATCGCCTAAAAGCTCCCAACCTTTATTTACTTTGAAATAGTCTCTGTTATATGATGGTCAAATTTCAATAATGAGTCTATCCAGATACCCAAATATTTATACACTGTAACCTGTTCTAACATTTACGTCACTTATGGTTTTATATTAATCCTTATGTTTCCAGAACTTAAAGGGACTTGCCTACTTCCAAAAACCATAAATTTAGTTTTCTTGCTGTTGAGTATCAAGCCAGATTTAATTAACCAATTTGATAAACCAGTAAAATCATTTTGTAAATTTTTTTTTGCATTTCACCTATTGTATAACCACTAGAGATCAGCAAAGTATCATCCGCAAAAAGGTTTATCCTAGAGTGTTCTATACTTTTTGTGACCTTATTAATATAAATCAAAAACAATATAGGGCCTAAAATAGATCCCTGAGGTACTCCTCGTTGGACATTTAATTTGTTTGATAGCACTCCATTAATACAGACCTGTTGGGTTCTTTTTGATATATAGTTTACAGATTACATCCTTTCTGGCATGGAACAAGGCTTCCTCATTACTGCCAACTTTGTTGATCTAATAAAAGATTTTGACACTGTCCCCCACCCTCTTCTCCTGAACAAACTTAAATCAGCAGGTCTATCTGACTCCACAGCCAGATGGTTCAACTCCTGCCTTGTAGGCAGATCTCAATCAGTGAGAATTGGAGACTCTCTCTCCCACTTCTACCCATACACACACTGACATTTCCCAAGGTTCCATCCTTGGCCCTTTGCTTTTCTCCATATTCCTCAATAACCTCCCATCAGCCTGCTCCTCTGCATCCATCCACATGTATGCAAATAACACTGTCCTGTTTTCCTCTGGCTCTTCTCCATCAGACTTAACATCCAGGTTTCAACTTGATTTCAATACTGTCCAGAAATGGTTCAGGGCTAATCAACTATCCGATAATGCTAAGAAAACAGTCTCCATATGTTTCAGCACATGACAGAGCCTTTCTAGACTCCCTTCACTCCCCACCTCCCTCACCCTCACGGGGGAAAAATTGACGACATACTATCCTTTAAGTATGTCGGTGTCTGGCTTGATAGCCACCTTGATGTTTCTAGGCACATAGATGCCATGTACAAAAAACTCCACCTTAAGCTTGGTGCATTTTATAGGAAAAAAAGCTGTATCCCTACAGTATATCCGCCCACTGGGATGTCATCACTAAAATGATCCTCCCCATTTTTGATTATGGTGACTTAGTCTATGGTGCTGCACCTTAATCCACTCTGTCTATACTGGATCACCTCTTCCGCTCCTTTTGCTATTTTGCCTTGGCATGTCCCTCCCAGACTCACCACTGTTTTCTTTACATTGGTCTCTCCTTCCCTTCCTTGAATGACTGCCATATCATCCACTGTACCTCCTTTATTTCTAAATTCTGGTTGGCTTCTCTCCCTCCTTACCTCAACTATCTCCTTTCCCCTATGCCCCACTCGATGTACTCTCTCCATAACTCAGGTTATTGTTCTCTTTTGCTCCCCTCTTGTAAATTCTTAGCTGGCCAGTCTGATTTCTCCCTCTACCTTACTAATCTTTGAAACTCCATTCCACTCACATTTTGTTCTGCCACCTCCAAACACTGTCTCTCCTCTCTTCTCCAATGCCACACTGCCCCTTCTGTAAATGCCCTTAGCCCCATTGTCCTACACTTCTCCTTATCTAATCTGACTTCTATACATTTTGCCACCACACCTCATCCCCCTTCCTCTCCCCTTCCCCTCCACTGCTTCCTCCCACTTTCATACTTATTTATAACTCACTCCTAGTAATTCACCCTTTCTAAACCTTCCTAATCCTCAACACTCTATTCCTCCACCCTAACCACCATAATCTGTTCGCTTCCACTCTCTCTTTTACTCCTACCACTACTTTACCTTTGCACACCCCAGCAGACTCTCTTTTTTACCCTCTTTTACTTACTCTGTCTGTCTCCTACCCTTTGCTATATTTGTGGCATTACAAAAAAAAATTTGTGGAAAAAAAAAAAAAAAAAAAAAATTCCTTTGTGTTCCAGGTTACTTCGACTTCTGATGTTTAACCTGCATTATTATTTGCTCTGGTAATGCATATTATTGTACACAATGTGTATTGTTGTATTGTTGTTACTGTGTTTCTACTTATTTGTACTTATCCCTTACTTCCTCCCCTGGATGCATCTGGAAATGATCTTCGTGACTCAGTATGTCTTTCCTGGCAAACCTCTTTTAAATAAATAAACAATGTAGTGTGATCCCTTGCCATATAGTGCACAACCCCAATACGTGTGGGACATGTTTTAATGAAAGTCCAGCCATGTCTTCTGCAGCCTGCCCTGAGCCCCCCATGCCCCCCCCCACTTAGCATCTACAACCCCACACCCCCATAAACCTCACTCACTTAAAATGCATACAATGCTGTAGATTCTATCTACAATAAAAACATGTCTTCCTCTTGGCACCACAGTTGTAAATGGAGGAAATAAGGTAAGTGCAGTCAATGTATTTCTAATGCAGTTTTAACTTTTACTCAAAACATTTTCATTTTTAATATTTCTTTTTAAAATTTTTAACATTACTTTTTGGACCCCATCTCATAGACAAGGTTAGTGAAATTTTTCAAATCTGGCCCAAAGGGTGATTTTGCAATTGATCTGCAAAGTCACTTTTTGAGTGGGATTTGAATGTTCTCCCTTGCTGGGTTCATGAGGTGGGGTCACAAAAAGACTGTGGTGAATATTTGGTGAAAAATATGGTAAAATGACCAAGTTATGAGGAAATGCTGAAATATTTCAATTTTCACTCATAACTTCACTTTTTTCAATATTTAGTCACCCAGTTTTCAACATGGCCTTTTTGAGGCCCCACCTTATGAATAAGGTAGGTGACACTGTTTAACTCCAGCCCAAAGGACAATTTTGCAATCACTATACAAAATCACCTCTTAGGTGGGATTTTAAAAATTTCACCTACCAGGTTCATGAAGTGGGGTCATAAAAAGACTATGTTAAACTTTTTGGGTCAAAATCTTTATAAAACAAAAAAAGTTATAAAGGTACATTGCCATTTTTAACATTCACTCATAATCTTGGTAATTTTAAAGTCTCTGAACCTAAATTTCCAGTATAGTTAATTTTTCACACCACCTCATGAACATGACAGATGTCATTTTTCAGATCCTGACCAAAATGTGTTTTTGCACTTGTGATGCAAAATGACATTTTAGCCAGTATTTTATAAATGACACCTAGCATGCTCAAAAAGGGGTCATAAATAAATCTATGTTGAAAATATGGGGCCAAAATGTAAAATAAATATATGAAGAAATGAGTATAGGGTTGGCCGTTGGCCCAGCAGCCACTGTGTTTTTTTCCTATGACAGCAACTCAGGTTAGGGGATGAGCTTGGCAGGCCAGATAGGCAGCATCAGTATGGGGCCTGCACTGTCAGGGACCACCCCTCCTAGCCTGAGAAGGTGTTGCACAGTATTTGACTGCACTTGAGACACCTTGTGGTGGTACAGGTAGCCTTTCCTCATAAGGGGTTGATGTACACGTCATGGCCTGATGGGGTCATGTTCTGCATCATGAGAAGTGGCTTGGTATGAAAAGTGATTATGGAAATATCTCCACTATTCTGGAGGCTGGCCTGTTGGTAGAGCAGCAGTGCTACTGCTCACAATGCCAATGACCCCATTTTGGGAATGTGCCTTGATCATCACTTTATTTATGTGCTTCCAAACTTCTCCCAATGCCGCAGAAGTAGGTGTAATGGTGCCACAGAGCTTCAGACTCCCTGCTGCAGAACTTATATCTACTGTACTGCAGTCAACTGAGGGCCTTGTTAATGCTGCTATACCTGCAATGAAGAGAGTGAATATGATGTTTTGCGGATCAGCCTGTCTAATGTCCTTTAATTTTATGGAGTAGTATTTCAAATAAACTACATTATTATTTAAGTTCAAAAATGAGTTGTGACTTATGACTGTTGCAGATAAAAATACTGTGGCAACTTAAATTGAAGGTGCTGACCTAGCTTGTCAGTCCACAAACTTCCTTTGTTGTCTGATAAGATTGTAACCCCCATGGGTATGTGCATGTCACAGTTGAAAGATGAGCCAGCTGATTGTATTCTCATATAAATTTATGTTTGGTTAAGCTTTTCCATGCCCCAAACTGTGTAGCAAGCTCATGTTCTAGCTTGTGGTGCATTGGAATGTGCCATCTGCTATGTCTCTACTGAAACACATTGGTGCAGACAGATGTCTTTGGAACACATCTAGCATTTGCCTGAGGGAGTCAAAGGGAGTGAAGTGGCTGGTTTGCGCTACCAGATTGTTCATGCACTGTATGCTGATCTTGTAATGAATAAACATCTGACTACACTACATCAGCCATGTTAGTAGATTATTAACTGATCAACAGTTGCATTGCTGGTATGAGTAAGTGAACACAACTTTGTGTTTCCTGGTTGGATTATGCATAATGCACACTCTTTCCATAGCCTCTGTGACTACTTCTTAACATCAGATAGAGCAAAGTGTACATGTTAGTGTGCTGTACTTCGCCACTTCACCAATTAAGTTAATAAAACCTTTCTGCAGCTAAGAGACTAAATTACCATTTTTATTAAGCCCTATTATTCATACAGAGTTGCACCAAGGAAGATGAGTGGGATCTCCACAAGCAAGCCTCACAGGTGGGTAGTAGAGGGCCCCATAGGAAGAGGAAGCTTCTCCTAGTGGGGGACTCCATAGTCTGGGGAGTGGATTGAAGGACAGGTACAGAGGAGGAAAGGGAGGTAAAGTGTCAAACAGGAAGCATAGCTTGGAGGGTTGGGGAGAGGATCCAGATAATCACTACGGCAGTAGTGAGGAGGGAGGAGCTTGATGTCATTATCCATTTGGGGACAAATGACCTGGCTATGGACAAGGCAGGGATAGAAAGGGTGCAGGAGGAGTTTGGGGAGTTGGGGAGAGGCATTTGGCATGTAGTAAGCTCCATGACATTCTTGGAGGTGCTGACTGTCCATGGCAAAGGAAAGGCTAGGAACTTCCATACTAGGGACTTCAATGCTTGGTTGGAGAACTGGTGCATAGAAAAGGGTTTTAGCTTCATTGGGAACTGGGGACCCACATGGAGGAGTATGGACCTGTGCAAGGGTGACAACCTATATCCATCCAGGGAGGGGACATTTGTTCTCAGTGAATGGTTTAAATGCTTCATTGGCAAGCATTTAAACTAGCTGGGGTGGCAGAAGGAAGCAGGGTAAATCAAACTGCCCACCCCCACAGGATAGTGCTGTCAACATGGAGGACCACAAAGATATGATATTGCCAGAGGCAGCTAAACTCTTAATTTACTTATTCATGTATTTCACCAGGAAGGCATGCTAAGCAGTATACAGTAGCTCATTTCCAGATGTGTTCTGGGGGGAAGGGAAAGATAAGTAGTACAAGTAACAGATGCATGAATACATAGAGAACAGTAATAAATGAACAGCATTCATAGCAACCAAATACATTGCATCAGATTCATCCAAATATTAAACAATATTTACAACATAAATACAAGGGTGCAATGAGTACTTGGTGTCAGCAAAATACTCAGAGTAAGATGTGTAGGCAGCCAATTTGACAAAAGGGGAACAGTTGCTAGGGGCTAATTGTTTGTTTCTTTGTTTATTTGCTTAACAGGTAAGCACACTGGAAAACTAGTTCCTTTTACAGGTGCGACCCACATAAAAACATGCATATACAATACAAAAGGCATACATATACAATACAAATATAGCAAACCAAAAATGTCTTTGTTACAAAAAAAAATAATTCATCTTAAAAAACATTTACAATTAAATTATAATTCAAAAAACATCCTTAATTCATCTGCAAACACTTTAGCAGAATGCAACTGTCTTATATCACAAGGAATTTCATTCCAGATATATGGAGCAATATAGGCAAAGGCTGTCTGTCTGCTTTTAGTTCTCATAAATGGTATTTTGAGAACCAAACCATCTGTCCTATGTCTGGAAAAGTAGCCCTCATTATATGGCCTCAGCAGGTTACACAATTTTTGTGGGACTCCAGAATTAATAATTCTATGTGTAAATTTAGCTACATAATACTGGAAGTTCAATGAAACTGGATGCCAACCTGTCTCTTTCAAAATTTCGCAATGATGAGACAATTTAGGATAATTTAAAGCAAATTTAGCAATCAATTGACGTAAAGTAGATTTCCTAGAAATTATTGTTGCAGAAGCAGTATTAGTTACAATAGCAGCATAATTTACAATAGGAACTAAACAATGATTGGAAATAGCTAACCTAGACTCCATAATAAGAAATGAACAAATTCTGTATAAAGGGGCCATTCTACAGCTAATTCTTGAAGTTACCCTCATAAAATGAGGTTCCTAACTTAAATTGTGGCAGCACAGTTGGACCATGACCTGGGGAAGTCAAATACCAGGGCTAATGGTTAGGGGAGAGTAAAGGAGTCAGTGTGATGTGAGAGGTCAGTGGGTTTTGGCAACAACAGGTAGAGATTGAGTAATCACATAAGAGGGAGGAGGGATAATTGTGTGAGGTGGCATTGCAGATGGGGGAGAGGAGAGAGTTTCATAGTTTAGGACAGCAAAAAGAGAAGACGGATTGACCAGTGATAGTAGAGTGGTGGGGGACTGTGAAGGATTTTAGGTCAGTGTTACGGAGGATGTTAGTGCATTGGGAGGAAGGGCATATAGAGAAAGAAAGATAGGAGGGGAGATTTCCACTCCAGAATTTGGCCATGAAGGTGGCAGTATGGGACAGTCATCTGGACTCCAAGGATGGAAGGGGCAGGGCTTAATATAGGTCACAGTGGTGAGTATGAGGGGGACAGGATAGAACAAAATGACAAAGAGTTGAAGAGGGTGCCCAGTCTCACCAGGGTAGATTTGGGGGTGGCACTGTAGACTATGTCTGCATAGTCAAAGGTGGGGAGGATCATTTTCTGAATCTATTGCATGATGGGCAGTTTGATAGGTCATTTGAATTTCACCTGTAGGGCAGCATCTTCAGGGAGGGTTTTCATCCAAAGATTGGCCAGGGCTAGTGGGAAAGCCAAACTGCAGCATCACTGGGTGGACATAGCAAAAGGTGTATGGCAAGCTCTGAAAGTTTGGGAGCAGTTTTGGGGGGAATATAAAGGGGTCACCTTCTGGCAGGAGGACTGGTTATTTAATACAGATCTGGAACTGTATATGGATATGGCGGGGGCATCAGGGATGGGAGCATACTTTAGGGGGGAGTGGATATCTGAAGGGTGGCTGGCAGAATGGGCTGACAGGGACCTGCTGAGGGATGTAACCTTCCTGGAAATCTTCCCAATTTGGGTGGCAGTTGCAGTTTGGGGGAGAGACTGAAAAAACAAAAGATAATTTTCTGGTGTGACAACAAGGTTATGATGGAGATATTGAACAGGCAGAGATGGTCCATGGACACAGTCATGAGGTTGATGAGAGAGTTGGTACTTTCTGGGCTTTGGCTGAATCTGTCATTTAAAGCCAGGCTTATTGAAGGTGTCCGTAATGAGGTGGTTGACAGCTTTTTCCATCTTCAGTTGCATAAGTTCATGTCGTTGGCTCCCAGGTCGGCTGCCAGGAGAATGCTGGTTCCACCACATTTGAGGGAAATTGGATAGAAAGAGCCCAGATGCTGTATTGAAACTCTTGGTTGGCTAATACGCTGAGAGCATAGGAAGAAGCATTGAGGATGTTCCAAAAGTTTCAGCAGCAAGCTGGGATGGAGGTAAGTGTGCCATTTATGGATGGGCAGATTATTAGATTCATGATACAGAAATGGGATGAGGGCATGACATACTCCACTAAGGGGATCCATTTTTCAAGTACAGGAGTGGTAAATAATTTGCAAGGGTGGGGTGAGCCCAGCAGAGCACCAGTGATCAGGCAGATGCTACAGGAATGGCAGAGGATCAAGGGAAGGACATTACACACAAGGAGACTGATAGCAGGAGAATTGTTACAACAGTTAAACAAAAGTTTGAAGAATATATGCAAACCACTTAGAAGGCTTGTTTGTATAAGGCAACATTTTTGGTCATGCATCGGGGGTGTTCAGAGTTAGTGAAGTAGTAGCCAACAACAAAAGAGATGGATTTGGGAGCATGTGGGGGAACATAGTACTAGGCCTGCACCAATGCAAAATTGACCAAGAGGGACATGGGACTAAAGTTAGATTAATAAAGGGTATGGTACAGGACAGTGGAGTAATCCAAGCATTGGACAAGTACAGGGCATGGTGTCTATCAATGGACAATGTGTTGTTCATACACGGAGATGGCACACCAGTATCAGCAAACCAGATGACAGGGGTGTTGAGGAAAGGGATGGCCTTCACAGGGGAAAAGGTGGGTAGGCTTTCATCATACTCTTCCGGGATAGGCACAGCCTCAGAACTAGCTGCGGGGGGACAGGCAGAAATTAAAGAGGTAACATGGTGGTCAAACTGTTTAAAAATATATCAGTATAACGGGGGTGAGAAAGATGGCCAATGGAGCAGTAGTCTGAGTGTAACCTCTCTGCAAACCTCAGAAGAATAACACATTTCCCTTGTGTTTCTGAGCTCCTTATAGATTCAAAGAAGAGCAAAGTTGCTGGCAGAACTTTGGAGCTTGTGTCCCTGAGGTCAGCCCCACTGGATCAGTGGCTTCTTCAAGGAAGACATAGCCTGGAGTGTGGCGGTAGTGTGGGTAGTATGCCAATCTCCCTGCAGGCAGTCAATAAGTTATTGCCATCTTCCCCAGATAAAACTTCTCCAGATATTGTGGATTCAAGAAAACAAAGCTTTCAGCAGTGCCAACAGCAAACTGACCTGACACAGCAATCCTCTCCCTTAGAGACAATAGAATATACACTGGAGACACTGGGTAGAGCATTAGAGAAACTGCTTGCGTGGGCCAAGCAGAGTGACCACAGGTTTGATGCCTTACGAGTTTTTACAAACAGCAATTAATCAAGTTAAAATTGATGGAGAGGCAATGAAGAAAGTGGTGTCTGAGTACACGAACCAGATAGCAAAACAAGAAACAAGAATTGTGATGCTGGAGGCAAACTGTGAAAGCCTGTTAAAAGAAAATTGCAACATAAATCGTAGGTTGGAGAACAGTGAAAATTTGCTGTGCTATAGAAAGATATGCATTTTGTGAATACCTGATCAATTTGATGCAGATTTCCAAGATGTAAGAGATTTAATGAAAGACATCTTGGTTAAAACTGTAGCTTTACCACAAGATAACCACCTCTCTTATAACTAAAGCCTTCAGGATGCCAAAGAAGCAACAAAATGCATCTGAGCAAATTAAATCAACTCTTCTGACCACTTTTGGTATTGACTCTGATAGATACTTTGTGTTCAAACTAACCAGATTGAGAGGATCTTTAGAATAGCAGCAGACTCGATAGACCGTAAGACCTAATCTGCTGGCAAATAGTATGTTAGTATGTTAATATAACAATGATAAATGTTACATTTATCCTGACTACTGTTTTGCTGCTCAACAACAATGTCACAAGTTTCTGGTATATCACCATGAAGTTCTTGTAATGGGGAACACTTCTTTGTTGCCACCTGCAAAAGTGAAAATGTCGAAAGACAGCAAAGCTCAGATCTTTTTTGAAATAGGCCAAATGGTGATATATTTACGTGCACATTATTCTGCACAGGATACAGTGGAATCCCCTGAAGTCACCTGAGAGAGGCACGACTGAACATGTGGATAAGATGGATTATTAAGCAATTTGTCTTTGTTTTCTTGCAGACTCCATGTAGAAGAAATAAGAAATAATTTAAGGGGAGAGGGAAGCACTTAATTGATGTTAATATTTAAAGTATGGGATTGAGAAAATATATTGCATCTGCAACTTGGCTTATTTTTCTGAATTCCCTTTTTTTAGCATAAAGTATCGCCCCATCATGAATTGGTCTAGTTTTTATCTCTGTTTTAAAAAGATTTGACATATCTGTTCAACAATGTTATTCATATTTAAGATGTTATCTTATATGAACATAATTAAACATTCAAAAATAAAAAGTAAAAAAAATTAAAAAAATATATCAGTAAATGAATGTTTGATGTTGTCTGTTTCTTTTCCTAGATGCCGGGCACAGAAACAATATATGGATTGTGGGGCACTCGTTCATATATTGGGCAGAGAGGCAAGTGGCAAGGATGCCTGGTGTGAGTCAATTTGTGACAGGTGGCAGAGGAAATCAGAATCCTCTGGATGGGGATCAGGGGAATGCAATGGAAGTAGTTCCTACCGCTGCTCAAGGAGTTCAAATTAAAGTTGCCAAAGCTGGATGTCCTTGTATTGCACTTAGGAGGTAATGATTTTGGGGAAAGGCCATGGGTAGCATTACTGCAGGAAATTAAGATGGATATGGAGGTAGTCACAGCATGGTGGCTGGGTTAACAGTCAGATGGTCCAAAGTCATCCCAAGAAGGGTATGGAGACAGGCTAGAAATATTAAGGCTATTGAGAAGACCAGGAAGAGACTCAATAGGAAGATGGCAGCATTTATGGTGGAAACTGGAGGAATATATGTGCCCCATGATATTGCTTATGATAGCCTGCAGGATTACAGACATGATGGGGTACAACTTTCGGATGTGGGCATCACCTTAATAGAAACATCGAAACATAGACTTTGGTGGCAGATAAGGAACGCTTGGCCCACCTAGTCTACCCATTTCCCTACCTAGAGGATAAGCTGCAGATCCTATTTAACCAACAGCCTATTTCTTCCTACCCCCCACAAAAATTGCCTTATGTCTGTCCCATGCATTCTTGAATTCTCCCACAGTTTTAGACCCACAACCTCCTCAGGAAGGTTGTTCCAAGTGTCCACCACACTCTCTGTGAAAAAATACTTCCTCACATTTCCCCTTAGCCATCCCCCCCTCTATCTTCAAATTGTGTCCCCTTGTTCTTGCACATATTTGCCTTATTTAATTTATGGTTAGATGAGGCAATAGAAGAATGGGAGAAGAAGGAAAAAGATTTTGGGGGAAACCCATCTTTCAACATGGGGCTGAAGATGGGCTAATAGAAGAAGATTGGAAGTGAGGAAGGAGAGAGAGACACTAGGAGTGGAATTAGAGGGTATAGGTGGTATGGCATGGTAAAGGCTAGGCACTAGCTGGGTTGACATCCAGTCATGTCAAGCACCTCATGGGGTTATCACCCCAGTAGTCCGGAACTGGTGGTCAGATTAGACACCCAAGCCCAAAAAGAGGAAGAATGGAAAGGACTGGATTGAAAATTGAGAAGGGTCTAGGGTACACAGCTGAGCATGGGAAGAAAACAAGGGTATGACATTATGGGATGGGTAATGGGATAGTGGTTTAAAATATAACAATGTACATGTGAATATGTTCAAGGTTGGTTTTGATTGAATGTATTGTAAACAAAGAATTGGTACAAGAATGCTAAAATGGAATGTTCTTGCTGAATGTAAATAAAATAACAGCCAACTGAGCACCCAAGACATAGGTTGTGTGAGTCGTCAATTCACTAGGGAAATCTGCATTAACAATTGGTAGCAAGAGCAACACGAGAAATTTTATTGTAGGTGACACTGAACTGGGCCAGGTTACTTTTAAAAGTATATGGGATAAACAACCTTGATACTGATACTGTTTTGGTACTGTATCAGTACAGTTCGCTATAGATATTGGTTTGGTATGTGTGAATCATATTGGACTGTGTGGTGTGTATTATATTGTTCAGGTGATTGTAAAGCATATTAGATTTTGTACTTGTAGAACATTTTTGATTTGATGTGTGTAAACCATACTGGATTGTGTGCATGTGAACCATATTGGTTGTTGCCCTACCCAATTCAGAAACTGTGAATCGAGCTTATGTAAATCTAACTCACAAAGCATGATGGAACTACAGAATTGTACAAATTAACTCTGAGTTGGCAGTCTAGAGGAATACTGTCTTTTTAGGGCTATGGGAAGAGCCTAAAGCCCTTCTGGGATTGATCAGATTGTAGCTCTAAAACGGCTAATCTTGGAACTCACTTTTTGGACATTTGGAAGTATTCCTCCACAGCTGCAAAACAGTGCACTCCCCCTCTGATTTCTGCTATTTGCTGCTCTATGTTAAAGGCATCTGAAGAGAGAGGGGATGCTACTGTACCGTGCCTCAAAACTTCTCAGGATATTAACAAAAAAAAACTTTCTAAACTACTGTTTATATCATCTGTCCAGCTCAGTCCAATAGATATATTCTATGTCTGTCAGCAACCTGGGGATTAACTCATCATATGATTTCTGGAAAATACTGAACCGCTGAAAGTCAGACTGCAGTGTCAGATTACAGAAAGTGGACCTGCAGTCTGTGAGCTATTTCATTCCTATGGGCACACATACAAAATGCAGGGCACGGGGGGACTGTAGCCCCGTCACTTTTTTTGGCCTGAAGGATCTTGCTCTTTAAACAAACAAACAAAAAAAGTATGCATAAACTAGCATGACAGAGTTAATTAAGTACAGCTGCCCAGGCACACATAGAATAAAAGAGGTGCTTCATGCTTCTTTGCTGTTTTTGAAATCAGAAGTGTCAAGTGGAAAATGCTTTTAAGTGTGTGTGTGTATACAATCCTGCTTTGAGATCAGTCATGTGATGCAGAATGCTCATCTCTTACCTAGGATTTATGATCTCAGGCTCAGCTACACTGTTTGAGTGAGTATTCCCTCCCACACAGTAGACGGTCAGTGTGAAAGTGTTTATTATGTTTCCGTTCTCCAGACAGCTTCAAAACTAAACTAAAAGGAAAAGAAAAATGTGGATTTACAGAGAGGGACAGAGTAGTTAGATGGACTCTGTTAGAAGTAGGAAGGGAACCTCTGCTTAGTTCCTATCCCCTTAGGTTGAATTCTCTTTTCCCTTTTTTTCATATCTTTTAAACTGTTGCCTTTTAAAGCTAAAAGAATATAATCATTTAAAGACTTTTTTATTATTCTTTGGTAACCAGGTATGGCCCACTAGGCACAGGTGCCTGTTTCCTAGGGCTACCCAGGAGCACTGAAGAGGTTAAGTAACTTGTTCAGAGTCACACAGTATGCAAGTAGAGATTGTGGAAATCAAACTTAAGTCTCTGTGCTGAATGTGCCAAGCTCTTTATTTTAACCTCTAAGGCTATATTGACAGCCCCAGACTTGACTGGTGTATTCCTTGATTATTGCATGATTTGGAATCTATGTACTGGAGTTTAATGTTTTTTTTTTCACAGTTTATAAATGTAATTTAATAAATATATATATTTTTCCTTTGGTAACCAGATAAGGCCAACTAGGCACAGGTGCTTGTTTCTAGGGACAACCCAGGAACACTGGGGAGATTAAGTGACTTAATCAGAGCAACACGGTATGGAAATGGAGGTTGTGGGAATCAAACCTATGTGTGAATGCTGGATGTACAAAACTCATTTGCAGCTCATGGGCTGGATTCTACAAGGGCTACAATTGGCATAACCACACTTGCACTAAGAAGAATGTGCAAGTAGAAAGTTACGCCAGCAGTTGCATGATTTGCTATTCTACAAAGCAGCTTGTGACATGTCATAGGCTGCTTGTGCCAAAGTGCACTTAGGCCACCAGATATGCCCTAAACACCCTGCAACATGGTGCTAGGGAGTTTATGGCATCTGTTGTGCCCTATTCTGGAAGGGCAACAACAAGTCCCCGATTTGCTGTTCTAGAACAACCCCTGGAGGACATCCATCAAAGTACAGTTACACCACCATTTAGCTGGTGTAAGTATACTTATGCCCTCCAGTGGTTGCACAGATCTGCCACAGGACTGGCACCCAATACATGTTCCTTCCCCCATGTCCAGCACAACACAGTATAGCACCACAGGGCAGCATTGTCCACCCCAACTCCTGATCCCCTAAACAGTCATGCCCCAGCCCCAATCCCCCAAACAGCCATGCCCCAGCCCTCAATCCCCCACACTGTCATTCCCCACAGGGCAGATCATCCCCAGGACCCATTCCCTGAACCTGAAACCCTGGCCCTCCACAGTCACATTAGTGTCCAACTGTGATTAGAAATATAAATACAAACCCTAATGTCCTGGCAGTCTAGTGCCTCTCCCCACCCAGCAGTGCCAGTCCACCCTGCATGTCCATCCCAGCTAGTGACTGACACAGCCCACCTTTCACCATCATGGCCAGCCACTGACTGAGCGCTTACTGTACATATGTGCTCAATGAAATCATTCATTGAGTGCATATGTACAGTAAGCACTCTTGCAGAGCTCAGTCAGTGGCTGTCTGTGGAGGTGAGAGGTAGGCTGTGCCAGTCGCCAGCTGGGGATGGGTTGGGGGGTGCGGATGAACTGGCACTGCTGAGTAGGGGTGGGAGGCCACTAGACTGCCAGGGACATTGGGGATTTGTATTTACATTTCTTAATAGTGGTTGGACACTAATGCAGCCATGGAGGGATCTGAGTTTCAGGTTAGAGGAATGGGTCCTTGTGGGGGGATGAGCTGCTCTGCGGGGCATGAGAGTGTGGAGGCCTGGGGGCTGGGGCATGACTTTTGGGGCAATCGGGGCTGGGGCATGACTGTTTGGGGGATGAGGGGCTGGGGCATGACTTTTGGGGATCGGGGCTGGGGCATTACTTTTGGGGATCAGAGGCTGGGGACATTACAGCCCTGTGGGGCATAACTGTTTGGGGGATTGGGGCCGGGGCATGACAGTTTGGGTGATCAGGGGCTGGGGCATGACTTTTGGGGGATCGGGCTGGGACATTCTGTTTGGGGGATCAGGGGCTGGGGGAACAGTACAGCCCTATGGGGCATAACTGTTTGGGGGATCGGGGGCCAGGGGGTGAGGGGTGCCCTGCTGAGCTCTTCGGGTGTGGGGGATGACAACTGCACCATTCTGCAGAGGGCTGCAGCTTGCGACATGTCCATCGGGTATGCCCTTAGTGTGGCGTACCATCTGCATGTTGCAAGTTGCAGGACTTTGCCATGGGGACTCTGCCCTTTCTAGAATTGGGCACAGGGTCCTTGTCACAACTGAGATTGGTGCAAGTCACCTTTGGTGGTGGCTTGCACCAATCTTCTAGAATCCCGATCCATTACTCTAACCTCTAGGCTATACTGCCAGCCCTATAAATAGTGAACACTTTAGACCAGGCTGTTAATATCTCAAAGAAGAACTGTCTTGAATCAGCAAACATGCATTTTTGTAGAAGTAGATGTTATTTTTTAAAATACCAGTTCTCATTTTGTTACTGCTTAATCTTAACTGGCCTTTTGGTAAATTCAGTGAGTGTTTCTGATTCACACACTACTGGCATTGACCATTTTAGAACAGTATGATCTTGTCAGGAATGTACATTGTTGGTACAATGCATCTGTGTTCTAATTTAGAATGCTTAGGTTTATGGAGACATAAATAACATCATGCAATTCTTAGATGGCACTTTGCAGCAGTGTGTAACCCATAAATATCCAATGGGTTAACTAAAAGGCCAGCAAAAAATGGGGCAGAAACAGAAGGGGACCCACTATATGAAAAACAGCTTCTACAGAAAACATTACTCACAGGTTCAGTGCAGATCTTCTTTAACAAAGCTTCTAGGAAATGTCAGGTATTTTATCTAGATGGTAAGGAACTCCATCCTGGACATTTTCTGTAACACCATAGACCATGTTTAACTGATGGATATTGCAATACATGATTACAGTAAAAGACTAAGCAAAACTATCTTGCTTATGATATCATATACAATTTGGAAACCATTGTTTGTATATTTTACAGGTAACATTGTCAATATGGTACAGTTTTGCTCTCTTTTTTTAAATTGCACTGCTGTTTTCTGTACAATTGGATGGTGTTTTATTGCTGTCTAAAGGATAATTTATCTTTGTGGTTCACTTTTTTGACTTTGAAAAACAAGTTGGAACTGTTACACATGAGCTGAACCCTTAATATTACATATTAAATATTCCAATATGGTATAAAGGTATTTTTAAAATTGCTATCATCATCATAAATGTGCATTTACTGTATGTAAAAAACCTGGTTTGGAAAAATTGCCCTTTATAATGCAATAAGTGCCCTTTTCATCTTTGGTACCCCCACCTTTTACAATCTTACAGTGCCCCTGTGGACACACACACACACACACACACACACACACACACACACACACACACGGCATGTACTCTGACTAAATAAATTTAAAAGGACTGAATTAACAGCATGCCAGTTTTTGAAATGCTTGTGACTAAACAGTATTACATGGAACCAACAAGAAAACAACTTTGGTCATTTGATAGCTCTTCACAGCCCTATTGGCTCTGGCTAGAACATGTTTATGTAATGATAAGTCAGTATTTAGGTCTATTCTTCTGAAAGTACACTATACAACCAGCAAAAGCCTGGATGGACCAAAAGTCTTTTCTGTTGTTGTTGTTGTTGCTGACATGTTCTGTGTTACTATGTTTCTGTCAAACCTAGCTTCCCTGACAAAAATAGCCCTACCTGTGGGATTAAAAAACTGAAATGTATTTAACAGCATTACTTCTATTGGTCTGATTTTGCTGTATGGCAGGATGGACTAAAAGATTCATGTGGGGATAGGTTTATAGAGTGTAGATATAATGTTCAATTTAATTTATTTATTTGTTATTTATAGAGTATAGCTAAAATGTTCAATTTTATTTATTAATTATTATTAGGAAATGCATTTGATCACAAGAGCTTATTTTCAAAGGTTCCAAGTCAATACAATATATCATAAATCAAAACAACACAGTACAACATAAAACAGGACAGTTACTGAAACCAACAATAAGTTACAGAAATGGTAATAATAGTTACAGCAGGCTTGTACAAAGAGAGATAACTGAAGAGATCTTTTGAACTAGGCAAAGTTTATAAGAACAAATAGTGAGTCCAGCAATTCATTTAGTCAACCAGCAGCCCTAACCCCAAAGAAGCATTGATCCTATTTGGCTCTACAGAATTGTAGCACTAAAGTTTTTCTTGACATACTCCTGTTGTTATCTTGATTATCAACATAGCAGCAACATTTTTTTGTTTTATTTTTAGTGGTGTTAGACCCAGTTGTGTTTTTCCATAATAGGCATGTTTGATACCTGACTGGGCTAGATAGCAGTAGCAGGTAGGTTTTTGTATATTTTGTGGGAGGATGGACTAAAAGATTAACGTGGAAATGGGTTTATAGAGATATAATGTTCAATTTATAATATTAATTTATTATTATTTATAGAGCAGTTCAGGGTGGATCTCTTTCAATAGTATAGTACTAACATAGAAGACAGTAAGAGAGAAGGAGAGAGAGAAGAAGAAGAAGAGGAAGGAGGAAGAAAACATAGAAGAAGGAAAACAAAACAGGAATCTAATTATAGCAGCAGGGGGTATAAATAGGATTAAAGGAGGTGGCAGTAACAGAACAGAAGAGGAAGAAGCATGGAGTGGTGCAGTGCAGTGTGTGTGGGCCAGCAGTCTTCAGGAGGACATTCTGGTTACTGCAGTGCTGCCCCATATGCAAGCACTCTTTGGGCTGAGGGCAGAGGTTGCCAGTCTCTGGGAAAAGCTTGCTGGAGTACTGGAAACCTTTGTCCCCACCCAGGGGCCACCATGTCCACAGTCATTACTGCAACAGATGTTTGGGCAGAGGGCTGGCTTGACTGCAGTGGGCTCAGGGAGGTTGAGGGATTGGGGTTAGTGACACATCCCCATCTGGTCCAACTTAGAAATGTCTATGCTGTTCTGGAGGAGTGGGAGAGTCCCACAAGGGAACCTGAGGTTGTAACCAGGGAGGATGAGAAGGTCCTCCAGGAGGGAGACCCAGGAGTGGGAGGTAGAGGATCCCAGAAGAAGTGGAAGCTAGTCCTGGTGGGGGACTCAATAATCCAGGGAATGGACCAGATCACAGGTAGTGAGGTGGAGAGGGAGGTCAAGTGCCTTCCAGGAGGCACAGCTCAGAGGGAAGGAAGCAGATCCAGAGGATTTCTACAAAGGTAGCATGAAGGGGATGCTGGAGGTCATTGTCCATCTGAGAACAAATCACCTAGCCAGGGAAGATGCAAGCATAGAGAAGATGCTGGAGGAATTCATGGAATTAGGAAGGTGCCTTGGGGAGGTAACAGGCTCCATGAAATTCTCAGAGGTGCTGCCTGTCCATGGTAGGGGAGAGGCTAGGAATCTCTGCATCAGAAAGTTCAACACTTGTTAGGAGGGCTGGTGCAGAGAAAAGGGTTTTTTCTTCAATGGTGACTGGGAACCCACCTAGAGCAATATGGACCTGTACATGGGTGACAGCCTTTATCCATTCAGGGAGTAGACAGTGGTCCTCAATAAATGGTTTAAATGCTTCCTTGACAAGCATGTAAACTAGCCAAGGGGAGGGGCAGATGGGAGCATGGAGATCCCATCAGCCCATACCTACAGGTTAGAGAGGCCAGCAGGGAAGATCAGGAAGACAGGTTGTTGGCAGATATACCTGAACTTGTTATAAGGGGTATGACAAAAGAAGAGAGGCTTCAAAAGAAGAAAAACAGAGATGGTTAGAGGGGACAAGAAGGCAAAAGCAGGAATAAAAGGTGGACAGGTAAAGAAACATGGAAAGCCATGTATGCAAATGCCTGCAGTCTGTGAAATAAAATCCCAGACCTGGATGCCTTGATGGAAGAGGCTAAACTGGACATAGTGGCAATTACCAAGACATGGTTCACTGGAAACGATGACTGGGAGCTAAGTGTACCAGGTTATGCTCTATTCAGTAGGGATTGGGAATGTAAAAAAGAAGGGGGCTTTTAAGTCAGGGAAGGTACTAAAGCAAAGTCAGTACATGGTTAGTGATGGGTGAAGTGGCCCCCAATTCGTTCCGTAGAGTGATTCGCGGAGAGCTCTGGAACGTGAAGTGGAGTACTTCGCATTATTAAAGAGTAATGTAAAGTCCACTGAAAACAATGACTTTGCGTTACTCGGCCTTCCCAAACCACTACTCCACCAATTCTTAAGGCGAAGTACATTGAAAACAATGTACTTCACCTAACTTTGCATTTTTTTTAAGCTCCAAAGGTGAATTTTGCAGTGTTTGATGGGATTTCAGGTCACATGGGCTCTAGATTGTTCTGCACAGCCTCAGTTTGGGGTAGTGTGTGTAGGAAGCTGTAGGAAACAATCTGCTCTGAGAGCTCTCTGCAATTCAAACCTTCAAAAAGCTGTTAAAAAAGCCTTTTTGAGTCATTTTTTTTGCTGAAACTTTAGTTCATCGATTATAGGAAATCCTCCTGTGCTCATATCATCAAGCGTTTATTGTTTGTGTATGGATTTTGAATGTTAATGTACAACATTCAGTCTGTGTACTGAGAGACAGTGGAAGTGTGCTTTGGGGGAAGGGTGTATCTGTGGTGTAGGTAGATTAACTTGAAGAAAAAGTCAGTGCTTTCTGTTTTGGTCCTATTTTTCTTGTATAACTGTGTTAATGTACACAAATAGTAATATTTTCAGTATTTCTTGCCATTTTTTTTGCTGATTGTTGTTGTGCAGCAGTGCATAATTTTAGTTTGTTTAAAATATGTGGTTATATTACTGAAGTTTTCAATTTACATGCATTACTTAGTGTGTGTGTGAGTATGTGTGTGATGCGTGTCATCAAATCAGACACCTTTTATTGTGCCACATTTTTGATAATCTCCACCCCTTCCACCTCTGAACCTTTACTTCTGCCTTTTTCAAGACAATTTCCCAATTATCCAACGGTAGATTCTGAGATCAAAAAATTATCCCTAATATCTTACACGGTGTAGAGGAGATAACAATACCAGACACCATAAACTGAGCTTGGGTTACAGGCCCTAAAATTAGGCCTTTGGATTTCCTAATATTAATTTTAGAATTAGAAACCCTCTCATATGTACTAATACAATCTAAAACAATAGGAATTTGGACCACATCAGTCAAGAAAATACAAATATCATCTGCATAGGCTTGAACAACCACAGTATCTGTATGCAAATTCCCAGAGATGCCTGGCAGGGCATCCATTTGGTCTAAAATCCTGAGTAAATGATCAAGAGAAAATGCATACAATAAAGGGCTTAAGGGGCAGCCTTGTCGCACCCCAAAACTAAGTGAAATTGGGGAAGAAGACTGTCCCTTAATAACAGGATACACTAAAACCTTATTATACATTAACTTAATCCAGTGAATAAAGTCATAGGATAAACCATATTTCCCTAATACTGCAAATAAGTATGGTCGAGACACCATATCAAAGGCCTTATTTTGGTCTAAGGATAGAATGCAAAGCCAATCAGGAAACCTATTTGAAAATTCAATTATTTTCCTAATAATAATGAGGGCAGACAAAATTCTCCTGTTTGAAATACCTCAAAACTGGAGAGGATATAATAACTTACTAGACACAGATCTCAATCTATTATTTAATATTTGGGATAATATCTTGAAATCTGAATTTAAAAGTTATAGGTCTCCAGTTACTTAATTGTGTTCTGTCCTCTCCCTTAAAAATAAATACCAATAATCCTGACGTGAACTGTAAAGGTAAACAGAGGACACTGTGGAGGGAAAAAAACACTTTTTCAAGACAAGAAACCAAAATGTCACTAAAATATTTATAAAATTCATAGGACAAACCATCTAACCCTGGAGAAACCACTGACTTTAAGGAGGACAAAACTTTCAGAATCTCTTATTGAGATATATGATCAGCTAAATTATATAATTTCTGACCGGGGGGTGATAGTAAAATCCTGAAAAAAACGTTGAATAACACCATGTGGGGCATCCAAACCCTCCTGTTCCTTTATATGATCCTGAATAGTAGAAAATAAGTCTCCCTGGGAGGTTTGAAGTTTCCCTGTCCTATTTTGTAAAACCTCGAAACCAGAGGAGTTAATCTTTTCTCTAAAGGCCTCAATGGGATCCCCTGTTGGACTTTTTTGGGTTCCAAAAGACAGTTCAGAACACAATGTCTGTGCTCTATCATATTGGCAATCTCTCATAGCAGACTTAATAAGAGATATTTGTGCAGAAAAATCACATCTAGAGGTGTTGGCATCAGAAAACAACCCCTGAAGTTTCTTCCTTAAGGTTAAATATCGCAAAAATTTAGTAGTAACCCTTTGTTTCCCATATTTTTGGAAAAATTTCCTAACATCATTTTTAGTGTCCTCCCACCATTCCCATAAGTCCTCATATAAATCCAAAACAGATGCTCGGTCATACAGTAAAGAGGATATACCTTTTATAACCCTTGGGTCCTGTAAAACTGAAGTATTAAGTTTCCATCTAGGTTTACTTGTAAGTTTATGAGGGAAACCACCAAAGGAAATAGTGATGAATAAGTGATCAGAAAATTCAGTGATAAGAGTTTATGGACAGGAAAGGAAAGATTTTTTGAAAAAAAAAGATAATAGTACATGTCAAGGACCCTTTTCTAAAGGTATAAGCTAACCCCTCGTTCTGATAGCTCCTCCCGTTCCTTAATCCTGCAAGATTAATAATTCTCTCTAATGCTATAGTATCACAATACTTTTTTTCCATGTCTTACCTCTACTAAACCCTGAAATCTCACAGTTAAAGTCACCTCCCAGGATAATATAACAAGAGGTGGCCAAGAAGGGTGAAAAAGCATTACACATATCAACCCTCCCTGCTTTTGTCTGAGGGCCATAAACTACTATAAAATGAAATTCAGCATGTTTCCAAAGCCCATCGATTATAAGTAGTCTCCCAGGTATAAGATCAATTAATTTTTTAAGTGTAAAGTTAAAGGAGCCAAAAAGAATCCCTACACCATCAGCTCTGTCCAAGCCAAAAGACCAATAAGATGGTCCCCAGATCCATTTGGAATTTAAAAAATGGCATTGATCCAGAGTGTAAACTCATGTTTCCTGTAAAAAACAAATATCAAGGCAAGACTGGTGGAGAAAATGAAAAAGAGCAGTCCTTTTGCAATTAATCAAAAGACTACTACAGTTTAAGGACCCAAGTCATAGGCATTTAGGTTTTTTTTTCCTTTTTTTCTTTTTTTCCCTTTATAATCTGTAGAAGAGAGTTTACTCCTGGAAGATTGGGAAAGAGCCGGAGTACCAGTATCCATGTCAGAATCACCTGCTACAGTGTCAAGAATGGCATAAGAATTTTCCATTTCAAAAGTAGGAATTTCTAGAGAGATGGGGGGGTTGGGGGTACAAGGGGGAGGTTTAGAGATTCTGGTAACTCTTTTCTCAGAGGAAACAGAACTGAGAGGTTTGATTTGTACAGGATCCTGGTAACAAACTGGAGGAGAATCCTGAATATTAAAGGGGTCCAGAGGGACAGGTCCCATTCTGGACCTAGGGGAAGGGTCAGGACCTGAAACATCTTTGTCCTCAACAGCCGCCGCCTTCCCTGAAGGCGTAGAGTGAGAACCTTGCTTCTGGGTTTTAGAAAGAGCTTCATCCTGAGCTTTTTGTATTAATAACTCAGGACTACTTACAAAGGCTTTGTTAGAAGCAGCCCAGGGGCAGTCCCTATACCCATGCCCTGATTCTTCACATAAATCACATTTCACTAAGTTAGAACACTGAAAGCTACCATGCCCAAGTTCCCCACAAATTTCACACCTAGTAGAGTCACAAGAGCTGGAGAGATGCATCCTAACCCCACATTTATAACAAGCACAGGGCTGCCCTGCGTAGAAACACACACCCCTGTCTCTTCCTAATGTAAAAGAGTTAGGAATATGTTTAATTTCATTATTAATCTGCTGCAGTTTCACCTTATACTTCCAGCTACCATTACAAACTAATTCAGAATCCAACACAGCCTCGGGGCTGCTCATTGACATCACACTTCTGGGAAAGCCAAAAGGAGATGTCTTCAACGTGGACCCCTTCGTTTCTAAACATCACAGTCACATATTTAGTCAATGATGGAGTAAGGGGAGTAACAATGAAGGGAGACCACAAAGGGGAAAATTTCAGCTGATTATATCTTTGCCAAAATAAATCTAACAAAAATACAGATCTAAAACTGACATCGCAATTGTCTTCCCCTGAAATGTTGATATAAGCAAATACATCTTTAGGTGAAAACTGTAAGGATTCTTTTAAAAGAAGCTTCCCCACATACCCTCGGTCAGGCCGTTCAGCCAGTCCCCCTTTATAGCGTATCCGAACAGCATTCCTTTGAGAACTGTTTCTTTACGATTTTGGGAAAAAAGATCAGACAAAAGAGGCCTAATGGGGGGCCTCAGAAGTATCTTTAAGGACTTTCTCCTCAGCCACATTATCAGACACTACTTCTGATTTGGAGGGGAAAGATACTGTCAAAGGGTCAGTTACAGTTCCTGAAAGCTGGGAAATGGGCATACTCTTAAGCACAGGAGACCATTCCAATGGGTGTGAAGACAAGGGAGAACCTGAAGACCAGTCAGGATCAGGGATCCATGTTCCTGTAGGGTCCAATTTCCAACCGGACTCCAGTAAGAATTTCTCCAGGGCCCGATCATTATTGCCATTTGTAACTTTAGGCGGGAGCGAAAATGCTTGAGGAATAAGTTGTGAAGTAGACACCTTCTGAGTAAGTTTGGATTTAACCTCAGAATGCTGCACTTGTGGTTTGAAAGGCAAATTCTGATTAGCTGCTGTTAACGCAGCTCTTTTATTTTTTATCGTATCCGGGGAGAGCTTGTTTTTGGTTGAAAATAAGAAGGTAGTAGAGTGAGCTTGACCAGAGGCGTCAGTCTGGTATACCAGTTCCTCTTGTACAATACTACAAACTGCACTTTGCGCCCTTGGTCCCTCAATCATAGTACAACTTGAGCCAATCGTAAAGAACTTTGTTTGCTTGTTGTTAGGCAACCTACTGGCAATAGGAATAGTTTGTGGAAAAAGAAAATTGGACCACAAAGACTGACCTTGTAAGGTTTTGGTATTAAATGCAGCAGAAATAAGTTCCTGACCGGGGAACAGCTTTTGGCACTCGCTACGACTAGCGACTCTACTGCCAGCCAAACATTCCCCACTGATGAGCGTGTTCTGTAAAGGTTTCTGACAGGGAAGAGATCCAGAGACAAGGGCAGCACCGCTGTTTGATGCAACTAGGTCATCCAGTTTGACAAGGCTGTCAGTTGGGCTCAGTGCAAGTTCTCCCAGAGGAATACTATTGCCAGTCTCGACATGAAGAATAGCAGGAGGTAACAAGGTTTTTGAATTTCCGATTTGTAAAGTAATAGTACTCATCTGAAAGTCGGGAGTAATAACTTGAGAATTACATTCCGTCGAGACCATAGCAGCTTGAAAATATTTCCTGAGTAGAAACCAGATATTCTTCTTGCAGAGGAAGGAAAGCCTCTACGTTTTCGAGCCCAGATGAGGAGGCTCGCTCCCCTGGCTCACACACATCCACACCATTCACCGACTTCTGCAAAGTGGCCATAACGATGGGCAGCGGCTCCCCCTACTGACTCAGAGTAGGGGAAAGTTTTATTGAAACAAGAAATCAGGCAATATACAATAAAGAAAACACAAGAAGAACAAACCAGGTAAAATCAAGACTGTATACAACAGTGTTCATATCAAAAGGTATGGGAGAAAACAAAGAAAGAAAACTAAGGAAATTATGCTGAGAGAACAAAAGTCCTTCAAGTCACCAGTGCATCCGAGTCTGTAATCCAAGGTAGGGCTTTCCAAAGGGCAAACAGACCAGGCCTGGAATGAGATACAAGTTCACGTGCATAAACAGTTTTCAAATCCCAAACAATCTTTTGTTCAATTTCTATATATGTACAAATTTTCTGCTGCAGGGTGAACTGGCATCTTGCCATCCAAGTATGCCATTTAATTACAACAAAAATAAGATTTAAAGTATCAGTGTTCCACAGAGACCATTGAGGGGGGAATGCTCCATACATAATCATCGGGTAAGAGACAAATTGAAGCAATGGCATACCCCATTTTTGGGCTAGAAAGGCCCACCAACGTTGTATAAAGGGGCAATCAAAAAATAAATGAGAAATAGTTTCCAATTCATCAATACAGGAGGGCCTAGAACACAGCCTGTCTTGAAGCTGTTTATGTTTATGGTTCGATTAAACATTAATTCTCTTGTGGCAGGATAACCAATGGAGGTCCCACATATGTATTGGGATTCGCACACAACACAACAAAATAAGCAGAGAGGGACAATATTGGGCAGGACAATTAAAAAAAGGGGACTGAACTGCACACATAGAGGAAAGAAGCAATCTATACAGGGATTTGTGCGCATTAGTGAGAAGCATTTGTGGGGTAATCCGCCATTGCTTCAGACGTAGAAACGTAAACCTCACATAAGGTGGCGTGTTTTCCGAGGCACGCAGAATACGCAGGGAGTCATGTTCCCATTGGTGAAACCATATTTTACAAGAATCATAGAACCATGCTTCCCATCCTTTCTGCGAGTTAATCAAAAGCGGTCTAATGTTCACCATAAAAAAAAATACTGGTGAAAAACAAAAGGGGGTTAGTCATGCCAACACCACCATCCATGAGAGGGAGATAGGTGACATCCCGTTTTATTGGGTTCAACCTGCTCCCCCATAATGCCTGAAAAAAAAGGCTAAGAATCGCTGTTTCCAATTGTTTTGGAATAGGAAAGATATAGCTAACATAGAGAAAGAGGGAAAGTAAATATGTCTTAATTAAATAGACTCTTTTCTTTTTCCCAGTCTGACTCCTGTTCCATGAGGCTACCTTTATGCAACCCTGTTGTAGTTTGGAGGTCCAATTCTAAACATCATCGGCTCGAGTACCAAAATAAATCCCTAAAATACGAACAGGGCCATCTACAATCTGCAATGGTCCAATATTCCTAATAGCAGATCCCAGCTGTTTACCAACACTTTTCTCAAAATTCAGAGTAGCTCCTGAATATGTCCCAATAAGGAACATTCCTGCAAGGGAGGCTATCACGAATCCTCGTCCGCCACCAAAAGCAGATATCATCTGCATATGCAATGACTTTGTGTGGCGTTGTTGTTACAGGGCACGATACAGCATGTATCTGTGGAAGCATATTCACATGGCGGAGCAAAACGTCCAAAAACAGTACATATAGTAATGGACTCGCGGGACACCCCTGTCGGACTCCCCTTCGAACAGGTATCCGAGGTCCCACCCAACCATTCACTACTGGCATGACCGTAGCTGTCCTATAAAAATTACGTAACCATTGGATAATGATAGCCGGTATATGCAAAAAACTGAGTGCTTGCCATAAAAAATCATGATTCACCGAATCAAATGCTGTGCCGTTGATCCACAGATACTACAAATCCAGAAGTCGAGCTTGAGTACCGTGAAAGAACAATTCATGGATCAGAATCAAATGATCCGAGATGTTCCTGTTGGGGACAGAACAAGATTGAGCAGGATGCAGAACAGTTTCTGCAATACCAGTTAAACGTTTTGCTATTATCTTCATCAATATCTTAAAGTCGGTGTTTAGCATACAAAGAGGGCGCCAGTTCTCAAGAGAGTGAGCTTCCCCCTTCTGTTTATATATATAAAGCAAAACACCAGTCGTAAATTCTAAAGGGACAGACTCACTGTTCAACAAAGAATTAAAGACAGAGGTAAGTTCAATAAGTAAGTGGTCACCCAGAACTTTATAGAGAGCTGCCGGAAGACCATCCGGGCCAGGAGTTTTACATAACGGCAGAGAGGATATAGTCGTTAACAACTCCAAGGTCTTAATGGACTGGCACGCCATCTCCACTGCTGTTGTAGAAGGGAGTGGGATCTCTAAATTCTCGTACAGGGCAGCAGGGTCAGGTAGATCAGCAGGAAAGGGGGAAAACAAAGCAGTCATGTAGTTAGCAACTATCTGCTGAATCTCTGTTTTAGTAGAGCATATAGTCCCAGTGGAATCTGTAAGTCATAATATTGTCTTTTGAGCAGTCCGACGAGAGTTAGACTCAAAGGGACAAATGATCTCCCGAGGTCCAGTAACCTGAAATTTATGTTGGTGGTACAATTGCCGTGATTGTTGAGATTGGAAGTGTAACATAGCTGCCCGCCTCAATTGAATTTGAGAGGAAAGGTCATGACCCGTGGTATATGATAAAGAAAGAAGCGATTGAAGATGCGCTTTCTTTGTAAATAGTCCAAATATTGGCTTCTACTTTCGCACAACTATACCGCTTCAGGAATGATATCAACGCATGTTTTGTATCAAACCACCACTGTATTGGGTCTTCATAACAGAGAAACACAGATTTGCGTGCAAAAAGGAAGGACCGAAGGGTCGACAAAAACATCTTATCCTGCAATAGGGAGGTGTTAAATTTCCACAACCCCGGCCCTTTTGAATAAGGATTTGTAGTACCCACACCAACAGAAAGCAAGCTATGATCCAAAAAGGCCACTGCCTGCACCATAGCTGAAACAATTGGTAAAGTACGGGACAAGAAAACAAAATCAATGCGGTAGCCAATTTACCTTATGAAACGAGGGTATGTTGTTGCTGAAAAGAAAATAAGCAGCAACTAAGTGGGCAGTATGTATTAGCTTGCTCAGTTCTTGTGAGTCGTAGTACAGTTTTTAGTAGTGGCAAAGGAACTTTTATCCCGAAGACTCAAGCCACAGTTGAAGTCACCAGAAAATAAAACTTGGAATGAAGTGTGCAAGTAAGGGCGGATCTCAGCAAAAAGAGCTATGAGTGCCGATTTAAGTTGTGGCTCATAAATATTGATAACTCGATAAGGGCAATTACCTATGGTGAAGTCCAAAACCAGAGCCCTACCGGGTACCAAATCAAACAGTTTCAAAAGATGAAAGTCAGGCATATTTATCAAAATGCCAAGGCCTGAACAGGGGTCATGGCCTATGGACCAGAATGAGGGGCCTAAGAGCCAATCATTTTTCACTTGTCTGATCTCTTGAGTCGTATGGAGTCTGGTATCCTGCAATAAGAAAATACCCAATGTTAAAAGTCTTAAAAAGAAAAAACTAACCGCCTCTTAGGAACACGTTTCATACTATTAACATTAATAGTGTGACAAGTAAACTGCGCCATGTAGACAACAGGAAAGTTTAACATATCACAGTTTCCTCTTCCCAACTATATTCTTCCCTTTCAGCCTAACTTTAGCCTTACGTTTCTGTGAAAGTCCAATGCCCACTGGAGGTCCAGTGTCAGCAGGACCATCAGGGAGAGAGGACACCACCGAGGATGAGTCAGACTCACCACCTGCGTCATCCAAAGTCAGCTGTAGTAATTCAAAAGGATTCGACAGGGGTATGGGAGCAGGCAACAAGGATGCCATAGGAAGCGGTAAAGGCCGAGAAGCAGTTCTCAGAGACCTACGGCGAGTACCTGCAGTAGGTTCATGGGGAGGTAGCATTTTACTAGGACCTGGGACAGACTCCACGTCAGAAGCAACAGGCCTGATTTTCTCCATTCGGGGGGGGTTCAGGTACCGATAAGGGTGGTACCCTCTTGTCAGGTTCAGGAACAGGGTTCTGGGGGGGTGCTAGCAGTAGGGGCTGCACCGCTGAATCTCCCACATCAGAGGGGTGCTTAGCCACAGATGCACGTAACCGTGCTTTTTGTGCTTGTGTGATCACAAAGCGTTGATCAGCCCCACCATCATGGTCTTCCTGAGCATGTGCAGCCCAGCGACAAGTCTGGAATAGATGCCCTAATTTGTCACACAAGTTACATTTACTAGCATTCCGACAGTGAACCCCCACATGACCCATTTCACCACAATTATTACATTTAATCTTATCACAGACACTACTGAGATGTGAGGGATCCCCACATCTATAACAGGCCTTGGGTTGGCAAGGATAAAACAAAACTCCCCTGTCTCGTACTAAAAAAAAGGAATTGGGCAGGTGCACAGGACCTGAGTCATTTGTGTGCAACAGCACCTGAAACCTCCAACCCCCAGTCCAAATATTTTCAGTGTCTAGAATGGCTTCAGGCTGACCCTGTACCGTGCAGTGCTGTTTCAGCCAGTACATCACATCAGAGACATCAACACCTTCATTACGGAACATAACCGTAATAAATTTAAAGGCAGGCTTCGACAGGGGGATGGCCTGGAAGGGGGTCCATAAGGGGGTATTCTTCAAAGCATGGTATCTAGACCAAAATCGTTCAAGTCCACGAGATGTCTGAAAACTGACGTCAAAGGAAGATTCTCCAGACACATGTATCAAGGCATATATCTCATGAGCAAAAAATTTTAAAGAGTCTTTTATCAGGGATCTAGCCACAAAGACACGATCCGGGGGGTCAGATAGTCCACCTCTATAAATAAGACGGACAGCATTATGTCACTTAGCAGCTACAACAGGTGCCTTGAAGAGGGAAGAAAAGGAACGTGGAGTCTTTCCCTGATCAGGGAGAGGTAGATCAGGGTCTGCAGCTGTAAAATCCATGGATTCCATCATAGGAGATGCCTTAGAGGTTGTATCCTGTAGGAGAGATAATACAGGGTTTTGGGTGAGTGACAATTCCCCTGGCAAACTCAAGGGGTCAGGAGAGTCATTCAAATCCGGTCCCTTCAGTTGTTCCTCCAGGAAGTCTTCAGGTTTAGGGGACCGAATAGGGGACGGACCAGAGATCCACTGTCTCTTCCTGGGGTCCTGTATCCAGCCTACCCCTTGCAAAGCTTGCTCCACAGACCACACAGGCTTAGGTTGGGGCAATATCTCAGAAACAGACATCAGGCTGTCAGTTTCCAACATAGTAGGTGAGGAATCCTGTGATGCAATCCCCGAGCTGTGCACCCTCTGCTGCGTGGTCGGCCGTGCCACAGCAAAGAAACAAAAAAGACGTTGACTCAGTTCGGGGCAACAGCGGGTCAACAGAAGGTCCAAAAATAGGATGGGATCCAGGAACTGCCAGGGGACGATCCCCCTCCATGGCTGCCTTCGCAAAAAGCATCACATCTTGTTGCGATATCCGCACAGACAAGTTTTCTCCGTCGTCCACCAAGCGCGTAGCATTCACTACTTCCACCAGCCCACTGTGCACAGCGGGCTGCAGCACCTCCAATTCGCTGGACACAACTGCAGAGGCATCTCTACGATCTCCGTCAGGGCTACTGCATCGAGCAGGAGGAAGAACAGTACAATCCATGGGAACAGCTTCAGGCACAGTAAGTACATGTTCATACAAAATTCTGTCTGAAATGGTCTCTAGTAAATCGGAGACAGGAGCAGAGACCAAGTCCCCTGCCTCACCAGCTAGCTCTGCCATAGTCACCAGAGCGTCCACCATCTTGGACAGAGTATTCCCCTCTGAAAGAGTTGGGGAATTTCCCCAGTGTCCTGGCCAAATTTCCCTCATTCACTAAAAATACCACCAACAGCTTAATCTGGTTCAAGGTCAGTTGGCATTCATCTGTATCCCCCTCCCCTGGGTCGTGCCTGAAAATAGGCAGGATTTGTCTAGTGCACTTACCCGGTCAACAAAAACTAAATTAAAAAAAAAAAATATGTGTGTGATGCGTGTCATCAAATCAGACACCTTTTATTGTACCACATAACAATTTCAGCAATGTGAAGCTGCTATCCACTGCAGCTGTGTGATTTTTGTACTTCTTTGTGGTATCTTTACTGGTACTAGTACTAGTGACTGTTACTGCAGCAGTGCATTACACTGCCCCCCCTCGCGGCCCGCTCCAACCGGCAAAGTTATTCTTTTCCAGATTTGAATTTCTGATGGTGAGCACTGGTTAGGTGTTGTGATTTTGTGTCTGCATCTCTTCAGTGCACAGTGCAATCTTAATCTGTCTGTGCATTTGCATCTCTTTAGAGCCCAGTCTCCATCTGTAACTTAAGTCACAGTTGTTTCTTTGACTTCCCTTCAGAGTACTAGACAGGTTTGGAGCTTAATTCTGCATGAACATTGTACTCATTAATATGCATTTTTAAGTCAGGACCATCATCACGAGTCACTCATGATACAAATCACGTTCTTCATCATCACGGTGATGAATGCAGTCACAAATCACGATTCATGATCATTCACATTACGAATCATAACATTAATTTTTTTCTAGTTACTTGGATGTATTGTAAGCCTGTTTTGTAGTATCTCTCCAGGCTTCACCACCCCACCATTGTACTCATTGATATGTGTTTTTAAGTCTGGGTGTTTTAAGCTACAGCTCATTGGGGAAGTACAGTCGTAGGTGGTAGGCATTCACATTTCTTCATCATCACGGTCACAAATGCAGTCACAAATCATGATTCACGATCATGTCACGAATCACAACATTAATTTTTTTAATAGTTACTGGGATGTATTGTAAGCCTGTTTTGTAGCATCTCTCCATGCTATACCACCCCACCATTGTACTCATTAATGTTTGTTTTTAAGTCAGGGAGTTGGACAGTGTCTGCGGTACATACACAGACTGGAAAGAAGACTGAATGCACACATTCAGTTTAGTACAGTATATTTGCACTGCTCAGAATACAAAGTGTCACGCATACGGAAGACATCAAAAAAGGGCATAATTACATACAAGGGTCGGGGATGGTGGAGGAATACATTTTATAACACAGCAAGGAAGGTGTGGGGGGGCACATGGTGTGAGGGAAAAAAAAATAATGTGGGATCCCATGGTGATCCAGCAGCAGTTCCAGCATGGACATAATTTGCAACTGATGTTCCTCTATGTGATCTAGCCGCTGCTCCACAGCACTCACCCTCTCATTGTTATCCTCAACAGCACTCCAGAGAGCTGTCAAGTCAGCCTGTGCTACATGCAGTTCTCTGGGGTCCACACATTCTACAGGCTGACCTGCTGGTGGTGGTGGTGAGAGTAGGGGTGCTGGTGGAGCAGCAGGTACTGCTATGGCCCTCCTCTTCTTAGGGATGCCGCAATGCACAGCTGCACCCTCTACCACAAAATGGCCAGCAGGTGCAGGCATGGTCCGTTCTGTGGCAGCCTGCCACTCCAACAGCTGGTGATTGAGCATATGGGTGTGCTGGCCTCTAGTCCCCAGGTGAGTCCCCTGGGTGCCACGACACACCTCCACCTCACATAGGCGGCACTTGACCACACTGCTGTCCCCCCGACACATTCAAAAAACTGCCAAACAACAGAGGTGGGGAGGACCAGGCACAGGCAGGGGATGGCCAGATGAACTGGCAGCTGGCTGGTCACAGTGCTGAACAGGGATGGGATCCACACCTGGGCTCAGGGGAACAGGCCCATTCTGCTCCAGAGGATCTGGTGCTGGACTTGGTGGTGGTGGTGGTGGTGGTTGTTCAACTGCCTCAGAGTCAGGACAGAAGGCAGTGCTGGTCCTGCTTCTGTGTGGGGACACTCACAAGTTTTGAGCAGTCCAACAGGAATGGATGCCCATGCCCTCCACACATGCACACGGTACAATGCTTACCACTACCACGCTCTCCCAGAGCTGCCCCAGCCCCAGACATTCCCACACCATGGTTCATCTCTCCTACTGAGCTCCCTCAGTCTGAGCAATCACTACTCACACTGTCACAAACACACACACACAGTCACACAGACACAGACAAACAACTAACTACTTATAAAGGTAAGAAAAAAATTTACAGAAAGAACAAATTAAGTAACAAAGAGTACAGAAAAGACAAAAAAATGTAGCTTTTAAAAAAGCTGTTGGGTCCAAATCAAAGTTTAACTCTCCTCCTCACTGTGATCTCAAAGTATCAGCAGTCACAAAACACACTACTCATCTCTGTCTGCACAGGAGAAAGTGAAAGTGTCTGCTTGTATGACACTTTCTTCCTGCCTAGCTAAAGAGCATGTGACTTGCCATACTGTAAGCCATGTGATGTGTGGGGGTGGGGGAGCTGCCAAATCTGAAACACCAAGTGGATCGCTTAGAATCATAATGAGGAACACGAAGTCCATTAAAAACAATGACTTTGCCTTACTTCACATTGCCATTCAGCCTTAAAGCGAAGTGGTAATGAGAAGGCAGATTGAGCACTTTGCATTGCCCACTCCAATACAACGCGAAGTGCCCACTTCACTTTCACTTCACCAGCGGAATTTAAATTCACTGTATCTCTATACACGGTAGGCAGGGGGAGGCTGAGGCACTGTGGGACACCCTTGAGTGAGGCGATGGCACAACAATTCACTCAGAAGTGATCTACAGGCCTCCAGCACAGGGGAGGAGGTGGATAGGGTGCTAGTGGAAGAAATACATGAGATGGCAGCAAAAGGGGAGGTACTACTGCTGGGTGATTTTAATATGCCAGATGCAAATTGGACCATTCTGGTGGCTGCCTCAGCCAGGAGCTGAGACATCATGGAATCCTTGCAGGGGGCAGCACTCAGGCAGTTAGTGCTAGAGCCCTCCAGGGACAAGGTGATTCTGAACCTAGTACTGACCAATAAAGAGAGCATCACAGAAGTCCAGATGGATGGTCATCTAGGGTCCAGCAACCATCACACAGTGTATTTTAACATATATATGACGTTACAGTAGAGCCACACAAAGGTGAGGGTCTTGTATTTCAGGAGGGCAGACTTTGCTAGGATGGGGCTATGTATCAAAGAAGCTCTGGCAAAGAAGAATTCGGGGGGGAGGTTGTGGAGCAGTGGGCACATATGAAGGAGCCACAGTGGAGGTGACAGATCAGTGCATTATGTTGAGAAACAAGGGCAAGAGAAGGAATGAACCATTATGATTCTCAAAGGAAGTGAAGGGAAAGTAAGGGCCAAAAAGGTGGCTTTTAGAAAATACAAGGGGACAGACAGAAGGAAGAGGGTAGGGCAGTGTACCTAAATAGACAGAAGGAAGCAGGGAAAGCAGTTTGGAGTACAAAGGTACAAATAGAGGAAAGATTAGCTCAGATGGTAAAGAAAGGAACAAGACATTCTATAGGTACACTAGTGAAAGAAGTAAGGCCAGGTGTGATGTTGTAAGGCTCAGAGGGGATGAAGGGTAGCGTATAGAGGGAGACCTAGAAATAGAGGAAAGATTAGCTCAGATGGTAAAGAAAGGAACAAGACATTCTATAGGTACACTAGTGAAAGAAGTAAGGCCAGGGGTGATGTTGTAAGGCTCAGAGGGGATGAAGGGTAGCGTATAGAGGGAGACCTAGAAAAGTGTCAGTACTGAATAAATATTTCTGTTCAGTATTCACTGAAAAGGGGAAGGGACAGGGACCACAACTAGGCATCAAAAACAAAGGGGGGACGGAGGTGAACACTGGTCCGTTTACAGAAGAGAGAGTCCTAGAGGAACTCACAAAACTGAGGGTGGATAAAGCAATGGGACTAGATGGTATACACCCTAGGATATTAAAGAAACTACAGATGGTGCTAGCAGCACCACTGGCAGCCCTGTTTAGTGAGCCGCTCATTATAGGAGTGGTTCCAGAAAACTAGAGGAGGGCACATGTAGTCCCAGAAGTGGAAACAGGGAGGAAGCAGGAAACTATAGGCTGGTCAGCCTCACCTTAGTAGTCCACTGGCCATTACCCACCCTTGCAACTAAGCAGTTACCATTCTTAAATTTGGGGTAAGCACACCATGCCCTACCTAAATGCTCTTCCATTCTTCCACGAAATGTATTTTACCCTTTACTGTTTGATTGTCCTTGCCTTTATGCATATGCTTATCTTTTCATCATGCACATGTTTATTTGTTTACGTTTCACTGCCTGTATATCACTTGCTTGTAATAGTGCCATACCGTTTGCTTGTTTTTTTGTTCACGCTGTTCACTGCCTGTTTATCACTTCATTGTAATACCTACTATATTGTTTGTAAAACTTACACTTGTAATCTCCTGGGTCGCAATTGAAAATAGGCATTCCTTGTCTAGGGTGCTTACCTGGTAAACAAAAGCTAATAAATAAATAAATAAGATTATGGAGGCGCTGCTTAAGGAAAGGATTGTGGAACACCTGGAATCCAACAGAGCACAGGATCTGAGGCAGCATGGATCACATCAGGAAAGTTGTGTCAAACAAATCTGACAGACTTTTTTGACTGGGTGACAAAGAAGGTGGATCGGGGGGAGCTGAATGCCACATACCTTGATTTCAGCAAGGCCTTTGACACCATTCCACATCAAAGACTGGTTAACAAGTTGGGTAGCCTGGGTGTTGGCCACAGGGTGAGGAACTGTATTGGAAACTGTTGAGCGACAGAAGGCAGAGGGTGGTAGTAAATGGGATCTATCCGAGGAAAGGGGGGGTGACCAGTAGGGTTTTTCAAAGATCAGTCCTGGGGCCAGTCCTCTTCAATGTCTTCATTAGTGACATTTCTGAAGGGCTAAAAGGGAAGGTTTGTCTATTTGCAGATGACACCAAGATCTGCAACAGGGTAGACACTCCAGATGGGGTCAAGAACATGAGAAGGGAAGTATAAAAGCTGGAAAAATGGTCCAAAGTGTGGCAACTAATATTTAATGCAAAGAAGTACAAAATTGTGCACTTGGGGTGCAGAAACCCTGCTGAGAGTTACAGGATGGGGGGAGGGAGTTGCTGACAGTCATCAGGGAAGAAAAGGATTTAGGTATAATCATCTCAGATGACCTGAAGGTAACCAAACAGTGTACAAAGGCTGTAGAGAGGGCCAGTGGCATTTTGGGGTGGACAGGAAGAGGTATCACCAGCAGAGAAAGGGAGGTTGTGATACCACTGTACAAAACACTGGTGAGACCTCATCTGGAGTATGGTGTGCAGTTCTGGAGGCCGCATCTTCGTAAGGAAATAGACAGGGTGGTGGCAGTACAGAGAAGAGTGACTAAGCTGGTGCTGGGCTTGCACCAAAAAGTTTAAAAGACCTCAATATGTATACAGTGGAAGAAAGGTGGGAACGGGGAGATATGATAGAAACCATCAAGTGTCTTAAGGGCATAAACAAAGTGCAAGTGGGCAACATCTTACAGTATAGGAGATGTACAAGGATGAGGGGGCATGATATGAGAGTGGAGGGTTGGCAGGATAAAGGGGAATATGAGGAAGTTTTTCTTCACAGAAAGGGTGGTGGGTGCATGGAATAGCCTACCCCAGGAGGTGGTGGGAGCTAGCTCAGTTGGAGGATTCAAACATGCATGGGGCAGGCATAAGGGAACCCTAGAGGAGGGAAGGAGAAGCCAGAGCTGATGACCAAGTTGGGTCAGCAGCCTCTGATGCAGATAGGGAATATGGAATATGGTCAGACTGGGTGGGCCTAGCGGTCCTAATCTGCTGTCATTTTATATGTTTCTATAACTCACAGCTGTGGGTTAGTTTTTCCACCATAATACAAATTGGAAGATCTTGCTGTAGAGCACCTTTATAATATTCAACATAGAATCACTTGTTGCAAATTTGGTAGTGAATCCATTGTCAGTGAGCAACAGCATGGAGCTAGACACAATCAGAAATTTTCTGGATCAGGCATGAAACTGTTACAATGCCTGAATAAGGTTCCTAGTCTCCTATTTACCATCAAACCCAGATAATCTACATGTGGGCCCAGATATTCAAACTGCGCAAAAAGTGTGCAACAGCAGAAGCAAGCGCAAGTCCACTGTGCCCATGCGCAAGAAGCGTGATATTCAAAAACTGCGCAGATCAAGATGCGCCTGCTGCACACAACTGAATATCATGCCACCTGCACCATAGCGCAACCAGGGATGTGCAGTTGCACAGTCCAGATGTGCCATAGCGCAACCAGGGATGCTCAGTGGAGCAGGGCAGCAGTGCAGCAGCACATCCAGGGATGTACAGGGACAGGATGCGGGGGCCCACCACCCATGCCACAGATGGGCAGAGGAGCACACAGCAGAACAGACATCACCCCCCACACCCCATGCACTGCACAACCGGTGGAGAGCTGGAATAACTACCGGCCCATGGATACCAGCAACAAACCCACAGCTGGGGCATGGTGCTCCAGCACACCCCCTGGCAAGCAGTGACCGGCACACCAGAAGGGCCGACCACCCCATGCCACACCATCCCACCAATGCAGAGCACACCCTGCACCGTGATCCCCAGACACCCTGCCCAGGAGCAGCATCCACTAGTGCAGGACACCCTATGCATGCCACCACCAGCACTGTGACAATGCAACCTTGTGCACCACAGAACTATGCAAGGCAGCCCCACCATGAGCACCTATCAGCGGGAGGCAGCACACAGTGATACAATGACTGCATACACAGTGCCACCATGCACATCCCCCCCGAGGTACAGCTTAGAGAACGACCATGCGTCGGCACATGAGGAACCCCACATGTGACAGGGCATGCCCTGGATACCACCACCAGTGGTACAGTACCCTGCACACCCTCCCAAGGACAAACCCCAACCCAGCACTGGCCACAACAGCCAGCGCAGACACCCACAGTGGTGCATGGAAGCATGCGCCACACAGGATGCAACACAGTGCATGGACAAACACCCACCCATACTCAAGGGCACACCAGCACAGGGACACAGTAGCAGGGCAACCAAGCCCCCAGTGTGTGGCCATGTAGACTGTGTACACACGGCCAGCACCCCTCCATGGCACAGGAGTGCCAGCCACTCTGCGCAGGCACCATGGAGCTGTATGCCACCAGCATGCGCCCGGAGCACAAGTGACAGACAGTGGTGCACATCCCCTACAACACACACAAGTGACAGCATGGAGGTGGGACAACAACAGCGGAGGCCACAGTGTCACCCGAGGCAGACATGCACCACACCAGTGACAGAAGGCAACCCGGCATTGTGCCATGTACAGTGGATGTCCAGCATGGACAGCCACCACTGACATGCCAGTGAACCGTGCAGGTCACAGACATGCAAGGGTGTCAGCTGCACAGGCCATGGATGGTCTGACAGGTGCGCCATGGACACAGAGCATGCACCGTGGACCTCTGCACACAGTCATCCAGTGCACAAGGAACAACACACACACCGCAGACAGTGACTGATAGCTACTCACACACCATAGTCACTTCCCCACGGACACACACACACACGAACATGACTGCACCACCCTGACGCCATGCACACCACTGCAGCTGAGCACCTATAGTCTGCTGCAAATCGGAGACCACCACAGTAGGCATATCAAAGCAAATGTATTGTAAAACAGAAAACAAAACTATATACATATATTTACAAAAGGTTGGGGAAGGGCCACAAACAAGGTGGGGGTGGGTAAGGGGCAGGGGTGAACAAGTGACAGTGGAAAGGAGGGGTGTGAGTGTGGGTCCAGGGGGGTAGGGGAAATCAGGGGCATCATTACACTCAGTGGGAGCCCTGCTCCCTGCTCTGGCTGCTCCTCCCACCATGCTGCTGTCATACTCCCAGCTGTTCTATCCTTTCAAGGATCTCCAGGAAGGCCCTGGCAACTTGCAGGATCTCCCACAGTGCCTCCTTGATTGCCTGCAGCTGCTGTCCACCTAGGACAAGGGAGCAGAGTCAATAAGTGTGAATGCACAGCTCCATGCAGCCCACCCACTGTGCATGGCATACAGCCGTGATGGTGTGTGACCACCTACAGTGATCATGTCCACAAGACCTGCCCACCCAGGTGCACATAGCCATGTGGACCGCTGCACACACCCACTGGCCAAGTCCTGCACAGCACCACCGTAGCTGTTCAGTGACATGGCTATGCGGTGCGAAGGCAGTGGTACAGCCATGTACCCAGTGCATGCATGGACCACCATTGATGCACTCCCAGACATGCAGTGCCACTGGACAGTGCTGACTGTACCAAGTTGAGTGCATGGCAGTGGTGTCAATGGATGGTGGCGATGCCCCGCTGCCTGCCCTGTTACACATCATGCAAAAGTAATCATGGATGTAAGGCACTCACCATCATCAGGCTGGTCCCTGCACCAGTCTGGTCCGGCCGCCCTCTCAGCATGCTGTGGCTCATGGCACAGCCTCCCTTCCCTGGCATGCCTGCTCTCCTCTGGGCCTAGGGTGCAAACATGGAAAGAGGAATGTCAGTACAATCTGGTAGCAAAGTCCCCCAACCCCCGTGTGTTTGCAATCCCACACAGCTATATCCATCCTCCCCCCACCCCACTACCACCACCACGGCCCACACTGGATGGCCCCCCCATGTGCTGGACACATGCCACCGTCATACCTGTATGGACATTATCAGTGTATGGATGGGGCACCTACCTGGCCATGGCACCGTGCCCCTCCTGGCACGTGCCCGCAGGCAGGCAAGCCTTTACAGGTCCCAGCACTGCAGGTCACCATAGCAGTGCCTGCAATGCTCCACTGTCCGCTCCATGCCAGTGGCCTCCTCCAGGGCCACCGTCACCTCCTCCCACACTGCACTCCTGGCCCTGTCCAGGGGTGCCTCCCCAAATATGGCAGCAGCATGGGGCTCCACTAACTGCACCAGATTGGCCAGTTCCATTTGGGTCCAGATGAGTGCCTGCCTCCATGCCATCCTGCAATGTTTCAGTGTGAAAATGGCACTGTGTAGCACATGTTTGCCACATGCGGATGCTGTACGGTACAGCGCTGCCATTCCCCATCGCACTGTCATCGAACAGAACAATAGAGGCTCACCCATGTGGATGCATGGCGCCTATGGGCAAAGGTCAGCACAGGGTCAGGGATCTCTCGCGCACAGACCACCACACGTGATTGGTACTCACCATAAGGAGCGCAGTAGGGCACCTGTGTGCCACTTCCTATAGTGGCCTACTACACTGTGGCCCCAGTGCACTTACAGTGCCCCAGTGACAGAGCGCCATATATGTGAACAGCGCAGTAGCTCCACTGGCACAATGGTGGCCATGCTCTGAATTGCCTCCCATGCACAGCACGTCAGCAGCATGGCAGACGTCGGCATCAGCACCCCGGGCATGCACCGTTCGGTGTGCACTGCGCATGTCACAGAAATGCGCCCTTGCCTGAGCACATTCAACACAATTGTGCAAAGCGCAACAGCGTGATATTCAGCCAGCATATGCAAATCAGCTAATCAGCTATTCAATGGCGCAGATACCACATTAGCATCCACTTAAAATTGCACCTCACCTCATTTGCATGCATTGTGCTATATAAATGCAACATTGGGCTGCAGAGGCCATAGTCTGTTATTGCAGTCTATTGTGGTGAGTTGCATGCTGTTTGGGAGTGTGGACTGTGGTGTGTGGGACATGCATGGGACTGAACAGTCACAGGTAACACCTGTCATTCCCACAGGATCAAGAATGAGTGATCATGAGGTGGAGGAAGAGGAACAGAGACGTGGGAGGAAGAGGAGGCCTAACTTCACCAAGGCAGAAACAGATGCCCTGTTTGAGGCCTACCTTGACCAGGAGCTGCTGCTCAGCGGACAGAGGAGAACACCACAGGCCCATGCTGCTACATGGGGAGAGGTGGCAAGTGCCATGGCAGCCACCAGTGGTCTGTGCAGGAGTGCAAAAAGAAGATGGGCATGGACAGATGGAAGATTAAGGACAAGGTGGCTGCCATCAGGGCAGCACAGGCTGCGACTGGTGGGGGACAGCTGGCCGTGCCACGTCTGACCCCACAAGAAAAGTGGGTTGCTGGCAGCATGCGGCGTTGTGTCATCGAGGGTGTTCCAGGTGGTGGATTCCAGATGGGTGGTAGCCCGTTACTGCGTGGTAGGTCCTGATCTGTCACTGGGGGGGAGACAGGGTAGAGCAGATACATTAATGCTGCTGTGTTCCCTTACAGCTTCTGAGCATCTACATAGGTCAGCAGTGGTGGGATTGTCCACTGAGGGTGATACCATGGATGTAGAGGAGGGCCCGTACAACTCCACAGGTGTCCGAGGGTCAGGGCGACAGTGGGCTCACCTGGCTGTCCGGACTGATGTTGGTGGACGGGTGCGGAGGAGGTCCTGCCCGTGTCCCAGCATGCCAGCATCCATGGATGCCATCATGCTGAGACTCGGACTGGTGCCAGATCCATCACTGATGATGATGGAGCTCATTTCATGGACAGTGATACATGTGGGCTGCAGGATGGCCACACAGCAGGTAACAGCACAGGCATGGCCATGGGTGGTGCTGCTGTTGAGGCCTGCTTGACATCACAGTCCCAGCCTGTGCCTGTCTGCACCAGTGGAGCAGCACTGGTGTGTGTCCACCACAGTGGGGCTGTTGCAGCCACTGTGACAGCACCGTTGAGCCCTGGAGAGTGGTAGCTGGAGGGGCAGTGTCAGCAGTTGGTCAATGGCCATGGGGGTACAGTTTCAGGGGGTGGCATCAGTGCACCACCTGTGGACATGCCCAGGCATGGCCCTGGTGTGCAGCACCCACCCTCAAGGGGTGCTGCCCATCAGGACTGTGAACACGGTGAGGGACAGCATGCCGATCAGGCAGATGACCTCTTAGAAGAGCACATCCGCATACTCGAAAATTCAGTTGATCAGCAGTTGCAGCTTGTGATGATGGCGGATGCACTCAGTGTGGCCCTGCGCCAGACAGAAGAGTGGTGCAGCAGGGACACCGGTCTACTCCTGGCAGAGATGGACCGGATGCCGGAGGATGTGACCGCTGCCATTGACAGGCTGACACAGACAATCACAACTGCCATGGCCACAGTGGGCACACACTTATTTTCCCATGCATCGCAGACACCATGCAGTGCAATGTCCACCCCCCACTCCCAGTGTCATGTGACACCCTCCTTGTCAACACCGGGTTCAGCTGTGGGCACCCTGAGCATGCCTGGTGCAGGCATGTTCAGTGTACTGCAGACCCCTGCGTGAGCACAGTCGCGTTCATGCAGTGGAACCCCTGAGAGACCGTCAGTGCTACCCCATGAGGCCATTGGTCAGCCTGTCACTGCTGGAGGGTCTTGGTGGGGCCACCCACACATCTGTGATGGCCGTGGCACTGTGACGTGTGACTGACCTGTCTCCCACCAAGGCTACTGTCTAACGCTACCCTGTGTGCAGTGTGTTGTTCAATGTGCAATGCACAGGTGGGGTACTCGGCCCTGCACACACATGCACACACACACACACACACACACACACACACACACACAAACACACACACACATTCCATCTGCACATCCTCCCTGCTGCTGTCTGCTGTGGCATGTGCATGATGATGATGCCTGCATTGCACTGTCTGCCACTGTGCAATGGTGCCCAGCGTCTGACACATGCAGAATGACAGGCACTGGGCGTGATGGTCTGTGGACGTGTGTGTGGCTGGTTTGGCGGTTGGGGTCGTCATGCCTCCTACCCTTTGTGCATGTCTTGTGGGGGGGGTGTGTGTGTGTATGTGTGTGTGACCACGTGCCATGTTAGACCTTGCCCAACCCTGTCGGCATGTGTGGTTCTGTGCTTGGCCAATTCCCTTTACGACATGCACCCCTGGGGTTTGTCCATGCGTATTTGTGGGTTGTGCCCTTGCCACTGGTGGTTGCACATGGCCCCATGGCTTACCTGGGTTGGTTGAAGTGCTACTCTGTGATGGTGTCCTGGTGCAGCTGTGCCATCCAGATCAGTCAGGGGTCCCTTCAACCAAGGGGGGGGCTGCCCATCACCATCTTCACCAGTGTCCTCATCGTCCCCATCGCTGTTCCCCTCTTTGACCTGTACAGCTATCCCACAGTCGTTGTCCATGTTGTGCAGGATGCAACAGGTCAGGAATAGCCCACAGGCCTTTGAGGGGCTGTACTATAGGGCACCGCCAGATGTGTCCAGGCAATGGAAACATGCCTTCAGCATCCCCAACACCCACTCAATGACATTGCGTGTGGTGGCATGTGCCTCATTGTAGCGTTGCTGTGATGGGGTCGCAGGCCACCGGTATGGTGTGAGCAGCCAGGGACAGAGTGGGTATCCACTGTGACCTGTGTGTAGAGGGTGGAAATTAGTTTGGCAATCAGCTTTGTCCTGCCATGGGCCATCTAGGCCAGTAACCATGTCACCACTGACTAAGCCCCTCCCAAGCTCCATGTCTTTCTGTGTGATATGCATACTCACCCACTAGGTGGCCAGTGGGAATGTCCCCACTCTTGAACCTGTGGCACAGTGCAGACTGGGACCAGATGAAGGCATCATGTGCTCCCCCAGGGTGCGTGACACAGACATTGATTATTCACCCCCTGGCATTGCACATCACCTGGCAGTTGATGCTTGCATACCCCTTCTGATTTATGTATGCAGCCCCTTCAGGGCCAGGTGGTGTGTGGATGGCCACATGGGTGCAGTCTATTGCCCAGAGCATGCCAGGCATAAGTGCTACTCTGTGGAACTCCTGTATGTTTGCTGTGCACTCTGCCGGTGTGCTGGGGAAATGGATGTACTCTGCAGCTTGTGGCAGCAGTGCGCTGAGGAATTGGGTGAGAAGGCATGATGCAGCCAACTAGGTTATGCCTGTCATGTCCCCTCTTGGTTTCTGGGAGGTACCCATGGAGAGCAGGCACATGACAGCTGTCACTTTGGTCTCCATTGACAGAGCATGGCTCCGTTGTATGGATGCCTGCATCACATCACTGCACAGCTCACAGTGCCACCTCAGGATTGCCCAGTTCAGGCAGTACCAGCTCACAAGCTCAGTATCAGTGTACAGCTCAAAGTTGGTGCAGGCTCGGTACCGCCTGTTGGGGGCATACCGCCGACGGGCCCTTCCACGGCCACACTCCCCTGCTGCCTGCCTTCTCACCCCCCTCATTACTGCCTCCATCTGGATGGTGGCACTGGCCATGTCCCTGGCTTGTGTTACCCCCCCGGCAGCTGTTTTACTATTCTCCCCGCTGTCCTTACTGCTACTGCCCCTGCACTGGAAACACCTGCCAGTAGTGGCCATACTGCCCAATGTCTGTGCCCTCAGTGCTGTGTGGCACTTCCCAATTTTGTCCTGTGCAGTGGCACAGGCTCCCCACACCTTCCCTATTCCTGGTGGTTCCAGGTGCTCTGTCCTGCTCCTGCCCTGTCCTGCTCACGGTTGCTGTGTGCCTGTGTGCCTGATTGTAGTTCACCAACATGTGGCTTCCCTGTAGCATTCTTGCACTTCTCTCTTGTTCCTTTTTATTTTGGATCATTTCCACTATCGCACAACTTCCGCTTGCTCCCCTATTGCTCATGGCACATGTTGTTGAATATTGCACTGCGCCATTTATTCATGGTTCCTCCCCCTTCAGTTGCACATGCATTCATTACCATTGCGCTCTTGCACATTGTGATTTGGGGGGCACATCTGCCTCCCACTGAATATCAGACAATGGTACATTTTCGGACTTGCGCTGGCGCATCCCTATTGCGCATGGCACAACCCTTTCGAATATCTGAGCCATGAGATACAGGACAGGATATTGTCTAAGAGTGGCCCCAGGTATTTAAAAATGTCAACTTGCTCCAACTTTAAGCCCTTAGTTGTCATTAACAATGTCAAAAGGGGATACTTCTTTCTTCAGATAAGAGCTATTGAAGATCATGGACTGAGTTTTCTTATAGTTAAAGACCAGATTATTGTTTAAGAACCAATTTTCAACAAATTTGAAATTGGATTGTAGGTCTAATCCTAGTTTGCTTATATCAGAGTGTCTAGTATAGATTAACACATTCTCTGCATACAGAAGACCATTGCCAGACTTTAAGACACCTGGCAACTGATTTTGAAACTGGTCAGATTGCAGTGAGACCAGAATAGAGCCTTGAGGCACTGCAGTAGATACAGTCCTGTCATCTAAAGATGCACCTTCAAGTTTTACTCTTTGTGTACCTTTTGACAGTTTGCTTTAAATCTAAGTTACTATGTCCAGAGACAGACTCAGATTATATAGTTTGTTAAGCAAATGTTTATTGCTGACAGGATCAAAGACCTTTGTCAAGTCAATATAGATAGTCTCAACCATGTCACTGCTGTCCACAACGTCATGAAGACAGTTGGTGTACTCAAATCAAAGCAGTATTGGTGCTACACAACTTCCTGAACCTGTGTTGGTGGGCACCCTGGACATCATATTTTTCTAGGTGAGAAATGAGTTGGTCAAAACAATTTTCTTATCGGTCTTGTACAGTGAGAGGGGATAGAGATCAGCCTGTAACTTGCTAAGTTTGTTCCATGACCACTCTTTAATACAAGTGGGACCAGTGCAGATTTCCATTTCTCTGGGAACTGAGTGTACTGCAAGGGAAATTGAAAAAAATATATATGGCATATGCTGGCTTATCCAGTACCACAGCTTGTAGATTTATAGTATAACTAGAGTGCCTTCCTCCACCCATTCTCATCTTGCCAACAATAATTTTAATCTATTTTAAGGTATCGCTTTCAGAGATTGACCTGAAGTAAAATTTAGGATGTCCAGTATCTTGTTCCCTCAGTTGGTTTGGATCCACCCCAATGCCGTTAAGAGTTGTAGTGCAGGACCTTATGGGATATAAGAGCTTCAGTCTGTAAAAGCCACATTAAATCTGTTAGCAATCTCCGTAGGGTCTACAGTCTCTTTGCTATCAATTCTCAGCATTGTTTTGGATTTCTTTTCTTCCTTATGAGTAGTTCTGAAACATTGTTACAAAGAACATTTACTGGTATTTCAATTTTGGGTTTGTTGGGCCTTGCAGAATTCTGATTTTTTTCCAATCTTATCCTCCTTTTCCACTTGTTTCTTAGTAATTTAATTACCTGTCATCCCCAAGACAAAATCAAAGCTGAGCCAAATAGCATAATAGTCATAATTTTAATGATGTCCACAATGGAATTGAAAGGATCATATTTTACCTCAGTGTGGATGACAGCACAATACCTTCTACTTTCCTGTCACTTGGCCCCCCAACCTCCTTGTGTCAAATTTTCATGGTGTAATCATCTGGAGACTGCTCTTGCATGCTCTGTAGAAGTCAATAGGGAATCTTTATAAGCTCTGTTTTATATTATAAAGTGTAAACTATTTCAAAGCAAATGCACTGTTAGTTTGAGCAGAGGTTTTGGTTTTAAATTATTTTAAATATTATCCTCCCTCCCTCTAAAATATAAAAAAAAACAAATATTCCATTGTTTTGATAATGGTACATTAAAATATCAGCAAAGTAATCAGACTGATAATGTAACTGAGGTAAAATACAATCTTTCCCCTTCCTTTGAGGACAGTTATCTAAAGTATGACTTTTTGAGTATGGCAGTTGCTCCTTAAAATGAGCGTTAAAACAATAAACAATGACAGGTCATGTGGGAAAACCAAGCCTCAGGTGCACTATGAGACATAAGATGCAGCTGTAGCTTTATGTATTGTTCTTATATTTCTAAACATTTTGATTCCATAGCTAGAACCATTTTTTGTCAGAAAAGCTAGCTTTGACTTCCTTTTGCTATTTGCAGATTATGGGTTTAGAAGAATACTCGTATGAAATACTGACTTAGTCTGACATTAATAATCATTATACAATGGGTCAGGAGTTTTCTTCATTCTGATTGGCTGAGAAGTATCATTTGCCATGTACTTATCAGCACATATTGTGGCAACTGGTACTGTGTACAGTATGCCAACCAGGAGGCAGCACAGCCAGAAATCCATGCCTGCCTGAATGTTTTTGAAAATTTCTGACAGCCATGTTAGTGAAGTCATCACTCATAATAGGCACTACATGTCCTAAGACACAAAATAAACTTGACAACAAGTAGAAATAAATTTCAGTCCCCAACTTACACCTAACAAAGACTTCACACATTTAAGAAGCAGTTTATATGGATATCCAACCTCGTTTAACATGTTCATTGCAATTTTCTTTTTACAGTCCTCTGATCAATGGCCCCAACTTCACAGGGTTTCCTGTTCTCAACTGAATATATACAGTAGATCTGCGGCCCACCTGCCACTGACGCTGTTGGTATCACCCATGTCTTCCTCCTGTAAGTGCTTACTGTTGCAAAATATGAAAAAAGATTCCCCTTTTGAATGTCACCAGATCTTACACAGCAATACTACCCTTAATCTCTTGCAACTCTTCTATCAGCGAATCTGGAAGTAACTGAAGCAACTGCCAAAACACCTGAATGCCATGATCTCCCCAAGTATTCAATTCAAAAAGGTCTTTTAATGCAAACAGCTTGGTGGACTGAAGCAAAATCCAAAACACCTGAGTGCCAGAATCTCTCCAAGTGCAAAAGATTCCCTTTTTGAGTGTCACCAGATCTTACACAGCAATACTGCCCTCGATCTCCTGCAGCACTACTATCAGCGATTCTGGAAGTAACTGAAGCAACCACCAAAACACCTGAGTGCCGCAATCTCCCCAAGCACTCAATTCAAAAAGCTTTTAATGCAAATGACTTGGTGGACTGAAACAAACCCAGAAACACCTGAGTGCCGCAATTTCTCCACACGTATGATTCACAAAGCTCCTTTTAACACAAACAGCTTGAGAACATTCCCCTTAATGAAAAAAAGAAACTGTACTGGTGCTTTAGAATATATGCATTGGTGTGTATGTGTCAGGAGAACTACAGTTTACAGTCATCGAAGTTCAGCAAAGGAATCTGCATGCAGGCACTCTCTACTGGAAGCTGAACATTGCACTACAATACAATACTTTAATAGGCAGACTATTTTACTATAAAAAACAAATGAAACCTCATTTTTTTACATTAATGTATATCCCTTTTATTCCTTCTCTTTAAAAAAATATTTGCTTGTAGGACCCATTTTGTAAGCAGAATAATACACTCTGATGTGTGGTTTATGGCCTGATAAGAGTACTTCCCAGGTGCACCTGAGGCATGCTCTTATCAGGCCATAAACCACACCACATTGTATCTTATTCCTTACATATTAGGCTTTCACAACCAAAGATCATTTGAACAATTGGTTCATTCCATTATGCTTTGGGAGTTAAAATTCACACAAGCTCCATTCACAGTTTCTGAACAGTGTGGAGTGACAACCAGTGTTGTTCACATGTACACACACACACACACACACACACACACACACACACACACACACAAACACACACACACAGTCCAGAATGCTTCACAAACATTAACCAATTTTGTTCACATGAAACATAGAAAGTGACAGAGGGAGGAGACCCAAGGTCCATCTAGTATGCCCAAGATTTCTCTAGACCTTACTATCAGTCCCAGGATTTAGTCCTCCACCCGACTTTTGTCTCTTCCTGATCTCATGGATTTTACCTGAGCCCTTGCTCTATCCAACCCCCACTCAAATGCTGTCACAGTTCTCCCACCACCACCTCGGCTGACAGGCTATTCCAAGGTTCCACGACTCTTTCTGTGAAATTTTTTATTTATTTATTGAAATGTTTCACCAGGAAGTCACACTGAACAACAAGTTGCTCATCTCCCGGTGCGACCTGGGGCAGTACAATTGGATGAAGAATTAGACATACAGTTTAACATTTAACATATCCGAGAAATTAAACATTCAATTACATTTGTAACAAGACATACAGTTAAAAAATATAAATAATCATACAGTCGCATTTTTGACATACCATACAATTAAATATATCATTCCTGTGGAATATGTATTTAATTACAAGTGGCATATCTGAGGAACATAGTACAGAAATTTAATGTAACTTTGGAGCCAACTCCTTACAGGAATGGATCACGGTTAATAGGCCAATTATTTAGCAATTATTGAATGAATGAGGTCCAGTGGGGGGACATCAATGAGGTTAGAGGGAAAGACAGGGGAAACCAGCAGGGTAAAAGAGAACATAAAGATGGGGGTAACATTACCGGAGAAAAGTGAGCCAAAAAAAAATATTTTGTGAAGAGCAAGTTAACACAGGGCTAGTGCAATCTGGGAGTACCTCAGGCAGAACAAAAAGTGCAAATTATTAGCTCAAGTGAACTAATTTATTTGATTATGTGCAGGGATAGGGGACAGGAGAGAGGTGGGGGTAAGAGATAGGGAAGGATGAGTCATACCTGGAACTGGCCTCTGCAGAGTGTGGAGATAGCTGCCAGTAGCAGAATGAGGAGAGGACTTTGAATAAGGGGCAAGAGTAGGCAAGGACAAGTTGAGTAAAGATAGTAGAGGGGATGGTAAAGGGAAGGAGGAGGAGGGGTGGGAGAAACTTGCCTAAGACTCATCCTCTTCAGGATGCTGAGAACCCTGCCAGAGAGCAGAGTCAGGCGAGGATGAGTTAGGTAGAGAGGATAGAGGGGAAAGGGGAGGAAAAGAAGAGTCACTTCCCAGTGCTGGACCCCTCAAGGATGCTGTAAACCCTGCCAGGGGGCTGAACTAGGTGAGGACAAGTTAGGCAGAAAGAAAATAAAGGATGAAAGAAAAGGAGGGAAGAGGAGGGAAAGAAGAAGCTTGCCAAAGACTAGGCCACTCCAGGATGCTGAGAACCCTTCCAGAGTGCAGAATCAGGTGAGGACTAGTTGGGTAGAAAGGATATAGGGGAGAGGGAGTGAAGAAAGAGTAATTTCCCAGTGCTGAACCCCTCCAAGATGTGGAGAACCCTGCCAGGGGACAGAATTAGGTGAGGACAAGTTGGGCAGAGGGAATGGGGGGAAAGAAATAATACTTCCTTAGATCCCTCATGAAGCTCCCTCCCTGTAGCTTCCACTTGTGCCTCTAGTGGTTGAACTGGTTACTCTATTGAATAATTCTGAGTAGGGCACCTTATTAATTTTTCTCATAAACTTAAATGTCTCAAGCATATCCCCCCTCTCTCTCCTAGTCTCCAGTGAGTACACGTTTAGTGCTCCTAGATGTTCCTTGTATGGGTGTCCTTAGAGACCCTGTATCATCTGCATGGTCTCCAGCCTATCCCTGTAATTTCTTGGGTGCTGACTCCAAAACTGGGCACAGTACTACAGGTTAGGTCTCACCAAAGAGCTATAGAGTGGGAGGACCACCTCCCTGTCTCTACTGTTGAATAATCTCCCTATACACTTCAGCATTTGGCTTGCTTTGCTGTTCAGGGAAATTGCTGCAGGGAAAAACAGACCATCTCAGCTATTTTGCACTGTATACTGGCTTCTTCACCCTGCCTGCTTGCAGCCAAGAAAAGCATTGTCATCCACCTTGTGTGAGGAGTTTGCTCTGTTTTTCTCTGACAGAGTGTCGGCCATCTGGTCGGGGATCCTGCCAGGGAGGCACTTGCCCTGCAGTGGTCGGACTGAGGGGCTCTGAGGCACTTCACCTTTCTGGGATGAGTTTAGGCCGGTGGAGGTGTCTGAAGTGACTAAGGTGACCTTAGAGCTGAAGCACATTTCTTGTGAACTGGACCCGGCCCCGACACGTTTCTTAATGGGATATGTTCAGGCTGTCGGGCAGGTGTTCACTGGGATTGCCAGGTGCTTGATGGAGGAGGGGGTCCTCCCTGCTGCTTTGAAAGAAGTGCTGGTGAGGCTCCTCCTTAAGAATCCATCTCTCATCCCTGATGTCCTGACAAATTACTATTCTATCTCCAACCTATCCTTTTTGGGTAAGGTTGTTGAGAAGTTAGTGGCACATCAGCTCAAGGATTGCCTGGTGTTCTTGGACATCTATGAGACATTTCAGTCAGGTTTTTGGGCTAGACATAGCACAGGAACAGCTCTAGTGAAGGTGCATAATGATCTGCTCAGGGCTAGAGATAGAGGATACAGGTCAGTTCTTGCTCTCCTCGATCTCTCCTCAGCATTTGACATTGTGGACCACACTGTGCCTCCTGATCAGCTTTGTGAGTTTTGTGGACTCACCGGTACTGTCATCAGGTGGTTTGAGTCCTATCTCTCCAACAGGGTGCAGCAGGTAGTGATGGGGAATTTCTCCTCCTTCTCCTCCCCAGTGGCCCTGTCTTGTGAAGTACCACAGGGCTCAGTCTTGTCACCGATGCTGTTCACATTGTACATGCTGCCCCTGGGCGAGATCACTCAATAGTACAGCGTGGAGTTTCACTGTTATGCAGATGATACCCAGCTGTAATTGTCCTTTGCCCCAAGAGCATCAGGAGATGTTGAATTTTTTTGTTTGTTTTTTTTCTTAGTTGTTTTAACCAGGAGTAGCACACAAAGCTGAAAGCTTTTTTACAGGAGCTTCTTGGGAGCACAGGTAGTTAAGTGACTTGCTCAGGGTCGCACAGTATGCAAGTGAAAGCTGTGGGATTCAAACCCAGTTCTGGTCTGCTGGATGTCACCAGATTTGCAGCTCAGAGCCTTAAACCACTGTGCTATAGTGCCTCCCTTAACAACTGTCTGGCTAAAATCAATGACTATATGGCTTCCAGCTGGCTAAGACTTAACCTGGCCAAGACAGAGGTACTGGTGATCAAGCCTGGTCGCGGATGTGATGGGTTGCCACCTGGGGCTGATTCAGGGCTTTTCCTTGGTTCTGCTCCATTGGTGTCTTCCCCAAGGGTACAAAATCTGGGTGTGACCCTTGATAACAGATTGACTTTTGAAGATCAGGTGTCATCTGTTGTCAGTAGTGGTTTTTACCATCTGTAGAACATTGCACGTATTAAGCCTCTCGTTACATCCGAGGACCTGCTGACACTATTGCATGCCTTTGTGACCTCCAGGTTTGACTACTGCAACTCTCTGTACTTTGGGGTCATGGGAGGGACCCCTCACAAACTTCAGCTAGTGCAGATCGTGGTTCTTTTGAGGTCCAGTCATGTGACCCTGGTTCTGCAGGCTCTGAACTGGCTGCCAGTCAGGTGGAGGGTCCTTTTCAAGGTGGATCTTCTCACTTTTAAGGCCCTATATGGACTGGGACCTGGCTATCTGTCAGAGCTCCTGACACCTGTATTCTCTCGCTGCTCCCTCTGCTCCTCTTTGAGGGGCCTCCTGGACATTTCCAGGGTTCAGCTCAAGACTTCAGGAGATCATGCATTCAACATCTCTGGGCCAACTCTGTGGAATTCTTACCACCTTTTGTCCTGGAGGCTCTCTTGGTTGAGGTGTTCAAGCAGAGGCTGAAGGCCCACCTTTTTGTCCTGGCTTTTCCAGATTTCTGAGTACATTCTGTTCTAGTACTTTTCTGTGACAGTCTGAAAGTCTTTTAATTCATTTTAATTTGTTATACTAGTATTTATGCATTGTTATTGCTTTATTTATTTATACCGTTTCTCACTATGTTTTGTTATAATTTCTGTTAGGCTTCCAGAGCCTCTGGATTTGAGTGCCCTATAAATAAAATTGCCTTGCCTAAGCCTTGTTGCATTTGCTTGATTGCTTCATGATGTCATTTATGATTACCCCAGGTCCATTTCTTCCTAAGAGGTACTGAGTTTAACCCTGTTGATCCAGTAATCCATCCTGGAATTTCCTTTACTCAGATGCAACACCTTGAACTTCTTTGCATTAAACTTAAGCTGTCAGATCTTAGACCATCTCTTGAGCCTTTGCAAGTCTCTCTGCAGGTCCCTTATCACCTCCTCATTGTCAACTCTACCACCTAGTTTAGTGTCATCCACAAAGAATCCAACCTTGCCCTGCATGCCTTCTCTGATGTCACCATTAAACATATTAATCAGGACTAGGCCTAAGACTGAGACCTGGTGCACACCACTAGTGACATTTACCTCATTCAACCTGACCTCATTGACTACCACTTTCTGCGTCCTATCATCCTATCACAGAGCCAATTTCCCACCCACTTGATTATAGACTCAGCAGTGCCCAGGTCCTCCAGCTTTCTTAATAGGTGGTTGGGCAGCACCGAGTCAAAGGCCTTGCTGAAGTCAAAGTAAGGAGATACACTGGGTGGCCTCTGTCCATTTCCCTAGTCACCCAGTCAAAGAATGCAATGAGGTTTGTCTGGCATGACCTGCCCATTGTGAAGCCATGCAGTCTGTCATCCTGTAGACTGTTCCTTTATAGATATTCTACTAGATCCTGTTTAATTAAGATTTCCATCAGTTTCCCCACAATAGATATGAGGCTAACTGATCTGTAGTTGCCAGCCTCCTCTCAACTCCCTCATGGAGAGGTACCAAATCTGCCTTTCACCAGTCTTTCAGCATGACACCTGTTAAGAGTGACCAGTTGAACAATGTTCCAAGGGGACCACTACCTCCTCAGCCTGCTCCTTTAGCACCCTAGGGTGCAACCCATCAGACCATGGTGCTTTGTCTGTCTTTACGTGCAGCAGTGCCTCTCTAACTCTGTCAGAAGTAATTGACAGAGTTTTTATTTGCGGTGTCCCTTTATTGGCTGCTTTAAGGCTGCTTTCAGGCAGTGACCCTGCATGTTCCTTGGTGAACACTTAGCAGAAGAAGCTGTTCAGAACAGTGGCCTTCTACCTATCTTCCTCAATGGCCTTGCTTCCATCTATGAGTTTGACTATCCCCCCCTTGGTTTCTTCCTTTTCTCCCTCATGTATTGAAAGAATTGTTTGTTGCCAGTTTTGATTCCCACAGCAATCCGAACTTCTGCCGCTGCCTTCACCTTCCTTGCAGTCTTCTTTGCTTCCTTGCTTTTCTCTGTGTACTTGTCCCACCTATCAAAGTTATGGCTCTCCATGTTTGCAGAAAGCTTCCATTTTGACATGAATTACTTTCTTAATCTGGTCAGTAAACGATATTGGTCTTTTGTGTTTTCTCTTTTCTTTAAGGGTCAGATGCAAAGTTTTGTAGCCTCTGCTATGGCTTGTTAAACTATCCTCCAAAATAGAGAAAGTTCCCACTCAACCTTATATTTTCTCAAATATGAAATAAAGAATATATATATATTTATATATATATATATATATATATATATATATACACAATATGCTTATTGATTTTCTTTTTAATTTGTGGCTCCTTTATTTTATGATTTTTCATTGCTTGTGACATTTTGGAACTTAATTGTTCCTTCTTCAGGCATTTGAGCCCTCAATAAAAAGCTAAATTCATTTTTTACAGTCTTGTTTTCGTAATATTTCATAATCTGTAACTGAAAACCCATACAAAAAAGTTTGTGAAATTTTCTATCATTCCAAATGAATTTAAAATAATATCCAATGAAAAGTATATAGATACAAAGATACAAAAGCAGGAGGAACCATCCTGCACTATATGATTCAAATAATTCAAATATTATAAATCTAGCATTCTTCTAATAGGCAGTTCTTATTTTTAAGCAGGACCAGTGCTTCTGGTAGCTTATTTTTAAACTCCTTGTATCATTTCATTTCTCTTTTTTAGAATAACAGAAATAATATAATTAATATGGTTCAACAAACCAGATCTAGACCCACAATATTTCTCTAAATGATTATATATTTACCTTAGAACGCAAATAATCTAAATGCCAGAGTCAAAATGGCGGGGGGGGGGTGGTCTTTCATAAGGTCCCAAATTATCGGTTACCACCTCTGTAAAAAAGATAGGAAAAAGACCTCTTAAGTATAGGCCAGTCCCATGTAAATATCCAAGTTCAAATAATAGAATTAAAATGATTTTTATTCATTGTACCTTTTCTGCATTGAATCACTTACTCTTTTCCTTCATCGTGAATAAATGAATTCCTCAAGAAACCCCGTAACCGCACTTACATTTTCCGATTATCAAAGAGCCTGCTGCCATTTAGCAGAATTCCTAAAGTGACCATTTACAATGAGCTTCTTCTTTCTAGAAGATGAAGGAACCGGGTCAAAGGGTGTATACATGCAAAGGTGTGCTTACGTCACTACTGTGACATCACCCTAAGCGACCCGGTTCAAAAGAAAACCAACTCATGCTGACATGAATCAATGAGTGGTCTCCCTTCAATTTAACTTATCATCACAGTTGATTTTTAAGTTGCAAGGAACTTGTAAAAAAGAGCATAAAGAAATAGACAGAGATCAGTGGAACGTCCTATTTTGTAGTGCAACTATATTCAAAAGAAAAAGAAGGGGGGAGAAGAGAAGATTTAGAAACATTGTATTGCTAGATGACCATAAAAAACAGAATATATATATAACAAAATATTAAGTCATATGAATAGATAAATAGTAGGCAGCGTGACTACAATAAAATGTCAGGAGTTAATATAAAAGCATAATGTTGTAATATATTTCAATCAAAAGTGGTCCAAATCAAAGTTTCATTCAGTCCATACTTCTTTTTGTGGGTCCTTAATGTGAATATCCACCATGCTTCTGTCTTTAGAAGAATGGACTCTTGATTAGCCCCTCTCTTTGGTTCATGTTCTTGTTCCAGTCCAAAAAATGTTAGACATGAAATTTGATGTTTTAATTCCAAAAAATGTCTCGCTAGCGGTGACCTGAGATCTTCTCTTCTGATGCAACTGTCATGTTCACTGATTCTTTGTTTTAAAGGTCTTGTAGTTTCTCCTCTATAGTATAAAGAACAGGGACATATAATACAGTAAATAACATAATCTGAATTACATGTGATAAAACTTCTGATATTATGTTTCTTATCGGTGTATTTTTTTATATACATAGTTGTAATTCCACTGTTACAATGTACACAATTACCACAGGTGTAAAATAATTTTAAATCATGTTTAAGCCATGTGTATGGTAGTTGTTCTGGTTTCCAGTGTTGGGTAATCACCAATTTATTTTTCAGGGTCATTGTTTTCTTAGCCGTTATTATAGGTTTTTGAGAAAAAATATGAGCTCCACTTTCTGTGGCTTGAAGAATATTCCAATTCTTGTTTATAATATTCTTAATCCTGACAAAATATTCAGAAAACTGAGTAAACATAACAGTTTGGTCTGTTCTTGATGTATTAATGTCTCTGTCTTGTAATAGTTTTTCTCTTTGTTTTGAATCACATTTTGTTTTAGCCTGGATCAATATTTCATTTTTATAGCCCCTCTCTTTAAATCTGGCAGTGAGATCCATCACATTTTTTTCATATCTAGTATTGGTCCCTCTATTTCTTTTAATTCATAGCATCTGACCATAAGGAATACGTTCCTTTAAATTTCGTGGGTGAAAACTTCGAGCATGTAACAGTGTATTACTCGCAATATATTTGCAGTATTAATCAGTAATAATTGTCCCATTTTCTTTGATAAGCATTAGGTCTAAAAATGGAATTTGTTTCATTTCATACTTAATTGTGAAAGATAATGTCAAAGTTGCCTCTTCCAAATATTTATGAAATAATTTCAAATCTTGTATATTTCCTTTCCAAATAATCAAAATATCATCAATAAGCCATTTGTAAAGTAAAAGATTGGCTCGATAGATGTTTGCGTCTGATTGAATATATCTTTCTTCAAACAATGCAATATATAAATTGGCATAAGTGGGTGCCAGTGTTGCCCCCCATTGCTGTAGCAGTTTTTTGAAGAAACAATCTTATTTTCAAATCCAAAATAGTTATTCATTAAAACTATTTCTGTTAGTTTCAAAATAAATTCAATATGTGGCGTTCTTGTATATTTTTTAACCAAAAAATGTTCTAAAGCTTCAATTCCTCCATCATGTAGTATGCAAGTATATAAACTCTTGACATCCACTTCAGGCGTTCTGCTAAATAGTGGTGGGGTCTTTGATAATCGGAAACTATAAGTGCTGTTACGGGGCTTCTTGAGGAATTAATTTATTTATGATGAAGGAAAAGAGTAAGAGATACAATGCTGAATATGTACAATGAATAAAACTCATTTTAATTCTGTTATTTGAACTTGGATATTTATATGGGACTAGCCTATACTTAAGAGGCTGTTTTTCCTATCTTTTTTACAGAGGTGATAACTGATAATTTGGGACCTTATGAAAGAACACTATCCCCACCTTTTGACTCTGGCATTTAGTTTATTTGTGTTTTAAGGTAAATATATAATCATTTAGAGAAATATTGTGAGTCTAGATCTGGTTTGTTGAATCATATTGCATATATTATTTCTGTTATTCTAGAAAAGAGAAATTAACTGAAACAAGGAATTTAAAAATAAGCTACCAGAAGCACTATTCCTGCTTAAAAATAAGTACCACCTATTAGGAGAACAATAGATTTGTAATATTTGAATTATTTGAATCATATAGTGCAAGTTAGTTCCCCTTGCTTTTGTACCTTTGTATCTCTATACTTTTCATTGGATATTATTTTACATTCATTTGGAATGATAGTAAATTTCACAAACGTTTTTGTATGTGTTCTCAATTACAGATTATGATGCTGCACATTGAAATATTATGAAAACAAGATTGTAAAAAATTAATTTTGGATTTTATTGGAGGTTCAAATGTCTGAAGAAGGAACAATTAAGTTCCGAAACATCACAAGCAATGAAAAATCATAAAATAAAGGAGCCACAAGTTAAAAAGAAACTCAATAAGCGCGTTGTACATATATATATATATATATATTCTTTATTTCATATTTGAGAAAATATAAGGTTGAGTGGGAACTTTCTCTATTTTGAAGTCATTCTTTGCAATCCAATTTCCTACTTCCTTTTATGAAAAGCATAGAATAAATATTTCAGATTTTTTAATTCGAAAGGGAACCTGGGAGACACTAAGTGGTAATAGTTCAATTTTTCCAGAACGGAACTGGTTTCAAGTGTCACCCTAAACAGATTACATTCTTATTCATTAATGGCTACGTTTTCAGAAATTGGTAAATCCACTGAAAATAAGATCTACAGCCATAAGTATAAATCAAGATGAGGCTAATAGAATCATGGGCTTGGCAAAGAGTAGGAGACAGATAGAAAATATGGAATAAAAAGAGATACCTAAAACTACTATACGGAAACTAGAAAATATGAAAGAACAAGAGGTACAGTTGGGCTGACATGAGATCACATTGTTAGAATATATGAAACAAAAAAGAATCACGAGAGGATTAAGAGTCCTAGTGGAGTCACATCTGGGCTTTTCCCCTGAGGGTTTTCAACAGAAATGGGATGGTATTCCATCTAAATGTTCTTTTGACTTTATGCTTTTGCTTATTAGAACTTTAAATACTGAACAATCCAAGGTTCTTGAAGAAATGCAGACATTGGAAAACACAATTAAAGAGACAATAGAATTAACAGAAGTTAAATTATTATTAGAACAAATTGAAAAATCATTACAAGAATATACCTATATTAAGGGCATCAAGTTAAGAAAATTCAAGAGAGATACTGACAACTATAAAACTGGTACGATATATTCTTGGAAAAAGTCAGAATACTAGACCAATATATATGATTTAAATGATGCAAGGACATCATCAGCAACATCAGACTCAGATAGTCAAGAGTCAAAATATAAAAAGGAAAATAAAACTAGGAGACCATACTATAAATGTAATAGAAGTAATAATTACTATTATAGACCTAATAGGAAATACTTTACACCCTATAGGGAACAATGGTCATATAATTTATTTTTATTTAGTTTTTGTTGACCGGGTAAGTGCACTAGACAAATCCTGCCTATTTTTAGGCACGATCTGGGGAAGGGGGATACATATGAATGCCAATTGACCTTGAGCCAGATTAAGCTGTTAGTGGTATTTTTAGTGAATGACGGAAATTTGGCCAGGACACCAGGGAAATTCCCCTACTCTGCTGGCACTCTGTGGCCAGTAGAGGGCTAGCAGCATGTCTCACTGCATCAGTTGAGGTCTGCTCCTGGAGAGGATGGACGGTGGAGCACTGGACGGGCTGATTACTGCAGTTATGAAGGACCTGACTGGGGACAACGTTCGGGTACTACCTGCACCGGTCCCGATGGGACTTTCGACTGAGGGAACTATGGCTACAGACCTGGTGGATTTACAGGATGAAGTTCATTCACCTTTATTTTGTGCAGTTGCAATTACAAGTCCTCACCTGCTTCAGAGGGCTTCTGTGAAACTCGAGGCTTTGCGACGTGAGCAGGCTAGGGTGCAGGAGGAGATCACTTTTTTGGAGTCGGATTCAGCCGCTACTTCTTCCTTTCACGAGGTGGGTGAGGTTGAGGTGCTGAGGAGGAGGAATTCTACCCCTATCATTCATGGCATGCTGTCTGATGTCGGTTACTGTGGGGACCAGATGGAATCGTGGGTTGCGGTAACCGGTGTTGCTGTGGTGGAGGCTGTTCCTGGTTTGGGGTCGGTCAGAGGAGTGACGTGTTCAGGATGCGATGAGGTGTCAGAGACCGCTGGTGTTGTCATCCCAAGCTCTGCGGAAGTGATTTCTGGTACTGGTGCATCTGGAGTAAGCTCTGCAGCTTTGTTGAAAGACTCTGGTTTTGTGCTTTGGGGGTCGGAACTGCGGTGTACAAACACTGTCCCCTGCATTTTCCAAATGAGCTTGGATCAACAGGAGGGGGTGTCGGAGTTCACCTTCACGAAACATGTGGTATCTGGTAAGGAGAAATCTGGGGAAGACGGGAAGGAGAAGCAGGTGGCGGTGGTATTTGCCAAACGTAACATTGACCACTCTCTTGCTGATGTGGGACTAGTGACTGAACAATGTAAGTATGCTGTGAGTATCCCAGTTTTAAATACCTGCTCTACGGCTTCTGAACCCGAGACTTGGTCACCTGAAAAAGCCTTGCAGGACGCTGACTGGACTCTCAATCGGGGTTCCTGGCATCCCAACCAGAACTGGGATCCTATGTTGAACTTTTCACAAAATGTGCCTGGTTGGCAACCTGTTTTACCTATTGTCTCTAAAAAATCTGGCAGTGTTGGGGGGAGCGTGGCACAGGGTGTGGTACTTGGTCATGAAGCACAGGGGATTCCTGACTGTAGTTCTGGGCTAAATCCCAAAGATTAATACACAAGATAGCCAGCCTTGGAGTGGGTCCCAAGGTGGTAGCCTGGATAAAAAATTGGCTAGACAACAGGACTCAAAGGGTAGTAGTAAATGGAGTACACAGTGATGAAAGGAGGGTTACTAGCGGGGTACCGCAGGGTTCAGTACTGGGACCGGTCCTTTTTAATGTCTTTATAAGTGACATTGCAGAGGAACTGGAAGTAAAAGTATGTCTCTTTGCAGATGACACAAAGATCTGCAACAGGGTTGATACACAAGATGGAGTGGAAAGGATTAGAAGGGACTTGGCAAGGTTGGAGGAATGGTCAAATGTATGGCAGCTCAGATTCAATGCCAAAGAGTGCAAGGTAATGCACATGGGGAACAAAACCCTGGGGAAGCGTACACAATGGGGGTGAGATACTGACAACAGTAAAAATAGAAAGGGACCTGGGGTAATTATATCAGATGACTTAAAGGTGGGCAAGCAATGAGAGAAGGCAGTAAGGAAGGCTGGGGATACTGGGATGTATAGGAAGAGGCATCAATAGTAGAAAACAGGAAGTTGTTATCCCTCTGTACAGACAGTTGGTGAGACCCCATCTGGAGTACTGTGTGCAGTTCTGGAGACCCCATCTCTGCAAAGACATGACAGAGTGGAGGCTGTCCAGAGGGCAACAAAATGTGCAGGGTCTGCACCAGAAGACATATGAAGAAAGACTAAAGGAGCTTAATATGTATACCCTTGAGGAAAGAAGGAGAGAGGGACATGATAGAAACTTTCAAGTACCTCAGGGAATTAACAACGTCCAAGAGGGTAGCATCTTCCAGAAAAGAGATGTGCAAGAACAAGGGCACAATTTGAAGATAGAAGGGGATGGATCAGAGGTAATGTAAAGGAGTATTTTTCACTGAGAGAGGTTGTGGATGCATGGAACAGCCTCCCTGAAGAGTTGTGGGGTCAAGAACAGTGGGGGACTTCAAGAATGCATGGGACAGGCATGGGCAGTCCTAGTGGGGGGTAGGAGGAATTAAGCTGTTGGTTAACTAGGATCTGCAGCTTATCTGTTAGGTAGGAAAATGGGCAGACTAGGTGGGCCAAGTGGTCCTTATCTGCCGTCAAATTCTATGTTTCTATGTTTCTATGTTTTAATCCAGAGGTGGGGTTGCAACCCCCGGGGGTTGGCACAGAAGCTCTTCCCACTATCAGACGTCCTCTTATGTCTGATTTATTTACCTCACAGAAAGGGAGGAAGCTCCTGAGGAATGCCGTCGTGATAATGCTATATAAAGGGGACTGACGTTAGACCTGACAGGGTGTATGTGGGGAAACGGTTATTAAAGGATTCCTTGCACTTTTCCCCTTGGGAGGTGTTTGCATTCATTAATATTTCAGGAGAGGATAATTTTGACGTTAGTTTTCGTTCTGCTTCAGCACTAGATTTATTTTGGGAAAGATATAGTCAGGTTAAGCTTTCACCCATTTGGACATCTTTTTTTGTCATCCCCTTGACTAAACCTCTAATTCGGTTTGTGACGGTCATGTTTCAGAATGAGGGTGTCCATGTGGATGACATTTCTTACTGGCTTGCCTAGAGGTGTGACGTCTTGGGTGCTCCGGAGGCCATTCTGGACTCAGAACAGTTTTGGACCAGAGGATGGAAATTTAAGGTTAAATTGCGACAGACGGACCAAGGGATTGAACATATCTCTAATTCCTTCCTTCTGGGAGAGATGAGGGGTGTGTTTCTATGGGTCAGCCTAGAGCTTGTTATAGGTGTGGGGTGAGGACACATTTGTCTGAGCTCATCGACAGCCACGGTGTGATAATTGCGGGAGGTTGGCCACGGACGCTTTCAGTGTTCTAATCTTACGAAGTGTGACTTGTGTGAAGGGGTGGGGCATGTTTTTTCAGACTGTGTTTGGGTGGCTAAAAATAAAACCTCGATCGGAAACCAGGAATTGTTAATTCAGGTGGCTCAGGATAAAATTGTCCAGCAGGAAGTGTCTGAGGGTATCACCATGGAGGGACATGGGATTTTAGGGTCTACAGGTTCTGATGGTATATATCATAATGTGGTTCCTGAGGACTCTCTTCAGGATGTTCCAGTGGAGGGTTCGGAGGGCTGTGTCGGCCCACCTTCTAATGGGGGTGTGATGGCTGTTAAACCTGTGATGTTGATCCCTGTACGGCGTTCCTCCAGGAACACCAAGGCTAGTTCTGGGCCGAGTCCATTGGAGTTGGAATCTGCTAACCCCTTTTCTGTCTTGGCTACCACTTGGGGGGAGTCTGAAATGGATGGCCAAGAGATTTATTATTTATGGCAGGCCTGCTGTCAATGGGTTTTATATCAGAAACATATGCCATATGAGACTGTGACTTTGTTGATTCAAGGGGCTATGGAAAGGGTTTATCTGCATGATGTGAGGTTTGCATCTCCCAAGCAAGTTAGGATTTGGTGGCAAGGTCTGACTTTCTTTATTAAATATAAATAGATTATGTTAGTTTTGTTTCTTTTTGATATATATTTTAACCACTGTTATGAGGTTAGGATTTTTGCATTTCTTTTCTGTATATTTTGTGGACCTTGCTCGCTGTTTGTATTAATTTTCCCTTTTATTTCTGTTTGGTTTGGTGTGCATTAACATGGTTTGTTATTTGTTTTGATGCTGTTATAATAAAAAATTCCCCTACTCTTTTCGATAAGAGCCATGAGATCTTTAACATCCACCTGAACTACCACCAATCCAGGCAGATGGGACCTCGGTTTAATGTCTCATCCGATAGATGGCACTTCAGAAGTGCAGCACCCCTCTCATGCTGCACTACAGTGTCAGTACTGGGATATTAACCCAAGTGCCAGATGTGGGAACTGAACCCACAACCCTCTGATCTCCCAGCCTCAGAGGTAAGTGTGCTACCTACTGAGCCACTGGCACTGTTGTGTACTGTGAAAGAGACTATTATGATACACCAAGACATGAACCCTGACAAAGAGATCCTTATAGAGGGGGTTTTCAGAGGGACACAGACATGCCTTGGCCATCGAATACAAGGCCAAAGGAGAAAGATACAAGAGGTGGAGAGAGCACAGGGGCAAGGGGAGAGAAAGAGACAAAGGGAAAGAAAAAGACCAAGGAAGAGAAAAAGAAAAAATACATGATACAAGATCCAAAGTCAATTAAATGTAGAGGTGTACAATTTATCTGATCGAACCCTAACTAACACTGAACTACAAGTAAGTTCTAAATAAGGGATTATCATTTAGCATCAGTCTAAAACTTAACCCATTTGAACTCAAATTGGATCTTGAAAAATTCTTCAGAAAATTGCAACTGAGAAATTTTTTCAGTCAAAATGATAAGGACAGCACTAATAAAATGGAACAAGAAAAAATACATCTTTTAAAAAAAGCCTTAGGAATGAAATCTGAATTTGATCCTATCTACTTCATACCACCAAATAGGTATACATATATTGAAAAGGTAAATAAAGAAGTAGAAAAACATATAGAACAGAGTGAAAAGAAAATTCCTAGACACAATTTGAGTAAAGAAGAAAATTTAGCAATGGAAGATCTGGCAAGAGATTTAACTATAGTAATAAAACTGGCAGATAAATGAGGGGCTATTGTTATTCAAAATGTAAAAGACTGCCAAGAAGAATGCTATCAACAACTAAATGACACACTTACATATGAGATGATTCAAAAAATTCCATTTATGGAATTAAACCAACAAATCGAAGACGTTCTACAAGAAGCCACAGATAGAGGCATTATACAGACATGGTTACAGGATGAATTATTTATAAAATATCCCAGAATACCTTTATTTTTTTGTCTTCCGAAGATACATAAAGATCCTATTAAACTTCCAGGAAGACCAATAATTTCTGGGATTGGATCCATTACAGAGCCACTTACAATTTATGTTGATCCTTAAATAAGAACCGCCTATTAAGACAACAGTAGATTTATAATATTTAAATTACATGAATCATATAGTGCAGGTTAGTTCCCCTGCTTTTGTATCTTTGTATCTCTATACTTTTCATTGGATATTATTTTACATTCATTTGGAATGATAGTAAATTTCACAAACTTTTTGTATGGGTTCTCAATTACAGATTATTATGCTGCACATTGAAATATTATGAAAACAAGATTGTAAAAAATGAATTTTGGATTTTATTGAAGACTCAAATGTCTGAAGAAGGAATAATTAAGTTCTGAAATATCACAAGCAATTAAAAATCATAAAATAAAGGAGCCACAAGTTAAAAAGAAACTCAATAAGTGTGTTGTGCATATATATTGCATATATATATATTCTTTATTTCATATTTGAGAAAATATAAGGTTGACTAGGAATGTTCTTTATTTTGAAGTCATTCTTTGCATTCCGATTTCCTACTCCCTTTTATGAAAAGCATAGAATAAATATTTCTGATTTTTTAAGTCGAAAGGGAACCCTGGGAAACACTAAGTGGTAGTTGTTTAACTAGCCGCAAGATGTCTTCTACCTCCAACTTTTCCTGAACCCTGGACAGTTTGTCCCTGATTATCAATTTAATTTTTTTCAAAATCAGCTCCCCTTAAAGTCAAGACCAACTTCTGGGATTTATATTTTTCATCCCCTGGGGATAATTCATACCAAGCAGAGTTGTGGTCACTATTTGCGAGTGGTTTCCCAACCCTAACAGCTCCAAATTTGTATGGACAACATCGAAAATGGCATCCATTCTAGTCAGAGTGCTGACCAAGTGGGTGAGTAGACAGTCATGTAGGGCATCTGTTACAGTTTGTCTTCTCGAATCTCACAATTGGGATACCCCAATCTATGTCTGGCATGTTCAGATTGCCAACTACCACAATATCCTCTTTTGTGCTGCATCTCTAATCTCTTCAACAAGTGCCACATCCCTCTCCTCTCCTCTGCTTGATTTGGCCTCTTGTACATCAACCTAATATAAATCTTCTTTCCTGATGCCAAGCTGAGCTGTGCCCATTGGGATTCAAAACCGTCCCTTTTGTTATCATCAATTGTAGAGGCTGCTATTCCATCATGAACATATAGTACTATCACACCCAGCACCTTTCCTAGCCAGCCTATACAGTGAATAACCCAGGACTGAGGTGTCCCAATCATTGCTTTCCAGGGCCCATGTTTCCATGATGACCACCATGTCCACCTTGGTGTCTGCCATTATCACCTGTAGATTGCTTATTTTGTTTCCCATGCTTCTGGTATTGAAGCACACCCCCTTCCATGGTCTGGAAGGTGTGGCATTCCTCAGTGTTTTTGGTTTCATCTGTTGATTTCCAGTTGCTTCACTCTGTTTATGGCCCCTAAGAATCCACATGCATTGCCCGCTCATTGTCTCTGTTGTGGGTAGAGTGTTCTTTACTTGTTGGGGAGTGTTGGCTAAGTTTCCATCCTTTACGCTGTAACTGATAGTTTTCATAGCTGCAGATTCCCCTTCGCTTAATTTAAATGCCCAGCAAAGATGTCAAACTTTTGTCCCAGTGCTCTTACACCTTCCTTGGAAAGGTGATGTCCATCATATTTGAAGAATCTTCTCTCCCAGAATTCCCTCCAGGTTCCAATGAAGCATTAGCCTTTCTCCATACACTGTCCTTGCAACCAATTGTTGAATTCTTCGACCTCATTGTTCCTGAACTTGTCTGTATGTCCACCTTTGCCTCACACCAGTAGGACCTCGGAGAAAGCTAGGAAGGATGCACAAGCAGCCAACCATTCACTTAGTTTGACAAAGTTCCTCTTGGCCTCCTCTACCATCTGGTTTGCCAGGTCATTTGCCCCATGATGCACCCATACTTCTATTCCTTTCTCTGCTTTGTCACACGCACAAAGTCCAAAATACTTCACAAACTCCAAACAAATATAATTGACACATGAAATCCAATGCAAACAGTTATAGTTAGCATATAAACAAATTAATCTGATGTGCAAACTGACTGATATGACACAGATCAAATCTAGTCTCCAAGCAAATCAAATTGCCTTGCACAGACTGATACACTATAGTTTGCACACAAACCAGTATGCTTAACAAACAGCAAACCTATACAGTATACTGTGCTGCGTAAAATAGTTTTCTCAAGTCAACATGCTTCGTATAAAACAATATATTTTGTTTAAAAATTAATTAATTATGCATGGAAGCTAATATAATTTGAACCCAAATCAATTCATCTCCAGCACAAAAACCATGAAGGTCACACACAAAACAGTATAATATTTAAACAAACCAATATGTTTGATACATAAACTAATATATTTGAGACACAAACCAGTCTGTTATGCAAAGAAACCAATATACATTAATCTGCATGCATCAATGTGTGATGAGCACTACCCGTATGAGTTTTGGCCTGTTTGGTAGCTCTTACTTAATTGCTGAGAGAGTAATTAAGTAAGCAGTAACTCATGACAGGGTATGGAGTTCAGGGCAGTTAATCCACACCCCAGGTGCATTGTGAGGCACAAGGCTGTAGGCCGACTGCCATCACAGCACCCAGAGTGTGGATTAACGGCCAGTAACCCAATACCCTGGAGTGGGTTATTGCACTTATAACATGGGGTAACAACCAGACTGACAGAATAAAGACAGACAAATTTGTAAGTGTTCAAAACTGCAAGATTTATTACATGTCCCTCCACCAATAAAATAGTGCCATACTGCAACTGCTGTAACGTGTGCTAGCAACAAGAGATCAAGCAGTCTGCTGTAGGATGCACACTGTCAGCAGTGTGCAATCAACAGTGGAAAATGTCAGGAGTGCTGGGTAGTGATTGCTGCTTATATTGCTGACACATACCAATCTGTATATGGAATAGGCTGCTCTGACAAGGGGCATACTGAAACTTTTCTGTGGGAAAAGTATTCGAATTCGTCCAGTGTGCACATACAAAGCAGCACTTCTCTGGGACAGACTGGTGAATTTGATAGTCTGCTATGCTACTCCCTACTGTGGACATTAAATATTCAGTGCTACAAAGCATGGCAGACTGAGGATGGCTGCAGACAAAACACAGATGTCTGCTGCAACTTCAAATGATGCCGCTCCTCGCCCACAGTTGGAACTTGTGACACTCATTGCAGGTCATCAACATTTAGCATAGTTGTGCATGAAAAATGAACCCTATGAAAAGGGTCAACAAACACAAGAAAGAGGTATAAATCATTACAAGCAATGAAACTTACAAACACAATTTGATCTAGCACTCTAAATCATCTGCATGTGATCTTATAGCAGGTTGAACACCTTGAAGGGGTTCAGGGTAGACCAAGAGGGCCCTCAAAATGAGGACTAATTCAGACTGGTGTGTGAAACCAGTGTGGCTGTTCTATAACAAGAAATGCTGGGGGATATCCCTTAGGCTTGCAAGGTTCAGGGGGCTGAGTGACTGTATTGTGATGCAAGGAATGGGCCCCAGATCTGATCATATTTGGGGATGGAGCTCTGAGTGAAATTAGATAACCTCTTGTAAGTGGCCACTTGTGCTAAAGAGTTTAACAGCTCGACCAGGGTGGGGCTCTCTGCAGTGCACTATCTTATCAGCAGAAGTTTTTTGGTCACTGCCCCTAGTGAGGTTAACCATAGGGCCTTAGGGTCTGATCTGCTGTTCTCTGCCGATGCACATCCCAACAGGAGCAAGGGAGGGTCAATAACAGAGTCCGGGAGAATGTCATGCGCCATGGCAATGACTTGATCCCAAAAACTTTTTATATGGGAGCATGTCCATAGAAAGTGGTAGCGGTGTGCCCCATCCTGCCCACATCTCCAGCAGATATCATTTCGTAGTTGGCCCAGCCTTTTGAGTTTTGCTGGGGTAGAGTACTATCGATGTATGGTTTTGTTCATAATCAGGCGTGCCTTTCCATCTCTGCATCCCTGATGGGTCCTGTACCAACAATGGGCCCACTGCCTGTCAGAGATCTGAATGTCCAGCTCCACCTCTCATCAAGTTTTGGCCTATATGGATGGGACTGGTTGAGTGTCTCTTAGGGACCAGTATATCCAACTGACTCTACCCTTGTTAAATTTCAGCCTGATTGTGAATGGGGATAGCATCTGATTGGGGCTATGCAGAGAGTTAATTAGTACTGTGCCCTTGATTGCATCTCTGAGTTGGAGATATCTCCAAAAATGTTGTGCTGGTAAGTGGTATTTCTCCCTCAAAGCCTGATAAGTGTCCACTATGGTAATACCAGGTACCAGTAGGTCACTGATCAGGCCTAGGCCCAGTGCTTGCAAAAGTCTCCAGTGGACTGGGATCCTGGCTATGGTAACTTTTGGGTTCTCCAAGAGCTGCATGTGCACCCATGGGGTTGGAGGGGATTGCAATATGCTGTGTACCTTCTTCTAGGACTTAACAGACAACAAATTGGGAGGAGGGAAATTTTGTGTATCATGTCTCCCTGCATAAAGCACAGTTGTGGGAGACGGAGAAACAATGACCTTTGATTCAAGACCCACTCATAATGGAGAGGCCTCCTCCTGATATGTAAACCATTAAACAGTTTGTGCAGTAGTAAATGCCAGGTGGTATCCCAGAAACCAGGGTAGGCCCCATCCCTCCTGTTCCAGTGTTGTCTCAGCTTCTGTCAACTGAAGCAGGAAGGGTGCACCTCCCAGAAGAACCCTCCTATCTGGGTCTCAATCTTCTGGAACCATTTCTGGGGGACGTACATGGGGGTGTGGGCCATGGGAATGTGGGCCAAGAGATATAGAATTTTGGGCACTATTATGAGTTTGATGGAGTCTATTTTCCCCTCCAGTGATAGCTTCAGTGGTTTCCATCTATCCAAATCATCTCTAATAGTTGTCAATAAAGCCCCAAAATTGGCCTTATGGGAGGTGGTCAAATCTGAATGGATTACCACACCCAGATATTTGATACCTTCTGGGGACCATTTTAGACCCTGAAAAGCAAGCGGCTGGTTGCCTCTGGCTGCATTCAGGGGCAAAACCTCTGTTTTAGTCTGATTTACTTTAAGGTCTGAGGCAGAGCTGAACCTATCCAGCAACTGCAAGACATCAAGGATGACTGGAGGGGTATATGTATAGAAAAACAGAGCACTGTTTGGCCGGTTGCAAGCCCTAAATTGCTTGGACCCAGCACAGACCATTTACTTAACACAGGTTAGCTATTCTCTTCAAGGGACAGGCGTGGAGGCTCAATAGGGCACTTTCACACAAATGAACAAACTACTTAGACAGGACATCAGCCTGACAATGGGCTTCGGGGAACCCAGGAAGACATAATGTAAACTCCAAATTTGAGGGGGGTTACACTTTTCCCTGCCTGAAATAGCTTGGCATCCACATCAGGCCTACCCACACTACACAATCTCTGTATAGAAAACATTATACGTAAATACATGCATGTTTCATTGGTATACCATAAAATAAATTCTGATGGAGTGGTGAAGATAAACTGGTTATGACAGCAGCACTACTATACTTTCCATTTGACAATGAACTCTGCATAAGAACACATTACTTTTTCATAAACAGATTAACAGATTCAAGTAGTTAAGCACATTATTCGTACAACCCTTGTTTATACTACCTCCTGCACAATAACCCACATGACTTGGGACCTGTCCCTATCAGCTATACTTGGGCTACATGGGGCAAGGACATTAGTATACTGATTGGAGTGCTTCACTATTAGTTTTCAGGTGGCAGAGTAGCCTACTTTTGGAAGAGATGTCTCAGAAATATACACCCCTTTGTGAACTACATTTATTGTGAGATCTACAGGCCTTCCTGGGGAGTCATAACTAAGGCACACTACAGGTTTTTTGGCTCTTCCAGACTTTCTGAAGGGGGCAGGCATAGGCTCAGTCCTTTCAGCATTTGCACTTTGGTTGATCAGTTCTGGCTCACTGTCCATCAATAAGTCAGCTTCTGATGAAAGGATACCTCTGCACTGGCTGTCTGTTGTGGGAAAGGAACACTTTCATTATCTTGCTCAGTTAGTTCTGGTTCAGCATAAATACTTTCATTAGCTTGTTCTGAAATTCCAGGTTTGTCATCAAGAGGAAATTCCATGGAATTTACATCACGTAACACATTGCTAATACTGTCAACATCATCATCTTCATTAACATCATTGTCCATAACACTATTAGAATCATTAGTTTCAAACAGTTTAAAACTACAGTATCTAGTATGTCACCAGCTTTCCTCTCTCGGTCAGAATTTACCTCTTGAGGCTCAGTTAGTTCCATGAGACGCACTTTGCACCTTACTTTCAGGGGGCACAGGGGCTGTGGAGAAGACTGGAAGATTAAGCATTCCTGAGGGTCCAGCTTTAACTCCCATATTACACAGGGGGTTTCCTTGAAACAACTGACTCAGTTAATAAGATGGATAACAAGTGGCCTCACACTCACGGTCATCAGATTCACACTTGCAGTCGATTTCATTGAGTGCATGTTTGATGGAAGGCCTTGAATCTTTAACAACCGGAAGAGAGGTTAACTGTTTCTTTTTAGGAGCAGCTCGGCTTACAGTCCCAGGAGGGGCAATATCTTGGGGCATTGTTTTCACAGCTCGTGGCTCATTTTCTGGACATACTGTACCTTGTAAACTGGTAGCTCTTCCAGCTTGCTGACAACAGTGTATGGGGTATGATGCCACCTGTCAGTTATCTTGTGTCTTCTGTGTAGTCCTAAATTTTTAGTAAACTTGATCTCCAGATTGCAGTTCTTGGACCTTGACAAATCTGTCGTACCTTTCTTTGTTCCCTAAGTTTCTTTTGGCCACCATGATATGGGCTAACTGGTAGGCATGGTTTAACTGAGCTTTTACTTTCTGTACATACTGGAGGTAGTTCTCTGCTTTGACTCCATAAGGGGATATTCCAAAACAAATGTCTACTGGCAACCTTGCTTCTCGACTGAGCATCAAGTGATAAGGGGATAACCCAGTTTCATCATGTCTGGTGCAGTTACAGGCATGAAGTAACGTGCTTATCTGCTGACTCCATCTTGACTTATCTTTGGGATGAACTGCCCAGCATGTCTAGTAACATGCAATTGAATTGTTCAGGATGTGGATCCCCCTGATTGCAATAATGAGTAGTTTGAGACTTTCGTCCCCCACCCCCCAGAGCAAGAGCATCTCTTTAATCAGATGGCTTTCAAAGCCTCTTCCCTAATCAGATTGAAATCTCTGGTGGGCACTGTAATGGACAAAGAACTTTTCTATTAAAACTTTTGCCACAGCGGATGCCTTTTGGTCCTTGGTTGAATAGGACTGGGCGTAGTGAGTAAATGATCAGTCACTACCAGTACATTACCAATATTCTTTTGATCTGGTTCTCAGCACAAGATACCAATACACATAAACTCCATGGAGGGTCTAGGAGATAATGGCAATTGCGGAAAGTTGACTGCCATTAGGATGAATGTACATCAGCAAAAATCCATTTCACTGATGTACACTCCTGGAGCATGGCAAAAGGGTGCAGGGAATTTTTTTTGTTTATTTATGCGGGGGGCCCTCTCTCCCCTCCCCTTCTGCCCACTGCGCAGTGTACTCGCTTTCCCCTGTGTGCGCATATACATATAGTGACAGAATGTCGCTAAACCAATATTCACCCTCCTATCCACTAGCCCTCAGAACAGGTGCCACTATTTGAGTCGCCCTTTTTGTAAGCGCTCAATAGCGATCGCCCTTCTCACAGGATACCCTCCATGGATGGACTGGTGGAAATGTTAACTAAGAGTGAAACCCTCTGGGGCTGAGCTTTCCAGTGCAGGCAATGTGTACATGTTCTGATGTGATTCTCAATGTCAGCTCCCATTTTTGGCCAGAAGAGTAAGCACAGGCCAGATCAGCAGTTCTGTCACAACATAAATGTCTCATCTGGTCATGGAGGCACGTAGGACCACATGTTTAAAAGCTGTAGGTAATACTAGCTGTTGTTTGGCAACTTGACCTTGTCTATTGGTAGTCTCTCTGTAGAGCAGTTTGTTGTCCAACTTCAACCTGGGCCCTTCTCTGAACAGCAGAGCAGTTCTGGGATCTTGAAAATGAAGTTTAGACACATTTTTCACAGCATTTTGTCCCTACTGTGGACATTAAAGATTCAGTGCTATCAGAGCATGGCAGACTGAGGATGGCTGCTGACAAGACACAGACATCTGCTGCAACTTCAAATGATGCCACTGTCCCCCCACACTCAAAACTTGTGACACGCATTGCAGGACTAACATTAACATGACACTTCAAAGCGGGAACAGGTTTTTTAACATAAGGGAGACATCCAAAAGCTCAGTCTGCAGTGTGCTAATATGTCACATACAAAGATCAGAGATGAAAGGGAGAAACTGGGAACAATAACATCAGATACACGTCAGAGATGAAAGGACAAAACTGGCAACAGTGACATCAATGTGGCAAGATGTAACTTTCATGAGCAAATGGAAAAGTTTTACCACATCTCAGACTCCATTGGCAACCAGAGCTCAACCATGTTCACTTGCTGCGGTAATGGAATTGTACTAGACCATTAATTGTAAAGTTTTGAAGGTTAAAGCTGGGGATCATGACATCTATGTTGGGACACCTCATGCTGCAGGCTGGTGTGCTGTTTTGTGAGGTGGCCTCTTTTCTGGGTGACACTTGCTTTGTTGGGGGGGGTTCTTCCAAACTGCTGCTAGACTGTCCAGTGACACTTACTTTTTTTGGAGGGGGGCCTCTGCCACATTGCTGCTAGACTGGGGCTGCTGAGTTGGGTACTGTGCCACAGATTTCTGACTGTGTGCTGCTGTCTCCCTCCAATAAGTCCTGTGCTAGGCTACTTGTGCTGTTTGAAGGTGGTCATGGCTGAACGTCAGCTGTTTCAGTGGAGCTCAGAAGTGTGCTCCACTTCTCTCGGTCAGTTTTGGAGGCGCTCCAATAGTTATGGATGCTGGTCTTGGAGCAGTACCTTGTCACACTCATTATTTCCTGTGAAGACAGGCCCACATTGAATAAGATTTTCACAGCAGTACTATGAATGCAGTGGTTCATGTACTACTATGACAACCCTGTTTCTGCTGAGATTTTAGCCATGAGGTCTCCTAGGTGATTAACATCCATGGGTTGGTGGGTGCCCCGGTACTGATCATGGAGATGCATCACTCTTTTGGGATGTAAGTACTGGGAGGGTGCATTGGGTGGGCATCTGCTGATGAACTTTTTATAGATTTATTTTTTTTTCCATCAAAGAAGTTTTATTGATTTTACAACCATTCACTCAATAAACAACAACACATTGACCATTTATATCAATATTTTTTGAGCTGGATAAAATAAGCCCCCCCCCCATGCCTACTACTCTCCCACCCCTACTCCCCCACCCACCCAAACGACTTGTAGTGTTAAAAAGGTATGTGTAGCCATGAAAAATAAACACATTTCAACCTGAATACTGTCCATTAAGATAATCATGGAGGTACCCGGGTTTGTCAACAAAGAAAAATCAGGACAGGTAAAGAGCATACAATTTCCCCCATCTTTTGATAAATGAGGATTTATGATGGTGAACACTAGCAATTAACTGTTCTGCTCTAAGGGCAAAATATATTTCATGCAGCCATTCCAAGTAAGTAATGGATGCCTGATCCGACCAATGTCTAAGCACAAGCTTTTTAACTGCCAGTGAGATGAGAGCCATGTGGTACCTTCTTTATTTTATTTTTGTAGATTTAAACAGGGCAGTGTGGGTTCCTGGGGTCAATGAACAGTCAGCCTTGCTGAATTTCTTTGCTGAGCTCATGGATGTCATGGTGGTTTTTTGTATGGGGATTAGAGGGGAGCATTAAATATTCTTTCCCATATGGATCATGCTTCACTGTGAAGGAGTTCTGCGTAAGCTGGTGGACTCCCTCTATCTCATGGCGAATGCATTCCAGATGAATTTTGAAACACAGATGCTTCATAAGTCCTGATGTTGTATTTGGAGATAAAGCATCTGATGGCCTGAGGATCTGTAAGTCTGTCTCGGTGATTGTTGGATGGTATGCAGGATGGTCTTGTCCATCTTTGCAAATCTGCTTGACAACATCAATATGTAACCAATAGGTGGCATTCAGACTTGCAGTCGATTTCATTGAAAGCATGGTTGATGGAAGGCCTTGAATCTTTAACAACCAGAGGAGAGGTTAACTGTTTCATTTTAGCTGCAGCTTGGGTTACAGGCCCAGGAAGGGCAATACCTTGGGATGCAGAATAGAAGATGACTTGCCCAATGAGTAACAACTGATTTCTGTGCATTGTTTTCACAGCTTGTGGGTTATTTTCTGGACACACCTTGTAAACTGGCAGCTCTTCCAGCTTGCTGACAACAAAGTATGGGGTATGATGCCACCTGTCAGATAGCTTGTGTTTTCCATGTAGTCCTAAATTTCTTAGCAAGACTTGATCACCAGATTGCAGTTCTTGGGCCTTGTCACATCTGTCGTGCCTTTCTTTTGTTGCTAAGTTTCTTTTGGCCACTGTAGTTTGGGCTAACTGGTAGGCATAGTTTAACTGAGCTTTTAGTTTCTGTACATACTAGAGGTAGTTCTCTGCTTTGACTCCATCTGGGGATATTCCAAAACAGATGTCTACTGGCAATCTTGCTTCTTGACTGAACATCAGGTGATAAGGGGAGAACCCAGTTGCATCACTTCTAGTGCAGTTACAGGCATGAACTATCATGCTTATCTGCTGATTCCATCTTGACTTATCTCTGGGATGAAGTGTGCCCAGCATGTCTAGTAATGTGCGATTGAATTGTTCAGGCTGCAGATCCCCCTGAGGGTGATAACAAGTAGTTTGAGACATTCATATCCCCCCAGAATGAGAGCATGTCTTTAATCAGACGGCTTTCAAAGTCTCTCTCCTGATCAGAGTAAATTCTCTGGGGGGGCACAGTAATGGATGAAGAACTTTTCTATTAGAACTTTTGCCACGGTGGATGCCTTTTGATCCTTGGTTGGACAGGCCAGGGTGTAGTGAGTAAAATGATCAGTCACTACCAGCACATTGCCAGTATTCTTTTGATATGGTTCTCAACACAAGAAGCCAATACACACAAGCTCCATGGGTACACTAGTGGAAATGTTAACTAAGGGTGCAGCCCCCTAGGGCTGAGCTTTCCTCTGCAGGCAATGGGTACAAGTTCTGATGTGAGTCTCAATGTCAGCACCAATTTTTGGCCAGTAGAAGTCAGCACGGGTCAGATCAGTAATTCTGTCACAACCTAAATATCCCATCTGGTCATGGGGGGCATGTACAACCACACCTGTAAAAGCTGTAGGTAATATTAGTTGTTGTTTGGTAACTTTACCTTGTCTATTGGTAGTCTCTCTGTAGAGCAGGTTCTTGTGTAACTTCAACCTGGGCCCTTCTCTGAACAGCAGAGCAGTTCTGGGGTCTTGAGAATGAAGTTTAGATACATTTTTCCCAGCATGAATGGCATCCAACACAGGCTTAATCATATGATCTTGGGATTGGGCCCACTTAATATTGTTAGGAGTAAGTTGAGGCAGAGTATTGAGATCCAAGGCTACAAGATGGCAGTAGGCCGCAGGGTGGGCCACAGGAACACAAGTGTCAGGAGGGCCCAGACAGCTCACCAGGCAATCAACGGTTTCAGAGGATGGGTGTTCATCTTTATAGAGCTTCTGACAAAGAACTTTAACAGATTGTACAGACATTCTCCCCCACTCAGAGTTGGTGTCAGGTTTTCTTGAGAGGGCATCAGCATTAATGTGATTCAGGCCTGGTTGATACTCTACTGAATAGTCATAGGTGGAGAGGGCTCACAGCCAATGGTGCCCAGTGGCATCCAACTTCAATGAGGTCTGAACATACGTGAGGGGGTTGTTGTCAGGTTTTACTAGGATTTTTGATCCATAAAGATATTTGTGAAATTGATCTATGATGGCTCATTTTAGTGCAAGGAACTCAAATCTGTGTACAGGGTAGTTCTTTTCTGACGGTGTCAGTATCCTGCTGGCAAATGCTACTAGGAGTAATCCTTCACAATACTCCTGGTACAGTACAACACCAAGTCCCCTTAAGCTGGCATTAGTATGTGACACATAAGGCTTAGTGGGATCTGCATAAGCAAGGACAGGGGCATGGGTAAGTTGGTGAATGATATCATAAAAGGCAACGTCACACTCTTAAGTTCACCTTGTCCCAAAAAGTTAATTTGTTCGAAAATAGACTTTCTCTTCCTCTTAAACAGCATTCCTTTTGTATTTTCGGTTTGTTGGTGGATAACCTTGAGTTAAGTTAAGTGAAGGGTGAATGACTTTAGCACAATCTTTCATGAATCAGTGATAGTAGCTGCAGAACCCCAAGAATCTTTGCAGTTCCTTAAGATTGTCAGGCTGTGGCCAGGTGGTCAAGTTTCTACTTTGCTTGGATATGTTTGAATTCCTTCAGATGACACAATGTGGACAACGTATTTTAGAGATTGCTGGAAGAATTGACACTTGTCGATAGATACTTTTAACTCATTGTCTCCTAGCCAACACCTGTAGGCATCAGTAAAATACACTGGTGTGTCCTGAGGATGCTAACAGAAGTCAGCTACTGACTTCCTGTGTGCCCTGGCAATGTCTGGAGAAGTCACTTATATATTTTAATATATAATGTAACAGAATATAATATATATTTGACTGCATGGCACTGTTGAAAAGGTAATTTTGTGCTGAACAACTTTGCCACTGATATTCTGTGTATATCATGTATACTTTAGGAGTTATTCTTATTTGTTTATGGTATGGTGTGTATGCCTTATGTTGCCTGTTTTAGTGAAAAAAAAAAACATTTTTTTTTGCTGTTTCAACCAGCATAGAAAAAAATGAAACTACTTATTATTCTTTGCATACCACAACTGGAAAGGTAATTTTGTGCTGAATAACTTTACCACTCATACTTTGTGTCTAGCACTTATGGTTCTTGAGCTATTAGGATTTGTTTGTAGCATGCTGACTATAGTTTGATTTTGCTTTTAAAAGCCCAGGATTTACTATTAACAGTATATAGGAGACAAGTGGTGCAACTTGAGAGAGCTCCTGTGGAGGCAATAAGTTAAACCAAAATCCTCCAACCAGTCTAGAACTTTGAACAAACTGGTCTCATGCTCCTGTAGGGTCTGACCAAACACATTAACATTATCCAGGTAGACAAGGCATTTCGGTAGATTCATGTCCCCCACAGCTCGCTCCATCAACTTTTGAAAAGTGGCGGGTGCTCCTGAAATGCCCTAAGGCATGCTCAGAAATTCGTAAAAATCCAGAAGGCAGATGAATGCTGTTTTTTCTCTATCTTCAGGGGCCATCGGGATCTGGTAATACCCACTCCAGAGGTCTAGCACTGAAAAACACTGGCTCCCATTAAGGCAGTCAAGGGCATCCTGGATGTGTGGCATACTGTATTGGTCGGGTATAGTTCTTCGATTTGCAGTCTGGTAGCCCACACACATCCTCAATGAGGTGTTTTTCTTCTGGACTACAACAATAGGAGAGGCATATGGACTGCGAGACTCCTGTATAATTTCAGCTGCTAGTATCTCCTGTCAGTGGCTTTGGACATCGTCAGTTATCTGCTGGTGCTAGGCAGTGAGAAATTCATGGAAAGGCCTTTCCTTATGAAGTCTAATGTAATGTTTGGCCCCAGTGATGCTTCCCACATCCCATTCTTTCAAAGAAAATACCTTGCTTCGCTGGGCCAGTTTTCTTTGATCTTTGATCTCCACTCTTCAGGAATTGGGGATTCTCCAATGTCGAACAGGTCAGGAGTTACCTTGTCAACTTCTGCACTGTATTTCTTGCTGGGCAGTTCAGTAGTATCTGCACAGTACGTAGTGGCCAAGGCACAACCTTGATTTACTCTGATATCCTGGTCAGACAGGCTTTGGAATTGCACCACTATCTACTGAGCATAGGCATGAGCTTGTGCCGGCTGGGTGCTGGGCTTAACCAATAGTTTCTCAGGCAGTTTCCCCTCCTCTGGGGGATCCAGCATGAGAATCATATTCTTAATATCTTTCCTAATCTGTACCTCACCACTGATGGTACACTGAGCATTGGGTGGCAATACAAGTGATTCCAGATCTTTCTTCTACACTACTCCCATCAGTTCATCTTTCTCAACCTCTTTGGCTTGCATTTGTAAATCATATGCTCTGCACACCACAGCACGGATGTGAAAACCCAGCCCAGTCCTTTTTTCTTGGTTCTCTTGACAAAGCTGGGCTAGCTGGCCAAACATAAGAGCATTAGTGCCGATTAACAATGGGATACCATTATACATTCCGGCCAGTGGGCATTCCAGGGCCAGGATCTCTACTGGTTCATCCACACCAGCAACAGCAGTAGGGAAAGATGACCACAGTCGTACATAACCCTGGTAAGGGTAGGATTTGTCACTCAACCCCCACACATAAAGTCCTTCAAGGGGTAGGAGCAGGATTCAGACAAGTGTTGGTCATACCAGTCTTTGAACACAATAGTGGCCTGTGAGCCACTGTCCAGTACAGCTTGGGTTGAGATGCTGTTAACAGATACTGTTGTTTCCATGGAGGCACCCATCATTTCAGACCAATCTGGAGATTCCAGTTTGATGGACTAGCCCACAGCAGTTTTGGGGAAAAGGATTTTCGTGGTGGGCCTGGTTACAGCTTTATATTGCTTTGCCGGCCAGGTTGAGTAGCTTGATAGTGACCCGCCATAGATCTTCTGGAGCATTGCAAACTCATCTGGTGTGCCCATCTTCTCTACACCAGTAACAAATAATCTTGCCTCTGGGGTCAGTAGGATGGGCTAGGTCTTCAGGAGGTTTGCAGTGATCAGGGGGTAGAGTCCTACCCATTTCTTTTGGTTTGGATTCAGGCTCAGCTCCCCAGTAGCCACTCCAAGGACTGGATGATCGGGTGGCATAAATGAGATCCCTCACCACAGCTCACAATTCCCTCATCTCTTCTACCATGGTGGGGTCATCCCAAGGTTCAGCATCAAGGGCTTTGGCCCCCACACCCACAAGTGGGATCTCACAACTATGCTCAGTCTTGGTGGGGCAAGGCCAGGATTTTTAATGGGCTTAGTCACAGCTTGTTGGCTGGCTTTTAGTTCTTTCAGTTTCTTTAATAGTTCACTGACTTGTTGTGACTCAGAGTGGTCCTCTTTCTCAATAGGGCTGTCAGGGGTTATGGCAGTTCTTGCAACCCCAGCATATGGTTCCCAAACATCTTCATCATTTTTTGCTTCCCAAATTTCTTTCATTAACCAACAGTATTTGGGATGATTAGCTTTAGGGTCTTTGAATTTCAGCTTCAGCATGAGCACACTCAAATAGCGGGCAGACTTAAGGATGTGTTCCAGCCTGACACAATTCAGTTTGCTAGCTAAGATACCCTCTTTATGATGTGCCCTTTGCAAGACCTGTTCTACCATGGGTCACTAAAGCAGACAGTGTCTCATTCTTCCACTGTTTAGTAGACTTGAATTTCCACATCAGATCCTGTCTGGATTCAGTACTACCTAATACCCCTTCTAAAGTGGATAAGTACTCAGCTGCCGAGGCCTCTGGGTTAGTGAACCGAAGGAACCGGATGGCTTCCAGTGCAGGGTCCCTCAAACTTTCCATCAGTCTCTTGCAATTCTCACCTTCAGAACACTGCCACTCTTGTACCAGGGGGGTGGCATAGTCCATCCAGGTTTCCAAGTCATCTTCCCCCACAGACACCGGAACAACAATTGAAAACAGCCTGAGCCTCAGATAAGAGTCCATGTGCACTGTGGGTATCACAATGGGGGATGCTATAGTACAATGGTGGGTGCTGTATGGGAAGCTGGGGAGGCCAAAGGAGATAAAATGGGCGTAGGCTCCTCGGAGTCCTCCAAAGCCTTCTGCAAGTCCTTAACCATCTGCCCTTCAGCACCTAAAAGTCTAAATAATTTGTCTTTAAATCCTTCCACCCTTGGGGATCCCCCAAGGGGAGGATGGGTCACTGTGTAGGTGAATGACCCTCCATTCCTTCCAGGACCCCTTCTGGCATGATAACAGGGGGTACTGTCTCAGAGTCTGTGGGAAGGCTACATGAAATGAGGGCCACTAGGGTCTGTGCAAACAGGTCTGAGATCCCCCCTATACTTCAGCCTTTCTCAGGCATTTAACCTTCCCCACGGTTTCCTCTATAGTGTCATTAGAAGTCCCCTTGGGGATATCAAGTAGCAATAAAGCATTGTGGGGGTTGACTGCTTCAGACTGACTCCACCCCATCATGCAGTGCACAACCAGCTTATGGGGAGAAATTTTCCATTTAGACGCAGTAAGTGCCTCCATTTCAAATTCTTCTTCAGATTTACACTTGACTGAAATTCTAACTTTTGCCCACTAGGGACCACTAATCCCAGTAGTGCCTTCAAGATGTAACCCCTAGGTAGCACTATTCCAAGGGCTACTACTCCTGCCTATATGGCTATACACAGGTTGAGCGGCCTGGGTTCACTAACAACAAGGTGCCTCCACCCAGAATAATAGTATTGGGAATGTTTGTCTATTCTGCTATAGCCCTCTGGGAAGCAATACCCCCCCACCAACCCTCCTAGTGACCTAGTACCTGATACAGTAGTAAATTCACAGACAGTATGGAACAGTAATACTGTAATATGCACACACCCTTCACACTTACCACCAGGGTTGGATTTGCAGCAGTTTTCCTGGAAACAACCTGTAAAGTATGGTTAATACAATAACACATTCTTAACACTGAAACCCAACTCATAATATGCACACTAGCCAGGTTAAATGTGAAGAAAGACATTCAGGTTTATTTACTGAGAGTGAACAAGGAAAGGGTGTGAATCTAGTCAAACAATTTATAATCTGACTTTGTTCAGTGATTACATGCACTTTTTGTCCCAAACTGTCAGTCACACAACACTGGATACCCAGGATGGTAAGTCTGGCCAGCTAGAGACATTGCCCAGGGGCGGCCGGCATTGCAGCTGATGTTGGGCCTTTGGTGGAAAGAAAGGCAGTTCACATGCAAAACAACCAGATTATTTGTAATCCGAGTCAGTTGGCTCAGTCCTTTGTAAACCCTAGAAATTAAAACAATTAGATGGTATCACAGATTATTTAATCACTCATTGCAGGAAGCTACCCTGATTGTACTCATGCTACCAGGATTCTGCTGCAAGGCAGGTGATATCGAGACCTTGTGGTGATGACCAATGGGCATTGGGAAACTGGGCCAACATGACGCACCTCCTCTTTGAGGTCTTTCCTCCAGATGGCTGCAACCTGCATGATGTTGCTGCACAGGGGCTGGATCCACAAGCCAGTCTCTTGCAGAAGTTGTGGCCTAGGCCAATTTGGCAAGGCCCAGGCAGGATGAGCAGTCTGGCAAAGTTTGTAGGTACTGCTGGTGATGCCTCCAGCTGGTGTAACAAATTCGGCTGTGCGCAAGCAGGTTTCAGCCCACATAACACATTCAGCACATTCAAATACCCAGCTAGCTCTGGGTACAGTTTGGTTATAGACCAGTTGCAATTCAGCAGCTTTACTGAGCAAATCTTTTTATCTGAGGACATCTCGCACATAAGCTGGGCCGATCACTTCAGGAGCAAGTCTTCGATCCAAATCACAAGTAGCACTGATATTCTTCTTCTTTCTCTTCTGCCACAGTTCCAGGCTTGAATTTGACAAGTCTGACGTCTGCTATAGGCAGTCTTCAGCAGCAGAACGTGACAGGAAGGCAAGTTGGGCCTCTTCCTGCCAATTCCGCTATGCTCCTTGTGGGAGCAGCTGCTCAAAAGCTCGAGCTGTTCACACTTCAACCACCAATGCTAACTGATCTACTGTCTCTTTGCACACTGGGCTTTTCCCTTGTAGATCCAGTATTCAGATTCGCTATGGAAGCTGTCAGTCACAGTAAGGGCACCCCCTCCAGGTTAACTTGGAGCCAACCTGAAAACTACAAAACTACAGATTTTTCTTCCCACAGAACACTGGGGTTCGGATCCATTTTAGGTCCCCAGTGGTTCTATTGGTCCAATAACTGGAAGTCCCAGACTCAACATGGTGGCACGCATCCAAATGAATGAGCTGCAAATAAAGCAGGTTAGACAAACTTCTCTATTTCCAATATAACAATGGTCAAACAGTAAATAAGCACAGTTATTACACAGGCTCCCTCTGCACAAATAACAACTGCAGAGTGGAGTAAAACAAAGCACTATTTGGCCAGTCACAAGACCTAAATTGCTTGGACCCAGCACAGACCATTTACTTAACACAGGTTAGCTATTCTCTTAAAGGGACAGGCACGGAGGCTCAATAGGGCACTCTCACACAAATGAACAAATTACTTAAAGACTGGACACCAGCTTGACAGTGGGCTTCGGGGAGCCCAGGAAGACATTAAGTAAACCCCAAATTGCTGGGGGTTACAAATACTGTAAATGTGTTATTAGCTGACTGAAAGACTGGATGGCTCATTGCATTGATTTGCCTGTTGATTTCTGGACTGTTCAAATACCGATTGATTGCTGCTCTCAGTCCTACTAGGGAGCTCACAGTGTATATCTTTCCCTGAAACCTTCGCACATGCATAAAAAATTCCAGAAGCAGTGCACTGAGGGTTTCCATGTGGAAGTGTCTGTAATTTACTACCTCTTTCTTTACAGTGAGCCAGTCTTCCAGGACATTGATAGCCCACACTGTAGTTTTCTGCGTGTTGGGCTTGGCCCTTGCTTTCTTCAACCAGTCCAGATCTGTGCACACAGTTTTATATGCCTGCTGCAGCTCTCTATGTCCCGATCTCTCTCCTGGCTCTTTTTCTTTTTTAGGTGGCTCTCCATTGGGGAACCGTTGCTTCAGCCACTGGTTGATTGTCAGGTTGCTAAACATGAAAAGTTCAAATTAATGCCCTCCATTTGGTTATTTCTATGCTATGTACAATCCAAACAATGGCTGTTGCTCAGGCTTTCCTTTTGGCACTGTGAGGAGTGATCTGCTTGGTGCCTCCTCACAGCAAGTGTGCCTTTACCAGCAGTAAATGCATGGTCAGCTGATACTCTTTAGCCAATGGACTTATTGTCTGTTCCTACTCCGTGTTATAATTTGTTCTATAGTGTGTCTCTGCAAGCCATGTTAGTCTTTGCCTTTTGAATGCAAATTGTCACTACTTTTGCACATCAGGTTTAGTTTGATTTTTTGAAGAGATTATTTTGTAGATTGAGTTACAATTTGTTTTAAGTGTGTTTCAACATAACTAATCATTAATTGCATGTAACAGGTAAGGACACTGTGGACTGTATAGTTTTTCCATTACTCTGCTGTTTTACCTGCTGTTGCAGTATGAGCTGTGTCAGTTAGTCTGCTTTTAGATGCTTCCAGAGCCATATATTCAAACAGTGCCTGTGCTTACAGTGTTTGAGCCATGATATTCTAGTTTTGTGGCTGCAACACCCACCCAAAATATGTTTTCAGAGAGGCAATTATTGTCACCGAAAACATTTTGGTTGGGTGTTCAAAGTACCTGCTTAGTGTAAGTGATCATGGGGGTTTGTTAATAACTAAGACCCTTCCCCCTGAGACTGGTGACATTACTAGCTACAGTATAAAGGTTATGGCTAAAAATACAAATTACTGAAATAAAAGCTAAGTCCTTGCACTTGTGCAGTACGAAGGATTGCAGACTTTTATTTTTTGCATTAAGTGTGTGGCAGACATCTGTCAGCAGAGGTGAATGATGGGTAAGTGCCAGCCACTGTCTTAGGATAATGGACTGGAGATCTTCTTTCAAATGGTCATGGGGATTGGAATGTGGGGGTCCACTAGACTATCAGGGAATTTGAATAAAAAGAAAAATGCACACTCACACAAGCCCAACTCATAAGCTACAGATATGAAAGCTTTGTTAACAAGTGCTAATTTATTCTTGATGACTGCAGCATACAAAATAGAGAAGTAGGCACACCAAGCCATCACATTTCATGCAACTGCAATTTTTCAAGATACTGACAGACTCCATTACTACACAATCTTTCATTCTCTCAATTAAAAGGTATAGCTGCAGGGGATAAATGAGTACAAACATAGAATCTGATGGCAGATAAGGACCGCTTGGCCCACCTAGTCTGCCCATTTCCCTACCTAATGGATATGCTGCAGATCCTTGTTAACCAACAGCCTACTTCCTCCTACCCCCCCACTAGAATTGCCTTATGTCTGTCCCATGCATTCTTGAATTCCTCCACTGTTTTTGACTCTACGACTGCCACAGGAAGGCTGTTCCATACATCTACAACCCTCTCTGTGAAGAAATACTTCCTCATATTATCTCTGAGCCATCCCCCCTCTATCTTCAAATTGTGCCCCCCTGTTCTTGCACATCTCTTTTTCTGAAAGATGCTACCCTCTTGGACTTTGTTGATTTCGTTGAGGTATTTGAAAGTTTTGATCATGTCCCCCCTCTCCCTCCTTTCCTCGAGGCTATACATCTTAAACTCCTTTAGTCTTTCTTCGAATGTCTTCTGGTGCAGCCCCTTCACCATTTTCATTGCCCTCCTCTGGACAGCCTCAACCCTGTCTATGTCCTTGTGGAGATGGGGTCTCCAGAACTGTACACAGTGCTCCAGATATGGTCTTACCAGCTGTCTGTACAGAGGGCCAACAACTTCCTGTTTTCTACTGGTGATGCCTCTCCCTATGCATCCCAGTATTCCCCAGCCCTCCTTATTGCCTTCTCACATTGCTGGCCCACCTTTAGGTCATCTGATATGACTACCCCCAGGGCCCTTTCCATTTTTGTTGTTGTCAGTATCTCTCCCCCTATTGTGTACACTTTCCCTGGGGTTTTGTTTCTGAGGTGCATTACTTTGCACTTCTTTGCACTGAATCTAACCTGCCATATATTTGACCTTTCCTCCAACCTAACCGAGTCACTTTTTATCCTTTCCACCCCACCTTGCGTATCAAACCTATTGTAGATCTTTGTCTCATCTGCAAAGAGACATACTTTTCCTTCCAGTACATCTGCAATGTCATTTATAAAGACATTAAAAAGAACCGGCCCCAGTACGGAACCCTGCGGTACACCACTAGTAACCCCCTTTCTTCACTGTGGACTCCATTTACTATTACCCTCTGTTTCCTGTTGTCCAGTCAGTGTTTTACCCAGGCTACCACCCTGGGACCCACTCCCAGGCTGGCTAATTTGTTTATTAATCTTTTGTGCAGGACTGTGTCAAATGCCTTGCTAAAGTCTAGGTAGGCCATGTCCACAGTCCCTCCCTGGTCTACTACTTTGGTCACCCAGTCAAAGAAATCAATTAGATTTCTCTGACATGACATTCCTGCTGCCAGTCCATGCTGCCTTGGGTCCTGTGCCCCACTGGCCTCTAGGTACTCAACAATTCTTTCCTTCAGAAGTGATTCCATCATTTTCCTTACAACTGAGGTCAAACTGACAGGTCTGTAGTTTCCTGCCTCTGTCTTGTTCCCACTTTTGTGAAGGGGAATCACATCTTCCCTTTTCCAGTCCTCAGGTACAACACCATCCTCCCATGATTTATTAAAAAGGATAGTCAGTGGTGTTACTAGTTCTTCCCTTAGTTCTTTTAGAATTCTGGGGTAAATCCCATCAGGCCCCATTGCTTTTTCCACCTTCAGTTTTAGGAGTTCTTTCAGAACTCTTTCTTCTTTGAAAGGACTAATATCAACCCCCTTATCCAGAGTGCTTCTATTGACTGTATTAGGTATCTCCCCTGCCCTTCCTTTGTGAATACTGAGCAGAAGTATTAGTTCAGTATCCCTGCTTTTTCACTGTCACTCTCTGCCCAACCACCTTCCTCTTTATTCAGCCTCAGTATCCCTGCTTTAGTCTTTCTTTGCTCCCTAATGTACCTATGAAAGGTTGTATCCCCTTCTTAACTGAGTTGGCTATCTTTCCCTTGGTTTGGGCCTTTGCTATTCTGACTGCCTTCCCCACTTCCTCTGCTTTAACTGGTACAGGTCTCTGTCCCGCTTCTTCTGTGTTTCCTATACTTCCTGAATGCTGTCTTTTCCCCTAACCTTCCTGCCACTTCTTTTGAGAACCATAGTGTTTTTATTTCATTTTGATTTGTTTATTTGCTTCACACAAAGGCTTGTTGCCTCTGTGATGGTGGTTTTGATGTTTCCCCATTGTTGCTTCACCCCACCTTCTTGCCTGGTTGCTAGTGCTTTTCTGAGGCACTGTCCAATTTTAACAAAATCATCCCTCCTGAAGTCCAGTACCTTCACATTTGTATGGCTTGACTCTACAGCTTAGTTTATCATGAACCAAACTGTTTGGTGGTCACTTGTTCCCAGATTGCTACCCACGTCTAGATCTGAGATCCTCTCTCTGTCCCCATTTGAGAGTACCAGGTCTAAGATTGCTCCCTCCTGAGTGGGTTTCAAAACTAGCTGTCTGGGACATGCCCCCTTTAGGGCATTGAGAATGGCTCTGCTCTTGGATGTGGCTGCAGCAAAGGTGCTCCAGTTAACATCTGGCATATTCAGGTCCCCCATCATCTCCCCTTTCTCTGCCGTCCTAAGGATGCCTTCTATCATTTTCTTGTCCATTTCCTCCCCCTGAGACAGTGGTCTGTATATAACCCCTGTGCAGATTGCGGTGCCATTTCCAGTCTCCAGGGTGACCCACAGTGCCACCTGTCCTCCCTGTTTACCCTTTAGTTCTGTTGCTTTGATCCCTTCCCCTTACATAGAGTGCTACTCCTCCTCCTCTTCTACCCTCCTATAAACCTGTGCCCTCCAGAAACAATCAACTACGACTCTGACCCCCCACCCCTGGGAGTGCCTTCTTTCCTTTCAGACACCTATTTCACAGAGGTTAAGTTACAGGTCTAGTCACAAATGACTGCACATCTCTCCCAGCTACAGTTTCTCTCTGGCAAATAAAAGTTAAACTAAGAAAAATCAACCCCAAAAGCAGAGAATCAAAACTAATTACTTACACAGGCCAAAAAAATAATAATTCAATTCAGTGTAGTCTATTAAATCACCTCCTTGATTTAAGGAAGCTTTTGGCTGCTTTCTCTCTCTCTCTCTGCAGATTTACATACTGTACATACAGTAAAGTGCAATTGTAATGTGTATTTAAACCATAAAGTGCTAAAGTGTACATATCAGACCTACATTCTGCACATTTAATGCAGCTTTCTAACATAGGGTACTGTATGCAGCAAAGGTGCCAGAAGAACCTTCTTAATGTACATAAGACCAGAAATAAAAAAGAGAGGTTACAATTAATACAATATGTCATTTACTGACAAAGTCCTGTATTGCTCATATCACTATCCCTAACATACTGTATGGCTCAACTTTAAAACGCTACAGCTTCGGAACAATTTTTATTCTATTATTAAGTTCTGGTGGCACTGTGATATTCAATTTGAAGATCCAAAAAGTTTCCTTACAAAGAAGGCCTGCATCCAGATACCACCACCCCTGAGCCTACAATAACCTTCTTGATGCCTGTAAAAGACCAACCATGGGTACAATGGAGTTTTGGCTTGTGAACATGAATGGCCAATACATAGTCAAGATCACCATGCACTATGGTCCTCACATGTTCCCCAACCCTCTTCTTTAGTTTTAATGCTGAGCCATATGTTAGAAGTAGTATAGGATGTTGAGTCAATCAATATTGTATCGGTTAACTGTAAACTCTTTTTTTTATTTCAGGTCTTATGTCTGAAGTGTCCTCTGGTATTTCTTGCTACATTCCTTATGTTAGTGAATTGTATTAACTGATGCAAAATGTGCATTTGTTAGGTACACTTCAGCACTTTATGATGTAAATGCACTTGATTGGCCTTCATTTATGTACATATCTATGTATGCATCACAATGCTGTTGAACACTGAGTTGCAACTCTTTGGTAATAGTTTTGGCATAGCATTGTGCTGGATCTGGCAACACTAATGCAACTCAGGATGTCAATAAGAGGCATAGCCTGAGGTTTGATGGGCAGAAGCTACCAGCCACACCCCGCTCCCTTCCTGGGCTATTTAAACAAGCTTCCTTTAGCATCAATCTGAACCTCTCTTTCTTTGCTGCAGTTGAAGGTTCTGCTATACTCCCCTCCCCCTCCTCTCTGTGGTTTCTGCTACACTCTAGGTTGCTTTGGGCCTTTCTATTTTTGTCTTTGACTTCCGTTTGGTCTGCGCCTTCTGCAGCTCTCTGGGTTGGTATGTTTTTCCTTCTCTGACTATGACATTGTTCTTCCTGCTTTTCTCTGCCCTCATTAAATGCATCACAATGGCAATATAATGGTAACACAGTGGTGGGCTTCAAAATGTGCAACAGTACTACCCAGTAGTACACTGGTATTTGAATGGTAATTTACATTTCAATGTTTCTTGGTGCAGTGGTAGGACAGTGGTATAATAATATCACAATGGAACTGGAATAAATCCACTGTAATACCATAAAAACCCTAATGGTAGTACAGTGGTAATTACAGAGGTAATGCAATAGCAAACCAATGGTATTACAATGGTAGTCTGAAAACATTATTGTAAGGATGGGGTAGCCACTGCTGCTGCTCTCTTGTCCCATTTTATGGTCACATTTTTTATGTAATATGACATGGAATTTATATACTGACTATTTGTTGTTGTAGTATATGTAATACGTTGTTGAACTGTAATTTGTCTGGGTCACCTTTGAAAATAGACACTTGTGCCTATAGGTCTTTTTCTACTAATAAGATTCAAAATTCAAAAGTTCAAAATTCAAATTTATAGTAGCAGCAAGGTCAGATATTTCATGAAATTTCTGTGATATCTCTAAGAGAAATTTCCTGCCTTCCTGCAGTACCAATGTGGCCCCCCCGAAATAATCTCTTCTGAAATATCTGGAAATAACTGATCATGTGTACTGCTGTAACTCGAGTACTGACAGACATTGTGTTGTCACTAGGCTGACTCAGTTCTATGTTCTGCCTCTATTATGCTGCTGCATTTATTTCTGTTTTTTCAATCAGTTTTGCCAGCTGTTCATTACCAGCACTAGCAACTGTTTCACTGCAGTCCCTCTGCATGCATTGCTACAGCCAATTGAACTCCCCCTATTTCAGTCACTTTTCTCGGTCATTCAGCCATCACTTGGTCAGTCTGTTTCAATATTTTCCTTATAGTCATGGCTGTACTTCAGCTTCCTTCAGTTCTTCTTCATGGCTGAGGGCTCACCTTGATAATGGCCTTTGATATGCATTCATATTCTCAGTATTTTGTCATTATGTTCATTTTCTATCATGTCAATTGCCCTTTAGAAGTCCCCATTCAGTCCAATCCAATCTATCAATGTTCCTTCTGCAGTCATACTTCAGTCAGTTCATTTCTGCATCCTGCCATCATGCTCTATGGATTCATTCCTACTGGCCATTATCATATTACTAATCCTGCTCACTCAGTCCCATGAAGGCCACATCTTGAGGGTGCATCCCTTGTCAGGCAGGGATCCCTCTCAGACCACTTGTCTCCTGTGGCACCTCCCAGCAATCCCACTGGTGAATGAGATGATCCAATGTATAGAGGGAACTTCAGCCATTTGAACATATGAACATATGACAAAGCCAGCAGAATAAGGTCTTTGGTCAATCGAGTCTGCTGGTATTACTTACAGTATCCTCAGCATCAGCTACCGCCACATCATCCCCATGACCAGCCCTTCCCTCCATCTGCCACCCTCTTGACCACTGTTTTCCCTTTAACTCTATCTCAGCCTCTCTAGAAGCTGCCCATGGTCTTCAACAAAACCATGACCTCAGGAAGGCCATTCCAGCCCTCCACCACCCTCTTCATGAAGAGGTGCCTCGTAGCCTCTCTCTTAAACCTCCTCAACTCCAACTTGAGACTGCATCCCCTCATGTTTCAATTCACAATGAGATTGAAGAGACCCTCCTTGTTCTCCCTATTTATTCCTTTCAAATACTTGAAGGTCTCAATCATGACCCCTCTATATCTCCTCTCCTCTCCTCCAGAGAGTACATGCTCAGGCCTCTTCAACCTCTCCTCATATATATATGGTCAGCAGTGCCTTGTGGTGTATCATTTATGATCTCAACTGCCAGAGGGTGGAGCCCTAAGCCCACATGGGTTCCTTTAGTTATGCAGACCACATCAGCAACACCTCTGAAGCTATTCTACCTATATCTAAAGTTCACCTAGTCTTATTCTGTATCTCCTTCCTTTAGTTTTCAGTCAAGGTTAGGCCTTCTCACAGCCTTGAGGTTGGGTTCTAGCCTTTCAATAGTAATTAATGTCCTAATTGTACAGCTATTGGGTGAGCCTCCTTGGTGGGGGAGCTTCTTTTAACTGCCAGATTGGCTTGCAGCATACTTGCAACTTTATCTCTTTAGAGTGATACAGAGAGCGCTATTTCTTCAAATGTTTTCCCCAAACAGGAACTCCAGATTACCAAAGTGATGCTAGTAAGTCAGGAGGCTGAAGACATGGATCTCCAGAGATTTCCTCCAGTTATTTTTCTCCTAAATGCCAAAGGCCATAATGGAGTTTTCTAATTGTAACTTTTACCTAGTACTGTAGTACGAGTTAAGTCTTACATGACAGAGGGATCCCAGGTCATTTAGACATGTTAAAATTAAACAGAGCAGCAACAGCCAGGCACGGGTCACAATCTCCACAGCATAGCACAGCTCAAACGAGGTGATAAGCTTGCGCTGAGGCAAAGGTCAATAAACAGACTATCAACACCTAATGTAGCTTAATTGAGCTGAACTGGCATTTACCTGCAACAGAATGTTAGTAAATTAGGTTGGTTACCATTGGTTACCATTACCAGGATCAGGAAGCAACACCTAATTAGCACCAAAAGTGCTTCACAAAATGTCCATGTTTACCGGTAAACAAGGTCCGCATTAAGCAGTGATTTAACAATGTATCGCATTGAATTAGGTTTGGGAAATAGATTTTTGTCGATTTAAAATGATTGTCTGCATAAACAGTGCCCGTCTTTGGTGGAATGTACTGTAGTACGAATTTTGCTGTGAGTCAGGGTAGGATGGTGGCTTACCTTATCTCACAATCCTGCCATTTCCTCTCTGCTCTGTAAGTCATGCTTCTGGGTACTATCAGTTGTCACTAGCTATCAGCTGCCTATGTCATCACTTATCTGTGTTTGTGTAGTTTGCTTTGCATTTTTTGGGGTTCCCTATTAAGGTATCTTTAGTCTAAAGGAATCACTATATATTCTTTTAACACCTCTAGGGGTGTAACCCTCTTTGGAGAGTTCCTTTGTCTTCACAGTACCATAACAGTGTGGTAGCCCCTAAGAGAACAGAATGTGAATGGCCAAAGCTACATATGGCATTCAAACAATCCAATCATACAACTAGTCATCAGCTGTCAATATGTTCCACAAGCACTATCCCATAGTGTGATTGCATACACCCATTAAACAAACAAAAATGGGGTTAGAGTTTACAATGGCTTTGCACATTCCTTTTTTTTAATATTCTGTGAGCATCCATAGTTGTCACACCCAGATACTTGTGTTTGGGAACAAAATAAAAACAGAGATATCTATACCTCCCCAGGTAGTTTGCATTAGCTCCTTTGCCATTCATTACCCCACCACAGTGATTTCTGCCATCCATTCCTTCCCCATTCCCTCACACTTTAAAAAAATGCTAGCTCCTGTCACTGTGCCAGGAACAGATTATGTCTTTTAAAACACTGCTTTTCTAGATGACCTCACAGTCCCAATAACTGCATTGTTTAGTGCCACAGACATCCTGACCGCCATAATTTTGGGGAGCCAATAATGTCCAAAATCCGGGCTAGCCTCCTTCTGCCTCCATCCCACAGCATAATCACTTCCATACAAATAACTAATGGATCAGTTTGCTTGCATCATTAGTGATGCAAATTGCTCTAAAGTCTTCCACCAAGTCATGCACCCAGCTCAAAAGCACAGTCAGGTGACTATGCTAGTATGGGTGGGGATTCTGAAGTGCAGGAGGGAGCATTTAGCCTGGAATATAGTCATTATTGCCCCCACCCAAAATCATACATCAGGCATCAGCAGGAGTGCACTATTAAGAAATGCTATTTGGAGGACTGTGGGGGGTGTCAGGCTATGGGGGAGGTATTTGGAAAGGCAATGTTGGCTCTTGGCACAGTACCAGGAGCTGTGTGTAGTAGAATGGAGAAGGGGTGGAGGCAAGAAATGGCTGGGGAGGGGAATGGCCAAGAGACTAGCCCTGTCCACCTGTGTATGGGCAGAATGTTTTAATACTAGATGGGGTATCTACCTCAGAAACTACTGACCGAGTGCAACTTATATTGTCACATATTTTCTGATCTGTACTTGTACACTGGGGGTGAGGTGGCTACATAAACAGCTGGTTTTAAAAACCAAGGAGACAGAACACAAAAGAGAGATTCATAGAAAAAACTAACAGGAAGAAAGCAAGTAATATTTTAAATGCTGCAATGCTTCAATTCACCTTTACCATCTATGTGCTTCAGCCTACCCAGTTGTAAAAATTACTAAGAAACAGGATCCCACAGAAAATGAGATACTGTATTATATTTTGGTAGGGTGAGGGCTCTGAGGGTCAGCCTTCCCATTTCTCGTGCATCTGAAGAGGTCAGGGTGGGCAAATAGGACCAGAAACTACACTGTACTACATAGAAAAAGGAACAGTGTAATCATTTGAAAACAAGAGTTGGCTGGTACTAATGATAGATGGTTATGTGCTTTAAAAAAAGCTCAGGGAGTGGAGTCATCCAATGCATAAACAACAGGTGTGCATGAAGGTGATACAACAGAAACATAGAAACATTGAAACATAGACTTTGATGGCAGATAAGGACTGCTTGGTCCATCTAGTCTGCCAATTTCCCTACCTACAGGATAGGCTGCAGATCCTAGTTAACCAACAGCCTATTTCTTCCTACCCCCCACAAGAATTGCCTTATGTCTGTCCCATGCATTCTTGAATTCTCCCACAGTTTTAGACCCCACAATCTCCTCAAGAAGGCTGTTCCATGCATCCACTACCCTCTCTGTGAAATAATACTTCCTCACATTGCCCCTGAACTGCCCCCTCTATCTTTAAATTGTGTCCCCTTGTTCTTGCATGTCTCTTTTTCTGAAAGAAGACAAGGAAGCAAAGGATCAAGGATGCTGGACTCTGGAAGACAATGATGACCAGTGCCCGGAGTCTGGCTAGCAAAATCACAGAAGTCTCAGCCACAATAGCAGATGCAGGATTGGACTGGGCTGCAGTCACAGAAACATGGCTAAATGAGAGCCTTGCATGGGATGTTGCAATCCCAGGTTACAAATAAAGACAGATTCAATGTCCTGCCCAGCCAGTATAGTGTTATGTTTGTGCAACTGTATTAGTCTGGTTTTTGGCTGTTCGCACTCTCTATTCTAGAGGAATTACCACCCTGTAGGGGTACGAAAGACAAGGAAACCTCAGAGAGGGTTCCACCCCTAGAGGTGCCATGGGACAATTCCCCTGGCTAAAGGTACCTTAGGAATCATACTAAGGAGAGAAGTGCTGCTGGTGAAGGAGGAGGAGGGGAGGATGGTGGGGCAAAGAAAAAGTGCTTCACAATGAGGCTGAGAGGAACTGCTTATATAGCTCAGGAAGTGGGAGTGGCTGGCTGCTTGGCCAATGAACTCCAGGTAAAGCCTTTCCAATTCAATGTCCTGCACAACCAGTATAGTGTTATGCTTGTGCAACTGCGTTAGTTTGGCTTTTGGCCATTCACAGTCTCTATTCCAGAGGAATTACCACCCTGTAGGGGTACAAAAGGCAAGGAACCCTCGGAGAGAGTTCCACCACTAGAGGTGCTATGGGATGATTCCCATGGCTAAAGAGACCTTAGTAATCCCCCCAAAAATGTAGTACAATCATATCTTGAAGAATGAGGTGACATGAAGCTTATGAGCAAGCAGTAACTGTGACGTAGGAGCAGTAACTGTAACATAGTAGTAGAGAAGCACAGACAGTTTGATAACATAATGAGATGCTCAGTTTGATAACATAATGAAATGCCCAGGTTTGCATAGCATGATACTGATGGCTTGTGCTGAGAATGAGGGGATCCTCTAAGGACAGAGGGAATGGCAGGACATCTTCCACCTCCCTCCAACAGCGGAGCATACCTAAAGAAACTAGGGGACACTACTATGCTAACTAACAGTTATGACCTGAGGCAATGGAGGAGAGAAAAAACCCTATGAGGAGGAAATCTCTGAGGATCCAAGCCCTAGGTCACCTTCCCTCCATGCGTGGGATAGTTTATTTAGTGATGGCTCTGCAACTGCAATTTAGAAAACCCAATTAAAGAGAGGTGGAAAATATTCCAATTTGGAGGAAGGCTCTCACTCAAACCCTCTAGTGGGAACACCATGAAAGGTTGTGAGAAAGCTCTGCAACAATATTTGCAACCAAGGCGGAGGAGGAGAGCAACGACTGCTGAGGCACTCACCTGGTCTAACCACACTAAATTCAAACCAGGTGAACCAGAGGCAGTCCTGGGGAGAATGCAGTGAAGGTGCATTGCTAGGGAAACCACTAAAGTCAATGGACAACTGTTATAGTGGAACATTAGAGCCAAAGGAGACTGCCATAACTACCCTTCACCGCTAGTCTTAAATTCTACACCAGGAGCTGCTGTCATGTAGCAGGCAGCTAAAGCCAAGCCTTGGATGAGGACATTCCCAGCTATAAGCCAGGTGAGAAGGATCCCATCCCAAGTTGGACACGCTCAAGATGCGGACTAAATGCAGAGCAAGACTGTTGGCTGCAGGAACCCTGCACCAAAATAGAATGACTGGCATGCCCCAGAAATAAGATTGAGAGCTGAGAAGCTGTTAAGCTGTTTGAGCACTGGAGTGCTGATTGTAATGAGCAGTGAGTGCTGAGACCTTGCAAGGTCAAAAGCAGATTGAGTGTAGCAGACATCCCAGAGGTTGGAGTTGAGAAGATCCAATAGGCATGAGCAATTGATTGCATAAGCAAGCATGGACCTCTATGTAGGTCAATAAACAGAGTAGTAATAAGTGGACCTGCACATAGGTCTGCATAATGTAGTAGCAATGAAACAGCATTGAATAGTAGGGCAAGACAACCAGACATTTAAAAGCCAAATTAAGGTAACAAATACTCTGAGGATTGTTGGAGAAGAAGGCAGGATTTAGAACAGAAATAATTAGCCACATGGGGCCATGACTCCCCAAACACATTCCAGTCCCTGCTGTAGCACAAACAAGAAAGTGATGGAAGTGCCGAGAACCACATGCAGACATTAAAACTAGTTTAACAGCCTCAGCAGGAGCTTTTCAGCTGACCTCAGAGTAGAACAGGGTGAATAAACATAAAATCAACATCTTTATGGACTACACTGAGTTGTAACTCAAAATAAACATAAATAAGGAGACACAATGCTCTGAAAGCAGGTGTAGCCAGGCAGTGCAATGAAGCTGCTACAATGAGGTAAGTAGAATGAGAGCATGATTGAGCTGCATAGCTAGGTTCAGTGTAAGCCTGAGTCAGGTGAAGACAATTGAGTATGCAACATGGAGCAGCTATGGTTGAGCTGAAACACACAAATAATGATTGCAGTTGCATTGCAGTAGTTTGAGAGTTGTGAGTGACTGAAAGCAAATAGTAGGAGCTCTGGAACAATATGCAAGGGTTTAGAAACAAAGCACACCCAAAAAACAAAATAAAAGACACACAAACACAGAAAACAGGGAACAAAGAAAGATGCACACACAAAGCTGAAGGCAAAATACAAACCAGAAGCAGGAAAATAAAAACAGAAATCCAGCAAAGACATGCTGGAGCAGAAAGGTGGAGGTGGCGGGCCCAACCAGCTCAGAGAACAGATGGACAGAGCCTTTGGCTGCAAAGAAAAAGTGCTTCACAATAAGGCTGAGAGAAACTGCTCATATAGCTCAGGAAGTGGGAGTGGCTGGCTGCTTGGCCATTGAACTTCAGGCAAAGCCTTCCAAAAAGGATGTAGGAGTAGGGGGGGAGGGGTTGTGTTATATACAAGGGAGGACATAAAAGCTATGGAGGTCCAAAGGTCCCATGACAAACCTTGAGGTACTCTGGGTCACTCTTGAATCAGTCTCATGCTCAGCACTCAGACTAGGAGTGATATACAGGCCTCCCTTACAAGGGGCATGTAGTAGCATGGGATTAAATGACTGACCAACAGACAGATATATAGCACATAAAAAATGCAAGGACTGTGTTTATCATTTTATTCCAACAATTAAAAGATTTTTTTTAAAACATGCAATATGTACAGAAAGAAAATAAGGACGTTAGTCTTTCACACCACAAAAAATCAGTCAGGATATAATTGTTCTCCAACAGCTATTAATGAATTCCTGAACCATCCTTTTCTGAAACAGTGTGTAAACCTGCACACTTAGCTTCTTCTCACTGTGTGGTTAGAAGGCTACTGACCACCTATCTGCCTTCAGACTCCTGGTGGAGAACTTTTATAGAGCTATATGCTGACATCAGAGAACATGTAATATATCAGTTAAGCAGAAATATGATTCCCTTATGTTCTCTGCTATTTTAGAAAGGTTCTGATATACCTTATACAGTTCTACCATCTATATCAAACTCCAAGGCTAGTTCACAGAATGCAAACTGAACTGTAAGGGAAATAAACTCCTTAATTATGAGGGCATTACGTCACAACATGTTTTAGTCCCTCCCTCTGCTGTGACATCACCCTATTAGATTCTCATATAAACAATAATTTCAGGGACTGCCAGCCCTATAGTAGGACCTCCTAGGATGTCATGCAGTGTGTGGTAATTATATTTTATTTATTCATCATTCAAAAGGTGCTTTAATTACCCTGAAGGGATCTCTAGCCTTGGAAGGGAGAAGCAGATGAGGGGCATGCTCCCTATCTATTTCTCCTTGCAAGCCTAGGAAACCTCTCTTGATTTTCTAATAAACAGTTAACTGCTGTAAAAGAAGGAAAAACATAAAATAAAGACCATTTCATATTGTACAGGTCACTAGGGATACTTAACATTTTACAAAAACTCATTTTACTAACGTAACTATCATATAAGTTGTATCTTGATGGCTGAACATTCCGTTTTGGCCTTTTTCAGTATGATAGCCCAATTGCAAAACTCTGGGCTGCACCAGAATTAACTTTACACCCTTATATGAGCAAAAAAGGGCTTTGTTTACTTCACGCCCATAGTGTCCTTCAACAGGGCTATTTTTATACTATTTTCACCCTTTTCAGTCTTTGCAGCAGAGTGGACAGAGAAAGCTGTTTCCTGCTCGCATAGGAATGCAAGACAGATGCTCAAAACCACAGAGCACATCTCCACTCTGCATTCCTTTGTCCAGCTCTTTCTCCAGCCAAAACAGACACTCTGCAAACTAAGGAGCCACTACATGTGGTTCTAAAATGTATTTCTACATACATTCCTGCACAGACATGTGCACGAATGCCTGCTCAAACATGCGCACACATCACAATGGGGGTTAAATGCTAAACAACACATAACTTTACAGGGTGCTTCCTTGCAGATTCTAAACACAATTAACACATTATTTCAGGGTATTATACTTTGAGGCACTAGCTTCTTCTATAGCAAGCAGATTGAGTAGTTCATGTTTGTACTTTCTCTGATGAAAGGGGGAGGGGAACAGGCATAGTTTTTAAAAAGACTGGGACAGAACAGTTATTAGAGCAAGTATGTCAAGATGGCCACCCTGACATGAAGAAAAAGTATAGTCAGAAACAGTAAGTCGACAGGAAAGGATGAGAGAACAAGAGAGAACTACGGTCCTGCCTGTAGGTGAGAGTCATACTAGTACAGGGCAGAAGGAGACAAAGCAATGCTTGAAAACATACTAAAGATGACTGCAAAAGGAGAAGTTGTGCTTATGGGGGACTTCAACCTCCCAGATGTGGACTGGAACTCCTACACAGCATCCACAACTAGGTGCAGAAATTTTCTAAACACCTTGGGAGGGGCTAGAGTTATTCAGCTTGTCGTGACCCGCACTAAAGAAAACGCAGTCCTGGACCTGGTGCTCACAAACAGCGGCAAGGTTCAGGATGTGGAGGTGGGGTGCTGTCTGGGGTCAACTGACCACAAATCTGTCTGGCTCAAGGTCAAAAAGGCCAAGGAAACAAGACACACTAAGACACGGGTCATAGACTTCAGAAGAACAGACTTCGATCAGATGAGAATATGCTTTAGGGATATCCTCAAGAAGAAGGCAAAAGGAGGGGTGGAGGAATGTTGGATAAACATAAGAGAAGGACTAGAAGAGGTTACTGCAAAATACTTCAGGCTAGTCAGTAAGATGAAGAAAAAAAGAAATCCACTATGGTTTACAAAGGAGGTTGCAGCTGTAGTGAAGGAAAAGAGACTAGCATTCTAAAGATACAAGGGTTCAAACAGCAAAATAGATAGGGAGGCATACAAGTGCAGCTTGAAGGAAGCAGGAACTGTGATCAGAAAAGCAAAGGCACAGACTGAGGAAGACATAGTGTGAGGGGTTAAAGGAGGCAATAAGACCTTCTTTAGGTATATAAGTGACAAAAGGAAAAACAAAGGAGGCATTGTCAGGCTCATAAACAGGGATTGGAGGAGGGTAGAAGAAGACAGTGAAAAGGCAGAAGTCTTAAATGAGTACTTCTGCTCAGTCTTTACTAAGGAGGCAACTGGTAATGGACCCACCCCAAAGGGGGACAGACGTCACCTATGGGGAATAGAAACAAGCCTGTTCACAATAGAGAGGGTAAGGACAGAATTAAAAAAAATAAAGGTAGATAAAGCCATGGGGCCAGACGGAGTCCACCCACGCATTTTGAGGGAACTTAGGGGTGAATTGGCAGCACCACTAGTGGATCTTTTTAGCAGATCCCTGAGAGAAGGGACAGTTCCCCAAGACTGGAAAAGAGCAATAGTGGTCCCCATACACAAGAGTGATAGCAGAGAGGAGACAGGAAACTACCGCCTGGTCAGCATCACCTCGGTGGTGGGTAAGATGATGGAGTTGCTGCTCAAAGAAAGGATACTAGCATTCCTGGAGAAATCTGGACAACTGAATGCCAAGCAGCATGGCTTCACAATGGAAAGGTCCTGCCAGACTATCCTGATCGAGTTCTTTGACTCGGTTACTAGGGCTGTGGACCAGGGGAGGAGCCGTTGATGTTATCTACCTTGACTGTAGCAAAGCCTTTGCCTCTGTACCGCACAGAAGGCTGCTAAACAAACTCGACCATACAGGAATAGGGCAGGAAGTGGCAGCATGGGTGAGTAGCTGGCTTGAACAGAGAACTCTGTCCATGACAGTAAATGGGGCAGCATCAGGGGATGGGGAGGTGACAAGCGGGATGCCACAGAGATCTGTCTTTGGACCATTACTCTTCAATGTCTTCATCAGAGATATCACAGAGGTGTTGAGGGGAAAGATGTACCTCTTTGCAGATGACACGAAGATCTGCAACAGAGTGGACACTTCACAGGGGGTAGAGCAAATGAAAATTGACTTACTCAGGCTGGAACACTGGCCCAACTTGTGGCAGTTAAAATTCAAAGTGAAAAAGTGCAAAGTTATGCATCTGCGCAGAAGCAACCCAGAGACAAACTATTTCCTGGGAGGGGAGAAGCTAGCAACCACCCATCAGGAAAGGAATCTAGGGGTTATCATATCAGACAATTTGAAGGTAGGCGGACAATGCAGTAAAGCAGCAAAAAGGCCAGCAGGATGCTGAGATGCATAGGAAGGGGCATTACAAGTAGAAGAAAGCAGGTGATCCTGCTGCTGTACAGGTCCCTGGTGAGACCCCACCTTGAGTACTGCATCCAGTTCTGGAGACCTTTTCTCAAGAAGGACATAGATAGATTGGATACAGAACAGAGGAGGGTAACAACAATGATGCACAGTCTCCATAAGTTGTTATATGAAAGCAGGTTACAGGAACTCAACATGTACTCCCTGGAACAATGCAGGGATAGAGGGGACATGACTGAGACTTTCAAGTTTCTGAAAGGTATAAACAGAGTCTCCACCCAGAAGCTCTTTAGAACCAGTAGGACAAGAGAACATGAGATGAAATTGAGAGGAGAAAGATTCAGGGGCAACATGTCAAGGTTTTTCTTCACAGAGAGAGTGGTTGACCAATGGAATGGTCTACCAGCTGGAGTCATTGACTCCAAAACAGTAGGGGAATTCAAAGCAGCTTGGGAAAGACACAAGGGGATTGTCTCACAGAAATCCTAAAGAGGGGAGTAGGACTCAGGGCAGACTAGATGGATCTTTGGTCCTCATCTGCCATCAGTTTCTATGTTTATAGATGCTCCCAAATCATATGAAATGTAAATAAGCTGGTCCAACTGTAAAGGCATGCTGTCCTCTTTCAGTGTACCATTCCGGTCCAACACTAAGCAGGCCATCCTGGCTCTGGGTACCAAGGGCAGCATCCACCATGCACTTGCAATCCCCAAGGCCCCCATAGATCCTAACAGTGCCCCCAGACTCCAGGTTGTGCATTTGAGAACATAGCTGAGCAGCAGAAATAGGTGAGTCTCCTTAATGCACTTGAGAGTGTAGTTAACATAGAAACATAGACTTTCATGGCAGATAAAGACTGCTTAGCCAACCCAGTCTGCCCATTTCCCTAACTATTGGATAAGCTGCAGATCCCAGTTAACCAACAGCCTATTTCCTCCTATTCCTCTCCAGAATTGCCTTATGTCTTTCCCATGCATTAATGAATTCCCCCATTGTTTTTGACCCTACGACCTCCTCAGGAAGGTCATTCCATGTGTCCACCGCCCTCTCCATGAAAGAATACTTCCTGACATTGCCCCTGAGCCATTCCCCCCTCTATCTTCAAATTGTGCCCCTTTGTTCTTGCACATCTCTTTTTCTGAAATATGCTACCCTCTTGGACTTTGTTGATTCTCGTGAAGTACTGGAAAGTTTCTATCATGTTCCCCCCATCCCTTCTTTCCTCAAGGGTATACATATTAAGCTCCTTTAGTCTCTCTTCATATGGCTTCTGGTTGACCTGCCTGGGGAAGTGGCAGTGGCCATGAGGGTGGGCACTATCTGGCGCGAAGTGGGACCACAGCTTGAGTTTATAACCCAGAGACTGCTGTATGATGTGCAGCATTGGGGAGTTACAGGCACGCCGTGACTGCTCACTGGGCTCTTGCTCTCTGCTTCCATTGCAGCTAGAGGTGGTAGGCAAGGACACACTGAGGAGGTTGAAATGCATGAGCAGCAGAGGCCCCTACACCCATCCATACAGTAGGCCTAGTATGATGAAAGAGAGCAGCATATAGTGAGCAGAGTACTGTATGTGTTTACTTCTAGCGTTCACTTAAGACTCACACATTTGGGACAACTGAGGATGAGAGTGACTCTTTCGCAGTATCAACATCACCAGAAATGAGATGCTGCATCTAAGCTAGGCTATCCTGAGTTAATAAATTGCTGAAAAATTGTGGCGGATCACTGTAACTGAAGAAGCAGCTGTTTGATCTCCTAGGATCACACAGAGCTGGAACCTCCATAGTTGAGGAGACTCAAATGACAAACCACAGCCAAGTCACCTTTTTTTTAGATCCTTTTGACAATCCATTGCTTTCTATGGGATGTGACTGAACTGTTACTACCCCAGCTTCAAGAATAGGTAGCAGAACCAGCTATAAAAAGAGAACCTTCATTACAGTTTCACATACATACACACACACAAACCTTCATTAGCACACTCACTCTTTTATGCACACACAACTCAGTTTAGTTTTAGACTAAAAATACACACCAGCACAGGTTCAGTTTGTCAGATAATTCCTCTCTTCATCAAAACCCACATATTTTGGCAGAGTTCTCTCAATTTGCACTGTTTGCCTTGTTTTATAATTAGTTGAGATTGTTGTTTCAGAAGCTAAAGTTAGTTAAGCAAGCAACTCCCCTTTCCACCTCCAGTAAAACACAACTGAGGTAGAGACAGGAGGCTGGATTTTCAAATGTTTTGAAGCAGGCATGATTCCTGATTTTCAAGTGCACCTGCATCATCATAGGTGAGCCAAAATGCTGGATTGCTAATTTCAAATATTTTGATACATTTTAGGGCAATTTACCTTTATCTTGTAACTAAAAAAAAACCTGACGTGTCATTACTGCAATGCATGCATTATTTTCTGACCCCCAGCTTGCGGCAGTTTCAACCGGATACTGGACCAGCTTTCATGTAGTCAACCTTTTTGATGCAAGTAGCACAGCTGAGCTAAAATCATGGGACAGGTCATCACTAAAGATGGGTGAAGTTGGAAAATTTCACTCTGCAAATTAATCCACAAATTTAGTGCAATTTGTGGAGTTTTGAGTGATCTGTGCGAAGTTCAGCATGTGAAGTGTGGAATTTTGCCCATTAATGGTGGAATTCCACCATTCGCAGGTGAAATTCCACCATTTGCCAGGTTAAATTCCACTGTTCACAGGTGAAATTCAGCCATTTGCTACAAAATTCCACCAAAAAACCCCAGCAAAGTCACATAGGTGAATTCTGAGGCTGATTGCAAAAATTCATGAATTGTTCCACAGAGGCAAATTTACCAACTTCACCAGAGTCTCGCCAGCTAATTAAAACTTTGCAACATTTCTAGTCATCATGCTCATCTGTGGAGCCTTTGAAAATCCAGTCCAAGTTCTCTCCATCTGCTTATATTACCTTACTGCCCCTCTCCACAACAAAAACAAAGTGTTTTTAAGCAATAGTGTTTAAAGACATCCCAAGAACACTGATGAAAAGCTGAGGGTAGCATTACTAAAGGGAGTGCTCCTTTTATTTTTTTATGTTTTCTTAAACCCAAATGTTTTAAACTTGTGTTACATTTAATACAGTAAAGAACATGTCTCTGTACTCATATGAACATACAAAAATACCAGCAGATTAGACCTTGAGATCTATTGCATCTGCTCAAGATGCAGCTCACAGTTTGATAACTGCTGCTGTCCCCACTCCCCTCTCCATCATCCATCCCCTGATTTCTATTCTGAATTCCCATTGTCTTTATCCTCCCTACCTGTACCCTGCCCATGTATCTATCCCATCCCTTCTTAAAACCTCCCTCTGATTCCCTTGATACCAACTTCTCAGGTAAGACATTCCAAGGCATCACCACCCTTTCCATGAAGTAATGTTTTCTGAGGTCTCTTCTGTACTTCTTACCAACCAGTTTCAGACTATGGCCCCACATGGTCCCTTCCCCCTTCAGTCTGAACACCCCGTCAGTGTTTACACTATTAATACCCTTTAAGAATTTAAAGGTCTTGATCATGTCCCCTCTTGCCCTTCTTTCTTCCAGGATGTACATGTTTAGCTCCATAAGTCTCTCCTAATAGGGCTTATCCCCCATTCAGAGGATCATCTTAGACACCTTCCTCTGGATCCTCTCCAGGAGCATAACATCCTTCTTTAAGTCAAGATGCCAGAACTGCACACAGTACTCCAAGTGTGGGCTCACCAAGGATTTGTATGGTGGCAGAATTACCTCCTTTCTTCTTGAAATGATCCCCCTAGCAATGCATGCAGCATTTTGTTTGCCTTAGCCACTGCTTTTCTGTATTGACCTGAGTGATTCTTTTTACCACTAATCACTATTCCCAGATCTCTTTCTTCCTCAGAGACTGTTAACCACACACACACACACAATTTGTAGCTGTACCCTTGATTCCTAGCTTCCAAGTGAAATGCACTGCACTTCCTATCATTAAATCCCAACTCCCATGTGACAGACCACTATTTTAGTCTTTCTAGGTCTTCCTGCAGTGTCCTCCTTCCCTCCTCACTATCTACCACTGCACTTAGTTTGGAGTCCTCAGCAAACAGGCTCATATTACTACTAACTCTCACCACGATGTCTGAAATGAAAGCATTAAATAACTATGGACTCAAAACCAAACCCTGAGGGACCCCAGCTAATGACCCTCCTGGGTGTTGATAGCTCACCACTACCACCACCCGCTGTTGTCTGTCGCTCAGCCAATTCCTAATCCACCTTGCCAACCTTTCCCCCACCACCAAGTCAGTTAGCTTGCCCAGCAGTCTCCCATGTGGCACAGAGTCAATTGCCTTACTGCAATCCATATATAGAACATCAACGGGCCTACCATCATCAAGAGATCTTGTCATCCAATCAAATAATTCAGCCAGGTTAGTCTAACAAGATCTCCCTTTTGCAAAACTGTATTGCCTGACATCTTGAAGTCCACTTACCTCCAAGAACTCCTCCAGCCTTTCTTTCAATATGCTTTCCAATAGTTTCTCCACCATGGATGTTGAGCTAACCAGTCTATAGTTTTCCAGCCTGTCCCTAGGTCCACTCTTATGGATGGGCACTACATTTGTCATGACTGACACGTATTCACTGTACTCTGTTTCAATCACCAAAATCATCTGATCTCATGTTCATTTTAGAATCTGATACCAATCTACCAGTCTGAGTAGGTGTCTTTTAGCATAACATGAAGGATTTGCATATTGTTTATATTTCCCCTAATATCATTTCAAGCTATATCTGTTTAGAATATGGTGGTGTGGTCTAATTGTAACTTTAGGGCACAAGTGAGGGAACCAGAAGGCCCAGTCATGAATCCTATCACAGAGACTGCATGGCTTTGAGAACCTCCTAGTGCTTCACAACCCCCAGCTGTAAAATTTGACAGGCAAGACTCCACTGAAAATAGTATGTTGTATCTCAGCTGAGCTATCCTAAGTAAATAAATTACTAATAAAAATAATTATTTTTGTAAACCAACAAAATGCCACAAACGCCACTTTTGCCTTGCACCTTATCATTTATATCTTTAGTGGCATAGAAATGTGTGGCCTTATAATCACCCCCCCCAAGCTGCGATGAGGGTGGAAATAATTATGTTAACCTGAAAGGTCCAATGTATGGTTTATAACTGATCTTGCTTGATTTGTTACAGTTCTGTGAAGTGTGGGGTTGGAACCGGGTTACTGTCAACATAATAATTTGGAGAAGTCTTAATTAGTGATGCTTAGTGTCAGAAAAAAATTAATATGGTTAAATAAGTCCCAAAACTCCCTAAAAATATTTTGCTGTTGTTTAGTTTTAAGCAACGTGTGTCTGAGCCATCTATGAATCTGGCCAACGTTTCATGACTAACAGGGCCACTTCCTCAGGGCCCACAATGGTTCTGTTGTGATAAACAGAAAAACACTCTCTTCATTTTAATATCAAACTTCTTAGTACAGAACCAAAATACTATTAATATGAGCAAGATTATTTCCCAAACTTGAATCTCTTATCACCAGTCATGATTTTTTGACCCACTGAGGACCATAAACTTGAACAAGATGGGGGCTAACAGCCTCTTGCAACCTCTTCTGACTAAAGAACTTTAACAGAGAGGTGGTACAGGGGTCACACTGCTTCAAAAGGAAGTGGAAGTGTGGGTGTGGAACAATTAAGTAGAGCACCATCCCAAAGATGGCAATTTTCCAGGGACTGGGGCAACGGAGCAGGGCACCACCAGACTTCCAGGAAGTAATAAACTCAACATAGACTTGCGGGAAGAAGGTCACTAGATCACCATGAAGGCTCAACATTATGCTAAAAAAGAGATAATCTGGCCCAGGTATGGGTGGGATAGGGAGAACAAAATGCCTGTATGCTCTGTATTATTGAATAGCAGAGCACCATGAGACTGGCACTATGCCATCCAGCAACTTGAAATGTGCCACTAATCATCATATTATTGGGTGCAACCTCATATGAACCCACTCCTCCCGCCCCCTGTGACTAAAAAGATCCTATGAACATAAAACAAAAGAGTAGCAGAGCAATGGAGCAACAGCTTGTCCCCCGTTTTGCACTGCAACTCGGTGATGTCTGAGAATGGAACCCTTGTGTGCCATAAACATGCAAAGGTATGCAATTATTAACTTAAAAGTGAAGCAATGCCTGTAGCCAAATTGTTCCAGCTGCACTCTTGTGTCATCATCTCCGATTGTTTTGAGTGAGAATAATTGAATTTTTCTAGATACAAAAGAACACTCCTTGGTCTGGTGGTGCCTTGCTTGCAGGATCAGCCCAACTAAAGGTACAGTAATCAAAAAATAACACATCTCCCCCCACAAAAGTATTCACCTTCACACTGTAAATAATATAAGGATTTCCTTTATTTGGTGCAGTACACACCAAGAGCAGAATAAAGTGCATCATAGTGCATACAAAACCTAATATTTTATGCTGACTGCTTTGGAGACCAAGGAACACCTGACTAGGCTGGGTGACAAACTATCATCTATTTCGTCCGGCATCTCCTTCTCTGAGATCCTGCCAGTCTGGGAGAAGGGAGCAGATGGACGGAAGGTCAGACAAGGGGAGATAGGGGAGCTAAACACGTGGCTCAAGGACTGGTGCCAGGAAAAAGGACACAGATTTGTAGGGAACTGGCAACAGTTCTGGGAGCGAAAGTTCTTTAAATTTGATGGACTGCATCTGACTAAAGAGGATCAGTGCATTGGGGCAGAAGTTTGACGTCTTTGCAGAATATTTAAACTAGCAAATGGGAGAGGGGTGCAGCACCCCATCGTCGAATGGGAAGAACACCCCTCCCCTCAGCTAGTGGTCAAACAGGAATTCAGCGTGTTTGCCATTCATTTGCATCACCAGGTAAGAAAAAGGTTTGTCTCCCATACGATGCACAGGGTAATGCCAAACTTCACCCAACAACTAACACACAAAAATCTGGCCAATGGAAAATCATGTACACAAATGCTCACAGCCTGGAAATAAGATCCCAGACCTGCAGGCAATAATGTCAGAGGCTAAACTGGACATAGTAGCAATTAGTGAGACGTGGTTTACCAGTAACCACACTGGGAGACTTCAGTACCTGGATATGTATTGTTCAGAAGAGACCGAGGTGCAAAAGGGGAGGGTGGCCCTGTATGTTAATGAAAATATCAAAGCTACAGAAATTCAGAATACACATAAGGAGCCAGAAGAACTGTGGGTCACCCTGGAAACAGGTAATGGGACAGCCATAAGAACTGGGGTTGTCTACAGGCCCCCAGACCAGAGGGAGGACATAGACACATTACTGTTAGAAGATATACAAAACATGACAGCTAAAGGGAGGTTCTGATAATGGGAGACTTCAACATGCCAGATACAGATTGGTCAATACCAGCAGGAACATCTGCCAGAACTAGACTCATAGTGGATTCCCTGCAGGGAGGGCCTCAAACAACTGGTACAGCAACCCACAAGAGACAGGGCTATCCTAGATCTAGTACTGACTAACAAAGAAGGATCACAGATCTCCAGGTAGAAGGTCACCTGGGGGCCAGTGACCATCACATGGTATGGTTCAATTTGGCTACTACATCTAAATCATCCCATTCCAAGGCAAAAATATGGGACTTCAGAGGGCTGACTTTGATAAGATGGCCAACAGAGTTAAGCTAGCCCTGGCAAAAGAAACACAGGTGAGGAGGTACAGGCAAAGTGGGCAAGCATTAAGGATACAATACTTGAAGCAACATCCCATTGTGTTAGACAGAAAAGGAAGTGCACAAGAAGAAGGAAACCACTTTGGTTCTCAAATATAGTAGCAGAAAGGTCAGAGCCAAAGGCTGGCCTTCAGAAAATATAAGGAACACAGCGGGATGAAGATAGGAGGCATACCAAACTGCCTAAAGGAAGCAGGTAAGGCAGTAAGGCAGGCAAAGTCCCAAACTGAGGAAACACTAGCACGAACAGTAAAAGAAGGTGACAAGACTTTCTATAGATACATTAGTGAAAGGAGAAAGTCCAGAGGGTATTGCTAAGCTTAATGGAGAAAAGGGAGCATGTGAGGAGGAGGACCCTGTAAAGGCATCTATCCTAAATAGATACTTTTGCTCAGTATTTACTGAGAGAAAGTAGGGCAGGGCCCACAGCTCAGCATCATGGACACAGGGGAGGGAGGTGAGCACTACTCCCTTCACAAAGAAAGGTCCTACAAGAGCTTGCTAAGCTCCAGGGTGGATAAGGCAATGGGACCTGATGGCATACATCCCAGGGTACTTAAGGAGCTAAAGGAGGAACTAGCAGAGCCATTAGCAGAATTGTTTAGTGAGTCTCTGAGCACAGGAGGGTCCCAGAAGACTGGAGAAAGGCTCATGTGATCCCTACCCACAAGAGTGGTAGCAGGGAGGAGGCGGGGAACTACAGACCGGTCAGTCTTACCTCAGTAGTGGGCAAGATTATGGAGGCACTCCTTAAGGAAAGGATAGTGCAACACCTGGAATCCATAGGGGCACAGGATCCAAGACAGCATGGGTTTACAAAGGAAGGTCCTGTCAAACTAATCTCATAGATTTCTTTGACTGGGTAACCAGAGTGGTGGACCAAGGAGGAGCAGTTGATGTCGCCTACCTTGACTTCAGCAAAGCTTTGACACTGTTCCACATAGAAGATTGATAAATAAGCTAGGTAGGCTCAGGGTGGGTCAGAGTTGGTCAACTGGGTGGCAAACTGGTTGACTGGCAGAAAACAGAGAGTGGTGGTAAATGGTATACAGTCAGAAAAGATGCAAGTCACAAGTGGGGTACCTCAGGGATCAGTCCTGGGGCGATCCTATTCAACATCTTCATTAGTGACCTCGCAGATGGACTAGAGGGTAAGGCTTGTCTGTTTGCAGATGACACCAAGATCTGCAACAGAGTAGATGATCCAGATGGGGTGGGCAGAATGAGAAGAGATCTGGATAAACTAGCAGAATGGTCAGAAGAGTGGCAACTGGGATTTAATGCAAAGAAGTGCAAAATCATGCACATAGGGAAGAGAAACCCTGAAGCCACTTATAGGCTGGGAGGAGTTGCTAGCAGTCACAAAGGAAGAAAGAGACTTGGGCATCATCATCACTGATGACCTAAAATCATCAAGCAGACCTCTAAAGCAGTAGGTAAGGCTAGGGGGTGTTAGGGTGTATTAGTAGGGGTATCACAAGTCGTAAGAGGAGGTAATAATCCCTCTGTACAAGACATTAGTTGAGCCCCATCTGGAGTACTGCATTGCAGTATTGGAGGCCCACCTTCACAAGGACATTAACCAAATTGAGGCAGTCCAGAAGGGCAACAAAATGGTGCAGGGACTGCATCAGAAGACATATAAGGACAGATTAGCAGACTCAATATGTATACCCTTGAGCAAAGGAGGGAGAGAGGTGATATGATCGAGACATTTAAACACCTTAAGGGCATAAACAAGGTGAAAGAGTCTAACATGTTTAAATATAAGAAAAATAGCAGGACAAGAGGACACAGCATGAGATTAGAGGAGGCCGATTAAGGGGAATGTGAGAAATTCTTTTTCACAGAAAGGGTGGTAGATGCATGGAATGGCTTACCACAAGAAGTGGTGGCTATGAATACAGTGCAGGGCTTCAAACAGGCATGGGATAGGCATAAGGGAGCAATACAAATGACTATGAATAGATAGGTCACTGACAGAGCAAAGGCCGATGGCACATTTATAAGGTAGAAAAAGAAATGGGCAGACTGGATGGGCCTTACGGTCCTTATCTGCCGTCAACTTCTATGTTTCTATGTTTCTATGTCAGAGGTGATCTCAAGCAATTCTTGTTACCAAAATGTCCCTGCTGCACTTTTGTTGTCTTGTGTCATCATCATTAGTCATTTTAGGTGCAGGATGATTAAATATTTCACAAAAATAAAAATAAAAGCTGATTCTGTTGTTTGTTTTTTCATTTTGTTTTGCAAGGTTAAAGCTTGGGGTTCATTGGGGCCATGAGCGACACTCACCCTCCCAACCCCGTGCTACTAAAGCATGCATGCCCAAAGCATTCCCAGGTCACTCTTTTTCTTGGCTGCACCTGCACAGCTGCCCATATTCTTCTTTGCCCTTCCTCCCATCCTTATCTGATTTACTGTGGGCTGCTGCCTGGATAGCCCCACTACTTTCTACTCCTGCATCTTGCTTTTGGTCTCTGTGGTTGCTCTTCTGCAAAATTCCTCTGATGCCTGATTTGGTGCTTGGTTTTCTTCTTTTCCTTCCTGTCCCACCCAATCTACCCTCTAGGTTTCTTTACTGCCAGTGCTCGGTGCAGCCCATTTTTGTTTCATCCTGCACTTCACACTGCTCCTGGGGCCTGCCTGCTGAGACCTTTCTTTGCTGCAGCTGCCTTGCTGTGCATTTTTCATCCTCACAGCTATCACAGGGCAGCTGTGGATCATTCTCCTTTTGTTGCCTGGCCACTTCTGCTCTGGTCTGGAGGTGTTTGCTGGTCTCATTCTTTCTCTCCGGGCTGTGACTTCAAGGGTACTATATCTCCTTCCATCTTCTTCCTGCCCGATGCAGCTTTGCCACTTTTGTTTTCTCCTATTGCCAGGTGCAGTATTCCTTTCTTGTGCTGTTGTCTTCATTGCCGTTCTGGCTGCCCCCATGGAAGTTTGCCTAACTGATCTAATTAGTAGAGGCTGTGTGCTGGGGTTGACCATCCCTCCATGTATCGTCTACCTCAGGTCATCTCCCATCTGTGGCTTATGCCATGGTCCACTGTTTGGCTTTCTTTGGGCTTTTCAGTTGCTCTTTCATCTTGGGCACCCACCTTGCCTCACCCCACAAGGGTTCAGTATGTATTGCTTTTCACTTCATACTGCTTTTCTGCATCCATGTCTAGGCTTACTCCAGGTGTTCTGTGGACCCATGGTCTGCTGCTCCATAAATCCCACCAGACAGCCCAGGTGGCTGTCCAGTCCTCTACTTGAGGCTCACATCTTCACTTGCCATCTAAAATTCCTACTCTGCCTACTGCCTTTAGGTAAAGGCCTCAACAACCATCACCAGGCACATGCCAAGATGACATATAGACATATGCACTCCAACAATCAGGCATACACCCACTCTCTCCATTCAAGAGACCAGTACACTTTGATCTTCTATGGCTTTATACTGCAATGATCAGTGTGCTTTTGCTCTTTGTATTGTACTAACACAACCCCCTTAAGGTACTGGTTTCTTATATCCACTAGTTTCATTAAGAGCATTTTGGACTGCCTGGTCTGAAGCAGTTGTCTCCAGTCTTCCTTTTCTTTGGAGTGATTGAATGGCAATGTTCCTCAGCATGGCTTCAGCTAAGCTCCCAGATGGCAAGCTGTCAGCTCTTTAGTGATGAAAGACCTATGGTTGGAAGATGAAGTTCGTATATTTTTTTTTTATTTATTTGTGAAATCAGTTTACAACATTTTAGCCAGAGGCTCGTTTCCAAAGGTACCTCATCACATTAAAGACATACATAGAGTTTTAGGTTACATAGCATAGGTTTGCAAAACAATAGGCGTTCAACAGAGGCGCCACGTCACACTGAGGTCAGACAAAATACATTTAGGTTACAGGATACATGTAATTGAGAACAGGTGTTACACAAGTTGGTATCAAAAATTGAGCAATCTAATAGGTATACAATGAAACAGCTGGCACTGGCCAGGTTAGACATAGGTACGGTGTACTGGGAAGTGGTGGTGGGGATGGCTAGGTGGAGAGCTGCCCTGTGGGCATTGTCATGAGAAGTTGAGGTGGAGGCTACTTTCAGAGACAGGAGCAGCTACGAGTGTTGAAGAGTTGGTTTCGAAGGGTGGTTTTGAACTTAGAGATGGTGGTAGCATTGGTGATGGGGGCAGGGAGAGAGTTGAACCAGGATGGGGCTCTGTAGCAGAAGAACCTCTGGCCACGGCTGGTTCTTGATCTGGGGACCATTAGAGTGGTCTTGTTGGATGACCGTGTTGCAATAGTGGGTGGGATCTGGTGGATGGATGCCGTTACCCCGGGGGGGAGAGCCCGAGTAGGGTTTTTTTTGTGAGGAGGCAGGTTTGATATCAGAGCCATTCATCCAGGGTAAGGAGTTTAGCCTTGTCATACAGCTGACAGGTGTGTGTGAGCCTGGGGGCACCAGTAATCAATCTTCAGGCTTTATTCAGGGTTAAGTGAATTTTTTTGAGTGCAGTCGTGTCGGCAGCACCATAGACTGGTAGACCATAGTCTACAAGGGACAAAACGGAGGGGCTGTATGCGAGCGGGCGCACATTTGGGGAAGGCAGATTCTATGGCGGAAGGATGCCAAAACCCGTGTGTTAGTGGCGGATGTTAGGGCATCAATGTGGTTGTGAAATGTGAGGGCTGAGTCGAAGGTAACCCCAAGGTATTTGTAGGAGCAGACTTGTTCCAGTGGCTGTTTGGTACTAGGAAGGATATAGATGGGTGGTTGCTAGCTTTGTTTTGGGGGTGGGAAAGAGCATAGCTTTGTTTTTAAGATTGATGGCAGTCTGCTCCTTAAACCAAGCGTCCGCATTATTGAAAGACTGCTGTAGGGTGTCCTGAAGGGAGATGGGATTACGGTGGGTGGCAAAAGGACAACGTCATCTGCATACAGGAGAATTTTGCCAGGGCATGCACTGGGCAGGGTGTTCAGATAGAGTGAGAGAAGAAGGCCCAGGATGGAGCCTTGGGGACCCCAGAGTGAATGGGACGGGTATCAGAGAGTATCCCATTGATTTTAAACACACTGTGATCGGCTAGATAGCTTGTGCACCATGCTAGGGGGCCAGCCGAGAGACCAGTGTGGCAGAGAGCATTCAGCAGAAGAGGATGGGAGATGGTGTCGAAAGCCTTTGAGAGGTCGATGAACACTGAACCAGCTAGGGAGCTGGTATCCAAGGAGGAGTGTAGGAAGTTGAAGAATTCAATTAGGGCTGTGCTGGTACTGTGACCAGCACGGAAGCCATGTTGCTCTGGGCATAAGATGTTATGCTTAGCCAGATAATCAGTGATTTGAATGGCCACCACTTTCTCCAGGGCTTTAGAGGGGAGGATGGAGATTGGCCGGTAGTTGTTGGCCGACGACCTGTTGCCCCCTTTATGAATTGGTGTGATTATGGCTGTTTTCCAAGCTGTGGGAAATTGTCCCAGGCAGAGCGATCGGTTAATTAGGCTGGTGAGTGGGGCAAGGACTTCATCTAGCACCAGCCTGAGGATACTGGGGTCCAGTGAGTCACTGCCGGGACTGTTGCTATTCAAAGCTTTGATTAGGATGGGTCTGGCTTCCAGGGCGGAAATCTTGTGCAGGTGGAAGCTGGGGTGCTGGAGGACAGGGGAGGTTGGTTGGGGGAGGGTCAAAAGAATTACTAGGGAGGACTGAGCTAAGGTCAGTGGAACGGTGTTGAGCCAGTTAGCTATGGTGGCAGGCTCGGTGGTGGTAATGCCATTGCTAGTGAGCTGGGATGGGGCAGGGGTGTGATTTTCCATTTAGTTATTTAATATTATCCCAGAAAGTCCAGGCCGAGCCCCAGGAGGAGGTAAGGGTGGCCTGGTAATGGTCGGCCTTGGCTTTCCGGATGGCCCAAGAGCACTTATTCCGGGCTGCATTGCAAGCCTGCCTATCAGACAGCTGACCAGTTTTAGTGGCAAGGTGCCAGAGGTTATCCCGATTTCTTAGTAATTGTAGAAGGCAGGGCTAACCCAGGGTGCATTCTGCTTTTTGGACCGGATTTTGGTGAAGGTTGCAAAGAGATCACAGGCCATGTTGAAGGTGTGTGTGAAGAAGGCGAGGGCAGTGTCAATGTCGGTTGCACGATGAATGGGGGACCAGTTTATCTGGGTGAGGAATAGTTTATGTTTTTGCAGCCCACCAGGGCGAAGGCATCTGTGGAGGGTGGTCTGGGCTTTGGGTTTGGGATTGGGGCCTGCCCAATGAAATAGGATATGGGAGTGGTCACTTAGGGAGTCTGGTAGGACCTGGATGTTTGGGATTTTTTGGGGTCGGTTGGTTATAATAACATCCAGAAGGGTGCTAGTTCCTCTCTTAGGATTTATTCTCGTGGGCTGGGTGACGAGTTGTGTCAGGTCTTGGGCAGCAAACGAGTCTCTGATCGTGGAAGAGGAGGTGCTGAGCCAATTTACGTTAAGGTCCCCAACTAGGATTTGTTCTGCCTTATGGTGGAGGGAGGCCAGATAGTCAGTTAAAGATACCAGGGCTGGGTGCTGGTTCTTTGGGGGAACGTAGGCCATGGTGAGATAGAGAAGGCTCCTAGAGGGGTCTGGGGTGAGTTTGAGGGTAAGAACCTGGGCCCCATTTACAAGGGCAGGGATGGGGAGTGCGTGTCCAAATATTGTGTCCCTAGTGTAGATTGCACAGCCTCCCCCTCGTTTGCCTACTCGGTCCTCCTGGAATAAGGTATAGCCTGGGAGGGAGACAAATGAGTCAGGGGTGGATTTGGAGAGCCAGGTTTCAACCAGGGCAATGATGTCTGGTTGATGAGCCATGGCCCAGCACTGTAGGGCATCAAATTTTTCAGCAGGCTGCATATGTTCATGGAGGCTATTGGAGACCAGTGGGCGAGTGGGTGGGTGGGAGGGCAGGGCCTAGGTTGGGATGTTTGTTTCCTGTCAGGAGTAGAAGGAGGAGAACTGCTCTGGTCAGAGGGTGGCAGATGGAGAGTTGCCAGGAGGCGATAGGATGAGAAAGGGGTTTCGTAGCACAGGGGTGGGTAGGGCAGCACAGGCAGAGAGGCTTGTGTGATTAGATGCACAAGGGAGCAGGAGGAGGAAAATGTCCGGATGGGGGTGAGGTGGAGGGAGCATATGGGGTGTGTGGAGGAGGAGGGAGGGAGGAACAGTGGTATAGGAGGAGGAGGACAGGAAGGTAGGTAGGAACACTGGAGTAGTGAGGCCGAGGTTAACAGGGACAATAGGGTTGGTGGAAGGCAAAGGAGGAGGAGGAGAGAGAGGCAGATGAGCAGGAGGTGCACATGCATAGTTGGTAAGGGTGGGAGAGCTGAAGTGAAGAAAGAATGGGGGAACTAGGATGATAGAGGGGGAGATAGTAATGAGAGGTCACCTCTAAGAGTAGTTGCCGCTTTGGTACAGTGGCAGAGATGGTGCCTGAGGCGCACAGGGCACTAGGTTCAAGACTTGCCCAGGGTAGCAGGATGGACCCTAGACAGTGGCTGTAGCAGCAGGGAGCTGGGCTCAAGGTCTGCAGAAACAATCAGATAACAATTTAGCAGTGTTGGAGTGTTTTTTAGAGTTTGAAATCCTGCAGAAATCATAGACAGGTGTGCTAGCTGAGTGGTGGAACTTCTAACTTAGACGGTGAGGGTGCAGGGTGCAAAGGCAGCAAGAGAGAAGTGGTGAAACTTTATATTTTGGCATGTTGGGGGGGGGAGACTAAAAGGCCTAGAAAGTAGGACTAAAATAGGTAGACAAAGTGGTTAAGAGGAAGAGTTGCTGACTTTGACTGCAAGGATACTGGGTTTGAGCACAGCTTAGGGACAGAGTGTAGAAAGTTTTTTATTTCAGAAAAGGAGGGAGGAAGGGTTAAGAGTTTGAAAGTAGAGGAAGATATTGGCCTGGTTCATTGGCTTAGTGGTTAGTCAGTAGACTTTGGAATAAAGGATACCAGGTTTGAGGCTGCTGGGTGCTTAGTGGTAGGCTGATGGGAGGAATGAGGAAAGTAGATAGCAGAAAGGATTCAAAGGGAAGTGCAGGGACCTCTAGTGGGTAGGTTTGCAAACAGTAGCTAGGAAGGGGTGGAGAGTTGAAAGAAGAGCTAGAGTGGTGAGTGCAGTAACCCCTTGTGGTTGGTGTCTATAAGCTGCAAATGGGAAAGTGGACACATTAAAAAGAAGGGTAGGTCATGTGATGTGACATGTGACCTGCCAGCAGCAATAAATGAAGTGCTGAGCTGTGGGGGGGGGAAGTGCTACACAACAGTCAGGCTGTAGTGCTGCATGCTTTACCTCTTACAGGCTCTGGCAATCCCCGTGTTCAGGCTCCGCTGCTGGGCAGAGTAGTATATGCCTAAGTATGCAGCAGTGTATAGTGGGCGTGCGTGATGGACACCTGGGTTCCTAATTATTTATCTTACACCTGGAGAGATGGCAACTTTGAAGTCTTGGAACTCCGGAGGTTTCCCTCACAAGGTGGTTCTTCATCTTCTCCATGCTGACAGTCATTAACTTAGTCAGCTCTCTAATATGTAGTTAGGTGTACTCTACCAGATGGGTTAGGACTTGGATAGGACTCTTCCTTTTCTTCACTGGATTGCCAGCTTTTTGACCTTCTCAGTACCCTTAGGGCAGGCAATCTTCTAACAGTTCTACTACATACCTGCAGCTTAGACTTCTTGACTTCTTCAGTAAGATACCTTTAGCCAAAGGATTGCCATCCTGCAGCATCTCTAGGGGCAGGACCCTCCTGAAGATGGTTTCTGTGCTTCCAGTATCCCGAATAGGGTGGTAGTTTAGCATGATCAGAGAATGTGAAACGCCACAGAGACTACAAGCAAATCATGCTTACAATCCTGCCTTGTGAGGTCATGAGGGCCAGGTCAAGTCACCCTCCTCCCGAGCAGCACCCAGGTCCCAAAAATCAGGTACAGTGGACTGTTGGAGCAAACTGAATCGGAGTTGGTTTGGTGCTAATTTCAAACTGGGACTGATTCAAATACTTCTTTGCCAACTTAATTGGTGTAGCAATACTGATAGTTTTTGGCCTTCTACATTTGATTGAATTATAGCAGTTATCTTCCTAATTTTGCTGAGTGTTTTAATCCAAGTTGCTGAATTTCACCGTTTTGGAAGCAATTTCTGTGTTCTTTAAGAACTATGCACTCGTTATGCAGAGTGCTTTAATTAATTGTTGAAATGCAGCCTTTAGCTTTTTAGCCTTCTGCATGTTAAGAACATGATTTCTTTAGCACCGCTTTAATTAATTACAGTTTCAACTTATTGTTACAAATTCTGAGTGCTTAAGGTTTCCTTTTCAGCACAGATTTCATTAACTTAGTACAGTTTCAACATTATTGTACAAATTCTGAGAGATTTTAGATTTCCTAGCTAGATCTGCTGCATAATTTATTTAAGTATTAGAAGTGCACTTTAGCAGCTTTCAGCCTTTTGTTACAAAGTCTGAAAGCTGTAAGATTCCCTAAATTGATCTGCAGCATAACTTAATTAACTACAGCGTGCCTTAAACATCAGCTACAGCCTGTTCAATATAGCTTGCCTCAGGCATCAGCCCAAGCCTGTAGTCTTGATTTAACTCCATGAGCTCCATAGGGAACTAAATGCCATCTTACTTTTAATTTTGGAAGCAGCAATCTTGCTCTTGATTTGGAGCACTCACTCAGACTTTTTCCCTGCCCCAGTTAACTCCCCTGCCATTCTAACTTGAGCCCCTCCTCTCCTTACCTGCATATAACCTCTACTGTTTGCTTCTTCCATAGCCTGGTGAGGTTGTGAGGGCCAGGTCGAGTTGCCCCCTCCACCCGAGCAGCACCTGTGTCCCAAAAACCAGGTATGCATACTGTTGGAGCAGACTGAGTCAGGGTCGGTTTTCCCCGCCGCCTTCACCACCACCCTTGTTGAACTTCCTATTATATAGGATTACTCATGTGATCGGAAAAATAACCAGTCTACTGCCTTTTCTATTTGCAGTTTATCAAAACAAACCTCTAGCGGCCGCTACTAGCATAATTCACTGCCTCCACTCTAGTAGACGCACAATGCAGCCTCTCTACCTAGCTGTAATTTCTCTATTTGCTCCTTTGTTGTCCCTCCCACTGTCCTCATGCATGGAGATGGAAACCTGCCATCTGGTGTTCTATACCCCGGATGCACTAGCACTCTCTTTCCTCACCTTGTTGCCCCCTGTGTCCCAGCTCACATATCTACTGTCAGGCCCTTCAGTCCTCCCACCCTTCTTCCATGTTGGCAAAACAGTCCTTAACGTCCCTCTACATAGCACCTCAGTGTCATCCTTCTTGGCACCTAAACCACATTGCAAGCCTAGAAGGGCTCTGCCCAAAGCCATTATTCGAATATCCCTACTGCTCCTCCTAGCTGGCTACGTTGAGCCGAACTCCGGACCAAACTCCACACACAGCCCAAACCCCGCCCCTCCTCTCCAACTCCCAAGGGGCCTAAAACTAACCAATTTAAATATATGTAGTCTTCTCCACAAACTAACTCTCTTGCAACCTACTGTTCTCTCCCTTAAACCTGACATAATGATCATTTCGGAAACCCGGTTGAAACCACACAATACTGATGCTGAATTCTCAATTCCTGGCTATACTCTTCTTCTACATGGTTGGCCGGATAACAGAAGACGAGGTGGACTAGCCATGTACAGCAATGCCATGCTCCAGTTTACCCCAGTCCCACTACCTTTGCCCACACAAAACATCAATGCCTTACTGGTCAAACTATCCCTCCCTCACACTCGCCCAGTATTTATTGACGGTTCCTATTGCTCACTGGACTCCACTTTGCCCTCCATCATGAATCACCTGGGTGTCCTATCATCCTTGGTCTCCAGGGGTGCGCTTCATATTCTTGGAGATTTTAACCAAAACTGGCTGTCCAGTACTAATGCCAAATTACACAACCAGGTGACCACACTCAACCTATTGCAGCAGATCACTGAGCCCACATGTCTCAATCCCAAATTCACAAACCACACTCTTCTGGACTGGTCCATCACCTCTCACCCTCATCTTTTACTCATTTCTGACCTCTTACCAGACTCATTGTGTGATCATCACATGATCTACTCAGTGCAGAAGATATTTAGGCCCAAGGCATTGCCTCACAGGACTCTACTGACCAGAACCTACAAATCTCTTGACCTTGTAGTGCTCCTGCACAACCTGGGAAACACAGAGTGGTCCTACATCCCCCAGGCCACCTCTATCAACTCTGCCCTGGAGTACTTCAAAACCAGGTTCCTCAAAGTCTGGAACTGTTATGCCTCTCTCAGACAAGCCTGGGTGTGGGGAGCCCACCTGCCTTGGATTTCAGCGGAACTCATGGCCCTCCTCAGAGCACGGAATCAGGCATGGAAGTCTTCCAAGGGCTCCGGCTCTCCTGAGGATTAACAGAGGTATAGAGCCCTACATAATGCCTGCACAAGGCAGATCTGACAGGCAAAAGCCAAATACTTCAAAGACTCCTTCCACATCAATTTAAACCACCCAGCTAAATTCTGGAAGGTTGTTACATCATTACTCTCCCTTCCCTCATCATTATTCTCCCCTACCCCCTTTGTTTCTAAATGTTGGCGACTCCACTGCCACAGACCATCTCGCGGTGGCAACTGAATTCAATGTCTTCTTCACAAGCTGCACATCGTCACTGCTGTCCATGCTACCCCCTGCCCCACCCATCCCCCTCCTCCATACACCCTGTTCTAGACCCTCCCATGGCCCCTCCTTTGCCTTCCACCAAGTCTCCCTGGCTGAAATCTACAACACCCTGCTCACCCAAAATCCCACTAAAGGCAAGTTTTCCACCAGCCTGGACTCCAAAATGCTCTACCTGTCAGCTTCTGCCATCACCATCCCACTGGCATCACTCTATAACCTCTCCTTCTCTCTTGCCTCAATCTATTCTGACTGGAAGCATGCCACCATTATCCTTCTCCCTAAAGGCAGTGATCTCTCAGCTTCTGGGAACTACCACCCTGTCTCCCTCCACTCTATCTTGGCTAAACTCCAAGAACACCTTGTCCTCTCTCAACTCTCCACTTTTCTAGACTCTTCATCCTTTTTCACACCTTACCAGTCTGGCTTTAGGAAGTCCTACTCCACCACCTCTTCACTCCTTAGGCTCACCAATTTCATCTCCACAGGTATGAATAAAGGCCACATTACCTCTGCCATCTTTGTCGACCTGGCAAAAGCCTTCAACACTGTCTCCTACCCCCTCCTCCTTTCTAAGCTCTCTCTCTCACAAGTCTCACTAGTGCAGCCACCAGCTGGTTCCACTCATATCTGGTAGGCAGATCCCAATCTGTCAGGATTGGCAACTCCACCTCTTCCTCCCTCCCTGTTACCTTTGGTGTACACCAAGACTCGGTCCTTGGCCTGCTACTGTTCTCCATCTTCCTGAATGATCTGCCCACAGCCTGCCCACGCACTTCCATCCACATGTATGCTGATGATACACTACTGTACACATCCAGACCCCTCATCCACTGATGTTGCGACCTGACTGCAGTAGGACTTCAATAATGTTCAGCTCTGGTTTTGCTCTAATCAGCTTTTTCTCAAAGCCAAGAAAACTGTCTCCATGAACTTTGGCACTAGGCAAAGACTTTCTTAGCTCCCTCTCATCCCCTCCTTCCTCACCCTGGATGGTGCTTCTCTAGAGGATTGCTCCTTATTTAGATATCTTGGGGCCTGGCTTGACCAGCATCTTGATTTCTCTGTGCATATCGATGCAGTCCACAGAAAGCTCCACCCCAAGTTGGGCGCCTTGTACCACAATTGCAGGTGCATCCCCCTGCCTGCCCACTGGGCAATTGTGCAGAAAATGATACCCCCATCCTCGAATATGGGGATGTAGTCTACAGTACCGCCTCAAAGTCCACCCTAGCTAGACTGGACACCCTCTTTCACTCCTTCTGTTATTTTGCCCTCGACTACACTTACTACACTCATCACTTTGTCCTTTACTAGTCACTGGACCGCCCATCACTTCAAGACTGGTGGCACTCACACTGAGTTAGTCCTACAGCTAAATTCTGGCCCCAGTCCCTCCCCCTATATCTCACCTCTGTACTATCAGCCCCTGCCTCCCCAACATACCACCTCATGAAAAATGACCCTCTTTTACTGTCTCTTCCTCTAATGACCACCACGGCAGGCCAGGTAGCCTTCAAACATTGCCTGCCTAAATTATGGAATTCCCTCTCTGTGACCATATGGAATGCCTCCCCTGGTAGGCACCTCAACTCCCTTCTTAAAGCACACTTCTCCTTCACCTGCTCCTGTGCCTTTATTAGCTCTAATACCTTGGCATAGACTCTGCTTTTCCTGTAGGATTTGTCAGGTCTGGCTGTTTTTGTCTGCTTTATAACACTACTATGTGAATATTGCTGTTATGTGATTCATGCCTGTGCCTCTGTATATAATTCAAGGTCTTTGTACACTGTAGTTGGTTCTGATCTCTGTATATGGTGATTTTTGTATTTATGATGTTGCTTATCCCTATTCCTGTCCCCAGGATGCATTTGGACTCAAGCAGCAGTCTGCTCAGTATGTCTTCCTGGTAAAACTTTTCAATAAATAAATAAACATTACACAAGCACAATATCCCTAGCATCAATTGGCTAGTTACTCCATATATAGTTGTCCACTGAACCACTAAATTGTAAGGCTAAAGCCTGGGTTGGTGGGGAAGCAGGTGAGGCTCACAATTCTCCCTCTGAGTGCTACTAAAGGAAGCATGTCCCAAGCATCCTCTGGATGCCAATTTGTTTGCTCCCCCAAACCTCTCCCTCTTTTTCAGCAGCTTGCCTCTCTCCTTTTGGGTTTTTCCCTAAGATACCTTTAGCAAGAGGTATGCCATCCTGTGGCACCTCTAGGGCTGGATCCCTCCTCAAGAGGGTCCTTAGCCTCCAGTTTACCAAATAGTGTGGTAGTTCACCACTTACAGAGAGCTTGAAAGACCATTGAGATTACAAGTCAATCATGCTTCCAATCCCTGCACTGCACCAGCACAACACTTCTAGACCAGTGGACTAGTTACTCTATATGTAGTTGCCCACTGAACCAGTGAAACAATTCTTTTCAATCCAGGATAGCCCAACTGAGCTGCGTCTTCTTTTCTTCATTGGCATGTTAGCATTTTTTTTTTACTTACAGTAGTTGTACAGTTAATGACTGAAGCAATGTTCAGGGTCAAACAGTTAGCCGGGAATGGTTTCTACAAGTTTTTTACATATACTGTATTTACCTGTGCTAGCCAGCTTCAAGCCAATATTTTGTTATTGGTGGGGGTACTGGTTCTACTCAGGTTTACAGCTTGTATGGCTTATGCATGTGTAAGTTATTTTTTCATCAGTTAGGTCTTTTTTCATTCCATTGTTTTATTCATATCCATATTTAAAAAAAAGATTAGCTTGATTGAGCCAAGGCTCACTTATAACAAGGTCCCACAGCAGTTTTGTTCCAAGATAGCACAGACATTAAAATTCAGTAAATATTTTTTTAATAAACAATGAATAATAGTTAAGAACATAAAAGGTAGAAACAATTATAAGAAATGAAAAAAAAATATAGAATGTCTCATAACAGCACAAGAGGTCTTTAGCTTTATCATCAAGCCATTGTTTTATCCTACCCCAGCTAACCTTGCCATGCTAATCTCTTTTTTATTGAGACAAATCCAACAAAGTAAGAGTATATTCAATACAGAAGCAGGACATATTGTGGTTTATGACCTATATGCATTCTGTAATAGCTAAATACTCCCTAAGTCTGAATGCACTAGGACCATGTGAGATATCTTACAAAACACAAACGTCCTAACCACTTGTTAACTCATTAACATATTTAGCTAACTATTTAAGTTACGAGTTTATGCATTGCTATCATACGGACAGAAAAATGGGGGGGAGGGGACGGGTCTCCTGGGGCCTGTCATGGCATCAATCCTGTGTTAAACTTTGGTCAATGGGGTATTGGCAGGGCAGTGTACTCTTATGCAGTTTCAAGGAGGGTCTCCGGAGGTGGGTTGGTGGTGGTATTATGGCCGATGGAGGTGCCCTAGTTATATCTTTATAGGGAACCAATGCCATTTTTATTTTGCAGCAGTGCCTTGTGCAAAATGGAACACCCTTTAAAGATTGGTAGGTTTTCCCATTGAAGCTCTCCAGTTCTCCATGGAGGGGGTTTCTGTTGTCCTCCAACATTGGATAACTAGCCTTTTTGCCTCCACTGAGGCCAACATGTTCCAGCTATGGAGGTGCCTGGGGAGGTCAGTGGATACAGGGAGGATCCCCAGAAGCCAAAACTCTGAAGTGAAAGGCAGCGGTCTGTTAAGAACAGATTGACAAAATGTCAAGATCCAGCACCAGAATTGAATAATCAAAGGATAGCACATTAGGATACGTGTCAGGTTTTCCACATTCGCATTACACCTCCAGCATGTGTCAGTAAGGAGGAGGTTCATGGCCCTAAGCTAAACTAGGGTCCTGTAACACAAGTGCATTATTTTGTTTTGTATCAAGTGAGCAGTGCCTTCTATACATGCACCATGCATCAACTGCCACATATCTGACCATTGAGCTTCTGAAATGTTACATGAAATCTGGGTAACCCATTTTATCCTTGCCCCTTGTAACTGGTCAGGTAGAGAGTCAAGAATGACTCTGGTGATGGCTCCACTCTGCCTCTGGTTAGCCCTGCCCATTTGCAGGCTGTATGTGAGTGAGGAGGGCATGCATTGGGAGATGTTTGATTTCTATGAAGGTGGTGAGCACACTCTGGAGCTGCAGATAGCATGTGCAACTTAAGTAATGTATACATGGTTTATATTGAGTAAGGAGCTGGTGGGATATGACCTGGTCCTTTTAATTCCTAAGACTGCCATAAACCTACTGGGCAACACTGGCTTGGGAACCAGGTGGTAGCTTGGAAAAGGCTATGGTTTGCTAAAAAAGTCTAGATTTTTGCATTGCTTAGTATTTGACAGCTTTCAACAATTAATTTTAAGTATAGTCATATCATATAAACAACATCAGTGTGAGTTGGGCACAGGGTCATTCCGCCTAAAACAAGAACTGCGTGGCAAGCAATGCTGCAAGCAAAAGGGCATGCACTGCAATATTGTTGGGTAAAACACCGACTGACACAAACAGCACACACACACACCCTTTAAAATAAAGGGTTTCCTTGTTTTTTTTTCTGGGGCTTTGCCCCCTGCATCCCTCCCCGAACGTAGGGGGCCTTGTCACCCACACCCCCCAGAACTAATATAACAAACTCTGGTGGGGGTATGGACTTTGTGGATTGGGAGTAACTTAGGAGGGGGTAAAAGTTTGTTTATTAAACAAAAAAAGTTGCAAAACATTGCAGCACAGGGAGACTTGAACCAAGGTCCCAAGTCTCCCATTCCACTGTGTGCTGGTGCCTTAACCACTCCACCACAGGAGCAGCTTGATCTGGCACTCAGCACATGGCAGCTTGATCCTTTTCCAGAAAAGCGTACAGTGACAGGATAGCAATAATTCCCTACTGCTGTTCTACCCCTGTCGCTGTAAAGCCATGCACTCTCTACACAGTGGGATCAATACCACATTGTCTTTCTTGCACGGTATTAACCCGGTACTGTGAGTTGCATGGCACAGAGTAGTCTTCAGTCTGCCTTTTTTGTGCAACTTGCTTATTACAAAAATAATATACTAGAAATTACAAATGGAAATAATATTTCAGTGGCTTAATGTGTGCTTATGAGGGACAAACTTTTATGAGAATGTTTCTGCTTGTTTTTCAAATAAATTATTGCCTTGATGTCAAGCTGGGAAGCAGGACTGGGGTTGTGATGTAGATAAATTAGAATTTCATTTCATCCCAGTCTAGTGGAGTTTTGGCTATATCATCTTAATAAAGAAAGATTTTCTGTCATTGAAAACATCTGTGAAAATCCATTGGTGTCTTCATGTACTTCTATATCTGCCCCCTCTCTTCTGCCAAGCAGCAGAGAGTGCATCTGTCATAGTAACATATCAATTTACATTTGTAATCTGCCCTATTGCATCTTTTTTCTTCATAACCCCTTAAATGAGAACTACAAAGATACATTTAAGCAATAATCCTAAGCACGGCAGTCTCCACCACAGCATGACTCTCACTAGAATGTATAGCACATGTCCCAATCTAAAAGATGTAGAGGACGATTATGTGGCAGTAGAGACTGTCATGGAGAGGCACCTTATTATTTTAGAAATGTATTTGTTCATTTTTCACATTTTTTAATTTTTTTCAGAATTAAGATAGAAATATTTATGCACAGTCCCTGGAATCTTCAAAGGCTTTAAAACTGAGCCTGATTCTAAATAATGTACATTGGAGAAGGCATATACTAGATAAATGGGCCACCAAACAACAATTCTAAAAGGATGAATTTTGTCTGCAATGTTGTTTGCCATGATGGCCTGATTTACGTGACTCACCTAGATATTAAAAACTATGTCATAACATTATCAGTGGGTGATGTGTGTAGAGGGAGAGGCATTAGAGACAAAATTCCAGATATGGATGTACCAAGAAACCCAGTGGTTTGCAGTTTGGGGCTTATATTCAATTATATCAAATTGCTTTCATCTTAATTGCTTAAATCAAAACTCCTTGTATAGTGTACAAACCATAACACAGATGTGGGTGTGCCAAACTCGTTTTGCACAGCCACGATTTTCAAATCTCTCACACACAACAGAACAACTGTTACTATAGTTTTAGAATTTTAGCTAGTGGTGAGCAGCTGAACAAAGAGGTTCACCTAGAAACATAGAAAAATATAATTTGTGGGCAGAAAAAGACTGTTTGGCCTACCCACCCTGCCCAACTGTCCCCTGCCTAATCTATCTCCGCAGTCCCTTACTGTCTCTGACAACCCTCCCTCCTCTCTGCCTGTTTTTTAACACACCCCTATATCCCTCTCACTCATGTTGAAAGCCCCCACTGTATGCCCCTTGGTCCTGACGCTCCTTCTCATTTCAAAGAGACTTCACTCATGTAGCCAGTTCATCCCTGTGAGGTACTTGTAGGTCTCTATTATGTCACCTCTTGTTCTCCTCTCCTCCCCTCTAGGGTGCACATGTTGAGACCCCTCAGTCTCTGCTCACTGGGATTCTCTTGCAAACCCAGCACTATTTTAGTTGCCCTCCTCTACCCTGTTTATTTCCTGTCTCAGGTGCGGCCTACAAAATTGGACACAATACTCGAGGGAGGCTCTCAACAGTGAACAGTACAGTGACAACACCACCTTCCTCCTCCTGCTGGATATACCCCTCCCTATGCACCCTAGCATCCCATTAGCTTTACCCATTGCTTTATCACACCACCCTGCCACCTTGAGGTCATCAGATAGGTAACCCCAAGGTCATTTTCTTGTCTAATGGCTGTCGGTACCTCCCTCCCCATCTCCTTTCCATCTTATACTCAGTGCCTGGGTCCCAATGCCCTAAGTGCATGATTTTCCACTTTCTGGAATTTAACCCTTACTAACATGCTTTACATCACTTCTTGCATTTCCCCAGATCCCTGCTCATTATCTCCTCTCCCGTGCTGAGTGTGAAACCCTGTTGCAGATTTTGGTATCTTCTGCAAAAGGCACACCTTTCCATCCAGTTCCTCAGCAATGTCACTTATGAAGACCTTGAAGAGAACCGGTCCCAGTACTGAGTATGCAGGACCCTGCTGGTCACTCCTCCATCATTCAAGTGAGAACTACTTACTACCACCCACTGTCTCCTATCTGTAAACCACTTTCTCACCCAATTAAGCACTCTGGATCCTATTCCAAGGCTGCTCAATCTCTTTATTGGCCTCTGGTGTGGTACAGTGTCGAAGGCCTTGCTGAAGTCCAGATTGGCCACTTCCACTGCCTTCCCCTTATTATTTCTCTGGTCACCAAGTCAAAGAAATCCATCAGATTCCTTTGCCATGACCCCCGCCACCATTAAACCCAAGTTGCCAATGTTTTGCAACTCACTGGATTCAAGATACTCTTGCCAGTCTTTCTTTTAGCAGGGTTTCCATTAATTTCTCCACCATCGAAATAAGACTAAAGAAACTACAGTTGCCAGCCTCCTTAGTTGACACTCTTATTCAGTACCACTTCCAATATTTAGAGTTATTGTACATGTATAGAATTTGTGAATGCAACACTCCAAAACGTTGGACTACTGGCTATTACTTAACTTAAAAGCAGTTGCATAAAAGCAAGATTGTTGTACCAGGAGTTGAGCTGCTCCTTAATCTTATTGTGCCAAGCAGGTAGTCTGCTCAAATTGCCCATTGTGGTGGTGCTACCAATAATAGAAAATGCAACACAAAAACAAATCGGTGCACTCACCCCACACATGAGAACAGCTACATATACTTGTATATAGCAAAACTGGTCTACGCATCTCTTAAAATGTCTCTATAATTTTATTTTCAGATACTATTAATGGTTTGTGAGCAGAAGTCATAAATGTATGTCCTGAAAAAGGGGGTAGGGGGTTAAAAACCATTCCGTCCAAACAAACCCACATTCAGATGATGTAGTCACATACCTTGTGAGCCTGTGAAATGGCCTGACCCCCCCCCTTCACAAGGCACAAACAAGCCTTGACTTGGAAAGTTGGCATGCAGAGTAATGGTACTGAAACCATGCAGCAGTAAATTCAGTTAGTTTGTTTGCATGGGACGACTTTTAAAACTAATACAAGAAACAAAGAGTATGTTTTTTTCAAGTCCCCAAGAAAGGGGTGAGTTTCTAGTTTATTTAAATTGAGCCACATCTTTGATGTCTTAAAATCTTTATAATGCAAACTACTAAATTACATTTTTAAGAGTGCTTAATGAAAGAATTTTGAGCAATAAGGCATAGGAAATGATGCAAGTCTGTCCCCAAATATTTTCACTAAATACTGCTTTAGTTTACTATATAAATGGGATAAGAGGAATAAGAATACTTTTATTTTTGAAATATTAAAACTTTCAGCATGGGGAAAGAAAAAGAAAAAAAAGATTATTAAATACCTGTTTAAATTAATTTGCAGGTTAGTTCCTCCTGCCACCATTTTTAATACATGAAATATGTCATTGAACCTCCTAAGAATAAAAAGAATAGGGGATTAATTTTTTTAATATTTTTTCATTTTTAGTTCCACAGAGCCCACTCGCTCTGAAGAAGAAACGTTTATGGTTTCGAAATGCTCAGAGCTACATATACCTTCATTTTGAGTGCGCCAAGTAGTAAAGTATTTTGTCAAATTGTTGAAGAGGAAAAATTATATAAAACTCTGAAATGTTTTTAATCTTGATTAAAGTATTTCCTGAATGGGTTGAATTCCTTCCATCTTGCTAATGAAATCTATCTACCCCTGACTAATATATTCCAACATTCTGTAGACAGTGGGGAAGTCCCAAATGATTGGAGAGTAGCAACAGTTGTACCTATACATAAAAAAGGACCTACCAACAAGCCAGAAAATTTTAGACCTATAAGTCTTACATCACTAATTGGGAAAATACTTGAACAGTTTGTTAAGGAATTATTTTGGAACATTTAAACCATAGTAAACTTATTGATAAATACCAACATAGATTTACCAAATCAAGATCATGTCTAACTAACCTATTGACCTTTTATAACAAAGTTACTGAAGAAATCGATAAAGGCAACTTGGTTGACCTAGTGTTTATAGATTTTACTAAAGCATTTGACAAAATCCCACACTTGGAACTCATAAATGCTCTAAGAGAAGCTAATTTGAATCCAAACATTGTAAACTGGATAATAAAGTGGCTTAGGAATAGGAAACAGAGAGTAGCCATAAATGGAGAATTATCAGAATGGGCTAATGTGACTAGTGGCGTTCCCCACGGGTCCATGCTGGGACCTTGTCTATCTAATATCTATATTTCTTCCTTAGAATCAAACACAAATAACATCTGGCTGCTTAAGTTTGTGGATGATTGCCGCATAGGTTCTATTATCAACAACAGTAAAGAAAACATTTTCCTGCAAAACTTCCTTGATGAAGTTACCAACTGGGCCCATGAGAAGAAACTAATATTAAATAGTGTTAAATGTAAGGTGATGCACTTGGGAAAACATAACCCATATTTTACATACAAATTGGTGAATCAAACACTGCACCAGACTATGGAAGAAAGGGATCTTGGGCTTATCATTACCCCCCGACTTGAAATTTAAATTGCATTGTTCCAAACAAGTTAAAAAAGCAAATCAGAATCTAAATTGTACATTTAGACATGTGGCAAGCAGGACTGATGAAGTTATGTTGCCATTGCATAATGCTCTGGTGAGACCCCATCTTGAGTATTGTGTGCAAGTGTGGTCTCCATACATGAAGGATGACATTAATAAAATTGAAAGAGTTCAGAGATGATTTAGTAGGACATTAATAGGAATGAAAGGGAAAAACTATGAAAACAGGCTGAAGGATTTGAAATTGTACACTTTAAAATATAGAAGGCTTAGGGGAGATCTGTGCCTCATTTATGGCCTACTGCAAGATTCTGCACTTACAAATGGAATAGGCTTATTCGAATCCAAATTCAGACTTAGTAGTTGGAGACATAACAAACAGTTGCTGACTGGAAAATGGAATTCAATAAGGACGAAAAACTGGTTCAGTATAAGATCAAACCCAATATGGAATAACCTTCCTACTGTTGTAGTAGAAAGTTCAAATATGGATACATTCAAAAAAAACTTGGATCTGGTGATGACAGATAAAGATAAATATATAAAATAACACTAAAAATAATAGGCAAGCATTATGGACTATTGTTCTCTAGTTTGAAAAAACCTATGAAACCTATGAAATCTTGTATTGATGTGGAAAGATGGCGGCTGTACTGAGCTGCTGTCACTAAACATTTTTAGCTGCACTAGAAATGTTATTGTTAGCACTTTATCTCATTGTAGTAGCGTAGTATAATCGTGTTTTAGTTATTTTTATTAACTTACAATTCTGTCGTGCTCGTATTTATTTTACTTTTTGTCATTTGATTTCGGCTTGTCCCAGGGCAGTGGATAGACTGTTTGAGCCGAAGCATCTCATTTCAGCGTTTTCTTTTCAACATCTGCAATCATAAGCATTTACCTGTGGTAGTGGTGGACCCAATCGGATTGGGGAGGGTACTGGTTTCTGGAGTTGGTGCTGAGTTTCTGGCATTTGAGTCCTGATACTGTGCAGCCGAGGGGTGTGGCCACAGGAGCATTGTGGAACTGTTTGCTTTGAGGTGTTGGTGCCTTCCCAGATTCCCTTTCCTGTGAGTGTGGGAAACTAAACTGATGGGGCGCTGATGCTTGTTCAGTTCCCTTTCCTGTGGAGAGCAGTGCAGAGAAAGGATTGAGACAGCCCTAGGGAACTACCATCTGTGGCCGGAGGAATTTGCTTCTGGCACGTGTCTTCTTTCTGGTGGTGGGTCAGGAGGCTGCTGCTAGTTGGCGGTGGGCCACCTGGCACTTCTGCCCCACACCATGGCAGCTGGATAACTGTTTCGGTTGTGGTAAGGTCCAAGGTGAGGTGGGTGTTCCAGGTTGAGTCCTCTGGTGCTGGCATTGGATCCCCTGGTTTGATCCACTTCGGCATTTACAAGGTTTTCCATCAACTTGTGGATGACTGCACTAAAGTAAGGTTTTTGCTTTTGCTAAAAATTTAATGCTGCCTGCTGCCAAATTCAACTGGTGGTGAAGACAATCCTGGTTGGTTTTATCGAAGGACACTGTCCAGTGTTTTCTCTTTCGTGGTGGTGGGAGCCCACGAAGGGTTTTGAACTTTGGTGCTGTGCTGTTTTATTAAACAGAACCTAGATCTACCTACTGCAGCTTACTATTTAATTTTTGAGGGACACCGGCCTGTACCTACTTCCCTAAGGTGGTGAGAGCCCTTGGGAGGTTTGAACTCTGGTAGAGTGCCCCTGTAAACTTGATTTAGTTTTAAACTGTGCTATTACTGCTGTTGGACCCTAGGAGTGAGAGGCCGTGGGTCTATAAACAGACAGTTTGGCCACAGGGATGGGAGATCCATGGTCCAAAAATTATTATTCGAACTTTTATGGACTGGGCGCTGTCATTTTCCATATATTTTTATTTTTAGTTGTTTATTAAGTTATTAGTATTGTTATTGATGCATTGATTTAGAGATAATTGTGATTAGTTATTTTTGTTTTTAATTTTTTCTCTAACGTAGGTTTTTTATGATGAATGATGATTAATCTGCATTAATTAGGTCTGAGTTTCTTGATGTTTGATTTATTTATTCTTTTTTAAGTTTTTACCCAAGTTATTTTAATTTAATTTTTAGGACTGTGTTTTGATTTGAATTTTATCACTACTACAGGGTGATTAGAAGTTAGTGTCATTGTTCCATGTTAGTGGATTGTAATATATATTGCTATCCCACCGCACCAGTCATGCACTATTCATCCTCCACCCTTCATGCCCTCCACCCCTTCTTACCCCCCGTTGCTCTTTTCTGTTTATCAATGCTGCAGGGCTTTGGGAATTGCCCGCAGGAGGTTGGGGAGGAGCGGGGGATATGAACAGCAGAGGATGGACAAGGGGGGCACGTGCATCGGAGTGGTTAAGTCCAGAAGATGCCCTGGGGTGAAATGGAGTGCAGAACATGGGCATTCCTGCCTGGTCTCCATACCCAAGGGCACCACCTCTATAAATGGTGGGCAGGTGGTTGGGGCATCCCAGGAGTTCTATCCAACCCGGGCAGTGTTATGCAATGCCAGGTCCATTGTGAACAAGACTGCCATTGTTGCAGACTTGGTGGGTACAGCGGACCTGGCTTGCATCACCAAAACCTGGCTGGATGGTAATGCTGGCCCTGTACTCGAGGCGGCAGTTCCAGCCTGGTATTCGGTGATACACCGCATGAGATTGGATCACAGGGGTAGGGGGGGTTGCGGTCTGTTTTAAGACTGAATTGGATCTCACTAGTGTCCCAGTTGAGGAGACCAGGTCATTCAAATGTGTTGTAGTGGTAGGTGGGGGCTATAGAATGGCTCTTGCCTATCGTCCACCCGGAGTCGAGAAGCTATTCCTTAAGGAAGTGGTGGACTTCGTCGTCGACCTGGTGTTTGAGTCACCCAGGTTGATGGTGCTGGGTGACTTTAATGCCTGGATCGATGTCGAACTCTCGCAATTTGGACAGCACGTCCTCCAATTGATGTATTCATTGGACCTTTCACAGGTGGTTACCTCTGTCACTCATAAACATGGCCATTCCCTTGACCTGGTCTTCCTCCTGGGAATGGAAGCTTCCGATGTGGGGGTGGAACATGGTCTGACCATTACACTGTGAGATTCAATTTTTGCACCCCTCTGTGTAGGCCAACCCCTGTGGAGATGGTCAAATACCACCCTTTATGGGGATGTGACTCCTGATGGCCTAACTGCGGTACTTGATCTATCAGAATTTCCTGTGATGAGCTCGAATCCAGAAGTTCTGGTTCTGGCCTATAATAGGGCCATTACCTCTGCACTGGATTCTATTGCTCCCACCCGTGTGCACTCTCTCTCCCTTCACCCTCGGTCCCCATGGTTTGATGGGGACTTGAGGGAGATGTGGCTAATAGGACGCAGGTTGGAGGGGTGCTGGCGGAAATCCAGCTTAGATGCTGACCATCTTAGACTCCTAGAGCATTATCAACTCTATCAGTCAGCAATTACTCATAAGAAGGCAGTATTCCTGTCCAGAGAAATTGCTGCTGCACAGAACCGACTGGCCCAGCTCTTTCGAACCATAGACAGGCAGTGCAACCCAGCCTGTCTACAGGTTCATTGGGCCTTTTCACAAATGCAGTGTGAGGATCTTGCTCAGTTCTTTGCAGATAAGGTGGATGACATCAGGGCCGAGACCCACGCAACACTCTCTATGGGGAATTGTGGTGGACCTGCCTTCAGTCGCAATCCCTCTGTGTTTCTGGAGTTCCTTCAAAAGGCTGGAAATCGAAGATGTCATGAGGATTGTCCAGGGTATGCACACCACATGCTGTAGTCTAGACCCAAGGTTATCATCCCGGTTCTAGCAAGGATAGTCTGGTGCTTCTTAGAGTCTGGTGAATATCCCCGCTCCCTGAAGGAAGCAGTGGTGACAGCAGTGTTGAAGAAGGATTCTCTGGACCCAGATTCCCTCGCTAACTACTGAACTATCTTGAACCTTCCCTTTGTGGGGAAGGCAACTGAGAAAGTGGTGGCCGCCCAGTTGGACAACCATTTGACCATCCATAACATCTACGACCTTCTTCAATCAAGTTTTTGAAAGAGGCACAGCACCGAGACTGCACTGGTTTGGGTGCTGAATGCTCTCTTGATGGTGAGAGACCAGAAAAAACAGTCTATTTTGGTCCTATTGGATCTATTAGCAGCATTTGACACTGTAGACCATGGGGTGTTGCTTGAGCACCTGAGATGCATCTGTGGGCTGTCAGGTTTGGTTAACAGATGATTTACCTCCTTCCTCACAGGTAGAACTCAGAGGGTGGTGTCAGGGGTATTTTCCTCCGATCCTACCTCTCTGTCCTGTAGGGTGCTGGGGCTCTGTGCTGCTTTCATGTTGTTGCGTGTGTACATGCTTCCCCTCGGAGACATTGTAAGACAATATGGGGTGGAGTTTCATTGTTATGCCGATGATACCCAGCTCTATCTGTCTATCTGTCTTTTGCACCTGACCAGAATGGAGCAGTCTCGGTGTTTAACAACTGTCTTGGCAAGATCCAGGGTTGGATGAGGTTCAGCTGGTTGAAGTTGAATTCTGGGAAGACGGAGGTGATGGTTGTGGATCCCGGTTGCCGGATTGGGGGGTGGGGAGCAAACCATCCCTCAGGTTTATTCTTGGGGTATGTCAAGCTCCCCATCTCTAAACAGGTGTGTGACCTAGGGGTGATCCTTGATGGTCGGCTGACATTGCATGCTCAGGTGTCGGCTGTTGTTAAGGTATCCTTCTACCACCTGAGGAACATCGCTGCGATCAAGCACCTTGTTACATCTGGTGACTTGCCTACGCCGATCCACGCCTTTCTGACCTTGCGTTTGGACTACTGTTACTCCCTTTACTTTGTGCTTCCAGGGGTTGATATCCACCGCTTGCAGCTAGTGCAGAACTCAGCAGCCTGATTGTTAATGGGGATTCCTCGTTCTTCCCACATTACACCGGCACTGCAGGATCTGCACTGGCTGTCGGTTCAGTGGCGGATCACCTTTAAAGTCAGTTTACTGATATATAAAGCTCTACATGGCTTGGGCCCTGATTACTTGAAAGAGCTTCTGGTTCCTTACCTTCCAGAGCGACTGCTCTGCTCAGCTAACGAGGGGTTGCTAGAGATTCTGAGGGTAGCTTTAAAATCTTCTGGCGCCCAAGCTTTGATATTCTCAGCGCCAACCCTCTGGAATCCTCTACCCCATTAGATTAGAGAGTGCAGAGGTGTGGGGGGTTTTAAACAAGGATTAAAGTCCTTTCTATGGAAAAAGGCATATGGGGATGGTAGTGACATGGACTGATACTATTGATTTTAATGTTTTTATGGTGTTTTAATATGATGTTATTTTAATGTAATGTGCCTTGATTTTTGAAAGGCGCAATATAAATAAAGATTATTATTATTATTATTATCTTGCATTTGTGGATTTGCATCATTTTTTACAGTACTAGAAGTCCCCCCGCCCCGAGTGGTTTACATATAATGCTTGGGCTTTTCAAAAAAGGAAACCATGGACTGGCTTGCTATTTCATTCATTGAGTTTCACAAGATCCCTGCATAATTTTTCCACCCCTTTTTGAGTGTTCCCCAAATTGCAGATTTTTGTATCATTTGCAAAAAGATATACCTTCCATTCAAGTTGTTCTGCAATGTCCCCTCTAAAGATATAAAAGAGAACTGGTCCCAGTGCCGAACCATGTGGTACCCTGTTGGTCACACTCCCACCACCACCTTCTGTCTCCTAACCTTTAACCAGTTTCTAACCCAGTTTACCACTATGGATTCCACTCCTATGTTGCTTACTTTCCTAATTAGCCTTCTATGTGACACAGAGTAAAAAGCCTTGCTAAAGCCCAAATAGAGTGTGTCCACTGCTCTCCCCTGACTGATTTTCCCTGATCATCCAGTCAATGAAATCTATTAGATTTATTTGCCTTGAACTCTGTCCCATAAATCCGGTTTGTCTGTAACCTTGCAGCCCATTGGATTCAAGATACTCTATCATTTCTTTCAGTAGTGTTTCCATCAATTTCCCCACCACAGACTGACTGTCCTGTAGTTGCTATCCTTCTCCCTGCTGATGCTGTTATATACAGGAACAACATAAGCCCTTCTCCAGTCCTCTGGTACCACTCCTGTTTCTAGTGAGTTGTCAAACAAGGCTGTCAGTGTAGTAGTCATAACCTCCATAAATTCTTTTTGTACCCTGGGGTGAATCCTTTCTTGTCCCATAGCCTTGTTCACCTTGAGGGCTGCAAATCCTTTCTGCAATCGTTCCTCTGAATATGGGCCATTGTTTACCCCCACCCTATTCTTGCTTCTTCCTGGTGCTTCATCCCCTCTTACCCTCCTCTGTGAAGACTGAGCAGAAGTACTTGTTTAAGATGTCAGCTTTCTCTTGGTCTCCTGCTCCATATCCCCCTTCTACCCTTTTAATTCTTATTACCCCTACACTTATTTTATTCTTCTCACTTCCGTAACTGAAGAAAGTCTTATTCCCTGTAGTGACCTGTTGGCAATTATTTACTCTGTGTGCAGCTTTGATTTCCTCAACACCATGCCTTCTTCTTTCTTCTTTTCTAGGTATACCTCCCTGTCCTCCTCTCTCTGCATTTCTTTATAGCTCATAAATGCCACCCTTTTTTTACCGCCCTTGCCACTTCCTTGGAGAAACATAATGATCTCCTTTTCCTTTGCCTTTACTTCCTTCCTTTCCCCACTGTGCTTCTACACCTCCCTGACACATTTTCACCCCTCTTAGGTAGTTCCTGAGGCAGTCACCCATTTCTTTAAAATCCACCTGCCTATAATCCAGAACCCTCTTCTCCTGTGGTTCACATGTGTTTCAGGGGCATGCCCACAGTGATTTCTTCAGTGTTGTCCCTGTTTGTAAGTACCAGGTCCACCATTGATCTGTCTCTAGTGAGTTCTTTGACTACCTCCCTAAAAAGAGCCCCTTGCATGAAGTCAAGGATAGCTGTGCTCCTTGCCAGAGCTACAGTTGGAATGCTACACTTTACATCTGGCAGATTTCAGTCACCAGCTAGTAGCACTTTCCTGTTACTTGCCATTCTGATGATGTTTTTCCTAAGTAACTTATTCATCTCCTTGCCTTGTGCTGGAGGCCTGTACACTACCTAAGTATGGACAGTGGACCTAGATCCCGCCTCCAGGTTGACCCATAGTAATTCCGGCCCCTCATTTCCTCTTTCTGCCCCTGTACCACTGTGACTTTGATACCCTCCCTCACATATAATATTACCTCCTTCTCCATTCCTCTCCACTCTATATTTCCTGCAAAGAGAATAACCCAGTATGTGCATTTCCCAGTTGTAGTGCTCAGTACAGCACAGCATCCAGATTAGCCTTCACCATGCAATCTTCCAGGTTGAGAATCCTGTGATAGTGCATATCACTTTCCAAATCTTATTTCCCCCATCTACTACCCTGCTTTTCCCTCCCATTACTGCCTGTTTTATTCCTTGACTTACCCCTTGACTCTCCCCTTCTCATTTTACTTTTACTATATTGGGTTCCCTTTAATTCTATGTTCTTCATACCTGCCTTGTATTCCCATTTTCTTCTTTCCCATCCCTGTCTTTTTGTACATTTGCTCTAGGAGAGTATTCTCCATGATGGCCTTCCCTCACTAACTTTTCCCTCTGTAACACTTTACCAATTTCTTTACCATCGGGAGAGGCATTTTTTGCCTCCTTTGGTTTCACTGCCTCCCTTTGTCTAGTTTATATGCTTCTCCATGTAGCATTTAAATCTGCCACCAAGGACTTGTACCCCTTTCAAAAAGAATACTGTCCATCTCTCCCATAGAGGCCCATAACCTCCTAAATTAGTCCACAGTCCCTAATGTATCCAAAAGCACTATGCCTTCAACCATCATTAAATGCCCTGATGTAGAGTTTCCTTGCCGCTTCTTGACTGTACACAATTAGTACCTCAGAAAAAGCCACCATGCATGTTTCTTCTTTGAGGCCCCATCTCAGCTCTCTGAAACCTTCCTTCACTACTCCTACTTTCTCCAATGCTATATCATTTTTCCCAATATGGACAATGATATCCAGCTCCATCCCAGCTCCTGCTGTTCAGAGAGCTGCAGGATCTGCTCTCCATCTCTTCCAGCTGAGGCACCCTTCAAGAACCTCGCCTTCCTATCTTCCCCATCTAGTTCCCAAGTCCATCCCCTTCACACTTGAGTCCCCCATCAGCAGCTGCTTCCTCTTTGACTGGGGAATTGTCCCCTCTTCCTTGGGGTCATGACTACTAAGAACATCAGCCTAGTCCCTTCCCACTGTGATGGGTACTTCCTCTTGGTTGCACCTTTCTACAAGTAAGGTGAAGAAGGTATATAGTTTTCTAGGTGGAGGAGTGTGCAACCTACTCCCACCCTCCCCTAACCCACCGGTGTGCAGCAAGCAAGCCCTTCTTGAGTTCTCCATTAGCCACTGGACTACAGGGACATAATGACCTGTTCCACCCACCCTTCCCCCCACCCTTGGGACCAGACCAGAGCCCAGCAAGCAAGCAAGCAAACCCTCCTGAGTCCTCCACTAGATGCCAGACTACAGGGACATAAGGGCCCATTACATCTACCCTCCTCCCCACCCTCAGCACCAGACCAGAGAGCAGCAAGCAAGTAAGTCCTTCTGAATCCTCCACTAGCAGCCAGACTACAGGGAAGGCCCATTCCACCTGCCCTTCTCCCCACTGTTTGGACCAGACCAGAGAGAATCAAGAAAGCAAGCCATCCTGAGTCCTTCACTAGCTGCTGGACTACAGGGGCACAAGTTCCCAATCCACCCACCCTTCTCCCCACCCTTGGGACTGGACCAGAGTGCAGCGAGTAAGCAAGGTACTTTTCTTGGCAGCATTCAGTGCCATTTTAAATTGGCAGACCTCTCCTGACAAAGCGCAGCTGCTGACTGCCTAGGTTCTATTTCCAATGTTCAGCCAGTTATTTTAAATGTATTATAGTGCTAAACTGATGCATTTTCTCAGCGGTCAAAATGACCTTCAGATGCTGCCTGTACGGTATTTTGTGAGGGTTTACAGCAGTTAATGCCTACATGTTGTGAAGCAGTATAATGCAAGCCTGTTTAAAGAGCATCTGACTGCCTCTGCTGTTTGTGCCTTTGCTCTCACCATCCAATAGATTTCTACCTAGCTAATACCCTAGACACCCCTCTTAAATGGAGGAGTCAGGTGCGGTAACAAGGGGGAGAGGCATAGTCACATTTGGGTGAGGCCATGCCAGGAATGACAGCAGAAAGAGTGAGACAATCTGTTCTGAAATATGCTAGAAGGGGTAGGGACAAGACTTATTTAATTATACATCTTGAGACAAATGACCTGGCTGACAAGACAGTAGATATAGTCCAGAGGAGGTGTAAGGAACTAGGACAATTATGTGAGGGGGCAGGAAGATCAGTAACTTTTTTGGAGATACTTCCAGTGCCCAAGGCAAGCACAACAAGAAAGCTGAGAATAGAGGAATTTAAATGATGGCTAAGAACCTGGTGTTGTGCTAAAGGGTATGGGCTGTTGGGGAGGTGGGGAGGGACCTGGAAGGACAGTTGTCTCTATGCCAAGGACAGACTACACTTGAGTAAGGAGGTAAAGAAAGTGTTGAAACATAGGATGGAGGAGTACATAGAGGAAGTAGGGAATTTAAACTAGGAACAGGGGGTGGCAGTTGGGCAAGAGACATGTAGAGACCACAGGTTGGGAAACCATATGAGCTTACCCCCATAACAGTGACAAAGGACAAATGGCAAATAGTATTGGTGATGCTAGTAAAGGAGGGCAGGATGGGAGGGGGAAAGGGTGGAAGGTGGGACCCTTAATGCTAGGAGCCTTGGGAGGAAAACTGCAGAGTTACAGGTGCTCATGGCAGAGGGAGAGGTGGACATTGCAGCCATCACAGAAACATGGGCCACCCAATAAAATGACTGGGACCTGTCTGTACCTGGATACTGGTTATTTCGTAGGGACAGGGTGATTGGAAAAGGAGGGGGGTGGAAATATATGTGAAGGAAAGACTGAAGTGTGTAAGGGAGGAAGGGGAGGAGGGTAGTACGGAGTCAATTTGGATGCAAATCCAGGATTCCAAGAATAGGATTCTTAGAATAGGAGTGGTGTATAGGCCGCCATCTCAGATGGAGGAGTTAAACAAGAAACTAGTGGGACAGATCAGGAAGACCTGCGAGAAGGGTAGTGTGGTGATTGTGGGGGACCTCAACATGCCAGGAGTGGACTGGAGAACCCCAACAACCAGGAACAGAAGGGAGCAGGTACTGCTGGATGCCATCCAGGACAGCTTCCTGCTGCAAATGGTCAGTGAACCAATCAGGTTAGGGAATACACTTGACCTTATGCTAGCAAATGGGGACTTTGTGAGAGAACTTATGGTGGAGGAGCCACTATCAGGGAGTGACCACCACTCAGTATGACTCACGTTGGATATGGGCAAGGAAGGAGTGAAATCTGGCACAAGAGTGCAGGACTTCAGGAGGGCTGACTTTGGGAGGATGAGGGAAGTGGTAAAAGGGTACCTGGCCAGAATTCAATCTAGTATAGACACTAACCAGAGGTGGGAGCTCATAAAGCTGGGGATAGTGGAGGCCACCAAAACCTGCTGCAAGGCCCAGAGCAAGAAAGCTAGGGCTAAGAAACCGAGCTGATTGAGCAAGGAGGTCATGGAAAAGGTAAGGAGGAAAAGATCTGCCTTCAGGAAGTACAATAAAACAGGGAGAGGGGAGGACAAGGAGGAGCACTTGACAGAATCGAAGGAGGTGACAAGGGCAGTAAGGGAAGCCAAGGCATCTACGGAACTCAGGCTGGCACAAGGCATTAAGAAGGGGGAGAAGGACTTCTTTAGGTACATCAGGGAGAAAAGGAGCTGGGAGGACCACATAGTAAGGATTAGGAAGGAGGGGGGTTGGGTGGAAGCAGGGTGTGATAAGGCAGAAGCACTAAATGAGTACTTCTGCTCAGTATTTACTAAAGAGAAGAGAGGGGTGACACCCAAGGGAGGAGAAATGGCAGAAACAGGGGGCAGAGGTGACACATGGGGAAATCATGGAAGGCAGAGTTCGGGAGGGTTTGAAGGCACTGAGGGTGGATAAGGCACCAGGCCCAGATGGCATCCACCCCAGGGTACTGAAAGAGCTGGCAGAGGTCCTTGCAGGATCTTTGGCAGACTTATTTAATGCCTCACTACATTCGGGGTATGTACCTCCAGACTGGATAATGGCTCATGTGGTGCTCCTCCCCAAGAGTGACCCCAAGGATGCATTGGGAAACTACAGACCAGTAAGCCTCACATCCATCGTGGGTAAGCTAATGGAGACTATCCTGAAGGAAAGGCTTTTGCCCCTCCTAGAGGCCAAAGGACTACAGAACAGCAGACAGCATGGCTTCATAGGGGGAAGATCCTGCCAAACCAACCTGGTGGAGTTCTATGACTGGGTAACTAAGCAACTGGACAGGGGCGATGCAGTGGATGTCCTGTATCTGGACTTTAGTAAGGCATTCAACTTGGTACCACATAGAAGGCTGGGAAGTAAGTTAGTAGGCACAGGGGTGGGTGCAAAGCTGGTGAGATGGGTAGGGAACTGGCTTCAGGGAAGGTAACAGAGGGTGGTAGTGGGTGGGGAGCTCTCACACCCAAGGGTAGTGATGAGCGGTGTTCCACAGAGCTCGGTGTTGGGACCAGTGTTGTTTTGGATATTCATTGCAGACATATCATTGGACATCAAGAGCAAGGTCAGTCTATTTGCTGATGATACCAAGGTAGGAGCAGTGGTGGATGACCTAGGGGGATGGCAGGGATTGCAGGATGATCTGGCAAAGCTTGACACCTGGTCAGACACCTGGCAACTGGGGTTTAATGCCAAAAAGTGCAAGGTACTGCATTTTGGGATGAAGACCCCAAGGAGGAGTTACCAGCTGGGGGGAGTTCAGCTAGCCCAGACAGAGGAGGAGAAGGATCTGGGGGTGCTCATTACAGAGTCAATGAACAACTCGGCACAATGTAGGAAGGCAGCTGCAAAGGCCAACAAAATGCTGGGTTGTATTACAAGGGGTATATCCTTGAGGAGGGAGGAGGTGATTCTGCCGCTGTATAGGTCATTAGTTAGACCACACCGCCTCACCTGGAGTACTGCGTGCAGTACTGGTGCCCATATATGAAAAGGGACTTTAAGTTACTGGAGGGGGTGCAGCACAGGGTGACAAAGATGATCAAGGGGCTGGGGGACTTATCATATGAGAGGAGGCTGAGGGAGTTGAACATGTACTCACTGGAGGAGAGGAGGGACAGGAGGACATGATTGAAACCTTTAAGTACATCAAAGGAATAAACAAGACAGGTACAATGGGGCTGTTCAAAGTAAGGGAGGGGAGGGACACCAGGGGGCCATGATATGAGACTGGAGGGAGGAAGGTTCAGGAGGGAAATGAAGAGACACTTTTTTTTACAAAGAGGGTGGTGGTGTTGAAAGTGGCCAGTGGCCAAAGTTTAGTGATCAGTGACCAAACTTTTATCAACAATATGTAGTTGGCTAACCAAAAGGTTGAGGAAATAGAAAGGTGTAAAATGGCTAGTGTAGATTGCTAAATGGCTAGTAAAAGGTGAAGATGGCTAGTAGATGACTAAATGATGCCAACATTTGAATTGGTATATCTAGTATCAAAAGGCTGCAAGTGGCTAAATACCACCATGTCACTTAATATGTATGTGTGTGTGATTTTAAAAGGGTTAATTGTTAAGATTATACAAAATGAAGAAAAATAGGTAAAAGCATAAGGTGAGGTTGTGGCCAAGATATGCGCACAGCTGTTAATAACTGTGCTTAGCCTTGACTGTTAAAAGTTTCTCATCATATAATTCTCTTGTGTTAAAAAATATGTTTAACGGAAAACTGATAAGAAATAACTAGATCATTTGGTTGCTGGTACAAGGTTATTTTGACATTTGTAGCAAGCTAGTCACATCTCTCATATGCTTTCTGGCTCCTAAGTCAAAAGTTATTTGTGATAAATATACAATTCCCTCACCATTTGTTTTCCCCTCCAAGGATGAGAATAATAACTCTCCTGTCTTGGCAAAATGTCACGTACATCTCATAACCAAAAACTTTGATTACTGGATGTCTCAGAAATTATAGTTACATGATGTATCAAAAACTTTGATTATGGGAATGTATTAATGAACAGGTGTCCAGGCTAAATCTGCTGTCATAGTTTTTGGGAAATTCTAGCCTTGCATTTTTTTTCTTAGCTTGCTACACATAAATATGGGACCTATGGTTATGTCCAGCATCCCTTTGAGAAGATGCAGTCTCAGACAATCTGCAGTCTGAGACTATCCATAGATTACTCGGGGGATCCAGAGATATATGGTTTCATGTGTCTCTGAGATTCTGTAGCCCTGTAATGCAAATATTACTAGCTGTCTAGATTGCATGTCAGAAACACCTCAATGGACTGTTCTATGGACTGTTTCATTGGCTGTAAGATTAAATTGTATCATACTATCTCAATAAATGACAACTAATTTGACAAAGAAATAGTGTTTTGGCTTTATTGAATTACTGAGAATTACCAACCAGGAACCTGTATAATTGAATCTGCTTTACAGTGGCTGGGTGGAGTGCGTTACCTGCAAAAGTGGTATCCAGTAGAACAATGGACTGCTTCAAAAGGGGATGGGACAGGACAAGGGGGATGGTCAATGAAGGGGAAGGGTGGAAGGGAGGGGCAGCTGCAGAATAAGGGGTGCTAGCTGCACATTCGAGCAGACTTGATAGATGGCTATGCCTTTATCTGCTGGCAATTTCTTATGTTCATATGTTCGTAAATGGTCTCACAACTCACAGCCTCTTTTGCATAGAAACTGGTTATCTATTGCTCACCTCCTGTTCAAACGCTTCCGTTGACATGCCTTTTCAATTCTGCACCCTATACACATGACCCGAGTCCTCCTCGCACTCTCTTTCTTACTCTTAGGTGGTGATATTCAACCTAACCCGGGGCCCCCCATTACCCAGTCCCTTCAAAGGATCTCTGTCTTTTTCATCTGAATGCCTGGAGTCTCCTTCCAAAAATGGATGCCCTTAAAGTCTGGTTCACCCAGTTTGCTCCTGATGCTCTATGCATCACTGCAACCTGGTTGCCTGCCAAGATACCCAACTCTTCCCTATCTAACCCTGATTTCACCCTCTACTGCCAGGACCGAGGCAATCACCATGGTGGGGTTGCACTGTATATACAGCAATTTCTCTCAACTGTCATTTCCTTTCAGGAATCTTATCCCTTCTCCCACAAACTCCTCATTGCTCACTTCTCCCTCCCCTCCTCTCCACTGCCCCTCTCTACATCGGTGTACTTTTGTGCCCCCCCAAAGTGGCTCACAATTCCCTTGTAGCCTGCATCTCCTCTATCACTTACCACACTGATAAAGGCACGCTCATCCTATTCAGTGATTTCAATGTTTACTGGCTCTTCTCTGCCTCAAAATCAACCCCTTCTCAAGATTGATTCCCTAAACCTCTCTCAATAGATCTCAAAGCCTACATGCCTAAATCCCAAGTCCACTAATCACTCCCTCCTATATTGGGTGCTATCCTCACACACCCACCACATTACCACTGCTGGCATCCTCCCAGATGTTCTCAGTAACCACTGTATTATTTATTGTGTTAGGAAAGCTGCCACGCCCCATTCAACACCCAAATACATCAAGTTCTGCCTTCCCTGTTCTCTGGGTTCCTTCACTCTCCTCTAAGACCTGTTTTGTGCTGACTGGTCACCTATGTTCTTGGTCCATGACATTGATTCTGCCCTCTGCTTCTTCACAGATACTCTACTTTTGATCTGGAACAACCATACCCCCCCTAAAAAGGACAGGATCAAATGTATCCACCACCCCAGATCACGTCAGACCTCTTATCCCTCTGCAGAACAGGGGACAGATTTTAAGCAGAATTCAAATCCTCCAAGTCCCCTGCACACCTCCAATTTTACAAATCCCATAAGAATACCTGTACCAAGGCAATGCAACAAGCCAAAACAGACTACTTCAATCTCAACTCCAGGATAATTCTGCCCCCCACAGCATTCTGAAAGGTTATACACTCACTTATGGACCCTCCTGCAGACCCAGCCCCCCTGGTCCTCAATTCTGATGGCTAAACTACCTCCAACCCAACCTTCATAGCCGAATCTTTCAACAAATTCTTTACTTCCTGTGCTCTCCCTGACTTACCCTCTTTCACCACAACAGGATCCCTCCTTCCACAACAAGCTAAGGGCTTTAATTCCCCCCCCCCCATATCATACACAGAAGTCTATCAGACACTCATGTCCTTGAACCCAGAAAATTCCAGCACTGACCGACTACACCGGAACTCCTCTGCATCTCGGCCCCAGTCATTGCCTATCCACTTGCCCACCTCCTAAACCTTTCTCTCTCAGTCAGCACAGTACCCTAGGCATGGAAACTTGCTAAAGTAATACCCCTCCACAAAGGTGAGGACCTGACCTTGCCCACAAACTACAGGCCAATTTCTCTCCTGCCCTCTCTTGACAGATTGCAAGAAACACTGATTTACTCTAGGCTCCTGGACCATCTAATGGCCTCTGGTACTCTCTCCCCATACCAGTCAGGTTTTGGAAAGCAACACTCCACTATAACCTCTCTGCTATGAGTCACTGACCATATCTACTCTGCAATGGATCTAGAACACTTCACATCTGCCATCTTTGTGGATCTGACAAAGGCTTTTGAGTCCATGTCCCATCACCTTCTGATCCACAAACTACATTCATCTGGGCTGTCTCAATCAGCAGTCAACTGGTTCAGCTCCTATCTACTCAACAGACAGCAATCAATCCAATTTGGAAATGCCCTCTCCTTACCCCTACCCATCCAAGCCGGTGTACTACAAGGTTTTGTAATCAGTCCCATTATCTTTTCAGTCTTTATTAATTATCTCCCCACCATCTGTTCCATCTCCCACATAAAGATGTATGTGGATAACACCGTGATCTACTCCTCTGTTTCCCCCACCAACAACGAATTTACCCCCCTTAGCAAGACTTTGACAAAGTCCAATGATGGTTGAAGGCAAACTAGTTAAAGATTAATGCAAAAAAAACTTCTCAATGGTTTTCAGCACCAGACAGAGGCTGGCTCAACTCCAGTCCTCCCCTAAGTTTATCACTCTGGACGGCTACTCCCTTGTGATGGTCATTACCTTCAAATACTTAGGAGTTTGACTGGACAGCCATCTGAATTTGTCCTCCCATTTGGATGCAATTTGTGCTAAACTGTGCCCTAGACTTGGTATCCCATATTGTAACAGAAACTGCCTCCCTTTAACTACTCATTGTGACCTGGTTACAAAAACAGTCCTGCCAGTATTTGATTACACCAATGTTGTATACATTTCTGCTCCTGAAACTTCCATCTCTAGACTTGATACACTCTTAAACTCCTTCTGTTGCTTTGCTACCTTCTCCCTTCCCCTCAAGTCATGACTGCTTTCTCTACTCCTTCCTCTCCATCTCCCCTTTTTCCCACAGACAGAATCTCTACTGCCTCTCCCTCATTGCCAAATACTGGTGTGGGTCCCTTCCCCTCATCTCTTCTCCCATTTATCTCCATCTCAACCTTCTGCCTAATCCCTCCACTATAGAAATTCTCATTTTTCTCCCTCCCTCCCCATCCTCATGCAAGAGTGAGGCTGTCTGTCTTCTCCTATCGCCTCCCTCTTCTCTGGAACCAACTCCCCCTGGCTACTTGCCACTCCCCTTCGCTTGCTGCCTTAAAGTGCATTCTTAATCTCCTCCCTAGCTCCAATGGCTGCTGCCCCTCCTCATCCTCCCCACCACCTCCGACCTAGCCTATTTTTCCCCCTTTCTAGTCCCAGCACTTCCCTCCCACTGCAGCTTTGCCTCCATTTGTACATATCCCTTCTTCTATAGCACTTACAGTAATTTGTCAACATAGCTGTGGCACATTTTATATGCAGAATTGTCCTGCTATTAATTATGATTGTATCATTTAAGCTAGTTTTACACCATACACCAGCCTAGGTGCTATACCCACATGCTATTTTAGTGCAATGTAGCTGTCCTGCTTGTATTTCTGATTGCATTTTAAATCTTGTATCTCCTAACTGATTGATTCCCTTGGGTTGCACTTGGAAGTGAGCTTCAGCTCAGTGCGCCTTTCCAGGTCACAAACTTATAAATAAAATAAATAAAGAACTATCTGCTATGCCTCTGTTTAGGCATCCTCTGGGGAGTGGTAGTAAACATGGTAGCTCCAGGGTGGGGCAGAAGGTCTGCTGTACCCTCACCAATTCAGCTCAGAGTCCAGCAACCTGTGACTGGAACCAAAAGAGATGAGTACATATGCGGTCACATTGTAATTATTATGAACCAGTTTTAAATACCTAAACCCAAACTTGGAAACCAAATCTGTGGGAGGCAACCTGATTTCCCTTATATTAACCCAAGAGCAAATATTAATCCCATTGTAGTGGATCTCAAATAAATCCTAACATTTTGTGAGTTTCATAGGACAAGCAGATAACAAGAAACTCCTATTATACCATTCAATAGGTTTTATTTTAAGCATCACAGACTTGAAAGGAAAAAGGTGCTATATAAGCAGTTAGCAAGTAATTAAGCAACAACCTCTTTTAAATACATTAGCACCACTGCTCTCTAATTAAAGGAACATTATATTGCTTACAGTCTTTTGTTTCCCCTGGAATTGACAACCACTAAGCAGGGTTGTAATCATATTGGATGACCTAAGCTGGCCAAGCAGTGCAACAAGGCAGTTGGGAGAGCTAGGGGATTGCTGGGTGCATAGGAAGGGGTATCACTACCAGAAAATGGAAGTGGTGCTGCTCCTGTACAGATTACTGGTATGACCCCACATTGAGTGCTGTGTCTATTTCTGGAGACCACATCTCCAGAAAGACATTGACAGAGTGGAAGCAGTCCAAAGAAGGGCAACTAAAATGGTATAGGGTCTGCACCAAAAGCCCGATAATGAGAGACTTAGGGACCTCAATATATTCACCCTAGAAGAGAGGGCAGACATTATAAAGACCGTTAAATATCTCATGGGGTAAATAAGGTACAGGAGGGTAGCATGTTTCAGAGAAAAAGGAGCTCAATAACAAGGGGACATGGTATGAAGCTGGAGGAGTAGATTTAGGAGAGCTGTGAGGAAGTACTTCTTCTTAGAAAGAGTGGTTAGATTTCTAGAATAGCTTCCAACAGTGCTGGTGGAGGTGAAGGCAGTGGTGGGATTCAAGAATGCATAGGATAGTCATAAGGGTGTCTTAGTGGAAAGGAAGGTGGAGGGAGAAAAAGCCATAGTCTGACTATGATCTATGGTTATACTGCAGGTAGGGAAAAATAGGAAGACTTGGTGGGCCAAGTGGTCTTTATATGCTGTCAAATTCTTGTTTCTATGGAAGGGGGTACTGGAAAGGTATGTTCTTTGAACAGTTCCTTTTTAGCTGATACCATCAGTACAGCATTCCCAATTACAGCTTGGCACATAACAAGTCCAGATTATTACAGTTTGTGCATTTCTTAGCAAAACATGCACACACATTAACCACTGGATAAATATGCCAGCCCTCAAGTAAAATCATAATTCCAGCCCTTTTACTCTCTTGAAAAAGATGAGATGTTAGCTAGACAGTTTATTTGGCAAGAGCTTACAGTCATTGACAAACATTTGTTTCTATCTGGTCCATGGGGAGGGTAGTGATGCTTGCTGGCATTCTCTCTCTTGATGATCTGATCTGGTGTAGATGTTTTATTTTTATTTTTTATTTCTTTATTAAACTCTAGGATTACAAATACCTTTGAGCAGGAACTGCTCATTTACAAAGATTCCACATCAAAGGTAATCAACAGTTCCATTTTTAATACACATAGTTGAATAAAACATTATATATACAGTAAATAGTGGAGAGAGACAGCAAAAGCCAGCTTGAATACATTTTCAGGGAGAACTGTATATGGGATAGGAGCGAGTCAGAATGGAGTCAGCAGGCTGAAGGGCCATTGTTGGAGGGTAGAGGTGGATGGCAAGAGATTGGTGTGGGTGGGTTGGAGGCCTCCTGTAGAAAGTTGTCAACTGAGAGGGGAGGGGTGCGTAAGGGGTGGGGCATAAAGGGTGAGATAGTGGAGGCTGATGAAATAAACAGTGAGGCAGTACAGCCAGTCACAGATCACCAATGACTAAGGTAGAAGGAGATGACCATTGTTTAGGAGAAGCAGTCACATTGTGTGGTAGAGGTGAGGGATAGTCATAGCTCCATTTTAAAGGGACCAAGAGTCACAGTTGGAAGTGCTCCTTTGTTAAGGGTATTGTACCACTGAGGAGCCCTATGTTTGAATGACATCTGACCCATAGTGGTCCGGCATCTAGGGATCTGGAAGATCTGTTGTTGAACTCTCCATGTAGGCTGGGTGCTGCTGTAGGCGGTAAGAAGTTTTGCCACTCCTGGGGGCATGTGACTGAGGAGAATTTTTTTGGGTGAGCAGACAGGTCTGGTATTGTATTCTACTAAGGAGTGGTAGCCATCCGGCCTGGGCATTTAGGTCACAGGTGTGTGTTAGGCAGGTGGCACCCATTAGGAGCCTACAAGGCTTTGTTGAGTGTCACAGATATCCTCTGGAGAGCAGTAGGGGAGGCAGAGCCATAGATGACTAGACCATAGTCAATAATGGAGGTGACAGAGCTATAGATGGCCAGTCTAAGGGCTTCAGGGGTCAGGCAGTGCTTGTGCTTGTGGAGCAGGCCAATCCATATATTGGCAGCCTTTGCTACATTACCAGTGTGCTGTGAGTAAGAAAGTGAGCTGTTCAGGGTGATGCCAATGTATCTAAACTCAGGAACATGTTCAAGTGAGGCCCCCGCATGGTTCTTGATGTTGAGGGGCAGAGGTTTGTACTTCCTCCTTGGGTTGTAGAATGTCATAACCTTGGTTTTGCTATAATTCAGTACATGTTTGTGTGAGCTAAACCAATCTTCGATGTGCCTGAAGTTGCATTGTAGTTGACTCTCAAGTTGACTAGTATCTCGGTCCCTGGTAAACAGTACTGCATCATCAGCATAAAGTAATATTCTCTGTTGGCAGACACTAGGGAAACCATTAGGAAAGAGAGAAAAGAGTAATGGCCCCAGTATTGACCCCTGGGGAACACCTGAGAGGACTGTTTTTTCATCAGAGGTGACTCCAGCAATCCTGACACATTGGACACTATCCCCTAGGTAACTAGCAAACCAGGGCAGTGCATCATTGGAGAGCCTGAGGGCGGTCAGTTGATCAAGTAGGAGTATGTTTGGAGGTGGTGGGAGTTCATTCTTGAATGACTTGTCTTAAGATTTTGAGGCATGGTAGATGGCACAGGATTCTACATGTTGTCTGTCTCGTGAGGTCTCACAACTTTGAGTTGCTACAGACAGATTTGTTGCGTAGATGATGTGATGATTGTGAGTAAATACCTAGGTGACCAAAAAGGTACTATGCTTGACTTAGTGATGGCATCAGATGTTGAGAATACCATCTTGATGGTATTGGATGTTCAAAATATCATAGTTGGTGGCATTGTTGGATGTAAAAAAAAAACATAGTTGATGGCAATAAACATTGGGCAATACTATCTCTTGATTGTATTGTGTTGAGAAATACCATATCTTACCTGAGAAATGGTCATATTTTTATACAGTACATTTTACCAAGCAAATATTTTTCATCTCATATCATCAGTTATTAAGATGACTAAACTGAATTTTGCTTACGATATGTTTCCGCTAGAAAAAGATTTGATTGCCATGTTTTTGCCAACGTCAACAAAACATAGTTTGAACGCTGTCCTAATTTATTCCATTTTAGCACACGTTGGTTTTGTGACAACAAATGCTAGGGGGCACTAGTGCTTCCTTTATAAAAATGACCACACATGATTTTCTTGTTGATGCACATTAAGTGTTGCTATCTCATCTGCTTCTAAACAAGGTTCAAGGTGACATTGTATCCTTTACACTAGGCAAAAACAAATTACTAAAACAAGCATATTTCTACATATCCTTAAATTGTTAGAATCTAGCAAAAAACCTAAACAACCATTTCCAATCTATATAAATGATAGGCTTCAGCCATTTAGCAGAAATAGAACAAAACTTGAAATGGTATTCTTCCATCATAAGTGAACAAGGCCTTTATTTCAAGTTCAGACTTGATCTCAAAATATATGACCCTATATTGCCCACATATGCCTTCCCATGAAATACAATGCTGAAAATCATCTTCAAGAATACAACCAACTACAATCAACACAAACTTATATTAACCACATGTATTACAGAGAACAGTTATAGACAATTTCAGAACTGCAACATGTAATTTGTAATGAGAGACATCAATGGCACTCTAACAATTTTGAAATTTCTTTCCAACATTTCTTGACTGACCCATGAAGACAGATGACATACAAGTTTCAGACTGGTTGTATTAGAGCATGTAATACTTTACTAGGCATATCACTAGCAATGTTTTCTAGGATAAAAACACAGATGAATCTTTTAATTTTTTAACAATAGCATAGTGTTGCAAGGCCCAGTGGCAGGGCAAAAAATCCAAAACAAAACACATTTTTTTCCTGGGAACTTAGTGTACATGTTCTTAACTATACTCAAGAGCTTTGCTAACTTACACTATAACTAGTGCCTTGGTACTAAAGGAGGCAGGTAAGGCAGTTAACAATCAAAGGCACAAACAGAGGAGAATATTGCCCAATTGACAAAAGAAGGGGATCCAACTTTCTTTAGATATGTAAGTAAGAAGAGGAAGACTGAAGGCAGAATAGTAAGGATAAAGGGAATAAAAGGGATAAAGGTGAAGAAAGGGGTTTCAAGGAGGACCAAAAGAAGGCAGACATATTGAAGAAATAATTTTACCCAATATTTATGGAAGAAGGGGTAGGTGACAGGCCAAAGATAATGGACAAGGGCATAAATGGTAGGGAGGTGGACACCAGTCCTTTTAAAGAGGAGAAAGTCCTAAAGGTACTAGCACAGTTAAATGTAAACAAGGCAGTTGGACCTGATGGGGTGCACCCCAGGGTACTGAGGGAGCTCAAGGAGGTGCTGGATGCACCTCTGACATCTCTGTTCAACTTATCATTGGAAACAGGTGAGGTTCCAAGGGACCGGAGGAGGACAGATGTGGCCCCACTTCACAAAATGGGAACAGGGAGGAGGCAGGAAATTATAGATCTGTCAGCCTGACATCTGCAGTGGGCAAACTAATGGAAACACCACTGAAGAAAAGGATAGTGGAATACTGGAATACCTTGTGACCCAGTGGATTACAGGATCAAAGGCAACATGGTTTCATTGGGAGAGGTCTTGCCAGACAAACCTGATGGAGTTCTTTGACTGAGTGACCAGGGTAGTGTATCAGGGAGGAGTGGTCGGTGTGGCCTACCTAGATTTCAGTAAGGCCTTCGACACCGTACCACATTGGAGACTGGTGAATAAGCTGGCCTGCCTGAGAGAGGGTCAAAAAGTTATAGACTGTGTAAGAAGTTGGTTAAGCAACAGAAGTCAGAATGTGGTGGTAAATGATTTCCACTCTGGAGAAGGCAAGGTGACCAGCAGGGTGCCTCAGGGCTCAGTACTAGGCCCAGTCCTCTTCAGTGTCTATTAGTGACATTGTGGAAGGGCTAGAAGGGAAAATATGCCTGTTTGCGGATGACACAAAAATCTGCAACTGAGTAGACACACCGGGAAGAGGGATGGAAAAAATGAGGGATGATGTGAAAAAGTTGGAAGAATGGTCAAGGGTTTGGCAGCTGGGTTTTAATGCAAAAAAGTGCAAAATCATGCACTTGGGGCACAGAAACCCAGGTGCTACATACCAATTGGGAGGGGAAGTACTGGAAACCACCAAACAGGAAGGGGACCGGGGGTAATCATTTCTGATGACTTGAATGTAGTCAAGCAGTGTGATAAGGCAGTAGGGAAGTCTAGCATGTTGCTCGGTTGTTTTGGGAAGGGTAGCACCAGTAGGAAGAAAGAGGTAATATTACCCCTGTACAGATCACTGGTAAGACCCCATCTTGAGTTGTGTCCAGTTCTGGAATCCCCACCTCTGGAAGGACATTGATAAGGTGGAGGCAGTACAAAAGAGGGTATCCAAAATGGTGCAGGGCCTGTATTAAAATCCCTATGAAGAAAGACTCAAGGAACTGAATGTGTACTCCCTGGAGGAGAAGAGGGAAAGGGGGCGGGGTATGATAGAAACACTCAAATACCTAACAGGTATTAATAAGGTACAGAAAGGTAGCATTTTCTATAGAAAAATAAGTTCAAAGACAAGGAGTCATGCTATAAATTTGGAGGAGGAGAGGCTCAGAGGAAATGTGAGGAAATACTTCTTCACAGAGAGGGTGATGGATGATTGGAACAGCCTTCTAGCAGAGGTGGTGGGTGCCAAAACAGTGATGATATTCAAGCATGCATGGGACAGATACAAGGGGACCTTTGAAGTAAGGCAAGGGGAGGAAACAACTGGAGCTCAAATGGCAAAGTAGGCAGGGAAAACTGGGCAAACTAGATGGGCCAAGAAGTCCTTATCTGCTGACAACTTCTATGTTTCTATGTTTGGTTACACAATTAGCCTGGAATTATGCTAACATGGAGGGCTGTGCACTACTATGGGACTTGTGCATACCTGGCGCATATAGCTCTGTGCCCACGGACAGGTGCATGGAGCTGTCAATCAATGTCACTGAGCATGTACCTTATACAGTAGGCATTCAGTGACAGGTCAGTCAGTGTCCAGCTGTGGTTGAGAAAGGAGGGCTGCGCTGCTCACCAGCTGGGGGTCAGTTTTGGGGAAGAGCGGAGTGATGGATCACTCCTTGCCAGAGTGGGGGTCCACTAGATCTTCAGGGACATATGTGACATTATTATAGGAGGGGTTGGGATTGAGGGGGTAACCCTGGACACCAGGGACAATTTTTGATATCTATTTGGTGGGGGATTGTGTGGGGGGGAGGGACCGATAGCTAATAGGGAGAAGTGTTTTCCTCTACATGGGATGTCAATCAGGCAGTTGGGGAAAGGGAGGGGCCACTGGACCACCAGGGAGGTTATTTCATGTATTACTGGGATGGCAATCAGTGATTGGGGAGGGGGGGAGACCACTAGACTACCAGGGCATAATTTTTTTTATACGGGGATGGTGATTGGCAAATGAGGGAGGGGAGAGGGACTACTGGACTACTAGGGAATAATGTTTTTCATCAGTGGGATGGCGATCAGAGAGCAGGAAGTGGGGTACGGACCACTAGACTACTAGGGCATTATTTTTATTATAAGGGGATAAGGGGATGTTGATTGGAGAATGGGGGAGGAGGGTTGGACTGCTAGACTACTAGAGGCTGCCACTGCATGTTGGTCGGTCGCTTGAGGGTGCTACACTCCATCGCAGCCCATGTAAATGGGCACATACTGGGAATGTAAGGGGCCAGCTAGTGCTTTGCCGCATAGCACCTTGCATGCCCAATGGGCTCATTTACATTGCTGCTTTTGTGAACGGAAAATAGCACTCCTGTGTTATTCGTTGCAGGCTCACGCTCCTGTCTGCATGTTGGGGTGGCATTACTGGAGTCTCGCTGGTGGTACTGGGGTTACTACTACCTGGGACCACCCCTATTCACATTTGAATAACATGGAGTACTATCTGACTGCTAACAGCAAGTTTTGGCACCTGGGCAACCGGAAAGCGCAATGTAAAATTTTGTTTTGCACTTTGCAATTTTTTTTTCTGAATCTGGCCCTAGATCTTCTCTATAACTTGGCCTGCTCAGGACACCAATTATGTGATAGATCCTCATTGGATGCCACATATGTGAGTGTTATGACTTGGTTTTAGTCACCAAAACCCAAACCTGGAAGGCAAATGTAAGGGAAGCAACCTGATTTACTTTCTACTTGCCCAAAAACAAATCTTAATCCCAGTATAGAGGACCTGACATAAATCCCATAATGAAATGCTTTTTACAGGACAAACAGTTAACAAGAAACATGTACTACACCATTCAAAATGTTTTATGTTAAGCAACACAGTCTTAAAAAAAAAATATACTATAAAAGCAAGTAATTAAGCAAAACAAGCCTCTTTCAAATACATTTGTACCAGTGCACTCTCATAAGAAAAACATTACGAACTTACAAACGTATGAATTTCTCAACAGATACAGGCCTTATGGTCTACCAAGTCTGCTCAAGTGTGCAGCGCTCAGTTTATTAAACTGCAGCTGCCCCTCTCCCCTTGGCCACCCTTCTGATTTATCGCCCCTACTTCCGAATGTTCTCTCCCCTGCTTCCCCTCAATTTTGATCCTCCTCTTGACCCTGCCTCACACCCTCTTTAAACTGCCCACCATCTGCAGTGATATCACTTCCTCTGTCAGTGCATTCCAACCCGCCACCCATTCTGTGAAATAGTGCCTCCTCATCTCCATCCTGAATTTTCCTCTCTCCAGTTTCAGACTGTGTCCTCTGGTGTTCTTCCCCCCTTTTAACTTAAACAAACCCTCTGAATTTACTCTATTCATTCCCTTTTGGTAGTTGAAGGTCTCAATAATATCCTCTCTCTCCATTCTATCCTCCAGGGTATACATGTTGAGCTCCCACAGTCTCTCCTCATATGTTTTGTCACCCATTCTCTGGATCATCTTCATCACCCTACACTGGACCACCTCTAGTAGTTTGATGTCCCATTTCAAATAGGGGCACCAAAACTGCACACAGTATTCCAAGTACGGTCTCACCAGGGACCTGTACAGGGGCAGAATGACTTCTTCCCTCCAAGAGGTGATTCCCCTGGAGATGCATCCCAGCATTTTATTTGCCATTGTAGCTGCCTTCCTACACTGTGCCAAGTGATTCATGTTACCTGTTACCAGTATCCACAGATCTTTCTTCTCAACCAAAGTGGATAACTGCACTCCCTCCAACCAGTAGCTATTCCCAGGGTTTTTAGCCCCCCAAGTGCAAAGCTTTGAACTTCTTTGCATTGAAACCCTGTTGCCAAGTTTCTGACCAGTGCTAAAGTCTTGCCAGGTCCTCTTGTAATGCTTTACCCCCCCCCCATCCCCACTATCTACCTCTGCGCAGATCTTGGTGTTGTCTGCAAAGAGGTTGACCTTACTCCTTACCCCACTCAATGTATCGGCAATGAAGATACTAAATCGTATCAGTCCTGGCACCGAACCGTGTGGGACCTGGCTGGTTACAGCCTTGCGTGCCAATAGCTTTCTCCCAACTACCACCTTCTGCTGCCTGTCCTGCAACCAGCTCTTAATCCACCCAATATTTCTGACAGCCTTTTCCTCCCCATCACAAGGGAGGGGGGTACTGGAAAGGTATGTTAATTGAACATTTCCTTTTAGCTGATATCCTCAGTACAACAATCCCAATTTCATCCTTACATGTAACCAGTACAGGTGATGATAGTTTATACAGTTCTTAGTAAAATATGTACACACATTAGCCACTCGATAAACCTGCAGCCCCTCAGGTAAAATCTCACTCCCAGCCCTTATAGTCATGCCAAAGATGAGACATTAGCTAGGGAGTTTATTTGGCAAGGGTTTACAGTAATAGACAAACATGTTTTTACCTGGTGTATGGGGGCGGGGGGAGTGATGCCATTCAGTCCCTTGGTGGTTGAATCCAGTATAGATGTTTGGAGTTGGTGGGAGTCTCTTTCTTGAATGACTTGTCCCATCATGATTTTGTGGCATGGTTCATGACACAGGATTCTACATTTTTATCATTCTCCTGTAGTCCTGTAACTCTGAGTTGCTGCAGATACTGTAGACATGTTACTGTAGATGTAATGATGTTGAGTAAGTGCAGATACCATGCATACCTTGGTGATGGTATTAAATGTTGAGTATACCATATTGATGGTATTATGTGTTCAAAACAGTTGGGATCATCTTTGGATGTTAAAAATACCATAGTTGCTGGCATTAGATGTTGGAAAATACCATCTCATGATGGTATAGTTGTTGAGAAATACCATACCTCTCAATAAATTATTTTATACATTACGTTTTACAGAGCAAACAGTTTTCATCTCATGTCATCAGACAATAAGATGGCTAAACTGAATTTTGCTTACATTTCGGCTAGAAACATTTAATAAGTGTGTTTTTGCCACTTTTTTGCAGTTAATATTTTTTATTGAAATGTTTCACAGTACAGTATAAGTTGTTTTTGCCAAAGTTGACAAAACATTGTTTGAACTCTGTCTTAATTAATTCCATTTTAACACACATTGGGTTTGTAGTAAGAAACACTAGGGGGCACTAGTGTTTCATTTACCAGAATGGCTAACACAGGTGATGTGCTTGTTGATACACATTCAGTGCTACTATCCCATCTCTTCCTAAACAAGGTTTGAGATGATAATGTATAGTATACTTTCACTAAAAATACATTACCCTATACATTACACTATATAACCATATATTACCCACAACACCTCAGTCTCCAGAAGTTTTCCCTCAAGACTGCTGCACCACAACCATTGCACTGCACCACTCCCACGATCCTTGCTTTCCTTCACTTAGTGTCTATGCAAGTTCATTTTACTCTTCTACCTCCTACTACTATTACTTTGTTTTTACTACATCTCCTCTTTTATCTCCTGAAACTATTTCATAACCTTTACTAGATAGGGTGTATCTTGCTTTCCACTTTTGTAACCCTCTTACCTGTCCCTATTTATATATAATCCTATGTTATACAGTGTAATCTTGACCTCTACCGTCTTAACCTTGGGGAAGCTTTGGGTCCATCCCACTTGTTTACTACCCCCACCATAACTAAGTACTGATTCCTTGTCACACTTTAGTACATTACACTAATAAATAGTATTTACCTTCTTTTCCTTAGTATCTGTGCAAGTTCAATTTACCTTATAACCCTTCCTGCCATAGAGTTACTGCCTCACCCCTTTACTTCCCTGAAATTATTTCATAACCTTTTCCTATATAAGGCATCTCCTACTTTTCCTTTATTGATCCTATTGATCCTCTTACCCGACTCTGTAACTTTCTGATCCTACTATACATTACAAACATTAATACAGATGTCCCTGTTCCACTCATTTTATCTTGGGAAGCTTTGGATCTATCCTACTTGTTTGTTATCCCCACAGTAACTATGTAGTGACTCTTCATTAAAACATTAGTACATTATTTATGTAATAATAACTTTCACACAGTGTAACACAGTTTACCATATGTAAAATACATTGAATCTGAATTAATCCTTCTTTCCTATTTAAGATAGTTAACAAAACCTAGCATCAAAACATATTTATATGTTCAGAATAAAGAACTAAGGGCAGTTATGATATGATATTAACAGACATTGCACATTGTAATGTCTGCTTTAAGTTTGTTATATGCTTAAACCCATTTACATGACCTTGGTCATGCTGTTGTATATCTGTGATGTATATTTTTGTTTGTGTGAAAAATTTCTCATGATAAAAGAATGGGTTGTGACATTAAAGTATTAAGATATGCAAGAAATTAAAAGAATTGAATGTAGCTGGTATCACACCATGTTTCTGTAGTGTTAAATGAATTTGTTGCACTGTTTTTACCATGATTTCAAGTTGTGGATAATGACATTTATTTTATTATATTTATTTTAAAATATGCATTTTATAATTAGGCAGGATACTGTAGTGGTTAAGAACACTGAGCTGCTAATCTGCAGACTTGGGTTTGAATCCCATCAGCTCCCACTTGCATACTGTGTGACCCTGAACAAGTTGCTTAATTCGCTTGTGCTCCCAGATTGCACCTGGAAATAAGCTGAAGTTTAGTTTGCCTTTTCTGCTTAAACAGTTTCCCCTTCCCTTATATATAGTGTATGGTGGAACGCTGTTCTGTATGGAAATCCATGCTTAGAGTACTGTCCTGGTGGTGCTGAGGGCTAAGGTGTTGGATGCCTTACCTTGTGGCATGCCGGCGACTCGGATTCGGGAATAAGTCTGGGTTATTGCAGAGCCAGCATGGTGGGGGCGAGCAGGACTGAGCAACTGCAAGGTTGCTTTCCTCTCCCAGAGAGGAGCCTGTCACTCTTTATAGTTCCACTGCCACCGGATGAGTTCCACAGGTAGTGCAGGGAATAGGCAGCAAGGTAGTGGAAGGGTATCCCAGTACCGTGGCATGCACATACTTCCACACGCACACGTGCGGCCGGGACAAGGGGCCAGAAGAAAACATGGGGAAAATGGGCAAATAAGTAAATAAATAATTAGAACAGTGTTGTTATGCTGCAGAAGCTACGTAGCTACAGCAGCACAACAATATTAAGCACGGTGAGACCTGGCCCAGGAAGCGAGCGGCGATAAAAAAAGAAAAAGTAAGGACACCTACTTGATTTTATGAGTGCCCATACAGTACATTATAACAGACAGTGTATGAGTGCTCATATACAACAAGGATATTTTTGACTCTTGAGGTTTCTGCAGTAATGAGACCTCTCGGGCTTCACTCTCGAGTGAAAAATATCCTTGTTGTGAATGAGCACACATACACTATCTTCTATTTTTAAAGCGGGTATCCAAACATGATGCACAACTTCAAGTCCAAGAGATTTCTGAGACATGAGCATACTCCCTGATCTGACTCCCACTAGCAGGAAATATCTCCTGAGGAAGACTGGTTTACATTTTAGATGGAAATTAATAAAAATGATTGCATTTCTCCTACATAGAGATTTAGAAGTGCAGAAATAAATAAGGCAACCCAATTACTACTAGATGTCAAATTGCAGTACACAGGAGAGAAGTAATGTTGTGCTTTTACTGTGACAAAGAGGAAGGGTAGAAGACCTCATTTACACTGCTGAAAAGTTAACCTACATTCACCTGTAAAACTATTTTCCTAAAGGCAGTTCTTCGGACTCAGTAGTCTACATTAGTGAACATATGTTCCAGTTTTAACATTACTGCTGTTTGCCATAACTAACCCAGTTCAATAATGTTCCATTGAACAGCATGCGAGAGTGTTCAATCCAGATAGTGAACAGTAAATAAAGTGTTACTGCCACTGAAGGGGACGTTTGTTAAATATAAGATATTTGGTCTTTATTATTTATAGGCCTTATGGATTATGTTATTGAAAGGTAAAACTAGGATTTAATGACCTTATAGTACATACCTGTTTGTAATCAGTGGCAATACGCATCTCCACAGTAGCCTTTCTGTTATAATGTACCAGAAAATAAAATTGCAGTTGACACTGTAAGTGCAAAGATGGCCATTTATGTAGATATCTGAGTCACATTTTCAGTCAGTGGTGTTGAATAAGCAGTGCTGCTTGGTACAAGCTGATGATGTTTCAGTATGTAGCCCTGCAGCTATTTCCCTCATACACGTACTGTACTGTATATGGTGTTCCGACGCCATACTGTAAGTGCTTTCCCCAGATACTGTAATCTATAGCAAAAGAGTCAATTAAGATGACTTCCTCTGACACAGGGCCTATTTTTGATAGCTTTTTGGAAATAGGTTCTAGCTCTCTTCCTTGGTTGTTAACTAACACAATCTGTCCAGTTTCCCTTTCAAAACTATAATTTCTGATCCCTTAAATAGTGAAAGAATCAATGTTTTAGTCTCCAGCAGTGTGTGAAATACACTGGCTCCCTGCAAGATGATATACTTATTTTAAATTATTACTAATACTGTATGAGGCTCTGAATGGACTGTTGCCTGTCTACATCATTGTACTGTTGGTCACCCACCAGGAAGACCATATGGGATGCAAAGTCCTTCAATCAGTCCCCAAGGGGTTACTTAAAATGCTCCCATCAAGATCAAAATCATCTGGTGGCTAGGTAGTCACAGTAGCTGCCCCTAGGTTTTGGAACACTATCACTGGGTCCATCAGTACTGCTACCTTGATGGAAGTATTAACTCTTACTTAAAAATAAAAATGTCACTTCACTGAGGCCTTCCCCATATATTAGTCAATTCTTTTCCATATTTTTTGAGCAGCTCAAATTCTGTTAAACCTGTTTATTGTAGGTTTGTATGGTAAAATGTTTTATTGATCATGATTGTCATGACAATTGTTTAATGAGCTCTGAGACCTACTAAGGTGATACATACAAAATTACTCTTGCTCTACTGTATGTACATTTTTCCTACTGAGAAGTTTTTCACAATGTTTTATACAGTAAATAAATGTTTTTAAATTTATATATACCATTTATTGGTGATAAATGCAATGCTCAATATTTATTATTTGATAACCATTGTTGATTATTAAATAATGAATATATTTAAAGGGCTATATATTTTGGTAGAACACTGAATTATTTTGCAGAAGTGTATTATTCAAACAAAAATTGTAGTATTGTGCATCAAGGTTCTATACTTTTATTTTGACATTGTAAAAGGTCACACTGATAGGAAGAGGAAACACAGGCTAGAGCAAAAGCAATACATAGTTTACATTAAGAATTCTTCCCTCACTTTCTTCCATCCCAGGGGACCAACAGTATAGGTAGCAGAGCCTTCTCCATATCATTTTTCTGCACTGCAAAATCATTCCAATTTCAAAATTTCTAGACCTTAAATTAGCAAGAGATTTATATCTGCCTCACTAGCTTGAGATCCTGAAAGTCTCACATTTTTTCATTATCATGTTTCATTTTTTGTGAGCAATGTATATTCTTAAATTGTAGCCAATGTTGAAATACCTGCAACTAAATTTTTTCAAACTTGCATTTTATTAAAAACTTTTGTCAGTTAGTCCAGGATTAGTAACATATTGTTTACAGTTTACAGCTAGTGGGGGCTATGCACAAATGCAAGCCAGGTACATGCAAGAGGTGCATACCCAGCCCATGCAGTTCTGCACCTACAGACAGATACGTGGGATGGGGCATGCACTAACCCATGCCACCATGTACTGCCTGTCCATAGTCCAGCCCTCATATTGCTGCTGTGTGAGGGGTGGATTGGAGGACACAGGTGGGCATCTAGTCAAATGCCTGACCTGGTCCCATAGTGGATCCCCTGCTCCACACAGAGCAGGGGATTCTGAGACAGTGTGGGATGTCTGTTTTTTAAAAAAGATGGGTGAGTGCCTGAACGGCTACCCCCCCCAGCCCTTCCGGTCAGTCCAGAGGGCTGGGGCAGCACAGTGGTTGGGTTCCTTATCCTGACACAGCTAGCAGCTGTAAAATGAAGGGCTGCACAAAAGATATGGCAGGGTCCCTACTGCTGTATCATGTGCACCTTTTGCCTAGCACTTTATATCTCCATCAATAGTGCAGAGTTTGGGTATGCACCAGACCCTCCCCCCAGACCAGTCATGCAAGTAGCTGTGTGGCCAGACAGGGGATCCTGTGTAGAAGGGATATGTAGCCCTTCTGTAAATGTGAAGAGGGGTCCACAGACTCCAAGTTTGTGGCATTCAGATGTAGGTTGCCTATGCACCATGGATCTGCAGTGCATAATCAACCTAAGCCTTAGTATATTGGCGCCATTGCATAGGATGAGTAATAACATGCAGAAGAGCAAACATATAGGAATTGTAAATTTTAATAATAGTTATATACTTTTTACCTTTGATCTTGTATAGCAGCCTTGTCATAATTAAAGTGTATCCTTCAGAGAGTGCTGCCTACAGTTTGGATTACTTAAGTTCAGAAAGAAAATCACCCCTTCACAATGTTACAAGAGATTATCCATTTACTGAATATTACAGGACAAAGCCATTTCTCTTTTCTAGTAGAAAATTCAACCACCCTCTCCATCTTTTTTGCATCAATAAAGTTTGGCACCACAGGCTGTGTGCTTTTTTTTCTATGCAATAAATATAAGCACTTCCTCCCATTCTGAAACAGTATGAGCTGCATGCCATAACCGTAGCGATGTAATAGTTTCTTGTGAACAGTCAGCATGATAGAAAGAAGATACTTATGATGTGCCGTTGTCATTTTATCCGGAAATAAAAGGGGTAAGGCTATCTTGGTGGTTAGAGTCACTACCTCCAGGAAAATCTGATGGATGGAGTGGTGCACTTGTGCCCAGAAAGGTGTTATGTCTTGGCAGTCCTGCAAGATGTGACTGTAAGTGGCAATTTGGTTCCCACACTCTCTGACATGTTGATGAGTATTGGGGCCCATGTTTAGCAGTAAAACTACAGTCTTAAAGTACCTATTGATATTTACTGATACTCTCGCCAAATATGGGATGTGATGACCTTCAATTCTGTAATAATGCCCTAGATCATTCCTTTTTAATCTGACCCTTCAATTTAGCTCTGGCTTGTTCCAGCAGGGTAGTATTCATAGTGTTGAGGGTCTGCTATGTTAAAAATATGAAGTGGACAGGGTTTCTGCCTTGCAGGGAGGAGCATGTCATGCCAACCAGTAGATGCAAGTGTCCTCTATCTCGTGTCTTTGTGACCTGGGTAAGCAAATTGTGGTGTACCTGAAGATAAAGAGATCATATTCTTGCTGTAGCTGTGCAAAGGTCTTTACTTCACCCACTCCATAAAATTGAAAAATATGGTTCAGACCCATTCTGTTCCATTTTTTTTATTGACGATATACCTGGGAGTAGAGATAATCTCTGTCGTAGGCCAGACTGCATAAGAAAATCATGTTTGTGATCTCTGTCACAGATTCACTCAGCAGGTCAGGCCCTCTGCTTCCAAAGTGCCAACCTCTGAGCACAGTCTTGTGAACAGTGTAACAGACAAGGTAATCCTCTTGTCTGTTTTTGTGAGTTTGGATCAACCTTTGGTCTCAGTTCTGGAGGGATTCAAACTGTTAACCTCTTGCTAGCATACCCAATGCTCAGGCTCAGATATATCTGTCTTTGGGGGGCCAGATATCTTTGCCTACAGGCACCTAACCAGGTATGCAGAGATGAATCCTTTTAAACTTTTATAAAGACCTCAGATTTAAAATTCTTCTCTTTCCAGTTTGATACCACCATACAAGCTATATGTCTGCTGAACCATAAATATTTCTTAGCAAAAGAAAGCAGTTCAAAGACAGACCAGGTTTTCTCTAAAATTTGAATTTTTACTAAAATATAGAATAATATGTTAAACATACAATACAGAACTCTTAAATCACAAGACATACAGATCTTTAAACAAAACAAGGTTTAAAACAGTGCAATTCCTACAACTATATTTAGATTTGTCTAGCTTTCTAAATACCTATTTTCAATGCTCAGATGTTTTCTTGGTCAGTGTCAGATACAAAATGCATCTCTATAGTGAAAGAGAACAATCTTTTCAAGCAGTATTGGCCAATCCCTTTTGGATGAAGTCATCCAGCTCCTCCTCTGACAAATACCTAAAAAAATATATATTTTTTTATACAACCACAGGATGAAATTTCAAAGTATTAATTCTGCAACCTTAGCATAACTCAAGTTTCAATGACACCTCTTTTGATCTCATGCTGTACCCTCTTCACACAGGCTTCATAGGGTCATTTACAGCCTTACACCTCTATGTAACATCCTAGCTTCCCTTATTTTAATGTCATAAACCTAGTTTATGATTTCTCTCTTAACAAAATTAACTTAACAACTCTGTAATTAGCTCAGAGAAACAGGATCCTTAATAAAAGTCTTCCAGTAACACATTGTCTCTAAAAAACTGAGTGTGTGATACATACTGTCAGCAGTTCTCTTGGCCTGCATCTGTCAGCTAAAATCTGGGGGGTGGGGGGTGGAGAGAGGTCTTTCCTACAGCATTTGATTTTCAGCAGAGACAGTCATAATACATTTTATGTAAAAAAAATATTATCCAGCACCCAGAATTGGCTGTCTAAGTCACAATCTCCTCCTTAAACTCTGTGATTTACTCAAGTGTCTAGGTCTAGGACTGCATGAGTAAATATGCATGATGTTGAGGTTGTTCTTGGGTAGGCAAATAGTGTGACTGTGATATAGAGGGGATGTACTTATTAAGCACTATGGTTTTCCAGTGTGCTTGATAGTTCGGGTTTAACCAATGGGATAAATGCTTAAGATGCACTACTCTGTAGTAAATCTGTAGGTGAGGAAGGGAACATCCCCTCTGCCTTGTGGGATACTGTAGAATTGTACAGCCCACCCTCAGTCATCCTTCAGTGCAAAATTACAACAAAATATCCCTATCCCAAGATTTAATTTGATTTTGGGAGACCACTCCCGTTAGCGTCTGATAAAGATATAACAATCTTGGAAGAATGTTCATTTGAACTGACTCAGCTTTATTAATTAGTGAGAGTTGTAGAAATTGCCATCTGCTCATGTCTTCAATACATGTTTCTGTCAAGTGTTTATAGTTAAGTGTGAAAAGCTGTGCTGGCTCTGTTGGGCAATAGACTCCTAAGTATCTGATTGCTGTCAAGTTCCATTTAATGGTGTAGTGCTGTGCAACTGGAAAGGTTGAAGTTAAGGACTGCAGTCTTTACCTTATTCAAACTGCAGCCTGAAAGGGTGCCATATTCTTCAAGGAGCCCCCAGAGATTCCTAATGAATTACTAAGAATGAGTCTGGTATACTAATATATCAGCTGCAAAAAATGCCACATTGTGTTCCCTACCTTCCATGGTTATGCTAAAAATGTTGCCAAATTGCCTACATAACTGGGCTAGGGGTGCAACATATAAAACAAACAATAAAGAGGACAAAGGGAACCCCAGTCCTTTGCCCCTAGTTAAGGCTATAATTGATGGTAGGGAGCCATTCACTTCTTATCCACCTCAGGATGTTTATATAGGAATGTATCAAATTCTGAAAGTTTATTGAAAAGCTAATTTTTCAGGATGCCCTGTCAACCATTTTCTCTGCATCCAGACTCAGAATTACTGAAGTTTTTTTTTTATGTGATGATTTGGCTAATTAGCAGTAGGGTTCATTTGATGTTATTCTGTGTCTGTCTATGTGTGATGAAACCCATCTAGTCTGGGTCAATTCGTTTGGGAAGACTTGTCTCCAGTCTCTGTCATGATTGCTGCAAACAGTTTGTAGTCTGTGTTTAGTACCAATATGGGGCTGTATGAGTCAGGCTTAGTAGCATTCTTAGGCAGGTATCAGGTGTCTCGGCCCTGCATAGAGTTTCCTCAATGGATATCATGGAGGGAAGGAAGGAGAAGGTCCTAGATTTTTTTATAAAATTCAGCTGGGTAGTCATTGAGGCCAGGGACTTTACTATTTTTAAGTATCAAAGGATGTTTGGAGCCTATTGCTGACATAACACTGAAGCAAGCCTAGTGCTATGGAGGACCTTAGAGGAGCCAGCTGAGCTGAGGTTGCTATATGCTCTATATAAGATTTACAACAGAGATGCCATTGTTACCTGATCAATAGCAACCCTTGAGTGCTATTATATGATATGTGAGTAACAGCATGGCCCCAAGCCCTCTCTCCTTTTATTTTATTTCAGACACTGGAGATACCTGAGACTCAGCTGTATTTGGAGGAGTAGCTGAAGTCATAGTGCCTAAAGTACTGAGGAGGCAACCTGAGCATTCCAAGTGCTGAAGCACCTATGGACATGCACCATAGAAGGCCTGATGACCTGTGGACCTGTAGCAGGCTCAATTTGACCACCAGAACACCAGAACTCTGAATGCCAAGACACAACGAGCAGGCCAAAGCAGAGGTAGAGGGGACCTAACAGAGCAAGTGCACCTTGGTGTTGCAGAACTGGGCAGAATCAGGAGCCTGGGCTCAACATATTTTAAGGTACTTTTTGTATTTTTACAAGGGCAGCACCATCTTAGTTACACCAGTTTAACCAAGACAATGATGGGTCCAAGGGGTTGCTAATGTGGAGCTTTCAGTGTCATTGAGGTATCCCCTCAAGTAACAGCTTTTGCACACCATTTCAAAAGCTCAAAACAGGACAACATTTGAGTACTGTCAAATTCTGAACCGTTAATAATTGGTTGCCCCTCATTGAAAGGGTCAGAATCTGCTTAACTAGTGACACTGCTATAAATGCCATGGCCAAACAGATGGATTTTTAAGGCACCCTGAATTTTTTAAAAGTGCTCTGATCTCCCTTCAATAGAGTTTCTAAAGACACTAAACTGTTAAACTTTGTTGTTTTGTTGTTAGTTTTATTGAGCACAGTCCTGACGATTTTTTCATCCCCCGCATTCAAACTCTTTGCTGACATTTGCAGTTCCCTTATAAAACCCCTGTATAAAAGTTTTTTGTGAGTTACCAGCAAGTGCTATTTGCTCCACATGAGGTAGAATGGCCTGTTTCTGCCATACGCTGCTAAATTTGCTTATAAGAAGACTAAGCTGATATCAAACTTATAGTTATACACACAACTATATTTATATATTAAAAGCACCTTGTAAAGTGATAGATTTAATGAATTTCTATTGGATTTTAGTGTTTCTCATCACTCTAGAGAAATCTAAGAGCATTTTAGAACATCACACAGCAATCACACAGCTGCATACAATAAATACTTATTTAATAACTTAAGTAAAATGAAACAAGTGATATAAGTGAATTAAGTGAATTTAGTGCCATTATTGTAACCACTGTTATGATTTTTTTATGAATTTTATCTTTTCTACTGTTTATGATGTATAGTTGGTTTTCTTCATATGATAACGTTTCTGGCCTACTCAAACTGAAATGAATTGATCTGTTTTGAATTTTTTTAACTTTTTTTGGAGGGGAGCTCATTTATTTGTATAATTTATAGCTTCACTTTATTTTTTCATAATTTATAGTTCTGCTCCATCACTTTAGTAGTCATGTATAACAGAAGTGGCAAGGAATTGAATGGAGATAAGTGTATCACTTTAAAGGAGGGTAACAAGGAGAGTAACAAGGTTAACAAGCCTGTTAGGACTTACAGGAAACTTAAAAACAAAAGAATGGCTGTGTTTTTTCCCAGGACCTTGTCATTATTTCCTCCACTCTCAATTCCAAACCCACAGACAAATCTGTTAAATTAGTACAATATATAAAGGAGGAAATTTCTATTGATAAAGGAAGCTTCTCATTACTCAAACAATATATCTGCTTCCCCTCCTAAACCTGAGTTTTGTTCCCCAGCTCAGGATGAGGGCTTATTGAACCAAACAAATCAACTTCCCAGGGGCAATGAGGTTAAGGAACATAGGACAAAAGAGGATTTGTTAAAACCATCAGGCAAGCAATTACTGGTATCTACAGCTTTTCCTGCAAAATTGACAGCAAATGCTGACCAGATTAACCAAGCCAAAATAACTGATTATTTTGTATGCTTAAATAATCAGTCTTTAGACTTTCATGCAGTCACCCCAAGAGCCACCTCTGACACAGAAGAGGGAAAGGTGCTCACCCTTAGTCACCCAATGACCTCACCCCCAGGAATTCCAGACAGTTGTATTGTAAGGGAGCTGATATCTTATTTTATCCCTCAATAATGAATCTCTTTAGTCCCCTGCATCTTACTAATGGTCTCAACACCACATTCTGTCACTTAGTAGATTCAGATATCTTAGCATGATCTCCTAATGAGGTATTTGATAAACATGATAAGGAAATGGATACAATTGAACTAGACCCTGCATTCTTAGCACAATGCCTGGATACCATTTCTAAGTACATGACTAAAGCCCTAGCTCATGCTGTTATGTCAAACATAGTCCCCTTAGAAGCCTATAGGGAAAATAAACATTGTATGGAAGACCTAGTTATGCTATTCTCTGAGAACATCTCTAGGTTGGAACAGAGATTGGATAATCTGGCCAAAGATATATAAGGGAATAACAATCCCAAGAAACTCTCTTTCTCTACTATAATAATCCCTGATTCCCCTATTTCTAAAGGGAAGAAAAGTGCTGCTTCCCAAGAAAAGCCTAAGATTAAATCTAAGTCCAAACCTAAGAGAAAAAAAACAGAAAATGAAAGACTGCTTAAAACAATTCTACCACACCACAGACGAAACCTACAAAGATTGAACCTTCAGTTTCAATCTCTACTTAGCCTTCTGACTTGGCACCCAAACAGTTGGGAAGAACCGAGACAAAATAGAGTGGATCCACTGCTGCAAACACTACTTTAGTAAATGGCAATGTTTTAGCTACTTCTCAGCAAAGGTCTATGAAACAATCAGATGCTGATGACAGTCCCCTGCTCCTCCCTCAACCCCCTTCGCTACAACCAAATATTCAAGTGTCTTAGAGTAGGAGGTCCTGTCAACAAACTTAATAGATTCACACTCCTTTCAATTGATATCCACTTGAAATGAAGTAGTGTTTAAAACAGAGCACATGTATACTAAACCTTCTAAGACTAAAGAGTCTCTTATGGATTTAATAATTCACCTTCTCAGAGCTGAATTGGAGCACCACCTAGCAGCAAACTCTGTTATTTTTGCCCACAAAGATAGGTTAAGTTCTCATCATCCTGTTTACTCACTGATTCTGAGCATGGATATTGCCAAATCCATATGGGCCAAACAACAATGCTTAAACTCTTTGGGCTTTACTATCTCTTCCTCAGTTAGATGGCCCAGAATCTGGGAACATACCTTTCTTGGAGTTAAATCCTGTAAATTACTCTCTTTTGATACTTTTTCATTTACTTTAGCACTCCTTAACTGGAATTTGGAAACCCAGCAGCAGTCCAATATCCTATCTATTTTTGGGATTGATCCCTTTGAGGGAGAAAATGAGTCTAATTTGGCTTTACATGTATGGGCAATATTGGCTTCTATCAACAAATTGAATATTTCTCCCTCTGATTTGGGAGCTGTACGAAGGGCTCAATCAGGGTCCCAAGGTTGCCAAATAGACTGTTTTATTCACTCATCTGATTTGTTTCATCTATTACTCAGTGACTCCCAGAGGCTAGATGCTATAGATATACACCTGTTCTCAAATGCAGAACTGGAGCAGCAGAGTAAGCTATCCATGGAATCTGAAAAACCCCTGTGACTAAATGGCTTATCAAACCCATCAGATAGCTTTGCCACTGCTGTTACCACTTCAATGAACCAGCCAGATAATGCCAATGTGCTCATTTGGAATATAGCAGGATCGGGGAATAAATTAGTGGATTTACAGTGGTTCAGCTTTGTTCAGAGTTATGAGGCATTTGTCTTTCAAGAGACATGGATACTCCATCAGCCACATATTAATGGTTATGAATCCTACTACATACCAGCCATTAAGGCAAATCATTATGGCAGACCTAAGGGGGGTCTTATTACTCTAGTAGAAATAAAGGAAGATTTAATGGTATTAAATATTGTGGTACCAACTTCAGAATTCCTTCTTACCATTGTAAGGTGGGACTCCCTAGATATTTTGATAATCAATGTATAAATCCCTCCTCAATTTCACTCTAATCTAATTTATGATCTTTGGGCTAAACTAACAGCTGCAAATGATACTCTGTCCTCACAGCATCATGTTGATACTGTTATGGTTGCAGGGACCTCAATTTCAGAACAGATAAAAGATAGATAAAAATCTTTATTTTTTTATCAGGAAGTAGCTTTTAGGACTGCTAAGCCCTGTTTTGCAAAGTTGTCCTGAGTATAAGCATACGGTTGCATAAAGGTGACTCAATTTAGTTACAATAGACTTTTGACACACATTTGAAAAGAAAACACATGCACAATATGAACATGAGGTCCACATGTTATTATATCAGTTTGACAACCTCCTGTTACTACAGGAACACTTTTTCATGGGGAATCTACATATTAGAAACTCTTCTGATAAGGTATTGAATGAAGTGGGAAAGCGTTTTTAGGAATTTATCATGAAGAATGACTTATTGATACTTATTGATATTAAATGGCCAGGGGGATGGTGACCCAGAAGGAGCTTGTACATTTTTCTCCCCTCATTCATAAAGTGTTATCAGTTTTGTTTTGTGCTCTCCTCACAGCTATGACCAATTTAAAAAAATGACGGTTTCGATGAGACCTGAAAGTGAGCATGCGGCCATTCTTCTTTCACTTGATATAAAATGCCCAATGCTGACAAATCTTAACTGACTTTCAATACTAAAGCCAAGAAAAGTGTCACCAACTTAATTTACTCTCCTTCTTTCTCCACTCTTTTTCCATAGCTTATAATAATGCTGGCACTCAACAAATTAACAACCAATTAGACATGTGCTATCAGCAGGTCAGACAAAACATATATTTTCCAATTAATAACAAGATTCAGCCTATTTCCTGGTTTGATGTTCAATGCAGGATAGAAAAGTGTAAGCTAGGAAAATTAATTAGGAGTGCTAGAAAGAATCTGTCTAAAGCTAAATTTACACAAACAAATAACATACGTAAAATTTATAAAACGTTTCTGCCACAAAAAAACTTTACTTCATTTCAAAACAGAGGGACCACACCTATTAGACCATAAATGCTAATGATTCTAAATCTTTCTGGATGTTGGTGGCTAAGGGGGTAAAGTCATTCTCCCCTTCTCTGCCCACATACATTTCTAAAGAAAAAAGAGTTTGTTATTATAAAACCCTTTTCAATAAAGAGTCACCAGCTGCTGTAAATAACACAATTACTACTTGGTTATCAGCTACAAGCTTCCACCCTCTTGTTATCACCTTGAACGATATAGAGCAAGCTATAATTCACCTTAGAAACAAGAAAGTGCCTGGACCAGACTCCATTCCAGGCAAAATTTACAAGGGGCACTTGAGTTACCGGGTCCCTTTTTTCACTAATTTTTTCAATACATGTCTTAAGGAAAGATTTGTTCCCCCATCTTGGACCAAAAAAATTATCATTGCAATACACAAAAAGGGCTTCTATCAACATTCCTCTAATTATCGGCCAATCAGCCTCATAGATACTGGTGGTAAAATATTTTCTAGGATCTTACTCAGTAAATTTGAATCCCACAGCCCCCACTTGCATACTGTATGACCCTGAGCAAGATGCTTAACTTCCTTGTGCTCCCAGGTTGCACCTGTAAACAAGCTTTCAGCTTAATGTGTCTCTCCTGGTAAAACAAAGGTAAAACAAAACAAACCAAAAAACAATTGCAATATTGGACAGAAACTGACTCTCCTGTATCAATATTCCAAGCTTGTTTTCACCATGGCTTTTTGACCATTGATACTATATTCATATTGACTCATCTTGTTGAAAAGTACAGACTGTTCAGAAAAATGAAGCTTTATGCTGTCTTTGTGGACTTTTCCACAGCATTCGACTCCATAGTTAGAGAAAAACTCTGGGACATTTTATTCAAGAGAGGACTCCCCTTAAATCTTTTAACTCTGTTCTACTTGTAATATCCAAATACCACTACTGCCATAAGATTTGATAGAACAATGGTAATCTTTCAGAATACTTTAATACATCTTTGGGAGTAAAGTAGGGTTGCCTTCTGGCCCCTCTGCTGTTCAGTATTTATATTAACTCACTTCTTTATTTCAATTCTGCCCTAAGTTTAGATTCTCCCAAAGTCAAGAATCATGATATTCACATATTGGCACATGCCGATGAGCTGATTCTTTTTTCACTTTCTATTGCAGGTCTCCAACATAAAATAAACCAACTGAAGGCCAAGTATGATCTTTTATAATTAAAAATTAATCTTAAAAAGACAAAAAGCATGGTTTTCAGTTCACAAAACTTGCACACTACTTTGCCCAAGTTCTATCTATATAAGGACAGGATTGAGGTTGTTTTTTCCTATACCTGCATAGGACTCAAATTTGCTTTGAATGGCCATTGGACATCACATTGTAGTGAACAGATATCTAAGGCTAAATTAGTTGCTAAAGCCTTATTGCACTTTAATGTCAAGTATGGCGGGTATACCGTAGTACTGGCACTTATTGCCGGAGAAGCAAAAATTAACCTATTTTACTTTATTGGACCAAACTATGGGGAACCAAACAAGACTCCACATTAGAACTTCCATTATCCTTTTTTATAAGTCCTTATTACAGGTTTCTTTATCAACTGTGAACTCACTAGCAAGGGTTGAGTTGGGCAGACTCACCCAAGGTACCCTGGTCAAGCTTTGCCTGGCAACTTACTGGCTTAAAATCATTAGCAACCCATTCAATCCTATTCCTAAATTGTGTTTTCTAGAGAAAATCAACTGGATTGGATAAGGCTTTACATCAATGTGGATAAAAACCCTTAGATCTGTACTTTCAAAGGCCTCTCTAATTCATTTCTGGGCAGATTCCCAGGAAGAGTACCACAATCTCCCCTTTATTCAAAGGCATCCTTAAACAGAAACTATTTGCAGTAGCACAGTCTAAACAAATGGAGCAAGTCAGGGCCCAGAAACAAACTGTTTGGTATAGCACAAACAAAATCAATTCCTCTTTGGAAGATTATTTAAATATTTTTCTGGCCCTCAGCTCCAGGAAAGCTATTACCTGGGATAGATTGGGCATTCGTTCCTCCAAATATGTTTATTTCAATAAACCACATCTTGAAGTGCAACATCAGAACCTTTGTAGGTGCAACAAGAGGGTTCAGGAAACTCTTTATCACATCACAATACAATGCCCTCTCTTTAATTTTTCTCATGATCATATTCTGAAAAACTTTCTTATAAAATATGTTGACATGGACTATGACCCATTATTTATCCTCCTTCATCCCATGACTAAAGCAGATGCTGCACTAATCTCCAAATTTCTTCAAATGAAAATGCTTTCTTGCACTTTGATCTTTAGAGCACTATATTTCCTTACTGTGGCTGACTCTTAGATAGTATTGCACACCTGACTTTGCATTTTGCTCTTATTTATGAATTTTGTATATAATATCTATATTGATATATTCTTACTCAAACTTTTTTAATTGTAACATTGTAATGGCCAACATGTTTAATGTTTTGGAAGAACAATAAAGCATTACTACTACTACTTATTGTTGGTGTAACTATTTTGTATCTCAGACTTTCTGCAGTTCTGTGTGTAGGGTACTATTCACCATTGACATCCCAGCAGAAAATCAGCTGTGTGATTCACCCTGGTCAGCTCCATTGACTTAGCATGGATCTCTGTCAGTGTAGGAATATTAGTGTCTTGACTAGTCTTGTTTTTTCCAGTGCTTGCTCTGCCAGCAGCATACATTACATGCTAGTAAGCCTGACTTGTACCATCCCATACTGGTACTAAGCACAGACTACAAAAGTGTTTGCAACAGTCATGATTGCATCTCCTTGGAGCAGCACTGGACCTAGCAATACACCACTATCTGTTCTGTAGACCACCAAGAAGACTCAGCAGAGAGGGAATAACAAGGAACAGCAAGAAATGGCCCCTGTGGTTTGGCAACACTGATGATTTTAAACTTGGTAAATCTGGATAATGGACAAAGGCTGTTCCTTCCCCCCACCCCAAAAGACTACATAAATTCCAAATAAATTATCTTCATGAATCTGGGCTACCTAGGTATTAAAGTCATTAGAGAGACATTAATTTTATTTTGTGATTTTGGATTTTTTTGAGGCTGTGAAATGCACATTGAGCTGAATTTCATTTTCAGGGTACCAGGAGCACAGGGAGGTTAAGACTTGCTTAGGGTCATGCAGTTTTCAAGTATGGGTTTAAAAAAATGTCTGCTGAGTCTTCAGATACAGATTGGTGCCCTAATCTCCAGACTAACAATGCTTTTGCATCTCCTAAATGCTGTGGTTCAAATGCACTCATTACTTAGAAGATTTGATGACATTTGTTTTTAAAAGGGTGTCACAAAGACTCATGAGAAACTAAGACAAAGAGTAGTCTAGAGCCGATGAAGACTCCAGTAGGACAAAAAGTAAAGTTTCTCACTGGACAATGAGTTCAGTTACAATTTGTATCAGAATGGGTTGAACCCAACAACTGCCCCAAAGGAGGGGGACTCAAACTTGCATGGGCTGGAGGAGGGCAGCCAGCAGAGCAATTCCACCCTCCCCACCACCAATTTGAAGAGCAGAAAAACTGTGGAGAGGATGGCTGTTACCAGCAAGCAGCTCCTAGAGCTTGAAAAGCTAATTTGCAAAGTCCACTCACCATTCCAGAGCAGTGTTTCTCTTAGGCAGTGTATAGAGTTAACTACACTGAATGCTGACAGATTGTTTAAGTAGTACTGAGTAGAAGGCAGGAATGGCATCCAACTATCCCCAGCCACCGACACCCGATGTCAGAATGATGTCAACCCATGCAGGTGTGCATCCCTATGGAGAAGTCAGCCGTTACTAATCAACAGTGTAATGCATCTCACAATAAAAGGCTGAATGGCTGGCTCCTCCATTTGAACTAACACCCAGATGTGAGAGCGAGAGAGACAGGGAACTTGCTGTTGATGTGGCTGTTTTATGAACATTATTTGCCTGAGGATATCACTATACCATCCCGAGACTACACTGATTTACCGTATTAATATGAAGGGGACCCACCCAGAACTGGTTTTCTTGGATTTGGCTTCATACCTAAGAAGAAATAAACAAAAAAAAATGTCCTGTAGCACTCCACATTGTCAGTGGGTAATCAGTACACTTGGGTAATGTGCACCCCTACTAGGGGAAATGACACAGCCCACAGCTGTAATCAGCAAAGAATCGTGGGCAAATTAACATTGTGGACAGCAGCAACTTTTCAGTCTTTATAATGCCATCCAAGGGGAAGCAGCATATAACATTTCTCTGGTTGGAACAGAGATTTTTGGTGTCTGATTCTTAGAGCTTTGATTCTGCTCAGCAGGTTAGAGATACCTCGTGACAGGGAGCACCCCTAAATTTAAAATCATGCCTGTTAACCTGTGGCTTTCAAATTGGATAACCTGCCTTTTCCCCTCAATTCCACTGCTTGTATATGCTTGGATTGGGGTGCCACATTCTGCCATATAGTTATAAGGGTGTTTATTTTCATCAGATCTCCAATTTCATCCCTTTGTGGTGTTTCATGTAAATGCAGTTAGGATCTTCTGTTTAGACTTTCCCTTGCCTCCTATCGTCTTTTTTGGCGTTGCCCCCCTGGGGTTGTTTTAGGACTGTTGCTTATCTTGTTGTGTTTATCCTCTCATTTTGGTGTGATTACTTGTCGATTTAGCAGAGCTGCCTGGGTGCTTAGTTCCATCTGGGGAAACATTGATTTGCTTTTGCTGTGGAGATAGTTTTTAACTTGCTGGAGACAGAGATTAAAAAAAATATCAAAAGAGAAGAGAGATTTTGCTGTAGCCTGTCAGTCAGGCTTTTTACTTTGGGGGCAGACCTTCAGGGCGCTAAATGTTTTCTTCAAACTGCTTTCCTGAGCCATGCAGATTCCTGCCATTGCTCAGAGCCTGTCAGTTAGGCCTGTGCTTTGTTTTTGTTCAGTGGCTGTCCTGATCCATCAGTGCTTTCACTTGCACACCTCCTGGCTCAGGCACGCACCCCCTGATGTCAATCAATAAATCAATTCCAGTTTATTGTTCAGCACATATGTCATTACAAAAATAACATTGAAAATTGATAACATATCAGTTTAAATAAATAGGTGATATAGTTGTACACACATGAAAGTGCAATACATTTAAGTGCAATGCCTATGCGCTATATTCAGAACAGTTACAACAATAACTTGCAGTAGACATACATACCCTGTGGCAGACTCTGATCACAAGAGTGTGTTGTTTGGTTAAAATAGGGACTGAGTCCAATTTCCCTCTCTAAATTATAGTTGTATCAATATTTTTGATTTGGTCTTCTCTGATTTTATTGTTTTGGTAAAAGAACATCACCACTCTATGTATGACCCAATCATCCTCTGTACACACAAGTATTCCCAGTAACAAGCTCCTATCAAAGTAACTCCAGTCACTTATAAGTAGCAGTGGGCAAAGTGGGCTCAATCCACTCCGTGGAGCGATTTGCGCAGCAAAGGTGGATTCTCAGAGTGTTCCACAATGCGAAGTGAAGTACTTCGCGTTATATTGAGGAAGGCAAAGTCCATTGGAAGCAATGACTTCATGTTACTCTGCCTCCCCAGTCCACTACTCTGCCAAATTTAAGGCAAAGGGTATAGCAGCAATGCACTTCGCCTCACTTCGCCATGTTTTTGAGTTCCAAAGGTGAATGTTGCAGTGATTCATGGGATTTCAGGTCACATGGGTTCTATATTGATCTGCACAGCCTCAGTTTGGGGTAATATGACTAGGAAGGAGTAGGAGAAAGTGTGCTCTGATAGCTGTCTGTGATAGGAATCTTGTAAAAGCTGTTCACAAAGCATTTTTGCATTTTTTTGGGGATCCAACTTTAGTTCATCGATTGTAGGAAACCCTCCTGTGCTCATATCATTGAGCATTTTTGTGTGGATTTTGAATGTTAATTTACAACATTGAGTGTGTGTGGTAAAAGACAGTGAAAGTGTGCTTCAGGGGAGGAGTGTATCTGTGGTGTAGGTAGATTTAAGTTGGAGAAATAGTGATTTCTTCATTTTTTGGTTATATTTTTGTTATATAACTGACTGTGTTAATGTACACACAGTAATATTGTCAGTAATAGTAGAAATTTTCTTGCTGTTTGTTCTGTGGATGTGGTGCAGCAGTTCATAAGTTCAGGTTGTTTACATTACAAATTTACAATGCGTAACGTGGCATACTACTGAACTTTTGCATTTGCTACGCATTCCTCATTCAGCATTGTACACAAACTGTCCTTTGTGTGAGTGTTTGTGCAGTGTTGCATGCCTCAAATAATACATCTTTTATTGTGCCATAGACTAGTGTAATTGCAGGCACAGCAGTGTGAACCTACTATCCACTGCAGCTGCCTGATTTTGTACTGCTATCGTGGTATCTGTTCTTAGTTTTGCTGCTAGTAGTGCCATAAAAATCAGCACTGTCTGCATTCAGTGCTCCCCCCACCCCCACTTTCAAAAGATATTTTTTTACCAGATTGGATTGTTTTTGCGACCTCATCAGCACCACTGGTTACTGAAGTTGTTTTAATTCTGTGACAGTCTCAGAGTAGTCACTTATCTGTTGCTGAAGCCACAGTTGTTTATTTGACTTCGCATCCAGCATCCCTCCAGTCAGAGAGTGAACGTATCAAAATCTGAATTTGGTTGTATTTGTGGTTGATCCCCCAAAATGCCTGCAAGGATACATGCAAGCAAAGCTGTTTCACACCATGGCAATGTTGGCAGTAAGATGGTCTGTGGGTGTGGTAGTAGTACACAGACCCAGAAGTGCATTGCTGATGTGAGGAAAGGTATTTCTTCTGCAATGTTTTTTACAGCCCAATCAGTAGCTTCACTCATAGTTGGAGGAGATGATGTTTTCCCAGCCGGTGGTGTTAGTGTTACTGGTGTTAGTGGTGGTGGAGGTAGTATTAGTTTTGATGCATCAAGTTCTAATTCCAATCAGTGTACCAAATCCAAAAATACTGAGTGTGAAGCAGTGCAAGTGAGTGGCAGCGAAGATGATGTCATACTTCCCAGTAACATCCCAGTAACTGAACCTGAGTATTCTGATAATAGTGTCAATGATAGCATACAATGTGATATTCCATCCACCGTGGCACTTAATGTCACATATTTTCCATGCAGTGATTCACAGTGTGGTGAAAAAATATCAGCTGATGGTGGTGTAGATGATGATGATGAATGTGATGATGATGATGATGATGATGTTGCTGTTGTTGCAACATGCAGTCCACATTATAGCATCCAAGCAGAAGATGTGATGTGTGTGACATTGGTGACTATGATGATGATGTAATTGACCCCAGTTGGGAACCAGAGAAAAAGAAATTAAAAGTGGTTGTGTCTGAGTCTGTTTGCAGGAATCCCCCCCCCCCCCGTAAAAACTTGTGATCTACCGTTTTTTAGTTAGGGTAGTCACGGTGGTCAGTTGCAGTCCAGGTATGCAGTGCCTGAAACATCACTTGCCGCCCCCACTTCAGTGCTTAAAATAACGGACTTAAATAAGCCACATCACGGACATGTTAAAAGCAAAGCATCACAATCTCTTGTTTGGGATTCTTTTCTTCAAGATGCAAATGATGATTCAGTTGCAATTTGCCAGGCTTGCCATGTACGTGTGAGTTGAGGTGAAAAGGGGAGCCATATGGGCACAGGAAGACAGCGTACACATCTTAAGAATAGGCACTTGGCACTGTGGACCCAGCACAAGCTGGCAGCTAATACCACAGTGGGGCATTCACCTGCATCACCGGCAACCATAGCTAGCATGTTATCCCCTTCCATGACTATTAAGCCCAGTAGGAAATTAAACGTGTGCAGTAGTGCGGTAATAAGAGCAGAGGATTACTACAGGCATGATGAGGTGGAGGACTTTGAAATGTTGTCCATTGCTGGTGAGAGTAGGAGTTTTTGTTATGGTGGTGGTGGTGAATGTTGTATGTCTACTGCAAGTGGTACTTCAACGCCGGTTGGCAAATCTGGTAAAATAACAGCATTTCTGGGTTTGTCATCATCAGCTGTCAGCTGTGCAACTGTCTTCATCAAATGTCCACACTCCACCCCCTGCCAATGCCATTCATCACAGAGCACAACCATTTGTAATCAACACACCCCATGTAAAATGTTTGTCAGCCCATGTTACAGTGTGTTTTTGTGTATAAGCTGAAGTACCCCCGAATCATACAGTGTCACGTGAACTCAGTGCTGATGTAGCAGAAATGCTGGCAATTGATCTTTTGCCCTTCTCCTTGGTGGAGAATTCTGGGTTCTGGTGGTTTGTTGCATGTGCCTGTCCAAAATGGAAAGTCCCATCCAGGACATACTTTTCTATCCGTGCTGTTCCTGAATTGTTTTCCACTGTATCTGACTCAGTAAGACATGCCCTTCAACATTCCTCCTCTCCATTCACCCATTTAAGTATGGATATGTGGACAAGTGGCAGAACAGTGGGGAGTTCATATTTGTGTATAACTGCACACTGGGTGCAGGTGACGGGGGTTGTTTGTGATGTTGGTAGTGTGAATAATCAGTGCAGTAAGGTGGATTGTCGCGGTAGCAATCCTCTAGGAATTCGACAGCATGCAACGATTGCCATGTGCAATGTGACCTGTTCACATACTGGTGAGAACATGTTGAATGTGGTACTGACTGAAACTGACAGATGGCTAAACCCTCTGTCCCTGAGATCTGGGTTCATAGCAAGTGACAATGGGTCAAATGTGGTGAAATGCATCACAAATGGTGTTTTTTTCCATGTTCCATGCATGGCCCACTGTTTAAATCTTGTGGTTCAGGAGTTTCTGCAGCACCCTGATACAAAGGAAATGCTGACCATTGCACAACATATCTGTTCTCACTTTTCAAGATCTGGAAAGGCCCGTGACCAACTGCAGTAGTTGCAGATACAAAACAGCCTTCCTCAGCACCCCTTGAAGCTGGAAGTTGTCACCCAATGGAACTTCACTTTATACATGGCAGAGAGATTGTATGAACAATACAAAGCCCTCTCAGAATATCTTGTGATGCACACTAACCGTGACAGTTCCAGGGCCTCCATGTCTATGACGACTGAACAGTGGCACCTCATGGGCTCTGTAATAAAAATTTTGCGGCCTTTTGAACATGCCACACAGGCAGTGAGTGGTGAGCCTGCCTCCATTAGCCAATCAATTCCATTGCTGTGGGTGCTGAGGCAGACATTGGTGAATGTACAGCACAGCCTTGATGTTGCCGGAGACGTTGGTAGCAGTATATTGCTGCAACACATGCTGACATTACTCGACCAGAATCTTCACGTTGTGAGCATTCAGCATAGTGACAACTTTGCCATAGCAACAATGCTGGACCCACAATACAAATGTGGAATTGCATCAGTACTGGAGGGAGGGCCTGAACAGGTAAACAATATCAGTGGTCAACTGGTGCACTTGGTTCATGGGGCACAGAAGTCACATGCCAAGGTCTGCAAACCTCAGCAGCATAATCCTGCTGAAGGTGTACCTGGAGGACCATCAAGCATATCCTGAAAGGGGAAGGGGACTGCAGTTCTAGGTGGTCTGTCATCCAAAGCAGCTGGCGTCAACCCACTTTGGGAGGCTTTGTCCCAAGTGGGTATTTGTGAAATAAATGATTTGAGAGAACTGGATGATGCATCAACAATTGGACTTAGTGTGACACAGAGAATGGTTGAGTCATATTTGTCTGAAAACAGGCATCTGACAATAACTGAAGATCCTCTTTTGTACTGGAGTAGAAAGGTCAGTGAATGGCCAGAGCTGACTGCAGTGGCAGTGAAGTACCTCACATGCCCACCCTCCAGTGTAAGTGTAGAGAGGGTATTCAGCTCAGCAGGTGCAATAGTCAGGGATTGTCAGACAAACCTGCCTCCTGCAAATGTTAGTATGCTAACATTCATTAAAATGAATGAGTGGCACATACCAGCACAGACTGCAACCTCGGTTTTCATACCCCGGCCTAGTCATGGTGGTCTTGCTGATGTAGAAATGGAGCATCCTGGTGGCACTGGCAGTGGCTGCCTGAAATGGCCCACCACTGATGTAGATGACGACACAATGGAGAAAGAATTTCCCAGTGGTCAGACTTCAGACATCGATGACTGTGAGGACAGCTTTCTTGATGTGGATGATGATGTGGTTAATGTTGGCAGGTTTTAACTGAAGTTTTTAAAAGGCAGTGTTCTCCCCCTGCACCACCACCACCGGGACTGATGTTAGCCACTGCCGCCATGAGTCTGTCTGCTCCCCCAGACCAGCAGCACCACCGGGACTGATGTTAGCCACTGCCACCACTGCCACCATGAGTCTGTCTGCCCCCTGAACCACCACCACCACCACCACTGGGACTGATGTTAGCCACTGCCGCCATGAGTCTGTCTGCCCCCCGGACCAGCACCACCGGGACTGATGTTAGCCACTGCCACCACTGCCACCATGAGTTTGTCTGCCCCCTGAACCACCACCACCACCACCACCACTGGGACTGATGTTAGCCACTGCCACCATGAGTCTGTCTGACCCCAGGACCACGACCACTGGGACTAATGTTAGCCAATGCCGCCAAGAGTCTGTCTGCCCCAGGAACCACCACCACAACCACTGGGACTGATGTTAGCCACTGCCACCATGAGTCTGTCTGCCTCCCGGTCCACCACATCCATCAGCCAGAGACACAAAGCTTCTTAATATTTAAACCATAAAGTGAGTATGTGTACTCATGTTTGTTATGCTGCTTCACTTCCTTTAGTTGCATGTTTTTTTTTCTGCAGCTTTTCAGAGCCGTAATGGTAAAACACATATGGTACACTTCTTTTGTTTCTTTTTCAGGGTAACAAAAAAAAGGTCCCATCGCTAAAACTCATTGGGAATGGTACTGTAGCTGTACTGTACATAGAGGAAGAGATGTAATATCCATGTGAAATCCATTCTGGTAAGTAGGAAGATTTTATTTCATCCATTTCATTGTTTTGTAAAGACTGCAGCAAATATTACACACAGGTTGTGTTAGTTGACAAGATGTGAGTTTGAAATGTAACTTGACTTTAGATTGAGATTTGAGAACCAGGGAGGGACACATAACAATTAAATTGTAAGAAGACATTCATTTCTTTTTATTAGGAAACTTCCAGATGCTTTGTTGTTCTGTCAAAGTGGCCTTATTCAAAAAGGTTCTTCAACATCAGGCACCCCCTTCCCCTGAGCTTGGCCACACATGCAACATGCAGAAGTCATTTCATTAGATGACCATGACCATTCTAACACAACTCCAGAAGGATGCTGATGAAATCTGTGAAGAAGTAACAAAATAAGAAACCATTAGAGACAAACCTGCAAATATGATTCCCCACCCCCACAAAAAAAATAATACTTACCTTCAAGTGCTTGAGAGTTATACATTTCCAATTACAGCGCAAAAAATTCTCATTGAGCACTGGAATGTGCACACCAACAGTTTCTGTGTGACCTGTGATGCAGAACAACACTATGAGTACATGTCCATGTCAACCCCCCTCCTCACCTACAAAATACACAACACAACCATATCTCTTTCTCTCTCTATATATAAATATATATATATATATATATATATATATATACACTCATCGAGGCTACTATTAGAGTACAGCCAAAGGGCACCCTTCAATCCAGTTGAGATGATCACATTGCATTTGCTGGAATCATCTCACAGAGCACGTTGGACCAGCAACATGACGCTCACAGTCATCATTTTATACTGGGTATGTGCTGAAGCACTCTCATTCCACTGTGTTAACACTTGTCAATTTTCTGCACACAAGCAGGGTGCATTTTAGGCTGGCAGAAAAAATATGGGGACTCTGTGCCACCACTACACACATGACTGAGTGCGCCATTAATTCTGGGGGACTTTGTATGTGCTGAAACACTCTCATTCCACTGTGTAACCACTTGTCAATTTTCTGCACATAAGCAGGATGCATTTTGGGCCTGCAGAAAAAATCTGGGACCCTGTGCCACCACTGCACGAATGACTGAGTGTGCCATTAATTCCGGGGGACTTTGTATGTGCTGAAACACTCTCATTCCACTGTGCTAACACTTGTCAATTTTCTGCACACAAGCAGGATGCATTTTGGGCCTGCAGAAAAAATCTGGGACTCTGTGCCACTTTTGTGTGTTTTGTGATTGTTGCTGAGAGCTCATGATTTCATACTGACATTTTTACAATTAAAGCAGCGTTGCAAAAATGTGTTCACAGTTTTGCACTGTACTTTTTTATGCCACTTTACATTGCCACAGCCACCACTAGTTACCTCTGAGTCGTGACTTGAATTATATGATTATTTTCACAATTTATGTCTGCTTTACTTACTTGACTACTTTTTTTCATGAATGAAACAAAAATGAGTACGCCTTCCAATATTGTTCGGACCAGGTTTGTATTTATTTGCAGCTGCTTTTCAATACCTATTGTTCTGTGGTGTCATAAAACACTGCCTGCTGCATAACTGTTAATTAACAACAGAAGTGATATATAACAACTTATTGATGTGGTGGAGAAAAGCAGAGGAAAACAATGACAAAGACCTGGTCAGCACCAATTTAAAAGGAATGCCCCTTTCATTATTTCATACATGAAAAAGGTAGTACAGCAGACTCAACTACTACAAATTCTGGTATCATTCCAGTCAGTCAGGATGTAAGTAAAGGAAGTTGTAACACAGCATTAAAAAATATAGGTCAGAGTTATCAACAGATTGTTGTGTTGCTGCTTTACAGAGTTTCACATAAACTAATATGTGGGGGCATTGCTCCCACTGGAATATTTCTTGCTCCACAGAGTGCAATATATTTCTGTGAAAACCGCCCATAATTTTGTTACAGTGAGTCATGTGATGGAGGAATTACTGATCAGAAAATCCACCCATATTCTGCTCCCCTTTCTCAGCAATGTTAGGACGTGATGCCAAGGGGAGCACAGGTGCATGCTGCACTATAGTGAATGTCCTGCAGCTATTCTGTTTCCTTATGTTATAAGGTTGACTTTGTGGTGAAATGTGGGAATGTTTCCACTAACAAGGCTCTTCTTGCTGGAAATGTACCCACACATTTCACCACAGACTGACCATTATAATATAAAGAAACATTCAGAAACCTGCAGGACAAGCGGATATTCACTGTAAGGAGCACACACACGCAGTCTCCCTGCCATCACATCCTAACATTGCTGAGAAGGGAGGCAGAATGTGGGCAGATTTTCAGAACAGTAATTCTTCCATCACGTGACACACTGTAATGAAATTACAGGTGGTTTTCACAAAAATGTATTGCACTATGTGGTGCAAGAAAGATTCTCCTGGAAGGGAAAATGTGTATGATTAAACAACAATAAAGAAAAAACACACAAAAACAGTACAACACAGTAGTGGGGTGGGGTCAGGGGTGGGGGGCAGAAAACAATCCCCTCACTTACTGAGGCCGTGGGATGCCATGGTGGCCCAGCAGCAGGTGCAGCATTGAAACTATTTGCTGCTGCTGTGCTTCTACTCTGTTCACCTGCTGCTGCAAAGCACCGAACCACTCATTATTTTCTTCAAGCACGGCCCACACCAGGCCGATGCCAGACTGTGTTGCAGGGACTGTGGCGAGGTCCAATGCAGTGGGGAATCCAGGTAGTGGGGGTGTGGTGGACAGGGTGATGCTGGTGGCTGTGGTGGCAGTGGTGGTGGTGGTGGTGGAGCAGCTGCTGTAGTAGCCCTCCTCCTGCTGTGGCAGTGACTGAGAGGCACAACTCCCACCCCAGCAGCACCCTCGGCCACTGCCATGGAAGGACCAGCAGGTGGATGCCTGGCCCCTTCCATGGCAGCCTGCAACTCTGCCCTGTGGTGGTTCAGCATGTGGGTGTGCTGGCCACCGGTCCCCAAATGTGTCCCACGGGGGCCACAACACACTGGCACACCACACAAATGGCACACCACCACTGCGCTGTCTCCCCCCACACTGTTAAAAAACTCCCACACTGGGCAGCTGAGGGGGGGACCAGACACAGTACTCGCAGGTGTCCCACCACTACCTACATTTTCTGGGGCCACCTCCTGTAGCTGTGGAGGTGGTGCTACTGGAGCACCAACAGCTGCTGCTATTGGTGGTGGTGGTGGTAGTGGCAGAGAAGGTGGACATGCAGCAGCCACTAGTGGCACTGGTGCTGCTGCTGCTCCTGTTTCTTGAATGGGGGAAGCAACACTGGCCAGGTGTTGGGAGCGGTCCAACATGACACGATCTCCCCACCCCCATGGGTCTGCACTCCCCTCCTACCACGCCCACAGCCCAGTGACTCGCCTTCTCCTAGGTCCATCCTCCTGAAGTCCACAGGGCAACACACACACACACAGACAGTGTATACACACACACACACACACACACACACACAAAATAAAACTTATGCAAAAAAAACATAAATACAATACAAAAACTAAATAAAGATATAGCTTTTAAAAAAGCTGTTGGTTTTCTTCTGGAACTGAAACACAATGAAGTGGCAACAAGGCAATCAAGCACTGTAACTCTTCTCCTCTCACAAATGCTTTCTCCCTCTACAAATGCAAAGGAGAAAGTGAAACTGCTTCTGTGACTCACTTCCTTCCTGCCTGACTAAAGCATGTGACTCACAGTACTGTAAGCCATGTGATGTGCCTATTCTCTTCTCACTTCACCTTACTTTGTGTTAAGGCATAATGGCAATGCAAAGTGGTAATAATAATAATGCGAAGTAAGCACTTTGCAGAGCCCACTTCGCGTTGTGCTTCGCTAACGCAAAGTGGCCACATCGCGACCACTTTGCAGGTGGATTACAAATTTTCTGCATCTCGACTTACAAATGGTCCCAATCAGAATAACCTTGCATTCTTATACCATAAACAGTCCCATAATACATGTGTCAGATCTTCTTTTTCTCCAGTTGTACAGTAACATATTTGTGCTGATACAGGTAACTTTTTAAAATGGGCTGCCATTACATTATTATCAAAGCACTCAAATTTGTACCTTGTATATGCTTTTCTGATATTTGGATCTGTTAAACTATCCATGTAGCATTAATAACCATGGGTACCACTATGTAGAGTGTACCATGGGGAAAATTCGGATGCTACTATTTCTGCCAGATCATTTTTTGCCCCATAGTTATACACTCTAGATTTAATATAATCTTTGTATTTCCAGATAAATTGGATTTTTTTGCCCCAATATTCAATTAATCTAGTTAAGTCATACTTTTCCATGGATTTCAGAATTTTTTGGTATCAACTGCACTGTGCAGTCTCCATCAGCCCAAGACTTTTGTTCTACCAAGCAATTATAAGGGAGCATTTTCTGCATCGTTTTCTTGATCTTTAATGAGTAATATATTTTTCTTAAGTCAATGATATCAGTTAAATTCTCTAATCCTAGTTCAGAACGAAGATAAACTGCTGGAGTGGAATGCCTTAGGCCCAAAGTTTTCCTAAGGAGCTTGCATGCTGGGACCATTAAGTAATTGTAATTTTTGCTTTCCCAGATTTCAGCTTCAAATGTAAGTTGAGAATAACAGTTAGCTGTGATAGCTACAATCAGTGATTTTACTGTGTGACCATCGTAAGTCACATTGAACTTGTTTAGTCCAGTTGTCTTTTTGATCCCCTGTATAAGTCTGTTGGGATCTGAGATTCAAGTAGCCAGTGAGTTGAATGTAACCCCAAGATCACCTCCCTATGTGGTGACATCATGCAGAGTGTTGTGATGTCACATGCACTAGCATTCATATGAACACACGTCAGTACCTTCTGAAGCACCACATGGTGTAGCTCTATTTTTCACAGTTTGAATCTCCTTCTTCATGTCAGCAATCATTCCTACTAAAGCCTGTGGTCCCATAGGCTTGTAGGAATGTTTCCATTTGTCAGCTTTAACTCTTTTTTGCCTTTTGGGATTGGGGCAACATCCCAAAAACCTATGTATTCTGAATCTTCTGGCAGCCTAAGGGTTAATATTGATATATTAAAAAAAAGAAAACAGTTTCCTTGGCATTCTCTGGGCTATAACCCATTTTTTACAGTGACATCGGCACCATGGCTTATCAGAGATCTCTAGTCTTTGAATGATGTAAGACCTGTAGAAGGGTAATGCAGTCATCTCTGCTGGGTTCCTATTTCCCCCATTGTATTACTCAAGTTAATATGTGTCTCACAGTTCCCCTCAGTCAGAATCCTGAGCTTGGAGGGGTGTACCTGGTGTACCCGCTGGCAGTGGCAAAACAGAGTTGTGTGAATCCTTGTAGTTGCTCTCAGGTTAGCTTTGGAGCCCTGATATTCAACAGGACATCCCTTTCAACACACCTGACCCTAAACCAGGCCCTTCAGGTCAGGAGGAGTCCATTCAGGTGCATCCAGGTGCACCTGAGCAGGAGAAGTCTTCTAATATTGATCTGCAGGCAGACCCTGAACTCAACCACCCGGAAGGTTAGGAGTAGGATACTGGGGATCTTGGGGAAAATCCTGACCCAATGGTATTACTTGATGAGGAGGACAACCCCTCTGATGATGATGAGGGAGTGGAGTGGACACAGCCAAAGAGGAGGAGTCCTACCCCTCTCCTTTTTGATTCCAAATATATGTGCTATCTGATAACTGAGGGATGTGGAACACTGCATCTGAAGGAGTCACAATCTATGGAGGCTTTAGATGTGAACTCTATCCTGTCTACATCCTCCTCCACTCCAAAGTGTTTTCCATACTTTGCTCACTGTGACCACATTATTGAATAAGAAAGCCAGGAGCAGACCAGAGAAAATTTCTGCCAAAACCCAGGGTATGGTGTTTTTCTTTTCCTTTTTCAGAAGAAAATACCCACAGGTGGGAGATTCTACCCCTGGACAGTACGGCTGTACATGACTCCATTAGGCACATGATTATCCCAATTGAGAGATCTCTGGCCCTAGTGAATAAGCACAATAATCGAGGGGATGCTTCGTTCAGAAGAGCCTTCACTTTCAACAGAGAGAAACTCCGCACCTCTTATACATTTGTTATGGTCACCAGAGCATTAAACATGTGGGTAGCAATGCTGGGGAGCTTTATTCCCCTGGATTCTGAGGGGGAAAGCATTTTGCAGCTAGTATCCATGGTTTCCACCTTTCTAAGGGATGCCACGGTGGATAATTTATGGATGTCAGCTCTCTCCTCTTATCACATTGTGCTTGCCATGTGAGGGGAATGACTATGGCATTGGGTTGTGGATGAGGCATCAAACCCTACAGATCAAGTTGCTGACAGCCTGGGACTGATCTTGGAGGATTATCAGGCCTCGATTCCAATTCCCCTACCCCTGCAATAGTCCCTGAGTTGGTGGGTCAGTTTGGAGAATCTAAGCAAGGGGTCTCCCTTGGAAGTCCCCCCCCCAGAGTTGATCCTGATAACCAATGCCAGCTTGACAGGCTGAGATGCAGTGCTGGACCACCATCCCATTCAGGGGTCTTGGTCCATACAGAAACAATACCTGCACATCAACATCCTGGAGATGAGGGATGTGTGCCTCGCTCTCCTTCATTTTTGCAATCTGGTACAGTCAAAAGCTGTGAAAATGAGATCACACAACTCTGTCATGGTGGTGTACATAAACAATTAAGGGGGCACAAAGAGCAGAGAGAAAGAGTAAAAGAAGCTACCAATCATCTGCTTTGGACAGAGGAGAACCTGCTCTCTTCATCAGCAGTTCATGTGGCAGGGGAGTTGAACATTCAGGCAGAATGGCTAAGCTGTGAGAATGTCCACCCAGGGGAGAGGATGCTAAACCAGGAGGTGTTTGACCTTTTGTGCAAAAGATTTGGTCATCCACAGATTGACCTGTTTGCCTCCAGTCAGAATGCTCAAGTGCAGTGGCTCTTTATCTGCTACCAGTGTCCACAGGCAAAGGCAGTGAACACCCTGCCACAGCCATGGAAATTTGGCAGAGCATTTGCCTTCCCTCCTCTGCTACTCCTTCCCAAGGTCAGATACAAAATAAGACACTCAAGAGGAAGCTTTCTTCTGATAGCTCTTGAATGGCCCAGAAGGGCATGGTTCTTGGACCTAGTGAAACTAGCTCAACACATGCCATGTTGATTCCCAATCTGAGAGGACCTTCTCCCCAAGGCCCCATTCTGCACCCAAACCAAGAGGCAATGCAACTCGCAGCCTGGATCCTGAAAGAATGAGACTCCTGAAACAGAGTTTCTCAAGAAAGGTAATGGACACCTTGATGGCCACCAGAAAGAATGCCACATCTGCAGCTTATGCTCATGTATGAACCACTTTTTTTGGCTTCGACCAGAGAGAAAAATATCTGACCATCTTAAGTCATGGTTCCACAGATTTTGGAATTTCTGCAGGAAGGAGTGGAAAACGTTTTGGTCTTGAGCACCTTGAGAGGTCAGGTGTTGGCCCTGAGAGCCTCTGTTGGCTTGTCCTTGGGGACTAATAGGGAGGTTATTTGTTTTCTATAATCTGTCAGTAGATACTAACCCCTGTTCCAATCTTCTGTCCTTCCATGAGATCTGAATCTGGTTTTGAATGCTCTTTGTAAAGAACCCTTGAAACTTCTTTCATTAGTACTGCTAGATTTGTTGGCCTAAAAGTTGTGGTTTTCAGTTGCTATGTTCAGCCACTGAGATTGGTGAGCTCCAGGCCTTGTACCACAAAGAACCTTACCTCATTATTTATAAGTTCTGAAAACAGTTCCATCTTTCATTCAGAGGGTTCCTGCAACCTTTCATGTGAACCAAGAAATCTGTCTTACGTCCTTCTGTCCACAGTCAACTCACCCAAAAGAGAAAGAGTCACACAAGTTAGATAAAACAGGGCAGTTAGGCCATATCTTTGACAGACTGAAAAGTTGAGGAAATTGGACAGGTTGTTCGTACTTTTTGGAGCAGCCAAAAAAGTACAAAAAGCCTCCAAGGCCACCCTGGCAAGGTGGGTGAGTGCATGCATCGCCAAGGCTTATGTTGTAGTAAAAAAAGAGAGCTCTCATCAAAGCTCATTCAATCAGAGCTATAGTGATATCCTGGGTGGAGAAAGATGAGGAATCTGTCTTAGAATTGGGCAAGGCAGCAATGTGGTCCTCCATCCGCATGTTCACCAAGCACTACAGATTGAATGTTCAAAGTTCCGCTTATCCGGCCTTCAGTCACAGAGTTTTGCAGGTCACAGTTAGCAGGTAAATTCCTTTTTCCTTTTTTTCTCCTTTTTGTAGTTTACTTATGGGACAATATTCTCTACCACCCAGTTGGATAATCAGTACTGCTTATTAGAACCCATATGTACTGAGGAACCATTGATAATATGGAGCACTACATAAAGAAGAAATGTCTTCATTCTTACCATGATTTCCTTTTCTGTTAGTTACAACATTGTTAATGGGGCCTTCCCGGGAGCCTTGCTCCGGCTGTAGAATATTGTCTGGTATACCAGTACTGGGATGTCTGTTATTTTCTGATGAAGTTTCAAACTGTACATTTGTCTGGACCTACTTCTATGCTTTACCTGATGTTTTTTTTTTTGTCTCTTCCTTTTAGTTAAAGACATGAATACTCAAACAGCTTATATATATTGGTTCATTACAAGATGGGCAGTATAATCTATACAAGTCTACTTTCACATAATTAGGGGCACTGTGAGGACAAAAGTGACTGGAGAGTTGCTGCTGTCCACAATGTTCATGTGCCCAAGATATTCTATGCTGATTACTGCCTTGAGTTGTGCCATTTCCATTAGTAGGGGTGCACATTACCCATATATACTGATTAGCCACTAACAATGTTGGAGCTAACAGAAAAGGAAATTATGGTAAGTATGACGAAATGTCTTCTTTTTTAAGAATTTATTTAGTCAAGTTTGACTATTAGTTGACAGTGAGACTTGTCAGCTCAGCATTGCTGCAGTGACTTGATTTCATAAGGAATATAATTTAAATTTAATGTCACAAATCTTCAAGTGAGGAACCCAGGCTTGGGTTCTTCCACTGCCGCTTAAGCAAGTACTAGTGCAGCGTAGCTGGTAGGGTGGGACTATTTGGTTGACGACCACTGCTTCAGTTAGCTATTTTTCTGTTCTGTGTGTATGCATAGCTGTGTACTCAAGATATGTTTCTAAGTTTGTGGCTGTGTGTCCATGAAGACATTTTAAAATACATTTTTTCTGAGCATTTAGTCAGACTTGACTGGTTAGTGAGTGAAACTTGTCAGCTCAGCATTGTTGCAGTGACTTGAGTGACTTGATTTGATACTAAATATAATTCACAATTATCACACATCTCCTGTGAGGACCCCAGGTTTGTGTCCCTCCAAAGCCACTTAAGCAAGAGTGAGTACACACTAGCTAGTATGGTTGGACTATTCAGTTGATGCCCACTGCTGCAGTTAACTGCTTTTCTGTTCTGTGTTTGTACACAGCTATGCACTCAAGATATTTCACTTAGTTTGCAGCTTTTCTGCTCAAGAAGAAATTTAAAAATAATTGTGTTGTTCCAAGCAAATTTGTGGCTGTCTGCAAAGAAATATTTAAAAAAACAAAACAACAAATATATATGTGAGAAGGTTTGTGGCTTTCTGCCCAAGATGAAATTATTATTATTTTTTTCTGAGAATTTACTGGTAAGGCTTGACTATAAGTGAATGAAACCTGTCAGTTCAGCATTGCTGCAGTAGATTGAGTGATTATATTTAAGCAATAGGCATGACATGGTGTGCATTACTGTGGGATAATGGCACACCTCAGGAAGTGAAGCCTGAGGCAAAGCAGAGGGCTTTATGAATCTGAGAAGTGCCATTACCCTTCAAGTATGCACACTCTGCAATGCCTTATTGTGATTATAAAATGACTTCCCTGATTTTTTTATTTTAGGACCAAGTAATGAAGTTCAGAAAGTTAAGCATTTCTCACTAGTGCTGTTGCGCTGGGATAACAGCACAGTCATGTGATGGATTCCACCAATCACAGTACAGTTTTTCTCTTGCCCTTTTATCATTCATAATAATATTACTTAAATTAATACATCTTCTTCTGAGGAGCACAACAATGACAGACAGAGGATGTTTATTTTTTATTTTTATTTTATTTATTTGTTCTAGGATTACAAATACCTTTGAGCCAAGGCTCTTTTACAAAGGTTCCACGTCATTGGTACAATTGAGACAATCATAAGCAAAGATAACAGTTTATAAAATTAAAAAAAAAAGAACACATAGTCTTGTAGATGAAAAATGAACAATAAGGTGAAACTTTGGGGAAGGGAAAGGGAAAGGAGGAGGGTGAAATCAGGGAGACTAAGTGGATGGGAGAGAAGGGGAGGTAGGTTGGGGGGGCACAGAGAGAGGAGAGGTGGAAGGCGGATAAGAATAGAGGTAGTGCAGCCGGGTGGCATTTGTCATGGGCCAGCAGGGGAGGTAAAGATAGGAAGGTGGGTGCTGGCAAAGTGCAGGTGTAGATGTGGGTCCAAAAGGGCATCTTCAGCTATGGAACCAAAAGATATGCTTAGCCACAACAGTCACAAAGGTTGGAGGCAGTCAGTGTTAGGCGGAGACGAGTCTTAAAAGTGCTGAGCGATAGAGAAGATGAGATGTCACTGGGAAGACTGTTGTACCAACTAGTGGCCCGGTAAGCAAAGGATCTTTGGCCCTGTGTTGTGCGGCAATGCAGGACTTGCAGAAGCTGAGGTTTCGATCCCCTGGTATGTTGGGTGTGGATTCTTGGTTGTATGAGGGCACAGACTCCAGGGGGGGCAAGGCCCAGCAAGATTTTCTTAGTAGTAATACAAGTTTGGTGTTTTATTCGATTGGCAAGATTCAACCATCCAGTTTGAGAATAGAGGTCACAGGTGTGAGTTAGGCGTTGGGAGCCAGTGACAAGTGGACAGGCCTTGTTGAGGATGGTGGATACATGTTTGAGTGCAGTGGTTGTAGCAGAGCATAAATGATAATGCCATAATCAATGATGGATATGATGGAGCTCTGGACAGCGACAGTGAGGGCTTCAGGTGTCAGGTGTTTCCTATTACGGAATAGCAGGCCTAGCCGGGAGTTAGTGGCTTTGGCGACATGGTCGATGTGGGCAGTGTAGGAGAGGTGAGGGTCAAGGGTGATCCTGAGGTATTTAAAGTTTTTGACCTGTTCCAGTGCGGCACCTTGTCTGGTGATAACGGAGAGTTGGAAGTGCTTATGTTTATTATGGGAGCTGCTGAAGATCATGGCCTTTGTTTTTTTTGATTAAGGATCAGTTTGTGCTTTGTGAGCCAATTCTCAACCGAGGAGAAGCCGAGTTGGAGATTTTCTTGCAATTTCTTTGGGTCCTGGTGTGTGGCAAAATTACTGCATCATCGGCATACAGGGTGATATGTTCAGTGCAGGAGTCGGTAGGGTGTTAAGGAACAGGCTGAAGAGTAGGGGCCCAGTATTGAACCCTGGGGACTCGAGAGGACAGGTCTTGAATCAGAGTGCACATCTCCAATTTTACATGCTGGGTGCGGTTTTCAAGATAGCTTTTGAACCAAGAGATTGAATCATTGGAGAGACCAGCATTTTTAGTTGGCTCAGCAGGAGGGAGTGGTGGACAGTATCAAGGCTTTGGTCAGGTCGATGAAAATAGCACCAGTTAGTTGTCCATTGTCAAGGGAGCTGTGAATGGAGCTGGTGAATTCGAGTAAGGCAGAGGATGTACTATGACCTTTTCTAAAGCCATGTTGCTGTTTACAGAGAATATTATAATTGTCCAGATGCTCGGTAAGTTGGTCCACTACTATACGTTCCAGTGCCTTCGATAGGGGAGGCAGAATGGAGATAGGGCAGAAGTTCGCATGGTCAGCCTTATCACCACTTTTGTGAATTAGGGTAACAGTGGCCATTTTCCATTTGTCTGGGAATTGGCTAGAGGAAAGAGAAAGATTAAAGATTTTGGTGAGGGGCCCAAGTACCTCGTCAAGCGTTAGGGCCAGTAGCTTGAGGTCAAGTGTGTCATTGCTTGTTCTAGATTTGCTGATGGCTTTGGCAATGTAGTTTTGGACTTGATGTTTCTTTAGTGCTTTAAAGTAGAAAGGTGGGTGACAGGCGTGGGTGGAGGAGTTGGGGGGATGGGAGTTGACACATCTTGGAAGAAGTTGGAGGGGACAACACTGGTGAGGTCAGTGAAAGCGATGTTAAAAGTGTTCGCAATAGTTTTAGAGTTGAGTGTAGTGTGCCCATTTATGTTGAGAATGTTCGGCAAGGATTTTGACTGCTTCCCAGTGACCTCTTTAATGTTTTCCAGAAATCCCTCCCATTTCCCCTGGAGTTAGTGAGGGCATTTTTATAGTAGTCAGATTTCTGTTGCCGAATGGATTTGGTGCAGTCGTTCCGTGCCCGTTTATAATTCTGGATGTCGAGTTGCTTACCAAGTTTCTAGCCAGTTCCCAGAGGTGGTCCCTGGATTTAAGTTTTTAGGAGGTCTCCTGACAGCCAAGGGTTACTGAGCGATTTAACTTACGCTTTTTGAGAGGGCAAATTTATTACAGGCTTCATTGAAAATGTGAATAAATTGCTCCAGTGCAATTAGTATCTGTTGCCTTGAAGATGGGGACCAGTCCTGCAGACTGAGGTGTGATTTGAGGTGGGGTAGCTGACCACGGGTAGGACTCTGCTGGTGATAATTTTTGGAGGGGGCTTATAGAATTTGTTTGACCAGGTACAGCTGATGGAAGAGTGGTCACTGAGTGAGTCAGGGAGGACTGAGGTTTTCGTGATCCGGGAGGGGTGGTTGGTTAGGATCCAGTCGAGTAGGGTGCAGGTCCCAGTTCTGTAGTTCTTTCTGGTTGCATAGTCAACCATTTGAGTCAGGTTAGCTGATATAATGGAGTCCTTAAATGACCCACATTCAGCTGAGAGCCAATTAATGTTAAAGTCACCAAGAAGGATGATTTCGGAGTCTGATGGGTGGGATTTGACAAAGTCAAGGACAGCGGTTAGACCAGGTCCCTGTTCTTTAGGAGGTATGTAAACAGTGACAACTGTGAGGGCCTTATTGTGGGTGCCTAATACAAGTCTGATGGGAAGAATCTGAGCAGGTGTTCCTGGAAGACTGGAATCAATGGGGTGTCCTCGGAAAGTGTCTTTCACATATAAGGCACACCCTCCACCTCTTTTGGACTTACGATCAACCTGGAAGACATTGTAGCCAGGAAGGGTGATTGCCTGGTCAGGAATCTTTGGGGTGAGACAAGTTTCAACTACTGACAGAATATCCGGGTTGTGTTGGGTGGTAAAGGCTTGCAGTGCATCAAGCTTCGGAAGTAAACTGCAGATGTTCAGGCACATGATTGAGAGAGTGCCTGCTGGTTTATTTTGGTTGGAGGTGTTTGGTCCGGGGTTAGGGTGAACAGTCCCTGATAGCAGCAGGAGGAGGAGCACAAGTTTCAGGGTGCATAGGCAGAGTTCAGACAGAGAGAGGTTGCGTTTCTTTTTTAAATAGTAGTATGCCAGGTTATAATGTCGAAAATGCAACATTGAAATAGTTGTATACAATTTGGCTAGATGTGCCCAAGGCTCACACATGAGCAGGGACAGATCAATTTTGGTGGTGTGCCTCCAGAGGGAGGATTTGCCCATTGCCAAATGATGTAAAATAATCAAATCCACAGGAAAATGACCAGTAAACTGTTTGATCTATGGTAACAAGACAAAGGATGTGTTAAATTCCTGAAACACTGGCCTGGGGCATATGCAGGAAGTTAAAACCATTTGTCAGTGTCTTCCCTTTGTTTAAATAGTTGTGAATGGTTCTCAAAGACAAGCAGTTCCCTTTAGCAACAAGGTAGATGGAAATGTTGATTCAGTTTGCACTCCCCAAGTCACAGCTTGTAGAATTTCTTAGCTGTACTTACTTTGATTTTGATGGCTTCCAAAAAAGTTGATTTATCATGAGAATCCCAATATCTGCTGGTGATGTTTTCCAGTTTCTTAGTCCAGGAAACTTTCATAGAGCACATATCCAAGAATGGTCTAGTTCCTCCAAGCCAAAACACAGGAAAATCCACAAAACTAAACTATTGACAGAGACAACACAAACACTCAGCCACACAGCCCAAGTAGGTGGGGATAGAGAGAGTACCTGTAGTACCAGAAAATGTAGTTGGTACAACATCCCCAGCAAAACTGCAGCAGGTGTAGAGCAGCAAATAGCAGGAGAGGGTGATAGCACTGCAGAGTGATGTTCAGGGCTCATTCATGTTACAAAATTATGTTTTACCCTGTTGTCTCCACCAGTACCATTATGCCATTGCTGACACCAGAGAAAAAAAGTAAAAGTACCATTAAATGTACTGATAATGCTGCAAGGAGGACATTGTCAGCTACTATTAGTGATGCTACCAATGGGAATGTGTCCCCCTTCATCCCTTGCCACTGCCACCAGTACCCACAAGACAAGGACATCCTTCTTAATAACCACCACTGCTCTGATCCACCACCCTGCGACTACTAGCAATCCCAGCTTCTGCTGCAACAGTGGCCCCACCTGTCATTCCTGCCACAATGAATTAATCATTTTTATTTTACCAGGAATAGCACCATTGAGTAAGCTCATTTTCAAGGTGGTCCTGGAAGGACAAAAGGAATAATATTATAATACATGTGTTGGTACAATTCAAATAGAAATACACATTACAACCAAGAAAGGTAAAAAATAACATAACATATTATACAGTGCAAATGCGGTCTGTACAGGAATGAACCATTTTACATGTCTGCTTGAAAAGAAATAGATACATTGCGATATTCAAACAAAGTAAATGCAACATAATAAGTACTGTACAGGCGATGATACACAGAACAGGTGACCCGGTTAAAGGCCATAATAAGACATGTTATCTGGAGACTATCTGAGTTAAGAATAACATGTACAATTCTCCTTCATGAAACAATCCAATAGGGACTTAAGTCTCTGAAGGCAGATAATGTTAGAACGTTTCAGGGAGCATTAGAGAGTGTTCCACAAAAATTGGAGCACATGACTAACCGCTGCTTCGCTGTAACAGGACGGGATCCTAGGTACATCTAGTAGAATGTAAGAGTATCTTCCCAATGAGTATGCGACCGGAGTACATTTAAAGAATTCAGTGATATGGGGAGGAAGTTAATTCAGGATTGCTCTGTAAGGCATTTTTTAGCCTTCTATTTTGAAGTGAGGGCCAGCCGAGTTGGGCTTAAAGAGCATAATGGTGGGTTCTAAGGGGGGGGGGGCGTTAGTAATGAACCTTATGGCTTTGTGGTAAAGTGTATCTAGTTTGGTGACAGCTGTTTTAGCATTGGCTATAGATGAAATCTGCGTAATTAATTAGGGGAAGAAATATGATCTGAACCAACCTTGATTTTGATAAAACAGTTAAGGAGGTGTTTGATTCTGAAAAAGAGGCCTTGCTTTTCTTTAAGTTTCTTGGCAAGTTCTTCAATGTGTACTGAGAATGCTAGTTGACAATCAAACCAGAACCCCAGATATTTAAATTTGTCTACCACCCCAAGCATTTCTCCTAGTAAGGTCATTATGTGTAAGGGGGGACAAGTGGTAGTAGTGATTGCTGCTTTGGCATGTGGGGAAATAAATATGACCTTAGTTTTTTTCATGTTTAGCAACAATTTCAGATGGAATAGATTTTACTGGAGCTCGTTAAAGTCATTTTGTAGATCTGTACAAGCTTGTTCGAGGGAAGGCCTGGCAAAATATAAAACTGTGTCATCGGCAAAGAGATGCACATTTGCCATTCTGACATTAATGTCAGTGTTGTTGATATAAATCATGAACAGTAAGGGCCCACGTATAGACCCCTGGGCACAGCTCTGGCCAGAGTTTTGAGAGGGGAGAGGTTGCCTTATGCTTTAACTTGTCACTGTCTACCAGTTAGATAACATGAAAACCATTGCATGGCAGTGGTATCTAGGTCAATGTCCTTTAGCTTGTGGTGAAGTATTGTGTGATCCATGGTATCAAAGGCCTTAGTGAAGTCCAGGAAGACTGCACTGATATGATGCTTAATGTTAAGTGCAGATTGCAGATCATTGGTAACTTTTGACAAGGCAGTCATGCTGCTGTCTTTTGGCCTGAAACCAGACTGTAAAGGATTAAGAAGGTTGGAGGTGTCCAGGTGCTGCCTTAGTTGCATGATAACTAGTTTTTCAAGTAGCTTGGAAAGTATAGGTAGCTACGATATGGGTCAGTAATTAATGAGGTCACAGGGACTGTCCAACTTGAACAGAGGGATTATATGTGCTATTTTCCATGCTGGGTGAGGGACTCCTTGCATGAGAGACAGGTTAAATAGGTGGGTGATGATTGCTGTGAGGTAGGGGTAACCCAGTTTAAGAAAGAGATGTCCAAGCTAATCAGCACTAGCACTTTTTTGGTATCCAGTGAGATTAATAGTTTTTCTACCTGTTTGAAAGTAATAGGGTTGAAGCTAAATTTGGGGTGAAGCTGTGAGTTAGAATGGGTGGGGGGGCTCGGTAGGAGGGGGTTGCATGGGAAGGTGGTTCGCTGGAAACATATCAAAATCAAGTCCTGCAGTGGCAAAATGGTTATTCAATTGTTCTAATATGTGATGCTTATCTCCACTGGAGATGATCTAAGTGGGCAGGGAGGGAGAAAAGGAGGAAGTATAGTGCAGAGGTTTAGGGCTCTGAGCTGCAAACCTGGATACCTGGGTATGAATTCCACAGGCCCCACTTGCATACTGTGTGACCCTGAGCAAGTCACTTAACTTCCTTGTGCTCCCAGGTCACACCTGGAAACAAGCTCCGGCTTAGTGTGCCTTTCCTGGATAAACAATGTCCCCTTTCCCTTTCCATTTGAGTTCCCTAAGGATTTTCCAGAATTTGGTGGCATCATTTTTGGAGGAATCTAATGCTTTCTGGAAATACTCCCTTTTGTGGGCCTTAGTAATTTAGTACAAAGATTCTTTGATATCCTGAATGCTGTCCAATAAAAATGATTGATTGATCGTGGCAGGAATGACTGGTGGGGCCACTGTTGCAGCAGAAGCTGGGACACAAGCTTAGATCTCCTAGTCTTCTTCCAAAATGCATCCCTAGCCTGTAACAATGTTTTTAATTCTATGGTGAACTAGGGGCTAGACCTTTTACTAATTCTCAACTTCACTATAGGGGCGTGTTTGTTCACCACGTTCAAAATATAGTTTTGGAATAGAGTACAGGCCTCAGTAACTGTAGGGGCAAGATAGAATTCCTGCCATCCTATGAGGCTCAGATGTGTCCATAAATCAGTGCAATTAAATGTGCAGAGATTCCTTTTGTATATAAATCTGGATGACAAAGCATGTTTTGGAAAAGCTCTCACACATGCATTGGCCCTGTGGTCATTGATGTCATTGTGAAACACTCCAATATGCTGGATTTTGAAGGGTTTGTTTATGAGGATCAAATCAAGGAGGCTGCTGTTTGCAGGGTTTTTGATGTTTGGGCGGGTGTGTTCGGGGATGAGCTACATGAGGCCAAATTCACCACAAAGGTCTTTTATGGATTTTGAGCTTGAGGAAAACCAGTCTAGATTAATGTCACCTAAGATAATAGCTTCTATACTGTGTGTAGCCAAGAGGGTATGGAGATGAGGGTAACAATCTGAGACACACTGTGGTTGGTCTGTAACACCCTATGATTATTATAGACTCATTTAAGGATAAGGAGAGCTTTGATGTAAGTCATTCAAATGCTCTTGGTGCTGTGGAGGAATCCATTATGGCAGCTACATATTTGTCAGGGATGTATATTGCAACCCCCCCCCCACCCCTTCCTGGTAGGCTGATCTGTCCTGAAGATATTATAGGAAGGGATGTTTAATTCTTGATGTAGTGTGGAACATCTTAGCCAGGTTTCTGAAAGTACTGACATATCTGACTTTGGATAACAGACCCAAGCTTGTATTGAATCAAACTTTTTGAGCAGGCTGCACACATTAATATGTAATATTTTCAAACCTTTTTGATGCTCTAACTCAGAGGGAACATTGATATGGAGTGGGGGGCAGAATTTAACTCCACATTGCCTGAACAGAGTAATAGTATCAAAAGTAAATGTTTTAATCTGGTGGTTAACACTTTGAGGGAGACTGCCTGTCTCAGTTTGGGGGTCGGGGAGGATGGGTAAGATCTACAAGGTATAATGCTCTGAGAACAGAAAAGGGAAGCATAAGCTGTCACTTGTGCAGGGAGATGTTAAGATTCAGGAACAATATATAGAAGCATGGCAGTAGGCAGGGCATGCTGTTGGGCTATGAGATATTCAATCCCAGTTGAGCATGTAATCTGAGTTTGTGAGTTCTGTAACTGAGACCATTCCTGCCAGTATTACTTGGTATTACTTTACTTGGTATTACTTGGTATGAAAGAACTGAAGAAGGCCAGAGCCCATTGAGACTGTTCCCCACACTATGTGGGACATTATTTATCTATTATCCCTCAAGCAAACATCTAATTTGTTTTTAAAGACAGTGGCACTTGTTGCCTCTACCAATTCTTGTGGCAAGGTGTTCCATACAATGGATGCTCTAATTGGAAAAAAAAGGTTCCCCTTTTTCTGTTTTTATAAGTTTTTACTTCAAGCTGTTTATTATGCAGTCTCGGAACATGTCTCCTTTTGGAGAGTGTTAGACCACATTTTTCCATTACATCTGGTGAATTTATTAAATTAAAAACCATAAGCATATCACCTCTTAATCTTCTAGTTTGAAGAGAGAAGAGACTAGTAGCTTTTAATCTGTTCTGATAATCCAAGTTCGTTAATCTTGGAATCATTCTAGTTACTCTCCTTTGAACCTGTTCAAGAATTGCTATGTTTTTTTTGGTTTGGATTCCAGAAAGGGGAGCCATAGTCTAGATACAGCCTAATGTATGCCCTATACAATGGAATAAGGCATCGTTCAGTGCGATTAACAAAAATGCATTTTATTTGCCTCAAAAGTCTATTGGTCATGCAAGCAATTCTAACACAGTGATCATTTGATGTAAGTTTATTATTAACATATATCCCTAAATCTTTTTCACAATTTGATGAGTGAAGTGGTAGTCCGTTTACATAATATATAGTTTTAGGATTATTTACACCAAAATGCACTACTAAACATTTGTCTTAATTAAACTGCATAGGATTTTCATTTGCCCAAAGTGTTCATTTTTCCAAATCCTTCTTTAATGCAGAAATATTTTCTTGACTATTAACCTTGTCCCCCAATTTAGTATCGTCTGCAAATTTAACCATGAAGTTATTTAGCCCTGTTTGTAGATCACTGATAAAGAGATTAAACAATGTTGGTCCCAAGACCGACCCCTGTGGTACACCACTTGTCACACTACCTGAATCAGACAAGATATCATTAATTCTGACTCTCTGAGAATGACTTGTCAACCAGTTTAAAATCCAGATGACAATATCAGATGACAAACCTAGATTTAGTAATGAGTTTTTCATGTGAGACTTTATCGAAAGCTCTACTAAAGTCCAAAAGAAATACATCAGTAGGCATACCCACATCTAGTAGAGTGCTTATATTATTGTAAAAAGATATCAGATTGGTGGTGCAGGAATACTTGGGAGAAAACCCATGCTGATTTGAATCATAAATTCCTAATTTTTTACAATCTTGATCTATTAGAGACTTCATTACTCATTCCATTAATTTGCCAGCCACTGAGGTCAGGCTAATTGGATGATAATTTTGCACAGAACCTCTATTGCCTTTTTTTAAAAATGGGAGTAACTATTGCTGAACACCAATCATTTGGTACAATGCTTTCTTGTAAAGATTTGTTGAAGATAATTGACAAAGATATAGAAACATTTATAGAGGTTTCGATCAGAAACCATGGATGAATACTGTCTGGGCTCGGACTAGTATTTTTTTTTTAGTTTTTTGATAGCCTGTATAATGTCAGTTGGATAGAACCTATGATAATCTAACTGATGAACTTTAAGGTCCAGATATTCAAATTGTGCCCGGCCATGGCACAAGCTTGGGTGCAGCTCAACATGGCTGCGCAGGGGTGTGGACTAAGCGATATTCAAAGGAGCTGCGCAATGGCTCAGCAGCTTTGAATATCGCACCCTGGCCACCGCCGGTGTGTATGGCACAGTGGCACTGCACCAGCGCAAGTGGCCAGAGTGGAGTATGGAGTTGCGCTATCACAAGTACCATTGCACCATGGACAGCAATGGCGATATTCAAAACTGAACATGCAAATGGGGTCATACTGTATGCAAGGTGCACATGGGGCCATTTGCATGTCATTATGGCTCCATTTGCATGCAGGTGTACCGATCCCCGATGACTTGCACCTGGCACCCTACCAGGTAGCAGCCATCGGGGACTGACGCCCCCTGCAGCCCAATCACAGGCATCTGTCCAAAAATAGAAAACCTTCCTATATCCCTGGTGGTCCAGTGGACCACTATGTGCCCGATCGTGGGCATATGTATAGAAAAGATAGAAGTTCCTATATCCCTGGTGGTCCAGTGGACTGCTATGTGCCCGATCGTGGGCATATGTATAGAAAAGATAGAAGTTCCTATATCCCTGGTGGTCTAGTGGACCGCTAGCTGCCCGATCGCGGGCATATGTATAGAAAAGATAGAAGTTCCTATATCCCTGGTGGTCCAGTGCACTGCTAGCTGCCTGATCGCGGGCATATGTATAGAAAAGATAGAAGTTCCCATATCCCTTGTGGTCCAGTGGACTGCTAGCTGCCCGATCACGGGCACTGTGAGAAAAACAAACATGCCCAATATCCCTGGTGGTCTAGGGTACCCCCTCACCCCATCCGCCCACTGAATCCCACTGCCCCACTCCCCCATGGTCAGCTGGTGTGTGGCAGCACCCCACCCGCCTGCCGCCCCACTACCCACTGACTGACATCATTGGTAGGGATCTTCCATTGGTTCACAGCGGAGGCCATGTAGCCCATATTATATTATTATTCCAGATATGTGAATGATTCATGAATGATTCATTCACATATCTGAATGTAGTTATGGGCTTCACGGCCATTGGCCTACACTGTGAACCAATGGGCGTACAGCCCTACCAACGGTGTCAGTCAGCGGGCAGCGGGGCAGCAGGTGGGTGGGGTGCTGTAGCCTGCCAGCTGACCGGGGGGGAGCAGGGCAGTGGGATTCAGTGGGCCGGTGGGGTGGGGGGTACCCTAGACCACCAGGGATATTGGACAAGTTTGTTTTTTTCACAATGCCCATGATCAGGCAGCTAGTGGACCACCAGGGATATGGGAACTTCTATCTGTTCTATAGATATGCCCATGATCAGGCACATAGCGGTCCACTGGACCACCAGGGATATAGGAACATCTATCTTTTCTATACATATGCCTACAATCGGTCAGCTAGCGGTCCACTGGACCACCAGGGATATGGGAACTTCTAACTTTTCTATACATATGCCCACGATTGGGCACATAGATGTCCACTGGACCACCAGGATATAGGATGTATTTCTATTTTTACACAGATGCCCACAATCGGGCATGGGGGCAACACCAGGTGCGGTGGGAACTTGGGTGGCCACAGCTGCCGTGCTGTGCCCTTCAATGTGGCAGCTCACCTGTGGATGGCCATCAGTTGTTCCTTTTATTTTTGGCTTAACTTTGTGCTGGCACAGGTAGGAGTTGTGCATGCATGGCTCTGCACATCCTGGGCTGACTATCGAGCTGTGCAGGATATGCATGGGCACGTCAACCCTACCTGTGCCTGCATACATTACTTATGCGCTCCGGTGCATGGGGATTTGTGCCGCTCACTTTTCCCTGTTGAATATCATGCCGGGGCACATCAGTGGGTTGTGCATGGCACAACACTGTTGCGCCATATGCAACCCTTTTGAATATCTGGGCCTACATGTACTAATAGGTGATTTTTGAGAGAAGACAGAACAAAAATACTTATTAAAGAGATTCGAGGTTTCTATATTAGATAGAGAAGAGCCATTGGTTATAACCTTTTTTACTACTTATATAGGAGAAAAGAGATTTGTGACAGTCTTTTGTGTGAGCTAGTTTAAATTCTAGCTTATTTTTTGCCAATTTAATAGAATTTTTTTAGTTTTTCTCAGATAGTCTGTATTTATGTAATAGAGTAGTTTTAAATGAAACAGAACTATTCTTAAGTTTCCTAAAAAGTTTAATTTTTATTTTAATCTGATTTTTAATTGTCTTGTTGAACCAAGGGGGAATTTTACCTTTATTATTAAATTTTCTCTTAGATGGAATAAAGGTATTTTCTAAATAATGTACAATGTTTTTAAAAAAGTACCAAGCTTGTTGTGTTGTACAATTAAGAAGATTAGATTCCCAGTTTATGTTTTGTAAGTATTCATTGATTTTAGAAAAATTTGCTTTATTATAATTTTTTATACAGTATAACTTACTTTGTGTAGTTTTAAACTGTTGAATTTCAAAAAGAATAGATGAATGATCACTGGTCCCAAGTGGATCCCAAATTTGTAGATTGCTAATTTGTTGCTCTATGTTAGTAAATAATAGACCCAAAATATTTGGACCTTGAGTGGGTTCAGTGACAAGTTGTTGTAATCCAGTACTAACTACCACATCTGCTAGTCCTTTCTCGGCATATGACTGTCCTAAGAATGAGTCTCAGTTAATATGAGGAAGGTTAAAGTCACCAAATATTACAGTATCTTGAGATTCTGAAAAATTTGTAATTTCTTTAAACATATCAGTTGTGTAATCTGAATTTGCAGATGGAGGTCCATAGATGTTACCAATAGTTATATAGGACTGCTCCTTCAATAAGATTTTAACCCATATACTTTCCAAAGGAAAGGGAGAACACACTTCAAAAGAAGGAATATAATTTCGTATGTACATATAAACTCCACCGCCATGCTTATCTAATCTGTTTTTATGATATAATTTATAACCTGGAATTTCTCTGGACCAAATTGAGGATGCATCCTACCAAGTTTCAGTTACTCCCAGCACACCTATATTTAAAGTTTTACATTTGTCTTCGAGTTCTGCTAATTTGAGTTGGTTTGAAGATCTTGCATTCAAAGCTAGGAATTTACATTTAGTTGTAATAATATTTTGGTAAGTATTCAGAGACTTGGGAATAGACTCATTCTCCCCCATTGTTTTTAGTTTAAACAATGATTTATGATTTTAGTGATACTTTTCCCCATAAGTGTTCTACCCCATGACTGAGATGTAAACCGTCCCAGCCAAACAAGGAAGAACGATCTGAAAATGATTCCCAGTGGGTAATACAGGGTATATCCTGCTTAAAGTACCACTTTCTCAGCCATTCATTTAGGGCTTTGATTTTCTGTGTCATGGTAGATGTTGCTTTTGGGACAGGTAGAATTTCAGATATACATACACAGCATCCCCTATCAAGTAACAGGTTACATAACGCCACATAGTCCTGTTGTAACTGATTAAATGGGGTGTTGTTTATATCATTAAAACCGGCATGTATGATAACCAGTGGATTTTCCCCTGCATTTTGTAAAATTTTAGGCATCATGGAGGTAATGTCAGATACCCTGGCCCCACGGAAGCTGGAATAAGTGCAGTTGCTCTTGTCACTATTGCATACCGCCTTGTCAATGTGCTTAATGATTGAATCTCCCAGGACTAACACTTGTTTTGAGACAGTAGGAGTACAAGAATCAGAAACAGGTGATTGTTTAACACACTCTGGAGCGATTAACTTAATAGGTATTGATTTGGTAGCTTGAGACTTACTAGGACAAATATTCATGGGCATTAACACCTTATTGAAAAGTGTTTTTAAACCATTATTATCAACAGAGGCTGATGCACAGGATAAATCATGTAGCACTTCATTATTTGATACAGTCAATTGCTCAAACCTATTATGAGTTTCAATAGGGGCACTATTGTGTATTTGACCGCCCCTCCTTTTTTTAAGAGGCTTTGTGACAATGGTCCAGTCATCATTATCATGAGAAGAGGGTGGATAATTATCCACCTTATAAGGGGGGGGCAGAGGCAACAGGTATGCTAGTACTAGTTGTTACAATTGTCTCCTCATCAGGAGGCATATAAATGCTACCTAAATGTGAAGGAAATTGTTCATTAGAATGAAGTTGTTCGTCCATAAGATCAATGTAACTTTCCAATTCCCTAATATCAGTAGAAACTGGTTTAATATAAAGCAGAAACACTATCTCTGCTTCAAGACTAGTAATCAGATGACAATTGGCACATACATACTTGCTTCCATACTTTCCCTCACTATACATCAAACATTGCATACACTTATTAAGTTATTTTTCCATTATTAAAGGTGTATATTTACTAAGTAGAGGATATGCTAAAATTATCTTATCAAAGTTTGTCTAATGCCAGCAGTTTCAGTGTGCCCATCGGACACAGCAGACACATGCAAACGCACGTGTCTCTGCAGACAGCTCCGCGTACGGCCCAATGCATGCTCGCCCCACTCATTAGAGGGGCAGGTTTTAAGCGTAAAAGCCAGAAGTAAGTCCGTTCACTTCCGGTTTCGGCGCGAAGTAAAAATAACAATATTTACTTAAATTCAGCAAGATTCTGTGAGTTGAAGGTTTACAAGCCCTTAAAAGGGCAAGAGAACCACCAGGCAACAGTGCTTTTAACAGAGAGATGTTGTTTTGGGGTAGGAGGTATACTAGCCTATTGCTAGTCCTCCAGGTTCCCACAATGCTCTGCTATTCACTGAAGAGTCAGTTACAAGCAAATGGTACCATACAATACAGTAACAGTTTAAACAAATATATTAATGGTATATCAAAGTATATTGGTGCACTGCACTACTCCACCTCTCACCAGAGGTTTGCTATATCAGTAGCAATGCCACTATTAAATGCCTTGCTCTCTAGAGGGGCAGGTTTTAAGCCGAAAAACCAGAAATAAGCATCCATTCACTTCCGGTTTCAGCCCGAAGTAAAAATAACAATATTTACTTAAATTCAGCAAGATTCTGTGAGTTGAAGGTTTACAAGCCCATAAAAGGGCAAGAGAACCACCAGGCAACAGGGCTTTTAACAGAGAGATGTTGTTTTGGGGTAGGAGGTATACTAGCCTATTGCTAGTCCTCCAGGTTCCCGCAATGCTCTGCTATTCACTGAAGAGTCAGTTACAAGCAAATGGTACCACACAGGGTTGACAAAACCAATGTTTCTCTATGATCCTTCCCTTCCTACTGCCACGTATGACTCAGACCACTCTTGCCATTGTGACTGAGACCATTCATTGCACTGTGACCCAGACCACTTCTACCACTGTAACCCAGGCCACTTTTGCCACTGTGACTGAGACCACTCCTGAAATTGTGACCCAGACTACTCCTATCACTGTAACCAAGTCCACATCTGCCTCTGTGACTGAGACAGCTCCTGCTATTGTAAAAATGATCATCACCAGGACTACTATGGTGACACTGGCCACTACTACCACTGTATCTCCAGCCAATTGCATATCTATTTCCAGTACTGTGTCCACTCCTGTTGTGACACCTCTTATTTTCGGCCTGTCTTCAGTACTGTAGAACTTTTCAAGGCAGATGAGATGGAGGTGCACTCATCCATGTCACAGTACTTTCCACCAGGAGATTTTCCCACTGATGCATTGTCTGAGGAGGCTACTCAAAGCAGCTTTAATGATGAGGCAGAGTATAAGGAGTTCTCTGAGAGCCATAAAGCAAAAAAGTCAGGTGACCAAAAAAACTCAACCTCTCAAGGTTACAGTGGCAGGAGAAAGAAGGTTATGGATCTTCCCCCAGAACACTTGGCAAGTTACTCTTCAGTACTTTGTTCAGTAGGATCCATCCCAGCCTTAATAGCCAAATAGAGCAGGTGCAGAAGCACCAGTGGTGCCAGGGCAAAACCCACAGATGCAGGTCTAAACCAGAAAAGATACTGGGGTCCAAAACAGTGGTGGTACTGGTCACAGTAAGTGCATGAGTGGTGTCAGGAGCAGCAAGAGCATAGTATGGTTGCATTTCATATTACTAAAAGAAGACAACATAAATACACTGTGCACTGTGTACGACTATCAGCAGAGGGAATCTCTGGCAAATTTGACAACCTCCTCCTTTATGAACCACCTAAAGATAAAATAATTCCAGGTTTTAAAGCATCAGGGTCCATGCCTGTGGCTCCATCAGACCCATCTCGTAGTACTAATGCAGGCAGTGGTGCTGGTGGCACTGGTAATGCCACAGAACATTCTGCCTCTGAAAAAAGTGCTACTGCACCTGCTGTTCCTACCATTCAATTTCCCTAAACATCAAAGTCTTTTCCATGTACCCCAAACTCTCCCATTAGGTACCAGTCCACTGCTATTTGCACACCATCTGCCAAGCATGGAACATCCCCCCATCCACGGTCAATGCCAATAGTGGTAGTTTTCCAGGCCAGAATTAAGTACAAGTTATTCCATCCAACAGCTCAGCACATCACACAGATCATAGGTGAAATTATGGCACTAGATCTGCAACCCCTTTTACTTGTGTAAGACACTGGGTTTCCCAAACTTCTGCAGTACTTGCAGCATTGGCACCAGTTCCTATCACATTCCACATTTTCATACACTGTGGTGCCAAATATATATGAAAGTCTGAGAATGGCATTTGTCACACTACTCTTGGAAAGTGTGTGTGTGGGGGGGGGTGGGTCCACTGCACTACATGTCTTGAGCAATACAAACTCCATACATGCATATCCCTCCTTGACCACACACTGGTGTGTGCAAAACCCTATGTCACCTGCTGTAGATTCCTCCTTCTCTCCCTGCGTCACTGGCTCTCACTTCAACCCTCCACAATCTGGTCATCACTCCAAGTCTGCTTTTCTAAATGCTGGCCTAATAGATACAGACCACACATCACCCAACATCCTGGCATTCATTCAAGACATGGCTGCACAGTCTTCATGTTGTTTTTTTCATCACGGATAAAGTGAAAGCAGTTACTGATGGAAACTTTGTAAGCATTCGTTGCTTTGTCCACACCTTGAATCTAGTGGTCATGTCTCTGCTACATCACAGTACTGAGGTTTGCAAGACTGTCTTCACAGCACACTACATCTGTACTCATTTTTATCGCTCTGTAAAGGCAACTTACTAAGAGAAGTGTAAAAACACCTTGATCTGCCTCAGCATCACTTGATACAGGATGTCAGTACCAGATGGAATTCAGCACACCTGATGCTGTCTAGACTGCTAGAAAAGAAATGCACACTTCAAGACATGTCAGTGGAGTGCAACATCTGGGGGAGTACTAGGCCATCATGAGTGATCACTGGTTGATGCCATGGTGAGAGTACTTGGACCATTTAAAAAGGAGCACCAGTGATCTAAGTGCATCCACTGCCACTCTGAGTCAAGTAATCTCAGCAGTGCATATACTGAAAGCATGCATGGAGAGATATGTACAGGAAAACAGGAGATTCCAGATGGGGCAGATGTGGTTATTGAGCAGCTGCAAGTTGAATTGGATGCAAGGTTTTTGAAAGTGCTGGATAGTCACAACCGCATTTTTGCAACCATGCTGGATCCCCAGATCAAATGTGAGATCCTTCATCTGGCTATGGATAGCCATAGAGTCATTTTTGACAAGAGCTGTCTAATGAGCTGACTGGTTGCATGTGGGGACTGGTGACTCTTGCAGCTAGTACCAAAGATCATGAGACATAGAGAATTCTGTCTGGCAGGTCTGCTTCCACTGGTGTAGCCTGGGAAGAAATACATGTTACTGACAGTAGCCCTGATAAATGTGAGTTGGTAATGCTCAGCACATTCTTACATCAAGAGCCACAGAAGAGAACACAGTTACAGCCTTTTTCTGCAGGAAATATCTTGAACGGCTATTTTGCAAAGTCTCTTGACCCATTTTAGGTTGCTCCACTAGGCTGCTGGGAACAGAAGATGCATTCATCCCCTCACTTGGTGCAACTGGCTATGAGCTACAATTGCCCCCTATGAGTGTGCCATCCCAAAGGATATTTAACACAGCTGGTAATGATGTTGTGCCTCATTGTTCAGCACTAGACTCTGAACATGTCCAGCAGCTTTTTTCCATCAAGCTTAACTTGTGGAGATCACGTGATGCAGCCAGCCAAGTAGCAGCTCTCTCAGAGCACTCACGCTAACTCCTTTCAAAATTCACAAATCATAACCCCCAATAAGGTATTTTTGCTGAAATTGTCAAATTTAGATAGAGAAACAGCTCAGAAACTCAGCAACCCTGCAATTGAAAAAGGCAGCCTGATCTACAAAGTAATGGAGGCAGAAATGCAGTCGGCGCTACCTCGCCATATACCATCGCCTATGCCAGAAAAGTCCAGGCAAAGAACATCGCCCAGACAGCTACTTCCATGCAGTCTACCACAGGGCAAACTGAACAAAATCTACTCACGGTGGATCACTTTTTGGCTGAATTCCATCCCTTCCGGGAAGAGCGTCACTCCTTGACTGCAGAATTTAAATCAATGGCAGAAGCATTGGGGGACATCACCAGGAGGACAGGCAATAATGAGGACCGCATTACATCAGTGAAGAAAAAGGATGAAAACATAGATGCAGCTATAACAGCCACCAGACATCGCACTGCCAAACTGGAAGCAAAGGTAGAAGATTTAGAGGGCCATAGTTGCCGGAACAATGCAGTCCTTATAGGCCTGCCAGAAAAGGAAGAAGTCACGGACCCACTGCTATTTGTCCAGAAGATGGTTGCTAAATTTGCAGGCCCCTCAATATTCAAGCCTACATATGCGACTGAGCGTGCTCATCATGCATTACACCCTATGCCTCCTTCAGGAGCGTCACCTAGGACACTGATCTTTAGATTTCTTAACTTCCATGAAAAGCAGCATTTTCTTAACAGAGTGAAAGAACGTCAAGAGATCAAGTGGGAAGGAGTGAAAATATGTGTGGCACAGGACCTACCTCTCACTGTGAGACAGAGAAGAGCCTCCTTCCATCCTCTAGTGTCCAAATTAATAGCAGCAAATATAAAGTTTAGAAATGGTTATCTAGCGAGGTTTCAAATCTTCATAGCCGGCAACTGGACCATGTATGATGATCTGAAGTGTGCAGAGGATGCCATGAAGGAGGCATTCCCAGAACTCTTTAAATATCGCTGAAGAAAATATCATGCAGTAACCTGCTGGTATGTTCAGTTTCTAATTCAATTTCTGGGAGCTGTATTCTGCTTCTGTAGAACATTCATTGAGGTGGGTTTTCAAGCATAAAGTATTACTCCTTTTTCCTTCTGGGAGAGTGCTGCATTGATTTCCCAGAGTATTCACTGTTCTGCAGTATAAATTACAGTAGTGCATCAAAGCGGAAGTGACACCACTTTTCTGATCTGGAGAAGCCCTTTCTGTTATAGCTATAATACAGACTGCATACTGGGCTGCAAGTTTATGATTTATAAACTACCTTACTGTTTGGAACTGCGTAGCAGAATTGCAAAATGATTACATGTTTGGAAGACAGTTTTGAGACTAAAATGATGCTGCAGGGAAGTGCTAATTCTTACGTGCCCTATAATGACTGTAATTCCTGTACCTCAATTGGAAGAAGGACATGCATGCTATTTCTGTTACCTCGAGGAGGTTAACAGGCTTTGGGAACTCTGTTTACTACTAGTTAACTCGGTTAAGGACTACTTCAATGTCGTTAGTTTTGGCCATGTTTTTTCAGCTACCTTTAAGGCTTTTGGGGGGGGGGGAGTTCTACTTTTGGTCATTGTTTAGTGTGGGAGTTTCTGTACTAAAATATCATATTACAGCATGCTATAGACTTCACTGTTCAAGCATATCAGCCTTTTGAGGGGGGTAGTTAGATGGGTACCCCAGGAGAAAAACACTCCATATTAAGTTTATTTGTTTCTATTTTGGATTCTAGTTTTTCTTTCCTAATTAGATACATGGAATAGTCTAGTAAGGGAGTACAATGCATTGTCATTTACAAAGAGGGGGGAGGGGTGGGAAGGATTACTACGGACAGGGTTACATCATGCATACATACATACATAGACAGTGTCGGCAGATAAGGGCCTATGGCCCACCCAGTCTGCCCATTTAAGTTTGTAAGTTCAGTTTATGTTTTCCAGGAAGTCTGTTGCCCCTTACCCCTGACCTCCAGAATTCCTTTATGTCTATCCCATGCATTCTTAAAACCTGTGATTGTTTCAGCCCCCACCACTTCCTCTGGCAGGGTGTTCCACTTGTCCACCACCCGTTCTGTGAAGAAATTCTTCCTCACGTTTCCTCTGAATCGTCCTCCCTCCAACTTCATCCCATGCCCTCTAGTCGTGGAACATCTTTTTCGCTTAAAAATAGTGCATTCCTGCACCCTGTTCCTCCCTGTAAGATACTTGTATGTCTCTATCATATCCCCCTCCCTCCCTCTCCTCCAGGAGTACATGTTCAGTGCCTTCAACCTGTCCTCATAGGACTTGTGATGCAATCCATGCATCATCTTGTTGCCCTCCTCTGAACCTTTTCTACCTGTCTATGTCCTTATGTAGGTAAGGTCTCCAGAACTGCACAGTGTACTCCAGGTACGGCCTCACTAGTGTCTTGTATAGTGAAATTATGACCTCCCTTTTCCTGCTGGTGATGCCCCTGCCTATGCATCCCAGCATCCTATTTGCTTTACCTGCTGCCTTGTCACACTGTTTCCCTGCCTTGAGGTCATCAGAGATGATAACTCCAAGATCCCTTTCCTGCTTGGTGCATGCTATATCCTCACCCCCAACTGATATATTGATGCAATGTAAAATGTTTCTGTTGGTGGGAGGAGGAACTAATACTAACATTTTTGGGGTATTATCCATTTTACTCATTATAGGTTCAAATAGTGAAGAGATATCTGGGGTTTGGTTATGTGTTGGCGACATTTGTATTATAAGTATGTGGTATGGTCTGGGGCAGCCGGGAAGTGGGGGGGGGTCAGGGGGGCTTGGCACCCCTGGGAAAGGGAATTGAAAGTGCCTGTAGTTGCTACTGCATACTTAGGTATTAAGAGGCTATTTTTTGGGAGGTGGAATGGTGCACAATAAGAAAATACTTTCTTGGAACATTAGAGGAGCCGGTAACAAAGTTAAAAGATACCAGTTATTAAAGCACATTCATTATCTTAAAGGGGACATTTAGTTTTTGCAGGAGACCCACTTATTAGAATCTGAAGCTAATTTATTAAGGAGGCAGTATGTAGAACAAGTATACAATGCAGGAGACAGCACACAGAGTAGACGGATTGCCATCAAGATAGCTAGACACACTTGTTTTGTATGCAAGCACTGCATGAAAGATCAGAATGGCCTGTACATACTTTTGAAAGGGCTTCTTCATCGAACTGAGGTTGTGTTAGGGAGTGTGTATGACCCTAATGTGGATATCCCTGTTTTTTTTTTATTGAACTTCTGAATGGATTGGCACCTTTCACTACACTCCCTATTATACTAGGGGATGATGGGAATCTGCCTTTCTCTCCAGATTTAAACAAATCTAACAAGGGGTGAAAGGGCATCTCCCCAGCACAGAGGGCAATTAAGGACTTGGTGGACCAGCTGGGCCTATGTGACCCCTGGAGAACTCTTTACCCCAAATCAAGAGAATTTATATTTCGGTTCAAGGTACATGGCTCTTCATCAAGAATTGACTACTTTTTGATTAGCTATGTACTTCTACCCGGGGTATTAGACAGCAAAATAGAACCTGGGGTTATTTCAGATCACTCAGTAACATGGTGCCATATGAACTTTACCCCCAGCATGCCTAGAGAAACAATTTGGAAAATAAATAATTGCATACAGAGGAGAAGATAATGAATAGTATTTCAAGGGTGATAGATCAACACACAGAGTCAATTTACACTCCATGGGCAGAACAGACATGGAATGGAGTGCCCTAAAATGTGTCCTTATAGGGGAACATATATGCATAGCTTCCCATAGAAAGCACACAAGGGCGCAAAAGGCTCTAGCTCTTCTGTCTGACATTCGTAGTTTGGAAACTAATCCATTGCCCAGTACCACAGAAGAGGATAGAAGTAGGCTGGTAGAGTTTAGGGACCAATACTGTGCATTATGAAGGGAAAAGGATGAGTTTGCTCTCTTGAAAACTAGGGCAACATACATTGATCAGGGAGAAAAGGCAAGAAGATTACTCACCTTCAGGCTTAAAAATCAGGAGGCCTCAAGAATATTTAAAAGTATCCGATCTTTTTCAGATGATTCCATTAAACTGAATACCAGAGACATTACCAAAGACTTTGCAGAATGCTATCAAGAACTCTATAGTCCAATGCCTAATCTCCCAGATGTACACATACTAGATGAATACCTCGAGGACATCCCTTTACCATCCCTGGTAGAGGAACAGAAAGCAAGTCTGATAGTACCAATATGTGACACTGAGATTCAAGCTACCAGTAATTCCTTCCCATTGGATAGATCCCTGGGACCTGATGGGTTTTCCCCCAACTTTTTTAAGGTTTTTGGTAAGCAGTTAACTTCCTGGCTTTCCAAATTATTTAACTGGATACTAAGTTCTGAATCTGTGGATGAAACTTTATTAGAAACCCTGATTATTATTCTGCACAAACCTGGAAAGGATGCAAAGAGGGTTACTAGCTATAGATCAATATTGATATTAAATTATGACATAAAATACCTAGCTAAATGACATGCTAACAGGCTGGCTAGGGTATTGCCTTCCATAATCCAGAAAGAACAAGTGGGGTTCATGAAGGGCAAGACTTCGTCTGATCACCTGCATAAGTTGTCCCATATCTTCTCTACATCCATGGACTCTGCCACTCTGGCTGGTCTTTTGTCTCTGGACGCAGAGAAAGCATTTGATAGAGTGGATTGGCAATTTTTGTTTGGCACCATGCACAAATCTGGTTTTCCACCAGTGTTTGTTAACTGGATCTCTTCCCTGTGCAAGAATCCGGGTGTCTGCATATACTGCAATGGTGTATTTTCACCCTCCTTCTCCATTCACTCAGGTACCAGACAGGGTGTCCATTGTCCCCACTTCTGTTCAATATCTATTTAGAACCCCTACTAACTAAATTTAGAGAAAATATCTATATACAGGGTATATTTATAGGCACTCAAGTATTTTAATTATTGGCATATGCAGATGATATTTTGCTACATCTGGCACACCTAAGGAGCCTTTTCCAATAGTCCTAAACACTATTGTAGAATTTAGTAGGCTCTCTAATTATAAAATTAATTTGGAAAAAATTACTATGTTTCCCCTTAACAATAAATTATTGAGGCACAAAATTGTACAGTTATGACTTCAATGGAGCCCACAGAGCCTGAAGTACTTAGGTATTATCCTGGCTAGAAATGAAGCTACTATGTGGACGCTTAATTTGGAAGCCACTTTGCAGATTATTCAACAAGACCTTGCCAGATGGAAATCCCTCCCAGCTTTGCTCTGGGGGTGTATTAACTTTGTTAAAATGAACATCTTACTGAGAATTTTTTATCCCCTCAATATGATGAACTCTTGGCTCCCCTTAAAATGGTTCAAAAAAGTTCATTCCATTATCTCTTTGATTTATTTGGATAGGGAAACCCACGAGAAGGGCCTAATACAAAATGGCAGCTCCCAAAGATCATAGGGGATTGAGATTGCCACATTTTGGATTCTATTATTGGGCTAGTTAAGCCTGCAAATATTTGAAATGGCTTAACACCTCAGTGGATTTAAATTCCCTTCCATATGTTCATTTGTGACTAATACTGGAAAGTGAATTGATTTCTGCATCTGGTATGTCCTCAAAAGTCATCTTACATATTTCAATGAATGATCTCCCATATAGCTTAACCTGCTCCCCGTTGCCCCTCAGTCAGTATACATACACAGTTATGTTAATTTTTAAGATATAAGCACTGACAGGACATAGACCAACCACTTACAGGGAACCCTAACTTTAAAATTGGCGGCTAACCTATATCTGCCCAGTGGGTCCCTCAACTCAGGAAATCTATAATAAGGGACTTTTTCACCGATGGGGCTTGTAGTTCTGTGGAAGCTATTCTGTATAAATACTCTATTAATAGAGGGTGTGGTGGTGGAGCCCCCCCAGTATACCATTTAAGTAACACCAAGAATCTGAAGTGCAGACCTTCTCTTTCTTCTCTATTACTCTCTTTTCCTCCAATTGCTTCTAAGACTGTTGCGCAACAGCATTTTTATTTCTCTGTCTAGTTCATGTTGTGACTTTTTGGCCACTCATTATAATGGGAACTCTTTAGCTGTCCCTATTTTCCTACTTCTGCTACCTCTAGAAACTTGGTGTGCTTAAGACTAAAAACTGGTATGCCTAAAATATGAGTAGTATAGACAGAGGGATTCGTCTGAATACCCCCCATCTGTAAGTCGCACATCTGTCTGGGTTATTGCAACCCTGAAGCCTCACTTTCACTGGGTTTTCAAAGTAAAACAGATAAAGGTTTAAATTCCCTGCTTTAATGTCAGAATTTGGTCTTAAATGGTCTTAAGAAGCTGATTATGTATCCTCTTCTTGTTCAAGATAAGCATGTAAACAAAATATGGGACAGAATCCCTGTATGTATAGGTTTAGCGCTTTTTCTTTCTTGTAATTCTCAAGCGCTGAGTCACTTGCTGAAACCTGGCTTTGAACAGTGACTCATTGCATTTAGAATGCACTGCAATGTTTCTGTGCAGCTGTTCTCTTGACACGTAATGTGCACATTATCTGAAAAGATTTAGAAACAATTATCTTGTTTCTCTGGAAAATGCTCCCAGACAGCAAGCTTTGCATGTCTGCAGGCTGTACACAGACACACCAAGCTTAGTAGGTGTGGTTCCTTTAGGGAGTGAGTAGCATGATGTGAGCTAGCTTTATGCTGTTAGCAAACCTCCTCCTCCTACAAAATTGGTGGAGTTTAGCCTAATGCAGCCCATATTCCTGAAATTAAGGGATATTGTTTTTTATGCATCAGAATATGATAGGAATGTTTTGCCTTACTTTGATTATTTGTACAACTAGATAAAGAGTGCTATGACATATTTAGAAATGCCTGAATCTAAAGATAAAAGAAATGTATATGAGAAAATTATTGAGAGGGGTTTCAAATTATGGGAGAGGTCTGAGACATATAATAGACTCAAGCCGAAGCACTATGGCAGATAATCGTTGGGAGAGGACCTGAGAGGTTTTTCCAGTGAGAACTCTGATAGAGGTCAGGCACAGACAAATGTTAGCTGATAGCTCTCATTGTTTCAAGCTAAGCTGTGCTTCTTGCCTTTTCCTTTCTGTTATGTTTCTATGAGTTATTTGTGTGACTTCATTTCCTTTTGAATTTATTTTTTTTAATAAAAACCAAGCCTTCTAGATGTGTTGTACCAGTTGTACCATCTCCTGTGTAGTCTATTTATCCCACCCATGACAGAGGGCAAGTGTTCAAAGTACATCAACTGAGACATCTACTGATACAGATGAAGGACAAACTATAGGGGGGAGACACTACTGAGGAATTTTTTAGTTCCCCTGACTTAATAATTAACATTCCTCACACAATCTCCCAGGTATATAGCACCCTATTGGACAGGATCTTTATAGTCCAGTACGGTAAACCTAAATACTGGTGAGAGCTCTTCCCTAGTTTAGAGGAGAAATGGAATAAAATCTGGAGGGATACGTGTATATATATATCATTCAGGATTAGTGGTGGGTGAAGTGGCCCCAATTCACTCTGCAAAGTGATCAGTGGAGTGAAGGTGAATTCGTGGAGTGCTCCACAATGCGTAGAGGAGTTCTTCGCGTTATAATGGGTAACGTGAAGTCCATTGAAAACAAAGACTTCGTGTAACTCCGCCTTCTCAAACCACTACTCCACCACTTCTAAAGGTGAAGTACATTGAAAACAATGTACTCCACCTCACTTTGCCTTGTTTTTAAACTCCAAAGGTGAATTTTGCAGTGATTCATGGGATTTCAGGTCACATGGGCTCTAGATTGTTCTGCACAGCCTCAGTTTGGGGTAGTGTGCATATGAAGCTGTAGGAGACAATCTGCTTTGAGAGCTTTGAGATTCAAAAACATTCTAAAAGCTGTTAAAAAAGTCTTTTGGGGTCATTTGTTTTGCTGAAACTTTAGCTCATTGATTATAGGAAATCCTCCTGTACTCATATCATCGAGTGTTTATTGTTTGTGTGTGGATTTTGAATGTTAATGTACAATATTCAGTCTGTGTACTGATAGACAGTGGAAGTGTGCTTTGGGGGAGGGGTGTTTCTGTGGTGTAGGTAGATTAACTTGGAGAAAAAGACAGTGCTTTCTGTTGTGGTGATATTTTTCTTGTATAACTGTGTTAATGTATACACAGTAATATTTTCAATAATTTTCCCATTTTTTTGATGATTGTTGTGGTGCAGCAGTGCATAATAGTAGTTTGTTTAAAATATGTGGTTACATTATTGAAGTTTTCAATTTGCTATGCATTACTTAGTGTGTGAGTATGTGTGTGACGCATGTCATCAAATCAGACACCTTTTATTGTGCCACATAATTTCAGCAATGTAAACCTGCTATCCACTGAAGCTGTGTAATTTTTGTACTTCTTTGTGGTATCTTTACTAGTACTAGTGACTGTTACTGCAGCAGTGCAGTACACTGCCCCCCACCCTGCGGCTCGCCTCAACCAGCAAAGGAATTATTTTCCAGATTTGAATTTCTGATGGTGAGCACTGGTTAGGTGTTGTGCATTTTTATCTGCATCTCTTCAGTGCACAGCACAATCTTAATCTGTCTGTGCATTTACATCTCTTTAGGGCCCATTCTCCATCTCTAACTTAAGTCACAGTTGTTTCTTTGGCTTCCCTTCAGAGTACTGGACAGGTGTGGTGCATAATTCTGCATGGACATTGTACTCATTAATATGCGTTTTTAAGTCAGGACCATCATCATGAGTCACTGGTGATACAAATCATGTTCTTCGTCATCACGGTCACAAATGCAGTCACAAATCACAATTTATGATTACGTCACGAACCACAACATTAATTTTTTTACTAGTTACTTGGATGTGTTGTACGCCTGTTTCGGAATATCTCTCTCGGCTTCACTATCCCACCATTGTACTCATTAATAAGTGTTTTTAAGTCATTGATTTGGACAGTGTCTGCAGTACATACACAGACTGGAAAGAAGACTGATTGCACACATGCAGTTTAGCACAGTATACGTGCACTGCTCAGAATACAATGTGTCACATATATGGAAGACAACAAAAAAGGGCATAATTACATACAAGGGTCGGGGATGATGGAGGAATACATTTTATAACACAGCAAGGAAGGTGTGGGGGGCACATGGTGTGAGGAAAAAAAAGCTAATGTGGGATCCCATGGTGATCCAGCAGCAGTTCCAGCATTGACATAATTTGCAACTGATGTCCCTCTATGTGATCCTGGTGGAGCAGCAGGTACTGCTGTGGCCCTCCTCTTCTTAGGGATGCCGCCATGCACAGCTGCACCCTCTGCCACAGAATGGCCAGCAGGTGCAGGCATGGTCCGTTCTGTGGCAGCCTGCCACTCCAACTGGTGGTGATTGAGCATCTGGGTGTGCTGGCCCCCAGTCTCCAGGTGAAACCTCCGGGGCCACGGTGCACCTCCACCTCACATAGGCAGCACTTGATCACACTGCTGTCCCACCCAACACAGTCAAAAAACTGCCAAACAATGGAGGTGTGGGGAGGACCAGACACAGGCAGGGGAGGGACAGATGAACTGACAGCTGACAGGTCACGATGTTGAACAGGGATGGGATCCACCCCTGGTCCCGGGGGAACAGGCACATCCTGCTCCAGAGGACCTGGTGCTGCACTTGGTGGGGGTGGTTCAACTGCCTCAGAGTTAGGACAGGAGGCGATGCTGGTCCTGTTTGCTGTGGGGAGGGGACAACTAACTACTTATAAAGGTGAGAAAAATAAAATTTACAGAAAGAACAAATTAAGTAAAAAAGAGTGCAGAAAAGACAGAAAAATGTAGCTTTGAAAAAAGCTGTTGGGTCTAAATCAAAGCTTAAATCTCCTCCTCGCTCTGATCTCAAAGTATCAGCAGTCACAAAATACACTCCTCTTTCTCTGACTGCACAGGAGAAAGTAAAGGTGTCTGCTTGTATGACTCACTTCCTTCCTGCCTAGCTAAAGATCATGTGACTTAGCATAGCAGAGTAGCAATGCAAAGTGCCCACTTTGCATTCACTTCACCGGCGGAATTTAAATTAGCTGCATCTCTGCTCAGGATAGGTTGAGACAAACGCAATTTCCATTTTTAAATAACATGTACTGGACCCCAATTAAGCTATTCAAGATAGATAGAGCCCACACCCCAATGTGCAACAGATGCCAACAACAGGAAGATATTCTAAGATACATTTTTTGGGACTGTCCAACAATCAAGTCTCTCTGGGATTCATTTAAAAGTAAAGCTGACCCTTTGTTGGGTATAGCTGACCTCTTCACCCCTGAACTGTGCTTGGTTGGGGACTTCACACAAATTGCAATCTGCCAATACAGGTATTATATGGCACTGATTTCCTTATCTCAAGAAGCTGGTATTACACCACTGGTTGGAGGCACACACAGTCACTTACACAGAATGGCTGCAAGAACTATTATCCAACTTAAGAGCTGAACAACTGAAAGCCAGCTTGAGGGGTTCCTTTATTAGGTACCAGAAAGTCTGGGAGAGATTCCACATGTTATATTCAATATAGTCTGGTCTAAACTGCCCTGAGTAGGTTCCACTCACTTCTGCTGGTATAGCCCCCATTTACTTTCCTAGTATGCTGCTTCCATATCCTCCTAACATAAGCAGAAATTAAAATCAACTGACGCCAAGCCGGGGTGGGGGGCATGAAACTGTATAATCTTACCATATGATACTGCTGACTGCAGGGGTGGCTAAACTGGGGGAGCTGGACTGACCATAGCCCCCCCCCACTCCTATTCCTGGGTGGGCCATGTGTGTATATTGCCCCCCCACACACTTTTTTGACACTATGTATTTTTATTTTATTAATGCATACATGGCCTGTGTATATTACTCTCAATCAATATATGCAGCACAGAAATTGAAATTTGAGTTGTGTGGTACCATCAGCTGCTTATGCACACCATGCAGTTTATCTGCCTGCCAGGTTACTATGTAAGTTTGAATATAGAATTTGTTTATTGCTTCTCCCAGTATTATTGAGGCGACAGCTGCAATCTTCAAATAATAGTGGGGAACCAATAAATTAATTCTTCATTCTAGTCAAAGAAATATCCACACACAGCAGCCACTAGTTAAAGCAGGAACACAGCATATTGGTAGTTAAACTGAGTTGGTTGGCAAGAATATCCGGAACTGGGAAGGGAGAAGCCAGAGAAGGCGAGGGGGACAGCAAGGTCAGCACCCAGGGTGGGGTCTGACCAAACGAGCAGACACGAAAGACCGTTAGGCCTATTCTGCTGGCATTTTAGTATGTTAGTAAGTAATAGATAGAAGTGTCAGACCTTGAGTGACTGAGATAATAAATTCATGGTCATATCCTACCTTTTGACACAAAAGTATGATCTGTTTTGCATCTGTTGCCTATTAAGAGTGGTGTGGTTACGATTTGTGTTTGTTGTGTAATATTTGTAATTATTTGAGGGTAATCAAAGTTCCAAATCCTGCATGACTCAGGTAAATTGTCAAATCCTGCCATTTTCCACAATAGTACATTTTGTACTGCCACTGCTGCCTATTAATTCAGAGTGCTTCGGATTAGATTTGCTGTCTAATTTAATTTGTTTTCTTTGTGGGTAATCAAAGTACCAGATCCTAGGCTGAGTGACTGAGATAAATTGTCAAATCCAGCCATTTTCCATAACAATCTGATCTGTACTGCAGATCATACTGTTGTGGAAAACAGGTGGATTTGACAACTGACCTGCCACTGATCTGCTGCTTTCTAAATAAGAGTTGCTTTGATTTGTGTTTGCTGTCTAGTATCAGGTTTTTTTTATTTGCAGGGGTGCGTAGACAGTGGCTTCATGTGGCCTTGGGACTTACTCTTATTATTTTAAGCCCTCACCCCTTCCACGCAGTGTGTTTCATGCTCAGACCATGCTTAGCTGTAACAGGATTCATTTGTATGACTTGAAAATTTTGTCATGTTTATGAACTGTAACCTATTCGCTGTGGATGTTTTGGTGGGGTTACTGCAGTAAACAACTCCATCTGACCCACTACTGAAGGCCTAAAATGAAATAATTATCGGCAGTGCTGGCAGTTGATTAGCAAGTGCGTTTGCTAATAGATATATGTCAGTGCCACTCTGGAGTGAGAGGGGCTACCTTTTTGATAATTAAGGAAAACAAAATCTGACACAATTGTTGGTTTTGGAGCACCCTCTATCTTCTATCCTCCTCTTGAGTCACACCATGTTCATTGATGGCAACTGACGTAATGTTTCTTCCTGTGTGGCAGCTGCCTGTAAATAATGACTGTGGTGGGTATGGGTAGGGTGACCAAGAGTCTGGGACAGACATTGAGAACCCAGTTTTGACATGAATACTGTCCAGAGTTTTCTACTGTCATTGTACATGTATCTATGAGTTTACTGTTTCCACTGTGGTGTACTTCAAAAAAAAAAATCTGAGATGAAGACAGTTTGCAACTTTTTAACTGTAGCTGTTATATATGCCCATTAAATGTTAAAAGCTCCTCCTGTCCTCTGACTGTTGTGTGTGGCATCTGGTAGGAGTTTTTTTCTTCAAATGCTGATGGAGTTGGGAAGCATGTGATTTATTTCTTAATGTCATTGTCCATTTTCTTTTCTCTTCAGTGCCCTTGTGCACTCCACACTTTCCCCCTTCCATTGATTGGCTTATGTTGGTCTAGCCCACTGACCACTTGCTCCCAATCTGGTCTGTGATCTGGTCTCAGAATGTAGGTACTGTACCTTTAATTAAAAGACTGGCAGAGAGGGAGAGTGTGTTAAGAAATGCACTGGATCTGAGACATTGTTAAAGCTCGACAGTTGGTCATCTGTGCACCTACCATAAAAACACTCAACCTGGCTTGGCTGGCATTGCTGGTCTCTCCTGGTACAAAAGTAATGAGAGCAATATCAGTTAACTGTTGTGGGTGGGGGGCATTATATGAAGTAGCATTTGTGCATGCTGGTTACAAGAAAGAATGTACTGCACATCACCATTCAGGGTAATGAGTCTAATTAGATTATTTAAGAACAAATTCTTGGTATGACATAGTTTATTTTCATGAAGTAAACACTGTGAAAGATGAAAAAAAATGACATCAAAACACTTTACAAAGCATAACATTTTCTGGGGGCCTAGGCGGCCCACAGACCCCTTGCCATTTCAGTGATGATTCTTTGGCCATGCCACATTGAACCTAGTTGAACCACCCCTGGTCAACTGTATGTGACTAGTTGTTTCATGTCAGGGTTTTTTGGAAAATCAATAAAATTTAAATAAAAAAAAATCAAGCTTGACTTGCAATTACTTCTGTACAAAAATGAGTTACCCCTCATAAAAATTGAAACATAGACTCTCAAGTCTGCTTTTGTTGACTGTTTTTCTTCATTAAGTTAACCTGTGTATTTCCCCTATGCTTCTTTCTGCATTGTTTAATGAATGCACCTTCATTATAATTACATAAACATTTTCAGAACAAGATATAATTTCTCTTCTTGTTATTTAAGTACGTTATTATCATTTACAGTATCATACATACAGCAAGGATACTGAACAAAAACACAGCTATAATAGCTCTAAGGTAAATCAAAATCCAGCGTGTGCTAATAACTTGCTTCTCATGCTATGACTTCATAACAATAAGTTTGTAAACTGGGTGCACTACACAGTGCACTTAGTGCACCACTCACCACTCAGGTTTTGCATTAAGCCTGCAAAAACAACATTCCCAAAATCTTCTTGCTTCCCAATTCCCACATCGCCCAAACATTTTGCAGATATGGTTTGTTTAGGGAACTGTTTTCACTACTTTAATCATTTTCCTATCTCTTTCTTGCTTGCATTTATTATTTCACAAATAAAAAAAGGCTGTCAACTTTCATTGCTTTTCAAAAATCCTTTCATTTCATTTTCTTTTTTCGCACATCCACTTTGCTCAGCTGCCACCACCCAGCACCCAGCTTAAACTAGGGCACTTCAGCAGTCCCACAGGGGTACACTGTCTGTGCCTCTACTTTCTGAGAGAAGAACCATCCATGGAATGCTCAATCTTCTCACCTCTGACAGGCCCTTGAGAACCAAGGTCCCTTCAGAAACTTGGTTCATCACAGTAGTTAGCAGTACTGGGGCATGGCTTGGATGACAAGCTGATGGCAGCTTAATTTCCCTGCTCTTCCATTCCCTGGACAACATCTGCATTTTTTGTGATGCAGTCCAGGGGTGATCTTACCTGAGAATGTGCTGGTTTTGTTAGGTTTTTCAGTTATAGCTGCCAGCTGCCACTATTTTCTCTTCATGCAGCCCACAGCACAAGTACTAAGCCGATGTTAGCGCTACAGTGTGTGACAGCCTGATTAAACCTACTCTAATCAGTGCTCAGGTCCCCAGCCTTTAACAACCCGGTTGGACAGGTGGATTTAGCAGCTTTCTTCTGTTGAGTGTATGCCTCGTCTTTTATCTGGGAGCTGTGTTCGTGAGGGTTTAAGAACTGAACTAGGACCATCTGTTAGCCTTGGAGGCAATAGTGGCAGCATGGAGGCTTGCACCCTATCCCCCACCTCTCCAAGAGCAAGCGCTAGGCTCTAGCTTGCAGGTCCTGGTCACCAACTCTCTACAGTACTTCACAAAAATATTGGAGGCCCTTTTGCTGCCAGTTGATGGGATAAGCACCGCACTTACTGGGAACGTAGCCGATGTGAGATGGCTGGAGGACAAGTTAAACATGTCCGAGCAGAGTATGGAGGAGCTGGAGTGGCAGCAGGCCCTTACCTGGCAGAGGCTCCATGACCACGAGGTCAAGTTGGTGAGACTCTGGGAGAGGGTGGAGGAACAAGAGAATAGGGGGTGCCACAATAACTTGCAGATTTTGGGCATCCCCAAAGGCACCGAAGGGAACTGTATGGAGGACTTTCTTAATGAGTGGCTGCCAAAGTGGTTGGGGGACAAATGGGGAGGGCTAGTGGAGGTGGAAAGGGCTTACAGGGTAACCCCTCGATCCAGGTCTCAGAGCTCTTCACCCAGGCCAGTCATAGCATATCACCTGTGCTACTCTACAAAAGAAAAAGTCTTAAGAATGGGCCAAGAAAGGGGTGACATTACCTGGAGGGGTAGACATATCTCGATCTTCCAGGACTTTTCACAGAAGGCTGCAGCCTGCAGGAAAGCTTTTATCCTTCTGAAAAGATTCTGTCAACTAGTGGGGTTCTGGTATGGTTTTCGTGGGCTAACATCTCTGTACATGGCCAAAGATGGAAGAGAACTGCTGGCTGAATATCCTCAGGAGGCAGAGGCCTGGATCCATGCTTTTTGGCCCTCAATCCTTAAGAGTACTACAGTTCCAAGATGCTTCTGGGAACCCGGTGCACCCAATATGGATAAACGGAACCATGGCAAAGGGAAGGTGGTTCCCAAAGACAGGAATGCAGGGCAGACTAGTCCCACCAAAAGTGTTACTCAGAGCATCATGACTGCATGGGGAGCACGTTAACAGGCCTTATATCAGCCCAGTCACTCTGGATCCACCCAAGAAGATTGGAGATCTGCAAGTCAGTCTGCTTAAACACCAACCGCAAAGCAGACCTAGACCCAGGTCCAGAAGTCCCTTCCCTCCTTGTGGCTCCCTAGTCTCCTCTGCCCCTCTGGAAAAATTACCCAGAGAGTACTCTGCCAGCAGCAACAACAACATAGAGCCAGATGAAGTCCATATGGATATGGCAACTCCCCTGGATTGGGCCAAGGAAACAGAGAAACTCCAGGATGCAGAAGCGGTTCCCTCACTCCCTGTCAAACCAGGCTGGAAGACCTTTGCCGAGGTGGTGTCTACCAAGAAACCAGTGGAGGATGACACAAGAGGCAGTGTGTGGCACTGATCATCCAGGCAGAAAAGGCTGAACAAGAACCGGACAACAGGTCATTCCCAGGCCAGCCAGCTAGAACTCTTGAACTGTGGATACTGTGGTTGTAATTTGCTTCATCTTTTTGCCTTATGGGGGTGGGGTGTGGGTGGCACTTAGTGAGGGGCACGTGTTTATCCTGTGGCTGTATGGAGTTCCCCTTCCCTGCTATTGCCCCCCCTTATTTTAACAGCTGGGGGCAAATTGACAAGGGTTTGTAGGCAGGGGCAAGCAGTTCTTGCACCTGCCATGCTGTTTCTGGCTCCCAGTGAGGCTGGGGGGTAGACTTCTCCACTGGGCCTCCTGTGGGAGGGGACAGTTGAATCATGGCTACTACTACTACTTTGAACCCTATATCTCCTGCTGCTCTCCCCCCAGTATAGCTAAAAGCAAACTTAATCAGTTCCTACTGTTCACAGGGGATCTTCTGGAGAGCGGCAGCTCCGCTCCCCCCTCCTCCCTCCCTTCCTGCTGCTTTGCCCCCTTTCACTTTGGATAGCACCAGCCTGATTTTGGGTTGGCTAGCTGTCTGGAACAGATTTTTTCTTTTCCTGCAGCAGTCAAAGGTCAGACTGGCTTGTATTCATTTTTGATGGGCACAGTGGGCAAGAACACTGACTAGCCACCGATGACAGCCCCCATGGCACTACGTTTGAGTTGGGTTTGTTGCTGTTGGGCGCTGGTAGTTTACTAAGGGGGTTCCACCCTACCCTGTTTTTCCCCCTTCATGTTGGAAGGGGTTTTCATTATTTCCCTTCCCTTATTCAAGCATAACCCCCCACCAACTGCTCAAGAGGGGAAGCCTGTCCAGGGAGGGGCAGGTTATTGGTGTTGATTAACTTCTTCACTCCTCAGTCGGGTGCGTGAGCTAGCACAGCTGTATGGGTATTACCCCTGTGTACCAATATCTCTGTGCCTCCAGTGACATGCAGGTTATTCCTTGACTTTCATATTCACACTGAGTTAACCCGTTGGACTTACTGGGTTTGCTCCAGTGGTTCCCATCCCTGGAGCATCAGGTGTTAGTTGCTTCTGCGGGTAACTCTATATATATTTGTAGTGCTTTTTGGTTTCTAATAGATAATCAAAGTGTTTTGTACTTCTCGTTCTTCTTTATTTCCACACCTAGGATTAGCATTGTCATTAGCTACCTCTCAGTCCTCCTATCAATTTAAGTGACTGACCTCCCAGCTCAGAAGCACCCACCGGCAGAGGTTTACTTAGGCGACTCTTCAGCTCTGACCCCAAATAAGTTCGAGTTTATAGTCATCACTTCAGGAGGTAAGTGTACTTTTCCAAACCACCTTTCAGAGATGGCAAGCAGCCGAGGGAGAGGGTGGAGGTGTGTCTCCTGGAACGTTAAGGGGCTCAACCATCCTGTTAAACATACCAAGGTGTTGCATCACCTCTGCTTATTTCAAGTGGATGTGGCCCTTCTCCAGGAGACACACCTCACAGCCAAAATAGTGCAGTGGCTTAAAAAGGCCTGGGTGGGCAAGGTTATTGCTAGTTCAGCTCCCACTAAATTGAATGGTGTTGCCATCGTGGTTCATAAAGCCTCCCCCCTGGTGGAAGAGCTGGTGAAGCATGATTCTCCGGGACGCTGGGTCGAGGCTAGCTTCTCTTTTCCTAGGGGTAAAGTGGTGGTGGTGAACATCTATGGGCCTAATTTCAACTCCGTGGAATTTCCGGCAAATGTAGGCCAGGCCATCGAATCACTCACTGATGGACAAAAGAACATTCCAATACTCATTGGGGGTGACTTCAACCTCGACATTTTCTTGGACAGGTCTCAGCCAATCCTCCAAGTGCATCCTAATGCTAGAGCAGCTCTACAGGAGCTGGAGGAGGAATGGGGCTTGATTGATCTGTGGGGAAGGGATAACCCTAGGGGTAGATATTACACCTTTTTCTCCCCGGAACATAGTACCTTTAGCTGTATAGATTACTGGCTCGTGAATAGGGTTGCTGTCAGCTGCACTGACGAGGTTAAAATTGGGAATATCCTTATTTCCGATCATGCCCAATCTCTTGTGCTTTCCTACCCATGGCACAAGGGAACTCCTCCACTAGATGGAGGTGCAGTCCTCTGCTCATATCAGATCCTGAGTTTTGTTCCTTCATTAAGGATGAGGCAAGAGCTTACGTTAGGAACAACGTGGGCGGAGACCATGGTATGGGAGGCCTTCAAGGCTGTGTTGTGTGGTCATATAATCTCTTATTCCATGGCTAAGAATAAGGCCAGGTAGGTGGAAGTGGATGCCCTATAGGCAGAACTCACCACCCTGGAAAATAGATTCAAATCATCCATGCAACCGGACCGTACCCTTCTGAATTCTATTGTTGGGTTGAAGTATCGTATTAATACTCTGTTGCAGAGGAAAGCAGAATGGCTGCTAATTAGATCAAAACATCAGTACTGGGGGGGGGATAAGAGTGGCAGGCTTCTGGCAAACCACCCAAGGAAGCAGCAGGTGACCTCTAGGATCCATGCTCTGAGAGCCGAGGGGGGGGGCGGTGAGTGGTCTCTGATCCTGTTTGCATTAATGCCACTGTGCGGGCCTTCTACCAGAAGTTATATCAGTCCAGGTTCAGTCCAGAGGGGTCCAGTCTGGCTAATGGGTTGGAGGAGTTTTGTAAAAGCATTTCTGTTCCACTACTTCCCTCAAATTTGGCCCAGAATTTGGAGGCCCCTGTTACCCAGGAGGAACTTCATTCCTCTCTCTCTCTCAATTGGCCAATGGAAAGATTCCTGGCCCTGATGGTATGACAGTGCAGCTTTATCAAATCTTGCAGAAGGAGAATTCTACTCCCCGCCTACAAGCTTTGCAAGTAGCACATGGAGAAGGCTGCCTGTCCCTGACCATGAGAGAGGCCCTCGCTACCCTGCTCTCTAAAAAATCGTCAGATTCACTTGATTGCTCCAACTATCGAGCAATTTCTCTTCTCTCAGTAGACACTAAAATTGTTGTCAAAGTCCTAGCCAATAGGCTAGAGAATATCCTCCCCCTGCTAATTCGCCAGTCACAGGCGAGCTTCTCTAAGGGGAAGTCTGGCACAGATAATGTTAGATTGGTTCTCAGTTTGAAGTGGCTTGCCAGACAATCTGCCCCACCAATGGCTGCTTTGGACCTAGGCTTCACTAAGGCCATTGATTCAGCTGAGTGGAAGTATCTTCATCTGGTCCTTTGTACGTATGGGTTTTGACCCTAATTTCGAGGATGGGTATTGGCTCTGTATAACTCTCCTACTGCGTGGATTCTCACCAACAAGAAAATCTCCTCCCCATTCTCCCTCCAGCGGGGGACTAAGCAGGGCTGCCCTCTCACTCCCCTATTGTTCCTGCTGGCAATAGACCCCCCCCAGTGAGGAAGTTGTTTGCAGCTAGGGGCGTTTTGGGGATCCCTGTAGGGGTCAGTCATTCCTGGTATGTGCATATGTTGATGACATCCACCTTACCATTTTTAATCCAGTCCAGTCCCTGCCCTGCATCCTCGAGACAGGAGTTTGCCGCTCTCTCTGGACTAACCATCAACAGGAAGAAAACCACTCTCTCACTCTGGAACCTGGCTTGCTACATCAATTGCATTTGGGTTACTGATAACACATGGTCCCCCAAGGGATTTTCTTATTGAGGAGTTTTTGTCCCCAGTAGATGGTTGGCCCTTGAGACCATCAATTTCTCTCCACTGCTCAGCTCGCTGACGGCAGAGACTGAGCGTTGGTGTAAGCTTCATCTCTCACTCAAAGAGAAAGTGGAGCTGGTGAGGATGTTCCTCCTTCCGAGGGTTTCCTATCTCCCCCATAACCTGCCTGTCCAGCTATCTCCAAAGCTGTTTCATTCCCTCGATAGAATTGTGGCACTACTGCTGTGGGAGGGTAAGCCAGCCTGGTGGGGATGCAGCAAGCTGGGGGCACAATGGATGAAAGGGGGGCTTGGGCTACCTTGGTTCCAGGCTTACCAGTGGGCCTATAGGATGGCCCAGACTACTAAGTGGGTTACACCGCCTACCCCTGAACACCACTTTGGGTCTCGCTAGAAGATTCACTATTAGGGGATCAACCCCTGTGGTCCTTGTTAACACATAAATGGAACTTCCCTTTTGGGATCTCCCCTATTATGGCAGAAACAGCGGCATCCTGGAAGGTGGGTATGGCCACGTCTCACACTCCCCCAGCGGCCTATGCTCCGCATCCGGATCATACTCTTTTGTGGAACAATAACCGCATTCTTCTTTTTGTTTTGCAATTAAATTTGCTTTATTTTCTATTAGCAAATTCTTCCATACAGTCCACAAACAAACCAAGGAAAAACATAACAGCTTATACATATATTCACTTAGGCATTACACACACATGCTTGATAAATAAAAATACTATGAAGCAATAAAATAAAAGGAGAAAAACCCACCATCCCTCCCATCCCATACCCAGGCATGGTCTTTAACTACTAACTAAACCACAGTGTATGTAAGACAGGGTGTGACGCAGTTCCCACATAGTGCCATTGCATGTTCTAATAAGGCAGGAATAGTATAGTAAAACAGAGAGTGTGAGGGAAAGGAGTTAGAAGCGAGAGGAAAGAAGGCTTTACTATCCAAACTTATTCAGTAAGAAGGAAAAAAAAGAATTCCAGCATCTCTGAAAAGTTTTCCAGGAATGGATGGCATTGGCTACACACCTTTCTGCATTTAAGACGGTAAGAAATTCCATCCACCACTCACTAAATGATGGTTCCCAGTTGACTACCCAGTGTCTGAGGATTAACAACTTAGTAACTAGGGAAACTGTAATAAATTGCACTTTTTTGGTGAATGTAGGAATAGAAGAATGGTCTCCCAGAATACAGGTGTCCTCTGAAAAATATGGGGTTAAGATTAAGTAAGGTGTAATATTTATTTTCATCACTTCCCAGAAATTAAGGATCTCAGGACAAGATCACAATTTGCGGTATAAAGTTGCATTATCGAATTTACAGTCCTTACAGTTAGGAGAGGACAACTTTCCCATCCTATATAGTTTGCTGGGTGTGTAGTAAATATTATGCATTATATTGAACTGAATATTCCGGAGACGGTCCTGTTTTATTAAGGTATATATATCTGTCCAGATTCTTCTCCAAGAAATGTCAGACAAGCATCTGGACAGATTATGTTTCCAATAATAAGCCACTGGAGATGGAGTATTCAAGGAGTTATTAATCAGTTCATGGTATACTTTAGAAACTTTTTTGTTTTGAAGTAATCACTAATAATAAGGCCAAAAATAAATCGGTTTTGTCCGACCATGGTGGGTTGCCTAAGAAACCATTTATACAATGACAAATTTGTGAGAGAAAGAACAGGTACTTCGGTGGAGTAGCAAATTTCACCTGCAGTGACGATATTGAGAGAATGGTTTGCCCCTGGATGAAATCTGTTAGGCTCAGATCAGGGTGGGGCCATCCAGCACTTGGAATGATACATTCACCAGCTATCTTCATGTTGGGTTTATTAAAAAAGGGCTGTGTGATGTCTTTTCTAGGCTGAATTTGAGTAAGAGCACAAAATTGTTGAAATGCTTTCCTGTCCCACCCAATTGGTGAATCCCACAATTCTGGGGGCACCACAATAACTGCATTCTGGTGGACAATAAGTCCCTTTTGTGTCAGGGCTGGGTTACTAAGGGTATCAGGGTCCTCAGAGATTTATATATCCCAACACATCTATGCTCAGATCCTTTGAACAATTGAAATATCACTATGGCCTTCCGGCTCAGGATTTTTTGAGGTATCTCCAGGTGAGGAGTGCAGTACGTGCTTACCTCTCTCATACTAAAGTAGATGCCCACTGGGCATGGATGAGTAATCTATATAGACCAGCATCACAGAAGGGACTGGTGGGCAGGTTCTATCAGGTTATTTGTGATGCCCAACCTATTTGCTCGGATAAATGTCAGCAACTCTGGAAGACAGATACCCAGGTGGATATCTCTGCCTAAGCCTGGCCAAGGTGTATCCAAACCTTTCATACACAATATAGAGATGCTAAGAGCCAGGTCCTGCAGCTTAAAATATTACTTAGATGATATAGGACCCCCTCTGTGCTCCATTCTATGGGGCTTCTTAGTCATGCTAATTGTTGGAGGTGTCGGCAGAGCCCAGCCCATATCCTTCATGTGCTGTGGACTTGCCCAGGGTTGGCCTCCTTTTGGCAGCAGTTTCAGATTATTGCTTTCAGGTGGTAGGCTGCAGGGTGATACTAACCTCACCAATGATACTACTTGGAGACCCTCAGTGCTTGGCCCATCTGCTTATGCCCCAGGGCAGTGGGTTCTTGGGGCTGTGATGGAAGAGAAAAGGCTCATCTTGATGCTCTGGAGGAAGCCTCATCCCCCTCTCATATCAGCTTGGCATGCTGCACTTGCAAGGTTAGCCATTTTTGAAAGGCTTTCCTACAGTAGACATAATCAAATCTCCCAATACCAGGACAAATGTGGTATTTTCCTCCACTCCCATCTATGTAATGTCCCACCAACCCCACCAGGCAATCCTTTCCTTTAGGCAGAGTACTCCATTTATCCTCTCTTTTGAACACTTGTCTCCTATATGCAACAGTATCCCGTGCCCTCTGTCAATAAGGTATAGAGGTAGAGAGTACTGACTCCACCATGCAGGAGGTGCAGGGAGTGCTATTGTGGAATCCCCCACTATGTTTTTGCACTTTTGCTTGCAGCAGGTTGCTCCAGGCTGAAAGGTCAAACTCCGCTAATGCATGCCTCATCAATTTGTAGCACTACTGGATGTTCCTGGAGAGGGATTATCAGTGGATTGGGAGGTATGCTTCTCTTATGTCTTCAGAGTATAGTGTAGATGATTAAGTATCTGCTTTATTTGATTAGGTCTCTTTCTGTTGCTGGAATGTATGTTTAGATAGTAGCTGAAAATGATAATTCGAATATGCTGTTATGCTTCTAATTCACTTGTTGAGTATTATGGTGATGTTCGGACACAATGCTGTAAGGTGTGTGTTGTATTGTTGAATAATCAAGAAAATTATTTCATGATAAAATAAAGAGTAGTTTGCAGTACTAATGGTACTTTAATGCTACAGGGTTGGCTCTTTCTTTTTATTTCTAGAAACCAAAACATTGTTTTTTTTTTTTTTTTTCCCCTCCTGTTGTCCATCAGGGATATACCCTGTAATCAGATGTACCCTCAAAACAGACAGGGATATATCCTTCCCTGTATTCGGAGAATGGTGTATACCTTGTTCAGGCTGTATGAGCCATCATTGAGACAGCAGGAAGGGGCTTTCACTAATGGGACCCTTACACCCATGACACCCCTTCCCAGCTCTGAACCTGGCTCATTGAGGAAACCACAGAATCAGGAGATTTTGACTGCACCATATCATTCTCTGAGTGGTTTTGGTGATCACTGCAAGGAAATCAACATGGCACTTTAGAAAAAATGTTCTGTGAGGCATTACCCTTGGGCTCCCCTTGAAAAAGAAATGAAAGGACATAAAAAAAGCCATAAAAGCTGGCAGCCTTTTTTACTTGTCTAATAAATTATTACAAGTAAGAAAGAGATAGCAAAATGATGACAACAGTAAAAACAATCCCTTAAACAAGCATCATCAGTGAAACGTTGGGGTTAATATATGTAGTTTTAATAGAAAAAAAATTAACAGCTTGATATTGGAAATGTTCTGTTATTTTTTGGACTGAGTGACCCCTCTACACTACTATACCTAATAAGATCTTCTTTATCATTATGCAGAATAATGAGGATTTGAATAAGGGCTGTGATGGGGTTCTTGCTTGCATAGCAGTAACAGGCCTGGACTAGTAGTACGACCATTTATTTCATTTCAGAGAAAAAAAAACACATTCATAGCAGTTCTCCTGAGACACACTGAAATTAGAAATTATCCTACATGATTCTGAAAAAATTTACTCTCTCCTGTAGCTTGGGATTTAGAAAATGAAAAAAAACTCACGATTTCTGCCCTTTGGCTAATTGTAACACATAGATAGAAGAATATGCTTTTTTACAATAAATAATTGTAAGTAATACAAAGATAACAAATGATAACAGCAGCAACACTCCCCAAACAAACCCTATTAGCTAGGCTGTGAAAAATTGATTTTATGTGCAGAGCAATAACAGTCCTAATATATAGGGACAAAAAATACTCCTAGCATTTCTCCTGAGAAACAGTGAAAATTAACATACAAATGTTTGACAAAAATTATCCCTTCCAGTTTGTGCTTTAGAGAGGGAGAAATAAATAATCAAGATTTCAGATTTTTGTCAAGTTTTGACAAGTGAATGGAAGTAGGTTCTTTCTCTGCAGCAACTTAAATCACCAGTTTCTCCTGCCTGAAGCTTCTATGAATGCTGGATCACATGACCTGCCTTCAATGAGCTTCCAAAGTAGTCTCTGATTGGACAGGAAGTCTCAGGAGATCTTGTAGTCTCACAGTCACATCCACTAACAAAGCACGAATAATGAATAATTGGAACTCCAGCATACACCCCTCTCAGAGACTAATGCAGAAGAAGGTAAAAACAAACAAAAACTGGAGCTCACAAGCAGTCCTAAATACATTGATTTATTTTGCAAAATCACACAGTGCAACAAATATCCACTACTGAATCTTCAGGTTGGACCTGAACACACCTATGTTTCAGTGTCAGTGGCTCAGCAGGTTGCACACTCACCTCTGAGGCAGGAAGATTGGAAGATTGTGGGTTTTAGCCCCACACCAGGAATGTGGGATAAGTCCCAATACTGACACTGTACTACATCATGAGGGGGATGCTGCAGTCCTGAGGTGCTGTCTTATTTGGATGAGATGTTAAACCAAGGTCCTATCTACCTGTTCTGGTTTTTGTTCAGGTGGATGTTTATGATCCCATGGCATGTCTCAAAAAGAGTAGGGAAATTTTTATTGAAGGAAAGCAAAACATACAAAAGAAAAACAAGGAAAAACAACACATCCTGTACATGTAAAAACTAAGACAAGCAGACACAAAGAAAAACTCCGATAAATAATAACATCAAAGAAATCATCAGACAGCTAAAAGACTATTGTATCATCATAATAAGAAAACTTCACAGTTTCTCCATAGGTGACTGTCATAAAGCTGTGCAAAGTGAGCACATTCCTTTTCATATACAGTAGTAAGAGACCGGCCCGCATTTCCCAGAATTTCTTGGTAAAAAATTACCTTTGTTGGATAACCCAAGAGCAAGCTCCCCAGCAATTGCAGGGTACTGGGATGATACTTATGCCATGAAGATGAGTACAGACTGAAAATCAACTATTGGTAGGTCCAGCGGTGGAACAAAGGTTCCTTCCACTGTGCCACCGTGTAAAGCCAAAATTGTGCAATATAAAGGCAGCGGAAAAATAAATGGTCCTGCATTTCCAAGGCAGTTTCACAACCTTCCCTGGTACAATAACATTCATTGACCTGCTTATGTTTATGAGAGTTACAAACTCCATGACGTCCATGGAGACTGAGCCACAAAATATTACATAGAAAGGGGGGTAATGAAGGATTCTTTAAATGCTTTAAGACTGTAATCAACTTATTGTCTGGGCAACAGGAAAATACAACCTCTTCATAAAAACATAAGTCCAGTATACTAGTATATAGTTTTCTTTTTCTATGGGCAGTGAGCAACATAGTATAGTGTATGCACCAGATTTTAAGTTTTATAAAGGCAGTCATTATATAATCTGGAATAAAGCAGAGTTTCTTAATATTTCATAATGTCTGGTTTTCCCAATCTGTAAGATAAGGAGTAATCCAGTCCACTAATGCTGTGTGCCATACATTAACAGGATGGTTAACATATGCAGCAATATTAGTTAAAAAAAGAAGCAATAATAAAAAAAAGTACAGGGTTAATCATTCCCAGTCCACCATCTTTTTTTGGTTTATAAGTGACATTCCTCTTGACGGGATTTAATTGACTGACTCAGATGGCCTGAAGAAAACACTGTAGTGTCGCGCCTCCAAAGTCTGGTGGGGATATGACACACATGAAAAAAAGGGCAACATTAGGGTTTTAAGTATTACATTCCATTTCAGTTTTGAGATTCTTTTGAATTTCCAGTTGTTGACAGTATGCGCTGCATTTTGTAAACAAACAGTCCAGTTTTGTTCTGCCATAAGGGGAGAACCAAACGAAATGCCCAGAATTTTGATATCATCCTGCTTTATTCTTATGGAAGCCAGATTGTCAGCAAAATTGAGGGTCGTGGTTCCCAAAGGGAAACATCTGCTCTTCTTGTAGTTGACTTTAGAAGTTGAGGACATTGAGAAAAGTTCTAAAGTCTACTTTAATTCATGTTCTGAGCCTTCTTCTGAAAGCATAATAACAATACAATCTGCATAAGCCATTATTTTCAGCAGAGGCATACTGGAGGTTAACCTGATACCTGAAATTAAGGGTTCAAGGGATCTGACCCAAAAACATGCAACAAAGTGCTGAAGGGGTACTCCTGTTGAACCCCATGACATATCATACATGGGGTCCTCACCCAGCCATTGATGAGAGGGATGGCATTAACATTACGGTATAGGCATTGCACCCAGTGCACAAAAGTGAGGAGCAATCCATAGTGATGCAAAACAGTAAACAAATAGTCATGGGGCAATCTATCAAAAGCCTTTTCCTGATCAATACTCAAGACACACCCACCAACAGAGGCATTGTGTCCCTTTGCAAACAATTCCTGTAACAAAATCAAATTATCCTGTATCTGTCTAGATTTTAAGGCACAGGTTTGTAAGGGACTATTCAATTTGGTCATGACCTGTAATAATTTATCAGCTAAGATTTTTGCCAAGACCTTATAGATAATGTTCAGTAAGTTCAAGGGTCTCCAATTATTCAGGTTTGATTTGTCTCCCTTTTTAAAAATTAAAATCAGCAAAGCCTGTGTCATGAAATCTGATACCATACCCCTCTGTAAGCAGGATTTATACACATCCATCAGCAAGGGGGCCAATTGCAGCATGAAGCATTGATAGAATTACAGTAGGTGCTTAAACTGTTAGTCCCAGGGGTGATATTTAACTTCGGATCCACGACAGGAGCTCAACAAAATTTTTGTTGAATGCCCCCTCATGACACTAGTAGGTCGATCGCATTCTGCAGTCGGCTGCCGGTTCGCACTGTCCATCCTTGTTTTCTTTGGGGGGCTTTGCCCCCTGAACCCCCCATGCAGGAGGCTGTGCCCCCAGCACCCCCCACTTAAAGATTATCAACTCTGAGTCAGAGCTGATTTGAGGGGTGGGTGCAGGACCCTCAACAGACAGCATTGGGTTCCAGCAGGTTTCCCACAGCGGCATGGTGCTGTAGTTACTGTGGGGGACCTTCAATGTACTAATACTCTATGTGATTTACTGCACCATGATGGGTGCCATCAAAGCCTGCAGCTCATGGGGAAGGAGAACAGACAGGTGCGAGCTGTGTAAAAGGGTGTCAATAGCAGAAACAGTTGGGGAAGTCCCAATGGTCACAGAAAGGTATCTGCCCACTTCCTGCAAAATGTTGGTTTCAGTAGAAAAAGTCTGTCTAAGAGCATTATTAAGACTAGACATTATTCTATTATTACCGTGGGATTTGCAGTCCTCAAAAGGATCAAATGTTTGCCTTTTGTTCTGAGTGCCAAACATAATTTCCTGCTGCAATGTCTTCCCCCTATCATACTGCAAAGTATGCATGCCAAAAGTCAGTTTAATTATTAACATGGAACAATCAGTACTGTGCAAGTCAGCTCAAGAAATAACCCAATGCAGGGTACTGCGAAGTTGGAGGTATTGTAAATAATGAGAATTTGATTTCCTTCCAGAATAGGACTGTACTATAAGAGAGTCTGAAAATCTTGTTTACTCTACTCCCACCAAGAGAGAATGTCATCATACATGCAAAGGACAGACTGCTGGACTGTCAATACCAAATTCTTTTGATGCAGAAAATCTGCTTCAATTAATATTTGGGAGTTCAGTCTCCATGGGCCTTTTCCATGAGTGGAGGTGTGTCCCCAATGAAGTGTAAAACAAAGTAGTTTATGATCAGACACCTCTGTGCTCCAAGTGTGTAACTGAGCCATGGAAAAGGAAGCTGACATAAACAAAAAAAATCAATTCTAGTGGATAATAATAATAATAATAATAATTAAATGTATTTGATTAAGCACCTTTCAAAGTTTTCAAAGCGCTGTACATCAAGAAAAACACAAACATATTCAATACATACAATAAGACAACTGTATACAAATATTATAATACTACAATATAAAGTTAAAACAAAGAAGGAAATGCCTTCTCCCATAAAAAAGTCTTTATTGCCTGCTTGAAGCTCCCCACCATCCTGCTCTCCCAGAGCTGACGGGGCAGAGAATTCCAGAGGGTAGGTGCAGCGAATCCAAATGCATGAGCACCAGAAGACTTCAGATTTACCCTCGGAATCTCCAGCAACCCCTCGTCACCTAAGCAGAGCTGTCTCAGAGGAGTGTAGGACACCAGGGGCTCTTTCAAGTAGTTGGGACCTAGATTGTGTAGGGCTTTGTAGGTCAAAAGAACCACTTTAAAGGTGATCTGCCACTGTATTGGCAGCCAGTGCAGAGTGCGTAGCACACAGGTAATATGGGAACTTCTGGATGCCCCAGTCAACAAACATGCTGCTGCATTCTGCACTAGCTGTAAGCAGTGGATATCAACCCCAGGAAGTTCTAGGTAAAGGGAGTAACAGTAATCAAGGCGAGATGTCACAAAGGCATGGACCAAAATTGGCAGGTCGCTAGGTGGAACAAGGTGCCTAATCCTGGCAATGTTTCTATGGTGAAAAAATGCCATCTTGACAACTGCAGACACCTGATAACAGAGGGTCAAACCAGTGTCAAGCTCCACTTCCAGGTTACACACCCGTTCATAGGTGAGGATCTGATCCACCCCCAGGATTAATCCAGAGGGGAGCCCAGTCCTCAAACCCTCTACCCTGCGATCTGGGTCCACCACCATAACCTCTGTCTTTCCCGGGTTCAACTTTAGATGGCTGGAGTTCATCCAGTCTTGGATATCAGTGAGGCAGTTGTTCAGTACCGAGATAGCACTAACCTGGTCAGGTGCAAAAGGCAGGTAGAGCTGGGTATCATCAGCATAGCAGTGAAACCTCAGCTCATACTGTCTTACAATGTCTCCAAGGGGTAGCATATATACTGCGAATAACATGGAGGAAAGCACCAAGCCCTGGTGTACCCCACAAGGCAGAGAGAAGGCCCCGGATGAATACAAACCTGAGACCACTCTCTGTGTTCTCCCTTCAAGGAAAGATGAAAATCATCTGGGGACCGTACTTGATAGTCCACAAATGGACCTCAGGCGTTCAAGTAAGACCCTATGATCCACAGTATCAAAAGCTGATGATAGATCAAGGAGAACCAAAAATAGAGCAGTGTCTCTGATATCTCGCCATCAGGAGATCATTGAGCACCCAAACCAGAGCAGTCTCGGTACTATGCCTCTTACGAAAACCATACTGGAGAGGTTCGTATAAACTATGGATGGTCAAATGGTTATCCAGTTGTGCCGCCACAACTTTCTCAATAACCTTCCTCACAAGAGGGAGGTTAGAGATTGGCCTGTAGTTTGCTAGGTCATCCGGGTCTAAAGAAGCTTTCTTCAGAAGGGGGGGTCACAACCCCTTCTTTCAGAGAGCTAGGAAAAACTCCCATATCTAAAGAACACCGGATAATCTGAGCTAAGGCTGGGCCGATGATCTCACTACAACCCATAATCAGGGAAGTAGGGCCAGGGTCCAAACTACAGCATGTTGGATGCATCTCATGGACAATCCTCATAGTGTCTACGAAATCTGGCAGGTCAAAGGAACTCTAGGAAATTCTGGGCTCTGCGACAGGACACCGATCAACTGCTACAGCCTTGGAATGAGGTTGGAGGCACTCCCTCCTGATGTCTTTAACCTTATTCGCAAAGAATCGAGCCATCTCCTCACAATCAGTTTGTGTAAAGGCTCAACAGATCTGTTGACAGGTTGGGTTGCACAGTCTGTCAACAGTTCTGAAGAGCTGAGCTGGTCGATTCTGTACGACAGAAATTTCCCTGGACAGAAATTCTGCCTTCTTATGGGAAATTGCTGTTTGGTAGAGTTTATAATGCTCTAGCAAAATAAGATGGTCGGCATCAGAGGTAGTCTTCCTCCAACGATGCTCCAACCTACGCCCCAACCTCCGCAGCCCTCTCAAAGCCCCATCAAACCATGGGGCAATGGGACGACGCAGAAGGGGGCGAACACTGACTGGTGCAATCTGATTGAGTGCCACTAATATGGCCCTATTATAGGCCACTACCAGCTGCTCAGGATCAGTGCAAGACTCATCAAACAATGAGAGGTCAATAACCACCATCAGGTCTTCAGGGACAACGTCCTGCAATGGGCGGTACCTGACCAACTCCACAGGGGCTGACCTACCCAGGGGTGCCTCAAAATTGAACCCAACTGAGTAGTGATCGGACCAACCAACTGGTTCCACCACCAAATTGGAAGCCTCGATCCCCAGGAGGAAGACCAGGTCAAAAGAGTGACCTCCCTTGTGTGTAGCTGCAGAAACAACTTGTGTAAAGCCCAGAGATGCCATCTCCTCGAGGAAATGTTGACCAAAAAGTGAAGATTAGTCATCGACCCAAGCATTGAAGTCACCCAGAACCATCAATTTGGGCGACTCCAAGGCCATGTCGGCCGCAAAATCTGCTATTTCCTGCAGAAAAAGCTTCTCATCACCTGGTGGACGATAAATGAGAGCAATCCTGCACCCTACACCAGTTACCACAGTACACTCGAATGACCTGGCCTCCTCAACTGGTACACCAGTTAGGCCCAATTCGATCTTGAAACAGACCGCCACCCCTCGTTATCCAATCTCAGGTGATGTATAACCGAGTACCCGGTAGGAACAGCAGCCTCTAAAAAGGGGGCTGCTTTCCCGTCCAACCAGGTCTCAGTAATGCAAGCCAGATCTTCCCTTGCAACAAAATCTGCAATAAGACCAGTCTTTTTGCAGACAGATCTGGCATTGCACAACAACACCCGAGTTCAACAAGGTTGGCGAATTGTCCCAAGCACTTGCCCTCCAAAACTGGAGGTGCCCTTGGGTATGGGAACCAGAATGGAATTACCACACTCAAGAAGCCATTTCACCTCAGGGTGTCATCTATGCCTAACCACCCCTATGGGAAAGCACCGCTCACTTCGCTGTCCTCAACCCCCCATCCCCCCAGTTTCCCCTCCCCCCCTTAGAGCAATCCCTAGCGCCCGACACTGATGATAAATATGAGCGGGCGGGGAGGGGCAGAGAGAAGGGGCGGAGAGCATGGAGAGAGGAGGCCGAATAGCATAAGACAGGTGGGGCAGGCAGGCACATCAAGCTGCTCAAAATTAAAACAATAAATATAATAAAACTACCCGCAATCTTCCTACAACTAAAAGAACACTAACTAGAATAAAAATTAAACTTAACCGACACTCTAACACAAAATCTAATTAATTGTTTTATCCCACAAGTCCTCACAGCCTGGGGGTCAACCAAAAATTAACCAAAACAATTCTAAATTATTCCCAGGTCCTCTCACTACCTGGTACTTAAAACAGTTAAACACTCTAACAAAATTAAACAAAATTAATAATAATTAAATGATAATGATAATAATACAATAGTAAACAGAGGAAATAATTTAAAAACCACCCTCCAGGACTCTCTCACCGAACCGGATACAGGTGGAATAAAAGATGTTATATAGCACTCTCACTGCTCAAATTGTTCCCTCAAACAAAATAAAATAACAAAACAAAATATAATTACAAACAACGAACGTCCTATCTGTATGCAGCAAGATATAAATATAATGTAACCGCCCAACGTCAATAACAACAACAAACAATATAGTTCAGTCTTCGAAAATCCAGGGCTTCAAAATCCACACCAGTTTGGTTAGATGAAAGGCCACCAGCAGGCCGCAGGATCAAGCCAGCCCAAAAGATCAGTGGCCCACTACTTCCACTCCAAGAGAGGCCAGCCCCCCGGCTGGCCTCCCCAGGAGTGTAGAGGAAGGGGAGATTAAGAACAGGCCCTCCAGCCTACCCCACTCCCCACCTCTGTGTGTGACACCGACCCCGGGCTCCCCAGAACACCGCAAGCCCAACTAATAGGCCAAGAAAGGTCAGTTTCTCAAAGTAGCATTTAGACAGTCAGAAATGTCACTAAAAGTTTCAGAGTCACTTATTTTGCAGGCTCTTCAAGACAGCTCCACCAAATCACTAATCCCCACGATCCAAGTGACGGAGAGTAGATCCAAAAATAATCAAGGAGCACAGCCACATAGATAAAATCCACATATCAGGGTGTTGATTCACAACAGAGCTTAAGTTCAGCTAAATAGCCACAAATCAGTCAGTCCTCTCATAGGACGAATAAATAATTCAGACCACACATGAGGACACAATCTGAGCCCTTTTAAGAAAATAAGCGGCGTCTCCGTGACACTTCACTAGGTGATACTAGGAATCTTCAAAACTCCCTGTAACACAATACTAGTCTCTCCAAATCTTCACCCTCAGAGCATCATGCCTCTTCCCGGACGCCAAATAGTCCAGTATCTCACTAAATTAAGACCCAGCTCGTGTTGTTCAGCAGTAAAACACTGAACACACCAGGTCTGTCTGAGTCCTCGGTGCCGAAACACCACGGCACGTCCCAGGTTTCCATGATCCAACCATAAAGCAGGACAAAAAACAGGCCAAACCAAAATGGAAGAAAAAACGTAGGCGAACTGAGTATGTTGACGGAAAGCAAGGCGGGCAAGCAAAACGAGTAGTAACAGCAATAAAATAGTGCCGCAGCACGATTAAAAGAGCAGAAAAAATTACAACAAATAAAATAAAATGGGCAAGGTGAAATAAATGAAATGAAACAGAGCAGAGCAGTTCAAAGTGGCTAGCCCAGCGTGGCCGCCATCCAAAGCTCCCTCCAAAAAAGTGTGGCCTCCAGGTTTAAGCAGAATTCCATAAGCATCCTGTAAAGATGTGCCCTGAATAATAGCAGATAGTCTGAATCACAAAATATTTTAATTGTATGGAGGCCCCTGTCAGCCTTCTCCAATCCACAATTAAAATCTCCCCCCCAATACCACTAATCAAGATGTATGAAAGTATGGTTGCATCAGCTGGAAAAGTACCACATGTGCAGCCTTGGTTTGAGGAGCATCAATAACAATGATTCGGAGTCTCTCCCTTTTATGAGACATCTAAAATTATGGCTTTCCAAAGTTGCACATCAACAAGCTTAGATACGTGAAATTCCATGCCAACCAAGAGGATCCCCACTCCATCACATCCATCTGGCCCCACAGACCAGAAGGTGGGACCTTTTGTCCATAGTTTGGTAGCCTAGTGTCCTATAATAAAAGGACATCAGCCTGGCATTCTAGCCAAGTCAGAAAGGTAGCAAGGTACTTCCCATAGCTTTTAATGCTGTTAACATTTATAGTGACGGCAGCTAGGGTACCCATGGAAAGCAGAAAAAAGGGGGGGTGGACTCAATCCTTAAGCTTTTTCACCGTTGACCTAGTTACCCTCCTTCTAGTTTTGGGATCTGCAGTGTCAGTGCAGTGGTCTTCAGCTTCTGAAGAAAAGTCATGAATAGATGAAGGGATAGAGGAAGCTTCTGAGGCCCCTTCATCTTCCACCATGTCACCCCAGTCCATCTTACCCTGCAGTGAAGCATACTTATTTTTCAATAGTATGACTGCTTTTTTTTTTTTACAGGCTCTTGGAGCCTTAGAAACAGTCATCATTTCAGTTCTAGAACATTTCTTTTGACCTTTGGGGAGAACTGTTTCATAATCATCAGGGGCCGGGGGGCATAGTTGCTGTGGGAGGGTGGTCCTGCTCAAGTGCCACAGGTAGATCAGGGTCTGAAAGGAGCTCCACCTCTGGTTCAATGACATCACCTGTGGGGTGAGCCATCTGAACTAATGGCAGCCCTGACAGGGAATCCTGAGCATCTGTTTGTGGAAGCGATGACCCAATGCATGAGGTTGGTGTCCAAAGGGAAGAAAAGGAGGAAACCACTATGGTTCTCGAAAGAAGTAGCAGAAAAAGGAAGAGCTAAAAGGGTGAGTTTCAGGAAGTATAAGGGGACCCAAAGGGAGGACAATAGGGAGGTGTACCTTGAGTGTCTAAGTGAAGCAGGTAAGGCTGCTAGGAGCACTAAGGCATGGACTGAGGAGGGACTAGTGCAGACAGTGAAGAAAGGGGACAAGACATTCTAAAGGTACATCAGTGAAAGAAGAAAAACCAGGGAAGGGATAGGAAGGCTCCAAGGGGATAAAGGAGAGTGTAAGGAGGGAGACCAGGAGAAGGCAGAAATACTGAACAAATACATTTGTTCAGTATTCACTGAAGAGGGGAAGGGTCAGGAATCACAGCTGGGCAACAGATGCAAAGGGGAGGCAGAGGCAGACACCAGTCCATTCACAGTAGAGAGAGTCCTGGAGGAACTCGTGAAGCTGAAGGTGAATAAAGCTATGGGGCCAGATGGCATACACCCAAGGATATTGAGGGAGCTGCATAGTGAACTAGCAGCACCTCTGGCTGCTTTGGTCACAGAGCCACTCAACACTGGAGTGGTTCTAGAGGACTGGAAGAGGACAAATGTAGTTCATTTACAGAAAAGTGGAAGTAGGGAGCTGCTGAGGAACTACAGACTGGTCAGCCTGACCTCAGAGGTGGGGAAGATCAAGAAGGCACTGCTTAAAGAAAGAATTGTGGCACACCTGGAAGCCAACCATGCCCAGGATCCAAGGCAGCATGGATTCGCAGCAGGAAAATCATGTCAAATGAATCATATAGATTTTTATTTTTGGGTGACAAAGGAACTAAATCAGGAGGGGGTGAACATCGCCTACCTCGATTTCAGCAAAGACTTTCACACTGTCCCATATAAAAGGCTGCTTAAAAAGATGGTTAGTCTGGACATGGGACACAGGGTGGTAGACTGGGTTAGAAGCTGGCTAGCAGACAGGAGGTACAGGGTGGTGGTAAATGGGATCCAACCCAGGGACAGTTGGGTGACCAGCGGGGTACCTCAGGGATCAGTCATCAGACCAGTCCTGTTCAATGTCTACATCAGTGACATTATGGAAGGGCTGGAGGGAAAGGTCTGCCTGTTTGCAGATGACACCAATATCTGCAACAGAGTGGATAGTCCAGAAGGGGCAGAGAAAATGAAGAGAGACCTGACAATGCTTGAAAAATAGTCTGAGGTACGGCAGCTGGGGTTCAATGCAAATAAGTACAAAATAATGCATCTGGGAAGAAGGAACCATGGGGAAACATACACGATGAGGGAGGTGTTGACAATCACCAAGGAAGAAAGAGACCTGGGGGTCATCACTTCAGATGACCTAAAGGTGTCCAAGCAGAACACAAAGGCTGCAAGGAGGGTCGGTTGCATGCTGGGAAGCATAAGCAGATGTATCACTAGCAGAAGGCGGGAGGTGGTAATGCCACTGTATAAGATACTAGTGAGGCCTCACTTAGAGTACTGTGTGCAATTCAGGAGGCCACACCTTCACAAAGACATAGAAGGGCAACCAAGACGGTACACAGCTTGCACCACGAAATGTATGAAGGCAGATTAAAGGACCTCAATATGTACTCACTGGAGGAAAGGAGGGAACAGGGGCACATGATAGAAACATTCAAATATCTCAAGGGCATTAAAAAAGGTATGGGGGAAGACATCTTCCAATGAAAAAGGAGTACAGGAACAAGGGGGGTATGAGAACGTTTTTCTTCATAGACAGGGTGGTGGACAAATGGAATAGCCTGCCACAGGAGGTGGTGGGAGCAAGCACAGTGGTGGGTTTTAAACATGCCTGGGATAGTCACAAGGAAACCTTGAAGAGGAAAGGAGTGACGGGAAACCATTGACCACTTAGTGTCAGAGACCACAAACAAGTATAGGGCTTAAGGACAGACTAGATGGGCCTAATGAACCTTATCTGCTGACAATTTCTATGTTTCTATGTAATTAGCGTACACCCCAGCTCTCAGAATGTGAAGGCAATATGCATGTAAGTGTTTCCATGTGCCTGTCTGAGGCCCTAGCCACACCTTGCTGCTCGACGTGACTGACAAGGTCCTCCTGAGACATGTCTCCTACACTATTATGTGAGGCCCAGGGACATTTGGAAAAGGGGTGGCCCCCTTTTTTACATAAAATACATTTAAAGGCATTCTTACAATCTTTTGTCAAATCTCCACAATCTAAACAGTGTGTACATCAAACACTGTCACAGGCATTGCTTAGATGGTAATGTGAGCCACATTTGAAGCAGGACTTAGGCTGTCTGGCATAAAATTACATACCCTTGTCCTTACCTAAGGAGAAACTACTAGGCAAGTGCAACACTCCCTGATCAGTTTGTAAGAGTTTAACCCATAGTTTCCATCCTCCAGTCCAGATCTGCTCCAAGTCAATGATGGGGTCTGTTTTTTCCAAAACTTCACAATGCTGGTGAAGCCAGTGCAAAATGTCCTGTATATTAACATTTTCATTCCAGAATACCGCAGTGATTCTATAAAGTGTGGGTTTAGTGAGATGAACTGCCAAAAAAAATGAAGCCATAATGGAGTGTCCTTCAGCTTATTATACTGCTTTCAAAAATTATCCATTCTAGTAATTTGTTTGAAATTAACATCATAATTTGCATCCCCAGTGTGTATAAGGGCATATATCTCCAAAGCAAAAACTTCATCAAATCTTTCAAGAGAGTTCTAGAAAAGTAGACCCTGTCAGGTGGAAGCTCCAATCCTCCCCTTATAAAAGATGAGGACTGCATTTTTTCTAAGTTCCAGCTCTCCAGTAGCCCTGAAAAAGTCTGAAAATATGTTTGGCCTGGGGGAGGCATGAGGTTCCTGTCCTTGGGATGAAGCCTGGGATCCAGAATTATCAGAGAGGTCAGGAAGTCCCCCAGCTCCCTTAAGGACAGGAGTAGAGGCATCAGGAACAACAGTGACAAAAGGAGTATCCTTAGCCAAGTGAATGTGAGCAGTCACAGTCTACTGAGGGCAGCAATAGAGTTCTTACCAGGATTAGTCATCAGAAGCAAGTGGGGTCTCACAGGAATGGCATCAGCACCATCAGAAACAGTAGTAGAAACAATAAAGGTTTTATATATATATATATATATATATATATATATATATTAGGTTCCAAAACTTGGGAGACAGTATACTGCTAGCCAGGGAGTGGCATAGGAGAAGGTACAGCGTACTGGTTCACTGTTGGGTCCACAGTATTTGGTACCCAAGTTCCTGTGGGAGCCTGAATCCTCCTACAGATTCCAGTGGCCATTCTGGAGACCACGTTGCATCATGGCACAAGGTAGAGTAAGTCAGTACAAGATGAGATTTCCGTGTTCCTTTTTTCTTTAATTTTGTAGTGCGTTCCTCCTGGAAAGCCGCATCACCCAGTTCTTAGCCAGTTGGGGCCTTGTGCAATGCATCCAGTTCAGTAAAAAAATGGCTAGAAGCCAGGAGGCAAATCAATGCAACAGGGAGCCCAGTAGTAGAAAAAATAATTAGGGTTTGCAGTACAGTGTCCATGTGTCATGCATCAGGCAGCATGGAAGGAGCACCATCCGGAGCTGAAACGCTAAACTGGCAAAGTGTCAGTGTCAATAGCAGTTGGTGGCAGCTATGATGCTGTTGCATCATACCTTGTCAATTTCAAATGCGTAGGTTGACAGGATGGAGCCACCACAAAAGGGCCAGTGAAGAACAGGTCAGTGGCACAATCATGTAACATTATACTCAAAGATAGGCCACTTACCCTTAGATCGAACAATAAACAATTAGAAATATATAGGGCAAATACCAAGAAAAGAATAACTTATTTACAATACAGTTACCTAAACTATGGAACAGATTTTCCCAGTATCTTGTGGACATAGGGGATTTCTCAATGTTTAAGAAAGAACTAGACCACTATATGGGATTTTGATAAACCACATGGTGTGGGCAACAGTCCCAATGGACAAATGCCTTCTACTGTTGACAATATACTAAGTATCAAGTGTCTGCTGGTTTTACAAATGCTCGTTTTGTAGACAGTAGAAGTTCTTGCTGGTTGATCAAGCCCTGATGATTTCATTTTCCTTCTTCCAGCTCCCACAGCAATTCTTAACCCATTGTGCTAGTTGGTACTCCAATCAGTCGCCATGAGCAGGCTCCATTTCCGTGCCAGTCTCAGGGTCAATTCCATACTGCTGCAAAACATCCATCAGCAAGTAACCCTTAGTAGCCTCTTGAGGAAAGGCAATGGGGGGGGGTCTGTCCACCCTGCAACCATCACCTCCATCCTCCCTTCAACACCGAGGACAGCTATCTTGGAAACCAAGACAGCAGTGCCCTCTATGAAAGACTAGGGGAATTTTTTATTGGACAGAACTTCAAAACAAGACAAGGAGAAGTACAACAAAAAACAACCATCAGAAATACATACAATCATCAGGAAGAAAATAATAACCCCCCCAAAAAAAGAAACAAACCCCCACCTCCCAAACAGAACAAAAAACTGCTAGCACACCTCAGATACCCACCACCAACTAAAGTAACAGGATAGAGCCAAAAAAACATATGAACAAGGGTCTATCCATAGTGAACAATAATGAAACATAAACCCTTGTTGCAGGTACCAATAGCAGTTAGACACAGCAAAAAAAAACAGAAAAACATACCCCACCCCACGACCCACCCTCTCCATAATCACTGCGTGAATCGTACTGAAGCAGATCAGCAGTACCCAGCATCCACACAAAAAAAAAAAATCAGGCAGAACTCTGTAAACAAGCATTTGTCAACGCCGAATGTTGATTGCGTGGGTGTGTTGACCATGCTCACTGGCCCTCTGTCAGTCGCTCAGTCTGTTTCGTCTGGTGTTGCAGGCTGCTGTTTTGTACTGGGCTCCTGCCTGCATTGGCACCTTGTTCTGCCCACTAAGAGTTCTGCAGCTGTCATGACAGAACTCCGTTGAGGTAACTGACTCCCCCTCTCTCACTCGTGCATTCTGTTTCTCTTGGTGCTGCAGGCTGCCCTTTTGTACTGGGCTCCTGCCTTTGTTGGGGGCTTTTTCTGCCCACAAAGAAATCTGCAGCAGTCCCAACACAGGTCTGTTGAGCCTGCTGACTCTCCCTCTCTCACTCACTCATTCCATTTCTGCCGGCGCTGCAGGGTGGCCTTTTGTATTGGGCTCCTGCCTGCGTTGGCACCTTCTCCTGCCAACAAAGAAATCTGCAGCAGTCACGACAGAGCTCTGTTAAGGTTGCACACTCCCCCTGTGTCACTCACTCTTTCTGTCTGTCCGGATGCTGTAGGTTGCCCTTTTGTACTGGGCTCCTGCCTCTGTTGGCGCCTTTGTCTGCCTACAAAGACATCTGCAGCAGTCCCGACAAAGCTCCGTTTAGCTCACTCACGCACTCCCACTGCTCTTTTTCATTGGACTCCTGCCTGCATTACCACCTTCTTCTGCCCACAAAGAAATTTGCAGCGCTTACAATACAGCTCTGTTGAGCTCGCTCACTCCCCCTCTGTCACTCCCTCATTCTGGTTTCCCTGCCAGTGCAGGCTGCCCATTTGTACTGGGCCCCTGCATGCACTGGCACCTTTGTCTGCCCACAAACAAATCCGCAGCTGTCCCGACAGAGCTCTGTTGAGGTTGCTCAGTCTCCCTGTCTCACACGTTCATTCTGTTTGTCCTGGCTCTGCAAGCTGCCCTTTTGTATGGGACTCCTGCCTGCATTGGTGCCTTTTTCTGCCCACAGAGAAATCCACAGCAGTCCTGACAAAGCTCCGTTGAGCTCACTCAGTCCCCCTGTCTCAGTCGCTCATACTGTTTCTCCCACTGCTACAGGCTGACCTTTTGTAATGGGCCCCTGCCTTCATTGATGCCTTCTTCTGCCCACAGGGAAATCCGCAGCAGTCCTGAAAGAGCTCCAGTGAATTCGCTGACGCCCCCTCCGTCACTTGCAGTGTCGTTCTGTTTCTCCCAGTGCTGCAGGCTTCCCTTTTGTACTGGGCTCTTATGTTGTGCCCTTTCTCTGCCCACAAAAAATTCCACAGCTGTCCCGACAGAGCTGTGTTGAGGTCACTCAGTCTCCCTCTCTCACACGCTCAGTCTGTTTGTCATGGCGCTGCAAGCTGCCTTTTTGTACGGGACTCCTGCCTGCATTGGCGCCTTTTTCTGCACACAAAGAAATCTGCAGCAGTCCTGATGGAGCTCCATTGAGCTCACTCAGTCCACGTGTCTCACTCACTCATACTGTTTCTCCCACCACTGCAGGCTGGCCTTTTGTACTGGGCCACTGCCTGCATTGATGCTTTTTTCTGCCCACAACGAAATCCACAGCAGTCCTGAAAGAGCTCCGGTGAGTTTGCTCACTCTCCCTCCCTCACTCGCTCTCTTGTTCTGTTTCTCCCAGTGCTGCAGGCTGCCCTTTTGTACTGGGCTCTTGCATTGGGACCTTTCTCTGCCCACAAACAAATCTGTAGCATTCCCGACAGAGCTCAATTGAGCACGGCCACTCCCCCCTCTCACTCGTTCGATCTTAATTTGTCACACACAGTGATTTCCCACAGCGACTGTGCTATTCTGCGGCAGGAGTGCAAAAACGTATTTTAGCCACGATGTGAAACTTGGCAGCTGTACTGTTCATAAGGAGGTGTGGAAAAATGCACTGTTGAAAATATGGGGTGAAAATATCACAAAATTGCGAAGTTACAAGGGTGTGTGGAAACAGGTCAATGCACGCTTGTAACACAGTCATGTTATGGAGTTTCATCACCCGATTTTCAGCATAGGCATTTTAGGACCTCTGCTCATGAACAGTGCCACTGTCATTTTCTTAATCTGTCCCGATCAGTGATTTCCCACAGCGACTGCATTATTCTGTGCCGGAACTGTGAAAACACATTTCTGTCAGGATGTGGAAAATGACAGCTGTGCTGCTCATAAGGAGGTGTGGAAAAATTCCACTGGTGAAAATGTGGCGTGACTCTGTGAAGTTACAAGGGTGCGTGGAAAGTGTGCAACGTACACTTGTAACACAGTCATTCAATGGGTATTATCACCAAATTTTCAACATAGGCATTTTAGGAACTCTGCTCATGAACAGTATCACTCTCATTTTCTTAATCTGTCCCGGACAGTGATTTCCCCCAGCGGCTGCTCTATTCTGCGCTGGAAGTGTGAAAACACATTTTGGCCAGGATGGGGAAAATGACAGCTTTACTGTTCATAAGTAGGTGTGGAAAATGGCAATGTTGGAAATCTGGAGTGAAAATATTATAAATTGTGAACTTACGCTGCAGTATGCGTGCAAACGAAAGCACGCCATACTACGTCATTTTGTGGAGTATCATCAATAAATCTCAACATAGCCATTTCAGGACCTCTACTCATGAACAGTGTCACTGTCATATTTTTAATCTGTCCTGAACAGTGATTTCCCACAGTGACCGCGCTATTCTACGCCGGAAGTGCAAAAACACATTTCTGCCAGGATGTGAACAATGACAGCTATACTGTTCACAAGGGGGTGTGACAAAATGCCAATGTTGCAAATATGGCATGAAAATATTGCAAATTCACGAAGTTATGAGCGTGCGTAGCAACTGCGCAGTGCATGCTCATAAAACATTTACTTTTTGAATTTTTTCCACCAAATTTGCAACATAGGCTTTTTGAGGGCCCTGCTCATGAACACTGGCACTGTCATTTTGTTAACTGGTCCCAAAAGGTGATTCCATGCAGTGACCGAGAAATCACCTTTCCGGGCCGATTAAAGCCATGACAGTTCAAGAATTCATGAGGAGGGTCCCAAAAGCCCCATGTTGAAAATTTGTGAAAAAATTCCCAAAATGCCGAGATATGCAGTAAGTTGAAAAACTCAATGTATTACATTATACAGCTTACCGCATTTCGGTCAGTTCAGGATCGACTTTGAAGAGTGCAGACGTGTTCCGGTCCACCGAGTTCATCACGCTGAGCTCTAAGGTAAGTATGGGGTAAGAGGGGTGTGGGGAGGCAGGGCATGCAGTGGGTGGGTGGAGGCGGGTGGAGGATTGACCTCGAGGGACGGTTTCCTGCTTTCAGGGGAAAAAAAAACGGACATCACAGGACCATTTTTTACTTTGCAGGGCCTCTGGCACTAGGGTGGGCTCCCAGTGTGCCAGCAGAGGCCTTCTTCTTTGGGAGCAGCAGTAGCTGACGGGGATTTGCCCCTGTCGGCAAGGCGCTTAGTGGGGGTATCGTTATGCCGATGGGGATTCGGCACCCCGTCAGCAGGAACAAAAAGGGGGGAGACAGAATGCCTATGGGGAGTGGGCTCCCCCGTCAGCAACAAAACAAACAGGGGACCAGTACAGCCGATGGGGATTGGGTACCCTGTCGGCAGGAACAAAACTGGGGGTGCACAGAATGCCGACGGGGATTGGGACCCCCGTCGGCAACTAACATGGTGGGGGGGATGGTTATATTGTTTGTGAACATGGCAGCAAGCTATCACCATGTTCACAAACAATCTCAGGGGTTTACATCCCGCCCTGCAATGACGGGTCATTCCCTCATTGCAGCGGATGACTGACGCTGCAATGACAAGGTGGCCCCTGATTGCAGTGGCTGTTTTTTTAGAAAGTTGTGGCATGCTGGCTGAACTAGTGCCAGCAGCAGTGTGCCTTGGCATTGGGGGAACCAGGGCAAGCCTTTGCAGGCTGTGGGGGCATTGGCCACAACAGTGCCGTGCCTCCACAACCTGCTTCTGGACAAACCTGTCACAACATGTTTCTTGCGCATGTGCGCAATCCACATAAAAAGGAAGTGAACCCCAACCCCTCCACCAGGCTTGCGACATAGGCCTGGGAAAAGCAAGACTTTCTTATTGTACACTATACGAATTTCCTACTCAATTTTGAGCATCAAACCCAATAAAGGTAACTGTTTCTGTTGCAACACAAATTGACATCTTGTCTGCCAAATTACCAATTTTGTGAGAGCCAGCACCACTCATGTCGTCCCTATATGAAAACCCCTCCATACATCCTGACCGTACTGTCCATAAATTAAAGTTTCATAATCCATATCCTGTAACTGTGGGATACACCAAGAAGATGCTAGTAACATCCACAAATCTTTGATATATTCACACTGAAAAAATAGGTGTGTCATTGTTTCAACCTCCACCCCACAACCCTCCCTTAAACAAGATCTCTCCAAAGTACTCTTATGGAAATGATTCCCCTGGACATTTAGCTTAGAATGACAACAGAGCCATACAGAATCCCATACCTTAGAAGGGATCCTCGGTTCCGTCAATTGTCCAAGAACGTCAGAACGCACTACAGACTCTGGTAAAACAAGACAAGGTTCTACAAAACATACTGAATACAGGATTTTGCGGTACTCCATTTTACTAGTGTTGTGTAAAAGTTCCAAAGTCGAAACATGCCAAACTTCAACTTCCTACAAACTTCCATTAAATAAGGAGACAGACTTTGTGGGACACCTTGAAATGTCCCCCATTGTTGGGTTTCCCATCTCTGCCAAAAGTAGTGGCATCGGTCTTGTAACAAAGGAACCCAGTCAAGCTGCTTCTGTATTAAAATAGGCACAAAATTAGCATAAAGAAATATAGAAGAAAAGAAAATTACCAGATTTAACATATTAAGGCCACCTTTACCAACAGGCCAGTAAGTACTATTGGGTTTTATAGTGTTCAGCCCGCTCCCCCAAAGCTATTGAAAAGCTACGCTCTATATCTTCACCTCCAATTTTACCAGTAAAAGATAAAGTTGACCAACATTTAAAAAAAGAGGCACAATAAACATTTTATACATGTACACCCTGTTTTTCTTTGTCATAGGGTAGCCCTTCCATCTACCCACTTTCTCATCAGCTTGGGATAAGGCTAGCTCCCAGTTCAAACATGCCGAGTCTAGAGCCCCAAATCAAAAACTCAAAATCTTAATTGGCAGATCAGCCTTGGGAATACCCCCAATTGTCTGCCGAGCAATACCTGTAATATAGATACCCACAGCTTTACTTTTTTGTTTGTTAACTTTAGAGCCAGATACAACTGAGAAGTTCACCACCACCATGGCCTGTTTCCCAGATACCCGGTCAACTACTAATATAGTAGTATGATTTGCATAAGCCAAGGCTACTGGAAAAGAACCACCTCCTAGTCCCTGAAAGGGTGAAATCCCATGCCCCCTATTCAACATCCTCAATAAAGGGTCCAAGGAAAAGACATATAAAAGAGGGCTCAAAGGCACCCCTGCTGCACCCCTCGCTGGATCTTCACATACTTCCCTAGTCTGCCATTCACCAAGGACCAAGAAGGAAAGTATTTATAAATGCTTCAAAGCCAATTAATAAAAACATCAGAAGTACTATAATGTTCCAATACCTGGAACAAAAAGATATGAGGAACCTCATCAAAAGCCTTGGCTTGGTCCAGTGAAATCAAATACCATGAACCCCCCAGAACCATCAAAAGCTTCTCGTAATAATTTTGCTACATCATCCATACCACGTTGGGGAATGGCACAAGTTTGGCTAGAGGAAATCACTTCCTGAGCCACCCAGGATAAACATCTGCATAAACTTTTGAATAGAATTTTCCAATCTATGTTAAGAAGACTAATAGGCCTCCAAATTCGAGATCCACTCTATCTCCCTTTTTGTACAAAAAAAAATCAAAAGGTTATCTGCTAAAGCTGTCAGAAAAGGGACTAACCCAGATAATATATTATTATAAATAGTCACCAAGAACTTGCTTAACAGCCCCACAGATTTTTTATGTTTACGTGCATGCATGTATAAGAAACATAGTGCCATCATCCGAGTTTTTGGAGGTGTGGCAGCCCTCTTCCAATTCAGTCAGTGTGTTTGCAGGTGCGGCCGCAGTTCGCCAATGCCTGCTGGAGCTGTCTATGACAGCAGTCCAAAATGCAGTGGTGTACAGTTGAAAGGGGGAGCTATGCTTCAGTGAGCAGCGATAAGATATTGTCTGCTCATGCGCGTTCCCCTTACGCACACACACACACGCACACTGTGTCTCGACCCCCCATGCACACACTGTGTAACCAATGGGGGGTGCCCAATCCCGGTCAGCTGTACTCGTTCCCCCAAAACAGTGTTCCATGATGCTACGCTGGGTGCCCACCCAGCGTGGCTACATCATATGGCCGACGGGGTGCCCAATCCCCATCGACCCACTGGTTCCACCCCCAGTACAGGGTGCCACACTGGGAGCCCACCCCAATGTGGCAACATATGCTAACACTGATGGGGGTGCCTAATCCCCGTCAGCCCTCGCCCCTCACCAGTCATTCTTGTGCCACACTGGGAGCCCACCCCAGCGTGGCAAACATCCCATGCCTCATTTAAAAAAAATCCTGAAACTGAAAACGTCCCTCACAGTCTCTGCCCCACCCCCCACCCACTGCGCACCCCACCTCCCACATCCCCCACCCCATACTTACCTCCAGACTCCAGTGCGATGATCTTCGTGGACCGGGAACACGTCTGCACTCTTCAAAGCCGACCTCGAACTGAGGAAATGCCAGTAAGCTGTATAATGGGATAGATAGGGTTTTTTCAACATTGCTGCATATCTCAGGCATTTTTGGGAATTTTTGCACCAAATTTTCAACATGGTGTTTTTGGGACCCATTCTCATGAATGCTCTCACTTTCATGGCATTAATTGGGCCCGAAGGGTGATTTCGCAGTCACTGGATGAAATCACCTTTCAGGACTGAGTAATGAAATGACACTGCCACTGTTCATAAGGTGGGCTCTCAAAAAGCCTACGTGGAAAATTTGGTTGAAAAATTCCTAAAAATGACTGTTTTACGAGCGTAAGTTGCACAGTTCCTATGCACGCTCGTAAGTTCATGAATTTTCAATATTTTCACTCCAGATTTTCAACATTGCTATTATATTACACTTCCTTATGAGTCGTACAGCTGTCATTTTTCACATCTTGCCCAAAACATGTTTCCGCCCATGTAGCGCACAATAGCGCAATGTGTGAAATCAATGTATGGGACACATTAAGAAAATCACAGTGGCACTGTTCATGAGCAGAGGTCTTAAAATGGCTATGTTGAAAATTTGGTGAAAAATTTCCTAAAAGTGACTGCTTTACGAGCGTGTGTTGTGCAATTCCTACGCACGCTCGTAAGTCTGCAAATTTTCTATATTTTCACTCCAGATTTTCCACATTGCCATTTTATTACACTTCCTTATGAACAGTACAGCTGCCATTTTTCTCATGTCACCCCAAATGTGTTTCCGCACATGTAGCACACAATGGTGCAGTCGGTGTGCAAAAGCAATGTTTGGGACAGATTAAGAAATAACAGTTACACTGTTCATGAGCAGAGGTCTTAAAATGGCTATGTTGAAAATTTGCTAACAAACGTCCATAAAATGACTGTGTTATGAGTGAGCATTGCGCAGTTTCCACGCACCCTCATAAGTTCATGACTTTGTAATATTTTCAGTCCAGATTTTCACCAGTGGCATTTTTCCACACTTCCTTATGAACAGTACAGCTGTCATTTTTCACAACATGGCTGAAATGTGTTTTCACACTTTCAGCACAGAGATATGTGGTCGCTGTGGGAAATCATTGTTCGGGACAGATAAAGAAATGCCTGTTTTGACAATCTGCTGTGAAAAATCTCCAAACTAATTACATTATGGGTGTGCATTGCACAGTTTTTATGCACACTCGTGACTTCACCAGTTTTTTTAATATTTTTACTGCAGATTTGCAACATTGCCATTTTTTACACCTCCCCATGAACAGTACAGCTGTCATTTTTCACATCCTGTTCGGAATATGTTTTTGTACCTGTGGTGCTAAATGCCGTAGTCGCTGTGCATAAGCAACTTTTGGCAAACAAACTGATATTGCCACTGTTCATGAGGTGGGGGTCACAAAAAAAACATGTTGGAAATTTGGAGTGAAAATACCAACGAATGCCTGAGGTGTTAGGGTTTCCAACCATAATGCCCCACCCTCTAGAGAATGACAGGCATCAGGGGTGTGACTTGGGATTCTTGCCTGTAATGCTAATACCATGCCACACCCTGCAGCCAGTGAGAGGCATCGAGGTATGCCTTGGACTCTTCGGCCCCAAAGTTCACCATATTCTCCTATACCGCACCCATCTCACCATATTTCCTGATGCAATGGGTTGCGCACAAGGGCCAAAGACCCCAAGGCACACCGTGACACTTGTCAGTGTCTACAGGGTAGGGTGTGGTGAAATGGCATGGCCGTTATGCCTGACAACCCAAAGGCACACCCCAATGCCTGTCACTCTCTGCAGGGTGGTGGTGGGGTTAGCTTCAGTTCAATATTTCACGCCATTTCTATTATGCAGCTCTATAACTTCTACACTACCAATGCCAATGCCAGCAAGCAAACATTTGGCACTGACAAATGCTTGTTATAAAATTCCCCTGGTATGCCATCTGGACCAGTAGAAGACCCATTCTGCCTTCCACCTATCACTTCTTCCACCTCCTTTTGGGAGATAGGAGAAGTCAGTAATGTTTCGTCAACCTCTAACAACTCGGGCATCTCCAACTGGCTAAGAAATTCAGTAATCCTAGTAATAGGTGGAGAGTTATTGTTAAAGGAAGCCTCCACAAAATCTTGGACAACACTTCCAATCGCATCCCCAGTATCCAAAACCAGACCAGAATCGGTTCTCAAAGCAGTCATATATATAGATTCCACCCTTCTCACACAATCGTATGGATTGACATTTTGAGCCTTTCTTTGAGTACCAAACTTCTGTTCTAGCAATAAAGAGTGGGCTCTGTCATATTGGTAGATACTCATTTCAACCTTAACAGCCTGTATGTCCTCAGTGAGAAATTCTCCAGTTTCAACTGACCAGGATATCAGCATCTGAAGTCTATCTCTTCAGTGCAAATAAGTAACATATTTAGTATTTTCAGCCTTCTTAGCAAAGAACCACATAAGGCTTTCAGATCCCACTTGGCATCTTGCCACCAATAAAGAGTGTTATCATATAATTCAAAGACGGAAAACCTGGCATCCAGTTTCTCCTGAATGACAGACCAGGTTCCCACATCTGTTAAGATTGGCAAGTTCATTCTCCAAACTGGATTGGGGCCCGGTTAATTCAAACGCGTCCCCACAACTGTTTTAATCAGTCTATGGTCAGAGGTCTCTACAGGAGAAACTGAAAAAGTCAGCACTGGGACCCACTGAGAGGCAAACAAGAAGTCAATTCGAGTTGACAAATGCCTCCTAGAATAGGTATGTTCCGGCAGTCAAATAGATTCAGCCGCACAGTCTTTTAGCCTGGCTTGTATATACATCTTGTTCAGAAAATTAGAGTCAGTGTACAACTTCTATGTTCTACCTGTCTTGTCAGAGAGTGATAAAATACAATTGAAATCCCCTCCCAAAGACACAGATCTAGTGGTATATAAATACGGTTGCAATTGCTTCATTAAATCTACCCTCTGATATTTAGTTTGGTAGTTGTACACATAAATAAACCTCATTTCATGAGCCCCAAGTCTCGCATCCAAAATCTACACCCTTCCAGGGACTAAATCAATAAGGCGGGAGACTTGGATGTCAGGATTTAAAATTAAGAACCCGACCCCCAAGCACGACTCCTCTCCCAGAGACCAAAAAGAAGAACCCCAAAACCAGTCCTTTGTTGTCCGGTAAGTTTCCCTGATGGTATGCAAATGAGTGTCCCGTACCAGGCAAATGTCTAGCTGATGACCTGCAATAAAAGAAAAGGTGGTGAGTCTTCTTTTATGATTCTTGAGACTGTTGACATTTAATGAGCCGAAAGGCAGATGCCACTCCATGGTCAGGTGTCAGAAACAACCTTGACATCAGAAGCCACTGCTCTTGGGGCTTTCGTAGCAGTTCATTTAGATATTTTCTTTTTCTTAACTCCCCCTTTTGTGTCCAGGAGAGGAATTTCAGAATCAGTTACATTCTCTGGTTGGGAAGAAATCATGGAAGAAGAATCCGAGTCATCATCATCCTCCTCCTCCTCCTCCTCCCAGTGTTTCCTCTTTACAAGTGGAAGGAATCTATTTGTCATACTAAGACCAGCATCATACACATCAGTAGCATCATTTCCCAGTTTCTGGGAAGCACTACATGTCATCCATCTGGATTTCTGATGTTCCCATTCATCTGTCTGTGGGGTTGGCATAGTAGAAACCTGTAGTGAGAAGGTCCTGGAAGTATAGCTGAATTGACAGCTGCATCATCACCCACAAGATCCTGTAAAGCACGTGGAGCAATGACATCCACCAAGACATCCCCATCGGAGGATACAATCCCCGTCAAAGGGCGCCTGGCAGGGACAGAGGAAGGAGAGATGTCCCACCCCACAGGGGAATCCACAGAAGGTGGAGCAGCAGCAGAAGATGGGGGCGGGTGAGAGAGAGACCATTGTGAAAGTCCCAGGTGTGACACATCATCATCAGGCTGCTGTGCAGCAGCCTCCTCCTCATCCTCAGATCTTTCACTCCCAGCATTAGGGGAGGCCCAAGGGCAATCCTTGAAAGTGAGGTTGGTCTCATCACAAAGGTTAAAAACCACAGGGGTCTGGCATGCAAAAGCCACATGGCCAATCCCTGTACAGAGAGAACATTTCATTTTATCTCAGGCACTAGTTAAGTGCATGTGGCCCCACACCGAAAGCAAGACCGTGGCTGGCCTGCATAGAAAATGAAACCATGGTCCCTCCCAAGGTAGAAGCAACTGGGCAGATGTTGAATAATGCCTTTTTCTTGAGGAAGTCTCACCCAAATCCACCACCCTCCTGTCCAAATGTCCTCAGAATCTATGATGGGGTCTGAAAGACCAAGCACAGAGCATTTTGCCCGTAAACAAAGCAAAATATCAGAAATCACCACCCCTTCATTTTTAAATAAGACAGTTATTGTTCTGTAAGTAGGCTTACTCAAAGGGATGAGAACAAATGCTTTCCACTCAGGGTGCTTCTAAGTCCCTGATATCTCTCCCAAAGGAGCTCCAACCCAGCTGCAATCTTGAAACTAGCATTAAAGTTAGGGTCCCCAGACGTATGGATTAACGCATAGATCTCCTGTGCTAAGATCTGGGTGGTGGCTGAACCTCTGACTATCCTATTTAGCCATTCACTGGAAACAGGGGAGGTACCCAAAGACTGGAGGACAGCAGATGTAGTCCCCTTATACAAAAGTGGGAACAAAGAGGAAGCGGAAAACTACAGACCAGTCAGCCTTGCCTCAGTAGTCGGGAAGATCATGGAAGCACTACTGAAGGAGAGAGTGGTGGAACATCTGGTTGTCAATGGACTACAGGACCCAAGGCAGCATGGTTTCACCAGGGGGTGGTTATGTCAGACCAATCTCATTGAATTTTTTGACTGGGTGACTAGAGAGGTGGATCAGGGGAGGGCAGTGGACATGGCCTATCTGGACTTCAGCAAGGCCTTTGACACTGTGCCACATAGAAGACTATTACACAAGCTGGGGAATATGGATGTGGACAGGACAGTAGTCTGGTGGGTAGGTAACTGGCTGGGCGTCAGGACATGGAGGGTGGTGGTAAATGGCTGTCACTCCACAGAGGGAAGAGTGACCAGTGGGGTACCACAGGGATCAGTGCTGGGACCGGTCCTATTCAACATCTTCATCAATGACATTGTGCAGGACCTAGAAGGCATAATTTCACTGTTCGCTGATGACAATAAGCTCTGTAACAGAGTAGACAAACCAGAGGGTGTAGACAGAATGAAAAGGGACCTGCAGAAACTTGAAGAATGGTCAGGGGTTTGGCAGTTGAAATTCAATGCAAAGAAGTGCAAGATAATGCATACGGGGCACAAAAACCCTGGCACAATATATCAGTTGGGAGGTGAGGATATAGCATGCACCAAGCAGGAAAGGGATCTTGGGGTTATCATCTCTGATGACCTCAAGGTAGGGAAACAGTGTGACAAGGCAGCAGGTAAAGCAAATAGGATGCTGGGATGTAGAGGCGGGGCATCACCAGCAGGAAAAGGGAGGTCATAATTCCACTATACAAGTCACTAGTGAGGCCCCACCTGGAGTACAGTGTACAGTTCTGGAGACCTTACTAATGTAAGGACATATACAGGGTAGAGAAGGTTCAGAGGAGGGCAACAAAGATGTTACATGAATTGCATCACAAGTCCTATCAGGACAGGTTGAAGGAACTGAATATGTACTCCTTGGAGAAGAGGAGGGAGAGAGGGGATATGATAGAGACATACAAGTATCTTGCAGGGAGGAACAGGGTGCAGGAATACACTATTTTTAAGTGAAAAAGATGTTCTAGGACTAGAGAGCATGGGATGAAGTTGGAGGGAGGATGATTCAGAGGAAACGTGAGGAAGAATTTCTTCACAGAACGGGTGGTGGACAAGTAGAACACCCTGCCAGAGGAAGTGGTGGGGGCTGAAACAATCACGGGATTTAAGAATGCATGGGATAGACATAAAGGAATTCTGGAGGTCAGGGGTAAGGGGCAACAGATTTCTAGGAAAACGTAAACTGAACTTACAAGCTCAAATGGGCAGACTGGGTGGGCCACAGGCCCTTATCTGCCGACACTGTCTGTGTATCTATGTATCTATGAGAATCTCAAACTGTCCTTCAAGAGAGTGCAACCCATATATAAATGATCAGGATAAGTGTCAAGACCGCCCTTGTATTTAATGCAAACAGCGTTTCTACACATTGCAGGTTCTGGGGGTGCATGAAAAAGACCTGCATAAGTTCTGTGGGGAGAGGCTCAACTGGTATTGTCAGAAGCCTCAGAACTGTTGGTGGCTGGACATTGTGGAATGGGGAGGGGAGAGCAATTCAGCTCAGACTGAGAAATATTGGTACAGACTCCAGCAGTGTGTCAGTTGGGGGCTCAATGTTCATCAGAAATGTCACATGTGGAGAAATAAAGGGAATAACCCTGTCCAAAGGGAGTAAAACAGGAGAAGCAGATAATTCTAGGGAAGAGGGAAGATCAAAAGGGTCAGTCTGGTCTGTGACCGGTCGAATGGAAGATACCCACGGATGATTTGGGGTGGATTTCACCCATCCAGGGGCTTGTAAAGCCTCAGCCACAGTTCTTCCAGTCACTAAAACATTATTATCATAATTCGGATCCCCTGAGCCCAAATCAACACTCCAGACAACTAGATCAGGAGTCGCAGTGCAAAACAGGTCAGCAGGCAAGATCTTGGAGTCCAGTCCACCAGAAGTAAAATCCATAACATTGCCCCATCCTCCTCTACCAAAGGCTCTACACAATGCTGTTCAACTGAAGTAGGAGAAAAAGCAAAGCTACTTCCCTGGTGAGGTGGCTGAGGGTCCTTCTGCACATCTCCAGCAGGCGAACTGCTAACTTCTCGAGTAGAAACTCCATCATAACCAGAGATACTCTCCCCTGCAGCACCAACCACAGGACTCAGAACTGTAGATAGCTGATCATCAGGTAGCAGAACCTCCATGGCTGGTAAGCCACTTGTGATACTGTGAACTTTGTCCTGGGACTCGCAATGCTCCTCTTCGGTCAATAGTACCCACAAGTAATTGCTTCGGGATTTAAACTGGTGACAGATCAAAAAGTCCTTGCTCAGCATCGCTCTCACTGAAATAGCAGGTAATACAGGTAGAACATCATGGGCTTGTGGATCATCAAAGCCTCACTCCACACTAGCAACTGGAACACTGGTCTCTGGAAATGTCAAGAGACAGGGTTAGTGACTTCCAAAGCCACCTTCTCAGATACAGAAGAAGCCTCACACAATATCAAAACAGAGGAGGAGGCAAGCTCCTTCGCTCCTGCAGCCATCTCATGTCCACCTACTCCAGGATCCATGGGTTCCGCCATCTTGGCCAAAGACCAGGATTACAAAGGTTCCCCTACAGGAGAGTAAGGGAATTTCCATGGTGTCCTGGCCAAATGTTCCCCCATTTACTAAAATATCACCAACAGCTTAATCTGGTTATGTAAGTCAGTTTGTATCTGTATCTTCCACCTCCCTCCAGGACGAGACTGAAAATATGCAGAATTGCTCAGTCCTCCTTTCCTGGTCAACAAAAACTAAATAAATAAAATGTATCACCTCCCAAAAAAACAACACTGAAATTGGGAAGTTTGGCTGAGACTGGAACCCCCACCATTTGGAAATAAAACTAATTTTGATATTAAAGGGACTTTCTTTATGGTATGGAGAATTAAATACATTTGACCATATTTGCTCATTTTCTAACTGTATCATCTTTTAAAAGGTGTTTAACTTAGTCGAATTGAGTACGTACCATTTTGTCAGAATTTATTCATGTGGGCACATATAAAGAAAGATTATAATAATTAAATCAAAATGTGGTGATGGATGTCAGAAGGTGGTGTGGGGGGTATCAGTGCTTTAATTAGGTAAGGCAGGGGAGGAGAGGGAGTTGAACTTGGTCACTGCCAGCACACTGGCACAGCTGGGATTTCATTTGAACTTGCTGAATCAGGATGGGACCTACTGCACAATGTGAGGGTGAAGGTGGTGTGAGGCTAAATGGGGTTAGGGAGTGAGGGTGTATTTAATTTTTCTGTGGGATGGGACAGAGGAGGGTGGGCAACATCACCACATGAGTGGGATTAAATACTTTAAAAAGTTTCTAATAGTGTACTCTTCTACTGAATACAGAACTGCTGAATGCAGTCGAATATAGGCATTATTCAAAATTTGGATTTCAGCTGACTACAGCTAGTATTCGATATATTTAGCAGCAGTGGATTTGAATTTGGTGCACACTCCTAAAAATTTGATGTGGGCATACCATTTCTGATGCAAGTCCCCCCACCCTAACCCTGACTGACTACCTTAGATTTGAAAAACTAACAGTTTCTGAAATGCATCAAGGTGTGTTTGCTCTGCAATTTTTCTTGCACCTCAATAAAACTAGCACAGATTGATTACTTTGAGAGCAGCATCCTGTTCATACTTGGGTGGTGTGTGCTGGGTTTTCTTTTTTTTTTCCAATTTAAACTTTATTAATACATTTTCTGGTATAAAGGGCAGTTACAGTGAAGCAACATGTGACACTACCACCTATGAGAATAGAACTGTCCAACCCACCCTCGCCCACCCATCCTCCCCTTACAGCAGCAACTGCTCCGTAACCTCTATGCAATGCTCATTCCCAGAGGGCCTGTGAGAGAATTTGATATATGACATAATTACTAATGAGACAATGAAATTAGAGAATGAAAGGGATCCCATATTTTGTTATAAACTGCAAGTCTGTTATGAAGACTTGCAATTGCCTTCTCTGTTCGAAGATTAGCAAGAATTTCATACAACCACTCTTGTAAAGTTGGGGTGGATTTGTCTTTCCAGTGACATAAGATAAGTTTCTTAACAGATAGAGCAATCATGGAAATATGAAATTTCCTTACTTTGACCCTGACAGAGGACAGATCCCCTAAAAGACATATATCAGGAATGAAATACTCCTGAAGGCCCAGTAGGGGATCCAGGGAAATCCTGATTGAATCCCATAAAAGGGAAACTTTGGGACAGGACCAGAACATATGAAGAAGTGTTTCTTCTTCTCGCATGCACTTAATACAGGTACTAGAATCCGAAAAGCCCCATTTCTTTAGTTTTACAGGAGTACAATACATATTATGTAATATATGACATATCTTGGGAAACATATTTATGGCAAGATCTCCATAAAGACTGCCAATCCAACTGATGCTGAGGAAGGAGCGAGTTCCAGAATCTAGTAGGTCCAAGAAAGTCCCCATATCTTTTATGAAACAGCACTCTATATAATTTAGATACAGCACCTGAAGATCCAGTCAATGAAGAGACCTCAGGTATCAGGGCTGAAACCATCTGGAAAGGGGAGATACTCCCCAAGGCTATTGTGAGTAGGTGTCTTAACTGCATAACTTTGAAGTGAGAGGAAACTGGGATGAGGAATTTTTTGGAAATATCACCTGGGGACAACCAGTGCCCCTCATCATCCACCAAAGAGTACAGTTTCCCATCTCCCAATTGAGGCAACCATTTATGGGAAATCTGCTTCTTACTGATAGTGAAGGATGGGGAATTCCAAATGGACTGAGCTAAATCAGTCTGGGGGGAATAATGTAGAAATGAACATAACTGTGCGTATATTCTTAATGAGATACCTACTGTGGGACAAGCATCTATATGAACCTGAGATATTTTAAGGTAAAATAAGGTTAGGGGGTCCAGGTTCTTAGATTTAATTGCATCTAATTCTATCCTAAGCCATACTGGTTGTTCCTTTTCAGGGCGCGGGGATACCCATCTCAAGCATTTTACTAAGTGACTGGCCCAGTAATATATAGCCATGTGGGGAATCCGCAGCCCCCCCTCAAATTTTGGAGCAGCTAGTTTGTAATAGGCCAGATGGGGATATTTATCAGCCCAAATAAATCTAGTAAATATACCATGTCATTTTTTAAACCAGCGTAGAGGGATAAAAGTATTGAGAAGAGATAAGGGATAAAAAATTCTAGGGAAAACATTCATCTTGATTATGTTAGTCCTGCCCCATAATGATATGGGAAGTTTAGACCATCTGTCATGGTCGTGAATAATAAGCTGTGAGAGGGAATCAAGGTTATCCTTGAACCATGTTAGGGGATTACGGGATAGCTTAATGCCCAAATACTTAAATGACCTGGGAGTCCAACATAAACCGAAGGGACTAATATCATTCTTGAATACCTTGTGGTTTAATGGAAAGAATAAAGATTTACTGCCATTCAGCTTGTAATTGGATAACTCACTAAATCTGGCTATTTCATTCAGTAAGGCCGGTACAGATGATACCGGGTGGGATAGATGTATCAACAAATCATCCGCATACACGGTGACTTTAATTTCATGGTGCCCAACCCAAATGCCTTGTATAGAAATACTATTGAGAATATTTTGAATAAGGGGTTCCCATTATAAATTAAATAACAAAGGTGATAGGGAGCAGCCCTGCCTAGTCCCTGAATGGAGTGGGAAGGATTTAGAGAAAGCCCCATTTGCCGAAATTCTTGCTGTAGGGGTTTATATAGTGCAGCAACCCAAGATATAAATACAGGAGAGAATTCGAAGGCATCCATAACCTTGAACAAAAAGCTCCAATTTACCCAATCAAATGCCTTCTCGGCATCCAGAGAGACCAGGCCTGCAGGAACTCGCGTCCCTGGTAGCCAAGAAGACATGAGATAATGTAATGCAGGAGGTCAGCTGATGAGTCGCCCTTTCATAAATCCACCTGATTCATACCTATTAACTCAGGGAGTACAACAGTTAGCCTATTAGCTAAAATATTCAAAAGAATTTTGATGTCTTGATTTAGGAGAGATATGGGTCTATAACTTTGAACGAGTTCTGGATCTTTGTCTGGTTTGGGGGAAGTACAATCAAGGCCTCAAAGAGGTGAGAATCAACCTTGGCCCCGGAAAGGATATATTGGAATAATCGATTAAGTACTGGTAGTAAGAGATCTCGAAACGTCTTATAAAAAAGAGAAGAAAATCCATCAGGACCGGGAGCTTTATCTGAGGGTAATCCATTGATGACCTCAGCAATTTCCTCCTGTGATATAAGAGAGACTAGAAAGTTCTTGTGATGTGCTGAAAGGGAGGGCAAATGGGAATCCCTCAGATACTTCTCCATGGTCTCAGGACGGGGGTGGGGTGCTCCATGTCACTGTATAGTGTTTTATAGTATAGGGCAAATTCTTGAACTATCTCAGTAGGAGATATTTTCAGAGACCCATCAGCTGATGCCCTAATTGGAGGGATGAATCTCACAGATTCTTGTTGCTTGATAAAGAGTGCCAGTAGGCACCCCGCCTTCTTTCCCTGATCTGTGTAACTAGCTTTAGTACATATGACAGCTAATTCTGCAATTTTCTGGAGCAAATCTAAATATCTATATCTCAGCAATAAGAGGTTCCTCCTGTCTTCTTCTGGAGCATTAACCGAAATGTTAATTTTGAGTACGAAATTGAGATAGTAATTATTATAGTTCCATCTCCCTAGCCCTTTTCCTACTCACTGCCATACTAATAAGGATCCCTCTCATGTAGGCCTTAAAGGCCCCCCCATATGATATCCAGTTTGGCACTGTCTAATGGATTGGACAAGAAAAAGGCTTCAATTTGTTACCTTATGAGCTTGCAGTATTTGGGATCTTTAAGCAGTTGGTCATTAAGTTTTCATCTTGTTTCCCCTATTTGAAAAGTCCTGGAATTCCAGTTTACATAACACCAGTGAATGGTCAGAGACAGGACCAGGTTGGATCGAGGAAGTCTTAACCCCAGGCAAGAGATCCTGAGAAATAAGAATGTAATAGATGCAGGATTGCGAGCCGTGCGCCAATGACCTGTAGGTAAACTCCTTAGAGTCCGGATATAAGAGACGCCAGACATCACAGAGCCCACATTGATCCAATATGTATCTGAGAGCCCTCTGTCCTGAAGAAATCCCCCCCAGCCCACTGCCTGACCTGTCAAGATTAGAATCTACGACTTGATTAAAGTCACCTCCCAAAATAATCCTTATAGGAAGCAAAGACAGGATTTTGTTTAAAAGTCTCATAAAATACCCAGGGTCATCCACATTGGGACCACATATACTACCAAGTAGCAGTGGGACTGACCAGAGAGTACCTTTAACTAAAGCAAACCTACCCTTGGGATCCTTGATAACTTGTGTAGAAACAAAGGGAATGCCCCTGTTAATAATAAGCATGACCCCACAACTATTGGTGGAGCCTTGAGCTTCGTACACCATCCCCACCTGTTGTCTCCTCAACTGTGAAGCTTCCACTTCTAATAAATGAGATTCCTGTAGAAAAGTTGTCTGTGAGCATAGTAGGCTTAAGTGTTTAAGAACCTAATATTGTTTAGATTTTTTCCTGATCACCTTAACATTCCACGTTGCAAAAGTCACCTCCTTGGCCACCTGATAGTAATTACTAGGTTTAATAGATTCGGCCCTGCACTCAGGGTATAAAATACATGTGACCTACCCCTACCAGTTGCTGCTGTAAGGCCATCCCACCACCCAACCTCTTCCATCATTAACCCATTTTTAAGCCCCGCTGTACACCCCCCCCCCAATGAAAACCCATACCTCCCCCCAACCCCAATCTGTCACAAGCAACGTTTAGCACAGTACTGGGTCATTTCCTCCCTCTCCGCCCCGATAATATTCCTCTGCTAATGAGAATCCACTTATATCTCAAGATGCAAATGTAAGTTACAAACAGTTTTAGCTGGCCTCTAACACCTGAAGAGCGGTCTCGAGCTTCCAGAGCCTATAGGCACATGATTATGAATCCAATAGGACTAAGGAAAATGAAACAAGCTATCAAAAACATGAATATCACAGGTAGTCATATAACCCCAGAGTGAGAGTTAGGGGTTGCCTGTCCCCAGTAGAGAACTGCACCTATACCAGAACCAGAGGAAAAATTAATAATGAGGGACAACCCCAGTCACGAGCTGAGAGTGAGAAACAAGATAGCAACTGAAACAAGACCCTGAAAAGAGAAAACTGCAAAATGTGACTACCCAGGGGCTGCCAGCCCCTAATTCCAAAGTACCCCCTGAAAAGGCTGGAGTAACACAAAAGCTGAGAGAGATCCTTCTTAAATTCAAAACCACGAAGGCATATATTAATTAGACGAGCTGCACCCTCTTGTGGTTATCACCCTGTCCAACAGGTATGTCAGAATGGCAATGGAAGCCCGTAACCACTCTGGAGCCTACCAAACTAATACATAAGAACTAGTCAAAAAGCCAACAACCCAAAGCTTTCCCCCTAAGTGCAACTCCCAAAAACTGAGTGTATAACAATCTCCCAACTCCCCTCCTGAGTAAGCCATCACCAGAACCCTAAAGGGCTTCACCCTGAACCAGAATTAACACAAGGAAGCCAGGGCTTGGAAAATTGTTAACAGTTAGGCCATATAATGGGTAGCCCAGTTCCAGATGAGAAAATAAACAAGTCTGATTTCAGTTAGTGGAAAATGCTTTCTCCAAAAGGAAAAGGAATAACATTCCAACAGCCTCTCAATGAATCCAGATACTTTAGAGGAAATCTCAGGTCATCCGGAATAAATCTGGCAGTATAGATTTAAGGCTTGACAATGCAGCTTCAGGATCTTCATAATTAAGCCAGGAACTGTTCACTGAGACTTGTAACCTGGCTGGATACCCCATCCTGAATTTTAAACCTGCTGCAATAATCTTAGATACAATGGGGTGAAACGCTTTCTGCTTCAGACAAACCGAGCCAGGGAGGTCCTGTGCAATTCTCAACTTTGCCTTCTCCAAACGAACTTCTTGTAAAGCCCTGACTTTCTGCAGAAAATGCTGCTTTTCCAAATAATTCAGGAAACAGCAGATAATGGGATGGGGGGGGCATCCGGAGGGGGCTTTGGTCACAGGGACCGATGTGGTCACTCTATCATGTACACTGGACTGAAGGAAGAGGGACCAGCAACCCGGTCCACCAGCTTCTGTACAAAAACTACAGCATGCTGGCCCTCTTCCCCTTCTGGGAGCCTGAGTATTACAACGTTATTTCTGCAGCTAAGGCTCTCCAAATCTTCAAGTTTAGCTTCTAAGTGAGATAATTTCTGTCTCGTTGACAGTAATTCAGGATCCAGGCTTTCCAGTTTCCTCTCCATAGAGACTATTCGAGCAGTATTGTCAGAGACCGTGAGAGAAACTTCATCCAATTTTCTGGAGAGGGAATTCAAATCAGTCGCCATATCTTTCATCTCTTCTCGAAAAGCTTAAATTCTACCAAGAACCATTGAGAGTTAAAGGCTCTTGTTCCCAAGCTTGACACAAAGGATCAGGGTTGTCTGGGCCACTCGAGGCTCGGATTTCTTGAGGCCTTTTCAGGAGTGGCGGGGTATGTTTCATGTGGGCTTTCTATATAAGCTCCATCTACCACACTAATGCCCAAAACTGGAGCAAAGGATGCTTAAGCAATGGAAGAATTTGTAAGCAGAGGAATTAGATAGGTTTGAACATTTAAAAAGGTGAATTAATATTCGGGAGGCAGTAGCTTAGCGGAGGAGCTTCTACTCAGCACTCTGCATCACGTGATCTAGAGTGCTGGATTTTCTTGTTGGTACCTTAGATGGGCTCATGTATCTAGACAAAATTCCCAATGGTCATGCCAATCAATGTCTTGGCTATGACCGAAGATATTATTCATATCATTCAACAAACTTTGGATAGTGTGAACTATTTGTAGATCCACTGTGAATAATACACTATTAAAATCCATTATTTGGGCTGATTGGATTGGATACTGTACATTTTGAAAGTGCACTATCTGACAGAGCTGCAAGTTCAGTTCTACAAAATATTCAAACAGGTCAAACTTTAGTTGTTGCATATGAACACTTTCAGATCAGCTTACACATTTAAGCAAAATTGCTAACTAAAGTTCTACCTAGTTTAAACTGAAGAACCTGTCAAACCAGGCAAAACTTTAAGTTGCAGTTTTGATTTGTTTGGTTTGAAATGCAAAACAATCACAAGCCCCAAACACATAACAGACTCTGCCCCCTGACTCCAAGTCCCCCCATTTCCTGGTGCCTTTAATGCTTGTGGAGCCTTTGCATAACTCACTGCAGCTAAGATAAGAGACATAAGTTATATGTGGCTTGGTGTTACTGAAGAACACAAACAGAGTCAGAGCACAGGCCAGGAACTGAATAACTCTAACTATGCCAGCTGCCAGCAGCTATGTGGAGTTCATGTAGAAGTGGAGCCTAGCCACTATAACTTTTAGGGTGTCAGAAGATGGGGGTATTTAGAGCAAGCACTGGTGATGGAAGCATGAGAGTCAGGCTAGTATAGAAACTGCACTTCTGGTCTGTAGGCAGAGGCCATTGCAAGCAACCTTCTCCCAATGTGGATGCAAACCCCAGTCTGATTAGGCAGCAGGGGGGCACCGAGGAGGCAGCCTTTCAGGGTAGGTTCTGTAGTGACAGAGGACAGTTTAATTCAGAGGGCCAGAAGGCCCTCCTAACTACTGTATGCTAAAGATACAGTGACCGGAGTGCATGGGAAAGGAATTTGGGGTAGGGGGCTCTGTTCTTGGGGGTTGTTTCCTCTTTTACTTATTGCTGCTAAAACCAACCATAAGTGAAAGGGAAGTACTTGTCCCATCAAATCTGAAAACTTTAACAAAGTTTTTGAAGTTTTCTGAGAAAATTATGTAAGAAGTTAAATGTTTAATTCCGAGGTGTTCATGCAGCTCTACTATTTGAGCGTTTGGATATCTGAGCATGGCAGATATTGGATTGTCCATTCATGTCAAGTCACAGCTGCCTTGCCACATGTCTCTACTTAATATCAAAATTATGCCTCCACCTATAGCACAATTTAAAGTATTTTTGCCAGTGCCACCAGCTAAAAGACAGTGGAGAACAAATGCCCTAATATCTTAAGTTGAGAAGCCATGTTTTGAAACAGTTTTGAGTTAGGAAAAGGTTTTCTAGACAGTAACAAGGACGGCAGGGTCTTTAGATAACACCCTGTAATACAATACCCGTTTCCACTTTATTCAGTAGCCAGAACAACTCATAACTGCAGTAATGTAGTACTGCCTTAAAATAAATAGCACTGAACCATTTAGATACCAGGCTGCGTATATCTAGGCAATAAAACCAACGTGAATATTAGCTGTAACTCATTCATAGAGGTTATATGAACTGGAGGTTTCAAGTCAGAGAAAAGCTTTTGCTGACACACATATTTTGTCTCTACAAAGATATTTAAAGGACATTGGAGTGCAGCCAGAAATCGGAATTCAGACCGCAACCAGCAGTGACTACAGCTGTTGCCAAGTACTCAAAAGCAATACACAAGAGACATAATTCAACAAGCTGACTATTTTTTCTCTTAACAACCTTATATTTTTGTTTGGGCTGATAATGTGGGGAAGGTTCGTAGAACAAAAATCCTAGAATCTCAGTTCACTGAAGTCATAACAACAGACAGTGCAGCAAAACAACACTAATGCAAAAAAATTATACCATTAGTGGTAAGAGTTTGTAACATTTGCCCTAACAAGGGAATTTCCCAAGGGCAGTGAGCATAGTTAACATTTAAAAATTCCCAGAAAAATCATAAATTACACAGTTTTTGCAGTTCTCTAGGGCAGTTAATGTGGTACCATGACAGCTAATATGGTGCCATTCCAGTACAGTGAGGGCAGAGATGAGTTGGGAAACTATGGGCCAAATAAGCCTGACCTTGACTATAGGCAAAACTGCTGAAAACTATTGTAAAGGAGTACCTGGTGGAGTTCCTGGAGGCTAAAACTGCTGACCAGATAGTGGCAGAGGCCACACACTAGTATTGAGCTTATGGGCAGACTGGATGGGCCTAGCAGTCCTTATATGCCCACAATTTCTACGTTTCTGTGTTTCTAAAGGACTACAAGACATGAGGGAGCATGGGTTCATGGCAGACAGATCATGCCATACTAACTGTATCAATATTTTTTGATTGGGATGCAAAGGTAGTGGATATGTACAAGCAGTCGGTGTACTGCAATTGAATTTCAGCAAGGCCCTTTCACTGTGCTGCACAGAATGTTGGTTAAAATACAGGAGAACATGAAGCTGAAGTTGAATTTTATATTTTAACAGGATTGGGTGCTAGGTAGAAGCCTGTTTTCAGGACCGTTTTGTGTTTAGGCATACAGTGTTACAGCAAGTTGGAGAATAACATACAATATACAATTAAGTGACAAATTATACAAATATTCAAGTACAATCACATACAGACCAGAGGTTTGAACAGACCATTTAGTAAGTGCCATTCTAAGACTATTGTAAGTGAGAGGATTACAAACCTTCAGAAGTAATGGACTTCCATGCTGTGTTTGCAGTAAAGTTAAATGACATTATAAATACCATAACTTGATCTTGTTTTTGGACTGCAACTCACCCTCAAGTTAGTTCCTAAAGGGAATATTTAAAAAAAATGTGGGTTAACTTGTCCAACAATTAAGATGGAGCCTGACCTGCTATACATTCCATAGACTGCACTACTGTAATCTAACATTGGTAGCATAACTGCTGAGGTTAACTTGTTTTGTCATAAAGAACTTATATCTTCTAAGGGCACACAATTATTGTGATCATTTGGTACACAGCTTATCTATATGATCATTGAACTTTAGTTCAGAATTGAACTACTGACCCAGCTACTTATAAAAATGTATTTAACCAATTTTGACACAGTCCAAAGAAACAATATTTAAATTGCTCGATGTGGTCACTCTTTTCTCAGTCCTGGACATACAGTAAACAACATCACATTTTTTTTTTACTATTCAGGAGTGACTAATTTTGAATGAACTAATCTTCCAATATATTAAACTTCAATTGAGGGGATTCGATTGAATGGCAATGAGGAGGATGGACATGAATCAGTGAGCTCCATGCTGATCTCACCCTTTACTTTTAAAACTATCTCAAGTCAATCTAATGTACTTTTCTTTATTCTTCATTTACTTTATATTCAGTACAAACTGCTGACATGTTTTTAAGTACTGCTGCCCTGTTTCAATAGTTTACTTTAGTATTTTCTTGGTGAGTTTGAAAATACTGGCCTCACGCATCTCTGACAGTGAGAGACATCCCTTGACAGTTTGTCTCCACAAGAACAGCTGTTCAACAACCTGAGAGGAGATCCAATGAATTTTAGTCACTCACCTAAAGGGAAGTAAAAACGTTACTTTCTTTTATCTTTTTACTGAAAGTCTCAGATCTATTAAAAATGGAAAAGAATTTAATAGAAATGTCACAAGAAATTAACCCCATGAAACATCCCTTCCCCTCCTCTGACAGTAGCTCCGATGACAAGGGGGATCCAAATGCAAAACACAGACCCCTTGGATACCACTAACTCTCACTCATTTTGATTTACTTATGACTGAGATAGCTGGTGTGAAGCATTAAGCAGAATGGCAGGGGATCTCAAAGAAATACAGAAAGAATTAGCAGAGCACAGACAAAGAAATGGGGATGTGGAAGTTAGAGTCAGCAGTATAGAAGATACTTCAGGCAAGAAACAGCAGGAAAGACTATCTAATAGCAGGAATGTTGCCAAACTGGAAGCTAAGCAGGAGGACCTTGAAAACAGAATTGTTGCAATATTCAGAGGATTTATGGTTTACGTGAGGGTGCAGAAGGCTCTAACCCTATCAAGTTTGCTAATAAGTTGCTTATTCATATTGCTGGTCCTCCTCCTGACACTAAGAAGTATGCAACTGAACAGGCTCACCACTCTCTTGAACCCTGGTCATCCACTAATGAGAGACCAAAGTCTTTCATCCTGAAGTTATAAATTTTCAGCACAATATATTTATTCAAAGGGCTCTTCATGACAATTCCTTTTTTCCTTTGAAGGATGTTACTTGAAAGTGTTTAACAACCTGCCCTTAAAAAGAATCAAAAAGAGGGACACCTTCTATCCAAACAAAAAAAAAAGTGACTGAGGGAGGCAGGTCTGAAATACAGTCTGTTCTTTCCTACTAGACTCAAAATCTGGTCATCTAATGGAACAAAGGAGTATAATGGTTTCAAGGCTGCCAAACATGGGCTTAAAAAAGACCTTCCTGCTCTGTTTGACATGTTTGATTTTCAGTCCTAATAAAATTGGTCTGAATGTCTGATATGATTAATTGTTATAATTTCAGATAAGAAATGTACAGGAAAGAGTACTCACCTGGAGTATTGCACCCAGTTCTGGAGTCCTCACCTCAGAAAATATAAGGATATGTTGGAGACAGTGCAGGACAGAGTAACAAAAATGCTTCAGTGCCAGCAGGGCAGATCCTATGAGGAGCGCCATAAGGCACTAAATATCTACTCACTGGAGACCAGAGGGGAGAGGTGAGGTATGATAGAGACCTTCAAGTTCCTTAAAGGAATTAACAAAGTGAACTGTGGGGAACTATTTAGGGATCTAAATGATAATGGCAAAAGCCTAAAGGCGATCGCCATTATCAAGAAGTCAGAGTGCTGAAAATTGTTTTCTGCACTCTGGCATCCTGGCAAACAGCACAACAACACTGGGAACTTACCTTGTTACTGTTTTATGTGGGGGGCTATGCCCCCTTGCCTACCACACCCCCTACTAAAGGATTCTCAACTCCAGGGAGGGGTACATATTGCGGGTTAAAAACAGTAAAAAAAATAAAAGGTTCAGAACAGGCACAACAAAAACACACCAGCGCCCAGACCTGAGCCTGGTACCCTGCTGACCAACACCGGCAACCCGCTGACCATGCCACAGGGTCAGTTCAGCAACTGATCATGGCACAACCCCTCACATCCCATCCTGCCCCTCGCTGTGCATGCTTGCTCCCTCCTGTGCATGTACATAGAGCAAAATCCCATTGCTATATTCGTCGACCCCCTCATACAGCCACCCTACCCTACCCTACCCTAGCCCTCCAGGGATGTGCTGGGGAGTGGGTTGCCATTATTTTCAGTTCCCTTTCCCCAGTGACCTAATCATGGGTACCCCTATTTAGCCAGAATACCAATTTACAGTCACATGGGCACGAATAGAAATTAACAGGAGGTAGGTTCAGGAGAGATGTGAGGAAGTGCTACTTTACAGGAAGTGTGGTGGAACCTTGGAACAGTCTGTCAGCTGAAGTGGTGGGAGCAGAAACAATCAGGGGTTTCAAGCAGTGCTGGGACATAATGAAGGGTATGGTGGTTATCAGGGTTGAGAGGACCAAGGAGGAGAATAGAAAGAGGATGGGGATGGTGAGTACCCTGGAGGAACAGTAGGTTACAGGGATTATAGAGAACTTGATCATACTGGATGGACCTATGGTCTTTTTCTGCCATCATTGTCTATGTTTCTATGTTTCTGTGAAAGATGGGCATTCATAATATGTGCACTATGTAAAACATATTTTTGACTTTAAGTTGTCTTTACATTCTCAGAGTACAGTTCCGTACAAAGTGAGTTTCAAGATTATCTCTGTTCTCAAAATAACCCTTTTTATTTCTTACAGAAGGGTCTAAGACTCTTCCCCTTGCCCACAACAAGTTCCTCGCAAAACTGTGTTCTTAGTTGATAGTCAATGTGGGTAACATAGTTGTGCTCCCCTTTATGAAAGCCCTCACAACTGATATCAATCTGGTCTATTCTGAGATACTGGCTAGTCTCTGCTGTGGGCTGTGGTCCTGCAAAAATGGCTGTTATTGGAATTGCTTGCACTGTTTCCAAATTGGAAGAGGGTTCCCGGTAGGTACTGTGGCCATGGAGGGGATCATTTCTCCTAGCAAGTTCACTGGTGCATGGTTGAGCCATTGATAGGGTTATTTTGATTTTGAAAATACATTGGGTTCACCACTTCCATTACGGAAAAGTTCAGAGATATTTAATGTATGCTGCAGACACCGAGTGCGCTGGTCTCTTTTTTTTTTTTTTGTAGTCTCACATGCAAAAGAATGATTGTTGTATCTTCTTTGTCAGAAAAGGAAGGAAACATATTTAAATCTGGGCTGCCATAGGGAAACCTTCTTCAGCTAGTTTGGGCTAAACTGGTTTCCAGCAAAAACTATGAGATTTTAGGTTTTGCTGGTCTCAGGTGGGGAAGGGGGCCCTCAGCTCATTCTTACTTGTGTGCATTATCTGCTACAGATTTTTTTTATAAGTTTACATAGGAGATCAACATGGATTTTTGCATTTTTATCCATTTACAATTTACTCAGTTTTTGAACAACCAATGGTCATTCCTGGCTCAAACTCTGACTCATGACTAAGTGATTAACAACCAAAGGCTTGCTCTTACAAGGACAGAGACTTTTCCTCAACTGAACTCTGACCCAGGGACTCATGGGAGAAAATGACATCACCCTGTTCTTCATTGTGCCATGCTGTAAATTACCTGCAGTTGCACAGCATGTATTCTGCTTAATCTAACAATTAAACCTCACAGCAAATCATTTTAATGGATTTATATGAACATAAGAACATACAAAATTGCCAGCAGATGCAGGCCTATCGGACTGACTAGTCTGCTCGAGTGTAAAGGTGCAGCGAATTTAAAATCCGCCGGTGAAGTGAACACAAAGTGACCACTTTTCCTTGTCACTTCACTACGCAGAGTGCCCCATAGGAAAGGCTCACTTTGCCTTGTTATTATTACTTCGTGTTGCCATTCTGCCTTAAACTCGAAGTAAGGCGGAGTGACAATAATATTGGCAACATCCCACTCACACAGTCACCGGAATGAATGTGCATCACCAAAGTGCTACTGTCTTGTGTCCAGAAAACTCCCCAGTGCTGATGAACTGAAATGAGAGTGTAACAGGAAATGCAAAGTCTCCCAAAATTAATGGCACACTCAGTCATGAGCGCAGTGCTCAGGTCACACACAGAGTCACCAGAATTAATGTGCATCCCCAAAATGCTGCTGTCTTGTGTCCAGAAATTTCCCCAGGACTGACGAAGTGAAATGAGAGCGTAACAAGAAATGCAGTCTCCCAGAATTAATGGTGCCATGCAAATGCACAGACAGATTAAAATTGCGCTGCACACTCAAAGGATGCATACGAAAATGCACACCACCACCTAGCCAGTGCTTACAGGTCACAAATCCAAATCTGGAAAGGAATACAGTTTGCCAGTTGGGGGATTAGTGCATGGCAGTAACAATCCTCTACCAGTAAAGATACCATAAAGCAGTATAAAAAATTGATGCAGGTGCAGTGGATAGCAGGTTCACACTGCTGCAATTACTCTGCAACACAATAAAAGGTGTCTGATTTATTGGCACACATTGCACACACACTCACACGCACACTCAAGTAATGCGTAGCAAATTGAAAACCTTTAGTAATATAACCAAATGTTTTAAACAGACAAATTGTACACTGCTACACCACAATAATCAGCAAAAAATGTCAAAAATTACTGAAAATATTACTGTGTACATTAACAAAGTTATACAAGAAAAATATGACCAAAACAGAAAGCACTGTCTTTTTTTCCAAGTCAATCTATCTACACCACAGATACGCCCCTCCCCCAAAGCACACTTCCACAGTCTGTCAGTACACAGACTGAATGTTGTACATTAACATTCAAAATACACACACAAACAATAAACGCTTGATGATATGAGCACAAGAGGGTTTCCTGTAGTCGGTGAACTGAAGTTTCAGCAAAAAAAGTGACTCAAAAAGGCTTTTTCAACAGCTTTTAGAAGGTTTGAATCACAGAGAGCTCTCAGAGCAGATTGTCTCCTACAGCTTCCTACACACTACCCCAAACTGAGGCTGTGCAGAACAATCTAGAGCCCATGTGACCTGAAATCTCATGAATCACTGCAAAACTCGCCATTGGAGCATAAAAACAAGGCAAAGTGAGAGAGTACATTGCTTTCAATGTACTTCACATAAGAAATGATGAAGTGGTTTGGGAAGGCAGAAAGTATGAAGTCATTGTTTCAATGGACTTCACGTCACCCATTATAACGCGAAGTACTCCGCTTCATGTTGTGGAGTACTCCGCAAATTCGCCTTCACTCCACAAATCACTTCGCAGAGTGGATTGGTGCCACTTCGCCCACCACTACTCGAGTGTGCAGCAATTTATCTGTTAATTGTCTTCAGGGTATTCAGGGACAGTACTTGGAATTTCTAAGAACCTCATATTTGAAAACTGTATGTATACTCGGGAGCACACCATCGCCAGACTCTACTTGCACCATGTGTTTGGTAACAATTACACTGTTTTCCATCTAACCAAGTACTTTATTGCCGACTTTTGCTGAAATTATTTCAGTAGTAGTTATCTAGTTATTAAACACCCTTACTTTCATGATCTGCATTACTTAATACAGGGGCTGTATTAAAGTACAATGAATTGCCTAATAAAATTGTCTCCATATCACTCATAATGTGATATAATGCATATAACTGTTTCCAGAGGCTGTTAACTGTTTTAATATGAAATAAACTCACCCAAGGTTTTGTTAGTATAAATATTTTTCTGTTAGTGTTGCACATACAATGTTATCCAAAGAACAGCTAAACATCCATTAATAATGATGTTATTATATGAGATATCTTAGGTTTCAATATTAATGAGAATATATTACAGAGGTTTTTCATTGGTATTTTTTCTTCAGTTACTAAGTTTTTATAGAGATTGATCTAACTGACTTTTTCCTTGTTATTATGATGCAGTCCAATATCTGAATGCACGGGGGATGAAGGTCAAGTAGCCTTGCTGTTTTTTTATGGTTACCTTAGGGAATGAATTTGGGCTGGGGTTTCTGCAGATATTCATCGTTATGCTGGCATTTACTTATCTACATTATACAGTGCTGCTTTGTGTTTTGGCATTTGTTTTACTGCATTCAGAATGTTATCTGGGATTGTGGGATTTCCTTTTCCTTTTTTTCTTTATCTATTCTCTCGTTTCTTTGTTTACATGACTACTCTGGGTTTCCTGATCTAATATCCCCTACTTGCTCTTTTATTTTTGAGGAGATTAACTGCTATTACTCAGTCATCATTGGGAGAATGAAAATTAAGGAATGCCATCAGTTTTGGTAGTATTTAAATTTTTGGTAATATTTAATGGCTAATTTAAATGGTCAAACACTCATAACTTGGAATTTTAGGATTTTAAGTCATACGATCAAAAGGCACTTGGTTATAATACATTTAAAGACACTGAATGGGGCCAATTCTAGAAGGTGGGCTCCTGGCATCTGCCAAGCTTTGCATCTACTGCACATTATGTCAAAGTATGTGACATCTGCACCAAAGCCCTTGGACGCAAGTTGCTTTGATTCTGGAAGGGCTGGCGCAGTTGCTACAGTTCTCAATCTTTACGACAGCTTGCGCCAAAGATTTGGTGCAAGCCGCATTAAAAGGGTTCTCTCATAGACACAAAGTTAGACCAGGGGTGAACTGGTCTAACTTTGCTGCATCAGGGACTTGCAGCAACGACTTGCAGAATAACAAGTTTGACGCAGGTCTGCACTTGCGTCATCCACCTTGCCGCAAGTCCCATGCACCAGTCACAGACACTTCCATAATCAGCTCCAATGCCTCTACATCATTTTTAAAGGAAATACATCTTTAAAAAGACCACTACTCACTTATGTGCACGTAGTCGATGAGCCAGATTTATGGATCAGGGAAGAGCACCAAGAAAGCTGGAGTGCTAATCTTATTTAAAAATAACCTCAGTTTTCAAGTTTTTAGAAGATCAAAATGGTCAGTTTCTGATTTTAAATGGAAAGCTGGGAAAGGAATACTCTACCGTTATAAACATCTACTGTCTCACATTACCCACTCACAAGGTTTTTAATAACATTTTCTGTAAAATTAACTCATTACCAGATAGCACCATCATACTTGCAGGTGACACCAATGCAGTGTTACATCCCTTTTTGAATAGATCCTAGTTTAGACCAGGTCATTCTAAAGTAGACAGGGATTTGCCAGACTTAGTATTTAATGTTAATTTAATTGATGTTTGCAGGGTGTTTAACCTCCAAGTTAAGGAATACACATTCTGGTCAAAATGCCATTTATTGGGTTCTAGGCTTTTTCACATTTTTCCCCTAAAGATTTTCAAGTAGAATTTTATGAATATTAAGGATGTTCCTTGGTGTTTCAGCAACTGCATGTCAAAATCTTAATTTTCATCCCAGTACATGACGATCATCTAAACATTTAAAATCCTCAACAAAAACATGGGTTGCCATACTTGTTTTTAAGTTTATTTATTTATTTAAGAGTTTAACCAGGAAAGGCATACTGAGTGATGAACCATTCGATTCCAGATGCGTCCTGGGGAAATAGGCTACAGGGTTGTCATAGGCTAAAATACAATGTAATACACTACCAGGCAACAATACAATACATTGAATATATCTGATGTGAGTATACAACAGCAATACATATTTGCAGAGATTACAGGGGAATGCAGTGGTAATAATACCAACAGATTGACATACATTGAAATAATCCGGTGAGATTTCAGGCTGCAAGTCATATTACAGTGATAGCAGGAGGATGCAGTGACAAATTACAGTGTTGGCAGGAAGACTGTGTTACGAACGCACGACCCAGCTTGGGACACGCGGACATAAGACTTCCCAAGGCTAAGCGCATGTGCAGATGGTGGTGAAGTGGGCACAGAGGAGGAGGTTAAGTTGCAGGGAGTTGGTGGCATGCCTGATGTAAGTGGGCAAGTCATTCCAGAGTTTGGTTTGCAATATTTGAAAGCTAATTGGCCTTTGGATGTGCCCATGAATGGGACATGGAGAAGCCTGGAGTGTGTGCTTCTAAGGGAGTAGCCGGGTGGGGGCTGTGTTGAGAGGGCTGACTCGAGATATGGGGGGAGGGATTGAGACCAGTATTTGGCTATAGACCTAGTGCAGTGGATCTGTATGTGGGCCTGCAATGAGGGCAGGGCTAGGGAGCTATATAGGTCACAGTGGTGGGTCAATTGTGGGCATTCCAAGATGAAGTGACAGAAGGAATGGAACAGTATGTCCAGGCTGGCTATGGAGGAGGGGGAGTAGAGCCATAGACTACGTCACCATAGTCAAGTAGTGGTAGAATCATCTTTTGAACAATTTCCTTCTGGGACGATGTGGGGATACAACCCTTGTTGCAAAATAGGGTGCCAAGTTTAGGGTGGAGCTTCTTATGAACTGATTTGATGTGTGTGGAGAAATCCAAGTGCTGGTCTAGCCAGACCCCCAGGTATCTGAAGGTGGTGAATATCTCCGGGGGGGGGGACTGTCTAAAGTTAGGAATGAAGGTCAAGCAGTTAGGCAGGAGAGTCTTGCCTGTGAGCTGAAGGTTAGCAAGACAGTTTTCTTGGCATTTAGGGACAGTGGAACCAATGCTGAACTGCATTGAAGTCCTGTTGAAGTGTATCGACTGCAACTCCAGCAGATGGGCCAGAGGTGTACAGTACGGTGACGTCTCTGTACATGTGGATGGATGTGTGTGTGCAGGCCATCAGGAGGTCATTTAAGAAAACTGATAAAAATAATGGGCCCAGGACTGAGCCTTGGGGGACACCAGTAGTGACTGTCAGGGGAGTAGAGATGTTGGGACCGACCTTTACTGATTGGTGTCTGCCTTCCAGGTATGCATGAAACCAGCTTGTGGCAGGGCCAGAGAGTGTAGCATCTTTTAGTTTTACTAGTAGCATTGGGTGGAAGACAATAGCAAATGCCTTGGCCAGGTCAGTAAAAATGGCCTAGGTGATATGCCCTCTGTCCATTCTGGTGAGGATGTCATCAGTGATCCTTATTAGGGAGGTGATGGTTGAGTGTGATTTGCAGAAACCAGACTGGTAGGGGGTGAAGGAGGAGGAGGATGCATCTAGATATTGGGAGAGTTGGGCAAGAGCAAGATGTTCTTGCAGTTTGACCAGAATTGGGATGAGGGAGATGGGGCGGTAATTGCCCGGTGAAGAGGGGTCACCACCTTTAAGGAGGGGGATGACAATTGCCTGCTTCCATGTCGCTGGTATTTTGGTAAGTGAAAAGGAGAGGTTAAATAGGTTGGCTAGTGAGGTGGCTATGGCAGGGGCAGATAAGTTTAACAATTTGGCCTCCAGGTCAGTGGTGCATTTGCCTTTGTTGGGATTGAAAGCCCTCAGCGCTTTTAACACTTTGGCTAGGGAGAACGGACAAAAGGAGAAACTGGAGGGCTGGGAGGTGGTCTGAGACTTCGGGGAGGTACTAGGTGTGGGAGGATGGGATAGCAGATAGGAAGGACTCTGTGCAACTGGTGAAGAAGGTATTGAAGATGGAGGCCACTTTTCCAGGGTCAGTGACAGTAGCACCTTGGATGGTTAGGGTCGGGGTTGGTGGTTGGGTGGGGGGGGAGAGGAGGAATTTCATAGTTTTCCAGAAATTAGTTGGGTGATTGAGATATGAATTGAAAGCCATCACATAGTAATTCTTTTTAGCCTGGTGTATAAGTTTGGTGCAGGAGTTGCGGAGGGCTCGGTAGCATTGAAGAGATGTTTGGGAGTCTGTTAACTTGTATTTTTTCTATGCCTGATCCCTGATGTGGCATTGGCTAATGATATCAGTGGAGACCCAGGGAAGGTGAGAGCCCCTTACCCTTTTTTTTCAGGGGGGTGTAGGGGTCCCATACTGCAAGGAATCTGTCCTTGAAGGTTTCAAAAGCATAGTCAATGGAAGGTGCCTTCAGTATGAAGAACCAGGCTACATGTGCCAGGTCATGCAGGAGAGACGTTAGGTCTAATGATTTGTATGATCTTGAGATTAGCATCCTTGGTGGGGGTGCTGTGAGCCTGTGTAATTTCCTGACCATGTAGGTCATATATTGGTCACATAGGGAGTCTTGGAGAAGACCAGTATCAATAATCCTGTGTGGGTTGGAGGTGAGGGCCCAGTCCAGGAAGGATTGGCTTTGCATTTTATGGTTTAGCCGGGTGGGGTGAGAGATTAGCTGGGTGAGGTTTAGAGCATTTATTTTGGAACACAGTTTGGCACAGTCTTTGGAGAGCCAGTTGAAATTGAAGTCTCTGAGGATGTGGAGCTCACCAGTTGAGGCTGACGACTTTAGTGTGTCCAGATGGTCTAGGATGCTGGGCAGGGAGGTGCTAGGGGTGCAGTAGGAACCCGCAACATACACTGGGGTGGAGTAAGGGAGTGATAGTTTGATTAGTAAGGAGTCTATTTCTGGCAAACGTGAGGGGATTTGAATCAGGGTGTACTGTAGCCTGTTGGAGATAAATATGGCAATGCCTCCACCTCATTTCTTGCCCTGGCAGTCTTGCCTGATAATCGAGTAGCCAGGGATGGTTAAATCAGAATCTGCGTGATGGGGCTTTAGCCAAGGCTCAGATATGAGGACATCTGGATGTAATGATAGGGCAGTAAGTTGCAGCACTGGTATTTTGTTTAGAATGCTGCAGATGTTGAGGTGCAGTAATCTGAGACCTTTGGGGACAGTTATTGGGGTGGGTCCAGGGTTGGGTTAGATATGCCCTGCCAGTAGTAGAAGCAGTATTAGAAATTGTTTGGTTGTGTGCCAGGAAGGTCTAGACTTAAGGTAGGAATTGGGTTCGTTGGTGAGACTTAATTTCTCTTTATGAAAACAATCCAGAAAGGGTCAGATTGTTTTATGTGGTTATAAGATCAATATTTTAGATGTCAACATGAGTGTGAAAGAAAATGTGAAACAAGGACACATCATTTATCATGATGTTTGCTTCATTTTTTCCACAAATGCAAAAATAAAGAATAAATTACCAATATGATGACACCATCTTGAACTGATATTTCTCCAAAAAAGGGAACATACTTGTATGCTTTTATAGATAAAACCATTTCAAACCAATGTTAGTTTCATAAAACTGCTTTGATAGATATAGAATATGGTTAAGAATATTGAAACAAAAAGAAATATAGTGGTCATCATGCTTCTTTTAATTATACAGTCCCCACAACTTGTAGTGAGCTAGTTTGTGTAGGAGGTGTCTGCCCACTATAGTGCTTGAACGCTATAACCAAAAACATCAGAATAGCAGTTTTTTTTCTGTCTCTCTACACAGCACACTGTGTACTGTATTTGGACCATCAAGGACATGATCAAGTTGGGACTGTTTTTCTCATTTTATTTTTTTTTTTTTCCACTTTTTGGCCGAATTGGATGGCATTTGACTTGAGGAGCACAGGGGTGAGTGAACCAAGAATGTAAGTGGGAAATCAGAGCATGACCAACTGCAGTAAGCAAGCACATGATCAGTGGCAGGAAGCCCCCATGGTCTGTGTTTCTTTGGGCTTTTGATTCAGTGTTACCTGTTTGGAGCACCAAAACAAAATGACAGCAGGTGGAACCTTACAACAAACTATAATTAGTACCTTGAGAGTATGACACTCCTCTGTACTGGATTTCTGTTTAAATTTGCCCAAAATACACAGTGGCCTTAAGACAGTGTATATGATAAATTTTACCATATTACCAATGAAAATGGCAAACAGAAAGCATGATCAACCTGTAGTACTGTAGCTGACTGCCTATGATAACTGCGGGCAGTATACGTGGTGGGGACTGTATCTGCTCTCATAGTTGCAATTTCAGAGGTGGTCAGCTCAGGACAAAAATAATTGAAACATACCAATAAAAAATAAAACTTGCAAGAATGCTATTTAAAGAATTCAAAAGTACATGCAGAATAGCAAGGACTTTAACATAAAATAAAAAGTGTAGCCAAAGACAGATAGATATTTATGTAAAGTGCCTTGAATGATACCAACTGCTACAATTGTGGGAGCTAACTTCCTTGCTGCCATCCTGTATATGTTCTTAACTGGACATGACAAAATAGGATAAATCATTATTCTAATAATGCCTCCATGTACTTAAGAATGTGCTTTCTGATCATTCTCTAGTAGTATTGTACTGTAATGTACTAACCAACATGGAAAGAACAAAAGGGTGGGAATTTAATATGTTTCTGTTGAAAGGCAATACTGTCACCTCTCAAATCAGGGACAAAATAACTTAGTTTTTTAATACCAATAAGCCTGATGATACATCTTGGGAAATCACATGGAATTATTTTAAGCATTGGTTAAGAGAGGTTCTTATTAGTTTGTCTTCCTCAATTAAAAAACAAACAAACACACAAACAGCTAATTGAAAAGCAAGCTTTCTGTTGGATAAAATTCATGAAATTGAGAAAAATTAATTATCAGTAAGTCCAATAAAACCTGGGACCAATGGTCTAAGCTTAAAATAGAGTATGATGTATTAATTACAGCAGAAGTAGAGTCTTCCATCAGAAAGGCAAAGCTTAATTATGTTGACTCTGGTCCCAGGGCGTCAAAGATTCTAGCAATAAGACTAAAACAGAACAGCTCTGCAACCAGCATTATGGCCCTTAAATGACCAGAACATAATAGTGTTATTTCTGGGCACAAACAGATTAATCAGGAATTGTATCATTTTTACATGAAGATTTATGACACTGAACACTGATTTATTAATTTTACCTTATCAAACTTTAGTAAAACTATACAGATCCCATCTGTCCCTCAGAACTTTAGGGACAAGCTTAGTTCAGACACCTCAGAAAGTGAAATGACTGAGGCCTAAAAAAAAATATGAAAAAAATAAATAAATAAAGCACAAGTTCTAGATGGATACTCATCTAATTTTCATCACTTGTTTGCTAAAGACCTTGTACCATGCCTCAAAGAAGTACTTAATGATGCTCTACTACATGGAACTCTGTCTAGTGATATGGCTCATGGTTTAATATCCCTAATCTATAAACCTGGGAAGGATCCTCAAAACTGTAGTAGCTACAGGCCCATCTTGTTTATCAACATGGGTGTTAAAATTCTGGCCAAGGTGTTATCTAATAGGTTGAAAAAAGTAATACATTGTTTGATTACTTCTCAACAAACAGGCTTTATGAAAGGTCAACTTTCTGTAGATAACACCAAGAAAATATTCCATATAATGGAAACTGTCAGTAAATCAAAGGTACCCTGTGGTTTGCTGTCACTAGACATGGAAAAGGCATTTGACCATATATTTGCTTGCCTCACATCTCAGATGTGTTAAAACTTTATCAGTTCCCTGACAAATGTATTAGTTGCATTAAAGAGCTATATAACTCTAGCTCTGCAATAGTTATAAATGGATATACTATGATATACTGAAATGTATCAGCCTGACTTTCACACTCCCAACCCCGGGCGCCCACAACATGGTTGCCCGACATCGGAATTTTACCTGCAGGAAATGTTTTGAGGGGCTTTGCCCCCTGTACCCCCAACACACCCTGTACTTTAGGATTCCTACTCTGCCATGGGTAAAATCCCAATGTCAGGCAACCATGTTTTGGGCACCCAGGGTCAGGAGTGTGAGCGTCAGCCTAATGCATTTCGGCATATCAAATGGATCCCTTACAAACTGACTAATTTCCCCTTATTTTATGGTTAAGAGAGACATACAACAAGGTTACCCTCTTTTGCCATTATTATTGAATTTGACAATAGACTTGTTAGTAAGGAAGCTTAATACTGATGAAGCAATTAGGGCATCTCTATCAAGAGGAAGGAGCAATATACATCAGTCTATGCTGATGATTTGCCTATCTCAGTCTCAGAGCTAGACACTTCTATCCCTAGGATCCTTGAAGTGTCTCAGGACATTGTGAGTATTTCGGGTTATAAGATTAATACTGATAAGTCTTCCTTTCTTCTGCTTAATAGGATGTGTGTTAAGGATGACATTTTGAGATATGGTTTAACATGGGCTCAGAACTGCATAACATACCTTAGCTTAGGGTGAAATTATACAGGGCCATTCAAAAAATCTTGCCTTACTTAAAGCAAACATTCTTGAATCTTTGGTGAGGTGGAACAAAGTGCCCTTGGGAATGTGGTATAGACTAGAAACTATAAAAATGAGGATCTTGCCACAAGTTCATTATTTGTTTATAATGTTACCCGGTCATATTACAAAGAAGTGGATAGAAGGCCTCAACACTCATAGTTCCAAATTCAACTGGAGTTATAAGAAAATCAGATTAGCATACTTTAACTTAACAAGATCCAAAGATAAAGGGGGGCCTTAAGGCCCCAAGCTAATATCTATATTACTTGGCAGCAAGAGTCTCCCAGATTTCAAAGTAGCTGCAATATCCAGTTGATTATATTTATATCCTTAAGTGGGTAAAGATAGAAAGAAAGGTGCTACTAAATCAGGGTGGGGTCTAAATGCTTTACTTTTCACTAAAACAGCTAAACCAGTGAATTCTAAGATTATTTCAGACTCCCTAGGAAGCACAACACCTTAATTATTTACTTAAGCTCAACCTTTCCTCTTCTATGTCACAATCTATTTGAAGCAATTCCAACTTTTCCACTAATAGAACATATCTGGAAAATCCTAATTCTGAAAAGTGGGGGGTTATAAAAGTCAAAGATAATTTAGATTCAGATGCTTTCACTAGTTTCAGCCTATTAGTCAAGAGATTATAAATCCCAGTATCCGATGAAGAATTATACAACAATATTAAAACTGTTCTTGGAGATACACTTAAAGTTAATCTTTACCCTAATAAGAGTATGAAGAACTTTTTGGAATTCTTACAGCTTTCCCTTACAATATCATCATTGCACAATCTTTTTATACATTACCTCAGAGGTCTAGTTGTAAAGCCTTCAAGATGGTGGTCCCAGGAGCAGGAGATAAATACTAACCATTGGGACTGGGCAGAATTGTGGGCTTTTGCAGCTAAAGCTTTTCATACAGTCAACTTAAGATTGCTCAGTTTCACAATATTCCATAATTTGTATTACACTCCTTTTCATATGTTTAAAATGGGTCCTCAAGCTTCCTCAACTTGTAGCAAATATAGTACTGGAAGAGCTTCTTTGCTTCACATGTTCTGGAATTGCCCTGTTATACAAGCTTTATGGGAAGATGCGCAAAGGATGTTTCAAGATATTCCTCTTATTAACAATTAAGTACGCATAGAGAAATATATCTTAGGCTATTTTTCTGAGATACACACTGGTCTCAAGGACAAAACATATTTTCTTTTATTGATTGGTGAATCAGTTAGAAACATTATTCTATAATATTGGTTAGAAAATAAAGCACCCACCTTTCAAAAATGGAGATAAAATTTTATTGAAATTTGAGAACAGAAAAGTTAGCTCTTTCTTTAAAAGAACACGACCATATGTTTAATAAACAACTGGATACCATTTTCAGACTTTCCAGCAGAGAGGACTAAAATTCTATACATATTGACTCTACAGAGTATCCTATGGTATAACTGACCCCTTCCCTAACAACTTAGCATATCATCTCCTATAGGTTCATCTTCTCCCAGTCTGTTTCTCTTTTCAAGTCTATTATTTCTTTTTCCTCTTTATATATTTTTACATGTTCTTTTCTCAAGTTTGATCTTTTCTTTGGTCTCCCTTTTGTATTTCTCTGATTTTATTAATTTCAGGGGAAAACTGTTAATTTTGTTATGCTTTTTCTCAAATACTGTGTTTTTAATGTTGAGTTTAATTTGAGTTCTGATGTGCATGTTAAACTATTTTTTATAGTTTAAATATTTCTAGTTTATATTTTTATAATTCTAATAGACAAAGTTTAGTTGTAGAATGAAACTGAATTTGAATTTTGTTTTGTCTTATTGTCTCAGTAGTATGCATTACTGTAGTATGTTGCTTATTTTAATGACTAAATATTTATTTTGATTGTTTAATAAAATGTTATTGACAAACAAACACCAATTGTGAAACTTTTTGTATCTCATTCTGAGTTAACTTAGTAACCAGTTTAAAACATGAATAGGATGGACAGCTTGAGGGGCCCTGGGGCTCTAGAAGAGCAAGAGGCCCACTAACTCCAGCCTAATGTCAGGTCAGATATGGGGTTAGGTAGAAAATAGGCAGAATGCAGGGTTTTAAATAATTGATTAGCAGTTTTTTTCTTGGGACAATACTAACTGTACAGAAAGTATTTACATAGGTTTTCTAGAAGTGTTATGTTTGTTAAACACAGTGAGGCAAGTGCTATGCATTTTCACATTGTTTTAGCACTTGTATCAGCAAAATGTTAATCAATTTTTAGAGTTAAATAAAATCCTGGAATGGATAGACTATTGAATATTTACCTGCCATTAGAATCTATGGGCTATTTTGTAAAGGGCCAAGAATGACACAAGATACTTGTGACAGAAAACAATGATGCAGTGAGCAAGCTGTATCAAACTTTGCATCATTTCTGCTTTTGTAATGCTGCTTGCATGAAAAACAGAACTGTCTGTGCTAAAATGTCTTGCATCAGGCTTGTATCACAAAAACTGGTTGTGCCATGTGGCAACAGGGCTTGCATCAAAAAATGATGCACCATCCCCTTTTTGGGGATTTTCTAAGGTGGAAGCTGTTGACACTGTGTCAAAGATGAATGCTATTGTTAGATCAGCCAGAGTTGGTCTGACACTAAAGCTTATACAGAGGCCCACAGCAGGTAGGCAGACCTGACTATGGTACTATGTATGGCATTCTGCTGCAGGAGCCCTGGACTGTAGACATTGTAATGCCATTTGTACCATGTAAAATATTGCTTCAAGAAGCCATTTCATCCATCGTCATTTTTTTACTCAGCTTGCATTATTTTTCACTCCATGCATGATATTTTTGACTCAACTTGCATCATTTTTGTTCCATCTCACTCACACATTGTATTTTTGACTCAACTGCCTCACTTTTGTTCCATCTGACTTATGCATTGTATTTTTGACTTAACTTGTGTCATTTTTGTTCCATCTCACTCCATGCATCATATTTTTGACTCAACTTGTGCCATTCTGAACTTAAGTCATTCTCAACTCATCAGTCATATTTTTGATGCAGCCATCCTCTTGAATAATTCTGTAAGACTTTGTCACCGAGAACACTTTTCTAGCAAAATATGGTGCACAGTATTTGGCACACCTGGATTTGATGCAAAGTGGCTGTTTGATGCACCTTATGTTGGTCTAAATGCCTTTGAAAATCTAGCCTTGTGTATTTGTGTGTCTATGAGGTGTCCCTATCACAAAATCACCACAACAGCTGGCATTAATTGGCACCCATGTTGTCAGTATCATATGGGAGGCTCAGGACTGAATCAGCAAAGGGTCTGAAACATCCTCTCAGTCACTAGAAGTGACCCTTCCATAACAGAGTTGAGGTACATTTGAGGAGCTAAGTGGGAAATGTGCCATAAGGCAGCCATTAGTATGTGTGTGATGTGGATAAACAGGCAATTTTGATTTGCAGTGCTGAACATGTGGTGCCTTTTATGAGTATAAATTTTATGTAATTGATTCTAATATCAAATAGTGAACATCCCACTGTACTGGCATCTAAATGTGCTGTCACTTGCCCCATGAAATACTTGTTCATAGTTACAGATGTGATAGCCAGGATGCAATGCAGAAATGCTGCAGAATATTACAGAATGCTGCAGTTTACTACAGGGGCCTTTGTAAGTCACTGGTAATTAAGCCCTTTTGCCATGCAGAATTTTGGGACATGTTATTACTGCACATTACTGCACTTCATCGTGGCTGACTCCACTGCACATATTCCATGGGGAAGACCAAATGAGTAATACAGCGGGTGGCAACAGTTCCAAGATGGAAAAAGAAATCATTTGACAGATTCTGATGCAGGTTTTATCACTTAACAACTATAGAGTATGATTTACAATATGGGAAACAAATCCCTGTAAACACTTTTTTCAATAAAAGAGGATTTTAGGTATTTAAAAAGACAAAAAACCTCCGCACAAAAGTACTGTGGCAAGGGTTACCCAAAAAGGGCATTGGCATCATGCATTCCTGCTTGAAGCCAAACCAGCAGAATGTTTCATGGTGATTTGCATTTACATACCATGATGCTTCGCAATTTGGGGGTATGTACGATTTTATATTTTTTAAGTACATTTGAAGGCAGCTTACCTTAGAGGCAGATGGAAAAAGAGTCAGATATGGGTAAAGAATATAAGGGGGTAACACATTTGCAATTCGTCTTGTTTCTGTATATCTCTCCCAAACCACATACATACACACACACACACACACACACACACACACGCACACACACACTCATTCAAGCACTCATTCATGCACTCACACATGCACTCATGCCCCCCCCCACAAACAAACTTTAAACCCAGTGCAAAACATCATAGGTACAAATATCTTTGCATGAGGGGTAGGCTAACAAGGCTGTACCAAAATAAACATTGCATTTTTAAAGATTTATTCATCTGTTGTAGCTATGGCAGATAGCAGCAATCTTCAGACACATGATTAATCTCTCAGAGCATTAAAGGCATTTAGTAAACTCAAAGACAGAATATCCGAGAGGTAGACTGGAAACAAGCAGTATGTGAAATCCATAAAGGATACAAGGAGAGAATACATTAGTCCTGAGTGTCTTTTAACATCTAAGGAACATTAGCTGAATTACAGTATCACTTCAGATCACACACACACACACACACTACACTCAGGTCCCCCAAACCCAGTACATATCATCATAGTTATGCAGATCCTTGTCTAGTGTAACAGGCTGGCAAGGTTTTGCCAAAACAAACATCACCTTTTATACAGACTTTTACATCTGCTACTGCTAAGGCTGAGAGAAACAAACTGCAGACATGTGTTTTGTCCATTTTGCATTCCAATCATGGCAGTTCAGTTACTGCCCCATCCAAATATCATGTTAGCCTTGAACATTTTAAGCATTTAATACACTTTGAAGTAGCATACCAGTTAGGCAAATTAAAAGAGTACAGTATGTAGGATCCATACAAGATGCAGGGAGAGAACACATTAGTCCAGCATGGCTTCTATTATATGAGGCACATCAGCTGGACTAGATTCCTTGTCCCTCCTGAAGATCTGGCAATCCTAGTGCATGCATTTGTGATGTTCTGAAATGGCTACTCTAATGCTCTGTACCTCAAAGTCAGAGAAGATATACTTTGGTGCCTGCAGCTAGTGCATAATGTAGCCTTCCAAGGGGTATCACATAATATGGATGAATGCAGAAGAGCAAGCCCAAAGTACAGCAAATGTAAAACGGTAAGTACCGGAATGGCAATTCCAGTATTCCCTTACCCCGAGGTGCTCTGACCTCAGAGTTAGATATTAAATAAAGGGGAGTGCAGGGGGTGAAGCCCCCCCACAGGAAAATCATGGTTGCCATTCCGGTCCTCCATTTTATCCATTCGCTGGTATGGGCTCGCTCTTTTGGATTTTCCCATATCACATGGAACTCTTCCAAGGACGTGTCCTATCTCCACAGTGCTGCATGATCTGCATTAACTGCCAGTTAAGTGGTACATCTCTTCCAATGTTGCCTTCCCATTATTTAAACCTGAATAGTGCACAGTTTTCAGCACACTGACTGCTGACAATTAGTTTCACTTTTTCTGCATTAGAATCCCTTTTCTGCCTCTGAGGTTCCTCTTTAATATTCTACCTTTGGACAACAATACTCATCTGCCTCCACTGGAATCCTTATGTCCAGCACATGTAATGTTTGTAATGTTTCTACATGTGAGACTTTTTCTATGATATATTTTTTTTTAATTTATTTAAGCTCTACATATTTATATTTCAATGCTTGCACTTCAGGGATTCACTGTGTTTGTATTTGGCATCTAAGTGAATAAGTAATAATAATATATGTACCTTAAAATAAGCTACATAAATTGCACTGGTTTATGTACTACTGGCCACTCCTGCTGAAGAAGACTAATTCCAAATCAAAGTGCTGGGGATCAGTTGTCACATTTTTTGCTATGGAATACTAAATTGTTGGCTCATCACAGTTTTGACTCTGTTCTTTATTTGTAGTTTTTGCAGCTTTAAAGTTTTGCCCTTCATGTTGTTTTTCATGTTCTTGCACTTGCATCTCTTGACTGAATCATCTGCATTGCTCCGAAGGGCTAGTTTTCATATTTGATCTAGACTTATACAGCCCTACATGGGTTGGGATCTGGATATCTGGCTAAGCTCCTGCAAACTCATTCATCTTGTCACCCTCTCTGCTCCACTGAGGTGGTGGAACTCTTGTTGATACCAAGGGCCAGGCTGAAAACCTTGAGAGATCAGGCCTTTGAGGTGGCTGGCCAAGTTTCCTGGAACTCACTAACAAGGGTCCATGAAGAGAACTGCCTTGAAGGAGGCCTTTAAAAGAGGTCAGAAATTCACCTGTGTAAACAGGCATTTGATGATTACAAAAAGTAATTGCTTCTTATCTCATCTCAGCTGTTTCATGAATAATTAGTTAATGTTAAATTATATACCTGGTTTTATGCATGCTTTGAAAATGAGTTGGAAAATTCCCAATCTCTGATAGACTCAGACCCTCAGTTAGAGGTGCATTTATGTGTCAACAGAGACTTGGTAAAAACAAGTTAGGTATCACCCTGATTGTTTGCCCACTGAATCAATGTCCCAAACAGAATGTTGAGATTAGCTGTTGTAGCTATTTTTTTCTCTCAGTTAGCAAACTTACAACACACTACCTCTGCTCACCTTTACTATTTAAAACAGGCCATATTATTTATTCACCTATGTTCTGAACTTCTTAGATACCACCATCATTTTCTGCAAAGGCAATCCCTGCTCATGACCAATAGTCCCACTCTGTGGTGCAACAGAATAAGCACAAATTTTCTTGCCATGCTTAATCTACCATTTGCTCAGTTTGCTATTTCTGACTAGGCTCACTGTAATTTCCCCATCAACACTGTTTGTCTCTACTGATTGAGGACCAGACTCACTGTGTCTTGCCATGGTACTCCACATAAACAAATACTGGACTAAACAAAACTGCCAAAACAAAAGTAAAAAGAAAGCAAGTGTAAAACAAATAGGCTTTCACCCAAAACCAAACAGACTGGTAGCAAATCCATGTAGCAGCAGCACCCTCTATGGGCAATTGCTCAAATGAAGGACTACTTTAAAATAAACTTTTTAATGAAATACATTTCTGCAGGTTTTTTGATCTTTAAAAATTGTATTCTATTTAAAAAATAATTTACAAATACACATTTTCTAAGCACAATACTACATTTCAGGGTGCACAGTATGGGCTATACCTGCCCTTCCAGGGGCTATAAGGCCCTCTGCCTGTGGCATTGTGCCTTATTACAACCCATGCAGGTGGGTAAAACACAGTACTACCCTTTCATCATGTATTATTGCTTGCTTAACTTATTCCTGGCCTGGACTGTGAAGCACCCTGAGACACAGGGGAAGGGTGCGGTGCCAATATAAATGAAATCTACTATTACATTTCCAAATTGTTTGGATTCTGTATATAGAAACTTAGAAACAGACAATGATGGCAGAAAAAGATCAAGGATCCATTTAGTCTGCCATAATTCCCTATCTGCCCCAGAACCTATTGTCCATATGGAATTTTATCCCTCCCTGTCAACCCTCCTGCTCCCCTCCCTACTGTTACTGACCTGAGTAACCACCAAACCCTTTACTCAGTCCCAGCCCAGCTTTAAACAATTTATGGTCTTGGCATCCACCACATTCACTGGCAGATGGTTCCTATTTTGTATAAACAAACTTTATTGATTTTAGTTCTCCATCAACATGCATATCATATAATACAGTCATACATTCACGGAGAATAAAACCAAAAAAAAACAAAAGGGCACTATCCTACACTGGGGGGCAGTACCACTGATATCCCTTCCAGTGAAGCATCTCAAAATCATTAAATGTCACCAGCATTTTCATTTACCAAAAGTAGAGTAAGTAAGTAATACTTTATTTCTATTATGGCGCCCAATCCAGGATGCTCTGGGAGCCATTACAAATCAAAATCAGGGTTCGGACAACACAAACAATATTAATACAATTACTAAAACTGGGTATATATAAAATAACTTGAAAATTGTCATAAATTGTCATAAAATGCTTTATTAGAAAGATAGGTGCTCAGGCCCCCTTTAAATGCTTCCACCATTGGGGCCTCTCTCAAGGGTCTTGGCAGCAAATTCCAGAGGGCCGGGCTGGCCACCTCAAAGGAATGATCCCCCAAGGTTTTCAGCCTGGCCCTTGGAATCACCAGGAGTCCCTCAGTGGAGGAGTGAAAGGAACATACCAACTGGAGTTAGATCAGACAGGTAACCAGGGCCAAGGCCATTTAGGGCCTTGTAGGTGAGCAAGCCCACCTTTAACAATAATAATAATAATAATATTAGACTTTATTTGTTGCAAGTGCAATTCAACACATATCAAAGGACTTTTACAATAAAACTTTAAAAACTGTAAAATTCCAAAATTTAAAACAACCGTACTATCAGAGCTCCCACAACTAATGTTTAGGATAGGCAAGCAAAAACAGGAATGTTTTCAGAGCAGCTTTGAAGTTCTCCATGGTTTGGCACCCCCTTATCCAATGAGGCAGAGAATTCCACAGGGAAGGAGTCACAAATGTAAATGCTCGGGCTCCAGAGGTCTTTAAATGAACCCTAGGAATCTCTAGCAATCCCTCATTGGTGGAGCGGAGTTGTCGGAGGGGTCTGTAGGGACGAGGAGCTCTTGCAGGTAATTCAGTTCCAGTTCATGTAGGGCTTTGTAGGTCAGTAAGTTGACCTTGAAGGTGATCCACCACTGAATTTAAGATGATCCTCCACCTGACAGGCAGCCAGTGCAGATCCTGCAGGACCGAGGTCACATGACAGAACTTTGGTAAGTGCATCAGCAGCCTGGCTGCCATGTTCTGCACTAGCTGCAGTCAGTGGAGGATCCTTCCATTGACCCCAAAGTACAGAGCATTACAGTAGTCCAGCCTGGAAGTCACACAGGCCTGTACCAGTGATGGCAAGTCTTCAGGCAGAATCAGGAGTTTAATTCGGACAATATTCCTTAAATGGTAAAACCCACGTTTGATGACAGATGATACCTGGGCTTCCAGAGTCAGTCTGTCATCAAGGATAATGCACAAATGTTTCACACTGAGGGAAACCATCAATGGGGTGGATCCCAGGACCAAACCTGTTACCACTCTGGAGGCTTTCCCATCATGCCATTGACCAGGCTCAGTCATTACCACTTCTGTCTTATCGGGGTTCAGCCTCAGCCAGTTTGAGGACATTGATTCCTGAATCTCAGCCAGGCATTTATTTAGTACTTCAATGGCATTTTCAGCTACAGGGGCAAATTAATAATACAGTTGGGTGTCATCTGCATAGCAGTGGAACCCCAGATGGTATTGTCCAAAGAGCTCTCCCAGGGGCAGCATGTACACCATGAACAACATCGACAAATGGATTGAACCTTGAGGCACTCCACATGACAGGGGCTTCTAGGAGGAAGAGAAATGCCCCATCACCACTCTTTGCCTCCTGTCAGAGAGATAGGACTCAAAATCACTTGATGACTATTCTGGTGAGTCCACAACATACTCTAAGGCAATCCAATAGCACAGTGTGGTCTATGGTGTCAAATGCTAAGGAGAAATTGAAGAGAACAAGAATTGACCATTCTCCTCTGTCCTTTGCCCTGAGGAAGTCATTCTGCACTCAAACTAATGCCGTCTCAGTGCTATGCCTACCTCTAAAGCCGGACTGGAATGACTCATAGATGTCAAAGGCCAAGAGGTGTGCCTTGAGCTGCAGAGCCACTACTTTCTAGACAACCTTCCCTAAAAATGGAAGGTTGGAGATGGGTCTATAATTCACCAGGACATCCAGGTTGAGTGATAGTTTCTTCTGAAGGGTCCTCACTAGCGCCTTCTTCAAGGTGCCGGGGAAGCATCCCTCTGAGAATGAACACCAGACTATCCCGGCAAACAGTGGACCAATGGCTTTGGCCCCTCCCAACAGGAGACAGGTCAGGCCATGGTCCAGTTTACAGTATATGCCTCCTACATTTCCAAGTTTTGTTAATGTTAAAACATCAACAAAACTTTCTTTCTACCATATGTTTCATGCCACTGTTCTCCACTGATGTGCAGAAATCTGAATGAGGAAAATTAACTTAGTGCAAACTGTAAATTATTTTCTTAGAACATACAAAAACTACTACTGAACAGCTCTAAATAGAAGATTTTTACATTAACTAAGGCAGTGTTATGCCTAGAAGGAATTTAACCAAGATCCAACAGATGCAGAGTCAACTCACATTGGGTGGTAGACATGCATTATAAGGGTACTGTGTGTCTCCTCAGGCTGATTTCTACTTTCTATAGGTGTCAACGACAGGTTCATTGTATGGTGAGTAGTGGTCTACCCTGTTCCTAAGTATCACTGGTAGTCCATTGTACCCTCACGGCCCCGTGGTTTTGAAACACCAGTCCACTCCACTTAGGTCTTTGTTACATATTGTACCTGTATCAAGGGGGCCCATCCCTATTCATAATTGTGTCCAGTTCCCCTGCTGTTGTGCAGCACCCAGATATAACCAGCTTCCTTAGTGATCCCTTCCTTCCATTGCGCAGTGGTTGGGGAAGTGGGCTTCCCCCAAACCATCAGAATTTGCCTTTTTGCCCCCATAGGTGCTGAATAAAGAAAGCAGAGCATGGATTGTTGTACCCCCCAAGGGTGTTGTACCCCAAAACCCAAAGAACTGGCATCTTTGGCAAATGTATCTGTGTTCCCTGCTGTAGGGCTTCTGTCATTCCATCCCAAAACTTCTGTAGCATTGGGCATTTCCACAGAATGTGGGCTATGACACCTTTCTACTGATGACACAGCCAGCATCTGTTAGAGTGTTTCAGGCCCATTTTAATCAACTTCTCAGGTGTCCTGTCTCAGCACCCCAGGATTTTTTTCTGCATAAGTTGTAGTTTGGGGTCTGCAGTATTGGTATGAGCCCAATCCCATTTGTCCCATCTCTGTGGGTTAATAGAAACACCCAGGGGCCATATTCACAAAACTTTGCCTCGTCGCAAACCTAGTTTGCATGGTACAAACTAGCATTTGCACCTAGCTGGTACTCTCAAACTGGGTTTGTGCCGGGGCAAAGTTCTGAGTGCAAATGAGGGGGAGGGGGCCTGCATATTGGTGCTGTTCAACTCGCAAAGTATTTGCCCTGTGCAAGGGCCTCTTGAGTGGTCCCCTTGTGGCTGGTGGGAGGAAGTACAGCAGCCCCCTCACCCCATTGCCAATCACCAGCCTGAGACAAAAAAAGGATGCCTCTCTGGTGGTCAAGTGTCCCTACCCCTGGCCGATCACTGGCCCAGTACTTATTATAGAAATCCTCTTGTGGTCTAGTGTCCCTCCCCCACTGCTGATCACCAGACCAATACCTATTATAGAAAGTCCCTGGTGGTCTAGTGTTTCCCCCACTGATCGCTGTTCTGGCACTAATAAAAAAGATATTCCTGGTGGTCCCTCCCCATTCTAGATTCACTGATCACCATCCCATTACTAATCACTAAATGACATCCTTGCTGGTCCAGTGGTCCCTCTCCTTCCCCAGTCGCTGTTCCCATGATAAACCTACAAACATCTCCAGTGGTTCCCCCATCTCAAATCAGCTGGTCATATGGAAATGAAATGTCCATGGTGGTCTAGTGGACCCCCACCCTGGCAGGTAGTGCCCCAACACCCTGCTCCCCCATCTCAAAACTAAGATTGTGAGTAGCACAGCCTTCCTCTCTCCACCATAGCCAGCCACCAATTGAGCTGTCAATGGAGCACGTACTGTATACAGTATATGGTCCATTGACAGCTCAGTCAGTGACCAGCTATGGTGGAGAGAGCAGCACTGTGCTGGTTGCTGGCTCGGTTTCGGGATGGGGAGAGCAGGGTGGTGGGACACTGCCTGCCAGGTTGGGGGGGATCACCATCAACATTTCATTCCTATATAACCAGCAGATTGGGGATGGGGGTACCACTGGAGATGTTTGTAGGTTTACCATAGGCATGACGCTCAATGATCGGAGATGGGGTGGGACCACTAGACCACCAATAAAATAATTTGGTGATTCATAATGGGATGGTGATCAGCAATATGGAATGGGGAGGAACCACTGGACCACCAGGGACATATTTTTTATTAGTGCCACAATGTTGATCAGTGGAGGGGGAAACACTAGACCACCAGGGACTTTCTATAATATGTGTTGGGCTGGGGATTGGATAGGGGGTGGGACACTGGACCACCAGAGAATTTCTATTATATAGATTGGGAGAGCAATTGACCTGTGGGAGGGACACTAGACCACCAGGGAATTTCTATTATATATATTTAGCTGGCGGTCAACGAGGGTGAGGGCACTAGACCACTAACATACTAAAATGCCAGCAGAATAGGCCTAACGGTCTTTCGTGTCTGCTCGTTTGGTCAGCCTCCACCCTGGGTGCTGACCTTGCTGTCCCCCTCGCCTTCTCTGGCTTCTCCCTTCCCAGTTCCGGATATTCTTGCTGCATTGGATTTTGCTTCCAGAACCCTTCCCCTGTACCTGTCCCACCCCCTCTTGAACCCCTCCACTGTCTCTGCCTCCACCAGCCCCCTAGGCAGTGCATTCCATGGCTCCACCACCCTCTCAGTGAAGTAGCACCTCCTCCTTTCTCCCCTGAATCTTCCCCCCTCCAGCTTCCACCCATGCGCTGTAGTGGCCCCCTCCTCCTTCCTTCAAAGCACCCTGACTGTTCCTCCCCTAGTTACCCTCTTCATGTACCTGAAGACCTCTATCATGTCCACCTGGTCCTTCTCTCTTCCAATGTGTACATATTTAGCTCTTCAAGCCTCTCCTCATAGGTCCTGTCCCCCAAGCCCCAAATCATTTTGGTTGCCCTCCTCTGGACCCTTTCCAGGAGGTTAATGTCCCTCTTTAAGTGTGGCCTCCAAAACTGCACGCAGTACTCAAGGTGCTGCCTCACCAAGCAGTTATACAGAGGGAGTATCACTTCCCTCCTTCTGGAGGTGATCCCCCTAACAATGCATCCCAGCATCCTGTTGGCCTTGGCTGTGCCCTCCTACAAGTCTCAGAGTTGTTCATCTTGACATCCACCACCACCCCCAGGTCCCTCTCAGCCATCAAGACTTGTAGCATTCCCCCCCCCAGGTGTACACTTTGCCTGGGTTTCTGGTCCCCAGGTGCAGTACCTTGCATTTCCCTGCATTGAACCTCAGCTTCCACTTTCTAGACCATCTTTCCAGAGCCTCCAGGTCCCCCTGTAGGACCAACCTCCCCTCCTCCCCATCTACCACTGCCCCCAGTTTCGAGTCATCTGCAAAGAGACTCATCTCACTCCTGATTCCTGTCCTTATGTCAGAGACGTAGGCGTTGAACAGAAGTGGCCCAAGGACTGATCCCTGTGGGACCCCACTAATGACCCTCCTTGGGGATGAGACTATCCCCGCCAACTTTGACCCTCTGGGTCCAGTTCTGGAGCCAATTGCCTATCCATCTGATCATCTGGTTCCCCACCCCCATTTCTCCTAATTTATCCAACAGGCCCACGTGAGGAACAGAGTCAAATGCCTTGCTGAAGTCTAGAAAGAGGACGTCCACTGGTCTACCCAGGTCCAAGGCACTAGTCACCCAGTCATAGAACTCTACCTGGTTTGTCTGACACGATTTCCCTGGGATGAATCCATGCTGTCTATCATCCAGGCACCCTGACTTATCCAGGTCCCCCCCCAGCCTCTCTTGACAATGCCCTCCATCACCTTGCCCACCACCGATGTCAGGCTGACAGGCCTGTAGTTCCCTGCCACCTCCCTTGATCCCCCCTTGTGGATAGGCACTATATGTGCCACCATCCAGTCTTGGGGCACCCACCCTGTCCTCAGAGAGATGGTGAAAAGCTCCACCAGGGGTTTCGCCAGGACATCCACAAGTTCCTTCAGCACTCTGGGATGTAATTTATTTGGCCCCGGTGCTTTCTCCATCTTAAGGGAGCTGAGGGCTTCCCTCACTCTCTCTGCTGTGATTTCCACTTCTGGTACCTCTTCTCCCTGCTTAGCCCTCCCCCCACCTGCCAGTGATACCTCCCGCTCTCCCCAGACCTGCCGCTCGGTAAGGGTCCCCCCCTCCTCAGTATCTCTGTCTCCTCCCATGTATGATGCAGCACCCCCATTTTCCTTGGTGAAAACTGAGGTGAAGTACTCATTTAGTACCTCAGCCTGCTCCCATGGGTCTTGTGCCCATCTCTCCCCTGATTTAATTCTGCTAATCTGCCCCTTCACCCTTCATTTTTCCCCAATGTATCTAAAGAACCCCTTGTTCCCTCTCCTAGTTTCCCTGGCCAGGTTATGCTCCTTCCTTGCCTTAGTCGCCCTCACCACCCTAGTGGCCCTTCTAGCCTTCAGCTCATACTCCCCTCGATCCCTTTCACTCCTTGAGCACTTGAATTGCTTATAGGCTGCCTTCTTTCCCTGGACCACCTCCTGGACCTCCCTGGTCCACCAGCAGGGTTTTTGGGCCCTACCGCATTTTCGTCTTACTCTTGCACAGGTGCTGGTAGCATCCTGCACCCCTCTCCTGATGATTTCCCACCTACTATCAGCGTCCATGTCTGACCCTTTCCCATCCAAATGCTGCTTAAGGATCCTTCCCATTTCCTTAAAATCCGCCCCCCCTGAAGTTGGTTACTTCTGTCTTTGTGCAGCCTTCTACCCACTAGACCACCAGGGAATTTTGATAATATCTATTGGGCCAACAATTTGCCTAGGGGAGCTCTAGCCACCATGGACTGCAGCTGTGTGTTCGATGAGGGCAAGGAGATTGCACCAAGCCACCTGTAGCCTATGCAAATGTGCTTATAATGGGCATGCAAATGGCCATCTAGCACCCTGCATGCCCAATGGGATCATTAGCATGGCTGCTTCAGTGAATTACAAATCACACATGGGCACTATCCATTTTAGGATCATTCACTTGGTTACAGGTTGGGTGGGACTAGTGGGATGGCACAGGCTATAATGGGGTTACTGCCAATGTGAACTAGTCCTATTCACAGTCGGATAGTGCGGTGTGCTATCTTTCTATGAATAGCACATTTTTACAACTGGGCAATCACAAATCGCAAAATAAACTTTTGGTTTGCCATTTGTGATTTTTTTGTGAATCTGGCCCCAGGTCTTCTTCCTAATATGACCTATGAAGTTCCCAGCTTGACTGGTTATGCATTTGTAGATGTTTGTATAGAAGCCCTTCTTTCACTACTGGTGACTTAAGCCAGACCTCTATAGTCAAATATAAGCCCTTTTGCAAGTTGAAGGTTCCCTTGGTCAGAAAGGGTTGGAGAGCATACCTTAACTGCAGGAATCTCCAATAAGTAGTTGTTCCACTTTACATAAAGTAGGCCTCTGGCTTTCCAGGCAGGCCACTGTATGGGTGACCTTTCTATGAGGCAGTATAGCGCAGTGGGTTAAGGTTCTGAGCTGCAGGTCTGGAGACTTAGGTTTGAATCCCACAGCCACCTAGGTGCATACTGTGTGATCCTGAGCAAGTCACTTAACTTCCTTGTGCTCAAAGGTCGCATCTGAAAACAAGCTTCAGCTTAGTGTACTACTCCTGGTTAAACAATGTTCCCTTCCCCCTTCCCTATGTTCTATTGTGAATTACCACATAATAGTTTCCACTTCACAAAGAATTGATTTTTCTACCCATTTAATTTACAGAATTGTAGCCATTCTTTCCTAGTGTGTAACATGGGTGGTGTTTGAGTATCCTTATGCCTCAGGGGATCCCTGAGAGTCAGGAAAATTTGTTGGATGCCTAACACTTCTTGCTCTAGTTCTACCCAGAGGGGGTTACTGGCATATTGGAGGTGAGTCAGTGTAATGCCTTGCCCAATATTGGTGCCCTGTGGTAATTTTACATCCAGAGGAGATTCCACCCCCCTGTATTTGGGGATTGCCAATGGCAGACTTCCCACACAATATAAAATCTGTGGTAACCCTATCATTTCAAATGCTGCAATGTGGCCTGGGAGGGACACATTTAGTTTGCCCCATCTGCCTATATCACTACTAAGGGTGTTGAATAGGGGAGAGAGGTTTGCTTTTATTAAACCCTGAGTAGAGGGAGTGATCTGCATCCCCAAGTACTGTATCCCTCAATGAGCCCACTTTAGTGTATGGGTAAAGTGGCTTAGCGTGGCCTATGCCTTTCCTATGACTGTCATGATTTCCGATTTGTCCAAGTTTACTCTTAGCCCAGAAATGAACCCCAAATCCTTTAGGATCTGTAGTGCTTTGGGGAGGGAACTCTACAGATTCCAAAGTCAGCAGAAGGTCATCAGCATAGAGAAGAGCTGGGTATTGTTTAGAGCCCACGGTTATGCCCCTGACCTCTTTATGCTGCCTCAACACTGCACTACCTCCAATAATATGCTGTTAGCTAGGACTGCTAACCTTGGGGAGCAGTACCATGTCTGAATCAAGATATCCTGGCCCAATTCAAAACTTATATAGAATATGACAAAGGTACCCCCTCCCCCACTTCACTGAATCAAATGCCTTTTTTTTGCATGTATTGCCACCTCCACGGTAGTGGTGGAGGAATGATTAGCTGTGTGATGTAGGTTTAACAGCATGTGCATGTTATCCCTGTGATATAAATCAGTACTTAACCTATCTGGACCTGGGCCATCCTTGCAGCTAAACCAGTAATTGCCTTGAAAATTTCTGTGGGTGTAACTTCCTTGTCCATTTCCTCCATTACCCTGGTTGCAGCTTGGGAATTGTACTCATGGCAAGAAGGATTCAATGAATTATGGACAGCATGCACTTGCTGAGGCATAGAGTTTCATATAGTACTCACGGAACGCCTGTCTAATAAACTCAGGATCGAAGGATACCATTTCTTGGTGCAGTTTAATCTGAGGGATTTGAATTTCTGCTTTTCTCTTACTAAGTCTGTAGGCTAACAGTTTGCCAGCTTTCCCTCTATTTTCCCAGTAGTGTTTTCTGAGAAGGAAGAGGGCATGTTCTGCGTGTTGGTGGTGAATCTTATTTATTTTATATTTCAGTGCTGTTAGCTCCCATGTCTCCTGCTCAGATTAATATTGCCATTGGTAGTATGCCTGTTCTGCCACCCTTAGATGTGCTATGAATTTTGCCAGTTCCTGCTTTTTCAGTTTGTTTTGCCTGGCTGCATAGCTAATAATTCTACTTCTCACATATGCTTGAAAGGCATCACATTGCATGGAGTGGGAAGTATCAGGGATGTGATTGTGCACAAAGAATTGTTTAATTTACCCTGCCAGTCACTCATAAAAGTGTGGAGAATAGAGCAATAGGGGACTGAATCTCCATCTTGTGGTCTTAGGCTGTATATCTGAAAGAAGAAAAATAACAGTACTGGGGCATGGTCTGACAAGACAAGGGGGTATACAGTGATCTCACAGATCTCAGACATGGAACTGGCACTGATAAGGAAATAGTCAAGGCAGCTACCAGACCTGTGCCTTGTCACTATATGGGTAAAGTAACACGCTGTGAGGTGCAGCAGCCACCAAGTTTCCACCAACCCAAGCTCCTGCCTGAAGGCTTGGACAGGTACTCTGGCATGAATGTGGTAAGTGGCTTCCTGTTCCACAGGGTTTCTGTCTAGCAATGGGTCCCATATCAGGTTAATGTCCCCCCTCCCAGAATGATGGATGCATTCTTATTATCTAAATTTGTGATTTGCTGGCCAAGCCGAAAGAAGAACTGAGCATATCCACATTCAGGCCATAGATGGTCTCAATACTGCTTTCCCTGCCTTGCAGCTTTTTCTTGACCAGCATCCACATCCTTTGATTATCCATGATTGTTGTATCCACTACTATCTGAGAACCTCTCTTGAGTAAGGTGGAGACACCCGTCTTTTTTCTGCTGCTACAGCTCAAGAACTCCTGTCCAAACTACCCCCTCACTAACTTGGCAGCTTCTCCTAGTAGCAGGTGAATTTCTTGTAAAAGGGCTATACCTCTATTAACCAAATGAAGATAGTTTCATATTTTTTTCTGTTATTAGGGTGATTAATGTCCTATACATTCCACATAATAATGTTTAGGTCAGCCATTGTATGGGTTTGTTCTGGCCTGTTGCATGAAGTGTATATTGAGATATGCACCCTTACCTTGAATATGATCCCTGTAGAAACTGCCATGTGGGGATGGTGCCTTGATCTCAGACAGCTGATAACATTTGACCACATTCTGTCTGTGTACAATGTATAAAAAAGAGCAGAACCATTTACCATATTCAACAAAGTGTCAGCAAATGCACTCTGCATTGCCTCCAACCTTGGGAGGCCATACTTTGCATCATGTGTAATAACACAGAATATAGCCCCACCTCACTTGAGAAACTACTAAAATATAAGCAGTGGGTTAGGTAACAACACTCTACTGACCATGAGGTTTGGCTCCGGGAGAAGAAACTACAATGCTCCAATCCCTTGTCTCATGTCAGTTGTGCCTTCTACACTACATGCAAATGGAGTGATTGCTAAGTTTGCATCCCACTGTCCATCAGAAGGTACTGTGGACTTGCCATTAATAAAAGCAGTATGAGAAAGCAGTCATTGCTACGAGGTTTTGAGTGCCCTGATGTATACCCAACCAAAATGGCTCCTGTGCGCTGATCCCAGCTGATCTGAGGGGAGGAGGGAGGAATGGTGTATAATACCCCAGTCTGAGAGGCCAGTGTGCCTATCATATTGAGTTGCCAGACCCTAGTACAGGCTCTGACACCCTTTTTATACAAGCACTGTTTCTATGGTCTTGGTCGTGTACTTGTTCGGACTTCCTTACCCCCCAGGTCTCTGTCATGATGCACCAGCCTTGAATCCAGAAAGCAGTTGATCTAGAGGGGCGGGAGAGTGGAGACCCTACAGGTGATTCAGACTCCTTTAGTAAAATGCTCCTAAGAGAATGGTATCAGCAACAGCATCGTCCCATCCCCGCTGTTGTGGGGATGTGGGCAGAGACAAGAGAGAGAGAGAGAGAGAGAGAGCAGACACCGCTTCCTTAAATCAAGGAGGTTATTTTCTAGACTACACTGAATTGAATTATTACTTTTTGGACATGTGTATTTAACTAGTATTGATACTGTTTTTGGGGTTGACTTTTCTTAGTTTTAACTTTAATTTTCCAGGGAGCAACTGTAACTGGGAGATATTTGCAGTCATTTGTGACTAGACCTGTTACTTAACCTCTGTGAAATAGGTGTCTGAAAGGAAGGAAGGCACTCCCAGGGTCAGAGTTGTAGTTGATTGTTCCTGACGGCATAGGTTTACTCCCTCCCACCCTTCCCCTCACCCCAAGCACATAACTTCCTTTATAGCAGGGGTTCTGACATCACTTCCCCAAAACTGCTAACAACATACACCTGTTCATATCCTTAAAGGCACAGCACAATGCATAGGGGGTAGAGACACTCACAAGCTTGCACACACTAAAACAAGAACAAAAAAACAAAACAAAACAAAAGCATCTAGAACAGGAAGGGACACAGACATGTGGAGAGTGGTGGAATGCACTGGCTTTGGAGCAGCAGTCTTCTGGGAGACTTTCAGGAGACTGCATTGCTGCCCTATTTGCAGGCACCCCTCTGGTCTGAGGGAGGAGGTCATTCATCTCCATGCTGACCTGACAAGGATTCAAGAAACCTGCTCCCCCCCAGGGACCATCCAGGCTACCATCACTACCTCAGAGGTTGCCAAGAAAGAGGAATGGTTTGACCACAGTGTGCTCAGGGAGCATGAGGGTGGTGGAACTGAGGCACATACCTCCAGTTGTCCCTCTCCACAATTCATTTACCACTTTGGCAGAGCATGGTTTCTCTATGGAGGCACCTGCAGTGGAGACCAAGGAGGATTCTGGGAACCTCCACAATGGAGACCCACAGGAGGGTGGCACAGGACCACACAGGGGAAGGAAACAACTCCTGGTGGGGGACTCAATTGCTAGGGGGGTAGAACTGGAGGGGCAATGGGAAAGGGAGGTAAGGTGCCTGCCCAGCGCCATGGCTTCGAGGGACAGGAAATGAATCCTCAGGATTGTGGGAGCAGCTTCAAGGGAGAGTAAGCTGGATGTCATTATCCACCTAGCGATTAATGACCTGGCTGCGATTGGGATCAGAGCAGTTCAACAGGAGTTTGTGGAGTTGGGGAGGGGCCTTACACAAGTAGGACACACTGTAACTTTCTTGGAAGTGCTACCCATCTGTGGCATGGATGAGGCTAGGGTACTCCACAACATGGGATTCAATGACTGGTTCATAAACTGGTAAAGAACTCTGGGATTTAGCTTCACTGGGGACTAGGGCTCCACCTGGAGGGATGCAGGCCTATACAGGCATGATGGTCTGCATCTATCCAGGAGGGGAACCAAGATCCTAGGTGATAGGTTTGAATGCTTCATTGGCAAGCATTTAAACCAGCCAAGAGGGGAGGCAGTGAAAAGGAGAAGGGAAATCCTAGCCTTCCCCCCAAAATCGGGGTAGTTAGAGAGGTAAACACCAAGACATAGCAGTCAATAGGGAGAAGGGCTGGGGTAAATGGAGAAAAAGACAAAGACAGTGAGGACAGGGATGGGTCAAAAAGAAATAAAGCCATAAAAAAATGGAGGTTAATACGTACCAATGCCCATAGTCTAGGTAAATATCTTCCCGAAATGGTGGCCTTGATAGAAGAGGGATGACTGGATATCATGGCAGTCACAGAAACATGGTACACAGAGAAGCATGACTGGGATATCAACATATCAGGGTACACAATCTATAGGAGGGGCAGGGAGGGAAGAAGAGGAGGAGGAGGAGAAGGAGTAGCTCTTTATGTAAGGGAAGGGATCAATGCTAACAGAACAAAAGAGTAAACAGGGAGGAGAGAAGGCACTGTGGGTCACCCTGGAGACTGGAAATGGCTCCACAATCTGCACAGCGGTTGTATACAGACTCCCATCTCAGGGGGAGTAAATGGACAAGGAAATGATAGAAGGCATCCTTGAGATGGCAGAGAAAGGGAACATATTGCTGATGGGGGACCTGAATATGACAGATCTTAACTGGAGCACCTTTGCTGCAGCTACATCCAAGAGCGGGGCCATTCTCGATGCCCTACAGGGGGCATGCCTTAGACAGCTAGTTTTGGAACCCACTTGGGAGGGAGCAATCTTAGACCTGGCACTCTCAAATGGGGACAGAGAGAGGATCTCTAATCTTGAAGTGGGTAGCCATCTGGGAACAAGTGACCACCAAACAGTGGGGTTCATGATAAACTTAGCTGTAGAGTCAAGCCACACAAAAGTGAAGGTACTGGACTTCAGGAGGGCTGATTTTGTCAAAATGGGAGAGTGCCTCAGAAAAGCACTAGCAAACAGGCAAGAAGGTGGTGTGGAGCAACAATGGGGAAACATCAAAACCACCATCACAAAGGCAACAAGCCTTTGTGTGAAGCAAATAAATCAAAATGAAGGAAAAAAACACTATGGTTCTCAAAAGAAGTGGCGGGGAAGGTAAGATAGAAAAAGACAGCATTCAGGAAGTATAAGGGAATACAAAAGGAGCAGGACAGAGAACTGTACTAGTTAAAGCAGAAGGAAGCAGGGATGGCAGTCAGAATTGCAAAGGCCCAAACCAAGGAAAAGATAGCCAACTCAGTTAAGAAGGGGGATAAAACCTTTTATAGGTACATTAGGGAGTAAACAAAGACTAAGGCAGGGATACTGAGGCTGAATAAAGAGGAAGGTGGTTGGGAAGAGAGTGACAGTGAAAAAGCAGGGATACTGAACAAATACTTCTGCTCAGTATTCACAATGGAAAAGCAGGGGGAGATACCTAAGTCGATAGAAGAACCCTGGATAGGGTGGTTGATATTAGTCCTTTCACAGAAGAAAGGGTTCTGAAAGAACTCTTAAAACTGAAGGTGGATAAAGCAATGGGGCCTGATGGGATTCACCCCAGAATTCTGAAAGAAGGGAAGAACTAGTAATACCACTGACTACCCTTTTTAATAAATCATGGGAGGATGGTGTGGTACCTGAGGATTGGAGGAGGGCAGATGTGATTCCCCTTCACAAAAGTGGGTGCAAGACAGAGGCAGGAAACTACAGACCTGTCAGTTTGACCTAAATGGTAGGGATAATGATGGAATCACTTCTGAATGAAAGAACTGTTGAGTACCTAAAGGCCAGTGGGGCACAGGACCCAAGGCAGCATGGATTCACAGCAGGAAGGTCATGTCAGACAAATCTAATTGATTTCCTTGACTGGGTGACCAAAGTTTTATTGTTTTATTATAGTTTCGAATAACACCACTTGAGCTCAGAGCTCTTTACATAGGTTCCACGTCATGATCACAATGCAAACATAGCAGTACAGTTACAGTGAGGTTGATACAACAGATATAACAGAGTAGTACATGTCTGACAGGAGGTTAGAATAAGGGAAACGGGGCGAACTAACACACTTAGGGATATGAGATGCCTGACAGTGAACCCGTCATTTGTCTGCAGAAAATATGGTTCTAGGGGTGGAGAGGAAACAAGACGTTGAGGGGGATGAGCCCCAAGTGCAAAAACAGAATAAGCAATATTGCAACAATGTAGCGGGGGGGGAAGTAGGGGTAGTATGAGGGGCAGCAGAGTGGGGATGGAGAGGAAGGCCAGAGACAGGAGGGTGAAGGGTTAGGGGAGGAGCCAGGAGATGAGGGAGTGGCGAGGCTAAGGATGACAGTCACAATGGGCGTCATTTAGCAGGCTGCTTGAGTCAGACTTTGAAAGCACCCAATCTAGGCATATGCACCAACTCTATCTGAATGGAGCTGAACCAGAGTGGGGTGCAGAACGCAAAAGACCTTTGGCATTGGGAAGTGTGACATCTGGGTGTAGTGAAGGTCTAACGTTCAGAGTTACGTGTGTGCCACTGGTTAGTGCAAGGCTTCAGGAGTTGACTAACCCCAGACAGGAGTGTTCAAAGGCTGGCTTTTTTTGCCAGCAGGCATGTCTGGAATTTAAGTCGACCAGCAAGTGGGAACCATTGTGCAGTGGTATACAAGTCACAGGTGTGAGTCAGCCTAGATGCCCCAACAGTTAGCTGGCAGGCTTTGCTTAAGGCAATTTTTAAGCACCGGAGGGCAGTGTCACTGGCAGAGCCATATATAGGCAGACCATAGTCAACAAGGGAGCCCACAGTGCTGTGGACAGCTACTTTAAGGGCTTCGGGAGTCAGGCTGTGCCTATGATGATAAAGCAGTCCAATACATTTATTGATAGCTTTGGCCATGTTGTCAATATGGAGAGTGTAGGATAACAAGTTATCAACAGTGATACAGAGGTATTTAAAAATGCTGGACCAGATCAAGGTGGGCCCCTGCAAGATTGTGTATTGATAGGGGGTAGCAACGATGCTTGTTGAGTAGGCTGGAGAACAACATGGATAACATTTTTTTATAGTTCAGGATTAGTTTATGATCTAGGAACCACTTCTCAAGACTAGCAAAGTCATTTTGAAGTGGCTGCTCAAGTTCAACTGGATTTGTGCCATGCATGAAGACAACTGCATCATCTGCATAGAGTAGATTGTGGCGCTGGCTGGCTTGAGAGATACTATTCAGGAATAAGCTGAATAGGAGGGGACCGAGTATAGACCCCTGTGGGACACCCAAGCAGACAGGCTTGCTGTCCAAGAGGGTTGAGCCTACTCTAACTTGCTGGGATCTACAGTCCAGGTAGCTACTAAACCACGAAACTGCCTCTGGAGACAGGCCCATTGTGGCAAGCTGCTCAGTTAGGAGGGCATGATTAACAGTATTGAATGCTTTAGTCAGATCGATGATGATTTCCCCAAAGAGTTGTCCACCATCAAGAGATTTGTGAATGTGACCCATGAACTGTAGTAGGGCTGTGGTGGTGCTATGCCCAGTTATAAAGCCATGCTGCTTGGGGCAGAGGATTTTGTATTTGTCCAGGTATTCAACCAGTTGGTCTGAAAATATTCGTTCAAGGGCTTTTGACAGTGGCAGAAGCAAGGAGATGGGACTATAGTTCTCGGGAAGGGCTCGGTCCCCACTCTTATGTACGGGAGTGACTATTGCGGCTTTCCATTTTTGAGGGAGCACCGCTAGTCTCAGCGACAGGTTAGGGATGTGGGGGAGTGGAGCCAGGACTTCTTCCAAGGAGAGTGTGATTAATTTCAGATCAAGGGAGTCCCCACTGAATCTTCCCTTACTGAGTACCTTAGAAAGGTATTTCCTTGCATCCCCTAGGGAGATGGCCTTGAACCAAAAAAGGGGATATGCAGAGTACCGAGGGCCTGCAATAGAGTTGCCCTGATGGAAGAAGTCCGTGGGGAGGATATGACTGAGGTCCATGAAGGCTAGGTTGAAGATGTTGGCTATAGTTTCAGGGACAAGGATAGGAGAGCCATCTATACTGATCATGTCGGGGGTAGATTTCGGCTCCTTTCCAAGTATTAGACCAGGGAGGGGTTGTGAACATGACCTACCTAGACTTTAGCAAGGCATCTGACACAGTCCCACACAAAAGATTAATAAACAAATTAGCCAGCCTAGGAGTGGGTCCCAGGGTGGTAGCCTGGGTAAAACACTGGCTGAACAAGAGGACACAGCGGGCAATAGTAAATGGAGTCCACAGTGAAGAAAGGGGGGTTACTAGTGGAGTACTGCAGGGTTCAGTACCGGGGCCAGTCCTTTTTAAATACATAGACAGGGTGAAGGCTGTCCAGAGGAGGGCAACTAAAATGATGCAGGGTCTGCATCAGAAGACATATGAAGAAAGACTAAAGGAACTAAAGATGTAGAGCCTCGAGGAAAGGAGGGAGAGAGGGACATGATAGGAACTTTCAAATACCTCAAGGGAATCAACAAAGTCCAAGAGGGTAGCATCTTTCAGAAAAAGAGATGTGCAAAAACTAGGGGGCACAATTTGAAGATAGAGGGGGGACGGCTCAGAGGTAATGTGAGGAAGTATTTCTACTCAGAGAGGGTTGTGGATACATGGAACAGCCTTTCTGAGAAGGTCGTAGAGTCAAACACAGTGGGAGAATTCAAGAATGCATGGGACAGATATAAGGCAATTCTAGTGGGGGTTAGGAGGAAGTAGGCTATTGGTTAACTAGGATCTGCAGCTTATCCGTTAGGTAGGGAAATGAGCAGACTAGGTGGGCCAAGCGGTCCTTATCTGCCGTCAAATTCTATGTTTCTATGTTTCTATGACATGTCAAGTCATGGTCTTATAGAACATCATTTTTATTATTGTTATACTGTAGAGAATACAGTATGGGGAGAACACAGTTTTTAACAAACAAAATAGGAAGAGTATTAGAGACATAAAGATGTTACACAGTCATTTAATAGAATCACTTTACATCTTTTTTTCTTAAAAAAACCTTTTAATGTCTCTTTTTTAGCTCTTTTTTAATAGAAATGGTGTTACTTCAAATCTACCATTTAGGCCTGGCAATGTTAATGCACCCAGCCTATAAATCCATTCATGTTCTCTACAGTTCAATTCATTCTGTAGATTTCCTCTTCTGATGTTAATTTGGATACAGTCAATTCCTATAGCAGTAACCTTATGTGAAGACCTGTCACTTTGTGAATTAATATGCACTGCCATAGCATAACTAATGTTGTTATTTTTAATGGCTAAAATATGTTATTTAATTCTAAAATGAAATGATCTCTTAGTTCTGCCAATATAGAATTTGCCACAGGAGCACGATACTAAATAAACAACAGCTTTAGTGTTGCAATTGATCTCTCCTTTTATTCTTTCATGTGCCCCTGTTTTTGGATTGACAGCTTCATTAGTTTTTTTAAACAATATGGCATGTACTACACTTTCCACATGGTTTGCATCCCCATCTACTTATATCTTGGGACATTACCTCTCTCTTTGGCAAATAACTGTGAACTAACCTGTCTCTAATGTTAGTATCTCTCTTGTATGCAATCCTTAATGGTTTCTTAAACAGCATTTGCAGCTGAGGTGTTCCTCTCAATATTGACAGATTGCGTTTCACAATGTCCACTACTTGTTTGGACCCCTTCCCCAAAGGTAGTAACAAAAGTCGTGCTTTGTTCTCCTTTCTCCTTAAATTTAGATGTCAATAAGGTTTGTCTTGCCTACATGTCAGTGTGTTGCTTTGCACTTGTTACAGTTTTATCACTGTAACCCCTGTCTAGCAGCTTGTTCTCTAACTCTTTTGCCCTCTCTGAATACAGAGTTTCATTCCCACAATTTCTACGAACCCTAATAAACTGCCCCTTAGGTAAATTCTGGATGGTATGGCCTGGATGACAACTGTGTGCATGTAACAAGCTGTTCCTGTCAGTGTTTTTTTTGTGCAAGTCTGTCAAAAGTGTACCATCCCCAATTTTGTGTATCATCATGTACTTTGAATGTATGTTTGGGGTTTGTTTCTTCTAAGAACTGTACAAATTCCATTAGCTCTTTTCATCACTTTTCCACACTAAAAATATGTCATCAATAAAGCACTTAAAGATGTCTATCTTTTCTCTGTATGGGTTACTTCGTTCATCAAACACATATTTCTCTTCTCATTCACCCAAGTACAAATTCACTAAACTTGGAGCTAAAGTTGCCCTCCTTTTATTTGCTGATAGTTTTTTCCTTCAAACATGAACACATTATTTTTGAGAACTATTTCTGTAATATCAAGCAGGAGATTGATTTGTGGCTGTTAAATCTTTTTTAGTAAGCAAATAATGTTCAATGGCTGCAAGGCCACCTTCGCGAGGAATATTAGTATACAGAGACTCAACATCCAAACTTACCAGTTACCATTCATCTTCCAGTTATATATCATTTAAAATGTTCAACAAGTGTCCTGTGTCTTTAAGATGACTGTGAAGCTGGGGAACCAAGGGGCATGTATAAGAATCAACATATTTAGAAATGGGCTCAGTGAGCCAACCTATCCCTGATATAATGGGACGCCCAGGGCCTCTGTGGAATTTTTATGAATTTTGGGCAGCGTATAAATTGCAGGCTTTTTGGGCGAAGCAACTCAGAGATAGTACAATTCATCTTGAGAGTTCAAATCATTGTAAAATGCATCAAGATGGAAAGCCTCAATGTTTTTCTGAATTTTAGATGTAGGGTCAAAGGTCAGACGTTTATTAAAATTATTGTCTGATAGTTGCCTATAAATCTCCTGTACATATTTCTCTCTATCTTGTATCACTATAGAGCCCCCCCCCCATCTGCAGGTTTTTTCACATTGTTCTAGTCCTGCATTAAAACTTTTACTGGTTCTGTTTCCCCTCTAGAGAGGTTGTTAGATGGCATAGTTGGGGGTGTTTTCTATAGTTCAGATACATACTTATTGCAACAATCTAAATAAGTACTGACACTCGCACATAAAAGAGTGCAAAATGTAGAGGGGGGGGTCTAAACTGGCTCCTATATATTTTTTCAGACCCATTTTCTTTATTCTGAGATGTCTGGTTCTCTCCATTATCACCAATAACATTTTCACTTTTGTTTGCAAAGAACACTTTTAAATTAAGTTTTCTAACAAATTTATTGATGTCAACAAAAGCATTAAACTCTGTTATCTATTGGCTGGAATAAATGAGAGTCCTTTACACAATACCTTTTTCTCAGAGTCTGTGAGGGTTTTACTGGAAATGTTAATTACAGTTAATATCTGTTCTGTGTTACTTGAGCTGAACGCCATACACTGCACCCTTTTGTTCTTCCTCTTCCCCCTCCTCATCTTCCACATCCTCTTCTTGATTCCCCTCTTTCTTCTACTGGGAACTGGAATCTTGTATATTGAGTGCTTCTTTCGAGAACTGCCCCAGGAGGAGTTACCCCTAAAAAAGGTCCCTTGTTTTCACTATCTTTAAATTCCGAATTGCTTTCCCCTGTGCTGTATTCCACATGTTCGGCCCATTTTAGAATAGACCGAATAGAAGTGTTACTGTTATTTGCATCTTCCACTGCAGCTACGTTATTATGTGAAGCATATTCAGATGTTAGATTAGGAGGATTACCAGCATGCACGGTCTTTTTCCAGTTAAATATCATATTGTTCTTAAAGTCATTAAAGTCCCAAACAAATTTCTTCTTTTTTTGTGCCTGTATTTTCAAATCATAGCCCTTTAAATAATCCTTAAATTTGGACTTGCATCTTTTAAAATCAGCATGTTCTTTAAAGTTTGCCATAACCAGTTCCTTGGCCTTTCAATCCTGTTGCACCTCCTCATACATCTCTGCACTCACTCTCCGAATTAAGTCCATCAATTTCTCAGACGCCTCTAACATAATAGTGTCCCATTCATGAATGAAACTCTGTCTTCACCAAAACTGATCATCAGGTAGCGTTCTGCACTCAGCATGCTGTGTTCTATTTTGCAGTGGCGTTGGCCCAACTTTAATGCTACCACTAATATAGGTGCAGCAACACAACAGTTTCAAAAAATGTAAATAAAAAATGTGAAATATGAAGTCAAGGCATAAAATATAAAACACAGGCTCAAAGTCCTTTTTTTAAAGTAACAGGTAACCAAAGTTACCAAATTTTACCAGAGTCTGAAGTCCTTGTTGTTTTTTTGCAGGGTTCTCAGTGTGTCTCTTTGTTATGAGGCACCTTACTGCAAAATAAATAAAGACAGGTGGCCAGTGGATTATAAGGAAGAGTTCTACCTTTCTCCAGTGCTATGTAATTCAGTAAATGTCCACCAAGTTTCTCAAAGTAGGTCTGTCCTTGCAGTTTAGCTCTGTTCTCTAGGCACCACTCCCTTGCCGAGTCTCGGGGTCAAGTTCAATTCAGGCCAGTCAGGCCTATCAGGCCAGGTTGTAGGTTGTTGGTGCTCTGCAGTTGAAGTCTGGTGTTTGGTGTCTGGCATTTACTTAAAAAGCTGTATAGGAAAAAGAGTGAGAGGCTGGGGACTAGGTAAAACCACACACTGTTTTTAACTTCTGAAGACTCTTAAAAAATAAGGTAATGGTGGCATATGTTTTACTATTTAGTTTGAAGTGTTTAGGAGTCACAACAGGACTGGCTCCTCCAAGGTCCTTCTCAGCTCAAGGTCTGCTGCAGCAGTGATGTCAGGTCAACTGGAAATCCTCTCTTAGCACCTCTTTTTTGTACTGGTCCTCTGGTAGCTCTGGAACAGGAATGCATTGAACACTAAGTAAGGAGTTGGTTGTGTAAAGAACTCATAGAGCACTAGTCAATTGTCTGTTTCTACCAGTAACATGGCCAGGTACTGTAGCTGAGTGGTTATTTACTTTTCCTGTAGATCCTTTATCACCATGTGTACTTGCTTTCTCTTTTTTCTGAATGTCTGGAGGGTAGTCTTGACCCATGTAAATTATGTTTGCATTACAGTTTAAGTCCTCATTTGCCCACACCTTCTACATTATTTGCTCTTAGACTGGGTATTTTTTCAAAAAATGTCACCACAATTGAATGGGGGGAGCACCTGGTCTCAGCTTAGGCCCTAAAGCCTGATGTGCTCCTTCCATCTCGATTTGGAATATGTCCAGTAACCCAAATTCATTTTGTAGTCAGGTAATAAAAACATATTCAAATCAGGGTGGTCAGCATCTTCAGGAAACCAAAAGAAGTTTAATTGTTTTCTCCATCCCTGGGCCTCTGCAACCTTTACCCTTTCTGTCAATTCACTCTCCAGTCAGCACAAATACCAGACTTTGTGTCTGAGACTTCCAGTTTCATCCCTTAATTAGGCTACTGCTTCCTCCACTTGGGTGGTCTGCTGCTTTACTTTTCTGAAGTCTCTTCTGATTTCTGAGACATTGCCATCAATGCTCTTCAGTGTTTTCAGTATTGCTGTTGAGCTAGCATTATCAAAAGTGGGATTGGGCTCCAGCTCCTTGTCTTCACCCTCCAAGCCTGCCTCAAGGGAGAGGTTATCAGGTTCTGCTGCTGCTAGGAGCTCCTATGCAACCACAGATTCTGGCTACTGCTCTCTGAATTGTGGCCTTCAGTCACACTTGACACAGAACAATCAACAACAGTAAATTGAGAACACTAATCACAACATTTAAAACAAGTAAAACATTAATGATAAACATAGATCATTTTTAAAGTACAACTTCTTTAAAAGTTCCTTAAAGTGCAGGACATTCCTTGCAGATGTAACCAAATCCAACAAATTGTTCAAGATTGTAGGACCAAACCATGAAAATGATTTTTCCTCATTGCTAACTTTCTTGTTTTTTTCTAAAAAAAAGTGTAGATGAATTATTCCTTGAATTATATCCATCATAGTTCAAGCAGAAAGAAGAAAACAGAATACCGGGGCTAGAATTTTTGTAAACATGAAAAACAAAGACTGCTGCATTATAATCTCTTCTAAATGACAGTACTGTGACTAGCAATGCAGGGTCAGTGCGAACACAAGATGGGCAGCTAGCCCAGGCTTAGAAACAAAAGCAAGTCAGTGTTTGCACTAGGACATTTCAAGCAAGATTCTAGTCAAACAAAAATTCAATAATACAGTATTTATTCACTCAAAATTAAGAAAGAAACCTAGTGGGTTTTATAAGTGCAACAGGTGCAACATTTGCAAATATGGACAGTGTAACAAAACTTTTCAACTTCCTTAATTTGCAGATTTAAAAGCAGAAGTTAAGGAACTGACTACACGGGGCACTTCTTATTTTGTATATGTACTTTGGTGTACTTACAATCTTGTTTTTGTTGGTAAGACTGTAAGATCTCGAAAGCAGAGAATCCAGGAACATGTCTGTTCTACCATTAATTGTAGGCAGGACACACCTGTGGGAGTACCTTTTCTTTCCCACCACCACCACCACTTCCACTCAGACGTCTTTAGGTTTACTGGACTTGAATGGGTACCAGAGGAGACAGACCAAATATCCTGCTGCAGAAGGAGAGCAAGTGGATCTATAGGTTTAGAACCATCAAGCCAATAGGACTCAATGAGAAATGGGATCTAAAACCATTTCCGAAAAAGAAGTGATAATATTATTATGATTGTAACTGGTGTTGTATCATTGCTTTAGTCTTTCTAGTGATTAATTGAACATATTGAAATGCATTATCTTGTTTTCTTTCTTTCTTCCTTTCAGGTCTAATCTCATTTTTAGTCTGAACCTTCAGGGATCCCTTCCATGAATGAACTTAATTACATGGAGGTCCAGAATAGAGTTGCCTCGCTACAGAAAAGTTTGTTGCCTTGGCTGTAATTGGAGTTTTGGGCATCTGTCCCTATTTTGTTTAGTTTATTATTTCTTTTCAAAGTTCTATGTAATAAGAGATGCATTTATATTGATGTATTTAATATGATTTAGTAGGAGCACTTTGAATTAGCAGCTCCACCTGTAGTAACTTCTAGGGACTGACATTTTATATATGATGCACTTTTTTAATTTACTCATTACCTGATTACTCTGGTGTTGTTATTTATTACTTGCACTATTTAAACACATTGTTCTCTCACCAGCCCCACCCCCACTGAAGACTCCTTTTAGTTGCAGTGTCAGTGGCTCAGTAGGTAGCACACTCGCCTCTCAGGCTGGGAGATCAGAGGGCTGTAGGTTCAGTTCCCACATCTGGCACTTGGGTTAATATCCCAGTACTGACACTGTAGTGCAGCATGAGAGGGGTGCAGCATGTCTGAGGTGCCGTCTTTCGGATGAAATGTTAAACCAAGATCCCATCTGCCTGGATTGGTAGTAGTTCAGGTGGATGTTAAAGATCCCTTGGTACTTCTCAAAAAGAGTAGGGGAATTTTTTATTAAAGAGTTGGACTTCATAACACAACAGTACATAAGAAATCAAACATAAAAGGACATACATATCAACAATATAACAGAACAAAAAGGAAAAGAAGAAGAAGAAACATTAAATTCAATACCAGTTAGTACAATGAACCCAGAAATGTGCAACCTTTTCCCTACTAAAATGCAATAAATCCATTTGTACAATATCATGTAAAGATTGTCTAATATTGGCCAATAATTCAACATGCGAGACCCATTTTTGGTGAAGAACCCCCAAATATCTGACTTGCCACAAATGATAGCGAATCACAACAAAAATAAGATACAGATTCTCAGGATTATATTTCATACATAAAGCCTGATTCCCACCATACAGAACATCAGAATAGGATAATAATGTAAACTCAGGTTCCCCCCAAATAACACTCAAGTAAGCCCAGAATTGAACTACAAATACACATTCAGAAAATAAATGACACTGAGTTTCCACCACCTGAGAACAAGAGGGATGGGGACAATATCTATCTTCCAGTTTTTTATGTTTATGATTACCCTTCACACTAAGCCTACCAAAATTCCCTAACCATAAACAATCCCACATTTTGGAAGCGATGCGAGGATTCCACGAATGTTGCAACACCACCACCTGTAGTACAGAAGAACAAAAAGGAAATTCTACCAAAGTATGACTATCATTAGACAGAATAGTATGATAAACTGCCTTCCTAGTCAAAATCAAAAAGTCATGAGGTCTAAGTTTCCATTTTACAGCCAACTTAAAACAGTCAATTCCATAATCTGGTAAAGGAGTCTTTTTTCCTAACAGCCTAGTAGACCCCTGCTCCCAAAACTGTATATTTGGCGTGATCCAATCCAGGACTAGGGGACGCCAGACCTGAAAACCTGGTTTCAAGTCTAAACCAAAATTATAACTTTAAAAAACACTAAAATAAAAAGCAGCAGGATTAACCATACCTACACCCCCTTCCACAATGGGTTTATAAGTAATGTCTCTTTTAATCGGATTTAACCGGGATCCCCAAAAAGCCTAAAAAAAAATACTGAATAATTTAGTAAACAGCTTCCTGGGAGGTGGAAAAACATAACTAAGGTACAAAAAAATAGGTAAAAGTAAAGTTTTAATCAAAAGCACCTTCTTCTTCTTACTAATCAACCTATTACGCCAACCCTGAACTAAATGCTCTGCCTTCCCCAGATGAAACAACCAATTAGAATAAGCATATCCTGACCCCCAAATTGGACCCCAAGAACCATCAGAGGCTCAGATTGAATCCATATACCCCCAAAAAACCTGAAGATGGAATAGGGGTGTTACCCAAAGGAATACCAACACTCTTATCCCAATTAATCTGGAAACCAGAAATAGCTGCATATGTCCTTAAAACAGCACAAAGGACCTCTTCCTTGATGTCAACCCTCAATGTAAGCACCATATCATCAGCAAAGGACATAGCTTTAACAAAAAAAACAGTATGGGGAACCAAAATACCCTGAATATCAGGAGAGTGGTGTAAAAGCTGAAGCAAAATATCAATACAAAAAACATATAAAAGAGGGCTAAGGGGGCAACCCTGTCCGACCCCTGAATTTTCACCAGGCGACCATACCACTCATTCACATTAGGACATAAGGAAATATTGTCATAAAGTGCTTCAATTCAAGAAACAAAACCTACAGGAAAACCAAATGTGTTCAAAACGGCAAACAAAAACTTTTGCGAAACTCGATCAAAAGCCTTCTCCTGCTCTACACCCACCACCCACCCTGCGACCCGACCAGAATCAGCCTGCCAAAACAATTCTCTAAGGACAATAAGGTTATCCTTTATCTGACGGCCCTGAACTGCACAGGTCTGTTCAATAGTAATCAAGTAATCAGAGATTTTATTCAGTCTATTTAACAGAATCTTGGCCACAATTTTCCTATCAGTATTAAGGAAGCTCAAAGACCTCCAATTATCAATATTATTCTGTGCACCCTTTTTATGAATTAATACCAAAACTGCTTCCAGCATGGTAGCAGAAAAAGAAGAAGACTGCAATATATGATTATAAGGAACCACCAAAACTCGAGACAAGTCCTCAAGAAAATGTTTATAAAAAGCAGCCCCCAACCCATCCATACCTGGAGCTGCATTAGAATTCAGTTGCTTAACTACATGAACTACTTCTTCTGCAGTAACATCATGTGTTAGCATTAAAACATCCTCCAGCCAAACCTGTGGTAACTGTAAGATGTGTAAAACCTGTGCCAAATCTCCACTGACCTCCTGATTTGTAAACATAGCTGTAAACCTATCCTCAACAACAGACAAAATTCCCTCCGGGGAAGTGACACTCTGTCCAAAGGAAGAAAGCAATTCCGTAATGAACTGATGTTTAACTCTATCCTGACAACTCTGAAAGGGATCAATAGAAGAGGACTGAACCTACGTACCAAATCTTGTTTCCTGCTCCAAAGATTTAGCCCTAGTATATTGAAGGGACATCATCCTATTCTTTACAGTCTGTATCTGGGAACCATAATCCTGACTAGTAGTTTCTGATAAAAAAATCAAGTGCTGCAAATGCTGACGAAATTTTAAATATTCCATATAATCAGACTGACACCTGGAAGAAGCCAAAAACCTTGAAATAAAACCTTCCAGTCTTTTTTAGTATCCTCCCACCAAGTGGAAATATCAGTATAACAATCACTGACTGAAAGTCTAGCCGTCCAATGACTATGCCAGGCTTTCTGTATTTTATGATTCTGTAATAAAACATTATTCAACCTCCACTTATTTTTGTTTACATCGAGAAGTATTTTTCCAAGAGATGTTGGAGCTTAACAAAACATGATCAGAAAATTCTACCACCCTAATAGCAGATTCTAAAACCTGAAAAATGTTTGATACAAAAATGAAATCAATCCTGGTTTTCAATGTACCCTTAAAGAAAGTATAACCACCAATAGGATGCAGACTTCAATAGGAATCCTGTAATCCAGCAGTATGCAGAATCCTATTTAGTGTGTTAGTGTCACAAAACAGTTTAGAAGTCTGTAACCCCCTATCAGTTTGATGTAAACCACAATTAAAATCCCCCAACCAGATAACTAAATGAGAAGTATGTATATATTGGTGAACGTCATCAAAAAGGAAACTCTAGTTGCCTTAGTTTGTGGGGCATAAAGAGCAACTAAACGAAATCTATCACCATGATATGTAAAGTCTAACAATAAGGCTCATCCAGGGTGTATATCTACTAACTGAGTAACTTGGAAAGCAGGATTGGTAAAAAGAATCCCGATACCATCACAAGTATCAAGCCCAATAGACCAGAAAGAAGTTCCCAGTGGCCAAACTTGGGATGTGGCCTATAATTCAACATGAGTTTTAAGCCTGGTATCTAATAAACAAATAATATCACAAGCAACTGACTGAAGAGAAAACATAGCTCTAGCCAACTTCTTCCCCCCTTTATACTATTAACATTAATAGTAGCAACAGAAAGGGAGGACATAAAAAAATTAGAAAGAAGAAAAACTACCCAAATACTAAAACTATTGTTATCCTGGCTTTCCAACACTGCCAGGTTCTTTTAGCAATGGAATCCACATTCCCTTTCTCCTCAGTATCAGTAGTGGATAATAGAAAGGAGGTATCAGTACCCTCGTCATCAGACTCCCTCTCCATTGATGCAGAACCTAATACTGCAAACTTATTACCCTGAGCCAACTTCTCCTCCAAGGACACTGGAGGTTTCACTTTCCTCCCTAACTGTGTCTGTTTCTTCGATACAGTTTTAAAGCCAGAATCATCAAACTGGGAAGGGGGGTGGGGGGGCGGCATGTCAGGCAGCACAACAAGGTCTGGAGAAGGAAGAGGAGCAACAACCACATCTGACAACTCAACCTGTACATCCATAGCCACCACTGCACCAAGAGGTGGAGGGGAAGCTGCAGTGCCTACTGGAGAAACAACAGCAGACAACTCAGAAACCCCCTTATCGGAAGCAGGCTTACCAAAAGCGAGACTAAGGTCTGCATTCTTTTTAGCATGCAAGTGTTGGGCCTGATCAATAATGCCTGCATGTGAAGGGCAATCCTCCCTATTATGGGAAGCCCAAGGACACTTACCATAATCGTGTCCAGTATTCTCACAAAGATTACATCAAAAAAGATTCGGGCATCTAGCAGACCCATACCCAAACTCCAGATGATGACTGCATTTAATGGTGTCACAGGCAGAACTAAGATGAGCCCAAGACCCACATTTAAAACAGGACTGGGGTTGACCTATATACAAAATAGCACCCCTATTCCTACCCAAATAAAAAGAACTGGCTAAATGCACAGTACCAGAGTTTGCGACAAACAACTTAACCCTTATTCTCCAACCTCCATCCCAAATTTGTTCACTATCCAAAGTAGGGGAGGGAGTACCCAAAACCTCACAATGTTTACAAAGCCAGAATAAAATATCTTCTATGTTAACCCCTTCATTTTTGAACATAACTGTAATAACAGTAGGTTTTGTGAGGGAATCACCTGAAAGGGAGACCAATGGGGCGAGTTCTTACAGACATTATACCTGGCCCAAAACCTGCCTAAACTAGAAGCATTTTTAAAGCTAACATCAAAGTTGGAACTACCAATATTGATCAATGCAAAAATCTCTGAAGAGAAGAACTTCATAGAGCCTTTCAACAAGGCCCGAGCTATATTAACTCGGTCAGGTGCCTCAGGTGCCTCCTTTAAACCCCCTTTATACCAAAAATGTACAGCATTACGCTGAGAAGCAGGTTCCTTCCTATGCTGAAACAAATCAAAAAGTTTAAGAGGTGCTTTAGAACCCTCTTCAGAAAGTTGTGCAATTACTACTGGAGGAGGCCCTACCCTTAAGTTATCCTCTATGACCCCATTACCCAGGGCCTCATCAGCCTGGAAAGTAACCCCCACTTCAGCTGTTTGTTGCAATAATTTCCCCACACTAACATTTGATGTTACAACCTCAGAAGGCAAATTACAATCAGAGTCAGTCACATTAGGAACATCTAAGTCCTTACCCTGGGGCAAAATGATGGAACTCATATTATCAGCATTGGTGGCCATAGAAGCTGTTGTATTCTGTAACATATGAATATAAGACTGGTCTTGGGAATCCAGAGACCAGGTACCAGCATCTGAAATTTCCCACCCCACTTCTCGCAATGCCCATTGCGGAGACCAGGATGGACTGCCAGGAGCCACTGCCAGAGACAAGACAGCCAAAACAGAGACCACAGCCATCGGGACATGTTGCGCAAATGCAGTAGTGGGTCCAGTAGATTTGCTCCAGCCCGGTCCGTGACTGGTCCACAGGAAAAACAAACTCCGCCGGAAGAGGAGCGGAACTGATGGTGTATGGAAGTGCATCCGTAGAGGGGTACACAAAAGCTTGCAGCTGGGAGGAAGGTTCTGCCTGGGTGAGGTCCACGGACTGTAGGCACTCGGAGTGGTTGGAAAATCCGATTCTACTGCCAGCCCGCACGATCTTCAAGGAGTCCGGTCTTCCATCCTCCAAATCAACAGGCTCCGGAGACTAAACCACAGAGGCGGGATCCACAATATCAGGAGCTTCCAACAGAGGTAAATCAACAACAGGTACAGTAGGCAGGAGAGCAGAAGGAGCAATAGCAGTAGGGAGATTTACCAACTCGCATTCTAACATCTTCATTTCCAGCAAAAGTTTAGACTTCTTACGATACAATGCTAGTCTGGATTTGCATATCACTGGTTTCATAGCAAGGCACTCAAGCTGTATGATAGGCACAGGAACAGAATCAGGCTTCTGAATCCCAGAATCACTAGAAACAGGCGACTCATAGTCTGCAGCAGCAACCTCCACTTCAATAGCCTCTTGGGAATTAGGAACAGGAGACAAGGCTAAGACCCCTGTACCAGCAACATCCATCTTCTCCGAAGGTTCAACAACACTGGCCATCTTGCCTCAGATGGCCAAGGGTCCCCCTGCTAACAGCAATGCAGTAGGGGAATTTTCCTGGTGTCCTGGCCAAATTTCCCTCATTCACTGAAAATACCACCAACAGCTTAATCTGGTTCAAGGTCAGTTGGCATTCACCTGTTTCCCCCTCCCCCGGGTCATGCCTGAAAATAGGCAGGATTTGTCTAGTGCACTGGGCACTACAAAAACTAAATAAATAGTTGAAATGCTGGGGCTAGCTGGTAGTGTGCCTTGATGTTGACTTTTGTCTGGCATTATGTGAGTGAATAAACACTGCATTATTGAATTTTTGCTTGACTAGCATCTTGCTTGAAAAGTCCTGAGTGCAAACACTGACTCATTGCATTATAATCTATCCTTGACAGAGGAGGCAGAATATAAACTACAGTGATGCAGTCTTTAAGGGGCTTTAAGAACAAAATGGCAAATAGAAACTGAAGTATGTTGATACTTATTTAAAAAAAAACTGTTTTGATTCACTAACAGTACAGTACTATGATCAAGTGTTGGAATCAGAATTTGTTTATTTACTTATTTATTACATTTTGTTAACTGGGTAAGACCACTGGGCCCTGAAGGTCCCTTTTTCAGGGGTGACCCAGAGTTGGTTACATAGAGCTGAACAAGTACAGTCAAGAAATACAGAGTAGGACATTGCATACAGGTGTATGATGACATCGTACAAAATCATTGGAGAGGGCTGTGACATGCAACACAACAACAGTGGTAGCTGTTAGACTTAGGGCAGGTAGTACAATAAAATATACAAGTAATGCAGTATAGGACTAAAAGGTACAGGTTTACATTGTGGATGACAGCTTTTCATAGAGGAGGGCATCTATTTACAGGGCAAGTACACAAGATCAGCAGTGGCAGCTGGATGCCAGTTAGGACAGTTAGGTTGTCCATTGGCCAAGTGACGGGATGTTATATGGCTAGCCTTCAGGACAAACACAGGAGCTGAGATTCAGAAGGTGAGCATGTAATCCTGTCTGAAAAATTGCTAGGGAGAGGGCTTCTTGTAGTTGACAGGGGAGCTTATTCCACAGCGTGGGGGCTATATGGACAAAGGATCTACTGCCAGCTGCAGATCTGGACCTGGGAAGTTCAAGCAGTGTTTTGCCCAAAGTGCAGAGGGGTCCACTGGGCTGCTTTGGGGTGAATAGTCCAATTAGTCCTGCAGGGGCATCATTGGAGAGAACCTTGTATGTCCAGTTTAACATGGGTTACTGTAGCTTAAGGTTCAGGGTGGGCCAATTGGGTGCAGCAAGAGCTTCACAGTGGTGGGTCCTCGGGTGGGCTTTTGTAGTGAATCTCGTGACTTTGGGGTACAATGCCTGTAGTCTGCCATGGTTGAGTTTTGTGATGCTGAGTAGGGTTGGAGCCGCATAGGTAAGGGTAGGTAGGAGGACACTCTGAGTGATTGCCAGTCTTGTCTCAGGTATCATATTGATGTTTAGACGGTAGGGCAGCCTGAGTTTTTGATGGATGTTTTTTGTTACCAGATTTATGTGAGGCTTTAGCATGAGTCCCTGGTCTAATGTAAGACCCAAGTATCTGAAGGACTGGACTATTTTGATAGTAGAGCCGGATGTGGTGACCAATGGTAGAAGATGTGCCCGGGAGGGACCCAGGGATTTGAGACCAAGCTGGAGCACTTTGGTCTTGCTAGGGTTGAGGACCAGGCAATTCTTGACCAGCCACGCTTCAGCCTGGGTGAAGTCAGCCTGGAGCAGGGGGTCCTAGACCATCCAGGTGTGGCACAGTTCTATAGAGTACTGCATAGTCAGTGTACTGCACCATGGAGCTGCTCCCACAGTGGTGGCAGAGATCGTTGATGAACATGGAGAACAGGAGTGTGCCCAGGTTTAGTTATTAATATTCATGCTTCATTAGTCAGTGAGTCAATACTTCTATGTAAGTATCCTATCTTTTGATTTAACCTTTTCTCATCAAAGTAAATATGTGGTACCATACTAAAGTTGGGATCCAGGTCAACCCCAAATGTTTAAAGCTGTGGGCCAATTCATACCAACCATTTGCAAGCCATCCTTGATTCAGGCCAACCAATGAACTGTACCAAAAAGCATTGCTTTAATTTCTCTTTCATATACTTTCAATCTGTTCATTTCTAACCAATCTGCCAAGATGTTATCATTTGTTTGCCAAGAAATTTGTAAATCAGACAAAGATGGGCCTCAGGGCTTCAGTTAAGTCCATTTTAGAAGTATTTGACTACCAAAAATAAGGCAAAAACTTTCAAAATAAAGAGGGAAGAAGTCAGTGACTTCCAAATGTAAAAAAACAAAACTGGACAGCTTCCAAAACTGAAGGCACAGAAGCTAAGAAATTATGGATTTGTCTAAAATAAATTGTATTTTACCACTGTTTGTATGGACATCTATAAAGTGATCCTTCCTAGAATATTGGCTTTCAAATTGTGGGATCTGGGAAGTATTTTGACTTCCTAAAAATTGGAATGACTTTCAGATTCTGACTCATTGAAGTATTTAACTCCCATTAAAAATTAATTTGCTGAACCCCTGGGGGCCTGAATCATAAAAGACCATATCATCTGCATCCAATAAATGTTTTCTACTGAAAAAAAATCCAGGCAAATCATTTATAAAAAATAGAAAATAATAAAGGGCCCAATACCGAGCCTTGGGGAACCCCTGCCTTTACTTCCATAGACATGGACAAAATGCCCCTTTGTTTGACACTCTGAATTTGATGCCCCAAATAATTTGCAAAGAATAATAAATTCAAACCCTTAACCCCAATTCCTTCTAATTTCTGTATTAACAGTTTGTGGTCCACCATATCAAAGGACCTGGTTAGATTGATGAACATTATACCCATAATCAACCCCTCATCACATGCTTTGAGTATGGTGTTCACCAACCCAACCAAGCCTGTTGCTGTGGTCTGCCTTTTCCTGGAACCATGCTGTTGTTCATTTAAAATACCACTAGCCCCCAAATGGCCCATCAAGTAGTGAAAGATACACTTTTCCAACACCTTTCCAAGAATAGGCAACAATGATATTGGCCTGTGATTTGCTACATTTAATCTAGCCCCCTCTTTAAAAGGAGGGACAGTGGTTGACTCCTTCCATAAAGAGGGGACAATGCTTATCTCCTAGGAAAGATTAAACAGTATTTCACATGCTTACTAATAATGTTGGCACTTTTATTAATCTGGGATACAAATGATCTGAACTACTTCCCTTTTTTTTTTCTCAAGATTTTTTAGTAATTCAAGCACTTCCTCTTCTTCTATCACTGCAAATTAAAAATGTAAATCCCTGTTGTCCCTTTCTTTAATCCTGCAAAATGTAGTCTCCTGGTTATTGCAATCCTGATTATTCCTGTTTACCTGAATAGTCTGACCTACAGAAACATTTGTTGAGCATATCTGAAATATCCAATTCCCTCTGAATAAGCCTTTCCCTTTCCACAAGACATTTAATGGCAACTCTATCTTGAGGGCTAGACAAGCTCTTAAACAATGTGCAAATGGTTTTAGGATTATTCATGTTTTTTAAACTGTTGCTGATGATAATGAGATGATTTAGCCAATTGAATTGTCTTTGTTACACTGTTCCTCAGTTGCTTATATTGAATTAATGTTTCTATGTCCCTGTTTATGTTGCACTTTTGCCTTAATTTTTCTCTCATTTTCATCTGCTGTCTAAGCTTCTTACTTAACTAAAGTGAGTATTTACCCTTTACTCACTGTTTTGAAATTGGAGTATTAGTTCAAATGCCCTTACTGTCAAACTGGTTAATGGAGTTTGCCCTTTAAGGGGCAGACCAAGTTGTCCTGGTGCACCCCTTCCCCTTATCTGAAGATGGTGTTCTCAGAGGGAAGGGGGGAAGGAAAGGGGAGGAGCAAGGGGACAGAACAATATGCAGGCAACAGGAAGGGGAGGGGCTAAAGGAGGTACATTATGGACAGCACAGGAGTGGTTCAGCCACTTTTTGCTGAAGTTTTAATCATTCTAAACTGCAGCACATCAGATTGGCATTGAGTGGAACAAAGGTTTGAAAATATCCTTGTAAGAAACAAACAATTGGGGAGCCAAGGGAAAATGCAGCATGTATATGGAAAAAGAAATAATGATAGCAACCTGTCTGTTTATTCATTGAAACTGTATTAGGACCCAGTGAATTAGGAACCAGACCGAGTGAAAAACTCAATTTAAAAAAAAAGAAGGGTGCTTGGATAGTCAAGGACAAGCAACAATGTATGTTAGTGCCTTATTTTGGACAATGCCAGGAGACAGTATGTTGAGATCTAGCTAGTGAGATTTAGACACAGGTCGAGGAAGGGCCAAGTTTGGAAGGGTGAGAGCACCGCATGGTTGGCACCTGGTTTCGATTGGCTGCGCATGGGCCCAGATTGTTTGAAAGGCTTTGTAGAAATGAAAAGTAGAATTAGAATTGTTGCCTCAAACAGCATGTTCTCAGCTACGGGGAGAGCAAGGACAGACCGACTACACACATGTTATCAGTCGGTTAAAATGGCAGGGCTAGCTTTGTGGCAGTTAGGGGCCTTGCAGCAGCCTGGAAGTAAGCAATGTGTGGTTAGCATGTAGTTTTCACTTGCAGTCAGCGAAGCCTGGGGTTTTTTCATTCTATTAGAATGTGAAATGGATCAGAATGTGGTAATGACTGGGCTGCCTTCTAGCTTTGGCATTTGATTTGGGGAAAAAATTCAGAGGGCAATGGGGCTGGAGAAAGCTCTGCAGGAAGGCGCTGGATCTGCATTGATCAGAACAGCAGCAGTGAGTAGGAGTAGGCCACTTTCAGGCCTTAGTAGTAAATGAGGAGGAAGCTTTGGAGTACATGGGGGCTGGACAAGCTCTTTTGGATGGTGTTCCAGTGAAGAAGGGATGGGAGAGTCGAATTGGATCCAGAATGGGTTTTTTTAGGAAAAGAGAGAGAATTGGGAGGGACAGACAGAAGAGACAGCACAAGCGTTGGCTCATGGAGTGTGCAGGGGGGTTTTGGAGGGGGAGCCAACACACTAGGCCACGTGGCGTGACGTCACATGCCATTGAGGGAGGCCTGCAAGATGGGTGAGCCGCAGGGGAAGGGCAGGGGGGACAGATAGTAGCTCTTGGAAGCCGGCGGGTCAATTTTAAGCCACAAAGGGCATCGGGCTCATAGCGACAGTGGGGGGAGAAGGACAATGCAGCCATTACAATCGGCCATGCGGCATGACATCACACACCAGGAGGGTGAAGAAGAAGAAGAATCAACATTTATATAGTGCTTTTTATACACAGTATCCAAAAGTGCTTTACAAGCAATGCTAGACTGGTAGTGAAGTGACTGAATATGTGGCGGTGACCATATCACACATCATCACCCACACACGGCCTGGATAATTGCATGAACCGGTTTATGGGAAGGCGAATGTTGGCCAGGACACCAGGAATGTTCCCTGCTCTTTGCAAAGAGTGCCCTGGGTTCTTTTACTTCCACCTGGACACCCATCAGGTCAGCACCAGGATGGGCAGAAGGGACCTCGGTTTAATGTCTCATCCAAAGGACAGCACAACCCAGCAGTACAGCATCCCCCAATACTGCACTCAGATGCCAGCAATTTTTAGGTGCTAGTTCAATCCTGATGTGGGACGAGAACCCATGACCTTCTGGTCTAGAGGTGGATGTGCTACCAACTGAGCCACGCTGGCACTGGTGAGGCCCTTCGAGAAGACCAGGGTATAAGGAAGGGGTTCAGGGGCCAGGTGGAGGAGCCACTCAGATGGCAGGGGACTGTTTCTATGCAAAAAGGTGTATGGGCTCTTTTTTCAAGGAGAAGTGGGAGGAGAAGCATGGATCCAGATTGTGTGGCCACGTGGCATGACGTCACTTGCGCAGAACAAAGCCAAAAAAGAAAAACGGGGGACAAGAGGGGGACTAGAGGGACTCCGGGGGAAGCCTTCGGGCAGAGGTACAGGAGGAGTGACACCACACCTGCAATTAGAGAATAGGTACAAGGCCTAAAACAGGTAGGCCATGCAGCAGGGGGGCAGACATCATAGCTGGGCAGGCTCAGGAAAGGAGTGTGAAAGGAAGGTGTCAGAATGCAGAAAGAACAAAGAAGGGTCAGGGTGTGGCCCAAGCACACTGCAGTAAGGAGGCCTATAAGGCCACGTGGGGAGGCCAGCGCCCCCCAGGAAAAGGGAGATATCAAGCCAGGACAGCCACAGGGGATGTGGGCAGAAGCCCAGAATGGGCAGCGAGACACATCGCTTTCGATTAGCAGAGCAACAAGGCCCATGATGGGCCAACAGAGATTGGGGGGTTCTGGGGTGTAAGATGGAGAATGGGAGGCCCAGAAGGCCACAATGGGAATGGGAGGCCTAGGAGGCCATGCAGAACGACACCTCCAGACATGGGTTCAAAAAAAAAAACAAAATGCAAGGTTAATCTGGGTAAAAGATTTAATATGACCTTTAATTTTCTTGGTTTTTGGGCAGTATCTCAACTGCTTCCATGGACCAACACAAAGAGATGGCACAGAGGAAGAGCAAGCCATCTAAAGAAGACACCTACAAAGCCATACTGGAACTCGCAGAGAAGGCCAACAGAGTGTGGCAGATGGTGGAAGGAGAGGAGCTGAGGAAATCCGGTGAGAAATGGAAAGTGGGAAAGGGAAAAGGGGGGCAACAGGAAGAGGCCAGCAGGAAGACCATGCAGCCCTACCAGGGTAGTGCCCCAGCCGGGGGTACCTTCCAGAGCAGCCAGCCCAGTACTGCCACAGCCCCAAGTCCCTGTCCCATTGGGACCTCCCCAAGACCAGGTGGAGGTTCCCCCAGTGGAACCTAGACTGGATCCCCCATGTATACCAGCCCTCCCACAGCCATTAGAACAACTGGCTAACCCAGGGTATCCCGGGTACAGCAGGTCACAGGAAACCAATAAGGCCACAGGTAAAGTAGCCGGAGCAGTAGGAGAAAGCATAAAAGAGTACATAGGACAAATTACTGCAGCACTTGACATGGGGGGTTAGGCCAAATGGAGTCTGCTCTGTCAGAGATTAGGTCATATTCAACGGCAATGGAAGGGGAGGAGAAAGGGTTAGAAAAGGTGGGAAAAGGAACAAGGGAGATAGGAAGCCTGGGAATGCGAATAGGGGAACTCATACCATTGGCCACAAAAGAGAAGATCTGGAATGGTGAGTACTTGGACATATTTGCTGTAGTGAGCCAGGAGGCAGCAGCAAAATATGAGGAAACTGAGAACATAGGAAAAAGTGAGATGGCTGCAGCAGTGGTTTTGTTGGGCAAAAAAGAGGAGGATAAATTTACCAAAGGAAAGATGTGGGATGGATGGTTGGTTAGTTTTGCTACGTACTCAGCTATAGTGCTGGAAAAGAAATCTGAACTGGGCATACCATTGATCACATATTCCCTGATAATAAGATGAGCAAAGGCAAAAGGAGTGGTATATTGGATATATTATGATGAATTCTTCTGGCAAAGAATAGCAACTTATGGGCATGTAAGATGGGATACAAAACAGTTAGATCTGTGGAAGGATTATGTAACCAACCAGTCCACACTGGAAGGGGAGATTGGAAAAAGGGGAGGGGCACCTCAGAGATGTTGTTGGGCTTACAATAGGGCATTCTGCTCTTGGCCTCAGTTCTGTTTTTGGCATGCCTGCTCAAAATGTGAGGGGTTACACCCAGTGAGTAGATGTAGAATGACATGGGCACAAGGGGCACAAGGTGCAGGGGGGTAAGGCACAGGCCAACAGTTTTTTTCAGGAGGGACAGGGATATGGGGAGCAGACTTGGAGTAAAGGGGGGAGGGGTAGAGGGCATGCAGGCAGAGGGAACCAGAATTACTAGATACAGGGAACTAGAAAGGGCCAAAAAAGGGTGGTATACTAAATATGAGGGGGAAAGGACAAGGGATCAGTTCCAATCAGCAAGAACGCCCATCAAGACGAAAGTGTGGGAAAGGTGGTTAATGAAATATCCTGATAGGGAGGTGGCAGAGTCACTTAGAGCAGGTTTTGAGTCGGGCTTTCCGTTAAAATGCGATGGCCCGAGGCAAGCAAGAGAGGCGAATAATCTGGGTTCAATAAGGGGAAAAGAGGACATCTTAAGAAGAAAAATAGAAAAAGAAAAGGCGGCAGGTAGGGTAGAAGGACCTACATGAAACCACTGCAGAACACGAGAATATCTCCATCAGGGTTAATTCCCAAAAAGCAACAGGAGGAATACAGAGTGATTCACCACCTGTCATTTCCAGAGGGGGAATCAGTGAATGATTTCATAAATGAGGAACATAGTAAAGTGAGCTACGCCACATTAGAAGAGGCAGTGCAGATCATCCAGGCAACCAAGGATGCCTGGATGGCAAAAACAGACATAGAATCCGCATTCAGATTGCTTCTGGTCAGGAGGGAAGATTGGGACCTATTGGGCTTTAAGATTGGGGAACAATACTATTTTGACAAAGCAATGCCCATGGGGTGCTCCATAGCATGTGAAACATTTGCGGCATTTAGCACCTGTTTACAGTGGATATTTCAGGAGCAGAGCAGGTATAAAGTGCTAATACACTACTTGGATGATTTCCTGTTAATAGGTAGTTGGAAGAGTGAGACAGAGAAAATGTTAGCCAGCTTTCAAGAGTTGTGTGGGGAGTTAGGGGTCCCACTGGCTCTGGATAAAACAGAAGGGCCCAGTAAGGTCTTAGTGTTCTTGGGCATAGAAATAGATGCCCAGAATGAACTCTTTAGGTTTCCAGATAACAAAGTAGTGAAACTGAAGGAGCTGATTAGAGGAGTCACGGGGAATAGAAGGGTTCAGTTAAAACAGGTGCAACAGGTCATGGGACATTTAAACTTTGCATGCAGAGCAATTGGGCTGGGTAGGGCCTTCACAAAATGACTAGCGAGGGCAACAGTGGGAGTAACAAAACTGCACCACTGGGCAGACAGAACAAAGGGAGTAAAAGAAGATTTCATGGTCTGGGAGATGTTCCTCAGTACTTACAATGACTGTTCCTTTTGGCAAGATGAGTGGGTGTATAACACAGATCTGGAGCTCTACATGATGCAGCAGAGGGGGTTGGGTATGGGAGGCTATTTGAAAGGAAAATGGTTTGCAGAACCATGGCCGGCAAACTGGGTGAAAGATGGGAAAGTGAGGGATATCACACTGCTGGAAATCATGCCTATATGGACCTATACCCTGGTGTGTGGAGAGGAATTGCGTAACCAGAAGGTTACATTTTGGTGTGACAACAAGACAGTGGTGGACATTTTAAATAACAGGGGAGCCAGATCAAACACGGTCATGGGGGTGTTGAGACAGTTAGTTCTAAGGGCCCTGCAATTGAACATGTCATTCAGGGCCAAACACACAGAAGGGGTACAAAACATCCTAGCTGACAGCCTTTCCCATCTGCAGCTGGACTGTTTCTGGATGCTGGCACCAACAGCAGAGGATCAGAAAACACCAGTACCAATGAACATCTGGGACATTGGCGAGAGGGAGCAGAACTGCTGTTTCACAGCTCATGGGCACCATGGACTTTGAGGGCCTACGAAGGGGCATGGCAGGTGTTCCAAATATTTAGGGCAACGTGCCACATGGAGGTAAATGGGCCAATCACAGAGGAACAGTTAGGAAAGTTTACAGTAGATCAGTGGGAGAGAGGTACAGCTCACAACACGATGGGGGTGTACCTAGCGGGAATTAGCTTTAATCTGCAGCCTTAAGAAATGGGGAGAACCAATGAAGTCCATGTTGAGCAGGAGAATGATGCAAGGATGGGGAAGACTGAAGCAATGACGCACAGATAGTAGATGACCCATAGGAGAACATTAGCTGGCAAAATTAAAGGGGGCATTGCTGGAGGTCTGCAGATCAAAAGATGAGGCACGGCTGTTTCACACAATTTACCTGGTAATGTTTGCAGGGGCCCCGAGAGTGAGCAAAGCAGTGGGGCATGGCAAAAAAGAAGGAGAAGTGGGGCTGGAATTGGAAGATATAAGCTGGGGGATGAAGGAGATACACATATTAATAAAGAAATCAAAGACAGATCAAAGGGGGACAGGTTGCACAGTGACCCTGAAGTCTCAAGAGGAAGACTCAGTGTGCCCAGTAAAAGCTTTGTGGGCTTACGCTGCAGAGCAGGGATATAGAACAGCGAGTTAATTTATTCATGGGGATGGAAGAAGAGTCACCAGTTACCAGGTTACAGCCATGCTCAAGAAAGGCATGCAATTTCTAGGGGAGGAACCACACAATTATTCCTCTCACTCCTTTCAGATAGGAGCTGCATTGCAGTGGGCAGCTGCAGGGGAGACAGTGACCAAGATATTAGAAAAAGGGCGCTGGTGGTCTGCCAGTTACAAAAGGTATATTCGTGCATTACAGTACGGAGACTAACATGTCATCTGATTTTGTTTCAGGTACAAGGTCGAAAAGAGGAGGGGAGGCCAAGAAAAAGGGACTATGGATGTGGACAAAAAGCATGCTTTTAAGTATTATATTCTGCTTAATTCCTACAGGCAAAGGGAGGACCATGAAAGTATGGATCTGTGGTCACTCATATGTTTATTGGGCAGAAAAAAGAGTGGAGAAAAAGCCCTGGGGAAAGCAGTTATACCAGGATGTGAGACAATGTAGGTTGGTTTGGCGTGGCATCCAAGGGATGAGATGGGCGCAGCTACTTCCTACACTAAGAGAGATGAAAGAGCGGCGGCCAGTTCTGGACCTAATTATCTTACATCTAGGGGTCAATGACATTGGGGGAAATCCATGTGTGGACACATACTGTACATCCAAGTAAAAAGGGGTTCAGAGACAATCCAACAATGGTGGCCAGGGGTATGCTTTGCCTGATCAGACATAATCCCGAGAAGGGTCTGGAGACATGAGCATAGCCATAGAACTTTAGACAGGGCCAGAAGAAAAATGAATAGGAAAGTAGGAACATTGATAAAGAAAATGGGTGGGGAGCTAATATGGCGGGGGGTGGAGGAGTGGGTAGAAGATTTCTACAGGTCAGATGGAGTGCACCTGTCAGATCTAGCCATAGATATATTTAATACAGAAATGATGGGCTTTGTAGAGGCATGGAGAAGACATGCAGATGGTACAATACAAAAAAAAATTTAAAAAAAGGAGAAAAGGGGAAGTTCTCTAGCTTGATTTGTGGGGAAAGCCAGCCATCCAATGCAAGCTGGAGTCTGGCTAATGGAAAAATTGGGGGGAGGAGGGGTCGGGGGAAAAGAAGAAGGAAGAGGATGGAAAGAAGGAGAAGCTGAAGGAGAAAAAGCAGTCTCGGTTCTCACTGTTACGTAATAGGAAAAGAGGAGAAGAAGGCACCCAGGTTTTCACCTGGGGGAGTGAGGAACAGAAATGGATATATGGATGCAATAAAATGCAATGGTGAAAAATATAATAATAAAGAAATGCGATGGAAAATGGAATCATGATATATAATAAATTGATTGCCAATCTGAGCACAACAATATACAGTGGCCTGTGTCTTTTGTGGGGGGAAGGGGGAATCCAGGACAATAGAGTTTGCCCTTTAAGGGGCAGACCAAGTTGTCCTGGTGCACCCTTCCCCTTATCTGAAGATGGTGTGCTCGGGGGGGGAGGGAAGGAGAGGAGCAAGGGGACAGAACAATTGGCAGGCAACAGGAAGGGGAGGGGCTAAAGGAGGTACATAATGGACAGCACAGGAGTGGTTCAGCCACTTTTTGCTGAAGTTTTGATCCCTCCCACCGACTCCATTAACTATGGAACATGTGGGATAAACAGTCCATAAGGGACTGTGTGTATGTGGGAAGACAGTCAAAAAGGGACTGTGTATATGGTCTGTCAAAGGTAGATGACAGAATTTGTCCGGTAGGACGGTATTGGACTTTTGTCCGGTAGGATGGTATTGGACTGCCAAAAGTGGATGGCAGGGGGGGAGAAGAAAAAGGAAGAGGATGGAAAGAAGGAGAAGCTGAAGGAGAAAAAGCAGTCTCGGTTCTCACTGTTACCTAATAGGAAAAGAGGAGAAGAAAGCACCCAGGTTTTCATCTGGGGGAGCGAGGATCAGAAATGGATTTGTGGATGCAATAAAATGCAATGGTGAAAAATATAATAATAAAGAAATGAGATGGAAAATGGAATCATGGTATATATAATAAATTGATTGCCAATCTGAGCACAACAACATACAGTGGTCTGTGTCTTTTGTGGGGGAAAAGGGGGAATCCGGGACAATTGCCCTCTACTGTTTTCAAACATGTATTGAGCCCTAGTAAATTGCCTGTTTATCTGTGCTATGTCAGAGAGAAACCACTTCTATATTCAATCTAGTTACACATTTTTAAGATCAATCTGGGATAAAGGTGCACGTTTTGAAACATCCTCAAGCAAAATGTTGGACAATAATCTGAAACAGTCTAATAAAACTCCCTGTTCTTGTATATTTTCTGAATGATTTGTAATTAACTATTCAATAATAGAATACTTGCCAGTTTTGTAATTAAAGAGCATTTGGGATTCTTTTGATTGAATCAGATCTAAGGCAACCATTTTTGTTTTGTCTTATTGACATCCATCTTTTCCCTCAGTCAGTGTTAATATTCTTCAATATTATATATTCCCTCTTATTACTGTAGCATAGGATTTAATGCACTAAAACTTGAAAATTCTCAATACTACTTTTGGGAGGACTATAAAAACTAGTTAAATAAATATGTTGGCTCTGAAAACCACGGAGCAATATTTTTTAGTTAGATAACTAATCTGATCTTTATATTCACCTTCCTCAATTTCTTGCATAAACAGTGACTAGTTTATACAGAGCATTAATCCCCTCTTTTTACAGCCTATTCTATCCAGCCTGAACAATGTATATCCTTCCATCTAAATCTGTGTGTCCCAAACATGGCATTTCAAAGAGGTTTCATTCAATGCAACTACAATGAATTCCCCATTCTCCACCCAAGTTTTAAAGGCATTCAAATGTACAAGGTTACTACTTATATTTAAATTTACGATATTTAATTCTTACACTATCCCCTCTTCACCTAAACTCCTCTCATGATGTTGCTTAGGCAGACAAGGCCCTGAATTCAATTTAGCATCCCCCTACTAAAACCAAAATTAGTAAATGACATTTTTTTCTACTCTGCTACCTTTAATTATAATTGCCATTAGGTTTCCATGATCCACCCTCAACTTTCCTTGTATTAAATTTTTCCAGAATGAGAGAGCTAAGGATGAAAATGATCTCAGGTCAGGTACTTCAATTAAACCAATGTTATTATCTGAAAACATTAGGGCTGGTGCAATGCAAAATTCCACCATTAGAATTGTTGTGGAATAACAATTCTGCTTCTGAAATTCTTTGCAGAATTTTTTAAATTCCATGGAATTTCAGAAAGCATTTTTGTGCAAACTGTGCAATAATTTTCTACAGATTATGTAAACTGTGTAATAATTTTCCAATTTGTGGAAAAAGAATATGTGACTGATGAGAATTGTTGATTATGAAAATACACAAAAAATATTTCACGTGTGGAAAGTTTAAGTTCCACAAACGATGGAAATCAGTGGACTTTTCTAAAATTCTTTAAAATTCCATTCCATTGGAAATTCAGCATTCTGCACAGCCCTAGAAAACCTTTTGCATAAAAACTTCATTCACTTCCATGGTTTTAGAAATATAGAAACATAGAAGTTCATGGCAGAATGAGACTGCTAGGTCCAGCTAGTCTGCCAATTTGTTTTAGACCTATTTTGACACTCTAGCTGCACTTTGTAGTCAGGGCTCCCTTGTGTCTATCCCATGCATTTTTGAATCCCCTCACAATGTTGACCCCTACAACCTCTTGAGGCAGGCTGTTCCAGGCACCCACCACTCTTTCTGTGAAGAAAAACTTCCTGGAGTTGGTAGAGAGCCTCTCTCCTTGCAGTCTGAGGTCATGTCCCCCAGCCCTGGAGCCCTTCTTGAAGTGAAAAAGTTCCTGTGCCTCTACCTTATTAATGCCTTTTATGTACTTGAATGTTTCAATCATGTCCTCTCTCTCTCTCTTCTCTGCTCCATGGAGTACATATTCAGTTCCCTAAGTTTTTCCTCATAGGACATGTAATGTAGACCCTGAAATATTTGTGTGACCTTTCTCTGTACTGTTTCCACCCAGTCAATGTCCTTCTTGAGGTGAGGCTTATAGAACTGGACTCCATATTCCAGGTGAGGCCTGATCAGTGATCTATGCAGGGGTAGTACCACCTCTCTTCTCCTGCTTGTGATTCCCCTCCCAATGCAGCCCTGCATTCTGTTGGACTTCAATGTTGCCTTCTCACATTGCTTGCTAACCTTCAAGTCATCTGAGATTATGATTCCCATATCTCATTCCTGGTTTGAGGCTGCCAGTCTTTCGCCTCCTAGGTAATACTTCTTTCTTGGATTTTTCTTTCCTATATGCATGACTTTGCACTTTTTAGTGTTAAATCTCAGCTGCCACACTCCAGACCATTCTTCTAGTTTCTTGAGGTCAGCTTCCATCTTGCTAGCTGGCCTGGTGGCGCAGAGGGTTGAGACACTGGAAGCCACACCTTGCACTATGCTGGCAACCCAGGCTCGGGAATGGACCCTGGCAGCTGGGGGTCAGTGGGGTAGGAGACATTGAACATCTGGAGGACTGCTCTCTCTTCCCCTGGGAGGGCTAGGGCAATGACCGCTCAATAAGTGACCTCTGGCAGAGGCTGGGGGGTTGCTGAAAGCAGCATTGTGGTGTATGTCAGGGGGTGGAGCCATGGCAGTGCATCGCCTTGGCAACTGGGCTCCACAGGGGTGTAAAAAATAGGTAAAAAAAACCTTACCACTGATAGGTGAAGGTGCCTCCCTCTGAAGCTCACACTCCTAGATACGGACTCGGCTTCCTAGGCTGTCCCTCCTGGCCCAACGTCTCAACACTATAAAGAAAGAGCACCCTGGGCAGGGGGCAGCCCTTCCCTGGAGGGTAGGCCCAGGGGATGCCTGCTGCCGGAGAGGAGCTGATGGGTAAGCAGAGCCCCTCATCGGGAGGTAGAGACTTCGGATCAGGAGGTCGCAGGAGAGAGTTCGGAGATAGGGGTGAAAAATAGAATTTGAAAAAAAAGCTTCCATCTTGCTCACTCCTTCTGAGGTGTCCACTCTGTTACATATCTTGGTGTCATCTGCAAACAGACACACCTTCCCTTCCAGTCCATCAGTGATGTCTGCTATAAAAACTTTGAAGAGCAGAGGCCCCAGCACTGAGCCCTGGGGTACCCCACTGGTCACCCTGCCTTCTATCGATTGTATTCCATTAACCGGAACCCTCTAGATTCTGCCTTGTAACCAATTTTGTACCTATCTGAATACTTCTGGACCAACCCCTGTGTGATCAAGCTTCTTTACCAACCTTCTGTGTGGAACTGAGCCGAAGGCCTTACTAAAGTCTAGGTAGACCACATGTACTGCCCCACCTTCGTCCACTGTTTTTGTAGCGTAGTCAAAAAACTCAAGCAAATTTGTCAGGCATGACCTACTTGTTGTGAAACCATGCTGTTTAGGTCTTGTTGGCTGTTAGTTTGAAGGAATAATATGATCTTCTGTTTGAGTAGTGCCTCCATTAGTTTCCCTACTGTAGATATGAGGATCACCAGACTGCAATTTCTAGCCTCTTCACAACTGCCTGATTTGTGATGTGGAACCACTGTTGCCTTTTTCCAGTTTTTGGGTACCACACCACTCCTCAGGGATTTCATGAATAGAAGTGCCAGAGGGGTTGCTAATTCTGTCCCCAGTTCCTTAAGAATTCCGGGGGTGCATCTCATCTGGTCCCATGGCTTCATCTGCTTTTTGTTTATTTTGCAACTACTGTACTTCAGCTTCTGTAAAGGGACTCATGTCTACCTCTGGTCCTGGTGTGTTGTGTTTTTTCAGGGCTGGGCCCTGTGTCCTCTTTGGAAAACACTGAGCAGAAGTATTTGTTGAGAATTTTAGTTTTCTCTGGGTCATGTTTGGTGCATTTCCCTTCTTCAGTATCAATATTTACTATCCCCCTTTTGCCTTCCCAATGTTACCAATGCATCTAAAAAATTACTTGTCTCCTTTCTTTGCCCCTTGTGCTATCTTTTCCTCTGTATGGGCTTTTGCTTTTCTAATTTGCTTGTTAGACTCTCATTTTTTGCTTGCATGACTCCCAGTCTTTCTCAGTTTTGGTTTCCTGGTATATGTTGTATGTCTTATTTTATTTGACTGTGGTAGCCACTTCTTTGGAAAACCATAGATGATTTGTTTTCCTTTTTGCTTTGCTGACCCATCTGGCACATTGATCTGTGGAAGTCTTTATTGCTTTCTTGAGTCTCCCTCATATGACCCCCACCTCCTAAAACTCTATTTCCATTAACTGGCTACTTACATTGTTCCTCATTTTTTTGGAAGTCAACTTTCCTGAAATCAAGCACCTTTATCTTTGAGTGGCTGGTGTCCTGTGTTATGTTTATCTTAAAGCTTACCATGCAACGGTCGCTATTGCCAATATGGCATCCTACTTTGATGTCCTTGACCCTTTCCAAGTTTGTGAGGTCAAGATCGAGAATGGCAACTCCCCTTGCTGGGGTTTTAACAAGTTGGCACAGTCCCTCGACTTACAGTGACAATAAGAAGTCCCTATTTCCTGTTGTTGCTGTTGATAGTGTGGTCCAGTTAATATCTGGTAAGTTGAAGTCCCCCACCAGCATTACCTTGCCTTTATCAAACATTTTGTGAATTTCCTCTATTAGATCTTTGTCTCCTTGATTTGGGGGCCTGTACATGATGCTGATTCTAAAGGGTTTTTCCTTGCCCATGTCTACTGTTAGCTATAGTGACTCAAAGTCCCCAAGTTGTCCTTTTACTTCTGTGGCTTTTATTTCCTCCTGAATGTAAATGGCTACACCACCCCCCTCTTTTTTTACCCTGCCTATCTTCCATGAACAGATTGTAACCAGGAATGACCATATCCCATCTGTGGTTTTCTGTGAACCACATTTCTGTTATAGCCACCCAGTTCAACCTTTCTGTTTCCCAGATGGCTGTGAGTTCAGGATTTTCCATGGTGAAAACTGAATCTCAATCCCACTATCCCCTACATTAGATAATGTTATGGGCAATGAAATTTCAAAAGGCAAAACCAATCCCACTAGCCAAAAAAAGTTCTAATCTCCATTTTAAATATATTTCATTACATTTTTAATTATCAACCAAACTTAACTATACTACTCAGGAAGATTTATTTCTCAAGTAGTGGTCTCACCATTCATACTCACACTTCTAGGCAGAGTGAGCTTTTAAAGATCTCTAGACTTACCTCCTGCTTCAGCTGTTGGCTCACCACAAAGCCCACTGCCAACTGATCAGTCCTGGTGCTGGTAATAATGGACAATGTCCCACAGAAGTCTATGGCTTTAAAAGTGTCTGGTAGTCTTACTAGGCAGATTGCTACTCAGGCTGCATATTGTATGGTCTCTTATGGTGTGAGCTTTAAAGCTCTCCAGCTCCACCTCTTGCTTCATCCACTGGCTCACCACTGAGCCCCCTGCCAGCTGACCAATCCTGGTGCCAGTAACAATGGACAATGTCCCACAGAAGTCTATAGCTGCAAATGTCTCTGGCTGCTTTGCTGGGTAGATCACTTCTCAGGCTCCATTCAGAGTGGTCTCCACTGGAACAAGTTTTAAAGTTCTCTAGCCACATCTCTTACTATATCCACTGGCTTGCCACTAAGCCCCTTGCCATCTGATCAATCCTCAAAACTTTTATGGGCAACAGATATAATTTTTTGTGAGGGACTTCACCATTTGCATGACTCATAGTGGTCATGCAAGTAGTGGAACACACTCCCCTGAAAATCTGTTTTGAACTGAATGGGAGTTCATCTCCACTGCTGGCATTTTATTTCTGTTCAGGTGATCCCTCTTCTGACACTAGGAACAGACCCCTTATGTCAGAGATGCCTTACAAATTTTAAACAAATTGTCACTGGGAGCCCATCTACAGGGGTCATCACATTATCTCCAACTCTGTCACCCCTCGCCAATGTGTACACCGGGGTCCAGATATTCAAAAGAGTTGAGCCATGCGCAATAGGGTTGCGCCTGTGGAAGTCCAAATTTGCGCCATTCTGCGATATTCAGCAGGAGGCAGTTGCACCCCCTAAATCATGCTGAGGAACAGCACAATGATAATGAAGGCATGCGCAACCGAAAGGGGAGGAACCATGCATAAATGGCGCAGTGTGATATTCAAAGACTTGCGCAATGCGCAACAGTGGAGCAAGCGGAAGTTGCACCATAGCAGAAATGAGCCAAAATAAAAAGGAGCAAGGAAGAGGTGCAAGAACGCTACAGGGAAACCACATGAGGCAGAGGCACACAGACAGGGCAAGTGGCAGGAACAGGGCAGGTCAGGAAAAGGCCACAGTTAACAGCCAGGCACAGGGAAGGTGTGGGGAGCCACACAGCATAGAGGCCAGCACAAGCAGGTGTACCCAGTGCAGGGGAGGTAGCAGTCAGGACAGCGGGGGGAATACAGTAACAGCTGCCAGGGGGGGTGAATGCAAGCCAGGGACATGGCCAGTGCCACCTTCCACATGAGGGGGTGAGAAGGCGAGCGGCAGGGGGGCATGGCCGTGGAAGGGCCATCAGCGGTATGCCCCAACAGGCAGTACCGAGCCTGCACCAGCTTTGAGCTGTACACTGATACTGAGATTGTGGGCCGGTACCGCCTGAACAGGGCAATTCTGAGGTGGCTCTGTGAGCTGTGCAGTGATGTGATGCAGGCACTCACACGACGGAGTCATGCCCTGTCAGTGGAGACCAAGGTAACAGCCTGCATGTGATTGCTTGCCATGGGTACCTTCCAGAGACTAACTGGGGACACCACAGGCATAACCCAGTCAGCCACATCATGCCACCTCACCCAATTCCTCAGCGCACTGCTGCCACATGCTGAGGAGTATATCCATTTCCCCAGCACAGCAATGGAGCACACAGCAAATATACAGGAGTTCCACATGGTAGCATGTATGCTTGGCATGCTAGGGGCAATGGACTGCACCCATATGGCCATACACACACCACCTGTCCACGAGGGGGCTGCATACATAAATCGCAAGAGCTATGCCAGCATCAACTGCCAGGTGGTGTGCGATGCCAGGGGACTCATCATCAATGTCTGTGCCATGCACCCTGGGGGAGCACACAATTCTTTCATCTGGCACCATTTGGCACTGTGCCACAGATTCAAGAGTGGGGAAATCCCCACTGGACACCTAGTGGGTGAGTATGCAAACCAAATGGACAAATATAGGGCCTGGGGGGCATGGCCAAAGGTGCCATGGGTAGTGGCCTACATGGCTTGGGGTAGGGCGATGCTGATCACCAAACTAACCTCCACCCTCTACACACAGGTGACAGTGGATACCCACTCCATCCCTGGCTGCTCACACCTTACCGGCAGCCCATGACCCCATCGCAGCAACGCTACAATGAGGCATACACCACCACACGCAATGTCATCGAGCGGGTGTTTGGGATGCTGAAGGCACATTTCCATTGCCTGGACACCTCTGGCGGTGCCCTACAGTACAGCCCCTCAAAGGCCTGTGGGATATTCCTGGCCTGTTGCATCCTGCACAACATGGCCAACAAATGTGGGATAGCCGTACAGGTCGAAGAGGGGGACAGCGATGGGGACGCTGGTGATGATGGTGATGGGCAGCCTCCCCTTGGCCGATGGGACCCCCGACTGCTCTGGCTGGCAGAGCTGCACCAGGACACCATCACAGAGGAGCACTTCAGCCAACCCAGGTAAGTCATGGGGCCATGCGCAACCACCAGTGGCCAAGGCACAACCCACAAACATGCAGGAACCACACTGGGGATGCATGCCATCAAGGGAAGTGGCAGGGCACAGAGGTGCACACACACAGCCAGGGATGGGTGAGGATTAACATGCCACGCCGAAGGACACACACACATGCACACACACAATGCAACAAAAGTGCAGAGGCCGGAAGGCACACTGACCCAGAACGCACACCCTAGCAACACACATGTCCACAGGCCACCATGTCCACTGCCTGTCCATGTGCATGTGTCAGATGCTAAGCACTATTGCACTTTGGTGTACAGCACAATGCAGGCATCATCATGCACACATAACTGCGGACAGCAGCCAGGAGGGTGTGCAGGTGGACTGTGTGTCCACGTGCAGGGCCGGGTACCCACCCGTGCAGTGCCCACTGAAACACACAATGCACACAGGGCAGCACCAGACAGTAGCCACACTGGAAGACAGGTCAGTCCCATGACACAGTGCCACGGCCACCATGGATGTGTGGGTGGCCCCACCGAGATCCTCCAGCACTGGTTGGCTGACCACTGGCCTCATGGGGTGGCACCGATGGTCCCCAAGGGGTTCCACTGCATGAACATGACCGTGCTCGCACAGGGGTTTGCAGCACACCGAACATGCCTGCACCAGGAGTGCTCGGGATGCCCACAGTTGAACCCGGCGTCGACAGGGTGAGAGTCGCATGATGCCGGGAACGGGGGGTGGATAGTGCACTGCATGCTGTCCATGATGCATGGGCACCTGACTGCGTGCCCATTGTGGCCATGACAACAATGAATTCCTGTGCATGCCTATCAATGGCAGCGGTCACATCCTCCTGCAAACAGTCCATCCGTGCCAGGATCCATTCGGTGTCCCTGCTGTGACGCTGCTCTACCCACTCCAGAGCCACACACAGTGCTTCCACAGATGTCGCAAGCTGCATCTGCTGCTGGACCGATGCTCACAGTAGGTGGGTGTGCTCGTCCAAGAGGTCATCAGCCTCCTCGGCATCCTGTCCCTCAGGGTGTGCAAGGGCTTGATGTTCAGTACCCCTTGAGGGTGGGTGCTGTGCTCCAGGACCAGGTCTGGGCATGTCCACAGGTGGTGCACAGATGCCACCACTGAACCCTGTACCCCCAGGCCCAGTGGGCGACTGCTGATGCTGCCCCTCTGGCTGCCGCACCCCAGGGCTCAGTGGTGCCACCGCAGAAGCCGCAACAGTCCCACTGTCCTGAACAGACACCAGTGCTGCCCCACTGGTGCTGACAGGCACAGCCTGGGACTGTGCTGACACACATGCCCCCACGGTGGCACCACCCACAGCCATGGGTGCGAATTGCCCTGCTGTGTGCCCATCCTATGGCACACATGTGTCACTGCCCATTATGGTCGTGTCATCATCACCACTGATGCCGGACTCTGCCCCGGCCACAGCCACAGTGTGCTGGCATCCGTGGACACCAGCATGCTGGGACACAGGCAGGACTTCCTGCACACTTGTCTCATCGACATCAGTGTGGACAGCCAGGCAGCCCCACTGTCGTACAGATCCACACATACCTGTGGAGGTGGATGGTCCCACCTCCGACTCCATCTAACTGTCCGCAGTGGACAGGCCCACCACCGCTGACCCATGCAGACTCTCAGGATCTGTAAGGGAAAGCAAAGTCTCGTTACTGTGTGTGACCTACCCTGCCCCCCAGACAGACCATGACTTACCATGCAGAGATGGGCCACCACCCATCTGGAAGCCACCGCCCAGAACTCCCTCTATGGCACTTCAGTGCATGCTTGCAGCAAGTCTGTCCTCTACTGGGGTGAGCTGTACCACCTCCGTCTGTCCCCCACCTGTTGCAGCACGTGCTGCCCTGATGGCAGCCACCTTCTCCTTTACCCTCCTCCTGTCTGTGCCCATCTTCTTCTTACACTCCTGCACAGAGCACTGGTGGCTGCCATGCAGGTTCACGGCACGTGCCACCTCCTCCCATGCAGTAGCATGGGCCTGAGTGGTGCCCCGCCGTCCACTAAGCAGTGGCTCCTGAGCCAGGTAGGCCTCAAAAAGGGCCTCGGTTTTGGCCTTAGTAAAATTCGGCCTCCTCCTCCTCCTCCCACCACTGTTGTCCTCCTCTCTAAGAACATGCTCAGTCATTATGTAGCCTGTAAGAATGGCAGTTGTTACCTGTGACTGTGCAGTCCCATGCATGTCCCTGAATCCACAGTCCACAGTCCCACACAGCATGCAGCTCACCAATAAACTGCAGTAACCTACTATGGCCACTGCAGCACATTGTCACACCTTTATAGCGCAATCCATGCAAATGAGATGAGGAGCAACTTTAATTAGATGCAAATTGCAGTGCCATTGAATGACTGATCGGATGATTTGCATATGACGGCTAAATATCGCGCTGTTGCACTTTGCACAATTGTGTTGAACGTGCTGAGCCAATGGCGCAGTTCTGTGGCATGCATAGTACTCCTCACTGTGCATGCCCAGGTTGCTTACACAAGCATCTGCCGTGCTGATGACGTGCACGGTAGGCAATGCAGGGCACGGTCACCATTGTGCCATTGGTGCTATAGCGAAGGTCACTACATGGTGCTGTGACAATGGGCCTTCATAGGTGCAATGGCCAACTGCCCAATAGTCCGCTGTGGCACTGGCACACAGGCAGCCAATCACGCTACACGCATTGTCATCTGATGGTGCTGTGCGTGGCCTTGCGTCAGAGACCCTTGACCCTGTGCCTGACCTTTGCCCCCTTGGCACCATGCATCAGGCATAGGTGCACCTCTATCATGCTGTTTGGTAACAGCATGATAGGGAATGGCAGCGCTGTACCACGCAGCATCTGCACGTGGGGTACCGCTCTGCAGAGTGCCATATTGCCTACTATAGCTATTGCAATGGTGCGGAGAAGAGCTGCTCCCTGGACGGCCATTGACTCACAAATCTGGTGGCCATAGTTGAGCCACACCATGGGCCTCTCTTTGGGGAGGCCCCCCTGATAGGGCAAGGACCCAGGTGTGGCAGGAGGTGGCCACAGCCCTTGAGGAGGTGACAGGCAGGGGCCGTAGTGCTGAGCAGTGCAGGAACTGATATGGTGCCCTGCAGAGGAGGGAGCCGGAGCTACTGGCCCGACTGAGGAACCATGCCAGGAGGGGTACGGTCCCACATCCAGGTAGGGGTTCCGTCAACACACTTTTATCATCCATATGAGTCACAGTGTTGTATGTGTCCAGCACATAGGGGATGGACCGTATGGGGTTGGCCGTGGTAGTGTTCACAGGGTGTTGGGTGGGTGGGTCTGGCTGGGAGGGAGGGCACACTCCTTGGCGCAGGGGGACTTTGCTTCCAGAATGTACTGATGTTCTTCTCTCCTTTTTGTCCCCACAGGCCCGGAAGAACTGCGCCGGGTGCGTGCAGAGCAGAGGGGAGTGGAAGCCACAGCCAGGTGGGCCTAGGACCAGCAACGGCCACCTGACTGGCCCAATGTGGGTTAGTGCCAGACATCCATGATTAATATTGCATGCTGTGTGACAAGGTGGGCACTGGGGCATGGCCACCATTCATTCACATCACTGCCATGCATGCCACTTGTTACAGTCAACACTGTCCAGTGGCAATGCATGTCTGGGTGTGCATCACTGGTGGTCCATGCATGCACCAGGTGCATGGCTGTGCCACTGCCTTTGCACCACATAGCCATGTCACTAGATGGCCACGGTGGTGCTGTGCGTGACTTGGCTGGTGGGTGTGTGCAGCATTCTGCATGACTGTATGCACCTGGGTGGGCAGGTCCTGTGGACGTGATCACTGCAGCTGGTCACACACCATCACAGTGGTATGTCCCATGGCCGTATGCCATGCACAGTGGGCGGGCTGTATGGGGTTGTGCATTCACACCTGTTGACTGTGCTCCCTTGTCCTAGGTGCGAGACATTTGAGGGAGATCAGGGACACTCTGCAGGAGCTCCTTATTCTGGCCCATGAGACAGTGACAATTCTTTGGAGGATTGACGAGTTGGGGGTTCTTCGAAGAGACAGAGCCAGAGGGAGCCAGAGCCAGGACCGGCAGAGCCACCAGTAGTCCTTTGGTTCCTGACTTCCTACCCCTTGGACCCACCCTCACACCCTCCTATCCCATCCCATTTGTCCACCCTTCCCCTGCCCACCCCCACCTTTTTGTGTCCCCACTACAAACCTGTATATAGTTGTTATTTATGTACATAGTTGATTTTTCTATTTTTATAATACATTTGACTTTTATATGAATACCGTGGTGGTCTCTGATTTGCAGCAGGCTATAGGTGCTCAGCTGTACTGGTGTGCATGGCATCAGGGGTGGTGCAGTCATTGGTATGTGTGTGTGTCCTTGTAGAGGTGTCTATGGTGTGGGGTTAGATATCAGTCAGTGTCTGTGTTGTGTGTGTTGTTCCCTGTGCACTGGATGACTGTGTGCAGTGGTCCATGGCACGTGCTCTGTGTCCATGGTGCACCCATCGGCCCATCCATGGCCTGTGCAGTTGACACACATGCCTGTCTGTGACCTGCATGGTCTGCTGGCATGTCAGTGGTGGCATTCCCTGCAGGGCAGACACTGTACCAGTTGCTTTGCTGGGTTGCCCATGTCACTGGTGTGGTGCATGCCTGGCTCAGGTGGCATTGTTCCACCTCCATGCTGTGGCTTGTGTGTGTTGCTGGGGATGTGCCCCACTGTCTGTGGCTTGTGTTCCGGGTGACTACTGGTGGTGTATTGGTCCATTGTGCCTGCGCAGGGTGGTTGGCACTCCAGTGCCATGGTGGACTGCAGGTTGTGTGTACATGACTTACATGGGCCCACAATGGGGTCTTGGTTGCCCCTCCACTGCATCTCTGTGTTGTTGTGCCCTTTGGTATTGGTGGCTATCTGTCCAGACCCTGTATGGCATCTGGTGTGGAGCATGCTTCCACGCACCACTGTGGGTGTCTGTGCTGGCTGCTGTGGCCAGTGGTGGGCCGGGGTGTGTCACTGGAATACTGTGCAGAGTGCTGTACCACTGGTGGAGGTGTCAAGGACACAACCATCCCATATGGGGTAACTCTTGTGCCAATGCATGGTCGGTCTCTCAGCAGTACCTCGGGGGACTGTGCATGGTGGCACTTTAACTGCCATTGTTGCATTGCCATGTGCTGCAACCTGCTGATGGGTGCTCATGGTGGGGCTGGCTTGCATGGTTCTGTGGTGCACAGGGTTGCATTGACACTGTGGGGGTGGTGGCATGCATGGGGTTTCCTGCTGTGGTGGTCACTGCTCATGGGGGGTGTCTGGGGTCACGGTGCAGGGTGTGCTGTGCACTGGGGGGATGGTGTGGCACAGGTTGGTCTGCCCTCCTTGTGTGCCAGTCACAGCTTGCCGGTAGGTGTGATGGGGCACCATGGCCAGGCTGTGGGTTGGTTGCTTGTCTCCATGGACCAGTGGTTATTCCAGCCTTCCCCTGGTTGTGATGTGCTTGGGGTGTGGAGGAACAATGTCTGTTCTGCTGTGTGTTCCTGTGCCCATCTGTGGCATGGTTGGTGGGCCCCTACCTCCCTGATTGTGCAGTTACATTGCTCTACAGCTGGGGGGCATCCCTGGTTGTGCTATGGCACCTCTGGACTGCTCAGCTGAATATCCCTTGTTGCACTATGGCATATCAGATCTGCTCAGCTTCCCCTCCCTAGTTGCGATATGGTGCAGGTAGTGCGATATTCAGTCGTTGGCTGTAGGCACAATTTGGCCTGTTCCTTTTTTGAATATCACGTCTGTTGCGCGTGGGTGCAATAGACTTGTGCTTGCTCCTGCTATTGCGCACTTTTGGGGGGCAGTTTGAATATCTGGGCCCTGGTATGTAACTCCAGTTACTCACTACATGTACCCCCCCCCACATGCATCACTGGGACCTTAACCTCAGTGTTGGATGTCTGTCAAGTAAAAAAATAAATATATTTCTACCAGAGGACCTATCTCCAGTGGTCATCATCCTTCCTCAACAATACCACCACCTAACAGATGTAGCCACCGGTTACCAACTCTGAAGGATCACTAAGTATGTTCCCCTTCTAACAACAGCCCCAACTCCAGTGGAATAGATCCATCAAATAATAATAATGACGTATGACCACTGGTACTCCATCTCTGGTGGTCATCACACAGCACTGCCAACTCTCTCCCCTCCCTTCTGATGCTGGGACCCCATCCCCGGTACTGTACATATGTCTTAACTTGAGTTTAGGGTCTCAAGGAGGATGACTGGCATATCCTTTCTTCCACCATGGCCAACCACCATGATCTGAAGTATTGTGGAAAGAAAGACTGAAAAAAAACACAAGTGCATGTGTGGGGCAGTTATTTTTCAGCTTTAAAATGTTAAGACAGCCATAATTTGGACTATTTTAAACATCTAGGACTCAAATTTGGAGAATAACTAAGGACTCCTCCTCATGACCAAATAAGAAGTAAAAGTTAAGTACTCCACAAAATATGTTTTCAGAGAAACAGTACTTCCAAAAACACATTTCAGGGACATTTATGGTTGATCATTTATATGGTCATGAAGGGGGTCCTGACTAAACGACCCCAACCTGGTGTCCAAAACATTTGAAATTACCCAGTCATGGCTATCTAAACATTTTATGGTTAGAAAAAAAAAAAACTAAGGCACAGAAATGTGCACTGCACATACATGTAGACTTTTTTTTTTTGGTTTGTTTGTTTGTTTTTAACTTTTAAATATTTAGATAGCCAGTTGAGGCCACTTTAAAACATAGACCCCATGAATTCACAAAATTGTAAATCAAATCTATAAACACACACAGGCAGGAAATGGAGGGGCTTTATTTTGCTTACCCAGTTTATCCTTTATTTCATTTCAATGCAGGCAGTCATGTGCAAAATGTTATGGCAGCATATAAATACAAAATTCATATTGACGTTTCCTGGCTCAGCTGCCTAAACCCAGTTGTCCATTGTGCAAAATACTGTTTCTGCTTAAGGATGGGCAAAATGTATCTTACACCAGTGAAATACTGGCAGAATTCCATTTTTTTCTTCTGTGAAAGGCCACAAAATTTCAACACAAATTTTGCCAGAATTGTGATTTCAGTTATTCCTGTCCAATTTAAACAATTTATTTAATTGTCACTAAATTTGGTATGGTGATTATACCACTGTCTGTACAAAAGAGTACCATGTTTCTGATCTCTGACTAATGTAATATATAAGTTGATTTGTTTACTGTTTATTGTAATTTGATCTGATTTGTAAATTGTACTCTAAACTTTGTCTGAATGTTCTGTACTTATACCCAAGCTCTGTGTTTGACGTGGAACCTTTGTAAATGAGCTTTAAGCTCAAAGGTACTTTCTGAATAATTGATAATTAAATATAAACAAAATTAATGATGGGTGAGTTACAAGCTTCCAAACCTTCAGAAATTTTAAAATTACATTTCACAATTATGTAAACTGCAGATTTTAAACTTCTATAGTTTTAAAACTTGTGAATGCATCATTGCCAATTGTGTTAGGTTCATTGACCCTAAATATTAGACTGTGAGACCACCCCCATAGACCAGCAGGAGAGTGTCAAGCTGATGACCCAGGTTTGGAAGCAAGCCTAGGAAGTCATGATGCTCAACAGTGCATCTCAGTCAAGGAGGGTTGGTGTTGGGGTCCTCCTGCATAGCAACCACTGTGGCTGGGCTAGGGAGCTTGCTCCTGCTGCATGGAAAGCTGTGGGTGTGTGAGGCTGGCTGAGTCATCATCCCTAGCAGTGGAGATGGGATGGTAAACATGTTGGAGAAAAACCTGGTAGCCAATGGAATTATGAGTGGGATCGAGTGAATGTGTTATATCCATGATAGAGATGAGCTGCCAGCTGGGAGGAAATACATCATGGGAAAAAAGAGGCTGTGTGTGTGTGTGTCAACTCTCTAATCTCTTCCACAAAGGCTGCCCAAGTTATAAGCAGCCAAACATTCCAAAATATCACCAGTAGTTGAAGGTGAATTTCATGAGCTTTTGTAAAATTGTGGAATATCGTGATACTGTTGCTGAAGTCATATCCATACATTTTGCCCAGACATACACTTGAGTTGTAATTGTAGAGGAAGGTAAAGGCTGGGTAAAGTAGAAATAAGGTAACATTCATAGGAGGCTTCATAGTAAAAGTATAGTGGTGCCAAGTGTCAGGTCACTGTTTTGGGTGATGAACCATGAAAAATAGTCATGGACAACATTTTACACTAACTTGAATTCTTGCAGTATACCAGATACCACTAGAGCTCCCTGACTTATGACTTGTGGAAGCACATGCATATGCAGCATTGTTTCTGCTCAATGCCACCTGCTGACTCATTAATAACCTTGTAGATGATAGAGTGGGGCAAAATCCACAAATTTTGTTCCACAAAATATTTTGTGAAATTTGCACATTTTATTAAATATTTCATGGGTGAGAAATGCAAAATTCTGCTGGTGAAATGCAGAATGTTGCTCATGAAATGTGGATTCCACCAATGAATGGTGGAAGTTCACCACTCCTAGGCAAAATTCTGCCATTCGCAGGCATACAGTACAAGTCACATTAAACTGTTCCTCCAATGAGTTGTTCTAGCATTTCTGACTGAGTTGCATAAGTGTTACTTGATCCAGCACAAAGTCCTGTGCAAACTGATTCTTTCTAGTTACAATGTAGAAAGCAGTAAGGAAGACTGGGGGGGGGGGTACTGGGATGCATAGGGAGAGGCATTAATAGTAGAAAATAGGAAGTTGTTATCCCTCTGTACAGACAGTTGGTGAGACCCCATCTGGAGTACTGTTTACAGTTCTGGAGACCCCATCTCCGCAAAGACAGAGACAGAGTGGAGGCTGTTCAGAGGAGGGCAACCAAAATGGTGCAGGGTCTGCACCAGAAGACATACTGAAGAAAGACTAAAGGAGCTTAATATGTATACCCTTGAGGAAAGGAGGAGAGAGGGACATGATAGAAACTTTTATGTACCTCAAGGGAATCAACAAAGTCCAAGAGGGTGGCATCTTTCAGAAAAAGAGATGTGCAAAAACAAGGGGACACAATTTGAAGATGGGGGGTGGCTCAGAAGTAATGTGAGGAAGTATTTTTTCACAGAGAGGGTTGTGGATGCATGGAACAGCCTCCCTGAGGAGGTTGTGGAGTCAAGAACAGTGGGGCAATTCAAGAATGCATGGGATGGACACAAGGTAGTCCTAGTGGGGGTTGGAGGAAGTAAGCTGTTGGTTAATTAGGATCTGCAGCTTATCTGTTAGGTAGGAAAATGGGCAGACTAGGTGGGCCAAGCGGTCCTTATCTGCCATCAAATTCTATGTTTCTATGTTGCATTGCACTGTGACTGGACTGCTGATAGATTCAAACTGAGTGGCAAAAACATTTTACAAGCATTGCTGTTGAGCTGGATAAGCAATAAAAAAACAATGTGATATGAGTTGCCACTGCTTTGTCATCTGTAAAGATCAATGCTAAACCAACTCATTGATGGAACAGTTTAATGTGATTTGTACTGTAATTTTGCATTTTGCACCCACAACATATTTCTCAGAATGTGCAAATTTAGCAAAATATTTCATGTGGTGAAATTCCCAGTCTTGCCAGAATTTTGCAGGTGAAATTAAATTTTGCTGCATCTCTAGTAGATAACAATGCATATTGTTGTTACTACAACAAGTGTCACCAAGCCTTATGACTAAAAACATAGAAACATAGACAGTGGTGGCAGAAACAGACCAAATATCCATCCAGTCTACACAGTTGTTGTGACCAGTTGTGACTTAGGTCACTGTGACAGAAGTATCTGGATATATATAGTCATGATGGAACATGATGCTGTGCACAATAGCAAGAGTGTTGGAGGGGTATTGTATGGCCATGACGCTAGTGCATGCAAGGTGAGTCAATGGTGATATGTAGTTTGTAAAAGTTAAATTCCATAGGTGGAATTAATGTGGCATTGCCCATTATGCATCAATGAATTTTTGAGAAAAGTTTGCCGATTAGTAATTTCTAAAGTAGCCACAATAAATTGTAACATACTAAAGCACATTTATCCTTCTTATTTAGATTCCAAAACATATTTACTTTGACATACATGCCAAATCTTGAATATATACCTCCAATAGCAGTAGCACTATGAACATCTAAATATTTTTAAACATTTCACACAATTTATCAAATTACATTGTGAAATGTTGAACTCCTGTAACTTACAATTTACAGTACACAACCAATGACCTCCCTATTTAGCAGTTTTTATGACTCTTCCAAGAAAGTATGCATACAAATGTTTAATTATCTAGTTCTAAAGGTGGCTAAGTTGCAAGCATAGAAATATTTTCAGAAATGTTCACATGAAGACTAAACTTCCAGATGTTGAGCCACTATGACTCCCCTTCCCCTCATCCAGCAGTCATACTTGACATTCGCTTTGGGCCACTTCCAAGCAGTAAACACACAGAATTCTGGATTTCTAGCTGTAATACTGACTATGTTATGATCAATTAGTTTCGATTGGACTGAGGTGACTAGTGGGGTCCCACAGGGTTTGGTCCTGGGCCCCACACTACTTAACTTCCATGTCACTTCAATGAACTGTGGGGATGACATCTGCATATCTAAGTTTGAAGACAATACAAAAATTGATAGGGCAATAAATAGTCAGGAAGATGTAGTAAAGTTGCAGACTGAGTTAACAAGGCTGAAAAATTGGGCAAGGGAGCATAAGCTGATGTTTAATATGGAAAAGTGTGCAGTAATGCATTTTGGCTTAACAAACCCCATGGCTAGTTACCATCTAAATGGTACACCCTTAAAGGACATCACAGAGGAAAAAGATCTTGGCATTAAGATCACTAATGATCTTAAGTTTAAAAACCAGTACAATGCCAGTGCCAAGACTGCTTCTAACATATAATATTGTATTAGAAAGCATATAAGAAGTTGACATTAAAACAAAGTTGTGATGCCCCTGTATACCTCCCTTGTGAGACTGCACCTGGAGTGTTGTGCCCAGTTGTGGGCTCCCTAAAATAAAGTGGGAATTAATACACTGGAGAGAGTGCAGCACACTGCAACTAGGATCGTGACTGGACTGAAAGACCTGTCATATGAGGATAGGCTAAAATTCTTGGGGTTGTACTCCTTACTATACAGAAGACTGAGAGGGGATTTATGCCTTTTATATTCAGCTTTTCATAACAATTATCTGTGGGACTGCTTGGGCCTAGAGCTCAAAGAACAAAATTACAATACCAGGACCCATATATTACAACTAAAAGGGCAGAGATGTAACACTATGCGAAGGGAACACTGGTATAATCAGAGTCTTGAACGTCTGGAAAGGCCTCCCACTGGATGTGGTTGGTAGCAAATACATGTCTGAATGTAAAAATAAACTAGACATTTATTATGCAGGTTCCAAGATGAAATTTTCCCTCTGATGTTAGTGGCAAACATTACATAGGTCAATGGTTTTCTTTGCTCACAACTATCTAACCGAACTATGAGAAATAATTTCTGAAAATTCTACACAATTCTGTGAAATTTCATGAAATTTTGCAAAAGTTCTGTGAAATTGGGATTTGCTAATCTTGACCTGCAACTTCTACTGTATATAACTTTTTCCATATTGTTTACTCACCAGTCTAGGGGTTGCTTCCTGGAGCTTATTGGATATCATGACATCCAACCAATGTACTTATGTTTTGGAGTCTGTCCACTCCTTCCTCAGAGCTTGTGCAGTCCCACTTTAGAAAGGCATTTATCCATCTCTCATCTCTGTGGAGACCATTTGAACCATAACTGGTATATTAACACAGTTTTTTTGAATAAATAAATATATATATATATATAGAGATATAGATATATATATATATATCTGTGTGTGTGTGTAAGCACTGAGGCAATGGTTACCCCAAAGGGCATTTGGCTGGGAAGCCAAGTTTCAAAGAAATACAAATTCACACATGCCCCCACAATGCAAAGCATCATGGGTTGCATATGCAGATCACCACAGAATAGTATGCTGGTTCAAATTTAAGCAGAAATGCATGGTGCCGAAAGGCCTCTCACACAGTTTGCAAAGGGTGCCAACAGAAGACATAGACACGTGTTTTGTCCTGCCAAGACTCATCAGTATGCCTCGTCTGTTTGACACCCCCATGTAATGAACCAGCTACCCTAAGATGGTCTATCTGGGTTATATTGTGGCGAACCCAATTAAAACAAAAAACTATTTAAAAGACAAAGAACCTCTTTGTGCAAGCACTGAGGCAATGGTTACTCCAACGGGCATTTGGCTGGGAAGCCAAGTTTCAAAGAAATACAAAATCACACATGCCCCACAATGCAAAGCATCACGGCAGCATATGCAGATCACCACAGAATAGTATGCTGGTTCAACTTTAAGCAGAAATGCATGGTGCCGCATGTGTGATTTTATATTTCTTTGAAACTTGGCTTCCAAGCCAAATGCCTTTTGGGGTAACCATTGCCTCAGTGCTTGCACAAAGGGGTTCTTTGTCTTTTAAATATTTTTTTGTTTTAATTGGGTTCACCACAATATAACCCAGATAGACCATCTTAGGGTAGCTGGTTCATTACATGGGGGTGTCAAACAGACGAGGCATACTGATGAGTCCTGGTAGGACAAAACACATGTCTATGTCTTCTGTTGGCACCAGTTGCAAACTGCGTGAGAGGCCTTTCGGCACCATGCATTTCTGCTTAAAGTTGAACCAGCATACTATTCTGTGGTGATCTGCATATGCAGCCGATGATGCTTTGCATCGTGGCGGCATGTGTGATTTTGTATTTCTTTGAAACTTGGCTTCCCAGCCTAATGCCCTTTGGGGTAACCATTGCCTCAGTGCTTGCACAAAGAGGTTCTTTGTCTCTTATATATATATATATATATATATATATATATATATATATATATACTGTATATTTGCTGCATATCTTTTCTGTCTATCTGTCTATCTAGCTATCTATCTAGTAGGGTAAGTATATTTATGGTTGAATTGGCTGTTTAATGCTAAATGACAATTTTGTACCTTAATAACTTTGGCAACATTTGATAACATTGCCACAACTTTGGCATGTGTTATCTCAGAAGCAGGTTCCCAAAACATGGGACATTTTATGATGGCAGCTGGTGGCTTCTGAGATACTCATTATTGTTTTTATCATTAGGTCTAACTTTTCTTTCCTATATTTATTACATGTCTGACAATCTAGACAGTATGGAAATTGTTTCTCAAAACTTTTAGGGTAGAAGTGGCCTGTGCCAAGGCAATGTCTTTCAAAGGTTTTGTGATAAAAGTATTAATTTGTTCCAGTTAAAGGGATTTTAGTTTTTTTTGTTTGTTTGTTTGTTTTTGTGTGATTTTTTTTTGCTGGGCATGCTCAGTAGAGTTTTTGGATAACCCACTGACACAACATGAAAATGTTGCTATTGCAAGCATTTTGCTTAAGAAACACTTAAGTTCTCACAACACAGAAAACACTTTTTCAGGTTGTGAGAGCCACCACCTTTTGTAACTATAAAACATGGAACATACAGAAAAGTTATTAACTTTGAAAAAAACAAATCTGAATCTAGCTTAACAGGAACCATTTAGTAGAATTATTGTGTTAAATGTGGCCCAGAAATACCTTTTCTGGGCATCTCAATATCCTGGAGTACCAGCTTAGTAAGAGTAGCCATTTTTCAAGAATTCCACTGTCACACACAAACTGGTGTGGCAGGAATATTTGGCTTGCACACTAGAGTGACATTCTGCTCTTCTTGGCAAGTTGTTTTCCATCCTAGCCAATCTATCCCTGTGCTCAGTACCACCCTCCAACCTGATCTGCTCTGTACTGCTGCTTTTCTTTATTCTTACTGTACATCATTCCTTTCCCCTGTTTAATACATCCTGTTAAATCTGTTTTGCCCTGCTTTGCCATTTGTTTTCTATCAATCTTGCTCCATCCTCCTACTCAATATCACCTTCCAACCCCATTCTTCCCTGCTGTTTTTCTTTGTAACCCATCTACTCCATCCCTCTGCTCAGTTGCACCTGCCAACACTGTTCTACCCTGCCTTGCCATTTGTTTTCTGTCCCATTTGCTCCATCCCTTTGTTCAATACCACCCTCCAACCTCATTCCAGCCAGCCCTGTCATTTTACTTTGTTTGTACCTCTGCTTATTCCTCTGCTCAATACCACCCACAAACTCTGTTCTTCCCTGCTCTGCAAGTTGTTTTCTGTCCCATTTGTTCCATCTCTCTGCTCAACACTACCCTCCAACCCTGTTCTGTCCTGCCAAGCTTTGTCCTTTGTTCCTATCCCTGCTCCATCCCTCTACTCAGCACAAACTGCCAACCTTGTTCTGCCCTGCCTTGCCTTGTCATTTTTTTACTGTCCCACCCACTCCAACTCTTTTTTCAGTATAACCCTCAACCCTGTTCTGCCCGGCCATTTTTCTTTGTTCACATCCACTCCATCTCTATTCTCAGTACAACCTGCCAACCATGTTCTGCCCTTCCCTAACATTTGTTTACAGTTGCACCTGCTCTTTCTTTCCATTCAGCACCACTCTTTAACCCTGTTATGCCTTGCTCTGCCATTTTTGTTAGTTCCCACCCACTCCATCCCTCAGCTCAGTACCACTCACCACCTCCTTCTGCCCTTCCCTGCTGTTAGTTTTCTATCCCCAAACCTGAAAAGAAGAAACCAGTCCCTCATTGATCTGTGCCCCTGCACACACACCATCCACACCAAAACAACACATCACTCAGCACCCATCACCTCACACCCCAAAATACACCCTCACACACCTAAAGGTGGTCCCAAATGTAGGTTCATTCTCCAATCAGAAATATATTCTCCTGCTGGAATTGCAAGTGCAATATGAGAAAATAAAATAAGAATGGTAAATGTATTTCAATGCATTTTGAACTTTTATTCCTATCTTTATCATTTTTAAACATTTTACACCAAATTTACAACATGGACTTTTTGGGACTCCACCTCATGAAAAGGGTAGGTGACATTTTTAAAATCTTCTCAAAAGGTGATTTCACAGTCATTCAGCAAAATCACCTTTCAGGCAGGATTTGAAAATGTTTACCTACTAGTTCATGAGGTAGGATCATAGGAAAACTATGTTGAACATTTGTTGGAAAATATGATAACATGACCAAGTTATGAGTGAGCATTGAAATAGTTCAGTGTTCACTCATCAATTCACTATTTTCCAATATTTTTCCACCAGATTTTCAGTATGACTTTTTTGTGTCCCTATCTCATTAACTATGCAGGTGACTTTTTTTCAAAACTGGCCAAAAAGTGATTTTAAAGTCATACCTTTTGGATGGAATTTAAATATTCTCACCTACCAAGTTTGTGACACAGAGTCATAAGAAGACTATGTTCCAAAATTGGGGTCACATTATTAAAAAACAGCAAAGTTATAACTATAAGTTGACATTTTTCTATGCTTATCATAACTATGGTATTTTTCTATATTTTTCACACCAAAATGTCAACATAGCTATTTTTTTCACACCAGTATATGAATGTGGCAGGTGTCATTTTTTTTAAAATCAGGATTAACTGTTGTTTTGCACTTGTGGCACAAAATAAAGTTTCAACCAGTATTCTATAGATGCCACACAATATGTGTATAAAGGAAAGTCATAAAATGGCTATGCTGAAAATCTGGGGTCAAAATGAAAGAAAATAAGAAATGTCTGTAGTACTAGCCTTTGGCCCATGGGGCAGTGCTTTGTGATCCCATGCCAGAGAGCTAAGTTTTGAGCAAGTGCAGTGAACCAGCTGGATGGCCTGAGGCTGAGGGATGGCACTGTCATGTGACAGTAACCTCCCACCTCAGATAGGCAGACGTAGAATTGCCTGCAGAGACCCAAGTGCCATATAGTGAAAAGAACCCTTTTCTTGGTGTACTGCCTTGCACCACTGCACCTGTGGCTGCCAGAGGGCTCAGCCATTTGGCTGACAGATAGACTTTTCCCCCACATGTCTGTATCTGTGACCACATGTAAGTGCAGGCCCAGAGGGTCCTGAACTTCTGCATCCCACCAGGCACCTCACAAATTCTTGACATCTATTGCGTCACAGAAGGGCAAAGTTTGGTGGACCCTGAACTTCTGTATGCAGATAGGCTCTTCTTGAATGAGGATATGATTCCACTATCTTGGGAATAAAGGAAATTCTTTGCAGAAAACTGCATTAATGTACCAGTTAAGGTTCATCTTAGGGCCACAAACTCAACCTCTGTGTATGTTTTACAGTGTGGATGAGTACTTATGGCTACAGCAGCATTGGCCCCATAACTGCCTGCACTTCTGCAGACAAAATAACTTCTGTAATTTGGGTATTATGGATCTGTATATGTGGCTGCAGGGGCTGGTCTGTGCTTCTCCACACAGAACAAGTGAGGTCTTGAGCACTGCTCATTTGTGCCACGGGAAGTAAAACCAAAAATCCTCCAATTGCTGCCACCCCAGGTGCTTGAAGAATTCAATATCTGCAGGTATGGGGGGGGCATTAATGAAGACAGACATCAATCTTCTGAACGTTTAAATTTATTTATTCATATATTGCTCCCAAGGCCAAAATTCTCAATGTTTTGCCTGGACGTTACAGACTTCCTCAGGAGAACACACTTTTTTCTGCTAGCAAGTGCTTTTAAAGGATTCCATGGCAATTGATCTAAAACCAACAGTGGTCTTTCCTGAAAAGAGCTCAAAACCCAGAATAAATCTTGCTGTACTGTGTACTTATTCTGTAAATCCCTAAGATTTTCATCATGTCGGTGCTGTTCAGTCAGAGTGCTCTGAGTCTGTGATTTTAGTAGTATGACTCTGCAGAGAGAGAAGTGAGCCACAAGTGAGTATGTATGCCTTCCTGTGTGCATGCAACAAAAACAAAATCCACAAAAGGGGCAGATATACTGTATGCTACTGCATTAAGTTGAATCCTAAGTGGTGCAATAAGGTAGTTTTTTTGAAAAGGCATATATTTTTTCATTGCCAAAAAATTGTATTGATGCAAAAGTTAGGGTTCAACTTAATGCCACAAGACTAGGGTAATGTACAACACTAACTTCCCACCCCTGCAAAGCAGCACAAAAATAAGACTACTCAAGCAACCACAGACTGCCATCATCAGGTAAAACAAACAACACACAACTGTTTCCATATGACTCAAATGCAGTAGCACAGATGGGCTACCTTTGTGGATTTGTATCTGTAGCCAGGACTGCATGAGTATGTCCTATAGCATGTATACATACCTGTGGCTGCAGAAGTGCTGGCCCATAGGGGCCTGTTCTTCTGCAGACAGAAGTACTGTTGCAATTTGAATATCATGGATTTCTATGTGCAGCTGTAGAAGCCAGAGTGTACATCTTACATTTGTGGCTGCAGAGGTGCAGGGCCCTTGGGGAACTGAGCGTCTACAGACAGAAGTAGTGTTACAATTTGATTTTCATGGATTTCTATTGGTGACTGCAGTAGCACAGACCTCACAGGGGCTTGCACGTCTGCAACCAGGAATGTGCATATGAGTTCCTGTGAATACAGAAGCATTGGCTGCTTCTGCAGACAAATGAATTCTTGTAATTTGTGTATCATATATTTGTATCTGTGGCTGCAGAGGCCTGTGCTTCTGCATACAGAAGTAGTATTGTGATATGAGTACTATAGGTTTCCGTCTGCAGCCAGAAACAAGTGTGCATGTCTTATGGTGTGCTTGCTGCAAAACATACACATTTGTGTCATCTGGAAACAGTTGTATGTTTTTTGTCTCATCTGATGGTGGCTGTCTGTGGTTGCTTGTGTAGTCTTGTCCTTTTGCCTCGGGGGGGGGTTGGATTTAGGGTTGGAAGACCTAATGACACATGTCCCTACTTTTATGACATTGATTTGAACCTGAACTGGTGCAGTAACACATTTTTTTGCAAACAATTTGTATCTTTTGTTATGAAGTAAACTGTGACACTGCACTTCATCCTGATGGGCTTCTCTGTACTTATACTCTCCATATATACACTCCTGTTTCAGCCACAAATCAGTACCACATCAAATAATTTTGGACACAGAGGCTTTGCAAGTAGCCTGATGTTATCATGAATTTGGCACAGGCCTTTTAAATCCAGCTCTAAAAGTTTCCCTTTTGAGCAGTGTAAATGTAAATGTTTTTTTATGACTCCCATTGCCTTTTCCATTTGTGACCTCTATGTGACCTTCTGCATTTCGCACACATTACTTTAACTATGGGAGGTTTTGCATGTAATAGCTTATTAAACAAATCACCCTCACATTTTGAAGGGGCATAAGATGCAACAAAAGATGTAAAGGGGTCTGCTCAACCCCTTTAGACCTCAAAACTCTTTAGTCAACCAAAACCGAAATGTTAAGAAGCATTACACTTTTAATGCACGTGTGTGCTCTGTTCAGAAACATTGCTTTCCAGTGGCATCATGTAATTAACAAATAATGACCTGCTTTACCCCTGTTTTAATTCCAGTACAGGAATTTAATGTGATAATACAAAGATGGTGAATACGTACTTTCTTCACTGTAAATCTTGCCATACAAACAACCACTATAAAATGCACTTAGTAGGGATGTAGAAGTATGTTTTTGTTACACACTTATTTGTCTTTGTGTGGGGAGATGACTAAGGAACTGTATTAAGGAAACCACAGTAGTTTTTTTCACTCCCTCTAATATTTGAATTATTTGTTGTGTGCCTACTTCCTTTGCTGGGAATATTGTTTTAGGCACTTATACAGTACTACACAAATTATTTACAGCTAAATAAAGTGAGTATGGACACCCAGAATGAATACTCCATTTTCCTAAAGTTTAGTGTCTTGATATAGAGACTAGCAAATATTAAAACTTACTGAACCATCAATTAGCATTTGTAGAGAAATTGGGCTCAATTCTCAAAATTGTTAGAATGCCACAAGCACCAGGTGTGCCAAACACATGATGCATGGGACTTGCGGCATTCCCTGGCCAGCAATTGGGATTCTCAGTTCTGTGCACCACATGTTGCGAGTTAGACTCTCTGTTGCTGGTCTACCTTTGTGGACCTTTTCATGGGGTTTGCACCAAATATTTGGCAAAAGCCACCATAAAGAGGGTGTAAAGTTTTGCTAATGTGCGTAATCTTTGTGAACAGGGTGCAAGGTGCAGCAATGTGTTTGGCACAGTTCTGAGTTTGAGTCAGGGCTTGTGCAAACCCTGTGTCAACCTTTGAGAATTGAGCCCAACATATGTTTGCTCATTTAGTGCAATAAGTGAGTGTCTGGAGTCTGTCACATGTCAACTGAAAGACAGTAAAAGGTAATGCCAGGTACACAATAATGCAGACCAAACAGCTCTTCAACGGAAACAGCACAGTTCATTTTATTGTTTTTTTGTTACTCAGAATCTAAATTGTTTCACTAATAAAAGTTGTGATTTGGAGGATGCAATGCTAAAATGATTATGACTTTAGTTTTATTTTCAGACCTGAAATATATTGCAAGGACCCCAAGAAGTAATAATGTGATAAAACATCACTCCAGTAATTTATCCTTTAATGCCTGTAGTTACTTGTGCAACATCATGCATACACACTTTAATTAAATTGCAGTCTTTCTGATTAAGAACTTTAAATGGCTGTCTTTCTGATTAAGAGTTTTGAAGAAAAACTGTGGTTGAACAAACAAAATCATTACTTTTACTAAAAACAGGAACATAAAAATGAATACTAATAGTACATGACAGAGTGTTTTATTTTCTTATATTTTGAATTCAAATGAGTCTTTTTATCAGAAGTACCATAGGACTTATTGAATTAGTGTGTATTAACAACAAAATGGATAATTTTCAAAAGTTAATTATTCGTGGTAAATGGTGAATGTTAGACAATTCAATGTATGTTCTGCAGTTCTTACGCCTACTCCCCTCAGTAAATCTTGGGGCCAGAACTTGAATCTCAGTTTTGTCTACTACGTAATACATTCACATGTACATCGAGTGACTTTCCTTAACTGGATGGGTGCTTTTCCCTTCAGTTATGGGGAAGATCACTGCCTGGGGACATCTAGTATTCTCCAGTGCTACTAAAGGTAGATTCATAATACTGATTTAAGATTCCAAATGACAAGCAGAATCTTGTGGTTGTTCGTGTATACATGGATTTAGGAAAGTCTACTGTATGTCATGTATTCCATGGTGTAACAAATTATTTTTGCGAAAGGCACTGTCCAGGACACTTTCCATTTACACTGACAGCTTTATGCTCCCATTGCTTAGTCTCTAATGACATTAAATGACTGGTCAATGGTATTATCTTAAAATCATTTCATGGGGTCACCATCCTTGGCTCTGAACATATATTATGTTATATTGTTTTATGGTGCTCATGCTACCTGGCTCTGTTGTATAATATGGTTTTACTGCATTAATTTAACTCAGCACAAGACTGAGTAATTAAGTCTTAGAGCCGTTATAGATTTTCTTACTATTATAATACTTATATTGAAAATCCTCAGCGCAATTAGTGTCTGGTGAGTCACTTGGCAAGTTCTTCTTACTTGATAGTTATTATTCTTATGGTTATATTATATAATATAGAATAATTAACATGCTCCTGTGAAGCACAGTGTGGTTACGACACTAGATGTTCTAGTGACTTCATCACAAGAAAGAACTTAAAGTGGGTTATAGATGTCACAAGAACCTAGCGGTGTTCCTGCTATACTGTTTTATGTATGTGTTTATTTATTTAGTGTGTTATTGATTTATTTAAAATTTGTTAACCAGGAGATCTGCACTGAATCAAAAGTCATTTCCAGCATGACCCAATGAAGGAGATTCAAGAGGAGAATACAACAATAAAACATGAAAAAATAAGGTGTATGTACAAAACACAATAGTAGTGTGAGACTGAGTCAGATGGGGTTATTCCACTGGGTAGGAATATGGATAGAGATGACAGAGCGATCTATAGCAGATTTGCAGTGATGGATATGGTAGGAGTGGGGACCATACATCAACATACACCCTTACTATATATCAACATGGGTTTTGGAAATCACAGGGGATGGAATCTGCTCTTCTGAGGTGATTCTCTTCTGAGGGTCACCTCAGACATCTTTCAGGCCATGGATCAAGGCTGGGCCACCGGGACTGTCTTCATAGACCTTATAAAGGCCTTCATTCTTGTAAGCCATCCACTCCTCATCTCCAAGCTCCATTGTATTGGCCTTGATTCCAGCTATCTAACTTGGTTCACTAACTACCTTTCAGACCGATTTCAGTGTGCCAAATAGGCTGGTGCCCACTTCTCCTTACCTGCAATCACCAATGGAGTCCCCCAGGGATCAATCCTTGGGCCTCTATTATTATCCATCTTCATCAACAAACTGCCTGTGAATTGTTGGGAGCTTCAGTTCAGCTCTACGCAGATGATGCCATACTATATAGATCCAGCCATGTCGTCTCCTCCATTAAGTCTAACCTGGAAAAAGACTTCCAGCAGCTGAAATATTGGTTCAAGGAGAACTTGTTGGTGTTGAACACTAGGAAAATGAAAACCATGTTGTTCCATCATATCTCCTTTGATATAACTTCTCAGCCTTCCCGGTAGTCAATACCTTCTCTGGTGTTCCTTTAGAAGGAGTATGCTCCTTCAAGTATCTAGCCATGACTCTTGACAAGCATCTATGCATTGAATCACATGCAACAAATGTTATTAAGGCAACTAATCAAAAGCTTGGCCTCCTATACAGTGCTGCCCCCTACCTTACACCCCATGCTAGGAAGACTACTGCCTTGACTACTCTTCCCCAGGGCTTTTTTATGGGGACCCAATAACTCACACTATCAAGACCTCTATTCTAGTCAAGCTTAATTAGGCTATTACAGAATTGCACACTTTGTAGCCAGAGCACCAGTCTGGGCCCACCACTGTGACTTGCTCAACACCCTAAGCTGGCCCACCCTTTGAGAACAAAATGGATTTCCCTGTACGATGCACTATCTTCAAACTTATTCACCTTCCCTCCCCACCCATCCGCTCCGATCTACTGTCACTGAAATCCTTCTCTAGGACCCTCAGATCCTCCCACTTCCCTATACTAAGCATACTAAGGACCTCTATGTTAATGAGCTTGCTCAATGGAGTTTTCCCTACAATAAACTTGAACTTGAACTTGTACCCAAAACCTGCTTAGCCATAAGCAAGAGATCCAGCACTACAGCAGCACCTCAAAAATGGAACACCGTCCTTCACAGCTTACATTCATGTATACTTCCCCAGTTCAGTAGACTCTACAAAGAAATATTCTTTCCACCTCCTACAGTACTTGTAACAGTACCTGCTCCTAATCCTCCCCTTCCAACATGTGCCTCCTCCCCTCCTCTTCCTCCTCTCTTTTCTCACCCATCCTCATCATGACACTCTGACACCTTATCTTTCCCTCACCTCCCCCTTCTCCTGACTTTACCTTTCTCTGCCTCACTGCATGAATATCTATATAAATTGTTTTATATGTAAAATGTTGATATCCCTTCACCAGCCTAGAATGATGTAACTCAATTTACTGTTGGTGTGATGTATTGCTCTGTTCATTACTTTGTTTACTATGTATGTCTTGGAAAAGTGTCTGCATACACTTGCCATGTATTACTATTTAATATATCACTGTTCCTACCTTTGTAACCCTTCTTCCCCAGGTCATACCTGAAAAAGGGACATTTGTCTCAGTGGACCCACCCTGTTACCAAAATTAAAATAAAAGAAATAAATATTGAAGGAGAAAGGAGAGAGAAGAGATAAGGGGGGTCAATAGCAAGCCATTATATGTCCACAAAGAAAAGCAGAGTAAGAGGTGACGACTCCAGGGAAGTGAAACTGAGATTAGCATAGAGAGCAGTGATGCACAAGTGGTAGAATCATTAAGTGCAAAGTGACAGAGAAAGTGGAAATTGGGGTCCAGCATGGTGAGGGTAGACTGGGGCAACACTTCAAACCCCATCTGTGTAACCAGCATTGTCATCTTGAGTATGATGTCATGGTGGATCAGGAGTGCAAGACAGGTTTTGTTGCAGAACAGTGCTTCAAGATTAGAGTGGAGATGTCTGTGCATGTCATTGACATAGGTAGTGAAACTAAGATTCTGGTCCAACCACGCACTGAGGTACTTGAAGTAAGGTACAACATTGAAATGATCTCCATTTAACATCATGACCAGTGGGGCATGATGGAGTCTCTCCAGTCTCTGTCCATTGACAAAAGTCATGGAGACAGTCTTTCTGGCATTTACTAAGAGCTGGTCTTAGGGGAACCCATGTTGGATGATGTCACGGTTCCATTGAAGTGACAGTTCAAGGTCAGGGATAGAGGCACCAGAAGAAAATAATATTGTGTCATTAAAATTCATGTGAATGGAAATGAAGAAGTCAATGAAAGGAAAATCATTTGAGAAAATGAAGAAAAGAATACAATCAAGAAAAAAAAAGAGTACTGATGGACACCAGACATCACAGATAAAGGCATGGATATGATGTCACTAGATTGGACAGATTGGTGACAGTCCTAAAAATAGGAGCACAACAGATTCCAACTAGGTCAGACAGTCTTGCTGTCCCAACTTATCCAGAAAGAGGGCTGGGACCTTGTATTGAAGGCTTTAGTCAAGTGCATTAAAATGGCGGTATCTCGTAATAATCATGAATCAAAAACAGCAAGTTAATAATAGTGACTCAGATATGGCAATATATATAATAGTCACCATACCAAAATAGTGTTCCATCAAAACAGCAATTTTTGCTGTCTAAAAACAGTGAGTATCAGAATCATTACTATCTGCATTAGTTCAGGTATCTCCCCATCTCAAACAATCGTTCCCTCAAACAGCCTCTTGTGTGCATTTGAACTGCCCTCCATCTCATCCCACAAAAAGCCCAGCACTGCAGCATTTTATTAGATTACATGGGCTCAGTAGGTACAGTCAGTAGGACTTTAGTCTGCAAGTACAGCTTACATGTCAGAATGCATCTCACAACTCCCACATGATCACTGGATCACTAACTTTGGTACTACTATTTCAAGGCATTCAACAAATTAATTTATTTTGCTATTTTGCATTAGCAGCAGTTTACACACTTCTCTGTAAAGGTAATGTGCTATTTACATCAATATATGTTAGCAGTGCATTATCAATATGTTATCAATAAGTGTTCCCTGTCCCTGCTCCCCGGTCAGCTGGTGGCTGCATCAAGGAAATAAAACTGAACTCCTCATGAGCTTGCACTTATTCTAAAATTTAAAAACAGACATTTTTATTTTACATGGGCTCAGTACAGCTAGGGGAGGTGGCCAATTTTGACAGGTTCCCTATTTTCTTACAGGCAATTTTGTGTAGGCGCTAAATGTGGATTCGCCGAATTGCTGTCGATATTAAATATGTCACGATTACATCTTTTTGATTTTCATGTAGAACCAAAAATGGACAAGTTGATTTGGCCGATCGTGACATTCAGGATTTCGTTGCCCTGGGGGGGGAGATGGTAGGATGATGTTTGTGGAGCAAGAATGTAACAGGGAGAGGAAAAAGAAGATGTCAAAGAAGGACAAGATCCAGACGAGTGCAAGCTTTTCCTTCTCCTTAGCTGTGTATAAAGGAAGGAGATGGGGATGGCAGTTGCCTCAGGTGGAGGAAAAGTCACCTCCTTTTGCAGAGGAAGGACTTGAGCCTACTTTTAGGTCAGAGAGAGAATTGTACTGAGTTGAAAAGATAGATTTAGGAGAAAGGAGAGGGCAGCATTGACCGGTGCAGATGGAGATAAAGCAGACTGGGATCCAAGCCATCAGAGCTGTGTCTCTTGTGAGTGGTTAAGGGACAGCAAGGCAGCAAGCTGGTCACAGGAGAGATGGATGAGATGGAAAAAAGAAGGTGGAGAAAGGGACTGGATTGCAGATGGAACAGCACCTCAATCCATTTCTATAATACCTCTGGACAATAAACACCTCCATACTACTGCAGCTGAGCAATCAGTCGCTGTAATAACATATGAATATATCCACCCCTCCTCCAGTAGTAGGGTAATTGGTCCATACCTATAACTCTCCAAGACTTCCACACTATATCCAGCAACAAGGCAATCCCTGGAAGTGAGATCCCTAGATGGTGGAAAGCCAGTTGATATCCTGTATCTAGACATCAGCACAGCTTTCTTGATTCAGAAACTGAGGAATCTAGGGGTGGGAGAAAAAAATGGTGGGGTGGGTTACAAACTGGCTTAGCAACAGGTAGCAGAGGGTGATGGAAAGGGGTGAGACCTCGACTCACACAATGGTCATCAGTGGGGTCCCACAGGGTTCGGTCTTGGGACCTATCCTTTTCAATGCATTCATTGTGAACATTGGGGAGGGAGTTAGGAGTAGAATGAGCCTGTTTACTGATGATTCCAAACTGGGAGCTGAGGTATACAGTGAGGAAAGTAAGAGGGCACTCCAGGAAGGCTTGGAGAGGCCTGAAAATTGGGCACACATGTGGCAGCTAGGGTTTAATGCTTGTAAGTGTAGCATTCTGTACCTAGATGTTAGGAACCTGGGGTATAGCTACCACTTGGGAAGAGAATGGCTGGGGGTGATAATTGATGCCAAACTGAACAACTCAGAGCAGTACAGAAGAGCAGCTGCAAAAGCAAATCAAATGATTGGGTGTATTACTAGGGGGAGAATGTCCAGGAGCAGGGAGGTTTTACTTCCCTTGTACAATTCACTGGTGAGGCCACAGCTGGAATATTGTGTGCAGTTCTGGTGCCCTTGTCTAAACAAGAATGTCACTCTGCTAGAAAGAATCCAGAGGAGAGCAAGAAAGATGTTCCATGGTCTGGGGAAAATGTCATATGATGACAGACTTAGTGAGCTGGACATGCACGTCCTGGAGGACAGAAGGGACAGGGGAGCTGTGATAGAGGCATTCAAATATCTAAAGGGGATAAATAAGGTAAACACTGAAGGTCTGCTCAAACTAAAGGGGTAGGGGACTACGAAAGGCCATAGTCTAAAACTAAAACTAGTAAGGGGACGCTACAAAGGGGAAGTAAGAAGACATTACTTCACAGAGAGGGTTGTGGCACCCTGGAATGTGCTTCCAGGGGAGCTGATAAAGATGGAAACTGAAGAAGAGTTCCAGAAGAAGTGGGACAGGTGCAGTTGCATGGTACTGGGTGGTAGGAATGACAACAGGAGGGGAGTTCTGGGTGGTGGGATAGGGAGTAAGGAGTCAAAAAGGCAGGTGGAGCAGCAGCAGCAGTAACTAAACAGCGAGCTGAATCTCTGGCAGACGTGATAGACCAGTAGGCCTAATCTGCTGGCAACTTTGTATATATGTAATCTAATCAACCTGCAAGCACCCACTACACCTCCAGATGTAGGGCAGTTTCTATTAGTCCAGCACACTACCCCTATCACCACCACACTACCCCCATACACACCACTGACAACACTACTCATCAAAGTTGGGCAGTCTCTATTATCCCTGCCTCCTCCCCAACCCCAAGCAAGATAGTTACTATAAAAAATCATGACCACCTTGTGATACATAGTTCAGTGTATGTATTTTTTTAATCTTGTCAACCTATCAATAGCTTCATGTTCAGGAGAAAAAGTAAAACCACCAAAACTTGTGTTTCTGCATGTTGAAAAACATTCTGAACAAGTGGTTGCCCCAAATGACAACACAAGTAATTTTTCTGTACACTGCGTAACTGTCTAACCTGGGTGAGTGTGTGGACAGCCGTTTTCAGACCAGCAGATTCACATATACTGTATATCATAATTGTTGGACAAAGCTGTACCAACTAATATATGGACTCTCTGGCATCTCTGCTTCCTCTCTTTGATGGCTCTCTCTCCTCTCTGTGGGTGCTGACCCTGACCCATGATCTGTTCCGCATATATACATGCCAGCTACAACTGGTTCCTGCTGGCAGTCACTTATCTTCTTCTGGTTTTTGTCTGCAGGCCTGCAGGGGTGGTGCAGGCAAAAGGCATTTTGTTGGCAACAGCAAATCATGATGGCATCTCTTCTGACCTTCACACTTACTCTTGCATACTGTACATTGCTGATATGATTTTGGCCAGTGGCAATTAAAATTGAGTTCATGCATGTCACCATGTTGGGGGAGATGGGTAGGACAAGTATGAGTGCTGATATATGCATGATGCCATTGGCTAGGAGTTGAGGTGTTGAGAGGCAAGGAGATGGTCCAGACAGGTTAAGATTGATAGACTGGCTGGGAGGAAATAAATAAAAAAGATGCAGAGATTCAAAGCAAAGCAGCAACATCAGGGCAGGCAGCAGCAGGGGTCACCATAGGGCCCTGGGGACACTAAATAATGCTTTTCCTGGGAGGGAGGTGCAACATTGTTATACAAGTGAATAATCCTTTTTTTTTGTTAAAAATTGGGTCACAAATATGAACCAATTTTGGCCCGATGGATTGGACTAGTCAGTACCTGACTGGTCTGAATTTCTGACCTGACCCACACTAGCGGACACAGATGCAGGTGCATGTCATGCCTTCATCTGCATATGCCGACTTGTTCCAGACTTGAGTTTTTTTATTAGGCAGACTGCCAGGGTCCAAACTTCAGATGAGGTTGCTCCAATAGCAGGGCACTGCACTTTGAAAATCCCACTGATAGCTTTTCTCCTAAATATTCAGTGGGGAATTTTAAGACTAACTTGAAATCTAGCTAGACCTCTATGTATCTGTACAGTTTGTCATTCAATAGTAAAAACGTAGGAATCCAATAAGTATTCTTTTTAGCACTCCATTAGATATATATGCAAATGTTGAATATGTTGGCTGAGTATTTAGGAAAGTATGCACTGAAAACAACCATGGGAAAGAGTTATACTTTCTAGAGATAATTTACAAGAAACCAGTCCTAAGAGATAAAACTATAACAGTTATCAGATTATTAGCCTCAGTTAGAAACAGATGTCTGTACTTGTCCTTCACCCGGGTGGATTTCCAAAGGGGAACCATGGACCCTGATGTGCCCAGGCACCCTTTTCATTGGGTGGAGGGCACCAGACCCTCAAACATGGATGCAATGGGAACAGGGACTAAGTTTGGTTAGACCATGTTTCAGTGGTTTCACCTGACTTAGCCCACATATGCATCTACAACTGGATACTATGATGGGGTTTATATACCCCATCTCTGGGTTAGCCAGGGTAATGAATCGCCTACCTCTAAGCAGAGAGGACTGACATGCAATTCTTATTACTGTATATCTTCCCCTGTGATCAGTAAAGAGATGTATCAGGAAAATTCCCCATAGGAACATGATGGACTCCTGGACCATGGGGGAATCCACAGTCAATCCTCAATCTTGCCAGTTGTAAACTGTTTTTGTTTAGCTAGTTATTACCTACTACTCAGTTTAATTAGGAAGTTTAAAATGCTGTACTGACCTTAGGTCGAGTTAATTCTGTTTGAGAACTCAGAAGAAAGGCAGGAGCTCACTGACAAGGAAAATAATAATTTTCTTGGTTTTAAACCCAGAGTTGCTCTTAGTGTGAGGGGGGACCTTGCTGACATGTCTCTATGCCTGTGCCTCTGGTAGCAGGGATTAACTGTTGCCTGTTCATTTTCTTTATGTTTTGTATTTGGGTGAACCACTGCATTGCTGTGACCTCACTAATAAATGGTTTTCTTTTTGAACATTGGTTTAAAGGTCTGATGTGGTATTTTTTCCTTGAGTTTCCCAGTGACCTCCACTCACCTCTCTTACAGTTGATGTCCAACTGGGATCTAGAACACCTCCCTTGTTGCTCAGGGGAATAATTACAGGTACACAAATAAAGGAGACGTTGATTTTTTCCTCCCCTTTCCCTGCATTACATTGGGCTAGCATGAGGCCTAGAGTCACTTCAATATCAATTACGGTAGAATGATCACATTCAGGGGCAGAGGGGGACAACTGAAGAGCAGCCAGGCCTGGGTTTGAGATCAAGGCTGTAAATCTCTGCCATTCAGTAAGCATAACCATGAGAAGTTATTGGTGACCCCTGTCCGAGATCGCCTTTTTCATTTATTGGATATTATCCCCTTTCGGCATACTGACATTTGATAAGGTACCCAGGAAAGGATTGCCTATATTGAACTCTAATTTTATAATTTTTTTTCTTTTTGTATTTGTATTCTTGTCTCTGGCAAGGTACCTAAGCAGGGTGAAGTGTATATCTGTGTGTTTCAGACATTCTTAACTGTGGCTGTTTTGGTTTTCTTTAGTGCAACATAGAAGCAGAGGCCTTGATGAGATGAATGAGTGAGCAGTTCACACAACAACAGCAGTTCCAAGCACAGTAGCAACAAAAGTGGCAGCAACAGTTCAACAGTTCATGTCTCGGTTCTGGAAGGCTGACAAAGGATCAACAAGCCCAGCTGAACACAGCAGGACCAAGACTTGATAACCCCCAAGACAAAGTACCATCTACACCAAGATGGACCTAGAGCATGAGGCATTTCTTATACCTCTGAGAGGATTGATAGTGCCTTTCAATGGCCTAAGAACAACTGGACCATCCATTTAACATCTTTGCCTAACTGGTGAGGCACAAGCTACCTTCCAGAGTCTGGACTGTGTTTCACTCCTTAAATTATGCATTGGACCAACTGAGAATTTCAGAAGAAAGATGGTAGCTCAAGACATAAAATCTGAGGCAGGACCACATCCCAGGTTAAGTGGTCCAGCAACTACAAGATCTAATCACCCATTGGCTAAAACCCAATGTACTGTATGTACTAGTAAGGAATTAATCAATTAACGAAGCAATAAGGCCTGATAAAAAGTTTGTTATGCTGGGATAATAGCATGCCATTAGCAGGATGAAGCACTTAAGCCAGCCCACCAGCGCAGCGGTTGGATTTCCACTTGCGATGCCAGTGACCTGGGTTCGGGAATGGACTCAGGTCACTGGAGGACCAGCTGGGGGGAGAAGGCTCAAGCATCCCTCGGACAGCTCTCCTTCTCCTGGGGGGAGGGTGGCATCATGATCGGTGCAACAGTGGCACCCGGCAGAGGCTGGGGCTTCTGCACTGACACAGTATACCTCTCAGGGTTGGGGCGGATGCTGGTCGTCACTGCACGTCCCTGCCCCTGCACATACAGAGGAAGAAAAATTCCACAGGGTCGCCTCTATGAAGCCTTACCTCCAGCTTCAATTAGCCTCTCATGGCTCGCTTCCCCGCTAGATACTAGATTTGTGGCACCCATATCAGGGAGTGGGTGCCGCGACCCCGCCCTCTGGGGGGTAAGCCAGGGGTGCCGTGGGGAGCAATAGAGCTGATGATGGGAGGTAGGAGCTGGAGGTCCATGACCAAGGCAGATGTTGGCGCCCCCTGCAGACAAAAAAGTATAATAAATAAAATAAAAAAAAAAGGATGAACAAAGACCAAGTACTTCCACCACCCAAGAAGTGCCATTGTCCCAGCACAGTGCACCCCCTGGACTACATTATTGCAAATGTGAAATGGGTCCTTTCTCTTCACTAATAAGTATTTTATAGAGAAAGACTGTTTCAAGGTAATTTAAAAAAAATGAAAAAAACTGAAAAACAAAACAAATAGTCCTGTTTGGGCATTGTACTGTTACCATTTTTGTCCAGTAAGTGGTGCCAATATTGCCTATAAGCAGTTTTCTCCCTGTCCATAAGGACATTGCTGAGGGCAGCTGGTGACTTCTATGATGACTGTGGTGTTAGGATCAAGTGACTGAAATTACAAGGAGCTTCATCCTGACTGTGGAAACGAACTCTCTAGCTCTGCTGACCTCTCTATGCAACCTCTCTATGTATTTTCTACCGCTGCCTCTACCCTTGCACCTCCTCTACTCAGGGCCCCCTCCATTTCATACTGACACTTGTCTGCCATTTGTCCTCTCCCACTCTATCTCTGCCACTTCCTCACCCCTGAACCTCCTTCCCCCCTCTCCTCCTCTCTCCCCCTTCTCTTTATTAGCACCCTTCTTCCTGAATTTCAGCTCATTCCCTGGTTGTCATACTGTAGCTGTTTAAGAAGCCTGCTGAGGTATTACAGTTCCACCATTGGAACACACCTATCTGGGTGCAACCATCATTAGGGTGCCAAGATTTTTATTTCACCACTTGGGGGGGGGGGCAGACCTTGGGGAAGGGGTGGCAAATTTAAAATGTTGGTGCCCTATTGACAGGCTCACTCGGACCAAGGTACAGATGGTCAGAAAGAAGGTATTACATGGATACCTGTAAATAAGTTGCATTCTGAGGCTGTTTGAGGAGACCATTAGGGTATTTGAACAAAAGCAGCAATTTGTGTGATGCTATCATGTGTCATTGGGGGTTGGTGACCATAGTAATAGAAACATTAGGAAATCCCTCAATTGGCAGCAAGCTACTGAGCAGTGTTGAGGCTGAATTAGAAGCAGAGCTGTTTTTTTAAACAAAGGTGAGAAACCAAATGGGCCAGAGTGGTTGTGTAGGAAGGTAATGAAGCTGATGATATGTACAGTATGCTGTGCACAGGGGCCTTTGATGTGGAACACATGATCGTAAGGTGTGCTGTCTGTTTCAATAGGGGCATTCAGTATATGATGTGGACTGCACAGTGGGCAGTTGTTGGACTATATTGTGATTGTGGTGGAGGGGTAGGATTTACTCTGTAGAAAAATTATAAAACAGGCTAAGTTATTAAAAAAATAATAGAGGCTGAAACAGCCTGTTTGATGTTGATGCCATGTTGCCATGTTGGATGTTGGCATTTTGGGCTGTGACTGTGCCAGTGCAATAATTGTGTAAACAATGTGGATACAATAGGTCACAGATCTTTTTCCAGTGCTTCTGCTGTTGGGTTTTAGCACTGGGTCTGAGCTACTGAACTAATCAGGTTTCTGTATATTTTGTACCTATTTTATAATTGACATTCTTGTTTATGAACAAGTATCTGGTGGTTTTGACAAACAAAGTTCACAACTGATTGGCAAGACGCAGAACAACATCTTTGACTGTGGCCATACTGCTGACTGGTTTGAGGCATCATGAAGTCTCGGAGCCTATCTTGAGGTAAGGAGCCCCCACAAAAGGTGGAGAAGGGACTGTGGTGGAGAACATGAAGAATGTAACAGATGTAAACATTTTTGAAAATATGTTTTGCCTTTTATTCGCATGACCCTACAGGAACAAGCAACCCCTGGAGAGGAAATTTTAAAATCCAAATCCCCGGCTTCTGAGAAGACAGGGACAGTCCTGAACCCAACATAATTTGATTTACTTGTGATCATAGATACTACATATAGATACACAGATTTTGATGGCAGAAAAGGGCCTATAGCCCATCCAGTCAGCCCATGTATGCACATACTGTAGCTGTGCTTCTTCAAGCTTCACCAGAGCTTGGTGGCCCCCTTCCACCAACTACTAGGAACCCCTTATGCCTATCCCATGCATTCTAGAATCCAGTAATTGTTTCTGCCCCACCACCTCTTTTGGCAGGCTGTTCCATCTGTCCACCACTGTCTCTGTGAAGAAAGTACTTCCTCATGTTCCCCCTGAACCTCCCTCCCTCCCTCCAATTTCATCCCATGTCCCCTAGTCCTGGAGCATCTCTTCTTGTCAGAAATTTAGTTTTCCTGCACTTTGTTTCTTCCTATGAGGTACTTAAATGTCTCAGTCATATCCCCTCTTTCCTTCCTTTTCTCCAGGGAGTACAAATTCAAGTCCTTCAGCCTATCTCATAGGGCTTGAATCCATGTCATAACTGCAATCACGGAATAGCAATTGTCATTACAGCGAGTGTACATCGCAGGGCAAAAAAAGGCAATGTGCACTCATAGCGAAGAAACATTGGAAAAACTAAAGAGGTTTTTCTGTGGGTGCTATGCTCCCTGCACCTCCCACGTGGGTGGCTATGCCCCCCCGCTCCCCCTCCATGTAATGATTACTAACTCCAGTAGGTGAAGCATGTCAAGGAGGGGGTTAAACCTTGGGAAAAAAAAGTTTTCTTTACGGAGCATGCATGGCAATAAAAAATTGTAACTCTCCCCAGCCCCAAACCCTGCACCCTTCCCAATATAGCCTACCACCCTCACCACTCCCCCACAGCGCCAGCTTGGCAGCCTCACACCACACAACTCCCTACATACCCTCTCTCCTCTTATGCCCTCCCTCCCATCCTTTCTGTTGCCATCCCCTTCTCCCTGTCACCTTGATTGCTAACCTTGCATGGTAGCCCAAAGGACAAGCACTGTAACTGAGTCACTCGTATTTGAGTCATTCAATTTACAGTCGCTGTTATGACAGTATACCCTCCGGCTTATGGTGCAACCCTTGCACCATCTTGGTAGCCCTTCTCTGAACTGCTTCCACCCTGTCAATGTCCTTACGTATGTAGAGCCTCCAGAACTGGACACTGTACTCTAGGTGTGGCCTTACTAACATCATATATAGTGGCATTATGACTTCCCTTTTCTGACCGGTAATACCCCTGCCTATGCAACCGAGCATCCTGACTGTTTTTCCTGCTACCTTGTAGCACTGATTCCCTACCTTGAGGTCATCTGAGATGATAACCCCATGGTCCCTTTCCTGCTTGAAGCATTCAATTACCCCCGGTGATAGGTTGTTTTTGGGTTTTTGTGTTCCATGTGCATGATCTTGCATTTTTTGCATTAGATCATCCTGTAGATAGCCACAGGTATTGTCTGGTTATGAAATGTGGATTTGTGGAGTGCTGTGTCACCTTTGGCATGTTTAACATTATTAAGGTTTGACCATGTATCATCCCAGTATGGGTGGGCGATCGGGCTGTTCAAGTCCTGGTAGATTCAGGATGTGGGCAATCCCTAGTTAGAGATTCTTCAGGAGACAATCATATGTGTTATTGGGCAGAACCTATATGTATATCTTGTGTTCATGGAGATACTGCAAAATACCTGATGGCCCCTTTTTGTTAAAGGTGGGCAATCAAAAATTGTTATTATATGTAGGGGTGCCTTGAAGATACATTTGCCAGTGGTCAAAGACTAAGACTGAAAATAATTCTAGGATTTATCAGAGGGTAATGAGCTATCTGATGGTGTGGAGGAACTGAGGCATTTTTTTCTTTTATGAGACCAAGAACTGTATGTTGTAGTTCCACTTTTTGGCCTAAAAAGTCCTATATGCAAAGGCACCAGGAGAAGAAAGCCTATGGCTGCAGAAAAAGACATGGTCAAATATTTCCTGAAATGTCTGTGATATCTCTGGAAAAATTATTTGCCTGACTGTAGTATCTCTGTGGGCCACAAAAGAGAATGTCTTTAGGAAATATTATGACATACTGTATCTGGAAATATCTAACCATATCAATTGCTGCAACTTTATGGACCTATGGAAAATTCAGACACAGATGTCTCAAATGAGGCTCCTGTCCAACTAAGTGGTACAAATGGTAGTTTGGAGGAGTACCCTGACATTTTCAGAAACATTTCCACCATAATTATTGAACAGCAAGCATATGAAAAATGTTATGAAATGAAAAGAATGTGAAGGAAAGTCATTATTTTGAACTACATGGACACTTGTTTTACAGGGTGCAAATAAATGCAAAGATTGGTACCTTGGTCCATTGGTTATTAGTCCTAAGGTCAACAAGATAGGAGATGATGCAGTCAGCACATGCACCTGCTTTTGCTGGCCATCTAAAAGTAGCCAAAATAAAAGATGAAGTTCTTACCTGATTCATTTGGCTGGGAGGGGGCACAAAGGGGTTAAAATGTTTTGATCTTTCAGCTCTGAATGTCAACTTGTGGCTCCTATGGCTACGGCAAAGGTCCCTTTGGTTCCTCTCTCCTTGATTGGTACCAACTTTGAAAGGGTTAAGGTAGACACGGTAGGCCCATTAAAAAGTCCAGGGGGTACCAGCACATGTTGGTCAATATACACTATGCCACAAAGTATCTCAAAACCTTTCCTCTATGATCAAGCACAGCACCACACTTAACAGCAGAATTATTAAAAGTGCTTTCCAAGGTAGTATTACCCAAAGAGATTCTATCAGACCAGGGTTCCAACTTTATATCCTACCTCATGAGGAAAGTGGGTTCACTGTTGAAAATCATATCTTTTAGGGCATCAGTCTACTACTCACTGACTGATGGCCTACAGGAGCATTTTAATAAAACTTTGAAGAATATGTTGCAAATGATTGCAGCCTCAGATGCCAAAAACTGTGATCAGTTGATACCTTATTTGCATTTTGCGAAGTGCCACAGGCATCCATACATTTTTTGCCATATGAACTACTTTATGGGTTGCAAATTAGCAGTATCTTGGTCCTTGTCAAAAAAATGTGAGGAGAAAAATTCTACTCCAACTAAAGTGCTCTGGTATATGCTGAACATGAGGGAGAGATTGGACAAGGTGGATAAATTTGCCAGTAAGACTCTACAGTAAGAACAGCATATTCAGACTCAGCAGTATAATTAGGGGGCCAGGATGAGGGAATTTGTAACAGGGGACAAAGTTATTCTCCAGTTACCAAGCACAGAAAGTAAACTCTTTGGCAAGTGGCAGGGACCATATAAGGTTATGAAATCATGCCTCCTGAAAAGCAGATGCATATTTCCCGTGTGAACCAGCTGAATACATGGAGAGAATGAGAGGTCTAATATTCATAGACTTGGAAGAGGGACTTGATCATCTAGGTCTAGAGTAGTCATCAAGGGGAAATCCAGAGGTGTACTCTCTCATCTGGGTTCCTCAATGCAATAAGTGACAAGGGAAGGTTCAATTGGCAAGGCAAGGCAGACAAGGCAACTTTATTTATTTTATTTTAATTCAATATACTTTATTAAGTTTTAAACACAAGACAACAAGCAGCACGTAGTGTAGACAAGTACAAGAAATGGAGGCTGCATAACAATAACAATGAACAATATATAAACAATAACTCAAAATTCCCAACCTCCTCCCCCAACCCCCCCCCCCAGCTGCACAGTGCTTATATTATAATGACAGAACAGTATAAAAGAAGTCCCCTTAACCTACGGTCGCCATAAGGAAAGTAGGGCTAATAGGGGTTCCCAGACTTTCTGGTATATGTGGAGCCTATGTCACATGGCTGCAATATGTTTCTTCAATTGTATGGCAAATGACATTTCTTGATACCATTCCATAGCTGAGGGAAGAGACTCATCTATCCATTGTCTTAGCATAACTAATTTGGCTACTGAGGCCACTAGGGTTAGATGGGCCTTCCTTATTTGAGGGGTCCCAGGAGGAAAAAGTACCAACATACAACTTTTGGGAGTAAACAAAGAATCAAGATCAAGTAGCGGGTCAAGAAGTCTCTTGATAGAATTCCAAAAGGTCTGAGTACAAGGGCAGTCCCACAGCAAATGACGAAGGGAGTCTACTGCTCGCTTACAATGGGTACATTCTGGGATAAAAGCCAAACCCATCTTATATCTTTTAAGTGGCGCATAGTATAAGTTATGCATGACATTGAATTGGGACAGTCGTAGCCTGTCTTGTTTGATATACTAATAGATCAATCTCCACGCCATCTGCCAGAACTCTGGTTCCGCTGAGAGGGAAAATTCATGAACTCAAGAATAACAGACTTCAGATGGGAGACTGGAGTCTACATCAAGGAGCTGTTTATACGTTTTGGAGATTGCATGTGGTTGAACTGCCGCTTGAAAAATTAGCATTCATTTCCTTAGGGGCTTCAAGCTCAGAGCTTGAGGACCCAAAAAGGTGTAGATTGCTTTCCTAATTTGCCAATATTTGAATACATCCTTGTCACCCAGTCACAAATGAGTTTGAAGAATAAAAAAAGGGGTAAATCCTTCTTCTAAAAAGAAGTCTGAAAGGGGGCTTCCTTCAATTGAGGAAGAAAGGAAAGGGAAATGGCATGATGTCCAATCTAGGAATGAAGGTTATTACATATGGGTTGGTCAGGAGAGTGGCACCAATTCTTAGACAAGGAACTTTGTAGTTAATGTAGGGCTTTCATGGACCACCCCACTGGAGAAGCTCGAAGCGAAGGTGTGAGGTGGGAGTAAGACAAGTAGGCTAAGGCGGAGAGTGAACTGGAATACTTATATGCTAGCTCCCGCTCTATATCCAGCCAGATGGGAGAGTATTTGCCCTCCATCTCTAGGGAACTCACTGATGACCGAAGAGCTACTTTACTAATATGTTGGGAGCTATAATAAGCAAAAAGAGATGGTAGAAGCCACCCTGCAGTTTAGGAGTCATTAATTTAAAGTACGCTCGCCACACTTTTTTACCCTTCCAAAGAAAGGAGATGAACATTCTCTGCAGTCCCAAAAACCAGGTTTTGGGAAAGTAAAAGCCAAGCATTCTCAAAGGATAGAGTAGCCTAGGCAATAGATTCATTTTAATCACATTAATGTGGCCCGATATGGATAAAGGCAAACTTCCCCATCGTTCCAAATCTGACTGTATTATCCTTCTTAAATTGGAGAAGTTCTGTTTAACCATGGATGCTACATCCCTAGTAATATGTATCCCCAGATAGATAACACTTTGGGGTTCCCAGGATTGACCGAATCCAGTACAGGTAGCTATCGTGACATGTTTATTAAGAGGAAAAATCATTGTTTTGTACTGGTTCAATTTATAATAAGAGATGGCAGAGAAAGCATCCAACTCCTTCATGATGGCAGAAATGGATTCCACTGGTTCCTCAATATGTAAAAGGAGATCATCTGCATAGGCTGATGTGGTGTATCTTTTACCTTCTATCTGAATACCCTTAATCCTGGGAGAGGCAATGAGTTTCCTAATCAAGGGTTCCAAGCAGAAGTTAAAAAGCAGGTGAGAGAGGTGGCATCGCTGTCTTGTACCTCTTTGCAATGGGAAAGGGTCTGACAGACATCCATTGCACCAAACCCTGGCTGTGGGAGAGGTATACAACACTTTGACCCATTTAATAAAATCATCCAGGATTCCAAATTGTTGCAGGGAAGCAAACAGAAATTGCCAAAATACGCAATCAAAGTCTTTCTCAGCATCAAGGGAGACCAAGATCAACTGGACCTCAGACTCCCTGGATGCAGAGAGAAGGTGCAAAAGCTTCCTGGTTTGATCTCTATACACTCCCCCAGACATGAACCCCACTTGTTCCCTGCCAATAGCCTCTCCCATAATTGGGGAGAGGCGATTGGCCAGAATTTTGGCTAAAAGTTTAACATCTCTATTTAAAAGGGAGATTGGGTGATAGCTCCCAGGGTACAATGGGTCTTTACCAGATTTGGAAATCAGGGTGATAAGGGCTGTTTGAAAGATGGGGTATTGAATGCCATGAACAAACCAAAAGTTGAAAACTTCTGTTAGTAGTGGAGCAAATTCTGGTAGACAAGATTTACAGAGATTATTTGGCAAGCCATCCAGCCTGGGGGCTTTGTCTAGGGGCAACTGTTTAATGGCATGTTGAACCTCTGCGAGAGAAATTGGGGTACCTAACCATACTGTGAGACATTGAGGCAATTGGGGGAGAGCAACCAACTGAAGATAGTCCCTACTGTCTTGAGATGATATAGAAGGAGAGTCCCATAATGACTAGAGCTGTTTGTAATAATCCCCAAAAATGTTAATGATATCTCTAGGGTGGGAGACAATAGGATCATTGAGTGATGCTTGAAGACTTGAGATGAATTTTGCTGAGTCAGCCTGTCTCAATCTAAGGGCAAGGAATTTCTCTGATTTTTCCCCTTACTCCAGGTATCACAATTTTATGTGATGTATAGACAATTCTGCCTTCTGTGTCATCAAATCTGAAAACTGTGACTGTAGTTGGTGGAGCTTCACCCAATCTGCCTTGAGGGAAAAATGCTGAATAGAAGATTCCAAATAGTGAATCTCATCCAGAAGGATATTAAGGAGACTCTTGCTATTTCAAGCTCTGGTAGTTGAAATGTGAATAAATTTGCCCCGAAGGGTGCATTTGAGTGCAGCCCATAACATGTCCACCCTGTCTACTGAGCCTCTGTTAATCTCTAAAAATACAGATACATGATTCTGGATGTGGGTCAGGGTGTCAGGGATCTGAAGCAGCTGAGTGTTCAGATGCCACAGAGGATCTTGCCTAACCCCAGGGCCCAGTAAATATATAGTAGACTGACCGGAGCATGATCCTATAGTACTCTAAAGTGAATAGATGCCTCTAGAATGCCTGGGAGACCAAATGAGCTTATAAGCCAGTAGTCTGCTCGAGAGAAGGTGCCATGTGGCTGGGAATAATAAGAGTACTGCTTGTCTGAGGGATGAAGAGCCCGCCAGACATCAATCAGGTTCGCCCCTGACAGAAGGTCACTCAGGGCTCTTTGAGCTGGGGATAACTCCAGGCACTGCCTATCCGATCGGTCTAGAACTGTTCAAGGGACCAAGTTCCAGTTCCCCCTCAAGAAAGTTAAAAGTGGAGGATTGAGGGAAACTAAAGAAAGTAACTGGGTAAAAAACATGGGAGAATCAACATTAGGGCCATATACGGAACCTATTAACACTGGGAAAGATTCCAAAAAACCTCTAATCAGAATATAGCATCCTAGTGGATCCCATGTTTCTTGGGTCAAATGAAAGGGAACAGATTTGGCAATCAGGATCACCATGCCTCCCCTCTTGGAAGAAACTCCAGCACCAAAAACTTGTCCCACCCAATTTCTCCTAAAGAGGGAAATATCTTCCCTTTGTAAATGGGTTTCTTGTAAACAAGCAATTCCAACCTTAATACAGGCAAGGTGACACAAGATAATCATGTGTTTTTTTCCTGGCTCAGCCCCCTTTAATATTCCAACTCACAAACTTATAGGGTCCTTCTATACAAGATTCAGACCTTCAGATTCATTGTTAAGTATGACAGTAATGGAGATTAGCTCAAACCTAGTTTGGCTCTTTAAGGAAAGAGACTCCGAACAGACAAAAAGCACTGGGCAAGCTTGTCCCTTCCCCCCACATACCTCTTCAACCCACAGCACATTAAACTGGAAACAAAACACAAACCAGATTGAGACCCCCCCAGCCCCACAACAAAAACTCACCCATTAAAGCCCCAGAATACTATCCCCCAGTTCCAAACAAACTGAACTACCTGAAATATTCTGTCAAGCAATGTTAATAAATGCTGCCTGAAGAGAAACACCCACTTTGCCCACCCCCTCAAAACTCCTGGTCAAAATAGCAATAACATCATTCTGCCAACATAACATATAGGAAATCTGAAACTAAATATGTAAGCAATAATCCTTCACATAAAAAAAAAAAAATACTTGGGAGAGTCATAATAGGCCACACGTGGCATCAGAAGAAAAAATATTAGATAAATGAAAGGGCCCTTCCAATTGCCAGTTCAAGCGCTGGTTGAGTAAGCACCAGATAGTTATTCAGGAACAAAAAAAAAGAAAGGGGACCCAAACAAACAATAACCTGGTAATGACCTAAGCAGAGTCGGTAGGAATAATCCTCCAGTCTAATCATAACTCAGTTTAAAGGCCTTATGAGGCGAATTAGGCTGGGGAAAAAAAAATAGAAAGAGTACTTTCTTTGCTTGTGTGTTCACTTCTTGACACAGGGAACTAAAAAGGAGAAAACTCAATAATTAGGCATACTGCCATTTCTCCACAGCTAATCGTAGTGCCCTTGGAGATTGGAGTAGTTCAGTGGCTTATGGCATCTGCCGCACAACAGCCCGAATTAACCATCAAGAAAGAAAACTAAAGAATAAATGACAGTCACTTACACAGGTTGGGAAGTAAGAACTTTCATTTGGTGGTAGCTTGTTCTGACGAGTCGTATGAAATCCATTTATCTCTATGTTGGATCTGTAAGACAGCCAGGTACCTCAGCCTGAATGGTTTGCCAGGCGCAATCAGTTTGGAGACGATCAGGTGGAAATCTCATCTTTTCCCTCGAACAGACTGAGGCAGATCTTAAGTGAGTCTAATTTTATGCCCTTCCCACTGTAGTTCGCTGATCTCCTTGACTGTGTTGAGGATGTATTGTTTATCTTAATAATTCAATAATTTGAAGAGCAAGGGTCTGGGGGTAGGAAGAAATAGGCTGTTGGTTAACTAGGATCTGCGGCCTATCCTGTTGGTAGAGAAATGGGCAGACTAGATGGGCCAAGTGGTCCTTATCTGCCGTCAAAGTCTATGTTTCTATGGGGGGCACCAGATGGTGCAAGATGGTGTAGAGATCTATGAGCCCATTCGATAATGAAGGAGGCAGCATTCGGAGACAGCCCTGCAATCCTGGCACAAAACTTCTGGACAAATATGATCGGATTATTCCATTCTTCAGTTTCGGTTAAGCCGATGATAATTAGATTGTTGCACCAGCTGCACCCCTCAGGATCTTCAAGTTTATCTTCCAGCTTTTTCAATCTGTGCCTAATATTGGTATTGTCCTTTTCTACCCTCCCCTGCCTGTTTTCCACAGTAGTAATCCTGGTTTCAGTGTCACCGATCCGCATAGAAAGAGAATTCTTCGCTGAATGGATTTGTCGGAGATCTGCCGGCATGGTGGAAACTGTCTCCCAAATCAGTTCCATTATGGCAAGAAATTGTTCCTAAGTCAGTGTGATGCTGCCCACTGTGCTTTTGCTAGAGGTAGAGGCTTGCTGTTTAGGCCTTTTCATGGCCTTGTCTTTTTCAGGGGTAGGCAGCACAGAATACCTTGGGGGAGCTTTTTTCATGTAGACCTCCATTACTAAAGGGCTAGACTACTTTCCACAATGTTCTGAATGCTAAAGCTAATATTTTCTGCTAGTAGTCAGTTGCCAGGTAGGCAGTAGATGGATGTATTTGTAGATGAAGCGAGGAGCGAGGGAAAAGGCACCGTTCACTCTCAGGCAGCCATCACATGACCTCAGCAACTTTATATCTATAGCACCCTTTCCCGAAGGCTCAGAGCACTGTAAAAAGGAAAAAATCAAAACAAACAAAATAAAACATAGAAACATAGAATTTGACGGCAGATAAGGACCGCTTGGCCCACCCAGTCTGCCCATTTCCCTACCTACTGGATAAGCTGCAGATCTTAGTTAACCAGCAGCCTACTTCTTTCTACCCCAACCCCCCAGAATTGCCTTATGACTATCCCATGCATGCTTGAATTCCACCACTGATTTTGACTCACAACCTTCCTCCGGAAGGCCATTCCATGCATCCACAACCATCTCTGTGAAAAAATACTTCCTTAAATTACCTCTGAGCCGCCCCTCTATCTTCAAATTGTGCCCTCTTGTTCTTGCACACCTCTTTTTGAAAGATGCTACCCTCTTGGACTTTGTTGATTCCATTGAGGTACTTGAAAGTTTCTATCATGTCCCCTCTCCCTCCTTTCCTCAAGGCTATACATATTAAGCTCCTTAAGTCTCTCTTCATATGTCCTCGGTGCAGACCCTGCACCATTTTAGTTGCCTCCTCTGGACAGCTTCCATCCTGTCTATGTCTTTATGGAGATTGGGTCTCCAGAACTGCACACAGTACTCCAGATGGGGTCTCACCAGCTGTCTGTACAGAGGATAATAACTTCCTGTTTTCTACTGGTGATGCCTCTCCCTGCATCCCAGTATCCCCAGCCTCCTTGCTGCCTTCTCACATTGCTTGCCCACCTTAGGTCATCTGATATGACTACCCCAGGTCCCTTTCCATTTTGTTGTTGTTAGTATCTCACCCCCATTGTGTACTCTTCCCCTGGGTTTTTGTTTCCCAGGTGCATTACCTTGCACTTCTTAGCATTGAATCTAAGCTGCCATACATTTGACCATTCCTCTAACCTTGCCAAGTCCCTTCTCATCCTTTCCACCCCACCCTGTGCATCAACTCTGTTGCAGATCTTAGTGTCATCTGCAAAGAGACATACTTTTCCTTCCAGTCCTTCTGCAATGTCTCTTATAAAGACATTGAAGAGGACTGGTCCTAATACTGAACCCTGCGGTGCCAGCTAGTAACCTCCTTTCTTCTGAGTGGACTCCATTTACTATTACTCTCTGTGTCCTATTCTCCAGCCAATTCTTTACCCAGGCTGTCATCTTGGGACCCACTCCCAGGCTGGCTAACTTATATATTAATCTTTGTGTGGGACTGTGTCAAATGCCTTGCTAAAGTCTAGGTAGGCCATGTCCACAGCCCCTCCCTGATCTACTACTTTGGTCACCCAGTCAAAGAAATCTATCAGATTAGTCTGGCATGACCTTCCCGCTGTGAATCCATGCTGCCTAGGGTCTTATGCCCCTCTGGCCTCTAGATACTCGACAATTATTTCCTTTAGAAGTGATTCCATCATTTTCCCTATCACTGAGGTTAAACTAACAGGTCTATAGTTTCCTGCTTCTGCCTTGCTCCCACTTTTGTGAAGGGGAATCACATCTGCCCTCCTCCAGTCCTCGGGTACCACCCCATCCTCCCATGATTTGTTAAAGAGGGTAGTCAGTGGTGTCACTAGTTCTACCCTTAGTTCTTTAGAATTCTGGGATGAATCCCATCAGGCCCCACTGCTTTGTCCACCTTCAGTTTTAAGAGTTCTTTCAGAACCCTTTCTTCTGTAAATGGGCTGGTATCAACTTCTGTATCCAGAGTGTTACTACTGTTTGTTTTATGTACCTCCCTCTTCCTTTGTAAATACTGAGCAAAAATATTTGTTTAGTATCTCTGCCTTTTCACATTCTCCTCTGCCCACCCTCCTCCCCTTTATTAAGCCTCACTATCCTCCCTTGGTCTTCCTTTGCTCCTGATGTACCTATAAAGGTTTTATTCCCTTCTTAACTGAGTTGGCTATCTTTCCTCAGTTTGGGCCTTTGCTGTTCTGACTGCCTTCCCAGCCTCCTTTTGCTTTAACTGATACAGTTCTCTGTCCTGCTCCTGCTAGATTCCTTGTACTTCCTGAATGCTTTCTTTTCTCTTGAACCTTCACTGCCACTTCCTTTGAGAACCATAGTGGTTTCTTACATCGTCTTGTTTTGTTTATTTGCTTCACACAAAGGCTCGTTACCTCTGTGATGGCAGTTTTATTATTCCCCATTGTTCTTCCACCCTCCTTCCCACCCATTTGCTAGTGCATCCTTAGGCACTCACCATTTTTGCAAAGTCAGCCCTCCTAAAGTCCAGTACTTTTGTCTTTGTATGGCTTGACTCTATTGCTGTGTTTATTGTGAACCATACTGTTCGATGGTCGCTAGTTCCCAGATGGCTACCCACTTACATCTGTGATCCTCTCTCCATCTCCATTTGAGAGTATCAAGTCTAATATTGCTCCCTCTCGAGTGGGCTCCAGTACTAGTTGTCTAAGGCATGCCCCCTGTAGGGCATCTAGAATAACTGCACTCTTTGAAGTGGCAGCTGCAACTGCGCTCCAGTTAACATCTGGCATATTCAGATCACCCATCAGCACTTTAAATAAGATAACTGAACAGGCAACATCAATGGAAATAAAAGTGTCATGTTTAATTAAACATAATTAAAACTCAGGTAAGGCATCAGTGAATTGAAAGGTTGTCAATCTAGATTTAAAAACCTCTCCTGAGGGTGCAGATCTAATGAGGTCTGGCAGAGCATTCCATAGAATGGCTGCCACCACACAGAACACTTTGTCCCCATACTGAATACGTTTAGAAGTGGGGAATTATCACAAGTCAGCAATTGGATAACTATCTGGATGCTCCCCAGTGACAGAGGCTAATGAATAGGGTGGCACAATTTGGGGATGTGTTCTTTCCCACACCTGGGAAGACACATCTCACTCATCACTCCATTGTAATTGTGCAGGGGTGAAAGTTTACCAAGAACATTATTGGCTCCCAGGGAGTACCAGAGAACATAGATACATACACAGATACATAAACAATGCTGGTAGAAAAAGGCTTGTTGGCCCATCCAGTCTGTCTACCCTACCTAACTACTCTGCACTGGTTGTAGTGGCCATCCTCCCACTGTTTCTGCCCCTGCCCTTGTGAGTTTATGTACATTCCCTCTCATCCCAGTAGTTGAACTCAACATGAAAATTTTCTTGGCATCCATCCTATTTATCTGTGCATTTACTTGTGTATCTCGATCATGTCACCCTGCTCCCTCCTTTTCTCAAGGGTCTACATGTTCAAGTCCTGCAGCCCCTCCTCAAATGTCTTGCTTCTAGTTCATGTACTATTTTGTCTGCCCTACACTGTAGAACTTCCACCTTGTCAAAGTTTCTCTTGAGGTATGAACTCTAGTACCTTACACAGTATTCCTGGTGTAGTAACACCAGTGATATTTACAATGGGAGGATCATCTCCTGACTTCTATTGCTTATCCTCCTCCCTATGCAACCCAGGATCCTGTTTGCCTACCCACAGTTCTATTGCAATGTGCTGTTGTTTCTAACTCTCTGATATAATGACCCCTAGATCCTTTTCCTCCATGGTATTTTGCAGCACTACTTCCCCCATTTCATATTGCACTCTTGGGTTCCTCTTCCCAATGTGCATTACTTTACTTTGTTTTGCATTGAGGTCCTGCTGCCAGATCTTTGACCAGCTCTTCAACCTACCCAGATTCTCCCTAAGATTCCTTATCCCTTCCTTCATGTCCACCCTTTCACATATCTGTGTGTCATCTGTGAGAAGGCAGGGCTTGCCCTTGATGATTTCCACTATGTCACAAATGAATACATTGAAAAGGACCAGGCCTTGCACTGACCCCTGAAGTACTTAATTTAATTCCCTTACTGAAACTCTATATTAACTACTACCCTTTATATTCTTCCCATCATCCAGTTCTCCACTCATGTTCACAATTTTTTCTCCTACTCTAAGTCCCATATCATCTTAACCAGCCTCCTGTGGGGACTGAGTCAAAGGCCTTGCTGAAATCCAAGTATTCCACATCAGCTTCCTGTTCCCTACCTGCTGCCATGGTCACCAAGTCAAATATGTCAACCAGATGTGCCTGACAATACCTTACCCTTGTGAACACATGTTGTATGGGGTCTAGTAGCCCATTTCCCTCCAGGAGGTTCACCAGTTCCTCCCTTAGTAAAGACTTCATAATCATTCCCACCATAGATATCAAGCTAACTGGTCTGTAGATCCCTGGCTCATCCTTCCATCTGCAGTTGTGTAGACAGAGCACATCCACTGTCCACCAGTCCCCTGGGACCAACACGTGGCCACTTAGCAGCTGAATATATCTGCAGTTGGCCCTGCTACCACTTATGCTATTTTCTTCAGCATTCTTGGATGCAAGCCATCGGGGCCCATACATTTATCTGTGTTCAACCCTGTAAGCTTTTCCAACACCATTTTCTCCAATTATTTTGACCATGCCACTTAAGAATTTGCTCTCCTCCCTTCCAAACAGGTAGCTAAACAGGATAATACCTTCTTCAGGTACTTAAGTGTCAGTGGCTCAGTAGGTAGCACACTCACCTCTGAGACCGGGAGATCAGAGGGCTGTGGGTTCAGTTCCCACATCTGGCACTTGGGTAAAATCCCAGTACTCACACTGTAGTGCAGCATGAGAGGGGTGCTGCACTTCTGAGGTGCCGTCTTTCAGATCAGATGTTAAACTGAGGTCCCATCTGCCTGGATTGGTCGTAGTTCAGGTGAATGTTAAAGATCCCATGGCACTTATTGAAAAAAGAATAGGGGAATTTCCCCGGTGTCCTGGCCAAATTTCCCTCATTCACTAAAAATACCTCCAACAGCTTAATCTGGTACAAGGTCAGTTGGCATTCATCTGTATCCCCCTCCCCCGGGTCGTGCCTGAAAATAGGCAGGATTTGTCTAGTGCACTTACCTGGTCAACAAAAACTAGATAAATAAAAATAACAAATAAAAAAAAGAAGAAAGCAAGGGGAGGGATAGTGAGGATAAGGAGGGCAGAAGGGGGAAGACTGCACAGTAGAGGATAAAAAAAAGCAGACATCATGAGCAGGTACTTCTGCTCAGTCGTCTCAGTGGAAGGAGGAGGCATGGACCACCAGGAGCAGCAGGATCAAAGGGAGTGGGGAGGTGGACACAAGTCCATTTTCAGAGGAAAAAGTCCTAAAAGAACTTGTAGCTCTGAAAGTGGACAAGGCTATGGGACCAGATGGGATACATCGAAGGATGGTAAAGTAAGTCAGGGAGGTGCTACCTGCCCCACTGACAGCCTTATCCGATGGCTCAGTGTAAAGAGGCATAGTTCTAGAGGACTGGATGAGAGCAGACCTGTTCTCTCTCCATAAGAGCAGCAGCAGGAGGAGGCTAGCAACTACCGGCTGGTTAGTCTCACATCAGTGGTGGCAAAATTAATGAGAGCCCTGTTGAAAGAAAGATTGGTAGAGTATCTTGAATTCAGTGGGATACAAGACCAAAGGCAGAATGGATTCATGGGGGGTTAGGTCATGCCAAATGAATCTGACTGATTTCTTCAACTGGGAGATCAGGAAAAGACATCAGGGGAGGGCAGTGGAGGATTTTCACCAGGGCTGTGACTGATTCTGGCTTGCAGAGCAGAAACAGACTTGGTCTAGACAGTATGCCTATTTTTTCACTTCAAGGGAAAAACACTTTCCTAGCAGTTCTCCTGAGAAATACAGACAATTTAAATTATCACACAGAAGTGTGAAAAAATGCATCCTGTCCTCCAGTTTGGGAGTTACAAAACTAACAAAACTGTCAAGAGTTCTGCATTTTTTCCGGGGGGGGGGATTTTAACATGTGGCTAGAAGTCGATTGCTCTTTCCTAATAAATAATTGCAAGTAAGAAAGGAATAACAAATTGATGATATCAATAACACTCACCTATACAGGTCATGTCAGCCAGGCTATGACTGATTGCTTTTGCTTACAGAGCAGAAACAGGCCTAGTATTTAGGTAAAAACACTCTTAGCAGTTTTCTTTAGAAATGCTGAAAATTATCACACACAAAGTGTGACAAAAATTACCCTCTCTAGTTTGGGATTTATGTGGGCAAAGAAAAACACATTCCACTATTTAGAAATCCAAGTCTCCAAGGACATCTCATTATTATTCAGGAATAATTACTTCAAACTATTTAGTACCCATCAGGCAGACCTAGCACGCTGGAAGCTTTTGCCATTAATCTTATATGGTAGAATACAAACAGTTAAAATGAACATCATCCCCTGCCTTTTATTTTTGTTTTGGACCCTACCTATCCCTATCATTGAAGTTTACTGGAATAGCCTACATAAAGCCGTGCAGCACTTTGTCTGGTCCAGGGCACACCCTTGTTTATTAAAGGTGGTCCTGCAGGCCCCTCACGAGTTGGGAGGGCTAGCACTCCCTAATTTCACCCTTTATTACTTGGCAGCTCAGGGTGCCCAATTGTGCACCTGGGCCAAGAGACATGAAGATTCTGGATGGTACCAGATCAAAGCTGCCTCACTACCAGGCTAGACCCTTTGGACCCTCCCTACCAGTGTAGTCCCCCCACACCTTTGGCCTTGGATTCAAACCCCTTGGATTAAACATTCTTTGCGTATTCTCTTACGCATCAGAAAATTAACACATACCCCTACTGTTCTTGGTCCCCCTCTCCCTCATACAGCATGAGGAACTGTTTCACACCCCTAAACTGGACCCAGGTTTTGCTTTCTGGGAGGGGAAAGCCCTTAGCACATTTCAACAATGCACAGATGAACATGTTTGCCTTCCATTTTCTAGGCTACAGGACAACTATTCTCTCCACAGGGAAGATCACTTTCATTTTTTACATGTTTGGCATTTTATAATGTCTTCGGGACATTTCCCTTCACTGCAGAGAGAACACACTAAATTGGAAGACTTGTTATCACATTATCATATTAAAGGGCAAAATCCACTATCTGGCTAAACTTTATAAAACTCTGATGCAATTAGCTGCCCCCTCATTAGACACTATAAGGCTTAAATGGGAGCAGGAAAGTGGATCTCAGATTTCCCCAGATCAATGGTCTCATCGCCTCCATCTGAGTTGGCAGCTAACTGCTTCCGTGACATGGCAGGAATTTAATTGGAAGGTGGTCTGATTTTTTTGAACACTGATTGTTACTAAACACTTCCACTCCAGCTACAAGGACACCTGTTGGTGTAATGTGGAGGAGCCAGGAGCACCCACTATCATATTATTTGGGAGTGCCCGGTTCTCCTGGACTTCTGGCAATCTATTCAAGTTGAGATCCAGAGATTAATGGACATGTCTATTCCTTTCTTCTTTGAAGAACTGGTCCTGAGCTTCCCAGCATTGTTGTCATGCAGCAGTGCCATTCAAAAACCAGGCCAAAGTTTACGGGTGGCGGCCTTCAAGTGCATTAACTCCAATAGGCTAACTCCTATGCCCCCTTCATTGACACAATGGCGAGCAAAAGTAACAGAATTAGAAAGAATTGAATGCATCACTAGCAGCCTCCACTTGAATTTCAAGAAATTCAGGGATGTCTAGTGACCTTGGCTCGTGGCTGATGCTGTGGTGGACATGTAGCTAGGGTGGTTTATAGACCCCAGTGTGGGGCTATTGTGGCTTCTCAGGTCATACAGATCAGGGGTAACTGGGTGGTGGGGGATGGAAAACAGCACTACTTTTGATTCTGTGTGTCATGCCCATTGCTTTCTATGTGTTCTTTTTTCAGATTAACAGAAGTGCTGAAGTTATTGTGGCTTTTCTATATCAGGGTTTGGTTTACATGATTCTACGACCATGGCTCATTGGGTAGCCATAAGAGGACTTCAGTTATAGTATGGACTACATAAAACTAGCATTCCATTCCTCATTTAATATGGAACTAATTGTTACCTATAGAATGAGCTGGTTCAACTACATTTCCTATAGTTCTTTTCTTCTGACACCCATGTACCGTTGGGTTTAAATCAGTGACTTAAAATATATGAATGTAATACTTATTAGTTTTTGCTCCTCTAAACTCTGCAATATTGTGATATATGCAAGTGCAATTGTTATCTGCTGAACCAATAGAAGTATATCTGAGTTAAAAAAAAATGGTTTGTGATTTAGAGAAGGGAAACATTTCAATATTTCTAATTTCTGTCTAATTTTGACAAGTAGACAGATGTAGATTCTTTCTCTGCAGCAGATTAAGTTGTCTATCACTCCTGCCTGAAGCTTCTGTGAGTGCTGAGTCATATGATCTGCCTTCAGTGAGTTTCCAAAGTGGTCTCTGATTGGACAGGAAATCTCAGGAGATTTTGTAATCTCATGGCCAGTCCCAGCGGCTGAATAACAAATTGTAAAGCACAATAAACAAATAATTGGGACCCCAAATATAAACACATGGAAAATACTCAGAATAGTGTATTTGCACACCCCTATCCCATACCCCTTTAGTCATCCACTTACCTGTATAGGGTCCCCTGTCATAATCCTCTAAGCAACGGCCAAATCACACACAACTGTGTCGAATTCTGAACTGAACTGAATACATTTTCAGACTTTTTTCATGTATTTTTAACTTTTTTCCTCATAACTTCATTGTTTTATAACATGTTTACCCCAGATTTCTACATGATCTGTTTTTCACCCCATCTCATTAATGTGACAGCTGTCATTTTTCAAATTCCACCCAAAATGTCATTTCACTGAATGACCACAAAAACAACATTTTGGGCATGATTTAAACTATGACACTTGTCTTGTTCATAAGATGGGGTGAAAATGGCCATCTTAAAAAATTGGGGTCAAATACTTAATAAAATACTGTACGTTATGAACAAAAGTGAAAAAGATATAAGAAAGTCTAGGTGAGAAAGAAAAAAAAACAATGACTGGTTACTACCATCACTGACATATCTTTTCAATTTTTTTTCAAAACGTCATTGTTTTTTTTTTCAGATTGTACCCCCAAAATTTTCAACATAGTCTTTCACTCCACCTTTTGAACATGTATAACCATGAAACAACATTTTGGGTGTGATTTGACAAACAGCATCTTTTATGTTCATGAGGAGGAGTGAAAAAAAAAATTCCATGTTGAATATTTGATGTCAAAATCTCAAAAAAAAGTATATAGTTACAGCACACAATATTATGGCGCAGTTCCTGTTTTGCATAGGGCCCAAAGGGCACTGTGCAAAGTAAGTTGGGAAGTATCTCCTCTTTTATAGATGCGTGCCCAGTTGGATCATGCAGGCCCTGCATAATGCATCCTTCAAGGTACTATGCCTATCTAAACAAGCATTTGTCAATGCCGAACTTTCGCTTACTGGTATTTGCATTAGTGTTTGGTGTTTGTGCAGGTCCCCCCCAAGTTGTATCCATATCCCTTCAGCATCCATATCCCAACAGAGTACCTCTCTGCAACTCCTCTTGCATCTGAGTAACATTTCACCCTTATACTTCTTAAGTATCTGTCTTAGGAACCCTAACGCCCTGGTTGTGCTCAAGGGTACGAGCCTGTGTGGAAACTGCACAACCCACACTTGTAACACAGTCATTCAGTGAAATTATTTCACCAAATTTTCAACATAGGCATTTTGTCACCTCTGGTCATGAACAGTGCCACTATCATTTTCTTACTATGTACTGAACCCTGATTTCCCACAGCGACTACGCTGTTCTGTGATGGAAGTGTGAAAACAGATTTCAGCCAGGATGTGAAAAGTGACAGCTGTACTGTTCATAAGGAGGTGTGGGAAAATGCAAATGTTGAAAATCTGGAGTAAAAATATGACAAATTCATGAACTGATGAGTGTGCGAAGGAACTGCACAATGCACACTCATAACACAGCCATTTTATGGACTTTTGCCACCAAATTTTCAACATAGGCATTTTAGGACCTCTGCTCATGAACAGTGTCACTGTGATTGTATTACTCTGTAATGAACACTGATTTCCAGCAGTGACCACACTATTTTGCACTGGAAGCATGAAAACACATTTCGGCCAGGATGTGAAAACTGACAGCTGCAGTGTTCATAAGAAAGTGTGGAAATATGTCTATGTTGAAAATCTGGAGTGAAAACATTACAAATTCATGAACTTACGAGTGCACGTGGATACTGCGCAATGCACGCTCATAAAACAGTCATTTTTTAGAATTTTTGCACCAAATTTGCAACATAGGCTTTTTGAGAGTCCACCTCAAGAGCACCAACATTGTCATTTCGTTACTTGGTCCCAAAAGGTGATTCCACGCAGTGACAGCAAAATCACCTTTCAGGTCTGAATAACACCATGACAGTGACTGAATTCATGACAAGGGGTGTCAAGAACCCCATGTTGAAATTTTGGTGTCACAATAAAAATGGCCGAGATATCCACCTTAGGTGGAAAAACACTATTTATGACATTGTACAGCTTTACTGGCATTTATTTTCCTCAGTTCGCAGTTGGCTTTGCAGACTTGTTTCCAGTCCACTGAAGATCATCGCACTGGGCTCCAGAGGTAAGTATGGGATGAGGGGTGGTGTAGGGAGGTGGGTACACAGAGGGTGGGCGCGGGTTGGTGGGGGGGCAGGGACTCACTTAAGGACCATTTTCTTCTTTCACAGGATTTAAAAAAAAAAAGGACACTTTTGTCACACTGAGGTAGGCTCCCAGCATGCCACCTACCTGTTTGTTGGGGGGGACTGGAGCCAGTGGAGTTTGGGCACTCCCACCGGCCATATAGTGTGCATGGGTGGGAGGCATAAGCACGGTGGGGTGGGCTCCCAGCATGCCAACTGGGTGTTTGTTTGGGGGCAGGCTGCAGCCAACGGGGGATTGGGCACTCCTGTTGGTCAGACATTGTGCTAGGGAGGGTGCATGAGCCAAGGGGGATTGAGCACCTCCTCGACACACAACTTCAGGGCAGGGAGCATACTAATGAGGGAGAGGAGGACATTAGCAGAGGGAGGAAGCGAGAGGGTTTTTTAATGCCAAGCTGTGCATGACAGCAGTTCGGCTGACGTGTGTGCTAACTGCATACATGTTACCACCGCTGATTGCAGTGGACCTTTTCTTTGAAGTGAAGACAAACACAGCCAAACTGCTGTCATACACAGCTCAGCATGTATTGGTTCAGTAGGGTCACACCTGCTACACTGAGCACTGAATTCGGGAGGAGGGTCACACACCTCCAAAAGTCATACTGTTGTAATATTCCTTGCGCTTGCGCGCAAGCGAACATAAAAGACAGGAAATTCATGTCAAAAAACAATGTTAATGCATCAGTTAGGATTACTGAGACATTAAAGGTAAGTAAATCCAAATTGAGGATATAAATCCGCATGTATATTCTGTTTATAATATCTTCAACTCTCTTTTCCTTTTCCTCATGTGAATCTGGAAATGAGCTGAATCCAGCTGTAGGTAATTTAGGAGGTAATTCAAGCTGGTGGTTGCCAAAAAAGGCAAAAGCTTCATCCCCTGATGTTATTTTGTTAATCATACTGTTGATACATGTGTAAGCCCCCTCTCATTCAAGAAGGCCTTATAGCTCACCTTAGGGACCCCTCTCTCTCTCCTCCAGGGTTTTAGTTTGTGGTAAGGTGTTCTGGAGGAGTGCAATTTCTACTAGAGCAGTTTTAGGGTGGTATGTAAGCAGGTAGGCAGGAAATTTCTGGGTCTTTGGAGGGAGAGAGGCCATCGGCCAACAGCTGAAGGTCAGTTGTGAATGGGGGCTCCCCTCTTTCAGTATGCAGGCTGGCTAATGCAGCATCGAGACACTGGGTCCAGGGTGGGGATTTCCATGGGTGGTGTAGGTAGCCACAGTGTGGTTGTTTGGGCTCTGGGTCACCTGGGGGATAGGTGAGGGAAAGTCCAGGGGGGAGCAGCTGGAGGTTCAATAAGGTAGGTGATGAGCCTGGGCTGTCAGGGCTGTGGGAATTGTGACAGAGCTCCAGTAGGATGGGACTGGTGTGAGCAGTCTTCCTCTTTCCTGGGTAGCAGGGCATCTCAGGAGGCCAGAGATGGAGACAGGGGGAAGTTCTACCCGTATAGGGCATCTTTGGATGGACAGGCCCTGGGGCTGCTGGATGTGCCATGAGTGCTGCCGAGTGCCTTATAGTGTTCTCTCCCATGCTTGTAGCTCAAATCAAGCACAGGGAGAAATGGTAATGGGACTGATGTGTGTGGGCAAGAGGAGGTAACCACTGAGAAGGGAGATTCAGCAACAGGAAGGTTCCAGACAGCAGTAAGGAGATGGGCTGCAATTTGTGAACCGGGAGCCCTGGTATCGAGGTGGGAAAGCAGGCCATAATGGAGGCTTAGGAGAGTGTTTGGTGCAGGGGTGGCAGCTGAGGTATTTGCAGGCTGCACACTCCATGTTCCTGTGGGAAGAAAGGGTCATGGCATGGTGTGGAGGGAAGCTGCTCACTTCTCAATGAAAAAGAAGTGGCTCAGTTTATTCTGTGTGAGCACTCTGGTGAGGAACAGGGTTGGAGGCCTCAAGAAAAGAAAGTGAAGTTCAGTAGAGAGGTACTTACCAGTGCCAACAGGTGTAGGAGCTTCACGCTCCTGGAGGAAAATCATTGGTCTGAGTAGCAGCTGATCACTGCATCCTAAGCTGAAAAATACTCTGCCTGTCTATTGTGTTTCTGCTTACAAGATATCTCCCTCTCTTTACGAATGTAGAAAGTTAGCTCCATGGAGCTGTAAAAGTTGCTGAATTTAAACTGATGGGACCTCTGTGCTCCTCTAAATCTTTGGAGGTCCAGGAGAATAAATTTGGTTAGTTTTAGAAATGGTAGCCTAAGTCTTTGATTCAATTTCTGGTCCTTAATAAATGTATTCCTCAGTTTTAGACCTAGTCATGAGTCTTATTCCTTAAGGTGTTTTTAAAGATGTTCCAGCTTATCCCTCTGAAGTCCAGGGTTCTGGTGGATCCTTTGAGTGCCATCCAGTAAATTGCTGAAAAGGACCACTGGAGTCGGGGGGGGGGGAGGCGTGAATGGCCTGCATCTGCCCAGGTAAGATCTATCTATTTATTTATTGGAAGCTGAAAGGAGAGTATCCCCAGGGCCCTCCTTCCCCGGGATCATTCGAGATTGTTTTATTGCCCTTATACATGCAGGGAGTGGGTGACTACACATAGAACATCTTTGTGACATGAGTTCACATCATTAAATGCAAAATGCTATGTACCAGTGTGAGTCATAGCAACATACAAACAGAGAATTTGTTGGCAGAAAAGGACCATTTGGCCCACCCAGTCAACCCAAATGTTCCCAGCCTAATCTGTTTCCACAGGCCCTGTTTTCTGGCAACCCTCCATCATCCCTGTCTGGTTTTTAATATACCCCTTTGTCTATCCCACACATGGTTGAGGCCCCCAGTGTTTTTGCCTTTGCCACTCCTGCTGGCAGTCAGTTCCAGGTGTCTGCCACCATTTCAGTTAGCAAATATTTCCTCACATCTCTTTTAAAGTCCCTTCATCCAGCTTCATAACATGCATCCTGGCAATCCTTCTCATTTGAAAGAGGCTTCCCTCCTGCACCATCTTTGTCCCTGTGAGGCTCTTTTAGTTCTCTATCGTGTCACCTCTTGCTCTCCTCTCTTACAGGATGTACTGTATATTTATTTATTTATTTGGTCTTTGTTTACTGGGTAGGTACACTAGACAAGAGTATTGCCTATATTCAGGCACGACCCGAGAGAGTACAGTCAGGAGAGAGGAAGGTACAAACATTAGTGACAATTGTTCATGGAGCAGCATGAAGTGGGAACAAAATAAATTTGCAGATTGCTGACAAAAGCAAGACATATGTCTGTGGAAACTGAGAGTAAACCAATACCCTTACATTAGCTACTTGTACTGGATGAAACAACAATAATAATTAAGGACATATGACAACTGCTAAAGAATAAATAACAGTTTTAACTAACGATTTTGTGGAGGGAGTGGGAACATGCAGATTTTATACAATGGAGGGAAACAGTAAGTGCCATGTAGGTAAGCAATGCTACTGGGAGTCAGTCTCAAGTTACAGTACAGGAGCAGCCATCAGAGTCAGTCAGGTGGGCGCAGAGAACCAGTTTAAAGGCTAGGTGGGATTTAGAGAGTTTAATGTGAGGGGGGAGGGAGTTCCAGATGCTGGGTGCTGATATAGCGAAGGATAGTTTCCCCTTTTTTGTGAGGTATCTGGGAATTTCAAGTTGGGTTTGTACGAATGACCTAAAGAGATATGCTTGGGAGGGATGAGATAGCAGCCTTGAGAGATACTTAGGTGTCCCCGTTTGGATGATATTATCAATCAAGCATCCAGTAGAGTAGAGTCTGTGTGAAGCTGGGGAAAGCCAATTTAGTTTGGAGTAGAGTTCACAGTGATGAGTCAGTCTGTGTACAGAGAGGGCTAATCAGCATATGCTGTTATAACATATGCTCCATTTATGGAGGGATCCTTTGTTAGCATTAAGGTATACCTGTGAGCAGTATGTAAGGGAGGGAAGGAGGAAACCTTGCGAAATAGCAAGCCAGGCAGCATCATTCAGGGAAGACTTAATTCTATAGGCAATACCCAGTTTGGAGTTAACCGCCTTGAAATTTGTCATGAGGTGGATATTAAAATCCAGAAACTGGTCAAGTGTGACTCCTAGGTACCTAAAGGAGTTAACAGATTCCAACGGGGAGCCATCAAGACATAGTACTGAAAGATCTGGAGCACAGGATTTGATTCTAGAGGGGGAGCCAAAAAGTATAGCCACAGTTTTCTTAGCATTAAGTATTAGTTTGTTTTTTAGAAGCCAGACTTGCAAGCAGTCAAAGCCAGCTTTAAGATTCACCTATACTGATGTGGGGTCTTTACCACTAGCAAAAAGCATCATGTCTTGGGCATAAAGGATCAGCAAGGAGACACAGGGAAGTGAGGGCAGGTTGTTAATAAAGAGAGAGAAAAGGAGAGGGCCAAGTATAGATCCCCGGGGTACTCCAACAGAGGTTAAGGATGGGTCAGAGACAGCAGTTGCAAATTGAACAAATTGCCTCCTCCCAGTGAGGTAGCTATCAAACCAGGAGATGGCAGAGTGGGAAAAACCCAGAATGGACAGTTTGGAGAGTAGAAGGGGGTGATTTACAAGATCAAAAGCCTTAGTGAGGTCAATAAAAATGGCCCCCGTGAGCAGGCCCTTATCCATTGCTGTGAAGACTTTGTTTTATACCTGAAGTAGTGCAGTTGTGGTGCTGTGCCCCGTTCAGAATCCATGTTGAGCAGGGGACAGAAGGTTGTGAAGGTGCAGATATTCTGAGACCTGGGTGGCAACAGCCTTCTCAAGTAGTTTATTTAAGGAAGAGAGAATGGCAATCGATTTGTAGTTAGCCATGTTTTTTGGTGTCCCTTTTTTTGTGTACAGGGACAACTCGAGCCATTTTCCATAGTGTAGGCACTGTCTGGGTTAGTATAGATAAGCTGACAATTCTTAAAATAGGGGCAGCAAGAGCTGGAGCTGCCATTTTGATGAAATATTGCAGTAATCCATCTGGACCAGCAGATCCATGAGGGGAGATAGATTTAAGAAGAAGCAGCACCTCAGTAGTGGAGAGTGATCTGAGCAGAAAAAAGGGTCCTGAAGGATGGTGGATATCAGGAGGGGGTTCAGGAAACTGGTTAAATTTTGCATGGTATTCAGAGAGATCAGAGAATTGCACATTCAGGGCATTTGCAATCATAGGTAGATTGTTACAGTTGGTGTCATTTAGCATCATTTCAGTTATGGCCGTCTTGGGCCTTTGGTATATGTTGAGATCTTCCGGTATCTCCCCACAGTGTTTCTTGTGCAACCCCAGCACCATTTTAGTTGCTCTTCTCTGGAGAGTCTCCACTATGTCTATGTCCTTTCAAAGATGTGGCCTCCAAAACTGGACACAATACTCCCAGTGGGGTCTCACAAGTGAGTGATACAGTGGAAACACCTCCTTCTGCTGAATATATCCCTCTCTGTGCACTACAGCATTCCACTAGCCTTACCCACTACTTTGTCACACTGCCTTGCCTCCTTGAGGTCATCAGATAGAATAATCCCAATATCCCTTTCCTGTTTAGTCACTGTTAGTACCTCCCCATCCCATCTTATACTCAGTGTCTGGGTTCCTATACCCTAGCTGCATGATTTTGCACTTTTGTGCATTGAACCTCAAGTGTCATGGTTTAGAGTTTAGACCACACATTGAGTTATCCCAGATACCTGCTCCTTCTCTCCACCCAACCCTAAGTGTCATAGAAACATAGAAACATTGAAAGTTGATGGCATATTGAGACACAAGGCCCATCTAGTCTACCCAGAGATTCCTAAGCCATTACTGATCAATGGACCCAGCCCCCCCCCAACAATGCCATTGCAAACCTTTCCCTTTGCTTTCAATCCAGTGTTCCATTTATCCTAGCCCAATATAAATGCAGTTATTGACTTTGCCCCCACCAAATCAGCTGGCAGCCTATTCCAAGGCTCCTCCACTCTTTCAGTGAAGTAGTGCTTCCTGAGATCTTTTTTAATGCTTCTCTCTCTCAGCTTCCATTTGTGCTCCCTGGTGTTGGAGCAGGTAGCCCTGTTGAATAGTTAAGGGTATGAAACCCTGTTTATTCCTTTCAGGAACTTAAAGGTTTCAATCATGCCCCCCTCTCCCTCTTAGTCTCCAGTGAAAACATGGTCAGCTCATCTAAGCACCCCTCATATGGAAGCTCTTGTAATCCCTGGATCATCTTTGTCACTTTCCTCTGAACTGTATCCAGCTTGTTTATATCCTTCTTTTGATGGGGGTTCCAAAACCGGACACAATATTCCAGATATGGCCTCACCAGGGATCTGCCCAGTGGTAGAACTACTTCCCTGCTCTGGCTGTCAAAACCGTCCCGATACAGCCTAACATTCTGTTGGCCTTATTGTAAGCTGTGGAACACTACTTGGACTGCTTTACAGTGTCACAGACTATGATCCACTGGTCACTCTCTTATTGAGAGACACTGAGTCTGATCCCATTTAACCAATAAGAAGTTCTTGGATTCTTTTCACCCAGGTACTGTACATCACCTTACACTTCTTGGCATTAAAATTTAGCTGCAAGATGCTGGCCCATTTTTCCAGCCCTTGAAGATCTTTTTGCAGGTTCATAATTACATCCACACTGTCCACTCTCCCACTCAGTTTTGTGTTATTTGCGAATAGAGCTAACTTACCCTGAATGCCAACTCTGATGTTGCTAATGAACATGTTATACAATACCGGGCCAAGTACAGAGCCCTATGGTGCACCACTAGTGACATCCCCCTCCTCTGATTTCTCCACTTGATGACTGCTTCATGCTTCCTGCCTTTCAACCAGTTATCAACCCATCTGACAGTGCATCCTGCAGTGCCCAGATCCCCTAGTTTCCTCAGCAGGCAGTGATGTGGTACTGAATCAAAGGCTTTGCTGAAATCAAAATAAAGGAGATCTACCAGGTGTCCACTATTCACTTCCCTAGTTACCCAGTCGAAGAACTAAATCATATTGGTCTGACATGATCTTCCTGCCACAGATTCATGCTCTCTGACATCCTGAAGGCCATTTTTATCCAAGTATTCCTCCATATACTGCTTAATCAAGCCTTCAATTAATTTTCCTACAACTGCGTGAAACTGGCCAATCTGTAGTTTCCCACCTTCTCCCTGCTACTGCCCTTGTGAAGTGGCACCACATCTGCTTATCTCCAGTATAGCATGATACCTGTCTGAAGTGATCTGTTAAATAAATCAGCCAATGTGTCCACCAGTACCCCTACTAACTCCTTCAGTACCCTTGGATGGATCCCATCAGGTCAAGGTGATTTGTCCTGTTTTATGCATTCTAACACCTCCTTGACCCTAGTGGTGGAGATAGCTTCCATTTCCATATGTGAGTCCCCCATGTCTACTGCCCTATTGCTGCTATCAGACATTGGTGCTAAGTGTTCCTTGGTGAACACTGAACAGAAGAATGTGTTCAAGACAGTGACCTTTTGCCTATTGTCCTCCACAGTCTTGTCCCTATTCTTTAGCTAGACTACCCCACTCCACAATTCTTTCTCTTTTCCTGAATATACCTAAAGAATTGTTTGTTGCCCATCTTGGCCCCTTCTGCTATTCACTCTTCCGCCACCGCCTTTGTCTGTTTCACAACCTTCTTAGCTTCTCTATTCTTCTGTATGTATTCTTCCCAGTTGTTGTCACCTACCTGCCTTTCAACATTGAGAAAAGCTATCCATTTGGATTTTAACACTGCTTCCACTTGGTTCATAAACCACACTGATCTACTATGCCTATTATTTTTTTTTACTATCCTTATGCATGACAATGTAGCCTCTGAGACAGGGGTGTCGGAAGCCATACGCACTGTACTCAGCAGAGTACAGTAAAAAAAATTCAGGCACTGGCAACAGACCAGGCAGGGGCAACAAAAACAGGAAAGCAAGGACATTGTGAGTCACATTGTGTCTGTGTGGTGCTAAGCCCTTTTGCCTTTGTTGTTTGCTATCGGGCAGTGATGCCACTAGCCAAATACACAAACAAGAGCAACTTACCAGGTAGACAGAAACACAAAGGAAGGAGGATTACAGGAAAAAACTGATTACTTGAACTTAGACATGGCAAATGGAGAGGGCCTATTGTTGGTGTGGTGTGGCAGTGCATATTTTGGTTAATGTGTACATAACGGGGGGCAACAGTGCATCAGTTTTGAGTACAAGTATAAAATTCCTGGCTACACCCCTGCTCTGAGATAGCTTGTTTAATCTGCTCCCAAATAATTTCCACTTCCAGCTGATCTTGGATCCCCACTAGAGTTTCCCTAACTAATTCATCTGTTTTTCTGAAGTTTGCTTTTCTGAAATTCAGGACCTCTGCTCTGGATCGGGATTTTATATCCCCAATAGACAAATTGAACCAGACTGAGTTATGGTCACTATTTGCCAGAAGTTCACCAACTCTAACAGTGCTAACCAGTTCCAAGTTGGTGAGGATAATATCTGGAATGGTGCCCTGTCTAGTTGGCTTGCCTACCATTTGTGTGAGGAGGTAATCTTGAATCACCATCCACCATGGATTGACTTTTTCCTGATCCAGCTATTGGAATGCCCCAAACCTCGTCTGGCAGATTCAGGTCTCCTAACACCACTGTATCTCCTTTCCCTGTCACCGCTTTGATTTATAGTTGGAGCTTCTCATCTCTGTCCCTACCCTGGCCATGGGGCCTGTATACCACCCCTACGTATATCCCCTTTCCCACCGGAGACCTCAGCACTACCCACAGTGATTCCACACTTTTCACATTGTCTAATGATGTAGCCTCAAACCCATCCTTCACATATAGTGCAACCCCCCCCCAGCCGGGTCTATCATGCCTTAAGAGAGAATGCCTATTAACTGTAAAATCCCAGTCATTTCTATCTGAGGCCTAAGTCTCCATGATGGCCAGCAGGTACACCTGTGACTCCACCATCATGGTCTGAGGGTCACTGATCTTGTTACCCAAGATTCTGGTGTTGAGACACACACACCCTTCAACAGCCCAGGGGCCTTACTGTATTTTCTACATTTAAGCTGTCTCTGCTGGTAAATAACTTAATTGTCCTTATTATGGATTTTTGCCTTCCCTATATGCATTCTATGATGGGGCACCTGTATTGGTAGAGCTCTAGTAATTATTTTTTAGGAGAGTGAGTTCCCATCCTGAAAGTGGTTACAGATAGAACCTGTAATCTCAGACTCCCACCTTCTCTGTTTAAATGCCCAAAGTGCACATCGAACTTCTGCCCCAGTGCACTCACACCTTCTCTAGTTATGTGAAGACCATTGTTCCTGAAAAGCCTTCTCTCCCAGAAGTTTCCCCAGATGACCATGACATGGTGCCCTTTCTCCTTATACCATTCATGCAGCCATGCATTGAATACTTCAGCCTCATCTTTCTTGATCCTATTCATGGTACCCCTTCTTCCCCACACTGGAAGGTCCTGGGGGAACGTTAGCGATATAGAACGTGCCGCTAGCATTTCATCCAGCTTAGTAAAGTGCTTCTTGATTTCTTCCATTGTCTGATTTGCCAGATCGTTTGTCCCCAGGTGAATCAGCACCCTGTGTTTACCATCCACTTTGTCTAAAATCCTTGTGATGCAGTCCTTGTCCCATCTAGCTGAGGCACCCTGGTAGGCGCCTGGCAGTTACCCTGGAATTCGGATTTCCTCTGAAGTGGGACTCAACTCCCCTCACCATTGAGTCACCCAGGACAATTGTATACACATGCTTTCTCTTTTCTTGCTTCCTTATGCCAGCACTGGATATCTTTTCACTGCTCTGCCTCACTTCCTCAAGTGCCTTGATGTGTTCTCTCACCAGATCCCGAACTTGATCCATCTCCAGGGGGGTAAAGCGCTTGGTAGTTGAGATGTAGCAGGGCCGATCTGATATCACATGAGTCTTCTAAGCAGCTTGCTTTCCCCATCTTTATGCCACCTTTTATCCTCCTGGGCTAATGGTTCTCTGCAGGAGAGGTTGAGGCAGGCATGAACTCCAGTTCAGTAGAAAATGAAGTTCAGTGATATGTCTTCTGGCCGCATCCGGTTGCATTCTGAGATGACTCAGGTTTCTACACATAGGGCACTGTCCCATCCTCCAGAGAAGACTCCTGATGACAATTGCTCTGCATACCTGGCAGCCTACCAGGTCCATTTTACCTAAAGTTAGTTATTACTAAAAAGGAGTAAAAGAAATACAGAACTTTTTTATCAACCTAAATGACACTTTCTGTAAGCAATAACTGACGATCCTGCCCCAGACAGGAAATAGTTAGAACCTGGAGTTCACAGTGCTGGGATGATTTCTGAGACAGAAATATCACTCAATAGGGATGGCCAGAGGGAGGGCTGGTTCTTGCTGTCAATCAGGTCTCAGCCTATATAATTGGCCCAGGAACTGAGTGGGATGGCAGGAAGTGCAGTAGGCACCCCCTGCTAGTGCAAGTGTGCTCCGGGGAGAGAAACTGCCTTGTTTCTAAAGGCTGTTCTCCTCCTCTCCATTCACCTCTGCTCCCAAAAGCCTGAATCCATGGCCCCTACAGCACACTGACTCACTGACCAAGTCTATCAGTGTGCGCCCTCCAATGGCAAGAAAGGCTCCTTCTCAATTCACAGCACTACACTGCCTGCTTTTGCTGTTCAGACGAAAGAAGCACCGCCAAGTATCAACCCTATTGCAGAGTTTGGTGTAATCTGCTAAAAGACATACACTTCCTTCCAGTTCCACAGAGCCAATTAAACTCATGCTTGTTTTCAAGGGAGGGGAGAGAGATACTAGCCTGCAGTTTAGCATAGTGTTCAAGGTGCAGAGTGGAAAACCTGGAGTATCAGATTTGAATCTTACTTTTGCCACTGACTCATTGACCTTGAGCAAGTCACATAACCTCCCTGTGGTTCGGCATACTGTATTTTCTCTCCTATCTTTCTCTGTGCTCTTTGAATCTTCCCATTCACTGAACATAGTAACACAGTGCTCTCTCCTCCTTCTCCTGCATAGTGCATTGTTTTGGGATACACTTTGTATGAAAGGTGCTATATAAAATAAAACTCCTTCCCTCCTCCTCCCTCCCTCCTCCCTCCCTCCCTTCCTTCCTTCCTTCCTTCCTTCCTTCCCTTCCTCCCTCTTTCCATCCTTCCCTTTTCCTCCTTCCTACAGATTACTGTGCTGTTAAGAACTCTGTATGAACTGCTGTATGCACCGGACAGTTCATACTGAGTTGTGATTTCAGTCAGCTTACACATTTATAAAATTACAAAATGTTATCAAGTATATAGAAATGATTGATCCAGGAATTAATTTTAAAAGCTTTTTTTTAATTGTGCAATTGTGCACTCATGGCACTGGTTAGTATTTTGAAAATAGGGTTCTAGGTGCATAGTTTTGGTGCAGTGCAGCTTATGATTTCTAAATAGCATTTACAATTAAGAAAAAAACAATGGGTCAAAAATTAAGTGCTGTAAAAGCACAAATCTGAAAGAAATGAGTGGGAGTCATAAATATTTAGATTTATTAACATATATTTGACTAAACAGTGATATTAACTGTAGTCTTCCTTAGAATAAGTAAAGTTAGGAACATGCCAAAGCCTCCTAAAATGATATATTTTCAACAGCTGTGTTTGGGATTGCAACAGAGGTGAGAACATGTGGCTTATGTCTGAAGAAACAATTTTTCATTAATTAGCTAAAAGGCTTTCCAAGACCACATGTGCAAAGAGTCTGTTCAAAGATTTGTAATGCCCTATCAAACATAGACGTCACTAGCTCCTTACACAATTTTCAATGGGAAAAACAGGTCAACACAGATTTATCTCTCCATACACTTACATTGGAGTGAGTGTATGGACCACACTAATGCACTGAAATGCAAAGATATAGACAGGCTTTCTTGTGAGGCAGACTCTTTTCTTTTTTGTTGTTAAGACAGTAGCTGTATATATGGGAACTACAATGGGGTGAAAATAAATGTTAATACCCTGCCTATGGGGAAATAGACAATAACATGCAGGAGAAGCATTAGTAGTACTGTAGCTTATTTTCTTCCAAAGCTCAGACCACTGTTCATTGTATGGAAAACATAGACAGCTTTCAGACCAAAAAATAAGGATGATGGAAAACAGCTTGTTATAATTGATAAAGTACATCAGTTAAGCAAGTCAGGCAGGGAAAAAAAAAAAAGAGAAGCAGGCCAACAGAAAATCTTGAATAAGCTAATGATTTCTAAATACTGACTGCCTCAGTTTGATTTAGAAAATATTAACTGACATAACAGGAATGGATCCCCAATATAGGAAAGATCAAAGGAGCAGGGGCTGCCATCACAAAAGTTCAGTCACCTGCTGGCTTTAATTGAGTGGGGCGGTATCCATAAAAGCCCCTACCTCATGAACCTCACAACCCTTACAAGGGTATGGAGAGTCAAGAGTTCATTGAGATACCAGGAGCATAGCTCTGCAAAGTGTTTTTGTATTAACAACAGCACCATGTAGTTAATGCGACACCTAGCAGGCAGCCTTCCCAGTGTGGGGAGCAAGGGGGTGATTTGATCCAGCTTCCAACTGGATGTCAGAAATCTCACTGCATTGTTCTGGAGTAGCTGCAGTTGGTGTTCAAGGCTGCCAGGCTACCCCTTCTAAAGCAAATTCAGTAGTTAGGTATAGAAGAGACACAGGCATGTACAAAACACTAATGTCTGCAGTATTGAGAAAGGGATAAAGTCTGTCAATGTTTTTAAGATGGCAACATCACCCCTGACCACAGAAGACAACTGAGATTCAAATGCCAACTGTCAATTAAGGACTGCTCCAAGACTAATACAGTATCCACTTTCTGCCTTCAGTTAAAGTCCATCAAAGACAAGGAGTCCTGTGCTGTCATTTAAGCCTGATAACTGCTAATCACGTCACATTACAAGTAGCTTAGCTTTCTCTGAGTTTAGTGCTTGCTTGTTTAAGGACATCTATTCCATGCTTTCCACAAGACAATTCTTAAGGCACTGCATTGTTTCACCCTGTCAAGGACAACAGACAGATACAGCTGAGTATCATCAGAATAGCAATGAAAGCTCACACTGTATCACCTTATGTTCTATTCTAGTGAAAGCATGTGTGCTTGGAACAACACAGGAGTCAGCCCAGAACCTTGGGGAACTCCAAAGTCAACAGCAACTGGGCATGACTGAACTTAGATGATCACATCCAACTATACTCTGTTATCCATTAATTATCAGAGCCATTTGAAAACATTTGCAATCAATCCCATGAGTCCACATAGTTTGTTCAGTAACTCCAAGTGTTACAAAGAGACAAAAGCCAATCATAGGTTTAAAGGAAAAAAACTGATACCTCTCCCTGATCCCTTACCAGATGAAGATCACGGCACACTCTGACTGAAGCCATTTCATTTCTGTGACCTTTGTTGAAACCAGACTGATTGGATCAATAATGACTATTTGCCAAAGTGATCCACAAGCTAGTCTGATTCTAATTTTTCTAGAATCTTTACCAAAAATGTAGGGCTCTAGATGGCATGATAAATTGCAAGGTCATCAGGATCTAGAGAAGCAGTCATAAGCAGAAGTCACGTGGCTGCCCCTATCAAAGGAAGTGAAACTTGGCCCACTCTAAAAAACACATTGATAGTCACTGCATTGACTTGTTCCTGTACACTAAGCCCAGCACTGAGCAGTTGGGTAAGAGCTAGATGCACTCTTGACATGGTGTTGTGCATGCCAGAGATCTCCTTGTTGACCTCTTTTTCATCAAGTAGCCAGAATGTATCCCAAGATCTAACTTCACCCTGTTTCTCCCTGACTTTATTCCTGCTGCCATTGTTGTGGGCAGTGGTGGTAATGTGGTCCTGGATATCAACAATCTTGGCTTTGGATTCATTAAACTGGTCATACCTCTACAGGGAGACAGACTCTTTGCACAACAGACAGAATGCAAATGACTGTCCACACTGAGGAAAAGTGCAACTGGTCAGTCCCTCTTGCTGCAGCCAAGAAGAGAAGTATTTTTCTTCATTGCCCTAATTTCCTACTGATAGTTTTAATAATGTTCTTCCAGGATCTGTTTTTTGGCATGTACCCATAATTAATGTAACCTGCACTCTAATTTCCTGCTTCTGACTTTCAGCTACTGAAGCTCAAGAACCAAACAAGGGGGCTTTGGCATAGTGTCATGAGGTGAGAATGAACTGATGCTAGAGAGTCCAATGCAGTTTACAAAGTCTTATTACTGGCTACAACTGCCACAGTGAACTCCCTTATAGAGGTGTCAGTTAGGTTCAAAGGACACAAAAGACTAAAGCTATGTAGACAGATTGGTTGTATTTCCAGGTTTGTCACCATGTGATTCCCCAGGAATAAATTGAAAGGAAGAAAAATACAAATATCTAACTATGCTCTCTAAAAGTGTGCCTTGCTGTCAACTTACAAAAGCTATACTGCAGTGCAAGTAGGTTTCAGCAAACAAACTCAATCCTAATTTGATTTGAAAAGGAAGGCATCATTAATATGTAGATTGAAATTTCTAACAAAAGCAATTTATATTGCTTGTACAGTAACAGGTTATTAGCAACACTGCAGGAAAATTGTTTCAAATTATTTCTTGAAATTTCCAATAGCATCCATTTAAATCTATTTTTTATAAACTCTAAAATACAAGCTGTTCTAAAATATCCTGTATCAAGATTTTTAAAGGAATAATTCATGATTATACTTATGGTATTAAGATTACTTGTTAAGTTGACATTATAATAGCTCTGTTTTTTCTCTCTCCTTATTTATTTTAAGGTTAAAGGGCTATATTTTCTACATTTCATTTTCCCATATTTCTAATATATGGCTCCTCTAACATATCTTGTACCACTGAACTTATACTTGTGTAATACCCATTGATGTTTCACCTGGAGCAGTGTCCCTTCATTATTCACTACTGATCATATACAGCAAGACTTGCACAAAATGTTCCTATACCTTTCACCAGGGCAGATACTAGAGTAACAGGCACAACAATGGCAAAAGGGTAGGGCTAGCTCACATTACTTGAATACCTGTAATCCCTTTAGCTTTGTGTTCCACTTCAAGGCAAGTGTTCTACAAGTAATGATCCTCCCACCTGACATGGTAAGATCATTAATGTTGCTCTACTACAGGACCACATTGACATAAATGCAACCAAAACTAATGGCTAGGGAATGTGAGTCTAGAATATTCCAAACCCTATGGAGGTGTCCTCCTCTTTAACAATACAGTAGAGTTCTTTGACTATGATGATAGGTGAATTCATGATGGGGTGTAGCCTGAAACCACCAATGCTGGCCCACACTTATACATCAAATACTGTTTTTTTTAACATTAAACTCATATCTCATTAATCTCAAATCTTTTCCACTGCTTCTGTGCTGTTCCAGAGATTCTTTCAGCTTTCACAACTTACCGGAGGAGTATGGGGTTGTTCATTCACTGTAAGGCAGTCAATTCATCAGTCAATTAATCATTTTCTAATCCCTGATGCCATCCCTCCACTTTTTTTCCTACCTCTAGTTTTTGACTAAGTTCACTTATAAGGTTTAAGGAAGTTAATTATACATTATTGTCTATAGATGTTCTGGTCATACTTGTAATCTTGTTAAAAATTACCTGTAGTTACAGAATGTATTGGTTGCCCTAGTCTATCTGCTTTAACAGGAGTCCCTTTGATTTTTCTACAGTTTCTAATCTTCATGTGTTCACTGTCATGCGTTCTAGAGACTAGTTATTTTAGAATAACTGGCTTTGCCTTTTTCCCATAGGGAAACTGTGGCGTAATTTGCCATTATAAAGGAGCATTTATAACAGCTGCAGCTTGTCCCTTCCAATCACCGACATCATGTTTTCTTCCTGGAAGACTGAACCACCACTCAGACTTGGAGGTAAGTATCAGTTTAAAAAGAATATCTACAAGGGGTATAAAAACTAGTCTTTTTACTACAGACTGAAAAAAAAGATTTTCAAAAAATAGAAAATGAAACAGTGAGTCGTGGGCCAAGCATGCTAATATCTAACCACAGGAGCCTTCATTTTATATAATTGCTATGGTGAAAAAGGCAAACCCAGCAATTATATAAAATAAAAAATGGGTTGGTGTGTATAAATTTGAAGTTTACACATACCCTCGGGGTTAGATGTTTTTGATAAACCCCTTGAGCTTCGCTCTCGGAGTTTATGTTGCATCTAACCCTTCTGGTGTGTGTAAACTTCTCCTTACACACCCCAACCCATACTTTATTCTCTATTAAAACAGTCTTTCATATACAATACCAATTGGAATGTTTTCTCTGTCTATATGGTTAGGAATAGCAAAATGCATAATTCCATGGAAGTAGTAAATATCAACAACCTAAAATCAATGATAAACCTTTTTTTGTTTTGTTTACTGGGATAGTAATTTCCCAGTATATATATATATATATATATATATATATATATATATATATATATATATATATATATATATATATATATATATATATATATATATATATATATATATCATATATACCCCACTTTGTCCTCCCTTTAAAGTATGTAGTGCAAATGTGTTGACTAACTCAAGAAGAACTTCCCTTGCTTTATTTACAAAGTCATCCTCCTATTTCTTGAGTGGTATATGAAGTATCTATTGCCATATAATTATTTATTTACAAGTTCTCTTTTACAAAGGTTCCATGTCAATAACAGAGATTACAAAGCAACACAACAAATACAATAAGTGAGTTCCAGTGAAATTAAATCAAACAAGTACAAATATAGTCAGACAAGTACAAGAAAATAGGCCGTAAACAATTGCATGCAATTTTACAATAGCACAGGTAGACAGAATCAGAGCAGAACAATCATAGTAATGATACATCGCCTCAGATCCAGAGTCTGACACAGTTCAAAGAATATCAGGAGGACTTTAGGTAGGATGATTAGCAGTTACAGTTGCATTGAACTGTTAGGGCTGTCTGAAGTGCTTTCTTAAGCTGGTCAAACATAGGTAGATTTAGCAAGATATCAAGCAGCTCATTTAACCAGCCAGTGGCTCTAACTGCAAATAAACACTTGCTTAGCTGAGTACCACAGAAAGGTAGTTCAAGGGCATTCTAAGCCATGATCCTGGTTTTGTAGAGATTGGTGACAGGGCAGAAGCAGTGAGTTAGGGCTGGGGAGGTAGGCCCAGAAGCATCTTCTTCTCTAGCAGATGCCTGGATCTTATTTCTGCTAATTGGGGTAACCAGTATGTTTGGGTGCAGAGAGTGTAGCTGTGAGTGCATTTGTCAGCCCTCAGTACAAACTGACAACCCTTATTACAGATCAAATGTATTCTTCTGAGAACTGAGTCACAGGCAGTTATGAAGACAGGGAGGCCATAGTAAACTAGTCACAGTACTGGGATTGGCTTCTATTATCAGCAGTGATATTAATCCCATTATGGTAAGTGGCTCCTAATCTTTTGTTTATTATGGCCATAAGGTGGTCAATATGGGAACCAAAAGATAAGGTACCACCCAGGATCACTCTGAGGTATTTAAAGGTTTACACCTGCTCAAGTATATATCCTAGGTCATTGCAGATGATTGGGGGGGTGCCTTTTTGTCTGAATTTGTGGGCTTGTGAAGAGCATCGTCATAGTTCTTTTTTTTTTTTGTAATTTAGAACAGGTTTGTTTTGGGAGAAATATTTTTCAATGGCCTCAAAATTACCCTGGAGGATGGAGCTAAGGCTTCCAAGGTTAGGGTTCTTAGAATAGATAACAGCATTGTCTGCATAGAGAATTACATTTGTAGACTGATAGGTATCAGATAGGTGGTGTATGAATAAGCCAAATAGTAGGGGGGCCCAGAATAGAGCCCTGAGAAAGGCCAATTGATACTTTCTTAATGTCAGACAAGGAGTCATCTGTCTTAATGTGTTAAGTATGATTAGTGAGATAAGATAACTCTGGTACTAGGTGTCTGTGTCCTGGCTGTGACAGGCCTAGGCCATGGAGTTTGTAGAGAAGAAGCTTATGATTGACCAAGTCAAAGGTTTTTATCAAGTCTATATAGATGGTGCCAGCCTTGTCTCCATTGTCAAGGGCTCCAAGGATGAAGTTGGAATCCTCAATCAGTGCTGCATTGGTGCTATGTTTTTTTCTGAAATCCATGCTGTTAGGAACATTGTATTTCATATTGTTCAAGATATTAAACAAGTTGATCGGACACTATTTTCTCAAAGGCTTTGGAAGGGGGAAGAGTATTGAAATTGGCCTTTTATTGGAAAGCTTAGAATGGTAGACATTTTTAAAAACTGGTTTAACCAAGGTAGATTTCCACTTTTTGGTGAACTGTGAGTAGCACAGAGAAAAGCTGAACATTTGGGGATGACAGAGCTAAGATCATTGAATGCAACATTGACTTTGTTGATAATTTTAGTGGAATCATGTACCTCATATCCATCAAACATGAGCATTTTTGGTGAGGTTGTGTCATCATTATCATGGAGTTCTGAGACATTTTCCCAGAATGATTTGCCAGTTCTCCAATTCTGTGTTAGCTGGGCATTGCTATAGCTGGATTTTGCATATTGAATCCAAATAGTACATTTATTCCTGGCTGCCTTGTATTTTTGAGATGCTCCAAGGCAAATAGCACTTCAATAAATGAACAGTTATTATTACAAGACAGATTATCCCTCTCTCAAATGGGGGCAAGGCATTCCAGGGTGATGCAACTTGCAGGTGGACCTCTTACTTTGTGCTTTCTGAAGGGTGCAAATTTATTGCAGGCAGTTGAGAATTATATGACAAAGAATTCTAGGGCCAAATTAATATAAGGGATGGCATTAAGTAAGCTACAATCTAGCTGGGCCACATAGGATCTGAATGTTGGCATGTTCATTCTGTTTATGACCTGCTATTTATGAACCAGGATGGGGGGCTGGGCTGTTTTACTTCCCACAAGCTATGTACAGGGGAATGATCACTGAGGGTATCGGGCAGAACCTTGACCTTTTTCACTCTGTCTGGGTAAGTTACAAGTATTCAAATGAGTAGTAGTGCCCAATTTTATAGTTAGTTTTGGTATGCTCAGTGACCATTTGTGTTAGAAATAGACAGGTGATCTTATTTCTGTTCCTGGTACTATACTTTGTAGTCCAACTGTTAACAAAGTCACCAGTTTCTATGAATTCTCAATTGTTATTTAATTGTTTAAGATAATTACAGAGGGAATCCACACCTGTTTGTAGATTATGAGATGGGATACAGTCTGTCAGGTGGACAAAAGATTTTTGACATTGCCCCAGCAATAGTTTAATGGCCAGGCATTCACAGTCCCTAGACAGGTCTTTGATTCCATGTTTTGAGGCTTGTAGATTGAATCTGAGATAGATCTTGCACCCCCCAGCCCTCTTGCCTAGTCTGTCTTCTCTGAAGATATTGAAATCTGTTTGTGAGATGGTGTAGTCAGGTATTTTGAGGTTACATCAGGTGCCAGTAAGGGAAATAATCTCTGTTTGCACTAACACCACCCAGGTTTTGAGCTGAGCAAGTTTAGGTAGGAGATTATCAATGTTTAGGAAAATTGTGTTTTGTTTCCCTTGACTCCCCAAATCATGCCCAGGACTATCTACAGGGCCTGGGCTGGGGTGGACATTGCTAGGCAGCACAAAAATCAATAAAGTTAGATCACTGGAGGCTCTAAGGAAGTGTTTCAGTCTCCAAGTTTTCTTCTTAAGGAGAAAAGACTTACTGTAGGTCCCAGAAACATAGCCAGCATATCCCAAAACATTCCCCTAACATCATCTGTGATCGATGAGTTTCATAGTGAGCACAGTGCTGTGGGACTTTAGAACTGAGGGGCAGTTCAGAAGGATTATGTGGACAAGGTTTCAGCATAACATCCTGTAGAAAGACCACCTTAGCCACAGAAGGCCCAGAAGGTTCAATGTAACAATATAGTAGGTAGGTGAGTCAGCATTAGTAGCATTGCAATAAAGGTGTTAACAGTAGAAAGTGGATCCCAGCAGTTAATGATATTAGATCCACCTAGATAGTGGAAGGGAGGCAGGGCTTCGGTATTGACAAAATAATGGCAACAGGACATTCATTCCACCTAGACTGCATGTTGGCAAAACCTCAAAAGAAGCAGTGTATCATTGCAGGCAGGATATAGTTGATTAGTCAAACAAAACATTTCAGAATAGCCAACATAATCTAATGCCTAACCCAAAAACGGTTAGGCATGACACCTGGTCTTCGGATAAAACAATGCAGTTGCTAAGTGAAACCAAATAAGTTCAGTATCATGGACAGTCCTGCAGGTTAGGTCAATATGAGGATGGTGAACAACCAAGAGCCACTACAGTGATTGCAGGGAATACAGTACAAAAATTACTCTAACATAGTACAGGTACTACTACAACAGACAATACTTACGGAAGTACTTACAGTTCAAGGTAGACTTATGGCTGTTAATTAGGCACCTATTTATTTTTTTGATGAATTAATGCATTACTTTTTCCCATTAGTATGATGTCTATGCCCTCAGATTCAGATTATATAAAGGCCAGAGTGGAAGAGGGAGAAAACAGCAGTGTACTAGCAGCAGTAGTGATAAAGGACTTATTCTTTTACCTGCAAGTGCAGTACAATATGGGATGTTCAGTCAAGTTCTGGTGCCTCACCCTGTCCTGTAGTGCCAGAGAGCTAATTTCCCACATGTTATGTATGTAACAGCAGGGGTATTCACAGTACTACAGACGCTCATGATGCAACTATATGAAATTGGATCAAATTATGAAAACCCAAGCAGAGGTTGAGGGGATGGCTGACCAGGCTGGAAAAAAAATCCAGCAGCCAAAGCTGTTGGTGACAATAGTAAAAGGAAAGAACATAGTGGCACTGAAATTAAAAAGTCAGATGTGACTGTTGTTTCAGCAAATGGTAGACAGTGTAAAATGTATGTTAGAGTACTGGTATAACATTCAAGAGAGGAGCCAGAAAAAAGTCTGATCTACCCCAAAGGTACTGTACATAAAAAAAAATCCAACAGTCCTCAAGCTATGCAGCATTAAGAAGAACTTGATAGTGAGCCCTCCCAAAATCTCTGCACCACTGCAAATCCCCACAATCAAAAAGAAAACATCAATAGTGTGACCTTACTTTTCATTTTTAATCATATTTTACTTAGTTATTTAACCTGCAAGTACAACATACAAACAGATCAAATACAATTACAATACTGTCTATAATAGTGGTGATAAGGCATGATATCAGGTGATTCACATCTAGATTAATAGGGCACAGCAGAAGCAACTGAAGGTCAAACCTTCCATCAACCTGACCACCATCCGATCCATCTCTCTATGGTATAAAACCTGGAGAAGTCGATATCATATACATTGTCCATCTTGACTATACCAGTAAAAACTTAGTACAAACTTCTGAGTGCAAGCATGTTGCTTTCCTGTAAGTATATCTGTTTAACTGTCTCCCAGTTCAAGAGGACAGTGAGGCAGGGGACAGTCACTTCATAGTTTTAAATTTCTTGGATGCCACTGTGCAGATTCCCAAGAGACTCAATAGAAACATCTGGATAGCCATCAGGGTAATAGGAAAACAGAAATAATAATGAAGAAAGAGAGAGATAAGGTTTAAAAATGGCTCATAAGACATAATCTCTGTCCTGGATTAAAAGCAGTAGTTTTGGCCAAGACAAAAAATATGGGCATGGGAGGTTTCCCTTCCTACACCCCATCCAAAATGTAGAGTTGCTGGTAGCATGTTTGTGAAGTTGCTGTACAGGGGTAATAAATACATGTATCAGATATTGTAGCCCAAACTCTTTTCACATTTAGGAAAAGGTAAGCTTATGTGTATTTTAACATATCTGCACCCATTGCTCTGGTGAAGTAACATATTTCATTCCTGCTCCCAGGTATTACATTCTCCAAGCAGGACTTCTGTTATATGTATTAGTAAGGCTTAATATAATCTAGATATGCAAGTTGGAGATGGAGGGAGTCCTGCAACAATTTAATCATGTCTGGGATGTCTATTCTTATACTGGCAGAACCCTCCAGACTAACTATGTATGGTCTAGTCTAAAAAAGAACCAGAAGAGATCAATGGCTTGTAACTGATATTTCTGCATTAATTTTACAAAGATGACTTTTGCACCCATCTGAGTACACTAATATTGCTACCTCTACCCTCTTATAAATCCTTGGCCTCATTTTACTCTGAGTTAATACCTTCCTCCAGATTCTCAGGATATTAGTTAGGATTGGGAAATCTGTATGTCTTCCCAAAGTAATACAGATTGGAATAAAAAGTCAGGTCTCCAATGGATTGGGCTGGAATTCCTCTTTATCAAAGTTCACTCCATGTAGAGATGAGGTTATGTAGCTAGACATTTTAAAAAGAGCTGCATGTGCTGCCTCATAGTGCATTATGTTTCTAGGTGTGGTAACAAGATGTCCCTTCCTACCTAGGATGGCAAAGAATGGCATATTTTATCCAAGCAGTTTTGCCCTGCCAAAGATAATGGGAAATTAGTTTGCTAGATTTAGCACTAGTCTCTTGTGACTAAGAAATGGAACCATGGTGTGTAACAAATCTAACAGTCCCTTGAGACCCTTCTGATTTATTTATTTATTCATTCATTCATTTGGTAACCGGGTTGGTGCATTGATCCAAGCACCTTTTTCAGGCATGGCATCGGCAATAAACTGTCACAAACAGCATAAAATACAGTGAAAGAACAGTGTGGATCATACAGGGAACATAATAGGGAATGCAGTATAGGTCGTGCTAACAGAGAAAATATAAGGTAAACAGTACCAGATACATCAACAATTGAATATACCAATATATGTTACATCCAGTGTATATTAAAAAAGTACTACCATTAATATTAGAAATGTTGTTGTGGATAATGAATAAATCCTTAAGGACTGGTGAGGTGCCAGAAGACTGGAGACGAGCAATTGTGATGCCTTTATTTAAAAAGGGAAAAAGATCAATAGTGAAAATTACAGACCAGTGAGCCTGACGGCAATTCTGGGGAAAGTGGTTGAAAGTATTCTAAAAGTAAAAATACAGGAAAGTATTAAGTTGGTAGGATTTACAGACAAAAAATAACATGTATTTAAAAGAAATAGAGTATGTGGTACAAATCACTTGTGCTTTTATGAAAAGATTAAAGAGGATTTAAATAATAATATAGCAGTGGATATAATATTTTTGGACTTTCAAAAGGCCTTTGACAAAGTGCCTCATGATAATTTGATAAACAAATTAAATAAAATAGGTATAGATAGTCGAATTGTTCTATGGGTGAAAAATTGACTGAGTGATAGAAGTCAGAGGGTGAGAGTATTGGAGAGCTATCTGAATCAGTGAGGGTGAGGAGTGGGGTGCCGCAGGGCTCTGTTTTAAGCCCCATATTATTCTCATTCTATGTTAGTGACTTACAAAAAGGAATTGTTAATCAACTAGTGAAGTTTGCAGATGACATCAAGCTGGGGGGACCAGTAAGAACAATAGGACAGCAAAACAGTATCAAAAAAGGATTTGGAAAAAGTGGAAAAATGAGCAAGTCAAAATAAGATGAAATTTAGCTTAGAGAAATCAGGGGTAATGTATTTAGGAATGGAGAGTAGAGAAAAAAGGGGTATATACTAAATGGTAAAGATTTTAAAAAGTTATAGAGGAAAAGGATTGTGGTATAATGATTGGTAGAGAACTAAAATTTGCTAAACAAAGAATGATAGCCATACAAAAAGCAAATAACATGGTAAGAAACATAAAATGTATCTTTAAAAATAAATCATTGGGATGCATGGTGCCAATATATAGGTCTTACATCAGGCCATATTTGGATTATGGTTTCCAGTTGTGGAATCCATATTTAAAGAGGGAAATAGGGAGAGTGGAGAGAGTACAGAGGAGATATACTAAGATGATAGGGAATTTACATAAATATGAATATAGTGAGAGATTACAGAGGACAGGATTATGTATGTTAGAACAAAGAAGGATAAGAGGAGACTGAATGATGATGTTTCAAATAGTAAACAACCATGAACTGGTAGAAGAAATGGGTATAAAAATAAATGAAGGGTTGAGGGGGTTGAGAAGTCATAATAAACAAATCAAACTTAAGACAGTAAAGAAAAATGGTATATACTATTCCTTTGTTAATAGGACAGGGAGAGTATGGAACACATTGCCAAGAGATGTGGTGGAAAGTAAAACACTGGAAAAATTTAAAAAAGGAATTTATCACGTTTTTCTTGGGGAGCAATGAAAGTGGACCCACTATGGTGGGAGACAGTTTATATGCACCTATTGGTCTTCTACTGTTCTATGCCAAGTTTAAATACCAAGTATAAAAGTATGTAACATTTAAGTAAACAGGGTAAGGTTGCTCCATCATTTAAACAATAGGAATAACAATAGTATTGGGGGGGGGTAAGCAGAGCACTACAGAGGGGACTGGGGCAAGGGTGGGCTACAAGGGAGGTGTTTAAAAATTGGTGTGCACCTACATATACTAAGGTACCTGAATATTTGCATATACTGTGCATATATAAAATATAGAAACCACAGTAGTTTATCTTGCATCAGAACTTTAGTGACACAGACTTTTTAAACTAGAAATGCTTTTAGAATTTATAAAGGGAGTGGTAGCCAATAAAGAAAGTATTTTATAATTCAGATTATTGGTGTGATTTTAGGGACTGACACCGTATTGTTCATTCTGAATTTCTGTATAGCGATGAATGGCCTTTCACCTCCATAACCTGTAATTTGATCATCATTCTAAACATGTAACAGCTGCACATTCAGTACTTAACTTACAGGTATCCTACAAATCTCTCCTTACATGGGTAGCTCTTCAATGTCTATATTTTATCATTGTGTTATAACACTCTTTTGTGGTGATCCCCAAACCCCATCCCCTAACACATTACATGACAGTCACACAACCTGCCCTCCAGAAGACTGCAGAATATTCCAGCCACAACATGCTTGGTAGCCAAAAGCTTTAACATTGTTTTATCAGTAATGTGTTTGATTTTGTTTATAAGTAACTTACATCAAAAATGCATCCTGTTATCTACTACAGTAGCAATTGATTCTTGGCTCAAAATATGTCTCCCCATCTGGCAACATCTCTTAGTCTGCCGTTTCCTAATGGTTTGAGAAAAGGCACTGATTTAACAGAATATCAGCAGATACAGATGCACTAGAAGATGGGCAGCACAGCTGCAATATTCACATTCCTTGATGCACATGGAGAAGGGTAGCACAACTGCATTGTTTATGTTTCTGATTCCACCAGGAGAAGGGTAGCACTTTTTACATTCCCAAGTATCTCAAGAGATGGGAAGTCTGGCCACAATTTACATATGCCTAGGTACACTGGGAGATGGGCAGGCACAGATGCATTTTCCATGTTTCCAGGAGATGTGTTGCACTGCCGCATTGTTTATGTTCCTGGGTTCACTGGACAAGGGATGGCACAGCTACATTTTGCATGTTCCTAGGTGCACTGATAGAAGGGTGGTATAGCTACATTGGTTATGTTCCTGGGTACAGCAGACCAGCAACATTAGTTACATTGCTTTGTACACCATAAGAGTGGCACCACTGAATTTATAATATTCTTGGATGCACAAGGAGACACACAGCCACAGTATTTATGTTCCCAAGTGCACCCATATAAGGGTGATACAGCCATTGCACAAGTTCCCAGATGCACTGGGATACAAATGATTGAGCTGCATTGTTCCTGGGTACAGTGTAGAACAGTAAAACAGTCACATTAATTACATTCTCATGTATACCAGGAGAAGAGTGGCACAACTCAATTTTTATTATTCCCATATGCACAAGGAAAAGGGCAGCACAGCCACATTGTCTATGTTCCTGAGTCTACTCAGATGAGAAGAGCAAAGACACATTGTTTATATTGCCAGGTGCACTTAGTGAAGGCAACACTGCAGCAAGGCTTACATACCAGGTGCCCTGAAAGAAGGATAGTGCAACAGAATTGTTTACATTCCCATATGCACCAGTTAATGGGTGACACAGACACTTTTTTATATTCCTGACTACACTGGGAGAAGGGCAGCAAAGCAGCATTGTACATGTTCCTGGATGTACCTGGAGAAGGGCAGTATTGCTGTGTTTTCTGTGTTAAAGGGTGCATCAGGAAATGGATTGTGCAGATGCAATATTCTCTTTCCTTGATGCACTGAGGGATGGGTAGTATAACCACATTGTTTAGGTTTCCAGAGCAGCAGGAGAAGGATGGCACTTTTCCCATTCCCAAGTGTAGCAGGAAATGGAAAGCCTAGCTACAAATTGCATATTCCTCAATCAATCAGTTTCAATCACTTTATTTTTAAGTGCTGTTCCAGAGATCATAGCACTGTACAAACACAGATAAAATCAATAAAAGAACAATATAATATAAAACCACACATTAAAATCATCGTATAGATAAAATTAGCTATCATATAATTAATTAGGATAAATTCACCGTTGTTAGCTGTCAGTACAATTTGAAAAGGAAAACTGAAATACGTGGGTCTTCAAAGCAGTTTTAAAGCTTTCAGTGGTCAGATACTCTCTAATCCAATGAGGTAGAGCATTCCACAGGGTAGGGGCCATAAAAGTGAAAGAGGAGGCCCCCGAGGTCTTAAGTTGGACCCTGGGAGTCTTTAGCAATCCCTCATTGGATGAGTGGAGGGAGAGGATGGGGTGATAGTGACAAAGGAGATCTTGCAAGTAGCACAGACCCAGACCATGTAGGGCTTTATACATCTGTAACTCAACGCTGAAGGTGATCTGCCATTGCACAGGCAGGCAGTGCAGACCATGCAGCACAGGAGTGACATGGCAAGATCTTGAAAGGCCAGTCAACAACCTAGTTGCCATGTTCTGCACCAACTTCAGTCCTGGAAGCAATGGGAGAAGGGCAGGCACAGCTGCATTTTACATGTTTCCAGGACAAGTATTATACTGCCATATTGTTTATGTTTTCAGGTAACTTTGGAAGAATGGTGGCACACCTGCATTGCTTATGTCCTTGGGTGCACTAGGAGAACAGCAGAAGAGCCACATTAGTTCTATATGTATGTAAACCAGGGGAAGAGTACCAGTGCAGCATTTTTAAATATTCCCAGATGCACAAGGAGAAGACAACACCAATGCATTACTTACACACCCAGTTGCAGAGCTGGCTAGTTCTAGCTGCTGATGAAACATTGGGACCAGTTTTAGGTAATACCCTGAGGATCTCATTTGGGAAGAGGGACAAACCCCATGAGCTCCTGATAAGCATAAATTGACTTAAAAAAGAATCCCATAGGCCAGCCTGATGGTGAAGCAGTAGAGCTACCACTTGCAATGCCAATGACCCGAGTTCAGGAATGGTCCCAGAGCACTGGAGGGCTGGCTGGGAGGAGGTGGATCCAGTGTCCCATTGACACTCTCCACCTCCAGGGGAGGAGGGGGGGGATATATGCCTCTGATGCTATGCCATTGCTTGGCTGACAACAAGCGGTATCTGAGCACTGGAGACAGGAGAGGGTGTGTTGACATCAGCGGCTGGGCTCATGTGGGAATGTGCATGCCTGGCATGCCATTGATGTCATGGGGTGTAGGACATAATTCCAAGAATAATTCAATGGAAATATTTGGACCCGCTAAGCGGGGTGGACGGTGATAATGGGTCATGTGACCTTCTTCTGTCCTACACCCAGTGTAATAATCTTGTGTAAAAAATAATCCTCAGCTGCAGAAATAATTCTGCCTCTCTTTGCTAGCCCTACATAGTCTGACAGACTTGCCTACTAGCAACCCTACCTCAGGTTTTCCCGGATTAACGAGGGGTTGGCCCGGGGCCCTACCATGTGGGGTGGGGCCATGGAGCACTGCAGTGCATGAGTACCAGGACAGTAAGTCAGCCAACAGGGCTGGAAAGAACATTGGGGGCTAATAGCAGGAGCAGACTGGATGACCAAAATATACTAATTAAAGAAACAAAACAAAGAATCCCATTAAGTATATAAAGCATATTCAGAAAAAGAAGTTTCTATTGTTGCAGGAGATGCAGAGTGAGATGGTATGCACAAACAGGAAAAATGTTTGTCCACCCATTAACAGGGAAGGAATTCATGCTGACTGACTATGTGGTATGTGTCATGGAACTTATGGTGTATGCAGCCTACTGTTAGTGTGGTCTGCTGGATGTAGACTGCACTATATGTTAATACGGCAAAACAGCTCCACTGTGTGAGTGTGCCAGGTATGAATTTACAGTCCAGCACATTAAAGCAAATACCAGCACCACTCATCTGCATACAAAAGCTTTTATTTTACAAAAAAAATATTTAAAAAAATACCACCCACCTAATGGGTTGTTAAATGAATGAATGAAATCCTGACCGGTTTTGCAACTACTGTGTCATCTAAGTACAGTGTTACAAAAATTCTGTTTCAGTTTTTGGATTTGATGGTAACTAAAAAGATAGATGTTATCATCCAGACTATCTTGTTTCAAAAGGAAACAGATTGAAATTCACAGTTACACGCCTCTAGCTGCCACCCACATCATTTGATCAATAATATTCCCAAGGCCTAAATGCTTAGGGATTGAAGGAACTGTGATGATGATGTTCCTTTTCTAGTGAATGGCTCTGAGATGAATCAGAGATTTAAAGAAAGTGGTCGATCAGGCCTTTCAGCAAGTCTTTGAAGAAAGTAGAGACCATTTTCACATGGTTAGAGAAAAAGCAAGGGGTACAACTAAGATGAATTTTATCACAACATTCACTAGACAGTTTAGGGAGATAGACACTATTACCAGAGAGACTTGGGGTATTTTAGGTACTGACCCCTTACTGAGAGAGATTACTGAGCTAGCTCCAAGAATTGTATACAGAAGGGGTACTAACCTATGAGATAGTTTAGTACACAGTTTGCAAACAGATAGCAAGCCAACATCTATAAGCTGAAAAATGGCTGCCATCATAGCTGTGTGGAACATTTACTTGTGAAAACTGTAAATGTTGTTCCTCAATTCTGAAATGTAATACCTTTACTTCAGTGAATACAATCAAGATTTATGAGATGAGGTCTTTTTTCAGCTGTGTAACAAATAGTCTGGTATACATGGCTGCGTGTGAGTGTGGGGCTCTTAACATGGGAAAACCTGAGACCCTTTAAGGTTCACATTGGTGAACACCTGAGGAGAGTAGCAGTGGAGGACAATACTAATGTCTTGGCTAATCACTGTAGGATGGATACGTGAACTGGGACAAACCATGCGTTCAAGTTTTGTGGAATAGAAAGGATTGGGTTGGGTCCACTGGGTGGGCATTTGGACCTTAAACTTCTTAGAGGAGAATCCTTTTGGATTTTTACACTGGGGGCATTAAAACCCCTGGATTTAAATGATAGAATAGATGTAATCCCATTTATTAGAAAATAATGATGTTACTGTGTAATAGGAATTACTGAGTATGATGTATGTTAATTTTATCTTAATGCTTTTCTTCTCTAGGGTGCAAAGGAGTGATGATTAACACTCCTCTTGCACTGGAGGAATACACATGAACTTATGCCAACCAGTTTTGACAACCAGTGTTGGAATTTAAATTAATTACTATTGATACTCTCAGTTGCAATGCTTGCTACCTACTGTAGTTTTAATGTTGGTTTATAGGTTTTTTGGTGCTAGATATGTATTTAATGTGCCCTCTGATACTGATTGCTATATATATAACTTTTGTAACTGAGTACTTGGTTTGTATGTGCATGCTGTCACTTTAAATAGTTCCCTTTTAAACTCCTTTGTCATTCACAATCCCATCCCTCTGATGACAAAGTAGTTGCAAAATCAATCGGAGTTTCATTCATTCAACAACCTGTTCTGCGGGCGGTATGTTTTTTAACTATTTTTTGGGGAAACAAAACCTTTTGTATGCAGACTGGTGGTGCCGGTATTTGCTTTAACGTGCTGCACAATATGTCCAGTGAAGCGTCACATCCAAGAGCACATCAGCACTATTATCAATCAAAAATGGGTAATGCACTGGGTGCGCACTTCAGGGGGTTTCATTTCATTTAATTTTTAATTTTTAACCAGAAAGTGAAATGGGTACAGCCCTTTTTCAGTCATGGCTGACATTTAACGTACAACACACAGTAAGCATCACAAACGGTAGACAAATGTACAAATTAATTTACATTACAAGTACAGGAATTGGAATTATCATAATGTGCTCTCAACAATCTCTTAAAATGCTTTGAATTGTGTACAGTCTTGATTATTGCTATAAACCCATTTAATAAGGTGGGACCATACTGGGCAAAAGAATGCTTACTTATAGCCAATTTTAAAGAATTGGGATTGAACAGCATATCTGTACCTTTTTGAGTCAAATACTAGAGAGCTAAGGTTTAGAGCCCTTGAACGAGTGAAACCTCCAGAGGGGTGGTGATCACTTAAAGTTCCTGCTTTAAAAAGAAACAAAAAGTGGATTTCTGAGTTGAAATCTCTTGCTCCACTTGTTTAAATCGCCAAACTGATTTCAAACTGTTTCTGTAAATGACTTTGCCTGAACTCTGAATATTGTCCCTGTACTATGCATGATCGTCCATTTCCTTTAAAATCTACTACCTCCTCACTCCTTTCCATTTTTCCACAGCCCTTCCCCATGATGCATACCATATCCATGTCTCCCTTCATTCTTTTTTACACCATGTATACTCTACCTCTGTCTCATCTCATGTAATCTGCCCATTGCCGTACAGTATGTGTTATTGTCTATTTTTACTAGGAGTCTTGTGTAAACACATTCTTCCTCTGTTTTACTGATGCCATTGTACTTCATTTACACCTTTTGTCAACACAACTTTCCTAGTTCCCTTGAAACCTGAACCCTGATATTTAGTCCATGGGACAATTAAAAATTGTTTTTTTTTTTTGTATTTATAGGAGTATTGCTTTCATCTCTTGCCATTTTGGAGAAAATGTTAACAATGTTATTTATATTCTGTGCTGACAACAGGCCTTTAGAGTTATTAAATCAATTCATTTGTATATGAGTTTTTTGCAGATTTGTAACATGAGTTTCCTTTTTGTATTTTGTTCACATTTGGTAAATATACCCCTAATAATTGAAATTCAATGCAAATACTTTATGTCTGCATGTAGACCTTTTATCAATTCCTTATAAATACACATGCTTTGGAAATTCGATGTTTTACATACATCCAAAATTGCATACAACCAAGATTGAATTGAACTGAATTGAGCCACTCGTTAGAACACACGTTCTCACTTTTACCATTATTGAATTATTAGCCTCATTTAAAACATATGTCAGATGTTGCCCTCACTGAGCTATTTAAGCTACAGTATTTGTTTTCTCCATGACTGCTGGCTTTGAAAAACAGACGGGTGAAAGTGATTAATATGTGCATGTATTTCACCACTGGTAGCACAGTTAGCACCTATGATTGATGGTATTAATGTCTGTGGAGCCCTTGTCTTAAGGAAAAAGTGTGCATGCATCCAAAAGTTGGTGTACATACAAGCAAATTTGTTATCATTAAGAACATCACACTGTGAGTGGAACATACCATTGTTGTGCATGTAACCAAAATGTGAATACATCTGATGTGTTTACAAGCGGAGGTCACTGTATATGTTGTCTTCTATTTGTTAATTATCTGTTGATGGTGGGGTTTTAATACTTGTACGTCTCACGTCTCTGGTAAAGGAGAATTTGCATTTCTCAAACTGCATTCATTATTTCACAAGTGAATGTTTCACATCTGACTTACAGCACTCTCTTGTATCATTGCACCTTTAAAGAGCAGCTGATCCCTTTGGAAAAACTTTGGAAAATGTAATATTTAGACACAATTCAGCTTGTATTTCATATACATGTATATGTATTTTTACAGAATTTTCCCCTCCATTTCTTATTACTGAAGAAATTTCCACAAAATCAAGTTTTTATTCCTCAGAATTTATCTGCCTCTGTAGCTTATTCCCTACTTGAAATTATAATGCTCTGTTGTGACATCATAGTCTGTTGCCATGGAAATAACTATGCTGTCACACGCAGAGTATTATGACATCAGGTTGGGAAGAAACAACAGGAAGCTCATGACCCTTCAAGGAACAACTCTCCTGTTTTCATGCATATGACCTCAGTAATAAATAATGAGGCTAAAAAAATACAGAGCAAATGAGAAATATAAGCTGCTTTGCGTCTAAATGTTATGTTTTTCAAAGTTCTTCTTGAGGTGTTGGTGGCTTTTTAAGCACTTAATTGTTTGACCAATGAATTGCAAATTATTAACGGTGTGGGGGTATTTAATGTGTGCTGATGTAGGCTAACTCCACCTCCTGAAGCAGACTCATTGGATCTGATATGTAGGGGTGTTAGCAGTGTGTTTGTTTTGCACTGTTGAGCTTGTGGCAATACAATAATTCTCATCAGAAAATGGACTTGAACAATAAAGCATGCTGACTGGCTAAAACCCATGGTCAGGCATGCATTTACTTTTCAACAGAGCCACTTCATCATAGGCCTCCCGCGGTCCACCCATCACTGTTCCCCTTTTGTGGCTACCCCTCGAAGGCAGGTTCCAACTTAAATCATGTCTCCTCCTACACAAGGTCCATCTTAACAAACTGCCACAAAGTGTCCTGGACCTCTTCCTCAAATATGCCCCCAAGCATGGCAAAAGAGGCAGCTCCTGCCAAATTTTCGGGGTTCCCTTCCTTCACACTACATGCGCTCAAAGCTCCATCTGCTATCTGGGGGTGAAGCTCTAAAACAATCTGCCTTCTGGTACCTAGTTCTGTGAATTCATCCCCTTATTTATGGACAGCATCAAAAATGTTCTCCTGGAAAGTAACGCTTGTAGGTACCGCCTGCTGTAAGCCTTTCTTAAAGCACCAGTGTTGTTTCCGTATCCACTCCCAAAAAGGAAACCCCCAATTTTTGCCTCCTCTTTCCACCTTCTACACCCCCTTCTTCAGCTCCACTTTCTACCCCCCACTATTCCTAGCCACCTCTGCTAGCACTTTGTCTATTTTTCACATCTCCCCTTCACTGCCTCCACCCTGTATACTTGCATCATTGTAATATATATGCCTAACCTGATTTTAATCTAGTATATGCTAGCTTTATTAGTTAAGTCTTGCGTGTCTTACTGTTTCGTTCTGTATATCATGTAACCTGTTTTGTTATGTATATCATGCAACCTGGATAAATGTGAAAACAGTCATTTTTGCTCATACTCTTTCCAATATAAAATAAATAAACTTGAAACTTAAACTATTTTATTAGAAAACAAAACACTTATCAGTTTTAATATTTTAACATGAAAAATATTATTTTTCAAACAAATACAAAACAGTTTGCCAATTTTCTAAGCACAATAATACCCTACAGGGTGGGTGGTATTGGACAATACTGGACCTTCCAGGGGCTATAAAGCCATCCGCCAGTGGCGCTGGGCCTCATTACACCCCTAGGTGGTCCAGTATTGCCCAATACTGCCCACCCTGTCAGGTGTTATTGATTACCTATCTGGCTTGGTGTATGCCCAGTTCTCGCTGTTCATTTTTGCCAGGTGCACTGGAAGAAGGGTGGTATAGCTACCTTTTGCATATTCCTTTGTGTACTATGAAAAAGGCTGGAACTGCTGCAGTTTACATATCTCCTACTGCACCAGAAGAAAGGCAGCAAAGCTGCATGGTTTGTGTTTCTGAGTGAACTGGGAGAAGGGTGGCACAGACATATTGTATATTTTCTTGGGTGCTCCTGGAGAAAGATAGCACCACCTTATTGTTCATGTTCCTGGGTGCACCAGGAAAAGGATGTCCCAACCACATTACTTATATTCTTGGGTTACAAGGATAAGGGTAGCAATGCCACATTGATTACATTCTCTGGTGTATCAACAGAATTGTGTGATAGCTGTGTTTTGGCCATTCCCATGAGCTTCTGGAAAGGTTAGAACAGTTGAATTTTACATGAATGGGAAGATTGGTAAGATAGCTGCATTTCAATGTTCCTGCTGTACTGAGAGAAGAGTAGAACATCCTCATTATTTATATTGCAGTGTGCACCAGGAACAAGAGTGGCACTGCCACATTCTTAACATTTCTGGTTGCATTAGGAGAAATGTGGCACTGTCATTTTGTTTACATTCCAGAGTGCACAAGGAGAAGGGCAGCACAGCCATGGTTTTCTATATTCCCAGGAGCAATGGGGAAAAAAAGGTAGCACCACCTCATTATGTTCCTGCATGCACTGGAAGAAGAGTGGCACAGCCACACTGTTTATATTTCCAGGTGCACTAGCAGTAGGGTAGTATAGCAGCATTGTTTGTGATCCTGGGTGCACCAGAAGGATAACACTAGTGCATTCTTCACACTGTCAAGGTGCACCGGAAGAAGGATGGCACAAATGCATTGTTTATATTCCCAGGTGCACCAGGAAAAGTGTGGCACTACCACACTGATTGCATTCAAAACTGCATTGAGAGAAGGGTGGCACAGCTGCATTTGATGCATCTCTGTGTCATCAGGAAAAGGGTCAGCACAAGTGCATTTTGCATGTTACCATATACACCAAGAGAAGAGAGACACAGCTGCACAGTTTGCATTCCTGACTGTACTGGGAGAAGGACAGCACAGCTGCATTGCTTATGACCTCAGGTATTGTACAACAAGAGAAGAGTTGCAAAAACACATTTTTCATGTTCCCAGTAGAAGAATGGTACAGCTGTATTGTTTGTGTTTCCACGTAGTCTTGGAGAACAGTGTTGCAGCCACATTGTTTACATTCCTGGATGCAGTGGGAGCAGAGCAGCACAGATACATTTTAATATACCTGGGTGCACCAGGAGAAAGAAGGTACAATCACATTGTGTAGATTTCCAGTTCTACTAGGAGAAGAGCAGCACTATGACATGTTTATATTGCTAGGTGCATCAGGAGAAGGGTAGCACTTCTGCATTGTTCACATGTCCATGTCCCCTGGGAGAAGAGCAGTACCACTGCATTTCTCACATGCTTAACTGCACCAGGATTGCTGGCACTTTCAAACATGAATGAGTTTGCTTTGCTGGGATCCCTGTTCCCCCTCAATAGTGTGCAACATCTGGAGAGATGGGAATATACTGTATGAAAGGCTAAAAAACCCATAGCAGAAATCTTAGTGTGGTCCAGGACCAGGTCGTCTTCTCAGCTGCTTGAGTTCCTCTGCTAGTTGCTTCACTGCAAATTATCATGACAACCTGGCCTTCCATCTCCAACACAAACTGCAACAGCAGAAATTATTATCAAAGTTAGTAGTGCTAATGAAGTAGTCCAGACATGGCCTACTTTATCAAAGTTACAATTGAAAGGCAGAGTGACACCAAAAGTAAGACCATCTCTGGGATTAAAATGAATGTCTCATATTTTACTCTAGCAGTGGTGATTTCAAAAGCTCTCCATACCTTCAGTAAGCAGAGCTAATAATTAACTAAGAACATGTAATAAAATAAGGAACAAACTATGTAAGTAATTTAATTTAATTTCATTTCGTTTATTTAACGGATACGTACTCTGGATTAAAATTCCTTTTACAGGTACGACCCGAGGTCTGAGACAAAATCATATTTCAATATACAAAACAATTAAAATAGTACATCAACTTATCTAGGAACTATATAATTCCACATCAAATACATCCCAAGCAAACAGATCACAACACAGGTTATGCACCACACTATTGTTCATACTCACATTAAAAAACATTTGCATTTAAACAATCCATTATAATGAGATAAACATGCAATTGAAGAAGCATTGTTGCTAGTTAGGCTTCGAATGTGTGAAGGTACTTTAGGGTGGGTGGTGTTGGGCTATACCCACTTGCCCAGCTGCATAATTAGGCCTGATGCTGCAGGCAGAGGTCCTTATAGCCCCTGGAAGGGCAGGTATAACCCAACACCACCCACCCTTATGTGTATTATTGCACTTAGTAAATGGGTAATATGTTGAAAAAACAATGACAGACACAAGATATGTAAATTTTAAATAATTAACTATTAATTCATTATAAGCTGTTCTGTAACTGTTGGAAGAAAAACTACTGTAGTCCTGTTTTTTTGGGTGGGGTGGAATAAACAAGAAAACTCATTTTAAACCCAGGTTGCACTATTCATATAGGGAAGGGTAAAATAATAAAATGTTGCCCATTATTTATTGTATTCTATAAAGTGAGACAAATGTGCAGTTAAAGAGGTAGAAACATGATCATGATAATAAGCTGGTGCCTGCTGGTAGCACAGAAGATCTGTAGCAGAGAGTTTCTTCTTGCTGTTTTTTTTTTTTTTTGTTCACCTGCTCTGGTAACCAGTTCAGCCCCTCTCCTTCAGGCCACTATTTTGTTGTTCCTGGGCACCTCCCCGTACAATCTCCATCACCATCTATCCATTCCCCACAATGGCATACACCCATGGTAGACCCAGGGTAACCCTTCAAGTGGGGTCCATTTCCCCAAGGGAATGCCAGGGAGGGAGGGAGATAGTTCTGTTGACTTGACCATGGGGTGGCCTGGGAATCAGGTGAGTGCCATCTAGCAAGATGGCTGTGTGGCATCAAGGAATGGGACAGCCATCATCCGGCAGCCCAGTGGTCAGATTTTCTTCTTTTCTGCCCCTCCCATCTCCCACAATCAGGCATCCGCATGCAGCATTCTGGGGCAGGGACATCCGGTGGAGTGGGTTGTGTTTCACACCATCTAGAACGCCACCATTTGCTACCACCAGGTGCTGCCAGTGAAGTGGTCCAGCACTGCCCTGCCCCGGGTGGGAAGCATCAAAGGGACACTCTGACTCCCTTGCTGCCTGCCTCCGCTCCTGTCATCTAGCGGTCAGGTGCGAACCTGGGTCATCAGCATGCCAGGCAATCCTCCATCACCCAGCACCATGTAGCTCACCATATTCCTGTTCTTGTTTCACTTTCCTTTTCTGCCCGCCCAGAAGCTCATGCCACATCTTGTCTGCATTGGATACAGACCAGTAACTAGCCAGACTTGCTTCTCAGTGGTGGCCAGTAATGGTCATAATAGTCATAATTTCCCTGGCCTAGAGTCTTGCATTTGAAAGGATCTGTACTGATGTTGCTGGTATACTATTATTATTATACTGCTGACTCAATTGGACTTCTTCCCTCAGTTTTGGTATCAGTTACCACAGGTAATTATTTCCCATGACTTGCTTGCTGTACTTGCCTTCCTGTGTATTTATTTCACTGGTCAGGGACACGCTGCCACTGAGAGTATCCTGACCTCTTCTGCCAGGTGCCAACACCCTAGACTCAATCCTGAGCCAAGGTCACCCATGTTGGATGATGATCGGCTACCACTGTGCAACTGTCCGACTCAATTTGTCAGCATTTTTATTTTTTTATTTTGATGTTTCATCATTTTTACATATTATTCCAGATTGAAAAGCATTTCATACTTTCTCCATTTCAGTACTTGCTGGTTGATGATTGTGACAGTCTCCTCTATAGGAAAAAACTCACTATGTCCATAATTGCATTTAGAGTGGTAAACAGCTTCCTGATTATAGTCTGCTGTCATTGGTGCTCCCCCTTGAAGCACTGGCACTTGATCTCTGGAATCTTAAGAGATGTTGCAGTACTGCCAGTCCCAAGGAGGTCATAGGAAATGTTACACTGCTTGCACCTGGACAGGATCAAGTGCATACATATATATATATATGTGCACACACACACATATATATATATATATATATATATATATATATATATATATTAACAGACTTTAAATTATATTACCCTGATATTTATGGGACATCAATTGGAGGCATTTTAAATTGATCAGTTTTTGAATTATCTTTTGTGTACTTTTGTTGGTTAAGTGGTTTTGGTCAGACAATGTAGCAGAAAGTTTCATGCTGAACATTATGTTTCTGAGTTTACTGATGCTTGCGTTCATTTTTCTGAACCAGAGGGAAATGTTGGGTTTAAAATTAAAACTGGGACAAATAAATACAAGAAATTGAGAGGATCTTTTCTTCTAAGAGTCCAAGACTTAAAATGCATTTCAAATGTCTCAAAGGGGTCTTTATCTCTTTCTATCTCTCATACTCAGAAGGATTATTTACTTTAAAGGCAGGATTTAACTGGATGTCCACAGGTTTTCACCCAGTCTGGTTTTCATTTATCTCATTGTCATCAAGATATTTGGTACTATTAATGTATTGTCAGCAGATTTCCTGACGTGAATAAAAACAGGCCCATGCAATCCATCCTCCAGGATGCACTTGGAAACAAGCTATTACAGCTTAGTGTGCCTTTACTGGTCAACAGTTACAAATAAAATAATGTATTCCCACTGTAGTCTGCTATATATCTGCTATAGCCTGGAGTCTGCTATTATGGCAGGGTACTTTGTGATACATCGCCTGAGGGATGGATTATAGTGGTGGGGTGTAGCCATCTGTTTTAAATCAGAACTGGGCCCTGTAGATGTGCCTGTGGGGATTACCAAATCATTTGAGTGTATCGTGGGTACAGGTATGGGTTGCAGGATTCTTCTTGTTTTCTGTCCACCTGGGGGTGAGAAGTAACTCCTGCAGGAAGTCACAGATTTCCTCATCGACATGACATTGGAGTCCCCCAGATGGATGGTTCTGGGGGATTTTAATGCATGGGTCAAGGATAAACGCCCACATTTTGGTCGGGACTTCCTCCAACTCATGATTGGGTTGGGCTTCACACAGGTAATTATCTCTGAGACCCATAGTCATGGTCACTCGCTGAATTTGGTATTCCTACTGGGGATGGAGATCTCCGACTTTGCGGTGGAACCAGTTGGATGGTTTGACCATCACACTATAAGGTTCAGTTTCTAGGCTACCCCCAATAGACCTGCCCCTATGGAGATGGTCCGGTACCACCTCTCAAGGTGCTTGACCCAAGATGGTCTTGCGGCAGTACTGGATCTATCACATATACAGCGTGTAAGCTCGGATCCAGGAGATCTGCTACTTGCCTATAATATGGCAGTGATGGTGGCCCCGGATTCCATAGCTCCTGACTGTATTTGCCCCCTCACTCTTTGCCCTCGACCTCCCTGGTTTGATGAGACCCTAGGGGAGTTGAGGTGAGTGAGGTGAAGGCTAGAGCACCGCTGGTGGAAATCTGTCCTTGATGTTGACAAACTTAGATTGATGGCCCATTATAAGGACTATCAATTGGCCATCTCCCAAAAGAAGGCAGAGTTTCTGTCCAGGGAGATTGCTGCCATGCAGAATCGACTGGCCCAGCTATTCCAAACAGTTGACAGGCTGTGCAATCCATCTTGTCTGCAGTCTTGGAGAGCATTTTCACAGAAGAATGTGATGAGTTTGCTTGATTCTTCAAAGATAAGGTTGCCAACGTCAAGTCAGAGATCTGTGCAGCACATTCAACTATGCCTGGATTGTGGGCTGAGGTAACCTCGCTGCAACTTACTATATTACTCTGGGACCTACCAACTACTCGCACTCTAAACACCACCTCAAATTATCCCTTAAGGAGCTATGCCTTGGCTCCTTAAAACTACTACTCCTCCTCCTACTGCTCTCAGGCAACATCCATCCAAACCCAGGACCTTGCACATCAAGCAACAACTCTAATACAGGTGTGCTTAGGCTTGTTACTCTCAACATCTGCAGCCTGCTGTCTAAGCTTGATTGTCTTCAAGTCTTCGTAAGGCAACACAACCCTGATGTCCTAGCAGTGGTGGAAACATGGCTGACGCCAAAAGTCCCCAATCAGGCAATAACACAACGAGGATATAACATCTTTAGACTGGACCGGGTCACCAAGAAAAGGGGTGGCTGTGCCATCTACGTCAAAAACTCCCTGCTGGTGCTGCCTCTCGCACCCCTGAAGTTAGACTCCTCGGCTCAGTTGCTACCATTAAGAATTCTCCTTGGCCCAAACCAAAAAGCCTTAATGATAGGTTCCGTCTACATCCCACCTAGGGACCAGGTCAAAGGTCTCAATGATGTCCTCAGGTATATCAATGCCAAATTTCCAGGTGCCGAAATTGTCCTACTTGGTGACTTCAACATCAGTTGGTTAGCATCAGATATTGGGGAGCTGAAAGATTCCATTGCCTCTGCTAACCTCTCACAGATGGTTGTCTCACTGACTAGATCTAACTATAAGACTGGGACTAGCACCCTGCTGGACTGGGTACTTACCAGCCACTAATCCAGGATCCTCAGCACCACCGCACTGCCAGATTCCCTCAGTGACCACTCCCCTGTCACATGTGAATGGTCCAACAAATTTCTTAACCCCCCCCAAATTCTTTCACAGTAGGGTCCTACCAGGTGGACAACTTGCGCATCTTAAACACTACCTGACTCTAAATGACTGGCAATTTATCTTCCATGCTACTAATGTCAACCTAGCCCTTGACGTCTTCATTGCCACTTTCAATAAGGCCTGTGACATCTTTGCTCCGGTTAAAAAAATGAAAGCCAAGACACTCTGTAATCCCTGTATTAATGCCAAGCTCCTATCTCAACTGAAACAAAGGGACCACCTTTGGGCAGTGGCCAAATCCACCGGCACACTGCTCATCCTTCAAAAATACAGACAGGCCCGTAATGCCTATACCAAGGCCATCCGACTCACAAAAAGCTCCTTCTATAAGAACACACTAACCAACTCCTGGGGTAATGGACGTGCTTTTTGGGATAACATTAAAGGAATCACAGGGATACAACCAAAAAACCCTCCTGCCCTGCTAAAAGTTAATGGGACCATGACTATGGACCCCCTGGTCATTGCCAATACCTTTACTCTGCCTTTACTGACCTTAGTGCTGTTCTCCCCCTTGACTTCTTTGAAGTAGATTACTGCACCTCTAACATCCTTCCTGCTCAGGCTGTTACCCCCCCATTTCCTTTTTTGGGAAATCACATCGAACGCTGCACGCTGCTGCATCACTACTGCTATCTCCAAATCCAGAACCAGTGGCTACTCTCTTGACCTGAACATTCTATCACTAACTCTAGAGGAAGTTCTTCTACCCTTAACCAGCATTATGAATCTCTCTCTCTGCACCAGTCAATTCCTGGACCTTTGAAAAATTGCCTCAGTCATCCCAGTCCACAAAAATGGTGACAAGTCTAGCCACTCAAACTATCACCCGATCTCGATTCTGCCTCCCCTCTCCAAGGCACTTGAACTAATTGTAGCTGACCAACTAACTGACCATCTGGACAAATACAACTTACTGTGCACTCAACAGCATGGTTTCAGAAAGGGTCATAGCACCTCCTCCACTCTGCCTGAATTCACTGGGGCAGTACATAAATCCCTTGATAAGGGCATGCTTACCGGGGTGGTTTTCATAGACCTCTCCAAGACGTTCAATACTGTCCACCACCAGCTGTTGGTCGACCAACTTAGGAACATTGGTCTCTCCCCTGACACGGCCTCATGGGTCAAAAGCTACCTTGAAAACCACTCACAAAAAGTGAAAATCGCCAGTGCCCACTCTGACACCTTACCAGTTTGATCGTGTGTCCCGCAAGGGTCAATCTTGGGCCCGCTCCTCTTCAGTCTCTTTCTAAACTCTCTACCACAATCCTGCACTGAGAACATCATCCTATACCGAGATGATGCTGCTGTTTTTTCCTCTCACAAGGACCCTATGGCCTTACAAAAGAATCTCCAACTTGCCATCAGTATTGTTGAGTCGTGGTTTTCTAGGCATAAACGTGTCCTTAACCACAAAAAGACTAAGTCCATGCTATTCTGCAACTCCCACAATAGGCACAAACTTCACCCCTTGACTATCATCACATAACATGGGAATACCCTGGAACAGGTCCCACACTTCAAATACCTGGAGATATTGTTGGATCCATACCTCTCATACAGTGCCCATATCGACTCTGTGGCTAAGGCAGCGAACACCAGAATTGGTCTCCTTTACAGACACAGACAACATCTAACCCCAGAAGCCTTGAAGATTGCCATACAGAGTTCTGTGGTATCAATTATTAACTATGGTCTCATCATTTATGGCTCTGCCACTGCGGCTACCCTCAGACGCATCTCAACCGCCCTAAATAAGTCTTGTCGGCTCATCTCTGGTGCACACTGTCTCACCCACACCTGCAATCTGTACTCTAAAACTGGTTGACTACAGCTCTCAAATCGCATTAAGTACTTGACCTGCACAATGGCCAAGAAAATCAGCATTGGTCTTGCACCTCCAGGGGTCACAGCCCTGCTACAAAATAACAGGAATCGCATGCAGGACACCAGGGGGTCAAAATCTCAACTCCTGCAAGTTCCCCACTGTCGCACCTCCAAAGGCCAACGCTCTTTTTCTTATAAAGCTCCCCTTTGGCTGAACAGCCTCAACCCTGCCATCTCTACTGCACCTACACTTGGCACTTTTAAGTCTAGACTATGGTCACACCTTACTGCCTCTAGCTCCTGTGACTGCCCCACACAACTGTAGCTGACTTGTCCCTGGAGTCTCATCTGCCTCTCTCGACTCCCATCTGGTGCACCATTTCCCTCACTAATGGTCTTATTTCATCAACATCCCAACTTCACCTACCTTCCAACTCCCCCCCTCTTCCCACCCCCCTTGTCACCAGCACTTATCGCCCTGTTGAATTTGACAACCGCTTATGGCTGCCAAGTTGTTTGTCCTCCTATACCCCTCCCTTCTTTGTCTTCCTTATCCTCTGTTTCCTTTCAGCTAACCATGCATTCACTGTAGGTTATCTGATCTTGTCTGAACATCTAGTACCAGGCCTTAAAATGTTATTTTGTCTATCCTATAACTATAGTGCCATATTGTTGACTACTATTGTAATCTTTCCTACCACTGTATGTCTATTTCCTATGACATGGAACCTTTGTAAAAGAGCCTTGGCTCAAAGGTATTTGTAATCCTAGACTTGAATAAATAAATAAATAAACTTGAAGGTTTCAAGTCATGTATCCCCCTCTCTGTTCTGTCCTCCAGGGAATACATATTGAGCTCCTGTAGTCTCACCTCTTAGGGTTTGTCCCACATGCCCTGTACCATCTTGGTTGCCCTACACTGAAACCCCTCCAGTAATTTGATGGTTTTCAGATAAGAGCACAAGAACTGCACACAGTTCTCAGCTTGGTCTCACCAGTGACCTGTACAGGCAAGATGACCTCCCTTTTCCAAGAGGTGATTTCTCTGGCAATACATCCCAGCACTTTGCTTGCTTTGACTGCTGCTTTAGGGCACTGTGCAGAGTGTTTCAGGTCCCTCTTGATGAATACCCCTACATCCTTTTCCTCCTCTAAACTGGACACCTGTATACCTCATCCAGTAACTGGCCCCAGGGTTCTTAGCTCCCAGGTGCATGACCGTGCACTTCTTGGTGTTGAACCCCAACTGCCAGATACATGACCATTTTGCAAGCCTAGCCTGGTCCTACTTGAGTTTCTGTCTCCCGTACTCTATGTCCACTTTCCCATAGAGCTCAGTGACATTTGTAAATAGGCATATTTTGCTTTTTATCCCATCGACTATGTCTCCAGTAAAGATGTTAAACGAGATTTGTCTGATTACTGAGCCCTGTGGGACCCCAGTGGTCACAGATCTAGGCTTCGGTTGTTCTTCCACTACTATAACCCTCTGATTTCTGACCTAAAGCCAGCTCTTGACCCACTCCATCAGTTTCTTCCATACTCTCCCAGGTTCCACAGTTTACTGAGCAGTTTCCCATATGGCACAGTGTCAAAGGCCTTGCTGAAGTCCAGATACAGGACATCCACCACCTGGCCACTGTCCAAAGACCCTATGAACCAATCAAAAAAGTTTATCAGGTTGGTCTGGCAGGATAGCCCTAAGATAAACTCATGCTGTCTATAGCCCTGGAGACCATTTACCTACAGAAAGTTCACTAACCTTTCGCTAGCCTTTCCTTTACTATGGTCTCCATAACATCAGTTTTATGAAGCATAAATCACTGAATCAGAATCGATACATGCCAAGTTATTAAAAACACGCAGTCTTTGACAATCTTAGCAATGTCATGGTGCAGGAGCTTTAGACTGTGGTGGTATTAATACTTCATGTTTAAATAGTAAGGTTGGAGGGAGAACACAACAATAAATATTGTGGTAATATTAATATTTCAAATGAACCAAACAGGCAATGCTAGAACTCTGAGCTGCAAACCCACAGGTAGTTCCATTGACTCCAATCTTAAAAGTAAAACTCTTGAGTATTAATTAAAAAAGAACATACTGTACAAAAGCAAAAATATATATATATATATATATATATATATATATATATATATATATATATATATACTTCATTTAATTCATCAGTAAGGGTTAAAGTGACAAAAGTGGGGAAATGTGACATTAGGGTTGAGCCCCTAACCCCACCACCACCCCACACCCCCATCCTCCACTGACCAACAGATGCCAGGGTGTGCCATGGGGTTGTGAGACCCAACTCTCACCCCATTCCTTGTGTAAACAGGTTGACATGCTACAGTAAAGGAGAATGGGGTAAAAGTTAGGCCTCATGACACCATAACACACCGCGGCATCTGTCGGTCTGTGGAGGATGGTGGGTGGGGTGGTGGGGGGATAGGGGCTCAACCCTAATGTCTCATTTCCCCATGTTTGTCACTTTAATCCTAACTGATGCATTAAATGAAGTTTTTTGCAACGAATTTCCTTACTTTTTGAAAAAGTGTAACATAACTAGTAAATAGCATGTGTTAGTGGCCCCGTGCTCCTACCAAGCTGCCCATTTGTGCATAACGATATGTGTCTGTGGGAGTGCGAGCTATACAGCAGCCCTATAGGGAAAGGAACCCTTGAAACACTAATTTGCCAATATCTCGGGAACTGTAGTAGCTAGGTAAAAATTCAAGTTTTGTTGTAATTGTGACAGTGAGAGGTCCATGCGACCTAAATAGACCAACTCCATATCTCGCATCATTTACGAGATATGGGCACCAAAAAGAACTGTGGGTGCTAACTTTGAGGGCATGATACTGTCCCACAGACCTGAAAATGAGAAACTGGAATACTATTTTCAAAATATCTCAGAAACCGTACAAGGCAGAAAAAAAATTCCAAATTCTTAGCACAGTATGATGTTGCATTATAGCTGGAATAACTTTTTTAACACAATGAAATTTAGTCTGTACAAATTTTCTAAATATTTATTTTTTAATGTGTTATACTTTAACAATTGGCTCACTGCATGCAGGTATCGCTGCTACCACATAGGCATGTGGTAGCAGGAAAGATAGAGCAAACACACACATAGTAATTTTCAAATAATGCTCAGGTATGAAACTAGCACCACCACATGTTGCTATACTGCTGCATTACCTGGACATATTCATTAGCAGCATGTTATGCTTAGCTTTGGATGTTACAACTGTTGCTGTCACATGCTGCTTTTCAAGCAATCAATCAATCAAACACTTTATTTAAGCAGGCATAATAAAACTATGCAAACATCCAGTGACTGTTGTTACTTTTACCCAAACTCTTATTTCTAGTATAGCTATCTATAGATAACATACTGTTTGTTTAATCTTTTCTTAACAATTGAAATATAGGCATCTGCTTAAATCTTGTTATTGATGTTTGTAATGGAGAAATGCTTATTGTGGGCCATCTCCCATGGTTTCCCTGCATGTGTGTGTACCACCCAAGGCACTCTGATGGCAGCAGAACTCATACAGTTGCTCTACCATGATGATGGATGTGTCTTGTATTATGTTTAAAGAGTTCTGTGTTACTTCTGTTATGTGATGCTGGATGTCTCTGATTGGTTGTGTTGCCTTGGACCTTCCCCTGCTTGCAAGTGTGTATGGGGTGGTGGGGGTGGGGGATGCAAAGTTAGGGTTTTGAGGATGGGGGTGGGGGTGGGTGGTGGGGTGTTAACCCTAACGTCAAATTTCTGCACTTTTGTGGCTGTGAAAACAACCCTAATGAACTTTGCCATGAATATATATATATTTATATATATATTTTTTCATGGAAAAAACTCTGTTTAATGCATCAGTTAGGGTTGTTCCACAGTGGCAAAACTGAGAAATTCAGTGACCTTAGGTTTCCACCCTACCATCCTACCACCCCACCCCACCAATAGGCAGCGGGGTGTGCATTGGGAGTCGTCGACCTAACTCACCCCATTCACATGTTAAGAAGCTGAGGGTGGTGCAGTATAGTAGAATAGGGTGAGAGTTGAGCACGATATCCAACACACACCTGATGCCTGTTGGTGGGGTTGGGTGGGGTGGGATGGTAGGAGTGGCAACCCTAGCACTGAATTTCCTCACTTTTGTTGCTGTGGAACAACCTTAACTGATGCATTAAATAGAGTTTTTTGCCATGAATGTTCTTTCTTTTTGAGAATGTGCACTATAAATAGTGAATGGTATGTGGTGGTGGGAGCCCTGCACTCCCACCATGCTTCCCATTTGGTGTAATAACCCTTACAGTAATGGTAATGACAATGGTAGCTGTAATCCTAATGGGAAAGTTAACACTAACAGTAAAATCAAAGCTAATGATAACAGTAACAAGAATAGTAACAGTAATGAAAACGCACATGCAAATGGTAATGAAAATGCAAGTGGTAATGCAAACGCAAGCAGAAATGATTATGCCAATGGTGATGTGAAAGGAAACAGTAACACAAATGGTAACACAAACGCAAATGGTAACAAACACACAAACTATAATGGTAAAGCAATTGGAAATGCAAAAAGTAACGGTGACACCAACGATGATGCCAAAGGAAGCAGTAACGCAAACGGAAATGCAAATACAAGCGTGTATGCAAACACAAATGGTAACATACATGGTGATGCAAAAGTAAAAGCAAACAAAAACGGTAACAGAAATGCAAACGGTAGCAGTAATGCAAATGCAAATGCAAAGGGTAGAGCACACGGTGACGTAACCAGAACCGCTAATGCAAACAGTAATGGAAACGCAAGACGAAATGCTAATGGTAACAGTACAGCAAATGCATACCCTTTTTTTCCAAAAACGTTGCACTTAGAAGCACAGTGAATACAAAGAATGTATACATAATAATGGCCCTCGGAGCAGAAAATGAGCACTTGGAATACTAACTGCCTTATATCTCAGGAACCACACGACATAAAAAAAAAAATTACAATCCCATATTATTTATGACTTTCCAGACTAGGTTTGCACTTAGCCCCCCAGTGGGGCACTAAGCATTTTTCCAACAAAAAGCCTGTATCTCGAACCGTTTTCGAGATAGGGCCCCGAAAGTCGTGGCAGATGCAGTAATGTTATCCTATGGGAAAAATTGACAACTTCAGAGTGCCATAACTTTGTAGAGCTCTAATATTAATTTTTTTGCCAAACCACAAAAATGCACATCTGTGGGATCTTGGCTTTCTTCCTTCCAAATTTCAGCCAAAAAGACCAAACCATTCTTTTGCAGCAGGGTGACAAAGATTCCCTATTGTTTTGGCCATAGTGTTGCAAAGTACTTTCTCAAATCATGACACTTTTGTAAATGAAATCATGAAAGTGTTGCAGAGTGAAAGTACTTTGTGACACTACTTTTTATAAAAATAAAAAAAAACATATTTCTGGGGTGCTTTACCCCCCAAAAAAGACATGGCTAGCACCCTCAGGGCTCGACTAAAGAACACAACAAGAATTGTGTCCCTAGAGGGTCCCACATTTAAATGCCAAGCATTTCTGCGACCACCAACTGAAAACAGATAGCTGATTTGCAACACTACAAGAGTCATTTGCTAAAGTTAAAAGTGCATTTGCTGCGGACAGACAGATGGTCTCCTCCCCTCAAAAGATTAATGCTTGCGTGCAGCACTTCTATAAATGGCTCTCTCAGACACACGCCACTCTAGAGCCCAAACAGGGGCTCATATAGCAGATTTCTGTGCAGATGCTGGAGTCCCTCAGCTGCTGGAAGGTATTCAGATGGTGCTGGATCAGCTGTTTACAGAAGGGGAGGTAAGGAAAGCCCTGTCCCAACTGTCCAAAGGTAAATCTCCGGAGCTAGATGGGATGACTGTGCAACTTTATCAAATGCTTGGTGCAGAAATTAGTACCCCCTGTTCTCTGTACTACAGGAAGCTCATGAGACTGGCATCCTTCCCCCCTCTGTGAGAGAGGCTTTAATTACCCTCCTCCTGAAAAAAAGCAGATGACCTCCTTAACTGTGCTAACTACCGGCCAATTTCCCTTAAATCTGTGGATAACAAAATTGCTGCCAAGGTGCTTGCCACGAGGTTAGTGGATGCATTGCCAACTGTTATTCACCCATCTCAAGTGGGCTTTATGAAGGGTCAGGCTGTAGCTAATAATATCAGGCTGGTTCTGGACTTGAAATGGATCTCAGTGCATTCTAAGGATCCCATAGCAGCAATGGTGGGGGACTTCAGTAAAGCTTTTGATTCTGTCGAATGGCCCTACCTCCATTAAATTCTGCAGAGCTATAGGTTTGGCCCTTATTTTCGAGAGTGGGTCAGGGTGCTATATAATGCCCCCTCAGCTAAGATACTAACTAATAAGGATATCTCTCTTCCCATTCCCTTGCAGAGGGGCACTCGGCAGGGTTGTTCCTTATCCCCTTTACTGTTTCTTGTGGCTCTAGACCTGCTTATATGGAAAATGCTGGCCACAGAGGAGATCAAAGGCATAATGGTTGGCCAACATGAATATCTGACTGCTACCTATGGGGATGATCTTCTCTTAATGCTGACCCATCCAAAGGAATTGCTTCCAAAAGGTCTTGGAGGTACTAAACAAGTTTGCACAACCGTCCAGGCTGCAAATTAACCAAAGTAAAACCAGCGTAACCCCCCTTAATGTAGCCTGTACAGAGCTATGCCTGCAAGACCTCAAATTTGCCTAGACCCCACTTGGCTTCTCCTATCTTGGTATCAAGATCCAGGCCCAGTGGAGCCATCTAGTATAGGAGAACTTCAATCCCCTAATAATGTCACTTTCGGTAGAGGTAAACTGATGGCACCATTTTAACCTTTCTCTTCCTGGCAAAGTTGCGGCAATCCGTATGCTGCTACTACCCAGGGCAGCGTATTTGTTTAGTAATCTTCCTATTGCACTGTTGTACATCCAACTGTAATGAAACTTGGCAGTTCCAGAGATCTATGGTACCAGACTGTGCTTTCCAAACTTCAGGCAAATCTGTCATATGGTGGCAAAGTTATTAAGCTGCCAAATTTCAGATTTCACCAACTGGACAGGATAATCTCTTTTTTTCTATGGGAAGGCAAAACCCACCAATGGAGTCATAAAAAGATGCAGGCACACTGAACCAAAGGAGGTCTAGGACTCCCATGGCTGCAAGGCTACCACTGGGCCTACACCTACACGAAGGCTACCAAATGGTTTGTTCTCCCTCGCTCTACTCCTCTGCAATGGGTCTTGTTAGAATCCCAGTTGATGCCAAAAACTCCCTTGGGGATGCTCCTGACCACTGCCCCTATTGACATCAGTAGGATCACCCAAGTCATGGCTGAAACAAGGCAGGTGTGGTTTAAGATCATGGCAACCTCTAACACCCCTAAGTCGGCTAGATCTATGCCTTCTCGGTATATGGCTCTATGGCATAATCCACTTCTTACAGTGGATAACAAATCGATCCATTGGCTGGAGTGGGAGAGCAAGGGCATACATGTTATTCAGGACTTATATAAGAAAAACTCTAGCACTGTGATGTCTTTTGAAAAACTAAGGGCTAAATACTCCTTACCCTCCAGCGATTTCTGGAGGTGTTTACAGATCCAAAGTGCAATCCACAAACTTAATGGGGCACTTATAGGGGATCCTAAGTGGGATTGGGTGTCACTGCTTCATAGTAGAATCTCCTCACAAGGCCTGGCAGGCCAATTTTATAGCACCTGGCGGGAGGTGCAGCCGGACTACACTGACCCATGTAGGAAGGCCTGGAGTGAGGATCTTCATACTCCCATCAATGCAGAAATATAGGCCAGATGCCTTCATCTAGCTCACTCTGCATACCAGGACATCAGGAGCCAACAGATAAAACTTAATATCCTCCTTAGGTGGTACCACATGCTGGCAGCCCTCCACTCTTGGGGCATTCTACATCACGCACAGTGTTGGAGATGCAGACAGCACCCAGCAAATACACTGCACATTATGTGGGAATGTCAGAACCTGACAAATTTTTGGACTACTATAGCAATAGATTGTTCTGGGGTCTCGTCCCCCCAGACTATCTGCCGAGACAGCTCTCAAGTTGGCTCCTGGCTGCTCTTCTGGAGGCAAAAAGGCTTCTGCTTCTGTCCTGGAGACAAGCACAACACCCTCTCATTTCCCTCTGGCACTCGGCAATGGCAAGACTAGCCATATTTGAAAGACTCATGTATGCTAATCAGGGGATGTTGGCTTTATATTACTTGAAATGGGGACCATACCTAAACTCTACCCTGTGTAAAGTCCCCCTTCCAACACCGTGCAACCCACCTACTCCTCTCAGGAGCACTGAGACCTAAAACTTCACAGGAGGTATCTAGGTGGTTCTGTTCTAGGGGGTCAATACTAGGAATGATATGAAGTTTCTCCACTTACCATCTTCCAGCCTTACCCTTTCCCTATTAACCTTTGTCTCTTTTCTTTTCCCGTTATTCTGTTACTTCAATTGTTTAACCAGGAGTAGCACACTATGCTGAAAGCTTGCTTACAGGTGCGACCTGTATGTTAATGTTAAACCTCACTGTTTGTGCATTAATAACTTTGCAACCATTCAATGGATTTGCACAAAATTTGGAATGCACAGTCTGTTATGGTAGATCTCTTGATTTACCAAGTTGCATTTCAATCGGATGTATGGGTTTCTGTGCAGCAAAACATTAAACAATGCATTTTTCACCACTTTTGACATGTTTTTGGCCCATGACCTACTTCAAAGTGCTACTGTCATCTCAAAATAATAGAACCTTCCTAATATGTTAATATGTACTCTCCTGTGAGGATGATTGCTGAAATGTTTAGCATCTAATCTACAGTGTCATAGGTTGCAATTTAATACGCTAGTACTATGTCTGTATTAGCCTTCTTGCAGTGGAAACTTATTGTATTTCCTGAGTTTTGGACATGATATGTATAACTTGGATGGTAGCATAAGAAATATTATGTTGTAGGATTGATGTCTATGTTCTCTATAAGGAAAATTCAATAACAATTTTTCTATGATAAAAAAGTGCATTTGAGACACTTTCGCATATTTTAACTTTTCCCATTGACTATAATGGGAAACTTGTTTTTTGAATAACTTTTGAACCATTTAACATGCTTCCTTGAAATCTTTGAAAGGCACATTGAGGACCCAAGCTGCATGTTCCCTGAAGGTTTTGGACCAGTCAGACAAACTGTGTGGGCTGTAGGCACGAGCAAAAAATGCACAAAAATGCATAACATATGCGTTTTTTGGTGCTCTGTAGCTCCACAACCATACATTTGACTGTAACGAAACATGGCAGTTCCAGAGACCTATGGTACCAGACTGTGCTTTCCAAACTTCAGGCAAATTCATCATATGGTGGCAAAGTTATTAAGCTGCCAAATTTCACATTTAACCTTAAATGGGGTACTCAACCCTAACTATAGTGGCACTACCATGCCACTATAATTAATATATATATATATATATATATATATATATATATATATATATATATAGGGGTGTGCCATGCTCCTATAGATATGGTTTAGTAGGCACTTTAATGTTAAACCTCACTTTTTGTGCGTTAATAACTTTGCAACCATTCAATGGATTTGCACAAAATTTGGAATGCATGGTCAGTTATAGTAGATCTCTTGATTTACCAAGTTGCATTTCAATCAGTTGTATGAGTTTCTGTGCAGCAAAACACTAAACAATGCATTTTTCACCACTTTTGGCATGTTTTTGGCCCATGGCGCTGCAATGACACCATGTGGTTTTTTGGTCTGAAATTTGGAACTTGGAAAGAGGTTGAGTCAAGAAACTACCTAACATTGGTTTGGCAAAAACATATTAAGCCATTCCAAAGTTATTACATTTTAAATTATCAGGTTCTGAGCATGTTCAGTTTACTCCAAGATTTATATGGTTGTTTTCAGACAAAGATTGGGCTCACGGTCAAGGATTTTGTAGCTTGGGGACTAGGATCCTTGTCCTCCAGAAAATTCCTTCTCTGCAATCCACCGTCTTGTTTTTCAGTTTTTCACCAAAACAAAATGTTGTAGCTTTCTGTACGGATGACTTTTGGGCCAAATGAGGCATGGATTTTGTTCAGGGTGACCCCCTCTACAAAGCCAAGCCTTTGGTCTAGCTCACTTTGGTCAAAAACCAGATTTTTAACATTTAAAAATTCTTTGACCGTGGCTCGCTAATGATTCTAGTCTGCAAGCTGTCAAAATCCTAGTCCACAAGTTCGTGGTCAAGGATTTTGCAACCTTGCAGACTAGGATTTTTAAAATTTACCATTGCATTGCTAATGAACAGTTTGGTCTTTTTACTTGAAATTTTCAGGGTATTGGGGGATGCTCTGCAGGTGTGAATTATGCTGTTTAGATGTTGGGGAATTAAGCAGTTCCATAGATATGCATTCATGAAGTTCAGATTTTCCCCATAGGATTACATTGTGCCACCTATTGTGTTTTTCGGTGGCCAAATCTCGTAAAAGATGCGAGACACATATTTGGTCAATTTATGTAGTGAGCAGTGCTCGTTGTCATGATTATAATGACAATTACATTTTTTTTCTAGCTGCTGCTATTCCCAAGATATGGGCAGATTAGTATTACAAGGGTTCCTTGCCCTATAGGGCTGCTGTATAGCTCTGTAGCAATGTGTAAGTGGGAGCGAAGGGCACACAGATGCATATTGTTATGCAGAAATCGGCAGCTTGATGATTCGGGCCCCGTGCTCCTGCCAACATATGTTATTTACTACTTATATTATACTTTTTCAAAAAGTAAGGACATTCATGGCAAAAAAACTGCGTTTAATGCATCAGTTAGGGTTAAAGCAACAAAAGTGAGGAAATTAGGCGTTGGGGGGATTAGGGGCTCAACCTAATGTCTCATTTCCTCACTTTTGTTGTTTTAACCATAACTGATGCATTAAATACATTTTTGCCATGAATATATATATATATATATATATATATATATATCGTATATTACATATATATACACACACACACACACACGTATATATATATATATATATATATTATATATATATATATATATAGATACATATACATACATACACATATACATATACTTATATATAAAGCTATATAAATAGTCTTTGCAAAAAAGGCCATTAATGTATCAGTTAATGTTGTTTTTAAAGAGACAAAAGTATGGAAAGGTACCAGGTGAATGTTATGGTAATAACACTACTGTTTATTGTATAATACCATGTGTTTCAGCTGTTGCACAATCTTACAATGTTGTATTGTTTGTACTACTCTCATACTATTGTAACTGATCATCCTTCACAACCCCATGTAACCCCCTTCCCCCAGGTCGTACTGTGAGATGAGCAACTTGTTGTTCAGTGTGCCCTCCTGGTGAAACATTTCAATAAATAAATAAATAATGTTGTAGTCAAAATGGTGTGGCAAAAAGATTGTAGCGGAAAATAGCTACAGGGTACAAAATACCACAAGAATGAAATAGTGACGGAGCTGTTTTGTACCCGGTAGTGGATGGCTGGGAGGGAGCGATGTAGAGGATAAACCCTCTGTTGAGTGGTGGACTGCTAAGCACCTTATGTGGCTCAGAGGGCAGAGTCACCAGCAATGGAGGGAAGTGGAGCAACTGTGGATAGTGGCTTGAATCCCGGTCCCAGACTACCTGTGTGCTTATTTGTGTTTTACTTTTTTGAAAGTGTTGTGCTATTGATGATTTTCCCCCAGCCTGTAATTCTTCCCATCCCAGAGTTGCCCCCCAAGTGGTGATTATTAAAATGGGGGAGTTTGGAAGGCGCAGACCCCCATAACGGGGGGTGTGGGGGGAAGCCCCCCTAAAAAATCAAGAATACATGTTTTTCCAGCGCCGATGTTTCATCTCTGTGTTATTATCGAGCAATGGCAATGTACCCACTGTATTGACAGCATGGTATATTGCTGCGCTGTTTGTGACAGCTACAGTATGACCCCTTGCTGTATGGAAATGTGATGTCAACCCTAACTCTGCATTCCCCACCAAGCAGTCAAAGGGGCCAAGGCAACACAAGCAACCACATACATACATCATTAGATAAGACAAACAACATACAACTCTTTCCACATGACAGAAGAGATCCATCATCATGGTCCAGCACTTCTATAGCCATGGATACACATGCACACTTGCACACCATCTGGGAAGTGCTGTAAAAAATTCCCATAGAATCACATTGTAAATTGTAAGTAAGGAATAACACATGACAGGGTTTGTGGTAATGCTAAATAACCACAATCCCCAGGTGGGTTGTAAGGCATGAGGTGCAGCTGAGTGACTTCAACTACCTGGTAAGAGTGGTATATGTAACCAGAAACACACAGCAGGGTGTGAAGCAATGTTAAATTGCTGCATGCCCCAGGTGGGTTGTGAGGCTTGAGGTACAGCTGTGTGCCTTCAATGGCTTGGGAAGTGTGCTGTATGATTCCCAGAGGATCACATTATAAATTTTAAGTGAGCAATACCACATGACAGGATGTGCAACAATGCTAAATTGCTGAATGCCCCAGGTGTGTTGTGAGGCATGAGGCAGAGCCGGGTGCCTTCAACCACCTGGGAAGTACAGAAAATAATTCATATAAGATTGAATACATTTGAAGTGAGCAATACCACATGGAAGGGTGTGCAGCACTGGTAATTTGCTGCATGCCCTAGGTGTGTTGTGAGGCATGAGATGCAGCTGAGTGCATTCAACTACCTGGGAACTGTAATACAAAATTCCCATAGGGTCACATTATAAACTGTAAGTTAGCAATAACACATGACAGAGGGTGTGGCAATGCTAAATTACTGCACATCCCACATGGGTTGTGAGGCACAAGGCACAGCCGAGTGTCATTAACCACCTTGGAAGTGTGGATGCCTTCACTTAGATGATGAAGGCACCTATGCTATCCACATGGATGATTGCATGTAGGTACCAAGTGCCTTCAACCACCTGTGGCATGGATCTATGGCTAAAGAAGTGTTAGACCATGATGGTGGATGTTTCTTATGTCATGTGTAAAGAGTTGTATGTTGTCTGTCTTACCTTATAATGGATGTTTATGGTTGCTTGTGTTGCCTTGCCCCCTTTAGTTTGCTTGGGGGTGAAGGGGGGTGGAGGTAATGCTGAGTTAGGGTTGAAAACCCTAACATTGCATTTACATATTTTTGTTGCTTTAATAACAAAACTAACAGATGCATTAACAGAGTTTTTGCAAACAATTTCCTTACTTTTTGAGATAGTATAATTGTGTCCTTATTTGTCTGTGGGAGCCCTCTGGGCCCTGCACTCCCCTCTCTTCATAAGTGTGGATCCTCATTTGCTGGTGGGTTCTCCCATCCCTCCATAGATGCAGAAATGTATGTTGCTGTGAAAATGCAGGGCCCAGAGCTTGTATTTGTAGCAAAACAGCAACCAAATTACCAGCATAGCCTTCTTATTACTCCACCTCATGAGCACGATAGGTTAAAATTTTTAAATCCTCACTGAAACATTATTCCATGCCACAGATGTAAAAACACAGTTTGTGTAAGATTTGAAAAATGAAAGCTGTCACATTCATGATGTGGTGTAAAAGCATTGCTATATTGAAAATTTGATGTCAAAATATTTAAAATTACCAAAGATTGAGAGAGCATGGGTAAATTTCAATAGCTGTGCATAACTGCCATTTTTGATTATTTTGACTCCAAATTTTCAACATAGCCTTCTTATTACCCCTCCTCATGAACAAGGGTAATGAAAATGTCCAAATCCGGCCCTAAAGGTGATTTCAACTAGCAACCAAAAAAATCACCTTTTGGGTCAGATTTGTATAATTCTACAGACATTGTTTATGAGGCGGGGTCTGAAAAAGGTCATGTTGAAAAGTTCATCTCAAAATATGCAAAAACGGCAAAGTTATGCCACAAAGTTGAAAACCCCATTGAAATACATAGAATCTCTTTTACCTTACTTTCTCATATAACAGTCGGCGTTTCCAGCAGCAAGATGTGTCTTTGATCGGAGGTTGGATCTTAACCCTGGGATCTGTTCAGGTGAATCAAGGTGTGGGGGTGTATGGGGGGTGGTTGATGAGTGGGACTGTGGGGAGGGGCAGTCAGATCAGTGAGGAATCATTTTCTTTTTTACAGGCAAAAAAGACATAGAGGAACTGTTTTCTTTATTACAGGCAGTATGGTGACTGGAGGGTGGAGGGGTGTCACTAGACACCAGGAAAAGAAAGAATAAGTGGGGATCGCCATCAGAGAGTGGGGGTGCCACTAGACACCAGAGAAATAAATAAACCACACAGGGATAGCGATCAGTGGGTGGGGGGGTGCCACTAGACACCAGGGAAAAACAGACATAATTATGGGGAAGGCATCAGAGGGTGGGATTGACACTAGACACCAAGAAAATAATACATGATATGGGCATGGCTATCAGTGAGTGAGGGGCCCCACTAGACACCAGGGCCAAAATATAGGATTGTTCCCCTCTTGAAAAAGGATTGGCCGCAAATGAAAAAGGATTCCTTTTCCATGTGACACAGCTTGGAAGCAAGTCACAAAAAAAGGACTAAAAATGTCACAGAAAGCATATTTGGGGCTCATTTCTTTCAACAGTTAAGTGCATAATCCACCTAATAGAGTCCTGATGAGCCAGGCAAATGTATTGGTTTCTCTCTCCAGGAGGTCATTTTTGTAGCTTTTGAAAAATTTCTCTAAGGAAAAAAAGGAAACAAGATGGCAGAAAATGAAAAAAGGATTTTTACCCCTCATGAAAAAGGATGACATCAAATTCCATTTTTGTTTCATACAGCTATCTTGAAATTGTTTACAGAGCATTCTCAGAACCCATTTTTTCAAAATTTCAAAATTAAATAACTTTGGAATGGAGTACTATTTTTTCATCAAACAAGCAAAATGCTCATCTGTAGGCCAGCCCCTTTGTACCCTGACAATTTCAGACCACAATTCCGAACAGTTTTGACTGTAGCCAAGTTCAAAGAAAAAAACAGCAAAACCAATGGCCAGAAAATTCAGTTTTTGTACTGTCCAGAACTCAGAATTCACACATCCAACCTAAATGAAACTTTACACATTCACAGATATCCCCTACAAGACTACGCATGCAAAATCACATGCAAATCCATTGAATGGTTGCTATGTTATTAAAGTACAAAATTTGGGGTTTAACATTGACGTGCCAACTCAACCCTAACTATAGGGGCGTGACTACAGCTGATTATTCAACCCTAAATATAGGGTGTGACTGCACTGCTAACATATATATATATATATAATTATACATATTTATAATTATACTGGAGCAGTCACGCCAATATAGTTAGGATTGAGTAAGTAGTTTAAAGTTAAACACCAAATTTTGCACCTTAATAACTTTGCAACCATTTGACAAATTTGCATGACATTTTTCATGTGTGGTGTTGTATGGTAGATCTCTTTATGTGCCAAGTTACGTTTTGTTTGCACCTGCAATTTATGTGCAGCGAAGTGATCAAAAATGCATTTTTTTGCCTTTTTGGCACTTTTTTGCTGATTTTTGCCCATCATGTTGCATCCACACTGTTTGATATTTTGGTCTGAACATTTCATGGTGGAAAGAGGTTTGGCCAAAGAATAATGCAGCAGTAGTTTGGTGAAAAAATATTAATGTGTTCCAAAGTTATTTAATTTTGAATTTTCTGGTTCTGAGCATGCTCAATTCACTCTAAGATTTATATGCATTTTTTGTGAAAGGGGATTGGGCTCATGATCAAGGAGTTTGTCAGCTCATGAATGGGGATTTATAAAATCCCCATTGATGAGGACAAATTCTTTGTTCACGAGCCACCATTTTATTTTCATGTTTTCCACCACACAAAATGTTGTAGCTTGCTCCACGGGTGACTCCTTGTTACAATAAGGCATGGGTTTTGTTCAGGTTGACACCCTCTACAAACCGATACATTTGGTTTGCTTCATTTTGGCCAAAAAAATAACCATTTAAAATTCTGAAATTCTTCATTTGCGACTTGCTTCCGATCCTCATTCACAAGCTGACAAAATCTCTGTTGGCAAGCCAATCCCCTTTTGCGAGGTAGCAAAATCCTTGATTGCAACTTAGAAACCAGACGGCCATTCGTGCAAATGAGGATTGGCTCATGAACAGGGATTTTGACACCTTGCAAAAAGGGATTGAGTTTTTGAATCCCCTTTCACAAGCTGACAAAATCCCCTTTCCTAAGCTGACAAAATCTTTGATCATCATTTCACGATCAGATGGCCATTCTTGTGAATGAGGATTGTCTCATGAATGGGGATTATGACACCTCATGAAAGGAGATCAGCTTGCGATTGGTGATTTTGTCAGCTCATGAAAGGGGATTGTTTTTTCAATTCCTCATTCTTAAGCTGTCAAAATCCCTGTTCGCGAGATGTCAAAATACCTGTTCGTGAGCCAATCCCCTATCACTAGCTGACAAAATCCCCTTTCACAATTTAGGGACCAGATGGCCAAAATCTGACAATCAAGAATTCCTCATGAAAAGGGATTTTGACAGCTTGCAAAGGGGGATTGACCTTGCGAATGGGGATTTTGACACCTTGTGAACTAGGATTTTAAAAACTTTGCCACTGCACTGTAAATAAATGGTTTGGTCTTTTGACTTGAAATTTGCAGGGTATAAAGGGAATGCCCCAGACATGTTAATTAGGCTAATTAAATGTTAAAAAGTTAATTGGTTACAAAGATATGCCATCACAAAGTTGAGATTTTTCCAATAGGATAACAATTTGGCACCTATAGTGACTTTCGCGGCCCATATCTTGGAAACAATGCGAGATATGGATTTTTTTCACTACATGCAGCTTTGTCCACCCTTAGATGGACTAAGCATGCATGAAAGTTTCAAAGTCATAGATTACACATACAGTGTTTTTTTTTTCTTAAGTTGTATGGTTACTGAGATATTGGCAAACTTGTGTTAGAAGGGTTCCTTTTCATGCCTACTGGGCTACTGTATGGCTATGTTAGGAAGTCTAAACCTCACTTTTAGATTCTTGATGATATTGGGAATTCAAGTAATCACAAACATGTTGCATCAGAGTAATAAACATGTTTATTACTACCAAAGGGATAAATCACAGTTGCCCTAAGCAGTTCTTACCAATATGAACCGGGAGCCAGTGCTAGTGTTCCCTACACCTCGAGGTTTCTCTGTGTCTCTTGGGGTCTCTCAGGTCTCCCAGGTATAAGGCTTGTGCATTACATTATATACCTATGATAATTACTATGGTTACCAAAAGATAGAAACATTTCTAGTTACAGAGATGAACCCTATTGGCTAAATTAGAGGTGGCTCCACAGTCCAAGACAACATTATACGATTCTGTAAAAGTCATCAGTTTGAGAACAAAAGAGTTCTTACACAGAGTCTTACATAACTCAGTATAGTGGTACAAATCACCAAAAGGTGGCAATGCCGTCTTACATAATATAATTACTCCAAGGACACAGATGTCTTGGCATCTTACAAGAAAGAAATACACAGAAAATACACAGCAGAATACATGTATTAGCAAGCAAAGTGTATTGCAACAATATGCATCCATATCCTGACGTCTACTCTTGTATGGTAGATGCCCTTAGCCCTATATGTTAGTATAACATGTACTTAAGTGCTAGCTGTCTATGGTGTACCTCTAAGGGTACCAATTAGGGTGCAAGGACCTTGTGTAACATTCCCCCTTTGTTGCCTCCAAGGGTAACACAGGTAAATGTGTCGGGGAAGGACAGGAGCAGTAGTTGTTTACAAACCCGACGCACGAGCTTTGTAAAGGAACTTAAGCTGCTCACAGCGTTGATGAAGTGTGCGCCATTGGCAGCAGAGCATTATAATCAAAATGAAAATTAAAAATGCTTGGATAATAACAAAACCTTTAAAAGTAATCTCTAACCAGGTGTTAGTTAATGCATTATTCATATCACCATCATTAATCAGGGCAAGAACAGCTTCATTGGCTTTAATCTTATTATTGCTGATGTGGATGAGGTGTGTGTCTTTCCTGTCTAAAAGTGATTTTAATGTGAGTGTGAGTGGGTCTATGTGTACATTAAAGTATGGCAAATATTCTGACAGTGTGAGCAGATAATCGGGGTTACCATCAATAATGTCTGCATCTAGGAGGGGGGGGGGGGCGGGGGTTATAACAGTATGTCCAGTAACAGTCTTCAGTGGGGAACAAAACAGAAATTGGGGTAATCAATAGCACATGTAACAGATCCATCGGTGTAAGACTTGTAGTTCATGACTACACAATACTCGCCATAGGAATTATACTGTGAGCGCACAGTAGGCAGTCTCCACTTTTGCAACTGGACAGGGCAGGTATAGGTCATCTTCGAAATCTGTGTTGACAGGCGATGAACCTCCTCACGATAGGATTGGTAGAGCTTAACCAGAGCCAGAGTCGAGTCAAAGGAGTCGGTGCCATTCGCATAATGTCATCATCCATGGTGAAAGTCCAATCTATGCTGTGTGGAGAGTAACCAGAAACAGGTTGAATAACATCAAATACATCACATTGGCACAAGTAAATATATTGCTTTTTCATACAGCAGTCTGTGTCTGGAGCCACCCAGGCATCCGGGAAAGGATGGTAAACCAGTAGAAGTGGTAGATCCAGGTGTTTCCTGTAGATGTCTTCATCCAAATGCCCAATCGAGTGGACCAGTGCAAGCTTGTCGAACAAAGCTGTAGTGGGATCAAAGCATGGTAAGGAGACAGTAAAGGAAACAAACATGGTATCTGTTATGGAACACTTCTTAGCAGTGAAACAAGGACCAGTATTAGGGTGTCTGGTCACACACCCCAAATTCCTAGCTGTAGAAAGAGGAATAGTTAAAGTCTGTTGCATACACATGGAAACACAGCTAGTGGTTTTACATCATGGACAATACCATTTGGAGATGCATCTGTCATGTATAATGTCAGGTATTCTTCCAAATTCCCTAGCTGGTGCAGTGTTCATTGACCTCTCAAAGGCTTTCGACACTGTCTCCCATCCACTTCTGCTGAATGCTGTCTGCCACACTGGTCTCTCGGCTGGCACCCTGGCATGGTGTGCTAGCTATCTTGACACCCGATCTCAGTGTGTCAAAATTAATAGCACACTCTCTGATACCCATCCCATTCTCTCTGGGGTCCCCCAAGGCTCCATCCTAGGCCCCCTTCTCTTCTCACTGTATCTGAACACCCTGCCCAGTGCATGCCCTGGCAAAATTCTGCTGTATGCAGACGACACTGTCCTTTTTGCCACCCACCGCAATCCCATCTCCCTACAGGACTCCCTACAGCAGTCTTTCAACAGTGCCGAGGCTTGGTTTAAGGAGCAGACTGCCATCAATCTTAAGAAACCAAACCATGCTCTTTCCCACCCCCAAAACAAAGCTAGCAACCACCCACTCTATATCCTTCTGAGTACCAACCAGCCACTGGAACAAGTCTGCTCCTACAAATACCTTGGGGTTACCTTGATTCAGCCCTCACATTTCACAACCACATCAACGCCCTAACATCCGCCACCAACACACGGCTTGGCCTCCTATTCCGCCATAAAACCTGCCTTCCCCCAAATGCTCTCCGGCTAGCTGTTACATCATCAGTGCTGTCCCTTGTAGACTATGGTCTACCAGTATATGGTGCTGCCGACACCACTGCACTCAACAAAATTCACCTAACCCTGAATAAAGCATGCAGATTGATTACTGGTGCCCCCAGGCTCACACACACCTGTCAGCTCTATGTCGATGCTAACCTGCTAACCCTGAATGAACGGCTCCAATACCAAACCTGTCTCCTCACCAAAAAAACCCTACTCGGGCTCTCCCCCCCTGGGGTAACGGCATCCATCCACCAGAGCCCTCCCACTGTTGCAACACAGTCTTCCCACAAGACCACTCTAAAGGTCCCCAGATCTAGAACCAGCCGTGGCCAGAGGTCCTTCTGCTATAGAGCCCCAACCTGGTTTAACTCTCTCCCTGCCACCATCACCAATGCCATCACCATCTCCACATTCAAAACCACACTTCAGAACCACATCTTCGGCACTCGTAACTGCTCCTGTCTCTGAACATAGCCTCCACCTCTGCTTCTCTTGACAATGCCTCCCGGGCAGCTCTCCACCTAACCATCCCTCCACCACTTCCTGTACACCATGCCTATGTTTAACCTGGCCAGTGCCAGCTGTTTCAGTGTTTACCTACCAGAATGCTCACTTGATACCAACATCGGGAACACCTGTTATCAATTACGTGTACCGTGTGACCCAATTTGTATTTGTCTGTCCACAATGTGACATGGCGCCTCTGTTGAACGCCTATTGTTTTGCAAATCTTTGCTATGTAACCAAAACACAATGTATGTCTTTATGTGATGAAGTACCTTTGGAAATGAGCCTCTGGCTCAAAGGTTGTAAACTGATTCTTAAATAAATAAAATAAAAAAAAAAATAAAATTCTAGGTCACGGAAGAGGTTGTTGATGGTAGTGATAATATAGGAGCCATAAGCAGAACAAAGAATCTCTCTAGCAATGTATTGTTTATCTGCTTCTTTGTTGTTCTGTTGTATGAGTGCGTTGATCTTATCTTTGGAATCAGTGAATGCCTTAGCAATGCCGTGCATGTTGTAGACAGTGTATCTTTCTTCCTGACTAAGGTCATCCACACCATGCAAGAATGGGAGTAATATGTTGTTGACCAAACCATTGGAGAATTTGGCAGAATGACTTTTGATAGCAGCAATGTCTGCCTTGTTCCAGATAGACATAGCCGTGCCAAAAAATCCTGTGACAGTACCTGTGGCACCTGTGACATCAGAACTATCAACTTCACATGTTTTTCATCTATGAGTTTGATTATCAGGAGAGGGCTTCCTCCTGAAGTTGTCTCTATGTTCAGTAGAATGGACCCAGGCAATAGGGTCTTGCGTACGAATTAGAAATGCAGCTAAACTATCAAGCAATAAGGTACTATAAAATGCTGACGTGTTAGTATTGTGACACATACCAAACTCTTTCAAATTCCAGTAAGTTAGATTAAACCAAACATGTATATGAATGAACAGTAAGTTATTAATCAAAGAACCTGGGAGGGCAGTGGCTGTTAGACCACTATGGGGACCAGGGGTATGCTTTTGACATTTCAAAAGCTGTTTATCTCTGGGTGGTAACACAGAGAGGTACATGACTACAGAAGCCATGTGGTGTATAGCACAGAATTTTCTAGCAGAATCTCTGGACAAGGAATTACAATATGAACGATCAGTTAAGGCAGTTACGTTGTACAAACCAGAATGTCTTTATGCAGTTTGTAACAAGGACAGCGAACAAATTTAGCATTGGGCCAACCTTAGAAAGTTCCTTTGGAGAGTTTGGTCACAGTGAGAATTTGTCCATGTGATGTGGTTTGTCACTCAATTTGAAGGGTAGATTTATCAGGAGCAACAACCGAGGCAGTGAGGTAAGCATCGGAACCTTCCTGGACAGTGACCATACTATCTGGTATATTGATTGATACTCCCTCTGGAGGAGGTGCTGGAGGATCGAGGTATCGTAGGATGTCCTGTACCGTGCCTTGGATGCAGGGGATAACTCCTGAGATGAGGAAATAATGGAACAAGATAGCCAACTTGTCAGTGTATCTGGAAAGGAAGATCAAAGATTAGTATGTTAGTACTATTCAACCCAATAGGGTGAGGAAAAGTAATTCAAGCTCCTTTATACAGTTTCAGCTGGTTTGCATGTAACCATTTGTCAGTCAACTTATTGTTGTGGAGGAGTCTAACTTGATAGACTGCCGGACTGAGCTTGTTGACAATGAGGTATGGGCCTTCCCACTTGTTGGAGAAGGAGTGGGTGGGATGTGCAAATTGAAGTACCATTACCTGGTCTCCAACTTGCCAATCCACTTCTTGTGCATGTTTGTCAAACTGTATTTTGGATTGTTGCTGGACTTTACCCATGCAGGTGGCAGCATACAAGTGTGTGTGTATGAGGTCTTTTCTGAGTTTTTCCACATATTGGTCCACAGACACACGGTCTGCAGTGGGGGTGTGCAGGTCAAACAACAGGTGTTCAGGTAATCTCATCTGTCTGCCAGTCATCACCTCAAAGGGTGTGAGCTGGGTGGTGGCTGAGGGTGTGCCCCTTATTGCCATAAGGAGTAATGGCAATAGGGAATCCCAAGTTTTGGGATTGTCCTCAATGAATTTGGAAAGCATTTGCTTAATCCGTCTGTTGGCTCTCTCTACTTGACCTGAGGATTGAGGGTGGTAGGGTATGTGGAACTTCTGCTGAACTCCAAGGAGTTCAAGGGATTCTTTCATCAACTCACCTGTAAAACTGGTTCCTTTGTCAGAGTCTACCTTGAGGGGTAGACCCCACCTGGAGAAAAGCTGTTCCACCAGGATTTTGGCAGTAGTTTTTGCTGTACATGTCTTAGTGGGGAAAGCTTCTATCCACTTAGAGAATAGGTCAGTTACCACAAGAGCATACTTACTATTTCTGCTGGTGTTGGTCAGAGGGCCAATAAAATCAATTTGTATGGCATGCCAAGGGCCAGAATGTCATTGCTGTAAGAGTTTGGAATTTCGTTTGGTAGGGATGGGGTTGTTTTGTGCACACATGAGACAGTTGTCTATTTATTGTTTAACATCTTTGGTGATGCCCGGCCACCAGGCGGTGGTCTTGAGTCGTTGGAGGGCATTTTCTGCTCCCAGTGTCCACTAGTGGGGGTGTCAAGCACTTGGTGCAAGAATTCAGACCGTAAATGTCTGGGGACCACCCACAACTTGGTGGTGGAGTCATCTGGTTGAAACCAGATGAGCTTGTCATCTGGTGACAAGCTTAACTTACCTTCATGCCTCCAATAGGGGTTATGTGTGGGAAGTTTCTCTTTGGTACCTTTGTCAAGGAGTCTGAACACCTCTTTAAGTTCAGTATCAAAATGCTGAGCTGTGGAGAGGTCCAAGGGGAAAAAAGGTTCAGGTTTCTTCCTGAATGCTGCAATATGTACAGCTGCATTAGCCTCTGGATGGTCCATCATCCAGATGTCCCCCCCTCGGGCCCCTTCCTTAGCAATTTTTGTGCCAGTGAATATATGTATATTACCAATTCCTTGTATTTCACTGGGCTGCCATTACAGGAGAGGAAGGAGTTCTTCTGCCAGAAGGGAAGAAATTCTGTAAGGGAACAACAAACCCAGTTAGAGTCTGTAAAAATGATGGTATCCTCGGTTCCATGCTGGATGAACTCAAGGGCACAGGCCACCGCTGCCATCTCTGCATATTGTGATGATGCTACACTACAGAGTTTAGATATTTTGACAGTGTTCCCATAAGGGTAGATCACTAAAATGCCCATCCCTACAATTTGTTCTCCCTGATAGTAAGATGCTAAACCATCAGTAAAGGCACGGCACAAAGAAGTGTTGTCAAGTATCTGTGGTGTGGCAGTGAGGAAAGGACCTGGATCTGGAAGATCAGGTGACTGTAGTGTACAGTCATGGGGTTCTCCCTGGAAAAGGATGCCATGAGCTAACATAGATGGAACTTTAGTCGGTTGTACCTGTATGTCTCTGTCCTGGAGAAGAAGTGACCAGTGCATCAGTCTGGTGTTAGAAACTGACCCATCCTTCATTCTATCTGAGAGCAGAAAGGTGGTTGGTGTGTGGTTGGTGTTGATGATCAGTGGTGAGTACCCAATGATATACAGGAAGTGCTTGACAGCCCAGTAGGTGGCCAGAAGGTTCCTTTCACAAAGGCCATACTTCTGTTCCACTGGGGTCAAGAGCTGTGAGGCATATGCAATGGGTCTCAAGGTGCCATGCACCTTCTGAGCCAGCATTGCTGTCATGGCAATGTCGGAGATGGCACATTCCAGATGGAATGGTAGTGCTGGATTGGGGTTGACCAGAGCTAGGGCAGAGGCCAAAGCCTGTTTCAGTGACATCACAGCCTGGGTGTGTATAGGGCCCCAAGTCCAGGGTACATCCTTTTGGAGTAACTCATACAGAGGAGCAGCTTTCTGAGCAAAATCACAAATGAAATCTCTCAAATAATACACCATACCTAGGAACCTTCGAAGAGTTGCCACACTGATAGGTAATGGCAAGTCTTGCAATCCCTGTACCTTCTTCCAGGTAGGGCTTTGACCTTGGTCAGTTATTTTTAGATCCAGGAAGAGTACTTCTTTCTGACACAGTTGTGCTTTTGCTGGGTTGCATTTCAAGCCTGCTGTCTGATTGAGAGTCAGCAGTTCATCCAAGAGATCCAAATGTTGTTCCTGTGTGGCTGTTGCCAGCAGTAGGTCATCCACATATTGTAAGAGTCATTGGGGAGTAGAGAAACTCTCGAGGGCGTCCATCATGTGGAGATGGAACAAGGATGGACTGTTATGGAATCCTTGTGGCAAGCAAGCCCACGGGTACTGTCTTCCTTTAAAGGTGAAGGCAAACTTATATTGACACTTAAGGGCCAATGGCAATGACCAAAAACCATTGGAGATGTCCAGGGCACTTAACCATTTCAAATCAGGGGTCAGAAGTAGTAGCATATCTGGTGCTGATGCCACAGTTGGGGAGCAACTGGGGGTGACCTGATTCAGTTTCCTGTAGTCAATAGTAAGTCTCCAGGCACCTGTGGGTTTCTTCACGGGCCACACTGGGGAGTTGGCAGTGGAAACACAAGTTCTGATTACTCCTTGTTTGAGGAGTGACTTGATTATTTCTCTAAGGGAAGGCAAGGCCTCAGTTGGGAAAGAATTTTGCCTTTGCCTCACATGTGCTGGGTCTGGCACTTCGATGATGGTGTGCATTCTACCACAGTCATGCTAGTTGATTGCAAACATGTCCAAATGTCATTGCAAAATAGGGAGGAGTTTTGAGAAAAGTTCATGATTCTTGAACAAATCTATGACATCATGCTCTTTGTCATTGGCAGATATCGCTGCCACAACATGTGAATCAGGAATCAAAATAGTATGATATTGGCCCTGAATCTGTATCAGTAGCATGTTGGCTAGGTCCACCACACAGCTGTGTGGTGCAAGGTAGTCAATCCCTAGGATACTAGGATGATCATGCAGTACCATTAGTTGGAAGGTGTGTGAGGCCTTTAGATGGCCTAGCTCTACTGATAAGGGTTAAGAACGGTATGCAGGTAGTCTAGTACCATCAACTCCTGACATGTTGGTCCTCCATCCGGTGGACCAAGGGGATGTGTCCAGGTGTTCATCATGTAGCACAGATACAGCTGCACCTGTATCTAATAAAACTACTAGTAGGCGGCCCCCAACCTCGGCCTTGGTGCAGGGCCTTCCACTTGTATCCAAGACTAGCTTGTTTACAGTCCGGACTGGGGTCTGTAATTGTCAATCCGTACTGCTGGAAGCATGTAGAGGTTGGGCCTGGCTCATGTGAATCACTTCACCATGTTGCACTGATGCTATATAGGGAGGAGCTTCTGGGTTCAGGCCTGAATGGGCCTGAGGGCCTGTACCGCTGGTGTCCCCATGGCCGGTTGGGGCCTGGGTTTCCAGTTGTACTGCCACAAGGGCCTGTGCAGGAACATCATCCACCACAGAGCGTACTTGTCCCAGGAGCTCTCCGAATTTTTGATTCTCTTCAGCTATCTCCCTATATGTAGGGCCAGTTCTCTGTTGTTGTGGTTTACCTCTACCCTTATGCTTCCTGTTCTTATGCCAATTCCGGTTCCCACCCCATTGTTGTTGTTGTTGTGGTTGTTGTCAATAGGCCTGTTGGGGGTGTTGATGCTGGAGGGGCTTGCTGGTGTTGGGCCTGTTGGTGTTGGGCCTGCCCTTCCACTGTGTAGTGCGTCGTGGCCTCCGGAGCGGACTCCACAGCAGCTACTTTTTTGGAACTGGAGCCCAGATCACGGATATAGAGTTGATACACTCTCTCGGTTTTCCGAAGGATGTCAGCAAACCTATCCATATTGGGGTAGGTGGTCGGCTCTACCTTTTCTCTTACTGCTGGAATCATGTTCCTAAGGAACAGGGTCTTATATTCAATAAGATCTACATCTGCAGCTTCTTGTGCCAAGTGCTTTCCTGCTTGGTAGGCCATCCAGAGTCTCTGATGGTAAGTCGCTGGACTTTCCTTTGCATTCTGCTTCACTGGATAAGCAAGCATCACTCCTACTACACCTGGGCTGTGAGCAGAAATGAGCTCAGCTGCAACCTCGTCAAAGGCAGCGTTCCCATCCTGGTGAACAGCATCAGGGAGTTTGGCCCACAAACCAGGATCTATGGTCTGGCGTAGTATTTGGACCTGATATGCTGCAGCGAGGCTAAGCATCTCACATTTAGAATGCACCTTCCCCAAGTGACAGCTGAGGTTGTCAGACGGATTCATCCGACCGATGCTATCAGCAATTTGCTGAACGAGTAGGCCATTTGTAGGGGATTAGTGGGTCGCTCAGGCAAAGGTAGATTGTCTTGAGTGCCATCCAGGGCAGTTCAAGCTGCAGCTTCAGCCACAGTGCAGACAATACCTTTCTGAGTGCCAGCCTCTTGCAGAAGCTGCCTAATGTGGGTTTTAATAGCCTGTTTACTCCTCTCAGGAAGAGGCACATTGCCTATTGCAGTTTTAATCACGGTTTCTATCTCTTGCCTGTCTTCCACATTAATAATGGCTACCAGAGATGTCGTCGGGACCAGGCTTGGGCCTGCTCCCCCCATCATAGAGGCCACCATGTTGGTGTCTCCCATGATGAGCGTCACGACGTCGCCGACGTGTGACATGGGGAGTTGGGGCCGGGGGCCTGCCATGCTGTGGATGGCTGGGTGGGGTGTCTGGGCCATAGTAGGGGTGTCACTGGGTGTTGTACTGTGAAATGTCATCATCAGATAACTCCCCTTCTGATAATGAATGAAAGGCAGGGGCTACGCCTCCCATTGCCTTAACATGTCCAGCCAGAACCTCTTGCTGATGGTGCAGTTTCATCATCTTAGTTCTACATTCATCGTGACTCACACTTGCAACACCCATATCAACCTCATCTTGCTTTTGCTTTTGCGACACTCTATATGAGGCGCTCAATTCATGATTGTCCCTGTAAGACACTTCTAAATCATTACGTACCTGGTTTATCTCATCCTGCAGCTCACCCATTTCGTCACTCAACTGTGCATTCGCAGCACTCAGCAAATCATTCATTTGCACAGCCTGACTCTTATCCTGTCTCAAACTTTCACACTCCTGCTTCAACATACACCGTTCCTGTTCTCCAGCTTGAGCTGAATGATGCAATAGTGAATCCTTTTCATTTTGCAGAGTTTGGAGTTCAGACTCCAAGTTCTGCTGCAGTCTTATACATTCTGTTTCCTGCAAACCCATCTGTTGCTTAAGAGATGAAATCTGCAGATCAAGGGTATGAAACCTTGCTTCAGAGGCTTCCAAAGCAGCGTAGAGAGCCGCAACCATCAACCCTTTAGCATGACGCTTATTGGCTGATTGTCTCATCTCTGTATACTGGGTTGAAATCCCCAGTATAGGGTTTTTGGATTGACTTGTGCCCTGCATGAAGTCAGCCCATCTTCCATGGGAGGCAAGGAAGTTCAAGACATCGAGTCTCAGTTCTGTGCAGATATTTGATACGGTGGGCATTGCATGGGAGGGACGAAAATTCTAACTGTGAAAAAGGCACCGTGCTGCGTATCGATCCACAGCACGAGCACTTTATACACAGCCGTGCTACTGTATTAGTTGTAGGCTTGCAATTGAAAGCTGCTATGGAGTAGGTTGAGATGGCATCGACCACACCTGAAAAGACAGCCAGACTTTGCAAGATACTACAAACTGGTTTTAAAATGGGAGAGGTGATATGGGAGTGTACACCTACTGTCCCCATGGGAAAGGGAAAAGTTTAAGCAACAGGTGAAAACTTACAAACACCAAATATCACCTGCGCACGGTTGCCAATTTGTTAGGAGGTCTAAACCTCACTTTCAGATTCTTGATGATATTGGGAATGCAAGTAATCACAGACACATTGCATCAGAGTAATAAACAAGTTTATTACTACCAAAGGGATAAATCACAGTTGCCCTAAGCAGTTCTTACCAATACAAAACAGGAGCCATTGCTAGTGTTCCCTACACCTCGAGGTTTCTCTGTGTCTCTTGGGGTCTCTCAAGTCTCCGAGGTATAAGGCTTGTGCATTACATTATATACCTATGATAATTACTATGGTTACCAAAAGATAGAAACATTTCTAGTAATAGAGATGAGCCCTATTGACTAAATTAGAGGTGGCTCCACGATCCAAGATAACATTATACAATTCTGTAAAGTCATCAGTTTGAGAACAAGAGTTCTTATACAGAGTCTTACATATCTCAGTGTAGTGGTACAAATCACCAAAAGGTGGCAATGCATCTTACATATTATAATTACTCCAAGGACACAGATGTCCTGGAATCTTACAAGAAAGAAATACACAGAAAATACACAGCAGAATACATGTATTAGCAAGCAAAGTGCATTACAACAATATGCATCCATATCCTGACATCTACTCTTGTATGGTAGATGCCCTTAGCCCTATATGTTAGTATAACATGTACTTAAGTGCTAGCTGTCTACTGTGTACCTCTAAGAGTACCAGTTAGGGTGCAGGGACCTCATGTAACAGCTCCATTGTCATGTGTATGTGGGAGCACAGGGTCCAGAAGGCCCACACTCCCACAGACACATATCATTTTGTACAAATGGGCAGTTTGGTGGAAGCGCAGGGGCCCACCAGTACATACTATTTACTAGTTACATTACACTTCTGCAAAAAGTAAGAACATCCATTGTAAAAACATCATTAATGCAAAAGTTAGGATTAAAAGGACAAAAGTGGGGAAATGAGATGTTAGGGTTGAGCCCCTAACTCTTCCCCCCACCACCCTATCCTCCACACACCAACAGATGCTTGGGTGTGCCATGGGGATGTGAGACTTAACTCTCACCCCATACTGCTTTACTGTAGCATGTCAACCTGTTTACACATAGAATAGAGTGAGAGTTGAGCCTGACAACCCCATGGCACACCCCAGCGTTTTTTGGTGTGTGGAGGATGGGGGGGTGAGGTGGTGGGGGAAGGGGTTAGGGATTCAACCCTAATGTCTCATTTCCCCACTTTTGTCACTTTAACCCTAACTGATGCATTAACAAAGTTTTTGCAATGAACACGGTAGTGCCAGTATAGTTATTGTGAAAGGTAACTTCTATGTTAAACCCGAATTTGTGAATGTTAATAATTTTGGAACCATTCAAAGGATTTGCATGAAATGTGGCATGCATAATGGTTACGGGTATATCTCTTGACCTGCCAATTTTTTGTGAAAAGTGGTAGTGTGGTAACTGAGATATAGAGTGTTGAAAAAAACAGACAAATCCATGTTTTTTGACATTTCTTTGTCCACTTGGATCTCAGAAACAGTTTTAGGTTGCGGTCTGAAATTCTCAGGGTAGAAAGCCTGTGCCTCACAGATGTGCCTTTTGAAGGTTTAGTGAAAAAATATTAATCCGTTCAAAAGTTATTAAACTTTAAAGTTTCCCATAATAGCCCATGGGTGGCAAATATGATCTGAAAGTGAAGACAGGTAAACAGCACCAAAAACCAGTTTCTTTGCACACTTCATAGCAAGAAAAGGGTTGGGGCTTTTGAGCTGAAATTTGCAGGGTGGCAAGCCCGTACCCTACAGATGTGACACATGTTCCATAGTTACAGCACTCCAAAGCTGAGAATTGTTCCATAGGATAACAAGGTAATGTCTATGTTATACCTTAATGTTTGAACATTAATAACTTAGGAACCATTAAACGGATTTGCATAAAATATGGCTTGCATACTGGCTAGTGATAGGTCTCTTGACCTGTCAGATATTGTGGGAATCCAGTGTGTGGTTTCTGAGATATAGTGTTGAAAAAACAGAAAATTCTGTGTTTTCTGACATATCTTTATCTAACTGGATCTCAGAAATGGCCTTAGGTTGTGGTCTGACATTTTCAGGGAAGAAAGCCGTTGCCTCACAGATGTGCCTTTTGAAGGTTTGGTGAAAAATATTAATCTGTTCAAAAGTTATTCAATTTTAAAGTTTCCCATTATAGCCTATGGGGAAACAATATATGATCTGAAAGTGAAATCAGTTAAACCCCACAAAATACGGTTTCTTTGCCACTTCATAGCAAGAAAATGGTTAGGATGTTTGAGCTGAGATTTGAAGGGTGGCAGACCCTTTCAGCACAGATGTGCCCATTGTTGATTTGGTGAAGAAATGGACACCAGTTCTAAAGTTACAGCACTCCAAAGTTGTGTATGTTCCCATAGGATAACATTGTGGTGGTCATGGTGCCTTTCGGTGGCTGTATCTTGAAAACTGTTTGAGATACAGACTTTTTACTAAGTGCAGCTAAGCACACTTGGAGGTGGCCAGGCCATGAATACAACTGTGAATGAATTTTTTCCAAAGTTCCTATGGTTCCTGAGATATTGCAACTTTTGCAGCACAAGGGTTACCTGGAATAGCTCTGGTCATGTGCTAAGTCTCTGTGCTTATGGGTACATGGGAATGGGCCCTGCACTCCTACATTTGGATGCCATTATGCAATAATGGGAGCACAGGGCCCTACATTATGTAGTAGTAGGAGCACACGGAGATGTGATGTCATTAAAATGTTAGTACACTTTTGTATAGATGGGACTGCAGAGCCCACTGGGCCCTGCTCTCCCACATGAAAATCAGAGACAATTACAAAATGTATGCATGATTGAAGTGCAGGGCCCAGAGGGCCCTTTGCTCTCACAACCCCATATAAGTAACATTACACCTTTCTCAAAAATAAGGTACATTCATTGCAATAAACATTGTTAATGCATCAATTAGGGTTGTCATTACAGCAACAAATGTTTAGAAATGTGATGGTAGGGTTACCAGCCTACCCCCAACCCCCAATCTCCACACACCAACAGGCATCGGGGTGTGCCTTGGGGCCATCAGGCTTAACTCTCACCCCATTGTCCTATACTGTACCACTCAGCTTCCTTACAAATGGAATGTGATGAGACAACCCCAAGGCACACCCCGATGCCTGTTGGTGTGTGGCGAGTGGGAGTGGGGGGTAGGGTTGGTAACCCTAACTTTGAATTTCCAAACTTTTGTCACTGTAATGACAACCCTAACTGATGCATTAACAAAATTTTTGCAATGAATATAAATAAATATATATAGAGAGAGAGAGCGAGAGAGAGAGATATTCAGACCTAAGTAACAGATTAAAATACGATCAGAAAATGTTGACAAAAAAATCGACAAACTCTAGAACATCATTCAGTTTTAAAGATCTGAGTAAACTGAGATCATATATCTATCTTGCCTCTTTCTGGAGGAGGGTTTGTTTTAGAGGTCTGTTACCTTTGACTAATTTCTACAATTGTATTCATTGCTTTATTAAATTGCATGATAAGGCATTGCTCAGCATGCTGGTGGCCTGAGTTGATACCCCAAGCCTTGGACAGGAAAATTGGAAGCCATCTGAAATGGCTAAGGTGGGTCAATGACAATATTCTCCTCCTTGGAGGAGGATCTTGACCCATATTATTATTATATCAGCTCCTAGCTATGACTTGGCAGTGGTGTGTATGCTGCTGTAGGTGGCCACACATTGACTCATCCTCCCCCTATTCAGATAGAGTTTTGCTTTTTCTAACTCTAGTTTATTGGGAACAGTGTTAGGAGATGATCTGAGAATGAACACTCCACATACAAGTCACCCATATGAGTTCAACGCAAATGTTTTTACTCCTTATTCTTTAATGAAGGGGATGTGAACTCCTTCCTGGATGGAATGAATGGGCAGCAGCATGAGAACCCAACATGAGATGGTGACCACACAGAGTGCATTCTGAATGATATCAAATTAGCACTCATAAAATTGGAGTGAGCAGCTTTGAAAGCACTCTGTCAGCATATCTGGCAGTGACCAGGATACCAAGGGGATTGAGGTTTACCAAACAACCAGCCTTTGGTAAAGAAAGAGAGCCCTTCCTTAAGGGGTGGCAGGCCTACCTACTTGAATCTGCAGCTGGACTGGTCAGATACACCCTAAAGGATGCAGAATATGTATAAAGAGTGGTAAAAACATGAACTTATAGAAAAATAAAAAATGCACTTAAATTTGCCACACATATGGAGTATCACAATTACAGGATGCAATTGGAGCAGACAGTGAAAATGCATGACCTGCATATTAAAAGAACAAAGGAGAGAAAATTTGAAAGGGACAGGCTTGACCATTTGGAAGGGTGCATATTTAATTGGTCCAAAAAAGCAAGGTGCCCAGCCAAGATTGATTTTAAAGAAAAAGACACCCCTGATAAGGATGCCTTTACAAGTGGATCAGAACTGGAAGAAACAGCAGGCAGCATCAATGAAGGAAGAATTTTTTTTAGATTGAAGCCAGGAGGAAGAAATTCCCCCAAACCAACAGGCAATGTCATACATGACAAGGAAGAATCAGCAAGAAACATACCCAGTGAGAGACAACAGACAACAGGAACCTGCCATATACCTCCCACAGTGGGTACTACAGAGAAGCCCAAGAGTAACATACTTTACAGAACCAGGACCAGGAGAGGCACAAGGGGAAAGGAAAGAGGACCAGTTTTGTTAAGACACATATCATTGGAGCAATCATGGAACCAGAATACACAGAGGATTGAGATACAACAGAGGACCCAGGGGGGTGGGAGAGAAGGTAAAACATTCTATTGTTGTTAACATCTCACAATATGAACTATCAGAGACATAAATTAATGTTTTAGAAAGGAACTCTCATGCATTTTTAACTAACAGAGCTAAGGAATTTGACCTAATGGTGAATCTACACAAGTCTGTGAGGAACTTAAACTTAAAAGTACTGTATGGAGATCCTCACCAGCAAGCCCCCCCCCCCAATCTCTTCTATCAATCTCTGAGAATGAAGCATCTGGGAACTTGATGGGTATACAAGGGAACTATGAGAACATGAGTCAACTAAAAAATGAATCCTCATTTATACCCCATGACCATTCAGTGGCTATCTTTGAAGAGTTGTGCACACAGGACATTAAAAAATTAATGACAAATCTACCTCACCAGAGATATCATAAATAATAATAATAATAAAAAATGTATTTATAAAGCGCCTTTCAACTTACCAAGGTGCTGAACACATTAAGACCCTAACATCAATATATAAATCCAAAAATACATTTAAATAAAAGCATAACATAAAAACATCATAACTGTACTGTTGAGAAAAGGGCAGCTTTGGAGAAATTGTCAAAGAATTCAATGATTGTCATCAAACAGGAAGACAAGGCAGGAGGGGGGCTATCATGGGAATGAACATGGACAAATACAGATGTAAAATGCTGATACAGCTCAGTGATAGGAATTTCTATGTACCTTTGTCTTATGACCCCACTGGAAAATTTAAATCTGAAGTTGATTGTCTCCCATATGAAATGTTTATCCATGCTAAAATCTATTTCTTTACAGTCAGGCACCCAGTCTGAGCCATGATTTACAACCTGTCAAAAATCCACAAGGACTTGGAGAGCCTTCTAGCAAGGCCAATAGTATTGAGTCTGGGCACACTAATGGAACCTCTCACCAAGTTTATGAATGAACAGATAAAACATTTTGTGCAAGTGGCACCTAAGTACATAAGGGACACTATGCACATCCTACAAATTCTTGAGGATGTGCATGTGGACCCAGAATGGCATCAGGTCACACTTGGCGTTACAGTACTGTATACAAGTATCCCACACCAGGAGGGTCTTAAAGCTTTACTGTAAAGTGAGGTGGTATATATACCAACTATGACCCCTTGTATATCAAGTTTATTTTAAACCTGACAGAAAAAGTTTTAAAATGTAATGCATTTTTGTTTGACTGACTGTTTTATTTACAGATAAAGAGATAAAGAGTATGGTGGTGGGTGCAATGTTTGTACCCACCTACGCTAATATATTCCTTGCCCAATGGAAGCAGAGATATATCTATATGGAGTATAACCATTCAGAGAGGAACTGGATTTGCACAGAAAATACACTGGTGATCTTCTGATCATCTATAAAGGAACTGAAAATGAATGACATGAGTTTATGGGGTATTTAGAATCTTCAAATTGCAATTTAAAATTTGCAGTGACAGCAAGTCAGACCGAAATAGACTTTCTTGCTTTACATATAGTAAAGGGCGGTACAGGGGAGCAAGAGGTGCATAGAGTACCAGCTTATTTCGAAAACCCACAGATAGAAATTCTACATTACATTATATGATTTGGCATCCCAGACACATGATAGAAAATATCACTACAGGACAAATGATAAAACTTAGCAACTGCACAGAGGTGTCTGCATATCAGGAAGGGATGGACACCATGATTAAAAAATTTCAGAGGAGGTGGTAGAGAAAAAAAAACAACAAATATGTTGCAGGTGATACCTTTTATTGGACTAACAAAATTATTTCTAAGACTAGCTTTTGAGAGATAAAATCCTCTTCCTTAAGTCAAAGTGGAAACAGGTGAACAGCATGACAGACATAGAGGTTGTACGTGGATTCAAAACATAGACTAGCAGTTTACACATCAAAGCCTTACAGCCAATTCATGCTTCTTATAAACAGAAAGACTTTAATTGTCATTAGAGTATGTCTATTGAAGAGCTCAACTTGTAAGATCAAAGGGAAGTTTAATTTTACTCTAGCTGTGGACCATGAATTAACATTTGTAAAATATCAAGACAAGAAAGAAAAAAAAATACATACCATTATCTTTAGATGGTAACTAGTAAAAGAGCCAAAGGGTGCTGACATGGGGGTTTAAAAAGAAACTCTGAAGCACTGTTTTAAGCATAATCACTGGTAATGTACTAAAAAACCAACATCTTAATAAAGTCCTTTTTTTATGATATACAATGACAAATGTCTTGCTAAGGCCAGTGCCAGGATCTAGCATATGCAGAGAATGGATCTACTCACTACACATAATCGAGTCAGAAACACAGATAATAAACACTTGAATTTTGTCATGACTTTTACCCCACAAAACTATAAGATTAATGAAATATTAGGGAAGCAATGGAATATCTTAAGCACGGAGTCACAATTGAAAAAGTGTGTGAAAGTCCCTCCACAGATCACATTTGGAAGGCGCTGAAATATAGAAGACAGGGTAACAACCAGTCATTTAGTGCAACCTAATATGACAGAATGGAAACCGCTCCCTAAAGGTAATTTTAAATGTGGCTCATGTACTTTCTGCAAATATATCAGAGAAGGTGACAGATTCAGGGACATGTAAACAAATAAACTGTATCAAGTGAATGCTTTTATCAATTGTCAGACATAACAAGTGTTCTATAGGGCAGTGTGCACTTGTGAATATTTCTACTGGGGGAAAACAAAACAAAAATTTAAACTACGCATTGGGGAACACTTAAGGATGATACAGCGTGAGGCCAAAACAAATGCACTGGCAATTTATATTAAATCAAATGAATCCCAACAAACATTTACCTTTCAAGGCTTGAAGAAAATCACTTTACCAATGAAGTGGGAGACATAGATCAAATGTCATTGAAGTGGGAACATTTTGGGCAATTTATGTTAGGGGCCGTGAATGGTTGAGGTCTTAATGACCCCTTCTAACTATCACCGTATTTATGAATAGGACATTTCAATGCTTACTAACAATGTGTTTTAACAGATGTTTTAACATGCACTATCAAATACTTAGTACTGTTAAAAAAAAATTGATGTTATATATGTATTATGTACCTATAAAAATATTGCTTTGCCCTGATCATTTCATTTACCCCCATTCCTTGTTCTCCCCCCCCCTCCCTTTACCCACAGGTCTATGTATTGAATGTAATTATTGGCATTTTAGAATGACTGCTAAGTAATCATTGAAAGGATTGATTAAATAATGTGTGTTTGACCTTGTAATTAAAATGTTAAGTATGTCTAGTATGGATGTGATAAATGCCTTGTACCAAAGTTATGTACTAGCTTGTGGGAATTCCCTCGTGCTATGTTTACAGTAACATATAAAGATCCTTTGGTACAAGTCAGTAGTATGCCATGATAAAGAGCCTGTTTAGACCTAAAATGTTCCTCCAAAAATGTGGAGTGTTTTTATTATTTTTTAATAAATTATTTAAGCAACAGAAAACAGCCTTGTTTTAATTCCTGTGGGGTACCTTAGCATGGTCTAACCAGGAACTCTCATTGAAATGAATCCTATGATGGGGCTTGATCTTGGTTTTTCTAGAGTCTGTCTTCACTTTTGCAAGCATCCACAGATATCCCACACTAAACTGAGCATGTGTAATCTCATTAAAATCTGTTGAATTGTTGCAAAGATATTAAAGTGCAAAATTTGGAGTTTAACATTGAAGGGCCTACTTAACCATAACTATAGGGGTGCAGTCACACCCAGTAATGTGTATATATATATATATATATAAAATACTGGCCCGCTTACGCCAGTATAGTTAGGGTGAAAGTGCACGTCTATGTCAAAGTTCAGACTTTGAGGGTTAATAACTTTAGAGCTGTTCAATGTATTTACATGACATTTGGCAAGTTTAATCTCTAGAGGTCACTCTCTAGACCTGTCAAACTTGGTGGGAATCCATTGAGTGGTTTCTGAGATATGACGTGTTGAAAAACAGAAAAATTAGGATTTTTTGATGTTTCTTCATCATCCTGGATCTCAGAAATGGCATTATACTGTGGGCTGAAATTTTCAGGGTAGAATGCCTTTGGGTCACAGATGTGCCTTTTGAATGTTTGGTGAAAAAATATTAATCTGCTCAAAAGGTATTAAAGTGTTTAATTTCCCATTATTTCCTACGGGAAATGTTAAGTGTTTAGTATGAAACTGAGATTTTCGCAAATAAGGCAGATTTGTGAAAACAAGAACTCCAGAGCAAAGTAATATATTTTCACCAAACCAGCAAAAGGCACATCTGTTAGGCAAGCCCTCAGTACCCTGAAAATTTCAGAGCAAAATTGCAAGCCATTTCTTAACCCCATAGTGACAAACAATTCTGTAAACCTCCCAGTACGATGTTATCCTATCAGAAATCAACCAGAATTCAGATCTGTAGAACTCCAAGCCAAAGTAATATATTTTCACAAAACCAGCAAAAGGCACATCTGGGGAGTAAGCCCCTTCTTCCCTGAAAATTTCAGTCCAAAATTCTAAACTGTTTCTTTGCTATGAGGTGACAAAGAAACAGCTATAGAAAATTTCTTTTTTGACAAATTGCAATCAAGAATCCTGTTTCACAATCAAGAATCCTGTTTCATGATCAGAGCTTCTGGGCCAGGTACTTCTCATACATCAGACCCACCTTCTGGGCTCCCCTGCCAGGACCACTCACTAGATGCAAATAGGTGCCTTTTGGACCCCTTACCTCTCAAGTCCATACAATGCGCTAGCCACACAGGGGATACAAATGCTATGAGGACTGAAACACCAAGAGAGCATGTAAGTTATGCCAGCCTTTTTAAAAAAACAGCTGAGGCAGTGAAAAGGCACTATGCTGTAAAAATTAGGTACAGGGAGGGGGTTACCAGTTTTTCCAGATAGACAATATGTGGGGAAAGAATTGATTAAAACATCTCTACAGTTCAGCCCTGCAGATGTTTATGCTTTTATTCACACTCCTAGTGACTTTAATTTTGATGTGAGCTTTTTGCCTCAGCAAATGTTGGACAAGTTTTGGGCCTTATACCCTAAAGTTCATGACACTCCATTATGGGCTCATTTTTCTTGCTGTCCCCCTCACAAAGCCTACATTTAAGACAATCACAGTTCTTTTCAATAATGAGGGATGTTTCAGACATAATTTACTGGTTGAAACAACATTGTGATATACAAGGTACCCCAGAACCCATCATAGATGACAAGGGATTTTGGACAGGAAGGTGGAAATTCAATGTGCAACTTTGCCAAAAAGACTTTGAGATGGAGCATCTCCCTAACTGTTTTTTTCTGGGGTGGGACAGGAGCATCCTTTTCTGTCTGGGTCAGCCACAAATGTGTTATCAATATGGTTCAGAGGATCACTTAAATCATGAATGTGACAAACTGAAATCTTTGCAGTGTGGAGCAGTGGGTTACACATGTAATTTTTGTAAAAGTCCACTGAAATGCAACCTTTGTGACTTGACAGATCATGCTTTTAGCCATTATCCTTGAGCAGCTCATAATTCCTCCGACTATGGTGAGCAAGATGTTTATATCCACACTGCTACCAAACCCTTCAGGACCCAACAAGCAGCACAGGACTGTAAGCAAATGTGCCCTAGCAAAACCCCCACCCCCACCTGGCCCAGTTACAGAACAGTCTACGAGAGTGGAATCACACAACATTTCAAGACCACCTCAATCTACTGAAAATCTTTTGGTAACCTCAACCCCTATGGAAAATCCATCTCAGGAGAAAAGGGATATGTCTTCACTACCCCCCCCCCAAAGAGGACATGGTACTTGTTACAGGGAAAGGGAAGTGGCCTAAGTCAATGAAAAAAGATCACTCAACCCAGTCCTCTCTACAGAAAATAGATTTGAGGCCTTTCACACTTGGGGTGATCTTATGGATGAAGAGGAATCTGGTGTTTCAGCCCCCTCTTCCCAGATTGACCTCAGCTCTGAAAAAGAAGTTGAGAGCCCTGCTAAGGCATCCACAGCCAAGAAGAAATGACAGACTAGAGCAGTGACTATGAAATCTTTCATCTAACATTTCCTTTCTCCTGATTCACATTTATCTTTTGAATCTTTGAATGTGAACAGTATAAAGTCTGACTTGAAGCGGAATACGACTTTTGCAGTTTTACAGCAGTTTCAACAACATGTTTTTTTTTTTTGCAGGACACAAGAGTTAATACCCATTCAGATGTGTAAAAGGTTAAAGATTACTGGTTATGGGGGGACTCTGGCCCATTGGTGAAGATATTTGCAGCAGGCTGGGAATTGGTTTCAGATCCAAAGATATCACAATTCTAAAAATGGTAGACATAACCCCGGGCAGGGCCCTCCTGCTAGATATTATCAATAAATCTCAGATTTACTGTCTGATTAATATTTACACCACTCAAACAAAGGCTGCCAGAATTGTTCTTTTTTAGTTAATTCAACAATACCTTCACACTGCTAAGGCTGTGATGATGGGGGAGATTTTAATATTCGACTCTTACATTCAGATAGAAGTTGTTTTACCACAAAAACATATTGTGATGCAGCTTTCCTAGGGAATATTGTCAAACAAGCAGGTCTGGTGGATGCCCATGCGACCCTGATGAAAAAGCCAGCTCACACCATTTTTAAAGGACTGTTGTCCTCTTGGATAGATTTTTTCTTTTCATTTTCTAGACTTTTGATATCCCATCCGTGTATTTTACCTATTGAATCTTCTGACCATTGCTTAATAGGTATAAAGCTTGCTGCACATGTCAATAATACAATGGGACTCGGGGTATGGAAAATGAATGCTAGCCTTTTAAACAAAGAGGATTTAGTAGCAGAATTTTCATTGGTCTTACAAGATAGCTTGTAGGTTATTTGTCTTTATGATAGTTTCCTTGAGTGGTGGAAGGACAGTAAAATCTGGATCCAAACTTTTTTCAAAATTAAAGCTAAACAGAACTCAGCCATTTCCAACAATAGATACAATATTCTCTGGAACCAGTTTCAGAAATTGCTGTCATTATAATACTCTTCAGGTACAGACTTTTTTCCCCAGATAGCCGAGCTCAAGAAAGATGATAGAATCACTTCTGAAGGAAAGAATTGCTGAGTACCTAGAGTCCAGTGGGGAACAGGACCCAAGGTAGCATGGATTCACAACAGGAAGGTCATGTCAGACAAATCTAATTGATTTCTTTGACTGGGTGACCAAAGTCGTAGACCAGTGAGGGACTGTGGACATGGCCTACCTATACTTCAGCAAGTCATTTGACACAGTCCCAAACAAAAGCTTAATAAATAAATTAGCCAGCCTGGGAGTGGGTCCCAGGGTGGTAGCCTGGGTAAAACACTGACTGGACAACAGGACACAGAGGATAATAGTAAATGGAGTCCACAGTGAAGAAAGGGAGTTATTAGTGGGTACCACAGGGTTCAGTACTGGGGCCGGTCCTCTTTAATGTCTTTATAAGTGACATTGCAGAGGAACTGGAAGGGAAAGTATATCTCTTTGCAGATGACACAAAGATCTGCAACAGGGTTGATACACAAGGTGGGGAGAAAAGGATGAAAAGGGACTTGGCAAGGTTGTAGGAATGGTCAAATATATGGCAGCTTAGATTCAATGCAAAGAAGTGCAAAGCAATGCACCTGGGAAACAAAAACCAAGGGGAAGAGTACACAATGGGGGGTGAGATACTGACAACAAAAATGGAAAGGGACCTGGGGATAGTCATATCAGATAACCTAAAAGTGGGACAGCAATGTGAGAAGGCAGTAAGGAGGGCTGGGGGGATACTGGGATGCCTTGAGAGAGGCATTACCAGTAGAAAACAGAAAGTTGTCCCTCTGTACAGACAGTTGGTAAGGCATCTGGAGTACTGTGTACAGTTCTGGAGACCTCATCTCTGCAAAAACATAGACAGGGTGGAGGCTGCTCAGAGGAAGGCAACCAAAAGGTTGCAGGGTCTGCACTAGAAGACATATGAAGAAAGGCTAAAGGAGCTTAAGATGTATAGCCTCGAGGAAAGGAGGGAGAGGTGGGACATAATAGAAACTTTCAAATACCTCAAGGGAATCAACAAAGTCCAAGAGGGTAGCATCTTTCAGAAAAAGAGATGTGCAAGAACAAGGGGGCACAATTTGAAGATAGAGGGGGGACATCTCAGAGGTAATGTGTGGAAGTATTTCTTCACAGAGAGGGTTGTAGATGCATGGAACGGCCTTCCTGAGAAGGTCATGGAGTCAAAAACAGTGGGGGAATTCAAGAATGCATGTGACAGACATTAGGCAATTCTAGTGGGGGGTAGGAGGAAGTAGGCTGTTGGTTAACTAGGATCTGCAGCTTATCCATTAGGTAGGGACAAGGGCAGACTAGGTGGGCCAAGCAGCCCCTATCTGCCATCAAATTCTATGTTCCAATGTGTTCCTTTCAATATGACATGTACAGAACTTTAGAGTACAGACAAAAGTTTGGAACGAGAGACACAGCTTCTCAAGTGAACCCTTTTGCAGACAAAAATTGCATTACCAGTATGCTCTCAGAGGGAGGTAAGTAGACCACCATTTGCACTTTCTAAAAGAGGTTTATCAGCAAGTACACATCCAATTTGGTTCCCCCTTCCAAGGGAATAAAAATATGGATTTGTTTCTACAAGCTGCCAACTTGCTTCAGCTTACAGAACAGCAATGCCAGGGTTTACTCTCCCCCTTCCAGGTGGCAGAGGTGGGTGAGGTCATAAAGCACCTACAGAAAGGTTCTTCACCTAGGTCTGATGGGCTCCCAGGAGAACTTTACCAAGTTCTATGGGAACTTTGCCTCCTGGAATTGACCAATCTATATAATGCTTTCCTTTCCTCTGCAGAATTAACACCTACAAGGTATGACAGCCTGTTAATCTATCTTCAAAAAAGGGTAATAGTGCTAATTTGGGTAATTGGCGTCCAATAACCTTGTTGAATTTTCATTTTAAAATTCTAACAAGGTTACTGTGCAAAAGACTGGGTTCTATACATCCAGATATTATAACTACAGCACGATTCTGTTCCATAGCTGGCTGACAGATTTTGGATCGCCTCATACTTCTAAGAGAAATTTTTGAGGCAGGTAACACTGACAAGGTTGCAGGGTACCTGATTAATCATGACTAGACTAAGGCCTTCGACAAAATTTCCCATGATTTGTTATGGCTCACTTTAAAATCATATGGGTTTCCTGTAGGTTTTAATTCATGGATAAAGTTACCGTATCAATCTGCTTCTTTTAGACCCTACATAAATGGGAGGTTGAGGGACTCCTGTCAGTTTATGTGGGGTCTATGACAGGGTTGTCTGCTGAGCTCACTTTTGTATTTCCTGACCATTGATCCCCTCATCCAGATTTTAAATCTCTCTTCCAGAATTTTAGGGGTACAAGACCCTCAGGGTGTCACTGTCAAATCTGTTGCATATGCGTATGACATGTGCATTTTACTACAGAAGGGTAGCTCAGGGGACTTAGTGATTGTGGCACATACACATTCAACAGTGGCAGAGATCAATGTTTTCAAAAGCTACTGTATAACTACTGGCCATCCTAATGGCCAGAGACAACAGGTGGTGAACATTCAGGTGGACCATGCACCTCTCAAGCTTTTAGGTATATTCTATGGGGAAGGGGACATGGCCACCTATAACTGGGAGAAACAAATTACGAAAGGAAAACAAAGTCTTATTATGGAACAAATGGAGAATGAGGAAATTAAAAAGGATTCTTCTGAGTAAACAATATTTACTTCCAATTTTCTTATATTTGAGTTATGTTTTTCCCCCACAGAAGTCCTTAGAAACTGGAGTGCTGAGTTGTTTTTTTCAATGTGTCTGGGGTAGCAGACTAAACCCCATTAAAAGAGGACTCTCTATTTACCCCTGAAGTTTGGTGGCTCTGGAATGGTGCACCCAGTGGTTTTCTTCCAGATGATTTTTATTTTTTCAAATTTACTACCAGTCTTACGCACCTTCGAGTATCTTGGGTAGGATGGTTGAGACCCTCTTTACAAGAAATTCTTCAGGAATGGGAGTCTGGACATTTTGTTCATAAGGACAAAAGAAAGATGAAATTGAATGCTTCCTTTAATACCTGCTTTGATTATATAAAACTATGACCACTATCCCCTAGGTCAATTCTTATGTCCACTTGAAAAAAAATGTATGAGCAGATAATTGATGAAAAATATTTAATTTACCGTGAGTTTTCACAAAGACCTAGCTCAGAGGGCAAGCAAATAGAGAATATGCTTTTATAGAAAAGATTCCCCCCAGAATGTGGGATGTTCATTGGTTATGCGCTCATAACAAGCTCATTGTTAAAGGTAATCTGAGGCATAAGGGTATGGAGGAAAGACACTACCCTAGATCTTCCTTTCCTCTGGTCAATGAAACTATGAAGCACTTGAATTTCCAATATCCATTCATCAAGACATTCTGGTTTGATATAGACAAAAGATGGAGTCATCCTTTCTTTCACATCTCTCCCCCGATACTTTATTCTTAAATGTTTTTCCACTAGACAGGAAAATGCACTTCACTAGTTCAGTTAGAGTTGTCTTATCCTGTTTTAAATACTGGATGTGGCAAGTACACTGCAGGCTAGATTTGCAGCAATTATTACTGACCAGTGAAGAACTGACCCAAATGATCTTGCAAGAGATATTGCAAGTAAAACAATCTAAACAGGGTAACCTTCCTAACAGAGTTTTTGTGCAATCCTGGGCCTCACTATCATGGCTGATTTATAAAAAACAGAAGGGTTGGTCTCCTTTTCTGTATGTCAAGTTTCATTCTGATCCTTGCTTGCCTACAATAAGTGGCTTTAACGTAGTCCTTGATTATTTTTATGTTTCTTTTACATTAACTAGATCCTTGCTGTTATTAGGATTATGAGCATTCACGTTTCCTTTTTCAGAGTTTTTTCTTTTGTTTTTTTATGTTTTAGGTTTGAATGTATTTTTGGCTTGTTATAGGGTTGCATCTGCATGAAATTTCTTTTTTGATAATGTGTTTCTAAATGTCCATATTCCCCCACTTCTGTAGTGGGGGGGTCCACCTTATGCACTCAGTTATTAGTCTTGGTGGTATAAATAGTAATTTTGTATGAATATATGATGTAATATGTATTCATGTTTACCTTTTTTCCTTTAGTATTATGATTTAGTATGAAGTAACACTTTTATGGATGTATTTTGCTTTTTAAGTTTTAATAAAAAAAACTCCTACTATTTTCAAGAAGTGCAATGGGATCTTTAATATCCACCTGAACTACCACCAGAACAAACAGATAGGACCTCAGTTTAACATCTCATCCAAAACAGCACAGTGGTTTACCAACAGAGTGGTGTCAGTATGGAACTCCCATCCTGAGAACGTGGTTTCTTGTCAATCATTGGATAGTTTAAAAAAAAAAGCATTAGATAAGCATATTGGCCCAAACACATGTAGGTATTTCTACTAATCTAGTGGTGAGTCCAATAGGTCTACACAGACATCATGACTTGTAGCATACTTATGATCCTATGAAAGACAGCATCTCAGGTGTGCAGCACCTCCCTCATGCTGCACTGCTGTGTCAGTACTGGGATTTAGCCCCAAGTGCCTGGTGTGGGGACAGAACCCACAGCCTTCTGATCTCCCGGCCTCAAAGGTGAGTATACTATCTGCTGAGCTACTGACACTGATGCACATTATAAACATTTCTGACCAAAATTACACACCATTTTTGTGCAGTGCAGTGACAGAATTTGACAAAAAATTATAATTTACGCATTGTTTGAGATTCTGTATCTCCACACCAATGCATCCAACTGAAACTAAACATAACACATCAAGAGGCCTTTGGTCCCTGATGGAGCATGCCAAATTGCATGCAAATTGCCAGAATAACTGCAAAGCTATTAAAGCACAAAATATTCAGTTTAACATATAAATGAAGAAATATTTTGACAAAAATCGGTGATTTACACATGTTGGGACTCCATATCTCCACACAAGCATATCCAACTGAAACAAAGTTTGCCACATCAAGAGGGCATTATCCCTGATGGGAGTAAGCCACATTGCATGCCAATCGACTGAACGGTTGCAAAGTTATTAAAGCACAAAATATTCAGCTTAACAGACGTAAAGAAAGAATTTGAAAAAAGCAGTGATTTACTCAATTTGGGACACCATTTCTCCACACTTAGACATCCAACTGGAAATCAGCTTTCCACATAAAGAGATCTGTTGGGCCTGATGGGGCATGCCAAATTTCATACAAATACCCTCAATGGTTGGAAAGTTACTAAAGCTCAAAACACTCAGTTTAACACAGAAGTGAAGAAAGAGTATGACAAAACATGGTGATTTATACATTTTAGGGCTCCATGCTCCACACCTTCACAACCAACTGAAACAAAACTTGCCACATCAAGAGATCCTCCTTCCTTAATGGGACATGCCAAATTTCATGAAAATCACCTGAAAAGTTGCAAAGTTATTAAAGCACAAAATATTTAGTTTAACATAGAAGTGAAGAAAGAATTTGACAAAAAAGGTGATGCACACATTTAGGGACTCCATGGGCCAGATATTCAAAACTTTGCCCCGGGGCAAAATTAGCACCGCCCGGCGGGCAAACTTAGCCCGGAGCACAGAGCGAGCTATATTCAAAAGGAATAGCCTAGGGCAAACAGCTTCTGAATATAGTATGGGAATGAGGCCGGGCAAACTGGGCTGGGAGTGCAGGGCAAACTTAGCCCTGGAATAAGACAGCTCTGAATATGACAACCAGGAAGTGCAAACCACAACAGCAACACAGTGCTGGCAGTGTGAAGGTGAGTGAAGATGAACTATATGGCCAATGTGTGTGCCAGCAAATGCATGGACCCAGTACAGCTGCAGGCAACAGTGTATGTGAAAGTACAGTGTGCAAAACTGTAAAATATTCCCCGAACTGTTAGCGCAGTGCTAACACGTTTGCGTGGGTTTAACGCAGGGCTAAACCGTTTGCTCGGAGCAAACGCGTTTGCCTGGAGCTAAACTTTGCCATATTCAAAAGTGACATGCAAATGAGCCTACTTAGGTAGTCTGTGGGCATACATCCAGATTAGCATCTCATTATGACCTGATTTGCATGCAGTTTGCACCGACTAACTGTTTAGCCCCTGCGCTAAGCTCAGATCAGCATGTGTACTCACGCCAAACAGCTTGGGGAATATTATACAGTTTGAACCTACTTCCACATAGCGCTGCTGCCTGCAGCTGTACTGGGACAACAAAGCATAGGCACAGATGGTGGTGGTGCTGCATGCAACTGTCACATTGTAGGTCATGCTACAGTGCACAGCAGAAACTACAGTAGCAAGGGGGCCAGTAGTGTGTGGACACAGCATTGCTTCTGGTGTGTAGGGCAGTGATGATGACTGTACTATACACAGTGAGAACCCAACCTGCAGGTGTTTACTGACAGTGGACATTACTGTTATGCTGTTGTGTGACCCACAGATGCTGTACCTGTGGCATGGGATGCTCACAGTGACATGTACATTTTTGTCTTTGTGTGCTGTGGCAGTTGTACAGCTGTGCGATATGTGGCCGGGGGTCATATATTATCCGAAAGGCATACTGGTGTTGGGGTATTCCCAATACTGGCTCATGTGCACTGCATGATGTGTCCCAGCCTTGTGGTCACATCTGGTCTGTGGCACAGCCTTGCCACCCATACATACTCCCCTCAACATCCTCCATGCCCACAGTGCTGCATGTGTGTGCTGGCATCTGTTGGTGTCCACAGAAGTGTGGTCCACAGGTGTGTGCTGTATGGCCACACTGCCATGCTGTCCATTGGCAGCAGGGTCACCACTTACTGCCTGGCATGGCTGGGACTGGTGGCAAATGATGGCATCATTGTGATGCCATCAGTTAGCAGCATGCTAACTGTAAGTTTGGCTTTATATAGGTGTCATATTTCTTTGTTAGGGTCACACCAAAACCCACGCTAAACCCACGCAAACACCACGCAATGCCATAGTGTCATGCAAAGCTGATTGCCCAGGGTTAAGACAAGCTTTTTCTGGGCGGTAATGTACACCATGGTAAGTGTCACGCTAAGTCGCGCAAAACCACTTAGCGCGGCGCTATTCGCTGAATATAGCATTGTGCCTGTATTCATGTCAGTTTTCCCCTTGCATACATTATAATTTTATGCAGCACTAATGCAGTTTGCCCGCACTATTTGGCCTTTTGAATATAGCAGACCCGCGCTAATCCCGCGCTAAACCTGCGCAAATGGTTTTTTGCCCAGTGCAAAGTTTTGAATATCTGGCCCCATATCTTTACATTCGCAACTCCAACTGAAATGAAACTTGCAACATGATGAGATCATTAGCCCCTAATGTTGCATGTCAAATTTCATACAAATTGTAGGAATGGCTACAAAGTTATTAAAGTACAAAATGTAATCAAAAATACTTTTTCAAGATAAAGAAACCCTGTTTTGCATGGCACATCTAATTTTATTTCTTAGGAAATAATGAGAAACTTTGAAATTGAATAACTTTTGAAAAAATGGATTCCAGCCATATTGGTCCTTGCAAAACAGGAGAAGATAGAAGTTTTGATACCTTTTATTGGACCAAGAAGTGTCTTGTTCTAAGATGGAATTATACATAAGCTTTCGGGGCCACACAGGTCCCTTCTTCAGGTGAATAGCAAAACTGAGCAATATAAGCACTTTTGAGCAAATTGATATTTTTTCACCAAACCTTCAGTATGTACCCAGCAAATTTCAGACCAAAACTCTAAGCCATTTTTGTGCAAAGAATCTGATAAAAAGTGGTAATTTTCACATTATTTGACCCTGCCTATCTCCGCATCAGAACATCTGACCATAACAAAACTTGCAAGATCAAGAGATTGTTGATTCCTGAAATAGCATACAAAATGTCATGTGAAATGGTCAAATGGCTGTGTAGATATTAATTTTCAAAATGTTAGGTTTAACAAAAAACTCACCATTGAACCCTTATATACAGGTACGACTGCACCTGTATAATTGATTATATATATATATGTGTGTGTGTGTGTATATATATATATATATATATATATATATATGTATACACATACATACATATAGATATGTATTCATTGAAAAAAACATCATTAATGTACTAGTTAGGGCTAAAGTGAAAAAAGTAGGGAAATGTGGCATTAGGGTTTCCAACCCTAACACCCCACCCCAGCACAGCAGGACTGAGGTGTGCCTTAGGGTTCTCAGACCTAACGCTCACCCCATTCCATCAGTTAATAAGCTGAGATGTGTGCAGTGTATGAGAATGGCATGAATGTTAGGCTTGAAAACCCCAAGGCACGCCCTACACCAACTGTGCTGCCTGCAGGGTGAGGGTGGGATGTTAGGGTTGGAAACCCTAATTCCAAATGTCACTACTTTTTTTGCTTTAACCATAACTAGTGTATTAGTGAAGTTTTTTTTACAATGAATGTCCTTACTTTTTGAAATAGCATAATCATATTCTTATTTGCCTGTGTGAGCACAGGGCACTCCTATGCATGCATAATTTTTCAGATAGCATAATCATATCCTTATTTTTCTGTGGGAATACAAGACATGGAGATCCCTGTACTCCAATCCCTCCATTCCATTCCATAAATAAATAAGGTAAGATGGATACAACATAGGATAATGAGGTGAGCATTAGGGATCACAACCCCTAAACACACCCCTTATGCCTGATCTTGCAAGCACAGTGGGGTAGGTTGATAGGCTTGGGAACCCAAAGGTTGTATTTCCATACTTTTGATGCTTCAACCTGAATGGTGCATTAACAAAGTTTTTGCAAATAATTTCCTTAATTTTTGAGAAGGTATAATCATAACCTTATTTGATAATGGGAGCAGTAGGAGGGCCCTGTGCTTCAACGTATGCACATTGTAATTGTCCCTCATTTCTATGTGCAAGCATAGGGACCTCTAGGCCCTGTGCTTCTATCAGTATACAGTGAGTGATAGGGCCCTGTGCTCTCATACATACCTATTGTACTTGTCCCTCATTTCCATGTGGGAAGTAGAGCCCTCCAGGCCATACACTCCCATCAGTCCATAGTGGGCAGTAGGGGCACAGGGCCCTCCAGGTCCTCTGCTCCCTTACATGCCTACTGTATGTAACTTCACTCATATGTGTGTGAAACTCCCATCAGTGCATAGTGTGTTGTGATACCACTCTGCCTTGCAAAAGGTCAGGTTCGTTGATATCTTAGGGAAAAGGAAAGAGCTGCACAGAAGTATGGGTGCTGTAAGACCAAAACTTTAGCAAACATCAGAAAAGGTCTGGGCACACCTAAATTGGACAGAAGCTCTCCACACAAAGCAAATAGAAAAAAGTTTTCTTTATTGGTGGAGTACAAACAGACAGCGACGGCAGACATAAAGAGCATATAATGCAGACACAGGAAAAACTCCTCATGCATGTTTCACCTGATCACAGGCTTTGTCAAAGATAAATTACATCTAATGTTAAACAACTTATATAGCACCTATCCATAGTCATGTGACTCATTACTTTGAACCGTTGATATCACATGTGTCATTTAATTATCCCTCTTACATAGTAAAACAGCAGGTGATAAAACATGAAAGAAGCAGTGTAGACCACACATATATGTCCAGAGTCAGAATAAATTCTCCAAAATTAAATATACACCCTAAAAGACTTGTTCATATATATTAAACACCTCTAACTGACTCACAGACATAAATACGGAGTCTACATTAGCCAGGAATTTTACCCCTCTAATCTTCCTTGTGTTAAAACATTTATTTCCATACATTAAGCAAGTTCATATCTAATGTATGATTTCCAATGATTAATAACAGGATTCAGCACATAGAACACATTACAGTAGTATTATAACATTTTAAATATTTCAGGGTATAAAGGAGAGGGGGGTTGTGGGGTGGTGTTGGAGTGTTTTTTTTGGAGTAGATTTAAGATTATGTGAGTAGAGGAAAAAAACAGGTAAACAATAAGCATCTAGGGTAACAAACCATAAATGCATTCAAATAGAAATTACATATTTCAACAAAACCTACAATGGGGCACATCCACTTTATAGATTCATAAATAATCCAAAATGTTATACTTTTTATATATATATCTCAAATTTGCAAGCATAGGAGGGCAAAGGGCCAAAGAAGGTGCCCCAAACCCTTCAAATTTATCTTTACATATCTTAACTATGTATTACCATCACAAAATTAGCCTATTTATTTACTATTACTTATTTCTTTTTTCCAGGAATGGTTTCAATTCCACACAGTCATTAAGACCCATATTTTCATATGCCCCTGTAGTATAGATCCAATAATTTTCTCTCTGGCTCAAAAGATTTTCAATATTTCCTACACTTTGGTCCAATGTCACTCTTTCTATACCTATAAATTTCACCTCATGTCCCTCTCTGTAGTTTACATCCTTCATATGTTGAGCCCAAGCATTCAGCAAATTTCCATTTTTAATTGCATTCAAATGTTCCCCTACTCGTTCCTTCCACTTCCTTTTAGTTTTCCCCACATAGTAGCTACCACATGTACAGAAAGAAAAATACACTACATATTTAGTATTACAATTTATGAACCCCTTTACATCATACATCCTATTATCTTAAGGGTTTCTAAACATCTCACACTCATGTATGTTAACACACAATTTGCATCTCCCACATTTCCTAGATCCATTTGGTAAGGGAGGTAACCAACTGTTAACATTTTCAACCTCTTTAACCAATGATACTAGAATATCTTTAAGATTTTTTTCTCTCCTATATGCCATTCTTGGTTTAGTCAGTACTGTATCTTTAAGTCTATTATCTTCCCCCAGGACATGCCAATGTTGATAAATGATATTTTTTACCTGGCTGGACCTGATGTTATAAGTCATTACAAAATTTATCCTATTACCTCTCTCTCTATTATCTTCTTTACTTTTCTCTTTCAAAAGGCTCTCCCTAGTTTTAAGTTCACAGTCCACCCTAGCCTTATTTATAATATTAGCAGAATATCCTCTGTCTCTTAATCTACTCCCCTGTACATCCAACTGTCTATTTTGATTCGACTCTTGACTACAATTTCTTGTTACTTCATACATATGGCTTTTGGGAATATTCTCCTTAATGTGTCCAGGACGCAACTACTGGAAAATAACAGAGTATTTTTGTCTGTCTGTTTCCTATAGAGAGATGTGGCTAGCTGAACCCCCCCCCAACACTATAATATTAAGATCTAAGAAATAAATATTTTCTCTATCTGCAGTATAAGTAAACTTTAAATGGATATTACTTTCATGGAGATACAAAATGAACTCAGCTAGTTCATTATTTGACACTCTCCATATAAGGAGATTATCGTCAATAAATCTTACCCATAGGGCAATTTTTTCTTTGAACTTATTTACACTAGGGTCCCACATAACACCCTGTTCCCAGTAGCCAAGATATAAATTGGCATAATTGGGGCTAAAACTTGCCCCCATCACTGTTCCTGTGACCTGGTAGAAAAACCTCTCACCATATGTGAAAAAATTTCCTTCCAATACCATTCTAGTCATTTCCACAAGGAAATCAGTATCCAGTTTTGCCTCCAGACCTCTGGAATTTAGAAAATAGCTCACTGTTTTAAGACCCCCATCATGGGGTATGTTTGTGTAGAGGGATTCGATGTCCAACATTGCTAGTATATTTCCTGGCTCCCATACCTGTGTCTCCAATATTCTTAGAACATGTCCCATATCCTTAATGAAAGAAGGCAGAGTCTTAACTAGACTGCCAATATGATCATCTACAAGTCTCACCAAAGTTTTGTCATTGACCCAACACTAGAAATAATGGGCCATCCAGATGGATTTAAAAGTGACTTGTGTACCTTAGGCAAAATATAAAATTATGAAGACAAAGGATGTGTCACTGTCATGTAATCTTTCTCCCTCTGATTTATAACCCCTTTCTTAAGAGCCCACATCAGAAAATCATCTATCTTATGTTTAAAGGCATAGTGACTTCTTTTTTAGTATATCTATAGAAATCTTGATTAAATAATTGCCTCATTACCTCTTTTTCATAATCAGTAACATCCTGTATCAACACACTTCCACCCTTATCTGCAGGTTTAGTTACAATATTTTTATTATTCCTTAAAGCAGATAAAGCTTCTTTTTCTCTAGATGTTAAATTATCATACCTAGGTACATACTCTTCCTTCCTAAGGCCTTCAATATCTAGTTCACATAACTTCTGAAATATCAAAACAGCATGTGGTATTGGCAGACAAAATGTACTGGGTTTAGTTCTGCTAACCCCCCTTCCTCATCTCCCTCCCCCCCCCTATCTTCTGATGATTCAAGGACCCCTTCCCCACCTGGTTCCAAAGAAAAATCCAACAGTGCAGAAAGCACCTCCTGAGTGGATATAACATTTAAGTCAGAATAACTCAAATTAATATCACTAGTTTTGATATTTAGTTTCCTCTACGTTTTCAGGTTTCCAAAAATAGCAACGTAGACTCAAAACTCTACATAACCTAAAAAGATCTATGGTAACATCAAAGAAGTCCAGATCAACAGTTGGTATAAATGGTAATCCCTTATTCAGCAAACTTATTTCAAATTCATTAAGTTCATAGGAGGACAGGTTTATTACATTCACTTCAAAGGGCTCTTCAACTATTTCACAACTCAGTGCTCCTGATATCTCCTTTTCTGTATATGTATTTGTCCCCCATGTGTCACTATTCCTTCCACTTCTTCTCCTTCCCCTTCTTGTATGTTTATTTTCACATGGTATCTGCCCTTTCTTTTTACCTGTCTCTGTTTTCTTTGTTCCAAAAAAGGCCCCTCTGAAGCTTCTGAGTCACTATTGAAATTTATTTCTGACCCACTTGTTCCACCTGACTCCAAGATGCCTCCTGTCATATTTTCTAAAATAGAAACACGTTGAAATCTTACTTTGCTTGACCTTTGCTTCATAAATTAATGTTCTTTTTATTATCATACTGTCCATTACCTTCAGCCAATTAAAGATATGTCCATTTTTGTAATCATTTGAGTCTCTATTGAACTTCCTCTTCTTCATAGCAATAATCTTGTTCTCCTGAAATTTAATTTCCTTTTCCAATTCTGCTTTAAATTTTACAACATTGCCATTATCTTTAAATGTCTCCAGAATACTTTCTCTTTTTTCAATTCTCTATCAATTTCTTTTTCCAATACTTTTGACTTCCTAATTATTAAGTACATCCACTTTTTAGTCGCTTCCATAGAGATCTCATGCCATTCTATTACAAATTCTAAATCTTCCATCCCCAGGGGTGTGTCTTTAACAATTTTAAGCTCCCTCTGTGCCCATTTCACATTTATGTATGCTTGTATAGTCTTAAGTTGCCAATAATTTCTTCTAGCTTTAAGGAAAACTCTCTCAACTGAGACGAAATCTGAATGTATGTCTCCTTTAGTGCCACTGTCATTGTTACCGCTCATACCTTCTCCTGCCATGGTGTTCATTGTTTTAGCGCAGTCATTATCCCAAATGGATCCTCCGACTCCAAAACATGAAATAAATTCCTGACAAACCCATCTGTGTCTGCATCCATTGGTTCTTGACTGCTCATGCTGGCTCATGTCCCTTCAGGCTGCTCCATATAGCTTGGACACCTTTGCTATGATATACCACAATTTCAGAAAGCAGGAAAAAAAAAACGATAAACAGAAAAAAGCACTCTGCTTGCGTCTTAAGAAACACTCCATGCCGCTGTAACTCAAACTTAATTATGTCCAAAAAAACCTTGTGTGTAGATCAATCAACAGCAACAGGAAAAAAGAAAGAGCCACACAGAGGTATAGGTGCTCTAAGACCAAAACTTTAGCAAAAAAACAGAAAAGGTATGGGCACACCTAAATTGGACAGAAACTCTCCACACAAAGCAAATAGAAAAAAGTTTATCTTTACTGGTGGAGTACAAACAGACAACGATGGCAGACATAAAGTGCATATAATGCAGACACAGGAAAAACTCCTCATGCATGTTTCACCTGATCACAGGCTTTGTCAAAGATAAATTACATCTAATGTTGAACACTTTCATTGCACCTGTCCATAGTTATCTGACTCATTAATTTGAAGCATTGACATCATATGTGTCATTGAATTATCCCTCTTCAATAGTAAAATATCAAGTTATAAAACATGAAAAAAGCAGTGTAGACTATACATATATGTTCAGAGTCAGACTAAATTCTCCAGAATTAACTATACACCCTAAAAGGCTTGTTCATATATATTAAAAGCCTCTAAGTGACTCACGGACATAAATGTGGAGTCTACATTAGCCAGGAATTTTACCCCTCTAATCTTCTGTATGTTAAAACATTTATTTCCATACATTAAGCAAGTTCATATCAAATGTATAACTTCCAATGATTAATAACAAGATTTGGCATATAGAACACATGATAGTAGCACTACAACAGTTTAAATATTTCAGGGTAAAAAGGAAAGGGGAGGTTGTGAGGGGGTGTTGGGATGTTTTTTGGAGTAGATTTAAGATTATGTGAGGAGAAAAAACTGGTAAACAATAAGCATCTAGGGTAACAAACCATAAATACATTCATTATATGCACTTTATGTCTGCCATCGCTGTTTGCTTGTACGCCACCAGTAAAGATAAACTTTTTTCTATTTGCTTTGTGTGGAGATTTTTTGTCCAATTTAGGTGTGCCCAGACCTTTTCTGTTAGTTGATATTTTAGTTGATATCTTAGTTGATATCTTGGAGGTGGAAGACTAGGTTTGCTGGCAAAGACACCTAGCTTCACCTAAACTCTTTTACTCTAGGTTGCTTGTAAGGTTAGAGCAAAGAACCTTATTAAAGCAAGGAAAAAGAGTGAGGTGTCTTTTGGCTAGGCAAATGTACTGTGTTTTATTATTTTCTTTTGTATTCACAGGGGTTATTACTGTTTGTTGCTAACATATTACTGCTTTATTTTTCTCTGATTCAAATTGTTGTTGCTGGGAATACTTTCTGCTGCATTATTACAGGGTGTGCCTACATGTTTGTACTTACAGATCACTGCTGCAATCTTCTGATTCAAATTGTCTTTTGCAAGGTATATCTTTTGTTACTGATTTATTTTTCTCTGTAGCAAAGTGTTTATCTTCTGTGAAATTATTACAGGAGGTGCTTTACAGGTTTTACAGTTTTGTCTGTCATTAGGCTAAGCTTTCAGGGCTACTGCATTTGTTGTTGGTTGATTGTTTCTGCTCTTGCCTCCTTGTTTCTTTCATCCATGGTTCTTCTTTTTCAGCAGGAGAAGGGCCCAGTCACCCACCTCCATCCCCAACCAACCAATGCTACATTCCTTTTATAGGGTAGCATGGTCATGACGTTTCTTGTAGCAAATCAGGAAGGGGAGGATCAGATTGGTATCCACAGAGTGACCTCCTTTACAGGGGCACATGTAATCGACTTGTTATAACAGGTAATACAAAAATAAACAAAAAAAAACCACACAAAATCAAACTTTTGCTTTCATTTTCCTCCTTCTGATTACTCTGACCAGGTTATAGACCGAGCAACTCATCTGGAATGGATATTATTAACTGCAGGTACCGTGGGACACTTTTCAAAAGCGCAGTTATACAGGATTTAGGGCACTGTCCTACATGCTGGACCATTGGAGATTCAAGGGCTCAGCTCCAAGCAGCATAGGCAGAGATTGCACACCTCAAAGTGCATATTCAGGAGGAAATATATTGTAAGAACCACCCGCCATTTCCCCAACATTCAACAGAAGCACCTTGATCACAGAGGGTAGTTGGTCCAGGAGGTTGGCTGGTGGTTAGAAGGGGCAAATCAGGTGCCCCATCACTCAGTGCTCTCCAATGTATCACTTCCACAAACCACATAAAAACTACAAACAGATATCTGCCTCTATCTCTGAAATCATATAAAGGGGCAGAGGACACTGCAGGTATACCAAACCAGTGAATGAAACTATGCTAGGCTGTTGAATTTGCAACTGCTTATACCCTAAATGAAATATTTATTGTGTATTGTGCTTTTGTGTGTACATTCTCAATAATATCAAGTGATGTTACGATGTCTCACCTGGAGCCCTTGCTAGCTTACTAAGCTTGGTGGGGGAGTTGTAGTCTTAGAGATCTTTGCTCCTGAACTACACCTTGATAATTGTTTTATTTACAGTCTCCATTGAGCCAGGAGAAGGACAAGTCATTTAGTGTTAAGTCACTCTAGGTGATGATTTTAACTCTTGGAAGTTTAAACTCTGCTTTTTTAAAGCTAATTACTTCGGAGGTGTTGCATGACCCGCTGAGACACTTCTGGGTCTCCTGGGGCTATAATTAGCTGCCCTGCAGTGAGCAGGGTGAGCCAGAGCAGGGCAAGCACACATCACCGCGTGCAAAGATTTGCACAAAGACACGCACGTCTGCACATGTTATGCGTGTTTGGCGTTTGAGACAACACTACAGGATATCTAAATAAAATAGAGATGCAGTCTGATACAAGAACAGGTAAGAAAGTGTGTTAAGATCACATACCTGGGAAATAAAATGGCCACTGTCATCTCTGCAACAGATGGGAGAACAGGAACAATGTGTAAAAATGTGTAATATGTTTGATTTTGAGTTTATACAGCAGAATAATCAGCCCTATATATGTAACAAGTGTGTGAAGATTCAAGATTGGGAAGCTGAAATAAAAATGTTCGATTCTAGATTAAGGTCTTTGGAACTAAGTCAATTTGAGACTTCTAGAAGACTACAAATAACAAATGTAGATAATTTAGGATTACAGCTAAATGAACCTTCCTGTATTACACATAAGCCTAGTGATTTGGTAACCAGGAAGAGGCCTAGACAAGAGGGTGAGACTACTGATTCTGAGAGTGAATGGTTTACAGTACAATCTAATAAAGCTCCAAAAAGAGGCCAGAAAGCTAATGATTTTCAAATTCAGCTCTGTAACAAATTTGATCCATTATTAATTAATCGAGAAGAGGAGGAGACTGCTGAGAATACTGTCTCACAAGAAAGTAACCTGGCAATTGTTACATCACCTATGATCTTACAACAACAAAATAATAATGAATCAAATACTGTAACTCATCTTATTAACAGAGGTGTCACAAATGTGCAGTCTGATCTTTTAAGCATTCTGGGACTAAAATTTGCACTCTGTGCACTCTGGGAATAGGCAAAATGTATCAGCCCAAGACTGCACACAGCAGATATTCGTTCTGTGGGATTCTAGGATATTAAATCTAGATAGACAAATATGTGATTCTACCAAAGCTACCCGTACATTATCCTGTTTTTATGGAGCTAAAATTCAAGACATCACCAAAATGAGTAAATAGATTTTAAAAAATAGTGGTGAAGAACATTTGCTACTGATTCATGCAGGTGTAAACAACATTTGGAATCAGAGTATTCAACAAATTAAAAAGGCCTACTTAAGGTCACCTAACATCCTTGCTGACACAGGAGTTAATACTGTTATATCTGAGATTTTACCTGTACCTATAGTGGATCAGTACATTACAGATAAAATAAAACATCTAAATGATTGGCTTCGAGGCAGGTGCTTAAAATAAAACATAAAGTGCATGTCACACTGGGAACATTTTCATCATAAATGGAATTGTTATGTAAAAGATGGATTATATCTAAACAAAAGGGGTTCAGAAATGTTGGGAAATAGTATTATTGCACAGATAGAGGCTTTTTTTAAACAGAGGAAGGGGTGAGGTGACGGTACGGTTGACATCTGGTATTGTAACAGGTAATCAGGGTTCAGCACCTAAGATGGTTAATTTTACACAGGAACCAAAATCAAACAAACAAGGAACAAAGCCTAATAAATTATTATTAAATGCTAGGAGCTTGCTAAATAAAATTAATGAACTATACATTACTTTACATTCTCAAAATATTGATATATGTGGTGTAACAGAGACTTGGTTTATTCACGAGCAATGGGGACAAGAAATCTAAGGTTATACAATCTTTAAGAAAAATCAGATAACCTCAAGAGTAGGAGGTGTAGCTTTCTATGTTAAAGTTGGAATCGAATGCATAGAAGTTAACATAGACAGCCCCTCACCACCAGGTACCAAGAACCTATGGGTTAAATTTAACAACGATTTGTATCCCATCACATTTGAGCTCTGCTACAGACCTCCATCCTTGGAGTCTAATAAAAATTAATTTTTTTTGTAATTACTTAAAAAACATAAATCAAGTGGATAATATAGTGTTGATGGGCAATTTTAACTATTCAGGAATTAATTGGATGTGTCTTGAAGGGTCAAATTCTCAGGAAACCAAATTCTTAAGCACCATAGTACGCATAATTTTTTAGAACTGATACTAACAAATATAGGGGATGGATTGGAAACACCAGCCATTATGGCTACATTAGGAGATAGTGATCATTCTGTGATCAAATGGTCTACAAATTATTATAAAAAGGATCTTAAAGGCATAACTAAATTCCAGAATTATAATAGAGCCAATTATGAGGCAATTAAAGCCTATTTAAAGAAATGGAACTGGCAAAAAGAATTATATAGGCTATCAGTAAAACAGATTTGGACCAGGATAAAAGAAAAAAATGATTACTCTATATTTAAATGGGTACCAGTAAGAATAAAATACAAATATAAGAAGAGGCTGCCACCTTGGTTTACCACAGCTATTAAAAGATTGGTTATGGCTAAAAAAAAAAGCCTTTAATAAATATAGAAAAAATAAATCTGATAATAATTGGTACAAATTTCAACAAAAGGCAAAGAAAACTAAATATGCCATTAAAAAGGCAAAGATAGAGCTGGAATATAATTTAGCTAGTACACAGACAGATAATAAAAAAAATTCTTCAATTACATAGGTTCCCTTAAATCAACAGAAAGCACAGTTGGTCCATTGAAAATAAATGGTGAAATAATAAGCGATAAGCAATTAATGGCAAACAACTTTAAACAATATTTTGCAAGCATTTTCAAAAAAAAGGAAATACCATCCAGTACAAATTGCACTTCTTTGGATTCTTTAGTTACCTTCACTGTTGCAGACACCTTTTCAACTATCAATTCATTTTAAATCTTCTACTTCCGTTGGACCTGATAATATTCCTTTTACTTTTCTGTAAGATGTCTCATATGTATTAGCAAGAGCATTAACACTACTTTTTAATGAATCAATAGCAAATGGAGTGGTTCTCAAAGAATGGAAAGATGCCCTAGTTATTCCTATACATAATAGTGGATTCAAGCAGGAAATGAATTATTCTAGTCCTATAAGTTTAACTTCCTGTGTGGGTAAAATAATGGAAAAACTAATATCTCAAAAAATTAGTGTCCATATATTGAATAAAGGGCAGTCAGATATTTCATGGTATGGTTTTCAATCTGGTAGCTCTTGCCATACAAATTTAATACATTTCTTTGAACCTATTAGTGAAGCACTGGATCAGGGTTTTCCAGTAGATGTCATGTTTCTGGACTTTGAAAAGGCCTTTGACTCTGTGTCACACAAAACCTTAATAGATTGTTTAATAAAAATGGATTTAAACAAACATATAGTTGACTGGATTTCCTTATGGTTCACTGACAGAAGACAGCAAGTTACATTCCGAGGGTATAAGTCTGCTTGGACTGAGATTATGAGTGGTGTGCCTCAGGGCTCTGTCCTGGGCCCTATTCTCTTTAACATCTTAACAGCTAGTATGAACACTACAGAAGGAATCTGGCTAACAAAATATGCTGATGATGCAAAGTTGGGAGGAATTGTAAATGATACAGCCTCTGCTTTAAAATTTCAGGCAAAATTGAAGTTAATCTCAGACTGGGCCAATACGCATAAATTAAATTTCAACTATGCTAAATGCAAAATCGTGCATTTTGGGAAAAATAAAAGCTGTTTTAACTATGCTATTAATGATCATGTGTTAGGTAAAACAAGCTCTGAAAAAGATCTAGGGATCCTCATCTCAAACAACTTAAAATTCACTAAACACTTAAATATTACAGTCAAAAAATTTACTCCCTTAATTAATTGTATACTCAAACTCATAAAAAAGTAGGGAGCCAGAGGTATTAATTCCATTGTACAGCAGCATAGTGAGATCTAATATTGATTATTGTTCCTCATTCTGTGCTCCAATCTTAATTCAAGACCAATGATCCAGAGAAAGAGTACAATGAAGATTCACTAAGCAAATTGTTGGCATGAGTCCTCTCTCCTATAAAGAAAGATTAAAAAAATTAAAGCTCTACTCTATGGAATATTGATCCTTGAGAGGAGACTTATGTTTAATTTACAGGGCTATGAAAGATGAATTTCTGTTTGAAGCTATTTATCTGGATTGGCACCCCTCATTATGTACAACCAGATCTCATAATTTGAAATTAAAGGCCAATATAAATAGGACCTCAAAAAGAAATAATTTGTTTACGCAGAGGATAATCCCAATATGGAACTCCCTCCCACATGAGGTTGTGTACAGTGAAAATATAAATCAATTTAAATTGAAGCTAGGCTTGTACATGGATGAATTAAAATGTGAACTCCACCTAGGGTAGGTGGTGTAATCATAATGGGCTTGTCCCTCGATTTTGTAATTTTCCTATGAATCTAGGACACTGCAGCACAGGAGCTAGCACAACAAACCTCACCAAAAACCGGAACAAAAACAAAAAAAGCAAAAAGGAAAATCCAAAGCACTTCTGATCTTAGAAGACTCCATGATTCTGGGAGTTAATACCTACCTCCAGCCAGGGGTAATGGTCAGATGTCTCACAGGTACATCAGCATGGAGAGACACTGATGGTTTTACTAAAATCATGCAGGAAGCAGGAGAAAACATCGATATCCTGGTACACATAGGCACTACTGATCTCGCCAGCCGTTCAGTTGTAGAGACCAAGGAACACCTGATCAGGCTGGGTGGCAAACTATCTTCCATTTCATCTGGCATCTCCTTCTCTGAGGTCCTGCCAGTCTGGGAGAGGGGTTAGATGGACAGAAGGTCAGAGATGAGGTGATAGAGGAGCCAAACATGTGGCTCAAGGGCTGGTACCAGGAAAAAGGACACACATTTGTAGGTAAATGGCAACAGTTTTTGGAGCAAAAGTTCTTTAAATTCAATGGACTGCATCTAACTAAGGAGGGAGTCAGTGCATCGGGGCAGAAGTTTGATGTCTTTGCAGAATATTTAAACTAGCAAATGGAGAGAGAGGTGCAGCACCTGATACATTGAATGGGAAGAGCAATCCCCCCCCAGCTAGTGATCAAACAGGAGTTCAGCATGTTTATAGCTCATTTGCATCACCAGGTAAGAAAAAAGGTCCGGCTCCCCATACAGTGCACAGGGGAAATGCCAGACCTTGCTCAACAACTAACACACTGAAATCTGGCCAACAGAAAATCATGTACTCAAATGCTCACCGTCTGGGAAACAAGATCCCAGATCTGCAGGCAACAATGACTGAGGCTAAACTGGACATAGTAGTCATTAGCAAGACATGGTTCACCAGTAACCACACTTGGGAGACTTCAGTACCTGGCTACATACTATTCATAAGAGACTTAGGTGAAAAAAGGGGGTAGGGTGGAGTGGCCCCTTTATGTCAATAAAACATCAAGGCTACAGAAATTCAGAATACACTTAAGGAGCCAGAAGAACTGTGGGTCACCCTGGAAACAGGAAATGGGACAGCCATACAAACTGGGTTGTCTACAGTCCACCAGACCAGGGGGAGGACATAGACACTTTACCGTTAGAAGATATACAAAACATGACAGCTAAAGAGGAGGTTCTGATAATGGGAGACTTCAATATGCCAGATACAGATTGGTCAATACCAGCAGGAACATCTGCCAGAACTAGACACATAGTGGATTCCCTGCAGGGGAGGCTCAAACAACTGGTAGAACAACCCACAAGAGACAGGGCTATCCTAGATCTAGTACAGACTAATGGGGAAAGGTTCACAGATCTCCAGGTATAAGGTCACGCAGGTGCCAGTGACCATAACATAGTATGGTTCAATTTGGCCACTAGAACTAAATCATCCCATTCCAAGGCAAACATATGGGACTTCAGAGGAGCTGACTTTGATAAGATGGTCAACAGAGTTAAGCTAGCCCTGGCAAAAAGAAATATAGGTGAGGGGGTACAGGCAAAGTGGGCAAGAATTAAGGATGCAATACTTGAAGCAATATCCCATTGTGTCAGAGAGAAAAAAGCAAGAGCAAAAGAAGAAGGAAATCACTTTGGTTGTCACAAACAGTAGCAGAAAAGGTCAGAGCCAAAAGGCCGACATTCAGGAAATATAAGGGAATGCAGTGGGATGAAGATAGGGAGGCATACCAAGCTTCAATAAGGTAAGCAGGGAAGGTAATAAGGTAGGCAAAGGCCCAAACCAAGAAAACACTAGCATGAACAGTAAAAGAAAGGTGACAAGACTTTCTATAGATTCATCAGTGAAAGGAGAAAGTCTGGAAGGGGGTATTGCTAAGATCAAAGGGGATAAGGGAGAGTATGAGGAGGAGGAGGAGGACCAAGAAAAAGCATCTATCCTAAATAGATACTTCCGCTCAGTATTTACTGAGGAGTTGATACAGCAGGGCCCACAGCTCAGCACCATGGACACAGGGGGAGGGAGCGAGGTGTGCACTAGTCCCTTCACAAAAGAAAGGATCCAACAAGAGCACACTAAGCTCAGGGTGTACAAGACAATGGGATCTGACGGCATACATCCCAGAGTACTAAAGGAGCTAAGGGTGGAACTAGCAGAGCCATCATCAGAACTGTTTAGTGAGTCTATGAGCACAGGACCAGTCCCAGAAGACTGGAGATGGGCTCATGTGATCTCGCGCCACAAGAGTGGTAGCAGGGAGGAGGCAGAAAACTACAGACCAGTCAGTCTTACCTCATAGTGGGTAAGATTATGGAGGCACTCCTTAAGGAAAGGATAGTGCAACACCTGGAATCCATAGGATCACAGGATCCAAGAAAGTATAGGTTTACAACAGGAAGGTCCTGTCAAACTAATCTCATAGATTTCTTTGACTGGGTAACCACAGTGGTGGATCAAAGGGGAGCAGTTGATGTAATCTACTTGACTTCAGCAAAGCTTTTGATACTGTTCCACACAGAAGATTGATTAATAAGCTGGGTAGGCTAGGGTGCATCAAGAAGTTGGTCAACTGGTTGGCAAACTGGTTGACAGGCAGAAAACAGAGAGTGGTAGTAAATGGTATATAGTCAGAAGAGATGCAAGTCACAAGTGGGGTACCTCAGGGATCAGTCCTGGGGCCAGTTCTCTTTAATATCTTCATCAGTGACATTGCAGATGGACTGGGGGGTAAAGTTTGTCTTTTTTGCAGATGACACCAAGATCTGCAGCAGAGTAGATGATCCAAATGTGGTGGGCAGAATGAGAAGAGATCTGCATAAACTGGCAAAATGGTTGGAAGAGTGGCAGCTGTGGTTTAATGCAAAGAAGTGCAAGATCATGCTCATAGGGAAGAGAAACCCTGAAGTCACTTATAGGTTGTGAGGGGAGTTGCTTGCAATCACAAGAGAAGAAAGAGTCTTGGGCATCATCATCACAGATGACCTGAAATTATCCAAGCAGACCACTAAAGCAGTAGGTAAGGCTAGGTAGATGTTGGGGTGTATTAGTAGGGCTATCACAAGTCATAAGAGGAGGAAGTAATCCCTCTTTACAAGACACTGGTAAGGCTCCAGCTGGAGTACTGCATGCAGTACTGGAGGCAGCACCTTCACAAGGACATTAACAGAATGGAGGCAGTCCAGAGAAGGGCAACCAAAATGGTTCAGGGATTGCATCAGAAAACATACGAGGAAAGATTAATGGAGCTCAATATGTATATCCTAGAGCAAAGGAGGGAGAGAGGGGATATGATCGAAACATTCAAACACCTTAAGGGCATTAACAAGGTGAAAGAGTCTAACATGTTTCAATATAAGAAAACTAGCAGGACAAGATGACACAGCATGAAATAAGAGGGAGGCCAATTAAGGGGTAATGTGAGGAAGTTATTTTTCACAGAAAGAGCGGTGGATGCATGGATCAGCCTACCTCAGAAAATGGTGGAAATGAATACAGTGCAGGGCTTCAAATGGGCATGGGATAGGCATAAGGGAGCAATTCAGATGAGTATGAATAGATAGGCCATTGACAGAATAAAGGTCTATGGCACATTCATAAGGTAGAAAAAGAAATGGGCATACTGGATGGGCCTTGTGGTCCTCATCTGCCATCAACTTCTGTTTCTATGTAAAGCAGTATTGCTGCCGTGTTGATAATGCGTGCCACAGTATAGGTCATATGTGCCCCATTCGTTACAGTTCACCAACAATTTGAAACAGGGCCTTGTAACAAGCAAAACAACTTAGTACACTCAAAGGTGTACTAAACTACCCCTAGCTTCAAAGTTGTATCTTGAAGCATTTTTGAGATATAGCATCTGAAAAGTACTCCAACCACCACAATGTTACCTTAAGGGAAATGCCGAAACTTCAAAGTGTTATAACTCTGCCGCACAGCAACACTTTTCCACTGAACCAGCTAAAGGCACATCTTTGGGACAAGTCCTTTGTACCCTGAAAATTTCAGCCCAAAAGCCCAAACCGTATTTTGGTTATGAAGTGACAAAGAGACAAATCTGGAAAAGTAGTGTTGCCAACTGCAGCAGTACCCTAGTTCTTTTGGCAAACAATGTCGCAAATAAGCAGTTCAAACTAAATTCACCACATCAACAGAACTACCCCATGAGATTATGCATGCAAAATGTCATGCACATCCATTAAAGGGTTGCTAACTTATTAAGGTGGAAAATATGCAAAACTGGAAGACGGCGAAAATGGAAAAAAACATGTAAGTTTATGGATGTTTAATACACAACATCTCAGCAACCACAAAAGGGGTTCGAATGAAATTAGCAACAGTAACAGATCTACCCCACAAAATTATGCTTGCAAACTTTCATGCATATCAGTTGAATAGTTGCAAAGTTATTAAAGTGCAAAGAATGCAAAATTGGATGACTGTTTGCAAAAATGGGAAAAAAATGTAAATGTAAGGATATTTGACACACAGTATCTTCAAAACCACAAAAGCAATTCAAATGGAATTAACAACATCAACAGAACAACTCTATGAAATAATGCGTGCAAAATTTTATGAACATCTGTTATAGGGCTCCTGAGTTATTAAAGTACAAATTATGCAAAACTGGAAGACAGTAAAAATGGAAAAAAACTGTTTAATGATATTTGAGACACAATGGGGGGTTCACAAAAGGGATACACCCTGCCCATCTGAGATGTGTCAGTTCATCTAGGACTTGCACACAATCGCAATTTTGAAAGGGCAGTGATGCACCAGTACACTGATGATATGCCAGCACATTGCAGATGCACCTCATACCACCCAAATGGTATGCGGAGCATCTAGAGGGAGTGTGCAGGGGGCATGCCTATGCATATAGGGTGTAGCCCTATTAATAATCCACCTTGAAGATGCATCTCCAGAGCAAGTCTGAAGATGTGCCTCCAAAAGTTATGTCTACAAACAGTAGACTTAAGTGGGTGTCCGCCCACAGGCAGGCTGCCATACTGCAGACAGCAGCATGACAGCCTGCCTAGCCTGGCAGTCCAGTGTCCCCCCCCACCTCCTTGCCCGTAACCCGGTAATGTAATAAATCCCACCAGTCATCCTAAGTAGTCTAGTGGATCCCCCCTCCCTGCCCGTATCCCTGTAAAGTAAAAGTCCCACCAGTCATCCCTAGTAGTTTAGTGGAACCCTCACATCCTGCCCCAACCCGATTGCCCTGGCAAACAGAAATTCAGTGAATGCCTGGTGGTCTAGTGGACCCTCCACCCACTCAGGCACCCCTCCTCACCCTGCTTCTCCCATTCCAGCAAGTGCAGACAGATGGCAGGCAGCACAACCTACCTGCATAACGTCACGTCTGCCTGCTGACTGTGCTGTCAGTGAATGACAGCATACTGTACACCTGTAAGCCCACTGGTAGACCATGTCAACCAATGGGCTTGCAGTGTGTACTGTAAGCCTTCATTCACAACTTTGTGAATGACAGGTCATTCACAAAGTTGTAAATCAAAGTACACACTGCAAGCCCATTGGTTGACAGGGTCTACCAATGGGCTTACGGAGTACTGTACACTGTCATTCACTGACAGCACAGTCAGCAGGCAGCTGTGGAAGAATGCAGGTGGGTTGTGCTGCACGCTGCCCGTCAGCACTTGCTGGGAAAGGGAGGAGTGGGATGTAGAGGGGGTGCCTGAGTTGGTGGGGGACCACCAGAAACACATTTGATTTCCATTTGCCAGGACGATCGAGTTGGTGCAGGGTGGGGGGTTCCACTAGACTACCAGGGATACTGTGGAATTTTAATATCAAAATACGATTGGGCCTGGGAATGGTGGGGGGTGCACTGGGCAACCAGGGATTTAGGACAGTTGTTTACATTACGGGGATTCGGACGGGGGGGGGACAGCTCTGCTGCCAGGGGTTCGTCCTCTGTGGTTCCTGAACAAAGCCCTTGCAGGGCACCTGGTGCATTCTGCAGGGCACCTCCCCGCAAGCTTCAGGCAAATGGTGCCATAATGACATGCAAATGACCCCATTGCACCTTGCATGCCTAATGGCCCCATTTGCATGTCTCAGGCTGTGAATACCAACCTTGGGCGCAGCACATCTGGAGATGTGCTGCCCCATTAGTTTCGCAGCCCACCAGGGAGTTGCACCAGAGCATCTTAGGTTGGACACAACTATGATATTCACAGAGGGGATGCGCTGGGAGCATCCAGTGCATCTTCTGTGCATACCACAGTTGGGGCTACACGCATCTCATTTGCACTGCTGCAGCTGAGTTGCACTGCGCATATTTCTTTATGAATCCCCAATATCTCACAAATAACACAAGAGGCTCAAATGAAATTTATCACATTTACAGATACACCCACTGAGACAGTTTTGAAGTTATTAAGTTGCAAATATGCAAAACTGGAATACTGTCTGTGAAATGGGAATAAAACATGTAAATATATATTTTTTTTGTTTGTTTATTAAAGTCTAGGAATTACAACCCTTTGAGTCATGGTCTCATTTACAAACTCTCCACATCATAAGAGAAAAGGAACAAAATACAATGAGTAATACAGGAACTTAGGGCAAATATATATACAATGAACATACCAGAAGTGCTCATAGTAAATTCAGTTAAACATTCGATATAGATACATATTATTACAGGGATGAGAAATCAGCTCATGGGGCCTTGACTAGAGGACAGAGGTTGAGCACAGAGACAGAGGGAGGGGGAGGGAGCAAGAAGGGTTATAGGTAGCCGCAGTTGAAGCTGGACATCCCATGATGTAGTCACATAGTTATTTTTTGAAAGGCCCCAATCTGGGTATGAAGAGGAGGTGCCCTGGGATTGAGTTTATCCAGAGGGGAACCCTATATTGAAAGGACCTTTGGCCAGCATTGGATTTGACAAAGGGGATGTGAAAGGCAGCAGTATCAGAATGTCTTGTAGCCCACCTCTGCAGCTCCAGTTGATGAAGTGAAAGATAACTGGGGGGAGAAGCCCAACTGGATTGTTTGGGCAATTAGGCTGGTCTGGTATAGCAGTTGCCCTTAGAAATTTAGCCATGCTGATCATTGGTAGAGGTCACAGGTGTGTGTGAGCTATTTTCTGCCTGTGGCCAGTCAACAGACCTTTTTTAAGGCACCTTTGATTTTGGACAGGGCAGTGTCTGAGGCAAAGCCATAGATAACTATGCTGTAGTCTAGCAGGGATAGGATAGAGCTAGAGATAGCTAGTCAGAGAGTGTCAGGGGGGATGCAGGGTCTGAGTCTATATAGGAGGCCAATTCTGGAATTAACTGCAGAGCAGGTAGATGTGATATGGTCACAGAAGGTGAGAGCCGAGTCAAGGGTGATGCCTAGGTATTTAAAGCTAGTGACAGGCTCAAAAGTGGTTCCCTGGAAAGTGTGTCTAGAGAGGACAGCTGAGTTGTGTTTATGTTGAGGGTGGGCAAATAGCATTACCATAGTTTTTGAATAGTTGAGGACAAACTTATGGGTGGCAAACCAGGATTCTATTTCCATGAACGAGCCCTGTAATGATAGTTGGAACTTGGTGGGGTCTGGATGCTGACTAAAAATCACTGCATCATCTTCATAGAGGAGATGTCCAGTGGAGTCAAGGGGTAAGGAGTTTAAGTACAGTGATAAGAGGAGTGGGCCAAGGATGGAACCTTGAGGGTCACCTGATCAGACAGGAAGGTTTGAGGATAGGATGTTATTTATCTTCACTTGCTGGGTACGTCCATGAAGATAGTCGGAGAACCAGCCAGTGGCCTCCTGGGATATGCCAGCAGAGAGGAGGGAGTCAATTAACATAGGGTGACTGACCATGTCAAAGGCCTTGGAGAGATCTACGTGTAGAGATCCAGCCAAGGCCCACTGGTCAAGGGCATCATGGATATAGGAGTTATATTCCAGGAGGGCAGTGGTAGTACTATGTCCCTTCCTGAATCTATACTGTTTTTGGCAAAGTAGATGATGTAAGTCCAAGTATTTGGTGAGTTGGCCAGCAACATTTTTTCCTAATGCTTTAGAGAGGGGAGGAAGGATGGATATCAGTCTATGGTTACTGCGGGAAGTACAATCGCTATTCTTATGTACAGTTAAATGACCACCCTTTTCCACTGTGTAGGGAACTGTCCCAGACATAGAGACATATTGAGGATTTTTGTTACAGGGGTTAGTACTGTGTCAAGAGCCAACGAGAGCAACTTTTTGTCTAGGGAGTCGCCACTCTGTCTGGTTTTCCTGATGAACTTGACGAGATAGGGGTGGGTGGCGCTAGGGGAGATTGTCTTAAAACGAAAGGGTGGGACCCCAAGGTGGGGGTGGGTGGAACTGACCAGTAGAGGCAGAGAAGAAATCAGGTGGGAGGATAGAATTGAGGTCAGAGAAAGCAGCATTAAAAGCATTCGCAGTCTTGTCAGGGTCTTCGTTGGGAGTCCCATTAACAATCAGCATGGAGGGGCGAGGGGAGGAAGATTTACCACTAAGTTCCTTAATATTCTCCCAGAAATTCCTTCCATTTCCCCAGGTAGCGGTGAGTCTGGTCTGATAATAGACTACCTTACCTTGGCGGATAGCCCAGGTGCAGGAGTTATGGACAGCACGATGGAGCTGCCGATCAGCAAGGTGGCCAGACTCCAAGGCACGGTGCCACAGATTATCGCAGGCTATCATTTGGTCAAGCAAGGACTGATTTATCCAAGGGGAGGATTGATTTTTTACAATCCACTTCATGAAGGGGAAAGAGATGTCACAGGCAGCTTGGAAAGAGCTAATGAAGAGGGATAGAGTGGCATCTACTGAGGTCAGGTGATTGAGAGGTGACCAGTCAAAATTTAGGAGGTGATTGCAGAAATGTACTGGGAAGCATTTCTTCAGCTGGTGGTGTCTAGAAATCCTAAGGAGAGGAGATTTCCAACTATTGGACCAGTGGCAGGTGAAAGGGGATTGATCACTTAGCAAGTCAGACTGGACCTGGACATCCTGGATATGCTCAGGACAATTAGTGAAGATAAAATCAATGAGGGAACTGGTGCACCTGCTGTTGTTTACCCTTGTAGGGGACAGTACCATCTGGGATAGATTTTGGGCAGCAGCTGCAACCCTGAGACAGGATGTCTGAGGGTAAAGCCAATTTGTGTTGAAATCCCCAAGTACAATAGTTTCTGAGTTTTTGGAGAGCTAGGCCATGATGTTTAGGATGGATGTGAAAATATTCTAATTTCAGGAAGATACGTAGACTGACATCAGGTGAAGTGATTTGCCAGATTTGCCAACAGCAACCTTTAGGGAAAGAGTTTGGGCACCAGCACTGGGGGGGTTGTTTCTATAGTAATGCCTTGCAGGAAATCCTGGATGGTAAATTGCACTCCCCACCCCTTTTCCCCAATTTGTCTGATCTGAAAAGTGTATATCCCTACATGGTAACAGCAGAGTCTGGGGTACTCTGTGGTAGCCAAGTTTCGACTCCAGCTAGAGCATCAGGGTTGTGGAGTTGAACCCAGGCTTAGATTAGGACAAATCTTTTTAAGAGGCTGCAGATGTTGATGGTTGCCAGCATGAGGCCTTTAGATTGCTTTGATCTGGGTGAAGGGGTGGCCAAGGGGCTTGGATTGGGGTGTGTATCCCCAGAGAGTAGCAGGAGAATGATAGTGATTCTGGATAAGATACACTGCAGGATTATCTTATGAGCATGCTCAGGGGGCCTGCAGCGGGGGTGGAGCTGTTTGTTTACAATATGAGATCAGGCAGAGCCCAATACTTCAGGGCCACTTAACAGCACATGGTGAAACGAGGTTATCTGAGAGAGGTGGGTGGGGGCTACCGGGAGGCAGGATGAGTGGGACATAGTGCTGGAGAGGTGGGAGTGGGGGTGATGGCAGGTAGATGTAACCAGTGGGGTTGTGGGAGGGTGGAGGGGTGGTGCTGCATGAGCAGAGAAGATATGAGGTGGGGCGGGCTGTGAATGTGTGGGGTTGGAGCAGTGGGGGCACATGCAGAGGAGAAGAGACATAGGGAGGGGAAAATGCAAGGAATGCATTTTCTGACAGCAGGATGAGGGAGTCAAATAGTTGAGGAAAGTTTAGTTTGAGTCTCTAAATAAAGATAGGAAATGGAACTGATAGTTAGCGACCACTAGTGGCAGGCACTGATAACCTGCCTATGGGAAAGTGGACTGATTGTTTTTTAAAGTCACCTGACAAGCTCTATATAAGACTGAGATCACCAAGGGTGATGGGGGCGGTGGGGTAGCCATTGTGAATGGAGCCTCTTTCTCCAAGCGAGCTGGAGAATATCAGCAGGGCTTGTGGGCCTGCTGGCTTTACAGCTCTGGGATCTGTACCTGACTTCTGCTTTTATGGGGTCCATTCCAAGGAGGCTCAAGAAAGGGTATCTGACCCTCACAACCTGCACCCACAAGGGGAGTTTGTTCTGTGGGAAAGAACAGAGAAGACATAATTTAGTAAGTTAGAGTGGCAGGAGAGCTCAGAGAACAGGGGAAGGGGATTCAGAAATAGTCTGTGCAGGTAACAACTGCATCTGGGGTAGGATTTACAGGTAAAGTGAATCTGAATTCAAGGGAAAAAAGAGCAGCAAGAGCCTTATATTCTTGGGACAAAATTGAATGTAACTGGCAGAAAATAAATAGAAATAGGGATATTTGGCTGAAATTGATGCGAAGGGACAGCTTTTACAGACTAGCTATTCAAACTGGGAACTGGTGCTTAAAAGCTCAGACTAAATTAATCTTAAGGCAAACTTTTGTAAAAAGGTAGAAATTAGTCTAGTAAAAACACACTGAAATGAATCTAAATTGTCTTTAAAAAAGGCAGTAAAATTAGGCACAAATAAATGTGATAAAGCAGCTTTACAGACTAGGGGATTCAAACTGGGAGTTAGCACCAAAAAACTCTGTCTCCAATTCAATTTCAGATGCGGTCACACCAGCTGTTAAGGTACACACTGCAACAGACTGTTTAGGCTGCATATTTGTGGAAATGGTTATATGCAAAAAACTATCTTCACTAGTGTGGAGTCAGAAAATCCTTAAGGCAAGTTTCAAAAAATGTCCTTCCTTCTCCGAGCGAGCTGAAGAATATCAGTAGTTCTTGTGGGCTTGCTGGCTTTCCAGCTCTGGGATATTTACCTGACTGCTGCATTTAGGGTGTCCTATCCAGGGAAGTGCAAGGGAGGGTATCCGACCCTCATGACCTGCACCCATAAGGGAAGCTTGTGCTGACTGCTGCATTTAGGGGGTCCATTCCATGGAGGTTCAAGGGAGGGTATTGACCTCATGACATGCACCCACAAGGGGAACTTGTGCTGACTGCTGCATTTAGGGGGTCCATTCCAGGGAGGATGAAGGGAGGGTATCTGTCCCTCATGACCTGCACCCATGAGGGGAGCTTATGCTGACTGCTGCATTTAGGGGGTCCATTCTAGAGAGGTTCAAGGGAGAGTACCGAACCCTTACTACCTGCACTCACAATGGGAGCTTGTGCTGACTGCTGCAATTAGGGAGTCTGTTCTAGGGAGGCTCAAGGGAGGGTATCCGACCCTCTCAACTTGCACCCATGAGGGGAGCTTGTGCTTACTGCTGCATTTAGGGGGTTTGCTCCAGAGAGGCTCAAGGGAGGGTATCTGACTCTCTCGACCTGCACCCATGAGGGGAGCTTGTGCTGACTGCTACATTTAGGGGGTCCGTTCCAGGAAGGCTCAATGGATGGTATCCGACCCTCATGACATGCACCCATGAGAGGAGCATGTGCTGACTGCTGCATTTAGGGGCTTCATTCCAGGGACACTCAAGGAATGGTATCTGACCCTCATGACCTGCACCCACTTGGGGAGCCTGTGCTTTGAGACAAAATATCTCAGGAAATGCACAACGGATTCACGTGCTGTTTACCACATCAAGGGATCTACCTCCAGAGCTTAGGCATGACAAATTTCATGCAAATGGATTGAAGGGTTGCAATGTTATTAAGGTACAAAATATGCAAAACTGGATGAAAGTGTGGGAAAAGTACTTTCACTTTCATTATACATATAAATTTTCCCATAGGAAATAATGGGAAATTGAAAATTTAATAAATTTGTGGCAGATAAATATTTTTTCACTAAACCTTCAAAAGGCACATCTGTGACCCAAAGGCTTTCCCCGCTGAAAAGTTCAGACCACAATATTACGACATTTCTAAGATATAGGTGGAGAAAAAAACATGAAAAAACTGATGAATTTAGTGACATAGAAACATAGACTTTGACTGCAGATAAGGACCGCTTGGCCCACCTAGTCTGCTCATTTTCCTACCTATTGGATAAACTGCAGGGTCTGGTTAACCAACAGCCTATTTCCTCCTACCCCTCACTATAATTGCCTTATGTCTGTCCCATGCATTTTTGAATTCCCTACTGATTTTGACCCCACGACCTCCTTAGGAAGGTGGTTCAATGTGTCCACCATCCTCTCCATGAAAAAATACTTCCTTACATTGCCTATGAGCCATTCCCCCTCTATAAATGCTCTCTTCTTGAACTTTGTTGATTCCCTTGAGGTACTTGAAAGTTTCTATCATGCCCCCCCTCTTTCCTCAATGGTATACATATTAAGTACTTTTAGTCACTCTTCGTATGGCTACTGTTGCAGACCCTACATCATTTTAGTTGCCCTCCTCTGGACTGCCTCCGTCCTTTCTATGTCCCTGCAGAGACGGGGTCTCCAGAACTGTACACAGTACTCTGGATGGGGTCTTGCCAACTGCCTGTACAGAGGGATAATAACTTCCTGTTTTCTACTGGTGATGCCTCTCCCTATACATCCTAGTATCCCCCCAGCCCTCCTTACTGCCTTCTCACATTGCTTACCTACCTTAAGGTCATCTGATATTACTACCCCCAGGTCCTTTTCCATTTTTGTTGTTAGTATCCCCCACCAACCTTTGTGTACCTTTGCCCTGGGTTTTTGTTTCCCAGGTGCATTACTTTGCACTTTTTTGCATTGAATCTGAGCTGTTTTATTTCTGGCCATTCCTCCAACCTTGTCAAGATCCTTCTCATCCTTTCCACCACCCCCCCTTGTGTATCAACCCTATTGCAGATCTTTGTGTCATCTGCAAAGAGGCATACTTTTCCTTCCAGACCCTCTGTAATGTCTCCTATAAAGATATTAAAGAGGACAGTGCCCAGTACTGAACCCTGTGGTACCTCACTAGTAACCCCCCTTTCTTCAGAGTGTACTCCATTTACTATTACCCTATGTGTCCTGTTGTGCAGCCAGTTTGTTACCCAGGCTACCACCCTGGGACCCACTCCCAGGCTGGCTAACTTATTTATTAATCTTTTGTGTGGGACTGTTTCAAATCCCTTGCTAAAGTCTAGGTAGGCCATATCCACAGCCCCTCCCTGGTCTACTACATTGGTCACCCAGTCAAAGCAATCTATTAGATTTGTCTGACATGACCTTCCCCACTGTAAATCCATGCTGCCTTGGGTCCTGTGCCCTACTAGCCTCTAGGTGCACAACAATTCTTTCTTTCTGAAGTGATTCCATCATTTTCCCTGCCACTGAGGTCAAGCTAACAGTTTCCTGCCTTTGCTTTGCTCCCACTTTTGTGAAAAGGAATCACATCTGCCCTCCTCCAGTCCCCAGGTACCACACCATCCTCCCATGATTTGTTAAAAAGGGTAGTAAGTGGTGTCACTAGGTCTCTCCTTAGTTCTTTTAGAATTCTGGGGTGAATCCAATCAGGCCCCATTGCTTTGTCCACCTTGGGTTTTAGGAGTTCCTTCAGGACTCTTTCTTCTGTGAATGGGCAGGTATCGACCCCCCCTGTCCACAGCAATTCTATTGTTTGGTTTAGGTACCTCCTGCTCTTCTTCTTTTGTGAATACTGAGCAAAAGTATTGGTTCAGCATCTCTGCTTTTTCACAGTCACCTTCTGCCCACCTCTCCTCCCCTTTATTAAGCCTCACTATTCCTCCCTTGGTTTTCCTTCACTCCCTGATATACCTGTAAATGGTTTTATCCCCCTTCTTAACTGAGTTGGCAATCTTTTACTCAGTTTGTGCCTTTGCTATTCTGACTGCCTTCCCTGCTTCCTTCTGCTTTAACTGATACAGTTCTCTGTCCTGCTCCTTCTGTGATTCCTTGTACTTCCAAAAAGCTAACTTTTTCTCACTAACCTTCCCTGTCACCTCCTTTGAGAACCATAGTGGTTTTTTACTTTGTTTTGTTTTGTTTATTTGCTTCACACAAAGACTTGTTGCCTCTGTGATGGCAGTTTTGATTTTTCCCCATTGTTCTTCCACCACTCCTTCCTGCCCATTTGCTAGTGCATTTCTTATGCACTTACCCATTTTGGCAAAATCAGCCCTCCTAAAGTCCAGTACCTTTGCTTTTGTATGGCTCAACTCCACTGCTGTACTAATTGTGTACCACACTGTTTGGCAGTCTCTAGTTCCCAGATGGTTACTCACTTTTAAATCTGTGATCCTCAACCTGGTCACATGATGGCAGTCTGATGATCAGCAGTTGTTTCCCTTAGCTCTGTACCTCTCCTGCTATAATTTGCATCTACCGGCTACATTCAGCTTTTAAAATGTGTGGTTATAGTGGTGACTGCCATAAGAACTCCTATAGACTTGCATCAGCTGAAACACATGGAGGTTTACATGAAGAAAGCCCTCCATGGCACTTGCCTCCCCCTACACTGGAGAAGGAAAAGGCCGTAAAGCACTCCAAACAGCACGCTGTAAGCACTCCCAAGAAACCCGCAGCTGCCACTGCTCTTTCAGAGGAGTGATTTATTAAACTTATGCAGCCCATGCAAACAGCTATATCAGGCATCTATGACAACTTGCACTAAACAAAATTGGCTGTGGATGCACTTACCATCAGGGTTGGCAACTCAGAAGCACGACTGGTTTCTCTGGAGAAATAGCAGACCCAGGCAGAGCAGGACCACATGCACATGGGTTGGAGGATCAGGAAACTTGAAGAAAAAACAGAGGATCTGGAAGAGTGGAGTAGGAGGAACAACCTCCTAATTATAGGGGCGCCTGAATGAGAAGAATTGAATGCTCCAATTCTGTTTGTCCATAAACTCTGTGAAAAGATTGCAGGCCCTGCACTGAATGGTTCAACCTGCATCATAGGAAGGGCACACCGGGCCCTTCGCCCTCTCCACCCCGACCCCTCATTTTTAAACTCCTGAATTTCTTGGACAAGCAACACATTTTAGCCAAAGTTAAGGAATTGCAGGACGTACAGTGGGAGGGCCGTAATTTGCAATATCTCCCTCAAACTGTACGAGCGAAGAGGCAGGAGATGTATCCACTGGTTTCCAAACTAATTTCTGCAGGGAAGCCCTTTCGCATGAGATAACCAGTGGTACTTCAAGTGAAGAAGGGAGATCAATGGAGCTCATTTGAGACTAAAGAGCAAGCTGCCCAAGAGCTTAAAGTTCTGTTCCCTGATTTGTTTAAGTGAGGACAAGTAACCTATTTAATTGGAGACACTCTATTTCCTAAGGTGGTACTGTATAATGCTTCGATTCTGTCCATCCTTTACTAAGGATGAATGATTCCTCTGGCTTTGGAAACCACTTTTTCAACTGTCCTTGCAAACTGAGCCACCTTCTATTATCTAGAAGACATGACTGGACAATTCTGTATTCAGTGCTGAAACACTGAGTGCCTGTATCGACTCAACAGTGGATCTGAAGTAATTTCTTGTGCACTGTGACTCTACTGGACTTTCAACCTCTTTATGATATGGGACTACTAATGAAGGACTGATAATGCCGATTGTAATCTTACCTATTACTGACTGTTTGTCCCTTTATCCTTTCCCTGCTTTTTTTTTCTTATCAACTCCACAGTAGATGTGTGGGCCTGATATTGCTTTACAGACAGACTGACATGATTACGACTTGTTGGGAAGTGACTGACCCTCTTTTTGGGATTTATAGCAACCCATGTTCTCTAGACTCTGCCCAGCAGGCTGCATGGTTCGCTGTTAGAGGTCACATTCAAACATCATTGTTGCTATGTGTTTTTGCATGTTTTTAACTGTTCTCCTGACTAGATCTCCCATATAGCAGGAGGAGGGGGTGGGAGAAGGGGATTTCTGTGGTGTCAGACCAGCGCTAAAACATCACCTGATGGTGTATGACAAGTGATGCAGTTGACTGAAACTGGGGGTTGTCCTTTTTCCACTTTTTTGTTAAGGAAAAAGAGCATTTAGGTTTATATGTTACTGTGGGTAAGGCTGGGGAGGGGGGACTTAAGGTTACATGGGATCTGTGCATAGATTCACAATTTCAGATGGGGTTTTTGGGGAGAAGGTGGCCAAGCAATGTTCTTGAACAAAGTCCAGGCCTGTTTAACATGATGTATACAAGCAAGGATATTGGCATCTGTACATTCTGTGTTACAGGGTTCCCAAAGTCGCTTCAGATTCTTGGTGTGACTACCCATCAGAGCTACCACTTAAAATCCCTTTTTTCCCCTTTTTAGGTGATTAATATGAGTAGCCCTTATAAAGTGGTTAGTTGGAAAGTATGGGGAACTCAAGACAGATAGAAAAGGCAAGTCATACTCAAACATTTGCTACACCTGAGAGCAGGATTTGCCTGTTTGCAAGAGACGCACATGCATAGGAAAGATATCCCTTTATTACGCAAGACCTGGGTTGGGCAGGTTTCTGGGTCTGGAACATCTACAAAATGAGGGGGCGTGGCTATCTTAATTTCCAAGCAGGTCTTCTATAAGATGGAGCGGGACATTTGGGACCCTAATGGTCGATATATTCTACTCCATGGGACACTTGAATTCCAACTAACTCTCCTGGGAACAATCTATGGCCCGAATATAGACCCTCCCCCAGTTTCTACCCACTTGTTCAGTCTGGTGGTCTCACTCCCCCCAAATTAACTATTCTGGGAGGAGACTGGAACATTATCCACAACCCATCATAGATAAATTGAATTTCCAGAAGGATGGCCTGTCCCCTGCCTCCTGCCTAGAGAGCCCTGCAAGACCTTATGGGGTGGGCAGACTTGATAGATGTTTGGAGCATGTTGAACCCGGATGTTCATCCATACACATTCTTCTCACCCCCCCCATAAGACATACTCCAGGTTAGATTATGTCCTGATCAGTTCCTTTGTGTTGCCGGGTACAATGGATGCAGGCATACATTTATTTAGTTTTTGTTGACCAGGTAAGTGCACTAGACAAATCCTGCTTAATTTCAGGCACAACCCAGGGGAGGAGGATACGGATAAATGTCAGCTGACCTTGAACCAGATTAAGCTGTTGGTGGTATTTTTAGTGAATGAGGGAAATTTGACCAGGACACCGGGGAAATTCCCCTACCCTGTAGGGGGCACTGCTTCTGTCGGTTATGGCGGCAGTCGGTGAGGAATCTGTGAAGGAGATGGATGTGGAAGAGGCAGGAGGGTTTGTTTCACCTCCTGCTTCTCAACTGCCTGGAATGGAGTGGGAGAAAGACCCGATTTTTGAAGAGCAAACGGATACAGATGCAATACTGAAGACAGCTCAGGATCTGGACGATGACGAATTTCTGGCTTTGGAATGTCAGAAACGCCGACTAATGGAAGTTATAAATCAGCAAGAAGTTTTACTGGCTAAAGAAGTTACCTGCAAGGATATTCAGTGTTCGAATGCAGTACCAGCTGTTTGTACTTGGGTAGAGGAAGACGTTTCAGATGATGATTTACTTTTTTCAAAACAGCAACAACAGTTTCCTTCCAAACAATCTCCTTTGGTAAGCCCTGAAAGTCTAGCAGTGACGCCTTTAGAAGTACTGAATTCACCGCTGTCAGACTCAAGTACACAGCTGATTCTGAACACTGATGTGGCAGCATCAAAGGCCTTTCCAGGTGAGTCAGCCTTAGATGATGCACGCCAGGTTTTTCTTGCTTCTAGCACACATTCTACTTCGGAGTTGATGTTGCAGTCTAACACTAAAGAGTCTTGGTCTATAGATGCTGCTTTGCTGGCTGCAGGGTGGGAGAAAATTAAAAAGAATAATCGCTGGGTTTCTGGTATGTCTCCCATTAACATTCTTCCGGGTATAGAGCGGACTGTAGTATCTAGTGTTGATATTGTTTCTTCTCTAGATATTGCTGACAAAATAACAAATACAAAAGTGTTTCCAACTCAACCTGAGTTTTCTGTCCCGGATGCTCCTTTAAACCTTAAACCTGATACACCTAAAAGGTCGTTTGCTTCTCTGTTTCATTTACCTGTAGCCCCTGCTAAACGCCACAATGCTGTTCATTTCATTTATAAAGGAGTATTAGACTGTGTTCCTGACTGTGTTTATGTGTGTAAAACTTTGATAAAAATTCCTTACGATTTTTTGCGACTGAAATATATGCTCTAATTCATGTATCAGGTGAACATACATTTGATATCAGTTTCAAGACTACTGCTGGTTTAGAACGTTTTTGGAAACGATACAATGAACTTCACAACTCTCCTTTGTAGACTCTTTTTGAAGCAATACCTCAGACAAAACCTGCTATAAAATTTGTAACTGTATTGTTTCAAAATGAAGGGGTCAGTGTGACGGATTTGACATACAGGATAAAGCAAAGATGTACTGTTCTGGATGGACCCACCGCTATCTTTGATAGTGAACAATATTGGACTGGGGGTTGGAAATTTAGAGTTTTACTTTCTTCAACTAGTGATGGCCTTAAACATTTGCCAAATTCATTTTTTCTTGGACGTGATAGACGAGTCTTGTTTTATGCAGGCCAACCAAAAGTCTGCTATAAATGCGGCTCTGAGGGCCATACAAGCAGTATTTGTGATAAAATAAGATGTTCTCTCTGTAATGAATTAGGCCACACCAGTAATAATTGTTTAAATGAAATGGTTTGTAGTTTATGCGATGACAAGGAGCATTCTTATCAAAGTTGTGCTTGGGCCGCCCATAATACAAATCCCAGTGGAGATTGTAAGGAACAACGGTTACTCATAGCAGTAGCCCAGTGGCAACAGTCTGAACCTGTACAGTCTTCCCCTTCTTTCCCCCCTTCTATTTCCCCAAAGTTTTCTCCACTTTCTAGGACTCTCCAAACAGTTACAAAACTACAGGTGGACCCCGTGATAGATTCACCTCCTACTCCCTTACCTTTTTCTCCACAGCAGGGTACTATGGAATTAGAAATGGTGATTTTGCCTCCTGAGATACCAGAAGCAGTAATGCCCCCTCCTCCTTTAGCCTATAATACCAGAAAAGGTACTTTGGCTCGGAAAAGGGTGGAAAAATCTGTTCCAGCTGTAAAAATGGCCAAAACACAGGTTATCTCTCTTCAAAATCAGTATCAGGCTCTTCCTACAGCAGATAGTGATTCTGAAATACTTTTGGATTCATCTTCTTCGGTAGGGGATGGTGAGGTGGATCAAACTGAAGTACCACAGATCATCCCCCATCAGGAACCTTCAAAAAAGAAATACCCATCTCATGTTAAACTTAAATCTAGGCTGGGTACTAGAAGTGGGGTAAAAAAGAAATGATTTTGTGTTTGTTTGTTTTTTTCCCTTGAGATACACCTCTCTTTTCTTATTATGACTTTATTTCTCACTTCTGTGAATGTGAATAGTATTATGAGCCTGAGAAAAAGGAATATGTTTTTTTCCACTTTAATTCATCAAAAACCAGGTATTTATTTTTTGCAGGATACAAGACTGCATACTCTGTTTGATGTGCATAATGTTACTAATGCCTGGTATGTGGTACCTTCTTATTGGTCAATAGCTAAAGACTGATGCTCAGGGGTAGGGATTTTGTTTTAAGGCCTTGAATTTACATGTTTAAAACTGCTGGATTTGGTTCCTGGGTGGGCTTTATTAATAGATATTTGTGTTCAAGATAAATCATTTTGTCTTATTAATATCTATGCCATGCAATCCAAGGCCAAGAGGGTGTCTTTGTTTAAAATAATTCAGCTTTTTTTATATACAGCACACCTATTAATTTGGGGAGGTGATTTCAATTGTGGGTTAGATAAACGGTACAAGGGGTTACGGACTAAAACTTTGAAATCCTTTTGTGATTCTAATTGTTTATCTGATATAGTGTGCAAAGCAGATTTGGTTTATGCCATGTTATTTCATCTTAAAAGAGTAGTGCCAACTTTTTGTAAAGGTCCTACTAGGATAGATTTTTTGTTTATTTCCCAACACTCTTTCATTTCTACAGTCAGTGTACAGGCAGTGGAATATTCTGACCATTCTATGCTCTTTCTTGTTGTAGGACATGGGGTTCAGATAGGACAAGGATTATGGAAATGCAATTCCTCATTATTACATCAGGAAAACTGTTGTACACAAATACAGTATTTTTTTATCTGCAAAAAAAATGTTTTTTTTATATGACTCACCGATACAGTGGTGGGAGGATTTAAAAAGTGAATTAATTGTTTTGTTAAAAAGTTTGAGTAAGAAAGATACAGATGTCCACTACTTAACATATTTGTGACATAGACAACAGCTACAATCTTTAATCTCTTTATCATATGTTTCTACGCATGATTATAGCGCTCAAATTTCTTCTTTAAAAGAACACATGTGTCAATTTCATAAAAAAAAGCCGCTGTTTTAGCTTTCCAACAAACTTTTGGTTTACAAGGGCCCCTTTCAAATATTTGTCCATATGATACCTGTCACCAGCGAGTGAAGTCAAAAAGAATGGATAGCTTACAAGATTCATTAGGATACCTACATAATACCCATGATGAAATTATGAATATTGTGTATACGCATACTAAATCTCTTTTTTCTCATACTAACATTGAATTGGAGGGTATCCAGCAATTTTTAAGAAATATTGAGGTTCCAGAAATCCCATTTGTTGTAAAACAGGAAATGCAGAAGGATATTCACTCTTCTGAAATATAACTGGTTATGAAAACTATGCCTATGAACAAGTCTCCAGGGAAGGATGGTCTAACTACTGAGCTCTATAGAATTATTATAGAAATTCTGGCGCAAGAATTGGCACAGGTTTTTTCTTTAATGTTAAAAACCACCTTGCCCTTCACTATGGCATAGGGTTTCCTAGTTTATCTGTATAAAACAGGAGACCTAAATCTTTTAACAAACTGGAGACCAATTTGTCTGTTAAATACAGATTTTAAATTACTGGCAAATATTTTAACTTTGTGATTGCAACAAGTAGCAAATCATGTGATTAGTCAAGCACAAGCTTTTTCAGTGAACCACTCAAATATTTTGGAACATCTCTTTTTACTTCGAGAAATAACTACTAGAAGCACAAAAAAGGAAGTGGAAGGGTTTTTATGCTCATTAGACCAAAGAAAAGCTTTTGATTTTATTAATCATTGTTATATGTGGGAGGTTCTGAGATTCTATAATATTCCGGATAAATTTATACATTGGCTTAAACTGTTATACGCATCTGCTACTGTAACTCCCATGGTGAACGGACATGTTGGGACCAATAATTTCAGTATGTAGAGGAGTTCGGCAAGGCTGTCCCCTTAGCCCACTCCTCTATGTTTTCTGTATTGATCCTTTATTAAAAAGTATAAATACCCACCCTAGAATACAATCTTTACAAATAGGGTCTTTAAAGAGTCCGGCAAAATGTCTTGCCTATGCTGATGACCTATGTCTTCTTTTACCAGATGTACAGTCTATATCCTTAGCAATAAAAGTTTGTAATATTTATTCTTCAGTATCAGGGGCTAGTTTAAATACATCTAAAAGTCAAAGTATATATTTGGGAACACAATCTCAAATTGACCCTCAGATTTCTGGTATTACCATTGTTTCTCATCCTATTAAGATTTTAGGATTATTTTGGTGTGTAGGGAATTTAGATTTATTAAATTGGATATTAAGGGTGGAACTGGGAAATATGATAGTGTTAAAATGGAATACGTGGAATCTTGATAAAAAAAAGTGTGGTTCTAATTAAAATGAAACTCTTACCACAATTTTTATATGTTAGTAAGGTTTTTCCTCCTTCCAAACAATTGGAAGCTAGATTGTTAAGTTTGTTTTTTCGGGCGGTATGGAGTAGTAGACTAAAGCCCATCAAGAGGAATATTATTTATTTGCCATGTTCATCTGGGGGTTTGAATATGGTAAACCCATTAGTGTTTTTTTATTGTATGATTTTCTATACTAATCTTCGGCCCCTAGTAATAAATCAGGATAAGTTTTGGACTTCATACTTTTATGATACAGTTAAACAATGGTTTTCTATTTGGGAAGGGTCCAGGGTCACTCACTTGAAGTGTGATCCTACAATTCCTGGGTTTCATAGAGAAATCTTTATAAAATTATGATTATGGGGGTTATCTAGCCAATTATTACTCAGTAATACAAGAAAACAGTTGTACCACCGTATAATTACTACACATTTTACTGAACTGATCACTTTCCCCCATCGACCTTTGCATCTACAAAATACCCATTTGACTTTGTTAAATGAACAAAGAATTCCAAGAAAATTGTGGGATTTCCATTGGCTCAGTTGCCACGGTAAGATTAATGTAAAAAGCAATCAAAAACACAAACAGCATGCTGAATGAGGCTGTATTAGGGTTAACTGTGTCTCAGCAGAAGAAACTATTGAACATCTATTTTTCCTTTGTTCATTTATAAGGCCATTTTGGTCAACTCTAGCAAGCACTTGGTCTGTACCTATCTTTTCCACAATGACATGTGAAGAATTGATGCATGGTATTTTTCACTCTGGTTGGCAGTGTTTTCATAAAGGTACATTGAATATTGTTTGTTTAGTACTAAAATGGTATATTTGGAATGCTAGATGTGGTTTTATGTTGCAACAAAATGATACCTCTATTGAAATAATTATTCAGAATGTTACAAGGGAACTGTCTGTTATTTTTAGGAATGAATGTATTATTTTTCTGCAACAAGTTTTAGAAGCCTATTGACATAATACTCCTTGGGTAACTACTTCAGATTTTCCTGTTACCTGAATGTATTTCTTCAGTTGTTTTCTGCATAATTGTATATTTATTTTGTATGATTTATTCTTTCAATAAATTCCCCTCCTCTTTTCGATAAGTGCCATGGGATCTTTAACATCCACCTGAACTACCACCAATCCAGGCAGATGGGACCTCGGTTTAACGTCTCATCGGAAAGACAGCACCTCTGAAGTTCAGCACCCCTCTCATGCTGCACTACAGTGTCAGTACTGGGATATTAACCCAAGTGCCAGATGTGGGAACTGAACCCACAGCCCTCTGATCTCCCAGCCTCAGAGGTGAGTGTGCTACCTACTGAGCCACTGCGAGGGTGGTGTCGGACCACTCGCCTGTCTTTATTACATACATACTAGGATCTGGAATCAGAAAGGATACCTTATGGTACCTGAATACCCAAATTCTTCAGAGACAAGATCATTTCTTGCAGCTTAAAGATTTCATCTCTCATTTCTTAGAAGCTAATACAGGGTCTGTGTCGAGAGTTGATATAATTTGGGCAGCCCTAAAATGTGCACTAAGGGGAGAGTGCCTCTGTCTGGTGACCATTACATATTGAGAGGCCAAACAACAAGCAGAGTTACTACTCACTTCAATCCGAAGTCTAGAGCTTTCCCTAGGCTTGCACTCCTCTGATGGAGGGTGGGCTCGACTACAATACATAGCCTGCCAGCAAAAAACTCAGAATTAATTATAGGAAGGCAGAGCTCTCCTTGAGGTGTACTAAACTTAAATACCTTGATGCAGGTGAAAAAGGGGGCCTGCTTCTTGCTATTAGGATTAGACAAGCCGAGGCATCCCGATTTATCCCAGGCCTTAAATTTGATGCAGCTGGTCCACTGGTTACTGCCCCCAGAGGAACAGCAGCAGGTTTAAGGCAAAATTACTGCTCTCTGCATTCGGAAGTAAACACCACACATCCTTCTTACTGGGACATTATTGCTTATCTCATCTCAGCTGATCTCCCCACGCTATCCCCCAATGAAGTAGTGCCCCTAGGTGACCAGATTGCTGTTTGGGAAGTAGATCAAGGTACAGAGCAGTTACCCTTTGATAAATCCCCTGGGAATGATGGCTTTCCCAATAACCTTTATAAAGCCTATCATTCTGAACTTGCTCCCCTGCTTGCAAAAGTTTATAATTTCTGGTTTGAGGAAGTTATCTCAGATTCCAGTTTCCTGCAAGCTCTTATTACCCTCATACCTAAGCCTGGCAAGGACCCTCAGTATCCAAGAATTATAGACCAATCTCGTTGCTTAACTCAGATGTTAAAATACTTACCAAAATTTTTTCCAATAGGCTAAGCTCCCTCATAGGCAACCTCATTTGTAGAAAGAAAGTGGAGTTCATGAAGGGAAGGTCCTCAGGGGATCACATGCACAAGCTGCTACATCTTCTCGCTGCATTGAGGGACTCAGATACCCCAGCTGTTCTGGTTTCACTCGATGCGGAGCAGGCATTAAACAGGATCTCTTGGGACTTCCTCTTTACAGTTCTTGCTCACTTTGGTTTCCCTGAGACCTTTACAAAATGGGTCCATATATTATGTTCCTCCCCATCAGCCCAATCTGGTACAATGGTATCCTTTCCACCATTTTTCGATGATACCGGGATACCAGACTATCCCTCCTCCTTTTTAACCTGTATTTAGAGACCCTGATTAGGAAGTTAATCTCATTGCCAGCACTAAGGGGATTTAAAATTGGAGACCACTGATACATCATCTCAGCTTATGCAGATGACCTGCTACTGCACTTAGAGGACCCTCATGTGAGTATTCCAATACTTCTGGTGGAGGTGGAAATGTTTTCTAAGGTATCCTATTACAAGGTCAACCTTATCAAGACTAAGGTATTCCCATTGAACAGCAGAGTTTCCTGGAATGATGTTTCTGCCTACAATCTCTCATGGGAAGCAAAGACCATGACTAATTTAGGAATTCAGGTGTCCAGAGACTTGCCCACAATGCTCAAGGCAAATTTCTCAGATTTGCTGAGCATCCTTTAACTAGACTTAGATCACTGGGGGGCTCTTCTCTTGTCATTGTGGGGGAGGATTAATATTATTAAGATGAATGTCCTCCCTCACCTCTTATATCCATTGAGTATGCTTGGCTTCTATGTCCCCAAAACGTGGTTCCTTAAGCTTCAGAAACTGCTTAACTCTTTTATCTGGGTTGGTAAGGGAGTTTAGCAAGCCTATTTTAAATTCACAGCTCCTAAATCTCAAGGTGGGCTAGTGGCTCCCTCCTTCTTTACATATTACTGCACTTACCATGTCAGCAAACTGTCCCACTGGATATACCAGGCGTACATTGATGATACACGTACTTACATTCCTCTTTGCCTCCAAATAGAGAGGCACTTGGCTGAACAACATCATTGCTCCCTGGTATCTCTGATCTATAGTATGCCTAAATTCCTTCCTACAGCAGTTAGGAATACCCCAATAGACTGATCCCTCTGAGCTTTGCATCAGCTGCAAACTCATCTTTCCATTAACTGGCATGTATCTTTAGATCAACCGATCTTGGATAATCCCAATTTCAAAATCGGGCTTAAACCCATTCCGACTGAATACTGGCCCTCTTTAGTGGAGAAAAAACTCTCTGATTTATATACTGTGGATGGCATGCTGCCATGTATATGTATACATACATATAAAATATATGTTGCTGTGGAAGCACAGGGTCCTCTGGGACCTGCTCTTCCTTCTAAGCACAATATCAACCAAACTGTTAACACAGTCTTCTTATAACCCCACCTCATTAATTAAGTCCTGAAAGTTTTCAAATCTGGGCTGAAATGTAATTCCACGGCACTGCAACGTTATACCATCCAAGAGGTGTGAAAACACATGTTGGTGAATATTTGGAAAATGACAGCTGTCACATTCATGAGTTGCTGTAAAAAAAATGGCTATTCTGAAAATTTGGGGTGAAAGTATTGAAATTTATGAAAGTTACATGCTAGAATAGCTTAATTTCTATGGATGCACCTAACTTTGCCATTTTAATATATCTTCATCCCAAATTTTGAATGCCCTTCTTATAGCACCACCACATGAGCAGCACCAGTTAAATTTTTCAGATCCTGTCCAAAAGGTGATTTCACCAACCAACAATGGAATCAGTTTTACTGCAGGATTAGAGTAATTCCACTGACATTGTTCATGAAGTGGGGTCTGAAAAAGTACATTTTGAAAATTTGGTGTGAAAATATATACAAATGGTCAAGTTCTGTAGCAAAGTTGAAATACCCATTGAAATACATTAAACCACACTTACAGTACCCTTATTTCTCATATAGCAGTCATCAGTTCAGGCAGCTATATATAATATAGGCAAGGCAAGGCAAAATTAATTTCAAAGATGCCCAACCCCGGATGCTCTGGGCGCTGTACAAAACAACAGCGTCAAAATAAAATAAAACATCCCTCATTTTTAAACAAAATCAAGAATAAAATAAATAACTCAGCAAATAATATCAGGTTCTTACTACAGTTCATGATTTTATCCCAAAAAAGCTTGGGAAAATAGGAAGGCCTTCAGATGAGCCTTAAATATATCTACAGTGGGAGCTCCCATGATGTCAACTGACAAAGAATTCCAGAGAACAGGAGCTGCGACACCATAAGCTTTGTCGCCAGCAGATTTTAGCCTCATTCTAGGAATGGCCAGGAGGCCCCCACTAGAAGAATGGAGAGGGTGGTTAGAGACAGCAGGTATCAGAGGGTCCAACAGATAACCAGGGCCCTGCCCATGGAGGCCTTATAGGTGAGAAGACCCACCTTAAAAAGGATTCTCTGCCTGTCTGGAAGCCAGTGCAATTCACACAGTACCGGTGTTATGTGGCAAAATTTATGCTGCCCAGTAAGTAACCAGGCAGCTGCATTTTGCACCAACTGCAGCCTGTGGAGAGATCCTCCTGTGATCCAGAGGTAGCGGGCATTGCAGTAGTCAAGCCTAGATGTGACTAAGGCACATATCAAGGTAGGGAGGTCCAGAGGTGGAACAAGGGGCTCAATCTTGGCAATATTTCTGAGATGGAAAAAACAGGAACGAACCGTGGAGGATATCTGTGCCTCCATAGTTAAATTCCTGTCCAGAATCACTCCAAGATTTCACACCCAAGAGGAGGCCTTCAATGACACAGCTCCTAGAGGAAGTCCAGTTGCTGTGTCAGAGGCCATTCTATCATGCACGCTGCTCGACTCCACTATCAATACTGCCATCTTATCAGGGTTCAGTCACAGCCAGCTGGAGGCCATCCAGTCATTGCTCTCTGCCAGGCAGATGTTTAGTACATCCACTGCGTTGGATGTTCCTGGGGCAAAGGACAGATATATCTAGTTATCATCGGCATAACAATGTAAACCCAAGCTATACTTCCTAATGATCCCCTCGGGGCAGCATATACACTGCAAACAACATTGGGACCAGTACCGATCCTTGAGGAACTCCACAAGAAAGAAGGCTGGATATAGATGAGGAATTCCCCATCACAACCCGTTGCCTCCTGTTTGTGTACAGTGCTTTCCATTGTGGTAGTGGCTTCACATTTACAGAGTACCTAGCCTTACTGCCATGGAGGTAATTTTCAGTGGCTAGGTGTCTGACATGTAAACAGGAGTGGAATTATGCCACTATGATGAATTAAACTTTGTTTTGTTTCAAGGTGGTGGTAGCATGGGGCCCTTTGAGTCCCACACTCCCACCCATATGCTCTCCCACCAATACATATAATATTCAGTACTTGTACTGTTATGTTAGGCAAAAATTTGAAAGTTGGGCCCCATGATCCCACCAACTTGTGCGACTTTCTACTTTTCTATTCTTTCTCAAAAAGTAAGGAAATTCTATGCAAAAGAACTTTGCTAATGCATCATTTAGGGTTAAAACACAAAAAGTCAGGAAATGAAACCTTTAGGGTTGCCCCCTCCCCCTTTGTGGACCCCCATCCTCCCAAGATTGACTGATGATGGGGTGTGTTATTGGGGCTGTGAGGCCTAAATGTCATCCAATTCTTCTTTACTGTGGCTTGTAAATATGATTACACATGGAATGGGGTGACTTTAGGCCTCACAACCCCAATGACACACCGCATCATCTGTCAATCTTGGGAGGATGGGGGACATGAGGGGAGGGGGAACTGAAAGGTCTCATTTCCTTACTTTTCATGTTATATATATATATATATATATATATATATATATATATATATATATATAATATATATATATAGATATATATAGATACACACACACACACACACACACACACACACACACACATATATATATATATCTATTTATAAAATTGGTAGGGAAATTGCTGCTCATTTATTGGACCACCAGCAAGGGAAATTGTTTGAGATTTATTGGACCTTGAGCACCACATGACCATGGGTATATCAGAGCACGACAGCACACCTGCACTTTAACCCCCCAAAACAATGTTGATATTTTATAAGATAGATAAACCACTCTAAGGTGTGCAGTCGCACTCTGATATATGCACGCCTTGGGTGGTTGATGCACTCAGCCTGTGGCCTCATGCATACAATGCACACCAAGGCATGCATATATCAGAGAGTGACCACACACCTCAGAGTGGTTTATCTACACCTTAGAGTGGTTTGTCTATTACATATGTATATGTACGTGTATATATATATATATATATATATATATATATATATATATTCATGGCAAAAAGCTGCATTTAACGCACCATTTTTGTTAAAGTGAAAAAAGTTAGGAAATGAAACATTAGGGTTAAGCCCCTAACTCCCCCCTCACATCCCACACCCCCATCCTCCACAGACTGACAGATGCCATGGTGTGCCATTGGGGCTGGGTGGCCCAACTCTCATCCCATTCCATGTGTATGCAGGTTGACATGCTACGGTAAAGGAGAATGAAGTGAGATTTAGGCCTCGTGACCCCAATGGCACACGTCTGCATCTGTCAGTCTGTGGATGATGGGGGTGCAGGGTGTGTGGGAGGTTAGGGGCTCAACTCCACTGTTTCATTTCCTGACTTTTTTCGCTTTAACCCTAATTGATGCATTAAACGCAGTTTTTTTGCCATGAATTTCCTTACTTTTTGAAAAAGTGTAATATAACTACAAAAAAACATGTATCGGTGGGAGTGCAGAGCCACCAACTTGCCCATTTCTGCATAACAATATGCATCTGTGGGAGTGTAGGCCCTCTGGGCTTGCGCTACCACTTATGCATAGCTACAGAGCCATACAGCAGCCCTATAGGTCACCGAATGCTTGTAACAGTAATTTGTCCATATCTTTGGAACTGTAACAGCTAAAAAAAATTCAATTATCATTGTAACTGTGACAGTGAGTAGTTCACACTACAATCAATGACCGAATCTGTATTGCTCATTGTTTTCAAGATATGGGCACTAAAATGCACTGCATAGCACTCTTTGAACTCTTGTCACAGTAATTTGACAATATGTCATGATAGCAAATTTTTCAGCCATGAGAAATTCTTCGGCCACAAGTGGACATCTGGTCATCCCAGTTTGTGTGATCTGGTCATCCCTAGGGTCATCAAGTTTTCCTCATGCACATCTGGCCATGAAAATCTGGTTATCTGATCATCCCCTCATGGAGGAAACTCACGGCCGAAAATCATCTCATGACCGAAGAATTTGCAGGCTCTTGGTGGAAAAACATTAACGAGTCACGAACAAAGAATTTTACATTTTAAAACTCTATTTTTTGACAAAACCGAAGCAAACCAAAGGAATGGTTCAATAGAGGGTGTCCCCCAAGCAAATCCTGTGCCTCATTTGCCCCAAAAGTCACCCGTGGAGAAAAGTACAAAATGTTTTCAGTCAGAAAACTGAAAAAAAGATGGCGGCTTTCGCGAACGAGAAATTTCTCGTGGTGGAAGATTTTCCACCATGAGCATGCAAAATCTTCAGCCATGCGGGGATGACCAGATAGCCAGATTGCCATTCTTCTTTCGCAAAATATACACATAAATTTTGCCACAGGATATAATGAGAAATTAAAAGTTTAATAACTTTTGAATGGATTAATATTTATTTAATATACCAACGATGGCATGTTCCTTGGCCAAGCTCTCTCTATATCCCAAGTTTTGGACCAATAGACCACACGGTGTCCATGCAATGTCACAGGCAAAAAACAAACAAAAGTGGGGAAAAGTGCATTATTTGGTGCTTTGCTGCTCAAGAAATGTATGTCCGACCAAAACGCAGCTTGGTAAATCAAAAGATCTACCATACCAGACAGTGCATTCCAAATTTTGTGCAAATTTGTTGAACGGTTGCAAAGTTATTAACACGCAAAATTTGAGGTTTAACATTGAAGTGCCTACTCAATCCTAAATATAGGGGCGCAACCATGCCCTATAATATATATATATATATATATATATATATATATATATTACAGTGGAGCGGCAGTGCCACCATAGTTAGGGTTGAGTAGGCAGTTTAATGTTAAACCCCACATTGTGCACCTTAATAACTTTGCAACCATTCAATGGATTTGCACAAAATTTGGTATGCTCTGTCCTGAGTGGTAGATCTCTTGAAGTACAAAGTTTTGATTCAGTTGGATGAGCAGATTTTGCAGAGCACATAGTGAAAAAAGTGTTTTTTTCACTTTTTTCCACCCATTTTTCCTGATATTTCCTGATTGTGCTATGTGCACACCATTTGGAATTTTGGACTTCAATTTTCAGGGTAAACAGAGCCTGCCACAAGGAACAAGCCAGCATTGGTTTGGTGAAAAATTAGTAATCCATTCCAAAGTTATTCAGTTTTGAATTTTCAGATTCTGAGCATGCTCAGTTCAACCTTTTGGATAGCTGCACAGTTGTGAACAAGGATTTGGCCTCACTAACGGGGATTTTGACAACTCACAAATGGGGATCCCTGTTACGTATAAAAAATCCCTGTTCGCGAGCTGTCATCTTGTTTTCAATTTTCTTCAAAAACAAAATGTTGTAAATTTCCACAGGGCTGTCTTCTGTACAGACTGAAGTATGGGTTTTGTTCAGAGTGACACCCTCTACAAACCCATGGCTTTGGTTCTGTTTAGTTTAGTCAAAAAATGGTTGTTTTTAAGTTTGACATTCCTTGTTTGTGACGTGCTTCTGATCCCTGTTTGTGAGGTGTCAAAATCCCTGTTCATGAGAAGACAACCAGATGGCCCTATCTCACGAACAGGGATTAGCTTGTGAATAGGGATTTTGAAACCCCAAGAATGGGGATTCAGCTTTCAAATGGGGATTTTGACAACTCATGAACAAGGATTATTAAAAAAAAATCTTTGTTCGTGAGCTGTCAAAATCCCTGTTTGTGAAGTGTCAAAATCTTGTTCATGAGAAATCCTTGTTCATGAGCTGTCAAAATCCTTATTAGTGAGATGACCAGATGGCAAAATTTCCCAAACAAAGATTTCTCACGAGTGGGGATTTTGACACCTCATGAACGTGGATTTGGCTCCTTGTTTGTGAGCTGTCAAAATCCCCATTCATGAGCTGCCAAAATCCCAGTTCACGAGCCAATCCCCATTTGTGAGCTGTCAAAATCTCTGTTTGTGAGATGATGACCAGATGGCTCTATCTCATGAGCAGCGATTGGCTCATGAACAGGGATTTTGATACCTCACAAACAGGGATTCGACTCATGAATGGGGATTTTGACAACTCACAAACAAGGATTTTAAAAACTTTGCCAGTTCATTGCTAACAAACAGTTAGGCCTTTTGGCTCAAAATGTACAGGGTGAAAAAGGGGTGTCCCACAGATGTGACTTATGCTGGTTTGGTGTACAAATATTTATTGATTCCATAGTTATGCCATTCCAAACTTGAGAAATGTCCTGTAGGATAACATTGTGGCAAACATGAGGCCTTTCGGTGCCTATACAGTATCTTGAAAACGCTTTGAGATATGGATTTTTTTGTGAAATGCAGCTTAGTACACCTTTAGGTATGCTAAGCACACAAACAGAATACCAGTGCATTATTACAACTGCAGTGGAATTTTTACCAAGGTTGCTATGGTTACTGAGATGTTTTGTCAATTGCAGAACAGGGGTTACTTGAAATGTGTCTAGGCTTGTGCTACATCTCTATTATTATAGGTAGATGGTGGGCCCTGCACTCCCATATATGGATAACATTATGCAGTAATGAGACTGTTGGGCCATTCCTTATACAATGATGGGTGTGCAGGGCCCTCCCAAAAGTATAAAAGGGTAAGATTACACTTTCTCAAAAAGTAAGGAAATTCATTGCAAAAAACTTTGTTACTGCATCAGTTAGGGATGAAGTGACAAACGCAGGGAAATGAGGTGTTAGGGTTGAGATTCTAACCACCCACCCTACCACCTCACCCCACCCCCACTCTCCACAGACCAACAGGGCATGGGGTGTGCCTTGGGGCCATCAGGCCTAGCTCTCACCCCATTCTCCTATACTATACAGTGTCAGCTTTCTTGCACATGGAATGGGGTGAGAGTTAAGCCCGATGACCCAAGGCACACCCATGACCTGTTGGTCTGTGGAGGGTGGGGGTGGGTGGGATGGATGGGGGTTATGGTCTCAACCTTAACACCTCATTTCCCTGCTTTTGTTGCTTCAACCTAACTGATGCATTAAAGTTTTTACAATTTATATATATATCTATTAGAGGTAAAACTCTGTTTAATGCATCAGTTAGGGTTGTTTCACAGCAAACAAAGTGAGGAAATTCAGTCTTAGTGTTGAAAGCCCCTTGTCCCCCAGCTCACCCCTCAACCGGCATTGGGGTGCGCATTGGGGTCATTGGCCCTAACTCTCACCCCATCACATATGTAAAGAAGCAGAGTTATAGGAGAATGGGGTGAGAGTTAGGACTGACAATGCCATCATGCACCCTGATGCTGGTTGGGGGTGGGCTGGGGGGTCAAGGAGGGCTTTCAACCCTAAGACCGAATTTTCTCACTTTTTTCGCTGAGGAACAACCCTAACTAATGCATTAAACAGAGTTGTTTGCCTCTAATTTCCCTTCTTTTTGAGAATGAGGATGATAAATAGTGAATGGAATGCAGTGGCAGAAGCGCGGGGCACTTTGGGCCTCGATCTCCCGCCACATGATGTTTTGTTATATAGTAACAGGAACTGCAAAGCAAATGCAAGTGGCAATGATAACACCCATGGCAAAGCAAATGTAAATTGTAAAGCAAACATTAATAGAATCGCAAGCGTAAAGTGATGCCGAATAAAACAATTACGTAAACAGAGATATCAAACAGAAGTGCATACAGAATGCAACTGGTAACACACACATTCATGGTACCGGAATTGCAAACACAAATGGTAACAGTAACAGCAACAATAATGCCGAAGTAAACAAAAATGCAAGCTCGTACGAAAACGAAAACTGTAACGCACACACACACACAGAACCACAATTGTAAATGCAAATTGTTATGGTAAAAGCAACAATAAAGCCAACAGAAATGCAAGCATGTACCGAAATGCAAACTGTTACATGCAAGGTCATGGTACTGCAATTGTAAATGCAAATGGTAACAGTAACAGTAATAATAAAAGCCACCCGAAACAGAAATACAAGAGCATATGAAAACGCAAACCGTAACACACACGGGCACGGTACCGCAATTGCAAATGCAAATGGTAATGGTAACAGCAAAAATAATGTGAAACAAAATGGAAATGCAAGTGCAAACAAAAAAGCAAACTGTAACGCACACAGTAGAGTAGACAGGAACAGTGGTGCGAATGGTAACAGAAGCACAAGTGGAAACATTAACTGACACAGTAACAAAAGGGCACACTCTTCTTTTCCCCAAAAACTGCACTGAAAAAAACAAATTGAAAACAAAGAATGTATGCGTTATAATTGACTTTGGAGCAGAAAATTACGACTTGGAATACTAAATTGCTTATATCTCAGGAACTGTATGACGTAGGACAAAAATGAAAATGTTGTATGAATTACTACTTTCCTGGCTAGTTACATGCTTAGCTCCTGTTTGGGATGGCTAAGCAATTTTTTGACAAAAAGTCTGTATCTAGCACCGTTTCCGAGATACGGGCCGTGAAAGACGCAACAGATACCATAATGTTATCCTATGGCAAAAAGCATCAAATTCAGAGTGCTGTCACTTTGCCGCCATGTAATATTATTTCACCAAACCACCAAAAGGCACATCTGTGGGATGTTGGCTTTTTTCCCTCCAAATTTCTGCCCAAACGACCAAAGCGCTATTTTGCAGCAGGGCGGCAAAGAATTCCTGTAATGCGGCAAATGCCATAATGTTATCCTATGGGAGAAAATGTCAACTTCATAGTACTGTAGCTTTGCTGCCCTGTACTATTTCTTAACCAAACCACCAAAGGACACATCTGTGTGATATTGCCTTTCTTCCCTCCAAATTTCAAGTCAAAAGACCAAACTATTCCCAAGATATTCAATATCAACGTTTACTAAAATTTTCCTATCTATTCCATTATAAAAAATCTGGCCATGTTGTCCCTCCCTCGCAATCAAAGATGACGATCAAAGAATCTTATGATCAAAGAATTTGCCGGCTCATGAACAAAGATTTAAAAACCTTATGAATCAAAAAATAGAAGGAACCACCATGGTTCGACAGAATAAAGCCCCCTGAGTAAAACCCACCCTCATTTGACTTCCTGCAACACCCCTGGGCTGTGAAAATAGTTTTTTTTAATTGAGCCATCTTGCCCCTCGCTCATGATGCATGATCGCTATCAAAGAATCTTGCAATCAAAGAATTTGCAGGCTCGCGATCAAAGAATTTGCAGGGTCACGATCAAAGAATTGAAACTCTTGAAATTTACAAAATATACATAATCGCGGTAAATCACTGCCATGGTTCATCATAATGAAGCCCCCTAAGTAAAATCCACCCTCATCTGACTTCCTATGACACCTCAGCTGAGAAAATTGATTTTTTCTTCTTGCCGTCTCGTTCCTCACTCGCGATGCACAATCGTGATCAAAGAATCTCACAGTCAAAGTATTTGCATGCTTGCAATCAAAGAAATTGCTCACTCGTGATTAAAGTATAAGGGATGAGATGGCCAGATTTAAAAATCGATTTTCTCATCCCAGGGGTGCCCTAGACTGTAAAATGAGGGTGCATTTTGCTCAGGGATCTATGTTCTGCCCGATCTGCTTTCCCAAAATAATGTTATAACTATCCCTGGTAGTCTAGTGCCCTTCTCCCCTAATATAATATTTACATCCCTTGTAGTCTAGTGGCCTCCCAATAAAATATATCAACTAAGTAGTGCCCTAGTAGTCTACTGCCCCCCACCTCCTGTTTTTTTTTCAGATCTCTGGTCGTCTAGTGGCCCCCAGAGCTGTATTGTCTTATTATATGAAAATGTTTATATTCCTGGTAATCTAACAGCCCCCAGCATAATGAAATAAATAATGATTTCATATTATATCTGGTAGTCTAGTGGCCCCTACCCCCACCCACCCATCCATCCAAGCCCACCCAGCACCCTCCCTACCCTTCACCAGCTGGTGATTGGCGCAGCCCTCTTCTCACCTCCACGGCCAGCTGCCGACTGTCTGCATTATGAGTGGTAATGCAAAGAGGCACTCTGGGCTGAGAAAATCAATTTTTAGATCTGGCCATTTCATCCCTCACTCGCAATACACGATCGCAATCAAAGATCGTTAGCGAGCAGCAAACGAAGAATTTAAAAGCTAATAACTCTATTTTTGGACTGATTTGGATGGAACCAAAGTCATGGTTCAATATATTGGAGTTCCCTGAGTAAAACCCATCAAAGTTTTACTTCAGAAGTGACCCCTGAGCCGAGATAATTTGTGTTTATGCAATCGGAAAACTGAAAACAAGATGGCGGACCTCGCGGTCAAAGAATTTTTGAAATTCCTCGGGATCAAAGATTCTTAAACCATGAGGCTGCAAATTCTTTCACCACCAGGTGGATGAGATGGCCAGAACCCCCATTTTTTGATCACAAGATATACATATGTGTTTTCCCATTGACTTATAATGGGAACTTAAAAGTGCCATAACTTTTGAATGCCTTAGTATTTTTTTCACCAAACAAAAAGCGTCATGTTTGGCCACCGAGGCTCTTTCAAATGAACCATCTTGCAGAGCAGCACACCACACAACGGCCGTGCAGAACCACATTAAGAATGCCAAAAAGTGCCTCCAAAAATTGATAATTTTGCATTTGTCAGTGTTTCGTACACAAAGACCAGCACTCTGACAAAAACACACTTTGGCAGATCAAGAGATCTAGTGTGCCCCAACATGCGTACCACATTTCAGGCAAATCCATTGAACGGGTCCAAAGTTATTAACGTCCAAACTTTTGACTTTAGTATGTAACTGGCCACTGAACCCTAACTATAGTGGTGCGACTGTGCCACTATAATATCTATCTATCTATCTATCTATCTATCTATCTATCTATCTATCTATCTATCTATCTATCTATCTATTTGTCTATAGATATATACACACAAAATGTGGACATCGGTCTGAGACTGTGGGATGGCACTAGACACCAGGGAAACACAGGACAATTAGGGGGTTGACACAGAAAAGTTTTTTTTCCTTTGAACAAATCCTTTTCCATTTCCTTTTTTTCATTTCAAATGGAACAGGATTACTGCAAAGGAAGAAAGCCTTTTCTGTATCTTCTCTGTAATTTTCTTCTTTTCCACTGGTGTCTAGGTACACCCCCAACCCTCCGATTGTTGTCCCTATTTTTGTATGTATTTTATGTTTTGTTAGTTTTATTTTATATATTATTCCCAGTGACACCCCCCCAGCCCACAATTCCCATTCCCAGTGGCTCTTCCCACGCTCTGAATGCCATTCTTGTAATATGTTTTGTTTCCATGGTGTCTAGTGGCACCCCCACCCATCGTGCCCAATCCCATAAATATTTATTTTATCCCTGATGTCTAATGGTGCCTCCCACCATCCAAAGGCTGTACTCATTGCCCTGCTGTCTAGTGGCAACCCCTCACCATCTCAAAACTGAAAAGAAGCGAATTGCCCATCAATGTTATTTTTTTAAATTGATAAAAGAAAAGGCCATCAGTGACTTGACCCCACCCCCCAGACTGACTTGACACTGAGTATCCATCACCCCACACAACCCCAGAGCCCTCCACATACCATCAATCACCTGAACAGGTCCCAATGGGAAGATCCATTCTGTGATCGCAGACACATCTTGCTCTTGGAAATATCAACTGCTATATGAGAAATAAGGTAAGTGCAGTCCATTGTACTTCAAGTGGGGTTTTTAACTGCACTTATGTTATTTCTCATTTAGCAGTTGTCAATCCCAGCAGTGAGACAAGTCTTCAATTTTGTAGTGGATCTTCTCAGTGGGACCTGTTTAGGTGAGTAATGGTGTGCATGGGGATCCTGGGGAGTGTGGATGGTGGGTGATCAGTGGGAGGTCAGGCTGGGGGGTGGTCACATCACCAAAGGACTTTTTTTACAGATTTAAAAACAGACATTCAGGAACAGTTTTGTTCTTTAAAGGTTTGGCATGGTGGGGGGTGCCACTAGACACTAGGGCAATGAGGACAGCCATCAGAGGGTGGAGGGTGCCACTAGACACCAAGCATAAAATATGCATTTATGGGATATGACACGGAGGGTGGGAGGGCACCATTAGACACCAGGGAAACAAAACATATTATGAGGATGGCATTTGGAGGGATGGGTGCCACTGAAAACCAGGGAAACAAAACATATTATGGGCATGGCATTTGGAGGGTGGGGGTGCCACTGGACACCAAGAAATAACATATAAAATAAAATTAAAAAACAAATAAAATACATACAGAAATGGAGGAAGAAACTGGAAGATGGGATGTGGCACTGAACTCCAGGGAAACACATAAAAACTTTAGAGTTGGCATGGAAAATAATTTTTTAATTAGAATGCAATCCTTTTCTGAACCAACAAAAAAAAAAGAAATGAAAAAGGAATCATTCTAATGAAAAAAGAATTGGTGAAAAACGAAGTCCCAAATCCTTATCTGTGCCAATAGATGCCTTTTCATTTGAACAGAAATATTAGATGAAAAAGGATCCCTTGTCATGAAAAAAGAATCAGACAAAAAAACTAAGCCAAAATCCCTTTTGATTACAAGGGATTGTTTTTCATTGGAATGAAAGTATCAAATGAAAAAGGATCCCTTGTTATGAAAAAGGAACTGGAAAAATTATTAAGTCCAAAATCCTTTTTCTTTACCAGGGATGATTTTTTGTTCCAAGGGATCCTTTTTCATTCAAATGAAAAAGGAGTCATGAAAAAAAACCCCACCAAAAAACAAATTCTGAAATCCTTTTTATTGACTCGTGATCTTTTTTCATTTGAATGAAAAAGGATTCATGAAAAAGAATCATAGTGAGTGATGAAAAAGGATTCAAAATGTAAAAAAAAAAAATCCAGGGTCAGTTTTTCCACCAGTCAACTAACCCACATAATGAAGTTCCCATGAACAAGATACATGTGTTGGTGTGTGTATGGCACCTCATTTATGGCGTTCTCAATGTATTTTTTTTAAACATGAAAACAAGATGGCAGAGAATGAAAAATGAATTTGTTCTCACAATAAAGGATTGCCTCCTAATGAAAAAGAATCCTTTTTCATTTGACCAAATTATTTTTTTCATTCCAGGAAACTATCCAGGAGAGTGAAATTCCAATTGAAATTAATGGGAAATTTAAAATGTAATAACTGTGGAACAAAATACTATTTTTTCACCAAACAAGTAAAAGGCACTTACGAGATCCAAATCCTTTCTACCCTGAAAATTTCAAACCATATTTCCAAACCATCTTGGCACAAGGCAGTGACAAACAAAAGTGAACAATTGTGATTGTTTTTTTCACAGTCTGAATCTCAGAATCCATACATCTCAACATAGCAATATTTGGCACCTCAAGGGATCTACCCCATGAGACTGCACATGAAAATTTTCGTGCAAATCTGTTGAATGGTTGTGAAGATATTAAAGTGCAAAATTTGAGGTTTAACACAGAAACCCTGCTAAAGTTTAACTATAGTGGTGCAACTGCACCCCTATAGTGTATGCTATGTATATATATATATATTTATAAAATGGGTAAGGAAATTGTTGCTTTTTTATAGGAAGATGATCACCACATGACCATGCGTATATCAGAGCACGACCACACACCTGCATTTTTAAGCCCCTAAAACCAATGTTGCCATTTTATAAGATAGATAACTCACTCTAGGATGTGCAGTCATGCTCTGATATACGCACACCTTGGGTGGTTGATGCACTCGGCTGTACAACGCACACCAAGGCGTGCGTATATCAGATCGTGACCACACACCTAAGAGTGGGTTATCTATTATATATATATATATATATATACTGTATATGTATATATAGGGGATATGACATGACCTGAGTGAAGAGATCATATTTATCTTCATGAGAGGCCAGTGATATCATGATATCTCATAAGTGGCAAAGCCAAGAGTGAGATATCTTAATGTCATTGGCCTTGAGTGAAGATAAATATAATATCCTCACTCAGGTCATGTCATGTTCTGTTTACACAAGCATATGTTTGGAGTCACATACGTTACAGTGTCCTATATATATGCCTACCAGATTAAATGTTACTTGAAAAAAAAATGTGGTTGATCTTGCCAGTTTAAAGTTTTGTATACATCTTTATTGTTATGTTGTTGATCTTGCCATTATTTTAAGTAAATAAAAATTGTAAAGCATATCTGGTTGATCCTGCCACTCTGTGTTTTAATAATTGTAAGTAGTACTTTTACTTTCCTCCTTAAAGTGTAGCGTGACTGAGCATATAAACTAAGACAGAGAATGAACTCCCAGTGATTTACACTGCAGCAGTCAGTCTTTCAAATGTACTGTAAACTGTTTTTTGCCCTAACATTTCCTTCATTCTTATGGAAGAAGCTGCCGACAGTACTGTGAGTGAGGAGATTGAGAGAGTCGGCAGCTTCAGAACAGCAGAAAGAAATGGGAGCTAGCGTTTCAATAGTAACTCTGGCTCCCGTTTCCTTCAGCTGTTCTGAAGCTGCTGACTCACTCACTCTCCTCATTCACAGATGGTGTTTATGGGAAAAGGGTCATAAAAATGGCTGGCAGCCCTAAAAATGGGCAAGCTCCAGGGTCAAATGGGATGCACCTGAGAGTGCTCAGGGATCTGGCATCAGAATTGACTAACCAATGACAGAGCTTTTCAATAGCTCCCTACTGTCAAGTGTGGTATCAAGAGACTGTAGGGGAACAAATATAGAACTGCTTCACAATGGAAATGACAAAGGGCAAACAGCAAACTACAGACCCGTTTGTCTTACCTCAATAGCAGGTAAACTAATGATAATACTTTTCAAAGAGAACATAGTGGACTGCCTGGAGATAAATGGGCTCCAGGATAATAAGTAGCATGGGGTCATGGCAGGGAGGTCTTGTCATACCAGCCTGATAGCATTGTTTGACTGGGTAACTAGGGCAGTGGACAAGGGACAAGAAGTAGATTTGCTTTATTTTGACTTCTGCAATGCATTCAACTCTGTGTCACACAGAAGATTTCTGAAGGAGTTAGAGGATCTGAGAACAGCAAAGGATCTACTTAAATGTGTGGGAAGCTGGCTGTGAGGAGACAGCAGAAAGTGAAGGTAACCAGGGTTAAGTCAGGGGACTGGGAGGTTAAAAGTGGATTGCCACAGGGTTCAGTCCAGGCCAGTACCTTTCAATATGGTATGTTCATCAGTGACATAGGAGAAGGAATATAAGGCAAAATGTGCCCCTTCACAGATGACACTATGCTCTGTGGTAGGAAAGACAGTGAGGAAGGGCTTAGGGAGGTGCAGAGGGACATGCAATGATTACAGAGGTGGTCCAACTTTTGGAAGTTCAAAGCCAAAAAGTGCAAGGTGATGCACATAGGGAACATAAACCCCAGGAAGGAATTTTGGATGGGAGGGGTTAAACTGGATACTACCATGGGGAAAGGGACCTGGGAGCCATTCTATGCAACTCTCTAAAACATTCTTGTCAATGTAGCAAGGCCTACCTACCAAGAAGTTGGTTTGACAGCAGAAAGAAGGAGGTCATACTACCTCTCTATAGATCATTAAATGAGGCCGTATATGGAATACTGTGCCCAGTGCTGGAGCCCCCAACTAGAAGAAAACAAAGACAGTCTAGAAACAGTACAGTATAAGGTAACCAAATAGTTCAGGGCCAGCAGGGCAGATCCTATGAGGATCAAGTTTAAGGCCTTGAGTATGTACTCACTGGAGACCAGATATGAGAGGGAAGATATGATAGAGATATTAAAGTTCCTGAAAGGAATGAACAAAGTAGATTATGGGGAAATATTCAGCAGGAGTGGTGAATCAAGAACATGGGAGTATGAATGGAAGCTGGCAGGGGGAAATTCATGAGGAATGTGAGAAAGTTTTATTTTACAGAGAGGATAATTTAGCCCTGGAACAGTCTACCAACATATGTGGTTGGTGCAAGAACCAGTAATTGTTTCAATCATGTCTGGGACCGAGTAAAAGGCTTAATAGTTACACAGGGGAAAGCAGTAAGCCAGGAAAATTGGGGGGTGAGGGCAATATCACTGACTAGACCTTAGGTCCCAGGGTAGATAGGGTTACACAGTGAAGACTGGATGAACCAATGGTCTTTTTCTGCCGACATTTTCTATATTTCTATGAGTGCTCCACCCCTAGAGTTGCTGTAGGGTCATGATCCTCATATACTAAAGGTATCATGGGAAAGATGCCCCTTAAGGTAGAGAAGTAAAACTATTGAGGAGAAGAGGAGGACCATGGAGCAATGAAAACTGAGCATTCAAGGATGCTGAGCATGTGTATAAGTATCACACAGTGTGGGATGGAGCACGGGTTGCCTGCACCCCCATAGAACACCAGGCTCAGTCACTTAAGTTCACTGGGTTAGCGGGCAACTAGTGTTCATGCATTGCTCATGCTTGTGCTCATTCTGGTGAGGGATCCACCCATGCAGGTGTGTCAGGACAAGGCCTCCTTTGACTAAAGGTCCTTTATAAAAGATGCCCCAAAAGTCAAAGCTTAAGGCATGGTAGAACATGAGTGGAACACACACACTTCCTGTAAGGAGAGCAGTCATGGCACTGGAGGTAAACAAAGGAATAATTCTGAAAGACAGATTCAGATACAGTGCCATCATCCAGACACCAACTCACAGTGGAATATTTCATGACCATCAGCACAGAGGAGAGGAAAAATACTCATGTGGAGGAAACATGTAGTGCACCAAAGTCTAAGGTCACCATCCCTCCAGGTGTACATGTTTTAAGTAAACTGTAATTTATCTAGTAAAGGAGATGGTGGGTTGGACCAGTGACAGCTTGGAACTGCATGGAATCTGATATAAAAGCACTGAAGCATTTTGTGGGTTGACTACAGAACTCACACAGTCCATCCAGTGGGATTCAGTCTCAAAGGTTTCACAAAACTCCCTCAGGATGACTAAATGAGCCTCTCAACTTGTTGTGGGTCCCAACCTTAGAGCTGACAATGGGCATGCGGTGGTAAATGAGCACAGCAATGCTGTCCCTGGAGGACAATTGAAACAGCTGCAGCATGGCAGACATGCCTGACCTCTGGCCCACAAGAAGGAATAGTCTATGGTGGATGCCACAGAGCTCAGGCCATATGACCAAAGGAACCCATAGCTTGGGAGGGTTATACTCAAGTGAATAAATGAGGGCATGACAATACTAATAAAAGGGAAGAACTAGGCCAGACTGGTTACAACCATGGGAAGAGTGCCTGGAAAAAATAACTTGTTTCAGGACTCATGACAGTCAGCTGACAAGTGAGCAAGAATGACAGTGAATTAGCAGAAATAAATAGTGAATAGCTCATGAGAAAACCTTCTAGTGTAGGATGCCACAGAGCTTGGTAATTACGTCTAAAGAACTCCCAACTCAGTAGCATTTCCCCCCCTTATTTGTGACATGATTAAAGGAAAGCTTAATGTGCCATGGGCAAGTAAATATGATACTTCACAAGGTAAAAAGTCCATGGGTCAGAGTCCTGGTCATATATGGGGTAAAGTCCAGCTCATTCATGGAGTGGAGCCCAGGTCATTTAGTTGTAAATGGGTTCTGAGCCCAGGCTGTGTTGGTGGATGCAGAGCCCTACTAGTTGTGGTGTGGAGCTTAGTGTTAGATGGACACAGAGCCCATCATTTAGATCCCTAACCTAAAGTCTCTAAACAAACAGGTGGAGTATGACTGAGGAATGACACATAAGGCTGGATCCCCATATTCAAAAGGGACATTTGCATGGCCAAAGAGGGTTAGCACCTGTGTAAAACATAATGTATGTGTGTGGACAAGGGGACGGTCATAGCCATGAATATCCATGCTACCTTAGTTATATTCATCGGTTTTGTGCTGCACAAAAGGGTTTAGTGCAGTCCTTTTACATAGTGCAAATACTGCTGAACAAAACCCCGACTTACTCCAGGCAACCCTAACAGCTGCCAGAGGTAATGCTGTCATGTAGCCGGCTGGACACTAGGGTAGCACACCTGCTTACTGTGGTCTCTACCCCCCCAATCCATTGCCAGCCCATTCTTTACTATATTGTATCCTTGGTGTTAGTGTCTTCCCCCTCCACTGATCACCAGCCCATTCTTTAATAAATCATATCCCTGGTGCTAGTGGCAACCCCCCTTCCTCTGATGCCAGCCGCTTTATAGATGCATTTATCCATGGTTCCAGTGGTAAGCCACTCCCTCTGATCCCAGCCCCTGCTTAAACACATCTATCCCTGATGCCAGTGGTAACTCCCTTCCCTCAGATCCCATCCCCTACATACATACATACATTTATCCCTGGTACTAGTGGTGCCCTCACCCCCATCCGATCCCAGCCCTGATGTACACACAAGCTATCCCTGTTATTCAGTGGCCTTCCATGGCACAAGGCCCCCCACTCACTGTATTCACAGAGTTGGTGCCACAGCTGCATACAATGACCAGCATAGTCCTCCTCACATGTCCTTGGCCAGCAGCCATATGTACAGTCAGGGGGTGTGATTCTTATTTATAGGACAGGGTAATGCACCCTGTCCTATAAATAAGAGGTGCACTCCTTTACTCTACCTATGGCAGCCAGCCAAGGAGGTGTACGGAGGGCTGTGTCAGTTGCTGTATGCCCCTGCAGCACCACTGTTGTGGATGCAGTGATTGAAGTGGTGCCCAGTGCTGTGGGGAGAACCATTGGATGCCAGGGAGGGAAAGCATGTACGTAGGGGCTGGGATTGTAGGGCACCACTAATACCAGGGATAAATGTATGTATGCAGGGGCTGGGATCGGAGGGAGGGGGTTACCACTGACACTAGGGATGTATGTATTTAATCAGGGGCTGGGACTTGAGTGGGTGGTTACCACTGGCACCAGTGATAAAAGTGTCTAAGCAGAGGCTGGGATCAGAGGAAAGGGGTTACCACTAGCAAAAGGGAAAAATGTGTTTAAGCAGGGAGTGGGATTGGAGGTGGGTACCACTAGCACCAGGGATACTATATATTAAAGTACCAACTGGTGATCGGTGGAGGGGGGTATCACTAACAACAGGGATACTATGTATTAAACAATGGGCCAGTGATTGATGTGGGGAGGAACCACTAGCACCAGGGATACTATATATTAGTGAATGGGCTGGTGATCAGTGGGGGGGTGGGAGTCCACTACCACCAAGGATAGGTATAAATGGCTAGGACTGCACAATTGAGGGGGTGGCACCACACTAACCTGCCTCACTACCCATGCAAATGAGCCCATTATGGGTATGCAAATGCCCCTTAGTGCCTTGTTTGACCAATGGGCTCATTTGTATGGGTCCCTTTGAATACTGGAAATTGTGCTCCAGCACTATCCACCCAGGCAGTGTACTTCAAGAGCCCTGCTGGGTCAGTGATAAGTGGCTAAGCACTGGTCAGACGTGGCCCTATGTTCAGTTGAATAGTGCTGGGGCACCATTCCACTGAATATAGCATCTTCAGGCACCCGGCCAAGTAGATGGCGCAGCACAAATTTTGGTGCTGCGCTTTGCCCATATTTGAATATCAGGCCCCAGAATTTTAGAACTGTATGCATGAGGCAACCTCTTATGGTTATAATGACTCAGACCCCAGTGCCCTGGAGCAACAACTACAGAGCAACTTCACTAGTCTAGAGACGTGGTTCAAAGATCATAAATTGATAATGAACTACAAGAAAACAAAAACCATGCTGTTTTCCAGCTCTCTAAACAATCACAAAAACTACCCACTATCAATATGCAATAGTGGCAGGGTTTCCCTTGAACTTGTTCAACACTTTAAATACCTCGGTATCACTATTGACAACTCGCTGTCCCATACTCTTCACATTGACTACATGGCCAAAGCTATCAACAAGCGCATAGGGCTACTTTATCATCACAAGCATAGCCTCTCCCCTGAAGCCCTCAGCATAGCTGTTCACAGTTCTGTGGGTTCCCTGATGGACTACGGGCTGCCTATAGATGGCTCTGCCACAGATGCTGCTCTCCAGTGCATAACAACTGCACTCAACAAAGCCTGCCGGATCACCTTAGGTGTGCACCGACTGACTCACACCTGTGATCTCTATGTCAGAGCACACTGGCTCATGCTCAGTGGCTGACTAAAATATCAATCCTGCCTTCTTACCAAAAAGATCTGCCTTGGTCAGCTGTCACCAGGGGTCCAGCAACTTCTGGTTCCCAGCGATAATCCATCGCATACCCATAACTCTGAAAACACGTCCTTCCTTACTCCAAAATGTTGAACATCTCAAGGACATAGGTCCTTTGCTTATCATGCACCGCTGTAATTCAACTCTCTCCAGGAGAACATTGCATGCCTATCCATACTGGGTACTTTCAAAATGAACTTGAAGCTCCTTATGATACGTGAATCTTGATGTGCATGCCACTGCTAGCATCACCTTTCCAACCTCCCCTTCACTACTTCCATCCCCTGCCCCCTCAACCCTTCCCTTTCTACCCTGAGTAGGACCTCCTGCTCCCCCCACACACCTAGCACCCTCTCCCTCTGCCTCCAGTCTAGTCACCTCCCTCCAATCCCTACTGCTATACTGATATTACGCTCTCATTTTGCACATTGTACATGGGCTCCTCCCCTTCACCCCCTTTTTTCTTTAGCACTTAGCAACGCTCCAATCAACTTCTTGCTTGCTGCCAACTGACTGGTTTCACCATTGGGCACTGTAAATTGTCTGTTTTCCTGTGTTTGATATATAATCCTGTTTGTTTGCCTTTTTATTTCTGCAATCCTTTGTATAATTTCACCTATCTGTTGTACTGAAATGTCCTGACGTGGAACCTATGTAAAGAGCTCAGAGTTCAAATGGTTTCCCCGAGCACTGAAATAAATAAAAAACAAAAATAAATAATAGTACCTGGAATGCTTGGAAATAAACAGTCCTGATTGTCTTAGTGCAATGTCATGATTTTTAATAAAATGTATTTATATTTTGTATGCCACACCTGTGAATAACAAGATTCATGGCATCAGAACTATACATACTAACTTTTGTAATAATTGACTCAGCATTTTAACATAGGCTTATCTTTTATAACAAGTTAATTTCACAATTCCAACTTCATCTCAACCTGGCAGCCCCGTTCACTTAAAAGTATCATGTAGTATTGTTTAATTGTATTGCACGTGCAGTAATTAAATGGATAGAATATTAAATCTTTTGACTGGTAAAATGCAACTCTCTAAAAAATGTTTAGTGTTTCTGAAGGACACAAAAATCAGAAGTAATTTACAAATGTAAATCAATAAAAAAAAGAAAGCCTACTTCTCAATAGCATTCATAACCCAATGTCAAACATTGATTTTGAGTACATGTGAGTGAATGAGCATTATTAATGGAACACTGGCCCTGCAGGCTTGCAGCTCATACATACAACACCACATTGATATGCTCCCAGTGAGCATAGCTTTTAATAATATGCCACATTTTACAAAATTATATTATACTGATAGTGGAAATTATTTTGAACAGGTTATAGAAGAGACTGCTACATAAGGAAAACTCATTACTGTAGAGGGTATCTTTTCTAATTCAGACTTTATTTGTAATTTTAATGAATTTTTTTAGAACAATATATCATATTCAGTTATTACTGTACATCTAATTTATGTTGCACAGAATGTTACATAAAGCTATGTAATATACATTGCACATCCAGATTCCTTCATTTCTTTGCAGTATATTTCAACAATGGGGGCCATCAGTATCACATCTACAAGAACAGGTTGAGGGAACAGTTGAGGGACAATTACAGGTATGCCGTAGGTGAGCCATAAGCTAATACTCATTTTGAAAGGATTTACTGGAATTTTGAAATATTAAAACAAATATGTAAAACTGTCAGCAGATAACTGGAGTCTTAGATTCAATGTAGCTAAAGGCAAGGTTTTTACACTTTGAGAGGATAAACGGAGGAACGTATACACTGTGGGACTCCTGTGCTGAAGTGGGGGAGAAAATGGACCTGAGGGGTCACAAGAGACAAGAAATGAAGCATGATGTGTGAAGTTGCCTCCTGGCTAAGTAAGGGTGTAGCTATGTCATCTACAATTGTCTGGGCAGAAGTATGAGACAAAATGAAGGATGTGCTGAGCGAGATGTTGAGAATGTTTTTTCTGTGTCCCTCATGGATCACTACTCTGCTTGGCATAAAAGTAAGAATAAAGTTGGTATTCTACTTCATCATGCCTGGAATTTTGTTTGGCTGCTAGCTACATGTATCCCGGTGTTGCGTGAACTGTACTGGCTGGCAGTAAAGTGGCATATATCTTTTAAAGTTGGCTTGCTAACTTAAAAGGCCCTATCCTGGCTGGGTCATGGCTATCTGGTGGATCTTCTGCATCCTTACCTGTCTTCATGCCATCTTCGCTCTTCTGGGATGGGCCTCCTTACTGTGCCAAGGGACAGGTTAAATACCTTGGAGAACTGGGCCATTGAGGTAGCTAGTCCAGTCCTGTGGAACATGCTCCTGAAGGCCCTTAGGGAGGCCCCCTCAGTGGAGGCCTTTAAGAGGAATCTGAAGACAATTCAATCTGAAAACTATTCAGTCAAGCCCTTGGGGACTAATATCATCTACACTGTATTTTCATCCAAGTGAATGTTTTTACCTGTTATTAATATTGTGCTTAGATATCTGTGATTTGTCTATTTATGCTTATATTATACCACTGTACTTTTTAAAGTTGTTTATGCACTTTATGTAAGGCACCCTAGGCCTCTGGGGAAGAGTGTCGATACAAATACAGTACTACTACTTTGTTTTGAGAAGACAGGTGTTTAATCCTGATTAGTCTGATCAATAAAATGAGACATAAGGGTCTAGATTTTGAAAGCAGATCCATCAACTATCTGCCAAGCCTATTTCAAGCACACTTACTATATGTCTGCACTGATAGACCTCCTAATAGATGGCATAACACTGTCTGAAATTCAGATAAATGACGACTCAAACCCTAATTTGCACATTTTGATGTAAAGTACTGTAGATTGACTAATACTCTCATAAAGTCCTCAGCCCTTTAAAACTAGGGTAGGCAATGCTGGACCCATATTTTTAGATGCAGAACCAGGTGGATGATGATCTTCTGTCTGCATCCAACTTCTTTGATAATTCAACCCAAAGTGTTTAATAAAAAGCCAAAAACGTTGATCTTTTATGTTAAACAGTGCATATACTTCTATTCTGAAATATGCAGTTCTGACATTAAAAACTATTTGACAGTCAACTGTAGCATAAATAGTTTATTGGCTTATCATGTAAAGCTTATTAATGGATAGTTTTGTTTCTAAAGTTATAACTGGCATGTGCAGCAGGATAGGCATTTGAGATGCTACAATTGCAAAATGTGCTTTATTCTTTAACCACTTGCCTCACTGTACCTATGTTGACATATAGTAAACTACAAATGATGATAGTAACATGCTATCATGTGAGTAGCCAGAGCAGGATTGTGTTGTCTGTCTAGGGCCATCTGTAGGGCACCTGCTAGAAGATCACAGGACTTTAGGGGACACTGGTAGATGGTGCTGAGAAGGTACCAAGTAACAACGATTACAACAGAATGGAAGTAACACATAGGAGAGGATGTAAGAAGGGATGAAGGAAGAGCACATAAGGTAAGCAGAGTAAAAGTAAAAGAAAATACTGTGCAAAGTGTCTGAGAAAAACCCTATTTAGGGTAACCTAATATTATAAACCGTATCTGGAAGGCAGGCTATGTAAGGGGATCCTAGTGATATCCTATCTGGGGAAGTAATCATATTACATTTTATAGAGGCTGTGTACCACAAAGAAAATCTGCTAAATTTGTTAATCATTATACAATTGTACAGATAGGCTAAAAGACAGGTAGGAAATGTTAAAGTGATGTGGAAGGAGTACAGTGGGTGTGGGACAGTGGTGAACCAGGGTGTGCTCTGGGATTCACCCCCATTTCAGCTGTAGAAAGCTCCAGGCCATGAAGGTAGAGCTGAAAGCTACAAGGGCAGAAATATATTGCATTAGGGCTGCAGTCGTCGGGACCAATAGGGCACTATGGTCACAACGACTTCTAAGGGTCATCCTGTGATAAGAGCGCTGGGGAATGGACACCTACAATAATGGTGACCCACTCCCCTGCACATTTCAGGGACGGCTACGGGAGGGTAGGGTGGCCAGATGGGGGGGTGGGTGACTACAGCGACAAGATGTCACTATACATATGCCCGGGGGGGGGTGAGTGGGCATGTACAGCGAGGGATGTGAGGACTGGTTCCGCATTGGGTTGCCGAGATGATCCCGTGGCATGGTGGGTGGGTTGCCGGCATCGGTAGGCAGTGTAATGGGTTCTGGTCTGGGTGCTGGTGCATTTTTGTTGCGCCCGGCCAAACTTTTTTTTTTAAATGTTCTCACCCCCCCCCCACGACATGCACCCCCCTGGAGTTGAGAATCCTTTAGTAAGGGGGTGTAGGGCGCAAAGGCCCCTGTGGAAGGTGTGGTGGGGCATAATCCCCCATAGAAAACATTAAAAAAATAAGTCCCTGGCACCCTGTTGATGTGTGCTGGAGTGTCAGAGTGCTGAAATAAAATGTGGCACTCTTGACATCTGCATAACAGCGATCACCTTTAGACTTTCACTGTTATGACATAGAACCCTTCTAAGGCCAACATAGGCCAGAAATAGAAGCTAGAAAGTGGTGGGATGTTGAGGAAGGGAAAAAAGGGGGAAGGAAAGTCCAAGCCTGTGGAACCAGGCTGTGCACCATCAATAGGTATACCCCATAGCAACACGAGCTACCCCAATCTACCCTCACAAGGGAAGAAAAGATCAGCATGCTTAACATGCGGGCACTGCTATAGAGTATAACAGAGGGTGAGCTGAGCCTCAAAGGAGGCAAGTGGAAGATACAGGTAGTGGGAGATTAAGTTGTCAGTAGCACCAGGAGGAAACTGGGTCTTACACATCAGGGGAAAGAGGTGGTCTGCTGTTGCCCTGGGGCAACAGCAGACAGACTTATAGCCAGGGTAGTGGTACTCATGGGAGAGAGGGAGAGAAGGAAACATCTAATTCTGAACATTGGCATGAATGACATAAGCAGGTGGTGCATGGAACAGGTAAAGATAGACTTTCATGCTCAGGAGAAGTTAGCAAAAGATATAATGGGGGCGGGAACATTTTTCAAGATGCTAACATGATTATGCCTTTATGAGAGGAAACAGTTCCATTTGTGCTTGTTCAATACCGGGCTAAAAGGATTGTGCCAGGAGGGTTAATTTTTGTTCCTTATGAACTGGAGCATGATCTGAAGAGGTTAGAGACTGTTCAAAGAGCATGTTTGCATCCCAAGTGAGGTAGGCAGGAGGATGCTAGGAGAATGATAAGCCCTAGGGGTTGTTTGCATCCCAAGCAAGGTGGGCAGGAGGGTGCTAGGCGAAAGATAAGCCCTAGGGTTTTTTTGCATCACAAGCGATGTTGGCAGGAGGGTGCTAGGAGAAAGATAAGCACTACACAGCCAGTTTAAAATAGCACCAGTCAACCCAGAAGGCCTTTTCCAGCACCCCCCAACCAAACAACAAAGTAGAGACAACCAAGGGTTAAGTGGAAAGGGGGCAGGGCCATCTGTTGAAGATTGTTGTGCACCAATGCAAGGATCCTTGGCAACAAAATATCAGAACTACAGGCACTGTTCACGGAAGAGAACCTTGACCTGAAGGCTGTCATAGAGACACGGGCAACCTCAATAGGGCTGTGCGAATACCTTTTTCCTAATAGTTGACTGAATGTTTAGTATTTGGGTCCCTGGTATTCGGTATTCAGGCAGAAAAGGTTTTAGTTTTAAAAATGGTCCTAAAAGCCCCTAAACAACATGATTAAACCCTCTTCGGATGTGGTGTTCCATAAACACTTCAACAATACGGACATATAGTCATACATACGGACATATGAAATTGCCAGCAGATATGGCCTTAGGGTTTATCTAGTCAGCTCAAGTGTACATCACTTCAGCCATTTAAACTGCAGCTACCCTCCTCTGGCTCCCCTATCCACTGTCTTTCCTCCTACTTTCTTCTCACCACCCCAAGTCCCCCCCTCCATTTGGACCCTCCCTATGATGCTGTCCCACCCTCTCTTAAAGCTGCTCACTGACCACCTCCTCTGGCAGCTCATTCCACCCTGTAACCACCCTTTCTGTGAAATAGTGCCTCTTCATTTCCCTTCTGAATCTTTCTTCTTCCAGTTTCAGATTGTGTCCCCTGGTTTCCCTCAGTATCTGGTCAATACTGCGCATGTAAGACAGCATGGTATTAACTGTGCTGTATATACAGCACTTTGATGTACAGTGATGGGTAGAATAGTGATAGAGATGTATATCGCTAGCTCTGTTGCTGCATGATGATGTGGAGAGAGGAGAAGTTGCTGTGTGCTGGATGCCTGGTTGAGCTGCTCCCATGGTGGAGTGGCTAGGGTACCAGCGTATGGCACAAATGGGAGACCTGGAGTGGTGGTTTGGTTCTCCCTGAGTCTTCCCTGCTGCAACTTTTGCTGTTATTATTTTTTTTTTAAATCAAACTTCCCTCGCAAGTTTCTCCCCATCCCCAAAGTCAGTCCCCCAGAGTTAGTTATCTAATTTCCAGGAGGTGTGTGGTGCAAAGCCTCCCACATGGGGATGATGGGGCAAAGTCCCCCACAAAAAAAGTAAACACCCTTTGTTTTCAAGGGGTGCGCTGTGACAAACAGGTTGGCATTTTGCCTGACTCTGTTTTCGGTGCTGTTTGGCTGTGGCATTTTTAGCCGCACTGTTTTGTCATATGGTGGTATGACCCCAAGCCATTTCCTTTCCACCTTTTAATCTAAGCATACCCTTGGTGTTATTTATTTTATTTTATTTATTTATAAATTCAGATTTACAACCTTTGAGTCAAAGACTCATTTACAAAGGTACCTCATCGCAGCGAGGGTGGACAACAATTGACAGAGAAGTACAACAGTGGAGACAATACAGGTGCAGAACAAGAAATACGAGCATTTGAGTAAGAGTTACACAATAATAAGATGCAGGATTGGAAATTCCTGGGAGGGATACCTAGGAGTGAAGGTGGGGGAAGGGGGGTAGGAGATAGTGGAAGAAGGTTGGGGGGAGGCAGTCCAGAGGACGTTGTCAGATATGGGCAGGATACGTTCATGCCCTTAAGGTACTTGAAGGTCTCAATCATATCCCCTTTTTCCCTTCTATGCTCCAGGGAATACATACTGAGCTCCCTCAGTCTCTCCTCATATTGTTTATCATTCAATCCAAGGATCATTTTTGATGCACTATGCTGTATCCCCCTCCAGTAGTTTGATGTTCTTTTTCAAGTAGGAGCACCAGTACTGCACGCAGTACTCCAAATGCAGCCTCACCAGGGACCTGTACAGGGGTAGGATGACTTCCCCTCTCCTAGAGGTGATTCCCCTTGTGATGCACTCCAGCATTCTATCAGCCTTTTCCACTGCTCTCCTGCACTGGACTGAGTGGTTCATTTTCCCTGATACTAGTAATCCCAGATCTTTCTCCTCCAATGATGTAGATAACTGCACTCCCCCACAACCAGTAACTATTCTGGCCCCCAAGTGCATGACTTTACACTTCTTGGCATTGAATCCCAGTTGCCATGTGTTCAACCAGCCCTCAAGTCTTGCTAAATCCTATTGGAGTACGTTCTCGCTCCCCCACCCCTTTCACTTTCACACAGATCTTTGAGATGTCTGGAAGAGGCTGATCTTACTTTTTATCTCGTCTGATATGTCAGCAGTGAAACTGCTGAACAGCACCGGTCCTAGCACCAAGCCCTGTAGGACCCCACCTGTTACAGCTCGGGACTCCAATAGCTCACCCCCATGACTACCCTCTGCTGCCTATCCTTTAAGCAGCTCTTAATCTAGCTAACTAGTTTCTTTCCTGCTCCCAGGTTACCCAACTTGCTAGTCAACCTTCCATGAGGCACAGAGTGAAAGGCCTTGTTGCAATCTAGCTAGAGGACATCCAACGGATGGCCTTTATCCAGTGCCTGTGTCACTCAATCAAAAAAGTCAACCAAGTCTGTCTGACAGGATTTGCCCGAGACAAATCCATGTTGCCTGGGCACTGGGTTGAAACAGCGCTGGCCAGAACAGCACAGTTAAGAACCGCACGGCAAAGATATTGTCTCTTTTGTGCCCCCTCACCCTCTGGCACAGGGAGCTCTGCTCCCTGCACCCCCCAGACTAAAAGATTCTCATTTGGGAGGGCAGATCATGGGGCAAGATGAAATTTGTGGGGCCGTGGATTACTGTTTCCACAGCCCCTTGTAAATAAAACAAAGTCCTGATTGTCAAAATCTAAGCAGATGAGGATTAGAACCCTACTCTCTACTGCTGCCTGGCTGAGATGTACTATGCCTCAGCCCTCCACACCACAGGAGTAGCCTAGCCAGCCTCCTGGATTTTTGTACCCCCTGTCCACTCTCAGCACGATGGACAGCAATCTGGGGAGCGCTCACTGCAAGAGCTGTAAATCCCCTCTCGCTGTCCGTGGTAGCACTATCCAGACTAGCGCTCAGTTGACTGGTGCTATTCTGGTAGTGCTATTCTAGGGGGTTACCTGCTGGCTGCCATACTGGAGACCATTCTCCTCCAGAAATTTCACCAGCCTCTCCTTGAAGATGGTCTCCATTAGCTTTCCTACAATAACGGTAAGGCTGACAGGTCAGTAGTTCCCTGATTTGTACTGGGCTCACTCTTATGGAGTGGCACCACATGCACCATCCTCCAGTCCCTTGGTATCCACCCAGTACCCAGGGAGGTGTTGAATAAGTCCACCAGGACTTCTGCCAGCTCTCTCAGGACTCTTGGATGCACACCGTCTGGCCCTGGTGCCTTATCCATCCTAAGGGACTTAAGGCCATCCATCACCCCATCCACTGGGATCACCCCATCTCTAACCTCCTCCCTCCCTACTCCCACCCCACCCTTTCCCTTAGGCATGGGCCCTTCTCTCTCTCCCTGGTGAGCACTACAGAAATTCTCGTTGAGTACCTCTGCCTGTCCCTGCCCCCTTTTCCTCCCATCCCTCACCATTCTTGATCCTAACAATATGATCCTTACTCTTTCTCTTCTCCCTTATATACCTGATGAAATCCTTTTCCCCTTCCCCTGTGCTAGCCTCAGTTCTCTTGATACCTTGTCTGCCCTTATTCCTACCTCAACAATCCACACAGGGCTGGCATGGTGAGCAGGAGAAATGTTTCTTTCAGGCAGAATGCCACCACCACATTAAATATGTGAAGCATGCCTGGCATGGCAAGCAGGAGAAATATTTCTTTCAGGCAGAATGCCACTACCACATTAAATACATAAATCAGCAAGCCTGACATGGCGAGTAGGAGAAATTTTCTTTTGGGCAGAATGCCACCACCACATTAAATACATGAAGCATGCCTGGCATGGTGAGCAGGATAATTTTTCATTCAGGCAGAATGCTACTACCACATTAAATAAATTTTGGGTAAAACACACTGAGGCCAAGCTATTCATATCACCTTATATTTGCGGGTGAAGTTAAACTTTGCTGCATGTCTACATGTTATCCTCCTCATACTGTGGAAACTGCATTTTTGGAACTCTACTTGCAAATCACCTAAGGCAATATTATATTATTCAACATCTATCATTCTCCATTTATTTAATCAGATCCAGGATGAAATTATAAAGCAATAGGATTCAATCACACACATGATAAAATACCTGAAGAGACAATAAAAGTAGGAGTAAAAGCTGATTAGAGACGGAATGTTTAATGACACTTTACTATGGACCCCCCCAAAAAATAAAAATAAAAAAGAATACTTACCCTTGCCAATAGGACACACTGTGTTACTCACAGATCAGAAACATCCAGTTCTGATTTGATGGTAGCAGCCAGGAAGAGCGCAGAAACAACAAGCGCATTCCGGTGGGCAATTCCTTGAGAGCGTACACCGAAAAAGCGAACGCACAGAAAGTCTGCCAGACAATAGAAGAGTGAATGGAGCCACAGTCCCAATAAGGGCAAAGGCAAGGGTGGCTACAGGCATGTAGGTGAGCACCTGAAGGATGGGGTCCGGACCTGCAAGGGCTGTGGGCAGCATGCAGCAAAAAGGTGCCTGCTGCCCTGTGGAACAAGCTCTCTGGCAGCAGTGTAGGGGGTTAGGTAGCCTAACTGCTCTTCCTGACTGCTAACTGTGGCAACACAGAAGGAACAGGGAGTTGCTGGCACAGGGCAACATGGAGCAACCCTCCCAGACAAGGAAGACACAGGTGGGCGACAGAGTCTGACTGGGGTGTAGCATCCTACCGGCAAATGACCACACAACTGCAAAATAAACACCTACTTGCAGCAATCCAAGCTCAGCATGGGGTCCCGTGCAAGGGGGGGTCCACCGGTCTACGGCATCCAGGAGGTATGGGGCCGCACATGCTCCCAACGGCTGATGGATATAATGGCACATGGTGCAACAGAGCAAGCAGGAGGCAGGAGACTACCAGGTGGTCTAATCACATAATTCCAATTTGACTGGTCATCATTACTAAAAAAAAAATTAATTGGCATCTACAATGATATGTCATCCTCCTCATAATGGAATGTACATTTTTGGTATTGTACTTGCAAGTCCCATAATGCAATATTGTATTATCCAACATATATCTGTCTCCATTTACTTTACCAGATCTGGGTTGGAACTACACAGCAACAGGATTCAATCATCCATGTGATAAAATACCTGAAAAGACAATAAAAGCAGGAGCAAATAATGATTAGAGACAGAGGGCTTGATTTTCAAAGAGCCCATAGAGCGATGTAAATTGCTATGGTGAACTCTGGGTGCTTCAGGGAGCCTGTGCCATATTTTATAAAAGGAGGTACCTGCACCAAAAACCCAGGAGTTGCCACAGCTACAGACTGCCCTTAAAGAATTGGCACCCCTGCATGAATTGCCACAGGGAATCCACCCACCCCACCTGACGCAACACTAGAGGGGCCAGCATATTTGGGAGGGTGGCAAAACTGCTTACCAGGAGGGGGTTGGGGGCCCAAGGGTATGGAGGTGTAGAGGAGACAGTGGGCATGCAAGGGAGTGATGAGGCACCTGTGGTGGAGGCATTTACATAGTCATAATTCTGATGGGATGAGACCACGGTGGGGGGGCATGAGACAGATAGTACAATGGCCCCAGGAGGGCACAGCCCTGGCAGCATCCCAGCCACCTATGGGGCTGCTACCAGGGCTGTGCTCATGTGGGGTCATAACATAATCTGTCCCTGGACCCCCCCGCCATGGTCTCATCCCATCAAAATTATGGCTAAGTATATTGCACCTTGCCAGGTGCTACATCACTCACTTGCATGCCCATGGTCTCACCAATGCCCCGATGGCACCCCATGCCCATCTGCCCCAGCAGCCCACTTTCAGACCACGCCTCCCTTCGCCACAGTGTATGGCACTGACTTAAGTCCCTTAGACCACCTCCTGGCTGGTCTAAGTGGAGCCCCTTACTGTGTCGATTACAGGGCTTGCAAAATCAAAAAAAGGGGGATGAGGCAGCCCTACCATTGTGCAAGCCACCCTTGCGACCTGGCACAGGGTACTTTTGCTGCAAGGGTGGGTCAGGCACAAGGCATCCCAATTTCAATGCTGCCTGCATTCAAAAATCAGGATTGTAGCAAAGTTTGATGCTGAGTGCCACTTACGTCATACCCATTTTGCACAAGCACATTGCATCAAACTTCAACATTTGAAAATCTGGCCCAGCATGTTCAATAAGGCTACTACAGTAACCCCCAAAAAAAACAGCAATAAAAGCAAAAGTTGACAATACTTACCTTTGCCGATAGGACACACTGTGTTACTCGAAGATGAAAAACATCCAGATCTGGTTGGATTGGTCTTCATTAATATTCAAAATTCATCTTCACAATTCTGTGCTGATTACCCTTGGTAGTGGTTCTGATTTGGACTAGGGTGATTCATCATCATCATCATCATCATCTAAAGTCCTTGGAGAGACTGCTGGCAGTGGCGGACATACCTGGCTTATTTCAGAAGCTAAACAACTTGGATAGACTGGTGACACTGGTAGGCATATGAGCTGGCATATTTCAAGAGCTGAACCACTTGGTCAGACTAACAGTAGCAGACATAGCAGCTGGCTTATTTCAGGAGTTGAAACACTTGGAGAGACTGATGACACTGGTGAGCATAACAGCCGGCTTGTTTCAGGATTTGAAACACTTGGAGAAACTGGTGACACTGGCAGGCATAACAACAGGCTTATTTCAAGAGCTGAAACACTTGGAGAGACTGGTGGGGTAGTGCTTGTAAGCTGGGTGTTATCATTTCTGTTTGATGGGAATAAATGCTTTTACATTTATGACTGCACAACACTTGTTTTCAGAGACTTGGAGCCACATCTTCCTATTATAAGATGATTGCACAAACAGCCTTTTTATGAGTAACCACTTAATGACTTCAAGTATATGCAGAGCAAACAAATATACACTGCACCCCCCCAAAAAAAAATGAATGCATTATTTGCACAGCTGTGAAATGCAACAAATAGGAAACAAACCTGCATGCATCATAATGGGGATGGAGACACCACCAGTCCAGTAGAGGCACTGGAAGACAGAGCATCACTAGCTGGGGGGGGTGGGGTGGAAAAGAGCAACAGTCATGAGTGAAGTAAAATTAATATCATTCAAATGGTGGGGCACCACCAGTCTAAAAGTGGGGCCAGCCCAGCCTCACCAGTCATGGGGTGGGTGGTAAAAGATCATATGTGTGATGAAATTCAATGCTTGCTAATTGAAATCAAGATGTGATCAATTGAATTTGATGAACACAAGTTGCTCAAAGTGTTCTGGGTCCAAGGTGGATCTGTGAGGTTCCACCACATCCCCTGCTGTGCTAAACAACCTCCCTGATGGCACACTGGTAGGAAGGCAGCTCAGGTATTTGATGGCCAGCTCTGCCAAGGGAGGGGATGATGTCAGCTTTCTACATCAGTACTCCAGGGGATCTACAGAGATAGGCTCAAGAATTTCTGTAAAGAACCAACTAAGAACATTGCTTGAGAAAGTGGGTGCTGCTTGGTTCTCTTTCTTTACTCTTCCTTCAGGGATGAAGTAAGCTGTGCCCAGCAGTCAGTTTCCTCCTTCTCAGGGGCATCCCTATCACGTTGTTCTTCCTGAGATAGCTCAGTAGGTGTCACATCCTTTGCACACTTAGTAAAAGCTGAGATCTGAGCACAGCTGTTGCTGAAATTCATTTACCTAGTGTGCAGGCATTGCAAGGTGCAGTATTTCACACTTAAACCTTCGGTCCAGCATTGTGGTGAAAACATACTGTATGGCTTATAACTACAAATCTCTGTAAACCTGCTCTCTATTTCAAGGCTTAGATTGTCCACAAGGTCCTTCACTGCATGTGCAATGTTCTTAGGCTCTTTATCTGCATGACGGGAGAATCTCTGCAGTGATTTTTTCAGAATCTGTGCTGCAGGAATAACCTGACTGAGTAGTGCAGATTCTGAACTCAGGTCACATACACTCCACTCAGAAGGTGCAAGCACCTTTACTGTGCCTATGATGACAGCCCAGTCCTGGTGGCTGAGAACTCCCCCAGTGTCTGTCTCCATATTCAGTTCATATAGTGCCAGCTTCTGCTTCAGTAGCCTTTGCAGCATATAGTAGGTGGAATTCCACTGGGATGAGACATCCTGTATAAGCCTGTGCTATGGAATCTGAATGCACTCTTGCAGCTGGCACAATTGGTTCTTTCCCTTAACAGAGTAGTGGAAATGATCACAAATGCTTCTTGCTGCTTTCACCATTTAATCCACCTCTGTTGACTTGCTAATGGACTTTTTCACTACCAGGTTCAAACTGTGGGCAAAACAACAGATCCCTTCAAAGTGCCCATCACACAAGGCCTTAATCATATTTGAAGCCTTGTCAGCGACAACGAAATCAACATGCGGTCAGCTGCCTTCAGTCCACGCACACAGCATATCTTGCAAGAATGTCAGAATGTTTCTGGAACTAAGATCCTGATGTATACTGGTTATGTTCAGTTGTGCAGACCTAATAGGAGAGGTTGTGGAGGCTCCACCAGGGGAATGAACAGAACTAGGCACACCTGCACCATCAGTGTCGTCACCAGTTGCTAAGTCTGCTGCACACCAGTGTGCCATCAGTGACATATATGCATGGTTGGATATGCTGCTGATTCATATATCTGTGGTACAATGAAATACACCACCAACCACCTTTGACAGTTGCTGAAACTCTGCCTTGTGCACATCCTCATATATATTGGGTACAACAGTATGGGAAAATGTTGTGCAGGATTTTATCTGATACTAGGGATGCAAATGTTGCATCAGCCACAAGAAACTGATATTTTCCACTATTGAAAATGGCTGCAGATCCAGTGGCATCATTTCCCCAATTAACTGTGTTATCTATTGCACAGACGAGTGCAAGGCATGATATTTTGTCCTTGCATGAAAAGCCTGCATAAAGGTGACCAAAGATGCATAGGACTGTAATGTAGGCTTATTTCTCAGGTGCGTTTCACTGGGAGAGGGTGTGGACTGGATAACATGTGAATCACCAGAAGACAAAGGGAGAGTCACACTTCATGAAGAACCTGTTTTATTATTCACTGTCAGAGGTGTGGAGGGAAAAGAAGAGGCTGTGTCAGACTCACTGACATACTCACCATCACCACCACTTTGGGATTGTAAATCTGCAACATCTGGACCACCAGTACCAACAGAGGGCCTTGTCATAACCCTAGACAACACAGTTGATCCATGCAGTGCTTGGGAATGTTTCATCTGCAAATGATTTATCATTGCCATAATTGTGAGGTTTGATAGATTTTTCCCCTGTTAATGATGCTCTCAAACAGACCACACACTGCCTCAGTTGCATCATTTTTTTTTATATTTGATAGTTTATTGAGATTTTAGACAGTTACAATACAACTTCAACAGCAACATATTACTATCTCAGACCCTGGCCATGGCCATGGTCACATGTTCTTAAGATGATGTACAAAAAAATACCTGACTGAGAGTTTTACAAAATGATACAAAGAATCATGTGATTCACAAAAAGAATACCCCCAAGTCAAGATAAGTGGTACACCGCATCAGCCCATGCCCATATCATAAGGCATGTCAAACCTAAACTGCCAAAGTTGCCCACCTCTAAATGCCCATATCAAAACTATCCAAATATTCCAAAAATTAAACATATAACTGTCCATAATGAACATATACACAGCAAAATATAACATTGATAACCAGTAAAGCAATATACAAGGATAACATTTGAGATAAAATAAACAGCTAAATAAAAAGAAACAGCTAAGCCACCACCCAGGAAACAATAGTGAGAAGAGAAGGCTACCCAAAAAAACTTGCAGTCTGCATGCAAGGCAAAAACTGCAAGGGACAGCCAGCCTATAAAATATTAACTCAGCTAAAGGAACACCAAGGGAAAACATAAGCCAAAACCCCATCCAACTGTATCCCAGACTGAGAGAAAAGGGTCCCAGACTTGTTGAAACCGATTATTTTTATTTATTTATTTATTTGTAAAATCAGTTTACAACCTTTGAGCCAGAGGCTCGTCTCCAAAGGTACTTTGTCACATAAAGACATACATAGTGTTTTTGGTTACATAGCATAGGTTTGCAAAACAATAGGTGTTCAACAGAGGCGCCACATCACGATTAAGCCTACCTACTGCTAGAAACGACAATTTTTCATAGACAGCAAATTTAAATATACCATTAAACCACTCCCCTTTAGAAGGAGTGGCCAAGGTATGCCATCACCATAACAAACACCTCTTTGCTTTGGTAATAGCAGCCATGAACCATTCATGGAGAGGCCTTGAAAAGGTAGGAAGCTCAATGGATATTACCCAGAACAACACAAGAAGCATCCCACGGAATAGAAAAATACAGAACCTGTTCCATAAAGGTGTGCACCTCATTCCACCACCCTTGAATACTAGAACAATCCCAAAGTAAATGAATAAGGGTACCCTCTGTGGCACTGCACCTCCAGCAATTAGAACCCTGGGTTAAACCCATCTTATGCAAAGATGCCAGAGTGTGGTACCAAAGATGTAGAGTTTTCAATTACATCAGACTACCAGCTCTGTTTTTGCAGGCTCCATAGACATTATTCCACACCCAGGCCCATTCCTCATCAGTAGGGGGAGCTCTAACAACCAGCAGTGTCTCCCACCGAACCTTTAGATGAGACATGCCAGGGATGTGGCCCTCAAAAAAAGATTTTTAAATATGTCCTATGCGGGGGGAGCTATACTAGAGATCCCAAACCCTGTGGCTCCAAAAACTTATTTTCACTTACTGCTGGCAGGGAGCTAGAGCTCCATACCCACCAAAGTAGGTATAAGTTGATGGAGCTACAGATAGCACCAATGATGGGATGCTGGAAGAAAGGCACCCCATTATAAGTCAGAAAATGGCTTCAAATACCTAGTACTGGGAGAGAAAAGGTCCCTCACCTGGACAAATCTGACCCTTTGCCACAATGGCCAAGACAAGAAAGTTCCCCCAAATTGTAAGCTGGAGTTATGCCACAAAGGCAACTGAAAATAGGAGCATCCTAACAAGTTCCAGGAAGGCCCTTAGCTGTCTTCCATACATGCCAGGCAAACTCCTGAGTGGGGGTTCAGCTCCTTTGTTGCATCACATCCTACAAAACTTCTTCAGAAGGCACCCCACCACCACCACCATAATCAAGCTCCAGATCCAGCCAATGAGCAGCCACCCTGACCAGCTCAGCACAAAAACTTTTGCCACAGTTCAGATGCCAAGTAATAACACTTAAACCATGGAGCATGAAAGCTGCCCTTGGCCTGTGGGGCAATCAGATGCACAGCAGAGAACCTAACCTTTCCACCTTCCCAAAGAAACTCAGAGACAATGGCTGACAACAGTCTCCATAAAGATTCAGGCAATTTTAGAGACAAATAATGGAGGACATACAAAAATTTAGGGAAGATCATACTTTGTAGGAATTGAATTTTCCGCAGAAAAAGACATCCGTAAATAGCGCCACTGAGAAACATTCTCCCCAAACTTTTATAACAATAGGAAAAAATTCAATGAAGGCCACTGCTTCCAATCCAAAGAGATATAAACACCTAAATATTTAATAGATTGGAAGGCCCAGTGCAACCCTGTGCACAGCAACATTTGATCTGTACAAAGTGAGTTCATTGGAAGAAGCTCTGTTTTACTCCAATTATTATGAAGACCAGAAAGCTCAGAAAAGGGGGCATAAAAGAAAACAAAGCCTGTATCAAGGTGGTAGGGTGTTGAATAGTCAGCAAAATATCATCCACAAAAGCATTACTTTTTAGACATTGCCCCCTACCTCGATACCCTATACAATCAGGGAATCCCATAGCTTCTGCGACAAGGGATTGATAGCAAGCACAAACAAGGTTGGGAGAGCAGACAACCCTGTCTAATGCTCTGGCCTAATACAAATGAAGCAGAACACTGGACATTAGATAAAACAGTGGCCTGAGGCAAGGAATATATTGCCTGGACTCAATGAATGCAGCCATCACCAAGGCCAAATTTCCAGAGCACCAAGATTAGATAAGGCCATTTGAAAGACTCAAAGGCTTTTTCAGTGTCTAAAACTACAGCTACCACAGTGCCAAGCAAGGAGGATGAGTCCCACAATAGGTTAACTAGTCTCTGATGATGTCCAGCCCCATCACAGCCAGGAACAAACCCTGCATGGTCAGGGTACACTAGCAATGGCAGTACTTTGACCAGATGAGTCACCAGAGCCTTTGCCAGGATTTTATAATCCACATTGAGAAGTGAGATGGGGCAGAAACTAGTACACTGATGCAGGTCATTGCCCCTCTTCAACAACACCATGATAAAGGCCTCATTCATTGTAGCCGGCAGCTTAACCTGATCCCAAGTTTCTCTGAACACAGCAGCTAATAGGAGACTAATTAGGTACCCAACTACCTTATAGATCTCTATGAGGAACTCATCAGGGCACAGAGATTTGCCCCAAAAAGTGGCCATCTGAATTTCCAAAGAAGTAATGGGTCCTCCAGGCCCCTCTGCTGCTCCTCAATAAGCTGAGGCAGCACAGTGGAGGCTAAGAAGTCTTGGATATCCTTGGAAGGTACAGCAGCAGGTCTCCAAGAAGAATATACATTGGAATAAAACTGTCTAAAATCTGTATTGATAGCTACAGCATCAGTGACTACCAAGGCCCACCTCTGAACCCCCAGGATTTAGCTCACCACCTCCAACTGTTTAAGGCGATACGCTAAGAGGAGTCTGGCCTTCTCCCCACCCTCCCAATAAGCCTGATAGTAAAGCCCAAACTCAGCATGCTGTGTATTCAAAGTATTAGTCTGATACCAAACCTGCCTAAGGGCTTGTAACAGGGATAACAGGGATAGGTCAGATTGTCCTCTCTTTTGCCGCTGTTCAAGGGAGTGTAGCTGCCTCCCAATGACTGAAGCCTACTCTCCCCTCTCATTCTTATGAGCAAAGTCATATGCTATTATTCTTCCTCTCAAGTAGGCCTTTATTCCCTCCCAGACCCATCTTGCATTGATGTCCCCTGTATAATTAATCTGCAAATAATCATGTACCTCCTTCCAAAGCCAAATTCTATATTTATCATCACCAAACAAACTGACATTGAACCGCCATCATTTATCCACTCCCTATAACCCTGTCTGCTGGAAGCTAAGTGTGACAGCGGCATGGTCTGATATTGTAGTGGTTGCTATAGAAGTAGATAAGGCCCACTAAGCCATTGGAGAAAATGCTTACAGCAAGGCAGTTCTGCTGTATGTCTGGTGCAGAGCCAAATAATAGATATAATCCCTATCAGTAGGATGACCCAGGCACCTGAGGTCCTGTAACCCATGGTCAGCCACCAACGTGTGCAAAACCCAAGACCCAGGAGTGTCTAGAGGAGCAGGAGTACCACTACGATCACATACAACATCGGCACCCTCATTTATGTCACCACTGAGAAGAATCATCCTAGGCCCAGTGTCTAATATAACCTGAGATAAATGATGAAAAATGAAAGCTCCATCTTTATTAGGGCCATATGCCACTACGAGGGTCGGTGGAGACTCATCCAAGGTGCCTGACACCAACAGCCACCATACTTGGGAATCCTTATGGACTTGAGATGAAACCCCATTAATCTCCAGAGTGCCCAGAATCTTCACCACCTCCTCTATGAAGTGAAGGAGGTCTCAATAACATGTCCCTTCAACCCTTTCCTGAACCTCTCTGCCTCGTCCCATAGCAAGTGAGTTTCCTGCAAGAAAATATTCTGACTTCCCTAATATGTGCTAGAACCCGCCTATGCTTGATAGGACCATTTATCCCCCAGACATTCCAAGAGATGACTTTATAAGTCGTACAGGTGAGTATTGGAAGCCCTCCACCATGGCAGCCTCCCCCTTCCCAACCCGGGCAGAAGCATCCAGCCAACAGGGCTCTAAAACAGTAGTAAGACAAATGGAGTAACTAATAACATTGCAAACATCAGAACAGAGTCCAAGGAAAACCTGGACTTAAGCCATGATATTGATCAACAAGTATAACTGGCAGTGCATGGAGATGCTGGGCTCACCCAGTCATTAACCAGTAATAAGAAACACTCGGTACCCCCCCCCACACTACAAAGAGTTGCAAGCCAGAAGCATATCAAATGTCAACAATTGCCCCCCATTATACCTGAGACCACAAGGTCCACTAGAGGCATATAATGACGGGCCAGATCTGAAAGTGAAAAAATTAAAGGGGGCCTAACCACAAAATAAGAACCAGTAAAAGAAAAGCTAACTACAGGACCCAAGAGCCCAGCCAGACACAGAAATGACCAACAGTCCTAAACAAAAAGGCAACCAGAAAACAAAAAAAGGTCGGGAAACCAGGGTGAAACAGAAAGAGAAGAACATGCATGCAAGAAAAAACAACTGAAATGAAACAACCATAGAGGAGAGTGAGAGAGCCATACACACAATATGCAGGCACACAAAAACTAGTAGAATCATGAGCCAATTACAGGACATTGCTGACAGGTGCAATGGCACCCCCCAGACTCCCAAGCCAACCAGAACCCCAAGCACACACAAACATCAAAAATACAGAGACAGCTGTCAAGGGCCTGACAGTGCAATACCACAGAGCCCCAACAGGGCAAGCAGCCACCTTCAAGACAATGCCACACAGAAGGACTACACAGTAGCTAGGGCAGGGGAAAACAACAGCTCACAGGGTACACAGACCCGGAAAAAAAGAAACTCTATCTCTGATAGTGAAGGAAAGATAAAGCAGCCCAAAAAGAAAATAATAGAGGACTGAAATGCCATGCCCCCCCCCACAAACAGAAAGAACAAACTGGCTCAAAACAACAGATGCCACCAGATAAGATACGGGTTGTACGTGTAAAAGGGTTTGTATCCCAGTGTGCTTACCTGTATACAAATAAAAATCAAATCAAATCAAATACCCAACAAAAGGATATCACTGCAGCTGTTCCGGGCTCAGGAGCAGAAAGTAATTCAGCCAACCGATGGTCGCACACAGTCCATAGCCCCCACCGATGGATCAAGCACTGAGGTCCAAGGACGGTCATCCACTACTTCAGGCTGAGTCTGTGATGCTGACGGGATCCACTGTAGCTTCAACTCCAGGTGAGAGCGGGTCCCATTAGCTGAGTCCAGCACAGCAAAATTAACTGGGTCCAGCAAAAACTGTTGAGCATCCCTAGGGCATGTAAAAGTTTCCACTCATTTGCCCACATAAATCCTCAGGGTAGCAGGCAGCCCAGGATAACACCACAGACCCCGCTCCATCATTAAATCCCTGACTCTGTCAAAAGCCTTCTGCTTTTCCAGCACTCTCCATGGAAAGTCTGTCTGAAAGGAAAGCTCCTCCCCATGCCATGTAAGGGTCTTGATGGCCTGAGCCCGCTGTAGAATCTGCTTCCTATCATAATACCATAACAATCACAACACCAAAGAACACGGTTGACCAGAGGAGCTATCAGGAGGAGGGTCTGAAGGAATCCGATGGACCTAATTGACTTCCACATTCTTAAGCCAGGAGCAGTTAAGGAGCTATGGAAATAAAGATTGCAGGAAAGCTATTGGATCGGCCCCTTCAGACCCATCTGGCAAACCAAACACATGCAAATTATTCATTTATTCATTACAAATCGGGTTTACAACCTTTGAATCAGAGACTCATTTACAAAGGCACCTCGTTCCGGGGGTGGGGGCAGACATCAAGACAGTTATTACAGTGCAGATTAAAACAGAGGATAACATTACAAGTGCAGTAAAAGGAACATTTAACATAGATACACTTAGATTACATAATGTAGTAGTTTGAATGTTACTTAGGTTACATAATGTTACAAAATTGTGAGTTACACTCATGGATATAGTAGGTCCTCAGAGAAGACAGTGGGTTACATCCTTGTTTGGATCTAGTAGGGAAGTGGCACATCTGGGGGAGGGAGAGGCTGTCCAGTGGACTTCATTTCCTGGTCATCTATTCATTCCCACAATTGCCATACCTCCTTCCCCACCATGACCATGTAACGATCCATGTGACGAGCCCAGTCCTCCAGCTGCCAAATGCAGGACTCAGAGTGTTCCATCCATGAACACAATGCATCCACTGATACTTTCATGGCAGCCAAAGTGAGCTTAATATTATTTAGGCCCACATGAATCCCACTCATAAAAGTCTTTATTTCATGCAATTCCTCAGCGAACAGCCCCAACTCTGTCTCCTGCTCAAAGCAGGGCTTTGACTTGCCTATTGCATCGTTGAGAGAGCTACAAGGAGAAGCAGATGATTTGTGTTTCTTTGCAGCTAAAGACTAGAAATTTCAGCTTCTGTTGTTTCCAACAAGACTAGAGAGAGATTCAAGACAGTCAAAAACCAAAAAAGCACAACTTTCTGGGGCACAAATCACAAAATTATGCAACAACGGATACAGCCAAAGAAGCCAGGCTGTTTCTAGCTCAGCTGTGTCACATGACCACTCAGCTGCATTATTTTTTACTACACTAAAATGCAACCACACTGCACTTTTCACCCCTCTTCTTACACCAGCACCTCTTGCCCCAGAGGGGCAGCCATGACCAGCACTTTTTTCCTAACTTTCTCACTAACAGAATCTTTCTCTCCAACAGCTGTCTAACTAGTAGGATCACCTTTACCAGTACCTTGTGTGTCTGGAGCTTGCATGACCCTGGGAAAGCTCAGTGTGGACTACTTTGTTTTCTTTTTTGCAGGAGGGTTACCTGCTTGCTTGCCCTACTGGCCACTGTCAGCACTTTTCCTCATTTTCTCTGCAGCTCTTTGCTTTTTAATACACAAATAACATGCATATTCTGACTCATCCTCAAACGCACTGAGGTGGGTGTCAGTATCATTCTCAGATGATGAGGATGGCAGTTCTTGAGGGTCTGAAACATATTCAGAGCTAGATGAGTGCTCTGAATCCTCCTCATATAAAACATCCAGCACACAAGCAGCCCAAGTACTGCATTTGGATGGCATGATAGGGGTAGTAGTCATGGTCATAGACACTGGGGAACTTTGTGGTGATGCTGTTTCTATAGGCATAGCAGCGGACACAATGATAGTGACCACAGCAGGTACATTACTAGTGTGTACTACAGTGTCTGTAGAGGCACTTGTTACAGTAGTGGTGGTGGCGGCTCTGGTGGTGGTCACAGTGACTGGGGCAGCAAAGGTGTTACTAGTGTCACTTGTGGCACTGGCTACTGCAATTGTAGTACAGGTGGTGGTAGGGAGTGCACTGGTGGTGGCAAGGGGTGTAACATCTGTGATGGAAGAAGCTGCAGGAATACTACTGATAGTGGCTTCTGCTTCCTCAAACAGTGCTCTACTGTGCTGAAATGCCCTCCTACTACTCCCATAGAAGGACTGGGAAGCAAATGGGTGACTGGCACTGGTGATGACAGTGCTAACAGTGTTGCAATTAAAACTACTTTCCCCACATCCACTGCTATTTGAGCCTAAAGGCTTGCTAGGTAAGAAAAAATATTTTGGACTGATGAATACATCCAAATGAATCGCCCTCACCTGTTCCATCACCGCTTTGTACAGCTGGTACAGAGGACTTGCTGGGGCTGGACCAAGTTCTTTCATGGGGTTGCTTGTTATCAGACATGATAAATGACATTACTGGTCGCTGTTAGAATGAGAAATAGTGTATGTTAATTATCACAGCAAAATGTATACTACTAATATTACAGTGCCTGTGTGTGTGTGTGTGTCACTGCATAACTATGGTGTCTGTGGAACTGTGAAAGAACAATACCACCCCAGACAAAAATTAAACACAATTTAATTCACCATACCAAAAAAGCAGTAAATACAAAAGTACTTTGTGTACTACTGGGGACAGTCAGCCGATACATTTTCCAGCATTAGAATGTGGACCTGAGCCCAGAACCAGAACCATACAACAGGCACATGACACAACAATTCATACCTGACACATTGATAAACTGCAGCAGTTTAAAAGAAAAACTACATGTAGATAGCCCTGCACAAGTAATAAGCAGCTTCACACCAAAACAAATATTGTGCATGCAGACTATACAATGGGCTCAATTTTCAAAGGGTGACGCTGGGCTTGTGTCATGCCCTGCTTCAACCTCATTCTTCAGTGAAGCTGCACCAAACTTCTTTGATGCAATTGCACCAGATTTTAATACATCGGGTGCAGTTGTGACAACTTCCTCAATTTTCAGCAGCTTACATTAAATCTTTGGCACAAACACCGTAAAATGGGTCCCCCAAATGGTGCAAGTTAGATCAGGGAAAAGTGGAAGTCTGAAAGATCAGGTTTTATTTAATTTAATGGAAGCCATGTGAATATCTGAACTCCCTCTTACTGTGTATCCAGCCGGTTATGCTGCTCTGGTCACCCTCCAACACTTTCAGCTGTTATTTCAGCTATACTCCCGTCTCACTGACAAACCTGTAGTAAATCAAAGTAGGACCATGTGTCACACCAAACTATTAGTTTCTTCTTAATAACAATGCTGTACTTATGGGCATAGAAGTTAAGAGGTACAGAAAGATTTACATGATTTTTTGCTGAAAAGTCAAAAGTGGTAACAACACAGTACAGTTTTTTAACATTTTTAACACCCTCCAATTTCCTTGCTAGCACTGCTTAACTGGTAGTTACAAACAAGACTGTATGACATGGTGTGGCCCAGTTTTAAACTTCATCCTACCAGTATGTGCCAAATTGTAAATTCTGTTAACTAACCACTTACTGATGGTCTTTGATTTTGTTCTGCTTACTGCATGCTGATTTTTGTTTTCTTTCACACTTTTGATTCCACCTCCTGGTTGGTCATCTTCTTACCTACTTGCATTGTACATAACAGAAAACAATACACATAGTCCAGCAACACAAGATAGGAATGTTATTTATTTAACTTCCTGCAAGCTATACTACATGCCTTACATGCCTCAAATGTCAGATATCAGCAGCTGTACTGCAACAGAAAAACAGGTGACAAGTTTGCTCCCACTCAGTGTTCCTCCTCTTTGTCTGCTCTCACTCACTAAGGAAAAGGGATGTCAAACCAGAAAACTGGAGAAACAGCCCAAGGGCACATATGCAACTCTTAAAACTGAAAGCATAATCATATAGTACCTTTATGAATACAGACTAAGAGCAGGAGGAAGGGATCTCAGCCCTCAAACCATTGGTGGTATTTTGGTGCTATTATGAAGTTCTGAGTGACTTAAGTAAACCACATTAAATTATTACCTTTAACTGTGGGTGAGGGTTATTCTGGGTCCTATTATCTGCAGCATTTCTGATCACTGTTGAAGCACACTGCTCCCTGATTATCTATATTGCTTTGCCGTACCATAGTAATATCCACCTTCTATGGTTTTACTGGATGGCATGCACCCTAGGATGCTCAAGGATGCCACAGAAGTAATAGCAGTGCCACTTAAAGACATATTTAACTATGTGCTGGCCATAGGGGTGGCCGCTAGTGACTGGATTACAGCAGATGTGGTCTCTTTGCACAACAGTGGAAGGAAAAATGAGCCAGGCACCCATAGCTCAGTCAGCAAGATTTCTATGGTGGGAAAGGTAATAAAGTCCATAAGAAGGGAGGACCTAGTGGACTTCCAGGACAGCAATGTGCTAATGTACCCAAGGTAACCTGGGTTCATGAGTGGGAGGTCTTGCCAGCAAAATCTGATAGTGTTGGTGACCAGGACACACAATAAGAAACAGGCAGTCAGTATAGTGTACTTAGATTTCAGCAAGGACCTTGAGTCAGTCACCCACAGGAGACATATGGGAGAAGGAAAAATTGGTAGCTGGGTGAAAAGTTGGATGAAGAGATGGATGCAATGGGCCATAGTAAATGGAGAGTTCTCTGAAGTAAGGGAGGTTACAAGTTGAGTACCACAGAGATTGTGCTAAGCCCTGACCTTTTCAGTGTGTTCATTTGTGACATTTTCTTCTTCTCAGAGAGCACAAGGACCTGTGCAATGGTTGACACCAATGAAGGGGTTAGAGTACTTAGGGAGGATATGGGCATTTTAAAGAGCTAGTCAAAGATCTGACAGCTGTGCTTCAGTGTAAACATGTACGGTGATCCACATTGGGAAGAACGGGGTGGAGGTGTGGTTAAGATGGCATTCTGAGAGTGTGTCAGTGAGCATTTTGGCTACCTATTGACAGCATTTCCCCAACAGATGCAGCTTACAAAAACTCTTAGCAACAACTGACTCTGCAAGCAAATGAGTTTTCAAGGATGTTAACAACCCTTTCCTTTGTTGAACTGATTCCCTTTCATGTTCAGGTGTGATGAGTAACGAGAATGGTGGAACCACTTCATTTGCTAGCACTACCCTGGTAAGAAGTCTTTAACTTATCTTGTCTCTGAATATGTGCTCATGTGTATCCCCTGTTTTGGAAAAATATCTTGTTTTCCCTTGTACTCTGGTCCACTGAGAAAGAAAAAATGTTTTTGAACCAAATGGCGACACTGTTCGTACGCGGTCTAGGCCCCAGCTATAGTATTTGGATTTTTTTTCCCCCAATTATTTAACCAAGTGAGACACACTAAGTTGAAAGCCTGTTTACAGGTGCAAACTGGGAGCACAGGGAAGTTAAGTGACTTGCTCAGGGTCACACAATAAGCAAGTGGGGGCTGTGGGATTCAAACCCAGGTCTCCAGATTTGCAGCTCACAGCCTTAAACCACTGCACTATACTGCCTCTTTATTTTTTTTTATAATTTAAAGTTTATTCATACATTTTCCACCATAAAAGGCAGCATACAGAGAAAACTGATAGAGTCTCATTGATACATAGTGAAAAGATGCCGCCCCCCACCTCCCCTTACTGCAGTAACCCATCTCAGTACCCGTAGATGCCGAGCCGCTAATCAAAGAACCAAATAGAAGCAGCAACCCTAGTATAGGTTTAGTTTGGAACCAGAGAAATTAGTGAGTGAAGGGGATCCCAAATTCTAGTATAAACTGCCAGCCTATTGTGTAGACTGGTTATTGCTTTTTCCATGCGCAAGTTGGATAACACTTCTCTTACCCATTCCTGGAAGGACGGGGAGGACTTGCCTTTCCAATGACGGAGAATTATTTTCTTAGCCGACAAGGCGACCATGGATATGTAAAATTTATGTGCCTTGACTCTAATAGAGGACAGGTCCCCTAACACACATACCTCAGGGATAAAATATTCTTGGAGGCCCAACAAGGGGTCTAAGGAGGTTTGGATTGAAACCCATAAGGTGGAGATTCTTGGACAAGATCAAAGCATGTGAAAAAGTGTACCCTCATCCTGCAAACATTTGTTGCACTTGTTTGAATCTAAGTAGCTCCACTTGTGAAGTTTAGCCGGGGAGTAATATAAGTTCTGCAATACATGATATTGCATGAGACACAGTCTGTCTTGAGAAATAAATTTATGACATGACTTCCAGAGAGAATGCCAATCCAGCTGAAGGTGGGGGAGAAAGTTACTCCAAAATCTTGATGGCCCAAATGGACCCCCAAATTTTTTATGAAACAAAACCTGATATAGTTTAGAAATTACACCAGAAGATCCAGAAAGTGGGGATACCTTGGGTATCAGAGAGGAGATATTCTGAGATGGAGGAGTACTACCCAGGGTAATTACAAGTAAGTGTTTCAATTGGAGGACTTTGAAATAAGAAGAGGCCAGGATGAGAAATTTCCTAACCATCTCCTCCACTGCTAATCAGTGCCCCCACCATCAGTAAAGGTCAAGAGCTTCCCCCTCCCAATTGAGGCAACCAAAGATGGGAGATTTGACTCTTGTTAATAGTAAATGATGGAGAGTTCCAGATAGACTGGGCCAGGTCCAGATGGGGGGGAGTACTGCAAAAAGAAACATATCTGTGAGTAGACCTTTAAGGAAGTCCTTATTGTGGAACACTCTACGGCCATACTTACTTGGGATAACCTAAGGAAAAATAACTTGAGATGGTCCAGATTTTTGGCATTGATTGCATCCAATTCTGTTTTGAGCCAGATAGGTTACGTTTCCTCTGGGCCGGGAGATACCCACTGCAAACATTTTGCAAGGTGATTAGCCCAATGATATATAGCCAGATGGGAGATTCGCAGCCCCCCATCCAGCTTTGGGGCTGCCAGCTTATGATAAGCCAAATGGGGATACCTGTTGGCCCAGATGAATCTAGTGAAAATACCATGTACCTTTTTGAACCAGAGTAAATGAATAAAGGCATTGAGAAGGGACAATGGGTAGAAAATCCTAGGAAATATATTAATTTTAATTATATTAATTCAGCCCCACAGAGAGATAAGGAGTTTAGATCACCTCTCAAGGTCATGTATAATCCCCTGCAATAAGGAATCCAAGTTTTCCTTAAACAATGCTAGAGGGTTACGTGAAAGTTTGATACCCAGATACTTGAAAGACCTGGGAGTCCAACATAGCCCTAGGGGGCTAATGTCAGTCTTGAAGACTTTGTGATTTAATGGAAAAATAGGGACTTACTGGCATTCAATTTATAGTTGGAGCAGAGCACTAAACCTTGCTACTTCCCTTAGTAAGGTCGGGACAGAGGATACCGGTTGGGACAGATGTATTAACAGATCATCAGCATATGCAGTGACTTTAACTTCATGCCGCCCAATTCTCACCCCTTGTATAGAATCACTATTGAGAATATTTTGAATAAGAGGTTTCAGATATAAGTTAAATAATAACGGGGAGAGAGGGCACCCCTGTCTAGTACCCGAGTGAAGCGAGAAAGAATGGGAAAAGGCCCCATTCATGGAAATTCTTGCTGAGGAATTTTTATAAAGGGTGGCAATCCAGGAGATAAACAGAGAGGGGAGGTGGAAGGCCTCCAAAGTGCAGAACAGTAAGTTCCAGTTTACATGGTCGAATGCCTTCTCGGCATCCAGGGAGACCAAGCCCGCAGGGAACTCCTGCATCCCTGGTAGCAGAGAAGACATGTGACAAGGTGCGTAAATGATCAGAAGATGAGCGTCCTTTCATAAATCCAACCTGGTTTGTACCTATTAACCCAGGAAGAACCAGTGTCAACCTATTAGCCAGTATTTTAGAGAGAATCTTAATTTATTTATTTATTTATTTAAGAGATTTACCAGGAAGGCATGCTGAGCAGAGTACTGCTCGATTCCAGATGCGCCCTGGGGTTTTGGGGTTACAGTGGGAACGTGATACAATCTGAACAAAACAATACAGTGGAACATGTTATAGTCAGAAAACAACATACATAAGGAGTAGTAGAACAGCAGTGGGTAACATACATAATATAAAATGGAACAAATTGAGGGTAGGCACATTTATTGTACAGTATACAGTGATTTACTATGAGCAGGTCAGAAACAGTGGAGAGAACAGACTTGATTCATATCCTGGTTTAGGAGCGAGATAGGTCTGTAACTTTGAACCTGTTTGAGATCTTTATCAGGTTTGGGAAGCAGGACAATCAGAGCCTCATAGAGATATGGATCTGTCTCCACCCCAGATAGGATTTGCTGAAATAAGCAACCAAGTATTGGTAAGAGAAGGTCTCGAAAGACCTTGTAAAATAAAGAAGAAAATCCATCTGGACCAGGGACCTTGTCGGCAGGCAACTCACTAATAACCTTAGTAATTTCCTCCTGGGAAATAGGGAAAATGAGAGCATCACCACACCGGTCAGGATGAAGGGGCAAGTGGGAATCCCTTAGATAACCCTCTATGTCTTCAGGACGGGGAGGGTGCTCCATGTCGCTATACAGTTTAGAATAATAAGCAGCAAATTCTTGAGCTATCTCAGTAGGAGACACCTTAAGAGATCCATCTGCCACTGACCTGATGGGTTGGATAAATCTCATTGATTCCTGTTGTTTAATACACAATGCCAGTAAACGTCCCACTTTCTCCCCCGATCAGTGTAGTTAGCTCTGGTACGAATAATGGCTAATTCTGCTCTCTCTTGTAGTAACCCCAAGTATTTATCCTTTAATTTCAGAGGGTTTCCGAGTATCCTCATCTAGGGGATTGGCCGGAAGGTTAACTTCCAGAGATCTGATTTGGGATAATAAGGATTTAAGCTCTTTCTCCCACTCTCTTTTCCTACCAGCTGCCATGCTAATCAGTATCCCTCTCATGAAAGCTTTGAAGGCTCCCCACAAGATATCAGGTTTTGCACCATCTAAAGGGTTTAGTGAAAAAAAGGATTCTATTTTTTCCCTAATAAGTTTGCAATATTTAACATCTTTAAGGAGCTAATCATTGACCATCCATCTAGTTTCCCTATTAAATTAATTGAGCAGTACCAAATTGCATACCACTAGTGAGTGGTCAGGGATTGGGCCGGGTTGACTCTAGGAGGTCTTCACCCTGGGCAGGAGACACTGAGAAATAAGTAAATAGTCAATCTGGGACTGCAAGCCATGTGCCATAGACCTAAACATAAACTCCCTAGAATCAGGGTGTAAAACAGCCAGACATCGAAGAGCCCACATTGATCTAATAAATCCCTAAATGCCTTCTGCCCAGGGGTAGCCCAACCCAGGCCACTGCCCAGTCTGTCTAAGTGAGGATCAAGTACTTGATTGAAATCTCCCCCTAAAATAATTTTAATGGGAAGCACTGGGAGAGTGATAGATATAAGCCTCATGAAAAATCCAGGGTCATCCATATTAGGGCCATAAACACAGCCCAATAATATTGGGACAGACCAGAGGGTACCTTTAACCAGGATGAACTGACCCTCGGTATCTTTAATCACTTGTGTGGAAGAGAATGGAATACTCCTGTTAATCATGAGCATGACTCCACAACTATTCGTGGTGCCCTGGGCACTATAAATCGATCCCATTTGTTGCCTCATTAATTGCAAAGCTTCCACTTCTAATAAATGGGTTTCTTGCAAAAAGGTAATCTGTGAACTGAACAGCCTTAAATGTTTGAGAACCTGATATTGCTTATGCTGTTTTCTGATCCCCTTAACATTCCAAGACACAAATGTTAACTCATTAACCATCTAGAAGAGATAATCGAGCTGAAATAATTACACTCAGCATACAAGATGCATATCCCCTTTACATGTATCCCCAGGGTTACTGCAGTAACACCCACCCTCCTCCCTAGCCCCCCAGAAATAGATACCACTCATCCTCTATCCCCCACCCTCAACCATACCCCAAACCCCACCCACCTCCCCCACCAAACTGTCACAAGCAACGTTCAGCACAGTACTGGTTCGAATCCCTCTACTCCAGCCCCCCCGATAATGAACCCAGATATTTAGTGCTGTTGCACACAGATCGCAGTCTATAGAAACCAAACACTGCAAGTTATACCCCCAATGAAGGATAATGGTCCTGGGCCTTCACCTCAGTCCAGCCAGAGCATGGACATAAAAGAGATTGTCATAGGGGGACTATGGTAAAACCATCTCATCACCCAGATGTTCGTAATAACCCAAATTGAGACCAGAAGCACAGAGTGAGCCACCTTAAACCAGAACCGGACCAGAAACTCCTGAAGGGAAAAATACCCCAGCTCGTGTTAGGAGCAAGAATTAAGATGGGAAAAGCTGGGATCGCTCCACCGGAGGGGAAGGCATAACAGTTGCCTCTACCCACTATGAGCCAGTATCCAATGGACAGGTCCTCCCTGGAAAATTGAGAGTGCTACGCACCAGCTAAATAATGAAACACTGCTAATTCCTCCTCGAGTAGAGTTTCCTCGCGAGTCCCCAAAAGTTGGAATGCCCTCTAGTGGCCAATTCCCTGACCCAACTAAATGAAAAGCCAGAATTGAGAAAGCCCAGGACCATCCCAGTACCAATCCAAAAGGAAAAAATGAGAAACTAGCCCCCAACTGATCAAACTTGGCTCTTTCAACCCCCAACAAAAGTAGCTGCCAAAACCTGGCTCACAAACCCCCCCCAAGAAGGCTCCAAACCTGAGTGTCCACTGCTTCAGACCAGCATGGGCCCATTATGAGACAGAAAAAAAAGAAAAGTTGGGGCGGTCTGCGATGATCCCCCCAATCCATTGTGGTAGATGCAATTTCCCAAGTCTTCACATTAAAAAAATTTCTCTAAGGGAAAAAACAAAAGTTCGAACTCTCAGCTCTATGCAGTACTCCATACTGCACCACAACCATTCAAGAGTCCTTAAAGAGATCTGGCAGCATGGATGTTAGGCTCCTCAAAGCTTCTTCAGGGTCTTCGTAGCTTTTCCAGGATCCATTAGTTGAAATCTGTAGTCTGGCTGGGTAACTTATCTTAAATTTCAAATCTCAGACCTGCATCAATTAGCATAGAAATAATAGGGTGGAATTCCTTGCGTTTCAAGCGGACCGAGACGGGTAGATCTTGTGATATTCTCAGCTTTATATGTTCCCAGTGAACCTCTTGCAAAGCACGCACTTTTTTTTTTTTGAAATTTCTGTTTCTACTCCCTCCTGCCCTCACAGAGCCATTCCTTCTGGAGCACCCATGAAGCCCTGCCCCTGCCAGCGCCCTTCCTACTCACCTCAGGTCCCTTCATCGAGCCACAGAATACCCCCCGGGCGGGGTCGGGTCAGGGGGCCCCCGAAATCTTGGGATCTTGTTCAGATCCTGGGTTGTGGACGGGCGCTGGCACATTAGGACCCCGGCTCGGTGCTCCTTCATCCAGGCTCTGTGGGGGATCCATTTATTCCATTTTTCTCTCCCCGCTGCGTGCCTACGCATCCAGGCATCCGCTGGCATCAGCAGCGTACCCCCCCACTCCTCCCATGAAGGAGCAGCCTCTGGGGCTGATAGGCTGCCGGCCTACACTAGCAACCAATCGAGCCCCTTGAGACCCGGCTTGCCGTCGCTCCCAGTCTCCACCAGGGGTCGCCCGGCTCGCGGTATAGGAATCCCTCCCATCGGGAGCAGAAGCTGTCCTCGGACGCCCAGCCTGTCTCTCGCCAACCTCGACGACGATCTGAGCTCACTCCCCGACCCGGTCGCCGGGCGGGCGCGAGGTGTGGCGCCCAGCGCCTCAATCCACAGCACCACCGGGTCGCCAAAGCACTCACTTTTTAGAGGAAATGCTGTTCTCCAAATAATTCAGGAGCCAGCATACAATAGGGCAGGGGTTCTGGGATGGCTTAGTTGTAAAGCCCTCAGGGCACGCTATATAATGTAGCTAGGGCCGAATGGAGATAGGCCAGCCACCCACTCAACCAGCTTCTGAATAAATGCCACAACATTTTGGCCTTCCTCTCCCTCCGGTAAACTGAGAACCACTACATTATTTCTTTGGCTCTGACCCTCTAGGTCCTCGAGCTTAGCTTCAAACCGAGACAATTTCTGGCGCATCGAAACCAGTTCAGGGTCGAGACTACCAATTCTTTTCTCAATAGAAGCAATTCGGGCTGCATTATCAGACACAGACAGCAAGAGTTCATCTAGTTTTCTGGATAGCAATTTCAAATCCATTGCCATATCCTTTATTTCCTCTTGAAAGGGTTTAAACTCCTCAAGAAATCTGGAAAGCGTTAAAGGCTCCTGATCACCACTTTGGCTCGGAGGATCAGGCCCAGAACCACCCGAGGCCCTGGATTTCTTAGGATCCTTCTCGGGAGTTGCTGGAGGGGTATGATTCTGTGGGGCTTTCTTCATGTAAGCCTCCATCCACTCGAGATATAACCAGACCAGAGTGCGACAGCTATTGTACAGCATTGAATCTCAGAAGCAAGGGAAAATAGTGAATTAAAACACCAAAACAAGATAAAATAACAGATGGGAGGCAGGAGCTTCTTGAGGGAGCTGCTACTCAGCACTCTGCATCATGTGATCTCCCTGCATCTCTATTTTTTATTCTCTTCAGTGATTCCTTGCCATTGGTGTTGAAGATGCAGATCTTATTCTCTCTTTGAGCCTCAAGGTTTTGATTCTGGTTCTGTGTTTGATACTCTAATTTTGCTATTTGCCCTGAGTACCTAAAAGTCTAAAAGATTTAAGGAACTAGACAAGGCTACAGAGAGTATAAGCAGGTTAGCACAACAGTGAGCAGATCCATCTTGGCTGCAGCTGCAGGATCTTTGGGGGAAATAAATGCTAACTCAGACAACACTACTCCAGACAGTAACCCCATTGAGGCAGCGAAACCAAGTAAAAAATTTGCTGAGTGGTGAAACCACTAATCTGTTTGCAGGGGCTCCTAGGCTGCAAAAAAAACATACTTCAGATAGTCCAATAGGCCAGTTTGTCTCTACAGCAAATATAGGTACAGCAGATAAAAACAAAGGCTTGTCTGAGTATTTGATACCAAAGAAAATTGCTGCTGAGGTAGAAACAGGCCAAGCAGAGTGTAACAAAGTGACTAACGATGAGTTGGGAGCCCTGGACGTTCAGACTCAGGAGAAAGAGACAAATGAACCTAGCACAGTGGCTTCTTGCAGCGGAGTAGATACTTCACAAATGGAAGACTCAATTCCAATAGTGCCACAAAACAAAAGCATGGCTCAACACTTAGAAAAAAATCTCAAAAAGCTATGGGGCAAAAACTATTGATACTGCAGTTAATCATGCTACAATAAATGTGCATCCTAGTGAAGATGCTGTGGATGTGAACACCTTAAACAGTCGAAAGTTAGTACACTCTCTAAACTCCAGAGAGCACAAGAAGCTATGCTAGAGGAACTGCACCAAGGGTTTCAAAATATGTCCACTGCTTTTGACTCTATGAAAGGGTCAATTGTATCTTTAGTTACTAAGATGGGAGCACTGACTAAAAGGGTATCTAAACTCGAAACCAGAGTGAGTGGTGCAGAGGATGAGTTAACACTACTGCAAAATCTAGTAACATAACATCAAAAAGAGTTGCAAGATCTACAGATCAAGATAGAAGACTTAGAATCCCATTCAAGAAAAAGGGAATATCAAAATGGGAGGGGGGGTGATCTGAGGGCTCCGAAGGTGCAAACCCCTTACACTATTTTTAGGAAATTTTATCAGAATCACTGGGAAAAAAATACCCAGAAGAAAAGGAGGAATTAGAATGTGCACACAGAGGCTAGCCAAGGGGAGAGGTGCTGATAGGAAACAGGAATGTTCAAGCCTCCCCCGCAAAGCATGGCAGGTAGTAGGGTAAACACTGAGGTACAGAGCTTGACAGAGGGCAGGACAGGAGTAAATGGAAAAATGGACAAGGGCAATAAGAGCAGGGATGGGGTAAAAAAGGATAAAGCCAACATTAAATGGAGGGCAATGAGTACCAATGCCCATAGTCTTGGAAACAAGCTTCCAGAACTGGTAGCCCTGATGGAAGTGGAACACTTGGATATTGTGACAGTCACAGAAACATGGTACATGGAGAACCATGACTGGGATGTCAACATACCAGGGTACACAATCTACAGAACGGACAGGGAGGGTAAAAGAGGAGGTGGAGTAGCTCTCTACATAAGGGAAGGGATCAAAGTAACAGAACTAAAAGTTAAAGGGAGAGGATCAGAGGAACTCTGGGTCACATTGGAGACAGGGAATGGCATCACAATCCGCACAGGGGTTGTATACAGACCCCCGTCTCAAGGGGAGGAAATGGACAAGAAAATGATAGAGGGCATTCTCAAAATGGCTGAAAAAGGGGAGATACTGTTGATGGGGGATCTGAATATGTCAGAGGTTAACTGGGCAACATGGACTGCAGCCACATCCAAGAGCAGGGTCATTCTCGATGCCCTACAGAGAGCATGCCTTAGACAGCTAGTGGTGGAACCCACTCGGGAGGGAGCAATATTAGACCTGGTACTCTCAAATGGAGAGAGGATCACAAACTTAGAAGTCAGTAGACACCTGGGAACAAGCGACCACTGCACAGTGTGCTTCACAATAAACACAACCATGGAGACAAGCCATGCAAATACAAGGATACTTGACTTTAGAAGGGCTGACTTTGGCAAAATGAGTGAATACCTGAAGAATGCATTAGCAAATGGCCAGAAAGGAGGGGTGGAAGAACAATGGAGAAAAATCAAAACTGCCATCATGGAGGCAACAAGCCTTTGTGTGAAACAAATAAAGAAAACAAAGCGGAATAAAAAACCACTATGGCTCTCAAAAGAAGTGTCAGGGAAGGTTGGAAATGGAAATGGAAAGGGACCTGGGGGTAGTCATATCAGATGACCTAAAGGTGGGCAAGCAATGTGAGAGGGCAGCAAGGAGGGCTGGGGGGATACTGGGATGCATAGGGAGAGGCATCACCAGCAGAAAACAAGAAGTTATTATCCCTCTGTACAGACAGCTGGTGAGACCACATCTGGAGTACTGCGTGCAGTTCTGGAGACCCAATCTCCGCAAAGACATAGACAGGATGGAAGCTGTCCAGAGGAGGGCAACTAAAATGGTGCAGGGTCTGCACCGGAAGACATATGAAGTGAGACTTAAGGAGCTTAATTTGTATAGCCTCGAGGAAAGGAGGAGAGGGGGACATGATAGAAACTTTCAAGTACCTCAGGGAATCAACAAAGTCCAAGAGGTAGCATCTTTCAAAAAAGTTGTGCAAGAACAAGGGCACAATTTGAAGATAGAAGGGGGCAGCTCAGAGGTAATTTAAGGAAGTATTTTTTCACAGAGAGGGTTGTGGATGCATGGAACAGCCTTCCAGAGGAGGTTGTGGAGTCAAAAACAGTGGTGGAATTCAAGCATGCATGGGACAGTCATAAGGCAATTCTAGGGGTTGGGGGTAGGAAGAAGTAGGCTGCTGGTTAACTAGGATCTGCAGCTTATCCATCAGGTAGGGAAATGGGCAGACTGAGTGGGCCAAGCGGTCTTTATCTGCCGTCAAATTCTATGTTTCTATATTTCTATGGTTAAGGAGAAAAAGGCTGCATTCAAAAAGTATAAGGAATCACAGACAGAGCACGACAGGGAACTGTATCAATTAAAGCAGAAAGAAGTGGGAAGGCAGTCAGAAAAGCAAAGGCCCAAACTGAGGAAAGGATAGCCAACTCAGTTAAGAAGGGGGATAAAACCTTTTATTGGTACATTAGGGAACATAGAAAGGCTAAGGGAGGGATAGGGAAGATTAATAAAGGAGAGGGGAGGTGGTCAGAGGGAGACAGTGAAAAGGCAGAGATAATGAATGAATACTTTTGCTCAGTATTCACAAAAGAAGAAGAGGAGGAGTTACCTAAACCAAACAGTAGAAGCACTCTGGATAGTGAGGTTGATACCAGTCCATTTAAAGAAGAAAGAGTACTGAAAGAACTTCTAAAACTCAAGGTGGACAAAGCAATGGGGCCTGAAGGGATTCACCCTAGAATCCTAAAAGAGCTAAGGGAGGAGCTAGTGACACCACTAACCACACTTTTTAACAAATCATGGGAAGATGGGGTGGTACCTGAGGACTGGAGGAGGGCAGATGTGATTCCCCTTCACAAAAGTGGGAGCAAGGCAGAAGCAGGAAACTACAGACCTGTTAGTTTGACCTCAGTGGTGGGGAAAATGATGGAATCACTTCTGAAAGAAAGAATTGTTGAGTACCTAGAGGCCAGCGGGGCACTGGACCCAAAGCAGCATGGATTCACAGCAGGAAGATCATGTCAGACAAAGCTAATTGATTTCTTTGACTGGGTGACCAAAGTAATAGACCAGGGAGGGGGCTGTGGATACGGTCTACCTAGACTTTAGCAAGGTATTTGACACAGTCTCGCACAAACAATTAATAATCAAGTTACCCAGCCTGGGAGTGGGTCCCAGGGTGGTAGTCTGGGTAGAAAACTGGCTGCACAACAGGACACAGAAGGTAATAGTGAATGGAACACATTCTGAAGAAAGGGGGGTTACTAGTGGAGTACCTCAGGGCTCAGTACTGGGTCCTGTCCTCTTTAACGTCTTTATTGGTGACATTGCAGAGGGTCTGGAAGGAAAGGTATGCCTCTTTGCGGATGACACAAAGATCTGTAAGAGAGTTGATACACAAGGGGGGGGTAGAAAGGATGAGAAGGGACTTGGCAAGTTTGGAGGAATGGTCAGACATATGACAACTTATATTCAATGCAAAGACGTGCAAAGTAATGCACCTGGGAAATAAAAATCCAGGAGAAGAGTACACAATAGCAGGGGAGGTACTAACAACAACAATAATGGAAAGGGATCTGGGTGTAGTCATATCAGATGACCTAAAGGTGGGTATGCAATTTGAGAAGTCAGTAGGGAAAGCCAGGGGGATACTGGGATGCATAGGGAGGGGCATCACAAGTAGAAAAAGGGAAGTGGTTATCCCTCTATACAGACAGTTGGTGAGACCCCATCTGGAGTACTGTGTGCAGTTTTGGAGACCTCATCTATGCAAGGACATAGACAGGATGGAAGCAGTCCAGAGGAGGGCAACTAAAATGGTGCAGGGTCTACATCAGAAACCATATGAAGAGAGACTGAGAGAGCTTAATATGTATACCCTTGATGAAAGGAGGGACGGGGGACATGATAGAAACTTTTAAGTACCTCCAGGGAATCAACAAAGTCCAGGAGAGTAGCATCTTTCAGAAAAAGAGATGCGTAAGAACAAGGGGGCACAATTTCAAGTTAGAGGGGGGGCGGCTCAGAGGTAATGTGAGGAAATTCTTTTTCACAGAGAGAGTGGCGGACGCATGGAACCACCTTCTTGGAGAGGTTGTGGGGTCTCAAACAGTGGAGGAATTCAAACATGCATGGGACAGACATAAGGCAATTATAGTGGGGGGTTGCAGGAAATAGGCTGTTGGTTAACTATAATCTGCAGCTTATCCAGTAGGTAGGGAAATGGGCAGACTGGGTGGACCAAGTGGTCCTTATCTGCCGTCAAAGTCTATGTTTTATACAAGGAAAGACTTGCCAAGATTTGTATTTATTAAACCCCATCATTACCAGATAAAAGAAGAGTTACTCAGAAAAGCAAGGATAGAGAAAGGTTGACACATTAGGGGGCTTCACTTGCAAGTTTATCCAGATCTTCTACCCTCAGTAGTGGTAAAATGGAAATCCTTTGATGGTATAAGAAAAAATCTTAAGAGAAAAGGGGATACCACACAATTTACTCCATCCAGAGTTCTTAAATTTATTGAATCTATTGATCACCATTTTAAAGTAAACGAAATGGGCAGAGAAGAAAATAGTGAAAGAAGGAGGGAAAGAAGGATGGGGCAAAATAAAATAAAAAAATAATAATAAGCACATATTGTTTCTTGTTTTTTTTTAGGGGAAAGCAGTTAATCATATAATTCATGTAATTGGATTCTTATCTGTTGGGGAAAGTGCTAGTCTCACCTATACACCCTTTCAGGTTTGTGACCATCTTTGCAGACTGTCTAATGGGGGGAGAAGGATGCTCAGCAATAAGTCTGACTAAGGGGGGGTTATAACGGCTATAAGAGTTGGGGGGTATAGGGTATTGGATAACAAAAATCAGGCATATGGAGTAAACTTAATTTTAAACTTAGGGAATTGTATAATCATGACAGATAAAGAAAGTATAGTGAAAAACTCTAGGCTGCTACTATTTAAATACACTTTTTTGCTTTAAATTAACCTTAAATGGCTAATGATTTAAAATGCCTATGTTGAAATATAAAGGATGCCAGAGATAGAATTAAAATATGTAAAATAGTGCAATATGCTAATCAGATGCAAACAAACTGTTTGTTGTTACAGGAAACCTGCTTCATAGAAGCTGATTTTAGATATATTTGCAATCTATTCAGGGCCAAAGGGGTTCACTCCCCCTTTGCTGGCAACTCCGGGGGGTTACTATCATTATAAAAAGTAACCTTAATTTTGATATTATTGATAAAAAAATAGATAAACATAGTAGATATGTTATAGCTACTATTCAGAGGGGTAATAAATGTCTAACAATTAGTTCTGTTTACGGACCCAATGAAGATAAGCCTGGGTTTTTCTACACATTTTTATTATTTTGCCTAACTTCACAAGACCCTATATTATAGCAGGTGATTTTAACCTTTCACTCTCAGTTTTGGATAGATCAGAGGGAACTAAAGACATAAAAAAGTGGGCCAGTAAAATATTGAAAAATTTCTGTTGGATTTAAAGCTTATAGACATTTTTTGAGATGATTATCCAACTTGGAGAAAACATTCTTTCTTCTCAAATGTGTTTAAGACATCATCCAGGATTGATTACTGTTTACTCTCTGAAGAAGTAGTGAATGATATTGTTACAATTGACTATGGAGCTATTACAATTTATGATCATGCCCCTATTCATCTATTAATGAAATTTACTTTGGAGCAAGAATGATATAAGGCTAATAATTGGAAATTTGACAACTTACAGGCTACATTCATCTAGCACTACACCAAGAACAACTTGCCAGTGCCACATTTATAGACCTCTTGAAGGCCTTTGATACAGTCAACCATCCATTACTACTTGGCAACTTAGGGCTCTCCTATGATACTCTACAATGGTTCAACAGTTATCTCTCCAACTGGTCACAACAAGTTAAGATTGACGACTCCCTCTCCTCCAAACTACCTATCCGGGCTGGTGTTTCCCCTAGGGTCAATATTGGGACCCCTTCTTTTCAGCATCTTCCTGAACAACCTCTCTTCAGCCTGTGATGAAAACATTTTCCTGTATGCTGATGACACAGTGATTTTCTCTAAGAATTCTGACCCCTCCCTCTTGAAGAAACAACTGCAGGAAAGTTTCAAGCAAGTTGAGGCTTGGTTTGTCTCACAGAAACTAGTGCTAAATTACAAAAAAAACAAAGACTATGCTATTCCATGGCACACATAACAAACATAAACACCAACAGTTGGCTAACAAAAACAGCTCAGGTGTGACCCTGGGCCAGATGCAGACTTTCAAATTAATTGGTGTTACCCTGGACCCTATGCTGTCCTTCTCCAGCCATATCGATTCAGTTGTGAAATCTGTAAATATCCATACAGGCCTTCTCTATAAACATAGACACTGCCAGACACCAGATGACCTTAAACTAGTAATGCACAGATCTATTGTCTCCATCATTGATTATGGGCTTGTCATCTATGGAGCAACCACAGCTACAGCACTATGGCAAATCAATACAGCACTGAGTAGGGCCTGCAGACTCCTTGCTGGTGCTGCCCATCACATGCATACTTGCATCCTTTATGAACAGTCAAACTGGGTGCAACATGAGGGAAGGATTACTTTCCAAACCTGCCTACTAGTAAACAAGTCATTAATGGGACTCATGCCCCCTGAGGTTCTGTCTCTTTTAAGCCCAGCCAACCACTCCCATTACACAAGAAGCTCAGACAACTATTCTCTATCTGTTCCCTGCTGTGGAACTGCCCAAGGCCAGTGGTCTTTTGCAGGTAGAGCCCCTAAGATGTTTAACTGCCTGGGCAGCAAACTCATCAACTTAGGCACCCTCTGCTCATTCAAACACACACTACATCAAACGCTCATGTCCAGAGCCACCTGTGACTGTTTCTCCTAAACTCCCTGGCAATTGCTCCTGTTCTTGGCACCTCTCTATTATCCCCACCTCTGCCTGCCACCACCCTCCCCCATCTATAGCCCAGCCTCTCTCCCTAGCCCTGGTCCACCACTTTCCTCTCTTACCCTCCTTCAGCTCCCTTCCCCTCTCTCTTTTCTAATCTGTTTGCCCCACCCACTGTTGCACAAGTTCCCTGACCCTTGCCTTCCACCCACATCTCGTTCTACCTCCCTCCCAGTTACCCCTCTATGTCCTCTCTCTCTTCCCACTTTCTTATGCTACCAGGCAGAAACTCAGTTTTTCCACTCTACCTTTCCCTTTGACAATGCCCTTCCAGCAGTTTGAATTCATGTTAATATTGTTTTCTGTGACTCATCATTCTTAAATGTATGCTTGGTTGTGTTGTTCTAACTGTTAATTATATTACCTATAGCTTTTAGACAATGTATACTCTGTATTGGAAATTGCATTCCAATTGCTTGCCTTCTAATCTCACACAAATCGTACTTCTATTCTTTGTATACTGACATGGAACCTTTGTAAAAGAGCCATTGGCTCAAAGGTATTTATCTGAAATTCTAATAAATAAAAAAATAAATAAATAAAACTTGCTGTTGAGAGACCTTGTCAGTAAACAAAAACTCAGAGAGGAAATAAATACGTTGTTGGTAAATAAAATGGAGGAAACCTCACTTTTAAAAATCTGGAAATCTCTAAAAGCATATTTAAGAGGGTGGATCATATCCTACTCTTGCTTTAAAAAGAAAAAACAAAAAGAAAAATATAATACATTAGAACATCAAGTATTAGTGGCAGAACCGGCTTTTAACAGTATAGGCCTAAAATCAGATCTGAATATCGTATTAAGACTAAGAAAAGAACTTTACATTCCGATCTCTTATAAAGGCATTTCAGAATGCCAGATCTAATTATTTTTTATTTTCTGAAAAACCTGGCAAATTACTGGCATATCAGATACAATGTGAACAAAATAAAAATGCTATATTTAAACCTCCGCTAGATAGAAGTAGGATATCAACCTCTTTGTTAGAAATGAATAAAGATTTTCAGGACTTTTATAAACAACTATATACCCCAGATAGTAATCCATCACAATGAGATTTCAACAGATTTTTTGATAATCTTCCTTTAACCTAATTTTCAGACACCCTAAAAAATATGATAGATAAACCTTTCAGTATAGACGAAATTAAAATGGTAATACAACAATTTCAAAACAGAAAAGTCCCCTAGTCCAGATGGCTTGACAGTAGAGTTCTACAAAGTTTTTTCAGATATTCTTTCCCATTGTTGTTTCAAATATTTAACGATATTGAAAATAGAGAGACACTCCCTGACACAACGAAGGAATTTATAATCATCCTCATATTAAAAAACAATAAAGATCCATTCAAATGTGGGTCATACAGACTGATTGCATTATTAAACATGGATTATAAAATTATAATGAAGATCTGGGTAAATAGACTAGCATGACATGTGCAATCCAGCGTGCATGCAGATCAAACTGGGTTTATACCAGGGAGATGGTTAACAACAAATATTTAGAAAGCCTTAAATATTATTGAATTAACAGCTCAATCTGAAATAGCAATTATTTCTCTCGAAGTTTAAAAAGCATTCGATTGAGTGTATTGGCCTTTTTTGTTGACAAGTCTAACCAGGATGAACTTCAGGAATAGGTTTATACGATGGATTGACATGATTTATAAAAATCCATGTGCTAGAATTAGAATGAACAATAATTTGTCAGTGCCTATTTACCTTCATAGGGGTGTCCGTCAGGGCTGTCCACTTTGGCCGTTACTCCTTGCAATTTTTATTGAGTCTTTAGCCACATCAATAAGAAATAATAATCAAATAAAAGGAGTAAACATTCAGGAAACATTTTATAAAATATCACTTTATGCAGACGATTTGCTTGCGTTTTTGGATAAATCTAAAGAAAAGGGCGAGGAATTGGTTAAGTTAATAGAAAACTTTGGTAGAATTTCTAGTTACATGGGAGGATGGTGTGGTACCTGAAGACTGGAGGAAGGTGGATGTCATCCCCCTTCACAAAAGTGGGAGCAAGACAGAGGCAGGAAACTAGAGACCTGTCAGTTTGACCTCTGTGGTAGGAAAAGCGATGGAATTACTTCTGAAGGAAAGAATTGTTGAGTACCTAGAGGCCAGTGGGGCACAGGACCCAAGGAAGCATGGGTTCACAGTGGGAAGGTTATGTCAAATGAATCTAATTGATTTCTTTGATTAGGTTACAAAAGTAGTAGACCAGGGAGGGGCTATGGACATGGCCTACCTAGACTTTAGCAAGGCATTTGACACAGTCCCACACAAAAGATTAATGATCAAATGAACTAGCCTGGGAGTGGGTCCCAGGGTGGTAGCCTGGATAAAACATCGGTTGGACAGCAGGACACAGAAGGTAATTGTAAATGGAGTCCACTCTGGATTCAGTACTGGATTCAGTCCTTGTTAATGTCTTTATAAGTGACATTGCAGAGGGACTGGAAAGAAAACTATTCCTCTTTGCAGATGACACAAAGATCTGCAACAGGGTTGATACACAAGGAGGCATGGAAAGGATGAGAAGGGACCTGGCAAAGTTGAAGGAATGGTCAGAAGTATGGCAGCTTGGATTCGATGTAAAGAAGAGCAAAATAATGCACCTGGGAAACAAAAACCAACAGGAAGATTACACAATGGGTGGGGGGAAGTAGTAACAGTAACAGTAACAAAAATGGAAATGGACCAGGGGTAATGATATCAGATGACCTTAAGGTTAGCAAACAATGTGAGAAGGCAGTAGGGAGGGCTGGGGGGATACTGGGATGTATAGGTAGAGGCAACACCAGCAGAAAACAGGAAGTTGTTATCCCTCTGTACAGACAATTGGTGAGATCCCCATCTGGAGTACTGCATCCAGTTCTGGAGACCCCATCTCCACAAGGACCTAGACAGGATGGAGGCAATCCAGAAGAGGGCATCTAAAATGGTGCAGGGTCTGCAAGAGAAGCCATATGACAAGAGACTAAGGAAGCTTAATATGTATACCCCTAAGGAAAGGCAGGAGAGAGGGGCATGATAGAAAGTTTTAAGTACCTCAGTGAAATCAACAAAGTCCAAGAGGGGAGCATATTTCATAAAAAGAGATGTGCAAGAACAAGGGGACACAAATTGAAGATAGAGGGGGGACAGCTCATGGGCAATGTGAGGAAGTATTTTTTCACAGAGAGGGTGGTGGATGCATGGAACAGCCTTACTGAGGAGGTTGTGGGGTCTAAAAGTGTGGGAGAATTCAAGAATGAATGGGACAGACATAAGGCAATTCTTGTGGGTGGTAGGAAAAAATAGGCTGTTGGTTAACTAGGACCTGCAGCTTATCCTGTAGGTAGAGAAATGGGCAGACTAGGTGGGTCAAGCAATCGTTACCTGCCATCAAAGTCTATGTTGCTATGTTAGAAGGTAAACTGGGAAAATCTGAATGTATCTATAATGGTACTGCAATAATTAACCCATCCACATTGTTAATTTGTATGGTTAAATCAGAAATTAAATATTTAGGTGTTACCCTGACCTAAGAGGTAAATCAATTATTCCACTGAAATTATAGCTCTTTGTTAGGCTAGCAATAACACAGGATGTGGTGTGGTTTATCACTTGATAAGAGCACGCCAAGGGGTGTACTAAGGCATGAGGCGCTTATGTCGAGTGCCTTATGCCACTGGGCGTGCTCTTATCAGACGATAAGCCACACCTCGGAGTGTGTTATTGTGCTTATAAAATGGGTCCCCCCCTTCAGTATAAACTGTATAAAACCCTCATGATAAACTTTTTTTTTAGGATAAGCTGAACACTGTTAAAGATAATGTAGAGAAGAGAGAAAAGAGTCCCTATGTACTGCAGGTTGCAGACCATATACTCTATAATATGAAGAATATTGGTGTATGTCTGCCTTCTCCCAACTCTGTTTGCCCCAATACATAACACAATACATAAGACTTTTAAAATTGTGTTTATTTTTTGGTTGGATGTTGTTTTTAAGTTGCAGCAGAGAGTGTGTCTTTTATAAGCTGCCATTATCAATTGTTAGCACATCACTGTGGTCCCAGATTGGTGAGTGTATTGCCGTCTCTTGGAAAATAGAAACACATTTTTTATTTCTAGCTTTAGTTTACAGGCGAGACAGCATTTCTAAGTAAGCATGCCCTTTGCTGGCCTCCGTACTCAGTCGGCGGTTGTGAGCGCATCTGCTGGCAGGGGAACGGCTGAGCGACCACGGCATAGATAACAGTTTGAAAGTGTGAGCGTGCCTAAGGGACTGGTGATTGGGATGGTTCAGCTTTTCATTACCATTACTGTTACTGTTGTGGGGGGTGACAACAAGAAATGTAGGGAGGACCGGAGAAGACCCGAGGAACGTAAGGAGGACCAAAGACTATAATCGTTAGCCCTGCAACATGCATAGCAGCATGCTGTGGATGAGATGTGAAGGGTGGGGGATAGAGTTTTTGTCTTGATTGGAAAGTCGGGTCCTCATGGCAAACACAACAGTCACTGGATTAAGAATGGGTTCTCAAAAGGAGCACAGGTCAGATTTCTTTGTTTAAATATAGGGAAGGCTGAAAAAAAAACATTTTTTCCATGGTAATCTTGTACAGTGTGTGTCATCCCCACAGTGCGAAAAGTAACTGACGTTGTGTTGTTGGGGGTGGGGTTGCAGGTCGGCAGGTACAGAAGGAGTTCTTAGCGAGTGAAGCTTAAGAGCAGACTCTTTGGGACAGTGATTTCTGTTGTTATGAGTCATGACTGGCTGAAGAGGTGCCTGTTGGCAAAATATGTGCTGATAAGGACACTGCCAGAGGGGCCTCTCAGCCAATCAGGACTCAGAAAACGCCAGACCCATTTTATAAATAATGTTAAAATAGGCCTAGATAGATGGGTTACTCTACCCTTAACTATTATAGTGAGGATAAATATCCTCAAAATGAATATTTTACCAAGGTTTCTATTTTTCTTCCCAGACCTTGCCAATCATTTTAGATAAAAAATATTTTCATTAGGATAGATAAATTATTAGATATTTTATATGGAAGAATAAAAGACCTAGAGCTAGCCTAGAAAAATTGTATCCCCCTCCCAATTGAATCAGGGAGAGTCAGGATTGCCAAATTTAAGGTTATATTACTACACAGCACAAATTGAACCTATTTTGGACTGGTCTCTCTATAACAATAATGCATTAGACGGGGAAGAGAAAGGGGACTTTATAGAACAACAGTTTTCACACTTTCATAAGTTAATATGTGCATTATATGTTAACTGTAATAATAAAATATATAATAATAAAATGGATCCAGAAGCAAATGATTTGATACCTTTTATTGGACCAACATAGATGTTACAACAAAAGAACAAAGTGCTCTTTGAACCAACCAGGTCCTTCTTCAGAAGCTTCTGAAGAAGGACCTGGTTAATTCAGAATAAGAGCACTTTGTTCTTTCGTAACATCTATTTTGGTCCAATAAAAGGTATCAAAATCATTTGCTTCTGGATCTGTTCTTGCAAGGACCAATACAGCAACTACACTGTTTATAATAATAAAATGTTAAGCTCAACCCAAACCACCTCCTGAATATGGAAGAAAACCCATGTATATCTAGGAATAAATCATACTCTTCCTATATACTTATCTTTATATATGAATTCTATTCTTAAGTTCACACATATGAATAACATCTTTTATAACTGGAAGAACTGTGGCTTAATACATCTTGAACAATGTTTACAAAATGGTATTTTAAAATCCTTTGGGGCACTTCATTTATTGACTGGGAGGTATCTGGCATATCTGCAGTTGAGGGATTTCTTTCAGAAGAATAAATTTGGTAATATTATTGGTGCAACCCACCTGGAGCTGTTATTAGACGATCCAGCGAATAAAAGTAAAACAACCTCTAAAATACAGAAGGTATTATTAGAAGCTAAAAAGTGGGACATAGAACTTTGGCAACAGAATTGGTCCAGAGACCTAGGACATTGGGCTCAAAATATAAATTGGCCTGAAGTGTTAGCTTCACCAGAAATGGTGTCAAAAATTCAAAATTAAGACAAATCCAATTTAATTAATTCATAAAATATATTATACTACTAGTAAACTTAGTAAATTAAATTCTACACTTTCAGACCTTTGTATCCATTGTAAAAGGAATAAAGGTACATTGAGCCATCCATGTATTATTTTTGTCCAGAGTTAAGACAGTATTGGAAGAAAATTAGAGACACGTTATTGTTTAAAATGTTATTTAAATTTCATGAAATTGGATAGTTGTTACATACTCCATTGAGCAGATGTTCATTTCAAAGGAGGTCCATTATTATCATAAATCATAAATAATTGCACATGCAACAATATCTAATAAAATAGACACAGCATATAAATGCACATCATAAAGACTATACAATAATCACAATTAACATACATAACAACTTTCACCCTAAATAAAAAAAGAATAGTCTACCATGAATGCAAACTTTGACCACCCAAAGATGAACACTAAACATTAGACAATAAATAACAAAAAACCCATTAAGTAAGTACATCAGTACAGCAAATTGAGGGGGCATCGGATTTAGTTTTATACCATTGCTTTATACAACCCAAATTGATTACCTGATTATTTTAGCATAAGGAAAAATGTAATGAATTCCATACTAAAGGTCCCTATGCCAAATAGCAAATCTCCCCATATCTGAGTTGCATCTAGGAACATCATATTCTAAACCAGATGCAGACCTCAAATTAGGTTTAATTTCCCTAATAGAAAATGAGGCTAATAAGTACTGTGGAAATTTTTGTTTATATACTTTATACATAAAAGTAAGAAGATGCCAAAAAAAAAATACTTTATACATAAAAGTAAGAAGATGCCAATCTCTCCTATCATTTAGTTTTAGCCACTGCATGGATCTACAGTATATAACTTGCAGTGGTGGGTCTCTCTAGGTACCTCAAGCATAAATCACGCCATCTTGTTCTATATAACATGTAATCCAACAAGTACTCCCCCAGATGCCCTTACATAAAAAACATCACCATAATCCAAAACAGTGAGTAACATACTATTAACTACCCTCAATCTAATATCTGGTGATGAATACTGCCTTAATTTATACAATGATCCCTATTTGTTGCCCGGTGTTTTTAATCAGGGCTTCAATATGAGGTCTCCAATTTAATTTTGCATCTAATGTTACTCCTAGATATTTAGATCTGTCTACCTGCTGGATAGTAATGCCATACAATGATTTTATTTCAAAATTGTTTGGATCATTTATTGTTTTTTAAAATAAAATACAGTTGTTTTTTTTTTACATTTAAACACAAACTATGTTCCTGAAAGAAAATCTGTAGATTACTGAAAGCTATTTGTAATTTTGTTTGAATACGTTTAGGGTCCTTCCCCTCAATGTATACGACTGTGTCATCTGCATATACATGATAGCATATTCCTTGATCATTAAATTCTAAATTATTAATATAAAGATTAAAAAGAAGGGGTCCCAAAATTGACCATTGAGGAACTCCTGTTTTAATTTTAATTTGTTCTGACTTAAAAGGACATATTTCAACCAACTGTTCCCTATATAGCAAATGTGATGCAAACCAGGTCAGCTCTTTTCCCTCACACCCCAATATCATGGAGTCTGAACAGGAGAATGCCATGGTGCAGAGTATCAAATGCAAATCTATAAATAATGCACCCATGGACATTCTCCTGTCCAGACTGCTCTGTAGATCACCCACCACCTTTGCCAAAGCCATTTGTGTACTGTAAAGAGATCTAAACCCTGATTGATAAGAATTTATTAGCCTTTTTTCCTCTAAAAAATAATTTCTAAAATATTAAGTAAAAATATTAAATAGAAATGCCCCCTTTCATCCAGGTATTCTTTTATTTGGTTTAACTAGCACATTGAACATCAGCACCGAACTGGGCTTCTTTGTGTCTTTAGCAATGATATTAGCAAAAAAGGTAATGCCACTGCATTGGTGAGATGAAACATCTCCAAATTATAAAGAATGGTTGAATTTATTGACAGATTGTGGAAAATTGGAAAAACATCTCTATAGTAAAGAAGACAAAGGAATGACCTTTGAAAAAGTCAGCCTTCCTTATTTCAACTATCTTCAAAGCATGACAAAGTCTGAAACTGAACTGTGTTAATAGATGCCGGCCTAATAAAGAGGACTAGTTAGTGGAAACTACTTTCCTCTGTACAATGATGCCAAAAAGATACCAAATTCTGGTTATACACTTTATGCCTGAAAACAGGTATTGGACTGAGTACAAACAAAATGCACATTGGGAAAAGGGGTTCACCCATGCTGCAGCAACAATCAAGTTGCCGGAATAAAATACAAAGCCAGCAACTTGTTGACTATCTGCCATCCGGCATTAGGAATGATGTCAATTGTGGGGGGGGGCTTTGTCCCCTGTACCCCTCACTTATTTACATAACAAACTCTGGGTAACACTCTGGTGGCAAGAAAGGTGACCTGGGGATCAGCGACAATGCCCAATACTAAAAAACAAAGTCGCACAAGAAGCATGCAACATTATTCTGCAGGTAACATCACACCACCAATAATGAGTGGGCATATTAATGGGATATAGGGAAAAGGAACCCAAGAGTGCAGTATGAATTGGGGGGTGGGTGCTGAAAGGCACAAATAGGGAAAAGGGTTTGGGGTAATGATATCAGAGAGCCTAAAATTCACAGCACACTGAAACAGAAAAATGTGAAGGATAAACAAGATGTTGGATTGCATAGGAAGGGGGATAAGCAGCAGAAGTCAGGAGATGATTCTCCCACTGAGAAACAAACACCTGATACCTGCACTCTGGGAGTCCTCACTAAGTGGATCTGGAGTTCACATATAAAGTTAAGAAAGCAAATAATGTTGCAAAATTAAAGGTTTTTGAAGCCTCAGAGAGTGCTAGCATTCACCCCAATTCTTTGTTTCTAGATGAACCTTCATCACAGGGTGGGACTTGGTGTACACTGCAGCATATTTAAATGGTACATTTAAAGGTTTATTAACACCTTGGACACAGTACAGGAGCACATCTGCTAGACAGCCATAATTACGAAGCATGGGAACATATGAAAATAACCAGCAGAAAAAGGGTTTGTGGCCTATCTAGTCAGCTCAATATGTGGAGCCCCTTCTCAGAATTTCTATGGGCTCTGCCCCCACTCCCCATCACTGCACCCCTTCATTCTTTCTCACCTTCTGGGTCATAATGTCATACACTTAATAGCATATGACATTATAGCTAACCCGAAACAGCGCTGTCCATGACAGCGAATGGTGCACTATGGTGTATACCACTGTATGCGGTATTGCACCATTCACACATGCCCAGGCAGAGGATAAGATCTTTGCTGGGAGTGGGTTCTGCTGAGCAGCTGCCATGGCTCACTGGACTGAACCACAGCAGCAGGAACCCAAGTGCTACGTCTGGGACCAGGTTTGATTCCCGGTCCCAGACATTTTATTTTTTCCCACAAATTGTGCACTCCCCAAGTTGGACCCCCCTGGAGTTAAGAATTTCTAATGGGAGGGGTCTGGGGTGTGTGGGGGGCAGAGCCCCTCACAGAAAAAAAGAATTATGCTTCATGGCAATATCACACTGTATTGGCAGCACGATTTTGCCATGTGGCATAATGTTGTGCGACATTATGACCCTGTGCCTCTTTCTCAGCCCCTTTCCCCCAGCTATCCTGACCCTCCCCTTCATCCTATCCTACCCTCAATTAAATCTGTCCACCATCTTCAGGGAGAAGACCTCCTCAAGGAGTTTATTCCACCCTGTCACCACCCATTTTGTGAAGAAGTGTCTTCTGACCTCCTTCTTGAATCTTCTCCCCTGCCAGCTTATGGCAGTGCCTCCTTGTTGCCCAGTTACCACTAAGACAAAAGATGTCCTCTGTATTTACTGTGTTGATGCCTTTTAGATACTTGAAGGTTTTAATTATGTCCCTCCCCTCTCCTCAAGTGGATACGTTTACTTGTTTGTTTGTTTGTTAATACATTTTATCCAAAGTGCTCCACTAGGACTTGAAGTGCCTGTACAATAAAATACATAAATGATCACTCATAAGTAAACATAAAATAGGTGACAGACCAGTTACAATCATAAATACATCAATTCTATTTCACGTTTTGGTATACATAAACAAACATAGCAGCAATCATGTTCAGCAGCTCTAATTAAGCTAGACAAAAGCTCTCTGGATTAGGTAACTTTCAATTTCTTTTTGAAAGATAACACAGATCTATTGGTGGATATTCACTCAGGGAGCAAATTCCATAGGGTAGGGGCTGCAATAGAAAAACCCGGTCACAAGTGGACTTTAACCAGGAGGAAGGAACAACCAGCTAATCCTATCAATTAGAACTTAAGTCCCTAGATGGAACATGGGGAATCAGGTGATCACTGATGCATTGTTGGCACAGTCCATTCAATGCATTAACCATCTTTAACAGCATCTGGAAGTCAATGCATCACCTAACAGGCATCCAGCCCAGAACCTACAGTGAAGGAGTTATATGATCTGACCTCCAAGCCAAAGTCAGAAGTCTCACTGCAGCATTCTGAACAAACTGAAGGTGATGCAATTGACCACCAAATAAGCCTTTATAGAGCACACAGCAGTAGTCGAGATGGGAGAAAGTGAGGGTGTTGACTAGTGTGGCTAAATCAGTAGAATTAAATAGTGGTTGCATTCTGGCAGCATTTTTAAGATGTTATAAGAAGCTCCTGACTATAGGAGACACCTGTGAAAGAAATGTCAACTGTCCATGAAGAACTGTTCCCAGACTATAAACCTACCCTTCTGCCTGAAGCCCCCCAAGGAAGGGAATTCAGGCCACTGTGAGCTGCTCATATCTGCTTCTCAGAACCCACAATTAGCAACTCAGTCTTGGTAGGGTTCAGTGCTAGCCAACTGAAAGTCATCTGAACCATGACTTCCTCCAATCTTTGTTTTAATCTCAGCACTGTAGATGGCCCCTCAGGAGCAAAGGGCAAGTACAGCTGGGAGTAATCTGCATATCAAGTTAAACTCCATGCTATAGCACCTAATAATATCTCCCAGCAGCAGCATATACACTGACAACAAAACAGGTGAAAGCACAAAACCTTGGGGAACACTACAGTCTAGAACAACTGGCCACAGTCGGCAACAGCTGAGCACGACTGACTGGTCTCTACCACTAGGGAAGAACCAGAACCATTTTAACACAGTCCCAGATAACCTGCTGAGCTGCCCAAGTCTGGCCAACAAACATACATAATCTGCAATGTATGTGTCAAGGTGTTTCAGCCTGTCCTCGTGCCTTGCCATGCTGTCCCAGCGCCATTTTCATTGCTGTCCTCTGGATTGCCTTGAGCAGGATTATATCCTTTTTCAGGTAGCGCATCCAGTAGCGCATGTCATATGTCACTTGCAGTTGCACCTACAATCTGTACAGCAGCAATATAACCTCTTTCTGCCTGCCCATCACAATACATCCACGCATTTTGTGTACTTTGGCTGCTGTCATTCAGCACTGCATTGTTTGTTTTAGGTGATTGTGACCCCCAAGTGCATTTACTCTTCTGATTTGGTAACATGGACCCCTCCAGGTTGTAGCAGTTCTCAGGTTCTTACCTCCTATGTGCATGACTTTTTTATTTCTTTGCATTTACATGAACCAGTATAGTACCAGCAACATAATACCCACTAAAATAAATCGTGTTTCATGTATTTTTTGGGTGGGTATTCCATCTCTGGGGTTTGCAGTAAGAATATACAGGGAGAGAGAGAACAAGATAGGCAGCTGAAGAAGGTAGGAGATTGTATGGAACGAGCAGTAGGAGGCCTTAACTGGCATTAAGTATGAGCAATTAGCTAACAATCAACAGGTGACTTGACATAATGGGCCACTAATTGCTGTGTGAATGTTTATGCTCAACAGAATGCAAGGGGATATGATATTGTTTTGCATAGTTGAGTGTTTTCATTAAATGAGATTCAGTTAACCAGGGTTTTATTGTACATATTGCTCTTGGTAAGGTTATCACCTACTCGGTTTTGGGCTCAGAGTCAGTCCTCTGTTTTTTATCACTGCAAATTCAGTTTCTATGGTGAGTCAAGCAGTATTTCTGAGGTCCTCCACTAAATTTATTGTTTCTTTTCTTCTCATCTGATTGTAAGCAAGTGTCTGACATTTCAGTATGCTTGTTAGCAGTGCAGGCTAATCAAGAAGTGTCCTCAAGTGCAAGTCACTTAAAGGGGCCAAATGTGTTCTTGTCTACCCAGTTGTCGCCTCTAACTTGACAGCAGCAAATTGGAACTTTATTGGTGGGAAGAGTAAATTATAACCCCTAAATTAGCACCTTTATTTGTCTAAAACTCAATGATCTCTAGACAGGCAACAAATTATGGTTGCCACCTGTCCTGCTTTGGACTGTATAATCTGGATTTCAGCAACTTTATTTGGTCATACAATTGTGTTCAGAGGCAGTCTGGTCATACAATTTTGTTCAGAGGCAGTATATTTTTAGTTATTTTGAATGCTCACATACTTGTACAACAGATTCTAGTAAACCATTCTCTGTTCAGGTCACAAACAAGTTCTGATATCATACAGACCTTTATAAACCAGTCAGTCTGAGGGGTGTAAAGTAGGGCTATGAAGACCATTAGCAGTAAAATAATCTAATCCTTTCCAGGTGCATTGTGAATGTAATCTTTTATTGCTGTGATAGGGAACAGTTTTATACCTTAATATTCTCTCCAGTTTTCCTTTTAGGGTCTGACCTATATTATAATATTTGTAGACTTCTTTTAATAAATTAATAATCTAATATTTTATTACATTTTTAGCAATATTAAATCACTTTCTCCTCTGTAGTTGTTGCTGTCAGTTTTCATATTACCTGTACATTCCAGTAACATAATTCCAGGCCTTTCAAATGAAAAGCAGAAAATGGTGTGGCTAATGTAATGCTAAGTCATAGAAATAAGAAAAAGAAGAGAGAACAGTAGCTGATGAGGCAGAAAGAACACAATCTAGATTTGAGGTCACTACAAACATAGTAATTTATCAATCATTTCTCAAAGCATATCAGACTGTCTGCTATACATGACTGACATGGAAAGATACAATATTTAACAGTACAAAATAGTTCATATCACTTTAAAACTTCTGTGCCATTACAAATAACTTTAAGGGGGATCCATGAGAGGGACTACAGACAGTGGCTCATCTTAAAAAGGCAGAAGAAATTTGTAATTAAATCTCATCCACCATTACTGTTATAGTTAAAAAAAAAGCCACCTGACCCAAAACAGCTTCTTTCCTGAGGTGTCCTGATAGTCATTTGATGTGTGAATTAATCTGTGTATACAGGGCAACCCCCAAACCCCCCCAACCCCACTCAACCTTAATACACATGGAAATTAAAACTAAGACTATTTAAATCTAAATCAAACAAAACAAAAGTAGTAATCATGATGTAATTTAAAGAAAACAAACTCAATGCAATATCAGTAGCCATTTTAAATAAAGCAAGCAAGTCAGAGTCTAAAATCTACCTGACTGATACCCTCATCAGTCATAAAATGGGATGAGGTAAGGGGAGGAGTTGGGTGTAGTTTAACATTCAATATTCACCTCATGCAAAGGTGGAAACCCTAGTTCTTTGTGATTTTTCATTCAGATGTATAGGATTTCCATAGTGCCCTGTTCTGGTTCCCTCCTACTTAATTCTAAAACCCATTATCTATACTCAGCACGTCATCAATTACATCGCATTATATTTTAGTCAATGGCAGGACTGCATAATGCCACAGAAGCTAACAAATGCTGCATCAGAAACTTAAATGCCCTAACACAGAAAACAGGACTAAAGTGCCCTAGAGAATTAGGGTCCTAGTTTTACCACATGATGTGATTTTTGCTGGATAGTCCTGATTTGGGCAGCTGTACCCTACCAAAAAAACATGAAAATGATACATGTTCTGATGATATAATAGAAAATATATTTTCTTAATTCTCTACAGTAATTGTTGCAGAAAAGTAAAATAACTTTAGCTAAAATACCTTAAAATGATAAGAAATAATGGTGTCTATGCACGAATGCCTGTGCGCTGTGTAAGGGATGCGTATAGGCATTCCCATGTCTGAAAGCCATGCTGCAGGGACCTGCGCATCATCAGCAGCATTCACCACAGGCATACTAGTGCCATGTGTGGTGGATCCCATGGCTGTCCATGAAGCACTGGGCCCAGGACAGGCAGGGAGTGTGGCAGGGAGCATGCCCCACACTTTGCCCATGCACAATGGCACTGCACATGTTTCAGGGGCTAAAAAGTGTACGTGGGTAAGACCTTGCCATAAACAGTTACCCCCCCACACACACAGGTTATGGATGGAGCATGGTGGCAACAGGACTGCCCTGCACACAGCTGCCACAGCCTGCTGGGCCACCAAGGAGGGCCAGGAGTGGAAATTTGGTCAACTGGCCACTGTTTATTCTATGGATGATGTGTGCCATCCCAGGACCCCCTGCCCATGCACAGATGGTGATCCACCATTGGGACCCAGGTTGAACATCCTGCACTTCACCCCTGTGCTGCCACAATCCTTCACACCGTGGCTGCATATCAAGGGGGAAGGGGTGCAGACATACATCCAGTGGTCGTGCAGACAGGCTTGTGCCTTCCTGTGCGGGGGTACAGAGCAGCGCAGATGGGTCATGCACATTTCATGCATAATTCCCACCAATTAGTGAATAGTTCCCAATATGAGCAACTAAGCAAACTACAACACTTAGTCTTAATATTGGTTATTTAGCAGAAACAAGTCTGTTGCATCAGTTGAGGTTACATATTGTCCTACAAAAAAATCATGTTTCATTAAAAAAGGTCCCAGTTAGGGCTTCTTAAAAGGTAATAACCCTATATGGGCCCCTTGTAAACTATAGGATACCATAAAAGAAATCTAGGTAGGGTCAGGTGCAAATGCTTTAGTAGTTGTTGTAGCTATTTTATTTATATAGCACCCAATCCCAGGGGTTCTGGGTGCTGTACAACATAACAAGGCTAAAAATCAAAGTGACATAGTAGCGTGTAATAAATTAGACAACATAAATATAGTAGTATGCACTCAGCTGGCAAGATAAATTAAATAGGGGGTTGCAAACTGGGTTTATGCTTATGAGCCAAATTCTGAATGCAGGTCTTTGAGACAATTATGTACTACTGCTATCTAGTATTTCAAAAGTCTAGCTAGAAAAACAACATCCAATATGAGCAAGTGAAAGCTCATTCGTTAACATGACTAATGAGTCTGTTTGTATTTGCTAACAAAAATCCTCACTTAAGTACTTTAATTTGTTTACTGTTTCTTGCCACATATTAAAACAGCTTGATTTATGGGCAGTCTCTCTAATTCTGCTAGAAATGTTTGAAGAAACAATTAAATATGGCTGACCAGGATTTCACTGTATGTGTTACACAAAAAAGAAATTTGTATTCTGAGATAAAGTACGATATGCAGCTCATTAGTCCCCAGATAAACACTTTGCTTCAAAGTAAGAAAACTATATAGCAAAAGGGTGTTTTGAAACAAAAAAATTGAACACCAAAAAGGAAAGAGTCTCAATAAGTTCCTAACAGGTCTTATAGTGCAGTCTTTAAGCAATGTATTAGGCATTAGCATTAGGTGCCAGCAGGGCTCAGTTAGCAGCACATCTGCCTCTGAGCCAGAAGGTTATGAGCTCTGGTCCCACATCAGAATTTGGTTAATTCTGTAAACACTGGCACCTAAATGTGGTATTTAGGGGATGCTGCTCTGTCAAGGTGCAGCATCCTTTGAATGAGATGTTAAACCAAGGTCATGTCTGCCTTTTCTGGTGGTTGTTCAGGTTAATGTTAAAGATGCCCTGGCACTTCTCCAAAAGAGGAGAGATATTTTATTATAAGAGAAAAAACAAAACAAAAATACAAAAGAAAGCAACCACACCTATATAAATGAATCAAGTAAATGAAAAATTACCAAACCAAAGACAGAACATAAAGTAAAAGAAACAAAAATACATTAACTTCAAATCGAGTGCCAGTTTTAACCTCAAGAAACAAATTGGTTAAATGGTGACAACCACACATGCTCCAAGCCCTCTTGTGGTATCCAAGAAATATGTTTTCCATAAAAAAGTAAAAGCATTGCTCACTTGGGAGCTTAAGCAACAGGTTGGTAGAAAAGAGGCCAGGAGTTATATTTTGTTTTAAACTGAAATATTTGAATAGTTTGTAAGTGAAATTAGTTCTGTGTGTTAAAAATTATTACCTTGAATTTGAACTGATACTTGGGCTGTGATATTGTAGGTTTGGGGATAGATGTTTGGCAGGGAAAATTAGAAGGTAATTTAAATGTATTGTTTGCCTTCTTAAATACTGAAAAGCCACTGGGGGTTGGGATTGAAGGGCTGAGTATTTCTGTTTGGGACTGAAATTTGAAGCAACAGGAGTTGGTGGGCCTGTGACATCATACGGTACCTGGTGTCTGCTTACACACACTGTTAGTGGGACTGAACACACTCTGGACTGTATGTGTTTGTGAGACTTGGGAACTTTGTTGGTGGGGTTGAAATTGGGTTTGTAAATAACTACAGTCAGTATAGAGAGAAACTGTACTCCAGGGAAAGGGACTGAGAAAAGGGGTGCTATTATAAACAGAGGAGGATAATCAGGTGGCCATATTCCACCATGGCAGGCATCTTCGGAAGGGTTGTAGGCTGCACAGGCTGTGGGATGGCAATAATTCTAAATTGGGCCTGAGAGAGGGAGGCTGCCCACTCTGTAGACAGCTATCTTGTATCAGGAGTGAGGTATATTGGTTAAGGAGCAAGCTGTGAGCTGGGGGTGTCCAAGGATAAGGGTGTGGATATGGGCAGCAGAAGGGTGGGGCTGAGGGAGGCTGGGCAACGCCTGAAATTACAGGACATTATGCTACAGCAAGCAGAAGGGGGATATTAGGGACAGAGGACCCTTAGATAGGGAAGTTGATGCTAAGGGAAAGCGTACAGGGTGAAAATTCTGAATTCAAGGAGACTGAGGGGAAGAGTCAGGAGGGGCTGTTGTGCGGAAGCCTAAAACAGCAGACTGTGGAAGGGAGCTCCTAAGGTGAACAGTGCAAGAGAGGAAGAAGAGGTCAGTTTAGAGATGCAGTCGGGAAACTCGGGTTACTTGATGGAGGCTGACATAGAGTGTCACAATAAATTTGAGATACTAAGCATCCTAGAGGGGAGGAAGGTTGGTGGAAATGAGGAAACTTATACAGAGGCCGGGGGGAGGGAGTCAGATACCCAGAGGGCATCACAGAACAGCTATGGAAAGGATAGACATAGTCCCAGAGGGAGAAGGGGAAACATATATGTTAAGCAAATGGGGGAGATGCAACATATTCCAGACATGAGGGAGGAGAGCATGATTGGAGAGAAACTGGGAGACAAGGAGGTGGGAGAGGAGCCCCCCTTCAGCAGGAAGGTCAGTACCAAGGATGGGGCCCAGCTAAAGGGGACCCACAGAGCCTCTGGAGACAGGGTACTATTACAAAGGGGGGATGGGGTGCGGGGAAGGGAAACCATCAGGGTCAGGATAAATGGTTCAGATAAGAGAGGGTTAAAGGGACACCTATTCAGAGGGGTTTGAGTTAAGTGGGCAAATAGCAAGGGAGGCAGAAAGGGAGGTGACAAGGGGTCTCTAATAAGGCAGGAAGACTCCCATGAAATTGCGATCATAAATAAAGTGGGGGAGGGGTGGCTGAGAGGGCATAGTGGAGGTAACCATAAGGATGATGGCGGTGTTAAGGTTCTGTTACTGGGAGACTCGATGATTAAGGGTATCCATTGGGAGGGACAGGGGGATGGATGCCATAGCCAGGTGAAGGTAGTGAGTATCTCTGGGCTGACAGTGCACAGAGCAAAGTTCATGGTGTATGAAATGGTTAGGGATTGTGGAGGGAAACCAGATTTCCTGGTGCATTTGGGAAATAATGATCTAGAGGGAAATAGCATTATGGAAATCCAAGCAAGGTTCCAAGAACTTGCCAGAGTCTGTCGGGATAATGGATGCAACATTTCCTTTTCGGAGATATTGCCAGTACCAAAGGCCTCAGTGGAGAAAAAAAAGAAGCTTACAGAGGTTAATGATTGGCTCAGGAAGTGGGGTGAAGAGAATGGGTTGGGGTGTTGGGAACTGGAATGGAGTTTGGGAGGATAAGGACTATATGCCAAGGACAGGTTTCATCTTGCCCCATTAGGGAAGGAAGTCCTAAACAGGGATGGCTGACTACATACAAGAAAGGTGGGGTTTAAACTTGTAAGGGGGGAAGGGATAAGGAGGGCTAGAAAGCCCTCCCTCCAGATGAGGGAGTAGCCTCAGCCCAAGGGGGAGGGGAAACAGACTGGAGGTGGAGGTTTCAGGAGGAGCAGGGGAGGATGAAGTATAAGGAATCTGGGTGGGGTTCGACAAAAAGGATCAGGGATAAGGGTGGGGTTAGTGTTAGTAAATGCCAGGAGCTTGGGAAACAAGTTGCCAGAGTTCCAGGCCATGCTGTTCGAGGGGGTGGATGGCGGCAGTCACGGAAGCGTGTGCCAACAAAAACCATGACTGGGACCTAAATGTACGGGGTACTATGCTAGGAAGGATAGAAAGGAGGGCAGAGGGTGGAGTGGCTATGTTCATTAGAGATGACATAGAAATTGCTATGGTAGAAGAGGCAGAGGGAAACGTGGAGGCCTTATGGGTCACCTTACGATCCCCAGCAGGAGATAAGGTCAAGCTGGGAGTAGCATATAGGCCCCGGGATGAGTGATGTTCTAGAGGATGGTTTGCTGGACAACATCATTGCCCAGTGTGGACCAAAAGGGGAAGGAGTGGTGTTGATGGGGGACCTTAATATGCCAGGTACAAACTGGGGAACCATGTCCTCTAAGGTGGCCAAGGAGCAGAGGCTGCTGGATGGCTTCCAGGATGTGTTCTTAACACAGCATGTGATGGAGCCCACAAGGGAGGGGCATGTCCTGGATATGGTTCTGGCAGATGGGGATCTGGTAAGGGACATGGTTGTACAGGACCCCCTGACTGGGAGTGACCACAATACTGTCTGGTTTCAAATAAGCATTGGGGGAGTGGGGGTGAGATCTAGGACACTGGCAGTGGACTTCAGCGGGCAGACTTTATGGGCATGGAAATATTCTCAGGATCACTTGAAGGGGATTACCTCAACGACAAGTGTGGAAGGAGATGGGAGGTCATAAACGGGACTTCATGAGGCAGTCAGGATCTGCGCTAAGTTGAAACGTAAGGAGCAAGGTCACATAAACCATGCTGGTGGTCCAGTGAGGTCCAGGTAGCAGTCAGAGAAAAGAAGGCGGTTTACAAAAAAATATAAAACAACAAGAGGGGATAGGGATAAGGAAATGTACCAGCTTGCATCTAGAAAAGTCACCGATGGTGAGGGGAGCAAAGTCCAGTAAAGAGCAACGGCTGGCACAGGGGATACATGGAGGGGAAAAGGGGTTCTTCCGGTACATTGGGGAGCGGAGAAAAACTAAGGGCCATCTCAGCAGACTGAGATCAGAAGGAGGGTGGGTGGAAGAGGCGAGGGACCAGGCAGAGGTATTTAACGAGTACTTTGCCTGTGTTCACTAGGGAGGGGGATGGGATATCTACAAAGCAAGGCACGAAGGGGATAGAAGCGGCAGGGAGTGGGATCAGGGGAGCAACAGAAATGGAGCAAAGGGAGGGAAAGGTACCCAGGGGTGTCACATCTGGATAAAGATAAAAGACCAGTAAGGTGGAGGGACAGATGATGCCATCCCCACCAAAAGGGTGTGGTTTGCCCTCAAGGCCCTAAAGAAAGACAAATCTCCTGGGCGGATGGCATTCATCCGAGAGTACTATGGGAATTGCCATGATACTGGCTGCACTTGGCGGAGCTTTTCAACAGGTCACTTGAGACAGGGTGGGTACTTTAGGGATTGAAGTAGAGGCACATGTGGTACCAATCCACAAGGGGGGTCGAAGGAAGTACCAGGAAACTATAGACCCATCAGTTTAACCTCGGTGGTGGGAAATTAATGGAGAGTATACTAAAGGAACGATTGGGGTTTACTTGGGGAGGTGGGAGGTCTGGATAGTCGGCAGCATGGGTTTGTGCCAGGTAGATCTTGTCAAACCAACCTTGTGGAGTTCTATGAATGGGTAACATCAGAACTGGACAGGGTAAGCCTGTGGATGTATTATTCTTGGACTTCAGCAAGGCGTTTGACTCTGTCCCCACAATGGTCTGGTGGAGAAACTGATGGGGTTAGGAGTAGGCCTTTGATGGTCAGATGGATTGAAAACTGGATAGCTGGACGACTCAGAGAGTAGTGGTCTGTGGGGAGCTCTCGAACCCTACAGAGGTTGGTAGTGGGGTACCACAGGGCTCGGTCCTGGGTCCAATCCTGTTTAATGCATACATATCGGACATCAGGGATGGTATAGGGTGTGAAATGAGTCTCTTCATGGATGACTCCAAGATGGGAGCAGTAGTTGAGGGAGAAGAGGGGAGGCTGGCCCTGCAAGGGGACCTGGACACCCTGGAAAGCTGGGCTCACACATGGAAATTAAATTTCAATATCACCAAGTGCAAGGTGTTGCATCTTGGTCGGGGAAACCCTAAACACAGGTACACCCTGGGAGGGGAGGTGCTGGAAGCCTCAACAGGGGAAAAAGACCTAGGGGTCATGGTGGATACATGTATGAATAACTCTGAGCAGTGCAGGAGAGCAGCTAGCAAGGCAAACAGGATGTTGGGATGCATCGCAAGGGGGATCACCTCTAGGAGCAAGGAAGTGATTCTGCCGCTGTACAATGGACTGGTTAGACCACACCTTGAGTACTGTGTACAGTACTGGAGACCACACTTGAAGAGGGACATACAGCTCCTGGAGAGGGTACAGAGGAGGGCAACAAAGATGATACGAGGGCTAGGGATTTGACTTACGAGGACAGACTTGAGGAGCTCTACCTGTTTTCATTGGAGGAGAGGAGAGAGAGAGGGGGACATGATTGAGGTCTTAAGTACCTCAAGGGAATAAATAGGGTAAAACATGGAGGGGATCTTTAGACTAAAGCAGGAGGCATCACCAGAGGGCATGGTTTGAAGTTGGAAGGTGGAAGGGTGAGGGGGAAAGAGGAGGAGGTTTTCACTGAGAGGGTGGTGGACCCTTGGAATGCTCTGCCTGGTGAGCTGGTTCAGAGATCCACAGTGGAGGGCTTTAAGAGATGGTGGACAGACACAGAAAGTGGATGTATCAGATGATGGCCTGTCCCGGGGGGGTGGGGATGGATGATGGGGGTTTCTGGAGCACAAGGGATGGGAGGGTCTCGGCACCCAACTAAGGATCTAGGTTCGAGCAGACTTGATAGACCATAAGGCCTAATCTGCTGGCAAATAGTATGTTAGTATGTTAGAATAAATCACTGTATACTGTTCTGCATAATACAATTGTTTCATGGCAGCTTCACACATTTTAATAATAAAAATACAAGGTAACCTTGTTTGCTGTAACACCTACTGGCATCTCTCCTGCCACAGATACAACTTAAGACAGGTAAGAGTACTGTTAAAATGCTTCTATGATAGTTCCATAAATGTACTCGAAATGCACCTAAAAGTAAACATTCATAGGTGAGTCTTTCCATCCACAGAAGTTTCCATTTCCTGGCTAGCAAGTTCCAAAAAACTATAGCAAATGTATATGACATTAGAAAATACTCTAGTGTCTCAGTGTCTGCTCCACATTCTGGATAATAGCAGGTTTAGTAATTTGCCAACTTGGAAAACTCCACTGCATAGATTCATCCGCAAATTTGACTCACTTCACAAAGTTAGGCTACTGAGCTGAGTCCAGATTCGTGGAAAACCGATAACTCTGCAAAATGCAAAGTTTCAACTTTACCAGTGGAGATTGGCACTGAGATCCTTCACTGGTGAAGTTTGGTACAGTGGCAAAGTTTGCATAGTACTATGGCATTGGAAGTCGCATGTTGCTGAAACAGCCTGTATGCCATGCGAAGACTGTCATCAGTGCAGTGTTCTGAAGAGAGAGAGTTGGAGAGAAGCATGAATGTGCATGTCTGAGGAAAAAAAGCTTGTAAAATACTTCTCAAAACCGAGATTTTTGAATCCAAATTGCTCACAAATTGTTATAGAGGGTCTTGTGCTGCTTGATTTGTATTTTGTTTTTTTGGTGATTAATTACTGTAAATTGGTGGTTTCTGTTTTGTCAGTCTTTGAAGCAGTGCTTTGGGGGAGGGTAGTTGACTGTGTAAAGCCAGTTAGCAAGGCAGCTCAGAAAGATCTGGAGCATTTTTGTCTAAACAGAAGATTTGTGTTATATTTTCATTTTCTCACTCTTTCTTTTTCATCATTTTTGACCTGTAGTGAGTAATTTCTCATTTTTATTTATGTGGTTTAGTTTGATGTGTTTAAGTAAAGTATTTTGTTACTGTCTTTCTATAGCTGTTTTAGAGATTTTTTTGTTATATTTTTCTTAAAGTGATGGTGTTCTGTCACTTTTTGTTACACTTAGTTTAGATTACCCCATTACCTCCTCATTTTAATCCCTGTTTTATTTATTAAAAAAAAGAAAAAAAGAAATTTTTTGGTTGTTTTTAGTAGTAATTTTTCAGATCACACTGCTAATTTCTGATTCTCTAGGGGGAGGTGTCTGCTCATGGTACTTAGAAACATAGAAGTTATCAGCAGATAAGGACCTATTGGTCCACATAGTCTGCCCTATTTTCCCTACCTAAAGTGGTACAGCAGACCCTACTCGATCTCCAGTCTCCCCCCCACTTTGCCTTATTTCTAAGGTCCCCTTGTGTCTATCCCATGCATGCTTGAATCCTTTTACCATTTTAACACCCACCACATCTACTGGGAGGCTATTCCAGGTATCCACCACCCTTTCTGTGAAGAAGTATTTCCTCACATTTCCTCTGAGTCGCCCCCTCCAGTTTCATAGGGTGACCCCTTGTCCTTGAGCATCTTTTTCTTTGTAAAATCCTACCCTCATGTACCTTATTAATACCTGTGGAATATTTGAACATTTCTATCATGCCTCCCCCTTTCCATTCTTTCCTCTAAAGAGTACATATTTAATTCCTTGAGTTGTTCCTCATAGGGCTTTTGATGCAGGCCCTGGATCATTTTGGTTGCCTCTTCTGTATCACCTCCACCCTATCTATATAATTCTGGAGATGGGGCCTCCAGAACTGGAAGCAGTACTCGAGGTGAGACCCCACCATCGATCTATACAGGGATAACATTACCTTCTTGTTTCTGCTAGTGATACCTCTCTCTATGCACCCGAGCATCCTGTTAGCTTTTCCCACTGCCTTATCACACTGCTTTGCTACCATCAGGTCATCAGAAATCATTACCACCAGGTCCTTTTCCTGTTTTGTGGTTGCCAACATCTCCCTGCCCAATTGGTATGTTGCCCTCAGGTTTCTGTGCCCCAAAGTGCATGATTTTGCATTTTTTTGCATTGAAACCCAGTTGCCAAACCCTTGACCAGTCTTCCAGCTTTTTCAGATTGTCCCTCATTTTGTCTTCACCCCCCTGCATCCACCCTGTTGCAGAGTTTTGTGTCATCCATGAACAGGCATACTTTCCCATCCAGTCCTCCTGCAATGTCACTAATAAAGACACTGAAGAAGACCAGGCCTACCACTGACCCCTGCTGTACCTTGCTGGTCACCTTGCCTTCTTCAGAGTGAACACCACTTACCACCATCCTCTGACTTCTGTTGCTTAGCCAACTTCTTACATGTTTTACTACTTTTGAACCTACTCCTAGGCTGCCAGCTTGTTCACCAGTCTTCTGTGTGGAACGGTGCTGAAGCTCTTACTGAAATTCAGGTAGGCCACCTCCATCGCTCTACCCAGATCCACTTCTCTGGTCACTCAGTCAAAGTACTCAATCAGGTTTGTCTGGCAAGATCCCCCCCCCGTGAAACCATGCTACCTTGGATCATGTAATCTACTGGTAACTAGGTATTCTCCAATACTTCCCTTCAGTAGTGATTCCATTACTTTACCCCACCACCAAAGTCATGCTGACAGATCTGTAATTTCCTGCCTCCCCCCATTACCACATTTATGAAGTGGGATCACAACTGCCCTCCGCCAGTCCTCCAGAACTTTCTCTGTATCTAATGATAGGTTGAACAGGGCTGTCCGGGGTGTAGCCAGCCTCTCCTTGAGCTCCCTCAGTATCCTAGGGTATACCTAATCAGGCCCCATTGCTTTGTCCACTTTTAGTTGTGCTAGTTCCTTGAGGACTCTCTCCTCTGTAAATGGACTGGTGTCCACCTCCCTTTCTTTCAAGCCCTTGTTCCATATCTGTGGCCCATCACCTACCCCTTCCTCTGTAAGTACTGAACAAGAGTATTTGTTCAATATGTCTGCTTTTTTGTGGTTGTCTTACACACAAACCCCTCCTTTCCCATTAGCCTTACTGTCTCTCCTTTGGTCTTCCTCTTTTCACTTAGATACCTAAAGAATGTTTTATCCCCCTTTTTCACTGAAGGCAATATTCTCCTCTGTTTGCACCTTTGCACTCCTAACTGCTTTCCCTGCATCCCTTAGTTTCTCCTGATATCTCTCCCTATTCTCCTTCTTCTGTGTCATCTTGTACCCTCTAAAAGCTAGCTTTTTTGCCCTTACTTTCTCCACTAATTCTTTAGAGAACCATAACAGTCTCTTTTTTCTCTTGTTCTTGTTAACCTGTCTGACACATAGGTCTGTTGCCTTCTCAATGCTCTCCTTTACTTTTGACCACTGTTCTTTGACTCCACTCAGTTACCCTATCCCTGCTAGGGTGTCCCTGAGGCACTCACATTTTCTTAAAATCAGCCCTCCTGAAGTCCAGGATCCTCATTTTAGTGTGGTTAGATTCTGGCCCAGTTCTTTTATTGAACCACACTGTACAATGACCACTGGTCCCCAGGTGGCTACCCACCATGACATCAGCAACACTCTCCCATTTTCTCATTAGCAGGTCCAGTATTGTCCCCCTCACAAGTGGATTCCTTGACTAGTTGTCTGAAGGAGTCTGAAGAGAGTCCAGGATGTTTCTACTCCTAAATGTTGCCGCACCTGGGAGGTTCCAATCCACATCTGGTAGACTGAAGTCTCCCACCATCAGTACTTCACCCTAAGTTGCTGTCCTTTGGACTGCTTCCAACATAGCCTTATCAACTTCTTCCCCTGTGCTGGAGGGCTGTAGATCACTCCTGTGTGAATAGTGGCCCCTTCCATGTCTCCAGCATGACCCACAGTACCTCTGCTCACCCCTGCTACCCTTGTTTTTCTATAACTTTGATGTTTGCCCTTACATAAAGAGCCATGCCTCCCTCCTTTTTGCCCACCCTGTCCTTTCTGGCTATATCCCAGTCCTGATTTTGATTGCACCAGGACTCAATAATTGCCACTATGTCCAGGTCTGCTACTGCCATGGTGGCCTTTAGGTCTGTAATCTGATTGACCAGACTTCAAACATTCACACACACATGGTTCTCCATATTGTACTGCCACTCCCTCTCATTTTACCCATTTGCCCTCTCTTATTTCCTCCACTGTCCTTCATACTATCTCCCCTTCCTTCTACCCCTTGTTCTTATGTTCATTTGGTCCTTTTGGGATTTCTCTCCCTTTGGATTCCCACTACTGACCTTGTAAGCCTGTGGTGGGGGAGAGTTTATGTCTCTCTGCATCTATCAACTTCCCCCCTCGGCTAGTTTAAATGCTCACCAATGTAGCATTTAAACTGTTGACTGAGGATCACTGTTCCCCTCCTGGATGGATGCAGGCCATTGCACTTGTACAAGCCTTTATCCCTCCAGGTAGGGCCCCACTGCCCAATGAGTCCAAATCCCTCCTCTCTGCACCATTCCTTCAACCATGCGTTGAAGTTCCTGGTGCAGAGAATCCTGTCCTCCCTCATGTCATAGATAACACCTCTGAGAAGGTTACAGATCATGCTAATTGACTAAGACCCCTCCCAAATTTCCTGAAATCCCCAGAACTATTTCTGGCTCAACCCTTGCCAAGTCATTAGTCCCCAGATGAACAGTGATGTCCAGCTCTCCCTTCCTTCCTGCTGCCCAAGTGATTCCTTGGATCTTCCTTCCATCCCTTTAAGCCATGGCACCAGGAAGGCACCTAACCTCCCTCTCCTCACCCCTACCTGCCCCAACTGTATCCCCCACACTATGGAGTCCCCCACCAGGATTTACTTCCTCTTCCTCTGGGGTCCACTGCCATTCCTCTTTTGGTATCCACTATGTAGGACCACCACATCTACCCCAGTCACTATTTTGGGTGCCTCTGTGGGACATTCCCACCTGGCCAGTGAGGCATAGGAGTTTTGTAGTGGTATTAGATGATGATGAATCTGCACTCCACCACTCTTACCCTCCTCAAGCCCACTGTTGTCCAGCCACTCCTCCTACTTGGCATCCGTTGAGGTAGTTGTGGTGGACTAGGTGGTTCCTAGGAGGAGAAGTATGGCTTCTGAACCCAATCCAACTTGGCCTTGAATCTGGCAACCTCATCCCTCAGCCCAGAGAGGTGTGTGCAGATGGGGCAGCAACATAGCCTCCAGAATGTCGACCGGAAGACTGCTGCCCCACAGCTACTGCACGGAACCACTCCCATGATCCCATTCACTCTGTAATTTTGGCCCCTTGAATTCCTTTTATTCCCTTACGCTATACAGGGAGTTTCAGCTATCCCTAGGTTCCAGTTTCTCCTCACTCCAACCCACACCAGTTGTCAGCAGTACGCCCACCTGTTACCTAAAAAGAATATCTAGCAAATTCCCACAGTCCCCCTTCCTGAACAACTCTTTCAAGCAAGCCCTCTCATCCCTCTCACTGTCACCCACAAATAATTTCTAGCTTGTCTGCTCACGCACAATTGCACAACAAATTTCTAGCACATGCGCACTCCCACTGCTTCCCAGAATTGCTTACCAGCCAGTCTGCACCTTTACACTTTTACAACACTTTCCAACAAGCCCTCTTACCCACCACACACTGTTATTACCCCATCCCCACACTTAAAGTTTCACAATGGAAATTCTACCAAGTCCATCTCCCCACTCACTACTTTCTATGGTACTTACCGACAAGCATTTGCACTCTCAGTTTCACAACAAACCTATCCAGCAGGCCCCTAGCCCCACAATCAAACTGCAAATCTGTCAGTCTTTACAGACAGTGATGGGACAGTCACACTAGAACTTCCAGGTCATCAACTTCCTCCAGTAGATGCCTGCTGCTTCCAGACAGCTGTTCTCCTCCTTCTCTTAACCCCTGCTGAAGTGCAGAGTGTATGGCTGCTGGATGCATCTCAGGCTGACTCCCTCCTGGCAGACTCCCTGTTGATGTCCTTCACGCTCGGTCCTCTGCACTCAGTCCTTCATGCAGAGGTCTGCTTGACGGCCTCTTCCTTTTGTAGTCAGAGCCGACCTTAGGGGGTTGTGAACTGTGTATTCACACAGGGCCCCAAGAGCAGAGGGGCCCCCAAAAGAACTCAGCTGTCCAGCTGGCCTTCTTCTTCTTGGTCCTGTATATACTAATGTAAGTAAAGTGTAAACATGGCACAAAACTAGCTAAAAATGAAGCTACAGAGAGGCCATGGTAGGAATGAGGATGTTCCTTGGGGCTTCATGACTTCTGATATGGGGTCCCAGCAAGGAGGTTTACACAGGGCCCCAGGATAACTAAGGCTAGCACTATTTGTGGTAGGAAGAAGCAGTCAGATGTGCAAGGCAGAGCCCTGATTGGTCCCCCTGGGACTGGAGGGTATAGTCTTCCCTTTGATTGCGTCTTCTGGACAATAATAAAGACACTATCTCACCAAGTTTCCACACAACTTACCCCACCTATGTTGTCTCAGAAAAAAGTCTCTTTAGTTCCTGTCTGTGACCAAAACACACAGATTCTGCTTTAAAAAAAATGTATTTCTACCATCATGTTAGTTTATTAATCCCTGTGTTGCGTTTAAAAAAAAAACCTTTTTTGGTTTTGCTACATACTATTAGCATTGCATTTTTTCAAATCACACTGTTTATCCCTGATTCTCTAGGGGGAGGTGTTGTCAGCTGCTGGTACTTAATAACTTGTTTAAACCTTTTACCCCTATTGTGTGTGTCCTGTTACTCCCTGTGGAGTTTTATTTTTCCAAATCACATTGCTGATCCCTGATTCCCTAAAGGGAGATGTTGTCCAGTCCTGGTACTTGCTATATTTGTACTGCAGACTTTATTAACACTTTGTAATTATTCATACCAAATCAAGTTACAATTAGCATGTAAGAATCACCAGGAAGAGATGCTCTACTAAAGGGAGAGGTGCTGGGGAGGTAGCAAGAAGTGTTCAATGTCTATGAAGCAAAATAGTGCTACAATTAAACAAACTGTGTTTGTTCTATGGGCTCTGGGGCTGGTAGTAGTGAACAGGGGTGTCAGCAGGCATACTCACTGTACTCAGCAGAGTACAGTAAAAATAATCAGGTACGGGCAACAAATCAGGCAGGGGTAATAAAAAGAGGAAAGCAAGGACATTGTGAGTCACACTGTTGGTGTCGTACTATGCCCTTTTACCTTTGTTATTCACTGTGGGGCACTGATGCCAGCAGCCAAAGACACAAACAAGAACAACTTACCAGGCAGGCAGAAAAACAAAGGAAGGAGGATTACAAGAAGAAACTGATTACTTGAACTCAGACATGGCAAATGGGGGAAGGGGGGCTATTGTTGGTGTGGCATGGCAATGCATATTTTGGTTTATGTTTACATAACTGGGGGGCAACAGTATATTAGTTTTGAGTACAAGTTTAAAATTCCTGGCTACACCCCTGGTAGTGAAGCAGTAATTGGTGGCAGTGGCATAAGGGTAGCCACATTTTTTTTAATCTGCCACATCTGTGGCAGCCATGCTGGTGCTGGATGTGGGAGGTGACAAGGAAACTGACAGTAAACAAGGAACAGTGGTCAAGGAGGAAGTTACTGGTGTCCTTGTGGCTGGTGTTGGTGCTGAGCCTCATAGTGTGGAGCTTGAGTCAGTGATTGAGGAGGGAGACCTGTAAAATGTGTGTCACACTCAGTACCCTGATATTGAGAGGGTCAGAGAGTCTGGAGATGGCGGTGATGAGGAAGACAGACCTGTGGAGGAGGAGGACATCAGTAGCTGTGCTGAAGATGATTTTTTAGATCCCCCAAGGGAGCCTGAAGAGAAAAAGTGTAAGAGTGGTGATGCTGATGATGCAGGGAATGTTGTTTACAGTTATCCAACTGTGAAAGTCCCCCCCAATATTCCCAAGTTATGAAAGCATCGCAAAACACCCCAAATTTCCACCGCTTCCCCTCAGCTGTCCTTCTCCAGGCCCTATGGTAAAACAAGGGTTACGAAATCCCTAGTTTAGGATCTCTATATACTTGACCCAGCTGATGAGACAGTCGCTGTCTGTCAGCTATGTCAAGCATGAATTAGTAGGGGGAAAAGGGCAGCCACCTAGGCACCTGTGGGCAACACACACACCTGAAGAACAGGCACCTGTTACGCTGGCATCAACACCAGAAGAAAACCAGTGCAGGGGGTTCCTTTTCTCTCATCATCATCATTGTTAGGCAAGGCAAACAGAAGTGACAGGCCAATAGACCAGGCTGTATGTGAGGTCCCCACAATCTAATTTGGCCTCCCACTGTGTACCTTAGGCAAAGCTTATGTTACATATATACTGTTATGAGTTACTACTAACTTGTAGGGTGCTGGCACTTACCGTACAAGTGTAAGAGTCAGGGAAACATTACGAGTATGATTTTATTCTGTTTTTTCTCTGCTTAGAAACAGCATGTAGTGGGCCAAGACACCTGTGTGTTTGTTATCGTCTGAGATGTTATTATTCAGACAGCACTGCCACCTTTTGGATTTATGTATAACTGCATTACCTCCTGTATTTTCTATGCATCCTTTATTTTATGATTTAGCTGACTTTACATTTTTGTATAAGGATAGATAACACTGTGTAGCCACCTAACTTTTAGCCAATAGGGCTTATTTTATGTATCTAGTCCTGCTTTTAACAAATGGTTACCATAGTGATTATCCAAGTATATAAGTAATTGCATTACATATTCCCTTCAAGACTGTCTTCACTCCTTGGGGTGTTTGGGAAACCTTCAGCTCCCAGTGTCTATAGTAAAACTGCTTAGGGCAACTGTTTACCTTTTGTGTAATGAACAACTTTTATTACCTAATATGCCACTAGTCTGTGTCCCTTTTGCACTTTCATGACTGCCAAGAATCTGACAGGGCTAACCACCCTAACAAGGCAGATGGAGGGGTGAGTGAGGAGGACTACAGAGAGGAGGAGGAGGAGGAGGATTCTGTGGGTCTGCCTAGCAGTGGGCCTACAGCAGTGGTGGTGGGTTGAGTAGTACCACCCAGAGTCAGAAAAGCACAGTAATGCCAATGCAGAAAACTCACAAAATCACTGGTGTCACTTGAACAGCAGCACATATGAATCCCCAGGAGTCAAATACCACCCAAAAGTGTCACCAAGATGAGTCCAGCTGTTTAGTAGCCCAAACCCAAGAAAGGTCCAGCCAACGCTGCATAGCATGTTTGAGCATCACTCTAAATTCACTTCCAATGATGCTACTGCATGTGAGCTAAGTGCAACAATTGCTGAAATTCTGGCAATTGATCTGTTGCTATTCTCTTTTGTTGAGAATGTTGGATTTCAGAGGGTGATGGCCCAAGCCTGTTCCAAATGGCTTCCATCAAGAACATACTTTTCTAAATGTGCCATTCCTGAAGTCTATGCAACAGTGTCACAGTTAGTAAGCCATGCCCTGAAGCATTCAGCATCACCATACATACATCTGAGCATGGTTATGTGGACCAGTGGCCAAACAACTGGTAGCTCCTACCTGTGTATTACAGCACATTGGGCCCAGGTACCTGAGGTAGTATTTGACTCTGGGCATGGGAAAAATTGCACTAAATGCAATTATGGTAGCAACATTCCAGGTATTCACCAGCATGCCACACTGACAATGCAGAGTATACCTGGATCACACATGGGTGAGAAAATGCTGGAAGTGCCCCTTACTAAGATTGATGAGTGGCTTCACCCCCATTCACTGAAAGCAGGTTTCACTGCAAGTGACGATGGCTAGAATGTTGTGAAATGCATCAGTGATGGGGGGTTTGTCAGGGTACCATGCCTGACACGCTGACTTAATCTCATTGGGCAGCAGTTTCTAACCCATCCTGATATCAAGGCCATGTTGACTGTGGCCCATTGCATCTGTGTCCACTTTTGCCCATTCTGGAAAACCCATGACTTGCTCAATCAGCTGCAGATACAAAACAAACTAACTCAGCACCTTATGAAGCTGAATGTTGTCACCAGATGAAACTCGAAACTGTATATGATTGAGCAGTTTTACAAGCAGTATAAAACCCTTTCAGAATATTGACTGCTACATACAAGCCATGACGGTGCTTGAGTATCCATGTCTCTGATAACAGAGCGGTGGTGCCAAATTGACAGTCTAATCATGATTTTCAGGCCATTAGAACATGCAACACAGTCAGTGAGTGGGACACTGCCTGTATCAGTTAAGTCATTCCACACTACGTGTGCTGAGGCAAACACTGGTGAATGTGCAGCAAGTGCTAAATGGAAGGTGGTGATAGTTGAAGTTATGCCTTAATGGAACACAGATCCATGTCTTAGACCGTAATACAAATATTTACGGCATTCTGAAATCTGAAGGTTTTGGGATGGCCACATGCTGGACCCATGCTATAAATGTGGGCTGGCATCAATAAATGAAGGTGGACTTGAGTAGGTCCAAAAATTGACCAATCTTCTGATGCGAAAGGTACACAGGGCACAGATGCTAAAGACACATTTATCTAAGGCACAACATGAAATTCCACAGAGACCAATGTTGCTACCACCACCTCACATGGGAAATGGGCTGTGAAAACATGTAGGTTAAAAGAGAAAATGCTAAATCCCATTTGGGATGTTTTATGTCAGGTGGGAGTTGAAGACATGGAAGAAAAGGAACAGGAGGAGGTTGATGAGGCAGCAGGACTGCAACCAGCACATCACATGGTAGATGCATATTTGGCAGACATGAGGCACCTTACCTTTGTCAATGAGCCTTTGTAGTACTGGAGCAGCAAGGTCATTGAGTGGCCAACTCTGAACTCAGTTGTAGTGAATTACCTCAGCTGTCCACCCTCGAGTGTCAGTGTGGAGTGTGTATTAAGTTTGGCTGGGGCCATTGTGAAGGACAGGCACACAAATCTGTCACCAAAAAATGTTGGCTTGCTGGCATTTATCAAATGAATGAGAGGCACATTCCACACAAGACAAGCATGTCCATGTTCCTGCAAGGTGGTGAAGATGAAGAGCAAGGTGTTGTCAGCATTATTAAATTATCTTGTACCACCAAGGTGAATGAAGCAGTAATGGAGAAAAAATTCCCATCTAGTGACAACTCCAGTCTGGAAGACTGTGAGGGCTGCTATCTTGATGAGGTTGAAGCATAAAAAAAGATGTGTTGTTTCACCCTTTTACCTTCTTCAGTGTAATCCTTTACTTTATGATTCACAATTCTGTTATTGTAAGTCATTTTACTGTTCCCCATCCTCAACAGTTTTGTTGCTGTTTCCATGCATCTAATCTATTACCTGCCTCCACCACCTTATTGTGATGTCTAGAGACATTTCCTTCTCCAGCTAGCAAAGTCACGTTACTGCCTTCTCCTTCTCCTCTGGCCTGCTTGGGTCCTACACAGCCACAAACAGCATGGGCCACTGCCTCCACACTGATGCAGCACAAACATGCCATTAGCCAGGTCTTCTACCAGCAAGGCCAGTAGGTAGCCTTCAGGCTGACCCTTCAGAAAGCCAGCTTATCAAGGCAGCAAGACCTCAGCTCCACCATGGCCTATCTTTGTCTGCTGTGATTGTAAGTCATTTTCACTGTTGTTCGTAGTCCTTATTTCTCCCTTATTGGTGGTGGTTGATTCCAGTCCTTGGTATCACAGAGGAAGAAAGGCCTTCCACCTTACTCAGAAAGACATTAAAATGGTTTCTTTCTTTCCTTTTGTCTCCCTACAGGTTTCACCATTCATAGGGATGACTGGCAAAGGCAGTCAGAAAGCCAGACAACCCTCAAGAAACAGACAGGAGTTACGTGACGTCTCCATACACCAACATTAAGTATCACTATGATTTTTTTGTTGTTGTTGTCCTTTTTTACAAGTACACAGTGTGCCATGGTGGCCAAAGGCAGGCTAAATAATTTCTCATTTTGATTCACAGGTGACAAGTATAGTATGACTGGGGCTAAAGGGAGGCTCAATAGTTCCTCTTTTATTTTTTTAGTTTTTATTTATTGGTTTTAAGTAGTCATACAAAAAAAACTACAACCATCATCCTCATATGTTACAATAGAAATAAAAATATAATAAGCATTGTAGAGTAGAAACTGTTGAAACACACAGTAGAGCAGTCCTATATTCTCGTACAATAAAAGTTAAGGGTAGTCTTTAAACGAAATCACAACAGAAATTTCGGTAAGTTGTTAATTATCTTCAATAGCTTTAGGTATTCACAGAGGGATAACATATAGGTAGTGGGAAAAAAACATAATCTTAAGATTGCTATTTAAACCTCATTAGAAAGAAGTAGTTATAGACAAAGTAATGAGCCCATGGCCAACCCCCACTCCCCTGACTAGGATATAAAACCATAAAAAAAAACAACTTAATAGTAAAACTTTTGCTGCACGATCCAGCTGAACATGCATAACATTAACGTTCCTTAAAAAGAGATTGATATAAGAAATAAATCTTAAGAAAGAGACCTGAGTGATTGGGTGTTATCCAAAATACGCTGTGACATACATAAGGCTGGAAGACAGGCACAGCTCCCAAAATGGCAGGCAAACAGCCACAAATCTTCTGCCATATTCCCCAAAAAAGAGCAAGTAACATTATTTTACTCCCACATCTGAAAAAAAACACCCCAACATTCCAGCACATTACAACTGGTAATATACCTGGTACCCAGAGAAGGGAGAATTAAACTGGTTCAGCAGAAAATAAAGATGTTTAAGCTAAAGTCCAGAAAGAACAGCAAAGGAAAGTTCATACTGATCATTCCTCTTCAGAGTCCAGTTGCTGTGCATCTTGCCCAATGGACTTGGCTACAAATTCGACCCCGATCTTTTGAAGCCACAGTCTAAATCCTGCGGGTCGGTTAATTGCCAAATTTTGACTCCATATATAATGTGCAACCAGGCTAGGAGCAAGAAGGAGAGCACATATCCATGAGCCCAGAGGTCTTGGCAGGTGGTATCAAAGCTCTTCTGCCAAGCTCATGTCTGAAAGGAAAGGTCTAGATATAACTTAATGTCAGACCCATTAATCTCAAGCAGGTATACAGCCCATTCTGCACTGATAATCAGGTCTTGTGTCTCAGAAGTAGCAGTTTTCAATAAGATGGTACAAGCTGAGATGGTGTCTGTGTTCAGACCCTGAAGTTAACACAGCATGCCTTTTGAAAACTGTCCAGTCAAACCCCTCTGGCATAGTTAACTGTTGTTGAAGCCAATGCATAAGAAAGTCCAACAATTGAGTTCCTGTGGCTCCCTCCGGGACACTGAAAATACGAATGTTGCCAGATTGTAGTTTGTTCTTCATGGCCTCCAGCTGTCCCTAAAGCTGCTCATTTTCCTTGGTGAGGGTAGAAACAGATGATAAGGCTGTCACAGTACTTTTGTTAGCACTGGCCACAGTTCCTGTGAGCTTCTTTTTTTTTCAAAATATTTTATTGGGTTGTTGGATGACACCAGAAGCCAATATATAAATGGCAGGCAGTCAAATGTATAGTGCAGGCATGAATATACAGTACAAGCATGAATATATAAGGGCTGTGCATACATTTAACATGGAAGCTGCAGATATTACAAGACCATGCACTGTACGACACACCCAAAGGCAACAACAGTAACACTGACTGCAAGAAACATAATCACATAACCACCAGGACCCAGGGCAACTCTCTAAATGGGAAAACAACCATCCTCGATTCCCAGTTGCAATGGATCCCGCACTGATTTAAACTTGTCCCCCATACCCATGGCATTCCATTGCACCCTCTCCAATTTCATGCTCAAACATAAATTGTTAACCCATTGTTGAACAGTAGGTGGGGAGGGGGCCATCCAACACTGTGTGATTGTTTTCCAAACATTAATCAATGCCTGGGACCAAAGCATGTCAACCAGTCCTCCCCTAGGTCAATGTGGGTCTGCACCAAGCAGGATTTCCAAGGGGCTGTGAAGAGGTATAAGTCCCAGCACTCCTTTCATAATATGGTGCACTGCTAGCCAAAATGGGGCAATCTTTGGGCAGGTCAATGCCATGTGCAGGAAGTCCCCTAGGTGTACCAGGCACTTAGGACAAGTGTCTGGCTTGGAAGGATCCATAGCATGGATGAGGGTTGGGTGAAATAAACCCAGTACATAAAATTGTATTGAATTTGTCTTAGTTTGTTGCTTCTAGAGCAGGTGTTGAAATGTTGAATGGCACTACGTCTAACCACCTCACCACAGTTCACACCCAGATCACTCTGCCAGTCCAGCCAGAACCTTTCCACATTCTCCACACAGCCCCCAGCAATAATTTTATAGAATATGGTTAATGGTTTAGATAGTGGCTGAGGGAGAAAGACCTCCTTCTCGAGGGGAGATGTAGTTCCCCACTCATTTTCAGGTCCCAATGAGGCGCCCAAATTATTTATGATTTTTAGGTATATAAAGAAATCAGCTGCAGTGATTCTCCACCGCCTACATATGTATAGGAAGGTTGGTAGCGATCCTCCCTCATACAATTGACCCATCGAACACAGCCCTGTTTTTTGCCAAGCCAACAACCATTGAATCAAGGAGACTGAGCATGGGCCTTTAAGCCGCATAGCCGTGACCAGGTCAGTATTAGGGGAGGGGGCTTATTTGTGCCAGCACAATTCATGTGCTCTACTCCAGCACCGGAGAGTAGCTGCTGTAAATAGGTTGGTCACTGATATCACATTACCCGGCCACAAGGCCCCAGCCAGAAGCCCTTCTAGCAGGGGACCCCGAATCTGTTCATCCTCGAGAGTGAGCCACAGCGGAGATTCAAGACCTCCAGCACTCACAATATAGGCCAGCTCAGCAGCTAAATAATACCAGTAGAAATTAGGGAGGGCCAAACCTCATCCGTGCAGTTGGCTCGACCAGGGTAGATCTTTTAATGTGGGCAGACTTTCTTCTCCACAGGAACTTGTGAATTATTGCATGAATTTGTTTAAAATGTGAGAGAGGGAGGGTTATAGGTAAGACCTGATACAGGTATAGGCGTCTGGGGAGGATCATCATTTTCACCATCCTCACTCTTCCAATTAATGAGAGTGGTAACTAAGTCCATGTATCACAGTCCCCTGAAATCCTTTGTAAGAGAGAGGTTTAAAGTTCAAAGGATATAGCATGTGTGCATACCGAGATCAGGACCCCCAGGTATCTCAGTCTATCTACCATTTGCAAGCCCCCTAGATTGGCAATCAAATCAGCCCTATCCCCGGTTCCGACCGGGAGTATTTCACTCTTAGCCCAATTTACTTTGTGACCGGATAGGTCACCATATTCTGTCATGACCTTAAACACCTCAGGGAGCTCACTAGAGGGAGATTGCAGGTATAAAAGGAGATTGTTAGCATATAATGCCAGATTGTAATGCTTGCCCCCACCCTGCAGCCATAGATATTGTTGTTCACCCGAATCCTAGCAGTTAGGGGCTCCAGCAATAACACGTATAAGAGAAGTGAGAGGGGGCAACCCTGCCTTGTACCCCGCCCCAGTTCAAAGCTCTGGGAAAGGTTCCCATTTACAGCAATCTGGGCCGTGGGATGCTTATACAGGGTATGTATCCAGGATCTAAAGATAGGGCCAAAACCAAACCTTTGAAGTGTATCAAAGAGGTAACCCCACTCCACACGGTCAAAGGCCTTTTCAGCGTCAATGGAGAGTACTGCAGCACCATGGGTTCTAGCCCCTGTTCTCCACCGGTGTATAACATTGAGGGTTCATCTAATATTATGTTTCTCTTGGCAGCCCCTGATGAAACCAGCCTGGTCTGCATGGATCAGATTGGGAAGCAAGCCCTCCAGCTGAGTTGCCATAGCTTTAGCCAGGATCTTATAGTCTGCAGTCAGCAAAGATATTGGCCTGTAGGACGAACAGTAAGTGGGGTCCTTGCCAGGCTTCGGATGTACCTTAATATAGGCTGACTGCAAGGAGGGGGGCAACACTCCCTTCTCCAAGCACTCCACCAGCATATTATGCAACAGTTTAAGGATTAGGTCCTGAAAGGATTTAAAAAAATTGATAGGGAGCCCATCAGGACCTGGGGCCTTCCCCCCCCCCCAGAGTTCTCTAATCATGCGAGAGATCTCTGTCTCTGTAAGGGGCACTTCCAGGGCACCAACCTGGTCAGTCGAGAGAATTGGTAGTGGAGCCAAATTGAAGAACCGGTCAAAAGCCTCCTGATCAGGGTAGCCTTGCGAAGTGTAAAGCTGTAGAATGTTCCAAAAACCTGGCCAATACCCGAGATATGCCCCCTAAGCACGCCCCCCTCATCCCAAATGGATTCCACCATCCTATCTCCTTCCTGCCGGCATAGTTGCCATGCGAGGTATTTGCCTCCCTATCCCCATCAAAATAGGTACCAGCCTGTGTTAACAGGATAGCTCTCTCCAGGTTGGCACTACTCAGGGTGTTGTACTGCCATTAAAGTTTTTGTAAGATCTCATATATAGCAGCCGAGGGTCTGTTTTTGTGCGCCATCTCACATGCCTCGATTTTGGTCCTTAACTTATTCAAGTCCTGTTGGGATCCCCTAGCCTTATGGATCACATATGTGATTGAATAACCCCTTATAGAGGCTTTTAACGCTTCCCACCTAGACTCGTGCGAGGTGTCCCCACTCCTGTTAAACACTAGAAACTCTTTTATCATGGCAGAAATGCCAGAGCGATAATCTCCATCTTTAATTAATGGGGGATCTAATTTCCATTGCCGAACCACAGGTGATGAGTCAACCACCTCCAACTCCAAGGTTAGAGGGGCACGGTCGGACAGCAACATGGGGGAGTAAACCGCCAATTTCAAGGCTGTGATTAAAGAGTGAGACACTGGGATCCTATCCAGCTGGCCATAGGATCTGTAGGCATGAGAGAAGAAACTATAGTCTCTCCTGGTAGGATATATGTGCCTCCATATGTCAACCAATCCCATATCCCAGTCCAACACTGCCAGAGCAAGGGCATTTTTGGATTGAGCCTGGGGGATGTATTAGACCTATCCAACACCCCACCGAGTATGCAATTAAAGTCTCCGCCTAGCACCCATGGTCCTGGCCAATGGGCCAGCTCCAAAGCCAATTGTTGAAAGAATTCAGGCCGCTCTACGTTTGGGGTGTAAATGGATTCTAGGGATATCATGCCAACTTTAGGGAAGGACACCTGGGCCAGAGCAAATCTTCCATATTGGTCTGTGATCTGCTCAACTATTTTAACCCCCAGTCCCCTAGGGAACCATATTGCAGCTCCTCTTGATTTAGTGGAGAACACTGAGGATACCCAGGACCCCCCCCCCCACCGAGAGCCTTAGCAGTTTTAACTGCTTCACCAGGAGAAATCTGGGTTTCTTGAAGCATCACAACTTGCCATTTGGATCTCCTAACTTCTGTCTGCAGTTTCTTCCTTTTAGTGACTGAATTCAGGCCATTGATATTTAAAGAGGTAATTCTAATGACATCAGCCATAATCCCATATTAGACTGGGGCATATCAAGTGTCACCTGCACAGGTATACAACATTCTGCAATCTGACATTATCACCCAGCCATTTTTTATATAAAATCCTGTAACCCACCCAAAACTGTTGGAGGCTGAGGGCATCACCAACTCCAGTACAGCTCAAGAGTGGAGCCTGGCAATACCCCCACCTTCCCCCCAGCAACCCAACAACTAGAAACATGAAACCCACCCACCCCTTTGGCAGATCTAAGGTCCACCATTGATTCCCTTACAAACAAACAGCGAACTTTAAAACTTTAGCACAATTTATAATCATATTGAAAGCACTCTGATGTTGTAAACCTAAATTTAACACCGTGAGACCCCCATAGAAAAGCATGGGCACCCACAAAGCTAACCAAAACATTTGATGAGAGAGGAGACCCTTCGCCCCCCCAGGTGTATGTAAAGCATGGTATACCAGACCCCTCAGCACATGTCAAAGGCCAACATAAATAATACAGTATCAATAGCCTGGGGACGACCCCACCCAAAAGAGAAAGGGGGGATAATAACAAGTTGGCCATCAAAGACTTGATGAAGCCAGGAGTAAAGCTGTCCAGAACAGTCAGTGTAGGCGATGGATTCAGTTCCAAATACAAGCCACCGTATGCCACACGTTGCCTCCCAAGCCCCGCTGCTACCCTGATCCCTAGACCAGGTCAGGGCTGTGTGGTCAGGATTCTCATAGACTGGTAAGTCAACAATTAAATGTCAAGTGTGTTGAGCAGATTTCTACCACCACTAGGAACACATATTAGATTCTTGCTTCAAACACAAATACACATTGTGCCAGAAATAAATGACTGAAAGTACATTTGTGGCATAGCTGTGCCATCATGAATGGGCAAAAGTAAAGCATGGAGAATCTCGAGCCAAGGCCGCCCACGTGGTGTGGCAAGAGAGAACAAAATGGAAAAGAGAAATAGCGGATTCACTTAGCTGAGTCTGTGTTCTTGCTCAGACCTTCCATCTTACGCCTTTTCACCTCCTCATCCACCCATCGTGCCACCTTCTTAGGGCAGGAGAACACCCTTGGAGTATTCCCGGGATGGTTGATATGGAGCTTTGCTGGGTATAAGAAGGTAATCTCCATCCCATTTTAAACAGCCTAGACTTAATCTCATTAAACTGTTGCCACTTATTCTGGAGCTCTCTGCTGTAATCTTGAAAAATCATGATCATTCCATTCTGTGCCCAGATCGGCCCCTTCATTCTGGCCTGTTTAAGTATTGCTTCTTTCTCCATGTATCTTAAATATTGGCTCTCACTCCCCATTTGTTCCCGTACCTCACTGTTCTCCTCTCCTTTCTTTTGGGCCTTCTTTCCACTGCCAGCCATGCCTCAGTGCTCTTTCGGCTTGCTGGTTCGCTTCTCCTCACTGGATCCTCTCTTCCTGCTCATGGCACACTGCTGCTGCTCTGGCTTCATGTACTGGACTTCCTGTTCTTCAGCAGTGCCATGCAGCCTACATGCCCCTCTAGCATTCTCCATTCTGAACATTATAGCTCTGCACCGCTTCCATTTTGTTGGTCTCTAAAATTGCTGCCTCAGAACCTGCCCCAGCTCAGTGCAGGGACATGTACAGCACCGAGGGACCAGGGGTCCTGCATATTCATCCTTGCTGCCTGCTATTCTGGCCTCAGACCATCCGCATGTTCTCCAGAGGTACCTCTCTACTTGTAGTTCTCATCTCAGACATTCTGCTTGGACTTTCATGCTTGCTCGACTTCTACCTGGACATCTTTCTACATTGCCATGGACTTCATACATTCCACCCCAATCAATACCTCTCTGTTGCAACCCTCAAGCATAATTACAGGATCCTTCTCTGCACTGCCTGGATACCTGCTCATGCATTTCTGCTTTGCCCCACAAGGGGGTCTAGCTACCTGTTCACTACATTCCTGCTTCACCCTGCAAGTTTGGCCTGGAGGTTCTTTAGCTTCATCCCACATGGAGGCCTGGCTGCCTGCATATGCATTCCTGATTCAGCCCACAAGGGGGCCTGGCCACTTACTCAACCCATTTCTGCTTTGCCCCCAAGGGGGCCTGGCTGCTTGCTCAACCCAATCCTGCTTCACTCCACAAGGGGCCTGGCTACCTGCTCATGCATTCCTTCTTTGCCATGCAAAGTGGGTCTGGCCACTTGCTCAACCATTCCTGCTTTTCCCCACAAGGAGGCCTGGCTATCTGCTCATTGTATTCGTGCTTTGCCCTGCAAGGGGGCCTGGAGGTTTCTTTAGCCTCGCCCTACATGGGTGCCTGACTGCCTGCTCATGCTTTCCTGTTTTGCCCCACAAGAGGGCCTGGCCACTTGCTCAACCCATTTCTGCTTTGCCCCACAATGGGGCCTGGCTTCCTGCTTTGTATTCCTGCTTCTCTTCACACTGGGGTCTGGCTGCTTGCTCAATCACATTTCATCATCACCTTGGCTGACCTATTGGGAGTTTCGCCTTCTCAGCTGGAACTTTGCTTCTCACCTCCGTCTCATAAGGCTTTGAGGAAGTAATCACATGGTAATTAATATCTTTTGTGCCTTCTAACCTACACTTACCTAGCATCCTGCAAAAAGGTGGGATATAGAGAAAGGCCAAAGATTAAGACTCTACTATCAACCATTTTCATTCAGTTCAAATGTATATAAGCACCAACCATGTCATCCAGCTCCTATGGGCTACAAACACTGACCTATGTACCTATCCAGTTCAAAAGTACCTAAGCACCAACCATACCTATATCAGCTTCCACGTATCACAAAGCACTGAGCTATGTACCACACATAGAATTGGAAGGCTGTAGCCTGTGGTTCTATGGGGGGGGTAGCTCTTCCCCTTCCTCTACTTAAATGTCCTGCTCACTTCCCTTCTGCTTGGAGTGAGCCGCACTCACCCTCCATCCTCCACTGCCTCCTCCTCTACTCCAGCACTCTTATCTCACCTTGTGTTGGGCCTTCTAACCTACACTTACCTAGCATCCTGCAAAAAGGTGGAATATAGAGAAAGGCCAAAGATTTAGACTCTACCATCAACCATTTTCATTCAGTTCAAATGTGTCTAAGCATCAACCATGTCATCCAGTTTCTACGTACTACAAACACTGACCTATGTACCTATCCAGTTCAAACATACCTAAGCACCAACCATATCTCATTCAGCTGTCACATATCACAAAGCACTGAACTATGTACCACACATAGAACTAAGCATCAGGTTACTCTTGTGTTGCTGCATGGTCCTAGGATTCACTGTACTTGTTAGCTGCTGGCTGTTGCCCTTCTGGTGATCAATGACTTTTTTAGGATCAAAATGTTCAGCAAAATGTTGTGCCACTTGGCATAGTAAGCTGAAAAGCAAAAGTTCATTTTTAAGTTATATTATCCCAAAAATCCAGTTGGAGTTGGGAGAGCTTGTGTGAGTTACAACCTGCTGGAAGATGGCTCTCTAGCACCTCCCATTCCTCATTTTTATTCACAGGAGACAGGAACATTAAAAATGGGAGATGACAGTGGATATACTGTACAGCTATTGCAGTGGCACAAGGGAGGCAGAACTGGAGTGGACAACAGATATACCATGTGGCCACAGTGGTGGCCAAAGAGAGGTTAAATAATTTGTCATTTTTATTCACAGGTGACTGGTACAGTAAGAATGGGAGTGGAAAACAGATATACCATTACCACAACACTGGCAAGTTGAGTAGAGTATAAATTATTTATTTTGTGTTCTCTTTAAAGGTGGCCTCCAGTCCTGCTGCCTCCTCCTTCAGCAAGGAAACCATCATCAAACATCTTCTCCACCACACTGTACAGGATTACACAGAAGAATCATAGGGTTAGGAATCAGCCTGTGGTGGTGGTGGTGGGGAGTGAGACACAAGCGCAGCACCGTGTAGCATCAGCATACACATAATTCTGGGAATCCAAAATTCAGCATACTTCATTTTTCTGGAACATTTGCACTAATATTATGTAATGAATTACAGGAAGGTCAGCCTGTGGTTGGGGTAGGTGGAGCGAGACACACAGGGCAGCACCATGTAGCAGCAGCATGCAAATAAATCTGGGAGTACCAAAATTTGACCAACTTTGTTTTTCTGAAACATTTTCACTACTGTTGTGCAATAAATTACAGGAAGGCAGCCTGTTGGGGAGGAGAGTGAGACACAGCACAGCAGCATGTGGCAGCAGCATAAATGTCCATGTGGTTCACATAATTCTAGGAGAAAAGTATCACAGTTCTGTCTACATTATTTTTCTGGAACATTTGCACTACTCTTGTGTACTTAATTACAGGAAGGGCACCCTGTGGTGGGGGGGGGCAGTGAGACACAGAGTGCAGCACCATGTACAGCAGTAGTTGAGAACAATTTTAGTGGTAGTGTAAGGACTGTGCCATTGCACAAGAAAGACAACAATAGAGCTGAAATCAGATTTTTCTTTTGAGTGGATGAGAACAGAAGACTTTCAATAGACAGAACAAAGCAGAAGATAGAAATAAAGATGGATTAACATTTTTTTTCTTTTTAAATTTTTTTCTTTATTTTAAATTTTTAGGTTTTAACAGAGGGTAAAATAGAAAGATAAAAGAAAATATTTGGATTGGAGGGCTATGCCCTTAGGAAAAAAGGTTGTGCCACCACTTTGCAGTTCAGCCAAACCCTCCAGAAAAGTTTACTGATTTCACAGCACCACTTCCAACAGTTCCTTCCTCCCTGCAACTTTTGGGGAAATCCCTTACCTCCCAGTGGAGCTGTTGTACTTCCACACAGGTGGATGTGGGAGGAGGATCTGAGGGCTGATCTCTCAGGTTCCTTCTGCAGCACCCGAGCCAACCTGCAGGTCCATGTCCCAGTCCCTTCCATCTCCCCCTTCTGCACCTGCATGCCAAAATTCTTTCTCTTGCTTGGCAGAGAAGAACCAGTAGGGGTGGCACCACCACTTTTACCCCTCTCAGTAACTTTATTTCTCAGATGCTTCTCCCATTACTTGTGGTGCCTTAATGTAAGGTGGGTGTGCTGCCCACCTGCCTCCAAATATCTCACCCATTTCCTATGCTAAACAAAAGTATGGTGAAGTTTACAGGTGGCCACACTATTGTTGGTGGGGTCAATATCCAAAAAGCCCAGGCAAGGGACTTCGGCTACTGGTAATTATGGGAGAGGCAAGACCATCCTTGCTGCATCTCCTCCTCCTCATGTGCAGTTAGTGGTGGTGGTGGTACAACAGCTGGCTGAGCTGGAGCTTCCTTTGCGGTTGTTGGTGGTGGTGCCCTTGCCTCATCTTGCTGCTTGTGGTGCTGTGCTGTTGGGGAGAGGGGGTGGGTGCCCTGCTGTCTCCTACTGCCAGTGTCATGGATATCTTGATACAAAAAACATGGGATATCCCATCTGCTGCCTGCACCCCCTCTCCTCCTGACCATTCCCACTCATTTGAAAACCAATAAAACACAGAGTAAAAAGACAAGTAAAAAAAAAACCACAATAAAAGAGATGAAATTAATACAAATAAAAGTGTTTAATAAAAAGAAAATAACAGATAAAGAACAACTAAACAAGGACTTCAAAACTGTACAGTAAAAATAAGATGAAGAACAAGCAAAAGAAGGCTTAAAAACTTTCTTTTTTATGGCTAGATTTTACACTTCTGAAAAAGCAGATCTGTCCCCTTCCACTGATTAGCTCAGACTGTCTGAGAAGGTAATTTAGGCAGTATAGTAGCAACAGCAGCAACAGTGGTCTTATACCAGAATTACTGATTACTGGTTGAGTAGAGAATTTCCAGAAGTGAGAAACTGACATATTGTGCTTGGCAGTTGTGTGTGCTAAAATGCTTGACAACACAGACTGTCTGATAGGGCAACTTAAATAGCATAGTAGCAGCAGTGGCACCAGTTTTTTACTAGTCCAACATTACTGATTTCTGGTTTGGGAGACAATGTCCAGAACTGAGAAATTTAAATATTGTGCTTGGCAGTTATGTGTTTTAAAGTGCTGGACAACACAGACTACCTAAGAGGGTGACTTAAACAGCATAGTAGCAGTGGCAGCAATGGCAGCAGTAGTTTGTTACCAGCATTACTGATTTCTGGTTTGGGAGAGAATTTCCAGAAGTGATAAATTTATATATTGTGCTTGGTAGTTGTGTGTACTAATGTGCTTGTACCAAAATTTGACCTACTTTGTTTTTCTGGAGCATTTGCATGGTTCCACCTAAACAGGGTGGTGGCGGCAGTGTGCCCAGTCATTAGGGCACCATGTCCCTATATGGCCATCCCCTCTTTTTGCAGGGAGCTGCACCCCAACACCCCCCCTTTCTAAATATTCTAACTATGGTGGGGGCTGACCTTGGGGAAAGAGAGCAGCAAATTCCACAATGTGGCACCCTAAAGATGGGCACACTACCGCCAGCACACAGATGTCCAGAAGGGCATTTGCACCACTGTTGCACTAATGTTATGCTGTGTATTACAGGAAGGGCAGCCTTTGGTGGGTGGGGGAGTGAGACACATAGTGCAACATCATGTAGCAGCACTTGTTGAGAACCATGGGCCCTATGCATGATCCCAATGCACCATGTAAACTGGGCACATTGGCATCGATACACTTGAATGCCACAGAGCAGGGTCCCACAGACCCTGCATGCATGCATGAAACTGAGTACAGGTCAGGAGTGCGGCCGCTTCCCTGCCACATAGACTGCAATGTGCTGGGGGCATTCCAGGGGCATGCCAGCACTATGCAGTATTCACTAAGTTGCATAGTGCTGGCTGCATGGGTGTTGAGGGTGGCACTGAATACACCAGTGGGACCAGGCATAACCCTGTACATGCCCTACAGATGCCTCCCACTGGGTGTGGTGGGACATAGCCACAAATCCCCTCCATGCTACCATGCTCCACTGGGTAGTGATGGGGGGCTGTGACTACCAGTTGGGCAAGTGCCTGGCACCAACCAGAATGCATGGGCATGGGGGGTGGCAGCAGTGGTGCCAGTAAGGAGGAAGTCACACAGCCCACCACTGGGTGCATGAGTGTGGGCGCCTGCTGTAGGCATACACAACCCCAGACCCATGCCTTGCTATGCAAGCAATCTACTTTGGGACCCAGAAGAGGCATCCCATTTGATGCCCATCTGGGACCTCAACTACTCCCCCAGCTGCTCTGTGGAGTCCTGCACACCGGGGACCAGGGGAAGAGCTGCAGACAGATGGCCAGTGTTAGTGAATGCTGGTATGAGCACACCTATCCATGGGTGCATAGCGCCCAATTTTAGTGATAGTGCAAGGATTGTGCAGTTGCACAGGAAAGGCAACAATTGAGTTGAAGTCAGATTTTGTCATTTGAATGGATGAGAACAGAAGAATGTTCGATAGCTAGAACAAAACAGTAACAGAAGTCAAGAAATACAGACAGAAAGAGAGAAATACAGATGGATGACATTTTTTTCTTTTTAAGATTGGTTATTTTTTTTTAATTTTTAAGGATTAACAGCACAACAGTAACAGAAATAAAGAAATACAGACATACATAGAGAAATAAGGATACATGAACACTTTTTCTTTTTAATGTTTTTCTTTCTTTTTTGGGGGGCATTTTTACAGTTATACAGAAGGTAAAAGAGAAAGATAAAAAAATATTGGGGTTAGATGGCGATGGCCTGGGGACAGAGGCTGCACTGTCACTTCACAGTTTGGCCAAACCCTCCAGAATGGTTTGCTGATTTTACAGCACCTCCTCCAACAGCTCCTTCATCAACGCAACTTGCCAGGAGAGTTCCTGTACCTCACTGTTGAGCTGTTGTTCTCCCTCACAGGTGGCTGTGGGAGGAGGATCTGAGGCTGGTCTCTCAGGTGCCCCCCACAGCATCTGAGCCTGACTGTGGTTCCCTCTCCCAGTCCCTTCCCTCTCTCCCTGCTGCACCTGCCCACAAAATTTCTTTCTCTTGCCCAGCAGAGAAGAACCAGTGGGGGTGGCACCACCTCCACCCCTCTCACAAACTTTATTTCTCAGATGCTCCTCCCATTCCTTGTGTTGCCTCCCTCCAAGGTGTGTGTGTGGCCCACTGTCCCCAAATGGTTCCCCCATTTCACACACCAAACAACAGTGTGGCATAGCTTGCAGGTGACCACACTGTTGTCAGAGGGATCAATATCAAAATGTCTGAGAGTAGGAACTTCAGTTGCTGCCAACAAGGAGATGAGCAAGATAGACCTGGCTGCATCTCCTCCTCCTCCTCCTCATGTGCAGATGATGGTGGTGATGGTAGTGGTACAACATCTGGCTGGGCTGGAGCTTCCCTTTGCTGTTGGTGCTCATGGTGCTCTTGCCTTATCTTGTTACTGGGGGTGCTGTACTGTGGGTTGGGAGGACTTGGTATTGCTGCTGTCTCCTCCTACTGCTAGTGCCATGGGGCCAGGCTATCTTGATTTGAAAAGCATGGCATCTCCCATCTGTTGCCTGCACCCCCTCTCCTCCTGACCTCTCCCACTCATTTTAACCCCCTCCCAAAAAAACACAGAGTAAAGTGTTCAATATAAAGAAAATAACAGCTAAAGATCAACCAAAGACTTCCAAACCGTAGAGTAAAAATAAGATAAAGAACAAGCAATTCAATGTGTCTGTGCCACTGGTTTTGTGCTTGTGCTTGTGTAACACAGATAATATTTGGCTGTTCACCTCTCTATCTGTGGGCTATACCATGCTGTAGATGTACAAAATCAAGGTACCCTAGGGAAGGGTTCCATCCCTTGAGGTGCTGAGGGAGTGATTTCCTTGAGTAAAGGTTCCTTAGGAAGAAGCCAACAGGAGAAAGAGGCATGCCACTGGAGGAGGAGGGGTGGATGGAGGGGCAAGAAAAAAATGATTGTGTGTGGAGTGGGGAGAGCAGCCCTTATATAGGCCAAAGGAAGTGTGGCCAGTTGCACCACCCCCTTGAACTACAGGCTGTAGCCTTCCAGTTCAATGTGCCTGTGCAACTGGTTTTATGCTTGTGTAATGTAGATAATCTTTGGCTCTTCGTCTCTCTATCCATGGGATATAACACACTACAGGGATACAAAGGCAAGGAACCCCAGGGGAGGGTTCCACTCCTTAAGGTGCCATGGGAGTGATTCCCTTGGCTAAAGATACCTTAAGAAGAAACCCAAAAAGAGTGTCAAGCAAAGCACGCAAGGTAGTGAACACTTATCGGAGTTGAGGACCTGTACATCATAGGTCAGTTGGTAGCATGGGTTCAGTTGGTAGCATGGGTCAGTTGGTAGTATGTTTGAGTAGGGTAAGCAGGAAACAACAGGTGAATAGTGACCCACTTGGAGGTCTGACTGTAAGGCATGGAGGTCTTGCTTCCTAAGGAGAGAGAGAACAGCCAAAAGGAGAGACAGGACACTTACAGGACAGCCACCCACTCATCCAATAGCTGAAACCTACTTAAGTGACCTAGGGGTTATTGCCTAAAGCTAACTAAATATTATGACCCATAGCACAGAGGAGAGAAAAAACATTTGAGGAGGAAATCTCTGGGATACAAGGCCTAGCTTGCCTTCCTTCCAGGCTTGGATGTTTTTGATTAGTGACAGCCTGCTGCTGCAGTTTGAAAACTCAGTTAAAGGGGGTGGAAAATATTCCAATTTGGAGGAAAGTTCTCGTCTATCCCTCTAACAGGAATGCCGCTAAGGGTTGAGAGGCTAACTCTGCAACACTGCTCCTCCAAGGCGAGAGGAGGAGGAGAACAGCAACTGCTGAAACACTCTGCTGGCCTACCAATCTAAAAACAAACCAGGTGAACCAGAGGCAGTCATAAGGAGAATAGCCCTGAAGGTTGCCTCCGAACCAGCTCGGTCAGCTAAAGGGGCCCTTCATGAGAGCCCCACTCCTTCACTGCTGAAGTCTTAATGCTACATCAAGTGATGCCGTTAGTACGGTTGATGACTGAAGGTCTGCCCAGAACACTCCCCACTATGGCAAGATGAGAGGGACCTCGTCCCAAGCCTCACATGCGCAAGATGTGGACTTCAGGGTGCAAAATGAGACCATCAGCTGCAGGATGAGCCCTGCACCATGGTAACTAATGGTCAGAGGTGGCAGAATTACAGGTTTAGGGGTTACATAAACATCAGGAATCTAGAAATAAGTTTTCCATGGAACTAAGTTTGCAACAGATTTTATTCTTGGATTTATTAGTCTACAAAAGAGAAAATTAGAAACCAAATTGTATAGAAAAGAGTTGATAGGAACACTATCCTTTACTATCAGAGCTTTCATGACCCACAACTTAAAGACAATATCCCCAAATCACAAATCATTACAGCCAGAAGAATCAACAGTGATACACAAGAAATTGTAAAGGAAGCTATAACATGGCAAGAAGATTTGTCAATAGGGGATACAAAAGGGAGAGGGTACTGGAAACAGTTCACGAAACATTACTTTATAGTGAGAGAGGGATAACACAGAGAACAGAATTGTATTCTTGACAGCTTATAGTCATCTGAGTGGTGACATTCAGAAAATACTGACAAGGAACTGGTATATCCTTCAGACAGGGGATCCCCAGAACCAAAGATTTAGAGAGTGACCTTTGGTGACCTCAAAAAAGAACCCTACAGTCAGGGACAGGCTGGTCCTTACAGCATACATAACACAAGAACCAACTGGGAAACAGTTTTTACTTGGCCCATTGAGAAATGGGAATGTTCCATGCGGCCACTGCTTCCAATGTAATAACACTAGTAAAAAGATATTTTCTGAACACCCATACGCAAACATAAAACATGACATTTTTTCATAGGAATAAATCATGTTTTAGTTTTAAAATTTGTAAACAATTGAAAATTCTTTGTTTATATCACAAATAGATTATGGTGATTGTATCTATATGAGAACAATAGAAGCAGTCTTAAAAGTTCTGGCTCCTTTGTATCATAGTGCATAAAGATTTACTACTGGTTTTTCGTGGCGTACTCATCACTGCAAACTTTATTTAGAATCAGGTTGTCAACCTTTATCAGTTCATAGACAAATTCATTGATGCATTATGTTTATAAATTTGTTCTTAATAAATTGGCTTCATATTTGATGGGATCAGTTATTATTAAAGAACACAATAGATATTTTTAGATCTGCCGATTTTCCCAATATTTCTTGCCAAAATTTAAAGCTAAGTTTGGTAGCTATAGGTTAGCAGTTGCAGTCCCAATGACATGGTTATCTATTCAAAAAAAGTTAAAATTGACAATTATTATTATTACATTGTCGCATTTTAAATGATTGCTTGTCAGATTTATGACATACGAATGTAGATGTTTTTAAGCGAACTGTAGCTGTTCAGTCTTGTGAACCTATGTAACTGAATATGTTTTTTTGTACTTGTATTTATATGTATGTGTGTTTTATAGTTTGTACTGAAGGATGCAATTGTAAAAGAGAAATTTTCTCTCAATTTTGCTTTCCAATAAATTGAATTGGATTGACATCAGACAGCACATCACATGTAAATCAGACCATGTGATATATGTATTACAGTGTCCATGCAACAAATTGTATGTAGGAAAGACAAAAAGGGAATTAAGAAATAGAATAAGTGAGCACAAATGCAATATTAGAACCAGAGACCAGAATTCCACAGTTGCTAAACATTTTAATGCAGCTGACCACTCTGCCACATCCTTAAGATTCTGGGGGTTAGAGAGGTCAATGAGCAACAGGAGGGAGCATCAGCTGGAATGATCTAGTATTAAAAGGAGGTTTACTGGATCTATACTATGGACTGCCCTGAACCCACAGGTGGGCTGAATGAAGCTTGTGACTAGAACCTTTATTGGTAATTAGTGCATACAACACAGTGCTGCACAAGGAATGGACTTAGACTAAAATGGATATTTTGAATGATGGAGTACATCTTGAAAGCCTACAGTACATAAAGACTTTCTCTGGGAGAATAAATATAGTTGAGTCTTGGATCACAAGACCAGAAGAAACAACACTTAGTCTCATGGACATATCACTGTGAATAAGTTCTCTGGACTATGGAAAGGGAAAACTGGACTACATGGGAAGCAGGAACATGGACACATTTCAAGGATCCAGGATGTTGTGTACTACATAAAATCATCTTGTATAACAATCATAATGTAAAGGTTGTACTATAAGAGGAAATTTATAGTGTTTAAGTTTACTGTGCTGATATGCACACCTCTTGACCTTTTGCCCTCCAATCAAGAAAATAAGTGGTAATGCTAGAAAGAGAATAATGGTTAGCTCACTGGATATTACCAGTGAGTAATACCATTGAAAGGTTTTGGACATGTAGGAACCTTGAGAGCGAAGCTCGAGAGGTTACAGTGTCCAGAACCTCGAGATGGTATCTCACCGGTAATGTCTTGTGAGATATCCACTATTTTTGTTTTAATATATGGATGCGAGTTGTTTTTCATGTTGTTTTGTTACAGGCAGTCAGCTATTCAGTGAGGGACTGTCTGAGTCCTAGCAGACCGCCGCACTTTCTCAGACAGTCTGTGCCTCTCTGTCTCTCTCTCTCCCTCCTGTCCCTGCCGCCCACACACACACACAGACAGTTTGTTTTTAGTCCTACCATTTGCCTTCTTGGGGGGACAGCACAGAATATGCCAGATAAATCATTTTGTGGTATGATTTAAAAAAAAAAGAAAAAAATGGGAAGTACCATGGAGGCTTTTCACTCTCGCTAAGCAAGAGACCACCACCATATTTTTGAAATTGTTTTTTCTGCACACAGATAGAAAGCAGCCAATGATGAGCTGTGTTGTGACTGTGAATGCTTGATTGACATTTGCCAGCTTTACTGATTTGGGGAGTTGTGCACTTGCGCTGTTGAGCTTCTGTGATAATACTATCATTCAGGTCCGAATTATACTATTACAGGAGCTGAAAGACAGTATTATCAGTCTTGAAGTGTGGTATTACTTCGAGAGTGATAATATTACCAAAATGTTTTTGCATGCTTTACTAGAGTATTAAATTCAAGATCCATATATTAATTATGTTTAAAACATGTGTGAATCTACAATTGCCATAGATACAGTTTATTATGATGGCATGCAAACCACTTGACCTTTGACTTCCCACCTGAGGACAACAAAGTGACAATCAAAACAATGTTTCTAACACTTAAAATTAAAAGACAAGGTAATAGGTATGATGATATAGCCTACGCCGTGCTTTTTGTCTCCCTTGCAAAACTCCAGTCCCAGTTTACATTTATTTAATCAATATGTATTGACTAGTCCTTTTGGATTTATTACATAAGGTTGTGATTTATTGGTATAGCCACTATGAATTGTTATAAGTAGAGATATTCCCCAGCTAAATTTCTAGTAAGAAATCCAAAGTTTAAATACAGACAAAATTTTGTGGCAAGTTGCCGAGGGTGGGGGTGGGGGTGAACCAGGTTCTGGTTGCTCCTACAGATCTTGAGTGGTCCCACTCTACTGCTACACTACTACCAAGTTTCTGTATGCAGCTGCTCCACCTCTACAGGAGAGAAAGAGGGCCCAGTTCTGGTGGACTGGGCAGAATAGAAATGTCATCACTAACACTAGTTCCCCACCAATCACAGTATTTAATTGTGCATTTAAGAGTCCGGCACTCCCTGTTCCATGGAGACACCATGAACCACAGCCTTGCAGACTGCAGGGGTGAGTCTTTCCACTTTACAATGTTCACAGAGGCTTTTAATGTTTGTAAGAAGCAATCAAGAGCTCTTTTGAAATAGGTGAGATTTATAGAAAAATTTGTTTACACTCCTCATTTAAACAAAATGAAATGAATCCCTAAAAGTTAGAAGGCAGAAGTCAGAAGCAGGGAAAACTGAAGTGGGTTCAGGTGCCCCAGCAGTGAGCTGCCAATAAATGATGACCATGTAACATGAAGTGTTATACCTACATAAAGATTAAAAGCAACATGAAGTGTAAAACCTTTGTGAAGAAAAAAGTAGTAGGGAGTCAAGAGTGATTCTGCATGCTAGGAGGACAATGTTTAGCATGTGCATAGAGATGGGAACTGAATGATAAATGAATGATAGAATGCTGTACTATAGGGAATTATAAGAGCATTTGTGTAAAGAGATACATAGATTTTATTTGGGTGTAAGAAATCAAAGGAAAGAGAACAAGTTACACTATATAGAAGTGGGCTTAGCATTATATAAAGGCAGTAAGAAAGACAATGGCTTTAAGGAACAGGACATATTTATTTTGTCATGAAACAGTTAATCAGAAGTAATTTTCACACTGGGGCCCAGATATATAAGGTTGTTGCACCTCACACAACTGAGTTGCACAAGAGCAACCCCAGTAATGCGCATGTGCGATATTCAAAAAAGAGAGTTGCGCAATACAAGTCCGATGTGCCAGGGCAACATAATAATCATTTGCATGCAACCCTCAAGTCTACGCATATGCAGTGCATCCCTATTATTCAGCCCAGAATGCAGCGATATGCTGGCATATCCTGGAGGATGTCGCGATACCGTTGAGCATAGTTGAGCAGGAAAAAATGGCTCAAATAGTGGCCATCCACAGGTGAGCTGCTGTACTGCAAGGCACAACACAGCAGTTGCTAGCCGTGGTGGCCATTCGCCCACCCACTGTGTAGAAGCACCCACATCTGCCCTGGTGGTCTAGTTGACCCCCCGCCCCTCCCATAACCACGCTGCCCATAACATACCAGTGATATATCCCTGGTAGTCTAGTGGCACCCCCCTCCCGATGCCACACTCGCCAATGTACATTAACAGACTCCCTCCCTGGTAGCCTAGTGGCACCCCCCACCCCACCCTTAGCTTTGCCAGCCATACACTGGCATGTACCAGTCCCCGCAAGTTTAGTGGTAACCCCCACCCCACCTGTATCCCTGATCACCAGTCTGTGCCCTGTTGATATTTCCCTGGTGGTCAAGTGGCACCCCACCCACCCACACAGGACTCCTGCCCACCCAGCAACACCATTATCAGCAGGCAGCTGCAATCCCACCTGCTTACTGCCCGGCTGCCCACTGAATGACAGCTTACAGTAACAGCTGTAAGCCTATTGGTCCACACTGTGGACCAATTTGCTTGCAGTGCAAACTGTAATAGTCATTCAAAAATATGTGAATAAAGCATTCATTCACATATTTGTGAATGACTATTACAGTTTGCACTGCAAGCCCATTAGTCCACAGTGTTCATTACAGCTGCTACTGCAAGCTGTCATTCAGCAGGCAGGCAGGCGGTAAGTGGGTGGGATTGCATATATTTTGGCCCCATTTGCATTCTGCTGGCTGAATATTAGGTATTTGGCGCACAGCGTATCTCTGTTGCACTGGCACAGTTCCCATTCCCAGTATTCAGCCCTGTCTGGGGAATGCACCAGCGATCGTTTGTGCAGTGCACATTGCCTGATATATTCAGAGGAGTTGCGCCATTGCTCATCTCCTCAGAATATATCCTTGTGTGTCATCAGCACAACAGCATTGCACAGCACAACCCCTTGCGCATGTGCCTGGCACAACTCTGAATATCGGGGCCTGAATCTAACAATATAAGTTGAATGAAGGAATGAAGGATATATAAATAATGAGGCTTGTTATACACTTGTCTAAGATATTTAATGAAATATAACATACTTATTTGTAGAATGTGCAATGGCATCTGGCAGCTCAGAGGTTCTGAAAGATTTTAAAAGAGAATTGAAGGGCAACCAAGCAAGTGAGGCAGCTTCAATTAAAAAGGTGTTACGTATTAATTGAAGGGCCAGAGAAAGGGACACAGTTTACTATAAGCTTTTTCTATCTATACACACAGATGTTTATTATCAAGGCAAAAGCCAGAGAATTCTAAGTGTTGAACATGAATATATTCTTATAGGAAAACGTAAGTAATAATTGATATACTAAATTATTGTGCAAAATGCTTTATAAAATTGGGAAGGTGGTTAGGGGAAACTCACTTGGTGCAGTTTGAAAAGTTTTTAAGAAATTGTTCACAATATTGTTGGTATTGTGTGAGGATTTAAAAAAAATTGGTAATTGTGTGGAGATTTAACAGCATAAAATAATGAATATAATAACACACCCTCAAGATACGGTGGTGAAGATATAGTCACTTGTCTGTTGTGAGGAGTTATGTAAAATAATGTGAGAAGTAAACAATGTTTTTATTTGTTTTATTTAGAGCCAACACTGCTTGGGCCTGAGGAAGTGACGACAGACATGAAACTGTTGCCCCAGTGACCAAGTGTGAAAATAAAACTAAAATAAAGCAGTGGTTTTGCTTAAAAAAAACTTTATGTGCAGTGGAGTTCATCCTTTTTTGGTGATTCAAGTTATATGCACTGCCTAACATTAAGTATGACCCAAAAAACTTAAGATGATAGATTGAAACATTAGGGCAACCTACTGTAAACCTCTACTTGAAATCGGGGTTGGCATACCTCCATGGAGAGCGTAAAGGAGTGCGGAGCATTGTGGACCCTCATGTAGGTCAAACATGTTTTATAGCAAGTATATAGCAGAAAACTTCCATGTTAGCAATGATGGACCTGCACATAGGTCTGTGAGGAAGAGTAAGCAATGCACATAGGTAAGAGAGGCAGTAATTCGCATACTTTGGAGGGAGGCACGTCAACCAGTCCCATTAAGGAAGCCAATTAAAGGTGACATAAATACTCAGAGGATTTTTGTGGTGGAGGTAGGATTTGAACATGAGGAATTTGGACCATATGGGGCCATGACTTCACCACAATACTAGTCCCCAACATAGGAAAAACAAGGAAGCAACAGTAAAGTGCCGTGACACATATGCAGATTTTAAAACTAGTTTACAGTGACAGCTGTAGCTGTGCTGACCTCCAGAGTATAATGAAGCAGTATATAAAAGTAATGAGCAACATCCCACAGCAAATAGTTGTAGCTTTTAGAAGCAGCCAAGCAAAACAGTGGAATTGAAGAGAGAGGCAATGTACTAAAACAACAGCAAAGATTGCTTGGTGCAATTGCATGAAAGCAGGCTTGAATGCCATGGGTTATCTTTGCAGTGTGAACCTGCACAGGTGCAAACAATTAAGGTGGATAATCACTGAGGCAGCAAGCAGGGAAGCAGGAACTGAGCTGAAACATCTGGATAACAATTGCAGTTGCATGGAAGGTTTGCTGAAAGATTGTGAGCTAATGGGAGCCAAATAACACCAGTTCAGGATTAGCACGATACAAACAAGTAAACAGGAAGCTAGATAACCAGAAAGCCCACAAAAAGGAAAATTCAAACAAAACTCAAACACAGGAGGACAGTAACAAGCAACACAAAAGAAGCACGCAACAGCCGGAGGCAAGCAATACTAACCAAAAAGCAGGAGAACACAAAGCAAAAGTTCAGCAGAATTCAAGCAGCGCATAACACAGGAAGGAAAAATGGTTATGTATGAAGTGAGGAAAGCAGCCCTAAACTAGGCCAAAGCAGTGTGTGGCCAGCTGCACCCCCCCCCCATGAACTACAGTCTGTAGACTTCCAAAAGAAAGATAACATTTTATTTATTCATTAATTTTTCCTTTGGCTAGGTTTTACTATGAAAAGCGCCCTCTTCCACTCACTAGCTCAGACTGCAAAGTGAAACTAAGGATGGGTCAGTACAAGAACAGTAGCAGGTGACCTGCAGGAGTTGTTCCATGTGACCTCAAGCACTTGTTTTCACCAGTAGCTTCATTTTGAACAGACTTGTCTAACTGTCTTAATGGTGAAGTTACCAGTGAAGTTAATATGTGATTTACAAGCTGATGGAAAAAATTTGTGGATTGCTCTGCTGAGGCGAGTCAGTAGCTTTGTCGGAACATTGACAGTAAATTAAAATCTGCAACATCTCCAGGCAGGATCTTTCCTTTCCGCCTTACGTTTATGATTTCCATGGACCCCTAAATTTATGGAACAAAGACATGAAATGTCCCACATTTCTGAGCTACTCTTTTATCCATTAGTTGGTTAATAACTAAATAATTATTTTTTAATCAGTTCTTAAAAGGATCAAAACAAAATATTTTGTGCAGCTGTTTTCTGTGTGATTGAAGAAGATAAGACCTGGTTACTTTTCAAACACTCCATTTCTGCAAATTCATAATTACATAATAAAGAAGCTTCATAACTTTTGGAAATTTTCAGGGAATATTTGTTCAGACTAAAATATATTTTCCATATTCCTTATTACTCAGCTACCACATAAAGCCTCTGATGGGTTCAAGCTCATCTTTTTTAAAAACTTTATTTATAACAACGAGGCAAAATTGCACGTGTCAAATACATAAGCAACATATAATATAACAATAGCTAAAATGATGCTACACAACAGTAATGGTAAACAAACACATAAATACATCATCGTAAGATTCTTGAATGCACAAAGTTGTAACAAGCATATGAACAGACCAAGCCCAATACCTGCCTACCTGGTACAAGGTACTTAGGCCTTCCCGAAGGAAAAGCTACAGAAAGAGTACATAGCCCAGTACATAGTGCTGATCAGGTCTACATAGGGTATCCTACCAACACTGACAACACCTGTGTCAAATTGACCAGAAACACCCCCCTAATAGCAGATTCTAGGGGCTCTCACATTGCCTGAAATGCCAAGTGTTCGCTGTTAGCTCCATGTTATGCCTTCTCCAGCTTAAAACAGCAGCACATATTTTGAGCTCACTTGGCTATAGCAGGTGACTTCTATCTGATTCAAGTTTGTGCAATTGTCTTTTGCATTCAGTATGGCCAGATCCCACATTCTCCTAATGATGGAGTGAAAGATAAACAGTGGCATCCACCCCAGCAGAAACTCCACCGGAGCGCAGGAGAGATGTTGTGTCAGTACTTTCTGCATTATTGAATGTATCTCAAGCCAAAACCTAGCTACATGACAGCAAGTCAGTAACATGTACACAAGTCACCCACCTCTACTTCACTCTTTGGGTATATGTTAGATTTGTCCAGGTCATACCTTATTGGAGGGGGATATGTAGGCATGATGCAGATAAAATAATTGTATTTGGCAGAGTCAGTTAGTATATTCACCATGCTTATAGTGATTAGTGGCTTTCTTCCACATGCTGTCTGTAATTCAGACTCCAAGATCCCTTCCAACTTGCCTTGCCTCCCCAGTGGTGAGGTGCTTTGACAAAGAAGAGTTTGTACAGGGCTGTGATATGTTTACAGCTCAGGGGCAGGTGATACAGTAGCTCCTGTATGACAGAGTAGCCACTACTGGTCCCATACCCTGGAGGTAGGGTGAATAGCCACTGCCGTACTCTCAGGTAAACAAAGAAAATCCCCTTTAGGGAGATATTTATTCCACAATTGCATGAAGTTATTAACTGAGTGTTCTTATGTAAGAAGCTGACAGTTTGTACTCCCAGGTGGGTCCATCTGAATAAGGCCTGGTGTATGGAGACATTATTGTGTCATTGGTGTTTAAATGCTGTAGCCAGTTGGGCATATGGTGACAGGGTAGGTGTATGACTCAAGTGTCGATGCTCTCTTTGCCAGGCCCTTAATAGGTTTTAGGAATAGGGGTTGTGGATTGGGCGGGTGCTACCTGCTAAATCAGGGGACAGCACCCCACTATGGACAGTTGCACCTATGTTATCCTCCTCTAGTTTGAGCCAGGAAGGTGACTGTGCAGCATTGAAGGGATGGAGGTACTCCAGTTGTGCTACTCAATAGTAGAACGGGAAATATGGAAGAGCAGACACATCTTTTCCAAGGTCTTTAGCAAGATGGTTCTTTTACTTGGGCGGTTTGTTATTCCAAACAAAACTATGTACTAGAGCATTTAAAAACACTATGAGAATGTGTACAGGCAAAGCTTGAAGGAGATATATAAACATTTAGGTAACATACACATCTTGACTACATTGACTTTTCCCATTACAGATGAGGGAAAAGAGACCACCTGGTGAAATCCAATCTGAGATCATTACGCAGAGTTTTGTAGTTATTTTATATTGATCAGCTGGGAACAGGAAAGATAGACACCAAGATATTTGATTTTATTAACTACTGGGATCCCCATCAAATTAGAGGCAGGGAGGCAAGACGTAGATTACCTACTTGGAGGAGCTCTCTTTTGGACCATTTTCCTTTATGGCCAGAAAGTGGTGCATACTCATCAAGTAGATGATGTAGCTCAAGTATGTCTATAAAGGGGTTTTTCAAGAACAATAATATATTGTTGGCAAATAGTGCCAGCTTATGTTCTTCTGACTCTCACACCTGAAGCCCTCGGATCCCACAATGTTCTCTAATAATTGCTGCCATCGGTTCTAAAGTAAGGATGTATAGCAGGAGGGATAGTGGGCACTCCTACCTAGTACCCCGGGTAAGTGGAAAGGGTGAGATCAGGCCCACATTTATTAGGATTTGTGCCTGTGGGGTATAGTAGAGGGTGCTGACCCATCTTGCAAAGTAATCACCCAGTTGGTATCTTTGAAAGACTTCAAACATGTACCCCTACTCCACACGGTCAAAGGCCTTCTCTGTATCTAAGGTTAAGACTGCTGCACCATGGTTTGTACCGGCTCTAGACCAATTGTGGATAATATCTAGGACCTTATGAATAGTTTTTTCCCTGATGCCCCTTGATAAACTCACATGATCTGTATGAATAACTTTTTGCAATATGGGTTCCAGTCTTGAGACTAATATCTTGGCAATGATTTTATAGTTGGTCATCAGAACTGATATTGGCCGTATAAGGCACACTTGAGGTGGGTCCTTCACTTGTTTGGAAAGTACTGTGATAGTGGCTGACCACATGGAAAGGGGTAGTTCACATTACAGAGACTCTCATTTATCATGTGGGACAGTAGTTCCATTAGTTCAAGCATAAAAGACTTTGTAAAGTTCATAGGTAAGCCATCAGGTCCAGGGCCTTCCCTCCCTAAGAGTCTGAATGTCTTCTGAAATTTCTGAGGTAACAATAGGCCTGTTTAAAGCAGTAGCAGTGTCACTGTCTAGGGCATGTGTTTGGGCCTTTGAAAATAAATGAGCAAATTGTTGCCCTGTGGTTGTCTCTTCGTGTACAGAGATTCATAGAATTTTTCAACACTTCCCCATTACATTTGTGTCTGTGTTAGGGTTCCCTTTTCGGTTGTGATTTGCAGAGTAGCTGTGGCACCCTCTTGTGTTTTGAGCTACCAGGCTGGAAGCTTTCCCACCGTCTCCTTCATAATATCGTCCCACCTGGAGAGAAATATGACTCTTCTCCAGCTGCTCCATTGCCATGGTGTTGTACTGCCACTTTAACTTTGCAGCCTATAATAAAGTGGCATGTTGGGGTTTGCCATATAATCCTTCTCCAAGAGTTCTTTTCTTGCCTACAACTCCTTCTATTCTGCCATCTGCTCTTTGCGTTAATGACTAGAGAAGGCCACTACCAGATTCCTAATAACAGCTGTAAGAGCCTTCCACCTAATTAAGTGTGAGATGTCCGCTGCCTTATTTCTAATACTTCTTCAAGTATTCCACTATTCCCTTGCGCATAGTAAAAAGAAAATCTGTTTTTTTTAATTGGGTTCGGTCAAGCCACCAAACCCAGGGGGGAGGAGGAGGAGCCCCCCCAAGGATATTGACACCCTAAATAGGGCATGGCTCGATACAAGAATCAGTTGATAGCGAATATCACTAATAGCTCCAATTAATGAAGAGGCAACAAGTAAGTTGTCAATCCTAGCGTATGAGGCATGTGCATGGGAGTAAAAGCTATACTCTTGCATGGTGGGGTTGGTCTGTCTCCAGCAATCCACTAGTGTGTAAGTGTGCATCAGCACTTCTAGTGCCTTAACGATCTGGTTCGGGAAAGAAAGTGGGGTTGAACATGTCCAGGACTGAGTCTAAAACACAATTCAAGTCACCATCGAATAGCCATGGCCCTGGTAGTCCTATGATGTTTAGTTGTAACTTGGGGTAAAAGGAGGGATCATCAATATTTGGGCCGTAAACTGAACCCACCGAAAAGGTCAGCCCATTGTGCATCTTGACGTGTAGTAGGGTATAATGCCTATTGCGGTCAATCTTGGTGTCCATCACCTCCCCTGGGAATTTTGGCTTGAGCCAGAATGCAGTACCTCTTGCTTTAGCATTGAAACATAATCTGTACCAAGTCCCTCCCCACCCTTTAGTTATCTTATCCATGTACCCTTCTGTCATATGCATTTCTTGCAGCAGTAAAATGCCACTTTTTAGTTTCTTTACTCTGCCATGTACTCTTTCATACTTAACCACACTGTTTAATTCATTGACATTCCAAGTTATTATATTAAGCTTGTCATCCGTTTTTAGCATGTGCGTCATTTACTCCACCAGGTCTCCAACCAGTACTAGCTTTATATGATGGGCTGTTGGTAACAATGCAAATTACAAACATACTTGTGCAAGCAAAAAAGACCTCCATATTTTTTAACTTTAAAACTACCCCCCACAACACCAAATAACCAGAAAACATGAAACTTAAACATCTTGAAAAACTGCCACCCACCCCAACCCTAGCCATGTTCCCACTGACCTGGAACAACTTCCCCAGTAAACACCTATGGTGGATTTGGTGACACATAGTTTGTATGGGGCACCATAGTACATATAATTTAACAAAGAATTATCTAACACAGCTAAAATTAATAACAAAAGGAGTTTTCATCTGCTTGCAATATGGGAGCAGAGGCCCATTCCAGGAACTCACAAACTAAGTTTTTGGTTGGGCAACCTGACCCACATGGCACATCAGGTATATCAATATAATGTTCTTTGGGACAAGCCATCCCCAGAGTATGACCACCCATTAGGGAACTTGAGTGCCATCCTGCTGCCCCTCCTCCTGCAATATTCCCACAGGAGCATGTGTTTCCAGGGTCGACTGGCAGCTGTTTTGGCATCTAGTTCCCCATGTAAATCCTGGCACCAGGCCATTCTGTGGTGGGACCATCACTCCCACCCGTATGATGTGGCATTTCTTATAGGATGGGGGAAAGGACGCAAATCTGTACACCAGCCAGGCAGACAGGGCAAACCAGGGAGCAGTTTGAATCAAGTGCATGCCCCGGTGAACCGATGTATAAGGGATGCATCTAGGGCTTACGAGTAACTCCCCTCTAATAACAGACTAAAACCCTTGCCTACACCAGAATGAAACATTACCCCAGCAAAGGTTTAAATACCAAAGTTTTAACAACAACAAAGGTAGGATCCTCAGTGAGGATCACACCACAGTAATAACATCATGAAGTAGAGCTTTGTGCTTGTTAAGACAGTTACTATAGATGTTGACTGTGCTGCTGGCCAATGACCGAAATCAGAGTCTACTCCTGCTGGCACCCACAGCCCGGTGTGACAGAATCTCATGGTCAGAGGGCATTCATTGAGGTGGAAAAGGATGCACAACTCTTTCTGGCATGGTGACAGATAGCAATACCATACACAGCCCATTTTCTCAGAAAAAACTGCAACAGATAACAGCCCCCCCCCAGCACACCACATTGACATTTTAGACTAGTTCCCAAGAGATGAGAGAGATTATCAAAAATCAATTAGGGAAACAAGTGGCCAGTGTCTGGGAAGTGAAGGATCCCCAAAACAAAGCCGAGTCATCCTGAGTGGTATATTTGCAGTCACTGCACCTTGATAGTAGCGCTCTCTAGTCCCCTCAAATAGACAGTGTTTAAATAGGGATGAGTAAATGGTGGACAGTTGCAGTGGCCGAATGCAATGAACAGCATTGTCTATAGGCTAACTACATCAGAAGGAACTTCAGCCACCCAGCTGGCTTCTGAACATTTTCAGATCTTAGGTGTTCTTCGCTGAATGAGAGGATCCCAGTTTGACTCCCATCACTGGGGGTAACGGTCTGGAAAAAATATTCCAATAAGGGGCAGTGCCAGGAATCTGGGTGGATGGTAGGAGAGTTGTGATCAAATTTGTGATCTGGAAAGGATCTCTTTCTTGCTATCTATTGGCATCAAGGACCCAAAGTGCAGAATGGCTAAACGGTATCAACGGCCAAGCACTAGTTGCATTTAAGTGGTGAGCTAGTCGGAGAATCCATCAGACATTTGTGAGTGCATATAGGAGAGGCACCATTGTGTACAGTTAAATACAGTGCTCTTAAATTGCAGTCATAGTAATGGTGTCCTCCCTAACCCTCACGCCAGTGGGACCCCTGGTTCAAAAAACAAACATGCAGGTGAGAAAGTAAGAACCAATTTCTTACAGTTACACGAGAATGAGGAAAGAAGGAACCACCAATATGTTCAAGTATGATATTCAGATTTAAAATTTCAATAGCATTCTCAGTGCCCCCACCCCACCCTCTGGACTCATGGCTGAGACATTGCACAGATATAGAATCAGTTATCAACACCAGCTTGTCTTTGACAACAGGGGAAAGAGGCAGCACCCAGGCAAACATTGAGTTACAAAGATGTTAAAATAAAATCGTAGTTATAAAATGGTATAAAAATCCAGAAACCTGATTAGCTGAGAAGCTGGAACCCAGTGCTGATACCCCAGCACAACCACACTGGAAGAAGATCCAGCAGCCTCTTCAAAATCAAATCAATACTACTATACATCCTGACTGCCATCATAAATGTGGCTGTCACCTTTACTCACTATAAACCTTCAACTAGGCCCTAAAAATAAAAGTACCTTAAATTTAAAGAGATAATAATTAAATGTTATTTGCCTTCATAATTTTCTTCTTACACAGACACATAACTCAAAAATGAAGTGCTTCAGTACCTACAATTTTAATTTATGGTGTTTCATTGCTAACTATAAAAATCCCCTCCTATCCTCACCTGCTTACTGGGAAAGTCTGTGTCTGCTACAGATAAAACAAAAGCCCTAGTTCCATCTGAGGCCTTCTGTTGTATGATGGTGGGGGTGAACATTCTGCCAGTAGAACTGAGAAGAGATTTGAATTCTTGGATTCCATACATAGTAAACATTCCATCTCTTGAATTCAAACCCAAAACAAGTATCTTAAATTGCCTTCTTGGATACTTTGCACTTTAATATCTTTGCAACCGTTCAGCAGATTTACATAACATTTTGCATGCCTTGTCTTGGGGGGTAGATCTCTCGATGTGCCAAGTTCCAGTCTGGTTAGATATGCAGATTGCAAGATTCAGGGAATGAAATAATTTAAAATTGCCCTTTAAAACTGATTTTTTTGTCTTTGTCTAGCGCCCAGACAGTTTGGAATTTTGGTCTGAAATTTTAGGGTAGGAAGGCTTGGCCCATAAATGTGACATTCACTGGTTTGGTTAAAAATATTAATCAGTTCAGCAGGAAACAGATAGTCAACCTTTGAGCAAGGAGGGTAACCTCAGTCAAGGTACACAAACCACTCTATTAGAGCCACAACTGTGCATCTACTAGCTACTGCCAGACTGCAAGCACAGAACATTATTGTATTCACAGGGCACAGATCAGAAGCTAGCTTAGAAGCTATTGGAGTGCCTATGACAAAGACCAGAAAAAGTGAAGTGGACTCTTGGCACACATTACAAAAGAAAATCAGCAGATGGAATCTTCAAGCAAGAATCAAGAAATGGAGCCTACAAGCAAGAAACAGAAGCTGGACCCTGAAAATGAGTTCACTGACGAAGTGTTTTCAGAGGGTTTTTTGTTTGTTATTTTGACTGCCTCCCAAAAAAGTAGTGCATCATGTAATTCTGAGTAATTTATTATTTTGACCATCCCAAACAGTGTAATTAGGGATTATTTTTCTCTCTTTAAAGAAATTCTCTAGTCTTTAAATCAATGTTAAAAATTTTACAAATGTAAGCTACTTGTTGGTGTCATTTTTCCTAATCATAGCCCATTTTATAACTGCAATAAGACAGTCCAGGGTGTTGGTTGTTCTGTGATAATCACATGCTTAGTGCAGAAGGACACTTGGCCTTCAGCCTCATGCTTTACCATACACCTAGGCATGTGGTTATCACAGAACAACCAAAACCCTATTGTATCTTATTGCTTTTTTTAACTTTATTTATGCCCGGACTCCTACGAGGCATCCTTTGGAGGAGCCCACGATCCTGCCCCTATTACTCCCCGCAGTGACCAGCCACCATCGGATCACCCTCTCAGAGGAACTTCCCAGCATTCCGGATCACCCCAAGAACAGGGCCCGCCTGCCCTGGCGGCTCTTTACTTAAGTTAGAGGGTCCATCCTCCGAGAGGTTGGCCTGAATCCCTCGATATGACATGGCCCTGCATTGAGGATGAGAGGGAGATCACAGGAGCCCTCGTCATCTCTCGGGAGCCAGGACATTTTAGTATTGTCCCATTCCTATTCCTCAGACGCGCTCACAAGGCAATGTAATGCCGTGACTCTGCCAACCCCTGGCGTTCACCGTGCTTGCCCATTTGGTGCACCCTGGCCACCACCAGAGGTCACTCAGAGAGCGAGCAACACTCCACTTCTCCCTCGAAGAGAGACAGTCCTTCGGACGCTCGATCTCTTCCCCGCCAACCCCCGCGACTCCTGACTGGTTCCCCGAATCCTGTCACCAGTGTGGCGTGGAGGTGTGTGCCAATGCCTCAACCTCAGCACCACTGGGCGGTATATCTTATTGCTTACTTGATGCGGTGCCTCCCTCACCTTTTGCAAGCTGGGCCTCATGGTAGGAGAGAAAACATCTTACCTCCCTTTGGTCAGGTTAAAGACCTAGTTCTCTGTACACTCCATCTGCCCTCTGATGCTGCCTCCTGCAAGCTGAGATATTGTTCAGTGTTTCTTGGGTCAGTAAAGAAGTTTGGGAGTCTGCCCGGTCATGAATCTGTCAAGCGAGATTGGTAGAAATGAGCAAATTCCCATTCTTTGGTGTGCATGGCAGCCTTATCTTCACTATATTGCTGCCGTCACCCCTGGAGCTCTCTGCTATAATGCCAAAATACAACAAGCTGAGCATTATCCAGCATAATGGGGCAGTATTTCTTGGCTGCCCTTAGCACTTCTTCTTTGTCAGCATAACGCAAGTATTTTATTAAAAATGCCTCAGTCTGTCTCCGCTGCTGGGCCTGGGGCCAATCTGATGGGTACACTCTGATTTCAAATGCCAGCCCATGGTCCCACAGTCCCAAATGCTCAGCAAAGATTGTTTGCACCACTGGCCAGGGTCCTTGCCCTACATTCCCTCCAGCACAGAAACATAGAAAATAGACTTTGACTGCAGATAAGGACTGCTTGGCCCACCTAGTCTGCTCATTTCCCTACCTATTGGATAAGCTGCAGACTCTAGTCAACCAACAGCCTACTTCCTCCTACCCCCCCACTAGCCCCAATCCTACAAGCCATAAGTTGGACCTCCGACTCCGATTCTCTATGTCATCCAGTTTCAACTTAAGTTTGATCACTTCTGACAGCAATTTCTCTTTATCCGTCACAGCTCCAACTTGCTTGTCTTATAAGTCATTGACTCACTGCTCTGCTTCAATTAACTGCATGCCATACATGCCGATCATCTTAAGCAGGGCTTGCACAGTGTTCTGCACATGTATGATTTGTACAGAAATTTTTTCAAATCCTGCCCTCATTTCATTCTGACATGTTGGTGATCACTGTGATGAGTTGCCTGCCACTTTGCTGTTCGGCCGTGTGATTCCCACCCGATGCCATGCCTCTGGTTCGGATACAGCCTTTTTGAGGGTAGTTGGTTGAACTTTGTGCAGCAAGCAAAGATCCAAAATTAAGCAGAGCTTGCTTCTTGTTCGATTTCTGGAGTACCATCAGGATTGTCCACATCTTAGTTAGAAATTCAGATTGCAGTTGTGAGTTCAAGACAGAGTTTTAGCTTGAATTTCGTGGTGCCCAAGGGAGCAGCTCTAAAAGGCAACCACCACCTTGCTTGGCCAAGCTACACCCCTATTCAAACTCATTTTAATAGTCCCAATAATCAAAATAGTATATAAAAAAAACAATAGGGTGCACCATATTAAATTCTTTTATTTTTGGTAAGTAAATCATCTCCCATTTTATCGGGTTAAGGTGGCTATCCCAAAGAATCTGAAAAAAATGCTAAGAATTTATGTTTCTAATTGCAGTGGTTGTGGGGGGGAATGTAACTTAAATACGTAAGAATAAGCAAAAGAAATTGTCAGATAATAGAGATCCATTTTCCTTTGCTAGTCTCCATGATTTCCATCTAGTGATCTTTTCTCACATATTACTAATGTCTCTTCCTGTTTAGTTTTGCCATATCTCCTTTACCAAATGTTATACTTAAAGTCTCAGCTGATCCTTACTCACTGCAATTTCAGTTACTGAATACTGAAAAAGGAGTCAGGGCCCAAAACAATCCTCTCACTTTTCTGTAAATTTAATCTCGGCGAGAGACTTCTGAGTGATGATTGTATACATCCAGTGCTAACTGTCCAGACACTGGGTCCGCTATAAACAGACAAACATTATCTGCATATGCCATAATTTTAACAAGGTCCTTCCCTAGAGGTCCCTCAATCCATTTTATCCTAGGATCTAACCAAACTTTTCTTAATATCAGATCTAAAGTGAAAATATATGAAAGGGCACTTAAGGGGCACTTTGCTGAACTCCTACCTAACTAGAATTCATTTCTGAAAATGATCTTTTATGAAGGGATACTTCTGCTGTTGAATATAGCAATCTTACCTAACACAAAACTCATCAGTATTCCACAAAGTTGTAGTACTGAAAACAGATGCTAATGGGTCACTCTGTAAAAAGCTTTGTTCTCGTCTAAGGAAAGAAGAAAGTCAGATACACTGTTTGAGTTAGTGTATTCCTTTAGGCCTTTACTGTAGGCTGTTGACTCGGTGCCCCACAAAAGGTTGATCAGGAAATTGATGGATCTTGGGGTTGGGGAAGAGATGGCCAGATGGGTGGTAAACTGGCTGTGGGACAGAACCCAGAGGGTGGTTGTGGGGGGAGAGTTATCTGGCACTAGAGTTGTAACCAGTGGGGTCTTGCAGGGCTTGGTACTGGGGCTAATGTTGTTCAATGTCTTCATCAATGACATTGGAGATGGCATTAAGGGCAAAACATGCCTATTCATGGATAACACCAAGCTCTGTGGAAGAGTGACACAGCTGAAGGAATACAGGACCTACAGAAAGATCTGGAAAGGCTGTAGAAGTGGTCCAGGACCTGGAAGATTGACTTCAATGCCATGAAATGCAAAGTTAGCATATTGAGCCAAGAATCCCAGGACAGAGCACTACAAGGATGGAGTCCGAGTATCTGCATAACAGGAGGAGAAGGACCTGGGAGTGATGATCACTAGTGACCTGAAGCACTCCATGCAGTGCAAGAAAGCAGCAGCAAAAGCAAATGAGATGCTAGGATGCATATCTAGGTGGATCAGTAGTAGGGGAGTGGAGGTTATAATTCCCTTTAGATCCCTGGTAAGGCCACATCTAGAGTAAAGAGTTCAGTACTGGTGCCTACATCTCAAAAAGGACATTAACCTGCTGGAGAAGGTCCAGAAGAGGGCTACAAAGATGATAGTGGGTCAGCAGGTAAGGCATATGAGAGAAATTGAGGGCACTGAACATGTACTCACTGAAAGACAGGGATAGAGAGAGAGAGGGACATGATTGGGACCTTCAAGTACTTGAAAGGAATAAATAAGGTTGATAAGGAGAGCCTCTTTAGGCTGAGTGGCAACCATAACATGAGGGCATAGTCTTAAGCTGGAGGGTGGGAGGTTTAGGAAGGAGGTCAAGAAGCACTTCTTCACAGAGAGGGTGGTGGACACTTACAATGTGCTGCCGAAGAGGTAATTTCATTGAAGACAGTGGGTAGCTTTTAAGAGAGGCTGGGATAGGCATGGGAGAAGGTAAGGATCATGGGTAGAGAGGATGGGAGAGGAATGGGAGGGAGGGCAGGGACATTAGCTCAAGTTGTGAACCCTGTAATATGAGCAGACTTGATAGACCAAATGGCCTTCTTCTGCTTCTGACTTTCTTGTATGTCTGTAATGTATCCATAATTCTTCTAGTCTTGATAGATCATGTCTGAATTGGTAAAATTTAGGAACCAGACACTTTAACTAAACTATTATTTAAAATTTTAGGAGAATTCTAAAATTATAGTTTAATAAACAGATTGGTCACTAATTATTTAAATCCTGTTTCTATCCTTTTTTAAATAAATAAATAAAAGTTCCTTCAGTAAGTGAAGAAGACACAGTACAGTCATTCTTGAATGTACAGTATATGATTGAATTGCACTAATAACAATTATTCTGTATAAGAAAAGCATTTATAAAAAGTGTTTGGCAACCATCTTTGACTGGAGATGCCCTATTCTTTAGATTTGGCAGCATCCCTAAGATTTCCTTTTTAGTAAAGGGCTTACACAGTTCCTCACTTTCGTTTATTGATATGAGGTCTGGAAACTTGGCCAAGAAGCTACTTACTGGGACCAAAATAGATGCACAGGCCTAAAATGTATCCTATATGAATCACCTTTAAAGATAATAACACTGGAAGGTCAGGATTCACCTTTCCTGAACTATCTGTTAATTTCTTAATTATAGATTGATCAGTTCTCTCTCTGCATGTAATAAGGGGGTCTCCTATGGAGACTATTGTGTGCCACACCTTAATTCTGCATCTAAACTAGCTGATCTATCATACTGATAATTGCACATCACTAGTTTCTGCTGTTGTATTTGTTCATAAAAATCTCCTTTGTCAGTGGCAGCTGCTGTCAGCACTTTATTCAGTTGATTTCTCAAATCCAAATGCTTTAGATACTTTGTCCTGGTTTGTTGCCTCCCAAAAGCTTGAAATCATATCCTGATATCATTTTTTTTTCTCTTCCCACCATTCTAATGGATTATCATAACAGTATCTGACAGATTCCCTGGCTTGAAATCATGTCTTCATACCTACCTGTACCTTAGGATCTAACAAAATGGAGGGATTTAACCTCCATCTATTACTGAATTCATCCTGTTTGTGTCTAAAAGCAACCAAACCAGACAGTAACAGATGGTATGAAAATTCCACCGGAGTTGTCTTACATTCTTTAATTGCAAGATGGGAAGAAAGGAACCAATAATCTATTCTGTTCACTGCTTGTTTTTTAAAGCTGCACCCCAGACTGTGATTGATTCCTAAAACCATCAATCAAACCAGCTGTGGTCCCCTTTTTATTTAAAACTATAGCCACAATATGCTTTTCCCCCATTACCTGCCTTATTGCAATATCTAGCCCACAGTTGAAATCACCTTTTAATAAAACCATCCGAGCAGTAAAAAGATAAAGAAGAATTGTTTCAAAAAGCAGCACCTGACCTGCCTTCATCTGTGAGGTATATATATTGAGTCAAATGAATACATACATTGACACACCTTCGATTATGTCCTGCCCATTTCCAATCCAGAGCAAGGCTCCACCTGGACTAATGTCAACTAATTTATCAATTGAAACATGTGTCCCCTTAAATAATATTCCTACTGCATCTGCCTTATCCTCACCAAAGGACCAAAAGAACAGCCTCCATGGCCACCCCTTTTTCCACTGGCTCATATCATAAAGAGTGACCATCCAAGTTTCCTGCAAAAATCTAATTTGGAAGCCCTCTTCCTGGAATACTGAAACAATGGCTGCTCTCCTCTGCTGGTTCATTAAACTATGGACATTTAAGGAAGTCATTCTCAACTAATCCATTGATCCAAAAATGAACAAATCCATCAAGTAACTCTATCTCCCTTAATTGACTTCTTCCGCTGTTTCTTTCACTCTTTGACAGTGGAAATTTCTACATCAGATATTGACTGAAAAAGAGAGGACCTTGAAGAAAATGCATCAGAATCTTCCTCTTCTAAATCAGAAGCACTCTAGTTTCTATGATCTTGTAACACTGAACATTTGGTGTACAAAGGGACTATGTCACCATCTAGTAATGTTTTGCTAGTTGTTAGCTTCTTCTAGTGGACATGGGGCTGATTCTGTTGGAGAGGACATTCTTGCTGTTTCCATTCCTGAATTCTGGACAGCTTCTGTTTCCAGAGCAGCACAACTGTTGGGAAGGTGGGCAATACCTTTTTCAGTCTGCACCAGTATGACACAGAACCTCCATACCCCATTCCAAATGAATTCTATTTATTTATTTTTATTTATTTACTGAAATCTTTGATGACACCTGTGAGCAGATGCTCATCGAAAGGTTCCACATCAGATACATTAACACAAGAAGACACAATATAGTTACAGTAAATTATACATTCAGAGTGCAAAAGAATTCAACAGTGCACGGGTTGCAATGACAAACAGTTACACAAATTGTGCTAAGGCATAGTATATGGTATCCCAGTGTACTGTGGAAGAAAGAGAGAGAGAGAGAGAGAGAGAGAGAGAGAGATGTAGAGGCAGACTGTTAGGGTGAGGTAGGGAGGAGCAGTGGGAGCTGGGATAGGAAGGGTAGAGGGAAAGAAAAGAGCCAAGGGGTAGGGGATGGGAGGCAAGTGCTAGGGCAAAAGGGGGTGGGAGGCAAGTGCTTGGGCAAAGTCTTAACTTGGCGGGTTAGGAGTTGGAAGTGCTGAGGCAGACTAAAACTGCAGGTGCAGACTAGTGGGGGCACCTACAGGTACTATTGTCAGTGAGATGCTGATGGAGTTTGCTCTTACAGGAAACAAGGGTTGTGGCTCCAGCTATGTTAGGTGGTAGATCAGTTGTCTACAGAGGGGCCCAGTGAGCAAAGGATCACTGAGCCATAGTTGTGCAGCACCTGGGCACAAGGAGTACTTGTGTAGTCGAGCTCCTGGCATGACTAACATGTATAGGTGGTGATAGAAGGCTCAGAACCCCCTGAGGAAGTAAGTTTAGTGAGACCTTTTGTGTGAGTAGGCAGGCTTGATAAAGTATTCTGTACATCAATTGAAGCCAGCCCAATAGCACATAAAACTCACAGGAGTGGGTGAGTTTTGGGGCATTAGTGAGCAGGTGGCAGGCCTTGTTTAAGGCTGTTGAGAGGCATTGGAGCACTGTGTCAGTAGTGGAGCCATAGACAGCTAAGCCATAGTCAATCAAGGTGATAAGTGACCTGTTAATTGCCAAGTTCAGAGTTTCATAGGTCAAGCAATGTCTGTGCCTGCAGAGGATACTGATCCTGGTGTTAAAGGCTTTGGCCATAATGTCAGTGTGTGGTGTGTAAGACAGGGCAGTGTCCAGTGTGATTCCCAGGTACTTGAAATGGGGACTAGTTCCATGGCGTTACTGGAGAAATTCTGAATTGCCAGAGAATAGCCCTTTAACTTGTTTTGGGTTGTATGAAGAGTATGATCTTGGTCTCTTTATAGCTGATGACCAGTTTTTGCTCTTTGAAACATTTTTCAGCTGCTGCAAAGCCACTCTGGAGGTCATATTCCAGCAGTGCGGGGTTGAGGTTGCTAGTAAAGATCACCTCATCATCTGTGTAGGAGAGCATGCTACCATTGCAAGCAGCAGGGAGGTTGTTTAGGAAGACACTGAAGAGTAACAGACTGTATATGAATCCTTGTGGTACCCAATCTGTCCGTTTGACTTTCTGATAGGATGTCCCTGATCTTTACTTGCTGTGATCACAGGTTATGGTAGCTAGAAAACGTGCTATCGTTTCTAGGACTAGCCCTTGTCCAAGAACTGTTCAAGGAGGAGGGCATGATGGACTATGTCAAATGCCTTGATAGGTCAACAAAGCTCCCTACAATATGCCCTTGTCAAGAGCACTATGTAGAAATCCAGTAAATTCCAGGAGAGGCATGATGGTAATATGGCTGGCTCAGAAACCATGCTGTTCTGGGCACAGGAGCTGATATTGATTGAAGTACTCCACAAACTGGTTAGCCTCAATCCTTTCAAGGGCTTTGGAGAGCGGGGGAAGTATAGTGATCAGCCTGTAGTTGTTTCTTTTTTTTCACATGGAGTGTACTTTATTGGTATTTTTAAATACAATGATAAACCACCCAAAAGGAAAACAAAAGAAGACCAAAAATATAACGAATGTCACCTGTGACCATTGCAACCATTCATGGTTAATACAGAAAGCTAAGATGACAGTAATATTCACTTTTACACCCCCTCACATGTGAACTCCACACCCCCAACCAAGCCAACCCTCTTACCTACCCTCCCTGGTCCGGAGGAGAAATAACATAAATCTAATATTTCTGGAACTTAAAGTAAGAAAAAAAATTAACCCTAGGACATGCTAGGCTTTGGATAGTTGTATAATGAATATATTCAGATCCACAGATTAAATGACCAAATAGCTTTTCCATCACGTAATAAATCAAGATACAATTGTCATTGTGCCCAATTCAAGCAATGAACCATGTCCTTGGGTTGCATCCATAAAATTAAGATAGATAAGTACCCTATATTGGCTGGAGACTATCCAAAAGCAAAGAAAACTAGAACTTTATTGGGTTAGTATGACATATAAAGGTTCCCATATCTTATTATATCTGTTGAGGTGATCTGTCCTGCTGGCGATGATCCACGTAGCTTGTAATGCAAAGAGGATTTCTCTAAGCCACTCCAAACATTGGGGAACTGAAGTATCACACCAATGCTGTAAAATAACTTTTTTGTCACAGAGTCTGTAGTTGGTTTGAAGAGACCGGTCACCATTTTTGTGTACCAGGGTTACTGTGGCAGCTTTCCAGATTTGGGGGCATTTGGAGTGGCAGAGGGACAGATTAATTATCTTAGTCAGTGGACCAAGTACTTTGTCTAGTGTTTGTCGAACACATTTTAGGTTCAGAGAGTCTCCACCATGCCTTGATTTGCCAAGGGCTTTTTCAAGGTATTTTCTAGCAGCGGCTTCAGAGACCAGTTTGAAATGGAAGAGTGGCCAGTTTGGTTGCACAAGGGTCTTCTCACTGCCTCCTGGAGCAGGGGTATTGAAGAAGTTCGATGAGAGCACACTACTGAGATCTGAGATGGCATGGTTCAGAGAGTTAGTGATGAGCAGAGGGTCCAAGGTAGGGACATTCTCAACATTTAACATGGTTGGGGCTATTTTAGGGTCCTTCCCAGTGATATCATTTAGATTTGCCCAGAACGATTTGCTGCTAATCCAGGTGTTAGTGAGCGATTCCTTGTAGAATTTGCTTTTAGTCTTATGGACTGCCTTTGTGTATTCATTGCGGGCCTTTTTATACCTTTGTATGTTAGTTGGTGTGCCATCTGCCCGTGCTGTTTGTCAGAGTTGGTCTCTTGCGTTTAGTTGTGCTAGTAGTTCTGGCATAATCCAGGGATTTATAGGTTCTCTGGTTTTTATCTTTGTGACAGGAGTATGTTTGTCACAGGCCACATTGAATTTTGAGGTAAAGAGACCTAGTGCAGTGTCCACATCTGTGGTTCCATACAGGTCCGACCAGTCCTGCTGCTTTAGGTGTTTTTTTACGGTTCTGGCAGGGGGTTTGTGGTAGTTGTTCCAGAGGAAACTGACAAGGGACTGGTCACTCAATGAGTCTGAGAGCATGGGACTGTGGGAAGGGTGGTTTGGGAGAACCCAGTCCAGAAGTGTGCTGGTGCCCATCTTGTAATTGGTTCGAGTCAACACATACACCAGTTGCGGGAAGTGGATTGTGGCAAGGCTAAATTTGATGGTGTTAGCAGCAGGTGAGACCCAGCTGATAGTGAAGTCTCCAGCTGCATTGTTTCAAAATTTAGGCTCAGGGTGTTGATGTAGTCCAGTAGGTTGTTGATGCCAGGTGTGGTCTGCTTAGGTGGGATGTATATGGACAGTAGGGTGAGCACACTGTTGTGTGCTCCTAGCACTAGTTTGATGGATAGTACTTGGAGATTGTCATTGCTGGGTGGTAGGGGTATGACATATCCCTTGAGTGTATTTCTGGTGTAAATGACACATCCTCCACCTCTTTTCAAGCACTGGTCCTGTTGGTACAGTCAGGCAGGGATATGGTAGTATCTGATATTTTCAGGGAAAACCATATTTCCACAGCAGTTATGAGATCAGGATGGTATTGAGAGACCCAGGCCTTGAGGCGGTCCATTTTTGGGATGAGTCTGCAGATGCTTAGGGATGAGAATATGAGACCTGTAGTTTTACACTGTCTAGCACTGAGAGTCGTTGGAGGGTCAGGGTTGGGTTGTACATTGCCAGACATCAGGAGAAGGAGAAGCAAGAACAGTCTTAGGAGCTGTTCCAGTATTAGTTTTTCTGTCGCTGCCTTTACTCATTTGCTGGGCAACTGTGTTTTCATTTTGTGACTGTTGCCCGAAGGTAGGAGTAGTAGTAACAACACATGACTAATGTGGTCCAGTAAGAGTTTAAATTTTCTTGACTGTTGCATTTTGCTGGATGCAAGTACTTCAGTGGTGCTAAAGAGGGCAAATAATCCAGGGATAATTGATACCAAGGAGGGATCTTTTGGGTGACATCACTATGACCAGGTCCTGGGATGCCCATGCTGGGTGTAGCTTTTGGACCACTGGTAGGGAGAGGTGATTGAGACATACACATTAAGGACTTAAAGATGAACCAGCATAATATTCTGTGGTGATTTGCATATGCAGTTCATGATGCTTTGCATTGTGGGGCATGTGTGATTTTGTAATTCACATTAAGGACTGTCTTCTGGTGGTTTAGATGGGAGGAAGGAAGCAACCTGGTGCACAGAGGTCCCATTGAGGATAACAGAATGAGTATGATGATGATGCATAATATGGTCCCAGAGGTCCTAATCGACATTGTGATGCACACACCTCAGGAATGGGGTACTACACTTTAAGAGAGAGAGAGAGAGAGAGAGAAAAAGTGAAACCTGAGAGAAGTAGGAGCAGGTCACTGGGATAGAGAAAGTGTATTTAATAAAGGAAGGAGGTGGGGGAGGTGGGTGAAAAAACACCCAGCAACTCCCAGAGAGTGACACAGAGAAAGAGCTGCAGTGATTCCAGCTCTTCACCCTGCTTAAGGACTTTCCCCAAGGTAATGAAATGAAAATAGGGACAGTCTATAATTGGTTCTGGGGCCCTCAGTACATGACAGCACTGCTACAAACAACAAGCATTTGTCAATGCCGAATGTTTGCTTTTTGGCACTGGCATTGGTAGTGTATGAGTTACACAGCTGTATAATAGGAATGGCAGTAAAGTATTGAACTGAAGCCAACCCCACCACCACCCTGCAGATACTGACAGGCATTAGGGTGTGCCTTTGGGTTATCAGGCATAACAGCCCGCCATTTCACACATACCCTACCCTGCAGACATCAACAAGTGCCACAGTGTGCCTTGAGGTCTTTGGCCCTTTTGTTCACTCCATTCCATTAGGAAATATGGTGAGATGGGTGCAGTGTAGGAGAATGGGGTGAACTTGGGGCTGAAGAGTCCAAGGCACATCTCGATGCCGCTCTCTGGCTGCAGGGTGTGGGTAGAATGGTATAAGCATTACAGGCGACAGTCCCAAGTCACACCCTTGATGCCTGGCAGTCTCTACAGGGTGGGGCATTATGTCAGAAACCCTAATGCCTCAGGCGTACGTTGGTATTTTCACTCCAAATTTTCAACGCGTTTTTTTTGTGACCCCTACCTTATGAACAGTGGCAATATCCATTTGTTAGCTGAAAACTTGATTTTGCACAGCGGCTATGACATTTGGCACCACAGGTGCGAAAACACATTTTGAACAGGATGTGAAAAATGACAGCTGTACTGTTCATGAAGAGGTGTAAAAAATGGCAATGTTGAAAATCTGCAGTGAAAATATTAAAAACTGGTGAAGTCATGAGCGTGTGTAGAAACTGCGCATAGCACACCTCGTATTGTAATTAGTTTGGGGATTTTTACAGTTTATCAACACAGGCATTTTGGGACTTCCACTCATGAACAGTGTCACTGTGATTTTCTTAATCTGTCCCGAACAGTGATTTCCCACAGCGACCATGTTTTCTGCACTGGAGGTGCAAAACACATTTAGCCATGGTGTGAAAAATGACAGCTGTACTGTTCATAAGGAAGTGTGGAAAAATGCCAGTGGTGAAAATCTGGGCTGAAAATATTTCAAATTCATGAACTTAAAAGGGTGCGTGGAAACTGCACAATGCTCGCTCGTAACACAGTCATTTTATGGAATTTTGTCACCAAATTTTTAACATAGTCATTTTAAGACCTCTGCTCATGAACAGTGTTACTGTGATTTTCTTAATCTGTCCCGGACATTGATTTTGCACATCGACTGTGCCATTGTGCACTACATGCACGTAAACACATTCTGAGCAAGATGTGAAAAATGATAGCTGTACTGCACATAAGGAGGTGTGGTAAAATGGCAATGTTGAAAATCTGGAGTGAAAATATTAAAAATTTTCAAACTTAAGAGTGTGCGTAGGAACTCTGCAATGCACGCTCATAAATTAGTCATTTAAGGGAGTTATTTTACCAAATTTTCAACATAGGGTTTTTGGGGGCCTACCTCATGAACTGTGACACTGTCGTTTCATGAATAAGTCCCGAAAGATGGTTCCATGCAGTGACCACAAAATCACCTTTCAGGGCTGATTAATGGCATGACAGTGCCAGAATTCATGAGGAGGGGTCCCAAAAACCCCATGTTGAAAATTTGGTGCCAAAATTCAAATAAACACCTGAGATATTCATCTAAGTTGAAAAACCCCTATTTATTCCATTATAAAGCTTACCAGCATTTCCTTAGTTCTCGGTCGGCTTTGAAGAGTGCAGACGTGTTCCCGGTCCACCGAAGATCATCACGCCGGCCTCGGGAGGTAAGTATGGGGTGAGGTGGGGGTGTGGGGAAGCAGGGTGCACAGAGGGTGGGCACTGTTGGGGGGTCAAGACAGTTAGCGAGGCACCATTTTTTCTTACAGGGCATGTTTGTTTTTAAAGATGATGCAGGACTTTTACCATGCTGGGGTGGGCTCCCAGCGTGGCACCTGGAAGTCTGTTGAGGGGATACAGTGGAGCCGATGGGGATTGGGCACCTCTGTCAGCCTTACGGAACTGTTATCACACTGGGGTGAGCTCCCAGCATGGCACCTGGAACTCTGCTGGGGAAGGGGAGCGTAGCCGACGGGGGATTGGGCACTCCCGTCAGCCATACAGTGTGTGTGGTGGGGGGGAGTGCATGAGCATGCTGGTGTGGGCTCCCAGCGTGCTACTTGTTATGGGATGGAGCTGTCTATGACAGCTAATTCAGTGCAGTGCCGACGTTTAGGCACTTTGCATACTGCCAACGTGGCAGTATGCAAATTGCCTACATGTTACCACTACTGACTGCAGCAGTTTTCTGCCTTCAACTGTATGCCACTGCATCTGAAGGGCTGTCATAGACAGCTCGGACATTCATTGGCGGGTCACCTGCAAAAGGCAGCAGGGCATTGGAAGTGGGGAAGGCACACCTACAAATTCTCATATGGTTGCATTATGTTTCTTGTGCATGCGTGCAAGCAAACATAAAAATGAATATCCCTTACATGTACTCCCTCATTTTGGAGCATGATTATGATGGTTTCAATAGCTGGTTTTGTAAGGGGAATAGCAAGAAACAGAGCTCATAACAGAGTATTTTAAGTAGACTGTATTTAAGACGATATGGGTCAAAACTCTGAGGGTTTTAAAACTTAAATCATAATTGTCTTCTTCAGAAATAGGCTCAATTTTCAAAGAGCCTTAGATCGGCACACCATGTGCCAAACTGATAGCTGTGGCAACCTGGTGCACCACGGACCCTGCACCAGATTTTGCAACAAGAGGGATCCTGCACCAAAGTCCCAAAGTTTGCTGCAAGCTGACCTGTGTGCCGGATAAATGATGCATGGGAGGAAAATGCCATAAGCTGCAGGATGGGCTTGTGGCAGCAGTGGGCAGTGATGGCAACCTGCCGGCCAGTCACCCAGATGGCTGGAGAGTCATGTTGGTTGGGACATGGCTCACAGGGGTGGGACAGTTTGGGATGGGGTGTGGTAACAGCTCCCAATGGAGCCAGTGCACAGCCATCACCACACAGTACATGTCAGTGTGGGGGACAGACACACCTCTACCACCATGGGGGCTTTGAGGCTGGTACCTGCCACAGACCAGGGGTTGCTTTAGCAGTGGTCTGGCAGTTGTCAGGACTGTAAGAATGCCTTCATCGGGGCACAGTGTCACCCCCGACCGAACAATGGCTCCAGTAATAGCATGTGAAATGGTAGACCTAGCTCCGAACTGGGCTAACTGCAAAGGATCATGCATCCTTTGAGGGTCTTCTAAACTCCCACTTTAGGTGATACTGCAGTGCTGCCCTGGCACAAGGCTCATCCCACCATGGTGCACTGGTGCAGCCATCACAAGGACAGTGCAAGCCCAGTTTGTGCAGATGGTCCCCCAGGTAGTGCAGACTGCATTATAAAATCAAGACTGGCACAAGATGCAGCACAAGTAGCCATTTCTGTCATTTCTCCTTGATGCAAGCACCTTGCATCAGTCCCTTTGTTTTGAAAATAGGGCCCATTGTATTTTTATTTAACTGACTGGCCACAAACTCTCTATCAGGATGTTCCAACTTCCAATGTCTATGACAGAGGTAAACTTAATTTCCCCTGGGGGTAGGTTCTGTTCTGTCCTGAAAAAGACTAGCATAGGAAGGACCAGATGTTGTTATAGGATCTGAACTATCAGAATTACCCAAGTTGCCCTATCAGACCCTGTTATTTAGGTCACTTGGGGGGCCTGCTGTCCTAGTAAGAGGACTCCTGGTCAAGTGATCCTGTAGAAGTTGACAGCTGCTCATTTTCTCCATTTGTTCCTCTTGAAGAGATTGCAGAATTGAATCATTTGGATTAGATGCTCTAGCCTCTTGTTGTCTAGTATTCTCCAATGTCTGCCCCTCTCTGGGAGGGACAGATGTCATGGGGGTGGGAAGAAGAACTGGAGCTGGCTCATGTGAACCACTGTCTGAAGCAGACAATACTGTTGACACTATACCACTTATCCCTGTACCAGTGCCTTCCCTCACCTGCCCCTGTACTCCATCTCCTCGCTTTGTCCCATTCCCTCTGATACCTGAGTTTCTTGTGCTCTGTTCCCAGCTCTCTTGCTGACACTCCTGCTGTCCTCCTGTCTTCTGCAATTCATCTTCCAGAGCACCAGATATCTGTGGTATCTTTAATTGCAGTTCATGTTTCAAATGACTGGTATCCTGTCATGTTTCTATGGGCAAAAGCAACTGATCAGGCCTGTAAGTGTTGGGCTGCTGTACTATATCATTAATTGTAACTACATTCTGCATTGTTTCTTACAATGTCACTGAAGAAATCACATAGTTCTCATTTTCCAGAAATAGCTCTGCAGTCTTCTTTAGTCCTGAACCTCTGTCATGAGAGCACTCTCTTGATTTGCCAGCCATCCGATTAGCAAGGTTTTCTTTTGCCAGCAATAGAGTTGGGAGATTACCTGTAACAGGTAGTGGGAACTGCTGCCAAATCCTGCACTGGTGCAGTTTGAGTAACTGTAACAGTTTGGGGAGAGTGATTAGTGTCAGAAACATAGAAACATAGAATGTGACGGCAGATAAGTACCGCTTGGCCCACCCAGTCTGCCCATTTTCCTACCTAACAGATAAGCTGCAGATCCTAATTAACCAGCAGCTTACTTCCTCCTACCCCCCACTAGGACTGCCTTATGTCTGTCCCATGCATTCTTGAATTCCCCCACTGTTCTTGACTCCACAACCTCCTCAGGGAGGCTGTTCCATGCATCCACACCCTCTCTGTGAAAAATACTTCCTCACATTACCTCTGAGCTGTCCCCCATCTTCAAATTGTGTCCCCTTGTTCTTGCACATCTCTTTTCTGAAAGATGCTACCCTCTTGGACTTTGTTGATTCCCTTGAGGTACTTGAAAGTTTCTATCATGTCCCTCCTCCTTTCCTCAAGGGTATACATATTAAGCTCCTTTAGTCTTTCTTCAGATGTCTTCTGATGCAGACCCTGCACCATTTTTGGTTGCCCTCCTCAGGACAGCCTCCACTCTGTTTATGTCTTTGCGGAGATGGGGTCTCCAGAACTGCACACAGTACTCCAGATGAGGTCTCACCAACTGTCTGTACAGAGGGATAACAACTTCCTGTTTTCTACTATTGATGCCTCTCCCTATGCATCCCAGTATCCCCCCAGCCTTCCTTACTGCCTTCTCACATTGCTTGCCCACCTTAAGGTCATCTGATATAATTACCCCCAGTGCCTTTCCATTTTTACTCTTGTCAGTATCTTACAGTATCATACAGCTTAATCTGGTTCAAGGTCAGTTGGCATTCATCTGTATCCCCTTCCCCTGGGTCGTGCCTGAAAATAGGCAGGATTTGTCTAGTGCACTTACCCGGTCAACAAAAACTGAATAAATAAATAAATCTCCCCCATTGTGTACTCTTGCCCTGGGTTTTTGTTTCCCAGGTGCATTACCTTGCACTTATTTGCATTGAATCTGAGCTGCCATACATTTGACTATTCCTCCAACCTTTCCAAGTCCCTTCTCATCCTTTCCACTCCATCTGGTGTATCAACTCTGTCTTTGTGTCATCTGCAAAGAGACATGCTTTTCCTTCCAGTTCCTCTGCAGTGTCACTTATAAAGACATTAAAAAGGACCGGTCCCAGTACTAAACCTTGCGGTACCCCACTAGTAACCCTCCTTTCTTCACTGTGGACTCCATTTACTACTACCCTTTGCATTCTGTTGTTTAGCCAATTTTTTATCCAGGCTACCACCTTGGGACCCACTCCAAGGCTGGCCTACTTGTGTATTAATCTTTGTGTGGACTGTAACAAATGCCTTGCTAAAATCTAGGTAGCTCATGTCCATAGCCCTCCTGGTCTACTACTTTGGTCACCCAGTCAAAGAAATCTATTAGATTCGTCTGACATGACCATCCCATCGTGAATCCATGCTGCCTTGGGTCCTGTTCCCCACTGGCCTCTAGGTACTCAACAATTCTTTCCTTCAGAAGTGATTCCATCATTTTACCTACCACTGAGGTCAAACTAACTGGTCTGTAGTTTTCTACCTCTGTCCTGCTCCCACTTTTGTGAAGAAGAATCACATCTGCCCTTCTCCAGTCCTCAGGTACCACCCCATCCTCCCATGATTTGTCAAAGAGAGTAGTCAGCGGTGTCATTAGTTCTACCCTTAGTTCTTTTAGAATTCTTGGGTGAATCCCATCAGGCCCCACTGCTTTGTCCACCTTCAATTTTATTGGTTCTTTCAGAACCCTTTCTTCTGTAAATGGACTGGTATCGACCCCTCTCTTCACAGTGTTTCACTTGTTTGGTTTAGGTACCTCCCCCTCCTCTTCCTTTGTGAATACTGAGCAGCAATATTCGTTCAGTATCCCTGCTTTTTCATTGTCACCCTCTACCCACATTCTCTCCCCTTTATTAAGCCTCAGTATCCCTCCTTTGGTCTTTCTTCGCTCCCTAATGTACCTATAAAAGGTCTTATCCCCCTTCTTAACAGAGTTGGCTATCCTTTCCTCGGTTTGGGCCTTTGCTATTCTGACTGCCTTCCCAGCCTCTTTCTGCTTTAACTGATAAAGTTCTCTGTCCTTCTCCTTCTGTGTTTCCTTATATTTCCAGGTGCTATGCTTTTCTCCTTAACCTTCCCTGCCACCTCTTTTAGAACCATAGCATTTTTCCTTCATTTGTTTTGTTGATTTGCTTTACACAAGGCTTGTTGCCTCTGTGATGGCTGTTTTGATTACTCCCCATTGTTCCTCCACCCTTCCTTCTTGCCTGTTTGCTAGTGCTTTTCTGAGGCACTCTCTCATTTTCCCAAAGTCAGCCCTCCTAAAGTCCAATACTCTTGCTTTTGTATGGCTTGATTGTATGGCTGTGTTTATCGTGAACCACACTGTTTGGTGGTTGCTTGTTCCCAGATGGCTACCCACTTCTAAATCTGAGATTCTTTCTCCATCCCCATTAGAGAGTACCAGGTCTAAGACTGCTCCCTCCTGAGTGGGTTCCAATAATAGCTGTCTGAGGCATGACCCCTGTAGGGCATCAAGAATGACCCTGCTCTTGGATGTGCCTGCAGCAAAGGTGCTCCAGTTAACATCTGGCATATTCAGGTCCCCCATCAACAATATCTCCCCTTTTTCTGTCATTCTAAGGAAGCCTTCTATCATTTCCTTGTCCATTCCCTCCTCTGAGATGGGGGTCTGTATACAACCCCCATGCGGATTGTGGTGCCATTTCCTGTCTCCAGGGTGACCCAGATTGTCTCATCTGCTCCCTGTTTATTCTTTAGTTCTGTTGCTTTGATCCCTTCCTTTACATAAAGAGCTACTCCTCCTCCTCTTTTACCCTCCCTGTCCTTCCTGTAGATTGTGTATCCTGGTATGTTGACATCCCAGTCATGGTTCTCTGTGTACCATGTTTCTGTGACTGCCACAATATCCAGGCAACCCTCTTCCATCAAGGCCACTAGTTCAGCGAGCTTGTTACACAGACTATGGCCACTGGTACTCATCACCCTCCACTTTTTGATGGCCTTACCCCTTTGGCCCCATTCCTGTCCTTACTGCCTTTGCCTTTTTTTACATTTACTTCTGTCCTGCTCCCTAATGACTTCTCTACCTTGGTGTTTACCTCATTAATTACTGTTGTTTGTGGGGGGAGACTGGGATTTCCCTGCTCCTTTTCAGTGCCTCCCCTCATGGCTAGTTTAAATGCTTGCCAATGAAGCATTTAAACCTCTCTCCTAGGATACTGGTTCCCCCCTGGACAGATGCAGAACATCGGACCAGTATAAGTCTGCATCCCTCCAGGTGGCTCCCCAGTCCCTGATGAAGCCAAAACCCTGAGCTCCACACCAGTTTTTCAACCATTCATTGAATTCTCTGGTAAGGAGTACCCTAGCATCACCCTTGCCATAGACAGGCAGCACCTCTGAGAAGGTTACTGTATGCGCTACTTGTCTAAGGCCCCTCCCCAACTCTACTAACTCGTCTTGCATTGCTCTGATCCCATTCCTAGCTAGGTCATTTGTCCCTAGGTGGACAATGACATCCAGCTTCCTCCCTCGTGCAGCTGCTCCCACGATCCTGAGGATTTGCTTCCTGTCCCTCCAAGCCATGGCGCCAGGCAGGCACCTTACCTCCCTCTCCCCTTCCTCCCCATTTCTACCCCCTAATGATTGAGTCCCCCACCAGGAGTTGTTTCCTTCCCCTGTGGGGTCTCATGCCACCCTCCTGTGGGTCTCCTTTGTGAAGGTTCCCAGCATCCTTCTTGGTCTCCACTGCAGGTGCCTCCATAGAGGAACCACTATCCACCAGAAGAGTGAATGAATTGTGGAGCAGTACAGCTGGAGGGAAGCAAATCTCTTCCACCACCCTGTTCCTCCCTGAACCCACCCTGGTCCAGCCTCTCCTCTTTCTTGGCAACCTCTGAGGTAGTGGCATTGGCCTTGGTGGTCCCTGTGTGGGGGAGGAGGTTTCTCGAATCCTAGCCAGGTCAGCCTGGAGATGGGAAACCTCCTCCCTCAGACCAGAGAGGTGCCTGCAAATAGGGCAGCATCGCAGCCTCCAGAATGTCTCCCGGAACACTGCTGCCCCACTGCCATTGCAATGCGCCACTCCTATCATGTCTTATTTTGTGTCCCCTCTCCTGTTTATCTGTATGCTTACTCTCTCCTCTCCTTACAACTCTCACCTTTCCTGTTCTGGGACAGTAACTTCCTATATTCTTCAGTAGCCTCCTTCTCTTTGCTCAGTGTCAGACCACCAGCAGCTAGGGGAGAGTGAGCTTCTTTTCCTTTAGGGTTGACAAAACCAATGTTTCTCTATGATCCTTCCCTTCCTACTGCCAAACAGGAAGTTCCTGTTGACAGTCAAATCCAGTGGCTATAAAAGTAGAACTGGCTTTGGGTGGGTGGGATGGAGGGCAATTAGTAAGAAAAATGGCTAGCAACAGGAAGTTGTAATTTGAGTCACCTGCTTTTCTAGTGTCTAAGCCACACACCCAATTAAGCTCTCTCTCCTCCTACTGGTTTAGCAAAGTAAACTGATACAGAACCCTTTTCAGCACAGAACACACACGTTTTCTTTCTTTCCTTTCTTTTTTTTTTAAACCCTAAATAAGACCCCTTCTACTTCTAATAAAGTATCTATTTGGTTAATCTCAACAGACACTGACTCCTGCTAAGGTATAAGTGTTAAAGTAATAAGAAAATGTAGCTTCTTTTAGTTAGCTGCTTTCTGCTCTACAAGCAAGGCTAGCAACAGCTAGGCTGTACTAAGTGAGAATGCACTGTGTCCATTTCTGCCCTACCAGAAGTCATCCTCTTATCTACTGTTTCTTTGTAAGCTGTAGGCACTACTTGATGTCCTGAGAGCTACAGTGTTCGGTTAAGGGACAGAACCCATTTACCAGAAGATAATTGCTTCCCGCTTGCTGCGTTCATAGCTTTTCAGGGACCAGTCCTGCCATGCACTGATGCACATTCTAGAGGTGTGAAAGCTGATAACAACTTGTACCGCTGTATTTTCATTAGCTATTGTACCACTACAAACATTACTGCTGGATGTACTCCAATATATCACCATTGTTTGAGCCTTCCTGCTCCAGCTCTAAAACCAGTTTATGTAGCACCCAGGCATTTCATTAAGGTAGTTTTTCTTTGTTATAAGATTCTCATCATCAGCTAGCATCTGTAACAAAATGTTTTCCTTCTTATAATTCCATTTTCCTGCTGCTGTTCTGCAAGGACAGTATCCTCAGGTTCTGTATCCATAACTGTTGTCTCAAGACCATGTTTTCAGAACATTGGCCCTCTGGAACTGTATCCTCTTGGGGAATGCAGACTGGGACATTGATAAAACCCCAGCATGCAACACACCATCCTCCTTCACTTCACTTCACCAGGATCCTCCGCCTTCGATTTCAGGCCAACAATGATTTCTGTCAAAGAGCAGGGAATTATTTATTGAGGAGAAAAAAACAAAGTACAAGTACAGCAAGAATATACAGTAAACAAAGAAATCAGACGTATAAATTATGAGAAAACAAAGGTATTGTGCTCAAGAACAATAAAAATGCAATAAAGAACATCTTGACTTCAGGTATCAATGGAAAAAAGTACAACATTAGTGTGACAAGATATAAAAAAAAAAACAAAGCAAGTTGGTAATGGAAATAATAACAAAATCAGAAATGTAATAATGTAGCCAAATAATTCATTTCTGAAAAAAACAGTCATGACCCAATAGAGCATTTCTCATATCAATAAAAGGTGTTTAATTCCAGCTCAGTCTTACAAATTAAATCAAGCGGTGATAAGTCCTGCTGTTGAAAGAGCAAAGCACATCTAGAATGCCACAGATAACATTTCAGAACAGTAAAACTCAATTGTACAGTACCAGCGTCTCAAAGAGGTTTATGAGGCAAGCACCCTAAAATAATGGAATTATAGAGAAGACTAACCCAAGATGGGTCTCACCAGCATCAAACCAAAGTAAGCCAAAAATGTCTGGCATACGGACATTCCACTAGGAAGTGTTCCACAGTCTCCAGGATCATCACATATCCTTGTCGAGGATGATATCAGTCACACAAACTGTTATGTTTAGCATTTGCCTTAACATTTAACCTCCCATGGCAGCAGGCCATAAAACATCCCACATTTTAGCAGGAGTTCTTTATCCACTGAGTGGGTGTTAATCCTGTTCTGATCCTGTGAAGTGATCCCATGACATAAAAAATTGATTTTGAAATTGTGGTCCATAATATATGCATACAGACATTGTCCAGCTAAAAGATGGAATTCGAATAGGAATTTTCCATCTCCTGAGTTTCACATAAGGGTGTAGCAAAGGACAGTGTCAACTGAGACTTTTCAGATAGGTAATCAAATACTGCCACACTTTCAGGATAGGATCCAGCCATCTCGCAACCCAGGGATGCTAAAACCAGTAAACCCTAGAGGTGTAGAAAAATAGGCTAAGCAAACATACCTCCAGGTCTTTAGTAATAGGATAAACCATAAAAAGATAAGTAGATATGGGAACTAAAAACATCTTTGAGACCACAACTTGTTTTTCTTTGTCTGCTACCAATGTTTCCGGGATTGATCCTTCATATCATAGGATTTCAGTTTGCCTTCCCAGGTCAGCCTGGCCATATCACCATTACCAAAGAGAATACCTAAGATTTTAATGGGAGAAGTACCAACGTCAATCCCACCAATGTCTATATAAGGATCCTGTATATTACTAATCACTAGACCTTGACCCTTGGACAAATTGAAGGATGCCCCAGATATGGGAGAGAAGGAATGAAAAACATCCAGAGACACGAGACTTGAATAATAATCATGTACCAACAGCATAATGTCATCTGCCTAAGTTGTAAATTTTAATGCAATGAGCACCACCTGGTGGTGTGATGCCATATATCTGTGAGTGTTGGACAATTTTCCTAATGACAGTGTTTACACAAAATGTGTGCATGAGAGTTCTTAAGGGACAACCTTGACGTACACCCCTTTACAGCCAAATACTGTCATCAAGATGTCCATTATTAAGTGGCAAAAGGCTTGTTGACTCATAGAGAGTTCGTATCCATGTACAAAATTGACAGGGAGGCATAGTGTTGCAGTACTTTAAATATACATGAGTGAGAAACCTTATTGAAAGCTTTCTCCTGATCCAGAGAAAGCAAACTTTACCCTGCCCACCCAAATCAACTATTTCATGAAGGAGGAGTTAGTTATCTAAAATTTTCTGCCTGAACAGAACAGGTTTGGAATTCGGAAAGAATATGTGTCACAACCCATGTAAGCCTAGCATTTAAAACCTTCATGAGGATTTTCAGATCCGTATTGAGAAAACAAAGAGGTTGCCAGTCATATAAATCAGTTACTACCTTTTTTAAAAATAGGAATCTGAAAAGCCTCACAAAATGCAGGTGAAAATGTATCCACTGTAACATCATCATCCAGTTAAAAATGGATTTCAGAACATCAGGAACTTCCTCAGATGTGTATAAAATTATGTGGTAAGGCCATTTCGACTAGGTACACTCTTAGTTTGCAAGTAGATGATAGCCATAACAATTTCAGCTGAAGTTATAGGTTTGACCAAATCGGCAAAGGCTTCCTGTGGAATGGAAGGGACAAGCACAGAAGTTAGAAACGTGCGTGCAGATGGCCATGAATCTGGTACACCAAATTATGAATACAAATGGTCCTGTACTGCAGAAAGCATGCTAGTAGCACTGGAGACAATCTCACCATTCTTTGTCTGAACAGTCGAGAGACGTCTGTGCGAAATCCTGTTTTTGCAGCTCTCGAACATATTCCCTATTCCTTATTTACCCTCGGTACCACTGCAATGTTCTAGCTGTAGGGATTTACCTCTGTCACATTGTAAGTCTCATGTGACACTCAGATTCATAATTCAGAACCATAGTTCCTCGTCCCATTACACATATTAGTGTTAAGGTTTTCATCAAGTGAATGTAAGTCATAAATAGTAAACATGAACAGTATGGTATTTCCTACAAGTAGCAGACTGAAAACATCTTCCAAAACAACTTTAGTGAGCTCCACCATTTTCCTAAATCCTCTTCCATACATAATAGAGTAAGTCTATCCAGAAGTATATGTCAGGTTCTGTCCTTCAAATGAGGCTCATCTAAAATAGAAATATTCAATTTCAATACCCTGGACAAGAAGAAAGAACTACCTTTCCACCGAAAGTACCACCTAGTAGTAAAGGATCTGAATTTTCAGTCAGAGAGAGTGATATACCATGCATTTGTAGTTGTGCTGAAAGAAACAAAAAGTCAATTTTCATGCTGTAGCTAAACGAGTTCTATAATATGTGTAACCACCAGTAGGATAGAAAGATCTACACACATCTGAGAGTGAAGTATCTGCAAGCAACTGACCTAAAAATTAGAGTTAGAAAACATTGTTGTGATTTTGGCACCTGATCTTGAACAGCTAGAGGGCAATTAAAATCCCCAAAATTACATGCCTAGCAGTGTATAAAAAGCATTTTTTTAAAAGCTCAAACCCTATCCTTCTTAGATTGGGGAGCATATATGTTGATAAGGCAAAGAGAGAGTCCTGACATGCAATCTCAAGCAACATAACTCGCCAGACTCAATATTGACCAATTTCTCTACTGTAGAAGTGGAACTCTTGAAAAGAATCCCCACCCTGTCACACAAATCAGGCCACAAAGACCAGATGGATGGTCCCAGAACTATTGGTTCTGGGCTGTAGCAATATCTATCATAGACATCATTCTGGTTTCCTGCAAAAAGAATATTTCAAAATGCAAATCATGAAGCAGAGAAAACAAGATTGTACATTTAGTAGCAGATTTGATGCTGTTCACTTTTACAGTAGCCAGATGGAAAAGAGAAGTCATTAGTTTAAGAAAAAAAGAGGGAATTCCAAATTAGGTGACTGCTTCAGGATTTACATTTTTGGTGCTCCTGATAACAATTTTCAACTTCTTCCAGAATTTTGGTTTTGATTGTGAAGAGCAATTTAATGTGGAAGTGTTCACATTAGAGTTCAAAGAGACACATTGCACTGCAGTATCAGAAAAGGACGTATCTGAGTCCAGACCCTCCTCAGCATCAGCAGGGGAGGGGTCAAGTACAGCCAATCTATTAGAAGTAGAAATGAGGGTAGGAGGTATGGTACGAGATGAGACTCAAGATTCTGAGATCTGAGGGATCACTTCCTGGACATCACCATTATTGCAGTTGGAGGCAGCTGGGACTCTTGCTCTGAAGTCAGCTCCAAAGAATCCATAGGTAGCTTAACTGGGGGATCAGGCAACTCTGTAGGAGCATGTGTGACCAAAGGCATGGATTATACAGTAGATGCAACAGGAGGAGGCTCAACTGAAACTGGAGGGGCCACTGTGGAGGAGGAGATTCTAAAGGAACATTAGAGTGTCTTAGGTGGTGTGCCGCCTCCTTATACAAATGCTGCTGATGTACCTGATGAGCTTTGGCAAGCATAGTATCTTGAGAAGGGCAATCTGAATGGTAATGGGAAGTCCAAGGACAAGCTCAGTAGGAATGTTCACTATCTTTGCATAGGTTACAATGAAACTCATTAGTGCAACTGGAGACAAGATAACCAAAAGAAAGGCAAAAGTAACAATGAATCTTGTCACAACCAGAACTTGTGTGGCATCATAGCCACACTTAAAGCAAGTCTTAGGCTGGCCCTGATCAAAACAGTGCGGCCTGTCACGTCCAATAAAGAAGACACTCGGAAGGTGTTATAATTCCCAGGGAGAATGATGGAGATGTACTTTACATCTCCAATTCCCAGTCTAGAATTGTTCTGAGTCAATTATCATTTCTGGATCCCCCAGTATCATACATCGTTGTGTTAGCCAGTACTTTGTATCATTTATATTGACCCATTAATTTTTTAAGATTATTGTAACTGTATGGAGAACAGCCTTTGTTATAGGGATGGCTTGAAAAGAAATCCTGAGATGTGAAGTCTTCAAAACGTTGTAAGAGGCCCAAAACCAGTCCACATGAAATGCCGTTTTAAAACTAAGATCAAAATAACCATCCGAAGGGGAATGCACAGTATAAGGGCAATCAGATAGCTGGGAAGAAACTGTAAGAATTCTTTCAAGGGAGTTTTCACAGCTTATGTTCTGTCTGATGGTAATTCCAAACTGCCCTTATAAATCAGCCAAACAACATTCCTACATTTTGCTGGAGCTAGTGTGATAAAAAAATTCTTATTTACTGGAATTTAGACCAGGTACGGGCCACCAAAGGATAAGTAGCAGTCTGCTTATCAGTAGCGAGGGCATCAGATTGCTCAGCCCTATCTGCCCAGGATATAGAAGAGAGAGTGACAGTGCTTGCAGTACATGGATGGTGGAGATGGGCAGACTAGGCAAGAGGTGAGGTAGGTCTAGAAGTAGCTACAGGTAATGCTACAGTAGAATTTGTTTCTAATTGTGAAAGTCCATCAAAATCAGACATCAAGTACAATGGGAATTCTGAAGAGAAGAAGACTAATGCTGAAAGGACTGCACATCTTGCAGAGCTAAGAACAGGCATGATGTCAGTGGCTTGGTGAGGGACTAGCAGAGTAGAAATCATCCAGTCAGAAGAAGCAGTCTGCAGTACAGAAGGGAAATCCTCAGAAGCAGAACGTGGCAAGGTATGCTTTTGCAAATCAAAAATGAAGACCTTACTGGGAACTGGATCATCAAGCTTGGCTGTGAAGGGAGTCAGCAGAGGCTTCTTCAGTGTCGCTGGGTGCCACTGACCAGTTTGATCTCAAGACCGGACCACCTCACCGAGAGCTTTCACTGGAGACTAGTTCTTTGGCAGGAAATCAGGTCCCACAAAATGCTGTTTCCACTTTCAGATCCCCAGTGTTTTGCCATGTGAACCATAGGAGAGCGAGAGCCTGAAACTGGCTGAGCTGAAAACGGAACAGCCTGTCCAGTTACATCAAGCATAGCGGACACATACAGAGTAGAAGGAGTATCACCAGATAAAGCATTATCAAGAGTAAAGGTCATACTTGTGGCAATCTTGGAAGAGCCAAAAACAAACACGGCAGAAGTAGAAGCAGGCAGCTGAATCATAGATGGGATAGCAACCTATATCGACTTGGTGGAGGAATTATCCATTGGAATGACAGCAGGAAAGAAAAAACCGTTGAACTCTGTGACAAAACTAGGTCACCAGCCAAGACAGCCTGTTTCTGTGCAGCAAGGGAATCAGTCTCTAAAGAAAAATTATCTGAGTTTGCAGTAGTTAATTCTTGTTTCTCCTTTCCCCAGACTGAGAATAGCATCTTCTTCCAACAGTTTCAAAAGTGAGACTTTACATTTCAAGGCATCATACAAATGGTCATCAGCATCAGCACAGGAGACAAGAGTAGGGTCCCAACTGCAATTCCCTTAACAATGCAGAACTCTGATCTGAAAATGTAGGGCCATCTTATACCAGACTCATTGAAAGTGTAGTAGATTCCTTTTATTAAATATACTTTATTAATTTTCATAGGTACAGACATCTTACATACAGGAAACCATACAATATTGTGTATATGTTTGTTGAACTGATCTTCAATCCCATACAATATTACATAATCGCATTTAGTGTCTATAACCCCTTGCCCCCATCCACCCCTACCTCCCCTTCCCCTTCCCTATCCCCGCTGCCACAGATATTATCTTGACAGTTATATATACATATCAATGGAATAGCTATTAAAAGTGTAGGTTAGATCATAGAGGGGCATTAGAATTAACCATTACCCTATTGGATTGGATTGGTAACAGGTTATAAAAGGGATCCCAAAGTTTTTTGTATTTTCCCATTCTTTGGGTTAATCCCGCAATAACCCATTCTGCCTGTAAAGCAAACATAATTTTTTTATACCATTCGGTATAAGTTGGTTTTAGGGTATCTACCCAATATCTAAGTAATACTTTTTTGGCACAAACAGATATCAACGCCATATGTGCTCTTTGGGTTTTGCCTTGGAGAGTCATGTAATCCCCATAAATACAAATTTCCAGGTAAATTTGTCTGAAAGGGCTAATAGCGGATCCAGTCGGGACCTAATACTGTTCCATAATGGAGAGAGCTTATCACATGACCATAACATATGCAACAAATCTCCTTGAGTTTGAGAGCACTTGGTACAAAGATTAGACTGCAGGAAACCCATCTTAGATAATTTAACTGGGGTATAATACATGTTATGTACAATTTGGAATTGCATTTATCTATACCTTTCCCACTTAATATATCTATATATTTGTTTCCAAATTCTTAACCAACATCTAGGGGGGTCTGAAGATGGAAGAGATTGATCCCACCAATAAAATCTCTGTCCTTCTAGCCCAGCAATCGTAGTCTGTAGGAACTTGTAAGTGTATGAAATTAAGTGGGTAGACAGAATCTACTTGAGATACAGGGTTAATACAGTTAGAAGGGGGATAGTCCACCTCCCAGTACCAAAATACTGTATTAACATGTGACTAATCTGCAGATACTTAAAAACATGAGTAGTGGACCAATGATATTTACTATTAGCTTCCTAGAATCACATCAGTTTCTGATTAATAATTAACTCCTCTACTCTTTCAATCCCCATATTGGGCCAAAAAGTATTACATTTTATTGGTTTACCAGATATTAACAAATTAGGATTATTGAAAAGAGGTTGTGTTACATCCTTATACCCATTAGTCCTAAGTAGGGTGTTAAGTTGGTAATGTGTAACCAAAAGAGCATCAAGCGGGGATCCCTTCAATTTATTTGGAAGATTTTTCTTTTCAGAAAGGGAAGGACTTCAGGCCCATATCATATAGTGCACACAAGGATTTCTCGATTCCAAGCCAGAGGGAAGTACATAGAGTCAGATGTGTGCTCTGACAGGAGCATCCAATACCCAAGTCTAGTCAGGTGTATTGCAAGGTAATATGAATATAGATTGGGGCCTGAAGACCACCATAATTTTTAGCCCATGTAAGTTTACTATAACCTCTTCTTGATTTTTTCCCAGCCACAAAAAAGCATTAATAGTTTTATGTACCCGCATGAACCATACCTCTCAACTGTACCACATTACCAGGAATGTTCCTCATTTTACTTCACAAAAGCTCCCTGTTCCACATTGTGAGGACTTGTCCCACATTCAGTGTTAACATTTTGAAGCAAAAATCTATAGTAAATGATGCAAAAAATATATCATTTAATTAATAACAGACTTTCTGAACATAAATGCAAACATTTTAACAGTGTTGTGAGCTTCTAATGTAAAGATTTGATTAAGTGTTCCACATTTTGCCCATTTGTTCCACATTTTGAGAGAGCAATGTTCCACATTTGGGGACAAAAGGTTGAGAGGTATGGCATGAACCAAGATTTGGATAAGTCCCAATTGTACATTTGCAACAGATGTAATACAGGGTAACTACATTCATTTTATTATACTCATACGACCCCAAAGCGATAAGGGTAATAAGGACCAACGCTTAATATCCTCTTGTATGTGATTCAGGGTAGCATCAAGGTTAAGCTTTTTCATTATTTTAGGAGAGGGGTGAAGGAAAATTCCCAAATATTTAAGTTTATCTGGTTTCCACTGTAGGCCCAGTCTAGTTATTTCTGCTTTCTGAAAATGCTGATTAAGAGGAAATACTTCTGATTTATCCAAATTCAATTTATAATTGGAAATCAAACTAAACTGCAATATTAATTCAAGTACGGCTGGGAGGGATTGAGAAGGAGATGAAATATGTAATAAGATATCATCCGCGTATTGGAAAGTTTATATTATGATGTCCCTATTGTGATCCCTGATATTAAGGGTGAGGAATTAAGTTTCCTAATAAAGGGTTCAGAAATAAATTGAATAAATATGGTGAGAGGGACATCCTTGATGAGTGCCTTGACTCAAATTAAAGGTGTGGAGAGTATTCCATTACAGTGAACTCTTGCAGAGGGAGGAGTACAGTTTTTGACCCAATTGAGAAACTCTGGTGGGATACCGTATCTGAGAAGTAGGGAAAACAGGTATTCCCAGGATACTCTGTCAAAAGCTTTTTCTGCATCCAAGGAAACTAAAGCTGCCAGTGTGGAAGAATCCTTGGACACAGAAAATAAATAAGCCAACTTCCTGAGATGGTCTGATGAAAGTCGTCCCTCAACAAATCCTACTTGTTCTGCACTAATTAGAGAGTCCCAGACCCGGCCCAGCCTTAGCGCCAAAATCTTGGCCAAAATTTTTAGAGCCACATTAATGAGTGAAATAGGCCTATAATTATGTACAACTGAGGGATCCTTCCCAGGTTTGGACAATACTACGATAATGGCTTGAGTTAAGGATTCGTCCGAAATACCATTTTCATAAAATATTGAAAGGTATTTAAAAGAATAGGTGCTAGTGTATCTTTTAGGGCCTTATAAAAATTAGATGTAAATCCGTCTGGACCAGGAGATTTGTCCAGTGTAAGCAAATTAATAGCTTCTAGTACCTCTTTTATTTCTATTGGGGCTTTTAGTATAGAGGATTGTGCCTCCGTAAGTGTTGCCAATTTAACATCAGTGACGTATAAATCCAGCATTTGTTGGGAAAAAGAGAAGTTAGTGGGAGTGTATAAACTCTCATAATAAAGTTTAAAATTGTCACAAATGTCTTGCAGTGAAGTCAAAACTGTACCAGTAGGTGATTGAAGGGATGTCACTATTCTATCAGCGACCTGGGCTTATAAGTGCTAGTAGTTTTCCTGCTCTCTCCCCCTGATCAAAATAAGTTATTTTAGATTTGAGCATGAGAAATGCAGCCTTTTCGGCCAGCAAGTGATTGTACTGGGCTAGGAGGGATTCAGCTTTTTCCCAATCCACATCAGGGGACAGGGCTGAAAGATTTATTGCCACCAATGTAATCTGGTTGATTAAAGAAGAAAGGGCTTGATCTCTTCGCTTTTTGCGTTTGACTGCCAAATGTATAAGCTCTCTCCTTAGAGCGCATTTGAGTGTGCACCATAAGATATCTCTTTTGGGCATTGATGGAGAGTTATCTGCCATAAAATTAGAAATGAAGGATAGTATATATTGTATTTGATCTTCTGATTTTATAATCTGGTTATTAATCCTCCAAAGTTTATCTCGCTGAATATTAGGGGCAAGCTCTATAAATAATTGAACCATTTGGTGGTCCGATGTAGTTTTCGAGGAGTAGAAAACTGATGTGATGCCAGGAAGACAGTCACTGCTGACCGGAAAATAGTCAATACAAGAAAATGTATTGTGAGTAGGTGAATGAAATGAATATTCTTTCCTGGTTGGGTACATAATTCGCCAGGGGTCTGCTAACCCTACTAAGTGCATTAGTTCCATCTGGGCTTTTTGACCTGGAGAAAACTACATTTTAGGGGGTCCTGTTCTATCCAGGCTATTTGACAACACCTGGTTCCAATCCCTTCCCACAATTATTGGAATCGTGGACAATGGAGCTAACATAGACATAAGATCTATAAAAAATTTGGGGTCATCAGAATTTGGGCCATAAATAGAACCAAGGATAACCTCAGTATGACCTAATACCACCCATAAAATCACATAATGGCCTTCTGAGTCTAAGATCTCTTGTAATAACTGAAATGGGATTCTATGGGCAATTAGGATTGCAGTACCCCTTTTACGTAAATTAAAACCAGACCCAAAGACTTGTCCCACCCAAAGCCTACGAAAGTAGTGCACTTGAGTGGACAGAAGATGTATTTCTTGTAAAAAAAACTACATCTGCTTGTATATTACAGAGATGTATCAGTATTTGCATATGTTTTGCCGGGGTTTGTGCCCCTTTAACGTTCCATGCACAAAAATGATATCCTGACATTTTTAGCTATCTGTTACATTACTATGTCTCACTTTTTCAACAACCAGTGACACCATTGAGTGATATTATTACTTCACTTATAATATTTGTGGCAATACCCTCCCTCCCCAAGAGTATTTTCCCACTCTCATCCCCTCTCCCCCCACCATCTTGAAATAAGACCCCCCCCACAACATACCCTCTTGAGCATCACATATCGAACCAACAAAATAGTTATTTTGATCCCAAAATGCCCATTGATTGCATATGCTTAATCCCCCCTTTGCCAAGACGTGATGTTCCACCCGTTTAGAGTACCCCGACTCATCCCCCTTCCCCCCAAAAAATGTAACACTGAATATTTTAATTAAAGAATGTTCTTCCTCCCCTACTCCACCTTTCATAATAGATACGCCTCTGTAAAACCCCATATTCTTATTAGCTTTTAAGTTCAGAATTGTGTCTACCCTTCCAACAGTGAGCCCCAATCTGTATATTTATTTATTTGTTTAACAGATTTTTGAGGCTTTTATAATTGAAGTAAGCTCTTCCTTATCACCCAACTTCCCAATCCCCCTCCCCTAATGAACTCAAACAACTATCCCCCTCATATTTAGAGCTTAACCCTCAGCTCATTGAAGTCAAACTGTTATGTGGCCCATAGAAAATCTTTTGGGTCTACAGTGAAACATAATACAGGCCATTGCATCCCGGTTTATATGCTGGTGATTAGCATAAGGATAAACATAAAGCCCACAATGAAATAGTGGATAAACTGCTAAGCTTTCCATCTCTCAATGTCCAGGTATTGTCCCTTCATTGAAATATCAAGGTGACCCCCAAAAATGCCATGCAGGTCTTTGGCAGAAAGGAAAAGAAAATGAGTCTTGCAGCATTTGGCATGGTCAGCCATAATGCTCGCCCATGATTTGGGCTAGTCCTTGTTGTTCATTAATAGGTTCACCGACCATATGAATCTACACAAAATAAAAAAAAAAGGGGGGGAAGGGTAAAGGAAGAGCTTTTCAGCTACTGGACCATATCAAATAGGGGGTCCAAGTAGAGTTGTGCATAATATGATCGGATTACAAAATAAAGAAAGGAAAAAAAAATCCTCTCCTCAGGCGAATACCACTATGTAAAGTAGCCAGACTGTTGATCCTTCCTTCGGATACTCAACGATGAGTAAACAAATCAGGATACTTAGTGGGTAATTCTTCAGCTGCCAGGTCTGCATCTCCAAAGCTTCTCCAATTATTCTGATACTGCACCATCAATTTAGCCGGGTAAATCATCCGGAATCAAATTCCAGCCCCTATCAGCTTTTAATGCAACTATGATAGGCTGCCCTCTGTCTGACACTGACTGGCATATCTTGGGAGAATCTGAGCTTGGCATCTTCCCATTTAATCTCTTGCAGCTCTTTAACTTTCTAGGATATGCTGTAGGTCAATGTAACCTAAGAGCAGAAAAATAAATGGCCTAGGCTTAGCCCTGGAGGAGGTCGAGGTTTCAGCTAGCGGTGGGCCCGTTCTACCTGGTACACTGTGGATTGTGGTGGAGGACCTGCTATTTTAGCTAAAAGCTTCTGTGTGAACTGAATTACGGCTGATCCTTCAGTTTCTTCAGGCAGCCCCAACGCAACAATATTATTCCTCCTGTTTCTCCCCTCCAGGTCTTCTAGCTTACTCTCAACTTTATTCAGCCTTTGCCTTAATGTTACCACTTCTGGCTCTAATCTTGTCTGCCAATTTTCTAGTGAGGATGTACGGGCAGAAACATCCACGATTTTCTTGTTCGTTTCTCTCAATTCCGCTTGAATATTCTTCAGGTCTAGAGCAAATTCTTTAAATGAGTCTTTAGTGCCAGCCATTTCTGCCAAAAAAGTGTCTTCCAACAGGGGAACAGAGTTGCTAGCTGACACCGCTGCCTTATTAGGGTTTACGGTCTGTGTTTTGGTTCTCTTCGCCGATTTGTCTGGCATCTGTGGCGGTGTCCAGGCCGGGAGAGCCTGCCGCATTTCAGCATCCATTTTCACCCCCTTGGATGTTAAAAGCTGCTTCAGTTGCTTCTCTCAAACCTTCTTAGTTTCGGACAACTATTAGTGAAGTTTAAGTGATCAATCTTAAATAAAACCTTACTAATTTTTGTAGTTTTGGAGAGTTCGGGGGGAACCGAGTCGGTGAACGTCTGCTCAGGCTGAAGACATCCGTGATCTCCCAGTGTAGCAGATTCCTATTGAGAAAAAACAGTGGCAACAGAAGCACTCTGCCCACCACCAGGGGCTGGGTGGCTCCCTTCTGCAAAGCATCCATTGTCTTGGAAAAGTGGACAGGTAATCCCCTACTGCAAAGTAGGGAATTTTATTGAAAACAAAAACTAAAACATCCAACCAAAATTACATACAGTTAGCAATGAATATTGCAATGTACCAACCCAAAATGTCCCCATTAAGTACATAAAAGAAAGAAAGAAAAGTAAGCAATCACTATATAATATTCCTTCATAATATGCAGGAAGCACCTTTAAACCTAAAACCCTTTAAAAGGAGGAAATAAAAAAAAAGAATAACTGCCAACAGGGTTTACATACAATGGGGAGGGCTTTAAGCCCGAGCTTCAGGCAGGCGACTACATCACTCCCCATCAGGCTTAAAGGTCACTCATCCTGGGGCTCTCAGGATTGTTTCTTTCTTGCGGCCAGAGGTACTGCCCTTCCTGTCTCCTTCATTTATTTTGTGTGGGCTCTGCCTCAGTTTCCTCAGCTGCCTCTGGCTCAATTTCATTCCCCTTTTTTGCTATCAGTTCCTGTCAGCTTTCACTCTGTGGTCATCAGTGCAATGTGACTTCCGGTACAGCGATCTGGCTTCCTGGCTGTCCTTCAGTGGTACCGCCTGGATTTTCTGCCTTCTGCAACTCTAGGGGCTTCACTTCATTCCTCATCTCACTGGTGCTCCATTCCAGTGCCAGTCATGGGGCTGTGTCCTTCCTGTCTGCCCCCCCTCATAGTTTTCACTACCTGCTCCCTCTCTCTTTGTCATTTCATCCTCCCTTCCCCTCCTCCTGTCTGCTGTTTGGCTGCCTGCTTTTCCCTACCTTTCCTGCTGTTCACTTTGCTCCATCACGGTGTCAGCGGGCTGTCAATCACCACCTTGGACTCCTGGAATGCCACTGGCACTTCATTTGCCATTCCTCACCAGTTCAGTCGTGCTCCGTTCCTGACTCTGCCATACCACTGGGTTTCTCCAGCTCATCTGCCGTCCAGCCTGTGGGCTGAGCTAGGGACTTCTCTGGTACGGGGACCTTGCTAGTGCCTTCCCAATTTGTGGGTGTAAAAAAAAAAATACTGTCCACCCAAGCGGGGCCATCGTAGTGGACCCACTTTTCTACAATCATGATGTTGCTTCTTTATTATATGGTGTTCTTCTACCTAGGACGTTAGCTGATGAAGGACACATGTTGCAGAGGTGTTTCTGTTCAACTGGTTGCAATCTTGCCCATTTTTCTGTCATTCTCTTGATGCACACAAAACATGCTGCCTGGAAATTCTTCTTCATTTATATAGCACACTGCCGCAGTCACAACCACAGGAACGTTAATTTCCTGTCTTCTAGTCGCTCTCACTCACTCCATTTCCAGCAGTATTAATGTACCACTGGTTATTCTTCTTCATTCACTGGTTTGTTCTGTCTTCTGGTTGCCTGCATGCCCTGGCTTCTGCTACATGGTTGGAACAACTTTAGTTTCCCTATATATCGCAATGAACACCTGCTCTCCATATATTTTAACCAACAACCTAGCATAATGGAGAAGGTTCATTACATTCTCAGGTACTTTATCAGTGCACATTTCCCCTTTTGGCTTCATTAGCCACTTCACTATGCAGCATTTTTAGACACCACTTGTCTTTCCCCTGAGACCTGCCATTCTTTAATGCATGTACTGCTCTCATAAACTGGCCCCATATGTCTCACTGTGAAGCCCTACCTGGATGTTCTCTCTACCAGTCTAGTACAATACAGTCAAGCCTAAATCAGGAGGCTTCTTACTCTATAACAGGCAGGTTCTTCTACTGACCAGAAGGTGGCCCTGTTTAACCATAAATGATCAACTTCTGGCCATTCCTGCATAGTTTTCAGTCTGGTATCCTACCCCTTACCTGTTCCAGCCTTCTGCATTTCCCTCCCTCATCGTACCTCACCCATTCCTATTTACCTTGCTCGTACCAGCCATCAAGGCTTCATTCCAATCATGGCTTCACTCCATTGCCATCCCTCATCCTGGGCTACCTCAGAACATCTGTAGCCTATTACAGCCCCAGAATTATCATTCTCCGTCGCTTTCCTCTCGCTCTCACCTCTGGTCTCCTGCAATTCTCATCCAGTACTGGCCATGCAGAATTCACTCCAATCTAGGCCTACAACTGATATTTATTTCGGGCATACCAATCATTAATCATATGCCTCCTCATCCATCTGCATGTATTCATGTTCATGCCTCCTGTCATCATTCCCTCATCTTTACCTCATGGTTCATCTATTTACATCGCTTACTCGAGCCTTTCCATCCTTGAATCCAATGTTATTCCCCAAATGGCATACCTATCATGAATCCTATGCCACCTCATCAGACCACGGCTCTCCTGCTGCATGTATTCAGGTTCCTGACTCCTTCACTCCTGCTGCAATCGTACCCTCTTGTTTGCATACCCTCTGGTTCCAGACATGCCTTCTTGGCCTTGGAGTCTCCTTCCTTTCGAGAGCTTCTCCCATCACCCTATTGAGCATACTACCTTTGTAAATTTCATTTTCAAGTTCGTTTCTGTCTCCTATTATTCACATTCCATACCAGCCATCAAGGATTCACTCCACTCCGAGGCCTACAATCAATTTTCTTTTGGGCATACCTATTGCGACTCTGCCACCTCATCGACCCATAGCCATCCTGCCACATGTATCAGGTTCATAACTCTGGCCATCATTCATTCATCCTTACCTCAAGGTTTATCTATTTTATTGCTTACTTGAACATTCCTATCATTAATTCTTATGCTACCTCACTGGCCGACCTCTGGGTCTCATAGTTCATTGCATAATCATGCATGCCTTATTGGCCTCAGCATCACCCACTTGCATCGCTAAATCAAGCATACCTCTCATTAGGTCTTATGCTACCTCGTCGACCTTCTGCCCTCCTGTGGTGATCATTCTACATAGATATACATAGATACATAGATACATAGACAGTAAGTCGGCAGATAAGGGCCCATGGCCCACCCAGTCTGCCCATTTGAGCTTGTAAGTTCAGTTTATGTTTTCCTAGAAGTATGTTGCCCCTTACCCCTGACCTCCAGAATTCCTTTATGTCTATCCCATGCATTCTTAAATCCCATGATTGTTTCAGCTCCCACCACTTCCTCTGGTAGGGTGTTCCACTTGTCCACCATCCTCATCATTCTTCATCATTACCTCATGTTCATTCTTCAATCTGTGCTTTCTTTTGGGTTTTTTCCCCTATCCCATCATCATCGTCCCTGCTCATATCCTTGTCTTTAATGAATTCTTCTCTTTAACGACATACATACATACTCAAATCAAACATTGTCAGCCTGGAAGGAAGGCGACCTAGTTCTTGGATCCCCAGAGGTTTCCTCCTCGATGGGTTGTTTTCCTCTCCTCTATGCCAATGGTCATAATATTAGTTAGAGTTAGTGTTTTCTTAGGTTAATTAGTTAGGTTCTGCTGTTGGATGGAGGCAAATGGTGGCTTTTCCCTCTCTCGTTAGGAAGTCCACCCTTATCTTCTCAGAATTAATTAATTCATTTATTCATTCATTCATTCATTCATCATTCTTGCCTCTTTGATGCTCAACACCCGATTGGGTATTCTTTTTTGGCTTCTTCCTACCCTACCTATAGCTGACACAATAATTCCCATGGCACCTGTAAGGGAGGGGCCTCATCTAGGGTTCTTCGCATCGAACCCCTACAGATAAGTGAACTCTCTTTTAACTGCCTTTAACCTACCCTCCCATAGCATCTGAAAAAAAGTGTTACGTAACCTTGTTTCTAAATTCGTAGGAGTAGGGAAAATAAAACTCAAGTACATGAATATAGGGAGTGAAAATCTTTTGATAGCAAGAACTCTCTTTTGTTTGGAAAATTTCCAAGATTTCCAGATCTTTGCCTTACTTTCACAGATTGCAATATGATTTCCCAGTTGATTTGGGAAAGATTTCCATGGCCAAAATATAGACTCAAGATCTTAACTGGTGTGGGTGAAATTCGAATTCCCACAATTTCCTGAAGAGGGGAGTGGAGGTTAAAGGATACTATGACTAATCCAGTGCTTTTCTCATAATTTATCGAGCCTCCAAAATAAGTGAATAATCATATAATTGTTTTAAAGCCTCAACACTTGAGGCGAATTTTGTATAAAAAGGCACTCATCGTCCATGTTAGTAGAAACATTCTGTGGAACCAATCCTTCTCCCAGGAAAGTCAATCTATGCCTTGCTTATTCATTATATTTCTAATCAAGGGATCCAATGCAGGTATAAAGAAGGGGGCTTATTGGGCACCCCTGTTGAACACCAACTCTTAATAGCACCAAAACACCCAAAGGTTCATTAACTGAAGGGACAATGGATGCTTCCTTGTATAAACATTTGGGCCAGTGCAACATGAGTGGGGGAATTGCATAGGTTTCCAATACCTGAAAGAGGAAGCTGTGAGATATTTTACTGAAAGCTTTAGCCTGATCTATGGACAAAAGAAACCCATGTATCCTGCTTTGCCTACTAAATGCAAACATGTTCCTAAGTAACACCAAATTAAAAGTAATATTGTGATTTGGTATTAAACACATTTGCATAGGGTGAATTAAAGTATTAGCAACTTTCTAAATTCTGAGACATAATAGTTTAAACAGTATTTTATAATCAGCATTAAGCAAGCTGATCATTCTCTAATTGTTCAGATCCTTCCCATCTCCCTTTTTATATAAAAAAATCATGATTGCAGTTTAAAATTCAGTTCCCATGTGTGGAGAGGAAAGGAGAGCATTATATACTATCTCCAAGAAACTAGATATATTGTGGCTAAATGCTTTATAAAATTCATTAGACAGCCCATCCGAGCTTGAGAACAGCCTATTTTAAGAAGCGATCACCTTTGATATTTTGCCAGTAGTATAGGGCATCCACGCTTCTTGCTGTATGTTAGTCAATCCGGAGGAGGGGCCATCAAAAATCTGCCATGGGTGGAGGGTTTGTACAGTGCTCTGATCCAAATGAAAGACACAAGTATTACTGTACAATATACAATGGCCCAGATATTCAAACTGCACCCAAAATGTATGCAACAGCAGGAGCAAGCACAAGTCCACTGCTCCCATGCTGAAGCGCGATATTCAAAAACTGCGCAGGCCAAGATGAGCCTGGACCGGCGGCTGAATATCGCACCACCTGCACCATAGCACAACTAGGGAGGTGAAGCTGAGCATATCTGATGCACCATAGCGCAACAAGGGATATTCAGCTGAGCAGTCTAGATGCACCACAGTGCAACCAGGGATGCCCCCAGCAGCAAGGCAGCAATGTAACAACACAACCAGGGATGCAGGGGCCCACAACCCATGCCACAGATGGGCAGAGGAACACACAGCAGAACAGACATTGTCCCCCCACACCCCATGCACTGCACAACCGGGGGAGAGCTGGAATAACCACCAGCCCATGGATACCCAGCAACCAACCCACAGCCGGGCCATGGTGCCCCATCACACCCCCTGGCAAGCTGTGACTGGCACACAAGGATGGCTGATCACCCCATACCACACCATCCCACCAATGTAGAGCACACCCTGCACCATGATCTCCATACACCCTGCCCAGGAGTAGCATCCAACAGTGCAGGACACCCCATGCATGCCACCACCCCCACTGTGACAATGCAACCCTGTGCACCATGGAGCCATGCAAGGCAGTCCCACCATGGGCACCCTACAGCAGGTGGCAGCAGACAGTGATGCAACAGATACATACACAGTGCCACCCTGCATGTCCCCCTGAGGTACAGCTGAGAGACCGACCATGCGTCAGCACACAAGGTACCCCACATGCAACAGGGCATGCCCCAAACCCCACCTCCAGAGGTACAGCATCCTGTACACCCTCACAAGGACACATCCCATCCCAGCACTGGCCACAACAGCCAGCACAGACACACAGTGTAGCATGGAGGCATGACCACACAGGATGCAACACAGTGCATGGACAAACACCCACCCATATCCAAGGATACAGCAACACAGGGACACAGTAGCGGGTCAACCAAGCCACTGGCGTGTGGCCACAGCTGATGTGTACACATGGTCAGCACCTCTACATTGCACAGGTGTGCCAGCCTCCCTGTGCAGGCACCATGAAGCTGTATGCCACCAGCATGCTGCCGGATCACAAGTGACAGACACTGGAGCACATCCCCTGCAACAGACACAAGTGACAGCATGGATGGGAGACAACAACAGCATTGACCACAGTGCCACCGGAGGCAGACGTGCACCATAGTGGTAATGGTGGTCAACCTGGCATTGTGCCGGGTACAGTTGTTATCCAGCATGGACAGCTACCACTGACACACCAGTAGACCGTGCATATCACAGACATGCAAGGGTGTTAGCTGCACAGGCCATGGACGGTCTGACAGGGGTGCCATGCACACAGTGCAGGCCCCATGGACCACTGCACACAGGCATGCAGTGCATAGAATACAACACACAAACCACAGACAGTGACTGATCCCCCTGTCCACACCATAGGTGGTTCACCTCTGCACACACACACACACACACACACACACACACACACACGCCCATGCATGCACCACCCCTGACACCATGCACACCACTGCAGCTGAGCACCTGTAGCCCACTGCAAATCAGAGACCACCACAGTTGTTATAGCAAAATGTATATATTAAAACTATGTACAATAAAACTATATACAATAGTGGGGGAAGGGCCACATAACAGGTGGGGGCAGGTAAGGGGCAGGGGTGAACATATGGGAGATGGAAGAAGGGGTGTGAGGGTGGGTCAAAGGAGAAAGTGTTTTTTGGGGCATGGGGATGTCACTGGCCATCCCGGTCCTCTTCCTCCTGGTGCTGATGGGATCTCTGCCTCCTCCTCCTCACCCCATGGTGGTGGATGTGCCTCAGGAGCTCCAAAGTCTCCATCCTGACCCGCAGCAGCTCCTGGATGTCCCGCTGGATCTGCTGGAGAGTCCGCCCACCTAGGAAGAGGGAGCAGAGTCAATAGATATGACTGTCCATCCCCCTGCAGCCCACCCATTATGCATGGTATACAGCCAAGTGACACGCCCCTGTGATGGTGTGTGACCACCCACAGTGACCTTGTCCACAAAACCTGCTCACCCAGGCAGCCACAGCCATGTGGACCACTGCACACACCCACCGCCCATGACCTGCACAGCACCACCATGGCTGTACAGTGACTTGGCTATGCGGTGTGAAGGCAGTGCCACAGCCATGTGCCCGGTGCACACATGGACCACCATTGATGCACTCCCAGACATGCAGTGCCACTGGACAGTGCTGACTGTAACAAGTTGCATGCATGGCAATGTTGTTACTAGATGGTGGCCATGCCCAATTGCCCACCCAGTTATACAGCATGCAATAGTAATCATGGATGTAAGGCACTCACCATCAGCAGGCTGGTCCATGCGCCGCAGACCACCTTCATCCCTCCCTCCTTCTCCTCCAACATGTGGCGCCTCCCCTCGTGGTTGCGCCTCCGTTCTTCTGGCCCTAAGGTGCAAACATGGAGATAGGAACTTCAGTACAATCTGGTAGCAATGTCCCCCGCCCCATGTGTGTGCAATCCCACACAGCCAGACCCACCCACCCCACACCTCGATACCAACACCACGGCCAACAGAGGACAGCCCCCATGTGATGGACACATGCAACCATGATACCCAGTATGGACAATAAAAGTGCATGGATGTTTCACCTACCTGGCCATGGCACTGTGCCCCTCCTGGCACATGCCCACAGGTGGGCAAGAAGGTCCGGGTCCCTCTGCCTCAGGTCCCCATAACGGTGGCGGCACTGCTCTGCCATCCGCCCCATACAGGTGACCTCCTCCAGGGCGTCAGCCACCTCCTGCCATACTTCACTCCTGGCCCTGCCAGGGGTGCCTCCCCAAAGAAAGCCCCAACATGTGGCTCGACAATGGCCACAAGGTTTGCCAGCTCGATCTGGCTCCACTGCACAGCACGCCTCCACGCCATCTCTTCTGCTCAGTTCAATCAAAATGGCACTCTGCAGCACGGTCCTGCCACATGCAGATGCTGCACAGTACAGCACTGCCATTCCCTATCATGCTGTCACGGAACACCGCGATAGTGGTGCACCAATGCCTGATGCATGGCGCCTAGGGGGCAAAGGTCGGGCACAGGGTCAAGGGTCTCTGGCGCACGGACAGCCACAGCATGATTGGAACCCAATGCATGTAGCATGATTGGGTGCCTGTGTGCCACCTCCTGTAGCAGCTTACTGCACTGTTGCCCCAGTGCACCTATGACGCTCCAGTGCCACAGTGCCATATAGGTGAACAGCGCTGTAGTGCCACTGGCACAATGGTGGCTGTGCCCTGCATTGCCTCCCATGCACAGCATGTCAGCAGCGCAGCAGGAATCTACGTCATCAACCCAGGCATGCGCAGTTAGGTGTGTACTGCGCATGTCACAAAACTGCACCCTTGGCTCCGCACGTTCAACACAAATGTTCAAAGCGCAAAAGTGCGATATTCAGCTGGCATATGCAAATCAGCTAATCAGGCATTCAATGGCGCAGTCACTGCCTTTGCATCCACTTAAAGATGCGCCTCATCTCATTTGCATGGGTTGCGCTATAAAAGAGCGACTTTGGGCTGCACTGTCCATAGTTGGTTACTACAGTCTATTGCGGTGAGTTGCATGATGTTTGGGAGCATGGACTGTAGTGTTTGGGACATGCATGGGACTGCACAGTCACAGGTAACACCTGTCATTCTCACAGGATGAATCATGACCGTGCATGTCGTGAAGGAAGAGGAACAGAGCCGTGGGAGGAAGAGGAGGCCGAATTTCACTAAGGCCGAGACAGATGCCCTGTTCGAGGCCTACCTAGACCAGGAGCCGCTTCTCAGCGGATGCCAGGGAACACCACAAGCCCATGCTGCTGCATGGGAGGAGGTGGTGCATGCTGTAAACTTGCATGGCAGCCACCAGTGCTCCGTGCAAGAGTGCAAAAAGAAGATGGGCACTGACAGGCAGAGGATTAAAGAGAAGGTGGCTGCCATCAGGGCAGCACGGTCTGCGACAGGTGGGGGACAGCCGGAGGTGCTACACCTGACCCCACAGGAGGAGCAGGTTGCTGGCAGCATGCAGCGTTACGCCATTGAGAGTGTTCTGGGTGGTGGATTCCAGACAGGTGGTAGCCCGTCACTGCATGGCAGGTCATGGTCTGTCTATTGGGGGGGAGACAGGTTAGGTCACATACAGTAACACTACTTTTTTTCCCTTACAGCTCCTGAGCATCTGCATTGGTCAGCGGTGGTGGGCTTCTCCACTGAGGCCAGTCACATGGAGATGGAGGAGGGCCCATACACCTCCACAGGAATACGTGGGTCAGGGCGACAGTGGGACCGCCTGGACGTCCAGACTGATGTTGGTGGAGCAGGTGCAGAGGAGGCCCTGCCCATGTCCCAGCGTGCCAGCATCCATGGATGCCAGCATGCTGAGACTCGGGCTGGTGCCGGATCCGTCACCGATGATGATGGAGCTAACATCATCGGCAGTGACACATGTGTGCCACAGGATGGCCACACAGCAGGTTACATCGTAGCCATGGCTGTGGGTGGTGCCACCATGGAGGCCTGCGTGTCATCACAGTCCCAGCCTGTGCCTGTCAGCACTGGTGGGGCAGCACTGGTGTGTGTACAGGACATGGGACTGTTGCAGCCACTGTGGCGGCACCACTGAACCCTGGGGAGTGGCAGCCGGAGGTGCAGCATCAGTAGTCTGCCAATGGCCATGGGGTACAGTGTCAGGGGGTGGCGTCAGTGCACCACCTCTGGACATACCCAGGCCTGGCCCTGGTGTGCAGTGTCCACCCTCAAGGGGTGATGAGCATCAGGGCCATGAACACCCTGAGGGACAGCATGCCGATCAGGCAGATGACCTCTTGGATGAGCACACCTGCATACTGCAAGCATCAGTCAATCAGCAGATGTGGCTTCTGATGGCGATGGATGCACTGAGTGTGGCTCTGCATCAGGCAGAGGAGCATTGCAGCAGAGACACCGCTCTGCTCCTGGCAGGGATGGACAGGTTGCGGGAGGATGTGACCACTGCCATTGACAGGCAAACACAGACATTCACTGCTGTCATGGCCACAATGGACACACAGTTATTTGCCCATGCGTCACAGACACCAAGCAGTGCAATGTCCACCCCCATTCCTGGCGTCATGTGACACCATCCTTGTCGACACCTGGTTCAGCTGTGGGCATCCCAAGCATGCCTGATGCAGGCATGTTCGGTGTGCTGCAGACCCCTGCAGGAGCATGGTCGCGTTCAAGCAGTGGAACCCTTGGGGGACCATCGGTGCCACCCCATGAGGCCAGTGGTCAGCCTGTCACTCCTGGCGGGTCTCAGCGGGGCCACCCATGCATCCATGGCAGCTGTGGCACTGTGGTGTGTGACTGACCTGTCTCCCAGCATGGCTATTGTCTGATGCTGCCCTGTGTGCATTGTGTCATTCAGCGGGCAATGCGCGGGTGGGTACCTGGCCCTGCACGCACACACACAGTCTATCTGCACACCCTCCCAGCTGCTGTCCGCAGTTGTGTGTGCATGATGATGCCTGCATTGCACTATGCGCCACTGTGCAATGGTGCCCAGCATCTGACACACGCACAATGACAGGCAGTGGGCGTGATGGTCTGTGGACATGTGTGTGGCTAGGGGTGGTGGTCTGGGTCAGCGTGCCTCCTACCCTTTGTGCATGTCTGGTGAGTTGTGTGTGAGTGTGTGTGTGTCTGACCATGTGCCATGTTAGACCTCACCCATCCTTGGTGGTGTGTGCGGGTTCCATGCCCGGCAACTTCCCTTGATGGCATGCACCCCTGGTGTGTGTCCATGCATGTTTTTGGGTTGTGCCTTTGCCACTGGTGGTTGCACATGGCCCCATGACTTACCTGGTTTGGCCAAAGTGCTCCTCCATGATGGTGTCCCGGTGCAGCTGTGCCAGCCGGAGCAGTCGGGGGTCCCGTCGCCCAAGGGGGGCTGCCCATCACCATTGCCACTGGCGTCCTCATCATCCCCATCGCTGTCCCCCCTCTATGACCTGTATGGCTATCCCACATTCATTGGCCATGTTGTGCAAGATGCAACAGGCCAGGAATAGCCCACAGGCCTTTGAAGGGCTGTACTGTAGGGCACTGCCCGGAGGTGTCCTGGCAACAGAAATGTGCCTTCAGCATACCAAACACCCGCTCAATGACATTGCATGTGGTGGCATGTGCCTCATTGTAGCATTGCTGTGATGGGGTCACGGGCCACCAGTATGGTGTGAGCAGCCAGGGATGGAGTGGGTATCCACTGTCACCTGTGTGTAGAGGGTGGAGGTTAGTTTGGTGATAAGCATTGCCCTGCCCTGGGCCATGTAGGCCACTACCCATGTCACCTCTGACCATGCCCCTCCCAAGCTCTATGTTTGTCCATGTGGTTTGCATACTCACCCACTAAGTGGCCAGTGGGGATGTCCTCACTCTCGAATCTGTGGCACAGTGCTGACTGGTGCCAGATGAAGGCATTATGTGCTCCCCCAGGGTGCGTGGCACAGACATTGATTATGCACCCCCTGGCATCGCACACCACCTGGCAGTTGATGCTAGCATAGCCCTTCCGACTAATATATGTAGCCCCCTCAGGGCCAGGTGGTGTGTGGTTGGCCACATGGGTGCAGTCTATTGCCCGCAGCATGCCAGTCATACGTGCTACCCTGTGGTACTCCTGTATGTTTGCTGTGCGCTCCGCCAGTGTACTGGGGAAATGGATGTACTCTGCAGCATGTGGCAGCAGTGCACTGAGGAATTGGGTGAGGTGGCATGATGTGGCCGACTGGGTTATGCCTGTGGTGTCTTCTGTTGGTCTCTGGAAGGTACCCGTGGTGAGCAAGCACATGCAAGCTGTCACTTTAGTCTCCACTGACAGACCATGGCTCCGTCACATGGGTGCCCGCATCACATCACTGCACAGCTCACAGAGCCACCTTAGAATTGCCTGATTCAGGCAGTACTGGCCCATAATCTCAGTATCACTGTACAGCTCAAAGCTGGTGTGGGCTCGGTACTGCCTGTTGGGGGCATACCACCGATGGGCACTTCCATGGTCATGCCCCCCTGCTGCCAGCCTTCTCACCCCCCTCATTACTGCCTCCATCTGGATGGTGACACTGGCCATGTCCCTGGCTTGTGTTCATCCCCCCGCAGCTGTTTCTGTGTCCCCCCCCGCTGTCCTGGCTGCTACTTCCCCTGCACCGGGAACACCTTCCTGTGGTGGCCTCTGTGCTGTGTGGCACTTCCCCCTTCTGCACTGACTGTGGCTCCCCACACCTTCCCTGTGCCCCTCTGTTCAGGGTGCTTTTTCCCTGGTCTGCCCTGTGTGTCCCTCCTGCCCAGTTTGAGTTGCTAGAGTTCAGCCTCATGTGCCTTCTCTATAGCGTTCTTGCGCCTCTCCCTTGTTCCTTTTTATTTTGGCTCATTTCCGCTATCGCGCAACTTCCGCTTGCTCCCCTATTGCGCATGCGCATGTTGTTGAATATCACACTGCACTATTTATGCATGGTTCCTCCCCCTTCAGTTGCACATACATTCATTATCATTGCACTCTTGCTCAGCGTGATTTGGGGGGTGCATCTGCCTCCAGCGGAATATCGCAGAATGGCGCATTTTCAGACTTGCACTGGCACAACCCTATTGTGCATGGCGCAACCCTTTTGAATATCTGGGCCAACATGTCTATATCAGCCATTTTATGACATCTTGTACTATCATATTAACCAGCCATTAGGATGGAATCAAGTTTGTGCTTGCATGCCATGAATGGGTCCACTGACAGGTGTTTCTCTGTCCCTTATTTGGTTTCTGGCTCAGTGGTAGCAGCTCTGTTGTGAGTGAATGTTCCCAGTGTCTTGGCCAGATTTCCCCCATTCAGTAACATACACCAAAAACTTAATTTGGTTAAATATCAGTTACTTTGTGTCTGTATCCTCTCCCCCAAGGACAAAGCAGGAAAATGCAGTATTGTCTTGTCCTCCATTCCTTGTCAGCAAAAATTAACTATACAAATTACCTGGGAAATGACCAGGTGTATGGTTGCATTCAGTTGATTTAAATAGGAAATCATGAGACCCTGCTGAATGCCATGATCTACTAGCAGTGGATATTTTTTTCCCATTCTTTATAACCAGGTATGGCCCTCTGGGCACAATGCCCTTTTACAGGGGCCACCAGGAGCTCTGGGGAGGATAAGTGACTTGCTTAGAGTCACACAGTATGCAAGTGGAGGTTGTGGGAATTAAACCCACATCTGCTGGATTTACCAAGCTCAGTTACAGCTTGTTACTCTAAGCTCTAGTCTATACAGCCAGTAAAATGAACGTAACCCAAACCCTGAAATGCCTTAGTTCTGTCATTAAATTAAAATGTTTTCATCTTTTTAAAATGAATATTTTTGTTACTAAAATTTTAATTGTTCTATTGTAAATAAAGGTTTCTTTCAATTAACTGAACCATTTTAAAATGCTGTCTGCCAATCAGAAGGTTCAAATTTCAATCACTGTTTTAGAATAGACTTTTTCACTCAAGCTGTTTAAAATAGGAATTCTGAGGCATTAAGAGTTTTTAAATAGTGAAACATCATTTCATTATCTTCCATGAGGGTCCTATTGTCAAAACATTTGTATCATGAAATACAGTACTGTAATTATAATGGAACTGCATCAAGTTCCTCTGTACAAACATTGCTGATCCCGAAACATTGCTTTCACTTTATCGTGCTTACCTGGATAAAACAATTTATCTTGTTACACTTGCTCTTACAAGTCACTTCTCATTTTAAAGTCAAAACAATAAATAAATAAACAAACAAACCAAAAAAAAACATTAAAAAGGTATTTGAAAGACCATAAATCATGTTGGGGAAACAGTAGAATTGTTACCCAGTGGCTCATTCATCAAAGGAAACAGATACCAGAAAAAAAGAACTATACAAACAAATCTGAGGCAAATAACTTGCAGATAAAAAGAAGAGTTTTAGTAAGAAAGAAATCACTGTTTTAGGATTCACACAAAAAATAGACATCTAAACCTTAAAAGCCAATGAGTTATCCTCAGTCTTCCTAAACTCCCCCAGCCCTCCATCGGCTTGCTGATCAAACTTAATGGACCCAGTTCATTGCTGGGATCAGTGTCCACCAGAAAAGGTGTGTACTGAGCCAGGCAGCTGCAGACCATGCACCCTGCCATGAAATAACAGGCTGGGCTGGGATGCACTAACCCTGGCTGGCCGGATGCACAGGTGTGTAATGCCAAGCAAGGGCATGGGCAGACATGGGCTGGGTGCCAGACTTCCAATCAGAAGAATGGGTCCATCCTGGAGTAGATCCCCTGGTCCATGCTGCAGCAGGGGATCATGGCATATGGCAGTCTGTGTAAGGACTGCCATATCTCAAATGCAAACATTAATTTTCCTTAGAATGCCATGGTCAGCTTCCTTATCTTAGCTTCAGTGGTAAGGAGGAGGGCTGGGATTATAGCTATGGGGCCCAACCAGGGTCTCAATAATCATGATGGGGGCTGAATCAGTTGTTGCAGCCTTCTGGCTGTCATATTGGAACCTCAGAGTTCTTAGGAAATTCTGCACTGAACAAATAATAAGAAGAGTCAAGAACAGGGTAAACATCTGTAATTTGGACAAAGACATGATCTAGGGTAGGGTGTTAAAGTAGATAACTGAAGATAATTTAGGCAGCTAGTGATTAGTAAGGTAGCATGACCCCATACAGGGCAGTGTGTTATTGCAGTGTTATTGCAGTGTGGAAAGAAGTTATAAGGAATAGGGTGAAGGAGTGCTGTGGCAGTATGGAGCACAGGTTCAGTGGGGAAATACAAAGATACGAACATACGAAAGCACAAGCAGAAAAGGCCAATAGGTCTATCAAATCTGCCCGAGTATATAGCAAACAGTCTGTTTTTCCTGCAGCTTCTCTTCCCCCTCCCAGTCCCTTACCATCATCCCCACCCCTCGGATTATTCTCTGCTTTGTTCGTATGCGTACTTACCCTCCCTTTAACTCTGTCCCATCCTCCTTTAAAACTCTTCACTGTCTTCATTACAATCAACTCCTTCAGCAGTGCATGCCACCTAGCCACCTCTCTCTCTCTGTGAAGAACAGCCTCCTCACCTCCTTTCTGAATCTACCCCTTCCAGCTTCAGACTGTGCCCCCTCGTGACCCTTCCTTTTTTTTTTAACTTTATTTTTCATTAGTTATTCTCCAGGTACTGGAAAATACATCACTGCCATCTTACCATGTATATTTTCAACTTTCTGACATATATGATATGGTATAACATCCATAGATACCAGTTCTTTATACAGAGTCTTAATAAGTACAAAGGATGAAAAGGTACAGGGCATTTATCTGCACTTTCTTTCGAGGGTGGGAGGAGGGAGTACTCGGATGGGGAAATCCATTATCTTATCATTCCCAGGTGTTCTATATATCATCTTGCCAGTCTAAAGTGCAGGAGGAGTTTCCAACTATTCCATTTTCACTATAGGATGGGTACCCAGTCCCACAGGTTCCTATGGGATCAGGTCAGGTCTGAATGCCATGATCCTCATCCACCAGGCAGTCCAGTAAGTAGCCACCTGTGTAGTCCTCCCCTGGAGTTTAATTGTCATCTGTTTCATTAGATAGATATCATATATCAAATCCTCCCACATTCTAAGTGCCGGTGGGGCTGGTTTAAGCCAGTTTTTAGTAATAGTTTTTTGGCTGCTATAATTAGTATTGATGCTAAATATATTTTAGATTTGTGTTTTAGCTCAGCAGAAAAATGTTGTAAAATTGCTATTGCTGGTGTAAGTGGTTGAAATTCTGTATCTATATCTGCTAGTGCCTCGTGACCCTTCCTAACTTTAAGTGGAACAATCCTCCCGCTTAAACCCTGTTTATGCTTTTTAAGTATTTGAAGGTCTCTATCCTGCCCCCCCTCTCTCCTCCAGGGAATACATGTTGAGCTCCATCATTCTTACCTTTTGGGGTTTATCCCCCAGACCTATGATCATCTTTGTCACCCTTCGCTGTACCTCCTCCAGCAATCTTACATACATCTTTAGGAAAGGACAAAAGTATTGCACAGTACTGAAAGTGAGGCCTCACCAGTGATCTGCACAAAAGCAGGATAACATCTTCTCTTCTTTTTTTTTTTTTTGCTTTTCTTTCCTCTAGCTGCTGGTCTTCCAGGGTATCAGCCGGTCACGGGCCGACGGCTTCCACCCCAGAATGGCCTTGGCCCTCTGATACCCGTGGCTTACCCCCACGGTGGGGCTACAGTGCAAGAAACCAACACCCCGCGGAGCCTGTGATAGGTTGGAGGGCCGGCCTGGGGGGCTAATTAAAGCCGCGGCGGGCTTCATAGAGGGCGGCCGGCAGCCATCCATTTTCCACTTTTCTGGGAGGCGGGACGTGCAATGACGCATGACGTCCTGTCCCACCTCCAAAGTGTCTTCGTGCGGTAGCTGTGTGATTCCCAGCCTCTGCCGGGGGTCACTCGTGCTCCTGGCACCAACCCACCCTCCCCCCTGGAGAAGGAGAGCAGCCCATAGGATGCTGTCCTTCTCCCCAGCCCGGCCCTTCCAGCGACCCGAGGTCGTTCGAACCAGGTGCGCCGGCCGCGGAAATCCCACTGCTGCGCTCGATGGGCGGCTGACATCTTCTCTTCTTGAGGTGATCCCCAGTAATTCACTGGCCCTTGCTGATGCCGTCCTGCACTGTACCAATGCCTTCGTGTCCCCTGTGACTAGCACCCCTAGGTCCTTCTCTTCCTCAGAAACAGATACTTGCATTCCTCCTGCCAACAGACAGCTCTAGGGTTTCTGGCTGTGAGGTGCATGACCTTGCACTTCTTAGAGTTAAACCCCAACTGACACACACCTGATCAGTGCTCAAGCTTTGCTAGATTCTTCCTGAGTTCCTGCCTCCCTTCCTCACTGTACACTGTTGCACATATCTTTGTGTCATCAGAAAACAGGCTGATCTTGCTCTTGATTCCTTCTGCAGTGTCACCTATAAAGATGTTGAATAAAATGGGGTCTGGCACTGACCATTGAGGCACCCCTACTAGTATCGGGTCTTGGCTTGGGGGTCTCCCCCTAACAACTACCCTCTGCTGTCTGTTCTGCAGCCAGCTCCAAACCCACTCCACCAATTTCTCCCCAGCTGCTAGGTTCCTCAATTTGCCCAACAATCTTCTGTGTGGTACCAAGTTGAAGGTCCGACTGAAGTCCAGATACAGGACATCCACAGCATTGCCCCCATCAACCACTCTTGTGACCCAATTGAAGAAGTCAATTAGGTTAGTCTGACAAGATCTTCCAGAGAAAAACCCATGCTGCCTCTCATCCTGGAGACCATTAGTATCGAGGAAGATTATCAACCTCTCCTTTAGAATTGTCTTCATTAGCTTCCCCACAAAGGAAGTCAAGTTTACCGATCTGAAATTGCCTGGTTTGTTCCTTGGACCACTCTTGTGGAGGGGTACCACATGAGCCATCCTCCAGTCTGTGTGCACGCTCCATGTCTCCAGTGAGGTGTTAAACTGGTCTGCTAGTGGGCCTGCCAATACCTCTTCCAAATCCTTCAGGACTCTAGAATATACTCCATCAGGTCCCAGGGCATTGTCCACCCACAAGGCTTTAAGGCCTTTTAGAAGCCTATCCTCCTGGTTGGCCCCATCTGTTACCTCTGCCCTTCACATTCCCTTCCCTCTTTTCCCATTTTATTGGCCTGTCTATTTCTTTTGTGAACACCTAGCAGAATTACTCATTGAGTGTCCCTGCCTGGTCCTCCCTGTTTTCTGCCCACCCCCACCCCTTGATCCAGACAATCTCACCCCTAAAGCTCTTCTTCTCCTCCTCTCTGATTTATTTGAATGAAATCATTATCCTTATCCCTCTCACTGATCCCCAACTGGCTGATCCCCTCTGATTAAATGAGCCAATCTCAGCTCCCTTGCCACTTTGCTGCAGCAAATAGTTGGGATAGTAAGGAAGAGGGAGCACAGTCCAGTTCTTTTCAATATGTTCATCAGCAATATAGGAGAAGGAATACAGGGCAAGATGTGTCTCTTCACAGATGACACTATGTTCTGTGATAGGTTAAACAGTGAGGAGGAGGTAAGATAGATGCAGATGGACCTGCAAAGGTTGGAGAGTTGGTCCAGGGTTTGACAGCTGAAATTTAGTGTCAAAAGTGCAAGGTGATGCACACAGGGAACAAGAACCCCAGAAAGGAGTATTGGATGGGAGAGGTTAAACTAGACATAACATCTGAGAAAGGGACCTAGAAGTAATCATAAGCGACTCTCTTAAACTATCTAGCCAATTTAACAAGGCCTACAGAAAGCCAAACAGAATGCTGGGGTATATTAGAGGGGTTTTGACAGCTGAAGTAAAGAGGTATCACTGCCTCTCTATAAATCACTGATGAGACAACACATAGAGTACTATGCTCAAAAAAAGTACTTTTAAACTTGTTTTGCAGTTAATACTGGCTTTAGTTAAAACGTGAATGTGCAAGAGACATACACCAAAAATAAACCCAGTACTTTGAGACCCTAAGGAAGAACCATTTGGTTTGAAGCCCCAGGGTTACTGTTGCTCTATGTCCTTTTAGCCTTTGGGTTATGGCAATCCTTACACAGATTGCCATATCCCATAATGAAATATTTTTGGAGCATGGTTTCTTTTTTGCTATGAGTTTCCTCTAGTTTAAACCTCTTCCATTACCTGCAATACTGCCCAGGGTGCCGTCCCCTTGTTTCTGCATAGAACACTGGACCCAGTTCTGGAGCTGCAGCCCTCACCTAAGGAAAGACAAGGACAGGCTGGAGACAGTGCAGCATAGTGTAACCAAAATAATTTATGACCAGCTGGGCAAATCCCACAAGAGAGGGGTGAAAAGATAGAGACCTTCAAGTTCCAGAAAGGAATGAATAAGGTGAACTGCAAGGATCTTGCCAAGAAGAGTAGCAAATCTAGAACATGAGGTGATGGGTGGAGTCTGGTGGGGGGAGGGGATCAGAAGGGATGTGAGAAAAGTTTTAGTTTACAAGGGAATGGTTGAACCACATAATAGTCTGCTAGCAGAAGTGATGGGCACCAAAACCATTAATGGTTTTAAACATGGTTGGGACAGTGTTAATGGCATAGTAGTTACTCAAGGGGGTAGTAGTAAAACAGGGAGCAAAGTGGTGGACAGTGCAGATAAAGACCCTATATTGACCAAAGGTCTTGGGGTAAGAAAGTATGGTGCAGGCAGACTGGAATCATTGGTATTTTTCTGCTGTCATTGTCTATGTTTCTATGAGCCTGTATGGCAAGGAGGAGGACTGGGATTTATAGCTCTGGGGCTATACCAAGGCTTCTCAAATCATGGCAGGAGTGGCCTCAGTTATAGCAGCCCTATGGCTGGCACACCAGCACCTCCCTGCCACTGAGCTGGCAGAGCACAACTGCCTTTGGAAGCACCGGCTATCAATGAGCATTCGTCTTTTTTCTCTTCCAACATGGTTGGCTTACAAATTGCTGTGCTCTTGCAGCCCAGCTCATGGCATACTGCTGCCTGCCCCAGCCACAACTCACAATGCAGATGTCTGATTGCAAGTGCAGTTGGGCCCTAAGAGGTATACACAGTGGGGAAGGGTTATTAGTGCATCTAGGGGTGTTCAAAAGATGTTCAGTATGTGTGTATCTCAGGTCTACATATGGCATATTGTGTCATGTAGGGCCAAATTGCCATCGTGCATAGAGCCTATTGACCACTGCATAACTATTGCTTTATTGGAAGATTGCATTTTTTTAAGTTAATAAAATAACTAAATTATTATCTTATAACAGTATCCCTATGAATCATATTTCATATTTGTTATGCATATAGAAAGTATTTTATTGCATGGCCTTAAACTAAATTTCAGGATAGATACACATTGTCATTTATAGTCAAAGGTCCTACAGTATTCCTTACGTAGTACTGTTTTCTCTCCCTACAGGAACAGGACACCATTGATTTTTTTCCCACCTGATTAGGAAGTTGACCACATAAGCAGGCTCAGCCAATTGGAGATGATCAGGAAGCTGATTTAGGACTTAGATGTGCCTGTTTAGCAGCCCTTTATGTGAGTGCCAGACTGAGGAGTGGAGTGTCTGCAGGGCAGCTGCAGGCGTCTTCAGCTCCATAGGGAACACTGTACTGAACAAGACAAAAGAGAAGTCAATAAGAGGCAAAACTCTGTAATTTGGACAAAAGCCCTATCTAGGGTAAGGTGTTAAAGTAGATAACTGAAGGGTATTCAGGCAAGTAGTGGCTAGTAAGGTTGCATCACCCCATATAGCACAGTGTGTTATTATACTGTAGGAATGAGTTATAAGGATTTAAGAGGAGAGTTCTGGTACTATGGAGCACACGTACAGTGGAGAGACAGTCAGCTGCAAAGACAGTTGGGAAATTAAATCCAGACCTATGCTCTAGAGGGTGGGGCACTTCCACATATGTAGGTTTGTGGAGCTCCAGACACAGCTGATAGTGACAAGAGAAGCAACATCACTGCTGTATTACCAGCTAAGCTGGTACACACAGGTGCAGACCCCACACCTGCAGTTGCCTAGAGGCCCACTGGCCCATGAAGCTGGAGGTTGATGGGAAAGGTGGCAGAGGCAGTCACAAGAATGGCATCCAAACTTCCCAAATTCTGACTGAAATTGCTTTGCACTATTGTAAAAGGCACAGGTACCTGATTCCCTCAGATGACGCTCTGAACTGGTTGAGAAGGGGGAACAAGGTGAAATGGTGACACTCAATGGCTAGAACAGGAAGAAGGCAACAAGAAGCATTCTAGTGTAGGGAACTCTATATTTAGGGGGTTCAGCAGGTGGTGGAAGGACAGAGAAAGGGGAAGGGGTGGTTAGATCCCTTCCGGGTGCAGTGACTTTTTGAGATATAGACAGGATAGGAAGGATGGTTAAGGTGAGGATGAGGAGGTTGTGATGCTAGTACACTTGTGTACCAGCATCAGGTTAACCAGCCTTACATGGCAGCTCAGTATAACTTTCAGAGGCTAGGGGACAGATTGAAGGCATACTCAGTTTTCCTGGCCTTTTCTCAGGTCCTTTTGATGTGGGGATGGGGAAAGATAGGGTTTTAAAAAGGAGATTAAAACACATAATGGGTGGTTGAAGAGATGATGTCTGGAGGAGGGGTTTCAGTTTGCAGGAAACTTGGGAACTTCTGGGACAGGAAACTCTTCAAGGGTGATTACCTTCACTTTAAAAGAGAGGGTACAAGTGTGCTTGAGCAGAAGTAAGATGTGTACATAGGCAGACATCTAAACTAAGAGAAAGGAGACTGCAGCAGGAAGAACCACAGAGGTTGGAGAGAAAAATGTGGATCTAGCTAGTACTCCCCATATAATGAGAGCTAGCAGCAAGGAGGATGAAAGAAGCAAAGCTGGGGTCCAAAATAGATAAGCAAAGGTGCAAAAGGGTCCAAAATGTCAACAGGGAAGATAAGTAGAGGAATGGACAACAAAGGAAGGGAGCTGACAGAAAGGGGAAGAATAAACACACAAACTAGTAGGCAGTCTGCCTAAGTGCCAGAAGCTGAGGTAGCAAAGTTAGTGAGCTTCAGGGGACAGTAATGGATGCAAGATTAGACCTTGTGACCCTTATAAAAACATAGGGCATCAGGACTAATGAATGGGACCTCTCACTACTGGGGTATAACATATATAGACTAGGAAGGCATTGGGTAAAGGTGGTGGAGTAGCTCTCTATGTCAAGGAAGGCATAAAGGCCAAAGAGAACAGATTCATCAGGATAGTGGATGGGGAGAGAGAATTCTTGTGGGTACAGCTCATGACAACATTGGATAAAAAGCTATTCATGGTGGTGGTCTATAGACAGCCAGGATATGTGTTCAGTGTAATAGTGGGAGAAAATGAGAGAAGAGCTGCAAAGGAGAAGGTACTGTAGTGTGATGGTGGGGGTCTCAATTTACCAGACATAGATTGGGACATTTCCATCAGCTGGGAGCACTAGAAGTCAAGGTCTGCTTGACAGGTTGTAGGACTGCCTACTGTTATAACTGGTCAGGTAACCCCCATCATAGGTGTTATTTTCCATGTGGTGTTCACCAATTTGGAAGTCATAGACAGAGAGCAGGTAGGGGGAATCACTGGGATTCAGTGACGATAACACTATATGGTTTGTTTGGCCCTAGGTAAAGGTATACCCTCCTCAAAGACTGTGGTTTTGGATTTTAGATGAGCAGATTTTGACCACATGAGGAATTTTGACTAGGGAAGGGTGGTTGGAGTGGACATGATTGGGGGTAGAGGAGAGGTGGAAAGAAATTGAAATGGACATTCTCAAAGCAACTAAATTGTTCTTGAGAATAGTTACCAAATTTAATAGCTACAACAGAAGAAGGTCACAAGGAAAGAAGTGAACAAAAATGGGGCCTTCATGTGCTGCAAGTAGAAACAGTGGACCATCAAATAAGATGAGTAATAGGTAAAGATGAAGGAGGCCAAGAAGATAGTCAGGGATGCAAAAACAGACACACAGTGGGGGAGGTCAAGAAAGTGGGAAAAGAGTTCTTTAGGCATTTCAGGGAAAGAAATGAGGACAAGACAAGGAATTATAAGGTTGATGGAGGGTGGTGGTAAATAGAGGAAGACAAGCAGAAGGCAGCCATTATAAATGAGTGCTTTTGCTCAAAGTTCACAGTGTAGGATAGCAGGCCCATGCTGGAAAGTGACATAAAGACAACTGCAAGGGGGATCCCAGAAATGGTGCTGGTAGAAATAAAAGTAGATAAAGTAAAAAATAAAGGGCTTATAGACCTGTAAATAGATAAGGTACCGGGGCTAGATAGCGTGCACTGATAGAACACTCAAGGAATTTTCAATAGAACTGGCTGAACCCCTTGCAGGACTGTTCAATAGCTCACTATAATCAGAGGTGGCTCAGAGAGCTTGGAGGGTAGTGGATGTGGTACTGCTTCACAAAGGTGGGGTAGGGAGCAGCAAGAAAATTATAGACCTGTTAGTCTTATCTCCATTATGGATAAACTGTTGAAGAACACTTGTTATGGAGGACCCGGTGACCTTCCTGGAGAGAAATGGGCTCCGGGATAGTAAACAGGATGGGTTCATGGTAGAGGTGTGAGAAAAAAAAACAACTTTTTCTGGAGCAACTGAAGCGAAAGTCAGACTTTCACTTCTGAAAATGTTAGGAAATCCATTTCCATAATTTCACAGAAATTCTGCCTCCTCTGCATTGCTGCCTGATATGCACTTAAATGAATTCCCTGGTGACTAGCAATCACCCCCCACCTGATCACCTGACCCATATTTAAAAAAAGTACCCCTGGAATTCCTGGTGGCTAGCGGTCCCTCTACCCACACAATCAGTCACCCCATAATAAAAAAAAAATCTCTGTAATCTCTGGTGGCTAGTGGTCCTTCCCCCTACCCACCCAATCAGTCCAGGACATCAAGCCCTGGTGTCTGATTCCAGTTATCCCCCCATACCAATCTCCCAATGTGTAGTTAAAAAAACAATTCTCCCTAGTGGTCTAGTGCCCCCCCATCCCCAATTTGTAAATTAAAAGTTTATTACCTGGTGGTCTAGTGTATGCCCCATCCCTGCAGGTAATGTCCCACCACCCTGCTCCCTCATCCCAAACCTGAGTGGGCGACTGGTGCAGCCCTACTTTTCTCCTCCATGGCTGGCAGCACATTGAGCTGTCAATGAATGAGTGCATGCTTGTATAAGCATGTGCTCCTTCGTGATACTCAGTAGGCTACCAGCTATGAAGGAAGGAGGGCTGTGTTGGTGCCACTCAGGTTCAAAATAAGGTAGGTGGGTGATGGGACATGACATGAGGGTGGGGGTCAGGGGGACACAGACTACTAGGTAATAAACTTTTAATTCATGAATTGTGGATAGGGAGGGGGATCACTAAACACCAGGGAGAAATGTTTATTTTTCTCTCTATACATTGGGGGCCAGGAAGGGGGTTAACTGAGTCAGACACCAGGGCATGGTGTCCTGGACTGCTTGGGTGGGTGATCAGGTGGTGAGGGGCCACTAGCCACCAGGGATTACAAGTTTAAAAAAATATGGGCATGTGATTGGGTGGGGGAGACTGTGCCACTGGGGATTCAATATTTTATTTTGAGCAGGGCTTGGGGAGGGTGGCACTGGACACTACAGGTTACTTTTTTTTTTCTTCCACCTCTAGGTGAGAGGAACAGGGTGAAATGTTGCCCAAAACCTTTTACGAAGTTTTCCGATCTGGCACAGGCATAAGTTCATAAACCTCTATGAAGGCTGCAAAATTCACAGAAGTTCTGCTATGGCAGAAAAAACAACTTTCACACACCTCTATTTGGGAAGGTTTGTCAGACCAACTTGATAGTCCACATCGACTTGCTTACAAGGGTGACAGAAAAGGGAAAAGCTGGAGATTTACTTTACTTCAACTTTAGCAAGGCATTTGACTCAGTGCTACATACAGGGCTGTTGAAGAAATTGGATGATCTTGGGACAGTCAGCATCCTAGATATTGAAAACAAAAACTTAACCTAGGTCTGTCTCAGGATACTGTAACCTGATTTAAGGACTACATGACTGAACAGCAAAAAAAAGTGGAAATCGATGGTCAGTAGTATGAGCTAAAGGCTGTCTCTGTTTGAGTGTCCCAAGGCTCCATTCTGGACCCTTTATTATTCACAGAAAGCTGACAGGCTGCTGTGTCTTGGTGGTGCACACATCAACAAGAAATTAAAGCACTGTAATGGGGGAAGCACTAGCTCCCAATTATGCGAATGTCTGTTTAGGGGAATGGAAGAGAGCAGTTGTGTTTAGCCCAATAGAAAATGCGTTCATTGATAAAATGGTAAAGTTTATTGATGATATATTTATGATGTGGCAGGGAACAGTGGAAGAGTAAGAGGCTTTTAAATCTCTCCTGGAAGCTTCTAACCCAAATTTGAGGTTTACCATGTCTTATAACCTTAATAATATAAAAGTTTTAGATGTTAACATTTACAAGTAGAAAATCCACTAACGGAAACACCATACTTCATTCCAGCAGCTGTGACCCCTGCCATGTCATAGAGAATATTCAAATTAGTCAATTCTGTAAGGTCAAGTGTAATTATTTTAACACAGAGGAATATCAAGAGCAAGCTAATAATCTGGAGAACAGATTTTGAAACAGGTGTTATTCTACCACTGTCATACAGAAAGCCAGGAGGTTGACAAATCAGAAAATCAGGGAGGGTCTGTTGCAAGTTAAGGAAAGAGATTCTGGTACAACAGAAACTGTGATTCATTTTGTCACTACCTATTGCCTGGAGTCACAAAATATGTTTATTATCTACGCAAACAACTGGCATATTTTAAGTTCGGATCCCACATTACAGGAATGTGTCATAAATTTCAAAGACTAGACTACTGACATGCAAAAAAATGTTGGAGATATTGTGGTTAACAGTCTTCCATGCTGCCACAAATCAGGAATATTCTATTCACAGATGTATTAACTGTACTACAGTAACAATACAGGTAGTACAGTATATATGACATTGTGTGATTGTGGGTTTCTTTACATCAGTAAAACCAGTAGAAAATTGAAGGTGCACATTGGGGAGCACCTATTGGACATTGGCAGAGGTAATTTGGATAATATGTTGGCAGTACATGTCCAGGAGGGAGGTCCCATGCAGAAATTTGAGTTTATCATAGGCATCATAGGTGATTACAGAGCAAAGTAGACTGAGTTGTCCATTGACCTCGTCATGATTTTAAAAGTACCCATTGATATTTTTGTTGGTACAGTAGGTGTTGAACTTTCCCTTGAACTCATTCATAGTCATGTTTCCTACAACCTCTTCTGCCAAAGAATTCCAAAGAACAACCACTCTCTGATTAAAGCAAAATTTCATTTTCCTGGTGTGGCATGGTTCCCCTTTGAATTGCAATACCTGTGAGTGTGTATTATAGCTAGAGGGACTTATTCTACTTAATTTGTCCCATAGACCAATATTGGTCAGGGCAGGAAATAGTAGGCACATGTCCCAATATAATCATCTGTAGTCCAGTGAAAGGAGCCCTACTTCCTTTCTTCTCTCCTCATATGTAAGATTTTTGACTCCACTGATAACCTCAGTGACGCTCCTCTGTACCCCTTCAAGGACTCTTGTTTCTCTTTTGGTACTCAGTGCCCAAAACTGCACACAGTACTTCAAATGTGGTCTCACATTTGTGTTACAGAGCGGCACTATCAACTTTCTTCTTCTAGTAGTTATGTGCCTCAAAATATTATTTTCTACTGCTCTCTTTTAGCTATCATATGCCAGTGATTTTTAAAAGATAAATCACTGGTAATCCTGATACCTAGGTCCCTCTCCTCACTATCTTCTTTGAGTTTAACTCCCCTTAACTCATATTCCACCATGATGTTCCTTTTCCCAGAATGCATGACCACGCATTTATTTAAGTTGAACTCTAATTTTGTTTTGTTAGCCCAATCCTTGAGTTCAGTTGTTGTTTTGCAGCCTAACACTGTCCTCATGGTTATTAACCAAAGCCCCCATCCTTGTGTCTTCTGCAAATTTGGCTATCCATATGTTGTCACTACACTTCATTGCGACTATGTAAATCTTAAATAGGGTCAGCCCCAGCACAGACCCCTGTGGAACTCTGCTGCTCTGGAGAAGGTATAGTTGGGTTCAAGGGGTGGGGATCTTGAGAGATTACTGCTGGAAATAGAGTCTTAATGGATCTATACCTGGGGGAACTTAAATCCCTAGTGGTTTAAATGAAAGATTTGATGTGAAACCATTTTTTGGTTAAAGGTCTTGGAGACCCTTTGTCCTGTTAGTTTCATAGTTTGAACTTAGAATAATATGTTCTGAAGTGTTTACAGGGAAGATAGCACTGCATATCTATTCTGTGCAGTACCAGTACAGAATATCTAATACACTGTATTTATCATAGAATGTTTATCTTTTGCAGAATGAATTGTGTTTTTTAAATTATGATTGTGGGTAATTTGCCCTTTATGAACACTTTTGCACTAGTATGTATTTGTAATACTTTGCATATCTGTTACTTTAAATGGCTGCTATATAACTAACACTCCACTACAGGCCAGTACTCCCTTGATAAAGCCCTGAGTTACTGGGTGAAACATTAGGTTAGGCTGTGGAGGCCATTTGTTTCTTCTTGCACTTCAACAAATAAGGGAAATGCCATGTGCAGTGCAAAAATAAACAATGTATTTTTTGCTTCAGGTTTTGATCTCTTTTGACCTCACAAGTGGTGGAGCAATGAGAGAGGTCTACAGAGTTCAAACCCTGAAGCAAAAAATAATTCATTTATTTTCACACTGCCCAAGGCATATGATATGTTGTTTATGCAATGGGCAATCTGCAATGTTTTTGAGTAATGTTGTGTTTCATGTCAGAGTGGCTACTATGAAAATAACTGTTTTTACCTGTATCATGAGGATTTTGTTTTCACTTTGTCCAAAAACATTGTGCCATTTGTAGAAGTCTTAAAGTGAGATGCATCATTTGTTGTCATGATGATGCATGGCAACTCAACAAGTATGCACACAGCCATCATGAACTTCTATGTCTTGGTGTCAGCATCAGTCTGAACTGAGGATTGTGATGGCTTGTTAAGTATCTTCGGTGGTCGGCAATTGCTAGTCCCACTGATGTAAACTGCTATGTCAGTGACTAGCTGCAGCCCAAGTGGATGTCAATGACCACGGCCAATACATTAATGGAGCTGGCAGCATGACCATGGCCACTGCACCAGGAGTTGGCACTGCTCAACAGTAAAGAAAAGTCCTAGAACTGCTGGCATGGTATTTGTAACATTTTTACCACCACCAGTGGTAAATGGCAGTTGAAGGCAAAGTTCAGTATTAATGTAGAACACAAACCTTTTGCATCTGAAACGGGCATTTCAGACTAGTTCAGCGATGCATGAGGTTCTGAAAAGACTCCTGATAGACTTTTGGATTTCAATGATGCAACTGCAGTGTAAATAAATGCTGATGACATGCTTCAAGTGTAAACAAATTATTTATTTATACTCGAGGCTTGTTATTGTCCCCCCTTTTCTCCTCACAAAAGACAAAGACAATTATATGTTGTTGTGCTCAGATTGGCAATTAATTTATTATATATCATCATTCCATTTTCCATCTCATCATCTTTTATCACAGCTCTTTTACAGTTGTATTTTATTGCATCCATATATCAATCTCTGCTCATCCCTCTTTCTTCTTCTTCTCCCTCTCCCAGGTGAAAACCTGGGTTCCTTCTTCTCTTTTTCTGTTAGGTAATGGTGAGAACCGAGACACGCTTTTCCTCCTTCAGCTCCTTTTCCTTTTCATCCTATTCCTTTTCTTTCTCCCTCCTCCTCCCCCTTTTTTCCTCCCTCATCTCTGTCATACACTTTGACAGGCCGTCACACCTTTTTTCACTGTCTTCCCTTATGTTTTGTAGCTTATTTGGGTGGGTGGAGGGATCAAAACTCAGCAAAAGTGGCTGAACCACTCCTGTGCTGTCCCTTATCTACCTCCTTAGCCCTCCCTTCCTTTCTTTTCGCTTATTGTTCTGTTTTGTCTGCCCCTCCCTTCCCTTCCCTCCCCTTCTGAGCAAACCATCTCCACCTTGAGGGAGGGTGTACCAGAGACAACTTGGTCTACCCTTAAGGGGCAAACTCCATTGTCCTGGATTCCTCCCTTTTCCCTCACAAAAGACAGAGACAATTGTATGTTGTTGTGCTCAGATTGGCAATTAATTTATTATATATCATCATTCCATTTTCCATCTCATCATCTTTTATCATAGCTCTTTTACAGTTGTACTTTATTGCATCCATATATCAATCTCTGCTCATCCCTCTTTCTTCCTCTTCTCCCTGGGTGCCTTCTTCTCTTTTTCTGTTAGGTAACGGTGAGAACCGAGACCGCTTTTCTTCCTTCTGCTCCTTCTTCTTTTCATCCTATTCCTTTTTCTTTCCCCCTTCCCCATCCCCTCTTTTTCCATTAGCCAGTCTCCAGCTTGCATTGGATGACTGGCTTTCCCCAAAATTTAGGATATTGTTCCCCCACCACTTAGAGGACCTCCTCCTTTCTCTCTCTCTTTTTTTTTTTATATATCCTTTTCTGCATGTCTTCTCCATGCTTCTATAAAACCCATAGCTTCTGTATTAAACATATCAATGGCTAGATCTGACAAGTGCACTCCATCTGACCTGTAGAAATCTGCTACCCACTCTTCCACCCCCCGCAGTATTACCTTCCCTCCCATTTTTCTTATCAGTGTTCCTACCCTTCTATTCATTTTTCTTCTGGCCCTGTCCACAGCTCTATGACTGTGTTAATTCCTCCATACCCTTCTTGGTATCATATCCGACCATACTAGGCATACCCTTGGCCACCACTGCTGTATTATTTCCAAATCCTTCTTAATCTGCATGTATGTATCCACCCATGGTTTTCCTCCTATGTCGTTGCCCCTAGATGTATGATAATTAAGTCTGGAACTGGTCGCCGCTCCTTCATTTCTTTCAGGGTGGAAAGCAGTTGTCCCCATCTCCTCCCTCTGATGCCACGCCACACCAACCTACATTCTTTCACATCCTGGTAGAGCTGTCTTTCCCTGGCCTTTGTCTCAGCTCTCTTTTCCACCCAATAAATGCAGGAGTGGCCACAAATCCAGACTTCCGCTATCATCCCTCTTCCTACAGGATTTAAACAAAATAAATCTTATACCTGTTCATTGGCTCGCATCCATTTTTTTTTTATTTATGCCCTCCTCCCTTCCCCCATGGTTCATGTCTGCAAAAGAAAATACAGATGATATGTTAGTCTCCACACTTTATTGCTCGAATGTATCTCTTGTAACTGGCAGACCACCAGCGTCCCTTATCCAACATATTAGCTACCGTTTCCCCTGCTGCTGCCCACTGAGAAGCAGCCCCTATACGTAGAGAGTGAGATGAATAATTACCTGGGTCCTCCCCCAGAAATTGCATGCCCTTCTTAAGCATGGCCGTGACCTGGTAGCTTGTGACCTTTTTCCCATCTCCGTGTACAAATAACCCCCCAGTCCTACCCCCTCGCTCTGCGGCGTAAGCCCACAAAGCTTTTACTGGGCACAGTGTGCCTTTTCCTGAGCTGTCAGGGTTATTGTACAACCCTGTCCTCCCTGATCCATCTTTGATTTCTTTATCCTGATTCTTATCTCGTTTGTCCCCCAACTTATGTCCTCCCAATCCAACCCCCCTTCTTCGTCTGCTCTACCATGTTCTACTGCCTCACTCACTCTCATGGCCTCTGCAAACATTACCAAATAGATTGTATGGAAGAGCTGGGTTTAGTCTTTTGATCTGCAGATGGCTGGTAATGCTCCTTTTAGTCTCTCCAGCCACTGTTCCCCTACTGACTGCCTGTTATCTGCAGTTCTGCTCTTTAATCTTCCCCATCCCTGCATCATCCTCCTAATTAACATTGACTTCGTCGGGTCCTTTCATCCTTTCAGGCTGCAGACCAAGCTAATCCCTGCTAAATAGACTCCCATAGTTGTGTGAGCAGTTCTCTTCTCCCATTGTTCCACTGTAAATTTTCCTAGCTGTCCCTCCATAAGTGGTCTACTTACCTCCATGTGGTGTGTCACCCTGAATGTCTGCAATACCCTCCAGGCCCCCTCATAGGCCCTCAGAGTCTTTGGTGACCATGAGCTGCGAAACAACAGTTCTGCTCCCTCTTGCCAACATCCCAGATGTTCGTTGGTATGGGTGTTTTTTGTTCTTCTGCCGTTGGTGCCAGCCTCCGGAACTGATCCAGCTGCAGACAGGAAAGGCTGTCAGCCAGAGTATTGTGTGCCCCTTCTATGTGTTTGGCTCTGAATGACATATTCAATTTTAGGGCCCTTAGCACCAATTGTCATAGTACCTGCATGATCATTTCTGACCTAGCTCCTCTGTTGTTTAACATGTCTACTACTGCCTTGTTGTCACACCAGACTGTCATCTTCTGGTTCTGCAGCTCTTTGCCCCACACCAAGATGCAGGCCCAAATAGGCATGATCTCCAACAGTGTTATGTCCTTTACTTTTCCCTCCCTCACCCATTCCATAGACCATGGTTCTGCAAACCATCTGCCCCTCAAATAGCCCCCCATGCCCAGTCCCCCCACTGCATCTGTATAAAGTTTTAGGTCTGTGTTATATATACCCAGTCATCTTGCCAAAAGGAGCACCCGCTATAGTTCCTGAGGAACTCCTCCCATACTTTAAAGTCTTCCTTAACTTCTTTTGACATGTCTACCCCGTGGTGTGCCCTGGTTACCCCCACTGTGGCCCTAGCTAGTCTCTTTGTGAAGGTCCTCCCTGGCCCTATGGTCTGGCACGCAAAGTTCAGGTGACCCAAGACCTGTTGCACCCTCTTTAGCTGTATTCTCCTTCTACTTGTATGCATTTTTATCAGCTCTTTCAACCTGGACACTTTTTTGTCTGGCAGCCTAAAGACCTCCTTTGAGGCACCTATTTCAATACCCAGAAATTCTAAAATCTTACTGGAACCTTCCGTCTTCTCCGGTGCCAGAGGAACCCCTAATTCCCTGCATAGATCCTGGAAACTGGACAACATTTTGTCCATCTCCTCCTTTCCGCTGCCTATTAGAAGGAAATCATCCAAATAGTGAATGACCGTCCTATAACCAGTTTGTTCCTGAAATATCCACTGTAAACAAGTGCTGAATGCTTCATATGTAGCACATGCTATGGAGCATCCCATGGGCATTGCCTTGTCAAAATAGTACTGTTCCCCTATTTTAAAACCCAGCAGGTCCCAGTCCTCTCTCCTAACCAGAAGCCATCTGAACACAGATTCTATATCAGTTTTTGCCATCCATGCATCAGGCGTAGCTCTGATGGCTTGTACTGCCTCTTTCAATGTGGCATATGTCACTTTGCTGTCCTCTTCATGGATGAAATCATTCATTGAGTCTCCTTCAGGAAATGACAGGTGGTGGATCACCCTGTACTCTCCCTGCTGTTTTTTGGGGACCAAACCCAATGGAGAAACACTCATATTCCGCAGTGGGGGAGGAGGTGTCAAATGACCCTTCCACCCTCCCCGCTGCTATCTCCCTATCTATTTTCTGTCTTAGAATTTCTTCTTTCCCTTTTACTGAGCCCAGGTTGTTCACCTCACTCGCCTGCCTCAGGCCCATACATTGTAATGGAAAACCCACCTGAAAGCCTCTGCTGATTGTGTCAGCCACTTTTTTATTTGGGTATCTCCTCAACCACTCTTCCCATGCCTCTATCCTAATGGGAGTCCTTGCTTTTTTAAAAAGATCCCCTGCCCCCTTTTTTAATGCTTTTTTCAGTACCCCCCAACCCCTCCGCTGGCCTTGCTGCTCAATAAGACTGACCCCCTCTTCCTGCGTGTCCTCTGCCTTTCCTCCCTTTATTCTATGCCTGCCCCTATACCCTTGTCCCTCTCAATAAATCTGTTGGCCCGTTCCATGTGCCCCTGCCCCTTGGGCTTCTTGTGCCCATGTCGTTCTACATCTGTTCACTGGGTATGATCCCCCACATTTCGAGCATGCGCAACGAAAGTGGCATTGTAGCCAGGAACAAAAGGCCCTATTATAACCCCAACAGCATCTCTGTGGAGTCATCCCCTTTTTAAATGTCTCTCCTTCTGGCGTGGACTGGTCTGTTACATAATCTGTCCAGAGGTCTAGCTGTTTCATGTCCCACCTTACATCCCCATATGTTGCCATTCTTTGCTGAAATAATTTGTCGTAATAAATTCCATCCCACCCCTCCCTTGGCCTTCACCCATCTTATTATTAGGGAGTATGTGATGAGTGGGATGCCCATCTCTGGCTTCTTCTCCATCACTATCGCCGAGTGGGTGGCAAAACCTACAAACCAACCATCCCAGGCTTTCCCTTTTGTAAATTTATCCTCCTCTTTTTCCCCCAACAAAACCACAGCTGCTGCCATCTCACTCTTTCCTATGTTCTCTGTTTCGTCATACTTTTCTGCTGCTTCTCAGCTCACTAAGGCAAAAATATCCACATATTACCCTTTCCATATTTTCTCTTTTGTAGCCAGAGGAACATTCTCCCCTACCCTCATTCCTGGAGTTCCTATTTCCCTTGTCCCTTTTACTTCGTTCTCTACACTCTTCTCTCCTTCCTTTGGCAGCTCTTTGTCTGATCTAATTTCTGCCAGTGCTGCCTCCATCTGGCCCAAACCCCCTGTCCCGAGCCCTGAAATAATTTGGCCTATATAATCCTTTATGCTTTCTCCCACTGACCCAGATACACTACCTGTCATCCTGTCCGTTTTCTATGGGCTGCTGTCGTCATGATGCCCTGTGCTGTCACCTTGTGGCTGGATGACCGGCTGCATACCTGGCTGCTGAGGAGGAACCACCACGCTCAAGGGCTCCAGCCTGTGCTCTGGTGGGGAGATCACTATCTGGTCCAGGGGAGGTACTAACGGTGCTGGTTCAACAGGGTGCAACAGCACTGGACTAGCCACCCTGGGAGGTGCCTCATTTGGTGGCTGCACCCTAGGTGGGCTGTGTAACTGCCCAGCCTGCCATTTTCTTCTGACCCTTTTTCCTTCCCTGCTTTCCGCTTCTCCCCAGCAAGCCATGGTTCCTCCCCTTCTACCATCTCCCACATTCTGTTGGCTTTTTCAGCCAGCTCTACTATTGCTTTGTAGGCATTCTCCTTTGAAGGCCTGCTCTTCCTTGGCTCCATGTCTCCTCTTTTTTGGGATATCTCTAAAGACAACTGAGAAAATTCTTCTATTAATACCTTTCAATTGCCCCTCCCTATTGTTAAGCCAACTTGTCTTCCTTTGCTCCTGTCTCCCACCAATCTAAAATTGGCCCCTTATCCATCATGATTATATATATTTTTATATATATACATATCCCCCCCATTGCAGCCGCCTCTTGCTCCCACGTTTGAGCCTCAGACCCCTCCTTTGCTGCCTTTCTGTGCTTATTTCCTTGTGCCCCTACATGTCCTGTGTTGCTAATGCTCCATTTTCTTGGCCAAACTGCCCGTTGCTCCAACATGCGCCCCCCCAGTCCCTGCTCATCTTTTGCAGTTGACCCTTCCCATCTGTTGGCTCAGTCTGTCTGGGCTGTCTGCTTCCCTTCTTTTCTTTTCTTTTCTTTTCTTTTCTTTTCTTTTATATTTCTCCCTTGCTCCTGGAAAACCTCCTTTTTGTCTGTACCCCTTTGTGTTGCCAAGACTCCTGGCATGAAACGTCACACCTCGTGTCCCATTCCCACTTACCAGGTCTCTGGCCTGCTCCTCTTCTCCCTCGCCTAGTGGCAGCCCACCTGTTCTCTCATCCCCACCCCCATAGGGTAGCTGCTTAATTTTTAAACCAGCTGGGTTGCATGACCTGTTTTCCATCAGGAGTAAAGATGCTCCCTGCTTGCCTCAAAAATGCCCCTTTTCCATCCCCAAGTAAATCGTCCCCTGCTACAGAAAGCTTTTGGCTGCACGCTACTTTCTTCTCGACCCCCTTGGCATGTGACATCATGCCACATGTCCCCTTGTCGACCCCTTTGTCAGGCCTGTCCCGTGGGCCTCTCATTGACCTGCTAGAGTTTGGTACTACCAAAAGTAGGCAATTCGTTGCCCCCAATTCCGGATTCAGACACCCCCCCCGATGCACTAGGCCGGTCCAATGTTCAGCCTGCCCTCACTTAGATAAACCCTTGCTGGCCGCATGGGCCCAAACCGTGTCACCATATATGCAGTGATACTGATGCTGGCTCTAGCTCATCTCTTCGGTGGGGCAGGCTAAGGACGCCGCTGAGCTTGGGGGAAGAGGGGGTTTACCATTTTCCATGCGGTAACCTTGGGCATGTGGAACGCTCTGTAGGAAGCTGCTCCCCTTACCACAGGACGCATGAAGAAAGCGTTTCCTCCCCACCTCAGGCTTGATCCAAGAACGAGAGCCCAACTTCCTCCCAAGGAGCGAGTGATGCTCCGATGGACCCACAGCCCCAATGGGCCCCTTTTTTAGTGTCTCTGCAGTGTAAGTAGCTGAGATCTCCCACACTTTAGGCCACAGCCTACCAGCCTGGTAGAGCTTCACTATTCACTTCCACCTTATGCCCCCTCAAACAAACAACATTAAGACCAATGCAGGCCAAGTTAAAACCGCTGCCTTGACAATCTGTATTAGAAAACAAAACTCTTTCATGGCTTTCTCCTGGCGACCCATTTCTGGCCCCAAAAATGCCTCACGTGCGCCTCTGTGCTCCATGCTTTAAAGCCAGTGCTTAAACAAACTCAGTAATGCCTCCCTTTAATATATTATTTATATATATATATATTTTTTTTACACACTTCGATCGAACAAGCCATAGTAACAATCATGCAGACAATTTGCGTTCATGCAACAACTAATCTAAGGTTTTTTTTGTTTTTGTAAACGCCTCATTCCAGTAACCTCTAGGTCTTGTCTAAAAGTTATTTTTCCCATTGTTCCCAGCAAGCCTTCTCCATCAAATTTGGTAAACGCTGTAACAACACACACATTTTTTTTTAAGAGCAAACTTGCCTAAACATATCTGCTGGTTTCCTTAACTGCTGTGTGCTTAGTTCACAAACCTTCCCCACGATGTAGCCAATCTGATGTGCTGTAGTTTCTTGCGATCAAAACTTCAGCAAAAAGTGGCTGAGCCACTCCTGTGCTGTCCCTTATCTACCTCCCTTAGCCCCTCCCCTTCCTTTCTTTTTGCTTATTGTTCTGTTTTGTCTGCCCTTCCCCTTCTGAGCAAACCATCTCCACCTTGAGGGAGGGGTGCACCTGGATAACTCGGTCTACCCCTTAAGGGGCAAACTCCATTAGTGCAAGTAAAAGCATTTATTTTAGCATTTTTATTCTTTTTCCCATTGCGTAAACTTAGATTTTAATCTGTATTAACTAGAATGTATGGATGTCTGTAATGACTTAGTCCAGCTTTTAAATGTTTCCCTTTATTGTTCTGCCTATTTACTGCCTACCAAGTGTGTGCCAGAATACAGATATACTCCTTTATGTAGACGGCATGGTTATTTGCCCAAGGCACTCTAACCACTGCCATGCAGCGAGACTTTAATCAATCAATCAATGAATCAATCACAATCTTTATTTATGCAGGTGAACATCATTGAGCAGTGCTCATTTGCAAGATGGACCTGGATAGGACAAGGTCAGTTGCACTTACAAAGAACATTATGATGTATATACAGAAATAGACAAGGTAATACAAAGGACAACTTCAGTATTCAAGGTATCATAACATAACATATGAGAGGATACATAGAAACATAGACTTTGATGGCAGATAAGGACCGCTTGGCAAACCTAGTCTGCCCATTTACAAATTGCAATAATACATAAAGTTGTGGGATTGTTGGTTTGGGTGAGGAGCACAAATAACGTGGTAGGATGTGGATTAGCTACAGTTGTGTGAGCCCAGATATTCGTCAGTAAGGGATGGGAAGAAATACCAGGTAGGTGATAGCAAAGCTAAAGGGGGGGCTTCTAAGGAGGGAGAAAAGAGAAATGAGAAGAAGGGAAAAACTACCAGGGTTGAGGCAAAGGAGGGGATAGAAAGGGACTAGAGGGTGATTTAGTAAGTGCAATGTTAGCAGCAATGAACAAGGGGGGTGACGAACATATTACCATGTAACTAAATCAGGGAACATCTAGCCTGTTCTACTGGAGCATAATTAGGCAACATATAGGTAATTCCTGAGGTGAATAATATGCAGTCGGAGGAGTGAGACAGAGCCGAATACTGGGCATCAAGGAACTAGTCAGGCAAGAAGGTGGTGCAGTGGATATATATTCAGCCTAATGGTGTGGGAAGCACTCGCGCTGTTCCTTGATAAGACATGAGTAAAGGGACTTAAAGGAGGTAATAGTGATAGGTATACTTAGTTTTATTGTTTTCTGCAGTTTGTTCCACAAGGAAGGCAGCACAAAGCTAATGGCTATTCTTCCACAGCGAGAATTAACTTTGGGTACTTTCAACAGTATGGAAGAGTAGCTTCTCAATGCGTACTTGCTTATTGGACTTAGCGGGAGGCAGTCTGAGACATAGAAACATAGAAACTTAGACTCTGATAGCACATAAGGACCACTTGGCCCACCTAATCTGCCCATTTCCCTACCTACAGGATAAGCTGCAGATCATAGTTAACCAACAGCCTATTTCTTCCTACCCCCCACAAGAATTGCCTTATGTCTGTCCCATGCATTCTTGAATTCTCCCACAGTTTTACACCCCACAACCTCCTCAGGAAGGCTGTTCCATGCATCCACCACCCTTTCTGTGAAAAAATACTTCCTCACATTGCCCCTGACCCGTCCCCCCTCTATCTTCAAATTGTGTCCTCTTGTTCTTGCACATCTCTTTTTCTGAAAGATGCTACCCTCTTGGACTTTGTTGATTCCACTAAGGTACTTAAAAGTTTCTATCATGTCCCCCCTCTCCCTTCTTTCCTCAAGGGTATACATATTAAGCTCCTCTAGTCTCTCCTCATATGGCTTCTCTTGCAGACCCTGCTCCATTTTAGTTGCCCTCCTCTGGACTGCCTCCATCCTGTCTATGTCCTTGCAGGGACAGGGTCTCCAGAACTGGATGCAGTACTCCAGATGGGGTCTCACAAACTGTCTGTACAGAGCAATAACAACTTCCTATTGTTTTCTGCTAGTGATGCCTCTCCCTATACATCCCATTACCCTCCCCAGCCCTCCCCACTGCCTTCTCACATTGCTTGCTAACCTTAAGGTCATCTGATATGATTACCCCCAAGTCCCTTTCCATTGTTGTTGTTGTTATTACCTCCCCACCCACTGTGTAATCTTCTCCTGAGTTTTTGTTTCCCAGGTGCATTATTTTGCACTTCTTTGCATTGAATCCAAGCTGCCATGGTAACCCATGAAGTGGGCGCATGAGGAAGGGTGCCGTCTGTTACAGCGACACCTTCCCCGCACAATCCACTCACGGCGATGGACAAGTAGGGTGACCGGATGAGGGGGTTGGTGAACTAGGCAACAGGATGTCACTATACATACGCATGTGGTGGGGGTGAGAGCAAGTATGGCATGCATGGGCTAGGAGGGGTTGGAGAGGCTGTAGGGAGTGGCACTGCAGTTGCCGGTCGAGCTATGTCACGGTGTCAGGGATTGGCTAATGGCAGGGGTGGCTGAGGTACCGGGTTCGGATCCGGACAGTGGTGCGATTTTTATAGCGCATGGCCTGAACCTTTTTATTATTACTACTTTCACCCCCAACATGCACCCCCCAGGAGTTGAGAATCCTTAAGTAGGTGGGTGCGGGGGGGGCGAAACCCCGTGCCTCCCCACAGGAAGCAGTAAAAATATGTCTTGCCACTGTTGTGCTGGTGCGCCAGGGTTGTCAGAGTGCCAAAAATGTGTTCTGCACTCTGACGGAGCGATAACAGTGATCACCTTTAGGCATTCACTATTATCACATAAACCCAGTTGCCACACTTCTGACCATTCCTCCAATGTTGCGAAGTCCCTTCTCATCCTTTCCATGCCTCCTTGTGTATCAACCCTGTTGCAGATCTTTGTATCACCTGCAAAGAGGCATACTTTTCCTTCCATTCCCTCTGCAATGTAACTTATAAAGACATTAAAAAGGACTGGACCCAGTACTGAACCCTGTGTACCCCACTAGTAACACTTCTTTCTTCAGAGTGAACTCCATTTACAATTACTTTTTGTGTCCTGTTGTCCAGTCAGTGTTTTACCCAGGCTACCACCCTGCTACCTACTCTCAGGCTGGTTAATTTGATTATTAATCTTTTGTGTGGGACTGTGTCAAATGCCTTGCTAAAGTCTAGGTAGGCCATGCCCACAGCCCCTCTCTGGTCTACTACTTTGGTCACCCAGTCAAAGAAATTAATAAGATTCATCTGACATGATCTTCCCTCTGTGAACCCATGCTGCCTTGGGTCCTGTGCCCCACTTTCCTCTAGGTACCCAATAATTCTTTCCTTCAGAAGTGATTCCATCACTTTCCCTACCACAGAGGTCAAACTGACAGGTATGTAATTTCCTGCCTCTGTCTTGCTCCCACTTTTGTGAAGGGGAATCACATCCACCTTCCTCCAGTCCTCAGGTATCACACCATCCTCCCATGATGTGTTAAAAAGGGTAGTCAGATCTGGCCCAGTGGCACAGAGAGCTGAGGCGCTGGTGCCTTACCTCGCACCATGCTGGTGACCCGAGTTTGAGAATGAGCTCGGGACGTCGAAGGCCAGTGGGGGCAGGAGGGTATGGAGCTGGTTAGAGCAGCCAGAAGGCAGCTGGCCTCTCTGGGGAGGATCTGGTGCATTCCTCGGTGCAGTTCTGCCTCCTGGTGGAGGCCGGTGTGGAACAGCCAAAGGAGCACAGGCATTGGCCATGGGGTGGGTGGATGGGACTGTCACCAGGGATGTAGTATGCATGCGTGCCTCCATGCACATGCGTCTTAACTCCTGGGACCCCAGGTTAAAGGGAGAAAAACAGAGGAAAAAAATTCCCCAGCTGGCAGAATGAAGCCTAACACCCCCCCACAGGCACCACTCTTGGGCTGGGAATAAGGTAGCCCTGGTAATTCCAGGAGTTGGAGCTGGGGCCCAGTTGGGCTGATGGGGGCTCCTGGGGAAGGTGCATAAATGGACCACAAATAAAAAAAGGGTAGTAGTGGTGTCACTAGTTCTCCCATTAATTCTTTTAGAATTCTGGGATGAATTCCATCAGGCCCCATTGCTTTGTCCACCTTCAATTTTAGGAGTTCTTTCAGACCCCTTTCTTCTGTGAAAGGACTGGGATCGACCCCCCCCCATCCAAAGTGCTTCTATTAATTGGATTAGGCACTTCCCCCTCCTACGCTTCTTGTGAATACTGAGTAGAAGTATTCATTCAGTATCCCTGCTTTTTCACTGTCCCTCTCTGCCCACCCGCTGTCCTTTCTATTCAGCCTCACTATCCCTCCCTTTGTCTTTCTATGCTCCCTGATGTACCTATAAAAGGTTTTATCCCCCTTCTTAACTGAGTTGGCTATCTTTTCCTCAGTTTGGGCCTTTCCTATTCTGACTTCCCTGCCTGCTTCCTCCTGCCTTAACTGGTACAGTTATCTGCCCATTTCCTTCTGTGTTTTCTTATACTTCCTAAATGCTATCTTTTTCTCCCTAACTTTCCCCGACACCACTTTTGAGAACCATAGTGGCTTTTTCTTTCATTTTGATTTGTTTATTTGCTTCACACAAAGGCTTGTTGCCTCTGTGATGGCGGTTTTGATGTTTCCCCATTGTTGCTCCACCTCTCCTTCTAGCGTGTTTGCTAGTGCTTTTCTAAGGCACTCTCCCATCTTGCCAAAGTCAGCCTTCCTGTAGTCCAGTACCCTCACTTTTTGATGGCTTGACTCTATAGCTGAGTTTATCATGAACCACACTGTTTGGTGGTCACTTGTTCCCAGATGGCTACCCACTTCTAAATCTGAGATCCTCACTGTCCCCATTTGAGAGTATGAGGTCTAAGATTGCTCCCTCATGAGTGGGTTCCAAACTAGCTGTCTGAGGCATGCCACCTGTAGGGCATCAAGAATGGCCCTGCTCGTGGATGTCACTGCAGCAATGGTATGCCAGTTAACATCTGGCATATTCAGGTCCCCTATCAACAGTAGCTCCCTTTCTCTGCCATCCTAGGATGCCTTCTATCATGTCTTTATCCATTCCTTTCCTTGACATGGGGTCTGTATACAACCCCTGTGTGGACTGTGGTGCCTTTTCCAGTCTCTAAGGTGACCCACAGTGCCTCCTCTCCTCCCTGTTTACTTTTTTGCTCTGTTGTTTTTTCCCTTCCATTACATAGAGAGCTACTCCTCCCCCTCTTCTCCCCTCCCTCTCTCTCTTGTAGGTTGTGTACCCTGGTATGTTAACATCCCAGTCATGGTTCTCTGTGTGTCATGTTTCTGTGACCGTATGATATCCAGGCATCCCTCTTCCATCAAGGCCATCAGTTCAGGGAGCTTATTGCCCAGACTACAGGCATTGATACTCATTACCCTCCATTTCTTGATGGCCTTACCCCTTTTTGCCCCACCTCTGTCCTTATTGCCTTTGTCATTTTCTCCATTTACCCCTGCCCTTCTCCCTATCGACATCTCTATATTGGTGTTTACCTCACTTATTACCCTGATTTTTTGGTGGGTGGGGGCTAGGATTTCCCTGCTCCTTTCCAGTGCCTCCCCCCTTGGCTAGTTTAAATGCTTGCCAATGAAGCATTTAAACCTAGCACCTAGGATCCTGGTTCCCCTCCTAGACAGATGCAGACTGTCATGCCAGTATAGGCCTGTACCACTCCAGGTGGACCTCCAATCCCCAATGAAGCCAAATCCCTGAGCTCTGCACCAGTATTTCAACCACTGATTGAATCCCATGGTGTGAAGCACACTAGTCTCTTCCATGCCATAGACAGGCAGCACCTCTGAGAAGGTTACCATGTGTGCTACTTGTCTAAGGCCCCTCTCCAACTCCACAAACTCTTCCTGCACTGCTCTGATCTCTTTCTCAGCCGGGTCATTTGTCCCTAGGTGGACAATGACATGCAGCTCCCTCCCTGTGCAGCTGATCCAGAGATCCTGAGGGTTCGCTCCCTGTCCCTCCAAGCCACGGTGCCAGGCAGGCACCATACCTCTCTCCCCTTCCTCCCCCAGTTCTACCCTCCTAACAATGGAGTCCCTCACCAGGAGTTGTTTCCTTCCCCTGTGGGGTCCCATGCCACCCTCATGTGGGTCTCCTTTTTGGAGGTTCCCAGCATCATCCTTGGTCTCCACTGCGGGTGCCTCCATAGAGGAACCACACTTTGCCAGAACTGCATATGAATTATGGAGAGGTGCAACTGGAGGGATGCACCTCTGTTCCACCACCCTCACCCTCCCTGAGCCCACTGTGGTTCAACTGCTTCTCCTCTTGGCAACCTCTGAAGCAATGGCAGTGGCTCAGGTGGTCCCTGGGTGGGAGAGGAGGTCCCCCAAATCCTGGCCAACTCAGCCTGGAGATGAGCAACCTCCTCCCTCAGGCCAGAGAGGTGCCTGCAAATGGGACAACATTGCATCCTCCAGAATGTCTTCCAGAAGACTGCTGCTCCACAGCCACTGCACTGCACCACTACCATCATGTTTTATTTCTGACCCCTTAACTGTTGTTTGAAATAATTACTCTTTCCTCTTTTTTTTGTTTTTTTTCCTGCTTAGTTACTGCCTCTGTGCCCTTTAAGCTCCTGATCTTCCTGCTCTGAGAGAAGAAGTTCCTATATTTCTCAGTAGTCACCTTACTTGCTCAGAGTCAGACCTTCAGCAGCTGGGGGGGATGGAGATCTAGTCTTTTCCTTCTGGGATGGTGTGTCTTTTGTGGCTCTGTGATCACTCACTTCCTGCTCCCTGTTGTCAGTCAAATCCTTTACCTATAAAAGTAGAACTGGCATTATGGGGAGGGTAATATAGTCCCAGTAGAGAAGCATAGCTGTAATAGCAGCTCCTTCTTCTTGGTGTTCTCTGCCTGTTCTCTGGCAGAAGCTATCTAGGCAGTGTTTAAATCTGGCTTTAACCTGCCTTCCTTCTTTCTAGCTTAGCCACTCCCCCAATTCACAGTTTTTTCTACACTTAGTAATTCCACAGATAACAATTCCCTTCAGCCACCTGGGAGAAACACCTAGATAACTGCACAGATAACAATTCACTTCATCCAACTCAGGCAAACACACTAACTTTTTTTTTATTGAGGTAGTTTTGTTGGATATTGCTCTGTATGTCCATAGAGAAGCATTTCTGTCCCTCCTAAACTTAAGCAAAGTCCATCCCACTGCTGCATACAGGGAGCGATGATGTGAGGTAAAGGGAAGTCCTGTAATAAATCTCAAGGCTCTATGGTAGAGCATGTCCAGTTTTGCGATGTAGGAGATAGGGCAATGGCTGTATAGGAAATCCGCATAGTCAATAACCAAAAAAAAAATTGCTTGGACCAATCTTAACTTAGCATCCCTTGTAAGAAAGTGGCTGATCCTAAAGTAAAGGCCAAGCCTCGTTGTAATTTGTTTAGCATTCCTCAGTATGCTCTATAAAGGAAAGCCTGTTGTCAAGCCAAACTCCCAGATACTTGAATTTTGTAAAACATTCTAGGTTTTCTCCTAGAATTGTAGATATCTGTGATAGGGATCCTGAGATGTCTGGGTTTACTGCATGCATGAAGGGAGAGAAAAGCATTGTTTTAATTTTCTTTGCATTAAGCAGGAGCTTTTTGTTTAGGAGCTGGTTTTGGAGTAGATTGAATTCGGTTTGAAGGTTACTAAATGCAGCTTCTGGTGATGGGTGGCTCAAATAAAGTACCGTATCATCTGCAAATAGATAGACAGTAGCCCTGGTTATATTATCATTGATGTTGTTGATATACATAGCAAAATGTATAGGACCAAGAATAGATCCCTGAGGTATGCCTCTTAGCAATGGTTTATTAGATGAGAGTTCACCTTCAGCCTTGACCTGCTGGAGGCGGCCAGAGAGGTAGTTGGTGAACCACTGTAGGGAGAGTGGATCCAGACCTATGGTTTTTAGGGATGAGAGGAGCAGTCTGTGATCGACAGTGTTGAATGCCTTACTTAGGTCCAAAAATACAGCACAAATAAAATTCCTGTTGTCCAATTCTCTCTGCCAATCATTGGTTACTTTTGCCAAGGCCATAATTGTGCTATGCTTGGCTCTGAAGCTGGACTGTGCAAGGTTTAGAAGATTCATAGACTCAGTGTAGGATCTCAGTTGTATACTTACAATTTTTTCCAGGAGTTTTGACAGGACAGGAAGAAAGGAAATCGGCCTATAGTTGTCAAGGTCACAAGGGTCCCCAGACTTAAATAGAGGAATGACATGCACTGTTTTCCAAACAGAAGGGTTGGCATCTTGGGACAATGAAAGGTTGAATAAGTGTATTATGGGTACCGCTAGTACATGGTAAGCAATCTTTAGGAAGTAAGGGTCAAGGGAGTCTGCACCAGCACTTTTTTTTTGTATTCAGCTGGTGTAGCATATCGTCAACCTGTTTCAGAGAGGCAGGTTGCAGGGAGAATATTAAATTCATCACAAGACTTTCAGTATGTTGAGTGCCGAGTTGGGAGCGTAATGAGTTTGCAGGAGAGTTGTCAAATGCTAAACCTGCAGTCATGAAATGTTTGTTGAGTAAGTCTAAGACCTCCGATCTGTCACTAAGAATATTATTTCCAGAAATGATCTTATCTGGGAGCAAATTTCCTGGTGTGTGGCCAGATATGTCCTTGATGGTGTTCCAGAATTTAGTTGGGTTCTTGGTAGAAGAGTTCAATTCAGTACGATAATAAGCAGCTTTTGCATCTCTAATCTCCTTAGTACATATGTTCCTAGCCCATTTAAATTGACACCAGTCTAATGTGGTTTTAGTTCTTCGTGCTTTTTTCCACAGCTTGTCCTCTCTAATAGTGCAATTTTGAGATCTGAGGTGAACCATCAACATATTTTATTCCTTACCTGCACTTTAAATAATGGGGCATATTTATTTAAGGCCCTATAATTATTCCATTGAGGATTTCGTACACTAATTGTACTGTTTTCACTAGGTAAAAGTCTTGCCAGCATGTGGAGTACTTTAGTTCATCTATATAGGCAGAAGGGTCAAAGTTACGCCTTGATCTTTTAACAGAGAATTTTGATGGGGACAGGGGTTTAATGATTACACCAGCAATGAAGCAGTGGTTGCCGACGTCACTGAAGAAAGCACCAGCATGTGAAAATAGATTTGGTTTGCCCACAAGGATAACATCCAGCAGTGTACTATTGCTTGGGTTCTTTTTGTTAAGTCACATTGGTTCATTGATGAGTTGCACCAGCCCATGAGTGTCACAAAAGGATGAGAGAGGTGCAGATGCCTTAGAGAGCCAGTGTAAGTTAAGATCCCCTAGTATAATGGTTTCTAGAGACCCTTTCCTATTGCATCGCCTAGATGCATCAAAGTTGGAGACCAGCAGACGGAGGTCTATAGCACCCTGTCACATGTAAAAATGTGTTGTGCAAGATTACCACTTTCAGGAATAGGCATTAAAATACATTAACCACAGTTGTTGAGTCAAGGCAGGTTGCCGTGAAATTGTCCTTAACATAGATGGCCACTCCTCCACCTCTAGACTGCCTATCAGTTCTGAAAAGAAGGTAATTAGGTATGTTGATTTCCCTGTCAGTTGTGGCCAGTTTGAGCCAAGTTTCAGAGACCATTAAGATATCTGGTAATGTATGGTTCACCCATGCCTGAATTGTAGTGATCTTTTTTAATAGGCTGCCCACATTGACGTGAAGGAAGCTCATACCTTTGAGCCTGGCTAGGTCTGATGGTAAAACGATATCCTCTGGAGGCCCAGGGTTAAGTTATACATTACCACAGCATATTAATAGTAGAAGCAGAAGCTTTCTTAGTGCAGCAATGGATAACTTATAGTTTCTTGTTTTTGCACATCTTCACGACTTCTCTGCCGGGGTCATGGGGTTCCCAACTATAGAGTTTAGTCACCTTATTGCAGCAAAGACTAGCACCCTAACTCAGAGGAGCAGAGAGGGTTCTGCACTAGAAGAAGGTGGTTGAGTGTGTCTCTTGGTTGGTTCAACTCAAGCCCCGCCAATGCAAGTTGGCCAAGCGGAAAGTTATAGTTGAGGGAATTTATGAGCACATACATAATCATATGAGGCAATATTGGACCCACAGCAGGGCAGCATCATGTTACAGTCGTCCCATGTGACAGCTTGTAGTGTTGATATTGCCCTCATGGTTCCAGGTAAAGAAGGGACTAAAGAAGTAGCCACAGTCTTGCCTCCATGGTGGCTCCTGGGGAATGGGTATAATTGCTGGATTGTGAACTAAGAAGGTTCTGACGATTACACAATGAAGTAAGAGTGTGGTGATTAAAGGAAGTATTCTTAAACTAAAAAGGACCACTGAAGATAGCCAGGTGAGTGGAGAGGTAGAGGGATACCCTGCCAGTAAAAGTATTTGAAAGAGATCAGATCGGTTACTGTGGCACATAGTGATTTGTTAGCCTGGCAAGGAATCTACACGTAAATAGAGATAGGGAGGAGTAGACAGACAGAATTAAAAGGCATAGGATGGTGTAATTCAAGTGTGTGTGTATTTGAGAAAGGGTTGGAGGAAGTCTATTTAATAAGAAGAAGGGGTGGGGGGTGCAAAAGTTGCAGCTTTTGCTGTACCTTACAGAGCCAAGTGTCTGGTCTTGTGGATGCGGGCGGTGGCTGAGGAACGCCGACCACCCACTGGCCGAGTCTGCCCCGGCTCTAGGCAGGGAGCCCTTGCTGAAAGAAGTCCTCTGCTGGGGAAAGACAGAAAGAGTGGCTGATTAAATGCTGGTCAAGACAAAGGGTCTGCAGTACCAGCAGGGAGGCAAAATTAGCAATTGAAGGGGCTGTGTATTGGTTTGCAGCAATCCAGCACAATAATTCACTAGAGGGGCTGATATCACTTTAGTTTTTTTCCCAAACAGCAGTGTTTCTTAATAAAAAGCAGATTTCAAAAATCCCCACATTTACAACATTAAAAAAATGTTCTGCAGTTTAGTCCAAACACATAGAGAAGATACAAAAACAGGCTTAAAAAATGCTGGGCAAGTGGCGACCAATTGGAACGGGGCCCAAGAAGGCATTGGAAATTCAGTCAAGGAGTTGGAAATTCAACCTAAGAGCAGAAACTGCCAATCAGTGCCTGGCTTCTCCACTAGGCATCCAGTCAAAACAACGACATTCAAAACCATGAGTTCTGGAGGTCTGGTGTGTACCTGAATCTGTCCAGGGGTTGGCCGGGCAGTCTGTTAGCTGTGGCCAGTTTGGAGAGCACTGGGGCCACAGCAGCAGCTTGGGAAGCATACAGATGGGCTGTCTGAATCTATCCAGGAGTCAGTCGGGCAGTCTGTTAGCTGTGGCCAGTTTGGAGAGATTCAAAACCACAGAGGCAGCTTGGGAAGCATGCTGCCTCTGCCACCTTAGGTCTCTTGAGTGTGATTTATTCAGAATAAACTGGTACTCAGTTGTAAAAGATACAAACTATGCCCTTTGGGAATAACAACAAAATCAAGACTACCTCCCAATCAATATCTTTGATGAAAATGGAGTGATACTAGAGCAAGTGAACACCTTCAAATACATGGCATTCACCTGGACAGCACCCTGTCATTTGTACTTCATATGGACTACCTGGTAAAGAAGATAAATCAAAGACTGAGGGCTCTTTATTGGAATTAACATTGCCTTACCTAGGAGGATAAGCATCTGATAGTGGTTAGTTCCATATTGTCCCTCATAGACTAAGGACTAATAATTTACTGCTCTGCATATGACTGGGTAATTAGGGAAACAGATCAAGCTGGGTTGGTGGACACGGCCTTTTTGGAGTTCAGTAATGCTTTTGACACCATTTCACATAAGAGGCTCATAAGGAAATTGGGCAACTTAGGGGTGTGTCCAGAGATGGTAAACTGGGTAACAAACTGGGAAAGGTATCAATGACTGAGGGTGGTAAACGGATTTCATTCCAGGGCAGGGATCATGACCAGTGTTGTGCCACAGGGCTTGGTACTGGAACCAGTCCTCTTTAATGTGTTTATAAGTGACGCTATAGATGAGCTGGAAGGGAATGTCCGCCTCTTTGCAGATGACACCAAATGTACAATAGACTGGACACTCAAGACGTACTGGAAAGAATGTGCAAAGATCTGAGAAAAGGTCAGGAGTGGTCAAGGGCATGGCAGCTACGTTTCAATGTGAAAAATGCAAAATCATGCACTTAGGGCACAGAAAACTAAAGGTGGAGTTCAAAATCAGGGAAGAGGTATTGGAAGTCATCAAACTGGCAATGGACATACTGAGGGGGCCAAGCAGTCCTTATCTGGCATCAAATTCTATGATTCTGTTTCTATGACACTGTATTGGACAGGGTAACAATTGCAGTTAATAAAAGCTGCAGACTTTTATTAGGTGCCAAGAGACTTAAACATCTGCCAGCTCCAGCTGACCACCTGGCTCTCTTTGCAGCAAAAAGTAAGGTACTAGACCTACTTGCTAGGCAAGAATACCTTACTAGGTAACACACCAATAAACTTAACTAAGTACTTCCACATGGTTGATAATCATTATAATACTAGAAGTTGGACAAGTGCAACCTGGTGAAAACTTTCCTATAAATTCTTATTGGGTAACATTCTGTGAATACCTGAATGAATTACCCTCGAGGCCTGCAAGGCAGGCCTCATGGTCCCATCCTACTCAGGCTGTGTTGTACAACAATAGATCCATTAAGAACAAGACTGAAGTAATTGCTGAGCTTGTTGGGTCATCAGACCTGGCATGCATCACTGAGACCTGGTTGGATGAAAATTCTTGCCCAGTTCTTGAGTCAGCTATTCAGGATGGGTTTTAGGTGATACACTGACCGAGGGTGGCTCATAGGGGTGGGGGTATAGCCATATGTTTTAGAATGGAATTGAGCTTTGTTGATGTACCAGTTTGGGAGACCCAGTCCTTTGAGTGTATCATGGGTGCAGGTGTGGAGTGCAGGATTCTTCTCATCTACCATCCACCTAGGGATGAGAAGCAGTTCTTGAAGGAAGTCATGGACTTCATCGTTGACATGGTCTTGGAGTCCCTAGATGGATGGTTCTGAGGGACTTCAATGCCTGGGTTGATGATGAATTCTTGCAATTTGGACAGGACTTCCTTCAACTGATAAATTTATTGGGCTTACACAGGTGATTACCTCTGCAACCCACAACCATGGTCACTCTTTGGACCTGGTCTTCCTACTGGGTATAGAGACCACTGACTTTTGGTGAAACCAGTCAGATGGACTGACCATCACATTGTAAGGTTCAATTTCAGGCTCCCCCTATAGGGCTGCCCTACAGAGATGGTCCAGTACTGCTCATTAAGGGGTTTGACTCCAGTTGGCCTAGAGACAGTGCTGGACCTATCAGGTCTACCAAGTGCTAATGGCAATCCAGATACTCTGGTATAGGCCTATAATAGGGCTGTGGTGGAGGATCTGAATTCTGTCACCCGTCCATGATTGCCTCCTTACTTTGCACCTCAATCCCTTGGTTTGATGGGACTTTGAGGGAACTGAGGTGAGTGAGTCAAGGATGGAGCATGCTGGTGGAAATTGGGCCTTGATACCAACAACTTAGATTGATAGCCCATTATAAGGACTATCAAGCTGCAATTTCCCATAAGAAGGCAGAGTTCTTATCCAGGGAAATTACTACAGCACAGAACTGACCAGTTCAGCTATTTCAAACTGTGAACAGACATTTCCAATCCAGCCTGTCTGCAGACTCGGAGAGCATTGTCACAAGAGAAATGTGACAAGTGTGCATGATTCTTTGCAGATAACATTGTCAACATCAGGTCCAAGATCCATGCAGCTCACCCCAATGGGGATGGTGGGGGTCAGGTGGAGGTTGCAGTTCCCTGTTGGCCTGGGCTGATTTCAACCAGCTGGCGATCAATGATGTCATGAGGGTTATCCAGAGTATGCGACTGACCTGCTGTGGTTTGGACCTGGGCCCAACTCACCTCCTTGTGTGGTACGTTGAGGTCATCGGCCCGGTCCTAGCTGAGATTGCCTGGTGTTAGTTAGAGTCAGGTGTGTTCCCAAGGCACCCTGAAGGAGGAGGAGGAATAAGCAAGATAAACTATGAGAAACTATTCAACAGGAATATTAAATCAGAAGCAAGGGGGGATGAATGGAAGCTGCAGCAGGTGTAAACCACACTAACATGCATACAGGGCAAAAAGAATAAATGTAAGAAGCCCAATATTACATCCAAACAGCAAAGTGAACATTTTCCTGCTTACCAAATAGCCCAGGCACAGCAAAAAGAAATGCTTTCTGATGTGTTTTACTTCTACTCCTTTCATTGGTCCCCCTCCCCACCTGCCTACCCATGATAATGGGATAGCACGCTATAACACATGCCATTTTGGATTGCCCAGCATGTGCTAGCATCATGTAGAACAATACTGTTCATGCCCTTCTTCCTCATTTGAAACTTTCTGGCACATGAATGCACATCGCATACTCATACCCTTACAGAGGATGTCACTTCCTGCTGCCATGTGAGGAAGGGCTACACACTGCCACACACTATGATGAGCACATCATTGAGAAGCTGATCAGGATATTCAAACTGTTCCTGCAGTGCCCCTTCCATTGAAAGGATTCAGAGTACAGTGTACCTTCCCATTTCCCAGCAGGAGACACACCAATCTTCCCTTCTCTCCATTAATAGTTGACCTTCCCATATGGATGGCCATTTTACGTACAAACACGGTGGCCATTTTGGGAAGGTCAACCCCCTTATAAATGTGCAGGACAAGCTCTACAATATAAGAAGAACAGGTATACATAAGCATATGTATATACATTTGAACATACATCATACTACTGAGTTTGCAACATACACTAATTCCCGTATACATTTTTTTTGCTCTAGCTTCATAAATTATAATGGCAAAGGAATTAATCAGCGAAAACTCATTCAATCCAATCTTAATACATTTTAAAGCAACATGTATATAATACTATCATAGATATAGCCATACAAAGGTGGGTGGGGGTAGAAAAAAGGAGATGAAAAAGACAAACATACATTCAAAAAGGAGTGATCTTATGCATTATCTTATATGTACTGCACAAATTTCATGCTTTCAGATCATTTGTTTTCCGCTTATGGTTTTAAATCAAAACCTGTATTTCATCCTGTTTTTCTCATTGCACCTAATTATATTATCCAAAATGTTTCCCTTTTGAGTAACAGGTTATTAAAATTACATCCTCTGGGATTTCTATTCACTTTATCTATCACTAAAAAGTGAAACTTGTGTTCCATTCTGATTATGCTTTGGCAATATTTGTAGCTGTTTCATATAGAGGATCTCTCTATATCTTCTTTATAGTGATAAACATTTCTCTTATCTCTTTGATGCCTCTTTCTTCACACCTTTCCAATCTGTTTTTCGGAAAGATTACTCCACCACAATCTCCCTGCTTAGGTTCATAGATTTCATTCTCTCAGGGATGGACAGTGGCCTAATTACCTCCGCCATCTTTGTTGACCTAGGCAAAGCTTTTGACATGGTCTCCCACCCTCTCCTCCCAAGTAACCTCACGTCATCTGGTCTTTCTGATGCAGCCACAAATTGGTTTAGATCCTACCTAGTAGGTAGGACCCAGTCAGTTAAAATTGACAATTCTACTGCCCCTCATTTCCAAATAAACAACAGTGTGCCACAAGGCTCTGTTCTTGACCCACTATTATTCTTCATTTTTCTAAATGATCTCCCATCAGTATGCTCCTCATCCTTGATCCATATGTATGCTGACTACACTGTCTTGTACACCTCCAGCCAGTCTCCCTCTGAGGTTGCAGCCAGTATTCAGCATGACTTTGACAAGGTTTGGCTCTGGCTAAGCTCCTATCAGCTCTTTCTCAATGCCAAGAAGACAGTCTAGGCTACCTTAATTGCCCTCATTCTAAACCCTTGACAGGACCACCCTTGAGGACACCTCCTCTTTTAGATATCTTGGGGTATGGTTTGACCAACACCCCAACTTTTCTAGGCATGTAGACTTCATCCTGAAAAAGCTGTGTGCCAAACTTGGCACCATTTACAGGAACCAAAGCTGCCTACATCTATCGGCTAGGCATGAACTTGTCCAGAATATGATACTACCTATTTTTGACTACTATGATGTAGTCTACAGTGCTCCTCCCAAGTCTTTGTTAACCAGATTGTATATCCTCTTCAATGCCTTCTGTCAGTTTGCCTTGGACGCCCTGTCTGCCACTCATCACTGCAACCTGTATTATTCTCTCGCTCTTCTCTCACTGCACAACAGACATCTATCCCACTGTGCTAAATTTATCTCCAAATTCTGGTTTGGTCTCTCTCTCCCTTACCTCTCCTCCAATTTATCCACCCCTCCCTCCTCTCACTCTCTAAGATCTAGCAACTGTCGAACCTGGCTATCCCTCACTAATCCACCTTAATTGGGCAGTTGCCATTCTTGCACTGGTTCCCTAAACTATGGAACTCCCTACCCCATCAAAAAGGCACCTCCGCCCCCTGTCCATCTCCTCCTCCCTGTATAACTTAATTTCTCCTACTTGTAACTGCTCCTAGCTTCCTTCTCCCTTTCAATATCCTCCTTTTGCAACCTCTCAACCTTGCCGCAACTTAATTTATTGTATAGCTCTTATTACGCACTTAGTATAAGCCTACAAATGTCAGAGCACTTCTGCTGATTTTACATGTTGTAACCTTCAATACTTTATACAATTTTCCAACAGATGTATTTATGTATGTACTTTTTGTTCCCATTTGATGTTGTTTCAAATTGTTCCTGTCACATACCTTGCAAACTGTATTTGTTTGACTTTTGTACTCCAGTCCCCCTCGGATGCACCAGGAGCTGAGTAACTAGTTTGCTCAGTGTGTCTTTCCTGGTGAAACTTTTCAATAAATAAATACATAAATTTGTTATTGCCTGTTTTAGCTCCTGCTGCATGTTTCAGCCTACTCTGCTGTTGCTGCCTCCTGGGTTTTTCCTTTGATTGCTTGCCCCTGGTCCTGGCTCAGCTGCTCAGCTTGCAACTACTCCCCATTTAAAGCACTGCTCATGATTTCCACAGTTCATTCAGTATGAGAGTCTAGTGTGCTCTGCTCACTTTATTCACTGTTTGCTCAGCCTGACCCACCTGCTTCATTGCTATACTGTAACTTTCAGCTGTTTTCATGATTGCCTGGTCTCAGCTTCCAGCTGCAGGCATTTTATTAGCATGTTTCTAAATGTACCTGTTTTGCACTTAAAGTCATTAATTTGCTTTACCATCACAACTGCTATTTAGTGTCATGGTGCACAGCTTGCATGAAGCCCCCTTGGGGATTTCAATCTGCTCAAACATGTTTATTTGCACTCTGTGGAACTCAAACCAGAGCCTAATGCAATTCTATTTTACTTCTCCATGGGTTTCAAACCAGATTACAAGCAATTGTATCAAGCAATTGTTATTGTTGTTTTTCAGAGCCTTATTGCCTATGCCTACAATTCCTAAGCTTGTTTAATTGTTCTGCTCAGCTACTGCTATATTTTATTTTATTTTTATTTATTGAATATAATCGGAATTACAATCCTTTGAGTCACAGACTCTTTTGCAAAGGCTCCACATCGGTATATGCTTTCTCTTAGTGTCTGGCTTCTCTCAGCAATCACAATGGGGCATCGTGGTTTCATGCTGCAAGAGCATGCTTTTTGTAAACTACATGATATTGCTCCTTTTTCCTATCAAGTGTTTCTGTTTACACTTTCTGACTTGCCCAGCAAAGAATGACTGCTGTCACTGCCATTACCTTCAGCACTCTCAAGTTTCTAATTGTCTACACCTGGCTGGCTCTTCTTTGCTTCTCACTGTATGTTCTGTTGTTGTGTTCCAGCAGCTGGCTTTGGGTCTCTCAGCTGCCTGCTTCCTGGACTCCAGCTCTCCAATCCCCATTGCTTCTACTCTTCTTCATTTGCTTCATCTGAATCTACTCATTTGTAGCCTACTTGGGCAACACATGCTTAGCCATGTGCAAGCCCTGTTTTAACTATGCAGCCTTGCAGTCCACTAAGGTTTCTTTACTGCTTCCCTAGCTCAGCCTTCCATTTATTTCCTACATAATTCATTATGTAAACCCTCAGTTTTCATACAGCTTTTGGGGGATTTAAATCTGCTCAGATATGTTTATTTGCACTCAGTGGGAATAACACCTGAGTCTACTACAATTCTATATTACTTTCTCCATGGAATCAAACTGCTTAAATGCAATTGTACCAAGCAATTAAAACTGTTGCTTTTCAGTGCATTATTGCATCTACCTACAATTCCTATGCTTGTTCAATTATTTAGCTCAGCTACTGCTGTAAGTTATAACTAATTACTGCTGGAAGCTGTTAAACTACCTTTGTAAAAGCCCAGAAACAGCCCAAGCATGGGCAATTGTATTTAACCTCCCAGGAACAGCCCAAGGGTGGGCAGCTGTATGTAACCTCCCAGGAACAGCCCAAGTGTGGGCAGCTGTATTTAACCTCCCAGGAGCAGCCCAAGTGTGGGCAGCTGTATTTAACTTCCCAGGAACAGCCCAAGCATAGGCAGCTGTATTTAACTTCCCAGGAACAGCCCAAGCATGGGCAGTTGCATTTAACTCCCCAGGAACAGACCAAGAATAGGCAGCTGTATTTAACCTGACAGCAACAGCCCAAGCAGGGGCAGCCGTAGTTTATCTCCAAGTAGCAGCCCAGGTGCGGGCAGCTGTAGTTAAAGTACCTTCTCCTGCAGAGTAAGGAGGCATTCCCTTTTCCTGCAGTGAGGAGGCATTCCAGTCTAAAACCATCACTAAACAAAAACCCCAAGCCTGGAGGGAAGGTGACCGTGGCCTTGGATCCCCAGAGATTTCCTCCTCAAATGGGTTTTCTCTCCTCCATGCCGAAAGTCATAATACTTAATTAGATTTAGTAGTATTCCTTAGTTACTCAGGTAAGTTCTGCTTTGAATGGAGGAGGATGGTGACCCTGCTGGTCATTCACTCTCTCCTTAGGAAGTCCCCTGCTGTCATATGTGTACTCCATTTTATCCATGCGATCCTGCTAACTTGTACATCTCATCAATGTTTTATCAAGCAGCATCTTGTTTCAATCTGCTTCTCTGCCTCATAGTCAATGATCACTGCTAACATTTTGTTGAGGGTTCCTTCCTAAGGTACCTTAAGCCAAGGGAACCTTCCCACAGCACCTCTAGGGATCCTTGCCTTTGGCACCCCTTACAGGTGGTAATTTCTCATGGAATATAGAGTGCAAACAGCCACAACAGAGGGAAACAGTTACACAAGCGTAACACTATAATGGCTGTGTAGGCCATTGAATTGAAAGGCTATGCCTGTGGTTCAATGGGTGATTAATCAGTCATGACCCCTTCCTGAGCTATATACGTAGTTCCTCCCAGCCTTCTTCTGAAGCATTTTTTCTTTGTCCCACCCTCCTCCTCCAGCAGCTCACCTCTCTTCTCGGGGGGGGGGTGCCTTCCTAAGGTACCTTTAGCCAAGGGAATATTTTCATGGCACCTCTAGGGGGTTGAAACCTTTTTAAGGGTTCCTTGCCTTTGGTACCCTACAGGTTGGCAATTCCTGATGGAATAGAGAGTGTGAACAGCCACATCAGAGAAAAACAGGTGCACAAGCAAAACACTATACTGGTTGTATAGGCCATTGAAACTTATAATCCAGGACACCTTCATACTTAATCAACTTGCTAGTTATTTTGGCATTATTAGACATATTAGGAAAAGTAAACCCTTTTTATAGGCTGGCAAGCAGCTAAACAGCTATATGACATTGTAGACTGTGATTCCTCCATTTTTTTGCTGTTCCTTTTCCCTTCCTCTTCCCTGCTGCTTCCCACTCCATTGCTGCCTCTATGGCATTTCGGTCTGCGGTCATCTGCCACCCCACAATTCTTTGACTGGTCTGCATTAACTGTCAGAGCACATGGTTCTGTTTGAGCTGCTGGCTCACACTGTTTAGCATGTAATTGACAAGCACAATGTGCCTGCAAACGTTTTGTTTGTAAATACTTTCTAAACACCATCAAAAATCAGTGAGCATGTATTTTTTATGAAAATATGGCACCTTGCAGGTTGACAATTAGTAATGAATGAAATGGCACCACGAGATCATTTCAAAACATTCACTGCCCCAACCCATCAGTTACCACACATAACCAAATTCTTCTTATTGCCTGCTGTCAGTGACAGGTACCGACAAACTTACCAGAACACATAGCTAATTGTCATTTTGATATTGTTCTCTGCTGTTCTTAGGTGTGGTAAACAGTTTTTATTTCAAAATAGCTGTCGCTAGTAAAACAGCAGGAGAAAGTAATATGTCAGGCTGTATCTCACAGACATGAGTTCAGGTGATTGCAAGAATATATGGTAGTTACCCATAAAGGTAGAATGTGATGGCCATTTGTCCTACCCAGTTGGCCCATTTTTTTTATCTACTATCATGTAGGAGGCTGATGTAATGGTGTGTCTGCTGCCTCTTCTGAACCCAACAACTGACTCCATGAAAAATTAGCACCATAGTCCAGTTTGATTATTTTTGCCACCAACACCAATATCCACATCAGTTAAATCACTAGGAATAACAACATGGATGCCGCCGTACTAAGCACATAATGTTAGCATTTGAGCTCAGCACTGGCAAATACATCCTAGTGCTATAAAAGCTCCTCTGAGGATTGCTTTTATCCAAGTTTTGTTTCATTTCTTACTCCTTTACCCAGCCTCCCATTTGGAGTAATTGAGAAAGCATGGCAGATGCTGAGGTGCTGAGCACATAACATTTGTGCTTACCTATGATGGCCACCTGATTTTGTTGCCAACACAACAGAGCAAATTTGTTCCTCTCTCTGTTTCTGTCCTGCTGTTGAAGCTCATTATGAAGGGTGGTCTCAGATGAGTAGGGTTCAATAATAAAGTTGTTTTCTTCTTTTATTTGCTTAATACCCCGGTAGCAGCCATGCATTCTCCAATCACTCCAAATGCTAGGCTGGGCAAGGAAGTAAGAAATTAAACAACAGCTGGCAAAAAGCAATCCTCTGATGATCAGCTATGTGTCCCATGCTCATTCATAATTGTCACTGACTGCAGGCAATAAGCAGAATTTGATTATGTGTGGTTACTGAGGGGTTGGGGTATGAATGTTTTGAAAGGATGGTGTGGCACCATTTCACTCTCTGTTAACTATTGACAGCCTGCAAGGTGCCATATTTTGACACAGATAAACATTCACTGGTTTTTAATAAAGTTTAGAAAGCATTTACAAACTAAACTTTTGCAAGCACATTGTGATTGTCAATCACATGTTAGACAGCTCAAGCCTGTAGGTCAAATTGGGCCAACATTTAAAGCACTTACCTGGTTATCAAAGACATAAGTAAATAAATAAATAAACAAACAAACAAATAAATAAATAATTGTAAGGCAAAACAACAGCCTTCAATTGTCAATGTCAGTGGCTCAGCAGGTAGCACACTTGCCTCTGAGGCTGGGAGATCAGAAGGCTGTGGGTTCTATCCCCACATCAGGCAGTTGGGATAATATCCCAATACTGACACTGTAGTGCAGCATAAGGCGGGTGCTGCACTCTTGAGGTGCCATCTTTCAGATGAGAAGTTAAACCGAGGTCCCATCTGCCTGTTCTGGTGGTAGTTCAGGTGGATGTTAAAGATCTCATGGCATGTATTGAAAAGAGCAGGGGAATTTTATTGGTAATAAAGTGGGCTTCATTACAAAAAAACAAAACAACTCAATAAACAGAAACAATCCAAACAAGGCAAAAATCAGTTAACAGAAGAAAGTGTCACAATGTTTCCAAAACAATACAGCTTGCGAAGTAGAAAAAAGTAAGAAGTCAGACTTTTTTACAGAACACAAAGCAGCCCTAATATTACAAAATACTTCATGAATGGAAATAGTTTTTTGGTGTAACTCTAGCAAACATCTGGCTTGCCATAAATAATAACGAATAATAGCAAAAATTATATATAAACTGTCAACATGATACTTTCTATTAAGCAGGTCATTCGTTCAAAACATAACATGTTCATAAGAAAGAGAGGCCAACAAGGGTTCTGCCCAGTTAGCAGATAGGGTAGACCAGACTTCCAAAGAAAAGGGCATTCACAAAATAAATGTTGCTGAGTTTCACAAACATTGAGGCAAGAGGATCTAGGACAATATCTCAAAGACAAGGCTTTATGCTTATGATTGTTGTTAACTCCTAGTCTATCATAGTTGCATAACCATACCATATCCATAAATACGATGGCAGCCGTTGATTTAGCAGTTGGTGGAGTACCCAGGGAGACGTCCAGAGGGCAGAACGGAAAACAATCTCCTCCCGAGCCTCCAACCTCCAAAGTCGCTCATATAGTTGGGGTCTAGATAAGATACAAAAGTCCTGAGGATGAAGACACCAGGTCAAGGCCATCTTAAAACTTTCTTCCCATAAGAGGGATCAGTTGGGATTTGAAATAACCCTTTATAACGGGCTTGCCAGTTATCAAGGCAGAGGAGAACCATGCTAAAAATAGGGCTTCCAAAAACAGTCCCTGGTTTCAGCACTTTCCCATAATTATAATGAAGAAAAAGGCTGTAAAAAAAACAAGGGTGGATCATACCAAGTCCACCTTCCTTGAGCGGTCTGTAAGTAATATGTCTTTTTAATAGGGTTTAGCCTGGATCCCACAATCCTTTGAAAAAATCCCTTAAGCTGGAAAATAGGGAAATGGGCGGGGAACACATAACAAAGATGCAGGAAAATCGGTATAACCAGAGTTTTAAGGAGTACAACCTGTTTCTTCTTCCCAATTAAATGCTTTTTCCACCCATTAATCACATTATCTGCCTTTTGTAGGGCAAGATTCCAATTATAGATATGGATCATCACAACAAAAAAATACCTAAATACGAAAAACATTAGTGGATACAGAAACACCAGCATAAAGGCCCTGCATTAGGGAGGAAGTATGCCCTAGTGGTACACAAATACTTTTTGTAAAATTTATCTTAGAACCTGAAACAGAAGAGAATGCCTGTAAAACCTGAACAATATCCTCTTGTTTCGTGGAAGAATCCACAGCCAAAATTAAATCGTCCGCATAAGCTAATATTTTAAGTGGTAAAGAGGAGGGAGTACAGAGCAACCCAATAATCTGTGGGCAAAGAAAAAAGGCTCTCAAAAGAGTATCAATAAAAAGGTATATAATAAGGGACTTAACGGGCACCCTTGACGTATCCCATGGGCCAGAATAGTAGGACGGCCTCTCTCCAGCTGCTCACATTAGGACGACACAACATTCCTATATAATAAACGAAGCCAGGAAAGGAAGCATACTGGAACCCAAAAAGCCTTCAGGGCTAGAAATAAGAACTCATGAGAGACTGTATCAAATGCTTTTTCCTGGTCTAAACTTATAATCCATCCTGTTACAGCATTTTGTTGTCCCAGAGTAAACAATCTCTCAATAAAATCAAATTGTCAGAAAGATGCCTGCCTGGGATACCACAGGTTTGAGTTGGCTAATCATGTGATGCCAAAGTAATCATTCTAGATAAAAAGAATTTTGGCAAGGATCTTATAATCCACATTAGCAGACTGATTGGTCTCCAATTTGTAATGTCAAAGGATCCCTTTTTCTTAAACAGTAAAATCAGTAAAGCGCCTTTCATAGAAGTAGCCAAGGCATCAGAATGTAACATCTCATTATAGAGAATAGTTAGAACCAGAACAAGATCAGCAGAGAAAGTCTTGAAAAATGGGGTTAGGCCATCAGACCCCAGAACAGAATGTGATTTTAAACTAGTAATGGCCGCCAAGACCTCTGGTTCAGTAATGACCGAAAAGCTTGTTTCGATCAGAGTCCGAAAGCTGAGGTAAGGACAGTAGCCGAAGAAAATGATCCGCATTGTCAAGGTCAGCTTTAGTGCAAACATGTTGAAAACATAATTTTCAACACAGTGAAGCAAATCCTCAGGTTTCTTAAGTAACTCCCCGATGGAGACAATAGAGAGGTAATTAATTTAGCTTCAACTCTATCTTTACAGGCCTTAAACGGTCTAAACAACCTTTAGTAAGATGAGTGCCAAAGCGCCTCTGACCCAAAGAGTCAGCACGATTATACTGATAACCTCATTTTAGCTGACCCTTACTAATCTGAGAGCTAAAATCATGAGTAGAGCTAGCTAAAGAGAATAGGTGCTGTAGCTGATGCCGTAGTGACAGATAAGACAAATATTTAGTATTCTGTTTTTTGCCGCTACCTTCTGAAAAACTGTTTCCAGCTTAGCTTAGATTCCTCCCACCAATCCATCCCAGTATCATAAAAATCAACTACTGACTACCGAGCTGTAAACTCTTTGTGCCAAATTTTAAGAAAAAGAGGGTCATTAAGTAGAGAATCATTAAGACGCCAACTGGCTTTCTTACATCTAGGAGCAGAGTCCCAGGAAAAAGTGGCACATAGGGCAACGTGATCTGAAAATTCGGTAGACACAGTTGTACAGGAAAGTAAAATCAAAATCTTAGATAAAAAAAGAAAATCTATCCTAGTATGTAAGGACCCTTTAAAAAAAGTGGACCCACCTGTTTTATGGAAATGTCTATAAACATCCACAAGCTTGGCCATAGAGACCACACTATTTAAAGCCACAGAGTCACAAAATAACTTGGAAGTCTTTAGGCCTCGATCTGTTTGATGTAGCATCAATTGAAATCTCCAACCCATAGGAGTAATCTGGATGAAAAAAAGGTAGGGCTTAATTTGGTGAAAAAGGGTCCTCTGAGCCTTGGTTTGAGGCGTCAGAGGTCCCAATCATAGGAAATCTCCAGATTTATATGAGAAATCTAATAACAAAGCTCTAGCCAGGGGAAATATCTACAAGTCTAGAGACTGTAAAATTAGAGCTGAGAACAATATCCTGACCCCATCACAAGTATCAGGTCCAACAGACCAAAAGAAGGGCCTGCAGTCCATGCCTTAGAGGCCTGGAATAATTCCCCATGGGTCTTTAATCTAGTGTCAACAAGGCAGATAATGTCACACAGTAAATCAGAAAGGGTTAAAAAAATCCCCCTAATTTTCTCTTCCTTAATGCTGTTCATTTAAAGAGCAGATCTTTAAGGAAGACAGGATTTAAGTAATAGGTGGTGATCTACCCCTTCGTCTGCTGCTCAGTACGCTTTGCAATGGGATCCGTGATCAGCCCCATCACCCCCATCCGAAAGAAAGGAGAGAGGAGGAATCAGTATCCTCACCCCCAGTCTTTGTCTGAAAAATCTGTGGCTAAAACCGCAAATTTGTTAGAGGTTTGCCAGTTCCGTGGGGGGTCCTTACGAGTAGCAACAGCTAAACCCTTCCTAGTCCATTTATGGGTAACAGTGGTAAACTAAAATTATCTCCCCTTGACCCGAGGGGGAGGCATATCCATATCTGGAATAACGGTGTAGTATCAGGGGAAACCACAATGGCAGTAGGAGTAGGTATAACAGGAAAAGAGGGTTGGAAACTGGAACAGAAGAGACATCTCCAACTACCGGAGGAGGGGTAACCTCTGAATTAGAGGAAGCTAGACTATGGGCAAGTGACTGTTGAGCAATAGTAATAATGCCATCATGAGAGGGACAATCTTCTCTGTTATGAGAAGCCCAGGGGCACCTGCCATACGCGTGGCCAGTCCCATCACATAAGTTACACTTAAATGAATTAGTACATTTAGCTGCAATATGACCGTATTCAAAGCAGTGGCTACATTTAAGGGTATCACAAGCCGAACTTAAATGGGTACGTGACCCACATTTAAAACAGGACTTGGGTTGTCCAGCGTAAAAAATGAAGCCCTTGTCTTTACCTAGAAAGAAAAAATTAGGCAAATGTCGTGGGCCAGTGTTAGTGGAAAAAAGCTTAACACGGACCTTCCAACTGCCATCCCAAATCTGTTCAGAGTCTAGATTAGGGGTAGGCCTATTCAAGACTTCACAGCGTTTGTTTAACCAAAATAAAATGTCTTCAATGTGAACTCCTCATTTTTAAAACAACAGTAATGTTACGAATGGCAGGTTTGGTGAGAGGGATGGCCTGGAAGGGGACCAAATGGAGTAGTCTGAAGTTTGTCATATTGGGCCCAGAATCTATCAAGCCCAGACATTTGTTTAAAACTAACATCAAAATTGGAATTACCTATATTAATCAGGGCAAAAATCTCAGAAGAAAAACTTCATGGAACCCTTAAGGAGGGTTTTAGCTATATACAAACGATCTGGTGGGAGTTCTAATCACCCTTATAAAGCAACGTACTGCATTCCTCCTAGGTGCAGGTTCGCCTTTGGAGGAAAATAAATCAGTAAGTTTAAATGTTGAACTTTAGGTGCAGCAACAGTAGGTAACAAAGTAGGTCCTGAGAAACAGTAGTGGGTTCAGGTACAGTAGAAATAGACTTAGAAACAACAATAGTGTCACTAGTAACAGTAGAAGAAGAAAGAGTCACACCTCGGGTTCGTTGGAGCTCAGGTCATTATTCGTAGCAGAGTTTTGAAGTATTAATGTAGACAGGGTCCTGAGAATCAGAGTCCAAGTCCCTTCAATCTTTCCCAGCCAGCATGTAATAAAGCTGACTCTGGTGACCAGTCTAAATCAGTATTTTGGCCAGATTTAATTTTTGGGGAATAAGGAACCCTCCTTTGGACCAGCCAGGTTCCTGTGTAGCTGAGAAAAAATACTGTGGGTTTCTCCCAAAACGAAACGGAAGCAGTTGTAGCGCTAAAGTCACTTACAGAGCAGGAATAGCTGCAGGGATTTCAGAATCTGGCTTTTTCCGACGTCGGTAGTCGAGTGGGTCATTTGAAGTAGTCTGAGAAACAGCAGTAGCAGGGGCTGAAGAGAATTCTCCACAGCAGGAACAGAAGCCGAATCCATCAGTAGGCCATCGACTGGGGGCTTTCCAATGCCGACGTCATGAGAAGGAGAACAAGAAAGTGGCGTCCGAGGCGATGCCTGCACAGAAACTCGCAATGCCGAATCTAAAAGCTGCAATTGCAGGACTAACGCCTCGCGCTGCTCCTGAAGACTGGAACTGAACGCGGAGCCACTTTGCACATCAGGTAGACTGGAAATAACTTCTTTAGGGTCGTTTCGAAGAACGGAGTCAAATTCAAAAATAGTCGTATTACTAACATCAGCAACAGCAAGACATGCATCTGGGGCCTCTTGAGAAGGTAGCACAGAGGAGGAGGCCGACTCCCCTGAGCTAACAGCGTCCATCTCCTCCAGGGGATCATGCGAACTGGCCATCTTGCAGCCAGCAGCAAAGGCTCCACCTACTCAGAGCAGGGGAATTTCCCCGGTGCCCTGGCCAAATTCCCACCATTCACTAAAATACCACCAACAGCTTAATCTGGTTCAAAGTCAGTTGGCATTCATCTGTAGCTCCCTCCCTCGGGTTGTGCCTGAAAATAGGCAGGATTTGTCTAGTGTACTTACCTGGTCAACAAAAAATAAATAAATAAAAATATAAAGGAAATACACTGACACCACCTCATACAACATGGAAGGAAACATTCACATCGACAATGCTTTTTTATCTTCTGTAACTGGTCTGGTTTGAGTCATAGTAAGACTTTATTTACTTTGAGACTTCTGGCTAGTCCAGATTACATGTAGAGATGCAGCAAATTTTAAATCTACTGGCAAAGTGGTCACAAGGTGGCCACTTCGCGTTTGTGTAGCACAACGTGAAGTGAATCACCAAAAAGCGCTCATGTCCCCTTCTCATTATGACTTCGCATGGTCATTCCACCTTAACGCGAAGTAAGGTGAAGTGGCAACAATATAGGCAGCCGTCCACACATCACATGGCTTACAGTACTGTAGGTCACATGCTTTAGCCAGGCAGGAAGGAAGTTAGTCAGAAAAGCAGTTACTTTCACTTTCTCCTTTGCAGTTGTACAAGGAGGAAGCCTGTTTGGTGAGAGGGGAGAGCAGTTTGTTTCCTAGTTGGATCATTGTGATTTTGAGCAGAAAAAAACAGCTTTTTAAAACCTACATCTTTATTTTGTTTTTGTACTGTGTTTGTAATTGTTTTTCTTGCTACTGAATTTTTTTTTATAAGTTTTGTTTTGTGTGTGTGTGTGTTTCTGAGAGTGTGAGACTGACTGTGGGTGAAGGTCATATTATTGAGGCATTGGTGATAGTCGGGGACTTGTGTGCAATGGACCCTGGACAAGGAGAGTCTGTGGTCCATGGGCGTGGGCAGCAGAGGAGAGGAGTGCGCATACATGGGGGCAGTCGGGTGTTACTGGACCACTCCTAACTCTTGGGTGTTGCTTCCCCCGTGGAAGCAGCAGCAGCAGCAACACCAGTGCTATCAGTGGCTGTGCCATCCACCTAGTCTGCCACTACCACCACCACCACCAGTCGCAGCTGCAGGGGCTCCAGCAGCACCCCCTCCACTACCTCCACAGCTGCAGGTGGAGCCCCAGGTAAATGTAGGTAGTCCAAGCAGTGTATCTGGTCCCCCCGCAGCGCCCCAGTGTGGGATTTTTTTAGCTGTGTTGGGGGAGACAGTACAATTGTGGTTTGCCATCTGTGTGGTGTGCTGGTGCGCCGTGGCCCCTGGAGGACACATTTGGGGACCGGCAGCCAGCTCACACACATGACAAACCACCACAAGGTGGAGTGGCAGGCTGCCACTGAAGGGATCAGATGTCCACCTGCTGGCCCTTCTGTGGCAGTGGCAGAGGGTGCTGGGGGGTGAAGTTGTGCCTCACCGCTGCAGCAGGAGGAGGGCAACTGCAGCAACTGCTCTACCACCACAGCCACCAGCACCACCCTCTCCACCACCACCACTACCTGGCTTTCCAGCTGCAGTGGACCCCACCACAGTACCAGCAACACAGGTCGACATTGCACTGGTGTGGGCGGCCCCTAAGGAAAACAATGAGAGGGTGGGTGCTGTGTAGCAGCAGGTTGATCAAATCCAGCAACAGCAGCTGCAAATAGTGAGAATGCTGCACCTGCTGCTTGAACATCATGGAATCCCCCATTAAGGAATTTTTTTTATAGAACCCCCCACACACTACTGTGCTGTACAGTTTTTGTGTGGGTTTTTTCTGTTGTTTAATAAAAGACACTCACCCTTCTGTTGTTGCAGTGCCTCAGTAATGTTGACTTTGTGTTGTGGAGTGCTTGTGGACAAGCTGTTGTGAACAGTGCAAGTATGATGTGCAACACTGCATGTATGCAGTCAGTGTTGTTTCTTGTGTGTGTGTGTGTGTGTGTGTGACATCAGACATTGTGCAGCGTGTTGCAAACATATATTGCTGTTGCTGACTTGTTGCAGTCTTTATGTTATAAAGAACAGCGAGCAGAATAACGTATATTTTATTGTCACCATCATCAGTGGACTAAGTAATACGATACTTTTTCAGAGGTGTCTGGCCAGAGTACACCTTAGTCACATTATATGCTGCACATGTTACTTTTAGGAGAGCATGTGCTTTTTTGTGCTATGATCTCCGCAAAGTCATGTGTGCACTGTGAGTGACTGAGGTGCACAGTGACCCGATACCTCTAAAAAATATCATATCACTTAGTCTGCTGGTGCTGATGGTACCAATAAAATATACATCAGGTATTCTTTGTTATCTTTATTCTTGATACTGCAACAAGTCTTACCATATATATGTTTGCATGAAGCTGGACAATGTATGCACACACGAAAGAACACTGACGGCACACATGCAGTTTAGAACAACATACTTGCATTGCTCAGTCTTCATGCTGTTTGCAAAACACTTAAAATCTGATTCATGAGTCCCGACAGAAAGTAAACATTACTGAGGCTCTATAGCTATTTTTCTTGTAAAATAGACATGAAAGAGATTCACCAACTTACAGCATTTTACCCGATATATGGGTGCTTTACTTCAAGGGGAATCTTTCTTGCTCCACATAGCCTTACATAGTGCAATAAATTTCTGTGAAAACTGCCCGTAATTTCATTACAGTGTGTCATGTCATGGAGGAATTCCCATTCAAAAAAGCCACCCAAACTCTGCCCCCCTTTCTCAGCAACATTAGGACGTGAAGCCGGGGAGAGCACCCGTGCGTGCTCCTTTATAGTGAATGTCTGATTGTCCGGCAGCTTTCCGAATGTTTCTTTATGTTGTAATGGTCAGTTTGTGGTGAAACGTGTGGACACGTTTCCAGTAACAAGATCCTTGTTAGTGGAATCATGCCCACATTTCACCACAAACTGAACATTATAATGTAAAGAAACATTTGGATAGCAGCCAGATATTCACTATAGTGGAACACGCAACTGCGCTCCCCCTGGCATCACGTCCTAAAGTTGCTGAGAAAGAGAGGCAGAATTTAGGTGGCTTTTCTGAATGGGAATTCCTTTGTGACGTGACACACTGTAATGAAATTACGGGTGGTTTTCACAGAAATGTATTGCACTATGTAAGGACATGTGGAGCAAGAAATATTATCTTGGAAGTAAGACGCCCACATATTAGGTGCAACACCATAACTATGTAATGTGGTGAATCTCTGTAAAGCAGCAGTGCAACAATCTGTTGAGAACTCTGACCTATATTTTTTAATGCTATGTTACAACTTCCTTTACTTACATCCTGACTAGTATGATACTATGATTTCCAGTATTTGAGTCTGCTATACTACCTTTTTTCACATGTGAAATAATGAAAGGAGCATTCCATTTAATATACCACTGACCAGGTCTTTGCCAGTATTGTCTGCTGCTTTCCTCCATCACATCAGTTAATTGTTATATATCACTTCTGTTGTAAATTAACAGTTATGCAGTAGACAGTGTTTTATGACCCCGCAGAACAATATTTATTAAAAAGCAACTGCACATAAATACAAACCTGGTCATAACAATATTGAAAGGTGTGCTCATTTTTTTTTCATACATGACAAAAAGTAGTTAACTAAGTAAAGCAGACAGAAATGTTGGAAAGAACTGTATAATTTAAGTCATGACTCGGAGATAACTAGTGGCTGGCAATGTAAAATAGCATAAAAAAGTACAGTTCAAAATTGTCAACGCATTCTTGCAATGCTACTTTAATTGATAATGTCAGTATAACATCATGAGCTCACAATCACACAACACACAAAATGCATCTGCCTTGTGTCCAGAAAATTGACAAATGGTACCAAAGTGAAATGGGAGTGTTTCAGTACATAGAAAGTCCCCCAGAATAAAATGATGACCATGAGTGAACTGTTGCTGGTCCAATGTGTGCTGCGATTCCAGCAAATGCAATGTGATCATCTCAACTGGATGGAAGGGTGCCCTTTGTCTGTACACTAATAGTAGCCTTGGTGAGTTGATATATATGGATATATATTTACATATTGTGTAGGTGAGGGGGGTTGACATGGACATGTACTCATGGGCCCAGATATTCAAAAGGGTTGCACATGGCGCAACAGTGTTGCACCATGCGCAACCCACTGATGCACCCCGGCATGATATCAGTAATGTATGCAGGCACAGGTGGGGGGCCGTGCCCATGCATACCCTGCATGGCCTGATATTCAGCCCAGGATGTGCAGAGCCATGTATGCGCAACCCCTACCTGCACCAGCACAAAGTTGTTCCAAAAGAAAAGGAACAATGGATGGCCACTCACAGGTGAGCTGCCGCATTGCATGGCACAACACGGCAGCTGCCACCTGTGGCTGGCCACCTGAGCTCCTGCTGCACCTGGTGGCACCCCCCCATGTCCAATCACAGGCATTTGTTAAAAAAAGCAGAATTCTGTCTAATATCCCTGGTGGTCCAGTGGACCGCTGACTGCCTGATCGCGGGCATTAGTTAAAAAAGAGAACTATGTCCAATATCCCTGGTGGTCCAGTGGACTGCTGTCTGCCCAATCACGGGCATTAGTTAAAAAAAAGAACTATGTCCAATATCCCTGGTGGTCCAGTGCACCGCTGACTGCCCAATCGCGGGCATTTGTAATAAAAAATTAATAATACCAATATCCCTGGTGGTCTAGTGGTACCCCTCCCACCCACCCACTGAGCCCCACCATCCCACCTCCCCCAGTCAGCCGCTGGGTGGCAGCACCCCACCAGCCTGCCGCCCCATCACCCGCTGACTGACACCACCAGGGATATTGGTATTATTCATTTTTTTATTACAAATGCCCATGATAGGGCAGTCAGCAGTCCACTGGACCACCATGGATATTGGACATAGTTCTTTTTTTTAACTAATGTCCGCGATCGGGCAGACAATGGTCCACTGGACCACCAGGGATATTGGATATAGTTCCTATTTTTTTATACAAATGCCCACAATCGGCTGTGGATCACATTGCCGGCTGCAGGGGGTGTCAGTCCCTCATGGCTGCTGCCTGTCAGGGCATCAGGCGCATGTTGTCGGGGAGAGGTGCACCTGCATGCAAATTGGGCCATAATGACATGCAAATGGCCCCATTTGTGCCTTGCATACATTATGGCCCCATTTGCATGTCAAGTTTTGAATATTGTGGTTGCTGTGCATGGCACAATGGAACTTGCACTAACACATCCCCATGCTGCACTCTGGCCACTTGCACTGGCACAGTGCCACTGCGCCATGCACACTGCAGGTGGCCAGGGTGTGATATTCAATGATGCTGTGCCATGGCACAGCTTCATTGAATATCACCCAGTCCACAGCCCTGCACAGCCAAGTTGCGCTGTGCCCAAGCTTGCGCCACAGCCTGGCGCAGTTTGAATATGTGGGCCATGGTATTGTTCTCTATCACAGGTCACAGATATTGTTGGTGTGCACATTCCAGTGCTTGATGAGAACTTTTTATTTAGAAATTTGACATGGCTAACTCTCAAGCAAATGAAGGTAAGTTTTTTTTTGGGGGGTGGGGGAGCATATTTGCAGGTTTGTCTCTAATGGTTTCTAGTTTGGTTACTTCTTCACAGATTTCATCTGCATCCTTCTCGAGTCTGGTCATTAATTATGGTCATGGTCATCTAATGAAATGACTTCTGTGTATTGTATGTGTGTCCCTGCCCGGGGGGGGCCTGATGTTGAAAAACTTCTTTAGATAAGGCCACTTTGACACGACAATAAAGCATCTGGATGTTTCCTAAAAAAGAAATGAATGACTTCCTAAAGCTTGATTGTAATTTGTCCCTGGTTCTCAATCTCAAGTCAAGTTACATTTCAAAACCACATCTTGTCAAGTAACACAACCTGTATGAAACTGTTTCAACACTGTCATTTTCAGGGCTGAACAGCTGCAGGTTCAGAATACAGTGCTTGAACATCTTACAGAAATAGTTTAGTGATGTACACATGTCACCTAGTTTATGAATCGTACTCAGTCGCATTTGCTGCAGTCTTTTCAAAACAATGAAATGGATTAAATAAAATCTTCATATTTACCAGAATGGATTTCAAATGGATATTCCATAGGTTCCTCTGTACAGTACAGCGGCAATACCATTCATACCGAGTTATATCAAAGGAGAGTTTTTTTTGTTAACCTGTAAAAAAAACAAAATAAGTGTACCATATGTGTTTGACCATTGCAGCTCTGAATAGCTACAGAAAACAAAACATATAACTAAAGGAAGTTAAATAGCATAAGAAACATAAGTACACATGCTCACTTTATGGTTTAAATATTAAGAAGACTGTGTCTGTTGCTGATAGACGTGGTCTCCTGTTCGATTCCCTCTGCCTTGGAATGGTAAATGTAAATGTAATGGGGAAATATTGTCTGAATGACACTGGTGGTGGGTGCTGGTGGTGATAGCTGCGGCACATGATAACATTCTCTGTTATATCTTCCTTCATCTGCTGGGGGTGGCAGTGGCTGACATCAGTCCCAGTGGTGGTGGTTCGGGGGGTGGACAGACTCATGTTCAGTGCAGGCAGTGGCTAACATCAATCCCGGTGGTGGTGGTCCAGGGGGCAGACAGACTTATGCTTAGTGGTGGCAGTGGCTAACATCAGTCCCGGTGGTGGTGGTGGCAGTCTGAGGGATGGACAGACTCGTGATCAGTGATGGCAGTGGCTAACATCGGTCCTGGTGGTGGTGGTCCATGGTGGACAGACTCATGCTCAGTGATGGCAGTGGTTAACATCAGTCCTGGTGGTGGTGGTCCGGGGGCAGACAGACTCATGCTCAATGGTGACAGTGGTGACAGTGGCTAACATCAGTCCCGGTGGTGGTCTGGGGGGGCACACCACCTTTTAACAACTTCAGCTAACACCTGCAAACATTAACCACATCATCATCCTCATAAAGAAAGCTGCCCTCACAATCATCTATGTCTGAAGTCTGACCACTGGGAAATTCTTTCTCCATTGTGTTGTCATCTACATCAGTGGGGGGGCTGTTCATGATGCCACTGCCAATGCCACCAGAATGGTCCATTTCCACATCACCAAAACCACCATGACTAGGCCGGGGTATGAATAAAAGGTTGCAGTCTGTGCTGGTATGTGCCTCTCATTCATTTTAATGAATGTTAGCAAACAAACATTTGCAGGAGACAGGTTTGTCCGATGATCCCTGACTATTGCACCTGACGAGCTGGATAGCCTCTCAACACTTACACTGGAGGGTGGGTATGTGAGGTACTTCAGTACCACTGCAGTCAGCTCTGGCCATTCACTGACCTTTCCACTCCAGTATAAAAGAGGATCATCAGTTACTGGCAGATGCCAGTTTTCAGACAAATATGACTCAATCATTCTCTGTGCTGCACTTAGTCCAGTTGTTGATACATCATCCTGTTCTCCTGAATCATTTATTTCACAAATCCCCACTTGGGTCAAAGCCTCCCAAAGCAGGTTGATGACAGCCACTTTGGATGGCAGACCACCTGGAACTGCAGTCCACTTCCCGTTGCAGGATATGCTTGATGGTCCTCCAGGTACATCTTCAGCTGAATTATGCTGCTGAGGTTTGCTGACCTTGGCACGTGACTTCTGTGCCTGTATGAACCAAGCGCACCATTTGACCACTGATATTTTTTACCTATTCAGGCCCTCCCTCCAGTACTGAGGCAATTTCACGTTTGTATCGTGGGTCCTGCATTGTTTGTATGGCAAAGCTGTTACTACGCTGAATGCTCACAATGTGACGATTGTGGTTGAATACTGTCAGCATGTGTTGCAGCAACGTACTGCTAGCACTGTCTCCACCAACATCAAGGCCATGCTGTACATTCCCCAATGTCTGCCTCAGCACCCACAGCAGTGAAATTGATTGGCTAATGGAGGCAGACTCGCCAATCACTGCCTGTGTGGCATGTTCAAAAGGCCACAAAATTGTTATTACAGAGTCCATGAGGCGCCACTCATTCAGTCGTCGTAAACATGGAGGCCCTGGAACTGTCACGGTTAGTGTGCATCACAAGATATTCTGAGAGGGATTTGTATTGTTCATACAATCTTTCTGCCATGTATAAAGTAAAGTTCCATTGGGTGACAACTTCCAGCTTCAAGGGGTGCTGAGGAAGGCTGTTTTACATCTGCAGCTGCCGCAGTTGGTCACAGGCCTTTCCAGATCATGAAAAGTGAGAGCAGATATGGCGTGCAACGGTCAGCATTTCCTTTACATCAGAGTGCTGCAGAAACCCCTGCACCAGAAGATTTAAAAAATGGGTCATGCATGGAACATGAAAAAAAACACCATTCATGATGCATTTCACCACATTTGACCCATTGTCACTTGCTGTGAACCCAGCTCTCACGGCCATTTGTCAATTTCAGTCAGTACCATGTCCAACATGTTTTCACCAGTGTGTGAAAAGGTCACATTGTGCAGAGCAATCATTGCATGCTGTTGAATTCCTGGAAGGTTGCTACCACGACAGGCCACCTTACTGCACTGATTATTTACACTACCAACATCACAAACAACCCCTGGCACCTGCAGTTATACACAAATATGAACTCCCCACTGTTTTGCCACTTGTCCACATATCCATATTTAAATGGATGAAAGGAGAGGAGGAATGCTGAAGGGGTTTTCTTACTGAGTCGGACACAGTAGGGAACAACTTGCAGACAGCACGGGCAGGAAAGTATGTCCTAGATGGGACTTTCAATTTTGGACAGGCATGTGTAGCAAACCACCGGAACCCAGAATTCTCCACAAAGGAGAAGGGCAAAAGATCAATTGCCAGCATTTCAGCTACAGCAGCATTAAGTTCACGTGACACTGTATGATTGCGGGGGTACTTCAGCTTATGCGCAAAAACACTCTGTAACATGGGCTGACTTAAACATTTTACATGGGGTGTTATGACAGATGGTTCTGCTCTTTGATGAATGGCATTGACAGGGGGTTTAGTGTGGATGTTTGATGAAGATGGTTGTACAGGTGATGATGGCAAACCCAGAAATGCAGTTATTTTGCCAGATTTGCCAACCAAGGCTGATGTACCACTTACACTAGACATACTGCATTCACCACCACCACCTCTCACCATCACTGGACAAAATTTCAAAGTCATTATGCTTCTCCACCTCATCATGTTTATAGTAATCCTCTGCTCTTATTACCTCACTACTGCACATGTTTAATTTCCTACTGGACTTAACACTCATGGATGGGGATAACATACTCATTATGGTTGCTGACGAGGGGTGAATGCCCCACTGTGATATTAGCTTGCATCTTGTGCTGGGTCCACAGTGCATGTGCCTATTCTTAAGATGCGTATGCTGTCTTCCTGTGCCCAGATGACTCCCCTTTTTACCTCGACTCACACGCACATGGCAAACCTGGCAGATTGCAACTGACTCATCATTTGCATCTTGAACAAACAATCCCAAACAAGGAATTATGATGCTCTGCTTTTAACAAGTCCATGATGCTGCTTATTTAATTCCATTCTTTTAAGCTCTGAAGTGGGGGGGTGGGCTACATGATGTTTCAGGCACTGCACACCTGGAGTGCAACTGGCCACCATGACTACCTATCATTATTACTGGGTCATCATCATCAACTGAAACTGGTAAATCACAAGTTTTTATGGGGGGGGGGAATTACTGCAAACAGACTCAGACACAGCCACCTTGAATTTCTTTTTCTCTGGTTCCTAACTCGGGTCAATTGCATCATCATATTCATCAACATCACACACATCCACATCTTCTGCTTGGATGCTGGCATGTGGACTGCATGTTGCAGCACAGCAACATCATCGTAATCATCACATTCATCATCATCCTCTACACTATCATCACCTGATATTTTTTCACCATACTGTGAATCACCGCATGAAAAATGCGTGACATGAACCACCACAGTGGATGAAATATCACATTTTATGCTATCATTGAAATAATTATCAGAATCTTCAGGTTCAGTTACTGAGATGTTACTGGGAAGTATGACATCATTTACACTGCCACTCACTTGCATTGCTTCACACTCCACTATATATTTGGATATGGTAAACTGGTCAGAATTCGAAATTGAGGCAGCAATATTCATACCACCACCATCAACTGCACTAACACCACTGGCTGGGAAAACATCATCTTCTCCAACTATGAGTGAAGCTACTGATTGGGCTGTAAAAAACATTGCAGGAGAAATACCTTTCCTCACATCAGCAATGCACTTCTGTGTCTACATTCTACCGTGCCCACAGACTATCTTACTGGCAATAGTGCCATGGTGAGAACCAGCTTTGCTTGCACATCTCTTTGTGGGCATTTTGGAGGATCAACAACAATATTATAGACAAATTTAGATTCTGGTATGTTCACTCTCTGATTGGGGGGACGCTGAATGTGAAGCCAAAAAAAAACAACTGTGGCTTCAGCAACAGATAAAGATGGTCACGCAAATTCACAAGTGAAAACACCTTCAGTAACCAGTGGTGCTGCGGTCACAACAATACACTTTGGTAAAAAATGATTTTGCCAGTGGAGCTGGGGGGTGGGGCACTGACTGCAGATTTTCATGGCAGTACAAGCAGCAAAACAAAGAAAAGATACCACTATCGCAGTACAAAATCAGGCAGCTGCAGTGGATAGCAGGTACACAAATCACACTACTGCACCTGCAATTACACTGTGGCACAATAAAAGGTGTATTATTTGATGTCACGCAACACCGCAAACACACTCAGACACACACACAGAACAGTTTGTCTACAATGGTGAACGAGTAATGCGTAGCAGATTGAAAAGTTCAGTAATATGCCACATATTGTAAACAACTTGAAATTATAAACTACTGCACCAGATTCACACAACACAGAATCAGCAAGAAAATTTCAACAATTACTGACAATATTACTGTGTCTACATTAACACAGTTAGTTATATAACAAAAATATAACCAAAAAACAAAGAAATCCCTTTCTCCAACTTAAATCTACCTGCACCACAGATACGCCCCTCCCCTGAAGCACACTTCACAAGACACAGAGTGACTGTTCTAAATTAACATTCAAAATCCATATACAAACAAAAACGCTTGATGATATGAGCACAGGAGAGTTTCCTACAATCGATGAACTAAAGTTTGAGTAAAACAAATTACTCAAAAAGGCTTTTATAACAGCTTTTAGAAGGTTTCAATCACAGACAGCTCTCAAAGCACACTGTCTCCTACAGCTTCCTACACACACTACCCCGAACTGAGGCTGTACAGATCAATATAGAGCCCATGTGACCTGAAATCCCATGAATCACTGCAAAATTCACCTTTGGAGCTTAAAAACAAGGCGAAGTGAGGCAAAGTCTTTGCTTTCAATGCACTTCACCTTAAAATTTGGTGGAATAGTGGTCTGGGAAGGCAGAGTAATGCAAAGTCAATGCTTTCAATGGACTTTGCGTTACTCATTATAACGTGAAGTACTCCGCTTCGCATTGCAGAGCACTCCACGAATCCATCTTTACTCCACAAATCACTTCAAGAATCAGATTGAACCCACTTCAACCACCACTAATTACATGCAGTTCTTTGTCTCTGAATCTGCTAATATGTTGAAGTTGGATGGCACTGATTTCTATGCTAATTTGCCAAATGATGCCATCTAAAGTCAGTTTAATTTTTTATCCTTACTGACTCTTCATTCATTAGGATTTGTAATTACTATTTTGGTTTACATGCTGTTCATGGGCATTTTCCCCATCAAATACCAATATCAAACTATGCAGAGCATCTTAGAAGAATAAGCAGTGAGTACATAGTTAAACGTGCATCTTTTACAGAGACCACGTAAATCATGCATTATTTTCATATTGTATATTTGCACTTGACTTGTTACTTTCTATCTCTTTTTGTGATAAGGAACACTTTCATTGCTTGCAAAATGAATGACTGGAAAAATGTTGTAATACTTTGATGTACTGTATTTATATGTCTATATTTGTTGTCGTCTGTAATGTCTGATGTTTTATTTTATTTATTTATTCTAGGATTACAAGTACCTTTGAGCCAAGGCTCTTTTACAAAGGTTCCATGTCAGAAATAACAAACAACAAGGAAGCAACAGTGAAATAACAGTAAATAATTCATGTAAACAGTGTTATTGAAAGAGGTCAATTATAGGAAGAGTAAGGGGTAGAGGATAAGGAGAAGTGTAGGTAGCTAACAGTGGCAGCTATAGTAAGATGGTAAACATAGCTAGGACACATATGCCCACAAGGAATGGGTAGGGTCAGGCACCTGGGGGTGGCAGAGAAACAGGGAAGAGAGGAGAGAGGGAGGATGAAGATGCAACCAGAGGCATTTCTCAAAAAATTAATGGAAAGGAGTGATAGAAGAGAAAAAGGGGCAGGTGGGGGGACAAGTGCTGTAATGGGGCAAGGAGAGACTAATGAGGTGGTATGAAGACCTGAGATTTGAAGTTGTGCCTCAGGAGCTGGAGGGATGGGGACTGGGGGGCCTGGGGTTAAACAGTATATAAGCTAGGATTGAAGCTGTGTTAGGTCATCATCTAGGATAGGCAGTCACAGGAGCTAGAGGCAATGAAATGGGCCCAGAGTCTGGTTTTGAACAGACCTAGCATTGAGGCAGAGGAGATGGTGTGGCTGAGACCATTCATCCATAGAGGAGCCCTATAGGCGAAGGAGCGTTGGCCCTGCATAGCTCAACAGTGAGGGACTTGTAGAATCTGGGTTGTCGAGCTCCTGGTGTTCTGTCGGTTGGTGTTTTGATGTAACAAGGCAGTAACACCGGGAGGTGTGAGGCCAAGGTTGATTTTTCCCACCATAGCACATGTGAGATACTTTATACGGTTGGAAAGCTGCAGCCATCCGGATTGTTCATAAAGGGCACAGGTGTGAGTAAGGCGGTGGGCACCAGTTGTGAGTCAGCATGTTTTGTTAAAGGAAGACTACACCCAAAACTTGAAAAAATATGTGTTGTGCAGAGTGTTTTAATTTGTATGTGAAGTTCTAGTGTTTTCTTCCCTCTGACTGGTATTAGGAGTTTTTCTTAAATCAGCCTGCTAGCTTTAGGGTAGTTTTACAACCCCTGGAGATCTCCATATCAAACAGTTCAATTGTATTTCTTTGTCCTACAATGCACCTTGTTTCATGTGATGGTGATGTGGCAGAGCCCATAAATCCAGCAGAAAGCATTGCATTACAATCAGTTCACAACAATATAGATGGCTATATGTTAAAATCTGTAGAATTCAGCTTGGTGACCACCCTCATCCTAAAGGTTTTACTGTCCTGAAAAACATTGCTGCTGGTAGTTTTTGTGCAGCTTGTAAAGCTTCCAAGATATTTAGTTGGTTTGGCATGTGTGTGCTGAATGTTGGGTCTCTCTTACACCACAGTCACATGAGACAAGATGCACGGTGGGAACAAGAAATACAATTACATTATCAGGGATGAAGAGCCCCAGGGGTCGTAAAACTAGCATAAAGCTAGCAGGCTAATTTGGGAAAAACTCCTAATACCAGTCAGAGGGAAGGAAACACTAGAACTTCACATACAAATTAAAACACTCTGCACAACATATATTTTTTAAGTTTTGGGTGTAGTTTTCCTTTAAGAGCAGTTGTTATATGTCGGAGAGCGGATATCGTGGCTGAGTCATAGATAATGAGGCCATAATCAATAACTGACACCACAGAGCTGTGGATGGCAATCTTTAGGGCCTCTGGGGTGAGGTGTTGCCTGTGTTTGTAGAGTAATCCAAGGTGTGTGCTGGCAGCTTTAGCCACGCTGTCAATGTGAGCCATATAGGAGAGATTGGAGCCAAGCAGAATCCCTAGGTATTTGAAAGAGTAAACTTGTTTGAGGACAGTCCCCTGCTTGGTGGAGATGGTAAGGGGGTGTTGCTTGTAATGGTTATGTGAACTGCAGAATAGCAAGGACTTGGTTTATTTGTGATTGAGGACTAGTTTGTGATTGTAGAACCACATTTCAATGGCACTGAATCCGAGTTGGAGGCTGTGTTGTAGTGGTGAAAGGTCCTTGTGCGTAGAAAAGACAACAGCATCATCTGCATACAGGATGATTTGTTCTGAGCAGGATTGTGGTAGGGAGTTTAAAAAGAGGCTGAAAAGGAGAGGGCCCAGTATGGACCCCTGAGGTACTCTGGAGCAGACAGGTAAGGTGTCCAAGAAAGCATTAGCAATTTTTACTTTTTGAAAGCGGTTGTCAAGGTAGCTTCTGAACCAGAGGGCTGAGTCCAGTGCAAGGCCAGCAAGGAGTAGTTGGTCATACAGCAGCAGATGATGGACTGTGTCAAAAGCCTTCAAGAGGTCAATGAAGACAGCCCCTGTAAGAAGTCCTTTATCAAGGGAACTATGCACTGCAGTGGTAAATTCAAGCAGGCCAGTGGTGGTACTATACCCTTTTCTAAAACTGTGCTGTTGTGTGCACAGAATATTATATTTGTCCAAATAATCAGTGAGCTGGTCTGCAACAATACGCTCTAAGGCCTTGGATAGTGGTGGCAATATGGAGATCGGGTGGTAGTTAGAGTGGCAGGTCTTATCCCTAGTTTTGTGGACCGGTGTCACAGTAGCAGTTTTCCATATTTCAGGGAATGTACTGGTGTGGAGAGAGGTTAAGGATTTTAGTTAGGTGACTGAGGACCTCGTCAAGTGTAAGCGATAGCATCTTAAGGTCCAGGGTATCACTGCTGATTCTGGAAGTTGAGATGGCTGAGGCGATGTAGCGGCAAGCTTCATTCATCTTAATGTCCCTGAAGTAGAAATGAGGGTGGTTTGACAGAGTGCAGGGTGAGTTAGAGGGGTGTGACTGACTGTGAAGAAATCAGGTGGTAGAACAGTACTGAGGTCAGTAAAAGCCGTGTTAAAGGTATTTGCAATGACCATGGGATCAAGGGTAGTGGATCCTTCAACAATTAGCATGGCCGATGGGGACTTTGATTGTTTCCCAGTAATGTTCTTGATATTGTCCCAGAAAGCACGACCATTTCCCCGGGTGTTGGTGAGGATGTCCTTATAATATGAGCTTTTTGTGAGACAAATGGATTTTGTGCAGGCATTACGGGCATGTTTGCAGTTTTGGATGTCAGATTATTTGCCTGTGGCTTTAGCCACTGCCCACAGGTGGTCCCTAGATTTCAGCTGAGAAAGGAGCTCCACAGTTATCCAAGGGTTGCAGAGGGCTTTTGTTTTCCATTTTTTTGAAGGATCGAAGAAGTCACAGGCCTTATTGAAGACAGTGATGAAGTAACCGAGGACAAGGTTAACATCTGTTGCCTTGCAGATTGGCAGCCAGTCTTGCTAGGATAAGGACTGTTTGAGATGGGTAAGTTGACCACGGGGGAGGACTCTGCTGGTAATGATTATAGGGGGTGGCTTTAGAAATTTATTAGACCATTCACATATAACCGGGGAGTGGTCACTGAGAGAGTCTGGGAGAATGGAGGTATGAGAGATCCTGGTAGGATGATTGGTGAAAACCCAGTCAAGCAGGGTACTGGTGCCAGTTTTGTAATTTATCCGAGTTGGTGTGATGACCAATTGTAACAGGTTGGCAGTTGCAAGGGCATCCTTATGAGTGTAGACATCAGATGCGAGCTAGTTTATATAGAAATCACCAAGCAGAATGTGTTCAGAGCCAGGAGGTTGGGAGCCGACGAAGTTAAGAACTTCTTTGATGCCAAGATCTTGATCTCAAGGTGGAATATATACAGAGACAATGATGAGGGCTTTTTGATTGGGACCTCGAAGAATTTTCATGGGTAGAAGCTGGGCCAAGGAGGCAGGGACAGGGGTTATAACAAGGTGCCCCAGGAGATTATTCTTAATGAAGATGGCAAGATGTTGAACCACAAAAATTACAACAGCAAGTTATCCATAGATTCATCAGATTTTACCAAATATTTAGCCAAAAAGATATTTCTTTGAACATTAAACCACAGGCAGATTCAAATTACATATTTAAGGTCTTCTTTAACATTTATATCACAGTTGTAGTTAACTGACATTTGTTATCTTTTAAATATCTTGCACTTAGAAGGATACCACCATATAGTTCAAATCTATAATACGTGAAAAGTTTGTGATCACTACAAGACAATGGAAGAGAAAAATAATCCAATTTATGAACCTTCTTATTCATTGCCAACTGTGAACATGCCTTTTGAGTTTTTAATTTTTCTATATCTAACTGCCTGGCTTGATCAAAGAATCATAATTTAAGTTTAAATAAAGACTATTGCAATTGTTAATTGTTAGAAAAGTTATATGGCAACCAGAACCACAGTGAAACAACAGTTCAAAACTATTTACTAGCCATAATGAGGGGGATTTCTCATACATCTTTTTCTCCTCAAGCATTAGCAGAACAAGAAAACTGGAAGACTGATTTACATATGCTAGCCAGTATTCTGTAATTGAAACATTGATTTGTGGCTTTAAAATTTAAATTCAGGGGACCATCAATCACTGCACTCCACTCCAGTCTTGACAGCTACCTCTCCCCGCCTTGTCCCCTTCTACCTGCCTACCCCATTGCCCCCTCTCCCTTTCCTCCCCCCCAGGCATTTCCTGACTTTTATCCCTCCCCTCTCTCCCCTTTAGAGATTTTACCCTCACCCTCTACCCTCTGACAATGACCTTCCTGCCTGCATACACCCTTCCTTCTCACCTGCAGTGCTTATTTCTAAGATTACCATTGGCTGGTATGTCATGCTACCTAACATTTTGCACATTTTGAATTACTGGAATTTCCTAAGCCTCAGTCTCTTACTTCTTTTTATTGTGTAACTATGTATTATAATTTTGACCTTTGTATGTATGTATACGCCCCATTCCTTCGACGTGGAACCTTTGTAAATGAGCAGTTCCTGCTCAAAGGTATTTGTAATTCTAGATTTCAATAAAATAAAAAGAAAAAAAGAAATTGCCCCAGCTCCCTCTAACAGCTGCATTCAAGTGTATTTAGGTACCTGCAATTTTTATATATGTATATATATATATATATATATATATATATATAAATATATATACATCCATTTATGTGTTTTATTTGTCACTTTTTCCAAACTAGAAATGTCTGACATATCCTATAATTCCATCCCATACAAGGCTGATGTTTTCAACTTTACATTCATCACCTGTAACATATTTGATACAGTTTTACCTCCATAGATGTTATTAAATCTACTCAGAAAAAGGGTCTGAGTTCTAATCCTGTTCAGCAGATTATGTATGTGCTGTTTCCATGAACAATTATTTGAGAAACAGATCCCAAGACAATCACACTAATTAACTTTCGTATGTTTTGTTAAATTTATAAACCATTGTTGATTTTTCTTAGATTTTCCCACCACCACGTCTGGAGATTTTTAAAGAATTTATTTTTTAGTTTTAATTCTTGATATTTCTCTGCAACAACATTAAGCTCCACTGTGTGTTTGTGATGATGATGATATTGTGGTGCTGACCTCTGTTCAGAAGGTGGCAGCAAAGATAAGTCAGTCCAGCCAGGAAAACTTGCATAGCTGTCACACTGAGTTATTTGGTCTTACTCTCACTTAAGGGATCTCTTTTTCCCATTGGAACCAGTTATGTGTTCTCTTGGTATAGTACACTGAAAGTGTCATAGAAGGCATGAAAGCAATACAAAGAACGCAACTAGATCCAATGTGACATTTTCTCATTTTTGAAATATATGCATCCATTTTTAATATTTTTTTCAAGAAATGCTGAGAAACACAGCAAGTTATGATAGTAAGACTATCTCAGAAACACTGTCTTTTATTTCTTTTGCATCACTGACATAGAAGTACAACACCAAGACATCTGTGAACACAACTACACTGCTCTCATATTTTCAGAAAGCAAATACCACCTGACTAGCTAGGTAAAAAATGTATGAGGTGTTAGACATTTTGCCATCCTAAAATAGTAGCCTTAAATGTTCTTCACAGATCCACACACATATACTTTGATAAACTATCATTTCAGTTAATTTGCATCCAAGAATACAAGTAAGTATACTTCATTGTAAAGAACTGATGAGGGAACATTCAACTAGAAGAATCTGCAAAATTATTGCAATTCCATGTTTCTTTTGCTGATTAAATACATTACAGAGTATTTTGTTATGCCATGGCTTTGATTTTTATAATTAAATGAATCTTATCTTAAACATCCCTTGAGAAGCAACTTCTACATTTTTTGTGATGTCATCAAATGAAATGGCAGACAATATGCTTTATTAAAACATACAATATATCTATTAAAACAGACATTATTACTTTAACTTCACTTACAGTTGACATGTAAACTGCAATCTCCAGCACTCCATTCATGGGTAAACAAGTCCCTGAAAGATAAACATCTCACTAAGCAAATTCAGAATTACAGTGTGTACTGTAATATAGGTTTTCTTCTGTGTGGCCTTGGATTTCAAGGATACAACTTTAGTGTGTAGTGTTCTGTCAGAAAGCAGCACTCTAAAATTTGGATAATATTTGATCAACATCTGACCCAACAAACCAGTTAGCTGGAAACCATTAGAAAAGCTGTCTGAGTATTTTCACATCCTAAATACCCATCATGTTCCATTACAGACCTGATAGTTACTGGTAAATGACAAAACACTTACTTGGCAGTCTCTGATCTAAAGGACTGATAGTATAAATGTGCTTAGTTTTAATCTAACTGGCTTAGATAGATTGCTGTGCACAACTCACAACAACACAGTGGTGACCAAAATTATTTTTTATTGGTGATGGAATGGGGTTGCCAAATGAGATGAAAAAAGATAAACTATCATTTCAAGACTGGATCTTCATCAGAGAAAAATGGAGACATATATTCTGTGCAGTATGTATCTGTACAGTAGTGGTATTGGTCTCAGGCTGGCAGAGATGTTAATGAAAGAACTGTATACTAGACCAAAATATAGCTCCAAAGGTGGATGCATAATTTAGGAGTTAACATGTGTTGAGGCTGATACCCCTATGGTTTCCACTGCAACCACATTACATAAATTAAACCACCAAAATTATGGTATCCTCATACTAACATACTAAAATGCTAGCAGAATAGGCCTAACAGTCTTTCGTGTCTGCTCGTTTGGTCAGCCCCCACCCTGGGTGCTGACCTTGCTGTCCCCCTCACCTTCTCTGGCTTCTCCCTTCCCAGTTCTGGATATTCTTGCTGCATTGGATTTTGCTTCCAGAACCCTTCCCCTGTACCTGTCCCACCCCCTCTTGAACCCCTCCACTGTCTCTGCCTCTACCAGCCCCCTAGGCAGTGCATTCCATGGCTCCACCACCCTCTCAGTGAAGTAGCACCTCCTCCTCCTTTCTCCCCTGAATCTTCCCCCCTCCAGCTTCCACCCATGCTCTAGTGGCCCCTCCTCCTTCCTTGAAGCAACCTGACTGTTCCTCCCTATTTACCCTCTTCATGCACCTGACTGACCTCTATCATGTCCCACGGTCCCTTCTCTCTTCCAATGTGTATATATTTAGCTCTTCGAGCCTCTCCTCATAGGTCCTGTCCCCCAAGCCCCAAATCATTTTGGTTGCCCTCCTCTGGACCCTCTCCAGGAGGTTAATGTCCCTCTTTAAGTGTGGCCTCCAAAACTGCATGCAGTACTCAAGGTGCGGCCTCACCAAGCAGTATCACTTCCCTCCTTCTGGAGGTGAACCCCCTAGCGATGCATCCCAACATCCTGTTGGCCTTGGCTGCTGCCCTCCTACAAGTCTCAGAGTTGTTCATCTTGACATCCACCACCACCCCAGGTCCCTCTCAGCCATCGAGACTTGTAGCATCTCCCCAGGGTGTACACTTGGCCTGGGTTTCTGGCCCCAGGTGGAGTACTTTGCATTTCCCTGCATTGAACCTCAGCTTCCACTTTCTAGACCATCTTTCCAGAGCCTCCAGGTCCCCCTGTAGGGCCACCCTCCCCTCATCCCCTTCCACCACCACCCCCAGTTTTGAGTCATCTGCAAAGAGACTCATCTCACTCCTGATTCCTGTCCTTATGTCGGAGATGTAGGTGTTGAACAGAAGGGGCCCAAGGACTGATCCCTGTGGGACCCCACTAATGACCCTTCTTGGGGATGAGACTATCCCGCCAACTATGACCCTCTGGGTCCGGTCCTGGAGCCAATTGCCTATCCATCTGATCATCTGGTTCCCCACCCACATTTCTCCCAGCTTATCCAACAGGCCCACGTGAGGAAAAGAGTCAAATGCCTTGCTGAAGTCTAGAAAGAGGATGTCCACTGGTCTACCCAGGTCCAAGGCACTAGTCACCCAGTCATAGAACTCCACCAGGTTTGTCTGACACAATTTCCCTGGGATGAATCCATGCTGTCTATTGTCCAGGCACCCTGACTTATCCAGGTACCCCCTAGCCTCTCCTTTCAATGCCCTCCATCATCTTGCCCACCACCGATGTCAGACTGACAGGCCTGTAGTTCCCTGCCACCTCCCTTGATCCCCCCTTGTGGATAGGCACTATATGCACCACCTTCCAGTCCTGGGGTACCCACCCTGTCCTCAGAGAGATGGTGAAAAGCTCCGCCAGGGGTTTCGCCAGGACATCCGCAAGTTCCTTCAGCACTCTGGGATGTAATTTATCTGGCCCCGGTGCTTTCTCCATCTTAAGGGAGCTGAGGGCTTCCCTCACTCTCTCTGCTGTGATTTCCACTTCTGGTACCTCTTCTCCCTGCTTAGCCCTCCCCCCACCTGCCAGTGATGCCTCCCCTTCTCCCCAGACCTGCCGATCGGTAAGGGTCCCCCCTCCTCAGTATCTCTGTCTCCTCTCATGCATAATGCAGCACCCCCATTTTCCTTGGTGAAAACTGAGGTGAAGTACTCATTTAGTACCTCAGCCTGCTCCCCCGTGTCTTGTGCCCATCTCTCCCCTGATTTAATCCTGCTAATCTGCCCCTTCACCCTTCGTTTTTCCTCAATGTATCTAAAGAACCCCTTGTTCCCTCTCCTAATTTCCCTGGCCAGGTTCTGCTTCTTCCTTGCCTTAGCCGCCCTCACCACCCTAGTGGCCCTTCTAGCCATCAGCTCGTACTCCCCTCGATCCCTTTCACTCCTTGAGCACTTGAATTGCTTATAGGCTGCCTTCTTTCCCCGCACCACCTCCTGGACCTCCCTGGTCCACCAGCAGGGTTTTTGGGCCCTACCGCATTTTCATCTTACTCTTGCACAGATGCTGGTAGCATCCTGCACCCCTCTCCTGATGATTTCCCACCTACTATCAGCATCCATGTCTGACCCAATCCCATCCAAATGCTCCTTAAGGATCCTTCCCATTTCCTTAAAATCCACCCCCCTGAAGTCGGTTACTTCCATCTTTGTGCAGCCTTCTACACCTCCTAGGTCCAGGCAGAACCAGACCGTGGCATGGTTACTCTCCGCCAATGGGTCCCTTACCTCCAGGCCCCCAATCTGGTCACTGTCTACCAGGACCACATCCAGTACTCGTGCCTCTCTGGTCGGTTCCCTCACCTGCTGAGTTAGGAACGCGTCTTGAAAGACATCCAACAACCTCTGTTCCCTGGTCACAGAGGATGTCATAGTCTCCCAGTCTGTTCCTGGCATGTTTAAGTCCCCCAACACCACCACCGTTCCTCTGCCCAGTCTGCAGTGTCTCCCAACATCTGCCACCGGACTGTCCTCCAGCTCCTCCACCAGGGCAGGGGGTCTATACACCATTCCTATTTTTACTGTCTTGCCCCCCCTTGTTATCAAGGTTACCCAAATCGCCTCCACGGTTCCCTCCGCGTCCTCTACTCCCCCTATGCCAATGCAGTTTTTGACCATCATTGCTACCCCTCCTCCCCTTCCCTCATGATTCAGGCAAAACAAATTTGGCAGATGAGGACAAAGTTGTGACCCCAATGATTCTGGTGTCACTCACTGCCGTTTCACATGGTCTACTCACATACAGTATGTGTGCACTCAGTTTTACTTATGAAAATATAGTCTTTCTATAGTACTGAGTGGCTATACACGATCACTATGAAAATAGCGGTGGGGGGGGGTACCATGATGGTAGGACTAGCACCAAGGATGTTTCTGTATGACGTAACACTATGTGACTGACATGCCATGCACAACCTTCCAAGAGTGATGCATATTGAGTTTTAGTGGTTTAAAACCTTGTATGTGACCACTAGCATCAGGTGACTGTCATTTCCATTATGACTTAGTGGCTTTTAAGTATATCAATTTTAATAGTGGTGCAGTGGTGAGCCTGCTGCACGCCACCACCAACTGTGACTATGTATTGGGTCTCTGCTATTCTCAAATTTAGAGCACTGAGCTCATCTTGCCAAGTGTGGCTGAGGATGATACAAGTAAAAGGAGATGTGAGCCAACATTTCATATGTCCAGATTAGAGCCTATTAAATATTTGCTCCAGGAGCTTATTATTGCTTACAGCAAACACGTGGTATATTGAAACATACTATTGTGCTTAAGATCAAATATATCAGCCATGCACTAACCAGACTGTGATCGCAAACCAGCACCCCCCATGGTCATAGGAGGTGCAATATGTGTTCAGTAGGATGATATGGGGACTGTGATTGCAATCGCGCTGTAAGGGCCCACTAATGCCAACAGCTCCATCGGAGAAAACTGCCATATTTGTACCTTAAGATGCAAATAACCAGAGCACTAGCAAGGCACTGCAGGGCCATTTATATCTAATTAAGGTCTCATTACAGGCCAGGAGCAAACAGAGTCTGTGACCCCCAGCACCTGACAAATTTGTCTGTACTGTATCAGTGGTCTAGTGTCCTCCTGTACCCCCAAATGCCACCAATGATATTTAGTGAATATTCCCCTGATGTCTGGTGGTTTCCCCACCCCCGAATACCCCTCTGACAATTATTCCATTTTTTCTAGTATCTAGTGGTCCCCCATACCCCCAAACCCCCTCCAATGAAAACCAAATTCTTTTCTTAATTTTACTATAATGAGAGACACACAGAGAAGTATGTATTATGATAAATTAGTGTTTATTTCATATTTCCCTGGTGTCCTGTGGTCTTCAGTGTCCTCTGGGTTTAATTACTCAACCTGACCCACCTGTCCTATCTCCGGTATGCCCTCCCATGAACAACTCTTCTTGACCCACCCACAATGGTCCCAGAACCACACACACACCCAGTGACTGGCACAGAATTTCCACACTCATTTCCATGACCTGCTGCTGACTAGCAGTTCCTGAGAGCACTTATACTGGAATCAGCAGTGATTACAGTTAAAAGGCTTATGTAATCTTTTAGCAATCATGCTCTTATATGTTATAATTTGATTGTGATGTGCCTTTAAATATCAGCCCAGATATTCAGACTGCACCCAGCAATGGCAAAGCATGGGCACAGTGCATCTGGGATGCGCCAGGGCCAGGAGCAGCTGGTATTCAATGGTGATGTGCCATGGTGCAGCACTGTTGAATATGGCATGAACTGCACATGGTGCAGTAACAATGCACCAGTGCAAGCCACAGGTAGGGAGCACCAGGGATGTGCCAACGCACATGCAGTTGCACTGGGTGCAGCACCCATGATATTCATAAAAGGGCATGCAAATGGGGCCATAATATATGCACGGTGCAAATGAGGCCATTTGCATGTCATTATGACTCTATTTGCATGTGTTGTGCAGGACAGCCCAGTAAAATGTGCCTGGTGCTCTGTGTTGCCACTGTAAGCCCCTGGCACTCTAGTGACCCCCTCCTGTATGCCCCGATCGCAGGCTGTAGAAAATGACAATCCTACACATGGCAGTCCATAGGTATCATGCTCTCTCCATTCACCAGATCACAAGCAAATGTTAAAATAGTGTCCCTGGTGGTCTAGTGGTATCCCCTTCCCTCCAGTGTCACCGGATCATGGGCATCTGACATAAATATCTTCCCCAGTGGGCCAGTGGTACCCCCCTCCCCTTCACTGGCAGAGGACCCCTGCCACCCAGCTGCCCCCTGTCATCGGTGGGTGGCTGCACTCTGCCTGCATACTACCTGGCTGCCCACCGAATGACAACTTACAGTATGATTTTTAAGCCAATTGGTCCACAGTGTGGAAGATTGGGCTTGCACACCATTGTGGGTGGCCTGGCTTTGTTCCTTTTATTTTTGGCTCAACTTTGAACCCCCTTGTGTGGCACAAAGCAGGGTTGTGTCAACATATGCGCCGCACATCCTGAGCTGAATATCAGGATGTGCTGCACATGCATAGGCACACCCCCTGCATGTGCGCCGCATACATTACCATTGTGCCCCGGCACATTGGGATTTAAACTGTGCCTGGCTGCCTTTTAAATATCCCACCGGGGTGCACTGTGGAGTTGTGCCGGTGCAACTCTGTTGCACCAGGAGAAACCCCATTGAATATTCTGGTCATATCTATACCTATAAAGAACAGAAGAGCTTACAAAAATATTAATGAAGCAAATTTTAAACAAAGCCTAAGGGAAATAAATTGGAATAGTCTTAAATATCAGATATGGATTTGGCATGCCAATAATTTACCAATAACTTTAAGGAGGTCTTTGACTTACATAGTCCATGGATCACATAGCCTGATAGGAAAAATCATTTGCATGGTTTTCTGATAAATTCGAAAACATTCATTAAGACAAAAAAGGGTTTGGAAAAAAAGCCAAGAACTCTAAAAATAATTGTTACTGGGAAACTTTTTTTAAAGGTGCATAAAAAATGCAGCAATGACATTAAAAAGGCAAAAACCTTCTACTACAAGGACTGCTCGAACCAATGATACAAGAAAATGTTAGAACTTTGGGAAAAGTTTGTTCACTACTTCTGTCAATTCCCCTCTGCTAACCTTGAAAAAAGAACAAGTTACTGGTCTAAGAACAAGTTGCCCAGGAACTAAATTAATATTTTATCAGCTTACCTGATATCAAAATGACTTGGGTGGATGGACGATGGAGTGATCAGTCACAGTAGCACTTCATTTTTTTAGATTCATAAACTGTCAGTAAAAAATGTTCTGACATCTATTAAACTTTTGAAGTTAAATCACCAGACTTAAAGTGGGGAGAGGAAACATAGCTCCTATTGCACTTAATTTATTTAACTGGAGATGAACCTCTGGCATCTTTCCTTCTAGCTGGAAAGTCAGTAAGGTAATACCTAGTCCTAAGGGAGGGGACTCATTGGAGCCATCAAATGGCAGGTCAGGCACATTGTTGTCAATCCTCCTTAAGCTACTGAACCATCATATATAGACAATTGATAGGCAATTGATGAAATACCTGATAAGTATGAGCTGTTCAAAACACACGATATGGTTTCTGGCCTCATTACTCTCTGCTAACATTGATCAGGTCAATTTTAATAACTTAATTTCCTCATCTCTGGAATGAGGGGAAGAAACTGGGGCAGTGTTTGTGGACTTATCAAAAGTCTTTGACCCAGTGGACCAGCCACTACATTAAAAAACAAACTCAGGTCAGAGCAGATATAGCTGTGATTAAAGTTACCCATGCCACTGCCAGAGAATGCTGTACAAAAGATGGAGGTGATGACAGAACTGTACATGCGTGATATTCGTGCATGCGCAGTCTGAATTGGTGCCACCATCTTGTGCATGGCGGCCATCACTTCCACAGTTGCCTAAGAAAAAGAAGTGCTCCTGAAGTGGGTGTGTTTATGCGGCTGGCAGAAGGGAAGTGCCGCATAAACACAGCCACTGGAACTGTGCTGCAGCACTGTGGAAGCACACTGGATAGCGGTCCAGTCATGTGCCTCCACAGTACTACTAAGATACTAATGATCGCATAACGACTGTGGAGCTCCGCCCATGCAGCCGTAAAAAAAGAGCAAAAAGCCTGCAATTCAAATTGTACTGCTAAATGCTTAGTACTGCTATCAGCAGTGCCTTCTAATGTCAATCTATCTGTCAAGCCTCCCATTCCACCCTTTGGGAAACCCTGATACCTTCGGGGGGGGGTATCATAGGTGTTGTCTCCAACAGATACAGGGAGAGGGCAGCCAAAGACCTACAGACACAACTCATAGCTGCAGAAATTGCACTTAAAGAGCTAGTGTACTGCTTGGGATTAATAGTAATTTTCAGATGCAATCAGCTATCACTTCTTATAGCGCAAATATTTGTTCTTTTCTATTTGTTAATTAGAAGATTTTCCACCTGGCAGTACTGGGGTGATGTTTGGAGCAGCACTCTGTCTGGAGGGAAAAAAAAGTCAGTTCTGTTCCTCCCACTACATTATCCAAAATTAGACCAAACACCTTGAGGCACCACAATCCTTGCAGCCTGAGCAGTGACTCTCACAAGCTACCAATCAAAATGCAGGAAATTGTGACATCACTAGTAACCAGGGAGAGCCAGTCCCTTCTGCTTCATGTGAAAGTGAAACCTGGCAGTGAGAAATGGTTCTCATTGGTTACTAGTGATGTCATAGTCAGTCTAGTGTCAGTGTTGATGGGAGGAACAGAACTGACTTTTTTTTCCCTCCAGACTGAGTACTGCTCCACACATCACCGCAGTACTGCCAGGTGGAAAATCTTCTAATTAGCAAACAGAAAAGAAAAAATACTTGAGATACAAGAAGTGATAGCTGACTGCATCTGAAAGTTACAATTACTTGCAGGCAGTTTCCAGGCTGACCCATAGGTGAACCTTTCTAAAGTTGTTTAACTCCAGTCCCAGCTGCATATGCTGTACTCTATGAAAGCTGAACTGGCCCTCTTTCACATCTATCACAAATACTGGGAAGCGGGAGAAAGATCCAACAAGGTGCCTCATATCAACTTTGGAAAATTCAAGAAGACCATTACATCCCATGCCTGAAGGACCACAGTGGGAGAGTGACGGACTGTCCTAAAGAACTCAATAAAATCATGTGTGACTTTTATGTCAAGCTTTTCTCCCCTCTTGCCCATCCCTCACAGGCCTGCATCAGGGATTCCTTTATTCTTACAAATTTCCCACCCAATCACATGACAATAGAACTACTCTGGAGGCCCCCAATCACTTTAAAGGAGGTCCGTTCAGCTATGTTGACTATCAACAAACATAAATCCCCAGAAGGTGATGGGGTCCCTTTAGATCTCTATCAGGTTGCAGAACAGGTATTCTCTCTTCTCTTTCTGTGCATGATCCAAGAAGCCCTCTCAGAGGGGATCCTGCCACCAGCATGTGAGGAGGCAGTGATCACTGTCCTCCCTAAGAAAGGTAAGGACTAGGCACTCCAGGGGAGCTATTACTGCATCTCTTTGATCAATGCAGATGCAAAGGTCTTGGCAAAAATCCTTGTGGCATGGCCAGTCAATGTTCTTACCTCTCTCATACACCCAAACCAGGTGTGCTTTGTGAAGGGTAGGGTGGGCACTGACAAACTTCTCTCTATCCTCAACCTACAGCATTCAGGGAACTCCATCCACTCACCTGCTGTGGCCTTAACAGCAGACTTTGAGAAGGCCTTTGAGTCTGTTGAATGTGCTACTTTTTTGAAGTATTGCAGTCAATGGGCTTTGGACCCTTCATCCCAGGTGTGGTTCACACCCTTTATAATAACCCTACAGCCACAGTGCTAACCAACAGCACTGTTTATGATGCATTTTCTCTCCAGTGGGACACCAGTCAGTCTTGTCCCCTATCTCCTAACCCTGGCTACTTCTGCTGGCTATTGAGTCCCTTGTGCTTGCCATTAGACACCACCTGGATCTGTCTGGCATCACAGCAGAGACAGTCAACCATAGAGCTTTGCTTTATTTGGATGACATTCTGACTCTTCTAGATGATGGCCAGAGAGGTCAACAGTCTTGCTCCAAACACTTTTGATTCTTTTTTCTGAGGTCTCTGGGCTCTGCAGTAATGACTGTAACTTTGAGGTCTTCCCCTTATCAGCATCTGTATTCACCAAACAATGTGAGGGGCACCATGGCATGGTCTATGATGGGTATCATTTACCTGGGCATCAAACTCACTCCCCATACCATAGACCTTTGTAAAGTCAATCTCTCCCCTCATAGATACCTTGCACCTACATTTTACGTGCTGGACACTTTTAAATATATCTCTAATTGGCAAAGCAACTGCTATTAAGATAGTGGCCTCACCACAATTATTCCATATTCTCTCTTAACTCCCAGTAGAAACCCTTAAAGCTGGTCTTCTAAAATTAACTGGCAACTTTCTATGGGAGTGAGAATATTCCACTTCAGCAAATCCAAACTGAGACAGCACTGGTCTAGAGGGGGGTGAGGGTCCCAAACTTTGAGGAGTAACATAAGGCTTTTATCCAGTCCCAGATCATAAAATGGTTCCTCCCATCCTACTCCTCCTCCTCCCATACCCCATAGTGGGTAGCCATGGAGGGACCTGTTTTTTTCTGCCCCAGGTCCTAGATTGGCATTATACTCCTGCAAAAAAAAAAGAGTCACTGTGAAACATTCTACTGTCTCAATATCAATCAAATAACTGGAAACAAATCTCTACATTTGCAGCTACCTAGAACCTCTCTGCCGCAATCCTCAATATGAACAACAAGATGTTCTGTATTGCCCAGAAACCCATCTCTGGGCAAGATTGGTAGGCAAAGGGTATCCTGATAGTTCAAGACCTTTATCCATTCAGCCAAATGGATCTTAATTTTTATACAGATCTCTGGCACTATAGCCTCCTGAAGCAAGACTTTTGGTTTTACCTTTGGCTCAGGTACTTGTTCTCTCCTGTGTTTAAAAAGCTCCCCAGCCTGCACATGGATCATCTCCAGTATCCTTGCTTAAAATACCCAGAGGGATGGCTAGGGCCATATACAAGTCACTAAGGGACAGGGCATTACCACCTACCTACTACACATGTCAAGGTACAGTGGCAGGAGGAGCTCCATTCCGTATAGCTGATGACCAATACTGCATTAACTGATACCACACACACACACGTTGCAGAGACATCAAAGTTCAGCTGATCCAACTGGAAGTCCTCTATCAATGGTACAGGACATCTCAGGTTTTAAAACAGATAGGGCCTACCACTATGATCAATGTCTGCACTGCAAACAACAGGAAGGCTATTTATCACATATCCTGTTGGCCTGCCCCTTAATTGCATCTTTCTGGAAATCAATTCAGGATTACTGCCACATAATGAGTCTGTCCCCTGTCACCTTCAATGCCCCCCAATATTGCCAGGGGTTACTTCTCCCATCATCCCCCAAAATGACCCCTTGTCTAAATTGGTCATTGCTGCCACCATAATAGCCAAACACCATCTTCTTCAGCATTGGAGAACCCCCATAGATTCCAGTGTTCATTGAATGGTTACAGGAATTGGGACAAGTGGCCTTCCTAGAGTGACCCTCCTACCTGGTCATGGAAATGATAGACTAGTAGAAGGCCTTCTGGACTCCCTTTCTGACTGTTTTGTCAGTCCCACTTCTCATTCAGTGTCAGGGTCCCAATAAGACCTCTAGTGTCCATCAGGCTCATATGGCAGCTGATGTCAGCATACAGGGACAGCTCCTCCATATTGGGAATTTAGAAGAAGACCCATTTCCTGCAGCAAAAATCAAATAACAGGACTTACTTTCCCCAGGATTGCCAAGCTGAGATGTAATATCTCATTCTCCAGTGGGGCCCTATTTCTACCTATTTTTTACAGCTACAGTAGGTGAACTGAAACTCTGAGAGGTTAACTGACTTGCTTAAGGCCACACAATGAGCAATAAGTGCTGTCAGGATTTGAGCCAGGGTCTTATGTATCTTCTTGTTCCCAAGCCTGTGCACCTGCCACTAAATCACGCTGCTGCTCTGAAGCAAGAGAGAGTGCATAAAGTACTGGGTCTGAAAAATGACTTCTGAAAATATGCCTCCAAGGTCACTGATATCGAATTATGTGGGCAGTCGGGTAATATGGATGAAAAGGTTGCACAATATGAAAGCAACATAATTTTTTTATGATGACTTTTCCAGCCATACCCCATAAAACAATATTCACAAATATGCAGGGTTCAGAAGTAGAAGGGAATAACACTGTGATAGGACACCATACTAAAGAAGGATGAGTGTTATGAAGCTTAGGGTATGGGAGCTTAAATTATTTTTGTGATTCTCACTGCAATAAACACTTTTGTAAAAATCTGGTTTTTTTTCATTAAAACAAACTTTCCCTGAATGTTTCTGGTGTCTGGAGTGCTGGTTCTTAGAAATTTGTGCTTCTGTTTTTTCCAGCACCCACTCCTAGTTGTGAGCACTGCCTTCTCTGGTTACAGTGCAAGGGATAACAAAGGAGAAGTTGAAGTAGTACTACTACTTAAGAGGGTCACAACCGAAAAGACCAATGAATCTTAGATCAGAAAGAGTACAAACCCCAGCTAAATCTGATGTTAGCACATCTTTAAACAAATGGGAGATATGAATCCATTTTACTTCACTACAAAAAAGTTGGTTACTACTTTACTGCATTACAAAAAAGTTGGCTAGAAGATATAGTTAAGCTATACCCTATATGCATTAAAAAAAAACATACCGATAGTTCACAATGTGAAAATGTGTTGCAATCTGGTGTTCAAAGTAATCATAGTTATTCTAATTAGCATTGTTTCTATTAGCATAGAAAGAACTGGTATATGCAGAATGCTTAGACTGAAGTGGCTCTAGATACGTATTTCTCAAGTAAGGCCACTGTAGCCATATGTGGCTACCAGCATTTTTGTGTGGCCACAGAGCTCTTAAGACTCTTAATTAAAAATGATAGGACTGGTAGTTATTACATTTGCTTGCGTGCATGCGCAAGGACCATTTTGTAACAGTATGACTTTTTGGAGGTGTGTGACCCTCCTGTGCAATCCAGCACTCTGTATAGCAGGCATGACTGTACAGCGCCAATGGATGCGCAAGCTGTCTAGGACAGCAGTTCAGCTGCCCTGGTCTTCAGTTCTAAGAAAACATCCACTGCGATCAGCGGTGGTAACGTGTATGTATTTAGCATATTTACATCACCCTTTCCCTCTGCTCAAAATCCCTCCCTCTTCCTTCTTTTGCTGCTGTCTTCCCTGCTCCCTCATTGCTGCTCTCTCCCATATTGTGTGTTGAGGAGGTGCCCAATCCCCCTCAGCTCATGTGCCCTTCCCAAGCAGACTGTGTGGCTGATGAGGGTGCCCAATCCCCGTGGGCTTCAGCCACCCCAACAAACACCCAGGTGGCATGCTATGAGCGCACCCTGGTGTGCTCATGCCCCCCAGCTCACTGTATGGCTGATGGGGTGCCCCCCCAAGAAAAACCCAGGTGTGTGGCATGCTGGGAGCCCACCCCAGCATGCCCAAAGCATCCCACATCCCACATTGCTGTTTCCTTTTTTTTAACTTGTGAAGACAGAAAATGGTCCCTCGTGGTCTCTCATGCCCTCTCCCTCAACCTGCACCCACCATCTGTGCACCCCACCTCCCAACACCCCCTCACCCCATACTTACCTCTGGAGCCCGGCATGATGATCTTCCGTGGACCGGGAACATGTCTGCACTATTCAATGCTGACCGCGAACTGAAGAAATGCCGGTAAGCTGTACAATGACATAAATGTGTTCTTTCTTTCAACTTTGGTGCATATCTCAGTCATTTTTGTGAATTTTGACACCAAATTTTCAACATGGGGTTCTTGGGGTCCCAACTCATGAATTCAGTCACTGTCATGTTAATATTCGGTCCTAAAAGGTGATTTCCCGGTCACTGCATGGAATCACCTTTTGGGACTGATTACCACAATGACAGTGTCACTGTTCATGAGGTGGGGTCTCAAAAAGTCTATGTTGCAAATTTGGTGAAAAAATTCCCCAAAATGACTGTGTTATGAGTGTGCCTTGTACAGTTTCCACCCACACTTGTAACTATGAGTATTTGTAATATTTTCACTAAAGATTTTTGGCACTGGCATTTTGTCACACCTCCTTATGAATAGTACAGCTGTCATTTTTCACATACTGGCCAAAATGTGTTTTTGCACATCTGACGTACAATGGTGCAGTCTCTGTGAGAAATCAGTGTTTGGAACTGAAAATCACAGTGACACTATTCAAGAGTGGAGGTTCCAAAACACCTATGTTGACAATTTGGTGAGAAAATTCCACAAAATGACTGTGTTACGAGCATGTATTGCACAGTTTTCACACAGGCTCTTAACATTGAGAAAGACTGGGGTGTTAGGGTTCCTAAGACAGATGGTTAAAAAGTATGAGACTGAAATGTAAATCAAATGCAAGAAGAGCTGCAGAGAGGTATTCTGTTGGGAAATGGGTGCTGAAGGGACATGGATAAAACTGGGGGGGCTGTATAAATGCCAAACACTACTGCAAATACCTGCAAGTGAATGTTTGGCATTGAAAAATACTTTTTTTTTTTTTACCTGTGACAGAACCAAGACAATTGGCTGAAATGCTGAAGAAACACTAACTGGTTTTCACCAAGGAGCTCCAGGAGGGGGAGGGTAATTATTGGGTATGGCCATGGCATCAGGACAGCACATTAAGTAGCAGAGCAAAAACTGGCTAGAAATTAAAGGGTCACTATCAACCCCCCTCCCCCAGGCCTCAAAGTGTCCCGAGTGTAAAAGATATGTGTTATAATTGTTCACATTCTGCAGAGAGTGCAGATGTAGCTGGGGGTATTCTGATTATCTTTTTTTTCCAAGTGAAAAATAGACTGCCCACCATACTGGTGTTACCACACAAAGACATGTTTGTTTACATTCCTTAATCAACTCCCACTGCACCTTTCCTGTGTTTGTGAACACCTCAACACAGTTTAGCCACTCATAATATAGTAGAAGAAAAGGAGACTACTGCCTCATTGAGTGGACACACTGTTTGCAGGCGTTCCTAATGTTCAGAAATATGCAATAAGTAAACATTAAGGATTTGAAACAAAACAAAGTTGGGTACAACTATATCATTAGCATGCATTTCAGTTTTACTAAGAAAGAAATCAGGTAAAAAAAGCAACATCAATTCATTTTTGAGAAGGTAAGCAATCAAAACGTGGAATTTTGCTAGAAATAATATGATACAAAAAGGTTGACAGTGCCCCTTTAAAGTTGGTGCAAACATTGAATTAGAAAACATGGAAGCTACTGTATATGATACAATATTCCCAGTACTTCCATGAGTTCTGCAACTTCTTTAGGGTGAGGGAACATACTGAAAGCTGTCGCCCATTTATACAGCCCTTTTGAAAAACACACTCAGAAGAATATGCAACTGTTTAAATGATGTCAAATAAATATTTTGATACTAGTTAAGATAGTGCATCATATTCTGATATAGAAAAGACATAAAACCTTAAATGAAAACATATGCACAAAGTATAGAAATGTGTACAGTATGGCTCCATGATAAGTAAAAAAGAGGGACATACAAAACAGCTTGCTAATGAGCAAAAATGACTAACTGAAACAGGCAGCCAGATTATCAGTTAAAACAATTTGCCATTAATACCCAAGTTGGTAAGAAAACCAATGGGTAACATAGAGAATAAAGGATGGGCAACAGTGAGCAGCAATGCTGTGTTCACTTTGAGAAGTTGTCATGACAACCTAGTAAACCTCAAAAGCCAAGCTTGAGAGGTTTGCCATTGTCATGAACCTCGAGAAGTGAATTCAGCACTCTTGTTTATTGTTGCCCATCTATTGTTTTTTATAGTGTATTGGCAACAGTTGAAAAACTACAGGGCACTTCATGAACATTGTGCCACAGTTTCAGACTCTGCCCCCCCAACCCCAAGACCAAGCCCCATTCTGTTCCCAGTCCCCCATTCTCACAGACGCAATTTTTTTTTGAATAAATAAATCTAAAGGCATCCACTGTTCTATCGACAATTTGGAATGCGTCCTTACTTAGGCTGATTTGATTGGCACTGCTCTCTTTTGAGGCCATCTCTCATGGCCATGGCCATTTTATGAGTAAGGAGCTTTGCATAACACGCATGTGCAAAGATGTTCGATGTTGTTGTTGTACTATTGATGTGACATATTCAAGATTGTACAACAACACTTTTACATTAAATCAATGGCACAACAGCAGTGAGATCCAATTGAATTTTATACATAATAGTCCTCTCCCATACATTATAATCATACCATAAAAATATAATATATGACCAAGAACCAAATAGTACAGTTAAATTCATGGCAAGTACTGAAGCTTCAAAAAATATTTCTTTAATTTATAGAGTATAATACTCATAGAGAACAGGAGGACAGACAGACACAACTGTAGAAAAAGGAAGGAAAAATATTGGTTCAAAATAGCCAAGGCACTTATTTCTTTCTCTCTTCTATTTGAATTTAATACATGTGCACACCTCACTCTTGTGAATAAAAATGTAGTTATCTGTACAGCACCAGAATTTGCATTCCAGAAAGAGTAAGGTGCTTCTGGGAAACCCAGGTTTCCAGTTTCCTTGATGGCACAGCTGGAAACACAACTGGAATGATAATCTGGGTGGGCTGGGTTCAAATCCCAGTTAAGGCATTTATTTCTTTCTCTCTTCTGTTTGTTTGGCTTCCATATATGTGCACAGCACAGTCTTGTGAATAACACACATACTAGAAATGCATAATATGTGAACAAGAACCATATAGTACAGTTAAAAATTACATTTTTCAAGCATTTTTTCTTTTTGTATTTTTGTGCCATTTGCTTTTGACTAGTAACTAATTTTGTCTAGTTACCCTTCTTCATCGATTTGCCTGAAAAAAGAGAAAGGGAAATTGTTTAACCAGGAAAGGCACACCAAGCCAGAGCTTGTTTCCTGTTGCCTCTTGGGAGCACAAGGAAGTTAAGTACTTGCTCAGGGTCACACAATATGTCAGTGGAGGCTGATGGTATTCAAACCCAGGTCTCTAGGTTTGCAGCTCAGTGTTCTTACCCACTATGCTATATTGTATCCTACAATATCTCCTTCTTAGTAATTGTGCTACAATTAACTTTCTCTCTTCAGTAGTTTTTATTTTGTACAAATGATATTTGGGATGTTTTAATAGCTCAAATTGTTGTTTTTTTAATTTGTCTTTTAATGAGAATTTTTATTTAAAAGAGATGATATTACTCAACATTGTTTTTGCATACTAATCTCACCCTGTTATTTTCTTTAGTTTTTATTCTACTGGCCAATAATGTCTTGCATATAAATATTGCTGGGTGACAACTCATTTTTAGACAGCTGTTCATTTGCAATATGCTCCAACAATGTGAAGTCTCTACTGAAGATTAAAAGAGGAAACCACAAACTGGGATTCTGAAACTATTGGGAACCAACATTTTTCTTTCCTTTTTCTACAGTTGTTTCTATCCTTTTCTCTAAAAGTACTATATTCTATAAATTAAAGGAATATTTTTTTTAAGCATCAATACTTCCCATGAATTTAATGGTACTATTTGGTTCTTGGTCATATATTATGTGTTTATAGTATGAGTGTTACCCATTGCTTTTCTAACCAACTTGGGTATTGATGATATATTGTTCTAAATGATAATCTGGCTACCTGTTTTCTCGTTAGTCACTTTAGCTCATTAACAGTGTGTTTTGTATTCTCTTTCTAGAATATGGGTTTAAGTTTTCCTTCATTCTAATTGGCCAAGCCCCCTTGCCAAGGTGGGCATTTATGAGATAATATGCCCAGGTAAAACAAGCCAATGCAAAGCTGCCTCTGTACCAAGTGGTACCACTGTAACACTTTGGAATTTTCCAAACTGACCAGCTGTCATTTTTTCTCTTGCTTAACAAGTTTACTTTCTCCTGGCTTAGCCATTCAGGGATGTACTGCCATACTGCTCATCGCTCATTCCAACTGCAGCATTTGAAAAACAGCAAGAACCAAATCTTTTTTTTTCCTCAACTGCAGCTGCTCTGCGAGATCTATAACAGAGACTGATATGCAATTTTTTATTAAATTTACAGAGCAAAAAAATAAGGACAGTCTCATTTGTTCCTCTTGTTTAACGAGTTTACTTTCTTCCAGCTTAGCCATTCCGGGATTCGATATCATTGCTCATCGCTCATTCTAACTGCTACATTTTAAAAACATCAAGAACCAAATATTTTTGTTTTCTTCCCTAAATGCAGCCACTCTGTGAGATCTATAATGGAGATTGATTTGCTGTGTGTGTTATCCTGTGCTAAAGCAGGAGATGGGATCACATATGCGGCAAGGCAGGAGCTGATATGCAATTTTTATTAAACTTACACAGCAAGAAAAAAGGAAACTTTCTCACTATGGATAGATTTATGCAGGAGGTAATTGAGTCAGTGAGTTTGCTCAGATATCAGCAACTGTCACATTGCCACAACAAAGTGAAGGAGGACTAGTGTACAGCACTACCACCGTCAGTCTCAATCTTACCTGAATCCGACTGAATGCTCAGAAATGGTCTTCCAATTGTGGTTGCTGCCAACACTTGCACACATTGTTGTTTTCTCATGAAACAGCATGAACTCCCAAAGTAAAATTAAAGAAGATCTGGTCCGAGCTGATACAGCTGCGGCAAGCTTTTACAGCATTGAGCCACCACCAGATCCACCGGAGAATGCCATGCAAAAGATGGCTACAATAGGAGAGTTGTCTGAATTGGCGCCACCATCTTGTGCATGGCAACCATCACTTCCACAGTTGCAGAAGAAAAAGAGGTGCCCCTGAAGTCAATGTGTTTATGCGGCTGGCAGAGGGGAAGTGCCACATAAACACAACCACTGGAACTGTGCCACAGCACTGTGGAAGCACACTAGACAGCGGTCTGGTCATGTGCTTCCACAGTGCTACTAAGATACTAATGATCACAAAACAAGTGCGGAGCACAACACATGCAGCCATAAAAAGTCTACAATGGGGGGGGAGAGAAGAAGCATTACACTGGTTTAAATCTTATCTTTATAGACACACTCTTGTGAGAATTACCCAAGCCTCAATATTTTCTCCGCTCATCTCTCTTTTGTTTATAAGTGATCTCACTGAAGCATACATGTCATCTGAAATTAGATTTTACACTTATGACTTGTCATAAAATCTTCAGCTGGCATTTTTGTTGACATGGAAATTCATTTTTATCATGCTTTTCGGCTTTGAAGGACTAGTATAGGGATTCAGGGCTTGTTCTGAAAGCTACAAAAGTGGAAGTATTTTAACCCAATCCTGTAATATGCATGACATAAATCTTTGTTCAATCATAGCCATAAAGATTATGATGCGTCTAAATATATGTATTTAGGTTTCTTCATAGATAACCAATTATACTTTTAATATTCAGCCAACAATAACAAAAATAAATAAAAAACTGGGTGCATTTCATGAGATCACTATGCACCTATTACAGACTGATAGGCTGTGCACGGCACAAATCATGCATTAACTTGTCTTGAAAATGGCAGTCTAAGTTATCAATCTAGAGTAAAAGCAGTTTGCCAAAACTGATGTTTGCAAAATAGGATTGCCAGTTATATTTTAATATACAACTACTGAGCTCACCATTGTTAGATGTACAAAATGCTAGAATTGCAAACACGTCATATCAATTGAGATAACATTTGGTTATGCTTTATTTATGATGCTTTAGAGATGATATCTATTTCATGCTAGTCACAAAGGTATAGAATGTATGAACTCATTTTTACCCTAAAACAACTACAGTATTTGGCCCCAAAACACTCTTGACCACTTCCACAAATTCATGGAACAGAGCTAGTGCTTACATTTATAATTTGAATTTTTTAGGATTATTGAAATTAAAACTTGATATGGAAATGAAGCATACATGTAATTGTTTATAATTCTTGATTTATTGTTTCATTACTTTCCTCTGCATGAATATTTTCACTGTGGTGTTTTACTGTTTGATTATTTTATATTTTGTCTTTCATTGGTTTATATGTGTGTGTGTGTGTGCGCGCGCGTGTGTGTATATACTTCAATAGGATTACATTTGTAAACAGAGCTGGGATGCTCTAATGTGTTTATCCCTGTATAAAAATAAAAGATGTATCATCATCATCATGAACAAACAAAAGCCAGATTTTAATGATTTTCTACAATACCTGATTGCACGTTTGTGCTGGATATATTACTTATAAGCTCTGTAGTGTAGCATCATATGGTGTAAACTATTGCACATGTAAACTCACTCATTGTGACATAAGAAGAGGATAGTAACCAACCTGGTTAGCAGCATGAGCTACTTTAAAAAGTTCTTGTGCTAGCTGCTTTTATCCCTACCAGTTCTCTGGAGCTCAGTAGTTCTGTCTGTCATAAAGAAACTGCTATGGAGGTATGTGATGACATTCATTTGCTAAGAAAATGCCTTGTACAGCTTAGGTTGTAAACACTGTAGTGATGCCTCATCTAGGAATCTCAGATGTTAACCCTTCATATATGAGCTTAACAATGAGCTGGGAAAAATGTGTGGCACATAATGATAAAAGTAAACTTTGCAGTATGAGATAATGATTTTCCTTCTGATCAGCTGCAGTACATTCACTCAGGATGCAGAGAGTGCTCCAATCACCCAGACTGATTCATGATGGCACCCTGAAAATATATTTGTCTGTTTGGTATAGAAGTTGTTGGGGTTGTAACCAAAAAATGCCCCATGTGTCTCAGGTTCAAAATCAAACACTAAGATACATCATAATGCCTCTAAAAAGATGCTGGTGCATGCCTGAGGCACAGTGGTTGTACATTCATGGATAATGTTAGGTAGCACTTCATCTTCCAGAGGATGATGAACGTATGGGAAAGTCTACCAATGCTGACACCGGATATATTTATTTATTTATTTAGGGATTTGGATCATACCTTTGAGCTCAGAGCTCTTTTACAAAGGTTCCACATCAAACAGGGACAATGACAGCGATAATAAACAGTTTACATACAATACTCGAATAGTAGGTAGCTAGTATACAATAAGGTTACAATGTCATTCATAGTACCAATGGTGATAGTACAGCATCAAGAGCAATCAATTAGGGTAAAGGACAGTGTTTATATGTAGCGAAGGAGATAAAGAGGTGTGACACCTAGTGTGAGAGTCCAAGGATGAGTCAAGGGGAGGGGAGACTGGGGGGGGAGAGTGGGCGGCCAAAAGAAGTGGCTTTGTCTAGGAGGTTGGGAGGTAGTGCTAGTAGGTTGGTTTTAAGGTTGATCCAGTGGGAGAAAAGGCACGGGGGGAGAGGAAGACATAGGGATAGGGCAAGAGGGGAAGATATATAAAGAAAGTATAGCCTTTAAGGTAAGCCTGGACTCATTTTTGTTTACCATAGGAATCACAGGATACTTTTAAGTGCAAAAGAATGTGTTGAATAAAGTGGCGAATGCAGTACATTTCCTGTGAATTAACTTATTTGACCATTAGTCCAAACTGTCAACAGTTGCCATGCTATTAACTATGCTTAACGAAGGTTGTATTTCACACCCCGTGAATAGAGCCATATGCAGTGTATCATATGTGGCCTGACAGTTTTAAAAGGCTATAGCACCTTTTGGCTCACCAGCGCAGTGGCAGCACTACAACTTGTGGTGCTGATGAGCAGGGTTCAGAAATGAACTCGAGGCACTGGAGGGCTAGCCAGGGGGAGGAGGATAAAGCATCTGAAAGACTGGTCTCCTCCTCTTGGGGGGGGGTTTGCAGAGACCAGTGTTTGCCTGGGCCTTATGGGAAGCTGAGGGAAATGCACCAGGGACAGCCGAGAAGGGTAAGGGGAGGGGGGCATGTCAGACATTGACATGCAGTGCATGAGAGAGCCCAAAGCACATCATGGGGTCATTGTATGCCAAGCTTCTCAGGGAGAGGAAAAAAATATTGGTAGCAGAATGATTCTGGACACCCGGAGGCCAAACACCAAACCAGCTGGGCCCACCTATTGAGAACTATATCTTGTTTCCAATGAGTGTTGGGAAACCCCAATCAACCCCACTGAGGTCATCCCCAGGTGGAATAAAGGCAGTTCAGGTAAGTCCTGGTGGACATCGGGGTGTCAGGGCTAGGGTGCCTATCAGATGGGAACCACCCAGTAACCGAAGAAAAAGATTAACAAAAAAGAAAAGGCTACAGCATTTTTCAGTAGAAATGTGGACCTCTTTTTTTTATTTCTGGTTTTTGAAAATAAATGGCAGACACAACTGTTTTGCCTTGTTTTGTTTTTTTGTTTGATTTACAATTACTAAAGTAATGAAATTCCATTTTCAAGACTTGAAATTCTGGGAATTGCACTGGTGATTGTTAATCCAATTTTTGAATTTTACCAGGATTCAATGGTCAATTTTTGTATTGGTCCTGCATGAAAGCACAGACGAACATGTTGATATGAGAGTTGCTGTAGAAGGGTTTGTGGGGCTGCGTCCAATGGAGAGGTCTGTTCAAGGGACAGGATTGGTACAGATGAATCAGGAGGCAGGCCATCGATGACACACTTTCTGGTTTTGGGGCAGAGTGGGCAAGGATTTCAAAGGACAGAGCTGAACCAATAGTGTCACGGCTCTGTCCTTTGATCTATGAATTATGTTTGGTTTCTGTCAGCAACCGAGAGGTATTGTGGTACTGCATACCATTGGCAGCTCAGTTCTTTGATTTGTACAATATAGCCTGTCCCTGCCATGAAAAGTGCAGCTGTAGCAATGGCCGATTTAGAAATCGATGTTAACTACTAAGAAAATATGGTTGTTCCTCTCAGACGTACTACCATGGCAGCTCAGTTCTTTGATTTGTTTGGTATAGCCTGTCCCTGTCATGAAAAGTGCAACTGTAGCAATGGCCAATTTAGAAATCAACATTAACTGCTAAGAAAATTAGGTCAGCCTTCTCAGACATACTAACTGTACAAGAGATATCGCACCATTTTGTCTCTCTGTGTCTCTCAAAATAGGGTCCTCTCAGACACAGTATTCCCCCATGAATTGATTAGTTAGGGTCTCTTAAGAGCAAGCATGAACTTGAATGAGGGATTTCGTTACAAGGAAAATTGCCTATTTTAAATAAAGATCTTCTTCGCAAACATTGATGAGTGGTGTGTTTTTTTTTTACTTTACAGTTTCTCCCTCCCACTGCATGCTATCCTCCCCACTCCCATCCCAGTCCCAAGGCAGCAAGTACATATAAAACAACCTGGCAAATTACAGAAACTGGAAATTACATTTAATCTTGCCGTGTGTGTGACTGTTCTGCCCACTACTTCCATGAACAATCAAAGCTATATAAGGGCTTAATTTTTTTTGTTGCACACCAATAAAGCTGTGTTTTAGGAATAACTTACTGTGACTGCAATGGTTTGCTGAAGTATAAGGCATAGCATATGCCTGTTCCACCATCCAGACGTAGTCAGAAACATCATAATGGTAGTAGTAGTGGCGCATGCCATCTTTCTGGCAGTAATCCACCAGCAGTAACACCATAAAACCCTCCCTCTCCCTCCCACGGTATGCTGTCCACCCCACACCCTCCAATACTTGTCCCCACATTCAATCAAACCCTCCCTCCCACTGTGTGCTGCCTACTCTGCACCCTCTGTTTTCTGTCCCCTTGCTGACATCGGGGTTTCTAATCCCCGTGTCAGCATGTCCCCCCCATCACCACTATTGTGGCACACTGGGAGCCCACCCCAGTGTAATTACCTTGTTATGAGGGTGTGCTGTGCAGTTTCTAGGCATGCTAGTAACTTCACCAATTTTTAGTATTTTCTCTCCAGAATTTCAACATTGCCATTTTTTTCTTACCTCCTTATGAACAGTATAGCTGTCATTTTTCACACCCTGCCGGAAACATTTTTTCACACCTATGGTGCAGAATGGCATGGTCACTCTGCAAAATCACCTTTGGGGATGAGTAAACAAAATGACAGTGGCACTTTTCATGATGTGGGGTCCCAAAAAGGTCATGTTGACAAGGTGAAATAACTCCAAAAACTGTCTGAGTTACACCCAGTTGTTCAAAATTTACTACACATGTGTGTGACTTTGGTTGTTTTCAATATTTTCACTCCAAATTTTTAATATAGCCTTTCTATCACACCGCCTCATGAACAGTATAGCTGTCATTTTTCACATCCTGCCCACAATGTGTTTTTGCACCTGTGGCATAGAATGTCATTTTCCCATGGATTTGAAGTTTTTCACCTACAGGGTTCATGTTATGGGGTGATAAAAAAACTATGTTCAAAATTGGGGTCAAAATATGAAAAAAATGACAAAGTTATGGCTAGTACCACATGAACATGACAGCTGTCATTTTTCAGATTCTGACAAAAATGTGTTTTTGCATCCTGTAAGGTGATTTCGCAGTTGCTGCACAAGAAGACCTTTTGGGACAGGAGTTGAAACTTCTCTCCACCTTTGTTCATGAGTTGGGATCATATGATTGCTACATGGAAAATGTGGTGTGAAAATATAAACAAACAACAAAGTTATGAGCCTGCACTTAAATTAACAAACGCAAGCTCGTACCTTTGGTACTTTTCAATATTTTACCCAAATTTTCAACATAGCCATTTCTTCACAGCACCTCATGAATGTGACAGCTGCCATTTTTTAGATCCTAGCCAAAAAATATTTGCATCCCAAAAGGTAATTTTGCAGCCACTGCATGAAAGATGATTTCACAGCCACTGAGTGAAATCATCTTTCAGACAGGAGCTGAAACTGTACTCTGCTTTTGTTCATGAGGTAGGATAATAAGACAGCTATGTTGAAAATGTGGTGTAAAAATATTAAAAAACAATAAAGTTATGAACTCATGTTGAAATTTGCCAGTGCAGGCTCATAACACCCTACACCCAATATGACACCAGTGCACACAATGGACATTTGGCATTGACAAATGCTTGTTTAATATGTGTATAAATAATCAGAATAAAAGGAAGGTTTAATATACAGTATAGAGCACTAAATGAAACAAACTCAAGATAGTACAGAAAGCAATTATAAGAAAAATACAAGTTCTGTAGATCTGCAGATATTGTATAAAATGCCAAATTCCAATAAATTCTTTGTTTTTACCAGTGTGCAGGCAGTCCGAGTTCTGGAATTTTACCAGGTTTTCCAGTAAAAATTGGAAACCAGTAGCATCGAGAAAGTTCTTTCAAAATTCTCATTAGCACTACAAAAACATGCACATTTTAGAATAAAAAATAATACTATTTGCAAACTTGTTCTAGAATTTTGGAAAGGGATATTAGGGAATACTTGCATTTTTCAGACTCCTGCATATATAAAAAATTGACATCCTTGGATATTTACTTTCTGTTTTAATTTTGTTCATGTTGTTTCTATCTTCACATAGAAGATTTTGCCTACAGACATTTGAGAGCAAACCAAAGTCACTACAGTCCCAAATTCCAAACTTCTGCAGAGTCACAGAGCCTCTGAATGTTGTAAATTGACCTCCCAGGAAGGGAAGGTGCAGGCCGCCCAGCACCCATGCACCGCCGCTGGTTAACCAGGAGTACCATGGGGAAATACCGCGAAGACAGTTGCATGTCAGCCCTCTTGTGGAAAAAACTGTACTCACCACTCATATAAAAGAAAACACAGTACCTTCACACTTACAGCTTGAGCAAACGGTGCTGGCCCAAGATAACTGGAACATTGCAAACACAGGACAGCCACACTCAAACAGCAAAAAAGGCAGAAGGTACTATGTAGCTATATAAATCTCTTGGTTTAATTCTATGACAAGTGATATGAGAGCACAATACAAACTTGCCCTGCTACTTCAGGTTTGATGTAATCCTTTAACAGGAGGCAGTCACATAGCCTGCAGGTAAAAATGCATCTAGGGTTCAAAGATAATTTCAAGATAGACATCTTTATTGGCACAAATGGTGCAAAGCTCTACAAAACACAATGAAACAACCCCTGTAGTCACTCAGCATTTCACCATAAGTGTGTATTTCTCAAGAGTGAATACCAGCCCTCTCAACTAGAAAAATGATGCAGTCATGAAGCGTATCAAGTTACAGTCATCAGGCTGTAAGACAGATTGACCCAAAAAAAGGGGGTACAGGCAAGGGAATAATTTAAAAAGATAAATAAATCTGGGCTGATCCTGTAGCACATGGGACACTTAGGATCAGAAGTGACCTCAGATCTCTCACTCACTGTTCCAGTAGTCATTGGACACAGGTATTTGGTGACATATCTCAGAGGTGAAGTGCCTATTCTACAGGAAAAAAATGTCAGAGCACATTACTGTTAAACATGCCAGTGGTGGAATTGCAAAATGGGACATAACACACCTTGGAGAATAACATCACCTATGGCTCTCATAGATGAGGTCTAGTGAATGACATGCACTCTGTAAGCACCGGTTAGGGGACAGGGTGGCAAAATGGAAAGCCAGAGTATCTGTCCCCAGGAATTAAAAGTACTGCAGATATAAAAGTTTGTTTCAGCGCCCAAAAATACAATTTCTTTTCTATGTAGTTGTATATGAGAGAAATGATTTTGCAAATGCTGCAAAAGATTTCTGTATCTGTGACTGAAGCCTTGCTTCTCTCTTCATTAGCATATTCAGTGATAGTAGGCCTATGTTGTACAGGAGACTTTTAGAGAAAGATTCCAGTTCCACACTATAGTATATCCATGTGCTCGGGACTGTATGAGTATCGGCTACAAAACAGAAATGTTGTTTGATTAATCCACGTTGTAACTATTTTAATTGTTTCCATGGATTGTAACACATATTTTCATTTTAGGGTTTAATAAAACAGCTTTATGCAAATGAGATTCTTTATTAGTCAAAACAAATAATAGATAATAGATTTAGTCTAGCATTAGCAATTTTGAAATGTAAAGTAGTACTGCTCCTTCATTTATTTATTTATTTGCTTTTGTTAACCAGGTAAGCACACTAGACAGCCAAGTGCCTATTTTCAGGTGCGACCCAGGAGATTACAAGGTACATTACAAGGTACATACATGAACATCAGGCAAATACAAGTGGAGGATTACATTACACAGAATTAGCACAACAGGGACTTTACAAGCATCAGAGATTACATAAGGCAAATAGTAGTGAAAAGTTAATATAAAGTGACCAGAACACAGGGACATTGTAAGACAACAATACCAAAAACAGGTATTACAATACAGTATTAAGCATTGCAGTCAGTAGGAAGAAGTGCAGTGTGAATTCATCACTCCAGGCAGCAAGTTGTAAGGCTAGCAGTTAGAATAAGGTGCTGCTCATCAGTTCCTTTTTTACGGCTCCTTAGGCAGAACCTGCAGCTGTTTTGCGACAGCTCTGAAAAATGAGCTACCGGAACAGACCTCGAAAGCTTCCAGTGGAGTTTCAGAATGATCCTTCTGAAACTGCACACCGGCCAGCAGCGCTCCTCAAAGGCCGCTCAGGCCGCTGCTCCGTCGGCTGCAAACAGCCAATTTCACAACAGCTTCCATTGGACTTTTGGAAGTAGCCTTCAGAAAGCCCAGTGGAGCTTAAATCCCTCAGCCACCATGGTCGGGATATGGAATGACAGCCGCACCATTTCAGCTGTTACTTCTGCATTCTGATGCGTGAACTGCGCATGCGTTGTGTGCATGTGCAGTTCTGTCAGTGCCGCCATGTTGGGAATTACACTATGCCATTCCCTGTACTACAACCCCCAATTCAGAATTTGTCAGGGGAATGGGAGAGGGCCACGTTATGCCCGACGTAATTTTGCATTTGCGTTTTACGCGTAGAGCTGTACTCTTTGAGCTTTACTCTCCTGACTCCGTTTGCTCTGTCGGCTTTTTACCACTGGGTTTAGTGGCAGTTTACTTCTTTATGTTGCGTTATTTTCCACCTAAAGTCACTGAATTGTAATCAGAGCTTAGAGTTTAATTCCGGATGTTTTTGCAGTTACACAGCAGGTTTTTAAACTTGTGCTGTGGAGCGGACTGGTTCCCTGCTGACCCACCATACTGCTTCTTTGGATTTCTTAGGATCAGTTAAGATCTTTTGGATTCCTAGGATTTTACGAGCTGTTTTATGAAGGATTGAAGAACTTTGTGGAGTTGTCTAGTCACGACTGCTAAGGACTTGCAGATCTGCTCCAGGGAACTTGTAAGGAGGTTTCTATTGGAATTGCGGACTGTCCAATTTATTTTGTCTCACCGGAAGGCTCATTTAAATAAATGAGCTTTTATCAAGGCTTCTGGTGGATTTGTTAGTGTGGAGAGCTGCTTCAATTTCTATGGGAAGTGTCGGCCACCTTTTAGTCCCCGACTGGGCAGGAGTCGCCCTGTGTGCTTTCTAGGGAGCTGGGGGGGACCAGGGCTTCTCCTAAACCGCCTAAGGGTTCGGCTGTTTGGGCTGACTTGTGAGACGGTTGTAGCCGCATGTAGTCGACTGGGTGGGGATACTGTTCCCTGAAGGAATATATTCTGCCTCCTTGAACTATTCTGCTGCTTTTTGGATAACTAACTGTTTGGAACTGTTGGTCTTTGAAGAGCAGCTGCTGGAGGATTCGTGGGACACCTTTAGGCTCCCTCATTTGGTTTGATTCGGACACTTATTATTGGATTTACCTGCTGAGAACTTTCTGTTTTTCTTCACTTGGATTCATCCAGATTTTATTCATTTTTTGGACTGTTAGAGATCTGGTTCCTCTGTCTTTTTCCAACTCCTGGACTGAGGGTGGTGAGAGTGGCGTATATTTATTTATTTAATTTGTATAATTATTAATTTTATTTATTTAATTAGTTCCCCGCCATGTGAGAGGTGGTATTGGGAGAGTATATATCATCTGCTGCATTGTTGCACATGAGAGGTGCTTCATTGTTTAAAATACAAATTTGTTTTAGGTTTAATAACCAGTGGTATATGATAATATTTTATTGTGTTTTTAAGACTATTTGATTTTTTTTTATCTTATTATTTGGGTTATTTTTGAGTTGGGGTTCATTTTGGTTTTATGTTAGTATTTTGTTTTATTTGCCTCCTCTCTGTGAGAGAGAGAGGAGAGTGTGTTATTTATAGGTTTGATATTTATAGGTTTGTTTTATTCTGTTTGCTTTTGATTTGATTAATGACGGTTGGGCACTATTCCCCCACTAGGCTCAGGGAATTAAGTCCTATTGAGTGCCCACCATTGTCATCTGACACCTATTTTAGGTGTCGAGCATTGGGCATTCTGAGGAGGCAAGGACGAAGGTGGAAAGCTGGGCCTTGTGGGGGACAGGAAAGGGGAGGGCGGATTGGGGTCTTAGGGTCCAGAAGACATCCTGGGGTGAAATGGGGTCAGAATAGAGGTCACTCTTATCTTGTCCCCATACCCAAGAGTCCTGAAGAAATCGGACAGGTGCCGAGGTCTTCCTCGACAGCTCATCCTGCCTTGGCAGTGTTGTGCAATGCCAGATCAATTAAGAACAAGACAGCTATTATTGCTGATCTTGTTGGTTCATCTGATCTGACTTGCATCACCAAGACCTGGCTGGATGAAAATCCAGGCCCTATATTGGCCTTGGCAACTCCAGCCGGGTTCTCAGTGATACACCATCCAAGGCTGGATCATAGGGGCGGAGGTGTGGCCATTATGTTTAAATCTGAACTGGGCCTTGTGGATGTGCCATTGGGAAACACCAGATCTTTTGAATATATCCTGGGCGAGGGTGCAGGTTGTGGGATTCTCCTTGTCTACCGTCCACCAGGTGACGGTGGTGAATTCCTACAGGAGATTGCAGACTTCATTGGCGACCTGGTGTTGAGGTTTCCCAGATTAATACTTCTGGGTGACTTCAATGCCTGGGTCGATGATGAACTATCTCATTTTGGTCAAAATCTCCTCCAGTTGATGAATACACTGGGCCTGACACAGGTTGTTTCCTCCTCTATCCATATAGGGGGTCATTCACTTGATCTGGTCTTTCTCTTGGGTATGGAGATCACTGATCTGGGGGTGGAACCAGTCAGTTGGTCGGACCATTACACCATAAGGTTCAATTTCAGGGCCCCCTCTAATAGGCCTGCCCCTACGGAGATGATCCAGTACCGCCCTTTAAGGAGTATTAGCCCCAATGACCTAATGGTGGTGCTGGATCTATCGAGCTTGTTGGGTGAATGCATGAGTCCAGACAGTCTTGTATTAGCCTATAATAAGGCTGTGGGAGATGCTGTGGACAAAATTGCACCTGTTCGTGTTCGGCCTCTCACCATCCGTCCAAGGAGTTCATGGTTCGATGGCTCCTTGAAGGAATTAAGGCGAGTAGGCCGAAGGCTGGAGAGAGCCTGGCGGAAATTGGGCCTTGATGCTGACAAGCTTAGATTGTTGGCTCATTATGATAGCTACCAATCAGAAATCACTCGTAAGAAGGCAGAATTCCTGTCCAGAGAGATTTCTGCTGCACAAAATCAACTGGCTCAGCTTTTCCGGACTGTGAACAGACTGTGCAATCCAGTCTGTCTTCAGCCTAGAGAAGCCTTTTCTCAGCCTGGATGCGAGGAGTTCGCTCACTTTTTTGCAGATAAGGTTACCAGCATCAGGTCCGGCATCGGTCCGACCTCTCCTATGGGGGATTGTGGTGGACGACTGGTGGTGTCTTGTCCTCGGTCTGTCTGGTTAGATTTTCACCGCCCAGAATTTTTGGACATTGTGAAGATCATCCAAACAATGCGACCAACTAGTTGTAGTTGGATCCGGGTCCTACACCGCAGTTAGTAGGCTGTGTAGAAGCTATCTACCCAATCCTTGCTGACATTATCTGGAAATCCTTGGAGAGGGTTTTTTTTTCCTGACCCCCTTAAGGAGGCAGTAGTTCGACCACTCTTAAAAAAAATCCTCCTTGGACCCAGACTGTCTAGCTAACTACTGGCCTATCTCTAACCTGCCATTTGTTGGTAAGGTTATTGAAAAACAGCTGCATTGCAATTGGATGATCATCTTACATCTCATAATGTCTATGATACTCTCAGTCTGGTTTCAGGAAAAGGCATAGTACTGAGACTGCCCTTGTTCGGTATTGGCGATCTCCTAATGGCAAGAGATCGAAAGGCTTGTACCATTCTGGTCCTTCTCGATCTATCTGCTGCATTTGACACTGTAGACCATGGGGTGCTACTGGAGCGACTGCGGGTCTTTTGTGGGCTGTCTGGTACAGTCCTCAATTGGTTTCATTCTTACCTCACTGGCAGGTTTCAGAGAGTTGTCACTGGAATTTATTCCTCTGATGCTTACTCCCTGCCTTGTGGGGTACCACAGGGCTCCATTTTAGCTCCCATGTTGTTTGCAGTGTATATGCCATTGGGAGAAATCATCAGGCGATACAGTCAGTTTTCACTGCTATGCAGATGATACTCAGCTGTATTTGTCCTTTCTCCCTGACCAGGGTGATACACTCTATGTACTTAATAACTGCCTCGATGAGATCAGACTTTGGATGAGTTCGAGCTGGTTGAGACTCATTCCGGATAAGACTGAGGTACTGGTTGTGGATCCAGGTCGTCCTGGGATGGGTGTGGGAGATGGACAGCCATCAGGTTTATTACTTGGTGGTGTACCGCTCTCTACCTCTGAACAGGTGTGAAACCTGGGCGTTATTTTTGATGATGGTCTGACCTTGAAATCTCAGGTGTCAGCTGTTGTCAAATCCTCTTTTTACCATCTGAGGAATATCGCCCGGATGAAACATCTGATTCCCCAGGGGGACCTTCCAACTTTGGTCCATGCCTTTGTCACTACTCGTCTGGACTACTGCAATTCCCTTTACCTAGGGCTACCAGGGGTTGATATCTGCCGCCTTCAGCTGGTGCAGAACGCTGCAGTCAGGCTTTTGACTGGGACTCTTAGAACTAGTCATATTACGAATGTGCTTCTCGAACTGCACTGGCTGCCTGTTGGTAGCGGATCACCTTTAAGGTTGGTTTACTAACCTTCAAAGCCCTACACGACCAGGGACCTGGTTACCTGAAAGATCTTCTGATTCCCTATTGCCCCCTCCGTCCTCTCTGTTCTGCCAGCGAGGGATTGCTAGAGATTCCCAGGGTTCGATTGAAGTTATCGGGATCTCGTGCCTTTGCCTTTTTGGCACCAACCCTGTGGAATTCTCTACCTCGCTGGTTGAGAGAATGCCCAACCTTTGATAATTTTAAAACTGCCTTAAAGACATATCTTTTTACTTTGGCTTATTCTTCTTAGTTATGGTTGTTTAAATGTTTGGATTTTATTATTTTATCTATTTTTGTACAGCGCCTTGGTTTTGAAAGGCAGTTTATAAATAAATTTGACTTGACTTGACTTATGTAATCCCTGTTATTGTAATTATGTAACCTCTGTAACCTGATGTATTCATGTCTTTCTAGGCATGGAGCTTCCTTGTATCAGCTTATGTACTTGTAACCCTTGTAAATAATGTTATGCCCATGTATTACTATGATGTGAAACCTCTGTAAAAGAGCCTTTGGCTCAAAGGTACTTCCTAGAAATAAATAAATAAAACCACTTCATCAGGTGCAGCAATTCTATCTGCAGCTTGGTTGTTGACAGAGGGTGGTCCATTTCCTGCCTGCAGTGTTCATAATGGGATGGTAGCTGCAATTGCCCTAGAAAGTTCTGGGCACTAGGTGAGACGTTGTGTACTGAAATGTACAGTGCCTCATAAAAGTCCCTTACTGTGTTATTTACTTTCTTGGGGCTAGTAACAATGGGTGCCTCCTGACTTCTTTGGGCAGGTATCAGTGATTCAGCTTTTTGCTTAGGCCACCTGTAGGCCAGTAATTTTCCCCCTTTTCCTTTGATTCCCAGAATTTGTGTTTCGACTGTAGCTGCCACTCTGCTTTCCTGTGCAGTATGATATTGATTTAGTATTTCAGTCCTGTTATTTGTGCTATCAGTGTGGGACCTGGAAATGTGGCCTTTCAGGCTTCAGCTTCTGTGGGACCTAACTGCTCTTGTAAGGTCTTAATTTCTGCCTCTGGCTTTGTCTCTGAGCAGAAGAAAAAGTAATTAATCTTCTTTCCCTTGGGAAGGCTTTAAAAGCTTCCCAAACAGTTCCTGCTGACATTTCTTGTAGTTTGTTATGGTAAATATATTTTATTGTGTGATTCAGTTGTGGAGTTCTGAATCACTTTGCAGTAGTGTGTTGCATCACTACTGTGGAGAAACCACTGTCATCCTGCGTTGTATGTTTAGTAGCCTATGGTAAATGGGGCATGGTCTGATATTACTCTGAGCTCTATGAATGGTTCATGAACTCTTACATAGCAGTGGCATCCACTAGCTAGAAATCTATTCTACTGTTAGAGCTGTGGACCACAGAATACAAGGCAAAATCCCATTCTGTGGGGTTATCCATCCTCCATAAAGTACATCTGTAAGACTCCACTAACACATCATGTAGGGCCATCCTAGTTTTACTGCTATACTTTATTGCTGTACGTGTGCCAAAATGGAGTGTCAGTCTTGATTGCTATAACTCTCTTTTGAACTCTGAGGGCTGGGGGTGGTGTGGATTGTGTGCTGGCCTTTGGGTTCTGCACCAAATCATGGGGAAGCTGAGTTCATCTAAATTCACCTGTGTTCACTGGCAGTGGTGCAGTTTGTGTTCTGCTGCCTTCCACCTGGCCACTCCACATGTGACTTTTTACACCTCCTGTGGACACATGAGGGGATTTCTTGTTTTCTCTGTTGGTAGCATTGAACAATCAGCCTTGCAAGTTGGGGAATAGGGTGGTTTGTAGTACCCAGGATTAGACTGCTGCCTGGAGGGCTGAGAGCATCTTCACAGTTGCCTTGTGTGTTCTATGTTATTTCCTTCATAAACCAACACTGTAGCCTGGAGAAGCTGGAGCTCCCACCCCCATGAACTGGAATTTCACTCTTTGTGTTGTGAAAGACTTTGTGGATATTTACAGAGTACTTGATGGTCTGGACCTCACTTACAGGTCTGTGAATCTTCTTGACTGGTAGTTTTGTTAGGCCCCATCTTAGGGAAGCTGTTTGTACTTAAGTTTCATTGTTGTGTCGATTAACTGTCCTGGTTAGATTTGATCCAAGAAGACTAATCGGTGAGAGGGACTAACTGACTGGGGAGGGCACAGTGACAATGTGCAAGGTAACAGTGTTTTTTGGAAGAAATCTACGCTCCATGGTCCTGGTGAGAACATAGACCTTGTGGGGGTGTTGTGCCTATAGATGAAGGTTTGGGCAGCAGTCAGCCTTCTCCAGTTGTGGGTGCCGAACAGTGGGTAGTGAGGAGCTGAACAGTGGCTAGATTAAGCATCTATTCTATTTTTGGGACTTTATTGAACTTTACATTTATAATAGTGTGGTGGTGTTAGTTAATTGGGCTTGTGGGGGTGTTGAAAATATTTCTTAATTATTTTAGAAGTTTTGGTTTATAGTTTGGCATAAAGGAGTTGTGATAGCCTTGGAACCACTAAAAATTCTATCCTCCTTATGCTCAATTAGACCAAAGTTTAAGTCTACTTTGTCTTGGAGCTTTTCCATCCCACAAGAAGGATTCTATTAATATGTCCAGTTTTGCAAACCAGTTCAAAGGTAATTTAATGCGGAGGTGAGAAAGAGAGTGGAATATTTTGGGGGTGGCCATCATCATAATCACAGCTATCTTACACTCCAAGGAGAGGTGTAATTCAGTAGTTCATTAGCATCACCAGGTAAGGAAAAAAGCCTGGCTCCCCATACGATGCGCGGGGAAAAGCCGGACCTCACCTCACAACTAACGCACTGAAATCTGGCCAATGGAAAATTATGCACACAAATGCCCACAGTCTGGGAAACAAGATCTCAGACCTGGAGGCAACAATGACAGAGGCTGAACTGGACATAGTAGTCATTAGCAAGACATGGTTTACCACTAGTCACACTTGAGAGACTTCAGTACCCGGCTATATAATGTACAGAAGAGACCAAGATGCAAAAAAGGGTGGGGGGAGTGGCCATTTATGTCAATGAAAATATCAAAGCTACAGAATACACATATGGAGCCAAAATAACTGTGGGTCACCCTGGAAAACAGGAAATGGGACAGCCATATCAACTGGGGTTGTCTACAGGATTAATATTCCAGGTTATTCTATAATCAGGCATGATAGGACTGGCAGGGGTGGAGGAATAGCCATGTATATCCTGTTCTTACTTCCGTTCACAACCATTCTGTCATCCCAGTTACCCTCTGCATATGAAGCACTTGTAGTAAACATTACCTTGCCTTTTTCCTCCCCATCTTCATAGCCAGCATCTACTGTCAACCTGGTTCCAAGGCATCCTATACTTGGGATCTCATTACCTCCATAACCTCCTTCTCACATAAAGGCAAGCTATACATCTTGGGTGATGCAGACCTAAACTGGCGATCATCAACAACTTCCAAGACACATAATGACATCATGGCCATCAATATCTCCCAAATCATCCTGGAACCCACCCACCTAAATCATAAAACCCTTAACCACTCCCTGATAGACTGGGCTATCACCTCTCACCCCCCACTGAGCCATTAAATCAGGCATCCTCCCAGATGCCCTCAGTGATCATCACCCAATCTTCATAGTCAGGAAAGTCCATATACCAAAACTGCCACACAAAAATCTGCAACTCTGCTCCTTACGCTTCTTAAACCTTAATCCCCTTCTTAATGAACTGGCCAGCTCTGACTGGTCCCCTATTGTCTTTGCCCCTTGCATTGACCAAGCCCTAACTTATTTTAAAGATAAATTTCTAGTTACATGGAACTACTACGCGTCATTCAAAAGCACTAGCATTTTTGGCAACAATCATCCCTAGGTCTCCCACAAGTTACTGACCTGTCTCAGGGAGCGAGACAAAGTTTGGAGGAAACATAAGGCCTCCCAGCTTCCCCCGGACTATGCCAGGTATCACTTGTTAAGAAATGCCTGCACAAAAGCTACCAGACTTTCGAAGTCTGAATATTTAAAATCATTTTTTCTCAAAAACATCAGTTCCTTCTCCAAATTCTGGAAAGTGGTTCACACCCTATTCTCCCCTTCACATCGGCCTCCCCAAGTGCTTAAAATAAACAACTCATTTGTCTCTGAACTGTACGCAGTGGCTCAAGAGTTTAGCTCCTATTATATCTCCTGCACCACAGCACTTCTAAAGTCCCTCCCCCCTCCCCATACTCCCACAACAAGCACTCAACACCTCCCTGCCCACCTTCCTTCTCCTCTTCTGCTGTCTCCCCAGAGAAACACTAATGGCCCTTCTCTATTTTAATCCTTCTAATGGCTCACCACCAGATGACCTTGACCCTAAACTCCTCTACCTTTCAGCTTCTGCTATAGCCTACCCTCTCTCCTTAATCCTAAATCTCTCCTTCTCGTCGTCATCTGTCCCTTCGTTCTGGAAACATGTGGTGGTCTTCCCTCTCTCTAATGGTGGTGACCCCTCCTCCCCTGCAAATTTTTGCCTAATCTCCCTCCTCCCTGAGCTTGCTAAGCTCCATGAACACCTGGTCCTCTCTCAACTTACCTCCTTCCTCGATGACGCTTCATTTTTCACCCCATTCTAATCTGACTTTTGGATGAACCACTCCACTACCACCTTCCTACTCAGGCTCACTGACTCCATCCTCACTGGATGGATAATGGCCTCATTACCTCTGCCATCTTTGTCGACCTTGCCAAGGCTTTCAACACAGTCTCCCATGCCCTACTTCTTGATTCCCTTATGGCTACTGGGTTGTCTACTTCTGCCCAAAACTGGTTTAGAGCTTACCTCTCAGGCAGAACACAATCAGTCAAGATCCAGGATACAATCTCTCTCCTCCTCCTTATTTCCACCAGAGTCCCACAGGGCTCAGTGCTTGGACCCATTCTCTTCTCCATCTTTCTAAATGACTTGCTCTCAGTATGATTTTCCTCCTCCTATATCCATATGTATGCCAACAACACCATACTGTTCTCCTCTGGCAAATGCCTGCCAATATAGCAACCACCCTTCAGCATGACTTCCACCAGGCTCAGCAATGGTTTGCCTCACATCAACTATTCCTAAATGCCAATAAGACTGTCTCCATGACCTTTGGCACTAGGCAGAGACTCTCTAGTCTCCACCATTTACCTTCTTTCCATACCCTTGATGGGTCAATCCTAGAGGACACCTCCTCATTCAGATACCTTGGGGTTTGGTTGGATTAACACCTGCCATCTTGAAAAAACTGTGCCTCAAGCTTGGTGCCTTATTCGGGAACCGTAGTTGCATCCCTCCTAAGGCACGGCATGAACTAGTCCAGAAGATGATCCTCTCCATTTTCAACTATTGTGATGTAGTCTATGGTCCCACTCCCAATCTTCCCTAACCAGAATGGGCACTCTCTTTAACACCTTCTGTCATTTTGCCCTTGATGCTTCATCTCGCACTCATCACTGTGACCTCTACCATGCCCTGTCCCTTCCCCAACTTGCTAACAAGTGCTTCCCTGATTATGCTAAACTCACTTCTAAATTTTGGTTACTAGAACTTCCCTTCTACCTCTCATGCTCACTCTCTTCCCCCTCCCCCCTCCCACTCCCTCAGATCCTCTGACACTCGCACTTTGTTGGTCCCCTGTCAAATCACTCTCATCGGTCAGTCAGGCTTCAACCACATTTCCTGCAAATCTGGAACTCCCCCTCCCCCAAATATGGCACTCCTTCTCCTACTCCCTTGCTTCTGCCCTACATAACTTTCTCTCCTTTAACTGCTCCTGCTTAACTCTCCTTAACCATCCTCCTATACCTCTGCTCTTCTCCATGACTCACATCTCCTATTAAACCTTCCTCCCCCCGAGCCTGCTTCTCAGCACACTCTCCTTTCCCTTCAGTGCTTACCCCCTCACTCCTACCCCTAACCTTCTTCCATTACCAACTTGCCCCTGCTTAGTTTTGACCTCTGGCATGGTTCGCAGCATCCTGGAGGAGTCTAGCACTGGGCAAGCCTCCTCCTTCCCTTCCCCTTCCCTCCCCCTCTCTCCTTTCTATGCAACTTGTCCTTACCTAAATCTGCCCTCTGTCAGGATTCATAACACCCAGGTAATGTCTATTCCCAGGTAAGTTTCTTCCCTCCCTCCTTTTTTTCCTTTCCTCTTCTATCCCCTATTCCCTCTGCCCAACTTGTCCTCACCTAATTCTATCACCTGGCAGGGTTCTCTGCATCCTGGAGGGGTCCAGCACTGGGCAATTACTCTTCCTTCACTCCTCCCCTCTATCCTTTCTACCCAACTAGTCCTCACCTGATTCTGTGCTCTGGCAGGGTTCTCAGCATCCTGGAGGGGTCCAGCACTGGGAAATGACTCTTCCTTCCCTCTCCTTTCCCCTCCATCCTTTCTACATAACTCATCCTTGCCTGACTCTGCTCTCTGGCAGGGTTCACAGCATCCTGAAGAGGCCTAGTCTTAGGCAAGTTTCTCTCACACCCTCCTCCTTCTTCCCTTTACCATCTCCTCTACTATTTCTACCCTTGTCCTTGCCTACTCCTGCCTCTTCTAAGTCCTAATCTCATTCTGCCACTGGCAGTGATCTCCACACTCTTAAGTGGCCTTTTCCAGGTATGACACATCCTTCCCTACCCTATCCCTTACCCCATCTCTCTTCTACCCCCTTCTACCCCCTGCACTTAAACAAAGGAATTAGTTCATCTGAGCTAATAACTTGCACTTTTTTCTGTCTGAGGTGCTCCGAGATTGCATTAGCCCTGTGTTAACTTGCCCCTTGCAATTGATTTTTTGCTCACTTTGCTCTGGTAATGTTCCCCCATCTTTATCCTCTCCTTCCCCAGCTGGTTTCCCCTGTCTACCTCTCTACCCTCCTTGATGTCCCCTCACTGCACCTCATTCAGTAAATAATTGCTAAATAATCTGCCTCTTAACTGTGATCCATTCCTGCAAGGAGTTGGCTCCAAGGCTATATTACATTTCTGTACTATGTTCCTCAGATATGCCACTTGTAATTAAATGCATATTCCACAGGTATGATACATTTAACTGTATGTTATGTCACATATATGACTTTATGATTATTTATAATGTTTTTTAACTGTATGTCTTGTTACAAATGTAATTGAATGTTTACTTTCTTGTATATGTTACTTGTTAAACTCTGTTGTCTAATTCTTCATCCAACTGTAGCCCCCCAAGGTCGCACCAGGAGACGAGCAACTTGTTGATCAGTGTGCCTTTCTGGTGAAACATTTCAATAAATAAAAATACATAAATGTTAAGTATAGGTAAAATACATTACAGTATACATCTACAGGAAAATGACATACACTAATCTCAGAAACTGCACAATCTGCCCTCATGAAACTTTCCAGGTATTTAGACCTTGTCTGCTAGGAAATGCATGCAAAACTTCAGCTAATATTGTCAAACGCTGCCAGAGCTATTAAGGTGCAAAGTTAGGAGTTTAATGTAGAACCTGTCAGTCAACCCCAACTATTTTGGGGCTACTGCACCAGCATAATATATTCCATTTCATGAAAATGCAGTATTCGAAATACATATTCAGAATACTGCAGTATTTGGAATACTAGGACCATAACACACTAGTGCCCCCATATTCAAATGGTTAACACAGCACTATCTAGGTTAAGGCTACATTAACACTGAATAACATTAGCCAGCGGGTAGGGGCCATATTGAAAGGCACCCAATGCATTGCATAAACTTGACATCGTGTCTGCATGGAATATACTGCTGTACCTATGCAAATGAAGGATTCCTCATGCATACAGTGGTACAGTACATTCAAAAGTTTTGGCAGAACTAAACAGCCACTGTCACAACTTTACTCAGTTCTGTCAAAACCCTGCCCTTAACCCTGCACACCAGTGCTCCCCCCAATCGGTTGGCAGTGTAGACAATGGACCTATAGAAGAAAATTGGGAAGAATATCTATTACAGTCTCACAATAGAGTATAAGGTACCCAGAAATATTTGAAATTGTACATGTTCAACCTATATTATTCGTACATATAATGCCATTCTTCCTATATGCTCCATAGCTATATCAAGTAGCCCCAGCAATCCAGTGTCCCTCAACCCCCCCTAGAAGGTCAGCAGACTTTCCTTCACTAAGTTTCCACCTCCTTGTACCCTTCCACCCAGTGGCCACTGCTGTTCAACATCACCAGAGATAACAATTGGCACAGCTCTCCACTTACCACCTTGCTCAGCCACCACCAGACAGGCCATCATTCACATGTACTAGCTGTTTCTACAGTATGCACAGTGATAAATGCCGGTCAGATGGTGGCCAGCCAAGATGGTGAGCAGAAGGCTATGCTGTGTCTGTCTCTACTGACATTGAACAGCACTGATCACTGGGCAGGAGGGTGCAGGAAGGTGGGACTTAAGCAGATGGTGGGTGGGTGCTGAGCATCCAGGGGTGGCACCAGACCTTTGGGGCTTCATTTACTGCTATGGAGCATATAGGAATAATGTCATTATATGTACAAATGATGAAAGATGAACATACAATATACAATTTCTAATGTCCTGGGGTTCTCCGTATTATAAGGTGTAACTGTTATAGATAATCATCCTGTTCTTCTTCTGCATGTCCAGTGTATACACTGTCAGATGATCAGAGGATGTGCATCAATGCTAATGCAAATGGCCCCTTAGCACGTTGCATGCCCAATAGCCTCATTAGCATGATAGGGCTGAATATGGCCCACTGGAATCCTCCTGCTATCCCATTTGGGCAACACAAACCCATTAGGCTCCCCTGTGGTCCATATTCAGCTATGGGATGTGTCAGCACAGAGCATAGTCACTATAAACTGTACTGGCATGGCCCCATATTAAATAGTTAGTCAAGCCTCTCCTCTCCCACGGACACAATCCTTCATAGGGATTTTAACCTCAATTGGTTGAGTTCCCTTGGTACTGACTACTCTAAAATGCAAAAACAGCACAATCTGGTCCAGGATATCTCTGTCCCCACCAGGCACAACACTCTGACCGGAAAGCATTCTCTCCTAGACTGGGTGATCACAAACAGAGGGAACAAGGTGATTCAGTCATGAAACCTGTCTGACTCAATCAGTGATCACTCCCCTACGTATATCACCTGGACCACCAACTCAAACCCCCCCCAAACAAATCTCCTTTCAAAATTTTACTTGTTCTGATACCTCATCCCTCCTTGAGGACATAAGGACAGTAAACTGGGCAGCTTTATATGCCCTTGCAGATGTATCTGAGTCCATGGGCTTTTTCACCAGTGCCCTCCTTCAGATACAAGACCATTATTTCCCTCTCACTACCTGGAGAGTACGAGGGGGCAGCACCCACTGGGTCTCCCAGTAACTCTTGGTGTTGATGAAGTTGAGGAACACATTATGGGCTGCCTACATAAATGACCCTCCCTGCCCTCTGGAATGAATTCAGACACTTGAAAAATCAGTGTAAACAAACAGCCAGGGTCCAGAAGTGCAATTTCTTCTGTAATCAGCAGAGGGATAGCCTTGGGGACCAGCACTGCTTCTGAAATGCTATTGGTTCCCTACTTAACCCATGTACCCATAACTCTAAAATTCATCTTAGTTCATCCACTGGCACCCTCACTGATCCTATAGAACTCACCAAAGCATTCAACTTAAAATCTATGGATCTCGAAGCTCACCTAAGCAAGTTTCCCCACAGCCTCCTGCTGATATTTTTCCTAGTCAAACTATCTCTTGTTGGGATCTGCGATACTGAACATAGTATTTGCAAGAAAGCGAGTTGTGCTCACAACAGAGGGAGGGGAACCTTTCAATTGTCTTTGCTTTGTAGCAGATATACTGCAGGTGGAGGCTGCTTCTAACTGAAAGGTGAAATAAGTAATTTACAATTATCAGGAAAAGACAATCTTGTTACAATTCTTAAGATTTTCAGTGCAGGAAGATTTTAAACTCTGGGTGAAACATTTGTCATAAATCCTGAAATAAGTGCAGGTACAGGTTGTGTATTTGGCCCAGACAGTAAACTGTTTTCTGTTTATCTTTGTTTGCCTTAAAAGGCAATTCCAAACTTTCTCAGGAAGTGATTACATCACAGAGACTTAATCAGCCAATAGCTTGGGTAACAGACCTGAAAACAGTATTATAAGCAAGTGTTTATAGCAAACTCATCAGAACAGCTAATATTTTTCCTAGTCAAACTATCTCTTGTTGGGAGCTGCGATACTGAACATAGGATTTGCAAGAAATCAAGTTGTGCTCACAACAGAGGGAGGGGAACCTTTCAATTGTCTTTGCTTTGTAGCAGATATACTGCAGGTGGAGGCTGCTTCTAACTGAAAGGTGAAATAAGGATTTTACAATTATCAGGAAAAGACAGTCTTGTTACAATTCTTAAGATTTTCAGTGCAGGAAGATTTTAAACTCTGGACGAAACATTTGTCACAAATCCTGAAATAAGTGCAGATACAGGTTGTGTATTTGACCCAGACAGTAAACTGTTTTCTGTTTATCTTTGTTTGCCTTAAAAGGCAATTCCAAACTTTCTCAGGAAATGATTACATCACAGAGACTTAATCAGCCTATAGCTTGGGTAACAGACCTGAAAACAGTATTATAAGCAAGTGTTTATAGCAAACTCATCAGAACAGCTAATATTTTTCCTAGTCAAACTATCTCTTGTTGGGAGCTGCGATACTGAACATAGGATTTGCAAGAAAGCAAGTTGTGCTCACAACAGAGGAAGGGGAACCTTTCAATTGTCTTTGCTTTGTAGCAGATATACTGCAGGTGGAGACTGATTCTAACTGAAAGGTGAAATAAGGAATTTACAATTATCAGGAAAAGACAGTCTTGTTACAATTCTTAAGATTTTCAGTGCAGGAAGAGTTCAACACAGCTGACTTATTTTGGGGCTGACTGCTTTCAGAGCACAAACCACCAGGCTGTTTTGGGCTGGGAGGTTTACCTGTGTCTGACTTGGATGTCTGGATTTTTCTGTTTGATTAGCAGGATTTTCTCTGTCAAATTGTTGTGTATAGTATCTTGCAGACAGGAAGGCACTCATCACAGCGGTGGGTCAGAGCTCTTAGCTGATTGTTTTGTAAGGGCACAGTTTAGGCCAACCCCTTCCCACCCTCACCCACCCACCCCTGGAAATAGTTCCTTTATACCTGGGGTTCTGACATCATTTCTCAAGAGTGCAAGGTATATCAATATCATATCCTCTCTAGCACACAGCACTGAAAATATACGCATACACATTGTATAATATATATATATATATTTCTATATAACAAACCAATCACTCACACAAGCACACACACACAAAAAAAAAAGTACATAGTCATGTGGGGAGTAGTGCAATGTAATGGCTGTGGGGCAGCAGTCTTCCGGGAGTCTTTCTGGAGGCTGAGATACATAGATACATAGACAGTGTCGGCAGATAAGGGCCTATGGCCCACCCAGTCTGCCCATTTGAGCTTGTAAGTTCAGTTTGTTTTCCTAGAAGTCTGTTTCCCCTTACCCCTGACCTCTAGAATTCCTTTATGTCTATCCCATGCATTCTTAAATCCCGTGATTGTTTCATCCCCCACCACTTCCTCTGGCAGGGTGTTCCACTTGTCCACCACCCATTCTGTGAAGAAATTCTTTCTCATGTTTCCTCTGAATCGTCCTCCCTCCAACTTCATCCCATGCCTCTAGTCCTGGAACATCTTTTTCGCTTAAAAATAGTGTTTTCCTGCACTCTGTTTCTCCCTGTAAGATACTTGTATGTCTCTATCATATCCCTTCTCCCTCTCTCCTCCAGGAGTACATGTTCAGTTCCTTCAACCTGTCTTCATAGGACTTGTGATGCAATCCATGCACCATCTTTGTTGCCCTCCTCTGAACCTTCTCTACCCTGTCTATGTCCTTACGTAGGTATGGTCTCCAGAACTGTACACTGTACTCCAGGTGGGGCCTCACTAGTGTCTTGTATAGCGGAATTATGACCTCCTTTTCCTGCTGGTGATGCCCTGCCTATACATCCCAGCATCCTATTTGCTTTACCTGATGCCTTGTCACACTGTTTCCTACTCTTGAGGTCATCAGAGATGACAACCCCAAGATCCCTTTCCTGCTTGGTGCATGCTATATCCTCACCCCCAACTGATATATTGTGCCAGGGTTTTTGTGCCCCATATGCATTATCTTGCACTTCTTTGCATTGAATTTCAACTGCCAAACCCTTGACCATTCTTCAAGTTTCTGCAGGTCCCTTCTCATTCTGTCTACACCCTCTGGTGTGTCTACTCTGTTACAGAGCTTTGCTTTGTTACAGAGATGCTGCACTATTTGCAGACAACTCTCTGCCCTGAGGGAGGAAGTTGCCCGTCTTCAGGCCACACTGAACAGCAGAAAGAGAACCTTCCCCCAGGCCAGATTGGATGGTAGGAAGGGAAACCCCCATCCAGGGAGCACCAGAGCCACCACCACTACCTCAGAGGTTGCAAAGAAAGCACAGCATTTGGACCACAGTGGGCTCAGAGATGGTGAGGAGGGTGGAACAGAGGCACACCCAGTCAGTTGTTCCACTCCACAATCCATACACTATTCTGGGAGAGCACAGCTCCCCTATGGATGCACCCACAGAGGAGATTAAGGAGGCTGAGGACACCTGTCACAAGGGAGGCCCACAGGACAGAGGATGCCACAAGGAAAGGAAGCAGCTCCTGGTGGGGGTCTCAATTATTAGGGGGATAGAACTGGGGGAAGCAGGGAAAACTGAACTAAAGTGCCTGCCTGGTGCCATGGCTTGTAGGGACAGGAAGCGCATCCTCAGGATCACGAGAACAGCTGCACGGGAGTCTGATCTGGATGTCATTGTCCACCTAGGGGCAAATGACTTGGCTCAACATGAGCTTAGAGCAGTGCAGAAGGACTTTGTAGAACTGGGGAGGGGCCTAAGACAAGTAGCACACTCAGTATCCTTCTCAGAGGTGCTGCATGTAAATGGCATGAGTGAGGCAAGGGTACTTTGCACCATGCAGTTTAATGAGTGGTTGAAAAAATGGTGTGGAGCACAGGGGTTTGGCTTCATTGGGGACTGGGGTTCCACGTGGAGGGAAACCAGCCTATACTAGCAGGATGGTCTGCATCTGTCCAGGAAGGGAACAAGTCTTTTGAGCAATCAGTTTAAATGCTTCATTGGCAAGCTTTTAAACTAGTCAAGGGGGGAGGCACTGATAAGCAGCAGAAAAATCCCAGCCTCTCCCTACAAAACAGGGTACTAAATGGGAAAAAGACCAAGGTAGAAAGGTCAGTGAGGGATGCTGCAACAGAAAGTAAAGCCATCAAAAAATGGAAAGCAATGAGTATCAATGCATGTAGTCTGAGTAACAAGCTTCCTGAATTAGTGGCTTTGATGTAGGAGGAACTTCTGGATATTGTGGCAGTCACAGAAACATGGTTCGCACAAAACTGTGACTGGGACGTAAACATACCAGGATACACTATCTACAGGAGAGACAGAGAGGGTAAAAGAGGAGGAGGGAGTAGCTCTTTACATAAGGGAAGGAATCAAAGTAACAGAACAAAAGAGAAAACAGGGAGGAGAAGAAGCACTGTGGGTAAATTTGGAGACCGGCAATGGCACCACAATCCGCACAGGGGTTGTATACAGACCCCCTTCTCAGGGGGAGGAAATGGACAAGGAAATGATAGAAAGTATACTTAGTATGGCAAAAAAAGGGGAGATATTGCTGATGGGTGATCTGAATATGCCAGATGTTAACTGGAGTGCAGTTGCTGCAGCCACTTCGAAGAGTGGGGTTATTCTAGATGCCCTACAGGGGGCATGCCTTAGACAACTAGTATTGGAGCCCACTCGAGAGGGGAGCAATCTTAGACCTGGTTCTCTCAAATGGAGATGAAGAGAGGATCACAGATGTAGAAGTGGGTAGCCATCTGGGAACTAGCGACCATCGAACAGTATGGTTCACAATAAACACAGCAATAGAGTCAGCCATACAAAGGCAAAGGTACTGGATTTTAGGAGGGCTGACTTTGCCAAAATGGGTAAGTGCCTAAGGAATGCACTAGCAAATGGGCAGGAAGGAGGGGTGGAAGAACAATAGGGAATGATAAAAACTGCCATCACAGAGGCAACAAGCCTTTGTGTGAAGCAAATAAAACTAAACGATGTAAGAAACCACTATGGTTCTCAAAGGAAGTGGCAGTGAAGGTTCAAGAGAAAAAGAAAGCTTTCAGGAAGTACAAGGAATCACAGAGAGCAGGACAGAGAACTGTATCAGTTAAAGCAAAGGAAGCTGGGAAGGCAGTCAGAACAGCAAAGGCCCAAACCGAGAAAAGATAGCCAACTCAGTTAAGAAGGGGATAAAACCTTTTATAGGTACATCAGGGAGCGAAGGAAGACCAAGGAGGGATAGTGAGGCTTAATAAAGGGGAGGGTGGGCAGAGGTGACTGTGAAAAGGCAGAGATACTAAACAAATATTTTGCTCAGTATTTACAAAGGAAGGGGGTACCTAGAACAAACAGTAGAAACACACTGGATACAGAAGTTGATACCAGCCCATTTACAGAAGAAAAGGGTTCTGAAAGAACTCTTAAAACTGAAGGTGGACAAAGCAATGGGGCCTGATGGGATTCATCCCAGAATTCTAAAAGAACTAAGGGTAGAATTAGTGACACCACTGACTACCCTGTTTAACAAATCATGGGAGGATGGGGTGGTACCCGAGGACTGGAGAAGGGCAGATGTGATTCCCCTTCACAAAAGTGGGAGCAAGGCAGAAGCAGGAAACTACAGACCTGTTAGTTTAACCTCAGTGGTAGGGAAAATGATGGAATCACTTCTGAAGGAAAGAATTGTCGAGTATCTAGAGGCCAGAGGGGGCACAGGACCCAAGGCAGCATGGATTCACAGCAGGAAGGTCATGCCAGACAAATCTGATAGATTTCTTTGACTGGGTGACCAAAGTAGTAGATCAGGGAGGGGCTGTGGACATGGCCTACCTAGACTTTAGCAAGGCATTTGACACAATCCCACACAAAAGATTAATATACAAGTTAGCTAGCCTGGGAGTGGGTCCCAAGATGACAGCCTGGGTAAAAAATTGGCTGGAAAATAGGACACAGAGAGTAATAGTAAATGGAGTCCACTCTGATGAAAGGGGGGTTACTAGTGGGGTACCGCAGGGTTCAGTATTAGGACCAGTCCTCTTCAATGTCTTTATAGGCAACATTGCAGAGTGACTGGAAGGAAAAGTATGTCTCTTTACAGATGACACAAAGATCTGCAACAGAGTTGATGCACAAGGTGGGGTGGAAAGGATGAAAAGGGACTTGGCAAGGTTAGAGGAATGGTCAAATGTATGGCAGCTTAGATTCAATGCTAAGAAGTGCAAGGTAATGCACCTGGGAAACAAAAACCCAGGGGAAGAGTACACAATGAGGGGTGAGATACTAACAACAACAAAAATGGAAAGGGACCTGCGGGTAGTCATATCAGATGACCTAAAGGTGGGCAAGCAATGTGAGAGGGCAGCAATGAGGGCTGGGGGATATTGGGATGCATAGGAGAGGCATCACCAGTAGAAAACAGGAAGTTATTATCCCTCTGTACAGACAGCTGGTCAGACCCCATCTGGAGTACTGTGTGCAGTTCAGGAGACCCAGTCTTCGCAAAGACATAGACAGGATGGAAGCTGTCCAGAGGAAGGCAACTAAAATGCTGCAGGGTCTGCACCGGAAGACATATGAAGAGAGACTAAAGGAGCTTAATATGTATTGCCTCGAGGAAAGGAGGGAGAGGGGGGACATGATAGAAACTTTCAAGTACCTCAAGGGAATCAACAAAGTCCAAGAGGGTAGCATCTTTCAAAAAAAGAGGTGTGCAAGAACAAGGGGGCACAATTTGAAGATAGAGGGGGGGCGGCTCAGAGGTAATTTAAGGAAGTAATTTTTCACAGAGAGGGTTGTGGATGCATGGAAGTCATAAGGCAATTCTAGGGGATGGGGGTAGGAAGAAGTAGGCTGCTGGTTAACTAGGATCTGCAGCTTATCCAGTAGGCAGGGAAATGGGCAGACTGGGTGGGCCAAGCGGTCCTTATCTGCCGTCAAATTCTATGTTTCTATGTTTCTATGTTTCTATTTTTCTATGTTTCTATCCTGTTTCTGGTCTCACTGATCAGCCCCCCATCCCCTACCGACAGCCCTCCTCCCTTCTACTTTAGGATTGTCTCAGTCAAGGACACTGCTAAGCTCCTTAAAAGTCTCTCCAATCATGGTAACCCTGGCAGTGATGGCCTCTTTCCTTTGATGCTTAAGCTGATCTCCCCTACCATCTCCAAACCACTCCTTCCACCTTTATATTTAATCTGGCATTGACCACTTCCACTATGCCAGTTTCTTGGAAGCACACCAAGGTGGTTCACATTTTTAAAACTGGGAACCCTCTCATCTGACAGTTATAGACCAATCTCCCTGCTCCCCCACCTGAGTAAGCTCTTGAGAAGATAGTGCATTGTCAACTGTCTGACCACATTGAGAAACATAATCTGCTGTGTGACCAGCAACATGACTTCAGGAAGTCCCACAGCACCTCATCTGTACTGGCCCAGTTTATGAATCATGTTTTTAGAAACATGGATGTGGGCAAAGCTATGGGTGCTGTGTTTATGGACCTGATCAAGACCTTTGACCTGGTCAACCACCCCTTCCTACACAACACTCTTCTGCAACCTGGCTGCTCCTCAGATACCTTACAGTGGTTTAGGAGCTACCTATCTGGTTTATCCCAGTCCATATATATTGGAGCTGCCTTCTCCCTCAACATGCCTGTCTCCACGGACATCTCCCAGGGCTCCATCCTGGGCCCACTATTATTTTCTTCATTTATTAATTCCTTCCCCACTGACTGCCTTACCTGTGAAGCATTTCTATATGCTGATGATATTGTCCTCCTTTGCAGTGATAAGTCACTGACTAACATATCTGCTACCCTCTCGCAGAACTTTGGCTCAGCCCAAAATTGGTTCCTGTCACTGAGGTTCCTGGTTAATGTTAAAAAATCAAAGGTGATGCTTCTTGGGCCCAAATCAGACCTGGCCAACATAGCCAAGTCTGGTTCCTCTCTCTCTCAGTGCTCACGCCAGATGGACGCTTATTAGAAAATGTCCAGCATTTCAAATAACTTGGCATAACCCTTGACCCTTCCCTCTCTTTCATGGAGCACATGAACTTTGTTGTATGATGGGTTAACCAAAAACTCAGGGCTGCATATCGGCTGAAACAGTTCCTGACCAGAGAGGTCTGCCTAGTAATAGCTCAAGGTAATCTGCTCCCTATCCTAGACTACTGCTCCCCCATTTACACCTGTATGTCCTCTGCCCTTTGCTCATGTCTAACCCTTGTCTATAACAATATTTGTTGATTTGCACTACTGGCATCCTACTCCACCCACTACTGTAACTTGTACCAGGCTCTTCGCTGACTCCCACTCTCTGGCCATCATGATTATGCACAAGGCTGAATCATTGACAGCTCTCTAAGAAGTGGCAATGCATCCCCATACATGTCCATCCTAAAAACCAGAACAGCTCCCAGGTGCGTACGTGTCCTCATTCCTCCTTTGGATATACCTAGAATTTCCACTGCTATGAGTGCAAAGTGCTATCTGTTACAGCTCCCTCCCTATGGAACAGCCTCCTTGTGTTGCTGTGATCTGCTGACACCCACTGCACCTGCAAACTCTGACTCAAAACTTGGCTACTGAGAGAGGCTAAATGCCTGTGCCAGCCAGGGTAACCTTTCCTTGACCTGATATTCCCTTCCTCCCAGTGACCCTGCCCTCTCTTCCTTTTTCTTTTTTCCCCTTTATAACTGTACTACCACTAAAGGACTTGGCTCCCTGCTCCTTGAACAATAATCCAGTCTTTTCTACTGTTTTGGGAATCAACATGCCATTTTCATTCGTATTTGCCATTTGCACTGTTTTTCCCCCATTGTCTTGTATTCTTCCTACCCTGTTCCACCAGTGTAAATCTGTAATGTACTCTTGTTCTCTCAACACCGTTGAAATTACAATGTATCTGTTGATTTTACCCAGACACATTTTGTAAACTATACTGTATTCAACTATTTTTTGCCTATACATTGATTGCATCTGTATGTGTATTTCACTGTGTATGTTATTGTATATTGCATATTCTGTTGTGCTACTTTGTGGGTCTGGGTCATGCCTGAAAATAGTCCCTTGGATCAGTGCACTTACCAGGTAATCAAAGACTTCAATAAAGTCAGACTGCACTAACTGTCTGAATATTGCCCTTAGCTGGCCATGCCCCAGTCAGGCACTTTAAACTCTGAATGAGTTAGGTAGAAGGTTCAATTGTGCTTACGCAACTGGATGAGATATATGTTTGTGTGACTTTGATAAATTGTGGATGTTTGCATCTCTATCCATGGTATATAGCACCCTGTAGGGGTACGACACAAGGAACCCTAGAAGGGGGTCCTCCCCCATAGGTGCCACAGGAATAATTCCCTTGGCTAAAGACAGTTTAGGAAGAAGCACAAAAAGAATACCCAAAAGGATATCAAGTGTCAAAGAGGCGAGAAATCAGAATATATCAAGACTGGAAAGTAAGGAGATAGATGTAAATAGAAAGGACAGGAGAAGAATGAGATATGACGAGGACAAGGAATGAAATGAAAGCAGACAAGATGCAGAAGGGCAGACTTCCTAAGGAGAGAGAGGGAACAGCTGGGTCCATCATCCTACTCCATCCAACAGTGGAACCTAACTATGGAACCTATGAAAGCACTAACCCTGTCTAATATTATGACCATCAGCATGAAGGAAAGGAAAAAATCCTTTGAGGAGGAAACCTCTGCGGATCCAAGGCCTAGGTCACCTTCCCTCCAGGCCGAAGGATGATTTGATTAGTGATGGCTCAGCTACAGCAATTAAAAGTCAAGATCAAGGAAGGAGGAAAGTCCAATTTAGAGGACGTGCTCACTCTGTCCTTCTAAATGGACAGCTGTTGAGGGATACGAGCGGTGTCTTGGCAACTAGAAGCTCAAAAGGAAGAGAGGATGTACAATGATTGAAGAAGCCTTGAAGGCCTGAATGATTTAAGGTGAGGAAAGGAATGAAATGGATAATGTACAATTATAAAATGAGGCCTAGAAGATCAGTACGGTAAAGGTAAAATATAAAGAGGAAGATGAATGATGATGAAGTGAAGCCATGGAAGCTGGTACGGTTAAAGTGAGGGATGAAATGAATGATGTACGATGATAGAGAGAAGCTGCCAGCCCTGAGTAAAGGGGTAATAGACATGATAGCATGTATCTGAGTGGAGAGCAGGTCAATTCAAGGTAGCATGAACCTGAGAGGGTTATGCTCGAGTAGTCAATATGAAGGATTAGACACACATAGAGGTTGGATGAGTGAGGGATACCCAGATGGTGTTGTGAGAAGACTGATGGTGATAACAACCACAGGAGTGCAGCAGTTCAATGAGGTTGCATAAGACCCAATGAGAGGTATGCTCAATTAATCAATGTAAGTAAGTAGACTCTGAGGTTAGACTGAATGAAGGAGAATCAGACTCAGGCACCTGGAAACCAGATGGGCAAGGGTCAGAGGAGGATATGAATAGGGAATGTGATGGCAGGATAGGTAAAACCCCAAAAGGAAGAAAAGATGAGAGAAGGAGCAGAAGGGAGGACAGAGGTAATGGGTCAAAGAAGGAGAGGAGTAAGAGAGGGTCAAACCATATGAGTGGTAGAAAAGAGAATGCTACAGAAGGCAGAATGAGGGAGCACCAAAACACAATGTTCTGAAAGAATGAATGAGAGAAGGAATAAATGTAATGCCAGCAGAGAAGGAAGTTGACAGAGAAACAGCAGTCGATGAAAGCTGAGGTGCCTTCCTCTTTACAAAAGGAGAGTAGTCATGTCAGAAAATGTATCCACACACTAATCCCTGTAGCCCTGCAATGTGTAGAGAGAATGAAAATGATTCGTGAGAAGCATCCTGGAGGAGAGGTCATGGTCCCTGACTGAGAAGCCATGGGGTGGGTATGGTAATTCAGTGCCATCTGAGCAACTGACACTTCAGAAAAAAAAAAAAAACAAGAGGGAAAAAAACAACACAGATCCAATCAGTTCCCACCCAAATCAAAGCTAATGTAGCCCTATGCTGTAGTAATGCAACTGGAAGGAAGGCTGCTGTTCTGTACCCTGCAGCGACACCACTGACCATAAAGATTGTTGCACCAAAACCCAGAAAGGGCAGGAGAGATGTATGAAGAATGGGCAGAAACCCCCAAAATGAGTGAGGCAGGCATGGCAGAGCAAAACAGAGAGAAGACAGGAGAAGTGCAGGAGGTGGATCTGGGAGAATCCCCTAATGGGGTGATGTAGAGGGTATGAGAGCACAGGAGATGGAACCCAGTATGGCCAGGGAGCGGGCAGATGGGAGCAGTGTGCAGGGAAACAGGAATGCTCAGGTGCTAAGATGGGCAGTCCCAGAGTACCTGAGCCGAGCAAGCAAGCCGGGATGACAGAATGCTGCAACACACCGGAAGCAAAAGCAAGGAGCTCTGAGTGGAGGCAAGAGTGCAGTCAGAAGCTAGTAGTGAAAATGGGGAGTAGAGGTGAGCAGAAGGAGGAAGGTAGCAAAGGAATGAGCTGCCTGCAACACATCAAGAAAGACCCCAGAAGAGGTATGGAGAGAGAGCAGGAGGGGGGACAATAGAGATACAATGGCAGCCGCAGAGTGAGCGGCTGGGGCAGAGGCGGGTGGCACAAACAAGCAGAGACACAACAGCAACCACAGAGCAAGTGGCAGGGTGAAACAACATGGCAGGAGTGGACAGCAGAGTAGAGGAATAGACAACAGCAGCTGAATGGCAGCACCAGGGGAGGAAGGATGGAGAAGGGGAGACAACTCAAATGACCACAAGGTGAGCGGTGTAGAGGGAATGTAAAACAAAGAGAGAGATAGCAGGCAGGCAGCCAGAGGCAAGCAGCAACAGGGGTAAAAGAAACTAACATGGCAGTGAGGAAGAAGGAGTGAGGAGGGCAGAGCCTCCTGCTCCAATGAAGAAACGAATCCTAGAACATTCCAAGAGGAGTGGCCTTTTAAGGCCTGATGGTGGAGTGACATTATTGCTCCACCCATTGAACCTCAGGCTTAAAGCTTTCCCATTAGTCTGTTTGAAAGCCTTACCTTAACAGACATGATTTTGAAATTTAGGGGTGCTTCCTGATGCCAGGTAGCACTAATCTGCGGAACTTCTTAGGAAATTATATTAAGAGTGTGACTAGAAATCCAAAACTTTTTATTGGAGTCCTGAAACATGAATTAAGAATTCAATGTATGTGCAATGGATAATATTGACAGCAGCTATTCATTCATTGAAATGTATACAAGTTGTCTTTATAATCCCATGTTGATGTTTGGTTGAATTGTTGTCATTAAGTATTGCCAATCATTAGAACTTAATATATCTGTATTGTACAGTGAAACATATATTCTATAATTTTCTATTTTGTATACTCTCAATACTTACAGGACATTCTTGTAAATAGGACCGTCAGGACCTAATGAGGTGTTGTACTAACTATCATGCATAAAAATAAAACATTTTAATACTACTACTACCACTAAAACCTGTCATAGGGTCACAGACTCCTTATGAAAATGACAGAGTTAAACAATTTAAATCTTCCACATTTATCAGTCTATGCTGGCTACCCTTTAGAAGTACTGCAAAATATTAACTAGGATCTTAGTAATTGAACATCCTGGGCTAGTTTCTCCCTTCTGGCTGTGAAAAGGAAAACCTATATATAATAATTCCCCATTGGCAATGTGAAACAATATAGAAAATGTATTTACACTAACTGTTTTTAAAAGGGAATGCTGTAAGTGTTATTCTTGATTCTCTTTATGGTCTACAGTATATTTACATCGGCAACATTATTGATGTATATTTTCATCATTAGATGTCTTTGTCAGGTGACTCAGTCTTATCTCTAGGTCTAGAACAAAGACAATTCAAAAAATGTAAAACAATATTTAAGACATGGTTTAGAAGACTTCATACTTGCCTTGAAAAGAATGCATTAGAGTTAAAGGAAAACAAAGCAGTATATCTCATGCTTAGCTTGAACATAAAACTTTGCAAGAGAAATGTTGTTCTCAGTGTTCACATTAAAAGAGATGTTTTACCATCTATTAAACCAATACCTGTAAATACCTTTGAATTTTGCTAGAAGGAAATTCTAATTTAAAGAGCCATAATGGTAGTTTCTCATCAGAATGAGTACTCATGTTGCCATGCCAATATGTTGCAGCTTCTTTATTAGCATGGAGTGAGTGGCTTGTCAAATGCATTTGTTAGATCAATAGCAATTGCTGCCAGAAATTGTCCAGAGTTCAAACCGTCAGTGATATAATTTACTACTATGAATGGAGCTGTTGTGCAGCAATTGGGTCTGAAACCTAACTGTTGATACACTTTTGTTGCTGAGAAAATAACTTATCATTTGGTGATGGACAAACTTCACAAGAATTTTGTTCAGTGTAGATAATGCTGGCATGTAACACCCATTTTCATGGTTTTGGGGTCTTTGGGTTTGAGCAAAGGTACTAATAGATTTCAAAATCCTTCATTTTTTTCAGTGGGTGAGTTTGTCTGTGGATTGAGACAAAGTAGACTGAAACAGAATCCTGGCAACTGCAAATCATTTCTTTTTTTTTTTTTACTAAAATCTCGTTTCAAAAAGCTGAACTTGTCCAGAATGCTGCTGCTCATCTCCCAACCTATAGTGTCAGCCACCAAAATGAAGCACTCTGTCATAAAATCACACTTTCCTTTATGACAAATTGAAGTAATTGCCATTGTATTACACTGTGTTCATGCAGTATTCTGCAAGGTATCCTTAGCAAAAACTATGACAAAAGAGCTTCATCCAAATCCAAGCAGATCGCACCTTGTATCAGAAATTCAAGCATAGCTTTTGGATTCTCTGACAGTTATTATATCCCTTATGAAAATGCTGGATTTCTTCATGAAACAGAAACATAGAATTTGTTGGCAGAAAATGGCCGCTTGCCCCACCCAGTCTGCTCAGACGTTTCCTCCCTAATCTGTCTTCACATATCCTATCTGCTCTCTTGCAACACTGCCGCTTCCCTGGCTCTTTTGTAATACACCCTATGTCTATCCCATTCATGCTTGAAACACCCCACTGTTTTAGCCTTCATCACTTCTGCTGGCAGTCTGTTCCAGGTACCTATCACCTTTTCAGTGAAGAAATGTCCCCTCACATCTCTCTTGAACTTCCCCCCTGCAGTTTCATTGCATGCTCCCTTGTTCTGGTGTTCTTTCTCATTTGAAAGAGAATCCCCCTACATCCTGTTCACCCCTGTGAGGTTCTTGTAGATCTCTATCATTTTACCTCTCTCTCTCCTGTCTTCCATGGTGTACATGTTGAGATCCCCGAGTCTCTTCTCAAACAGTTTCTCATGCAAACCCTGCACCATTTCAGTTGCCTCCTCTGGACTGCCTCCAACCTGTCTATGTCATATCTGAGGTGCAGTCTCAAAAACTGGACACAGTACTCCAGGTGGTGTTTCACCAGCAAGTGATACAGTGGCATCACCACCTCCTGTTTCTTGCTAGAGATACCTGGTCCCTATCCACCTCAGCATTCTACTAGCCCTATCCCCTACTTTGTTACACAGACCTGCTACCTTGACATCCTCAGATATGATAACACTAAGATCCCTTTCTTTTTAGTTACTTTCAGTGCCAATCATCTGACCTATACTCAGCCCCTCAGTCCCTGTGCCCTAGGAAAGTGTAGGATCCAGTCCAGCCACCTCGGTAAAAGCAAAAATATCAATTATGGAAGTAGCCCACTACCAATTAAGGCACAGTCTAACTGAAACAAACTGGTAGCAACTGAGCCCACTCACCCTGTAATTTATATCTATGTTTTATTGTTTTCATATAAGATTTGGTCAGTATACAGTATGCGTTTTCCAGTCAAACATTTCCAAACAATATCCTTCATCAGTGAGCACACTTGTATCTTAAAAAATATATAAAAAAATTATTTTTCACTCAAGCATCGATTCCATCTGAAATTCAGTCATTTTCAGTTTTATATAAAGATGGTTTTTCACCCAATTATGTTATATCTTAAGTCTTCAAACTTGCTTCTAAATATTTTTCTTATGTAATCCTGTGAGTGATACAACAGACTCATAACCATAAATATTTCTAAATAAAACATAATTTCCTTTCCTACTTCATTTCAATGCATTAGTCTCTACAACATCAATTTCACTTCTGTCTATCATCATGTCCAAACTAAAAGAGATAATTTTGATGTACCTGGGTTTTTATTCCTTCTCAAACCACTGTAGAGCGTCCTGTTTAAAATAATATAAACAATATATATGCATACATTCATGAATTTCCACTTGTTACCAAGTCTAAATTTCACTTCATTTCCAAAAACAGTATTCTTTCATACCTGCTTTCTCTAATTTATTTTGTAGTTTTAAGCCTCCAGTCTGTAAATACAAAGTACCACTTATTCAGCTGTTTATACTAATCAAGCTTGCTCAGAATGCCAGGTACTAAACCCGTGTTAATTTATTTCAAAGTGCTTATGTTTGAAATGCTTTTTAAGTAGTTATATGTCTACTGAGTGTGAATTCAGGTAGTGCTTCATATATTTGCTTAAAGTTGCTATTTCAGTGGTCATCACATGCTCTCCTGACCCCCTGCTCTCTCTTTCATGGAGGTTTGGAGTTATTGAGCACACTAAGTTAAAAACTGGTCTGTTTGGGAATTGGGCATGGGGGAGGTACACATGGTCACCAGACTCCTGTGTTAACGTCCTGTGTGCCCAACCTGCATTTGCAGCACCCAGCAGCTGAAAAAGCAGAAACTGCTGGGTGTCCCAAACACTCTCTTTTTACTATATTTATTAAATTTGGTTGTATAGTCCACAGTTCTTCTAATACATGTCATTGCATCTTTGTAGCATTGATTTATTTTTTAACTGAAAAACTCTTATTTCTGACCCATGTCAGTGGGAGCTCAAATGGGGTCAAGGGTGCATATCAGATGGTGAAAAAGGGGGCTACCTGGAAAAAAGGCATAAGTCTATTTCATTTGGAAGTGCCATTCTATTATATGGTCTTACAGACATTTCGATCCATAACTTGAATCCCTAAAGGTGCACCCTAGTCAATCATTTGTCATATTTCTGTTATGTTTAAACAATAAATAAATAAATATTCCTTTCCTACTTTATCCATTGTTAGGTTTATAAAAATTGCGTCACCGTTATTTAACATTAGTCAAATATTATTTATTTATTCAGTACAGATCTATCCACATCATGGGAGGTCAACTGTGGTCATGAGCATACTTCAGAGGTGAAGGGTGCAAATGAGTAACATTGCATTCAAGGTGGTGATGCAGCTTCAGATACTATAAAAACTCTGTTATTCGAGATGTTTCAAAACATATATTTTTAAACAAACTAAGGTTATTTTAATTCTTGATACTGTTTATTTTTCTTAAAGGAGCCATAGCACCCTAACCTATACAGACACTAGTATGCATTTATAAAATTGGTTACCAATCAATGCAGTCATTAAGACCAAACCTAGGATCAGTAGCATTGAATCTATCTATATAATATGCATTTCTCCTGAAGATGTGGGTTTTAAAGTCCCCTCCCTTCGGGTTAGATGTTACTTTTTCCAAGCCAAAAAATCTTAAATAGGGCAATTGATGTATTTCTTTAATATAATATCATGCTACTGGAGAAGTAAGATTCATGCATCTGATATCACTCTTATGTTCACCTATACATGGTTTAAGAGCCCTCTCTGTTTCTCCTATATAAATGTTGTCACATGGACACTACAAAATTATACTACCACTTCACTTTGGCAGTTAATAAAGTATTGAATGGTCACATCTTCATCTCTAGAGGTATTTCTAATTTTCTTTACCCGATAGGTGCTATTATAGTAGACACAATGCCCATATTGATAGTTTCCTGATATGTCCATTGCAGACATAAAATGTTGTGGTCTGGACTGAGGTACATTGTGTTCAGTTTTCATCAGTCTATTTGCCAGGGTTTTATTCTTCTTCTTTGCTACCACCCTAGGTGGGTTTAGGAATACTTCTGAACCCATAGGTGTTGCCTGAAGTGTGTCCCAATGTTTCACAATAATATTCTTAATGTCATAAAAAGCATCTGTATAGGCTGTAGAGAACATTTTTTGTCTCTCTGCCTGTAGGTCTATATCCACGTTGTCACCCCTTTGTCTGAGTAGTGATTCCCTTGTTGTGTCCTTTAAATTTTCTGAAGCCTGCATCAGTATCTGATTTTTGTATCCCCTTGATTGAAACCTGCTGCACATATCTCCTTGTACCCTCTCAAATTCTGTGTTTTCGGTATAATTTCTTTTTGCTCAGATGAGCTGCCCATATGGTATAGAGTCTATCAGACATTTTGGGTGGAAGCTGTCTGCCCTTAAAACTGAGATTTTATCTGTTGGCTTCCTGTATAATTTTGTAGCCAATTTATTTTCATGCTAATATATAAGTAGATCTAGAAATGGGATCTCTTATGTACTGCTATTCATTGTAAAGATCAAGTTGTTTGTTCTTATATTCAAATATTCATTAAATTCCACCAGTTCCACCCTATTGCCTGTCCAGATACAAAATATATCAATAATAAAGTGGTTAAACAGCCTGATATGGTTAAGATATTTGTTTTCTATGTTGAAAATGTATTTATTCTCAAAATTATCTATAAAATTGTTGGCATAGGATAGGGCCTTGCTTCACCCCATTGCTGTGCCCCTAATTTGTAAAAAGTATTCCTTTTCAAACTTAAAAAAGTTCTGATTTAGCACTATCTCTGCCATTTTCAAAATGAGGCTGTTTGATGGAACATTTTCGGTTCTCTGTCCATCTAATAAGGCTCGTAAGGCTTCACATTCTTCATTTGAGAAAGAGGATCCTTTTTCGAGAGGTACGTTTAACTGCTTTCATTGAAAATAAGGGGAATTTTAAAATATGATAACTTTGAAATGGATTAATATTTTTTCACCAAACATTCAAACGGCACATCTGTGACCCAAGACCTATCCTAATTCAGTTCAATTCAATTTTACTAGTATGACTTATAAAGTCATTACACATGTGTTAAAACATTTTAAAACAGACAAACTGTATCATATAAAATATATCACTTTTGACAAAACATTCTAGCTATTGATTATTTCACTGTATTATATAGAACAGTTAGATCAATTCTAGAATGTGAGTCAGATAATTCTGAGCTGTGTGTCAGAAAAATCCAGGGGCAAGCACTTTAGCAGATTCAGCAATATGTGAATTTAAAAAGGAGTCCCATGGGTTCTGGTCTGGCTACCTACACACCAAAAGAGTGTTGTAACCTATAATCTCTGATCCAGTTCTGGAAAAAAGGTCCATAAAGGGTCATAAAAAGGTTAACCCATGGATTCTTCCTTATTCAGAGTTTGTTTAAATAAGAATTAATCACAGCTTTACTGGAATTCACAGGCTTCATCCATAACTATCTCTATCAAGGACACCTGGTAGGCTCATCATTCATTGACCTAACCAAAGCCTTTGACATAGTCAATCACGCATTACTGATTGACCAGCTTACCAACATTGGACACTCAATTGACACCACAAATTGTTTTAAAAGCTACCTCGATAACCGGTTGCAGCAGGTTAAGATCAGTGATGTCCTCTTGGATAGTTGGCCTGTCTGTTCAGGTGTCCCACAAGGATCCATCCTGGAACTGCTCCTGTTTAGCATCTTCCTAAACAAGCTCCTGAACTTGTGTGATGGCTATATCCTCCTATATGCCGATAATGCTGTTATTTTCACCAGTAATCCTGACCCCAAGCTCCTTAGGAACCAGCTACAATTAGGCTTTACAAATGTAGAGAAATGGTTCAGTGAACACAAGCTCATTATGAACTATAAAAAGACAAAGACTACGCTTTTATCTAGCTCTCTAAACAGGCATAAGTCCTTCCCTCTTACTATTACTAATGTTGAGGGCACTCCTCTGGAACTAGTTCAGCACTTTAAATACCTAGACATTACTATTGACAGCACTCTGTCCTATGCCCTCCATATTGACAATATTGCCAAAGCAGTTTTTATGCACACTGGGCTGCTTTACAGGCACAAGCATAGTCTGACCTCAGAAGCCCTGAATCTAGTTATATAGAGCTCTGTTGTCTAAGGATTGGTTAAGTCTGCTTGGTTGCTATGGAGAAGACTTCTGTAAGTTTTGCTATTGTTTTTTAAATTACAGGAGAGATGGATTAGTTAATTCTACTTGCTGTTGAGGGAGTTAATGTATAGAGGATTTTTATAAGTTTTGACAGTGTTTTATTTTCTTTTTAATTTAGCTTAAAGTAGAATTTAGCTTAAAGGCTTATGTGGCTGGAGTGACTATAAAAGCCCTCCCAGCCACCACTTCCACCAGCCTTTCTGAAATACTACTGGGGGTTGGGTTTGAAGGCTGTGAGGGAGGAGCTTGGGGACCTGCAAACTGATCTGAGCCCTCAGAACAGACCAGGAAGGAGGAAACAAGAAACAGCCATATGAGCTAAATCTTAAGGACATATAAATATATAAAACTTATGAGTAGATCTATAGTCCTTATGAGTAGGATTGTGGTTTCCAGTTAGTACTGTAGTTAGCTGTCTTATGCTGCATGCAAGGGCATTTAGGATAACAATTTCTGTTAGAGGCTGGGCTAGGATTAGTTAATTCTACTTGCTGTAGGGAGAGTGGTGTGGAGAGGCTGTATAGATAGTGTGGACCATGAGTAGGATTGTAGGGTGCAATGGTTGTGGGGCAGCAATGCAGATGAACAATATTGTGGAGGCTGGGAGGGTGCCCAATATGCCACAGGCTAAGGAGGCTTAAGGAAGAGGTTCAGTGGCTTGGCAGGGAGGAGGGGAGGATTGTGTCCGTAGGAGGGCTGACATCTGAGAGTATTGTGGGGGCACCACAGAGAAGGAAGGTCAGGGTGAGGAGGCACAGTAGACAAGAAGCAAGCTGATGAAGGGTGGACTCTAGTAGAACCTAGAAAAAGAGGAGCAGCAGTAGGCAGGAGGGAGGAGGAAACACACGCTAAGGCAAAGGGAGGATGGAACATGTTTGCTGTACTAGCAACACATGGGAAAGAGGATGCAGGAGGAGATTGCACAAGGGATAGCACTCATAAGAGAAGGGAGAGAGGGACATTACTAGTGGAAAGACTGAGTATGGCATGGCAGGGGAGAGATAATACTCAGAGAAGTGAGGAAGGAGTGGAAGGTTGGCAGTCAAACATGAGGAAGGGGAGGAGTCTCAGTTGAGAAGAGGAGGGGGGAAGACACTGGGGCACACTGTAAAAGCACCATCTTGAGTGGCCCCAGAAATGAGAACCTGGGTGGGGGGTGGTGATGGGCACAAGGAAAGAGGAGGAAGGTGTACTAGTGTTGGAGGATTCCATACCAAGGGGATCAGATGGGGCAGCAAGGGAGAGAAGCACAGTCAGATATGGGTGTAGTCCATACCAGGATTAAAGGCAGACAAGGCAGCACAGGTAATCCTAAGGTTCGTTAGGAGGGGTAGGAGGAAACTACACATCGTGGTACATGTGGGAACAAATGACCCAGTGGGGGAAATGGTGGAGGTAACAAAAGAGAGGATTGAGGAAGTGGAAAGGTTGAGCGAGGAGACTGGGGAGTCTGTGGCACTCTCTGAAGTGCCCCCAGTATCCTGCACAAGCTCCCTAGCACTGAAGGTGACTGAAATGCTCCAGTGAGAAAGGAGATGATTAGGGAGTTGAACACATGGTTGGTAGAATGGTGTCAAACTAAGGGATATGGGGTTGTGGGTGGCTGGGGCAGTACCTGGGATAATAACAACCTGTTTGCAAGGGATAGGCTGCACCAGAGTGGGAAGGGGAAGGAGGTATTAAAGCAAAGACTGGGGTAGTATATTGCAACAAAGATGGATTTAAACTAGATGGGGGGCTGGCAAGTAGACAGCAGGTAGGCCGGGATCTGATAGAGTGGAGTCACAGCTAACCCCCCAGGCTAGCAGGGAAGGATTCGGTGCGGCCGAAAAAGGAGGGAGTAGAAAGAAGGAAATGGAAGCCAATGAAGGGAAGGGGGCAGGATGGAGGGTGGTCTCACTGAATGCAAGAAGCTTAGGCAACAAATCTGCTGAGCTACAGGCATTCTTAGTAGTGTGGAGGGTAGATATTGCAGCTGTCACAGAAACATGGGTGCCTGAGCACCAGGACTGGGATCTGGCAATTCCAGGATACAAAGTATACAGGAAGGACTGTAAGGAAAGGAGGGGCAGTGGGGGGGCAGTCTATGTGAGGGACGGGATCAAATGCACAAGGGACAATGAGGAAGAAAGGAGAACAGAGGCAATTTGGCAGCAGGTCCTAGACTCAAGGGGTAGGAAACTGAGGTTTGGGGTGGTATACAGGTCACCATCCCCATCTGAGGAGCATGACAGAGAATTAGCAGGACAAATCAGAAAGGTGTGTAGAAAAGGGAAGGTGGTCATCATGGGGGATTTCAACTTGCCGGGGAGTTGACTGGAGCATTCCAGTCACCTTCAGTGCTAGGGAGCAAGTGCTCCTGGATGCAATCCAGGAGGGTCTCCTGACACAGTTGGTTAGTGTACCTACTAGGCTAAAGAACACATTAGATCTGATGTTGTTGAATGGGGAGGCAGTAAGGGAAATAAAGGTGGAGGACCCACTAGCCGACAGTGATCACCAAATGGTGTGGTTTAATATCACGATGTGCGGGGAGCCAGAGAAATCAGTTACTCAGGTAGTAAACTTCAGGAGGGCAGAATCTGGCATAATGCAGGAAGTACTGAAAGGGAAAGTAGAGGGTATAAGGCAGGAGATGGATGCAGAGCAGAAATGGGATATTATTAAAAGGGGCAATAGAAGCCTGCACCTAGACACAGAGTAAGAGGAGCAGAGTAAGAAAACCATGCTGGTTGAACAGCAAGGTAGTGGAGGAGGTGAGAGCAAGATGAGAGGTACACCAGAGGTATAGAAGGACAGGGAAGGAAGTGGACAGGGAGGAGTATGCAAGACAGTCCAGGGAGGTGACCAGAAGAGTGAGAGAAGCCAAGGCCCAGAGGGAGCTGAGATTAATGAAGGGAATTAATGGGGAAGAAAGACTTTTTCAGACACATCAGGGAGAAAAGGAAGTGCAAGGAGACAATAGTGAGGATAAAAAGGGGTGAGGAGTGGACGGAAAAGGGTGAGGAGCAGGCAGAAGCACTGAATGAATATTGTTGCTCAGTGTTCATGGAAGAAAAGGGGGACCACTACCACCATGGGCTGGGAGGGTGGGAACAGGGGGAGAGGAGGCAACAGATGGAAAAATTGAGGTAAGTAGAGTCCTAGAGGGACTGAGGGCACTGAAGGTAGACAAAGCACAGGCCAGATGGTATCCACCCCAGGGTGCTGAGAGAGATGGTGGAGGTGTTGGCAGAGCCACTGGTGGATCTGTACACCACCTCACTGGAGTCGGGATGTGTGCCACTGGACTGGAGGATGGCACATGTAGTACCATTACACAAGAGTGGACCAAGGGATGAACTGGGTAATTATCATCCAGTAAGTCTCACCTCCATAGTGTGCAAACTCATGGAGACAATACTAAAGGAAAGACTAGTGTCATACCTGGAGGACAATGGCCTCCAGGATGTGAGGCAGCATGGGTTTGTTTCCGGGAAGTCTTGCCAAACCAACCTGATACAACATTATGACTGGGTGACAGGTGAGCTGGATAAGGGTCATGTGGTGAATGTTCTTTACTTGGACTTCAGCAAGGCTGTCGATTCTGTGCCTCATGGGTGGCTTGGGGAGAAGCTAACTGGTATAGGGGAAAGGGCAAAAATGATGAACTTTATTACAAGCTGGCTGAGTGGGAGGCTACAATGGGTGGTGGAGAGAGGGGAGCTCTCAACTCCAAGACCAGTGATAAATGGGGTGCCACAGAGCTCTGTGTTTGGGCTCTTCATATCAGACATTGCCCATGGGGTGGTGAGCAAGATAAGTCTGTTTGCTGATGACACCAAAATCGGAGCAGTGGTGAATGGAGAGAAAGGATGGAAGCAGCTGCAGGGGGACCTAAGCAAGCTAGAGGAGTGGTCAGAGAGGTGGCAGCTGGGGTTCAATGCAAGGAATTGTAAGGTTATGCATTTTGGGGTGAAGAACCCAAAGGGAGAATACTGGCTGGGAGGGGTTAAGCTGGGGATCATTGAGGAGGAGAAGGACCTAGGGGTAATGATAACAGGTACGATGGACAACACTGCCCAGTGCAGGAGAGTGGCTGCAAAAATGAACAAAATGCTGGGGTGTATAGTGAGGGGGTTTTCATCCAGGTGAAGAGAGGTGATCTTGCCCATCGACAGGTCAATGGTAAGGCCGCACTTAGAGTAATGTGGGCAGTTTTGGAGGTCATACCTAAAGCGTGATATCAGGCTACTGGAGGGGGTGCAGAAGAGGGCAACAAAGATGATATGTGGAATGGAAGGGACAGACTATGACAGCAGGCTGAGAGACCCGAATATGTACACCCTGCAGGATAGAAGGGACAGTGGGGACATGATAGAGCTATTCAAGTATCTGAGGGGAATTAATAAGGATGGGGTAGATGGAGTCTTTAAGTTAAGGAAGGGGAGGGTCACCAGGGGGCATGTGCCAAGAATAGAGGGGGGGAAGATTTAGGAAGGAAATGAGAAGACACTATTTCAAAGAGAGGGTGGTAGCAAAATGGAATGCCCTACCAGAATGGGTGGTATCATGAAAATCAGTGAACAGTTTCAAAAGGGCATGGGATAGGGAACAGGGGAGAGTGGGGGGGGAGGTGGGGGGTGGCAGTGGGATGACAAATGGAAGGGGGGTGGGGCAGCTGCAAACTAGGGGTGCTAGCTGCACACTCAAGCAGACTTAGATAAACTGGGTTGTCTGTTTCTGCTGGCACATTCATAACTTATAGATTATGGGCTGGTTATCTATGGCTCTGCCTCTGACACATCCCTCTGCCACATCGAAACAGCTTTAAACAAAGCATGCTGACTCCTCACCAGTGAGGCCTGTGTAACCCACACTTGTGACCTGTATGCTTGGGCAAACTGGCTTCAGCATAATAGCAGACTTATATAACAAACATGGCTTCTTGCAAAGAAATTAAATCTAGGATTGGTGCCCCCTGGTGTTTAGAAGGTTCTTTACCCTTGCTATAACCCATGCCACACCAGAAGCTCAGACAACCAGATCTTCAAAAATCCCCGCTGTCGCTCTTCACTTGGTCAAAGATCCTTCCCATACAGAGCTCCACTCTGGCTCAATGCTCAGTACTCTACAAAATGATATAACCTCCTCAGCCACATTGAGCTCTTTTAAACAAAAACTATGGCAACACCTATTGGCAAAAGCCACTTGTGAATGCTTCCACTAGATGTACTACTTGGTTGCGTTTCTCCTCTTGGCACTTAAGACTGTCTGATCCTTGCCTCCCTCTTGGTGTATTCGGCCACGTCTCTCCTCCCTCTCTTTTCTCTCTTCTCCCTTCTGCCTCCCCTCTCTCCCCCATTCTCTCTCCATCCATTTAATCCCCTCATTTCTCTTCCCTTTCTCCTCGCCTCCATCCCCACATTTACCCCCCCACATCCCTAGACCTACCTACTTGGAGCATATTTCCTATTGTGCACTTAACTTCAGCTGATACTTGCCTCCTCCTGGTGTAGCTGGCTACATGCTACCTGCCCCACTTTTCTTTCTTGCATCCCCATTCCTCCCCCATCCATTTCTCTCACTCCCTCCACCTCTTTTCCCTACCTCACCTATCCTCCTCCCTTCCTTTTCTATCTTCTTCCATCTCACCCACCTCCTCAACTACCTTCCCTCTCATCCCTCCCTCACCCCTTAGACTAGGCCCCATGGGCTGATTCTCAGCTCTACTGTTATGTTTGTACTGTCCCCGATTGTCTGTATTAGCTTGCATAACCATTCACACTATGGCATACGTTCGACAATGCCAATCAAAATTGTAACAAAAGTCTCCACTATGCTATGTTTCCAGTGTTATTGTCTTGTAGTACCTACCTGATAATGTAACATTTTTAGGTGCTTGTTGCCTGGTGACAATTTTATTGTAACCTGTCTTTGTAATCACCTGATGTGGACCTATGTAAAGAGCTTCCTGCTCAAAGGTGTTAATCCGAGAATGCAATAAATAAATAAATTATAAAATATTGTAATATATTATAATTCAGAAACAGTTCATTGATTTCATTGTTAACAAAATCATCAACAGGCTGGCCCATCGGTGCAGCAGTTGGATTTCCGCTTTCGACGCCGGCGACCCTGTTCGGTATGGACCCGGGTCGCTGGAGGCCTGGCTGGGGGTAGGATGGAGCATCCTGAGGACTATCCTCCTTCTCTGGGGAGGGTGGGAGTGCATCTGGTGTTCGATGGACCCCTGGTGGAGGCTATGGGTCATTCAGCTACCGGCACCAGCACTAAGAGGGGCGGGGGTGACTCTGGACATCATTGCACGTCTCTGCTCCTGGAGACATAGCAAGAAAAAAATACTTCACTGCTGGCAGCATTGGTGAAGCCTGCCTCAGGCTTCAATTAGCCTCCAGGGCCTGCTATTCCCAGATACTTACTTGTAATGTGGCACCAATTTCTGGTGCTGTGACCCCACCCCCTGGGGTTAAGCCAGGGGTGCTGGGAGAGCACAGACAACCTGGAGGTGGAAGCACGGGGTGTCTGTGACCAGGCTGATGTACAGCAGCCAGTAGCGGGGGGAAAAACAGAAAAAAAAAAAACATAATCATCAACAGATGTTCATAAATCTAAAAATCACAAAATTTCAGATCAGACCAAGAAAAACAGGAAAGAAATATGATAAATAATGGCACGTCATCAAATATATGAGTTAAATTATTTGAGCTGGGCCAGACAGGGCCATGCTTTTAGCTTCCTCAAACTGTGAAAGATGCTGTGAAATTTGTGAATCATGTGAATTATATTATGTAACAATTATATCATCAGTTCATAACTCCATACTCGTGAGGATGGAACCAAGCCAATAATCACATTGTTGTTTGAAAAAAGGACATACAAGTGTCACGTTTTTCAAGTCATCTTCATGATCATTCCTACATTTACAGTAAGGTAAAGTGTAACCAGGTCTTTGTTGTTTAAAGTAAATACAATTTGCCTCACATAGTTCCATTCTATATATGGTACGGTAACTACTCTATGATCGTTAGGATCAGATAACAGTTTTAGATAAGATTCCATATCATGGTAAATTTTAATCATTTTTACCAAAAAAATGCACTTTAGTGTTGGTATTCTAGCAAAATCTTGAGATATGGCAGCATCTCGGATTCTGGTCTTAAGTATAATGGATATTTATTTTTTAGAATGGATGTATATTTTGTATAAAAGGTAAACTTAACCAATTGGAAAAGTTGATCTTTGAACAGCTTAATTGTGGGGCATAAAAGTCCCTGATGGGAATTATTAATTTTGTTTCTCCAAGCAAAGTCTAGGTAATCAAGGTTCAGGGAGAGAAAAAAAGCCCAGTGGAAAGTTTAAGCTCCTCTTGCTGATTAAAGTGGACCAACAAATTGTTCCAGTTCTGTTCTGTCAAGTTCTGCAGGAACCGAATTAGATATCCCAAGTATATGTCTTAATATTTTATTACGGACAATTTCCAGCTGGGAATAATCAGCAAGTCCCCAGATTTCCACTGCATACAAGATACTTGCTTGGATTTTGGCCTTTAATACTGTGATAATTCCATTTATGGAACTCCTGCCTAACTTGGCATTAAAGATCTTAAAAGCATTAAAAGTGCTATTCATGTGATCCAGTGTCAATTTGATATGATTTTTTTCAAGAAAAACTTGTTTGTAAATCTGACCCCTAAGTAATTGTATTATGTCTCTGTGTCAAAGGGTTTAGAGTCTAAGAATATCTTATATTTATTTTTTTGATTTTGAGCCAGAAACAAGTAGTTTGGTCTTGTCTCTGTTGATTACAAGCTCGTTTTCATGACACATTGGAGCAAATATTTGTTGCTTCCTTTGGTGATCAAGTAAAGAAGTTGAAATTAACACAATATCATCAGCATACTCCAGGTAGTTGATCATTGTATTAATCACCTTAGGTGAATGATATTCAGGGTTATATAATATAGACATAATTGTATTAATATAAAGATTAGATAGAAGTGGTGCTAAGACACAGCCCTGACGTACGCCTTTATTAGTTTCTATTTGGGGGGGAGATTGCCTAGTTGATCAAAGTTGACCTGAGTCCAGGTGTTCTTATGCAGTCTTATTAGAACATCTAGAAGGAAGGGATCAATCCCCAAATCCAGGAGATTTTGCCACAACAGCACACAGCTTATGCTGCCAAAGGCTGACCAAAAGTCAATAAAACAGCAGAGCAGTCTAGACTTCTTAATCATGACATACTTATGAATCAAGTGAGACAGTATATAACTGTGGTGAATGATCAACCTATTTTGGTGAAAGCCATTTTGTGCTTCATCTAAAAGGCAATTGTGGTCTACCCAGGATTCTAGTTTCTACAAAAGTATTTTGCAAAACAATTTCTGGGAGGTGTTCAAAAGGCTTATAGGCAAATACATGCCTGGGTTTGTGGGATCTCTGCTTTTAAAACTGGGATAAATAATGCTATCCCTCCAGGAGTCAGGAAAATTAACACCCTGGAGGAAGGCATTAAAAAGGTTAGAAAAGACAGGAAGCCACCATTCAATGAAGGATAAGTATGTATCTGCAAAGATCTGATCTGTGCTGGGCACCTTGTTAGATCTGATAGAGATTATAGCTTGATAAATTTATTTGGGATAGAAAACAGTAGTTCTTGGTGAATAATTCTATTGCAACAAAATTGTAATTGAACTGAAACTTTTTTGTTTGTAAGTACTGTGTCCCTTGTACTACTGTTCTGATGTCCTCTTTGTGACGAGGTACCTTTGTAAATGAGCCTCTGGCTCAAAGGTTTCTAAACTGATGTTTAACTAAATAAATAATAAGACTGAATTAGTTTTGATAAGTCAGAGCAATTTAACTGTTTTAGCGCCTCTTGTGATGAATGATATAATTTCCTAAAGTGTGAAACCAAGCAGTCTACCCTAAAAGTTTTAGAACGTTCCATGTCATAAGGGTGACTTTTAAATGGCGACTCCCATAACAGTGAGTGCATATCACCGAACTCTATATTGACTCTACACCCATGACACTGAACTTCAACACAGCTACCGCACTATACACAGCAAAACATGGACAACGTAACTTCATTTTTAATGAGGGGGCAAGCACCACAGACCCCACTTTGTTGGGTGCAAGCCCCCTGCACCCACTGAACTAATATAATCAACTCCAGAGGGAACACTGAGGAAAAGGGGAATACATGGGAGGGGGCTACGGTGTACAGGGGGGATACCGTGGCTGGGGCAACACAGTCGGGGGAACCACAGGAGGCAAAATAAAAAAAATTAAACACTAAGAGCCATCACAACACCAAAAACTATTTATCTACAGGCAGTCCCAAACTCAGTACCATCAACACTACAGGCACTGACCACATCCACTACACCAGGCAGCCAGCTCGGCAATAGCAAGCTGCATTATTGCCTTTCATCTAGAACACTATACCATTTACAGTAAATCTGTCATTCTCCCTTGCTATTCCATTGCTCTGCAATTGCTATTGCCTCCCCTCACTCTCCCAACACATTTGCTAATCCTATGGGCATGGAAACTGAGTCGCTCATATTTGAGTCGCTCAGTTCCATTTGCCCATATCACAGTATACCATTTCAGACCAAATCTCAAGCTATTTTTGCACAGTGGTGTGCCAAAAAATTTGACAAAACATGGTAATTTTTACAATTTCCACACACTCTTATCTCCTCACTCATACATCTGAATGGAACAAAACTTCCCACAGCAAGAGATCACTGGTCCTTGATGGTGCATGCAAAAGTTCATGGTAACCGTTTGAACGTTTGAATGTTATTAAAGTGCAAAACCTTGAGTTTAACATAGAAGTGATCCTTTTTATCCTAACTATAGAGGCATCGACTGATATATATATATATATATATATATATATATATATATATATATATACAGTGCTGAAAGTATTTGCCCCTTCCTGATTTTCTCTGTTATTGCATATTTGGCACACTGGATGTTTTGTCTTTAGACAAAATGTTATATTAGATAAAGGGAACCTGAGGAACAAACAACACTTGTTTTTTACTTATTTCATTTATTTAATGAAAAAGTTAACCAACACCAACTGGCACTGTGTGAAAAAGTAATTGCCCCCTTACACTTAATAACTGGTTACGCCACCTTTAGCTGCAATGACTGCAACCAAACACTTCCTATAATTCAATATCAGTCTTTCACATCGCTGTGGAGGAACTGTAACCCACTCTTCCTCGCAGAACTGCTTTAATTCAGTAACATTGGTAGGTTTTTGAGCATGAACTGCTTGTTTCAGGTCCTGCCACAGCATCTCTATTGGGTTTAGGTCTGGACTTTGACTAGGCCACTCCAAAACTTTAATTTTACTTCTTTTCAGCCATTCTGATGTGGACTTGCTTTTGTGTTTTGGATCACTGTCTTGCTGCATGACCCAACTACGCTTCAGCTTTAGCTGACGGACGGATGACCGGACATTCTCCTTAAGAATTTTCTGGTACAGAGCAGAATTCATGGTTCCTACAATATGGGAAGTCGTCCAGGTCCTGAGACAGCAAAGCAGCCCAACACCATCACACTACCACCACCATGTTTGACTGTTGGTATGATGTTCTTACTGTGGAATGCTGTGTATGCTTTAGCCAGACATTATGGGATCCATGTCGTCCAAAAGTTCCACTTTGGACTCATCTGTCCATAGAACATTTTCCCAAAAGGCTTGTGGATCATCCAGGTGCTTCTTGGCAAATGAGAGACGAGCATTTATGTTCTTCTTGGTTAGCAGTGGTTTCCACCTTGCCATTTCTCCATGAAGCCCATTTTGCCAAGTCTCTTTCTGCTTGTGGAGTCATGAACACTGACCTTAGCTGAGGCAAGAGAAGCCTGCAGTTCTTTGGATGTTGTTTTAGGATCCTTTGAGACTTCCTGGATGATTTTACACGGCGCCCTTGGAGTAATTTTGGCAGGCCGCCCACTCCTGGGAAGATTCACTACTGTTCCAAATGTTCTCCATTTGGAGATTATGTCTCTCACTGTGGTTTGATGGAGTCCCAGAGCCTTAGAAATAGCTTTGTAACCCTTTCCAGACTGATAGGTAGCAACAACTTTTTTCTGATCTTTCTCAGGAACTTCCTTTGATCGTGGCATAATGTGCTTGTTGAATCTTTTGTGTTGGCAACGTGACTCTGATGGTAAGGGTCAAAATAAGTGAGGTTTATATTGAGCAGGGCTGGCTGTAATCAAGCCTGGCTGTGTTCAATCAGCTGACTCTAATTATCCCTTTAATTGGGTTGATTTAATTAGGGGCAATTACTTTTCACACAGTGCCAGTTGGTGTTGGTTAACTTTTTCATTAAATAAATGAAATAAGTAAAAAAACAAGTGTTATTTGTTCACTCAGGTTCCTTTATCTAATATTACATTTTGTCTAAAGACCTGAAAACATCCAGTGTGACAAATATGCAATAATAGGGAAAATCAGGAAGGGGGCAAATACATTTTCACGTCCTGTATATATATATATATATATATATATAATGAGATTACAAAAAAACTCAATTAATGCATCAGTTAGGGTTGATAGTACAGTGACAAAAGTTTGGAAATCCGATGTTAGGGTTCCTACCCCTACCACCACCCCACCCTTCACACACCAACAAGCATAGGGGTGTGCCATGGGTCGTCAGGCCCAACTTTCATCCCATTCCATGTGTAAACAAGCTTAGTGGTAGTGGGAGCACAGGGCCTCCCTTCAAGCTGCCCATTTTTGCATAATGGTGTGCTTATGTCAGAGTGCAGGCTCTCTGGGCCCTGTGCTCCCACTTACACATAAATACGAAGACATACCGCAGCCTTAGAGTCATGAAAAGGAAGCCTTGTAACACTAATTTGACAATATCTCAGTAACCGTAGCAACTATGAAAAATTCCACTGCAGTTGCAATCATGACTTGGAAACCTCCATACAAGCCTAGTTCCACCTAAAGGAGGACTAAGCTGCCCAGAGTGAAAAATCTGTATTTTGAATAGTTTTTGAGATACAGGTGCTGAAAGGTGCCACAATGTTATCCTATGGGAAATTTCTCAAATTTGGAATGCCATAACTATGGAACTGGTGTATGTTTTTCACCAAACCAGCAAAAGGCACATCTGTGGGGCAAAGGCATGCCACCCTGCAAAATTTGGCCCAGAAGTCCCAACCATTTATTTGATGGGAAGTGACAAAGAAATGGTGTTTTTTTGGTGTAGAACTGTCCCAAATTTGACATTTTCACAAAATTTGGGAAAGAACTGATGCAAAAGTGTTCCAAATTGCAAAAGTATTGCATCCATTCTTTCACAATTTGCAACAGTACCGGAAGTCCAATGTTTAAAAACATATTTCTGGGGGGAGTTTTAAAATTCTGATGCCAGTATTGTGTTCCTCATGCCTCAATTAGGTAAACACAACTGTCAGTGTTTACCTAGAGGTACTAACTTTTGAATTCTGGCCAGTTTTCTCCACCACTAACTGAAAACAAGATGGCGGTGGCACAACACTACTGAGGGCATTTGAGACAGTAAAATGTACTGGCAGCATCTTTTGTGAGACAGATATATTTTTTTCCCATTGACTATAATGGGAAATGTTAAATGTGAATAACTGTTAAACAGATTAATATTTTTTCACCAAATCTTCAAAAGGCACATCAGGGACCCAGACTGCATTTTCCCTGAAAATGTTAGACCAGATGGACAAACCATTTGGGCAGTAGCCCTGAGCAAAGAATTAGCCACAAAAGTGGGTTTTTACACATTTTGTGGCACTCCGCAGCTCTGCAACCACACATCCTACCAGTACAAAACTTGCCAGATCCAGAGACCTATGGTACCTGACCATTTGCAAAGTTTCAGACAAATCTATCATATGATTGCAAAGATATTAAGATGCAAAATTTTGGGTTTAACATAGAAGTGACAAGGCAACTGCAATTATACTGCCATTGTCATGGCACTATACAGTGGTAGTTATGTAAAAGTTACCTATCTTGAGGTACCTTGAGGTATCACTAAGGCACTCAAGTAACAGTTTGCATTGACTGTAATGTGATTCTGCCTCATTCTGTTGCAGTATACTGAGAAACGTTTCTATAACTACCACTATATATATATATATATATATATATAGTATACATTCATTGAAAAACTTAGTTAATGCATCAGTTAGGGTTGATAGAACAGTGAAAGAAGTATGGATATGTGATGTTAGGGTTACACCCTGTACCACCCACCCCACCCTCCATACCATTTCCACACACCAACAGATGTCAGGGTGTGTTATAGGTCATCAGACCCAACCTCACCCCATTCCATGTGTAACAAGCTGACATGCTACAGTATAGAGAATGGATAAAAGTTAGGCCTGATGACCCCATGGCACACCTCGAAGTCTGTTGGTGTGTGAAGGGTGGTGGGGGGTGGGGAGTGAAGTGGTAGAGGGTAACCCTAACATCACATTTCCATACTTTAACCACTGTGCTAACAACCCAAACATATGCATTAACAAAGTATTTTGCAATGACTTCCCTTTCTTTATTTGAAAGTGTAATGTAACTGGTAACTGGATGTGTTTATGGGAGTGCGGGCCCTCTGGGCCCTGAGCTCCTTTCACATTGTTAATTTTTTGCATAATAGTATGTATATGTGGGAGCGTTATCCCTCAGGGCCTTGTGCTCCCACTTACACATAAGTACAGTGCCATACAGCAGCCCATAGTACTGAAAAGGAACTTTCGTAACACTTATTTGGCAATATCTCAGTGACAGTAGCAACTATGAAAAAAATTCCACTGCAGTTGTAATCATGACTTTGAAACATCCATGCAGGCTACCTAAAGGTGGACTAAGCTGCAGAGAATGAAAAATCTGTATCTCGAACTGTCTGTGAGATACGGGTGTCGAAAGGCGTCGCAGGTGCCGCAATGTTAGCCTAAGGGGAATTGCTCAACTTCAGAGTGCTGTAACTTTGTAACTGTTTTAATTGTTTTTACCAAACCACCAAAAGGCACATCTGTGGGACCAGGGCTTGCCACCTTGCAAATTTCAGACAAAAAGCCCTAACTGCTTAGGTGCAGTGGTGTAGCAAAGAAATGGTAGTTTTGGGTGCAGTAGTGTTGCAAATTGCAACATTATAGATGTGACAGTGTTGTGATTTGTGAAAGTGTTGCAAATGTACTGTTATGATCTGTGACACTACAGGGGACCTGATTTTTTAAAAAGGTATTTCTAGGGGTCCTATAAAAAAAACTAATGGCACCGTTGTGTTCCTCAGGCCCCATTTAGGTAAACGCAATAGTCAGTGGTTATCTACAGGCAGTAGAATTTGAATTACAGACATTTTTCTTCACCACTAACTGAAACAAGATGGCAGCAGCAAGACACTGCTAAGTGGATTTGGGACAGTAAAATGTGGTTTTACGACAGTAACAGGTGCTTTTGAGAGGCATATATATTTTTCCCCATTGACTGCAATGTTAAAACTTAAAGATTGAATAACTTTTGAATGGTTTAATATTTTTTCACCAGATCTTCAAAAGGCACATCAGTGACCCAGTCTGCATCTTCCCTGAAGATCTCAGACCAGATTGACAAATCCTGTGGTCTGTAGCCCTGAGCAAAGAAATGCACAAACCCCCATTTCTGCACATTTTTTGGTGCTCTGCAGCTCCATAACCATACCTCAACTTGCCAGATTCAGAGATCTATGGTATCACCCCACACACACAAAATTTCAGACAAATCCATCATATGGTGGCAAAGTTATTAAAGAGCAAAATGTTGGGTTTAACATAGAAGTGACAGGGCAACCCTAACTATAGCTGCACTACCATGCAGTTATATTTATATGTAATTTTATTTACTAAAGATTATCATTAAAAAATCATTCTGAACTGCTAACAGCTCATTTTCTGATGCATCCTAGGAGAAAGAGATAAAGGAGAAATGGAAATAACAAGGTTAAGGAATGTACACAAAATTATACAACAGATGCAAGTAAACACAAAATAATTCAATTAAGGCATAACGCAATATGAAATAAAGGTGCACAAGGTAAGAATAGGTGATTAAATTAAATTATACCATGGTCATTCAAAAGCAGTTAAAATCCTCTGCTGTCATTGGCTGGCTGGCACCATTCTGCCGTGGTAAATCCTATGATATACCTATGCAAAAGGTGCCAGCCATCCACATCTATACAAGTAACACTCCGACCCCCGAATACAAACCCGAAATCTGCCATATTGTCTTCTCGCTAACTCAGACATTAAACCAGGAGTTCCAAACCTAAATTGAGAACTTCTCATTCTAAACAGGTGCCTCACATAAAAAAAGCATTTGTTTTTTTCATACCTCACACCCACGTCACCATTCTCAATTGCAGTCATCTAAAAAGGAAAAATAAAAAAATTCAGCACCAAATTCAAAACTGCCGGTAAACCCCGATCTCATCACAACTTGGAAACTGGTTGCATGCCAACCAAACAAAAAATAATGCTCTCCGTAATGGTGAACACACAGACCGATTTTGACATCACACAAGGGCAAAAAGAAACAACTGTAATATTAAAATTTTCCGTGACATGTTTGCAGATGCAGTTTACTTACAGCAGTGGCACTCCATCCTGATATGGTCAGCTGGACCCTCGTGCACGTCTTCCCCCATGTCGCTCTGCAGGCGCTCTCGGTGTTTACTGTTGATAGCTGCTGCTTGTCTACCCACTCAGTTTTTGTATTCTGTAGAACAACTGTAATGGAAACAGTGCTGTTCCCCTATTTCCACCTGTATGCCATCAGCACTATGCTATACTGCCCCTTACTAAGGCAGAACTATTTTTTTCTGGCGCATCAACAAACTTGCTAAAAATCATAAAATGAAGAAAAAAATGTTCTTGATTTTTTTTATTTTCTCACAAAAAAATCAATTATATATTTAACTTATGGTATAATCTTGACTCGCCACTCGGTGTATTGGTTGTAGGAGGATTTACCACAGCTGGCGAGGATTTACCCACTCAGCTGCACCTCATGGGCAAACCACACCAGCCGTGGTAAATCCCCCGATAACCCACACCCCCTCATAGCTTATTGCTTAATTATACAATGTCATGGAAAATATGATTCTAAATTGGCCAAATGGGTCTTTTCAGCTTTAGTAAATCCCTTCATATCTCCTGTAAAAAGACACAGTTAGCACTCTCATGAATACAAATGTAAGAAATCACTACTCACATGTTAAAATCATAAACAAAATGCTGCCATGTTGCTTCTTGCTGATGTACCACCCCCTCAAAAGCAGTTTTCTTGTACCTCCAGTACCAATCAGATAACTGGCTTTGAGGAGCTAAGGTGCTAACTTTATTATTAATAATATTATTTCTTTTGATTATTAAATGACCCACTTTCTTTTCCTGATTACTACCCCTCAGCAGACAGTTGTGTGTAAGTGGCAGACAGAGTGAGAGAGAATATGTTGCAAGCCAAAGAGAAACTTGCTCCCCAGTTCTGATCCCCTGAGCTCTGCTGTAGCCTGACTGATTTTTTTTTTCTTTGTATAAAAGTACTCTACCTGCTGTCTTTTCCCAAGAAACTGACTGTGGCTCAAAGTGGCTTCTGAGTGATGCTGGACATGGCAGAGTAGATGAGGTATGTTAAATTAAACTGGCTCCTGAGTACTTCTGAATTCTAAATTCTGCCACTGGCTGACAGAAAGTGAGAGAACTGACTCCCAAACCTTTCTACAATACTCTTTCCTTTCACAACAAGCAAACAAGTCATCTGTTGCTATCTCTCTTAAACAAAAAAGAACCAAAAACAACTGTAATCACAGTGTGTACAGAATCTGTTGGGGGCACCTCATACAACAACAGTCTACCTAGCAACCTAGACCAATTTAACATACAGAGGAGGGATATTCCAGACAAAATGAATAAAAAAGCAATTTTTAACAGCCAAAAGCATTTAAAAGTTCTTTCTTAAACCTTTACTTGCTACCAATTGTATAATTACAATAACCCACTCCACCATGTGGGTTATAATGGTATTTGTAAAAATTACCTTGCACTTATCTCAAGGTACAGTACCCCAATAAGGATTCGAGACCACTCCAATATGTGGAATTAAAAAGCTATATTTATTTCATACATTTGGCTAAAAACAGGTACACAATGTATTTATGTAAGAACAGTTACCCTACAGTGCAAAAAAAAAAAAAAACAACTATCTCCTAGTTAGCCAAATGTATAAATTAAATATGGCTTTTTAACTCCACATATTGGAGTGGTCTTGGATCCTTATTGGGGTACCTTGAGATAAGTGTGAGGTCCGTTTTTGTGAATACTTGTATGTTGCTTTGACCCAGATGCACTATCTAGACCGGGGTGACCCATTTCTCCTTTTGCTTCAATAATGATATTTACCCACTTCTGGTGTGTGGATATGGTCACTCAGCCTGCAGCCTCATGACCAAAACACTAAGCATGGGTAGATCCCACCATAACCCACACCCAGTAATTAGTTATTGCTTAACTGTAGAACATCTACAATGAAAATTTATACGCATGTGTAAGGAGATAGCACAAAAAAGCAAATAATGAAACTGTACACATGTCAAGTCAGGTCAAGTCAGACTTTACTTGTTAAGCTCCCAATCCCTGGGTCTCTGTGTGCTTTACATCAGCACAGGACAAAAATTGAAACATAATTATAATAAGAGTCAATTCAATTGAAATCTCTCATAAATAACCATCAATATGAAATGATAAAATTAACTAATAAATAAATACATCCAGCTCACTATCATTTTTATCATATTTATCAGAAACCCTCATATGCCAACTTAAAAAGATGTGTCTTCAGGCCTTGTTTAAAACTATCTACAGAGGGAGCCTCCCTCAATGCCCATTGGAGGGAGTTCCATAACATAAGGCCCGCCACTTGAAATGCACGATTACCAGCAGTTTTTCATCATGCCCTCAGGACCACTAAATACCTCTGTGCGGATGACCGTAGGGAGCACACTGGGTGGGCAAGCAACAGAAGATCAGACAGGTAGCCCAGACACATTCCATATAGAGCCTTATAGGTTAGTAAGCTCACCTGGAAGACAGTCCTCCACCTGACTGGCAGCCAGAGCAGTTTGCACAAAACCGGGGTTATATGGTCAGACCTTAGAAGGCTCATCACTAACATGGCTGTAGCATTCTGCACTAGCTGCAGCTGGTGGAGGTTGCTCCACTGACCCTGAAGTATACAGCATACAGTAATCAAGCTTGGAGGTGACAAAAGCATGTATCAGTGATGGCAGGTCCTCCTGTGAGACTAAGGGCTTAATCTGGGTGACATTCCTTAAGTGGTAGAAACCACTCTGGATTACGGCAGACACCTGAGCTTCATGTGTCAAACTGTTGTTTTTTTACCCTATCATACCCCTGGACTGAATGACTAGACAGAGTTATTGTTCTCACCTTCCTTCCCCACTTGCTCCCAGCTCACTGCTTCCCCATGTGTAACCGTTGTGCTTTTGTGTAGTTCCAGTCATGTTCGAAACCATTAATGGTTTCTGTATAAATTACCTCCATTGGCAGGCTGTTCCATGGCTCATTCACTCACTCCGAAAAATAAAACTTTCTCCCATCTCTCCTGAATCTCCCCCCTGCTAGCTGCCAGTCATGTCCTTGTGCTCTTGATTTTCCTGTCCTGTTGAATATTTCCCACACAACTTACCTTGTTCATTCCTTGCAGTAACTTGAAGGTCTGTATCATATTGTCCTACTCCCTTTTTATCTCCAGTGTGTACAAGGAGCAAAAGGACAAGACCACTCAAGCAATCACAGACAGCCATCATCAGACAAGACAAAAAACATACAACTATTTCCAGATGGCACAAATGAAGAAGCAATGGTGTGCTACCTTTATGGATTTGTATTTGTAGCATGCACTCCATAAGACATACATTACATACTCACTGCCCCTTACCCTCACCCCTAGGCTGGGTCTGCCCTGTCTACTTTTGCTGTATATGCCTGGGGTCTCAGGCAACATCTGCTGACAAATGTAATAAAATATCTCTGGTTGCTACCTGATGTGGTACTCGTGTACCTATATTATGACTACCGTGCTCTACCTATTACCAAACTTCTACCACCAGTGAATGCCTGTAACACTGGTTGCTTTTTTAATCTAAGTGTTATGTACTGTACTGTTTTGTTTGCTGTGATGTATTGCTCTCTTGACGAGGTGCCTTTGTAAATTAGTCTTTGACTCAAAGGTCTGTAAACCGATGATCTAATAAATAAATAAATAAACAAACTTGTCACTGCAGACAGAAATCCACAAACTAAAATCACCTCAACAGGTACAAATCCATGATACCCAAATTATAAGCATTCTTTTGTCTGCATAGATGCAGTCCCGTATTGAGCCAGCACTCCTGTATCCTCAGGTACTTGTGAACTATGTAAGACATACACAAACTTGATGGGCCTGCCCTTCCCCAGCCATAGGTGTAAGTTAAAACACATTGACATCTTACTGCAGAAGTGCAGGTGCCACAAAATCAGTGATAACAAAAGTGCAACAGTACTTATGTCTGCAGAAGGGGCCTGCGCCTCTTCAGCAACAGGTATAAGACATACACACTGATGTCTGGCTTCAAAAGGGCAGGCCCCTGTGTGACCTGCAGTTATGCAGCTGGATGTACTCTTGCAATATGGCTATCGTGGTTTCAGCAGCAGAAATTGTTCAATGGAGCAGCAATTTTTCAGTTATGCAGCTGCATACAGAAAACCATGCAGTAGCAGATCATGCTATCTAGTGAGGTACCTCATACAATGTGCATGAATATGTATGACTGCAGAGTCACAGGCCCCATGGTACCTGCATTTCTGCAGTCATACTTACCCATGCATGCTGTATGACATACACTCAAAGGTGTGGCTGCATAAGCACAGGCGCCTGTGTGGCATGTACTGTTCTTATGCAGCCATAGATGCAAACCCATCAAGGTAGCACATCACTGCTACTGCATTTGTGTCTTGTGGAAACAACAGTATGCTGTTTGTCTTACTTGATGAAAGCTGTCTGTGGTGGCTTGTGTGGTCTTGTACTTTTGATGATGGAGGTAGGTAGTTAGGGTTGGAAACCCTAACGCCACATTTCCATACTTTTGTGGCATTAGGTTGAACCCTAAATGGTGCATTAACTTAGTTGTTTTTTTTTCTACAAAGAATTTCCTTAATTTTGATAGTGGAATTGTATCCTCATTCACACAGGTCCCAATAGGACCTGCATGAGCAGATGTAGACATGAACAGATGCAGACATGCACAGCCCTCTGGGCCCTGTGCCAAGGGAAAACTCCATTCACCTACAGAACTACAGGACAACAAATGTCAAGAATTCATGGGGCTGTCCAGTGTGCTGCAGAAATGGAGTGCCCTCTGGACCTGTGCTTCCATGTGGCTATAGTTGCAGACACAATGGAAAGAGTCAATCTCTCAGACAAAGCACAGGGCCCTCTGGCACTCATGGATGCAGATGTGCAGGGAACTATTCCAAGAGAAGAGTTCACTATACAGTACTTGGGCCTGTGCAGACAACCCTGCAGCTTCCTTCCCAGGCTTGGGGGTGTGGTGTCACATAACGGCATCATCTCCCCAGATTCGGCGCATCGGGTTAGCTCACTGATCTTGCGCCTGAACTCAGCTCACTGGCATGGGATCACAAAGCATTACCAGCTGGGGTAAAGGCTGGCCCTGCACAGTGGCCATGATTCATTAATGTGTGGAATGCTTATGCACTCTGTAAAAGTGGTGCATAGGCAACCCTACGAGGGAAGGCCATGCAGCAGCCCCTCCCCCACAGCATTCACCAGGGGTGCACTGGAACCCCCAGTCACCCTACCTGTAAGACATCAGGGGCAGGCTGGGGTGTGCCAAGGGGTGCTCCCCACACTGTACCCATGCACTAGGGTACTGCACTCCATTATGAGACTGCAACATGTCCATTGGGGGGAACCTGGTATACCTTAATAGTACCTCCTCACAAGTCAATGGCAAGTTGTAGTGGCTGCAGGAACCCCTGCACACAGCTACCACATCTGACTGGGCCATCTAGGAAGGTCAGGGTTGGCTGTTGGGGCAAACACCCACTGGTTATACACTGGATGGTACATGCCATCCCAGGACTCCCTGCCCTACATGGACAGGGATACACTATGGGACCTGGGTTGGGCATCCAATTGGATGCCTGCCTTGATCCACTGCTCTGTACTTTACCAACCCTGTGACCATGCACACTGGGTGTGGCAGGGCTGTAGACAGGTAGCCAGAGCATGCCTGTCCATGGGTGCAGAACAGCATGGTCAGGTTATGTGCATTTCACGTGTAACACCTGTGCCATACTAAATTACAGACAATGTTTCTTCATCATTTTTTTTATTCTGACCCCAAATTTTCAAGCTAGTCATTTTAAGACTCCCCCTTTCAAACATGAAATGTGGCATTTATAGAATAATGGCCTAAACATCATTTCACATCACACGTGCCAAAACACATCTTGTCAATTATTTGAAAAATAACACCTGTCACATTTATGAGGTGGTGTGGAAAAAATAGCAATGTTGAAAGTTTGGCATCAAAATATTGAAAATTAGAAAGTTTTGAGTGAACACTATAATATTTCAATATTCACTCATAAAGTGGTTATTTTACCATATATGTCCACCAAATTTGCAATACAGTCTTCTTATGACCCCATCTCATGAACCCAGTAGGTGAACATTTTCAAATCTCATCCACAAGGTGATATTGCATAGCGACTACAAAACCACCTTTTGGGATGGATTTGAAAAATCTCACCTACCTTGTTCATGAGGTGGTGTCCCAAAAAGGCCATGTTGAAAATGTGGTGTAAAATATTGAAAAAATTATAAAGCTACAAGTAAAAGTTCAAAACCCATTGAAATACATTAAATCTGACTTACCTTAGTTTCTCATATTATAGTTGCAGGTTCTAGCAGCAAGATGTCTTTTTGATCAGAGAGTGAATATACACCATGGGAAAGTTTGAGGTGAGGGAGTGTGTGTGTTTTTGGGGGGGTGGAGTGGTGTATGCTGAGTTGCGGTTCAGGGTGGGAGGGGGGTTGGGGGTCAGATCAGCAAGGGACCACTTTCTTCTTTTCAGGTTATGTTAAGAAAAAAGGCAATGATGGACTGTTTTCTTTATTTCAGATAGTGTATCCAACAATGGGGTTGGGCACCCCAATGTGGGCTTTTACAGTAGTGCGGCACCAAGGTTGAGCATCCTAGTGTTGCCACCTAAGTATTGAGGGTGGTGAATGATTTGATGAAGCTTATAATGCAGTTATTATCAATGGGGGTAGATATTTTCATTTTCGAATTCCTTTTCTCTCTATTCACAAGTAACCAATTTGCCATCTCAGTGATTACAGGGCCATTTATCTTTCAACAATCTGCAGTAAGGACTTTTAAAGAATTTTACAAAAAAATTATTTAAAGTATTTTAACCTTTCAAATATTAGTAAACTTGTCTGATTGTTCTATCTGAGATGAGCAGTATAGTTTCCTAGTTCCTTAACTTTATGAAAACCTAAGTTCCAAAATTTCCCACTCTGCATTTAATAAGCACAATTTTTTACTGCTCCATGGATTGTTACCTGATGTAAGAAAAGTCAAGAGAGATGGTGTGATGTATTCCCCAACCTTGAAAAGGTTTGGTCTAGGGGTAGAGTTTGGGTGTTGGTTATTATCCTGTTCTGCCTCATCTAAAGGTGACAGCCCTATCAACAACACAGAATCACACAGCAAATCTTAAAATCAATCATTCCCAGAGGGACAATGTTTTTTGACAGCCTCATTTACAATAGTGTTCCAGTATATAAGAAATCAAGATATCTCAAATAAAAACAAGCCATTAATCATTTAACAGTTGGTTCATTCCTTATTATGGTGGAGTTAATACAGTCAGGCACACTATATACTGAGCCAGCCTGAAGATTTTGGAGGTGCAGTGCTGCATGGGGCTTTCACTTAACTAGCATTGCACTATAGTAAAATGCACCAGTGTAAATAAAGAAAGGTAGAGGTTACTGGCCACTGTTAAAGGTGATGTGAACTAAATATGATCACAACCAATGTCACAGATGACATCTAATGTGTGAGTGTGTACAGGGAAAGCTTCACACAAGTTCTTAATTGTGATCAAGCCTCCACCCCCACCTCATCAAATCCACCTGACAGCACACAAAACAATAGTAAAAGGGATCAAGGAGAACAGCCAGCTTCTATGAAACCAAGAAATGCTGAACTTCTTACCTTATACATGCCAGGCTCATGAGTGACAGGAGTTTCTTTCAGAGCCTTTACCTCTTTGCTGTTCTCCAACTCCTCTGAGAACATTTCAAAGTCAGTGTTTGCACACAAAAAACTTTTGCATTCACAGTTTTAATCACTCTTATGTCCAGTTCTGTCCTTTTTCATTAGAGAGATAAGGAATTGAGCAATCTCTTTCTGATTTCACTTGCATGTGTTGTGAAGCCAGTGCATGAGTTCTATAAAGTTAAAGCTCATTTGTTGTTTAAATCTTTTTATTTTTAGTTTCTACAGTTTAGTTATTTCCACTTGCCTGCTGTAATGTACAGTGCCAATCCTTGGCAAGGAGGCCAGAAATAACACTGTGGAAGGAATCCATCTGAAGTGAGCTCAAGCTGAGTAGCATCTGTTTGAACTCTGATAAGATCTGGTCCTGCCAAATGTTATGTTTATGTACCACCCCATAGTTTATCTAGCAGTTTTTGGTGTGCTTTTTTATTTTCCTATTGAAAACATGAGACATTTTCAGTTACCTTGTAATAGCCTTTGGAAACGTGTGGCTGTGTTGTTTACTGTTGTTTACAATGCTCAGTACGTTCATAAGTGATACTACTGCCACTTCGTTGACCCTTGCAGTTGTGCTGAAGAGTTACTTGAATAATAAAGTGTATTTGGGTATCATAAATTGACATACATGCAGCATACCACTTACCTTGCACAATAAGCAGAAACTTTCATTTGCAGTACTTTTATCTCATAGTATAACAGCAAAGCATCTTTTTTAACATAAAATATCCATATAATCATTTACATAACATATGATAACCTCATTGTCCACATTTAATTGAAAGCATATGGAAACTGTAGCACTAAGCTGTGTTTGAATGGGATGGGAGGATGTGACCCTTGGTCCAACTTCATGCATCTAAACATTATGTGGCTTTAGGTAAAGTGGCTTTTATCTCCTCTAAGACTGAGACAATTTATTTCCAACATGGGCAGGGATGACACCACAATTTGGAAAATGCCCTCCAATTTATTTTTAGTTTCCTAGTTGTTTGTACCTAGCATAAAAAGGAAGCAAGTGCTCATAGTCCCATACCTCTCAACTGCTATGAATTCCACATAGCTCTATGATTTTCATGCTCAAATTTACCCTTGCTCCTCACAGATTTACTGATGTTCCTCATAATGTTAGTGTTATTTCTAGACACACACTCTATTAAATCATTAAACTAAGTTGATGGAAACATTCCTTATCACTACCTATATGGGGCCCACTATCTGTAGTCATAATATTGTTTAAAATAAGAAAGTGCTACACATTCTGGCCCTTTGCTATGATTTTTGAAGGCCAGTGCTATGATTTTTAATGCTGAGAGGTTGAGAGGTATGCATAGTCATGTTGACAAGTTTAAACCAAAAGTCTGCCCTATGAATACATTTACTGACAGAATTAGGGATGTGTTTCCATTTTCAAAATGTAAATATTCTAGTTGGCTCATGTTTTATGTTTGGTCACAAACTGCAATTAAATCAACTTTTGTACAGCCAAAAGCAGAGACATCCTAACCGCACTGCAGGGAGCATGCCTGAGACAGCTTGTGGCTAAACCCACCTGCTAGGGGGCTATACTAGACCTGGTGCTCACCAATAGGGACAGGGTCAAGAATTTTAAGGTTAAGCAGCCACATAGGAACCAGTGACCACAGGATGGTATGGTTTAATTTAACTGCAGAAGAAAAGTCCTGGATTTTAGAAGGGCCAACTTTGACAAAATGGTGGAATATCTCAGGGGAGCCCTGGCCAAAGAGGATGGGGGGAGTGGAAAAGTAGTGGTCTATTCTCAAGGGGGCCATAGTAGAGGTAACGAACCTCTGTGTTAAACATCAAAGCAAGTGGAAGAGAAAGAAATAACCACTTTGGTTCTCAAGGGAAGTGGCCAGGAAAGTGAGAGAAAAATGAGGGGGCCTTCAGGAGATACAAAGAAATACAAAGGGTAGCGGACAGGAAGCAGTATCTAGGGAAGCAAAGGGAGGCAGGGAAGGCAATCAGGAGCTCAAAGTCAACAACCAAAGAACATATAGCACAGGCTGTAATGAAAGGTGACAAGACCTTCTTCAGATACATCAGGGAGTGGAAGAAGACCAAGGGTGGCATTGTCAGGATAAATAAGGAGGGAGGAGGTTGTGCAGAGGAGGACAAAGAAAGAGCAACATTACTGAACCAGTACTTTTATTCAGTTTTCACGAAGGAGTGGAAGATGAAGATCCACAACTTAGCGAAAAAAAAAAAGTTATCAGGGAAGGGAGGTAGACACCACTCCATTCACAGTAGAGGGAGACCTAGAGGAATGCAGGAAACTGAAAATAGATAAGGCAATGGAGCAAGATGAAATTCACCCCAGAGTATTGAAAGAGCTCAGAGAGGTGCTGGCGGCCCCGCTGACCACCCTATTTAACAGATCACTGGAGATGGTGGCAGTCCTAGAAGATTGGAGGAGGGCTAATATAATCCCTCCATATAAATGTGGGAGCTGAGAAGAGGCAGGACAACTACAGACCAGTCAGCCTGACTGTGGTGGTGGAGGAATTAATGGAGGCACTGCTAAAGGAGAGGACTGTGTCATTCCTTGACTCTAGCAGTGCACAGGATCCAAGGTAGCATGGATTCACAGCAGGAAGGCCATGTCAAACAAATTGAATAGATTTCCTTCACTGAGTGACGAGAGAGGTAGATCAGGGAAGGGTGGTGGATGTGGCCTATTTAGATTTCAGCCAAGCCTTTGATACTGTCCCACATGGAAGGTTGGAAAACAAGTTAGGCAGCATGGGGGTAGGCCCCAAGTAGAGATGTAGCAAAATTTAATTTCACTGGCAAAATTCTTTTTAAATCACAAATTCTGCCATGTGAAATATTTTGAGACATTCAAACATTCCCCAGAATATTTTGCAGCTGCAGAATGCAGAATTTCACCCACAAAATGCAGAATTTCAATGCAGAATTTCATCAGCAAATGGTGGAATTTTGCACACAAGTGGTGAAATTTTGCCAATCATGGGTGAAATTCTGCATTTCACTGGCAAAATTCCACATTTCGCTGGAGGAATTTTGCATTTTGCACAAGCAAAATATTTCGCAAAATGCGTGAATTTCATAAAATATTTTATGTAATGAAATTTGCGGATTTTGCCTAACTGTAGCCCCAAGGTGGTAAATTGGGTCAGAAATTGGTTGAGGGGCAGGACACAGAGGGTGCTGGTGAATGGTGTTCTGTCAGACAAGAGTGAGGTGACTAGCGAGGTGCCACAGAGATCAGTCCAGGGATCAGTCCTCTTTAATGTCTTCATAAGTGACATTGCGGAGGGGATGGAGGGGAGATTATGTCTTTATGCAGATGACACTAAGATCTGCAACAGGGCTGACACTCAGGAGGGGATAGAAAATTGAGAAAATACCTAAGCAGATTGGAGGAGTGGTCAGAAGTGTGGCAGCTAAGATTTAATGCAAGAAAGTGCAAAGTAATGCACTTGGGAAGCAGAAATCCAAAGGAGATTTACAATGCAGTGTGGGGAGATACTGGCAGCCACAAAGCAGGAACAGGACCTGTGAGTGCTCATCAGATGACCTAAAGGCAACCAAACTATGTGAGAAGGCTGTGTGGAAAGCCAGTGAGATGCTGGGGTGCATAGGAAGAGGTATCACCAGCAGAAAGAAAGAGGTGGTTATGCCACTGTACAATTCACTAGTAAGACCTCAGCTGGAGTATTGTGGATAACCACTGTATTTACCTGTGCAAAGTTTATGTTTGATTTGCCATTTTATAATACTGTGAATTTGTGATGTAAAGTCCATATGTACAACATGCTTCTCAGCATGAGCAGCACCTTTTGCATGAGGGACTGATGAGGCGCAGAGCAATTCGTGGGTGTAAAATAATGGACATCCCTCATAATCATGCACAGTTGAGAGGTATGCACATTGTACATAATTAATTGATGTTTTATACCATTGTTTGAGTATTCATCCCCCCCTCCCATCATATGGCAATATACAGTGCAGGGGCCATATGTTTCCACAGTCTCTCCTTTATTTCTAAGTAATGTCAGTTCATCTTGATAATTCTCCACAGCCTGTGTTGCTTGAGGATTTATGCATTGTTCTTCATGTGTCCTGCCCATCATCATCAACATGAATAGTACATGACTGTGATGTGTTAAGTTTATGTCATGGGTTTCCTATGATGTCAGATGCACCTTCACGTAACCAGGGACACATCAATTTCTGATGGGGTTTTTGGCCTGCGACAGTTCACGCCATCTCTCCCACCAAAACCAAGTACCGCAGCAAAATTTTATTTGTATTTTTTTAAATTCCCCAAATTAATAATTTATTTTACATCGTGAAATGTTTAGTTTCCTGTAATGGATCCTGAGAGCTGGAGGGAGCGAATGATCGCAGGACGAATAGCCTATTACAAATTGACATGTAGCCCACCTAACCACATCAATGACTCCACATGGTGGTGTGTAGAGAAAGTACACCCAGAAGACACATACCCTTGGCTGTCCCTCCCTCTATCCCCTCCCACCAGGGACAGCTGATTCTCCTAACATGGTCAAGCATCACTTGCAATTGCACTGCTGGTGCATTCAGGACAGGTGATCCCCCCTAATGTCATCAAACATTCCTAGCCATGTTACTGCTGGAACACTGTCTGCAGAGCACGACCACGGGTCACCAACAATCCCCACCCCAAGACGTGTGTGAAGAGCCATGTTATTGCCTTGGCCCCCATTCTCACTGTGTAAAGGTGGTTCCCCTAATGTGCTCAAGAATCCCTAGGCATGTTACTGCTGGTGCACTGTCTGCACAGCGTGACCAACTGTCCCCACTCCAACACATGTGTGCAGCACCATGTTATGGTCTCGGGACCCCCCCACTGGGGAGAGATGGCTCTCCTAATGTTGTCAAGCATCCCTAGCCATGTTACTGCTGAAACACAGCCTGCAAAGCATGACCATGGCTCACCAAAAATCCCTACCCTAAGACATGCATGCAGCACAATAGGTTCATAGCTTCGGTACAAGCTAAAATGGACAAAATTATCCTTGTATGCTTGAGACACTTAAAGAGAGTATCCAGTAATTTTATTCCCATAACAGTAATTGTATGCTTTACAGTATTTTAAATTCATTTATTGTGGTACTACCCACTGTCTCAAGTGGGAGTTTATTCCATAATGAGACCACCCTCTCAGAGAGCCGAATTGCCCTTTTATGGGTACGATTTATATTTCTCTTGCAGCACATGTGACCTGGTGGCATATCAACTTGTACTTATTTGTAGGCCTAAATTATCCCTCAAATCCACATTAATAAATGCTCGGAAAACCAGGCACAAATTCCATCTCATACACTGGTACTACAATGAATGTAGATTAAGACTTATCAACCTATCCTCATAACTCAGGGCTTGCAAACCATTTACTTATTTAGTAATTCTGTGCTGGACTTGTTCCAGCTTGTGAAAGTAAGTTTTGGATGACGGGGCCAAGAATCGAGCACAATAATCAAAATGGGGCCTGATCAGTGTGCTATATAGAGGCAATATCACCTCCTTTTCTCTACTAATGATATGTTTTTAATGCAACCCAGTATACGGAAGGCTTCTTTTTGTAACATCTTTACAATACCTTATAGTTTTAAGATCATCGGTGACTAAAATTCCCAAAGCTTTCATTTCTGATAATGTTTTTAAGACTTTCCCTCCAAACACATATGAGGCTCTGCTATTTGAAGCACTGAAATGCATTACAGTGCATTTCTCAAAATTAAATTCCAGTTTGTGTGTGCATTGATCAATCCTATGCAGTTCCTGCTAAATGTTGTCTACCTCAACCCTACTATTGACAATTGAGCCAAGTTTGATATCATCTGCATATTTGGTCATCCTTACATTATCATTACCCTGTTGCAATATAGATGTTAAAAAGACAAGGACCCAGGACTGAGCCCTGTGACACCCCACTGGTTACATCTATCCACCTAGATGCAACTCCCCCATAGGACAACCCATTGAATTCTATCCTTCAGCCATGAGACTATCCATGATACCATCCTTGGTTTTAATTCCATATCAATTAGGCTTTTAACTTGGTTATTTTATTTATTTATTTAGTTTTTGTTGTAGGTGCACTAGCCATAAAATGACTATTTTTAGGCACGCCCTGGGAGAGTACAACAAAGAGACAACAGTTGAACAACAGCAACATGGGTACAATAATACAAACAGAAGAACGGTACAGCAGTGCTACAAAAATACAATGGGTAGAAACAACAAAAAATAATGGCAAGCACTATACAGATAATGACAGTAAGATGTATAATAAGTGCAAAAACCACGGACCCGACCTGTGGAGTGAAAGGGGTTAATAAGATAGTAAGGTTATATTGAGAGAAATGTGAGGAATGTTCAAACATAACAAGAAAGACTGACAGAAGGAAGGTCAGGGGTGGTAATTGGCAAAACAACAGTGGATGGTCAGCAACAAGGTTCAAGAAGGAACAGAGCTAGTAGTCAAGAAGTTATTTACAAAGAGAAGGAAAAATATGGGGAGGAGAAGAGGAGACAGTCTTGGAGCTGGATTAGAGCAGGGGTGACATTACTGGTAAGTCTCAGGAGCTTCAGGTTGGGTCAAAGCATGTACAGGCATCAGCTAAGGATAGATAACGATGATACTCACTTTTAAATCCAAAGCGAAACTGAGACAGCCGGAGGTTGAGTGGAACCTTATCAAATGCCTCTCTCAGGTTGAGGTAGACAACATCCACTGGGTCACTGTGAGCCAATGCCCTATTTACCCTACCATAGAAGGCTAATAGTTTGGTCTGACAGGACAGCCATCTAACAAAGCCATGCTGACTTATTATGGGACTCAGTGTATTGTTTAATTTCCTCTTTGATGATATTTTCCAGAATCTTTCCTGGTATGGAAGTTAAACTGATCGGTCTGTAATTCATACATTCTGTCCTACAGACCTTTTTACGGCTATATTCAGCATAATCGTCATTAGCTTCACCCTTGACACAGATGCCTCTGCTGCTGCAGGCAAGCAGGGCAGGCCCCCTCTGTTCACCAGCTGCCTTCCTCGCTGTACTGCCCGCCAATCACCACACTGAAGCTTCACCCTTGACACGGGTACCTCTGCTGCTGCAAGCAGCCAGGCAGGCCCCCTCTGTCCGTCAGCTACCTTCCTTGCTGTACTACCCGCTGATCACCAGACCGAAGGTATGCTGCTGAAACCTGACTGGCCAGAACCATCGGCTCTGCCTGCTGATGGGCTACTGCACTTCTTTAATTCTTTGCTACTCCTGTTCCTTTCTGACTTTAAGTTAATGTTATATACTGATTGTGGTACTGGTTAAGTTTCTCCAAATTGTCCTGTGAATCCTAATTTAAACGTGAACCTAAGCCTGTTTACAGCAATTTTGCACTCCAATGGTAGTTTGAAGTGCAAGTTCTTTTAGGTTGCAGATTTTAAAGTATTACAGCTCTCTTTGTTTTAAGGTCCAGTGGTAATCTACCCTGGATCAGAAACTAAGTTTAAAGTGATACAGTTTTTTCTGTTTAGACCAGATTTCTTTTGGGTCACAGTTGTAAGCCTTGCCCTGCAAATAATCCCAATTCTGTTTCACTTTGGCTTCTTCTGTCTCCTTCCTGCTTGAATTTGTGTGCCCACTCCCCTATGCCCCACCTCCAGCCTTTATCAAATACTCTCCCTCCCCCCTCGGCACTGCCCCTAGGCAATCTTCATCCTCCCCTCTTACTAGTATTACAACTCCACTTAAAGATATAGAGTGCAGCTATTAGGCCAAACACTTCTCCTGTCCTCTCTTTACTATTTTCACCATCTGCTTATCTATCAGCTTTGTTTATCACCTGTTTTGCTATCTACTTTACAGTTCCATACCTGAACTTCCTCCTTTGCTACCCTCTACATAGCCCCAATAATCATCAAGTTGCCTTGGTACCTCCCTGCCCTAGCTAAAAACGCCCTATTTTAACCTACATTTTATATCTTAAACTAGATCCACTGCCAATGATCGGGCTTCCAGTGAGCGGCCATGGCTAATCCTGTCAGCTGCCCACTTCTCCATCCTCCGGCTGACCGGGACACATTCAAAGCCAGATCCACTGCCACTGATCGGGCTTCCAGCGTGCGGCCGCAGCTAAGCCTGCAGGCACCTGCACCTCCATCCTCCGGCCAACCATGACACCTTCAAAGCTGGGTAAGAGTCCCGGCTGCTCTGGAGAAGCACTGTGCAGCTCTGATAGGCCGCCGCCTGCATCCACCCTCCTCTAACTGGACCACTGTGCTCTGCTTGGCCACTGATTGGCCCTGTCTTCTTCCTATTGGATTTTCAGTCTATGGGCTTCGGCGCCCACTGCTTTGCATTGACTTTTGCTGAAAATTTGCACCCGCCCCCCCACCTCCTACCTTTATTAAATAAGCTTTGGCTCCATCCACTCGACCTTGGTATCCACCCTACTTGAACCTTATTGGGCTCACTTACTTGGGACCTCCCCCCCCACCACTCTCTCTCCCTCTTCTTGCTTCATCTCCACAGGTGGCTCTTGCATTATAGACCCTCTCGGTTATCTCTACACATCCTCTAAGCACTATGGCTATGCCCCTTCTGCCTCTTCATCTCATTCTCTTTTGCTCCCTGCTACTGCTGCTTTTCCTGCCTGGAGCTAGATACCCCTCTCTTCCTCTAGGCTACAGGTTTGACCTTATCTACACCCATTCTGGTACCCTTCCAACTGAGCTTGTCTATACTTTCCCATTCTCCTCTGGGGATGGCTGGCAACACCTAAAGAACCTTGATAAGGTGGTGTCTTTTCGCCTGTTGCCTTTCTCAACACTGGCTCATATTACTTCACTATGGGACCTAAGACAGAATCACTGCAATAGACTGCATGAAACGGGTAAACAAATCTGCCTTAAAACAATTAAGATGGTGCATTCTAAAGCTTCTGCTACTCCTGCTGCTGCTATCTGGGAATGTTCACCCAAATCCTGGGCTTAAAATTCCTTGCTCCAGCCATCAATCGAGGCACCCTGGGACTCTCACCCTTGCATCTCTCAACGTCTGCAGCCTCCTGCCTAAACTTGATAGCCTGTAAATATTCACTAACCAACACAACACTGATATCCCTGCAATCATTGAAACCTGACTATCACCCAAAATTCCAGAAACGACTATTGCCCTACCAGGCTGCAATGTCTTCAGACTTGACAAAAGTACAAAAAGAGGGGGAGGCTATGCTATATATCTCAAAGACACCCCTCTGGGTCACCACTTACCTTCCTCCCTTCTCAGTTTCTTCTACACAGATCCTACCTATTAAAATTCTGTTGGGCTCACAACAAAGCACTGACTGTTGATGCTGTTTACATTCCTCCAAAAGAACAAGGTAAAGGCCTCAACTCAGTCTTGGACCTCATCCATGCCCAACTTCCTGACTCAGAGTTGATCCTAATGGGTGATTTCAACATCAGTTGGCTAGCTGCTGACATGGGGGGCCTCAAGGATGCCATCTCAGCAGCCAACCTGGCACAGCTGGTAGTCTTCCCCCACCAAACAGAATTAAAAAACTGGTGCAAGCATTCTCATGGACTGGATACTGACCAGCCATCTCTCCCACATCTCAGATGTTTCTGTTCTTCCAGATACACTAAGTGACCATTCCCCAGTCATCTGCGAATGGTCAAATAAATTCTGCAAGTCCCCCCAAATTAATCAATAGTAGAGTCCTCCCACATGGTCAGTTGAAACACCTCAAATCCCACCTCTGACAGCTCGACCGGTCTCCCATATTCAGTGCTTCTGATGTCAAGTCGGCCTTGGATTTCTTCATCAACTCCTTCAGTGTTGCCTGTGACACCTATGCCCCTTTCAAATGGCGTACAATCAAAGGCCTTTGCAATCCTTGGCTCTCCGCTGAACTACTTACAGACCTGAAAGCAAGGGACCTCCTCTGGCTTCGGACACGGGCTACTGGCTATCAAGCCAATATTCAGAACTAAAAATGGGCGTGAAACAACTGCATTAATCAATCCACCAGAATAAAAATGCGTACTACAGAGATACCCTCACAAACACCTGGGGAAAAGGGAAATTCTTCTAGTACAATCTTAAAGAAGTAACTGGGAAGCAGCCAAAAACCTCACCTACTACACTGGTCATTGATGGTGGCATAACTCTCGACCCTACCACAATTGCAAATACTTTCAATACTGCGTTCTTTGACCTCAGTAGTTTTCTCCCTTTGGACTTCTTCAATGATGACCACCCTCCTTCTCCTAACCCCAGCCCACAACCCCCTCCCTCCAACCACCCACCATTCTACTTTAAGGAAGTCAGGGCGCATGAGATCTGTAAATTAGTCTCTAATGCAATCGCCAAATCCAGAACTAGTGGGGACTCACTCGACCTCAAACTGGTGTCCCTCACCCTTGATGAAGTGCTACTTCCACTAAAAAAAATTTTCAACCTCACCCTCAGCCAATTTTCCGACAGATGGAAATCAGCCACAGTAACCCCGGTCCACAAAAGTGGGGAAAAGGACCTGTATGTGAAGTACCGGCCTACCTACATACTCCCCCCCAAGGCCATTGAACGTATGGTATCTGACCAGCTAACGGAATACCTGGATAAATGCAACATCCTCTGCCCCCAACAACATGGCTTCCATATGGGTCACAGTACTACATCAGCTCTCCTTGAATTCACTGGTGCTATCCACAGCTCATTGGACAACAGCCTCCTAACCGGGTTGGTCTTCATAGACCTGACCAAGGCTTTTAACACTGTACATCATAAACTATTAATCACACAGCTACGCTCTGCTGGGCTCTCACCTGAGTCCACTGCCTGGTTCAAGAGCTACTTAGAGAACTGTTCCCAAAGAGTGAAAATAGCTGATGTTCTCTCAGATGCACATCCTGTTCACTCAGGAGTTCCTCAAAGCTCCATTCATGGGTCGCTTCTTTTTAGCCTCTTTCTGAATGATCTTCCTCAACCATGTCCTGCACAAATCCTCCTTTATGCTGATGACACCATCATCCTCTCCACTCACAAAGATCAGGGCCACCTTCAAAAGAATCTAAAACTTGCCTTCACCTCATTTGAAACTTGGTTTAGTACACATAAATTGGTTTTCATCTATAAAAAAGCCAAGTCCATGGTCTTCTGCAGCCCCGCTCAACAAGCACAGACTCAACCCCTTCATGATCAAAAACTGCCTTGGTGCAACCCTCGAACAGGTTCAATCCTTTAAATATCTAGGAGTTACCATTGATTGCAACCTATCATATGATACGCACATTGACAACACTGCCAAGTCTGCCAACACTCACATTGACCTACTCTTCAGGCACAGGCAATGCCTTACCTCAGATGCCTTAAGAATTGCAGTACAGAGCTCAGTAATCTCAATAATCGACTATGGCCTGATCATCTACAGCTCTGCCTCTACCACCACCCTCAGGTGCATATCCATTACACTAAACAAATCTTGCTGTCTCATAACCGGCACCCATCACCTCACCCACACTTGTGATCTCTATGCACAAACTGGGTGGCTTCAGCTCTCAAACTGGATCAAGTACCAAACCTGCATTATGGCAAAGAAAATAACACTAGGCCTTGCTCCCCCAGGTGTCCAAGCTCTCCTCTGCTTAGCGCAGACTACTTGCATCACCAGGGGCTCTGAATCCCAATGACTCCATATCCCGCTTTTCCGCACCACACAAGGGCAAAGATCCTTAGCACACAGAGCTTCCAGCTGATTCAATGGTTTCAACATTGACATCGCCTCAATGCCAAAGCTTGGTCAATTCAAATCTAGTCTCCATCACATCCTGGCTGCATCTAGCTCCTGTGACTGTCCTTCCTAATTGTTCTCCCCTCTCCTCTTTGCTCCTTCTACCTAGCACTTAACCCTCTCCCCTCAACTCCCTCTCCCATACATCCACTCATCCTCTCCTCTCCTCTCCTCCTCCCACCCACCTTCCCTACCCCCTTGTAGCACTTTGATATTTGACAAGTGCCTATGGCCACACACCACTAGTGTGTCTCTCTTCCATACCATGTTAACCCTGTTACCAGATCTCCTTCTAGCATTTTTGCCACTGTATTGAATGTATAAAACTGTATGTAACTGCCTGTAACCCACTGTTATACTGTTATTCAATGTCTTGTTTGAACTGTACCTCATCCGACTTGGAACCTTTGTAAAAGAGCCTTGGCTTAAAGGTACTTGTAATCCTAGATTCAAATAAAATAAAATAAATAAAATAATCCTGCAGATGCCTTGAGAGCATAGCAGAGTAAAAGTAGCTTACCGGATAATGGATGGAGTTGTAAATAGTGGAGGTGAATGGCAATAACTGTGCGTTCAAAGCACTATTTTGTCCGCTGCTCACTGTGGAACATGGCACTGGCCACCATGTCCAAGATGGCCTCAGAAGTTCTCTGCGCAATCGCGAAGACTCGTTCATGTACATGGAACTCTGGTGGCCATCTTGGACATGGCAGACATTCCACTCCTCACAGTCCTCAGTTCTGCTGCTTTTTTCTGTCCATTTCCTTGTTCCTCCCCTCTCACAGTCCTCCGTTTCTCCCCTCAAGCCTTTTAACTTTCCCCGTTACAGTCTTCAGTGCTGTGGCTTTTAGTTTCCCAGTTTATCTTCTTACAGTCCTCAGTTCTGCCTTTTAACTACTCTGTTCCTCCCCTTACAGTCCTCAGTTCCACCCTTCAGGCCTTCGTTCCTCCTGCTACAGTCCTCAGGTTAACCCTTCAGGCCTTCATTCCTCCCCTCACAGTCCTCAGAACTGCCCTTCCAGCCTTAGTTCTGCCTCTCACAATCCTCAGTTCCACAACTTTTAGTTCACGAGTTTATCCCAGCACAGACTTACCCTCACTGTCTGCACCACATATTTCCTTTTATTTCTGAGCTTTATAGTCCCCAGGTTCTGCCCAAGTTATTGAAGTGCCTTCCACAGTTCATGTAAAACCCTCAGTTCTGCCCTTACTGCCAGCAGTTCCATCCAAAGAACATGTGCTCTTTCTGTCGTTTGGCCCACAGAACTCTTAATAGTTGTATGGTTCTGCTCCCTTACTCAGTTCCACCTTCAGTTTCACCTTTTGTTCTGTCCCTCACTGGTCTCTTTGTAGCTTCTCCTCAGAGTGGTGTTCCCATACAACAGGAAGTCTAGTCTCCTGATTTGCTACTATGTCCCAAGGCTGAATTAAGTCAGGTTGCAGTCATGTGAGTATTTAGTCATTTGTTTTATTTCTGCAGTCTTTTGAATTTTTTTGAATTTAATGAAATGCTTAATGTTTATCTGCCATTGACCCAGCACTTACACATGTATTTCTCAACCTTTTGTCACTGAAATCAGGAACACTGATGCTCAAAGTGAGGGATAGGTGATACAAGTTCAGAACACAGTGGAAACCATTGTGTTTACTTGCATAAAGTTTATGTTTGATTCAGCATCTTAGTACTGTATATTATGACTTTTTGATTTAAAGTCTGAATTTACAGCCATTGTCTGTATAGACAGTTCCTATTTCATGAGGGAGAAATGAGGGACAGAGTCAATTCGAGGGGAAAATGAGGGACCCACCTTATCAGAGACAGTTAAGAGGTATGCTTCTATGTCAGTTGTTTTGTTCCCATTATAACCCAGGTGACATGTACCAGCAGGCTACTTCCCCTGCCTGGGTGGCCACAAACCAGGCTGAGGGGCCTGGGACCTTATTCTTGTGGAAAAAAGGGAGGGTTCTTTCCCAAAGGTAAAATAAATAGCACGGTGCCTCCACTCAGAGTTAAACTATAAAGTGGACCAGATATCTAGAAGTACAACCCCCTAGGTAGCTGCACCTACCCACCTCCCTTTACAGTCACCCCCACATGGGCTACCATAAACCAAAACCATATTTCACTATATTTGTACTTATTGACTTAAGCTAATAATATACTCACTAATAATATGCTCACAAGAGAGATGTAAATCTCGGACATGGTGGACAGTGCACTGTTCCGCTATGTCCTCAACTGCAGTCATATTGGCTCTGGCCAGAATTTGTTTTAAACAGGGATCAGTATAGCCCTTCTCCAGTTTTTTAACTACTGTGCCACAATCCAGGGAGGCCTGGAATATTTTGGTGATATGCCCACTAAGGACATCTAGAGTGTCCTTTAGTATCCTAAGGTAAATGATATCCAGACCAGGTCCCTTATGGGGGTTTACTTGCCTTAATCTTTTTTGTAATAGCATCCTTATTAGTTGTAATTCTTTTAGCTGCTCCCATATCCTTATGTAATAGTGGGGAAGCAACCTTTGTTTTGTATATTGAACTAAAATATGTGTTCAGAAGTTCCACTATAATTTCCTCATCAGTATGTTTATTACCCATGGTATCAAGAATTGGCTCAACTGGAGGAATCTCATAATTTACATAATTATAAAAGGATTTATAACTATCTTTTACTCTATAAGCTAGAACAAACTCATAACATCTCTTTGTCTTCCATATTGCAGCGTTACACTCCCTAACTGTTCTCTTATAAGTTGCCCATGCTTTATTTATTTATTTTTTATTTATTTATTGAAATGTTTCACCAGGAAGGCACACTGAGCAACAAGTTGCTCATTTCCCGGTATGACCTGGGGGTAGGGAAACATGAAGATAGCACACAGAGATTTGGCACACAATATAAATATACAATTTGATTACATTCAGTAAAGTGATCAGACTATACAGAAGTAATGAAAAGGAGGAATACTAACAGGTATGAACTAGATGGATATGATGCTAACAGTCTTGAACTAGATAGATACGATAACACAAATATCTTTGGCAAATACTTGGTGGGACATAGCTTTGTAGTTAGAAAATGGCTGGATAGAATACAAGGAGGTTGAATTAGGGCAAGACTGTGAGGAGAGACACAGATAGAACAAAATGTGCAAGGTGTAACAAAAGTGCAAGGTTGATTACAAGTGCATTAGAGATTGGGGGTTAGCCAATAACTAGGACTAGGAAGGAAGGGAGGAGATGGGTGGTGGGGGGCATATAGCAGAGATCAAGGGAGTAGAAAGGGGGATTTGGGGAGGGGAATGCAAGGTGAAGAAGAAGGATCTGCCAGGGCCTGACCCCTCCAGTATGCTGGGGAGCCTGTCTGCACCAGGTGGAGGTCAAGCATGAACAGGAGGGAAGCAGGTTGTAGGCAGTGGGAGATTGAGCACATCAGGAAGGAAGAGAGGGTGAAAAGAAGGGTCCATTAGGGTCTGGCCCCTCTAGTGTGCTGTGGACCCTGCCTGCACAAGGCAGAGGTAAAGCATGACAGGAGGGAAGCAGGTTGTAGGCAGCAGAGGTAGAGCATGACAGGAGGGAAGTAGGCAGCAATGGGGAGTAGACTTCAGAAGGACCAAGAGAGAGAGAGGTGGGAGAGAAGAGGGGCTGAGACCCAGCCTTTTCAGGAAAAAAATGCAGTGGGATTAGGAGGTGAGGAAGGTATTTACCTATGTTCTGGACCCCTCCAGGATGCAGAAAACCCTGCCAGGGGCATAGGCCAAGCAACAGCGAGTGAGTAGTGAGAATGAGGTGGTGTACAGAGGAGGAAATGGGGTGGTGGGAGTAAGCTGGAAAGGAAGGGGTGCTGGGGAGGATATGGGGAGGGTTTTGCAGGAAAGAGCTGGGCGTGAAGCTGAAGCAGGCTCATAGGGGAACAAGTTAAGGAGGATTGTAGCAGGAGCAGCTAGCAGAGAGAAAGTTATGTAAGGCAGAGGCAAGGGAGTGGGAGGAGGAGGAGTGTTGTATTTGAGGTGGGAGGGAGTTCCAGATTTTGGGAAAGCAATGGGAGAAGCCTGATTGGCCAATGAGTGTGGTACAATGGGGGACTAGCAGGGTGCAAGTGTCAGAGGATCTGAGGAAGTGGGAGGAAGGCAGCGGGGAGGGAGCATAGGAGGTAGGAAGGAAGTACACCAAGCCAAAGTTTGGAAGTTAGCTTGGTACAGTGAGCCAGGCATCTGTTAGCAAGCAGGGGGAAGGATAGGGCATGATAAAGGTCACAATGATGGGTTCAAGATGGGGCCATGCTATTTGGCTATTATACATTTTAGCCCATGTGTTTGCCTCATGCTTCTTTCTTATCTTATGTTTAATATCCTATGTAAACCAGTTAGGAATCTTCTCCCATTTATTACACTTTTTCTTTTCAGGTACAAAGAGATCAACTAGATGGTTCACCTCATGCTTAAGAATATTCCACATTTAACTTAAATCTTTGCCATTGAAATCCATTTCCCAGTCCCAGCTTTCTAGTACACCCTTCAGCCCATCAAGGTCTGCCTTGTTAAGGTACTTAACTATTGTTCCTTTCACAGTATTATTCACATTTGCGAATTCCATGAATACAGTATTGTAATTGTTTCCTCCCACAGGAGTACCAGTCCTACAGTTTGTAATTTGTCCCTCAAGGTTACTAAGCACTAATTCCAGAATATGATCTCTCCTAGTTGCTGTTGTCACATATTGTTCTAGAGTCAATCTATCAGTAATATCCAGGAAACATTTTCCAAAAGATGTTGAACCCTCTTTCATTGCCCAGTCAGTTCCAGGCATGTTGAAATCTCCTAACAAAATAATAACGTCCCTGGTATCCAGACTATTCAGGGCATCTAACATGTGAAAATCTAACTCATGACTTTGTGTGGGTAGCCTATACACTGTTCCAACTGTGATTTTTTTTTATCCTTACTAGAAAATATATTTATCCATATCTGTTCTAAACCATTGTCATTAATTTTAATTTGACTAGTCTTTATGTCAATTGCAACATATAGGGCCGCCCCCACCCACTCTATTTTTTTTCTCTCTCTACTGTAAAAACTATATCCCACAATAGTCCTGTCCCATAAATCCTCCTCCTGTTACCAGGTTTCAGTTATGGTGCAAATATGGATCCGCCGATTGTACAATAAATGCTCCAGTGCAGTCTTTTTATTTCTCATGCTCCTTAAATTGGTAAGCATAAACCTCAAACAATTCTCTGCAACATGAGGACTATCCCCTGCATGACCTATATTGGAAATAGTGGAATATATTGCTCCACCCCATTCCCCCTAGCCATCAGTTTAAAGATTGGTTGATATATTTGTTGATTCCCCCTGCCAGGACCCAGGTTCATCTTTTATTTAAATGTAGACCATTCTGGCTAAAAAGTTCTTGATTGTGCCAGAATCTATTCCAATTGGCCAAGAAGGTGAAACCCTTCCTGTCACACCATCACCCCAGCCACACATTCAGATTGTTTATTTCCTTATTCTTTTGTTTTCCTGCTCTAGGGACAGGAAATATCTTGGAAATTATTACTTTATAGCTTCTTCTTTACAACAACTCACCCAATGTTTCAAAATCTCTCTGTATATCGAGTTCCTTCCTTCTGCCTATATCGTTGGTCCCTACATAAATGGCTGGGGGGGATTGTGTATTGGTGAGGTAATTTTCTAAATACATTTTGAGATCTGCTGTTTTTGTTTCTGACAAACAGCTGACTGTTGTTTATTTCATTCCCTTGAAAATCTTTTTTATCACTGAATTTTAAAATGGAGTCACCTAACACTAATATCTCTTGTTTAGATTCTGTAGTTTGTGCTGGGACTGTTTGCCTAGTTTCAGAATTCACAGTCATTTCATCCTGTCCCAGAATCTCATATCTATTTTATAGTTCTAAGGTATGAATGTCACTATCAAATGTGCCTTCAATTGCAACAGAGCCTGGATTTTGGCTGGGTAGGATACTGCCCTGACTCAATGTGACTGGGAGAGATTGGCTGTCTGAATTAATTGAGTGTACTGACTTATGTCTTTTACGTTTACTTCCTCCTTGAACATTACATCAATCTTCCACTAATGTGTCATCGTTATCACTAGCTAATTCATTTGTATTTACCACGTTAGGTAATACATGTGTCATCAATCTCCTGTGTTATAGATTTTGTGTAATGTTAACACATTTTCTTTACTACTTCATCCTGTGTGCCTTCATTAGCATGTTCCTCTGAATGGCTAAATACATTATCAGGCATCTCCTTTTCCCACTTATTGCCTGAATCCAAAGATGGCACATTGCCTAGAAGAGATTGCCATGCGTTATAAATACATTTTTCTAAGTGATGTAGTTCTAAATGAATATTCAGCCGAGTTTTAGGTCATTTAATTCATCTAACAATTTCTTATTAGTATCACATTTATGACATTGAATGCTAGTAAAGCAATCCTTCATCCCAAACATTTGACATTCTACACATAAATGAAGGCCCTTAATTAGTAAGTTCACAATATTGCTCAGTAAGCCTTCTTAGTGAATCTACTCCTGAAATAAACAAATACTTACTGACCTAGAGTATCAGGCCCTTAGACCCCATGGACACTGCAGACACATACAGATGTGAGTGTCTCTTTGAGCATCTCCGCACATGTCACTGCATGCTTATCCTGCTCAAGCTAGCACCACTCGCTGAGGGGCAATCTGTTCATACCTGGTGACCAGGAAGTTATAATCCAAGGTCACAGGAGCGTTTGAGTCCCAGCAAAAGTTCTGTGTATCACTAAAAGGTTTTTAAAAGTATCCCCCTGACTGGCTGAAATGGCTTTGTGCCTCAAGATTAAAAAATATTACACACACATTGTACTGTCTTTAACACAGCTGTAGTCTGCGGAACCTCCCTTAAAAACTACTACAGCCAGCCACTTCCTGCTTAGTAACCACTGTTTCCTGGCAACAGAAAACACTGATAGACCCATGCCTGTGGATATAGTTTTAAATCAAAAATAAATCAAACTCTTGCTGAGGATTGCAGATGACATTGTCTCACAGCTTTTGGCAATCACACAGCTCTGCACCACAGTGGACTAAATGCCCCACTCACTGAGGGGCGATCTGTTTATACCTGATGACCCGGAAGTTACAATCCAAGGTCACAGGAGTATCTGAGTCACAGCAAAAGTTATGTGTATCACTTAAAAGTTTTAAAAGTATTACATTGGGTTATGAGACAGAAGAAGGCATACTGCCCATCTAGTTAGTCTACCCACATCAGCGGATACAGCTGTTCCCTTCCTTGGCTAGGATGGTGTCCAATTTATGTTTAAACATATTCAAACTAGAACTCACAACTACTTATTCTGGCAGTGAGTTCCACCATCTTCCAGCCCACTGAGAGAATGTATGTAGTGTACTGTTTTTGGTAGTGTAATCTACTGTAGTTTAATCTGTTTCTTGTGGGACCTTAGACCACTGGGATTGTTCTGTATCTCATACTCCATTGCCTCACATAATTCTTTATCATTCATTATCTTATACATCATCAACAGATCACCTCTTTTACATCTATCTTCCAATCTATATACCTTCAGTCTTGCCATTCTATCCTTGCATACCAAGTGCCTCATACCATATACCATCTTAGTCACCCTTCGCTGCACCCCTTCCAACCTATCCAAATCCTTCTTAAAAAGGGACTCCATAGTTGCATGCCATAATCGAGGTATGATCTGACAATTTTCTCTACAAGGGCATAATGCATTGGCTACTTCTATTAATAAATGCCTTTTTGATATTTTATTTATTTATTTATGTCTTTGGTAGCAGTGTGGGTACACAGATCTAATGGTCCATTTTCAGGCACAACCCGGGCCATTTGCAAGGCACATTGAGTGGAGCAAATACAAGTTACAGTAAATTAACAGATATCACAATTCAGTTACAGAAGCAGGGTAAATAATGACAATACATTTGCATGGCACACTGAGTAAAGCAAATACAAGTTGTAGCAAATTAACAGGTATCACAATTCGGTTGCAGAAACAAGGTATCTAACGACAATATATACAAATAATGGGTGCTATGCACAAAGTATGTGGGGTACTCAGAAAAGTCATGTACCCCACCCATGACCCTGCACCCCGAAGACAGGTGCTCCCATACCAGCATTCACCAATGTTGGCCACCTGTCCACGGCTCCTCCCCCCAGTAGCAGGACTCCACAGGGTGGCCAGGGGCAGAGTTGCAGACCTGGGCAGGCAATCCAATGGGATGCCTGTTCCAGGTCCAGAAGTGGATCCCATGTGCTGCGATGTGCAGGTCCAGGGTTCTGCATGCTGCCTAGGCACCCAGACCCATGGGGCATGGCCTCATATCCAGTCGGTTCACCAGCCCAGCCTAGGTGAACGGCGCCTTCCAAGTGCACTGAAGGACACCAGCATAGGGACCTACCTCCAGCCCGCATGCCCACAATGCCAGCTGTGCCAACACCATTGTGGACCCCATACCCCTGAGCCCCTGTGGGGGGGCATGTGCCACAGTTCTGTCTCCCACCCGCAACATCCTGGTGCTGCCACAAAGCTGATGTTATGGGCACTCACTCGGAGAATGAAGATGGACCTATAGTTGTCTGGAGGAAGTCAGTCACCAGTCTTAATTATCAGCACTATTTTGCAGTGTTTCCAGGAATTGGGCATAAAAGAAGTGGTTAGAGCCAGATTAAAAATGAAGTGAGGGGTTCTATAATAGCAGGAGAGATGAGCCTTAGGAAAGAGGGGAAAAGCCCATCACTGCCAGGGCTGCCCTGTTGGGCAGGGTCTTCATGAGCTTGAGCATATCACTTAGGCAGATGGCTCTAAAGCAGAAGGAAGGGGAGTGTCAGCAGCAGGAGAGCACTTAGCAAGTCCATCAGGGCTAGGAGGCAGATGGGTAGGATGTTTACTGAGGTATGTAGTTAGGTTGGTAAATTTCTCATTGAAGGTCTGCACAGCCTCTAAGGTGGTTTATTAAATAGTTTGCTTTATTAACTGTTTTAGTACAATGTGTACTGAACTTGAGATCTCTGTCTATACCCACGTCTCTTTTGTTTTCCACCTTTTTAACAGAGTTCGATTTCAAGACATAGTTATTTTGGTTATTTCTCCATAAAGCCAACACTGAGCATTTATCCACACTAAAGTACATTTTGTTTTTGTTTGCCCAGTTTTCCACCTTTCTTAGATCCTCCTTCAGTATATTCCATTCATATTCAGATTCCACTGGTCCTCCCGACTGGTTCAATTGGCTTCATGCCTCAAGATTAAAAAATATTACACACACTTTGTACTGTCCCTAACAAAGTTGGTAGTCTGTGGAACCTCACTTAAAAACTACTGCAGCCATGTTATTGCCTTGCCCCCTTCCCCCCACCGGGGAGAGGTGGTTCCCATAACATGTGGCATATTACTGCAGGCACACTGTCTGCACTGCACTGCATGAGTTGGGTCACTAGCAATCCTCACCCCAAGACATGTGTGCAGTGCCATGTTATTACCTTGGCCCCCACCCCCACTGGGTAGAGGTGGCTCCCCTAACATGCTCAAGAGTCCTTAGACATGTTATGCTGGGGCACTGTTTGCACAGTATGAGCATGGGTCACCAACAGTGCCCACCCCAACACTTGCATACAGCTTCATGTTATTGTCTTGCTCCCCCAATGGGGAGAGGTGGTTCCCCAAAGGTTGTCAAGTGCCCTTAGCCATGTTACTGCTGGAACACTGCCTGAAGAGTGTGACCGTGACTCACCAACAATCCCCACCCCAAGACAGGTGTGTAGTGCCATGTTATTGCCTTGCCCCCCCCCACTGGGGAGAAGTCATCCCCGTAATTGAGTCAAGGGTCCCTAGCCATGTTACTGCTGGAACACTGCCTGCAGAGCTTTACCATGGCTCATCAACTATGCCCACCCCAACACATGTGTGCAGCCCCATATTATTGTCTTGCACCCCCCTTGGAGAGGTGGGTTCCCTAACATGATCAAGCATCCCTAGCCACATTACTGCTGGCACACTGCCTGAAGAGTGTGACCATGGCTCACCAACAGTCCTCACCCCAACATATTTGTGCAGAGCCAAGTTATTGCCTTACCCTCTCCCATAAGAGATTGTTCCCCTAATGTGATCAAACATCCCTTACCATGTTACTGCTGGTGCACTGTATCCATGGGTCCAGAGGAAAACAACTGCAATGCATGCTTGCCACAATGTAGTACCTCAGTGACAACCCTTTCCCTCCAACCCTGATACTCTGTTTTGTAAGAGCATATGGGCAATATTACTTATACTGTATTTCTAAACATTTTGCATTCAGTATGTAACACATGATTGATTAATTGCATGTTTGTTAGATGTTCCTATGGAAACTGTATAATCATGCCTACCACATTTGAATGTCACTGTTGCAATGAGATAGATGAGGTCATGGACAAGTTTGCCAAGCACCACCTTGATGAGACATGCATCATAATACATTTTGGTTTTCAGGATGTCAGCCTACGTGATTGCATTCTGCAAATTGCTTATTACCAGATCAGACAAGAACATGGTAATCCAGATTCTTATAGATCCAAATGAGTAAGTATTATCTTTTATCATTACATATAGCCATCATTTGTCTGCATTACATTGGAACCTGTGTTGCGGATTGCCTTGGTGCCTCACAGTTCACTGGTCTGTGACTGTTTCATTGAGGGCTTATGCACTGCTGGGTGCAACAAGGTGGAGCCATGCTTGTATGGCTGAAGTTGTCCACAGTACCCAGTGAGGATGTAAGGTGCTCTGTGCAGAGAGTGACTGTGTGCATGTACATCCATTTATCCTTGGTGTGTCCACCACAGTGGGAACATGCAGACAACACTTTGATGTAACTGCTGTACATGTGCCTTTGGAATCTCATTTGTTTGTCATTAGCAAGGCTTTTACATAATATTTTCCTTCTTCTAAATACTCAAGACATACTGATTGATGTTATTGTATTACTTATAATGACCATCACAAGGCCAGAAATGAATCTCAGCTGCATAACCTACCAATATGTCATGCATTTACATTTATTGATGTTTAAATTATCTGTTACCCAATGTCATGCCATATCATTTTAATATAAAGTATTTTTTGTTATTCACATTCAATAGTAAATGTACATTTTTTTTTCTGGCTACCCAGTAGGAGGGAAGGGATTCTATGTTGCCTATTGTGAGATGGAAGCACAGTAATTTCTGCTTCTCAAATGTGAGGCATGCATCCATTCTCTCATGTATTTGAACATAATGCCATGGAAAGTATGACGGTGCTCTCCATTGAGTAATATAGGGGTCACCATGTACAGGGACATTATTAACCACCTTAGTCCTCAAACTTTTTACGTAATAAAATAATTACTATGATTGGTCTCAATCTGTAGATTGATGCAGCTGGTAGTTTCCTTATGATTCATTTTTAATCTCATTAAAAAAAGTTAAAGAACACAGGTATTTATAGAACAGAGTTCTCTGCCCCAAAGATGTCTTCATTCTAGTAATGCTAAAAGTCTGTAACTCAGATAAACGTGTACTAGCCTTGCCTGAATTTTTATTTATTTATTTCTTTATTGAAATGTTTCACCAGGAAGAGCACGCTGAACATCAAGTTGCTCTGTCCTCACGATGCATCCGGGGGGGGGGGTAATAGGGAGGAACACATGGACTACAATACAAACATAGAACAAATACCAAAGTAAGTTATTTACATAGTAAACAGTGCAAAGCATACAATTCACAAATTCATACATCAAGTAGCATTACAGCCAGTGGTGCAGTTTATACAGTGAAATACAAGGACTAACAGTGTAAAAATAACAAGACTGTACATGGAAGTGCAATAAAAGAAATACAATTTATGCATACTATGAAAGAGAAGTGCTCTATTATAAGGACATCTAGCAAGAACAGGAGAAAAGTATGCATTGCTTAGCCACAGGTACAGTTTACTGTGAGAAAGTTTGGTAGGACCAGTGAAATGGAGTGTGGGGTGGAAGAGAGATGTATCTGAGGAGGGAGGGCATTCCATAATTTAGGAAAGTGATGCGAGAAGACCATTTGTCCTACCGTAGTAGACCAGCTAAAAACTACTAGTTGCCGTGAGTCATAAGATCTGAGGGAATGGTCCAGTGGGGAGAGAATAGATAGGGAGGAAGTAAGGTATGGGGGGAGTGAACCAAGCCAAAGTTTAAACATGAATTTAGTGCAGTGGAGGTGGCGATGATTTACTAGCGAGGAGAAAGACAGGGAGTGGTAGAGAGAACAGTGGTGGGTGAGAGGAGAGGAAAGGCATCTAGTACAAAATGACAGAAGGAGTTATAAAGGGGATCCAATCTAGTTAGGGAAGATGTGGGAGCATCATAGTAGTCAAAAATAGGTAGTATCATCTTCTGGACTAATGCATGCCTGGCTGGTAGTGTCATGCAGCTACGGTTCCTGTATAATGCACCAAGCATGGGGTGCAACTTCTTTAGGATGGCATAAACATGTCCAGAGAAGTTGAGGTATTGGTTGAGTAAAACCTCCAAATACCTAAAGGAGGAGGTGTCCTCAATGACTGTCCTGTCTAGGATGTGGAAGGAGGAAAGGGAGGGGAGCCGAGATAGTCTCTGCCTAGTACCAAAGGTAATTGAGAATGTCTTCTTGACATTGAGTGAGAGTTGGTGGGAGCTGAACCAGAGCTGAACTCAATGAAAGTCATGTTGAAGTCTGGTTTCAACATCTGTGAGGGATTGGCCTGATGTGAAGAGAACCTTATCACTGGCGTACATATTTATAGAGGTGAATGTGCAGACTGCGGGAAGGCCATTTAGGAAAATTGAGAAAAGAATAGGGCCTGCCAGCCCAGTGGCGTAGAGGGCTGAGGCATCCGCGCCTTACCTCCTACCATGCCGGCAACCTGTGTTCATGGTGCGAGTGGGTCACCAGGGGTCAGCCAGGGAGGTAGAGGACTGAGTGTCTGGAGGACAGCTCTCCTCTCATGGGGTAGGGTATTGATGGAGTCCACTGACTATCTGTCCCCTAGTGGTGGCTGGCAGATGGCGCAATGGACCAAGATGAAAGGGGGTGGACGCGGGGCAGATGTCTGGCTTGCCATGCATGGAAGCATGTGAAGCTCAGCTATTGGTGTCATTGTATGCTGCTGCATAGGGATAGGAAGAAAAGTGAGGAAATATCCCAACCAGCGAGATGATGCTAGCCTCTCGCAGGTGCCGCACCTGGCTAGCTGGCACCTCGTGAAGAGCCAGAGGTGAGTCAAGTGGATGCTGGGGTGATGGGGCTGGTGGGCCAGTGGAAGGGGGCAGGTGAGGAGGGGGAGAAATATAATAAAAAAATTAAACAAAAGAAAAGGGTAGGTCCCAGTATAGAGCCCTGAGGTACTCCAGTGATGATAGGGAGAGGAGGAGATATGGCTTCCACTATTCTAACTGACTGGGTCCTGCCTACTGGGTAGGCTTTGAACCAACTAGTGGCAGAGTCTGCTAGGCTAGAAGAGGAGAGGGAGTCTAGATGAAGAGAATGAGAGACAGTGTCAAAAGCCTTTGCTAGGTTGACAAAAATGGCAGATATGATTTGACCACTGTCCATCCATGAGAGGATGGAATCAGTGACCCTAACAAGGGAGGTAATAGTGGAGTGATTCTTCAGGAGCCCTGATAGGAAGGGAGTGAGAAAGCTGGAATCAGAGAGGTAGGAAGTTAGTTGGGAGAGAACTAGATGTTCCTGTAGCTTAACGAGGGTGGGGGGGGGGGAGAGAGATGGGGAAATAGTTGGCAGGAGAGGAGGGTCGCCCCCTTTGGCAAGGGAAGGACAGCAGCATGTTTCCAGACATATGGGATAGATGCAGTGGTGAAAGAGCGGTTAAGTAGGTAGGATAGCAGAGCAGAAATATCAGGTGCTAATAGGTACATTAGTTTGGGATCCAAACCATCAGATGAACTGCCTTTGGAGGGGCTGAGGGCATACAGTGCCTCCGTGGTGGCAGCAGGTGTAATGTTAGCAAAAGAGAAGGAGGTAGATTCAGAGGGGAAAGCTGGTAGAAGGGGGTGAAGAGAGTGAGGGGTTAGAGGGAGGAGGTGGAGGCAAGGAGAATAGGAGAGCAGAAGCACAGAAGGTGAAATAAGAGTTAAATTCAGTGGCAACGCTGAGGTGATCAGCAACCTGGGTATTGCCTGGCTCCTGTGCCATCTCTATTTCTGCATCGCTTGTGGCTCCTCGATCGGACTGTGAGCAGGTGGGACATTGGGGTCCTGATTGGAATGTGGGCATTCCTGTTTGGTCTCCATACCCAAGGGCACCACCTCTGCAAATGGTCAGCAGGTGGTTGGGGCATCCCAGGAGTCCTATCCAACCCGGGTGGTGCTGTGCAATGCGAGGTCTATTGTGAACAAGACTGCCATTGTAGCAAACTTGGTGGGCACAGCGGACCTGACCTGCATCGCTGAAACCTGGCTGGATAGCAATGCTGGCCTGGTACTTGAGGCAGCAGTTCCAGCTGGGTATTCGGTGATACACCGCCCGAGATTGGATCGCAGGGTTGGGGGGGTTGCAGTCTGTTTCAAGACCGAATTGGATGTCACTAGTGTTACAGTTGAGGAGACCAGATTCTTCGAATATGTCATAGTGGCAGGTGGGGGCTATAGGATGGCGCTCGTTTATCGTCCACCCGGTGATGAGAAGCTATTCCTTAAGGAAGTGGTGGACTTCGTCGTCGACCTGGTATTTGAGTCGTCCAAGTTGATGGTGCTGGGTGACTTTAATGCCCGGATCGACGACGAACTCTCGTAATTTGGTCAGCACTTCCTCAAATTGATGCATTCATTGGGCCTCTCACAGGTGGTTACCTCTGCCACTCATAAATACGGCCATTCCCTGGATCTGGTCTTCCTGCTGGGGATGGAGGCCTCCGATGTGGGGGTGGAACCTGTCGAATGGTCTGACCATCACACTGTGAGATTAAATTTCCGCACTCCTCTGCGTAGGCCAACCCCTGTGGAGATGGTCAAGTACCACCCTTTATGGGATGTAACTCCCAAAGGCCTAACTGCGGTACTTGACCTATCAGAATTTCCTGGGATGATCTCAAATCCTGAAGTTTTGGTTCTAGCCTATAATAAGACCATTACCACTGCTTTGGATTCTATTGCTTCCACCCGTGTGCATCCTCTCTCCCTTCGCCCTCGAGCCCCCTGGTTTGACCGGAATCTGTGGGAGATGCGGCGACTAGGCACAGGTTGGAGAGGTGCTGGTGGAAATCTGGCTTAGATGCCAACCATCTTAGACTCCTAGAGCATTATAAACTCTATCAGTAAGCAATTACTCATAAGAAGGCAGTATTCCTGTCTGGAGAAATTGCTGCTGCACAGAACCGACCAGCCCAGCTCTTTCGAACCGTAGACAGGCTGTGCAACCCAGCCTGTCTACAGGTTCATCGAGCCTTTTCACAAATGCAGTGTGAGGAGCTTGCTCGATTCTTTGCAGATAAGGTGGTTGACATCAGGGCCGAGACTAGCACTGCACTCTCTATGGGAGTTGAGGTGGACCAGCCTGCGGCTACAAGCCCCCCGTTTGCCTGGAGTTCCTTTGAAAGACCAGAAATCGAAGATGTTATGGTGATTGTCCAGGGTATGCGCACCACATGCTGTAGTTTAGATCCGGGCCCCACTGCCCAGATTATGGGCTGTGGGGCGGTTATCATCCCGGTTCTAGCTAGGATAGTCTGGTGCTCCTTAGACTCTGGTGAATATCCCTGACCCTGATGGAAGCGGTGGTGACACCAGTGTTGAAAAAGGCTTCTCTGGACCCAGACTCCCTAGCCAACTACAGACCTATCTCGAACCTCCCCTTTGTGGGGAAGGTAATCGAGAAAGTGGTGGCAGCCCAGTTAGACAACCATCTATCCATCCATAACATCTACTACCCTCTTCAATCAGGTTTTTGAAAGAGGCATAGCACTGAGACTGTGCTGGTTCGGGAGCTCAATGATCTCCTGATGGCGAGAGACCAGAAAAAATGGTCCATTTTGGTCCTACTGGACTTGTCAGCAGCATATGGTGCGGGGGAAGGGGAAACCATCAGGGCCAGGATAAATGGTTCAGATAAGAGAGGGTTAAAGGGGACACCTATTCAGAGGGGGTTTGAGTTAAGTGGGCAAAATAGCAAGGGAGGCAGAAGGTGACAAGGGGGTCTCTAATAAGGCAGGAAGACTCCCGTGAAATTGTGATCATGAATAAAGTGGGGAAGGGGGGGCTGAGAGGGCATAGTGGAGGTAACCATAAGGATGATGGCGTTGTTAAGGTTCTGTTACTGGGAGACTCGATGATTAAGGGTATCCATTGGGAGGGACAGGGGGATGGATGCCATAGCCAGGTGAAGGTAGTGAGTATCTCTGGGCTGACAGTGCACAGAGCAAAGTTCATGGTGTATGAAATAGTTAGGGATTGTGGAGAAACCGGATTTCCTGGTGCATTTGGGAACTAATGATCTAGAGGAAATAGCATTATGAAATCAAGCAAGGTTCAAGAACTTGCCAGAGTCTGTCGGGATAATGGATGCAACATTTCCTTTTGGAGATATTGCCAGTACCAAAGGCCTCAGTGGAGAAAAAATGAAGCTCACAGAGGTTAATGAATGGCTCAGGAAGTGGGGTGAAGAGAATGGGTTGGGGTGTTAGGGAACTGGAATGGAGTTTGGGAGGATAAGGGACTATATGCCAAGGACAGGTTTCATCTTGCCCCATTAGGGAAGGAGATCCTTAAACAGGGGATGGCTGACTACATACAAGAAAGGTGGGGTTTAAACTGTAAGGGGGGGAAGGGATAAGGGAGGGGCTGACCAGAAGCCCTCCCCTCCAGATGAGGGGAGTAGCCTTCAAGCCCAAGGGGGGGAGGGGGGAAACAGACTGGAGGTGGAGGTTTCAGGAGGAGCAGGGGGAGGATGGAAGTATAAGGAATCTGGGTGGGGTTCGACAAAAAGGATCAGGGATAAGGGGTGGGGGTTAGTGTTAGTAAATGCCAGGAGTTTGGGAAACAAGTTGCCAGAGTTCCAGGCCATGCTGTTCGAGGCGGGGTGGATGTGGCGGCAGTCACGGAAATGTGGGCCAACAAAAACCATGACTGGGACCTAAATGCACGGGGGTACACTATGCTTAGGAAGGATAGAAAGGAGGGCAGAGGGGGTGGAGTGGCTATGTTCATTAGAGATGACATAGAAATTGCTATGGTAGAAGAGGCAGAGGAAGCGTGGAGGCCTTATGGGTCACCTTGATCCCCAGCAGGAGATAAGGTCAAGCTGGGTGTAGCACATAGGCCCCGGGATGAGTGATGTTCTAGAGGATGGTTTGCTGGACAACATCATTGCCCAGTGTGGTCCAAAAGGGGAAGGAGTGGTGTTGATGGGGGACCTAATATGCCAGGTACAAGCTGGGGAACCATGTCCTCTAAGGTGGCCAAGGAGCAGAGGCTGCTGGATGGCTTCCAGGATGTGTTCTTAACACAGCATGTGATGGAGCCCACAAGGAGGGCATGTCTTGGATGTGGTTCTGGCAGATGGGGATCTGGTAAGGGACATGGTTGTACAGGACCCCTGACTGGGAGTGACCACAATACTGTCTGGTTTCAAATAAGCATTGGGGGAGTGGGGGTGAGATCTAGGACACTGGCAGTGGACTTCAGGGGCAGACTTTATGGGCATGGAAATATTCTCAAGGATCACTTGAAGGGATTACCTCAACAACAAGTGTGGAAAGGAGATGGGAGGTCATAAAGCAGGGGACTTCATGAGGCAGTCAGGATCTGCGCTAAGTTGAAGCGTGAGGAAGCAAGGTCACATAACCATGCTGGTGGTCCAGTGAGGTCCAGGTAGCAGTCAGAGAAAAGAAGGCAGCTTACAAAAATATAAAACAACAAGAGAGGATAGGGATAGGAAATGTACCAGCTTGCATCTAGAAAAGTCACCCGTGATGGTGAGGGAGCAAAGTCCAGTAAAGAGCATCGGCTGGCACAGGGATACATGGAGAAAAGGGGTTCTTCCGGCATTATGGGGAGCGGAGAAAACTAAGGCCATCTCAGAGATTGAGAACAGAAGGAGGGTGGGTGGAAGGCGAGGGACCAGGAGGATGGACATCTACAAAGCAAGGCACAAAGGGATAGAAGGGCAGGGAGGGATCAGGGAGCAGCAGAAATGGAAGCAAAAGGGAGGGAAAGGTACCCCAGGGGTGTCACATCTGGATAAGGGTAAAAAGACCAGTAAGGTGGAGGGGACAGATGATGCCATCCCCACCAAAAGGGTGTGGTTTGCCCTCAAGGCCCTAAAGAAAGACAAATCTCCTGGGCGGATGGCATTCATCCGAGAGTACTATCGGAATTGGCGGACATACTGGCTGCACCCTGGTGGAGCTTTTCAACAGGTCACTTGAGACAGGGAGGGTACCTAGGGATTGGCGAGAGGCACATGTGGTACCAATCCATAAAGAGGTCGAAGGAAGTACCAGGAAACTATAGACCCATCAGTTTAACCTCGGTGGTGGGAAAAATTAATGGGCGTATACTAAAGGAACGATTGGGGGTTTACTTGGAGGAGTGGGAGGTCTGGATAGTCGGCAGCATGGGTTTGTGCCAGGTAGATCATGTCAAACCAACCTTGTGGAGTTCTATGAATGGGTAACATCAGAACTGGATAGGGGTAAGCCTGTGGATGTATTTCTTGGACTTCAGCAAGGCGTTGACTCTGTCCCCCACAATGGTCTGGTGGAGAAACTGATGGGGTTAGGAGTAGGCCCTTTGATGGTCAGATGGATTGAAAACTGGATAGCTGGACGCACTCAGAGAGTAGTGGTCTGTGGGGAGCTCTCGAACCCTACAGAGGTTGGTAGTAGAGGTACCACAGGGCTCGGTCCTGGGTCCAATCCTGTTTAATGCATACATATCAGACATCAGGGATGGTATAGGGTGTGAAATGAGTCTCTTCTGGATGACCCAAGATGGGAGCAGTAGTTGAGGGAGAAGAGGGAGGTTGGCCCTGCAAGGGGACCTGGACACCCTGGAAAGCTGGGCTCACACATGGAAATAAATTTCAATATCACCAAGTGCAAGGTGTTGCATCTTGGCCGGAAACCTAAACACAGGTACACCCTGGGAGGGAGGTGCTGGAAGCCTCAACAGGGAAAAAGACCTAGGGGTCATGGTGGATACATGTATGAATAACACTGAGCAGTGCGAGGAGCAGCTAGCAAGGCAAACAGGATGTTGGGATGCATCATAGGGGATCACCTCTAGGAGCAAGGAAGTGATTCTGCCACTGTACAATGGACTGGTTAGACCACACCTTGAGTACTGTGTACAGTACTGAGACCACACTTGAAGAGGACATACAGCTCCTGGAGAGGGTACAGAGGAGGGCAACAAAGATGATACGAGGGCTAGGGGATTTGACTTACGAGGACAGACTTGAGGAGCTCTGCCTGTTTTCATTGGAGGAGAGGAGAGACAGGGGACATGATTGAGGTCTCAAGTACCCCAAGGGAATAAATAGGGTAAACATGGAGGGATCTTTAGACTAAAGCAGGGAGGCATCACCCAGAGGGCATGGTTTGAAGTTGGAAGGTGGAAGGGTGAGGGGAAAAGAGGAGGAGGTTTTTCACTGAGAGGGTGGTGGACCCTTGGAATGCTCTGCCTGGTGAGCTGGTTCAGAGATCCACAGTGGAGAGCTTTAAGAGAGGTGGGACAGACACAGAAAGTGGATGTATCAGATGATAGCCTGTCCCGGGGTGGGATGGATGATAGGGTTTCTGGAGCACAAGGGATGGGAGGTCTCTGCACCCAACTAAGGATCTAGGTTCGAGTAGACTGATAGACCATAAGGCCTAATCTGCTGGCAAATAGTATGTTAGTATGTTAGTATATGACACCGTAGACCATGTGGTGCTGCTTGAGTGCCTGAGATGCATCTGTGGGCTGTCGGGTTTGGTACACGGATGGTTTACTTCCTTCCTCACAGGTAGAACGCAGAGGGTGGTATCGGGGATATTTTCCTCCGATCCTACTTCTCTGTCCTGTGGGGTGCCTCAGGGCTCTGTGCTGTCCCCCATGTTGTTTGTGGTGTACATGCTTCCCCTCGGAGACATTGTAAGATGATATGGAATGGAGTTTCATTGCTATGCCGATGATACCAAGCTCTATCTGTCTTTTGCACCTGACCAGAATAGAGCACTCTCAGTGTTTAACAACTGTCTCAGCAAGATCCAGGGTTGGATGAGGTCCAGCTGGTTGAAGTTGAATTCCAGGAAGAGGGAGGTGATGGTTGTGGATCCTGGTTGCTGGATTGAGGGGTTGGGGGCAAATGCAAACCTCAGGTTTATTCTTGGGGGATGTTGAGCTCCCTGCTTCCGAATGGGTGCGTGACCTAAGGGTGATCCTTGACGATTGGCTGACATTGCGTGCGCAGGTGTCGGCAGTTAAGGTATCCTTTTACCATCTAAGGAACATCGCTAGTATCAAGCACCTTGTTCCATCCGGCGACCTGCCCACGCTGATCCACGTCTTTGTGACCTCACATTTGGACTACTGCAATTCCCTTTACTTTGGGCTTCCTGGGGTTGATATCTGCCGCTTGCAGCTACTGCAGAACTCAGCTGCCCAGTTGTTAATTAGGACTTCTCGTTCCTCCCATATTACACTGGTGCTGCGGGATCTACACTGGCTGCCGGTTCAGTGGCAGATCACCTTTAAAATCAGATTACTGACATATAAAGCCCTACATGGTCTGGGCCTGGACTACCTGAAAGATCTTCTGGTTCCTTACCTTCCGACGCGGCTACTCCGCTCAGCCAATGAGGGGTTGCTGGAGATTCCGAGGGTAGTCTTAAAATCTTCCGGCGCACAAGCTTTTATGTTCGTTGTGCTGACCCTCTGGAATTCTCTACCCCATTGGATTAGAGAGTGCATGACGGTGAAGGGTTTTAAAAGGTTTAAAATCCTTTTTATGGAAAAAGGCTTTTGGAGATGACGTGGACACTGACTGATGTTGTGTATTTTAATCTTGATTTTAATTGTTTTATGATGTATTATATGTTGTTATTTTATTGTAATGCGCCTTGATTTTAGAAAGGTGCAACAGAAATAAAGATAAAGATTATTATTGCCTAGTAATGTGATGTGGCAAGAGTGGCTCTTCTTTGTCTTTCCGATCTTCTTTCTCTGTGAAGATATTTAAGGGGGTACCGGTGCTGGAGCAGGTTGTTTAGCTGATAATTACTTTATTTATTTGCTTATTTATTTATTTAATAGCATAAAGACTGATATTCTGAGCCTCTAAATCTCCTTGAATGTGCTTTGCTGCTGAGAATGCAGCATTGGGGGGGGGGGTGCTGTGCATAGTGCCTCTCCAAAGTTATCAGGCTGCATATTAACTGCCTGTGTTCATTCTGCCTCTGTGCCTTATAAAATGGCAGGGTAATTAGCCATATATGCTGACTTAGCAGCTATATCTGCCTCTGGTGGCACAATCTAATGAATCAGAGCCTTTCTTCACCACTAACTCCATACAGTGCTGCTTGGAATGAACTACGGGTGTGTTCCTGCATTGCGCATGCGCTGTCAGGGATCGGGTGTGCATGCACAAGGTTCCTGGCATTCCACGAGCTAGTCACCATTTTAAGATGGTGCCTGTGTCTGTAGAGCTACAGTCTAGAGCTCAGATCTCATGGCCAGGGGTTCTAATGTGGCAGGGGAGTCCTGGGATTAGCTGTGGCAGGTCAACCGACATTGGGTCCACCGGAGGTTTTGTGCATGTGATGGGATGCAGTACCTGGGCAAGCTTGCAGAAGTCTCAGGAGCCTGAACTGATCCGTGCACCTCTGAATGCACAGCCGTAAGGTAAGGTGCTACTGTGGGGTAATTGGGAGGCACTAACCTAATGCTTCAGCCTGGCCCACTCGGAAGGGGACCTGGCCCTCATTAGGGGAACTGGAGCCGCTCGCAAGGGGCTCTCGGACCAGAAGTAGCATACTAGAGTTTGCGGGAGTGACGTTAAGGCAGTATCGCTGTGTGGTCTGTAGTGAAGGCAGTTTTTCTTTTATTGCAGAAGTGATAGAAGCAGGTATGATGGGGAGATCACATGATGTCTTCTTCCTAAGCGAACACGTTGTGCTCTCGCTCCCACCTCATTGGTATAAATATCTCCTAAACTAAGTAGATCGCTCATCAGGTATTTAAACTCTACCACATCTTTAATCTCTTTGCACCTGGGAAGTACCTGGATGCTGACTTGCATGGAATAAACAGTTTAAACTGTAAGAAATTGAGGCCAGAATGAAACAGGCCCTCCCATCTAGAACGCTGGCTACTACCCCAGATAAACAATCGAAAAGGGCCAAAATGCAAAGCGCAGTCACTGGTAAGAGCTCCCAATCTGCTATGGCTGTAGCTCTGCTTTCAGAAGATAGATGCCTATCTGAAATGGCTCCGCTTAAGGTGGCCTTTACAAAATTTGCATCTGACCTAAAATCTATAAAATCAGAGCTGAAAGACACAAATAAGGCACTTTTGGATGTCTCAGCCCACATGTCCTCACTAGAATCATGGCAGTCTCGAATGGAACCAGAAATTACTTCTATCAGGCATAAAATACACAAACTGGAGTTAAAACTGGAAGATCTAGAAGGCTGAAACAGGTGTAACAACCTGGTAATTTTCGGTCTTCCAGAAGAAGTGGAGGGCCATTCTTCTGTCATCTTTGCTCAAAAATTGCTCAGCAAAATAGCTGGCCCCCACCACACTCAATGGCCTATGCAGTCGAAAGGGCCCACAGATCCCTAAGGCCCAGACCTCCTCCTGGTGCAAAACCTAGGCCATTTATCCTGCAACTGATGAGTTACATCGATTGCCAACATGTCCTGTCAGCAATCAAAGATCTTCATGAAGTTAAATGGGAGGACTCTCTGATCCAGTTTTCCCAAGATTTACCAGTGGCCACATGCCAAAAATGGTCTGAGTACCATCCCTCTGTCACCAAATTTATTGCCGCTGGGATAAAATTCCAGATGCTCTATCCAGACAGGTTATCTGTCTTATACCTAGGCAGCTGGAAAAGATTTGAAAATGCTGATCAGGCTGCAAAAGAGCTTACAACTCTCTTCCCTGACCTTTTCATCTCACGCTGAAGCTTCATCATCAGCATTTTTTTTTAAGTTACCTTGGGTGCAATGTTTTGATTGCAATTGAATGCTCCTGTCGATTGCTCAGAGGAGAAGTTTATTCTGTGTGTGCTTCCGGTTATATGGTTTTGCTTTTTGGATCCGTGGGTTTCGGGTCCTGTTTTTCTCTTTGCTGGAGTTTGGTCGATCCCGTGCTGAAGCACTTGTCAAAGATCCCATCTCTGACCTGGCTGCCTGTCCTCTGGGAACTACATCAGACTACTGGGCAGAATGAAGAGCCCGGGAAAGACTCTCTTATTTGCTTACTCAGCCTTGGTTGCTGCTCCCTTTCAAGATAGTGCAAGTGGTTTCCATCTGTATGAAAGTGCGCACAGTCGCTCAGCTGCTGCACGATTGCCCAGATTTTCCAAGCTGCATTTGAACAGTGTCGTCACTATGGAGTCTGAAGATTTACCTGTATGGTAATAAATATAACTCCCTCTGGCTGTCAATAAAATGTGGCTTGTCGAATTCTAACTTTCATTCATGGATAATGTAAATCGGGCATGCTATGCCCTGACTCATGACCAATTCCAAAATTTGATTTTATTTTTTGGGTTTCAAACATATTTCTGTTTACAACAAAGGTTGTCCACTGAATACTGGCTTGGTCATGTGGCTTTTCTTTTTTGAAGGCATTTGGACATAACTTTTTAATTTTTTTATGCCAAGTTACATCTCTGTTAAGAACTTTAATGAAGGGCTCTTTAATATGCTACTAGAACATAGGGGTATTATGGGTTTGGTTTAGACAGTCTTTCATTAACTAGTGATTAATTAAGGACTACACATGGTAGTATTGTTTTAGTATTAATCTTATAGTTAATTAGTGTTCACTGATAGTATGTAGGTATTGAGTTTAACTAAAGTACCTGTTTTTTGATTTTGGATAACTGATGATTGTTAATGTCTAGCTGTTGGGGAAGCAGTCATGAATCAGATATTGGGGTTTGAACCTCCTAAATCATTATCCCAGTCAGGGAATTTTCTCATCTTAGTTTCTAAACATATGTTGTGGGGTTCAGGGCTGGGTCCTCAAGGTCCTGGCTATGCGGACGTAAGTATCTTGGGTCGGGGGGGCAGGGGGAGGAAGGCCAACAATAAAGGGGTTGTCTGTCACTGAGAAGGTGTCATTTATTGTTATCTTAGATATCCAGGACTGGTTGTTTCCCGATATCTCATATCCTACTCTCCTATATCTCACAAATCCTCATGGCTGGCCTTAAATACTGTTCCTGGAATATAAAAGGGGCTCAGACTCCAGCCAAGTGAACCAAAGTTCTACTCCACCTCGAAAGTTTGCAAATTGATGTAGCTTTTTTGCAAGAAACACATCTCCTGGCCAATCATATTCATTATTTATGTAGAAACTGGGTGGGTCAGATGTTCGGTTCTGGTATTGATTCCCGTCGATGAGGGATTGCCATCATGATAGCCCACAGAATTCCATTTCGCCTCATACAACAAATTGCTTACCCAGGTGGTAGATTTGTTTTTCTGAGGGCCCTTCTGGGCCATTCTGAACTGGTTTTAGGATCCATCTAAAGACCTAACAGTGAATACCCAGAATTTTTGCAAACGTTATGACTATTATTGCCCCTTGGACCATGTTTCTAATAGTCCTGGGTGAAGATGGAAACAGGTATTATCTAACAAACTAGATAGATCTGGTCAGGTCCAGCAAAAACTATCACTGGGACAAAAAGCTCTACATGAGTTAATGCACTCCCTTGGCCTCATAGACCCTTGGAGGCTTACGTACCCAGACAGTAAAGAGATCTCATTTCACTCCCTTCCCCATCACTCCTTTTCCCAGATAGACTGTCTTCTTATGACAGTTGATCACCTTCAAGGGGTTTCCAAGGTCTATTACTCTTCTAAGGTTATCTCAGACCATCACATAGCCCACCTTCACTTAGATCTTTCTCCCAATATACATAGAGATAGAATCTGGATATTGAACAATCAACTTCTGAAATCTGAAGAACAAATACAACTTCTCTAAACATTCATTTCTAATTTTATAGAAATTAACACCCCATCCATGCTCAAAAAAGATTTTCTGTGAGGGTCCCTGAAGCGTGCACTGAGAGGCGAATTAATTTGTCTAGCGACTAAGCACAAGAAGCAGAGAGTCACAGCTCTCTCGTCAATCTTGGCCCAGATAGAAGACCAGGAGAGACATCTCCTTCCTTCTGCCCCTATAGAAGAGTGGGAAAAAGTGGAATCTCTTTGTGACCAATACAACCAATTACTAGTGGAAAAGGCTGAATTCCTTATGCTCTGCTCTAAAATATCCTATTTTGATCATGGGGAAAGGGCAGGGAAACTCATGGCCCTTCGTCTTCGTACTCAAGTAGCTGATAGAATAGTCACCTCTATCTACTTGAATTCGGGTGATCTTCTCACCTCTCCCCCAGATATTGTGAATGCATTCCAAGACTATTATCGGCAACTATACTCCACCTCTGCACTCCTCTCCTTGTCCCAACAATTCGACAGCTTCATCCAAGACATTGATCTCCGATTGCTATCAGACTCCCAGATAAATATCCTGAAAGCTCCTATTACATTAGCAGAAGTTTGTGATGCCATAGACTCCCTTTCCCTGGATAAATCACCTGGCCCAGACAGTTTTGCCACAAACTTTTATAAAATACTTAAAGAGAAAATTGCACGCATTCTCTTAGACACCTTTCACTACATCTTTAAGAAAGGCATATCGGATACCTCTCTGACCAGGGCCATTATAATTGTTCTTCCCAAACCTGGCAAAGACCCTCTCTTTATTCCCAACTATAGGCCAATCTTCCTAATCAATGTGAATCTCAAGATTCTTGCTAAAATCCTCTCCTCCAGATTAGGCCAGGTTTGGGATTCCCTTATAAGTATAGAGCAGGTAGGGTTTGTAAAAGGGAGGCTTTCATCTGACCACCTCAGGAAAATAGCATACCTCTCTTCTGTGTCCAGAGACTCATCTGCACCGGTGGCCCTTGTTTCCCTGGATGCAGAAGAAGCTTTCGATAGGGTGTCTTGGGACTATCTCTTTACGTTACTACCTAGGTATCATTTCCCGATGGAATTCATACAATGGGTTAAAATTTTGTACACTTTTCCATCTGCCCATATTCAATGTAATGGTGTTTTCTCTACTTCCTTCACTTTATTTCAGGGTACCCGCCAAGGTTGTTCCCGTCCCCCTTCCTCTTTAACCTGTATTTAGAACCCCTTATCAGGAAAATTAAAAACTCAGCACTCATATCTGGTATACCAATAAGTAAAACGGAATACAAAATCTCTGCTTATGCAGATGATAAACTCCTCCATATCTCTAACCCCCACCCAATCTCTATCTGCTGCCTTTCACATCATATCCCAGTTGAGGCAATCTCAAACTATAAGTTAAACGTGGGAAAAACAGAAGTTCACCCCCTCAATAAATACACAGTGAGGACCGATATTGAACATTTGGGCCTACACTGGAACACCGATAAATTCAAATATCTAGGGTTTTACCTTCACCCCTCCTCCCATATCATGAAAAAACTCAATTTAGATGTTCTAGTTAATATATTAACAGATGAGTTTAGACGCTGGTCTAAATTACCTCTTTCTATATGGGGACGCATGAGTATAATAAAAATGAATGTACTACCCCGTGTTTTATATCCCCTACAAATGTTCAGTTGGGCTCTCCCGTCATCATGGTTCTTGCAGATACAGAGAATTCTCAGCACTTTTATATGGGTAGGGAAAAAAGTTAGATGGAATTACCTTAAGCTTACACATCAAAAAATTGACAGTGGTCTTCAAGTCCCTAATTTTTACATATATTATTTAGCTACTCACTTGGCCAGAATAAGATACTGGATACAACCCCCCGAGAATAGTCTAGACTCCACATATTGTCCCTCCTGGGTCAGGATCGTGCATGCACTCTGTTCTGAAAAAGGCATTGATCCCAAGGCCCTTCCTTTCATTACCAGGAAGAGCCTTCCTAAATCCCTACAGGATACACCACTTAGCTCTCTACTTCATACACATTATCAACTAATCACTCTCCTCAAAGCAGATGCATATAGAGATACTGCCCAACCCTTATTTTCAAGCCCTAATCTTCTATTTTTGGTTAAGTTAATTAAACCTCACCTTTTTTGGCCGAACATGGGTGTTGAAAGAGTGGGCCAGTTGGTTCAGGAAAAAAAACTGCTCTCCTATAAAGCAGCCACTCACCTTTTCAACTGGCCTACTACACATGTTTTCAAATACTTTCAGATATCCCACCTGATGACACATCATTTTGGCTCAGGGGCTTGGGACAGCCTCTTTATGTCTGTTTTGCTCCCATACACTAGCTCCATTCCCTCATCTCATGCAATATCCTAGTCATACAAATTCCTTTTAACAAAAGTTGCTACTCCGGAAGGTCAGAAGTTCTACTGGTGGGATAATATCTTATCACTGACTCCCCCTTCCAGGATTTGGTCTAATATTTGGAATCACTTATATAAATATATTAAGTGGGACAGATACAGACTCATGCAATTTCATATTAATCATAAGCTATATTATACGCCGCTAAAACTCCACCAAATGGGAGTTTTATCTTCTAACCAATGCCCTAAATGTCAACAAGCACCTGCTGACCTACTCCATATTTTATGGTCCTGTGATAAAATGAGTCCTTTTTGGCACAGCATTCAAAATCATCTTGACCCACTACTCACACTGTCCGATAACTTCAACACAGAAATTTGCATCTTGGGTGATTATGCACACTTACAAGGGTGTCAACAGAGAGCGCACATGGCCTTAATTTCAGCCTGTGCTAAGAAAGTAATTTTGAGGCATTGGCTTGAATCAACTACCCCGCCCGCCTATGTGGAATAGTTTAAGGAAATCATGTTTGCCTTACAAGCAGAGCTCATCATTGCAGGAGCTACTAACAGAATGGACAATTATGAATTAAGATGGGAACCACTGTATACTCTTAAATCGATTAAGTAGACCCCAGTCACTCTTACATCCCTTTTTAAAGACAATTACATCCTCTGGATGTACAGTACATGTCACATTAAACTGTTTCTTAAATGAGTTGTTTTAGCATTTCTGACTGAGTTGCATAAGTGTTGCTGGATCCAGAACAAAGCCCTGCACAAACTGTTTCTTAAGAGTTAAAATTCAGTTTTGCATTGCATTGTAACAGGACTGCTGTAGCAATCCAAATGAGTTGCAAAAACGTTTGACAAACATTGCTCTTGAGCTGGTTATGCATTAAAAAACCAACAGTACTAGTTGCCAATGCATTGCCAACTGTAAAAAACAATGCTAAACCAACTCATTGGTGGAACAGTTTAATGTGACTTGTACTGTAATCTCCAAACCCATCTTTTATTACTGCATTTCTTTACAACCTTCCTTATTTAACAGCAAGTGGCAGACTGGGGTGGGTTGGGAGGAAGAGGGAGGGGAGGAGGTGGGTGGGATACAGACAACAATAACATACTTTAGGATTTCCTATACTATAATCCATCCCCCAAGTGCTACACATTATGTATTAGTATTCTACTAGTTGAATTCTGCTCCAGCATTATCATGTTGTCAGTATTGGTTGTTGTTAATATTTCAAAATGATAAAGCTTATTAAATGAAAAAAATAAACAGGTACGACTTATTTCAACAGTGCTGACCCTGCTATTATACCATAATGGAGATTTGAGTTCTACAACAACACGAGTATTATGCCTTTTTTCCACTGAGACTGGTCATGTAAATAAAAGGCTCACCAATGATGACCCTGCAGTTAACTATATTGGAGCCTTTGTATCATGCTGAGAACAAGCGTTATACATTCTTGCCTTCTGAGATTCAAGCAAACAAGGGGTTCTGAGACAAATTATTCTGTTAACCAGAGTCATCTTGCTCAACACACTAGGAAACTATCAGATTGGAAGAGTTTCTGATTTATAAAACTAGTATATGAATTACATTTCCCAACAAAACCAATGAACTAGCTCTGAGCAGTGGATATAAGTTACTGTAATATGCATTGGTTAAGGGTTAATTTATAAGCTTGCTTGCAGTTCCAGCAGCAAGTTCTGATCAACCATATTTTTCTAGAGTTACTTCTCTTGCTGAATATATAAGATTTCTAGGTTGCATTGCAGAGCAGTCATTATTTACAACAAGTACCCTGCTTATGATCCATTTAGGTTTAACACTCATAGCATTTTAATGTGAAATAGGCTCCTACCTTAATTGATGTGTTTTGGAGCTAGGTGAAATGCTTGCAACCTCTGCAATGCACATGACTGAACTGGAGAACTGTGGTAAGGAACTGGACCTAGGCAGATCAGATTTTGAATCTGGTCACGTGCATTTTCAGCCTATGATGTGGACGTAACCCCAAAAGTAATGGACAGGGGGATGCTGTAAGGTGATGCAATATGCAATGTTTATTTTAAGAAGGGGTTTTGGTGAGGGGGGATGAGAAAAGGGATTGAATAATGTTCCAGAATTTGTATGGATTATTTATGTTGGACTGGAAGGTCGAGCAGATGTAGTCTGATTTAGCTAGGCTAATGACTTTCATACATTTGTTGCTCAGAGACCAGTAGATGTCATGGGTGTGGGGGAGCATGGTAAATTTATACATTTTCCAGGCTTGATCCCTGGCCCTTTGACATGCTAGAAGATCAGGGGTAATCCACAGGAGGTGGTTGCCTCTCACCCTTGTACACCTTAGGGGAGCATGTTTGTTCAAGACTTTAAGAAATTTTGATTGAAAATAGGCATTCGCAGTGTCTATAGAGTTCAGTGTGACTATCGGCTCCCAGTTAGCATAGGCCAGATCCTGGAGGAGGGGAGCAAGGTTCAATGATTTGTACAAGTGGAATAGGAGCATTTTGGGTGGGGGGCTTTAGTTCTGTGTATTTTACGTACCATGAAGATCACATGGTGGTCGCTAATGGCATCTGGTAGTATGCCAGATTTAATTACCCTGTGGGGGTGGGATGTGAGGGCCCAGTCAATAAAGAAGTGGTAACTGGACTTATGGTTCATGCAGGTGGGTTCTAAAATGAGTTGTGACAAGTTAAGGGCAGAGATATCATTACGTATTTTAATAGAGGAGGTGGTTAACCAATTTAGGTTGAAATCACCCATTATATAAGTTACACCTGCTGGAGTAAGTGAGGTAATGGTACTTATAAGATCTGAGACAGCAGTGGGGAGGAGGCCAGGGTGGCAGTACGCACCCACTACATATATGGGTACTGAGAAAGGAAGGGAGAGTTTTAGAATTAAAACCTCATATGCTTTAGGGACAGAGAAGGCAAGGTTGCTGGTGAATTGAATAGAAGAGGAGACATAAATTGCTACCCCTCCACCCCTGTTGGGACGGCCTTGGAGTGAGATAATGTATCCGGGAATTGAGATGACGGGGTTCCCTATTTTGTTACTTAATCATGTTATGGACAGGATGATTATATCAGGGGTAAAGTGAGGCAATTAGAGGTTGAAGTAAGTCAATTTTAGGGAGCAAGCTACGGATGTTTAGATGCAGGCTTCTTAGGTCATGGGGCAGGATAAGGGGGTTATTTGAGGATGGGCCAGCAAATGCAGGCATTGTTGGTGGGGTACCTGTGGGGAATGGTCCAGGATTGGGGTTTATGTCTCCCAAGGATAAGAGTAGTAGCGCTATGACCAGGAAGTAGATTTTTGCAGTCCTATACCAGGGTGGGGATCTAATTAGGGAAGTGGTAGGTAGAAGAAGGTGGGAGGCGGGATGTTGAAATTTTAATATGTGTAGTAAGGTGAAGTAGGTTGGTATAGGTAGAAGAGATGTGCTGGGTCATATGGGGTAATGCTAACAAGGACTGGAGAAGGGGTATTTGCCCGGTTGAAAAGATGTGGGAGGAATAAAGAGGGGCAGAAGGGGTCAGACATCATAGGTGAGGGAACAGGGGTAAGGGTGAGGAGAGGAAGACAGAGTACCAAGAGGCTACAGTAAAGTGCCATGTATGGGGAAAAATACATATCACAGGGAGACATGTTAGCAGCCTAGATTGTGTCAGTAGGGAGACTAGACAGTGAATGAATAATTGTTAAAAAACTTTGGTACCTTCTTTAAAATTCCTCTTTTTCTCCAATTTCGTTAATTGATACTGAAATCTTAGGTCCAAAGAAAGCTAACCTGTTTTATTTAAAAGGGCACAATGATGTGCTCCATGAGGCATTTGTGTGGCGAAGCATGCAATTTGATTCAGCAGAATCCTAACCCTGCACAGAAGCCCTTCATGTGCAGAATAGTAGAAAAGCATTCCATAATCCACCACGAGGATTAAAAAACTCTGAGCAAGGAGCTGTCTTATATCAGGTAACAAAATTGAATTTATTCTCTAAAGAGCCCCCAACCTTTGGTGAATCACCTTGATCATCTGTGTTATATGTACTTCATAAGAACATACAAACATCCGAAAACGCCAGCAGAAACAGGCCTCATGGTCTATCGAGTCTGCTCAATTGTGCAGCTAGCCCCTCAACTTGCAGCTACCCCATAAACCCAAATATTGAAAAGAATCAACCTGTTCTGTTACTTTGCCACTAACAGTATGCAGAGCCAGAGCAGGTCCATCTCCTATTTTTTTCCTACGGCTACTGAAAAGTATGGACTTGTTATATTTTTTTCATTCAAGACCAATTTGTTATTTACAAACTAATGTTAAATAAGATTATAATCAAAATCTAAATTGGATTGGACAGTGTTGAAACTAGGTCCACTCGTGAGGACCACCACATCAGCAGCATAAAGAGACATTTGTGAAGTGGTACAGGTCAAATGTAAAGAATTCAAAAAAAGACTAAACAGTAAAGGACCCAGAATAGACCACTGAGGTACACCCAGTGATATAGAAGATGGTGAAGAACATATACCATTAATTCTGGTCACCTGGGAATACTGACCCAGGTCATTCTGACGCAAATCAACTACCCCTCCTGACATCACAAGTTTTAAAAGAGATGACAAGAGTAATCCATGACTGACCAAATTGAATGCCTTGGTGAGGTCCACAAACACTACAGCCACACAATGACCGTTGTTTAAAGCGGTATCCAGCGATATGGGCAAGTCAAATTGAACGACTCAGCTTGACTGCCCATGAAATGAGAGAGCTTGATATGTTAGTGAGGCATGGTTAGAGCAACAGTACTGGAAGCGGAACAGTGAGTGATGTATACAGTGACTGTGAGAAGGAGCTGTAGGGAATGACTTCATGGGAGGTAGTCTGGCCAGGCATTTCTGAGGTGGCCATCTGGTCTAGTGGTGAGTGTGCATGCTTACAGTGTGAGAGGGCTTGAGTTCAGAGCTGGCCATAGGTGGGTAAAAATATTTTGTAGTATTTATGTGTTGGGCACTTGAACATATTTTTTACTGTTCCCCATTTACTGGTTGCATGCTCTGCAGTCCGTTCTGATGCCTTTGGTCTCCCTCCCTCCAAATTGACCCCTTCCTAGTCATCTCCTGTGCTCCAGTGTCAGGCTCTTCCTGTAGTTGGTTATATTAGTAAAAGGGGGTGTGGGGGGCAAAGCCCCCTGCATGGGATTTGCGGGGTCACAGCCCCCCACATTAAAAGAGTGGTCAGTTTAGCACCTCAAGCATGTGTTGCAAGCCTTGGTGCTTTTAGCTCCGCTGTTGTGTAAGGTCACCATTTCTGTTATCGACAATGTGTACTTACCCTTTTGTCTCTTGCTGTGATTTCTTCACTCTTATGACATGGAACCATCTAAAGCCATGTGAACTGCATTCATGAACCCCACCAAAGCAGTCATGATGCTGTGTTCTGGTCAAAAACCATGCTGCACAGGTGTTAGTACATCATATTTTTGCAGGTATTCAAACATCTGATCATAAACCACATGTTCCAAGACATTACGTAGAGGTGATAATAAGGAAATGGGGTGGTAGTTCTTTACATCAGCAGAATCACCTGATTGAAAGACCAGGACTACTATAACACCATTCAAATAGTCAGAAAAGAAGAATGACAAAGAGATAAATTAAAAATAGTTTAAGGAAAACAAAGAATATCTGTGGTGATCCTCATGAGCCAATTGTCAACACTGTCAGTTCCCACAAATGGTCTGGGGTCGAGCTTTAAAAGATATTTCAAGACTTCATCAATATGATGGTAAGGCATTTTACAGGTCCCTTTCGGTACTTTTTTACAATATTTTGTTGTGGCTGTTTAACTAAGGTGAGGCCACTGGTCAAAGAGCGACATCCTTGTTACTGTTGCGCAGCTCAGGATTGGTAGAAAGGTTTACTTCACTACTCTAAAAATTGTGTTTCAATGCTAAGACCCAAGGTGAACTGTTGTCATGGATGGGTACTGCTCTGCGAGCACCTTACTTCATACCATCCTGTTGACCCGTGTTTGGGAATGTACATGATTTGGTGTGTTAGGTGGTTTGGGTTGGGGGAGAGTTGACCATCTGGAGGACAGCTGTCCTCCATAGGTGAGTGCCTTCCCTGTGACTGTGTGCTCCACCACTCTGGAGGAATGCACCTTTCAGGACACATGAGTTGCATAGCGTGGGAGCCTCCATGTCCATGTCATGTGCGGAGGCAGAGGTCACATAGTATGCTCACAGTATGTTATTGAAGTGCACAGGATATTTTGCACCAGTTGGAGAACAGGGTTTAAGAAGCAATGTGTGTCACACTGCAGGCTGCTGTGCATATCGAGGCCTGTGTCACATCTGTAGTTGTGGGGTGGGTAGATACACCCTCCTCTGGGGCCTTCAGCCAACTCTGGCTGCAAAGGGGTCGGTGTTGGGTGGGGTGGTGGATACCTGGATGCAAGAAGAAGTTTGAAAGGGCTGCAGTCCAAGGAAACATAGTTGAAGGAAAGTGACCATCCTGGCAGTGTGAGTAACAAGGTATATTGCACAAAAATGGTTGAAAAGTGACCCCAGTAGCATGGGGTATGTAACAAGCCCCACCTAATATCCTTACTGTAACACCTTTATAAGTGACATCACATGGGTGTTTCTCCATATCTAAAACTGTAATAGATGGGACAGTTGCCCCAGAGGAAACAAAAGATGCAACCTTCCATCCCTCTTTACTGCCACCCACTTATGGAGCAACAAAGTTAGTTGTGGGTAAGGATCCAGTGGTATTTTTTGGGGGTGGGTGGGGCTGATCACATTTCAGTAAAGGTGCTGTAGCAACCCATTGGTGTGCTTCTTGAGTACCATGATGAATTTCATATTGTGACATCATATAATCTGCTGCAGTGGGAAGCTGTATGACTAGAACATCAGCATGCATTTCATGACAGGCACCAATAAGATTAACTGCCACTAAAAAAATCTCTGTTTACCCCTCGTGCATGGCATAACACCATGGTGAGCAGTGTGTGAGGCAGCCTGCACATTGCTGTGTCCTGTACTGGAGTGTGACATCCTATGTTTTTATGAATAATTGTTTCAGGTACTCAAGTAAAGTAACTGAAGTTATTGTACTATGCCCAATGGTGCCACACACCACCACACCCTTTCCACCTCTACCTACTCAGTAAATGCAACACACTGTGTGACATTGTTTCATCTTCATGTGTTCGACGTGGTTATGTGATGCATTTGGTCACATGTCGTACAATTTTACTACCTCATTTCATACTTTAACACTGTGTTTGTGACCCAAATCATGACACAATTCAAGTAAAAACATCACTAGAAAATGTGTTTTGAAAATCATGTTACCTCATTGGTAAAAACATATCATATGACCGTGTTGAAATCCAGCATCTGACAAATGAAAAAGATCTAGCTGATCTCGTTTACTTTCTTGGAATCCCTTTTGTTTTTATTATGCTTTGAAATAACAGATTGATTTTATAATCACAATAATGAACTTCAGGGTGTGTGTACCAGTGGCATTTACACACTTTTTGTGTTATCAAAGTCCCTTGGTTGTGCCTTGTGACACACCACACTAGACATGTGTAAGTCTCCCAATAGCACCTGCCCTTTCGTTAACTATTGCTTACTTGTTACTTGAATGGTGGGATCGATCTGTCTCACAATCCTAATGATATTACTGAAATTAAGCAGCAATAACATGGTCACTGCAAAGCACTGTATGCAGGCCACGGGCTATGCCCGTTCCCACAAAAGGAAGTGTTGCATTGCTTTGGAGGCAAAAAGCCTGATATACGCAATGAGAACTTTCCTTGGACTAGTGTAGGGTATGTAATGCTTACCTTTCATTCTTTGTTGATGCAATACAGTAAATATCTAACAACCAATAGTGCATTACACTCTGGAAATGGAGCCACAGGAGTACTTTATGAAGACTGTTATTTTATATATCATAATGCAAACAAACATAATGTGTCATCAGGTTCAACTACTGACAATATATAGCAACAGTTATGAAAGAAGTCATTAGCGTAATGTCATGACTAAATGGCTTCTGCAAAGTGTGAATTTTCTTTCTTTACAATATTCAAATTTCAAAACACAAAAGGCAACTCTTGAATTAGTGTATCATAGTGCCCAGTCATGTAACATCATAAGTACTGTTCTGCCTGTACTGCCTGATCACAATGTCTGTAATGCGTGCTATGTCTTTCAAACAGCTGATGTCTTTCCAAATAAATTTCGGAACTGTGACACCTCAGTAGTATTTTGCCTTCACAGTGGGTAAATCTGCAGTGTGCACATATCCAAGTGGCATGAAAAATTCCAATTGCAGGTAGTCATGCACCTGTGAAGTAAATTTAAAGTATTTGTTATGGAAACAATATCTCCTTTGCCATCATACTGTTAACAACTAGATCTATACCATGCCCTAGTATGACAGAGGTCAGCATCACAGCAAAAGCACCGCTACTTTGCTATCAGTACTGGCTGTGGAGTCACATATCCTTTCACTGTAACAAGTAAGTCTCTTCATGTGTGTACTGTGATGTAGGAAGACTGAGCATCACACATCACATAGAATCCTTCATCTGGAGTGATGCTGCCACTTAGTGGTGCACCATCAACACTTGCATGCATGGTGGTGGTGTGTCACACAAGAGACAGGTGGTGAGGGACATGGAATGCTGCATTGATGGATGTGTCCCCATGCTTGCTTCCTTATGTGTAGAGATAGATGCATGATCAATAGCGGATCAATACCATCTACCTCCATGTCTGGTTGTATAATTACCTACTCCATACCAAAACCAGCATGTTGAGTCCTCTGTCAATGACAACTGCGATCTGTGAACAGCGCCTTTATGGAGCCATCAGCAGTTGCAACACAGTGGAGGCCCATATGCCTTCAAGTGTTGTTCTGAAGGATTCACATGTTTAACAACAGTGTGTGTATGTTGAAAAGTTTGTGTAGAGAAACAATTGGTAAGTTTGCCCTAACACCATTTATTTTTCCTTAAATTACAGGAGGTACCATTACATCACCTATAGACAGCTGGCAAGATGGTTCTGGGACTGGCTAGGCACAGCATTTGTATTGTTCTTCCATCTTACGCAGTGCACAGGATACAAACAGGGTTCACATCTGAAAGTTTCACTGAATTCAAATACCCACTATTACATTAATATTGGAAGGACTAAACATGTATTTGTTGCTGCCTTAATTGTGTATGTCTTCTTTAGGAATTTGACCATATTTTTTAGTTTTGTTAGTATTGATATAAATGTTTCAAAGCTAAGTCTGAGTTATATTTACTAAACTTGGGTATTTATGTGGGGTTCTATTTTATGCAGGGAGAAAATAAAAAAAAATGAAAATTCAAATAAATAAAGTCATCAGAAAGGATGTGGGATTATAAATAAATTATGTCTACTAAATCTAAATGTGCCTATTTCTTTGGATGTTTAGTATTCAAATATTTTTTTTCTAAATATTTGTTTCCACTCTCAGATTTGGTAATTATTAGTAATACCCCTGTTGATTTGAGGTCTTCACATGGTACATCTCTTCAAACTATTGAACATAAGTATAATTTAGATTCCAGATCTTTTTTGATTGCAGCTTCCCTGTTCTGGAGTAAGTTACCGGACAATTTGCACATTATTTCCTCTTTGCAAAGTTTTAAATGTAATTTGAAGTATTATTTACAGGCACAGGATGTTTGTACTTGTTTGATTTGTTGTGTTATTGTTTGTTTATTGTGTTTGTTAATAATTGTATTTTTGTCAGGTCGGGCCTGAAAAAAACATGTCCAGTATCCTATCCTGGTAAACAAAATTTAAATAAAAATAAAAATAAATGGTTATATTCTAAAAGGACAAATAGCAAATATGAAACTGTGGAGAATGCCCAGGCTGAACATTGTAGTATTAGACATTTTAATTGGTTAGAAAACACTACTTGAGAATCCTGATTTAGAAACATGATTTTATATCTCACAAGGACAGATAACAAATAAAAAATGGCTGAGAATGTCCAGGTTGCATATTGCAGTATTAGATATTTTAATCAATTACAAAACATTACTTGTGAACCCAGACTTAGAAACCCGTTTTTGTTATTTAAATTATTGTTATTTATAAGTTCAAATGGTGAATATGAATAGGAGTTGAGGTGTACGAAAAAAAAAAACCTTCCACTGCTGAAATTTCCACAGAAGTCAGACTTTCGCTTCCATGAAAGTTTGGAAATCAAGTTAGTAACTGAAATTCTGACTTAGAACAGTGGAATAAATGTATGCATTGTGAATTATTGTATTAAACTGCTGGAAACAAATCCACAGAAGGATCACAGTCATGGTCAGTTCTGCAGAATTTTTTTTTCTACAGTTTAATACAATAATCCACAATTCATACATTTATTCAGCAGGTCATTGAGTCACTGAACTGCAGAATAAATGTATGAATTGTGGATTAATGTATTAAACAATAGGGAAAAGGTCTGCAGAACTGATCACTGAAGTGTGGAATAATTACATGTATTGCAGAATAATCCATTAAATTGCAGAATAAAATTCCTCAGAACTATTATTCTGCAGTTCATGTGTATTATTCCACAGTTCAGCCCCACAATTCTGTGGAACAGGGCAAAAATCTGCCAGACACATTCAGAAGATTCCGATTTCACTAATAGTGGAAGTTTGGAAAATTTCACGTAATTTCAGAAATTTTGCAAAAGTTATGCAAGAGTGTAATTTTCAGCTTTCGCCAACCTCTAAATAGTTGTTATCTGAGCTAGTGAACTGGTTCTAGAATAATTCTGTTTTGAAACATGACATGGTAACATGTAATTGAGTATGTGAAAATCGACTATTCAGGTCTGGCTATTAATTGTTTTAGGTATTTGAAGCAATGTAAAGTCCCATTTTTGTGACCATGGAATTTTATAGACTGAAGAACATAAGTATACACTGTTTTATACACTAGACAGGATTCACTTGTGGTGGCACTCATAATTAAATACTAAGATTGGATGATGTGGTATGTCTTCAAAATACTACCAATATTAAAAATAGGAATAATGAATACCATCTATAGTGTTTCACCATGTGGACTGGGGCAGTTCACCTTTATGTCTCTTATAACATATATTTTTCTTTGAAAACCATTTGTAATTGCATAGATATGATGTTCATGTTTGTCCTTACCTTCTGTGTATCACAGGAAGTAAAAGTAATTTGTAACTATATTCAGATTATCTGTATTTAATGTACTCTGATATTATTATATGTTTACATATAGATCCACATCTCAGAAGAAGCCCGAGTGGGTGAAACATTGGGATCTTACATGGGGATCTTTCGTTAAATAAAAATGATTAATAAATAACATACATAAGAATACAGATTGTGGTGTGACTGGTTTCTAGACTTTTCGTGTTCGAAATTTTGCATTTCCAGCCTCCCAAACTACACAGATATCAAGAAAACTGATGAGAATGGATCCCCCTGGGACCTATTTGTTGTTAGGTTTGGAGACACATGACTGCTGTGCGATTTTATTTAGCTGGTAACCGGGAAAGGCACACTGAGAAGAGGCTCATTTTCAGGTGCGACCTAGGAAGAAAAGGGTTACAAAATATAAATTGAGGGCAGTGACAACAACTGAGACATTAATAACAAAAGGGAAATTTTAAACAAAAGGCAGTCAAAATCATTAAACTACTATAGGAGGCCATAGTGATTAAAACAATAAGTTGGTATTTGGTTACAGTAGAGGAAATAAACAATGTCAAAGAGCTGTATTGTGTCAATAGGATAAGCCACAGTGTCAGGGGAAGTACGAAGGTTGAGGTGGGGAGACTAGACAATTAGAAGGACAAGAGCAAGGTGGAACAGAAGTGAGCTGTAGAAGGTGCTGGAAGGCAGGGAGGGAATGGGATAATGACAACTGTGTGCACTGACTGAACAGTATGTACATGTTTACCAAGGAAATGTTATGATGGTTTTGGAAGTTGCAGCAATGCATCACTGATAGCTGATGGAAGCCTGTGTCATGTAAGGTGGTGCTGAATTTTTTCTGAACACTACCATACTCTTCTATACAGAAGCCAATAAAAAACAATTCAATGTTTTGGTGAATAGAGTTGTGCTTGTGTATACATATAAGGTTTGAACTTATGCCTTTCTCTGCTCTCTCCCTTGGCACATAAGCTGGGTAGCAAGTGGGGAATAGAAGGCCCAACACCAATGGTGAGCAGTGTGCCAGCAGAAGAGGAATCAGGGGAGGTTCAGGAGGAGGGTAGGTATTTCACAATGTGCTAAGCGGGGAACTGCTGAGGAAGGTTGGCTTTTATTTGGGATGTGGGAGGAGCTATTCCCTCAGATTGAACCTTGGGCTTTAGCCCTCCCATTCAATGTTTTGGTGAAAAGAGTAGTGCTTGTGTATACATATAAAGTTTGAACTTTGGCCTTTCTCTATTCTCACCCTTAATAGATAAACTGTGTAGCAAGTAAAACGATCATCTTGTTATCCATGGTCCAGCACCCCTGATGGTACCCCACCTCATGGCAACATCTTATGTAGGTATATGTACTAACCTTAGGGTGAAGACACTTACCATATAAGCATAGGTGTCAGGATCTGTGTTCTATTATGTTTTATTATGCTTCACTAACATATTTTAGCCATGAGAAGTGCTTTCTGCTCTATTTTTACTGTATTTTCATAGGTAAGGCAACAGTGCCATCTTTAGTACTTGTACACCACTACAACTAACCTTGCATTACAGAGGTAATACAGAGGTCCTATTGTATTGTTATCTTCTGCAAAGTTATGCAAGTTTTTACACTAGTTAGGACAGTTGCTCAGACCACCTGTTTTTGTCCAATTCATTTTATGTATCTACTTTAGCTGTTGCCATAGTATTTATCAAGGTATAAGACCCTTTGTAGCACGTAGTTTCTCTGAGAATAGACAAGAGGTGCATTACCTAGGTAAAGAAAACTGGAGTTCTTCCAGTGATTGCACTGTAGTGGTAGTAAGCCTGTATTACTGATCTGTAATAAATGCCATTTATTACATGAGTACCACTTGCCTGTTGTCTCTTCCTTCTGTGCAGTTCCAACAAGAACCTGAGAGGGTGATTTATTACCCAGTTACATTTTGGTGAACATGTGCAGGTTGAAATGTACCAAAGGAAGATTCACATTCAATTTATTTTGAATGTTGAGTAACATAGTGCAAATTTTTTTGCCTACTTTGACCTACTCATGCTTACAGTGGTAGCGGTTGTGGCAGACCCACACTGTCTTGGTCTCGAGTGTGGCAGACCCACACCAGACCCCCTTACACTCCCTCTGCGAGTGACTGCATACCATCTTGGTATGACTGTTCACCCACCAGGGACCGGGAAAGCAGTTCATGACGGAGCCAAGGTATTTTTATAAGTTTTCCAACTGCTTTATTGTTTGTCTACCCCATATTTGTCATGTCTGATCTGTGCACAGAACTGAGACTTGATGTCTCAAACTACCTCACATCACATGGTGGATGGACAGATTTCGCACTGGATGCAAAATCTGTAGACAAACCATTGCTGCTAATATCTGACCATTACTTACAGTCCAAACAAACAGCCAAGAAATACAACCTTAAAGGTCTTTTGGTTGTGGCTCGACATACCACTGTTGAGAGTCTCACAACGAAGTGTTCCTCCCTTGAACTGCAAAATGCCTCTCTAAAAGAGAGATGGACTTGCAGGCATCGGAGTTACAGAAAAAGGAACAGAAATTAGTATAGGAGACACAATCACTCTGAGATGCTAATTTCAGACTGATACACTGTACTACTCAAGATACTGAGTGAGAGGTGTTTATTAAGATACGATTCTGACAGGTTGAAATGTGTTAAGAAACAGTTAGCACATATGAATGATATTTTAAGTGATACGAATGAAGCATTGAGAGATGAGAATGTTGAGCTGAAAGAAGATTACAAGCGTGTGAGTGTTGAGTTGGATAAAGAGCTCAGGGAAAACATCAAATTGGGTGCCGCTTATAGAGTGCTACAGAGAGAGGTTGAGAGAGGTATTGAGCAGGGCACTGCAAAAGTCTGTCACAAGAAGTGTAGACAAAAGATGTTGAAGTGGCACCATCAACGGGAGGTTCTTGCCTGCCATGTTAAGGCCATGAACAGGTTTTAGTATATGCTCATTGAAATTGCATCATCCAGCGATGACAACTCTGTCTTTAATGACGAGGCATGCCACGTCACATGGAAGTCCATCCTCCATGGTGTAGTAACTCCTGCACACCATTCACAAGATGGTGCTGATGTAGACACGCACACTGCATCACCACATCTATGTAAATATGGCAGACGCAACATACAATGCCAAGATGGTGGCCCCCATGACGCAGGCAGAGGGCCTGTACCCCGTAATACACCTCTGCTTGCTTCTCTTACTAGGGGCGATGAATCAGAGATTCACGCTTAATTTTCGTAGCTATCAGTAAGATCGCTGTCCCAGAGGAGCAAAAGAAGGCCATCCAGGACAAATTGACAAAATGCTAAAAGACTCTGTTAATCAGGATCATACGTACAGGGCAGTCGCTGATGTGGCAGCGGAAGCTGCACTTCACTGAGCCAGTCAACATATTGAACTGGGTATGATTACGCATACTTCCAATCCCCTGAAAGTTGCTCATTCTGTCTGTCAAATTGCACACAGCATTGGACAGATGGGCCCACCTGGCAATCTCAGTTGCCACTTGGAGAAAGTACGCTCTTTGTGAGAAGCTCTCTCTCTCTCCAACCCCAGTACCAGGTTCACATCTTGTGACAAACAGTTGAACCTACCCTCTGGGCTAATCTCTCAGAGAGACAGCATGGAGCTCTGAGGACTGTACCTTTGATGAGATTGCTGCAGCACTCCTCTGTGCAAATTCCCTGGGAGTTGTTGGAATGCACTTGGCCTACAAGGTTAAGCAAGGTGCAAAGGAAGGCCCGGCCACCTATCACCAATGGTTGTGGCTTGCATACAAAGACCTAACAGAAGATTAATCTGACATAGATCAAATTGAGTATAAGGATTTGTACATCTGGAACATGTATCCAGCCTTGTGGGAGAAGGTTGGGCTTAATATCTATCTGGAAACTGATGAGTTTACGGAAATCCTCACTAAGGCAGAATGGGCCTATCAGGTCTACCTCTGCACCCTTTCTTCTGGCAAATGCAACAAGGTATCTGTAGTGCAGCCTACCCCTGATGCCCCCACCCACTGTACAGTGGAGGGAAACAACCAGATAAGTGATACCCCTTCTGATGACAAACAGTCACACAAGGGGGGGGACTGAAACTACAGAAACAACCAGAACAATAGAGACAACAGAGGCAGTTGGAAAAATCCAAATGCCCAACAAATAGCCAGAACCAATACCAAAACCATCCAAGCTATCATCAAATCAGAGACGAGAATGAGACCATCCTCAAGCTGTTGGAGAAAATCCATGCCGAGAGGAGAGTTACAGCTACGTGAACTATAGCTGCCCTTGCTCCAGCTGTCGAGCAACTGTGCAGCAAAGGAGAGGTTGCATCAGTTACTAGCCAGACCGATGCAGCATCCAAGGCAGAACCACTGGTGCAGGCCATCACTGCGCCTGTGACATCGCAAGTACACTTATATCCAGTGCAAGATATACCAGAGGCCTTGAAAGATCCTGCAGGCCTTTGATTTCAGGAACAAGAAGAAAATGCTGATTCTGAATGCACAGAATGACAATTACAGGCCCCAGTCCAGATTGTGAGTAACCTGATTTTTGATACAAATGGACGGCTTTGTGTAAAGGTCATGGTCGCGGGCCACCAATTTACCATGCTTCTGGATACTGGAGCAGCTATGTCAGTCCTCCATGATGAGAACCAGGCCTCATCTGACTGGTCTACTGGCTGGAAGACCAGTGCACAGGGTGTAGATGGTACCCAGCTACACACCTATTGATCTATTCCTCTACCCTTGGTGGTAGGCCACTTCAGGACTGATTTTGCTTTTGACCTAATGATCTTACGTCATCACCCCAGCATTCTGGGAATTGACTTCTTAGTATTACATGGCTGTGTAATGGATCTAGCCAACAGGCTACTCACTCAGATCAAAGGACAATGTCATACTGTCATCATCCCAGATTTGCACATGGTGGCAGACATCTCACATGACAAGGAGTATGACATCATGGCTTTGTTCAAAAGTCATGACCTGTTTTCTGAGCTTGCACCTCTGCTGCAAAAACATCTTGATGTGTTTGCCATCAACAAACATGACTGTGGTAGGATGCACACTACCATTGAGATCACAGGGCCTGACCCTGTGAGGCAAAAACAGTTTCCATTTCCTGTTGAAGCCTTGCCATCACTTAGGGAAACCATCCAATCAATGCATTAACAATAGGTGATTAGGATATGTGTTTCCACTGTTAATTCACCTATTTGGCCGGTTAAGAAACTGAATGGGGCCTGGCGACTCACAATTGATTACAGAAAACTTAATCAGGTTACTCCTACCTGAGCACCAACAGCTGCATCAGCACCTGATGTACTCAAGCCGTTGACACCTTACAAAAAGTGGTTCACAGCTCTTGACATTTCTAATTGGTTTTGTTCACTCCCATTAGCACAGGGAAGCCAATACAAAGTTGTCTTCATCTTTGATGGACGTCAGTACACCTGGACCTGCCTTCCCCAGGGATTTCACAACAGCTCTTCCCTCTTCCATCTCCACATGATGGATGCTCTGCAGGGATTATCCACACCCCAGTGTCTCCTGCAGTATGTGGATGACTTGCATCTAGCAACCACCATGAAAGAAGATCATTTGGCCCCTCTAGACAAACTTGTCTCTTCTCAAGAGAGAAGGCCTCAAGTGCAACCCTTCCAAGGCACAATTGTGTGAAAAGGAGGTCATCTTCCTTGGCCTATACATTACAGACCAAGGTAGAAGACCAGCTGCCAAAAAGATCCAGGGCTTGCTAGATGTGCCACTTCCTACTAGCGTGGCAACACTCAGACACTTACTGGGAATGGTAAACTACTCCAAGGATTTTATGCCTGACTTTGCCTTGAAGGCCGCTCCCTTGTATGAACTTCTGAAAAAGGATGTCCCATGGACATGAAGCCCCACTCACACTGATGCTGGGACACAGCTCAAACAGGTCTTAGCCTCAGCCCCAACACTAATTAATCCTAACCCAAACCTTCCATTCCATTTGGAAACTGCCAAATCTGATGTGGCCATGTCTGCAGTGTTGGCCCAAAAGTACACTGGGCACTTCAGAACCATTGCCTATGCCTCTCAAATGCTGTCCTCAGTAGAGAGATAGTATAGTCTCTGTGAAAGAACACTCTTGGCAACCTACTGGACTGTCAAACATTTCATGTACTTCCTTGGGTATGCGCCTATTGTTTTGCATACCTGTCATACTCCAACCAACTTTCTGCTGTCAGCAAAGTAAAAGATGGTTAAGTTTCCAACACCAGACTTACCCACTGCTCTTTGCTTTTACAGGACAGGGACATCAAAGTACTACCTGAGAAGTGCCATCCATCTTGGCTCATGGCCTACTCTACATAGGTAAGCCCTACAATTGTGCACACCAACCTCCTGACATACTTGAGCCAGGACCATTCTTACCAGCTACACCAGACTTTTTAGAGGATACCAGCATGTATTGCATCTTTACAGATGGCTCCACCTCCTATGTGGAGGGGGGACAGGTCACAGGATTTGGTGTGTTCATAGTCTATTCAGATGGTGATTTCAAGCACATCACTAGGAAATGCACCATAATTTCCTCATAGTGTGCCAAACTGGCAGCTGTGGCCTGTGCTCTAGAGAACATGCCCCATGGTGCTAAAGATGCTATCATCTTTGTAGACTCTAATTGGGTCTGCTCCTCCCCAACTGATTTTCTACCATTCTGGGAGAAAAATAACTTCATATCCTCTGATGGCACACCTGTGAAATACAGGGATTTGTTTGTGTACATACGCACACTGACACAACAGTTTACTCATAGACTGTACATTCACAAGGTAAGGGCTCACTGCAAAAATTACCCTTACCATGAATTCAATGATTTAGTGGACTCACTTGCCAAAGCAGACACTTGGGGGGAGCATGGTCAATGACTCACCCAGTAGCTGTGGCATCTATCTCTTTGGCTGCTAACACCAGGCAGAAACCACAACCAGAACCTCCACTGGACCTTTCTGCTGCACAGATATCTGACCCAGAACTAAAAGATGTGTTCAAATACCTGGACAAAGGGATTGAAAAGGAATTACCTACTGGTAGTCCATACAAGATACATTCTGACAACATACACCTATCTCATGATCAGAAACTGATCTGGTACAGGAAGGAAGATGCAGGCGACAAACTGTGGGTTGTACCACAATCCCTATGAACTAAAGTCATCCATATGGTTCATGACACCCCCACTGGTGGACACCAGGGGGCAGATAACACTGTGCAGACACTCAAAACTGTCATCTGGTAGCCTGCTATGACCAAGGAGGTGGAGCACTATGTGGCAAATGCATAGTGTGTGCCAAGAACAATCCTTTTTCAGTGAAAAGAAATGCTAACGTATTGCCACAAAGGCAATCTGGATCATGGAATGCAATACAAATAGATTTAATTGGCCCCTTGACTAACTGAAGCAAGAACAACAAGTATGCACTTGTTGTCACAGATTTGTTTTCCAAGTGGGTTGAGGCATTCCCTACTGCCAAGATCCTGGTGGATCAATTGTTCTCCAGGTGGGGCCTGCCACTTAAAGTAGGCTCAGACCAGAGAATCAGTTTTACAGCTGAGCTGATGAAGGAGATGCTCTAAATACTTGGAGTAAATCAGAAATTTCATATCCAACACCATTCTTAATCATCGGGTCAGGTAGAAAGAGCAAATAGAAGAATCAAACAGATGTTATGCAGATTCATCAATGACAATCCCAAGGACTGGGATTCCCTCTTGCCACTACTGCTGATGGCAATCAGAGGCACTCCTGCGACAACTACTCACATTGTATGAGGTTATGACTGGAAGAGCCATGAGATTACCTGTTGATTGACCTCCACACCCCTACCAATGATAGGGTATCTGTGGACAAATACATTGAAAAACTTTGTGATGACATCATGAAAACACATTTGTTCACTGCAAATCATATGGGCAAGGCTCAACAACCAGCAAAAGCTCATTTTGATAAGCATGCCAAAGAAGTCTACTGGCAAGTTGGAGATCAAGTCATACTTCCCCAGTACAGACCACTGACCCACTCATTTACCAGCAAATGAGAAGGCCCATATTCCATTGCCAACAAACTCAGCCCTGTTGTTTATCATATGAGAGTTCAGCATCAGAAACAGTCCACTGACAAGTGATTCCATGCTAATGAGCTCAAATTGTATAAAGCTGACTAATTACTTTTCCCAACCCTTTTAGGGTGGAATAGTACCCCTCACTTAACAGTCCTTTTCTGCTTCTTTCAGATATACTGGCAAGATGGCTATCTTGCACCTCTTCATCCTGGTGGGACTACTTTCTTTGACTTACTCTCAAGACAAACCCCTTACATTTGAACACAGACAACATATAGCACATTTGCTTGACAAACTTGAACATTCAGCTAGAGATCCATCCATCTCCAGCCCCCAAAGAGTATGTATTAACGTCCCCAACAAATTAATTACTATTAAGGAAGGCTCAGATGCCTATCTTAATGCCATGGTTGTTGCCCCAGACAAATCCACATTGCAGATACAATGAGAAACTGATTTTAATAGTTACATACTTCCTGTAGCACATTTATCTACAGGAGCTTTTCATGGATGGCCCAACACAGGGATTGCACCAAACTGTACACTCTCTATTCGACAAGCTGCTTCTAGACACACTGGTCTCTACAACTTAACTGCTTTAATAGATCCTACCTTTTGTGAGTACCTCACCTCTGAGGAGTCATGAGCTTTCTGTCTTCACAACTATATGGCTAATGAAGCTATGTTCCTTTCTGTGGTCCCACCAACTGAAGAAGAACTGACTGAATGTCCTCCTCAGGAGCCTGGTCCTTCTAGTCATTTGACCACCACTTCCCTTCCAGGAGCCTTGATTAATAGTCTAAAATTTATGCATATTCCTGTTATTTTTAATCTCGCCCATTGGAATATGGCCGAGATTGGTCGCTGTCACATGACCAACACTTCAAAATTTTTTAGTATGATGCTTCTAGACATTGTAGCTGCCTATCAAACTTGCACAAATGATCCAGTTAGTGTACCTCATGCCACTGAACACATAGGAGTTTTTAGACCCGCACCTAATGCTAAAAATAAATCACGCACTAGGTGTGATACTGCAGATGTTACTGGTGCAGCAGGCACCGTCTATGGCCTTTTTGATTCAGGAATGTCAATCTGCAATAGAGCAGATATAGCTGCTATTAAAGCACAATCATTAAATTTTCAACACGCTATTAAAAACAATGTGTTCCCACCACTGTTACATGGTGTAGATGGTTTAAGTAAGGAAGAGCGTTTTACTGTTTATAACATGCAGGAAATCATTAAAGGGTTAAACTACACTAAAAGGAAGCAAACAATATATTGCCCATGATCATTTATGCTCCTCTTATGGTTCTTATGTAATTACCACTGTTAACAATCTCTTCAGGGACTAGGAAACAGGACACATTCCAGTTATTATTCATGACAGGAGAATGTCTAATTGGTGTTGTCCTCACTGCAGAGCTACTGCATGCAATACATTGTGTATGTTAAATTCTGTCAATATTTCTATGTCTACTGCTAGAAATCTTTGGTATGTTTCAAGTTATCCAAACCAAGCACCGTGCTACTTTACTAAACATTGTTCCAGTCATGACAGTATGTTCATCACCTTCACTATGTTACTACCTTGCTTTGATCCACAAACTTCTATCTTTGACAAACTGGCTGCTATTAATTCCATTGGACATCTTGATGAGAACATTTACCAAGAACAAACTGACTTGCCCATCTTTACTCATTTATCATCCTATCCTACAAGCTTGGGTCGCACCGCATACCAACTGCAGTGCCAAGAAGGGATATTATTACCTGTGCCACTGTGATGTATTTAACATCATTAAATTGGTCTGCGGCTACTCTCTGGAACATCTGTACTGGTCCTATTCCTTGGGTGACGATCTGCCTTCTCACCTGACTGAACAGTCTTTGTAAGCTGCATCTTCAGCATCCACCACCAAAACAGCTGCATCCTGAAGCTACCTGGAGGAGGTATATTGCTTCACATCATGGGTCACCAACCAGTCATTCGCTTGACCTATACGTCTACAACAATGGAGCATTCCAACTGTATGAATTACCTACAATTCCGCTTTGTGTATTGTGTAGTGACAAATCATAAATCCTTTGCTTATGGTGCCAAAACTTGTGCTATAAATTTTCCTAACTTCTGTTTTATTCCACAGCAGAAAAAAGTTATTGGTCACACTGTGATCACTCCTGTTCCTCTCCCTGAACCAGATGTTATTGATACTGATCAGCAGTACTTGCTTGCCTTGTCTCAATATTTGCCTATTTCTAATGTACACATTGACCCTTTGACACTCTTGTTGAAATTCCTTTTGCTAGAAAGGATTCACATCTTATCTATATTAGCAACAATATTTCTAAACTGGTGATGCCCTTAATACACTTACTCATGTTGGTGATTTAAGCACTGCTCTATCCAATACTTTGTTAGAATTAACTGCTAAAGCTTTTGTTATTATCCAAGCATTTTTGATTGTTCTTCTGATACTAACATTTTGCTGTCTGCGACATACTCTTAGACAACATCACGAACAACTTGAATTTGTTTACACGGCTCATGCTCTGGGCTTGTAAATGGCAGCTTATTTAGCTCTATCCCTCTACTTTCCTGTGGTTGTTGCCTTTTCATTTGAAGGCAACAAGGGTGGAATGTTATCCATGGTCCAGCACCTCTGATGGTGCCCTCACCTCACAGCAGCAACTTATGTAGGTATTTGTACTAACCTTAGGGTGAAGACAGTTATCATATGACCGTAAGTGTCAGGATTTGTATTCTATTATGCTTCATTGATATATTTTAGCCATGAAAAGTGTTTTCTGCTCTATTTTTAGTATATTTTATATGTAATGCAACAATGCCATCTTTAGTACTTGCACACCACTACAACTGACTTTGTATAACAGATGTCCTATTGTATTGTTATCTTCTGCAAGTTATGCAAGTTTCTACACTAGTTAGGACAGTAGCTCAGATCACCTGTTTTTGTCCAATCATATACATTTTATGTATCTTCTTTAGCTGTTGCCATAGTAATTATCAGGGTATAAGACTCTTTGTTGCATGTAGCTTCTCTGAGAATTGTTGAGAGACTGCATTACCTAGGTAAGGAAAACTGGTGTTCTCCCAGTGATCACACTGTAATGGTAGTAAGCCTGTATTACTGAGCTGTAATAAATTTAATTTATTACATGAGTACCACTTATCTGTTGTCTCTTCCTTCTGTGCAGTTCCAACAAGAAACTGAGAGGTTAATTTATTATCCAGTTACAATCTCATCCAACTCACACAGTGTAGGACCAGTAGTATGTAGGAGAAGAAAAAAACCCAGGTAGAGGAAACCTCTGAGCACCCATGGCCAGTGATCTGCCCATCCTCAGAGCAAACTAAAAGGAGATGATTCTAGATGCTAAGAATTAGTTTTAATTTTAGTGTAGGGTGTCATGTTCATAGTGATGAAGTTCCATCTTCTGAGTCTGTTGAATGGTGAGTTCAGGAGGGTTGATTCTTGAGGTTGAAGAGTCAGATTCAGTCCAAAAGAATGTCCAGATCCTAAATATGAATAACGTCCGGCAGTTGAAAGGGTTGAATAAGATCTGGGTTTTATTTGTGATATTAATTGATATTTGGTGAAGGTACTGACTCAATATAAGCATGGGGAGAATGAGTTTGTTTAGACAGGCTACCAGACTCCAAATTACTGGACGTACAATTGGTTATTAAATCCTTAAAGTAATGTCAGACTTTGAAGAAGGTGAGAGCAGGATACAATGCTTAGATCCTTTTGTAGATTGGCAAATGTTTCAGATGACTGCAAGGTTTTTGGAAGTGCTTGTCTTCTGTACTTGTTTGGGAAGAAATGTAGGAATCGAAAGAAAAGCTGGACAATGAGATAGTAGAAGCTCTGATATTCAAGTAGAATCTAACTGCTTTGATTTCAGTAAATCCAAAATATTTCACTATATAGGGGTCTATAGGGAGACAATCAAGGATTTGGGGAGATTGAGGCTTTGGGTATCTGGTAGGAGAGGGTAAGTGAAATATTTCAGATCAATGAAGGCAAGGATGAAGTATGCTGTAAAAACAGTAATTGAATACCAATAGATATAACTGAAATGTTCAATAAAATGGATTTGAAGTTTGAAAGCGAGTTAGAGTTGCAATTCTGAGGTTTTGGATGGGTGGATATTTAAGAAGGACTGTTAGTACAGGATGGTGTATACGGTTGTTGCTATAGCATAGTAAACCAATCATGGGTGCAACAACAGCTAAAAGGTTGGGGGGGGGCATCACTTTACCAAACCTTTTTCATTCCAGCAGAAGCTGTTTTTTTTTTTTTAATACTGGCTAAAATTCTGTTTTTTTGTTCCATCTATATAGACCTACTATTAACTTCAGTTTGTGTTCCTGATTTACAATCTATGTGAAGTACAATTTTAGAACTGTGTAATGCAGTTTATGTGCCTCTCAACCACAGAGTTCTATAGTACAACATGGATGCATTGTCCAAACAATGGATGAGCTGAGCAAGGACCTAAACTACACCATACAGTTCTTAAATGGTAGTTACCACCTGTGTCTAAATCAGAAATGCTCACTAATATAACTAAACAGCCTCTAGAGATGAAACAGTAAAATAATTGGAATCATTATTTAAACAACAGTTTCCACATGGGAAAATGACTTATAGGTTTAACACAGTTCTGTTTTAAAGCAAATTTACATAATCCAGGAAAACACTTCAAAAATACAATGCCGAGACATAAAAAAACTCACATTTCAGCAATGCCCAGTATCCAAATCCTTCTTCCCCAGTATCAAGGATATTTGCAAGAAACCAAGATCAGAGTCCTCCAGAATGACCTCCCTAATCCCAGGACACTCCACCTGTGACATCACAATCATTTGTACAGCAACAGATTCTGATGCCACAAACCGAGCACCTCGAGGGAAAAACAGGAGGATAAGGCAAAACCTGGGACCACAAATCTTCTCAGCAATAATGAAGACAAAAGACAGAACATCAGTGAAATCTAAGCGGTCCTGAGTCTAATCATTACACTTCAAAATGCTTTCCTGGATACTGAAAAAATTGCCTTAAAGTGGAAAAGAAACATTACTTCATTTCTCCCTTCCTGCTTTCAGTCTCCCTTGTCCCCCAAACCAGTCCTCAGTGCCACACTTTTTTAATCCTTACATAGAAACACAAACTTATACAATGTGGCAGCAGAGAAAGGTCCTATGGCCCATCTGGTCTGCCCACCCTTCCTACTCCCATTCATTTTCCCTAGTGGCACACATTCTAGTTCCACTATTAACTTTGAAACCTGAACCTATACAGTCATGATTGTAATACAAGAATAAGATCATCACACCTTCACTTTGCTGCAGTGCTACAGTACAGGACAATGAGAACCCCCAACTCCACCACCATCAGGCAACCACATCAGTGGCAAATAGATCATCCCTGTATTTTGTAAAACAAACTTATGTTGCATATCATTTGTTTCACAGTAAAATCAAAAGCAGAAGGGATTTGTTTTCATGGATGGACATAACATGGAAATCTGCCTTTGGTTGGCTTTGTAAACAACAAAAAATGGGGAATAGAAGCTATATTAATTTTTTTTCACATAGATAAACAGAATCTCTTTCATTTTATACCCATCCATTAAACACACACACACACACACACACACACACACACACACACACACACACACACAGGCTGGCCTCTGACCTCTGAGCTCCTGACCTAGGAAATCCACCTTTACTTTAAAGTAGCCAGCCTGGTGAATTTCACTGGATTTATATATGTACAGATGATCTTCCCCATTTGTAACTTTATTTAGCCCTATCCAAATAATCCAAACCACAAACAAGAAAGCGATTTTTGTTTAAAGCAACAGTTTTGTTAGTCATTATGTAGCTGTCATATAGTTTTTTCAGAAATAATGAGTTTTAGACAAAAATATTAATACCCATTTGTCTTTTGGTTTGCTTTCATTCCTCAAATACTATATGGGATTTCAAAGATTAAAATGGTTTTGAAAAGTTACCACTCCCATGCAATGTCAGCCATGAAAAAAAAAATAGATTCATTTGCCCAGATATTCAGAAATGTACCAAAGGCCAGCAGAAGTCCAGCACAGCACAAATCCAATATGCCATGGTGCAACAGAAGCCATATTAAGAGGTTGTGCTGGCCGCACTGCACCAGCACAACCGGCTGACTATGGCACAGTTGCACTATGGCGCAACCATGGATGCACCATGGTGCAACCATGGATGCATCATGGTGCAACCAGAGGTGCACTATGGCACAAACACAGGTGCACCAGGGGCAGACAGAGAAGCCCCAGGGCAACCATGGGAGCGGAGAAACAGAGCAGTGACCCAGGGACAGAGTCAGGGAAGCATAGTGACAGGCCACAGGAGGCGACCACCAACTGGGCACAGCAGGGCAGACACAGACACTCAGACCCCTGCCCCAGAACACAACAGTGACACAGACAGTAGGCAACAGGGGGTGCCAATGGTGTACAGACGGCCACCAAGGGGGTCCCTGCAGGCTGCAGGCAGTGCCCCCCCAGAACAGCCAGACCAGGGCAGGCCACACCCAGGACCACACAGGCAAGCACACACACCCACCACACACCCCTGACAGCCGCCCCATGGGCACACCAAGACACAGCCACCAACCGAGGGGAGTGACACCACCACAGTGGGACACACCGCAGCACACAGCAGTGATCCACAGAAGCACAACACGCACCCCAACACATGTACACCGCACAGACAGGCACTGGGCCACTGCAGCATGACTCCTCATGCCATCCGCATAGCAGACACAGACACAGGCAGGTATGGCAAAAGATATGTATTGTGGTTAACAACTATATACAAGAGAAGGGTGTGGAGGAGGGTAGGAAAGTGAGGGGAGAGGAAAGGGAACAGGCACTGTACAGTGGGAAGGGGGACTGGAGGGGGAGGCACGGCTGGGGAAACAGGGGAAATCAGGGCCCAACTAGCAGTGGCCATGGTCTGCTGCCCTCTGCAGATGTTGCTGCCTCCTGTCTGTCAACAGCATCCGCCAGACCTCCAGCACCACCTCCATCATTGTTGAGGTTATCAGGATCAACTGTCACAGGAGCCAGCAGTAGAGGGGCCTCCTGAGCTGCCGCCACCTGACACCTAGGGGAAGGGACAGGACAGACAGTCAGTGCAACATCCCAAGGAACCATGCCCATCCACGGCATGCACTGGGCAGCAGGATCACACACTCCCAGAGGTCCTGTACAGGCCACCCACAGGGGGGTGGGCCAATGCCTGCCAGCAACATGGAATGCCGCAACAGTGCACTGCGGTGGTCCCGCCACTCAGTGGCCACCCAACTGCGCCATGTCAATCACATGGCACAGTGCTCTGGCAGCACCACAGCAAAATCAGTGGCAGCCGGGTGCACACCCACCCCGCCAACAGCTGGCACACGTGTCCAATGGATGCGCCACAGTGGCAGGCATCACACACAGTATGACACACACAGCTGCCATGGCACACGGCACAGGTGAACATGCCCACATCCACACACCCGCCACCCCCCATGGACAGTGCAAAAGACAATGTCAGTGCCTACCTGCTCTCTGTGGCCCCACTGGTGCAGGGGCTGCTCCGCCACCCTGGGCAGCTACAGCTTGGTGTCCTGCCTTTGCTGGCCTTCTTCAGTCCTCAGGCCCTGGCAATGGAACAGAAAGAGGTACACATCAGTAACCAACCACTGCAGCTGCCCACCACCCCCACCCTATGCACTGCGAGAGGCCCTGCCTGACACATCCCGCAAAGGCGCCGCAATGCAAGTGGTGGAGGGTGATACCACCCTGTGATGCACACAATGGCAGTACACCACCCTGCAGGATATGCTAGGCAGCCTAGCCAACACCACAGTACAGCACCAGGGCACACATGCATTATGAGCCTACTCACCTGGCTGTGGCACAGCCCCACACCTGATGCATTCCTCCAGCCTCCTGAGGTGCTTTGGGTCCCTCCAAGCCAGGTCCCCGTAGTGGTGGCAACACTGCTCCCCCATTCTGGCCACCCCTGTGTGCTGCCGCAGTGAGACAGCAATGGTCTGCTACACAGCCACCCAGGGCTGCTGCAGTGGTGCCTGCTCAAACAGTTGGGGGTGCCTGGAGCTGGATGCAGGTGACAAGGTTGATTAACTCAACCTGCATCCAGTTAGCTGCTCGTCCTGCTCACTGCTGTGCCATGCTACAGGTGTGAGCCACTGAGCAAAATGGTGGCTGTAGGTGCACATGGCCACAGCATGTGCCAGATGTGCAGGTCGAGGGGACATGCACTGTATCTGCCCATCATGCAGTCTTGGAGATGTGTGGTATGGGCATGGCTAGGCAGGATCATGGGTGTGAGGGTCACCCAGGGGCAGAGGTCACAGCAGGGGTCAGAAGTCAGGTACCGCACAGTGCGCATGTGCGCAATAGCAGCCATGGCGCAGCATGCACCATGGCCCATATCACGCAGTCTGCACACAATGCGCAGTTGGTGACAGTATACCATGTGGCACATGTGCACTGCAGTCCTTTGCACCGCGCATGCATGCGCATTGTGCAGCGACTTGCTCTGGAGCAAACTCATTGCACATGGAGCAAAATTGCAATATTCAGCTGCTACATGCAAATGAGCTCATCAGCCAATGCATTGTGCACTAGGGGAATTAGCATGTCATTAACGTTGCACCAAAGCTCATTTGCATATGATGCTCTATAAAAGCACCACAGATCAGCACAGGCCATGGACTGGTACTGCATCCTTTTGAGGTAAGTTGTGCATGCTGCTGCAGCACACTGGGTGCAGCCAGCAGAGCAGAGGGGATGGTACAGGGAGCTGCTGCCACTGACACACTGTACTGTCCCTGTCCACAGGAAGCAAAATGTCAGAATGAGAGGAAGGTGAGAAACGTGGGTCTGCTCACAAGCGCAGGCCCAACTTCACTAAGGCAGAGACAGAGGCCCAGTTCAAGGCCTACCTCGACAGGGAGCCTCTGTTGAGTGGTGCCACAGGCACACCACAGGCCCAGGCTGGGGCCTGGGAGGAGGCAGCAGAATGTGTGAACCAGCAGGACAGCCACCAGTGGTCAGCGCAGGAGTGCCAAAGGAAGGTGGGCATGGACAAGCGGCGCATAATGGTGAAGGCGGCAGCCATCCATGCCTCCTGGAATGCCACTGGAGGGGGGCCTGCAGATGTGCCACAGCTCATGAAGCAGGAGGAGTTAGTGGCAGCCACCATGTTCCGCAGCACTGTAGAGGGTGTGCTGGTGGAGGATTTCAGACGGGTGGCAGCCCATCACTGCATGGTATGCATGTCAGCCACGCACAGCTGGTGGCACGGAGGGTGCGTACACAGGCATGTTGGTGTGTATGCTGCCACCATGCATGTCCTGTGCATGTGTGCACAACACCGAGCATGCCATGCTACCAGACGCATGCAGTGGCTGTTTGGGGGGGGGCACATGTGGGCATTGCATCACAAACACACCTTTCTTCTCTTTCAGCACCAGCACACCTGAGTGCAGATGATGGGGTGTCAGCAGTGGCCGGGGATGCAGGACCAGCTCTGGAGGACCAGCCATCCACCTCCACAGGCATCTGAGGGCCTGATAGGCTGCATCACAGCACCATAGTCCAGGCCGATGTCCTTGACATGGGGTCTGATGAGGCCCTGGCTGTGATCCTGTGAAATGCCAGCCTTGGTGTCCTCTGCATGGAGACACAGATTGGGGTGGGGTCCAATGTTGATGATGACATCACCATCATCCTGGACAGCAGAGGTGATGTTGTGGGGGAGATGCCCATACATAACACCAACACAGGCAGCCTGCACAGTGACCTGGCAGTGCAGGAACATCTGCCTGCCACCACTGCATGTGCAGCTGTGTGCACTGCCATGGCTGTGCCATGTGGTGGTGGTGGAGTGGACGCGCAGGTGCTGGGCAGAGTTCAGCGGCTGGATGGGCAATGGCAGCAGGCAGCGGGTGCCATAGGGTGGCCAGATGCTGGGTCCACCACCGGGGCACCAGCTAGGAACATACCTCATAAGGATCCAACTGTGCAGCATCCACCTGAGAGGGGGCTGTGCAGTGTGGCCGGTCACCACAGGAGGGTGGGCATCCTGCCCAGGATCCCCAGGTTGCTGACCTGCTGGCAGAGCACACCCATTTGCTGCAGGCCTCCTTAGAGCAACAGGTGCAGCTTGCTGATGGGGTGCGAGCACTGTTCGCGGAGGTGTGCTAGCTGGCCGAGCAGTGTGAGGGGGCACTGCACAGCTCCTGGCAGGGATGCAGCGCATGCAGGAGGCCACGACTGCATCCCTGGATCGCATTGCAAATGCAATCACAGATGGCATTGCAATGCTGGCTGCCACAGAGCATGGACAGCCACCGTGGACCCCATGCAGTGCACTGTCCACCCCACAATCCTGGCATTGGGAGACACCCACACTGTTGATGCCAGGATCCAATGTAGGCATCCCAGGCATGCCTGGGGCAGGCCTGTTTGGGTGCCTATCCACTCCTGTGCTGACCCGTTTGTGGTCCAATGCTTCAACCCCTGGGGGGGCTGATGATAACACCCCCTGTGGCTGATGAGCAGCCTATGGCTGCCAATCGGCCCTGGTCCAGCTGCCAATGTGGCCTCAGTGGCCATGGTTCCATGCGGCAACCCTGATGTGTGTCCCGCCCTGACTGCGGTCTGAAGCAGCTGCCCTGTGCATGCATGGGTGGTGTGTATTTGAGCATACCACTGATGTGGTACCTGTGTGTTGTGCCGCACACTGCCTGTGTGTGTGCTTGCCCAGCTGCTGGACCATGTGGCGTGGGCATGATGAGGGCAGTTCAGCACCGGTTGCACCTGTGCAGTGGTGCAATGCATCTCATAGTCAGAAGAGATGCAAGTCACAAGTGGGGTACCTCAGGGATCAGTCCTGGGGCCAGTCCCCTTCAATATCTTCATCAGTGACATTGCAGATGGACTGGAGGGTAAGGTTTGCCTGTTTGCAGATGACACCAAGATCTGCAACAGAGTAGATGATCCCAATGGGGTGGGCAGAATGAGAAGAGATCTGGATAAACTAGCAAAATGGTCAGAAGAGTGGCAACTGGGGTTTAACACAAAGAAGTGCAAGATCATGCACATAGGGATGAGAAACCCTGAGGCCTCCTATAGGCTGGGAGGGGAGTTGCTTGCAGTCACAAGGGAAAAAAGAGACTTGGGCGTCATCATCACCGATTACCTGAAATCATCCAAGCAGACCTCTACAGCTGTAGGTAAGGCCAGAGGGATGTTGGGGTGTATTAGTAGGGATATCACAAGTCAGAAGAGGGAGGTAATAATCCCTCTTTACAAGACATTGGTTAGGCCCCATCTGGAGTACTGCATGAAGTACTGGAGGCCACACCTTCACAAGGACATTAACCAAATTGAGGCAGTCCAGAGAAAGGCAACCAGAATGGTGCAGGGACTGCATCAGAAAACATATGAGGACAGATTAACTGAGTTCAATATATATATATATATACCCTAGAGCAAAGGAGGGAGAGAGGCGATATGATCGAAACATTCAAACACCTTAAGGGCATTAACAAGGTGAAAGAGTCTAACATGTTTCAATATAGCAGGACAAGAGGACACAGCATGAGATTAGAGGGAGGCCGATTAAGGGGTAATGTGAGGAAGTTCTTTTTCACAGAAAGGATGGTGGATGCATGGAACGGCCTACCTCAGGAAATGGTGGATATGAATACAGTGCAGGGCTTCAAACAGGCATGGGATAGGCATAAGGGAGCAATACAAATGAGTATGAATAGATAGGCCATTGACAGAACAAAGGCCTGTGGCACATTCATAAGGAAGAAAAAGAAATGGGCAGACTGGATGGGCCTTGCAGTCCTTATCTGCCATCAACTTCTATGTTTCTATCTGATCCCCACCACATATCAACGCCTGGGTATCTGGGTGCGTGGGTGCATGTGTGTGTTGCTGTGTGCCGTTTCTGTGTGGTTGTGTGCCACTGACGCCCCTAACCCTGCACCACACCTCTGTGTGTGCATGCCCATTGCCATGCATGCCCCTGCATGTGTGCTGTACCTGTGTGTGTGTCCCATGCATGGATTGTGCCCCACCTACCTGCATGCCCCATAGTGCTCCTGCACGATGGTGTCCCGATGTTGGTGTGCCATGCATTGCAGCCGGTGATCTCTCCACCTGGGGTGGGCTGTTCACCACCCTCCAGCCCGTTGCCTCCATCGTACCCACTACTGTCACCATCATCAGCCTCGACAGCTATCCCACGGTCAATGACCATGTTGTGCAGTATGCAACAGGCCAGGAATAGGCCACAGGCATTCAAGGGGCTTTACTGTAGGGCACTGCCAGACCTGTCTAGGCAATGGAAGCATACTGTACCTTCAGCATGCCAAATACCCACTTAATGATGTTGCATGTGCTGGTGTGTGCCTGGTAGTGTTCCTCTGCCTGGGATGACAGGCGCCGGTAGGGGGTGAGCAGCCAGGGCCTCTGTGCATAGGCACTGTCTCCTGTGTAGATAATGACATGGTTAGCCCCCTGCCATCCTTTGCCATGCCCTTGCCTATCCCTGGTGGCCTCGCCAGCATGCCCACCCTGCCCTCCCTATCCCTGGCATACTGTGCCTGCCCAGCACCCCTTACCCCTCCCATACTCACCCACTAGGTGGCCCGTGGGGATGTCCCCATGTTTGAACCTGTGGCATAGCGCAAAGCTGTGCCAGATGAACGCATCATGTGCACTCCCAGGGTGTGTGGCACAGACATTGGTGATGCACCCCATGGCATCGCACACCACCTGGCAGTTGATGCTCAAGCTCACCTTCCTATTAATGTATGCCACACCATCTAGGCTAGGTGGCATGTGGATGCTGACATGGGTGCAGTCAATGGCTCTAAGCACACTAGGCATATGTGCTACCCTGTGGAAGTCCTGCATGGTTGCTGTATGCTCTGCCTGTGTGCTGGGGAGATGAATGAATTCCAAAGCACATGGCAGCAGAGCGTTGAGGAACTGTGTGAGGAGGCATGACATGGCTGACTGGGTTATGCCTGTGGTGTCCCCTGTTGGTCTCTGGAAGGTGCCCATGGTGAGCAGGCACATGATGGCTGTCACTTTGGTCTCCACAGATACAGTGGCGTGAAAAAGTATTTGCCCCCTTCCTGATTTTCTCTATTATTGCATATTTGTCACACTGGATGTTTTCAGGTCTTTAGACAAAATATAATATTAGATAAAGGGAACCTGAGTGAACAAATAACATTTTTTTTTTTTTACTTATTTCATTTCTTTAATGAAAAAAGTTAACCAACACCAACTGGCACTGTGTGAAAAGTAATTGCCCCTAGTTAAATCAACCCAATTAAAGGGATAATTAGAGTCAGCTGATTGAACACAGCCAGGCTTGATTACAGCCAGCCCTGTTCAATATAAACCTCACTTATTTTGGCCCTTACCATCAGAGTCACGTTGCCAGCACAAAGATTCAACAAGCACATTATGCCATGATCAAAGGAAGTTCCTGAAAAGATCAGAAAAAAATTTGTTGCCCTCTATTAGTCTGGAAAGGGTTACAAAGCTATTTCTAAGGCTCTGGGACTCCATCGAACCACAGTGAGAGCCATAATCTCAAATGGAGAACACTTGGAACAGTAGTGAACCTTCCCAGGAGTGGGCGGCTGCCAAAATTACTCCAAGGGCGCAGTGTAAAATCATCCAAGAAGTCTCAGGATCCTAAAACAACATCCAAAGAACTGCAGGCTTCTCTTGCCTCAGCTAAGGTCAGTGTTCATGACTCCACAATCAGAAAGAGACTGGGCAAAATGGGCTTCATGTGAGTAGCAAGGCGAAACCACTGCTAACCAAGAAGAACATAAATGCTCATCTCTCATTTGCCAAGAAGCACCTGGATGATCCACAAGCCTTTTGGGAAAATGTTCTATGGACAGATGAGTCCAAAGTGGAACTTTTTGGACAACATGGATCCCATAATGTCTCGTGTAAAGCAAACACAGCATTCCACAGTAAGAACACCATACCAACAGTCAAACATGGTGGTGATAGTATGATGGTGTGGGGATGCTTTGCTGCCTAAGGACCTGGATGACTTGCCATAATTAAAGGATCCATGAATTCTGCTCTGTACCAGAAAATTCTTAAGGAGAATGTCCAGTCATCCTTTCGTCAGCTGAAGCTGAAGCGTAGTTGGGTCATGCAGCAAGACAATGATCCAAAACACAAAAGCAAGTCCACATCAGAATGGCTAAAAAGAAGTAAAATTAAAGTTTTGGAGTGGCCTAGTCAAAGTCCAGACTTAAACCCAATAGAGATGATGTGGCAGGACCTGAAACGAGCAGTTCATGCTCGAAAACCTATCAAATGTTACTTAATTAAAGCAGTTCTGTGAGGAAGAGTGGGTTAATATTCCTCCACAGCGATGTGAAAGACTGATATTGAATTATAGGAAGTGTTTGGTTGCAGTCATTGCAGCTAAATGTGGCATAACCAGTTATTAAGTGTAAGGGGGCAATTACTTTTTCACACAGTGCCAGTTGGTGTTGGTTAACTTTTTTTCATTAAATAAGTGAAATTAAAAAAAAAAACAAGTGTTATTTGTTCACTCAGGTTCCCTTTATCTAATATTACATTTTCTCTAAAGACCTGAAAACATCCAGTGTGACAAATATGCAATAATAGAGAAAATCAGGAAGGGGCCAAATACTTTTTCACGCCACTGTGTTGCGTGGCTCCGCCTTGTGGGTGCCTGCATCTCCTCACTGCACAGCTCACAGAGCTGCCTCAGAATGGCCCTTTTCAGGTGATACCAGCCCATGATCTCCATGTCAAAGTAGTTCTCAAAGGTGGTGAGGTGTGCGGTACCACCTGTGTTGAGCATACCGCCAATGAGCCCTTCCTCTGCCATGTCGCTGTTCCTCCTGCCCCCTCACATCCCTCATTACAGCTTCCATCATGAAGGGTGCACTATCTATGGCTGCTGATGTCCACTATCCCCCTGGGTGGTTGGCTGCTGCAGGCTCTGTGCCACCCTGGTGCACTTCCTGGCACTGTACCTGCCTGTCCCTCTCTCTCTCACTCCATCCCTGTTCCCCTATCCACTGCCACCTCTGTCCCTCTCCCTCTGTGGCTGCTTCTGTCTGTCTGTCTCTTGCTCGCTCTGTCTCTCTTCTGTCTTTCTGTCTGTCTGTCTGTCCTTCCTTCTTTCATTTTTTTCTGTCTCTCTCTCCCTCTCTCTCCCTCTCTTGCCTGCACAAGTGCTGTCTGTGTGCTTGTGCCCTGTAGTTATAGGCTCAAGTTTGCTCAGCGCATCACAGATTTGCTCTGCACTTGGGCCATCATTCCACGGTTGAATATTGCACTGTGCCAGATATTCATGGGCATGCCCCCTGCACTTGTGCCTGCATTCATTATAGTTGCACATTAGCGCAATGGGATATGCACTGCGCACTGGCTCCTGCTGAATATCAATCCTTGGCACATGTCCGTACTTGCATCAGCGCAACTCAGTTGTGCCATGTGCAACTGCTTTGAATATCCAGGCCATGGTGTAGTAATGTGCTGTTTACCATTAAAAACATTTGGACACACCATTCTAATACTTCCAAAGTAGCAATCAAGCTCAGTATATCAGATTTTTTTAAAATTGTGTGCAGTGACCATCTTTAATGACTTGAGACATTTTTTTTACGATATCTGAGACAATTATAAATACACAGAGGATGAATTAAAGAATGTATAAGGATGGCAGGGCCAGACAAACATATTTTTGCAAAAAAAACAATAAAAAAACTAATGTGATGAAGTCTTTTTGCAGACTAATAAATACTACTACTGTAAGTTACAAAGCAAAATCCAATAACTACATCAGGGTCAAGATTACAGGAAACAACACCTTTAGAAAATTTATGGAGGGGCTCTTACATTTGGTCACAGCTTTACTCTACAAATGGTCAATACAAAGTCCGGCTCTGATCCAGTTTGGTTCTTCCCAGTCTGTTCTCTTCAGTGAAAATTTCTCTGTGGCTTACTGGCTTGGGTCCTGTTCTCTTCAAACTCCACCAACCTTGCTATGCTACAGAGCTAGCATAGGCCACATTTCATAGGCCACAAACAATAAGTCATGCTGTCAACTTGTCTGGACACATTTTGGCTCTGGCAGGAAGGGAAGTATTTGAAATAAAAAGCATTTTTCCAATTGGTCTGCAAATCTTGCTGACACTACAGATAATTTAGTTAAAGACTCTATGAACCCACTAACCACTCACCATACTTGCTAGCAGCTCCTGTCTCATTTAAGTACAAAACACATTACTTTTAAAATGAATATTTCCCTAAGGTCCAGATAGGACTTGCCCCCAAAACATTATATTGGCTTTAAAGTTTGTTCTGCTTAAGATGGCTCAGATGGGCCTTTGAGTGGCAGTAAGCTAGAAGGCAGCTGTGGAACAGATTCACAATGCATCTAGGCCCTTGGCAACTCAATACATGGTCTTCAGAAATTGTGCCTCCAGCTCAATCAGGACAATTCCTGGCAGCAGGCTGATTCCAGGTCTGACAGATTTAAACTCATTTCTTCTGGGTCATGTTATGGAGGGTTTAACCCACAACAGGGTATGGGTTTTTCTGAACATTATTCCATGCCGGGGGGGGGTTGGAGTCACGAGGCGAAACCGAGAGACTTCAACCACCCAGGCGTCGATTAATGCTCAGTAAACCCATACCCTGGAGAGGGTTTAATCCTCTTATAACATAGGTAATGTTATATTAGAGTTTTACCTAAAGAAATAGTAAAATAAAGCCCTGTGAACATGCAACTCTGGGTATATCAGGGATTAATTAATGGTCAGGTGACCTGTTTGGATGAATCAGAAGACAGTATTTTCTGAACCCATGTTATAATCTGGTATACAGTATATTATGCTTTACATGAAATATGCTGGAATAGAATGACCTAGAAGAAATCAGAGTAACCACACACAACAATTGAACAATCTGACCTGCCAAAAGTAAAGAGAGAATATCTAATCAGACTTAGCTGAACACACCTTACTCTGACTGTTGGACTGGACTGTCCAGAGCTTCTGGATTGCAGGGGATGCTACTAGTACTCTGGATAGAAACACAGAAGTTGAAGGCAGATAAGGACCACAAGGTCCATCCAATCTGCCCATTTTTTCTACCTTATGAATGTGCCATAGGCCTTTACTCTGTCAATGACCTATCTATTCATATTCATCTGTATTGCTCCCTTAAGCCTATCCCATGCCTGTTTGAAGTCCTGCACCGTATTCATATCCACCACTTCCTGAGGTAGACCGTTCCATGCATCCGCCACTCTTTCTGTGAAGAAGAACGTCCTCACATTACCCCTTAATCGGCCTCTCTCTAATCTCATGCTGTGTCCTCTTGTCCTGTTATTTTTCTTATATTGAAACATGTTAGACTTTTTCTCCTTGTTAATGCCCTTAAGATGTTTGAGTGTTTCGATCATATCACCTCTCTCCCTCCTTTGCTGTAGGGTATACATCTTGAGCTCTGTGAATCTGTCCTCATATGTTTTCTGATGCAGTCCCTGCACCATTTTGGTTGCCCTCCTCTGGACTGCCTCAATTTTGTTAACGTCCTTGTGCAGGTGCAGCTTCCAGTACTGCAAGTAGTACTCCAGATGGGGCCTAATCTGTGTCTTGTAAAGAGGGATTATTGCCTCCCCCTTATGACTTGTGATACCCCTACTAATGCACCCCTAATCCCTCTAGCCTTACCTACTGCTTTAGTGATCTGCTTGGATGATTTCAGGTCATCTGTGATGATGATGCCCAAGTCTCATTCTTCCCTTGTGATTGCCAGCAACTCCCATCCCAACCTATAGGTAGCTTCAGGGTTTCTCTTTACTTTGATCTTGCACTTCTTTACGTTAAACCCCAGTTGCCACTCTTCTGACCATTTTGCCAGTTTTTCCGGATCTCTTCTCATTCTGCCCACTCCATATGGATCACCTACTCTGTTGCAGATCTTGGTGTCATCTGCAAATAGGCAAACCTTACCCTCCAGTCCATCTGCAATGTCACTGATGAAGATATTGAAGGGGACTGGCCCCAGGACTGATCCCTGAGGTACCCCACTTGTGACTTGCATCTTTTCTGACTGTATACTGTTTGCCTCCACCCTCTGTTTTCTGCCCACCAACCAGTTTGCCACCCAGTTGACCAAATTCTGACCTACCCCAAGCCTACCCAGCTTATTAATCAATCTTCTATGAGGAACAGTATCGAAATCTTTGCTGAAGTCAAGGTAGGCGACCCCAACTGCACCACCTTGGTTCGCCACTCTGGTTACTCAGTCAAAGAAATCTATGAGATTAGTTTGACAAGACCTTCCTGTTGTAAGCCCATGCTGTCTTGGATCCTGTACTCCTATGGATTCCAGGTGTTGCACTATCCTTTCCTTAAGGAGTGCCTCCATAATCTTGCCCACTACTGAGATAAGACTGACTGGTCAGTAGTTCCCTGCCTCCTCCCTACTGCCGCTCTTGTGGAGCGGGATCACATGAGCCCTTCTCCAGACTTCTGGGATCTCACCTGTGCTCAAAGACTCACTAAATAGTTCTGCTAATGGCTCTGCTAGTTCCACCTTTAGCTCCTTTAGTACCCTGGGATGTATGCCATCAAGTCCCATTGCCTTGTCCACCCTAAGTTTAGTGAGCTCTTGTAGGACCCTCTCTTTTGTGAAGGACTTGTGCACACCTCCATCCCCCCTGTTTCCATGGTGCTGAGCTGTGGGCCCTGCCCTACCTTCTCCCCATTAAATACTGAGCAGAAGCATCTATTTAAGATAGATGTTTTTCCTTGGTCCTCATCCACACACTCCCCCTTGTCCCCTTTGATCTTATCAATATCCCCTCTCGACTTTTTTCCTTTCACTAATGTATCTATAGAAAGGCTTGTCTCCTTCTTTTACTATTCATGCTAGTGCTTCCTCAGTTTGGGCCTTTGGCTGCCTTACTGCCTTCCCTGTTTCCCTTAGGGAAGTTTGGTATGCCTCCCTATCTTCATCCTGCTGCATTCCCTTATATTTCCTGAAGGCCAACCTTTTGGCTCTGATCTTTTCTGCTACTGTTTTTGAGAACCAAAGTGGTTTCCTCCTTCTTTGCTCTTGCTTTTCTCCCTAACACAATGTTGCTTCAACTATTGCATCCTTTATGCTTGCCCACTTTGTCTGTACCCCCTTACCTGTATTTTGTCTCGCAAGAGCTAGCTTAACTCTGTTGGCCATCTTATCAAAGTCAGATCCTCTGAAGTCCCATATTTTTGACTTGAAATGGGATGATTTTGTTCTAATGGCTAAACTGAACCATACCACATGATGGTCACTTGATCCCAGGTGACCATCTACCTGGAGTTCTGTGATCCTTTCCCCATTAGTCAGTACTAGATCCAGCATAGCCCTGTCTCTTGTAGGTTGTTGCACCAATTGTCTGAGGCCTTCCCCCTGCAGGGAATCTACTATGTGTCTAGTTCTGGCAGATGTTCCTGCTGATAAAGTATTAATAATTTATTAATATGATTGATAATAAACTCCTTGACTGTTATTCTGCTCTGCTCTCAATGCTGCACTGGTCCTGCATTCTGCTGACTTTTCTCCATGATGAGCAGGTATGCTGAGACCACAAGAGTCAGGAGAAGACTGCACCACAAAACCAGACCATATAGGAAGGGAGCAGCAGTGAATCTGCAGTTGGCTGGTAGCTCCATGTTCAAGCAGGGAGGAAAGTGTAGTACTGGAGAAGGGGGCAATGATGTGCTTCCAAATTTGTAACACCACCCCAGCATGCTCCCCTCCCTGCTGGCATTGGCCTTGCTACATATACAAGAGAAATACAGTTACCACAAGAGGAAGACTGACAGAAGAACACAGAAACTGCAATTTGGACATGCGCACATTATTACAGCTTTACTATTTGTCCAGTCCCCGAGCCATTGTATCATGTTTGGCACACCCAAGGATTAGCTATTAACTCATCTAAAGCTAGGCAATGGTGCTACACTCTTTACTTCTGTTGTTCATTGCTTTAAACAGCCTGATTCAGAAGTCTCACACTTGCCCCTACCAGGGCTGGCCTTACAACTTTGAGGGTCCCCAGTAATTTCATGGCTTGGGGCCCTTAATTCATGTATTTATTTCTTTACTGAAAAATTAGCAACTCTGAAAGGAATGCTATAACAAGGCTCATTTCTAGGGGAAGCCATGAGGATGTGTATGATAATAAAAAAACATACATACTGAGAATGATATGTATATACATAAATATATTTATGCATTATTTATTTATTGAGATCTTGGATTAACACCTTTGAGCAGAAAGCTCTTTCATAGGTTCCACATCAAGTATGACATAAACAAGAATACAGATATGCTGCACAGATACAGCAAGAAACAATTGAAAACTGTGTCCAGGCATACATTCTAACAAAAGTTACACAATCTAAGCATGCACAGGGTGCAGAGTCAAAGGCTAACATTTCACTAGGTAACAGTAACGTAACTTGAGGATGTTGTTTAAAAAGGAGAATTGTACCACTAACAACATAGGTAGATAGTTGGATTGCACCTGAGTAAAAGAAAGAAGGAAGGTCTCATACCAGTAGAGTGGAACAGGGGAGGGAGGAGGAAAATGCGGGAAGGGAGAAGGCAAGCAGAGGTGGGGGTAGGATGGGGAAAGATAGGAGGGAAAGGGAAGAATAGTTATGTAGTCAAAGTGGAATAAAGGGAGAGGAGGGTGGGGAAGGAGGGATGGAGGACAGTAGGGAGGAAGAGGTGGTGTAGGTAGTTGGATGATGATGAAGGTATATTAAGGTGGTAGGGAGGAAAGCGGTATGGAATGACAGAGGGACAAAAAAGGGAAGAGGAGGTGGAGGGAGGTAGGAGGGAAAATAAATAATTTAGGCAAGGGTAGAAAGCCCATGAAAGCATTAATAAGGACAGGGATGGGGCAAAAAGGGATAAGGACATCAAGAAATGGAAGGTAATGAGTACCAGTGCCCATAGTCTGGCCAACAAGCTCCCTGAACTGGTGGTCTTGATGGAAGAGGGATGCCTGGATATCGCAGCAGTCACAGAAACATGGTACACAGAGTACCATGACTAGGATGTTAACATACCAGGGTACACAACCTACAGGAGAGGCAGGGAGGGTTGAAGAGGGGGAGGAGTAGCTCTCTATGTAAGGGAAGGGATAAAAACAACAGAACAAAAGAGTAAACAGGGAGCAGAGGAAGAACTGTGGGTCACCTTAGAGACTGGAAATGGCACCACAATCTGCACAGGAGTTGTATACAGACCCCCATGTCATGTGGAGGAAATGGACAAGGATATGATAGAAGGCATCCTCAGGATGGCAGAGAAAGGGAAGATAGTGTTGATGGAGGACCCGAATATGCCAGATGTTAACTGGAGCACCTTTTATGCAGCCACTTCCAAGAGCAGGGCCATTCTTGAAGCACTACAGGTGGCATGCCTCAGACAGCTAGTTTTGGAACCCACTCATGAGGGAGCAATCTTAGACCTCATACTCTCAAATGGAGACAGCGAGAGGATCTCAGATCTAAAAGTGGGTAGCCATCTGGGAACAAGTGACCACCAAACAGTGTGGTTCATGATAAACTCAGCTACAGAGTCAAGCCATACAAAAGTCAGGGTAGTGGACTTCAGAAGGGCTGACTTTGGCAAGATGGGAGAGTGCCTTAGAAAAGCACTAGCAAACAGGCTAGAAGGAGGGGTGGAGTAACAATGGGGGAAACATCAAAACTGCCATCACAGAGGCAACAAGCCTTTGGGTGAAGCAAATAAACAAATCAAAATGAAAGAAAAAGCCACTATGGTTCTCAAAAGAGGTGGGGGGAAAATTAGGGAGAAAAAGATAGCATTTAGGAAGTATAAGGAAACACAGAAGAAGCAGGACAGAGAACTGTACCAGTTAAGGCAGAAGGAAGCAGGGAGGGAAGTCAAAATGGCAAAGGCCCAAACTGAGGAAAAGATAGCCCACTCAGTTAAGAAGGGGGATGAAACCTTTTAAAGGTACATCAGGGAGCATAGAAAGACAAAGGGAGTGATAGTGAGGCTGAATAGAATGGACGGTGGGTGAGCAGAGAGGGACAGTGAAAAAGCAGGGATACTGAACGAACACTTCTGCTCAGTATTCACAAAAGAGGAGGAGAGGGAGGTGCCTAATCAAATTAACAGAAGCACTCTGGATAGGGGGGTCGATCCCAGTCCTTTCACAGAAGAAAGGGTTCTGAAAGAACTCCTAAAACTGAAGGTGGACAAAGCAATGGGGCCTGATGGAATTCACCTAAGAATTCTAAAAGAATTAAGGGGAGAACTAGTGACACCACTGACTACCCTTTTTAACAAATCATGGGAGGATGGTGTGGTACCTGAGGACTGGAGGAAGGCAAGTGTGATTTCCCTTCACAAAAGTGGGAGCAAGACAGAGGCAGGAAACTACAGACCTGTCAGTTTAACCTCTGGGGTAGGGAAAGAGATGGAATCACTTCTGAAGGAAAGAATTGTTGAGTACCTAGAGGCCAGTGGGGTACAGGGCCCAAGGCAGCATGGGTTCACAGCAGAAAGTTCATGTCAGATGAATCTAATTGATTTCTTTGACTGGGTGACCAAAGTAGTAGACCAAGGAGGGGCTGTGGACATGGCCTACCTAGATTTTAGCAAGGCATTTGACACAGTCCCACACAAAAGATTAATAATCAAATTAACCAGCCTGGGAGTGGGTCCCAGGGTAGTAGCCTGGGTAAAACACTGGCTGGACAACAGGACACAGAAGGTAATTGTAAATGGAGTCCACTCTGAAGAAAGAAGGGTTATTCGTGGTGTACCGCAGGGTTCGGTACTGGGTCCAGTCCTTTTTAATGTCTTTATAAGCGACATTGCAGAGGGACTAGAAGGAAAAGTATGCCTCTTTGCAGATGACACAAATATCTGCACCAGGGTTGATACACAAGGAGGCATGGAAAGGATTACAATGGACTTGGCAAGGTTGGAGAAATAGTCAGAAGCATGGCAGCTTGGATTCCATGCAAAGAAGTGCAAAATAATGCACCTGGGAAACAAAAACCCAAGGGAAGATTACACAATGGGTGGGAGGTAGTAACAACAACACAAATGGAAAGGGACCTGGGATAATCACATCAGATAACCTTAAGGTTAGCAAGCAATGTGAGAAGGCAGTAGGGAGGGCTGGGGGACACTGGGATGTATAGGGAGAGGCATCACCAGCAGAAAGCAGGAAGTCATTATCCCTCTGTACAGACAGTTGGTGAGACCCCATCTGGAGTACTGCATCCAGTTTTGGAAACCCCATCTCTGCAAGGACATAGACAGGATGGAGGCAGTCTAAGAGGGTAGCATCTTTCAGAAAAAGAGATGTGCAAGAACAAGGGGACACGATTTGAAGATAGAGAGGGGGCAGCTCAGGGGCAATGTGAGGAAGTATTTATTCACAGAGAGGGTGGTGGACTTATGGAACAGTCTTCCTGAGGAGGTTGTGGGGTCTAGCTTTTAGACGAATTGAATTTAAGAATGCATGGGACAGACATAAGGCAATTTTCTTGTGGGGGGTAGGAAGAAATAGGCTGTTGGTTATTTAAGATCTGCAGCTTATCCTGTAAGTAGAGAAATGGGCAGACTAGGTGGGCCAAGTGGTCCTTATCTGCCTTCAAAGTCTATGTTTCTATGTAACTTGACCGGAGACCCAAGAACTGGACATGAAGAGTAACATTTTACTAATAAATAGAGATCACAGAGATTGCAAATGGTAGGAGCAAGGTGAAGGCAAATTAATGGTAGCAGTCACAGGTCGCCAGTAAGATTAGATGCTGCCGGAGTTTTTTCTTAAAGGAACCCAGCAAAGTAGCATTGGTTATGTCAGGAGGTAGGAAGTTGTGCCACAGCTGAGCTCTGTATGTGAATGCACGTTGTCCAAAGGCGTTGTGGCACCATGGGATTTTGAAAGCCTGTTTGCCAGAGCTTCTGGTACTATGTGGGTTACATGCAGAAGAAAGAAGGGCCAGTACACTGGGGGGTAGCAGTCCCAAGGTGAATTTTTTTGCAAGCAGGTATGATTGATATTTGAGCCTGCTTTCAAATTGTAACCAGCTAACCTGGGCATAAAGATCGCAGGTGTGTGTCAAGCATGCGGCACCAGTAAGAAGGTGGCATGCTTTATTTAAGGCTGTTTTGATACTTCGGAGGGCAGTGTCTGTACCTGCACCATAAATGACAATACCATAGTCTGTGAGAGAGAGAGACCACAGAACTGTGGATGGCTGTGTTCAGTGCTTCAGGAGTGAGATTATGTTTGTTCCTGTATAGAACTCCTAAACGTTGGTTAATAGCTTTGGCTGTTCAGTCGGTGGCCAGGGATTCCATCTCAGCCATCCCCAGGAGGACCGTGGCCACCGGACAGATGGCGCTTCTGAAGCTGCTGTCTGAGACCTCTTCCTCGGACTCTGCTGCCAGAGAGGTAACGCAAAGTCGCAAACCAATTGGAGAGCGAGCACCTTTTTCTGGCCCACTCCGACTGGTTCATTTTTCTCCCCTTGCCTTTCTCCACAGTAAATAAGCAAAAAAGGAGCTGTTTTACCAAAAGTTGAAATTTTGCTTTTTGTCTGCAAATCTGCCCTTGCAAATTAAGTGAATCAGCCTGTTCCTGATTTTGTAGCTCCTTCCAGACTGCAGAGCGCCCAGGAAATCGTCGTCCTTTCAAGTGCTATTTTGGTGTCTTCTCTCTGATTACTGGCCTTTGTGCAGTGTTGGTACTAAATTTGGCTCCTCTCTCTTCTCCCTCAGCTGTGAACCCACCAGGGATTCCAGTTCAGCCATCCCCAGGAGGACCGCAGCCACCGGGCAGATGGAGCTTCTGAAGCCGCCGCCCGAGACCTCTTCCTCGGACTCTGCTGCCAGAGAGGTATGGCAAAGCCACAAATTTCACCTGCCCACCTATCCCCACTCCCCCACGCCTAACTATATAGGCTTCCTAGCACTGCCCACACCCACCACTGACGTATCCTCTGCTTTCCTTCTTGGCATTTTAAATGAACACCTACCCTTAATTTTCTTCTCTGACATACACAGGCTGTGAGACCTGAGCGTAACCGTTGCCCTACCATTTTGAATTGAAAGCCTGACCATAACCTTGGCACGCTAGAACATATTTACCTTCAGCAGCTGACTAGTCGCCTGCTCCAGGACAGATACTTCCTGACCATACTAATTAACTATGGCTTGTATGTGGCAGCTCTCCTCTCTCATTGCCCTATGTATCATGCCCTTCATAGCCTACGCCCCAGACAAATCTGACCCACGTCAAGCATCGTATCCATCTCCTTCTTACTGTATACTCATACAGTCTCTATACAACTCATGTATTGCACCGGCCTTCTGCCTACTATATCAAGTGGAATATCCAACACAAAGTGTGACATGCGTGATGTTACCTATGCAAACTACTTTACTTCATGCACCCACCGAGTACACCGCTTGGTATCACTCTGCTAGAGTGCTAGCCTATGTGTCTCTTGCTCTGCATAGATTAAAAAACAAATACTGGCACCCCAACACCTCCTGCTTACCCAGTCAGAAAAGGAACCGAACATTCTGCCTCTCCCTTGACTCCTTAAGGAAACTTATACTCCTCCTCCTGCTTTGTTCTGGCAATGTCAAACTCAACCCTGGCCCTATGGCTACCCTTTCCTCACCCACAGAGATCAAAAGGCTCAAAGGTATCAGCTTTATGCACATTAATCTTTGTTGCCTCATGAAAAAATTCACCTTACTTCATGCATGGATCATCCATACTGAGCCAGATGTACTTGTGATTTCAGAATCTTAGCTTCAACCATCTACACCAGATAGTGCAATTAACATACCTAACTACCAGCTATTTAGAACAGACAGACAAACTGGGGGGGGGGGGGTTGCCATTTGTGTCAAGGACAAGTTTGTGGCAGCCACCCTGGACTCCACCTCACTGACTTCTGGTTTCGAGTGCTTGGCCATCAAAACTGATTTGTCCTCGTCACTGGCACTCCAAGTCATAGGATGTTACAGACCTCCATCAGCTGGTACACAGCTCCTGTCCTATCTCACAACCACCTTGGATTCCAGCCCCTTGGAAACAATCATACTAGGTGATCTTAATTACGACTGGATGTCTGATGCCAGAATCCCCCTCAAATCCTTCTGCGACTGTCATGGATTCACCCAACTTATTGACGAGCCCACCCGCATAAACAAGAAAAACCCTTCCAAAAGCATGCTTCTGGATGTCATATTAGTAAATAATCCCTACTCCTTCTCCCACATTGGAACTTTTAATGCTGATCTTAGTGACCATCACCTCATTGCTGGAATATGGGCAGCCCCTAAAATGACAGCCTCTTCTAAATTTTCTACCAAAAGGTCTATTAGGTTCTTCAACCCTAGGACATATATTTATGACTTAAAAACCTACCCGTTGTGCAGAGCTTCTACATGGCAAAAACAGTAGAAACAGCATATACCACCCTCCATGAAATTATAACAAGTGCCTTAAACACACATGCGCCTTTGATAACAATTCATCTAAAAGCTAGAAAATGTCATTGGTTCACCACGGATCTTAAAGCTGCTTTATTGTCCAGGGATAAGCTCTGGAAAACAGCCCACAAATCCCAAAAAGATGAACACTGGTGTCTTTTCAGAGCTGCCAGGAACCGCTGCACCAAGATGATTAGAGAGACCAAAGCTAAATTTTATCAAACGGAATTAGACTCTGCATCCAAGCACTCCTCTAAATTCTGGGCCACACTGAAAGAACTGTCTGGGCACATGTCACAAAATGCACTCCCTTCAAAACTCATTTCTGGCACCGTAGCAATCAAGGACAAAAAAGAAATTCAACAAGCATTTAACACCCACTTCACCACGGCAGGACTAGCATTTGATAATTCAGCTGCATGCAACTTGCGCGCCCAACTTGACGTAAAGTCCCCTACCCCTGGTCCTACAAACCAGTCATTTTCCTTCGCCACTGTTCACTTCAAAGAAGTGGAAGACCTGCTACTCCTCTTGGACACCAGGAAAAGTGCCGGCACGGATTCTTTAGACCCCTACTTCCTAAAGATAGCTTGTCATGTACTGGCTACTCCCATTACTCATCTATTTAACCTGTCCCTTTCACAAGAAACCCTCCTTCAAATGTGGAAAACTGCATATATTATCACATTACTCAAATCTGGAGACTCTTGCGACCTAAATAATTACAGACTGCTTTCTCTTCTCCCCACTCTCTCGAAACTTTTGGATAAAATTGTGAACGCACAGCTAAGATCCTTCATTGAGAGTGCAAATCTGTTAAACCCTCAGCAATCTGGCTTCAGAGCCAACCATAGCACGATCATGGCATTAGCCAAGGTACCAAGCGATTGCCAACAAGAACTAGAGCATAAAAAGTATTTCTGTGCCGTGTTGCTGGACCTAAGCAAAGCATTTTACATGGTCGACCACAGTCTGCTCCTCACCTCTCTTGAATTGATAGGACTAGATCCTACCTCTCTAACCTGGTTCTGCGACTACCTGTCAGACAGATACAAACAGGTTAAGGCTGAAGGCAAGCTCTCTGCTCCCAAACTGCTACAAAGAGGAGTGCCCCAGGGATCCGTCTTGGGACCTCTACTATTTGCCATCTATATCAACAGTATAGATGTGGGCATCAAGGAGGCAGGCATCCACCTATTCGTGTATGATACAGTGCTTTATCTAAGCCGTCCTACACCTGAAGCAGCATGTGCTGATTTACAAAAAGACTTTAACCTTCTGCAGCTTCAACTACTCAGCAAAAAAACTGCTACTTAATGCTAAGAAAACAAAAGCCATGATATTCTCCCCTGTTAACCATCCGGTCAACCTAGCTGCATTTGGCTCCCAACCCCCTATCTCCACGATCCAGGGTGAAAATCTAGAGTATGTTGCGAAATTCAAATACTTGGGGTCTGGATAGACCACAAACTTTCCTTCGCAGACCACATGGAGGACCTGTTGAAAAAACTTAGACAAAGGCTAGGTCTCTTTTATAGGATAAGACGGCTATTGACTACAGAAGCAAAGAAGCAGCTAATCCAAGCTACATTTCTTTCCCTAATTGACTATGTGGACTTCATTTACAGTAATTACACTGCCCCTTACCTTGGAAAATTGGATACACTTTACCATAGAGCTCTATGTTTCATCACTGATCTTCCCTTCAATACCCACCACTGCTCACTTTAGACAACAATGGGCTGGACTTCCCTTCTGTACAGGTGCAACATGAATGCAGTGCTCTGGACCCTTAGAGCCATTAGTGGTAAACTCCCCCAGTACATTGCCAATTGTCTGACCCCTATCACAGCTGGAAACTATGCTCTCCAAAGCTGCTTCCTGATTTCTCTGTTTATACCCAGGGCGCGTACAGACTTCGGGAGGGCCACCATAGGCTTCACACTTCCCTCACTTTGGAATAGACTCCAGAAATCACTAAAATTGAGGTCCCCAGTCAGCATCAACATGTGCAAAACCATTTATCGCAATGGCATATCAGAAACCTGCAACTGCTTTACTCGCCCCTAGCTTGTCTTACCCCCCCACTCGTAGCACTTCTATTTTACTTTCATGTGTATCCTTGCCAACCATGACATTTAGCCCTTCTTTATACCATCCGTGCGTATTCTTGCCAACCTCGACTGAAGGCATACAAATCTTATACTATTCTTACCCCCCATCTTGTACCGCTATTCAAACCTGAGCCCACGGCATATCAGACTTTCGTGGATTGTAGTCCCATACCGTCGCACTTATGGTAAATAGCCATCAGCTATCTGGCAGTCTCACCACTGCACCAGCTCATTGCATGTTCTCCTATACACCAGCAATTGTCACATTTCTACACATAGTCCACCATGACTCTCTACCCTTCCTGTGTTTAACATTACATGCCGTAATAGTTTTCCCCCGCGCCTACTCCTTCCCGCTGATGTACTAGCAAATAGTGAATTACGGCTGAATTTTGTGAGCTAATCCTGCACAAGCACTGCCCTCATGCTGTTTTTACTGACCAATGTACTCTGTCATTTGCTGCACATTTGTATTATTTTGTAGTCTGTTATCTAACCTTGTGGTTCCATGACTGTAACCTCGCTTTGCCTACGCTCACTGTCTTATCTGTGTAAATGTATTATTTACCTAACCTTGTTGTCCCAACAATTGTACTTTGTTCAACTGTATTATTGTTATGCGTCACAGGTCCACCTTAAAAATGAGCATGCTCAATGGTGTTCACCTGGATAAATAAAGATATTGATTGATTGATTGATTGATTGATTGATTGATTGATTGATTGATTGATGGATGTGCTGGGTGAAAGACAGGGTACAGCCTGTAGTTATACCCAGGTACTTGAAATGGTGAACCGGTTCAAGAGGGGAGCCAGTGTCATTAATGATGGTAAGTGGGAAGGTTTTGTGTCTACTTTGGGAGGTCGAAAACAACATTGTTTTTGTCTTTTTATAATTAAGGATGAGCTTATTATCCCAAAACAACTTCTCTGCAGATGTCAGGGATTGCCAAAGTTTGTCCTGGAGAAGATGAGGGTCCATGTTGCTGGTAAAAAGTATAGCATCATCAGTATATGGTAGTGAATTGAGGAAGATGCTAAAAAGCAATGGACCCAAGATAGATCCCTGTGGGACTCCAGAGCGTACCGGCCTACTATTGGACAAGGCATTACCAATTTTTACCTGCTGCATTCAGCTGCTTAAGGAGCTGGAGAACCAGATTGTAGTGTTGGAGGAAAGACCAGTGGAGGAGTGTTGTCTGATGAGGAGATCATGGTTGACAGTGTTAGAGGCCTCGGTAAGGTCTATGAAAGTTGCCCTTGCCAAGAGTCCTTGTTCCAGAAAGTTATTGATAAAGCCCATAAACTCCATGAGCGCAGTGATGGTACTATGACAATGTCTGAACCCATGCTGTTGGGGACATTGGAGTTGGTAGTTATCCAGATACTGTATGAGTCAGTCAGCCACGATGCCTTCCAGGGCCTTAGAGATCAGGGGGAAGAATAGAGATCGGGCAGTAATTTCCCAGCAGTGCACGGTTGCCACTCTTGTGCACTGGGGTGACCACTGTTGATTTCCAAACATATGGAAATTGTGACTGAGAGAGTGACAGGTTGATTATTTTGGTATGAGGTGTGAGGATTTCCTCACAGATAGAGGCAATAAACTTTAAGTCCAAGGAGTCCCCACTGAATCTAGCATTTCCCCAGTACCTTCTTAAGATAACGTCTGGCTTCATTTATAGACACTGCTTTAAAGTAAAATGGTGGGTGATCTTGGGGTGGGTTCTGGACTGCAGAGTTCATACCTGAGTGGGGTAACCATGAAGTATGCAGGGGGAAGAACATTGCGAAGGTCTGTAACTGCTTTGTTGAAAGCGTTGGCGATGGCTTTTGGGTCCACAGTAGGGGGCCCTTGATGTTCAACATGTTCAGGGTAGTTTTGGGGTCTTTACCAGTGATGTCTTGGGTGTTCTTCCAGAATGTCCTGCTATCATTCCAGAGGTGAAAAGGGCTTCTTTGAAATATTGGCTTTTAGCAGAATGGATAGCACAGGTACACTCATTTCTCTCTGCTTTGTATCTCTGTAGGTTAGCTTGTGACCCCAGTGCTTGAGAGATATACCAGAGGTAACCCCTGTGTTTTAGTAGATCGAGAAGAGCAGGGGTGATCCAGAGATTATGGGTTCCCTTGATTTTTTGTAGTTTTGAAGGGGGAACGCTTATCGCAGGTTGCATTAAAGAGTTCAATGAAGAGTTCCAATGCAGTATCGACATTGCTGGCTGTATATAAATTAGACCAATCTGTGATCTTCAGGTCAGCTTTCATTAGCTCGAGGTGTCCCAGAATGAGGACCCAGCTAGTGACAGTTCTGGCAGGGGGCTTGCTGTAGTTATTGGACCAGTAAAACTTGACAGGAGAGTGATCACTAATATAGTCGGGTAGGACAGAGGTGTCCTTAATATTATTTGGCTGGTTAGATAGCACCCAGTCCAGTAAGGCATTGGTCCCAGTTTTGTAGTTCCTCCTGGTTGGGACTTCTACAAGCTGTGAAAGGTGGATAGCAGATGATGTGTCTTTGGCATCAATGGTGTTAGGGGAGAGCCAGTTTATATTAAAATTGCCAAGCATTAGAAATTCTGAGTGAATGCTCATCCCTCTTAAGGCATTTATGAAGGATGCAAAGCCAGGTTTAGTGTGCCTTGGAGGGGATGTAAACAGAAAGCATGGTGCATGTTTGGTTGTGTGCACCTAGAAGCAACTTAACGGCCAGCATTTGGATTAAATCACCACAACCAGGGCTGGGGATCCCCAGGCCCTGCAAAGTGTCCTTTACGTAGATCACACATCCACCACCATGCTGAGAAAAGGTGATCACATCTAAATACTGTGTAGCCAGGAAGAAGGATTGCTGCATCAGGGACATTAGGAGTGAGCCAGGCTTCTACTACCAAGAGTACGTCTGGATTATGTCTGGTGGTCCATATTTGTAGTCTGTCAAGTTTTGGAAGAAGGCGTCAAATGTTTAGTGATGCCACTGTTAAAGCACCAATATTTCTTGGTGAGTGGTTTGAGCAGTGGGGAGTTCCAGGATTAGGATGTATATTGCCCAAGCACAATAAGAGCAGCACTATTAGTCTTTTCAGTTATTCCTTAAATAGTATTTTGGAGCAGGCATGTAACCTGGGGTTAGTATGGCGTCATGTGGAGCTTCCCTGCTTAAAGGAGATTTGATGGAAGATTGTCAAGGTGTCATGAAAGTGGGGATGACAGAGCTGAGACCGATCAGCATAGAGTGAGCCTCCATGTAGCTTATGTGTGGAGAAGGTCAGGTTTAGGGGGGAGGTTATGGTACTATAGGTATCGGTCATGGCACTGGTTGCTCCCAAAGGGGCAGGTAGACACATGCCTGCAATTAGGAGTCCTGAGAGTGTGAACAGGGCCAATATGGTGGTTCCACAAGGTATGAGAGTAGTTGGGCAAAACATACAATATTTGACTGGCATAACAGGGAAGGAGAAGAGGATAGGATGGCAGTTCCTTTGAGGTAGCTTCCCTGCTAACTTAGGCCCTTAGAGACAAATTACATGTAAAGTTGATTTAAAATGAAAATGCTGATGGTAAATTACATCCAGAGGAAATTATGAACTGTTGAGATCCAGTGTCATGTAATGTGTTAAAATTCCTGAAAGGTGATAAACTGTGGCCTGGGCATATGCAAGATGTGAAATCCTTTTGTCTGTATGTTTCCTTTGTTTTTCAAAGTCCTCAGAGACAAATACAGTTCCTTTAGGAGCAGGTCAGACGAAAATGTTGATTCAGTCGCAGGACCCAGCATCACCAAGCTTGTCAGATTTATTTGTCAGACTTATTTTCCCTTAGGATGGCTTCCAAAAAGTTGATTTAAAATTAAAAAGCTGGTTATACCTGAAGGAAATGATGAGCTGCTGAGTTCCAGCATCACAGAATGTGTTAAAATTCCTGAAAAGTGATAAACTGTGGCCTGGGCATATGCAAGATGTGAAATCCTTTTGTCTGTATGTTTCCTTTGCTCTTCAAAGTCCACAAGTACAGCTCCTTTAGGAGTAGGCCAGATGAAAATGTTGATTCAGTTGCAGGACACAGCATCACCAAGTTTTTCAGACTAGTTGCAAAACTTATTTTTCCTTGGGATAGCTTCCAAAAAGTTGATTTAAAATGAAAAAGCTGATACCTGGTGGTGATGTTTTGCAAAAATTCAGTCCAGGAGACTTTCACAGATGTCATGTGCAAGAATGGCATAGGTACTCCAAGCAGAACACATGTAAATCCACAAAACTAACCTATAGACAACACAGACAAGCACTAATTGCCACCCACACAGCCCCAGGAGGCAGAGTCTATATCTAAGGCAATATAGCAACAAATCATACTGGTAATATGTATGTTAGGTTAGGTACAGGTGCAAACGGCTGCAAGGCAAAAAATAACTGTGAATAAATAACTGTGCAGGCTGCCAGGCCAAGGGAATAGCTAACAAAAGGTGCAGCTCAGAGTGAGACAGAGATAGCCAAAGCCAAAATCAGTCAAGTCAGTGCAGAGCTAAAACAGGAACAGGAGGAAGCCAAATATACAGAACCATGGAATGCTTGCCAAGAGCACGCACACTCATCAGCAAAAGCTCAGTACTACCTGGCCAGACATTTTCATAGATACGCAATATGCTAACATACATACTAACATACTAAAATAGAAACATAGAAACATAGACTTTGATGGTAGATAAGGACAGCTTGGCCCACCTAGTCTGCCCATATCCCTACCGAGAGGATAAGCTGCAGATTCTATTTGACCAACAGCCTATTTCTTCCCACCCCCTACAAAAATTGCCCTATGTCTTTCCCATGCATTCTTGAATTCTCCCACAGTTTTAGACCCCACAACCTTCTCAAGAAGGCTGTTCCATGCGTCCACCACCCTCTCTGTGAAAAAATACTTCCACACATTGCCCCTGAGCCGTCCCCCCTCTACCTTCAAATTGTGTCCCCTTGTTCTTGCACATCTCTTTTTCTGAAAGATGCTACCCTCTTGGACTTTGTTGATTCCACTGAGGTACTTAAACGTTTCTATCATGTCCCCCTTCCCCCTCCTTTCCTCAAGGGTATACATATTAAGCTCCTTTTGCCTTTCCTCGTATGGCTTCTCTTGCAGACCTTGCACCATTTTAGTGCCAGCAGAATAGGCTTAACGGTCTTTTGTGTCTGCTCTTTTGGTCAGCCCCCACCCTGGGAGCTGACCTTGCTGCCCCCCCTCGCCTTCTCTGGCTTCTCCCTTCCCAGTTCCGGATATTCTCGCTGCACTGGATTTTGCTTCCAGAACCCTTCCCCTGTACCTGTCCAACTGTACCTGTCCAACCCCCACTTGAACCCCTCCACCATCTCTGCCTCCACTAAAGCCCCCTGGGTAGCGCATTACATGGCTCCACCACCCTCTCAGTGAAGTAGCACCTCCTTCTTTCTCTCTCCCCTGAATCTCCCCCCTCCAGCTTCCACCCATACCCTCTAGTTGCCCCCCTCCTTCCTTTGAAGCACCCTGACTGCTCCTCCCCTATTTACCCCCTTCATGTACCTGAAGACCTCTATCATGTCCCCCCGGTCCCTTCTCTCTTCCAATGTATACATATTTAGCTCTTTGAGCCTTTCCCCATAGGTTCTGTCCCCCAAGCCCCAAATCATTTTGATTGCCCTCCTCTGGACCCTCTCCAGGAGTTCAATGTCCCTCTTTAAGTGTGGCCTCCAAAACTGCATGCAGTACTCGAGGTGTGGCCTCACCAAGCAGTTATACAGAGGGAGTATCATTTCCCTCCTTCTGGAGGTGATCCCCTAGCAATGCATCCCAGCATCCTGTTTGCCTTGGCCACTGCCCTCCTACAAGTCTCCGAGTTGTTCACCTTGACAGCCACCACCACACCCATGTCCTTCTCAGCCATCGAGACTTGTAGCATTTCCCCACGAGGGTGTACACTTGGCCTGGGTTTCTGGCCCACAAGTGCAGTACCTTGCATTTCCCTGCATTGAACCTCAGCTTCCACTTTCTAGACCATTTTTCCAGAGCCTCCAGGTCCCCCTGTAGGGCTACCCTCCCTCCACCCCATCCACCACCACCCCCAGTTTTGAGTCATCCGCAAAGAGACTCATCTCACTCCTAATACCTGTCCTTATGTCAGAGACGTAGGTGTTGAACAGGAGGGGCCCAAGGAATGATCCCTGTGGGACCCCACTAATGACCCTCCTTGGGGATGAGACTATCCCGCCAACTACGACCCTCAGGGTCCGGTCCTGGAGCCAATTGCCTATCCATCTGATCATCTGGTTCCCCATCCCCATTCCTCCCAGCTTATCCAACAGGCCCTTGTGAGGAACAGAGTCAAATGCCTTGTTGAAGTCTAGAAAGATGACATCCACTGGTCTACAAAGGGCCAAGGCACTCATCACCCAGTCATATAACTCCACAAGGTGTTGTCTAAAATGATTTCCCTGGGACGAATCCATGCTGTCTATTGTCCAGGCACTCTGACTTTTCCAGGACCCTCCCAGCCTCTCCTTGACAATGCCCTCCATCACCTTGCCCATCACCGATGTCAGGCTGACAGGCCTGTAGTTCCCTGCCACCTCCCTTGATCCTCCCTTGTGGACAGGCACTATATGCACCACCTTCCAGTCCTGGGGTACCCACCCTGTCCTCAGAGAGATGGTGAAAAGCTCCACCAGGGGTTTTGCCAGGACATCCACCAGTTCCTTCAGCACGCTGGGATGTAATTTATCTGGCCCCAGTGCTTTTTCCATCTTAAGGGACCTGAGGGCTTCCCTCACTCGCTCTCTGCTGTGCTTTCCACGTCTGCTACCTCATCCCCCTGCTTACCCTTCCCCCCTCCTACCAGAGATGCCTCCCCCTCTCCCCAGACCTGCCAATCATTAAGAGTCCCCCTCAGTATCATCATCTCCTCCCATGTATGATGTAGCCCCCCATTTTCCTTGGTGAAAACTGAGGTGAAGTACTCATTTAAAACCTCAGCTTGTTCCCCTGGGTCTTGTGCCCATCTCTCCCCTGTATTAATCCTGCTAATCTGCCCCTTCGCCCTTCGTTTTTCCCCAATGTATCTAATGAACCCCTTATTCCCTCTCCTAATTTCCCTGGCCAGGTTCTGCTCCTTCTTTGCCTTAGCCACCCTCACCACCCTAGTGGCCCTTCTAGCCATATATATAAAAACATCTTACTGCGTGTCTGTATCTGGCATGCACAAACTGAAAATGCCTATCAGTATCAAAAAAATAAAAAAAGTCTTACATTTTAATCAAATTTTAATCAACATAAATCTTCTTACATTTATGAAGATCAACTACATACAGATCTGCAGTCCTCTTGGTGAGCGGGGACACAACACTAGCCAAAAATAACAAGCATTTGTCAATGCTGAATGTTTGCTTGCTGACATTGGCACTGGTAGTGTAGGAGTTACAGAGCTGCATAATAGGAATGGCAGTGAAGTACAGAACTGAAGCCACCCCACAACCACCCTGCAGAGACTGACAGGCATTGGGGTTTGCCTTTGGGTCGTCAGGCATAATGGCCATGCCATTTCACCACACCCTACGCTGCAGACGCCGACAAGTGTCACGGTGTGCTTTGGGGTCTTTGGCCCTTATGTGCGCCCCATTCCATCAGGAAATATGGTAAAATGAGTGTGGTATAGGAGTATGAGGTGAACTTTGGGGCCGAAGAGTCCAAGGCACACCTCGATGCCTCTCACTGGCTGCAGGGTATGGAATGGTATGAGCATTACAGGCAAGAATCCCAAGTCACACCCCTGATGCCTGTCATTCTCTACAGGGTGGGGCATTATGGTCGTAAACCCTAACGTCTCAAGCATTCGTTAGTATTTTCACTCCAAATTTTCAACATGGTTTTTTTGTGACCCCCACCTCATGAACAATGGCAGTATCAGTTTGTTAGCCGAAAGCTGCTTTTGCACAGTGACTATGGCATTTAGCACCACAGGTACAAAAACACATTCTGAACAGGATGTGAAAACTGACAGCTGTACTGTTCATGGGGAGGTGTAAAAATGGCAATGTTGAAAATCTGCAGTGAAAATATTAAATAAACTGGTGAAGTCATGAGTGTGCATAGAAACTGTGCAACACACACCCGTAATGTAATTAGTTTGGGGATTTTATACCGCAGATTGTCAACACAGGCATTTTGGGACCTCCGATCATGAACAGTGTCACTGTGATTTTCTTTATCTATCCCGAACAATGATTTCCCACAGCGACCATGCATTTCTGTGCTGAAATTTTGAAAACACATTTTGACCATGTTGTGAAAAATGACAGCTGTACTGTTCATAAGGAAGTGTGGAAAAATGCCACTGGTGAAAATCTGAACTGAAAATATTACAAATTCATGAACTTATGAGGGTGCATGGAAACTGTGCAATGTTCACTCATAACATAGTCATTTTATGGACTTTTGTCACCAAATTTTCAACATAGCCATTTTAAGACCTCTGCTCATGAACAGTGTCACTGTGATTTCTTAGCCTGTCCCAAACATTGCTTTCGCACACCGACTGCACCATTGTGTGCTACATACACGGAGACGCATTTTGGGCGAGATGTGAAAAATGACAGCTGTACTGCTCATAAGGAGGTGTGGTAAAATGGCAAAGTTGAAAATCCAGAGTGCAAATATTAAAAATTCATGAACTTACGAGTGTGCATAGGAACTGCACAAGGCACGCTCATGAAAAAGTCATTTTTAGAAATGTTTTCACTGAATTTGCAACATAGACTTTTTGAGAGCCCACCTTATGAACACTGGCACTGTCATTTTAATAATTGGTTCCGAAAGGTGATTTTGCGCAGTGACTGCGAAATCACCCTTCATGCCTGATTAATGCCATGACAGTTCCAGAATTCTTGAGGAGGGGTCCCAAAAACCTCATGTTGAAAATTTGGTGCCAAAACTCCAAAAAATGCCTGAGATATGCATTAAAGTTGAAAAAAAAACCCTATTTATTGCATTATAGAGCTTACCGGCATTTCCTCAGTTCGCGGTCGGCTTTGAAGAATGCAGATGTGTTCCTGGTCCACCGAAAATCATTGTGCCAGGCTCCAGAGGTAAGTATGGGGTGAGGGGGTTGTGGGGAGGTAGGATGCACCAAGGGTGGGTGCAGGTGGGCAGGGAGACTGCCAAGGGAATGTTTTTCTCTTTACAGGTTTCTTTTTTTAGGAAGACAACGTGAGACATTTGCCACGCTGGGGTGGGCTCCCAGCGTGGCAGCTTGAAGACTGTTTGGGGGGCATGGAGCCAACGTGGGATTGGGCACCCCCGTTGGCCATAACAATTATTGCCACGCTGGGGTGGGCTCCCAGCGTGGCACCTAGAAAGCGTTTTTGGGGAGGGCATGGAGCCAGCGGGGGATTGGGCACCCCCATCAGCCATACAGTGTGTGCATGGGGGGAAGCGCATGAGCACACAATATGCATGCGGGCATGCGTGTGGAGGGGGGAGCACTGCTTACTGAAGCGGAGCGCTCCCTTTCAACTGTATGGCACTGCATTTTCAACTGCTGTCATAGACAGCTGCAGCATTCATTGGAGAACTGCAGCTGCACCTGCAAACACACTGCCTGAATTGGAAGACGGGTGCCACACCTCCAAAAACTCGGATGATGGCACTAAGTTTCTTGCACATGCGTGCAAGCAAACATAATAAATGAGCAAAATGTTAAAAGTCTCACAGTAGGCAAAATTGAAACCTGTGAAATTTCTAGCTTGCATTTGTGGAGAAACTCAGCCTGCCTGAGAGGAAGTTTAAAACAAGTATTTTTTTTGTTACTTTTAAATTTTAACTTGTCTTAGGACTCCGTGTTTATTACTTACTTCCCAGTTTCCTGATGTTGCATATAATTTATGAACCATTGAGGAGCCACTCAACTTGGAAGATCTGGTGAAGTGCTGGCCATTCATAATGATCCAACAGCATCATCCTGACTACAGCATTCTGAACTGAGAAAACAGCAGACCGGGTACAGGGGGAGGAAATGGGAAATCCTTGTGTGCCAGTTACCTGGGGGAGATATAAAGATCAAATAGATAAACTTACTTTAAAAGTGAGCTGTGGCATATGGGGCAGGGGTGACAACTGCTGATGAAGCACACACTGGGGAAGCTGATAAACAATGGCTTTTGACAAAAACAATTTAGCAAGTAAAAGGAGCACAATTAACCCTTAGGCTGCCAACAGAATTAGACCATATAGGAATTCAGGGCTGATATATCAGTCCATGGCACAGCAATGATTAAGAGTGGTTTAGCAGATTTAAGAATGGGTTAATTAATTGCAGTTTTTTTTCCTTTGATGCTGCAATTGTGTTACTGAGCAGAGGGCAAGAATGATGACTGCCTGTGATGATCGACTGAGCAGTCAACAGTTCACAGTCTGCTGAAAGGGGCTCTGCTCTAGCAATAAGCTGTGAACTGTAGACAAACTGGTAAACTCACACTTATGTTTTCCTGCTATTGTCAGTGTGCTGCTCTGTTGCTCATTACAAGAAATCATCATCCTTGCCCACTGCTCAGTAACATAATTCTGGCATCACAGGAAAAAAAGCCTGCAATTAACCCATTCTTAAATCTGCTACTCTCACTCCCTAAACTGTTTCTGTCAAGAGCTGTTGTTTATCAGCCTCCCTACTGTGTGCTCCTTTGGCAGTCCATCACCCCTGCTCCACGTGTTGCATCTCACTCTTAATATATACAAACTGAGCCTAAAATGTTAAGGGGGATGTGATGGCAGGCTTAAAAAATTGAGGGGGACACATCCCCCTAATCCACCCCAGTGACTGCACCCCTGAGGCCAATGTCAGGAGCTTAAGTGGCCCTCGTGGCATTGGCTAGCTAGTGGATCCAATACAAGTATGCTGTGGGAATGCCCAAAAAAGAGGGGTCTTCGACTGAGTCTACTGACTGATAAGACAACAAGGAGTTGATGCTGAAAATAGAAAATAATGGGTGCATTGACTGCTTAGTTCAATGAAGACTGTTGTGAAGTGTAACTGTGATAGAGAGATAGCCAGGTCAGTTGTGCACATGCATGATGATGAATCGAATGAAAATCCACTTTTGGTAATGGTATTCTCTGGAAGGAGTATGAAGGGGATATATCCCATCAAGTGAGTCAAGAAGACAATTAGATAGGTGGCTGGCAAAAATATCATAATGAAGAGGTGTGGATAACATCTTGAAGTATGGTGGTATCCAGAGGCAAAGGAGCAGTGACTTGGTATATCCCAGAAGAGAAAGAAGTTTGCAAGTCCAGTGAGAGATAATAGGCATGAAAAAGACTCCACTAGATCTTGGATTCTGTGGAAGACATTGGGAGGTAGGGACATCCATACTGTTTGAATTAAATGGAATATGTAAGGAATAATCATAAACACTTGGTAGGAGTATAACTCAGATGAACCTGTAGAAGTAACTGAACAGGTAAGTGGCTGTTGGACATTGGCAGTCATAAGAAATGCCCCCCAAGAAATATGAAGTAGCAAATGTGGAGGAGCCCCAAACCACCAGAGTGGCGAGAAGGAAGTTGCCCGACATGACAGCAGGCCAGCCAATGTTGACTACCTGCTGAGAGGAAATAAGGAGGGAAACCAGGTTATGGCCTGCCCAGTAAAGATGACCTTGAAGGTTAGGGAGGCAAGGGTTCTCAGGAAGATGGAGGAGGATGTCCAGAAGAATCAGAACAGGAATGCTGTGAGCACGACTGGTGGACTGGATGGTTACTGAAGAAGATTGCGCAGAAGCAGGAGCAGCAGCAAAGGAAATGCAGGCAGCGACTGCACACATTTGAAATGGAGGAAAAAAGCTGGGCCATAAAGTCCCAGAGTGCTAACATGGGGAAGGATTTGAGAGAGAAATCGGCTGATGGGGAGCGAGACTCTGGACTGGTTGAGAGTGAGAAACAAGGAGAAGGCCATAGAATTCTGGCATGTGAGCGGCAGCCAAGCAGTGTAAGCCTCAGATTCCAGATCTGCAAAGTAGTGAGGAATAGTCCAATCTTTGATGGTAAAGTTTGATGTGGAAGTCCACTTACTGCAGGATGGAGCTCAATTGGAAGTCTGGTGAGGTTGAGCAGGAGTATCTTTGAAAGATGCTGGTAAGGTATCAGACAGAAGGTAATGCCATGGTATGGTGAAACAGAATGAAGGGAATCTGAAATGGGCCCCAAACATTAGATCCAGTTAAAACTAAGAGGAGGGTCCATGTACAAAGGTGCTGCAGAGTTGGGATATGAGGTTCCCACCTACAAAGGAGATGGCAAACTTGAATTGCTGATAGTAACTGGTGCTGCGACAACAGGGCATGATGTTCCCACCCTTGAAGGAGATGGTGAACTTGAATTGCTGATAGTACTATTGGCCAATGGTTCAATATAAGGGTAGCAGTACGGGAAAAACTGTAGAAAGGCTTGGGCTCCCATCCCCGAAGATGTGAAAATCATCATATATCCAGTAGGAAGCAAGGGGGAATGCAGACAGAAACAAATCCAGGAAGAAAGCTGCAGGGAAACAGGAATGTCCAGAGGAGGAATGATGGAGGAGTCGGCAGGATGGAACTGAAGGGCCGGGAGACTGAAGGAGGCTGAGCTGGAAGGCAAGCCATAGGCAACAATGCATATGAGCACCGGATGACCATTGGAAGGCATGCATCAATGAAGTCTGAAGTGTGAGGGACAGAGTGGAATATGAGCCCAAACAAGCTGGCTAGGTCCAAATCCAGAACATGAGGAGGCCAAAGGTGAGAACAAGCACAAAAATCCCAGGAGAAAAGATAACCTAGTAAAGGAGGTAGGATGGGAAGGGCCACCATGAGGCCAAGGCAGTCCATACTTCCACAGTGGTAACTGGAGGCTGAAGCCCAGGGACTGGCTGGAGAGGCAAAATAAGAAGGCCTGAGAGACAGGGAAGGACATGCAGCAGAGGCTGGAGGCAAGGCTCAGGTACAGGTGCTTGAAGGCTGACGGGTACAGGGTTCCATTCCTGAAGGAAATGGCGCACTCATATCCCTGGCAGAGAATTCACGTGGATGAGGCAGAAGACTGGAGATTGAAGGGGTACAGTAGTCTCATTCCCAAAGGGAAGTGGCAAACTCAAAGTGTTGATATGGAATGCATTTGGATGAGTCAGGAAATTGGAGGCTGATGGGGTACAGTGTTCCTGTTCCCGAGGCAAGCGGCAACCAGATAGGTAAAGGATGCAGTTATATGAGACAATAGATGGAAGACACAGGCTTCCATTCCTGGCAGTCAGGGCGAGCTAGCCATCACTCAATGCTGCACCAGGCAGAGTTAGGGATGGAGACTGTGGGCAGTTGGCATGGTATAGAATCGGTGGTTAACACTGAGCTTGAGGAAACATGCTCCCATCCCTAGTAGAAAGAGCAAGCCCACATTCACTCGATACCGCAGAAGGCAGAGTTAGGGATAGAGGATGTCAGGGTGCTGGTATGACTGGAAGCTGGTGGTAGAAAGGCCAGTGGGGTAAGATGGTAGATGGATTGAAAGGGGCTCCCATCCCTAGCAGACAAAGTAAGCCTACTTACACTTAATGTCTCAAAAGGCAGAGTTAGGGACAGAGACCAGAAAATTGCTGGCATAGGATGAGCAAGGAAAGAGCAGTCAACTGCTGTGAGGTAAAAGGTAAGTAAACAAAATGGAGCAGGATGAAGGGAATGTAGGTAGGGAGCAGGAGGAGGACGAGCATAAGGGGAACATGAAATGGACAGAAATGATTGAAAAATAAAGGCAATGCCAAATAATACAGGAAAGATACAGAAAAGAACACAACATTAGAGAAGGACAGAGGAAAAACTACAAGGGATCGAGAAGGGAGGTGGGGGTGTGCAGGATCCCAATCAGCAAAGGCGGAGGAAGCATGTGATTTTAAGGGCTGGAAGTATACAAAGTACCAGGGGTACAGTGGGGTAAAGTTAGAAACTATAGGCTGAGCAGGGTGTATGGACACTGAGATCAGGAAATGGTACAAACGGGGTAAGGCATGAGTAGCATTGGTAGCAAACACAACTGCAGGGGAAGGTCATGTGTTTTAGATGACTGAGTGCAATAGTTGCTGTGGAATTTCAGGTGCCAGATGAGATGAAACATGGCACAGGGCTGTTAGCATAGGAAGGAACAGCGATGGAGATGGAGTGCCAATGCGAGGAGAGTGAAAGACCAAAGGAAATTACGGGGGAGCAAGGGAAAAGGGGCAAGAACAAGGGACAGCTGGGGGGGGATCGGGAGGACAGTTTTTGTTTTTCTGGAAGAACAAAATTCTGATGAGCAGGGATGCTGGGGATCCTGGGTGCTGGAAAAGGAAACATGGGCAGAAAAAGCAATGTAGCAAGCATGGAAGGGAGAGCAGAAAAGAGAACCAAAGGTAGACCAAGCAACATAAAGGAGGAGGAAGGCAACAGATGGCATCGAAAAGGAATCCAGGAGCACAGTGAGGAAAGAACAGAAGTAGGGAGTGCAGGCGCAGTAGCTAGTGTGCAGAGCAATAAAGTCAAGTCACTTACAGGACAGGAAGCGGAAAGGGGTTGTGAAAGGCAAACACAGAACTGTGTGAAAATGTGTCACAATGCGCTAAGTGGGGAACTGCTGAGGGAGGCTGGTTTTTATTTGGGATGTGAGAGGAGCTATTCCCCCACATTGAACCTTGGGCTTTAGCCTTCCCAAAAAAGGCAGAGACTCTTAGTATTTGAAGAGCTAATTTTACTGCTGCTGCTGTTTGTCAGAATATCAATAACATATCAATAATGACACATTATGTTGTCATTCACCTATTATGATGTTTGTGACTGCAGTGTTCCTGGTTGGTTACTGTAATGGAACCAGGAGCATTGCTGAAGTATGGCCTCCTCCTTGTCGAACTTGTCAAAGTCAGCACACATTGGTGATGGCACATTTTCTTTTGAAAGACCAGCACAATGTTTCAGCCCCCAAGCAACTCTCCTTTCCACATCCCCGGGCAGCTCCTGCACATATCCTGTGAAATGAAATAGATTACAAATTAAGTGTCTGTCGGCTGTTCTGATTTCAGTAAATTACCTAGGTAAATTGGCATGTTAACAGTACCATAAGTGCAGTCAACATGCTGTCTTTGCACAGTCCATCCACCCTTTTTATACTTTGAGAAAGAAACATTATACCTATCATGACCATCTTTTCTGGCAGCAAATTGGCAATTTCAGTTTTCACTGAAGTGCATTGACGTGAATATCAACCTGCTAGGAATGATATCTCCATATTAGAGAGCAGCACTTGAGACATTCCTTTGACATTCAGGCCCACATATTCAAAGGAGATGTGCTGCCCCAAAATGGAGATGTGTGGTGCATCTCAGAAAATGCACAGAAGCACAATATTCGAAAGGGAGAGATGAGTTACACAATTCTGAATGCACAATTGCACAAAAATAATATATGCAGTGCAAAAAAAGGGTGTGGGTACATGAATATGCTGTGCATCCATATATTCATCCAAAATGTGTGGCACATCTGACGCGCACCCCAGAGGTGTGCCATGCAAAGTTAGGCAGACAAAAGGATGGCCTAAATCAGCCAGCCACCCACAGGAAGGCCACGGAACTACAGACAGACCATCCTGAAACAACCCTTGGAGGTGCACCAGGTTGTGCTCCAGGCATACATACACAGCAGTCATGCCAGGATGGAAGTACCCAAAGCCACAGGTGCTGACACACCATGGGCACTGCCCAGAGAGCCATCCCCCACACCGCACCCAAGACATAGACACCCAGCTGCCACATGCCAGTGCTATGGGTGCTCCTCCTCGCACACCAGTGGAGCAGATGATCACACTGCAACACATGTACCAGGGGCCATGGCCTACACCCAGGTGGCCTGCAGGGTACCATCCGGTGGTGGCATGCACCCAGTGTGATGTATGGGGCAATGGTGCCCAGGTAGCCTGGTGGTTCGAGTGCCAGCCTGGCATGGGCCAGGGACTGACTTGTGGCACACACCCACAGTGATACACGATAGGTGCACACAAGTGGGACCCACCCACTCCGGTACCTGGTCACCCTCTGCACACAGCTATTCCTTGCAGTTATCACCATGGTCCTCTCATATGGGGGGGCACTGCAGGTTGCTGTACACTGCATACAGAGCTGGTGTATCACATGCATGTGGTATTCTGATCAGACTGTATTACCCTGTGCCTTCCCCTGTTCCTTTTCCAAGTGGAACCCCTGTACCCCAGTCTAACCCTGTACATGGCTATAGGTAATAGCACTGTATTAATGCCATGGCAGTCCACACACCCACACACAAACATTCAATCCTGGCTGAATAATGCAATTTTGCTCACCGTGCATGTGGCCACCTATAGGGCATTTCCCTATGCTTTGCATAGGGCTCAGGTCAATCAATCAATCAAGCAATCAAAATCTTTATTTAACTAGAGGAACACCATTGAGCAAAGCTCATTTTCGAGGTGGACCTGGATATAGATATATAGTCAAGTATAGAAGGGTTACATACACAACAGAATCATAATACATGCCATAATACAATACAAACTGAACATAGAACAATGTGCAGAATTCAGGCATGGGGTCAATATCTCACATGGCAGAATGCCATGCAGCAAAAGCGTGTTGCGCGATTTTTTCTGTTATTGTTCTGTGGGGGGCTCTGCCCCCACCACCCACCATTATGGGGGGATTGTGGGGGCTGTGCCCCGGCCCCCCACTAAAGATTCTCAACCTGGGGGTCCAACTTGAGAGCTCACAGGTCCGGGTTCGCATAATATCGCACTTTATTATGCATGCGACATAATGACCCTGTGCGCAGAATTCAGATGGATAACAGTACTAATTCTTGGTAAAAATATATATACAAAATATACATGAGATTCTCTTGACTGTATGAAGGGAATAATAAATACAACTTACAATGAATATACAGGATGCAATAGAGAGGGCTCTTAGATTAAGTATGAAGTAGAAGGATAGATCCATAACTTGAGGGGGAAGGGGCAGATGCCTGAAAGGGAGGAGATAGCCATACGATGGCCACTGATCACAGAGCGCTGCTTAGACCACCAATGGAATGAAGATGGGCCCCAGGATGCTGGTCAAAGGCAAGGGAATGAGGAGATAAGGGAACAGAAAGAATAGGGGTCAGGGGAGGTCGGAGAGTGGGATGCTCAATTCAAGTAATATGGCAAGGTCAGGTAAAACAATTACAGGATTCCGTGAAAGAATGAGTGTAAAGAGATTTGAATGTTGATAGTTTGATAGGGGAGACCAATTTCAATATTTTTTGCAGCTTGTTCCAGAGTGAGGGTAATGCGTAACTTAAGGATGTCCTACTAAAGCACGATCTGACCTTAGGTATAATAAAGGAGATGTAGGAGGCACTCCTCAAAGCATAATTGCCTAGCGAGTTTAGGGGCAGGCAATCCAAGACATGTTGAGGTATCTTCTTCGTGTAACCCCCTTACAAATGGGGGTTCCCAAAAAGTCTTCCTTGGGGGTACCTTAATGACCACTGCCAGGCTGGTGTCCCGTGTCTTAGCAGTTTACACGTTATTGTTTGTGAGTACCTTTGTAGCCTCTGTGCACTGTCCCTTTAAGAACTGCCTATATTGCAGTTATAATTGATCTGAGTGGGGGCTGAGTGTTTCTACGCTCAAGTCCTGCTTGGGCTGCCAGATAATCACTCAGTTCTGCCATCACTATGTGTGCAGAGGAAGCTCTGTTAGAAGCTATGTTTAATTGCTGAGTAGCTGTTATAATAGTAATGTCGTTAGAGTTTGTCTAACCTGCCTTTCTTGCAGCATGGACATTCCGATATTGTACCACCATCTTGGTCCTGGACTTGCTTATTTGGACCAATCAGTACCTTTGGGGACTCTAAAATGGAGCCTGTCCCCAGGGGTCTTGTGGGAGCAAAACTCTGTAGCAATTGTAGTTTTGAGACTTTGGTGCCCAATTTGGACCTGGAGGAGGAGCTCTTGAACTGGCTGACAGACAGATCAGCCAATGGAACCTTTTGGATGCTGGGGAACGTCCCAGGTTGCTGGCAGCGAGAGGCAGTCTGAGTGAGGGAGTGGAACAGTGAACAGCTTGAGAGATTCGAGCAGCAGCTCCAGAGTAATTTGCATGGGAGAACTGAGAGGGCCGAGTTTTTGGCCTGCCTGCCTTCTGACCCTTGGTAGGGAGCCCGTTTAAAGAATCGGATTGCCTCTGAAGTGAGAGAGCGAATTAAGCCACTTGACTTGTGACCAGGCTTTAAACCTGAAGAAAGCCGAAGATTTGCTTAACACGATCGGCCTGTCAGGACTCTAAGATATACCTGAATTCCCAGTTTTGCACAGAGACCCTGTGATTGCAACCAGACTGTCATCCGTCTGGTACAGTGGTGATTTCTTTACTATAAATGTGTTGTGTGCTGCTAGTGCGTCACGATTTGGTTCTCCACTGTGTGTTGAACTGTGCCCTGCTTGCTGGAAGCTGCATCCAGGGATCTTGGACTCACATTTGAACTGTTCCTCCACCTGGGCCTTGTCACACTAGCCCGACCAGATTACTCACACCACAGAGAAAGCCACTGACGAGAGACCTGCCTGGGGATTTGCCCCCTGCTCAACGCTTTGAACAGGAACAACGCCTCAGTGATTCTTGTGGGTTCTACTTCTCCTGGCACTCCAGCTCATCAACCTGCAGTCTCAATTTCATCCTGCCTGTGTCCTGTATTGGGTATCATGAGTAAACACCAGGGTAGCTCCGTGCAACAACAGCTAAATCTAAAGTGTTTTCATCTGATTGCCTTGTTGTCTTTCCTTCATGAACTGAGCCCTCTGGCTCTGGATTACAAATAGTGTGTGTTGTGCATGTTTAATTCTTCCATCACAGGGCCCCAACCAGCTGCTATGCTGACCTACTCCAGACAACATTCCAGGCTAGCCCATCTTATTTCCACCTGGGTACCCAGAGTGTGTGACTGTGTAGAGACTCTGAAGTGCATGCATGACTGTCTGATTGATCTAGCCATTAAGCCGATCAACCTGATTACACCTCCTCCTTGTTCAAGTCCCTTGAAGAAATCAGATCTAACTCTTTTTGCATTTAATCTGACTGTGGTTCCAGTTTGTACTGAAAGCACTGTGCTGTTGTTGTTTGCTGTGCCTAACCGTGTTTTACAGGGGGTTTCAAGGGTCGAACTGGTGGAACCTGCCCTGGTGGTAAGTGCAAACAGTGTCGGGAATTGTATGGTGAACAAGGGTTACTGTGAAAGTGATTATTGTACATTGTTCAGGCCACTAGAAGGAAAAGAGGGGGGTCACAGTGTCCCGGAGGGCTGTACCCAAGTTAGCTTTGCCACTAACAACCCTGACCTCCAGGTGGAGGCACCCGTTTCAGTACACAGGCCCCTTAACCTGCAACTAGCCAAGCAGGCAGGGTAGTAGCTATTGGGGTAGTGCTACCTAGGGGTTACATTAGTAAGAGCTCTGAAGATCCAAAATGTGGCATTCCTCTGTCTTCTATACTTGAAGGATGGCCATCCCACAGGAGCATATAGGGAGCAGTGATGCATGGCAAAAGGGAGGCCAGTAAGGAAACCTAAGGCTCTATGATAGAGTGTGTCCAGTTTGACCAGTGCAGAGGCAGGGCTTTGACTGTAAAGGAAGTCTGCATTGTCCAACAATGTTAGGAAGGTGGACTGGACCAATCACTTCTTGGCCTCATGAATAAGCAGGTGATTAATTCTATAGAAGGTCACTTGCTGCACTGTGCATGTTCAGGAGATGGGAATGGAAGAGGGTGAATGGATGCACCAGATGAAGAAGAGGAGAAAGGGTGAACATAAGGAAGGATGTAAATGCCTTGGGAGCAGGTGAAGTAGAAGACAGGAGAGGTCAGGGGGCCTGTCAGGTGGCAGAATTGAAAGGAGCAAAGCAGGCACAGAAAGAAGAGGGTGGGGGCACAGTAGACAGTAGGCTGTGAGCCAAGGGCATAGAGCAAGAAAACAGATTTGCACCTCTGGGAACACATGAAGAGGATAAGAGATACTGTAGGAGGGAGGTGGAGAGGAGGCCACAGGGGAAGGGGTGAGGCTACAGCAAAAGAATGTTCTGGAGGAAAGGGACTGAGAGATGTACCTTTGGGAGGGACCCATGAAGAAAGTCAACATACAGGGGGAAGGGGATGAAAGCACTCGTAAGGAGGGCACACCCCATAATAGAGACTGCAGTGAGCGCAGGAAGTGAGCCAGACAGAGGGGAGGCAGGAAAAGCGAGAAGGGATGGGGCAGTGTTCATGGAACAAGAGGCAGGGTTGAGAGGGACTGGAAGAGAAACCAGCAGGGGGAAGAGGGGGATGTAGCCCTTGGGAGAGCAGAGCTCACGGGGGTGGAGATGGACAAGGGGGAAAATAAGAACAGGGTTGTCAAAAGGATGCCAGGAACCAGGAGCAAGATAGAAAACCTAGAGCACAAGCAGAAAGTAAAGAGGATCAAGGTCTTACTCATCACGGACTCAATAATAAAATGAATCAGATGGGGGGGCAAGGGGGACATAAACAGCACAGTTTGAGTTGAGTGCATGCTGGGTATGACGGTGCTAGAGGTGAGGCACAATATACACTCATGGGACAAAAGGCAAGATGGGAGAACTCACCTGGTGTTCCACCTGGGCACCAATAATCCAGAGGGGAATTGCCTAAAGGAGGTGCAGGTGAGGTTCAAGGAGCTTGCTAAGTTTTGCAGCACTCTGGGGTTCCTTTCTGTGGCTTTCTCAGAGGTGCTGCCTGTGCCAAGAGCAAGTACACCAAGTAAGCAGAAGATTGAAGAATTCAATCAATGGCTGGTGGATTGGTGCAGGCAGATGGGGTTTGGGTCAGTGGGGGACTGGGGGGCAGGGTGTGGGAGGACGACAGCCTATTTGCCCCAGATAGGCTGCATCTGAACAAGGAGGGAACAGTAATACTAAAAAGAGGGTTAGGAGATTTCATAGAGAAAATGCATAATTTAAACTGAATTCAGGGGGTGTTGAAAAGATTACTCAAGGAGACAGGAGAGATGGGGCTACCAGCCTCCCCACAGGATGGAGTCAGTAATCTGGACAAAGGCATGAACAAGGCAAGGTTAGAAGGGGGGGCAGTGGGTGGCTACATATTGGAAGGGGTTATCGGCTAATGCTAGGAGTTTGGGGAACAAAATGGTGGACCTGAAGGCCATCATGGTGGATGAGAGGCTGGACATAGTAGCTATAAGTGACACCTGGTGGACAGAGCATCATACCTGGGAGACTATTATCACGGGCTATAGACTGTTTTGGAGGGACAGGACAGGAAAGAAGGGAAAGTGGTAGCTCTATACATCAGGAACAACATTAGGGCAACAGAAGAACAGGAGGAGGACAGGGAAACAGAGCTCCTATGGGTCACACTGGACAGAAGGACAGAAGAATCTTTAAAGCTGGGGGTGGTATACAGACTTGCTATGCAGGGGGAGGATGGGGATATGCAGCTGATACAGGCAGTTGCAAGGATGGCTCTCAGGGAGAGATTCTGCTGGTGGGGGACCTAAACCTCCCAGATGTGGACTGGGAGATCTTGGCTGCAGCATCTGCTAGGAGCAGGGGGATCCTAGAAGTGCTACAGGGTGTCTTCATATAGCAGCTGGTTGGGGAGCCCACCAGGGGAAACAACCTGCTGGCCGTGATCCTCACTAATGGAGAAAGTGTGGAAGAGGTAGTGGTGGTGGGAGAGGGCCTAAGTACTAGTGATCACAAGACTGTAAGGTTCAGGGTAAGGTTGGGGAGGGAGTCAAATTGGACCAGCACAAGAGCTATGGACTTGACAAGGATGGACTTCAGCAAAATATGGAGGATGGTTAGGGAGGAACTGGGAGGAAAAGGGAATATAGGGGATGTTGAGGAGTTATGGGAAGCTATCGGAAGGTCATGTAGAAATGTGTATAAGAAAGATGAGGAAGAGCAAAAAAAAAGAGTAGACCTCTCTGGTTTACAAGAGAGGTGGAAGGAGCGATCAGGGAAAGGAAGAGGGCTTTCAGGAAATATAAGATGACACAAAGAAAGGAGGACAGGGAGACTTTTAAGGAGAAGAGGAGAATAGTGGGGCAGAAGACTAGTAGGGCTATAGCGAATACTGAGGAGAAAATAGCTAACCAGGCCGAAAGGGGTGACAAAACCTTTTTTAGATACGTGGGAGAAAGAAGGAAGGAAGGCAGGGGATAGTAAGATTGAGGGGGGGAAGGAGGAATACAATTAGATGGGGACTTTGAGAAAGCAGAGTTGTAGAATAGCTGATTTTGCTTGGTCTTCACGGGGGGGCAGAGGACCTGAACTGGGGGCAAGGGGTAGGGAGGACAAAAAGGTGGATACCAAACCATTCAGCGTAGACAGGGTTAGGGAGTAATTAGTCAGGTTAAAGGTGGACAAGGCAATGAGGGTGGATGGCTTGCACCCGAGGGTACTCTGGGAATTGAGGGAAGAGCTGGCTGCCCTGCTATTTAACTTGTCCCTGAATATGGGGCAGATGCTGGGGGACTAGAAGAGGGTGGATGTGGTGCCACCGCACAAGGGAGGCAGTAAGGCGGTGACAGAGAACTATCACCCATTCAGCCTTGCCTCGGTGGTTGAGAAGGTGATGGAGGCACTAATAAAGGAATGACTGGTGGACTACCTGGAGGGTAGTGGCCTGCAGGACAATAGATAGCATGACTTCACAAATGGGAGGTCATGCCAGATTAACCTAATTGAGTTCTTCACTTGGGTTACACAGTTGGTGGATCAGGAAGGGGCGATGGACTTGGCCTATCTGGACTTCGGTAAGGCTTCCGACAACGTCCCTCACAGAAGACTAGTAAATAAACTGGGAAGCTTTCAGGTGGGTAGGAAAATAACAGGGTGGTTGGAAAACTGGTTGGCAGACAGAAGACAGAGTGTGGTGGTTAATGGGTTGCACTCCAGGCTAAGGAGGGCGACGAGTGAGATGCCCCAGGGGGTCAGTGCTAGGACCCCTCCTTTTTAATATCTACATCAGCGACATATTGGAAGGACTGGAGGGAAGGGTGTGTCTATTTTCTGATGATACCAAAGTCTGCAATAGGGTGGACACCCCAGGGGGAGTGGAGGTCATGATGCAGAAGCTGAAGATTCTAGTGGAGTGGTCGGAAACTTGGCAACTGAAATTCAATGCCAAAAAGTGTGCGGTGATGCACTTGGGGTGCAAAAACCCATGAGCAGCATATATTCTTGGGGGGCAGGAAATCAAAAAAGTGGAGCGGGAGAGGGATCTGGGGATTATAATATCAAGCAACTTTAATGTAGGTGACCAATGCAGCTAAGTGGTAGGGAAGTCACATGGGATGTTGGCATGTGTTGGGTGGGGCTACAAGTAGAAGATGGGAGGTACTGATGTCTCTTTACAAAGCCTTGGTGAGGCTGCACCTGGAGTATGGGGTCTAGTTCTGGAAACCACCCTTGCATAGGGACTTTGATGTGACAGAGAAGGTTCAGAGAAGGGCAACCAAAATGGTGCATGTAAGGAGTTGGATCTGTACACATTGTAGACTAGAAGGGAGAGGGGGGACATAATAGAAACTTTTAAGTATGTGAAGGGGATCAGTAAAGTGAAGGAGGGGAGCTTGCACAAAAGAAGGGAAGGGGCTATAACTAGATGGCATAGCCTAAGACTAGATGGAAGGAGGTACAGGGGCAATCTGAGGGGGTGATTCTTCACAGAGAGAGTGGTGGAGCCCTGGAACAGACTGACAGAGGAGGTGGTGGGGTCTGAAACAGTGGAAGGATTCAAGAGGGCATGGGACAGACATATGGGGTTGAGAAGTGGGTGGGAAGGGGGAGAACAGTGGAGGGGGAGATGAGTAAGGGTAGGAGAAGGGAAGGCTTGATGGGCTGTTGGGGTCCTTTTCTGCCATCAAGATTCCATGATCCTATGATATTCAGCCGGACATGCGTGATTGCATCTCACGGTGCATTTTCTGAATATATAATTATTTTGTGCTGGTACATCTCAGTTGAGTGGTGTGGGCACTTGTGCGATGCAGCCTGAGACATTTGAATATGGGTCCCTCAGTAAATAGTGATGGTAAAACAATACATGTAAATAGTGTCTTACCTGCATTTCATGCCATGATAACAACTGAAAGCTGTGTGCTTTGGGACGAAGTGAATGACAACATTATGGTACCCCTCAATTGCACTAGTCTGTTCAGGGAGGGACATTTTCTTGATGTCCTCAATCAGCTTTTTCCTGTGTGATGACCTCCTCTAGTTTTATTGCAGCCTTGGTGCCTAAGTTTTAAAGAAAGGCATTTAATTAAATACATGCTTTTTGGGGTCATTGTCTCTTGGAAACACCCACCTCCCACTACATCCATCTGCTTATCACAGCGTTGTTCCGAGACCTGTAATGGTTGTCTTACACTTCATGAAAATTGTCTCCAAGGTGGGCCTGCCCATGTAGGATGCAATATAGTTCACATCTACTGGACTTGGAGTCACACGGTGCATTGAAGTGACTTATGTCCATGGTGGGTCATACAAAAATTGAGGGGAGCTGGTGATGTTAGGGTGAATCAGCAGCTGTTATCCATGTCACATGTAACTGAGCACATTTCCTTGTTTGGCCAACAACACAGAGCACATTAACATGTGCATGTGGCTTGACACCTTAACTGAAGTTCATCGTGCATGTGGCTAGCAATGCTGTCAATGGTTCCACACAGCAAAAAGAGTGGGTGCTGTACTGGTGCTGTGTTCTACCCTAACCCTTGAATAACTGTAACTGCAAAGACACGGTATCAGCCTTCCTTGCAGATCACCACAGTGATTGCCGTGGTTGTTGTAAGAAGTATCTCCACCAACGTGATTATCATCCAAACACCCCAGGATGAAAATAGAGCATGCATGATCATGTACTGTAGTGACATGAGTAACTTTGCAAGATAACCTTTACACTTACCAGGTGTGATCCATTTATTTTTCCTTGTTGTACATTCAATGGGACCATGTGTGTACTTAGGAAACAGATCTCTGTGTCCATTGTGCCAATTCATTGTGTGGTTAAACTTCGATAGCCGCTTCTCAGTTATAAGTGCTGGACTTTCATCTGGTGGTGAACAGGCAGACCAGTATAGTTGGTTATGATGCTTTTCTGCCACTGAATTAGAACATCACAATCTTTCTGCTTGGAGACATGAAGTCGGATTACTGACATATAAAGACCCACACAGTTTGGGCCCTGATTACCTGAAAGATCTTCTGGTGCCTTACCTTCCGATGCGATCTCTCCGCTCAGCCAACGAGGGGTTGCTAGAGATTCCGAGGGTAGTTTTAAAATCTTCCGCGCCCGGCACTTAGTTTTGTGGCAATCGACCTCTGGAATTCTCTACCCCATTGGATTAGAGTGCATGACGGTGGAGGGTTTTAAAAAAGGCCTAAAATCCTTTTTATGGAAAAAGGCATTTGGTGATGACACAGATTTTAACGAATGCTGTATATTTTAGCTTGGATTTTAATTTGTTTTATGATGTTTTTATGATTGTTATTTTGTAATGCACCTTGATTTTAGAAAGGCACAAAAGAAGTAAAGTTTATTATTATTATTATTATTATTGCCAGTCACTTTCTTCAGTCCTTTAGGAATTATATAATGCAAGCATGAATAATAATTCTTTCAACAATACTTAAATTATCATGTTTGTGGCAGTGAGGAAAATGTTTTCAGAATATGCAAACCCATTGCAGTTCAGGGTTGTGTCATCCAATATGTTCCCCCCACACCTGGACATGCTGGCGATCTGTGTTTAAGATTGAACATGGTTTAGGGGGCGTGTTGTGCTACATGATTGACTGTGCCAATGTCTGTTGTCCTGTCCCAGGGATGGTGGCCACTGGTGTATCCAAGCATGCACACGGATGCCCTGACATGTCCACATGGAAGGGGGCATATGGAAAACAGAGGAGGGAAGCCTTTAGTGACAGTCGGTGCAGGCATGGGCTGGGAGAGCTGTGTTTGTTTGGGTGGCAGATCACAGCTCTGCTGTCAGCAGAGGAGTTAACAGATATATAGGAAAAAACAACCTGAACATGTTGACACAGTGTCACATAGCGTGACATTCCACCAAACAAGGTGAGGAGATGTGCAGTGAGGCCGAAGATGTGTCACACAAGCAATCACAAATGCCACTGCAGAAGTCTTTAATGCTGACTTTCTGTCAACCCAAAGTGGTGCAACCTTGCAACAGTGCTGTGCTGTGGCAGCAGCACTTAGTATTGCACATAGATTTTGGAATGCAGTACCAAGTTTGATGTTGCATAGTACTCCCAATGGGCTATCCCCTATTTGTGAAACTCACTTTAGATGTCTCCTGGTCAAGGTACCGACTGTTACAGAGTATGCAAGTCACACAGGTAATTTTTAAAATCACAACATATGTATTACGAACAGCATATATTTCTAATGAGTATAATGTATACCTTTGTCAATATGTCAAATGTCATATTTGTGTTTCACTTCGGGCATCTCCTCCCACGGCCATTTGTTGATGGAAGGATACCTGACCATCACAATGGTGTCAATGTCAACATCATGTTACTCTAGGAACTGAATTGTCCTTTTCAGACCCTCTAGTTCCATGTGGTATGATGCACTGACTTCATTGCTCTGTAACAGAAATGGATAAATGTGGTTTGTTACAGGATTACAAAGTGACGCAACGTATACATATGAATGACCGAGTTAAAGCAGTACACATAACATGTATGACACTGTCCACTTTGGAAAGCATAATGCTGTTTTCATCAAGTTAATAACATGGTTATGACTTCCTAAACTTTAAAGGTATGGGCATGCAGGTGACAGCCGTGTTAAGATGCATACGTGCTGTGTTTCAAACATCAGACAGCAAAGACACAAACAATAAAGCAGTGTACATGGCAAAAAAGACTTTAAAACACTTTGCTTATATACCAAGAAATATACTGCAATCATCACTCTGATTAAATATATGTGGCATACTTCTGTCTCTGTGTAATAGTAGTTGTTGTCGCCATACAGGAAACCATGGTATGCTGTCACTGAACTGCATGACAGTCCTGATCCTTGCACACATACCACTGTTGCCATTGAGCGAAGTCACTCATCAAGTAACCACTATTATTTGATCATGTTGCAAATTGTTCTCATCACATCAAAGGGTAGACATACACAGTGATGTGTGTTGTGGATGTGTTGCTCTTGACAGCCAGTGCGGATTGCAGAGCATGAGTGCGTACTGTCAGTAAAAACATGATGTGTTGTCATGACCATATTGACATGCCTCATAGCCATGTGAGAAAAGTTTATGTATATGCAGACCTCTATATACTGTATAGAATAATATGTGGGGGGAGTGCATAAGCCAGCAATAAGACATAATGAGGTGTGGGTTATGGCCTGATAAGTGCACACCTCAGGTGCGTTATGAGGCATGAGGTGCTTGCACCGAGTGCCTTTAGCACCTGGAAAGTGCTCTTATCAGGTCATAACCCACACCTCGGAGTGACTTATTGCACTTATAAAATGAGTCCCAAAGTAATTATTAACAAGAAAAAAAAAATCAGAAACATAAAAAAAAGAGCATAAATATAAAAAAGAAGTTTTAATAAGTGAAATAGCAAAAAATAGTCCTCATGTTAATGTCTTTTCAAAACTGTTTATCAGCAGTATAGGACTCCTTATGCATTTCTGTGCAGTGTTGCCTTTAGTATGGCACCATCTAGTCCATGTTTATATTTTAAGTAAAGACTGAAATGTGCTATGTAGTTCAAATTCCCCCAGTAGCCATTTGATTTACACTGCCCATCAGTTTGGGTGAGAGCAAGCATGTCTCACTTCAGCCACCGTAGTTAGCGGTTTTCTCACAGCGCTTCCTGGATTGCGCTTGTGTACTAGATGATTTTTAAAAAAAAGTGTTTTTGTAGTTTGGATAATCGTGGTGGTGGAGAAGCAGAGTCTGAGTTTAAGACCGCTGGATGACAGGGGCAAAATGCGTATTTCAAAGGGGCGATACTGTGTTCGCTGACTTTATTGCGTTCGGTTTCAACGACAGAGGGAAGCCACATGAAGGAAAAGAGGTGAGAGTTTAGTACAACAAAAAAAAAATGTTTAGGGATTTAGAGAGACATTTTGTGAGCCTCTGTGTGTGTGTGTTGGGGGGGGTGCACTGGACGGCTGTTCTGAGGTTGCTCCACTTCAGCTGCTGTTCCATGTGATGCGAAGAGGAGAGCAGTGCCATGGATTGATATTCCCTGTACTGCGTCGTCTTTACCAGAAGTAGTGCACATTGTAACAATATATCCTGATAAGGACACTGCTGGAAAGAGCTTCCAGCCAATCAGCATTCACAATTGTTTTTGCCCATTTAATAATGAGAATTTAATGCACCCCCGAGGTGTGGGATGCTACATAAACCCCAAAGGCAAAACCTGAGGGGTTTATTAAAGCATTCCACACCAAAGAAGTGCATTATATTTGAGTTTTGCACTCCCCCATGTATTGCTTTATATAATTGCTAGGTAGCATTTTCTCACCTTCAAAACACTATGCAGCAATGATAGAACTCAGTATGAGCAGTAGATGGTGCTGCTCACTCAACATTGGTGGCCTCCTACCCAAACTCTATTCATTGCTCTTTTAAGAGTGTTGCAGGTCCCTTTCTCTCACCTCTCTTCTTCTGTTTGCCTTGGTAGTGGTCATGTTAAGATGTGGTGTCGGGGTGGGAAATGGTGTTTTAATTTTTTTTTTCACCTGCTTAAAGTGCGAGAAGCACTGCATGTAGCTTTGCTGCTTCTATTTATTTATTTTTTTTCACCAGCTTGAAGCATGAGAAGCACTCTGTAGCTTCTGGGGTTGTCACATTTTAAAATTACAAAGTATAATCCTCAGAAGTTACAAAAGCTGTCCTGAAACAAGTCGTAGTGCCGCTGGAGAGATCAGCGGTGAGATACTGTCACTTGGTAAGCAGCAAGCAAATGCTCAGAAAGAGGGAAACCTGGCACATGTTTGCTGTTATAACCCACAGGTTATAATGGTGAATTATAACCTGGTTTCCATATGGGAGAAAACTCTCCCCAGTTATTATAATATTATAATTGATGGCTTCCTCTTTTTCCCATAGGGAAACCATGGCCTAATTTGCTGTTACAAAGGAGCATTTATAATGGCAAACATGTGCACGGTTTCCCCCATTCTGCGCATGCGCCCGCTTAAACTTCCTCAATTCTTGGTCACTGTCTCCCAAACCGCAAACCCAGCATGGATGCAAACTGCAGGGAAACTCAGCAGTAAGGTAACATTTTAAATAAACTTAAATGTACCACATTTGCTACTGGATCACCCACCCTCACAATATTAAAAAAAAAAAAAAAAAGCGTTGAAATAAAAGTGAAAGCCGACTGCGCAACATGCCGTAATTGGACTGCAGTGCACAGCAGCCTCTTTTATTTTATATAATTGCTGAGGTGAAAATGAGAAACCAAACAATTATATAAAATAAAATATGGGTCTGGGTGTGTGCAAACTCGAATTTACACACACCCTTGGAGTTTGGTGCTTCTCATAAACCTCTCGAGCTTTGCTCTCAGGGTTTATGTAGCATCAAACCCCTTGGGTGTGTGTAAATTCTCGTTACACACCCAGACCCATACTTTATTCTATATATAATTAACAGCATCCTCTTTTTCCCATAGGGAAACTGTGGCATAATTTGTCATTATAAAGGAGTGTTTATTATGGCAAACATGCGCAAAGTTTCCCCCACTCTGTGCATGAGCCTCCTCGAGCTCCTCAATTCTTGATCTCTGTCTCCGTCCCAACCACAGACCCAACATGGAAAGAAACTGCCATGGACACTCAGCAGTAAGTAACATTTCAAATAAACTTTGATGTACCTCATTTTTACTGGCTCGACCACCCTCACAATATTCGGGAAAAATGTTTAAAATAAAAGTGAAAGCTGACTGCCCGCCATGATGTAATTGGACTGTGGCGGCACAGCAGCCTTTTTTATTTCACATAAATGTTGAGGTGAATAAGAGAAACCCAACAATTACATAAGATAGTAAAATATGGGTCTGGTGAAAACTGACATTAACACCCGGGTTTGATGTTATGCATAAACCCCTGTGTGTAAATTCTCGTTACACACTCAGACCCATACTTTATTCTCTATGTTATGTCCACAACCATTTCAAACAGTTCATGGCCACCATTATAAAGGTGGTACCAATATGTCTTCATGGTGCCAAGTGATGATACATTGCTCAGCACACTGGACATTCATGTTCACAAAACAAGCCAGAATGTCAGGAGCAGAGGCTGGTTGTGAGGTAGTCTTGAGTGTTTATTTTACACTTCCCTCCTGGGGGAGTCGCTGTGAGCCACATTCATTGTGTGCTCCTGGTGGTGGCTTAATGGAGGTGCTCTTGCAATGAGTGACCATGCACGGTAGAAATCCTTAACACCCAGGACCCCTTCACAACTGCACTCATACAGGGCGGTGGAAGGGTTGAAAACAGAATACCACAGCATGACCGCAGCCATGTCCCCACATGCCAGAGTACCCACTCTATGCCATTCCCCTCCCCCAATCAGTCTCCCTGGAGGTCCTCAGAGTTAGTTACTATCCTGTCATTGTGGCCCTGGTAGAGGGGGCCCACTAGCAGGAGTAAGCCATAACCCTTCATGACACCAGTAAACTTGAGGATTCAGGTGGCGGGCATTGGTGGCAGGGAGTGAAATGTCTGCCAACAAAGACACTGAGCCGCCGAAAGGAGTGGCAGACAGGTGGAGCAAGGGAAGGCAGAGAAACCAATAAGAAAAAAAAAGAAAGTTGTTACATTATAGTAATGCTTACCTGGACAAGCTTCACAGTTAGGACTTCATTTTATGACAAGTCAACATAGGAATAACTGCTGAACTTTGCAGAATGACCAAGGCTGTCCATTCTTCCATCTCCTCCAGTGATAACAGGCAAAGCTGACAGCTTCACTCCAGTTATAAGCTAGTCTTGATGACAGTTACAAACCAACATAATGGTTGGGAACATTATTTTTCTTTGATGTTTAAAAAAGGTGCTGTAACTGATGGCAGCACAATTTGTTTGTATATGATAAGCACCTTCTTGGGTGACAGTCCAGAAAACAGAATGGAGACAGACACCTATACATTCCCTGCTGAAGCATCAGCAAGCATTGGCTGGCTTTGCCATGTGCATCTACAGTACCATCAAAGTCGTCGCACATCTGACGTCCAGCGAACATGCTACCCACTTTGTGGTGATGGGTTTCAGTGTTTGCAGAATTACAGAACTTGCAAAGTTTGAAACAATTGAAGGAGGCTGTCTAGGAAGACACTGTACTTCAGTTGATTGAAGACTCCTTCAGCTTCAGCATAGCTGCTGGAAAAAACATTGCAATACAAAGGGACAATCATTACTGTATCACACAAGCAACATATTGAACTCCGTAATACCTTTCATTGTCAGTACTCTCAGTGAAAGAAGGTTCATAGTCAGGATCATGACAGTTATCTCTGGCAAACTAAATGTCATCCGACACATCAGTGTTAAATGTAACATCCATCTTTTTCACTGGAGAGGAATGTGCCATGGCTGTATGGAAGTCCAGTTCACAGCACTGAACTGAGGCATCCACCAATACTGGTTTAGGGACATCTTTCTTGTACACTGACAAGACTTCATGGTTTACATACCTTATGGTAAAAAATCAACAGAGTAACAGCCAGTAAGATCCTGATAAATGTACGAAATCCAACAAACATGGAAATATTTAATAGCAATACTATCACCAATAGCCATGATCATACCAAAGCAAGGAAAAAGGTGGAATATTACCTTTGGTTCCAGTATCAATGCATTTCTCTGTCAGTACTTTCACAGAGGGTTTAGGCAAATAGCATTGAATGCTAATATGGTTCCCTTGCACAACCAATGAAGAGTCCTGTGGAGTGTCCAGAGAAAATGATCACCTGACTTATGAAACAATGTTTGCACAGTATAATGTGTATACCGTATATACAAGGAAACAGTTAAAATAATGTATGTGGTACAGCACCTCATCAATCTGCTGAAAGTCAGCAGGTAATTCAGACATGTTGTCATCAGTCATCCCACTGCTGACAGCAGAGTGCTTTTCCAAAATCTGAGTTATAATTGTAAAAACAAAAAAATGCAATGTCGTGGTGAAAAAGGAACACAATCAACAGCAACAAAGTAACATACAGTAAACACTACAACCATGTGTCAGTAATGTTTGTGGCAGCATAAAACAATGTCAACATGGCTGTTGCTTACCTGTGCTGTGGAAAAAATTAACAGTATTGTATTAACGAACATACAACATGTGAAACGAGGAGCAGCCATAATGCATGAACTGGACTTTGAAGTAAGGATGCATAACTGGATCCTTCCATTGATGTTGACGCTGAAAGGACCAGCACCTTAGGTAATAAAAAAATCTGTTGGTAACACCTGCTGGTGTCATGTGGTCCCATCACCATCTCCAGTGTGATCTTGTTCTTACATGACATGATGTGTAATCATGCTGGCACCAGCAAGACAATGACATGTTTCAGAAGGCCACAGGAGGGACAGATAATGCCTCCATATGTCATGCAAATGAGACCATATGAGCATGCATACATTCCATTTGCATGTTGCTGTCACAATATCAGACAGTCAGCATTATGTACCTGGTGTCCACTGCAGTCACTCACCCTCCAATTTACCAGCAAAGCATCCCTAAGGTATCCCCCGGTACACACAGACACCACCCATCTCCTGAGCAACAGGCCAAGATGAAAGCCCATATTCACTGGTGTCTAGCAGCCAACTCCCTCCACCAGTACCAGCCAAGAAACCATGCCACCCCTTGCCTCACCTGGTGGTGCCATGCTGTGGATCCAAGTGGATGACCAGCACAACAGTTATCTGACATCCTGCAAAGGCCAGCATATGCAATAGTAGGCAGCTGGTACACACTGTGCTGTATATATGCTGTACAGTACATGCACACTCATTGTCATTCCATGTGACTGGCACATGAGGAGGTCAGAGGAGGGTAGTGGTACAAAGTCACATGAGGGCCGTGGCACTCCACCACTGGGATTCACAGTGCTGCATTGCTGACTGACATGAGGGGTTTAAGGGTGGTGTGCTCAGTCTGGGCAGAAGTGGTTGTAGACCGTAAATCACCAAGAGTATGGTCTCTCGCCAGAGTCAGTTGCTGTGTGGCATGGGAAGACTGTCTAGATGCAGTGGCATTAGGTTGGATGTTGGGGGTTTACACATGTTAGCAGTGACATCATGAAACCTGTGGCGGTGGATGATGATGAGGTATGTGGGATAACTGGAGACCAGACAAGACCTGCAACCTGCAGCAGTGGGCAATTGGAGGCTGGGATGGGCAACACTAAACACCAAGGATAACCCCACTTGTACCCAGACAGGGCCTTGGAGGTTGCGGACTGCCACTGGACACCGGGGACACATATCTGCACAGGGTGATCTGCACTCAGGGTGGGGTACCAGTAGACACCAGGGGCTGAAAGCCATGTACAGGGACAGACATTTAGTGAGAGGGTGGTGGCACTTCAAACAAGGGACTTGCTTTCTGTAACAGGGATGGATGATGGGATGGTGGGGTGGTTTCTGTGCACAACAGGGAGTACGTGTAAAATGCAGTGACAGGCATTCATGCTCTTAGGAGGCTGCTCCTCAACATCTCTGATGTAGCATGAGGATACAGGAGGTACACAACATGCCTCTGGCATGTCATGCAAATGGCACCACATAAGCATGCATAAAGCCCTTGGTGCCTTGGATGCCCATGGGCTTATTTGCATGTTGTTGTCACAATATCATATAGGCAGCATAATGTACCTGGTGTCTACTGCTACCACCCACCTTACAATTGCCCAAAAAAGCATCCAGAAGATATCTCCTGATGCACAGTCACCACTCCTCTCCTGAACACACAAGCCAGATGAAGGCCCATGTTCACTGGTGTCCAGCAACACCGGCCAGAAAACCCTGACACGCCTTACCTCACTTGGTAGTGCTGCGCTGTGGATCAGAGTGGGTGTCTGGCATAGACCTCCTGTGACAACTGCTGATGGCCATCATATGTAATGATATGCAGCATGCACACACTATACTGTAAGTATGCTGTACAGTATGTATGCTGTACAGTATACTCACCCTCAATGTCATTCCATGGGACTGGCAACTGAGGAGGTGACAGTAGGGCACTGCTACTATGTGAAACAAAGGCTGTGGCACTCCACAGCTGGGATCCATGGCGCAACTTCACCAACAGTGTGAGCGATGGTGATGGACCTGAAAACAATGAGGAGTATGGGCTCTCACCTGGGTGGGTTGCTGAGGAGCAGGGTAATACCTTCTCGATGCAGCAGCAGTAGAACGGATGTTGGGGGTTTATACATGACAGCAGTCAAATCATGCAGCCTGTGGCAACAAGCAATTATAGTGTACATGGGGTCACTGGAGACCAGGCAATTCCTCCAACCTGAAGCGATGGGAGTTGGAGGCAGGTGTGAGCAATGCTACATGCCAGAGGAAACTTCACTAGTACCTGGAAAGGACCTTGGAGGTCAGAGACTGCCACTGGACACCAGGGACATATATCTGCACTGGGCAACTTGTGCTCGAGGTGGGGTACCACTAGACACCTAGGACAGCTCGCCATGTACAGGGACAGGCATTTGTAGTGGAGGGTGGTGGCACTTTACACCAGGGACTTGGTCTCTGTAACAGGGATGGATGATGGGATGGTGGGGTGGTGTCTGTGCATAACAGGGAGTACATGTACATTGTGGGGACAGGCATTCATGGTCTTGGGGGGCACTCCTCACCATGACTGATGTGTCATGAAGCCACAGGGGAGACAAAACATGCCTCCACATGTCATGAAAATCAACCCATGTGAGCATGCATACACCCCTTGGCGACGTATATGCCCATGGCCTCATTTGCATGTTGCTGTAACAATATCACATAGTGGGCTTATGCCACTATCGGTTCTGGGGAGCATTTCACTGTCCTCCCTTGTGGATGCACACAGCACAGATCATGATGGGGGCAGCACAACTCCAGTTTGTGCTACAATGACATGGCCCTATGTTAACTGGGATATCACCAACAAGATATCCAAATGAATATAGCATCCTCAGAGTGGTGGACAAGGGGAAGCACAGCACAAATCTTGGTGCCACACATTTGGCCCTTACTGAGTATGTGGCCCACAATGTACATAATTTCTATAGCAATACAACAGCATGGCAGTCACCCACCACAACACAACATAGTAACAGTAAAGTAATAAGCCAAAAACAATTACTTTACAACATACTGAATTGGACAGCATTACATAACCATTTGCATTCTCTTTTTTCAAATGCACCACATTTCACATACCTTGGTCCATGTTTCGAAAACACAGAAGAGGCTCTCTTTTTCAAGCTGTCAGATGGCCATGGGAAAATGATGGGGATGGCACAGACTTCAAAATGCTTGTGAGCTGGTATATCAAATTCAGACATTAGTAAGAACTAATTCTTGAAGCAATGAGTGGTGTAGTGATTGCTGCATGAAAAAGAATATTTGATGAAACAGCCCATTTAGCCCTAGTATGTTTCACTTTATCTATTTTTTATGCAGTTCAGCAATTTTTGGGAAGGGAAGAAGGCCGACTCCATCCTTGTACGTCTTACTGCAGCAGACAGCCACACATTTAATAAGCATGATTATGGTAAGTACAGGCAAAAACATGCACAGATCAAATGAAAAGATGGACTGAACATTTTGAGAAATACCAAAAATATGTTTATCAATTTTGCAGTACAGCGGCAAATCAATTCGCTCACAAAACTCTATTAGGACCGTGGAATGAGTACTGAAAATAAAATGACTATCACGTTTTTGACCCTAATTTCCCTCCAAAACACAATACCCAATAACAAGTATTAGGTTCTGTCATATGTGCGTAACAGATGTACAGTGACCAATTAGAAGACACATACACATATGTGCAAACTGGAAGTAAACGGAACATGACTACTGGGAAAAATTTGGTATGTCGTCATTATGTTGCTTGCACGCATGTGCAAGAAACATAGTGCCATCATCGGAAATTTCGGAGGTGTGTCACCTCCTCCTCCAATTCAGTCAGTGAGCTGGCAGGTGCGGCCCCTGTAAGCCAATGCATTTTGGAGCTGTCTATGACACGCTCCAAAATGCAGTGGCATACAGTTGATAGGGGGAGCTACGCTTCAGTGAGCAGCGATAAGAAGCGTAGCTCCCCCCCCACACACGGATGCACGCCCCGCAAGACGTATTTGTGTAGCCGACGGGTTCCCAATCCACGCCGGCTGAGCCGCGCCCCCCTGGAGAGTTGGTGCCACGCTGGGAGCCCACCCCAGCGTGGCAATCAGTCCTTGGCTGAAGGGGTGTCAATCCCCCGTCGGGCTGAATGGCCCCCCATCCTTGTAGCCATGCTGGGAGCCCACCCCAGCGTGGCAAATGTCCCATGATGTTTTTTTTTTTTTAACCTATAAACAAAACGTCCCGCCGCGCTGCCTCCCCCCCTCCCACAACCCGCACCCACCCACTGCGCACCCAGCCTCCCCACACCCCTCACCCCATACTTACCTCCAGACTCTGGTGCGACGATCTTCGGTGGACCGGGAACACGTCTGCGCTCTTAAAAGCCGACCGCGAACTGAGGAAATGCCGGTAAGCTGTATAATGGGCACATGGGGGTCAACTTTATTGCATATCTCAGGCATTTTTGGGAATTTTTGCACTAACTTACATGGGTTTTAGACCCCTTCTCATGAATGATGTCACTGTTATGACGTTATTCAGGCCCGAAGAGTGATTTCGCGCAGTGACTGCACAGTGACTGCGAAATCACCCTTTGGGCCTGAATACCACCATGACAGTGACATCATTCATGAGAGGGGTTCCCAAAACCCCATGTTGAAAAATTTGGTCAAAATTCAAAAATGACTGTTTTACGAGGCGCATGTACGAGTTCCTACGCAGGCTCAGAATTCATGAAATTTCAATATTTTCACCCAGATTTTCAAAATTGCCATTTTACCACACCTTCTTATGAGTAGTGCAGCTGTCATTTTTCATATCTCACCCAAAATGTTTCCGCCCTTGTAGCAGAATGGCGCAGTCGGTGTATGAAATCAATGTATGGGACAAATTAAGAAAATCACAGTGACACTGTTCATGAGCAGAGGTCTTAAAATGGCTATGTTGAAAATTTGGTGAAAAAATTCTTAAAAATGACTGTTTTACGAGCATGCGTTGCGCAGTTCCTACGCAGACTCGTAAGTTCACAAATTTTCAATATTTTCACACCAGATTTTCAACATTGCCATTTTACCACACCTCCTTATGAGCAGTACAGCTGTCATTTTTCACATCCTGCCCAAAACGTGTTTCCGCCCATGTAGCTCACAATGGCGCAGTTGGTGTGCAAACTCAATGTATGGGACACATTAACAAAATCACAGTGACACTGTTCATGAGCAGAGGTCTTAAAATGGCTATGTTGAAAATTTCGTGAAAAATTTCCTAACAATGACTGTTTTACGAGCGTACGCGTGCGTTGCGCAGCTCCTACGCACGCTCGTAAGTTCGCAAATTTTCAATATTTGCACTCCAATGACTTCCAAATACCTAAACAGCCCATAGAAGTAAGCAACATTCGGCATTGACAAATGTTTGTTTTTATTTAGAAATACATTTCTTTAAACAATGCAGCAGGAAAATAAATCAATTGTATACATTCTCTGTGACTAGTGTAACCTGGGACAGTTTAACAATTCAACACAATCAGTCAGCATGCACACATTTCATGCAACAAAAGAAATGCACAGTTCAGTGTGGCCAAGGTATAGAAAATAGAGAAACTGTGTTAGGGACACACATTTAAAAAACTTATAGAAAAGCACAATGGTACACAAACTGCTGCTTTACAGCCATCACCGGCAAAGCAGTTCTGAAATGCACTATTGAGTGGCAAACAGGCAGAACACATAAGACCTGCTATGATGTAACTGGAGCGCTCTTGCACTAAAGCAGTCCATGGGTCAGCATAAGCAAAACAACAGTGCTAAAGCTGAAAAACTACTCAAAGTAAGCCTATTTTCAAAGTGAATTTCAAAATTTAAATAGGCACATCATGTTCACATGCAGGACAGAGTATGAATCATATTGGTAAAGGGGATCTGAAAAATAGAGGCGATTGGTCCTCTTTAAAAGTGCTTTAAACATGGAGGCCCAGATATTCAAACTGTGCCCAAAAAGTGCGCAATAGCAGGAGCAAGCGCAAGTCTATTGTGCCCATGCGCAAGAGTCACGGTATTCAAAAACGGAGCAGACCAAACTGCGCCTACAGCCGACGACTGAATATCGCACCACCTGCACCATAGCACAACTAGGGAGGAAAACTGAACAGATCAGATGCGCCTTAGCTCAACAAGGGATGTTCAGCTGAGCAGTACAGAGGTGCCATAGTGCAACCAGGGACGCCCCCCAGCAGCAGAGCAATGTAACTGCACAACCAGGGAGGTAGGGGCCCACCATCCATGCCACAGATGGGCACAGGAACACACAGCAGAACAGACATCGTCCCCCCACACCCCATGCACTGCACAACTGGGGGAGGGCTGGAATAACCACTGGCCCATGGAGACAAGCAAACAACCCACAGCCGGGCCATGGTGCCCCATCACACCTACCGGCAAGCTGTGACTGGCACACAAGGAGGGATGACTACCCCGTGCCACACCATCCCCCCCAGTGCAGAGCACACCTTGCACCGTGACCCCCAGACACTCCCCCATGAGCAGTGACCACCACTGCAGGAAACCCCATGCATGCCACCACCCCCACTGTGACACTGCAACCCGTGCACCACAGAACCATGCAAGCCAGCCCCACCACGAGCACCCATCAGTGGGTGGCAGCACACAGCAATGCAACAACGGCAGACACAGTGCCACCACGCACAGTCCCTCTGAGGTGCTGCTGACAGAAAAACCATGTGTCGGCACATGAGGTACCCCACACGGGACAGGGCGTGCCCCGGACACCAAAACCAGTGGTACAGCACCTGCACAGTAGTCCAATGACACACCCCGACCCACCACTGACCACAACAGCCAGCACAGACACCCACAGTGGTGTGTGGAAGCATGCACCACACCAGATGCCACACAGTGGATGGACAGACACCCACCCATACCCAAGGGCACAACAACACAGGGACGCAGTGGTGGGGCAACCAAGCCCCCAGTGTGGGCCCATATAAACTGTGTACACACAACCTGCAGTCCTCCATGACACTGGAGTGCCAGCCACCCTGCGCAGGCACTGTGGACCCATACACCACCATCATTCACCCGAAGCACAAGTCACAGACAGTGGGGCACATCCCCTGCAACACACACAAGGCACAGCATGGAGGTAGGACAACGACTGTGGTGCCCACAGTGCCACCCGAGGCAGACATGCACCACACCAGTGACAGGAGGAAACCCAGCAATGTGACGGGTACAGTGGCTGCCCTGCAGGGACTGCTACCACTGACATGCCAGCGGACTGTGCAGGTCACAGACATGCATGTGTGTCAGCTGCACAGGCCATGGACGGGCCAATGGGTGCGCCATGGACACAGAGCACGCACCATGGACCACTGCACACAGTCATCCAGTGCACAGGGCACAGCACACACACACCACAGACACTGACTGATAGCTACCCCCACACCATAGTCACCTCCACACGGACACGCACACATACCCATGACCGCACCACCCCTGACGCCATGCACACCACTGCAGCTGAGCACCTATAGCCCGCTGAAAATCAGAGACCACCACAGTATTCATATCAAAATTAAATGTATTTAACAAATATAAAATTCAACTATTTACAATATCACATAAACTATATACAAGGTTGGGGGCCACAAACAAGGTGGGGTGGGTAGGGCAGGGCGGACAAATTGGATGGGAAAGGAGGGGTGTGAGGGTGGGTCCAGGGGGGTAGGGGAATACAAGGACTGATTGATCCCTAGCAGGAGCGTCGTTCCCCGCTCTGACTCCTCTGGCCTCTGTGCCTCCTCAGGACCCCGGTGTCATCTATCCGCCTGAGGATGTCCAGTGACACCCTGGCCACCAGTAGTATTTCCCTCAGTGCCTCCCTGATTTCCCGTAGATGGCGGGTACCTAGGACAAGGGAGCACAGTCAATAGGTGTGAATGCACAACCCCATACAGCCCACCCACTGTGCATGGCATACGGCCATGGGACATACCTCTGTGATGGTGTGTGACCACCCACAGTGATCACGTCCACATGACCTGCCCACCCAGGTGCATACGGCTATGTGGAATGCTGCACACACCCACCGGCCAAGTCATGCACAGCACCACCATGGCCATTTAGTGACATGGCTATGTGGTGCAAAGGCAGTGGCACAACCATGTACCTGGTGCACGCATGGACTACCATTGATGCACTCCCAGACATGCATTGCCACTGGACAGTGTTGACTGTAACAAGTTGCGTGCATGGCAGTGGTGTTGATGGATGGTGCCCATGCCACGCTGCCCACCCTGTCACACAGCATGTAATAGTAATCATGGATGTATGCTACTCACCTTCATCGGGCTGGTCCAGTGGACAGTGAGGGCCCTCGCCCCACTTGGCTGCACCCTGCTCAACCTGCCGCCGCTCTTCAAGTGCACGGCGGTGTTCCTCCGGGCCTGTGAGGCAAACATGGAGAGAGGAACATCAGTACAATCCTGTAGCAAAGTCCCCCTGCCCCCAGGTGTGTGCCCTCCCACCCAGCCAGACCCACCCACCTCACACCCTGTGAACACCACCACAGCCAACCCCAGACAGTCCCTCCCCCATGTGCTGGACACATACAACAGTGTTACCCATATGGAAGATAAAAGTGTGTTGACATAACTCTACCTGGTCAGTGGTGATCGTGCCCCTCCTGGCATCGCACTGCAGGCATGCCAGTAGCTCCGCTCCCTCCGCCGTGAGGTCCCCGTGATCTGTGCCTGCACTGTTGGTGCCTCCACCATCCGGTGGCCTCCTCAAGGGCAATGGCCACCTCCTGCCACACCTGGGTCCTGGACCTGTCCAGAGGCACCTCCTCGAACAGTGGCCCATGGTGTGGTTCCACAGTGGCCACTAGGTTGGCCAGTTCGATTGCAGACCACTGGGCTGCCCTTCTGTGTGCCATTCTCGGTGCTGTATATGGCAATATGGCACTCTACAGCGCGGCTCCCCACATGCAGATGCTGCGCGGTACAGCGCTGCCATTCCCTATCGCGCTGTCACCGAACAGCACGATAGAGGTGCACCCATGCCTGACACATGGCGCCTAGGGGGCAAAGGTAGGGCACAGGGTCAAGGGACTCTGGCAAATGGAAACATACAACGCCATTGGAACACAATGTGTGTAGTGCGATTGGCTGCCTATGTGCCAGCGCCATAGCAGTCTACTGCGCAGTTGGCCATTGCACCTATGATGGCCAGTGCAACAGTGCCATGTAGTGACCATCACTATAGTGCCACTGGCACAAGAGTGGCTGTGCCCTGTATTGCCTACCATGCACAGCACGTCAACAGCATGGCAGACACCTGCGTCAGCAACCAGGGCATGCGCAATGAGGTGTGTACTACGCATGTCATAGAACTGCACCATTGGCTCAGCACGTTCAACACAATTGCGCAAAGCACAACAGCGCAATATTCAGCCGTCATATGCAAATCATCTAATCAGCCATTCAATGGTGCAGCACTGCAATATGCATCTACTTAAAATTGCGCTTCGCCTCATTTGCATGGGTTACGCTATAAAAGTGCGACATTGGTCTGCAGTGGCCATAGTTGGTTACTGCAGTCTATTGGTGAGTTACATGCTGTTTGGGAGTGTGGACTATGGATTTAGGGACATGCATGGAACTGCACAGTCACAGGTAACAACTGCCATTCTTACAGGCTACATAATGACCGAGCAAGTTGTTGGAGAGGAGGAACACAGTAGTGGGAGGAGGAGGAGGAGGCCTAACTTTATCAAGGCCAAAACCGAAACCCTGTTTGAGGCCTACCTGGATCAGGAGCCACTTCTCAGTGGATGGCGGGGAACACCTCAAGCCCGTACTGCTGCATGGGAGGAGGTGGCACGTGCTGTGAACCTGCATGGTAGCGACCAGCACTCCGTGCAGGACTGTAAGAAAAAGATGGGCATGGACAGGAGGAGGATAAAGGAGAAGGTGGCTGCCATCAGGACAGCATGTGCTGCAACAGGTGGGTGACAGCCGGAGGTGGTACAGCTGACCCCACAGGAGGAGAGGCCTTCTGGAAGCATGCAGCGCAGTGCCATTGAGGGTGTTCTTGGTGGTGGCTTCCAGACGGGTGGTGGCCCATCACTGCATGGTAAGTCATGGTCTGTCTATGAGGGGGCAGGGTAGGTCACATGCAGTAACGTGACTTTGCTTTCCCTTACAGATCCTGATTGTCTGCATGGGTCAGCAGTAGTGGGCCTGTCCACTGAGGACAGTCAGCTGGAGATGGAGGAGGGCCCATCCACCTCCACGGGTATACGTGGATCATTACAACAGTGGGGCCGCCTGGCTGTCCACACTGATGTCATTGTAACAGGTGTGGAGGAAGCCCTGCCTGTGTCCCAGCGTGCCAGTGTCCACGGATGCCAGCATGCTGTGACTGGGGCCAGTGCAGAGTCCGTCACCGGTGATGATGACACTAACGTCATGGGCAGTGACACGTGTGTGCCACGGGATGGCCTCACAGCAGGGCACTTCGCGCCCATGGCTGTGGGTGGTGCTGCCGTGGAGGCCTGTGTGTCAGCACAGTCCTAGCCTGTGCCTGTCAGCACCAGTGGGGCAGCACTGGTGTCTGTTCAGGACAGTGGGACTGTTGTGGCCACTGCGGCAGCACCAATGAGCCCTGGGGAGTGGCAACCAGAGGGGCAGCATCAGCAGTCGGCCAATGGGCTTGGGGGTACAGGGTTCAGCGGCGGTGTCTGTGCACCGCCTGTGGACATGCCCAGACCTGGTCCTGGTGTGCAGCACCAACCCTCAAGGGGTGCTGATCATCAGGGCAGTGCACACCCTGAGAGACAGGATGCCGAGGAGGCAGATGACCTCTTGGACGAGCACACCCGCCTACTGCAAGCAACAGTCCAGCAGCAGATGCAGCTTGAGACATCTGTGGATGCACTGCGTGTGGCTCTGGAGTGGGCAGAGGAGCGTCATAGCAGGGACACCGCTCTGATCCTGGTAGGGATGGACCATTTGCGGGAGGATGTGACCGCTGCCATTGACAGGCATGCACAGGCATTCACTGCTGTCATGGCCACAATGGGCACACGGTCAGGTGCCCATGCATCGCGGACACCACACAGTGCACTGTCCACCCCCCATTCCCAGTGTCGTGTGACTCCTACCCTGTCAACACTGGGTTCAGCTGTGGGCATCCTGAGCACTCCTAGCGCAGGCATGTTCGGTGTGCTGCAGACACCTGCACGAGCACAGTCACGTTCACGCAGTGGAACTCCTGGGGGACCATTGGTGCCACCCCATGAGGCCAGTGGTCAGCCTATCAGTGCTGGCAGGTCTCGGTGGGGCCTCCCACGCATCCGTGGTGGCCGGGGTGCTGTGTCGCGTGACTGACCTGTCTCCCAGCACGGCTACTGTCTGGTGCTGCCGTGTGTGCATTGTGTGTTTCAGTGGGCAGTGCAAGGGTGGGTACCTGGCCCTGCATGCAGACACACAGTCCACCTGCACACCCTCCCAGCTGCTGTCCGCAGTTGCGTGTGCATGATGATGCCTGCATTGCGCTGTACACCAATGTGCAATGATGCTCAGCATCTGACACCTGCACATGGACAGGCAGTGGGCGTGATGGCCTGTGGACATGGGTGTTGCTAGGGTTGGCGTTCTGGGTCGGTGTGCCTCCTGTCCTCTGTGCACATTGGTGCATTGTGTGTGTGCGTGTGTGTGTGTCCATCTGTGTGGCATGTTAATCCTCACCCATCCCTGGTTGTGTGTGTACTTCTGTGCCCTGCCACTTCCCTTAACGGCATGCACCCATGTTGTGTGTCCATGCGTGTTTGTGGGTTGTGCCTTAGCCACTGTTGGTTGCACATGGCCCCATGACTTACTTGGGTTGGCTGAAGTGCTCCTCCGTGATGGTGTCCTGGTGCAGCTGTGCCAGCTGGATCAGTTGGGGGTCCCATCGGCCAAGGGGGGGGCTGCCCATCACCATCGTCACCAGCGTCCTCATCGTCCCCATCGCTGTCCCCCTCTTCGACCTATACGGCTATCCCACATTCATTGGCCATGTTGTGCAGGATGCAACAGAACAGGAATAGCCCACAGGCCTTTGAGGGGCTGTACTGTAGGGCACTGCCGGAGGTGTCCAGGCAATGGAAATGTGCCTTCATCATCCCGAACACCCGCTTGATGACATTACGTGTGGTGGCGTGTGCCTCATTGTAGTGTTGCTGCGATGGGGTCGCGGGCCGCCGGTAGGGTGTAAGCAGCCAGGGACAGAGTGGGTATCCACTGTCACCTGTGTGTAGAGGGCGGAGGTTAGTTTGGTGATCAGCATCGCCCTGCCACAGGCCATGTAGGCCACTACCCATGTCACCTCTGGCCATGCCCCCCAAGGCCCTATGATTGTCCATGTGATTTGCATACTCACCAACTAGGTGTCCAGTGGGGATGTCCCCACTCTCAAATCTGTGGCACAGTGCCAACTGGTGCCAGATGAAGGCATTGTGTGCTCCCCCAGGGTGCTTGGCACAGACATTGATTATGCGCCCCCTGGCATCGCACACCACCTGGCAGAGGATGCTAGCATAGCCCTTGCGATTAATGTATGCAGCCTCAGGCCAGGTGGTATGCGTATAGCCACATGGGTGCAATCTATTGCCCCTAGCATGCCAGGCATGCATGCTACCCTGTGGAACTCCTATATGTTTACTGTGCGCTCCACCGTTGTGCTGGGGAAATGGATGTACTCCACAGCATATGGCAGCAGTGCGCTGAGGAATTGGGTGAGGTGGCATGACGTGGCTGACTGGGTTATGCCTGTGGTGTCCCCAGTTGGTCTCTGGAAGGTCCCCGTGGTGAGCAAGCACATGCAGGCTGTTACTGTAGTCTCCACTGACAGGGCATGGCTCTGTCGTGTGGGTGCCTGCATCACATCACTGCACAGCTCACAGAGCCGCCTCAGAATTGCCCTATTCAGGCAGTACCGGCCCACAATCTCAGTATCGCTGTACAGCTTGAAGTGGGTGCAGGCCCGGTACTGCCTGTTGGGGGCATACCGCCGACGGGCCCTTCCACGGCCACGCCCCCCTGCTGCCCACCTTCTCACCCCCCTCATAGCAGCCTCCATCTGGAAGATGGCACTGGCCAAGTCCCTGGCTTATGTTCACCCCCCGGCAGCTGTTACTGTACTCCCCCCGCTGTCCTCCCTGCTACTTCCCCTGCACCCGGAACACCTGCCTGTGGTGGCCTCTGTGCTGTGTGGCACTTCCCCTTCTGCACTAGCTGTGGCTCCCCACACCTTCCCTGTGCCTGTGTGTTCAGGGTGCCCTTTCCCTGGCCTGCCCTGTTTGTCCCTCCTGCCCTGCCTGTTTGCCTAGAGTTCTGCCTCATGTGGCTTCCCTGTAGCGTTCTTGTGCCTCTCCCTTGCTCCCTTTTATTTTGGCTCATTTCCGCTATGGCACAACTTCCGCTGGCTCCTCTATTGTGCATGGCACAAGTCATGAACATCGTGACTGCGCCCATTTATGTATGGTTCCTGCCCCTTCAGTTGCGCATGCCTTCATTATCTTTGTGCTGTTGCTCAGCATGATTTCAGGGGTGCAACTGCCTCCTGCTGAATATCGCAGAATGGCACAATTTCAGACTTGTGCAGGCGCAACCCTATTGCGCATGGCTCAACTCTTTTGAATATCTGGGCCGGAGTGTTTTGAACCCCAAATAAAAAAGTGTGTAGAGTGCCTTATGCAGCTAGATTAGCAATTTGGTTTGGTAGTTTTTTCAGATTTATTTCTACTTTACAGTAATGGTTTTGTATTGTGTAATAAAGCAGTGCTGTATCGGAGAGGAGAGGAGAGCTGATTTAGATATCAGCAAGCAAGGCAGTTCTGTTTGTGAGCACTAATGTTGTTTTCCTCAGTGTTTCTTAATTATTTTTTCTGTTTACTGTGATTTGTTATTTTATTTCTGTAGAAAATTTTGTGTATTTTAGTTACTTATTTTTGTCAGTCTGGTGTTCTGTATTGATTGTAGTTATTTTGTTTATTTATTGACGCTACAGTTTTGCTGTAATACTTACAGTACCTTTTTTACAGTTACTCCAGGCTTGTGTGTCTTCTTAATTCCTGTAGTGTATCACTCATGCAAAAAAAAAAAAACCTTTCTAAACATTTTATTTTTGTGGTGTTTTTACTGCAGCTACCATTAGCTCAGTAAACTGCTGTGCTATGTTATGTTATTTAAATCACACTGCTTTGGTGAGGTGTTATAGTGTCTCTGTTGCTTCCTGTATCTAGTTTAACTGCAGTGTTCAAAAATCTAATTACCAAAATGCTCAGAAAGAGATACTTGAGTAAAATTTGTGTTGTCAGCAGTAGCAATGTTGCCAAGAAGAATGTAGGTTCTGTAGTTCAGAAGGATGTTGAACTTAAAAAACACTTCTGCCATAGTTCATCAGGGGTAGTTAGTACTACTAGAAAAGGAGTAATTGGCATAAGTGATGGGGGCATTAGTGTGGCCAAATTTTCTCTGCTACATCTTTGGCATCAATGCTGGTGGGTGCTGGCACTGCTGCTGGTGGAAGCTGGAACAAGAAGATCAGAAAATGTTTTGCTCTGGAAATGTGGTCGAGGATGATGAGATGGTTGCTGTTGTCCCCATGACTAGTCTTGTTATTGCTGGCAAGCCTGATCAGGATGATAGATTCCAATTTCCCAACAAGGGTATTGATGAGCTTGACCATGACCATAATCTGATTAAGGAAGATCTGACTTATGCATGCATGGACGATGAGAAGGAATAAGAGAAATAGTAGAAGATGTCATGTATTTGAAGCACCCTTCCCGGAAAGCTCAGGGCACCTTTACAACATATAAATCATGAACAGCATACTGTAATGCAGTCATACATCTAGGGCAGGACTCACAAACTGCCCAGAACCTAAGTCTCACTCTGCAACTGCCTTTGAGGACTGGAATCTCCCGTTGCTGCGGTGGTAGCGATTCACAGCTGCAGCAGTTGCGGAGGGTGTTATGGCTGCTCCCAACAGCCGCAGCCCATTCCCACAGCTGCAACCATCTTCCCGGCGACACCATCCACAAGCAGCCATAGATTGTGGAGCTGGTTGTAATCCGGATTCCACCTTTGTGAATACCCGCTGCTGTGGGGAACCTGTGGATCCACAAGTCATAACCGACTTGTGCTGAGGTTTACCCACAGCTGATGGTATTTCTTAGAGTTTCATGAATCCTGTCCATACTACGTAACAAATCTAAATATGATAAAATCTAATACATATTATATGCATTATATTCTAAAACAATAACACTGTTTATCGTTACTTAATCCCTAAAGGCTTGTTGGAATTGAAATTATTTCAGTTTTCTCTTAAATATTTCTATGGAGGGTGGAGAAAGTTAGGAGGTGGACAGTTTTCAGGAGGAGGTTGTGAGTCTAGGTAGGGATGGGGCTGATGATCTGGACCCTCCATGGGAATCTGAAAATAAAAAAAGTGTCAAGCTGTAGAACCTGTGGTGCTGTGTACACCACAAATATTTCTGGGAGTTACCAAAGCCCTCCCCATCCTACTGCTGTTGTTCTTGTTAGCACTGTTGAGCCAATAATGCAGCATATGCCACTTACTGTTGCAGTGCAGAAATTATCCTGAACAACACCCATTGCTACCCATCCAATGTCCCAGTACAAGGTCCGCCAGCCCTTACGGTGCTCAGAGCACCGGCATTATGGTGCAGAGCAATCAGGGCACCAAATGAGGGATTCACCACCCCCTCTCCGAGGTCCCCCCCCCCGGAGTAGGAATCTTAAAGTAAAGGGGTGTGGGGGGCATAGTCCCCCACAAAAAAAGTGATCGGTGACATCACATTGCCAATTTGTGTCTTAATTGCCCTGTGCAAGAATGCTGGTGCATTCCAAGGATAGAACCATCCACCAGCATATAAAAACAAGGGCCACAAAATCCCTGGTTTGGGATTTTTACATACTGGATTCAGATGATGAAACAGTGGCTCTCTCCCAGCTGTGTCGAGTGCATGTTAGGAAGGGGAAAAAGGGGAGCCACCTTGGCCCTTGTGAACAACACACACATTTCAAGTCCAGGCATCTGATACGTTGGATTCAGCAACAAAGAGAAGCTTGTGCAGCAGGGCCTTCTCCCTTATCATCTTCACTGTACAAGTCAGCCTGAAGTGGCATGGATACAGCCCTGGCAGAGTCAGAGTTGACCGTGAAGGACTACTACAGAGATGAGGAGGAGGAGGAGTCTGTGGGATTGCCTAGTACTGGCCATAGCAGCAGTGATGGGTTGAGTACTAGCAGCCAGAGTCACTGAACCACATCAACCACAATCCATAAAACACCAAAAATCACATTATTCATTTGTGTAGCATTCATTAATCTCCTGAGACAAATCCTACCCCGCCAGCCATTCTGCCAGTGTGCAGAGTCCAGCTGATTGGTGTAACACTCTGAAAGGTGCAGCCTACACTACACAGCATGTTTAAGTGTCATACCAAATACCCACCCAATCATGTTGCAGTGACCCTGCTTCTGTCCTAAGGATTTAAATATGGAGATTGATCATAAACCCTTTTTGTAAATAATTATTTATTTGGTCCATTTCAGCTGATTGATATACTGAAATTTTGTGCCTTTCTCCTATTCAATCTGTGCTCACTGTTTGCACAGAGTTTTTAAAGCATGCACTCCCAAATGACTTTGTTATATTGACAGTAATGAAGCTAGGTGTACTGCTTAATAAATATGAAGAGTAGATTTAGTTACTTATTGGAAAACTTTTGCAGAGTGAACTTTGAATTTGATCTAGGTCATCAATAACTCAACACAAATGCTGGGGTGTTCAATATACCCTGTTTTTCCTTTTCCCTTCTTACTCCTCCCCTTTCTCTTTGCTTCATTTACTTACCAGTGTCCTTCCCACATCCCAGCAATTGTTAACAGTCTTGTGTAATAAGTCAGCCTTCAGTAGTACATTAAATTACAATTACTGTATGTGAGAATGGGTAATTTATATTTGTACTCTTTCTCCAATACCTAGTAAAATTTGTATGCTTTTTTCTGTGGCTCTTGCATTTTGCACAGCATGGGTATTCAGTACTTGGCAACATTCTCTAGTCACGTGACCTCATGTTGGTGAACTTATGAATATGTATGAAGTTGGGGTACTTAATGATGTGGTTTGCAGCAAAGCACAGTCCCCGATGAAGCCCTCTGAGTGAGGCAGGTTTTGCTCCCAATTAAACTATTATTATTATTTTGTTAGTTCTTTTCCTCCTGTTCTGGCATAGCTCATCTTATGCCAGTCCCCCATTCCCATCACCTTGGCTTCTCTGGGTCTTACCTGGCCTTGATCCTGCAGCTTATCCTCATAGCAGGGTGGTGGGGTGATTGTTCTGCCCACCATACAAGGGTCCAGCAGCAGCTGTTCCTGAGTCACCAGGTGTGGGGCAGGCAAAGGAGTGGCAGTCATCTATGCCATCCAGGACTGTTTTGGCCCTCTGTACCTCCCTCCTCCCCTTGTGGCAAAGAGGAGTGGTGTGCAATGACATCAGTGGTGGTACCATGTAAACTCGCATGTGTGACGCACTGGACAACTGCCCATCTTCCGCTGCTTGGGGCATTTGTCCCCAGCATATGAGAGGGGGCAGTACCACCATGCCATGCCCTCCCAGGAGGAAAGCAGTCTTTGGATGGGTTTACCTATGCCAAATCGACAACACTGTTGTCGATGTTCAGCATAGCAAGATCCCCGATGTCAACAAGTGAAATTTTGCCTGTCAGACGTCAGTGTGTGTTCTATCACGGGACTGCATCCTCCAAATACCCCATATGGGGGTCTGCACCCCTGCACCCCCCTTCTTAAAATAACTAACTCCAAGTTGGAGTTGTCTAGAAGGGGGCCAAAAGTCACGAAAGGGCAAAATTTTACCCTCAGGTCCCTCACAGCAACAATCTTGAAACCTGTCGAGATTGTCACTGTGATGAATTTTCATGGTCAGGGTTTCACTCTTCTGTAGGTACACCCTTTGGGATGCTTGCTCCTTTTCCCCCCAGCCAACATTCAGATGACTTGAGCTCTTTCCTGAACTTGGGTCATCAGTGCCACAAGTGTCAGCACTACTGCTCTGTGGCAGCCTGGCCCGAGTTCCCTATTAAATTGTAAATAATTCCAGAATGGTGTGTGCACCATTCTTTTGTTTCTTTGTCTTGCCATTTAAAATCACCAGTCTGTGCCCAGGAGACTGAAGTCTTCAAGGATCACCACTGCTTCTGATTTGGCAGCTCTTTAAATTTCCCAAGCAGCTGGGTATCATGCTCTGCTAAGCTCTTTGGGGGCCTGTAGCACACTATCAGGATGAGTCTTCTTCCTCTTTTCCCCCCAAGCTCACACAAAGAGATCCCGTGGCACTGTTGCCTCATAATGTCCTCCTTGTTCTCCACAGTAACTCTCTCCTTTACATTTAGAGCCACCCCAACCCTCTACTATCAGGCATTTCCCATCAGAATTGTCTGTATTCCTCTATCCTTGTATCCCAGTCATTTTCTTCTCCCAAGAATTGGTGAGTGCCACGTATTCCTGGCCTTTGAATTGCATCAGACCTTCAAGTTCACCTATTTTGCTGGGTGTGCTCCTCATATTGGCCAGTATGCAAGTTAGAGGAGATAACACATAAACATAGCATCTGTTTTCAGAAAAAGACTGATAGTATATCATGTCTGCCCGTGTTATATCGCCTCAGCCAGAGACCTAGATTCATTGTGGATTGTCCTGTTATGCCCCACCTTTTTCAAACATTCCCCTTCTTGTACTCTCTTTAGGAATTATGAGTGATTTTACTCGTCCCAGCCATGTTTAAATCAACTTATGTTACTTGCCCTCACCACTTCCACTGGTAAACTGTTTCATGGCTCTATCACCCTCTCAGAGAAGTAGAACTTCCTTATATCCCACCTAAATTTACTCACACCAACCTCCAGTCATGCCCTCTGGAAACTGTGCCCCTATTTCTAACAAATGGATCCACACTATTCACTCTGTTTATACGCCCTTAGAAACCTATGTTTCTACCATGGGCCCTTTCTCATGACTGACTTCAATTGAGTACATATTCATATATCTCAGATGCCCCTCATATGATTTGCCTTTCTAACCCGGGATCATTTTGGTAACACTTACTGTACTTACTCTAGCCTGCCTATGTCCTTTCTCAAGTGAGGGTACCAAGACTAAGCACAGGATTCCAGGTGAGGCTCACCAGTGTCCTGTATATTGGCAGAATTACTTCACTTCTGCTATCATAATCTCTCTCGATACATCCCAGCATCCTAGATGCTATACTGTATGCTCTGTTACACTGGCTGGTTTGCTTAAGGGAGTCACTGATGATGACCACTAGATCCCTCTCTTCTGTCATAATAGCCAGCCTAATCTCTCCCATCCAACAGTTCATGTGTGGGTTCCTTTCCCCAAGGGGCATCTCCTTACACTTCTTGGCATTATGTATCAACTGCCAGAACAATGCCAACTCTTCCAGCATGTTTGGGTCTTTCTGATGCTCCTTCTCACCTATCATCCCATCTACCTGCAACATATTTTTGTATCATCAGTGAAGAGATACACCTTGCCCAGGATGCCCTCCCCATGTTACTAAGTACAGTATATATACAAGTACAAGAACTTATCCCTTCAGTGTACCACTTGTGAATCCCATTCCCTGATTTAGCCTCATTTACTACTACTCTCTTTTGCCTCGCCCCCTAGCCAGTTTCCTACCCACCTGACTAACCCCTTCTTTACCCCTAAGTCCTCAAGTTTTTTCAACAGCCTTTTGTGTGGTACCAAATTGAAGACATTGCTCTAATCAAACTAGAGAAAATCTTCTGTCTTCTATCTACAGCCTTAGTGGCCCAGTCAAAAAAACAGTATTAGATTAGTCTAGCATGACCTCCTCATTGAAAACCCATGCTGCTTATCTTCTGGCAGTCCATTGTCTTCTAAATGATTTACCAGATTTTAAATCATAATGGTCTAAATCAGCTTTCATACTATTGAAGTAAGATTGGCTTGCCTATAGTTACCTGGATCTTCCGTGTCTCACCATGTGAAATGGGACTATCTTTGCAGACCTTCAATCACCTGGTACTACTCCAGACTCCATTGATTCCTTAAATATATAGGTTAAAAGTTTAACCAATTCTGTGGCTAGTTCCCTAAGTACCCTCAGATGCAGGCCATCTGGGTCCAGTGCTTTACTGACCTTGGGTACTTCTGATGCTTTTCTCACCTTTTCAAACCTGATCTCTTCCCTCCCCATATCATGAAATCCTATTGTGGGTGACTTGATCCCACTTTCTGGAAGAGGCCTGTCATCCTCAGCTGTGAATACTGAGTAAAAGTAATTGTTCAGCACATAAGCCTTCTTCTCATCATCTTCTACTACTCTACCCCTTCACTAACCTTACAGTTTCCCCAAGGTTTTCATTGCTCTTTAAAATAGCTAAAACATTTCCGCACCCCTCAAACCCTCGACAGTCCTAAGCTCCACGTCTGCCTTTGCTCTGCTGACTGAAACCCTTATCTCTTTAAGCCATTAATGTAGTCTTTCCATCCTTCATCGCCTTTATTCCTCTTGTCCCTTTTGAAGGAATATTTTCTGGCCCTCATAGCTTCCTTGACCTCCTTTGAGAACCAGATAGGCTTTTGTTTTGCTTATTTCTTTTGATGATATTTCTTGCAGAGGAGTCAGTTGCCTTTAAAATTACTCCCTTAATCTTACTCCACTTTTGCTCTATCCCATCGATCCACTCTAAACATAACACATTTTTACTAACTAGTGTTACTGTGAAAATCGTCTAAATTTGATGCCCAGTAAAAGTCATCTCAGGCCAGTAAATTAGAGTAAATTGTATTTATTATTTATAATTCTAACAGAATATGACATATACTGTACAGGTATAACTAGTAAACTAAATAATTACAGGCTTAATCAACCAATCAGAAAATACATGCCTACAACAAAATTGTGTTTTACCTGAGACCATGGAGAACAGGTGAAAAGATGTGATGTCATGCTATCTTATAAAAATCCTGTTCTGTTCTTATGTTGCTATCTTTTATTCTTATATAGTTACTAGTATGAAACAATGATGTGAGACTGAAAGACTGACTGGGACTTTCCTTAGTTAGAAAAATAATTTAAAATACAGTTTCTTAGGAAAGTTACAAGAGAGGAAGTATCAGACTACAACACCTTAGTTTATTTATGTATGTATGTATTTATTCATTTTGCTGTTACCACAAAATGTCTGTTACTTTCAGGGGTCTGTATTAGAAACAGCAAAAAAAAAAGAACTAATGGCAACTTCTATACCTACAACTAACATCAACGTATGAGTCTCCATTATAGGAACTGCCACTAAGCAACATAGCAACAATTTCCATAGATTCAATATGTCAGTACATTCTATTCTAACCATAGCAAAAACATGTTATATGGCATAATACCAAAATTATATTCAGCATGGAGAGAATACCAGATGGAAGTCCAAAGCAGCCATATTGGTTTGCATAGTACACAGTATTTCGTAGTACAAGCATGTATGAAAGACAAGAATACCAAACAGCAGTTACAATATTGACAGCATATGTTCATACAGTGATTTCCCGCAAAACTAGTTCATGCATCTGATTCAAATTTGCTTTTTTGAAGTCCGGTACCATAGTCTTTGAGCTTGGGCCAGTGTCCCAGCTCAAACCACACAGAACTGTTGTCATTGAATTACCCCCCCCATGCTTCCTCCCACCCAAGAGTTTCCTTTTTATGTTCTGCCTTCTCTGTTAACCTTCCCACAGTGTTCCACTGCATCAGTCCCCTGATGTTTGTAATCACCTGCTCCAGACCCCTCCCCCTATCCTTTAGATCAAATTCCACCAACTGTCTTACCTATTTTCTTGCCCAGTACTCTTGCTTCCCCTGCTGCAGGTTTAGTCCAGTTCAGGCATACAAGTGTAACTTGCCGCAGAATAACCTTCAACTGAGCAGAAACATGATTCCCTCTCTATTGCAATGGACCCATAATTAAGAATCAGCCTGCCTAATGGTTTGCTACTGTTCTTCACTAGCCCCCCCCCCCCACTGGGAGGATCTCAAAAAATTGTAATCTTGGATACAGTACCTTTCATATCAGTATCATGTCTAGCTCAGTGAATGACCTCCTCATGTCCTTGGAACTTTTTTTAATTTGTTTACGCTCCTCTGGTACAGGTCCTATTATCCTGGTCCACCCCCAGCCCCACCACCTGGCATCCCAGGGACATAGCTTAATTTCCTTTTTTCCCCCAAGGTGGGGTCTACAGGCTCTCTCTTACCTGCCAGAGAGCAGACTTGGTTCATGGAGGGAGGACCCTGTCATTGATGAGTGGCCTGTGATGGCCCCTGTATTTATAGGTTTGTTTCTTACTAGTGGGTGGTCATTACTTGGGCTTTAGACACACATATGCAGAACTACTAATGTAAGTACTTAGCACACAGACACAGACACACACAGACACATACACACACACACACACACACACACACACACACACACACACACAGTCTTCAGTTTTTCTTTGGTAAGACATTAAAGTTAGATCTGAAAATGTATAGACCTACTTCTAAATAATATTCCTTCTGTAACATTTGATCTACACAGGTCTAGAGTTTTAAAGGATGTTTTCTCATCCCTACGTGCCATTCTTATCTAATTACTTCAATCATCTGTCACATTCATGCGTAAAATGTGTACACTCTGGTATTTTAAAGTGAGCTCTTTTTAAACCTGCCATTTCCTTTCTGAAGAAGGAACTTGTAGGTTCGAAAGCTTAAAGATGTTCAGTGAATTTTTGTTGATCAAATATAAGGAATGAAATCACCTATTTTGTGCATCATGTTGTACATGAACCAATACGGCAACATTTTTTTTTTTTTAACATCCAATGGTTAGGGCATTTATGCTTTTTTACTTTGCAAGCCCTTTGCACTCCAGAGAGAGCAGTAAGTAAGCATGGGGCATCCTCCATTATTCACAGTTCAAACAATCCCTCCAGCCAGATGTCATAACAAAGATCTCAGAGTTATTCTCCTGACGGCCAGTCAGGAGCAAGCCTGCAAACTAAAACACTGGTTCCTCACCAAAGGCTCAGTCTGCAAAGGAAACAAAGTTAGTGTAATATGATACCAGTTTAGAAGAGGCAAGTCCTCAATGAGATTTCCCTGGATGATTAAGCAGGTCCCCTACTCAGCTTCTGGAGTGCTCCACACTGCCATCACCTGCAATAATCCAGATGCCATCTCCAGCAGTGAAATTAAACAGTTATTTTTCTCCTCTGCCAAATAGGATTCTAAAAGAGTCATGTAACTGGGTATGCCAATGTGCATGCCACCAAACTGCAAAATCCCACTGGTGCCCTTAATTTGTAACTGGTGCCCTGGTTGCCACAGACCACTGGGGTTCATGGGCACCCCTGCCCACATGCTCAGTGTTGGTGGTGTTGGGCAGTCCATTAGTGGCCACACTGGGCCCCTCAGATTTCCACACAAGCAGTAGATCACAAACTAGTCTGCTGCACCACAGGATCCATCACCTCAATATTTTCAGGACCAGAAAAATTATACCCAGCAATGGAGGAGGAGGAATCTCTGACAGCAAAATTCCCAATCTTGGTGGCGGGGGTCAGAATCATGGCTATATTCAGGTGTAAGTATCAAAACAGCACACCAATCACAGACCATGCCTTCTCATCACAACCCCATAGTTGTGTGCTGTTGTGGGGGGTTTGTCTATCAGAAAGAGGAATGAAAAGAAGAACATAGAAAGTAAGTTCAAAAATTCAAGTACCAACTATATTAAACTGCAAGGCATTATCAGGAGTATGTTCTATGAAAAGAGCCCTGGCTTAAATACAATCTCTTTATTCATTGTTTAATAATCAAAGAAAAGGAGATCAGAAGGGGGTTAAATTTCTTATGTTCCCCCTACGTAAAATAAAGGGCTTTTTTTTTTTTTAATTTGGAGTTGTCAGTAATGAAATCGAGCTAGTAAGCATAATTTGGAGAGAACTGATCCTTCCAATGAAGGAGAATATTTTTCTAGCATTTACTAATCCAAAATATATCAGTAGCTCTAGAAACATAGAAACATAGAAGTTAACGACAGACCGCAAGGCCCATCCAGTCTGCCCATTTCTTTTTCTACCTTATGAATGTGCCATCGGCCTTTGCTCTGTCAATGGCCTATCTATTCATACTCATCTGTCTAGCTCCCTTATGCCTATCCCATGCCTGTTTGAAGCCCTGCACTGTATTCATATCCACCAGTTCCTGAGGTAGGCCATTCCATGCATCCACCACACCTTCTGTGAAACAGAACTTCCTCACGTTACCCCTTAATCGGCTTCCCTCTAACCTCATGCTGTGTCCTCTTGTCCTGCTATTTTTCTTATATTGATTCATGTTAGACTCTTTCACCTTGTTAATGCCCTTAAGGTGTTTGAATGTTTCGATCATATCGCCTCTCTCCCTCCTTTGCTCTAGGGTATGCATAGTGAGCTTTGTTAATCTGTCTTCATATGTTTTCTGATGCAGTCCATACACCATTTTGGTTGTCCTTCTCTGGACTGCCTCAATTTGGTTAATGTCCTTGTGAAGGTGTGGTCTCCAGTACTGCATGCAGTACTCCAGATGGGGCCTAACTAGTGTCTTGTAAAGAGGGATTATTACCTCCCTCTTACGACTTGTGATACCCCTATTAATACTCCCCAATATTCCCCTAGCCTTACCTACTGCTTTAGTGGTCTGCTTGGATGATTTCAGGTCATCTGTGATGATGATGCCCAAGTCTCTTTCTTCCCTTGTGACTGCCAGCAACTCCCCTCCCAGCCTATAGGTGGCTTCAGGGTTTCTCATCATAGAAACATAGAAACATAGAATTTAATGGCAGATAAGGACCGCTTGGCCCACCTAGTTTGCCCATTTTCCTACCTAACAGATAAGCTGCAGATCCTAGTTAACCAACAGCTTAATTCCTCCTACCCCCCACTAGGACTGCGCTATGCCTGTCCCATGCATTCTTAAAGTCCCCCACTGTTCTTGACCCCATGACCTCTTCAGGGAGGCTGTTCCATGCATCCACAACCCTCTCAGTGAAAAAATACTTCCTCACATTACCTCTGAGCCATCCCCCTTCTATCTTCAAATTGTGCCCCCTTGTTCTTGCACATCTCTTTTTCTGGAAGATGCTACCCTCTTGGACTTTGTTAATTCCCTTGAGGTATTTGAAAGTTTCTATCATGTCCCCCTTCTCTCTTCTTTCCTCAAGGGTATACATATTAAGCTCCTTTAGTCTCTTTTCGAATGTCTCCTGGTGCAGACCCTGCACCATTTTGGCTGCCCTCATCTGAACAGCCTCCACTCTGTCTATGTCTTTGTGGAGATGGGGTCTCCAGAACTGCACACAGTACTCCAGATGGGGTCTTACCAACTGTCTGTACAGAGGGATAACAACTTCCTGTTTTCTACTATTGATGCCTCTTCCTATACATCCCAGTATCCCCCCAGCCTTCCTTACTGCCTTCTCACATTGCTTGCCCACCTTTAGGTCATCTGATATAATTACCCCCAGGTCCCTTTCTATTTTTACTGTTGTCAGTATCTCACCCCCCATTGTGTATGCTTCCCTGGGGTTTTTGTTACCCATGTGCATTACCTTGCACTTCTTTGCATTGAATCTGAGCTGCCATACATTTGACCATTCCTCCAACCTTGCCAAGTCCCTTCTCATCCTTTCCACTCCATCTTGTGTATCAACCCTGTTGCAGATCTTTGTGTCATCTGCAAAGAGACATACTTTTCCTTCCAGTTCCTCTGCAATGTCACTTATAAAGACATTAAAAAGGACCGGTCCCAGTACTGAACCCTGCGGTACCCTGCTAGTAACCCTCCTTTCGTCACTATGTACTCCATTTACTACAACCCTTTGAGTCCTGTTGTCTAGCCCATTTTTTATCCAGGCTACCACCTTGGGACCCACTCCAAGGCTGGCTATCTTGTGTATTAATCTTTTGTGTGGGGACTGTATCAAATGCCTTGCTAAAATCTGGGTAGGCCATGTCCACAGCCCCTCCCTGGTCTACTACTTTGGTAACCCAGTCAAAGAAATCTATTAGATTCGTCTGACATGACCTTCCCATCATGAATCCATGCTGCCTTGGGTCCTGTGCCCCACTGGCCTCTAGGTACTCAACAATTCTTTCCTTCAGAAGTGATTCCATCATTTTCCCCTACCACTGAGGTCAAACTAACTGGTCTGTAGTTTCCTGCCTCTGTCTTGCTCCCACTTTTGTGAAGAGGAATCACATCTGCCCTCCTCCAGTCCTCGGGTACCACCCCATCCTCCCATGATTTGTTAAACAGAGTAGTCAGCGGTGTCACTAGTTCTACCCTTAGTTCTTTTAGAATTCTTGAGTGAACCCAATCAGGCCCCATTGCTTTGTCCACCTTCAATTTTATTAGTTCTTTCAGAACCCTTTCTTCTGTAAATGGACTGTTATCAAGCCCCGTCTTCAGAGTGTTTCTCTTGTTTGATTTAGGTAACTCCCCCCTCCTTATCCCTATGTGCATGATCTTGCACTTCTTTGTGTTAAATCCCAGTTGCCACTCTTCCAGCCATTTTGCTAGTTTATCCAGATCTCTTCTCATTCTGCCCACCCCATATGGATCACCTACTCTGTTGCAGATCTTGGTGTCATCTGCAAACAGATAAACCTTTACCCTCCAGTCCATCTGCATTGTCACTGATGAAGATATTGAAGGGGAAGGGCCCCAGGACTGATGCCTGAGGTACCCCACTTGTGACTTGCATCTCTTCTGACTGCATAAATTTACCACCACTCTCTATTTTCTGTCCCTCAACCAGTTTGCCACCCAGTTGACCAACTTCTGACCCACCCCGAGCCTACCCAGCTTATTAATCAATCTTCTATGTGGAACAGTATCAAAACCTTTACTGAAGTCAAGGTAGGTGACATCAACTGCTCCCCCTTGGTCCACCACTCTGGTTACCCAGTCAAAGAAATCTATGAGATTAGTTTGACAGGACCTTCCTTTTGTAAACCCATGCTGTCTTGGATCCTGTGCTCCTATGGATTCCATGTGTTGCACTAGCCTTTCCTTAAGGAGTGCCTCCATAATCTTGCCACTACTGAGGTAAGACTGACTGGTCTGTAGTTTTCTGCCTCCTCCCTGCTACCACTCTTGTGGAGTGGGATCACATGAGCTCTTCTCCAGTCTTCTGGGACCTCTCCTGTGCTCAGATACTCACTAAACAGTTCTGATAATGGCTCTGCTAGTTCCACCCTTAGCTCCTTTAGTACCCTGGGATGTATGCCATCAGGTCCCATAGCCTTGTCCACCCTGAGCTTACTGAGCCTTTGTAGGACCCTTTCTTTTGTGAAGGGACTAGTGCACACCTCCCTCCCCCTGTGTACATGGTGCTGAGCTGTGGGCCCTGCCTGACCTTCACTTAATAATAATAATAAATAATAATAAAACTGTATTTATTATGCACCTTTCAAGCACCAAAGCACTGTGCAAATGAACAAAAAGTCAGAACAAATACACATATAAAATCAGAATAATAACAACAACCTCAAGCCATAAAAGCTTGACTCCACAGATGGGTCTTAAATTCCCGCTTGAAAATCTCCATGGTCGTGCATTCCCGAAGCTGTTGAGGCAGAGAATTCCAGAGGGTTGGGGCTATAAACATAAAAGCCCAAGCCCCAGAAGATTTTAAAATAACCCTCAGAACCTCCAGCAACCCCTTGTCAGCCGAACGGAGCTGTCGTACAGGGCTGTAGGGAATCAAAAGCTTTTCAAGTAGTAGAGGCCAAGTCCATGCAGGGCTTTGAAGGTCAAAAGACCTACTTTAAAGGTGATCTGCCACTGTATAGGCAGCCAGTGCAGATGGAGCAAAACAGGGGTAATGTGTGTCCTTCTTGATACTCTGGTCAACAACCTAGCAGCAGCATTCTGCACCAGCTACAAGCTGTGGATATCAACCCCAGGAAGTCCCAGGTACAGGGAGTTGCAGTAGTTAAGGTGAGAGGTCACAAAGGCATGGACCAACACAGGTAAATTGCCAGACAGAACAAGGTACTTCACCCTGGCAATGTTTCTAAGATGGTAAAATGCAGTCTTAATGACTACTGACACCTGATAACGAAGGGTCAGCCCATCATCAAGTACCACTCCTAGGTTACGCACCCATTCAGAGATAAGAATCTGATCCACCCCAGGAAAAAAACAGAAGGCAGATCAGACCTCAGCCCCTCTCTCCTGCGACCTGGGTCCATAATCATAACCTCGGTCTTACCGGCGTTCAACTTTAACCAGCTCACATTCATCCAATCATGGATTTCAGTGAGGCAGCTATTAAATACCAAGAAAGCACTAGGCTGGTCAGGAGCAAAAGACAGGTAGAGCTGGATATCATCAGCAGAGCAGTGAAACCTCAGCCCATACCGTCTTACAATGTCTACGAGGGGCAACATATACACTGCCAACAACATGGGGGAAAGCACTGAGCCCTGGGAAGCCCCACACTGCAGAGAGAAAGGGTCAGAGGAAAAAATTCCGTCACAACTCTCTGTGTTCTCCCAGATAGGAAAGATGTAAACTATCTGAGTACTGTACCAGATAGTCCACAGATGGACCTCAAGCACTTGAGCAAAACCCTATGGTCTACAGTGTCAAAAGCGGAAGAGAGATCAAGGAGAACCAAGACAGAATGGTTTCTATGATCTCTCACCATCAGGAAATCATTAAGCACCCAAGCCAGAGCAGTCTCAGTACTATGCCACTTACGAAAACCAGACTGGAGAGGTGCATAGATATTATGGATGGTCAAATGGTCCTCCAGCTGGTTTGCCACTACCTTCTCAATAACCTTCCCAATAAAGGGAAGGTTAGAGATAGGTCTGTAGTTGACAAAAATATCTGGGTCCAAAGAAGCTTTCTTCAAATGGGGAGTCACCACCATTTCCTTCAGGGAGCTAGGAAACTCACCCAATTCTAGGGAGCACCAGATTATTTGAGCCAGAAACAGGCCCATGATCTCAACACAACCCAAAATCAGGGAAGTTGGACCCAGACCTAAACTACAGCATTTAGGGTGCATCCCCTGGACAATCTGCATAACATCCTCGAACTTCAGCAGGTCAAAGGAACTCCAGGAGGCCCAGGGTACCGTGGCCAAACGCCGACCAACAGCATCCCGCATAGAGTGTGTCTGGCAGATCTCTGATCTGATGTTGGCTACCTTATTCGCAAAGAATTGCACAATCTCATCACACTCCTTTTATGAAAAAGCTCGATGGAGCTGAAGACAGGCTGGGTTGTACATCCTGTCCACAGTTCTGAAAAGCTGAGCCAGTCAATTCTGAGTGACAGCAATCTCCTTGGACAGGAGTTCTGCCTTCTTACGGGAGATCTCTGATTGGTAGAGCTGATAATGCACCACCAAATTAAGGCAGTCGACTTCTAGAACAGATTTCCGCCAACAACACTCTAACCATCGTCCCGTACGTCACAACTCCCTCAAGAACCTATCAAACCATGGGGTCTGAGGGTGGAGAGGAGAGGACAAACACAGACAGGAGCAATTGAGTCAAGATCCAAGGAAGTGGCCTGATTAAAAGCCAGAACCATTGACTCCAGACTCATGCTGGCAACAGGAAACTCTGAGAGGTTCAGCACTGCCATCAGGTCTTCAGGGCACACATCCTGTAAAGGGCGGTATCTAACCATCTCCACAGGGGCAGACCTACGAAGGGGCGCACAATAATTGAAGCCCACGTTGTAATAATCAGACCAACTGACAGGTTCCACTACCAAATCAGAGGCCTCAATCCTTAGGAGAAAACACAAATCCAAAGAGTGACCATGATTATGAGTAGCTGAAGAACAATCTATGTAAAGCCCAGCAATATCATCAGCTAAAGAAATGTTGACTAAAAGATGGGAGTTCGTAGTCAACCCAAGTATTAAAGCATCTTCAGTAAATACTGAGCAGAAGTATCTATTTAGGATAGATGCTTTTACATGGTCCTCCTCCTCACATGCCACCTTATCCCCTTTGATCTTAGCAATACTCCCTCTGGACTTTTTCTTTTCACTAATGTATCTATAGAAAGTCTTGTCCCCTTCTTTTACTGTTTGTGCTAGTGTTTCCTCAGTTTGGGCCTGTGCCTGCCTTACTGCCTTCCCTGCTTCCCTTAGGGAAGTTTGTTATGCCTCCCTATCTTCATCCTGCTGCGTTTCCTTAAATTTCCTGAAGGCCAGCCTTTTGGCTCTGATCTTTTCTGCTACTGTTTTTGAGAACCAAAGTGTTTTTTTTTTCTTCTTTTGCACTTCCTTTTCTCTCTAACACAATGGGATGTTGCTTCAAGCACTGCATCCTTAATGCTTGCCCACTTTGTTTGTACCCCCTCACCTGTATTTCTTTTTGCCAGGGCTAGCTTAACTCTGTTGGCCATCTTATCAAAGTCAGCTCCTCTGAAGTCCCATATTTTTGCCTTGGAATGGGATGATTTAGTTCTACTGGCACATTGAACCATACCATGTGATGGTCACTGGCCCCCATGTGACCTTCTACTTGGATATCTGTGATCCTTTCACTGTTAATTAGTACTCAATCTAGGATAGAACTGTCTCTACTTCTGGATGAAGTTCTAACTGTGAGTAAATCCCAATATAATGACACCAGGGTCAAAAGAGAAGTCCACTCCCACCATATGGATGACTGCATCAAGAATCTTTTTCCAACACCCACTTAAATAGGAGCATGTTGCAAACATGTGGGTGAGTGAGTTCCATAAGGTAAGACATCTATAGCATTAATCTGGGACTGAACGGTTACTATAATTCAGTTGTGCTTGCACAAAATAAAATCTTGGAGCAATTTTCAGTTATTTCTGCCTCAGCTTACTACTCTAAGCAATGTTTTAAGGAAGCAAAGAAGATAATTGTTTGTCTTACTTAAATATCACATTAATATATTTTTACAACTTCTTATTAACGTTTGCTGATCCATTTGGTTTACGTTCCCTTATTATATTATACATTTTTAATATTAGTCTCTTGAATGAGGGTTAGTAAATAGTTCTTCTAAGGGGAGGGATTGAGCTCTCAGGGGCTACCTGTATTCCTTAGTCTGGTGAAGAAATCCCTAAAGTCTTTATATTTCTTCAGAAAGGCTCTGATATTAACAGTGAGGCAACCTGACAGGACTACATTATAGTACAGTATTGTCTTCTACTACTGGTTATATCCTTTAGGTAGAGGTTGTCATCATTCTTAAAATGTCCAATGCAACCCAGAAAATATTATGGTTAAGCCCACACCAGGTTCTAGAATAGATCACTTATGAAGCAGTGACTGATCACTGGTGTGGCATTATATTCAAGGACACAGAAAAATGTTCTGACTAAACCACTGGATCACTTAATGACTGGCTTGTCTCAATACCTCAGGGGACTACCAGGCCTTGTGCGTGACCTCTACATGCATGATGGGAGAGTTAAAGGCCTCTGTCACCTGGAGCAGACTCGCTGCAAATATATTAGAGCCAACACTGACCCAAGCATTGAGGTCCCAGATAACAAGAAGTCTTGGGACCTGCAACACCAGGGAAGACATCCATTCTACAAATTCCTCCCAGATTTCCACTCCACCTCCTGCTTGGTGGATGGTAAATTTAAAGAATACTACATCTGAACTCTTAAAACTGAAGGTGGACAAAGCAATGGGGCCTGATGGGATACATCCCAGAATTCTAAAAGAACTAAGGGTAGAACTAGTGACACCACTGGCTACCCTCTTTAACAAATAATGGCAGGATGGGGTGGTACCTGAGGACTGAAGGAGGGAAGATGTTATTACACTTCACAAAAGTGCGAGCAGGGCAGAAGCAGGAAACTACAGACCTGTTAGTGTAACCTCAGTGATAGGGAAAATGATGGGATCACTTCTGAAGGAAAGAATTGTTGAGTACCTAGAGGCCAGAGGGGCACAGGATCCAAGGCAGCATGGATTCACAGTGGGAAGATCATGTCAGATGAATCTAATAGATTTCTTTGACTGGGTGACCAAAGCAGTAGATCAGGGAGGGGCCGTGGACATGGCCTACCCAGACTTTAGCAAGGCAGTTGACACAGTCCCAAACAAAAGATTAATATACAAGTTACCCAGCCTGGGAGTGGGTCCCAAAATGGTAGCCTGGGTAAAGAATTGGCTGGAGAACAGGACACAGAGGGTAATAGTAAACGGAGTCCACTCTGAAGAAAGGGGGGTTACTAGGACTGTTCCTCTTCAATGTCTTTATAAGCGACATTGCAGAGGGACTGGAAGGAAAAGTATGTCTCTTTGCAGATGACACAAAGATCTGCAACTGAGTTGATACACAAGGTGGGGTGGAAAGGATGAGAAGAGCCTTGGCAAGGTTGGAGAAATGGTCAAATGTATGGCAGCTTAGATTCAATGCTAAGAAGTGCAAAGTAATGCACCTGGGAAACAAAAACCCAGGGGAAGAGTACACAGTGGGGGGGTGAGATACTAACAACAAAAATGGAAAGGGACATGGGGGTAGTCATATCAGATGACCTAAAGATGGGCAAGCAATGTGAGAGGGCAGTAAGGAGGGCTGGGGGATACTGTGATGCACAGGGAGAGGCATCACCAGTAGAAAACAGGAAGTTGTTATCCCTCTGTACAGACAGCTGGTGAGACCCTATCTGGAGTACTGAGTGCAATTCTGGAGACCCAGTCTCTGCAAAGACATAGACAGGATGGAGGCAGTCCAGAGCAGGGCAACTAAAATGGTGCAGGGTATGCACCAGAAGACATATGAAGACAGACTTAAGGATCTTAATATGTATATCCTCAAGGAAAGGAGGGGGGGGACATGATAGAAACTTTCAAGTACTGCAAGGGAATCAACAAAGTCCAAGAGGGTAGCATCTTTCAGAAAAAGAGGTGTGCAAGAACAAGGGGGCACAATCTGAAGATAGAGGGGGTGGCTCAGAGGTAATGTTAGGAAGTATTTTTCACAAAGAGGGTTGTGGATGCATGGAACGGCCTTCCTGAGAGGTTGTGGAGTCAAAAACAGTGGTGGAATTCTAGAATGCATGGGACAGTCACAAGGCAATTCTAGGGGGTAGGGGTAGGGGTAGGAAGAAGTAGGCTGCTGGTTAACTAGGATCTGAAGGTTATCGATTAGGTAGGGAAATGGGCAGACTGGGTGGGCCAAGCGGTCCTTATCTGCCATCAAATTCTATGTTTCTATGAAATCACCACTATGTGTGAGGACCATGCATTCAAGTGACCCCTGGTTCTCCATGGGGAGACATGGTACCCTTTAATCCTATTAAAAATAATTGCTACTCTGCCACCTTAATGTTCTTCATGCAATATATCATGGCGAACCATGTGGATATGTAACAAATAATGTATAAGTCTCTGTGAATCATTGTGTGACTGATGTTGAAAAGGTATGAACTGTGGGAAAAACAAATTCTTTATTTAATGTGTTTGTGAACTGGCTCCATGGTTTTCAACTTTTTATTATTTAAAAAGGCATAGTGACCTTTATTTTCAAAATATGCTGTGACATGTTCAAATTCAGATGGGGCTGAATTCCATGGACTTTCAGATCCAGAAGCAAATGATTTGATATTTTTTATTGGACAAACATAAATGTAACAACAAGAACAAAGTGCTCTAGCTTTCGGAGCAATCAGTCCTGCTTCAGAAGCCTAATGGCAGTTGTTTAGAAAAAAAACAATACTTTTAACAGCTAGATCATGCAGAAAAAACAGAAAGAATCCCCACTGGTTTAAAATACTCATTTAAAAAATACAGATGATGATGTCAGAGAAGTTTAACAGTACCATATTACCTTCAGCCAGGAGGGTCCCAGGGTCAAAGGTGCTTGGTACAAAACACATACAAAGAATCCCACTGCATACAAATGTAATTGACACAAGATAACACTACTAAAGCAGATGACTCTTAAATCAAGCTATGACTGTCACAGTGTGTATAAGGATGTGATTATTGAAAAGCAGCCCCCACCCAGATTAAAGACATACTAAGCTTGTCTTAGGACTCCAAGATGTTTCAATGCATGCATTATAGACAAGAAATTACCAGTAACATTGTCTTAAAAACATCAGTGCACACTGTATGATGTGTAAAACTTAGCTGGATGTGTCTCCTAGCTGTACTCTCCAGTTAGATATCATGCCCCATAAACTTCAAAAACCTCTAGTGTAGTGACAGGGCTTTATAAATGATAATTTAAATATAAATTGACAGTATTAGTGTCAAATAAAGGAACTCATGTCGAGGACCACCAAGGAATTAAGACCACGTAGGCTGATATGTACTGATGTCAATATACAATGAGAATTTAACAACTTGATGTACCAGAAGTGTCTAAGGAATCTGAAAAAGAGATACAAATGTAATATCTCTCCTCCTCCTCACATGAACTATACACCCTACCCCACCCCACATCCCCATAATGTGGGGGGGGGGGTTAACTAGCTTTAAGGAGATACTCTCTCACACACACACACACACACACACACACACACACACACACACACACACTCTCTCTCTCTCTCTCTCTCTCTCTCTCTCCTAATGAACCTTTATTCACATCAGTCACTGCAATTGTTCCCCAAAGGAATTCAACTTGTCATGAAATCCCAAGTAAAAGGGCTCATGTATCCTAATACCTAATGAGCAAAAATGTGACACTATTTAACTGTACTCCTCTCTGCGCAGTAACATTTCCAAGGATTCTGGCTAGAACTACAATGAAATAAAACTTCCACCCTCCCCAGGATAAGGTAACTAGAGGTAAATATCAAGTATGTGTGTAAGACCAGAGGTTTAACATACCTACATTTCCACAAATCACTACAATGTTAGCCTAATGTGAAAAGATCTGTCTAGGACCCCCATGTAAATGAGATCTCTCACTCCAATATCTATAGAGTTAAAAAACTATGAGATAGTCTATGATAACACTCCTGAATGTACAATAACAGGCTAGGTAATCGGGGGAATATGGTGCAACAGAATCAACCCCATTCCCGAGAGAAGATAAAAAGTAAGGAGGAATTAATATTCGGTATGTGTGTGAAGTAAGAGTAGTAACACACTGTAACTCCATGTATCTAAATAGAGGCCTACCTCAATGTGACAGCAAGCCCCACACCTTTTATATCACGTACCTCACAACACATACCCACACACATACATACACATAAGCACCCATATCCCACACATGCTGAAGTCCTATAATATGCCAGTCTGAAGAAGAAGAGGTTTGTGGATGTCAGTTTCTGTAATGTCCCATGAAACCCAGATCAACGTTCATCCCATCTGCTACCATATTGAGAAGTAAAATAAGTTTAATCTCAAAAGCTTGTCTCTGTTGTGTGTTTTTGAGACTTCCTTTTAAGACCATTACTGACATATCCGAAATTGAGTGGTCAGGCTGGGAGAAGTGGTGACCCACTGGTTTTTCAGTTTGCTTTGTTTTAATAGTATGTCTGTGCAAGTTCATCCTAGTGCAGAATTGTTGGTGTGTCTCTCCAACATTACCTGTTTGTGGACATCTTTTGCACTGAATGAAATAAACAACATGTCGTGATGTGCATGTATAACTCCCATGCACCTTGAATTGTCTGTTTTGCGATGTAACCACACAGTCCGAGGAGGAAATGAGCTGACAAGTCTTACAGGTGTGTTGATTGCAGGGTCATGTGCCATTGTGTGACATGGTATTCTATTCTGGTGAAAGCTTGCTCCTAATAATTAGGCTGGTTAAATGTGGTGGTTGTTTAAAAGATAGTAGTGGGAGTTCCTTAAAAATACAATTAAGGGTTTCATCCTCGCTAAATATTGGGTGGAGGTCTTTAATAATCTTACGCAGAAGTTCAAGGTCTGGATGATATGTGACTACTAAGGGTATTCTATCTGTAGCTGTCTTTTCTTTATATTGAAGTAGTTGTTGTATTGGTACTTGCGTTGTACATTCTGTTATCCTGTCAATTTCTGTGGAAGAGTGTCCCTGCTCAATAAAGGTGCTTTTCAACATAGCCAAATGTGTATCTCTGTCATCCTCATTTGAACAAATATGGTGACATCAGAGTGCTTGACTGTACCTGACAGATTGTTTTGTATGGTTTGGGTGATTACTTTTCTTGTGTAGGTGTATCTGTCTGTCTGTTGGCTTCTTGTAAATACACGTATGTAAGGTTTCATCTTTAATGGTGACTGTTGTGTCCAGAAAATTAACATTGGTGGTAGAATACTCCAGGGTAAGCTTTATGGTAGGGTGGAGGTTATTAGGTTCATGATGAAAATCTTTAAGAGCATCTGTGCCCTCCATCCAGATAATAAACAAATAATCAATGTAACAGAAATAAGCTAGTGGTTTATGGGGACTGTACCTTAAAAAAATCTTCCTCCAAGTCTGCCATAAAGAGGTTAGCAAACTGTGGAGCCATTTTGGTGCCCATTGCTGTTCCTATAGTTTGAACATAATGTTTGCCATTGAAGTTGAAGATGTTATGTATCAAAATGAATTCCATAAGTTCCCTCACCACTTCAGGGTTGATGTTTTTTTCCAGTCCTTTCTCCTGTATGTATTTAAGGCATGCTGTAATGCCATCTGTGTGTGGAATATTAGTGTAGAGAGATGTTACATCCATTGTCACTAAAATGGTATCAGGTGGTCTTACACACATACTCGATATTTACTTCTAGTTACCTTATCCTAGCGAGGGTGGAAGTTTTATTTCATTGTAGTTCTATCCAGAATCCTTGGAAATGTTACTACACAGAGAGGAGTATGATTAAATAGTGTCACATTTTTGCTCTGTAGGAATTAGAATACATGAGCCCTTTTACTTGGGATTTCATGACAAGTTGAATTCCTTTGGGGAACAATTGGAGTGACTGATATGAATAAAAGTTCATTAGGAGAGTGTGTGTGTGTGTGTGTGTGTGTGTGTGTGTGTGTGTGTGTATCTCCTTAAATCTAGTTACCCCCCTCTCACATTATGGGGATGTGGGGTGGGGTAGGGTGTATTGCTTGTGTGAGGTGGAGAGAAATTAAATTTTTATCTCTTTTTCAGATTTCTTAGACACTTCTGGTACATCAAGTTGTTAAATTCTCAGTGTATATTGACATCAGTACACATCAACCTACATGGCCTTAATTGCTTGGTGGTCCTCAACATGAGTTTTTTGTTTGACACTAATATTGTCAATTTATATTTAAATTATCATTTATAAAGCCCTGTCACTACACTAGAGGTTTTTGAAGTTTATGGGGCATGATGTCTAACTGGAGAGTACAGCTGGGAGATAGGTCCAGCTAAGTTTTACACATCATACTGTATGCACTGATGTTTTTAAGACAACGTTACTGGTAATTTCTTGTCTATAATGCATGCATTAAAACTTCTTGGAGTCCTAAGACAATCTTAGTACTTCTTTAATCTGAGTGGGGGTTGCTTTTCAGTAATCACATCCTCATACACACTGTGACACTCAAAGCTTGATTTAAGAGTCATCTGCTCCAGCAGTGTTATCTTATGTCAATTAAATTTATATGCAGTGGGATTCTTTGTATGTGTTTTGCACCAAGCATCTTTGACCCTGGGACCCTCCTGGCTGAAGGTAATACGGTACTGTTAAACTTCTCTGACATCACCATCTGTATTTTTTAAATGAGTATTTTAAACCAATGGGGATTTTTTCTGTTTTTTTCTGCATGATCTAGCTGTTAAAAGTATTGTTTTTTCTAAACAACTGCCATTAGGCTTCTGAAGAAGGACTGGTTGGTCCGAAAGCTAGAACACTTTGTTCTTGTTGTTACATCTATGTTGGTCTATTAAAAGGAAACAAATCATTTGCTTCTGGATCTGTTCTTGCAAGGACCAATAGGGCAAATACTAAATCTAGATTTCAACATGGAATTTTAGAAAATTCCATCTACTGTATTTCCATGGAACTCTATCAGTAGCAGAATTCAGAGTTTTTGAAACTGGAATTATTTTGGTGGGTTAGTCATCCACACTAAAGATAAACCACAGATCACTTTTTCACAATCCGTGGAAAATTATTCCACCAAGTATGTGATCCATGTTAAGATATTCTATCATTTACATAGAAATGCTTCTCAGAATTCTGCAAAATTCAAAAATAAATTCTGAAAAGCTTTTCAGAAGTAGAATTACCATACTGCACAAATTCAGATGGTGGAATTTTGCATTCTGCATAGCACTACCAAAGCGTAGCATAGGAGGAACTCTTTAAAATAGGGCACAAGAAGCTATACATTTTGCATTGTGTACTGGATAAGATGACTTCAATTTATATTCTGTGTAGTGATGTCACTGACAGTTACTATCATTGCAAAGCAAGGCACGGTGACTTTATTTATATGGTGCCCTATACCAAGGGCTCAGAGCACTTCACACATACACACACACACACACAGATATACACATGCATGTGCGTGTACGGTCATGCACATACACACACACACACACACACACACACACATATTTATGCAATAGGGGTGGACATAAAAGGAGTGCGATAAATCTGTTTATCTGAGTAACTGTGTGTATAAATCTCATTTATGCACATAGGTTGTTATGTCACACTCAGTTTTGCTATGTCATAGCCTAGTTATCTGTCTAGTTTCTACATCCCCACTCCACACCCCCACCCCTGCTGGCACTACTTACTCCTCTTTCATTTATGCAAGCACTATCACTGGGACACAACTCTTAAAATGCTATCCACGTTCACTTTCACTGCCACCCACCTGTCTGCCTGCTTCTGTGTTAGTTTCCAGTGTCTATCTCTCTTTTTTTATGTTTGAATGGTAGAGTAGCTCAACAAAGGTAAAATTACCTCCAGCTAAATTTTATTTCTTTTACCATACCAGTCTCTCACTGCCTCTCCTCCAGACATTCTACTCACACTCCCTTAAACTATGGTCACAAGCTCCCTCCAACTACTTCAACTTCCTGTGTTCCTTCCTTCACAGCAGCGAGCACATTACAGTGTTTTGTTAAAAATAAACTTGAACTCTTAAACTAAAACTGACTGATGCCATGCACCTAAATAATACAATTTTTGCCTGATGTTCTCAAGTGGCCACACTTGCTGAGCTGGGCCACCATGCCAATTTTTCAAAACAAAATCACTCCTCCAATCAGCAAGTATGCTGTGACATCAAGTGGTAACCAAACATGGCAACTAAACATAGAAAGGAACTATTTCAAAGAAATCATCTTTATATGTACATAAAAAAAGGGACACAATATAAAAAAATAACCTATCATACCAGATCCTCCCCATTTCATAAATGAAATAAGTCGGGGGTGACTGTGTGATAGAGCACTTATCTTGTATAGTTGCCATTGCCCTCTCACAACCATCACCCATGGCTCCACCACATGTGAGGTTACTTGAGGTTACTTGAGGTCAATGGCAACTATACAAAGTAAATGCTGACCACACCCCTATAGTTAGGGTTGAATGGCGACTTCTATGATAAACTCAAAAGTTTGCACTTCAATAACTTCCCAACTGTTCAAATGATTTTCATGAAATGTTGCATGCACCGTCAGGGTCCGAAGACCTGTGCCAAGTTTAGTTCTGGTCAGATGCATAGGTGTGGAGATACAGCATGTCAAAAAGTGTGAAAATTACCGGTTGCCTTTTTTTGCCATGACACTTTGTAAAAATGCTTTGGAAGTCTGGTCTTAAATTTTCCGGGTAGATAGGACATGCCCCATAGATGTGACTTTTGCTAGTTTATTGAAGACATAGTAATCCAGTTATTAATTTTTAAAATGTCCCATTATTTTCAATGGGAACAGTTAGATGTCTCTCTCAAAAAACTATTCTATGTCACAAATGGGTAATCTTTATTTGCAAATGGGTGATCCTGTGTCATAAATGGGATATCTTTTTTTGAGCTGCTGCTATTTTGCATTTCAGTTAGCAAGGGAAACAACATGAAATCACTCAAAAACATTATGTGTTCAGTAGAAACAAACACAAGTTTTCCGGTAATTGGGACCTGTTTCACCCAATTCTGGTGCTAGATTTTGGAAACATTACTTCAGAATTAATTTTTTCAACATTTTGAAATCTTGTGCTGTGTCTTTGTTCGTGTTGGGGAATCCTTTTTCGCAAACTGCAAAAAAAAAAAAAAGTACTTGAAAAAAGTAATCCTGTTTCTCAAATTGTGAAAAAGGAATGTGAAAAAGGATCCTGCTTTGCAAATGAAGATCCTGTTTTTCAAATTGCAAAAAAAGAACACAGAAAAGGATCCTGTTTCGTAAATTTGCAATAAAAAAAAGCACACACAAAAGGGTTATATCAGAACTGGGGTTTTTTTGTCACTCTACAGGGAAGAAATGATTTGGAATTGTAGTGTGAAATTTTCAGGATAGAAAGGACTTGCCCATAGATGTGCCTTTTCCCAGTTTTGTGAAGACATATGAATTTCGTCTGCAGTGATACGAGTTTGACATTTTTCTTCACTTCCCATAGGATAACATGGTAATGTGAGGTGTTTCTTTGTCACTCTGCAGCACACAAATACTTTGGAATTTTGTTCTGAAATTTCCAGGGTGGAAAGGCCTTGCCTTATAGATGAGTCTTTCACTGATTTGGTGGAAAGATATTAATCTGGTCTGGAGTTACAAGTATTTGAAAATTCTGGTTCTGAGCATGCTCAGTAGGAATCTTAGTTAGCAGTGACACTTGAAAAAGTATCCTTTTTCATGCATGGATAATGCATTTTCACAAAATGAATGGGAGCATAGGGGCTAGAGGGCCCTGTGCTCCCAGATGCAAATAAGGGTACAATTATGGAGGGATTGGAGTGCAGGACCCTCAGGCCCTGTTGTCTCACAGGAAATAAAGATACCCCACATGTTAATAAAGATTGAATTATGGAGGGATTGGAATGCAAGGCACTCCAGGCCTGGGTTCTCACAGGAAATAAGGATACCACTATGCTATCTCAAAAAGTAAGGAAATTCATGGCAAAAAGCTTTGTTAATGCATCAGTTAGGGTACATATTAAAGCAAAAAAGTATGGAAATGTAAGGTTAGGGTTTCCAACCCTAACTGTGCATCCCCCCTCCCCCAGAAGCACAGAAAGGGGCAAGGCAATGCAACCAAGCAGAGACAGCCATCATCACAATTGACCCTGTATGGGTCAATGGTGAGAACCCAGTTGGAATACTGATCCCAAGTCTGGACCCCTCATACAAGAGGGGAAATAGATAGACTAGAAAGAGAGTGCAAAGAAGGGCAACTAGATCAGTGGTGGGGTTGAGGAACAAACCATATAGAGATTGACTGGAGGACCTAAATCTGTATTCTCTTGCATATAGAAGATGGAGGGGTGATATGATTTTGGTTTATAGATCACTTCAAGATAATAACCTTAGATTAGACCTAGGACTTGATTTATATGAAAAAATCTACAATACTAGAACTCACTGTAAACAGTTAAAACAACAGAGGTGGATGTTACTAAAAGTAAAATATTGGTTTAGTCAATGGGTGGTCCCTTACTAGAACTCCCTTCCACAAGAGATAGTCGATAGCCCTACTTTAGAAATACTCAAAACAAGACTGGATATATACAGTAAATTTAAGGTTAGAGATTATTAATGGGTTTTTTACTCATGGCAAGCAAAATAAGGATGAAAGTCTAATTTAATGCTTTGTGAATACTATGATACTATGAGTCAAGCCAAACAACATACAACTCTCTGAACATAACAGAAAAGACATCCATCATCATGGTCCACCAGCTGTTTGAGGTTCGCTGCCATGCCAGTGTCTTGGGGGTACATCTGAATGCTGGGCACCATGGGAGAGGGGCCACGGCATTCACTGTACCCCAAAGTGTTCCCTAGAGACCTGCTGAGAGACTGACAGAATGGATGGGAGTGCAGCCAGCACCCCCCCAAAATATGTAGTGCTCAGCTATGGGGAATTCGGCCCTGCACTCCCACTGCCAAGTAAGGAATTAATTACACTACTTGCAAATTAGGAATGGATGGGAGTGCAGCCATCCTCCCTGCTAAAATTAATGGGCCATTGATAATAAGGAATTGATTTAATTATTTATAAATTAGAGATGGATGGGAGTGCAGACCCCCCACCACCACCACCACAAAACAACATTGTACTAGTCAGCTATGGATGAATGGGAGCACTGGGCATGCAGTGACTATACTCCCATTTGAAAGTAATGAATTCATTTCAGCATTTAGAAATAAGGAATCTATAGAAGTACAGCCAGGTGCCTCACTACACAAAAAAAAATTATACTAGTCACCTGTGGAGGAATAGAAATGGAGGAATGGGAGTACAGGGCACAAAGGCCCCTGCATTCCCATTTGATAGTAAGGAATTGGTTACAATGTTTACAGATTAGGAATGCAAGGTAGTGCAGTCAAGCAGCACCCTCCCCCTCCCTCCCCCCAAAAATGTACTAGTGAGCAATGAATAATGGGAGAGGAGGAACTAGGCAACAGTGGATGAATTGCAACTGTACACTTCTCCATCCCTCCCATGACCCAATCAGCCTCCTGGTAGGTCTTTACAGAGCACTTTGTGTACCCACAAGACACTGCCATGGCAGCAGAACTCATAGTGATGGTGGACCACGATGACAGATGTCTTTTTTGTTATGTTCGGAGAGTTGTGTGTTATTTGCCTTACCTGGTGATGGCTGTCTCTGCTTGGTTGTGTTGCCTTGTACCTTCTGTTGCTTTGTGGGGGTCGGAGTTAGGGTTGGAAGCCCTAACACCACATATCCATATTTTTGTTGCTTTAATATGAACCCCTAACTGATGCATTAACAATGTTTTTTTCCATGAATATATACATACTGTATATATACATATGAAACGCAAATAAAAAATAGCAGAATAATACCACAAAATAAATAATTCAAAATAAATGAATAAAAGGGTTTTCAATTACACAGCCATTGTAGCCTATACATTCTTCAAAGAGGCAGTGCAATTTCCTTACAAAAATACTTTGTCCTATTATGTAAGGTTATTGCTTATCACAGGGAGTCTCAAGAGGACAAGTGTGGAACCAGATACTAAAACCACTGCTGTTACTGTTATGTTTAGTTCACTGTAACATACAGTAGAGGATATCTAACACGCTTTAGTTTGCAAGAAAGAAGTAATAATGTACCCAAGAAAAAGGCATAATACTTTACTTGGAGCTGCAAGCTTAGTGACTAGGCAGTTCCATCAAGTGTAGTTTTTAGCTTTGATTTAGAAATAACAAGAGCTGGAATGCAGCAACAAGATGTGTACATAGTAACTGAGTGTTTTTCCCCAACTGAGAGTGGGCACACACAAACCTCAGATACCTGCACTCAGAGGCAAAGAAATGTAATCATGCATACAGTACAAACACATGAACTAAGACAGTTATACAGTAATGTATGCACAGAGGCACACTCACTCAAACATGCAATAATAGTCACACTTGCACTCATTTACACATACTAAGGGACCATACTAAGGAACTGAATGGAGTTGAAAGACAAAAAGCCCGTAGTAGCTCCCATATTACATATAGTAGGTCACATTTTTATTAACCAATAAAAAGTAATCTACTCTACTTTTAAATGTATTTTTATTATTACTGACAATAACTGTTGTTGGTAATTCATTCCATGATTTAACAATTCTTTGTGAAAAGAAATAGGCTATTTTTTTGGATTTTGCTCTAGATCTTAATAACTGAAGTGGGTGTCCTCTTGTGTTAATCACTACCTGTTTAAAATCTAGGCCACACTCTGTTGTAAGGGACTGATCACTGATGATATCCCATGCTGGTAGGAGATCACCTCTCGGTCTATGGAGCTCTTGTGACCTCAAATTATATTTAGCAAGTCTTGCTATATAGCGCAGAGTTTTATCTAGATAGATTGATTTTGTGACTTTTCTCTGAAATTTTTCTAACCTATTAATTTCTTTCGAATTGTAAGGACACCATGGCTGGGAGACATACTCAAAATGAAGCTTTTCATAGGCTCAATATAGTGGCAGTAGAATATCTGGATCTTTGGATTTTATATTATGTTTAACAGACCACCAGATGTTATTGACTGTACTGAGGATGTTTGAGGTGTGCAAGTTAAAACTTAAATCTGAATCGACTTTAATACCTAAATCTTTTTCATGGAATTTGCTGGTAAGTATCTCGTTATACAAAAAATATTGATGTCTATGATTCTGCATTCCAAAATGAAGAACACAACATTTAGAGACATAAAAGGCCAATCTCCACTTATTTGACCAGGCCCCTAGGGAGTCAAGATCTTTCTGCAGTAAACTGACATCTTCAGTACTAATGCAAGGACTGCCGATTTTGCAATCATCTGCACATTTAACTATGGTACAATTTAAATTTTGAGATAGATCTGAAATGAAGATTTGAAATATTATTGGAGTCAAGACAGAGCCTTGGTGAACACCATTATGAACAGGAAGCCATGCTGATTCATAGCCATTAATGACAACCCTTTGATATCTTTTACTTAGCCAATTTGCAATCCAAAGTATGATACATGAATTAATATCGTGTAATAGTAGTTTCTGTATTAGAGACCAGTGAGGCACAGAGTGAAATGCTTTCTTGAAATCTAAAATGATTACATCACAGGGTATTTTGTTTTCCAAGTATTGACTTATTTTATCATAAAAACTCACTAAATTAGTAATGCAGGAATGACACTGGACAAAGCCATGTTCAGCTGGGTCTAGATTCTTAAGCTCAGGGGTAATCATGTACAAAAGATAGATGTGAGGCTAATAGGACAATAGTTGTTGGGATTTCCTCTATCTCATTATTTTAAAAATGGGATGATGTTTGCCCTTTTCCGATGAGAGGGGACCAAGCCTGAATTTAAACTACTTTCATAAATAATTTTTAAGGGGATGGGTCAGAGGCTCTTTCATTAAATGAGTAATATCTCCTGAGATGCCATCAGAACCTGGGGAGGAACCACACTTAACATTATCTAATTTGGACATACTGGGGCAGGTATTCAAAACCTTGTGCCGGGCAAAAACTGTTTACGCAGGTTTAGCGTGGGATTAGCGCAGGTTTGCTATATTCAAAAGGCCAACTAGCACTCGCAAACTGCATTAGTGCCGGGCAAAGTCATAATGTATACAAGGGGCAAACTGAGGAGGTGTGTACATGATTACAGGCACAATGCAATATTCAGTACTAGCGCTGCAAAAGTGATTTTGTGTGACTTAGCACAACACTTAGCGCAGTGCAGATTACCACCCAGAAAAAGGTAGTCTTAACCCTGGGCAATCAGCTTTGCATGACATTTTGGCTTTCTACGGTGTTTGTGTGGCTTTTGCATGGCTTTGCGTGACCCTAACAAATAAATATGACACATAGACAAAGCCAGACATAGAGGAAACATGCTGCTCACTGATGGCATCACAATGATACCATCATCTGCCACCAGTCCCAGCCATGCCAGGCAGTAGGCAGTGACCCTGCTGCCAGTGGACAGTATGGCAATGTGGCCATACTGCACACACCTGCGGACCACTCTTCTGTGGACACCAACAGATGCCAGCACACACATGCAGCTCTGTGGGCATGGAGGATGTTGAGGGGAGAGTGCACAGGTGGCTAGGCTGTGTCACAGACCAGGTGTGGCCGCAACGCTGGGACACATCATGCAGTGCACATAGGCCAGTATTTTGAATACTCCAACACCACTGTGCCTTTCTGATAATATAAGCCCCCTCGGCCACATACTGTACAGCTGTACAACTGCCACAGCACAAAAAGCCGGACATGTGTATGTCACTGTGAGCATCCCAGGCCAGAGGTGCAGCATCTGTGGGTCACACAATAGTGTAACAGTAATGGCCACTGTCATTAAACACCTGTATGTTGGGCTTGTCACTGTGTATAGTGCAGTCATCAGCACTGCCCTACACACCATAGGCTGTGCTGTGTCCACACAGTACTGTCCCCCTTGCTACTGTAGTGTCTGCTGTGTACTGTAGCATGACCTACAGTGTGACAGTTGCATGCATCACCACCACCATCTGTGCCAATGCTGTGTTGTCCCCTGGGGTACAATACTCTGTGATATGCTGTACTGTTTACATGTAGCCTACAGCTATCATCATGCACTGTCAGACTGATGTGCGGGTGGAGCTGTGTTTGGACCTGGCCAGCCCCTGTACTTCCAGACTGACCTACAGATGGAGCTGTGGGACCCTGCAGTAATGCCAGGCAAACTGCATGCAAATCAGGGCATAATGAGAGGCTAATCTGTATGTTTGCCCAGAGACTACCTAAGTAGGCTCATTTGCATGCCACTTTTGAATATAGCAAAGTTTAGTGCCAGGCAAACGTATTTGCACCGGGCTAATGGTATAGCCCTGCACTAAACCCGCGCAAACATGTTAGCGCTGTGCAAACAGTTCGGGGAATATTATACAGTTTTGAACACTGTACTTTCACATGTGCTGCTTCCTGAAGCTGTACTGGGTCTTCACATTTGCTGGCACACACATTGGCAACATAGTTCACCTCTACCTACCTTCGTCTCACTGTGCACTGTGTTGTTGTTGTGGTTTGCACTTCCTGGTTGCTATATTCAGAGCTGTCTTATTCCAGGGCTAAGTTTGCCCTGCACTCCCAGCCCAGTTTGCCTGGCCTCATTCTCATATTGTATTCAGAAGCAGTTTGCCCCAGGTTATTCCTTTTGAATATAGCTCGCTTTGTGCTCCGGGCTAAGTTTGCCTGCTGGGCAGTGTTAATTTAGCTCTGGGGCAAAGTTTTGAATATCTGGCCCTATGTCTTCAAAAGATAAAACACTCATTTACACATGCATTTATTTAGTAACACAAGCACTTACACATGCACAGATATACTGTCATACTCCATGCTACATGCTGTCTTAGCAACACATATGCATACATACATACAGTATATACACTCAGACACACACAAATATTTACACATATACACAGACATACTGTCATACACACATTCTGACATGTCAGCACATATGCAGTTATGTACTCATACATACATGAACTAACTTAGGCAGAGACAAACACTCACACACATGCCTGCTTGATCAGAATAATAAAAAGACACTTTTTCAGCGGGCCAAAAGCTTTAGTCTAATCTATAAATTCAAGGATGGCTGTTTCTGTGGCTGAAATCTGGTTGATATTAACACAACTCTTTTTTGTTAAGATAAGATATTAGTTGTGTTTATGTATTTTTTTAAAAACTTCACTGAGGCAGACAAGAGAGATATTAGATTATAATTCCCAGTGCCCCAAATATCTCCACTCTCATTTAGTAATGTTGCCTTGGATATATTCCAGGCTGGGGGAAAGGTGAGCAAGATTAAATATGTCAGCAATTAGTTTAGTAACTGCCTCAGCAACTAATCAGAGTGGACCCACTTCTAATTTATCAGGAACAGCAGCTTTTGTGGCATTTAATGATTTCAGTAACTTTTTTTCCCTCATTTAGGTTAATGATGTTAAAATAGAATCAAGGGCATTTGGGTCAGACTCATTGCTTTGGTCTATCCCATCAAAAGCAACACACTGAGAGATTGACTCATGGATCCAACTGTGTTAATAAAAATTGTTTAAAGCCCCACAGTATCTTTCATGTCTGAAATTATGTTTGTCGAGTTTCAGGAGAGGAACAGTCTCAGTACTGTTAGGGGACCAGAGTTCTTTCTATGTCTTCCAAGACCTTTTTGGATTTTTCAAACTGGAGTCCAGCGTGCCTTTATAAACTGGATTTGGTTATATCTTATTCTTTTGCATGCATATGTCTTCAGTCTTCTCCAGTTGCTTGGTGAAAATGTTTTTTTTGCCTTTGCTCAAGGCCATTGGATGTCAGTCATGTAATTTCTTAACACATACACACAGACACACACACACACACACACTGTCAAATACATAAAACAATAAACAAAGGTCACTCTTGTACTGTTCTTCTATTCTTATATAATTGCCCATATTGTAGCATGTCAAAGAAACTGTTGCCAGTGACTTTCACAATGTAGCTTAACATACCTTGCTTAAGTCTTTGGGACACATACTGACATGCAGTCATGTACCTGCAGATACACCTTGACCTACTGTGCTGCCTGCCCGGATGAAACATAAAATCATCATCTCAGCCAGTAATACAGTATCTTGCGCAATACTGCAGGAACAAATGTAATCCAATGATAATTAGTCTAATAGGTCATGCAAAAAAGTACGATTGTTAATTGCAGAGTACTTCATCCTGGCAGACAGCACTTTCTATAGAAACATGCTCATACACATTAACTGACACACACCCTTACACATGCACAGAGATGCACACACCTTTTGGTAAATGACTTACTGAGACAGGATGAGCATGCAGAAAACATGCTTCTAATAGCATGAAAATCTGTGCCCAGTTTGGTCACATGCCCAAGGCCCAGGAAGCATCCCAACAATGGTAGTGATCTTGTGAGCTTTCTAGTAACAGATGAAACAAGATCTTATTAGTTGGTGTCTTTTCACATAGTATGTGTTTAAGATGCTGCTGGAGTAGAAGAAAGCAATACAGAACATGTCATGCTTGCTAAAAATTAGCCAATAGGATGTATCCCACAATGATTCTCAGTAGACCATCTTTGACGGTTTTGTTATTCCAGTTGAGCCATTCAATGCAGCAGTTGATTAAGTTAGTTCTGAAACTGCCTGCCTATGTAAAATTCTGCTTCTTGATAAGATCGCTACACATACTTATGGAAGAGCCTGCAGCATCATTTAAAGCAAAAGACTATTTCTGCTGCTGCTGTTTTTGCTAAAGACATGAGTCTCAGTCTGGCATCAGATTAGAGGAACAGTGTTATGTCTGACCCCTTTCCTTTACCTACACTGGAAGAGAAACACTTAGGACATCCATTCACTGGACACTCCAGGTATGGAAGATCTCTGGAAGGACAGATAGATGATAAATAAAAACGTTTTATTTTTTTTATTTTTAACATAAGATAATATTTAGAATTGAGAGCCCTGTTTTACAAAACTGTTCTGTCAAGATCATGGTTACAAAGGAATACAAAATCACATGATGTCATTATAATTCTACTATAAGAGAACATTGACTATATATGTTCAGACCTATTAAACACCATACAAGCACATATACTGCAGAATATACATTTTATTTATTTATTTAGACAGCAGTTTGGAAAACCTTTGAGCCATAGGCTCATTTACAAAGGTACCTTGTCACAGTAAGACAAACGAAAATACACAGTATAACAGTATAACACAGTATAACTGTAACTTAAGACATATATACAAACAAGCTGGTACAGGTAGGATTGATGCAAACAATACCGGAGTTATGTTGTCCTTAGCAGCTTAGTAGTAAGCTTTGTCATTAGTATTGAGTACGGCTTTGACTAGTGGCAATTACAGCTTCGGGTGTTAACAAGGTGGTTCCGTAAGGATGTTTTGAAGCATGATATAGTTGGAGCTTCGGAGATGGAGGGGGGCAGTGTGTTGAACCAGGAGGGGCCCTAAAGCTGAAGGCTCTTTGGCCGTGAGAGGTCCTGGCTCTAGGGATAACAAGAGAGGTTTTCCCAGAGGTCCGAGTATGAACTAGTGGGACAGAGCGGCGGATGGTGGTGGTCAATCCAGGCGGGGATAGCCCAAGGAGGGTCTTTTTTGTAAGGGTACAGGTCAGATATTTGAGGCACTCATCAAGATCAAGTACCAGCTCTTTAGCATACAGTAGACAGGTGTGTGTTAGCCTAGGTGCTCCAGTAATTAACCTGCAGGCCTTATTCAGAGTAGTGCGAATTTTATGGAGTGCGGTCCAATGAGCAGCACACACCATACACCGGCAGTCCATAGTCCACTAGGGACAGGATAGAGAGGTGACTGAAAGTCGAAGAGCCTCCAGGGGGAGGCAGTGTTTATACCAATGTAAGATGCCCAATCGGATATTAGTGGCAGTGGCTAGGGCAGCGATGTGTCCATGGAAGGAGAGGGAGGGGTCAAAATGGATCCCTAGGTATTTATAGGAGCAAACTTGTTCGAGTGGGAAAGAGGACCCAGAGTTGAATGAAGAGTTTGAAGTTGCAGGACTTGCTTTGAAGATGAGTGAAGAACATGGTTTTTGTTTTTTTAAGATTTATCACCAATCTATGTTCCTTGAACCAGCCCTCGGCTTCAGCAAAGGACTTCTGCAGCGAGTCCTGGAGGGCAATAGGGTTATGACTTGAGGCAAAGATGACTGCATCATCAGCTTACAATAGAATGTTCCCCGAGCAAGAGTGTGAAAGGGTGTTAAGGTAAAGGGAGAATAGTAAGGGGCCCTAGAATGGAGCCCTGGGGAACCCCAGAAAAGATGGGACAGATGTCTGAGTAGGTCCCATTAATTTTTACACGCTGTGAGCGGTCAGACAGATAACTGGTGCACCAGGAGATAGGCCCAGCAGCAAAACCAGAGAGACTAAGGGCATCAAGAAGGAGGGGGTGGGAGACAGTGTCGAAAGCTTTAGAGAGGTCAATGAAGACCGCACCAGCCAGAGAACCAGTGTCTAAGGAGGAGTGGAGAAAGTTGGAGAACTCTAGGAGGGCTGTTTTGGTACTGTGGCCCACTCGGAAGCCACGCTGCTCAGGACATAGGACATTGTAGGTGGAGAGGTAGACAGAGATTTGAGAGGCTACCACTTTTTCCAAGGCCTTGGAGAGAGGAGAGAGAGAATGGAGATTGGCCGATAGTTTCCAACCACAGTCCTATCACCACCTTTAAAGATAGGGGTGACAGTGGTGACTTTCCAAGCAGTTGGAACCTTCCCCAGGCAAAGAGAGTGGTTGATGAGGCATGTGATTGGGGTAAGGACTGTGTCTAAGACCAGCCGTAGGATACACGGATCTAGGGTGTCACTGCCCGTACTATTACTCTTGAGGGCAGTGGACAAGGTGCGCCTAAGTTCTTGGGCAGAAACACGTGGAGGAGAAAATAAGGGTGAGAAAGATTTACGGCAGGCGCTGGGGAGGAGGGTCAAAAATTTGTAGGAGGATAGGGCTAAGGTCAGTGAATGAGGTGTTGAGGTGGTTGGCTATGAGGGCTGGGTCTGAAGAGATCACGCCATTAATGTTGATCTGGTGGTGGGGGAGGTGCACTCCCATTTAACTGTTTAATGTTATCCCAGAAGGTCCTGGGGTTCCCCATGAGGCTGTGAGTTGGGACTGATAGTGCTCAGACTTGGCCTTTCTGATGGCCCGAGTGCACTTGTTTCGGGTGGCAGCATATAACTGCCTGTCACTGGGCTGGCCAGTCTTAATGGCACGGTGCCATAGGTTGTCCCTATATTCGAGTTGGTGGATCAAAGCTGGGGTTACCCAGGGGGCATTCTGCCTTTTAGAACGCCGGGTCGACATTGGAGCAAAGATATCACAGGCATTATTAAAAGTTCGGGTAAAGAAGGAGAGAGCTGTGTCAATGTCAGGAGTTGCCTGTATAGGAGACCAGTCAATTTGGGACAGAAGTTCCTTAAGTTTTGTCAGACCACCAGGTATTAGACGCCGCCGGCATGTGGACTGTGCTATGGGTTTGGGGACTGAAGATGACCAGTGGAATAGAATGGGGGAGTGATCGCTGAGAGAGTCTGGGAGGACTTGTACATTGGGGACATCTACATGTCTAGACAGTTTCATATACATCTAAAACACACTTGTTTTAAACATTATGGGTATGATATACATTCCTGAAAAAATAAGCATTGATTCATTCATTTGTATGGATTTGATAATGAATATGCTAAAAACTGTATTAACCACACTTACAATTTTCAATCAGCTCTTCATTCAGTGCCAACATATAAGTTTTTAGTTTTTCTGTGTTCCTAATACTGGTGCTAATTTCAAATCTTAGAGAAATAAGAATTTAGTAGAATTTTACTTTAAGAATTTGAAACCAAATGAACTATCAAGCCATTAGAAAATGGACAAAGAAAATCCTACGCTCTGATTGGCTGATAGCCCTGGCAAGGTGGGCGTCTATCAGACAACAGAGCCCAGGGATTAAAAACACCAGTCCCAACCAGCCTGATCACCAATAGCAAGGTGCCAGTGGAATTTTCAATTTAAAATGCCCACCGTTTTTTTTTGTCTGGCTTAGCGAGACCTGAGACTCTACTCAAGTCCTCCAGCTGTTCTCCTGATGTCTCCCGTTCCTCTGTTTTACATTTTAAAGGCTCAGTAAAACAATATGAAGTTTTTTAAAAGGTAGCTGATTGCCAAACCTGGAACCGACTCACTACCATAAACGTTTCCCTCAACATGCTCCAGATACACTGCCACTCACGGAAAGCATACCCACTAATATGCTTCTCTATTTTTATCGAGTGGGGGAAAAAACTAACTGAAACTGCAGTTCATTTTTGATGTGGTAGGGTGCTACAGCATTACCTCATCTGTCTATCTCTTGATACCTTGCTTAGTTGTACTGGCCTCCCATTGCTCTCAACTGCCATTTCAACTTTAGTGCCAGTTTTGCCACAATACCAAAAAAAAAAAAAAACTTGCTATCATTTAACATCTCTAGCACCAGCACCTCTGTGCTTAGCACTACTGCTACACAGTCCTTTCTATTTTCTTCCTGACTTGTCATGCTCTACACCCACCTAGCAGCAGAGGTGTGTGCAGAAGCCGAGAACAAGGGGGGCCCAAAATCCTAACAAAGCTAGGGGGGTGTTGGGGCATGCTCCCCTAGGAAATTTTTGAAAACAATCATTGTAAATGGTGCATTTTCATGCATTTTACAGTTAGGCAAGATGCATTACAGCCCAAAGGATGAACAGGTATGTACAACTGGAATGGAGCCTGGTGCTCTGTGGAGGATAGTAGCTAGCACCCGTAAATCTGAAGAGAAAAAGTTCAAGGTAGCACAGCACTCACCAGTCTTCCACAATAAGAAATGCTGGAGTCAGTAAATATGTTAAAACAATTCTCTACTTTAATTGCAGGTAATTAACAGACACACATGATGTGGGCTGACTGCCACACCAAAACCCCAGCACTTTGACAAAAGTCTTCCTGAGGTGGGGTAGTTTTACTGTGGCAAAATAATCCCTTTTATTCAGTTTTCAGAACCAACATACTGTCTGCCACCTGCCATTTTAAAAACATATAAAATAGCGGTCACCAGTGGGGTACCTCAGAGGGTCAGTTTTGGGCCAGTCCTCTTTAATGTCTTCATCAGTGACATTGTGGATGGGCTGGAGGGGAAGGTTTGCCTGTTTTGCAGATGAGACCAAGATCTGCAACACAGCAGATATGCCAGAGGGTGTAGATAAGATGAGGAAAGATCTAGAACAGCTGGAGAGATGGTCAGAAGTGTGGCAACTAAGGTTCAACCCAAAGAAGTGCAAAATCATGCAAGTGGGTAACAGGAACCCTGGAGAGACCTGCCGGTTGGGAAGAGAGTTGCTCACAAGCACCAGGGAAGAAAGAGATTTGGGAGTCATTATCACAGATGACCTGAATGCCACCAAGCAAACAGTAAAGGCAGTGGGGAAGGCCAAAGGGATGTTGGGGTGTATTGCAAGGGGTATCACAAGCTGCAGAAGTGAGGTAATGCTTCCACTGTACAAAACACTGGTGAGGCACCATCTGGAATACTGCGTGCAGTACTGGAGGTCACATCTGAGAAAAGACATTAACAAGATGGAAACAGTACAGAGGAGGGCAACTAAGATGGTGCGGGGTCTGCAGTACATGACATAGAAGGACAGGTTAAATGACCTCAATATGTAGACACTGGAGCAGAGAAGGTAGAGGGGCAATATGATTGAAACATTCAGATATCTCAAAGACATAAATAAGGTGAAAGGGAACAACTTTCCCCAGTATAAAAGAAGTTCTAAGACAAGAAGACATGATATGAGATTAGAGGGAGGCCGGTTAAGGGGAAATGTGAGAAAGTTCTTTTTCACTGAAAGGGTAGTAGATGCATGCCCCAAGAGGTGATGGGAATGTGCATGGTAGCAGTATTCATACATGCATGGGATAGGCACAAAGGAATCATAGAGATTGGAAGGAGTAGTTAAAGCTGATGACTAGTTAGAGTCAACTGGTACAAATGAAGGTAGGGTAAATGGGCAGACTGGATGGGCCTGGTGGTCCTTGTCTGCCATCAAATTCTATTTTTCTATATAGACATGTTAATTCATGATTAAGATTTAGGTGGTTGGGGTGGGATTCGAACAATGATAGACAAAAAGCAACACAACGGAACATAAGAAATAAAAAAACATGAATACAGAAAAATGTATACTGTACATAGATGGAATTGCACTAGGGAAGATGAGTTTAAGAAAAAATCTCAGGAACTCTACAATAGATTCATATAAAGGGGCTATGGTAGTTTGACATTTGACAATGGTCTTGAAAGAGCTAAAACATGGAAAGGGACTCCTTGTTAGAAACAAAGAAACAGAAACAGGGTGATAACAGATCTGCTGTTTTATCACAAAATGCAATAGGACAGCAGAGGGCATGGGGAAAATCATTAGAAAATACTTGCCCATACTTCTTAATGATTCTGTTTTATCAAGAGAATTAACAGAGAGCCATAGAATTACATTTTCAAAAGCAGATAATCTTACAGACGGGCTAGTTCATTCATAGAAACATAGACTTTGATGGCAGATAAGGACAGATTGGCCCACCCAGTCTGCCCATTTCCCTAACTATTGAATAAGCTGCATATTCTAGTTAACCAAAAGCCTACTTCCTCCTACCCCCCAATATAATTGCCTTATGTCTGTCCCATGCATTCTTGAATTCCCCCACTGTTTTTGACCCCATGACCTCCTCAGGGAAGCTGTTCCATGCATCCACCACCCTCTCTGTGAAAAAATACTTCTTCATGTTGCCCATGAACCACCCCCCATCTTCAAATTGTGTCCCCTTGTTCTTGCACATCTCTTTTTCTGAAAGATGCTACCCTCTTGGACGTTGTTGATTCCCTTGAGGTACTTGAAAGTTTCTATCATGTCCCCCTCTCCCTCCTTTCCTTGAAAGTACACATATTAAGCTTCTTTAGTCTCTCTTCGCATGGTTTCTGGGCAGACCCTGCACAATTTTAGTTGTCCTCTTCTGGACGGTAACCCGTGACATGGGTGACCGCAATTAGGGGCATACAAAAATAGTGACTCAGTCACGACACATGTCATTGGGGCTACCTACCAGGGAGGGTGACCAGATGGGGCTGGATGTACACATGTGTGGGGGGAGCGAGCATGCTCAGTGGGGGGTGGGATGGTGTTTGAGGGGTGGTGCCACGGTGAGCTGCCAATCTGGCCTGGTGGCATGGTGGGTGGGTTCAGAGCTGGGGTTCACAGGGTGCTAGGTTCGGGTCTGGGCGCAGGTATGTTTTGTCGTGCTAGGCCTGAATTTTTTTACTGATTTGCACCCCCTCCAAAATGCGCCCCCCTGGAATTGAGAATGCTATAGTTGGGGGTGCAGCCTCCCGCATAACATTGAAAATTGTTAGTCCCCAGTGCTCTTTTGCTGTGCCCTGGGGGGGGGGGAACACATCGTCGAAATTGATTTTCGGCAATGTGCTGTCACCTTAACAGCGATCACCTTTTGGCAGTCGCTGTTATGACATGGAACCCTCTGGACTGCATCCATCCTGTCTATGTCCTTGCAGAGATGGGGTCTCCAGAACTGCATGCAGTTCTCCAGATGCAGTCTCATCAACTGTCTGTACAGAGGGATGACAACTTCATGTTTTCTACTGGTGATGCCTCTCCCTATGCATCCCAGTATCCCTCCAGCCCTCCTTACTGCCTTCTCACATCACCTGCCTACCTTTAGGTCATCTGATATGACTGCCCCCATGTCCCTTTCTATTTTTGTTGTTGTTAGTACCTCTCCCCATTGTGTACTCTTCCTCTGGGTTTTTGTTTCCCAGCTGCATTACTTTGCACTTCTTTGCATTGAATATAAGCTGCCATATTTTTGACCATTCATCCAGCCTTGCCAAGTCCTTTTCATACTTTTCATCCCCCCTTGTGTATGAACCCTGCTGCAGATCTTTGTGTTATCTGCAAAGAGGCATATTTTTCATTCCGGTCCCTCTTCAATGTTACTTATAAAAGTCATTAAAGAGGACCGGACCCAGTACTGAACCCTGTGGTACCCCACTAGTAACCCCCTTTCTTCAGAGTGGACTCTGTTTAATATTACCCTCTTCATCCTGATGCCCAGACCATTTTTTACCCAGGCTACCACCCTGGGACCCACTCCCAGACTGGCTAACTTGTTTATTAATGTTTTGTGTGGGACTGTGTCAAATGCCTTGCTAAAGTCTAGGTAGGCCATTTCCACATCCCCTCCCTGGTCTACTACTTTGGTCACCCAGTCAAAGAAATTGATTAGATTCATCTGACATGGCCCTCCCACTGTGAATCCATGCTGCCTTGGGTCTTGTGCCCCGCTGGCCTCTAGGTACTCAACTATTCTTTCTTTCAGAAGTGATTCCATCAATTTCCCTACCACTGAGGTCAAACTAACAGGTCTGTAGTTTCCTGCCTCTGCCATGCTCCCACTTTTGTGAAGGGAAATCACATCCGCCCTCCTCCAGTCCTCAGGTACCATACCCTCCTGTCATGATTTGTTAAAAATGGTAGTCAGTAGTGTCACTAGTTCTCTCCTTAGTTCTTTTAGAATTCTGGGCTGAATCCCATTAGGCCCAATTGCCTTGTCCACCTTGACTTTTAGGAGTTCTTTCAGGACCCTTTTTTCTTTGAATGGACTAGTATTGACTTCCCCCATTCAGAGTACTTCTAATGTCTGGTTTAGGTATGTCACCTCCTCTTCTTTTGTGAATACTGAACAAAAGTATTCATTCAGTATCTCTGCTTTTTCACTGTCACCCTCTGCCCACCCTGCTCCCCTTTATTAATCCTCACTATCCCTCCCTTGGTCTTTCTTTGCTCACTAATGTACCTATAAAAGGGTTTATCCCCCTTCTTAACTGAGGTGGCTGTCTTTTCTACATTTTGGGCCTTTGCTATTCTGACTGCCTTCCCCTCTTCATTCTGTTTTAACTGGTACAGTTCTCTGTCCTGCTCCTTCTGTGATTCCTTATACTTTTTGAATGTTATCTTTTTCTCCCTAACCTTCCTCACCACCTCTTTTGAGAATCATAGTGTTTGTTTCCTTCACTTTGTTTTGTTTATTTACTTCACACAAAGGCATGTTGCCTCTGTGATGGCAGTTTTGATTTTTCCCCATTGTTCCTCCACCCCTTCTTCCTGTCTTTTTGCTAGTGCATTCCTTAGGCACTCTCCCATTCTGCCAAAGTCAGCCCTCTGAAAATCCAGTACCCTTGCTTTTGTATGGCTTGACTCTGTGGCTGTGTTTATTGTGAACCACACTGTCTGGTGGTTGCCTGTTCCCAGATGGCTACCCACTTCTAAATCCGAGATCATCTCACCATCCTGATTTGAGAGTACCAGGTCTAAGATTGCTCCCTTCCAAGTGGATTCCAACACTAGCTGCCTGAGGAATTCCCCTGTAGGGCATCGAGAATGAGTCTGCTCTTGGATGTGGCTGCAGCAAATGTGCTCCAGTTAGCATCTGCCATATTCAGATCCCCCATGAACAATATCTCCCCTTTTTCTGGGGATATTGTACAGGGAACACAGCCTGTGCACTGTTCAGGGAGCATGGCCTGTGTACAATACAGGAGATACACAGCCTGTACTAGTGTTGTCAGAACTAGTTCGTTAAAGATTCGAACCCTCCTCGAACACTAAAAGGTTCACAAAAGGGTTCGAATCTGAGTCCTCCCAACTCCTGTGATGTCTTTTTCCTGGCCTCAGCTGATTACTTGTGTGTGGGGAGGAGACACGTCCCAGCAGGCAGCCCCAATGTGGGGGGGGGTGAGGGTATGTGTGGGGAGGAGGCAGCATGTCTCAGCAGGCAGCCCCAATGTGGTGGGGGGGTGCAGCAGCAGCAGTGTTGTTGTTAGGGCTGCCAATCCACAGCAAGTTCTCTCACACTTTGTGCTTACGTAGTGTACTTACGCTCAAGTGAAGTCATCCTCAGGTCCTCACCATGTGACCATTTACTACGTGGTCAGGTGGGGGTCGAGTAAGCTGTGCGAGCCATGGGATCTGTGGAGGGTATTTAGGCAGATGTGCAAGCCCCGAGAGCGTGATTTGGATCCTGAGGATTTCAGGAGACAGCAGCAGCCTGAGCAATACTGTAGCATACCGCAGCCAGCATTGTTGCTCGATACTTAGGCCAGGGCCCAGGTCAGTGTGGCCGCAATCGGATTGCAGCACTTGCTAGTTGCTGCAGTGCTTACCTGAATTATTTCAGTCCATCATCCATTTTCCTGCAAAAAAGGGCTAAAAGCAAACGTTGAAAAGTTCAAGGGGGAGGGGAAGGGGAAGGGGGGCAGGGCCCAGGCCCGAGAGACCGAGAACAAGAAAGGCCGAAAAGGCTCAATAAATTAACGGTCGGGTGTGGGACTAGGGGAGGTTCAGGTGGAGGGACTAATCAGAAGGGGATCGATCAATATCATTCAGGAGAGAGAATAAAAAAAATACAGAAAGAAGAACCTTTGTGAATGTGGTTGTGAAACTGCAGCACTGCACAGTGCACACTCAGCAGCTGCCAGCAACAAGCATATAACAAGGGGAAAAAAAAAGGCAAATAAATTTGTCAGGACAGAGTATAAGGACTGTGCTCAAGCTCATTGTGCTGTGCTGCTAAGGGAGATCCTCCTCTTGACTTTCACCCTCAAAAATTCCAGTCCTTATTAGTCCTTATAAAACAGCACAAGGCACTAGCAGTAAGGCACTGACTGAAGGCAGGCAGTTAATTTTTTGGGACACCCGACCACTCCTCTGTGTGTGTGTGAGACTGTCTTCTACTTCTCCACTCCCGAGTCCCTGTGTTGTGTATGTGACTTCCTGCTCCCATCCCCCGAGTTGTGTGCAGTTATTACCCTTACATGACAGAAGCTTAGAAATATAATTCTCATTCCCTGTGTTGTGTGTTATCTATGTATGTGAGTCCGTCTCCTGTGGTCAGCCCATCACCCTGCTGCTGTGTACCCCTTGACTGCACTGTACCCTACCCAGTGTGTGTTACAGAGAGAAGCCCAGTGGTCAGTTGTGTGTTGGTATTACCCTTACATGACAGAAGCATTAAAAATATAATTCTCATTCCCTGAGTTGTGTATGTGACTGCGTCTCCTGTGGTCGGTCCATCACCCTGCTGCTTAGTGCCCCTTGACTGCACTGTACTCTACCCAGTGTGTGTTACAAAGAGAAGCCCAGTGGCCAGTTGTGTGGTGGCATTAACCTTACATGACAGAAGCGTAGAAATATAATTATCATTCAATGAGTTGTGTGTTATGTATGTGACTCCATCTCCAGTGGTCAGCCCATCACCCTGCTGCTGTGTGCCCCTTGACTGCTCTGTACCCTACCCAGTGTGTATTACAGAGAGAAGCCCAGTGGTCAATTGTGTGTTGGTATTACTCTTACATGACAGAAGTGTAGAAATATAATTCTCATTCCCTGAGTTGTGTATGTGACTCCGTCTCCTGTGGTCAGCTCATCACCCTGCTGATGTGCGCCCCTTGACTGCTATGTGTATGCCTATGCCCAGCAGCCCAATCATTCTGTAAGCCTTGAACCTGGAATCCTTTAGTTGCAAACCATCATATTCTTTAATTACTTTCAGTCCACTGCATCACAGTGTCACACGACCAAAATAAAATTTTGGAGTTGTAGCCAGCGATCACAGATCACATTGCTTTCTTACACAGGAATTGTGTGGGTGTGGGTGTATTCACTGCAGTATACTGGTACTGTTATGGCTGACACCAACATAGATGAAGCATCTGGTGCTGGTGTAGGAGCAGGTGTTTGTGGTAGTGGTAATCCTGGTGCTAGCAGAAATGACCAAAATGTTTCATGTGATAAAAATTCAAGAAACAGCAAAAGAGCAACAGTGAAGTGTGGAAAAGGGGGACCTTTTAAGAAAACCTGTACAGCTGCTGAGGTCACATGGAGAGGCAGCATAAGGTATGCCATTCATGCTGTTAAGATCCCTGTGACTAGCAGCAATAATGCAAGTGACAGTGAGTCCCTCTCTGACTCAGACAGTAGCTCTTTGTCTCAGTCCGACACTGTTGTGTCTTGCGGCGATATCATTACTTCCTCAACAAAGTGAAATGAGCAAGTCTGCTGACAATGAATCAGGTAGTGCACTTGCAAATACATCCAGCACTGTTGGCAATGAAAAGGACATATCCATCGAATCCACCTACTTCTGTGCTGGCCACAATGAAAAACCATCAGAGTCTTCTGCCCACTCTTCTAGCACCAGGAGCATGTCCTGGCTTCTGTTAGGACAGGTGAAAAGATGCAAACAGTCTTTAGCTATCTTCCTAGCACTCAAACAAAATCTGTCACATCTGAGGTGTGGAATTATTTCTCTGTCAGTAGAATTGATCCATGCAGAGCAATTTGTGCCCTGTGTAAACAGAGTGTAAGCCGTGGTAAAGTTGTGTCATGCCTTAGCACTACAGCTCTTAAACACCATCTGAAAAAGCATTCAGTTTTGCTTGATCATCCAAACCCATGTTCTCCATCTTCCAGACTGCACGTGAGAAGGGCAAGGAGGAATCTGAAATGGATACTGAATTGTCTGAACTTGATGCAGACAGAACTGCTGCCAGCCCTAGGATCATTGTTACTACCAATGCCAGCACCATTAGTACCAGTTGCACATCCAGTGATGGCACTGAATGTATAAGTCCTAGTCCACCATCTCAGCATCCATCTGCCCATCAAAGCATGGTGTATAATAAACCAGCAGGGACATGTTGTAAACAGCTAACACTGTCTCAAGCATTTGAAAGGAAGAATACCTTTACTAAAATTCATCCAAAGATCCTTCATCTTAATCACAGAATTGGTGAACTGTTAGCTGGAGCACTTCTCCTATACTCTTTGGTAGATCATGAGGATTTTAAAGAGCTCTTGAAACTAGCATAGCCTCATTACAAAGTTCCTTATCGAAGGTACTTTTCCTATGTTGAAATACCAAACATTTACCAGGCTTTAAAAGCGACAGTGATGCTTGCACTTAAAACAGCAGAGGCTGGGGTTATTCATGTCACAACAGATATGTGGACCAGTACTCAAAACATAGATTACATGTCCCTTACCGCTCATTGGGTCAAGTTTTCTTCTGGTTCTTCAAAAACAAAGACACACCAGAAGATGGCGCTGCTGCATAAAAAGAAATTTGGGCAAAGTCATACAGCTGCAAACATCTTGCAGGAACTAAATTACCTCCTTGATGAATGGGTTTATTCTCACAGTCTAAAATGTGGCTTCATAGTAAGTGACAATGGAGCCAACATATTGAAAGCAGTACAGGATGGAGGATTTATGCATGCTTCTTGCTTTGCATATTGCTTACATTTAATTGTCATGGGATTTCTCAGCAATGAAACACAAGTGAATGGTATGATAGCTGTTTGCAAAAAAATTGTGACGCACTTTTCACATTCAACCAAGGCTATATGGACATTGTCTGAACTGCAAAAAAAACACAAGCCGCCCCAGCAAAAGCTGATTCAAAATGTTTCCACTCATTGGAACTAAACACTTTATATGCTGCAGTGCCTCTTGGAGCAAAATCAAGCTGTACATAAGTATTGCTCCAGTTACATTATTGGAGATGGCATTATGCTGTCTGTGCTGCAGTGGAAATTAATGGAGACAGTGTGCTGCATCCTAGCTCCTTTTGAGACAGCTACAAGGGACATGTCTTCTGAAGGCGCATCTGTGAGACAGGTTATCCCACTCATAATGCTGATTTCACATCATCTTAGTGTTCTAAATCTACAAATAGAAAAAGATAGATCTGAAGCTCAGATAACATGTCACCTGTATCATGGGAATCTTGTAAAGAGAATGAGCGAGCGCTTCAAAACCAATGACAAATTAGTTGCAATGACGAAATCAAAACTCTAAATCCTTGCAACTCTTTTAGATCCCAGGTTCAAGGCTGTACATCTTCCAAAAACAGATGATATAGAGCAGTACAAATGTCTGTTGCTAGATGAGCTGCAGCACTCACAGGAGTCAAACACAGACACACACAGTACCCTCAGGTTGTCATCACCACAACATGCAGGTTCATCTTCACAAAGGGACACAGAACTGGAAAAGTCACCAAACATTAACAGTAGTTGTTCCACAACTGCCACTTCTTCAACCCTTAGTAGCAACCTAAATCTGTGGAAAAAACCTTTCCCAAATTGCTGCCATACCAGCTTATCTGATTCCTCTTCTGAGCGGTCTCTGTCCATCATGGTAGACAGTTACCTGCAAGAACTGCCAATTCCTATTGATGCATGCCCTTTTGAATACCGGAGATCAAAAAAGTCGATTTATACAGAGCTGTATGACGAAGCCTGTAAATATCTTGGTTGTCCTGCAACAAGTGTCTCTTCAGAACGCATGTTTAGTACAGCTGGCAATATTGTGACAGACACCAGAAATAGGTCGCTGCCAGAAAATGTACACACATTATCTTTTATTAACGTTAAAAAGTCAAGATTTTCGAATCCCTACAAGAGTATACAAACTGATCCTGAAGTGATTGATGTTGTGGATGTTGATGGTGATGACAACTCAAATGGTGGTGGCTGGCAAATACTGAGTGGGACAGAGTTTCTCTGCACCAAAAAGGAAACTTTTACAGACTGTGATGACTTTGGTTGTCTCTCTTCTTTCTCGATCTACTACCTTGGACTATATACCCCCCAAAACTTTCACCATTTCATGGCAAACTGCTTTGTTGCTAGGGTCTAAAGTCAACAATTTTTATATACAGGGCAATTTTAACATCAGTGGGAACAGGCCCAAATTTGACAATAAAGGGACACTGTCATGTCAATTATTTCTGTATCATATTATTTATAGTTAAAGTGCAACATGTATTTTTGGATTTACCTTCTGTGACTTTGTGGTGCAGCAGTATGGGCTGGGACCGGGCGGTCTATTTTGCAATTTTAAAGAGACAAAACAATGAGTTCTAATTGGTAGCTGTTTATTATTTTTTCAATTACAGAAATATAGTAGCATAAACCAAAATGATCTATATGTAACTTATCTTACTGAATAAAAATTATGGGAAAACTGTATTTTGTCTTGTTATGTTTCTGGGCAGCATCCTGTTACAAATCTCTTCAGGAAACAGAGTCATCTGAGTTTTACCTATGTCATGGTTGAGCACATATTCTGTAAGCATAGGTCTCATACCACAATAGCTCGTGTTTAACATTCTGTTGTACACAGACCATGGCAATAGCAACAACTCTCAAATTACTGGTTCCATGAAGAGGACTGTACAGAATGTTGTCCATAAGAAGAAAGTAATTGAAAAGACAGTTTTTCACATAAGTGTTGTTTATTAAGGAACAGTTAAGTATGGCTCATTTGGAGGCAAGAGTTTCATTTTCTTATGAAGCATGTGGTAGTTTTAGCATTTGAGAGGGGAGGAGGGTAGAATGGGTGCTGGAGGGTGGGAAAAGGGCTGGAGGTTGGTTTAACATGGATGCAAGAGGGAGAAAGATGGCATGGATGCTAATACGTGGGTGATGGGTGGGGGGCCGGGTTTTAACATGGGTGAGGGACAGAGAAGGGGGACATGAATGGTAGTTCATGACTAAGTGTGGGGATAGTTTAAACATTTGGGTGAGGGAGGAGGGTGGAATACATGCTTGAGGGGGTGAGGGTTGTGGGTTGATTTTAACATGGGTGTAAGGGTAGTATGGGTGCTACTGCACAGATGTGGGTGGTGGAAGAAAAGTGGAATGGGTGATGGGGTGAAAGGTGGGTGTTGTTTTAGTCCTTTCGTTTACAGATTCGTGATCGGCTGGGGATGGTGAGGAAAAAGATGATGACTGACCGAACCTACTGTACATATATATATATATATATTTTTTATTATTAAATACATTGCAAACTGCTGCCACCTAGCACAATTGTCCTGTCTCCTTTAAAAAAAGAATAAAGGAATCAGAAATAAAAGAAAATCTGCATCAGCAGTTTTCACAGAATGTGACCTATCATAAAGTGTTTTTGCTTTACAAGTAGTGATAATTTGATACATAATGGGGTTGACAGACACTGTCCCTTAAACATCACATGCCAACTGCCGCAGCAACATTAAATGTTCCTTAAGTTAGTATGTGGTGAGGAAACCACTTTTTTTATTTATGTGACTGAAATACAGATTTTATTGACGTATCAGCTGCAAAAATGCATCATCTTAGAAAGTTGTATGTATTACTTCAATTTTCCAACAAGAATGTTGGTATATGTATGCATTATCTTAGAAAATTGCATGCATTTTTTGCCAGCAACAATGACTGGCATATTTTTTTTATTCCAATGTCTTGACTGACTACGTTATGACATAATATGTTTTACAACAGTTCCACGTGCTGCTGCTACAGTACCTTGGCTTGACTTTGTTATAAAAAGTTTCTTTTAAACATAGCAATTTTTGATTTGCTCATTTAAAACAGAAAGCAGCAAATAGCTGAGATTAGGTTATATCAGTTGTTTTTTCTCATAATTCATGACGATGAGTATATATAACTGAGTACATAAACGGCTAATGTGCATCTTTCTTTCACTAAGGAACTATGATGCAGCTGCAGCAGAAAAACTTTTATCACATGCATGGGTGGGTGGGCCTGTTACCTATTAAGTTGCTGGCTTTAGCAAACAGAAGAAAACATAAATAAACCTAGTTGTATTCCTATCAATGTCACACATGATAATTTCTCTCCCCCTTATATTGAACAGTTTTTCCTTTACATGTATTTTATTACTATCTTCATTACTGGCAGCACAATTAAAAAATAGGGTTCGAGTTCTAAAAAGTTCTAAGAATGATTAGAACCCTAGAACTTTTTCAAAAGTTCTAGACTAGAACTAGAACCCAGAACATCAGAGGGTTCTGACAACACTAGCCTGTACTGTACATTGGGTGTGCACTCCATGTTGTTCCATATAACAGCTGGCTGAGGAGGTGTGAGGAGGGCTGTAACAGTCACCATATGCTGCAGGAACTGTTCTATAGAACTAAAATTACAAGCCACAGAAAATAGGAAAAATAATTAAGACAAAACCCTGACTAAAACAGCACTGTTGCCGCTCACACAGAAAAGGCTGCCTTTTGCTTGCTGCTAGCTAGGAAACTCAGCTCCCCTCCCCTACAGTACTGTCTCACTACACACAATACAAAAAATGAAATAACAATTTTAAACTAAATAAATCAGAAAAAAATACCAAAGCTAATTGAGAATTTAGAGGAACAAGGCACAGTAGACATTATTGGGTGTGATTTGGTTCAAAACACTGTGGGCCCGATTCTCAAAGCCCTTAGATCGATGCAAGGTGCCAGTGTCAAACATAAATGATGCAAGTGCCACCTTGCATCAAAAACTGTGCACTCAGCTACTGTATTCTCAAAAGCAGCCTGCATCAAATGCAGGCTGCATGCACAAAAGGGGATGTGCACCAGTCGAGCCACAAAATGGGCTGCAGCATGGCACTAGGTGGCTTGCAGTAGATTCAGGCTGCCATATCCCCCTAAGTTGCTATTCTCAAAACCCTCCCTGAGGCAAAGGTCTAAGTATTTATAAATCCTCTGGGAGGGTGTTCCAATGTGCACCCCCAGCCCAAATTCCTTTCTGTATGTAACTAATAATATCCCTAGTAGTCTAGCAGACCCCAATCCCCTATCTCTCATCATAATAATAAAAAATCCCTGGTAGTCTAGTAGCCCTCCCCTAAGCCCTGATTTCCCATCATAATTATTAAAATATCCCAGGTAGTCTAATGCCCCCCCCAAGCCCTGTTCTCCCATTATAAAAAATAAAATATCCCTGGTGGTCTAATGGACTGCTCCAGCCCCAATCCTCCATTAAGAGAAATTCTGGAATTCCTGGTAGTTTAGTGAACCCCCCCACCCCACAGAGCCAACCACCCTGGTCCACCCAACCCCATAACTGAGGCGGTGGCTGGCACAGCCCACCACTCACCACCACCACAGCCAGCCACCGACTGAGCTCTATGAGCACATACTGTATATAGTACATGCTCAGTGACTGACAGCAGCTGTCAATCACTGAGTGCATACTGTTTAAAGTACGCGTTCATTCAGAGCTCAGTCGGTGGCTGGCCATAGTGCTTAGTGGTAGAATGTGCCAGTCACCAGCTCAGTTATGGGATGGGGAGTTGGGGTGGTAGGGAACTGCAGGTTGGGGATCCACTAGACCACCAGGAATTTCAGAATTTCTCTTAATGGGGTATCAGGGATGAAGCAGTCCACTAGACCACCAGTGATATTTAAATTTTTATAACGAGAGATCGGGGCTTGCGGGGCCACTAGACTACCTGCAATATTTTAATAGTTATGATGAGAGATCAGGGCTTGGGGAGTGACTAGATTTCAAGGGATATATTAATTTTTATGATGGGAGGTCGGGGCTTGGTGGGCACTAGACTACTAGAGATATTTAAGTATTATAATGGGAGATTGGGGCCTGGGGAAGCACTAGACCACCAGGGACTGCTCAAGGACATTGCTACACTGCCAACCTGTATATGTGTGCCTTCTGTTTAGAACATGGCTGTGGTTGCCAAAAGCCATGGGACTTTGCTGCAAGGACCCTACACAATAGAGAATTGGGCACAGGGTCCGTGGGTCACTAGTGATTGACTGCAGCCACCTTTGGCATGGCTTGCACCAAGTTTTGATAATTGGGCCTTGCTTGTTTACAGCACAGTGATTCAGAGCAGACTTAACACCAACTCTCTCTTCATAAGACTGCACTGAATTCAACCTGCGCATGGCAATACAGCTCACTGCAACACCATGTGACCTCCAGTCCCATTAAACATTGCAAACTTCTCTGTGGAGCACAATTCACAGGGGTAGTTACTGAATTCACCATTCATAAAGCTTTAACTGTGATGTAAATCAGAACTTTGCATCACAGATTAAATGTGCAAATGTTGGCCAATTCGTGAATTTCTCCATGTAGTGAAGTTTTCTAGCTCCACACACCACTATGGCTGCAGACCCCTTTGTAAGTCTCTCCAAGGGGGATTGTGTTCCCTTGGGAACAGGAAGTGCAAGAAACTCATCCCCACAGATTCCACAGCTACAGCTGCCTGTATAGAAGCAGTCCCTACCACTTCAGTCAGCCTTTGACTAAAGGAGACTCAACCTGGTAACCAGGGCATACTTCCTGAGTGCAAGACAATACACAAATAAAGCAGGACCTCTTCTAGTATAGGTGAACCACACAGTAAACATAATCAAGCAAGCAAACAAAAAATCGGGCTAACATCAGCCTTACAAGGATGAATAAATCTTATGCTGTGATGATATAACGTCTGTACAAAGCTCACATTTATTGGTAAAGGCAGGCAGGCAGTATACAAAGGTGGGGTCTAGCCTCTGAAGTTTTTTCACAGTTTGGTGTTTAATGATTGGAATACCAACACAAATTACATCTTCACCTATCGCGCCCTGAGAAACTCTTGCACCAAAGCTATCAGGACAGCTAAATCTGACTATTTTAAAAGCACATTGCAAGATAATCTAAACTCTTCCCATAAATTCTTGCAAACCCTCTCCTCCCTTCTTAAACCTTCACACACCTCCTCCTCCTCCCCTCCCCCTCCCTTCTAACCAACAACAGTCTAGTCTCAGACCCTCACACTGTTGCCTCTACTCCAAATAAACTTTTCACAACATGTGCATTTCAGCTTCCCTGCTCATCCCCCAACCCCGCTGCACTCCCCATGTACCCCTCTGTCTCCTGGTATCCCCTCCCATAGCACTGTCACCTTCCATAGCTCCACACATGTCAACTTGACCCTATCACAGCCTGGGAGGTCCTCAGGGCTCTCCAATCCCTAAATCCATGCAAATCCAACTCTGACAGACTTTACCCCCTCATTTTAAAGGTCTCAGCCCCAGCCATTGCCCACATCCTGTGCCATCTATTCAATCTCTCTTTCTCCTTTGGCACAGTACAGCAGGCCTGGAAAGAGGCTAAAGTGATTCTGCTGCACAAAGGTGGTGATCATTCCCAACCTGGTAACTACCACCCCATCTGTCTCCTCCAGGCTTTAGCCAAAGTACAAGAATCTCTCATCCTCTCCAGACTCACAAACTTCCTCACTTCCACGGATTTCCTGTCCCCTTATCAGTCAGGCTTCAGGAAAAATCACCCAACTGTCTCCTCCCTACTTAAGGTTACCGAAGGCATTCTAACCGGTATGGACCAAGACCACCTCACCTCAGCCATATTTAGTGGTCAGTTGTGTGTTGGTATTACCCTTACATGACAGAAGCATAGAAATATAATTCTCATTCCCTGAGTTGTGAATGTGACTCCGTCTCCTGTGGTCAGCCCATCACCCTGCTTCTGTGTGCCCCTTGACTGCTCTGTACCCTACCCAGTGTGTATTACAGAGAGAAGCCCAGTGGCCAATTGTGTGCTGGTATTACTCTTACATGACAGAAGCGTAGAAATATAATTCTCATTCCCTGAGTTGCATATGTGACTCCGTCTCCTGTGGTCAGCTCATCACCCTGCTGATGTGCGCCCCTTGACTGCTATGTGTATGCCTATTCCCAGCAGCCCAATCATTCTGTAAGCCTTGAACCTGGAATCCTTTAGTTGCAAACCATCATATTCTTTAATTACTTTCAGTCCACTGCATCACAGTGTCACACGACCAAAATAAAATTTTGGAGTTGTAGCCAGCGATCACAGATCACATTGCTTTCTTACACAGGAATTGTGTGGGTGTGGGTGTATTCACTGCAGTATACTGGTACTGTTATGGCTGACACCAACATAGATGAAGCATCTGGTGCTGGTGTAGGAGCAGGTGTTTGTGGTAGTGGTAATCCTGGTGCTAGCAGAAATGACCAAAATGTTTCATGTGATAAAAATTCAAGAAACAGCAAAAGAGCAACAGTGAAGTGTGGAAAAGGGGGACCTTTTAAGAAAACCTGTACAGCTGCTGAGGTCACATGGAGAGGCAGCATAAGGTATGCCATTCATGCTGTTAAGATCCCTGTGACTAGCAGCAATAATGCAAGTGACAGTGAGTCCCTCTCTGACTCAGACAGTAGCTCTTTGTCTCAGTCCGACACTGTTGTGTCTTGCGACGTATCATTACTTCCTCAACAAAGTGAAATGAGCAAGTCTGCTGACAATGAATCAGGTAGTGCACTTGCAAATACATCCAGCACTGTTGGCAATGAAAAGGACATATCCATCGAATCCACCACTTCTGTGCTGGCCAGCAATGAAAAACCATCAGAGTCTTCTGCCCACTCTTCTAGCACCAAGGAGCATGTCCTGGCTTCTGTTAGGACAGGTGAAAAGATGCAAACAGTCTTTAGCTATCTTCCTAACACTCAAACAAAATCTGTCACATCTGAGGTGTGGAATTATTTCTCTGTCAGTAGAATTGATCCATGCAGAGCAATTTGTGCCCTGTGTAAACAGAGTGTAAGCCGTGGTAAAGTTGTGTCATGCCTTAGCACTACAGCTCTTAAACACCATCTGAAAAAGCATTCAGTTTTGCTTGATCATCCAAAACCCATGTTCTCCATCTTCCAGACTGCACGTGAGAAGGGCAAGGAGGAATCTGAAATGGATACTGAATTGTCTGAACTTGATGCAGACAGAACTGCTGCCAGCCCTAGGATCATTGTTACCACCAATGCCAGCACCATTAGTACCAGTTGCACATCCAGTGATGGCACTGAATGTATAAGTCCTAGTCCACCATCCCAGCATCCATCTGCCCATCAAAGCACAGTGTATAATAAACCAGCAGGGACATGTTGTAAACAGCTAACACTGTCTCAAGCATTTGAAAGGAAGAATACCTTTACTAAAAATCATCCAAAGACCCTTCATCTTAATCACAGAATTGGTGAACTGTTAGCTGGAGCACTTCTCCTATACTCTTTGGTAGATCATGAGGATTTTAAAGAGCTCTTGAAACTAGCATAGCCTAGTTACAAAGTTCCTTATCGAAAGTACTTTTCCTATGTTGAAATACCAAACATTTATCAGGCTTTAAAAGCGACAGTGACGCTTGCACTTAAAACTGCAGAGGGTGGGGTTATTCCTGTCACAACAGATATGTGGACCAGTACTCAAAACATAGATTACATGTCCCTTCCGCTAATTGGGTCATGTTTTCTTCTGGTTCTTCAAAAACAAAGACACACCAGAAGATGGCGCTGCTGCATAAAAAGAAATTTGGGCAAAGTCATACAGCTGCAAACATCTTGCAGGAACTAAATTACCTCCTTGATGAATGGGTTTGTTCTCACAGTCTAAAATGTGGCTTCATAGTAAGTGACAATGGAGCCAACATATTGAAAGCAGTACAGGATGGAGGATTTGTGCATGCTTTTTGCTTTGCATATTGCTTACATTTAATTGTCATGGGATTTCTCAGCAATGAAACACAAGTGAATGGTATGATAGCTGTTTGCAAAAAAATTGTGACTCACTTTTCACATTCAACCAAGGCTATATGGACATTGTCTGAACTGCAAAAAAAAATACAAGCCGCCCCAGCAAAAGCTGATTCAAAATGTTTCCACTCGTTGGAACTCAACGCTTTATATGCTGCAGCGCCTCTTGGAGCAAAAGCAAGCTGTACATGAGTATTGCTCCAGTTACATTATTGGAGATGGCATTATGCTGTCTGTGCTGCAGTGGAAATTAATGGAGACAGTGTGCTGCATCCTAGCTCCTTTTGAGACAGCTACAAGGGACATGTCTTCTGAAGGCGCATCTGTGAGTCAGGTTATCCCACTCATAATGCTGATTTCACATCATCTTAGTGTTCTAAATCTACAAATAGAAAAAGACAGATCTGAAGCTCAGACAACATGTCACCTGTATCATGGGAATCTTGTAAAGAGAATGAGCGAGCGCTTCAAAACCAATGACAAATTAGTTGCAATGACGAAATCAAAACTCTAAATCTTTGCAACTCTCTTAGATCCCAGGTTCAAGGCTGTACATCTTCCAAAAACAGATGATATAGAGCAGTACAAATGTCTGTTGCTAGATGAGCTGCAGCACTCACAGGAGTCAATCACAGACACACACAGTACCCTCAGGTTGTCATCACCACAACATGCAGGTTCATCTTCACAAAAGGGACACAGAACTGGAAAAGTCACCAAACATTAACAGTAGTTGTTCCACAACTGCCACTTCTTCAACCCTTAGTAGCAACCTAAATCTGTGGCAAAACCTTTCCCAAATTGCTGCCATACCAGCTTATGCTGATTCCTCTTCTGAGCGGTCTCTGTCCATCATGGTAGACAGTTACCTGCAAGAACTGCCAATTCCTATTGATGCATGCCCTTTTGAATACCGGAGATCAAAAAAGTCAATTTATACAGAGCTGTATGACGAAGCCTGTAAATATCTTGGTTGTCCTGCAACAAGTGTCTCTTCAGAACGCATGTTTAGTACAGCTGGCAATATTGTGACAGACACCAGAAATAGGTTGCTGCCAGAAAATGTACACACATTAACTTTTATTAACGTTAATAAGTCAAGATTTTCGAATCCCTACAAGAGTATACAAACTGATCCTGAAGTGATTGATGTTGTGGATGTTGATGGTGATGACAACTCAAATGGTAGTGGCTGGCAAATATTGTGTGGGACAGAGTTTCTCTGCACCAAAAAGGAAACTTTTACAGACTGTGATGACTTTGGTTGTCTCTCTTCTTTCTCGATCTACTACCTTGGACTATATACCCCCCAAAACTTTCACCATTTCATGGCAATCTGCTTTATAGCTAGGGTCTAAAGTCAACAATTTTTATATACAGGGCAATTTTAACATCAGTGGGAACAGGCCCAAATTTGACATAAAAGGGACACTGTCATGTCAATAATTTCTGTATCATATTATTTATAGTTAAAGTGCGAACATGTATTTTTGGATTTACCTTCTGTGACTTTGTGGTGCAGCAGTATGGGCTGGGACCGGGGTGGTCTATTTTGCAATTTTAAAGAGGACAAAACAATGAGTTCTAATTGGTAGCTGTTTATTATTTTTTCAATTACAGAAATGTTAGCCATAAACCAAAATGATCTATATGTAACTTATCTTACTGAATAAAAAAATATGGGAAAAACTGTATTTTGTATTGTTATGTTTCTGTGGGCAGTATCCTGTTACAAATCTATTCTGGGAAACAGAGTCATCTGGAGTTTTACCTATGTCATGGTTGAGCACATATTCTGTAAGCATAGGTCTCATACCACAATAGCTCATGTCTAACATTCTGTTGTACACAGACCATGGCATAATAGCAACAACTCTCAAATTACTGGTTCCATGAAGAGGACTGTACAGAATGTTGTCCATAAGAAGAAAGTAATTGAAAAGACAGTTTTTCACATAAGTGTTGTTTATTAAGGAACAGTTAAGTATGGCTCATTTGGAGGCAAAGAGTTTCATTTTTCTTGCGTAAGCATGTGGTAGTTTTAGCATTTGAGAGGGGGAGTTTGGTAGAATGGGTGCTGGAGGGTGGGAAAGGGCTGGAGGTTGGTTTAACATGGATGCAAGAGAGAGAGAAAGATGGCATGGATGCTAATACGTGGGTGATGGTTGGGGGGCCGGGTTTTAACATGGGTGAGGGACAGAGAAGGGGGACATGAATGGTAGTTCATGACTAAGTGTGGGGGTAGTTTAAACATTTGGGTGAGGGAGGGGGTGGAATACATGCTTGAGGGGGTGAGGGTTGTTGGTTGATTTTAACATGGGTGTAAGGGTAGTATGGGTGCTACTGCACAGATGTGGGTGGTGGAAGAAAAGTGGATTGGGTGATGGGGTGAAAGGTGAGTGTTGTTTTAGTCCTTTCGTTTACAGATTCGTGATCGGCTGAGGATGGTGAGGAAAAAGATGATGACAGACCGAACCTACTGTACATATAATATATGGCCTGTGTCCTGGCCAAATTTCCCTCATTCACTAAAAATACCACCAACAGCTTAATCTGGTTCAAGGTCAGTTGGCATTCATCTGTATCCCCCTCCCCCGGGTCGTGCCTGAAAATAAGCAGGATTTGTCTAGTGCACTTACCCGCTCAACAAAAGCTAAATAAAATAAAATAAAAATAAAAAATATATATATATTTTTTTTTATTATTAAATACATTGCAAACTGCTGCCACTCTAGCACAATTGTCCTGTCTCCTTTAAAAAGAATAAAGGAATCAGAAATAAAAGAAAATCTGCATCAGCAGTTTTCACAGAATGTGACCTATCATAAAGTGTTTTGCTTTACAAGTAGTGATAATTTGATACATAATGGGGTTGACAGACACTGTCCCTTAAACATCACATGCCTACTGCTGCAGCTACATTAAATGTTCCTTAAGTTAGTATGTGGTGAGGAAACCACTTTTTTATTTATGTGACTGAAATACAGATTTTATTGACGTATCAGCTGCAAAAATGCATCATCTTAGAAAGTTGTATGTATTACTTCAATTTGCCAACAAGAATGTTGGTATATGTATGCATTATCTTAGAAAATTGCATGCATTTTGCCAGCAACAATGACTGGCATATTTTTTTTATTCCAATGTCTTGACTGACTACGTTATGACATAATATGTTTTACAACAGTTCCACATGCTGCTGCTACAGTACCTTGGCTTGACTTTGTTATAAAAGGTTTCTTTTAAACATAGCAACTATTGATTTACTCATTAAAAACAGAAAGCAGCAAATAGTTGAGATTAGGTTATATCAGTTGTTTTTTCTCATAATTCATGACGATGAGTATATATAACTGAGTACATAAATGGCTAATGTGCATCTTTCTTTCACTAAGGAACTATGATGCAGCTGTAGCAGAAAAACTTTTAACATATGCATGGGTGGGTGGGCCTGTTACCTATTAAGTTGCTGGCTTTAGCAAACAGAAGAAACCATAGATAAACCTAGTTGTATTCCTATCAATGTCACACGTGATAATTTCTCTCCCCTTATATTGAACAGTTTTTCCTTTACATGTATTTTATTACTATCTTCATTACTGACAGCACAATTAAAAAATAGGGTTTGAGTTCTAAAAAGTTCTAAAAATGATTAGAACCCTAGAACTTTTTCAAAAGTTCTAGACTAGAACTAGAACCCAGAACTTCAGAGGGTTCTGACAACACTAGCCTGTACTGTACATTGGTGTGCACTCCATGTTGTTCCATATAACAGCTGGCTGAGGAGGTATGAGGAGGGCTGTAACAGTCACCATATGCTGCAGTAACTGTTCTATAGAACTAAAGTTACAAGCCACAGAAAATAGGAAAAATAATTAAGACAAAACCCTGACTAAAACAGCACTGTTGCTGCTCACACAGAAAAGGCTGCCTTTTGCTTGCTGCTAGCTAGCAAACTCAGCTCCCTTCCCCTACAGTATTGTCTCACTACACACAATACAAAAAATGAAATAACAATTTAGAACTAAATAAATCAGAAAAAAATACCAAAAATAATTGAGAATTTAGAGGAACAAGGCACAGTAGACATTATTGGGTGTGATTTGGTTCAAAACACTGTGGGCCCGATTCTCAAAGCCCTTAGATCGATGCAAGGTGCCTCTGTCAAACATATATGATGCAAGTGCCACCTTGCATCAAAAACTGTGCACTCAGCTACTGTATTCTCAAAAGCAGCCTGCATCAAATGCAGGCTGCATGCACCAAAGGGGATGTGCACCAGTCTTGAGCCACAAAATGGGCTGCAGCATGGCACTAGGTGGCTTGCAGTAGATGCATGCTGCCATATCCCCTAAGTTGCTATTCTCAAAACCCTCCCTGGGGCAAAGGTCTAAGTATTTATAAATCCTCTGGGAGGGTGTTCCAATGTGTACCCCTAGCCCAAATTCCTTTCTGTATGTAACTAATAATATCCCTAGTAGTCTAGCAGACCCCAATCCCCTATCTCTCATCATAATAATAAAAAATCCCTGGTAGTCTAGTAGCCTTCCCCTAAGCCCTGATTTCCCATCATAATTATTAAAATTTCCCAGGTAGTCTAATGCCCCCAAGCCCTGTTCTCCCATTATAAAAAATAAAATATCCCTGGTGGTCTAATGGACTGCTCCAGCCCCAATCCTCCATTAAGAGAAATTCTGGAATTCCTGGTAGTTTAGTGAACCCCCCACCCAGGCCTACCACCCTGGTCACCCAACCCATAACTGAGGCGGTGGCTGGCACAGCCACCACTCACCACCACAGCCAGCCACCGACTGAGGCTCTATGAGCACATACTGTATATAGTACATGCTCAGTGACTGACAGCAGCTGTCAATCACTGAGTGCATACTGTTTAAAAGTACGCGTTCATTCAGAGCTCAGTCGGTGGCTAACCACTCAATCTAGTGGTAGAATGTGCCAGTCACCAGCTCAGTTATGGGATGGGAGTTGGGGTGGTAGGGAACTGCAGGTTGGGGATCCACTAGACCACCAGGAATTTCAGAATTTCTCTTAATGGGGTATCAGGGATGGAGCAGTCCACTAGACCACCAGGGATATTTAAATTTTTATAACGAGAGATCGGGGCTTGTGGGGCCACTAGACTACCTGCAATATTTTAATAGTTATGATGAGAGATCAGGGCTTGGGGGAGTGACTAGATTTCAAGGGATATATTAATTTTTATGATGGGAGGTCGGGGCTTGGTGGGGCTCTAGACTACTAGAGATATTTTAAGTATTATAATGGGAGATTGGGGCCTGGGGAAGCACTAGACCACCTGGGACTGCTCAAGGACATTGCTACACTGCCAACCTGTATATGTGTGCCTTCTGTTTAGAACATGGCTGTGGTTGCCAAAAGCCATGGGACTTTTGCTGCAAGGACCCTACACAATAGAGAATTGAGCACAGGGTCCGTGGCCCACCAGTGATTGACGCAAGCCACCTTTGGCATGGCTTGCACCAAGTTTTGATAATTGGGCCTTGCTTGTTTACAGCACAGTGATTCAGAGCAGACTTAACACCAACTCTCTCTTCATAAGACTGCACTGAATTTAACCTGCTCATGGCAATACAGCTCACTACAAAACCATGTGATCTCCAGTCCCATTAAATATTGCAAACTTCTCTGTGGAGCACAATTCACAGGGGTAGTTACTGAATTCACCATTCTTAAAGTTTTAACTGTGATGTAAATCAGAACTTTGCATCACAGATTAAATGTGCAAATGTTGGCCAATTCGTGAATTTCTCCATGTAGTGAAGTTTTCTAGCTTCACACACCACTATGGCTGCAGACCCCTTTGTAAGTCTCTCCAAGGGGGATTGTGTTCCCTTGGGAACAGGAAGTGCAAGAAACTCATCCCCACAGCTTCCACAGCCACAGCTGCCTGTATAGAAGCAGTCCCTACCACTTCAGTCAGCCTTTGACTAAAGGAGACTCAACCTGGTAACCAGGGCATACTTCCTGAGTGCAAGACAATACACAAATAAAGCAGGACCTCTTCTAGTATAGGTGAACCACACAGTAAACATAATCAAGCAAGCAAACAAAAAATCGGGCTAACATCAGCCTTACAAGGATGAATAAATCTTATGCTGTGATGATATAACGTCTGTACAAAGCTCACATTTATTGGTAAAGGCAGGCAGGCAGTATACAAAGGTGGGGTCTAGCCTCTGAAGTTTTTTCACAGTTTGGTGTTTAATGATTGGAATACCAACACAAATTACATCTTCACCTATCACGCCCTGAGAAACTCTTGCACCAAAGCTATCAGGACAGCTAAATCTGACTATTTTAAAAGCACATTGCAAGATAATCTAAACTCTTCCCATAAATTCTTGCAAACCCTCTCCTCCCTTCTTAAACCTTCACACACCTCCTCCTCCTCCTCCTCCTCCCCTCCCTTCTAACCAACAACAGTCTAGTCTCAGACCCTCACACTGTTGCCTCTACTCCAAATAAACTTTTCACAACATGTGCATTTCCAGCTTCCCCTGCTCATCCCCCAACCCCGCGGCACTCCCCATGTACCCCTGTCTCCCTGGTATCCCCTCCCATAGCACTGTCACCTTCCATAGCTCCACACATGTCAACTTGACCCTATCACAGCCTGGGAGGTCCTCAGGGCTCTCCAATCCCTAAATCCATGTAAATCCAACTCTGACAGACTTTACCCCCTCATTTTAAAGGTCTCAGCCCCAGCCATTGCCCACATCCTGTGCCATCTATTCAATCTCTCTTTCTCCCTTGGCACAGTACTGCAGGCCTGTAAAGAGGCTAAAGTGATTCTGCTGCACAAAGGTGGTGATCACTCCCAACCTGGTAACTACCACCCCATCTGTCCCCTCCAGGCTTTAGCCAAAGTACAAGAATCTCTCATCCTCTCCAGACTCACAAACTTCCTCACTTCCACAGATTTCCTGTCCCCTTATCAGTCAGGCTTCAGGAAAAATCACCCAACTGTCTCCTCCCTACTTAAGGTTACCGAAGGCATTCTAACCAGTATGGACCAAGACCACCTCACCTCAGCCATATTTATAGATTTGGCCAAGGCATTTGACTCCATGTCCCATCCCATCATTCTCACTAAGCTCAAATATGCAGGCCTCTTCCCCCGCTCAGTCAAATGGTTAGGCTCCTAACTCTCCAGATGCTCTCAACATGGTCAATCTGGTGATGTTCTTTCCGTCCCTACCAATACTAGCTGGAGTACTTCATGGGTCAATCCTCAGCCCCATCCTCTTTTCTATATTCCTCATTGACCTCCCCCTCATATGCTCCTCCTCCCACATACACCTCTACGCCAATGATACTATCCTCCATAACTCTGGCCCCTCTGCCTCAATGGTGACCTTCCAGCTGCAGTCCAGTTTCACCAATGTCCTGAACTGGTTTGAGGCAAAACAACTAAGGCCCCATTCACACTACAGCATGGTAAGGAAAAACATTTTTTAAATGAATTAAGCCTTACTGTGCTTCAGCGCTCGCACTGTCTAATCCGTTTTTTGACCCATTTGAAAGGAACCATGCTGTTCTGTTCATACTTTTGGGTGTATACTGGATCCATGTGACATGGTGCACTATTGTGTTACAGCCGAGCTGCTTACCAGCATGCAATGCATGTGGATGTTTCCCTGGATTCCTCTGTTCAGTTTCCATGACATTGTTTAGAAATGGCAGCCCGCAATGAGCAGTTACTGTTGTCTGTTCTGGTATCCAATTATACAGAGGCATACAGACAGCAAATTAGAAGAATGGGTAGAAAAATATTGTTGAAACAGAGGAGGCAGTGTTTATTGTATCAGCAAATGCAGAGGTTGAACTCACTGCTAATTGTACTACACAATGTAGTTGCTAGTGTTTGCTTAGCATTGACCTTGGATAGAAGTGCTTGGTGTAGGGGGAGGAGTGCTGATTGGTGGGACAATATAGTCCTAAACACTTTGGGAGATGCAGGATAGCTACTGAATTTCCAGATGACCAGGAATACATTTAATGCATTGTGTGCTGAACTGCAAGACAGCATCGCCAGGATGGACACACAGTTAAGAAAGTCTATACCAGTTGTTAAACGTGTAGCGATCACTGTGTGAAAATTGGCCACAAATGTAGAAATATCGCACCCTGGGGCATCTTTTTGGTGTTGGACGCTCGACTGTGTGTGAGGTAGTTGTTGATGTGTGTCAAGCAATAGTGCAAATACTCATGCCATATGTCATTCGTTTTGGCAACTGTGAGGAAGTGACTGCTGGCTTTGAGTATGAGTGGGGCTTCCTTTCCTGTGGTGGTGCCATAGACTGCACCAACTTCCCAATCATCTGCCCACCCAGTAATGCTACTAACTATTATAACAGAAAAAGCTACTACTTTATCGTTATGCAGGCTGTTGCGGACAACCGTTTTCTTTTTGAGGACATAAATATTGGCTGGCCAGGACATGTGCATGACGCAAGAGTCTTTAAGAACGGCTCTATATACAAAAAGGGGCAGAATGGGACCCTATTCCCAGCAACAACATGGGATATGGGGGGTACCATCATTCCAATAGTGATAATTGGTGATCCTGCCTACCTCCTGCTTCCTTGGTTAATGAAAGCCTTCCTAGACCACACTGACCCACGAAAGAGAAATTTCAACTACAGACTCAGTAGAGCACGTATGGTAGTCTAGTGTGCCTAAGGCAGACTTAAGGGTAGATGGTGGTGTCTTTCAAAGCGCATGGAATTTTCCCTTGAACATGTCCATACAGTGGTTGCTGCTTGCTGTGTCCTACACAATGTCTGTGAATCCAAATCGGAGGAGTTTTGAAGGAATGGATAAGTGACAGCGATGCATATCAGCAACCTGAGGCACATCAGGTTACATATGAAGACAGCAGTATTGCTGAAGTAGGGAGACAGGCACATGCCATCCTCGAAGCCCTTGCCACGTACCTAGAGACACGCCCAGGAGATGACAGTCTTACATTGCATGCCAACTGATACCCACAAATGCACTAGTTAGTTCTGAACCTCAGTAATGAATTGTATTCTGACACCCTAACAGCATATGTTAATGAATTTTGGTGCTGATACCTCAAAACACAGTATTGTGTGTATTTCCTTCTGATTTCAGGGTACAGAAGTTGTAACTGTGATATTTTTAATGACTACAAAAGTGACAAACAGCAGACTGTTTTAAACAAAGTTATATATTTTTATTGTTTACCAGTTCTTGTTATGTTATCCTGATGTTACTATTTCAGCCAAGTGTTCTCTCTTTGCCACTTCATGTATGAACATATGAAGTTCCATGTGTAAAAACTGATTGGAAACAGTATTTCACAGCTGTTGTGCTCTTTTAGCAATTAGGACTATAGTTGTCACAGATGTAAACAGAATATTACTTATAAATGAAATTGCTTTAACGGTTCTATAACAATTTACAGTAAAACACCAACATGTGTTTGGATTACAAAGAACTTTGCAAAATGTCAACATTAAAATGAATGTTAAAGCACACAAGTCAGCGTGGTGGGACTTTCATTACAGTTTTATCAACCTGAAAACAAACAGTTAACTTGGAAATCATTTTATTGTATTGTAAACATCACTGTACTCATAGTTCGGTCCAGGTCATATCATCACTGACTAACTCTTGAGTCATGTTGATCCTAGCAGGCCTTGCACAATAACTACCATGCACAGCATTGTGAGCCATGTTTTCAGAGGTACCCACATTGTGGACAGAAGTGCACTGAAAGGGACCATTGTAAACAGAACCTTGCATATCTTGTGGGGGGACAGATGTTTGAGAAGTAGATGGCTGGTGGATCAATGGCAAAGGTTGGGGGTTGCGAAATATTTCAGTCAGGTTATTAAAAAAAGTTTCTGACTGTTCAGCCTCAAGTTTGCGCATGCGCTCCTCCATCTTCAACTCTGCCTTAGCTCTTTCTGCTTCTGCCTTCATCATCTTTTCGTGCTGCTCCACCAGCAGTTTACGTGTGGGCTCAAAAAGTGACTCCATTACTTCCTGCAACCAGTTTAATTTTTTTTTCTTATGAAGATTTTGAAGGGGTTCAGTACTTCATGTCCTTCTTCCCACTGAAGATATTGGTGTGCTCGTCGATGGATATACTGGCTCCTGTTCTGAGCTCTCTATCAGAGCCTCACACAGCACAGGTTGTTCAGACCCACCAGAAGAATCACCATGGGCTGCAGAGTTGTCATCCAGATTCAGCTCCCTCTCAGAGTCTGAAATAGTAATTACAAACAATATTTAAAAAAATGCAACCCTATTTGGACAGCTATGTACCATAATTACCAACATACTATCCATGTGAAAACAAGTAAACCACATCACCTCGTAGTCATGTCTACACAATGATGTGCAGGCAACTCCAGTTTCCACAACTGGATGACAGACACTGCATATATACTATGCATACACAACTCGCGGTGATTTTGAAGTGTGTTGGTTGAATGATGCAGTAAACTGCAGCACAGCACTGTCATTAATGCTGGATGGTAAGACTGTTGGGCATCAGGTGGCAGTTCTACACAGACAGGATGGGGAGCATTACATACAAGGTTTTAGAAGTTCGCAGCACATATTACAGCACATGTAACCACACTATATCCATTCATCGTGCCTGTGTTGAGGTGACAAGTCATTCTGTAAGTATCTGTTTGTGGGACTGCATCTGCATGTTTCCTCATTGTACCATGAACATACCTGAGACTTGCAGATCAAACTCATAACGGCTCCCATCTTCAGCATCGTGGTTCTCATCTCTTTGATCACAGCTTTCAAGCACTACTGCAGGTTCTGCAGAGGGTCTTGTCCCCAAAATACGATCAAGCTCCTCAAAAAATGGACAAACTACTCTTTTAGCACCAGACTTCTTATTCATGTCTTTGGTCTGGTGGTATTTCACCTTCAACTGCTTAATTTTCTCATAGCACTGCTTAGTTAATCTCTCTATCCCAAGTGATGTAAGGTGCTCAGACACTTTCTGGTACACCTCACTATTTTTATGAACACTGTTTAGCTCATTTTGAACAGTCTCAGAAGACCAAAAGTCAAGTAGTGCTCTAACAGATTCATCATTCCAGGCTGCTGCACAGTCCAACATATTCACTCACTGTGTCAACTTCTTATTCTATTTGTGACACTTTCTATTGGCTATGTCAATATGCATGATGAGAAATACAGCACAGGTCAGCGATCACTTAAACTGAACACCGCACTACCCAAAATACAGAAATCGCCTTACGATCATTGTCTGCTTTTACAGTCACTGTGTATCTTTAATTTTCCCTCTTGAAAGCAGCGCAGGCACAGTATGATGCATCCAGGCACAAGAGGGTCATATCAGGGGTCAAGACACAGCACAGAGGCAACACGGATCCCCTGAACACAGAATCATGTTCGCACTATGAGTAAAAATGATTTAATTACTCAAACTTTTTAACGAACTGTGCTATAGCCTAGGTCCGATCAGGGTTTTAGCACGGTTCATTAAAACATGTCCCAAGGTGAGTTAGATGTGAGTGCAAAAGGTGCTGGTACAGATCTGAAATGATTCAACACCCCAGAACCATTTCAGACCACCCAGTGTGAATGGGGCCTTTAGGTCAACACCACCGAAACAGTCTATGAATTTTGGCACCACACAGAAACTAGCCAAACTCCTGTCACCCCCAGTCGCCTGTATTTCTCTACTCATATCAATCATATTCACTCCAAGCTTCGCCCTAAACTTGGGGCCCTCTATAGAAACAAAGACGCCCACTCCCTTCCTGTTCTCTGGACTCTCCTCTTAAAGATCATCCTGCTACTTTTCAACTGTGCTGACATCATTTACAGATCCACCCCAGCATCCACCCTCTCCAGACTGGATGTTCTCTTCAACACCATTTGTCATGTTGCCCTGAACTCCCCTTCCCCCCAGAACCCATCACAGCACCCTGTACTCCTCACTATTATGCTCCTCTCTTACTTCCCGCTGAAACCTCCATATCTTCATCCTCACTGCTAAATACTGGTTTGGCTCGCTTCCACCCTACCTTGCCTCCCTCCCATCCCCCACTGCCCACACCTTCTATAGTATCCGTTCCCATGGCCCACGCTCCTTTGCCCTACCCTGCCCTCACTCAAACTCTGGCATGGCTGCCTTCTCTTTCTACTTCCCCAGGAGTGGAACTCCCTGCCTGCCTCACTGCACACATTGCCATCTTTAAAACTCCTTAAATGAACCCTTTACCTCCCCCCCAACTCCTTGCTCGTGCCCACAACCTGAATAACCTCTAGGTAGTACCTTGCCTGTCCATCACTGGTTCACCTGTATCCCAGTGTGCCAGGTCCTCTGTATCTTCTGAAGATGGCATCAGCCAGGATTCCCATTGGTCACACTGCCTACCCAGGTTTCAATAATAACAGCCACTATTATGTTGCATAATGTGTGATTGATATGCATATGTTATGTATAATTTTCTTATCTGCTTGTAACAATCTGCTGCTATATTACTTATGTGTTGTGTTATTCACTACATCATGTACAATTTATACCTGCCTTTACCCCGTATGACATGAATAACCTGTTACCTTCCTGTCTCTTAGCACTTATGAATTTGTATTTCTGTATTACTGCTCTGTACTTGTACCCCCTTTCCCCTTTCCCCAGGTCACACCTGGAAATGAGCCTCTGCTCATTGTGCCTCTCCCAGTTACCAATCTTTAAATAAATAAATATGGTGAAACATATTTATATCTACACTCCATTACTGGCCACCCCACATCAGGGTGTGCTAATGCAGACCCATGTAAATGAAACAACTCATAAAAAGCCATCACTACACACCACTGAAAAAGGCAAAAGACACACAGTGAATGTCCAAATAAATGCAGTTTAATAATACAGCCTCAAACACAAAAGGTATAAAATCCACAGACCTTCAAAATGCTGGTAGCACAGGCTGGAAAGACAAGGGCAGGGCCCAACTGACTTCTATCGTTTCGCAGTAGTCTCTTCAGGAAATGTCCCCAGATGCTTCAGAATGAGCAATTTACAGCAAAATCTTAAAGGAGACCACATTCAATTTTTAAATATATACATAAGCAGAACAAAATAAAACCTCAAAAAAAGGGGGAAAAAACAATGTATTTTACATAATATAAATCATATAAAGAAAGGGTCATCCTTCATATAACAAAACCAAATAATACATATAAATATATGAAATTTTAAACCTTAAAATGCGCATAATTATTTTGTAATTAATCTACATCACCCCAACACCATAAATTTATTTATGCATCAAAAAAAATATGTAATTTAAACGAAAGGGGGACTTACAGCCCCCATGTTATTCTCAGAAATAGGTGAAATATACCACAAGGGGTACATATAAAATGTTAAATCATAACATATAATATATTTTGATCCCATAAGGAAAACAATAGTGATCCCTCTGTAGCAGTCATATGAAAAATGAACAAACTGATAAATTCATATAACTATATTTATTGTTTACAAACATTTAACATTTGCCAGAATCACTCTATGGATATATAAATATACAACATTAATTTATCTAATCATGGAAACAGATATCATTTCAGACTGTTCCCTGGTCTATAGAGTCTAATGGGCATAATTTTAATTATGAAGATATACTGTTAAGTCAATATCTTCATTCAGACCAGGTGACTCAAGTGCACCCAGTATAAAAATCCAGAATGGCTCTTTCTCTATAAGAGTCCTTTTAACCTGTGCTACCAGCATTTTGAAGGTCTTTGGATTTTGTACCTTTTGTGTTTGAGGCTGTGTTATTAAACTGCATTTATTTGGACATTCACTGTGTGTCTTTTGCCTTTTTCAGTGGTGGGTAGTGCTGGCTTTTTATGAGTTGTTTTGAAACATATTTATACTCACACATTTAAAGTGATACATCCTGACAAAGTACTAAGCACACATACCGTAACATGCAATGAGTGTTGCAGTATAACTTATGTGACAACCAAGTGCATTAATAAATACCTAGCTATATGTTAGACAAGTATATTAAAAACCAGAAGTCAATTATTTTACGAATTCTGGCCACTAAATTGATTTATGGACCAGCAAGAAATCCTACAGAGAGGGGCACATTCCCTAGATGAGCAGCGTAATACATTTCACTCAGGAATGGGTTGCTACATAAGATGATAGCAATCATATTATAAATACTTGGGAGCCACATAAATATCAGTCTGAAAATAAATCCACAAATGGTGCAACTGTCATTCAGCCATAAACTATTCCAGTCCCAGGAAATACTGTGCAGTTGTATATGGGATCCAAAATAGGTGCAGATGAGATTGTTTTAACATATGTATTTTATGTAATAACATCTACAGGACAACCTTGAAAATAGGGCTATCGCAGCCCTAATGGTGAATTTGCTTTGACAAATTAATGCCTGTATAAATAAAGATGTTTTACTACTACAGGCAGAGAACACCAAGAAGAAGGAGTGGCTGTTATAACTACACTTCTCTACTGGGACTAAAGAACTAGAACTCTACTACTGGAACCTTCAATTTGGGGCCTGGGACCTTTTCAGAAATATTGCCTGTACCAAAGGCCTCAGTGGAGAACAAAATGAAGATAACAGAGGTTACTGACTGGCTCAGGAACTGGGGTGAAGAAAGTGGGTCGGGGGTGTTAGGGAACTGAGAAGGAGTTTGGGAGGATAAGGGACTGTATGCCAAGGACAGGCTTCATCTTATCACATTAGGGAAGGAAGTTCTTAAACAGGGTGTGGCGGAGTACATTCAAGAAAGGTGGGGTTTAAACTTGTGAGGGGGGATAAGAGAGGGGCTGACCAGAAGCCCTCTCCTCTAGATGAGGGGTAGCCTTCAAATCCAAGGGGGGGGAGGAGTGAAACAGACTGGGGGATGAGGTTTCAGGAGGAACAGAGGAAGTATGGAAATCTAAGGAACCTGGTTGGGGTTCGAAAAAGGAGATCAGTGATAAGATATGGTGGTGGTGTTAGTAAATACCAGAAGCTTGGAAAACAAGTTGGCAGAGTTCCAGGACATGCTGTTTGGGGGTGGATGTGATGGCAGTCACAGAAACATGGGCCAACAATAACATGATTGGGACCTAAACGTGAGGGGGTACACTATGCTTAGGAAGGATAGAAAGGAAGGCAGAGGGGGTGGAGTGGCTATGTTCATTAGGGATAACATAAAAATTGCTAGGGTAGAAGAGGCAGAGGGAAATGTGGAGGCCTTATGGGTTACCTTATGAACCCCGGCAGGAGGTAAGGTCAAGCTGGGTGTAGTATATAGGCCCCCAGGGATGGATGATGTTTTGGAGGATGGTTTGCTGGACAACATCATTGCCCAGTGCAGACCAAAAGGGGAGGGAGTGGTGTTGCTGGGGGACCTTAATATGCCAGGTACAAACTGGGGAGCCATGTCCTCTAAGGTGGCCAAGGAGCAGAGGCTGCTGGATGGCTTCCAGGATGTGTTCTTAACACAGCATGTGATGGAGCCCACAAGGGAGGGGCATATCCTGTATGTAGTTCTGGCAGATGGAGATCTGGTAAGAGACCTGGCTGTATAGGATCCCCTGACTGGGAGTGACCATGATACTGTCTGGTTTCAAATAAGCATGGGGGGAGAGATCCAGGACACTGGCTGTGGACTTTAGGGGGGCAGACTTTGTGGACATGGGAAATATTCTCAAGGATCACTTGAAGGGGATTACAACAATGATAGCTGTAGAAAAGAGATGGGAGGTCATGAAATGGGGACTTCATGAGGCAGTCAGGACCTACGCTAAGGTGAAGTGTAAGGGAGCAAGATCACATAAACCATGCTGGTGGTCCAGTGAGGTTCAGGTAGCAGTCAGAGAAAAATACAAAATGATGAGAGGAGATAGGGAAAAGGAAATGTACCATCTTGCATCTAGAAAAGTCACCTGGATGGTGCAGGGGGCAAAGTCCAGTAAAGAGCAGTGGCTGGCACAGGGGATGTGGGGAGGGGAAAGGGGGTTCTTCCGGTACATTGGGGAGTGGAGAAAAACTAAGGGTCAGCTCGGCAGATTGAGATCAAAAGGTGGGTGGGTGGAAGAGGCGAGGTACCAGGCAGAGGTATTAAATGTGTTCTTCGCCTCTGTGTTCACTAGGGAGGGGGATGGGATATTTACAAAGCAAGGAACAATGGGGATAGAGGCGGTAGTATGTGGGATTGGGGGAGCAACAGAAATGGAGCATGAGGGAGGGAGAGGTACTCCAGGGGTGTCACATCAGGAAAAGGGTAAAAAGGCCAGTAAGGTGGGGGGGATGGATGATGCTATCCCCACCAAACGGGTGTGACAAGCCCTTTAGGCCCTAAAGAAAGATAAATCTCCTGGGCTGGATGGCATTCATCTGAGAGTACTATGGGAATTGGCGGATGTACTGGCTGCACCCCTGGCAGAGCTCTTCAACAGGTCACTTGAGACAGGGATGGTACCTAGGGACTGGCGAGAGGCACATGCAGTGCCAATCCATAAAGTGGGGTTGAGAGAAGTATCAGATAACTATATACCCATCAGTTTGACCTCGGTGGTAGGAAAAGTAATGGAGAATCTATTAAAGGAATGATTGGCGGTGTACTTGGAGGACGTGGGAGGTCTGGATAGTCAGCAACATGGGTCTGTGCCAGGCAGATCATGTCAAACCAACCTTGTGGAGTTCTATGAATGTGCAACACTGGAACTGGACAGGGGAAAGCCTGTGGATGTACTGTTCTTGGACTTCAACAAGGCATTTGATTTGGGCCCCCACAATGGTCTGGTGGAGAAACTGACTGGGTTGGAAGTGGGCCCTTTGATGGTCAGATGGATAGGAAACTCTCTAGCTGGATGCACTCAGACAGTAGTGGTCGGTGGGGAGCTCTCAAACCCTAGAGAGGTCGATAGTGGGATACCACAGGGTTCGGTCCTGGGTCTGATCCTCTTTAATGCATACATATCTGACATCAAGGAGGGTATATGGTGTGAAATTAGTATCTTCGCTGACGACTCCAAGATGGGAGCAGTAGTTGAGGGGGAAGAGGGGAAGTTGGCCCTGCAAGGGGATCTGGACACCCTGGAAAGATGGGCTCACACCTGGAAATTAAATTTCAATACCACCAAGTGCAAGGTGTTACATCTTGGGCGGGGAAACCCTAAACACAGGTACACTCTGGAAGGGGAGGCGCTGGAGGCTTCAACAGGGGAAAAAGACCTAGGAGTCATGGTGGATGCATGTATGAATAACTCTGAGCAGTACAGATGAGCGGCTAGCAAAACAAACAGGATGTTGGGATGCATCATAAGGGGAATCACCTCTAAGAGCAGGGAAGTGATTCTGCCGCTGTACAATGGACTGGTTAGACCACATCTTGACTACTGTGTTCAGTACTGGAGACCACACTTGAAGAGGGACATACAGCTTCTGGAGAGGGTACAGAGGAGGGCTACTAGGATGATACAAGGACTAGGAGATTTGACGTACGAGGACAGACTTGAAGAGCTCGGCCACTTCTCATTGGAGGAGAGGAGAGACAGGGGGGGACATGATTGAGGTCTTTAAGTACCTCAAGGTAATAAATAAGGTAAACACGGCGGGTATCTTTAGACTAAAGCAGGGAGATATCACCAGACAGCATGGTTTGAAGTTGGAAGGTGGAAGGATGAGGGGGAAAAAGAGGAGGAGATTTATCACTGAAATGGTGGTGGATCCTTGGAACGCACTCCCTGGTGAGCTGGTTCAGATATCCACGGGGGAGGGCTTCAAGAAAGGGTGAGACAGATACAGAAAGCAGATGTATCAGGCGATGGCCTGGCCCAGGGGGGTAGGGATGGATGATAGAGGTTTCTGGAACACAAAGGTGGGGCCTCATTACCCAACTAGGGATCTGAGGTTCAAACAGACTCGATAGACCATAAAGCCTAATCTGATGGCAATTAGTATGCTAGTATGTTAATATAGGGTAAAAAAAATAAATAAAAGTTAGTGTGTTTGAGTTGGCTGAAGTGAATTATCTGTGCAGTTATCTAAGGGTTTGTTTCAGGTGGCTGAAGGGAATTGTTATCTGTGCAATTAACTAAGTGTAGAAAGAGCTGTGCAGTAGGGGGAGTAGGTTAGCTAGAAGCAAGCCAGGTTAAAGCCAGATTTAAAAACTGCCCTAGATAGCTTCTGCCAGAGAACAGGCAGAAAACACCAAGAAGAAGGAGCTGTTGTTATAACTATACTTCTCTACTGGGACTATATTGCACTCCTTCCTTCCCCTCCCCTCCACCCTAAGCCAGTTCTATTTTTATAGGCACAGGATTTGACTGACAACAGGAACTTCCTGTTTAGGAGCAGGAAGTGAGTGATCACAGAGCCACAAAAGACTCACCATCCTAGAAGGAAAAGAGTAGTTCTCCATGCCTCCCAGTTGCTGGAGGTCTGACTCTGAGCAAGTAAAGAGACTACTGAGAAATATAGGAACTTCTTGTCTCAGGACTGGAAGATCAGGAGCTTAAAGGGCACAGAGGCAATTAGTAAGTAGGGAGGAAAAAAAATAAACAGAGGAAAGAGTAAGTATTCCAAAGAATAGTTAAGGGGCTAGAAATAAGACATGATGGGAGTGGTGCAATACAGTGGCTATGGAGCAGCAGTCTTCCGGGAGACATTCTGCAGGATGCAGTTGTCCCATCTGCAGGCACCTCTCTGGGATGAGGGAGGAGGCTGCTCATCTCCAGGCTGAGTTGTCCAAGATTTGGAGGACTTCCTCTCCCACCCAAGGACCACCAGGGCCACTGCCATTGCCTCAGAGGTTGCCAACAAACAGGAGTGGCTGGATCACAGTGGTCTCAGGGAGGGTAAGGGTGGTGGAACAGAGGTGCATCCCTCCAGTTGTACCTCTCCACAATTCATATGCCATGCTGGCAAAGTGTGGTTCCTCTATGGAGGCACCCGCAGTGGAGACTAAGGAGGATGCTGGGAACCTCCACAAAGGAGGCCCACAGAAATGTGGCATGGGACCCCACAGGAGAAGAAAACAACTCCTGGTGGTGGACTTCATTGTTAGGTAGAACTAGGGGAGGAGGAGGAAAGGGAGGTGAGGTGCCTGCCTGGTGCCATGGCTTGGAGGGACAGGGAGTGAATCATCAGGATCGCTGGAGCAGCTGCACGGGGGAGGGACCTGGATGTCATTGTCCACCTAGGGACAAATGACCTGGCTGAGAAAGGGATCAGAACAGTGCAGGAAGAGTTTGTGGAGTTGGGGAGGGGCCTTAGACAAGTAGCATTCACGGTAACCTTCTCGGAGGTGCTGCCTGTCTATAGCATGGATGAGGCTAGGGTGCTCCATACCATGGGATTCAATCAGTAGTTGAAAATCTGGTGCAGAGCTCAGGGATCTGGCTTCATTGGGGACTGGGGGTTCACCTGGAGTGATGTAGGCCTATACTGGCGTGATGGTCTGCATCTGTACAGGAGGGGAACCAGGATCCTAGGTGATAGGTTTAAATGCTTCATTGGCAAGCATTTAAACTAGCCAAGGGGAGGCACTGGAAAGGAGGAGGGAAATCCTAGCCCCCACCAAAAAAAAATCAGGGTAGTAAGTGAGGTAAACACCAAGATAGAGATGTCGATAGGGAGAAGGGCAGAGGTAAATGGAGAAAATGACAAAGGCAATAAGGACAGGGATGGTGCAAAAGGGTAAGGCCATCAAGAAATGGAGGGTAATGAGTACCAATGCCTGTAGTCTGGGCAACAAGCTCTCTGAACTTGTGGCCTTGATGGAAGAGGGAAGCCTGGATATCATAGCAGTCACAGAAACATGGTAAGCAGAGAACCATGACTGGGATGTTAACATACCAGGGTACACAACCTACAGGAGAGACAGGGAGGTAGATGATGGGGAGGAGCAGCTCTTTAGGTAAGGGAAGGGATAAAAGCAACAGAACAAAAGACTAAATAGGTAGGAGAGGAGGCAATGTTGGTCACCATAGAGACTGGAAATGGCACCGCAATGTGCACAGGGGTTGTATACAGACCCCCACATCAGGAAGAGGGAATAGACAAGGATATGTTAGAAGGCATCCTTAGGAGGAGGATCTCAGATCTAGAAGTGGGTAACCATCTGGGAACAAGTGACCACCAAACAGTGTGGCTCATGATAAACTCAGCTACAGAATCAAGCCATACAAAAGTCAGGGTACTGGACTTCAGGAGGGCTGACTTTGGCAAGATGGGAGAGTGCCTTTGAAAAGAACTAGCAAACAGGCTAGAAGAAGGGGTGGAGCAACAATGGGGAAACATCAAAACTGCCATCACAGAGGCAACAAACCTTTGTACGAAGCAAATAAAACAAATCAAAATGAAAGAAAAAGCCACTATGGTTATCAAAATGGGTGGCGGGTAAGGTTAGGGAGAAAAAGATAGCATTTAGGAAGTATAAGGAAACACAGATGGAGCAGGACAGAGAACTGTACCAGTTAAGGCAGAAAGAAGCAGGGAGGGAACTCAAAATAGCAAAGGCCCAAACTGAGGGAAAGATAGCCAACTCAGTTAAGAAGGGGGATAAAACCTTTTATAAGTACATCAGGGAGTGTAGAAAGACAAAGGGAGGGATAGTGAGGCTGAATAGAAAGGACGGTGGGTGGGCAGAGAGGGACAGTGAAAAAGTAGGGATACTGAACGAATACTTCTGCTCAGTATTCACAAAAGAGGAGGAGGGGGAGGTGCTTAATCCAATTAACAGAAGCGCTCTGGTTAGGGGGGTCAATCCCAGTCCTTTCACAAAAGAAAGGGTTGTGAAAGAACTCCTAAAACTGAAGGTGGACAAAGCAATGGGGCCTGACGGAATTCTAAAAGAATTAATGGGAGAACTAGTGACACCACTGACTACCCTTTTTAACAAATCATGGGAGGATGGTGTGGTACCTGAGGACTGGAGGAAGGCAGATGTGATTCCCCTTCACAAAAGTGGGAGCAAGACAGAGGCAGGAAACTACAGACCTGTCAGTTTGACCTCTGTGGTAGGGAAAGTGATGGAATGACTTCTGAAGGAAAGAATTGTTGAGTGCCTAGAGGAAAGTGGGGCACAGGACCCAAAGCAGCAAGGGTTCACAGTGGGAAGGTCATGTCAGATGAATCTAATTGATTTCTTTGACTGGGCGACCAAAGTAGTAGACCGGGAGGGGCTGTGACCCTGGCCTACCTAGACTTTAGCAAGGCATTTGACACAGTCCCACACAAAAGATTAATAATCAAATTAACCGGCCTTGGAGTGGGTCCCAGGGTGGTAGCCTGGGTAAAACATTGGCTGGACAACAGGACACAGAAGGTAATTGTAAATGGAGTCCACTCTGAAGAAAGAGAATTTACTAGTGGGGTACTGCAGGGTTCAGTTCTGGGTCCAGTCCTTTTTAATGTCTTTATAAGTGACATTGCAGAGGGACTGGAAGGAAAAGTATGCCTCATTGCAGATGATACAAAGATCTGCAACAGGGTTGATACACAAGGAGGCGTGAAAAGGTTGAGAAGGGACTTGGCAAGTTTGGAGGAATGGTCAGAAGTATGGCAGCTTGGATTCAATGCAAAGAAGTGCAAAATAATGCACCTGGGAAAAAAAAAACCCAGGGGAAGATTACACAATTGGGAGGAGGTAGTAACAACAACAAAAAAGGAAAGGGACCTGGGGATAATCATATCAGATGACCTTAAGGTTAGCAAGCAATGTGAGAAGGCAGTAGGGAGGGTTGGGGGATATTGGGATGTATAGGGAGAGGCATCACCAGCAGAAAACAGGAAGTTGTTATCCCTCTGTAAAGACAGTTGGTGAGACCCCATCTGGAGTACAGTGTCCAGTTCTGGAGGCCCCCTGTCCGCAAGGACATAGACAGGATGGAGGCAGTCCAGAGGAGGGCAACTAAAATGATGCAGGGTCTGCAAGAGAAGCCATATGAGGAGAGATTAAAGGAGCTTCATATGTATACCTTTGAGGAAAGAAGGGAGAGGGGGGACATGATAGAAACTTTAAAGTACCTCATTGGAATCAACAAAGTCCAAGAGGGTAGCATCTTTCAGAAAAAGAGATGTGCAAGAACAAGGGGACACAATTTGAAGATAGAGGGGGGACGGCTCAGGGGCAATATAAGGAAGTATATTTTCACAGAGATGGTGGTGGACGCATGGAACAGCCTTCCTGAGGAGGTTGTGGGATCTAAAACTGTGGGAGAATTCAAAAATGCATGGGACAGACATAAGGCAATTCTTGTGGGGGGGGTAGGAAGAAATAGGCTGTTGGTTAACTAGGATCTGCAGCTTATCCTGTAGGTAGGGAAATGGGCAGACTAAGTGGGTCAAGTGGTTCTTATCTGCCATCAAAGTCTATGTTTCTATGTTTCTATGTTACTACTACTACATGTGCTCTAGACATAAAACAGTCACTGCAGCGTACAAGTGAAATACATTATATTGCTGGAAAAATGGAGACATGATAATATGAGCAGCCTAGGGAAAGGGGAGAACATTGTTTAGCCAGAAGCAGCACACTAAGCCAAAGCTTGTTTCCAGATGTGACCTGGGAGCACAAGGAAGTTAAGTGACTTGCTCAAAATCACACAGTATGCAATACTGTATGTCTAAAAAACATCAGCATGCATACTGTTTCATACAGAGGTGTCAGAATCACACAGTGCAACATATTTTCATAATTCATTGCCCAAGTACTTGTATACTCAAGGTAAAACGAGGCAGTATGGTGCAGTGGTTTAAGGCTCTGAGCTGCAAACCTGGAGATCTGGGTTTGAATCCCATGGCCCCCACTTACATACTGTGTGACAATGAGCAAGTCACTTAACTTCCTTGTGTTCCCAGTTTGCACCTGTAAACAAGCTTCAGCTTAGTGTGTCTCCTGGTTAAATGAAAAAACAAATAAAAAAAGCAGTTAATTTAACTTTCTCATTAAGTCTTGGCTCCCTTCAAGCCTTCAGGTTTTGAATCCACATGGATTGCCATCTCAACAGGAGGTTTTTCAAGATTCCTTCCCTTCTGTCCTAGGCTCACCCATTCTATACCCAGAAAGGAGAAAATATGCCCCCTACCTTTGTCCATGGCAAGCCTTGCCAGAGCATTCTCCATAGTACCTTAATTTATCTCACTAAGATGTTCCCCAACTTGTATTTTCAGTTTTCATTCTGTTTTGCTCATGTAATATGTTTTACAACTGCATTGTACCAGATATATTACACTCTGGATTGAAGAAGTGATGAAAGGCCTGATGCTGAATGTTTTAGGGGACCCCTGGAACACTAAACATGATGGTGCTATAAAAAATAGACAGCAAACACAAGTTCCATATTTATATGTGCCTAATATGAGTACAGGTAGTCAGATTTCCTCTCTCATTACTGGAGGGATACTGTTGCCTAATCTATCCTCCAGACTTCTACAACACTTACAGACAAATCTGGGACAGGGGCACTGGTATGCTTGCAGAGGGTATGGTCAAGCTTTAGCATAAACTACTTATGTTTAATATTCTTGGTTATCTTGTGTGAATGGACAGAGTATATCATCACAAAATTAAACTTATTTTCTTGTGCACCACATCTTTGGCTCAGCCTAAGGAGACTGTACCAATCTTTTTCATTAGCCTTCTATATATCCCCATCCATAACTGCCTCAGAATACTCCCTGGTTAGAAAGCGATCAGACATTTCAGCATCAGACCTTCAGCATCAGGCATTTCATCACTTGTTCAACCCAGATTATAATTTAATACAATGCAGTTGTGAATCATATTATTAAGGGAAAAACAGTATGAAAACTTAAAATACGAGTTGGGGAACACAATGGAAAATACTCTGGCTAGGCATGTCATGGACAAAGGTAGAAGGCATATTTTCTCTAGTAAGTGTGAGGCTGGGACATATGGTAGAGGATCTTGAAAAAGTCTTGACATTAGTGGTGGGTGAAGTGGGCAGAATTTGCCTCACCCATTTCACGGAATGTGAAATTTCACCTGGTGGAGTGGCGAAATTTCACCTGGTGGAATGGCAGAATTTCACCTTCCGCAGCGAAATGTCACCTTCCGTGACGAAACTTTGCCTCCAGCCACAGGTGAAATTTCACCTTAGCAAGGTATAAGTTAAAATAAGTAGATCCCTGGTGGCTAGTGGTCCCTCCCCCACCTGTCCCACATGTAACTGTAAATAATTGAATTATCCATGGTGGCTAGTGGTCACTCCCCTCCACCCAGTAATAACCCACCCCGCTGCCCGCTGCAGAAATGTACAGTAACCCCCCCCACCAGCATCCCTCCATATCTCCTCCTTTAGTCCTCAATAGTATCCTGTTAAAAGAAAAAATAAATCTCTGGTGGTCTAGTGGTGTCTTTGTAAATTTTAAACCGCCTCCCAAATCTGATCCCCTCCTCAGTTACCATAAATCCGATTCCATGGTGATCTAGTGCCCCCCACCTAGTCTCCCCAGCAGCCATATGTCCCCTGCCACATTCCCACTCCCACCCCCATCCTAAATCCTAGCAGTGGCTCCGGCAAACCGGCACAGCCCTCCTTTCTCCTCCACGGCCGGCCCTCTGACTGAGCTGTCAATGAATGAGGTATTCTTTTCCAGATTTGGATTTCTGACTTGTGAGCACTGGTTAGGTATTGTTGTGCCTTTGCGTCTGCATCTCTTGAGTGTGCAGCACAATCTTAATCTGTCTGTGCGTTTGCATCTCCTTAGGGCTCAATCTCCATCTGTATCTTAAGTCACAGTTGTTTGTTGGGCTTCCCTTCGGAGTATTGGTGTGGTGCATATCTCCGTGTGAACATTGTACTCACTGATGTGCATTTTTAAGTCAGGGCAATCATCACAAGTCACTCATGATATAAATCGCGTTCTTCATCTTCACAGTCATGATTCATGAATCACAAAACTGTAAGTTCTTTTGTAGTTAGCTCCATGTAAGCCTGTTTTGTAGTATCTCGGGTCTCGGCTTCAATCACCATTGTACTCGTTGATATGAGTTTTCAAATCAGGTAGTTTTGTGTGGTACACGTCAGGGAAGTACAGCCATAGGTATTCACATTCCCATACAGTTTATTATCATTGGTCATGTCACACCAGACACTCATCATGAGGCAAATCACGTTTTCCATGAATCACAGCAGTTAATTATTTTTTTTAATTCTGATGATACGCTGAAGACCTGTAAAGATGATCAAAACATTGATGAATCTTTTTTAACTTTTTTAAGTAATGCCCCCAAAAAAATACTTACCTTCACTGGCTTGACAGTATTCCAACGCCAGAATTCCTCATCAAGCCAAGAAATGCACACCCCAAGTTCGAATATATGACCTGTGATACCAAAAATACATACATATATATATATATATATATATATATAGATATGAACTTTTACGGTCAACTCAGGTTCTGTGGAAAACTATGATGGTGCCAGGTACATTAACTTACCAAGGGTAGTATTAGTGTACACACAGAGGACATCCTTCCTATTGGGGGTCAGTACAGCAGACATTGGGCAACCAACAGCATTATCACATCATCATGGACAGTTAACTCAATGGTCGGGTCATTCTTCTAGCATATCATTTGGCAAGACACTGTGCATCAGTACAGTCAGGTCAAGAAGCATCCAGGGAGGGGGACCCAGAGTCCAGCGACCATCACGTGGTTTGGTTCAAGTTGGACACAGGAATACAGGCCACACATACAAAAGCTAAAATCCTAGATTTCAAAGGAGCTGACTTTGCAGAGATGGGAAGGAGGGTTGAAGAGGAGTTGGCTATGGGGGGAACAGGGCATGGAGGGGCTATTGGCATGCATTAAGGAGTCCATTGTCAGGGTAACCAATCAATGTGTTAGTGTAAAGAGTAAGGGCAAAAGAAGGAGAAAGCCACTCTGGCTTTCTAAAGTGGTGTCAGATAAAATCAGGGCCAAGAGGCCTTCCAAAAATACAAGGGGACACAAGAGAATGGGGACAGAGAAGCGCACCAAAAGTATCAGAGAGGCAGGGGCAGCGGTGAGAAGTGCTAAGCCACAGACAGAAGAAAGGCTAGCACAATCAGTGAGGAAAGGGGACAAGATATTCTTTAGGTACATCAATGAGAGGAGGAAGTCCAGAGGGGGTACAGTCAGACTCAAAAGAGACAATGAAGAGGGGGTAGAAGAGAACCTAGAGAAGACCAAAATTCTTAACAGGTACTTCTGTTCGGCCTTTACTAGACAAGGAGGGAGGGAGGCAGGGACAGCAACTGGAAAACAGATGTGCGGAGGGGGAAAAATTGAGCTTCACAACATTTGCAGAACAGAGGGTCCTAGAGGAACTTACAAAACTAAAAGTGGACAAAGCAATGGGGCCAGGCAGAGTACATCCAAGGATCCTAAAGTAACTGAGGATGGAGCTAGCAGCATCTTTGGCAGCCCTGTTCAGTGAGTCGCTGAACATGGGGGTGGTCCCACAGGACTGGAGAAGGGAAAATGTGGTCCCTCTTCACAAGAGTGGTAGCGAGGAGGATGCAGAGAACTACAGACCAGTGAGTCTCACCTAAGTAGTGGGGAAGATCATGGAGACACTGCTTAAGGAATGTATTGTGAATCACCTGATATCCACTGGAATGCAGGACCCAAGACAGCATGAGTTCATGGCGGGAAGGTCCTGTCAAACAAATCTGATAAATTTCTTTGACTGGATGACCAATGTGGTGGACCAGGGAGGGGCAGTGGATGTTGCCTACCTTGATTTCAGCAAAGCCTTCAACACAGTCCTGCACAGAAGGTTGGTAAACAAGCTGGGGAGTCTAGGGGTGGGACACAGGGTGGTGAACTGGGTCAGAAATTGGTTAGTAGACAGAAGGCAGATGGTGGTGGTAAATGGCACACAGTTGGAAGAAATTGGGGTCACCAGTGGTGTGCCACAGGGGTCAGTCCTGGGACCAGTCCTCTTCAATGTCTTCATAGCAGGCATAGCAGAAAGGCTAGAGAGAAAAGTATGCCTGTTTGTAGATGACACCAAGATCTGCAACAGAGTAGATACTCTGGGGGCCATAGAGAGAATGAAAAGAGACCTGGAAAAGCTGGAGAAATGGTCTGAGGTATGGCAGTTAAGGTTTAATGTGAAAAGGTTCAAGATCATGCACAAGGGGAAGAGAAACCCTGAGGAAGCTACATGTTAGGCGGTGAGTTGTTGATGGTCACCAGGGAGGAGAGGATTTTGGGGTCATTATATCAGATGACCTGAAATCCACCAAACAGACTGCAAAAGCAGTTGGGATGGCTAATGGGATGTTAGGGTGTATTGGAAGGGGTACTACAAGCTGTAGGAGGGAGGTGCTTATACCACTGTACAAGATGCTGGTTAGGCCTCACCTAGAGTACTGTGAGCAGTTTTGGAGGCTGCTCCTGCCTAAGGATATTGACAGGGTTGAAACAGTGCAGAGGAGGGCAAATAAGATGGTCCAGGGTCTGCTTGACAAGGCATATGAGGATAGACTTAGGGACCTCAATATGTACACATTAGAACAGAGATGGGGGGGCATGATTGAGACTTTCAAATATCTTAACCCTTAGGCTGCCAACAGAATTAGAACATATAGGAATTTTGGACTGATATATCTGTCTGCGGATCTGCAAGGGTTAAGAGCATAAATAAGGTGGAAGAGGATAGCATCTTCCAGTATAGAAAGTACAATAGAACTAGATGGCATGACAAGAAACTGGGAGCTCGCATAAGGAGTAAAGTGAGAAAATTCTTTTTCACAGAGAGGGTGGTGCATGCATGGAGCACCCTGCCTCAGGAGGCGGTGGGAGCATGTACAGTGGAGGGATTCAAGAGGGCATGGGATAGGTACAATGGAATCATACATATGGGGGGGGTCATATCTGAGGCCGCTGACCTAATAGAGGCAGCAGGAGCAAACTGGTGAAATGGGCCGACTGGATGGGCCTTGTGATCCTTTTCTGCCATCAGCTTCTATGTTTCTATATTTCTATGAATTTGCTTTATTACTTTCCCACCAAAATGTGATTTTTTTCTACAAATATGCACATCTGTTGAAAATCACCACATGATGGACATGTTAATACTTTATGATTCCACTGTTATGCATCTTCATTCTCATTTTAGCATTGGTATCAGTTAGCAATGCAAACACTAAAAAAAGTTAAAATCTGCACATAGAAAACAAGAAAATTAGAAGCAGTAGTGGTCTGTTCTTTAATTACTTTAAAAAGGAATGTGGCTTAGGAAAGTAATAAGACACAAAAGGGTGTGGGTTTGTGGCCTGATAAGAGCATGCCCCAGGTGTGTAGTGAGGCACCTGGGAAGTGCTCTTATGAGGCAACAACTCACATCCCCAAAGTGACTCATTACTCTAATAAATGGGTCCAATTAGTAAATGTTTAAAACATTTTAAAAGGAATAAAAATATATTAAAGAAAATTAAAAAATTGCTTTTTTATTTTGTTGTTAAAATAAAATAGTTTGCCTGTATATAGGTGTACTATACTGCAGAACTGTCAGATTTACAGCAGAGGGCACCTGGATGTAAACGCCATAAATTGTAATGCCCCCACAGATAGACAGTACTGTATATGTCTGGTTTGCAACGGTAACCAAACTGTTCCCCCATCTTCTCACTGTATTTATGTTTTGTATCTCAGTAGTAATTCTCATTATATTTACTGGTTAGGGATGTTTATCAACTGCTGGCAGAGGCTGGCAAATGCCATTATTTACATGTGTGAATAACGAACCATGAATAACGGAGTTTGCCCAACCACCTTTCTGCCAACTCATCCCATGCCAGGTGAGCAGCTGCAGGGCTGCCGTCTCTCGCACTGTCAAGTCACTCATGCCACACCTGGAAACTGCCAATGCACAAACAGCTACCTAGTCAGGCACCACAGATAAAAACAATTTAACAGTGTACCGAGCAGAAGCCGATTACTGAGTGCAGGTACCACAGCTCTGTTGAAGAGGAGAAAAACTATTATATGTATGGTTAACTTTCAGGTTTTATTTTGTTTTTCTCTTTGTTATGATAATGAAGGCTTCTGTGTGTGGCAACTGGTGGAGCGAGCATGGCAATGTGGTGCCATGCATAACAACAGCCACTCACAGCAGTGGGGTCACTGGTTTTAACTAAAGTTGATTTCACGCAGCGACTGCACCATTCTGTGCCATAGATGTGAAAAGACGTTTCAGGCAGGATGCAAAAAATGACAGCTGTAGTGTTCAAAAGGAGGTGTGAAAAATGGCAATGTTGGAAAATTGGAGTAAAAATATAAAAAATTGGTGAAGTTATGAGCGTGCATGCAAACTGTGCAATGCATGATCATAACAAAGTCATTCTTTGGAGTTTTTCCACCAAACTTGCAACATAGGCTTTTTGAGACCTCACCTCATGAACAGTGGCACTGTCGTTTCATTAATCAGTCCCAAAAGGTGATTCCACATAGCGACCATGAAATCACCTTTTGGGACAGAGAAACAAAATGACAGTGTAAGTGGTCACAAAGTGGGCTCCCAAGAACCCCAAGTTGAACAATTTGGGCAAAAACTTCAAACAATGGCTGAGATATCAACCTAAGTTGAAACCCCCAATTGATTGCCATTATAGGGCTTACCGTGATTTTCTTGTTTGTGGTCAACTTTTGAAGAGTGCAGACGTGTTCTCGGTTGACAGAAGATCACTGCTCTGACCTCTGGAGGTAAGTATGGGTAGGGAGGGGTGCAGGGAAGGGTGCGGGTTGGGGGAAGGGGGCCGGAAGGAACGATGAGGGACAATTTATTTTTTTCTTCAGGTTAAAAAAAAAAAAATATGTCATGGGACTGTTTTCTTTTTTATAGGTGAAAACAAAATGGATTTTGGTACACTGGGGTAGGCTCCCAGTGTGCCAGATTAGTGGAGGGGGAATCAATGCTGACCCTGGGATTGGGCACCCTGAGGTCAGCTGACAAAAAGGGGGTGAGGGGGAACATCCGACACTGGGAGTGGGTATCCTAGTGTCAGAAAAAAAATAATTACTTTGGCACACTGGGGTAGGCTCCCAGTGTGCCACAATAGTGGGGGGGGCATGCTAACATGGGGACTGGGCATCCCATTGTTGGTAAAACATGTGTTTGGGCTTGGGGGCATACTGACATGGGGATTGGGTACCCTGATGTCTGCTTTTGGGGGACTGTGTGTGGTGGGCATCAGGAGTGGCCAATTATGTGTGGTGAGGCTCATTTATTTATTTCACCAGGAAAGATACACTGGGAAAATGAGTTGCTCGTAAGTCCAGCCGTGCGCATTACTATGCACTGCTATGTGCATGGCTGGAATTTGCCTGGTTGGAGGGGGGGGGGGAATCTGCAGCTACAATGACAAAACTGTCCGTGATTGGAGCAGCAGAGTTCTTTCAAGTCCAGTGCTTACTCTGAAACTGCTGTCATCAGCAGCTTCCCTGTTGATTGGTGGCTGAGAGACAAGCCCCTGAAAGCATTGGCTGGATTGACCAAACACTGCCACACCTCTACAATACTCTACTGTCCTCAAAATGTTTCTTGTGCACACTGCATGTGCAAGCAAACATAAAAAAGAGCAGGTTTTATGTTTTTGGGGAAGTGTCATGTGCTGGGTATGAGATTGTATATTCTTTGGCGGGTGGGGGGGCTACAGTCATTTACAGCCATGGAGCAGCAGTAACTTGTGCAGTGGAGGCATAACTTCAAGAACCAGTAAATATAAAAAATAAAACATGGGGAGGTGTTTAAATAAGGATTTTATGCAAACCCTCAGTGTGCAATGCCATCATAAACCCATTGGGCTTCACTCTTGGAGTTTATAAGGCACCATACACAATGGGTATGCATAAAATCCTCATAATAAACACTTCCCCATGCATTATTCTATTTTTTTTTTCTCCAGTGAAGCAGTTCTGTATTTCATTACACTGTGGAGCAAGTGAAAGCACTGCTGAACCACCAAGTGAGCGACAGACTCTTGGGTTTGCAGTTGACTCCCACTGTTAAGGTCTTCTTTTTGCCATTTTAAAGTTTGAACTACAGCAGCAATGAAATCAGCATTAAACTGCAGCAGCTCAAAGGAGTAAAGTGAAGAGTGTAATGCAGCTGGCGTTTTGTGGGGGAATACAGAGGTGGGCAGGCTGACGGCAATGCTCTGTCTTTGAAGCGATGAAAGGGTTTGTGGGGTGGCTGAAAGAGAAGTGGTGGGGAGAGGTGGTAGTAACAAGCCAGGATATTGATTACAGGTCTGCAAATAAAAAAAGTTTGAGAAAAAGTACAGGAGGTTTGTTTTGGCTTTTTTGTTTTTAATTATTATGCAAAGGTAACTGATTTCTTTGTCAAATTTAGAGCCTCTCGTGCAGGGATCAGGTTCCTAGTCACCTGCTTTCATACTACATATAACTTCAGTCATGGAACTCACTTCACTCTGGAACTCCAAAATAAACTTAACGTCCAGGCTTAATCTGCTTCAAGACTATAAAAAAGTTTATTCCACAATGTCCAAGGAGGAAAAATAAACGACTAACGTTTCACCTCATGATGAGGCTTTGTTAAAGTGATTGCCCACTATAGGCTATTTCATTATATAACAACAATGCACACACACATGTGATGTATACATCCAATCAAATAAAGTGCCATGTTTTCAAATTGAAAAAGTTTTATATACCTCTAAAGTGCTAATATCTAAAGTGGTATACAGGAACATTTTTAGAATCTTAAAAAAGTAGTGTTGTCCACACTCACATCTGAATTCATTTTACTGCAGACACAGAGTTAGCTCACTATTTTGAAGTCCTGAAGAGACTAATATCACTTCCTATAGAGGCTAATAAGATATGTGGGTAGTACAATATTTTTACATTCACTTGACATTTTTTTCATGACCCAAACTACATTAATACAATTGTCTATAGTGTTCTAGTCCTTTGAAAAAAATATGTTACAAATAGGAACTGATGACACTCAGAGCTGAATGGGTTGTTACAAATAGGGATAAAAAGGGGGGAGACTAACAAGGAAAGGAACAGGAAAAGGTCCAGATTATAACATTATACCAACAATCATAATGATGACAATAATAAGTTAACAAAAAGCAACAGAAAGATTTTAGCCAAATAGGGTCCGAAAGTCCATAGAATCTGAGAAAAGGAAGATGTGTTCAAATTGCAGATGTTAACCTATGGAAAGAAGTTTTTTTGAGAAAAAGAGAGGAGACAGTATCACATATCATATCCATTCAAAATTTCAGTGCAAATCACAATATGCTACCTACACACCAGAAGATAAAAATGATAAAATAAACAGAAAACTCACTGGATCTATTTCTAGGTTGCTACATCCTTTTAGCCCTCTTTAAGAAAAGGTGCTAATTGAATTTGCTCATTTACTCCTTTCCGCCCTAAATATGAACCCATTCTAAAGATCCTGTAAGTCTCCCTTCTGCTTAAAGCCAAATCCCTATCCCCCACCCCACCCGCCTCGGGCCAGTACTGGTTTGTTCAATACCAGTGAACCTGAGAACATGTTCTTGTTTGTTTATAACTCCTTGCATATGAACTGCAAGTGCATAATCCAAATTGCCATTCATAATGGCTCTCACATATTCTCCAATTCTCTCTTTTAGCTTTCTCTTAGTCCTCCCCACATAGTACACACCACAACTACGCTCTTCAAGATAAACCACCCATTTCATATCACAGTTAATAAACTGTGCATTACCAATCGTTTCTCCATTATATCAACTTCTGACTCTTGTACATTGGTTCACATAGGGACAGTATTTGCACCTACTGCACTTCCTACAGCCCTTTGGTAGAGGTGGAAGCCATCCCTCTTATTTATGTTTTACATGAACCAAGCTAGCAAGTATGTCCCTAAGATTTTTTGCATGCCTGTATGACATTCTTGGGGGCACAGCAACAGTACTTTGCAGTCTGGCATCAGATCCTAAAATGCGCCAGTTCTTATACACTATTTTCTTTACCCTCCTGGATCTCACACTATATGTTGTGACAAAATTAATATGATTCTGAACATTCTCCTGTAGTCCCTCCCCCTTCCCCCAGGTCCCTGATCTTTGGGAGACTTGCTTAATAGGGGCTCTTGTGATTTCTGCATAGAGTTCTGGTTTCACCTGTAACACTATTTGCATATCCCCTCTCCCTGAACCTTTCTGCCAGAATAGTGGATTCCCTTTGGTGAGCCTCATTCGAGCTATAATTTCTCTTTACTCGGAGGAACTGACTTTTTGGAAAATTTTTAACAATATGTCCAGGGTGGCAACTGCTTACCAGAAGTGTGTGTTCCTATCCATAGATTTTCTGAGTAAACCCGAACTTAAATGGCCCTCAGAGTTCTTCTCAATCATAAGATCAAGAAAGGGAATACATTTTGAACTAAAATTCAAAGTGGACTGAAGATGTGTTTTACCCATATGGAGGCACTTCACAAAATCATGGAACTCTTTTTCATTACCACACCACACTAGGAGCACATCATCTATAAAACGACACAAAATTTTTATCTTATTGAGGTATGGGTTTGTTCTACCATTCCAAAAATATTCTTCTTCCCAATTCCTTAGATATAAATTTGCATAGCTTGGTGCGAACGTCGCGCTTATTGCTGTTCCCCTTTCTTGATGGTAAAATTCCCCAATGAACTCAAAAAAATTTTCTTCTAGGGCAATCTGTGCCATTTACATAAGTACATTAGTTTCTGGTCTCGAACATTCATCCCTACCATTCAGGCAATACCTCAAGGCCCTAAGGCCTCCTTGATGTGGAATACTGGTGTACAGTGATAGCACGTCAAGGGTGACCAACAGGCAATCGCTGACATTGTTCAAGTTCTGTATTACTGTCAGTATATCCCCAGAGTCTAACAAAAAGGAGGGAAGGTTTAGTACCAAAGGCTTCAAGGTATCATCTACAAAATTTGCTAGAGGCTCTGTTACAGAGCCCACCCCCAAGATGATCAGTCTCCCTGGTGGTTTTGTTAGAGTTTTGTGCACCTTCAGTAGCACATAAATTTGTGCCTTCAATGGATGTTCCACTGTTAAATATTCCCTCTCCTTTTTGTTAATCAGATTCTCACTCATTGCCCAACTCAGAAAGTTATTAATATGCTTTTTAAATTGCACAGTGGGGTCCCCATTAACCAACTTGTAGTTTTGTCTATCACTAAGCTGTCTTTTTCAATTGCTGCCTTCCCCCCCCCACTCAGATTACAGTATTTGGGAAAAAATTCCTATCTTCTGAGTTTCTCTAATTCCCATTCACACACCCTTTTGAAAATCAATACTGCTGGGGGTGGGGGATGGGCAAAAGATACTTGGTTTGGTTCTACTGCTATTGTTATTACCATTTCGTACCTGATCAATGTATTATGGCTCATTCTGGGTCCCTATGGTTTCCCTTATTTCATACATATCTGAACCTGCACTTTCAAAATCAAATAAAACTTCCAGAACTATCTGGGTTGGAATTAGAGTGGCACCAGTATGCATTTCTGAATGGCTATTGACAGTATTAGCAACATTCACTTCACCCACTGTATTTCCAATGCTGAAAAAACACCTTAGACTGAGAATTCTACACAGTCTTAACAAATCAACACTTGTCTGAAAAAAAAATCAGTGTCAGTGGTGGGGACAAAGGACATAGATAATACTGGATGGGCAACTATGCAGAACCAGTGTGTGTTCTACAACACAGGGATTCTGATTCACTCTGAACTTGAGAGCAAAGCTCGAGAGGTCCATGGGAATCAGAATCCCGAGGTGGCAAAACACACTGGTTGTGCACTGAGTTGCTCATCCTGTATTTTTTATAGTGTATAGTACTCTGTGAAAAATGTGCTTTGTGAGTTCTTTTGCTTTCAAAATGAAACTGACTCATGCAATCTCTAGAGGTTCTAGAATGCTGTTCTACCACAGTCGGGTAGAACAGCATTCCATGACATTGGAACTATGGTAGAACAGCATTTTGAAAGGGATTGAATTCTATACAGAACACACTCCACTATACACTATATACCTTTATTTAATACTTGTCTTTCAGCTTCTGTTAGTATATGATCTGATAAATTGATTACATTTTCCCTACCAATTACCTCTCGATCAGTGTCCTCTATTGTTGGTAATGATGCGTCCTCATATGACCTCCACTCCAGCTGTGACGTCCTCTTCCCCCATCTTGTCTGCCTCTTATTTCATACCTGTCCTTTCATCTGCCCCTGATTTGTACTCTCCCCTCTGAAGAGTCCTGTGCTATAAAAACATCAGAGTGATCAGAGTTCCACTTGTGTCAGAAGCACTTGCTCTAGGTGTAATCACTTGTGGGGGTCCACAGAATTATTATTGCTGGAGTTCCTGCTGTTCCTTTAGCATTGTGGAATAAACTTTTTTAATAGTCTTGAAGCAAATTAAGCCTGGACATTATGTTTATTTTGGAGTTCCAGAGTGAATAATAATAATAATAATAATAAGTTTATTTATATAGCGTGTTTCAGCATACCAAGGCGCTGAACATATTAAACCACAACATCAAACACAAACGAATAACACATATAAAGAAATTCATATCATGTTAACAACCATTATTAAAATCAATTAATAAATACGAATAAAAATTCAACAGAATAAAGTTACTTAAGCATCCAAAATGGTCAAGCATCCAAAAAATGCCATTTGCCACAAATAAGTTTTCACATTTTTCTTGAATTCCTCCACAGAGGTGCACTCCCGTAACTGGCATGGTAGAGAATTCCAGAGATTGGGAGCAGCATATGAAAAAGTTCTACTGCAAGAAGATTTTAAACTCACTCACAGAACCTCTAGCAACCCCTCGATGGCCGAGCGGAGCAATCGTGAAGTGAGTTCCGTGACTGAAGTTGCATGTGGTAACGGATTTCTATTGAATTCGATGTGAGTTCAGTGTTGGAAAATATGGGAAAATGTATTTTCTGTGTTAGGACAATTAGTGCTGCTTTACTGCACTAACATGGCTGCCAGAATATTTTTTTAAATGTTTGTGGTGGACTGAAAATAATTTGTGGCAGGCATGAATACCTGGGTTGCACTTCATCCTGGTTGGCAGTAAAAGTTCCAGCCTCAGGTTTGCTGTCCTATAAGGACATGGCTATTAGCTAATCAGGACACAGAAAACTCTCTACTCATTTTATAATAATATTTAACCCCAAATATTTGGTTTTTCAACAAACATGAACATATGCTTGAAATCTCGAATGACAGACACATAAATACATTTTGGGTCTGCCATTATATGTTTGTAACTTGCATGTTGGTGTTCATATTAGCGATATAAATACCAAAAGAAAGTTAAAATATTTGCTCTAAATACAAGAACATTAGATGCAGGGGTCAACACGTCACTTTAAAAGGAATATGGTTTAATAATGATTACCCCCAAAATGTGGTTATTTTCAGCAAGTATGAACATTTATTGAAAATCATGAATGACAGACATAAATACTTTTTGGGTCTGTCATTATGCATTTTTCATTTGCATTTAAGCATTCATGTCTTTTCCATGCATATTAGTACAAAATGGCAGTCAGTGATTGCGCACTAACAATTGTTATGCTTTGTTTTGTACCCTCTCGGGTTGTGCCTGTTAGAGGCATACAATTGTCTAGTATATTTACCTTTACCCAAAACCAAATAAATAAATAAAATCAATAAATAAATCTAATTTGTGATGGACAAAAATGCATTCGTGAGGTCTTTTTGCTTTTGTAAGTGTTTTATCAAAGGAATTTTTGAAATTTTTTTCTGCCATTTTCTTGCTGCAGGGCCTAGATGACCCCGTATGTCACCAGCCAGATGGATGTTTCCCTTTGCAAACTGCCTAGAGGGCTCTTTGTGACCACATAATCATGTCCAAGCCTGAGTGAGTAAGGATACAATTCTCTATCACAAATATAAATAAAATTCATTGTAAAAAGTCCATTAATGCAGAAATTAGGGTTGAAGAAAGTGAAGCACACAAAGTAAGGAAATGAAAACATTAGAGTTTGGAGACAGTGAAAGCCTTGGCAAATAGGTGGTGTGATGTTCCTTGGCCCTCCCCTGAACAAAGAAAATTACAGGTCTGAATAATTTCAGGGGTCGAGCTTGTCGCCCATGTTGTTTGCTGAGTATACAGTACGCAACCCCTGGGTGGAATCATTAGACGATACAGTGTGGGTTTTCACTGTTATGCTGATGGCATACAACTGTAACTGTCTTTGGCCCCTCGAACATCAGCCACCATAGAGGTGCTAAACAACTGCTTGGTTGAAATCAATGACTGGATGTCCTCTAGTTGGCTACGGCTTAACCCAGACAAGACGGAGGTACTAGTGATCGAGCCAGGTCATGGAAATGTTACCGTTGCTGGGAAATCAGGTTTACATCTAGATCTGGTGCCATTGATGACTTCCAGCAGAGTTTGTAATCTGAGTATGATCCTGGATGACAGACTGACACTAGAAGCTCAGGTGTCGGCTGTCATCCAAAGCAGCTTCTATCACCTTAGGAACATCCCCAGGATCAAACCTCTGATTCCATCAGATGATCTGCCCATCCTGGTACATGCCTTTGTGACCTTGAGGCTGGACTACTGCATCGATCTTTACCTTGGGGTCACTGGAGGCATCCTTCGTCGGCTGCAGCTAGTTCAAAATGGTGCCGCCAGGTTATTGACTAGTCTTCTGAGGTCTAGTCATTTAACTCCTGTACTTCAGTCATTGCACTGGTTGCCTGTTAGGTGGAGGGTTATCTTCAAAGTGAATTTGCTCACCTTTATAAGGCCCTAAATGGGCTAGACCCTGACTACCTGGCTGAACTCCTGACACCTTGCTCCTCTTTGTGCTCCCTCTGCTCTTTGTTCAGGAGCCTCCTTGAAGTTCCCAGGACCAGGCTGAAAACTTCTGGCAACAGAGCTTTTAGTGTCATCGGCCTGGTCCTATGGAATGCTCTACCATCTTCACTAGGGAGGTCCCATCAGTCAAGGCTTTTATAAGTGGCTTAAAAGCACATCTTTTTGCTCTGACCTACCCGAGCTATGCTATTTAAGATATCTTACATAATTTTAAGTGTTTGGAATTTGATTTACTTGATTTGAACTTTTATTAGTTGGTTAGATTTTATGGTTTACATTTTTACTCTACCTCTGTTACTGTTTTATGTAAAGCACTCAGAGCCTCCAGGATTGTGCAGTCTATAAATAAAGTTTGTCTTGCCTGCCTTGCCTTGCCATCCCCTGCACAAAGAAAGTTATGCATGATCTCTTGCTTCAGTCAGTGAGCTCATAAGAAAGTTTTGACTGATTCTGCTGGTCACATGAGGTGATCCATACTTCTCTACCTCCAAAGACTATAGACCTATGGGGCATGGGCTTGGACCTATACTTTTACCTAGTGCTTGGGTCAGGAGGCTAAGGGTTTGGGGATGGGGTGGGACTTGGGGTTGACAACCCTGAAGAACACCACACCACCAATTTGCCAAGACTACTGAGACCCCAACCCTAATGTTTTCATTTCCTTACTTTCTGAGTGTCACATTTTTTCAACCCTAATGTCTCCATTAACATAGGTTTTTGCAATATTCATATATGTCTCACTTCAATAATATTTTCTCTGGATTACAGTGCAAACATTTCCTACTTCCTACCAGGAGGGTTTGGTGCCCTGTAACAAAATGGCTTGGCCATCTGCTCCTTACCCTGATAAAGGCTAGGGTTAAATTCTGGTCCATTTACAAGGTTTCTAGGCTCACATCTGAGTGGTCAAAATATCATACCCTTAGAAATGAATGTAAAAAAGCCATTCACCAAAATAAGAGTACTTACTTTAGGTCAGTCCTTGACACTGCTGTAAGCAGCCCAGAATGCTTTAGGGAGTGTATTAAATTGACCATGGGTATATTTACTAACCCTTTTCTCCTTGACATTTGTATTATGTCAATTGTAACAGTCCCAAAACCATAGCAGAGGCTTTCAACAGCTACTTCTCTGACATATCATCATATACAGGGGCCTTCCCACCCTTGCTGCAGACAGCAGTACCTATCAAAGATCCATGCTCTGACACCCTAAGCTACCCTCAGTTTTAATTCTGTTTGGTCAAACTATCTGAGATTAGTATACTACTACAGAGAATCCCTACACACAAATCTGCAGGCTCTGATGACATTGACCCTAAGCTACTAAAGGTTGATGCTGTGGAATTGTCCTCACCTATCACTAGAATCATCAACCTGTCCCTTGTGGCCGGGGCTGTAGCTGAGCTATGGAATCTATCCTATACAATCACAGTTTTTAAGAAAGGTGACACCGCACTGGTCACGAACTACAGACCAATTGCCATACTTCCTGCCCTCAACAAAATACTGGAGAAGCTTGTTGCCTCACAGTTACCTGAATTTCTAACCAAGCATTACCTTTTGTCTCTGGCTCAACACGTTTTTCGTAAAAATCAGAGCACTACCACTGCTCTCCTATCCTTCACTTTCCAGGTCGCAAATGATATGGATGGAGTGAGTACACAGGGGTTGTATTCATTGACCTTATTAAATGATTCAATTTGGTAAACCATCATTTGCTCTGTACCAAGCTAAGTAACCTGAGGATCTCCTCCACTGCCCTACCCTGATTTAGGAACTATCTTGATGGAAAGAGGCAACAGGTAAAAGTTGAAACTACTTTCTCTGTTCCTGCCTTACCATGGTAAGAGTGTCACAAGATTCAATACTTGGACCCATCCTATTCTCCCTTTATATTAACAACATGCACCAGACCCTCACCCACTGCACTCCTATTTTATATGCAGACAACCTTGCCCTGTACTTATGGTCATGCAGTATGTCTGACATTAATACCAACTTAACCATTGAGCTCCATGTATTGCAGCATTAGCCCCTATCTACTGTAACAAACTTCTGGTTGACCACAGGTGGCAGTGCAGGCAGGAATGCATTTCTGGCGCTGGGGGTCACTGATTGGCTAGATGGATGTGCACACTTAGTGTTATCACATCAATTGGACAAGTACCTCCACAACAGGAAAAACAGAAAAGCAACCAAACCCTATGATGACTCTGGACAGCCTTTAGATCCTCTACCTCTCCAACCTAGGCACACTCCATGGGCACTACAGTATGCTTACTGAAAGACCTGTTTCAGCCTGAAATCCTCTGCCATGGGTGGGGATACCATGGGGCTACACCCACTGAGCCAGCTAAGCCCTAGGAGATGATGGGGCAGATGGGGTTGGGGCCAACTGGAAGCCATAAGAGGGATTCATTCCAGTTGGGGGAGGATAAAAAGAAAGCAAAAAAAAGGAAGGATGTTGCCTGCATTAACTGGGGTTGAGGATTTTTATTAACAACATAAAAGTCTGAATTTAGGAGACTGGTAGGTCCCCTGTTAGACATAAAAGACGTATCCCTTTTTTATGAAGGGAGAAAAAAATTCCAGTTTGCATACCCATGCTGTTCTCAGGCAAAATAAAATTAAAAACTTCTGTTAATTCCATCAGAAGATCTTCTACCAACAATTTATAGACCTCACCTAGCAAACCATCAGCACGCAAGGGGGAACCTATTTAGAGAGGGAGAGAGGCTTTCGCTGACCTAAACTCTTCAGGAGAGATTGTGGCTTCTAAAAGATCATAGTTATCCCTAGTAAGTTCCAGGATTAGAGCTGCAGCCAGAAACTCTTCCTGGGACTTCTCGACACAGGGGTCAATACCAAATACACTTTGAACATGTCTCCCCAGAAAATTAAGCTGTTCCCTTGTACCAGATGAAAGGTGTTCTCCCTCATCCCATAAGTGGGCAAGAGTTTTCAAATCCACCTGAAATATACAGTCTTCAAATGGATTAGACTCATATTTTTTTCCTTTGGTATTGTATTTTTGTTTCATCAAGAGGGATGACATTTTTTTGACATTGCATGGATAACATGTCCTGTCTTGTATCTTTTTAACCTGAAAAGAAGTACTGTGCCTGTTGTAGCACTCAGATATATTAGCTAATGAAACTGCTGATCTAAATCCTAATATTTTAGGTACTGGGTTTGTTTCAGCTTTTACCCTTGTTTTTGGAAGAATAATTTTATATCCATCTTGAAATCTTCCAAACATAGAACTGGGTTATCATAAACAAACAAATCAACTTTTTATTGTGTACAAAACTTTTAATTTGGTTTTGATTAGACCAATCTCAAGTAATGAAACATTGAATATGCAGAGACCTAGACCAAAGCTCTTTTCAGCTGATGAACCAATGTGAACTTTTATCATCTTATGGCCCATTGACTCCACAGGGATTACACTGGACTCAAAAAGATCCCACCAATGGGAAATAATCACAAAATCTATTCTGGAGGATCAAAGCACCTTTATAAAAAGTGTGTTCCCCTACCCCTCCGATTGGGCAGGTAGCATCCTGTAACCCTGCTTATTACCATATCCATTTGAAAAATCATGTTAAAATATACCTTAAAGGTTTGAGCACCTCTATCTGCAGGAGCCACACCACAATTGAAATAATCATTAAGCAAAATACAATTAGTGATAGACAAATATGGCTGAAGCAACTTCAAAACATCCACCCTTTCAGCATTTGTTTGCTGGGCATACACATTATTTATTTATTTAGTTATTATTCTTTTTTTTAATTTTTTTTTTATTCTTTGGTAACCAGTTACGGTCCACTAGTCACAAGTGCCTGTTTTCAGGAGTGACTCTGGAGCACTGGGGAGGTTATATGACTTACTCAGAGTCACACAGCGAGCAAGTGAAGGTCATGGGAATCAGATCAAGATCTGCTGGATGTATCAAGCTTATTCACAGCTTGTTACACTAAGCTCTAGGCTATACTGCCAGCTCCAATATATAACCATTCTCATATGGGGCCAATCTTTATTTGTGAGGAAAAAAAATCCTTCTCTGCACGGCCACCATCTTGTTTCCATTAAAAAAAATTAACCCCCCCAAAAATTACATCCTGCAGAGACACCAACACTTGTATATTGCTCATTGGAACCACATTAAGTGGATTCTGCACATAAGTATAGGAAAAATGACCACCACATTTTGTTTTTTCACATTTTTATGTCCTTTTTCATGATTCGCTTCCACTTTTTTTCATATGGCCATACGAAAAAGGAATCCAGCCATAAAAAAATGGATCCCACTATATGAAACAAGATTTTGGACTTAGTTTTTTCCCAATTCTTTTTTGGCATGAGGGGAACCTTTCTCATAAGCTTTTTTTGTTTATACAAAAAAGGATCCCTTCATACAGAAAAAGATTTTAGATTTAGTTTTTTTCCTGATTCTTTTTTCATTTGAAGGGATCCTTTTTGCATGCTTTTTTCATTCATATGAAAAGGGATCCCTTCATATGGAAAAAGATTTTGGACTTCGTTTTTTTTGTCTGATCCTGTTTTCATTTGAAGGGATCAGTTCTCATATGTTTTTTTTTTTTGTTTGTTTGTTTCATGTGAAAAAGGATTCCTTCATATAAAAAAGGATTTGGGACTTTTTTCATGCATTTTAACTTCACCAAGCCATAAATTTCTCAATATGTGGATTTAAGGCATAATCCATATATCAAACCAAATGTCTTTATGAGTACAGTAGGAATAAGACATAATCCAACCCAGAATTTCCAGGGGCTATATAAAAAAACACAAACATTAAAAATTACACATTCCCATAGGGTAACATTAGAAGTTTAAGAAGCCATAACTGCCTTAATATTTGTACTTAAGGGACAATGTATGTATCAAAACAAATGTCTTAATGAGTACTGTACCAATATAACATAATCCTCCCCAAAATGTGGGGGCCATATCAAAAAGAAGACAGTATGTCACCAGTTACACACAAAATTCTTCATAGTTATATTCTCTTCTTTATCTATATAATGTTTCCAGAATGAAATCCTCATATAAAAAAAACAATGTTGCATCCAGGCAAAGGCTTCTTCAGGGAGGATGATCCCAGTTTCTTCTGTAATGTAGTCATCAAACACTTGTTCCTTCAATGTTAGATGTTAAAACACCATATTTTAAATTGTAAGTCCTTAAGTTTCCTTAATCATCAAAGTTGCCTTTTCTCAATGAAATCCCATTACTTAATGATTCTAGTTTATATGTGGTGTTTCCTCTGGCAGCATCCAGAATGAACTAGTCTTGGGTAGTCAACACTAACACTCACCCCATTCTCATGTATTCTACACATGTTAGCTTCTTTAATGATAGAATGGGGGGTGAGGTTTAAGGTTGACAGCTCTGAGGCACACCCCACACCTGATCTGTGAAGATGCAGAAGGGGGCACAAAATAATGGTTTCTCCTTTTTCTGCTTGTAGGGTGGGGATGGTGTGTTAGGGTTGGAAACCTTAGTACCACATTTCCCTACTTTTATCAGTATAACTCTAATTGGTGAATTCACAAAGTTTTTTTGCTATGAATATATATATATATATATATAGATATATATATATATATATAGATATATATATATATATATATATCTATATATATATATATATATATATCTATATATATATATATATATATATATAGATATATATATATACACACACACACACAAAGTATTATTGAGGTGTGGTACCACCACTATAGTTATGGTTGAGGAGGATGTCAATGTTAAACCCCTAATTTTTCACCTTAATAGCTATGCCCTCTTTCAACAGAATGGCACAACATTTAGCATACACAGACTGTGGAACGTGGTCTACCAATCTGCCAAGTTTACTTCCAGTGAGGTGTGCAGATTCTGAGATCAAGATAGTACGTTTTGGGAAAAATCAGGGTTTTTTGCTGTTTTTTTGTCATGGCAAATGGCCCAGACCATTTGGAATTTTGTTCTGCAAGTTCCATGATGGAAAGGACATGCCGCAGAATGGTGCATTTCATTGCATTGGTGAAGCAATATTAATCCATTTCCATGTTATAAGGATTTGAAATTTTGGTTCTGAGCATGCTCAGTAGGGTCTTTTGGATAGACATTTGATACCCTACTGAGAATGCTCAAACCCAAAATTTTAAATCCTTATAACATGGGAACAGACTAATATTTTTTTCAACAAACCAATGAATGGCACCATTCTGGGGCAAGTCCTTTCTGGCCTGAAAATTTCAGACCAAAATTCCAAACCATCAGGGGCTATAGGTGATGAGAAAACAAAACGACAACAACAACAAAAAAAAAAGAACAGCAATAAAACCCTGATTTTTCTAAAAAATCTAGATTTTAGAGTCCACACATCCAACTAGAATGAAACTTGGCAAATCAAGATACCGTGCCCCCAAGACTGTGCATGCAAAATCTCATGCAATTCTGTTGGGGGGTCTATTACTATCTTTATATACAGTATAAATGTTTACATTCAATATTATAGTGGTGCAGTAGTGCTACTATAGTTAGGGTTAAGTAGGCTTTGTAATGTTAAACCCCAACTTTGCACTTTCACTTTTGCCCTTTCACCAGAATTGCTCACAATTGTGCATGCACAGTCGGGGGGGTCAATGTCTCTTGATTTGCCAAGTTTCATTCCAGTTGGATGTGTAGATTCCAAGATCTGGATAGTGCATTTTTATAAGCCCAGATGGTTTGGAATTTTGGTTTCAAATTTCAGGGCAGAAAGGGTTTGCCCCAGAATGGCACTTTTCATTGGTTTGGTGAAAAAATATGATTCTGTTCCCATGCTATATGGAATTTATATTTCAATTCTGAGCACGCTTGGTAGGATCTTTTGGATAAATGTTTGATACCCTACTGAGGATGCTCAGAACTGAAATGTAATTAAATTAAATTAATTTAATTATATTAAATTTAAACCCAAATTAATCCAGCAGGTAGTCAGAGGCTACTGATATAAGGACACTAAAAAATAAATCTTCATTTTGTTAATTATCTCAGTATGTTTGACATATCATAACTGGCTGCAAATATCGAGTATGCACAATCTGTTTAAAAGTGGCAATCACAACCATAATACAGTAACAAGAAATTTGCACCTCGTCAACACAGACCGTGTTGTACGTTGGCACTCATCTCAAATGGTAAATTTCCTATATACAATGAACAATCCATTAAGGCTAACATTATTGTAGAAGACTATAGAAAAGGAAATAAGATTATGGCTACAAAAAATGGAAAAAAAGACATGCTGCATTTTGGCACTATTTATCTGAAGTAGAACATGCTTTGTGAGCTGCTTATATGAATCTCAACTGAATAACCACCCTAACTGTCAATATAATTGAAACTGATGAACCAGCTTCAATATGCTCTGAATAAAAACAGAAACATTGATTGAAATAATAGCAGTATAAAATACAACATTACTGGGACTGACTTCAATTTAGAGAAATCAGGAAACTAACTTGCAGTTTAGCTTTCATTTTATTACAGTGCTTAGTGTGCTGCTGACAATTATGAATAAGAGGTTGTACTTGTTTGAATAACACTCATTCACATAAATAAAAACAAAATTGTGTTTCAAATGTTTGAACATTTTGAATGGGCAGGATTAATAGCTTACTGCACTTCTTAATTACTGTATTTCAGAGTGGGTCAAGATGCACATCATTACCTATGTGGTGTGAAACTGAAATTAATGTTGCCAGTGCACTTTGTCCATAGTTTGAAACAAAAAAAGGGGGTTAAAACTTGAGGTACTCTTAGTAGTAGCCATAGATACTATTTTCTTAGATGTAAGCACATAGTTCCTCTGAAATCAAAGCAGTTCTCCTTTAAATGGATGGGAGTTCCCATTCTTGATACCACTTCTTTCTTCCCCCTTCCCTACCAATATTCGTCCACCAATATACTATAAATGCTACATTTATTGTTTATAAGGGCATTCATACAATGACTATTTTAAACATTTGGTGTCAAAATTAAATCAAAACATAAGGAGTGAATGTGTGAAGAGTGAATGTCTGGAGAGTGAATATGTAAAGAGTGACTGTGTAAAGAATGAATGTTTGAAGAGTGAATGTACCGGGCCCTGAACATCTATAGGCAGATGGAGTCTTTCCGTGGTACAGGGCCCAAAGGGCTTTGTATATCTGCACCTGTGTGAATGAGAATACGATTCCACTCTCTCAAAAAGAAAGGACATTTTTTGCAAAAAAAACTTATATAATGCAACAGTTTTGGTAACATAATGCCACAAAAGTAAGGAAATGTGGTGTTGGGTTTCAAACCCTAACTCCCCACCCACACATCACAAGCAGCAAAAGGAAAAACATTAGGGTTTGGGTCTCTGGAGTCTTGACAAATCAGTGGTGGGGTATTTCTTTGGGTTGTCAGCCCTAATGCTCACCCCATTCCCTGAGCAAACATCTCACATGATCTCATTTCTTCACACAGGGCCCACAGTCCCTTTAGAAAGCCCTGCATGGTGAAACCAGGTCAGGTATGTTCACTTGCCAGTAAAGTGTCACTTTATTTTACACTACAACTGCACTGCACTGTAAGTTCTAAAACATTTTTGCAATAACATTTCTTCACTGCTACTCATGCCATATGCTTTGTTTCTGTGCCATTAAGTTACCCTAACTGGTGCATTAACTTTTTTTGCAAATATTTTACTGATAAGAGGGCAATGGACAATCAGGAAACTGAGGGTTCCATGTGATAATGGTGAGCGCCAGATGGCGGCCCATTAATGACAGAAGTCAGGCAGCGAAAACAGTTTATGCCTGACAACCTTGGTACATGGAGGAACGGTGCGGGGCCTCAATACATTTGCTTTCTGTGGGGCCACCTCCCACAGGGGTCTTTACCCCTGCACCTCTACTTAAGGATTCTCAACTCCAGAGGGTGCATGTCGGGGGGACAAAATAAAAAAAAAGTTTTGGACTGGGCGCAACAAAACCATAGTAGTGCCTGGACCCAGATCAGAACCCAGAAACCCATGCACTACAAGTGGAGGCCAACCCCTGATGCCACAGCAGAACTCCGTAGCCAACCGCAGCACCACCCCTACATCCCCTCTGCCCCCCCAGGCCACATTCGCCATGCTCGCTCCCCACATGTGCATGTACATATAGTGACATCCTGTCACTACGGTTGCCCACCCCACCACATCCGGTCCACCCACTCCCCCTCACCATTCGGGCTTTCACCCACATCACGTTACTGTTTCAGACAGTGCCTTAATTCGGCGCCCACATCACAGGCTACCGAAACTGAGAAATCATACGGGCACAAAGGAAAGCTATATATGCCATATTACTAAAGCCCAATAGCCAAGGCCTATAGGTGACACTAGATGGTGATAAATAAATATAATAAATGTTGAAGTATAATCAAATGTGAGTGCTACTCTGTAGACCCCCTGCCCCCTTCCCCCAAACTTCTGTATCTCTCTTTGTCTACATTTCATTATTGGTGTTACAAGTTTTTTTTCATGTGTTCTTCTATTCCTCATATAACAAAACATGTTATTCAGACTAGATGGACCTTTGGTCTTTCTCTGCCTTCACTGACTATGTTTCTATGTTTCTCTCTTTTATTCCACTCTTTCAGAAATCCTTCTACTTTCATAAAAACCTTATCAGATAAGTATTTTACTCAGCAATAGAAATGGACCTCTTGCCCCACCTAGTTAGCCCAGATGTATCTTACTTACTAAGTTTCTACAGATCTTAGGTGGTCTTCAGCAACCTCCCTCCTCCCTGCCTATTTACTAATATTCCCTTATGTCTCTCCCACTCGTGCTTGAAGCTCCCCACTATTTTCCCCTCCACCATTTCTGCTTACAGTCTGTTCCATGCATCTACAGCTCTTTCAGTGATGCAGTACTTCCTCACATTCCTCTTGAACTTCCCACCCTCTTGTTTCATTGTATGCCCCCTGCCCTTTGTGGATTTTTTCATTTGAAAGAGACTCCCATCATGCACCCTGTTCACCCCTGTGAGGAACTTGTAGGTCTCTGTCATGTCCCTTTTTCCCTGTCCTCTCTTTCAGGGTGTACATGTTGGGATTCCTCAGTCTCTCCTCATAGGACTTCTTGTGTAACCCCTGCACCATTTTAGTTGTCATCCTCTGGACTTCCTTCACCAAGTCAATGTCTTTTCTGTTGTGTCCTCCAAAACTGTACACATTACTCTAGGTGTGGGTCACACCATTGAGGGATACAGTGGCAATACCCCTTCCCTACTCCTGCTGAAGATACCCATCTCTCTGTACCCCAACATCCCACAAGCCCTACCCACTGCTTTGTCACACTTGTCTGCCACTTTGAGGCAGTCAGATATAATAATAATAATAATAATAATAATAATAATAATAGTAAAATGTATTTAATTAAGCGCCTTTCAGAGTTTCAAAGCGTTGTACAGTATTAATATAAAAACAAACATATATTCAAATACATATAATATAAAATCAGGATAAAACAGGAAACACCTTTCCCCATAAAAAAGTCTTTAGTGCCTGCTTAAAACTCCCCACCATCCTGCACTCCTGGAGCTGACAGGGCAGAGAATTCCAGAGGGTAGGTGCCACAAATCCAAAGGCACGGGCGCCAGATGACTTCAAGTTTACCTTCGGAATCTCCAGCAACCCCTTGTCAGCTGAGTGGAGCTGTCGCAGAGGGGTGTAAGGCACCAGGAGCTCTTTCAAGTAATTGGGACCCAATCTGTGTAGGGCTTTGTAGGTCAAAAGACCTACCTTAAAGGAGATCTGCCACTGTATTGGCAGCCAGTGCAGAGCGTGCAGCACCGGGGTGATGTGAGATCTTCTAGATGCCCCAGTCAACAAACATGCTGCTGCGTCCTGCACTAGCTGCAAGAGGCAGATATCAACCCCAGGAAGCCCTAGATAAAGGGAGTTACAGTAATCAAGGTATGATGTCACAAAGGCATGGACCAAAACAGGCAGGTCACTGGGTGGAACAAGGTGCCTAATCCTGGCAATGTTCCTAAGATGGAAAAAGGCCAGCTTGACGACTGCCGACACCTGATGTCGAAGAGTCAGACCAATGTCAAGCTCCACTCCCAGGTTATGCACCTGTTCAGAGGTGAGAATCTGGTCCTCCCCCAGGACTAAACCGGAAGGAAACCCAGTCCTCAATCCCCCTACCCTATGACCCGGGTCCACAAACAAAACCTCAGTCTTTCCTGGGTTCAACTTTAGATCCCTGGAATTCATCCAATCTTGGATTTCTGCGAGGCAGTTGTTCAGTATCGAGATAGCACCAACCTGGTCAGGTGCAAAAGACAGGTAGAGCTGGGTATCATCAGCATAGCAGTGAAACCTCAGCTCATACCATCTTACAATGTCTCTGAGGGGTAGCATATATACTGTGAATAACATGGGGGACAGCACCGAGCCCTGAGGCACCCCTCATGGCAGAGAGAAGGCCCCAGATGAAAACAAACCCGAGACCACTCTCTGTGTTCTCCCTGCGAGGAAAGATGAAAACCATCTGAGGACTGTACCCAACAGCCCACAGATGAACCTCAGGCATTTGAGCAGAACCCCATGATCCACAGTATCAAAAGATGATGATAGATCTAGGAGAACCAAGATAGCACGGTGTCTCCAATCTCTCGCCATCAGGAGATCATTGAGCACCTGAACCAGAGCAGTCTCAGTACTATGCCTTTTATGAAAACCAGATTGGAGAGGTTCATATAAACTATGGATGGTTAAATGGTTATCCTATTGAGCAGCCATAACTTTCTCAATAACCTTCCACACAAAACGGAGGTTAGAGACAGGCCTGTAGTGTGCTAGGTTCTCTGGGTCTAAAGAAGATTTTTTCAGAAGGGGGATCACCACCCCCTCCTTCAGGGAGCTAGGGAACACTCCCGTATCTAAAGAGCACTGGACAATCCGAGCTAAGACCGGGCCAATGATCTCACTACAACCCAAGATCAGGGAAGTAGGGCCTGGATCTAAACTACAGCATGTGGGATACATCTCCTGGACAATCCTCATAATATCTACGAAGTCAAGCAGGTCTCCAGGAAACTCCGGGCTCTGCGACAGGGCACTGATCAATGGCAACTCCCTTAGAGTAAAGTTGGTGGCACTCCCACCTGATGTCGTCAACCTTATTTGCAAAGAAGCGAGCAATCTCATCACAATCAGTTTGTGTAAAAACTCGACCGATCTGCTGACAGACTGGATTGCACAGTCTATCAACAGTTCTGAAGAGTTGGGCTGGTCGATTCCGTGCAACAGAAATTTCCCTGGACTTCTTATGGGAAATTTCTGTTTGGTAGAGTTTATAAAGCTCTAGCAAAACACGGTGGTCGGCATCAGCGGCAGTCTTCCTCCAACAATGCTCTAACCTACGCCCCAACCTTGGCAACTCTCTCAGAGCCCCATCAAACCAAGGGGCTCTGGGACGACGCGGAAGGGGGTGAACATGAACAGGTGCAATCTGATCGAGGGCTGCCAATATGACCCCATTATAGGCCACTACCAACTGCTCAGGATCAATGCAAGACTTGTCCAACAATGAGAGGACAATAACCACCATCTGGTCTTCAGGGACCACGTACCACAAAGGGCGGTACCTGACCAACTCCACAGGAGCCTGCCTACCCGGGGGGGGGCCTCAAAATTGAACCCAACTGAGTAGTGATTGGACCAACTGACTGGTTCCACCACCAGATCGGAGGCCTTGATCCCCAGGAGGAAGACCAGGTCAAGAGAGTGATCTCCCTTATGTGTAGCTGAGGACACAACCTGTGTAAAGCCCAGAGATGTCATCACCTGGAGGAAATGTTGACCAAAAAGCGAAGATTTGTCATCGACCCAGGCATTGAGTCGGCCAGAACCATCAGTCTGGGTGACTCCAAGGCCATGTCGGTGACGAAATCTGCTATTTCCTGCAGGAAAAGCTTCTCATCACCTGGTGAACAGTAGATGAGGGCAATCCTGCACCCTACACCAGCTACCACAGTACACTCAAATGACCTGGCCTCCTCAACTGGTACACCAGTTAGGCCCAATTCGGTCTTGAAACAGACCGCACCCCCCCCCCGCGATCCAATCTCGGACGATGTACCCGGTGGGAAGAGCAGTATCTAAAAAAGGGGTCGCATTCCCATCCAACCAGGTCTCAGTAATGCAAGCCAAATCTGCCCTCCAAACAAAGCCTGAAATAAGACCAGTCTTGTTGCAGACAGATCTGGCATTGCATAACAGTGCCCTATTCGGACGAGGTTGGTGAGTTGTCCCAACCACTTGCCCCACCCCCCCAAACTGGAGGTGCCCTTCGGATGGGAACCAGAACTGAATCACCGCATTCTAGATACCATTTCACCCCAGGGCATCTTCTGGGCCTAACCACCCCTATGGGAAAGCCCCGCTCGCTCCACTGTCTGCAACCCCTCACCCACCCCTGACTCCCCCCTACAAGCAATCCCCAACGCCCAGCAATGGTGATAGGTATGAGCAGGCTGGGGGAGAAGAGAAGGGGCAGAGGGCATGGAGAGTGGAGGCCGAATAGCACAGGACAGGAAGGGCAAGCAGGCACATCTAACTGCTCAGTTTACAACACCGTAAATATTATAAAAATCCCGAAGAACACCACCTATCCTACACCTCTCTCACACTTCCCACAACTAAATAATTATACTACTTCAAATTAAAATAAAATAACAAACAACTAAATTAAATTAAACTAAACCATCTAAACATATAAACCTCCCTAACACATAATATTATTTATTGATTAAACCCACAGGTCCTCTCACAACCTGGGGATCAACCAAATTAAAACTAATCAAAAGCAATTTTATTGCACCCAGGTCATCTCACTACTTGGTGCCTACTAAAACTAAACACTCTCACTGCTTATTAAACAAAAAATAAATAAACATCAAAATAATATTAAAATTAAAATAACAATAGTAATAATAAACAAAGGAAATAATTAAGAAACCACCCTCCAGATAATATCTCTCACAATATCGGGAAACAGGTGGATTCAAAGGTGTTATAGAGCACTCTCACTGCTCACATTATTTCCATTAAATAACTATGTAAAGAAAAAGTGCTTGCAGTCAGCAGAGGTCCCGTCTAGCTGTGAACACTTCCAAACACAGTCTTACATAAGCCCAGGATACAAAAAGTCAGTATACCAGCCCCAATGTTAGCAGAAAAACAGTGAGCAATATAGTTCCAATCTTCAGATCTCAGGCTTACAGCTCCACCTCCGATTCCAACCTCAGAAAGGCCACCAGCAGGATGCAGGTTCCTATCAACTTTCCAAAGGAAAATTACCCCAGCAAGTCAGTGGCCCACTACTTCGACTCACGGAAAAGTCAGCCCCCAAGCTGACTACCCCAAGAGTCTAGGGGAAGGGGAATAATGGACAGGCCCTCCAGCCTGCCCCACTCCCCACCCCTGTGTGTAACACTAACCCTGAGGTCCCTCAGGAACCCTGCATACCCAGCTTTAAAGCCCAAGATCACCCAGTCGCAGATATAAGGAGCATCCAACACTCCAAAAAAGTCAGCAAAAACTTTGTATCCCTCTTGACTTAAGAGCTCTTCCGAATTACTTCACCAGGTCACCGCTCCCAATACTCCTATTAGCATCATACACATGCACTCCAGGGGCACTCTGGGAACACAGCCAATAGATCGGAACCACACACTGAGACAACAATCACCAAACCCTGGGATGCTTGGTTTCGGCTTAATTTGCATAATCCCTGACCAGTCCATTCACAGCTCAAATACCGAGGGGCAAAAGGACAGTAAAGGTTCCAAAACACAGTCCAAACACAATCCGAGTACAGCACAGAGATCAATAGAAAAAAGGCTCAGGAAGTCAGCATAAATGGAGCTTCACTGACAAGTCTCTGCAACAAATCTCCACAACTCTTTATGACTCTCCACAGTACTCCTTGTCAGCACACTAGGTCCCAGCCCACATACAGGCTCGAACAGAACCGAAAAAGCAGAGAGCGGAGACAGGTGCACTAACAAGTGCACTAACAATAAAAAACGGAGGCAGGTATAACGGTGGCAGCAATACACTAAACAGCGGCAGTGGGAAGCAAAAACAATAAAACAGAATTAGAAAACACACAGAGCAGCAAAGAAATAAAATGGCAAATGGTGAAACTATGCTACAATGATAACCCCAAGGTCTCATTTCTGCTTAATGACTGTCAGTACATCCCCTATCCTATACCTAGCACTGGGGTTCCTATGCCCTAGGTGCAAGATTTTGCAGTTTTTGGCATTCAGCCCCAACTGTTATGCCCTTCTCTGGACTGCTCCATCCTGTCATTGTCCTTTCTGAGGTTTGTACTCCAAAGCTAGAGACATTACTCCAGGTGGTGGTCTTACTTGTGATCGATACAGAGGTAACACCACCTTCTTCCTTCACTGGAGATACCCCTCCCCATTTACTCCAGCATCCCAAAATCCCTACCAACTGCTCTACCACACTGTTCTGCCACTTAGAGGTTGTCAGATATGATAAGCCAAGTCCTATGCCTGCTTAGTGAATGTCAGTACATCCTTTTATCCTATATTCAGCTCCTGAGTTCCTATGCCCTAGGTGCATGATTTTGCACTTTCATGCATTGAACACCAACTGCTATGCTCCTGACAGCTGCTTGAGTTTCCCCAAATCCCTGTGTGTTTTCTCCACATTCTTTTCACTGTCTACTGTATTACAGCCTTGGGTATCAACTGCAAAAAGGCATACCTTCCCTTCCAGTTAATCTGCATTGCCAGTTATGAATACATTGAAGAGGACCTGTCACAATACTGAGTCCTGTGCTGGTCACTTTCCCATCATTTGAGTAAGTGCCCTTAAATGCCACTCTCTGCCACCTATTACCCAATTTCTAACCCAATTCACCACTTTGGATCCCACCCCAAGGCTGCTCAATTTCTTTATCAGTCTCCTGCGTGGCACAGTGTTGAAGTCCTTGCTAAACTCCAGATAGGCCATTTCCACTGCCCTCCCTTGATCTATTTCCCAGGTCACATGGTCAAAGAAATTAGAGTTTTCTGGCATGACTTTGCCTGCATGAATCCAGGCTGCCTGTGGTCTTGCAGCCCGCTGAATTCATAATACTCAACAAGACTTTCTTTATCAAGGTTTCCATTAATTTTTCCACCAAAGAGGAGAGACTAACCAGCCTATAAGTGTTAACCTCCTCCCTGCTGCCACGTTTATGTAGAGGGACCATGTCTGCTCAGTATCACATCATAAGAGTGACCAAAAATGAGTGACTAGAAATATAGCGACACATTTGGGGCACTTTTATTGTGGGCTACCCTGCAGAATACTGAGGGTATGGGATAGCGACAAGAGGGAAGGGTAAATGGAACGGAGGAATAGTGAGGTGAAGGGGAGGGACAAGAAAGGGGTTTTCAGGCTCTGGTTTACCTGCTGCTGCTGAGCTAGCTGTGTGGCATGGTGGTGGTGTAGAAGGCTAGCTCTGGCAGAGCAGGTACTGGGTTTGAGACTGGGAGCAGGTTACATTTTGCTGCAGCTGTGAGCTGTGACACTTAATTTTGTGCCCCCTCCCAAACATGTACCACCCTGGAGTCTTTTTTTATATCCAGAAGTTGGGTCGCCTTTTAAAGTGTATATTGCCGATTTGCATTTCAGCGATATACACTCTCTGTAATAGCGATCACTGTTTTGCAGTTGCTATTAAGACATGGAACATGTATGCTCTACTCCAGTCCTCTGGAAACATATCTGTTTCTAATGAACTGTTGAATAAGGCTGACAGTTGGGCTCTAGCACCTCCCTGAGTTATTTCTGCATCCTTAGGTGTATTCCTTCTGGTCCCATTGCCTTATCCACCTCGAAGCTGCAAGTCTTTTGAGTAATCCTTCCTCTGAAAATGGACTTGTATCCACCTCCCCCCTTTGTTACTTCTACCCCCGGTGGTCCTTCCTCCGCATGAAAACTGAGCAGAAGTAGCTGTTCAGGATTGCAGTTTTTTCTTGATGCTCCTGTGTGCAGTCTCCCCTTCCCACCCTCTTAATTCTCATTATCTCTCCCCTTGGTTTCCTCTACCCAGTTATGTATCTGAAGAAAGTCTCATCTCCTTTAGCTACACCTTTAGCTATCCTTTCCTCTGTCTGCACATCTGCTCCACTCACTGCCTTACATGCTTCCATCTGTTTTACTTGGCATACCTCTCTGTCCTCCTCCCTCTTGATTTCCTTACACCTCCTGGCTGCCATCCTTTTCTCCTTCACCACCTTAGCCACTTTCCTAGAGAACCATAATGGCCTCTTTTTCCTTCTGCCTTTACTAACTTCCTTCACACAGAGGTTAGTTGCCTTAAAGGAGTAATAAACTCAAAATCTGCAAAAACATATGTTGTGCAGAGTGTTTTGATTTGTGTGTGTAGTCCTTGTGTGTTCTACCTTTTGTCTGCTATTAAGAGTTTTTTTTCTAAATTAGCCTACTAGTTATAGACAGTTATTTATTTAAAATGTTGAGAACTGAAAGACGCACACTGAGCCAAAGCTCATTTCCAGGTGCAACCTGGGGAAAAGGGAAAGGGATCAGAAACAAGTGAACATTCAGGATACAATATAAATATGGCATTCAATTATTAAAAATAAAAGATAACAAAACAATAATGAAAGATTTGAAAATATTGGAGACATTTGAAGCCCAGAGTTAGCATTGGAAGCCAGCTGTAAAAGAAGAAACTAAAGGAGGCAGGGGAGGAGGGGGAGATCATACAGGGATGAGGTGATAATTACTGTTGGCATTAGGAGTCAGATGGGTTAGGGAAAAGTGGGACTTAGAATGAAGCAAGTTAAGAGTGTGCCCAGAGTGAGATCCTCACCCTTGTTGCAGGGATGAGGAAGGACCAAAGCAAGAGGAAGGAATGGACTGGGAAAGGGTATGTTTTAGAGAGCGCAGGAAAGGAGATAAATGAAGGGAATTTAGAAGACAGTTCCAGTGGGAGGGGAGTCAGTAAGAGAAAGCTGCCTGCCCTGAACTGGAATGAGGATGGGGAGACAAAAGGTACAGGGGTCCCTGGAGTGTAGTTGATAAGAAAAAGGGGATGATGAAGAGAGAAGAGAGGAGAGGAGAGGTAGGAGGGGAGAGACCCAAACTAGAATTTGGAAATGAGGGTGGTGGCATGGTGCTGGCAGCATAAGTGAGAGAAAGAAGGGAGAGGGAAGAGTAGAGAGAACAGCAGTACATACGGGGGGGAGGGGAGGCATCAGTGGCCATGTGGCAAAAAGCTTTAAAAAGACTGTCTATTCTGGAGAGGGATGAGGCAGGGGCAGAACTGAAGACCACATTGGCATAATGAAAAACAGGAAGGATAATTTTGTTAAGGAGCTCTCGGTGAACCTCAGGAGAAAGGGGGTTTTGATTTCTAACAATGGCTCCTAGCTTAGGGCAGAGTTTGGCATGGATATGGTTGATGTGTGAAGAGAAGTCAAGGTGACTGTCCAGCCAGATGCCAAAATACTTGAAAGTGGGGACTACATCGAGGCAGGTGCCATCAAGGGTAGAAACGGAGGGGATGAGGGAGAGTTCGGCTAATTTTTGAATCGTACCAAATGTCATGGATATGATTTTCTTGGTGTTAACTTTGAGCTGATTTGTCTGGAAGCAGTGTAATACACTCAATAAGTCACTCTGCAGCCAAGACTCCACTCCCGGGGTTGAGGGGCAACAGGAATAGAGTATCATATTGTTGGCGTAAATGCGAATGAGGGAAGAGCCTCAGACAGATGGGAGGTCATTTAGGAAAATTGAAAAAAGGACTGGGCCCCGAATAAAGCCTTAAGGGGCACCTACTTGAATGGGAAGGGGGTATATGATAGTTTTATGGACTCTGGGGAGCACCATCTTAACAAGGTTTATTGCTCTTCTTTTTCCTACAGTGCCTCCTGTCCTGTGTGTCAGTGATATGTCTGGGACCACTGATTCAGCAAGTACTAGAGATAGGAGCCTGATGTTCTGGCCTACACTAAACATGAGCTAATTACAATTTTTGATTTCCATGTGTGTCTCAGGTCTAGCCAGCAGGAGGAAATGTTTTGCTTTTAAAACTTTTTATTTCATCAAACTACACATAGCCATAAAAAACACACAAATCACCCTAGATACTCAATGTTATAATAAATAAAGACTTTATCTGTTTTTTTACAGAATAACCCACTCAATTAGCCGTTAAGTATTTGCTAAACTGTATATTTAACCATTAGTGCTCACTGGATAAGGAAAGTTACTTAATATCACAGCTCTTCTGTTGCTGATTGACTCTAAACCAGTGCTTGCTGAATCTATGGTACTGAATACATTACTGTCACATGGGGCAAGATGCATTCTAGGAATAAACAGAGCAATAAACCATACTAAGATGGAGATACCCAGGGTTGTAGAACTAGCAGGTTAATTTAGAAAAAAACTCCTAATAGCAGAAAAAGGGAAGGACACACTAGGAATACCACACAAATCAAAACACTCTGCACATGTTTTTGAAAATTTTGAATTTACGGCTCCTTTAATTATACCCTCCCTTTTTTCCCACTGTTCCTTTACCTCTCCCTGGTAACCCCCCACCATGAGGCAGTTCCTGAGGCAGTTCCTCATTTCTTTAATATCCTCCTCCAAAAGTCCAGGACCCTTGTCCTTGTATTGTTTCCCTCTGCTCCTGTATTTATGTTAAATCACACTGTACAGTGATCACTGGTACCTAGGGGACTGCCTGTTGTGATGTCTGCAATGCTGTCTCTGTTTGTAAGCACCAGGTCCAGCACTGCCCCTTCCCTAATGGGTTCCTTGACTAGCTGTCTGAGAAAAGCCCCTTTCATGAAGTTAATTATGGTCCTGCACCTTGCAGAAGCCGCAGTTGGAAGGCTCCACTTCACGTCTCGCAGTTTGAAGTCACCAACTATTAGCACCTCCCTCTTACTTGCCATACTGATGATGACTTCTTCAAGTGCCTTATCAAACTCCTTTCCCTGTGCTGGAGGTTTGTACACAACCCCAGTACATATAGCACCCCAGAGTCTGTCTCCTTGATGACTCACAGCATTCCATCCCTTCCTTTCGCTCTTGGTACCCCTGTACCTCCATGGTCTTTATTTCCTCCCTCACATATAATACAAACCCTCCTCCCCTCTCTGTGCACTGTCTCCCCTGAACAGGGAGTAGGCCAGTATAGCCATGTCCCAGTTGTGGTGGTCAGTGCACTGAAACTATGTATGTTATGGCCACCAAATCCAGGCTATCATTGCCATGATGGCTTCAAGGTCTGGAATTTTATTTCCAGACTCCTTGCATTGGTGCACATGACTCTCCATACTTTATTCCCTCCCTGCCTGCTTACCTTCTTCGCAGTTCCTGCCTGTGCTGTTCCCTGAAGCTCCCCCTGACCCACCACTTCCCATTTTTCTTCTCTGATTCCTGTCTTCTTTACTCCACCATTACTTTTGTTTATCTAATTTATACTCCTTTTCTTCCACCTTGACTCTGCTCCCATCTACCTGTCTACCAGCACCCCTGCCCTAGGGTTATTTACTCTTTTCAGGCTCTGTCTTCCTACAAATTCATCACCTGGGGGGAATTGGTGCTTACTTCATTTTTACAGCACCTCCCAGCTAGTTTAAATGCTCATCCAAGGTGTTAATCCTCCTACTAAAGACAGTTTGTCCCTTTTTGGATGGATGCAGGCCATCTCCCCAACAGAGACACATATCCTCCCAGGCTGGTCCCCCAGTCCCCAATGTAGCCAAAGCCCACCAGTACCTGGTTAGAATAGTGCTATATGAATAGCACCAGTCTACAGAGTGCTAGTTCCTGTAGCACTAGCATGGACAGCAAGAGGGGATATACAGCACTTTCAGTAAGAGCTCCCCTGGTCACTATCCCTGGTGCTTATGGCACACAAGGACACCAGGATCCAGGAGGCTGGCCAAGCTGCTTCTGTGGCATGGAGGGCTGGGGCATCGAGCAGCTCAGCCAGCGGCATTGGAGATCATGGCTCGAATCCTGGTCTCCTTCCATTTTGGCACAATAGGGACTTAGATATTATTTACAAGGGGCAGTGGAAACAGTAGTCCATGGCCCCATGGATTGTAACTTTCCTTGTGATCTGCTCCCCCTGAGTGTGAGAATCCTAAAGTGGTGGGTGCGGGGAGTGCAGCCCACCGTAAAAAAACAAAATGATGCTAATATTACTGCGTGGTTCTTAACTGCACCATTATTGTTGGTGCTGTTCTGACCCAGTGCCAAGCCCACCTCCATGCACCATGCCTTCAACCAATTTTTAAGTACATTGGTGCACTTGTATCATCAGTGCAACCCTGTCCTCTCCCTGAATGTTGATGGGACAGATAGGCAAATTTGAATTGTTGTTTGTATGTTCCGTTTTCATTGTTGCAAAACGTTTCACTAAAATTCACTGATTTAAATGCCCTGGTGCAGAGTCCTCTTTCCTCTCCCTGATCATACACAGGTAACACCTCAACAAAAGCCATCACGTGTGCCACCAGCTTGAGGCCCCTCCAGTGCTCACTGAAATTTCCCTGAACTACCCCTTCTCTGTCTCTTGTCAGGTAATTTGTCCACAGGTAGATAATAATGTCTGCCCCCCCTTCTCCTGCTACAGCAAACAGTACCAACCACTAGTACTGCTAGTCTAAAGGTGCAGTCCTTGAAGAGAAAACAAGACACAAAAAAAAACAGTCGGCACTCAGGAGTGCAATATAAATATTTAATGTGTAATCACACAAATATTATAACAAAGTGCATCAATGCATAAAATCTCTCCACAAATGAAACTCCGTGCACATTCAGAGCTTCCTGGTTCTTTCATCTGGGGATGGAGCACCAGTGTTTCAAAAACAATTACAAAGACACAACTCAGCAATCACAGTACAGAAATTATGATATGCATAACGAGTTCATTCAATTCAAAAAGGTATTCACATGGTGAATTTAAAGACAAATTACCCTTACGATATGATAATGTGAAGCTTAAGGGACTATACTCATATTCAATATAAGGCCTTAAAAATGCCAGCTCCCATTTAATGCAGGAGTAAAAAAGCCTGACCATATTTAATGCAACTATTTTAATCAGTCTATAGGGCTGTTAACCTTTACTTCACAAAAACAATGTGCATATTCTAATGAAAACACCTTTAAAGGCAGTGGTACAAAATTCATACTTAGTACTTAGAGCATAAACGTTTTTTGAAAAACAGCCAATACATAAAAGGGATATGAAAATGCAAGCGTTGGTAAAGGCTATATACACAAATCAAGAAACATTTAAGGTATGCATTGCCACATCCTTCAGTCAACCTTAGGTGATGTAATGTTACAAATAAACCACAAGTATCACTTCCCTTATTAGTCAAGGGATATCCACCAGGATTCTCTCTGTAACAACCTTTGTAACATATCCCCACCTCTAGAAAGTTGTGGCACATATTCCAGACTATCAATTTAAAAGTCACAATAATTCTTTTGATGACATTCCTTACAGTGTGCCCCTACTGCTTTTTTTTTTTTACAACACCATTTTTAATGGTCCTTAAATGCTCTAGCAACCTAACTTTTAGTTGCCTACTAGTCCTTCCCACATATATTTTTGAGCAGGAGCACCAGGCTTCAGAGACAACATGGTCTGAGTGGCAGCTAACAAACTGTCTGACATCCACTGGCTTACTATTATTTCCAGTTTGGGCCTCTTTGCCTTGTACTGCATATTTACATGCAGAACATTTTTTACAGGGATAAATGCCTTTCATTCTACCAGTCAGCCAGCTGTCAGTTTATGGGTTCTATGTAGGGCTACCTGTAAGGATGTCACCCAGATTTCATCCTCTTGAAAATGTGACTCTTGGTCTGGATCCCATGACATTAGTCAAAGCAGCATCTGTCAATAACACAGACCAGTGCTTCATGATTACTTTTTATGTTGATTGCACGCATGTGCAAGGAACATATTGTGGCAGCTTTCTCCACAAGCAGGTTGTGGAGGCGTAGCACTGTTGTGGCCAATGCCCCCACAACCTTTAAAGGCTTATCCAGCATCCCCCAATGCCGTGGCATGCTGCTGCTGACACTAGTTCAGCCAGCGTGCCACCAACTTGAGACAAATCAGCCGCTGCAATCAGGGGCTGCCTCGTCATTGCAGCATAAGCCATTCGCTGCAATGAGGGAGTGACCCGTCATTGCAAGGCGGAACCTTCACATACTGATATTGTTTATGAACATGGCGGCGGTGTGCCGCCGTGTTCACAAACAATATTAACCCCTCCCACTGTGTTTATTTGCTGACGGGGCCCTAATCCCCATTGGCTTCAGTGCTCCTGTGTTTCTGTTGCTGATGGGGGATCCCACTCCCCGTCGGCATTAGGTAAACCCCCCTCCCCGCTTTTATTGTCTGCCGCCAGGGTGCCCAGTCTCCGTCGGCATAATAATGCCCCCTCCTTTTGTGCACCCATAATCCCCCGTCGGCTATTGCAGCCCCCCAAAAAGAAAGCCTCCGGTGGCATGCTGGGAGCCCACCCCAGCATGTCACATGCCCCTGTAAAGTAAAAAATGGTCCCACAATGTCTTTTGTTTTTTTCCCTGTAAAAAAGGAAACTGTTCCTTGCCAGTTTCCCTGCCATCCACATGCAACCCGCACACACCCACTGTGCAACCTGTCTCCCCACACACCCCCCTCACCCCATACTTACCTCTGGAGTCTGGCGCAATGATCTTTGGTGGACCGGGAACATGTCTACACTCTTCAAAGCCGACTGCGAACTGAGGAAATGCCGGTAAGCTGCATAATGGTAGAAATAGAGTTTTTTCAAACTTTAATACATATCTCAGTCATTATTTAGAATTTTGGCACCAAATTTTCAACATGGGGTTTTTGGGACCTCTCCTCATGAATTCTTGAACTGTCATGGCCTTAATCAGCCCCCACAAAAGTGATTTTGTGGTCATTGTGTGGAAGCACCTTTTGGTGCCAATTAACGAAACAACTGTGCCAGTGTTCATGAGGTGGGCTCTCAAAAAGCCTATGTTGCAAATTTGGTGGAAAAAATCCAAAACATGACTGTTTTACGAGTGTGCATTGCGCAGTTGCTCTGCGCGCTCATACATTCATGAATTTGCAATATTTTCATGACAGGTTTTCAGCACTGGCATTTTTTCACACCTCCTTGTGAACAGTACAGCGGTCATTGTTCACATCCTGGCCGAAATGTGTTTTAGTGCTTCCGGTGCAGAATAGTGCAGTCGCTGTGGGAATCCATGTTCGGAACAGCTTAAGAAAATGACAGTGACACTGTTCATGAGTAGAGGTCCTAAAATACCTATGTTGAAAATTTGGTAATGGTGCTCCATAAAATGACTGTGTTATGGCGTGTATTAGCAGTTGCATGCAGCTCATAACCCATGTACTATGTCTTCCTCCAGATTTTCAAAGTACCATTTTCCCCACCTACTTGTGAACAGTACAGCTGTCATTTTTCCCATCCTGGCCAAAATTGTTTTCACACTTCCGGCGCAGACTACGGCGGTCGCTGTGGGAAATCACTGTTCGGGACAGATTAAGAAAATGACAGTGATACTGTTCATGAGCAGAGGTCCTAAAATGCCTATGTTGAAACTTTGGTGATGATAGCCCATCAAATGACTGTATTACAAGTGTGCATTGCGCACTTTCCATGCAGCCTTGTAACTTCACAGATTTGTAATATTGTCACAACAGATTTTCAACGGTGGCATTTTTTCACACCTTCTTATGAGCAGTACAGCTGTGATTTTTCACATCCTGACCGAAATGTGTTTTCACAGTTCCGTCGCAGAATAACGCAGTCACTGTGGGAAATCATTGTTTGGGACACATTAAGACAATGACAGTGACAGTGTTCATGAGCAGAGGTCCTAAAATCCTTAGGTTGAAAATTTGGTGATGAAATGCCATAACATGACTGTGTTACAAGTGTGCATTGAACTGTTTCCATGCACCCTTTTAACTTCTCAAATTTGTAATGTTTTCACGCCACATTTTCAACAGTGGCATTTTTTCACACTTCCTTATGAACAGAACAGCTGTCATTTTCCACATCCTGGCTAAAATATGTTTTTGCACTTCTGCCAGAGAATAGCATGGTTGCTGTGGGAAATCAGTGTTTGGGACAGATTAAGATCGAGCGAGTGAGAGGGTGGAGTGACTGAGCTCAACTGAGCTCTGTCGGGACTGCTGTGGATTTGTTTGTGGGGAAAAAAAGGCCCCAATGTAAGAAGCCAGTACAAAAGGGCAGCCTGAAGCACTAGGACAAACAGAACAAGAGAGAGCAAGTGACGGAGGGAGAGTGAGCGAACTCACCGGAGCACTGTCAGGACTGCTGCGGATTTCTTTGTGGGCAGAAAAAGGCGCCAATGCAGGTAGAGGCCTAGTACAAAAGGGCAGTCTGCAGCAGTGGGAGAAACAGTACGAGCGAGTGAGATAGGGGGACTGAGTGAGCTCAACTGAGCTCTATCAGGACTGCTGCAGATGTCTTTGTGGGTAGAAAAAGGTGCCAATGCAGGCAGGAGCCCCGCACAAAAGGGCAGCTAGCGGTGCCAGGAGAAACAGAATGAGTGCATGAGAGAGCGAGAGAGAGACTGAGCAACCTCAACAGAGCTCTGTTGGGACAGCTGCGGATTTCTTTGTGGACAGACAAAGGTGCCAACAGAGCCAGGAGCCCCGTACACAAGCACAGAATGCAGCCCCAAGAGAAACAGAATGAGCCAGTGACAGAGCGGTAGTAAGCGACCTCAATGGAGCTGTATTGTGACTGCTGCAGATTTCTTTGTGGGCAGAAAAAGGTGGCAATGCAGGCAGGAGCCCAGTACAAAAAGGCCAGCTTGCAGCGCTGGCAGAAACAGAATGAATGAGTGAGAGAGGGGGAGTGAGCGAGCTCAATGGAGCTCTATTGCAACTGCTGCAAATTTCTTTGTGGGCAGAAGTATGCGGCAATGCAGGCAGGAGCCCCATAGAAAAAGGGAGCCTGCAGCGCCAGCAGAAATGGAATGAGTGAGTGAGAGAAGGAGAGTGAGCAAGCTCAACAGAACTTTGTTGGGACTGCTGCAGATTTCTTTGTGGGCAGAAAAAAGTACCAACAGAGGCAGGAGCTCAGTACAAAAGGGCAGCCTGCAGTGCCAGGAGAAACAGAATGAGTGAGTGAGACAGGGGGAGTGAACGACCTCAATGGAGCTCTGTTGGGACAGCTGTGGATTCCTTTGTGGGCAGAAAAAGGTGTCAATGGAGGCAGGAGCCCAGTACAAAAGGGCAACCTGCAGTGCTGGGAGAAACACAATGAGCGAGTGAGATGGGAGGAGTGAGCGAGCTCAACGGAGCTCTATCATGACTGCTGCAGATTTCTTTGTTGGCAGAAAAAGGCAGCAATGCAGGCAGGAGCCCACTACAAAAGGCCAGCCTGCAGCACTGGCAAAAACGGAATGAGTGACTGAGACAGGGGGAGTAAGCAGGCTTAACAGACCTGTGTCAGGACTGCTGCAGATTTCTTTGTGGGCAGAAAAAGCCACCAACAGAGGCAGGAGTCCAGTACAAAAGGGCAGCCAGCAGCAACAGGAGAACAGAATGAGCGAGTGAGAGAGGGGGAGTGACCCACCTCAACGGAGTTCTGTCGGGACAGCTGCGGATGTCTTAGTGGGCAGAAAAAACTGCCAATGCAGGCAGGAGCTCAGTACAAAACAGCAGCCTGCAGCACTGGGAGAAATAGACTGAGCGAGTAACAGAGGGGCACTGAGCAAGCTCAACAGACCAACGCAATCAACATTCGGCATTGACAAATGCTTTTTTTATTCTAGTTGCAAGTGGTGAATATCTTGTAACAAAGGCTACCTTTACAACCTCTTCTACACTTGCTGTTTTCGGTATAAGTAGAGTGTCTCAGGGGCTATTTTCAGCTCTGTTGTAAGCTGTAATAATGATCTTATTAGAATGATCCCTGACTTTGAAATGATTCCCAAGGTCCAGTGATTGTCTCTCAAAACGTTCCTCAGTGGTGCAGTTCTTTGTAATTTGAAGGAACTGCCCCTCTGGAATACTATCAATATAGCATGTGTAGAGTAGCAGGGGGAGACTGCACACAGGAGGACTTAGAAAAACCTGCCATCCTGAACACATACTTCTGCTCAGTTGTCAAAAGGGGGAAGGACCACCAGGGAGGAGCAGCAGCAGCAAGGGGGGGTGGATGCGAGTCCATGTTCAAAGGAAGGATTATTGAAAGGACTTGCAGCTTTGATGTAAACAAGGCAATGGGACCAGAAGGGATACACCTAAGAGTGAGCAGGAACTCAGGAATGTGCTAGTGCCCAGCTGTTATCGTTATTCAACAGTTCATTAGAAACAGGTATGTTTCCAGAGGACTGGAGTAGAGCAGACATGGTCCCTCTATGTAAAAGTGGCAGCAGGGAGGAGGTTAGCAATGGTTGAAAATGGAGCATTCTTATTGGTTAGCAAAATTCTAAAAGGATTTGGTTGACTGCTGGAAATCCTCATGTACAGCAGAACAGTTATATTTTAACTATTAAAACAATATGATTCAGTTTAATTACAGAAATGAGGTGTGACCAGGGGTTGGGTTACCTTTCTTACTCTAACAATAATGGCTTTAATCATTCTCATTTATTGGATAGCAAATTGAGAGAAAAAACTCTTGTTTACAATTGCGTCCAAGTACGAAAAGTCAAATACAAAACAGACACAATGAAACACACTTACATTAATGAATCACATAGTCTACAAACAAGTTAAAAATTAGGCTTAAAATACTCTATTATACCTCATGTTTCATTATCCCCCTTGGGTTAGATTAATTGATGGTACACCAACCCCTAGCTATTCCTTACTGAACTGTTAACAACACCAAGCTGAACATCTTTTGAGGCTGCCATTGTTTTGCCTTTTACCATAACTTATAACAGAAGACTTGCTGTATTGTATGACCAAAACATTTGATGAGAGCAAGAGAAACTGGGACATAAAGAAATACAAATATGGTACAACTTTTACATGAAATAGAAACCCTTGTTGTTGATTTGTCATATGGCTTCATTACTCTGGCTGCAAAGCTAATTTAATCCCATTACAATCTTGCTCTTTACATCAACTACTTAAAAATAATTCACAGTGCTTGGCTTTGATTACATTCTTGTACAGTGGTTTAACTTTAGCTCATGAAAGTCAGATGTTCATTAGTGTATGTAATATTCTACAGTGGGTATTGTTCTACTGTACTGCTACCAAAGAAAATACTATTTTCTTTAGTTTTGCTAACCAACATTTTTGAAGTGTTATAATTAATACAGTACTATTGTCACTGTAAATTTTAGAGAACATTATTGTACTGTCATGACTGAAATGACAGATGCCATGAAAATCATGGTAGAAGACATTAAAAGTTACAGATCCTTTTTGTTAACCAAAATACAATGGCCTGGATATTCAAAAAGGTTGTGCATGGCACAACAGGAATGCGCCATGCACAACCCACCGATGCGCCCCACCATGATACTGAAACGGGCAGGTTGTGATGCGCAACTCCCAATGCGCCAGGGTGCAACAGTAATGTATGTGGATCAAGTGTGGGAGGCATGTCCATGCATATGTGGCGCATCCCGATATTCAGCCCGGGATGTGCGACACATATGCTGGCACAAACCCACCTTGCGCCGCTCAGGGGGGCACAAAGATGTGCCTGGTAAAACCAGGAACAAATCCAGGCCACCCACAGGTGAGCTGCCATATTACAGGGTGCAATGTGGCAGCTGCTAGCCATGGGTGGCCACCTGCCCACCCAGAACACGGACCCCAAGCCCCCTGCCCTGGGAGCATTGTGCCCCCCCCATGGCACGATTGTGAGCAACTGTGCATTTCAAAACTTGGTGGTCCAGTGGATAGCCCCCCCACTGCCCGATAGTGGGCATAAGTATTATGAAGGTTCCAGATGGACCACTGTATCTTCCCCCTTGCCTGATCGCAGGCATCAGGTACATGAAGGTCTCAGGTGGACCTGTGAAACCCCCCTTGCCTGAATGTGGGCAGAAGTATTATGAAGGTCCCTGGTGGACCTGTGAATACCCCCCATTGCCTGATAGTGGGCATACGTGCACTGTAAGTCCCTGGAGGTCCAGTGGAAACCCCCCCAATGCCTGATCACAGGCGGCAATAGCACAAAGGACCCTGGTGGTCCAGTGGTACCCCCTCCCCACCTGCCCAATGAGGTTCCTACCACCCAGCACCCCCCCATCATCAGTAGGCAGCAGCACCGCCCGCATGCCGCTTGGTTAACTTGCCAATGACAGCGCATAGCATTGTTTAGAGCAGCCATTGGTTCACTGTGTGGACTATCACATGCAGACTATATTGTATACATAGCCCGATATGTGAATGAACACAGTTCATTCACATATTGGGCCTGTGTAGTACAGTATGGTCTGCATGCCCATTGGTCCATGCAGTGGACCAATAGGTGTACAGACAGTACTGTATGCTGTCATTTGGTGGGCAGCCAGGCAGCATGCAGGTGGGGTGCTGCCACCCGCCAATGATGGGGGAGTGCTGGGTGGCAGGGACCTCAGTGGGAGGGTATGGAGGGGGTACCACTGGACCACCAGGGTCCCTTGTGCTATTGCCACCCATGATCAGGCATTGGGAGGGTTTCCACTGGACCACCAGGGACTTACAGTGCATGTATGCCCACTATAGGGCAATGTGGGGGTATTCACAGATCCACCAGGGACCTTCATAATACCTCTGCCTGCGTTCAGGCAAGAGGGCGTTTCACAGGTCCACTCGGGACCTTCATATACCTGATGCCCACGATTGGGCATGGAGGGGTTCACAGGTCCACCAGGGACCTTCATAACTTTGCCCATGATCGGGCAAGGGAAGGGGGGAATACAGAGGTCCATCTTGGATCATCTTAATACTTATGCCCATGATCGGGAGAGCAGGAGTGGGAACCGCCTTGGTTCTGCAGGGTAGTGGACCCCGACAGCTGCAGCCTGGCAGGCGCCAGGTGCAAGTCACCGAGGATCGGTGCACCACATGCAAATGGGGCCATAATGCCATGCAAATGGACCCATTTGTGCCTTGCATGCATAATGGACTCATTTGCATGCCCGGTGCTGAATATTGCAGTTGATGCGCCTAGTGCAACCACACTTGTGCTGGTGCATCCCCCTGCTCTCTTCTGCCACTTGTGCTGGTGCAGTGCATGTACCCTCAGTGCCATATTCAACAGTGCTGAGCCATGGAGCAGCACCATTGAATATCACCTGGTTCCTGCCCTGGCAGAACCCAGTTGTGCAGTGCCCAGGCTTGCACCCCTGCCCTGCACAGTCTGAATATCCAGCCCAATGAGCGCAATATCTTTTTATACAAGCAAGTCAGCAAAGACATAAATGTTTTAAAATTTGTACTTCATGGGTGGTCAGCAAAAAGTTGTTCTGCCATCTGGGAGAGCAGGGTTAATGTGGAAGACCAAGGACCTCACATGGAGCTGACTGGGGGACAGAAGCATTGCAGAGGAGAGGCACAGAAATAATGTCTGACTTGCTAAACACCAAACACTACAGTGAGCCGGATTTTCATAGGGTGGTACAGGGCTTCTGTCAAGCCCTGTACCACAACATTTTGAATCTGGTAGTGTGTCACATGCCTTTATTTATTTATTTTGAACAACATCAGAATTACAACCCTTTGAGTCAAATACTCCTTTACAAAGGCTCCACGTCAGTTAAAAAACATTTTCATAACAAAAAATCATACATAACAACAAGGTACGAAGCAAGGTAACATAAAGTAGGCATTTGTTACAGGCAAAGAAAAAGGTGCAGCTCTGACATAGTTAGGTAGGATGGGGATCCCTTATCATAAGTTGATGATTGCTAGGGCAACAAGCAGGGCAGTAGTCTAGGAATGGGTGGAGCCCGGGGGTAAGGCCCTGTCAGGCCAGGGCAGTGGGCTAATGATATTCACATGTTCGAGAGGCACAAGTGCCTCAAGTGCATCTGATTTTAGTAGGTCAGATGCAGTTGCACCCAATTTACTTCAGATTGCGTCAAATTTCTGGTGCAAGCACCATAAAAAGAGTCCCCATGATTAATGCAAGCTAGACCACAAAAAGCTGGTCTAACTTGTGGCAATCGCCATATGGGATAGAAAATCTCATTAGATTGCTGCAAGCCCAGTGTGCCATGTCTGTGATGTCCGGGGCGTGCAGCAATCCAGCCCCTTTGAAAATCCATCTCATTATTTATTTTAAGCTGCCAATCGTGTTGTCATTCAAAATACCAAAAATCATAGAGTTTTCATAAAAATGGGAGCAATCATGATATAGGTACAGATTTAACTATGATCAGCTGATTTATGAGTGACACTGTAACTACACTGTTGTAGGAAAATGATGTTGCAATAAATTTGTGACTGTCTTCTTCTAGATGACCTTCAGGAAATCATATAAAAGTCTACTAATGAAGAGATGTGGACAACATGTGTTAGCTGCATTTCAAAGAGGCAATGCCTTTTAAAGAGGAGCTCAGATTAAAGTTTAAGCATTATTTGTTCTCAGTAGGAATGCACGGTGCAATGTTGTGTAGTAGTCTGCTAAAGCTAAAATTAGGTTCCAGAAATGTCACAGTAGATCTTTGATGACCTTATTAATTTCATCTTCCTAAGCTGAAAAACATGAAATTGCTTAAATATTATTAACACACTGTTACTTTTATTCCTTTTTAGAGGGAAATAATGTTGTCGGCTACATATTCTTTTAATTGGTTGCTACAACACGAGGTTTTAAAAAATGCAAATATTCTAAATAATTAACCAGCTACCAATGCACAAGCATTTGTTACCTAGTCTGAATAACATTTTGCAGCAATGGAATGACTGATAATTGATTAAATGCCCCAAATACCTAAATGACAATGAAACAACCTATTTGATTTAATTAGAATTGTCTTGCAGCACTTTTAATGAGATAATGTTATTTGAATTAGTGATGAAACTGTGCTTATTTAATGAAGATAAATAATGTTTCATAGAATTTTACAATTTAAACAAAGCTCCTGATTTAAATACTCACTGTAATAACTCCCTAAATGGCTCCTAAAACAGTCACAATCAAGAGAGTTCCAGCAGCCCTACAATATGCATTACTTACTACTACTGCCACTGCTGGTAGCAAGCGAAGGGCAAAAGGGACAGCATGTATTCTGTGGCCAAGGTCTCAAAGGGGACCCAGAACTGAAGTGTTTAGTTAAAAAACAAATTAAGTTCTTAGCCCTGTTCATTGTGATGATACAGTATTGTGGCTGGAAAGATCAATACATTTTGTTGAATAGACCAATATTGAAAAAAAACCACTGTCATTGCAACAGAAGACCAAGGTGGGAGCTACTCGTTATTCACTTTCCCGAAGCAGTGGATTCAAAGATGTTAGGCCTTTAAATTACTAAGTCTATTAAAGAGCAGAATTCAGCTTTACTAAAAAGCTTAAAACCATTAGATTTACACCAACTATGTTGTATCTCTAGTATTTTCTACTTTTGTTTTACCTTTTACTGTTGTTGTTCTACTTTTCCACCATGGGACTGACCATCAGATGGAATCACAAGTGATACAGAAGATAATTAAATGAACAAAAGGGAACAAAAGGTGTTTTTGTTCTTTTAATAACTCCACCGCTCTCTGTGCCATGATCTGCCACAGTGGCCCTGCAGCTGAAAACTACTGTACTGTATATGCTGTGGTCTGTGAGGTTAACTGAGAAATGCTCATGCTTTTTATTCAGACATTTTGGATAGACTACCAAGCTGTATTGCTAACCACAGAAAATAACATGCATAGAAAGGAACACTGAAAATGAAAAATAAATGTATTCTCTAGTAAACTGTAGTAGATGATACATGCTCTTTATGAAAATACATGCTGAAGTGTAGTTAATCCTTAAACAAGGCACTGAAAAAACTCAAATCCCTAACTATTGTAGCAGTTGAGAACGTGAAGTCATGTGGCCCAATTTTCAAAACTTGGCACAAGCCACATCAAAGGTGGCTTGCACCAATTGCCAGTGTGCCACGGAACCTGTGCCTGATTCTCTATTGGGTAGAGTACTGGTGGCAAAGTCCCATGGCTTGCGGCAACCCTAGAAGTGCACCAAACAAACTGATAAATCATTGGGTGCATACTGAGTACAGTACACGCTCATGCAGAGTTCAGTTGGTGGCTGGCTGTGGTGGTGAGTGGTGGGCTGTGCCAGTCGCCAGCTAGGTTTGGGAATGGGGGTTGTGGGGTGGTAGGGCACTGCCTTCTAGGTGGGGGAAGGGTCCACTAGACACCCAGGGATATGTTCTTTATTATAACTGGAGATCATGGCTGGGGCAGTCCACTAGGCCACCAGGGATATTTTCTTTATTATAATGGGGGATCAGAGCTGGGGAAGCAGGATCTCAGCACATTGTGGCAAAGTGCTCAACTCTCCCACGAGGTGAATTTTTAAGTACCCTTAGACCAGCCCTGGCTGGTCTCACAGTATTTAGAAATTGTCCCTTTGGATGAGTTTTGAGAATCCCAATTGAGCATTGGCAGCCTGCATTTGCTGCAAGCCCCTAGATGTATGCTGCAGCCCATGTTGTGTCACACAGGTGGCGCAAGCCCTGTTTGGTGAAGGCAGACTGTGGTTCAGGCAGGCTACCTTTGAGAATTGCTCCTGGCACATCCTTTGGTGCAAGGGGCATTTTGTGCCATTCCTTGTTGTGCAAGACCCTTGCTCTGCATCAGGAGCTTTGAGCATTAGGCTCAGGAAATTTATCTTTTTATAACATGTAAGCTTTTTGGTTTTTAAATAAGAGTTGTGTGAAATTTCTGCATTTCATTTTCATAGAGCTGCTGAACTGGTGAAAATATCTTTGGAATACTTCCATTATTTATGAACCTAGTGAAAATATTGTACTGGGATAAGTGAAATGTGGAAACACGTGCCATATTTTCACAATAAATGCAGGATTTGGGGATTTTCTATTATTAGAGTTACAGATATGTCCTCAAGATGTTCTTGAAATTCTTGCCAAAAATTCTGCATAGTTTTCATGTTTGCTTGTGTGCCATGAGCAAAGCAAGCATATTGGTACTGTAGTGCAGGGGACTGTGTAGGTATGTACTGTATAAACCAATGGGTGTAGAAATGCAGGAGGCTTGCCTATTAAAAGCCAATGCTGAGAAGGCAGGCAATGGCAGTGTACAGCTGACTGAGGGGCATAAACTTCTTGTAGTTTAAAGAACAGTGCCCCACTAATCACACTGGTTTTATGCTCATTAGCTTGCTAGCAGACATCATTAAGCTTTAACGGTAAACATCAAACCTCACACCATGTGTGTGTTTCCCTCTAGTTACAGACAGCATGTGCCTATTTGAAAGCACTAACAGAGATGGGGAAAACAATTGCATGCAGAATGCAAATATAATATCTTCAAATATGTTAACAACATGCCAGTAATGAACAGAAAACATCAGCAATAGTTGATTTAAATTACACATTGTTTATGTCTCCTTTAAAGAGCCCCTGATACAAGCTGGATAATTTAAAAAACATGTGAGAGTTAGACCCAATTCAGTTTAGACTAAATATATTTTTGCAATCTTTTTTTATATGGATTTTATCCTCCTGTCCTTCCCCATCAGTCCCCTTCTGCTGCCAAACACTAGCCCCTTCACCCCACCTCTAGGACTTATCCCCTCTACATCTTTCCTTGTTGTCTTAGTGGGTGCCATGGATGGTGGTGGTGGTGCAATGCTTTCAGGGTTGCAGCATCATCCTGCAGACAGGAATTCTTTTCAGACCATTACACCCCTTGAGCCAGAGCCAGTATTGTTCAATGGCACACACATAGGCTGTGAAGATGGTGCATGCTTTCAACGCCAACCTCCAGCTTTTAATTCTGGTGACTGCTGCTATGCCGCCTACCCTCCACTAGCTGGATGCCAAGCAGCAGTACACACTGTCCCCCCAACTCAAAGTAGGAGATCCATTGATGGAGGTGAAATCCTTCTTCCTTCTGCCAGCTCCAACGTGATCTTGGTCCATTCCAGAACTCAGGTCGCTATTGTTGTAGGAGGTGAGGTCTTCAGTGCCTCAGTCCTCCATGCCACTAGTCCATATACAAGTTTACTGTAGCTCAGATTTCCTTAGACAGTATTGTTTGTTACCCTGATGTGAGCTAAACCTGCATCCCATTGTTCTACAGTTCTATGCTTTTATCCTCTGTACCATTCAGTCAGAAATATGTCTTTGCAATTCTTTCCATTTTTTTCTTTATTTATGAGGGAAGTAACATAAAAATAAGATCACTGCCCCTTGGTCTTTATTAGCTTTGGCCACTTGTCTACACATGACATCATAATGTCTTGTTTATGACATCATAATTATCTCCACAGCAACAGATTGGGATGCCATAAAAAGAACTGTGACTACAGAAGTAGACAGATATAGCAAATAGTGTAGAGATCCTGTTTCCATGCAAATGTTGTTAGTAATAAACACATATGGATGACACATTACAAACAAGAGTGAAATATAAGCTAAACTGTGTCCAGATATGATGTTTTCCAGAGTTGTTGCAATAACATCAGCCTTGACAAATGCTTGTTATGTAGTTGTAGGGGGATATAACATGATACCTGTGTGGAGGCTGTGATGCTGTGGAGCAGTTGACCCACTTAAGAAGTTAAAGCTTGACAGTATTTTATAGCAGGCTGATTTGTAGCTTGCAATGGTTGGAGTGTTCTCTGTTTGTTTCTCCCAGATTCAGTAACTGACGACCACTGGATAGGATAAGCAGTGACCCAGAGCCCTGCAGCCTCTAGAGGCCAGGAGGCATAAATCTGAAGAATCAAGGCACAAGGGAACTCAACAAAGACTGGTCAGATGAGCAGGTGCCTGAGTCCAGAACCAGAACTGAACTGAGTGCATTTGTGTGTGTTACTGTGAGGTTGGCTGTCAACTGTCAGTGTGCTCTTCTTGTTTCTCCCGGATTATATAACTGACTAACAAGTGGAGAGGAGGGTGATGACTCAAAGCTCTGTAACCCTAAGAGAGTTTGAAGCAAAAGCCTGAAGACTCATGCAACAGTATACCGTCGCTACAGCGACACCAGTACAGCGAATCCCCTGCAGTGAAACCCCCAGCATGCCTATATCAGCAGCGACAGGGGTTTTGTGATAGGGCAATGGGGGGTAAATATCTAACACCACTGTCTGTGCAATATGGAGTTAGATATCTTTAGTAGAGTGAGTGTGGGGGGCACAGCCTGATGCTTGAGGGGATGCAAGGGGGCACAGTCCCCCGCATTGTGCGTCATGATCATGCCAGTTGGTCCAGGGTTACATCACAGTTGTGGGTGTCGGTAGGTTTCTGTGGCGGTCATGGACATCAGTGTTTTTGGTGTTGTACCAGGGTTGTAGATGACATGGAACAAGGGAACTCTACAAAGATTGGTCAAAGGATCGGGGGTCCAGCCCGGGACCAGAACCAGACCAAGAGGATTATATGGATGACCATGTGGAAGGAAACCTCAGAGAAAGTGCTGAGGACATAGTGAGGGGGGTGAAAAGAAGAGGCATAGAAGTCGTAGAAGACATAAAAAAAGGAGAATGATTTATATTAAAATGCAAAGTTTCTTATGTACGTGTAAGAACTGGTTATGTGTCAAACTTAATCCTTCAAAAACAGTGTGTCAGCATGTTTCTAATATTTTCTTTTTTGTTAGAAGCAGCTCCAATCGCAGCTAGTTTATCTCTCCCTTAGTTTTTTGTATTCTTTCTTTTTTATTTATTAGTTATTTTAGTAACCAGCAATTGATGTTTGTTCATTGTTTGAAAGTAGATAGCTATTTAATATTTACATATTTTTCTCTCAAATATTTATGACACATAACCTATCATTTGCTATGTGTTTTTGCATAATTAATAATTATTGACTAAGTATTTAATCAGTTAGCTAAACTGGTTCAAATGTTTATCTTAGTCTCCTTATTGGTTTACTAGAATTTGAATTTCAGCGTTGGCTCTACATCCATCATAACATGCTATGCATCACATGTTAAAAGTTTAGACCTCTATGCACTGGGTGAGTTGCTGGAGCCAAGTGTTGTGCTCAGTCTGGATGCACTGGCAAGATAGAAGGCATTTAGAGAAATGATTGAATCATTATTTTGAATGGGTGATTAAAAGGGGAGTTGTGAATATTGCGTAGTACTTTCTTTGTAGTGAACAGGATAACATTGGCACTGCAGATTTCATGGTAGAATTAACAGGTGAATAGGCATGGGATTCCTTTTCAACTGAACAGTTCATTTTGTCTTGTCCACAGTGCAGCATCCTGTGTGACAAGAGAAATAGTCCAGATGAAATAAGAATGTTGTTGTGGTCCTGCTGAACACACTCTGAAAATGGAGATGTAAGTTTCCTTTTTATCCAGAATTGTTTGTATCTCTTTGCAGTCCTTCTTCATTCACTGTTAATTGATATTATTTTTATTTTTATTGTGCTATTGCACTATATTGTCATTGCTAATTTGCACTTTCTATACTGAGACCTGATTGTAAGTCATAACTGGCCTTGGTGTAGTTTAGGAGAATAGGTATATGGGAAGATACAATTTAGGAAGACAGTTAACGGAAACACTCATTTAGCCATTGCATATTATCCTGTATAGCTGTAGCTATATATGGGTGTGGACAAATGAAAAAAGTACTCACCATAGTAATGTTGTTTCTTCTTAAGAGATCCATCAGTAAGCTTTAAATTATGCAATCAGTCCACTGGATTGATTTGCCCCAGAGACAGAACTTATGCTAAGCTATTCTGGTAGTGCTCACTTGATGGGGTACCTTATTTTGGAACCTAATTATTACAACTAACTTCAAACTGCACTGTGGCCACACTCTCACCAGCAGTCTAATGTCAGATTTGTTTCTAAAGTGAAGGGAGCTGTGGCCACTAAAACAAGCTAAATGGCTACCAAAAATCTTTAAAAAAATTAATTTTGAAAAACATTAATCAACTTAAGGCAGACAACAAAAATTTCTGTACAAAACCTTTTTGTAAACTGACCACCTATAAACAATTCTAAAGGAACTGCAACACATAATGCTCGAACAACATAAAATAGAACTGATTCTTGCATGAACCTATTTTTAGGTTGTGTAAAGGGAGGCAGAATAAGGGGTTGTAAAGCTTAATGATGGATCCCCTAAGAAGAAACAACATTACTATGATGATAATAATAATAATAATTTTATTTATATAGCGCCTTTCGATATATCAAGGCGCTGAACAAATTAATCAAAACTTCAAATTTCAATACAAAACCATCAAACACTACAAACATTATAAAAATACATCATAAAAACATAATAAATTGCAATAAAATTCCAAACATATGACAGTTCACATTAACTATCTAAGAAGGCCATTCTCCATAAATATGTTTTCAGTTCTTTCTTAAATATCTCCACGGAGGTGCATTCACATAACTGGCATGGTAGAGAATTCCAAAGAGTGGGTGCAGCATGAGAAAATGCTTTGCTGCCAGAAGATTTTAAACTCACTCTTGGAATCTCTAACAACCCCATGTCGGCCAAGCGGAGTGATCGGCTGGGGCAGTAAGGAACCAGTAGGTCTTTCAGATAGGATGGACCCTGATCATGAAGGGCTTTAAAAGTCAATAAAATGACTTTAAAGGTGATCCACCACCATACTGGAAGCCAGTGTAGTTCGCGCAGCACCGGGGTAATATGGCAGGACCTACTTGTCCCAGTCAAAACCCAGGCTGCCGCATTCTGCACAAGCTGTAGGCAGCGTATTTCAACCCCAGAAAGCCCAAAGTAAAGGGCGTTGCAGTAGTCTAGGCGTGAGGACACAAAGGCATGGACCAACGTTGACAAGGAGTCAGACGGAACAAGGTGCTTAACCGTGGCAATATTCCTAAGATGGTAAAAGGAAGTACTGATGATGGCTGACACCTGAGAATAAAAAGTCAGCCTATCATCAAGGATCACCCCAAGGTTGTGCACCCGTTCAGAGGCCGGTAGTGCCACGTCGCCAAGAAGAATTCCAGAAGGTGCGCCAGTACACGGCCTCTCAATCTGGCCACCCGGGTCCACAACCAAAACCTTAGTTTTCTCCGAGTTCAACTTTAACCAACTAGAATCAATCCAGTCTTGGATTTCCCCCAGACAGTTATTAAACACTGAGAGAGCTCCATCCTGGTCGGGTGCAAAAGACAGGTATAGCTGGGTATCATTTGAATAGCAGTGAAACCTCAGCCCATACCGTCTTATAATGTTTCCAAGGGGCAGCATATACACTGCAAATAACATGGGTGACAGCACAGAACCCTGAGGCACTCCACACAACAAAGAGACTGGGCCGGAGGAAAAAATCTCCAACACAACTCTTTGTGATCTCCCAGTAAGGAATGAAGTGAACCATTTAAGAACAGTTCCAGACATTCCACAGATTTGCCTCAGGTGTGCTAGCAACACCATGTGATCCACAGTGTCAAAAGCTGAAGAGAGATCAAGGAGAACCAGGATGGAACATCTCCTTTGATCCCTTGCCCTCAGAAGATCATTTAGCACCCGAACCAGCACAGTCTCAGTGCTGTGTCTTTTATGGAAACCAGGCTGGAAGGATTCGTATATACTATGGATGGTTAAATGGTCATCCAATTGGGCAGCTACGACCTTTTCAATAACCTTCCCAATAAAGGGAAGGTTATAGATGAGTCTGTAGTTAGAAAAACAGTCTGGGTCCAAGGAAGCTTTCTTCAAGAGAGGTGTCACCACCGCCTCTTTCAGGGAGCTAGGAAACTCACCTGACTCCAAGGCGCACCAGACTATTTGCACCAAAACTGGACCAATGATATCTACACAACCCAAAATGAGGGTTGTCAGTCCAGGATCCAAGCCACAGCTTGTAGGGCGCACACTATGGATGATACTCATAATATCCATGAACTCAGGTCGACAAAAGGAACTCCAGGAGAATCAAGGCCCTGTGCTCTCACACACTCTTACCACGTCACCCTTAGAGGTTGCCGGACACAAGTCTGCCCTGATGTCAGCCACCTTAGTTGCAAAGTATTGAGTGAGCTCATCGCACTCTGTTTGCAAAAAGGCTTTCTGAACTTGCAGACAGGCTGGGTTGCACAGTCTATCTACAGTTCGGAACAGCTGAGCTGGTCGATTCTGAGCAACTGCAATCTTCCTGGACAGGAATTCTGCCTTCTTATGGGTGATTGCAGATTGATAGCTGGTATAATGTTCAATCAATCTAAGACGGTCGGCATCAAGGGCGGACTTGCGCCAGCAGTGCTCTAACCTTCACCCTTGTCTCCGCAGCTCCCTCAGAGTCCCATCAAACCAAGGTGCCCTGGGGTGATGGGAAAGAGGGTGCTCATGAACAGGAGTAATAGAATCCAGGGCAACCATGATGGTCTCATTATAGGCCAACACCAGTGCCTCTGGACTACTGCCCACCAACACGGGGGATGATAGGTCAAGGACTGCTGCTAGGCCTTGTAACATTCTGTAATGGGCGGTACCTGACCATCTCCACAGGGGATGGCCTTCTCAGGGTGGGTGCAAAAATTGAACCTCACGATGTGGTGGTCAGACCAAATGACTGGTTCCACCCCCATGTCAGATGCATCAATCCCAAGAAGGAAGACTAAGTCGAGAGAGTGTCCAGATTTATGTGTAGCAGTGGAAACTACCTGTGTAAGGCCCAAAGAAGACATTAATTGGAGGAAGTGTTTACCAAATTGTGAGAGTTCGTCGTCAAACCAGTCGTTGAAGTCACCCAGCACCATCAATCTGGGTGACTCAAACGACATGTCAACGAGGAAGTCTGCCACTTCCTGTAAGAAGCGTTCCCATCTCCGGGTGGATGGTAGATGAGAACCATTCGAACGCCTACACCTGCTACAACTGTGCACTCAAAGGACTCAGCCTCACCCACTACCACATTCAAGAGGCCCAATTTAGTCTTAAAACAGACTGCAACCCCACCGCCCCTGTGGTCCAATCTTGGGCGGTGTATCACCGAGTACCTGGCCGGAGTCATGGCCTCCACTATAGGGCCAGAATATGATGAATATTTTTTCTTCTAACCCCAGGAATCTATGTAATGCTTTGCAATATGCAGACTCCATTGGAGTTCCTTGGGAGGCTGGGTCCAGAATCTATTTAGGAGAAAGGTTCTGCAAGACAGCAGTTCCAAAATTGGCATCCCTTCTGTACTGCATGTCCAACAGTAGTGTTTTGTAAAGGTATGTTCTGTCTTCCAGGCAGCTGCTTCACAGATATTTGAAGGGAGATGCCCCATGATGCTGCCACAGAATCAGTGGTGCCCCTTGTGGAATGTGCCAGTAGACCTCCTGCAGGTATTCTGCCAGCTTTTTTTGTAACAGAATTGAATGCAGAAGACTACACAGCATGAGAGTCCTTCTAGTTGTTGGTTTACCTCTTCCCACTTTACCATAGGTGATAATAAGCAGAGTACTGTTCTACCCTGCATTATTTGTGTGGTCCAGGTAGTAGCTTAGTGCCCTTTTCATATCCAGACATTGAAGTTTTGTTCCCCTGCACTGGAGTGTTCAGAGATATGAACATGAAGGGCAATTGACTGGTTCAGGTGGAATTCTGACACCATTTTAGAGAGGAATCTCCTATTAGTCCTGAAGACTACCTTATCCTTATTGAAGATTATGAAAAGTCAAAAAAACAGTGACTAAAGGGAGTCCACGCCAGGAGCACACACATACAAAAATGTAAAATGAAAAAAAGTGGCTAACTAGCAACTAGTGTGCAAAATTAAGGCAAGACAAGACAAAATTTCAGTCTCAAAAAGTTAAATAGCTTTTATTAATTAAAATTCTCACATCACTCACCCCACCAGCATCACACAATGATCATTTCACCCACATGGCTGTGGGCTTTCTCAAGGTGTGGCTAGTGTGGCTACTACCACCCCTATTTATACATCCATTATTAAGGGGGCAGAAAACCATTTACATCTTATATAGCCACTTTAAACCCCAAATGTCAGCAGAGAAAACATAAATAGAAAAGGGATCACAATCTCAATAATGACAATAAAGTGCTTCAAATCCTATAAATAAAAAAAACATATTTTTACATTATAATTTTAAGTTAAATGTTAAATCTGAGTCAACATACATGTGTTAATATGAAAGGAGATCATATCTATTTGCAAAAGGTCAACGTTAATAATTAAGGTACATTCCATCACCATATCAACTTTCAAAAGAACACATATCCATATCCATATCTACAAATCAGTTTTATTAATATATATACTGTATGTATTTAGCCCTAAATCTTATTATTTAAGAAATAAACACTAGAATAAACTCCTTACTACAATGAATCAAACCTTTTTTTTTATTTATATATAGGACACTGCTATCTCATTATTAAAATACAAAGATGGATTTTAATAATACCTAATAAAGAAAAGAAAGGAAAAGAAAATGGTTCCAAACCAACAAAAGGCATATTTAGTGCCTCCTCACTAAAGTACTTAATTTTTAAATTTGTTAATTTTTAATTTCCACAAACCTCCCATCAATTCTTCTAATTTAATTTGTTTATTGTTATTTATTACTATTATTTATTTCATTGCTATGGAACAGAACAAATGCAACCACCACATAATTTGTTCAGATGTGCATAAAGAAACAAAAAGGGGGACTTAACATGATCAAAAAATGTATTTGTGCAATAATAAAATGTTATATATATATATATATATATATATATATATATATATATATATATATATATATATATCCTAGTGCATAATAATAATAATACAGGCATCTACACATACATATCCAATAAATACCCTGTACATTTCTATTATGATTTTAACATTTCAAATGTATCTTTTAAAAATATGTTATTTTAAATAAGGTGCCAACTGGAATGCCTTATTTAAACCTTGATGCTTGTTCGCTCTTAAAACATATTGCCAATACGTTTGCCTTTTTAAAAGTTCATTGTTTAGACCACCTCCTCTTTGTCCCAATGTTAATTTTCCTAATGCAGTAAACAAAAAATCATGTTTTTTTACCATCATTCTCACTGACTTTTTTATGCAGTGCCAAAGCATTTGTTACATCCTTGTGTGTCGCTGCATTAAGATGTTCCCCGATCCATTTTTTAAATCTATGTATGTTTTTTCCCACATAAAATGCTGAACAGCAACAAATTACAAGCCTCTGTATTACAGTTCAAAAAATCATATAGATCATATCTGTTGCCTGTGATTGGATGGATAAAATAATCCCTTGTCTATAAAATGGTACCGCAGAATTTACCATTGCCACATTTAAAAGTCCCCTTAGGTAAACTTCTCTTACTGTCCTTGGTCATATCTGGAGCTTGATATAGGGTATACATAATCCGATATCCCAGATTCTTGGTTTGTTTGTAAACAATCTGAGGTGGTTGTTTTGTAATCGCATCCAATTTAGGTTCAGTTTTTAGAACTTCCCAACGTTTAGTTAAAATCTCGTGTAATTGATGTGCCTTCAAATTATAAAAAGTGCTAAAGTTGCACATTCTTTTTGTACTCCCTACTCCACCATCACACACTTTATTTTGTTCTTTTTTCTTTTTAATTAAGTAATTTCTGTCACTACTTACTGCTCTCATAATGCCATTTTCAATGCTACTATCACTGTAGAATTTTGTTTAAAGCACTTTACCAAATCTGTAGTACTCTCTTTAAAATCTTCTTCCAGGCTACAATTTCTCCTCAACCTTAGAAACTATCCAACCAGAATATTTTCTACACAATGTCTGGGATGACAACTTGTGTTAAACAATAATGGATTTCTATCTGTAGCTTTACAAAACAGTTTTGCAGCAATCCCCACTTCCTTGTCTTTTTTAATACATAAATCTAAATAATTAATCTGCTGCATATCTGAAGTGACAGTAAACTTTAAGTTTTCATTTGATCTTTCCAATATTTTACAAAGTTAGTTAAATCAGACAATGGCCCTTTCCACACTAAGAACAAATCATCTATAAAATGTTTATAAGTATCTATTTTATCAAATATCAAAAAACACATTAGATTCAGGATCAAGAATTTACTGCATTTTCCCATTGTGTGATGTATATATTCGCATAACTGGGGATGAAAGACACACCCATCACTGTTCCTTTTATTTGTAAATAGAACTGATTAATTATCAGAAAAACATTACATTTTAGAACCTTCTCAGCCAAAGTTACCAAAAACTGTACCATAGCATTTTCCAGACTGGTTTCATCATATAGTGCTTTCTCCACAGCTTTAATCCCTGCTTCATGTGGAATGTTTGTATAAGGACTGAATATCCATAGTTACTAAATAGAGAATAATGGACGGGGAAGGGTTTGATATGATAATTTAATGCACACCCGAGTTGTGGGATGCTACATAAACCCCGAGGGCGAAGCCCGAGGGGTTTATCAAAGCATCCCACAACGAGGGTGTGCATTAAATTCTCATATGAAAAACCCTCCCCATCTTTTATTTTTTATAATAACAGACCAGCAATTTTTCTCCAGCAGTTTGTGAGACTGTTTGGCCCTCTCCACATACAGAATGTTGGCCAATGAGGCAGCAGCATAGTTTGACTGGCATGGCTCACGAATGTCATAATAGCCAGCTGGTTGTTATGGAAAATATCAACCTGGTCAGTACATTGAGAGAAATTGCTGACCAGTTATTATATACCAATCTTCCTCAATTGCTAAATCATTTAAAATTTCAAAATAAAATGCAATGTATCACTAAAATATATGATCTGCCTGCTTGTGCTATTAGTTTTAAGAACTGATCAAAATACTGAGCTAAAGGCTCAATAAGTGAGTCTTTACTTGTTACAATTGGTCAAAATGGCAGGTTCTTTCTATCCTTATGTATTTTTGGCAGACCATACATTGTTGCTCTAATAGGGCTGGTGAGAGACAAAAAATCATAGGCAACTTTTGAAATAATGCCCTCACACAATGCTTCATTTAGAATGCCATCAATTTTCTTTTTAAACAACTTAATTGGATCGCATTATAATAATTTACAAAAATCACTGTCATTAATAAGTTTAAATAATGCCTCTTGATACTTAACTTTTGACATTATTATGATGGAACCTCTTTTATCTGCTGACTCTATCTCAATATGGCCATTATTTCTTAAATTCTATATGGCTTTTCTTTTCTCCAGCGAACAGTTGTTTCTATATCCTGCTGATTTCTGAGTGCTCAGGGTCTGAATGTCCTTTTCACATAACCTTTGAAAAACTTGAACAATGTGATTAGTCAGTGGTATAAATGTAGACTTACATTTTAAAGACTCACGCATTGTTGTTTGATTGTCCCCAATATCAATTAAAGAATCATTCTCCACATCCATCTGATCTCTGTCTTTGTGAAAAAAAAGCTGCCAAATCTAATTTTCTAGTACATTTGTATAGCTCTACTGTAGTTTAAAACTCATTAAGACTCACTGTAGGTATAAAAGATAATCCATAATTAAGCACGTTTTCTTCAACCTCACTTAATTGGTAATTTGAGATACTTATAAGAATGGATTCATGTATCTCAGGAAAAGTCTCATGACCAGTCAGCAGATTAGCACCCCCACTCTCTGGTATAATTACCATCTGCATCTCCTGTTCCTGTCCTGAAACCCCTTGTATCCCCATGTCTTCTGTTGGCCATGGAAAGTGTTGTTGTAATGATGTTGCTGATGGCTTTGATGGTACTTGTAAAATCTATTTTCCCCTACCCTGTGTATCCCTTCTGGTTCTCATATTCTTGCAATTCTTGGACTGTGTCTCAATATTCTTTCTGGTAATTGTGGGGTAATGTTGGTTCCATGTTGGTGGAGTTAATTGAATGATTGGTTGTTGAGATTCTATCATCAGAATCTTTAATGTGTGTTGCACTTGCTCTATTGGTCTTAGATTGGATCTCCTTACAGTTTTAATTTTTTCTGCTTCCTGATTTGGCTTGGGGGATTCTTCCATCTCCTGGCTTACATCTAAAAAATCTTCAGATTCTGACCTATTAGTGTATGTGTCTTTGGGGGCCCCCATTCTTTTTAAGTCTGGATTATGAATTCATATTTGAGCCTTCCCCCAATAAAAAATACATCCTTCTGCATAATCCCTTCTGTTTCGTTCAGACTTGTGCATCTTAATTTGTTTGATTTTACAGTCATATTTTTTAATTCTTAGATCCAATTGTTCCCAAAAATCTTTGTAGTCCAGATGTTTTTTAAACATATTAACTTGTTTTTCATTTTCAGCTATACTAGCTTTAACTATAACTTCCTCTTCTGCACCATCATCGAGTGTAATTCATACCAAACCTGCAGATGAATCCAATAAATGAATTTGCTATTTAGTTAAAATACTGTCTTTTTCTTTGCCAAAAGCAGGTTGTTGTGTCTGCCTGAGACCCTTTGGAACCCTATTCACACTAAGGTATGCTTTAAAGAGTGAATTTTTGCCAATAGAACCTCCTTTGTTTTAAAATCACTTTTAAAAATGCTGTTTTAATATCCAATGGTGTTTCAAGTTTATCTATCTCCCGGCTTGGGGCTGAAAAACCATATGTGGTACTCTCATTCAATAAGGGATTTAAATCTCCTGGTTTGAAAAATAAAGAGTCCACAAAACTGCTGACATTAGCTGGTGGGGGAGCATTTTTAACAATGGCACTAGTTGACTGATTTCCATTCACCATTATCCAAAAGTGCTTAATTTGCCCTGCAACAAAGGTCCCAAGCACACCGCACAACAATAAATATGAAAAGTCACAAAGCAGCAGCCAAAGGGAGTCTACACCAGGAGCACACACATATAAAAATGTAAAATCAAAGAAGTGGCTAACTGGCAACTAGTGTGCAAAATTAAGGCAAGACAAGATGAGATTTCAGTCTCAAAAAGTTAAATAGCTTTCATTAATTAAATTTCTCACACCGCTCACCCCATCAGCATCAGCCAACAATCATTTCACCCACATGACTGTGGGCTTTCTCAAGGTGTGGCTAGTGTGGCTACTACCACTCTTATTTATACATCTATTTTTAAAGGGAAACAAAGCTATTTACATCTTATATAGCCACTTTAAACCCCAAACTCCAAATGTCAGCAGAGAAAACATAAATGGCTTGCCTTAATTTTGCACACTAGTTGCCAGTTAGCCACTTGTTTTGTTTTACCTTATTGAAAATTAGGCAGTTTGGACCAGTTTAGAGGGCTTGCTGCTCACTCATCCTCCTGGCAGGTGTGAAAAGCATGAGGAGTACTGCTTTCCATGTGACTTATTTCAGGTCAGCAGTAGCCATAGGCTCACAAGGTGCTTACTGTAGATCAGCTAAACAGTGCACACATTTAGGTATTAGGGATGGACAGGGTCACTTACAGGAGGATACAAATGATTAAGGCCTTTAAAGAAACTTTTAAAAACAGATTGTGAAGTCAAGGACTTAATTTTGCCAGCTGATGTGTAACCAGAAACTGGTGCCAAATGCACCTTAATGGTTGAAGGCCCTGCTGAAGGATTGTAGATAAAACAGGTAATCCAGGACTGTAGGCAACTGTGCCTGCATTGAGATGATATTTCTGGGGGCACAACAGAATGAAAACCCCTTCCATACTGAGGCATATGTTGTTTCTTGTTGCTGGTTTTCCAGAGACCTTTAACACTCTCACCATCTCCTCTAATTAATGCAAGCTAAAAAAGTCTAACTTCTCATGAATCATAATGTTCTGAGGTCTGGGAATGTTATTTTGCCATTTGACATAGTCAGCAAGTTGTGCCTCTGTAGCAGGTTGATTGGGGCCATGCTGGATAGGGTCAGGAGAATGGAGAACCAAGCCTGTCTAGTCAATCTGGTGCTATTTGGGCTCCCTCCTCAGCTTCATGAGCACTTTCTGTATGAGTGGAAATGGAGGGAAGGCATACAGGTACTTCTCTGTTCAGTCCAGAACCAGGACATGCTCTGGGGCTGTCTCCATTGTTGGGGGCCTGCAACAAAATTGTCCGAGCTGGATGTTCTCCCAAGAAGCAAACAGGTTTATTTCTGGTGTACCCAATCTTCTGAACACTGATGCCTGTACTTACTGGTTTAGTGTCCACTCATTTTTTTTATTTATTTTTTTTTTCTTCCTTGGCTGATTCTGCTTAGTGAGTCTACCAGGACATTGTTCTTTCCTGGTAAATGTACTGATGATAGATTTAAATCTAGGGAATAGGTTAAGTTTCACATTTTCATGGCCTCTGTGCATATCCATAAGGATCTTGTTCACCTCTCTTTGTTCATATAATAGAATGTTGTGGTGTTGTCTGTTTGGATCTTAACAGATTGATCCTGTATCTGGGAGGGAAAAGCTTGCATTGCTAGGAACACTGGCTGAGCTCCTGGAGGCTGATATGCTCCTGAGTCTTCTGTGAGCTCCAGGTGCCACTCACAGTGAGATCCTCTAGGTGGGCACTCCACCATAGGAGTGAGACATCGGTTGTGATGATGCCTGTGGGCAAATGCTGGATGAAATGAATGCTCTCTCCAAGGCTTCCCTCTTCCTTCCACCACTTAGTGCTTTAACAAATTGTTTGTGTTTGGCACTAGTTTGGACAGAGTGCCCCAACTGTAGGACCAGTGGTCCCTTATGTGACACATAGAGTCCCTAATTTAAAACCTGGCCCCCGGTAACACTGCAGTGGAGGACGGCATGTGTCTCTGAAGTTGCAGAAAGTCCCTTGCATGCCTTGGCAGTCCCAGTGTGAGGGATTCTGCATGGTAATCAGACATGATACTCATGCCTATGGAAGAAAAGCTTTCCCTTTCAGAATATCCAGATCTGCACCAATGAAGTCCAATACTTGAAGTGGTTCTGTTTGTGACTTCCGAAGGTTTATCAGGAAGCCTCAGCTTTCTAAGGTGCTCTTTACCCTCTGTATGGAGCACCTAGCTTCCTGTTCTGTTTTTCCTGAGCCTAGCCATCATTTAGGCAGGGGAACAACACCACAGCTTGCCTTTGTAGATGTACTGCCATCACAGCTACTGTAACCATTTTGTGAAAACCCTTGTTACAAAGCTAAGACTGAAAGGAAGGGCTGTGAACTGGTATTGGCAGTTCCCTAGTTTGAACCTGAACTGTTTTCAGTGGATATGTGTGATTGGGACATGAAAGTAGGCATCCTTCAGATCCAGTGACCATAACCAGGCTCCTGAATGAAGGGATGGTATCACTGTGCCAAGCATAACCATCTTGAATCTTTCATTTTTATATGTTTGTTCAGATATCTCAGGTCTAAAATGGGCCATCACTTTCCATTTTTCTAGTGCATTAGGACTTCTGGAAAATAGGTCCTTGTCCCATTGTGAGGCAAGGACTTTCTCCACTGTTCTTGCTAGCAGCAGTTTCATTATCTCTAACCCCAACAGTACTTTTTTTTCTGTGTGAGTGTGAGATAGGAATAATTTACGCTTCTGCAGTTTTGCACATTTTCTGAACTGCAGGGACAAACCTTGGCTCATTACATCCAGGACCAACTTGTCTGTGATGTTTTTTGACCATAACTGAATGTGGTGAGCCAGCCTTCCAACCACTAGCAATGGTTGGGCAACCTAGCAAAAATGTCATGAGTTTTGTTTCTGCTGTGGCTTGGAGGCTGGTGTTGTAGCTGCATGCCTGGAGCCCCTCCTGCTCCTTCCCCTGTAGTAACATCTTTGGGGTTAGTACTCATAAGGGACATATGACCTTGGATCATATCCCTTACTTCTACCTCCCCTTCTGTAAGGCCTGCATGAAGTAGAGCCCCTTTCCTTTTCTGTATTATTCTGTAAGTGGTTTTGTATTCATCCACTTTTTCATGTACGCCTCTGTCTTGTCAACAAACAGGGAATTTCCCTCAAAGGATAAATCCATGGCTTTAATCCATGTGTCCTGGGAAAGAATAGCAGTCCTACACCAGGCACACCTCTTAAGAGAAACTGCATAGGCCAAGTCCCATGAAGCAGAGTTGTTGGTGTCCATGGTCATGTGGAACTGGTATTTTCTGGCATCTAGGACTGATTTGGCTGTGTCAGCCAAGTGCTGTGCCATGTCACTCTTCACTTGTTTCACTCAGGACCAGGATTGAATGTTATAGTGCTTTCTGGTATTGAACAATATATGCCACATAATCTGCCTGCCTGAAGAGCAGTGAAGTTGTGTACACTTTTTGTGGTCATGCTATCCAGTTTTCTGGAATCCTTTTTTTAGGAGGCTGAGCAGAAAAAAACACCTTAGCCTGGACCATTCCTTCATGATCAGGTTGTGCATACAGGTACTCAAACCTCACCCCACCCACTGTCTGTCCTCCTGCTACTTCTTTTCAAATTTGTTATCAATGCCATCAGCTGAAGTAGGTGCTGACATGATTTCAGAAGTGACATTTTGGAGAGATGTATGGTTGGGAAGTAGCAACTTCCTTCCGGGAGCCGAACCCATCATATCCATAAATTCAGCCTATTCTTCATCCTCCTCAGCTGCATGAGAGGGAAAGATTCTCTATATTTATTCATTTATTTATTTAGCTTTTGTTAACCGGGTAAGTGCACTAGCCATAAAATGACTATTTTCAGGCATGACCCGGGAGAGTACAGACATGCAGAAACTTAACAGGATAACAAATTATAAGTGCTTTACATACAATGAGTTAAAGAGGATACAATATATCAGAACATACAAAGTAAAGTGCTTTACATACAATGAGTTAAAGTGGATAAAATACATCAGAGACATACAGAGTAGACTATTCATAAGTTCATAGGTGTCTACCTATGCAATGAATAGAGAGGACCTTGGAAAATAAATTATCAGGTGACATATCATATGAACAGAACAAGGTACACACAAACAAAAACAGATAATACAAAAGGAAGAAATAACCATTAAGAGCAGGGGGTGTCATTAAGGAAAAGGTCGGTAAGTGAGGAAGAGGGGACCAAGCCATGAAATTAGATTATATGAGTGTATGTAAGTATAAGGGAGATGCCTGCACAGTGACACTGTTCATGAGCAGAAGTCTTAAAATGGCTGTGTTGAAAATTTGGTGAAAAAATTACTAAAAATGACTGTTTTACGAGTGTGCGTTGTGCAGTTCCTATGCTCGCTCGTAAGTTTGCAAATTTTCAATATTTTCACTCCAGATTTTCAACATTGCCATTTTACCACACCTCCTTATGAGCAGTGCAGCTGTCATTTTTCACATCCTGCCCAAAACGTGTTTCCGCCCATGTAGCGCACAATGGCACAGTCAGTGTGCGAACTCAATGTATGGGACACATTAAGAAAATCTCAGTGACACTGTTCATGAGCAGAGGTCTTAAAATGACTATGTTGAAAATTTGGTGAAAAATTCCTGAAATGACTGTTTTGACGAAAGTGCGCGGCGCAGTTCCTAATGCCATATTCGTAAGTTCGCGACCAACATTTGCACTCCAATGACTTCCAAATACCTTAACAGCACATAGAAGCAAGCAACATTCGGCATTGACAAATGCTTGTTTTACTTATATTTTAAAACTCCTCTGGTGCAGCCAATATCCTCCACGTCTTGCCCACCCCAAGCGCCTAATGCACTTACCCCTCTGCCTTTCAACTCTGAGCTTTCCTGTGGCGAATGCGGCCAAACCTGAAAAGCACCTGTAGAAGAGGGGTTTGGGGGTGGGAGGAGAGAGGAGGGAGAGAGGGGAGGAGGAGATATATATATGTATATTCAGGGATGTCCAAGACTTTGCCTTAGCATGTTTCTGTCCCTCCTACAATTTGCTTCTGTGACTGAACAGTGGGTAACAGAGTTACAGACTTGCTCTTCTGCAGACAAAGTATTTTACACCAATACTGTTATGCTGCCTGCTTCAGGCAATAGAACCACTTGTGAAACTGTCTCCCTCATTTTACTTCTTTGTCACTGATTTTTTTAAGCCATGTCCAAGTGCCAAATACCACTGCAAATGCCTGCAAGCTAACGTTCGGCATTGACAAATGCTTGTTCAGGGTTGCTGCTGTTGAGGTTTTGGTGAAATTTTCAAGCATTATATGGGCAGTTAAAACATTTCAAAAAACATGGTTTTGTATTTTATGTTTGCCACCAAGATGACTGCTTGACACAACTAAGTCTGAGCAAAACAGGATTTTATGTACTGTGTATGACATGGCTAAGGTTGTTTTTTTGCTGCTTATATTCTTAATAATAAATCATGTTGCTGAAAGTAGCTGTGATGACATCATACAGGTTAAGCAATACCAGGTGCTGCGTTGTCTGTTGTCTAGATGCAGTACTTTGTAATTGAGATTTTTCTGTACACATTATGCAGGTATATGTGCTTAATGTGAAACACAGACACTGGTTAGGTCGTTGGATTTGCTTTTGTCAACCTTTATGATCTTGCTTTATTTTTTTCTTCCATCTCAGTACATGAGGTGATTCAAAAGAAAACAACACTGTAGCTTTAATTTGTTCTACATCCAAATTAGCCAGGACTACTAATAAGACCTGAACTAGTACTGTCAATGAAACTACATAGTTTTCTATGAAATGTCACAGTTGAGCTACTGTACACTAGAATGACTTAAGTTGCATAAGAAATGTGTTTAAGTTTCTGTGTGTGAGGGAGTTCAGTTCATGAGTTCAGTTCATGAGTTCAGTACTTGTTTAGTTCATTGCAGTTTGTGTGGGGTCTGGTTGAAGGAGCTATGATGTAACTTGCAGGGCTGGGTTGGGCTTGTAAGTTGGATACAACTTTCTGGGTGGACAGGAGGAAAAGGCAACATGATGGGAAGGGCAAGGAATCTGGGGAGTTGGGCTGGGGGAGCTTGTTGGACTTGGAAAAAGGGCAACATGCAGGGCTGCAGGGAGGGATGGTGACTCTAGATTGGAGAGTAGGATACAACTTGCTGTGCCTGGGAAGAGTTAATGATTCCAAGGAGGGGAGCTATGGTAAAACTTGCTGGGCTTGGGGAGGGCTAGGGATTATGCACTGGAGCAAGTGGCTGGGCTATCTATGGGGAGGGTGGTTTAGGCAACATACTGGACTGTGGGGACTCTAAGGAGGGGCTAGAGTGCAACTCTCTGGGCATGGGAAGGGGGTAACAGGGGAGCAAATTCTGTTTCAGATGACCCCCAAAATGCACCAAAATACACCAAAAAACTCAAATTTCCTGGGAGCCTTCCCTGGCCTATAATTAAAATTTTTGGTGAGTAAATTTTTTTTAATGCTGGTTACTCCCCTGGACGTAACCTTGACTTATACTGAAGTAGTGACATGAAAAAGTCTAAACCCTGACTGGAAACTGTTAAACACGTTATTTTCCTCCAAAAAGTACAATAGCTGTTTTCCAATCAATTTATCAAAGATTTTTAGAGCAACTGATAACAATGAAATTGCACTATTATTTTCTTTAGATTTTTTTAGCCTGATTTAAATATTGGGATTACTTTTTCAAGTTTCTAATCAAAGGGCAAGTCAGCAGTAGTTAGGGATGGAGTAAATATATCTGCTAAAGGGAAAGCAATGATAGGGACAGCATATTTAAATAGCCTTACTGGAATATCATCTAAGCCACTAGATATTTTTAATATCCAATTTGAATTTGTCTTTACAAACTTCATCCCCTAAGATTTCTTGAAATGCAAATTTAGTTTCTGAAACAAGTTAATTCAATTCAGCATATAAAGAGGGAGAGTAATTTGCTCCACAGTTGCTGTACCTATTTTAATGAAATAGTCATTGAATTTATTGGAAACCAATTAGTTTAAGGGAACATTCTGTCCATCTAACTCAAAAATGGATAGGTAGGTCAGAATTGTTGTTTGCTTTTAATATATGCATAGTTTTCCAAAATAATATTGGGTTAGATTTCATATTCTGATTAAGTTCTTTTTCTAATATTCATGCTTAGATTTCCAGAGTTCAAGGGTATAATGATTTCTAGCCTGTCTATAGTATATCCAGTCAGTATCACTGTAAGTTTAGCATTTCTCCATGTTTTATCCCTTATTTCATGTACTTTATGTAAGTGTGAGTTAAACCAGGGGACAGTCTCAAACTTAATCTTTCTTTGTTTTAAGGGTGCATGAGAAATTACAAATGTCCATAAAGTTTCAGTAGGTGGGGGGGCTGGGCGGAGCAGCAAGATGGCCACTGCTGCTCCACTCCATCCAGCTGTGATCTCTACTCCTCAGTTTAGATTTTGCTAACAAAAGTCGGCAACCTGTGGCTCCTGAGCCACATCCGGCTCTCTGAGTTCTTGCTTGTGGCTTCCCATTTCACCCACATTCCTCTCTCTGCTGCTCTACAGTGCTGCACCCTCTCCACTGCTCCACATGGCCACTAGGTCCAAAATGCCAGGAACACCACGTGTGCACATCCTTCCTTTGCTTAACTTGGCACCAGAAATCCCCTTCCCCTTCCCTCCCCTCTATGTTGTCCTCTTTTTGGTTTTGTTGCTCCGCCTCCACACTGATTTCTTGATCTCCCCCAGAACAGCTTAACTATTGATGCCTGGTTCCCCCTCAGGTCCACAGCAGTGCTATTTGATAGCCTGCTGATGCGGACAGGGAACCACAGTGTCAGTCCCATTTTTCTGACCAGACTGCTGTTGGGGATGGACATCCAGCAAGGAAGAAGGAAGATGCAGCTGCTTCAGGAGGACTGCAGCCAGCACAGCTAGACTGACTCACTGTATCAAGGAGCACTAGTGAACGGCACCACCAGCTTTGCATTTTGGGGGCTTTTTCAGACCACTTCAGTTGGGAGCCAGAACAGTTAGGGGGACAGAGAAGCTGGTGGTTCAGCTCTGTGTGTGGGGCTTATTGTTGGCTTTAGTCTGGAGCCAACACACTCGGGGGCACAGAAAAGCCACCTGTGTAGCTCTGTGTTTTCAGGCTACAGTTGGGAGCCAGCAGAGTCGGGGGCACAGAGCACTCCAGAGAAGGGATGCCGGCAGTGAGAAGCAGTAGGTGGACCCTCTCCCTGATCAGTGCTTTGTACTCAGCCAGGCCAGTTATATTGGCTATTGCTGTAATTCACTTTGGCTGTGTGCTGTTGCACTGATCAGGGAGAGGGTCCACCTACTGCTTCTCACAAGAGCTGCTGAAATCCGAGTAAGGCACCACCTGCTTGCCCAGACTGCAAGCAAAAAGAAATGCCTAGCCCTGAATGATTTAAAGAAGGAGAGCAGGGCACCACTACTAAAGGGCACCTTGGCACCCTACTGCTGCCTGTTTCAGTACCACACAAAGGACCTTCACCTGGTACTGTGACTGTGTGCTGCCTTACTCTGCTTGCCTTGCATCACAGATTCAAGCCTGCCTGCCTGCACTGCTCTTTGCTGCTTGCCTGCCTGCCTTAAGTAGATCTGTGAGGGGATCTGTGAGTGTTACCTGCTGTTTTGAGGGTCATCCAGCCAGGAGGAGTGAGGAGCAAAAGACCTGCTGTTATGAGAGGGAGTCTGGCCAGTTACATCAAGAATTCAAAGGAGGAGGGACAGCTCAACATTATCACAGGTAGGTGCCCGGAAGACTTTGAATTGTTGTGCTTTACTACTGACTAGAGATTCCTTTGGGGGAGGGGGTCAGGATTGTTGTGTCTCTCCCTCTCTGGGCTACTGTGATGTGTGGGCTATTGTGATGGGTGTATTTAAGGCTGTACATGCATGCCTTTTTATGTGGAGTGCATGGTGGGTCTGGGTCAGGGTTGCTGCGTCTGATCTCTTCGGATGCCCTCTTTTGGCTGAACAATATATGCATGCCTTTTTACTTGGAGTGCATAGGTGGGGTCTGGTCAGAGTTGATGTGTCATTGCATCTGATCTCTTCAGATACTCTCTTTTGGCTGTACAATATATGTATGCCTTCTTATTTGGGGTGTATGGGTGGGGGTCTTGCCTGTTGTGTCAGACAACCTGTTTTATTAATATGATTGAGGTGCTGTATGATGCACCACTGTCACATTAGTGAAAACATCAGAGGTGGTCATATATATAGCAAACTTGATCCCCCTACCAGACAAAAAAGCAGTGAGAGTTGCGTGTGTGTGTGTGTGTGTGTGTGTGTGTGTGTGTGTGTGTGCTGGCGCGGAAAGGGTGTCTCTTGTGCTGTGTTGCTATCCAATCACTTTTGAAGTTGTATTAGTGTTAATTGTGCCAGCAAATTGCTTTTATTGGTGGGGTATGGAGTCTGGCTGCTTGCTACAGCCAATCACCAAGTTTAAATGTGTTGCACTGCCTTGTTGAGTGTGTGTGTGTGTGTGGGGGGGGGGGGATTCTGCCATGCTGTGTCTAATTATTTCTAATGTTTAATGAATTGAATTGTACTGTCACACCGTAGCACTGCAGTCAGGTTGATAAATCATCAGATGTGATAAATTATAGCGGGCCAGACTCCCCCCACCCACTTAACCAAAAAGCCAGTGTAACACTGCCTGTTTATTGTTGGAGAGGATGTCTGGTTTCCTGCTGCTTTGTCTAGTCACTTCTAAAGTGTTCTTGAAAAAAGATTTAAATATGTTGTGCTGCGTTTTTTTGGGGGGAGGGCCAGCAGTACTTAACCAAAAAGCCAGTACAACACTGCCTGTTTATTGTTGCGGGGGGATGTCTGCTTTTCTGCTGCTCTGTTCAGTTACTTCTGATGTGTTATTGAAAAAATAAATTTAAATGTGTTATACTGCCTTTTGGGGGGGTGTAGGTGGGACTGAACTGTACTGCATTGATCACTTCTGATGTTTTGTTAGTATACTGTACTGTTGCACTGTAATGTGGCGATCATGTTGATGAAACATTAGATGTGATTAACTCGAGTACAGCAGGCCAGGTTGCCCCCCACTCACCCAACTGGAGGTCTGGGCATTCTTATAGTCTGTTATGTACTGTCATTAAATTGTGCATCTGATCTGTGACTGCAAGTCAAGAATCCACTTGCATGTTCGTACCTTTTGTGGTGGGACCTTTACATGGTTTGGAATGTACATTACCCAAGAGTATGTGTGTGTATGTGGGGGGGATCTGCTGTCCTGAGTTGAGCACTTCAGATGTTTTGTTAGTATACTGTACTGTTGCACTGTAAGATGGTGATCATGTTGGTAAAACATCAGATGTGATTGAATGCAGCAGGCCAGGTCACCACCCCATCCACTTAACCAAAAAGGCGGTGTAATGTAACACTGTGGTTGGTTCTGCATCTTAAAACTGTGCTTTGCAAGTGTTATTGTGTTTTGTGCACTTAAGCAACTTCTCAGAAGAGAAAGAGAATTCTTTTTGTTCCCATTCTGAAGAATTGTTACATTTAAAGCATGCCTGCTTTTATCAGTCTATTGGTTCTTGCTATGGTGATGCATATTAGCCAGTTGTGGAGCTCATTTCAGGGCCTACTTCCTGCCACACAACTTTCTTAGAGGTTTCGGGTTGTTGTTGCATTTGAAGAACGTGTCTCAAGTTATGGAGCTCCTTGTATTTTTTTTTTTGTGACATTATGCCACATGACTGTTACAGTTTTCCTTTTGTGTTTTGGTTTTCTGTTTGTTGCCTCAAGTGTCTCAGAGTTGTAGCACTTCATTTGCATGACATACTTCCTGCCACATGGCAATTAGAGTTTATTATTTTATTATTTATTAGAGGTATCGGAATTACAAACCTTTGCATTAGAGGCTCATCTACAAAGATTCTACGTCACACCACAAAGAGTACAAAAGAGTGTTTGGAGATACAATGCAGAGGCAGTGATGGAACAGTAATTACACATATATACAACAACTATACAGCAATATTTTCAGCAATACAGTGCAATTCGAAGTACCTCAATGCAATTCAGTTCTCCAGTGAACCTTATCAATACCTAATGTTATAACAGTCTACCGTGCAGACACTCTGTCATTCTCCTCTCCCCTTTTAGCCTATTCCCCCCAGTTAGCCTACACCCCTTTGCTACTGTCCTCACCTATGTCTACCCAAGCACTTACATTGATCACAATCAACTGTCATTACAGTGGCGCCGCCTCTTGTGCAGCACGATATGGGTTGCCGCAAAGAAATAAAAAGCAGTCTCCATTCTTATAAACTCCTTAAAGAAGTTATACTTCTGCTTCTTGTCTGCTCAGGAAATGTGAGCTCAACCCAGGCACCCCACAACTTACCTCGCCTATCGATTTTGCTGAGGCCACAGGTCTCAAAATGATGATGGTCAACATTTTAAGCCTGCCTAAAAACTTACAGCTGCAAGCCTGGGCTGCACACATTAACCCAGACCTTATCATAATTACTGAGTCGTGGTTAAAAAAGACGAACACTGATCAACAAATATCACTGCAGGGCTACAATTTATTTAGAGCAGATAGAGAGTCTAGAGGCGGGGGTGTGGTTATCTATGCCAAATCTAAGTACTTGGTCACCAATATTAGTTGCAAATCTCTAGCCAAGGAATTTGAGTTAGTTTCGCTGAGCTGTCATCTCCTCTACTCGGAATGTATCACTATTCTAGGTGGCTATAGACCCCCGTCTGGTGGTGATGAAGTCCTTAATCTTTTGAAATCCATGTTCGTAGATGCAAAAACTGAAACAATATTTCTAGGAGAGCTAAATATGGACTGGCTGTCACCTAAATCACATGGCCTCAAATCCCTTTGTGACGAGCTAGGTCTTGGGCAATTAGTCAGAGAACCTACTAGGAAAAACACTCTAAATACTGCCAACAGTTCCATTCTAGATGTGGTACTAACCACCCATCCACACAAAATATCTCATTTGGCAGTGTTTGACAATGACATGAGCGATCATGGAATTGTTGCTTGCATAAGATCTCAAATTAAGGCCCGGCCGCAACCCATCTTTATAACAAAAAGATCCTTTCGCAAATTCAGTGCAGTAAACTTCCTATCTGACCTGAGCATGATCAGATGGCAAGATCTTTACCTAGCCAAAGATGTCAACAAGGCAGCTTGCATCCTTAATGACAAACTCACTACAATAATAAATAAGCATGCCCCTTTCATCAAAGTAAGGGTACGGAACAATTCCAATCCCTGGTTCACCTCGGATCTCAAGGCAGCCCTTATAGCTCGAGATAAGCTCTGGGCTAAAGCTAGACATTCTAAAGAATCTTCGGATTGGCAGACCTTCAGAACAGCCAGGAATAACTGTGTGAAAAAACTTCGCTCTGCTAAAGCTAACTATTATATTTCTACTCTCGAACAAGCTAAAGGTAACCCTCATAAAATATGGAAGACTATCAAAGCTATAGAAGGATGGCCCATGGCCCCCTCTGTCCCAATAAAGATAGTCGCAAGTGGCAAGATTGTGGAAAACAAGTCCCTAATCCTGGAGGAACTTAACTCCCACTTTGCCACAGCTGGATTAGCTTTTGACTCGTCACCTTATGCTGGTGCTGCGGTGAGCCAGCATACCCCTCCCGCCACATCTAGTCCTGCACCCAGTCCCTTCCAACTGCGCGAGATAACTTATAAAGAAGTAGAAGATTTTCTTCTTAACTTAGACACCAAAAAAAGCGCAGGGGACGATGGCTTGGAACCCTTTTTCCTAAGGTCAGGCTATGCCCATCTCACTGCCCCAATTCTCCACATCTTCAATCTTTCCATTACATCTGCTGCTGTGCCGTCCTGCTGGAATTAGCACATATCCTCCTCTATTTAAATCTGGTGACCCATGCGATGTAAACAACTATAGGCCTATCTCCATATTGCCTATCCTTTCTAAAGTTCTCGAAAACTGATCCATATTCAGTTAAAATCTCACTTGAAACCTTCTCTCTCATTAACCCAGCTCAATCTGGCTTCCGGGCTAATCATAGCACAATCACTGCACTAGCAAAAGTAACCAATGATTGGATCACTGCTATAGATGCTAAGAAGGTAACTGGTGCAGTCTTTTGGACCTCAGCAAAGCTTTTGATACTGTTGATCACAAACTATTAGTCAATTGCCTTGCAAAGTTGGGTGTCATTATTACCATACCACCCAGTGGTTCTCTTAGCTACCCAACTAGAAGATTCCAAGAAGTAAAGGCGGAAGGCTTTTTTTCTGCTGCCTTGCCAGTTGCAAGAGGAGTCCCCCAAGGATCCATCTTAGGCCCTATCTTGTTTTCTCTGTACATCAATGACTTAGATGCTAACATATCTACGTCCAATCTGCACTTTTTTGCAGATGATACTGTGTTGTATACTTCTGGCTCACCGTTATCTGAAGTCAAGGGAGTGCTTCAAGCGGACTTCGCACAACTTGAGCATAATTTAATAAAGGCAAAGCTTCTGCTCAATGCCAAGAAGACTAAAGCGATGATATTCTCTCGCAGTGCTGTCTCAGGCCCCCCCAATACTCTTGCCCAAGACTTCATTGTCACCACGCTAAACGAGCTTCTGGAAGTTGTAACAAATTTAAATATCTAGGTATCTGGATCGACAATAAATTATCTTTCAGTGACCACATCGAAGATGTCTCTAGAAGGTTAAAAGCAAGGTTAGGTTTCTTCTACAGAAATAGGCCCCTTTTCCCCCTTGAAACTCGAAACAAGCTTGTACAGGCCACTTTTCTCCCCCTACTCGACTATGGCGATGTAATCTATTCCTCCACCACTCTTGCAAATCTAAGTAAACTGGACATCCTTTATCACCGTGTGGTACGGTCCAATACCAACTCCCCCTACCGTTCGCACCACTGTGACTTATATGCAGCTGTTGGTTGGACATCCCTTACTACTAGACACCTGCTCCATGCTGGCTATGGACTCTTAAACTGCTCCTGCAGAAATTGCCAAGCTATCTCTCTTCCTTATTAGTATCTCACATAGTGCATACTCGCTAAGAAAATCTGACTTTATTATGCTTGACCTACAAGGACCGCGGACTTCCTTTGGTAAACGTGCTATTGCAGATGCCCTTCCCACAATTTGGAACCAATTACAAACCATACTGAAACTAACTAGCACAGTTTCAATAAACTTCTACAAATCGCTAAGTTCAGCCAAAATAAAAGACACCTGTAACTGCCATTAAGTTTCTTCCTTCCCCATGTGTGCCATATTTATCCACTGGTAAGGTATAATTGATTTGTCATATTAACTGCTTTCCCTTCCCCTTCTACTCCTGGCTTTATCTTTTGCTTACGCCACTGCTACTCTATCAAATCTCTCCTCCCTCCCATATCAGTTGTAGACTGTTGTTTGTTCTAGCTGCCAAAATACTGTATATTTGATTTGATTTGATTTGATTAAATCAAATCACACCAGTCATCATGTTTCATTTATCAGTATGCGACCTATAAATCGCTTCCCTGTCTATATCAATGTTTACCACCTGCGGTCACCCTATGTGGTACCCTTGTATGTATATCCAGCCTGTATCATGTAATGTGTATTTCATGTATATACTGTTATTACCTATCTGTGTTTGTACTTTAAGTGTTTATGTAGAGCAGTGTCAGTGGCTCAGTAGGTAGCACACTCGCCTCTGAGGCCGGGAGATCAGAGGGCTGTGGGTTCAGTTCCCGCATCTGGCACTTGGGTTAATAGCCCAGTACTGACACTGTAGTACAGCATGAGAGGGGTGCTGCACTTCTGAGGTGCCGTCTTTCAGATGAGACGTTAAACCGAGGTCCCATCTGCTTGGATTGGTGGTAGTTCAGGTGGATGTTAAAGATCCCATGGCACTTATCGAAAAGAGTAGGGGAATTTCCCCGGTGTCCTGGCCAAATTTCCCTCATTCACTAACAATACCACCACCAGCTTAATCTGGTTCAAGGTCAGTTGGCATTCATCTGTATCCCCATCCCTCGGGTTGTGCCTGAAAATAGGCAGGATTTGTCTAGTGCACTTACCCGGTCAACAAAAACTAAATAAAATAAATAAATGTCACAGGACCTCCTTGTGAATGAGCTTGCTCAATGGAGTTTTCCTGCAATAAACTTGAACTTGAACTATACATTAGCAAGCAGTAAGTAAAATATAGGTATTCAGAAGTTGAGGGAGGAAAACTGTAGGAGTGCAATGATCAGAGGGTTAGCAGGATGGAGATCCTCTGTTGTAGCTCAAGAGCAGTCAAGGACTTATTTTAAAGGTCCAGGTCCATGCCATAAGAGGAGTGAGAGGGAGAGGGAAGAACTGAGGGGGGAAACAGCAGGGGAAAAAGAGGCAAGCCTGGAGAAGTCATACATACTGTGGTTGGAGGGAGCACCAGAGGGTGGGCTAGTAGCAGTTGCAGGTGCTCGAGGAACAGGTGTTCCCTGAGGGTGGTTTTAAAGTGGCCTATTTTATTTTCAGAGGAGGTAGCACTGGGAAGGGCATTCATCCAGAGGAGGGCTCTATAGCAGAAAGATCTCTGCCCTTAAGTAGCTCGACAGCAGGGAATCAGGAGGGATGGTTCGGTGGATCTGTGGGTAGATATCACTGAGGTTGCAGGTTGGTGAGGCCGGGGGGGGCTAGTCCGATGGTGATCTTTTTGACTAGAAGGCATGTCTGGTACCTAAGTCTCTAATCAAGGTCAAGCCAAATGGTGAGACTGTACAGAGCATAAGTGTGTGTCAAGCCAAAGCAGCCCATAGCAAGGTGACAAGCTTTGTTTAGGGGAAACACAGATTCTGCGGCAAGAAGAGGTATCGGCAGACCCATAAACCAGGATTCCATAATCGATAAGGGACAAGATGGATGATAAGACTGCTAGTCAGAGGGCTTCTGGGGAAAGGCAATTTTTGAGCCAGTGGAGCAGACCAATTCTGACATTGACAGCGGAGCTAAGGCAGTGTATATGATCGTGGAAGTTAAGTGCTGAGTCAAAGGTGACCGTGAGGTATTTAGAGTTGTTGACCTGCTCAAGGGCTAATAGTTGGGAGTTGTGAATAATTAGTGGGTAGCTTTTGTGTTGGCTCTTGTTGTGAGTGAACATCATGACTTTGTTTTTTGTGTGGTTTTGAACCAGGCGGTGGTCAGTGAACCAGGGTTCGGCATCTTTGAAAGACTTCTGGAGGGATAGTTGTAGTGAGTGTGGATTGGGGTAGGTGGAGAAGAAAACTGAGTCATTGGCATATAGAAGTAATTGCCCAGAGTAGGCCTTGGGAAGGGTGTTCAGAAATAGACTAAAGAGGAGGGGTCTCAGGATGGAACCCTGGGGCACCCCTGACTTAACTGGGAGGCAGGAGAAGAGCGTGTTGTTAATTTTAACTTGTTGTGACCTACCAGACAGGTAGTCGGCAAACCACTTTATGGTATCCTGGAAGATACATGTGTGGGAGACAGCAGATAAAAGAAGGGAGTGGTTCACGGTGTCAAAGGTTTTTGATAAATCCAAAAAGATCAATCCAACCAGACACCCCCTCTCCAGGGCAGTATGGATAGTGCTGGAGAACTCCAGCAGGGCAGTAGTGGTGTTGTGCCCTTTGTGAAATCCGTGTTATTCCCGGCAGAGTAGGTCATATTTGGTGAGGTGGTCTGTGAGTTGATCAGAGATGATTTTTTCAAGGGCCTTTTGGGGGGGAATGGAGGTGGGGCAGTAGTTTCTAGGGGAAGTGCGGTCGCCATTTTTGTGGATGGGGGTACTAACAGCATTTTTCCATTTTGAGTAGAATTCACCATGGCAGAGGGAGTGATTAAGAGTCTTGATTAGAGGGGTGAGGACTACATCCAGGGTCATGTGGAGGAGTCTAAGGTCCAGAGAATCACTACTATAACATGACTTACCTAAGTCTTTTAGGATGTGGGGTTTAGCCTCACAAGGAGCAAGGGTTTTGAAGAGAAAAGGTGGGGGGGTGGGCAGGAATGGGGAATGGGGATCAAAGAAATTTGCAGGGATTACATTACTGAGATCAGAAAATGAGGAGCTGAGGGAGTCAGCGATGGCCTGTGGGTCAGTGGACATACTGCCTTTGACAGTGAGCTGGGTGGGGGGAGCTGGTATGGTTTTGCCATTCAGCTCCTTCAAGTTATCCCATAACTTGAGACCAGAGCCCCAGGAGGTGGTGAGATCTGCCCTGTAGTGGTCAGCTTTTGCCTTCTGTATGCCCCAGGTGTATTTATTCCTAGCAGCCCAATAGCATTGTCTATCAGACAGTTTGCCTGATTCAAGGGCTACGTGCCATAGAGTATCTCTGTAGTGCATTTGATCTAGGATAGCCTGAGATATCCAGGGGGTGTTGGGGCCTTTGATAACATGTTTAGTAAGTGTGGCAAATATGTCCAGGCAGTGTTAAAGGTATGTATAAAGTAGTCAAGAGCCGTATCAATGTCAGGGGCCAGGTCAAGGGGTGATGAGTTCCAGTGGGCTATGTAATTTGTGAGGTGACCCAGCTTACCCGTTTTGAGCAGATGCTGAAGAATGGTTTTAGGGATTTTTTTTGTGTCTTACAGGACCAGGTGCAGAGTACTGGTGAGTGGTCACTCAGGGCATAAGGGATGAGCGAGGTGCCAGAGATCTTATTAGGGTGATTGTTAAGTACCAGGTCAATTAACATAGAGGTTCCAGTTTTGGGATTTAAATGAGTGGGGCATGTTACGATTTGGGAAAGACCCATAGCAACAGTGGCATCCTTAAGGGGGGGTGGCAGCATTAGGTAACCAGTTAACGTTGTAGTCCCCTAGAGCAATGATCTCTGATTTGGGGGGCAGGAGGGAGAGGTAGGTCAGTAGAGACTAAAACATATGTGATTGGTTCCTAGGGGGGATATACATAGAAGATAGAAAGAGGGGGGCCCTTGCCATGCTAGTGGTGATCTTCAGAGAGAGTGCCTGGGCACCAAAATCCAGCTGGGCAGGAGGGAGCGCATGGCTCTGCAAAGAGTCCCAGATGTAAATAGCACAGCCACCCCTGTGGTTCCCAACTCTGTCCTCATGGAAGAGGGTGTACCCAGGAATAGAGACAGACAAATCGGTGGTGCCCTTAGAGACCATGGTCTCAAATATGGATAAAATGTCTGACTGGTGCTGGGTTAGCCAACCCTGGAGAGTAGCAACTTTTTTCAGCAGGCTGCAGATATTAATGGACATGATATGGAGCCCGTTTGTGCTGAAGGAGTTTGGGTTGTGGGCGGAGGGGGGCCAAAGGTTCAGGTGAACATTCCCTGACGTTAGCAGCAGGAGTAGGAGGGCTCTTAAGAAGGTATACTTCAGCTGCATGTAAAGGCCAGTGCTGATGTGAAAGGGGCAGGTTAGTTTGGTACAGATGACTGGGATGGGGAGGGCATGTAGGTGGGGTATGGCGAGCAAGAAGTTAGGCAGGAGGGAGGTGAGTCTGGGGAGAGCATTTCAAGGGGACTCTGGGGGGTGAGGGAGAGGAGGGGAAGCCAAGAGCAGTGATGGTACGGATAAAAAAGTTGACATTTAGGGTGGGTGTGACAGGTGAACAGTTTAGGGTAGTGGGGGCCAGGGTGAGGGTGATAAGGTAGAATAGTATAATACAGAAGGCGGCAAGGGGGCTAGTAAGGTAGGCGAGGTAGGATGAGGCCATAGTAATCAACATGCGAGGTGGTGGTAGGGGACTGGCAGGGAAAGAAGATTCATAAAGATGGGGACGTGGGATAAGGGGGACTAAAAGGTGCCTAGTAACAGGACAGTCCAATTGGCACAGTGGTAGTGTCCAGAACCACAGTGCTGAGGGTGCAAGGTTCCAGTCTGGGAGACTAAGAAGTCACTCAGCAAGTGAAGAAACAGAGCCAGAGAATTAGGGGGAAAGGAGGTGGAATGTTGATCTAGAGGTGGAATTATGGTCCACCTTAATTTAAATAAATTTAATTTAGGTAGGGGGTCAACAGGGAAAGAAGATTCACAAAGATGGGTACGTTGGATAAGAGGGACTAAAAGACACCTAGTAACAGGACAGTCCATTTGGCACAGTGATAGTGTCCCACACTACAGTACTGAGGATGCAAGGTTCAAGTCTGGAGGGGGAGACTAGAAAGTTCACTCAGCAAGTAAGGAAACAGAGACAGAGATTTAGGGGGAGAGGAGGTGGAATGTTGGTCTAGAGTGGCCAGAGATGATGGGAAAAAACCTGAAGCTGCAAGGGGACTGCAGTGAATCCTAGTGGCTAGAGAAGATAACCAGCAAAGGGAAAATCAGGCATGTACCCTGATGAGGTCAATAAATTAAGGGGTGTTGGTGGGCCAGTCGATGCAAACCAGTTGTTTGAGGCCATCCCTCTGCAGGGAATCCACCATGTGTCTATTTCTGGCAGATGTCCCTGCTGGTATTGATCAATCTGTATCTGACATGTTTAAGTCTCCCATTATCAGAACCTCTGCTTTAGCTGTCATGTTTTGTATATCTTCTAATAGTAACATGTCTATGTCCTCCCCCTGGTCTGGAGGCCTGTACACAACTCCAATTCATATGGTTGTCCCATTTCTTGTTTCCAGGGTGACCCCTAGTTCTTCTGGCTCCTTATATGTATTCTGAATTTCTGTAGCTTTGATATTTTTATTGACATAAAGGGCCACTCCCCCCCCTCTTTTTGCACCTCAGTCTCTTCTGAACAGTACATAGCCAGGTACTGAAGTCTCCCAAGTGTGGTTACTGGTAAACCATGTCTCGCTAATGGCTACTATGTCCAGTTTAGCCTCTGTCATTATTGCCTGCAGGTCTGGGATCTTGTTTCCCAGACTGCGAGCATTTGTGTACATGATTTTCCATTGGTCAGATTTTGGTGTGTTATTTGTTGGGCGAGTTCCAGTGTTTCCCCTGTGCATCGTATGGGGAGCCAGACATTTTACTTTACCTCGTGATGCAAATGAACTACAAACATGTTGAACTCCTGTTTGACCACAAGCTGAGGGGGGAAGGGTGTACTTCCCATTCGACGTATCGGGTGCTGCACCCCTCTCCCCATTTGCTAGTTTAAATATTCTGCAAAGACGTCAAACTTCTGCCCCAATGCACTGACTCCCTCCTTAGTCAGATGCAGTCCATCAAATTTAAAGAACTTTCACTCCCAAAACTGTTGCCAGTTACCTACAAATCTGTGTCCTTTTTCCTGGCACCAACCCTTGAGCCACATGTTTAGCTCCCCTATCTCCCCTTCTTTGACCGTCTGTCCATCTGTCCCCCTCTCCCAGACTGGCAGGATCTCAGAGAAGAAGATGCCAGATGAAATGGATGAGTTTGTCACCCAGCATGGCCAGGTGTTCCTTGGTCTCCACAACTGATTGGCTGGTGAGATTGTTAGTCCCTATGTGTACCAGGACATTAATGTTTTCTCCTGCTTCCTAAACAATTATAGCAATGCGGTCAGTGTCTCTCCATGCTGATGTACCTGGGAGACATCTGACCATTACCCCTGGCTGGAGATACGTATCAACTCCCCGAATCATGGAGTCTCCTATGATCAGAAGATTTTTGGATTTCCTTTTTGCTTTTTTTGTTTTGGTTCCTGTTTTGGGTGAGTTTTGTTGTGCTAGCTCCTGTACTGCAGTGTCCTGCTCTGCAGTGTCCTCTGCCCCTTTGTTTGATTTCAGAAACAGAGGCAGATACCTGTTTGTAGTTTTTATATGGTTTGTGGAGATGATATGTTGGAGAGCACTGAGTGATGGGGCACCCAATTTGCCCCTCCTAACCACCTGCCAACCTCCCAGACCAACTGCCCTCTGCGGTCGAGGTGCTTCTGTTGGATGTTGGGGAAATGACAGGCGGTTTTTATGTATTATGTAGTATAGTTACACAATGGCAACATGATGTTGGTATCGTTTAAGATGTTTAGTGGCATGAAAAGCCATTTGAGCAAAACTTATTTTCAATAGCATTCTAAGACATGAGTTACAATATCAGCCAATATACTACTTTTAATAAATGCAGTAAAGAATTATTGTGCAAGCTTGCATTGATTTTTTTACAGGCAGTGTATAGTTGCAATGAAATGCAAAGAACTTTAGTTTTAACAGAAAGCATGTGTCCTGGGCCACACTGGTGAACTGTGGCCAGATTTTCAAAAGTGCTAGATGGCCACAAGCTCTGGGTATGCCACAGATATGGTGCACTGGGCTTGTAGCAATCTACTATAATTTTCTCTCCCATGAAGCAATTGCCACATGTTAGACCATTTTGTTTTTGATCTAGCTTGCATCAGTGCTGGTGTCCCTTTTTTTGGTGGTTGTGCTAGAGATTTGGCACAAACTGCAATAAATCTGGTAAGCTATCACAACTGCTTCCAAGCTATGAAAATTGGCTGGAGTTGTGGCAAAAGTGTTTGATGCAGCGGCAGAATCAAAGTATTGTGGCACAGGGCTGGACACAAGCCCTGCATCACCCTTTGAAAATCTGGGTCATGGGCTCTGGTCTATTTTTTGTTTTGCTGTTTGCTTAATCTGGCCATGAGAACAGTGCAATAAATAATTAAGCAGTAATGCACAGCAGGGTGTGTGTCATGTTGGGATAACATCATGCCTCAGGTGGTTGAAGCATGAGGCTGCAGGCTTTATCCCAGCATGACACACATTATTATATGATAGCTTGTTTTCATTCAGAATTAAAACAACAATAGAATAAATACTGTTTTCATTCTTTTATTTTTGTTTTGGTAATTTTTAAGTGTGAAAGCATACTTGCTAACAAAAGAGTTCCTTTTACTGTTTGTTCACTAGGTGGAGGCATTCTGTTTCAGTTGTCTGCTGATGCTGTGGCTCTCTTTGCTTTCCTCTCTCTCTCAGCCACATGTCCCAGTTCTGTTGCCAGTCATTCTTCCTATCCACCCACCCCTGGTTTGGTTTTTCCAATTTTCTACTGGTACTGTTTAACAAAATGATGCTTTGTGCAGTTTATTGGGAGAAATATGCATTTCAGCAGCTGTCTGTTGAAGTCCTCCATCGGTGTTCAATTGCAAAGGATTCTGGGATACCAACACTCAGAGGAGCCATTTCACTACTGCAGAGGTTGGTTTTATTTTATAAAATAAAGTAGTTTTTATGTTAAATATTGGTGTTCTGTGATCATATGAGGTAAACTGGTGATGAGATGAAAGCGGCAAGTGCATGGCTGTGTGAACTGCGAGTAAGATGGAATTTAATGAAAGCGCTTGCCGTGTGTGTTTTTTTTTAAATATTAAGGTTTCACTTGGCAGTGGTTTGTGCTCTGTAGTGGGAGAATCACAAGGGAAAATCAAGAGTTTGGGGTATTTTTTTTTTAATGAATGAGTGGTTAAACTAGGCTGATGGTGGGAGCGGGCCGTAGAGCAGGACTGACTGAAGGGAACAAGACGGAGTGATTGGATGTCTGTCTTCTGTGACAGAGAAACTGAATTTTGATGTCACCTTTATTCCCGAGAACCAAGCCACATTACTGAACGGAGCCACCAGCTGTTACAGTCTCTGCAGTTCAGTGAGCAGCTCAGTTTGCAGTAAAAAGAAAAAAAAAGCTGTCAATGTAATTTGTTTTCATCTGTGGTGGCATGATTTGTGAATCAGTCATTCGTCATTACTGGGACACCAGAGGAGGACTGACGTGACGGGGACCAGGAATTGGTGTAGTGAGTTTTGTGCTGGCACTGGTGAAGCTGGCATTGTGGAGTGATTCAATTAATAGTACATGCGATCATCTGTGTGCTGGGACTACTGCCGTGATGTAAACATCACGGCTCCAGTCCTGCACTGACCAATCAGAGCCCAGGGTTCTTTTCTTGCCATTGTATGATGCTTATTATAGGGCTGCTGGAGCTTTCTTGCTCACATGTCCTTACCTTGATGAACATTTTAGGAGGTTGATAAAGTTTTTTTTTTTTTAATAGGAGAAGCTTGTTTTCATTTAAACTGTATTCATCTTAATTAAATAAATGCAGTTTCTGCATTAACCTTTGCTTAACAGATCTGTCGGTGTATATTTTAACCTAGCACAAGAAAGTCACATCAGGGACATAGTCGCAGTTTAAAAAAAAAAAATTTTAAAGGAGTAATTTTTTAGATAAAATCCTTTGCATGGCCTATTTGTATTCTGTAAGTGTTGGAGCCTCAAGCCACTACTGTGCTCAGAATCAGCACTGTGATGATGCTTAAGTGAGGAACAGGGCTGCAACATTTTCAATGTAATGTTTAACAGAATCTGTGGAAGGGGCAGTTGTGTATGTCACATTATTCAATGTAGCAGGCCACGTTTCAGTTGTGTGGGCTGTATCATGTTTAATGCACTGTACTACCACTACAAATGAAAGGTCATCTTTTTAAGATGGGTACAATTGCTATAAACAAGCACCCCACTGATTCTACTACACTTTACTGTGAAAAGGTTTTGGCCCTGTCCCTCACCTAAAATCATCAACATACTAGTAGGTAGCATCCTATCGAGTAGGGCTGTGTGAAATTAGCAAATTCCACTTTCATAGACTTTTTATGAATCTGGGAATTTTGCAAGCTTTCATGAAATTTCATTAAATATTTTGACATGTTTCAGTTGTTCATAATTCAATCATTCTTGCAACTAGAGATCTGAAATTTGACAAGCTTATTTTTTTTTTTGGGGGGGGGGGGTCCTAAAGGGATGACAAGTTACATGGCATTTGAATGAGGGCATGGAATTTATAAGGGCTCAAAGTCTGGCAAGTTATTCTTTTGTGAACATTTCTGAAAATAGCTCTCTGTTTACAACTTAGCCACTTTCTGAGCTAGATAACTGAAAATTTACCATATATGCATACTTTCTTGGAGGAGTCTTAGAAACTGTTAAATAGTGACGTAGTTGGTTCAGTAAATTGTAACTTACAGGAGATCATAAATTTACAATTTAATTATTTGTTAAACTGTGTGGAAATTGCACTAACCCAGTGTTGAAGGAGAATGAGGTGTTGGATGTCTTACCTCCTGCCATGCTAGTGAATCAGGTTCAGGAATAGGTTTGGTTTTTTGGCGGGCTGGTCAGGGGAAGCAGAAATGAGCATCCATTGATGGTTCTCCTGCTTCTAGGTTGCGGGGGGGGGGGTGAAGCATGCTCCACTCAGTGTGGTTGCCACTTAGTGGTTCCTTCTTCCACAATGGCAGATCAAATGTATTAGCTGGGCAAAATGTATGAATATGGCTTTGACAAAAATATAAGAAAACTCCACAATTTTCACACAAGTTCATGAAACTTACCTTTAATTACTGATTTTATGCTGTAATCCCTGGCTGCTAATAACTTGGCAACCCATTTTATTTGTTTATTTTATTTATTGAGTACTAGGATTGAAATATCTTTGAACCAGGGGTTCATTTGCAAAGGTTCCGCATTGAGAGAAAAACAGGGGTACAGTAAAATGGGTACAAAGCAAGGTGGTTACAAACACCTGAATATCTATACAATGGAGTAACAATCATTTAGGGTAACAAAGTAAACAAGCATGATACAAGAATTACACTTTCAGTTAGGTAGTCTGCATTGAGAGAAAAACAGGGTTACAGTAAAATGGGTACAAAGCAAGGTGGTTACGAACACTTGAATATCTATACAATGGAGTAACAATCATTTAGGGTAACAAAGTAAACAAGCATGATACAAGAATTACACTTTCAGATAGACAGTCAGAGTTGCACCTAGTCAATAATGTGCTGGGGGGGGGGTGGCAGCAAGTGCAGGCAGGTGATGTAGAGGCAAAGAGGAAGAGGGAGCAAGAGCAAGAGACTAGACAGTTAACATACACACAGACTCATTTTTAGAGTCAGTGAAGCTACCAAAATTGATGATATTGATAATATTCTCTTCTCTAGATTTCTAGGTAATCTTTCTATTGAAAATTTATATCACAAACACAATAGATGGATCCAGCATTGCACAAACGTATATCAAAATGTGAACCAGCCAGTTACAGTCAATACAACATCAACAATGTAAACAAACATCTCATTTTGGGCCATAAATATGACCGTGTATTGTAGTGTGGAAGCTGGTGATAAGGCGTTGACTGACTTAATCGATTGCCTCAGTCAGGGAGGAAGGAAGTCCTCGCTACCCAGGGTCTCTGAAGGGGATAGGAGATTTCAGGAGAACTATGTTCAACAAATAGCAGTGGATGAGTCAGTGCCTTTAATTGGTTGTTCCCACATGACTCCTTCATTGGAGGAGCTTCCCTGATAGTGTAAAGAAAGTAGCACTCCATATAGGGGCTAGAAATTCAGACAGTTTAGAAGATGTTTTGCAAGGAGTGGCCTAGCTTGGGGGTGAAGCTCTGTACTGATTAACCAATTCCTGCCATAGAGGTTTGGCTTGAGATTATGCAGGGGTTCAGTGACATCAAGGTGCATCAAGAAAGCTGTCCAGATATCATGGCACTTATCCAGTGTATTACTACTTAACTAAGAAAGCCTTTCAAATTTGGTTAGCTGAGTCTGATGCATGAGTATTTCATTAAATGAGGGTACCTCCAAAGTGCACCTGCACCTCATTAGGAAGTGCTTTGCTTCCATTGACACAGCAACTACTGATTTTAGTGTCCTAAGACTCGATTCCAAGACAGTGTACGCTGGCGCAAGCTGAGTTACGCTAAACCCCATGGTGCAACTCATGACTTGTGCCATGTGTTACGCTGTTCCCTATTCCAAAAAGTACCTTGCACCATGTTGGCTGTGGGCTATGCCAACCATGGGATATGCCACCCACTACACTGAAACCCCCAACAACATGGCACAAAGGTGGGTTACGGCAGCAGCTGCACCCTATTCCAGAAGGGCAGCTGCTGTAACCCACTACCGCAATTCCAGGAGCCACACTGGAGGAGCTAACTTAGAACATCTCAGAGATGCTCTAAGGGGCATCCATCAGTGCCATTTGATGGATACCCACTCTGCAGCACTGCTGCAAAGATCCCACTGTGCTCCCCGTGCCCCCATGAATATGACCATGCCACTCACCCCCCAAATGTCGGGGACCCCCAGAGGTCCATTCTCCACTGTACCCCCCAGACTCCTGTGCCACCTGTCCAGTCCCCCATGCCCCCTGGTGTGTGCTGTGGTGTTCTGGGGTTGGGGGCTCTGGGGGGGGCAGTCTGCAGTGGGCTGCAGCTTGCGACATACAGAGCTATTAAGCCATGTCAGTGGCTTTAGCCTATGCATGTCATAAGTTGCACATCGTAAGTGCTGGGATCATGCTGCTCTTAGAATACCGTGCAGGCTCTTCAGCATAGCAGCAAATGTCGCAACTTGCATATGCTTGTGAGATGTGACATTTGTCATGGAATTAGCCCCCTTATCATTAGGTATGGGGCTCTGTCTGGAAAACCCTGAAGGAGTAGTTTTGGGGACATATCTATAGGCTGTGACAGGACACAGGTCAAGAATTGTGTAACTTGCAGCCAAAAGGGTTGCACCAGTGGGCATTGTCAGATGGTATGGCATAGGTCCCCTCCAGTGGACCTGTATCTCCAGCTGTTTGAGCTGGGAATACATTTGGCTGAATGCAGCACCATTAGTGTGTGGTGCCATTGATGGAGTCAGTCTGACTTTGGGTCCCTTAAGTTAGTATGGGCTATCCTCCAACAGGCTGTCATGTCTATCTCTGTGTCTGGGTTGGCTATTCTTCTTGCACACTGGTCTTGTGCTTTAAGTTTCTGGTCAGGGATACTGTTCTATAGATGCTGGTATATGCAGCCCACCCTCCCTCTGGTTGCCTTGAGCCAGCCAGGCAGATAATGCTTTGGACAGATTCATCAACCTTCTTGAGGTGGTTTAATGTCAAGCCTAATGTGCGATAGGTTTCTAAATGGTTCCACAAATCTGCTTTGACAAGCTGATACCTTTGCTGAAGTCCTTGGAAGGAATCCAAGGAGGTGGATCCAGTTCTGAGCAAGTCCCTTACCATGTGGATCCGCTTGCCTTCCCTGTTCTCCTATTTCACTGGGATTCTCCCTGTTTTAATATTGGGATTGTCCCATATGGGAGCAAGGGCAGGGTGTGCCAAGATATGGCCCAATTTGCACTGCACCTGCTTCCAGATTGTCACTGACTGCCCCATGGTTGTGTCAGGAGGTTTAAACCTCACTCTCAGGTTCTTGGCGATATTGGGAATGCAAGTAATCACAGACATGTTGCATTAGAGTAATAAACTTGTTTATTACTACCAAAAGGATAAAATCACAGTTGCCCTAAGCAGTTCTTACCAATACAAACCGGGAGCCAGTGTTAAGTGTTCCTTATACCTCGAGGTTTCTTTGTGTCTTTTGGGATCTCCGAGGTACAAGACTTAGTGACTCACAATTTATACCTACGACAATTACTATGGTTACTGTAAGATAGAAACATTTCTAGTTACAGAGATGAGCCCTATTGGCTAAATTAAAGGAGGCTCCACGGTCCAAGATAACATTATACAATTTTGTAGTAGTCATCAGTTTGTGAAACAAAAGAGTACTTATACAGAGTCTTACATAACTCTGTGTAGTAGTACAAATCACGGAAAGGTGGCAATGCCGACTTATATATCATAATTATTCCAAGGACACAGGTGTCCTAACATCTTATAAGTAAGAAATACACAGAAAATACATAGAAGAATATATATGTATTAGTAAGCAAAGTGTATTACAATAACATGCATACATATCCTGACATCTACTCTTATATGGTAGATGCCCTTAGCCCTATATGTTAATACAACATATAGCTAAGCACTAGCTGTCTACAGTGTACCAATAAGGGTGCAGAGATCTCGTGTAACAGTTGGGTGTGAGCTTGAGAATTTAATCTGAGATGAAAATATACAGGTTGCATGAGCCCCTCCCTTGATTTAAAAGGCTTTGATTCTGAGCTTCAGTGGGGGCACCTGGCATGGGTGCTCTATCCGTTTAAGAGCCTGAGCAAACTGGAAAGCCCAGAAGTATGCATTTTAACCAGGCATCCTCCCTTGCTCCAATCTGAAATAAGTTTTGCATGGTTGAATCTGGGCTGCCCACCCTCCCACAGGAAGTTGCTGATCATTTTATCCATGACCTCAGACCACTTGTTAGGAATGTGAATATAGCAAAGTGGGCTGAAAGGTGGAATGGCTTTGTGGCTATGACTGTTTTAATTGCCTTGACTTTCCATGCCATGAGAAATTAAAGTGATTTCCACCTATCACATTCTGTGTGTAACTCTGCCATGTGTGGTGTGAAGCTGAAGTCACACATTTTTGTGGTCCTGGGAGAGATGTTGATGCCCAAATACTTGATCATTTCTTCAGTCCATGGCAGGCCTAGGAGTTACATCATGGAGGACACACAGTGATGATTCAGGGGGTGGAATTTTGGATTTTGACCAACTGATTTTAAGGCTAGAGATGGTGGAAAAGGAGCTGATGAAAGACAGGAGTGGGGTTGTAGAACTAGGGGCATGATCTGTGAGCAGAGGCAGATTATCTGTATCTAGCAGAGTTTTGTGCTGCTGTTTCCCCACTTTGATGCCATGGATCAGATGGTCTTCATGGATTGCTGTATGGACAGAAATAAAAATGAGGGGCGAAAGTGGGTATCCCCGATGCATCCCCTTTTCCAGCGGGACAGAATCAGAGATGATGGAGTTAGTAAGCACCCTTAGCATAGGGCTAGAATTTATGATCTTTATGCTGGTAAGAAAGCAAAGGATAAACCAATTTGCTCCAATACTTTGTAATTATACCCGCACTCTAATGAGACAAAGGCATTCTCAAAGTCTATGGCTATGGCTGCAGCTACAGTGGGGGCACCTATTGCCAAATGGATCAAATTTATTAGATTATGTACATGATTGGAGCCGAGCCTTTCCCAGATAAACTCCACCTAAGATGGATGGTTCAGGAATGGCAGCAGTGATTCCAATCTCATGGCCATGGCTTTGGCGAATACCTTGCTATTCACTGTGATAAAGGAGATAGGTCTGTAGCTAGCCATATCTGTGGAGTCTTTGCCCTTTTTAGGGAAAGCAGTGATGGTCACTGTTCTCATGGTTTGCAGAAAGGTAACTGTAGTCATTGATTCTTGATACAATAGCAGTATTGGGGAAATTGTACAAGGGAGGAGTTGTAGGAGTTCAGTAAGGAAACCATCCCTTTCAGGCACCTTCCAAGGGTTAAGTGCTTTCAGAGCTGTTTCAGTCATGCTTGTGATGACTGAGACATCCAGTGCTTCAGCATGTTCAGTCCAGAGCTTAGATAATTGAAGGGGTTTCAGGAAGCTCCTATCTGAGAGGCAGTTGAGAATGAGGATGAGCTGTACAGGGCATGTATAACTCTTTCATTAGGTTTGTAATATTGTCCTCTTCAGTATAAATCTTCCCCAAGGTGTCCTTAAGTCTAGCAATATGGCACTCAGTCTGCTGTTTTTTTTAATGGTAGACCAGGACCTTGGTGCCTCCTTCTCCACCCTCCCAATACCTATGATGGAGACTCATCAGTACAAGGACCTTTCTAGCTAGGAGGGAGTCTAGAATTTCTGCTTGGAAGGGGTGGGGCTGGTAAAACCCCTTGGTAGAAGCTTGGACTCTGCTTCTTTTAGCTTTACTATGGACTCCAGAGTTGTCACTTTGGACTTTCTCCTTTCTCCAGCATGTAGTGTACCCACTTATCTGCCCCCTCACGGTGGCCTTAAAGGCTTCCCATAAAGTACTCACAAATGTTTCACCTCTATCATTAATATGGAAGTAAGCCATGGCTTCTTCCTGTATCCAGGATTTAAATTTCTGGTCATTCATTAACAATGGGTCCAGCCAACAGAAAGGGGATTTTGTGGATGCCGGAACCCATGACATGTTCACTTGTAATAGGGCATGGTCCAAAATTATGCGTGGCTGGATAATAGCTTCTGTTATTATGGGAAAGATGATTTAGGAGACTAGTCAGATGGCCAGCCTGCTGTAAGACTGATGGGCAGCTGAATAGCAGGTGTAATCTGGGGTCCTGGGGTTGCATAGATGCCAGACAGCAGAGAGTTCCTAGTCTGTAATTCAGACCTAAACTGCCTTCACCACCTTTGGGTGGGGATCTGCTGTTTCATAGCTGCAGTCCACCAAGTGGTTGAGCACCAGGTTGAAATCACCTCCCAGAAGGATAAAGACATTGCCATTATTGAACTGCACTATTTGACCAGCTATCTTGTGGAAAAATTAGGGTGAATCTTCATTGGGTACATATAGGTTACCCAGGACAAGGGGCCCGAGGTAGTGTTTACTAGTGGTAGGACCCATCTACCATCTGGGTCTGCTGTAATCTTTTGCACTGTCCAGTACAAGGATTTCTGTATGAGAATGGATGCACCCCATTTTTTGACTTTTAGATGAGCTGGGTCAATCCACCCCTACCCACTCCCTCTGCAGTTTCTTTGCATCTAGGGTCAGAAGTTGAGTTTCTTGCAAAAGGGCCATTTGAGCACATAGCCTCTTAAGGTATGTTAAGTCTTGCTTCCTCTTCATCAGTGAGTTCATCCCACACACCTTCCAACTATGGAGTATTAAGTCTGCAATTAATATGAGTGAGGTAAAGATGCATGGTTAGATGATGATCAGATGAACGGGAAGGAAGGACCTCAAAGGGTCAGGAAACAATGGAAGTTGTTGCAGCTAAACATCTGTCCCAGCAGTTGTTGGGGAGCCCTAGCAATGCTAACATAACTGAGAAGTTGTGTCATGGCCATGGCGCCCAAGAGGGCATTTTCCCCCCAAAATCATGACACGCCACTACAACATAGGAAAAGTAATGCATTTTTTTATAATACAAATTCTGGATCCAAAATCCATGTACCCCTTTTTTACAGTCTTTTTTTTGGGGAGGGTGTCTGGGAAGGACCCAGCATGGATCTTTTTTCCCCTTTGTTTTCCTTTTTTTTCCAGCCGTCTGGCTGGAGAAATCCAACCCACTCTGGGACATGTGCAAAGAGCTTTTTTTTAGTGTGGTCCCTCTTCACTGGCCATGCATTTACCTGCCTCTCTGTGCACAGCTTTTATGTCAACCTGCCTCACATGCAGATGGCCCACATGCACATTGAAGCAGGTGAGTTAGTATCACATCACATTGCTCGGAGAGTCACAATTTTGCAAGGAAGGCAGGAAGAAGCTACCAGTTAAAAAAAGCCATTAAATAGGACCTAAAATCTGGAAAGGTGAATGAGAGAGGGCCCCAGAGTGTCCCACAGTCATAGCAGGTGAGTCAGTTTCACATCACCAGCTCAGAGAGTCGCAACAAGGAAGGCAGTAAGATGAAGCTACCAGTCAAAAAAAGCTGTTAAATAGGCCCATAAAAGCCAGAAAGGGGAAACATAGACAGAGCGAGCCCAGCTAGTTTCCCAAAATAATAGCAGGTGAGTCTATCACCACCTCTGAGAGTCGCAACAAGGAAGACAGGAAGGAGAAACTACCAGCAGTACCACATTGAAAAAAGCTGTTAAATAGGCCTTAAAAAGCCAGAAAGGTGAAGAAGAGACTATTAGCCCCATCCGCAGTGCTCTGTAGTCATAGCAGGTTAGTTGGTATCACATGACATCGCCACTAGGGATGGGTGAACTGGTTCATCCATAATACAGACTGACCTGAACATGCCAAAGTGTTCATAAATGAACAGCTTCCAAACACTTTTGGCTGTTTAGATCAGTTCAGATGGCTGTTGTATCATGGGAAATGCAGCACAAGAAGTGCCAGAGCAGGAGGAACCCACAGGAGGGAGCATAGACAAGACTCTGGTTCCTCACTGGATGTCTGAACTGTTTATCTCTCTCTAAGATGGCACCTGATTGGGATGCTGCTCCAGCAACCCACATGGTAAACCTTAGAACTATGCAGAGGAATCGAGACAGAAAAGGAGTAGCAGCTTTTGTAGGTTGCTTCATGCTGCATTGTATTCTGTGTGCTTGACTTGTTCTGCTTGTGGGGTTTTTGTTTGCCCCTTGGGCAACAGAGGAAGAAGTCTACTCTAAAAAAATGACACACACGCTAAACAAAAACAAAACAAGTGAGGGGAAGTTGGGGTGGAGAGTAGGGAACTGGGAGTCGGGGACTCGTGGAGGACTAAGCAGAGGACTGGGTGTGAGATTCTGGGATTAGGGTGATGAGGGGAGTAGTTATTATTGGGAGAGGAGATTCGGGGAGGGAAGGAGGAACTTGGAGGAGAGTGGGGCAGCTTGTTGGGAGAAAGAACTTGAAGACAGAGTGCTGCAGACAAGAAAGATGAGAACAAGAGATTGAAGAGAGACTTCCCTATTAAGAGCCAGAGCCAGACAGCCTTTTTTTTTGTGTAGTAGTCTAACAGAAGGGGTGAAGTCTGTTGAACTGTGCCAGTATGCTACCCAATACCACACCACTTCCACTTAGCCTTCTTGCTGTTTGCCCAATTGCCTTCCAACAACAAGTCAGCTCTCTCAGTTCTTCTGCCTGTGTTCAGTCACTTCAGTGGGGATTTCTATTTTTTATTTTTATAATATACGATCTGTGTGTGAAATAAAAAATCTGCCAGACAGTTGTCAGTGCACCAATGCCACTCCTTGCATACTGTGTGACCCTCCCCAAGAAGTCAGTGATCTGTCATCTTCCTCCCTGTGCTTGCTCAGTGGGATATAAGTTTTGGCTCAGTAGGCAGGGCATTCCGTTACATCACATGGAATAAATAAAAAAAATCCTTGAAGGGAAAAAGTACTGTCAGAGAGGGTTAGGCCAGGCAGGGTCCATAAATCAGTATGGGTAGCAGCAGTGCCTGCAGCATAACCTTTAGCATAAGTGGTGTGTGAAAATAATTCTGTGTGTGTGTGTGTGTGTGTGTAATAAAATCCACCAGCCAGTCATCAGTGCACCAGTGCAACTTCTTGCAAACTGTGTGACCCCCCAAGAAGTCAGTCATCTGTGATTTTCCGCTCTGTGCTACCTCAGTTGGGTGTAAGCTTTGGCTCTCTGGGCCTGGCATTCCAGCACATCACGTGGAATAAATAAATAAAAAATCCTTGAAGGAAAAAGTACTGTGTCAGAGAGGGTTAGGCCAGGCAGGGCCCTTGAATCTGTGTGGGTAGCAGCAGTACCTGCAGCATTGCCCTTAGAATAGGTGGTGTGTGAAATAAATTCTGTGTGTATGTGTGTGTCAAATAAAATCTACCAGCCAGTCATCAGTGCACCAGTACCACATCTTGCATACTGTGTGACCCCCCCCAAGAAATCAGTCATGTGTCATTTTCCTCCCTGTGCTCGCTCAGTGGGGTATAAGCTGTGGCTCAGTGGGCAGCGCATTCCATCACATCACATGGAATAAATAAAAAAAAAATCCTTGAAGGAAAAACATACTGTGTCAGAAAGGTTTAGGCCAGGCAGGGTCCCTGAATCTGTGTGGGTAGCAGCAATATCTGCTGTATCGCCCTTAGTATTGGTGGTGTGTGAATCAAATTCTGTGTGTGTGTGCCTATCATCAGTGCACCAGTGCCACTTCTTGCATATTATGAGACCCCCCCCCCAAGAAGTCAGTCATCTCTCATCTTCCTCCCTGTGCTCGTTCATTGGGGTATAAAATTTGGCTCAGTGGGCAGGGCATTCCATCACATCACGTGGAATAAATAAAAAAAAACATGTCCACCTTTTGACCCTGAACAAGAGGCAGAATAGCATTATGAGTACTCTAGAAAATAGTAAAGCAAAAACTGTGGGCAATGGAAGTAATAAATGTTAAAAAAGTTTATTCAAGAGCCCAGAAAGAAGTTGTCCAAAAAGTAAAGTACAACAACAGCAAGCACCACAGTCTGTGGAAGGGGCTGAACTAAATGCTACTACTATCCATGATCAGGCTAACTCTTAAAATACTGAAAACCCAGCAAGGGTTGGTTGACTGTCTATGTCAGAAGGGTTCAGTAGTTCAACCAATGAGCCAGCAATTGCCCCAGATTTCTAAATTCCAAAATGTAATCTAGAAATAGTTCAGCAATCAATTATTTATAAGGGTTCCCTTGAGTGGAATAAACTACCAGTAAACATCAAAAGTATTAAGGGCAGAAATTTGTGGATGAGGATTAAGATCTGGTATAGGAAGTTTGCCACTAGTTCTAGACCATGCTGTTCTACTTGAACTTGTTGAAATCTAATTTTTAGGCCTTCCTTTCTTTTATTTGCCTGAAACTCTGATTGAGTGAGTTATTTTACTTGTATTCACAATGATGGACTGTATGTACTTATTTATTGTATTATATGTTATTCTTTGCAGTTGTGATTAATCAGTGTTTCAATTCATGGGACCTCATTGCAAATGAGCAAAAGCTCAACCGAGTCAATCCTAATTCATATAACTTTGTATGTTCATATAACTTTGTATGCATATAACTTGTATGAATAAGATCTATAATGAAAATTAATGAAATGAATGAAGTGTCAAAAGACAGTGGCAATAGCATGTCATCTGAGACAAAAAAGGCAAAAATAAAGAGTATTCCAATTGTACATGAAGTTAAAGCACTTACAAATACAACTCAGTGGAGTTGCTTGATTTGCAACACATGCATATCGAATAACTCAGTCTGTGACTGCAAATGTTAGCTCTACTGAGTCTGAAAATGATGATGTTGACGACTGATCGTGGTGAGACTGATGACGATGAGCTTGTGACTTTACCTGTAGCTATGTCTCATTCTGGTTCTGACAGTGACAATGTAGATAAAAGTAATGACAGTAATAGAGTGTCAAAAGGGAAAAAGAAAAAGTCAAAGACACAAACCACACAAAGTGAAACTAAGTCTGACAGTAGTGCTGATAAGCATGGCATTGATGCTGCAGAGGATTCTATGATTGTCTCACCTGATGAACCTGAGTACTCAACTGATATGTCTTTCCTACATAAACCCAGCATCTCAACTCCTAGTCCTACTAGGGTCATTATTAGACATAGACAGTCCACCTCTATTGTTCGGAATCATTTTTATATAAACCACAAGGATGCTTGCCAAGCTTTATGTGTGCACTGCAACACGTGTTAGTAGGGGAAAAATAAAGGGCATCTTGGAACCACAACAATGATGTGATATCTTTCATGAATTCACCCTATCATTGTATATGGTTCAAAAAAACAGTCTGACATTGATGGTTGGAAATCTAGCAGGGCTCCTGGTGAACAGGAACATTCCAAACAGCGGGAGATGAGCACCAAGCAAGATCCAAAGTCCTTTTTCACCTCACAGTCACAGTCATGATAATTCTGTAAGGTCCTCTGTTTTACCAGACGTGTCATGTAGTTGTACAACACCTCCAGTCAAATGTAACTTTACTGACCCCCCGATAAGAGACAATTGAAGTTAAAAGAAGTTTTTTGAAAGAAAATCTAAATATTCATGAAACCATCCCATAGCACTGACAATAAATCATAAAATAGCACAAATGATGGTACTTGATTTGCAGCTATACTCCATTTTGGAAGATATGTGTTTCAGAAGGCTTATGGAATACTTAGAGCCACGATATTTAATGCCAAGTAGAAAATACTCAGTAACCGCTGTGCCCAGCATATATGAAAGCTTAGTAGTTCAAGTAAGGCATGCTGTCCAAGAGGCTGAGGACAACGTAGTTTACTTCACTACTGATATGTGGACCAGCAGCCAAACCATTGTCTATCTTTCTCTTACTGAACACTGGGTCAGTAATGCGGGCAACTCATCATCATCCTCACATAATAGTCTGTCTGCTATCACTTCAATCAGTACTACTGCTACTGCTACTGTCTCTCAGAGCTAAAAAAAACTGTCATGTTTCAGAAATTGCCATTTCTCCATGTATGTCACTTTCAATACACACGAACAGCACAGCACATTCAGCAAGAACTGGCAAGACTATTTACTGCTTGGGTCACTTCACAGGGTTAGAAAGTTGTGTTTTTGTTGCTAACAATGATTCAAATATTAAAAAAAGCACTTCTCGATGGCAACTACGTACATATATGCTATTTTTGCCCATTGTCTTAACCTAATCATTCTGTGTTTCCTGGGTAATACTAATGACTGTCAAGTATCAACCACTGTGGTTACAGTGCCTAAAGTGTGTGGCCACTTCAACAGTTTAGTAAAAGCCAGTGACATCCTTCCTGACATCCAGAAGAACAAAGGTCTTCCTCATATGCAGCTTGTTCAGGATGCAGCAACAAGGTGGAATTCAACTTACTTTATGATTGAATGTATCCTTGAACAAAAGGTAGCTATCACTGAGTATATCATGTACAATGATATCGGGGAGGGCATTGTACTCTATTCTACTCAATGGTCTCTGCTGGAACAATTGTGTCACATTCTGAAACCATTCATGAGTGCTACAAAAGAGGTCAATGCAGAAAAGGCATCCCTTAGCCAAGTTATTCCACTCATTCTACCTCTCAAAAATAGGTTGGAGAAAATGAGGAGTAACTTAGATACAGTATGAACTAATCTTTAGTCAATAACATGCTTATCAGTTTTAGCAATGATGAGAAATTATCAGCCATGACACGAAGCATGGAGTATCTCTTGGCAACATTGCTAGATCCATGTTTCCAGAACAGACACCTTCCTGATGTGGTTTCTGATGATATGGAGGAGTTGAACTATAGGTAACTTTTAAATGATGCAGTAGATGAGGTTTCATTTGGAGGACTGGCAAGCAGTACTACAATAACAGCACCTCACATTCAAAAGATTGCTCCAAAAACCAGTACAGAAGTAGACAATGAGGAGGATGACATTTGGTGTCAGCTGCAGGACATTGAAATTCCACAAGGAGAAAATGCATGTTCAGTAGTAAGCGTGGTAGATGCATATCTGTCTGAACTCAACATTAGTATTAAGGATGACCCATTAGCTTACTGGCAAGAGAAAAAAAAAACATGCTGGCCAAAGCTGGCGACCCTGGCTTGTAAGTATTGTGGATATCCACCCTCCAGTGTCTGTTCTGAGCATTTATTTAGCTCTGCTGGGAATGTTGTGACTGATAAATGAACAAGATTAACACCAGCCAATGTGTAGAAACTAACATTCTTGAAGATTATTTTGCAAAATTTTGGCTACATATATGATACTGATCTTGAAGAAGATGACACTGACAGCAGTACCTGTGCTGCAGCTGTGGAGTGACACATCAGCTTTTAATTTTGAGGCTGGACTGCTTAAAAGTAGAGATCTGGGACTTTTCTGCCTTTCAACTGCATCACCGTTATCCTGGGGGTGGGTGGGATGTGCAGCCAGTATATCATGTCATCATGTACTGGTAGCAACTGTGGCAAACAAGTCCCTGATCTCACACACTGTCACGTTTTTATTCTGATGAGATCATTTATTTTATTCTGTAATGTACCTAAGAATAATTATTTTTTATATAACCATAGCTCTGTTTTCCCCCTGATAGTAGTGGTAGTAGTAGGAGTGTTGGAGAGGTCACTTTGGACTGCCTGGTGCTCTTGTTCTTTCATATTACTTCATGTTGTGTTCCATACCAAGACCCGTTACTATGTTAAATAATAGGAGATACAAGAAACACACTGACCCCTTCTTCAAAAATTCAGACTCAGAAGACTGGTTATAAAAAGTAGAGATTTGGGACTTGCCTGCATTTTAACTGCAACATCGTCATCCTGGGGTAGGTGGGAGGTGCAGCCAGTACATCACATCATCATGTACTGGTAGCAACTGTGGCAGACAATTCCCTGATCTCAAACATGGTCACTTTCTCATTCTGTCAAGATCATTTATTTTATTATCTAATGCACCTAAGAATAATTATTTCTTATATAACCATAGCTCTGTTATTTTCCCCATGATAGTAATGGTAGTAGTAGAAGTGGTGAAGTGGTCACTTTGGACTGCCTGGTGCTCTTCTTTGACAGTGCTTCACATTGTGTTCCATACCAAGACCAGGTGCTATGCTAAAATAATTGGTAACATTCAAAAAAACACACTGACCCCTTCTACAAAAAGTCAGGCTCTGGAGACTGGTTAAAAACAAAGATAGAGATCTGGGACTTACCTGATTTTTTTTGGACCGCAACATCGTCATCCTGAGGGTGGGTGGGAGTTGCAGCCAGTACATCACATTATCATTATACTGTTGCAACTGTGGCAGACAAGACCCTGTTCTCACACACACACAGTCGCTTTGTCATTCTAAGAAGATCATTTACCTAAATGCACACAATTAAATAACCACATTGATAAATGTTGCTAGCTCTCTTTTTTCCCCTGGTAGTAGTGGTAGTACTACTACAAAGCACAATTATTTAACTACACTATTATTCCCTTCTAAACAAACTCTGGTCAGAGCTGATATGGCTGTGGAAAGCTTTTAGGAGTGGCAAGAGTGCTGAAAAAAGAATATGTGGTGCTCTTGTTGCACAGGGGGTCAGAAGCAGCTACATGAAGAGAAGGTGGGGATGTGACTGATGTCTGTATAAGACACTCATGAGATTGAACCTAGAATACTGCATCCAGTTCTGAAGGTCCCATCTGAGTAAAAATCATAGACAAGGTGGAGGTGGTACATTGGCGGGCAACCACAATGGTGCAGGGCATATGGGATAAGACCTATGAGGAAAGATTAACCAAGTCAATATTTAAAATATTAATTTCATTTGAGTAAAGCATTTAAACCATTTTAAATATTGAATTTAACAAGATATGCCAGTTGAGATTCAATATATGCTATATCAAATCTCAACTGGCATATCCTGCAAAATATTACTCTGTGTGTGTGTATGTGTGTGTATGTGTGCGTGCAGTGTGTGTGTGTGTGTTTGCTGTATATAATAAACTATGTCTGAGACATTGCTTATCAGACAGCATCTTAAGAAGTTAAAAAAGCATTGAATCTCAACTGGCAAATCCTGTAAAATGTCACTTATGGTGTGGTCATGTTTTACCCATTATTCCTAATGAATTTGCACAATGCAGATCTGTTCAGAGGCAGGTTTAGTGCAGTCTTCCTTTTACACATTTTTACAATGTGTTTTCCTAGAATATGTTTGCTGATTGCTGTGACAGAGTGGACTAGGACTCTGTCCCATTTGTTATGGAAAGCGTTTGAATGCAGGGATCTGTTCTAGTCTCGCCTTGTCTGTCTGGTTTGAGATTATTACAAAACGCTATTGGAAGTTCAAGAGGTTACCTGATTTCAATTTTTAAGCCTTTTGCAGAAGAGCTGTGGAGTTGGGGCCTCAGCTGCGGCACACTGTGTTCTTCCAGCACCTGCCTGAAACGTACAAGAACAGGATACTAGTGAAGAATGGGGGTTGGAAGGACTTATAAGAGAGCTGTGCTGCAATTACTGAGAAGAGAGAAAAGAGACACAGAGATTGATGGAAAACTCTGATGGATGTTCTCTATTTTATTTTGCCTTTATAAATAGTTATACTGAACACATTTATTGTTTTTATGTTACTGCTAGTGTAAATAAATATTTTTGGTGAATTCTACAACTGTTCCTGGTTTTCCTATGTTTTCTGACCAGTGCTTCGATGACAGATGGTGTCAGCCTAAGTAGGATTTATGCCATGCAAACTCTAAGCCAGGAGTTTTGTGCATGAGTACTGGACCTAGTACCAGGAGCACAGAGAAAGGGATGGATTTGGCAGCAGCATGTCCAGGAGTAGTTACCAGGAGAATGGCAGCTAAACTAGCAAAGACAGAAGCTGAAGCTGAGATTGTACAGCCAGCACAAGTTATGGAAAAAGAACAGGCAGTGACTGAACTTGAAAGCCTGATGGACTTTTTCAAATGGTGGGCTATACAACAAACAGAGATGGAGCAGCAGAGGGTAGCACATGAGGTTGGTGCCCGAAAGATGGCACTGTCCAAAATGGTGATGTGATGTGGGCTGAAGCCTGAAAGGTGAGGGAGCAGGGAGGGTGACCCTAGCCACATGATGTCGCTATAAGTACATGCACGTGGGGGGGAGCAAGCACGGTGAGCGTGGCCTGGGAGGGGGTAGAGGGGATGTAGGGGTGGCACTGTGTTCAGCTGCCAAGCTGTGCCACGGTGTTGGGGGTTGGCCTCTGCTTGCAATGCTGGGGTTCCGGGTTCGGGCCTGGGTCCAGGTGCTACTGCCTCTTTGTTGTGCCCGGCCCAAACATTATTTCTATTTTGCTTTTTCACCCCTCTAACATGCACCCCCCTGGAGTTGAGAATCCTTAAGTAGGGAGGTGCAGGGGTGAAGCCCCCTGGTTGAACAGGGTGTGGGGGTGCAGTCCCCCCACAGAAAGCAAAGTACAGAAATCCCCAGCACCGTTCTTCCATGTGCCAAGGATGTCAGGGTGGCAAAATTGTTTTCGCCCCTCTGACGTGCGATAATGCGAGTAGCTGTTTGGCACTTGCTATTATCACATTAAACTGCAGCAGAAGAGGGGAGGAAAGATATGCAGCAACTGGAGCAGCAGATGAGAGAAAAGATGCAGTGACAGGAGCAGCGATGGCTGGATGCCTTGCAAGCTATCAAAGGCAGAAGATCTGGCACACATCCAGATGAGCAACAAAACACAGGCAACTTAAAAGCCATTAAACTTACTAAATTGTGTCCCTCAGATGATATCGAGGCGTACCTGACAACTTTTGAAAGAGTTGCCACAGCCTACCAATGGCCACAGCAGCAATGGACAATCAGACTGGTACCCTATCTGACAGGGAAAGCCCAACTTGCCTACAGCAATATGTACACTGCACAGTAAGAAATCTATGACCTGGTGAAAAGCGAAATCCTGAAAAGGTATGACATCTCCGGAGAGACCTACAGTCAGAGATTCCAATCTCTGAGGTACGACTCAGCCGACAATCCTCGAGAAGCAATCACCTGACTCAGAGAACTCCAGTTAAAATGGTTCCAACCAGAGAGCAAAACTGTGCCACAGATCATTGACACGTTTGCCATGGAGCAATTAATCAACATTCTGCCTACTGATGCGCAGCTTTGGTTAAGGGAACACTGACCAGAGAGTGGGAAAAAGGCTGTTCCTTTGACTGAGGACTACCAAATGGCCAGACAGACACAACGGTAGTGAGGTAACAGCCAAGCACTGTTAAGACACTCTTTTTCCCATTTAAACTCCAAGTCTGATAAGAACTTTGGTAGGGGTAACAAATCTGTGCCTAAATATGTTATGTACTATAACTGTAATAAGCCAGGCCATATTGCAAGGAACTGCCATAGTAATGAGAGTGGCACTGAAGCAGATTTGTCCTTGACAAATTGTTGCAAGTACTTAACAGATGTAAAGGTGGGGGATAAGATTGTAAAAGAACTCATTGATTCGGGAAGCAGACAGTCCCTAGTGCATGATGAAGTGCTGGGAAAACACTGTGTAAAAGGACCAAGTACTGGTGTCATCTGCATCCATGGGGACACTCGATACTATCCCAGCACTCAAGTGACTCTGACCATTAAGGGTGTGTCACACCAAATGAAAGTGGGGGTAGTACCTAAGTTACCTATACCTGTGATTACTGGAAACGACGTTCCAGGATTTACTGAGTTAATCAAAGAAGAAGTAAATCCTGATGTTTCAGCAGCTGTGGTGACAAGAGCTCAGGCAAAGAAAATTTCCAATGCTGGGGACTCTTTTCCTTTCCCCAACTTTGATTCAGACTTGTTTGAGCATAGCTCCAAGATCTAGAAATCCAGGAAAGAAAGATGATGCTTGAAGAAACTGTGGCAACAAATGACTGATGGACATAAGGGGTTAACATATGAAAATGCTGAAACTAAGTTGATAACTGATTGTGATTTTCTTTCAGAGCAAGCTAACAATGTTTCTATCCAGGGTTATTTTAAGCAGCTGGGGGTAAAACCAAAACAAGGTGGACCAATGTTTAAGAAAATGTAATGGGTTACTGTACAGAGTTTAAGTTAAACCTCAGACACAGGAACAGATAGAACAATTGGTTATACCACAGAAGTATTGAGCAGAGTTGTTACAGATAGCACATGATAGTCCTATGGCTGGTCACTCAGGGGAGGGATCACACCTTGCCAGATTGCTGTATAGATTTTACTGGCCTGGAATTCATGAAGATGTTGCTACCTATTGTGATTTGTGTGCTGAGTGTCAGAAAGTAGCCCCAGTCACTAGAAAAGACAAGGTGTCCCAGATGCCCCTACCCTTGACAGATGTGCCTTTTGAAAGAATTGGGAATCATAGAGGAGTCGAGGAGTCCTTGGTCATCTCCAATGGTAATTGTAAACAAAAATGAAGGGGGTGTTAGAATCTGCCTTGATTTTAGGAAACTTAATCAAATGTCAGAATTTGACAGTTATCCTAGGCCCAGAATAGATGATTTGGTAAACAGACTAGGGAGTGCAAAGTATATCTGTACCCTCAATCTCACAAAGGGTTACTGGCAAATCCCTTTAGTTAAAGAATCCAGAGATAAAACTGCATTTGCCACTCCTGTTGGATTCTATCAGTTCACCACCATGCTCTTTGGTTTACATGGTGTGCCAGCTACATTCCAGTTGTACATGGATGTAATTTTATCCCCCACACACTGGTTATTGTGCTGCATACATAGATGACACCATGGTGTACAGTCCAGACTGGAAAAGCCACCTGGAGCACCTACAAGAAACTATCAAAAGCTTTCAAAAATGCAGGTCTGACTATTAATCCTAACAAATGTGCATTGGGCATGCAGGAAACCAGATATCTGGGCTATGTGTTGGGAAATGGAGAAGTTAAGCCAGAAATTTCAAACATAGAAGTTGTTGTTAACAGCCCTGTCCCTAAAACAAAGAAACATGTCAGGTCATTTTTAAGGCTGGCTGGTTATTATCAGAGATTTATTCCCAGCTTTGCTGAGTTAGCTACTCCCCTCAGTGAACTCATGAAAAAACAGTACCCAAATAATGTGAAATGGTCCCCAGAGCGTGATGAAGCTTTTCGAGCCATTAAGGCTGTATTATGTTCAGCCATTGTTTTAAGAAGCCCAGACTTTGAGAAACCATTTTTGTTACAAACAGATGCATCAGAGGTAGGCCGAGGTGCAGTCCTGAGTCAAAACAAAGATGGGCTGGAACATCCTATTCTGTACAGAAGTAGGAAGTTGCATGACAGAGAGAAACGGTACTCCACCATTGAAAAGGAATGTTTAGCAGCAAAGTGGGCCATCGAGTCCCTTAAGTTTTATTTGCTAGGAACTGACTTTGTACTTACAACAGATCACAATCCTCTCTGTTGGCTTAACCAAATGAAAGATTAAAATTCCAGAATAACAAGGTGGTACCTGGCACTACAGCCATTTATATTCATGATGATACACAAATCTGGTAACGAGAATAGCCATAGAAAGATACATAGAAACATAGAATTTGACAGCAGATAAGGACCGCTTGGCCCACCCAGTCTGCCCATTTCCCTACCTAATTGATAAGCTGCAGATCCTAGTTAACCAGCAGCCTACTTCTTCCTACCCCCACCCCCTAGAATTGCCTTATGACTGTCCCATGCATGCTTGAATTCCACCACTGTTTTTGACTCCACAACCTCCTCCGGAAGGCCGCTCCATGCACGCACAACCTCTCTGTGAAAAAATACTCCTTAAATTACCTCTGAGCCACTCTATCTTCAAATTGTACCCCTTGTTCTTGCACACTCTTTTTGAAAAATGCTACCCTCTGGACTTTGTTGATTCTCTTGAGGTACTTGAAAGTTTCTATCATGTCCCCCCTCTCCCTCCTTTCCTCAAGGCTATACATATTAAGCTCCTTAAGTCTCTTTTCATATGTCTTCCGGTGCAGACCCTGCACCATTTTAGTTGCCCTCCTCTGGACAGCTTCCATCCTGTCTATGTCTTTGCAGAGATTGGGTCTCCAGAACTGCATGCAGTACTCCAGATGGGGTCTCACCAGCTGTCTGTACAGCGGGTTAATAACTTCCTGTTTTCTACTAGTGATGCCTCTCCCTATGCATCCCAGTATCCTCCCAGCCCTCCTTGCTGCCCTCTCACATTGCTTGCCCACCTTTAGGTCATCTGATATGACTACCCCAGGTCCCTTTCCATTTTTGTTGTTGTTAGTATCTCACCCCCCATTGTGTACTCTTCCCCTGGGTGTTTGTTTCCCAGGTGCATTACCTTGCACTTCTTAGCATTGAATCTAAGCTGCCATACATTTGACCATTCCTCTAACCTTGCCAAGTCCCTTCTCATCCTTTCCACCCCACCTTGTGCATCAACTCTGTTGCAGATCTTTGTGTCATCTGCAAAGAGACATACTTTTCCTTTCAGTCCCTCTGCAATGTCGCTTATAAAGACATTGAAGAGGACTGGTCCTAATACTGAACCCTGCGGTACCCCACTAGTAATCCCCCTTTCTTCAGAGTGGACTCCATTTACTATTACTCTCTGTGTCCTATTCTCCAGCCAGTTCTTTACCCAGGCTGTCATCTTGGGACCCATTCCCAGGCTGGCTAACTTGTATATTAATCTTTTGTGTGGGACTGTGTCAAATGCCTTGCTAAAGTCTAGGTAGGCCACGTCCACAGCCCCTCCCTGATCTACTATTTTGGTCACCCAGTCAAAGACATCTATCAGATTCATCTGGCGTGACATTCCTGCTGTGAATCCATGCTGCCTTGGGTCCTGTGCCCCTCTGGCCTCTAGATACTTGACAATTCTTTCCTTCAGAAGTGATTTCATCATTTTCCCTATCACTGAGGTTAAACTAACAGGTCTGTAGTTTTCTGCTTCTGCCTTGCTCCCACTTTTGTGAAGGGGAATCACATCTGTCCTCCTCCAGTCCTCGGGTACCACCCCATCCTCCCATGATTTGTTAAAGACGGTTGTCATTGGTGTCACTAGTTCTACCCCTAGTTCTTTTAGAATTCTGGGATGAATCCCATCAGGCCCCATTGCTTTGTCCACCTTCAGTTTTAAGAGTTTCTTCAGAACCCTTTCTTCTGTAAATGGGCTGGTATCAACTTCTGTATCCAGAGTGTTTCTACTGTTTGTTTTAGGTACCTCCCCCTCTTCATTTGTAAATACTGAGCAAAAATATTTGTTTAGTATCTCTGCCTTTTCACAGTCACCCTCTGCCCACCCTCCTCCCTTTATTAAGCCTCACTATCCCTCCCTTGGTCTTCCTTCGCTCCCTGATGTACCTATAAAAGGTTTTATCCCCCTTCTTAACTGAGTTGGCTATCTTTTCCTCAGTTTGGGCCTTTGCTGTTCTGACTGCCTTCCCAGCTTCCATTTGCTTTAACTGATACAGTTCTCTGTCCTGCTCCTTCTGTGATTCCTTGTACTTCCTGAATGCTTTCTTTTTCTCTTGAACCTTCACTGCCACTTCCTTTGAGAACCATAGTGGTTTCTTACATCATTTCATTTTGTTTATTTGCTTCACACAAAGGCTTGTTACCTCTGTGATGGCAGTTTTTATTATTCCCCATTGTTCTTCCACCCCTCCTTCCTGCCCATTTTCTAGTGCATTCCTTAGACACTCACCCATTTTGGCAAAGTCAGCCCTCCTAAAGTCCAGTACTTTTGCCTTTGTATGGCTTGACTCTATTGCTGTGTTTATTGTGAACCATACTGTTCGATGGTCTCTAGTTCCCAGATGGCTACCCACTTCTACATCTGTGATCCTCTCTCCATCTCCATTTGAGAGAACCAGGTCTAAGATTGCTCCCTCTTGAGTGGGCTCCAATACTAGTTGTCTAAGGCATGCCCCCTGTAGGGCATCTAGAATAACCCCACTCTTTGAAGTGGCTTCTGCAACTGCACTCCAGTTAACATCTGGCATATTCAGATCACCCATTAGCAATATCTCCCCTTTTTCTGCCATTCTAAGTATACGTTCTATCATTTCCTTGTTCATTTCCTCCCCCTGAGAAGAGGGTCTGTATACAACCCCTGTGCGGATTGTGGTGCCATTGCCGGTCTCCAGATTTACCCACAGTGCTTCTTCTCCTCCCTGTTTACCCTTTTGTTCTGTTGCTTTGATTCCTTCCCTTATGTAAAGAGCTACTCCTCCTCCTCTTCTTTTACCCTCTCTGTCCCTCCTGTAGATAGTGTATCCTGGTATGTTTACATCCCAGTCATGGTTTTGTGTGTACCATGTTTCTGTGACTGCCACAATATCTGGATGTTCCTCCTCCATCAAGGCCACTAATTCAGGAAGCTTTTTACTCAGACTACGGGCATTGGTACTCATTGCTCTCCATTTTTTGATGGCTTTACCTTCTGATGCAGCATCCCCCACTGACCTTTCTACCTCGGTCTTTTTTTCATTTAGTACCTTGTTTTGTAGGTAGAGGCTGGGATTTTCCTGCTGCTTATCAGTGCCTCCCCTCTTGACTAGTTTAAAAGCTTGCCAATGTTGTGCTGATTTTCTGTAAAGATATGCAATGCTGATTTTCTGTAAAGATATGGATCAGGAATTGAGGGTTCTGAAAGTTGAAAATCAAATGCATGGGGTTGAACTTTACAGTTTGTTGTACTGTTATAGAAAACATGGATAATGCACATGTGCTTAATTTCTGAAAGTTAGAAGCTAATATTAGTAGAGAACTAATAGAAAGTTTTGGAAACCTGTTTAATAAAATAGATTCCCACTTAAGGAGGTGAGTGTATGTGACAGGGTGGAATAGGACCCTGTCCCATTTGTTATGGAAAGAGTTTGAATGCAGGGATCTGTTCTAGTCTCTCCTTTCCTGTTTCTTGTCTCTCTGATTGTGCAACCAAATGTTCCTGTAAGACCTTGGATTTGATCACTCTGACAGTCTCAAAATTATCTGCCTCTCGCTGTCTCCCAGTCTTCCCTTGCTGTCTGTCTTTTTCTCCCTTGCATATCTGTTGACACAAAAATATATGCAAATCATTATGTGGAAATGAAATTGATATTGGGATCCCTTTGTTTAGAAAATATATAGCATTACTGCTGAAATGTATATAATTGTGGTTTGAGATTATTGCAAAAAGCTATTAGAAATTCAAGAGGTTACTTGAGTTCAATTTTTAAGCCTTTTGCAGAAGAGCTGTGAAGATGGGGCCTCAGCTCAGGCACACTGTGTTCTTCCAGCACCTATCTGAGACATACAAGAACAGGATGCTTGTTAAGAATGGGGGTTGGAAGGACTTATAAGAGAGCTGAGCTGCAATTGCTGAGAAGAGAGAAAAGGGACACAGAGCTTGAAGAAAAACTCTGATGGATGTTCTTTATTTTATTTTGCCTTTGTAAATAGTTAAAGTGAACAAGTTCATTTTTTTATGTTACTGCTAGTGTAAATAAATATGTTTGGTGAATTCTACAACTGCTTCTAGTTTTGCTATGCTTTCTGACTTGTGCCTCGATGACAATTGCTATATACTGTATTTAGCCTGGATAGTACACAGAAGATGTGGCATCATATTTTCTGTGGGGCTCTACATCTACACAGTATTATGATGCATTGCATAAATTGTAACATGCTGAAAAGAATATTTTACATCTGGACTAGGCTACCTCCGAATAAATGCATTATAAAAATGGTAAAATCATGACCCCTCTGAAAACAAGCTATTGCATCTAATCTGGGACATCCTGAGTAAATAAATGCAAAAATGTGTAAAATGAAGATCTTTATGAGAATGAGATGTAGCATCTCCTCTGTGCTATCCATAATCATATAGTGTTTTAAAAGGTTAAAAAAGCATTGCATCTCAACTGGCAAATCATGCATCCCTATGGAACAGGCTATCCTCGTCTGTTCTCTTGTCCCCCTCCCACCTCTCCTTCAAATCTAACCTAAGATCCTGGCTCATGACCAAATCTACTTGCAACTGTTTCCCTGCACAGTCACAAGGTCAAAATCTGTCCCTGCTTTGCTTATGTCTGCTCTTCTGTGTATCCTTCCTCCCTAGTACCGCTGCTCCCTTGACCTGCCCTGCTCTCTTATAAGTCCCTGATGCTCTCTCTCTCTCTCTCTCTCTCTCTCTCTGACTCTGTCTCTCAACCTCTGTTAGGCATGTTAGCTTGTGTGAGTTGCATTTTTTGCCACATTTAGCATGTATCTACTGGTAGCTATTTGTGTAATGACCTTGAATCCTCCTGTTTAGTGCATATGTTCACCTTCTACTGCTTGATAGTTGCTTTGTATCTCTATTAGCAGAACTACATTGTATCTGTCATGTGATCATATGTTTGTATTGGCTGTATTCTGTGTATTTTACTACATCTGTAGAATTCTTGCTGCCACCTGTGTGGCCCGGGTTGTGACTGAAATCAGTCCTTTGGATCAGCTCACTCACCCAGTTACCAAAGACATAAATAAATAAATAAATAAATAAATACATGCACAAATTAATGTCACTTACAGTGTGGTCATGCATTACCTATTATTTTTAATGCTTTTGCAAAATGCAGATCTGCTGAGAGGCAGTTTCAGTGCAGTCTTCCTTTTACACATTCTTACAATGTGTTTTCCTAGAATATGCTTGGTGATTGCTATATACTGTATTTAGCCTGGATAGTACACAGAAAATGTGGCATCTTATTTTCAGTGGAGCTCTACATCTACACAATATTATGATGCATTGCATAAAATTGAAACATGCGGAAAATAATATTTTTCCTCGGGACTAGGCTACCCTGAATAAATACATTATAAAAATGGTAAAATCAAGACCCCACTGAAAACAAGATATTGCATCTAATCTGGGGCATCCTGAGTAAATACAATACAAAAATGTGTGAAATGAAGATCCCTATGAGAATGAGATGTAGCATCTCCCCTGTGCCATCCAGGACACAACGTTTAGGATAAGAAATACAGTATTTAAAGGAAATCTACTGAAAACTGAACTTCACTGTGTTCCACATAACCAAAGCTGACATAAACAGTTTCTTTATTATTTTATGACATATTAGATTGCAGTATTTATTTTGATTGTTGTGGCCATAAGGATGGTGTGTGTGTGTGTGTGTGTATGTTTGTGTGTGCTGTATATAATAAACAAACATGAGACAGTGCTTATCAGATAGTGTCTTAAGAGGTTAAAGCACAATGTAAATCTTGGACATCCCTTGCTGAGAATGGATTACTTTTATGAGGTATACATCTTTCTTGAAAGAGAATACCTGTCCAACTTAAGCAAGTAGCAAGTAAATGCTCAAATGCTAAGTTTTGAAATGTACAAGTTGTTGCATTTCTAAGTTGGGAGGGGGTGAGAAATCTCCAGTTTAATAGGTAACCAATATTAAAGAAGCGTTTCAGTTTCCTAATGGCCTCTGCTAAGCAGCTGTGAGTTCTGTCTACAACACTGGAAACATAAAGAAGGGATTATTTAACTGTCATGGTGATTTGCAGTTATGGAAGAATACACTGAACACTCCTAAAAGATGTGTTCCACAGAAACATCTTTTTTCAAGGGAAAGCAGGATGTCTGTAGGCTCCACCTACAGCAGTAAAAATCAGACTCAGGAGGAGACCATACATTTATAAACTAGAGATCTGGTCTGTGACTTTCTTGTCATCACAGTCACTTTCTCATTCTTTTCTAAGCAGTTATGTTTGATAAATGTGCCTTAACCATATTGATTTCAGTGCTGGTAGACTACTTCTGGTTTCCCCTGATTATAGTATGTGTGGGTAGTAGCAGACTGAAGTCTTGAAGTGGTAGCTGGCTGACTGGCTCTCTCTGACAGGCTACCCTCTGTTCTAGCCTGGTGCTGTTTTGTGTTAATGGCTTCTTCTTTATCACTTAACTGTCTAAAACACATCTGGTGCCTGCCTGTACCTGTTGAGAAATAGAAATCACTACTGTTAATAATACAACTTATACACAGTATTACTAGTATTGCTTTCTTAAATGTCAGAAACAGTGATTCAAGAGCATTGTCTACTACTAAACAGTGGTTTAATTGTTTCTTTTCTAAAGATATGTTGATTAAAAGCAGTTTAAAATGATTTTTTAACATACGGTTACCATGACACAATAAAGGTCATAAAAGGTTCAGATAAGGTTCAGATAAGGATCCATATCTTTTTTTTGGCTTATCAGAACCTTTTAGAACCACAGAACTTTTGAAGGTCTTCCATCCCTAATCACCACCTTGGAGGAAGAAGCTACCAGTTGGAGAAAAGCCATTAAATGGCCCAAAAAGCTGGAAAGGTGAAACAGAGAGAGCCCCAGTGCCCCATAGTCACATCAGGGGAGTCAGACTCAGTATCACATCACATCACCTCCTCTGTGAAACTTGCAACAAGGAAGGAAGGCAGGAAGAAGCTGCTAGTTGAAAAAAAAACCTGTTAAATAGGCCCTCAAAGCCAGAAATGTGAAGCAAAGAGAACTCCAGTGACCCACAGTCATAGCAGCCAGCAGCCAAGTTGATATCACGTCACATCACCACCTTGAAGAGCTGCAACAAGGAAGGAATGCAGAAAAAAGCTACCAGTTGAAAAAAGCTGTTAAATAGGCCCTAAAAGCCAAAAAGATGAAGCAGAGAAAGCCTCAGTGCCCCACAGTCATAGCAGGCAAGTCGAATTACATCACCGTTTCGGAGAGTCGCAACATATCAAGGAAATGCAGGAAGAAGCAACCGGTTGAAAGAAAAAGCCATTAAACAGGAGCTAAAAGAAGCTACTAGTTAGAACAAGCTGTTAAATAGCAGCTAAAAGAAGCTACATGTGGAAAAAAAGCCATTCAATAGGCCCTAAAAGTCAAGGAAAGGTGAAGACATGAAGCAGAGAGAGCAGCCCAGCATCTGCTATCTGAGGGCTCTTCCACCGCCTGCCACTGAGTCAAGGAGCCAGAGAGGGTTAAAAAAAGAGAGGGGATACTGGATGAGCTTTACAGAAAATGCTTGAATGGGAAGGGATCCCAGAGGAGGAGATATCTGTTCAGACTGGCACTTGCAGTCTGGGCCAGAAGAAGGGAGCCAGTGTGCAGAGCTGAGGTGTGGAGGGGAGAGAGAGAGAGACAAGATCTCTTTGGGTTGTGGTGGGATGAGAGGGAGTGGGACTCCAGGAGCACAAGGCTGAAGACTGGGAGGGAGGAGAGGAGAGATGTGCTATGTACAGCACTAGGCAAGCCCGGGCACAAGAAAATGCTACAAAAAAAAAACTGAGGGTGCCAGTACAGGTCAGAGTCAAACACAGTGGGAGCTGAGCCTGAGCCACAGCCCACCAAAGTCACACATCACGATTCCAGAGCTAACACCATCCACCACAACCACATACCAGGCAGCTCCAGCTAGCGACACAGTCAGCCCACCAGGACAGAAGTGTACCACCAATCAAGCCACCACAGTGACCACAGATGGAGTCTGGACTCCTGGCAGCCCACTCTCTCACCCACTTCTCCCACAGAAAAATGTTTTTTTGGGGGGGGGAAGATGAAGCTACAAATTGGTGTTGGTGGTGTCACAAGGGGTAGTGCTGGAACTGCTGGTTTAGTTTAGCTAGCGCCAGTGGTCACAGTTATCGATCAGGGGTTTTCATATAGGTACACCCAGGGCTGACCTCCTGGGATGGGGATGTTATATGTGTGGCTAAGATTAAAATGGCCATGGAATTAGGAGGTTCCATGGTGGTGGTAGGGTGTCTTGGGTAGGGGGCGAGGGGGGGTCTGCAGGAGATAAATGTATTACTAGTGATCTGATGATGATGATGATGCTGGGGGAATGTGACTGAACTGTGCTTGTTTGGCAGCAAATGATTAAAGACATTTGCTGTACAATACTTCAAGACCCACACAGGGTGGTGGGAGAAGTTACTGTGTTGTGAGGGAGTTGGTTAAGCCAGCAAGAACAGTTCTTTGCCCTACATTACTTAGTACAATAAAGTAATCCATGCCTGCTTAGCAAACTGTTGGGACAGGGCCTGCCACCGTATTGCTGAAGGCAACCAGGAGTAGTATTGAAAGTGGTTGTGTGTCACTCAGTCTGCTTACCTGCTACCATTGGCTGCATGTTTTGCATTACAGCACATTGAGCAAGAGTATGAATGACTTTAAGGGTGAGGAGAACCGCTTGCTATATGCCTTTTTCTGGGCCACCCCAGCAGGCTTATTAGGTTAATATAAAGAATTCATTAAGAATGATTGATTTGTGGGGAAAAAAGGTTACACATGTGTGCTGCTGATGTGTGTGGTCTATCAGACTGGGTTTTTGGGGCAGTTTCATCATGCCATCAGTGGTCTGACTGTATAGAGAGTTAAAACAATCTGGTATTATGTAATTTGGGTGAAATAATAAGGGCGACAGCAATAAGGGCGAAGGCCTTTCTGCGAATATCAGAACAGCGACTGTACATATGGTCGATCACCAAAAATGGCAACAAATGTTTTCTCCCCTCTCCGATGTGCTATGACTTTGGAGTTGGTTAATCAAATAATGGGGGTGCAGGGTGCCAAAGTCCCCTGCAAAGGTGGGTGTGGGGCACACAGCCCACCTCTGAAAGACATTTGTTGCCATTTTTGGTGATCGGCCATATGTACGGGTGCCATTTTGTCATTCGCTGAAATGCAGTCACCTTTATTGTTTCGCCGTTTCTGTTTGCACCAAAATCACATGGAACCCTTCAATCAATAGTATGTCTTGTTTAAATGGACACTGTTGGGCATATAGTTTTTGAAATACAATTTAGAAATGGGAATAAAAAATAAATGTAGCAGCCGTGTGGCTTGAGGGAAGCCAGCTATGTTTGGAATATTGTTGCACTGCACTAATAAGCAGCTGTCGTAACAGGTTAACTGAGATCATGAGGATCCCCACTTGTTTCTCAGTGCATACCTGACCTGAATCCATAGGTTTTCAATTGTCCAGGGGTAGGTTCCTGCAGTGGAACGGTATTCAACTATGAACAAAAGTTGTTTAAGAATTTCAGAAAGGGAACTTCTTTTTTTCTCTCATTTCCAAATTCTGTTTTGTACTGTGTTCATTACAGGACATGGTGGGAGAGGCCAAGGTGGTGTATCAGGCCATGCTGTATGGCCATTGTATGTTTAAAGTGAGAGAATCCAGCTGCCTGGGGCTCGAAGCCCCACCATGTATTATGAAGTGGACTGAGATGGCCTACTGGCTTCTCTGTCTGTTTCAGATGGGGGTGATGGCCTGCTAGCTGGTTTCAGCATGTTTGTACTAAAATGACTATGACATGTCACATTTGTACATTAAGGGCCAGATATTCAAAACTTTGTGCTGGGTGCAAACCATTTGCTCAGGTTTAGTGAGGATTAGCGTGGGTCCGCTATATTCAAAAGGCCAAATAGCGCACGCAAAGTGCATTAGCACTGGGCAAAATCATAATGTATGAAAGGGGCAAACTGAGGTGGCATGGCAGTGCATTGGTATATTCATCGAATAGCACCACGCAAAGTGATTTTGCGCGACTTAGCGCAACACATTACTCAGTGGTTTTTATTAGATGCCAATTTATTTTCAAGTTTTAATTTCCCTTTTTTAATAATGGATTTCAACAGTCTCTGTTGAATCCTATATTTACTTAAGTTATTTTGTGATGGAAGGGATTTATATTTTTAAAAGCTTTATTTTTCTTTCTTATTTGAGCCTTAATATTTTTATTAAACCATAATGGAATAACACCTTTTTTATTTTTATTTATACGCCTAGGGATAAAATTATTTATTATTTCTAGTATTTTTGATTTTAATTTATCCCACACCAAATTAACATCTAATTCACAAAATGATGTTCCCCAATCAATTTTATTAAAGGCTTCAATCATTTTAATCCAATTGACTTCTTTATAATCAAATGCTAGGAAATATCCTTTTGATATTGGTGTTCTTGTATTGATAATGCATGCAACAATCTTATGATCACTGCATCCTAGATGAGGGATACTTTCTATATTGCTAATTCTTTCTTTAGAATTGGTTATCACTAAGTCCAGAATGTTTTTTTCCTGGTAGAAATTTTTACCATTTGATGACAGCCATGGGATATTAGTGTATCAATCAATGATTTCTTTAATACAGTAATTCCCTTCATTTGGTCCCAAGAAATGCCTGGTACATTGAAATCTCCCAGAATTAAGGCGTCGCCTAAGCTACATGCTTTATCAATTTTGTCAATTAAATTACTATTATTGTTACTGTTACTATTAGGGGGTCGATAACAAATCCCTAGCACTATTTTAGGGAAATATTAAATTTATCCATAGAGTTTCAGTTATTCTTTCAGAAGTGTTGGATATTTCTGTTTCCTGACACTGAACATAATCAGAAACAACAACAAATGCCACCACCCATCCTATCTATACAATTTTTAAACAAAAGTTGATATCCAGGAATACTATTAGACCAATTATTACTCTCATCCCACCAAGTTTCAGTTACAAAAACAATGTCTACACTGTATTTTTTTTAAGAGTAATTTGAGTTCGGTTAGTTTGACATTGTTTAGACTTCTGGCATTAATGTTCCATATTTTAAGATTCTTAAATTTTAAATTAATTTGGCTAGGTTCTATTTGGACACTCTCTTCCCCCCTTTCATTTAGTTTAAAGACTGATATATAATATTCTCAAAAGTTCTACCTAATTTGTAAGCACCCTGCTTACTTAAGTGAAGTCCATCCCAACAGTACAATGATGGATTTTCGCAAAAATTTTCCCAATGAGGAATAGATTGGAACCCTTCTTTAAGTGTCCATTTACGCAACCATTCATTTATACATTTAATCTTTTTGGTAGTTTGATAGTTTGCTCTTTGTACACATAGTATTTCTGAAAAAAGTATCTCACATATAAGTTCAACTAGTGTTTTACCCAAATTTATATATTCCTGTTTTATTTCATTGATGGATAATTTTTTTAAGTCATTTGTACCAGCGTGAACTGTGACAAGTGGATTTGGGCCTGAATTGTGTATAATATCAGAACACATTGAATTTATGTCCTTAATTCCTGCCCCATGAAATGATGAACACGCTATACTGTGTTTGTCTTTTCTGCAGACAATTTTGTCTGTGTATTTAATTATTGAGCCACCTAGTACAACATATTGCCTATGTGACTCATTTGTTGGTTGTGTTTCCATAGAAAATGCATCCTCTATTGTGCCTAACTGTACTTCTACTGTTTCATGATTGGGTATCTCATCTGCTGATTTCTCTGGAGTTTTTATTTTATTTTTATGTTTTCCTCCTTTGTTAGTTGCTGTAGTGTCAGGCAAGGTTGGACTTCCCTTGTACAAGATGTGAGTTCTGGAATGCCAGTTGTCAGTATAACTGCTTGTGATTCAGTATTAACAGTATTAGAAGAGAAACTAATATGCTGCTTGTTGTTTACACTAGGCTGCATATTCTCCATAATATTATCACCTATGTCCAGATCAATCAGGGCTTTATACCTATTGCTTAGTGTGATATTATTTCCCAGGGCCCTATGTCTAGATTTAGATTTATGGCCTATAACAACCTCAGTCCATTCTTCGTGCTCACTGGAGTTACTATTCTCATCAGAAACACTGTTATTGATACATTTATCCCAGACATATAGCGGTATTTTGGGAAGGTAATCAAATAAGGTGTACATGAGACAAGTATTACATTTTAAACCCATTTCCCCATCAAGATCCATGATAATATCTCTACCAGTGGACTTTAATACATTTGTAGGGGCAGAGTTGGTACACAGGGCATTATCTAAAACTATTAAGTCAGTCATTTTTATTTGTTTACAGTCAGAGCTAACACTACTTTATGATAAATATTTTGTATATACTTACTCAACTAGTTTGCATATGTTCCCCACTCTATCCCTCTGTCACTCCTGACATGCATGACACACAACACGTGTGTCTTAGCGCGCATCTTTGAGCACGCAAGTGTGCACACTCCCTGCTCATGCTCGCCCTGCTCGCAGCAGGACTTCCTGATATAGTCCCAGTTGATCCAGGAAGGACTAGCAGAGGTCACCAAGTCACAAAGGCAAAATAAACTTAAAAATTGTTTGAAACTACTGAATGTGGCTTGACTAAAATCAGTAGTCACTCATGCAGTTAAAACTGCAAGAAACTCCTCTGATGTACAAGTTGTAGTTCGTAAATGCGAGTATGTGAACTACACTCCTCTTCCTAGTGTGTCTAGGGCTCCAAAATCTCACGATAGCGAATAGGGCACAAATATTAATTTACAACAGCACACAATAATGGTTTATCTATTTCATAGGTCAGCAAAGTAATATTTCAGGAAATAGAAGTCATATACATACTATTTCTGGCAGAATCTTGGGCAAACCAGCTTTGTGTGACATTGTGGCTTTGCGTGGCATTTACACAGCTTTTGCATGGCTTTGAATGATCCTAAGTAATAAGTATGACATATAGAAAAAGCCTTACATAGAGGAAACATGCTGCCCACTGATGGCATCACAATGATGCCATCAGCTGCCACCAGTCCCAGCCATGCCAGCTAGTAAGTGGTGACTTGGCTCCCAGTGGACACCATGGCAGTGCAGCCATATAGCACATGAAAATGCAAACCACCCTTCAGTGAACACCAACAAATGCCAGCACACATGCAGCACTGAGGGCATGGAGGATGTTGATGGTAGGGTGCACAAGTGGCCAGGCTGCACCACAGACTGGGTGTGGCTACAAAGATGGGACACAGCATGCTGTGCACATAAGCCAGTGTTGGGAATACTCCAATGCCAGTGTGCCTGTCTGATCATATATGCCCCCCAGACACATACTGCACATCTGTACAGATGCCACAGCACACACAGCCACCATGTAAATGTCACTGTGAGCATCCCATTTCAGTGGTGCAGCATCTGTGGGTTGCACAACAGCAGAACAGTAATGTCCACTGTCATTAAACACCTGGAAGTTGGGCCTGTTACTCAGTACAGTGCAGTAGTCATCACTGCCCTTCACACCATAGGCATTGCTGTGTCCTTCACACTACTGGCCCCCTTGCTACTGTAGTGTCTGCTGGGCACTGTAGCATGACCTACAGTTTTACAGTTGCATGCAGCACCACCACCTGTGCCTTCGCCGTGTAGTCCCAAGGGGCACAATATGCTATGCTGTACTGTACAAATGTAGCCTGCAGCTACCACCATGCACTCCTAGACAGACCTACAGGTGGAGCTGTGGAAGACCCAGCCAGCCTCTGTACTTCCAGACAGACCTACAGATGGAGCTGTTGGGCCCTGCAGTAATGCTGGGCAAACTGCATGCAAATCAGATCGTAAAGAGATGCTAATCTGGATGTTTGCCCAGAGACTACCCAGGTAGGCTCATTTGTATGTCACTTTTGAATATAGAAAAGTTTAGCCCCAGGCAAAAGTGTTTGTACCGGGCAAATGGCTTAGCTCTGTGCTAAACCCGCACAAACGTACTAGCACAGTGCAAACATTTTGGAAATATTGTACAGTTGTGCACAATGTAATTTCACCTGCACTACTGCTTGCAGCTGTACCGAGTCCACACATGTGCTGGCACACACATTGACCACATAGTTCACCTCTACTTTCCTTCACATCACTGTGCACTTGGCTGCTGTTGTGGTGTGCACACCCTGGTTGCTATATTCAGAGCTGTCTTATTCCTGGGCTATGTTTGCACTGCATTCCCAGCCCAGATTGCCCGGCTTCCTTAGCATGCTATATTCAGCAGGTTTAGCATTGGGGCTATCCCTTTTGAAAATTGTGGCTATTGGGTTCAGGCTAATTTAGCACTCCAGGCAGTGCTAATTTAGCCCCTGGGCAAAGTTTTGAATATCTTTCCTAAGTGCCTTATGTGCAACTGCATATATATGCATCACTCCACAAAGATCTGCCTGTAGTTTGGCTCAAGGTTTCTTGATGTTGTTCAATAACTGCTAACCTTTTATAGAAATTATCAATATCTTCCCTCAAAACACTGTTATTGATACATTTATCACAGACATATAGGGGTATTTTGGGAAGGTAATCAAATAAGGTGTACATGAGACAAGTATTACATTTTAAACCCATTTCCCCATCAAGAGCCATGATAATATCTCTCCCAGTGGACTTTAATACATTTGTAGGGGCAGAGCTGGTACACAGGGCATTATCTAAAACTATTAAGTCAGTCATTTTTATTTGTTTACAGTCAGAGCTAAAAAGACTTTATGATAAATATTTTGTATATACTTACTCAACTAGTTTGCATATGTTCCCCACTCTATCCCTCTGTCACTCTTGACATGCATGACACACGACGGGCCTGTGCCTGTGTCTTAGCCACGATAGTAACACAAGGCATGTGCAGCAGTGCTGGTCTACTGCTACTACAGCTGTTTTTATTGTTCGCTGAAAAAGATAACAGTGTGACTTACTGTTATCATGCTCACCCAGAATTGATAAGTATACTGCTTACCATTCCAGCATGTGCCTTTTCACTATAGTAACATTAATTTATTTGTAGATTGTTGTGTATAGCTTGCATGTGAATGTATCATATAGAGTTCTGTGCATATGCTGCATGGAATGCAGCAATATGATAAGTCATGTAACCAAGGGGCATGTGCTACATCACCTTTGGTTTGGTTACATGACTTCAGAGCTGCAGGGCATACAGTACAGTATGTCATATACACAAAATTCAGTGTGTGCTAGATGTCCAATGGCATTACAGATTTTGTGGCAAGTATACAGTAGACACACTGTCATTTTGTTTAGTACTATATGACCTACAAGTACATTGGTTTAGTTCTTATTGCTCATCAGCTGTAAGTAACTGGTAGTACTGTATTTTCCTATTTTTTTCTGCAGGGTTGTCAGATTGATGTAGAGTGAGTGAAGGGCAAGTAGTCACAGTCCTGAGACTGATGCAGAGGCGAGTAAGACAGAACAGCATGTAGTCAGTGTCTAGAGACAGATAGTAAATCCAAGCAGCTTATTTTAGGTTAGAGAGTAGGCATCACATGCCAATGGACAGTATGGCAGGAGAAAATAATTCAGGTAGAAAACAAATGCTGTGACCACACAGTTTAAACATGAGCTACAGTAACGTGATGTGTCTATGATAGTTTTTTTTTCTCACAAGTGAGTCCCACTCATCTGTTTCAAGAACTTGTCTATGTGAGCTGTTGCACTATTGCTGCTTACCAGAATCCATTGGTCACTGTAGCTGCAATGTTAAATAACTGCAATGTGCACCAACTTGTCGCTTATGTAGTGTTAATTTCTAATAAACTGCTGAAAGACACACTGCGTCCTGCTACCTAAATTACTGAGCCATGATGACAAGTCCAGATAAAGTGTGCTGCTGGCCTGCCTGTACTCTACTAGAGACTTGCACCATAGGCAGTTGTAAAAAGATGTGATTGATGATCACCACCTTGTCTACTGCAATGTGTGCTGTGCCACCTGCTGACCACTATATTGTAAGCATTAGGTAGGTCTCCAGCCTAATGCATACAATACATATGTTGGTGTCATTAGTAATGAAATTAGGCTATTTAATTTTTTTTTAAATAATTTTGCTTAGACTACTTTAACTTAAATTGTCTGCAACATGAAGTTTTGTGGATATGTTGCTTGCATAATGGCATATATTATTTAGCGGTGAGGTCTGAATGTTTAACATTCTTCTTTTAAATTATTTAAAATATACTTATTTATATTTCAAAGTGGTCTCTAAACACGAGGCTAGAAAGTACATATGCAAAGTATTCAGAAACTTGAGATACAGTGGGGACACTCTAGACTTCAAATTAGTTGCCCTCACCCAAGAAGAAACTCATGCACCCCTTACCAAGATACTGAATCTTTCTCTAAAATTAGCACAATTCCCCCTGAAAGTGGAAATCAGCCCTAGTAATCACGGAGCACAAAAGTTGAGATAGGATACAACATACCAACTATAGGCCAATTTTCATTCTCCCACCTCTGTTGATAGCCCTTGAGTATATAATTGCAGATCAGCTTGTTGAATACCTGGACAAACACAGGATGCAGTGTCCCCAACAGCATGGTTTTATGAAAGGTCATAATACCACCACTGCACTGTTGGAATTCATGGGCTTCATCCATAAATCACTGGACCAAGGTAATCTGGTAGGTACTGCTTTCATTGACCTGACAAAGGCCTTTGATACAGTGAACCACTCACTGTTACTTGAGCAACTATCATGCACAGGGATATCCAAGGATGCTGTTGACTGGTTCAAAAGTTATTTAGAAGACCGTTCACAACAGGTGAAGATTTCCAATGTCCTCTCTGAGTGACAGCCAGTCCACTCTGGAGTACCACAGGGATATATATTGGGACCCCTCCTGTTTAACATATTTTTGAATAACCTCTCAAGCAGCTGCCAAGAACAGATCCTGCTCTAAGTGGAGGATGCTGTAATCTACACAAGCAACCCTGACCCAAAGCTCCTTCAGCACTACCTACAGCTCAGTTTTGAGAAAGTGGAAAAGTGGTGTAGCACTAGTGCTATGTGGAAATTTCAAATTCCGGCAGAACAAAATTACGGAGAATTTTCAAAATTCCACCAGAAACTGAATGGTGCAATTCCACAGCAGAAAATAGTTGCAGAATGATTTTCTGTAGAAAAAATGCTGTTCAGCGGATCTCAATATTTTCCATGGAAATTGCTGCAGAATAATTTTCTGTGGAATAAAATGCTGTTCAGCAGAATATTATTCTGTGGATCACAGTACATGGAATTCCACAGAAGAACCAGCAATATTCTGGCAGAAATTATGCTAGCAGAATGGTCATTCCATACTAATTCCACCAGCGGAATTCCGCATTCCGCACAACACTATTTAGCACTCAGAAACTGATGATAAACTACAAAAAGACCAAAGTGATGTTTTTCAACAGTTCCCATAATAAGCTTAAATCCAAACCTATGACCATCAGAAACTGCATGGGCACCCCCATGAATAGATCCATTATTTCAAATATCTTGGGATAATTGTCGATAGCACTCTATCTTATGTGCAACATATAGAGAATGTATCTAATGCTGTCAACATAAGGACTGGATTACTCAACAGGCACAAGCGCAGCCTGACACCAGAGGTATTAAGAATAGAGATTTTCAGCTCCATCATTTCCATAATTTACTATGGGCTGGTTATCTATGGTGCTGGTTCAGCTACAGTATGTCTCTTCATAGGATCACTGTTACTATTAATAAAGCATGCAGACTCCTAACAGGAGCGGCTCAAACTGGGTGTTTAATTGTTTAATTGTTTAATTAGTATTTTGGAAAGACCTTTGAGCGTGAGCTCTTTTACAAAGGTTTCACGTCAGAGTGGACAATAAGACAATACACATATTCAGTAGTTACAGAGGCCTGATCATTAGGCATTAAAGAGTGATTACATGACAATTAGATAAATAGGAGAAAAAAACTGAGCAGTTGTAATTAAATACTAAGCTATTCCTAATCGGTTGCCCTAGGTAGCACACCCCTGGAAACCTCCAAATCTGTTGATAGACCATGGCAGAGTAACTGCATAGGGCTTAACGCTATCCCAGATGGTGAGAGGCTGGGTGACAGTGAAACAAGGGGGATTGGGTTTGAAACCAACCGCAGAGAGTGAGAGGTGGGGGAGTGAAACGGGGTGGCTGTGATGGGGAGGAGCAGCTCCAGAGGGCTTTGTCAAGTATGGTGTGTGTGTGGGGGGTTTGGGAGGGGCAGTACCAAGTGTGTTTAAAGAGGACTGATAGCTTACTTAAGCCCTTGGCTAGGCTGGAATGGAGGCAGGGTTCTCAAGGTAGCCCTGCTGGGTGTTACCTTGGGGGTAGGCCTGTCTATCAAGTGTGGCATGAGAAACAGGTGCATTTTGAGTTAGACATTAGGTGCTGTTTGAGGCCTACTTTGAATTGAGGCAGGCTATTGTTTGTTTGTAATTTCATCAGGAGTTCATTTATCCAGAGGGGGACCCAATAGGAGAAAGCACGCTGCCCTAGTGAGGTTCGGTGGAATGGTATGGACAGTGCTCCATTCTTCCTTCATCTGGTGATGTGTGTTGAGAGAGAAGCCTCGAGCAGGTTTCCTATAGTGGGTGTTTTTTTTCCGAGGAGTGCATTCTTTCCCAGGAGGCAAGTTTGGTATTTGATCCTGTCTTTTAGGTTAAGCCAGTTTGCACACTCATACAGGGTGCAAGTATGAGTGTAGTGATCTGCACACAGGGTGAGGCAGCATGCCTTATTGAGTGCAATTTGGACCCTTTTGAGCACTGTATCAGTAGCAGCTCCATAGACCACCAGCCCGTAGTCTATCTTGGAGAGTCTGGAGCTGGAGACTGAGATTCGGAGTGCTTCCAGGGTGAGGGATTTCTTATGCCTATAGAGGACCCCAATCTCTGTGTTTACCACTTTGGCAAGGGAGTCTACATGGTGCGTATAAGTGAGAGAGTCATCAATGGTGACTCCAAGGTACTTGAACAAGTGCACCTGCTCAATCTGCTCACCAGCCTTGTTGGTGATTACGAGAGGAGCATGCTTGTGCTTGTTGTAGGGGCTGGATTGTAGTATGGCCTTGGTTTTCTAGTAATTTAGTAGCAGCTTTTGCCTACTGAATCAGTCCTCGAGTTTACTGAAAGAGTTCTGTAGTTCTGTTTGTAGGGCAACCTGAGAGGTGCTGCTGCTGAGCAGCACGGGCATCGTCCGACACAGAATAGTTTGGTGTCACAGGCTGTGGGTAGGTCATTTACAGAGAGGCTCAAAAGCAGGGCCCTAGAATTGATCCTTGAGGGACTCCTAGGAGTACATCTCTGGAGCTGGATAACGACTGCCCGATTTTGACTCGCTGGCTCCTGTGTGTTAGGTAGTCATTGAACCAATTCACGGTGTTTGGTGCCACACCCAATCTTTGGAGCTGGAGTATTAGTAGAGAGTGGTTGATGGTGTCGAAGGCTTTGGTGAGGTCAATGAAGTTGGACCCCACCAATTTACCTTCATCCAGTGCCTTGTGCACATAGTCAGTGTATTCCAGCAGTGCTGTGGTGGTACTGTGTTTTTGCCTGAAGCCATGTTGGTTTGGGCAGAGCAGATTGTACTTATTGAGGTATTCTGTGAGTTGACTAGCCGCAATTTTTTCCAAAGCTTTGGATAGTGGGGAAAGAATAGATATTGGCCTGTAGTTTGACACCAGCACCTTGTCACCATTGATATGCACTGGAGTTACCAGGGCTTGCTTCCATACCTCTGGAAATTGAGCTAGGGCCAAGCATTTATTAAATAGCATTGTTATGGGCATAATAAGAATATCAAGGGTGAGAGACAGTAACTTCATATCTAGCCCGTCACTCCCCAATCTGGTTTTGCCTATGACTTTCCTGACCATCGTTAGGGCCTCCTTCACCATCACCTTCTTAAAGTAGAAGGCTGGGTAGTTAGTTATGAGCAGGTTGGTGCAACCTTGGTCCTCCACAGGCATAGGGTAGTCTGGAGGCAGCACTGAGGACAGGTCTGTAAAGGCCTGGTTAAAGGCATGAGCAATGGCTAGCAGATCTGAGGAGGATGAGTTATTAATGTTGAGCATCTTAGGGTGCTGGTTTTGATCTTTACCAAGGATGTTCTTGATGTTGTCCCAAAACCTCTTTCCATCTCCCCATGCATTGTTAAGCTGGGTCTTATAGAAATTGGCTTTTGCAAGCCTGATAAGTTTGGTGCACCGATTTCTAGCCATTTTGTACACTGTAGGTCATGCTTGCTGCCTGAGTTTAAGGCTTTTTACCAGAGGCAGTCCCTCGCCTTAGGAGGGAGAGGAGCTTGCCATCAATCCAGCCATTAACCTTCCCCCAAATTTTCCATTTTGTTCTTGGTGCATAGATATCACGTATGGGAATTGAAGCCCTCAGTGAAAAAACTAAGGGCCTGGTCCAGTGTAGGTGCCTTGTTGATGGGAGACCAGTTGTAGGCAGACAGGGCCAATTTGAGGGATCCAAGTTTGCCTTTCTGCAGAACCCTGCTCTCGATGAGGCAGGGTGGGCTTTTGGCAAGTTTAGTGGTCCATATAGAGGAGATTGGGGAGTGGTCACTTAGCACATCTGGGAGAACCCTGAGTTTTCGAAGAATCGAGTTGGTGAGCTAGCTAAGACCCAGTCAATGAGGGTGCTGGTACCAGCATTGTAGTTCTGCCTGGTGGGGTGAGTTACGAGTTGCGTGAGATTGTGGGAGGTGATTAGGTCTCTGGAAGGTGTTGCCTCCTTACATAACCAGTTAATATTAAAGTCACCGGTCAAGATGAGTTTTGAGCCCTTTCTGAGTGTGCTAATTTCTTCCATAACAAGAGGAAGGCCTTCCTTGGCTTTCTTGGGGGGCAGATAGGTTGTGGCAATGGTAAGGGTCTTGCCTTTTAGGCCGACTTGTGTTTTTACCACTAGCTGCTCATAATCCTCCACAACTTTGGAGATGGGGAGGACGGAGCAACTCAGTGAGTTTGTGGCATATAGGAGGCAGCCGCCAGCTTTCCTGCCTATTCTATCAAGTCGAAATGCTTGGAATCCTTCGATGGCCAACTCACCATCTTTGATCCTACCCGACAGCCAGGTTCAGTTAGGCAGAGTATGTCAGTGGCATGGATGGTCATCCAAGCCTAGAGCTGGTCGAATTTGGCAGTTAGACTGCAGATGTTTAGCGATGCTATCTTTAGGCTGTTCACTGTATGGACCCCCCTGCTCCTCAGGGTTCTTGGTCCAGGGTTTAGGTGAACATTGCCAGAGAGTAACAGTAGCAGAAAGGTAATCTTTCTGGCAGATAGGGTGATGTTTATCTTTCCTCGTGTCTTCCGTCGCCTGCGTTTCAGGTGGGGGAGGTGTCTATCCGTCTGTGTTAAATTAGGGGGAAAGCTAACCATTAAGGTTACGGTTTGCAAGGTTGGCTTGGTGATAACTGTGTATGGGAGGTGTGGGAGGATAAAGAGCCTATCATTACTGGAAGTGGTAGTGGCCCTGTGTATGCTTTTCTTCTAGCTTGCACCCAGTGAGGATTCAGAGTGGGGAGGTAGGGGTTCAAATTCGTATATGGTACCAGCAATGCCAAAAGAGGTATTGAGGAGTAGTAGTAGGTGGTTGCACCCCATGGTAGTTTGTTTGGTGTTGCTGGCCTGCTTAACTGCTAGCTGGTTTATAGTTGAAAGGGTTAATAGTCGAATTAGGGTGAGGTCCATAACAATAGGGTAGGTAGAGCAGTAATTGAGAGGAGTTAAATGGAGTGGCTGGAGAAAAAGTTGAAAGCATGTGTGTGATCCTGTGGGTGGGACTGCTTTAAAAAGGGGTGGTGAGAAAGTGGGTCATGTCAGGTATTGAAGACAGGGAGGCCAATAGCATGAAAATGTGCAGCAGTGGAGTGACCAATCAGCTGCTAGGCTAAGGAAAGGAGCGGAGTAAGTGTCTATTTAATACTGTGAGGAGGTGGTGGAGGAGGGCCGGGTGAAAAAATTTAGTCCAGAACACAGCACAGAAAGAGATTTCCCTGAGATCAGGAAGCGCCAGGGGCTGAAAAATCAGCCAAGGAGCAAAGCTGCCAATCAGTGCCTGGCTCCTCCATTGGGCATCCAGTCAAAACAGCGGCCTTCAAAACCATGAGTTTCGGAGGTCTGGTGCGTACCTGAATCTGTCCGGGGGTCAGTCGTGTGGTCTGTTAGCTGTGGCCTGCTCTGAGAGAGCCAGGGCCACAGGAGCAGCTTGGGAAGCCCACAGATGGGCTGTCTGTAGAACAAGGAGGGAAACACAGAGGATTAAATACAGCTAGAGTACAACAGCAAGCTCAGTGGGGGGCAGGCAATGGGGTAGGACAAAGCATGAGGTAAAGAGGTGATAAATGCAGGGCAATTATTCAGAGCTAAAAGAGGAGTTAATGGGGGTCTGTGCTTTGGCACCCGGACATCTGAGGAGGACAGCAGCAGCAGGGAGGTGTAAGGGAAGGGTTTGTAGGTAAGGCAGAGAAGAAAGTAGGGTGTTTAAAGAGACAGCATTACAAGTAGGGCAGAGAAATAATAATTAGCAGAGTGACCAGTGTGGGGAAGGGGCAGGGTTTGTCAGTAGGGCAGAAATGGAAAACTGCAGCAGTCTTACTCAGTAGCTAGGTCCAGCAGTCAAACATCAGCTACTATACAATACAGTTTGTCCAGCACTAGATTGCACAGCACTGAGTATCACCCAGAGACTAGACTAGTGGCTTGTGATATACTAGCTAAGCTGGCAGGTAAAGTAACACCAATTGATGCATAACATATGTATATTACATTAACAAAAATTCAGTCCAGAACACAGCACAGAAAGAGATTTCCCTGAGATCAGGAAGCGCTAGGCATTGGAAAATCAGCCAAGGAGCAAAGCTGCCAATCAGTGCCTGGCTCCTCCACTGGGCGTCCAGTCAAAACAGTGGCCTTCAAAACCATGAGTTTCGGAGGTCTGGTGTGTACCTGAATCTGTCCGGGGGTCAGTCGGGTGGTCTGTTAGCTGTGGCCTGCTCAGAGAGAGCCAGGGCCACAGGAGCAGCTTGGGAAGCCCGCAGATGGGCTGTCCCTCCTCTCCACTTGGTTACCCCTCCCTCCCTCTCTCTTCTACCGTACCTAGTACCCCCATGGGCTTCAATTACTAGGCCAGATCCAGTACCAAACCTGTCTGCTTACTACGAAAGCTCACCTTTGACTCACACCTATTTTGATCCAAAAGCTTCTTAGCCCCTTTTGCAACCTGCAATATACTCTCAGCTCAGCAACTCAGATCTTCTCTGTCCCCAGATGCTGCACAACACAAGGTCAGCAATCTTTTGCTTATACAGCACCCTTCAGGTTCAACTCACTGCACAAGGATATCTTCACCGAATCAAAACTGGACCTGTTCAAATGCAAGCTCAACCAGCACCTTGTAGCTAACAGTAGCTGTGATTATTTCCCCTAACAGCCACCTCTACTCAGTGTTATACTTCCCCAGTACTTTAATCCTACCCTAACTTGTGTGACTTGGTCCCACACCCCCCTCCACTCATGTTTTATCCCCCTGTTCCCTCTCACGCAACTCTTATCCCCATCTCTATTCGGTCACCCTCCTCCCTCCCTCCCTCCCTCTCTCTTCTACCGTACCTAGTACCTCCATTATCTAACCTTTCAGTCTCGACAAGGCCTTCTAGACTGCCCCCTACTGGGTTTCATCTGTCCCTTCTCCCTGTACTGTTACATTGAGTGCCTGCCAGTGTTTATAAATGCTATTTACGATTGTACTAGTCAGTCCCTGATTGGGCTCCCTATGGTGCAAGCGGCCCAAGCTCCAATCTCAGCTGGCTGTATTCTTCTGCACTGCCCACACAGCAGTTGCAGGCATACCCTGATCAGGCTCCCTATAGCACAAGTGGTTCTGACTCCAATCTCAGCCGCCAGACACAATCTTCTGCTCTTCCCACCCACCCAGCAGTTTCTGGCACAGCCTTGATTGGGCTCTCTATGTCGCAAGCAGTCCCATGTCCAATCTTGGTCAGTCGCATTCTTCTGCTCTGCTCATCCAGCAGTTTCAGCTATAATACAGCCCTTGGAATAGCTCGGCATGAAAACCACTGAATTGATTGACTCCCCAAGCCTGTAGCCGGTCCTCCATTGGCCACTGCAGACCCCTTCTCTCTCGCTATTGAAATGTGCTGCTTCTGATTATAACTTTGCCTTTCTTAGTTCTCTACGGTCCAGTCTGCCTTTTTTGGGAAAGTGTGTTAGGTTTGAATTTTGAAACTGTGATTGTTTAAACTTAAACTGTTAAAGCTGATGTTACAATTTTAAGTTAGTAACTGCTCATTTTTAGCACTGTGCCTGTCTCAAGTATTTGTTCAGCCTATCAACCCCTCTCTTTATGCTTTTCCCTTTGTCTATGTCCTGTAACCCCTGCCTGCCTCTTAGTTTCTCTCTTAACCCCCAAGCCTGTTAACTTTTATTTTCTTTGCTAAACCCTATCTTTCTGTCTAATATTTCTCTATTATTCCCACTTGCAACTTGGCCGCTCTCAGCCCACAAGTCCTTAATCCTTTTCTTTTTGCTAACCCAGCTCCCCTATTCTCTCCACCCCCAAGCCTGTATATTTTTTTTTCACTCTTTGCTTCAATTGGTGCCTGCTTCACCTAAAATCTAGACACCTCCCCCCCAGGGATTTCTCCTCCGTCTTCCCCTACTCACGCTCTCTATTCTCACCTACTGTCTTCTGTTTTGTTTAATTCCTTGGACCACCCTCTGATTTAAACCAGGTTTTGTTTGGTAGCCTGTTATCACTAATCTCCTCGCTTCTCTCCCTCTCTTACAGGCATAGCCCTGATCGGGCTTCCTACCGCGCAAACGGCCCCGGCTCCAATCTTGGCCAGCCACACTCTTCTGCTCTGTCTGTCTGCCCAGCAGTTCCATGTACAATGCAGCCTTCAGTATAGCTTGACTTGAAAGTCACTGAATTGATTGGCTCCCCAAGCCTGTAGCCATTCCTCCAGGCCACTGCAGACCCCCTTCTCTCTCGCTATTGGACTGTGCTGCTTCTGATTATAACTTTGCCTTTCTTAGTGCTCTGTTCTGCCTTTTTTGGGAAAGCTTGTTGGGTGTTAATTTTCTCCCACCCCAATACTCTTTAAATCCACTTTCTGCTTGAAGTAACCCCCCCCCTCCCCGATTTGTCAGATCTGGAGCTTGTGTACCATTTCTCTTAAAGGGTCATAAATTGTATTGCTTCTGTCCTACAGAATTACTAAGACTCTCCTTCCTTCCTTTAAGTTGCTATCTGCAGAAAACGCCCACTCTTCCACAAAAAAATGGTCATGATGAAGCTGCTAATGCACTCCCTCATGGTATTTACTTTGACACTGCCTATCTCATTTCATACCATAGTAAGGCATAATGGTAGCAATACTACATTATCACATAGTGATAACAGCCTAAACTCTACATCTACCCCTACACTTTCTATATTCAGACAGACCCCAAAATCTTGGCCTAACCTTATTAGCACCTAATAACACTTACCCCCTCCTTTTCCCTATCACCAATATGCTCATATTAGCTAGAAAATACGCAAAGCAATGCTCAATCCACACAAACCCTTCCAGACTCTAAAACACCTCAAGATACAGGGATCCAGGTTGATCTGACTGTTTCTGCTCCTGTTAGGTAACAGTCATCTGAATCTAGGTCCCATAACAATGGGCACAAACCCCTCTGTGATGTGTAGTTCTGTCTCTATTGTGCCTATCAACATCTGTAGCCTGCTATCCAAATTTGACTCACTGCAAGTGTGGGTAACACAACATAAGCCAGATGTGCTATCTGTAGTTGAGACCTTGTTCACACCAAGGACTACTAACATTGAAATCCAGCTCAATGGCTATATATAATTTAGACTGAAAAGAACTGGGAAGAGAGGTGGGGGATGTGTCATCTATATTAAGGCCCATCTACAGGGTCATATCCTCCAACCCATGAAATCGGGAAAAAACATACAAATATTACCAATAAAGCTAATCCTCAGGGAACATGGAAAGGGAATGACTAACACCTCCATCTACATCCCTCCCAAGGAACAGGCTGAAGTGTTTAGAGTGCTCCATGAGAATCTCTCAGACTGCCACCGAAACTCAGAAACATTAGTGGTGGGAAACTTCAATATAAATTGGTTGTCCAATGATGCCACTCCCAACAGAAACACTATCACAATAATTGACATTGACCAACCAGTAGCTTCCCCCACATGCACTGACTACCATTCTGAGACCAGTACCTTACTGGACTGACTGCAAATGAACCATCCAGAATGGATCACCAGTACAAATGTCCCCCCAGACTCCATAAGTGACCACTCCCCCATCCTCTGTACTTGGTCTAACAAGTCCCCTAAACTCCCCACAAAAGAGGTCACATCACGTATATTAAGAAAGGGGCAACTGGGACCACTAAGAGAACACCTAAGACAGCTAAATTGATCTATCTATCTATTCAGCAGTTGATGTCAATGCTGCTCTGGATTTCTTCATAAAGTCATTCAGTGCTGCCTGCGATATCTTTGCCCAGATCACCAAAAGGAAGGTAAAAGGATCCCAAAAGTCATGAATAACTCCATCTCTCATTGCTCAACTACATGCTAAGGATATTCTTTGGCACAAGGAAAAAATTTCAGCTCTCATATTGACCTTCAAAACTATAAGATGGATTGTAACAACTCTACCCAGGCCATTTGCTAGACAAAAAGACAATACTTTAGGTCGGAACTTGACAACTCCTGGGAGGACAGCTGCAAATTCTGGGCAAATATAAAGGCCCTAACAGGAAATCTGAATAAATCACCACCTACTATGCTTAACCTAAATGGGAAATTAACTCAGGATCCTAAGACCGTTGCAAATACATTCAATAGGGCCTTTACAGACCTCAGAGGAGTTCTCCTCTCTGACTATCTAAACCCACTCAGCAATGTCCAAAGTAGTACATCAAGTTTTTTTCCCTCAAACACTGCCCCCCCACCTTAGAATAATCTCAAAATCTGAAGCAAAATAATACCTACCAAAAGTGCTAGGGAAAACCAGGCACAGCGGAAACAGTCTTGACCTGAAGCTAATTACCCTCACTATTGACATAATCTTGGCTCTGCTAATGAGGATACTCAACCTCTCCCTTATCACTAGGCAATTTCCCACAATCTGGAATGCTGCAGTTGTTACACCAGTTTTTAAAAATGGACAAAGGACAATCCACACTAATTACTGGCCAATTTCCATGCTACCCCTAATTTCCAAGGTCTTAGAATGAATTAACTATGATCAGCTAATTGATCACCTTGACAAATACCAACTACAATGCATGGAGCAACATGGATTTAGAAAACAACATAGCACCACAACAGCACTGGTTGAATTCATGGAGTCTATACACGACTTCCTCGATCAAGGACACTTAGTGGAGGCTACCTTCATAGACTTCACTAAGGTCTTCAATATGCTCAATCACAAACTCCTACTAGCTCAATTAGGCACTGCCATAGTATCCGTGACATCACTGTGCTGGTTTCAGAGCTTCCTCTCTGGACGTGTTCAAAAAGTGAAAACTGGAAGCACCCTCTTCGACAACCAATGTGTTAGTACAGGGGTTCCACAAGGGTCCATCCTGGACTCACTCTTGCTTAGTCTCTTTGTAAATCACCTCCCGCAGGTATGAAAAACTGTATCCTCCTCTATGCAGATGATGCCGTAATATTTACTAGTCATCCAGACATTGTAATCCTAGAACAAAGTATGCAAAGAAACTTCAATCTAATAGAAGACTGGTTCATTAACTTGTGTTTATTGCTTAACTATAAGAAAACATCATGCTGTTTGTTTCAACACACATCAGATACAAATCAACCAAGTTAGCCATTTGCAACAAAAAAATGAAAGTCTTGAGATGGTCCATAATTTAAAATATCTAGTGGTCATATTGGACAGCTTCCTATCAAACTCATTCCATAGCAACCTGGTCTCCAAGTCAGCAAACAGGAAGATTGGGCAACTGTATAGGCATAGGCACTGCTTTAAAGAAGATACCCTCAAACTTGCCTTAACAAGCTTGGTCTTCTCTGTTATAGACTATGGTCTTGTCATCTACAGTGCAGCCTCCAACACGGCCCTAAAAAGAATAGCTTTGACACTTAATAAAGCCTGTAGGCTATTCTTAGGAGTTCCATGCCTTGCACACACTTGTGCTCTATACTCTTTCATGGGTTGGTTGGACCTGAATAACATAATTAGTTATCAGCTCTGTCTCCTGGTCAAAAAGGCTACCTTAGGCATGACCCCACCTTGGGGTCCAGATCAAATTAATTCCTACTGCTCCAGCTAGACTGACTCATGGAACTCATAACAATCCTTATAAAGTACCGTTCTGCTGCACTTCCCAAGGACAGAGGTCCTTTGGATTCCAGGACCCAAACCTGCTAAACTCCCTACCCAGCGACCTTCATGCTGAAACTAAAATAGGTCCATTTAAATCTAAGCTACACTTCCACCTCTCTAGTCATATGAAGTGCACCTGCTCCCTATAGCAAAATTTAGTAACTGAGGCCTGGCTCTGTCCTTTCTTTCACTTAATTTCCTCCTAAGTCTGCTACCTGAACTTTAACTCCACCCTGCCCACTCCTCTAATCCTTTTTGCCACCTTCCCTACTTCTCATCTCCTTATACTTCCCTCTTCAGTCTGCTTTCATCCCTATTTTGTCTACATACCTTAATCCCCCTAAGTCCCCCCTCCTCAATTCTATGGAATCTATTCCCTTCATAGATGCCTGCCTAACTTCCTTCTTCCAAGACAATGGGCGTTGACCCTGCTTGTTCCCTGCTTCTTTTCACCCAAACTCCTCGCCTTGTTTCTGGTATTCTCCTCTAGTCACTAGATCAATTGTCACCAAAAATTTTTTGTCATGTAATTCTTCCCCACAAATGTTTTGTCCATATCATGTACTCATGTTGACTTTCAAAATACTGTTTGCATAGTACTTTAATGAACTTTGTATTGACTGTTTTGATGTAGAACCTCTGTAAATGAGCTCTTAGTTCAAAGGTTGTAATCCGAGACTTGAATAAATAAATAAATAAATAAAATAATTTATAATGTTGATGTTCCCTTTAACCTGTTGTTTATTTCCCATTGTATGTCTATGCCCTATTCCACCTGAGGTGGAACCTTTGTAAAAGAGTATTGTTGCTCAAAGGTACTGTAATCTGAGATTTAATAAATAAAATAAAAATAATTATTTATTTAAATTATTCTGATTACTCACATATGATTCATGAACTGTGTGTGATGCCTGCAGTGCCTACAGTATTATACACTAACCACAATGTTCTAATACATTTTAATGAAAGCATTAATTAGTATCCCCAACCCCCATTTGGGAGCCAAATGTAAGCCACTGATTACTGCTCATGTTAGCCTGTAGTGTTGTTTGGTTGTCAGCAATATGGTTGTACTACTAAGTCAGGCTTACAGTGTGTTCCTGAACTAAAACAAAGGCAGCACTACACCACTGAACCATTTGCTATGCAGAGCGGCTTACTTACAGACAAAGTGAGCCAAGTCAGTGGCACAATGTCACACATCTCATAGGAAAGCAGTGCTGCACAGCACTGTCCTTCTTTATGTTCAGTGACACATAACTCAGAATTGTTATCACAAGTATGACATTAAAGTACTGGTTCATAGGATTACAAGCATAATTGGTGCTACACTCGGGGGAGCACATGTGAAATTCATTCAGTGGGTAAGCTGAACTTCCATTGTCTGTGCTTTACGCATCATGAACTATGGTGATTGCTTAATGCCTATAGCTCTATACCCCTATACTGTCTAGTCTGATGAATTACATAATGCAACTATGTAGCCCATTCCAAGGCTAGGTCAGTTGAACTATACAATGATACAGAGGCAGCATTGCAGTTATGCCAATTTGAGAGGCAGTTTCAATACATTCCACTGTCTATAACTGTAAAGTAAATACACATTTGATTTAAAGAAACAGCCTGTCACAGAAGCTGAGGCCTGCTGCTTCAAAGCAGAAAAAAAGGGCACAGCTTTACATAACATTTGTTCAATAACATTAAACTGCCTTAAAAACATGGCACAGATTGTGCCACACTACTACCTATTTATCAGGCAAATGGGTGTCAGTGTCACAGTCTGTGCTGCCCATTTCAGGCAGTTTAATGTTATTAACCAATTAATATATAAAGCTATACTCACCAGTTGGATTTCATGGTGTCTGTTACCTACTGGCTGCCCACTGGTTTTCCGTCACTGTCAGTCCTTCCAGTCAGTCCATGTGTGTCTGTGTCATCAGATCCTTCTTACATAACCCATGATGGTTTTCTTCTAGGCCCACAGTCAGTGCCACATTCCTCAGTCATCTCATCTGCATCACCATTGTAGGATACAATTTTGCTTAGTCGTATTGTGACACAGATTGCATGTTTACATAAGCTCTTCTTATGCAACAACCAAAAATGCATCATGTGTAAGAACCAAATAATTGCCTTATTTTGTCAGGAATGTTTGGTATCTAGGCAACTGTGAATGTTGATCCTCAAAAGCAACATTTATCCTCCTTTTTGTCTACCAATCTTCTTCCACATGTCCATAGATGCAGGTGACATTTGCTTCATGCGAGGAGTGGGAGGCATTATGCCTTTATCTGAGCTCTTAGTAGTTAACAATGTGGTAATGTTCATAGTCTTTGTCGAATTATCCATGTGTCAGCAGTACTGTGCTTGAGGCCCCTGCCACTGTATGCAACTATGGGGTTTCATCTGCCACTTTTCTCTAACATGTCCATTGGTGCCAGTCATGCTTCTAGCAGGATAAAAAGTGAAGTCATCCATAAGTTCATAGTATTTGTCAATGTAGTAATCTTCATAGTCGTTGACAAATTATACATGTCTAAGCAGTGCTTGGCTCAAGGCCTTGGTACTGTACAGAACTATGGGATTTCATCTTCCACTTTTCTCCTGCATGTCCATCGCTGCCACTCATGGTCTTTTAGTGAAAGATAATGAAGACATTATTGATCAGTTTAGGCTTCCTTTTTTGCATATCTTAGCCTGACAAGGAACAGCTGTGTATCCTAATCACTTGGTATATGCTCCAGTTGTGCAAACTTATGAATCTTCATTGTCAGCTGACCCAGTGTGTAGAAGTAATGTCTTCATATTGTCTTATTCCACTGTTAACTATAGCATTCAATTTCCTTGCTGATGCACTCAGCTATTTACAGTGGTCAGTCGTACATTTACATTAGGCAAATAAAGGATTTTATTTATTTACCAGGAAGCAGCAAAGCCATTTATTACAAGCTGACAATGCAGCACAGTACTATATTTAACATTTTCAAAAGTAGTTTAGTCACTTCTCAGAGGCAAGGGCAAGATGATAACAACATCAACCAACAGCTTAGCAGTCAAGATAATATCAGTGCAACAGTAGCCATGTTGAAGTCAATACAGAACTGCAGCAAGGCATGTTAGTGTTCAGTTGTAGTGGGGTGGCTCATGATGACAAAATGTTTCCAAAAATCTGTAGTTCATAGAATCATAGAATCATGTTGGCAGAAAAGGACCCATTGGCCCATCAAGTCTATTCCTGCCCTACCCTTACTCATAGCACCTGTCACAGACCCTCCCCTTACTTTCCTTTTGCCAATTCCATATGTCTGTCCCATGCCTTCTTGAAACCCTCCACTGTATCAGCTGCCACGTCTCCATGACAGTCGATCGATAAATTTTTTGTCGAGTGAAGTTACAGTGACTCCCATATGTTGACTGCATTTGTGGTCGGCATGAAAGGAGTCACAGGACAGATTATTTTCTTTGGGGGGCTTTGCCCCCCAAAACACCCATGTGGCGGACTGAACCCCCACTACAAAAATAATCAACTCTGAGTTGGAGTTGTTTCAGGAAGGGGGTGCAATACCCCTGGAATGCTGTGGTGGGGTCATACACTGACACTACAGTGATCTGGCACTGTTGTCATTGTAGTGTTGGTTGCTCTCATAATGTCGAGGTAGCGTTTGCGTACCAGCCACCACCACCTCTTCTGGCAGTTTGTTACATGCCTCTACCACCTTCTCCATGAAGAACTTCCACCTCACATTCCCTTTGTATCTTCCGCCCTCTAACCTTAGGCTATGTCCTCTTGCTTTTGCCCCCTCCTTCCTTTTAAGTAGACTCCATTCCTTTACCTTATTGATCCCTTTTACATATTTAAAAGTTTCAATCATGTTCCCCCTCTCCCTCCTGGTCTCCTGTATGTACAGATCCAGCTCCTTACACCTCTGCTCATACAGTTTCCTGTGCATACCCTGCAGCATTTTGGTCTCTCTTCTCCGAACTCTCTCTAAGCCCTCTATGTCCTTGCATAGGTGCGGTCTCCAGAACTGAACCCCATACTCTAAGTGCAGTCTCACCACGACTTTGTAGAGAGGCTTCAGTACTTCCCCCATTCTGCTGTTGATGCCCCTCCCTATGCATGTCAGCATTCCGTTAAGATGATGTTTACCTTCTTTAACAGAGGCAGCTACTAATACACAGTTGGAGTCCAACTTCACAGTGCCTAAGGATCATCTAGCTAAGGAAGAGTACATCAAGAAAGGGCCTACTCAGAAATGTTTAGAAAAGTACCCACAAACAATGATTGGCAACAGGAGAAGATCTTTTAATAAAGGATGGTTTTCTAAATATAATTAGCTAGAATATGACAGTTCATCAGATTCAGCTTTCTGTTTCCCATGTCATGCATTTGGTACTAGTAAATCAATGTATGACAGAACATTCTTGGTGGCAGGCTTTAGAGACTGGAAAACAGCTTTAGTATCTGGGAGAGGATTTTCTAAACATAGTAACAACCAAACAACATATTGAAAATGTTGAAACATGGCAATTCCATTTGATTACTACACCACTAGATGGAACAGTCATTTGAATAGAGGGCAAAACAAGTACAGCTAAATTCAAAATAGAGAAAGAATAGGTACAATGCTGTCACCAGACTTGTTGACATTACTGCTGAGCTGGCTTGTTTAAGACTACTATTTAGAGGCCATGATGAGGGTAAGGATTCAAAGAACAGGGGTGTGTTCAGAGAAATCTCAGCTTTACATATATAATATGACCCAGTGCTTACAGAACACCTAGAACTGGCTTCTCTGCCCCAGTTATCTACAGTAGTAGTCACCGACATTGCCAGGTATTTCCAGATATTTCGCGAAATTTCTAAAAAGTTTCTCTCTGCTGCCCCTACTGTGGAAATGCAGAAAGCAGGAGATTTTTCCAGAAATATCACAGAAATTTTGGGAAATAGCTGGCAATGTCTGTGGCTACTACTGTATCAGCTGAAAGGCAAAACAACTTAATCATGTGCATTGCAAGAGATGTACATAACATAATAATTCAGGAAGTCAAAGAATCTGTATATTTCACAGTTTCCCTTGATACATCTCCTGATGCTTCTAAGCAAGACCAGTTATCTGTAGTTTTACATTATGTTTCTAGAGATGCGACAATTCATGAAACATTAATTCACATTATTCACACAGAAATGGGTACTGGTGCCACTATAGAAGATTACCTTTCTCAAACATTGAAGCAATGTGACCATATCATTTCAAATGTGAGGGGGCAAGGCTATGATGGCTGTGCAGAACTGTCTTGGACTTACAGAGGAATTCAGGAGAATCAGACTTGCTGACAGAGAGGAGAGGGTTTTAAATACACAGCTGCACACTATACTGCAGAAAACAGTACTAGCAAGGATGTTTAGAGGCTAGCTCCTTCTTGGAAACAGGTATACCACCATTGCCTAACTATTACATTGCATTGTATTGCAGAAAAGGAAGAACAAATGGAATAAAGCTGTTGGTCATCAATTGGATGGAAGGTGGAGCTATAGAGACAGAGAGAGAGTCTGAGAATCTTTTATTCATGCAAGGAAGCTAGAGGAGAGCTATGCATTTCTGTGTTTGGGGAGAAGACACAGGAAGCAGGATTACACAGCTAGTTTTATGATTTTAAAAGGTATGCCACCTGTGCTTGAGAGTGTAATCTTTCCAGACCATCTTATTGCACCCCCTTGCTGTGCGGCACATTTCTCCCCTGTCTTTCTTGTTTGCCCACAGGAGGAAAGCCACAAATAGGTGGATTGCTGGGGCTGGATCTGTGAGCATCAAGAGGCTGCTCAGAACAGCCGAGGACATGAAGTTGAGGATGGGGGGATGCTCTGCATTTCAGCCAATCCAGCACCTGAAGATAAAGTGGAACCAGGAACAGGATATCAACAGGACTCCAAAAGGACTCTAGAAGGGACATTTTTGTGACAATAGAAATCTGCATACAGTGCAACCTCATTATCCATACCCCAATTATCCATATCTCCCTATTATCTGAACTCTGACATTGTACTCCAACTCTCATTTGCCTAATGTTATGGATACCTGATTATCTGAACTCTTGATTATCCAAACAAATCTGATGTCTCCCAGAGCATTTGGATAATTGAGGTTGTACTGTACTTTTATACCACCTTTTATATTCCCTATACCTTTTACTCTATCTACACTATTTGATTTTAAATTCTTAACTGGTTCAAAAGAACCTCTAGCTTTTAGCCTTTAGCAAACTCTTTTATGTTGCTTTTTTAAACACTGTAAAAAGACAATTCCACTTGCTAATAGTATTTAATTTTAAATTTTTTACTTACTTTTACAGTCCTTCAAAATTGTATTTGCTGCAGTCACATGTGGTTACGTCACCTTTAGTCTCATGGACAGTACACATAAATTGCACATGCACAAACTTGGCATCTCACAAACCCAGAACACCATTTTCCAAGTAGCAAACAATACATCTCATTGAAATCACTCCTGAAATCACTCCAACAAGTTACTTTGAAACAGAAAAGCTCACTTTTATACCATCTGCTGATTCTAGTAGCTATCTAAGCTGATAATTGATACAGCTATCTATCACTGGCAGATGCTGTGGCATCATTGAAAACTCTTGTTGTAACGGGAAGGCATTCTTTGCTCCTTGAGGGTGAGTCAGGACAGTCACAGGGGCTAGCAGGTTTAAGCAGATGGCTGGGAAAGGATATATTGAGTTTTGGCTACAATTTATTCTGGAAACATGGACACTACTCCACACAATACACTGAAGTAAGGCCACATGGTCATGCAGCAGTTGTGGAGCTTAATCCACGAGAAAGCACCTTCCCTAAATCATTCAGGCCTGTTCAAATCACATAAAGGAAGTGTGCTTAGCAAGCTGGTATTGCTCTCTAGCAATAGTGAGTAACAAACCTATTACACTCTGATGAAAGTTGTATACATGTTATTTATGCTTTAAGATTTTTTGAGTTTTTCTCCTATAGTACTGTATTCTTCTCTTGGCATAGTTTGTAAAATCTTCAGTGCATCCATGGAACTTTGTATTTGATACATTTTACAAGTAACTTCTAGTCTAATAGCATACTTTTGGTATATTTGTAACATAATTTCATATTAAGTCTAAAACACTGGTAAATCATTAGCGCAACAAGATAAATTGAATTATCAGTGTAATAGGACACACAATCCTATTATAAATTGCTTTTATTCTGTTCTAACTCTGTCAAACCTATTAAACCGGTTAAGTTATATAAAACTTAGTCTGTTTTTTTATTTGGATTTATTTAAGTGACAAACTTTGGTAATACAAGGACAAGGACAGAAAGACGGTGGAGTAAAGTAGCCATCAAAACCTGCAACAGACTTCTAAAAGTAGACACCAGAGAATTATCTCTACTAGATCAAAGTTTATCACTTATCTTCAAATAAAGACCCTCCTTCAGTCAGCGTACTAGAAGTGCCGGAAGCCAACTTTATTCAAGGAGACTTTTTTCACTTTGGTGGCAAGATCTATACTTGCAAGTAAGAGAATAGAAACACCAGACTTGAGCAATCAGAAGACATTAGCAGAGATAGAACTACAAACATTGATAAAGTATCATCAACTGGTAAATTGAACTACATTCAGGACACTGGGTCCTCTCAATTTCAATAAAACTGGCCAGTAGCCAATAGGTAACATATTTAAACAGCATATAATTAATAGAAGGTGTTTTCTAAAGTATTTTTCAAGTTTTCTATAAGCTTTACATAAACATTCACCAATTATGACATATGGGAAACAACATATTATAAAGCCATATGATTGTGTTACAGTATGCAAATATTTTGCATAGGCATACTTGCTTGATTTGGTCATAAATTGCTCTCTGCAACTACTTACAGCAGCTAAACATGGAAGTAAAAACAAGAGGACAGAAGAGGAAAGATCTAGATTACACACAAGAAACATCTGAGTGCCTGGAGCAGATAGAAAGTATGAAACAGAGGACAAAGGAGGAAAAGACCAGGTCAAAGAATAAAAATAAAAAGTATTTAGAAGGTATAAGCAGAAGTTCAAATGAGAACAACACAATTCTGGAAAATTCTAACAAGCATAATCCATCCAAACAAGTAAAGCAGATTACTGTAGATAAATTTGTTAACACCTCCATATGACAAATAGGGAAAAGAGTGGTTAACCGTAGCAACACGCTAGATGAAAAAACTTGTAATATAAAAGAGAATATAAATTGTAGGAAAGAACAAAAATTTGACAAGAAAAATCAGAAATAGGCACAATACAACAAATTCCAAATATACACCAATCAACAGTTCATGCAGTGCAAGAAGATATACTATCCTTAAATACATCCACAGAGTTTGAATGGGAACCCTTTCTGAACTCAGTTATTAAAATAGAGAATGCTCATTTACAATATGATAGTTCTTCAGAAAAATCCCCCTTTTAGGTATGAAAATTCCCAAAATGATAATACTCAACAACATTTTCAAAGGTAAGACCCAATTTCAGAACTGGTATCAATTATCCTACTCCTTTTATACCTAGGCTAATTACAGCCTTAAAGGACCCTTACATGGCAAATATCCTATTCTTAGATCAGCTATACATCCTATGGGGTGAGGTAACATCAATAAAATCAACTTTTGCTCATCATGAAGCACTAACAAAAAAATGTATTTAAGGAAATGGTAAAATTTGAACTTGGATCAGAAGTTGACTCTATGATTCAGGCCCTCTTGGATAAATCTGACCTAGTTCAAACAGACTACCCCCTGCCCAGACGGGACAATCTGGTAAAAGCTAAAAAAATAAAAGGAGGGAGAAAATCAAGCAACTTGCTAAAAGATAAATCAGACAGAAATAAGGGAAAAAGAAGCAACCAAGGAAACTGAAATATAAGCAATAATACAGTACCAGTGAGAAAGGATAAATCCAGAAAACAAAAGCAACGATTGAAGGGGAACAAACAATTAAGAAAAAGAGTAAATTGCTAAAATCTGACAACAAACAACATCCTAATGAATGTGGAAAGGAGGACACTGGAAAACAGGGGAATAGAATTAACCCAGACACATATCTGGGGAAAATGAAATTATTAAATAAAGGTGCAAATAAACAACATCATACAATACAATAAATACAAACATAACACAAATACAAAATGAAGCCGACAAGGCCCAAAAGGGTATATGTTTTTGTTTTTTTGGAGAATGAGACAGTTATACACATCAAAGCATTCACTTGAGCAACTGGGAAACTTCAGATTACTTACAGTATACTCAGTAATAGCCCAGTTTCTGGAGAAAGAGGTAGGTATCCCTAATGGCAGAAATAATCAGATTTTTGCTAACAGGGTAGATAAGATCCCAGACCAATCTGTATTGGCTATTGTCTCTGACATGGAAATAGCCAATTGAATTTGGAGGCAATAATTATACACTAATAGAGTTGGACTAGAGATTGATCAACCACAATCAATAACAAAACTAATACAGGAAAAGACAGAATATTTTAGCAATGGAAGGTATATATCTGAGGAAGAATTAAACAATAGGATGCAAAATTTCCCACCTATAAATCTAGAACAATAAACAAAACAATACATATTAACATTATTTATTTATATATTTATTTAGGAAATCGGAATTACAACCCTTTGAGTCATAGACTCATTTCCAACAGCTCCACGTCAGAATAAAACATAGACATTCATACAGTACATACATAGAATAAATGTGGGTGAGCAATCAAACAGAGTATAAGTACAGTGAGCACTGGTTATTGCCTATACATTTGGTAGCTAAAACACGGCAGAGCTATCGACATATTTACCTAATGAGTGGTTAAGACCTATACAATTGGTAGCTACAGCAATGCATGATATGAGTTGGTAGTAAGTCACCTCAGGAAGGTCTTGTCTTAAACATGATACAATGCATTCATAGTCCAGTGCAACTACATGGTAACTGAGGGAGGTGTGAGGAGCTTGTAGGCTATAAATAGTGTGGGCCACTGCCTGGCCAAGGGTGGGTGCATGGCCTAGTGGCATGGTGCAGGATCCACAGGTTACCTGTTATACTGGCATTGACATGAGGAGAGGATATGGGCCCTTAAGGCAGCTTTAAAAGGACCTAGATTGGTGATTAGTGTGATGGCTGGTGGGAAGGCATTTTACCAGGATGGAGCTCTAAGAGGGGAAGGATCACTGGACCAGGGTGGTCCTGACCCTAGACACCTTCAAGATAGTTTTTGTGGTGGTCCGTGTGGACACTGAGAAGGTGGCTGCCTGAAGAGAAGCTATGACACCTATTGGGGTTAAACCCAGGTGGATTTTTTTTGGTGAAGAGACAGGTCTGACATAATAGTCTTTCCTCAAGGTAGAGGATACTGGTGAGCACGTATAGGGTGCAGGTATGTATATTTCTGTCAGCACCAGAGAGGAGCCAGCAGGCCTTATTGATGACTACTTGTATTTGATGAAGCACTGTAGGGTCAGTGGCAGGACAGATTGTGAGGCCATAGTCCACCAGCGATAAGACTGAGGAGGTAATGGCTAGGTGTAGTGCTTCAGGTGGCAGGCAGTCTTTATGTCTGTAATGGAGACCAATGCAGGTATTGGTGGTGGAGGTGAGGATTTTTATATGTTTGTGGAATGAAAGGGAAGAGTCAAATATAATACCTTGATACTTATACTTTTGGACCTGTTCCAGTGGGATGAGAGAGGTGGAGAGTATTTCCAGGCGGGAAATCCTTTGATCTGTTTTGGAGGTGGACATAGAGCATCATCTTAGTTTTTTTAATGTTGACCACCAATCTTTGTTCAGCAAACCAGTGTTCAATCTGAGACAAGGAGTTTTGCAAGGTACACTGGAGAGAGAGAGAGAGAGAGAGAGGATCAGGATGTGCAGCATAAAGAACAGTGTCATCTGTGTAGAGGAGAAGGTTGCTGGGGCAGGATTTAGGCAGGGCATTGAGGTAGATGCTGAATAGCAGGGGACCCAGGATAGATCCCTGGGGAACTCCTGAGTGCACAAGCAGCATAGTAGATATGGTATTATTAATTTTAACACATTGGGTTCTAGATGAAAGATAGCTGGAGAATCATGAGAGTGGACAATGAAAGACCCCAATTTGTTGTAATGTGTTAAGAAGGAGGGGGTGAGAAACCATGTCGAAGGCCGTTGAGAGGTTTATAAACACAGCCCCTGAAAGGTGCCCCTTGTCAAGCATAGAGTGCAGGGAGTTAGCAAATTCTGTGAGGGTGGTCATAGTGCTACGTCCAGCTCTGAAACCATGCTGCTCCCTACATAAGAGGTTGTGTGTGAGGAGGAAGTCAGTGAGCTGATTGGCCATAATCTTTTCAAGGGCTTTACAGAGTGGGGGGAGAATGGAGATAGTTCAGTAGTTGTTTGGGAGGGAGATGTAGCCACATTTCAATATTGGTGTTATTACTGCCATTTTCCATGAGGTTGGGAACTGGCCCAGGTGTATGGACAGATTAAGAAGGTCCATGAGAGGGGAGATAACTGAGTCTAGCGCAAGGTATAGGATATGTATATCAAAGGTGTCTTTGCAGTAATTGGAGCTCTGGAGGGCTTTGGACTGGTAGACTTTCACTTCTGTAGGGATAATGACTCTGAGTTTGAAGGGGTGGTGGAGCTCAGGTGGTGGGGTAGGCTGAATTGGATCAAAACCATTGCTAGGGAGGACTGAGCTGAGGTCTGAGAAGGTAGAGTTGAGGCAGTTAGCTGTGTGAAGTGTGTCTGTGGTGGTAGTACTGTTAACGTTAAGTTGTTAGGGGGGAAGTGGGATTTACCATTAAGCTCCTTGGTGTTATCCCAGAACTTTCTTGAGCTACCCCAGGAGGTGGCTAGGGTGGTTCTGTAGTGCTCTGCCTTGGCCTTGCAGATCGCCCAGGTACACTTATTGCAGACAGCATTATAGGCCTGCCTATTGCTTAGCAAACTGGAGGCAGTGGCATGATGACAGAAGTTGTCATGCATTTTGAACTGATGTAGGAGTTCTGGGGTGATCCAGGGGGCACTCCATTTCTTAGTGGTCACTTTGATGGTCGGTGCAAAAGCATCACAGGCAGTATTAAAGGTGGTGGTGAAGTAGTGCAATGCATCATGTATCTGCTGGGCTTGGGAAATAGAGGACCACTCCCAGTTAATTAGATATTGTTTGAGTTTGCCTATGCCTCCTGATGAAAGGTGATATTTGGTGGTGGTTTAGGTAGATGACAGGACCAGTTGAAGATGATTGGGGAGTAGTCAGTTAAGGCGTTGGGTAGGACACCCAGGTTGGTAATATGGTGGGGATGATTAGTGAGCAGAATATTTAGTAGAGTTTGGGTTCCATTAGTGGGGTTGGTCCCGGTAGGCTGGGATACCAGTTGAGTCATATTTAACACAGCAAAGGTATCTTTGGAGTGTGTTGATGAGCTCACCAGCCAGTTTATGTTGAGATCCCCAACTAGGATTTGTTCCATTTTGTGGGGGTGGCTGGCTAGGTAGTCAGAGAGTGCTTTACAGGTAGGAGATAGGCTGCATGGTGGGATGTAGGCAATGGTGAGAGTAAGAAGAGCATGGTTTGGGTCAGGGGAGAGTTTTATTGAGAGGGCTTAGGCACTATGGCCTAGGGAAGGTGCAGGCAGGGCTTGGTAATTCAGTGAGTCATTTACATAGAAGGTCCAGCCACCACCTCTCTTGCCATTACGATCAAGCCTAATGAGAAAGTAGCCAGGATTAGAGACAAATGAGTTTGGGGTCTTGGCTGACAGCCAGGTTTCTGTTAAAGCCAGAAAGTCTGGTTGATGCTGTGCTGTCCAGCATTGCAGGTGTGCCATTTTTTTTAGGCAGGCTGCAGATATTCATAGCAGCTATTTGAAGCCCCATGCGTGACTGAAGTTGGGGCAGGGGCGCTGCTGTGCCAGGACTGGGATGAACATTGCCAGATAGTAGAAGACGCAAGTGGAAGATATTGACAAGGGCCATGAATTGGTGGCATTTTGCCAGGTAGCAGTGGCTGGCAAGCTTAGAAGGTGATGAGCAGGGAATGGGCAGCTGCATGAGGGCTTGAGGGCCAGGTGGAGGAACCGACATAGAGGGATCAAGGCACAGAGAGATGGGGGAGGGGTAATGGGAAGGGGTGCATGGGAGCTATGGGGAGAGACAGGTTGATGGAGAGGTTATGAGGGGTGAGGTGCTCCCCCAGCAGCAGAGATGTGTACATACCAGAGGCAACTGGGGATTTGTTGCTGAGCAAGGTAAATGTGGTTAGCAACAGTAGTATGGTTAGTTTGTGTGGGTGTGTGTTGTGAGAGAGTACAGTGGTGGTAGATGTGACCATGGACAGGTGTGAGTGGGTCTTGCTGACACCTAACATTGTGGCAGAGACAGTGGCGTAGTGGTAGGGTTGCTGCTTTTGGAGTGAAAGGTACCTGGTTCGAACCCTGGTTTGGATGCCACGTTGTATGCCTAATGATAGGCTGGGAGACTGTGCAAGGGAAACTACAGGAAGGGGTGAAAGGCAGAGAATGTAGTTATTAAAGACTTAGGACAGAAATGTTAGGGGGAGCAGTGGGAAGAAGATTGCAACCTACACGTCTTGTTGCCCTCTAGTGGCTTTACAGTATAATCTGCAAATGGAAAAGTAGAAATAAACCCATATAAAATACACTTTAAACTGAAGAAATTCAGCACTGAGTATTAAAACAGACCAGATATCCGAGGCAATACTGGATTATGGGGAAAAAAGGTTAAATAAACTGGCCAATGGTAATGACATAGTCCAGTCAGGAGGAATTTGGAAATGTCTGGCAGGATGAGAAACCAAACAAGGAGCTTGTGTTCCATGGACAGCCAATAAGAGCTGTCCCAAGATAAAGTTAGTTGTCCTTAGAAAATTTACAGTAACAGCCACGCAGCCTTGAGTTCCCGGAATGCTGTCCAAGCTGTACCTGATAGCAAGGGCTCAGGGAGTGTGGGTTACATGGGTCAGAGAAGTTAAATGATGAAAGACAGACTGAACTTATGAAAAGGGTCTGCTATATAATGAAGGAAATTTTGGGGATAAAATAAGGGCATAAAGGAATACTCTGGGTTTATAGGGAACAATGTTACATAAATCAGGGTCAAATAACATTTGCTGTGTGTGATCAGATTGTACACCATTTGTCACTTTCTTCATCCAGTGAACTGGATAGCATGGGTATATTACTCAGTGACAGGGCAGATACTGAACTTGCCATGCCCCAGAACAAGACAAACATAGACTAGAACACTATAACATATACAACTAACATTCCTTAAAAGTCTCCACTAGTTATACAAGCACCTAATATTAAATTAGCAAACCGTTACCAAGTATTAGCTGATAGGTTATTGGACTGACTTAATTCTGTGACAGAGGGGAGAAATCAAAACTCTACTGCATAATTGGGGGAAATGACATGAATGAAACCTTGTTGTCCTGGAACATGACAGGTTTCTCTAAGAAAGTTGCTGACCTAGAATTCAAGAAATTCCTTTCTAAACATACCATAGTCTCCCTACAAGAGACCTGGGCATTACCAGATCTACACTTGGAATGGTTCACTTCAATAACCACCCAGGGGAAAAATATCAGAAAAATGGAAGACCTGTAGGTGGTCTATCCATTTTTATTAAAGTACAAAAAACCCTCAAAATTAAGTCAGTAATCATGAATGAAACACACATATTGACCATACTTATTCAATGGGGACTAAATACTTTTTACCTAATAAATATTTCTGTTCCACCACAAAATTCTAAATACTATAATCCCATTTGGTGTGAACTAGAAACATCACTGCACAGTGCCAGGAACACCTCACCAGAAGCAGGCATTATCCTTACAGGTGACTTTAATGCCAGACTAGGCCCCTTGGTAACACATTTATCAACTGGTATGTCCATACAACAAAATAAACTTATGGACAAAAAAAAATGAAAATGGCAGAAAACTCAAATATTTATCATTGAAACTTGGACTACTGGTTATGAATGGAATGTATGAGGGGGAACATTCATCCTACTATACTTATCTAACCAGCAGAGGAGCTAGTATTGTTGACTACATATGTGCACTGCCTTGGCAGATGCACTCATACTCACATTTTAGCATAATATTAAGAGAAGAGAGTGATCATTCCCCACTTCTGCTGACAATTAAAAACCCTGTGGCAATATAACAGCAACATTTGACTGCCCCACAAATTGAAATTAGAAATAAAAGAAGAGTACTTTATTCTCCTGATGTGGAGAACAAGATACTCACTACCCATAAGAGTCAACAGACCCAGAAAAAAACAAATAAATTAACAAAGAACTCCCCTGCCAAGGTCATATACGATATTATACAAGATAACAATAAGGAATGTTTACCTTTTTTGTACCAGCCCAGGAAAACCACATAAAAAACTGATTTAATAATGACTGTATAAGATTTAGAGAATATGTAGTAAGGTTGGTAAGATATTTTCGCTTGCACCATACCCCTGAGAATGGTAAGATTCTCAATAAAACAAGGAAAGCATATAGAGCAATTCTGGAATTTCAAAAAAAAAAACAATTATCAAGAATCTAAGTGAAACAAAATGTTTGAGGTAATAAACATATGTGATCAAAGGCCTTCTGGCAGATACTTGCCTTAGGAACTGGTAATTATGCTACAAATATAACCACCCAAATTCATCCAAATGACTCAGTAAAATCTTATAAAAAATTTTTTTTTATAATTCTGTCACAGACCATGTAGAAATATGTCATGATCTTATAGATTCTTATAATCCTCTAAACATAACATCTCAAGAAATTAGTGAAGCAGTCAACCAGACAAAAGCTCCAGGTCCAGAAAGGATTCCGCCATTCATATATAAAATACATCTGGATCGGTGGTGTGATATTTTGGCAATTTTGTTTAACAAAGGATTGCTGAAAACTACATACCATATTCCTGGAAAGGTAACATTATAATACCAACCCTCAAAAAAGGGGATCCTCATCTACCTAATAACTATTGACAAATCAACTTAATAGACTCTTTGGGAAAGATTTTCTCAAGAATATTATTGTCTAGAATCAATATTTTCTTAGAAAAATAAAATTATGAAATGCTATCAGGCAGGTTTCAGGAAGAAACTTTCAACCACTGATCAGTGCTTTATACTGCAACATACTATTGAAAAACATTATGTCAAAAAATGTTTTCCACTGTACCTTACATTCATATATTTTGAGGGTGCCTTTGACAAAATAAACTGATTATACAAACTTAAAATGGATCCCAGAATTCTATGACTAATCATTACTTATACTGCAACATCTGGACAAAAGTAAGATATGATTTATCAGGGACCCTTACCCAACCTTTTTTTTTACAAACTGTGGAGTTAAATAAGGATGTATCCTTGCACCGTTATTGTTTAATCTGTTTATCAATGACTTCCCAATAGAACTGCTTAAAGCCCCCTCACATTCACCAGCAGTAATTGGCACCTCAGTACCAGCCCTGATTTATGTAGATAACCTGGTAATTCTTTCCCTAACTCTGGCTGGGTTAGGCAAATACCTGAAAAAACTTGAGAGCTATTGTACTATAAATAAACTCACTGTACATATAAAACAACTCAAGTGCATGCGATAGGTAAACATAAAATATACTTGGCTTCTACATAAAAAAACTCTTTGTAAAAAGTAACTACATACCGTTATCTAGGTTATCACATAACAAATAAAAAAGCACAAAAGTCACACATTACACAGGCTACAGCAATCAAAATATGCCATAATTAGATTTATTTTAAAATTTGGAGGCTTTTCTATCTTAACTATATTGCATGCAATGAACATGAAAATGATTCCTGTTGCACTTTATGCAGCTGAAGTTTGGTATAATAATAAAATGGAAGAACTTGAAAAGCCATTCACACACCTATATAGAATTGTACTGCAGCTCCCAAACTCTATATCACCACACATAGAGATGGCAGAAATGGGAAGGGGACAGTTAAAATACTTAGCAATAGCTGCCAATTTAACATATTGGATAAAAAACACATCATGGGAAACAGATAGATTGATTAAAAAAATGTATGCAAGAAAAACTAAAAAGGATAAATAAAGATATCAAAGCTCCACAGCTAGACAAGATAAAGGAAGTTATCAGGAAACTGAATCTAAAACATCTACGGGATGATGCAACAAAGGGAATAGTAATTTCACAATCATAAACAAAAGTATTAAAAATAGACTGAAAAAATATCCTTTGAGGGAGACATGGTAAAGATAAGGCTATCTAAATTACATACTTCGAATGCCAAGAGTAAAATTAATCACAATTTAGAACCATATTTACTACACCTCAAGAATAAAAAAGAAATAATTATCTTTCTTAGATTTAGACTGGACTGTACCCATCTAAATACTTCAAGTACTTATACACAAAAGAAAAGCAATAGCAGATAGATATAAGCTGTGACTGTGCTATAGGAGGTCTTGAAACCTTGCCATATGTTTATTGCCCCAAATACCATGTAATGAGGGATATATATATTGCATAGTGCTTTCAAACAGAAATCTTATATAAAGAAGACATATTATGAATTTTAATGGCTCCACAAATTGATTTCATTACAAGGGACATGATCTTATACATGCAGTGGGTATACAATATTATGAATTCCAAGAAAATTACAACTAAACTGCAAAAACAAGACATTATAACATAGTGTTCAACTGTCTATTTTTTATATGAATTGTTTTAACTATTTTTATTGTACACATTTTAAAACAAATACTGAATGTATGTAAAAAATATTTTCCTTTTTCTTTTTACACTGTATTTATCTATGTTATAATTTATGTATACATTCTTTTGTAAAGACGTAAAAGTCAATCAAATGAAATTTTTTTGAACTTTGAATAAATTTATCCATGTTGTAAGACTCCTTGGCACTCTTTATAGATCAACTTGTGCTACAGTTTTTGCTGAATGCTACTTTATCGCACCCTACTCATGCCCCAGTGCTGGAATCCTGAGGGTGGTGGAGCCCTTCCTAGGCACTAGATTTTGAGGGTAGCCCCATGGGGGGATGATCACATTAAAGAGAGTGCATCATTGGTTGAAGTTTTAAGCTTTAAATTTTAGGATTTTTTAATTAGCATTCGCTAAGTCTTATCTGTCAAGCACTTTTATTCTAGGGTGTTTATTTACCTCTGATGATTTTAGGGGTTTTACTTATATTTTATTCATACTTTTCACCAGATCAGGATGTTAAATGTGCTGATTCTGTTTTCTTTTAAGCTTAAATACATTGGTCTGACAGTCTTGCTACCAGCCCGGCAGAGGTTTTTCACTACTACTGAGTCACAAAAGTCCAAAGGAACTGTTTTCAACAAAAACTGGCATGCCACTAAAACTCAGACCAATGGTAGTTATGGACAAGTTTGGAAGACAGCTCAGAAGAGGGTCAGATAAGTCAATATTCAGATCCACCCTTCAAGCAAACTGATTCTCGGATAAGAGCATCAAGGTCATACTTTTTCCACTCAGTCAAATTTGATTATTATAGACCTTACACAACCTCCCAATGAGAGTGCAGTAAATTACTTAAGTTAACTAGATAATGATCATACCAAGAAAGTCTGCTTCTGGATACCTGACAATGAACAGCACTAGTTTTCATAGAAAAGGGTGCTGTGCATTGTATTCTTCTGGGAACTTTTTGCATCTTTACATTATAAGTGTGCAGGACTTTTTTATTTTGTTATATAATTTATTGAATTTCTCCTTACTTGACTTAATTTAATTGTATGACAGGATAAAAACAAGGATCAAGAAATGATTGGGGAGGAATGACCATCAAATATAGCTCTTCAGATAATTGAGGTACAAAATGAGCCTACAGCTCATGAGATTTCAAATTTCAAACCTAAGCAGAAAAAAAGAGAAATCCAGAAAAAACAAGACATGTAAATGTATGCAACAGCATGATAATGGCAATAAAATAAAATATAAAGCAAATAATAAAAACAAACATAAATAGAAAAAAGGAAAAAGGGATGGACAAACATTTAGCAAAGAGTGCAAAAGACTTACATCCCAACCAAATTTCTTCAACTCTTGTAATAGAACAACTTGAAGCAGCAAGTAAATTAAAAGAGCTAGATGAAAGTTGTGAATATATAACTTCTTTAGAAAAGTGTCCCAATATATCCTTTGGTTCATATGCAGATCCCCTATAACTGAAATACTGTACCATGCTCTAAGTCCCCAAAATAGGTAATAACAATAATAGAAACAACTAACTTGTTCTCAAAGTCAGAAACTGATCTCCAAATTTATAGTTACCAACAACTTCCTTTAATAGCTAGTCCTCATAATGGTCTATGAAATCCTCAGAATGATTTGTACAGCAGAGGCAGAGCAGACTCATTAGTAACTTTTCTATCTGCACATAATAAAAAAAACTAGAGAAAACAAAAAGAAATCACATAAATCATATCAGAACTTCAAGTAACTATAATTGGTCTAAGGGATCTAGCTGACAAGGAAACAAATCTGGAAAATAAAATTGAAAAGCAAATTACATATTCGCCTTTTCTAGATGAAAATTTAGCGGAAGACTTAAAAAATACACACATTGCTAATTTTTCCATAATGGAACAACTTATTATCCTAAAAAATGAAATTACTGTAGTAAGAGAAGAATGTACTTACTGAGCAGGAAGCTCTGGCACCCCAGTCTCCATCCACATGATTCAAACAATGCACAAGGAATCCACCAAAGTCAGATGTAAAAAGGTCCAAAAAATCCACTTTATTTCCAATAGTCCATGATAACAAACCAACAGTAGGATACAGAGTGTAAGGCACACTCCCTCAAAAGAGCTGTGCCAAACATTTTCATGTGATAACACACCATTTCTCAAGGCTGAATAAGTGTGTGTGATAGCTGCTTAAGAAGGCTGAAATTTAAAGTGACAGTACAACAAGGAAGTGCTAGATAAAATCTACTGGTTAAGGAACAGAGCATAAAACATGTCACTGTGGTTCATATAAGTCTATGTGTCAGGGATATCTAAATGTTTATGTGAGTAGATATAAATAAAGTGATGAAAGGTAAAAATATAGTGTAATTAAATAAACATATAAGTTATATGTTAACAGCTAAAACCCCAAAAAGAGGAAGAGGGGGAGCAAAGTGATGGGAAAAAGGATAGATGAAAGAATACATAACAAGAAAGCCAATGACTAGGATACATGAGCACATTTTGTTGTTAGAACAAGAAATAGAAGGGGAGGGCCAGGGGATAAGAAGGAGAAAAAGGGGAAGAAAAGATTGTAAAAGGTTATAGCTTTAATACTATATACATGTAATTAAATCAGCATGAATGTTGCTAAAGATAAAAATAATAAACAGGACTCTTATGCATAACAGTTGGATAAAAAGCACACTGATTGTTAAAATACTGAAGATAAACAAATGGTTATCAGAGAACATCAAACATCAAAAGGCATATAAACCATTGGATAAGATGTGTGCATATACAGAATACATGAAATCCAAGAAACAGAAAGCATCATAAGGAAGAGACCATTGGTTACAAGTATGAAGAAAGTTTAAAATGTTCATTAAGTCCAGGCCATTCATAGGATTTTAGTTTATATTGCCAGAATGTCTCGTGCTGCAAGAGCTTTTTGTTTCTTGGGTTCCATGTGCAGTGTATATATACATACATCTTATCCAATAGTTCATATGCCTTTTAATGCTTGATATTCTCTGATAACCATTTGTTTATTTCCAATATTCTATCACTCAGTGTGCTTTTCATTCTACTGTTATGCATAAGAGACCTATTTATTATTAGTATCTTTAGCAACATTCATTCTTATTAAACTACATTTATACAGTATTAAAGTTATACCCTATTAAACATATTTTTCCCCTTTTTCTCTTTCACCTGCCCCAGCCCTCCCCCTCCTCTTTCACATACTAGCAACCAAATTTGCTGATTTATCCTAATCATTTGCTTTCTTGCTATGCATTCTTTCATCTATCTTTTTTCCCATCCGTCCCCCCTTCTTTCCCTTTTTTTGGCTTTTAGCTGTTAACATATAACATATCATATGTTTATTTAATTACACTATATTTTTTAGCTTTTATCACTTTATTTACATCTATTCATATAAACATTCATATATGCCTGGTGCATAGACTTAGATGAACCACAGTGATGTGTTTTATGCTCTGTTCTTTAATTAGTAGATTTTTATCCAGCACTTCCTTGTTGCACAGTCACTTTAAATTTCAGCTTTCTTAAGCACCTATCAAACACACACTGATTCAGCCTTCAGAAAGCACATGTTATTGCACAAACAAATTTGACACAGTTCTATTAAAGGCAGGGTGCCTTACACTTTGTATCCTACTATTGTTTTGTTATCCTGGATTATTCAAAATAACATGTTTTTGGACCTTTTTACATCTGACATTGGTGGATTTCTTTTGCATTACATGGATTGTGTGGACAGAGACCGGGATGCCAGAACTTCCCGGTCAGTTAGTACTTTTTGCTCTTTTTGCTATGGTACCAGTCAGGCCTATTGTGTTTGTAGCCACCCTTTTTTGACTTTGTTACATTAAGAGAAGATGTAGCACTTAATGCAGTACAACTGAAGAACTTACTATCTTATTGAAAGAAATGTCAAGAAAAAGAAAAGAAGAATTCTGTATCCTTAGACTATGATCTGATTGAACTAGACTCCCAAAAGGAAGAGGTAGTTGTGCAATCATTAGTTAATTCAGATAAGTCAATCTTCATCATCTCAATTAGTAAAGAAAATAACAATAAACAAGAGGAATATAAAATTAAAAAAAATAAATAACAAAAAGAAGGACAAAGATAAGGGAGAAAAAGATAAAAAGAAGACTAAAAGAATTAAAGAAGCATACACTGGTTTTAGTAAGATGATGAGAACTAAACCTGCTGCCTTAGCAATAAAATATAGGGAGGACAAAAACCCTTCATAATATCAGACAGCCCCCTCAGACATAAAGAACCAACATGGAAAGTCCATTCCACTCCTCTCTAATTTTAATAATCTGGAACAAGAACAGTCCATAATAGCTTTAAGAGGTGTAGAAAAAGACCCACATTAAAATCAGGAAGTTTTGAAAATACTGGGTCACATGATGTGCTATGACTTTCTTGGATCGGATATTATGTTTGTTGATATAGCAGATGCAATAAGAGTGAATGATTTAACATCTAAAAATGTGGTACCTTTTTATTAGGTATGCAAGAGTTGCTCACTATGTTTTGTGAAACTCTTGTTACTTAATAGAATTGAACCTAAGTATGGATTATCCAGTAATGATTTCTTCCATAATAGCAAAAGAGATTAAAACAAAGTCTGAGCTAGTTGATCATCTGGCTGTACTTTCTAATTTACAAGAATTTATAGCAGAAGACACATCATGAACTTTCACAAAGCATAGTACTTTCTATATTTGGAATTGCTTTTGTAGGAACTGAAACTAAGGCTAAACTGAAAACTATGCTAACACATCTAATAGGGATACTTCCTTGGGATAGAATTTTATGAGGATGATATTGTACAAGTCCAGAGGATACATAAAAGCTGGATGCGAGGGGACCAAATTGACTTAACTTTAAGCAATAAGGCATTGGCAAATAACATACTAAATGCCAGCTACAAACTTAACAATCTGGGTATACTGATCATGGATTTTTCCAGTTTAGAAGAACATGTCCTCCAGCAACCAGGCACTGTATACACATAAAAGACAGGGAAACAAAATGATCAGATGTTTAATGTAGAAGTTGCTAATATATTTAAACTTCTTACTGAAAACACCTATCAGATACAGCTGAGTTAGTTGTGACTGTGAGGAGAACAACTATAGATTCTGAACCTCAATGTATGGATTTTTTTGGATGATTATTTGGTTACTTTTTTAAAAATAATTCTATACATCTTGGTATACTTACCTGGCATATAGCCAGGCTTATGTCCAAATTTTCTGATTTAGAATTCATCTAGTTTCTTAATAAAATTGAAATAATTAGTCTCCAGGAAACATGGCATGGAGAAGACCAACTTGAATGGGTAACTCCTAATGGATACTCCTTGATGCATTCCCCAGCTCAGAAATTAAACAAAAAAGGAAGAAGAATGGGTGGCTTACTCACTTATATTAGAATAAATGATTACCTGAAGGTGATTAAAAGAATAATAAAGCAAAACCATATACTATTGGTACTTAAGGTTTGGGAAGAACAAATTGCTATAGTAAAAACTTACAATCCTCCAAAACAATTGCTGCTTCATAACAAATTCATAGGTAAAAATAGTATTGAGGATGTGAAGTCCATAACAACTGAACTTAAGTACACTGACATATTGATAATGGGTGTTTCAATATCAGATATGGCAAAAGAGCCCCATATGAAAGTAATAAATCTATACTACAAGCCTTAAACATACCTAAAAGAAAAAGACAAGATAAAAGCAATACAGATATACATAAGCAGCTCGAGCTTTTGCTGGACTCCCTACAACTAATTATACTAAATGGTAGATTTCCATCAGACAGTGAGGGTAAAACAGCTTGCACAAATTCATGAGGTTCCACCAACATTGATTACGTTTTGGCATCTCCAGTCGATTTTTCACAAGTACACAGATTTAAAGATTATTCACAGAACAGAAAGAGACTACCTTCCAATTGAATTTTTCAAGAAAACATTAAATCAAATTACAAGAGCTGCTGAAGAATGTGTAGATATAGTTTATTGCAAAATTAAATGTGACAAGATACCTTCAAATAAAGTTAATGAAATGAATAATAAAAATATTCAGGAAACAACATAAAAAATAGAAAATAAATTCAATCCTGATAACATTTGCAATTATTTAATAACTGAGTATCAGCAATGTGTGGGCATGTATCAAAATAAAAAAAAAACATGAAATAAACCATAAATATGACAATTGCTTAGCCAAATATTGTAAGAAGGAAAAAAGAAACTCCCAAAACTTACAAGAAAAGTCAAGAAGAACCACAATAAATCAAATTTAGCAGAACTAAGTAAAAACAGAAAGAAATACAGAGACTATGTTAACCAACAGCAATCCTTGCATCAAAAAGAATTATGAGAAATAATGCTAGCTGCAATAAGAGAGAAAGATGATAGAAAGCATTGGACATTACTGGCAAGGGGTGTGAACACTTATAAAGAACAGTATAACACTTACACTTCAAGGCATCCTTTCACTCAAACCTAAATCACCCTACAAAATTCTGGAAAACAATCAAGTCACTTTTCTCTCCTCCTGCCCAGCCACCCACCCCTACCCTAAATGCAGAAGGCTTCATTGTCTCTGAACCAGGTGAAGTGACCTCTGTTTTCAATACCTTCTTCGCTAGCTGTGCATCCTCTCTTCTAGCCTTTCTGCCGAACCCCTCCAAGTATGCATCCTGTCCGATACCAACATCCTCCCAGGCTACTGGCTTCTCTTTTCACTGGGTTACCCCACCCATTGTGCTAAAAGTCCTGTGAGCACCGAACCCCTCCAAAGGCAAATGTCCCTCAGGACTTGATTCCAAAATGCTACACCTGTCTGCCCTAGCTATTGCCACCCCACTGGCCGCTCTATTCAATCTCTCATTTTCACTTGCTGACATACCATCTGACTGGAAGCATTCCACTGTCATCCCCATTTTGAAAGGGGGTGACCCCTCCTCACCAGGAAACTATCACCCTACCTCCCTACTCCCCATCCTAGCCAAATTATAGGAGCACCTTGTCCTAGTCCAACTCTCCTCCTTCCTAGACGCCTCCTCTTTCTTCACACCCTACCAGTCAGGATTTAGGATATCACACTCCACCATTACCTCCCTGCTAAGGCTCACTGATGCCATCCTCACTGGCATGGATAAAGGGAACACCACCTCAGCCATTTTTGTTGACCTCGCCAAGGCATTTGACACAGTCTCCCATTCCATCCTACTCTCCAAACTCTCTAGTGCCAGACTCTCAGGTGCTGCCACTAGATGATTTCACTCATTCCTGGTTGGTAGATCACAGTCAGTAAGAATTGGACCAAACACCTCCACCCCCCTCTCTGTCACTACTGTGGTCCCCCAAGTCTCGGTCCTTGGCCCAATAGTCTTCTTTATTTTTTTAAATGACCTACAATCAGTCTTCCCACACACATCCATTCACTTGTACACTGATGACACCATATTGTATGCATCAGGCCCCTCCCCCATGGAAGTGGCCTCTATACTCTAGCAGGATTTCAACGCAGTACAGCACTGGTTTCACTCCAATCTGCTTTTTCTTAACTCCAAGAAAACGGTCTCCCTAACTTTTGGGATGAGGCAAAGGCTCTCCTGGCTCCATTCTACCCCTACTTTCCTCACCACTGAGGGGACTCCTTTAGAGACTTTCACCTCCTTCAAATATCTCGGGGTCTATCTTGACCAGCACCTTGACTTTTCTGCTCACATCACCTCGATCCACAAGAAACTGCACCCAAAACTAGGAGCCTTATATTGGAACAAGGGCAGCATTCCTCTGGAAACCTATAAGGAAATTGTTCAGAAGATGATCCTCCCTATACTTGACTATGGGGATATAGTCTATAGCACTGCTCCTAAGTCCTTCCTAGCCAGCCTTGATCCTCTCTTCCACTCCTTCTGTTGCTTTGCCTTTGACAGACCCCCTATGACTCACCATTGTGACCTCTACAGGTGCCTAGACCTACCATCTCTCTAGGATCATAAACACATCCACTGCATCAGGACCACAGTGAAATTCTGGGCACAGTCCCTTCACCCCTACCTTGAATCTGCCCTCTCAGCCCCATCACAGCCCGTATACTCCCTCAGGAATGGAAACTCCCGGCTTCTCCATGTTCCGTGTATGTCCACATCCAAGGGCCAGGCGGCCTTCAAATACCACATGCCAACACTGTGGAATGCACTGCCAGCAAGCATTCAGGACTTTACCAACACCATGTATCTAAATCACCTCCTCATGGCACATTTCTCCTCAACATGTGTTTGCACATAGGACCACCAAGAGGCAGATACCCCAAGTCCCCATCTCTTATCTAGGGTCTTGAGCTGTGCAGCACCCTGTACTCCTTGCCTAGTGCTCACAGCACTCCACCCTAGTCTAGTAATTACATTTAGGCAGACCAGAGATAGGGGTATCACATACAGTCTCCGCATTGAACTGTGGTAATTTTGTGTAATTTGGCTTCATCTAATTTTGCTTACTGTGTTTTTAATTTCTATTGTACAACATATTGTATTAATCCACCATGCATGGCCATGCAATGCCCATGTAGTTGCTCATGTCCTGTGCACCCTCTATGGTCCAGCTTGTTTTTTTTCAGTATCTGTATATATTGGATTGATTTCTTATTGCCTGTTACTATCTGTATATTATGTACAACTTCCATGTGACTATTATTTGTATGCTTAATGTCCCATTTCCTCCAGGATGCATCTGGAATCAAGTGGTACCCCACTCAGTATGTCTTCCTGGTAAAACTCTTAAATAAATAAATATAACTCTGGATAAATTGATAGAATATTTTACTTCAATATTCTATAATGATCAATATACAGACACTACTGTACCCATAGAATTAAATGAAAACTTAAGAGTGGTTTACTGAAGCTGAAGTCAGCCAAGCCATCAATAGCTTTTAAAAAAATCAATCGCTTGCCTCCAATAATATACCGATAGAATTCTACCTTCTAAACCCTGATTGATGCATAACAAATTATAGGGTTGTAGAGCAACAGTTGCAAAGGAAAGACCAAAGATTGGACTGGGATGAGGATGTTATATAAACTAAAGCAATCCAGGGTTAACTAGTTCTGTTTGATTTTGTTGCTACTCCTAGCAGGAGATGTAGAGATCAACCATGGCTCTTTCTGTTCTGAAAGATTCAGGAAGACAGTGGACCATGGCTTGAAAACAGTGTATTTAAATGTCAGAAGTCTTCCGGCCTACATAGATGAAATTTAGGTTTGGGCAGAGGCGGGGGGGGGGCTATGACAGTGTAGGATTCAGTGAAACATGCTTTCTTCTGTGACAAGACAAAGTGCTGCCGTAGGTTCGCAAGCAACCCAGCCGCCAAGTGTCTCCTGCCAGTTTTGCTCTTCCCCCCTGAGGCAGGAATTGCTTGTTGTACCCCTGGTGGTGGCCTGACTTAGTTGTTTCTTCACCTAATGACCTACCGCTAGTACTTTCTTTCTGGGATCCTGTTAATTAGGGCGCGAACTGCTCTTGCTTTAGTTGCTCTATGAATCAGACTGCCGAACTTGCTTCTGCGCACTAACAGTGGAATTGCAGTACTTGGGAATTTGACATAGGCTCTATCGCCTGTAACTAACCCTTGGCCTCCAGGCCCTGCTCTTGCTATCAAGGCAAGAAGCACAGATAAGCCACATCATGCCTCCTCCCTACTGGAACAGGGGCATTATCCTGGCAACAATTTACATACTGGGGCAACTTGGGACTGACTCCCTTGCTAAAACTGCCTTCTGCCCCCATGACACCCATGGGGGGTCGAGAGAGGGGAGGATCGGACACTTTGCATGTCCCTCCCCAAGGTGCAATTTCCTTCTCCTGGCAGCACATGAATTCTCTAAGAAAGGGGTCCTCTACAGGGTCCTTCTCTTCAGTAGGAGCCCAACCCCTAGTCAGGTCGTCCTGTCCATACCCCTTCCATCCCTCACTCTCCTGAGCTCACTAGCTGCCCTTCTACTAATGGCAGGAGATATCCAACCAAACCCTGGCCCAGAGACAGCAAATGTCTCTATCTCCTCCCCCTTGATAAGGCTTGGGATAGAGCCAAGGGTCTGAGGTTGGTGCATATGAATATCTGCAGCCTGAGATCGAAGATCTCAGAGGTACAGGCATGGCTGGCAGTCTATAATCTGGATCTATTAGCGGTCTCGGAGACTTGGCTAAAACCCCACATTCTGGATCATGAAGTAGCAATCTCCAGATATGTCCTTTTCAGAAAGGATAGACCCTCCAAAAGAGGTGGCGTAAAATTTATGTTAAGGACAATATCTCTTCCTCCCTCGTCAGGCAGCCCCTTGACCTGTCCCTGAATGCTGAAGCTATATTCGTTCGGCTCAAAATAGGTGGGGCTAAACACCTCACTATTGGCTGCGTATACAGCCCACCATCCAATGCTCTTGGCTCTCTGGATGAGCTCCTGAAGAGCCCAGTCATTGACACTGCATCCGAGACTATCCTTCTAGGTGACTTCAATTTAAACTGGGGACAGGAAGGGAAGTCTGCCATCAACGAAACCCTACACGACTCCCACCTCGCTCAAATTATTACCCTACCGACCAGAATGAACCATAAATCAGGTAGGCACTCTATAATAGACTGGGTCCTGACCTCATCCCCTAGTAATGCAAAGCTGGGCGGGGTCCTGGGAGATGCCTTGAGCGACCATTCGCCTATATTTGTCATTTGGAAGAATAATGCTATTAAAGTCCCTCCTAGATCTTTTATTACCAGAGACTACTCCAAATTCCACACTGACCAGTTCATAGGCTACCTAAATAGCACTGACTGGAACCCCATTAGACACCTACCTAACCTGGAGGAAGCTGTAAATTTTTCCAAACCACCCTCACTAAAGTCACTGACCTCGTTGCCCCTATGAAACCTATAGGGTCAAAGGTAGCTGTTATAAGTGGATCTCACCCCCAAAAAGCCCTGATGTCTACTCGGGACAAAGCGTGGAAAAAGTTCAGGAAATCTAAGTTTCCAGTGGACTTTGCTAGCTACAGGGCCCTCAGAAACCAATGCAAACTGGCAATAAAGAAAGCCAAGAAGGAATATATCACCAATCTCCAAAAAGCTAACCTGGGAAACCCTAGATACTTCTGGTCACACATTAACGAACTCCTAAAAGGAGGTACAATCAACAACCGGCCCTATCCTGGTGAATGGGCAAGTACTTGAAGAGGCACCTCTCATCGCAGAGGCCCTAAACGGTTTCTTCACAAACCTGGATGCGTACAAGGTGGGTCCCTTAGATAACAAGAACAAACCTAATAGGCACATGCCCCTTGAACTAGACCGCCCTCTGTTTCATCTGCAGCTGGTTAGGGAAAGGGAGGTTCTGCTCATCCTTAAATCCCTGCGGGTGAGAGGCACCGGGGGCCCTGATGGGATCCAGACTTGAATCCTCAAGGAAGGCACCCCATCTTTAGCCAAGCCCCTAACCTGGCTGATAAACCGGTCCTTTATGGAGGGGTCTGTCCCTGAGCCATGGAAGCAGGCCCTAGTGATCCCCATTCACAAGGGAGGGTCCACCGAGCCTATTGGGAACTACAGGCCTATCTCTCTGTTGTCCGCAATAGCAAAATTACAAGAGAAGCTTGTATACTCTCAACTACGCGAATATCTGGAAACACACCAGATAATCTCTTCATCGCAGCACGGCTTCAGAGCCAAGCATGGGACGGACACTGCACTAACCAAATTTTCGGCTGATATCCTGGGCACTAATGACTCAGGGGTCAGCACAGGCGCGGTCTTCATGGACCTGTCTAAAGCATTTGACATGGTAAACCACAACCTCCTTTTACAAAAAATGTGTGCTCTTGGCATGGATGCACATGCCCTAGGATGGTTTGCTAATTACCTTACGGGCAGGACCCAGAGGGTCAAGTGGAAGGACTATGTCTCCCAGTCTGCGCAGCTCAAAGTAGGAGTACCTCAGGGGTCAATACTTGGTCCCCTTCTCTTCACTTTGTTTATAAACGATCTGCACTTACATTGCGGGAGCAGCAGTGTCATCCAATACACAGACGATGCTGTCATTTTCCGAGCCTCCCCTAACTTAGGAGAACTGGGGAATGCCCTCCAAGAGGACATTCTTCAGATGGAGGACTGGCTCACTCGGAATAAAATGGTATTAAATACCAGTAAAACTAAAGCGATGTTGTTCGGGCCCAGATCCTTGGGAACCGAGAGGTCACTGCTCCTTCAGCTGCAGTCCAGAGGGGGTGATAAACTTGAGGTGGTTACCTCCACTAAATACCTAGGGCTAACCTTGGACCAAGGCTTCACCCTAAAAAATCATGTTGACCAACTCACCAAAGCCATACATGGAAAACTCGGTATCCTCTACAGAATAAAGGACCAGATTATCCCTGAAGCCAGAGTTGCCATCGCAACTAGCGTCCTTCTCCCCAAGCTCACTTATGCGACACCTGTTCTTCAAGGCATGGCCTCTACGGAACTTGGCAGGCTCCAAACCTTATACAATAAGACTGTCCAATTTGCAACATTATCACACCCTAGGACACACCACTGCGAGGCTCAATCCAAGCTCAGCTGGCCATCATTGGAAGCCCGCCTCATCTACCCCACACTATGTCTCACTTTTAAGCTTCTGGGGCCCTTACCTCCCCCTAGTCTCAAAGGACTAGTTAGTGTCAAAACCAACCTGAGGAGTCTCCGTTCCTCAGGACAAAACCTCCTTGTGGTCCCCAAAACAAAGACTAAAGCTGGGTCCAGGTCCTTTGCTTTTACTGCACCTTCCCACTGGAACAAACTCCCACTGGAGGTACGGGAGGCAGGGTCGAGCCCCTGCTTCCGGTCTAAGCTCAAAGCACACCTGCTCACCAGGAGCACTTGCCAATGCATAAGGAACTGACCTTATGCCACGGCCCCTCCTCCCTCTCCACCTTCTGTATTGTAAATGCCATTAAGTCTTTCACAGTTATATAGTATGGAATTTGCCTTATGTGTGTTATCACTGTTAAACCATTTGGTATTTACGCAAGTTTACAGCTCTGCTTACCTACTTGTACTGTCTGTTTACCTGTATGTTATTTTTACAGCTCTGCTTACCTGCTTTTACTGTTCTGTTTACCTGTATGTTATTTTTAACCCCCAGGTCGCCCCTGAAAAAGGGACCTCTGGGGCCCATTGGGCCTACCCGGTCAACAAAATTCAATAAATAAATAAATATATAATGGATAGCCAAATAGAGATGGGAGGATAATCCACATTCAGAGAAGATAGAGTAGGGAAAAAGGGGGGTGGGGTAATGTTTTATATAAGGGATACAGTAGTAGTCCAAGAAGTTGAAAAGGGGCCATTAGAGTAAAATATTGATTTCGTAATGATTAGAATACTGTTGGGAGCTACAGACTATAAACACTTATATTTGACATGTTTCTACTGCCCACCTAAATGTAATATAGGAGACGATAAGATTTTTGAGCTATGGACTAGTAATCACAAAAACAGAAGGGAACATATTATAATAGGAGATGCAAATTTTGATTGGGGGAAGGCATGGGAATTAGGGAAGATTGAAACACAAATGGACGCAAGTTATTTTATGCAATTGATTAACTCCCCAACCCATTACAACTATATAAAACTAATAATCACACAATCATTGATTTGATTTGATTTGTATATGGGTTAGTACACTGGGATACAGTCCCTTTTTACAGGTACGACCCACAGTCAGTGAAAAAATACAATTACTCACAACAATCAATACAATAACATAAGCAAATCACAACTACAAAAGTACAAATGACAGCATACAATAGTACATATTATATAGGAAATAAACATTCCATGTCATCAGTGAAGCATTCATTTGAAAAACAATCACAACTACATCTTGTGCATAACAAAGCTAAAAAAGGTTCCAGTTCCACCTAGGTTAGTTCATATAAAAAATGTCAATAGCATGAATGTAAGTGGTTTCTTGACCTAGATCAAATAAAAAGGGTACGAGATGAAAACACTGAAAATTTTGATTTACTGATGGAAAAGTTGACACACTGTTTGAAAAAGGCATTTGAAGAAAATGTACCTATGACTAAACAAAGACTTAAGGGCAAATTTTCACCTTGGATAAATAAAAACATTAGGCACCTAATAAAAAAGCGAGATTAACAAAGGAAACAAAATTTAAGAGACAGAGACTTAAACAGCCTGGTACAATAAAAAATGTTGAGAAATAAAACTAAAAATGAGATGGTGAAGGCTAAATCAGAGTACTACCACCAAGCACAGCTGAACAAGTTTGGAGATCCAAAAAACATGTGAGCCTCTTTTAAACAACTTTGTACTCCACGGATTAGGAAAGGAATATTTTTTTTTAAAGTAGGGAAAAAAATAATCCTTGATGCAAAGGCAATGGTAGATAAGTTTAATGACTATTTTATTTCTAAATCCACACAGAGTCAGGAAGTAGAAAGTAATCTGGACAAAACTGGTCATCAATTAAATAATACAATGAATATAGTCCATAGGGTCCCTCCCTTTGCCTTTCAGGGGATAGAGGAAAACAAAGTATTGGAACTTCTCAATGGATTACTAGTGGGGAAAGGAGGTAAAACAGTTGATCTTCAACTGAAACTGTTAAAAGATTGCAGCAAATAGAATCAAGGGATCTATAATAATATTAAAACCCCTTCTCTTCAGTCTGTTTATTAATGTTCTCCCAGTTGCTGGTCCTCAAACAAAGATACTGCTCTATGTTAATGATGCAGTTATCTTCAAGAGCAACCCTGAGCATGAGGTCACCTCCAGGGAGCTTCAAAGCAGCTTCAAGGCCCTCAAACACTGGTCCAAGCAGAACAAACTTGTCATTAATTATTAGAAAACTAAAATCATGCTCTTGCCAGTACCCGTCAACGAAGAAATACTCCCCCATGACTCTCCTGAATGCACTGGGATCCCTGCTAGAACAGTTGTCCACCTTTAGATATCTGAGGAGTAACACTGGATGAGTCTGCTACTGTCACAGAGCATATGAACAGCACTGTTAGCCTCGCCAACAGAAAACTAGAGGCCCTCTTTAGGCAGTGCCTTAACCTAACCCATGAGGCCAAGCACCTAGCTGTAGCAAGCTCTGTCCTCCACTCACCGATTACAGTCTCACTGTATATGGAGCAGCCTCTGACACTACTTTGGATAGGGTGAAGGTAATGCTCAATAAGGACTGCCATTTCATCTCAGGTACAGACAGACTCACATATAGCCATACTCTTTTTCCCTCAATGGCTGGCTTCCACTGACAGAGCACTTAAAATACCAGAGTATGGTCTTGGTTAAAAAAGACCTTGCTGGCTTTACCCCCCCCAATGTGGTCTCTCTATTCCACCCTGTCCACAACCAGTATACTACCAGGAGCATGGCAAGACATGCACTAGTAGTGCCCAAACATAGACAAACTAGGGTCAATGATCATTTGCTTATCATGCTGCACACTGGCTTAACAACCTCCCTACCTCCATCTCTGAGCTACCAAAAATGTCTTAGTTCAAGAGTGCACTCAAGAAGGAACTCATTTAAAATGGAATCAATTAAGTGTTGCCATGCACACTAATTTTAGGTGCGTTATGCACCAATTGTGACATGACACTCTCCTGCATGGCTAAGAGCACAGGCCAATGACCAGCCTCTTGCTGCCACTTGGATTTTGCCAGAGGGAGAGAGCACAATTAACAAGTAAGGCTCCATTAGTTTTAGGAGAATCTTTATACTATTTTGAGTACACTGTTTTTTAAATACAGTTTTCTCTTCCATTAAAAGTTAACTAAAATGGGCAGTACAAGAAACAGTGATAATTAAGAATAGTTTTGTGTGAAGGTAAAGATTTCAAACACAATTATTGAGCTTTTAGGAATATTAACCTATTTCATCTTTAATCTATAAAATGGATTTTTATTTACCCTTAAGGTCTCTTTCACCCTATGAAGAATAAAATATGAGTGACAATATACAGAAACCGATAGTTATCTTCAGGATACAATTGAATAATCCAAGGTATATGAAATTGATAAAATGTATAATATATACTTTTTATGGTTAGTTTTAAAACATAAGAATCATTAATACTGTGTTTAATTTTTGGTTTTTTGGAATTAGTGCATGAAGGATCACTGTTGCTGCCTCAGTTCTAATAAGTTAGTTACATATTTGGAGAGACCTGGGTTCAAGAAGGGGTAATTACCTGCTGTAACATAATTTATTTTGACATTGTTATTTATGGAAACCAACTAATGAATGATGTCTAATCCCTTAGGAATTGAATATAACCACAACTAATGGAATATGAACATACAGTGCCTTCAGTATAAGATTATTAAGGTGAATATATTATTTAATGCTAAAGAATAAGTATATGGTGGAAGTATGATAAACTAATTGATATATATATATATTTATATATTTTTTTTTTCTTTTAGGCAAAAATACATGGTAGTAAGTAAAGCTTGGCAAAGGAGGTTAAATGTAGATTATGCCCTGGGGCAAAGTATAGTACTGTATAGGCAATTCTCTTATTAAAATATTTTGAATAGTTTTGTAAAAGTTTTATATTTAACTCTTATTATTTTGTATAGATAACAGTATAAACAGCTGAGGAAAATTACTTGGTATTACTTGATATGAAAGTACAGAAGAAGGCCAGAGCCCATCGAGACTGTTCCCACACTATGTGGGACATTATTTATCTATTATCCTCAATCAAACATCTGATTTGTTTTAAAGACAGTGGCACTAGTTACCTCTACCAATTCTTGTAGCAAGGTGTTCCATACAATGGATGCTCTTATTGGAAAAAAGTTTCCCTTTTCGCTGGTTTTATAAGTTTTTACTTCAAGCTGTTTATTATGCAGTCTCGGAACATGTCTCCTTTTGGAGAGTGTTAGACCACATTTTTCCATTAGATCTGGTGAATTTATTAAATTAAAAACCATAAACATATCACCTCTTAATCTTCTAGTTTGAAGAGAGAAGAGACCAGTAACTTTTAATCTGTTCTGATAATCCAAATTTGTTAATCTTGGAATCATTCTAGTTACTCTCCTTTGAACCTGTTCATGAATTGCTATGTCTTGGATTCCAGAAAGGGAAGTCATAGTCTAGATACGGTCTAATGTATGCCCTGTACAATGGAATAAGGCATTGTTCAGTGCGATTAACAAAAGTGTGTTTTATTTGCCTCAAAAGTCTGTTGGTCATGCAAGCAGTTCCAACACAGTGATCATTTGATGTAAGTTTATTATTAACATATATCCCTAAATCTTTTTCACAATTTGATGAGTGAAGTGGTAGTCCGTTTATATAATATATCGTTTTTGGATTATTTACACTGAAGTGCACTACTACACATTTGTCTTGATTAAACTGCATATGATTTTCAAACTGCATATGATTTTCATAAGCATATAAAAACTTTTGTATACAATTTCATTATAAAATTCAAGTTTAAATGTATGGAGAACCATATATTGGTACACATGTACTTAAAAATATTTTACATATCTTAACAGTCCCCCAGAAGAAGCCGCACTGGCGAAATGTTGGGGCACAGATGAAATATTGAAAACAATAAGGAAAAGAAGTGATTTCAAATCTTTGGCATTTGTCTTAGTCCTGAGTTGGTGCCGTGGATTTTTTTTTATTCTAATTCCTAACCTGAGCCTGGCAATCCAGTTAACCCCCCATCCACTATGGCCTCCTTTCAACCTTGTCTTCCACTTTCACCATCCCCTTCTTTCTTGTGAACTAATCTTGGAAGTATTTACATCTACAGTTATCAACTGATTATTTATGAAAAAATAGCCTGCCTTGTATATTTGATTATTGTAGTTTTGACAATGCTCACTTGAGCTGAATGTATCCAATGTACTGATTGAATTAACAAATGCATATCTATGCTGCCTGTATCCAAATATGTTTGTTACAGTGTTCAACGTGAACCTTTGAAAATAAGCACTTATCTCAAGGGTTGTCTGTATTACAAATAAATAAACAGCTAAAATTAACCTATCACTGAGCAAAGGGCAAGTACCACAAGGATGGGAGGAATCCAGGGTAATCCCTAAATATAAGGGAAGGGACAAACTTATTCTGTTAAATTACAGACCAGTTTCACTATTGACAGTATTGAGTAAAATGTTGTAGAAATGTGCGCTGTCAGATTATTGCTCACTTGGAGGAACATGATCTATTAATACACCAACAACATGGATTAGAAATGGGAGATCCACTGCTACAACCCTAGCCAGAGTTGTGGATGCAGTGCTGGGGGCCTGCAAGGGGGGTCTGACACAGTGGTCGTGGACCTGGTTTGTGCCTTTGACACTGTGGATCATTATTTATTATTGGTTAAGTTAGGAAACATGGGATTCAAGGAAAGGCAAAGAATGGTTTAATAGCTATCTTAGGAACTGTGTGAAGAGATTAAGGATAGGTGAAAAGGTATCAGAGCCCCTAATGGTTAAAGCAGGGTTCCACAGGGATTGGTACTGGGCCTGTTATTATTTTCAATTTAGTGTGAATGATCTGCCCAGTCCTTTCTCTGGTGGAAATAGTTTAATGTAAGCTGACAGCACAGTAATCTGGCAGTCTGCACCAGCTGTGACAGACTTACAGTCATCCTTACAGACTAAGTACTATATTTTGGAAAGATGGCTCAGAATAAACAGGCTAATTTTCAATGAGGGAAGACCAAAATGATTCTGTTTGGATCAGTACAAAGATTTGGAAGGAAAAGAACTGTCTGCAGGTTAAGGTGAAAATGGTACGTGTTTACCTTTGGTATCTAGACTAAAGTATTTAGGGTTGCATTAGACCCTATCCTGACTCTTATCCCCATCTAGAATATGTAGGAGCAAAGTAAACCAAAATTTGGATTTTTGTATTGTAACCTGAGAACTCTTAAAATGAAGCGTGTTTATTAATAAGCAAACAGTTGTTAATTCCAGCATTAGACTACAGAATATATTATTTGTTTCCCATAGTGGGTGATTGGGGGATAAATGCAAGGTTATTTTCAACAATATCTGCAGGTTCTCCCATACAGCCCCACATTGAACAGATTATTGTCTTCTATATCAGAAACTGGAAGTACTGCCCCTTAGGTTAGCATAAAACACAATGCAGTTTTATTTGTCTATGGAGTAGCAAAACATTGAGAAGCAAAAACATTTTCAGATGCATTAACACTGAGATCAGTAAGTCACAAAACAAGTAACAGTGCAATTTCTCCATACTTAATCACTTAATGTAGAATAGAAATGTATAAACAGGTCTTCTTCTGGTTTGGACCTACTTTTTTTAAATGAATATATAGGGATACTTAATATAGCAAAAAAGTAACTGGTTTTAAAGGATTGTTATTTGAACTGTTACAAGGTGTAAGTAAATGTGAATGTAAGTAAAGTATTGTTATATGTTGATTGTCAAATATTGTAACTGTTAAGGTTTGTAATGTTCTGTGTCAGGTGTGGCTGCAAAAGGGCTGTCCTCAGTCCACCTTCTGGTTGAAAATAAATGAACAAACAAAACAACACTTACAAATCTTTTTAACAAATGTGCAATGTATGAGAATGTGACCCCCTCCGAAGTTGGGAGCTTACCTGCAGCTCCTGCTGCCTCCCGAAGCCTCTTGCAGCTGTTCACTCTTACCTCCCCCAGGCCCACTCCTGGACTGCAACCTGGGCCAGGGAGTAGATTAACTTTATCATGGTGCCCCAAGCACCTGATCCTGTGTGGCTAGTGAGCTGCTTGCCTTCTTGCTCCCCTGGCCCAATTCTGGACCAGGGCTGTAGAAAGCACCAGACAGTTTTGGCACTTTATGCATCCAAAGGGAGATGCATACTCTGAGCCACTTGTGTGATTGGTTCCTCACCCCTTTGAACTGCCGCACAGCAGGGTGGGGAGCACAGTAAGGGCCGCTAATTGTTTCATCACCTCAAGTGCTTGACAGGAAGTGCAGCAGAAGTGACACTTGAGGGAATCTCTCCACAACCCCATTGGACACTAGTGGGAGCTGGGGATAAGTGTAATACAATAAAATAAAATCTTTACATGCTCCCCAACCCAATCCAAGCCTCCAGTGGGTTGAGGAGTACTGCAGTCAACATGGCACCCACAGGGACTACAAGTCCCGTAATGCATTGTGGCGAAAGTGCCATATTTTCCAGAGATTCTCCTGCTGGGGAGCTTGCAAAATGGGGCTTCTCATGGGGCTCCTGTGTCCCAAAGTACCCCTGGCCCTAGTGACCACCAGAAGGGATCAGAAGGGACCTCTACATGCAGCCAGATGCTGCCAACACTTTATTACTTCTATTTATAATTTATTTTATATATTTATTTATTTAGTTTTTGTTGACCGGGTAGGTGCACTAGACAAATTCTGCCTTTTCAGGCACTACCTGGGAGGGATAGAGATGAATGCCTACTGACCATGAACCAGATTAAGCTGTTGGTTGTATTTTTAGTGAATGGGGGGAAATTTGGCCAGGGCACTGGGGAAATTCCCCTACATTCCAGTAGGGGGAACCATTGGCAGTCTGGACCTTGAATCCTCTCAGTATGTCCAAGACGCAGGAGAGTGAAGGTGCTCTGACACAGCAAAGGGATTTTGTAGAGATGGTACAAGACAAGGATATGAATGATAATTCTGAGGTAATAGTATCGCAAATGGCAGATGAAGAGAAAAAAAGGAAAAATAGACTTAAGCCCAGCTAATGTGACTATGACAAAAAGCTTACTGCAGCCCAACGATACCAGAGAACAAATGGAGGTACCTTCAGATTCCCCGATACCAGCAGATGATTCTGATTCCTTTCCCTTCCCCTTTTTGGTGAGTATTTTGAGTACACTGTTTTTTAAATACAGTTTTCTCTTCCATTAAAAGTTAACTAAAATGGGCAGTACAAGAAACAGTGATAATTAAGAATAGTTTTGTGTGAAGGTAAAGATTTCAAACACAATTATTGAGCTCTTAGGAATATTAACCTATTTCATCTTTAATCTATGAAATGGATTTTTATTTACCCTTAAGGTCTCTTTCACCCTATGAAGAATAAAATATGAGTGACAATATACAGAAACCGATAGTTATCTTCAGGATACAATTGAATAATCCAAGGTATATGAAATTGATAAAATGTATAATATATACTTTTTATGGTTAGTTTTAAAAAATAAGAATCATTAATACTGTGTTTAATTTTTGGTTTTTTGGAATTAGTGCATGAAGGATCACTGTTGCTGCCTCAGTTCTAATAAGTTAGTTACATATTTGGAGAGACCTGGGTTCAAGAAGGGGTAATTACCTGCTGTAACATAATTTATTTTGACATTGTTATTTATGGAAACCAACTAATGAATGATGTCTAATCCCTTAGGAATTGAATATAACCACAACTAATGGAATATGAACATACAGTGCCTTCAGTATAAGATTATTAAGGTGAATATATTATTTAATGCTAAAGAATAAGTATATGGTGGAAGTATGATAAACTAATTGATATATATAAATATATTTTCTTTTAGGCAAAAATACATGGTAGTAAGTAAAGCTTGGCAAAGGAGGTTAAATTGTAGATTATGCCCTGGGGCAAAGTATAGTACTGTATAGGCAATTCTCTTATTAAAATATTTTGAATAGTTTTGTAAAAGTTTTATATTTAACTCTTATTATTTTGTATAGATAACAGTATAAACAGCTGAGGAAAATTACTTGGTATTACTTGATATGAAAGTACAGAAGAAGGCCAGAGCCCATCGAGACTGTTCCCCACACTATGTGGGACATTATTTATCTATTATCCCTCAATCAAACATCTGATTTGTTTTTAAAGACAGTGGCACTAGTTACCTCTACCAATTCTTGTAGCAAGGTGTTCCATACAATGGATGCTCTTATTGGAAAAAAGTTTCCCTTTTCGCTGGTTTTATAAGTTTTTACTTCAAGCTGTTTATTATGCAGTCTCGGAACATGTCTCCTTTTGGAGAGTGTTAGACCACATTTTTCCATTAGATCTGGTGAATTTATTAAATTAAAAACCATAAACATATCACCTCTTAATCTTCTAGTTTGAAGAGAGAAGAGACCAGTAACTTTTAATCTGTTCTGATAATCCAAATTTGTTAATCTTGGAATCATTCTAGTTACTCTCCTTTGAACCTGTTCATGAATTGCTATGTCTTGGATTCCAGAAAGGGAGTCATAGTCTAGATACGGTCTATGTATGCCCTGTACAATGGAATAAGGCATTGTTCAGTGCGATTAACAAAAGTGTGTTTTATTTGCTTCAAAAGTCTGTTGGTCATGCAAGCAGTTCCAACACAGTGATCATTTGATGTAAGTTTATTATTAACATATATCCCTAAATCTTTTCACAATTTGATGAGTGAAGTGGTAGTCCGTTTATATAATATATCGTTTTTGGATTATTTACACTGAAGTGCACTACTACACATTTGTCTTGATTAAACTGCATATGATTTTCAAACTGCATATGATTTTCATAAGCATATAAAAACTTTGTATACAATTTCATTATAAAATTCAAGTTTAAATGTATGGAGAACCATATATTGGTACACATGTACTTAAAAATATTTTACATATCTTAACAGTCCCCCAGAAGAAGCCGCACTGGCGAAATGTTGGGGCACAGATGAAATATTGAAAACAATAAGGAAAAGAAGTGATTTCAAATCTTTGGCATTTGTCTTAGTCCTGAGTTGGTGCCATGGATTTTTTTTTATTCTAATTCCTAACTGAGCCTGGCAATCCAGTTAACCCCCATCCACTATGGCCTCCTTTCAACCTTGTCTTCCACTTTCACCATCCCCTTCTTTCTTGTGAACTAATCTTGGAAGTATCTACATCTACAGTTATCAACTGATTATTTATGAAAAAATAGCCTGCCTTGTATATTTGATTATTGTAGTTTTGACAATGCTCACTTGAGCTGAATGTATCCAATGTACTGATTGAATTAACAAATGCATATCTATGCTGCCTGTATCCAAATATGTTTGTTACAGTGTTCAACGTGAACCTTTGAAAATAAGCACTTATCTCAAGGGTTGTCTGTATTACAAATAAATAAATAAACAGCTAAAATTAACCTATCACTGAGCAAAGGGCAAGTACCACAAGGATGGGAGGAATCTAGAGTAATCCCTAAATATAAGGGAAGGGACAAACTTATTCTGTTAAATTACAGACCAGTTTCACTATTGACAGTATTGAGTAAAATGTTGTAGAAATGTGCGTTGTCAGATTATTGCTCACTTGGAGGAACATGATCTATTAATACACCAACAACATGGATTAGAAATGGAGATCCACTGCTACAACCCTAGCTAGAGTTGTGGATGCAGTGCTGGGGCCTGCAAGGGGGTCTGACACAGTGGTCGTGGACCTGGTTTGTGCCTTTGACACTGTGGATCATTATTTATTATTGGTTAGTTAGGAAACATGGGATTCAAGGAAAGGCAAAGAATGGTTTAATAGCTATCTTAGGAACTGTGTGAAGAGATTAAGGATAGGTGAAAAGGTATCAGAGCCCCTAATGGTTAAAGCAGGGTTCCACAGGATTGGTACTGGGCCTGTTATTATTTTCAATTTGTGTGAATGATCTGCCCAGTCCTTTCTCTGGTGGAAATAGTTTAATGTAAGCAGACAGCACAGTAATCTGGCAGTCTGCACCAGCTGTGACAGACTTACAGTCATCCTTACAGACTAAGTACGATATTTTGGAAAGATGGCTCAGAATAAACAGGCTAATTTTCAATGAGGGGAAGACCAAAATGATTCTGTTTGGATCAGTACAAAGATTTGGAAGGGAAAAGAACTGTCTGCAGGTTAAGGTGAAAAATGGTACGTGTTTACCTTTGGTATCTAGACTAAAGTATTTAGGGGTTGCATTAGACCCTATCCTGACTCTTATCCCCATCTAGAATATGTAGGAGCTAAAGTAAACCAAAATTTGGATTTTTGTATTGTAACCTGAGAACTCTTAAAATGAAGCGTGTTTATTAATAAGCAAACAGTTGTTAATTCCAGCATTAGACTACAGAATATATTATTTGTTTCCATAGTGGGTGATTGGGGATAAATGCAAGGTTATTTTCAACAATATCTGCAGGTTCTCCCATACAGCCCCACATTGAACAGATTATTGTCTTCTATATCAGAAACTGGAAGTACTGCCCTTTAGGTTAGCATAAAACACAATGCAGTTTTATTTGTCTATGGAGTAGCAAAACATTGAGAAGCAAAAACACTTTCAGATGCATTAACATTGAGATCAGTAAGTCATAAAACAAGTAACAGTGCAATTTCTCCATACTTAATCACTTAATGTAGAATAGAAATGTATAAACAGGTCTTCTTCTGGTTTGGACCTACTTTTTTAAATGAATATATAGGGATACTTAATATAGCAAAAAGTAACTGGTTTTAAAGGATTGTTATTTGAACTGTTACAAGGTGTAAGTAAATGAATGTAAGTAAAGTATTGTTATATGTTGATTGTCAAATATTGTAACTGTTAAGGTTTGTAATGTTCTGTGTCAGGTGTGGCTGCAAAAGGGCTGTCTCAGTCCACCTTCTGTTGAAAATAAATGAACAAACAAAACAACACTTACAAATCTTTTAACAAATGTGCAATGTATGAGAATGTGACCTCTCCGGTTGGGAGCTTACTCTGCAGCTCCTGCTGCCTCCCAAGCCTCTTGCAGCTGTTCACTCTACCTCCCAGGCCCACTCCTGGACTGCAACCTGGGCCAGGGAGTAGATTAACTTTATCATGGTGCCCCAAGCACCTGATCCTGTGTGGCTGGTGAGCTGCTTGCCTCCTTGCTCCCCTGGCCCAATTCTGGACCAGGGCCGCAGAAAGCACCAGACAGTTTTGGCACTTTATGCATCCAAAGGGAGATGCATACTCTGAGCCACTTGTGTGATTGGTTCCTCACCCCTTTGAACTGCCGCACAGCAGGGTGGGGAGCACAGTAAGGGCTGCTAATTGTTTCATCACCTCAAGTGCTTGACAGGAAGTGCAGCAGAAGTGACACTTGAGGGAATCTCTCCACAACCCCATTGGACACTAGTGGGAGCTGGGGATAACTGTAATACAATAAAATAAAATCTTTACATGCTCCCCAACCCAATCCAAGCCTCCAGTGGGTTGAGGAGTACTGCAGTCAACATGGCACCCACAGGGACTACAAGTCCCGTAATGCATTGTGGCGAAAGTGCCATATTTTCCAGAGATTCTCCTGCTGGGGAGCTTGCAAAATGGGGCTTCTCATGGGGCTCCTGTGTCCTAAGGAGTACCCCTGGCCCTAGTGACCACCAGAAGGGATCAGGAGGGACTCTACATGCAGCCAGATGCTGCCAACACTTTATTACTTCTATTTATAATTTATTTTATATATTTATTTATTTAGTTTTTGTTGACCGGGTAGGTGCACTAGACAAATTCTGCCTTTTTTCAGGCACTACCTGGGGAGGGATAGAGATGAATGCCTACTGACCATGAACCAGATTAAGCTGTTGGTTGTATTTTTAGTGAATGGGGGGAAATTTGGCCAGGGCACTGGGGAAATTCCCCTACATTCCAGTAGGGGGAACCTCTGGCAGTCTGGACCTTGAATCCTCTCAGTATGTCCCAGATGCAGGAGAGTGAAGGTGCTCTGACACAGCAAAGGGATTTTGTAGAGATGGTACAAGACAAGGATATGAATGATAATTCTGAGGTAATAGTATCGCAAATGGCAGATGAAGAGAAAAAAAGGAAAAATAGACTTAAGCCCAGCTAATGTGACTATGACAAAAAGCTTACTGCAGCCCAACGATACCAGAGAACAAATGGAGGTACCTTCAGATTCCCCGATACCAGCAGATGATTCTGATTCCTTTCCCTTCCCCTTTTTGGTGAGTATTTTGAGTACACTGTTTTTTAAATACAGTTTTCTCTTCCATTAAAAGTTAACTAAAATGGGCAGTACAAGAAACAGTGATAATTAAGAATAGTTTTGTGTGAAGGTAAAGATTTCAAACACAATTATTGAGCTCTTAGGAATATTAACCTATTTCATCTTTAATCTATGAAATGGATTTTTATTTACCCTTAAGGTCTCTTTCACCCTATGAAGAATAAAATATGAGTGACAATATACAGAAACCGATAGTTATCTTCAGGATACAATTGAATAATCCAAGGTATATGAAATTGATAAAATGTATAATATATACTTTTTATGGTTAGTTTTAAAACATAAGAATCATTAATACTGTGTTTAATTTTGGTTTTTGAATTAGTGCATGAAGGATCACTGTTGCTGCCTCAGTTCTAATAAGTTAGTTACATATTTGGAGAGACCTGGGTTCAAGAAGGGGTAATTACCTGCTGTAACATAATTTATTTTGACATTGTTATTTATGGAAACCAACTAATGAATGATGTCTAATCCTTTAGGAATTGAATATAACCACAACTAATGGAATATGAACATACAGTGCCTTCAGTATGAGATTATTAAGGTGAATATATTATTTAATGCTAAAGAATAAGTATATGGTGGAAGTATGATAAACTAATTGATATATATATATATATTTTTTTTTTTTTTTTTAGGCAAAAATACATGGTAGTAAGTAAAGCTTGGCAAAGGAGGTTAAATTGTAGATTATGCCCTGGGGCAAAGTATAGTACTGTATAGGCAATTCTCTTATTAAAATATTTTGAATAGTTTTGTAAAAGTTTTTATATTTAACTCTTATTATTTTTGTATAGATAACAGTATAAACAGCTGAGGAAAATTACTTGGTATTACTTGATATGAAAGTACAGAAGAAGGCCAGAGCCATCGAGACTGTTCCCCACACTATGTGGGACATTATTTATCTATTATCCCTCAATCAAACATCTGATTTGTTTTAAAGACAGTGGCACTAGTTACCTCTACCAATTCTTGTAGCAAGGTGTTCCATACAATGGATGCTCTTATTGGAAAAGTTTCCTTTTCGCTGGTTTTATAAGTTTTACTTAAGCTGTTTATTATGCAGTCTCGAACATGTCTCCTTTTGAGAGTGTTGACCACATTTTCCATTAGATCTGGTGAATTTATTAAATTAAAACCATAAACATATCACCTCTTAATCTTCTAGTTTGAAGAGAGAAGAGACCAGTAACTTTTAATCTGTTCTGATAATCCAAATTTGTTAATCTTGAATCATTCTAGTTACTCTCCTTTGAACCTGTTCATGAATTGCTATGTCTTGGATTCCAGAAAGGGAGTCATAGTCTGATACGGTCTAATGTATGCCCTGTACAATGGAATAAGGCATTGTTCAGTCGATTAACAAAAGTGTGTTTTATTTGCCTCAAAAGTCTGTTGGTCATGCAAGCAGTTCCAACACAGTGATCATTTGATGTAAGTTTATTATTAACATATATCCCAAATCTTTTCACAATTTGATGAGTGAAGTGGTAGTCCGTTTATATAATATATCGCTTTTGGATTATTTACACTGAAGTGCACTACTACACATTTGTCTTGATTAAACTGCATATGATTTTCAAACTGCATATGATTTTCATAAGCATATAAAAACTTTTGTATACAATTTCATTATAAAATTCAAGTTTAAATGTATGGAGAACCATATATTGGTACATGTACTTAAAAATATTTTACATATCTTAACAGTCCCCAGAAGAAGCTCGACTGGCGAAATGTTGGGGCACAGATGAAATATTGAAAACAATAAGGAAAAGAAGTGATTTCAAATCTTTGGCATTTGTCTTAGTCCTGAGTTGGTGCCATGGATTTTTTTTTATTCTAATTCCTAACCTGAGCCTGGCAATCCAGTTAACCCCCCATCCACTATGGCCTCCTTTCAACCTTGTCTTCCACTTTCACCATCCCCTTCTTTCTTGTGAACTAATCTTGGAAGTATCTACATCTACAGTTATCAACTGATTATTTATGAAAAAATAGCCTGCCTTGTATATTTGATTATTGTAGTTTTGACAATGCTCACTTGAGCTGAATGTATCCAATGTACTGATTGAATTAACAAATGCATATCTATGCTGCCTGTATCCAAATATGTTTGTTACAGTGTTCAACGTGAACCTTTGAAAATAAGCACTTATCTCAAGGGTTGTCTGTATTACAAATAAATAAACAGCTAAAATTAACCTATCACTGAGCAAAGGGCAAGTACCACAAGGATGGGAGGAATCCAGAGTAATCCCTAAATATAAGGGAAGGGACAAACTTATTCTGTTAAATTACAGACCAGTTTCACTATTGACAGTATTGAGTAAAATGTTGTAGAAATGTGCGTTGTCAGATTATTGCTCACTTGGAGGAACATGATCTATTAATACACCAACAACATGGATTAGAAATGGGAGATCCACTGCTACAACCCTAGCCAGAGTTGTGGATGCAGTGCTGGGGGCCTGCAAGGGGGGTCTGACACAGTGGTCGTGGACCTGGTTTGTGCCTTTGACACTGTGGATCATTATTTATTGTTGGTTAAGTTAGGAAACATGGGATTCAAGGAAAGGCAAAAGAATGGTTTAATAGCTATCTTAGGAACTGTGTGAAGAGATTAAGGATAGGTGAAAAGGTATCAGAGCCCCTAATGGTTAAAGCAGGGGTTCCACAGGGGATTGGTACTGGGCCTGTTATTATTTTCAATTTGTGTGAATGATCTGCCCAGTCCTTTCTCTGGTGGAAATAGTTTAATGTAAGCAGACAGCACAGTAATCTGGCAGTCTGCACCAGCTGTGACAGACTTACAGTCATCCTTACAGACTAAGTACGATATTTTGGAAAGATGGCTCAGAATAAACAGGCTAATTTTCAATGAGGGGAAGACCAAAATGATTCTGTTTGGATCAGTACAAAGATTTGGAAGGGAAAAGAACTGTCTGCAGGTTAAGGTGAAAAATGGTACGTGTTTACCTTTGGTATCTAGACTAAAGTATTTAGGGGTTGCATTAGACCCTATCCTGACTCTTATCCCCATCTAGAATATGTAGGGAGCAAAGTAAACCAAAAATTTGGATTTTTGTATTGTAACCTGAGAACTCTTAAAAATGAAGCGTGTTTATTAATAAGCAAACAGTTGTTAATTCCAGCATTAGACTACAGAATATATTATTTGTTTCCCATAGTGGGTGATTGGGGGGATAAATGCAAGGTTATTTTCAACAATATCTGCAGGTTCTCCCATACAGCCCCACATTGAACAGATTATTGTCTTCTATATCAGAAACTGGAAGTACTGCCCCTTAGGTTAGCATAAAACACAATGCAGTTTTATTTGTCTATGGAGTAGCAAAACATTGAGAAGCAAAAACATTTTCAGATGCATTAACATTGAGATCAGTAAGTCATAAAACAAGTAACAGTGCAATTTCTCCATACTTAATCACTTAATGTAGAATAGAAATGTATAAACAGGTCTTCTTCTGGTTTGGACCTACTTTTTAAATGAATATATAGGATACTTAATATAGCAAAAAGTAACTGGTTTTAAAGGATTGTTATTTGAACTGTTACAAGGTGTAAGTAAATGTGAATGTAAGTAAAGTATTGTTATATGTTGATTGTCAAATATTGTAACTGTTAAGGTTTGTAATGTTCTGTGTCAGGTGTGGCTGCAAAGGGCTGTCCTCAGTCCACCTTCTGGTTGAAAATAAATGAACAAACAAACAACACTTACAAATCTTTTTAACAAATGTGCAATGTATGAGAATGTGACCCTCCGAAGTTGGGAGCTTACCTGCAGCTCCTGCTGCCTCCCGAAGCCTCTTGCAGCTGTTCACTCTTACCTCCCAGGCCCACTCCTGGACTGCAACCTGGGCCAGGAGTAGATTAACTTTATCATGGTGCCCCAAGCACCTGATCCTGTGTGGCTAGTGAGCTGCTTGCCTTTTGCTCCTGGCCCAATTCTGACCAGGGCTGTAGAAAGCACCAGACAGTTTTGGCACTTTATGCATCCAAAGGAGATGCATACTCTGAGCCACTTGTGTGATTGGTTCCTCACCCCTTGAACTGCCGACAGCAGGGTGGGAGCACAGTAAGGGCCGCTAATTGTTTCATCACCTCAAGTGCTTGACAGGAAGTGCAGCAGAAGTGACACTTGAGGGAATCCTCTCCACAACCCCATTGGACACTAGTGGGAGCTGGGGATAACTGTAATACAATAAAATAAAATCTTTACATGCTCCCCAACCCAATCCAAGCCTCCAGTGGGTTGAGGAGTACTGCAGTCAACATGGCACCCACAGGGACTACAAGTCCCGTAATGCATTGTGGCGAAAGTGCCATATTTTCCAGAGATTCTCCTGCTGGGGAGCTTGCAAAATGGGGCTTCTCATGGGGCTCCTGTGTCCCAAAAGTACCCCCTGGCCCTAGTGACCACCAGAAGGGATCAGAAGGGACCTCTACATGCAGCCAGATGCTGCCAACACTTTATTACTTCTATTTATAATTTATTTTATATATTTATTTATTTAGTTTTTGTTGACCGGGTAGGTGCACTAGACAAATTCTGCCTTTTTCAGGCACTACCTGGGGAAGGGGATAGAGATGAATGCCTACTGACCATGAACCAGATTAAGCTGTTGGTTGTATTTTTAGTGAATGGGGGGAAATTTGGCCAGGGCACTGGGGAAATTCCCCTACATTCCAGTAGGGGGAACCATTGGCAGTCTGGACCTTGAATCCTCTCAGTATGTCCAAGACGCAGGAGAGTGAAGGTGCTCTGACACAGCAAAGGGATTTTGTAGAGATGGTACAAGACAAGGATATGAATGATAATTTGAGGTAATAGTATCGCAAATGGCAGATGAAGAGAAAAAGGAAAATAGACTTAAGCCCAGCTAATGTGACTATGACAAAAAGCTTACTGCAGCCCAACGATACCAGAGAACAAATGGAGGTACCTTCAGATTCCCGATACCAGCAGATGATTCTGATTCCTTTCCCTTCCCCTTTTTGGTGAGTATTTTGAGTACACTGTTTTTTAAATACAGTTTTCTCTTCCATTAAAAGTTAACTAAAATGGGCAGTACAAGAAACAGTGATAATTAAGAATAGTTTTGTGTGAAGGTAAAGATTTCAAACACAATTATTGAGCTCTTAGGAATATTAACCTATTTCATCTTTAATCTATGAAATGGATTTTTATTTACCCTTAAGGTCTCTTTCACCCTATGAAGAATAAAATATGAGTGACAATATACAGAAACCGATAGTTATCTTCAGGATACAATTGAATAATCAAGGTATATGAAATTGATAAAATGTATAATATATACTTTTATGGTTAGTTTTAAACATAAGAATCATTAATACTGTGTTTAATTTTTGTTTTTTGAATTAGTGCATGAAGGATCACTGTTGCTGCCTCAGTTCTAATAAGTTAGTTACATATTTGGAGAGACCTGGGTTCAAGAAGGGGTAATTACCTGCTGTAACATAATTTATTTTGACATTGTTATTTATGGAAACCAACTAATGAATGATGTCTAATCCCTTAGGAATTGAATATAACCACAACTAATGGAATATGAACATACAGTGCCTTCAGTATAAGATTATTAAGGTGAATATATTATTTAATGCTAAAGAATAAGTATATGGTGGAAGTATGATAAACTAATTGATATATATAAATATATTGTTTTCTTTTAGGCAAAAATACATGGTAGTAAGTAAAGCTTGGCAAAGGAGGTTAAATTGTAGATTATGCCCTGGGGCAAAGTATAGTACTGTATAGGCAATTCTCTTATTAAAATATTTTGAATAGTTTTGTAAAAGTTTTTTATATTTAACTCTTATTATTTTTGTATAGATAACAGTATAAACAGCTGAGGAAAATTACTTGGTATTACTTGATATGAAAGTACAGAAGAAGGCCAGAGCCCATCGAGACTGTTCCCCACACTATGTGGGACATTATTTATCTATTATCCCTCAATCAAACATCTGATTTGTTTTTAAAGACAGTGGCACTAGTTACCTCTACCAATTCTTGTAGCAAGGTGTTCCATACAATGGATGCTCTTATTGGAAAAAAAGTTTCCCTTTTCGCTGGTTTTATAAGTTTTTACTTCAAGCTGTTTATTATGCAGTCTCGGAACATGTCTCCTTTTGGAGAGTGTTAGACCACATTTTTCCATTAGATCTGGTGAATTTATTAAATTAAAAACCATAAACATATCACCTCTTAATCTTCTAGTTTGAAGAGAGAAGAGACCAGTAACTTTTAATCTGTTCTGATAATCCAAATTTGTTAATCTTGGAATCATTCTAGTTACTCTCCTTTGAACCTGTTCATGAATTGCTATGTCTTGGATTCCAGAAAGGGGAGTCATAGTCTAGATACGGTCTAATGTATGCCCTGTACAATGGAATAAGGCATTGTTCAGTGCGATTAACAAAAGTGTGTTTTATTTGCCTCAAAAGTCTGTTGGTCATGCAAGCAGTTCCAACACAGTGATCATTTGATGTAAGTTTATTATTAACATATATCCTAAATCTTTTCACAATTTGATGAGTGAAGTGGTAGTCCGTTATATAATATATCGCTTTTGGATTATTTACACTGAAGTGCACTACTACACATTTGTCTTGATTAAACTGCATATGATTTTCAAACTGCATATGATTTTCATAAGCATATAAAAACTTTTGTATACAATTTCATTATAAAATTCAAGTTTAAATGTATGGAGAACCATATATTGGTACACATGTACTTAAAATATTTTACATATCTTAACAGTCCCCAGAAGAAGCCGTGACTGGCGTAAATGTTGGGCACAGATGAAATATTGAAAACAATAAGGAAAAGAAGTGATTTCAAATCTTGGCATTTGTCTTAGTCCTGAGTTGGTGCCATGGATTTTTTTATTCTAATTCCTAACTTGAGCCTGGCAATCCAGTTAATCCCCATCCACTATGGCCTCCTTTCAACCTTTGTCTTCCACTTTCACCATCCCTTCTTTCTTGTGAACTAATCTTGAAGTATCTACATCTACAGTTATCAACTGATTATTTATGAAAAATAGCCTGCCTTGTATATTTGATTATTGTAGTTTTGACAATGCTCACTTGAGCTGAATGTATCCAATGTACTGATTGAATTAACAAATGCATATCTATGCTGCCTGTATCCAAATATGTTTGTTACAGTGTTCAACGTGAACCTTTGAAAATAAGCACTTATCTCAAGGGTTGTCTGTATTACAAATAAATAAATAAACAGCTAAAATTAACCTATCACTGAGCAAAGGGCAAGTACCACAAGGATGGAGGAATCTAGAGTAATCCCTAAATATAAGGGAAGGGACAAACTTATTCTGTTAAATTACAGACCAGTTTCACTATTGACAGTATTGAGTAAAATGTTGTAGAAATGTGCTGTCAGATTATTGCTCACTTGGAGGAACATGATCTATTAATACACCAACAACATGGATTAGAAATGGGAGATCCACTGCTACAACCCTAGCCAGAGTTGTGGATGCAGTGCTGGGGGCCTGCAAGGGGGGTCTGACACAGTGGTCGTGGACCTGGTTTGTGCCTTTGACACTGTGGATCATTATTTATTATTGGTTAAGTTAGGAAACATGGGATTCAAGGAAAGGCAAAAGAATGGTTTAATAGCTATTTTAGGAACTGTGTGAAGAGATTAAGGATAGGTGAAAAGGTATCAGAGCCCCTAATGGTTAAAGCAGGGGTTCCACAGGGATTGGTACTGGGCCTGTTATTATTTTCAATTTGTGTGAATAATCTGCCCAGTCCTTTCTCTGGTGGAAATAGTTTAATGTAAGCAGACAGCACAGTAATCTGGCAGTCTGCACCAGCTGTGACAGACTTACAGTCATCCTTACAGACTAAGTACTATATTTTGGAAAGATGGCTCAGAATAAACAGGCTAATTTTCAATGAGGGAAGACCAAAATGATTCTGTTTGGATCAGTACAAAGATTTGGAAGGAAAAGAACTGTCTGCAGGTTAAGGTGAAAATGGTACGTGTTTACCTTTGGTATCTAGACTAAAGTATTTAGGGGTTGCATTAGACCCTATCCTGACTCTTATCCCCATCTAGAATATGTGAGCAAAGTAAACCAAAAATTTGGATTTTTGTATTGTAACCTGAGAACTCTTAAAAGTGAAGCGTGTTTATTAATAAGCAAACAGTTGTTAATTCCAGCATTAGACTACAGAATATATTATTTGTTTCCCATAGTGGGTGATTGGGGGATAAATGCAAGGTTATTTTCAACAGTATCTGCAGGTTCTCCCATACAGCCCCACATTGAACAGATTATTGTCTTCTATATCAGAAACTGGAAGTACTGCCCTTTAGGTTAGCATAAAACACAATGCAGTTTTATTTGTCTATGGAGTAGCAAAACATTGAGAAGCAAAACACTTTCAGATGCATTAACATTGAGATCAGTAAGTCATAAAACAAGTAACAGTGCAATTTCTCCATACTTAATCACTTAATGTAGAATAGAAATGTATAAACAGGTCTTCTTCTGGTTTGGACCTACTTTTTTAAATGAATATATAGGGATACTTAATATAGCAAAAAAGTAACTGGTTTTAAAGGATTGTTATTTGAACTGTTACAAGGTGTAAGTAAATGTGAATGTAAGTAAAGTATTGTTATATGTTGATTGTCAAATATTGTAACTGTTAAGGTTTGTAATGTTCTGTGTCAGGTGTGGCTGCAAAAGGGCTGTCCTCAGTCCACCTTCTGGTTGAAAATAAATGAACAAACAAAACAACACTTACAAATCTTTTTAACAAATGTGCAATGTATGAGAATGTGACCCCCTCCGAAGTTGGGAGCTTACCTGCAGCTCCTGCTGCCTCCCGAAGCCTCTTGCAGCTGTTCACTCTTACCTCCCCAGGCCCACTCCTGGACTGCAACCTGGGCCAGGGAGTAGATTAACTTTATCATGGTTCCCCAAGCACCTGATCCTGTGTGGCTGGTGAGCTGCTTGCCTCTTGCTCCCTGGCCCTACTCCACCAGGGCGCAGAAAGCACCAGACAGTTTTGGCACTTTATGCATCCAAAGGAGATGCATACTCTGAGCCACTTGTGTGATTGGTTCTCACCCTTGAACTGCCGCACAGCAGGGTGGGGAGCACAGTAAGGGTCGCAATTGTTTCATCACCTCAAGTGCTTGACAGGAAGTGCAGCAGAAGTGACACTTGAGGGAATCTCTCCACAACCCCATTGGACACTAGTGGAGCTGGGGATAACTGTAATACAATAAAATAAAATCTTTACATGCTCCCCAACCCAATCCAAGCCTCCAGTGGGTTGAGGAGTACTGCAGTCAACATGGCACCCACAGGGACTACAAGTCCCGTAATGGTCAGGCGAAAGTGCCATATTTTCCAGAGATTCTCCTGCTGGGGAGCTTGCAATGGGGCTTCTCATGGGGCTCCTCTGTCCCAAAAGTACCCCCTGGCCCTAGTGACCACCAGAAGGGATCAGGAGGGACTCCTACATGCAGCCAGATGCTGCCAACACTTTATTACTTCTATTTATAATTTATTTTATATATTTATTTATTTAGTTTTGTTGACCGGTAGGTGCACTAGACAAATTCTGCCTTTTTCAGGCACTACCTGGGAAGGGATAGAGATGAATGCCTACTGACCATGAACCAGATTAAGCTGTTGGTTGTATTTTAGTGAATGGGGAAATTTGGCCAGGGCACTGGGGAAATTCCCTACATTCCAGTAGGGGAACCTCTGGCAGTCTGGACCTTGAATCCTCTCAGTATGTCCCAGATGCAGGAGAGTGAAGGTGCTCTGACACAGCAAAGGGATTTTGTAGAGATGGTACAAGACAAGGATATGAATGATAATTCTGAGGTAATAGTATCGCAAATGGCAGATGAAGAGAAAAAAAGGAAAAATAGACTTAAGCCCAGCTAATGTGACTATGACAAAAAGCTTACTGCAGCCCAACGATACCAGAGAACAAATGGAGGTACCTTCAGATTCCCCGATACCAGCAGATGATTCTGATTCCTTTCCCTTCCCCTTTTTGGTGAGTATTTTGAGTACACTGTTTTTTAAATACAGTTTTCTCTTCCATTAAAAGTTAACTAAAATGGGCAGTACAGGAAACAGTGATAATTAAGAATAGTTTTGTGTGAAGGTAAAGATTTCAAACACAATTATTGAGCTCTTAGAATATTAACCTATTTCATCTTTAATCTATGAAATGGATTTTTATTTACCCTAAGGTCTCTTTCACCCTATGAAGAATAAAATATGAGTGACAATATACAGAAACCGATAGTTATCTTCAGGATACAATTGAATAATCCAAGGTATATGAAATTGATAAAATGTATAATATATACTTTTTATGGTTAGTTTTAAAACATAAGAATCATTAATACTGTGTTTAATTTTTGGTTTTTTGGAATTAGTGCATGAAGGATCACTGTTGCTGCCTCAGTTCTAATAAGTTAGTTACATATTTGGAGAGACCTGGGTTCAAGAAGGGGTAATTACCTGCTGTAACATAATTTATTTTGACATTGTTATTTATGGAAACCAACTAATGAATGATGTCTAATCCTTTAGGAATTGAATATAACCACAACTAATGGAATATGAACATACAGTGCCTTCAGTATGAGATTATTAAGGTGAATATATTACTTAATGCTAAAGAATAAGTATATGGTGGAAGTATGATAAACTAATTGATATATATATATTTTTTTTTCTTTTAGGCAAAAATACATGGTAGTAAGTAAAGCTTGGCAAAGGAGGTTAAATTGTAGATTATGCCCTGGGGCAAAGTATAGTACTGTATAGGCAATTCTCTTATTAAAATATTTTGAATAGTTTTGTAAAAGTTTTATATTTAACTCTTATTATTTTTGTATAGATAACAGTATAAACAGCTGAGGAAAAGTACTTGGTATTACTTGATATGAAAGTACAGAAGAAGGCCAGAGCCCATCGAGACTGTTCCCCACACTATGTGGGACATTATTTATCTATTATCCTCAATCAAACATCTGATTTGTTTTAAAGACAGTGGCACTAGTTACCTCTACCAATTCTTGTAGCAAGGTGTTCCATACAATGGATGCTCTTATTGGAAAAAAGTTTCCCTTTTCGCTGGTTTTATAAGTTTTTACTTCAAGCTGTTTATTATGCAGTCTCGGAACATGTCTCCTTTTGGAGAGTGTTAGACCACATTTTTCCATTAGATCTGGTGAATTTATTAAATTAAAAACCATAAACATATCACCTCTTAATCTTCTAGTTTGAAGAGAGAAGAGACCAGTAACTTTTAATCTGTTCTGATAATCCAAATTTGTTAATCTTGGAATCATTCTAGTTACTCTCCTTTGAACCTGTTCATGAATTGCTATGTCTTGGATTCCAGAAAGGGGAGTCATAGTCTAGATACGGTCTAATGTATGCCCTGTACAATGGAATAAGGCATTGTTCAGTGCGATTAACAAAAGTGTGTTTTATTTGCCTCAAAAGTCTGTTGGTCATGCAAGCAGTTCCCAACACAGTGATCATTTGATGTAAGTTTATTATTAACATATATCCCTAAATCTTTTTCACAATTTGATGAGTGAAGTGGTAGTCCGTTTATATAATATATCGTTTTTGGATTATTTACACTGAAGTGCACTACTAAACATTTGTCTTGATTAAACTGCATATGATTTTCAAACTGCATATGATTTTCATAAGCATATAAAAAACTTTTGTATACAATTTCATTATAAAATTCAAGTTTAAATGTATGGAGAACCATATATTGGTACACATGTACTTAAAAATATTTTACATATCTTAACAGTCCCCCAGAAGAAGCCCGCACTGGCGAAATGTTGGGGCACAGATGAAATATTGAAAACAATAAGGAAAAGAAGTGATTTCAAATCTTTGGCATTTGTCTTAGTCCTGAGTTGGTGCCATGGATTTTTTTTTATTCTAATTCCTAACCTGAGCCTGGCAATCCAGTTAACCCCCCATCCACTATGGCCTCCTTTCAACCTTGTCTTCCACTTTCACCATCCCCTTCTTTCTTGTGAACTAATCTTGAAGTATCTACATCTACAGTTATCAACTGATTATTTATGAAAAAATAGCCTGCCTTGTATATTTGATTATTGTAGTTTTGACAATGCTCACTTGAGCTGAATGTATCCAATGTACTGATTGAATTAACAAATGCATATCTATGCTGCCTGTATCCAAATATGTTTGTTACAGTGTTCAACGTGAACCTTTGAAAATAAGCACTTATCTCAAGGGTTGTCTGTATTACAAATAAATAAATAAACAGCTAAAATTAACCTATCACTGAGCAAAGGGCAAGTACCACAAGGATGGGAGGAATCTAGAGTAATCCCTAAATATAAGGGAAGGGACAAACTTATTCTGTTAAATTACAGACCAGTTTCACTATTGACAGTATTGAGTAAAATGTTGTAGAAATGTGCGTTGTCAGATTATTGCTCACTTGGAGGAACATGATCTATTAATACACCAACAACATGGATTAGAAATGGGAGATCCACTGCTACAACCCTAGCCAGAGTTGTGGATGCAGTGCTGGGGGCCTGCAAGGGGGGTCTGACACAGTGGTCATGGACCTGGTTTGTGCCTTTGACACTGTGGATCATTATTTATTATTGGTTAAGTTAGGAAACATGGGATTCAAGGAAAGGCAAAGAATGGTTTAATAGCTATCTTAGGAACTGTGTGAAGAGATTAAGGATAGGTGAAAAGGTATCAGAGCCCTAATGGTTAAAGCAGGGGTTCCACAGGGATTGGTACTGGGCCTGTTATTATTTTCAATTTGTGTGGAATGATCCGCCCAGTCCTTTCTCTGTGGAAATAGTTTAATGTAAGCAGACAGCACAGTAATCTGGCAGTCTGCACCAGCTGTGACAGACTTACAGTCATCCTTACAGACTAAGTACGATATTTCGGAAAGATGGCTCAGAATAAACAGGCTAATTTTCAATGAGGGAAGACCAAAATGATTCTGTTTGGATCAGTACAAAGATTTGAAGGAAAAGAACTGTCTGCAGGTTAAGGTGAAAATGGTACGTGTTTACCTTTGGTATCTAGACTAAAGTATTTAGGGGTTGCATTAGACCCTATCCTGACTCTTATCCCCATCTAGAATATGTAGGAGCAAAGTAAACCAAAATTTGGATTTTGTATTGTAACCTGAGAACTCTTAAAATGAAGCGTGTTTATTAATAAGCAAACAGTTGTTAATTCCAGCATTAGACTACAGAATATATTATTTGTTTCCCATAGTGGGTGATTGGGGGATAAATGCAAGGTTATTTTCAACAGTATCTGCAGGTTCTCACATGCAGCCCCACATTGAACAGATTATTGTCTTCTATATCAGAAACTGGAAGTACTGCCCCTTAGGTTAGCATAAAACACAATGCAGTTTTATTTGTCTATGGAGTAGCAAAACATTGAGAAGCAAAAACACTTTCAGATGCATTAACATTGAGATCAGTAAGTCATAAAACAAGTAACAGTGCAATTTCTCCATACTTAATCACTTAATGTAGAATAGAAATGTATAAACAGGTCTTCTTCTGGTTTGGACCTACTTTTTTAAATGAATATATAGGGATACTTAATATAGCAAAAAAGTAACTGGTTTTAAAGGATTGTTATTTGAACTGTTACAAGGTGTAAGTAAATGTGAATGTAAGTAAAGTATTGTTATATGTTGATTGTCAAATATTGTAACTGTTAAGGTTTGTAATGTTCTGTGTCAGGTGTGGCTGCAAAAGGGCTGTCCTCAGTCCACCTTCTGGTTGAAAATAAATGACAAACAAAACAACACTTTCAAATCTTTTTAACAAATGTGCAATGTATGAGACTGTGACCCCCTCCGAAGTTGGGAGCTTACCTGCAGCTCCTGCTGCCTCCCGAAGCCTCTTGCAGCTGTTCACTCTTACCTCCCCAGGCCCACTCCTGGACTGCAACCTGGGCCAGGGAGCAGATTAACTTTATCATGGTGCCCCAAACACCTGATCCTGTGTGGCTGGTGAGCTGCTTGCCTCCTTGCTCCCCTGGCCCAATTCTGGACCAGGGCCGCAGAAAGCACCAGACAGTTTTGGCACTTTATGCATCCAAAGGGAGATGCATACTCTGAGCCACTTGTGTGATTGGTTCCTCACCCCTTTGAACTGCCGCACAGCAGGGTGGGGAACACAGTAAGGGCCGCTAATTGTTTCATCACCTCAAGTGCTTGACAGGAAGTGCAGCAGAAGTGACACTTGTGGGAATCCTCTCCACAACCCCATTGGACACTAGTGGGAGCTGGGGATAACTGTAATACAATAAAATAAAATCTTTACATGCTCTCCAACCTAATCCAAGCCTCCAGTGGGTTGAGGAGTACTGCAGTCAACATGGCACCCACAAGGACTACAAGTCCTGTAATGCATTATGGCGAAAGTGCCATATTTTCCAGAGATTCTCCTGCTGGGGAGCTTGCAAAATGGGGCTTCTCATGGGGCTCCTGTGTCCCAAAAGTACCCCCTGGCCCTAGTGACCACCAGAAGGGATCAGGAGGGACCTCTACATGCAGCCAGATGCTGCCAACACTTTATTACTTCTATTTATAATTTATTTTATATATTTATTTATTTAGTTTTTGTTGACCGGGTAGGTGCACTAGACAAATTCTGCCTTTTTTCAGGCACTACCTGGGGGAGGGGATAGAGATGAATGCCTACTGACCATGAACCAGATTAAGCTGTTGGTTGTATTTTTAGTGATTGGGGGGAAATTTGGCCAGGGCACTGGGGAAATTCCCCCCTACATTCCAGTAGGGGGAACCTCTGGCAGTCTGGACCTTGAATCCTCTCAGTATGTCCCAGACGCAAGAGAGTGAAGGTGCTCTGACACAGCAAAGGGATTTTGTAGAGATGGTACAAGACAAGGATATGAATGATAATTCTGAGGTAATAGTATCGCAAATGGCAGATGAAGAGAAAAAAAGGAAAAATAGACTTAAGCCCAGCTAATGTGACTATGACAAAAAGCTTACTGCAGCCCAACGATACCAGAGAACAAATGGAGGTACCTTCAGATTCCCCGATACCAGCAGATAATTCTGATTCCTTTCCCTTCCCCTTTTTGGTGAGTGGAACAACCAGGACACCTGAAACGGCTTTAGAAAGAGCTGGCCAGATTTTCCAAAATAACACCTGGATTCCTGATCTGCAGATACCCTTCCAGGGGGAATGAATCAAATGCAGGCATATCCTTATTTCCACAGAAGAAATGTAGAGAAGATCCAATGGATGAATTGCACAGTGCATGTGATAAGCAGTTAAGTGGATCAAAGGGTTTGACTGCTCTCTTTGAAGAAGCTACGCCAGATGCTGACTCAGAGATAGTCAGTCAGCAGAAAGAAGGGGAAAGTGACAATACCAGAATTCAGGATCGCCAGATAAAAGGGAAAGTCAAGGGTAATCTGACCAACATAACTACACAGGTACGCATTCTCCTTCCTTCTTTAATAAAAATCAATCGGGTACTGGAAATGACACTAGAAAGCCTGTGGCCCAGAAATGGCCCACAAGTTATCATGACCTCTTTAAAAAGCCCAAGGTACTTGCAAGGAGAAGGTTTGTGACCAGGATATATTACAACGGGGGATTATAATCACCTTCTGATTGCAACTATGTAGACAGGAAGTTAATAATTGAATCACTACATTTTTCTCCTGCAGAGGTGTACATGTTTATACACGCGTCTGGGGACCATAACTTTGATGTGAGTTTTAGATCTGCTGGACTGCTTGATAAATTCTGGGTGGCTTACTATGAAGTAAAAACTACCCCATTTGGAAACCATTCATTGTTATTCCTATTACAAGACCTACTACAAAAGTTGTGACAATCTTGTTCAGAAATGAGGGGGTAAACGTTTTAGATATAGTAAATTGGCTGGAAAATGATGTACTGTGAATGGGATTCCACAAGCACTGCTTGATGATACTGGCTTCTGGAAGGGGGATGGGAATTTACAGTACAACTAAATATGACAGAGGATGGGATCCAGCACCTACAAAACTGCTTTTACATTGGTAGCAACTGTGGGATTCTCTTTTATCCAGGACAGCCTTACTCTTGTTACTGGTGTGGGTCTCCCTCACATCTGAACTCAGACCATGATAAATTAAAATGTTCAGTATACGGTGCTATGGGTCATTCCGCAACCACTTGTGCAGTGCCTCCTACTTGTAACCGTTGTGGAGAAGAAAGTCATGTTTTTGCAACCTGTCCGTGGGCAGCCTATAATGCAGTGGATTGTATGGAACATGATTTTTATATTAATAAGGTGACAAAGGCACAATCCTCCACCTTCACACAAACAAATAAAGGAAATTCTATGACCAAATCCAATCTGGAACCTGAAGAACTGAGGCACCAGAGGGATGCTACTAAGCAAAATCATACTAGCAACAGACCAGAGCATCCGATGGGTCCACCTCCCCAACCCCCCTCCCGCACCAACAGGCACTGAACACAAGCAAAACTATAGGAACTGAAGGAAATAATGACATAGGATTTCAAACAGTATCTAGATCTAAAGCAACCAAAAATCCCAGTGATTCACTGGTGAACCCTGTCCTAGTATCAAATCAATATGAGCTGCTCCAAAGCTGGGGTGAGATTAGGGATGGTAATGAATCAGACATTTCCTTAAATTCAACTCAAAGTGATACAGCAGAAGCCCTGACAATAATCACCACTAATCCAGCACCAATAGTAAAATAGAGGTCTATTAGAACTAGGAATAAAAAAGTCTTATGAGGGGTTTACCTTTAACTCTTTTTTTCTTCTTGCCAAATGACTTGAACCACATTGCCTGTAAATCTAGAGAACTTAAATGTTAACAGCATTAGATCAGACTTCAAGAGGAAAGCTACATTCGCTGCCTCACAGTCTCTTTATTACATTTTTTTCTTACAGGATGGCAGAATTTACATGAGTGAAGAATAAAACAAGCAACAGTGGACTGGTTTTTAGGCCATTGTATATGGTCCATAGGAGAAGAAACATGTTCTGGGGTGCGATTTTGTATTTCCACAGGTCACTTTGTATTATAAAAAATGGTGGAAATAATGCCTGGATGGGTAATGTTGTTAGATCTAGATTGACAAGGCTTACAATGTAGATTAATCAACATTTATGTTCCTCAACAGAAATCTTCTAGAGTCGAGTTGTTTCAAAAAATCAGGCCATACTTATTTACTATTTGCTTAGTTTTCTGGAGAGGAGATTTTAACACAAATATAAATTTACAACACAAGAAAAAGACCTATTGTGTCAAAGTAACAGAATTGGGAGATGCATTTTCAGAATTCCCTCAATATACCTTTTCAAAAGGGATACCAAAATCTAGAATTGATTTTTTGTTTATTTCCAAAAATATACTGATAGCAGTGATAGAAACAATACCAATTGAAACATCTGATCACAATTTAATTGATATACAGACAACATCATGACCTTTAAATGGGAAAGGAGTTTGGAGAGCAAACACTAGTTCATTATCTAATAAGGAGTTTCTTCAGCATTTAACAGAAGTTATTATTGATAGAGAGTCTGTGGAATTTCTTATATGATTCACAGATAGAGCGGCAGGTGGATACGAAATCCTGTCTGGTTGCCTTTTGGAAAAGCCAGTGCCATTTAATTCAGATACAAACCATACAGAGTATAAAGAATTATGGGATAGGTTGCACATATTGTTTACAGCAGAACATGAAGAACAGATCAACTGCCAGGAAGAAATTAGTCAGGTAAAATATGAACTGACCCAAATTCAATATAATAGGCAGAAATCATTAGAACTTGAACAGAAGTACCGGACTCAAGGGAGAAAGAACCAAGTAAATCCCTATGAGGATTGTAAAAATAGATCTAAAGCTAAACAAATGATAGAAATTAAAACTCCAGAAGGTTTACTTGTACAAGGGCAGGAGGAAATTTTATGAGTCATGGAGGATTATATTAATTACTTATTTAATACTCCTGTTACAGAGACAACAGAGATGATGGTACTTTTAAAAGCAGCATTGCAACCAAAATATTAAAATATTAAGCAGCAAGAAGCATTAGCAAAGGAATTTTCACTAACAGAAATAGGGGAGGCAATAAGAGCATTAAAAGACTTAATAGCTCCAGGATCAGATGGGTTACCGTCTGAAATAAATAAAAAAAAACATAATGGGAAATGATGCCAAACAGTATGACTAGAGTCTTTAATGCTTTTTTATTTTATTTATTTATTTTTTTTGAATTATCTGTTTTATCGCCCCCTCGACCAGCCACTCCTTCAGGCCTTCTGCCAAGGACTACCCCCGCTTACTCCATCCAAACCCACCCCGACTCCAGCTTCTCCCTGATCCCAGATCGCAGCCGACCAGGGTAGCCCGATGTAACCCTTCGTCAGACAGGTCCCCTCCTTCTGGAGGGAAATTGTCTTCAGGCATTCTTGCTTTCGGCCCTGATGCTGCTGGGATCAGGATTCCCCTGGCTCTTCAGGGGTTCCATGGAGGTGGGGGATCCAGGCGGCCGTCATCCGGTCGCTCGGATGCCATTTTCTGCTTTACTGGTTTTTCCCCTGTGCCGCTTCTTGTAATGCCCCCAGTCTCCACCGGGGGCCACTACAGAGCTAGGCATGGCCCTAACCCGGGGAGAAGAGCAGTCCTTAGGATGCTAGATCCTTTCCCATCCCCTGCCAACCCCCAGCTACCCGAGTCCATTCCCGAACCCAGGTCGCTGGCGTGGTTTGAGGTAAGGCACCAGCGCCTCAAACCTCTGCGCCACTAGACTGGCTTAATGCTTTTTTAAATGAGGACTACACATCAGAATCCATGTACGAAGGGCTGATAACCTTTTTATTTAAGAAAGGGGAGAAAACTAACCTTGACAACTGGAGACCAATGACACTATTGAATACTTATTTTAAAATATTTGCCAAACTTCTGGGAGGGAGGTTACCTATAGTTATAAATGGACTAATTCATCCTATGCAATATTGCTCTATACAAGGTTGTTCCATACAGGATGTGTCAATTCTAATTAGGGAGCTTTTTGATCAAGGGAACGGAGGGTTGGAAGGGAGGATACCTCTCTAGTTTTGATCAATCAAAAGCTTTTGATCACATTTCCCAAGAATGTATATGGTTAACGATGACAGAATATGGTTTCCCAGTAGAATTTCTTAATTGGTTGAAAATTTGTTATTTACTAGCATATGTAAAACCATGTGTAAATGGCTGGGTGGGAAGCAAATGTTTCATGATAAAAGGGGTAAGACAAGGGTGACCCCAAGTCTGATTTTATTTGTTATTGCTTTAGATCTCGTCATGCGGATTTTAAATAGATCACCAGTACTAAAAGGAATACCCTGCCCAGGGTTAGGTGAGATAAAAACTATAGGCTACGCAGATGACCTGTGTGTTCTAACACCAGATCCAAAGACCGGGTCCTTGTTATGTAGCATTTTACCTATATTACTTTGGAGCATTGGTTCAACTATTAATCTAAATAAAAGCCTTTGCTTAAATCTAGCAGGAATACATTCAGATGAAGGTCCTATAAGTGGGATAGAAGTAGCAGATGCATCAAAAACATCTTGGGAGTTTTCTTTGGGGATAAAAATGTGGCTGAATATAATTGGGAAACCAACATCAAGTATGGAAGAGAGAAAGTAAGTAGGTGGAATAGCTGGTCAATGGGGACGAAAAAAAGGATTTATTTAATTAACACCTTTCTCTTACCCACCTTTTTGTATCTAAGCCATATTTTTCCTTTACCAAAACAGTTGTTTGTAACCATATTAGGGTTGTTTATCTCCTGCTTCTGGGGGAGCGGGTTAAACACAATTAAGAAAAATATATTATATTTAAACATAAAAGAAGGTGGTGTTCGGACGATTCATCCAGTTGTGTTCTTTTTTACTATTTTTATAGACAACAATTTAAGACCTATTTGGAAACAAGAAAAAAAACATGGGTAGGCTGACTAGAAGGACAATTAAAGGATATTCTGTTAGAATGGCAGCAGGACAGTTTTATGCATAAAAATAGAAGGAAATATATGTTGGAGATCACGTGATGCCTCACACTGAGAAGAAGCTCTCTAGAGTGCTCCCACTACCTCTCCTCAAAACCTCCTTTCAAAATTGAGATTTCAATTTAAACTTTTTTTTTTGACTTGCTTAACTGCAGCATGGTATCCTGATTGTGGACAGAATAGAAGGTTTTCACCATCTTCCTGCTGATTATGGAGGCTGAAATGCGAGCAGCCCTGCCGCACCATACACCTCCAATTACACTTGAGAAAAAGGCCAAGAAACTAAAGGCCCAACCTACATCAGCGGCTAAGAGAATGATTGCAACACAAGAAACTACACCTCTATCTTTGGAGCAGTTCATAGAAGAATTGCATCCTTTCAGAGACAAAATCAGATCTCTAACTGAGGAAGTGAAAACAGCAAATGAGAAGTTAGAAGATCTAGCTCAACAAACAGGGGATTGCAAAGTGAGCATTACATCAGTGGAAAAAAGATTGGAGAAAGATGATCCTGCCGTGGCTCTCATTAGGCAGCGTGTCTCTAAATTGGAAGCCAAAATTGAAGACCTGAAGGGGAGGAGTCACAGCAATAACATTGTAGTTATCAGTTTACCAGAATGGGAGGAAGGCTCTAATGCTGTCATGTTTGCCCAAAAGTTTGTTCAGAAGATAGCAGACCCTTCATCTTTTGGGGCCGAGAACATAGTGGAGTGGGCTTATCAAGCACTGAGGCCTATGCCGACGTCAGGAGCAAGGCCCAGGACCTTTATCTTTAAATTCTTGAAATATCAGGAACACTAGCATCTGATAGCCAAGGTCAAAGAGTTAAAAGAAGTACTCTGGGAAGGATCTCCCATATGAATTACCCAGGATCTCCCCTCATCTGTGAGACAGAAGACAGCAGAATACCATGAAGTGGTGACCAAGCTACTAGCAGCAAATATCCACTTTCGGATGCTAAATCCAGCTAACATGCAAGGATCCATAGAGAAACATGGACCCCCCTAGAAGACCCAAAAACGGTTGAGTTAGAGATAAAGAAATTACTTCCCAATCTTTTCAGAGATGGGTGACTTCTTAACCTGATATCGAAGGAGTTTACAGCTAGTCATATTCTACAGGAATAAGGAGAATGTGTGTAAACTATGTTCTGATCTTTGAAACAAATTAGATGTGTAATACATGCCTACATAAAGTGTCAAAAGAAATAGGATAATACCATTAATATCTCTAGAGGGACCTCTATTCATCTCAGACAGTTGGAACTGTTTTTCAGAATTTCTTGATTCTCTTAATAATAAGAAGGGGGTGCTTCTTTACTTCCATGACAACAGGAGCTACAAGTCAGTTGCATGCAGCAGGATGCACAGCTTTTGTCTACATACTGTGAGGAGAGAGACAGTTTACTACCATTAATCTCTCTAAAGAAACATCTCTCAATTTTAGTTAGTGAGAACTTTTTGGTTTTCTTTGCACTTCTTGGAACTTTTAATAAGCAGGCTGTGCTTCATTACTTTCATTCAAGGTGAACATAGCTGCGAGTCAGTAGAATGCAGTAGGTGACTTGATTTCCCAGGACATTGATCTTTACAGCTCTGCCTGTTTTTTTTCCAGATGTGACTTTCCAACACAGCCCATTGATATGAATATAATATTGTATAGTCTGGGGATACTTTTTCTAGTCAAAAACCAAATGGCTCCTGCATTTTTTCCATTTTTCTTTTTCAGGTTGCCACCTTAATCATTTGGGATTGGACCATGGTGGTTAATTTGGTGGTGGGTTATGTTACCCTAATTGCATATGCAGAAGGAGAAACCTGGTTAAAATGTTATCATTCTGGATATATTTTCATTTTTTTTATTAAATTGAGGTCAGACAGGCTGAGGCCGGAGATCTGACGACAACTCATATCTTATTGAAGTAAATGGGATATTATATTTAGAACCTGATAGGTTTCCTTTAGTTCTCCATTAAGTGTTTTACAAGACAAAGTTAAATATAAGAGGAGGTTTGAGGGTGGTAGGGGGGCAGAACGTTGCCTAGTGGTGGGCATTACATACTATAGAATGCAAGGGAGGGGGAGGGGTTTCCCTTCCAGATTTACTACTCCAGGAATGGAAGGGAAAGGTTTTAATTTTTATTGATGGAATCTGTGAGAGGATGTTGAATATCAGGGATGGGAAAATCTTTTTCAAATGGGAGGGTTGGGGGCAACTTGGCACAAGGGATGCATGGGCATAATGTTACAGGGTACATGGTTGTTCACAAACAAAAACAAAGCTTCACTGTATTTTCTAAGTAATCATGGCAAGCATTAGGAAGTGTGTATCTTGGAATGTCTGAGGACTCCGCTCTAAACTGAAGAGGTATCAGGTGTTGAAACACATAAATCTGCTCAAAAAGAGAATCATGCTTTTCAGGAAACTCATCTTCTAGAATCGGAGGGAGCCCTACTCCATAGGCAATATGTTGGTCAGGTTTTTATTGCAGGGGACAGTTCCCAGAGTTGGGAAGTGGCGATATTGGTGGCTAGGAATATAACCTTTAAACATGAACAGATTATTAGAGACCCACAGGGTAGATATATATTTGTACAGGGTATCTTAGAAAGAACTGCCTTGGTGTTGGGCTGTGTCTATGGTCCTAATATTGATTCACCTTTATTTTTTACCAATCTTTTGAAAATTTTGGCACCTTATACTGCCTATCCGGGTATTATCGGGGGAGACTGGAATATTCCCTTTTCATCTGCTCTAGTTAAATCCACTCCCAGGAGACAAGGTCTCTCCCTGGCACAACATGCTTTCAGAGAAATGGTTGATCACCTGGGATTAGTGGACCCATGGAGAATCTTGTATTCCACCTCCAGAGAGTTTACATTTTAGTCCACTGCTTACGGGACATCATCCCATATTGATTATTTTTTAATTAGTCAATCACTCTTGAAGGGGACAGTGGCAGTGGGTATAGCCCCTGGGGTGATTTCAGACCACTCAGTGGTGCAATGTGATTTGTTTTAAACTCCTGATGTATTGCCTGATTCTCTATGGAAGTTGAATAATCAGGTCCTCAGAGACCCCCAAATTACTGAAATTATAACCCAGGAAACAGAAGAATATACCAACATAAACCCGAACTCTACCTCACGACCCGATATAGAATGGGGAGCCTTGAGGTGTGTATTAAGAGGATCATTCATTAGGTTACCCTCCAATTGGAAGAGGAAATGGGAACAGGAATCTCTCTCACTTCTATCTAAAATATACACTTTAGAGGCATCACTGTCTCCCATGACTACAACAGAGGATAGACAATTACTAGTGGGTTTGAGGGATCAATATAGCTTAACACTTCAGGAAAAAGTTGAGTATGCTATTTTAAAAACTGGTGTGAAATGTATAGATCAGGGGGAGAGAGCAGGACATCTTTTGGCATTGAGACCGAAACAGGCAGAATCTTCCAGAATTATTCTAAGAATAAGATCTCAACATACGGAAGATCTTCTCCTAGATCCTAAAGCTATTGATGCTGAATTTGCCTATTTTTATAGAGATTTGCATAAAGCTATGCATAATAGATCCACCACTGAGAATGTGGTACAGTATCTCTGACCACTTGACTGCCCATCCCTCACTGAGGCTAAACAAGAAGTTTTGGTGACTCCCATTTCAGAGTTAGAAGTTCAAGAGGTGATATCCTCCTTAGTAATTGACAAAGCCCTGCACCCAGATGGATTTACCCCTATTTTTTATAAAACTTTCAGTAAACAAATCATTCCCTGGTTGTCCTGTCTTATTGATTGGATGTTGGGTGGGAATCCTCTAGATAGTTCTTTATTAGAGGTCACTATTATAGTACTCCATAAGCAGGATAAAGATCCAGAAATGACAGACAGCTGCAGTCCAAGCTCATTATTAAACTGTGATATTAAGATCTTAGCAAAACTTCTAGCAAACAGATTCAAGAATGTACTTCCTATGATTATCCATTCAGACCAAGTTGGATTCAAGCAAGGGCACCAGTCATCTGATCATTTTCAGAAAATGGCACACGTCTTCTCTGCATCCAGGGACTCAGAAGTGCAGGCTGGTCTGATGTCTCTGGACACAGAGAAGGCATTTGACCAAGTAGATTGGCAGTTTCTATTTTTAACCATGCGTAGATTTGGTTTCCCCACTAAATTCATAGATTGGGTTGCCTCCTTTTACCAGAATCCTCAGGCCAGAATATATTGTAATGGATTTCTTTCATGCAGATTTTCATTGGGATCAGGTACAAGACAGTGATGTCCCCTTTCTCCGCTATTATTCAATATTTATTTGAAACCATTACTGGTAAAATTGAGAGCAGATAATGGGGTTCAAGGAATTCCCATATGTATTCATATTTTCAAATTATCGGCCTGCATGGATGATGTGCTTCTCCACCTGATACACCTGGTGCAGTCCTTTCCTGTAGCCTTGAATATCATTCATGATTTTGGATTGGTTTCCAACTATTAAGTCAATATAACCAAGATATTGTCTTTTCCCTAAATCACAGGTTTTTAAAACAAGACATATCCTTGATAGAGGTAGAATGGAATTCTAAGAGTATTAAATACTTGGCTTTAACGTTGTTGGCAAAGGAAAGTCTCATGAAGAAGCTGAATTTTGATACCCTCCTTGAAACCATTCAGCAGGACTTTGAAAGGTGGTAATCTCTTCCGGTATCTCTTCGGGGGAAAATAAGTTTAGTCAAGATGAACATCTTGCCTAGAATTTTTTACCTTCTTAACATGTTAAATATCTGGATACCCCAAAAGTGGTTTAAGACACTACATGCTCTTATTTCTTCCTTTATATGGGAAGGGAAACACCCTCGAAGGTCATATCTCAAATTGGCTGCATCACTATCGGCGGAGGGCCTAAAACTACCACATTTTGATATGTATTACTGGGCAAGCCAGGCAACCAAATACTTGCATTGGTTCTCATCTCAAGATGAGATTGCATCTGCATCATATCTACCTAAATAGTTACTATTAGAAAGAGAGTTATTTGATGGTCTAAAGATGGCTAAAGAGGCTCTTTTGTATGTTCCCATTAAGAATCTCCCTGCTAGTATCAGCAAATCACCTATACTAATTTTCCTTAAAGCACATAGTCAATTATGTGCCTTTCTTAAATACCAGAATACCAAGGACACCAGGCAACCAATAGTTGGGAATCCGAATCTCAGAATTGGGGAATTTCTCCACTCTGACTCCTTCAGCTTAATAAGATCTGTGTTGGGGATCTATGTCATGAGGGTGCATGTTTGGACTCCAATACCATTATGGATTCTTATTCCATAGCTCAGACACAGATATTTAAAGTATGGCAGCTCTGACATCTGTTAATTCAGAGGTTTCCTGATATGGGGCACTTGGTGGGGGGATGTGCCTGGTTGAAATCTCTGGGTCCAATCTGTGGGAAGCCCCATGCAGTCTCACTGATTTATGCTTCTTTATGACCCATGTGCTTAATACAGGCAGAGAGGTTCCCAAATACTGGAACTCCTGTTTCCCTAATTCTTTGGAGAAATGGGAATCAGTTCAACTGGAATCTTTCAGATATGTATCCAAAGGTAGATTGAAACTCACTCAATATATAATATAGAATGATATGTACTGGACTCCAGTAAAGCTTCATAGAATTGGCAGGAGACTGGATTCCCAAAGTTTTAGATGTAAGAATCCTGAAGGGGATATGCTCCATATATTTTGGGGGATGTTCTTCGATTTCTAACTTATGGGCTCAAATAAGATACAGGGCTGACCCCTTATTGGGTATTGGAGAATTATTCAGTCAAGAGATTTGTTTAGTGGGGGACTTTTCCAAGATTTGTGTTAGGAACTGCAGGTTTCATATGGCAATGACATCACTTACTCTCAAAAAATTAATTTTGTTCCACTGGTTAGATGTTCATTCCATCACATATGAGTAGTGGTTAAAGAACCTGATATTTAACCTTCATGCTGAACAAATAAAAGCCAGCTTGGGTGGTTCTCCTTTCTGGTATAGGAAAGTTTGGGAAAGGCTACACACATTATATCTCCTCCAGACCGGAGCCTTGAAGAACCAAGTCATTTAGCCTTTGATGTGTATGATTGTTCACATACTGTCATCATGTCTGACTATAATTTATTTACTGGTGTAATTTAAACCATGTTTCCTGGGATACAGGGGGATGTGCCAAGCTGGGAGAGGTGGGGGGAAGGAAGGAATGGGGGAGGGAGCGAGGATAGGGGAGGTTTTAATATGGAATTGACTGTATCTGGATTATTCCTTATTGTCTGTAATTGTTACCTTCATGTTGGAACCTCCATGTGAAGACTTAATAAAACTTGAATTTAAAAAAAAAGAAGGAACAATAAATTGACTATGGGCTGGGAGGTAATTTTTGATCAAACTAAAAGTTGGGACATATCAGTAGATGTAGTTAGAGGAAAGCCTAGGAGGGCACACTATCATATGATTATGCAAAGCTTTTTCTTTGAGGAGGCCTTCCCAAGCTTTACAGATCAGGAGAAAAAGAAAATAGGAGAAAGGCTAACAAAAGATAGGATCCCCAAAGCAATGTGGGACATTACATGGTTAGGTGTCCATGGAAGAGTAAATACTATAGGGAACCATAAGTATAAGCAAATCCAAGAGAGATTATGTTTAAAGGACACATGTATAACAGAAATAGAGTCTGTTGAACATTTATATTTCCATTGTCCATATAGTTCAACTTGTTGGGACATATGGGAAGCCAAAAACAGTGAACAAATATGGAAACAATGGAGCCCTAAACAACTATGTTTTGGTCTCTTTCCAATAGAATGGGGGAAGTACAACACAAATACTCTTAATTTATTTTCTATTATTATTTTTTGCTGGGTTTGGCAGGTAAAGTGTAGCTATATCTTTCAACAAAAAATTGAAACACTCATAGAACTATATTATAAAATAAATAAGAGTATTGTATGGGTGAGAGAAGCAGAACATTAAAGGTTAAAAAAGGGGATATTGGAAAGTTATTGGCATTTCTTTTGAGGAAAAAAAGGATAGGGAAAAGGGAATCAGAGTTTTTCTTTCCAAAGTAGGGAAGTATTCCAGGTTTGTAGGATTGAGCATGACAGTTTTAAAATAATATGTATTTAAGTAGACAAATTTTGAACAAGCCTGGATTTGTTTACATAAAATGGGGGGGGGTGGTTTATATAATACAGTCCTGAGGTAAATAGGAAATGAGTTCTATGGAATTTTGATATGCTGTAATACTTAATTATGTTTTTTTCTGTTGTTGTATGAGGTATCACCATGTAATTTTTTTAGGTTGTATTTATGCCTTTATGAAGTGAATGTGAAATAATACCATTCTTCATATGATGTTTTATGTTTTAAATAAAAATTCCCCTACTCAGTAGGGGCACCCCTTAGCCATCAGGTACAGCCACTTGCTGGAAGACAATGGAGGAGACAGTTGTGCAGGAGGCTGGAGAGCAGGTCTCCTCACCAGCCTCAGAATGCTTAGAGACCATGAAGAAAAGAATGGAGGAAAATGGGACAGAGAGCACACAGACAGCATCCAATGGTGAAAAAAAAGGAAAGAATAATGAAGAGGCATTGGCCACTAATATGGATCTGGAGGCTACATTTTCTGTCCAGAGTATGGATACAGAGGACCTATTTGTGCAACTTCAAGCTGAAGAAACAAATTATATAGAGCGTAAGGAAAAACTCACGAATGCAATCAGAGCTGCAGAGAATAGAAGCTATCAGATGCCAGCAGATAAGACAATGCCTGACTCTGCATTCCAGGTGGTGAGTGATGAAGCAACATCAAAGGGAATGGAGAATGATGTTGCTGCAATGCCCTGTCAAAAACGATCAGGTTCAAAATTTGCCAGTCTGACACAGCAGACTCAGAAGAAGAACAAATACAAGAGAAAAAAAATGCAGAGAAAAGGAAAACAAAATAAAAGGCTGGGTATGAGAAGGGTGTTCAGAAGAGGAGGAGGAGGAGGCAATAAAGGGAAAGTGGGGGAAGAAAAATGTAAAGAAGTTGTGAAGTGCAGGAGAGAGAAAGTACAGATAAAAACAAAGGTGGAGAGCTGGAGCCTAGAAGCCCAACAACCATGGAGCAGTGTATAGAAGACCTGTCAAAGGATATGACTGACTGGGTGACTGAAGCACAAGAAAAAGAGGGCTAGAAAAAGTCAAAAGAAGGAAAAGACGGGGACCCAAATTATCAGGAAACCATATCACAAACAGGTCAGTGCAATAAGCCAAATGAGAAAGCTGAAAAGGGGGGTGTAGTAAAATGTATGAAGAAGCTGGGAATTCCAAAGAAACAGAAAATAAAAATATAGGAAAAAGCAAGCACACAGACAGTGAATTTGATATGGAGACAGAAGAGAAAGAGACTTTACAAACAGACAAAGGGGCCAGTGATAAAGAGCAAGAAAAATAAAGCACAGAATGGGACATGGGGGTCGAATACAAATAAGAGACTATTTCCAGAAAGTATGACAGACCATTCAGCACCAGCCAAGCGCTGGAATGCTGTAAGACTTAAGTTTAAAGGGAACTCACATGATGCACCAAACAGATTCTTTACAGGAAGGACACTAATAAAAGAAAGCATGGGGTTCTATGCCTATGAGGTATATGCTCTCATCCACACTCCAGGAGAAAAACAGTTTGACATTAGTTTTAAATACCCACAGGATTAGATCGTTTTTGGAAGCTATATCATGAAAAGAAAAACACTCCTATATTGTCACCATTTTTAGCAATATCCTTAACAAAACCAGCCTATAAACAAGTTACAGTGTTTTTTTTAAAAATGAGAGTGTCAATAACATACTGGCTTTCCTAGAAATGCAAAATAATAGGACAACCAAAACCAATTCTAGACAAGGAATCCTTTTGGACTGGAGGATGGAAATACAAAGTCATTCTAAAAACTGAAGAAGGGGAAATGCAACATCTGCCTTATTGTTTTTTTAGGTCATGATAGAGGAGTCAAGTTCTACACAGGCCAGTCCAGGGCCCGCTATTTATGTGGCTCTAAAAGACACTTAAGTAATATTTGTGACAAAGTAAAATGCAGATTATGTGGGAACGTAGGCCACTATGGGGCACAATGTAAAAACCCAACAAGATGTAACTTATGTGAGGAGCAAAACCACACCTTTAGAAATTATCCCTGGGCCTCACACAATAGCTCCAACCCAGCAGAGAAGGCAGAACAAGACTGATATGTAGCACTCAACCAGAAAGAAAGAATGAAAAAAGAGGCCCAAAATGTACAAAAGCAACAAAAAGATGCAAGCACAGAAAAGGAAGTCACAAGGAAGAATCAGCCAGGAGGAAATCTGGGGAAAGAACAAAATAAAACTTCAGAATCTCAAATCTCAACCGAGGAAATGAATGCCCAAAGGAAAAAGAAGACACATCTGAAAGCATGCACCCCCAGTCCCATTAGAAGGACTATTTCAGATAGTTACAAGATCAGGGAAAAAGACAACTCTGCGGCCAAAACCTAAACTACAAAGGAAAGATACTGAAACTATAAACTTAAAAAACAAATATGAAATATTGCAAGGGAAAGAATGGAGAGAGGAAGGAGAAGAATCAGATGCATCTTCAATACAGTCATTCTAGCCAGAACAGTCCTCAGACTATGAATCAATGGACACCCGGAAATAAAAAAAAGGAAAGCAAAAGACAAAACCAAAGATGAAAGAGATGACACTTACAAGAAAAAGTAAATAATGGACCTATGCCCCACCCCCAAAAAGAAAAAAAAAATTGAAATTTTAACTTATATATGTCTAAACACTAACAGTATAAAAAACAGGAAGAAAAGGACTACAACCTTTGGACTAATGGAGGATTTAGGGGGTGGTTTAATTTTTCTTCAAGATGTAAGATTGCGCACAGTACAAGAAATTAAAATGGTACAGAGATAATGGAGATGTGGTCCCTCCCTTTGGTCAATTAATGAAGAAATGTGTTCTGGGGTTGGAATACTGTTCAAAAACCCAAATCTAAAGATGCAAAAAAGTAGGGGATATCTGCCTAGGAGAGGCACTTACAGTAGATGTATTAATAAACAATAGATATATTAGATTAATAAATATCTACAGTCCACAAATCAAAACAGAAAGGAATATTCTTTTCCAACAAATAGAACCCTACTTGCACACTTACAACATGGTATTATGGGGAGGAGATTTTAAATGCGGGAGATCCAAAAGAGATTGGGTGTGAAAAACAGAAAAAATCAGAACACACATTTTATAAAGACAAATTATCCACATGGATACATTTTTGGTTCATTACAGCAAATGCACATGCAGAAAAAATAAACAGATACTAATAGAAACATCAGACCAGATGGGAATACAAGTAGGAATAAACTTAAAAAGAGCCCTAAAATTAGAAGAGGCTTTTCGAGAATGAATCTGTAGCTATTGCAAGAAGAAGAAAATAAAAAAGAAATAATAACTCTACTGTATGCTAGATAATCAGTTTTTGAACTATATGATAACTCACTAGAATGGTGGGATGATACTAAAGATGATATTAAAAATGTAGTAATACAAAAGTCCAAACAAAGGAATCAGACAGTGTATAAAAAATATGTAAGTCATAGAGAAAAGTTATTACAATTATTAATGCAGGCCAGGGTTTTAGGACAAGACCTGTCAGACCAAATGCAGCAAACAAAAAACAAAATGAAAGAATATCAATACAATAGAGAGAAATATCTAATTATGAAACAAAAAATATGGCACAAAGGGAAATAGATTCCACACAAACCTTTTTGAAAGTTGTTCTGAAAGAGTTAAAAGCAGAGTTATAACAGCACTGGTAGACAAAGAAGGGGTAAAAGAAACACAATTAATGGTGCAAGAACACGTAAAGCAAACTTTAAAAAAATGCAAGATTACAGATTCTTAGAACAGCTACACATACCAATTTTAGCAGATATAGAAACAAACCTTTTAAAAGATGATATAACAGACATAGATATAAGAGAGGTTATAAAGGCAACGCCCATAAACACAGCTCCAGGTATTGATGGAATACTGAATGAATTTTATAAAATATTTATAGACTACATGGCTCCAATCTTAAAATACACTTTTAAAACAGTACAAGAAAAAGGAACCCTAAGTGAAAGCATGAAAAATGGAGTAATGTTTTGTATCTACAATAAAGGAGAGATGACACAAATTAAAAACTGGAGGTCCTTAAGTTTACTGACAAGTAATTATAAAATTTTGGCAAAATAATTTGCAACAGATTAACAACAGTAGCCCAAAAGTTAATAATGGAAATGCAAACATGTTCTATTCCTGGTAGGAGTATGATACAAAATCTGCTATACATCAGGGAAATTGTGGAAAGAGGGAACAAAAGGTGAACACAATGATAAATATATTCATTGGATGAAGAAACTGCCTTTGATGCAGTATATCACAATTATATCTGGGCAGTATTAGACAAATATGGTACACCAGAACAATTTGTACATATGATAAAAGTATTATATAAAGAGGCACAAATAATCCCACTGATAAATGTTTTCTGGGGCATACCAACTTTTTTTTAATAATGGAGTAAGACAAGGATGTCCATCAGACCTTTATTATACATTTTTACTTTAGATCTAATGCTAAGGAAAATTGAACAACACCCAGAAATTCAACTAATAACACTGGATAAAAGAACAACCTCCCAAAAAATAATAGCATATGCAGATGACCGTATATTAATTATAAAGAATCTGGAAATAAAACAATACAAATAATACAAAAAATACAAGAATCTACAGGGATAAAAATTAACAAAGAAAAAAGTAAATTACTGGCAATAGGGAAAGCAGAAATAACAAAAACAGAAGAAATACAAATGACAAAAGGAAATATCAAATTATTAGGAACAATATTTGGATCAGAGGATGCAGCACAAGAAAACTGGGAAGAAAAATATAAGCTAACAAACAGTGAAATAGTAAGATGGAAACATGGACAATGACTAAGGAGAAAAGAATATACTTTCTAAAAACCTTCATAGTACCCATCTTTTTACACAAACTGTAGCCCATGTATACCAAATTCCAGTTAGGATGCAAACAAAAATATTGGGATTATTCTTTCAATTATTATGGGGAAATAGACTTAACCCAGTGAAAAGGAGCATCACATACAGACCCAAAAAGGAAGGTGGATTAGATATGCTAAATCCAATAACTTTTTTTTCAGCGCATATTCATATACACAAACATAAAACCTTGTTTAGAACCAGGGCAGCAATTTTGGAAATCTTTATCTGTAGAATGGCTAAACATTTTTGATGAAAGATGGCAATTAATTAGCAGAGGAACATACGATCTAATACCCAACTATATTACTACATACTTTAATTACTTAAAGCATTGGAAAACATTTCCATACAAACTGAGACAAGGAAACCATTCTATAAAGAAACATTAAAAATGTATTATGAAGAGCCAGTCTTCCAAGCACCATCTGAAATAGATAAAAAAGAATATTAGAAGCAATGTTAGAGAAAAGAATTCCCCCAAAAAATGAAACACAGAGTATGGATGTGTGCACATAAACTAAATGCTAAAGATAATCACAAACACACACAGATATCAGAAAGGATGTGTAGTGAAGCAGGGTGTGAAACAAACTCAAAATAATGAGACATCTATTTTTTGAGTGAATCTATGTGGGCAAACTTGACACAAATGTGTGGGGGGGGAGGACCTATATTCAAGAAAATGATGTATGACATTTTGATATATGGAAACTTAACTGAGGAATAGGGAAAATAGAATAAAAATACAGTATTTGTTATATTAGCTACTTTAAAATGGACAGTTTGACAAAAGATATGTCAGAGACAACTGCCAGGAAAAGTAATGATTCAAATGGACATTATATTCAAAATCCAAGATGAACTGGCTAAAATAAATACATATGAGGAAAAATTGATTGGGGAAAAACAATGTGAAAGTTTATGGTAGAGAATAACATGGGTAGGTAAAACATGAGAAACTTAAGATAAAGTCAGTACAGAACAGATTTATGTTAAACTGAGTTAAAACGAATGATGTACATGCTTATGCAAGATGTGAATTGTGTTGTAAAAAAAGCACATGATCTGAATGTAATGTTTTTATTTGTTTTTGGTTCATTATTAACATTTCCACTACTCTTTCTGAGAAGTGCCATGGGCTCTTTAACATCCACCTTAACTACCACCAGAACAGGCAGATGGGACCTCAGTTTAATGTCTCATCTGAAAGATGGCACCTCAGGAGTGCAGCACCCCCCCCCCCATGCTGCACTACACTGTCAGTATTGGGATTTAATCCAAGTGCCTGGTGTGGGGATTGATTATGGGGAAAAGGGGTGTAGGAATAAAATGATTGGTATAGATGTGACAGCTAGAATTCAATGCAGATATGCTGCAGAATATCACAGAATGTTGCAGTTTGCTGCATGGCCCATTCTAAGTCAATGGCAGTTAAGGCCTTTTGTCATGCAGGATTTTATGACCTGTCAATATTGCAAATTATTGCACTTCATCATGGCTGACTCCACTGTACTGACTGTTTTAGGGGTTGATAAAAAGAAGGCTAGCCCTGGGTGGGAGTGTGGTTGGGCAGGCAGAATATAGCAGTGCTGTGTGAAGTGTGGCTCTGCCACAGTGCTTGCAGGTTAACTCAGTGCTCAAGATGGTGTTGCACATCTATGTACAGATTTTGCTATAGCAAGCTTTCCAGTTTGCATTTCATTTGTTTAAAACAAAATAAGAGATAAGAAAGTTAAATTGCAATACTTTTAACTTAGTGTAAAATAAGCACATTTTAACCCTTCTAGGAAAGCTGAGTCATTTGAATTTTAACACTAGTGCTAGGCTATATCAGTTTACTAGTATGTGTTGGCTTTGTTAAATTGATCTCCCTATTTTTGAGTTTCTTGAAGCAATTGCAATTTTTAGGAAATTTGTATAAATTAATTTACCCACTTTTGTAGTCCTATGTGTGGTATTTAATAAGTCAAAATAATAACACTATTTTTAAACTCCTGGCCATAACAAGGCCAGAATCATAAATTGTTTATTAGATATACTGTAGTAATATCTCTTTCTTATGTTTTTTGCCCGAAGGTCTTCTAAGTAGTATACATAAAAATGCATTCCTCCCTTTTTCTGGATAGGGCTGTCATAACTGTAGCCAACATATATAAATTGACAATATATACCTGTATATAGATGTTGAAAGAAGTAAGCACTACCATTTTGCTGCTTTGCTTGCAGGCTTAAAAATCTATATTAAAAGTAAAGTATCTAACAGAAGAAATAAATGCAATTGATCTTGGAAGGACAAAACAAGATCCTTTACAGGATTAAACTGGATATATTTGGGCTTAAAGCCTGTAGGCATAAACCCCTGCAAAGGTTTTGGCACTTCTCTTAATGCTGATATTGGTAAGTGGAAATGTGAAAACAAACCCTGGACCTCAACAACAAACAAATATCATTAAAATAGTCTGCGATAATGCTAGAAGTTTAGTTGGCAAACGGACTGTTTTTGAACAATGAATAAATGTTGGGGATTAAGATATTGTGGGTATCTCGGAGACTTGGCTTACAAATAAGCACTTGGACTCTGCGATATCCACAACAAATTATGAACTTTTTTGATATAAGACCACATAAAGGGGGAGGGGTTGCATTGTTTATAAAGAATACTTTGGGACAGACAAAATTGCTTTTTTCAGGAAACATAGAAGTTATTGAAATTGTGTTAGTCCATGTTTTTAAGTTAAAAATTTGTGTTGAGGTAATATATTCTCATCCTAAGATTAAGCCTGCAGCATCTGAGACATTTTCATCTAAAATTACCACCATAATTGGACAAAAGGAGACAATACTGATTGGGGATTTCAATTGCACTTGGAGTGCAGCTATTTGCCACAAACTTGAAGCAGAACTACAATCTTTAGGCCTAACACAGATTATAAACATTGCTACATGGAAAAGTACGTATCAGAGCAATGGAAATATCCTGGACCTGATATTTATGACTGAGGGTATTAAATTATTAAGTTTTTAGATAGGGACACGCAATTTAGGGGACCATTGTTGCATAGAATGTGAACTAGAATGTAAATATGAACAAATAAACACAACAAAAGTAAAATGTATAAGATACTTTAAAAAGTTCAATAGGTTGAGATTCCAATACTAGGTGAAACAAGAAAACTAGGAACAAATTAATCTCATCCCAGAAGTTGATTAAGCAGTTAGGGAATTTACCAGAACTTATGTGGATATCTGTAACAAAAATGCACCTTTCAAACAAGTAAAAGAAAGAAAGAAAACAGCACCATCCTGGGTTGATGACAAATTAAAAAAACAGATTAGATGGAAGGATAGATTCTGGAAAAAGGCAAATCAAACCTTGAAAGTGGAGGACTGGGAACTATTCAAAAGGATTAGGAAAAAATTTAAAAGTATGGAAAAATAGAAACATAGACTCTGATGGCAGATAAGGACCACTTGGCCCACCTAGTCTGCCCATTTTCCTACCTAACGGATAAGCTGCATATCCTAGTTAACCAACAGCCTACTTCCTCCTAGCCCCCACTAGAATTGTTTTATGTATGTCCCATGCAATTTTGAATTCCCTCACTGTTTTTGACTCTATGACCTCCTCAGGAAGGCTGTTCCATGCATCTACAACCCTCTCTGTGAAGAAATACTTCCTCACATAACCTCTGAGTTGTCCCCCTTGTTCTTGCACATCTCTTTTTCTGAGAGTTGTTACCCTCTTGGACTTTCTTGATACCCTTGAGGTATTTGAAAGTTTCTGCCATGTCCCCCCTCCCTCCTTTCCTCAAGGCTATACATCTTAAGCTCCTTTAGTCTTTGAGGCAGTATAACACAGTGGTCTAAGGCTCTGAGCTGCAAATCTGGTGACATCCAGCAGACCAGACCTGGGTTTGAATCCCACAGCTTCCACTTACATACTGTGTGACCCTGAGCAAGTCACTTAACTTCCCTGTGCTCCTAGGTTGCACCTGTAAAAAAGCATTCAGCTTAGTGTGTCTCACCTGGTTAAATAACTAAAAAAAAGAAAAGGTCTTTCTTCATATGCCTTCTGGTGCAGACCCTGCACCATTTTGGTTGCCCTCCTCTGGACAGCCTCTGCCCTGTCTTTGTCTTTGTGGAGATGGGGTTTCCAGAACTGTACACAGTACTCCAGATGTGGTCTTACCAACTGTGTGTACAGAGGGACAACAACTTCTTGTTTTCTACTGGTGATGCCTCTCCCCATGCATCCCAGTATCCCCCCAGCCCTCCTTACTGCCTTCTCACATTGCTGGCCCACCTTTAAGTCACCTGATATGACTACCCCTAGGTCCCTTTCCATTTTTGTTGTTGTCAATATCTCACCCCCATTGTGTACTCTTCCCCTGGTTTTTTGTTTCCCAGGTGCATTACTTTACACTTCTTTGCACTGAATCTAAGCAGCCATACATTTAACCATTCCTCCTACCTTGCCAAGTCCATTTTCATCCTTTATTGAATGATTAAAAAGGCTAGAAAAAAATATTATAAATGTAAAATAAATCAGACAAAATACCCTACACAATATTGGAATCAAATAAAACAACTTGAGAGGAAAACAAAGAAAGACAGAGAAATAAATATATGGGATGAGAAGGATGTAGAAATGAGTGTATATCAAATTGCAAACAACTTAAATCAATATTTCTGCCACCTCCCAGATATAGATGTTAAATGTCAATTGGATGGTACATGCAATATACAGAATGTTCCACTTAAAGCAGTACATATCAAAACGCGTTACAATTTTATTTTTGAGTTATTAGATCAAATGAGGTATAAAAGCAAATAAATAAATTGAATTCACAGAGGGCCACTGGACTAGATCAAGTGGAGATAAACATTTTAAAGGATTCAGTTGAACAGATAACCCTATTCCTAACAAATTTGTTTAATGCCAGTTTACAACAGAGGCCTTACCCAGATTTTTGGAAGTACTCTAAAATTATATCTCTTTTTAAGGTAGGAGCTATAGATAACTTACAACTTATCCCTTGATAGCCCTGCCGTTTACAATCTCTAAAGTATTTGAAAGATTGGTATGCAGCCAAATATATGAGTTTCCTGAAAAACACAAACTGTTATCAGACTGCCAGGTGGGCTTTAGGGCAGGGAGGTTGACGGACACTGCTCTGGAAGACTTCATACATAAACACAGTCACAAATGGACTAGAGGTGAGGGAATCTATTCGTTGACCTCTCAAAAGCCTCTGATTTGGTTGATTACAGCATCATGATGGACAGGCTTACACTTGTTGGCATGTCTGATCTAGTTAAAACATGGATGTTTTCCTATTTGATAGAGTGCACTCAGCAGGTCTGTGTGGGTGACGTACTATCTGAGATGAGGGGTTCAATCCTGGGCCACCTTTTGTTTCTAATCTACATAAATCCATTGCCACAGTTGATTGAAAGGTATAAAATGTATCTTTATGTAGATGATATGGCTCTGATAGCCAGAGCCAAGGATAGAACCGAACTATAGAATACCCTGCAGTCTGATTTTGAAAACCTACAGTGCTGGTTGTAGGCCTCCAAAATGGTCCTAAGTAGGAAAAAGACTCAAGTTATGTTATTAAACTGAGAAGTACAGTAAAGACACATAACAAAGGATTGAATATTGTTACACTAGATAAATATAAGTTGGAAGAAGTGGAACTACATAAATACTTGGGGGTACATTTAGATAACAAACTTATGTTTGGGGAGCACATAGCCAGTACTGTGGGTAAAGTGAATGTCAAACTGGGGGCTCTGCACAGAAAAGTCTAATTTCTGCCTAAAGAGGACAGAAATAAAGTAGCCCAGCAACTACTTTTACCAGTACTAGAATATGGCAGTATCATCTATCAACATGTATCAAAAACTTTACTAGACAAGTTAGATAAAGTATTTTATAAGATAGCAAGATTTGTCCTAAAATGTCACTTCACCATACATCATTGCAGTCTTCTGCAGTAGTAAAACTGGGATTCCCTTGAAATACGAAGGAACACATGACTGGGTCAAAAGGTGTATGTGAAATTTGGAGAGGGGAATGTAAATGGAACAAAATATGCACAGAAACCAAATAATAAATATACTTTGAGGGACATAAAAAACAGATGCTTAAGGATCCCCTTTGTCAATAATGTGTATAGTAAGACGCAAAGAAGGTATTACCTCCCAAAAATATGGAATGAATTAAACATAGAGGTTAGAAATTCAAGAAATCTAGGACAGCTTAGAGACGGTATAGACACGGGACCCAATTCCAGAAGGTGGGTGCAGGGCTTGCACCAAGACCTGCATCCACTGCAAAGTTTGCTGCAACTGTGTCAAAGCCCTTTGACACAACTCTGCACTATTCCAGAAGGGTTGATGCAGTTGTGACAGTTTTTCTATTTTACACAGCTTACGCCAAATGTTTGGTGCAAGCCCCGTACTAAGAGTACCCCCACAGATGCAATGTTATATCATCGGGGACATGGTCTAACTTGGTGGTGTCAGGGACTTGAGGCATCAGCTTCTGGAATACCAAGCCTGACACAAGTTGGCACTTACATCACACAGCCTGCAGCAAGTCCCCTGCAGCAATCACAACCCGTTCTGGAATCGAACCCACTTTGTGGAATGTCACTTGTCACTGCTCATGATTGTAAAGGGTTTATCAGGATATCGGTAGCAATATTGTTAAAGGCGTGCGAGAGTTAGAGGCAACTATCTCCCTTGGATAACCCCTGAAATTATAGAGTGCCAAAGGGCTAGAGATCAAGCCTGGAAAGCTTATAAATCTACCATGCTCCCTCACACCTACAAATTTTACCGGTCTTTGCGCAACAAGTGTACTAAAGCCACACGCTTAGCTAAATCAAAATAATTCTGTTCAACCTTTCAGACTAATATAAATAATCCATCCAATTTCTGGAAGGTAATCCACTCCCTTTTCTCTCCCTACTCCTCTGCCACTGCTCCCAATATTTAAAATAAACAATATACAAGTTGCCAACCACCTTAGTGTCACCTCAGAATTGAATTCATATTTCACCACTTGTGCTTCGGCTCTCCTCTCCTCCTTGTCTCGGGCCTCTCATGCTAACCTTTCACCCCGATCACCCTCCCCTCCCAACTTATCCTCTGCTTCCTCCCTCCTTCTCCTTCTCTAACATCACTTCTGATGCAACTATGGAGGCACTATGTACCCTCAACACCTCCAAAGGCAGTTCACTAGATGGTTTGGACCCCAAACTGCTTTATCTCTCGGTGTCTGCCATCTCTGCTCCGCTATCTTACCTACTTAACTGGTCTTTTGCCACAGTTTCCATCCCAACTATCTGTAAGCATGCTACTGTCCTTCCCTTGCCCATGGGTGGAGACCTTTACTCTCCTGCTAACTACCATCCCATCTGTTTCCTTCCTACCCTTGCTAAACTCCAGGAGCATCTAGTCCTCACTCAACTAACTATCTATCTCTCTGAAACTAACTTTTTCACTCTGTTCCAATCTGGCTTCAGGAAGAATCATTCCACTATCACATCCCCGATTGGGCTCATTGATTCCATCCTCTCAGGGATGGACAATGATCAAATCACATCTACCTTCTTTGTCGACCTAGCAAAGGCTTTTGACACTGTCTCCCATACCCTTCTTCTTCTTCTAGACTCCCTCTCCTTAGCTGGCCTAAATTTCTCTGCAACTAGTTGGATCAAAGATCACCTAGTAGGTAGGACCCAGTCAGTGAGAATAGTGGATGCCATATCTCCTCCTATCCTTATCAACACTGGTGTACCCCAAGGTTCCCTACTGGGCCCTGTCCTCTTCTCTGTCTTCCTAAATGACCTTTCATCAGCCTGTTCAACCACCTCCATCCACCTGTACACCAATGATACAGTTCTCTTCACCTCAGACCAATTCCCTGCTGATCTGGAAACCAGACTTCAGTATGACTTCAATCAAGTCCAGTTCTGGTTCAGTTCCCACCAGCTCTCACTCAATGCCAAGAAGAAAATCTCAGTGACCTTTGGCACTAAGCAAAGACTCTCTCAGCTTCCCTCCCCACCCTCTTTCCACACCCTTGATAGGAAAATTATTGAGGACGCCTCCTCCTTTAGGTATCTGGGGGTCTGACTAGACCAACACCTCAGCTTCTCTGGCATGTTGATGCCATCCTGAAGAGGTTGCACCCCAAATGTGGTGCATTATAAAGGAACCATAGCTGCCTCCTGATACTGGCTAGGCATAAATTGATCCAGAAGACAATACCACCTATCTTTTACTACTGTGATGTAGTCTACAGTGCCATGCCCAAGTCTTCCTCAGCCAGATTGGATTCTCTCTTTAACTCCTTCTATCATTTCACTTTTAATGCCTCTCCTTTCACTCACCACTGTTCTTTCTGTCACTCCCTGGCTTTCTAATCCCTAGAAAATTGTCACCTCCTACACAGTGCCAAATATGTGTCAACATTTTAGTTTGGCTCACTCCCACCATATCTCACTTCTTCCATTACTATTCTCTTCCCACTAGCCCACTCCCTTAGGTCATATGACTCTCGACTGCTGGTAGTTCCATGTCGGTCCACCATGGTTGGACAGATGGCCTTCTCACATCAGCTCCCTAAGTAATAGAATAACCTCCCACCACAGATTCATCACTCCTTCTCCTCACACTCCATTTCACTAGTCCTACAAAACTTTCTAGCTGTAAACTGTACCTGTTGCTAATCCTTATTTTCTCCTGTTCAAGCTGGCTCACTGCTTTCCATCTACTACTCAGCTGGCTGTTCATATACAGGATACACTTCTCTTTCATTACTATGCTTAACTGGTCTTTTTAACACTATTCAAAATGGTCTTCTTAACACTATGTATAATTGGTTTCTATACATCACTTCAATGTACAGTCATGTATACTCTGCATGCTATATCAAAGTACAATGTGATAATGTCTTCTGTCTTAATGTGACCAAGGTATATATTGTGTAGTATGCTTTTTGTCTACACCAATAATCTGTTCACCTAATCTGTCAACTGTTATGCTTCTCTGTGTATGTACTTTATTATGTGTTCTCCCTTATGACCCCTCCCCCGGATGCACCATGAGATGAGCAATTTGTTGTTAAGTGTGCCATTCCTGGTGAAATACTTCAATAAAAAAATAAATACAAATGGATGGGTAATAATATAGGATGGCCTCTTATAAAGGATGTAAATAAGTCTATGTACAAAAAACATTATGTAATGTTTGTTTTAAATTATGTGGACATGTTATGCAACTTTATATCTTGTGATTGCCTAGTAAGGGAAACATTGTTCTATAGTGTACCATAACATTTTCTGTCTTTTGTATACAGTACTAAATTAAGACCCCTTGTCTCTGTAGTGTTTAACATTCTTAGTAAGTTACATGTGCTTTAAAAGTGTTTTATGGATTCTGATTGTAAGTCTTTGGTTCTCTCTGAAACATATGTTACAGTAAGTTTTGTACACTTTTACCTCATGTAACCATCTGCTTTTACAGGACAACTTTGTAAAACAGTGCCTTAGAGTCCTAAAAGTTTATCTCCTGTTAAAAAATAAAGGTTTTTATCTATCTATCTATCTATCTATCTATCTATCTATCTATCTATCTATCTATCTGTTGCAATCCACACTGTTTTGTTTGTACCTAGAAGTAGGGAAGGTAGTCAGAGGGTCTCACAGGGGAACAGTAGCAGGCAGAAAGGGCCCTTGTCTGCTTCTGCCCTCAACAACCTTATTCATGACCAAGTAGTGCCGAAATGGGCTGAAACTGGGGAGAGTGCTGGGGAATGAAAGAGGAAAAAAGGTGAATAGGTAGAGGGGACTGTAACCTGATATGAGATCTGTTGGGGGAGGTAGACACCAAGGTATTAGCTAGGAAATTAGCTTACTAAAAACATGCCTGACAATAAAAAATGTCACAATTACTAAAATAAGACAGCTTTGGAAACAATACAGGTACGAGAGCAGCAGATCATCTTCACTGTTATACAGGAGAGAAAAAACAAGTTCATGTATCAGAAACAGACAGAAATAAATGAAATGAGCAGTGATGAAATATCTAAAAGTCCCACAAAGAAAACCACTCATATATAACTTAGGGCCAAACCTGAGTAGAGAAAAATAATCAGTTATTTTATGCTGACCCCACCAAGGGGAGACCATGAGGTCCAGCATTTGCAGGTTAAGGTAGTGTTCAGGATGGCACTGCATGCCTTTGTGCTGTGGTCCACACCATTTTGCTTTACCTGGGAATAGGGAAGGTAGTCCAAGGGTATCACAGAGGAAGAGTAGCAGGCATGGAGGGATCCAGTCTACTTCTGTCCTCAACAACCTGATCAATGTCCAAGCAGCACTGAAATGGACCAGAGCAGGAGAGAGAGCTGGGGAATGAAAGATGGAGAATGGTGAGTATGCAGAGAGGACTGTAACTTGATATGAGATCTGTCAAGGGGGGAGAGAAACCAAGGTATTATCTAGGAGATTACACAGGACAGTAAAATGCATGCACTGTACTACAAGAAGCTGCCCTAACCATAAAACCTAGCCAGGTGACAAAAAATCTTACTAAAAACAAACATGCCTGGCAATCCGAATTACACAATTACTAAAATAAGACAGCTTTGAGAACACTATAGGTACAAGATAAAGCAGATTGACTTCACTGTTATACAGGAGAGTAAAAACAAGTTCCTGCACCAGAAATGGACAGAAATAAATCAAATGAGCAGTGATGAACTATCTTGAAGTCCCACAAAGAAAACTGCTCATATATAGTAACACAGGGCCAAACCTGAGTAGAGAAAACAATTAGTAATCATATGCCAACCCCACTAATGGGAGACAACATGGTCCAGGACTTGCAGGTTAAGGCAGTGCTTAAATTGGCACTGCATGCCTGTTTGCTGCAGTCCACACTGTTTGCTGTACCTGTGAGTAAGGAAGGTAGTCCAAGAGTCTCACAGGGGAAAAGTAGTGGGCAGGAAGGGCTCCATCTGCTTCTGCCATCAACAACCTGATATATGTCCAAGCAGTGTTGAAATGGGCTGGAGCTGGGGAGAGAGCTGGGAGTAGGGAAGGTAGTCAAAGGGTCTCACGGGGAAGAGAAGAGGGCATGGAGAGCTCTGGTCTGCTTCTGCCCTCAATGACCTGATCCACATCCAAGCAGCACTGAAATGGGCTGAAGCTGGTGAGAGAGCTGGGAGTAGAGGAGGTAGTCTGAGGGGCTCACAGGAGAAGAGTAGCAGGCAGGGAGGGCTCCAGTCTGCTTCTACTTTGCAACACTAGATCTTTGCATAAAATGATTAACTGAAAGATTTAGCTCTGAAACACTTTCATTGTTAAAACATGTTACTTGGTAAGCAAATCCTTTTCTTGCTAAGATAGACCACCTCAAACAGCTAACAACATACTACACAGGAGACATAGATGCATATTTGGTAGAACAAGAGTATACACTACTGATCCATAGTCAATCCAGAAAAACCCCAACACTAGTTATAATTGGTAACATATATTGTTTTATCTGTAATTCCATTGTGCAAAATGTATGCTGTCAAATAGAAACACTGTACAGACTGGTTCTCACTCTCCCTTAACATCATGTACTAATTAAAGAAGCTTCCTAGCTTTGAAATTCATCAAAAATCATTTAAGAACAACAATGGGACAAGAACATCTTGATGACCTCATGGTTATTGCTATGGAAGCAGAGACAACTTAATCGGTAGAACTTGACAGAATCAGAGAGTATTTCTGGAACTTATCTGATTGAAGGTAACACAGTGGAGCACAACTTCAATGAAATAAGTATTTTCAAACATTGTTCATTATCATTAATATGGACTGGAAGGACTGACAGTGGGCCAGAAGAATGTCAGAAAGACAGCAATAATTGCAACACTGAACAAAGCAATAACTTGTATCTTTACTTTACTTTATACAACACAAAGTAAAGATGCAAGTTATTATTTTCATCCATGTTAAAAAGAAGAAAAGCATCCACATGATAGCAGCTATTACTGAATAAAAAAATAAAATAGTTCTAGTAGAGAACATTGAGCACTTCACAAACTTGAACAGTGTTTTCCATAGTGTAACACCTGCTATCAGGCTGCAGTACAACTGTACTGAATAGGTAGATCCTCCACATAGAGTGTGCACATCTTGGTAAGACCTATTGTAAACTCTTGTTCAATTACTGTTGAGAGTACAGTGTTGCCCATGGCATATACCACATCTTAATACTCTGGTGACTTGCACTGAAAGTCTAATGGATGCTTTTACAACACAATAGAAATCCTGTTTAGTTTCACTAGGGAAAACTAGGCTGCTTCACCTATTTGAACAGTATGTTTGTTTGGATGTAATACCAGATATTGGGTTGAAGTACATCTCAGCAGAGTACAAAGATGTGTTACATAGCCAGGAAACAACTTACCTCACAACAGTAATTGAAAAACATTCCACAGTCATGTGGCAGGATACATAGCTGACCTGGCTTGGGACTGATCTGTGTGATGTAATAAAATGTACTGAAGAATACGAACAATGTGACTGACTCTACAAGTTGCTCAGCTGTAATCACGTATATTGTATTACAATGCCTGCCATCTACTGACAAAATGTTGTACAATACAAAATTACAAAGACAGTAAAAACAAAGCAAAACAGAAAAATAAAATACAATAAACATTTAATTTACAACATGATTGTCATCATTACTGTTCATAATTCCTGCATCACACATGGCATATGTCATGCAAGACTTAGGAATAGTAACATGGCATCACAGCATTTTTTTGGTTGGGGATCAGTCAGTATTATCAACAATGTCTTCTTCTTGAAAACATTGACCAGTGATCAAACACATTATCATTTTCATGATTAAAGGATTCCAGTGTCTCGCTGTGACACATTCTGCTGCAATTTTGCATATTGAGCTATTACAGTCTACAGCCTGCTAAACTGCGGCAAAGAACCATGAAAGGTACTTAAGAATTCTTACAGGGCACACTAGTACAGTTGATAAAGTACCAGCAGTATTAGTTAGTACATTGTCTTGAAAGAATCACCATCATGTTGGCTTTTAACAGATAGTGAAGCTGATTTTCTACCTGCTAAAACCCACCAGAATGCCATTATGAGTACTGTATTTTCAAAACATTTTCTAGAAAAAAAAGTCACCATACATTTTTGGATGTCTCTGTTCAGTCTGTGGAATTGCTGGATGGTGTCACCATCCAACAGTCCCACAGATTGAAAAAAGACATCCAAAAATGCAAATTTGCCTTATCATTTTGACAATATTTACCATGTTGTGAAACAGCTTCATGGCCTGCTAAATTCCATTAAAATGCACCATATGGCTTCAAATGTTTGAACTTTTCCTGAGGAATATGTCCCTCAGTCCCCCCTAGTAAGATTGTGATTTTGTGCCTCCCTGAAAAAAAATTCTGTTTGCATGACACCCCTAGAATTAAAATTTCCTGAGGCATACAGAGATGTGAAGTAGAACATACATTTTTACATATTCTTACTCAATCAACAACATGTATTAATATGTAACACATAACATCAAAGAACTTTATACACTGACAACATGGGCTGAGGCAGTAAGGGTAGTACCAGGCAGCTAGTAGTGGCTGGGGGGAAGGGGTGAGCATTAGGGTTGACAACTGAAAGGAAGATGCCACCTATGATTTGACAGGACTCAGGAGACCCAAAGCCCTATTGTTTTTTTTTTTTTCCTTTTGTTGCTTGTGTGGTGGAGAGTTAGGGTTCGGAAGCCTAACACCACATTTACCTACTTTTGTTGGATTAACTTGAATGCTAACTGGTACATGAATGCATTTTTTTTGCAAAGAATTTCCTTTCTTTTTGAGATAGTGGAATTGTATCCACATTCACGGGATCTTCAGGACCTGTGTGAACAGATGCAGATGAGCAAGGCTGCCTGGCCCTTTGCCAAGGGAAGACTGTTTGTCTATAGAACTGTAGGACCCTGCTGATCTGCACTTCTGTGAAGCAACAGATGTCAAAAACTTACCAAACTTATGAACGTGTATAGAAAAATGTCAATGTACCATCAAACTTTGTTGTTTTTTAATATTTTGACCCCAAATTTTCAGCATTGTTTTCTTAGAAACCCAACTCATGAACCTAGTAGCTGAAAATTTTCAGATCTTGTCCAAAATGTCATCTTGCACCACAGGTTTGATAACAGATTTTGGCCAGGATTTGAAAAATGGCAGCTGTCACATTCATGAAGTGGTGTGGAAAAAATGGCAATGTGTGAAATCTGGGATCAAAATAATGAAAATTACCAAAATTACAAGTGTGTGTTGATACATTTCAATGTCCGCTCATAACTTTGCTGTTATTTTTAAATATTTTTACCACACATTTTCAACACAGCATTCTTAGAACTCCACCTCAGGAATAAGGGTGGTGAAAATGTTCAGATCTCACCTGAAAGGTGATTTTGTACAGCAACTCTGACATCACCTTTTGGGATTGATTTCCATAATTTCTCTACCCTTATTCATGAGGTGGGGGTCCTAAAAAGGCTGGGTTAAAACTTTACTGTAAAAATGCTCAACAATGACAAGGTTATGAACAAATGTTCAAACCCCATTGAAACACTGTATATTAAACCACACTTACCTTATGTTCTCATATTGCAATCACCAGTTCCAGCAGCAAGATGCACCTTTAATTATGGAGTTCATATACATGATGGGACATGTTCAGGTGAGTGTGGGTGTGTGGGATAGTGTGGGGATGTGGGTGTTCAGTGGGGTTGGGGTGTGGTGGGTGGGGGTGCTGTGGATGAGATTGCCAATGAACTATTTTCTTTTTCTAGGTACTAGAAGATGGAAAAAAAACCGCCAATTGTGAACAGTTTTTCTTACTGTAGAGGGACAGAAGCTGACACTGGTGATTAGGCACCACAGTGTCAAGATAATGTTTCATGGCACCTGTGGTGGGCTATCTGGTACCACCACCTATTTCTTTTGGAGGGACAACTTGGAGGTGAGGGGGTGGTAAGAAGCTGTGAGAACCCCACTCTGCTATTATTTTATTATAATTAGAAGTGGAAGCAGGTGTCCTGGAGGGGAGTGAGCATCAGAAGTGGTACCGGGGTTGGAAACCTGGTCTGCTTAAAAAAAAAAAGCTAGATAGAGAGACAGAAAGATAGACAGATAGAAAAATAGACAGACAGATAAATGGCAGACAGACAGATAGATAGACAAATAGAACAAGTGAGACAGAGTGAGATCATGGGATTTGGTGACTCACTGCTTTAATTAATGCTGACAGCATGACTCCAGCTGTGGTTCACATTTCAAGAAATTCCCACTGTTCTCATACTGAAAACATGGGTGAAGATGTGATAGAGCATGATAAGGCGAGTCAAGGTGTGAGGGTGTGTTGAGGGCTGAGGTGGTGGATGCTGAGTGGGAGAGTCAGGATGGGTTTCTGGGGGGTAGATCACCAATGGAATATTTTATTTTTCTCAGGTCTAAAAAAAGATCAATGAGGAATGGTCTCTTTATTGTAGTGTAGCAGAAGCTGACACTGGGGATTGGGCACCCCAGTGTTGAGATGATGTTTGGCAGCACTGGAAGGTCAGCACCCTGGTGCCCCCACATATATTAAATAAACAAAGGGAGGTGGGCAACATGGAGGGAAGGGGTGCAAGAGAAGTGGTACCATGGGTGGGCACCCTGCTCCACATACATTATTAAGAAATTAAACATAGGAAAGAGGGAGACAGATGACCTGGGGGACAGCAGTAATGGGGATGGGCACCCTGGTCTGCTTAAGAAACATTAAAAAACATATAGATAGTTAGATAGATAGATAGATAGATAGATAGATAGATAGATAGATAGATAGACAGACAGACAGACAGGACAGATAGAAGGTTCCAGTCACAGGCAGTTCTTTCATGAGATCACATGAAAGAACAATGGTTCTTTTCTTTGACCACATGAAAGAACTGTGAAACAAGTTCCATCCTCTTCTTTTATGACTTGGCCTTCTTCTTTAATGAGTCATGAAAGAACTCACAAAACAGGAATCTCAGTTCATGAATGAAGATGGTGGGATTTAGTTTTATTCATAGTTCTTTCATGGCCTGATCTTCTTTCATTATCATCAAAAAACTCATGAAAGAAGAATCTCAGCTCATAAAAGAAGATGATGGTTCTTTTGTGAGCTGACCTTATTCTTTTGTGATTTCTTTAAGGACTTATGAAAGAAAAAGGACAGCTCATAAAAGAACTATGAAAAAATGATAGACTCATAGAAGCTTGACAGCAGAAAAGGACCACACCAGCCCATCTAGTCTGCCCTATTTCCACCCCAACTCCTCCCCCCTTCTGCCAGCTCCTGCCCTCCCCCTGCTACTCAGCCCCATATGTCTTTCCCATGCCTTCTTGAATCTATCCACCAATTCAGCCCCCACTACCTCTTCTGGTAGTCTGTTCCAGGCCTCCACCACCCTATCTGTGAAGAATTGCCCTCTCACATTGCCTCAGTATCTTCCTCCCTGCAGTTCTGGTCCCCTCCTTCTTGTTAAGTAAACACCCTTCCCTTAGTGTGTTGAACCCCATTACACATTTAAATGTTTCATTCATGTCTCCTCCATCCAACCATCTTCTTTCATGAGCTAAAATTCTTCTTTTGTGAGATGGAAATCTTCTTTTGTGAGATTCACAAAACAAGAAATTCATGAAAGAACCGTCAGCAAGTATTTTTTAGAATGCCCCAAAACCATACTTCAGGGCCCTTCAATGAAAAAAAAGACCCCAAAATCAAGGAAAACGGGTTCTGTTTAGTTAGATTCATGTTTTTGTTTTTCTACAGAGCATCAGTTTTATGGGTTTTCAATTTAAAAAACTAAAGAAACAATATGACTGCCACACAAAAGTTTTTTTATCACAAAAGAACAATTTCAGCTCATGAAAGAAGATTATTCTTTCATGAGCATGAAATTCTTCCGTGTCAAACATGTATCTGAAAGATTCATACTGAGCATGCTCAAAATCAAAATTTTAAATCCTCATAACTCTGGAATGGATTAATATAGTTTCCCCAAACCAATACAAGGCACCAATCTAGGGCAATCCCTTTCTACCCTAAAATGTCAGAACAAAATTCCAAACCATCTGGACTGTAGGTGATAAAATAAAAACAAAAACAGCAAAAAAATCCAAAAAACAATTGATCCTATTTTTGCACTCTCCAGATCTCAGAGTCCACATATCCAACCAAAACTAAACATACTGTATCAAGAGATCTTGCACCCCTCAGACTGCACATGCAAAATTTCATGCCATTTCACTGAACTAGGGTGAAGCTATTAAAGTGCAAAGTTAGGGTTTTAACATCAAACACCCTACTCAACCCTAACTATAGGGGTGCTACCATCACCTTATAATATTATCTGCCTCTGGCCAAACCCTTGCTGTATTTTTCAAAAAATCAACACCTTATCAAAGCTATGACTTTTATGCAACTTAAGCAATAATGTACTGTTCACATCCTCCCATGGTGTAGAAATAATTTCTGAATGAAACAAATAAAGAACAGCCCCTGCCAGAAGGAAAGAGTAATGTAAGGGTTCTAGCTGAACTGCCAAGTAATATGCTATTAAAAATAAAAGTTTGGAAGTGGAAGATCTGCCTTGTCAACTGGTTGATACAATTTTATTTTTGCGATCATGGTTTTTTCCTATTACAAATAAATCTAATTATTTCCCTGTCCAAATCCTCAAGGATTGCTTTTGGGACATCTATAAGAATTATTTGAAAAAGAACATTTGTGGAATAATGTTCATTTTTACCATGTTTACCCTGCCCAACAGTGTAACTGGAAGTAACTGCCATCCATCCGAATCCTCAGAAATCTCTTTGCACAACTTAACATCATTTACCTCTATAAACTATTTTACTGATCTGGTGAGTTGAATTACTAGATATTCAAAGTGTTGAGATATCTTAAATCTATACTGTGCATTACTGAAAAAGAGTGAATACCTGGATCCAAAATCATACCCTCTGTTTTTTCCCCAGTTATCCTTATATCCAGAAACCTTTGAGTACCTGGACAGGAGCTGCAGAAGAATTGGAAAATGTATTTCTAAGTTATCAAGGAAAATCAGAACATCATCTGCATAAAGTGATATTCTGTCGTCTACCCCATTGTAGCAAAATGCCTTTAATTCTTGAATTAATATACACTAATTCTGCCATTGGGTCTATAAAATAGGCAAAAAGTAATAGACAGTGGGTACCCTTGTTAGGTCCCCTGTTTTAATAAAACCTTTTTAGAAATTGCCTGGTTTGTTTTACCTGTGGTACTGGAGTAGAGTAGAGTAGAGTAGATAATGTCCACTCAGTTGACAAAGCTGGGCCCAAATCTGAATTTCTTAAGCACTTTTTTACATATGTCCAATCAACCATGTCAAATGCTTTTTCTGCATCCAATGCCAGTAAGGGTGCAGTAGATGACCTTACATCAAAGATAACATTTATCACCTTCCTGACATTGTGCAATAGTCTCCTTCCTTGGATGAAGGCAATCTGATCTATTGTAATGTTTTTTTTAAATAACTGTATTTATCCTGTTTTTCCAATACTTTAGCGTGTATCTTGTAATTTGAATATAATAGAGAAATGGGTTTATATGAGCCACATTCCACTACATTTTTATCTTTCTTAAGAATCAGATGAATAATGGCTTAATTGAAGGAAGATGTTTACTATCAGGTGACATCACATTATTGAATAACATACATAAGTGGGGTAACATGTCATCCAAAAACATAAATAAAATAATTTCCAATCCCATCTGGACCCAGGGATGTTCCTGTTCATAATTCCTGACTCACCAACTTAATTTCTTCCATTGATATTCCATTAACTAAAAACAGACTTTCTGATATATCCAGATGATTCAGATCGATTTCCTTCACAAATTCCTCCACTTCCACTTCTGAGGGACAATATTCTGCTGCATATAAATTATAATAGAATGTTTAAAGGTATTATTCATTTCCCTTTCATTAAATAATAATTGTAAATCCTCATTTTCAATAACCCATATTGAGTATCTTGTGATATGGGTGAGTCAAATTAAGTGACTTAGTTTGACCACCTGTTAAAAGAGAGAGTGTGAAAACATAGTGGACATTGTAAGAGTGAGTGTAAGGGGACAATAACCGTGATGGAAGGATAGAGCGATGGTAGAACGGAGGTTAATTGAACAAGGATAGGGAAGTAATTTGGCCAAGCAATTTCCAGCTGGCAGTTTGGTCTTGTGTATGCAGTCTATGCCTCTGGGACAGAAGGACCTGAGTTCAGACCTGACTAGGTGTGTGGGTATAATGTTGTTTTTTTTTTTCTTTGTTAGGCACTTACATTTATTTTCTGCTACCCATGCCCCCACCCTCCTGGATTTGGTCCCCCATCTGCAGGTTGCCCCTTCCCCTGAAAAGCCCCCTCCCAAATTTTCCCCTGTACCTCAGTGGCAGTCCCCCTACATAGGAGGGTATGGGTTACGGAGCTATCCACATTCAAAAATTAGTAGATATTGGCTGTAGAAAGAGAGGTGCAGATCATTGCTCTATTTGCATCCACTGTAGTACAGGTCACCATTCTTGTATTCGTCAATTTGCACTCGCTAATCTTCCATTTGCTGTTATTCCTTTGCTTATATCACATGTAACCCCCATATTGCATTACTATGTTTCTCTGCTTGCACTTGTAGTAATGTATCTGGCTTATCTGCATAAAAATAATATCTTGATTTTGCTTTTGAAGCCATCCTTCCAATCTGTCTTTGGGAGACTTGATTATATTTTTTCTTTTTTTATAAGGACATATTTTTCTCTGCATAGAAAGTTTCTATCAGAAACATAGAATTTGACAGCAGATAAGAACCACTGAGCCCATCCTGTGTGTTTGGTTTTCCTACCTGTATCAGCAGCTACTGATCCTAATTGGTCTTTTAAAATGTTCTCCAACTCCGTAATTTACTATAATTTTTATTTCTATTTGCCATGAATGCTATACCTCTTAAATATGCTTTCATACCTTCCCATATGAAACAGAGTTGGGATTCACTAGCCATATTACTAATAATTTTTAATTTCTTTTTTAATTATTACTACAAATTCAGGATCCTTAAGGGAAAGGGAAAGGGAAATTGTTTAACCAGGAAAGGCACACTATGCCAGAGCTTGTTGCCAGGTTTGACCTGGAAGCACAAACAAGTTCAGTGACTTGCTGAGGGTTGCACAGCATGAACGTGGGGGCTAATGGGATTTAAACATAGGTCTCCAGATTTGCAGCTCAGCACACTTAACCACTGTGTTATACTGCCTCCCAAGTAGAACTTAAATAGACCTGGATCTAATTTGCATATTGTATCTTTTACTACAGGTAAGTCTAACTTGAGTGTTATAGAGGAACTTTCATGGTGGTCCAAAAAGTTACAGCTTGTAGTCATTATATGCAGTACTAGACCAGAAAAGGTGTGTGCATTTGTTATTTTTGGCCAAGGTTTATTCTGCCTTCCATAATTTGGATTTGTTTTTGAGCCCTGCTGCACTTACCTTTGCTGTTCCACTGCTGGGCTATTGGCTCCTGATGACATCACTGTAGGCTAGAGGAGTGACTCACACTGTGCAGTACCATGCAGTTGCAATAGTGTTGCAAGGTAGACCTACCAGTACTCGGTGTACATATTGTGTTCCTCCTTCCCCAAGACACCCTGTTAGCAATGCATTATGCCAAAATCCAAGTGCCTTGTCAGTATGTTTTTTTTCTGTGTGAAATTGACTCTGCCCTACAGTGATGTCCGCAGTACAACCCTGGGTCCCCAGCAAAACTGGGCCTGCTGTAGAAGCTCTGGTACACCCTGCAGCTTTTAGCAGCTCAGAATGCAAAAACTAACTGCAGTGGACAGTAATGAAATACAATTCCAGAATCAATGCAAAAAGGGGCAATTTACAAAGGAAAGACAAAAGGACTAGTGAAGGTCCTCTTTAAATAGTGGAGCATGATTTGACAGTGTAAAAGGACCATAAGAAGTTGCCACTAAGTTATGTAGCAATGATTTAGAAATTGAAGCAAAATCATTTCTAGAAAATTAATTCTCAACATTACAGAAAAATGAAAATTCTTCTCAACCAGGAAATAAATAATGAAATAGGTCCTCTAAATTTAAATAAGTCATAAAAAAAGTAATAGTTGAGCTTGAATTGATTTTTGTTTCCTTAGACCTGAGAGAGCAGGCAAATGATATTAACATTATGTTAATGTCACCAGGAATCAAACAAGGTGAGGGAAACTGTGCCAGTTCTTAAAATAAATTGCTAAATAAACATGGTATCATCCTCATTTGGAGCATAAATGATAGTCTGAGTTAACAACTGATTTTTAATATTCAAAATTATTATCACAAATTTGGCATTGTTTATCTATAGACTGATTTTGAATTTGAATATTAAGATTTCTTTTCAGAAAAAACACAGCCCCTCTAGAAATGGCAGTATAGACTGTGAGTGGAATCACATTAATCTAAAATAATTTCTAAAAAACAAGAAAATAATTTTCAAGAAATTGAGTTTCTTGTAAACAAACACATAGTATTTATTCATTTCTGCCATTAATGCTCTTAATTTTATTTCTATCTTTTTGTCCTTTTACAGTCCATGATAAGAATCTCAGTATATCGACTAACATTCCTTAAAAATAAGTACTCAGAACAAAAACATATATAAAACTGAGTTGTGATGGAACACAAGCAAAGACAAGAACAAACACTATCTGATTCTTTGTTTTTCCTTTTTTCATATATTATATCTCATTAGATATCTTACCTCAGTCATTTCTTTGAATACACTGGTATTATTTCCAAACCCGACCCCCCCAAAATACTTTTTTACAGGTAATCCCCACCCTTCTGAAAATAACAAGTATTAAATATAACATTAATTGGGTAATAAAAGGAAAAATGTTTAAATAATTATAAAAGAATATGTATAGATATATATATATATATATATATATATATATATATATATATAATATATATATATATGTACAAGTGGAGAAGTTAGAGAAGAAAGAAAAAAATGGAAAAAGGAAAGGAAAAGGAGGAAATAACACACATTAATTGCAGTGTCAGTGGCTCAGTAGATAGCACACTCTCCTCTGAGGCCAGGAGATCAGAGGGCTGTGGGTTCAGTTCCCACATCTGGTACTTGGGTTAATATCCCAATACTGACTCTGTAGTGCAGCATGAGAGGGGTGCTGCACTTCTGAGGTACCGTCTTTCAGATGAGACATAAAACTGAGGTCCTATCTGCCTGGATCAGTGGTAGTTCAGGTGGATGTTAAAGATCCCATAGAACTTATCGAAAAGAGTAGGGGAATCTCCCCGGTGTCCTGGCCAAATTTCCCTCATTCACTAAAAATACGACCAACAGCTTAATCTGGTTCAAGGTCAGTTGGCATTCATCTGTATCCCCCTCCCCCGGGTCATGCCTGAAAATAGGCAGGATTTGTCTAGTGCACTTACCCGGTCAACAAAAACTAAATAAATAAAATATGGGGGGAGCTGTCTCTATGATTTGAGATGTATTAATATTCTCAGCTAGGGAATGTAAGCATATAATCTTAGAAGATGGGCAAAAAATAGGGGACACACAAATGTTATAACTTTGTTTCACTCACTGGGTGCCAGTTGGCAACCACATCCATTTAGCTCCTAGAGTGATAAAGAGGGAGTGGTAGAGGGAGAATGGGAGTCGGAGGGTTTTATGATAGGTCTCAGGAAGTTGCTTTTGTCTCATGCGGTTCTTTGGTAAAATAGTGAGGCTTGATCTTAGCCTTTAAGTGCTGAACTGTAGTGCAGACCTCCCCCCAACACCCCATTCTATGGTATGTGCAGCCTCAAAGCCTGGCTAATAGACAAATACAGATGTACCTGCTCTACTCACTAGCATCTCCACTCCTACCCCACCGCTGGTCTTCTCGCCAATCCTTCCCTACTTTTCTCCCTCAGTTTCTTGGGACCTCTTCCTTCTCAGGGTTCCTCTCACTGTCACTTGTTTTCATCCCTTTCTTACCTCTACTTGAAATAGTGCACATACCACTTGTGTACTTTCTTCCTTTCCCTCAACCCTTCATTGTTTTCCCCAGTGTATTGTACCCCCTTTTGTTTACCTTCCCAGTTTATTTGTTTTCCCGATTGCATGTATTGTTATTGACATCAGGCACTGTTTCCTGGATTTAAATTCTACCTCCTATTCATGTATTTGAGATGCTTATTTATGATATGCTTTTTTTTCTTTGGGAATAGAAATGCTCTGTACAATGCTCAACTTGTAAGTAGTTTTCCTCTTTTGCCTATACTTGTAAAATGTCCGTTACCTGGAAACTTGTATTGTTCTTACCTTAATGTACCACCATGGCCTGGGTCATGTCTGAAAATGGTCCTCTGGATCAGTGCACTTACCCAGTTACCAAAGATTAAATAAATAAAATGTCCAGACATAAGTAGATGAGTACCCTGTTCCCATTGTGTTGAGTTCTTAACTATGTGATGTACTGCAATTATATTAGCCACTTGATACAGTGCCCTATTGCTTTGCCTGGTGTATAAGGGCACATATGAATGACTGAGTTGGCATGTAGGGGAAGGTCCAAGTCAAGGCCTGGGCTATGTAGCAGTCCATGTGCAAGGATCATTTGCATTTGTGTTCACTTTTGGGCAGCAGCTGAATTAGCAGGCAGACTGTGTACCAAAAGGCTGCAGATTTCTTTATGAGCAGGTCTACTTTATGGCTCCATGGACATCAAACACATTTTATTTATTTATTTATTTATTACAATCTCTGATAAACCACTTGAGCACAGAATTCTTTACATAGGTTCCATGTCAGGAGCAAAACACACGCAGCATGCTGGAGAGGAAAAAAGAAAAAAAGTGCCCAATGAGAGCAATAACAAGGCAAGCAAACAGAATATTATAAACTGCTACACAATATGATAGAGAAGTGGGAGTACCACTATACAAACAAGTTACGATGCCTGAATGGTGAAAACCAAACAGTTGTCAGTTGCAGCGAGGCATAGGAACTATGCGAAGTGCAAGGAGGAGGGGGAGGAGCCCCAAGTACCAGTGCAAGGAGATGCTGTGCAGAATGGCCTAAAAGAGGGGGAGGTAAGGGGTGGATGGGTAGGAGGAATGAGGTGGTGGGGAGGTAGGAGAGGGATGGGAGGGAGGGCTAGTCTAGAGAGAGAGAGATGAGGTGGGGGTGAGTGAAGCAGTTGGGTTTAGTCTTAAGTAATACTCCTAAGACTTGGTGCCTGCATATGAGATTATGGAAGGGGGCTGCAGACACCTGCAAAGATTTTTTGTTATTTGCATTCCACAGAGTGGGGTGAACTGAACATGCTTGCACAGCTACTGCAGTGGAAGGCCTGATTTGCTAAAAGTTATACAAAAGGGAAGGGGAAAATATAAAGTGTTCTATGAGAATCTGGTTTTGTTATCATCTGTGCTATCTGTCACCATGATGATAATAGGCTAAAGCTGGGTTTTTGTACTGTTCAAGGGAGAGTGTAGAGGAGTGATCTGATTGCACAGTAGCCCACTTACATAGATAGATAGACAGTGTCGGCAGATAAGGGCCTATGGCCCACCTAGTCTGCCCATTTGAGCTTGTAAGTTCAGTTTGTTTTCCTAGAAGTCTATTTCCCCTTACCCCTGTGAGAGTCTGTGCACTGCCACACATTTATGCAGCAACCATCAAGCAGCATTATTGGCTGGGAAGTGAAAAGTAGAGCTTCAGGAGGGGGAGGCAGCAGATGGGACATTAGAGTGCAAGACACAAAGGCTTTGGTATCGAGTAGGCCTCTAAACATTCACCACTCCCTCCCCCCACAAGTCCACTTCATGAGGGAACAATTATGAATAATAAAATGTAGTACCCTCTCAGTGTTGTCTTGCTCCTGCTCCCTTGGGTTTCACTGAGGAATGTTGTACTATGCTCACTGTGTTGTCACCAAATTTGATGGTGGGGGAGGGACTGAGGTGGCCCCACTTCAGTCCAAGAGGTCTGAGTGGGCCTGGCACTTTTCTTTCAGTTGGCTGTATTATCTCTGGTGTGACTGCTGAGTCTTTTGGCAATGGTGGAGTCAGTTCTACTCATGCTCCCTCTGTTTGAGCTGCAGCAGGGGGTTTCCAAGGCTAAAGGGACCTAGTAGTTTGATGTCAGCAGGACTGAGAGCTCAGTATCTTCTCTGGATTCCTACTCCCTGCTACTGCGGCTATGAGATCAGACTAGTGGGAATGATTTTTCACTTCTATTCTTCACCTGGGTTCCTTTTCTCTACTTAGATTTTGGTGGTGGTTTCTTCTTCTCCTGGGCTTATGTTGAGGTGTGAGGTTACTCCATTTAATCTGCTGGAGTGGTATCCATCAGGGCCACATTGGATTTATAGGTGAGGTCTGTAGTATTGAGTCCTCTGGGTCAGCTATTGCTTCCTACCTCATTGCCTCCACAGGCTCACTCTGAGATTACACCACTTGTCTCCTGAATCTCCTGTATACTTTTAACAGTGAATCCTGGGCCTTTCTAAGCAAAATCAAGCCATAGTCAGCATGTTGCAAACAAATGCTAATAGCTCAATAACTGTATATGCTAGACACAAAGTATGAGTGGCAGAGTTATTCAGCACAAAATTGCCTTTCCAATGGTGGCATGCATGTAATAATAAGTAATTTAATTTTTTTTCTATGCTGGTTGAAAGAGCAAAGTAAACATTTTTTTCACTAAAAAAGTGCAACATAAGCCATTTTTTGTTGGAAAATATGTAAAATATCAACACCAAATTAAGCATAGACATTAGATAGTGTTTTAATATTATGTTGGTTTAAAAAAAGATATCTTTTTACTATAACATGTAATTTTTCCCCATTTTAGTCAAGGTGCTTTGGTGAGATTTGAGGGCTGAATCTAAACCACACACACCATATAAACAAATGCGTATAACTCCAAAAGTATACATGATACACACAAAGTATCAGCATGAAAGTTGATTAGCACATAAATGCCTTTCCAATGGTGCTATGCAACCAGTTGTAATCAATACGGTTTTTATTTTATACCCGCTGAAGTGCCAAAAGTGAATTTTATTCAAGCTGCTTAGGTGAATCTTGATAGAAAACATGTCAGCCATACACACCATACCATAAACAAATGTGAATAACTCCTAAAGTATACATGATATAACTAAAATATCAGTGGCAAAGTTGTTCAGCACAACATTACCTTCCCAATGGTGGTATGCAAATAATAATATGTAATTTTGTTTTGTTATTTTAAACTGTTTGAAACAGCAAAAAATATTTTTCACTAAAACAGGCAACATAAGCCATACACACCATACCATAAACAAATGCAAATAACTCCTAACGTATGCATGATGTGCACAAAATATCATTGACAGAGTTGTTCAGCATAACATTACCTTCCAATGGTGCCATGCAGTCAAATATATTATTATATTTTGTTATACTATATATTAAAATATATAAGTGACTTCTCCAGACGTTGCTTGGGCACACTGGGAGTCAGTAGCCGACTTCTGCAGACGTACTCAGGACACACCAGTGTTTTTTTACTGACGACTACAGGTGTCGGCTAGGAGACAATGAGCTACCATCCAGGCCAATGGGCATTGATAAATGCTGTTGTCACCTCTGGGGTGTGAAAGATAAAACATTGTCTTACCTCCATATAAGCCCTCCAGCAGTTTGTCAGGTGTTTTGAAAAGCCCCATAAAATCATTATTGGGTGACCCTGCCATTCAAGGTGGCCTAGCACTCTGGCCCATCTCATCATGTCCTCCTTAATCTGGTACTATAGGAACCTGGCAAGGGTGTGTTTTGATCTTTCACCTTTCTTAGGTGGTGGGACAGAAGACCTGTGGGCCCACTCAATTTTAAACCTCAGTTTACCAGGAAGCTTAAGGAGAGATGGTAGGATATGGCACAGAAATCCGATTGTATCATTAAGTTCTGCCTTGTTCAGCAGTCCCACAAAGCACAAATTGTTATGCCTACCCTTATTTTCTAGGTAATCCACTTTTTCTTTGAGTTGGTACATGTACTTTGTTTTCTCCCAAAGTTGTTTTTTTATTTTTTTATTTTTATTTCATTTAAACATTTGTTGACTAGGATAGGCACACTGAGCCGACTCATTTCCAGGTGTGACCCAGGGGAAGGGGGAGTTGGAGTACATAACAATAATACAGAGAAACGTATGGCAGCAAAACAGTAGTACAGGAATACAAACAGTCACAGCAGAGTTTATAAACATTTATGGTCCTCAGAGTCAAATACACAGTTTGGTTACAGTGGCAATAAAGTTTGAAAAGTATAGTAAGATAGAAACAATTCCTGGACAAGAGACAACTGGGAAGACCCAGAAAATGCAATGGTAAGTGCACTTGATGTGGGCTAGCTTATTTTAAGTGCTGTGGAGTAGAAAAATAATTACCGAGGACAGCGGTAGGGGGGAGGTGGTAGAAGGCACAGCTGTGTCTGGCAAGCTTGAAAAGAGGAGGAATATCTGATGGAGGGGGCAAGTTTGTTCCACAAGCTTGGGAGCTGGTGGAAAAAGGCAGCTTTGCTAGATGATGAGGATGGGTGAGCTAGATGAAAAGATTGTACATCTCTATGCCTCAGTACATAAGGGATGACCAGGGCCTGGAAGAGACTGTCGACCATGTAGGAGGGTAACATGTCAAACCAGTATTTAGCTATGAGGTTGAGAGACTGGATATAGCATCTGTGGGCCAGTGGGGTTATTTTCAGGAGGAAGTATAGTCTGAAGTGATGAGTTTGAAGGGGTGAGTTGGTGGCGAAGCAGCAAAAAGAGTTTAGGAGGGTATATAGCTTGACTTTTGTGGTTTCTGGGGCAGTGCTGTAGACTACATCTGTGTAATCAAAGATGGGGAGGATCATTTTAGTTAAGATCTGCCATCTGGCAGGAAGAGGGTTGGAGTCTCGGTGCCGGTAGAGCATATTAATTCGGGGGCATAATTTTGAGATGCTCACATTTATGTGAGGCTAGAAAGATACGTGTGGGTCGAGCCACACTCCCAGGTATTTGTATTTATCGATGTGATCTAGTGGGGTGCCATCTAGGGAGATGATGGGGGGGAGGATCTGTTGGTCTTCTGCAATGTGCCAGATGACATGGATACAGTTTTGGCTGTGTTTACTTTCAGTTGGTTTTGTCTAAACCAGTGTTGGATATTGTTGAAATCCAATCGGAGGGTATACTGAATTTCATGTGTGGATGTACCTGAAGTAAAGAGTACAATGTCATCCATGTACATGTGAATGCTGGATTTTGTACGGAGGAGGGGATGTCATTTATGAAGAGGGAGAAGAAGAAGAAGATGGGACCAAGGACACATCCTTGTGGAACACCTGATAGGATTGGCAGTGGAGGGGAGGAGACATCAGTGATTCTGACAGACTGCAACCTGTTTGAGAGGTAGAAATTGAACCATTGAATGGTGATAGGAGTAAGGCCTGCTGCTTCGAGCTTAGACAGGAGGAGGGGATGGCATACAGAATCAAAGAGCTTATCCAGGTCAACGAACACTGCAGCTGTAAGGAGGTCTTGGTCAGCGGCAGTGTGGATTTGGTTTGTGACATGCAGGAGGGAGGAGTTAGTTGTGCATTAAAGTTGTGTGACATTGTGTCAGTGCAGGCACATTTCTGCTCACAGGTCTGCAGTCTGGTATCCAGCTCCTTAATAGTCTGGAATTAGTGGTTGTTGAGTCCTTTATTTAATTCATACTGACCAGGAACTGAGTAAACATGCTCTCCACATGATTGATGGGCATTTCCAGTGCCATTATGGAGTCAGGAGGGAGAACAGGCCATTGCTGACAGGAACTGTGTCTGATGTACTCTCGCTGAATGGAATCACTTTTTTGTAAAAATAAAAACACTGACATGTAGCCTCTGTGGAACTGGTGTTGGTCATCACAGCTGAATGAGTCTTGTGCCTAGGAAACATTTGGATACTGCAGGCTTGCAGTTTCAAGGAGAAAAAGAGAAAGCCTAAGTATCTCTCTTGGCAAAGCTTAGGCCACACACCCCCATTCTCTAGTTATGGCTGTGGGCAGAGCCTACTGCTGTTTTGGCATGTCTTCCTTAAAATGGCCAATTGTGGCACCTTCTGTTGGACTTTTGGAAGTATGCTTCCAAATGTCCAATGGAGCTTGACACACTCCACCACAATCTGCCACTACAGAATAGAGATACAGCAAATTTTAAATCTGCCGGTGAAGTGAACGCGAAGTGACCACTTCACATTGGAGGAGCACAATGTGAAGTGGTCACCATAAAGTGCTCACTTTGCCTTCTCATTATGGCTTTGTGTTATCATTCTGCCTTAATGGGAAGTAAGGTGATGTGACAACAAAATAGGCAGCCCCCCACACATCGCAAGGCTTACAGTACTGTAAGTCACATGCTTTAGCCAGGCAGGAAGGAAGTGAGTCAGAAAAGCAGTTACTTTCACTTTCTCCTTTGCAGTTGTAGAGGGAGGAGGCTTTTTTGGTGAGAGAAGAGAGCACTTCATTGCCCAGTGATTTTGTGCAGAAAAAAACAGCTTTTTTAAAAGCTACATCTTTATTAATTTTTGTACTGTGTTTGTGATTGTTTTTCTGGTACTGAATTTTTTTTATAAGTTTTGTTTTGTTTTGTGTATGTGTGTGACTGTGTGTGTGCATGTCTGACAGTGTGAGACTGAGTGTGGGTGAAGGTCAGGCGTTGGGACTCATTGATAGTCGGGGACTTGTGTGTGATGGACCTGGGACAAGGAGAGTCTGTGGCCCATGGGTGTGGGCAGAGGAGAGGAGTGCATACACATGGGGGTGGTCGGGTGTTACTGGACCACTTCCGACTCTTGGGTTTTGCCTCCCCTCGTGGAAGCATCAGCAGCAGTACCAGTGCCACCAGTGGCTGTGCATCCACCTACTCCACCACTATCACCACCACCAGTACCAGCTGCAGGGGCTCCAGCAGCACCCCTCCACCACCTTCATAGCCACAGATGGAGCCCCAGGTGGTCCAGCAGTATATCTGATCCCCCCACAGCTCCCCAGTGTGGGAGTTTTTTAATTGTGTTGGGGGAGACAGCACAATCATGGTTTGCCATCTGTGTGGTGTGCTGGTACACCGTGGCCCCTGGGGACACATTTGGGGACTGGTGGCCAGTGCACACACATGGCAAACCATCACAAGGTGGAGTGGCAGGCTGCCACCAAAGGGGCCAGGTGTCCACCTGCTGGCACTTCTGTGGCAGTGGCAGAGGGTGCTGGGTGTGAAGTTGTGCCTCACCGCCACAGCAGGAGGAGGGTAACTGCAGCAGCTGTTCCACCACCACCACTGCCACCACAGCCACCAGCACCACCCTCTCCACACCACCACTACCTGGGTTTCCAGCTGCAGTGAACCCTGCTACAGTGCCTGCAACACAGGCCGACATTGCACTGGTGTGGGTAGCCCTTGAGGAGAACAATGAGAGGGTGAGTGCTGTGCAGCAGCAGGTTGATCAAATTCAGCAATAGCAGCTGCAAATAGTGACAATGCTGCACCTGTTGCTCAAACACCATGGCATCCCCCATTAAGGGATTTTTTTTCAGGACCCCCCCCCCACTGCTGTGCTGTACTGTTTGTGTGTGGGTTTTTTTGTTGTTTAATAACAGACATTTTCCCGTCTGTTTTTGCAGTGCCTCAGTAACGTTGACATTTTGTTTTGGAGTGCTTGTGGACAAGCTATTGTGAGCAGCGCAAGTATGATGTGCCAAATTTCATGTGCGCAGTCAGTGTTGTTTCATATGTGTGTGTATGTGACATCAGACATTGTGCAGCGTGTTGCAAACATATGTTGCTGTTGCTGACTTATTGCAGTGTTTATGCTGTAAAGAATAGCAGGCAGAATAAGGTATATTTTATTGTCACCATCATCATCAGTGGACTAAGTGACACAATACTTTTTCAAAAGTGTCTGGCCAGAGTGCACTTTAGTCACATTATATACTGCACACATAACTTTTAAGAGAGCATGTGTTTTTTGCGCTATGATAGCCACAAAGTCATGTGTGCACTGTGAGTGACTGAGGTGCACAGTGCCCCGATACCTCTGAAACAATATCATATTACTTAGTCCGCTGGTGCTGATGGTACCACTAAAATATACATCAGGTATTCTTTGTAATCTTTATTTTGATACTGCAACAAGTCTTACCATATATATGTTTGCATGAAGCTGGACAATGTATGTACACACAGGAAAGAACAGTGATGGTACACATGCAGTTTAGCACAACATACTCACATTGCTCAGTCTTCATGCTCTTTGAGAAACACTTAAAATCTGATTCATGAGTCCCGACACAAAGTAAACATTACTAAGGCTCTATAACTATTTTGTTTGTGAAATAGACATGAGAGAGATTCGCCAAGTTACAGCATTGCACCCTATATATGGGTGTCTTACTTCCAAGGAAATCTTTCTTGATCCACATGTCCTTACATAGTGCAAGAAATTTCTTTGAAAACCACCCGTAATTTCATTACAATGTGTCACGTCATGGAGGAATTCCTGTTTAGAAAAGCCACCCAAATTCTGCCCCCCTTTCTCAGCAATTTTAGGACGTGATGTCAGGGAGAGCATGGGTACGTGCTCCATTATAGTGAATGTCCGATAGTCTGGCAGCTTTCTGAATGTTTCTTTATGTTATAATGGTCAGTTTGTGGTGAAACGTGTGAGCGTTTCCAGTAACAAGAGCCTTGTTAGTGGAAACGTGCTCACATTTCACCACAAAGTGAACATTATAACATAAAGAATGATTTGGATAGCTGCTGGGCATTCACTATAGTGGAGTATGCACCCGTGCTCCCCCTGGCATCATGTCCTAACATTGCTGAGAAAAGGGGGGCAGAATTTGGGTGGCTTTTCTGAATGAGAATTCCTCTGTGACATGGCACACTGTAATGAAATTATGGGTGGTTTTCACAGAAATGTATTGCACTATGTGGAGCAAGAAAGATTCCCCTGGAAGTAAGGCGCCCACATATTAGGTTAGGTGCAACACCATAACTATGTAACATGGTGAATCTCTGTAAAGCAACAGTGCAACAATCTGTTCAGAACTCTGATCTATATTTTTTAATGCTATGTTACAACTTCCTTTATTTACATCCTGACTCATTTGATACTATAATTTCCAGTATTTGAGTCTCCTGTTATATCTTTTTTCATGTGTGAAATAATGAAAGGAGCATTCCTCTTAATATGGTGCTGACCAGGTCTTTGTCAGTATTTTCTGTTGCTTTTCTCCATCACATCAGTTAGTTGTTATATATCACTTCTGTTTAAAATTAACAGTTATGCAGCAGGCAGTGTTTTATGACCCCACAGAACAATACAGTATTTATTGAAAAGCATCTGCAAATAAATACAAGCCTGGTCAACAATATTGAAAGGTGTACTCATTTTTTTTCATACATGACAAAAAGTAGTTAGCTAAGTAAAGCAGACAGAATTTGTGAAAAGAAGTGTATCATTCAAGTCATGATGACTCAGAGGTAACTAGTGGCTGGCAATGTAAAATAGTATAAAAAAGTACAGTTCAAAATTGTTACCAGATTCTTGCAATGCTGCTTTAATTTATAATGTCAGTATGACATCATGAGCTCACAATCACACAACACACAAAACGCATCTGCCTTGTGTCCAGAAAATTGACAAGTGGTAGCAAAGTGAAATGGAACCATCTCAGCACATACAAAGTCCCTCAGAATTAATGGCGCACTCAGTCATGTGCACAGTGGTGACACAGAGTCCCCAGATTTTTTCTGCATGCCCAAAATGCATCCGCCTTGTGTCCAGAAAATTGACAAGTGGTAGCAAAGTGAAATGGGATCATTTCAGCACATACAAAGTCCCCCAGAATTAATGACGCACTCAGTCATGCACGCAGTGGTGGCATTTTGTAGGTGAGGGGTGCTGACATGGACATGTACTAATGGTACTGTTCTGTATCACAAGTCACAGATACTGTTGATGTGTGCATTCCAGTGCTCGATGAGAACTTTTTGCGTAGATATTTGAAATGGATAACTCTCAAGCACATGAGGGTAAGTATTTTTTTGGGGGGGTGGGGGGAAGCATATTTGCAGGTTTGTCTGTAATTGTTTCTTATTTGATTACTTATTCACAGATTTCATCTGCATCCTTCTCCAGTCTGGTTGTTAATGATGGTCATGGTCATCTAATGAAATGACTTCTGAGTTTTGCATGTATGCCCCAACCCGGGGTCTGATGTTGAAGAACTTGTTTGGATAAGGCCACTTTGACAGAACAACAACGCATCTAGAAGTTTCCTAAAAAAAGAAATGAATTACTTCTTACAACTTGAATGTAATTTGTCCTTGGTTCTCAATATCAAGTTACATTTCAAAACCACATCTTGTCAAGTAACACAACCTGTGTGCAACTTTTTCAACACTGTCATGATCAGGGCTGCACAACTGCAAGTTCAGAATACAGTGCATGAATGATAAGTTACAGAAATAGTTTTGGTGACGTACACATCACCTTGTTTATGAACCGTACTCAGTCGCATTTGCTATAGTCTTTCCAGAACAATGAAATGGATGAAATAAAATGTTCATACTTACCAGAATAGATTTCAAATGGATATTCCATAGGTTCCTCTGTACAGTACAGCTGCAGTACCATTCCTACCAAGTTTCAGCTAAGGAGAGTTTTTTTGTTAACCTGCAAAAAAAAACAAAATAAGTGTACCATATGTGTTTGACCATTGCGACTCAGAAAAGCTACTGAAAACAAAACATACAACTAAAGGAAGTTAAATAGCATAACAAACATTAGTACACATACTCACTTTATGGTTTAAATATTAAGAAGCATGTGCCTGTGGCTGATGGATATGGTCTCTCATTCGATTCCCTCTGCCTTAGCATAGTAAATGTAAATGTAATGGGGAAATATTGTCTGAATGACACTGGTGGTGGGTGCTGGTGGTGATAGCTGTGGCATATGATGACATTCTCTGTTATATATTCCTGCTTCTGCTGGTGGTGGCAGTGACTAACATCAGTCCCAGTGCTGGTGGTCTGAGGGTGGACAGACTCATGCTAAGTGGTGGCAGTGGCTAACATCAGTCCCATTGGTGGTGGTGGACTGGGGGTGGACAGACTCATGCTCAGTGGTGGCAGTGGCTAACATCAGTCCTGGTGATGGTGGTGGACCGGGGGTGGACAGACTCATGCTGAGTGGTGGCAGTGGCTAACATCAGTCCTGGTGATGGTGGTGGACCGGGGGTGGACAGACTCATGCTGAGTGGTGGAGGTGGCTAACATCAGTCCCGGTGGTGGTGGTCTGGGGGTGGACAGACTCATGCTCAGTGGTGGTAGTGGCTAGCATCAGTCACGGTGGTGGTGGACTGGGGTGGACAGATTCATGCTCAGTGGTGGCAGTGGCTAACATTAGTCCTGGTGGTGATGGTGGACCAGAGGCATACAGACTCATGCTCAGTGGTGGCAGTGGCTAACATCAGTCCCAGTGGTGGTGGACCAAGGGGGTACAGACTCATGCTCAGTGGTGGCAGTGGCTACCATCAGTTACTGTGGTGGTAGTGGTCTGGGGGGGCACACTGCCTTTTAACAACTTCAGTTAAAACCTGCCAACATTAACCACATCATCATCCTCATAAATAAAGCTGCCGTCACAGTCATCTATGTCTGAAGTCAGACCACTGGGAAATTCTTTCTCCGTTATGTCATCATCTACGTCAGTGGGGGCCGTTTCATGCTGCCACTGCCAATGCCACCAGGATGGTCCATTTCCACATCACCAAAACCACTATGACTAGGCTGGGGTATGAATACCGAGGTTGCAATCTATGCTGGTATGTGCCTGTCATTCATTCTAATGAATGTTAGCAAACTAACATTTGCAGGAGACAGGTTTGTCCAATGATCCCTGACTATTGCACCTGCTGAGCTGAATACCCTCTCAACACTTACACTGGCGGGTGCGTATGTGAGGTACTTCAGTGCCACTGCAGTCAGCTCTGGCCATTCACTGACCTTTCCACTCCAGTACAAAAGAGGATCATCAGTTATTGTCAGATGCCTGTTTTCAGACAAATATGACTCAACCATTCTCTGTGCCGCACTGAGTCCAATGGTTGATGCATCATCCTGCTCACCCAAATCATTTATTTCACAAATCCCCACTTGAGGCAAAGCCTCCCAAAGTGGGTTGACGCCAGCCTCTTTGGATGCCAGACCACCTGGAACTGTAGTCCACTTCCCCTTGCAGGATATGCTTGATGGTCCTCCAGGTTCACCTTCAGCTGGATTATGCTGCTGAGGTTTGCTGACCTTGGCACGTGACTTCTGTGCCCCATGAACTAAGCACAACAGTTGGCCACTGATATTTTTTACCTGTTCAGGCCCTCCCTCCAGTACTGATGCAATTCCACGTTTGTATCATGGGTCCAGCATTGCTGCTATGGCAAAGTTGTCACTACGTTGAATGCTCACAATGTGATGATTCTGGCTGAATACTGTCAGCATGTGTTGCAGCAACATATTGCTACCAATGTCTCCGGCAACATCAAGGCCATGCTGTACATTTACCAATGTCTGCCTCAGAACCTGCAGCGGTGGAATTGATTGGCTAATGGAGGCAGACTCACCACTCACTGCCTGTGTGGCATGTTCAAAAGGCCACAAAATTGTTATCACAGAGTCCACGAGATGCCACTGTTCAGCCATCAGAGAAATGGAGGCCCCAGCACTGTCACGGCTAGTGTGCATCACAAGATATTCTGAGATGACTTTGTATTCTTCATACAACCTCTCTGCCATGTATAAAGTGAAATTCCATGGGATGACAACTTCCAGCTTCAAGTGGTGCTGAGGCAGGCTGTTTTGTATCTGCAACTGTTGCAGGTAGTCACTGGCCTTTCCAGATTGTGAAAAGTGAGAGCAGATATGTTGTGCAATGGTCAGCATTTCCTTTACATCATGGTACTGCAGAAACTCCTGCACCACAAGTTTTAAACAATGGGCCATGCATGGAACATGAAAAAAAAACCACCATTCGTGATGCATTTCATCATATTTGACCCATTGTCACTTGCTATGAACCCAGCTCTCTAGTACAAGGGGTTCAGCCACTTGTCAATTTTAGTCAGTACCATGTCCAACATGTTCTCAACTGTGTGTGCGCATAGCAATCGTTGCATGCTGTCGAATTCCTGGAACATTGCTACCATGACAATCCACCTTACTGCACTGATTAATCACACTACCGACATCACAAACAACCCCCAGCACCAGTGCCCAGTGCGCAGTTATACACAAATATGAACTCCCCACTGTTTTGCCACTTGTCAACATATCCATACTTAAATGGATGAATGGAGAGGAGGAATGTTGAAGGGCATGTCTTACTGAGTCGGACTCAGTACGGAACAACTCGGGGACAGCACAGGCAGAAAAGTATGTCCTGGATGAGACTTTCCATTTTGGACAGGCATGTGCAGCAAACTGCTGGAACCCAGAATTCTTCACAAAGGAGAAGGGCAAAAGATAAATTGCCAGCATTTCAGCTACAGCAGGGTTAAGTTCACATGACACTGTATAATTGGGGGGGGGGACTTCAGCTTATGATCAAAAACACTCTGTAATGTGGGCTGACTTAAACATTTTACATGGGGTGTGATGACAAATGGTTGTGCTCTGTGATGAATGGCATTGGCAGGGGATGGAGTGTGGATGTTTGATGAAGACGGTTGCTCAGGTGATGATGACAAACCCAGAAATGCAGTTATTTTGCCAGATTTGCCAACTGGGGTTGATGTACCACTTGCACTAGACATACTGCATTCACCACCATCACCACTAAAGCTGCTACTCTCACCAGCACTGGACAACATTTCAAAGTCATTATGCTCCTCCACCTCATCATGCCTGTAGTAATCCTCTGCCCTTACTACCTCACTACTGCACACGTTTAATTTCCTACTGGACTTAACAGCCATGGAAGGGGATAACATGCTCATTATGGCTGCTGACGAGGCTGAACACCTCACTGTGGTATTAGGTGCCATCTTGTGCTGGGTCCACAGTGCCATGTGCCTATTCTTAAGATGCGTATGCTGTCCTCCTGTGCCCAGATGGCTCCCCTTTTTACCTCAACTCACACACACATGGAAAACCTGGCAGATTGCAACTGACTCATCATTTGCATCTTGAACAAAAAAATCCCAAACAAGGGATTGTGATGCTCTACTTTTAACATGTCCATGATGCTGCTTATTTAACTCCATTCTTTTATGCACTGAATTGGGGGGGGGGCACATGATGTTTTGGGCACTGCACACCTGGACTGCAACTGACCACCACGACTACCTATCATTATTACTGGGTCATCATAATCAACTGAAACTGGTAAATCACAAATTTTTACAGGGAGGGATTTCTGCAAACAGACTCAGATATAGCAACCTTGAATTTCTTTTTCTCCGGTTCCCACCTGGGGTCAATTACATCATCATCATATTCATCAACATCACACACATTCACATCTTCTGCTTGGATGCTGGCATGTGGACTGCATGTTGCAACTACAGCAACATCATCGTCATCATCACATTCATCATCACCATCTACACCACCATCACCTGATATTTTTTCACCACACTGTGAATCACTGCATGGAAAATGCGTGACATTAACCGCCATGGTGGATGAAATATCACATTGTATGCTATCATTGACATGATTATCAGAATCCTCAGATTCAGTTACTGGGATGTTACTGGGAAGTATGACATCATCAACACTGCCACTCACTTGCACTGCTTCACACTGTATAGTTTTGGATACAGTACACTGGTCAGAATTTGAACTTAAGGCACCAATACTCATACTACCACCACCACTAACACCCCTAACACTAACACCACCAGCCGGGAAAATATCATCTCCTCCAACTATAAGTGAAGCTACTGATTGGGCTGTAAAAAAACACTGCAGGAGAAATACCTTTCCTCACATCAGCAATGCACTTCTGCATCTGTGTAGTACCACACCCGCAGACTATCTTACTGGCAGCAGTGGTATGGCGAGAACCAGCTTTGCTTGCACGTGTCTTTGCGGGCATTTTGGGGGATCAACAACAATATTACAAACAAATTTATATTTTGGTATGTTCACTCACTGATTGGGGGGATGCTGGATGTGAAGCCAAAAAAAAAAAACAGTGGTTTCAGCAACAGATAGAGAATGTCACGCAATGAAAACAACTTCAGTAACCAGTGGTGCTGATGAGGTCACAAACAATCCAATATGGTAAAAAATTCCTTTTGTCAGTGGGGATGGGGGGAGCACTGACTGCAGAGTTTTAAGGCAGTACAAGCAGCAAAACAAAGAACAGATACCATGATAGCAGTACAAAATCAGGCAGCTGCAGTGGATAGCAGGTTCACACTGCTGTGCCTGCAATTACACTAGTCAGTGGCACAATAAAAGGTGTATAATTTGATGTCACACAACACCACACACACACACTCACGCACACAGAACAGTTTGTCTATAATGGTGAATGAGTAATGCATAGCAAATTGAAAAGTTCAGTAATATGCCACGTATTGTAATGTAAACAACTGGAAATTATGAACTGCTGCACCAGATCCACACAACACACAATCAGCAAGAAAATGTCAACAATTACTGACAATATTACTGTATGTACATTAACACAGTCAGTTATATAGCAAAAATATAACCAAAAAACAAAGAAATCACTATTTCTCCAACTTAAATCTACCTACACCACAGATATGCCCATCCCCCAAAGCACACTTTCACTGTCGTTCTCTACACACACTCAATGTTGTACATTAACACTCAAAATCCACACAAAAACAAAAATGCTCGATGATATGAGCACAGGAGGGATTCCTACCATTGATGAACTAAAGTTTGAGCCAAAAAAAATGCTAAAATGCCTTTTTAACAGTTTTTAAAAGGTTTCAATCACAGACAACTCTCAAAGCACACTGTCTACTACAGCTTTCTACACACACTACCCTGAACTGAGGCTGTGCAGATCAATAAAGAGCCCATGTGACCTGAAATCCCATGAATCAATGCAAAATTCACCTTCAGAGCTTAAAAACAAAGCGAAGTGAGGCAAAGTGCATTGTTTTCAATGCATTTCACCTTAATATTTTGGTGGAGTAGTGGTTTGGGAAGGCGGAGTAATAGGAAGTCATTGTTCTCAATGGACTTCGCGTTACTCATTATAATGCAAAATACTCCGCTTCACATTGTGGAACACTCCGCAAATCCGCCTTTACTCCATGAATCACTTCACGGAGCGGATTGAGCCTGCTTCACCCACCACTACTACAGAGTAACAGCTGCACTATTTCGGCTGTTACTTTTGAATTCTGGGGCAAGAACTGTGCATGCACAACTCATGCACATGTGCAGTTCTGCTGGCACCACTATCTTGTGAATGGCGCAATGCCATTCACCACAACTGAGCATGTGCAAGTGCCACACATCCGCAGTTGTGTCGCCACTGCCATCTTTTGGATGGCTCACCTCCCACACCCTTTCACTGCTCCTGTCCTCCCCACTTCCTCCCAGTACCGGCAGTAAGTAAAACCCTCCCGCTCCCTCCTACTGTTGCTGTCCTCCCCACTCCTTGCATTCCACATCCCTGCACTGCCACGGGGTGCCCAATTCCAATGTCTGCATCATGTAATCCCCAAAATCATGTGGCACACTGGGAGCCCACCCCAGTGTGCCCAGATTTATGCTGTTTTTCCTTTTTTTCTCCAGTAAATAAAGAAAACTGTCCCCTGATGTCTTTTGTTGTTTTTTACCTCCAAAAAAGAAAACGGTCCCTTGACATCACTGCAGTCTCTGCTCCCCCATCCCCACCCTTCCACTGAGCACCCACCTCCCTTTACCCCATACTTACCTCCGAAGGTCAGTGCTATCATCTTCTCTGGATTGGGACACATCTGCACTCTTCAAAGCCAAACTGCAAACTGAAGAATCAAACGTAAGTGTTGTGTAATGACAGTCAGTGGGGTTTTCACCTTATGTTGATATATCAGCCATTTTTAGGAATTTTGTCCTAAAATTTTCAACATGGGGTTCTTGGGACCTCACCTCATGAACATTGTCACTGTGATTTCATTACTCAGTCCCAAAAGGTGATTTTGCAGTCATTGCGTGGAATCACCTTTTAGGACCAACTAATGAAATGACAGTACCACTGTTCATTAGGTGAGGTCCCAAAAAGCCCATGTTGCAAATTTGGTGAAAATATTCCCCAAAATGATTGCGTTATGACCATGCATTGTGCAGTTTGTATGCACATCCTAACTTCGCCAATTTTTAATATTTTCACTCCAGATTTTCAACATTGCCATGTTTTCATACCTCATTTTAATGGTACAGCAGTCATTTTTCAAATCCTGCCCCAAACATGTTTTCAAACCTGTGGCACAAAATGGCACGGTCGCTCTGCGAAATCACCTTTCAAGATAAATGAATGAAATGACAGCAGCAATTTTCATGAGCTGGGGTCCCAAAAAGGCCATTTTGAAAATCTGGTGAAACAACTCCAAAAAATGCCTGAATTACACCTGCGCATTCAAAATTCTCTATGCACACATGTAACTTGTGTTATTTGGCAGTTCTCCACAACAGTATCGGCTCTGGCTACAGTGTGTTTTAAAGTTATTGGGACTTAAAATTCTGTAATTTATGAGCTTGTGATAAGTAATTTTAAATTTTCTGAAAGTTCAGAGGCTTATAACTGACTCACCATTAAAAGGGAGCTGTCATCAACAGGGTTTCTTAATGTCCGAAAGCCCATAAAAACGAATTTGAGTAAGCCATTGTGTTTATATGTGAGTCTTTGCAGACCAGAGTTATTCATATGTAAATCAGCCTGTAATTAAGGGCTGGTGACAGCCATATGTTTCAGGATCCTCGAAGGAAATGATGTCGCCGAGGAACTTGGCCCTCCATATACTATTGGTTAATTAGGAAATCATCTGTTTTATTAGGTGTGTTTTAAGGTGTCATTACAATACTTTCTACATGTATAATAACTGTTTTGCATGTGCATTGAAACCAGTGAGTTATCACCTTTACATTTCACACTTTTAGTAAAAATAATCCATCTTTAGGATTGCTTTAACTTCTAGGCTATACTGCCAGCTGCTCATTAAAAACGACACATCTCAAGGCTAGCTCTGTGGTATCAATAGGTATTGGGGCCCCATATCAGGATTTATAAACCCTGGCTGTGTTCATGTCAGTACAGATTAATGGGGCTGCCACAGCACTGACTTCTATCTTATTCCATTCCCTCTCTTACAGCCTTTTCTCTTATAATTTCAGGTGTGAACTCAGGTATACAGGATGCAAATGTGGCTATGTACCTGCTGGCCTGCCATCATGGGGACCAGCCTTGAAATATGTAGTTTTTTAATTAACAGCTGGCAGCACAGCCTAGAGGTTAATGCAAAGAGCTGTGAACAATCTTCATTCCTCCAGCAGAATGGGTTTTGATTCCAACATGCTCTACTTGTATATTGTGTGACCAGAGCAAGTCACTTATCATCCCTGTGGTCCCAAAATACACCCAGAAACAAGCTGTAGTTGTGTGCCTTTCCTGAACAAAGACAGTAAAAACAATCTGAGCAGGTTGACTTAAAACGAAAAAAAAATAGGACACCATTAATTGTTTATTATTTGCAAAAACACAGACAGACAACATTATTAAAACAAGCACAACCTGAAATGCATTATTAAAAGTGTATTTTACTTTTTTGATGAGTTTAAAAGTATAACAGTTTCTTTACCATAAAGGAAAAAAATTAATCTGTTTGTTCCTGCCGATCACGCTCTTTGCGCATGTCTTACATTCTGCAGCTATGCCAATGTACCACAAGTTTCCAGAATGCCATTCCCACTGTAATGCAAAGAAAGAAAAAAAAAGGAAGAGACAGGCTGTGTGTGTGCGTGTGTGTGTGTGTGTGTGTGTATACATGCATCTGTGTGCATGTGTGTGTGTTAAGTGGGTATGTGTGTGTTTCTATCTCTGAGAGAAGTGCTGCACTAACTGAACTGTGCTGAAAGGGAAAAAAATATCACCATTAATTAAATAAAATAATATATGGGTGGGTGGCTGGGTTTAAAAATCAGAATTTTGCACACACCCTTGGTGTGGGATGTTTTGATACACCCCTCAGACTTTGTCCTCGAGGTTAATGTAGCATCCCCAACTGTGTGTGTGAATGTGTGTGTAAAATTCTGGTCACACACACACACCCATATAATATTCTCTATTTTAATAATGCAATTCAGATTATGCATGTTTTAACAATGTTGTCCAACTATGTGTTTTTGCAATTAATAAACAATTAATGGTGTCTTAATTTTTTTCTTTTCAAATCAAATCTGGATAGAAAAAGCATAATATTTTCAGAATCATAACACATGCTCAAATAGTTGTTACTGTCTTTGTCCAGGAAAGGCACACAACTACAGCTTGTTTCTAGGTGTGTTTTGGGACCACAGGGAAGTTATGTGACTTGCTCTGGTCACACAATATACAAGCAGAGCATGTTGGAATCAAAAACCATTCTGCTGGATGAAAGAAGATTGTTCACAGCTCTTTGCATTAACCTCTAGGCTGTACTGACAGCTGCTAATCAAAAACAACACATTTCAAGGCGGGTCCTATGATGCCAGGCCAGTAGGTACATAGTCACATTTGCATCTTGTAGACCTGAGTTCACACCCAAAATTGTAAGAGAAAAGGCTGTAAGAGAGGGAATGGAATAAGACAGAAGTCAGTGATGTGGCGGCCCCAGAAATCTGTACTGACATGAACACAGCCAGGGTTTAGAAATCCTGATATGGGGCCCCAATCCCTGTTGACACCACAAAGCCAGCCTTGAGATGTGTAGATTTTAATGATCAGAAGTTAAAGCAGTCCTAAAGATGGATTGTTTTTACTAACAGTTTGAAATGTAAAGGTGATAACTCACTCGTTTCAATGCACATATGAAATAATTATTATTAATGTAGAAAATGTAATAACACCTTGAAACACACTTAATAAAACAGATGATTTCCTATTTCACCTACAGTAAATGGAGGGCCAAGTTCCTCAGCGACATCATTACCTGTCAGGATCATATGGCTGCCCCCAGCCCTTAATTACAGGTTGATTTACATATGAATAACTCTGGACTGCAAAGACTCACAGATAAACACAATGGCTCACATACATTAGCTTTTTATGAGCTTTAAGACATTAAGAAACCCTATTAATGACAATTCCCCTCTAAGGACAGAGATCAGAAACTGTGTACACATCTCCTCAGGGATTGGTAGATGCATTACAATACAATAATTTTGGTGCAGTCTGGATAAATATGTTTTACATTAAATGGAAATGACTGAAATTACAATTCTGGCAAAATTTCTCTACATTTTCATGGATGTTTTGTGAACTGTTGTGGAGGCAAAATCATAGCATTGTCATAATTCTGCCACTGGAAGATAAATTTCACCCACCCCTACTGGTGAGACCTGCATTCTCCAATCATGTGAGCTGCTGTATAAAGGCATAGGAAGCCATTTTAATGGACAATAAACATTAGTGCACGTTAGGTTTTCTAAATTTCAGCATATGTAGTGTAATTGGTTATTTGTGCAGCTACATTTCATAAATTTGGACTAGTAGGTTTTAAGTTAAATAAGGAACAGATGGCATGTGTTTTAACTTGTGGATCTGTGACAATATGTTTAACACAGTGAGATAAAATCCAGTATGTTTAGTTGTTTTGTGTACCACACACAAAATATTCTGAAGCATGCAAGTTAATAAGATAGTTGCTGGTTTAGAATGTTATTTGTTCTGTTATATGGTACAATATGATGGCCACATTGTTTTTGCTGAAGGCATTGTGGTCTACGGGTTACAGCATAGAGCCAGAAACAAGGGTATTGCAGGCTTGAATCCCATCAGAGCAACTGTGTGACACTAAGCAAGTTACGTAATCGCCTCATGGTTTGGGCCTCCCAGCTGTAAACTTGCTTTTAATCTAGCATATTTAATACATATGTTTCAAAAAGTACTTTAAATGTGAGGAACTGTTATGGCACATTATAAATCAATTAACAATAAATACGTAAGAGACAATTCTTCTGCCAGATGGTGGTGAATCATTGCACAACCTAGCAGCAGAGACAATAATTATGACTACGGAATAAACCTTCAAAGTATGCCTGGAGAAATATCTGCTTAATAATGTAATCATTGTGTATCCTGGATAGTAGCGTGGATGAGAATCCCTATAAATTAGTACCTGTTAGTGCAGTATATTAATGGTTGCTTGTGAAGCAGAGGGGGGAGAAGTGGCCTTGATGGATCTAGAGCATCTTTCATCCTTGAATTAGTATGCTGCCATGTTATTACAGTTGCTCATTAGTATCACCATGGTTCATTCTAAAGAGATTTTGGGAACTAAAGGTAGTTAGGGTTGAGAAGGCTGTTTGGTGTCAAACCTCTATCATTGCACCTTGATAACTTCACGCCATTCAATGGAATTGCATAAACATTTGCATGTGCATTGAGTTTTCTAGTTTTGTTCCAGTTAAAGGTGTAGATTCTGAGATCTGGATAGTGGAAATTTAGGAAAAATCAGTTTTTTTCTATTTTTTTTTGTTGTCATCACCTACAGCTCAGATGGTTTGGAATTTTCTTCTGAAATGTTTAAGGCAGAAAGGGTTTGCCTTAGAATTATGCCTTTCATTGGTTTGGTGAAAAAATATTAATCGGTTCCTAACTTAGAAGTATTTGAAATTTCCATTCTAAACATGCTCAGTAGGGTCTTTTGGATAGATCTGTGAAAGACACCTGAGCCACTCAAAGGACCAGGTACCCATGATATATACCTGCCTTGGGAATGTGAAAGTCCTGGCAAATGCTCCTTCAGTATAGTACACATGAAGTCTGAGTACCAATGTGAAATCTTTCCCTTTTTTTCCTTATTGTGTTTTTGTCCTCCTCCCACAGAGGGCTTGTTCTCCAGCTCTGGTATCCCTCATCCAGTCCTATCCCCAGGAGTTCCCTGACAGATTGCTCCCCATGGCGGGGCCGGAGTGGGGAGCATCGACTTTCTCCCCCACAGGAACACAAATCCAGAATCCGGGGGTGGCTGATGCAGGGCACAGCCATGCCATTGTGAAGCCTGCCAGCTCCAGTTTTCACATTTTCTCCCCATCCCTGCTGGGGTCACTCAAGCACATGTGGAGGCATGAGAATGCAGTGATACACAGTGCCCTCCCTACTCTAATCACTCTCTGTCTGCACTACCGTCGGGCCTCCACGCAGGGGCAGCCCTGCAGTGGGAATGACTGGATTCTTCCATTCAAGAGGAGAGCTGCCTTATGGTTGCTCAATCCAGCCCCTCCCTCCCTCCCTAGCTGACCCCTGGTGACCCAGGCTTATTCCAAAACCCCGGTCACTGGCATAGTGTGAGGTTTGGCATCCAGCACCTCAACCCTCAGTGACACTAGGCCACCTCCCCTTTTTTTCAGGTTATCAACATAGTACTCACCCTCTCACCTGTGCAAACAAGGTCAGAAGTTATGAAGAAAGCTACAGACAAATGTGGCAACAGATACAGTTCTCTACCTTTGAAGACTGTATCTCTATGAGGTGCTGGCTTCTAGCTGTACATTCAGCTTCACTCAGGAGGCTATGGACTGGGGAAGGGTCAGAGTTAGGGGTGGCAGCCCCATGGAAAACCCCATCACTGATTTGCCAAGACTCCAAAGACCCAAAACCCTAGTATTTTTTCCTTTGGTGCATGGGGAGGTGGGGGAAGAGAGTTAGGGTTGGAAACTCTAACACCACATTTCCTTACTTATGCCACTTTGACCTGAACACAAACGGGTGCATTAATGCATTTTTTTGCAATGAATTATATCTATAAATAAACTCAAACACACAATCAATAAATCAATTTTTTTTTACTTTATACAGGAGAGTATGTGAGCAAAAATGCCTGTTTTCACAAACGTCCAGTTGTACAGAGCACACGAGTCAAAACAAACAGTGACACAAATTCTAGAGCGTCTCATCCCACAAGTGTACAATCAAGTGGGGACAACCAATACTGTTGGGATGCAGTAAAGAGCAGCTGTCTACATCAGTATGCACATTCTTAAACATATTGCTTTATCTGTTACAAGTTACTAAAGAGACATTTTTGAAAATTTCTATTTTCCTTTCCAGGGTTTAGAACACATCTTCGTGGCCTATCCGAAAACATTGTATAAAAAAACATTTGATTAATGCAAATTGACCTAATAGTATATGTTTATGATATGATTCCTTATGGCAGCCCATGAGGATATAAGGATGCTTGTGCAACTTACTTTTTGGTGGTTTTCTTGCATGTTTCCACCTTGCATGAGGTACACAGGTATGTGAGCCTGGCTAAAGAATACAAAACCCTCCCAAAACAGCCGCATTAAAAAATGACACAGTTCTCAGACATGATAAACTTAGGGTGGTGTACTACTGCCCAGACTAGATCATTATTTTGAGTAGTGCAATTGATGTTAGACCGGTTAAAGCCATGGGCATTAGATCCACAGTGCTGGAGTATGTAACCAGCATTAGAACTGTTAAACTATGGAAAACAAGCCCTTATTTTATGACCCTCAGTACGGAGGAGAGGAAAAACTCTAGGTGGAGGAAACCTCCTCATGTAGGAGACTTCCATCCTCAAAAGGAGATGCCAAACACAGTTTAAGGGTGGAGTTCCTTCTTTCAAGGGCTTTCCCATTTTCAGTGGCCAAGCTGCAAGTAGGATGACCTCAAAGGAGCCATGATACACAGCCTGATAACAAAGAAGTCCATTCTCATGAGGACTCAGTCTTTAAGGAGACTCAGCCAGGCCAGAGTACTGGAGGAAAGTCAAAGTAAACATAGAAACACAGCGACATAGAATTTGATGGCAGATAAGGACTGCTTGGCCCATCCAGTCTGTCCATTTCTCCCTACCTACACTATTACCACAGACTGTGTCCAATCTACAGCTCTTTCTCCCTCCCCCTTTCTTTCCACTGTCATTCTCTTGTGCTCATCCCATGCATTATTTAGCCCCTCCACTGTTTCTGCCCCTGCAACCTCTGCTGAAAGGCTGTTCTAGGAAGCCACCACTGTTTCTGTCAAGAAGTACTTCGTCACATCTCTCCTGAATCTACCCCCTCCAGCTTTATAGCATGTCCCCTTGTTCTTGAGCACCTTTTCTTATGAAAAATACTCCCTGCCTGTACCTTATTTACTCCCATGAGGTATTTAAAGGTTTCTATTATATCACCTCCCCCATTCCAGGGGTGTACATATTGAGGTCCTTTAGTATCTCCTTATATTGATTTTGATGCAGACCATACAACATTTTAGTTTGTGAAGACTTCAAGGAGAAGGAGAAGCTCATTAAACAGCTGCTTCAAGCTTGGTTGCTCAGCTTTTTCCTCTAAGTGCAAGGCTCACTGATTACCTCATTATTGCTGAGTCCTTGATAGCCATAGCTTGAAAATCAAGGAAGTGGCTACTAGTCCTGTAGAGGCATTGGGTTCTTCCTATAGAAGAACTTTAGCCCTTGAGGGGCATTATAGATATGATAGATATGGTACCATAACCATGTTTGTGTATGAACATATAGAATGAAAAAGCACTGATATGATATAATGAATGAACAGGGAGTGGCACTGCATTGGAGGACAGAATTATTTTGAGCTCCGAGAAGAGAAACAAATGACCACTTTGGTAGGCTTATGGAGTTACTTTACATGGAAGCAGTAGATGAAAGGTGCAAGTTAGAGAATGTGAACCTGGGTGTCCAAGCTTAATAAGCACTCTAGGCTTGGTAAGCAATGAGTGAGACAGGGAAACCATAGACATGAAGCAGTCAACTAGCCAAAGGAGCAGTAAACCACATCTGTGTGGTTGCCACATAAGCAGGAGAGCCTGAGCGTAATGTTGAAGTGTTACAGGGCAATACATGGAATCAGAAGACTTATGCTTGATGTGTAGGGATAGAGGAATGAGTCGCTACTAAACTGAAGCATAGGTTAATAAACAATAGTAAACTTTGAATTGATCAGTATGATTCTGGAACTGGAAGACATATGATTGATAATTAGGTACAGAAGAATAGGTAAGGTAACAAATGTTCAAGTGCATCTAATGAGATAGGAATTCAGAAACAGTAGTAGTACAGTTGCAGCCATATATGCTTTTAGATATTGCCAGATATTTTGTAATATATCTAATGAGGTTCTCTCTGGCAGCCTACAGCAGTACTGCAGACAGGCACGGAATTTCTCTAAGAGATATCACAAAAATTTTAGGACATGTCTGGCCACATCTTTGGCTGTAACTGTATGGTTATTCAGGTGGCAACCATGGAATATGGAGTTGCCTACCTGCTATATGGCAGGGGAACCATGGCTGATGGCTGCAGTACTGCAAATGGCTCATTAGTATGAAGTTTGTAGCCATAATTCATGAGCAGGAATTAAAACCACTTCAGGTAGAACTGCTGCCTTGATTTCACTGTATAATACATCTTTAGAAGTGCTGCCTTTGCTATATGAGCAAGTATAATATCCACTGTCGCTAAGGATGTTAGCGCTACAGTTGCAGCCAAAGAATGGGTTGGATATTTTCTGAAATGTCAGTACTATCTCTAGAAAATGTCCTACCTGCCTGAAGTACCACTAAAAGGCCACAAAAGAGGATCTCTTTAGAAATATATTGAAATATCTGACCAAGTCTTTGGCAGGAGCTGTATGGATTGGGCATGATAAGATGGACATTGAAGCTGATGGCTATATAGGCATTGGAAAGCCACAAACTGCGGGCAGTTGTTGGTCATTCAGCTAGCAACCATGGGATTCAATGCAATCAACTTGCCATGTGGCAGGAGAACCCTGACCAGTTGCTGCAGAATAGTACAGTGAGCAACACAGGGTGTGTTATGTAAGGAATAAGACATGATGAGGTGCGATTCATGGACTGATAAAAGCACACCCCAGGTGTGTAATAAGGCATGAGGTGCTCATGCCGCGTGCCTTTAGTACCTAGAAGTGCTTTTAACAGTCCATAAACCACACCTCAGAGTGTCTTATTCTGCTTATAAAATGGGACCCCACTGTACAAATCCACCCCGGAGAAAAAATTAATTATTAAAAGAAATCTAAAAAAAGTGTTAAAAATTAGGCTATTTAAAGTACAAGAAAAAAAAAATTGTCCTTGCATTTACTACAGACCCATAGGTAAAACTTAGCCACTTGAGTGTGTTTGTGCCTGTCTGTCTGTCTTTCTTTCTTCCCTAACACACACACACACACACACACACACACACACTGTGTTTCTTCCCCCATACACATACTTTATTTTTTTTAATTTTGTTTTTATTTTTGTTTTGTTACATTTTGTGTGGCAGCTACCTGTAAGCAAGTGTGCCTGTTGCAAGGTGCTGTACTGAGACACCAGTGGTCAAGCGAGTGTGACTTTCAAAGTCAAGCCACAAGTTACGAGAGTGTTTTTTTTTTGCAAGCATGGCTTTCAAAAGTTCTTTTCTGTCTTGTTGGAAGAACATAGGTTTGAAAGGTAAGTTGCAAGTGAAAAATGTAGCTGTTTTCAAATAGTGATACTGTAAAATGGGGAAGGGGAATGAGAATGGATAACAGAGATTGGAGCAGCTGACCGGGCAGTGATGCATTGAGGATTGGAAGTAGTGTGCACCTTCAACATTCAGGATCAGCAAGAGAGTGAGATTAGTGGCCTGGAAAACTGTTATTAAAAAAAAAACATAAATTTAAATGCGACTATGATGTTACATGTTAACAGCATGAATATTGTGAGTGTTAGTTTGTAGTGGCTGGGAGTTTTTGGAAAGGGTGAAAAAATTATTTTTACTTTTAGGACAACTACTGTATGTCTATTGCTTTTATTGTTGCAACATGTCTGGCTGCCAGAACATTTCTGTAGCAGGCATGGATTTCTGGCCACACTGCATCCTGGATGGCATAAGAAGTACAGTTGCACAATATATGATGATAAGGACATGGAAAATGGTACTTTTTAGCCAATCAAGATGGAGAAATCTCCTGACATATTTTATAAAATGTAGTATGAAGCATAACTTCATGAGCACTAACTAGCACTGCTGCAGCTGGAACTGCTGCCTTACATAATGAGTGATGATAGGACCACTTGTGATGAGCATTATGCACAAGTAATGTTAGGCTGTAGTCAATGAACAGATGTTAAGACCATTAGGCTGTGGGCATTAGAATTATTGACAAATTCCATGAGTAGGCATTAGGACCACTGTTGTGTCATTAGACACAGTTGTGCAGAAATTTAACAATATCACTGAAGCTATTGTTGTAGGATTTTAAATGATATCTGTATGGGTTGTAATTGCAGCTGCAGATGGCTAAAAGCAAACTATGAGTATGAATCTGGAAGGCCAAATTATGCTTCTTCAAAGGCATGGCATGCTGCACCACTGTGCTCAGTGTTGCTATTCAGCAGCTGTAGCAAAAACATGGAACTGTGAAATGCCTGCTCATCCGAGAGTAGCAGGTGTCAGGACAATGGTCCATACTTTGACGTGGAGAATGCTGGACAAGCAATTGTCCAAGAGGCCTACTGCATGTGAAAATCTGACAGGAGCAAATGTGGGCAGTTCAGTAGGAGCAGAGACAGATGACAGAGAGGAGACACTCACAGTAGGTATGGGGAAGGCACTGAGGAAAGCTGCAAGGATCTAGACTGGTGGTCCAAAGGGGAGTCAGAGAGAAGAGAGCACACATGTTTAAGCAGCTCAGATTGGGAGCTACTGGTGTTATGCTGAAGTGGATATGTGACTGCACTGTGAAATAAGCAGTGAATGAGCAGTGGAAAACTGCTAACCTACAGCTGTCACCAAGGCAACCATGACAGCAAATAGACAGTAGACCAAGCCCACCCACCCTCTTTTGTGTTAGTTCTTCATGAGGTTAATTGAACTGCAAAATCAGGAAGCAGCTAATATTTGTTCACATCACATAGCATGGGGCAGCATACCTTCAGAGTCTACAATACAGAACTATGCTGATCAAAACCCCTCCCCCAAAACCAACTGCAGAAAGATGGGTAGGCACACCTAAATGACCCAAACAGCCTGGAGGGTTGAGGAGGATGGATCGAATAGATGTTTCAGTGGGAGGAGCCCCTAATGGGCTACCCCACTGAACTACAGGCCATGGCCTTTTAATAGTGTTTACCATTATAAAAGTCAGTACTGTAAAAAATACATTAATTACAGTATAAGATCAGTTGGGAACAGTCACTTGCTTTTTGGACAACACGGAAATAAGTAATGCATTAAAATTATTGTAGTCTTCAGGACTAACTATTTACAGTGAAGCCTGGTAAGTCCACCATTCACACTACAGGATCTCTCTCTTGGAGATTCCAAATATCAGTGTTATACTTCTATAATTGCTAAAGGTGCCAAAAACCCATGATCTGCCTTCAACACCAGTACCTCCCTTTTCCATCATTTCCATCTCTTTCACCCATCCAAATGTGAGGAGTTTGCTTTTTTACCTTGCCACAATTGCATATTGGAGACATCATTTCTGCCTCCTATCATGTAGCCCTTTCCACACCCTCCATTAACCCTCACTAATATTCTTAGGAACATAAATGTCCACTTTTCTCTTCCCATACCTCTATGACTCCCTATAACCTCCTTGTTCTTTCCCCAACACCATTCTCAATCCTACAACAACATCCATACCATCTGTCCCCACAAATGATTCCTTGCCTCTTCCTAGTGATCCTTCTTCTCTCACTGACAACCTCTCTCACAAACCCTGAACATATCTTCTTTCACTCACTCTAACCCTGCTTTACCACCATTTTACACTCACTCAACTCCTAACACATCAATGCTACCGTGCATGCATGTAAGTTGTAACTTATCAACCTCTATTGCAACTTGCTCAACCCCCTGTCCTTTATCTTCATTCCTGTATGTATTTCAAATTATCTCCTCTTTTCCCCTTCTTCATTAATGATTTGTTCAACATCATCTGTATATTCTACGAAAAGTAGCATCACCTACAATGATCCTCTGCTGTCGTTATTTATCTGCCTCAATTTTTTCACTCTTACTTTATACATATATTACAACATAAATCAATCTGTTTCCTATAGTATCTTCCTTGAAGCCCTCAGTACTGTTGCTCTACTCCTTAAAAACACTCTATTTCTTCCATTGAACTGAATCTGCTCATCTTAAGGTGGTCAATGACTTCCCTCTCACTACTGATAATGGCTCCTTCTTCTCCTCTCATTATTCATGTCCTTAGTACTGCATTTTGTACCATTGACCACATCATCCTACGTCAGTTTCCCAATGATTAATTTACTGAGGTATATCTATTGCAAGTTATAGTTGCTTTTTTACCAACTGCAGAGGCGGTCATAGTGTTCACTGCTTATTCATGTTTTTTTTTTTAATTCCATTGGTAATATGTGTACTATTTTATGTATTGCAAAGCATCTAAGTGTGCGTGTGTGTGTGTGTGTGTGTGTGTGTGTGTGTGTGTATATATATATATATATATGTATATATTATCAGATGCTGGTAAAGTGATTTACTGAGTAGTTGTAATATACAGTAGGGTTAAATGTGTGTACAGAATTTTTACTCTGTAAGTATGCATTATGTGCTAGGCCTGTTTAAGCAGATTTTGTATGAAAATCAAGTATTTCTAAGGGTTGCAATAAAAGGGCAATGAAGGCATGAATGACTGGCTTAAATGCTATGCTGGAATGTCTGGTACTCTACTATCCTTGTACCACTTTTGCTTCTCCAATAACTCCTTTTGGCTATGGTGTTGGATCCTTTCCTACCTCCAGTCCTCATGTACTCCAAGGCTGTGTTCTCAGTCCCTCCTGTTTTCTATTTATCTCTGTGACAGGTTTGGACAAGGCTCTGTCCAATTTGTTATACAGAAAGAGTTAAATGCAAGGATCTGTTCTTTCCTCTCCTTTTCTGTCTCTTGTTTGTCTGATTGTGCAATCAAATTTTCTTGTGAGACCTAGGAACTGATCACTCTGACAGTCTTGTGATTCTCTTCCTCCCGCACTCTGTCTGCCTTCACTTGCTGTTTCTATCTTTTCTTCCTCCTTGCTGATTTGTGGTTATAAAAATATATGTGACTCTGTATGTGAAACTGGGATCCCTTTGTTTGAAAATGTGTATAGTTATGTTGTTGAAATGATTGCAAAAAGCTCTTCAAAACTCAGGGAGTTAACATTAAGATGCAGTTTGACCTCCACAAACTCATTTGCAGAGTTATCAACAGGAGATTATTCTTGGAACACTATTTTCTATTTTTTTCACCTGAAGGAAAGAAACTGAAAAGAACTCTGATACATTTTGTCTGAAAACAGGATATCTCTTAATGAGCTCAGGATGTCTAAATTAATTACCAGACAAAGACTTCTTATAAAGAGCGGTAATGTATGTTAGAGAGACAGAGTCTGAAATACAGAATTAGAAATACCCTCAGAGGAAGAACTTTGTTCTATCTGACCTGCATATATTAAATGTTTGTTTTAGTCTATTGTTATTGAGAATAATAAAATGCTACTTGTGAATTTGATAACTGCTCCTGGTTCTCCTATGCCTCCTGACCTATGCCTTGATGATGGATTGTGTCAGACTAAGTGGGATTTATGCCATGCATACTCTAAACCAGCAGTTTTGTGCATGGGAGCTAGGTCTAGTACCAATGAGACACAGAAGGAATGTATGGATCCTGTAATTGCAAGCCCAGGAGTGATTACTAGAAGAATGGCAGCCAAACTAGCAGAGACAAAAGTCCAATCAAGACTGGGCAGCTGGAACCAGTGATGGAAGAAGAAGATGTACAGACAGGGAGAGAACCTGAAAGCCTGTCTGCCTTCTTAAAATAGTGGGTTATACAACAACAAGAGACAGAGAATCAGAGAAAAGAAGAGCTGCAGCGACAGGAGCAGCAATAGCTGGATGCTGTGCAAGCTATCAAAGCTGGAGGATCTGGCACAGGTCCAGCAGAGTAACAAAACACAAACAACTTAAAAGACATTAAACTTACAAGATGGTGTCCCTCAGATGATATTGAAGCATACGTGACAACTTTGAAAGGGTTGTAACACCTGCCAGTGGTCAAAGAAGCAATGGGCAATCAGACTGGTATCTTACCTGAGAGGTAATGTCCAACTTGTCTATAACAATATGGACACGGCACAGTTAGAAAACCATGGCCTTCTGAAAATAGAAATCCTGGAAAGATATGACATCTTAAGAGAGACAAAGATTCTAGTCTCTGAAGTACCACTCAGTTGACAATCCTTGAGAAGCCTTTCTCCTGACTCAGAGAACTCCTTATTAAATGGCTACAACCAGAGGGCAAAACAGTCCCACAGATCATCAACATATTTTCAATGGGGCAATTCATCAACATCCTCCTCACAGACATGCAGCTTTGCGTAAAAGAACCCCAACCAGAAAGTGGGGAAAAGGCCGTCTCTTTGGCTGAGGACTATCAGATGGCCAGACACACACTGCAGCAGTGAAGTAACAGCCAATGACTGGTAAGACTCTCTTTTTGCCAATTTACCTCTAGGTCTGACAAACACTGTGGTGGAGTTAACAAATCTGCACCCAAAGGCTTTATTGGCAATAACTGTAACAAACCAAGACATATTGCAAGAAACTGCCATAAAATAAGGAGGGAAATACTGAAGTGAATTTAGCTTTAGCAAACTGTGGCAAGTATTTAACAGATGTCAGGGTGGAAGATTAGACTGCAAAGGGACATACTGAATCAGGAAGCAGACAGACCTTAGTGCATGTTGACATTCTGGGATAGAACTGTGTAAAAGAACCATGTACTGGTGTCATCTGCATCCACAGGGACATTCGATACTATCCAACCATCCAAGTGACCCTATATATTAATGGGGTGTCACACCAAATGAAAGTGTGGGTAGTACCTAAGTTACCTGTACCTGTGATTGTTGAAAGTGACTTTCCAGGATTTACTGAATTAATCACAGAGAACAAAATCTGCAGTTTCAGCAGCTGTGATGACAAGAGCACAGGCAAAGAAAATCTCAGATGATGAGGAGTCTTTTTCTTTTGGTATTTTTGATTCAGACTTGTTTGAGCACAGCTGCAGGATCTGGAAGTCCATGAAAGAAAGAAGACATCTGAAGAAATGGTGACAATAATAGACTGATGAATATAAGGACATAAGGGGTTAATATATGAAAATCCTAAAACTAAACTGATAACCGATTGTGAATTTGTTTCAGAGCAAACTAACAATGCTTCTCTCCAAGATTATTTTAAGCAGCTGTGGGTGTAATAAAAAGATGGTGAACAATTGTTTAAAAATGTAATGGATTACTGTACAGAGTCTGGGTTAAATCTCAGTCACAGGAACAGACAAAACAACTGGTTATACCACAAAAGTACAGAACTGAGTTTTTACAGATTGCTCATGATAGTTCTATGGCTGATCACTCAGGGAGGGATGGCACCCTTGCCAGATTGCTGTGCAGATTTTACTGGCTTGGAATTCATGAAGATGTTGCTACCTGCTGTATTGCAGTTCTTGTGCTGAATTTCAGAAATTAACCCCAGTGACTAAAAAAGACAAGATGCCCTTGGTGCCCCTTCCCTTGATAGAAGTGCTTTTTTAGAGAATTGCAGTCAACATCATTGGCCCCTTAGACAAAAATAAAAAGAATAATCAATTCATTCTGGTAGGATGTGACTATGATACTCAATACCCAGAGGCAGTTCCAGTGCATACTGTCAGCCCCAAAGGTGGCAGAAGAGCTTGCCAAAAAGTTCAGCAGGGTGGGCATGGTTAAAGAGATTATTACTGGACAGGGTAGTAATTTTGGTGCTGCATTACTGAAGGAGCTGTACCAACTACTAGGGATCACTGCCAGAAGAAACTCCTCTTATCACTCTCAGACAGACAGTCTTGTTGAGCATTTAAAGCAAACCCTAAAATGCATGGTAAAAAGGTTTGTAAAAGGAGCAGGGAAAGACTGTGACAAAAGTGTTCCTGTTTCTTGCTTCCAAAGAAGTACCACAAGCATCAACCATTCGAAATGCTGTATGGCAGACAACCAAGAGGACAATGAGATGTAATAAAAGAAACATGGAAAGAAAACCCCACTCAGAAAAAATCTGTTGCATCTAATATGTGTGTCCTGAGAAAGAAACTGGCAAAATACAGGTATGTTGAAATGGTCCACAGTAACCAGGAGGAAGCCCAAAAACAACAGAAGGTGTATTATGACAATGGGATAAAATAAATAGTTTTTCAGCCAAGAGAAAAGGTATTGCTACTGTTAACCACTGCAGAAAATAAACTGTTAATAAAGTGGTAAGGGCCTTATAGGGTACTTAGATGTACTGGCGCAGTTAACTATGAGGTTGAGACCTCTGATAGGAGAAATCCTACCAAGATATACCATGCTAACCTCCTGAAGAAATGGGTTGAAAAAATACCAAAGGCTGATTTGTTAGTTGTACCAGAAACTTCTACAGAAGATATTGATATAGCTTATGACAGACTGGAACAAACTGTAACTCCTTATGTTGTAAAGGTGAATATTTTCTTAACTTCTGAATAAACTACAGAAATCTATAACTTGGTAAAGACATTTAACAGTACATTTGCTACAGTGCCAGGCCAAGCAAAAGGGGTTGAGCATGTAATAGTGACAGGTAATGCTCTCCCTACCAGACAAAGACATGCAGATTACCAGGGCTTTTAAGAGCAGTCATGGTTAAGGAAATGCAAAAAAAAAAAGAAACAGTTGGGTATCATAGAAGAGTTGAGAAGTGCTTGGTCATCACCAATGGAGATGGCAAATAAAAAAGAAGAGAGCATAATAATCTGCCTTAATTTTAAGAAATATAATCAAGTGTCTGAATTTGACAGTTATCCTATCAATCAATCAATTAAAGACTTTATTTATACAGCACAAATGTCCAGAAATCAAAGTGCTTTACAACAGCTAAAATCGATCAAAATAAATTATACAGAATATTTCGTAACATAATCATTATATTATTAAAATCCTAACATTTAGATTTCATCAGGGAAGCCCTATGCCTATCCTATGCCCAGGACAGATGATTTGGTGGACAGATTGGGAAGTGCAAAGGACATCAGTACCCTTGATCTCACGAAGGATTACTGGAAAATTCCCCTAACTAAAGTGTCCAGAGGCAAAACTGCATTTGCCACTCCTATTAGATTCTATCAGTTCACCACCATGCCATTTAGTTTGCATGGCATACCTGCTACATGCCAGTGGTACATGAATGTACAGTAATTTTAGCTACTCAAACTGGCTATTGTGCTGCTTACCTGGATGATGTTGTGGTATACAGTCCAGACTGGAATAACCACTTGCAACACCTATGAGCAGTTATCCAATTGATCAAAAAGGCAGGTTTCACAATTAATCCTACAAATTGTACATCAGGAATGCAGGAAACCAAATATTTGGGATATGTTTTGTGAAAGGGAGAAGTAAAACCAGAGATTTCTAAGATAGAAGTTGAAGCTAATAGTTCTATAATTAAAACAACAACAAAAAAAAAACAACATGTCAGGGTATTTTTAAGATTGGCTGGTTACTATCAGAGTTGTGTACCCAACTTTGCCCAGTTAGCTACTCCTCTTACTGAACTCACATAGAAATGGTACCCAAATAGTCTGAAATGGACCCCAAAGTGTGATGAAGCTTTTTGGCCCATCAAGGCTACATTATGTTCAGCCACTGTTTTAAGAAGCCCAGACACAGAGAAACAATTTTTGTTACAGAGAGGTGTATCAGAGGTAGGCCTAGGTGTAGTCTTGAGTCAGAGTATAGATGGGAAGGAACATCCCATTCTATATATCAGTAGAAATTTGCTCAACAGGAGAAAAGGTATTCAACCATTGAAAATGAATACCTTGTGGCCAAGTGGGCCATGGAGTCCCTTAAGTTTTATTTGCTAGGTGCTGACTTTGTACTTATAACAGATCACAATCCCTTCTGTTGGCTTAATAAAATGAAGGATAAAAATTCCAAAATCACATGGTGGTACCTGACATTACAGTCATTTAAACTCAAAGTGATGCACAAGTCTTGAAAAGAGAATGTCAGTGCTGAGTTTCTGTAAAGATATGGATCAGGAATTTAGAATTCGAAGGTTGTAAAAAATGTGTGAGTTTAAACTTAACCATTTGCTGTACTGGTTGTTCCAAAAAAAAGCAATACTGCACATGCGGAGAACTGTAAAGGTTATAAGGTAATGCTGGATGAGTATTAAAAGAAAGTTTCAGAAACTTATTTTTTAAACAGGTTCCCTCTGAAAGAGTGGGATATGTGATTGGGTTGAATAAGGCCCTGCCCCATTTGTTACACAGAAAGAGTTAAACACAAGGATCTGTTTTGTCCTCTCCTTTTCTGTCTCTTGTCTATCTGATTGCATAATCAAACTTCCTTGTTTGAGACCTAGGAGTTGATCACTCTGACAGTCACATGGTTCTCCACCTCCCACTATCTATCTGCCTTCAGTTGCTGTTTCTATCTTTTCTTCCACCTTGGTTATCTGTGGTTATAATAATATACGTGAATCTGTATGTGAAACTGGGTTCCCTTTGTTTGAAAATGTATATAGTTACATAGTTGAAATGATTGCAACAAGCTACTTGGAACTAAGGGGGTTAACTTTGAGATTCAGTTTGACCTCCACAAACTCATTTGCAGAGTTGTCAACAGATTAGTTTTGGGACACCATCTTCTATTTTGTTCACCTGCAGGAAAGAAACTGAAATGAACTCTTATGCACTTTGTGTGGAAACAGGATATCTCTTAATGATCTCAGGATGTAGAAATTAATTAACAGGCAGACTTCTTATTAAAAGAGCAGCAATATTTGTTAGAGAGAGAGAGAGACTGAAATTTAGAATTAGAGATACCCTCAGAAGAAGGACTTTGTCCTGTTTGAACTGCTTATGTAAAAAAAAAACATTCAGCACATTTTTTTAATGTATTTTTAGTCTATTGTTACTGAGAATAATAAAACGCTACTTGCAAATTTTATAATTGTTCCTGATTTTCCTATGCTTCCTGACGTATGCCTTGACAACAATCTAATTTCCCTTTGTAATCTTGTATTGCCATTCAACATTGGGAATCACTTCTATGGAAATGTACTCAACTTTACATTTCCCTTGAATCCTTCTCTAATCCTGCTGTACCCTCTGTCTCTGCCTGTCACTTACGTAACAGCTCTTGGCTTTGTTTTAACTTACTTATAACCTACAGCTTAATGTTTCAAACACTACAATTTTTCTTACCAAAAATGTGCCCTTAGCCACAACTCTACTACCTTCCTCACCTTCCTTGATTCCCACCTGTTATTGCCTTTTGTGTTATTAACCTTGGTGTCCTCCTCAGTACTTAACCATCTTTTGCTCCCCATGTCTCTATGATCTGTAAATCTACCTGCTACCACCAGTGCAATATGGGCTGCATCTAATATTACTTCAACTCTCAGTAAGCTGAAACCTTCATTCACATCATCATCTCTTGACTCAGTTACTGCACCTCCCCCTATATAGTCTCCCTAAGTGTCTCCTCACCATGCTCCAATCTATCCAAAATGCTGCTGATATGTCTTCTTCCCAACCCTCAGAGGTGGGACCACATTATTCAACACTTAAAAAACTGTCTCGTCTTATTATCCAATTTTGTATTCAGTACAGAACTGCCTATATTATTTTCAAAATTCTACATGTTTTGTGTTCTCTGTCTCTTTGACATCATCATTTTTTACTCTCCATGCCACATTCCCCACTCCTTTAATTCTGAGATTCTTGTTGTTCCTCATACCATCCTCCCTATACTGGAGGATGTATTTAAGCTCAGCTGTCCCTCAAGTGTGAAACAGTCTTCCTGCCACACTTTGCATCATAAACTCCCCAACAATCCAAGATGTCGGCCATGCTGGGCCTGCTGTCACACTAGTTTTATGGTCGCTGTGCTAACGAAGTAATTTTTCGGAGTCCCTGTCATTTTAATGTTTTGTTTTCATTATTATTTGTTTTGGTTGTTGTTGTATTTCTAAATTTGACAGCTACAACAGCTACAATTATAGTCCGCTTTAACCTGCTTGGTCGTTTGCCATCCAACTGCTGCATTTGCATGCCGTATTCTGTGTCTGGTTAACGGCCTTTACCAGAATGGATTTCTAGTTCATTTTGGTAGCAACTTTATGATCTTGCTGCTTTCTGAACTATTTCCTGCCTCTGACTGGTCACTGACTGCTTTATTGCTATACCTGCTGTCCATGTTTGGGACGTTCTGTCTGATGCTGGGATCCAGATTTTGGGCAGCTTTGTGACTGTTTGCTGGGGTTTTGAGATGGTCCGTGGCTTTTCCCCTGGCACCAGTTTTGCTATGGATCTGGATACCTGGGAGAGTTGGTGGTTCTCCTGATATTGATTTCCCTGGAATTGTTGCGGTGGAAGATCTGACATTGGTCCGCTGGCTGCTGTCTGAGCTGCTGTTTGGGGCCTTGCCTAGGGAGAACTTGTTGGAGCAGTGAATCAGGCTGTGGAATTGACTTTTCTGGCCAAAGTACTAGATGAAAATGGCAGATTGCAGACTGGTCTGGCTGGCTATGGTGGTGGGTGCCTGGTCTTTGGGACTCCCCATGTGGATAGAGGCTACCAGTCAGAGGGCTGGTAGAAAATTTCCTCCTGTGCTTTCAGTGGCCTCCTAGTTTTTACTGGGTGGATCTGGTGGGCTGAGTAGGGTGTCTCTTTCTCCAGGACCCTTCTGTGAGCTGAGCAAGGGCCGGTAATATTTGCATCTAGCTTGTTTTCTTTCTTTCTTTCTTTCTTTCTTTCTTTCTTTCTTTCTTTCTTTCTTTCTTTCTTTCTTTCTTTCTTTCTTCTCTTTCTTTCTTTCTTTCTTTCTTTCTTTCTTTCTTTCTTTCTTTCTTTCTTTCTTTCTCTTTCTTTCTGACTGGCAAATGATTTGATCTTTAAAGGTTTGCTGCTCTTTCATCTTCCTCCAGATTAAACCTTCGTCAGGTACTGTGACCACATTCTTTTATTTTGGAGGCAGTGAGAGAGCCTCAGTGGTAATAAAGATTTATTTCAACTTTAAATTCTGTATTTATGGCAGTGAGAGTGCCATGTTTCTTCTGGGCTCATTATTCTGATAAGAGTTGGGTGAGAGCCACCCTTTGTTCTACGAACTTTTAAAGGACTTTGTAATTTTCTGAAGCAATTTATATAAAAAGGCATTGGACAGTGAGCTTTACTGGACAATAATAAATGATTTCATTTAGTGTTGTAGCTGTCTAAATTGTATTAGGTTGTTATTTTTGTGGGTTATATTTTGGTTTGGGTTGGGATTGTTTTTATATTATTGGATTTTTTCCTACTACTTGATTTGCTTATTTTTTGTAGTTTAGGGTATAAGAGGATTGTCATTAAGATTAGAGGATTGTTTTTAAGATTAGATTTATTGGATTTTATTGTTTGGGCTGGGACGTCAGTTCTCAGAATTAGTTTATTACTTCATTTAAAGTATTGTGTGTCGGGGAGGTTTAGTGACAGTCAGGCATTACTCCCCTACCACGCTCAGGGAATTATGTTCCTTTGACTGTCCCCCACTAATATTCAATACCTATTTTAGATGTCGCAATTTGGGGATATCTAGAAAGTGCAGAAGAAGGGGGAGAACTTGGCCTGGTGGGGGGGGAAGGGAAGGGAAGATAGGAGTTGTGGGGTCCAAGAGGTGCCCTGGGGCAAAATGGAGTCAGAACAGAGGCCCTCCCTGTCTTTTACCCATACCCAAAGACTCCGATGTTAGTGGGAAGGTGCTGAGGTCTTCCCCGACAACTCATCCTAGTTGGGTGGTATTATGCAATGTCAGATCTATTAAGAACAAGATGGCTATCATAGCTGATCTTGTTAGAACCACCGATCTGGCTTGCATCACCAAGACCAGGTTGGATGAAAATGCAGGCCCTGTTTTTGCTTCTGCAGTTCCGGCTGGTTTCTTGGTGATACCCCAACCAATGTTGGAACATAGGGGCAGGAGTGTGGCCATTATATTTAAATCTGAGCTGGGTGCTGTGGATGTGCCATTAGGAGGTACCAGATCCTTTGAGTATATCCTGGGAGAGAGTGTAGGTTGTGGGATACTCCTCATCTACCGTCCACCAGGAGATGGCGGAGCATTCCTACAGGAGATAGCGGACTTCATCATCAACATGGTGTTGAGATCCCTCAGATGGATAGTTCTGGGGTACTTCAATGCCTGGGTTGATGATGAACTCTCACATTTTGGTCAAAATCTCCTCTAGCTGATGACAATTCTGGGCCTTACACAGGTAGTTACCTCCTCAACCCATGTTGGGGTCAGTCATTGGATCTGATCTTTCTTTTGTGTATGGAGATAACTGATCTGGGGGTGGAATCAGTCAGTTGGTCTGACCATCACACCATAAGGTTCAGCTTCTGGGTCCCCCCCAATAGGTCTGCCCCTACAGAGATGGTTCAGTACCGCCCATTAAGGGGAGTTACCCCTAGTGACCTATTGGCGGTACTAGACCTATCGGTTTGTTGGGTGAATGCATGAGTCCAGGTGATCTTGTATTGGCCTATATTAAGGCTGTGGGAGATGCCCTGGATAAGATTGCTCCTGTTCATGTTCGGCCCCTCACCCTTTACCCAAGGAACCCTTGGTTTGATGGTTCCTTGAAGGAGTTGAAGTGAGTTGGTCAAAGGATGGAGAGAACCTGGCAAACATCCAGCCTTGATGCTGACAGGCTTAAGCTGATAGCACACTATGATGGCTATCAGTCAGAAATCACCCGTAAGAAGGCAGAATTCCTATACAGGGAGATTTTTGCTGTGCAGAATCGACCAGCTCAGCTTTTCCAGATCATAGACAGATTGTGAAATCCAATCTGTCTTCAGCCCAGAGCAGCTTTTTCTCAGCTGAAATGTGAGGAGTTTGCTCAATTCTTAGGCAGAAAGTGGCATGCACTCGGTCTATCTGGTCAGATTTCTGCCAGCCAGAATTCACAGACATTGTGAAGATCATCCAGTCATTGTACCCAACCAGTTGTAGTTTGGATCCGGGCCCTACACCCCTTTTATTGGGATGTCTTGATGTTATCTGCCTGATCTTTGCTGAAATTGTCTGGAGGTCCTTGGAGATGGGGGTCTTTCCAGAACCCCTAAAGTAGGTGGTCATCTGACCACTCCTTAAGAAACCCTCCTGGGACCCAGACTGTCTAGCTAACTATCGACCTATGTCTAACCTGACATTTATTGGTAAGGTTACTGAAAAGGTGGTTGAACTGCAACTGGATGATTACTTTACAACTTACAAGGTCTATGATACTCTCCAGCACAGATTTAGGAAGGAGCATAGTACAGAGACTGCACTTGTCTGAGTATTGACCGAGCTTCTGATGGCTAGAGATCAAAAGGCATGTACCATTCTGTTCCTCCTTGATCGGTCTGCAGCATTTGACACTGTAGACCATGGTGTGCTGCTGGAGTTCCTGCAGCTTCTTTGTGGGCTGTCTGGTACAGTCCTCAAATGATTCCATTCATTCCTTGTGGACAGGTCCCAAATAGTTGCCACCAGAATTTATTCCTCTGGCAGTCACTCTTTGCCCTGTGGGTGCTGCAGGGCTCCATTTTGGCCCCCATGTTGTTTGCAGTGTATATGCTGCCATTGGGAGACATCATCAGGTGATACTGTTTGAGTTTTTGCTGCTATGCAGATGATACTCAACTGTATATGTCCTTTATGACCAGACAAAATTATGCACGCTCTGTGCTAAACAACTGCCTTACCGAACCTGGATGAGTACTAGCTGGCTGAGACTGAATCTGGACAAGACAGAAGTGTTGGTAGTGGACCCTGGTCATCCGGGGATGGGTATGAGGGCTGGACAGGTATCAGGTCTTTTGATCGATGGCATACAGCTCATTACCTCAGACCGAGTGCATAACCTTGGCGTTATTTTTGATGATGGCCTGACACTAAAATCTCAGATGTCGGCTGTCAGTAAATCCTATTTTTACCATCTGAGAAATATCGCCTGGGTGAAACACTTGGTTCCTCCAGATGATCTCCCAACATTGGTTCATGCCTTCATCACTACTCACCTTGATTACTGTAATTTCCTCTGCCTAGGGCTTCCAGTGGTTGACATCCACCGCTTGCAGCTAGTGCAGAATGCAGCAGCCAGGCTTTTGACTGGGACTTCCAGGTCCAGTCATATTATGCTGGTGTTCCATGAACTGCACTGGCTGCCAATTCAGTGGCAGATCAACTTTAAGGTTGGTTTACTAACCTTTAAAGCCCTATATGATCAGAGACATGGTTACTTGTAAGACCTCTTGATAGCCTACTGCCTCTCCGTCCTCTCCTATCCACTGATGAGGGATTGGTAGAGATTCTCAGGGTGCGATTAAAAACATCTGGTGCCTGTGCTTTTTCTTTCTCAGCTCCAACCCTGTGGAATTCTCTGCCTTGTCGTTTAAGAGAATGCCTGACCATCGACAGGTTTAAGATGGAGTTAAAAACATATTTATTTAACTTGGCCTTCCCTAACTATGGTTAACTTGTTTTTATTCTTCTGTTTTAAAGTTATATTTATATTTGATTTTATGTGCAGCGCCTTGGTTTTGAAAGGCGCTATAAAAATGAAGCTTGATTTTATTTTATTTGAACAATGTTTAAATACCCCAATCAAAAATCCACTTTACCGTTGTTTTGACTCAAGACCCTCCAGTGCTAGTCGAGCCCGAATACAAACTTGTAGATGGCAAAATCTACACCGTACATAGTACTTCTGCACTACCGTATTATTATTTTCTTTGTTTCCTTGTTTGTGTTTTGTTTTACTTTGTCTTGTAAAGTGTTTTAATACATTGCATGAAAGATTATATATAAGAACACGGTATTGTGTAAAAGAACAAAAGCTAGAAAACAGTGATGGTAAAGATAATTGTAATAGTTTTAAGCCTTTTATTTAGTAGCTATGAACTATTTAAGGTCTTGCGTTCAGTATGTCTAAGCAAGCACAGCTAGATGGGTTGAGGTGGGATTAGATGAGGGAGTGGGAGTTAATGAGAAGCACTGGGAAGGAAAGGACAATGAAGGTAAATAACCTACACCTGCTGTAGGGAGAGATTACATCAAGAGCCAGAGAAAGTCCCAGCACTAGACAAAATGATAGTATTTGAAAGAGAGTAAGAGGTTATGAGGTCCTAGAGATGGTGTGAGGGATGGGATCATAAAGAATTTAGAAAACAAAGGGTGTAAATTATGCTGCATGCAGTAGTACAGTAGTGGATGGAAAGTAAGTGGAGCTTTATTTGGAAGGTGGTAATACAGTATTTGTGTTTTAGATGCAACTAAAAAAGCATTATGCAGCATTCTGAAAAACTTGGAATTTAGATAAGAGTCTTGAAAACACCATGTCTGAGGGTGTTACAAGAGATGCATCATATATGGGCTAGGGAGGACATATTTTCCTACAAAAGCATGGACTATGAAAACTAGAAATAAGTAGTTTAACACAAGGCCAACAATTTACTAACCATAACTTATTAATGTTTATGCAGCATCTGTCTTGTATCTACTGTAGTCTGTGGACAAATATCACATCCATTTAAAACAGAGAATGTGGGTTGTAGCAAAAGATTTCCCACCTGTAAAGGGTTACTTTAGAAATTCTGCTGGCAGAAAGTTGGACTAATTTAAATCTCTGCAGCAGTATTTCTGCTGTTTCTGTCAGATTTGAAAGTATTCAGGGAAAACTAACTCAGATTGTAAGCTTTCCAAGAATGCATGGCAGCTACTAAATGCTTTATATCAGCATTTTTGTTGAAGTCCCTGCAAGGATTTTCTCCCCCATCATTATATAATCTCAGCATGGGAAAGAAAGTTTACTCACAGTAAGTTGCATTAAAAGTGTGATCTACTAATCATAATCACCTGCAAAAGAGACTGCAAATGTGTATGATGGAAGAAGATTTAGCTGAAATGGGTATTTTATTCTGCAAGTCACAGTGGAACTTTAAACAGTCCCCATTGAGAGTTGTTGGTATTCAAATGGCAGATGTTCTCCCTCTCACTTACACCACAAAGGGCAGGCACATTTTGTTGTGTGTACTGGGTTAGTAATTTTTGTCACTCTCAGAGGTACATATTTTGTGTGTCCTGTCAGTAATTTCTGTCACTCTCAGTTTTCTCTTTTCTGATTCCTGTAACCTGCCTACTTTAGATCCTTTTCAACGCATCACAGTCACATTATTAGTTCAGCAACCACATTATTAGTTGACTTAACCCTCATGTAAGTCTATATTCACTTATGGTTTCTGAGCAGAGAAGATTCCCCACAGGGAGAACAGGAGAATTCATACACTGCAGCCTTGTTCAATTACCACTCCACTGTAGAATACTGTCTCATCAGGAAGATTATTTAATTTTTTCCATTGTAAGCAAAGCATTAAGGAGAGGTAAGTAAGTGATCAGAACAAATATAAAGTGGTATTTTAAGAATTAGTATAGCTGAAAAGTACCGAAGGAGCTGCAATTCTGACATTTGTGAAACAATAACTCATATTAATTTGTTGTAATTATGCAACCCAATCAGTAATTGGAATAGTCTGCAGGTCATTAAATAGAATAGGTGTATTGTTCCATGTGATTTTTTTTTTTTTTTTTACACAAGAAAAAGGAGGTAATACATGGCATGAGATAAATTGATTCTTCCAGGGATGTGGAGAGGAAGATTCTTTGAAGGCCTGAGGATGCTTGTCTCAGTTAGATTGCAGGTACTACTTACCTCTCCTTAATGCTTTGCTTACAATGGAAAGAATTATATAATCTACCTGATGTATTGTTTTATTCTTTGTATTTGTTTAATTCTTAAGACTTCACTAATACATTGTATGATCTTGTTCTATAGCCATTCCATCCCATTTGAAAAATTTAAATTCACCTTATTTGGTTACAAAATTACAAGCAAGCCAGGAAACCAAGCAGTAAATCCGCCTCATAGAAATACTTTACATACCATATGCTTGTAGCAGTGCATTTTAACAAGCATATGGTATGCAAAGTATTTCTAGGAGGAGGATTTATTGCTTGGTTTCCTGGCTTATTTGTAATTTTTTAACCAAATAAGATGAACAGAGGCCTCATTTAGTCATTAGCGGAAGCCCCCCCAGCAATAAGTAAAAAATGCAAATCAGTCAGACAAATGTTAGTGCCCTCAAATGGGGTTTGCACCTGCTAACATGCTGGCTTGTGGCACCATGTAGTCCAGGTCATGGCATACTCCCAGTTGCGTGGGGCTACACTATGAGCAGAACTGGAAGAAGATGGCACTGCTGCTGTAGTGTTCTCCCTACCCACCAACCATCACTTTAAGGCCCACTTCTTGCAGGCTATTAATCCAATTTTTAATTTCCATTCTCCTAATCTCTTTGGTGGTCCAGTGGCCCCCACACACTCCCCAAGCCATTATTTGCCCCTAAAGTCCATTTGAACCCTACCCCATCCCCAGTCACTGTTATAGCTCAAAATTTCCATGAACTTCGTATTCCCATGCAATACCAGTTTCTTCTCACTTGGGATTCATTCCTGAATTCCACACTGTGTTCCCTCCCAGAGCTAAGCCAAGTCTGCCCCATTAAATCAACTACTTATCTCAAGTGAGAACATGTAAACAATACCAGACATGATCAATGATGGTAGCTGGTCCTTTGGAGTCTCAACCTCAACTATCCTGACACCCAACATCCACATTATACAATAGCATTCAAGTTTAGTAATCAGTAGGGGAATAAGGTTCAGGTTCATGTTATGTGCACCTGTAGTGTTGCTGTTATGACTATTCAATTAAAAACAGCACAACGTGTCTGTTAAGGACTCCATCAGGATCTGTTCTATCAATACGTCCTTAATATGCGGGTTGCACAGTACTTATGAAATTGCAGTTGAGACTAAAGGACATGTCCTTAAAGGCATTATTTCCTACCTATGCAGTGTCATTACCAAGCAGGTTTCAATGTACAACCAGTTGTAGCAACACGTTTTCTTATAGTTCTTTAACATGAATTCAGTGCAAGTTTATGTTAAAGTTACTTCTATAAAAGCCAGTTTAGCATTGTACTGACACATTATTTATATGTAAGGAATAGCACACACTGAAGTTTCCAGGCATTCTCTGATAATAGTTGAGTACCTAGAGGCCAGTGGAGCACATGACCCAAGGCAGCATGGGTTCACAGCAGGAAGGTCATGTCAGACGAATCTAATAGATTTCTTTGACTGGGTGACCAAAGTAATAGACCAGGTAGGGGCTGTGGACATGGCCTACTTAGACTTTAGCAAGGCATTTGACACAGTCCCACACAAAAGATTAATAGTCAAATTAACCAGCCTGGGAGTGGGTCCTAGGGTGGTAGCCTGGGTAAAACATTGGCTGCATAACAGGACACAGAAGGTAATTGTAAATGGAGTCCACTCTGAAGAAAGAGGGTTACTAGTGGGGTACCACCGAGTTCAGTATTGGGTCCAGTCCTTTTAATGTCTTCATCAGTGACATTGCAGAGGACTGGAAGGAAAGTATGCCTTTTGCAGATGACACAAGATCTGCAACAGGGTTGATACACAAGGAGGCATGGAAAGGATGAAAAGGGACTTGGCAAGGTTGGAGGAATGGTTAGAAGTATGGCAGCTAAGGATTCAATGCAAAGAAGAGCAAATAATGCACCTGGGAAACAAGAACCCAGGGAAGAATACACAATGGATGGGAGGTAGTAACAACAACAAAAAGGAAAGGGACCTGGGGTAATCATATCAGATGACCTTAAGGTTAGCAAGCAATGTGAGAAGGCAGTAGGAAGGGCTGGGGGTATACTGGGATGTATAGGGAGAGGCATCAGCAGCAGAAAACAGGAAGTTGTTATCCCTCTGTACGGACAGTTGGTGAGACCCCATCTGGAGTACTGTGTCCAGTTCTGGAGACCCCATCTCCGCTAGGACATAAACAGGATAGATGTAGTCCATAAGAGAGCAACTAAAATGGTGCAGGGTCTGCAAGAGAAGCCGTATGAGGAGAGACTAAATGAGCTTAATATGTATACCCTTGAGGAAAGAAGGGAGAGGGGACATGATAGAAACTTTTAAGTACTTCAGTGGAATCAGCAAAGTCCAAGGGGGTAGCATCTTTCAGAAAAAGAGACTTGCAAGAACAAGGGGACACAATTTAAAGATAGAAGGAGGGCGGTTCAGGGGCAATGGGAGGAAGTATTATTTCACAGAGAGGGTAGTGGATGCATGGAACAGCCTTCCTGAGGAGGTTGTGGGGTCTAAAACTGTGGGAGAATTCAAGAATGCATGGGACAGACATAAGGCAATTCTTGTGGGGTGTAGGAAGAAATAGGCTGTTGGTTAACTAGGATCTGCGGGCCTATCCTGTATGTAGGGAAATGGGCAGACTAGATGGACCAAGCGGTCCTTATCTGCCATCAAAGTCTATGTTTCTATGTTTCTATACAGATTCCTTAGGTATGTTGTGAGGCAAGAGGCTTATGCTGAGTGCCTTCATCCACCCTTGTAGTCCATATAGTAGCATGACAGAACACCTCAAAGAGTATTTCTCTAGTTATAAATATGTGCTAAATAGATTTTTGAAGTGTAAACAGTCATTTAGTTCCGAACTGTCAGGGTGTTCTCTTATAACCAGTCAGCCAATCAGATCACTAGGGATTTCATTACCTATTTTATAAATATGTTTATTACAAAGACAAAGAACCTCTGTGCGTAAACACTGAGGCAAGGGTTACCCCAAAGGGCATTTGGCTGGGAAGCCAAGTTTCAAGAAAATACAAAATCACACATGCCCCCACAATGCAAAGCATCACGGGCTGCATATGCAAATCACCACAGAATGTTATGCTGGTCCAACTTTAAGCAGAACTGCATGGTGCCAAAAGGCCTCTCACACAGTTTGCAAAGGGTGCTAACAGAAGACATAGACACGTGTTTCATCCTACCAAGACTCATCAGTATGCCTGCCTGTGTAACACCCCAGTGGAATGGACCAGCTACCCCTAAGGCAGTGTGCCTGGGATATATTGTGGTGAACCCATTAAAATAAAAAAACATTTAAAAGACAAAGAACCTCTGTGTGTAAACACTGAGGCAAGGGTTACCCCAAAGGGCATTTGGCTGGGAAGCCAAGTTTCAAGAAAAAACAAAATCACGCATGCCCCCACAATGCAAAGCATCACGGGCTGCATATGCAAATCACCACAGAATGTTATGCTGGTCCAACTTTAAGCAGAATTGCATGGTGCCGAAAGGCCTCTCACACAGTTTGCAAAGGGTCCTACCAAGACTCATCAGTATGCCTCGTCCGTGTAACACCCCAGTGGAATGGACCAGCTACCCCTAAGGCAGTGTGCCTGGGATATATTGTGGTGAACCCATTAAAATAAAAAAACATTTAAAAGACAAAGAACCTCTGTGCGTAAACACTGAGGCAAGGGTTACCCCAAAGAGCATTTGGCTGGGAAGCCAAGTTTCAAGAAAATACAAAATCACGCATGCCCCCACAATGCAAAGCATCACGGGCTGCATATGCAAATCACCACAGAATGTTATGCTGGTCCAACTTTAAGCAGAATTGCATGGTGCTGAAAGGCCTCTCACACAGTTTGCAAAGGGTGCTAACAGAAGACATAGACACGTGTTTCATCCTACCAAGACTCATCAGTATGCCTCGTTTGTGTAACACCCCAGTGGAATGGACCAGCTACCCCTAAGGCAGTGTGCCTGGGATATATTGTGGTGAACCCATTAAAATAAAAAAACATTTAAAAGACAAAGAACCTCTGTGCATAAACACTGAGGCAAGGGTTACCCCAAAGGGCATTTGGCTGGGAAGCCAAGTTTCAAGAAAATACAAAATCACGCATGCCCCCACAATGCAAAGCATCACGGGCTGCATATGCAAATCACCACAGAATGTTATGCTGGTCCAACTTTAAGCAGAATTGCATGGTGCGGAAAGGCCTCTCACACAGTTTGCAAAGGGTGCTAACAGAAGACATAGACACGTGTTTCGTCCTACCAAGACTCATCAGTATGCCTCGTCTGTGTAACACCCCAGTGGAATGGACCAGCTACCCCTAAGGCAGTGTGCCTGGGATATATTGTGGTGAACCCATTAAAATAAAAAAACATTTAAAAGACAAAGAACCTCTGTGTGTAAACACTGAGGCAAGGGTTACCCCAAAGGGCATTTGGCTGGGAAGCCAAGTTTCAAGAAAAAACAAAATCACGCATGCCCCCACAATGCAAAGCATCACGGGCTGCATATGCAAATCACCACAGAATGTTATGCTGGTCCAACTTTAAGCAGAATTGCATGGTGCCGAAAGGCCTCTCACACAGTTTGCAAAGGGTGCTAACAGAAGACATAGACACGTGTTTCGTCCTACCAAGACTCATCAGTATGCCTCGTCTGTGAAACACCCCAGTGGAATGGACCAGCTACCCCTAAGGCAGTGTGCCTGGGATATATTGTGGTGAACCCATTAAAATAAAAAAAACATTTAAAAGACGAAGAACCTCTGTGCGTAAACACTGAGGCAAGGGTTACCCCAAAGGGCATTTAGCTGGGAAGCCAAGTTTCAAGAAAATACAAAATCACGCATGCCCCCACAATGCAAAGCATTGGGTGTTACACAGACGAGGCATACTGATGAGTCTTGGTAGGACGAAACACGTGTCTATGTCTTCTGTTAGCACCCTTTGCAAACTGTGTGAGAGGCCTTTCGGCACCATGCAATTCTGCTTAAAGTTGGACCAGCATAACATTCTGTGGTGATTTGCATATGCAGCCCGTGATGCTTTGCATTGTGGGGGCATGCGTGATTTTATATTTTCTTGAAACTTGGCTTCCCAGCCAAATGCCCTTTGGGGTAACCCTTGCCTCAGTGTTTACGCACAGAGGTTCTTTGTCTTTTAAATGTTTTTTATTTTAATGGGTTCACCACAATATATCCCAGGCACACTGCCTTAGGGGTAGCTGGTCCATTCCCCTGGGGTGTTACACAGATGAGGCATACTGATGAGTCTTGGTAGGACAAAACACGTGTCTATGTCTTCTGTTAGCACCCTTTGCAAACTGTGTGAGAGGCCTTTCGGCACCATGCAATTCTGCTTAAAGTTGGACCAGCATAACATTCTGTGGGGATTTGCATATGCAGCCTGTGATGCTTTGCATTGTGGGGGCATGTGTGATTTTGTTTATTACAATGCTAGTTATGTGACTTTGTAAAACCTCTGCTCCCACTCACCCCATCCCCCATCCACCTGGGATGAACTCCAGCTCAGTATGCCTTTCCCAGTCACCACATTTTAAATAAAATGTAAACAAAATATATATAAACTACTGGTCTGTAATTATTGAAAACTCAGCAAACAGTTAGTTTCAAATACAGTTGGTAGATCAATGGAAATTAAAACAGTTAGCTCCACTCTATCATTCATCATGAGGTGCAATATGAAGTGCTAAAAGGTTATGGAGCCCAATATATTTGTTCTGTGTGATAGGTTAAACAGGGGTGTGAACAGCTACCCTATTGAATCTCCATACTTTATGGCTGTACACAAAGTTTCAGGTTTCTCTTACTTACAGGGGGAAGGAGTCCTCATTGTGAATAAGTTGCAATGCAAACAAGTCTGTTTGCCGTTGGTAGGCAAAATCCAGGTTCATGCCTACTAACATAATGGGTGATGGTACACACAGAGGTCTAGGCATTGCATGATTCTAGTAGCATGGTACAATGTCATGTAAGCTATCACCACAGACATCCCCACCCACCCACCATGAACCTTTTAGCTTACTTGTGAGTCAAAGTAAACTGAGAACTGCAGGCTGTTCATCCTGATGTAAGTGCTGTGCAAGGTCCTGGAATCCACTATCAAGGATCAAGGGAAAAATATTGGATCACTTTATTAAGACAGAGCTTATTGTCTCTTTTATTTTATTTTTATTTTATTTAAACAGCAGTTGGAAAACCTTTGAGCCATAGGCTCATTTACAAAGGTACCTTGTCACAGTAAGACAAACCAAAATACACAGTATAGCAGTACAACACATAGGTATAACAGTAAATTAAGACATAGATACAAACAAGCTGGTACAGGTAGGATGGATGCAAACAATACCAGAGTTATGTTGTCCTTAGCAGCTTAGTAATAAGCTTTGTCATAAGTATTGCGTCTGGCTTTGACTAGCGGCAGTTACAGCATCGGTGTTAATAAGGTAGTTACGTAAGGAAGTTTTGAAGCACGATATAGTTGGAGCTTAGGAGATGGAGGGGCAGTGTGTTGAACCAGGAGGGGCCCTAAAGCTGAAGGCTCTTTGGCCGTGAGAGGTCCTAGCTCTAGGGATAACAAGAGAGGTTTTCCCAGAGGTCCAGTATGAACTAGTGGGACAGAGAAAGCGTATGGTGGTGGTCAATCCTGGTGGGGAAAGCCAGGAGGGTCTTTTTTGTATGAGGGTAGGTAAGATATTTGAGGCACTCGTCGAGATCAAGTACCAGCCTTTGCATACAGTAGACAGGTGTGTGTCATCCTAGGTGCTCCAGTAATTAACCTGCAGGCCTTATTCAGAGTAGTGCGAATTTTATGGTGTGGTCTGATCAGCAGCACCATACACCGGCAGTCCATAGTCCACTAGGGACAGGATAGAGGAGGTGACTGCGAGGTCAAGAGCCTCCGGGAGGCAGTGTTTATACCAATGTAAGATGCCCAATCGGATATTAGTGGCAGTGACTAGGGCAGCGATGTGTCCATGGAAGGAGAGGAAGGGGTCAAATGGATCCTTAGGTATTTATAGGAGCAAACTTGTTCGAGTGGGAATGAGGACCCAGAGTGAATGAGGAGTTTGAAGTTGCAGGACTTGTTTTGGGGATGAGAGAAGAACATAGTTTTTGTTTTTTTAAGATTTATCACCAATCTATGTTCCTTGAACCAGCCCTCGGCTTCAGTGAAGGACTTCTGCAGCGAGTCCTGGAGGGCAATAGGGTTACGACTTGAGGCAAAGATGACTGCATCATCAGCGTACAATAGAATGTTCCCCGAGCAAGAGTGTGGAAGGGTGTTAAGGTAAAGGGAGAATAGTAAGGGGCCCAGAATGGAGCCCTGGGGAACCCCAGAAAAGATGGGACAGATGTCTGAGCAGGTCCCATTAATTTTTACACGCTGTGAGTGGTCAGACAGATAACTGGTGCACCAGGAGATAGGTCCAGCAGAAAAACCAGAGAGACTAAGGGCATCAAGAAGGAGGGGGTGGGAGACAGTGTCGAAAGCTTTCGAGAGGTCAATGAAGACAGCACCAGCCAGAGAACCAGTGTCTAAGGAGGAGTGGAGAAAGTTGGAGAACTCTAGGAGGGCTGTGTTGGTACTGTGGCCCACTCGGAATCCATGTTGCTCAGGACAAAGGACATTGTAGGTGGAGAGGTAGTCAGAGATTTGAGAGGCCATCACTTTTTCCAAGGCCTTGGAGACAGGAGAGAGAATGGAGATCGGTCGATAGTTTCCAGCCACAGTCCTATCACCACCTTTAAAGATAGGGGTGACAGTGGTGACTTTCCAGGCAGTTGGAACCTTCCCCAGGCAAAGAGAGTGGTTGATGAGGCATGTGATCGGGGTAAGGACTGTGTCTAAGACCAGCCGTAGGATACACGGATCCCGGGTGTCACTGCCCGTACTATTACTCTTGAGAGCAGTGACAAGGTGCGGCCTAAGTTCTTGGGCAGAAACACGGCGGAGGAGAAAATAAGGGCGAGAAAGATTAACATGGTTTTATGAAAGAGCACATAATGCCAAAATAACCTGATCTCCTTCTTCAAGGAGTTGACCATGGAGATGAAAAGGGGTAAGGCAGTAGACCTAGACTATTTGGACTCCAGAGAGGGAAGCCTTTAACACTGTGGTGAATTATAAGCTTCTGACCAGTGTGCACTAGTGTGATGTGCACAAGGTATTGCATACTCATGGAGTTCTAACTGGCATGGGGGGGGGGCAGGAAACAGAGGATTGTGGTTGTTTGGCACTGCTCCAACTGAAGAGCGGTACTAAATTGCATCCCACAGAGATCAGTGCTGGGGCCAGTGCTGTTGAACATTTTCATTGACAGAAACATAGAAACAAAGAAGTTGACAGCAGATAAGGACCACAAGGCCCATCCAGCCTGCCCGTTTCTTTTTCTACCTTATGAATGTGCCATTGGCTTTGCTCTGTCAATGTCTTATCTATTCACACTCATCTGTATTGCTCCCTTATGCATATCCCATGCCTGTTCGAAGCCCTACACTGTATTCATATCTACCACTTCCCGAGGTTCACCGTTCTATGCATCCACCACCCTTTCTGTGAAAAAGAACTTCCTCACATTACCCCTTAATTGGCCCCCCTCTAATCTCATGCTGTGTTCTCTTGTTCTGCTATTTTTCTTATATTGAAACGTTAGACTCTTTCACCTTGTTAATGCCCTTAAGGTGTTTGAATGTTTCAAACATATCACCTCTCTCCCTCCTTTGCTCTAGGGTATACCTATTGAGCTCTGTTAATCTGTCCTGATATGTTTTCTGTTGCAGTCCCTGCACCATTTTATTTGCCCTTCTCTGGACTGCCTCAATTTGGTTAATGTCCTTGTGAAGGTGTGGCCTCCAGTACTGCAAGCAGTTCTCCAGATGAGGCCTAACCAGTGTCTTGTAAAGAGGGATTATTACCTCCCTCTTCCAACTTGTGATGCTCCTACTAATACACCCCAACATCCCTCTAGCCTTACCTATTGCTTTAGTGGTCTGCTTGGATGATTTCAGATTATCGGTGATGGTGACGCCAGAGTCTCTTTCTTCCCTTGTGACTGCCAGCAACTCCCCTCCCAGCCTATAGGTGGCTTCAGGATTTCTCTTCCCTATGTGCATGATCCTGCACTTCTTTGCGTTAAACCCCAGTTGCCACTCTTCCAACCATTTTGCCAGTTTATCCAGATCTCTTCTCATTCTGCCCACCCCATCTGGATCATTTACTCTGTTGCAGATCTTGGTGCCATCTGCAAACAGACTAACCTTACCATCCAGTCCATCTGCAATGTCACTGATGAAGATATTGAAGAGGACTGGCCCCAGAACTGATCCTGAGGAACCCCACTTGTGACTTGCATCTCTTCTGGCTGTATACCATTTGCCATGACTCTCTGTTTTCTGCACGTCAATCAGTTTGCCATCCAGTTGACCAACATCTGACCCACCCCAAGCCTACCCAGTTTATTAATCAATCTTCTATGTGGAACAGTATCAAAAGCTTTGCTGAAGTCAAGGTAGGTGACATCAACTGCTGCCCCTTGGTCCACCACTCTGATTACCCAGTCAAAGAAATCTATGAGATTAGTTTGACAGGACCTTCCTTTTGTAAACCCATGGTGTCTTGGATCCTGTGTTCCTATGGATTCCAGGTGTTGCACTATCCTTTCCTTAAGGATTGTCTCCATAATCTTGCCCACTACTGAGGTTAGACTGCTAGTCTGTAGTTTCCTGCCTCCTTCTTGCTACCACTGTTGTGGAGTGAGACCACATGAGCCCTTCTCCAGTCTTCTGGGACCTCTCCTGTGCTCAGAGACTCACAAAACAGTTCTGCTAATGGTTCTGCTAGTTCCACCCTTAGCTCCTTTAGTACCCTGGGATGTATGCCATCAGGTCTCATTGCCTTGTCTACCCAGAGTTTATCAAGCTGTTGTAGGACCCTTTCTTTTGTGAAGGGACTAGTGCACACCTCCCTCCCCCCTGTGTCCATTGTGCTGAGCTGTGGGCCCTGCCCTACCTTCTATTCAGTAAATACTGAGCAGAAGTATCTATTTAGGATAGATGCTTTTACATGGTCCTCCTCCTCCTCACATGCCCCTTATCACCTTTGATCTTAGCAATACCCTCTCTGGACTTTCTCCTTTCACTAATGTATCTATAGAAAGTGTTGTCACCTTCTTTTATTGTTTGTGCTAGTGTTTCCTTGGTTTGGTCCTTTGCCTGCCTTACTGCCTTCCCTGCTTCCCTTAGGGAAGTTTGGTATGCCTCCCAATCTTCATCCTGCTAAGTTCCCTTATATTTCCTGAAGGCCAGCCTTTTGGCTCTGACCTTTTCTGCTACTGTGTTTGAGAACCAAAGTGGTTTCCTTCTTCTTTTGCACTTCCTTTTCTCACTAACAGAATGGGATGTTGCTTCAAGTATTGCATCTTTAATGCTTGCCCACTTTGCCTTTACCCCCTCACCTGTATTTCTCTGTTGGCCATCTTATCAAAGTCAGCTCCTCTGAAGTCCCATATTTTTGCCTTGGAATGGGATGATTTTATTCTAGTGGCCAAATTGAACCATACCATGTGATGGTTACTGGCACCCAGGTGACCTTCTACCTGGAGATCTGTGATCCTTTCCCTGTTAGTCAGTACTAGAACTAGGATAGCCCTGTCTCTTGTGGGTTGTTGTACCAGTTCTTTGAGGCCCTCCACCTGCAGGGAATCCACCATGTGTCTAGTTCTGGCAGATGTCCCTGCTGGTATTGTCCAATCTGTATCTGGCATGTTGAAGCCTCCCATTATCAGAACCTCCCCTTTAGCTGTCATGTTTTGTATATCTTCTAACAGTAATGTGTCTATGTCCTCCCCCTGGTGTGGAGGTCTGTACACAATCCCAGTTCATATGGCTGTCCCATTTCCTGTTTCCAGGGTGACCCACAGTTATTCTGGCTCTTTATGTATTCTGAATTTCTGTAGCTTTGATATTTTCATTGACATAAGGGCCACTCCACCCCCCTTTTGCACCTCGGTCTCTTCTGAACAGTACACTAGCCAGGTACTGAAGTCTCCCAAGTGTGGTTACTGGTAAACCATGTCTCGTGAATGGCTACTATGTCCAGTTTAGCCTCTATCATTATTGCCTGCAGGTCTGGGATCTTGTTTCCCAGACTGCGAGCAGTTGAGTACATGATTTTCCATTGGCCAGATTTCAGTGTGTTAGTTGTTGGGTGAGGTCTGACATTTCCCCTGTGCATCGTATGGGGAGCCGGACTTTTTTCTTTACCTGATGATGCAAATGAACTACAAACATGCTGAACTCCTGTTTGACCACTAGCTGAGGGGGGAAAGTGTTCTTCCCATTCAACGTATCGGGTGCTGCACCCCTCTCCCCATTTGCTAGTTTAAATATTCTGCAAAGACGTCAAACTTCTGCCCCAATGCATTGACTCCCTGCTTAGTCAGATGCAGTCGATCAAATTTAAAGAACTTTCACTCCCAAAACTGTTGCCAGTTCCCTACAAATTTGTGTCCTTTTTCCTGGCACCAGCCCTTGAGCTACATGTTTAGCTCCCCCATCTCCCCTTCTCTGATGTTATGTCCATCTGCCCCCCTCTCCCAGACTGGCAGGATCTCAGAGAAGGAGATGCCGGATGAAATGGATGATAGTTTGTCACCCAGCCTGGTCAGGTGTTCCTTGGTTCCCACAACTCACCGTCTGGTGAGATCGTTCGTCCCTATGTGTACCAGAATGTCAAAGTTTTCTCCTGCTTCCTGAACAGTTTTAGCAATGCGGTCAGTGTCTCTCCACACTGATGTACCTGGGAGACATCTGACTATTACCCCTGGCTGGAGATACGTATCAACTCCCCGAATCATGGAGTCTCCTATGATCAGAAGTGTTTCGGATTTCCTTTTTGCTTTTTTTGTTTTGGTTCCTGTTTTGGGTGAGTTTTGTTTTGCTAGCTCCTGTGCTGCAGTGTACTGCTCTGCAGTGTCCTCTGCCCCTTTGTTTGATTTCGGAGATAGAGGCAGATACCTGTTTGTAGTTTTTATATGGTTTGTGGTGGTGATATGTTGGAGAGCACCGACACTATGGAAACTGAAGTCTCTGGAAGACTGTTAAAGTTTGCTAATGAAAGTAAGCTGCTCATAATGAGGGACTCCCTTAAGGATGAAGACTGACATCAGGAGGCCCTGAACAAGCTGGGCATGTGTTCAGTCACACTTACTGCCTAGAAGACTGGAGGAATGCCTAGGTGCATAAAAAGAGGATGACCAGAAAAAATAATGTTGCCACTTTACAATGCCCTGGGCAGTCCTGCTGAAGTACTGTATATGGTTCTGGTATCTGCAATACAAACAAGACATTGAGACACAGAAGTTTGATGGGTGCAATGCAGGGTCACCAAAATGATCATACTCAAGGGTATGAAAAGTTCAAGCAGAAGGAGATGTTTAATCTGGCCTATTGCAGTAGGATGCAGGGACATGCTCTAAAGCTTAGCAGTGGTACATTTAATGATTAGTGAACCTATGGAACAGCCTACCATAGAAAGAAATGGCTATGAAAACAGTACAGACTTTTGAGCTAAGCCTAGGCACATTTCTGCTTAGCAATGAAATTACAGGGTACTATTAGTAGGACACCAGGTGGGAAATCCCTATAAATTAGTATATGCTTGCACAGCACACTCTTTTGTCCTTACTAAGGAGGTGCGGGGAACAGATAGATCTCAATAGTGCACAGTGGCCTTGAAGAACTATGTTACTACTACTATGTGTTGTGCAGGAGATATTGTTATAGTGTATAGTGAAATGTTGTTGTTCACTGAAATCTAGCACTCTCAAAATGTTGTTCTGCTGCACTAGTGACGTCCGTAGTGCAGCAGAACCAAAAAGTGACGTCCGCAGGACAGCAGAATGAACTGCGGACATCACATATGGTGTCCTTGAGCAGCAATCTGACAGTTAGTCTTATTTTAAAAAGAAAGATGTAGTATTTTTTTTTTTTGAGGCAATGACTTTCCACTATACACTATACAGAACAGTGCATGCATACCATTTAACGGCAGAACTGTTCCTTCACCTTGTTGGTACTATGACGACTGATTACCTCTCGAGCTGTGCTCTTGAGGTAATCTGTCGTCATAGTACCAACTCAGTGAAAGAATAGCCCTGTTGTTAACTGGTACTCATGCACTATCCTATATATCTTTTTGGAACAACTTGTATCAATGATCCTTCAAGCTGACTATCTCTTGAGAGTTCCTCTTTTTGTGGTTTGGACTGAGTCAGTGGAAGCCTTCTCTTTTAGAAAGTGCTTTTACCTCATGCCATGGATTTATTTTACCTGAAATAATGTAAATACTAGTTATTGATTCTCTGTTAAAGATGCATACTTACTACAACTGGACATGATTCTTTCACAGAGCAGATATAATACAAAGAAAATCATTTACTGGAGAAACAAAAATGGTAAACAGTTGTCAAGTTAGTATTTGTTCTCTTATCCTGGTATTGATGTTTGATCTAGGGCTCCTGATCCTTTAGTGAAGATTCATTCAATCAGATTTGGATCTTTACTGTTGAAGCAAGCTGTTGGTTAACTAGGATCTGGAGCTTATCTGTTAGGTAGGAAAATGGGCAGACTAGGTGGGCCAAGCTGTCCTTATCTGCCATCAAATTCTATGTTTCTATGTTTCTATGTCATTGTTCAGACTCTGTTATACTGTTTACCACCCCATCTGTTGCTGTATACCCCATACACAAATGATTGGTCAGAGCATCCTGCTTCTCCATAGCCATCTGACAAAGATGATCATTTCTACATATTATTGCATGTATACCATTTTTATGAATTCTTTTCCACCCTTTCTGAATTATATTACAGTATATTGTGTTATTTGTTTCTTATGCCCCATACCTCCCCAAAATGTTCTCGGCTCGGTATGGCTTTCCTGATCAAGTATTTTCACTCAATCAATCAGCCAATATTATATTGCCTCATTGAGAACTTAACTGAGACCAGTTGCTTCATAGCTGGCCATCCTTTACTTTCAATGGCTTTCAGAGTAAAGAGGGTGCCTTGGAAACTAAATTTTAGATGGACTTTAGCTCTGTAGTAACATCAATATGTGAGTTAATTTAACAGATCAAAAGCCTTTCATCTATCTTGCTTACATTTAATGTTATCATATTAAAATACCTTCAGGAAAGTAATAAACAAGAAATCCAGACAGGTCATGCCGAGGTGGACATGGAGGGCATATCAGGAAAAGATGAGGGCAGCAAACAGGGCATTGTGGCAGGCACAGTCAGGGAGTGAGCTTAGGTTAGAAGAGAGAGAAGAAAGAAGGTGATGAGCCAGCATTTCATTATATATGGGAGCAATGCAGAGCTAAGGAATGAGTAGTCAGGCTAAAGAAGAGGAAGGGAGATGTAGAGGATTACAAGGATAAAGCAAATATGCTGAGTGATTATGTCTATTTAGTGTTTACAGTGAAGGATTGGGGCTCACTGTCAGACTGCAATGGGAGTGGGAGACCACTGACAAGTACTAACATTGAGACCATCACGGCATAGAGGGTGCTAAAAGGCCTACTGCTGAATAAATAGATGGGCCTTAATGGTATGAACTTGTAAGTGTTACAGGAGATGTAGCATGTCCTGGCTGAATCACTGGGGTATCTTTTCAATTACTATCAGGAAAAGGGGGTAGTGTGGTAGGACTGGGGGGTGCAAATATGGTCCCTCTACCTAAGAGTGGGAGCCAAGATGAATTAAGCAACTATAGACCATCTAGTCTGACATCTATAGTGGGGAAACTACTTGAACCTATAATTAAGAAAAGAATAGTGGTTACTGACCTGCAGGATTCTAGGCCTATCAGTGGGAAAGTGTGCCTAACAAATCTGATTGAATTCTATGATATGGTGACAAAGGACATGGATGTTGTCAAGCAGTTGATGTCTTGTACCTAGACCTCTGCAGTGCCTTTGAGTCTGTCCCACATATGATATTGATAACGAAGTTGGGTGACCTGGTAGAGGAGGACAGGATTATGAGATGGGTGAAAATTAGCGTAGTGGAAGGACTCAGAGGGTTGTCCAAAGTTGAAAACCCTCAGAAAAAAGGGAAGTAATGAGCAGAGTACTACAGGGATCAGTTCTTATTGGTTTTAGGACTTGCCCTCTTTAACATATTCATTTGTGATATAAGGGAGAGGGTTCAGGGAAAGATACACATTTTCCTGATAACACAAAGAACTGTGGGACAGTTGATCCTGAGGAAGGGATGGGACCAAAAACAAAGAGCTGAAAAATTGGGACATGTAGTCGAGGGTGTGGCAGCTGAAAATTAATGTGAAAAAGTGCAACGTAAAGCACAAAAGGGCCAAGAACCAGAGAATCATGTATGGGATGAATCAATATTTTGTACAGTATAATTTTATTTTTGGTGCCATGCTGAATACCACAATATGCTTTAAAGATCAAAAGATTGAATCTTCTGTGATGATAAATTGATAGCAGTAGACTTAGATATATAAGCAATGTTTCATACTGATATATCAGTGATAAAACAGACAACACAAGTACAGTCACATAATAATACAGTAGGTATAATAGTCACAAACACTGTGATAGCAGTTACAAAACATGTATTAACAGTTGAAGCCTATGTTGTTTCATTAATGTTGGCAGACCACACTTCCTTGAGGAGACTGTTCAAGAAGACAAGAGCATGAAAGCTAAACACTCTGCTAATAATGGGGGGCATGTTAGTGGAGAAATCTCTTTTTTTTCTGTTTGCCACTGTAGTATGTTCAGTTCAGTTCAATTTATTGATCAACCATGATGGTGCGAACATCCAGATTATTTCAGTATACAATCAACAGTTAAAAAGGTCAGAAAACTATATAAAAAACAAACAATAAAGTTTAAAAACATTCAAAGGTTCACACGTGTTCATATGTACAATCGGAGAATATATTACAATTGTTTGATATCAAAGCCACAATAAGTGCCATGTTTCACTGAGCTTTCAAGTTTTGATTATTTGCTATCCCAAATATTTTCTTTTTGATTCTGATGGCAGATGCAAGAAATGTAGAAATTGTTTCTGCATCTTCTTTTAATTGAGGGTGAAGCAAAATGAAAACCCAGTCATAATTTAAATTTGCATACATTTTTAAATGATCCAATAAGTATTGATGTCTTAACTTTGCACATAGGGGACAGATCGTAATTATGTTTCAAAGCTTCAGAAAAGCACATATTACAGGGGCAAAGATTGTTTATAGGATTTGTTTTATCGCTGCCATAATTTAATCTTTTATTGTATTACGTATATTGTGAATTGATGAGTTCAAATCTGGCCCATGTTAGTACTTTCCTGTGTTCTGGCTAGAGAGGAAAAGTTAAATAGTTCTCCAGTGAATGAATCATCAATCTTATTTCCCTTAAACCACAAAGCACATTTTTGGTTTCTAATTATTTTCATGTCAGTGATTTTTGCATATTGAATCAATTTCTGTTTAATCCAATCTCCACCTTATCATAAGGAGATCATACTATTTTTCTTATAATCATTCCATAAATGTCCAATCCTCATCTTATTTAAAATTTTCATCAAAGAGGCAAGCCATAAGGAACTAAGCCCTTCCTCCAACCAGTTTACATTTTCTAAGAGACACTTCTTTGGAATGTTATTTTTATTGTTGTTTATTATTTTGGGACAGTAAGATATTAATGCAAGGTCCCTGAAAGATTTGATAGAGATTCTTCCTAATTCTGCCCGGGCTATTGTGTTAAAAGTAGAGTTGGGAACTTTCAGCAGTACTTTATAAAAATTAGATAATGTTTTTTCTAAGTTCTCATTATTTGCATAACCCCATACTTCAGCTCTGTATAGGAGTCGGGGTGTAATTTTGCTTCCCCTGCTTTCATAGCCAGGATAATTGAGCTCCCTCCCTACTGATGATTAAACTTCAAAAGTGCTTTAGTTAATAATTTTGCTTTCATGGTTTGTTCCCCAGTATGCTGAGACCAGTTAGTCGACGAAGTAAATTTTACTCCTAAGTAGCAATATTCCCCTACGACCTTGATTTTTTTCAGACCCAATGGTAAATTTAAGTTTATTGTAATTTTTGAGATTGTTTCCAAAAATTATGACTTTGTTTTTTTAATATGTATTCAAGGTAATTACTCTTTTGGTAAAATTCATTAATTTATTTTTGTAATCCAACCTTTGTAAGTGCAAACATGACACAATCGTCAGCATATGCCAATAAGTGTATTGGTAGTTTATCAATTTTTGGGGAATACAACAAATCCTTATCACTATAGTCTAATAAATTATTAATATAAATGTTGAATAAAGTGGGATCCAACAGGCACCCCTGTTTGACCCCCCCATTTGTATCAAAAAATTGAGTTCAAGTACCATTGTTAAATCTGATAGCTCTGGTGGTTCCTGTGCAGAGCATCCTAATAAGTGTTAGTAAAGAATGGTCCATACCCTTAGCAGATAATATACTCCATAATTTTTCTCTATCAATGGAGTCGAAGGCCGAGGAAAAATCTATATATAATTCAAATAACTGTCTTTCTAAGATGGACATATTTTTCAATCAGATGGGCAAGGCAAAACTTATCTATGGCTAAAAAGCCCTCCCTGAAACCCGACTGAAAAAAGGAAATCTGTTTAGTAGAGTCAGACCTCTGAATTAGTCTATTTAATAATAATTTTGCAAACATTTTTTAACTTGTATCTAGAAGGCTTATAGGCCATAAATTATTAGGGTCATACACTGATCCTTTTTTATGTATTGGGACAATTATATTTTGAGTCACTGAGACAGGAATATCATTTTGCATGGAACACAGTTAAAAAGGTAGTCAAAGTGGGGATCCGAAAGTCTTTATGTTCTTTATAGACCTCTGGGAGAATGAAATAAGGTCTAGAACCTTTGTTATTTTTTAATTTTGATATGGCCAACTCCACCTCTTGTGGTAGAAAGAAAATGGGGGCTTGTTTCCTGTTAATGCCCTCTATTTTACTAAATTCTATTTCAATGGGTAGTATTTTAGAAAAAAAATATCTTTAAAGTGTTTAACCCAAGACTCCTTCGGGACATAAACAACCAGAGTTGGTTGATATTGGTTAGTCCCTTTGGCAACTATTTTCCAGAAAGATTTAATATCTTTCCCTACAATGATTTGGTACATTTTGTCCAATAATTTTTGTTGAAATATTATTTTTTTACTTGAAGAAATTTATTGTATTGTTTTCTGGCATTATTTAGCTCATTATAATTGTTCCTTAAGGGATGTTCTTTGATCCATCTTATCAACTTCTTAAAATTCAATTTTTTCTTACTCTACACTCTAAATCAAACCATGATTTAATTTCAGTGTGTGGATTACCACTGCTAACAGAATAAATTATGTTTTAATTTCTTGGTTAAGTAGCTTCAATTTTAAATTGAATGTCTGGGCACTGTCAGATCACGTCTCCTCACTCAGAAAAGGGTTGTTCTGATGCTTGTACAGTGTATCTATTATCTTTTTACCTTTGATTTGTCCATACTTTAGATGCTGTTTTCCTTTAGAACTTAAATGTGCAAGCACATTTCTGTAGTCTTCAGTAAAAACTTCAATGTCGTTATCTATTTTATGTGCAAGCTCAGGGACGCATGGTCACTCTCAGTCCTTATTTGTATTTTAAGAATATCAGACAGCCAATAACTCTCTGGACTTATAAGAATATAATCTATTATACTCTGCCCACTTGATGAACAAAAAATGATTTCCCCAGCTTGATCCCCCTTATTCTACAATTTAAAATCAACAAGGCATTATCTTCAATTAATTTCATAAATTCTTTTCCTTGATCATTCTCCTGTCTATTCATACTCTGTCTAGTTTTTCAATCTTTAAAAATAATTTGTGTTTCAAATAAGGGAAAGTTGTCATACAGAGATATTCGGGCATTGAAATTACCTGCAACCAAGATGGTACCTTGTTGGTATTTTTTAAAGGCAAGGTCACTATCAGCGGTAAAGGATTCCCAAATTGTCTTTAGATTTTGAACATGATTTTTCAGAGTGATATAAACACTAATAAATATAAAAAGGTGTTGATCACAACATATTATTTATATAATATAATACTGTGTATTTTTGACTGCTTCTATAACAGTAATAGCAGACCCAATTTTGATATATATATATATTGCCAATATGCCAATTTGGTTTGCCAAATGTTTTCACCTTAACTGCAGGAAACAACATCACCTGTTACCCATTTATATTTATTACCTCTAAGGCCTAGGTTTCTTGAAAAAAAAAATCACATCATGTCTGGTTATAAATGAAAGACATTCCTGGTCTGCCATCTTGCTAGTTAATCTTGCGATGTTCCATGATAAAAAAATTAGGAGCAGTCTTAATGATTTCAGCATCGCTAGTATTCTCCAGTAATTCACCATTTCTCAATATCACTCATCGTCTATCATCTATTTCTTCTGTTCCTCTTACAGACAGGTCATACATATCAACCATTAAAATGCCTTCTTTGTCAAATTCACAACCATTACTTTTCAAATGAGGTAAATATTAGCAGAAGCACAGAAAAAATTAATCTGTCTTCCCTGTTCCACATTAAAAACTCTTTCTGCAGAAACAATGTGCTGCTGTCTGTGATTCAAGTTCAATCTAGAAGCAATTAATGAAACATAGAAACATAGAAACATAGAAACATAGAATTTGACGGCAGATAAGGACCGCTTGGCCCACCCAGTCTGCCCATTTCCCTACCTGATGGATAAGCTGCAGATCCTAGTTAACCAGCAGCCTACTTCTTCCTACCCCCACCCCCTAGAATTTCCTTATGACTGCCCCATGCATGCTTGAATTCCACCACTGTTTTTGACTCCACAACCTCCTCTGGAAGGCTGTTCCATACATCCACAACCCTCTCTGTGAAAAATACTTCCTTAAATTACCTCTGAGCCGCCCCCTTCTATCTTCAAATTGTGTCCCTTGTTCTTGCACTCTTTTTTGAAAGATGCTACCCTCTTGGACTTTGTTGATTCCTTGAGATGCTTGAAAGTTTCTATCATGTCCCCCTCTCCCTCCTTTCCTCGAGGCTATACATATTAAGCTCCTTAAGTCTCTCTTCATATGTCTTCCGGTGCAGACCCTGCATCATTTAAGTTGCCCTCCTCTGGACAGCTTCCATCCTGTCTATGTCTTCGCGATTGGGTCTCAGAACTGCCGCAGTACTCAGATGTGGTCTCTCAGCTGTCTGTACAGAGGGATAATAACTTCTTGTTTTCTACTGGTGATGCCTCCCTATGCATCCCAGTATCCCGTCAGCCCTCCTTGCTGCCCTCTCCATTGCTTGCCCACCTTTAGGTCATCTGATATGACTACCCCAGGTCCCTTTCCATTTTGTTGTTGTTAGTATCTCACCCCCATTGTGTACTCTTCCTGGGTTTTTGTTTCCCAGGTGCATTACCTTGCACTTCTTAGCATTGAATCTAAGCTGCCATACATTTGACCATTCTCTAACCTTGCCAAGTCCCTTCTCATCCTTTCCACCCCACCTTGTGCATCAACTCTGTTGCAGATTTTTGTGTCATCTGCAAAGAGACATACTTTTCCTTCCAGTCCCTCTGCAATGTCACTTATAAAGACATTGAAGAGAACTGGTCCTAATACTGAACCCTGCGGTACCCACTACTAACCCCCCTTTTTTCAGAGTGGACTCCATTTACTATTACTCTCTGTGTCCTATTCTCCAGCCAATTCTTTACCCAGGCTGTCATCTTGGGACCTACTCCCAGGCTGGCTAACTTGTATATTAATCTTTTGTGTGGGACTGTGTCAAATGCCTTGCTAAAGACTAGGTAGGCCATGTCCACAGCCCCTCCCTGATCAACTACTTTGGTCACCCAGTCAAAGAAATCTATCAGATTTGTCTGGCATGACCTTCCCGCTGTGAATCCATGCTGCCTTGGGTCCTGTACCCCTCTGGCCTCTAGATACTCAACAATTCTTTCCTTCAGAAGTGATTCCATCATTTTCCATACCACTGAGGTTAAACTAACAGGTCTGTAGTTTCCTGCTTCTGCCTTGCTCCCACTTTTGTGAAGGGAATCACATCTGCCCTGTTCCAGTCCTCAGGTACCACCCCATCCTCCCATGATTTGTTAAGAGGGTAGTCAGTGGTGTCACTAGTTCTACCTTAGTTCTTTTAGAATTCTAGGATGAATCCCATCAGGCCCCATTGCTTTGTCCACCTTCAGTTTAAGAGCTCTTTCAAAACCCTTTCTTCTGTAAAGGGCTGGTATCAACTTCTGTATCCAGAGTGTTTCTACTGTTTGTTTTAGGTACCTCCTTCTTCCTTTGTAAATACTGAGCAAAAATATTTGTTTAGTATCTCTGCCTTTTCACAGTCACCCTCTGCCCACCCTCCCTCCCCTTTATTAAGCCTCACTATCCCTCCCTTGGTCTTCCTTCGCTCCCTGAGGTACCTATAAAAGGTTTTATCCCCCTTCTTAACTGAGTTGGCTATCTTTTCCTCGGTTTGGGCCTTTGCTGTTCTGACTGCCTTTCCAGCTTCCTTTTGCTTTAACTGATACAGTTCTCTGTCCTGTTCCTTCTGTGATTCCTTGTACTTCCTGAATGCTTTCTTTTTCTCTTGAACCTTCACTGCCACTTCCTTTGAGAACCATAGTGGTTTCTTACCTCGTTTCATTTGTTTATTTGCTTTTCACAAAGGCTTGTTACCTCTGTGATGGCAGTTTTTATTATTCCCATTGTTCTTCCACCCCTCCTTCCTGCCCATTTGCTAGCACATTCCTTAGGCACTCACCCATTTTGGAAAGTCAGCCTCCTAAAATCCAGTACCTTTGTCTTTGTAGAATTGACTCTATTGCTGTGTTTATTGTGAACCATACTGTTCGAGTGGTCGCTAGTTCCCAGATGGCTACCCACTTCTACATCTGTGATCCCTCTTCATCTCCATTTGAGAGAACCAGGTCTAAGATTGCTCCCTCTCGGTGGGCTCAATACTAGTTGTCTAAGGCATGCCCCTGTAGGGCATCTAGAATAACCCCACTCTTAGAAGTGGCTGCTGCAACTGCACTCCAGTTAACATCTGGCATATTCAGATCACCCATCAGCAATATCTCCCCTTTATCTGCCATTCTAAGTATACTTTCTATCATTTCCTTGTCCATTTCCTCCCCCTGAGAGCGGGGTCTGTATACAAGCCCTGTGCAGATTGTGGTGCCATTGCCTGCCTCCAAATTGACCCACAGTGCTTCTTCTCCTCCCTGTTTACCCTTTTGTTCTGTTGCTTTGATTTCTTCTCTTATGTAGAGAGCTACTCCTCCTCCTCTTTTACCCTCCCTGTCCCTCCTGTAGATAGTGTATCCTGGTATGTTTACGTCCCCATCATGGTTTTGTGTGTACCATGTTTCTGTGACTGCCATGATATCCAGATCTTCCTCCTCCATCAAGGCCACTAATTCAGGAAGCTTGTTACCCAGACTACGGGCATTGGTACTCATTGCCCTCCATTTTTTGATGGCTTTATCTTCTGTAGCGGCATCCCCCACTGACCTTTCTACCTTGGTCTTTTTCTCATTTAGTACCCTGTTTTGTAGGGGGAGGCTGGTATTTTCCTGCTGCTTATCAGTGCCTCCCCCCTTGACTAGTTTAAAGGCTTGCCAATGAAGCATTTAAACTGATTGCCCAAAAGACTTGTTCCTTCCTGGACAGATGCAGACCATCCTGCCAGTATAGGCTGGTGTCCTCAGGTGGAACCCCAGTCCCCAATGAAGCCAAACCCTGTGCTCCACACACATTTTTTCAACCATTTGCTAAACTGCATGGTGCAAGTACCCTCACCTCACCCATGCCACTGACAGGCAGCACCTCTGAGAAGGATACTGTGTGCTACTTGTCTTAAGCCCCTACCCAACTCTACAAAGTCCTTCTGCACTGCTCTAATCTCATGATGAGCTAAGTCATTTGTCCCTAGGTGGACAATGACGCCCAGCTCCAGACTCCTGAATTAATACATGCAGTTAAAATTTCATCATTTTTCCCTATCAATCTATTGAGCCCGAACAAGAGAGTATATAAGGTTTAGGTCCCTTTCTCATATTAGAAGGGTTCTGTGTTTTAAACTCCCATTATAATACCAAAAGAGTATGTGCATAAATACTTTGGTCTAGAGCAAACATGAGTTTTCCCTTGTGTCATATGCGTAGTAATTGTTTTCCATGTGACTGGTGACCATAATTTAAGCCCCATATGATTTAGCCTTGAGGATTTATTCCAGATTTCTTTAGCAAGGTTCATGTCAGTGACTAGGACATACACAGATTTAGATTCACATTCCGTATCCCCAAATATCATACTAATATTGTCTTTTGCCCATGGGATGCCTAGCTCTGCTGGTATTAGATATGGGTCATTCTCTGCTATTTAGAGGCCAGTAGTGTGACATTCAGAGCAAAAAAAAAATAAATAAACGAGTAATTTCAACATTCATATTATATATTTGTAGTACTTACCATTGTTGATAATTCTGGACAACTTATAACATAATGGCATTTTTTTGTCTTTCAGATGTGTTGCATGGAACAGTACCCACTAGGTCTCTGGCACATGTGTGACTTGTCCATTTGTGGTGTTCTCCGGTTTCTTCATTTATCAACCTTTGTTTCATCTGCATTCACCTCAAAACTGTTAACTAGCATATTGTTATTGTAAAGTTTTTGTCATTAATTGTTTCTAATGTCATATTTGTAAGACTTTAAGTTTGTCCAATAAAACTGTAATTTTTGTGAATGTTACGTTTGTATTCCTGTACTGCCTCATAATAAAGAAACAAAAAAGTATACAGTGTGATAATTATTACTTGGTACATTATTAAGTACAGTTCATGGTAAAACAGCATTGTTGTAATCATTTAAGAAGCTTTAAAAGCATACCACAGGTGACATCTAATGTCATGCGTGTTACATGGACAAGGTTATTGCTTTTAAGCTCCGAATAAGAAAGAAAATATTAACTGAGCATAGTTTCAATAAACAAATAGATGTGTGACATGCAATTGTTAAAAATAAATAATTATAATAGTGTTAAATAAACATATGTTGCATACAATATGACAGTTAGAAGCAGGGACAGTGCACAATTTCCTAAAATGGTTTTGTTCCTCCCCAACCCCACTGATAGTTGATCTAAATCTCATGCTAGATTTTTTTTAAAGAATGTAGTGAACTGAAATTAATTATTTGTCAATGGACAATATATGACAACATCCAAAACCAACCCTCTATATTCACAATTTTTTCTGCTACTGCACACTTTGTGATCACAAACCTTCAGTGTTTACATTTTGTGATGTAGATTGTCTCTTTGGGATATGAAAAGCATCCCAAATGTTAAAGAATGATAGCTGTCAGACATATGAATCACAAAACGTGGGTTGTTCTCTTAATGTTTAAATCAGCGTGCAGCATGGTTGTGGAACTGTCACTTATTACCCTATTAGGTTCATGACCATGCCGTTCCCTCCTCATGAACATTTAGAATCCTTCATCCTATTGAAAAACTGTTAATTTACAGTGCTGATCCACTAACATTGGTTGGGTGACGTGTTGTTTGTTAATGGGAAAGTTATCCCCCCCAAAAAAAAAATTTTCATAAAATTGAGGTGAGATCATCAAATTGTCTCATTTTTTCAAAGAGGGTGTTAATGCAAAATGTAATTTGTAGTGTCAACAGTGTTCCCTGAGTAAGGGTAGGCAGACAGTATCAAATGACATCACAAACAGCAAAACCATGTCCAAATAAATATTGCAGTTAGCAAACAAAAGACAAAATGAATACCAAATAGCTTGCGTCCATGCCCAACAAATGCAGACAGTTGTTGAAACATCATTTGAAAACAGCGTAATGCATGCTCCTGTAAGAGAAAACAGCATTTTCCAAAACTGATGGCATGCCTGCAATTCAACATTGTTCAGGTTTGTACCATAGAGGTCTACTTATGAAGAGAGGTTAGTGTGGTGTAATGCTGGCTCAGTTGAATCTGCACATCCACCATATTACCGGGTGTTTGAGCTGCTATCAGACAGCAGGAACCACATGGTGTGCAGTGGGTGACTGCAAGAATGTTGTGGCACACTAGTCTGACAGGGTCCTAGGACAGCACTGCTGATTCTGTACTCTAAAACCATAGAAATGATGAAGCAGGCACACATTGTGAAAACATGGTATGCTCCATATCTAATATTGTTAGAAGCAGTGCTGTCCTAGGTTAAATGACACACCAGTGGGTCATTGCATTCTCACAGTCACCCACTGCACACCATGTAGTTCCTGTTGTCTGCTGGCAGCTCAATGCCCTGGTAATGTGGTGGACACACAGCTTAAACTGAGCCAGGGCCAGTCTGTACTCCATCCTCTTTCCCATAGTCCCAGATATAGTATGTACATGAAATCTGCATTTAGATGCAGTTTTAGAAACTGAGACAGAAACATTCAATCATTCTATATTGATGTCCAATTTTGTAGGACAGCAAATCAATTTTCATTGATTTTAATGCATGGAATGAACTCAGGTCACTGAAACATCTGTGGCCACCATCGTGGTGTGCAGATGTGGTATCCTGAGTGCACCCCATGTCCTCAGCTATCCCCCGCACCAGCAGTATACTTTGATTTCAAGTAATCTCCCTGATGGAGCATTCATGCAGAGCATGGGATGGACCCAGGTTCCTGTAATGTCTGTTGCCACCACCTGGGTGGGCAGACACAGGTCCCTGAGTCCACCTCATGTCTTCAGACTGTCCCATCGAGGGCTGATTATGGCCCATTTGACCTGACTGAGCATCCATGCAGCACATGGAAATGACCCAGGTGCCTGTTACACCTGTTGCCACCACCTGGGTGGGCAGATGCAGGTCCCTGAGTCCACACCATGTCCTCAGACTGTCCCCTTGAGGGCTGATTATGGCCCGTTTGACCTGACTGAGCATTCATGAAATGCACGGGATGGACCCAGGTGTCTGTAATGCCTGTTGTCACCACCTGGGTGGGCAGACCTGGGTCCCTGAGTCCACTCTATGTCCTCAGACTATCCCTTCCAGGGCTGATTATGGCCTGTTTGACCTGACTGAGAATCCATGCAGTGCATGGGATGGACCCAGGTGCCCATAATGCCTGTTGCCACCACCTGGGTGGGCAGACGTGGGTACCTGAGTCCTCCCCAAGTTCTCAGACTGGCCCATCGTGGGCTGATTGTGAGCCACTGAACACAGCAATTTTCAAACCACACTTCTACGTTACACAATGAAAAAATGTTCAGTTCTTGTAAGCTTACACAGCCATTTCAACAGTCACATCAAATCATTCATTTTTGCAACCTGGACACTATTGAACACAAAGGTCCTTGAGCTGTAAGGCTCTAGGGGGTCAGTTCTTTGTACAACAGATAGTTTTGCATACCACCCCTTGTTGGGTACAGATGGCCATTTGAATACGGTCACCTTTCTATCAGCAGGAATCATGAAATTAACATGATACTGGTCCTTGTCTTCTTCCTCTATGACACCTATTTGGATAGAAAAAAACACATTAAGTACAATGTACAGTATTCAGTTCAGTTATGAGAGTGTAATGTCTATCTGCTTACCTGGGTACCATCTGTCATGAAACATCAGGGCAACCCATGTTCCCAAGTCAGTATTTTGATGGTCCTGCATAAGGGTGTCAGCTTGCTCCAGAGTTTCATCTTTCTATTCATGTTGCTATACCTCCTCCTGTCTGAAATGATCATCATCTATGGGAGAATCTGATGGTTCATGGATCATTTCTTGTGTTGTGTCATCCTCTTGTGTTCTGTGGTTCTCTTCTGCCATCTAGTTTCCTGTTGTCATCTGCCATGATGTCATTTGCATGTTTGATGTATTTGCATTCATGTTCTAGATTGTCAGAATTTCCATGGGACACACTGACTTCACTCATGTTAGCAGTGGCAGTGATTGGTGTATCTTGTTCTTCACTGTTGAATGCCTGTTTGGCGTCTGTGTTATCCAGATCTGGCTCCCTTACATCAAATGCTATGTCCATTCAAATTTAAAAGGTTGAACAAATCATTGCTGTCCAGTTGGTTGGAATCTGTATGAGGCTCATCAAAAAGGTCTGCAAGGATCACTTCAGATGGACTGTCATCATGGGTTTCATTATTTGTCACTGCATGGATGCTGAAATCCTGAGCTTTCATATTAATGGATGAGGGCCTGTCCTTCAAAAATGTTGTCATTTGTTGCTTCCTCAACTGATATATGCAATTCGAAACTTCCGTTCTCAACTTCAGGCGAGTTACAGATGTACTGTCATCTGGTATTGGCTGCACAATCACCACATTTTCAGACTCCTTTACCGAATATGTACCATACTCAGTTTTCGACAGTTCCACTGGGTGGCGTAGTCAGTGTTGGCACATGTCCCAACATTCTGCTGACATGCATTGTAAAAACAGCTAGTTCATGACATTCAACAGTTCCAGGTTCCACAGGTCTAACAGCATGGATCTTATGAGTATCCAGCACTGGACACTTAACCACATGACTAGTGCAATTAAGGTCAATTTCTCCACTTTTCACAAGAAAGAATTTCCTTTCCAAGTGACATTTGTCCCTGTCAGTTGCAGGATGAGAGACATTTTCCCAGTAGTATGCATACAGTTCTTCGGCACAACTGACAATGACTTGACCTCCGATTACTGCACGAGTTACAGCACTTTTTACGACTGCTGCCTCCCCATCAGATGGGCCTTTGCCGTGGCGTGAGCCGACGTAGTAGTTTTCAATTGGGAACCCAAACTCTTTAATGGAGAAGCTTACATCGGCAAACGGGATTTTAGATTTGTATTGTGTTGCACATCCATCGCTGAACTTCACAATTTTTTTGATATTAGTTCTTGAACGGAGAAATTTTACTGCCAAAGTCATGTAAGTGGTGTACAGCATGACTGCCATGTTTCACATCATCTGAGACATAAATGAGGGATGCCTGACATGGCACCACAACTCTGACACTAGGTACGTACATACAATGGGATGTATGGTGACCTGGGCCTGTGACCAGTGTGCAGACTGCACCTCCTCTGAAATTAACAAGTATAGTTCTCGCAAAAATCCAACACCATTACTATGGTATCTTCAGGTGGATTGCTTGAAATCAGTGTATACTGCTGGTGCTGCCAGACAGGCACAAATAGATGCTTAGACAGCATATGCATATCTGATTCAAGTTTGGAAATAGATTCCTACAGGACAGATCTTGGTGACTATGGACTCTCTAAAACTTTTTCCATTCTCTTTGTCGTCACAGTTTCCCACATCTGCCAAGTGATGGCTGCTGACATTTTATTGTGAAGTAACAAGGATAATTTGTCAGTTAGTAGATGTACTCCATAATCTCTACAGTCTCTATTAATGCAGCTTAATTTGTGTTTTGAATCTCCTTTTGGACATAGTGTAGTCCTTGTGGCATCATACGGTCTCTGATACTAAAGCCACTCCCTTAAGATGTGGTTGTAAGTCTTTAGTTTCAGTTCTACATTTCACAGTACTTACACAAGCAGCTATCAAACTGTCCATCGTTATGGTCTTTACATGTTTAGGACGCATGCGACAAAATTTAATTGAATCAAAGTTTCTGGTTATTTCTGGAACTATACTGTTGATAAGCGTTCTTCAGAGTACATTCCATGACATGCCTTGGTGTAGGCGTCTTCTTTCTGACCAGCCTCTTGATTGGCAATTCCGTGGCACTTCCCACTATGATAGAATGACTGAATGTTTGTCTTCTCTGTCTGAGACTGCATCTGCCGCTTCTTTCTGGAAAGATCACAGTTTATCATTTTTCCTGAAATAAATGTTGAATAAAGTAGGATCCAACAGGCACCCTGTTTGACCCCCATTTGTATCAAAAATTGAGTTCAAAGTACCATTGTTAAATCTGATAAGCTCTGGTGGTTCCTGTGCGAGCATCCTAATAAGTGTTAGTAAAGAATGGTCCATACCCTTAGCAGATAATATACTCCATAATTTTCTCTATCAATGAATTAGAGACGAGGAAAAATCTATATATAATTCAAATAACTGTCTTTCTAAGATGGACATATTTTTCAATCAGATGGGCAAGGCAAAACTTATCTATGGCTAAAAAGCCCTCCCTGAAACCCGACTGAAAAAAGGAAATCTGTTTAGTAGAGTCAGACCTCTGAATTAGTCTATTTAATAATAATTTTGCAAACATTTTTTAACTTGTATCTAGAAGGCTTATAGGCCATAAATTATTAGGGTCATACACTGATCCTTTTTTATGTATTGGGACAATTATATTTTGAGTCACTGAGACAGGAATATCATTTTGCATGGAACACAGTTAAAAAGGTAGTCAAGTGGGGATCCAAAATCTTTATGTTCTTTATAGACCTCTGGGAGAATGAAATAAGGTCTAGAACCTTTGTTATTTTTAATTTTGATATGGCCAACTCCACCTCTTGTGGTAAGAAAATAGAGGCTTGTTTCCTGTTAATGCCCTCTATTTTACTAAATTCTATTTCAATGGGTAGTATTTTGAAAAAAATATCTTTAAAGTGTTTAACCCAAGACTCCTTGGGACATAAACAACCAGAGTTGGTTGATATTGGTTAGTCCCTTTGGCAACTATTTTCCAGAAAGATTTAATATCTTTCCCTACAATGATTTGGTACATTTTGTCCAATAATTTTTGTTGAAATATTATTTTTTTTTACTTGAAGAAATTTATTGTATTGTTTTCTGGCATTATTTAGCTCATTATAATTGTTCCTTAAGGGATGTTCTTTGATCCATCTTATCAACTTCTTAAAATTCAATTTTTTCTTACTCTACACTCTAAATCAAACCATGATTTAATTTCAGTGTGTGGATTACCACTGCTAACAGAATAAATTATGTTTTAATTTCTTGGTTAAGTAGCTCAATTTTAAATTGAATGTCTGGCACTGTCAGATCCGTCTCCTCACTCAGAAAAGGGTTGTTCTGATGCTTGTACAGTGTTCTATTATCTTTTACCTTTGATTTGTCCATACTTTAGATGCTGTTTTCCTTTAGAACTTAAATGTGCAAGCACATTTCTGTAATCTAGTAAAACTTCAATATCGTTATCTATTTTATGTGCAAGCTCAAGGAGCGCATGGTCACTCTCAGTCCTTATTTTGTATTTTAAGAATATCAGACAGCCAATAACTCTCTGGACTTATAAGAATATAATCTATTATACTCTGCCCACTTGATGAACAAAAAATGATTTCCCCAGCTTGATCCCCCTTATTCTACAATTTAAAATCAACAAGGCATTATCTTCAATTAATTTCATAAATTCTTTTCCTTGATCATTCTCCTGTCTATTCATACTCTGTCTAGTTTTTCAATCTTTAAAAATAATTTGTGTTTCAAATAAGGGAAAGTTGTCATACAGAGATATTCGGGCATTGAAATTACCTGCAACCAAGATGGTACCTTGTTGGTATTTTTTAAAGGCAAGGTCACTATCAGCGGTAAAGGATTCCCAAATTGTCTTTAGATTTTGAACATGATTTTTCAGAGTGATATAAACACTAATAAATATAAAAAGGTGTTGATCACAACATATTATTTATATAATATAATACTGTGTATTTTTGACTGCTTCTATAACAGTAATAGCAGACCCAATTTTGATATATATATATATTGCCAATATGCCAATTTGGTTTGCCAAATGTTTTCACCTTAACTGCAGGAAACAACATCACCTGTTCCCATTTATATTTATTACCTCTAAGGCCTAGGTTTCTTGAAAAAATCACATCATGTCTGGTTATAAATGAAAGACATTCCTGGTCTGCCATCTTGCTAGTTAATCTTAGCGATGTTCCATGATAAAAAATTAGAGCAGTCTTAATGATTTCAGCATCGCTAGTATTCTCCAGTAATTCACCATTTCTCAATATCACTCATCGTCTATCATCTATTTCTTCTGTTCCTCTTACAGACAGGTCATACATATCAACCATTAAAATGCCTTCTTTGTCAAATTCACAACCATTACTTTTCAAATGAGAGTAAATATTAGCAGAAGCACAGAAAAAATTAATCTGTCTTCCCTGTTCCACATTAAAAACTCTTTCTGCAGAAACAATGTGCTGCTGTCTGTGATTCAAGTTCAATCTAGAAGCAATTAATGAAACATAGAAACATAGAAACATAGAAACATAGAATTTGACGGCAGATAAGGACCGCTTGGCCCACCCAGTCTGCCCATTTCCCTACCTGATGGATAAGCTGCAGATCCTAGTTAACCAAGCAGCCTACTTCTTCTACCCCCCACCCCTAGAATTTCCTTATGACTGCCCATGCATGCTTGAATTCCACCACTGTTTTGACTCACAACCTCCTCTGGAAGGCTGTTCCATACATCCACAACCCTCTCTGTGAAAAATACTTCCTTAAATTACCTCTGAGCCGCCCCCTTCTATCTTCAAATTGTGTCCCTTGTTCTTGCTACTTTTTTTGAAAGATGCTACCTCTTGGACTTTGTTGATTCCTTGAGATGCTTGAAAGTTTCTATCATGTCCCCCTCTCCCTCCTTTCCTCGAGGCTATACATATTAAGCTCCTTAAGTCTCTCTTCATATGTCTTCAGTTGCAGACCCTGCATCATTAAGTTGCCCTCCTCTGGACAGCTTCCATCCTGTCTATGTCTTTGCGAGATTGGGTCTCCAGAACTGCCGCAGTACTCCAGATGTGGTCTCACCAGCTGTCTGTACAGAGGGATAATAACTCTTGTTTTCTACTGGTGATGCCTCTCCTATGCATCCCAGTATCCCGTCAACCCTCCTTGCTGCCCTCTCACATTGCTTGCCCACCTTTAGGTCATCTGATATGACTACCCCAGGTCCCTTTCCATTTTGTTGTTGTTAGTATCTCACCCCATTGTGTACTCTTCCTGGGTTTTGTTTCCCAGGTGCATTACCTTGCACTTCTTAGCATTGAATCTAAGCTGCCATACATTTGACCATTCCTCTAACCTTGCCAAGTCCCTTCTCATCCTTTCCACCCCACCTTGTGCATCAACTCTGTTGCAGATTTTTGTGTCATCTGCAAAGAGACATACTTTTCCTTCCAGTCCCTCTGCAATGTCACTTATAAAGACATTGAAGAGAACTAGTCCTAATACTGAACCCTGCGGTACCCCACTACTAACCCCCCTTTTTTCAGAGTGGACTCCATTTACTATTACCTCTGTGTCCTATTCTCCAGCCAATTCTTTACCCAGGCTGTCATCTTGGGACCCACTCCCAGCTGGCTAACTTGTATATTAATCTTTTGTGTGGGACTGTGTCAAATGCCTTGCTAAAGTCTAGGTAGGCCATGTCCACAGCCCCTCCCTGATCAACTACTTTGGTCACCCAGTCAAAGAAATCTATCAGATTTGTCTGGCATGACCTTCCCGCTGTGAATCCATGCTGCCTTGGGTCCTGTACCCCTCTGGCCTCTAGATACTCAACAATTCTTTCCTTCAGAAGTGATTCCATCATTTTCCATACCACTGAGGTTAAACTAACAGGTCTGTAGTTTCCTGCTTCTGCCTTGCTCCCACTTTTGTGAAGGGGAATCACATCTGCCCTGTTCCAGTCCTCAGGTACCACCCCATCCTCCCATGATTTGTTAAAGAGGGTAGTCAGTGGTGTCACTAGTTCTACCCTTAGTTCTTTTAGAATTCTAGGATGAATCCCATCAGGCCCCATTGCTTTGTCCACCTTCAGTTTAAGAGCTCTTTCAAAACCCTTTCTTCTGTAAAAGGGCTGGTATCAACTTCTGTATCCAGAGTGTTTCTACTGTTTGTTTTAGGTACCTCCTTCTTCCTTTGTAAATACTGAGCAAAATATTTGTTTAGTATCTCTGCCTTTTCACAGTCACCTCTGCCCACCCTCCCCCCCTTTATTAAGCCTCACTATCCCTCCCTTGGTCTTCCTTCGCTCCCTGATGTACCTATAAAAGGTTTTATCCCCCTTCTTAACTGAGTTGGCTATCTTTTCCTCGGTTTGGGCCTTTGCTGTTCTGACTGCCTTTCCAGCTTCCTTTGCTTTAACTGATACAGTTCTCTGTCCTGTTCCTTCTGTGATTCCTTGTACTTCCTGAATGCTTTCTTTTTCTCTTGAACCTTCACTGCCACTTCCTTTGAGAACCATAGTGGTTTCTTACCTCGTTCGTTTGTTTATTTGCTTTTCACAAAGGCTTGTTACCTCTGTGATGGCAGTTTTATTATTCCCATTGTTCTTCCACCCCTCCTTCCTGCCCATTTGCTAGCACATTCCTTAGGCACTCACCCATTTTGGAAAGTCAGCCTCCTAAAATCCAGTACCTTTGTCTTTGTAGAAGCTTGACTCTATTGCTGTGTTTATTGTGAACCATACTGTTCGATGGTCGCTAGTTCCCAGATGGCTACCCACTTCTACATCTGTGATCCTCTTCATCTCCATTTGAGAGAACCAGGTCTAAGATTGCTCCCTCTCGGTGGGCTCAATACTAGTTGTCTAAGGCATGCCCCTGTAGGGCATCTAGAATAACCCCACTCTTAGAAGTGGCTGCTGCAACTGCACTCCAGTTAACATCTGGCATATTCAGATCACCCATCAGCAATATCTCCCCTTTATCTGCCATTCTAAGTATACTTTCTATCATTTCCTTGTCCATTTCCTCCCCCTGAGAGCGGGGTCTGTATACAAGCCCTGTGCAGATTGTGGTGCCATTGCCTGCCTCCAAATTGACCCACAGTGCTTCTTCTCCTCCCTGTTTACCCTTTTGTTCTGTTGCTTTGATTTCTTCTCTTATGTGAGAGCTACTCCTCCTCCTCTTTTACCCTCCCTGTCCCTCCTGTAGATAGTGTATCCTGGTATGTTTACGTCCCCATCATGGTTTTGTGTACCATGTTTCTGTGACTGCCATGATATCCAGATCTTCCTCCTCCATCAAGGCCACTAATTCAGGAAGCTTGTTACCCAGACTACGGCATTGGTACTCATTGCCCTCCATTTTTGATGGCTTTATCTTCTGTAGCGGCATCCCCACTGACCTTTCTACCTTGGTCTTTTTCTCATTTAGTACCCTGTTTTGTAGGGGAGGCTGGTATTTTCCTGCTGCTTATCAGTGCCTCCCCTTGACTAGTTTAAAGGCTTGCCAATGAAGCATTTAAACTGATTGCCAAAAGACTTGTTCCTTCCTGGACAGATGCAGACCATCCTGCCAGTATAGGCTGGTGTCCTCCAGGTGGAACCCCAGTCCCCAATGAAGCCAAACCCCTGTGCTCCACCACCATTTTTCAACCATTTGCTAAACTGCATGGTGCAAGTACCCTCACCTCACCCATGCCACTGACAGGCAGCACCTCTGAGAAGGATACTGTGTGTGCTACTTGTCTTAAGCCCCTACCCAACTCTACAAAGTCCTTCTGCACTGCTCTAATCTCATGATGAGCTAAGTCATTTGTCCCTAGGTGGACAATGACGTCCAGCTCAGACTCCCTGAATTAATACATGCAGTTAAAATTTCATCATTTTTCCCTATCAATCTATTGAGCCCGAACAATGAGAGTATATAAGGTTTAGGTCCCTTTCTCATATTAGAAGGGTTCTGTGTTTTAAACTCCCATTATAATACCAAAAGAGTATGTGCATAAATACTTTGGTCTAGGAGCAAACATGAGTTTTCCCCTTGTGTCATATGCGCAGTAATTGTTTTCCATGTGACTGGTGACCATAATTTAAGCCCCATATGATTTAGCCTTGAGGATTTATTCCAGATTTCTTTAGCAAGGTTCATGTCAGTGACTAGGACATACACAGATTTAGATTCACATTCCGTATCCCCAAATATCATACTAATATTGTCTTTTGCCCATGGGATGCCTAGCTCTGCTGGTATTAGATATGGGTCATTCTCTGCTATTTAGAGGCCAGTAGTGTGACATTCAGAGCAAAAAAAAATAAATAACGAGTAATTTCAACATTCATATTATATATTTGTAGTACTTACCATTGTTGATAATTCTGGACAACTTATAACATAATGGCATTTTTTTGTCTTTCAGATGTGTTGCATGGAACAGTACCCACTAGGTCTCTGGCACATGTGTGACTTGTCCATTTGTGGTGTTCTCCGGTTTCTTCATTTATCAACCTTTGTTTCATCTGCATTCACCTCAAAACTGTTAACTAGCATATTGTTATTGTAAAGTTTTTTGTCATTAATTGTTTCTAATGTCATATTTGTAAGACTTTAAGTTTGTCCAATAAAAACTGTAATTTTTGTGAATGTTACGTTTTGTATTCCTGTACTGCCTCATAATAAAGAAACCAAAAGTATACAGTGTGATAATTATTACTTGGTACATTATTAAGTACAGTTCATGGTAAAACAGCATTGTTGTAATCATTTAAGAAGCTTTAAAAGCATACCACAGGTGACATCTAATGTCATGCGTGTTACATGGACAAGGTTATTGCTTTTAAGCTCCGAATAAGAAAGAAAATATTAACTGAGCATAGTTTCAATAAACAAATAGATGTGTGACATGCAATTGTTAAAAATAAATAATTATAATAGTGTTAAATAAACATATGTTGCATACAATATGACAGTTAGAAGCAGGGACAGTGCACAATTTCCTAAAATGGTTTTGTTCCTCCCCCACCCCACTGATAGTTGATCTAAATCTCATGCTAGATTTTTTTTAAAGAATGTAGTGAACTGAAATTAATTATTTGTCAATGGACAATATATGACAACATCCAAAACCAACCCTCTATATTCACAATTTTTTCTGCTACTGTGCACACTTTGTGATCACAAACCTTCAGTGTTTACATTTTGTGATGTAGATTGTCTCTTTGGGATATGAAAAGCATCCCAAATGTTAAAGAATGATACGCTGTCAGACATATGAATCACAAAACGTGGGTTGTTCTCTTAATGTTTAAATCAGCGTGCAGCATGGTTGTGGAACTGTCACTTATTACCCTATTAGGTTCATGACCATGCCGTTCCCTCCTCATGAACATTTAGAATCCCTTCATCCTATTGAAAAAACTGTTAATTTACAGTGCTGATCCACTAACATTGGTTGGGTGACGTGTTGTTTGTTAATGGGAAAGTTATCCCCCCCAAAAAAAAAATTTTCATAAAATTGAGGTGAGATCATCAAATTGTCTCATTTTTTCAAAGAGGGTGTTAATGCAAAATGTAATTTGTAGTGTCAACAGTGTTCCCTGAGTAAGGGTAGGCAGACAGTATCAAATGACATCACAAACAGCAAAACCATGTCCAAATAAATATTGCAGTTAGCAAACAAAAGACAAAATGAATACCAAATACTAGTCATGCCCAACAAATGCAGACAGTTGTTGAAACATCATTGAAACAGCGTAATGCATGCTCCTGTAAGAGAAAACAGCATTTTCCAAAACTGATGGCATGCCTGCAATTCAACATTGTTCAGGTTTGTACCATAGAGGTCTACTTATGAAGAGAGGTTAGTGTGGTGTAATGCTGGCTCAGTTGAATCTGCACATCCACCATATTACCGGGTGTTTGAGCTGCTATCAGACAGCAGGAACCACATGGTGTGCAGTGGGTGACTGCAAGAATGTTGTGGCACACTAGTCTGACAGGGTCCTAGGACAGCACTGCTGATTCTGTACTCTAAAACCATAGAAATGATGAAGCAGGCACACATTGTGAAAACATGGTATGCTCCATATCTATTATTGTTAGAAGCAGTGCTGTCCTAGGTTAAATGACACACCAGTGGGTCATTGCATTCTCTGAGTCACCCACTGCACACCATGTAGTTCCTGTTGTCTTGCTGGCAGCTCAATGCCCTGGTAATGTGGTGGACACACAGCTTAAACTGAGCCAGGCCAGTCTGTACTCCATCCTCTTCCCATAGTCCCAGATATAGTATGTACATGAAATCTGCATTTAGATGCAGTTTTAGAAACTGAGACAGAAACATTCAATCATTCTATATTGATGTCCAATTTTGTAGGACAGCAAATCAATTTTCATTGATTTTAATGCATGGAATGAACTCAGGTCACTGAAACATCTGTGGCCACCATCGTGGTGTGCAGATGTGGTATCCTGAGTGCACCCCATGTCCTCAGCTATCCCCCGCACCAGCAGTATACTTTGATTTCAAGTAATCTCCCTGATGGAGCATTCATGCAGAGCATGGGATGGACCCAGGTTCCTGTAATGTCTGTTGCCACCACCTGGGTGGGCAGACACAGGTCCCTGAGTCCACCTCATGTCTTCAGACTGTCCCATCGAGGGCTGATTATGGCCCATTTGACCTGACTGAGCATCCATGCAGCACATGGAAATGACCCAGGTGCCTGTTACACCTGTTGCCACCACCTGGGTGGGCAGATGCAGGTCCCTGAGTCCACACCATGTCCTCAGACTGTCCCCTTGAGGGCTGATTATGGCCCGTTTGACCTGACTGAGCATTCATGAAATGCACGGGATGGACCCAGGTGTCTGTAATGCCTGTTGTCACCACCTGGGTGGGCAGACCTGGGTCCCTGAGTCCACTCTATGTCCTCAGACTATCCCTTCCAGGGCTGATTATGGCCTGTTTGACCTGACTGAGAATCCATGCAGTGCATGGGATGGACCCAGGTGCCCATAATGCCTGTTGCCACCACCTGGGTGGGCAGGCGTGGGTACCTGAGTCCTCCCAAGTTCTCAGACTGGCCCATCGTGGGCTGATTGTGAGCCACTGAACACAGCAATTTTCAAACCACACTTCTCGTTACACAATGAAAAAATGTTCAGTTCTTGTAAGCTTACACAGCCATTTCAACAGTCACATCAAATCATTCATTTTGCAACCTGGACACTATTGAACACAAAGGTCCTTGAGCTGTAAGGCTCTAGGGGTCAGTTCTTTGTACAACAGATAGTTTGCATACCACCCCTTGTTGGGTACAGATGGCCATTTGAATACCGTCACCTTTCTATCAGCAGGAATCATGAAATTAACATGATACTGGTCCTTGTCTTCTTCCTCTATGACACCTATTTGGATAGAAAAAACACATTAAGTACAATGTACAGTATTCAGTTCAGTTATGAGGTGTAATGTCTATCTGCTTACCTGGGTATCATCTGTCATGAAACATCAGGGCAACCCATGTTCCCAAGTCAGTATTTTGATGGTCCTGCATAAGGGTGTCAGCTTGCTCCAGAGTTTCATCTTTCTATTCATGTTGCTATACCTCCTCCTGTCTGAAATGATCATCATCTATGGGAGAATCTGATGGTTCATGGATCATTTCTTGTGTTGTGTCATCCTCTTGTGTTCTGTGGTTCTCTTCTGCTGCATCTAGTTTCCTGTTGTCATCTGCCATGATGTCATTTGCATGTTTGATGTATTTGCATTCATGTTCTAGATTGTCAGAATTTCCATGGGACACACTGACTTCACTCATGTTAGCAGTGGCAGTGATTGGTGTATCTTGTTCTTCACTGTTGAATGCCTGTTTGGCGTCTGTGTTATCCAGATCTGGCTCCCTTACATCAAATGCTATGTCATTCAAATTTAAAAGGTTGAACAAATCATTGCTGTCCAGTTGGTTGGAATCTGTATGAGGCTCATCAAAAAGGTCTGCAAGGATCACTTCAGATGGACTGTCATCATGGGTTTCATTGTTGTCACTGCATGGATGCTGAAATTCTGAGCTTTCATATTAATGGATGAGGGCCTGTCCTTCAAAAATGTTGTCATTTGTTGCTTCCTCAACTGATATATGCAATTCGAAACTTCCGTTCTCAACTTCAGGCGATGTTACAGATGTACTGTCATCTGGTATTGGCTGCACAATCACCACATTTTCAGACTCCTTTACCGAATGTACCATACTCAGTTTTCGACAGTTCCACTGGGTGACGTAGTCAGTGTTGGCACATGTCCCAACATTCTGCTGACATGCATTGTAAAAACAGCTTAGTTCATGACATTCAACAGTTCCAGGTTCCACAGGTCTAACAGCATGGATCTTATGAGTATCCAGCACTGGACACTTAACCACATGACTAGTGCAATTAAGGTCAATTTCTCCACTTTTCACAAGAAAGAATTTCCTTTCCAAGTGACATTTGTCCCTGTCAGTTGCAGGATGAGGACATTTCCCAGTAGTATGCATACAGTTCTTCGCACAACTGACAATGACTTGACCTCCGATTACTGCACGAGTTACAGCACTTTTCGACTGCTGCCTCCCATCAGATGGGCCTTTGCCGTGGCGTGAGCCGACGTAGTAGTTTTCAATTGGGAACCCAAACTCTTTAATGGAGAAGCTTACATCGGCAAACGGGATTTTAGATTTGTATTGTGTTGCACATCCATCGCTGAACTTCACAATTTTTTTGATATTAGTTCTTGAACGGAGAAATTTTACTGCCAAAGTCATGAAGTGGTGTACAGCATGACTGCCATGTTTCACATCATCTGAGACATAAATGAGGGATGCCCGTGACATGGCACCACAACTCTGACACTGGTACGTACATACAATGGGATGTATGGTGACCTGGGCCTGTGACCAGTGTGCAGACTGCACCTCCCTCTGAAATTAACAAGTATAGTTCTCGCCAAAATCCAACACCATTACTATGGTATCTTCAGGTGGATTGCTTGAAATCAGTGTATACTGCTGGTGCTGCCAGACAGGCACAAATAGATGCTTAGACAGCATATGCATATCTGATTCAAGTTTGGAAATGAATTCTTCCACAGGACAGATCTTGGTGACTATGGACTTTCTCTAAAACTTTTTTCCATTCTCTTTATGCGTCACAGTTTCCCACATCTGCCAAGTGATGGCTGCTGACATTTTATTGTGAAGTAACAAGGATAATTTGTCAGTTAGTAGATGTACTCCATAATCTCTACAGTCTCTATTAATGCAGCTTAATTTGTGTTTTGAATCTCCTTTTGGACATAGTGTAGTCCTTGTGGCATCATACCGGTCTCTGATACTAAAGCCACTCCCCTTAAGATGTGGTTGTAAGTCTTTAGTTTCAGTTCTACATTTTCACAGTACTTACACAAGCAGCTATCAAACTGTCCATGCGTTATGGTCTTTACATGTTTAGGACGCATGCGACAAAATTTATTGAATCAAAGTTTCTGGTTATTTCTGGAACTATACTGTTGATAAGCGTTCTTCAGAGTACATTCCATGACATGCCTTGGTGTAGACGTCTTCTTTCTGACCAGCCTCTTGATTGGCAATTCCCGTGGCACTTCCCCACTATGATAGAATGACTGAATGTTTGTCTTCTCTGTGTCTGAGACTGCATCTGACCGCTTCTTTCTGGAAAGATCACAGTTTATCATTTTTTCCTGGAAATACACACGATTTTTCTGAAGTATGCAAGAATTAGTATGCAAAAGATTGTACTTTTTTAAAATTGCTCTGACATATCGAGCAACGAATTTCACATCCTTCAACTTTGAATGCAGCTTTGTACAAATGCCATCTACGACTGCACTATACACATCCATATTCTTCTTGTTCTGAGTAATAACTCCAACATCCTGTAAAGCAGCCAGCTTACGCGGCGAGGCCCAATCAATCAATTTCTTGACCAGTAAGGCAAACTTACTGGAACTAGCAGGCAATTTTGGACTTAGTAGGAAATCCGTTTCCACAAAGACACATGCACTTTTCTACTGACAGGTGTTTCAGGTGAGCTTGTCAGTATTAATGACATTTTGTTCTTTCTTTTGACCCTATTTTCTCTTCTTCTCATTGCCTCCCTGTCCCTTTCTCTCTGAAGTTGCCGCCTGCTCGTCTTCTGACATTGCTCTCCTTTTTTTTTTAGTCGCCAGTACTCCCTCATCTTCTCCTTCTGCCGTCTTCTTCTTTTTGGACTCTGTTTCTTGAAGTCAGTTGTACTTTGATTGAGTTTAAGTCTATAGCTAACACGTTCAATAATGTGTTCACTGAGCTCAGTAGTGTTCTTCCTCCAGACTCCTTTGATGAAGACCTCCCTTCTGCACCCTCCCCCAACCCCGCACCCTTTTTCAAGTGGCCCCCTTTTAATTCAGAGCAGTCAGGACACATGAAGTCCATAGATACATCTGTAAAGCAATTGCTGCATCTAGAATAAGTGGCGACTCACTCGACCTAAAACTGCTGTCCCTTACTCTTGATGAAGTGCTATCTCCTTTAACCTGGATTTTCAACCTCTCCCTCACCCTTGGCCAGTTCCCCGACAGATGGAAATCTGCCACCATGACGCCAGTCCACAAGAGTGGGGACAAGGCCCTTCATGGAAATTCTAGGCCTATATCCATACTAACCCCCTTTCTGAAGCCATTGAACGTCTGGTATCTGACCAGCTAATGGAATATCTGGACAAGTACAACATCCTTTGTAAACAACAACACAGCTTCAGAAAAGGCAACAGCACCACATCTGCCCTCCTTGAATTCACAGAAACAATTCACAACTCCCTGGACAATAATTACCTCACTGGTTTGGTCTTCATAGACCTGACCAAGACTTTTGACTCCATCCATCATTGAATGCTCCTCATAGAACTGCTAAAAGCTGGGCTCTCCCCTGAGTCTACAACTTGGTTTAAGCGCTACCTGGAAAACCATTCCCAAAGAGTGAAAATTGCTGATGTCCTCTCAGATACTAGACCAGTACGCTCAGGAGTCCCTCAGGAATCCATTCTCGGGCTACTCCTCTTCAGCCTGTTTTTGAACAATCTTCCACAATCCTGTCCAGAATAAATCCTACTCTATGCTGACAATGTTGTCATTCAAACCACCCAACAGGACCCCCCACTCCAAAACAAGCTTCAGAAGGGTTTCTCCTCCATTGAAACATGGTTTAGTAGGCAAAAGCTGGTTCTCAACTATAAGAAAACCAAGTCAATGCTTTTCTGTGGCTCCCACAACAAATATAGGCTTCACCCCCTTAATATTACAACCTGCCTTGGTGCTGTCCTTGAACAGGTTCACTCCTTTAAATATCTGGGGATCACCATAGACAGCAACCTGTAATACAGTATCCACATAGATAGCATTGCCAAAGCTGCAAACGCACACATTGGTCTCCTCTACAGGCACAGGCAATGCCTTACCTCGGATGCCTTAAGGATAGCAGTACAGAGCTCAGTGGTCTCTCTAATTAACTATGGTCTGATTATTTTTGGCTCTGCAACTGACACAGTCCTCAGGCACTTATCCTTGGCCTTAAAAAAAGCTTGCCGACTCATCACAGGATCCCACCAACTCACCCATACATGTGACCTCTATGCCCAAACAGGGTGGCTCCAGTTATCAAACTGTATCAAGTATCAAACTTGTCTAATGGCTAAGAAAATTATTCTACATCTTGTTCCCCCTGGAGTCCAAAGTCTTCTCCATACAGCATGCAACCCCTACCTCAGCAGGGCTTCAGAAAATGAAATGCTGCACATTCCTCAGTGCCGCTCCACACAGGGCCAAAGATCCTTTGCGTACCAAGCTTCTAGCTGGATTAATAGACTCAACAAAGACATCTCCTCTCTGCAAAAGCTAGGCCCATTCAAAGCCAACCTTCATCTCCACCTAGCTGCCTCTAGCTCCTGCGACTGTCTCTCATAATCTGATCTCCCTCCTAGCACTTCTACTCCTATCCCCTGTCTTCCTCTTTCTACAGCCTCCCCTCTCCTCCTGTTTTTGCCACTACCCCAAGCAACTTTTTGAGGCCTGACAAATGCCCACAGCTGCACCACTCTTTTTGTGTCCATTCCAAGCCTCAGTTACCTCTGGTTACCCTGCCCCCTGGTACTCACTTTCCCTCAATGTAATGTATTTCAGCTGCTTAAAAATGTCTGTGCATCATTTCTGCATTGTTACTCAACTCTATGTAATGTCTATATTGTACCTCAATTGACGTGGAACCTTTGTAAAAGAGCCTTGGCTCAAAGGCACTTGTAATCCTAGATGCTAAATAAAAGTTACTCTCTTCGTCTTCTTTGCCTTTCACAGCATAACATTCTTGATCTTTCCCTCTGTTCTTCCATCATATTTTGCCAAGCAAGTAGTGAATGATACATGTTGTATTCACAGTATGCTTGATATCTTTCAGGGTCATCCATGATCCTTTGATGATACATCTTCATTGGCTCCTTATGGGTGACCTTCATGGGCTCTGGTGCTGGTTGTTTTGCTGGGTGTGGATACAAATTGAAATGGTGGCCTAAAAAATTATACAATACACAATTTAGACATTCAATGAAAAAAAAAATTGTCAATACAGTTGCTTACTGCTCCAGTGTGCACACTCACTGACACATGCATGCACAACACACACACACACACACCAAACATGCACCATACACACCACACACACACCACCCCACACCCACACCACACAGGCGCAGCTCCAAATGCAATGCTGCACACAACTTCAAACCAGCAATCCAAACAGTAATGTACTTGTGACACATTTGCGGAGGCCACCATACACAAAGTGTCTCAGCACTCTCACCTCTGCCACTGCAAGGCACTTAAATTGCCCAGAGAACCATGCCACTCATCATCTGTGGTTGGAAGTGAAGGACATGCTTACTGTGGCACAACCACCAGATTTCACTCATGTTAGCAGTGGAAGTGATGTTGGTATGTGGGAAAGAAATCTGTGGGGGGGGATGCTTAACACCTTACATGTGAGGGGTTGGCACTGATAAGTCCAGAAACTGGATCAAGGGAATCAGCTTTGCTACTGTCACCCATCAGGGAACTGTAGGAATTTTAAATACTGTACAGATTTACTTCCCCACCACCACTCCAAAATACGCACCCATCACACCACAACCCAGAGCAATATATTTGCTATTAGTTTTAGTCTACAGCGACTGCATGGCAAGAAAAAGCAGAAGATTATAGGGAGCAAAAATATGCCAAAAGGGGATAAGGCTCAGTTCAATTGAAGACACAAAACTATTGCTGACAAATTTTGACATGAATGGGACAAGACAGAAATTTGCAGACAGACAGAATTTATGCACATGACATGGGACATTTGACATGCGAACAGAAAAGTTCAGACTATAACAAACAACACATAAAAACATCTCATTTGTTTGAATTTAGGGATCCCCCCCCCCCAAAAAAAAAGGCAAGGCCAGTCAATATTAATGTGGGAGCATCATCTGGAAGGGGCACTTGATTACAGATGGCCACAATTTAAATTCACACACCAAACAAAAATCAGGGTTCATTTAAACACAGGCAATGACTAGGAAACTGAATGAAATGCCAATTAATACAGAATTTCAGTCCTCATTGCCCAACCACAACTCAAACACTAGAAATGTAATGGGCGGTACAGTCAACAGAACTGCACGAATGGGTTGGCAGGAAAATCAAATATTTTCTTTCTCCACATTTAGCCAGATGTAGCAGCAAGTAATACTAGAAAATGGGGACCACGCTACTAAACAGGATACCATGAAAAAGATTTGCCACTTACATACTGAAGAAGACAAAGACAGTTTGTCAGGAGGCATGTCCAGTCAATGCTGCCGCGCTGAGTGCATCAACCAGATACTGTGAGTCAGGCATGTAAACTTATTTTGTGGACCAAAAATACCATTATGAGTGAGCCTACAACTATTCAGTTTTATATTCAACTACTGAATTTCAGCAATGTTATTTTTAGCACTGCACTGCATCTCAAATGAGTCTTAAGATAGCACTCCATGACTGTCACTGCCTGCAAGTACTGTTCATGGGGGTGGAGGGGGGGCTCACAAGTCTTAAAGTGCTTGCAGGAACAGTTAATAATGAAGATATTTACTTGCACTTGCATTTTCTAATCACAGCAATCCAAAAATGCAATTGTGGTCTGCATTTCTAACAACTTTAAGAGGATGGCTACTTTAACTTGCAAGCTCAGTACCCGCCACTGCTGTCCACAGTACTGTGCAGATGCGGTCGTCAACTTAAACTACTTCACAAGCTAACCCCACAAAATCAACAATCAGGCACAAAGACAGGCCTCAGAATGCATATATTTTTATGGAGCACGATAAAAGTTCAAATTCCCACACAATAACAGCATTCTCATCATGAATGGTACAAGGACCAACAGAAAGGATATAAATTTAGCCAGTCATAAATACCGTTCAGCCATGATTACCTGTTCCAAATTCAATCACCACACATCAGAGGGTATTTAAAATTCAATTCAGTATGCTTGCACCAAAACATTTTGAAAACAGCAGGGGTGGGTGGGTGGAATTACTTAGATCTATGAACATTTTAAATACTATACGGAGCAGGCCTGTGACAAGGAACAAAAGCAAGGTCTCCGGTCACTAGCAGTATTTCTGCACCTGATCAGTCCAAAATGATCACAAAATGAAACTTTACATTCACAGCAGTACTATTATTTTTTATTTTGCAAACTGGAAATGCCACATTGTGATTTCTAAATACTTTCAATTAGTCAGTTTGAATACTTATGGTCAGGCATTATCAGAACAAAACCCAGAACAAGTTTCAGACATTCGATCACATTTCTAGAATCTTTTGCTTTAAACCTGGTATCCAAAGTGAGGTTGGACACATAATTAATTGGTTCATCAATTTTAATCTCAGGTTCCAATCTGAACATACACACATAAATTCAAGGCAAAACCTACCGAATGAGACAGTTGGACTGTTGCAAACATCGATCTTGGTCACTGTAGCATCTCCACCACAAAGTGCCATGCTCGTTTAAATTTGATGCTGGATCCAGACGTCTTGCGTCCTTACTAATATTTGGTTCTTAAAAGATGCACCAGACACCACGGTACCTACTTTGCTGCAATTTAGCACAGTAGTACTAAAAGAAAGTAAAAATATTAAACCTTTACTGCTGGAAGGCAGTAGCTTGTACCGCATGTGACGCACTTCAATGACGCAGTCGTCCATGAGATACCTTGTTGTTCTGCCTTCACACTTCCTCACGAAATCTTTCCCACTGCTATCTTTTATTCAATGGGTTCCTAGTCACATGGCAGTGAGGAACGTGGAGAGAAACGTGCATAAAGTGGCAGCCTGCATTTTGTTTGTCAGGTAAAAAAATGAACAGTACATTTTCACAAACATTTGTACAGGAGTTGCAAATGTATTACAAAATACAAATACTAAGCACTTACAAATATTTTAAAATAACGTTTCAGTGCTTGGTACTCATGCAAACTTTACAATGGCAATTTTAATGTTTTTAATGCATTTTAGGCTTTGTAGTGTATTTGATCATCGCAGGTTACGAGTTTGACATGCACTGTAACCTGCAATATGATGTTTTTCATTATTTTATAACTTAACAATGGCCAACATGAACAATAAAATGTTGCCTAATGGTGGATTATACATATGTGTAGTTTACTACAGTGTGTTGAACTAAACCAAAACCATTTCACTTCTTGAACTACAGACCTTTTAAAATTGCTTGGCAAAAATGTCACACTAAACACACACAAAAAAAAACACAGTTTGTTTTTAAAGTTTTTATTATTAAAGAAAAGCCACTCAACACGTCTTTGATTTTATAATAAATATTTATTCAGTTAAGTCACCACCAGAACATGCATTCAGTATTTCAAAATACTTAATATAGATTTAACAATTAAATGCTGAATTGTGGACATTAAATGGCCTCCAAATAGCAAAGAATGACCCATATTCAATTAAGTCCTTAAGAGACTCCTCCATTTCATAATCTTTCACAAAAATGCCATCAGTTCTTAAGATTACTTCAGTTCCTGTAAGTGCCCATGTCCTTTTGCCTTTAGCCTATCCTATGTCAGGTCTGTCGAGATTAATTTCTATCTGAGGTGTTTGTTTTTCCTTTCCACTCATCACTTTCTCTGTTTTACTATGCCCCTCAGATTGTTTTGACTTATCTGTGATTATTCCACTGCACTAATGCTCCTTTGGGATGGCTCTAGGGACTTCCCCATTGCTTGGGCCTCTAAATAGGACAAAACTTTTCAAGTCTGTTGATTAACAGTGTATTCCCTTTTTCTTTCTCTTCCCTCTTTTTTTTTCTTTTGATTTGATAGCCCTTTCTTTTTTTCCAGTCCCTACTTTCAAGGATTCTGGTATGTGGATTGTTGAAAAAGAAGGTTTTTCTCCTTTCATTTTATTATATTCTGCATTTTATTATCCAATTTCTGAATTTGGGTATAAATGGAATTAATAAAACCTTCCATGTTATTTCTTAATTCCTGAGGAGCTTCTAACAAGACAACATTGACCATTACTGGATGTGCCAGTGCCTTGATTGCATATTTGGAAAGTGTATCAGGGCATTGGGCCAGAAAATCATCCTCAAGTTCAATTTGATCCACCTCTTTGTCTAGTCATGGAAACACTACAATAGAGAATCCAGCCAGGAATGGCAAAGTTGTCTCTTTCCTGGTCCTGCTCCTGATTTATTAATTCAGAGAGGCATGACAATATTTCAAGTGAGCTAAAAGGCTCCAACTTGGTTTCTTGTAAATTCTGAGAGATTTTTAAATTACTGTTAGCCTTCTCCTTAAATGAATGTGTCATGTAACATCCCAGGTTCTCCAGTTCACTGATCTTAGACAATTCAGAGGGAAAAAAATTAGTTATGTTTTTCTGGGAGGTCTTTTGAACCTCACTGTCTGATCCCTTGTTCTTACACTTCACCTCTTTCTTTCTTTCTTTCTTTCCTTCTTTCTTTCTTTCTTTCTTTCTTTCTTTCTTTCTTTCTTTCTCTTTTTTAGGCACTGCTCCCTGTGAATCTTTACTGACTTCTTCCCCTCCTTCCTGTTTATCTGGTGCCTCTTGCATTTTGGGGCTTTGATTTCTAAAATTCTCATCAGAGGCTTCATTATTAATATCCAGTTTTACTGCCTCAGCATATGAAAAGGTTTTCTTATCCACTTTAGTTTCCATGGGGGTTGAGTTCATAATGTGTAATGATTCATTTAAAACACTGCCATTTGGCATATTCCCTTTCACAACCACCATTTTCCCACTTCTAGTATGCATTTAGCTTAATAGCAAACAAGTACAAAAATAGATAACTTCTAGGGTAACCTTAAGATGATCTTGTGTTATACCAAGTCAAATCAAGTCCTTAAGGTGTCCTTAAGTGTCCTCAGGGACTTCTTCACTGAAGAATCAAATTTTCTTGTAAAGTCAGTATGCAGACTCAGTTCTGGGTATATGATGAAGGATGAAGAAGAAAATTCACAGTAAAAACTTTGTGCAGGGTAAATGTAGAGATCAAGATGGAGTCAGGGAGATAAAATTCTTTGCCCTCTTTTCCACAGTGAAGTCAAGTAATAAAAACACTATACATTAAGAGGGAAGAAAACACAAAAAAGTATTAAGGATAAGAATACTCTATTATTCTATCTATGGAGCAGAATTTTGGGCTACGGGTCTTTATTATTATTATTTACTATTATTAGCTATCATTAACCATTATAAGCAATTTGAAGGAAGGTCTACAATTAATCACTTAAGCCTTTGGTGTATAATTTTATGAAGCTAAAAAAAGTACTTTATAGTACTTGTAGTACTCATTGACTTTTAAAACAATTCAGATAAATGTCCACTTGGATGCTTGTACTGACTTGTACCCTTGTCTTTAGCGCAAGATGCCTTACTCCGTTATCAATCACAAAGGGGGAAATCGAAAAAAGTCTGTAGCTTATTTCTCAGGATGAGGTCAAGTTCTGCACTAGTTTTGCACTTGGCGACTAGCAAGTGCTTTGACTTCTCTAGAACAAATGAGGTTCAAACATTAAAACTTTGATTCTATTATCTTCTATTGTGTATGTTGTCTAGTACAGTATTATTAGTTAAAAAGAAATCAAGATTAAAAAGGAGATAAAAATTAGGGCCAAGTATTATCTCAAGTTTATTCAAAAAGATCCCTTTTGCCTGCTCCTTTTAATGTATCTGTGGTATTCTATTCAAGACTGTTTTGATACCGTTGAAATCAAATGGTTACTCTCAATTTTTGCTGCCAGCAGCCATCAGGCTAAAATCAAAATGGCATTCTGGTTAGTAAGACACCCACACATGTGTATTTGAACTAGCGAGTCAGTGGCACGTACAGTATTCACACATATTCACTAGTCACATGTTCAGAATAGGCCAATGATGGAATGGAAAAGGACCCAGAAATATGTTGGGGCAACTTAAGGGGATTACAGGAAAAATTACCGGAATAATACAGGAAAAATATAAGGTCAACCCTGATAGTAAGTGTGTATCATATATTTGCCTACAACATTAGATTCAGGTTAAAAAGAAGTCAACACTTGGCTCCAGTCTCTCTCAGTTTAACAAAAGACAAATAAGTGTTGTTTTTTTGTATATATGTACTGACTATAATTTAGGGAGGGAACAGATATAGGCACCAGGAGTAATATATGTAGAAGAATTTAAGACCCAAGGAAAGGTAAAAATTAAAAAATAAATAGCAATGGCAGTGCTTCAGATATTACCAAAGTTTCATTTAGCCATTAACTTGTTTCCAAAAAGCTACAAGCCTAAAAGTCTACGAGTCAAATGGGAATTTGCAGCCGAGGCCATAAATACCTTTGCTTTTTTACTTTAGTACCAAAGTTTCAGAGTTCCATTTTACTTCTCCCTATCCTTTTCAGAAATACCAAGACTCAAGGTATTTCCAATAATCCCTATGGTTCTCTGATAATCCTCTGCCTGTGGATGCCTAGTCCTCTCAGAGCTCTTGCTGCACACTACCACCCTCTGCAGGGAAGCTTTGTCTCACACACAGCTATAGGCAGCTCTTTCACCGCTCAGACTCCACACCTCGACTAGCTGGGGGGGAAATAAAACATAAAAACAGCAAAAAAGCACTAAACCAAGATGGTTGCACAAGGTAGACTGGAAAGGGTAGTGATCCATAGTTCAAGGCAATGGTGGCATACCTGTTAAAAAATCAGTGAAAGCCTTCACTACTCCTGCTGTGCAGCTACTCCTCAGCTAACACAGCATGCAGTCTCCATCTCGTATCCTCCACCACTGTTGTATGTGGGCATGAACAATGATTCTCTCTCTTGCAGCCATCTAATTTCATCCTAGTTTACATTTAAATGAAGTTGCTTCACTCTCTTCTGCCCTGGTATAAAAACCTGTTTGACTCCATTGCAAAGGACATGACCCCACTCATAAAAGGAAACATGGGAGTTGATAGTGTGTATTTGCTTGTCAAAGGGATGGAGAGTAAGGACATTGCTCCTAGCATATAGGAATTAATCAGCTGAATAACAAAACTGCACAAGCACCATAATCCTTCCAACTGCATTTTTCCAACTCAGACACACTTTAAACAGCAGAAAGCATCAGAGAACTTATCTTGAAAAGTTTGGTGGGCAGAACAAGACAATAAAACAGGGACTTCTGAAGACATACAACAGAACTGACTGATAGCACTTCTACTGACTTGTGCATGTGCACATAATCAACTCCTATGATGTCTTGCATGAGTGGGATCATGATCTTTGCAATGACATCAAGCAGGTTTTCACACCAGGGCAGAATAGAGTGAAGCTACTTCATTTACATTTAAATTAGGATAAAATTAGGCTGATATAAGGGAGGGAATCACTGTTCATGGATACAAACTGCGTAGATATATAGAAAATAGGTTGAGGGGACTTTCAAAGTTGGAATGGTAAGGTGATTGATACAGAGTGAATTCCAGGAATAATGAAGTGATTATGATCAGAACAGATCAGACAAGAGGGCATGAGGAAGACTATAATAACTTGAATGTAAGCAGTACAATCTTGAAATGAATCACATGAGGAACCAATACAGGTTCTTAAGGATTGGGGTGTTTTGGCTATGTTTGTTCTTCTATGCAAGAAGTTGAATAGCAGAGATTCATATGCCTTGTGGCTAGATTTCCAAATGGCATGACACAGGTGCAGTTTCCAGTTTTGAACACAGTCTGTGACATACCAAATGCATCACCATGTTTGGATGCTGTGTTCAAACACTTTGATTCATCTGTGACAGTTCTAGCAAAAGAATGATGCATGCTTCATTTGTTTCATGCAGTGGAGCCCACCCAGATGTAAGGCAGTGTCACAGATTCCTACATAAAACATGGGATTAACTGCTATTGAAATGTCCTTGTTTCCTGCAGTAACACTGCTGTAGGATTGTTCAGAATTGTATTATATCCTGGCGGGCTGCACAGTACATGTGGCGTTTTCTGAGTGCAAATTGTGGCAAATGCAACCAAACAGAAACATAGAAACATAGACTTTGACAGCAGATAAGGACCACTTGGCCCAGCCAGTCTGCTCATTTCTCTACCTATTGGATAAGCTGCAGATCCCAGTTAACCAACAGCTTACTTCTTCCCACCTCCCATCAGAATTGCCTTATGACTGTCCCATGCATTCTTGAATTCCCCCACTGTTTTGACCTCTCAACCATCTCAGAAAGGCTGTTGCATGTGTCCAGAACCCTCTCTGTGAAAAAATGCTTCCTCACATTGCCCTTGAGCTGTCCCCCTTCAATCTTAAAATTTTGCCTCTTTGTTCTTGCACATTCCTTTTTCTGAAAGATGTTACCCTCCTGGACTTGTTGATTCCCTTGAGGTACTTGAAAGTTTTTATCATGTCCCCCCTCTCCCTCCTTTCCTTGAGGGTATATATACTAAGCTCCTTTAGTCTCTCTTCATATGGCTTCTGGTGCAGAACCTGCACCATTTCGGTTGCCCTCCTCTGGACTGCCTCCATTCTGTCTATGTCCTTGCAGAGATGGGGTCTCCAGAACTGCATGCAGTACTCCAGATAGGGTCTCACCAACTGTCTGTACAGAGGGATGACAACTTCCTGTTTTCTACTGGTGATGTCTCTTTCTATACATCCCAGTATCCCCCCAGCCCTCCTTACTGCCTTCTCACATTGCTGGCTTACATTTAGGTCATCTGATATGACTACCCAAAGGTCCCTTTCCAATTTTGTTGTTGTTAGTACCTCCCCCCTATTGTGTACTCTTCCCCTGGGTTTTCATTTCACAGGTGCATTACTTGGCACTTCTTTGCATTGAATCTAAGCTGCTCTACTTTTGACCATTCCTCCTACCATGTCAAATCCCTTCTCATCCTTTCCACCCCCCAAACGTTATAGAGTACCACCATTTAGGTGGTCTATCATTCAATTAATAATAGTGGGAATGCAGAAGAATCAAGGCATAAAACCTGAGAAGGACTTGGAAAAACATGACCTAGAAGTTTAGCAAACAAGGACTTAGATCAAAAAGCAGAGTATTGTAGTAGTCAAGAAAAGATCAGGTGGACCTTGTCCAATGGTGTGAAACTCTGCCCTGTAGTATTCTCTCAGTGCCATATCTAGTAGGGGCAAAGAATGTTGTTCTCATTCTGCAAAAATCAAATATTTGAGAGTATGATTCTAAGAACCTAGAAAAACAAGTGAAATTATATTCACCTATTGTAGGTTAAATAGTTTCTGATACATCAGTGAGTGAAAAATTTGTCTTTTTCTTCTTGAAACCCATCTCCTCCCTACTATGGAGTGGCTATTGCTAGTCATTCTAAAAAAAAGCCTTTACAAGTAGCTTATTATAAACATATTTTGATTAGACAACATAAAAAAGACTTCCACAATAAGACTCGGTATGTAGGTCATTGCCATTCCAGTTTTAAAAATGAATGTTAGTTTATTGCAAGATGTGATTTGTAAGTGTATGACTATAACAGAGCCAGATGCAAGAGATCAGGTGAAGTGTGCATTAAGTGAAACCGGTTAAAGTTTAGAAGAAATATGTGTTACAAATTACTTCAGACAGAGGTATAGACCAAAAAGTGCCAAGATCTGCCTAGCAAAATGTAATTAAACTCAAGTTTTTCAAGGGCTGTAGGTAGTTAATAGATGTAAGCCTCTAGAACTCTGAAGTTCTCTAAGGCACAATCAATAACCCATTACACAGTGACACAAATTCCCAGCCTAATTACAAGTAGCAGGGCTGTTGGAGTAGAGTAGCAAAGATATGTGGCACATTATAGTTTTTCAGACATTACATTTTTATTCCTTTTCTGTTAAACTTTTCCTTATTTCTAGTCTCTTGCTAGTCAGAAAGCAAAGTTAGGAGGTTCATTTAGCACAGTAACATAGTTTATATTGGTGGTCATGATGGGAAGACTCCTTAGCAATTTATTCAGATAAATACTATTTTAGCTTTTGTCCTGAATAGATGAAAAGTTACATCTACTATGAAGTAATTGTTCAGGTGGCTAGTCAGATGGATGTTAATGAGGCACTGGGTCATAATGTTGCAAGACATTATGGGCCGGATTTTTCAAGGTCTTAGACTGACATAAGGTGCTTGCGTTAAACAGGTCTGACACAAAGGCACCTTGCGCCAAGTGCTTTTTTCAAAGGCAGCCTGTGTCACACAGCAGGCTGCCTGCACCAATGTGTGCCAGCACCCGCCTTGCACCACAAAAGTGGCTGCGGCATGGTACAAGGGGGCCTGCGGCAGACCCAGACTACAGCAGCCCTCAGATCTGGACTTTCAATGACCTCCCCAGGAACTAAGTGCCAAGTACCCTTAGACCAGTGAAGGGCTAGTCTAACAGTACTTAGACAGCTCCTGGGAGGGTCGTCTGGCATATGCCACTGTGTGGCCTGCCCAATCCATCCACAATGGGTGCTCTCTGGTGATCCAGTGCCCCCACCATCCTGACTATCCATGTGCTGGATGTCACCCCCTGGTGCCCCCCCCACTCGGCACATAGTGCTCACAACCCCACACCCCCCCATCCATACTCCAGATTCAGGGACTGGCACAGCCCTCCTCACCCCATCATGGCTGGCTGCCAAATGAACTGTCAATGTGCATACTGTATGTGGTATACAGTACATGCACTGACAGTGCATTCAGCGGCTGGCTGTGGTGGGTGAGGAGGGCTGTGCCGGTTGCCATGTCAGGGGGGGCTGGGGGTGGCATGGTGGTGTGAGGGGGGGCTCTAGACAGCTTCATGCCCCCATCTGTGAGTGCTGCAAACACCCTGCTCCCATTGCAGCATTCTGGGTGGGTGCACCATCCGTTTGGCATAGCACCACCTTTGCCACATGCTGGTGGACTTTGGCACCGGGACCCTGTGGGATGGAAATTTGGGTGCAGGGTCCCAGATGTGATCGCACTCAGTGCAAGCTGCCATTGTTGCAGCTTGCATCGGGGCCTTGAAAATATGGCCCTATGTCTGATGGCAAAATCGCACTGCCAATACAGCGTGATTTCTGCCATGAGGCACAAGTCTTTTTTCTGTGGGGGTCACTGCCACCACACCCCCTGTTATGGGGGGCTGCACCTGCCCTGGACCCCCACTAAAGATTCTCAACTCCAGGGGGGGCAACTCGGGAAGTGCACAAAAGTGTGAAAAATAAAAGATTCTGGGACTGGGAATCAAACCTGGTCCCAGATGCAGTTCATGGGTTCCTGCTGCTGTGTCTCAGTCCTGTGAGCCATGGCAGCTGCTTGGCCAAACCCACTCCCAGCAGAGGTCATATCCTCTGCCTGGGAGAGCACTATTGGTGCAATACCGCGCTATGCGTATCGCGTATTATTACTCAGTAAGCGATACAGACTATGCTGTAGCCGTTTAGCCATAATGTCGTATGCTATTAAGCATGTGACATTATGACCTGGTAGGTGTTAATGATCTATTCCATAGCATTTCTCCAATGACTAAGGGAATTTCACTGGTGTTCTAGCCAAATGTCAACCATTTGCTAAAATAAACACCAACAGATTAACCTGGCTTAATATCACTTGGTTTACATCTGTATTCCCACCCCCCCCCACCTCAGACAAGAAACGGGAAATATTTCCTAGCCCTCCTTTCCCTGTCAACAAAAATGAAATAAATTAAATAAAACAAATACTGTACATTTATGAACTGACAAAACAGAAGCATTAAGACATTCATGCAATACATGACTGGCTAAATATTTTTACTGCTGCATGGTGATGTCACCATGCTGACTTATTGCTATCACATAACAGAATAAGGATCTGTGAAAACACACGACTGGATAACTACACTGTGTCATTCCACAGTGGAATCAAAGCCCAAGTACATGTGGTCCTGGCCAAACATCACAGTGCTGTTTGCCCCCCCACCCAGTACTATTTTCGAGTCTGGAACTGAGAAAGAAAAAACATTCAATTTTCAGGATAAAAAAAAGAGTAATTCCACAATTCAATCTGACACAAATTATCATAAAATATAAAGCAAATTACATTCAATATACTTAATCTTACATTTATTCTATTATTTCAAAGAGTTTCCCAACTTCACTATAACTAGACTTCTTATCTATGTGCTAATCTTTGTTAAAAGTCTATGTAGTGTACTTTGGTTGTTTTTAGTTTTAAACTGTCAGTGGAAGCAGTTTTGTTCCATGGACTAGGCTATCTCAAACCTTATGGAGTACCCATGCCTCTATGAAATAAGGAACAGCAAACCCTTAATTCCGAAATACTTGTCAACCTAGCCACACTGTGGATTAACAAAGCATATTAGTTTCTCATGTGGTGCTCCCCCCCCCATTTCTGCACATGGACACTGACTGCTACTGTAGCACTTCAGGACCAAAATAAGAAAATCTCAGTGACCCTGTCATAAGCCGAATATCTAGTGTCCACAAGATTATCATAGCTTAATTTTTTTTTTTTACTTTGATGGTGACCTAAACATCTTTACCAATGCTGATAGACTGTATAAGTGAATGTTTGTCTGAGATATGTCATTAATATTTTGTGACTAAGAAGTACACAGTAAGTGACTGTGTGTATTGTCCCTACCTCTACTATAAGATAGCATGCAAGCTAAGTTTACAATGCATTTGATTGATATCTATCTACCCCTCCTGCTTGTATTTATAGTACATACTGTAGATTCTCTCTTTTCCTTTTCTAGGGCTTCTAGTGTCCATTAACTGGATATACCATACTGCCCCACTCATTCATCCTATTATCTAGGTCCCCAGGTCCCCTTCAATAGCACCTCCTTTACCCAATGTTCACTTGCCTACCATGGACCTCAGTGGTTGAATGTCCCCCCCCTTCCCTCTTAGAGCATGAGAAGATTGGTTCTTTCAAAAGAGTGCACTGATTATTCCTAGCCCATTCTAACCACTGTGACTGTCTCACCTAATCGCATAATACCCATGTTATTTCCCCCCTTTTCTGCTTGCCCTGGATAAAGCCCCATCCAGCTGCTGACACTGTACTACTTCAGGACAAAGTCTTCTCTTGCTGCTAACACTGCACTACCAGCACTCAGAAACCAAAACTGTGATTGTGAGCATCTGTCTTATAAATGAGGCATGCTGCTGTTCCTCCTGTTGCACCTGTAACTGCCTTATATCTAATACTTAGTGTTTAGCATGACCTTGCCAATTTGTGATCATATTATATGGGTACTGTAAAGTATCGTTTATACGTCCATTTGACTTGGAGCCTTTGTAAAAGAACCATGCTGGCTGAAATGTATTAATCCGAACCTGACATACATACATACATACATACATAAATAAATAAATATTATCCTCTACTTGTTCTTCCCCGACCCTCCAACCCCCATCCCCTGTAGCTAACCCATGATAAATCAACTGGTGCATAAGATGCCCGTGCTGCCTGACCATTGACTCAAGTATGAGCCCCTCTGGCATGATCTCTAATGGTACCTTACTCTTCTTGAAAGAAACACAACCCTGCCAGACTTATGTTTACCCTTCTGCTCATGCTAGCTACACAGTCTTAAGAATTCACATATGACAGGACATTTGAAGACTTAATTTAACTTGATTGTCAGTAATTCTACCTTTGTTTTTATGCTCCTCTGAAATTTCCTTGAAATGCAGATCAGGTACCTCAGTTCTCATGACCAGTGGATTACATTTTTTATCTGATACAGAGATAGTATGGGGACTGCAACAAAAGCCCTATGAGGAAACACTAAAGAACATGTACACTCTGAAGGAGATGTGGGAGAGGGGGTATATGATAGAAACCTTTAAATACCTTACAGAACTTAATAAGGTACATGAGGAGAGTATCTTTCAGAGAAAAAGGTGTTATACAATAAAGGGACATGATATGAAGCTAGACAGGGGTAAATTTAGGAGGGGTGTGAGAAAGTACTTTTTTATAGAAAGGGTTGTGGATACCTGGAATAGCTTTCCAGAGGAAGCAGTGGGGGCACAAACACTTACAGGGTTCTGAAATGCCTCGAATAGGCACATGGGAATCATAGGGGTAAAGTAGATGGGAGCAGAGATAGTGACGTGGATTAAGCAGTGTCTGGGAAGTAATAATAATAATACAGTAATAATTTAAGAAAGGACAAAATGGGGCTAACTGGGGGGCCCAGAAGCCCTTATCTGCCATAGCATTCTGTTTATCTATATATCTACAGTACGCATCTGCAACTTGGAGACTACACATCCAGAAATCCCTTTGCCTGAGCAGGAAATAGCCAATCTAATCTGAAGTCACTAGGAAGTTGTTGGGGGATGAAAAAGGTTCCTTTCATTTTTTTTTTTTTTACTCTTTTTCATTCAGACTTCATTTTTTTCAGGTGGTGTGAAGCCTTTTTTTACAATCAAGGCAATAATCTGCTTTGGATCCTGGAGAATCAAATACAGGGTGCAACCATGCGGTGGCAATCTTTCTACCACAAAATACACTGGTGTTACCATATGGTAATATTGAATGGTTAAACACTAAGATCAGTATATAAAGAAGTATCCCACCCTACCACACCATGTCTAAGGCACACCTTATTACTAAATCTAATTTTAAATAATTGAGTAGATGGCCTCCCTTGGCTGTGGTGTACCATAGGTTGCACAACTAGCATTTTGTGCTGCTTTATTTCCCCAAAGTACTGTGATGACTCTTCTGTCAAACCTGAAGCCAGTAATTTGTAGAACAAAGTGTTTAGAGAAATTGGGGTTTTTAAATACTGGATGAGTACAAGCTGAAGATTAGTGCCTTAATTTATAAAGCCTTGGATGCAGGTAGGCATGCAGTGAAATTTAATTTCACTGGTGAAATTCAGGTGAAATCAAGAATTTTTGACCAGCAAAATCTTTCACAAAATTGTGCATTTTGCCAGAATTTCACCCATGTGAAATGCTGAACTAAAAAAAAATAAATAAAAAAAAGCTCCCCCCATGCCAATATAATTGATAGGCTTGTCTGTAATTATGTGGGGGATGAGCTCCTCCCCCACAGCCTATTTAGACAAGTAGCTGTCTCCCGCTCTCCTTAAAGCTAGTTGCATTCTCTTCGTTGCGTGCTGGGGCTGGATTCCTTCTCCCTTCCTTTGTCTCCCTGTGCCTCTGGTTGGTTCCCCCCCCCTCCATTTTCATTGTTCCTGCCTGCTCCCCCCCTTCCCTCACCTTGCCTTCCTTGTGTTTTCTTGAGGGGGGGAGGTTCTTCTGGCCCCATGTCGCAGCCTCTCTCAGTTCGTCCGCCGGCTTCTGCTTCTCCCTAGTGCACCTTGTGGCTGCTTCCGCCGCTCTACACTGCATCTACTTGTTTCAGCAACACTACTCTGCCTGATTCCTGCCTTGCTTTCTGACATGTTGGCTACACCACTCCTGGTGTGCCTTGCACTTGCCTTGTGCTGATCTACATTTTGACCACCTGCTTAGCTCCCGGAGGATTTCACATGTTTCACCTGCGCGTTCAGCGCTGACCTGCATTTTCGCCTTGTGGCGAGTTTCAACTTCGTCCAGCTATTACCTTATCTTCTGCCTAGCATTTCCTGGCTGGCTGCATGGAGTTTCATTCCATCCTATCCCTGGACCATTCATCCCTGGAAATCAGCGTGTGGAAGGTTGTGAGAGTGTCTGGCTTGCAGCCGCATCGTAGCGTCTGTTCAGTGCCCCCTGCTGGGGTTCCCCTTCAGCCTTTATTTGTTTCTTGTTGTTTTTACATTTGGATACCACTTCGCTGCCTGTCCCATTCCATTTTATGTAGTTCTTTTTCATTTCCTGGCAATCACCCGTTCAGCTTTCTTGGACCATTGCAAGGCACATGGTATGTAGCGGCCAGCCTTCCATGACAAACTCTGTAGACTCTGTGCACCTGTGTCACTTGCAGTTGATTCTGCCCTGTTTTATCCTTCATTCCTCCTCATACGCTTCCCTACTGCACCAACTGCTGGCTATTGGACAACAGTTCTCAGCTTCCTCAGCTCTCCATCTGCATTGTTGCGCCATTGCCCTGCCTCCTTACCTATGTTACCTCTCAGGATTTCTTCTTGTCCTTGTTACTATCATGTTGCCATGTGGCTTTAATTTATTGTCCCCCTTTGTCTGACTATGTCTGGTCCAGCAGTACTGGCTCCTTTTGGGGGAGGCTTGGCTACCATTTCCTTACCTTACCAGCTGACCTGCGTCTGGTCGAGCTGCGACTGCTAGCTTCGTGGGTCTAGCTGCTACTCGACTTACCTTAACTCTACCTATGAGAGGTCCAACTGTGCATATTGGCTGCCCTGAGTCTTGCTGTCATCTTGCTCCCATTACATGTTGACACCCGTGGGGTTCAGCTGCACCTCATTTGCCTACTTCTATGACCTGCTTCGTCCTTCAGGCACAGAGTTCACTACTTCTATTCCACCCGCCTCACCAGTTCGGAGCCTAAAGATTCACTTATTCTTCTATGTACCTACCTGCTGCCGTTCAACCAGCTCGGGAGCCCCTGCTATGGATGTTGATTTTGCAGTTCAATATTCTCATCTATTGGATGCCTTTGCCTGCTTCCCTGCAACTCGACTGCATGATGCAACTTGCTTACTACTACGATTTATGTAGGTTCATTTCTTTACCTTATTTGCTCATGTTATCTGCTTGCCATCCAAGGCTTAAGGGTCATTACTGCTAACCTGCCATAACAATCTATGCTTTCCTCATGAACTGGCATCCTTCAAACCTTTGTTTATGTATTTATTGCGATATCTCATCCCAGGACGTGATCTGATGCATTGCATGCATTTAGACGTTTCCATTGCATTTCTACCTCTGCTCTGCAATCTGCCTCATCCACTTGGCCAGAAGTTAGCCATCATTTAGTCGGACCTGTGCCTTTAGGCCCGGCAGTCATTTGTTTCTATATATTTATTGTACCATACTCATTTGCTTCTACTACCTGCCTCCGCCCATCGGGCTGGGAGGTTTCCCAGTTACTGCTTGCTTTGACCTACCTTTGCCCTTTGGGCTAGGAGGTTTCTTACTAATTTCTGATTCTCTGACCTGCCTTCGCCCATTGGGCTGGGAGGTATACCTACCTACTCGCTTGCTTCTCTGATCTGCCTTCGCCCTTCGGGCTGGGAGGTTCATCTACTTCTGTTCTCCTTCGGACTCACCCAGCTCAGGTCCTGGATTCCATTTTGCTTCTGCGTACCTGCTTATGCTGCCTCAGCCCTGCACTCCCTGATGCTTCACCTTTGGGACATTTGTTACCATCACCTTGCTTCCCTCCATGCCTGGTGACTCCTACTTCTCTGTCTCAGTGGATGGTCCTCATGCTCAACCTCTTCGGATGGTCTCAGTGCTCCTTCAGTGTCTTCCGGGGTTGCTATCTTGGATGTTTTGCCCTGTCACTTCAGCCATGGACTTACAGCTGCTTCTTTTCAGGACTTGGTTGGTGTCTCCTGCGGACTTTCATTTTCCTGCTTATGGTCTACCACCTTCAGACCTGTGGCACTGCTACTTCATTGGACTCCACTTCTTCAGTTATCTCCTTCTCAGACTTTTCGGGTCTCATCCGCTTCATGTCTTGAATTTGCCTGTCCTCAGTTCTTCATGTTATTCCTCTCGTAAAGTTGGCATATCTCAATCTTCGTCTCTCAAAGTGGATTTGTACCACCTAACTGATGGATTCCTGCACATCATCAAAGGACTACATCACTTGAATTCTGCCAGCGAACATTCCTGGGTCTAGCGGAGCTTCCATGCTGTACCCTGCCATCTTTCTCCTATCCCGCCAGCTTCTATTAGCTACATTTTCTTCAAAGGCTGGTTACCATGTCCTGTTCCTTCTCCTTTGCCTATGTTGGTGCAATCCTGCTCCTACTACCTATCTCTTTGGATTCAGTTCGACTGACTTCATTCATTTGGGCTCACCTCATTCTACTACTTGGATACTTCATAAATCGCACCAGTGTCTTTGATTATCATATAGCATGACATTCCAGCTCAACTCTACAGCCACTGCTTCATATCAATTCCTAAAAGATTATATTTCTTATCAGACCTGTATTTGTCACTCAATAGCCTGGCCTCAAGCCTTCTCTCATTTTCGTACTACACAAGTCCTATTATAAACCTGGAAATCGTACTACTTCTAATTCGTCCTGCCTCATAGACATCAAGCTTGGATGCAATTATCTTCCGGTCTCTTGTATTGATTTCATCAGTCATCGACTTCATCAAACCATCATTCAAATCCTTGGATTATGCCCTCAATCAACTGAAGTACGGAAGATGGTTCTTCAATATATCTACACTCCATCATTCCTAATTATACATGGATTCTTGGACTCGGACTTATTGGAAGGAAATTATTTCACTGGACATTTACACTTCAGCTTTCTTAAGCTCCATTCATCTGGATTAAATTCTACTAATTTGAATTCAGATTTAGCTGATTAATTTAGTTTAATTAGGATCTCTCTCCTTTAGTATGCCCAGAAGGACAGGCAGGTCAGTAGCCATGGGTCCTCAGAGGTTTCCACCCAAGGGTTTTTTTCCTCTCCTGAGTGCTACTGGTCACACTCTGTGGAGTTGGAGGAGATGATCATCTATTCTTATCATTAAGGTGTTGTGCACGACTTATTCAGCATTTCAGTTACTGAACAATCGTTGATATTTATTCTTTTTGGGGCTCCATAATCCTAATTCAAGCCTCCTCCTTCCTACAGGTGGGATACAGAGAAAGGCCAAAACCATCAAATATTATCAAAAGACTCAATTCAAGCATTCAAGTACCTAAGCACACCATTATATGCTGGCCTCTGTATCCAACAACCATCTACATCATTCCACTATATGTTACATAATCACTGAGCTATGAACCACACATAATTGATAGGCTTGCCGTAATTATGTGGGGGAAGAGCTCCTCCCCCACAGCCTATTTAAACAAACAGCTGTCTCCCTCTCTGCTTAGAGCGAGTCGCATTCACCCACCATCCTCCCCGACACCTCCTCCTTCTGCGGCACTCTAATCCCACCGGAGGGCTCCATAATCCTAATCCAAGCCTCCTCCTTCCTACAGGTGGCATACAGAGAAAGGCCAAAACCATCAAATATTGTCAAATGACTCAATTCAAGCATCCAAGTACCTAAGCACATCATTATATGCTGGCCTCTGTATCCAACAACCATCTACATCATTCCACTATATATTACATAAGCACTGAGCTATGAACCACACATAATCATTACCTCCAAGGTTTCACATCCCTGGTGTCTAGTAGTCCCACCCCTCTGCTCTGGCTGACTGCTGGGCCAGCCCACAGAACCCTCCCCCCCAGATTCAGCCATATCCCCCATCCTTATATTGAACTTACAATTAATTTCCCTAGTGTCTAGTTGCTCCACCCCCCGGCTGATCGCTGGCCAAGAATGATCCCCCTGAGATTCACACCCACCCACCCATTATCCATAAGTGCCACTTCCACCCCAGGGCCAATGTCAATTCAGTAATCCTAATGTGATTAAATAAAAAAAAAAACTTTTCCTGGTGTCTCATGGCTCAAACCCCCCCCACCCTATGCTGTAGTAATTCCACCCTACCCCACACTCCCCCATCTAGTAGCTTATAGTGGGACACCAGCACAGCCCTTCACGCACCTCCATGGCCGGCAGCCTGACTGAGCTATTTTACAAATAAGCCCTGCGAGTGAACCCTTTCATTTTTTTTAATCATATAACATTTTATTTTTTTTATTTTCCTTCACTTTTAGACAGCACATCAATTACTCATTCATAAAAAATGTATACCAGAAAACCACCTCAAAAAAGGATATATCAAGTTCAACTCAAAAGCGGAGGAAGGGGAAAAAAAAGATGCACAAATCATTCAAAACATTCAAAAGACTGGTGTGGTGTGCAATTCTGAGGCAAAATACCTCCAATAACCATTGTGTTTCAATTACTTCATTGTTTAATATGCATTAACCCATCTGCAGACTATAACAAAATGTAACTAAAAAAGTTATCTAAGTGCTGCAAAAGGAAAACAAATGTTAAACCCCAAACCCCTCCACAGCATCCGCAACAACTGCCATTTCTAATTCAGAAGTTGTAGGGGACTCAGAGCCTTCTCCAGATTCTCCAAGCTCTCAGGCCTCCTTGTATTGACCCATCAAAAATTAAGCCAGCTGGTCAATCTCAAAAAACATATATGGCTTTTCCTTGTATCGGAATTCACACCTTAGCGAGCGTAAGAAGCTGCATTGCACTCCCAACTCCAGCACCTGCTGCCTGTATGACAAAAACTTTTGATGTCTTTGCTGAGTAGAATAAGCGAAGTCTGGGAAAATATTAAATTTAAAGCCGGTATACAAAAGTGTATTTTTATTCTAGACAGTTTGATAATGTGGTCACTATCTGATTTGAATGCCAAAAAAAGAAAATATAGTGATTTTATTCTCTGGATCCCCTTCTTTCATTTCATTACTTTGGAACACCCTAAAAGCATTGGTAATAAATGAGAGGTTGTCTTGGGGTAGCTGATAAACCTTGATGAAAATATCTTTAATTAATTCCCGGGTGCTTTCAAATTCACTGTCCAACTTTAAAGGTAATCCCACAATTCGCAGATAACGATATCTTGACTGATTTTCAAGTGTCTCAGTCTTCCGATTCAAATTATAGTTGTCTTTAACCAAAGCTATAGCAGAGAGTGCGATTACTTTAACACCATCACTTGACTTTTGAATATTATGTAAGTTATCTTGAACTTGCTTACTTAGTTTGGTGATGCTTTCTCGATTATGTTTCACCTCAGTTTGAATGAAATCAACTTTTTGGCTTAATGACGCTCCACTCCTTGCAGACTTTTTTCAATAGAATCCCCATTGAGTCCATGGTGTGCCTTGATACAGGTGCAAAAGGTAACCGCTGATTTGGGAATGCTGAAGCCAGAGTCTGATCTAGACATGACGCCTTCTGTAGGGTAAATTGGACCTGATCCGGATCCAAACTTTGAGACAAAGCTGAGTCGTCCACTGCATCAGGTGTGTATTCGGTTTGAACACCTTGCACACATTGCGGCTGTACAAGCTTTGTAGTGGGGCCTTGGCCCTGCAGAGCTGGAAACCGTGGCTCACAACTACCTGCAATGCTAGGTGTCTTCTGGCCTCTGGGGCTAGTCTCAGGATGGAAAGTTTTTTCCAACAGCTGGATGCAGGGCTAACTGTATTCCTCAGAGGAGCCACTCTGGCTGCTCTTACGTTTAACTGGCATGGTTAAATGACTATTCACAGTTTCTTTTTACTTGACAATTCTTGCAAACAGCCTCAGAAACTTATAGTGCTCTCACAGCAACACCACCTGCTTAGTCATCTTTAGCCCATCCCCTTTCAATGAATGAGTGTGTGCAAGTGCTCATTCGTTGAAAGGGTTCACTCACTGGGATCATTTGTAAAGGATCTCAGTCAGGCTGCTGGACATGAAGCTGACTGGAGGGCTATGCCAGTGACCCACTGTGGTTTTCTAGATGGGGTGGGGTGGGGTTACTTCAGGATAGGGTGGGGGTCCACTAAATACCAGGGAAAGTGTTTTTTTTATTTAATTACATTTTAGGATTACTAATGTTGGCCCTGGGATGGAAGCGGGCACTTACAGACAATGGGAAGGGGGAATGGGAGTGAATCTAGGGGGTGGTCATTCTTGGCCAGCGATCGGCCAGGGGGGTGGGGACACTAGACACCAGGAAAATGAATTTTAAGTTCAATATAAGGATGAGGGACAGGGCTGAATCTCAGCTGGGGGAGAATTCTTGTGGGCCAGCAATTGGCCAGGGGGGTGGAACCACTAGACACCAGGGATGTGGAGTCTTGGTTGTAAACATTATATTGGCATGGATGGGAAGGGGGAAAACACTTTTTTTTTTAAATATTATCCCCCGGTTCATCTCAAATGCAGAATTTCACCCAGGGTTGGTGAAATTAGCATTTCACCGCTGAAATTCTGCATTTCACTAGGGGGGATTTCGCATGTTGCACCCATGAAATATTTTGTGAAATGCAGGGATTACGCAAAATATTTCGCTAGGCAAAAGTTTTTCATTTTGCACACCTCTAGATGCAGGACTTGCTGCAGTTGCTCTGCCACAGCTGCATCATTGCAAATGTGACAAAATGCACAACATTTTTTTGAAGTTTTTGATGCAGTGCTGATACACATTTTGATGCATTTGTGACACTTTGGCTATTTTATGGCAGAAAGCTTTATGTTTTAGGTGGGTTAACAGTCATTTTGCAAGTAGCACAGTTGTGGCCACAATTGTGGCAAAATCATACTACAATTCCTTGAAAATCCAGCCCTAGATGGATGAAATAACTGTCTATGTCGTGGTTTCCATCTCAACAATGTCACCCACCTGGCTCCTTCACTTGTAAAAATCCAAAATTACTATGAGGAGTTTTATTTCAGTGCAATCCTGAGACTTTCAAGCAGATATTGAAACAAATGAAGTACCTCTACCAGAAAACATTTTCTTAGATCCCAATAAAGATTTATTAAGTTGTAAGATGGATCATATCCAGACCTGAATTACCACCAAAGTTTCACACCTAAACAATGTCTCCCAGGACAGCAGGCTCTAATATGTATGTGACAGAGAAGAGCAAGAGGAAGGAGCTGTTGCTAGAACTTTACTACTCTACTGGTCTAAAGAACTAGAACTCCACCATTGGGAACTTTAATTTAGGGTAAAAGCAAACAAAAACAAAAAAAAGAGTGTGTTTGAGCTGGGTGAAGGAATTGTTATTTTTGCAGTTAGCTAGGTGAAAAAGAAACTGTGAATTAGGGGGAGTGGCTTAGAGAGAAGGAAGTCAGGTGTTTGCATTTAAAAACTGACCTAGTTAGCTTGTGGCAGAGAACAGCAAAAGGAAGGAGCTGCTGTTAGAACTTTACTACTCTACTGAACTAAAGAACTAGAACTCGACTACTGGGAAATTCAATTTAGGGTTAAAACAAACAAAAAAACCAAAAAAAAAGTGTGTTTGTCTGAGTTGGGCGAATTAATTGTTATTTTTGCAGTTAGCTAGGTGAAAAAGAAACTGTGAGTTGGGGGAGTGGCTTAGAGAGAAGGAAGCCAGGTGTCTGCATTTAAAAACTGGCCTAGACATCTTGTGGCAGAGACCAGCAAGAGGAAGGAGGCGTTGTTAGAATTTTACTACTCTACTGGACTAACAAACTAGAACTCTACTACTGGGAACTTCAATTTAGGGTTAAAACAAACAAAAAACAAAACAAAAAAAGAGTGTGCTTGTCTGAGTTGAGTGAAGAAACTGTTATTTTTGTGGTTAGCTAGATGAAAAAGAAAGTGTGAACTAGAAGGAGTGGCTTAGAGAGAAGGAAGCCAGGTGTTTGCATTTAAAAACTGACCTAGATAGCTTGTGACAGAGACCAGCAAGAGGAAGGAGGTGCTGTTAGAACTTTACTACTCTACTGGACTAAAGAACTAGAACTCTACTACTAGGAACTTCAATTAAGGGTTAAAACAAAAAAGAAAAACAAAAAAAGGGCATGTTTGTCTGAGCTGGGTGAAAGAATTGTTATTTTTACAGTTAGCCAGGTGAAAAAGAAACTGTGAATTAGGGGTAGTGGCTTAGAGAGAAGGAAGCCAGGTGTTTGCATTTAAAAACTGACCTAGATAGCTTGTGGTAGAGAGCAGCAAGAGGAAGGAGCTGCTGTTAGAACTTTACTGGGATTATATTGTTCTCCATCCCTCCCCTCCACCTCAACCCTTAGCTGGTTCTACTTTTATAGGCACAGGATTTGACTGACAACAGGAACTTCCTGTTTGGGAGCTGGAAGGGAGTGATCACAGAGGCACAAAAGACTCACCATTCTAGAAGGAAAAGAGTAGCTCTCCATCCCCAGCTACTGGAGGTCTGACTCTGAACAAGTAAGAAGGAGACTGCTAGGGAATATAGGAACTAACTGTCCCAGAATAGAAAGATCAAGAACTTTAAGGGCATGGAGGCAGTTGGAAAGTAGGAAGAAAAAAAAATTATATAAAAAAATAAAATATATATATATATAGAGAGAGGAAAGAGTAAGTATACAAAACAACAGTTAAGGGGCCACAAATAAGACATGATGAGAGTGGTGCAGTGCAGTGGCTGTGGAGCAGCAGTCTTCTGGGAGACATTCTGGAGGATGCAGTGTTGTTCCATCTGCAGGCATCTCTCTGGTCTGAGGGAGGAGGTTGCTCATCTCCAAGCTGAGTTGGCCAGGATTCAGGGGACCTCCTTTCCCACCCAGGGATCACCAGGGCCACCGCCGCTGCCTCAGAGGTTGCCAAGAAAGAAGAGCGGTTGGCCCAAAGTGGGCTCAGGGAGGGTGAGGATGGTGGAACAGAGGTGCATCCCTCCAGTTGTACCTCTCCACAATTCATATGCCATTCTGGCAGAGTGTGGTTCCTCTATGCAAGCACCCACAGTTGAGACCAAGGAGGATGCTGGGAACCTCCACAGAGGAGACTCCCAGGAGGGTGTCATGGGACTTCACATGGGAAGGAAACAACTTCTGGTAGGGGACTCCATTGTTAGGAGGGTAGAACTGGGGGAGGGAGGGGAGAGGTAGGGAGGTGAGGTGCCTGCCTGGTGCCATGGCTTGGAAGGAAAGGGAGCAAATCCTCAGGATTGTGGGAGAAGCTGCAGAGAGGAGGGATCTGCAAGTTATTGTCCACCTAGGGACAAATAACCTGGTTGGGAAAGGGATCAGAGCAGTGCAGGAAGAGTTTATGGAGTTGGGGAAGGGGCCTTAGAAAATTAACATGCAAGGTAACCTTCTCGGAGGTGCTGCCTATCTATGGTATGGGTGAAGCTAAAGTGCTCCACACCACGGGATTCAATCAGTGGTTGAAAAATTGATGCAGAGCTCAGGGTTTTGACTTCACTGGGGACTGGGGATCCATCTGGAAGGATGCACACCTATACTGGCACGATGATCTGCATCTTTCCAGGAGGGGAACCAAGATCCAAGGTGATAGGTTTAAATGCTTCATTGGCAGGCATTTAAATTAGACAAGAGGGGAGGCACTGAAAAGGAGAAGGGAAATCCTAGCCCCCCCCCAAAAAAAAATCAGGGTAGTTAGTGAGGAAAACACCAAGATAGAGAAGTCGATAGGGAGAAGGGCAGGGATAAATGGAGAAAAAGACAAAGACAGTAAGGACAGGGATGGGAAAAAGGGGTAAGGTCATCAAAACATGGAGGGTAATGAATACCAGTGACCATAGTCTAGGTAACAAGCTCCCTGAACTGGTGGCCTTGATGGAAGAGGGATGCCTACATGGCAGTCACAGAAACGTGGTACACAGAGAACCATGACTGGGATGTCAACATACCAGGGTACACAATCTACAGGAGGGACAGGGAGAGTAAAAGAGGAGGAGTACTGTAGCTCTGTATGTAAGGGAAGGGATTAAAGCAATGGAACTAAAGGGTAAACAGGGAGAAGAAGAGGCACTGTGGGTCACCCTAGAGACTGGAAATGGCACCACAGTCTGCACAGGGGTTGTACATAGACCCCTGTCTCAGGGGGAGAAAATGGACAAGGAAATGATAGAAGGCATCCTTAGGATGGCAGAGAAAGGGGAGATATTGCTGATGGGGACCTGAATATGCCTGATGTTAACTGGATCACCTTTGCTGCAGCTACATCCAAGAGCAGGGCCATTTTCAATGCCCTACAGGGGGCATGCCTCAGACAGCTAGTGTTGGAACCCACTCAGGAGGGAGCAATCTTAGACCTGGTACTATCGAATGGGGACAGAGAGAGGATCTCCAATCTAGAAGTGGTTAGCCATCTGGGAACAAGGGACCACCAAACAGTGTGGTTCATGATAAACTCAGCTGTAGAGTCAAGCCATAGAAAAGTGAAGGTACTGGACTTCACGAGGGCTGATTTTGTCAAAATGGGGAGTCCTTCAGAAAAGCACTAGCAAACAGGCAAGAAGGAGGGGTGGAGAAAAAATTGGGAAACATCAAAACTGCCATCACAGAGACAACAAGCCTTTGTGTGAAGCAAATAAACAAAACAAAACAAAAGAAAAAAACACTATGGTTGTCAAAAGAGGTGGCAGGGAAGGTTAGGGAGAAAAAGATAGCATTCAGGAAGCATAAGGAAACACAGAAGTAGCAGGACAGAGAACTGTACCAGTTAAAGCAGAAGGAAGTGGGGAAGGCAGTCAGAATAGCAAATGCCCAAACCTAGGAAAAGATAGCCAACTCAGCTACAAAGGGGGATAAAACCTTTTATAGGTACATTAGGGGATGAAGAAAGACAAAGGGAGGGATGGGATACTGAGGTTGAATAAAGAGAAGCGTGGGTAGGCAGACAGGGACAGTGAAAAAGCAGGGATACTGAATGAATACTTCTGCTCAGTATTCACAAAGGAAGAGGAGGGGGAGATACCAAAAACAGTTAATAGACGTACTCTGAATGGGGGGGGTCAATATCAGTCCTTTCACAGAAGAAAAGGTTCTGAAAGAACTCCTAAAACTGAAGGTGGACAAAGCAACGGGGCCTGATGGGATTCACCCCAGCATTCTAAAAGAACTAAGGGTAGAACTAGTAACACCATTGACTACCCTTTTAACAAATCATGGAGGATGGTGTGGTACCGAGGACTGGAGGAAGGCAGATATGGTTCCCCTTCACAAAAGTTGGAGCAAGACAGAGGCAGGAAATTACAGACCTGTCAGTTTGATTTCAGTGGTAGGGAAAATGATGGAATCACTTCTGAAGGAAAGAATTGTTGAGTACCTAAAAGCCAGTGGGGCACAGGACCCAAGGCAGCATGGACTTACAGCAGGAAGGTTATGTCAGATGAATCTAACTGATTTCTTCTACTAGGTCACCAAAGTAGCAGACCAGAGAGGGGCTGTGGACATGGCCTACCTAGACTTTAGCAAGGCACTTGACACTGTCCGGCACAAAAGATTAATAAACAAATTATCCAGCCTGGGAGTGGGTCCCAGGGTGGTAGTCTGGGTAAAACATTGGCTAGACAACAGGATGCTGAGGGTAATAGTAAACAGAGTCCACAGGGAAGAAAGGGGGGTTACTAGTGGGGTACTGCAGGGTTCAGTACTGGGTCCAGTCCGTTTTAATGTCTTTATAAGTGACATTGCAGAGAGACTGGAAGGAAAAGTATGTCTCTTTGCAGACAACACAAAGATCTGCAGCAGGATTGATGCACAAGGTGGATTGAAAAGGATGAGAAGGGACTTAGCAAGGCTGGAGGGATGGTCAAATGTATGGCAGCTTAGATTCAATGCAAAGAAGTGCAAAGTAATGCACCTTGGAAACAAAAACCCAGTGGAAGAGTACACAATGGGGGGGTGAGATACTGACAACAACAAAAATAGAAAGGCACCTGGGGGTAGTTATATCAGATTACTTAAAGGTGGGCCAGCAATGTGACAAGGCAGTAAGGAGGGCTCGGGGGATATTGGGATGCATAGGGAGAGGAATCACCAGTAGAAAACAAGAAGTTGTTATCCCTCTGTACAGACAGTTGGTGATACCCTGTCTGGAGTACTGTTTGCAGTTCTGGAGACTCCATCTCTGCAAAGATATAGATAGGGTGGAGACTGTCCAGAGGAGGGAAACTAAAATGGTGCAGGGTCTGCACCAGAAGACACATGAAAAGAAACTAAAGTAGCTTAACATGTATACCCTCAAGGAAAAGGAGGGAGAGGGGGGACAAGATAGAAACTTTCAAGTACCTCAAGGGAATCAACAAAGTCCAAGAGGGTAGCATCTTTCAAAAAAAGAGATGTGCAAAAACAAGGGGCACAATTTGAAAATAGAGGGGTGATGGCTCAGAGGTAATGTGAGGAAGTATTTTTTCATGGAGAGGGTTGTGGATGTATGAAACAGCCTTCCTGAGGAGTCTGTGGAGTCAAAAACAGTGGGAGAATTCAAGAATGCATGGGACAGACATAAGGCAATTCTAGTGGGGTAGGAGGAAGTAGGCGGTTGGTTAACTAGGATCTGCAGCTTATCTATTAAATAGGGTAATGGCCAGACTAGGTGGGGCCAAGTGGTCCTTATCAGTCATCAAATTCTGCATTTCTATGTTTTGTATGTTCAATCACATAAATAAAATTCTTATTTTAAATGGCTCTCTTTGTGGTTTCTGTACCATCTTTCTTTGTTTATAAAGCCTACTTGCTCTTCAGTGCTGCTCACTTTTAAAGAATTACTGATGTAATGGCTCATATTGTCCCTTCTAAGCAAGAGTCTTGTTTTAACATTATCATTTAAAATGTATATACAGATAAGTGAATACCAAATGTACAATGTCAAGGAAAATTTTTCTAACATGATTGGCTGCTGACCCCAAGAGACAGGGATGTTATTATACAATAACATCACTGTATCTAGGGCAGGCACAGAGATGACTACACAACAGTTAATGAAATCCCTTCCTCCATCTTTAAGCCACTGCTAAGCTGACATGGCTCCCATGCTCTTGCCAGTACTTCCTTCCTTTTTTAAAAAGTAAATCTCTCCCTCCCACTGACAGAAAAGCAACACTAGAGCCATGCTGTATGAGTAAAATTCATTCACTCTGCCACTAAATACATTGCTTAGAATGTTTAATGTATTCATTTTTGTATAATAGGTGAAAAAAATGACCATTCTTTGAGAATAACATCACCATTCCCACTCATCAGCTCTGCCCACCCTTCCAAAATACAGTGAGATTTTATTTTCCTTTCTACTTCCAGGAAAAACACATAGGAACTGTACTGGGAGAATTACAAGTAGAGACTGTCAGCATCAATTCAGAATATGTGGTGCTCGGCACAAAGGAGGATGAGTGGCTAGACAGCTTCCCAACTTTGAACACAACCCCATTCACTCTAGGTGTCTACATCAGCATGTGCTCACTGTTCGGCACTCGGTAGCTTCAGATCACAGTTTCAAGCTAAAATATATACATTGTTCACCTGGTACCATGGCAATCAGCACATCTCAGTTCAAAAAAAAAAAAACACAATCTTCACCCGGGGGTGCAGTGGGGTGAGGGGTATGGGAGTAGCAGACTAAACAGTAGAGAAACAACATATAGCAGCATCATCTACAGGAAACAATACAAATGGTGGATTTTTTTTTAATACAAACACCTTCACATAGAAAAATGAATTAAAAATGTATTTAATGCATTTTTTCATATTTTTACTTTTTAGTCTACAAACGAGCCGTTGTATAATAGCAATAAGGCACTCCAGGGTGTGTATTATTGTGTAATAACCTCACTCCTCAAGTGATGAAAGCACTCAGCTTCACCTCTTACTTCATACCACTGAGGAGTGACATTATTACACAAAAACACACACCCTGTCCTGCCTTATTGCCTAAATAGCAAGGTGGTCAATCATGAAAAAAACAAGTTAGTGCTTTGCATAACAAATAACCTCACATATCTGATATGTATGTCTCAATCATAAAAATTACTCTACCTATTTTAAATACCACTCTATAGTAAAACAAAATAAATTGAAGATTAATACTCACATGATCTTTTACTTTCTTTTTTAAATTGAATAAACTTTATTAACTTTCAAATAATACAATACAAACACAAGGAAGGATCACATGATAGAATGATCCAGATAGGAACAAGAGTGATACAGAACACCCACACATTCAGAATACACTTTCAGAATGCAAGGAAGAGCAGTTGCAGGATAAAAAATACAGACTTAATACAATAGTGCCAAGGAAGCAGGAAAAATACCATGATCCCACCCCCCACCCCAGAACCATCAACCCCCCTTCCACCCTACTTACCCGGAGCCTTACCTGGCTCTGCACAGGACCTGAAAACTTAATGAAAGTATGTACCAATATACTGGACACAGAGGAAGTGACAAGCCCTCTAAAGGGCAGTGCAGATTCCACAGGACATCACTTACCTACCCCACCAGATCTGACTTGGAGAAATGGGCCCATTAAAAAATCTGGATATATGCCCAGGCATGAGATCATCCTGAAACCATGAGTGTAAGCTGGATGTAAAGCTATTCCCTGATTTTCAGACATTGTTCCCTGGCATTTGCCATGCTGTCTATAACATGCTCAGCCTGGAGGGAAAAAAGTATTTCCTGGTACCACTCTTGGTATGAAGGGATAGCTTAGTCACACCAATGCCTGAGGATGACTTTCTTGGCACATGGTGCCACCAGTGCGATATGCCATATTGGGTTACCAATCAAGTCCCTTCCATCCTCTCCCAAGATACATACCTCTGGTGTGAATGCTTGTTCTGGCCCCAGTAGAAGGTCTAATCATTGCCTTATGGCATCCCAAAAGGGGACAACCTTCTCGGAGTGCCAAAGAATATGTGATAGGGTACCTGTGTCCTTCTGACAGTAAGTACATAAACTGGAGGACAGTTTACCCATCCTATGTAACTTATACAGAGTGTAGTACATATTATGCTGGATTTGGAACTGCAGAATTCTATATCGGTCCCATGTAATATATTTATATACAGACTTCCAGACACCGGACCAATCCCAGGGACCTTGCGATGAGGGGAAGACCTGATCCCAAGAATAAAAAAAACTGTAAGTCCTGTTCCATGAGGGTTTCTCTTAATTTTACATGATAGAAAGCTATAGTATGGGAAGGAGGAGCCTCCAAAGCAAGACTGCGTAATTTATCCCCGTATGACCTGGACCACCCGTCAATACCAAAATGATGGAGTAACATGTGTCTTACTTCAAAAACTGTAAAAGTTATGGTGAAGGACCATGCAAATTTCAACTGAGTTTCAGGGAAGTAAGAATTTTGCCATTCTGTACCAAACTGTCGATCATAAAGGTCTCCAAAAAGGGCCATGCTCGCTATGTAAGTATTTTCCTGACAATTTTAAAAATAGGATTGCCTAGAATGGGTTGAGAAGTGTCAAAACGAGGATCCAAGTGTAACAAAAGGCAGAGTTGCTTAAGGGCTTGAAGAAAATTACCTATGGGAGTGGCCTTGAGTGCTTTAGGGATCACTTTTAAGGGAGCATATAACAAGGCCCGAATATCCAGGCCTAGATGGGAACACAAAAACCATTCTATGTCTAACCATTGTGGGGTGTACAGTAGGCTTTGTCGTGCCTAACTGTATTGAAACCAAAAAAAGTAGCAGGAACAGCAAATAGCTAAGTAATATAAATATATATTTGGAACCTTGAGACCACCGGCATCCCTTGAAATGATAAGCTTAAACAAGGCTCATGTAGGGGGTTTACCACAGCAGAGAAAGTTGGAAAAAAGTCTGTCAGTAGTAAGAAACCAGGATTTTGGTAGCTTCGGGTTAAGAATGATCAGAGGATATAGAATCCTCAGGAGAACATTCATTTTAGTAACATTCAAACGTACCCCCAGGGAGAGGGGCAACTTGGACCAGCGCTCCAGATCCATTTTAATGTGGGCCACTACCTGGTGCAGGTTATACTGCCTCAGCTTGACAAGGTCTGTACTAAGGCATATCCCCAAGTATTTAAGCTTGTTCCTAACCCAGAGTAGATCCAGATGTTCAAGACTTGCACGTGTAGTGACAACATTCAAGGACATTACTTCTGTCTTAGCTCTATTAAGTTTATAGTTTGCGATGGTACCAAACTTTCCAACTATGTCCAACACTGCTGGTAAGGAAGTGACAGGGGATTTCACATGGAGAAGAATGTCATCTGCATACCCAGACAACCTGCATTGGTCAGGACCTAAGGGAATACCATGGACAAGGAGCAAACTGTTCATTATTCTAATTAAGGGTTCAAGGTATAAGTTAAATAAAAAAGGCGACAGTGGACATCCCTGGTGGGTTCCCTGATGTAACAGGAATGGGTCTGAAAGAACACTGTTGCAAAGAATACGAGCCAAGGGATGGGTGTATAGTACAGTATAGTATCCTGACTCACTGAAGTAACTCGGGGGGGGGACTATATCTCAGAAGCAGATGGAACAGATACTCCCAAGAAACCTGATCAAAAGCTTTTTCCATGTCCAGGGATGCAAGGACTGCAGAGGTAGAGGTAGAGGAATCCCTGGACATAGAAATAAGGTGCTGAAACTTTCTAAGATGATCAGCGGAAACCCTGCCAGAGACAAAACCCACCTGTCCCTACTTAGAAGGGAGTCCCACACCAAGTTTGGTCTAGTGGCCAAGATGTTTGCTAAAATTTTAAGGTCAACATTAATTAAAGAAATAGATCTATAATTGGCCATGAGGGTGGTATCTCTGCTTGGTTTATGGAGGACTACAATAATGGCAGCTGTAAGTGAGAAATCCAATAGGCCGTGGAGGAAAGCATACTGATACATCTTCAAAAGATATGGGGCAAGCAATTCTTTACATTTTTTATTAAAGTTAGAAGAAAAGCCCTTGGGGCAGGGGGATTTATCAGGAGCTAGGGAGACTATTGCCTGATAAACCTTGAAGAGTGTTAGGGGAGTCTTTAATGAATCTGCCTGCAAATCCCCTAAAGAGGGTAGGTCCAGGTCTTGTAGGAAGGCTTCAAATTGCAAAAGATCCAAGGGGGACTTGGGGGGTGGCATACAGGAAGTGATAGAAAACCTGGAACTGAGACACAATATCCTGGGGGGGATGTGACTAGGTTACCGGTGGGAGACTGGATAACGGGGACTATTCAGTCTGCGATCTGGGTCCTTAACCATAAAGTGAGGAGTTTCCCCGCTTTCTCCCTTTGATCAAAATATTTGACCCTTGGCTTAAGAAGGAGATATTATGCTTTTTTCCCCAACAAAGTGTTGTTCCTAGCCCTAAGGGCTTCCAAACTTTCCCAATCAGCATGTGGGGAAGAGAAGGAAATCCTCAGTTCAATCTGCCTAATCTGTTGTAGAAGAAGAGAGGTAGACTGGGACAATTTATTTTTATGGATCGTGGCCAGCTGGATAAGTTCCCCCCTCAGGGCACATTTAAAAGCTTCCCATAAGAAATCATACTTAGGCATCGTAGGTGAGTTAATGGAAAAGAATGAAGGGATAAAGTGTTGAAGCCGGGCAACAATATCAGGGCAATTCAGTAAGTGATTATTGAGACACCAAGACATGTCCTGGTCCACTGAGGGAGCCAACTTAACCTGTAATACTGCCGGATGGTGATCAGACAGTACTTTGGCCCCATAGTGGCACAGGACAACTCCCAGTGAGGCCTCAAGACTCAGCAAAAAAAATCAATGTGTGGGATAGAATGGAAGGAATATTCCTTCTTCTTCAGGTTTAAAATTCTCCAGGGGTCAGCCAACCCCAGAGAATCCATAAAGTCTCAGAGGGCCAGTTGACTTGAGAATAGGGGTTGGCCACATCTCGTGGATCTATTGAGATCGATGTCCATCACCAGATTCCAATGCCCAGCGATAATTTTAGGGAGAGAGAGACCCATGGGGACAAAATGGAGATGAGATGGGAAAAGAAAGAGGGGTCTTCAACACTGGGTCCATGTATCGAGCCCCAAATCACCTCCAAGTGCCCCAAGAGAGCACTCACAAAAACATAATGACCTGAGGGATCATTAATTTCCTGGAGAAAAAAAGGCAGAGAATATCTCTGGCAACCAGAATGGTCACACCCCTCTTTCGAGAGTCCTGGACCAAGACGAAAACCTGTCCAATCCAGGAACATCGCAAGGACATAACCTGGCCTGGGGGAAGGTGGGTGTCCTGAAGAAAAGCTACAAAAGTTGCATTCTGCGCAGGTGTAACAAAACCTTAGAATGTTTCATGGGGGACTGAACCCCTTTAATGTTCCATGAACAGTATTTAAAATTGTGTGCCATAATTTTGAAAAACATAAAGGGTGGTCAGCATGGAAACATGTCCTCTGCAACAAGGGTAGAAAATCCTATTCAGTATACCAGTCTATCCCTGGAGAAGAATCCCAAGCCCCCCCATCTGACCCATACCCCTACATCCTTAAAAATTGCCCAATGAAACCCCATGCCCAACCATTCCCATTCATGAAAAATTAGAAACCACACCCATATGGCTAATCTAATAATTTTGAACAATTCCCCCTCCCCAAAAGGATACCCCCCAACAATAAACCACCCCATCCAACCCATTTATCTGGTGCATGACACTCGCACCCAGGATAACAATACTCATCAATCCACCCAACCCTTCCCCCAACCCTGTCAGGTGATCAAAATATTTCACTAAAAACCCATATATGTCTGCAGTTACAAGTAACAACAGGAAAAACTTCTTCAAACTCTACCTATCCACAAAAGGAGACAAGCCGTTCATCCCCCTGCATATCAAACAGCCTTACCACAGTATGAAAGTTAACAATTAACCCTGCTGATGAAATCCACAATTGCGTGTCATCCTGAATTAGTATGATATATAAACTACAATAAAATATGAATATAGCAACTAGTTAAGATAAACCCTAGACTTTCAGAAGGTCAGTGCTTGATATTAAGTGAATCCCAGGCTCAAAGTGAAGGCGAAATCCTCCCTCTGAAAAAAACAAAAACAAACAGAAGACAGAGCTCACCCCCACAAGAGCCCAGTACAGTTTGCTGACCCGTGGAGGTCCGATAGAATGTCTGTGGAATGAATCCAGTGCGTGGGATTCAAGTGCCTCCCTGTCAGATCAGTTGTGTAAGGAGTAGATAGGGATCTGAACCAAACAGTCTAGGATAGTCCAAATCAGAAACCTAAGAGTTAGATTTAGAACCATGAGCCAGTCAATACAAGGAGACTGGGTATCAGTGGGGACCAAGAAGAGAACCAAAGCACTAACAAGGAGGTGTCACAAGTCTAAGCCGGGTCCCCAAAATTATATCTTAAAGGGAGTTACTGTAGTAGGATCAGAGCCCCCTTATCTACTCAGACCAGTAAAAATAATTCAGAACAGTCAAAGTCCAGGAGTGAAAGAAGATAGCTGAACATTAACCATGGGCCACTGAATGCAACATGATGAATAGGAGGGCAGATTGAACATCCCAAACAAAAGCAGAAAAACAAGGTTACAGTTCCAGATTATCCTTCTAAGCAGCAGTAAAGTCCGAGCGTTAGCAGATTAACTACAGGAGATTATTAAACACAATATCTGAGCCAACAATAGGAGAATCATTCCCGTGTCTCACTGATCCCTGAAAAGATCCAGTAGCAGGCCTTTAAGTTCCTGGGTAGCGATGCCCACCTCTTCAAATGAGTGCCACTTGCAGCTAATAGAGATCTGTAGACATGCAGAGTATAGCATCCTGAACTGAATCCCAGCCACAAGTAATTTAGCCACAATGGGGAGAAAGGCTACTCTCTTCTGCCTGACACCAGCTGGAAGATCTTGGGCAATCCGAAGTTATGTACCATCCCAAAGAATATCCTTTATATCCCAGTTTTTTTTTAAGGATGAACTGTTTGTCCAGATAATTCAATAGTTTTAGCATGAAGGGATGGGGAGGGGATCCCATCAGTGGTTTGGGGCATAGGGAGCGATGTGCACATTCTACCACATAAATGGGGCCATTTGGGGAGGGACCAGGCACCTGCTTGAGAAGTTTCTTGGTGAATAGGGAAGGACTGGACCCCTCTTCACCTTCGGGAAGCCCAAACATTAACAAATTGTTGCGGCAGCTTCTCCCCTTCAAATCTTCAATCTTTGCCTTGAGCTTAGAGATCCTATGCCGCATGTGAGTGGTGTCCACCTCAACTTTGTCTGACCGAGTTTCAAAGGAGTGAACCTAGGCTTCAACATCTCCCACACGTCTGCCTAAGTCCTCAATGTTAACTCGTACTGATTTTAGCTGCTCCGTGAGCTCCGGAACAGCATCAAGAAAGGGCTCAAACTTCTGAAGAAAACTCTCCTCAGTTAAGGGAACGGTCACCGGAGTAGTAGTAGCAGAGAGGCCAGAGCCAGACCCTTGGCCATTCGCACATTTCAGTTGTTTATATGGGGTCTGAGGAGGGGTGTGCTTCAGTGTAGCTGCTCATATCTTGGCTTCTGAGATATTTGCAAGAATCGAGCTAGGACTTTACCCGATGAATTCAGAGATAACGCAGGACAGACTTCTGAAACCAAGTAAGAGGAACTAGCAATAAAACAATATCTTTATAAGTAAAAAGGGTGGAGGAGAGCGGAGCATGAAGGAAGAGCTGCTATCCAGATAAGGGCATCGTGTGACTTGATCTTTTACTTCCTAGATACATGCAATGTTTTACACATTCAAAATTGTACTTCACTGTTGGCAGGGAAATCAAAATGTCCGTTTCTTAAATAAGAAGAATACTTATGCTCACAATGGGCCCTAATCACGAAGGGGTGTAGGTTATGTGTGAAATGCACTTACCCCACCTGCAGAGCTATGCACCTGCAGACAGGTGTGCAGGTATCGACATTCACAAATGCCGGCCACCTGTCCACGGCTCCCTGTGGCATGCAGGTCCACACAGGGCAGGCACTGGTAGAGTCACAGACCCAGCTGGGCATCCAATTGGATGCCCGGCATGGGTCCGCATGTGGATCCCTTGTGCTGGTCTGGCACCATCTTGGTGAGGGAGCGTAGAGTGCCGCTACAGCTGCCAGGGGGACATGTGCTGGCCACCTGCCCCTGGCCTGATCACCATCCCCCGACTACAGGGGCACCATCCTGTGGGGTCTGATGACCCCCACCTGCACCTCTGGGTCTGGCAGTGGCAACTGAAGGGGTGCAAAGCTGGTATTGCTGCCCTCCAAACATGCAGCCACTGGCTTATGGTCATACGTTTGTGAATGGTGCAGAGTGTTGGAATGCCCCCCCCAGAGACCCCAGCCCACCCATGTGCGGAGCTTAATGATTTGCCGAGGATCTGGTACAGAGGGGGCATAACTGGTCCATGACTACTATGGTGGGTGCACATGGGTGCAGGTGGGTTATGCACCTGGGTTACACGGCGTATAGCCCATCCACATGCTTCGTGCCTAGGGCCCAGTAGTATTAGGGATTAGTCACACAAATAATCTAATCCCTTCTTTAAGGTACCAGTCATTATTTCTAAACCACAAGTACATTATTTTCACCAGAATCATTTTCTTAACTTTTTTTGGATTCTTACTGTACAAGTAAACAAGCTCCTCCTGACTGAGAAGACACAGATCTAAAATACTTTTACATAGTCCCTAGAGCAGTATATCACTAATACATTTATGTAATCCTTATTAAAGTCCACATATAATTCAAACAAAACTTCTGCTAATTTCATGACAGTAAGCTCCTCACTTTTTAAACACATCACAAACATGCTCAGAAAATATCCTACCAGCCCTAGTACCTGTGGTTTCTGTATTGAACTTTATAGGTTATAAACCATAAATACCCATCAGTCCTCCATCAAAGACCAAACCAGGTCTTTTAATGAGATATAAAAAAATTCTATTTTTTTAAATTTCAAATATGCTAATTCTCAATATTCCAAAATGGTGTTCTTCCTGACACAGATCTCACTGTCTCATCTAAGTAAGAACAATGTATGTGAACTCACAGCACTAAATGCTATAAACTAAACTGGAATGCTTAGTGTGTGCACATAACTGGGAGGTTCCCAAGGCTCTAGCATATGATGTCATCATGTAGTGACATCAGATGCCTTCCCATGTAGCCATGCCCCCCCCCCCGCCTGTCCAATAGCTAGGACAGAGCAGCTCTCACAAAAACATCAGAAAAGAGGGCTGCCTTGATACTGTAGTGGAATATCCATTGGCACAAGATATATAGTGTACTATAAGAGCCCAGTAAATTACATCCACCTCTATGGTTGCCACCTGTCAGGTTTTTTACCTGGCAATCTTGTTTTCAGGGTCCCTATCTTGTAATCTTGTTTTGTTCAGTGATAGCCAGATTTTTGAACCATTTTAAGTGCTCACATACTTTTGAAACACATTTTATCATATGAAGGAGCCTGCAAGGTATCACAGTAGGTGAGACTTTGTCTGGGGGCATGGCGTGGGCAACCTGGACATACAATGGGTGATCCAGGTAGGATCACCAAGAAGGAACCGGGGGGGTAGGGAATAGGGTTCCCAAGGGGGAGAGAAATTGCATCCAGGGACAGAGAGGAGCTAAGCCCTTAAGAGTGGCTGCACTGGAGGAATTCCTCCTCATTCCAAGTTGCAGAAGGAAGTCAGGATCACCAGGATACACCAGTAAGCCAGGGCCCAGTGGCTACATGGCCCAGGAGAGTGCTCCAGGTTAAGGTCTTATTATAGGCTAATAGATGCCTCCAGCTAGAGCTGGGGGGGGCAGTCCTCAAGCTGTTTTAACAGGTTTAGGCAAGAATTTAGAGATATGAGCTGTGAATTAGGTTGCTGGGTTGGTGGTGTTCCCCCTGCTGGCTTGGCCTGGTGTCTGCATAGGGAGGAGGAACGGAGGTGATTAGGGTTTGTTTTCCCATGGCTACTGCTAGCAGTGTGAATGAGTTTTGTTAAAAGAATAGCAAGAAATTAAAAAGTTGGGGCTGGCTGTAAAAGTTTAATTATATAAGAGATATAGCCAATGAGCCTAAATAGTATTGTGTTATAAATCCTGTGCAGGCTCCTTCATTTGATTCTCCCTTGTTCCCACATGAGCTTGGTTCACCAGCACAGATCCGTCTCCCCCAATGAATAAAATAGGAGTGAGCAGAGGGTGCCCCTGCTCCCCTGTGGCTTACCTGGAAGTAATCAGGAGGTCCGGTGCAGTTGGTCAGGCATCCATGCAGCTGGTCACTTGGGGGGGCCGGCGGATGAGGGGCACCCGGTTCCACCTCTGGATAAGTAGTGCACTGGAAAGGTGGCATTCGAGGGATGTAGGATTGTCTAGGTGGGGAGGGTGCTGGTGTACTGTTGCATTTTTCCCCCATTGCCGCTATCAGCCTTGGACTGGCTTGGGACATGCGTGGGAGTCGCATTGGGGCCTGTGTGTGGGGATTTCCTTTCTTATGGGCTCCAAATGCAGGGTGGCCTAGTAGGTGGCTGGACAGGTGCTGGGAAGGAGCCAGCCATGGAGGGGGCTTTCTAGAACCACGAGCCTGCATCCCGTACCATGGACTGACCCACTGCTGCTGCACCCTCCCTCATGTTGGCTCAGTTTGAGGTGGCAGCCAGGGAGCTCTTGGCGGGTCCTCTGTTGTGGGCCAGGCCTCCCAGTGACTGGCTGCACCTGCCTCCCCCTCTCCCAGGATCACATCCAAGTGAGGGAGGGCCTGGTGGCTGTAGGTAGCGGGCCCGAGCCTGGAAGGCTGCATGTCACGGTGGAGTGGCCTCCCCACTGCCACATCCTGGGCCCCATGAGATGGATGGCAGCTGCCGTGGTGACATCATTCGACTGTGCCAGCCTGGAAAGTGACACAGTAGCATCTGGGGACCATGCGTGAGGCCGATTCTGACTCACTTATGCTCATAGACATGGCAGCCACCATCTTGTGTTTGGCATTGAGCATCCGCCATGCAACTGGGGCAAGGGGGCAAGCGGAAGAGGATGGTAGGTCCTGGAACATCCAGGTGCAAAATTTCATGCAGTATGCCAGGAAGGAACAGCCAGCTGCATATGAGCTGGGCATATTCAGTAGTCCTGGGTACAACGTCAAGTGCAGGGGTTGGCAGTAGCTTGAGGTTGGAGTAATGAGATGTGAATGAGCTTGGTACATCCAGCAGGCAGACCGGAGTTTGATTCTCAACCCCCAATAGCATACTGTGTGATTTTGAGCTAATGTTCTTAACTACTCTATATGATTTAGGCAAGCAATCTCCCCAGTGCTCCCCGGTAGCCCCCAGAAACAGGCAGTGGTGCCTAGCAGGAATATCAGGGCTTAAAACACTTAAGCCTGCCTAGATGAGGGGAGATAGGGTTCAAAAAGGCATACAAATAAAGAGATGGTTGGGTAGCCATAGGCATAAAAAAAAGACAAATAAATAAGGGGGTGTTGGGAAGTATCAGTTATGGGTCATTTGGCACTGTAACTGAGTGTGAGGTCAGCTTTCAACCACTTCATATGATGACTAACAGGCTCAGTGGTTGAAGAAGACATCCCTGGCATTTGAGTCCAGCTGGGCAAGTCACACCTCACCGTGGGATGGGCCAAGCCAATGGAAGGCCCAAAAAAGCTATAAGGCCCAGAGAGGGTCCAAAGAAAAGGGTAATTGGTTTCAGTATTAATAATCTTCCCCATTCAATGAGCCATGTTGTGTGTAGCAGCATCAGCTTAAGCACCAGCAAGGGGAGAGTGGCCGTGACTGTGCTTTGATTGCAGATTAATGATCATCATTCCGAGAAAATGAGAGGAAATCTAGAGCAACAGCTGGCAGCCTTTGTTCAAGGCAAGGGCAAGGCATGGTGGTATGTGCTTTTCAGGGATCAGGATGAAGAAGGGGGGTCAGAGCCTCTAGGACTGTCAACCCCACTGGAACCCCAGAGCCCAGAGGAGGCCATTCCAGAGAAGCAGCAGGGAACCCCAGCTTTGCTTACCCTGCCACCTGAACCGGTAACCCAGACGGTGGTGCCTGGCACAACAGGGCAAGGACCAGAGAAGTCTATCCCCACCCCAGATGAGATGGCAGTGCTTCCTCCTCCTCTAAAAAAGTCACGTGAGAAGGTGCAGCAGCAGCGGATCAAGGAGCAGGTATGCCTGACTTATACCAGCTGTCAGCTGATGAACGTAGGTCTCTGCTTTTGAGTGGGGGTGCCCCCAAAAAGAACAGGGGGTGACAACAGAAACAAAGCAGAGAGGGGTATTCCAGGAAGATGCTGGTAGGGCATGGGATGGAAAGAGCTGCATCAGCATCTGTAAGCCTGGGCCTGCTGGGGAGGCCTACCACAGGGTCAGCCACTACCACTGCAGGTAGGCCCGGGGACCCCAGAGCTAGCAAGGTACAGGTAGCCTATCCCCCTGCCCATAAACATCCTATTGTAGGGTGGTGGGCCATGGCTCCTGCAGCAGTTGGCTCAACGAAGTCAGGTTAACCAGCCGATGGCAGTACTCGGAGGCCTAGCAGGAGTGTAACAGGAGGTCCAGTTTTGAAGGATAAAGCTGACACAGAGAAAATGCAATAACCCCCCTCCTTTTTGTTTCTACTTTCACTGTGTCCTGTCTTCTTCTGCTTATTCTTATCTATCCTAATTTTCTTGTCAGGGTGGCCAACCTGGCAATTTTCTACTTTGCCTTTACTGTCACGTTTTTGCTCTGGTATTAAAACAATTGCATCTTGTTATAATATATTAAAAATAGGGCTGAAATAGAATCAAGGACACTAAGGGCATACAAGATAGGAGCCCTGTGTTCCAGAATAAAAAAAACAATATACAAAAAAGGAGCTGTGTCACTTAAAAGAAGCCCCAAAATTAGTAGAGGGCTGGGTTGTGGAAAAAGCCTTCAGCTACAATTTCAATTAGTGAGTAAGGAAAGCTGAGACTGTAAAATTGTTGCAAACAGTGGAAAAAATGTTTTAGGCAACACAAAGTACAAGTTTGCAGAAAATTGCTATAGAACCTGTACAGTTTCTACATGAGTTTAATACCCATGTATCCAAACATTTAAGTTTAAATTTAGGAGGAAATGAAAGCAACTGTGTTTGGTTGCTATAGTGCTGATTCTAATAAGCCCCAAAGCAATGAACACTGTACCCTTGTTTTTAAAACACCTGAAAATGGGCTAAAGTAAGAGAGTATAATTAAAACACTACTGGCAGATTAATTGGAGTTCTGTAAGTGTCAAACATTTATTCAAAAGGGAGTTGTAATTACTGAAGTTAAGCCTTCTGTGTTTTAGAAGGCTGAGTTCCTCATCAAGGCGTTGGCTGAAAGTGCAGCAGTCAGAGAAACTGTTTGCTGAAAGTGCAGCAGCCAGTTAAGCTGTTTGAGAAAAATAATAAAATGTTCTGGAAATATAAAACAAGGGATATGAGAAGAAAATAATGCATGTCCAAAGATTAGAGTACCGTATTATGTGAAACAAAATATAGATACTACAGTGGTTCACTTATGTATGTTTTCCTTATATGAACAAAAAGACAAATAAAAAGCTATAACCTTATATGGAGGCAGATAGGAAGCGCGCCCCTCATATCTCTTTTCTATACTAAGGTTATAGACTGCTATTTGTTCTTAAACAGGTTTGGTTTATCCTTATACTTTTTCACATTTGTAAAGAAAAGTTGTTTTACCTAGAGGTCTGTCTCATGCTGTAAGATCCTACTATAGGACAAGCTGCCCCTGAAATGGCAGGTTTTATAGATGCAAGGGAATGTAATGTCACAAAGGAGGAGGGGCTCAGTGAAAACCACACCCCTTTCCTTCACTATATAAACCCTCCACTAGGAGGCTTAGATAGATAGGTTGGTCAGTAGGGTTCTGACCAAGGTGAGAGAAGGATCTCAGCAAGGAGGTGATGTGCAGGCTTTCACATTAACTGAGGAAGGAGAACACAGGAATTTCTTTATAGCATCTAGAGCAAGAAATATATCCTGACGTTTGAACTGATGTGAAGAAATAACATCATATTTTTCCTTTCTGTAAATATTGGATTTTTTTTTTTTTTTAGTTTTGTGTTTTTCTAATATAAAATCATAAATGCAGAAGTATGCGTTTTTTATGCATCATAATCTGGTTGTACGATCCATTTACTGAGACCCACACGTTTACAAGGAGCAATACCAATAGGGGTGGGAGATACTGGCATACAGGTCCCGGTTGGCAACCTGGGCCAATCCAGGGTAGAGAAAAAGCTAAACCGGTTGCTGGAACTACTGTTGGACCAGAGTAGGTCTTGGCTAGGAGCTGTTCAGGTGGCCTCTGTGGCAGTGGAGACCGGGGAAGCAAGAACTGGAACAGGAGTTGCATCGACGCCACCACCAATACTGGGGCAGCAAGAGGTAGTGAGCTTCCTATCCCTGGTAGAACCCATTGTGTCACACTTGCCTGACAAGATGAGGCAGCAAATCCTCAATTGGGAATACGTTGACATCTTTGCCTTGCTGAACTGGCCTAAAGAGCCGGAGAAGGACAAGAAGAACAAGGAAGGAGATTATGGGGTGGAGCAGAAGCGCAAAGCAATGATGCACCGGACTTGGGAAAATTGAGTGGAAGGTTTCACAGTTTATGCAGGGATCCTCTCACAGAGCAGCCTGGGAAAAACTGATGGGCTGTGGGTCTATTTTAATAGGATATTGACAATGCATGCTAGTATGCCAGGTGGGGAGTCGTTAGAATATGATGAAGAGCACCGGAGGAGAAAGCAGATGGACATGGTACGGTCTTGGACCTCCTGCTGCTGTGGATGATAGACTTGGGGGGGGGAGGGGTCCAACATACAGACAGTGGCTTTCTGGTGAGATGCTCCCCCCCATTGCCGAAAAAAGGCTATCAAGGGGGTAAAATGGGGAAGGAGTGTGTGAAAGGGTGTGGTTTCAGCTACAACCAGGGATCATGTAAGGCTGAACATTGCAGATACAAGCATGAGTGCATGGCGTGTGGGAAGCCACACTCATTTCAACAGTGTGGGAAAGCTGCAGAGGCAGGGGCAGGGAAGGCCAATCATTTTCGCCCCTTTTGGAAAAGAGGGACAAAGACTGCCAACACCAGTCAAGGCCGAAAATATTGAGGGGTGGTTGGTCAACTACCCAGGCAGGGTGGCCACTTGTTCTTTGGCAGTGGGATTCAGGGAGGGTTTTGTTTACCTCACCAAGGCCCAAGGAGGGCATACAAGGCTGACAATCTGTGATCCACCAAAGTGCAACTGGAGATCATGCAGGGCAAACTCCAGAAGGAGATGGCTGCTGGTCAGATCAGTGCCCCTTCACCTCCCCCCCCACCCATGTCTCAGGGTATCTCCCATTGGTTTAGTCCCCAAAAAGGCACCGGGCAAGTTCCAGATAATAAACCACTTTTCACACCTGGAGTGGGATTCAGTCAACTCCTTCATTGACCCGGTCGACACCGCAGTGTCTTACATGGCATTCAACAGGGCAGTGGAGATGGTCTGACAGGCGGGCCAGGGGGACTATTGGGAAAGGCTGACATAGAATCAGCATTCTGCCTGTTGCCTGTGCACCCACAGATAGAGAGCTACTGGACATGAAATTTGATGGGTGCTACTACATTGACAACTGCATACCCATGGGGTGTGCCATGGCGTGTGCAGTTTTTGAGCAATTTAGCACATTCCTGCACTGTGCCACAGCCCAAAAAGTCAAATTTGACCACATGGTACACTATTTGGATGACTTCCTGTTTGTGGGGAAGGACTGCTCTGGGCAATGCGTGCATATCATGGCTGCATTCCATGAGGTGTGTGCTGAATTGGGTGTTTCACTAGCCCAGGATAAGATGGAGGGGCCATGCACAAGGCTTTCCTTCCTGGGGATTGAAATTGACACAAGAGAGCAAGTGTTCTGGCTCCCCCAGGAAAAGTTGGCAGCCTTGTGCACTCAGCTGGACTCAGTGATGAGGGCACACAAAGTCATGTTACATGAGCTCCAGCAATTAGTGGATCACCTCAACTTCATCTGCTGGGTAATGCCCATGGCAGGACATTCATGAGGCACCTGGCAGGCATTGAGGAAGGCTGTACAAAACCACAGCCTAGAATCCATGTCACAGTGGCAATGCGAGAGGACCTAGGCATTTGGCAGGCATTTTTACAATGCTTTAATGGGGTATTGATGTGGCCGGTTCCAGTGTCCAGCCAAGAATTGGAACTCTTCACAGATGCCTCGGGGGGCCTGGGCTTTGGGGCTTACCTGCAAGGTAAGTGGTGTACAGGGCAGTGGCCTCCAGAATTGGTAAGACAAAGCATTATGAGGCAAATAATGGTGATGGAATTCTTCCCCATTGTAGTGGCATTGGTGATCTGGGGGATGTGCTGAGGGATAAGCACACCACATTAAGGTCAGTCAACACCGGAGTGGTGTATGCAATAAACAAACAATTAGGGGGTAAGGGCCTGATGGGCAACCTCATGCTAGTGTTTGTCCTAAAATGTTTGTTGCTGAATATCAACTTTAAGACTGTGCATGTACCAGGTATCGAAGATGGCATCACTGATGCTCTTTCTCATTTACAGTGGCAGAGGTTCCGAGAATTGGCTCCATTGGCAGACCTCCAGCCCAGGGAAGTTTCACCATTCCTTTGGGAATTGATAACCCAGAAGACTGGGAGTTGATTGAGAATGCCCTGGCATCTAGGATGCAAATAGCGTACCAGAGAGGGGTCAACTGTTTTCTGGAAGTGCAACACACACGAGGAGGGTGGGCAGGGACATGGCCTATCCCAGTGGCACAGCTATGCAAAAATGTACTGATGAAAAAACATGCAGGGGCTACCCATGCAACAGTCGAGCAGCACATGGCTGGCATTGCCTTTTTTCAGAAAGCTAGGGGCTTCCCCAACTCCATGAGGGCATTTGCACTCCTGAAGATTCTGAAAGGCTGGGCTCAGGCATCCCTGAGGGGCACGGACAACAGACGCACTATCAGCCCTACCATATTCAAGCAGATCTGAGACCAGTTGCTCAAGGTATGCTCATCCCCAGAGGAGACTAGGCTCTTCCTGACAGCATACTTGGTGGTGTGTTGTGGGGCATTCTGGGTGTCAGAGTTCATGCAGCCCAGCAAGGCCACTGGGGGACCATTAGCACTGGCAGAGGCCAACGTTGGAGGTCACAATGTCAGGAGTCTTTGTCCACATGCAGAAGAGCAAAACTGACTTGCTTGACCACAGGTGGTGGTGACAATTGTTGGTGCCCTACGGGCTCCAGTGGTATGTGGGTGCATGGGTGCAGGATTATGTAACTAAGCACCCAACAGTGGGGGGGTCTTCTTCTGTCATGGAGATGGTGGGTCCCTAACATATACCAATTTAGGCATGTGTTGCAGAAGACCTTGCAACTGCTTTGCATCTCAAAAGAATATTATAATATGCACTCCTTTAGGACTGGCACAGCATTACATGCTAGGGCAGAAGGCTTATTAGATAGGACAATATAGACATTGGGTAGGTGAAAATCACAGGCTTTTGAAAAATACATAAGACCACAAATGTTATAACTCTCTCTTGTTTTGTCTTCGATAGGTATTGCAGCCCGAGCAGCACAGATCTGGAGTTGTGGCCACTCATACATCCATTGGGTGGCCCTCAGAGAACCTCTTCCTGGCACCTGAGAAGGTGGAGGTACATTGGTGGGGATGGCATGGGATGCACTGGAATGAGTTACAGGCAACACTACAAGCAAAGGCTTGGAAGAGGCCAGAGCCTAATGTCTTAGTCATTCATTTGGGGGGGAATGATACAGGGGTCATACCTGCAAGAAAGTTAAAGGAGAGGGTGTGGCAGGATCTGGCAAGTTTAAAGCAATGGTGGCCCCAGGTGCACATCATTTAGTCCAACTTGGTGCAGTGGCAGCAGTGGAGGCATGCCTGGAACTTCAGGGCAATACAGAAGGTAAGCCGGCTGCAGAATGCATTCATGCAACTGGTTATGGACTCAGTGGGGGGGTCCATAGCAAAGATCCTGGGAGTGTCAGTAAAAAATCCAGGTCTGTATAGAGGAGATGAAGTGCAATTATTGGAGAAAGGATTAGATCTGTTTCTGGATGACATACAATGGGCAGTGGTGAGAGTATTAGCCTGAGGTGCTTGTAGGGGGTGAGCTGGCTAGAGCTCACCTTGTGGTGGCTTGGTAGTCTCAGAATGTTGTGGAGGGGGTAACAAGGGATTACATGTCTTGACCAGCCAGATCTCCCTGATGCTGACCGGAGGGCAGACCTGATGGCTGGAGTCTGGATGGTACCCTCTTCGGGCTGCAGCCCACGGCATGGCAGATCCTTTAACGGGGGAGGAGCTAGCCACAGCCAGTCATATAGCCATCCCTCATGCCCCAGAGGTGGTTGCCCTCGCAGGGTCCTAGTTAATGGTAAGGCGACCCTCCCCTGGGAGGGAGGGTGGACCATCAATAATCTAGTTGCTCCATGGTGAGCTAGATTCCTTCCAAGGCTATCTAGCTGCGCAAATCACGCTGAAGTAAATGTATATATTGACAACTGGTTTATTAATAAATACATGGCTGTGGCCATTTCTCCAAATTTGTTGTGTCAGTCTGTTCAGGTGAATGAGGTATATGCCCTCAAAAGAAAATGAAGCAGTCTGCATTATATGACAGCAGGTGGGACTTTGTCTGGGGGCATTGCCTGGGCCACTTGGACAGGCAGTAGGTAATCCAGGTAGGACATCCCAGAAGGGGCCGGGGGGGGGAATATGGTTCCCAGTGGGGATGGAGCTTATAGTCAGGGACAGGGAAGAGCTAAGCCCTTAAGAGGGGCTGCACTGGAGGAATTCCTCCTTATTTCTCCTTGTTCCAGGTCGCATCCCACCCAAGCCTCACCCTATCTTAAAAGCAGGGGGGGGGGAAGTAGGGGGAAGGTTATAGGGAATTTGCTGTCCTACTAAAGGAGATCGCCTTAGGGGTCGCGAAGGAATTTCCCGGTTTTCATTTACCAATCACATTTTCCTTGTTTTTGCCTACTCCAGCAAGGTGGGAGTATGTTCTAGTTATGGTAGGCTAAGGATCAGATAGGTAGGTGTCACAGTCATGCAACCTATGTAAGTGGCAGCTTGGTAGTCTTGGAACACTGTGGGAGGGGGTAACAGGGGATCATGTGTCTTGACTAGCCAGATCTCCCTAAGGCTGACAGGAGGGCAGGCCTGATGGCTGGAATCCAGATGGCACCCTCTTTAGGCTGCTGCCCGTGGCATGGTGGATCCTCTGGTGGGGGAGGAGCTAGTCGCAGCGATCATATAGCCATCCCTCATGTCCCAGAGCTGGTTGCCCTCATGGATTTCTGGTTGATGGTAAGGTAGCCCTCCCCTGGGAGGGAGGGTCGACCATCAATGATCTAGTTGCTCCATGGTGAGCTAGAAGTAGACAGGTCAGTGGGGGATGCTGCAAAAGAAGGTAAAGCCATCAAAAAATGGAGATCAATGAGTACCAATGCCCATAATCTGTGTAACAAGCTTCCTGAATTAGTGGCCTTGATGGAGGAGGAACATCTGGATATAGTGGCAGTCAAAGAAACATGGTACACACAAAACCATGACTGGGACATAAACATATCAGGATACACTATCTACAGGAGGGACAGGGAGGGTAAAAGAGGAGGAGTAGTAGCTCTTTACATAAGGGAAGAAATCAAGGCAATAGAACTAAATGGAAAACAGGGAGGAGAAGAAGCACTGTGGGTAAATTTGGAGACCGGCAATGGCACCACAATCCGCACAGGGGTTGTATACAGACCCCCTTCTCAGGGGGAGGAAATGGACAAGGAAATGATAGAAAGAATACTTAGAATGGCAGAAAAAGGGGAGATATTGCTGATGGGTGATCTGAATATGCCAGATGTTAACTGGAATGCAGTTGCAGCAGCCACTTCAAAGAGTGGGTTATTCTAGATGCCCTACAAGGGGCATGCCTTAGACAACTAGTATTGGAGCCCACTCGAGAGGGAGCAATCTTAGACCTGGTTCTCTCAAATGGAGATGAAGAGAGGATCACAGATGTAGAAGTGGTAGCCATCTGGGAACTAGCGACCATCGAACAGTATGGTTCACAATAAACACAGCAATAGAGTCAAGCCATACAAAGGCAAAAGTACTGGATTTTAGGAGGGCTGACTTTGCCAAAATGGGTGAGTGCCTAAGGAATGCACTAGCAAATGGGCAGGAAGGAGGGGTGGAAGAACAATGGGGAATAATAAAAACTGCCATCACAGAGGTAACAAGCCTTTGTGTGAAGCAAATTAACAAAACGAAACAATGTAAGAAACCACTATGGTTCTCAAAGGAAGTGGCAGTGAAGGTTCAAGAGAAAAAGAAAGCATTCAGGAAGTACAAGGAATCACAGAAGGAGCAGGACAGGGAACTGTATCAGTTAAAGCAAAAGGAAGCTGGGAAGGCAGTGAGAACAGCAAAGGCCCAAACTGAGGAAAAGATAGCCAACACTGTTAAGAAGGGGGATAAAACCTTTTATAGGTACATCAGGGAGCGAAGGAAGACAAGGGTGGGCTAGTGAGGCTTAATAAAGAGGAGGGAGGGTGGGCAGAGGGTGACTGTGAAAAGGCAGAGATACTAAACAAATATTTTTGCTCAGTATTTACAAAGAAAGTGGGGGAGGTACCTAAAACAAACAGTAGAAACACTCTGGATACAGAAGTTGATACCAACCCATTTACAGAAGAAAGGTTCTGACAGAACTCTTAAAACTGAAGGTGGACAAAGCAATGGGGCCTGATGGGATTCATCCCAGAATTCTAAAAGAACTAAGGGTAGAACTAGTGACACCACTGACTACCCTCTTTAACAAATCATGGGAGGATGGGGTGGTACCCAAGGAGTGGAGAAGGGCAGATGTGATTCCCCTTCACAAAAGTGGGAGCAAGGCAGAAGCAGAAAACTACAGACCTGTTAGTTTAACCTCAGATGGAATCACTTCTGAAGGAAAGAATTGTTGAGTATCTAGAGGCCAGAGGGGCTCAGGACCCAAGGCAGCATGGATTCACAGCGGGAAGGTCATGCCAGACAAATCTGATAGATTTCTTTGACTGGGTGACCAAAGTAGTAGATCAGGGAGGGGCTGTGGACATGGCTTACCTAGACTTCATCAAGGCATTTGACACAGTCCCACACAAAAGATTAATATACAAGTTAGCCAGCCTGGGAGTGGGTCCCAAGATGACAGCCTGGGTAAAGAATTGGCTGGAGAATAGGACACAGAGAGTAATAGTAAATGGAGTCCACTCTGAAGAAAGGGGGATTACTAGTGGGGTACCACAGGGTTCAGTATTAGGACCAGTCCTCTTCAATGTCTTTATAGCGATATTGCAGAGGACTGGAAGAAAAAATACATCTCTTTGCAGATGACACAAAGATCTGCAACAGAGTTGATGCACAAGGTGGGGTGGAAAGGATGAGAAGGGACTTGGCAAGGTTAGAGGAATGGTCAAATGTATTGCAGCTTAGATTCAATGCTAAGAAGTGCAGGTAATGCACCTGGAAACAAAAACCCAGGGAAGAGTACACAATGGGGGTGAGATACTAACAACAACAAAATGGAATGGGACCTGGGGGTAGTCATATCAGATGACCTAAAGGTGAGAAAGCAATGTGAGAGGGCAGCAAGGAGGGCTGGGGAATACTGGGATGCATAGGGAGAGGCATCACCAGCAGAAAACAGGAAGTTGTTATCCCTCTGTACAGACAGTTGGTGAGACCCCATCTGGAGTACTGCGTGCAGTTCTGGAGACCCAATCTCCACAAGGATATAGACAGGATGGAGGCTGTCCAGAGGAGGGCAACTAAAATGGTGCAGGGCCTGCACTGGAAGACATATGAAGAGAGACTTAAGGAGCTGAATATGTATAGCCTTGAGGAAAGGAGAGAGAGGTACTTTCAAGTATCTCAAGGGAATCAACAAAGTCCAAGAGGGTAGCATCTTTCAAAAAAAAGGTGTGCAAGAACAAGGGGCACAATGTGAAGATAGAAGGGGCGGCTCAGAGGTAATTTAAGGAAGTATTTTTCACAGACAGGGTTGTGGATGCATGGAATGGCCTTCCGGAGGAAGGTTGTGGAGTCAAAAACAGTAGTGGAATTCAAGCATGCATGGGACAATCATAAGGCAATTCTAGGGGGTGGGGGTAGGAAGAAGTAGGCTGCTGGTTAACTAGGATCTGCAGCTTATCCAATAGGTAGGGAAATGGGCAGACTGGGTGGGCCAAGCGGTCCTTATCTGCCGTCAAAATCTATGTTTCTATGTTTCCTTCCAAGGCTACCTAGCTGCACATCACACTGAAGAGAATGTATATATTGATAATCGGTCTATTAATAAACACATGGCTGTGGCCATTTCTCCAAAGCTTGTTGTTGTGTCAGTCTCTTCAGGTGAATGAGGTATATGTCCTCAAAAGACAATTGTTCATTGTTTCAGCAGCATTTCAAGGCTACAGGCAAGTTCTTTTGTTAATATAGCCATACTTTGTAAAAGTAAACAACCTGGGGGGTATAAAGAATGACTGTTAAGACTATTAACAGATACTTAACATAATCTTTTCCACTCTGCATCTCAAAGCAGCACTGCAGCAAAGCTGGGCAAAATGTCTGACCCTGTCTTTTACAGCAGTAAAATGATTGTGTAATTTTCCACTTCTGTTGACAGGTAAACTTTTCTCTCTCAAAACGAGTTTACGTTTTTTTAAATGTTTTAAATTATTTTTATATGTTTTTTTTTCCTGTACATAAAAAAGTATGATCACATTTTGGTTTCAAAATAGTGTTGTGGACATGAAAATGAATTGGGATCCAGAAGAAAAATATAAAATACACATTATAAGAAACAAACAATTCATTTGGTATATAGCACCGCATACTATTTAAATTATTTCCCTTGTTTCCTAAAATCATATCTGTAAATAAGAGTTGCTTTATCTCTGCATGTTTATTTTCTTTTTTTTATGCTCCTGATCCCTACAGCCCTCGCAATATGGAGAGAGCCCCAGCCTTGTCACCCCAGTGTCCACCAGCTGGCACAGGAGTGGCTCCAGGGCTTAACCCCCTAGTGGGGTTGGGGAAGGGGCCCTCCCCCCCGAGACTGGATTGAGACTTCCCTGTGCCTTTGCTAGCTGGGTGAGAGGCCTGAGAGCTCCTTCCTTCATCCACTGGGGGTGAACTTTTTCCTTTCTTTTTCTCTTCCCTGGGGGTGGCGCGTGCAATGACACCTGTGACATTGCCATGCCCATGCGTGACCCCATCTAGCATCTGCTTCACTCCTCAGTCCCCCATGTGTGACATTGGTGCTCCTGCCCTTAGCCTCTGCTAGGGGCCAGGCAAGCTCTGACTGCTGGAGTCCCCCCTCCCCGTAGAAGGAATAGTAGTAGGGTAGTGGGGAAGAAAACAGTGGTGGGCTGTAAGCATGCATAGTACAGGCACAAGTAAATGTTAGCTGGAGATTAAGTAGAGTCTGGGGTGAAAGTCTAGCCAAGGAAAATGGGGCAGACTGGGTGGGCCAAGCAATACTTTTCTGCTGACAAAGTCTATGTTTCTATGACAACCAATCAAGTTCCTAATTAATCCCAAACTAGGGCTGGTGCTGAAAAATCTGTCAATCCAAAAAGCTTCTCTCAGAAGCAATCTTTTATCCCAGTGTCCACCTCTAGTGGGAAGTTTTACATGTTCATCCTCTATGAATTTTAACATTGGGATCATAAGCCTCTTTTCAGAAAACTGTCTTGCAATTGATGAGGTTGAAGAACTAGTGATGCTACCTTTCTGTTTGCCGACCCAGATTTTAAGTGCACATGTTGCTTTGTCTATGTATGCTTAATCACATGGGCATTTTAGTGCATATGCCACATGATCTTTCCCACAGGTGATAAAGTTTTTGATCTTAGTCACCTCATCAATACAGGTATTTCTAATTATCTTTGTTCTGTAAGCCTTATAACAATTTGTACATTGTCCACAAGGGTAGATTCCAGTTATTTACAGTCTTTCTGCTGTAATAAAAATACAAATCATTTTCACTTGGAATTCCGTGTTGTGAGTGCAACAATCTATCATGAAGGTTTTTGTTCTTTTTTGCCACCACCATTGTTTTTCTCTAAATTTCTCTTTTCCAATTGAGTCTGTTTGAAGGATATGCCAATGTTTATGTAACAATGTTCTGATGTCTCCAAACACTGGACAAAGTGTAGCTGAAAAAACATCCCTTCTCCCAAATCTTTTATTAGTTTCTGTTGCAGTAAACATCTCTGAGCCATAGCATCAACCATTGATGGAGCACATCCAACTACTTAACACTGTCACCTCTATTGGATGATGTGGAACCTCTGTAAACCAACTTTTATCTCAAAGGTATTAATGAGATGTTAATAAATAAATTAATAATCCTTCTATTCAAATCCTCTGCTGCCTGTTTACTAGCACAGTTCCATTTCACTCTTACAAATTGTCAAAATGGGATACTGTTAAGAAGTTTTTTATGGAAACTAGAGGCATTCAACGCTATTAAAATACGTTTCATTCCTGTAAATCTTTGGAAATAATTTATCTTCTAATTCTAAATTCTTTTTCCTCTCTTGTGTCTGTGTGGAACCAGTTGTTGCACCCATTGAAGTCTGTTAGTTAAATAATTGCCTAATCCTCAATTTCCCAACAAAAACATTTGCTTGTCTAGCTTTATGGTAAAGCAAGCTATGCTTTGAGGACAGAAGGATACACCTTTACTTAAAACACCTTCTTCCATTCTTGTTAGGGTTCTGTTTGTGATGTTAAAAATCCCTACTTCTGTTTACACTGTGCTTATAAATGCCTCCTCCTTCTTTGCACCCCTTCTGTTCAGGCTTCTCTGTCTTTCTTGATCTTTTTGGTTTTCCTTTTGTTCCATCCCAGTCACTTTCCATGAGTCTGTAAGAGGTGCCTGGTGTACTGTAACGAGCTCTATATCTTCTTCTTCTTGTCCCAGATAATCTCTGCAATGGTATCCCACACTCCCCTGCCTCTCCCTCTGCCAAAAAAAAACAGTATTAGGTCTCCATCTCCTTCTGTCTGTGTAGTATTCACTGTCTGAATCAGTGTATGTGGAATACATTTAGGTGTGAAATATTGGTGGAAGTTCAGGTCTGTGTAGGAGTTTCTTTTCATGCTTGTACAGCAGGTGGCACTGTTCTCTGTGTGCTGTCTCTGTCTTTTGCTCACCCCCCCTTCCCCACAGTGCTGTGTACTGGTTTGGCTCTATGTTTCTCTGTCCTCCCCACTCTAATTTGTGTTCCACAACTGCCTTTGCATTCTTTTCTTTCGTGTTTTTTTTTTTTTTTTTGAAGCAGATGTGATTCAGAGCAGCCATTCTTCAGAATGGCTGCCAAGTTGAGAGCATGGTGCTGTTGAAGTGCACATGCGCTAATGTGTTCAAATGCTAAGCATGGTGACTGTAAAGCCATGGAATTACAGCTTCAATCTACTTTAGTTATCAATGCTTTTTAAATTTGTGGATCGAGTCAGGACACTGAACTGTGGGCAGAAAATTAATGAGGAAAGTGGGCAAGAGGAAGTGGAAGAGAAAGACGGACATTGACAGTCACAACAGTGAGTAAAGCTGACTTCAGAGTGGATTCAGCAGGAAGTGTACTATAGTGACCATGCAGTCTTTTCTATGCCTACCTGAGATCTGATGTTATTGCTAGATAACGTCACTGGTTCTAGGGCATGGTAGTCAATCAGATTTCAAGGATTATCCTTGTAATTGTGTAATTTTTTGTTATTTATTTGTTCCTAATACTGTACACATGAAAAGGGACACATTTTCTCACTACGTTCTTTCCCGTGTAATAAATCAAAAACTGAAAATAAATTGAATTGACATCTGATTGTTAGCTGACTTCTACTGGGCTCTAAATAAGCTGTCTGAATATATTGTACTTTTAGATGAAAGCCACATTCTTCAGCTGAGAGGAAAACTAGTCTGGCAATTCATTGAAATTATAAAAGAGAATGAGTTGCAAACTGGCTGTAAAATTAGATAAATGTGAATTAGGACCTAACTGACTGAGGGTGACTGGTAAAATTAATGGTTGGTTTATGGAATGGGCATCCAGAGAGAACTTCATTTTTCAAAGAAACCGGTGAACTGTCCATGATAGTCGTGAACTAATGGGCAAGATTTCTGCATCCAGACAAGAAAAGTATGCTTATTCTAGCTGAAATTCATTCACACAAAATACTCTGTATTTCAAAAGTGCCATACCAAGCTTAGGACTTACTGAACTCAGAACAATAGATTCATTAATGAAAGGCTATGCCTGTAGTTCAATGGGTGAGCAACCAGCCTCACACCTTTTGTGAGCCATATAAGCAGTTCCTCCCAGCTTCCCTCTGAAGCACTTTATCTTTGACAGCTAGTGGATCTGTAGGTCTGTCTTCTCCCTGGGGCCTTGCCCCCATGTTGCTGTGCTTTGAGCTCTGCTTGGTTTGTGCTGGATTTCCGTTTTTTGTGTTCCCCTGCTTTTGGTTTGTATTGCTTTGCCTCCAGCTTCTACATGCTTCCTTGTGTCCTTGTTTCCTTCCTGCTCCTGTACTGTGTTTGCTTTGTTTGTTTCTTTTGGGCATCTGGTTTTCTAGTGCCCTGTGTTTCTATTGTTTAATTGTGCTTCAGGTTACATATTGTTATTTCCTTGCTTTACACTGTCTTGTGCCTGTCCTCTCAGGCTTCCATTTCCTCCCTGGATTTTGCAAGCCCTCAGTCAACTGCATTATTATGATATGTTCAGCTCCCACTGCTGTTTTTCTGCCTGCTGTCTCAAGTGTTTTTGACTTTAATTATTTTCACCTGGTCCAGGCATCCCCCTGTGACTCCCTATGAGCTCTGTGTGTTCAGTGGTTCTGCTATTCCTTCACTCAGTGCTAGCTCAATTCATTAAGAATTGGATGTCAGTGTACCCTGCTCAAGTTTATTCAGTGTTTGCTCAGCCAAGCCCAACTGCTGAATTGCTATACTGAAATTTTCAGCTGTTATCATTGCTGCCTGGTCTCAGGTTCCGGTTGCAGGCATTTTAGTAGTATGTTTCTGCATGTACCTTTTTTGAACATTTCAGTTGTTAATTTGCTTCACTGTCATGATTACTGTTTGGTCTCATGGTGCTCAGCTTTCATACTGCTCTTTTGGGGATTTAAATCTACTCCAACTTGCTCATTTGCACTCAGTGGGACTCAAACCAGTTATTGTCCCCCATTTCCTTGCATCATACATTTGTAATCCTTCAGTTTACCTGAATTTGCTATCTGTGTGCCTTTTAGTTACACTGCTGTTTCCCTGCCTGTTGCTGTCTCTGTGTCCACGTATACTTATTTGTTTACACCTGCTTACACTTAGTGCCAGGCTTCATGCAGCAGCTACAGCTCTCAGCCTTTAATTCCCTGCTTGCTTTTCTAGCAGTATAGTGTGGCTCTGTTTCATTTCCTTTGCTTTCTTAAACCATTCTGCCATATGCCATCAGAACCATCCACTGCTTAACCTGACCCCAAATGGCCACAGAAAATAGAATGAGTTAAGCAGTTCATTGTTATACTACTCCTCAGCTGTCCCTATTATCATTCATCTTTAGTTCAGTGTCCCTCTCTACATTCTGCTTGCTGCTCAGTAGCTCCTGCTATTGCTGTTACATGCTTGAATATGGTCCTACCCTATCAACATTACGGATGCTGTTTGGTCTCATGGTGCTCAGTGTATAGCTTCCCTGTTATTCCCATGGCGGGGAACTGTGTTGTCACAATGGGGCATTGTGGTTTCAGGCAACAGGAGCATGTTTTTACATACACCATGATTTAGCAATCTTCTGCCTACATGACTTTTCGGTCATCCAGGCATATATACTTAAACTTTGAAGCCTACATGGCTTCCAGATATCCTTTTGCATTCCATTACTGCATTGCAAATGCTTCTTACTGGGATAACCTCACTCCACTTGAATGGTATTTCAGGTAATCATGCCAGTCCTATTAATTCACTATCCATGCTGAAACCATACCAACCAACTGCTTTTGTGTAAAACTGCCTACCAACCTCTGTTTTCCTGCAATTGTTGTAGGTTTTAGCTCCATTCCAACTTCTCTGCTGCTGCTTCCATTTTATTCATGACACCTGGCCCTGGCTCCTACTATCAGCTAGCTGCCACACTCCCTGTTGCATCTCTGCTCACAGTTTACCAGTGCTAGCTCCACTCAGTTATGCTGCATTGCTGTATTAAACCATTAACTCTTCTATGTTGCCACCTGGTTGTTGCATTCTGTTCCTGACACCCTGTTAGTCCTACAGTGCAGGACTGTAGTGTCTCAGCAGTCCATCATAGCCCTGGTAGCAGGAGCATGCTTACATAAGATTTGAACCTTGTTTATGTGCTGCTTCTTGCCTTCCTGGCCTTTCAGCTATCCATGACAAGCAATATATGTACCTTGCAACTTCTTGGCTTTCTTGAATTGTATGCATTTTATTACTGCTTTGTCTAATTGTTATGTTAGCAAATGCTGGATAATATGATAATTCTGATGCTCACAATAATTTGGCTCCCCTATCGGACTTGATTGGCTTGCCTTCCCTGCAAGTCATGCAAATTGCTGCTATGTTCTGTTTAATAGTCCTATGTGCAGTTCTGATAATTGATTACACTGCCCTTGAGGATTCAGTCTGCTTTGTGCTTGCTGTAACACATGTATGATCTATGTGAGGGTTTACAGCACTCATGTTTCCTTTAAGCTCTCCTTTTATATTGTCTCAAAAACACACACAAAAAAATATAGTGCTTCATTTTGTGCATAACCTATTTTTCCTCAGCAGCCTGACTTTCCCATACAATTTCTTTCCTGCTTCCTCACCTCAGCATTTCATTTTTTCCTTTGTTTTCTTTCCATATGCCCTAGGTTTTCATTCTGCCCCTTTGGGAATTTAACTCTACTCAAACATGCTTTATTTGCACTCAGTGGGACTCAGACTTGAGTATACTGTAATTCTATATTACTTTCTCCATGGGATTCAAATCTGCTTACATGCAGTTGCAGAAGGTAACTATTACTGTTGTTTTCAGTGAATTATTGCCTCTCCCTACAATTGCTATGCTTGTTCAATTGATCAGCTTAGCTACTGCTGGAAACTATGCCAAATTACTGCTGGAAGCTGTTAAGTTACTTTTGTACAATGCTTCATTATACTCTAGTGGTCAGCTCAGCTCCAGCTGTCGCTGTAAACTACTGTAGTTTTAAAATCCACTTGTGGGCCATAGCGCTTTACCATGGCTTCTTTGTTTCTCCTATGGTGGAGGATGTGAGGGTTATTGTGGAGAGTAATAGCCTTGTAAGGTTCAAATATCTCATGATCGAATACTGCCTTCATCACTAAAATCCTTCAAGTAATTCTGTCACCTTTATTTTGCATAGGCAGCTGTATTTACCTTCCCAGGAACAACCCAAATGTAGGCAGCTGTATTTAACCTCTCAGGAACAGTCAAATCATGGGCAAACAGCCTAAGCATGGGCAGTTGTATTTAACCTCTCATGAACAGCCCAAGCATGGGCAGCTATATTTAACCTCTCAGGAACAGCCCAAGCATGGACAGCTGTATTTAACCTCCCAGGAACAGACCAAGCATAGGTAGCTGTATTTAATCTCTCAGGTACAGGCCAATCATGGGTGAAAAGCCCAAGCATGGACAGCTGTATTTAACCTTCCAGGAACAGTACTAGCATAGGCAGCTGTATTTAATCTCTCAGGTACAGACCGAGCATGGGTGAAAAGCCCAAGCATGGGCAGCTGTATTTACCCTCTCAGGAGCAGTTCAAGCATAGGCAGCTGTATTTAACCTCACAGGAACAGCCTAAGCACGGGCAGCTGTATTTAATCTCACTGAAACAGCCCAAGCATGGGCAGCTGTATTTAACCTCTTAGGAATAGCCCAAGCATAGGCAGCTGTATTTAACCTCTCTGAAATAGCCCAAGCATGGGCAGCTGTATTTAACTTCTCAGAAACAGCCTAAGCATGGGCAGCTGTATTGAACCTCTCAGGAACAGCCCAGGCACGGGTAGCAGTATTCAACCTCTCAGGAATAGCCTAAGCAAGGTCGATCAGCCCAAGTATGGGCAGCTGTATTTAACCTGTCGGGAACAGGACAGCATGGGCAGCTATATTTAACTTCTCAGGAACAGCCCAAGCATAGGCAGCTGTAGTTAACCTCTCTGGAGCAGCCAAAGCATAGGCAGCTGTATTTAACCTCTCAGGAACAGCCCTAGCATGGGCAGCTATATTTAATCTCCCAGAAACTACCCAGATGTGGGCAGCTGTAGTTAACCTCTCAGTAACAAGCCATCACTTACTACAAATACCCTAAGCCTGGAGGGAAGACAGCCTAGGTCCTGTATCCCCAGAGAGTTCCTACTAAATTTTTTTTTCTCTCCTCCATGCTGAAGGTCATAATACTTACTTAGTTTTAATATTATTCCCTAGTTTAGTTAGATAGGTTCTGCCGTTAGTTGGAGGTGGATGGTGATCCTACACGCTGTTCCCTCTCTCCTTAGGAAGTCCGCTGGGGTCATCATAGCAATCCATTTTATACAAGCTATTTTGCTAACCTGTGCATCTCAGTTATGATTCATCAAGCTGGCAGTTGCTTCAGTCTGCTGCTCTGTCTTATCATCAATGATTACTGTTAATGTCCTTTTTTGGGGGTTTCTTCCTAAAGTACATTTAGCCAAGGAAACCTTCCCATGGCACCTCTAGGGGTGAAACCCTCTTTGAAGGTTCCTTGCCTTTGGTACCCCTACAGGGTGGTAATTTCTCATAGAATAAATAGTATAAACAGCCACAACAGAGTACCGCAGTTGCACAAGCATAACACTACACTGGTTTCATAGGCCATTGAAATGGAAGGTACAGTATATGAATAAACATGAGAAATGTTCCAGGGAAAGCTTTTACTGTGGGTATTTGCTGCAACTCTCCAGACTGTGGGCAGGTTTTACACAACCTTCTCTTTGATGAAATTTACAATTTAGCCAAATCTACAGAAGTACTAATCATGGGAGACTTTAGCTAAAGGGAACTGATTAAGAAAAAGGCCTTAGAAATGCTGCAATTTAATTGGCACTCAGTATTCCAAGACCCTTATATTAATCTTTGTTACAGTGTCATGTACAGCCTGATATCCATGTCTCATGAATTCTGGCACTGCTGAGTGATGGTATGTCACCATTACAGTTACACAAACACAGCAAAATACACACCTGTTGGCAAAATTGACACTTTGCTGACAGATCATTGTTTTGGTATGCCCAATACGGGGGCATGCTGTCTCCCAGTCCTGCACCCCGACCCCAAATCAGCTCCTGCTAGAGTTGAGAATCCTAAAGATGGGGGGTGAGGGGCAGAACCCCCCACATGGGAGGTTCAGGGGCGAAGCCCCCCGATAAAAAAACAGGACCGGGAGACACACAGGAATCACGTCGACTGCAACTTGCAGTTGACATGATTCTGTTGGTGAGATGCAGTCGACATAAAGGATGTCGAACCGGCATGGCAGAGCCCTGAGTGACTGGAATAAGGCCTTCTGATTCTTAAGCAGCATTCTTTTTTTTCCAGAAAGCTTTTTGCTCCCCATTACCCTTGCACCTTGCTTGGCAATGGGGGAGCAGTGGTATTTCTGCTTTTTTCCCCGTTGCCCAGGACCACAGATTTATTTATTTAGTTAGTTTTTGTTGACCAGGTAAGTACTCTAGACAAATTCTTGCCTATTTTCAGGCACAACCTGGGGGGGGGGATGCAGATGAATGCCAACTGACCTTGAACCAGATTAAGCTGTTGTCAGTATTTTTAGAGAAGTTTAGATCACAGTCACGCATACGCATGGAGGTGCCCATGCACACCACAGCTCCAGTAATGGCCCCTTACTCCCTTCCCTCCTGGCCTAACACCGGGCTCCCATCTTGGCTTGGCACTGCCACCTAGCCTCCACTGGGTGGCAACCAAGAGCCAGGGAAAATCCACATCCCTCCCCGGAGAGGAGAGCTGCCTTTTGCCTGTTTGATCCGACTCCTTCCCCTCCCCCCCAGCTGACTCACTGCTGAACCTGGGTTGCCAGTGTGGTATTAGGTGTGGCATCAAGCCCCTCAACCTTCAGCTCTGCCAAGCCTGCCCTTTGAACCAGCATTCTTAAACAATCAGTGTATGAATTATTTTATTAAAAATCTCTCTCTCGATGAGGAAAAATTTCAAAAGGTAATCTTCTAAAACAGTCATTTTAGAATAAGTTTTATAAGAGCAATAAGCACTTCAAAGAGTTAGATTAACAGTCAGTTAATTATCCCCTAGGAGCAATACTGCACTTAGCTGCACCCTGTGCCACATTGCGCCCCTAGGAGGTTGCTAACAGATGATTACTCTAACCCCTGGTCATACCTCATTACTTAATTGACTGGATTGAAGGTGTTAGAACTATGACAAGGTACTAAGGTTTTTAAGAAATACTGGTGGATTGCAATCTTATGCAACTAGTAAAATATCCCAGTAGGTATAACAATATTTTGTGTTTGGTTTTATCAAACAATGAGAGAATTCCTGAATATTGCAGAGTGAGGGATTCACTTACCAACAATGATAATTGTACAGAATGATAGAATTTTCAGTCTTAGCCACACACAATATAGAAAAATGAGTCACTGTTATCTATATCAGTAACAGGGCAAACCATAATAGTATCATGAATTACACTGAGTACCAGTATAACAAAAAAAAAATCAGTACTAAAAAAAAAAAACAAGATAATCTAATTAAGAAATAAACACATAACTAGTCTTGACAGTACAACATGAAAGGTAAGTCCCCTTCCCACCCAGCTAGCATGAAAAATCTTAAAAGTAATCAAAGCCAAGCACAAAGCCCTCACACTACATATGCACCACAAGTCCACCAGTAACTGGACCAATTACAAGGATAAATTAAAGCAGTGTAAGCTCACCATCAGTTGGGAGAAAAAAAGGTATACAAAGAATTTGGTTCTAAGAAAAGGGAACAATATGAAGGAATACTATAGATACGTAAATGCAGTAAGATACACTAGTAGGGCAGTAAGGCCACACGAGGTTAAAAACAGTAAAATCAAAAAAGTGTCCAAGAGAGCTAAAGAATTTAACAAATTCTTTTGTTCAGTCTTCAGTACAAGCAGAACACTAGAAACTGATATGATATGTATTCCTGAAATGGCATCGACAACAGCTTTAGATATGAGTAAATTTCCTGTAAGAGGCACACTCATCTGGTGTTCTAATATCAGCTGACCCTGATGAACTCCACTCATGTATACTCAAGGCACTGGCCAACAAATTGGCAGAACCACTCAAATTAATATTCATGTTTTCATATACAGTGGAGCCAACTATGATGCAATGCAGTAACTTGCAGTAAATAAAACACCACCAAAACACTGCATGATGAAAGGCTTAATCACCATTGAATTACACTGTTCCCTGCAGTATACTGCAGCATTACTGTTTTGAGTCATGGTTGGCACTGCTGTACATACAGCACAGTGCCAAATAATTGGAGGAAAGCAGTAGTGAGATAAATTCACAAAAAGTGGACTAATAGGGAGCATATTAGAAATTATGGACCCATTAGTCTATCATGTTAGAGAAAATTATACAAATTATTGTTAGGGACATGTTTGAACCAGCTAGTCACACTGCCCAAAGTTAATCCCAAGCAGCATGGTTTCATGAAGGGCAAATCCTGTCAAAGCAACTAATTATCTTCACAGAACCCATGAGTAAGCTACGGGATACGAATATCCCTGTATACATTGCCTTTTTTAATCTTTGCAAGGCTTTTGAGACAGTCCCTCACTTGCTTTTGATTAGAACACTAATCATGTTTGAAATGGAAGAATAGTTAACTTAGGCAGTAGAAAGCTGGTTGCATAATTGAAGCTAGGGCTGGGCAAAATTTATCTTCTGCCAGCAGAATTGTGGCAAAATGCTGATTTTGTTTCCGTAAATTTCAGCAAACATTTTGTGAAATGTTGTCAAAATTGTGATTTTGGTTATTTCCATCTAATTTAAAAACTATTTTTCCAAATTGCACCAACTTTGGTATACTGACTTCACCAATGCCCATACAGAAGTGGACAAAGTTTTTGATTTCTATCTGCTAAGATTACTGAGTTATAAGCATCTAAACTTTTCAAAATGTGAATATTACAGTTAACTACATAAATTAAAAGTGTTTGTCCAAATTGCACCAGATGCAGTATGGTGATGTTTCCCATTCCCATACATATGGTTGCTAAGCTTCAGATCTCTTACTTTAAAGGTGATTGAGTTATCAGCCACCAACCATTAGGAAATTTTAAAATGACATCTTGCAGTTGTTAACTGCTGAATTTTAAGCCCCTATAAGCTTAAAGGTAGAGAAAGGAATATCCCCAATGTTGTTACATTCATTGGTCCTAATTATTAGGCTTTACAGCAACCCCATAGTACAGCATCAGAGCATCATACTACCATGCTGATGACCCGGGTTCAGAAGCGGGCCCAGGAAGACTTGTCTGCAGGTAGGTCATGGCTAAAACTTACAATTTACATAACCAGTACTTCTCTGTTTAGCAGTTTCTGTGACTCTTCCAAGAAAGTATGCATCTACGTTTTTAATTATCTTGCTTCAAATGCAGCTAAGTTATAAGCATAGAAATATTTTCAAACAATTTCACATAAATATTAAATTGCCAAACTTTGAGCCTCTACAACTTCTTCACTCTTCATACAACTGTTATGCAACTTGGCAGCCATTTAGAGCCCATAACATATAATATGCATGCCAAACTTCAGACCTCTAACTGTATCACTGATCAAGTCAAAGCCAATTAAAGCAGTTCAGAAAATTCCAAAAAATGTCAAATTTCACAGAATTTCATAAAAATTCCATGAATACAGAATTTGCTAATTTCAGCCACCTCAAGTAGAAGCCAAATAGTCCATATAAACAGTTTAACATTCAAAGAAAGTTGTGTGTGTTGTGAGGTCCATCAGAGAACCATTCGGGGTCTAATCCTCCTTTTTAGGGCTGCAGTGGGGGTAGACCTGCAGTCATTTTATGATTGGTTAGAAAAAGGACTCTGCATTCTTTCTGAAAGAACAACATGTTGGACTTGCATCACAGTCACCTCTGCTACAGTGAAGCAGTTTTCTCATGTTGTCCGTATGGGTGTAGCACCGCACTATTTAATTCACCCACCAAGTACTACTGACATGCTCAGGGCCGAAAGGTGGCGGTGCTGACAGACATTCCAAGGAACTACTGTACCTTTCCCCTTTTCACACACTAACACTACAGGATGCTGCCACAGACAGTGCAACTACTGCTGCCAGGGAATATAGCCCCAGGTGGGCAGAGCTCCCACCCTTTCCATCCCAGGTAATCCTATCTTGATTGAATTAGACCTGCTCCACTGATCGATCAGTTGGGGCACTGTGCTGGATTAATGTCATGTAGGCATGGTGCTGCCAAGACTGAAAGGAACCTGCTGCAAGCCAGATTTGGGGAGGGAGCGAAGCAAAAACGGACTTGGAACCAGATGCACACCCTCAAACCATGACTTTCCTCTAACCTCTTGCACTTGCTGAGGTTTACATTGTTGACTTTTTTTGCTATCCCTGAGAGACTTTTTCTTCACTCTCACAAACTATTAATGTTTGACACACAGGGAATTGTTCATGCAAACAGCTGAGATGCTTCTTGCTCTTGTTTCATTTTATGTTTTCCTTTCAAGCTCACACTTATGAAGTATGAGGAACATGGAAAGGTAAGGGATGGGTTTCATTTTTGTTGGAGTTGATGCTCTTGTAATAGTCACCCCATGAAGCAGCCTATCTAGACAGTGGCAGAGAAAGTTACATCATTCATAAACATATATCGGTCTGTGCATTTTTATTTTTAATTTTGCATGTTGATCATTATTTGTTCAGTAGGTATGATATCTGGCCAACAAATGGACAGTGTATGAAGCGAACAGAGAAAAGATTAAAATCATCATTTCTAACATAAAGAAACATTCACTAAAGTTTTCTCCACCCAAATGCAGTTAATGTATTTATCAGTCTATCTATTCAGAAAGGTCTGTGGACAACAAGTACCAGTTTTAATAGGTGACCTGGGTCAATTACAGGCAGCCAGATCACATTAAAATTGTACAGTGGATACATTGTCATCACAAAATATTACATTTATTATATACTGTAGGCTTGTAAGTTTGATACATGTATACAAATTGCTGTAGGCACTATGATAGTAATGTCTCAGAAGTCATTGCAGTCACATTTGCAGTTTGTTCAAGTGTTGCTTTAGGAACAGTTTAAAGGTATTGAGTGATCCTGTAAGTATTGCCACAAGCAGGTTGTTCAAAGAGTTTCCCTGCCATGAGAGTCCTCCTTTTTGGTACCCACAAAATCTGATTGGTTCTGCCATCCCTGTGTTATATACAGTTTCATTGACCTTAGCAGGTTAAGCAGGTTAGAGCACCATGCCTTTGTAGAATCTTAAGTGTTGGTGGAGAGCTAAGGACCTGCATTGACAGTGTAGCATAGTGCTACACTATTTGACCTAGTTTCAGTTAGTGCCAGATTAAGGTATACATTTAGCTTTTTAGGGCTGCAGTGGGCATAGTTCTGCAGTCCATTTATGATCGGTTAGAAAAAGGACTCTGCATCCTTTCTGAGCAAACAACATGTTGAATTTGCATCACAGTCACCTCCATGGTCACGAAGCAGTCCACCCATGTTGTCCCTATTGGCACAGCACCACAGTATTTCATTCACACACCGAGTAATACTGACATACGCAGAGCCAGGAAGGCAACAGCACTGTCAATCTTTCCAAGGAACTACTGTACATTTCCCCTTTTCACATGCTAACACTTATTGAACATACAACAGCCCAAAAGGATGAAGAGTAACAACATGAGTAGGCTTCTCTGAAGTGGAGTCAACCAGAGCTCACCCTTTCAGCATGGACTGAGTAACCGGTGCAAGAACTTTTAAGTGAGAAGTAAAAGAAGCCCCATGGAGAAGGACAAAATGAACCACATGAGAGGAGTAACAATGCATTATGGACCTGCTCTCGTACTCCTGGTCATCCCAATGTGTTCCTACATCGCCGCTGCCAAGGAGAAGGAAGGTAAGGCAAGAGGAGGAGGGTGAGGAAGGGAGGTTTAGTTCCACAAGCTGGACCTCTCATTAGGTATTCTCCTTGCTAAAAGAATGCCTGTGTCCCATGGGCCAGGGACAGATGGGAGTCTCGGGTGAGGGCTTTTGTTCAGTTACTCTCTTCATGAAGTTTTATTGGGTTTCATTGTTGCTGTGCTCTCTCAGTGCCATGGAACATCATGGAAATAATACGTGCAAACAGTTTGGAGCTGTAAACCTTGTACCACAGGCAGGTCTTCCTCGTTTGGGGTCACAGGCGGGGCAGTACATCCTGGCATAAGTCTAATCTTGCTATAAACATTAGCAGTCCACGTTAACCTACCTTTTGTCATATATGAAAACAATATGTGATTGCATTATGATAATTCGTCCAGTTGCTGTGCCACGTCAAGATGAATCTGGCATGTGTATCTGTCTCAGACGGAGAACTTATCAATCCTTCCAGAACAAATTTTTTTCTAAAAGAAATGGAGTAGTTTTGTGTTTGCTGGAGAAGCTGATAAAAACAAACCCATAAATATTATTTTATGCTGTAGTTTTCAGTAACTACGGCTCTGGCAATCCTTATAACCCTAGACTGCTGGGAGCACAGTTCCAGAAAGTTTTGCTTCTGTTTGTACATAATGCAATCATCACTACCTTACGCAATTAGAAAATATAGTTTCTTTAAAGATAGCAAAGCCTTCGGCGTGCTGCAGGCATAATGGCATAGGTTCCATTGGTGCTGTGAGGATAGAACTATTGTGTTTATTAGAAAGATTCCTTTGTTGATACATACTTTCACAGAATCACAGTGGATTTTGAACAACATTAGATCAGGCACATGTACACTGGGTTTTTGAACTTTGTCAGTTATTGCATTTTGTAATCTGCATATGACTAGTCCTCAGACCTTTTCATCAAGGTCAAATTCAGCTGGCTTGAGGTGGGGGTGTATTTTAATTCTCTGCATATAACACGCAGTACAGTAGTTGCAAATTGGCATTTAAGAAAGAATAATTATAAACTGAGATATAAACTCGGTTTATGTTTTAGTTTGTCAAGCAGTAGACCTAGCTTACATGCAAGATCTAAGCAATGGAAGGCACAAGCACCTTTACATTGTTGGCTTGATTAGTGTATGGCACTCATAGCTACCCAGAATTTGGAAGTGGAATTGGTGCTCTTCAGGAGTTTTAATAAGAAGTGCAAGGCTGAAACCAAGATGTTGTCAGTGTTATTGTTTTTTTTTTGTTTGTTTGTTTGTTTGTTTAAGAGGTGTGAACAGGTAGTGTTGTCCTCTCTCAGATAAATGCGGAAAATTGAGGATAATTGAGCCTATGCACGAATGTGTGGAGTGGCTACACACCACGTATCCAGGGCACGTAGCCACTCTGCACCCATTTGCCCCCTACGTGGGATTCACTGAATGGTGCATGCAGCCTCCACCCACCTGATCCCCCAGCTGCATGGATAGCAATGTGCCATGGGCAGGCCGGGGCCTGCCAACACTATGCACTATGCACCAAGCTGAGTAGTGTTGCACACTGGGGGGCATAGGAGAGCACCTGTTACACTAGCAGAAACCCTGCCATAAGTTCACTACATGCCTAACATGGCTACCCCACCGCCATTGCCCCATTTGGCCCGGTCCCCTCACAGTACAGCTCCATCCCCAACTGGCCACAGGCACCCCCCACTGCACACAGTGCAGCCCTATCCCCAGTGCAGGAATCTCCCACCAAAGCATTCACCTGCCCTGACCCCGGTGAACAACTGGCATTCCCCCCACCCATGGCTTCCCAAGCCCACTTGTATGTAAGTCACCCCCAACACCATTCAACCCCTAACCCGACATGCAGCAAGCATCACCCAGCACAATCAGGTCCCTTCCCTATATGGGATGTGAAACCCCCTGCCCCACTCCATCACAGGCAGCACTGACCCCCATACTTATGATCAATTCCCCCCACCCCTCGCACAGCTGTGTCCCAATACATCTACTCAGAGCTTGTTGCCCCACCTCAGCATTGGTGGTCAGAGGATCCCTCCACCCCAGTGTTGGTGGTCAGTTGAGACCCCATGGCACTGACATCACTGCCCCCACCTGTCAGTGCTGCATCCCAGGACAGCCAGTGGCACAGCCTTCCTCACACCTCCTCTGCCACCAGCCATCTGAATGCTGCTGGCAGCATGCTCCTATAAATAGGCAACATGCTCCAAGCATCATTTGGATGGTCGGCAGCCTTGGAGGTGTGTGGAGGGCTGTGCCACTGGCCGTACCTAGCCACAGCACCAACTATGCAGGTACAGGGGGTGTCAGTACCATAGGGGGAAGCCACTGACTACCACTGAGGGCTAGGGGGATGGGTTTGGGGTTGGGTGTGTGAGTTGGGGGGCATTGTTGGACACCCAGGACAGGAAGCTCCTGCCAGACACAAGGGACTAGGGCAGCCATGTGTGTGGGGTGGGGGTGCTGCGGCAGTCATGCATGGATGGGGTGGCCCATGGGGGTGGGGGCCATCCTGCAGGGGTGTAGGTGTCTTGGCCACCGTGTGTGTGGGGAAGGGTGCCGTTGTACAGTGGGTGGCCACTGTACTCCTAGGGCACTGCCAGAGTCCTGCCATCTGGCTGGGTATAGCTGCATGGGTCTTGGTGTCCGCTGGTGCTATTCACACACCTGGACCCATGCCCTACCATGTAAGGGATACACTTGGGACCCAGGATGGGCATCCAATTGGATGCCTGACTGGGTCTGCAACTCCGCCCCAGCTGCTCTGTGGGGTACTCTGTGCCGGGGGTGGAGCCACAGATAGATGGCAGTTGATGGTGAATGCCAGTTGTGCGCACCTGTCTGCAGGTGTGGAGCTATGCGGGGAGGACACTCGCCCCAATGTGCATAATTCCTGTTCAATTGTGAATAGGTCCTATTGAAAAAAACATTTTTTAAAAGGAGCAGTGGTAGAGAACTCTATTGCTTTTAGCAGTAATCACTTTTTACTAGAAAAAAACATGCTGCATTTAAAAAATGAAGTGAAATACCACGTAAGCAATAAGGCATGGGCAGTGGTAATGTTAATGGTATGTTAATTACTCTCCGAGGTGTAACATGGTACTAAGTGTAGCCAACTTCCTCATGCTCCAAGAGGGTGATTGACCAGTAACATGACCCCACAGAAATGCCTTATTTTTATTGTAATAAACGTGTTTTATATTTTGTTGTTTCTTGTTCAGCATGTACTATGGCTCTACATGTATGTTAACAAAAGATTTATACAATGCTGATATAATGGTCATAGCCGATCAGAAAGCTCCATTTTTCAGATCCTTTAATAATGTTCCTTACACAGAAACATGGAATTTGTTGGCAGAAAGGTACAGCTTGGCCCACAGGTGCCCAGATGGTCCCTACATAGTCTGTTTCCTCAGATCCTAACTGGTTTCTGGCGAGCCTCCGTCGTCCCTGCCCATTTATTAATATTCTCATATGTCTACCTCATGGTATGGCTTCCAAAACTGGACACAGTACTTCAGGTGGTGTCTCACCAGTGAGCAATATAGTGGCAACATCACCTCCCTCCCTCCTCCTGCTGGAGATACCATTCCCTGTGCATCACAGCATTCCACTGGCCCTACCCATTGCTTTGACAAACTGCCCTGCCACTGTTAGGTCATCAGCTATGATAACCCCAAGGTCCCTTTCTGCTCCATGTCTGTCAGTATGTCCCCCATCCAATATGTAGCTCCTGGGTTCCTATGCCCTAGGTGCATGATTTTACACTTTTTGGCATTGAATCGTAACATGCCATTTACCACTCCTCAGGTTTCCCAAAATCTTCTTTTCATTTCCACCTTATTTTGAGTATTCATATTTATAATATGTTTAGTGTTATTTGCAGAGAGGGTTACTTTTCTTCAAGTTCTTCTGCTGTGTCAGTTATGAAGATATTGAAGATAACTAAGTTGTTATTGTTGTTTATAACATTGTTATACTTGTTTCTCTGTGTTGCTATTTGGTTTGCGTTTATTTATTGTGTTATCTAAAATACTTCAAATTATTTCACACTATAATGCTGTGAAATGGAGCAGGATATAAATCCCTAAACATGGAAAAGAAGCTGCTTTGAGGCAGGCCAGGTTACCTTATCCCACATCTGGAAGGAATATGGGTGGAAACATCTGGTGCAGTACTTTTGCACACCATTAACTACAGCTAGGTAACCCAGCTTGCTGGAGAACTCTATGGGGAAGCCTGGGTAATCCACACATACAGTATATAATGCGAGCTTGCTCCCTCCTTAAATATTTCTTTCAGAACCTGGAGCAGGCAACTGCAGAAGGTCTAGGGATCAGGCTCCCATTGAATTCAGAATTATAATTATTATCCCAGTACCCCAGGCATTTAAAAGGTCAGCAGATTGTATCTCCATGGCATTATGCTATCGACTGCACAAAAATGTATCACCAGGAGGTGGATGATGTCCCAATATCCCAAACTTCACCTTTGGGGGGACACTGTGAATACCCTTTATACTAAGGGAAGGATACCACCTGGTCTTAGTTATAAAACAGAGCTATTTGAAAAATGCTGGACAGAGGCAACATGTCTCCACCTTAGTGGCATGGTTCCAAGTTTTTTATAAAAGGGTGGAAGAAGCAGTAAGCGGTGGTTGTCCTATGCTTAGGGGTGGAGGGGACATGTGGATAGGCAAGATAAAACACCCATGGCAAGCCCTTATCTTTTACTAAGAAGTCCAAAGGATACAGCAAGTGTAGCAGATGGCTACTTAAGCCAGGACCCCCCCTGCACTAATGCTGAACTAGTGAGGGTGGGATTCCTATGAGTAAATGTATATTAGATAAACTGCTGGTGGCCTCTGTACCATTTGCAAATACTCTCTGTACAGTAATACTGATCTGCTGCATTGTATTTATACTTAAAATGTTAATAAAATTATATTCACAAAAATTAAAATTAAGACATTGAAGAGGATTGGTCCCAGTAATGAGCCCCACCGCACTGGTCACTCTCCCATAATTAGTGTGAGTGCCATTAACTACCACACTCTGTCTGCTATCTGCATTATACTTAAAAGGTTAATAAAAATACATTTGCACAAAAAAAAGAAGAAATTGAAGATGACTGGTCCCAGTACTGTGCCTTCTGGCACCCCGCTGGTCACTCTCCCATCATTAATATGAGTGCCATTATCCCCACCCTCTGTCTCCTATTTGTTAATTAGTTTCTATCTCAGTTCACCACTTTCCTAGGCTGCTCAGTTTCTTTATCAGTCTCTTGTGTAGCTCAGTGTTGCGAGCCTTGCTACAGTCCAGATAGGCCATGTCTAGTGCCATCTCCTGAACCATTTCCCTAGTCAACTAGTCAAAGAAATCAATCAGATTTGTCTGGAATGACCTCCACCCCTCCTCCATGAATCCATACTACCTATGGTCTTTCTTCATGCAGTCCATTAGATTCAAGATACTCTACCAAGCTTTCCTGTAACAGGGTTTCCATTCATTTTCCTTCCACTGAGGTAGTACTAACCTGCCTATAGTTACTAGCCTCCTTCCTGCTGCCATTCTTATGTAGAGGAACCACATCTGCTCTCCTTCAGTCCTCCAAAACCATGCCTGTTTCCACAGTGCTGTTGAATATGACCATCAGTGGGTCATCTAGCACCTCCCTGGGCTCCTTTAGTACTGTTGGGTGTATCCTGTCTGACCCCATAACCTTGTTCACTTTTAGAGGTGCTGGTCCCTTTAGAACTCTTTCCTTTGAAAAGGAACCTGTGCCCACCTCCCCCACTTTTTTCCTGCTGCTCCCTGGTGGTCTATCTATCCTCCCTCCACTGCTAGGACTGAGCAGAAGTACTTCTTAGGGATGTCTGTTTTTTTCTTGTTCCTCTTCTGTGTGGCCCTCCCCCAACCTCCTATTCCTAACTATCCCCTCCCCTTCTCGCTTATGTATCTGTAGAAAGTCTTATCCCCTTTATCTACCCCCATGGTTCTCCATTCATCTATTTGCACCTTTGCTAACCTCACTGCCTTTTCTGTTTCCCTCTGGTTTACTTGTCCCTTCCCTGTCTTTCTCCCTCTGGGTTTCCTTGTACATCTTGAATGCCACCCTTTTTTCCTTTTTCCACCTTGGCCACTTCCCTAAAGAACCATAACAGTTTCTTTTTCCTTCCGATTTTTTTCCCATTTCTATCACACATAGGCTAGTTATCTTTATTTATACCCAATGTACCTCTACCCCTACCTGGCAATCCACCCTATTATTAGGCAGTTTCTCAGGCAGTCTCCCATTTCTTTAAAACTGCCCTCCTAAAGTCCAGGGCCCACATCCTCATGTGGTTTGCCTCTATGGTTTTTGTCTGTTCCCATCTCTGCAGTGCCATCCCTGTTTGTAGCTATCAGGTCCAGCACTGCCCCTGTCCCTAGTTGGTTCATTGATTAGCTGCGAGAAGAAAGCCCTTGTAGGAAGTCATGGATATCCTGTTCCTTGCCAAAGCTGAATTTGGAAGGCTTCAATCTACATCTGGCAGTTTGAAGTCACCAACTAGCAGCATCTCCCCATTACGTGACAGACTGATGATGGCTTCCCCAAGTGCTTTATCCAACTCCTCTCCCTGTGTTGGAGGTCTGTATACTACCACTGTATGGATACAGTGCCTGTCTCCAGTATGACTCACAGCCTCTTCAACCCTTTCTTTTCCTCTAGGTACCACTGCACTTTTGTGGACTTGATTCCCTTCCATACTGTATATATGGTGCAATGCTCAAAATAATGTAAAGGGTATTTGTTGTGCTCAAATTCCTTTTTAACTAGAGAAATATTGGTGTACTATAGCAGGGAAATTTAAATGTAGACTGTGGCCTAACCACTGTGCAGCTGTTCTGTATGCACTCAGAAAATCACTATATCAGCATATAGCGATTTTCTGAGTGCATATCAAAACTAACTGCATGGTTGTGTGGCTACTTTCTATATGTGGTACAACCCCTTACAACATGTTTGCTTGAGGTCTGACTGGATTGGATGAGGAAGGGGTGGTCAAAACTGAAAACAAATATTTTCCTTTTTAGAATTTTTTGATTGGCTCACCAGTGTGATCTTAATGACTTTGTTAGCACTACCTCTGAAACCAGAGCTGCTCAGATTGTTTATCTGACTCATGTGCCTGTTTGTGGATATCCTTCCATCCATCCATATTAGTAGTACTAGATAAGGAATGCTTTGACTTTATATTGACCCTGATACCTGATTGTCCCACACATATACAGTCTGATGGAAAAAAAAGACCACTGTGGTATCAGGTGGACATATAGGATTATCCAGGCACCTCAAACTGAAATTCATATCACAAGATCAGTGTGACAGTTTGTTAGTGGTTTGCTTTGTAGTGCTACCTGAGCTGGTACTGCATATTCAAAGTGAGCAGTAATTGCTAAAGGAGAGAGTACAAGGCACACAGGTACACTCTCTCTCTCTCTCTCTCTCTCTCTCTCTCTGTTTACCAAAGTTGAGAAGGTTAAAACTTTGACTAGGTCTGAGCAATTAATCAGAGTCAAATATAAACAAGAAATTGTCAATGCCAAATGTTTGCTTGCTGGTAGTAGCATTGGAAGTGCAGAAGTTAGACAGATGCAGAATAGGAATGGCAGTGAAGTATTGAATTTCACACGAACCTCACCTCCACCCCACAGAGATGGACAGGCATTGGGGTATGCCTTTGGGTCATCTCTCATAATGCTCATGCCATTTCACCTCACCCTATCCTGCAGACATCGACAAGTGTTGAGGTGTGTCTTGGGGTATTCAACTTCACAGTCACCCCATTCCATAAGGACATATGCTGAAATGGGTCCAGTATAAGAGAATAGGGTAAAGTTTGGGGCTGAAGAGTCCAAGGCACACCTCGATGCCTGTCACTGGCTGCAGAATGGGGGTGGAATGGCATGAGCATTACAGCTAGCATTCCAAAGGCACACCCCTGATGCCTGTAAGTCTGTACAGGGTGGGATGTTATGGTTAGGAACCGTAATACCCCAGGCGTTTGTTGGTATTTGCCCTACAAATTCTCAACATGGTCTTTTTGTGCTCCACACCTCATGAAAGCATTTTGTACTTCTGCTCATTAACAGTGGCACTGTGATTTTGTTAATCTGTCTTGAATGTTGATTTGCTACAGCGACTGTGACATTCTGTGCCAGATATGCAAAAACACAGTTTGGGCAGAATGTGAAAAATAACAGCTATCCTGTTCATAAGGAGGTGTGGAAAAATGCCATTGTTGAAATTCTGGAGTGAAAATATAAACAAATTCTTTAAATTACGATCGTGTGTGGAAACTGCGCAATGGACTCTTGTAATAGTCATTTTGTGAAATGTTCTCACCAAATTTTAAACATAGGCATTTTGGGACCTCTACTCATGAACAGTGTCACTGTGATTTTATTAATCTGTCCAGAACATTGATTTCCCACAGCAACCGCACCATTGTGCGCCACATGTGCGAAACCATATTTTGTGCAGGATGTGAAAAATGACAGCTCTACTGTTCATAAAGAGGTGTGCAAAAATGGCAATGCTGAAAATCTGGAGTCAAGATATTAAAAATACTTGGAGTTACAAGCGTGCATAGAAACTACGCAATGCCCACTCATACAGAAGTCATTTCTGGAATTTTTTCACCAAATTTGCAACGTATGCCTTTTGGGAGCCCACCTCATGAACAATAATACTGTCATTTTGTTACTCTGTCTCAAAAGGTGATACCAAGCAGTGACTGCAAAATCACCTTTTGGGACAGAATAATGTCATAACAGTGACTAAATTCATGAGGCGGGATCCCAAAAAAACCCATGTTGAGAATTTGGTGCCAACATTTACAGAAATGGTTGAGATATCCATCTAAGTTGAAAAAACAACATTTATGCCATTATACAGCTTACTGGCATTTCTTCAGTTCACGGTCGGCTTTGAAGAGTGCAGATGTGTTCCAGGTCCACAGAAGATCATTGTGCCAGGCTCTGGAGGTAAGTATGGGGTGAGGAGGGTACAGGGATGTGGGTGTGCAGAGGGTGGGTGCGTGTTGGGGGAAGGGGTACTGGACACAGTGAGGGACCGTTTTCTACTTTTCAGGTGAAAAAAAAAACATTGCGGGAAGATTTTCTTTTTTTGCAGGTAGATTTGGTATGCTGGGGTGGGCTACCAGCATGCCACCTGCATGTTTCATTTGTGGGCGGACTGGAGCCAATGGGGATTGGGCCCCCGTCAGCCCCAAAAAAAGGATCTGTGTTGGGGGGGCATGATGCCATGGAGGATTGGGCATCTCCCTTGGCAAACAAGATCTACAGGGACATTATGCCAATGGGGAGTGGACTCCTCATCAGCAAATGAACTGGGGAAGGGGCATGCTGACGGGGATTGGGCACCCCCATTAGCTTCCATGGGGACTCTGAGGCAGATGGTGACAGCCACCACCATGTTACTAGAAATGTTACACCAGGCAAGATACCGCCCTGCAATGACAGGTCGCTCCCTCATTGCAGTGACAATTTTGTGTCAAGTTGGTGGCACGCTTGCTGAACTAGTGTCAGCAGCAGCATGCCACCGCATTGGGGAAAGGGGGCCAAGCCTCTAAATGCAGTGGGAGCATTGGCCGCCACAGTGCCTCACCTTCAAAACATCGCTTCTCTCCTAAGCTGTTGCATAATGTTTCTTGTGCATGTGCTCAAGCAAACATAAAAAGGGGGGAAAGTCTGAAGCACTAAACTTTGGTTCTGTGGTGCTTGCACCAGTACTTCAGAAAGAGGTCTTGCTTCTCCTTGTCTAAACATTTTCAGTGTTTGGCACTGGCACATTGAATGGTGTTATTCATCAGTCTCCTGCTGTGGAACTTGTGTCTTAATATGTAATCTACCAAAAGAAGATTTGTTACTATTTGTCCCCCCCCCCATTTTCACTCATCCCTCACCCTTAAAATCCAGGCCATGCAGCAACACTCTTCTTCAGACGTGAGGGTGGGAAATGGCTGCCTTTAACACTGGACACCAGTGTTGCTTATTGACTGGCAACACTGACTGGGTCATACCCTCCATCTGTAGAAGCCATATCCTCACCTTTACTTTGCTGCTGGTCCCCATGCAGCCACAGAGTGGGATTCTGGGATATAAAAAGGATTAAACCCAGCAGCCAGTTTTTTTTTGCAATTGCCCCTCCAGCCCCTAACTTTAAACAGACTATGTGTAGAAGGGACCAATTTACTGTTATGAATAACATAAAAGGAAGGGTCTGAAAGATGGGATTTTTTAAGGTCAGGAAACCCAGTTCCCATGTAAGCAGAACTTGTTATGAACAAAACCTAACAAAAATTGAATCCTACGGGGATTTATTTAGTAGTGTCTGAAAATAATGTACTAGTATTTCTGTTTTGTCTTGTATTTATCTAGAACAGCCTGAGATGCAACATTCAATTTTCAGTGAACTCCTGCTTGTCCCTTTCACAAAGAAAAGGGCTGAAGCACAGGGATATCATGTGACCTTTTTTAATTCATGCTTGAAGTCCTTGGCTATTGGGGGAATAAAATCTGTACTCTCACTCTATTCATAGTTTTGGGGTCTCATCACTGTATCACACTGCATTTACCTGCTCCACAGTTGCTCAGTAAAGTATTAATAGTGGCAACCCTTAACATAAAGACCAAAATGCATTGTCCAGTTGTGCTGCATAATTCAGATAAGACATCATTCACACCCTGATTATTAAATCAGTCAAGTATGGGGAATAGCAGCTAAAATGGAAACATTGCAAGAGTTACAGGCTGGGGTTGAACTGGGCAGGAACTCAATTCAACCTCCTCCAACACCTTTCTCAGTTGAATACTACGGGAGAGTTTCACCTCCTAGGAATGATAGTTCCACCTCCTACAAATATAGTGATTACTGTTTGCTTCATAAATATTTAGAATTTAACTACTGGTTACAGGCTGCAATCTGAGCAGTGCAGACTTAGAAATTGGTCATGTAAGTAAATTTGACCACCATTCACAAAAAGGTCTGCACAAGTGTTTGTTTTTATTTCACATGGTGAGTAGGTTAATCACCCATACCATGGTTGGTAACCAGAATGTTGCACCTTGATTTTTTACTTGTGAAAGTTGTCCCCTGGTCAGCACTCAAAGTCACAGTCCTTTTTAGGGCTGCAGTGGGCAGAGCCTTGAAGTTCTTTTATGCTTGGTTAGAAAAAGGACTCTGCATTCTTTCTGAACAAGCAACATGTTGGACTTGCATCACCACCTCCACGACCATGAAGCAGGTCACCCGTGTTGTCTCTATCAGCACAGCACTGCACTATTTTAGAGTGCCAGTGGTCACGGTAGAACACAAACCACTCCCGTGTACAAGATGGCGGCCGCACTCTTCTGCGCATGTGCTAGCAGTCATGCATGCTCAGTAACATTCAGCGGTCATCTTGGTCACAGCAGAGTGGGTTGTGTTCCACTGTGACTGCTGGATTCATTTGTTTTTTAATATTCCCCCAACCTGACCTACCATCTCAGCACCCCCATGAAACATAACTGTGACATGAAGAGTTGCCCAATCTCCAGTGTCATGATCGTGATCGTAGACATTTTTTCAACACTAAGGGTGCCCGATCCCCAAGTGTAATGATCAAGGATCATTGCATTTTTTAAATTCTCCCACCTGACCCTCCCTGTCTGCACCACCACTGACCACCCCCCAGAAACATAACTGTGACACTGGGGCTGCCCAGTCCCACAGTGTTGTGATCAGGGATCGTCTGTCTTTTTTTTGTGTTTTTTTTACACCTGTAAAAACCAAAAATGGTCCATCAATGTCTTCCTTTACATAACTGTGACAATGGCGTTGTCCAGTCCCCCAGTGTTGTGATTGGGATTTGTCGCTCTCCTTTTTTCACACGTATATAGAAAAAAAAGTCCATCAACGTCTTTTGTGGCTGTTACTTATCCCCCACCAACCCTTCCACTGAGCATCCACCACCCCGCACCCCTCCAAGCCATTACTTACCCATCGGGAGTCCAATGCCATAATTCTTTCTGGACCTCAGACACGTCTTCACTCTTCAAAGCCAGACTGTGAACTGAAGACACAGGTATGCAGTTCAATGTATTTCAATGGGGTTTTTAGCTTTGTGCCATAACTTGGGCATTTTTATAGATTTTTGGCCCAAATTGTCAGCATGCCTCTTTAGGACCCCACGTCAGTAATAATGTCACTGACATTAGGCTGATCTGTCCCAAAAAGTGATTTTGCAGTCCCTGTGTGAAATCACAGTTTCGGCAGGAGTTGAAAATGTTCTCTGCCCTTGTTCATGAGGTTATGAGCCTACATTGAATTTTGTGAATGCAGGCTCATAACTTTGGTACTTTTCATCATTTTTACACAAAATGTACAACATAACCATACACTTACAGCACCTAATGACTCTCATAGCTGTCATTTTTCAAATCCTTTCAAAAATGTGTTTTTACATCCTGAAAGGTAAATTTTGCAGTCCCTGCATGAAATCACTGTTTGGCAAAGAGTTGAAAATGTTCTCTGTACCTGTTAATGAGGTGGGTAAAAAGAAGGCTATGTTGGAAATTTTGTGTAAAAATATTTAAAACAAAAAGTTATGAGCCTACATTGATTTTTGCAAATGCAGGCTCGTATGTTTTGTAATATTCAATATTTTTACTATGAATTTTGAACATAGCCATTTCTTTATAGCACCTCATGAATGTTACAGCTGTCATGTTTCAACTCCTGCCCAAAATGTGTTTTTGCATCTCGAAAGTTGATTTCACAGTCCCTGCACAAAAACACCTTTAAGCCAGGAGTTCAACATTTTGAGACAGGGCCATAGCAAGGCTACATTGAAAATCTGGTGTAAAACTATTACAAACTAACACATTTATGAGCCTATGTTACATTTTGCAACTGCACACTTGTAACTTTGGTAATTTAGAATATTTTGATGCCAAATTCCTCAGCAGCAGCCCTGTTGGCTCTGGCCAGAATTTATGTTTCTGACCTACTTGATATATATCAAACCTATTAGTTAAATTCGCAGATGATATAAAACTGGGTGATCCTGCAGCTAGGCTGAGGGATTCAGCTTTGATTCAGACTGGTCTTTATTATTTTGTCAAATGGTTAACAAACAAAAACAAAACACTGGAGTAGGTGCTTCAACACACACACACTCAAACAAAAATGCATGGTTAAGAACATGGCCAGGGGCTGGCCAGGCAGCACTGAGGGTTGAGGCACTGGACGGCACACCTTACACCACACCAGTGACCCAGGTTTGAGAATGAGCCAGGGTCACTGGGGCTCAGCAGGGGAGGGAAGGGATTGAGTGTCCAGAGGACAGCTCTGCCTTTCCTGGGGAGGGCTTTGGGGATGCACCACTCTGTAGTGGTACCTGGCAGCTGTAGGTTGCAGCCCAGACTAGTGGTGCATGGATATTGGGAGGCAGCTTAGTGGGTGATGGCACGCAGTGCCCAGCCACTATTGCATGTCTTAGCCCTCGGGGAAAAATGGAAAAACCTCTGTTGAGCTGAGGAAATGAAGGAGACTCCAGGGGCAGGTCCGAATCCCACCAATGGGCCAAAGCACCAGTGGACTCCACGGCAGACCCGATGCCAGGTAGGCCCCTCTAATAACAGAAAGGCAACCACTGGAGGGCAGGCCCACCCCAGGGGGGGTGATCCGGGGCAGCTGGACCTACTGGGCAGTTGGGGAGGACACTGGTAAGCAAGGCTCAGGCTGGAAGTAGAGACCCAGCTGAGTGGGTACTCTGGAAGGATGCCTGGAGCTTCAGGGTGAATAAAAAAGAATGTACAAAAAAAAAAAGAACATGGGCAGGAACAACCAATGGTTGGAGTACTTTCTTAATGGCAAAAAGGGCATCTACTGAGGAGAAAGATCTTAGGGTAATAATAATGCCATCCTTGAAACCCAGAACTAAGTAGATAAACTATGACCCTGGAGTGTATTAAGGGAAATTCTGTTTATAGAAACAGAAATGTGTTATGTCTATTGTATAGATCACTCAATCAACCTCTTCTAAATTACTGCTACTCATTCTGGGCCCTGTACCATATAGGTGATATAACCAAAATCAAAAGGGTACAAAAACATGTTACTAGGAGGATAACAAACCTCAGGAGTCAAGCCTACATCCAAAGACTGAGCAGCCTATTCTTTTTTTTTTTTTTTGTCTAACAGAAGACTAGGGGGTGAATTCATTTTTCTACAAAAAAAATTCTAAGGGATGTGAAACTAAGATCAGAAATAAATCTTGTACAAAGAGTAGGTGGCCCTATAATTAGAAGACACGGTTTGCAATTTCAAGGCCAACTATTTAGAAATAATAATACAAAGTATTTCTTTACCCACAGAGTGGTGGGCATCAGAAATGGCTTACTCAGTGACCTAAAGGAGACTAAAGATTTTATCTGCAGTAAAAAGAAATTAGATAGGTACATGGATTAGAAGAGTGTCAGTAGTTATTACTGCTAAGTAGTGGAAGGGTGGTCTTGATGGGCAACTTGTCTTCTTTCATCCTTAATACACGAGAGTGGACTCTAGCATGTACTTAACGTGATACCTTCTGTTACTTTATTATCACTATAGAATAATGCATTGCCAACCATACACTAAGGCTATTTCCATTAAGGGGCTGAGATGCCAGCAAATGGACCTTGAGAGAAAAGCATGAGAGTTCCATGTTGGCATCTCAACCCTGAAATGGAAACACATGCTGAGTTATGTGTGGATTATGTAGTACTACATGTGTTTTTCCTTTTCCATACCCTGCCCAATTTGCAAGTTTGCTATTTTTTTTTAGATTCCACCCTCACCCATCTGCTCAGTACCCATCCACCCAAACTATAGCACATACAGTAGTTGTTCATTCACATCTTCATAAACATAAACATTGCTTTTGAAACATCCAGTGCCAGGGTATAATCTCTCGTAAGAGCTTCTGTTTGAATGAGTCATTCAAGTAAGAGTGCTTATGAGAGAGGATCATAGTCCTGTATTGTATGTTTCAAAAATAATGTTTATTTTTATGAGGCTGCAAATGAAGAAATAATTGTTGTGCCACAAGATGGGTAGGTGGATACTGAGCAGCTGGAATGGGGGTGGATTTAAAAAAATGTGGACATGTTTGTAGCTAAGCAGATGATAGAAGTGGCTACAGTTTAAGTTTAGCACAGGAATTCTTATTAAGTTAATTGCACCATACTTGTCACATCAGAACTATGGTACAATGACTTTTAAAGGTCATTGTACAATAACACTGACATCACAACTATAATACAATGTTTTTTTAATGTACAGATTTCTATACACAGCATGCATATTAACCATACACTGCAGAACAGTTCATAGATTTCATAGGTTTTATGAGAGCTAGGGATGTCCAAGAGATTGAAGGAATGGCCGGCCCGGTGGCATTGAGGGTTGAGGTGTTGGATGCCACACCTCGCACCACATTGGTGACCCGGGTTCGGGAACAAGCTCAGGTTGCCAAAGGCTGGCAGGGGAGGAGAGGAGAGGGATTGAGAGTCTGAAGGACTGCTCTCCCTCTTCGGGGAGGGGGGTCCATGACAGTCGGTGACCGACTGCCACCTGGCAGAGACTGGATGGTGGAAGCACATGCTGTACTTAGGGGTGGAGTCGGGGGCAGATGCCTGGATGTGGGCGTGTGTGGACGCATGCGCGCTCCCGACCACTAGCATCATTGCACACCCACTGACTCAGGGGAATTCTGGAACAGGGAAAGAGTGGTGCCTCCTACGGCTTGATGGCCATCTGCAAGTGTTTGTCAGGACGCGGGCACCCCAAGCTGGATCCGTCTGGGTGGGGAGTTGGGGGATCCCTGCCACCCTGCTGTAGGGGGTAAGCCACAGGGGCTATAGGGGGGTGCCAGCAGTCCCGGGCGAGACGTACCGCGGCCAGATCCCAGCTGACGGGCTGCGAGAAGTACAGCTGGGGTGTAGAGAGGCGGCCATAGGAAGATAAATAATAATATAAAAAAAAAAAGAGATTGATGGAATGATTTTGGTTTTAGATGTACATGGTATTAGCCCATGTCCCAAATACACTGTATAAATGAAGCATGTTTTGCCAGTACAGTTCTATCAATAGTCATCAACATTTGGCACAGGATGATCACTGATCTCCAAAAGTTAATTAACCTTATGTAATACCACATACATCATGGTGCATGAAAGCAATAAGACACAACAGGGTGTAGGTTGTTGATTGATAAGAGCATGCCCCCAGGTATGCTGTTAGGCATGAGGCACTTGCACTGAGTGACTACAGCAGCTGGGTAGTGCTCTTATCAATCAACAACCCACACCCTGAAGTATATTATTGCTCTTATAAAATGGGTAACAACTATTTCTATAACAATTAATCAAAACTCTGGACACATTATTAAAGATTTAATAATAGTATGTTATTTTATTTATATGTGGTTAAAAATAGTCCCCAGACTTGGGTAGAAGAGTAGTAAAATTAATTGAATAGCAGCTCACTAAAAAATGCTAAACCAGTGAGCTGAAGGGACAGCAATGCATTGTTTGAGCAGTTTGGGTCTGCCTCTACCTATGTAACTGTGTTTCCCAGCTTTTCTCTTTGTTTATAAAGTATTACTGTATTGTCTACTTTCTTCATCCTGTTTGTTTTTTTTTCTATTTTTTCCCTCATTCAAGACACAGAGGCCCAGATATTCAAACTGTGCCACAAAGTAGCACAATAGCAGGAGCAGGGGCAAGTACAGTGTGCCTATGTGCAAAACACGCAATATTCAAACACTGCACAGGGCTAGATGCGCTTGTGCCACACAACTGAATATCGTGCCAGCTGCACCATGGTGCAACCAGGGATGTGCAGGCCTGATGCGTAATAGCACAACCAGGGATGTGCAGTGGAGCAGGGTAGCAGTGCATCAGCACAACCAGGGATGTGCAGTGGAGCAGGGTAGCAGCACATCAGCACAACCAGGGATGCTCAGGGACATATGCAGGGGTCCCCCACACATGGAAGATATGGGCTGAGGAGCACACAGAAGAACAGAGATCGCCCCCCACACCCCATGAGCTGCACAACCAGAGGAGAGCTGGAAGAACCACTGGCCCATGGAAACCAGCCACAATCCCTCAGCTGGGGCATGGTGCCCCTGCACACCCCTTGGCAAGCTATGACCACAAACAAGGAGGTCCAGCCACCCCATGCTACACCATCCCATCAATGCAGAGCACGCCCTGCACAGTGTTCCCCAGACACCCTGCCCAGAAGCAGTGGCAAACACTGCAGGACACACCATGCATGCCATGACCCCCACTGTGACAACGCAACCCTGTGCACCATTGAGACATGCAAGGCAGCCCCACCATGAGCACCCTGAATTGGGCAGCAGCAGACACCGATGCAACAACTGCAGACACAGTGCCACCCTGCATGCCCCTCCTGAGGTACAGCTGAGAGACTGACCTTGAGGCGGCACATGAGGTACCACACATGCGACAGGGCATGTGCCAGACACCACCATCAGCAGTACAGCACCCTGCACACCCTCCCAAAGACACACACCATCCCAGCACTGGCCACAACAGCCAGCAAAGAAGCCCACAGCGGTGCATGGAAGCATGTGCCACACAGGATGCAACACAGTGCATGGACAAACACCAACCCATACCCAAGTACACACCAACACAGGGACACAGTAGTGGGTTGACAAACCCACTGGCGTGTGGCCACGGCAGCTGTGTACCCCTGGCTAGCACCCCTCCATGGCACAGGTGTACCAGCCACCATGCGCATGCACCATGAAGTCATATGCCACCAGCACACGGCTGGAACACAAGTGACAGACAGTGGAGCACATCCACTGCAACAGACACAAGCGACAGCATGGATGGGGGACAAAAACAGTGGAGGCCACAGTGCCACCCGAGGCAGACGTGCACCACACCAGTGACAGGAGGCAACCTGGCATTGTGACGTGTACAGTGGTTGTCCAGCATGGAGCATGCATCATGGACCACTGCACACAGGCAACCAGTGCACAGAGAAAAACACACAACCCACAGACAGTGACTGATCCCCCCACCCACACCATAGGCAGTTCCCTTCCGGACACACACACACGCCCATGCCGGCACCAACCCTGACGTCATGCACACCACTGCAGCTGAGCACCTGTAGTCCACTGCAAATCATAGACCACCACAGTTGTCATAACAAAACAAATGTATTAAAGACAGGCAATAAACAAAACTATACACAAATATATACAATGGGAGGAAGGGCCACAAACCAGGTGGGGGCAGGTAAGGGTCAGGGGTGAACAACTGGGAGAGGGAAGAAGGGGTGTGAGGGTGGGTCCAGAGATGTAAGGTTCTTCCAGGGGTATGGAGGGCCCAACATCCACCCTGTTCATCATGTCTGTGGCGCCTATGCAACCGCTGTCCCCTGACACCGTGCCTCTCTAGTCGCTGGAGGATCTCCAATGACACCCTCACCAGCTGCAATAACTCCTGCAAGGCCCTCTCCACAGCCATCCAGTGCTGACCACCTAGGACAACGGAGCAGAGACAATAGGTGTGAATGTCCATCCCCCTGCAGTCCACCCATTGTGCATGGAATACAGCCATGGGCCACGCCCCTGTGATGGCATGCAACAACCCACAGTGAGTGTGTCCACAAGACCTGCCCACCCAGATGCACACAGCCATCCGGAATGCTGCACACACCAACCACTCAAGTCCCACACAGCACCGCTATGGCTGTACAGTGACATGGATATGTGGTGCAAAGGCAGTGGCACAGCCATGTACACAGTGCATGCATGGACCACCAGCGATGCACACTCACACATGCAGTGCCACAGGACAGTGCAGAGTGTACCGTGTGGTGTGCACCGCTACACACCCCACAACACAGCATGTACTGAATATCCAGGAAGAAAGGTACTCACCTGCATCGGCTACATCTGGGCGCTGCTGTTGAATGGGCCCTACGTCACATGGCTGTTGCTGGGCAACCTTCTGGTCAAGACGTTCCCATGCCTCTCGGGGCCTAGGGTGCAAACATGGAGAGGGGAACATCAGTACAAAACAGTAGCAAAGACCCACCCCTGGTGTGTGCGATCCCACACAGTGCAGCCATGCCGCAACCCCACCATGACCACCACTGCCCACACTGGACGGCCCCCCTGTGGTGGACACATGCCCACTGTGAAACCTGAACGGACGCTACCAGTGTATGGATGGAGCACCTACCTCGACGTGGCACTGCGACTTACCTGGTGCGTGTCCGTATACGGGCAAACCTGTCTGGGTCCCTCTGCCAGAGGTCCCCATAGCGGTTTCTACACTGCTCCTCACCTCTGGAGATACCGGTGGCCTCCTCCAGTGATAATGCCACCTCCTCCCACACTGCACTCCTTGCCCTACCTAAGGGCACATCCCCAAAGAGGGCCCCAGCATAGTGCTCTACAATGGCCACCAAATTGGCCAGCTCCAGAGGGCTCCACATGGCTGCTGTCCTGCGTGCCATGACTACTGCAGCTAGGATCATAAAATGGCACTCTGTAGCGCATGTCTGCCATGTGCAGATGCTGCGTGGTACAGCGCTGCCATTCCCCATCGTGCTGTCACTGAACAGTGTGATAGGAGTGCACCCATGCAGACGCATGGCTCCTAGGGGACAAAGGTTGACCGCAGGGTCAAGGGTCCATCGCACATGGACCACCACAGTGTGATAGGGACTCCCTACCTGTAGCATGGTGGGGTGCCTGTGTGTGATGCCCTGCAGTGGCCTACCACGCTGTGGCACCATGGCACCTACGGCACTCCAGGGCACGAGCACTATACATGTGAACAGCACACTAGCACCGCTGGCACAGTGGTGGCCATGCCCTGCACTGCCTCCCGTGCTCAGCACATCATCAGCACGGCAGGCATTGGCATCAGCACCCCAGGCATGCATCATGTGGTGCCTACTGCGCACATCACAGAGCTGCGCCTTTGCCTGAGCATGATCAACACAATTGCACAAGGTGCAACAGCACGATATTCAGCCAGCATATGCAAATCAACTCATCAGCAATTCCATGGCTCAGCCACTGCATTAGCATCCTCTTAAAGATGCGACTCACCTCATTTGCATGCATTGTGCTATATAAATGTGACATGGGGCTTCAGAGGTCATTGTTCGGTATTGCAGTCTATTGTGGTGGGTTGCATGTTGTTTGGAAGTGTGGACTGTGGTACGTGGGAGATGCGTAAGGCTGCACATTCAGAAGTAACACCTGTCATTCCCACAGGATCAGTAATGACCGAATTTGAGGAGGAGGAGGAGGAACAGAGATGTGGGAGATGGAAGAGGCCAAACTTTACCCGGGAAGAATCAGATGCCCTGTTTGAGGCCTACCTTGACAGGGAACCGCTGCTCAGTGAACAGCGGGGAACACCACAGGCCCATGCTGCGGCATGGGATGAGGTAGTGCATGCCATCAACCAGCATGGAAGCCACCAGCGGTCCGTGCAGGAATGCAAGAAGAAGGTGGGCATAGACAAGAGGAGGATAAAAGATAAGGTGGCTGCTATCAGGGCAGCACGTGCTGCAACTGGTGGTGGACAGCAGGATGTGCCACTCCTGACGCCACAGGAGGAATGGGTAGCTGGCAACATGTGGTGTTGTGCCCTACAGGGTGTTCCAGGTGGTGGCTTCCAGATGGGTGGCAGACCGTCACTGCATGGTAGGTCCTGTGCTGTCACTGTGTGGGGGGTGGGGGGAATGCCATAGGGTAGGGCAGAGACATTAATTCTACTGTGTTTCCTTACAGCTCCTGAGCGTCTACATGGGTCAGTGGTGCTGGGTGTGTCCACTGAGGGCGATACTGTGGACGAGGAGGAGTGCCCATCCACCTTCACAGATGTCTGAGGGTCAGGACCACAGTACACCCGCCTGTCTGTCTGGACTGAAGCTGGTGGTGCTGGTGCAGAGTAGGCCCTGTCCATGTCCCAACGTGACAGTGTCCATGGATGACAGCATGCTATGACACGGACTGGTGCCAGATCCGGCACCGATGATGATGAATCACACATCATGGACAGTGATACATGTGGGCCACAGGATGGTCCCATAGCAGGTAATAACACGGGCATAGCCGTGGGTGGTGCCACCTTGGAGGCCTGCGTGACATCTCATTCCCAGCCTGTGCCTGTATGCACCAGTGGGGCAGCACTGGCGTGCATCCAGGCCGTGGGGCTGTTGCAGCTGATGCGGCAGCACCGGTGAGCCCAGGTGAGTGGTGGCCAGAGGGGCAGTGTCAGCACTCAGCCAATGGCAGCAGGGGGACAGTGTCGGGGGCGGCATCAGAGCACCATATGTGGATGTGCCCCGGCATGGCTCTGGTGTGCAGTGCCCATCATCAAGGGGTGATGCCCAGCATGGCCAGAGACACCATGAGGGACAGCATGCCAATCCGGCGGATGACTTCTTAGATGAGCACAGCCACCTACTCCAGGCTTCCGTGGCTCAGCAGTCGCAGCTTGTTAGGGTGGTGGACATACTCAGTGTGGTTCTGCACCAGACAGAGAAGCAGCGCAGCAGAGACCACGCCCTGCTCCTGGCAGAGATGGCCCGGCAGCGGGAGGATGTGACTGCTGACATTGACAGGCAGACACATGTATTCACAGCTGTCATGGCCACACTGGGCACCCAGGTTGTTGCCCATGAGCCGCAGACACCGTGCAGTGTCCCATCCACCCCCATTCTCGGCATCTGGCGACACCTTCCATGTCGACACCGGGTTCAGCTATGGGCATACTGAGCACGCCTGGCGCAGGCATATTCGGTGAGCTGCAGACCCCTGCTCGAACACGGTCGCGTTCCCACAACGTCACCCCTGGGGGACCATTGGTACCAACCCATGAGGCCAAAGGTCAGCCTGTCATGGCTGGCAGGTCTCGGTGGGGCCGCCCACATATCCGTGGTGGCCGTGGCACTGTGCTGTGTGACTGACCTGTCTCCCAACATGGCTACTGTCTGACGCTGCCCTGTGTGCAGTGTGTTGTGCAACGTGCGATGTACGGGTGGGGTACCTAGCCCTGCACACACACACAGTCCATGTGCACACCCTCCCGGCTGCTAGCCACTGTGGCCTGTGCATGATGATGCCTGCGTTGTCCTGTCCACCAGTGTGCAATGGTGCCCCGCGTCTGAGACACGCTGAGCGACAGGCACTGGGGTGGTCATCTGTGGACCTGTGTGTGGCTAGGGGTTCAGCGAGTCGGTCGGTGCCTTCACCCTTAGGCATGCCTTGTGTGTGTGTGTGTGTGTGTGTGTGTGTGTGTGCATGTGTGTGCATGACGCGTGTCATGTTAGGTCTTGCCCATCCCTGATGGTGTGTGCGGTTCCATGCTCAGCCAATTCCCTTGCAGTCATCCGCCCCGGGGTTCGTTCATGCATGTCTGTGGGTTGTGCCCTTGCCATTGGTGGTTGCACATGGCCCCATGTCCTACCTGTGTTGTTCGAAGTGCTCCTCTGTGATGGTATCCCGGTGCAGCTGTGATATCTGGATCAGGCAGGGGACCCTTCACCCAAGGGGTGGCTGCCCGTCACCGTCTGGACCAACATCCTCATCGTCCCCATCGCTGTCCCCCTCTTCAACCTCTGCAGCTATCCCGCAGTCGTTGGCCATGTTGTGCAGGATGCAACAGGCCAGGAATAGCCCACAGGCCTTTGAGGGGCTGTACTGTAGGGCACCGCCAGACATGTCCAGGCAACAGAAACGTGCCTTCAGCATCCCGAACACCCACTCTATGACATTACGTGTCATGGCATGTGCCTCATTGTACCGTTGCTGCGATGGGGTTGCGGGGCGCTGGTATGGTGTGAGCAGCCAGAGATGGAGTGGGTAGCCACTGTCACCAGTGTGTAGAGGGTGGACATTAGTAGAAACATAGAAACATAGAAGTTGACGGCAGATAAGGACCGCAAGGCCCATCCAGTCTGCCCATTTCTTTTTCTACCTTATAAATGTGCTATCGCCCTTTGCTCTGTCAGTGGCCTATGTATTCATAGTCATTTGTATTGCTCCCTTATGCCTATCCCATGCCTGTTTGAAGCCCTGCACTGTATTCATAGCCACCACTTCTTGTGGTAAGCCATTCCAAGCATCCACCACCCTTTCTGTGAAAAAGAATTTCCTCACATTCCCCTGAATCGCCTCCCTCTAATCTCATGCTGTGTCCTCTTGTCCTGCTATTTTTCTTATATTTAAACATGTTAGACTCTTTCACCTTGTTTATGCCCTTAAGGTGTTTGAATGCCTCGATCATATCACCTCTCCCTCCTTTGCTCAAGAGTATACATATTGAGCTCCGTTAATCTGTCCTCATTGTGTCTTCTGATGCAGTCCCTGCACCATTTGGTTGCCCTTCTCTGGACTGCCTCAATTTGGTTAATGTCCTTGTGAAGGTGTGGCCTCAATACTGCACAGTACTCCAGATGGGGCCCTAACCAGTGTCTTGTACAGAGGGATTACACTCCTCTTACGACTTGGATACCCCTACTAATACACCCTAACACCCTCCTAGCCTTACCTACTGCTTTAGAGGTCAGCTTGATGATTTTAGGTCATCAGTGATGATGATGCCCAAGTCTCTTCTTCCTTTGTGACTGCTAGCAACTCCTCCCAGCCTATAGGTGGCTTCAGGGTTTCTCTTCCCTATGTGCATGATTTTGCACTTCTTTGCATTAAATCCAGTTGCCACTCTTCTGACCATTCTGCTAGTTTATCAGGCTCTTCTCATTCTGCCCACCCATCTGGATCATCTACTCTGTTGCAGATCTTGGTGTCATCTGCAAACAGACAAGCCTTAACCTCTAGTCCATCTGCAAGGTCACTAATGAAGATGTTGAAGAGACTGGCCCCAGGACGATCCCTGAGCACCCCACTTCTGACTTGCATCTCTTCTGACTGTATACCATTTACCACCACTCTGTTTTCTGCCCGTCAACCAGTTTGCCACCCAGTTGACCAACTTCTGACCCACCTGAGCCTACCTAGCTTATTTATCAATCTTCTATGTGGAACAGTGTAAAAGCTTTGCTGAAGTCAAGGTAGGCGACATCAACTGCTCCCCTGGTCCACCACTCTGGTTACCCAGTCAAAGAAATCTATGAGATTAGTTTGACAGGACCTTCCTTTGTAAACCCATGCTGTCTTGGATCCTGTGCCCCTATGGATTCCAGGTGTTGCACTATCCTTTCCTTAGGAGTGCCTCCATAATCTTGCCCACTACTGAGGTAAGACTGACCGGTCTGTAGTTCCCCGCCTCCTCCCTGCTACCACTCTTGTGGAGCGGGATCACATAAAACCCTTCTCCAGTCTTCTGGGACCTCTCCTGTGCTCAGAGACTCACTAAACAATTCTGCTAATGGCTCTGCTAGTTCCTTCTTTAGCTCCTTAAGTACCCTGGGATGTATGCCATCGAGGTCCCATTGCCTTATCCACCCTGAGCTTAGCAAGCTCTTGTGGGACCCTTTCTTTGTGAAGGGAGTAGTGCTCACCTCCCTCCCCCCTGTGTCCATGATGCTGAGCTGTGGGCCCTGCCCTACCTTCTCTTCAGTAAATACTGAGCAAAAGTATCTATTTAGGATAGATGCCTTTACAGGGTCCTCCTTCTCACATGCTCCCTTTTCTCCATTAAGCTTAGCAATACCCCCTCTGGACTTTCTCCTTTCACTAATGTATCTATAGAAAGTCTTGTCACCTTCTTTTACTGTTCATGCTAGTGTTTCCTCAGTTTGGGACTTTGCCTGCCTTAGCCTTACCTGCTTCCCTTAGGGCAGTTTGGTATGCCTCCCTATCTTCATCCCGCTGTGTTCCTTATATTTCCTGAAGGCCAGCCTTTTGGCTCTGACCTTTTCTGCTACTGTGTTAAGAACCAAAGTGGTTCCTTCTTCTTTGCACTTCCTTTTCTGTCTAACACAATGGGATGTTGCTTCAAGTATTGCATTCTTAATGCTTGCCCACTTTGCCTGTACCCTCACCTGTGTTTCTTTTGCCAGGGCTAGCTTAACTCTGTTGGCCATCTTATCAAAGTCAGCTCCTCTGAAGTCCCATATTTTTGCCTTGGAATGGGATGATTTAGATGTAGTAGCCAAATTGAACCATACCATGTGATGGTCACTGGCCCCCAGGTGACCTTCTACCTGGAGATCTGTGATCCCTTCTTTGTTAATCAGTACTAGATCTAGGATAGCCCTGTCTCTTGTGGGTTGCTGTACCAGTTGTTTGAGGCCCTCCCCCTGCAGGGAATCCACTATGAGTCTAGTTCTGGCAGATGTTCCTGCTGGTATTGACCAATCTGTATCTGGCATGTTGAAGTCTCCCATTATCAGAACCTCCCCTTTAGCTGTCATGTTTTGTATATCTTCTAACAGTAATGTGTCTATGTCCTTCCTCTGGTCTGGGGACCTGTAGACAACCCCAGTTCTATGGCTGTCTCATTTCCTGTTTCAGAGTGACCCACAGTTCTTCTGGCTCCTTATGTGTATTCTGGATTTCTGTAGCTTTGATATTTTCATTAACGTGAGGCCACTCCTCCCCCTTTTGCACCTCGTCTCTCTTCTGAACAATACATAGCCAGGTACTGAAGTCTCCCAAGTGTGGTTACTGGTAAACCACGTCTCACTAATTGCTACTATGTCCAGTTTAGCCTCTGACATTATTGCCTGCAGGTCTGGGATCTTATTTCCCAGGCTGTGAGCATTTGTGTACATGATTTTCCGTTGGCCAGATTTTGGTGTGTTAGTTGTTGGGTGAAGTTTGGCATTACCCCTGTATGGTGATCAGCATTGCTCTGCCATGGGCCATCAAGGCTGGTACCCATGGCACCTCTGACTATGCATCCCCCCCGCTGCCCATGTCATCCTGCGTGATGTGCATACTCACCCACTAGGTGGCCAGTGGGGATGTCCCCAATCTCGAACCTGTGGCACAGTACAGACTGGTGCCAGATGAAGGCATCATGTGCTCCCAAGGGTGCATGGCACAGACATTGGTTATGTGCCCCCTGGCATCGTACACCACCTGGCAGTTGATGCTGGCATAACCCTTCTGGTTGATGTATGATACACCATCTGGGCCAGTTGGTGTGTGAATGGCCACATGGGTGCAGTCAATGGCCCCGAGCACGCCAGGCATTCGTACTATCCTGTGGAACTCTTGTATGTGTGCTGTGTGCTCCGCCTGTGTGCTGGGGAAATGGATGTACTCTTCAGCATGTGGCAACAGTGCGCTGAGGAATTGTGTAAGTAGGCGTGACGCGGCCAACTGGGTTATACCTGTTGTGCCCCCTGTTGGTCTCTGGAAGGTGCCCGTGGTGAGAAGGCACATGACAGCTGTCACCTTTGCCTCCACTGACAGAGCATGGCTCTGTCATGTGGGTGCCTGCATCTCATCACTACACAGCTCACAGAGCCACCTCAGGATTGCCCAGTTCAGACAGTACCGGCCCACAATCTCTGTGTCAGTGTAGTGCCCAAAGATGGTGCGGGCTCGGTACTGCATGTTAGGGGCATACCGCCAACAGGCCCTTCCATGGCCGCACCCTCCTGCTGCCTGCCTTCTCACACCCCTCATTAACACCTCCATCTGGAAGGTGGCACTGGCCATGTCCCTGGCTGGTGTTCCCTCCAGCAGCTGTTATATTCTGTTCTCCCCACTGTCCTTTGTGATGCTCCCCCTGCACCAGGTACACCTCCAGTCTTTGGCTGTCCTGCCTACTGCCACTGCCCTCAATCCACTGTGGCACTTCTCTGTCCCTCCTGCACAGTGGCACAGGCTCCCTACTCCTGTCCTGTTCCTGTTTGTTCCCAGGTGTACCCTGTCCTGCTCCTGCACAGCCCCACTCACTGCTACCTTCTTTCCAGTTGCTGTCACCTTGCTCCCACCTCTGGCTTCCCTGTAGCATTCTTGCACCTCTTTCTTGTTCCTTTTTATTTTGGATCACTTCCGCTATCACGCAACTTCTGCTTGCTCCCCTATTGCACATGGCGCATGCTGTTGAATATCGCACTGCACCATTTATTCAAGGTTCCTCCCCCTACGGTTGTGCATACATTCATTACCATTGCGCTCTTGCGCATTCTACTTCTGTGCGTACAGCTGCTCCCACTGAATATCGCAGAATGGCACATTTCGCATTCTGCGCTTTGGACATCTGTATCTCCTGCATGGCACATCCCTTTTGAATATCTGGGCCAGAATGTTTATCATAGAATGTTTAACATGGAGTACAGGGATTCTAAATTCTGCTCAGTTCCACTGGTAGAATGTTACTCTCCCAACATACTGTACACACAGACAACAAAGGCCTGTTTTAGAGCCAGTGACTAAATTATCTCACTGTTAAGGCAAGCAGAAGAGATTTCTCTGATGAGCAGGTAAAAACAGAAGAGTTTTTTTTTCACTGCTAGTAAAGAAACTGTTGTAATGAAAACTATAAACAATACTTAATGTTTCTAATGTGTTTGTGTGTGTAAGGAGAGTGTGATGATCAGGGAAACAACATTTAATTAATTTGGTTTATTTTTTATTTAAGGTAGTTTTATTTTTAGGGCCCAGTTGAAGGTTTTTACAGTGTAAAGGTAGCAGACATGTTTGTGATGGAAGATCAGTTCTGGTTGTAGAGGGACTGATGGAAGACATCAGTTGCTCAGTGATATTGCTGCCCTTTCACCTATGGAGGTTAAGGTATTAGGAAAGTAGTGCCACCGTTCAGTTTGCTGACAGGTAAGGACACGTCTTTTGACCAATCAGGGAGAAAGATTTCTTTTACCCATTTTATAAACACACTTAATTGGCACCAATATAGTTAGACTGGACTGTGGACTGAATGAAGCCTCAGCAATAACTTTGCAAATCAATCCATCAGTCCATAACTTTGCCCAAAAATTCCAAATTCCTTTTGTCATTTCTCTGATAAGTTATACTGTGCTCAATTATGTTATTTTTCCTGTTGTGTGTTTTAACTCAGGAAATAAAAATGCAACTCCTTTCAATTCTATCAAATGTTCTTGACTCTGTATTTCCCCTAAATTGATTTTAACTTCAAATCTAACTTCTAGCACAGTATGTTATTTCAGCTTCATTGGCTTGGACACAGTCTCACTACAGTGAAACCATCTCAAGTATTCATTGGCCCCCCCTTTTTGGATGTTGGACCAGGGATTGTGTTCCATCTCTTCTTCTTATAAGAGGTCTTGAACTGCATTGCAGTTAGATCAGTTTCTTGCTTTGTTTCAAAAATGATGTGAGGACCTATGAAGTACGATCTGACTTTATATACCGTATAGCAAATTAAACCTTTGAATATCTAGTTAAATGCTATCAGTATTACAGTGCAGTTCACATGAAATTGTTCTGCCAATGAGATGGTCTTGCAGTATTTATTTAATCTGGTAATGCACTGGCAACTCACATTGCATGTGTTAACACTTAACCAGCTGAACAGCAATTTTTTATAAAATGTTTTTCAACTCATTAGAATGCATCAGTTATCCTGTCACAAAGGAATGAAAACGGGTTTGCTTGCAACTCTTGCCTGAGAAAAGCAATCTATTAGTGTGACTGATTATTGTGAATTGTACCATATGTGGAAGCACTGATATATATTAACACATTATTTTGGTAGACAATAATATAATCAATATGCTATTAATTGAGTTGTTCATTAGATGTTGAAGTGTTCTGGAGCCCCATGCAAGATAAATGCCATTACATTTTTTGGTAAAGCCCAAAACTCTTAGTGAATGTTTGGCTCTGTATGACAATGGTATTACCCAAGGTCTCAGTTATACTGTATTGATATAATAATTTTTTTTATTGATTTATTTTTTTATATTCTTTTTCTGGTTCTGCTGGCCCCTGGAGAACTCTCTCGGGCATCCACACATCCTCATCTCTACCTCCAGGCCCAAAACTCTCCAGCTTCTTGGCACCAGCCCAGCTATCCTCTTGGCTCTGAGCCCTCCCGAGGTGGGTCCGCCCTATGTGCCCAGGGCACGCTATCTGTACTTCGGGGTGGACTGGGCTCAGCCCAGGAGTTGGAGGAGTCCGGCCAGTGGAGTGTGGCCGAGGGGGCGGTCACATTGCCTATCTCCAGGAGTGGGGATTTTCTTGGCTGCATTATGTCCCCTTCCCTCTGCCCCCCCCAGCAGAGCTCAGATGCACAATGGTACCAGGCATGCCTGTTGTAGCTCTCTGTCCCCTTTGGCAATCCCTGCACATTACAATGCTTCTGGTTGCCACCGGGGGCTGCTGTGGTGCCAGACAGGAGCCTGGATCCTCCTCAAGAGAGGAGAGGAGAGCAGTCCTCCAGATGATTGATCCTCTCTCCCCTGCCAACCCCCAGTGGCCTGGGCTTGTTCCCAAACCTGGATCGTCAGCATGTTGCAAGGTGTGGCATCTAGCGCCTCAACCCTCAGCGCCATTAGGCCAGCCTGTATTGACATAATTAATAAGTTTGGGGTATTTTAATTAATGCCCATAGTATTATCCCATGTTTCAATTATATTGTGAAAAATTAAACATACCTTTCTTGTTTGCCTCCTTATTTCTGTCAACTCCTGGTATCAGATAAACACTGAGCTCCAAAATTTAATTAACTCTATATAGTCCAACACACACCCCCTAATGCTTACTGCCAGTATCCCACCTTTTGCCATGTGGTTCTGTGTCCCTCAGTTCTGTTTGGGGAAGAAATATTGATTCTGAAACTGGCCCAATAGCATCAGATGTCCACAGCTGCCCTTCTTTTGGTGCTAGTGGTCTCAGGCTCACATCAGATACAGCCTTTAGAGCATACCCTCACAGCTTGGCAACACCTTTCAGTTTCAGTATGATGTCACATGAAACTTCTGGACTTCAATATTCATAGTTCCATTGGGTATATTGATGTAGCTCAGTTTTCTTGCTGATAAATAGGCACTAACTGTTGAGATAGGATAAAACAGGAATAGTATGAGTTTATTAATGTAGTTATTACAGACTGATGTTCAGTTTTCATACTCTGTTGAAGGAGTTGGTTTAGACTGTCAATTGCATTCAGATTTTCAAATCAAAATGTGCATAGTTTTAGTAGTCTGCTGTTGCTTTCAGAAAGCTCAACAGTCTGCCTGCAGCTCTGTGTCCTGGTATGTCAAGTTATTCCTTTACTTGTCTCTCTCCCTTAGATTACTTGTCTCACTCCGGCATTTATTGCCAGGGTGTTATTTTTCTCATTAGGTGGGTTTGAGAACTAATAGGTGATCCCAGTGCTTTTTATCAAACCATGACCCTCATACGTTTTATCTATGGTGTAAATCTTTTTTAGCTTTAACCCATAATACCTTTTATTTATTTATATTTATTTAGCTTTTGTTGATGAGGAAACATTGAACCGGCTCAAGCTATTGGTGGAATTTGCGATACCCTGTACAGTTAAAGCTAGAATCATCTTTGTAAGTCAAATATATTCTGTTACATTTCTCACTTTGTTTGTCACACTCACATCTTTAACTAGAACCAACACAATCAATGTTATTTCAGTAATACCTCTTGCTTCAACATATTGTCCCATTCCAATTTTGCTATCGGGGTCTAGGCATTTAGACTTCTGTATGGCTTTTCTCACATGGTTATTTGTCTTCCTTTAACACTGCCTGATGATTAAATGCTGTTCTCCTATTTGGCTAACAACCCTTCTGGAAATGAAGAGGAAGCTCCCTTCAGTTCCATCTACTGTCCATGGCTTAGTGTTTCTCCTAAACTCCATTTATATTCTTCTCTCCAATGTAACTTCCGCTATGTTCTTTCAGGCCCATTGTACTCTTTCATAGTCTCATAACAGTCACATCATCACAAGGTTACAATGGCTGTCCTTATAGAAAATGGCCTTTATTACTTCTCTTCCTCACATAACATGACTAGATGCACACTGACATTAGACTATTTTCCTTCTGTCTTTTTTTTACAATTTATGTACTGCAGCAACAAACATAAGTATATAACTGCACACCATATTAAAACAGTCAAAAATAAGATACTTCAAGTAATAATCTCATACCTTGGTAAGCCTACAGTTATGCCAAGTGTCATGTTGCTTTCTTCCATGTGGTAACATAGAGGCACGTCATTTTGGCGCTGTCCGTCTGCACTCTTGGGCATGTCTCCTCTGTGGCACTGACATTATCTGTTCATTATTGGGCTAGTGTATTTTGATGCAATTGCTGATCACTACCACAGTATGTTGTTTTCAGCTGTTAAATATGTTCATGTGCCAGTTCCACTGTGATTCACTTGCTTCATCTTACAGTATACAGTATTATTAAGTAATAGTCACATTTCCAAACCCCTTTAAAAACACTTAATCATTATGTTTTCATCAAACTGGGCATTTGGGGGCTTCAGGGGGCACCTAGGGGAACATGTATACAGATTTTATATTTATTTAGTTATTTATTTGTTTATTTAGAAAGTACCTTTAAGGACAAGCACTTATTTACAAAGGTTCCATGTCAGAGTTAACAGAATATAGCAAAGATACAATAATAGAACACTGAGCAATTTACAATGAAATGCAATCAAGGTACAATAGCAGAACAATGAAGCATATTACAGAACAGAGCACAATTTTGAAGCAAGTGAGATCATATAGAGAATAATGGATGTATAGGTAATTATAATGAGGATTTTACACCCTCCCAAGAGATGGGATGTCACACAAACCCTGAGAGTGAAGCTCGAGGTGTTTATTAAGTCATCCCATTCCAAGGGGGTGTGTAAAATCTGAGTTTTACACACCTACCCATCCTTTATTTTGTATAATTTCTGGGGGTCATTTTTTCACCACAGCAATTGTACAAAATAAGTGAATTTCTATACGGAGTCAAATAGCGGACCATTGAGATTTTAACATGGTCCATAGCAGCTGGTTCATAAACCAAAGCAGATTTTTTTTTCCTAACTTGCGACTGATTAGGTAGTTGTTTTTTTTTTGTACCCAGTAGTAGTTTTGGTTTTAAAAAAATGAACTTACTACTGACTTCTGTCGGGGAAGTTTCCAGTGCTGAAGTGCAGGGACAGACGGCACAGAGAACAGAAAGTTTACGGTACAAGCATGCGCTGAAGTAGGGTAATCCAGCATGTGTTCATCATTATAACTGGCTGGTTATAACAACAGAATTATAATCCATTTTTCTCATGGGAAAAATGGTAACCAGTTATTATAGCACAGTTTGACCAAAGTAGTAGACCAGGGAGGGGCTGTGGACATGGCCTACCTAAACTTTAACAAGGCATTTGACACAGTCCCGCACAAAAGATTAATAGACAAATTAGCCAGCCTGGGAGTGGGTCCCAGGGTGGTAACCTGAGTAAAACACTGTATTCTGAAAACACTCCTCAGACATGTGCTAATAAAAACCCTGGTGCAGAGCATGGGGTTGCTAACCCCAACCAACAACAGACCAAAATCCAAACCACTCTACACTCGAGTGCCAGTGAAAATCCAAATAAACTCCAACCTTTCTTTTCCAATAAACAAAGAGTTTTATTGATGTATGGTGCCTGGATTCACAATTTATATTTGCTGCTCCTTCAGTTTAAATTACATCCAATATAAGTGCATCTAACAATAAGCACTATATCCCAGCACTTCGACCATGTGTGTGGTCCTCCTCAGGGGGTGAATAATGCTATGGAACACTGACTGTTATAGCCACTCTGACAGAGGATTGACTTCCCTATTAGTTAACTGCCAGAACTTTTTTTAAAATTTTAAGTGGATCTGATGCGTCTCTAACCTTGAATCATAAAATTCATTTTCCTACCTCTATGCTATTTAAACCCTGCTATTTTTTCTTCTCTCCAGCTGCCTGTCCTTGAATGGGGCTGATTCAGCTCCCCCATGGATGTCCGGCACCCAGCCAGCCACCGACCAAGACCAGGACGCCTGCCTGCAGCTCCTTGGAAGGTACAGTGACAGTGCAGCCAATCAGAACATGGGCATTGCCAGCAAACCCACTCTGATTGGCCGGGACTTTCCCCTGCTTTTGCCACCTGGCACTTTTTACAAGTAGAGTTTAGATAGAACTAAGCACATTTCAAGTGTCTAATAGAAGTTTTTTTTTTGGCTAGTTTTCCATTAGCAGGTTATACAGACCTACCACTAGAGGGATTCTTGCTTTTTCATTTAAAAAAAAAGTCTACCTGTGAAAGACACAGTTGCTTTACTTGCTATATACCTTCCTTCCTGCCCTCGAGATCCTCTCGAACTGGGTAAGACTTCTCTAAACCATGGGACTGCTGACAGCCATGCCATTGGCCCCACAGTATCTGTACCGCACCCTGATTGGATCCTCTCTTGCCTCCTGCTCTGGGATTGGCTCTTGAGCTAGCTAAAACTTTGCTCTGCTCAGGGCTGCCACGCCCATTCATTTCTATGGCAAACTGCCAAAATGTTATGCCTGCCCCCCCGACCTTAACTTTATAGACATTCCTCCCCTGGTAGCTCCACCCCCCCACTCGTGCTCCATTGGGTACCTGTTTTGGAACTCCCCCCCCATCTTTTAGTCACCACCTACCACTCCCTGGCTGCCTGGCCTTCCTGGCTGTATATTCACTTCCCACTGATCCAGCTACTGCTCTTCTGCCCCCTTTTTCTAGCCCCGCCAGCCTGTCTTAACCCCCTCCCTGCACCCAGCACATTCAGGGCCTGCAAGCAATACTAAGCCATTAGCTTCAGCACCCACCACTGCCACTATCTACAGCACATTAATGGGCTTTGGACATTCAACATTGAACTGGTCTCAGGCATGGTGCCCTTTTTCTAATCTATATGTTCTGGGTGGGCACTCTTTTTCATTATATAGTGTACCGGGTGGGTGAGTGGGTGCCCTTTTTTATTTTATTGTGTACTGGGTGGGTGCTGTTTCTTTTTATTTTTATGTTCTGTGTAGATGCCCTTTTTTACTTCAGTGTGTACTGGGTGGGAGCCCTTTTTAGGGCTGCAGTGGGCAGAGCCATGAAGACCTCCTGCAATCAATCAAAAAAGGGAGAATTTCCAACTGAAAAACAGTGTGGAGTTGCATCACAGTCACATCCAGGTCTGTGAAGCACTTTGCATTGTCCATTAGCAGTGGCACAGCACAATTTTTTGGAGGTCACGGTGGAACACACCATATTCTGCCATGTCCAAGATGGCTGTCAAACTGTATTGTGCATTTGCCAGTGGCCATCATGGACACAGCAGACTGTGACATGTTCCGCCATGACCTCCTTTTTTATTTTTTATTATATATGTTCCCATGCTCCACCCAACCCTCCCTCTCAGCACCCCCAAGAAACATAACAGTGACACTGGGGGTGCCCACCCCCAGTGTCATTATTGTGTTCCTGCCATGGCCTTGTTTTTTTTAATACATTTTTTCCTTACCCCACTATCCCTTCCTCTCAGCACCCTACCCCCTAGAAACATAACAGTGACACTGGGAGTGCCCAGTCCCCCAGTGTTGCAATCAGGAATCCTCTGTCCTGTTTTTTGGTTTTACTCTGTAAAAAGAAAAACATTCATCTATGTCTTTTGCAGTTGTTCCTGTTCCCCACACCCAACCCTTCTACTCAGCACCCACCCACCCCAAGCCTTTACTTACCCATTAAGAGTCCAATACCATAGTCCTCTCTGGACTGCAGACACCTCTTCACTCTTCAAAATCAGACTGTGAACTAAAGAAACAGGTATGCGGTTTAATGTATTTTAATGGTTTTTTGAATTTACTGGCATTACTTGGGCATTTCTGCATATTTTCAGCCCACATTTTCAACATGCCTTTTTTGGGACCCCTGCCTCATGAACAATTGCACTGACATTAGGCAAATCTGTCCCAAAAGGTGATTTCATGGTCCCTGCAAAAAATCACCTTTTGGGCAGGAAATGAAAATGTTCTTTGCTCTTGTTCATGAAGTAGGGTCATAAGAAAGCTACGTTGAAAATGTGGTTAAAAATATAAAAAAATGACAATGTTATGATCCTACATTGAATTTTGCAAATGCAGGCTCATTACTTTGGTAATATTCAATATTTTTACCCCAAAATTTACAACATAGCCATATCTTTACAGCACCTCATGAATGTGACAGCTGTCATTTTTCCAATCTTGGTGTGAAGTCATCTTTCAAGCTGGAGATGAAAATTGTCTCTGCCCTCGTTCATGAGGTGGGCTCATAAGAATATTTTGTTATAAATTTGGTGTAAAAATATTAAAAAGAAAAAACAAAGTTATGATGCTATGTTGAATTTTGCAAATGCAGGCTAGTAACCTTTATAATATTCAATAATTTTGCCACTACCTTTCAACATACCCATTTTGTTACATCACCTCATGAATGTGACAGCTGTCATTTTTCAACTCCTGCCCAAAATGTGTTTTTGCATCCTAAAATTTCATTTCACAGTCCTTGCACAACGTCACGTTTAGGCCAGGAGTTGAACATTTTCTCTGACCTTTTTCATGCAGCAGGGTCATAACAAGGCTGTGTTGAAAATGTGGTGTAAAAATATTAAAAAACAAATGTTCAACAATTTTACCCCATATTCCTTGCTTGCAGCCCTATTGGCCCTGGCCAGAGTTTGTTTATTTTATTGTGAACCTTGTTGTGCTCTGGGAAGGTGCCTTTGTTTTATTTACTTTGATGTGGTCTACCAATGGTTGCCTGCTCATTATTTAATAAATGTTTTGATACCTTTGCTGCTGTGTTGTGTGTCTTTCATTAGTGACCTCCTCTCACACCCACAGCCTCCCCCCCATGCTGTGCCTGTTTACAGTGCTATATTCAGTGTTGTGCATGGGCACTGCACTGTTCTGTTCTGTGCCTCTGCTATGCATTTGCACTGCGTGCGTACACTGTGCTGAAGATCAATATTCAAATGTGTTAGCACCAGGGCAATTTGTTTAAGTATCCCGGGTGGCTGTTAACTGGTGCTAGTACAGTACAAGCACAGTGCAGTCACTGCTGGATGAATATGGGGTCCTCAAAGTTTCCAGTCACTCAGAAACAGATTGTCACTTTGTCACAATGACAACAGCACACTACAGTTAGTGTGAGGTAAAGTGGCTGTCACCTTATTCAGATTTTGATGACTGGAACACAAACTTGTGAAATGCATAAGTGGGTGATGGGAGCACATGGGCAGGACACAAGGCTTAGATGGCTGAGGTCAAGATTAAGGTCTGATTTCAGCAGGAGTAGAGGGAAAATGCTGAGTTTTGAATGCAATACTGTTTTGTGACAGAATAGTTTGGGGCATAAAATCACTTATATGAAACTCTGAGGTCAGACCCAAAGTACAGTACAGTACAGTACTGTGTGGACCGTCATTGGCAGTGTGAGGAGTCAAGTTGTGGCTAGCTGAAATAACTGTACACTTCTATGCTTATGCAAAAAATTGTTGTGACTAGGACATTTAATAACTAATGTCATGGACACAATATCCCATAACAAAAATTGGGCAAACATTGTTGAAGCTATTAATAATAACATTAATATAGGGCGCTATGCTCTATTGCGGGCCTGGTGCATGCGATTCACGTGTACCTGTCCTTGTAGCTCTGCACCTGCAAACAGGCACAGGGTGCATGGCATGCACAACCATGCACCTCAGCTGGATGCATCTCTGTGGCCTCAAACCCTGGATCTGTGCTGTGGGGGGTCAGATAGAGGGACACAGGAGGGCACTCAGCTGAATGCCCATCCTAGGTCCCGAAGTGAAGGCCCTGCTCTGTGTGAGCAGAGGATTCTGGGTAGACACGGATCTGCCTTTTTTAAAATGTATTGACAAGTGCCTGAATGGATGCATCCAAGCAGTAGCACACATGTAGAGCACGTATTATTGATCGCAACATTGTGAGTGACTCAATAATACCACTCTCAGTAATAGCAAGTGGTGAATAACATCACTATATCCTGTAGCTTGAGGACAGCAAGGAACTATCCTAGCTAGTACAGGATATAGGATCCTGTGTGCCAGGGTCCTGCCGAGCTGGACGCATAGCGTAGTGGAATACACTATTGCTTGCAATGCCAGTGGACCTGGGTTTGGGTCTGGCTATGGAACAAATTATTTTTTGTAAAAAAAAAAAACAATAACTTGCCCCATGGTCTGCACCCCACTTGGAGTTGATTATTTTAGTTTGGGGGGTGTGGGGGGCTTGCCCCCTGCAAAGGGGGGTGTTGGGGTATAGCCCCCCACATAAAAATAATGTTTCTGTGTGCGGATTGCAAATATTGTAGTGACCATCGCGATTTGTGACAGTCACTACAATATGGGGTGCTTATTTGACCATGGGGTCTTCTGTGGTCACTTTATGTGATAAGCGGTCTTTAAGACTCTCCTTTATCACATAAAGCCCCTCCAAGCTTCCCTGTCAGACCATTGGGCTGGGGCAACACGGTGGGTGGATTCCTTCTCCTGCTACAGGCAGTGGGTGTCATAGGGGTACACAAAACATATGTCAGGGGCCCTACTGCTGTATCCTGCACCTCCCTTGCCTGGCACTCTGTGTCTTCATGAATGTCATGGAGTGCAGGCCTGCCCTCAGACACACCCCTGGAACAGATGCATGCATAGCTGCATAATTGACTGGGGGATTGAGTACACAAGAGATGTGCACTGCTTCCATGAATGCTGCCAGAGGTCTGCTGGACCCACAGTTTGTGGCACTCTGTCTTAGGTTTGGCTGCACACCATAGATCCATGTCGCATAGACAATCAACCCCTTAATGCATATGGGCCATAGTGAACAACCTCATATCCCAGCAATAAGAACCATAAAACAAGCTGCATGGTAACAGTGTTTTAAAAATGTCTGAAGCGACACTGCCAATGCCTCCAAGCCACTTCATAGTGGGATACTTTGGCCCACAGGGTTGGGTGTTTACTACAGTTCAACCCATTCAGGGCACTGGTGGCAGTGCACTAGGTACTTAGGGCACCAAGTCCCAAAGTTGCCAAACCCTCTCTTTGTGGGGGGCTGCACCCCCATGCTCACACCCTTCTTTTCTAAATATACCAACTCCAGGGGGGCAGACCTCAGGGAGGGGGTGGTGAATTTCATTATTTGGTGCCCTAATGGTGGGTGCACTGCTGCCAGAACCCTAAATGGGTGCAGCAGTTTACTCAGTAAAGTGGATGATACTGAAAACAGACAGAAGGAACACTATCAGAATTGCTGGTGTTCTGGAAGGGGTGGAAGGTCATAACAAGATCTCTTTTTTTACAACAATTTCTCATGGATTTGCTACAACATCAGTGGCAGTGGCCTTTGGAACTTAAGTGGCCACACTACTTCTTAGCCCCCAAACCTCAGTCAGGTAGTTGATTTAGGCACATGATTGTCAGTTTCATGAAGTTTAGTGTTAAAGAAGACATTTTAAGGCTGGCTAGTGAAAGGGGAGTCTGGTGTGGAGAGGAGAAAAAATATTCTTGCTTCAAGACTTTTTAAAAGAAGTGGTGGACAGGTGAAAGTAGTTTCAAGAGGCAAAAGTGGCTTTGTGTCCTAAGCGTCTCCACTACTATATAAAACACCCAGCAACTCTGGTGGTGTAGACAACCTCTGGCACCCCACAGCAGTGTTTTTCACCTGAAGAGGTCTGGGACTTGATACACAGTGAGCAATTCAACAGTGGAAAAAACTCAGGTACACTTAATAGGATCAAAGTTTAAATTTCAAATCACTCAGTGGAATGCTTGAGCCAAGAACAGCACAGCACAGCATCCTACTAACAGAAGAACTTGAGGGAAGTCTAATAGCGAACTCGACACTGGATCAACACCTCCTCAAGACTGCAAACAAATGCATACCTATGCCATGGCTGCTGCAAGAAAATCTTCCATCCTGGACCTCCTGCAAAATAAATATAAATCCAACCTGAAGAAATGATACAGAAGTTGTAGCAGGGAGATGAGGAGTTTGTCTAATGCAATTACTACTCCATGCAGCCCACCAGTAAGAGTACCCAACAAATCTACAGCTATAACAGAGGAACTGTCATGATTATCTCACCTGATTGAATGTTTTTTACTTGACCCTCCCTTGAGGTTCTGAGTTCCTCTTCCTGTGCAGAAAAGTGGATGTCAACATTAATGGAGTGCACATGGTTCCTTGGATGTTATTGTGGGTATGTGCTATGCCTGTTATGTATTTGACTTAACATCTAATAAGCTGTTTTGAACTGGCAAGGAGTTCTTACTTACACATTTTCTAAGCTTGTTCTTGAGTGCCTTCTTATTTTGAATCTGGGCAGCAAGAGCAGGATCTATGATCATCTGCATACTGCATCTTATCTCAAATGCCCTTTTACTTCTTCCTTTTTTTAATTTACATACCACTAACAGTTACTCAGTGATTTATTATTTGTCAGAAGTTTTAAATGTGATGTGTTGTTTTACTTATTTTGCCAAATCAGCTGGGCAATTACTGCTCATGTACTTTTACTTAATACATTTTTTGGTTGCTCTCAAGCACCTGCTTTGTTCATGAACAGGCTAGTGCTGACTGGTTGTCCTTAGTACCATAATATTTCTGGCTTTCATTTCTGAGCTTTCTCATCTGTCTAAGTGTACTAGATGTAATTTCCTCTTTACTTCTTTTCCCTTAACTACACCTCCCTCATCTTTTTATTTATTTATTTATTTTTTGGTACTGCCCTGCTATGCGGAAATGTTGCATGCACAACATTGGAGGATCTGCTTAGATGAGCTTACAGTTGAGAGAAGTCATTTATTTGGCAAGAGTCAGCTAGAAGAACTTCATAGCACTAGCTGGCTTATTATGTGGTGATGGTTACTACAGCTGGCATGTACTTGTCGTCTGTCAGCATAAGGATGGCTTTTTAATTTGAGGAATCTGGAACTAACTGATGTCACCATCTGGAACTACTGATGCTGGTGTCGCTTTGATGGATTTTGGATTGATTGAAGCATCTGAAGCCAGGGTGCCTTTCCTATGCCCCTTCCCCTTCTCTCGCTCTCTCGCTCTGTCTCTCTCTCCCCCTTGATATTCTGTACTAATCCCGTGCTACAATTCGACAACTCTTTCCTGTACTTGGGCAAACCAGTATACATCCAATATTACATACTGATGTGCAGTTTGGGCTCTCTTTTAAACTCTCCAGTATAGGCACTGTGCAGTAATTTCCCTTGACACATTCTATGTTACAACTAGCTACTAATGTCTTCTTGTAGAATGTAGGCCATCACCTAGAATTAATCATGTGTGAGTGAGTGCTGACCAGTTTTACTCACCATTCAGATATAGTGGTTGATAGGTCTACAGGTAACTTGGAGTTTGACATTCCAGTACACAACAGTTTTTAGCCTTCTAAGGCTGTTTGTTGTAACCTTCTTTAATTGTCTTATTGCTTAACTGTTTACTTTGATTGCTATTGCACTATTAGAATTCATATTACTTTTATATTCAACTCGCATTTAGTGTTCTGTTATTGAATGGCAGAGAAAGAATGCTGCTCCCTGACTAGTCAGAGTGGGACTGGAACTGGGATGTTATCCCAGCATAACATCCCGGGTCTAGTCCGAGCATGCTGATGACTGCATGAAATGTTCTTTTTAAAATAAAAATCACTCTGCAGCTGTCCCTACACTCATCTTCACCACTCCCCACACCGTTAAGAATCAGAGCTCCCATCCCACTCTGAATTGTCACTCTGCGCCCAAGGCAAATACACGACACACGAGTTGTACTAACTTTTTATCTCCCGGTACAAAACACACAACAAGAGTAGTGGGAGAATCACAATGCAACTGTGAAGTGGGAGCGGAGCTCTGAAAGTCAGGCACCTGACCGTACAACTTTGCAATGGAGAACACAAATGAGCAGGATTGCCAACTGGCCATGTGGTTTTCCAACACAAATAAAAAACATGACTTACTCACCTTTTTTTCTCACGTTCTCTTTAGTCCTTTTTCTTCTCCCCCAAAAGTCATGCCAAGGAGAATGAAAGATACAAAGAGTGGGGAGGGGGTGCATACTTCTGGTTTCACAGACAAACATACAAAACACCAAAGTCCCCTTTCCCAAATAAAAAAGAACAGAACAGACTGTCTCCCTTTCCTTCTGCCAACTGTACAGGAGAACAACACATTAAGTGAAAAAGGTGTTAACATACCTAGCTAAGAATAACACTGATACTGTAGTTTTACAAGAGACTCATATGATGGCAGATGAGGCAGACAAGCTTGCCAGAGCATGGGTTTCATCTGTGGAGTACAGTGTATTTAATTCCAAACAAAAGGGTACTGTAATCCTGATCATGAAGGGAATCAACTTTGTCAAGTCAGACCACTTTGCAGACATGGACAGTAGGTTTCAGATTCTAACTGGTGCTACAAATAGTTACAAAGCAGTCATTAGTAACTTATATTCCTCAATACACATCAGACCACCTTCTTTGACCTCATTTTCACAAAATGTGTTACAGAATCATTGTGGGAGGGATTGTAAAAAGTTATGGACCCCCTTATTGATAGGAATGAATCCTCCACTTCCTCAGGTTGATCTAAATCATGGGTTACTCTACATGGGATGGCAGAAAACTTAACTTTAGTAAACACTTGCAAGCTGGTTCACCCCTCAGACAAAGATTATTCCTTTTATTCTGCTAGACACAGTTCTTACAGCAGATTTGATTATTTGATTTTTTGATAATCTCAAAAAATCTTGCGGGGGGCATCAATAATGCATGCCTTAGTGACATTGTCATTTGGACTATACTCTTTTAAAACTTTCAGTCTCTCTTGGGGGTGAACAAGCCAGATCTTGAAGATGGAAGGTAAATACTTCACTATTTAATGATGCAGATTTTAAAACATGGCTAGGAAAGGAGATCACATGATATTTTAAAGACAATGAAAATGGGGAAGTGTCCTTTGCTTGTTTGTGGGATGCCTTTATTAGAGGTAGAATAATCAGTTTATCTGCCTTCAAGGAGAAAGAGTCTCAAAAATAATTAGTTAGAAAAGAAAAGGAATACCATGACCTTGACCAGGAATTTAGAATATAAAAGTGTCTGATGCTCAACTTTTGTTTAAAAGTACCTCTTTAAAGTATGAAATAAATAAGATCTTAGGGCCAAACAGACATATTGGGAAATGGGTGAGAAGGCAGGAAAACTGCTAGCGTACAGGCTGAAAGCTAAGCAAGAGCAGAATGTGATAGCAGGCATTAGGAATAAACATGGTTCTGCCATTGTTTCTAATAAAGAAATCAATGTGGCATTCAGGGAATTTTATGAAAGATTGTATAAAGACGCTGGGGATTTCTCAGATAGCAAGTTGGAAGGTTTTTAAAGTCAGTTAAAATACCAACTCTATTAGATTCCAAAATGACAGACCTGAATAGGCCTATATTGTTTGAAGAGATGGCTATTGCCATCAAAGACCTCCCCACAACAAAGCCCCAGGTCTAGATGGGTTGTCTGTTAAGTTCTATAAATACCGTGATACTCAGGATTTTAAGTACCTATTTGAAAAGTATAGGAAATTCCTGTCAAGAAATCTTTACCCTGATCAATGCAGGAAGCCCACATCACCCTTATTCTAAAGCAGGGAAAATACCCCCAGTTATGTGATAATTATAAACCTATATCATTGTTAAATGTAGACTATAAAATCCTCTCAAAAATCATTACAACCAGACTTAAAGAACAACTGCAGAAACTTTATAAACATATTATAAATGTTACACCTTTTCACTAACATAAAGACAATCCGGCCTTATTTATTACATATGAAATGAAGAAATGGCCATTTGTGATGTACAGATATTATTTTAATGCTCTCCTATTTGATGGTTTCACAGAAAATCCCTCAGACATTTTTAGACCAGCTGGTGGAATCTTGGGTGAGTACTCATTCCATTCAAGCAACAATTACATAATTTTCCTCAAGGTTCAGGCAGCTCGGTCACACACACACACACACACACACACACACACACACACACAAAGAAATGTACAATACATTACATTGTAAAATGGTAACAACTCATATTTATTTTCAATTGCCTGAGGACCTTTGCCTACTGAATTTTATTGATACAGCATTACAAATGAATATTTAGTTACTTACAAAGATTAATCAATACTTTTTAGGGGTCAATACTTTGAAATAAAGAGGAAGCTGTTGGGGCTTCATTCAGGGCAAAAAGAGAAAAAAGGAAACAAAAATGTTCATGTTAAGAGCCTGTCATGCTGTTAATTTTTTTTTTGTGGGGGGGTGATACTGAGCACAAAGTGCTGGTTTTCAGCTTAGGGAAACTGCCAGATATTTACTCATGGTGTTATACTAGAATAATTTGATTAATGCAGGCCACCACCACAAAGTGGAAGCAAAGACTGGTTTTTGAATGTCAAACTTATAATAATATGAAATACTAAGCAGCCAGGACCTTGAGGAAAATGATGTCATTGTTGCTTGAATAGAATCAGCATTCACCCAAGATTCCGGTACCTGGTCTAAAAATGTTTGAGGGATTTTCTGTGAAAACTTCCAAAAAGACAGGCAGTAAAATAGCATCTGAAGATGAGAAGTTACGATTCTTGCACTTTAGTTGCAATATATATGGAGTGGTTGTTCTCATGGTGAGCAAATAAAATACATTAAAAGCATTTTAAAAACATTGCAGTTGATCTTTAAGAAACACGTGACTAAGCTAATAGGTAAAGAGCAAGTATGGTTTGTCCCAGGGAGATCAGGGGTGGAAAATGTTCATAGGCTAGTAAATACCATTTGGACACCCTCCACTCCAAGCAGATCACTCCCTTAGCAATCATTGCTCTGGATTTCTGCAAGGCTTCTGATTCTTTGAAATGAAAATATTTATGTGTTGTCCTATCATATATGAATATAGGGGAACATTTAATTACTTGAGTTTTGTAGTAGCCTCTTTGCTAAAGTAATCACTAATGGTGCAGTGTTTGAATCTTTAAACCTTTTTAGGGGAACGAGACAAGGTTGTCCACTCTCACCTTGTCTGTTTATTTTAGCAATAGAACCTTTGATAAGGAAAATCAAGGATGAAAAGAAAATTGGTGAAATGAAAATAAGTAAATGTCTCTACAACGTTTTTGCATATGCAGAAGATTTATTAATCTCGATTAATAACCCAAATAAATCTGTCAATGAGCTAATCAGAGTATTAGTGGAATTTGCCCAATTTTCTTGGTTATACATAAACTGGGGCACAACCCAAGTATTAGCTGTCAGTTTGCATCCCAGTGGGGTAATGGGCTTAAGTGTACAGGTCCCTCTGTTACAATTTCAGAGTCACATTACATATCTTTGACTTAAAATCTCCAAAGAAATTTGTAACTAGTTGGTTTAAATATTACACCCTTATTAAAAGACCTGTAATGTGACCTCCTGAAATGGCAGGGGTTGAATCTATCTCTCTGGGCTAAGATAAATGCTATTAAAATGATTGCTGCTCCTAGACATTTTTATCTTTTTCAGAATTGTTTGCTGTTGAAAAAGCTTTATTTTTTCCCTTAAAAATCTCTGATTTAATATTTATCCCCATACCCACAAATATTATAAATAACCCCTGTATTACATACGCAATCAGTGCAATTAGAGAAGTTAAGGGCATTTTTGACATCAGGGATTTCCCCATTTGATTAATTACTCTTTGGAATAATTGTATTATTTCTTATGGAGGTAAGCTTTTCACTGACTCAGATTAGTTAGTGTCCATGATGTAAAATGTAGGAGATCTAATAGAGAAAGTGAACAGAACAATATTTTCTTTCACTGAGGGAAAAGCTAAGTACAGATTGCATAGATTTCAATTTGCTAGATATCTTCAGATCAGACGGGCATTTCAAGATTCACTCCTAAACATAGATCTTACTTTGCCTGAGCATACTGAATGGGAGCAATTAATCAGGCTGGTGTCAATGAGAAAAGGGGCTGGAAGACGCTACAGGAGGTAAACTGATGTTGATCATCTTAATTCATCTTCACTAGCAGCAAAACAGAAATGGAAAGAGGAACTACGTGAGATTGTGTCAGCAGAGGAATGGGCAAGCACCTGAAGGAATGCCTATTTGAGTTGTAGGGAAGTTCTAGATAGGACAATACAGTTCAAGATTCTTCACTATTATTACTCTGCCCCAAAGCATTTAGAGGAAATTAACTACTTAAGTGGGGGACCCTGGTGCTTGTTAAATCATGCTAACCTCTCCTCACACATGCTTTGGGGGTGTCCAGTTATAAAAAAAATATCTGGACCAGGGTGCACAAAGTCTATGAAGAAGTTACTAATTCAAAAATGCACTTTTCTTCTAAGCTTCTTATTCTAGGTATTGATTCAGAAATCCCCTCTATAAGTAAGTCACAGAAACTCTGGATCCTATCAGCTGCCCTTGCACTGAAAAGGCTACTGCTTTCATATTAGAAGTCCCAAATGCCCTCTTCCATGAATGAATGGTTTAATAATCTAGGTCTATTTATTAATGACACAGTTGCCTCAGTTGTGACCAACAAGTTCAATGTTTTTGATGAAACTTGGTCCCCTTTCCCCTTCCTAGTGAGAGACAGAATGATAACAGATGTGCACACTTCATAGTTGTTATCTAACCCTATATATTGGGTTAGTATTATTTAGTTGTTTAGCCAGGTATAGCACACTAAGCTGAGAGCTTTTTTTACAAGAGTGACCTGGGAGCACAAGGAGGTTAAGTGACTTGTTCAGGGTCACACAGTATGCAAGTGGAAGCTGTGGGATTCAAACCCAGGTCTGGTCTGCTGGATGTCACCAGATTTGCAGCTCAGAGCCTTAGACCACTGCGTTATACTGCCTCCTTATTATAGGCTACTGTCCTATCTCATGACAATCAGCAGGGTTATTAGCGATTTTTATCATAAAGTATTATCAGGAATGGCTGGGTCTTACTACTATTAAGTTTAGAGGAATATTGGTTTAAAGCATTGGTTGTGTAATCATTTTTAAGAAAAGTTATGACTTGAATGTCTCTGATATTTGTATTGATTATTTGTTATTGTTTTTGAAAAAATTAAAATGTTTGATTAAAAACAAAAAGAAAATATAAAAATATGTATTACATACAGTATATATATACAAGACATATTGAACTGTACCACTAGTGTCTGCATATATTTATGCTGTACATATACTCAGTCTACACAGTAAAGTGATTTCGAGGGGTGCATCTATGTTCTGTTGGCAAACTGCAGCTCAAATGTGTCCTCACAACTCCTACATTTGCACCACAAACATCAGACAGAAACAGTAATAACAATGACATTGTCTGCCCACTGACATGGTAGTAGCTCTACTGTTTGCAGCATTGATGACTTGGGTTCAGGAACAAGACCAGGCAGTAAGAGGGTCAGCTGAGAGGAGAAAGTCAAGAGGAAAAGGTAAGATAGTTCAGCAGCAGCTCCTCATGGTAGCTTTACAAACAGATGTGTTAATAATTTCAGAGTCTTGGCTTTCCCCCAAGATCCCTGATTCTGTTATTGCCATCCTTGGGTACACTCTTATCTGACAAGATCATGCAAAGAGGGGAGGCAGTATTGCCACCTACCTATCCTCTCCTCTCCAATTCACTCCTATCCTCTCTGTCTTCTCTCCCTCTGCATATAAACTTCTCATTCTCAAACTCTCTCTCCCCCTTCTCTGTCCCTATATTTGTGGCAGGCATCTTTTGCTGTCCTGGCTTGTCTCACTCAGCTGCCCTAGAGCTCTTTACCTATATCACTTCTTACACCTCATCTGGTGAACTGTGTATCCTTGGAGATTTCAGTTGTAATTGGCTTGCTTCTTCCCAATCAAAACTCTCTCAAAATATCCAGTCTCTTCAACTCACCCAACTGATCATGGACCCAACCCACCACAATCATACACCTTTTAATAATTTTGTGTTGGACTAGACACTTATCACTCACCTTCATCTATTTCTGATGCAGGCACCTCCCAGATTTCCTTAGTGATCACAACATGGTCTACTGTGTGTGCAAAATTCATAACTCTAAAGCCCCCCCAACGCAAATCCTTCAGATCCGGTCCTTCTGGTCTCTATCTGTCCTCACTCCATGCAGACCTGGTAGCTACTGTCTGGTTCCCCATCTTCTCTGCCAATAGCATCAACTCTGCTATCAATAACTTTTTAGCCAAATTCAAGTCAATCTAGGACCTGCATGATCCTATAAGAACAATCAGGGTTCATGGTTCTCACCTTCCCTGGATCTCATCTGAATTACTGGCCTGCCTATGTGTACATGATCTTGCCTGGAAGGCTCATAAATCCTTTGGCTTTATGTCTGACTTTAATAGTTACCAAGCTATTCAGAATGCTTGTGTCAGGGCCATTAGGCTTGCCAAGGCTGAATATTTTTCCTCCACCTTCCAGAACAAACTTAGTCACACCTCCATGTTCTGGAAGGTCATCAGCACCCTCTTCTCCCCCCAACCCAGTCCTCTTCCCCTGTCCTCAAGTTGGATGAGATCCTCTTTTATGATCCTCTTTCTGTTGCCTCAGAATTCAACTCCTTCTTCACTTCCTGTTCCTCCTCCTTTCTCTCCTCTGCCCCCCTCTCCCAGTTCTCCTTAGATCCACTCTATCTCTGCTCTTATCCTTCTCTCTTGTGTCTCCCTCAACCTCCATCAAGGCTCTCCTGGCACTCAATCATCTCAAGGGGAGCAGCCTTGATAGGATTGACCCCAAACCACTACACCTCTCCACCACAGATATTACTCTTCCACTCACTTCCCTTCTAAACCTCTCTTTCTGCCTTGCTTCTGTCCCTCACTCCTGGAAACATGCCAATTTCATTCCCCTTAAGGAGGTGTCTCATTCTGCCCTGGCAACTACCACCCTATCTCCCTGCTTCCCACCTTAGCTGAATTGCAAGATCATACTATATTGTCTCAATTCTCCCTCTTCTTTGATTTTTCCTCTTTCTTCAGCCCCTTCCAATCTGGTTTCCGTAAACACCACTCCACCTTCTCATCTCTCCTGTGGCTTACTGACTGCATTCTCACAGGCATAGATCATGACCTCTTCACCTCCACCATCTTTGTCGATCTGGTCAAAGCCTTCAACACTGTTGCACACCCCCTTCCTCTTGGCAAACTTAAGGTTGTGGGACTCACAAACTACGCATCTAACTGGTTTAGCTCCTACCTTGAGAGAAGATCTCAGTCAATTTGAAATGGTGACTTGGCTGTCCCCACCTGTTCCTATCAGCACTGGCAACCCCCAAGGCTCCATCCTTAGGCATTTCTCTTTTCTATCTTCCTAAATGACCTCCTCTCTGCTTGTTCATATGCATCTATCCATATGTATGCAGATGATGCAGTCCTATTTACCTCTGGTTCCTCCCCCACAGAGCTGTTGTCCAGGCTGAAACTACACTGTAGTAATCTTTATCTCTGGTTCCCTTCTAGGCAGCTATCCTTAAATTCTAAGAAAACTGCTTCTGTGACCTTTCATTCCAAGCAGAATATCTACAAGGCGTAACTCACTCCCCTCCTTTCACATCTTACATGGGGTCCATATTAAGAATGTTCCCTCATTTAAGTACCTGGGGTCTGGATAGATAGGCACTTTAACAACTTGGAGCATATGGATGTCATCCATGAAAAACTCCACCTAAAATCAATGCTTTATACAGAAATAAAGGGTGCATCCCTCTTTCTGCTGCTGAGTTATTATCCAGAAAATTATTCTACCCATTTTTGATTATGGCAGCATTGTCTACAGTGCTACACCTAAGTCCACCTTTGGCAGATTGAACTCCTCCTTCACTTCTTCTGCTGCTCTGCATTGGACCATCCACCTGACACCCATCACTGTTCCCTGTACTCCTACCTCTCCCTTCCCTCCATTGTATCTAGATGTCTTACTCATTGTAGCTCCTTTATTTTGAAATTCTGGCTTGCATCCTTTCTCTCTTACTTACACTCCCTCCTCTCACTCCCTCCACCTTCCTCCTACTCCCTTTGCACCTCAAACTATCATTTGTTTGCTCTTCCTTCAATAAAATCTCTTGGTGGCCAGGCAGCTTTCTCCTACCATTTCCCCAAACTCTGGAATTCTTTCCCACTATTCATTCACTCCTTCCAATCCCAACACTTTCTCTCTCTCTTCACTCTTCTTTATGACTTTTACTCTTACTGCTGCAACTGCTCCTGATACATGTTCCCTCATATTTTTATTAACTTTTATTTATTAAAATCCCCCTTCCTCCATGTCCTCCATCTGTCTTCCCCCTCATTTCATTTCCTTTCCTGTTTAATCAACTAGTTCTATGTTTGTGTCTTCACCTATAATGTATTTCCTTCAGTTCACTAGGCAAGCACCCCACCTTGTTTCTCCATAAATAAGCATATTGACTGCTCAGTTTTGTGCTTCTTATGATTTATTTTTCCAACTGTCTTCTATCGTTATTTTTATATATTGTAGAAATGAATTGTCATAATATTTGTTCTTATATTCCTCTTTCACCCTTTCCCCAGTATGCATCTGGATATCAGCTTTTGTTTAGCTCAGTATGTCCTTTCTGGTGAAATTTTTGAAATAAATAAACAAATAAAATAACTGAGTTTCTGTCAAACAGCTTTCCTCCTCCATGGTGGAATGGCATAGTGTTCCAGCAACATTCTAACTCCTATCTGGAGGTCAGCGCACAAATAAAGCCTGTCTGCAGTGGGACTGGTGGCATGGCTGATGTCAGCACATTGGGTGTGGGAGTATGCCTATTGCTGCCTTGGATGTCATTGCATGTTAAAGCCACCAGGGGATGACAGAAAGACAAAACCCCTGGCAAGTGCAGCATGACTCTGGCCTCAGGATTACTCCTGCTGACCCCAGACTCTGCCCTGGATTAGCATAGTCCCCCCCCTAGAGAGACCTACCAGATGGGTTACTCTGGTCAGCAGGAGCAGGTAAGTCAGAGGGTCAGTGGGGGATGGGGGAAGACCTCCAAGGGCATCTAGGGGGTATATCCCCACTGCCTCAGGGTAGCCATAAGGAAAATTGAAAAAAAGTTGACATTTCCGGTGGTATGACCAAGAAATTACAGATACTGTACATGTTCCCCAAAGTGTCCCCTGGCAACCATAAAGTTCTTTTAAGTGCTGACTGCCAATTTCTAAGGACAGATATCCAGTCAGAGCCTGTCTTTGTTTGGCAGCCATGACAGAAAATGACTGATAATAACTTTTCCATTTCTGCTATGATTACGTGGACTTTCCAGATACATGTTCCTCAGGGTATCCCCTTAGTACCCCAGCAGAACATGTTGCTAGAGAAAGGAAAAGGTGGTTTTCAGGTGGTGGTTTTAAGCGATGACTTCCAAGATCCAGGGACAAATTTCTACTCAGACAGCTTGTCTTTCCTTGGCAGACATCACTCAAAACAGCTGATAATTTTGGCCATTCTGTCTAGATTAAGCTGCAATTCCAGGGAAATGTTCCCCAAGGTGTCTACTTAATACTCCAAGAAGAACATGTTGATAGAAAAGGGGAAATGGGTTAAGTGATGACTGCCAATATCCAGGTCAACTTTCATAGTGACATACCTCTTTAAAAAAGGGCATGCACTGCTATGGTCACCTATGGGTGGGGCATGAGACAGCATCTAAGTATCAGCATCACCATAGCACAAAACAGTTGTCACAACACTGGCTTCTGCAAAATGCTGCAATAATATGAGATGTATGAATAGCAGAACACAACATTCTGCTGGGAACAACTGTACTGAAGGTACTGTGCCAAAACAAAGAAGCTGGCTCCACAGAGGATCCCATACACAATGCATATGGATGATGCACTTTCACCATGGTAAAAACTCTTCTAATGGAGCATCATTATTCACAACTCACGGTTCACTTACAGCCAGTAGAAACAAGTAATAATCCCACCCTTTCAGAATTTTTCCATATCTATTTATTACTCATTTACAACAAACAATTCACTCAACATATAAGGGATGTTAAGAATTTGAGGGTGGGATCAGTTTCACACTGACATAAGAAAGGGAGAGGGCATCCATTTAGAACCTCCAAGTTATACATTCAGTGGCACCAGCCAGGATGCAATGCAGAAATACTGCAGTGTATCACGTAATGCTGCAGTATACTGCAGGGAACAATGTAATTCAATGACAATTAAGCCCTTATATCATGTAGTGTTTTGTGATATATCACTTACTGCAAGTTATTGCACTGCATTATGGCTGTTTCTGCTGTATATACTGCACAGAACTGGGATGGCACAGCTGGCCTGCCAGCACAGAGGTTGGATTTCCATGTGCAGTGCTGGCAACCTGGGTTTGGGAATGGATCCGAGATGTCAGAGGGCCGGTCGAGGGGAGAAGGATAGAGCATCCCATGGACGGCTCTCCTTCTCTGAGGGGAGGGTGGGGAAGTGTCCAGTGCAATGAGGGCCCCTGGCAGAGGCCGGGAGTCACTCATGCTACTGGCACTCATCAACAGGGAGGCAGGGTGAACGCTGGCATCATTGCATGTCCCCGTCTGCAAGAAAAAACAGGAAAAAAGGAGTAGGCAGGGAAGTCCATTGTCTAAGTGAAGCCCTCCCTGGGGCTTCGATGAGCTGCCATCACCACATACCAGACTAGATACTTGTTCCACATCATGGATGAGGGGACCAATGCCATGGCCCCACCCTCTGGAGGGTAAGCTGGAGGTGACTGGGGACAGGCGGCAGTAGATGGCAGTGGAAGTCCCAGGCGCTGTGACCAGGGTTGATGGCTGACAAATGGACCCACCAGGATAAAGAAGAAAATAAATTTAAAAAAAAAGAACTGAGAGGGCAAAACTGATAGTATGAGGCTGAGACAAAAATAAAAGACAGGAAAGGATTGTTTCTAATCAACAGATTAGGAATGTTCATTTAAGTGTCCTGTAATTTGCTTGCCACATTTTCTACATTGCTGGGGACAGAATCCTCTCAACAATTTGATCATTAGGAAATTGCTGTGAAGTCAGCAAGTAGTATTTTTGGATTGTTAATGTCTATTGGAAGTAGAATAATGGATATCTAAGTATATATTACAAATAAAATAATAGATAGGTGAGTGTCTATTACAAGGGAGTAATACCATCGAGAGGTTCTGGGGACAAGGGAACCTCAAGAGCGAAGCTCGAGAGGTTCCCTTGTCCCCAGAACCTCGAGTTGGCATTACTCCCGAGTAATAGACACTTGCCTATTTTTTAATTTTTGTAATATATGGATGTGAGAGATTTTTTTTTAGCCATTTATGTGGTGTTGTGAGGCTAGGTTCCCACTGCAGTGAGTGTTCACTCTCGCCGTGTACACCCCACTCATTCGTCTGCCCACCCGCTAGGTTGGTTTGCCTTGTGCCTTTTCTTTGGTAGGCTGTTTTACCTTTAGTTATTGTCTTGTTGAAGCATGTAAAGGATGGGTAGGAAAAAGACATGGGTACTGAATTAAAGAAATAATTTTCTCTCGCTAAGCGAGAGACACCCACCATGTTTTTTTTAAATAATTGGCCCACCCACAACGAAACCGCATCCAATCAGGAGGTGCGGTTTTAGTAACGTCATCACGCACAGCTTTGGCGATGTCAGGAAGAAGCCTACGGTCTTGAGTTTGCGCTCTTAAGGTTTTGTGATAATACTATCATTCGGAGCTCAAACTATAGTATTACAAGCTCTGAACAATAGTATTATCACTTGCCAACGATACTACTATGACTTTGGCTCCAGTGTAATACCAGAAATTTTTATATGCTTTTCAGTAGTATTATTTTATACTGTATATCCATATATTACAAGGCAGTAATCCTATCAAAAGGTTTTGGGGACTTGTAACCTCAAGAGCAAAACTTGAGAGGTTCCTAAAGTCTCCAAAACCTCAAGATGGGATTTCTGCCATGAAATAGATCCTTAGGTATTTGTTTTTTTTTTAATATATGGATCCAATTTTATTTTGTAAGTGGTGATTGACCGCTGTTGTGAAGACTCCATCCTGGCTGACTGCTGCACTGTCTCTCTCTTTTCACCCACTGCAGTGATTGGGTCCTGTAAATCCCTTCCACCTTCTCTCCTCCCCAGTACTCCTCTTGGTCTCAAGTGCAAACACTTTGTTTTTTTGTGAAGGCAGTCCTACCTTTTAGCTGGTGAAAGAATGCAGGATCAGCCAGATAATTCCATTTCAATGAATTAGAAAGATAAAACAAAAATTGGGGAAGACTCACTGCAATATAATCTCTCACTAAGCAAGAGATGGCTGCTATGTTTTTCAGAACATTCGGCCCACCCACAAAGAGAAAGCAGCCAATCATGAGCCATGATTCTTTGATTGACACTGTAACTACAGCATGTGGTAGGAGATGCCTTGCACTTGCACTCTTCAGTTTTATTGATAATAGTATAGATCAGAGCTCCGAACAATAGTATTAAAGGCTCTGAATGATACTATTATCACTTAAGAATAATAGTGTTATCACTTGTGAGAGTACTGTATTATGGGGTATTAATATATGGATATGCAATTTAATACTACACTAAAGCATACAAAAAAATCCCGGCAATAGTACCGGACAGCAAGTGGTAACACTATCAGTCACCAGTGATAACAGCACAGTTCAAAAGTGATAATAGTATCATTCAGAGCCTGTAATACTATCATTCGGTGCTCTGAACGATACTATTACCACTGAAACTGAAAAGTGCAAGCGTAGCAGTTTTCGATGCCTGGCTATGTTGGAAGTGCCACTCAAACAGCGTGGTCCATCATTGGACACTTTCCCTCTGTGGACGGGAAGAACATTTTTAAAAACATGGCGGCCGTGTCTCGCTTAGCGTCACTGTACTATGTCCTCAGGTGCCATCAGTATTTCTTCTTTTTTCCTGTGCAAAAAGGGAATTATCTGGTTCATCCCGTGGTACTGAAAAACAAAAGGTAGGACTGCGTACAATTTTCTGAAAAATGAGTGTACCGAGGGCAGAGACAAAGCGCGACAGTGCAGCGGGTGGGAGACGGAGTCAGACAGTGCGGCGCTCATCCAGAACTAAGAAACTTCTTCACTGAAGTGAGTGACCATCACAGAATGTGTAAAAAAAAAAATGGATCCATATATTAAAAAGAGTAGTGGACAGCTTAGTGTCCATTACCAGGAGTTCTACCATCTCGAGGTTCTGGACATATTGGAACCTTTCAAGCTTTGCTGTCGAGGTTCCTGTGTCCAGAACCTCTCAAAGGTATTACTCCCCAGTAATGGATACTAACCTATCCATTATTCTCTTTTTTTTGTATGTTTTAGTGTGGTATTATTTTGGAAATCTATATTAAAACTACATGTTGTAGGGTTTATTTTAGAAGCTGATTACATCAACGTATCACACAGTATTTTTTCTGAAGGAAGGAGCATAATGGTAATTATTACAATGCAGTCTATCTATGCCTTAAATATTATGAAAATGCCCAACAGACAATTGCAAAGAAAAGGATGCACTAGGTTATTACCGCTTGCCTTTTTCATTTATACCACTGCAAGTCACTCTCAAATGCTTACCATTCACTTGGTGGGTGACTTCCATGCCTTTTACCTGATCTTTCCTGATCTGTTTACTGTTTATTATAAATAACCTTTGTATTTTTTCTGTCTCAGTCTCATTCTATCAGTTCTGCCCACCCTTCAATACAACTGTCTAATATGAGACAAGAACATCTTTTAAGCAACAGAACAAGTCATCCAGGATGAAATAATTAATAATATTAACAATACTAATAACATTTTAAATGCATGCATGTTTGTTCTTTTTCAGAAAATGTACCCCCTTCCCTCCTCCTTGCTCACCTACACCCCATGACTGCACATTGAAGCATATCTGAGGAATTAGTACACATCTTCGGTTATTTTTGACATTTTCAGTTTTAAAAGCAGCATTCTGCATTTGCAAATGGTTGAGCTGGTTTACTGAACATTGATATTTGCAATGCATGGAAAAATGTTTTAAAAGAGTAGTGCAGTCAAAATCTATAAAAACATGTTGTGCAGAGTGTTTCGATTTGTGTGCCTAGTCCTAGTGTGTCCTTCCCTTTGTCTGCTATTAGGACAGGAGACATTGTAGGAACACGAAAAGCAATAAAGCATACTGAGATGGAGATCCCAAGGGGCCAAAAAAACACCATAAAACTAGCAGGCTAATTTGGAAAAACTTCTAATAGCAGACAAAGGAAAGAACAAACTAGGACTACACACACAAATCAAAACACTTTGCACAAGACAAGTTATTATAAATTGTGACTGTACTGCTGCCCTGTGCACCCTGACATTTCTCACTTTATAGGAAATTGTCCTCCAATGTGCTTTTATAATCTTTTGTAACAATGTTATGTAGCTTCTGACTTGTGCAAATTCAGACTGTTCTCTTGTTATTATGATTTGCTGATATGTTAAATGAATATGGCACTATATAAATGAAAACATGGGGTAACATAGAAACATGGAAACATAGAAGTTGATGGCAGATAAGGACCGCAAGGCCCATCCAGTCTGCCCATTTCTTTTTCTACCTTATAAATGTGCTATCGGCCTTTGCTCTGTCAGTGGCCTATCTATTCATACTCATTTGTATTGCTTCCTTATGCCTATCCCATGCCTGTTTGAAGCCCTGCACTGTATCCATATCCACCACTTCTTGAGGTAGGCCACCATTTCTGTGAAAAAGAATTTCCTCACATTACCCCTTAATTGGCCCCCCTCTAATCTCATGCTGTGTCCTCTTGTCCTGCTATTTTTCTTGTATTTAAACATGTTAGACTCTTTCACCTTGTTAATGCCCTTAAGTGTCTGAATGCCTCGATCATATCATCTCTCTCCCTCCTTTTCTCAAGGGTATACATATTGAGCTCCGTTAATCTGTCCTCATATGTCTTCTGATGCAGTCCCTGCACCATTTTGGCTGCCCTTCTCGACTGCCTCAATTTGGTTAATGTCCTTGTGAAGGTGTGTCCTCCAATACAGCACGCAGTACTCCAGATCGGGCCTAACCAGTGTCTTGTAAAGAGGGATTATTACCTCTCTCTTATGACTTGTGATACCCCTACTAATACACCCTAACACCCCCCTAGCCTTACCTACTGCTTTAGAGGTCTGCTTGGATGATTTCAAGTCATCAGTGATGATGATGCCCAAGTCTCTTTCTTCCTTTGTGACTGCTAGCAACTCCCCTCCCAGCCTATAGGTGGCTTCAGGGTTTCTCTTCCCTATGTGCATGATCTTGCACTTCTTTGCATTAAATCCCAGTTGCCACTCTTCTGACCATTTTGCTAGTTTATCCAGAGCTCTTCTCATTCTGCCCACCCCATCTGGATCATCTACTCTGTTGCAGATCTTGGTGTCATCTGCAAACAGACAAACCTTACCCTCTAGTCCATCTGCAAGGTCACTAATGAAGATGTTGAAGAGGACTGGCCCCAGGACTGATCCCTGAGGTACCCCACTTGTGACTTGCATCTCTTCTGACTGTATGCCATTTACCACCACTCTCTGTTTTCTGCCCGTCAACCAGTTTGCCACCCAGTTGACCAACTTCTGACCCACCCCCGAGTCTACCCAGCTTATTTATCAATCTCCTATGTGGAACAGTGTCAAAAGCTTTGCTGAAGTCAAGGTAGGTGACATCAACTGCTCCCCCTTGGTCCACCACTCTGATCACCCAGTCAAAGAAATCTATGAGATTAGTTTGACAGGACCTTCCTTTTTGTAAACCCATGCTGTCTTGGATCCTGTGCTCCTATGGATTCCAGGTGTTGCACTATCCTTTCCTTAAGGACTGCCTCCATAATCTTGCCCACTACTGAGGTAAGACTGACTGGTCTGTAGTTCCCTGCCTCCTCCCTGCTACCACTCTTGTGGAGCGGGATCACATGAGCCCTTCTCCAGTCTTCTGGGACCTCTCCTGTGCTCAGAGACTCACTAAACAGTTCTGCTAATGGCTCTGCTAGTTCCACCCTTAACTTCTTAAGTACCCTGGGATGTATTCCATCAGGTCCCATTGCCTTATCCACCCTGAGCTTAGCAAGCTCTTGTAGGACCCTTTCTTTTGTGAAGGGAGTAGTGCTCACCTCCCTCCCCCCTGTGTCCATGGTGCTGAGCTGTAGGCCCTGCCCTACCTTCTCTTCAGTAAATACTGAGCAAAAGTATCTATTTAGGATAGATGCTTTTACAGGGTCCTCCTCCTCACATGCTCCCTTTTCTCCATTAAGCTTAGCAATACCCCCTCTGGACTTTCTCCTTTCACTAATGTATCTATAGAAAGTCATGTCACCTTCTTTTACTGTTCGTGCTAGTGTTTCCTCAGTTTGGAACTTTGCCTGCCTTACTGCCTTCCCTGCTTCCCTTAGGGCAGTTTGGTATGCCTCCCTATCTTCATCCCGCTGTGTTCCCTTATATTTCCTGAACGCCAGCCTTTTGGCTCTGACCTTTTCTGCTACTGTATTTGAGAACCAAAGTGGTTTCCTTCTTCTTTTGCACTTCCTGTTCTGTCTAACACAATGGGATGTTGCTTCAAGTATTGCATCCTTAATGCTTGCCCACTTTGCCTGTACCCCCTCACCTGTGTTTCTTTTTGCCAGGGCTAGCTTAACTCTGTTGGCCATCTTATCAAATTCAGCTCCTCTGAAGTCCCATATTTTTGCCTTGGAATGGGATGGGATGATTTAGCTGTAGTAGCCAAATTGAACCATACCATTTGATGGTCACTGGCCCCCAGGTGACCTTCTACCTGGAGATCTGTGATCCCTTCCCTGTTAGTCAGTACTAGATCTAGGATAGCCCTGTCTCTTGTGGGTTGTTGTACCAGTTGTTTGAGGCCCTCCCCCTGCAGGGAATCCACTATGTGTCTAGTTCTGGCAGATGTTCCTGCTGGTATTGACCAATCTGTATCCGGCATGTTGAAGTCTCCCATTATTAGAACCTCCCCTTTAGCTGTCATGTTTTGTATATCTTCTAACAGTAATGTGTCTATGTCCTCCTCCTGGTTTGGGGGCCAGTAGACAACCCCGGTTCTTATGGCTGTCCCATTTCCTGTTTCCAGGGTGACTCACAGTTCTTCTGGCTCCTTATGTGTATTCTGAATTTCTGTAGCTTTGATATTTTCATTGACATACAGGGCCACTCCTCCCCCCCTTTTTGCACCTTGGTCTCTTCTGAACAATACATAGCCAGGCACTGAAGTCTCCCAAGTGTGGTTACTGGTAAACCACGTCTCACTAATTGCTACTATGTCCAGTTTAGCCTCTGAAATTATTGCCTGAAGGTCTGGGATCTTATTTCCCAGGCTGTGAGCATTTGTGTACATGATTTTCCATTGGTCAGATTTTGGTGTGTTAGTTGTTGGGTGAGGTTTGGCATTACCCCTGTGCATCGTATGGGAAGACAAACCTTTTTTCTTACCTGGTGATGCAAATGAACTGCAAACATGCTGAATCCCTGTTTGACCACTAGCTGAGGGGGGAGGGGTGTTCTTCCCATTCGACGTATGGGGTGCTGCACCCCTCTCCCCATTTGCTAGTTTAAATATTCTGCAAAGACGTCAAACTTCTGCCCCAATGCACTGACTCCCTCCTTAGTCAGATGCAGTCCATCAAATTTAAAGAACTTTCGCTCCCAGAACTGTTGCCAGTTCCCTACAAATCTGTGTCCTTTTTCCTGGCACCAGCCCTTGAGCCACATGTTTAGCTCCCCTATCTCCCCTTCTTTGACCTTCTGTCCATCTGTCCCCCTCTCCCAGACTGGCAGGATCTCAGACAAGGAGATGCCGGATGAAATGTATGATAATTTGTCACCCAGCCTGGTCAGGTGTTCCTTGGTCTCCATAACTGACCAGCTGGTGAGATCATTTAGTCCCCATGTGTACTAGGACATCAATGTTTTCTCCTGCTTTGTGAACAATTTTAGCAATGCGGTCAGTGTCTCTCCATGCTGATGTGCCTGGGAGACGTCTGACCATTACCCCTGGTTGAGATGGGTATCAACTCCCCCAATCATGGAGTCTCCTATGATCAGAAGTTCTTGGATTTCCTTTTTGCTTTTTTGTTTTGGTTCCTGATTTGGGTGAGTTTTGTTGTGCTAGCTCCTGTGCGCAGTGTCCTGCTCTGCAGTGTCTTCTGCCTCTTTGTTTGATTTCAGAGATAGAGGCAGATACCTGTTTGTAGTGTTTATATGTTTTTGGGAGGTAATATGTTGGAGAGCAGAGAGTGATGGGGCACCCGATTTGCCCCTCCTAACCACCTGCCAACCTCCTGGACCAACTACCCTCTGCGGTTGAGGTTTTTCTGTTGGATGCTGGGGAAATGGCAGGTGGTTCTTATAATGTATTTCCTCTTGAATATGAAATTTGAGGTATGTAATCTCTGCCCATGCTGCCCAGAGCTGAGCCCTAAGATCTCCAATGGCTCAGCATGTAGGACAGTGTCCTAAATCCTGTAAGACTGTCCTTCTGAAAACTGTTCCACAGTACCTGCAGTTAATGATATCCATTCCAGATAAGTTGCTGGGTTTATAACCTAGTCAGAGTAATTAGAAGGAAGAAAATGCAAGTAATGGTTTGATTGTGTTTTGTTTTTGTTTAACTTGTTATAACAAGTTAAATTACTAGTGCCCCTGTAAATGAGCTTACCTTGTGGATGCCCCACTGGTCCACCCCTTCCTGCTCTGCCACAGGAAATGTCACAACTGTGGTACCCTATAAAAGGAGTGTAGTGTGGGGTGGTTATGGATGGGGGTGGGTGGCTGGGCCCTTCCCCTGCTGAAAAAGAAGAACCACGGATGAAAGAACAAGGAGGTAAGAGCAGAAACAATCAGCCAACAACAAATGCAGTAACCCTGAAAGCTTATCCTAATGTTAGATAAAACTGTAAAACCTGTAAAGCACCACCTGTAATAATGTCAGAGAAGATATATGCTGTAAGAAACACTTTGCTACAGAGAAAAATAAAGCAATGAAATGTTAGCAACAAACAGTAGCAATCCCTGTGAGTATAAAATAAAAACAACACCACACAGTAAATCTGCTTAGCCAAAAGAAGTCTTAATCCTTTTCCCTTGCTCTGGTAAGGGTCTCTACTCTGCCTTTCAAGCAGTCTTAGAAGGAAAGAACTCAGGTGAAGCTAGGTAGTCCCAGCTGCAAAAGGGCTCAGCGGGTATGCTGGTTCTAATACTGGTACATCTACTATGTAGCTAATTTCAAGACTCTGCACCTGGCCAAACACAGGGCAAGATGAGCACACAAATGTATTCTAATAAACCACAAATATAAAATGGCCTTTAGTAGTGGTTTTATTTCTTGTCAGACATTTTTGTGTACTCTTACTTAAATGTACAGTCTTCTGTGGGGGCCATGCCTTCCCGATGGCCTCACTTAGAGGGAGCAAGCCTGGGTGGATCGCCGCTCTGACTAAGTCTGGGTGTGGGCGGAGGTTGGGGGAGTCAGGGCGGAGTTCTTGGAGGACTGGCACCCAAAAAACATACTAACTAAAAAAAAAAGAAAAAAAAAGAAATGCTTAAAATGAATGGGAAGTCAGCTGTTCCATGTGGTCTGAGGAAGGGCCATACCTGAAATGTAATCATGCATACTAGCAGTGGGTGGCAACCAGTAAACAGTAAAGTCACAGGGTGGCTTTGGTTGGTGGTTGTGACTTTTTAACACTGGCTTCTTTGTGGTCAAAAATAATTAATTTATGATTTTACTTTGCTTGCAACTTGGTATACATGACTTTCCATTTCATATGAATAATTTTCCTATATGTAATCACACACAGTTTATACTTTTGCACATTGGACAGCTGTTGGATTACCACACTATGTTAACTACAGTACTAAATGGGGACACTTCAGCTTTCCTGGGAAACTTGAATCTCAATAAAAACAGAAGATAAGGTAATGCCTATCTGAATATGGTGGTACAGTCTGGAATTTTTGCCTAACCACAGTGCTATATCAACTTCAAAGAAAGAGTGGAGTGTATACCAAAAGGTCTGATACCAATTGAGACAAATATTGAAGACCATGCAAGATATAGTGTGTTCTGATTCCTCCATTAGAATGATCAAGTGCAACCTCTTAAGCTCTGCTGTAATAATGAATATGGCCATATGAAGAAAGAGCTACAAACATTTTTCAGTATTTACCTTTCTGTGTTAATCAATGTCCATACTCAGCCCATTTAGCAAATTAGATTTTTAGGTGTCACTGATAAATCACTAAATGTAAATGGTTAAATTGCAATAAATACTATGTTCATGGCAATGCCTTTGTTTTTAGGTTATTCTTCTACCTAACAGCAGTACTAAGAGTATTAAAACAGAAAGCATTATAGTCTACGTGCTTCACTTTAGGGAATAATCTTTTTAAGTATTTCAGGTTTTCAGTGACAGCTGAACAGCTCCCCCCAAAAAATGTCATTTTCTGATAACTGCTGTAGCTGGCTAATTTCCTGCACAAGCCTGAAACTGTCAAAACAGTTTTAATTAATGAGATAGTATTTCTTCAATGATGCTTTAGAAATTCCTTGCATAAAATAACCTTTATAGGGCTCTAACCTATTTTATCAGCTATAATGCACCCATCATTACAATAGAGGAGTATTTTTGTTTTATGTATTTTTTAAAGAAGTACATCATGCAACCTGAAATTGTGTGCTGATACATATTTATTTTGTTTTACCGTGCAGTTTCCCCATATTGTAAGATGCCATTGTCTTGTCTTCTTGTTACATTAGCAAGATTGTTTTTAGTATTTTATAGAATTCAATGTGATCCTTCTGAAATATGGCTATATTTCCAGTAGAATTGTTTGTTTTCTTGGAAAGTACATTGTTTGACATCAGTATTTCATTGGCTGCGTTATTGTATAGCAACAGGCACCAGCCACTATTCTCTGACATTAAGGAACACTGGAGAACTTATTGATGACTCTAGGTCACCAAATCAAAGTTCCAACACAGCAGTATTGTAAGATATAACAAAACCCCACAAATGGACCAAATGATTTTCCCCCTTGAACTTATGCAGGAAAGCATTCAGTGGGCCAGTATTCACCTGACTTTTCCAAAATCTTATTCTTATTTGGAGTATAACCTGGAAGCAACTACAAATGATAATTATGGTTATGTAAATAGCCTTAGAAAGACAAAAAAAAAAAAAAAAAACAGATCAGTCCAATATGTGTGGATAACAAAGTTATAACAGACTGTGCTAAAATGGTCGAAATCTTTAATTACAGTACTTCTTTCAAAGCACATATCAAAACAGGGATGTAATGAATTTATCCAATGAAGACAATAAGGAAAATCACATCAAAGTTTCTGTTTCTAATGTGAAGAGTAGATTGCAAAAGTTAGAACCTATCAAAACTCCTGGACCCAATGTTTTGCATCCAAAACTACTAAAGAAAATAGCTAAAATATTAACTGAACCACTAGCAGTAATTTCCAAAAATCCTTAGAGGAGGGAAGGACTTTTAATGACTGGAGAGTGACACACATTACTCCAATTTTTAAAAAAAGGAAATAGGACCAATTCTAAAAATACAGGTCTGTGAGTGTGACCTCATCCATTGGTAAAGTTTTTGAGGCCATAGTTGAGGATAAAATAGTACTTCGCTTAAACGTTAATCATATAAGGGATGGGTTACAACATTTATTCAAAAAAATAGAAGTTGTCTTATGTACCTACTATTCTTCTTTGAACCTATCAGTGCAGCTCTGGAAAATAATTTATCAGTGGATGTTTTGTACATAGGCTTTTCAAAGGCCTTCATTATGGTACCCCATCTGAAGCTGACAAAATCAATGGAAGAAATAGTAAATAGGAAATGATACGTTAGTGAGTTGGATATTCTCTTGGTTGAGTGAGAAAAAACAATGAGCATGTGTAAAAGGACATCACTCCAAATGGGTTGAAGTGACTAGTAGTGTTCACCAGGGTTCGGTGCTGGGACCAGTACTGTTAATATTTTTGTGTCCTCAGTGAATTGCAAAAGTTAGGCTTGGCTCTGCAAGTTTGCAGATGACACCAAAATGGGAGCTATAGTTAATAGTAAAAATGATGTAAGAATTTTTCAAATGAAAATAAACAACATAGCAGAATGGACTGAACAGAAAAATATAAAATTTAATATCAAAAAGTGTAAAGTCATGCATTTTGGTACAAGGAACAAAAAAGCAAGCTACTTTCTACAAGGGACAGAGATAATATTGACAAAAAGAGAGAGAGAGAGAGAGACTTGGGGATTCTAGTTTCAAATAAATGTACTTTTAAAACACAATATAATAATATTGTCAATAAAGGAAACAAAATACTGGGTTGTATTAGTAGAAATATTAGGAGTAGAGCTAGAAAGGTGTTGATGCCTTTGTACACTTCATTCGTGAGGCCACATGTGGAATACTGTGTGCAGTTTTGGGCACAACATAAAAAATGGGATATAAGGAACCTGGAAGGGGTTCAGGGGCAGGCTACCAAAAAGGTTGCTGACATTAAACATCTGCCTTATGAGGAGAGTTTGCAGGAACAGGGATTGTATTCTCTGCAGTACAGAATAATGAGGGGAGACCTTTGTTTGGTATACAGGGACCACAAAAACAGGGATTTGTGGGAATGCATAGGACTGGAATCAAAAGAACAATACAGAGACACAAGGAATAATGATTTATCTTTAAAAGGAGAGCATTAACACAAAATACCAGAGGGGTGTGGATCAATCAGAGATTGGTCTCTGTTTAGAATTGGTCTTCCAAATGAGGTAGTGCATAGTACTAATATGAATCACTTAAAATAATATATTGATGTATTTTAATCAGCCAGAGAATATTCAGATATTGTATGTTTAAATAAAACGAAGTCACTATGGCTAACACTACTGGACTTGTATAAATCCCATGATCCTATGATCAAATATGTTCATAACATCAGCTAAAAAAGTGATAAGGAAAATAAATGGCAGGTACAAACACTGAATTTGAGCAGCACTGTTGTGCATTATAATGTGAAAGAAGACTGTATAAGACATGCACTGGTGTGTTTTTAACATGCGCTGGTTTCTATCTGTACACACTGGGCTGGATATTCAAACTGCACCATTCTGTGGTGCAAGCCCTTGCGCTACTCAAAATAGTTGCGCTGGGATGTGGCCGGGGTGATATTCAACGGAGTTGCACTACTGAGCAACTCCTTTGAATATTACCCCTCCCAACCACAGCCACTGTGCATGGTGCAGTGGAACTTGCGCCACCGCAAGTGGTCAGAGTGGATTATTCAAGATGCGGTACCGCAAGTTCCATTGCGCCATGTGCAAATTTCCAATATTCAAAAGGTGACTTGCAAATGGGGCCATAATTCATGCAAGGTGCAGGGGGGTCCATTTGCATCTATTTATGGCCTCATTTGCATGCCATTAGCATGCAGGTGCACTGATCCCCGACGACTTGTGCCTGGCGCCCTGCCAGGCAGCAGCCATCGGGGACCGATGCCCCCTGCAGCCCGATCATGGGTATAACTGTATAAATCCCCCTCCCACCGACTGGCCGATTGTGGGCATAACTGTATCATCCCCTCCACCGAATAGCCTGATCATGGGCAAAACCATAGTAACCCCTCTCCCCACTAGCCCGATCGCGGGCATAGAGTCCACCCCCAAGGTCCAGTAGCCTGGTGATCTAGTAGCCCCCCACCCCACCCACCCACGGAGCCCCACCACACCCACCACGTCAGGCCGGCGGCAGCAGCAGCCCACCACCTGCCACCTCACCACCCCGCCCGACTGAGGCTGCTCGCCCATTGGTTCAGAGCAAGAGCCAATGGGCATGCAGCCATACCGTACAAGGCAGTCAGATATGTGGATGATGAATTCATTCACATATCTGGACTGCCTTTATGTATGGGCTGCACACCTATTGACTCTTGCTCTGAACCAGTGGGCGTGCAGTCCCACCGAGCAGTCAGTTGGCGGGCAGCGAGGCAGCAGGTGGTCGGGCTGCCGCCCACCGCCTGGCGGGGAGGCAGGGTGGTTGGGCTCCGTGGGTGGGTGGGGTGGGGCACTAGATCACCAGGCTACTTGGACCTTGGGGTGGACTCTAATGCCCGCTATTGGGGCTAGTGGGGGGGGGGGTTACTAGGTTTTGCCCACGATCGGGCCAGTCGGGGTAGGGGGTTACTATTATGCCCAAGATTGGGCTGCAGGAGATAGGAGAAGTGAGGCCACCCACAGGTGGCAGCTGCTGTGTTGCACCCTGCAATGCGGCAGCTTACCTGTGGGTGGCCCTCGACTTACTCCTTTTTTTTTTTTGCTCAAAGTTGTGCAGGCGCAGGTTGGTGGTTGCATCTGCACAACTCTGCACAGCCTGCTGAATATCGGGCTGTGCAGTTTATGCATGGTTCCTCCCCTTCCAGTTGAGCATGCCTTCATTAGCATTGAGCTGTTGCTCAGCATGACTTGGGGGGCGCAACTGCCTCCTGCTGAATATGGCAGAATGGTGCAATTTCCGACTTGCGCAGGTGCAACCCTATTGTGCATGGCGCAACCCTTTTGAATATCCAGCCCACTGTTTTTAGTACAAAAAAAGTTTGTAATTTTCTGGTAATAACAGTCTCTTTCAAAGGCATCATATTAACTTGCCTATGACATTACTTATCACAAATGTGATTATAATAATCTGCAGCATTAGGACAGTTATAGTTGGAGAAACAGCAGAAGAATGCATGACTCAGACTCAAGAAAAAACAGCTGTCACACATTTACTTAAAGTCAATTCAAAAACTTTGTTTTATTAAAAATATTTCCTTATATAATATAAAGTATAATGTACAGTATATGGCAGGGCATATTATTGGGGTATTTGGTGTGCCAGGGTTCTTAAGCTTTGCTTTCACAATTTACCGATCTCAGCAAATACCCTCAATACTAAATATAGCCTTGTAATGCACTCTCCCCTATGTATTATCTTCTATATAACAACTGGTGACCCATTTATCACACTGATTATCAGTGTTGTCAAACACCATAATAATCAGATATGATGGCATACCCACTTATTACAGCATTTGCAGCACTTGCACACCACTTTCCCTTTCTGCAGTTTAACAGTGGGAAACTTGATTTTTGTGTCCCAGTACTCAAAATCGCTCTCACACTTACAGTACCTCAGTAGTCGAGTACCATTGTTTTCTGACAACTCGATGACCTGTCAGTGTTATGATTCTTCTGTCCCCTGAAGACTTGCTGCCTAGCTGATAGAGATGGCATGTTAAATCACTTCATTTTTTTTCTGATAGGTTCATTAAATGGCAAGAAAACAGTGCACTCTCATCAATAATGAAACATAGAAACATAGACTTTCACGGCAGATAAGGACCACTTGACCCACCCAGTCTGCCCATTTCCCTACCTATTGCATAAGCTGCAGATTCTAGTTAACCAACAGCCTACTTCCTGCAACCACCCACTATAATTGCCTTATGTCTGTCCCATGCATGTTTGAATTCCCCCACTGTTTTAGACCCCACAACCTCTCCAGGAAGGCAGTTCCATGCCTCCACCACTCTCTCCGTGAAAAATAATTTCCTCACATTACCCCTGAGCCATCCCTCCTTTAACTTTAAATTCTTCCCCCTTGTTCTTACATAGAAACATAGAATTTGATGGCAGATAAGGACCGCTTGGCCCACCTAGTCTGCCCAATTTCCTACCTAACAGATAAGCTGCAGATCCTAGTTAACCAACAGCTTACTTCCTCCTACCCCCCACTAGGACTGCCTTATGTCTGTCCCATGCATTCTTGAATTCCCCCACTGTTCTTGACTCCACGACCTCCTCAGGGAGGCTGTTCCATGCATCCACAACCCTCTCTGTGAAAAAATACTTCCTCACATTACCTCTGAGCCATCCCCCTCTATCTTCAAATTGTGCCCCCTTGTTCTTGCACATCTCTTTTTCTGAAAGATGCTACCCTCTTGGACTTTGTTGATTCCCTTGAGGTACTTGAAAGTTTCTATCATGTCACCTCCCTCCCTTCTTTCCTCAAGGGTATACATATTAAGCTCCTTTAGTCTTTCTTCGTATGTCTTCTGGTGCAGACTCTGCACCATTTTGGTTGCCCTTCTCTGGACAGCCTCCACTCTATCTATGTCTTTGCGGAGATGGGGTCTCCAGAACTGCACACAGTACTCCAGATGGGGTCTCACCAACTGTCTGTACAGAGAGGATAGCAAACTTCCTGTTTTCTACTATTGTTACCTCTTCCTATGCATCCCAGTATCCCCCCAGCCTTCCTTACTGCCTTCTCACATTGCTTGCCCACCTTTAGGTCATCTGAAATAATTACCCCAGGTCCCTTTCCATTTTTTCTGTTGTCAGTATCTCACCCCCCATTGTGTACTCTTCCCCAGGGTTTTTGTTTCCCATGTGTATTACCTTGCACTTCTTTGCATTGAATCTGAGCTGCCATACATTTGACCATTCCTCCAACCTTGTCAAGTCCCTTCTCATCCTTTCCACTCCATCTTGTGTATGAACCCTGTTGCAGATCTTTGTGTCGTCTGCAAAGAGACATTTTTTTCCTTCCAGTTCTTCTGCAATGTCACTTATAAAGACATTAAAAAGGACCGGTCCCAGTACTGAACGCTGTGGTACGCTGCTAGTAACAATCCTTTCTTCACTGTGTGCTCCATTTACTACTACCCTTTGTGTCCTGTTGTCTAGACAATTTTTTATCCAGGCTACCACCTTGGGGCCCACTCCAAGGCTGGCTAACTTGTGTATTAATCTTTTGTGTGGGACTGTATCAAATGCCTTGCTAAAATCTAGGTAGGCCATATCCACAGCCCCTCCCTGGTCTACTACTTTGGTCACCCAGTCAAAGAAATCTATTAGATTTGTCTGACACGACCTTCCCATCATGAATCCATGCTGCCTTGGATCCTGTGCCCCACTGGCCTCTAGATACTCAACAATTCTTTCCTTCAGAAGTGATTCCATCATTTTCCCTACCACTGAGGTCAAACTAACTGGTCTGTAGTTTCCTGCCTCTGTCCTGCTCCCACTTTTGTGAAGAGGAATCACATCTTCCCTCCTCCAGTCCTCAGGTACCATTCAATCCTCCCATGATTTGTTAAAGAGAGTAGTCAGCAGTGTCACTAGTTCTACCCTTAGTTATTTTAGAATTCTTGGGTGAATCCCATCAGGCCCCATTGCTTTGTCCACCTTCAATTTTATTAGTTCTTTCAGAACCCTTTCTTCTGTAAATGGACTGGTATTGACCCCAGTCTTCAGAGTGATTCTCTTGTTTGGTTTAGGTGCCTCCCCATCCTCTTCCTTTGTGAATACTGAGCAGAAATATTCGTTCAGTATCCCTGCTTTTTCACTGTCCCCCTCTACCCACATTCCCTCCCATTTATTAAGCCTCAGTATCCCTCCTTTGGTCTTTCTTCACTCTCTAATGTACCTATAAAAGGTCTTATCCCCCTTCTTAACAGAATTGGCTATCCTTTCCTTGGTTTGAGCCTTTGCTATTCTGACTGCCTTCCCAGGCTCTTTCTGCTTTAACTGATAAAGTACTCTGTCCTGCTCCTTCTGTGTTTCCTTATATTTCCTGAATGCTGTCCTTTTCTCCTTAACCTTCCCTGCCACCTCTTTTAAGAACCATAGCGGTTTGTTCCTTTGTTGCGTTTTATTGATTTGCTTTACACAAAGGCTGGTTGCATCTATGATGGCTGTTTTGATTACTCCCCATTGCTCCTCCACCCCTTCTTCTTGCCTGTTTGCTAGTGCTTTTCTAAGGCACTCTCTCATTTTCCCAAAGTCAGCCCTCCTAAAGTCCAATACTCTTGCTTTTGTATGGTTTGATTGTATGTGTTTTTCATGAACCACACTGTTTGGTGGTCGCTTGTTCCCAGATGGCTACCCACCTCTAAATCTGAGATTCTTTCTCCATCCCCATTTGAGAGTACCGGGTCTAAGATTGCTCCCTCCTGAGTGGGTTCCAATACTAGCTGTCTGAGGCATGCCCCCTGTAGGGCATCAAGAATGACCCTGCTCTTGGATGTGCCTGCAACAAAGGTGCTCCAGTTAACATCTGGCATATTCAGGTCCCCCATCAACAATATTTCCCATTTTCTGCCACTCTAAGGAAGCCTTCTATCATTTCCTTGTACATTCCCTCCCCCTGAGATGGGGGTCTGTATACAACCCCCGTTTGGATTGTGGTGCCATTTCCTGTCTCCAGGGTGACACAGAGTGCCTCATCTGCTCCCTGTTTACTCTTTAGTTCTGTTGCTTTGATCCCTTCCTTTACATAGAGTGCTATTCCTCCTCCTCTTTTACCCTCCCTGTCCCTCCGTAGATTGTGTATCCTGGTATGTTGACATCCCAGTCATGGTTCTCTGTCTACCATGTTTCTGTGACTGCCACAATATCCAGGCAACCCTCTTCCATCAAGGCCACTAGGTCAGGGAGCTTGTTGCACAGATGACGGGCATTGGTACTCATCACCCTCCACTTTTTGATAGTCTTACCCCTTTTAGCCCCATTCCTGTCTTTACTGCCTTTGCCTTTTTTTACATTTACCTCTGTCCTGCTCCCTAATAACTTCTCTACCATGGTGTTTACCTCACTAATTACCATGTTTTGTGGGGGGGGGACTGGGATTTCCCTGCTTCTTTTCAGTGCCTCCCCCTTGGCTAGTTTAAATGCTTGTCAGTGAAGCATCATTTAAACCTCTCACCTAGAATTCTGGTTCCCCCTTGGACAGATGCAGACCATCGCACCAATATAGGTCTGCATCCCTCCAGGTGGCTTCCCAGTCCACAATGAAGCCAAAACCCTGAGCTCCATACCAGTTTTTCAACCACTCATTGAGTTCCCTGGTGAGGAGTGCCCTAGCATCACCCTTGCCATAGACAGGCAGCACCTCTGAGAAGGTTACCGTATGTGCTACTTGTCTAAGGCCTCTCCCAACTCTACAAACTCCTCTTGCACTGCTCTGATCCCATTCCTAGCCAGGTCATTTGTCCCTAGGTGGACAATGACATCCAGCTCCCTCCCTCATACAGCTCCTCCCATGATCCTGAGGATTCGCTTCCTGTCCCTCCAAGCCATGGTGCCAGGAAGGCACCTTACCTCCCTCTCCTCTTCCTCCCCCATTTCTACCCCCCTAATAATTGAGTCACCCACCAGGAGTTGTTTCCTTCCCCTGTGGGGTCCCATGCCACCCTCCTGTGGGTCTCCTTTGTGAAGGTTCCCAGCATTCTCCTTGGTCTCCACTGCAGGTACCTCCATAGAGGAACCATTATCCACCAGAAGAGTGAATGAATTGTGGAGAGGTACAGCTGGAGGGATGCAACTCTGTTCTACCACCCTCTTCCTCCCTGAGCCCACCCTGGTCCAGCCTCTCCTCTTTCTTGGCAACCTCTGAGGTAGCGACATTGGCCCTGCTGGTCCCTGGGTAGGGGAGGAGGTTTCACAAATCCAAGCCAGGTCAGCCTGGAGATGGGCAACCTCCTCTCTCAGACCAGAGAGGTGCCTGCAAATAGGGCAGCATCGCAGCCTCCAGAATGTCTCCCAAAACACTGCCGCCCCACAGCCATTGCACTGCACCACTCCTATCATGTCTTAGTTTGTGTCCCCTCTCCTGTTTCTCTGTATGCTTACTCTATCCTCTCCTTACAACTCTCACCCTTCCTATTCTGGGACAGCAACTTCCTATCTTCTTTAGTAGCCTCCTTATTCCTTGCTCAATGTCAGACCACCAGCAGCTGGGGGGAGAGTGAGCTACCTTTTTCCTTTAGGGTTGACAAAACCAATGTTTCTCTATGATCCTTCCCTTCCTACTGCCAAACAGGAAGTTCCCATTGACCGTCAAATCCAGTGGCTATAAAAGTAGAACTGGCTTAGGGTGGGTGGGTGAAGGGGTGGGATGGAGGGCAATTAGTAAGAAAGAAGGCTAGCAACAGGAAGTTGTAATTTGAGTCACCTGCTTTTATAGTGTCTAAGCCACACCCCAATTAAACTCTCTCTCCTCCTACTGGTTTAGCAAAGTCAGCTGATACAATACCCTTCCCAGCACAGAACACACACTGACTTTCTTTCTTTTCTTTCTTTTTTTAACCTGAAATAAGACCCCTTCTACTTCTAATAAAGTATCTGTCTACTTAATCTCAACAGATACTGACTCCTGCTGATATATAAGTTTTAAATTATTAAGAAAATGTAGCTTTTTTAGTTAGCTGCTTTCTGCTCAACAAGCAAGGCTAGCTACAGGAAGTTGTAATTTGAGTCACCTGCTTTTATAATGTCTAAGCCACACCCCCAATTAAGCTCTCTCTCCTCCTACTGGTTTAGCAAAGTCAGCTGATACAATACACTTCCCAGCACAGAACACACACTGACTTTCTTTCTTTTCTTTCTTTTTTAACCCTAAATAAGACCCCTTCTACGTCTAATAAAGTATCTGTCTACTTAATCTCAACAGACACTGACTTCTGTTGAGATATACATTTTAAATTAATAAGAAAATGTAGCTTTTTTAGTTAGCTGCTTTCTTCTCTACAAGCAAGGCTAGCAACCTATCTTCCTGGTTGCCTTTTTTTGCTTATGTCCCTGCACCAGTTATTATACAAAATAATGCATAAGTGGCAGTGTACTTATGAAGGTTTTTTTGCATACCCTTGGTATGTGATGTTCACATAAACCTCTCAAGCTTTGCTCTCGAGGTTTATGGGACATCACACATCTCAAAGGTGTAAAACAACTTTATAACACACAATTGCCTATGCATTATTCTCTATTTAATTTCTTCTTATTACATTTTTAACTTAGCCTTACTGAAAGCTTTAAAAAATGGCAAGATATGTGTGCATATATTTTTAGTTTTAACGGTACCCGCTTTATACTCATGCTGGGAGTGGTAGAATAAATGGTGAATGAACTTCTGACTGTTTCTGTGTACCAGTTTAGCTTAGAAATATTTGAAAGTTTATTTCATTTTTTTCAAACAAGAAGGAGAGAAAAAAATCAACTTGAACAATCTAAATAGCAGGATATGGTTTAGCCTATGCTGATTAATGCATATATCTTGATACTTAATGTAACATACTATTACTATACACTAACAGAAAATCATTAATACTGAATTATGTAGATACTATGAAGAAAGGGAACCCCCAGCTTTTTCTATTAGATGATTTTTCCCCACATATCATAGTGACAATCTCAACTTTCTATAATTCTAAAAGAAATTTCTGACTCAGGTTAATCATCCCCAGTGTTTGAGCAGTGTCCCCAATATGTTTCTCAGAGGTCCAAACATTGCTGGGGATTTTGGCAGGACACCATGGGAGGAAAGCCCAGGGACCAACTGTGTGTGTTAGAAGCCAGGTGTTTTAAATGAAATTGTATGCAGTTCTTTTTGTAATGTCAGCATGACTTAGAAAACATTTAACTCTTTTAAGGACTAACATTCTCTTTCATTTCCTATTGGATGAATACTTTTTGATATTGACTGCAACAAACTCCACACCAGTCAAGTCATAAATGTTTTGTTTAGAAAGGTTTTTTATTATTTTTTTTTTTTTTTACCATTTATGGATATACCAATGCAGTATATTGGTGGTCAAAGCTAGGGTTGTGTAAATAGAGCACAATTTCCTCTGCTGGGTTATCAAAAAGTATGAATAATGCACACTCCGAAAGTATTTAATTCACGTAGTATGGATTATAGGTTCTGATAATGCACTATGGACTTCAGATATCATGATCCAAAACTTAATATATATGAGCTGCACTGTACTAATAATGATCACATAGTCATAGTTGCCAAATAGGTTGTCCATCAGATTTTGTAATTTTACTCATGTGATCATTTTTACATAAAAAGGAAACAACATTTTATTTGATTAATGGGCTAGAGGGGCACAACTTCAAAAACGCTTAATCTTCAGTTGGCCTGCCTAAAACAATTTCCACATTGCTGGCCTATGGAGCTCTGCATCATGACTGAATTCCACATGTTGCAGAATCCACAGCTTCTGGTTGCCTCAGTATGCAAGCACTGAGGTCTGTATCAGTGCTGGGGAAGTTTTAAAGCTAAGCTTGGCAAGACACAAGGCAGATGCCCCATTTGGCTGCCTGATTTTGCCAAAGAGTGGATCCCTACTCTGTGAGGAGAAGGGGACTGTGATTATAGAGCAGTCCTTCAAGAACTGCCATATCCCCTTTGGCCAGAAATATTTTTGCAAGAAAATAAAATTGTGTCTTTTGTGAGCCCTATAATGGCTGTTCAGGAAAGCTGATATTGTGTTGGCTGTGCCTATTGGGTCCGATGGTGCCTATGGGGGGGGAACGCCACATGAAGGTACATTAGTTGTGCAGCAGGGGTCCCTTGTCATAGTTTATTTACCCTCCCAGAAGTCTCTTCAACATGTACAGTATTCTTTTTTTTTTTGCCATTGTCCCAACATAGCTCAGCCCCTGACATTCCTGGGCCAGCCCACTCACTGATAACAATTCTGTGCTAATGATCTGCCCAAGCTTGCCTCCCACGGTGGGGCTACAGAGATGCTTTCCCCATGTAAACTCATTCAGATTACTGGAAGCTTCTCCTTTTGCTGTCAGGGTTCCCTAGACTCCCCCGGGTGGGACCATGGAGTCAGGCCATCCTGATGGAAGACTGCCTCTGTCATGGCCTGGTGTCTCAGTGGGTGCAATGGGACCAGGAAGCAGGTATCATCATCAGGATCAGCGGCTGTTTTTGCATGCTGTAGGTCTATTGGGAGGTGCATGTGCAATGATGCAGAGTGCAAAGCGTGCAACATCTGTCATGACTCCCACAATACAGTCACCAGTTGCTACTGGCTCCTGGCCAGTGCTGGGTTAGTTACTTTTTCAATTACTTTCTATTATGTTTGGAAACTTGTTCCAAGAAGCTCTGTGTAGTCACTAGCAAAGATGGAGAAATACTAGAGAAAGTAATACACCTTACAATTATAGTTACTTATTTCTTTTTGTATAAAAACAGTATCAAAAATAATAAATAACTATAACAGATTACATTTTTGAAAGTAATAGATTAGTTACTTTCAAATAAATGTAATCAGTTACAGTTACATATTTCTTTTGTATAAAAAGACATAAGTAATTGTAATTGTATTTTTCCAGTATTTCTCCATCCTTGCTAGTGACTGCACAGAGTTTTCTAGAACAAGTTTCCAAAAGTAATAGAAAGTAATAGAAAAAGCAACTTACCAACACTGCTTCTGGCCTACACCAGAGGTCAGTGATGTGCTGGACTCTTAATCCCCCTCCCCCTGGAGAAGGAAAACCATCACCAGAATGCTCAATCCTTCTCCCCCCGGATGGCCCTCTGACTCCCAAGTCCATTCCTGAACCTGGAATGTCGGTGTCATAAGTGGATGCGATATCTCTGAGCTGATGGGCCAGCCCTGCATGTACAGTATTCTGCACTATGGATGACTGCATAGGCTGGCCATATGCCTTGCTGGCACCACCCATCGAAGTAGATGTATGGAATGGGTTGAGGCCATCCTCCAGGGAAGGGAATTACATGTTGCTGGGGATGCCCAGAGGACTCTGCATGTGCAGAGATGGTCTTCTGTACTCCTGGTACCTTTCTATGCACTTGCATATGGATGTGTGTTGGGTTTTGGGCTGATCATTACTGTATGTTATAATTTCTGTGGGACACTACATGACAGGCATGGTTGAATCATGCTTACCAGCTCTTTATCTCATTAGGTATCTTTGGCTTTGAAAATGGACTAAAATAGCCACCATTACTGCAGTTCTTGCAAGAAAAAATACACAAACAATAACTAATGTTGGACATAGCTCAACCAGTGGAATGTATACTCTTACTACAGCAATTTTGTGTCACAATGTAAGCCTCATGCTGATTTTAGGCTTCTGAAAATCCAGTTCTCTGTGATGCACAGAAATAAGCAACAAAAAATGTAGACATTCAAAGGCTTTACAAATCAGAAGAAGCAGATGATTTATCTCTCTGGAATTTGGCATTGTATTATTGACACATAGTACACGCACTACAAACAAACAAAAATATTTTAAAATAGGTCAAATCACAGCTTTCTTAATACTTAGTATCATGATTAGACAAAAAAGGGATCCTTCCTTATGCACATATTTCAGCCCAAATCATTTAAGTTGTCTATCACCTACTGCAGACTACATTCCATTGATAGGAATTATTGATACCTAAAGTAGAGTGAGATGTGCATTGAAAAAGCTGCTGTAGGGTCTAACCTTGGTGGGTAATGCATTGAGCCCAGGTAAGTAAAACATTTAAGTTTCACAGCTTCTTTCTTCAAAGATGCCTTAGTAATAGTAGCTAATAAAGCTGGAGTTTCTGTGCCTAGCAGTTAGCCAGCACAATAGCTTTGTTAAAGTGAATGGAATGAAAGGGTCGTTAATCTTTATTTGTCAGCTCCCTGGGGTTGGGTTCTTTTGAAGGAGAGATGCTGTATATGTGAGAGAAAAAGAGGAGGCACACTGCTTTATGGGAAGTAAACTGGCCCTACTCACCATTGCAATTCAACTTATATTTGATGTTCAGGCTTTCTGATTCATTTATCTAACTTAGCGCCATCAGAATGTGAGAGGTGCCTTACAAAGCATGCTTTGAGTGTCTGGCTGACACATGCATTAAAATTGCTTCTCAATAGCAAGCTCTGAATTTTTTGATTGGCCTGTGAGTAGGTTTGCGGGTAAAGTTTAATAAATCATCCTCTGTATTTTGCTAAATTTGTTTTTGGGGTGGGGGAAAATCCTTTCATGCTAAGACCCAAATAAATTATGGTATTAGTGTTTGCCCTGTAAGTGCTGGACTTAGCAATATTGTTTATCAAGAGGTGCTACAATCTAGTGGTCAGATGCAGAAATAAAAAATATGTCACATACTACACTGTGTTATTTATTTCTAAACATCGTTGCTTAACAGATATATAGATAAAATAATCAGAGTAATGGCTTAATTATTAGAACTATATAAAAGTGTTCCCTCCTTTATCTAAAAGTTAAACTTAATGAGAAAAAAATATAACTTATTTGACAATTAAACCTAAGATCTCTGATCACAGTGAGGCCAGTGCTTCCATTGATGCTGCATTGTTTGGCCCCATGCCTACCCCACCCCCATGTTTGGCAGAATAGATTCACATTAGGGGAAAGTGGATGAGGTACTGAATAATTCTGGCCACCTGGCCTGTCTGAATGATGCTGAGTAGGGGAAGATGAGGACAAGTAGGAGATTGATGATATCACTTCCTGTCTTCTCACTCTAGGTACTTAGTTGACATGTTTGTGTCAGGGCATCTGGCATTATGCCCCTTCTCCAAATTGGTTTCTGGGATTGTCCCTCACAGTGAGGCTTGGTTGGTGATCTCACAGGTGTCTCACAGGTGTCACATGGCACCTCATTGACTCATGGAGCAGAAGAGTTGCCATCAACCAGTAGGGATGGCCATTGGAAGGGACAGGGCTGGTGGTAGTGCTCCAAGGAAGGGGAGGAACTAAAGTAGGCCATTAAAATGGACACTTCACAGAACAGCAAGCCCTCTGTTTGCTACAGTACCACTGAAGCATTATTTTCTCTTCAGTTTCCTGCAATCAATCAATCAATCAATATCTTTATTTAACCAGGTGGAATACCATTGAGCATGACTAATTTACAAGATGGACATGGAGTAGATACATATCAACAATCAACAATTCAATGATTCGGTATAGACATAAGCACATTGGCAGACAGTATGCAATTATTTACAATTAACGTGGCATGGCAGTATCATATAAAACATTAGTAAGGACTCAATAATGCAGGCATATGATACAAGCAAAGTGCAAAGGCAGACAGAATACAACTATATGAAAATTATATACAAGGCAGAGACACATAAAACAATGATAGGCCATTTTCAGGCTGTCCGAGAAGTTTAGCCTAGTAAAGTATGGCCCTTGTATAGTGTGCGTAGTAAAAACAAAATAAGCACAGGGTGTGCACAAAGTATAGAGAAGAGTAGATGAGGGTTACTACAAGGACGTAGTACTCCAGCAGAGGTAGGGGAGAGGTGATGGCAACTACATATAGAGGCCTAGTTTACACTGGACAGGCAAGGTAAGTCGAACGTAAATGTGGAGAGAAGGATCAGCTGCTTATAGGCAAGGGTGGGAGACAGGTGGGAGTAAAAATACAGCCAGAATTTAAGGGGTGTCATTGATGGAAGCAGTTGCAGGTCTCCTGAAAAGATCATAAGAAGAGGTTTTTAAAGGATGACAATGGCACTGGTGAGATGAGTTGCAGTGTTTTTTGTGCATTGTTCCAGAGGACAGGTAGGGCATGGCTTATCAGAAACCACCAAAGCATGTCCTAACTTTGGGGATTGAAAGGAAATGCGAGAGAGACTTCTTAGCAGATAGCCACTGGGGTTGCAGGTAGGTAGACAATCCTTGATATACTGAGGTAGCTTATTAGAGATGGCCCTATATGTCCAGAGCACAGCATTCTTGTGTCACCTGAGACTAAGTGAGCACCTTCCTACACTCTTGTAGATAGTACAGTGGTGTGTTGAATAGAGGGACCAGTAATGAACCTAAGCACTCGGTGATACAGGGTGTCAAGTTTGGTAAGGGCTACGCTCAAGCTGTGCTTGTACAAGAAGTCTGCATAGTCAAGGAGAGGCAGGAACGTTGTTTGTACCAACCTTTTTTCCCCTCATGTGTTAGCAGGTGCCTGATTCTAAAGAAGATCCCAAGCCTCTGTTTAAGCTTTTCGAGATCTCTTCAATATGGTCGTTGAATGAGAGTTTAAAGTCTATCCACACCCCCAGGTATTTAAGGATTCCATGTAGTCCAATGGTTCACCAAACAAGGTGAGGATTTGTGGGACTGTCCACACGGTGTAGGGACTGGAGGAGTTCATTGATGGGGTGAGGATCATGGGCTTCATTTTCTTGCCATTTAACAGAAGCTTAGAGTACAGTAGATTAGTCTGAAGGTGGTTAAATTCTTTTTGAAGGTCATTACATGCTTGTTCCAAAGTAGGTCTGGCTACATACAATAGGGTGTCATCAGCAAAGAGGTGGATATTTTATGATCTGCCTCCAGCATTTAGATCTTTTATGTAGATGGCAAGCAAGAGTGGGCCGAGGATGGACCCTTGGGGTACCCCTCTTGGTAGAGTTTTGAGGGGGGAGATGTCTCCTTCCACCTTGACCTGTTGGTGACGACTGGTGAGGTAGTTAGAAAACCACTAGAGGGCCAGATTATGAATGCCAATATTCCTTAAGGTGGCCAACAGCAAGGTGTGGTCCACCATATTGAAGGCTTTGCTAAGGTCAAGAAACAGTGTGCTTACATAATTTCTGGCATTCAGGGCATTCAACCAATCATTCATGATCTTAGCAAGTGCTGTGATGGTGCTGTGGTGAAGCTGGAAGCCAGACTGAGCTGGAATTAATAGGTTGGAGTCCTCAATGTGCAGTCTAAGCTGGGAATTAACCACTTTTTCGAAAAACTTAGAAAGGATAGGGAGTAGGGAGATTGGGCGGTAATTGTTTAGGTTGCTAGTGCTACCTGATTTAAAGAGTGGTATGATGTGGGGCAGTTTTCCATATGGCGGGGAGTGAACCTTGGGCAAGGGACATATTGAAAAGATGGGTAACTGGGGGTGACAGGACATAGAAGCCAAGTTTAAGGAAGTATGGCTCAATCAGATCTGCACCTGCACTTTTCCTGCTATCCAGTTGGAGCAGGAGGGCATCAACTTCCTTCACTGTGACAGGGGAGAAGGAGAATGCCTTGCCTAGGGTGGGTGAAGCAGGGATTGGGCAAGTAGAGTTTGAGATACATAATTGTGCATGGAGGTTGTTGGCAGGGGAAGTGTTGAATGTTAGACCCGATGTGGCAAAGTGATTATTGAAAAGTTCTAGGATTTCTTGCTTGTCAGTAGTGGCGGAGTTGCCAGTCAACATTTTAGGTGGGAATAGACTAGAAGAGCTGTGCCCTTGAACAACCTTTAAAGTTTTCCAAAATTTAGTTGTGCTATTACTGGAAGATAAAAGTTCAGAGCGGTAGTAACTAGATTTTGCTTCCCTAGTCAATCAGGTGCAAAGGATTCCAGCTGCTCTGAAGGCTGCCCAGTCAGCAGGCTGTTTGGACTTCCTTGCCCTCTTCCAGAGTGAGTCTCTATGAAGCAGCTCTGGTTTCAAGCTGATGGTGAACCAAGGGCATGTTTTCTTGTTAGTACGAGTTTTGCCGAGAGGCGCATGTTTATTGATGGAGCAGAGGACAATATTTTGGAAGACTCTGTAGGCTTCATCAATTGAGGGGGCCTGGTAGAAGTCCTGCCAATTGGCATGTTGCAGGTCAAAGAGGAAGGCATTAAGGTCAAAGTACTGTTGTGATCTCTTAATGATGTAGTTAGAAGAGGAAACAAACTTAGGGGAGGTCCTCACACAGGCTATGACACAATGATCACTAATGTTGTTGAAAAAAAATGCCTGAGTGGGAGTATAGATGGAGTTTGTTGACCAATATAACATCAAGCAGGGTACTGTATTTAGTTTTATTTTTGTTGGGATGGGTGGTCTCCATTATAAGCTATGACAAGCCAAAGTTGTCACATAATTCTTTTAGGGGTTTGGAAGAAGTAGATAACCAATCCATATTAAGGTCACCTGCAATAATAACTTCAAAGGGTAAGGAGAGTATCACATTGGATAAGTGAAGTCATACCTTGTGCCCTGCAGAAGAAGGCCTGTAGCAACCTTTGATGTAGATAGGGGCTGATGAAGGAAACTGCAGTTTTACTGTAGTGCATTTGAATTCCAGTGGTAGAGAAGTAAAGTCAGCGATGGTGGCAGTGAATTTGTCCTGGACATAAATGGCTACCCCCCCCAGCTAACCTATCAGTCCTATAAATGAATAAGACTGGATGTGTGTGTTTCATAGTCCAGCATAGATGGCCTCAGCCAGGTTCTGTCATACAACATTGCCAGGGGAGATGAGGTTGAGCCAAGACTGAATAATGTCAAGTTTCTTTAACAAGCTACAGGCAATGATGTGGATCAAGCTTAGCCTCTTTATACGAGGCAGAGCAGAGAGAGCCAGGATCGGGGGGCCGGATTAAGTTTGATGTTACCTGCGCAAATTAGTAACAAGAGCAGAGATTTTATGAGTGCGTTTAATAGAAGCTTAAGCAAGCATGATCTTGCCCGTTTACGGGGTCTGGGGCCAATGGAAATAGATGGCAGGAAATGTGTGCTGCCAGCACACAAGGATGCATATATAAAAATCATAGTGGACATGGCACATGTAAGCCATGAGAAAAGGACAGAATGGGTGTGCCTTTCACAATTAGTGCAGTACTAGACGGTAGGTGAGCTAGGCACATAGGCAGCTGAAACAGCTGGTGAATTGTGTAAGAGGATGTAGGAAGGGGGTAACAGACACATATTAATTGACCATAGGCTGAAAGAAGGGTCAGAGGATATGTTCAGTAATAGGAGCAAGGGTGACATGCAGCATGCATGTAATACAACCCAACAATAGGAGTATGGGGCTCACTGTGGTTCCCAGTCTATGACACAAGACATGCAGTGGAAGGGAGCAAAGATGTGCAAGGTGGAGGAAGCCACCAAAGGTCCCAGATATGTGGTTGCAGGAGCAGGGAAGAATACAAATAGTAGAGTGGTGGGGGAGCAGGGAGAAATGTGGGGACAGAAAGGTACAGCAATGGAGCTGCAGACTACAGATGCACCCCAGGTGCTCAGATGATGAGCTGAAGCAGGAGAATAGGGTGCTGACTCTGAAATAGGATCCCTGAGCTAATTTAGTGTGTTGGGGTCAGATTATTTAGATAAGGTTTAGCTATGTACTTGCAGTGTCCAATAGAGAGGGAACAGTGTTTGGAAAAGGCATGGATTTAGATGATACAGCAGCCAATAGCAATGGAGTAGATGGTACAGGGAGGTGCAAAGGCATATTAATAGAGATCGGTGACAGGGAGGGACAAAATATGGGGGTATCAATAAATCTAACAATTAAGGCAGCTGAAAATCAGACCCACGTTAAGGCTTTCTGAAAGCTGTAGGGACCGACCTAGAGTGCAGAGCCTGGCTTAGGGCAGCAACCAATGGCAGCCCTGGGACCAACAGGTTGACCAATCAGGTCCCTGTGCAGTCTGGCTAGCAGTCAATGGGGGAAGAAACCACACTGGAGCTCAAGCGGCTCAGGGAGTGAGCATACCTTGATTGAGGAGTCAGACAGTGGAGCATGGGTGGCAGCTAAGGAAAATGCTGCAGCCCAAGAAGAAAGGGTGCAGCCACTTCTGGCTATGATGCCCAGGAGCAGAGAGATCCTCCTGCAGAAGAACAGAAGGAGAAAGTCAGGTTTTTTTTCAAAATAAAGAGATGGGGCGAGAGTCAGAATGTAAACTAGGGAGCAGAGGGTGTGAAGTAAAACCGTCAGGACATACAATAAGCAGCCTGCACATTAATGCAGTGTGAAAATTGCAGCAGATAAAGAGGCAGTAATCAGGGGGCGGGGGTCAGGCAGGGTGGGTAGACAGATTGGCAGCAGGGGTTCCAGCTAGGAGAAGGAGAAGATTAGCTCAAGGGGGAAGGGTGCTCCAGTAGGCAATGTGGGAGTTAACACTTAAGGTGTATGAGCAAGAGAGAGAGTGACAGGGAGAGGGACAAGGAAGAAGAAAATAATAGCCAGAATGCAGTAAAAGATTACAGTCTTCGGAGGCAAATATTAACTTTTCAAGGCTTAAACTAATTCAAGAGAACTGTACTTCAAGCATCTACACTTCACTTAACAAAACGGAGCTGTAGGGCACTTCAAGCATTTTTTTTTTTTTTGCATAAACATTTTTTATTGATTTTTCCATAGGCAACAGTACTTTTACCAAGAATGACATCAGGTCACATTTCAATTTCAGTACATAATTAATTCCCAGACTTACAGTTCACAGGTCCATGTCATCTACTTGCATATGTGCACTGCAATTCACTAGGTCTTATACTGCACCTATGCATTTTAGACAAAAAACAGAAGAAGAAGAACAAGAGAGTATCTAAGATCAGCAACAAGCTGAATATAGAATGGAGAGAAAAAAAGAAAAGGAAAAGAAGAAAAAACAAAAAGCCATAAAGAAACTTCAACTTTAGGTCCACTTACATAGATACATAGACAGTGTCGGCAGATAAGGGCCTATGGCCCACCCAGTCTGCCCATTTGAGCTTGTAAATTCAGTTTATGTTTTCCTAGAAGTCTGTTGCCCCTTACCCCTGACCTCCAGAATTCCTCTATGTCTATCCCATGCATTCTTAAATCCCGTGATTGTCTCAGTCCCCACCACTTCCTCTGGCAGGGTGTTCCACTTGTCCACCACCCGTTCTGTGAAGAAATTCTTCCTCATGTTTCCTCTAAATCGTCCTCCCTCCAACTTCATCCCATGCCCTCTAGTTCTGGAACATCTTTTTTGCTTAAAAATAGTGTATTCCTGCACCCTGTTCCTCCCTGTGAGATACTTGTATGTCTCTATTATATCCCCTCTCTCCCTCCTCTCCTCCAGGGAGTACATGTTCAGTTCCTTCAACCTGTCTTCATAGGACTTGTGATGCAATCCATGCACCATCTTTGTTGCCTCCTCTGAACCTTCTCTACCCTGTCTATGTCCTTAAGTAGCTATGGTCTCCAGAACTGTACACTGTACTCCGGGGGGGCCTCACTAGTGTCTTGTATAGCGGAATTATGACCTCCCTTTTCCTGCTGGTGATGCCCCTGCCTATACATCCCAGCATCCTATTTGCTTTACCTGGTGCCTTGTCACACTGTTTCCCTGCCTTGAGGTAATCAGAGATGATAACCCCAAGATCTCTTTCCTGCTTGGTGCATGCTATATCCTCACCCCCCAACTGATATATTGTGCCAGGGTTTTGTGCCCCATATGCATTATCTTGCACTTCTTTGCATTGAATTTCAACTGCCAAACCCTGACCATTCTTCAAGTTTCTGCAGGTCCCTTCTCATTCTGTCTATACCCTCTGGTGTGTCTACTCATCAGCGAACAGCGAAATTCTGCCTTCTAGGTCCTGTGCAATGTCACTGATGAAGATGTTGAATAGGACCGGTCCCAGCACTGATCCCTGTGGTACCCCACTGGTCACTCTTCCCTCTGTGGAGTGACAATCATTTACCACCACCCTCTGTGTCCTGCCACCCAGCCAGTTACCTACCCACCACACTACTGTCCTGCCCACACCCATATTCCCCAGTTTGTGTAATAGTCTTCTATGTGGCACAGTGTCAAAGGCCTTGCTGAAGTCCAGATAGGCCATGTCCACTGCCCTCCCATGATCCACATCTCTAGTCACCCAGTCAAAAAATTCAACAAGGTTGGTCTGACATGACCTTCCCCTGGTGAAACCATGCTGCCTTGGGTCCTGTAGTCCATTGACAACCAGATGTTCCACCAATCTCCTTCAGTAGTGCTTCCATGATCTTCCCCACTACCGAGGTGAGGCTGACTGGTCTGTAGTTCCCTGCTTCCTCTTTGTTCCCGCTTGTATAAGGGACTACATCTGCAGTCCTCCAGTCTTTGGGTACCTCCCTGTTTCCAGTGATCGGCTAAACAGGATAGCCAGAGGTTCAGCCACCACCTCTCTAGTTCTTAAGGACCCTGGGGTGCACCCATCTGGCCCCATTGCTTTATCAACTCTTATTACTTCCAGTTCCTTCAGGACTCTTTCTTGTGTAAAGGGACTTGTGTCCATTTCTGCACCATTCTCACCCTTGTGCTCCCTTCAGACCCATTACCCTCCTCTTCTCAGTAAAGACTGAGCAGAAATACCTGTTCAATATGTCAGCTTTACTGTTGTCATCCTCCAGCGCCCATCCTCCCTCTTCAGTCTCACTACCCCTCCCTTTGTCTTTCTTTTTTCACTTATGTAACTGTAAAAGGTTTTGTCCCCTCTACCCACTGATTTTGCAATGTGTTCTTCTGTCTGAGCTTTGGCTTCCCTTACTGACCTCCCTGCCTCCCTTTGCTTCTCCTGGTACTTCTCCCTATCCCCTTCATTTCATGTCTTCCTATGGGATTAGTTCTTAAGATGACCTATAGCCAACTCTCATTTGCAGAGTAGTGTCCACCTAGTGAGTGGACTGCCTTAATCAGGGAAGCACCAGTCATTGCCACCACTCCAGCACCCCATACCTCCCACCTCCATTATCTTTCCCCACCTGTACAAGTCCTTACAACATAAGTGCCCTTTCCTCAGGATCCATGGTGTTCCAGAATGGGACCCACATATTCACAAAGGCTTAATCCCTTCCCCAGGCCCTGTATGTCAAGCTCTCCAGCTTCAAGACCCCCCATTCCAGATTTTGCCATTGCCCTATGGTTGGCCTGTCCCCAGAAACCCAAGTATTCAGGATACATTGATGTGCCAAGGCCAGCAGTATTCTTATCCATCTATCGGCAGGTGACCAGTCTGCTGTCTCTGTGCTCCCCACTCCAAAGACCATCATGAGTGGGAGTACTTGCACCTCCTCCCCCCTCATATTGGCTATTTCTCTTACCACTTGGCTCCAGAAAGCCTGAAGCATGGTACAGGACCAGAATGAATGGAAGTAAGTGCCCACAGCCACTCCACATCTCTGACACCATGCAGGCACCGCTTGGTTATACTTGTTAACTACCACAGGAGGTAGTATAGCCTGTGTATAAATTTATATGCTGCCTCCTTGTACCTATTGCACATCAGGAGTAGAGATGCAGCAAATTTTGTATCTGCTGGTGAAGTAAACACAATGTGGCCACTTCGCGTTGGCAGAGCACAGCGCGAACTGGGAACTGCAAAGTGCTCACTTCGTAATATCATTATTACTTCGCATTGCCATTATGCCTTAACATGAAGTAAGGTGACGTGACAAGTAAATAGGCAGCCCCCCACACATCACATGGCTTACAGTACTGTAAGTCACCTGCTTAACCAGGCAGGAAGAAAGTGAGTCAGAGAAGCAGTTTCACTTTCTCCTTTGCATTTGTAGAGGGAGAAGGTTTTGTGGAGTGGAGAGCAGTTTGAAGTCACTGACTGTCAGACAGTGCTTTATTGCCTTTGTGTGAAGAAAACAACAGCTTTTTTAAAAGCTATATCTTTATTTAGTTGTTGTACTGTGTTTGTGATTTTTTTTTGGTAGTGAATTATTTTTTATAAGTTTGGTTTTGTTTTGTGTGTGTGTGACTGTGTGTGTGTCAGTGTGTGTGTGTGTGTGTGTGTGTGTGTGTGTGTGTGTGGGGGACTTGTGCGGGAAGGATGGAACCTGGAGAAAGAGAGAGTCAGTGGCCCATGGGCGTGGTCAGAGGAGGGGAGTGCAGACACGTGGGGGCGGTCGTGTGATGCTGGACTGCTCCCGACTCCTGGGTTAGCTAGAAGGAAGCTAGATTTAAACACTGCCCTAGATAGATTCTGCCAGAGGCTTGGCAGAGAACACCAGGAGGAAGGAGTGCTGTGCGACTGGACTTCTCTACTGGGTCTATATTGCCCTCCTTCCCTCCCCTCCAAAGCTAGTTCTTCTTTTATAGGCACAGGATTTGATTGACAACAGAAACTTCCTGTTTGGGAGCAGGAAGTGAGTGATCACAGATCCACCAAAGACTCACCATCCTAGAATGGCAAGAGTAGCTCTCCACCCCCCCCCCAGCTACTAGAGGTCTGCCTCTGAGCAAGTAAGGGGTCTACTGAGAAATATAGGATCCTCTTATCTCAGAACAGGATGATTAGAAGCTTAGAGGGCACAGAGGCAGTAAGTAAGTAGGGAGAGAAGAAAAAAAAAACAGAGGAAAGAGTAAGGATTCCAGACAACAGTGAAGGGGCCAGAAATAAGACATGATGAGAGTGGTGCAGTGCAGTGGCTGTGGAGCAGCAGTCTTCCGGGAGACGTTCTGGAGGATGCAGCGTTGTCCAATCTGCAGGCACCTCTCTGGGCTGAGGGAGGAGGTTGCTCATCTTCAGGCTGAGTTGGCCAGGATTTGTGGGACCTCCTCTTCCATCTAGGGATCACCAGGGCCACTGCTGTTGCCTCACGGGTTGCCAAGAAAGAGGAGCAGATGGACCACAGTGGGCTCAGGGAGGGTGAGGGTGGTGGAACAGAGGTGCATCCCTCCAGCTGTATCTCTCCAAGATTCCTATGCCATTCTGGCAAAGTGTGGTTCCTCTATGGAGGCACCCACAGTGGAGACCGAGGATGATGCTGGGAACATCCACAAGGGAGACCCACAGGAGGGTGGCATGGGACCCCACAGGGGAAGGAAACAACTCCTGGTGGGGGACACCATTGTCAGGAAGGTAGAACTGGGAGAGGAAGGGGAGAGGGAGGTAAGGTGCCTGCCTGGTGCCATGGCTTGGAGAGACATGAAGTGAATCCTCAGAATCGCCAGAGCAGCTGCACAGGGGAGGGAGCTGGATGTCATTGTCCACCTAGGGACAAATGACCTGGCTAAGAAAGGGAACAAAGCAGTGCAGGAAGAGTTTGTGGAGTGGAGGGGCCTTAGACAAGTAGCATGCATGTAATCTTGGAGGTGCTGGCTGTTTATGGTGTAGGTGAGGCTAGGGTGCTCCACACCATGGAATTCAATCAGTAGTTGAAAAACTGGTGCAAAGCTCAGGGATTTGGCTTCACTGGGGACTGGGGGTCCATCTGAAGTGATGCAGACCTATACTGGCATGATAGACTGCATCTGTCCAGGAGGGGAACCAGAATCCTAAGTGATCGGTTTAAAAGCTTCATTGGCAAACATTTAAACTAGCCAAGGGGGGAAAGCACTGGAAAGGAGCAGGGAAATCCTAGACCCCCCAAAAAGTCAGGGTAGTAAGTGAGGTAAACACCAACATAGAGATGTCACTAGGAAGAAGGGCAGGTGTAAATGGAGAAAGTGACAAAGGCAATAAGGACAGGGATGGGGCAAAAAGCAGTAAGGCCATCAGGAAATGAAGGGTAATGAGTACCAATGCCTGTAGTCTGGGCAACAAGCTCCCTGAACTGGTGGCCTTGATGAAAGAGGGATGCCTGAATATCATAGTAGTCACAGAAACATGGTACACAGAAAACCATGACTGGGATGTTAACATACCAGGGTACATAACCTACAGGAGGGACAGGGAGGGGGAGAAGGGGGGGAGGAGTAGCTGTCTATGTAAAGGAAGGGATAAAAGCAGCTGAACAAAAGAGTAAACAGGAAGGAGAGGAGGCACTGTGGGTCACCTTAGAGACTGGAAATGGCACCACAATCCACACAGGGGTTATATATAGACCCCCATGTCAGGGGGAGGGAATGGACAAGGATATGATAGAAGACATTCTTTGGATGGCAGAGAAAGGGGAAAGACTGTTGATATCTGAATATGCCTGATGTTAACTGTAGCACATTTGCTGCAGCCACATCCAAGAGCACAGCCATTCTCGATGCCCTACAGGTGGCATGCCTCAGACAGCTAGTTTCAGAACCCACTCATGAGGGAGCAATCTTAGACCTAGTACTCTCAAATGGGGACAGTGAGCGGATCTCAGATCTAGAAGTGGGTTGCCATCTGGGAACAAGTGACCATCAAACAGTGTGGTTCACAATAAACTCAACTAAAGAGTCAAGCCATACAAAAGTGAGGGTACTGGATTTCAGGAGGGATGACTTTGACCAGATGGGACAGTGCCTTAGAAAAGCACTAGCAAACAGGCTAGAAGGAAGGGTGGAGTAACAATGGGGAAACATCAAAACTGCCATCACAGAAGCAACAAGCCTTAGTGTGAAGCAAATAAACAAATCAAAATGAAAAAAAAGCCACTATGGTTCTCAAAAGAGGTGGCGGGGAAAGTCAGGGAGAAAATGATAGCATTCAGAAAGTATAAGGAAACACAGAAGGAGCAGGATAGAGAGCTGTACCAGTTAAGGCAGAAGGAAGCAGGGAGGGAAGTCAGAATAGCAAAGGCCCAAACTGTGGAAAAGATAGCCAACTCGGTTAAGAAGGGGGATAAAACCTTTTATAGGTACATCACCGAGCATAGAAAGACAAAGGGAGGGACAGTGAGGCTGAAAAGAATGGACGGTGGGTGGGAAGAGAGGGACAGTGAAAAAACAGGGATACTGAATGAATATTTCTGCTCAGTATTGACAAAAGAGGAGGAGGAGGGGGAGGTGCTTAATCCAATTAACAGAAGCACTCTTGATAGGGGGGGTTGATCCCTGTCCTTTCACAGAAAGGGTTCTGAAAGAACTCCTAAAACTGAAGGAGTACAAAGCAATGGGGTCTGATGGAATTCACCCCAGAATTCTAAATGAATTAAGGGGAGAAATAGTGAAACCACTGACTACCCTTTTTAACAAATCATGGGAGGATGGTATGGCACCTGAGGGCTGGAGGAAGGTGGATGTGATTCCCCTTCACAAAAGTGGGACCAAGACAGAGGCAGGAAACTACAGACCTGTCAGTTTGACCTCTGTGTTAGGGAAAGCGATGGAATCACTTCTAAAGGAAAAAATTGTTGAGTATCTAGAGACCAGTGGGGCATAGGACCCAAGGCAGCATGGGTTCACAGTGGGAAGGTCATATCAGACAAATCTAATTGATTTCCTTGACTGGGTGACCAAAGTAGTAGACCAGGGAGGGGCTGTGGACATGGCCTACCTTGACTTTAGCAAGGCATTTGACACAGTCCCACACAAAAGATTAATAGTCAAATTAACCAGCCTGGTAGTGGGTCCCAAGGTGGTAGACTGGGTAAAACATTGGCTGGAAACAGAACACAGAAGGTTATTGTAAATGGAGTCCACTCTGAAGAAAGAGGGGTTACTAGTGGGGTACCGCAGGGTTCAGTACTGGGTCCAGTCCCTTTTATTGTCTTTATAAGTGACATTGCAGAGGAACTGGAAGGAAAAGTATGCCTCTTTGCAGATGACACAAAGATCTGCAACAGGGCTGATACACAAGTAGGTGTGGAAAAGATGAGAAGGGACTTGGCAAGGTTGGAGGAATGGTCAGAAGTATGGCAGCTGGGATTCAATGCAAAGAAGTACAAAAAAATGCACCTGGGAAACAAAAACCCAGGAGAAGATTACACAGTGGGGGGGGAGGTAGTAACAACAACAAAAATGGAAAGGGACCTGTGGGTAATCATATTAGATGACCTTAAGGTTAGCAAGCAATGTGAGAAGGCAGTAGGCAGGGCTGGGATATACTGGGATGTATAGGGAGAAGCATCATCAGCAGAAAACAGGAAGTTGATATCCCTCTGTACAGACAGTTGGTGAGACCCCATCGGGGGAGTACTCCATCCAGTTCTGGAGACCCCATCTCCGAAAGGACATAGACAGGATAGAGGCAGTCCAGAGGAGGGCAACTAAAATGGTGCAGAGTCTGCAAGAAAAGCCATACGAGGAGAGACTAAAGGAGCTTAATATGTATACCCTTGATCAAAGGAGGGAGAGGGGGGACATGATAGAAACTTTTAAGCACCTCAATGGAATCAACAAAGTCCAAGAGGGTAGCATCTTTCAGAAAAAGAGATGTACAAGAACAAGGGAACACAATTAAAAGATAGAGGTGGGGTGGTTCAGGGGCAATGTGAGGAAGTATTTTTTCACAGAGATGGTGGTGGACATATGGAACTGCCTTCCTGAGGTGGTTGTGGGGTCTAAAACTGTGGAAGAATTCAAGAATATATGGGACAGACATAAGGCAATTCTTGTGGGGAGTAAGAAGAAATAGGCTGTTGGTTAACTAAGATCTGCAGCTTATCCTGTAGGCAGAGAAATGGGCAGACTAGGTGGGCCAAGTGGTCCTTATGTGCCATCAATGTCTATGTTTCTATGTTTCTATCTCCCCCCAGTGGAAGCAACAGCAGCAGCAGCAGCACCAGTGCCACCGGTGGCTGCTGTTAATCCACCTTCTCCGCCACTACCACCACTACCGATAGCAGCTGTAGGGGCTCCAGCAGCACCCCCTCCACCACCTCCACAGCTGGAGGAGGTGCCCCTGGAAAACATAGGTGGTGCAAGGACTGTGTCTGGTTCCCCCCCGCCGCTCCCCATTGTGGGAGATTTTTAACTCTGTGGGGGGAGATAGCACAGTCATGGTGTGCCATCTGTGTGGTGTACTGGTGTACCGTGGCCCCTGGGGACACATTTGGGGACCAGTGGCCAACGCACCCACATGCTGAACCACCAGAAGGCGGAGTGGCAGGCTGCCATGGAAGGGGCCAGGTACCCACCTGCTGGCCCTTCTGTGGCACTGGCCGAGGGTGCTGCTGGGGTAGACGTTCTGCCTCACTGCCACAGCAGGATAAGGGCCAGTACAACAGCTGCACCACCACAACCACCTCTGCCACCACAGCCACCAGCACCACCCTCTCCACCACCACCTCTACCTGGATTTCTACCTGCAGTGGACCCCGCCACAGTTCCTGCAACAGAGGCCGACATCACCCTGGTGTGGGCGACCCTGGAGGAGAATAATCAGAGGGTCGGTACTTTGCAGCAGCAGGTCAACACCTGCTGCTGGACCACCACGGCATCCCACGGCCACATTCAGGGATTGTTTTCTGGACCCCCACCCCATTATTGTGTTTTACTGTTTTGTGTGTTTTTTCTTTGTTGTTTAATAATACACATTTTCCCTTCCAGGGGAATATTTCTTGCTCCACATAGTGCAGTACATTTCTGTGAAAACCGCCTATAATTTCATTATAGTGTGTCATGTGACAGAGGACTTCCTGTTCTGAAAAGCTGCCCACACATTCTGCCCCCCTTCTCAGCAACGTTAGGATGTGATTCCAGGGAGAGCACGGGTGTGTGCTCCATTACAGTGAATGTCCAATTGTCTGGCAGCTTTCCAAATGTTTCTTTATGTTATAATGGTCAGTTTGTGGTGAAACGCATGGGCACGTTTCCAGTAAGAAGAGCCTTGTTAGTGGAAACGTTCCCACATTTCACCACAAAATGAACCTTATAATGTAACAAAACATTGGGATAACTACCAAACATTCACTTTAGTGGAACATGCACCTGCGCCCCCCCTGGCATCATGTTATAACATTGCTGAGAAAGGGGGGCAGAATGTGGGAGGCTTTTCTGAACAGGAATTCCTCCGTCATGTGACACTCTGTAATGAAATTATGGGCGGTTTTCTCAGAAATGTATTACACTATGTGGAGCAAGAAATATTCCACTGGAAGTAAGGTGCCCACATATTAGATTATGTGCATCACCATAACCATGTAACATTTATTTATTTAGTTTTTGTTGACCGGGTAAGTGCACTAGACAAATCCTGCCTATTTTCAGGCACGACCCGGGGGAGGGGTGAATCTCTGTAAAGCAGCAGTGCAACAATCTGTTGAGAACTCTGGCCTATATTTTTTTAATGCTATGTTACAACTTTCTTTACTTACACCCTGAGTGGAATGATGTGAGAATTTCCAGTAGCTGAGTCTACTATACTACCTTTTTTCATGTGTGAAATAAAGAAAGGAGCATTCTTTTTAAACTGGTGCTGACCAGGTCTTTGTCATTGTTTTCCTCTGCTTTTCTCCATCACATCAGTTAGTTGTATATATCACTTCTGTTGTAAATTAACAGTTATGCAGCCGGCAGTGTTTTATGACACTACAGAACAATATTTATTGAAAAGCAGCTGAAAATAAATACAAACCTGGACAGAACAATTTTGAAAGGCGTGCTCATTTTTTTTTCATACATGTAAAAAGTAGTCAACTAAGTAAAGCAGACAGAAATTGTGAAAAGAAGCGTATCATTCAAGTCACGACTCAGAGGTAACTAGTGGCTGTGGCAATGTAAAGAAGTATAAAAAAGTACAGTTCAAAATTGTCATGACACACTTGCAATGCTGCTTTAATTGATAATGTCAGTATGACATCATGAGTTCACAACAATCACACAACACACAAAATGCATCCCCAGAATTAATGGCACACTCAGTCATGCCTTGTGTGCAGAAAATTGACAAGTGGGAACACAGTGAAATGGGAGTGTTTCAGCACATACGAGGTCCCCCAGAATTAATGGGTCTCTCAGTCATGTGCGCAGTGGTGGTATAGAGTCCCCAGATTTTTTCTGCATGCCCAGAATACACCCTCCTTGTGTCTAGAAAGTTGACAAGTAGTAATACAATGAAATGGGAGTGTTTCAGCACATACAAAGTCCCCCAGAATTAATGGCACACTCAGTCATGCACGCAGTGGTGGCACGGAGTCCCCCAGATTTTTTCTGCATGCCCAAAATGCATACTCCTTGTGTCCAGAAATTTGACAAGTGGTAACACAGTGAAAAGGGAATGTTTCAGCACATACAAAGTCCCCCAGAATTCATGGCACACTCAGTCATGTACGCAGTGGTGGCACAGAGTACCCAGATTTTTTCTGCATGCCCAAAATGCATCCTCCTTGTGTCTAGAAAATTGACAAGTGGTAACACAGTGAAATGGGAGTGTTTCAGCATATACGAAGTCCCCCAGAATTAATGGTACTCTCAGTCATGTGCTCAGTGGTAGCACAGAGTGCCCAGATTTTTTTCTGCATGCCCAAAATGCATCCTCCTTGTGTCCAGAAAATTGGCAAGTGGTAACACAGTGAAATGAGAGTGTTCCAGCACATACAAAGTCCCCCAGAATAAAATGATGACCATGAGCATCCTGTTGCTGGTCCAATGTGTTCTGTGAGGTGGTTCGAGCAAATGCAATGTGATCATCTCAACATGATGGAAGGGTGCCTTTTGGCTGGTCACTAATAGTAGCCTTGGTGAGTAGATATATATAGATATATGTTTGTGTATTTTGTAGGTGAGGAGGGTGGTTGACATGGACATGTACTCATGGTATTGTTCTGTATCACAGGTCTCAGAAATTGTTGGTGTGCACATTGCAGTGCTCAATGAGATTTTTTTGCATTGAAATTGGAAATGGATAACTCTCATGCACATGAAGGTAAGTATTTATTTTGGAGGGGTTGGGGGAATCATATTTGCAGGTTTGTCTTTAATGGTTTCTTATTCTGTTACTTCTTTGCAGATTTCATCTGCATCCTTCTGGAGTCCGGTTGTTAATGATGGTCATGGTCATCTAATGAAATGACTTCTGCGTGTTGCATGTGTGCCCAAGCCCAGGGGATGAGGGGTGCCTGATGTTGAAGAACTTTTTTGGATTAGGCCACTTTGATAGAACAACAAAGCATGTTGATTAAAAAAAAAAAAAGAAATGAATGACTTCTTAAACTTAATTGCTATTTGTCCCTCCCTGATTCTCAATCTCAAGTCAAGTTACATTTCAAACCCACATCTTGTCAACTAACACAACCTGTGTGCAATATTTGCTGCAGTCTTTCCAAAACAATGTAATGGATGAAACAAAATCTTCATACTTACCAGAATGGATTTCACATGGATATTCCATAGGTTCCTCTCTGTTCGGTACAGTTGCAGGACCGCTCCCACCGAGTTTTAGCGATGGAGACTTTTTTTGTTAACCTGTAAAAAAAACAAAATAAGAGTACTGTATGTGTTTTACCATTGCAGCTCTGAAAAGCTACAGAAAACAAAACGTACAACTAAAGGAAGTGAAACAACATAACAAACCTGAGTACACATACTCACTTTATGGTTTAAATAGTAAGAAGTTTTGTGTCTCTGGCTGATGGATGTGGTGATCTGGACAGACTCATGCTCAGTGGTGGCATTGGCTAACATCAGTGCCAGTGGTGGTGGTCCGGGGTCAGACAGACTCATGCTCAGTGGTGGCAGTGGCTTACATCAGTCCCAGCGGTGGTGGTCCAGGGGTCAGACAGACTCATGCTCAGTGGTGGCAGTGGCTAACATCAGTCCTGGTGGTGGTAGTGGTGGTCCGGGGTGGCACACCGCCTTTTAACAACTTCAGTTAAAACCTGCCAACATCAACCACATCACCATCCTCATAAAGAAAGCTTACCTCACAGTCATCTATGTCTGAAGTCTGACCACTGGGAAATTCTTTCTCCATTGTGTCGTCATCTACATCAGTGGTGTGCCATTTCAGGCAGCCAGTGCCAGTGCCACCAGGATGGTCCATTTCCACATCACCAAAACCACCATGACTAGGCCGGGGTACAAATACCAAGGTTGCAGTCTGTGTTGGTGTGCCTCTCATTCATTTTAATGAATGTTAGCAAACTAACATTTGCAGGGGACAGGTTTGTCTGACGATCCCTGACTTTTGCACCTGCTGAGCTGAATACCCTCTCAACACTTACACGGGAGGGTGGGGCATGAGAGGTACTTCAGTGCCACTGCAGTCAGCTCTGGCCATTCACTGACCTTTCCACTCCAGTACAAAAGAGGATCTTCAGTTATTGTCATATGCCTGTTTCCAGACAAATATAACTCAACCATTCTTGGAGCCACACTAAGTCCAGTTGTTGATGCATCATCCTGTTCTCCTGAATCATTTATTTCACAAATACCCACTTGGGACAAAGCTTCCCAAAGCAGGTTGACACCAGCCAATTTGGATGACAGACCACCTGGAACTGCTGTCCCCATCCCCTTGCAGGATATGCTTGATAGTCCTACAGGTACACCTTCAGCCAGATTATGCTGCTGAGGTTTGCTGACCTTGGCACGTGACTTCTGTGCCTCATGAACCAAGCTCACCAGTTGACCACTGATATTTTTTACCTATTCAGGCCCTCCCTCCAGTACTGATGCAATTCCACGTTTGTATCGTGGGTCCAGCATTGTTGCTATGGCAAAGTTGTCACTACTCTGAATGCTCACAGTGTAACGATTCTGGTTGAATACTGTCAGCATGTGTTGCAGCAACATACTGCTACTACCATCTCCGGCACAATCAAGGCCATGCTGTACATTCACCAATGTCTGCCTCAGTACCCGCAAAAGTGGAATTTATTGGTTAATGGAGGCAGACTCACCACTCACTGCCTATGTGGCATGTTCAAAGGGCCACAAAATTATTATTACAGAGTCCATGAGGTGCCACTATTCAGTCATCATAGACATGGAGGCCCCGGAACTGTCACGGCTAGTGTGCATCACAAGATATTATGAGATGGCTTTGTATTGTTTATACAACCTCTCTGACATGAATAAAGTGGAGTTCCATTGGGTGACAACTTCCAGCTTCAAGCGTTGCTGAGGCAGGATGTTTTGTATCTGCAACTGCCATAATTGGTCACGGGCCTTTCTAGATCTTGAAAGTGAGAGCAGATATGTCGTGCAATGGTCAGCATTTTCTTTACATCAGGGTGCTGCAGAAACTCCTGCATCACAAGATTTAAACAGTGGGCCATGCATGGAACGTGAAAAAAACACCATTTGTAATGCATTTCACCATATTTGAACCATTGTCACTTGATATGAACCCAGCTCTCAGACATATGGTTTAGCCATTTGTCAATTTCAGTCAGTACCACGTCGAACGTGTTCTCACCAGTGTGTGAACAGGTCACATTGTGCATAGCAATCGTTGCATGCTGTTGAATTCCTGGAAGATTGCTACCATGACAGTCCACCTTGCTGCACTGATTATTCACACTACCAACACCACAAACTACCGCTGGCCCCTGCACCTAGTGTGCAGTTATACACAAATATGAACTCCCTGCTGTTTTGCCCCTTGTGCACATATCCATACTTAAATGGATGAATGGAGAGGAGGAATGTTAAAGGTATGTCTTACTGAGTTGGACACAGTGTGAAACGACACGGGGACAGCATTGGTAGAAAAGTATGTCCTGGATGGAACTTTCCATTTTGGACAGGCACGTGCAGCAAACTGCCAGAACCCAGAATTCTCCACAAAGGAGAAGGGCAGAAGATCAATTACCAGCATTTCCGCTACAGCAGCATTAAGTTCACATGACACTGTATGATTCTGGGGGTACTTCAGCTTATGCGTAAAAACACTCTGTAACGTGGGCTCACTTAATTTTTTTTACAGGGGGTGTGACCACAAATGGTTGTGCTCTGTGATGAATGGCATTGGCAGGGGGTGGAGTGTGGACGTTTAATGAAGACGGTTGCACAGGTGATGATGACAAACCCAGAAATTATGTTCTTTTTCCAGATTTGCCAACTGGAGTTGATGTACTACTTGCACTAGACATACTTCATTCACCACCACCACCACCAAAACTGCTACTCTCACCAGCACTGGACAACATTTCAAAGTCATTATGGTCCTCCACCTCATCATGCCTGTAGTAATCCTCTGCTCTTATTACCTCAGTAGTGCACAGATTTAATTTACTACTGGACTTAACAGTCATGGAACGGGATAACATGCTCGCTATGGTTGCCGGTGATGAGGGTGAATGCCCCAATGTGGTATTAGCTGCCAGCTTGTGCTGGGTCCACAGTGCCCAGTGCCTATTCTTAAGATGTGTATGCTGTCCTCCTATGCCCAGATGACTCCCCTTTTTACCTCGACTCACACGCACATGGCAAACCTGGCAGATTGCAACTGACTCATCATTTGCATCTTGAACACAAAAATCCCAAACAAGGGATTGTGATGCTCTGCTTTTAACATGTCCATGATGTGGCTTTTTTAAGTCTGTTATTTTAAGCACTGAAGTGGGGAGGGGGGCACATGATGTTTCGGGCATTGCACACCTGGACTGCAACTGACCACCACGACTACCTATCATATTTATTACTGGCTCATCATCATCAACTGAAACCAGTAAATCACAAGATTTTACGGGGGGGGGGGTGTTCCTGCAAACAGATTCAGACACAGCCACTTTGAATTTCTTTTTCTCCAGTTCCCAACTGGGGTCAATCACATCATCATCATATTCATCAACGTCACACACATCCACATTTTCTGCTTGGATGCTAGCATGTGGACTGCATGTTGCAACAACAGCAATACCATCGTCATTATCACATTCATCATCAGCATCTACACCACCACCATCACCTGCTATTTTTTCACCACACTGTGAATCACTGCATGGAAAATGTGTGACATTAACTGCCATGGTGGATGGAATATCACATTGTATGCTATCGTTGACATGATTATCAGAATCCTCAGGTTCAGTTACTGGGATGTTACTGGGAAGTATGACATCATCTACGCTGCCACTCACTTGCACTGCTTCACACGCAATATTTTTGGAAATGGTATAATGGTTGGTATTCAATCTTGATGCACCAATGCTAATACTACAACCACCACTAACACCAGTAACACTAACACCACCGGCTGGGAAAACGTCATCTCCTCCAACTATGAGTGAAGCTACTGATTGGGCTGTAAAAAACATTGCAGAAGAAATACCTTTCCTCACATCAGCAATGCACTTCTGCATCTGCGTACTACCATGCCCACAGACTATCTTACTGCCAACATTGCCATGGTGAGAAACAGCTTTGCTTGCACGTCTCTTTGCAGGCATTTTGGGGGGTCAAAAACAATATTATAACCAAATTTAGGTTCTGATACGGTCACTCTCTGATTGGGGGGACGCTGGATGTGAAGCCAAAAAAAACAACTGTAGCTCCAGCAACAGATAAGAGAATAGTCTGTTATGCAATGAAAACAACTTCAGTAACCAGTGGTGCTGATGAGGTCACAAAAACAATCCAATCTGGAACAAAATTCCTTTTGCTGGTGGGGGTGGAGGGGAGCATTGACTGCAGATTTTTACGGCAATACAAGCAGCAAAACAAAGAACAGATACCACGATCACAGTACAAAATCAGGCAGCTGCAGTGGATGGCAGGTTCACACTGCTGCGCCTGCAATTACGCTAGTCTGTGGCACAATAAAAGGTGTATTATTTGATGTCACGCAACAACACACAAACTAACACACACACAGAACAGTTTGTCTAGAATGCTGAATAAGTAATGCGTAGCAAATTCAAAAGTTCAGTAATATGCCACGTATTGTAATGTAAACAACCTGAAATTATGAACTGCTGCACCAGATCCACACAACACACAATCAGCAAGAAAATGTCAACAATTCCTGACAATATTACTGTATGTACATTAACACAGTCAGTTATATAACAAAAATATAACCAAAAAACAAATAAATCACTATTTCTCCAACTTAAATCTACCTACACCACAGATAAGCCCCTCCCCCAAAGCACACGTTCACTGTCTTTCACTACACACACTCAGTGTTGTGCATTGACATTCAAAATCCACACAAAAACAAAAATGCTCGATGATAAGAGCAGAGGAGGGTTTCCTACAATCGATGAACTAAAAGTTTGAGCCCCCCAAAAAATGCAAAAAACACTTTTTTAACAGCTTTTAGAAGGTTTCAATCACAGACAGCTCTCAGAGCACACTGTCTCCTACTCCTTCCTACACATACTACTCTGAACTGAGGCTGTGCAGATCAATATAGAGCCCATGTGACCTGAAATACCATGAATCACTGCAAAATTCACCTTTGGAGCTCAGAAAACAAGGCAGTGAGGCAAAGTGCATTGTTCTCAATGCACTTCACCTTAAAATTTGGTGGAGTAGTGGTATGGGAAGGAGGAGTAATGCAAAGTCATTATTTCCAATGGACTTCACATTACTCTTTATAATGCAAAGTACTCCGTTTCGCGTTGTGGAGCACTCCACAAATCCGCCTTTGCTCCGCGAATCACTTCGCCCACCACTAATCAGGAGCCCCTGGTGTGTATCCTTAAGTTGTTGCCATTGCTCCTCTGATAAGGACAGTCCCAAATACCTTTCCCATAAATCTTTCACTTTCCTAGTTCTGTCTGGGTGTTGCTTCCTCACAATCTGAACCACCCTCCTAATAGCACCCTTAGGCTCAACCTTAGCTGGCTCCAACAGGGCTTCTATCTCCTGCATGCATGAGTCAGGCTTCCTGTGCTTCTCATTATCCTGGATTTAAGTCCTGGCCTGGAAATACCTAAACAAGTGTGTAGCTGGCACTCTGAGCCCCTCTCTCAGCTCTACAAATGAATAAATGTGTCCCCTCACCCTCAAGTCATTTAGGCACTGGATTCCCCCCTTCTCCCACATATGAAATGCTGGGTCACCCATCCCTGGTAGGAAGAGTGGATTACCCAGCAATGGGATCACATACATCTCCCCCCCCCGATGTCCACCCTTTTTCTTGATTTGCCCCCAGCTTTCCAATATACCTCCCAGTAGGATATTCTGTTGTCCCTGTTTTAGATAGATCCTTCTGCCCTATTTGGCTAACAGGGCAGACAAGCGCACCTCATAGTTTGCCTCCTCCAGGTACAACCAGCTCGCTTCTCTACTCCAATATACTCAATCTCTAATCACCATTAGCTGTGCCACCAAGAAGTAAATTTTCATATCCGGGTAATTAAGTCTGCCCTTACTCCTATCTGTCTTAAACCTATCTAGGCTAGCCCTAGGTATTTTCCCCTTCCATATGAAATGCGAACATGCCCTTTCAAATCTCCTATTTTCCCGCTCTGTTAGACCAATTGGCAGCATCTGCACAGTATATAATACTTTAGGTAGGATATTCATTTTTATTAACTTAATATGTCCTAACCGTGATATGGGAAGGGCCTTACATCTACTCAAGTCCTCTAATACAGATTTCACAAGTGGGGTATAATTTAGTCTATAGAGGTAGTTGAGATCTTTCCCAGTCCTGATGCCCAAATATTTAGAGGCAACACCCACCTTTTGTAAGCCCCAGGTGTTACTGACCCCATCCCCCCATGTCCTAAAAACATAACATCGGATTTCCCTAGATTAAGTTTATACCCAGAGAAACTTACAAATTGAGAGATAGTTTCCACTAGCACTGGCATTGATCTCAAGAAGTCCCTGATATATAATATATCATTGGCATACAATGTGACCTTATGTTGCTGCTTACTCTTTCCCTCTATCCCTAGTATTTTTGGGTCTTCTCTTATAGCAATGGCTAGTGGTTCAACCGCCATTGCAAACAAGAGCGGCCAAAGGGGTCATCCCTGCCTGGTGCCTCTGTGCAGGGAGAACTGATCTGACAATTCCCCATTTACTAACATCATGGCCCTGGGCACCTCATATAGGGCTCCAACCATCTTGACATAGTCCTCCCCTAGGCCAAACTGTTGCAGCACTTCAAATAAGTATGGCCATTCGATCCTGTCAAACACCTTCTCTCCATCCATTTACAGGATCGCCATCCCTCCCTGGAGGTGAGAAGCGCACTTGACCACATTAAGGACTTTCCTCATGTTATGGTAGGAGCGTCTCCCTTTTATGAAGCCTGTTTGGTCTGGGTGTATTATTCCTTGCAATAAGCACTCCAGCCTAGTAGCCAGAATCTTGGTGTAAATCTTGGCATCACAGTTTAGGAGGGAGATGGGTCTAAATGATGCACACTCATTTAGGTCCTTCCCTGGCTTTGGTATCAAACACACTACTGCTCTACTAGCTGTTGGGACAGGCCCCTACCTTCTTGCACCTCTTTAAACAGTCCCCATAACACCTCCTGCATCTCATTTTTGACCGTTATATAATATTCTGCCAGTAGGCCATCAGGGCTACAGGCCATCCCAGCCTTCAGGGTTCCTGTTGCTCTGCCAATTTCATCCTTCGTTATCTCTTGGCCCAGGACTTTTTGTTGTTGTACTGTAAGCTACGGTATTTTACACTATCTAAAAATCCCCTCATCGCTCCTTCCTTTCCACCTCCTTCTGCCTGATATTACTTCTCTTAATATTCCTGGAATACTCTCCTGATTTCCTTGTATTTAGCGACAATTTGGCCTTGAGCATTTTTAATCCTCACTATATGTGACGTACCCCTTCTACCCCTGACCAGGTTTACCAGCAGCTGGCCCGCTTTATTGACCCACTTGTATATCCTCTGTTTCATATAGAACAATCTTTTCTGAGCCTCATCTAGCAATATAGAATTCAATGCTTCCCTACTTACCCCTAATACCCAAAGCACATCCTCCCCCCCTTTCCCTATGGGCCGCTTTACCCTCCAGTTCCCTTATTTTCATCTGAATAGCTCTCTGCTGTGCCGGCCTATCTTTTCTGTACCTGGCCATATACCCAATGAGAGCACCCTGTATATACACTTTACTGGCATCCCACAAAAGTTGTTTAGATGGGGCGGATGCAGTATTGGTCTCCAGGTAAAATTTAAATTGATCTTTTAGGAATTGTTGAAACTCCTGCGAACTCAGAATATATGTGGAAAATTTCCAGGAAGCTCCATCGCTCCCTTCCCCCTGTATCCTAAAGGTCGCTGTAACCGCTGCATGGTCTGAGAGTTGGATAGGGCCGTAATCCACTTTCCACAGTCTCTCATACCACTTCATGGTCACATAAATGTGGTCTATCCTGGACCATATCTTGTGTGGGTTAGAGTAAAAAGTAAACTCTTTTATATGGGGGTTTGCAGTTCTCCACACATCAACCATTTCCAACTCCACAATCCCCTTCCTCCAATTACTGAGGCAGAGGTCTCTCCTCCCTCTACCCATTGAGTGATCCAGGGCCACATCCGGTGTGCAGTTAAAGTCCCCCCCCACCATAATATGGTTATCAAATTGCTCGTTCACCAAAATATCTAATATTTTACTGAAAAACTCGGGATCTAAATTGATTGGTGCATAGATGCCGACATCCCATGAAGAGTTCCAGACACAAATATATATCTGCCCTCTTTGGGGTCAGCAACAATTTTTGTAAACTGAAACGGCATATTTTTGTGGATTAACACTGCTACACCCCTCTTATTGGGAATTAAAGGAGGAGGAGTAACATGCACCCACCCACTCCCTCTTAAGTTTTCCGTGTTCCACTTGTGTTAAGTGAGTTTCCTGCAACAAGGCAACTTGCACATGCACCCTATGAAGTGCAGTCAAAACGGCATTCCTTTTAATCAGAAAGGAGAAACCCCGTACATTCCAAGATTGTATAACCATTTCAGTTGTAGCCCCCATTTTGTTTGATTTGATCTCCCATCCGCCACAATGTATACAGTCATCTCTGACTTTCTTCCCGTAGTTCCATCCCTAGTATAAAACATACGGTAAAATGGACCTGTTGAGAACACATAACATTTAACTAACTTCCCCACCCTGACAATACAAAACATGTACCCCCCAACTGTAACTCTGTATATTCACAACAAAACTTTCCCTTAGCGGGTCCCTCCCCATACCCCCAACCACCCCAATTGTCTGCCATCAGTACCACACAAGGCTATATATAACCCACCATCTGCTATTCAACAGTTGGCCCCCTGAGCTCCCCATAGTTCAAATCTTCATTTCCAGCATCAACTTTAAACATCAAACTTTTTAATTGATAACACATTTCCCACTATACATTCCCTTCCAACGCCCCACCCAGTAAAGAGGAAAGTGCTGTTTAAATTCAGCAGTAAACCATAAATTCCACCCCCCCATCACTCTAACACTCTATCTCTTCTGATCCCTGGCAGCATTTTATAACATATGACATCCCTCTGTGCCCATCTCTGTGTTACAATCCCCATTCTGTTATGAAATCCCCATTTCACTCACATTCAGTCGAGGCATATTCAAACACCTTCATAACCCATTATCTCCCTCCCATTCCTCTAAGTGGCCTCCCCCGCTCCTACCCATTCTACCTCCACTTGGTGTTCCTTGGTTCCAGACCTAGAGAAGGAGCCAGTGGCAAAAGCCACGTGAAAGCAAAAGTAAAATACGTCGGCTTCGACCACTGAGACCCCCACCCCCGGCCTACCTTTAGTCATGTTCAGATCAATGCCTCCTCAAGCTTCAAGCCTTCCAGGGTGAAAAAGTCCACCAGTGTTCAGTCTTTTCCCATGCTATTGAGGAGTGGTAGCTGCAGTAAGCCCGCAAGATTCACTTCGGGGAGTCCCAAGTCAGCAGATATACTTCCACCACCACTCAAAGAGAGAGAGAGTTGTTTCTACTCCAGGGGTACTCAAAGTCCACATTGAGACATTGAGGCACAGAGAAATAGCAGCCACACAAATGCTGCAGGCAAGCACCCACAAGAGTCACTGCCTGCTTAACATCTTTTTACTACCCTCCTCACCACACTTTCTTCTTAAGCTCCTCCACAAATTTCTTTGCCTTTTCCACCTACCAAAATGAATAGGTGCCCCACTTGTGCCAAATTTTGAGGGTCGCTGGGTAAATGAGGACGTTTTCAATGTGCATCTCTCTTAATTGCACCGTGGTTGCATTATAAGCCCTCCGTTTTTTAAGCAGCCTTGAAGAGTAGTCTTGAGTGATAATTAACCTGGCCCGATCATGCTGTAGCAGTTGCTTTTGACGGTAGGCACGGAGCACTTCTTCTCGATCCTAGAAATTGTGATATCTGATGATAATATTGCAGGGAGGAAAGCCCACAGCCAGCTTGGGTGCCACTGCCCGATGGGTGCGCTCTATTTTGTGTTTGCTTCCTTTCGGTTGAATGCCCAATAGCCTCAGAATTTGCTCCACACAAAATCTGAGCACATCGGGGCCCTCTTGACCTTCAGGGAGGCCTCTCATCCACAGGTTGAGCCTGTGATGATAATTTTCTTGATAGTCGAAGGCCTCCCTTTGAGGTCTTCTACTTCTTTCTCCAGAGTTGCCACACAGTCTGGCAACTGATGCAGGGTGTCCTCCACTCTCGAAGTATGCTCCTCCACTTCTGACAGCTGTTCACCATATGAAACTCTCTTGTCCAAGACTTCCTGCATTTTGGTTTCTATGTTATTTTCCATCTTCTCTAGTGGAGGGTTCAGGGCTGCTAGAACTTGCTTTGTGACTTCCCGATGCAGAACCGCATTTTCTGCCACGGAGAAAGAGTTGGTGCCTGGAGCTTCCAGGTTAGGCTCCGCTGTTGAATTCCTGCTATTGTTTCTGCCATTTCTAGTGTTTTTATTTGCTGCATTTCAAAGATATTCATCCATGGCTGGTTATTAAAGCAGGATCTCTTGGTTTTGTCTCTGAGGGACTTAGGAAATGTGTTAATTTAATTGCAATAAATCTCCTAGGTCAGGAGCTCAAGGAGATCGTGTCTGCTTTGCTAGCTGCTCATTAGCGCCCCCCCCCCTTCAAGCAATTAGAACCAGTCACAAATACACCACTTGCAAGTAAGGTTAAAGACAGTGTTCAGTAAGCAGCACTTCTAAAATAGCAAACTGACTAATCAGTAACAGATATAGCTAGTGGGGTGATAACAGCATTCAGAGGCAAAACAGAGAAAAGCAGCATAACCAGTAAAAATATAAGGCAAGGCAATCAAAGTATACGCAGTTAAGGCAATCAAAACATGGAGGATATCATAAATATAACAATTAAGGCAGTTGAAAATTGGACCCTAACTAAGGCTTTTTGAAAGCTGTAGGGACTGATCTAGATTGCACAGCCTGGCTTAGAGCAGCAACCAATGGCAGCCCCGGGACTCACAGGTTGACGAATCAGATCCCTGGGCAGTCTAGTTATCAGCCAATGGGGGAGGAAGCCACACCGGAGTTCAAGCAGCAGAGGGAGTGAGCGTACCTTCATTGAGGAGCCAGGCAGTGGAGCATGGGTGGTGGCTAAGGAGAATACAGTGGCCTGAGAAGGAAGGTGCAGCCACTTCCAGTTACGGTGCCCAGGAGCAGAGGGATCCTCCTTGATTGAGGAGCCGGGCAGTGGAGCGTGGATGGCAGCTAAGGTGAATACCATGGCCCGAGAAGGAAGGGCGCAGCTGCTTCTGGCTACGGTGCCAGGGAGAAGAGGGATCCTCCTTGATTGAGGAGCCAGGTAGTAGAGCGTGGGTGGCAGCTAAGGTGAATGTCACAGCCCAAGAAGGAAGTGCACAGCTGCTTATGACTACAGTGCCCAGGAGCAGAGGGATCCTCATTGATTGATTAGCTGGGCAGTTCCGAATTCTGTCTAGTATGCCAGAGATCTGGTTGACCAACTCTGCTACGCAGTCGTGCAACCCCATGGAGAATTTGCCCAGTGGGATTAGACAGAGGAGGAACAAGAAAGCAGCAAAGAACAAGACACAAAACCCATCCCAGTAGCAGGAGGTTATAATGGCTCAGGCAAAGGAGATGATCAAGCAGCTATTGATGATGTTGAACAAGGCAAAAAAATGGTTGAAGCCAGCAGGAGGAGAGAAAGCAGGTGGCCACCAGCAAGCCCAAGAATAGGGAGAGTCAGGCGGAGAAGCAAGCAGGCCGGGAGGAGGTACCAGAGAAAGGTAAACTGGTTCAGAATGTGCAAGGTAAGGTGGATGAGGCTTCCCCAGTCTGTACTGCAATGGATGTTTTTGTGTGATGTTGTTGGGACTCAGGAGAATGAAGGTGGGAGGCAACTGCAGCCACACATGAACAGGCCCTATATCAAGATTTTTTTGTCTTGCTTTCTCAGGAGGAATCCCATATTAGGGGTGGCCTGACTAGCAACAGTGGGATGCAGTTTGGTCAGTTATCCCAATTCATCTTCCACTGCACCCTGCAAGTGAGGGCTACCTGGTGGGTTTACACAATTCATTGCAGTGGTCCATAAGAAGTATCTCCACTTAGTGATCCCCAAGCTGATGCACAGACATACTATTAGGAATGCTCAAAAGGCATATGTGAAATGACTTGTGGCTTATGTATGATGAGGGGCTAAAGCAGCAGGTGGTCAACCATGGTGATGTTATTTGGAGACCTGGCATCTGGTCTACTGGCTCAACAGAATAGGGATAACTGACCAAACTGAACCACACCACAAAACAGGAAAGGCACCTGGGTAATCATTTCTGATGACCTGAAGGTAGCAAGTCAGTGTGATAAGGCAGTGGAGAAGGCTAGCAGCAAGCTCGGGTGCATAGGGGAGGGGCATTACCAGCAGAAAGAAGGAGGTAGTATTACCCCTGTATAGATCATTGATAAGACCTCACCTCAAGTACTATGTCCAGTTCTGGAGGCCCCACCTCTGGAAGGACACAGATGGGGGGAAGGAGGTGGTACAAAGGAGGGCTACTGTACCAAAATGTTGCAGGGCCTGCATCAAAAGCCCTATGAGGAAAGATTCAAGGAACTAAATATATTCTTTCTAGAGCAGGGGTGCACAATGTGTGGCCCAAGGGCCACAAATGGCCCCAACAGCAGCTGTCTGTTGTCCCTGAGGACCTAGCAGCTTTCACTTGGAGTCTTTGTTTATTTTTGTTGTTGTTTCAGTAACATGTTGATAAATAAATAAATAAAAATAAATAGATAAATGTATGTTTAATTTGTTTTATGTGTATATTTAATAATGTCTTGCTGGACATTTGTCATCTCGGGCCATTTTACAGTGGCCCTCAGCCTTGACTCAAGTCTTCAGTCAGGCCATCTACAAAAAAAGTCATGCACCACTGCTCTAGAGGAAAGGAGGGACAGATGGGATATGATAGAAATGCTCAAATACCTCACAGATATTAATAAAGTACCAGAAGGTAGCATTTTCCATAGAAAGAGAAGCTCCAGAATAAGGGGTCAAGCTATGAAACTGGGGGGAGGGGGAGGCTCAGAGGAGATGTGAGGAAATACATCTTCACAGAGAGAGTGGTGGACACCCGGAACAGCCTCCCGGCAGAGGTGGTGGGTGCTAAAAAGGTAACAGGATTCAAGCATGCATGTGAATGGCACAAGGGGACCTTAAAAGTAAGACGGAGGGGGGAAGAGATGACCAGAGATTGAGTAGGGTCTGCAATGGCACACTAGGTAGGGAATATAGGGCAGACTAGGTGGACCAAGAGGTCCTTATCTGCTGACATCTTCCATGTTTCTATGTTAATATCATGAAACAGAAGTAGCCCATGGAAAAGGAAACTATGAAAGTGGGGCCAGGGTTCCCTGGGTATTAGAATACCTGTTTAGATTTGAATGGGAGAACTGCAACAGGGCTGTGTGCAGATACCTCCATGCTTGCTCCAGATGCAGGGGGCCACACCCCAGATTGGGATGCAAAGAGGCTTCAGTTTCCTAGGTTAGGCATCTCTTTTTTTGGTAAAGAGGAAGCCCTTGGAAGATGGGGAGTACAAGCCTGGTGCAGGGCTGAAAAGTCTCCTCAACTGACCAGACCCTGGTAAGCACCAACCACCATCAAGATTTGTTTATTTGATTTTAAGGCCTAGCATGTTTTTTGTCCTGTGTATATAAAAGAACTCCTGCACCTATACATTCCAGATAACCCCCCTCTGCCCTACTTGGCAAAACCTTCTTGCAGTTCTTCAAGTTACTTGAAATATTCTGGGGATAGAGCCTTTCCTGTGGCAGCACCTCTGCTGTGGAATTTCCTTCCATTATAACTTTGTCATATCTCCTTGCTGGATTAAATTAATAAAGCCCTCAAAAAGTGTTCTCACTGGTACTTTATGATCATGGCTAAAGGTTGTAGTTTCCGGAAACTGTATTATTATTTATATGGTATTTTTATATTGATGCCTATTTATTCTGTTCATAATAACTGGTGAGCCTATTTATTGTCTAAACTGACACCATTTTCTAAAGCCATAGTAAATGGAATCCATTCCATAATAACTGGCCAGTTATTATGGTGTGGATGTCAGCTACTCAATGAAAGTGAAAGGAAAATCCACCGCTACCTAACCACCACCACTCCTTTGCCTGACAGCATATTCATTTAAACAATACTACTCTTCTAAATCACCTGAAATAAATGTCTCTTTTAGGCATTGCATTCAAAAAGTACCCAGGCAGGCTGATGGCAACCAGACACAGAGGCCCAGATATTCAAAATGCAATGCGCAACCCACTGATGCGCCCCAGTGCGATTTTCAAAAGGGAAAAGTGCACAGCACAAATCCTGATGCGCTGGAATGCATCAGTAATGTATGCAGGCGCAGGTGGGGGGGGGGTGCCCATGCATACCCTGAACAGCCTGATATTCAGCCCAGGATGTGCAGAGCCATGCACGCACAACCCCTACCTGCTCCAGCACAAAGTTGATCCAAAAAAAAAGGAACAACTGATGGCCACCCACAGGTGAGCTTCCGCATTGCAGGGTGCAACACGGCAGCTGCCACCTGTGGGTGGCCACCTGAGCTCCGGCTGCACCTGGCGGCACCCCCCCATGCCCAATCACAGGCATTTGTAATAAAATAAAATAATTCCGACCAATCTCCCTTGTGGTCCAGTTGACTGCTGGCTGCCCGATCATGGGCATTTGTCATAAAAAAGAGTAATTCATCCAATATCCCTGGTGGTCCAGTGGACCGCTATCTGCCCGATCATGGGCATCTGTAAAAATAAGAGAATTCGTCCAGTATCCCTGATGGTCCAGTGGACCACTATCTGCCCGATCGCGGGCATCTGTAAAAATTAAAGAAGTTGTCCAATATCCCTTGTGGTCCAGTGGACCGCTATCTGCCCGATCACAGGCATTTGTAATTAAAGATAGGACTATTTCCTATATCCCTGGTGGTCTATGGTACCCCCATCCCCACCCGCCCACTGGGCCACCGCCCTGCTCCCCCGGTCCAGCCGGTGGTGGAAGCACCACCCACCTGCCGCCCTGCTGCCCACCGATTGACACCATCGGTGGGGCTGTACACCCGTTGGTTTACAGCGTGAGCCAATGGGCGTGCAACTCATACCCGCCACTACTTCAGATATGTGAATGAATCATTCACATATCTGGAATGTGTAGTGGTATGGCTGCGCCCATTGCCTGATGCCAGAACCAATGGGGTACAGCCCTACCGATGGTGTTGTCGGCGGGCGTGGGCGCAGGCAGGTGAGGTGCTGCCGCCCACCAGCTGACCGGGGAGGAGGGGTGGTGGGCTCAGTGGTGGTGGGAGAGGGGGCACCTGACCACCAGGGATATAGACATAGTCCTATCTTTAATTACAAATGCCCACGATCGGGAAGATAGTGGTCCACTGGACCACCAGGGATATTGGACGTATTCTTTTATTTTCACAAATGCCCGCGATCTGGCAGATAGTGGTCCACTGGACCACCAGGGATATGAGATGAATTCTTTTATTTATACAAATGCCCGTGATTGGACAGATAGCAGTCCACTGGACCACCAGGGATATTAGACATGTTCTTTTATTTATACAAATGCCCGCGATCGAGCTGTGGAGTACATTGATGGCTGCAGGGGGCATTGGTCCCCAATGGCTCCTGCCTGGCAGGGCACCAGGTGCAAGTCGTCGGGGATCGGTGCACCTTAATACAAATGGGGCCATAATGACATGCAAATGGCCCCATGTGCACCTTGCATACATTATGGCCCCATTTGCATGTTAATTTTTGAATATCATGGTTGCTGTGCATGGTGCAATGGAACTTGCGCTAGCGCATCCCCATGCTCCACTCTGGCCACTTGTGCTAGCGCAGTGCCACTGCGCTATGCACACTGCGGGTGGCCAGGGTGCGATATTCAATGCTGCTGAGCCATGGCGCAGCTCCGGTGAATATCGCCCAGTCCACACCCCTGCGCAGCCAAGTTGAGCTATGCCCAAGCTTGCACCACAGCTGGGTGCAGTTTGAATATCTGGGCCAGAAAATGAAAAAGTTGTCAGCTCCTCTCTCTCACTCCCACACGTCACAGTCTTCCTGCTCTCATCGGCATTTTATTCTGTTTTAAAACCAGCAATGATATAAAATTAAGTATGGGGTGTTACATTATGAGTTTTTTATACACCTTAAGTGTGTAAATTAAACTCATAATGTATAACACACCATACATTATCCTCTATTTATTTATTTTGCTGTACAGTGCCTTCAAACTTTGAGATAAGGTGCTATAGAAATAAACATTAACTGATAGTAAAATTGGAAGGCTCAGATATTGGTTAGCAAGGTACCCAGACAGGACAGTGGCTATAGAATTGGTTTTAGGATTTAGGCAGGGCTTCAGGTTATGGTACTTTGGTCCCTGGTAGTCCAGGGAGGATAACAACCTCATATCTGTCAGGCTGAACCCTGATGTGGCCATATAAAATTTAATGAAATAGATGGAGGCAGGCATAATTGCAAGCCCTTTCCTCTCTCTGCCCTTGACAACCTGTGGGTGTTTCCTTGGAATGTTGTACCCCAGAAGGAGCCAGGGTCCTACAGGCTGATTCACCACTTATTTTACCCAGTGGGACATTTGGAGAATGATTATCTCCAGGGACTGGCATTCAGTCAAATATGCCACACTAGGCCATTGAAGGGATCATGCAGAGGGAGTAAGGCATTTTGCTAGCTTAATGTTACATGGAATCAGCTTTGTAGTTGCTCACTGTCCACATGGAAGACTGGAAGTTTTAGTAGATTCAATTTTAGGGCAATTACTTAGAAAAGGCGATACATATGAGATGCTTGGTAGCTGGCTCAATTTTTAAACTGCTATAGCTTTCCTGTACTGAGTTTTCTGGCAAACAGGCAGGCCCAGGTTTAATAATACACCACTTAGATGATTTCCTGTTCATCAGGAGTCCTTCTCCTGGGGAGTGTAGTGTCATACTGGACAATTTCCAGTAGATGTGTGATAATCTAACCATTTGTCTTGCCACAGGGAAAATAGAAAGGACAGCTATCATTCTGACATTTTTGGGCATTAACTAGACTCTGCTGCAATGCAGCCAAGGTTTATGGAAAACAAAGTCCAGAAACAATCCAAATCATCTGCTGGGCAACAGCTGAAGGAAGTACATAAGCTGCCCAGCCTCCTGAATGTTACCTGTATAGAACTCACTTTGAGTTGGCCCTTAATGAGGGCTCTCACCATAGCCACAACCAGATAGCAGCAGCAACACTACTGTGTGAGTTTAAGTGCAGACATATAGGTGAACCTAAGGTCTTGGATCACTTCCTAGCTGGGTTCAGTGGAGTCTCTATGTGGCAGGAGGATTGGGATTACTCTTACTGATGCTGCATGCAGCATAGAAATGGGGGTCCACCTGGACAAACATTGGGTAGCCAAACAGTGGCCACAAGACTAGGTTTCCAGAGAATTTGCAAGGACATTACCTTATTGGAATTAATCTCCATTAAGGTTTGAGAGTAATGCTGAAGAATAAGAGGGTTATGTTATGTATTGATCAGATAGTTAGGCAGTAGTTTAGGTTATCAATAAGCAATCTGCAACATCAGGGTTCTGATTTTTGACTTCTGAGGGTGTTGGTGCTCTGATGCCTGAAACTGAACTTGTCCTTCAGAGCCTAACATATTGTTGGGTACCAGAACAATGTGGCTGATGAACGTTTTCATTTGCAGCTGCACAAGTTCACAGAATTAGCCCTCTAAGCATATGCAGAAAGAATTCCCGTACCAGTACACTTGCCAGGTAAGGTAACCAATGTCAGTAGAAACCCTGATAAAGTCCATCTTAAGGAGGATGAGTTGGCACAAGTCATAGTGGTAGACCACATTAAGGCAGTTCTGTTCATTAATAATTAAAAAGGATCCCTGACCCAGGACAGTCTGTGGTGATTTGGAAATTAATGTGGGACAGGCATGGAATGGGGGGGGTACACGCATCATGCATCTTCATATTTCAGGTCCCATGTATGGGGAGATGATGCATTGCCTACACAGTATTTGTGATTCAGTATTGGAGGCATGGCTGTTGTGGGCTGTGTATGTGCTTCTCTTTTTCAGCATCTTCTGAATGGGGGATGTGGCTGCAGTGATCTGGGCCCCAACATGGAACAATGTCTTGCTTGGGGTAGGGGATATACTATAAGCATGAGTCTAGTGGGGAACAAACACAAAAAATTATGTCTCTTTGTTTAACAGACACTACTTTAGATTGCCATCCTCCCTGAATTCAAAATCAAGAAAACACACACTGAATCATTTGCAGTCCAAATTAAAAAGAAAAAAAAGAAACAGGATGGATTAGTCTGTTTGTGGTGTTTAATAGCACTATCTGGGAAAATGTTACACAGCACCAGCTCAAGAGGCCTTTTCCCAGCTCAGAGTTATTAACACAGCAATGCAACACACAATGTATTCCCCAAAAATCTAGTTTCAGGTACGGTTAATAAAAACATTAGCAGATCTGTCCAATCTACTTTTCTAGGTACCTCCTATACTGTGCAACATGATTTTATTTAATTTTCTCAGTTCAAACCCTTGCCAGGCTTACAATGCTATTTCTAAGCCCAATGTGATGGTCATCTTGTTTTCTTGAGAAAAAGCTAAATGAAAACATTTATAATATACTCTGACTTTGGTGGAACAAGAAAAAAATGTACCTCCAAATGAAACTGGAAGATGCTTGGAAACTTTTATAGCAAAAAAAAATAGAGTTACATTTTTTTGCCCAATTTTGTTGTGCTGCTGCTTTAAATACTGCAAGCAGATGGAGTAGACTTATGGTTCTAGTAGGACTTTTCGTCATCCTGCATTGATCAAAGACTGACCAGGCAGTCCTCAGCTGTACAGTACAGGCAACCAAAGGGCAGAATATCCTATGCTTGTTCTGGGGAAGGTGTGGAGGAAGTTCTGACTTTCATGATCCTTGTGGCCTTGTCTACTCCTCATCCAATAGCAAGTCAATCACCCAGTACCAGGAGGCAGTGGTAGAAAAGAAGACTGATGCCTTTCTGGGTAAGGATCTGGCCCAATACAGTATCTACTCTTTCAGGATTGGGGTTGCTTCAGAAGCAGCAGTGGGGCTGGACAAACAATGTGTGATGAGGCAGGCAGATGGCATTCTGCCTGATTGAAGTCCTATATTAGGCAATTACATGCTTGAATTAACTCAGTCATTCTGAATATGTGGGTACTCATTCTTGCTCTGGGTAGGAATCAGAATGTCTACACATCGGTGGGGGGGTAGAAGGATCTCAAACCAGTAGAGGCCATGATGGAGTGCATGGGATTTAAGGAAATGGGGTGGACCCAGTTGTTGTTCACCGTTTGGATGAGACTGAAGGAAAGGTGGTCCCCAGACATCCTGCTAATTCACTTGGGAGTGAATGACCTGATGGTGCAGCCTTGGAAACATTTGCAGCTTTATGTGCTCAGGAACACCTGTGGGACTGGGACCAGCTGGCTGGATGTCCTACTGGTCTGGTCTGAGGTGATGCCATGAAAGTTGTGGTGCCAAACCAGGTGAGTGAAGGTCATGCATAAGGTGAGGAAATGGTTTAACTGATACATGCATGTGGCCTTTAAATTGGTAATTGGGAGAGGTGTGGGCACTGCAGCACTCTTACATGATTACAGACTGTCCTGGTTTATACTGACCAGATGAGGTTCATGTATTAGATTTTGGAATTGATGTGTGTGTGTATTTGATTTTAGGGACATATTACATCAGTACCTTGGGGTAGCCATCCTTCCATTGCTAGTGGCCTAGGTTGAGGGAGAAGGGGAACCAGTTGAACTGAGAGATGGCTGGGAGCAAGGTTCAGCTGCCAACGCTGGAAGGTCCATTTGTTACAGATAACCATGAGCCTGACAATAGATCTAGCCCAGGTAAACCATGCCTTGGTATGTATCAAGGCACAATAAAGCATGCCTGGTTGCTGCATCAGGGTCATGCTATTTGTGAGCACTAATATACTTCAAAGCAGCCCTGGTATGCATCAATGCACAGGTCTGGTGGCTTGTAGCAAGCTGAACTCTTTGCCTTCAGCTGATTTGTTCTCTTACATGCACACACATGGTTATAGATACTGCAGGTGTAATTACTGAACATGTATGTTGTCATTAGTTATTGATTGAATAATTGAAGGCACATATACAGTGGGAATATGTGCATATGTAATGCTTATAATCCGGTGTATTATAATAAAGCTGTGGGGCAATTCCAATGTTTTACCAAAGCTGTGCCCACCATTTCTAATAATACACTGCCACCATTTTAGTTTTTTGTGATGTCATGGAGGGTGAAGCTGTGTGTAACTACACTGTATTTAAATTAGTTTTTCATGGTCATTCAAACTATGAGTGATGCTGTTCATAAATGTTCCCCGTTGAGTTTTTTTTTCAGTGTGTGGTAGTGGATATCAGTGTGCAATTAGCCATCTTTCATTTGCATTATATATAGCAAAACAAATGGAATAGTATACAAAATCTTTGCAGTAAACTGTTAATCATGACTGTTTATGTACAGTATAGTAGCATTCTCCATGTTCTTGTCAATATTTTTTTATTTCAAATATATTGTTGTAAAGACTCCTGCCCTGTCCACCCCACCTCCACCACATCCAATATAATCAGGTACCACTGCATAAAGAACCAATACCAAATGTTTCCTTTGTTTCTGCAGTCTATCAGTTTGATTTATTGATGAGTAAAGTTTTTAATTCCTTTTAGGACTACCATGCAGGCCCTTTCCTCTCTCTGCCCTTGACAACCTGCAGGTTTTCCCCCAGGATGTGGTACCTCAGAAGGAACCAGGGTGCAACAGGTTGATTCTACCCAGTGAGACATGTGGTGAATGACTATCTCCAGGGACTGGCATTCAGTTAAGTATGCCACACTAGACCATTGAAGAGATCATGCAGAGGGAGCAGGGCATTTCGGTAGCTTAAAGTTACATAGAATCAGCTTTATAGCTGCTCACAGTCCACATGGAATCATGCAGATCATAACTTTCCTCCATTATGTGCACATTTATGTCCTATTTAGATAACATTTCATAGCAGAATTTAAACAAAAAATCCTAACAATATTCTTCCCATTCCAATTTGTGGTTCCCAGGAACATGACTCTTCTTGCTATTATTAATATTTTAACATTTTTTAACCAGGATGAAGCTGGTGCATCCTGGAGGAAAAACAAAAATAAAGCGGAAGATACAGGAGCACAAACCCAATGGTAACACATTTCATTGAAAATCAGGCATGTTATAATGAAAAAATGAAATAAAGACCATTACAAAGAATTATCCCAAAGGTCATTTGTGCCACGTTGAAGGTTGCAAGATGATTGATTGATTGACTTGACTGATTTAGTTGTTGTTGGCTACCAAGTGAGCACAGTGGGAACAACTCATTTTATAGGGGCAACCGAGATATGTTACAAACGGTATAAACTGCACACATTCATGATTAGCATGCACACTGATGTTCAGTACAGTATTATAGAGGTTAGAACAGAACAGTGCATATTCCAGAACCCCGTAGCTCATAACCATCTAGAATATTACTGGAGGATAGGTCTGATAGTTATAGTGGTTACAGTGGTACTCAGTGTCAGGTTCCATCATAACTAAATCTATCCCGATACTTCTGTCACAGTATCCTCAGTTGCGACTACTGTAGCTGTTGTAATGCTTTCTATCCGTGTTTTTGAATTATACAGATATACAGTACATGGTAATTTGCAGGGTTGTTAAAAAGTCAGAAGGTGGCATTGTACAGAAACAGTTATGTAATTGAGTGTGCCTCTACAAGCCCTTTAGCCAGCAGGTAATTTACAAGAAGACAGGCAAGTGCAATGTGACAGCTTTGACTATTCTTGACTGTTCTTTATTCAGTATACAAGGCCTTGGAATTGGGTCAGGACAAACAGGTTCAGGCCATTTGAGTGTAGGGGAGGTTCAATAAAATAGGCTGAATTGGGATTTACATGAAAAAATACTGAAAGGTGAAACATTATTTTATTTTGTATTGGTAAGGCTTAAGAGCCCTCATTTGAAATCTTTAAGGAGGGTGATTAAGAGGGTGGGGAATTTTGATGATTAACAACCTTCTTTTATAGTACTGCCAGTCATGCAGGGAAGTTGTTGATGGTGTGGTGGGACAACCTACTTGAAGAAACCCATGAAAAATAACCCCCTTGACCCTTTGTGTAATCTCAAGCTGAATCAGGCCAATCCAGGTTTGACCCAAACCAGCTTGATATTGGCCTGTCAGGACAAATTTGCCAGCTTGCATAGCCCTACTATATACTGCTTAGCACAAGGAAACCTGTCAGTGGACACCACTGTAGCTGAGAAGCTTATCCAGCTAGAACTTATGGAGGAACATGAAGCAGTGGAATATGAGGTGGTCCCTAAGGGTAGCCAACCAAGCAGATTGTAGAGGTTGTAGTGGAGGGTGCAGTGGAGCGTATCAACTGAAGTGGGCAGTTGATGATTAACCTATAGAAGGAGTGAAGGGGTAAAGTAACCAGATGGCCTTGCAGTCGATATAGTCTGTCCAGTGTGGAGGTACATTCTTCTTGGAGATTCATGTCCATCCACTCTCTCTTCCTGCCAACCCCCCACCAGCCTCTACGCTTATCCTTCCCCATCACAAAACTCTTAATGGTGTTTGTATTAACAAGCACCTCTGAGTGCATACTCTACCCTTTCACCATTCTTTCCATAACGTAGTACTTTCTGGCATCCTTCCTGGATTTATCTTATGCTAATTTTCTGCCATTTCCCTTGGTATTCATATTCCTACTGGTCCTGAACCATTTTTTTAGATTCCACTTTGTTTAATCCCCTCATGTATTTGAATGTCTGTCCATGTCCTCTCTTTCTCCATCCTGATCTCTAGTGAGTGCATGTCTTGGGATCTCCAGTCTCTGCTCATATGTATTCCCCTGCTGGCTTTGTATCATTTTGGTTGCCCTTCTCTGAATTGCCTCCAACTTGTTTATGTCCTTCCTTGGTTAGGATGTCACAACTGGACACTGTATTTCATGTGTGACTACACCAGCATTCTATACAGGGAAGTATAACTTGTTCACTCCTACTACTGAACACCCCTACTTATATAACCCATCATTTTGTTTGCTTTAGCCACTGCTTTACTGTATTGCCCAGATGACTTGAGGTGCTTCAAACTGCTACCCTTAAATATTTTTCCTCTTTGGACACTGTGACTGCCACCCCACAACAATAGTCAGCCCCCAGGCTTTTCTTACCTGAATGTGCATGACATTACATTTTTTGGCATTGAAACACAGCTGCCAGATCCCTTTCCACCTTTTTAGACTTTCTAGGTCTTCTCACATGTCTCTGATCGACTCTTTACTGTCAATCCATCCTCAGAGCTTGGAGTCATCTTCAAAGAGGCAGATTATGCCCTTGGTGCTGGCTCCATTGTTGCTGATGAATATGTTGAACAGCACAGTCATGCATACCAATCTGTATGGAACCCCACTTGTGTCCTCTCTAATGCCACCCCCAGCCAATAACAAATATACTTTGCCAATTTTCCCCCCACCTCAAAGCCCCCAGTTTTTTAATTAACCTCCTGTGGGGCACTGAGTCAAAGGCCTTACTGAAGTCTAGATAAAGTATGTCTGTTGACTGGCCCCTATTCATAGCCCTTGTGATCCAGTCAAAGGTGTCTATCAAGTTAGACAAAACCTTCCTACCACAAACCTAGAAAATTTACCAGAGTATCATTAAGAATGGTTTCCATCAATTTGCCTGTTACTGATGTTAAACTAACTAGCCTGCAGGTCTCTGGCTCATTTTTGATGCCACTTTTATGTCATGGCACCACATCTGTTATTCTCCTATCCTTAAGTACAACTCTGGACTCCAGTGAGCTGTTGTAAAAGTCAGCTAGTGATGCCACCAGTGCTGGTACTATTTCTCTCAACACCTCATGGTGTATCCCATTTGGCCCTGGAGATTTTTCTACCTTCCAGACTAAGTGCCCTTTTAAGACCCTGCCTATGGCAGTGAGTTCTGCACACAGTTTTGCCCCTTTCCCCCATCCCTTGTCTACCAACCTCTGAGGAAGTGCTCCCCTTCTCATTCATAAATACTGAAAAGGGGCATTTGCTTAGTATTTCATCCTTTCCTTATTACTGTGCACCCATTCCTCACCACATTTCAGTTTGACAATGCCTTCCGTCTTTTGCCTTTCCCTCTCAGATAATGAAAGATGTCATTTTCCTCTTCCTTTATACCCTTCACTATCCTTAACTCTGTGTCAACCTTGGCCATCTTCACCCTTTACTCACTGCCTTCAATTTATGAAGGTAGTTCTCCCTGTCTCCCTTACTTTTAACTCCATTTGAATTTGCTAAAGTAGCCTGTTTTCTAGTTTACTGCTTTTTGTACTTCCTATATAACCTGTAATGGTTTTCTGTTTCTTATCTGCTTCTTCTCCTGCCTCAGACAGAAGTCAATGACATCCTGCAGAATACCCAAATTATGGTCCACTTCTCTTCTTAACATAGAAACATAGAAACATAGACTTTGACAGCAGATAAGGACCGCTTGGCCCACCCAGTCTGTGCAGTTCTCTACCTATTCAATAAGCTGTAGATCCTAGTTAACCAACAGCCTACTTCGTCCTACCACCCACTAGAATTGCCTTTTATTTTTATTTTATTTAATTGTACATCAGTTTACAACCTTTGAGCCAGAGGATTATTTCCAAAGGTACCTCATCACATTGAGGACAGACAGAACAACTTTAGGTTACAGCATAAAAGTCACTGACTTATAGTTACACAGAATGGTTTCATACATTTATACAATTTAGCAGCAATTACAATGATGCAGCTGAGCACATTCTGGTAAATAACAGAGGCAAGATGCAACGGGGAGAAGTGGGGGGTGAGGTGGCGTGCCGCCCAGTGGGCGTTGTCAAGTGTGGAGAGATCAAGGCCACATTTAGAGACAGGAGCAGCTGTGAGTGTTAAACAGGTGGCTCCGAAGGGTGGTTTTGAAGTTGGAGATTGTGGGGGCATTGGAGATGGAAGCAGGGAGAGAGTTAAACCAGGATGGAGCTCTGTAGCAGAAAGACCTCTGACCATGGGCGGTCCTGGATCTGGTGACCAGTAGAGTGGTTTTGTTGGAGGTTCGGGTTGCGATAGTGGGTTGGGTGTGGCGGATGAAGGCTGTCACCCCAGGAGGTGAGAGCCCGAATAGAGTTTTTTTTTGTGAGAAGGCAGGTTTGATAGCGTAGCCACTCATCTAGGTTAAGTAGTTTTGCCTCGTCATAGAGTTGACAAGTATGTGTGAGCCTGGGGGCACCAGTAATCAGCCTGTAGTCCTTATTTAGGGTAAGGTGAATTTTGTTGAGGGCGGTAGTGTCAGCAGCACCATAGACTGGCAGGCCATAGTCAACAAGGGACAGTACTGAAGACGTAACCGCAAGTCGGAGATCATCGGGGGAAGCAGTTTTTATAGTGTTAGAGGATGCCAAGCCGTGTATTAGTGGCGGATGCAAGGGCATCAATGTGGGTGTGGTAGGTGAGGGCTGAATCGAAAGTAACACCATGGTATTTGTAGGAGCAGACTTGTTCAAGTGGTTGTTTGGTACTAGGGAGGATAGGGAGTGGGAAGTTGCAGGCTTTGTTTTGGGGGTGGGCAAAAAGCATTGTTTTGGCTTTTTTGAGATTAATGACGAGTCTGTGCTTTTTAAACTAGGCTTCGGCATCATTGTAGGATTGTTGTAGAGTGTCCTGGAGGGAGATGGGATTACCGTGGGTGGCAAAAATGACAGCATTGTCTGCATACATAAGAATTTTTCCAGAGCATGCACTGGGCAGGGAGTTTAGATAGAGTGAAAAGATGGAGCCCTGGGGTACCCCTGAGCAGATGGGATGAGTTTCAGAGACTGTCCCATTGATTTTTACACATTGGGAGCGAGTGGATAGATAGCTTGTGCACCAGGTGAGAGGGCCAGCAGAGAAATCAGTGTGGCAGAGGGCATCCAGCAGAAGAGGGTGGGAGACAGTGTTGAAGGCCTTTGAGAGGTCAATGAACACTGCACTAGCTAGGGAGCTGGTGTCCAGAGAGGAGTGTAGGAAATTAGAGAACTCAACTAGTGTAGTGCCAGTATTGTGTCCAGCATAGAAGCCGCGCTGCTCTGGGCATAAGATGTTATGCTTAGTCAGATATTCAGTGATTTGAATGGCCACCATTTTTTCTAGGGCTTTGGAGAGGGTTGGATGATGGAGATTGGTCAGTAGTTCCCGGCGGAGGACCTGTCACCCCCTTAATGAATGGGTGTGACTATGGCTATTTTTCATGCAGTGGAGAATTTCCACAGGCAGAGGGATCTGTTAAGTAGGATGGTGAGTGGGGCAAGGACTTTATCCAGCACCAGCCTGAGAATACTGGGGTCCAGGGAGTCGCTGCCGGGACTATTGCTATTTAATGTTTTAATTAGGAGGGTCTGGCTTCCTGGGCAGATACGTTACATAGGTGGAAACTGGGGCATTGGAGGACAGGAGGAAGTAGGGTGGGGGGAGGGTCAAAGAAATATCTGGGGAGGACAGAGCTAAGGTCAGTAAAGGAGGTGTTAAGGCAGTTAGCAATGCAGGCAGGGTCGGTGGAGGTACAGCCATCAATAGTGAGCTGGGATGGGGGAGGGGAGCGTGATTTCCCATTTAGTTGTTTAACAGTGTCCCAGAAATTCCAGGCACACCCCCAGGAAGAGATGAGGGTGGCCTGGTAATGGTCAGCCTTGGCTTTACGGACGGCCCATGTGCACCTATTTCGAGCAGCATTGTAGGCTTGTCTATCAGTCATCTGGCCCATTTCAGTGGCAAGGTGCCAGAGGTTATCCCTATTTTCTGAGCAATTGTAGTAGTGCAGGGGTAACCCAGGGTGCATTACGTTTTTTGGATCAAATTCTTGTGAGGGGTGCAAAGAGATCACAGGCCTTGTTAAAGGTTTGGGAGAAAAAGGCAAGGGCAGTGTCTCTGTTGGGTGCATGGTGAATGGGGGACCAATTAATCTGGGTGAGGAACTGTTTGAGTTTTATCAGCCCATCAGGTTGGTGGTGCCTGCAGAGTGTGGTCAGGGCTGTGGGTTTGGGAGCGGGGGCCGCCCAAAGGAATAGGATAGGGGAATGGTCACTTAAGGAGTCTGGGAGGACCTGGATGTTATGGAGTTTTTGGGGGCGGTTGGTGATAATTATGTCCAGAAGGGTACTGGTTCCTCTCTTTGGGTTTACTCTAGTGGGCTGGGAGATGAGTTGTGTCAGGTCTAGGGCAGTGAAAGAATCTCGGGTAGTGGAACAGGAGGCTCTGAACCAGTTCACGTTAAGGTCCCTCACTAGGATTTGTTCTGCCTTGTGATGGAGGGTGACAAGATATTCTGTTATAGATATCAGCACCAGGTTCTGGTTCTTTGGGGGAACGTAGGCAGTGGTGAGATATATAGGGCCCCTGGAGGGGTCAGGAGTAAGTTTGAGGGTAAGGTCCTGGGCCCCATTTACAAGAACTGGGGCAGTGAGCACTTGTCCGATGATTGTGTCCCTAGTATAGATTGCACAGCCACCACCGCATTTGCCTACTCGGTCCTCCTGGTATAGGGTATAGCCTGGGAGGGAGACAAATGAGTCGGGGGTGGATTTGAACAGCCAGGTTTCAACCAGGGCTATGATGTCTGGTTGATGTAGCATGGCCCAGCACTGGAGGGCATCACATTTTTTCAGTAGGCTGCATATGTTCATGGAGGCTATGTGGACACCAGTGGACCCAGCTGGTGGGCTGAAGGAGGCAGGGCCTGAGTTTGGATGTATATTACCAGACAGAAGTAGTAGGAAGACCAAGGATCTGACCGGGGGTGGTGGTATGTCAACTTCTGGGGGTAAACTGGGATGGGGAGGAGGCCAAAGGGGAACAAGGAATGGGCAGGGTTCGAAGGGTCAGGAGGGCAAGGATGAGTTGCAACCATGGGGAGCCAGGGTAGGCAGCGGGGAGGCATTCAGGGGGTGGGTGCCATGGGCCAGGGTACATGGTCAGTGTAGGGTGGGATCGGACTAAGTCAGGGAGAGTTGGGGGTGCTGGTACAAGTAGGCCAGGGGAGATGTCTGGCTGATGGGATGTGGGTACTAGCATGTAACTGAGGGGGAGACATTTGAGGAGGAGGTGTACAAACATAGTGCCTAAGGTAGCAGCAGGGCAGAAAGGTTCAAGTATCTTGGCTGCCCCTCAGAAAGCCTAGATACCCTTTTTGAGTAGTGGTAGTGCCACAGACTCTGGTGGACAGGGTACAAGGTTCGAGACCCTGGCAGGGCAGTTGAAATAGGACCTGGGTGAGAGTGGGGATCCAGGTTCTGGAGGACTCAAAGCAGGCTGGGTTTGGGCTAAAATTCAGGGTGGAAATAGCGACTCCTAGTGGTCACTGAGGGTTAGTAGCAGGCTGGGTGTGGGTCCGGTGGTAGGGCAGGTGGTCAGTATGTAGGGCTAGCTAGGAGGTTTGGTGTGAGGGTGAGGTGTGGGCAGAAGCAGAAATGAAAGTAAGGGAGAGAAGTAGCGTATGTAGGTAGAGGGGTCCCAGTAAGTAGGAGGAGGAGGAGGAGGAAATTCAGGTGGAGAGACAGAGGTGAATAGTCAGAGGGTCCCTCTAGTGGCTAGCAGGTATAACCTGCAAATGGAAAAGTGGGGACTTAGTAAAATGACAGACAGGAAGTGATGTCACAAGACAGCGTCTATATAGGTACTGCTGAGCCAGGGTGGGTGGTGTGGTGGGCGGGCCAGTCGACACATGCAGTGCGTTGATGGGCTAACCCCCCCTCACAAGGCTGCTGCTTCTTGAAGTAGTTAATTGCCTCTTTCAGCACCCGCGTAGGTCCTGCTCCAGGAGGGAGCTCTGTGTGTGGGCTGGGCTGGTTTGCTGGCATCTGTCCCACACATTCTTGAATTATCCCACTGTTTTGGACCCCACTACCTCCTCAGGAAGGCTGTTCAATGCGTACACCACACTCTCTGTGAAAAAATACTTTCACACATTGCCTCTGAGCCATCCCCCTTTATCTTCAAATTGTGCCCCTTGTTCTTGCACATCACTTTTTCTGAAAGATGCTAGCCCCTTGAACTTTGTTGATTTCCCTGAGGTACTTGAAAGTTCCTATCATGTCCCCCCTCTCCCACCTTTTCTTAAGGGTATACAAATTAAACTCCTTTAGTTTCTCTTCATAGGACTTCTGGTGCAGACCCTGCATGATTTTAGTTGCCCTCTTCTGGACTGCCGCCATCCTGTCTATGTCCTTGTGGAGATGTGGTCTCCAGAACTACATGCAGTACTCCAGATGGGGTCTCACCAACTGTCTTAAATAATAAAAATGACAGAAAAGGACTCACAGGCACATCTAGTCTGCCCACCCTACTTAATTACTCTGCACTGGCCTCAGTGGTGGCCAGACCCCCTTTATTTCTGTGATTTTTTGTTTAAGTAATCCCATGTGACTGTCCCATCCCTGTTTGAAGCTGGTCACTGATGTGGCCTGTACAACTTCTTCTGGCAGCTTGTTCCACTTGTCCACAACGCTCACAGTAAAAAGGTAAACAGTAGTAGTAGTAGTACTACCACTACTTCAGAACAAAACTGACTTGTGCAGTCTCTAGAGGTTTCAGAATGCTGTTGTACCACAGATGGGTACAGTTACATTCCATGACCTTTGAACAGTGGTACAACATCATTTTGAAAGGAGTGGAATTCTATACAGAACAATGCATAAGCAATAGTATCTGACAGGGTGGGTGGTATTGGGCTATACCAGACTGCCCAGGGGTGCAATGAGTCCCCTATGCCGCAGGCAGAGGGCCTTATAGCCCCTGGAAGGTCCGGTATAGCCCAATACCACCCACCCTGGAGGGTATTATTGCACTTAGAAAATGGGCACTGTAAAAAAATAAGTTTGTTAAGAAATTATTAATAAACAATTTGTTTAAATATGTTTTGTAATAAAATAGTCCCTCTCCCTGCATTATAATGATTTTATTTTTAAGCTCAGGACTTTTTTCCTACTGTGTAGTATCTTTCTCCTTCCCTCCCTCTTCCCTCTAAGTATTAACACCAGCCAATGAGTAATAACACCAGCTAATGATGACAATAATTGAAATAAAAAAGCAGAACACAAACAGAAAATCTCCTTCAATTTTTAGCCCCTTGCAGTATTGCCTCATGCTGTGTTCCACTGGCGAAGACATGATGCTGTTTTTATCCCCATGAGTTCTGGCCACACTCTGAGACAGTCTTGAAAAAGGCTCTGAGAAAATTAGTCAAACACAGAATGCAAACTCATTTTTTTTCAATCTTTCACTCGATCTGGTTTTCAGCTGTGCTTGACATCGCTGACACCAATATGGTGCTACACATGCAGTGTATTCCACGCTTATCTCCAGCCTCCTTGATCTCTGGACATAGGGACAGTTAAAAACTTTAAAAAAGCCCACTCCTACCCAAAAGATAGACCCTTATCTGGATTCCTTAACTCTCCCTTCCTTACCTGAACACCTCCAACTTTCCTTGATCTCTCCTATCACCCTTGAGGAAGTGATAGAACAATTAAAGACTTAACTGTTGATAAAGCTCCAGGCCCAGATGGCTTCCCCACTAATTTTTACATATCCTTTGCAAAGAAGCTGGCTCCACATCTGCTCAAACTATGATATACCAATATATGCTCTCAGCTAAACCTTTGGATCCTACTTTATTAGAAGAGACCATATCTCGTTTTTAAAACCCAACAAGTTCCACCTGCTCCCAGAGAGTTATCATCCGATCTCCCTCTTAAATTGTGATATCAAGATCTTAACTAAAATCCTAGCTGTATGCATTCATAAAGTATGGTCTCATCTTCTAAGTCCAGAACAGGTGGAATTTGTCCCTGGTAGATCCTCAGTGGATCACCTTCAAAAACTTTCCCATATTTTCAATGCAGCAAGATTATCTCAAACCCTGATGGCCCTAATCTCATTGGATGCCGAGAAGGCCTTTGACAGAGTGGACTGGGACTTCCTCTGGCTGACTTTAAGTAAGATGGGCTTCCCTCCCCTCTTCATCCAGTGGATTCAGGCCATATATTACTCCCCTTCAGCAAAGATCCGTTGCAATGGGGTATTCTCTTCTCGATTTCCCCTTTACTCAGGTACAAGGCAGGGTTTCCCCCTCTCTCCTTTTCTATTTAATCTTTATTTAGAATCCTTGATTCATCATATCAAACAGTCTTTCCAAATACAGGGAATTCCAATACTCAATCACAGCCTCAGCCTCTCTGCACATGCAGATGATATTCTCCTCCATTTAGAGAATCCTGCTAAATCATTGAGACAAGTAGTGGAGGTAATATCCCAGTTTAGCTCACCATCCAATTATAAACTTAATCTGAACAAATCAGAAATCTTTGCCCTAAATCATTTCACTCGCAAAGCTGACTTCAATGATTTTGACCTAAAATGGACTCCTCATTCACTTAAGTATCTGGGCATTCACCTAACCACGGATCCTCTTCGGACCAAGAAACTCAATCTTGATGACCTAGTGACAATCTCTCAACTTGATCTTCAAAGATGGGAATCTCTTCCATTATCCCTTTGGGGTCTCATAAACATAATTAAAATGAATGTCCTGCCTAGACTTTATTATCCATTACATATGCTGAACTTGTGGCTCCCACTATTTTTCTTCCAGAAGGTACACTCTCTCATCTCTGGCTTTATATGGTTACATAAACAACCCAGAAAATTCTCTATTAAACTGAGTCTCCCCAAAGCATCAGGAGGTCTCCGCCTCCCTAATTTTCTTCTTTATTATCGAGCGAGACATTTCTCTAAGGTCGGGAAATGGCTTACGGATCTCATAGATGAAGCCTCTCCTATTTGGCTGCAAATAGAAACCCAGATCTTACAACAACACCTCTTGCTTTCCCTTACCATTTACTATATCCCCCTGAAGAAGTTGCTGGTCCCAATCCGTCACTCAGTAATCGGGACCTCCCTGAAAGTTTTTTCTCAATTTTGCTCCTCTTACAAATTTTCGCCTCATCAAAACTTCACACAACCTGTCATCTTCAACCCCAACATTAAGGTAGGTGGCACTCTCCTCACGCACACTTGGTTATCTCCTCTACAAAATGCAGGTGTCAGCATGGCTCAGTTGGTAGCACATCCGCCTCTGGACCAGAAAGTCATGGGTTCTTGTCCAATACCAGGATTGGACTTGCACCTAAAAATCGCTGGCATCCGAGTGCAGTATTGGGGTGTACTGTACTGCTCAGGTGTGCCATCCTTCGGATGAGACGTTAAACTGAGGTCCCTTCTGCCCATCCTGGTGTTGTCCTGGTGGGTGTCCAGGCAGAAGTAAAAGAACCCTTGGCACTCTTTGCAAAGAGTAGGGAATATTCCCGGTGTCCTGGCCAACATTCCCCTTCCCATAAACTGGTTCATGCAATTATCCAGGCTGTGTGTGGGTGATGAGGTGCAATATGGCCGCCACCACACATTCAATCACTTCACTACCAGTCTAGCACTGCTTGTAAAGTGCTTTGGGATACACTGTGTAGGAAAAGTGCTATATAAATGCTGATTCTTCTTCTTCTTCTAAAGTAACAGATCTCTACTCCTCCTTGTCTCTTCTCTCCTTTTACAAATTCTGACATAAATTTGGCCTAAATGCTTCTCATAATTTTAAGATCTTCCAGTCGAGACACCTAGTAGCACAAGTATTTGGGACTGCTTCCCTAGAATCTAAACTTCAACCTATATTGGAAGGCTTCCATGATCTATCTTCCAAGCCACACTGCTTGTTCCTCTTATACAACTATATCCTCTCCATTGGACACACTGATCCTGTACCCGGTTCCAAAATCTGGTCCTCTCTCCTTCCAGGAACAGTTATTGAATGGTCAAAAGTCTGGCAAGATTTATATGCATACATCTCCCAAGATAAACAGCAACTTACCCAATACCATATACTTCATAACCTATATTACACACCTGTAAAATCAGCCAAATTTGGCCACCTGCCCAACTCTAATTGCTCCAGATGCGGTAAAGGTGAAAGAAATTTAGTACATATATTCTGGGACTGTGCTAAAATTGCCCCCTTGTGGCTGTCGATTCAATCCAAATTGGACCCAATACTTGGTCGAGGGGACCTCTTCACTGTGGAGATCTGCATCCTAGGGATTTACATCACTATCTGGATTAAAGAAAGGAAATATCATATGACATTAATTTCCATGGTGGTAAAAAAGACTAGTGCTTAAACACTGGTTGGATCAATTACCTATCTCCTATAATGAATGGCTGAATGACCTCTCGGCCTACTTAAGGATAAAGCGCTTGATTGCTGGCTCCCATAATAATCTGGCATCATTTGATAAAAAATGGGGCAAATTGAATGCCTTATTTCTGCATTGAGGTTAACATTTAATTTTTCCAGGTTCATCTCAAGATGTTTTCATATACCAAATATTTCTTTCAAGTATTGTACTGTATGTATTGGCACACTCCGTGTGGGGGAGGTTGGGAGGAAGGGAGGGAGAATGTGATGGGGGGAGGGGTTTCCTTTCTCTTTTTTATTGGCTTTCCATAATATATGCTAAGTGGATGGTTACATCTATGTATCATACCTGTTATGAATACTATATGTTTATAATTTAAAACCAATAAAGAAGTTGAATTGAAAAAAAGTTTAAAAAAGTTTAGATATTTATTTAACTTTACTTTGGTCTTTATACTCGGGCAGATTGCAGCTCAGTGGGCAGGTAGCCAGCCAGCCACAGTATGTAGGTGTTAAGAAATGGAAGGACAAGAACTGAAAACAAGAGGTCTGAGAGGGAGCGCACTTGGGACTGTAGTTCAGGAAAGTAATTTAAAAGCTTTGACTTCTTCACCGTGCTATGTTTATTGCAAGTTGGGATGAAGGGGGTGGTTACTCAGTAGCCTGTGTCAGTTTTCATGTGTGTGTGTGTGTGTGTGCATTTTAATTAGAAGCTCCATTTAAGCATGGTTGGGAGAGGGATGGCAGGCTGCTCATCTGGGACATGTCTGCTTCACTGTGGTCAGTGGAGGAGAATGCACATTTATGGTGTCTGGAATGGAGTTTTGTCTTTTTTTAAATATTACATGTTTTTTTATGTGTACTGCTTCATTTGACATATTTTTTTATGAACACAAGAAACTGTCACAGTTAGTGAACTGTTATTGCCTTCTGAGAGCGATCTCCAGTACCGTCACTGTACATGACAGGAGCAGTAGTTTCTTCATTTTCCTACCGTAGATGGACGTCCAACTGCAGTATGGAAAACTAAGAAATTACTGCTGTTGCCATGCATAGATTCAGTTGCTATTGCTGTATCTCTTGCTAAGGTTACTTTAGACTTTCACTGTGCTTTTGTGCTTTTTACTGTGCCATTCCAGTTTTATTTTTTTTAATAGCTTAATGTTCTTCTAATTGTTGTAAGGGAAATCCGTGTGAGTAACTTAGAGAAAAACTGGCAGGCCCACTCACTACTTTTGTGTTCGCTAAGCTATGTAAAACAACATGGAGGATTTGCCATTCTGAAAATTCCGTTTGCCCATTACTTTTCAAATTAAATGAGGCAACAGAGACAGGGGCTAGTTATTTCCCAGTCTCTGTTGTCTCATACCAGCCTGGCTGATAGGCATTTTCAGTCAGTCAGGATATAGTATGCCACATGCCCATTTTCTAATGTACTATACACTATCATAATTTAACAGCAGATAATGACCACTTGGCCCACACAGTCTGCCAGTTTGCCCCTACCTGTATTGTCGTCACAGATCCTACCTGACTTCTGGCTACTTCCTGTCCCACTGTCCAAGATTTTTTAATTCCTGTCCCATGTTTGCTTGAAGCCCACCACTCTTTTCACTCCCATCACCTCCATTGGAAGACTACTCCAGGAGTTCAGTACTCTTTCAGTGAAGAAATAATTCCTCACGATCCTCCTACATTTCCCCCTTCCATCTTCATTTCATACCCTCTTATCCTGGTGCACTTTCTTTACTGAGAAATAATCCCCTCCTGTACCTTGTTCACCTCTTGTGTGATACTTATAGGCCTCTATCATGTCCTCAGCCTCACTTCTTTTTTCCAGGATGTATAAATTAAGATCCTTCAGTCTTTCCACATAGGGTTTATGATTCAACTCCTGCACAATTTTAGTTGCCCTCATCTGAACAACATGTACCCTGTATATGACCTTCCTGAGATGTGGTCTCCAGAACTGGACACAGCAGGGCGGGGTCTCACCAATAAGTGATATAGTAGTAACACCATCTCTCTCCTTCTGCTGGTGATTACCCTTCCTATGCATCCCAACATCCCACTGGACCTGCCTACTGTCTTGTCACATTGTCCTCCCACCCTGAGGTCATCAAACATGATAACCCCAAGGTTTATATCCTGCCTTTTGACTGACAATACCTCCCCCCATTTTATAGACCACACCTGGGTTTCTGTGCCCTAGGTGCATGATTTTGCCCTTTTTTGCATTGAAACACAGTTACCTACCCTCGACCAGTCCTCAAGATTTCCCTGGTCTTGCTTTCCTGTAACACCTTGATGCCTCTGTCCTCCCTTTGATACTAGTCTATCTTCCCGCTTTCTCCAGCCTTCTTTTCACAACTTTATACTGTACTCATCCACAATCTACATGCAATCATACTATAAAAGTCCTAACTCCCCTTTCCCTCTCCCCATAGGCCCCCACCACTGTATCAGTTCTACCAACTTACCCTTGGGACTTCACTTCTCACAATGTTTATCCTTCACTTACATATTAAATACCCCTCCTGGTACCCCATCTGCCATTAGTTGGTGGTTCTCCAAGCCATTTTCATGGCTAGTACTAGTGACTGCCCCTGGTAAATGAACTAACTGGTACTTCTATACAGAGAACATGGTTTATATACAGTTGCACGGTTCAATGGTGGACCTGCCCCCTTGTATTTGAATCCTCCTCTGTTATAGCTTGCCTTGTCTTCCTTTTATCATTTGACTCTCCTATTACTGCACCATTGTGTTTGTGTTTCTATACTTATTCACATGTATTTATATGTTTTATGATGAATGTTACCCGACCCTGTTCTAACCAGGTCCATCTTGTAAAAGAGCTTTTCTCAATGATGTTCACCTGGATAAATAAAGATTTTGATTGATTGATTGATTGGTCTCTATCCATTTTCTTCACCCCATCTGTATTATCTACCATATTGCAGATTTTGATGTCATCTGCAGTGAAGTTCACCTTCCCTTGCAGTTCTTCTACAGTGCCATACATGAAGACATTTGTTTGTTTAAAATTGGTAACGGAGAGGCATGCTGAGCTAAGGCTTGTTTCTAGGTGCAAACCTGGAGAGGGGAAAAGTGGGAAAAACATCTGCACAATTCATAATAACAGGCAGTTGAAGCAATATTCGATAAAAGTGTGCACTAAATTAGAAATAAATACAAAATAAATTGTATGTACAGAGACTAAACTGCAGTCATCAGACATTGAAGATGACTGGTCCCAACAGTGAGCCCTGAGGTACCTCACTGGTCACTGTCTCCTCACTAGAGGGAGTGCTGTTTACCACCGCCCTCTGTCACCTATCCATCAACCAGTTCCATACCCAGTTTACCACCCTCGGTCCGACTCCGAAACTGCCTAGTTTCCTTATTAGCCCCTTATGTTTATTTATTTATTAGACTTCAGATGTACCTTTGAGCTAAAGGTTCGTTTACAGAGGTTTCACATCATACATTGTAAAAAAGTCTAGGAGTTATTAGATATATAACAGAATGAAACATTTGTAAAAGAGTACAATTTAAGGGACAAGTCATGTTAATACAATGTGGTGTGTTAAGGGGAAAAGGTTGAAACAGAAACAGCTTACAAATTATACATTGAAGTACACACATAAGTTACAAACTGTTCCAGTTGCAGTGTTAAGTCAGAACATGTTATACAGGCAGTTCTTTTGTCAAAGTGCAAGACAGTATGGCTTCCAAGTGCAAGGCAATGTAGAGTGATTAAGCATCTATGGGGGAAAGGCCATACATAGGAGAGGAGGAGGGAGAGATGCAGAGGTGAGAGCAGAGAAGGTTGACAGGGTGAGCTAAGGGCAGGTGTTCAGAGGAAGAAAGGATTAGAGGCAGGTCAGGGGAGGCCGGGGGCAGAAGGGAAGCTGAATGTGGGCAGCAGGTGGGATTGGCAAGGGACAGGAAGGGTGTACCAGAGAGACTAGGGTAGACTAGCGAGGTGTAGGGAGAGGAGGGAGGGGTAAGCAGGAGGCCTATGTCCCACAGTCACACTCACTGGTAGATGCCAGTAGCACAGGAAGCTTAGATTTAAACAGACCAAGCCTAGCTTCCTTCTGTAGGTCAGCCCCAAGAGAGTTGAGTCAGGTGGGTGATGGTATTCAAAGAACTGCTGGCCTTGCATGGTGCAGCAGAAGGGGACTTTGAGAGAGTGGATATTTATGCTCCTAGTGCTTCTAGTGGAGTCAGGTAGGTTGATGAGGTTTTTAACACCCATTGGGGTAAGTCTGAGGATAGATTTCTTTGCCAACAAAAAGACATGATACTGTATCCTGCTTTCCAAGTTAAGCCAGCCAGTCTAAGCATAAAGTTCGCATATGTGTGCCATCCAGTTTGCATCCAGGACAAGCCTACAGGTCTTGTTAAGTGAGGTCTTCACCCTTCTGAGTGCCGTGGCGGTTGCAGAGCCATAGACTACAAGGCCATAGTTGATGGCCAATAGCACTGAGCTAGTGACCACTGTTTTCAGGGCCTTGTAGGTTATGCATTGTTTGTTTTCATAGAGCAACTCTAACCTAGCATTTGCAGACCTTACAACTTGCTCGATATGCTGTGTGTAAGATAGTGAGCTGTTTAATGTTACTCCAAGATATTTGAAACAGTGTACCATTTCAAGGGGGGAATTTAGCTTGTTGCAGATTTGTAATTGGAAAGATTAGTGCCTGCTATGAGGAGATGTGAATAACATGGTCTTCATCTTTTTGTAGTTTAACAGGAGCTTGGAGATGAGGAACCATTGCTCAGCTGCAGAGAAGTTGGATTGCATTTGTTGTTCTAGTCTGTTAGGGTCACAGTGACCTGAAGAAAGTTCTGCATTGTCTGCATATAGTAGCAAGTTGTCTTTAACAGTCAATGGGAGCTGGTTAAGGAGCACATTAAATAGATGAGGTCCAAGGATGGAGCCTTGGGTCATTCCTGTTAGTAAAAGCCTGCTGTTGGAGAGGATATTTTGGATTTTGACTCTTTGCTTTCTCTCAGAGAGGTAGCTCCTGAACCAGGCCACTGAGACAGAGGAGAAACCAATATGGGTTAATTGCTTCAGCAGCAGTTTGTTGTTAATGGTATTGAAGGCCTTGGTGAGGTCAATATAGGTTGTCCCCATCAAGAACCCTCTATCTATGCATTATGAATGAAGCCAGTGAACTCAGCTAAAGCAGTAGCAGTACTGTACTGCTTCTGAAAGCTGTGCTGCTGCAGGCACTGCAGTTGGTAAGTGTCAAGGTAGTCTGTCAATTGATCCACAGCTGTGCCCTCGAGCACTTTAGAGAGAGGAAGAAGGACTGAAATTGGCCTGTAGTTAGAGTGGCTTGTTTGGTCCCCACTTTTATGAATAGGCATGATCACTGCATTTTTCTGGTTTTGGGGAAATATCCCCAAGGTCAGGGATAAGTTTATTATTTTAGTTAGTGGAACTAGAAGAATATCAAGGATTAGCCCAATGAGTTTGAGATAGATGGACTCACTGCATGCCCTATATTTTTCAAAGTGCTTTCGATAAGTATTTTTTTGCCTTGGCCGGTGTGATGACTTTCTGTAGAATGGGGGTGAGGTGCCCCGATGGGTCCCCAGGTCCTGTGATGTCGGTTCTTCCTTCGTGGTTTCAAGGAAGTCCAGAGGTTGTACGTTGCTTAGGTCAGTGAATGCCTTGTTAAATGATTCTGCAATAATCCTGGGCTCCAGTGTAGGGGTTCTTTCCACATTAAGAATGGAGGGGGAAGTCTTAATAGTTTTACCTGTTAGCTGCTTGATGTTTTCCCAGAACCTTTTGGAGTTTCCCCAGGAGTTGGTTAGCTCAGTTCTGAAGTGGTGGCTTTAGGCATTCTGAATTGCCCAGGTGCAATTGTTCCTGGTTATTTTATATTTCTGCAGATCAGATGGTGAGCCAGAGTACTTCGCCTTTTACCACAGTTCATCCCTGTGCTTCATTAGCTGCAGGAGCTGTGGCATGCTGAAGGCCTTTCTGAAGTCTAAATAGACCATGTCCACCACCCTATCCTGATCTGTTTCCTTACTAGTAAAATAATTTCATCAGGTTTGTCTGAAATGACATCCTCCCATAAGTCCATGCTGTCTTGAGTCTTGTAACCTGCTGGATTCAAGATACTCCGCTTGCCTTTCTTTTAATAGGGTTTCCATTACCTTCCCCACCACTGACATTAGATTGAAAGGCCTATAGTTGCCAGACTCCTCCCTGCTGCCTCTTGTGTAAAACAGGACTACATCTACCCTCCTCTAATCCTCTGGAACCACTCCTTTTTCCAATAAATTGTTGAATAGGGCTATCAGATGATTATCCAGTATCTCCCTGAGCTCCCTCAGCACTATTGACAATACCCTGTCTGGTCCCTTAGCCTTATCTACTTTCAGATTTGCAAGTCCTCTCAAGACTCTTTTCTCCGTGAATGGACTTGTGTCCACCTCCCTCCCCCAAGTATTCCTGCTGCTTCTATGTGGTCCATCACTCTCCCCCTCAATGGTGAGACTGAACAGAAGTATCTGTTCAAGATATCTTCTTTTTCTGGATCCTCCTCTGCACAATCTCCCCCTGTGCTTCTTATCATCACAATCCCTCTCCTGGTCTTTCTCTTTTCACTTATGTATCTGAAGAAGGTGTCATCCCCTTTAGCTACCCATTTTGCTATCCTTTCTTCTGTTTGCACCTTTGCACCCCTCAGCACCATCCCTGCTAGCATCTTCTTTTTCCTCGTATACCTCCCTATCCTCCTGCCCCTGTGTTTCCTTGTACATCCTAAATGACAGCCCCTGCAGCCTTTATCTTCACAGCCACTTCATTTGAGAACCATAGCAGGCTTTTGCCCCCTTTTTTGTTCACTTCCTTTCATGCAGAGGTTTGTTGCCTTCACTATACTCTTTCTAATTTGCTCCACTTTGCCCCCACCCCACCCTGGCAATCTCACCCTGCAGGTCACCTCTGAAGCATTCACTCATTTTTTCTTAAATCTACCCTCCTGAAGTCCAGGATACTCATTCTTTTGTGTTTTGTCTCTGATGCCATCCTTATGTTAAACCACACTGTATGGTGATCTCTGGCCCTCAGCTGACATCCCAAATTGACATCTGCAACACTATCACTGTTTCTGAGCACCAGGTCCAGCATTGCCCTATCTCAAGAGGGCTCTTTGATTAGTTGCCCGAGAAGCACCCCCTGAAAGGAGTCTAGAATGTCTCTGCTTCTAGCTGAGGCTGTGAATGGGAGACTCCAATCTACATCAGGCAGACTGAAGTCCCCAACCAGCAGCACCTCCTCCTTTTTTACCACCATGCTTCCCCTTGTGCCTTATCCAGTTCCTCCTCCTGAGATGGCGTTCTCTATATAACCACAGTGTGAACAGTGGCTCTGGCTTCTGTCTCCAGGGTGACCCATAGTACCTACAACCCATCCTTTTTCCCTGGGTTACCTTACACTTCTGTCACTCTGATAAACTCCTTCACATATGGCACAACACCTCCACCCTTCCACTTCTTCCTGTACCTTCTGAACTGAGTACAGCCTGTTATAGCCATGTTCCAGTCATGGCTCACTGTGCACCATGACTGAGTTATTGCCCCAAGACCCAGGTTTGCCACTGCCAAGATGTCCTCCAGGTCTGCAATTTTATTACCAAGACTGCTTGCATTTCCACATATGGCTCCACACACCTTGCTCACATCCTGTCTGCAGTCCCATTACCTGCCCTTGTTGCTACTTTCTTACTCTCACTCCCCCCTCATTACCTACTCTGTGCCTTGCCTCCTCAGCACCTCTCTCCACCATCTTCTGTTCTTGTTTTCTTGTCCCTTACTATGTCTGTACCTCCTTTAGTATGCATGGGGGGTACTTCCCTCAAGCCCTCTCTTACTGTTGCTTCAATCTGTGGTGGGGGGAGTTTATGCTTTCCTTTGTATTACCATCTCCTACCATGGCTAGTTTAAATGTTCATCAAGGGAACATTTAAACCTTCCACAGAGGATTGCAGTCCCCTTCCCTGAAGGATGCAGGCCATCAGCTCTGAGTTGATCCATATCCTTCCATGTTTGCTCCTAGACCTGAATGAAGTCGAGCCTGTACCATTCCTTTAACCAAGTGTTGAGGCTCCTGGTACAGAGTACCCTATCTTCCACCTAGGCACAGATAGGTAGCATGTTGGTGTATGCCACTGATTGTGCTAACTGGCTTAGGCCCCCTCCTTGTTCACCAAACTTTCCTTGTACTAACTCAACCCCATCCCTTGTCAGGTCATTAGTCCCAAGTGGATTTGGCATCCTGAGCTGGAAGAACACACTATGATGAAAGAGAGGAGTGGAGGCACCTAGCTTTACCTTAAGTAGTAAAATGTTTTTTGTTTCGCCATACTTCGCCATTACAAAGAAGACAGAACAAACATACATTATGAATTACAACTATCTTCTACTAAAATGTCCTTAATTTCTAACTCATGACAGTTAAATATGAATAAATATCATAATAAAAATATACAGGACATATTTCACATCATGAATTCATATACATAAGTGCATAACTGAATAAAAGAGACTCAAACAGTATCATAAAAGACAAAAATAAAGCAACATGCTTAGTAGATTTAAGACAGTAACATGTAGGAGAAACTCATTTCAATATACTAAGTGAATATATAGATTACATCTGAAGAATTTAGACACCTGGAATGTCCATTGTCTCCTAACCTGATCAAATTGTAATGGTAATTTAAATAAAGAGAATCAAATCATATTCATAAAAAAAAAACTAGCTTGTATTTACAACACAAAGTCTCTGTTTTCCTTTTCTAATTATAAAAGCATATTTGAGATAATTTACAATTCTCTTAAAAGTAATTCCATCACTTGTATTCATAACAATACATGTAAGTTCATTTTTTGTTATATCAGGCCAGTTAGTATATGGTTCTAACCAATACTGTTGAATTCTGTTGTATCATGAGAGTTGCCATAAAACATGCATAAGATCCTCCCTCGAACCCGTAGTACAGTCACAGAATTCATGCTCCTTTGAGAGTTTATGGTATCTGGTTCTCAAAATGTTATTTTCAAAAAGTTCTAGTCTGGCTTTAAAGAAAATATTTCTTTATTCCTTATTTTCCAATATATCCCAATAGCTCCTGTACATTAAGTCATCAATATTTGAGGCATACCTACTGGAAAATCTAGACATTTGTATTTTGTCTAGATCATGTTTTCTCCAGTGTTCATTCACAGTATTTTGTATAAAAGACTTGTAATTAATGCTAATTTTAATATTCTGTACAAAATATGAGTTTAGGGATGTTAACCTATACTGATCTAATTTATTGTGGATATCCAGCATCCAACATTTCTCCCTACAGTCACTTTTAATTCAAACAAGTTGTTCTAGAAAGCACTGCTTAACTAACGTATCTTTGTCTACTCTTGTTAAACATAACCAGTATTTTAATTTTCTGCCTTCCATAAGTGCATTTACATTAATCATCCCAAGTTTAGCTCGTAAATATACAGCTGGACAGGACTGAGGAATTTGTAATTCAGCCCGCAGAACCTTATACACTGGAGTTATGCATATTTCAATGTCTTTACACTTCCAAACTTCAGATGCATAAGTCAACTGTGTCCAACTTTTGCTTTGATAGCCCTCAGTAATGGTTTCACTGAAAAAAAAAACATAAGAGTAGTTGAATTTCTTTAACCCATTCATAGTTTTTTTTATTTTATTATACTCCATTTCTCTTTGTTGTTTCCACATGTTATTATTTGTGAGAGTTAATCCCAAATATGTGTATTGTTTAACTGCCTCCAATTTGTGCTTACCAAGTTTAAAATAAGATTCTGCAGTATTAGTACCAAATGTTAGAGTTTTGGTTTTTAATAAATGTATTTTTAATTTCAAATCCTTAGTAGTCCTTTGTAAAGTATTCAACTGTCTTTGAAGACTTTTTTTAGTTTGGGAGATCATCACTAAATCATCTGCATAGGCTAAAATCGCAATCCACCTCTGATTGACATTTGGACCATCTATATCACTTTGTTCTAATACCCTGATAAGAGAGTCTATATATAAATTGAACATAGTGGGAGCTAATAGACAACCTTGTCTTACCGCATGATTAATTTTAAAAGGCAGGGATGTTTCTCCCACAATACCATATCTAATCTTGGCCCAGGTGTTATTGTAAAGTGCAGAAATTATTGAGATTAATACATTATCTATTCCCTTCTCACACATGATAGCCCAAAGTTGTGATCTACAAACTGTATCAAAGGCAGCGGATAAATCAATAAATAATGAATATAATTTTTGCTTCCTAATTTAAATGTATTTCTGAATTAAATGATTCAAAATAAAATAACTGTCTATTGTTGATGACCCACTTCAAAAACCCAACTGCGTCTTACTCAACCCTCCTGTTAATTGCATTTGAAACTTTAAATAGTCTAGAATAATATGTGAAAAGATGTTAACACTCACATCTAGTAGGCTAATAGGATGATACATAGTGGGGGTCACTAATGTCTCCCTTTCTGTGTATAGGTATAATTTCTGCTCCTTTCCAAGACTGAGGAAAAGAAAGATATTCAATCCATTTATTAAAACAAAAACAAAGAATTCTACTCCAAAAGGGGAGATTACATTTATGTATTTCTGCTGGTATTTTATCTATCCCAGGGGCTTTATCAGATTTCATAGTATGTATCACAAAATAAACATCTTTAATAGTGATCTTATATGAACAATTTATATTTAGCACAGTCAGTTCTGACTCCAGTATATCTGGATTGTAGAATATCTTTCCAAAATAATCAATCCATTGTGATTCTGTTACATAGTAATCTGCATTGGCTTTACTGTTTAGTGAACCCTGAGCTACAAGCTGCCAAAAACCTTTATCATTTTTCCTTCTAATGGTATCAAGGATAAGTGACAATTTTATTTCTTGAAATTCCCTCCTCTTATTTTTTAACAACTGTTTATATTCCTTTTTTCTCATGGTAACCTGTTCAGCTAATTGAACATTCCTGTGAGTTCTTACTTGTCTTATCATTTTCCTTAAGTCCTTTTTAAATAAGAAACATTCCTTATCAAACCAGGTTTGGAGTCTTCTATGCTGACTCATCATTACCACTTTGTAATTATTTTTTCCTCAGATCTTTAAAAAGTTGTTCCACCCAATCCCACATTTCTTCTATGTCTTGAATTGATTATATACTTTTGATCAATACACTGTCATATAAACAAATCTGTTTTCTTACATTTTCTTCTAACCATCCCATCTGATGCATTTCATAGTTCTTATTTCAAGTGGTACCACAGAAGAAGCATTATTGTTCACTTTACCCCACTGTTCAGTGAATAATGGTAGATGGAAATGGTCACTTTCAGCTCTATTCGGAATGCACAGAGAAGACCAAAATTTAATATCACCTGACCACAGGGCCAGATCTAATAGTTTTTTATGATGGGCTTTAACATAAGTAAAATTCAAATTTTGTCTCCATAAATTCAGCCATTTAAAGGATATAGATCCATTTCAGAGATCAATTCAATTAGGATCTAACCTGATTTATTAACAACTAGATCCTTAGAGGCCCTAGTTAAAGGAGAGTAATTAGAATTATATATGAACATGGAATTGTCTGTGTATCCATCAAAAGTACCTATTCTAGCATTAAAATCGCCAATGACTAGAATATTTATGTTAGGAAAGGTTCAATTATATTTGGTTATCTCATTTTTTAATGTAGATCATAATCCATCACTATAATACACTGACCCATGTGGTGGAATATAAACATTCACCACTATCAGTTTTTGCTTAAATTTTTCAACACAGACAGAAATGAAATTTGGCATAATACATAGAGCAGTTGTCTTTAAATCAGGGTAGATTCTGCAAAGTATAGCAATACCAGCAGAGTTCCTACCACAATTGGCCCCCTTATGGCATAATGGGCAAATGTTACATAACCATTAATATTAATTAAATAATCAGGCCCATGCCAAGTTTCTCGAAGACATAACATCTCAAACTGTGTTACAAAGCTAATCCAGAAACTATCTACTATTTTAGTAAGCCAACCAGTAATATTCCAAGAAAGAACTAAGGGATTCCCATCAATTATTTGTGTAGAGACACTCTCATTAAGGGATTCACAAGTTCCTATCCAAAGTCAATCTGATATATCCACCAGGATTCAGAATTTATCAGAAGTTACAATTTAGCATTTTTCCAAAGTATTAGACTCTCCCCTCTTATTTGATAGAGAATCTGTCCAAATATCCTCCCTCCTTACCATATGGAAACCCATAGAATCCAAAATATCTTCTTTTTCTTGTACCAGATCAGCCATTTGTGAATCCCTTATTAATAAGTCTATCTGACTTCCTTCTAAACTTCTACTCACTTCCAAAATTCCATCTCTACCCAGGGGTATTCCTAATAAATTATTAAAATAATTACATAATGCACCCTTTAATTTCCTATTGGTCTCATTATGAATTTCAGGGATACCAAAAATACTAAGCCATACTGTACAGGAATTTTTTTTGGTCTATATTAAACATATCTGATACCTCTTTTGTAAAAAAATGTTCTATTCTTGAAATTTAAAGATATTCCAAAGACATGCAGAGTTTCACCATTATACCAAATATCATTGGCTAATCTCGGAGAGAATAAAACAATGTCACAAACTGAGTCACTAATTTCATCATTATAGAGCTTAACACTTTGTATATCAGATTCCACCATAGAAATCCCCATATTAGTGCAGAAGAGCGCAACCAATTGTTTTTTTAAGTTTTGGTTCAGATCCTTATATCCAGGAAGGAGGCCCTTTTAAACTGATCCTGGGGAGATTTACTTCTGAGTTTATATTTTCCTTACTTGCCTTCACTCTAGGTTGAAGAGAATCAGCCCTGATTTGGACTGTAGGTACTGTGCCCTCAGAGCCACAGTCAGTTTCACTCTGTCTATTTCTTTGTATTGAATGAGCTTTAGTCCTGTCTAATATCCCACCTGGGCCCTTCACTGCCACTGACCATTCAGCCAGGAAATTTCCAATTTCTTTTTTAAGAGTTATTAAATTAGTCTCCAGGTTATATCCTAAATTATTAGTAGCAATTAAACAGTCCAGGCGTAATCCACCTAGGAGTCCAGGATCAGGCCGAATGACTTTTGCCTCAACAACAGGTTTATCAACCTGTTTAATCTTATTTACTATATTGGTATAAACCATATTGCCATTGGTTTTGTCTCTGTTGTCCTGTTGACTATTACCGGATGCTAAGGGACTGCTAGCACCCTCATTTAAACTTCGTTTTCCACCTTTTTCTCCCCTCCCTTTTCTAGATGGTTTGGAACTATCAGGAATAATAAGGATGGAAAACTGTTCTCTTATATCCTTATGAGCTATCCCCTCTTGATCCAAGATAAAAGGGATAGAGTGAGATTTCTCCAGGGGTAGGTTTAAGTTATATTTCTTCTTATTTATGTCTTCGATCATAATCTGGTTATTAAATAAACCAACTTTAACCATTCCTAAGTCTTCTTTAATTGCCATTAATTGCTCCATAATAAGTACATGTACTGAAAAAGTGGGTTTAAGCATTTGTAACAAATCACTGCTCAGGGATGTAGGATATTTAATGTTGTCACCAAAATCAATTAGGTTGTCTTTTAAGGGTGATTTTAGCCCCAGATACTCTTTTAGTGGAGCTAGACAAACCTGGACAGACCATTGAATCATTAATTATTACCCAAGATGTATTATGAATTTTTAAACCCTTAATTGTAGTTTGAAGATCTGTTGAAATTGCTGTAAGTTTATCAGTTATCCCTGGGGAAAGGATGGAAGCTGAATAAACCAAACCTGATCTACTTCATAAAGTTCCTATAGTTCCTGAATATTCTGGAGATTCCAAGCTATCAGGGCCTAATAAACTCTGTAAAAGACTATCAGATACGGGGGCTAATAATGAGATATCAGAAGGAACTCCCAAAACATCCACCTCACAGTGCACATTTCCTTTATAATGTTCATTCCTGTTAACACTAACATTGTTCTCAGAAGCACTACCAGCAGCATTAACATTTAGATCATTAGGCATACCATTAGAAACATCCCGAACATCAGGAAATAATAGTAAAGATGACTGTTCCAAATCACTATTACAAGCTGATAAGTAACTAACTTTAATAGGAGTATTAGAGTCCATAGCAGCAGCAAAAGTGTCCCTTGTGATCATCAAATTAGTATTATGCTGAGTTATAGGAGTGGAGATTTTCTCATGGCTGTTAACAAGTGTCAAATGTTCCATAATTTTAGATTTTCTCAAAGGTATGGCATCCTGTTTAGACTTTCTGTGCAGCACTCTCATGACACTTTTGGTCGGGTAAGAAATATCTGATAGGGTCATATGGAACTGCTGGGCCTGTTTCCTGGTGATTGCCATTTTATTCCACAAAGTCTGCATACAGACAACAAGAAGGCCACAGGAAAGATACCAGTAAGACCCCCTTATACTTGCCCGAACAGTTCAATTTAGCAATATTAGTTGTTGAATAGAAAAACAGCTGCAAAGTTGATAGGGATTTCAAGGGAGTTAACTCAGCTAGAGCCAATTCAGGTGCAGATCAGATTTTCTTTTGACTCTTTCCTTCCACTTGAGTTTTATTTCCCAGTGTAGTCAAATGGCCAGCACCAAGGAAATACCAAACGTTGGCTCAGTGTTCACAATATTTACAGTGCAAAAAACTAAACAGAGCCTGGTAAAAAATAAAAATAAAATAAATCACAACCCTAAAAAGCAAAAAAAAATTGCAAAAATAGCAAGGGAAACAGTTAAAAACAAAAAAGAAAAAAACACTGGGAAAAAGCAGAGATTTGGGTAGAGATTATAGGAGAAAGCTGTCATCAGAAACAATAAAAACAGCTACTCTATCTTGATACCCATGGAGAGAGATGAAAGCTCAGGATCTCCAAAGGAAAATGCACAGAATAAAACCAGGAGGATAAAAATGGAGTGACTGCAGCCACTCACCAAAATGATGAATCTTATGTAGAAACGCCCCACATGCGAAAGCATGTGACCAGAAGAGCCAATCGTACATCCAGTCACAAAATTAACCTTAATTTAAAAATTAAAAAAAAAAAATATGGATGTTTGCTTGATCTCTTAATGAATAAAAGCATGAAATAACCGTAATAACCGAAAACAGAGAAAAAAGGAAAGCTACACGGCTGACATGGCTAATTTAAAAAAAAGACTGCTTGTACATGAAAATGTGTGCTACAAAACACACACAGCCTTTCACAAGTTTTCACAAACTCTCACATCCCCCTCTGCCCAAAGAATATCAGTTCCAAAGTAAACAAAGTGCGTGATAAGCAGTGAATTTTCCTTTTTTTCCGATGTAGCTTATAGGTAGCTTCTCACAAACTCAAGCCTTTCCGAAGAGCCTCTCCTACTCCACCCAATCCTGCCTCCACCTTCGACGTTCCTTTTAGGGGGTAAGGAGAACATATATCGAGACAGCCAACCAAGTTGTACTGGTAAGCATTAGTTTAACATAGGTGGCATACCTGTTCAAAGTAGAATATTAGCAGAAATAAAGCCTGCTACCGAATTTTCCCCAAGACGGCAGTATACAGCGTTCCATCCACCAGACCACACACTCCAGCTGTGGTAGTACTGTGAATCGTCAGCAGAGGACTGACTGCCAGCTTAGAGAGCTGATCAAAGAATTGACCCTTACCTTAAAGGTATATTTACATTCTCTTCATACTGAAAGTACAGTAGCAGGGTAAGTAGGGATAATTATAGTTTTTGGCAGTGTTTGGGGAAGTTCTGACATTTTTTTTAAATTGTATCAAGTGGTGTGGGGAAATTAGCTCAGTTGACTAGTCTTAGACTGAGTAGATTCAGGAAGCCCTGTGAAAAGGTATGCAACTGGGGGTGAAGCTGACAGACACTTAGTGCCTTGTAACAAAAGGCATCATATTTAAAAGGTCAAGTTAATTGGGGTCCTGAGTTGAAAGAACAGACTTTGCTGAAAGAAAGGAGTGAACACACCTTGGTTTAGCTTATAGGGACACTGTCGATGTTTCTATAGCTTTACTAAAGGCAGGGCTCCCAGATTTACAGGGATTCCTGTATTTTACAGGGATTTGGAGCCATCTATATGGAAATTCTTCCCATATAATGGCATTGGTCATACAGGAAAACAGGAATTTGGCTTCCATAGGAAATAATGTAAACTATAGGAAAACACAGGAAAATTGCCCTGGAGTTACAGGAAAAATATCAAATCAGTCTGAGAACAGAAATGCACAATATAATTTTACACTAGGCAATAGTATTACATGTAGTATTATAAAATGGACATTTGCCCCATGATTTGCAGATAAATGTGATTTTTTTTTTGGCAAAAGTAAAAATGAGAGCAGTCCACTCTGAAAGCTATCAGCTAATGCTCCCGTGCCTTCCCAAAAAGTAATGCTGCACTGTGCCATGCAAAAACCTTTTCATGTATGAGTCTGTAAAAACAATTTAGCATGTGGGTAAAATAATGTGCCCAGTACAACTGGCTTTCCTGTTTTCAAAAAAGTGTCTCTCTGTTGCAAAACTGAGTGCTATATCTATCTAAATTTACCTTTTAAAAAATTAAGTCCTGTCTCTGGGTATGCACATCATGCCCAGAGTCACAGCTTTATTTTTCAAATTGTCTATTAAGAGGGTTATAGCACTCATTTTTGCAAGACAGACATTTTCTTTTAAAAAAAGAAAAGCCAGTTGTACTGGGCACATTATGTTACTCACATGCAACATTTTTTACTGACTCGTGCATAAATAAGTTTACCCACAGCACAGTGTAGGATCACTCTTCAGGGATGTGTGGGAGCATCAGCTGATGGCTTTCAGAGCAGACCATTCTAAATTTTAACTTTTGCCTCTAAATATAAATAAATCACATTTATTTGCAAATCCTAGGGCTAGTATGCATTTTATGTTACTACTACTGCTTAATGGACAACATATGTAGTGCACTCAGAAAAGCTACAGAAACACTGACAGTGTCCCTTTAAAAGCATATTTATATTCTCTTCATACTGAAAGTAGCAGGGTAAGTGGGGAGAAAAAAAGAGATCTGTAGGCAGTGTTTGGGGAACTTTGAAACTTTCTTTAAAATTGTAACAGGTGGTGTGGGGAAACTAGCTCAGGATATTAATCTTGGGCTGAGTAGATAGGAAACCCTGTGAATCAGGTGTATAATTGGGGGTGGAGCTGACAGAGGCTTAATGCCTTCTTACAAAAGCACTCTAAAAGCACTTCCACCCTAATGTGTTCAGGTCATTTATGTCCCACTAAATGAGAGGAACAGTGAAGGAGTGGAACAGGTAACAGGCCTTCTTAGGCATCAATAGGCTTCAGCAGAGGGAAGCAGAGAAGTGGGGGACTCTGCTGTTTGACTAAGGCAAGGCACCTTTTTCACTACTATCTAACAGTCACTGCTGGGATGGGCAGAAGTTAAAGGTAGGCAAAAACTGGGAATAGAAGCAACACCCTATCTAGGGTAGGAGTATAAAGAAATTTAAACAAGGCATGGAGGAACACAAATAGAAAAAACAAAAAGGTGAAAGCTAGAAACACCCTATCTAGTAAGTGTGCAAAAGTATTTCCAGGTAACACAAGGAGAGCAGAAGTAGACAATGCTGAGAATGGTGCACTGCAATGGCTGTGGGGCGGCAGTTTTTAGAGTGATCTTTAGGAGACTACAGTGCTGCCCCATCTGCACACACTCACCTGTCTGGGTTGAGGGAGGAGGTCGTCAGACTCCAGGTTCAGTTGGTTAAGATTCAGGAGACCTCTACTCCCACCCAGGGGCTATCAAGTCTGCCACCATTACCTCAGAGGATGTCAAGGAGGAGGAACAGCTGTATTATCATGGGCTTTGGAAGGGTGGGGGTGGTGGGATAGGGGCACATTCCTTATCTGCTACCACTTCTGGTAATTCCTATATCACTCTGGTGGGGCAGAACTGCTTGGAGGAGGAGGCACCCGCAGTAATGACCAGGGAGGATGTGGGGGCTCGCCATAGCGGAGATCCCAAGGAGTTTGGTAGAGGACCCAAGAAGAGAAGTAAGCCACTTCTGGTAGGGGACTCAATTTTGAGGGGGATAATTTAGGACTAGGAAAGGGTGGGGGGGTGGCAGGTTAGGTGCCTACATAACAACACTGCCCCCAGGGATAGAAAGCAGATCTAAAGAATCACTAGAGCAGCAAGACAGGAGGGACAGCTGGATCTCATTGTCCACCTGGGGACTAATGATCTGGATAGAAACAGGGCTGGGATAGAGCAGAGGGAGTTAAGGGAGCCGTGAAGTGTCTTAGGAAGGTAGCGCTTGTCCAGTAACTTTTGCTGAGGTGCTACCTGTCTGTGATAGGAAGAGGAAGGGTCACCCGCACTAGTGTTTCAACTCATGGCTAAAGGAATGGTGCAGAGAGGATGGGTTCAGCTACACTGGGGACTGGAAACCCACCAGGGAGGATAAAGGCCTATACAGGGGTGATGGCCTGCATTCATCCGGGAGGGAAACTGCAGTTCTCAGTGGATGGTTTAAATCTTACTTTGATAAATATTTAAAATAGCCAAGGGGTAGCCATAGGAAATAGGGAAGAAGAAACTTTCCACCCCCCACAGGCAGAAGTAGAGAGTAGGGATAACCTGAGGGGAGAGGAATCCCCTAAGACGCAAATTAATAAAGGAAGCAGAGTGGTAGAGGAAAGGGGAGAAGGGAACAGGAGCATTAAAATGAGCGGGGGGGGTGAGCAAGTCACTTAATTTACTTGTGCTCCCAGGTCACACCTGTAAACAAGCTTCAGCTTAGTGTGCCTCTCCTGGTTAAACAACAACAATAACAAAAAAAAGGAGGGAGGGCAAAAAGGAAGTAAGGAGGTCAACAAGAAGAGTGGAAACAAAATCTGGAAGGCCATGCGTGTGAATGCTAGAAGTCTAGGAAATAAGATTCCAGATGTAGAGGCCATCATGGCAGAGACTGACCTGGATATTGTGGCCTTTACTGAGTCATGGTGCACTGAAAACCATGACTGGGACATAGCTATACCAGTCTATACATCTGTTCAGGAAGGAATGGGTGGGAAGAAAAGGAGAGCGTGTGGTGCTTTATGAGAGGGAAAGTATAAAAGTGAGAGAGAGAAAGGGAATACAGGGTGAGATAGAGGTAACGTGGGTCACCCTATAGACAAGGAATCAAGCCACTTTTCACAATGGAGTGATCTATTGACCTTCAACACAGGGGGAGGAATTAGATAAGGTACTGGTGCAAGCCACTGGCAAGATGGTAGAAAAATTAGAGGTGCTGCGGTCGGGGATTTCAACATGCCAGGTGTACATTAAGATCTCCCAGCAGCAGCTTCAGTTAGAAACAGGGACATCCTGGTCTCTCTCTGCAGGGGGCATTCCTCAAGCAACTAGTCAGTGAACCCACTCATGACGGGGCAATACTGGACCTGGTACTCACTAACAGCACTAACAGGGACAGTGCTGCAGACTTCAAGGTGGGAAACCGCCTGGGGACCAGTGATCACCTTATGGTGTGATTCAATATAAGGACATCTGCAGAATCGATCCCCACAAAGACAAGGGTCCTGGAGTTCAGAAGGGCAGATTTTATAAAGATGGGTGAATGCTTCAGGGTTGACCTGGTGGGGGATGGCCTCGGTGGGGCTGATTAATATTGGGTGAAGCTAAAAGGGAGCATAGCTAGCCGGCCCGGTGGCACTGAGGGTTGAGGCGCTGGACACCACACCTCGAGCCATGCCGGTGACCTGGGTTTGGGAACGAGCCCGGGCCATAGGGGGTTGGCAGGGAAGGGAGAGGATTGAGCATCTGGAGAACAGCTGTCCTCTCCTGGGAGGGTGGGGTGTAGATGCGGCACTTGTCTGGCCTTTGGTGGAAGCCAGAGGCACAGCAAGCACACGAGCACACAGAAAGGTTTGGGAGTGAGGACGTCGGCGGGGACGCCTTGACGTCTGGGCATAGCCACTCCCTTAGAACAAGGAAAAAAACACACTGGAGCACCAAGAGGAAGGAGCGCTGGGTATAGGCCCTAATGACTGCTGCCTCCCTTACCGACGGAGGGGACCTGATGAAAGCTGATTGATCGGGGTGTACGTGCCCCACCTCGTACCCACCTGGGGGACATAGCCATGGCTCCATGGGGGTCTACCGGGGTTCCAGGTAAGGCAGCAGTGGGTGTAATACCCTTAGTGACTCCCAACAGAGCAGGGCTCCGATGTTGAGAGAAGGAGATTAAATACAATAAAAAAAAAGAGAGCATAGCAAAGGCACCTCTGCATCAAACAAGTGAGCAAGAACAAGAGGAAAAAGAGACCACTAGGGTTCTTGAAACAGTGGACTGAAAAGGTGAAGGCTAAAAGGGTAACATTCAGAAGGTATAAGGAGATGCAGGAGAAGGAGGAGATTAGGGAGGTGTATCGGGGAGACAGGAAAGCAGGAAATGCAGTAAGGAGCATAAAGGTTCAAACTGGAGCGAGAACAGCTCAGGAGATAACGAAAGGGGACAAGACATTTTTTAGGTACAGAAACATAGAAACAAATACAGTGATAGCAGAAAAAGACCAGAACTCCATCAAGTCTGCTTAAGTTACCTATAATCCCTGGAACCTTCCCTGGAACCTACTATTCCTTCAGGGTACTAACCCTCCCTGTCCTCTCCACATTATCCTCCCTGGTCCTGTCACCCCAAGCAATCACTATTCCCTTCATTCTGTCCCAGCCCTGCTTGAATCCCCTAACTATTTTCATACCCACCACCTCGGTTGACATACTGGTCCAAGGTTCCACCACCCTTTCTGTTAAGTAGTACTTCCTCATGTCCCTCCTGAAGCTCCCTACTGTTAGTTTCCACTTGTGTCCACATGGCTGTGAGTTGGAATTCAGGCTAAATAATTCCCCACAATTCATTTTTTAAATTTGTTTACGGGACCTGATGGTCTGTATCATATCTCTCTTCTCCTTTCTGGTCTCTAGTGAGTAAATATTTAGTGCTATGAGGCGCTCCTCATAGGATCTGCCCTGCTGGCCCCAAATCATGTTTATTACTCTGCGCAGCACTGTCTCCAACCTATCCTTGTTCTTTCTGAGGTGGGCACTCCGTAACTGGGCTCAGTACTCCAGGTGAGGCCTAACCAGGGATTTGTAGAGGGGAAGTATTACTTGTTTTCTTCTGCTATCAATACCCTTCAAGATATATCCCAGCATTCTGTTAACTTTGCTGTTTGCCTTGTTGCTGTGACTCAATTGCTTAAGTGAGTTACTAATGATAACTCCCAGATCCCATTCCTCAGCTGTAGTTCTAAGTCTCTTCCCTCTCATCCAGTATTCTGTCTTGGGGTTCTTTTTCAGTAGGTGCATTACCTTGCACTTTTTGGCATTCAATTTTTACTGCCAGACCTTTGACCACCCTTTTAGCTTTTGTAGGTCTCTGCATTTTCCTTATTCCCTCTTCACTATGCACTAGATATAGGTAAACCGGCTATGGCTCACTTCGGAACTTTCCCAGACTGGGCCAACTTGAATCTGTTTGAGAAAAGCAAGCCTTTAACGGCTCCACCCAAGCTGTCAATTTGGTCCAGTTCTGAAGTGCAGTCCAGGTCAGTCCAGCCAGATTACAGGCGGCAGGCTGCAGGGCAGTGTACAGAAATTAAAAAAATTAATAAATAAAGTTTTTTTTGTCCCTGATCTCCACCGAATACTCCTGAGTCCCTGGACTGTCACATTACCAACAAAAGAAAACACTTGTAATACTGGGGCATTGAAGGGAGCCAACCAGTCATGATCTTTTGTCTGTGATTGACTCATGTTCTAGCCAATCCCGTGAGTCAGCCACCACAAGATATCCTGTAGGAAATAGTGTACCCAGATTATTTGAGGCTTAGCATTTAAATGAGACAGCTGTGCTTTGGAGCCTTCAGTAACATAGAAGAATAGAAGTCGACGGCAGATAAGGACCGTAAAGCCCATCCAGTCTGCCCATTTCTTTTTCTACCTTACTAATGTGCCACGGGCCTTTGCTCTGTCAATGGCCTATCTATTCATACTCATCTGTATTGCTCCCTTATGCCTATCCCATGCCTGTTTGAAGCCCTGCACTGCATTCATATCCACCACTTCCAGAGGTAGGCCGTTCCATGCATCCACCACCATTTCTGTGAAAAAGAACTTCCTCACATTACCCCCTTAATCGTCCTCCCTCTAATCTCATGCTGTGTCCTCTTGTCCTGCTATTTTTCTTATATTGAAACATGTTAGACTCTTTCACGTTGTTAATGCCCTTCAGGTGTTTGAATGTTTCAATCATATTGCCTCTCTCCCTCCTTTGCTCTAGGGTATACATATTGAGTTCATTTACCCTGTCCTCATATGTTTTCTGATGCAGTCCCTGTACCAATTTTGTTGCCCTTCTCTGGACTGTCTCAATCTGGTTAATGTTCTTGTGAAGCTGTGTCCTCCAGTACTGCATGCAGTACTCCAAATGGGGCCTAACCAGTGTCTTGTAAAGAGGGGATTATTACCTCCCTCTTCTGACTTGTGATACCCCTACTAATACACCCCAACATCCCTCTAGCCTTACCTACTGCTTTAGAGGTCTGCTTGGATGATTTCAGGCCATCAGTGATGATGATGCCCAAGTCTCCTTCTTCCCTTGTGACTGCCAGCAACTCCCCTTCCAGCCTATAGGTGGCTTCAGGGTTTCTCTTCCCTAGGTGCATGATCTTGCACTTCTTTACATTAAACCCCAGTTGCCACTCTTCCAACCATTTTGCTAGTTTATCCAGATCTCTTCTCATTCTGCCCACGCCATCTGGAACACCTGCTCTGTTGCAGATCTTGGTGTCATCTGCAAACAGACAAACCTTACCCTATAGGCCATCTGCAATGTCACTGATAAAGTTATTGAAGAGGACTGGCCCCAGGACTGATCCCTGAGGTACCCCACTTGTGACTTGCATCTCTTCTGACTGTATACCATTTACCACCACTCTCTGTTTTCTGCTTGTCAACCAATTTGCCACCCAGTTGACCAACGTCTGACCCACCCCAAGTCTACCCAGTTTATTAATCAATATTCTATGTGGAACAGTATTGAAAGCTTTGCTGAAGTCAAGGTAGGCAACATCAGCTGCTCCCCCTTGGTCCACCACTCTGGTTACCCAGTCAAAGAAATCTATGAGATTAGTTTGACAGGACCTTCCTTTTGTAAACCCATGCTGTCTTGGATCCTGGGCTCCTATGGATTCCAGGTGTTGCACTATCCTTTCCTTAAGGAGTGTCTCCATAATCTTGCCCACTACTGAGGTTAGACTGACTGGTCTGTAGTTCCCTGCCTCCTCCCTGATACCACTCTTGTGGAGCGGGATCACATGAGCCCTTCTCCAGTCTTCTGGGACCTCTCCTGTGCTTAGAGACTCACTAAACAGTTCTGATAATGACTCTACTTGTTCCACCCTTAGCTTCTTTAGTACCCTGGGATGTATGCCATCAGGTCCCATTGTCTTGTCCACCCCGAGCTTATCGAGCTCTTGTAGGATCCTTTCTTTTGTGAAGGGACTAGTGCACACCTCCCTTCCCCTGTGTCCATGGTGCAGAGCTGTGGGCCCTGCCCTACCTTTTCTTCAGTAAATGCTGAGCAGAAGTATCAATTTAGGATAGAAGCTTTTACATGGTCCTGCTCCTCACATTCCCCCTTATCCCCTTTGATCTTATCAATACCCCCCTCTGGATTTTCTCCTTTCACTAATGTGTCTATAGAAAGCTTTGTCACCTTCTTTTACTGTTCGTGCTAGTGTTTCCTCTGTTTGAGCCTTTGCCTGCCTTACTGCCTTCCCTGCTTCCCTTAGGGAAGTTTGGTATACCTCCCTATCTTCATCCTGCTATGTTCCCTTATATTTCCTGAAGGCCAGCCTTTTGGTTCTGACCTTTTCTGCTACTGTGTTTGAGAACCAAAGTGGTTTCCTTCTTCTTTTGCCTTCCTTTTCTCACTAAAACAATGGGATGTTGCTTCAAGTATTACATCTTTAATGCTTGCCCACTTTGCCTGTACCCCCTCACCTGTATTTCTTTTTTGCCAGGGCTAGCTTAACTCTGTTGGCAATCTTATCAAAGTCAGCTCCTCTGAAGTCCCATATTTTTGCCTTGGAATGGGATGATTTTGTTCTAGTGGCCAAATTGAACCATACCATGTGATGGTCACTGGCCCCCAGGTGACCTTCTGCCTGGAGATCCGTGATCCTTTCCCTGTTAGTCAGTACTAGATCTAGGATTGCACTGTCTCTTGTGGGTTGTTGTACCAATTGTTTGAGGTCCTCCCCCTAAAGGGAATCCACAATGTGTCTAGTTCTGGCAGATGTCCCTGCTGGTATTGATCAATCTGTATCTGGCGTGTTGAAGTCTCCCATTATCAGAACTTCCCCTTTAACTGTCATGTTTGGTATATCTTCTAACAGTAACGTGTCTATGTCCCCCCCCCTGGTCTGGAGGCCTGTACACAACCCCAGTTCCTCAGACCTAAGTGAGCTGTTGAACAGACCTTCCAGAGGTTCAACCAGCTCCACTGCTAATTCCCTGAGTATCCTCAGATGCAACACATCTGGTCCTGGGGCTTTGTCTATCTTAAGGGCTGCTAGCCCTTTCAGGACCCTTTTACTAGTAAACAATTGCTGTTTCATTTCCAGGACATCATTTGTGACTGCTTTGCTGCTGCTCTCTGACATGGACCCAGCATCTTCCTTAGTAAATACTGAGCAAAGTTGTCATTCAGGGCAGCAGCCTTTTATCCATCTTCCTCAATCGCCCTGTCCTCCCTCAACTTTCCATATAATTAGCCACCTTTCTTCTTTTTTCACTAATATTTCTGAAAAACTGTATTTCTCTATTCTTGACCCCCTTTACTATAAATAGCTCTGTGTCTGCTTTCGCCTCCCTTACGTCTCTCATTGCTTCTTTATTTTTCTGTATATACTCCTCCCATTCTACCTCTCCCTGCATTTTTTTTGTATTTATAGAAGTCCTTGTGTTGGGCCCTTACCACTTCCATGATCTTGCTGAGCAACATACTTGTCTCTTAAACCTGTTTTTCTTTGTTACTGTTCTTTTGCATAACTTAGATGCCTCAAGTACGGCTCCCTTAATTGCCCCCATCTCTGCTCTACCCACCCATGTCCTCCACCCCTACTAATGTATCCCTTACCAGTTCCCTCATCCTATCGAAATCTGCCTTTCTAAAGTCAAGGACTTCAGTTCTCGATTGTGGCTTACCAGCACCCGAGGGCCAGTTCAAATCAGAGTTATGGTCACTGTTCCCCAGTGGCTCCCCTACTCCCAGTGGTCCCACCATCTCTGAGTTGGTGAGCACCACATCAAGGATTGCAGTCTAACTGGTGGGTTCCCTAACTATCAGCACTAGTAGGCAGTCTTGGAAGGCATCCAACAATACCTGACTTCTGGCAGGTTCAGGTCTCCTACCACCACTACTTTGTTATACCCCCCTTTCAAGTTCCTCCCTGAGTTCTCTGTCCCTTTCTTCCCCTTGCCCTTCAGGTATATATATCACCACCAAGTGTAGTTTCCAGCCTGAGGCTGCCATGAGTTGCACCTATACTGACTCAGCCTCCCCATTGCTACCTCTAATGTACCCCTTTTCTACTACACAATACCCTCCTTGAAAAAAGAGCAACCCCTTCCCCTCTACTGTTTCCTCTATCCCTCCTGAACAATGAATGCCAAGGGACCATCATCTCCCAGCCATTATTATCTGTGGCCCACATTTCCGTGATGGCCACAAGGTCCAACTCAGTTTCTGTCATCAGAGCCTGGAGCTCACTGAGTTTGTTAGCTAGGGTCCTGGTGTTAATGTATACCCCCTTCCCTACTGTAACTTTGCTGCTGTCCTTCTGTTTTCCATGTTTTCTCTCCCCTTGTTGGTGCCTTTGTCTTTTGTTTTCCCCCTTACTACTGCCTATTCCCTTGTTCTTGTAAACACTACTGTGTTCCCTGTACCCTCTTTGTGGCTACAGTCCCCTGAATATGAAGGAGTACTATCTAGGATCTCCTTCTGCTCATGATCCACCATGGTTCCCCTAGACCAAGACTCTCCCACAGTGAGTTTAATATGTGCCCCAGCAAGTATCAAACTTGTGCCCCAGCATGCTGGCCCCCTCTTTTATCAAGTGAATTCCATCACCCTTGAAGAGTCTCCTGTCCCATAAATCCCCCAGTCCCCTTCAAAGTGGTTCCCCATGTCTTGACACCAATCCTTAAAGAGCTAGTGGAGCCAAAACAGCAGAGGGGAAAAAAATACAAGTTTTAAGAAGTGATCAGTTGTAACTTTTTATTTGTGAAGTATTTTTATTGTTTCCTTTGTTCATTAGAAAGTTTTCTACGTGATAATTTTGTGCTGGGTGTGTGGAACAGTTCTTAGCCTGGCAGCTGACATATCTATCTCTAGGCTCCCACTACATCATCAGCATTGTGATCTCACTGACAGTGATATCACAGGTGAATGGGTGTTTCTAAGCAGCAGCGATGTCACAGTCAGTGAGGTCACAGTGCTGATGATGTAGTGGGGGTCCATAAAGACAGATACTGTATGTCAGCATCCAGGCAGAGTGCTGTCCCACACATCACACCTATGAACATCAGATAAACAATCTTCAAATTAACCAAAGGGAAAAGAAAAAGTACCTCAGATATAAAAGGTAAAGATTGACTGTTTTAAGAAATTAATATTAGTTTTAGGCAGTATGCCAGCTCTCTAAGCCAGCTGTTGAACTCCTCTGTTTCAGCACTCCTTATCCTATTCTGCCTCCCCTCCCTGCTCCACACAGGGAGGACTTTGGAAAAGGCAATGGAGGCTGAGTGTGCTAGCAATCTGTCAACCAGTCTACGGAAGTTGCACTTCACTATCTCCACTGACTAGTTTGCCAGATCATTGATGCTCAAGTGTACCAGCACCCCAAGCTCCTCCTGCTCCCTCTCCACCATCCTCACTATTCTGTCTAAATCCCAGCTGGCTGATGCTTCAGACAGGCATCCGACACTCACCCCCCCATCTGTCCCCTCCCCAGTCACCCTGTCTTCCCCCCACTTATTGAGTCCTTGACCACTAGAACCTTTCTGGCAGTCTTTCCTCTCCTTGAGTGCCAACACATTGTCCTGCCCTTTCCCTTTGACTGACCAGGAGTCCCCACTGATGGAATTGGAGCCTGAACCATTTCCAGGGGTACAAAGTGACTCACTATCTGGATGGTACTGGCTGGACAACATCCTTATGGCTACTTCTCTTCCTTCTCCCATGCCCCACCACTCTCTGTCCCTTGGACCAGTGGGTCATTGGGGGTTTGGGGGGGTGAGATCCAGTTGAGCTGAATGTGCAGCTGAGATATTCCTATCCTTGCTGCTACCAGCTGAGAATGGAGCTCTGTTATGATCCTGTAGAAGGGGCAATGCCCCCTCCTCCAGAGAACATCCTGTAGAAGAGACTCCCATTGTTCCCACTACTGAGCACCTCCCCTCTGAGCCTCATCCTACAAAGAACTGTATTAGTGAGATTGAAACTTAAAATCAACTTTGTTTAGATTGTAATGCACACCCAGATGCTATCTGCTGTCAACCAGCGGTTACACAGAACAAAGGTGTGTAAGTTACTGTGTAAGATATGGTAACAGTGTGCAATTCAAGTGAACACAAATATGACACTGGAACTATTAGGTACTCTGGCTTTAACACAGATATAGGTATGTAAGTGAAAAAAGGAAGACCGGGGTAAGATTGCAAACTGTGCAGAGGGGGACCAGGAAAAGGCAGACATCCTGAGCAAATACTTTTGTTCAGTGTTTGCAGAGGAAGGAGAAATGGAGTGCCACAAAAAAGTAACAGAAGCTTGGAGGGAAGGAAGTGGACACTAGTCCTTTTTCAGTGGAGAAAGTCCTGAAGGGACTCACTAATCTGAAGGTAAAAAAAACAATGGGGCTATACAGGGTGCATCCAACGGTATTGAGGGAGCTCAGGGAGGTACTGGCTGCACCTCTAATAGTCCTGTTTAACAGTTCACTGGAAACAAGAGTGGTTCTGGAGGACTTGGGGATGGCGGGTGTAATCCCACTATACAAAAGTGCTAGCAAGTAGGAGACTGGCAGTTATAGGCCAGTCAGCCTAACATCAGTGGTGGGAAAGTTAATGGAATCACTGCTGAAGGAAAGGATTCTGGAATATCTTGAAACCAGTGGGCTACAAGAGCTGAGGGAGCATTGATTCACAGGGAGGAGGTCATGTCAAACAAATGATTTCTTTGACTGGGTGAGAAAGGAATTAGATCAGGGTGGAGCAGTGGATAAGGCCTTCTTAGATTTCAGTAAGGCTTTCAACACTGTTCCACATAAGAGACTAGTAAGCAAGCTGGGAAGCTTAGGAGTGGGTGCAAGGGTGGTACACTGGATAAGAAATTGGTTAGGTGACAGAGGATGGTGGTAAATTAAGTTCACCACATGGAAGGGAGGGTGATCAGTGTTGTGCCTCTGGGATTAGTGTTGGGACCAGTCCTCCTTAATGCCTTTATAAGCCAGATTGCAGAGGAGCAAAATAAGGTACGTAAGGCACAGAAACCCAGGGGTGGAGTACAAAATGGGTGGATTGGTATTGACAACTACTAAGCAGGAAAGAGACCTGGGGGTAATCATATACTGTATAATGACCTAAAGGTGGCCAGGCAGCGTAACAAGGCAATCAAGAGGGTTAGTGGGATGCTGGGGTGCAGAAGGAGGGGTATCACTAGCAGAAAGAGAGGTGATGTTGTCACTGTATAAATCGCTGGTGAGACCCCACTAAGAGTACCATGTCCAGTTCTGGAGACTATCTCCAGAAGGACATAGACAGAGTGGAGGCACTCCAGATAAGGACAACTAAAATGGTGCAAGGCTTGCATCAAAAGCCCTATGAGGAAAGACAAAAGGACCTCAATATGTGCATCATGGAAGAGAGGAGGAGGGGAGAGGGGGGCATGATAAACATCTTTAAATACCTCACAGAGGTAAGTAAGGTACAGGAGGGAAGTATTTTTCAGAAAAAAGGTGCTCAAGAACAAGTGGACATGTTATGAAGCTGGCAAGCAGTAGATTTAGGAGAGATGTGAAGTACTTCTTCACAGAAAGAGTGGTGGATACCTAGAACAGCCAGCCAGTGGAGATGGTGGGGGCAAAACAGTGATGGGACTCAAGAATGCATGGGATAGGCACAGGGGAATCATAGTGGAAAGGAAGAGAGGACAGAGAAAGACCTGTAGATCAAGTACAGTCTGCAGTAATAATGTAGGTAGGGAGAAAATGGGCAGACTGGGTGGGCCAAGCTGTCCTTATCTGCTGTCAAATTCTAATTTTCTATGGCAATGTCAATTGCCCCCCCCCCGCCACCCTAGCTGTCATTGGGATCTTCTGTCCATCCCTCTGAGCCAAGGAAGCAGGTAGGCACCTAACCGCTCTCTATCCCTACCTGCTCACAAATCTATCCCCCCCACGATTGAAGCCAGAAGCTGCTTTCTCCTCCATAGGGATCCTCTGTCTCCCACCTTGGCACCTCCCCTTTGGAGGACCCCCACGTCCTCCCTTGCCACCACCTTGGGAGTCACACTCTTCAGTCCCATTCTGCAAAAATAGCAAAGGAATTTTGTATTGGCACAAGCTGAGGAATGAGTCCCTGACCTGCGACCCCCAACCTCCCAGAGCCCACAAAGGTCCAGCCAGTCTTCTTTGGCTTAGGCTACTACTGTGACAGCGGCAGCAGACTCGGTGGCCCCTGAGTGGGGGTAGGAGGTCCTTTGGACCCCTGCCAGCTCTGCACTTAGGCCAGTGACATCCACCTTCAACCCAGGGAGGTGCATGCAGGAGGGGTAGCACCTCATTCTCCAGAATGTCTCCCAGAATACTGCAGCTCCACAACTATATCACCAGTCAAATACCTGTATCTGCTAAAATGAATTCACTCCCTACTGCTTCTAAATGTAGCTGCCCCTACTGCCCCTTCTCTTTACTTGTTCCTTTCTCTCCTATACCCTCCTGTACCCTCCATCAGACTTCTTTTAACAAGTAACCCTAGAGAGGGTGTTACCTGCTTGCTTCCCCTTTTAACTGTAGTTTATTCTAGGTACTGTATAGTTCTCCCCTTACCCCTCCCTCTTTATGCCTCCATTTTAATAATTTTCACCTTTTGTCCTTCTTGAACTGCTACTTCACCCTACCCCAGATTGGATGTCTCCTCTTCTGCCTCCTGTAGCTGCTACCTGCCTCCTCTTTTCCCTGCAGTTACATTCTACCCCACCACTTGTAGCCATCTAAACAATGTAACAGTGAGTGTATTCAGTGCTTAAGAGTACAGTACCTTGCCTTCTCCTATTAGACCAGCAGAAACCCCTGCTTGCTTGTGATCACCTGTGGCTACCTGCAGATGCCTAAGACACCAGTTACCTGTTTCACTCCTGCTCTGTTCCAGTCATGCTCACACAACCTTATCTGAGGAAATTTGACACACTCAAAGGGAGTTCTTAAACAGTCCTTCAAGTTTTCCTGCTGCCTCCTGATGGGCCGACCAACCTGAAGATGCTGCACACTTCCTGCTGTCACTGCAACCCCTGACCTGTGTTCTTTTAACTGCAAACAAAAAATAGGCTGAAATTATTACAAACTGCAGCATTTTTGATTATCAACCCCTTTTCTCAGTTCTTGCTGCTGGCATTGGCTTGACTTGAAATGCCTTATATGTCTTGCCTCCTAGTATGTGGACCATCTTTGCTGCCCTGCACTGTACTGCTTCCACTTTGTGTCAGTCTTTTAACTAGTGCATACTCCAGTACCTTGCACTGTGTTCCCGATATAGTCATCCCTGTGACATGTACAATGGAAAGATTTCTTGGCTTCTGCTGCTTATCTCCCTCCCACTCCATTCCAACATCCTGTTTGTCATAGCTACATCTCCATTAGTGTTCTGTTACTTTCTGGCTCTCTGATATTGTGATCCTCTTGGTCCTTTTCTTCTATGGTGCTTTGAAGTACGACCACCCCCTTTCATATTGCACTCATGGGTTCCTTTTCCCAATGTGCAACACCTTGCATTTTTTAGCATTGAAGCCCAGCTGCTATCTCTCCATCCTACCCAGATCCTCCCTGAGTTCCATTGATCTCTTCCTCTTTGTCTAACCTTGTGCATTTCCTCATATCATCTACAAAGAGGCAGAACTTGCCCTTGATGTCTTCACCTATGTCACAAATAAACACATTGAAAAGGACTGGGCCCCACACGGACCCCTGAGGTACTCCACATTTTACATCCCTTACCTCTGAAACTCCCCATTTAATACTACCCTCTGTGTTCTTCTCCTCAGCCAGTTCTCTTCCCAAGTCATGAATTGTTCTTCCACCCCTAGGTTCCTTAACTTTTTGACCAGCCTGCTATGGGGGACTGAGTCAAAGATCTCACAGAAATCCAAGTATACTACATAAACTGCCTGTCCCTTATCAGATGCCCTGGTCACCCTTTCAAAGAAGTTGACTATATTTGTCTGGCAAGACCTTTCTGGGGCCCTGTAGCCCATTTTCTTCCAGGAAGGCTGTCACTCTTAAGTTCTGGTTGAATGGTATACAGGGTTAAAACACAGATCTGCAAGACAGTGGATTGCAGGTTAAATCCCCATCAAGGCCCACACAATCTCATCTGAGGAAATTTGAGCTGCAGTAAATTTTACAGTGGGCTCAACTGGCACACTGGATGTGTCTTGGAATTATAAATAAAGGGTTGGAGGTTTGATCCAGTCAACAACAGAGTTCTGTCTTTTGGTGGTTGGGGAGAAGATGGTAAGCTGGGTATCAAACAGGTTGAAGGATAGGAGGCAGAGGGTGGTGGTAAATGGCAGTCACATGGGGATGGGAGAGTGACCAGTGGAGTATCACAGGGATCAGTAGTAATTCTCGTCCTCTTCAACGTCTTAATAAGTGGCATTGTGGAGGAACTGGAGAGGAATGGGTGCCTCTGCAGATGACACAAAAACCTCAGAGTGGATACAGATGAATGGGTGTAAAGAATAGTAAGGGATCTAGGGAACCTAGAAGCATGGTCTAGGGTACGGCAGCTGGGTTTCAATGCCATAAAGTGCAAAGTTGCACACTTGAAGTGGGAAAACCAGGGGGCTGTATACAAGAATGGAGGGTACTTACAGTCACCAAGAAAGAGATGGACCTTGGGGTTGTTATATCTAATTATCTCAAGGTGGCAGGGCAGTGCAACAAAACAGTGGGCAAGGTTAGCCAGATGCTAGAGTGTATATGGATGGGGATTTCTAGCAGAAGAGAAGAGGTGTTTCCACCGTGTCGCTCACTATTGAGATCCCACCTGGAGAACTGTGTCCCATTCTGAAGGCTGCATCTCTGCAAAGACATTGACAGTATGGAAGGGGTCCCGATGAGGGCTACCAAAATGGTACTGGAGTTGCACAAGAAACCATACCAGGAGAGGCTGCAGGAGCTCAATGTGTACTTCCTGGAGGATAGGAATGAGAGAGAGAAAAGGACTGAGACCTATAAGTACCTCATGGGGGTAAACAAGGTGCAGGAGGGCAGTCTTTTTCAGAGGAGGAGGAGCACCAGAATGTGGGGGATTGCTATGAAGTTTGGGGGGAGGGGTTTAAGAAGGACCTGAGGAACTACATCTTCACAGAAAAGGTGGTGGACACAAGGAACAGCCTACCAGATTAGGTGGTCCGGGTGAAGAGAGTGAAGAGTTTCATGCAAGCATGATCATAATACTTTAGGTATGAAGGGGAGGGTCAGCCATGACCAAATAGGGTGCAGGGTGTAGTTACAGGCAAGGAAGTGAGGGCAGACTAGAGGTGTCAACCGGTCCTTTTCTGCTGACAAATTCTCTGTTTCTAAGTCCCCCAGTTCCTCCCTTAGCTTGTATTCCATAATCTTTGTCACTATGGGCATCAAACTGACTGGTCTATAATTCCCTTTTTCCATTCTTGTGTAGCCCTAAACTACTGCAAACCACACTGATAGGTGGTCGCTGTTTCTTAGGGACTCAGCTATGCAGATGATCTTGATGTAATCACTGTTTGTCAGCTTCAGGTCCAGGATTGCTTGTTCTCTTATGACCCCAAGGACAAAGAAGCCGTCCTGGAATATAACCAGAAATGATTCAAATCTATCAACACAGGTATTCAGTATGCTCCAATCTATAGCAGGTAAACAGAAGTCTCCTGTGATCACTACCTCCCCATAGATTGTTGCCTTCCTCATTCCACCTTCTAATTCTCTGTCAAGCTTTTTGTTCTGGTTAGGTGGTCTATATTCCACCCCCAAGTTCATCTTTCTTCCCTTGTCTGATTCTGCCAGAACTCATACTGTCTTTGTCATGACATTTCCAAGTGCTTCCTTATTAGCTTTTATGCCCTTCCTCAGTTGTAGGCAGTACAGAAAGTGTTGAAAATGGGTGGAAACCTGTAGGAACTCAGTTGGAGGAATGAAATTAAAGATCTGACTCAGTTCCATGAAAAAAATGAGGAAGGACTTCTTCATTGTAAAACATGCTTTGCTAAAGGCATATCACTGGCTACATAAAGTGTAAAAATGCAACATATTATGAGGAACTGTCCCTAAACCTGTGTCCAGTAGGTTTGGTCCTATTCCTATATCAAAGTTGTTAGGTTCACCCAGGGAGTTTTCCCATTTCCAGCACTGCATATAGGACCACCTGTATCACTACCATTTTCTCCTCCTTCTTTCATTCTGTTAAAACAAGCACCTGTTTTACCTTAACGATAAGTTATTTTCTCAAGTATATGTTTTGTTGACAGCCCAGTGGCACTGAAGGTTGAGGCGCTGGACACCACACCTCACACCATGCCAGCGACCCAGGTTCAGGAATAAACTCGGGCCACCAGAGGCTGGCAGGGGAGAGGAAGGATTGAGCGTCCCATGACTGCTCCTTCCTCTGGGGTGGGTGGACATGGTGCATTGCTCTGCAGTGGCAACTGATGGAGGCCAGTTGAACTGCAGTGGTGTGCCTAGCAAGGAAAAGGGAGTACGGTGGGTATCAGTATGGACATGCTTAGATGCCATTGCATGTCTGGTTCCCTGGGGACCAGAAAAGCAGAAAATGGTGGGGCGACCTCAGCGGCTAATGGCCGTCTCCTGCACCCCCGGACATGAGAGGCGCCTTTGTCAGGGTGTGGCCGACCCTGTCTGATGGAGCGAGTTGCACGCCAGACCTGGTCTGGGAGGGGCAGATGCCAGCAGCCAGAGGTCATGGAGCCCGCTCCGCTGGGGAGAAAACATTCGAAAAAAAAAATGAAAAAGTATATGTTTTGTTGCCAAACAAATGTATCTTCTTCAGTATATGATTTTATTGTGATCTCTGTGCATGGGTGTTGCAAATAGTCTTTTCTGGTGTTTCTAACCATTTTGACTGTTGCTTGCTTAATTTTAGGATGACTAATTTGCTATCTATTTTAGTTTAATTTCATCAACTCCATCACTTGGATAGAGCATGTTTTTGGATTTAATTCCAGTGGAGTGTGCAACTGTTTTCCCTTTTCAACTGGTCTTTACGGTTCTAACCCAAGTCAGGTGAATGCCAGAAGTTTGGTAACATACAGTTTGGTAAAGGAACCCTGTTTACAAGATCTGGTAGAACAAGTATACTGGTTATCAACTCGAGAAACTCATTTTGAATTTCCTGACTACTTGCTGTTTGTCTGCAAAGCCCAATGTTGTCATCATGTAAAATATATATATATATATTATAGTGGCACGGTAGTGCCACTATAGTTAGGGTTGAGGAGCCATTTCTATGTTAAACCCCAAAATTTTGTACCTTAATAACTTTGCAACTGTTTGATGGATTTGCTTAAAATTTGGAATACATGATCAAGAACCATATGCCTTGGGATCTGCCAAGTTTTGTACCGGTCAGATATACGGCTGCGGAGTTATTAAGCGTGATCTGTGCTTGCAGCGTTCGCTTTTCTGGAATTCTATGGTCAGCCACAGGTGCGTGCGGTTTTGTGACCAGCCCAAAATCTTCAGGAAACATGCGGCGGGGTCCCTGATGTGCCTTTTGAAGATTTCGTGAAACAATATTAAACGGTTCAAAAGTTATTCAAAAAACAGTTTCCCATTATAAGTCAATGGGAAAAGTTAACAAAAAGTTCGACAGTGTCACAAATGCATTTTTACTTTCGCAAATGGGCCTGTTACTTTCACAAATTGGCCATTTTGTTTTCAGTTGGTGATCAGAGAAATGGTTGGCATTTAAATTTGGGATCCTCTAGCAACCTAATTCTTTTTGTATTCACCTAGTCGGACCCTGAGGATGCTTGCCATGTCTTTATTTTGTGGTAAAACACCCCAGAAATATGTTTTTCAAATTTCTGGAAAAAGTACTTTCGCAAATTACTTTCATGCTCACGAAAGTGTCGAACTTTTTTGTGAAAGCTTTCGGAAATTGTGACAGTAGTTTTCCATCTGTGGGAAAGTGACAGCGATTCTTTGGCACTGCGCTGCAAAAGAACCATTGGGAGTTTTGGGCTGAAATTTGGAGGGAATGGAGCTGACATCACACAGATGTGCCTTTCAGTGTTGTATTGAAAAAATATTACATGGCGGCAAAGCTACAGTACTCCAAAGTTGACAGTTTTTCCCATAGGATAACATTACGGCGCCCGACGCATTACAGAAATCCTTTGGCATCCTGCTGCAAAATAACGGTTTGGTCTTTTTTCCTGAAATCTGGAAGGAAGACAGCCAACAGCCCACAGATGTGCCTTTCAGTGGTTTGGTGAAAAAATATTACATGGCGGCAAAGTTACGGCACTCCAAATTTGACATTTTTTCCCATAGGATAACATTACGGCACCCGACGCATTACAGAAATCCTTTGGATCCCTGCTGCAAAATAACGCTGAAAAATAAATTTTTCCTGAAATTTGGAGGGAAGACAGCCAACAGCCCACAGATGTGCCTTTCAGTGGTTTGGTGAAAAAACATTACAGGGAGGCAAAGTTATGGCGCTCCGAACTTTTCTTTTTTTCCCATAGGATAACTTTATCGGCATTTGTCAAGGCTTTTCAGGGTCTGGGATTCTAAAACGGTGAGATACGGACTTTTGTTGGAAAATTTTAGCTCCCTACTTGGGGCTAAGTACCAAATTAGCCAGAACAGTTGTAAATAATATGACTTTTAAATTTTTTTTCTACGTCGTACAGTTCCTGAGATATAATGTATTTAGTATTCCAAGTTCTCATTTTCTGCGCCGATACTCATTATTATGCATACATTATTTGTACTCACTGTCTTTCTCTTTGCAGGTTTTGGGTAAAACCAGCCTGTGCGCTTACATTACTGTTACAAAATTATATTTTGCCATTTCTGTCTACAGTACTGTTTATCTTTCTGTTTCACTTTACGTCACCATGCCCATTGACATTTCACCCCATGACATGTGTAAAGCAGCAGAAGTATAGGATAATTGGGTGAGAGTTAGGGCTGACGATCCCAATGCGCACCCCAATGCCGGGTGGGGGTGGGGGGGTCCAAGGGGGGTTTTCAACCCTAACAGCGAATTTCCTCACTTTTGTTGCTGTGGAACAACCCTAACTAATGCATTAAACAGAGTTCTTTTGCCTCTAATATTATATATATATATATATACACACATACACACAGTAGATATATATATATATATATATATATACTAAAAAGTATTTTCTTAAACACAGTTACTATATAGCCAACCCCAGTTTAATAGGATGCAGTATAGGACAGTGGTTAAGGGCACTGAGCTGCAAACCTGAAGACCTGGATTTGAATCCCATCAGCCTCCACTTGCATACCTTGTGACCCTGAGCAAGTCACTCAACTTCCTTGTGCTGCCAGGTCACACATGGAAACAAGCTTCTCAGTGTGCCTTTCCTGGTTATACAATGTATCCTTTCCCTTTTCCTAATAGATGTGAACTGCAACTGCTACTCTTTAAATTCTCTGCATGCATGAGAAAGTACACGTGTTTTAAAGTAGGGAACCATAGCTTGTCAATCTGATGTCTGCTGGAGGCTTTACTGCAAAATGCTTTACTTAAAAATCCATCAACATAAGAAATTATTAAGCACCTTGAGCTATGGTGTAATATGCTTGTTTAAAAGTTCTTTAATATTACAAGGACATTTATGAGAGTCATATATTTGTTATTCTGACATTTCCTTTTCACAGTAGCAATTAATTCAAATCACTCACTCTATTTATGGATACGGCTGAACTTTGCCTTTTCACCTATAGTCTAAGCAGAGAACAGCTCTGAGGCTAATATAAAGCATTTTATCAAGTTAAAGCATTCCTGTGCAGTTTTATGAAAATAAATTGACAGACAACAGTGTGCATGCAAAAGGCAAAGAAAAATAAAGACTTCTGGCTTCAGTTATTAAGATGAGCAATACTTTTGGTACCTATGATATAAATATATAAATATATATATATATATATATATTAGATTTTGCTGAAAACAGTGCATGTTTAGTCCTTTGTTTATATTTTAACTTGTGAACAGATGGTCCCCTGTTACCATACATATTCATGAATACAGCCACTCCATTACAGCGTCCCCCAAGGAGGCCCCATGCTTCTGCTTTTATACATTTGTATAGCCGTCAAATTGAGCCATTGAACCCCTACTGTCAGAAGGCATGTTGTTGTAGTGATTGAAGAAAAGGGTTTAAAAGGCTTTCAAAATCTTGCCTGGACTTGCAGCGTTGAAAACACCTGTTCAGATTTATAATCTTTTCAGACTTTCCCTGGATATTTCAACCAGCAGCCCTAACATCATATGTAACTAATGAAGACATTAAGTTGGATTTTAAAATAAACTGCATTATGGATACTGATACAAGATGAATTACCCATTTTTAGGAAGTTAATGTTGAGAAAGATAGACAAACTAAATATATTTCAGTAAAAATGAGAAAATTACACAGCTGGGGCAGACTGTCAAAAGGCCATAAAGCCTACATGCTATGAACAGGTTTCGCAATTAAATTTCAGAGTAGTATTATGGGGAAAAAAGTGCTTTCAGGTGGTCTAAAATTATGTCACCAAACTAAAGACAATTGATACATTTGGCTGATGTATTTTGTTATCTTAAAAGAGACAGAAATGTTTAGAAAACTTGCAGCAACTACCAGGATATCATGGCTTGAGAAAACATCAGTTGTTTTTGTACTTCAGCTAACTTCACCAGTAGGCCACTAAGTAAAAGAATGTGTTTTTTTTAATCTCAAAAACATATAAAATGGTTCACTGGCTGATCCAGTTTGCCAGGCCATACTTACAGTATGATGCAAATGCCATAGTGGTCACTCACTGCTCCTTCCCCAATGTTATGCTTCCCTGTTTTCCTAATCTGTCCCAAATGTCTTTCTTACTGTTGCTTGACTCCATCCACTGATTTGGTGCAGACCAACCCCTATGGCAACCTGGTCCACTTATCTGCAACAACCATCTCTGTAAAGAAATACATGTTGATGTCCTTCCTGAATCTCTCTCCCTCCCACCAGCTTCTTTGAGTTTCCTCTTAGGCCCATGATTCCTCTTATTGGACCATAAGCACAAAAGGACAAAAATTGGCTTGAATACTGCATTTAAACCAAATGCAAGCATTAAGAGCACATAACCTCAGTGAAATATGCTATATGCATAACTGAATGTGGTGTACAGAAAGTGCAAAGGAAATTAGGAAGGCATGCATAGATATGTGAAAACTCAAGTGGAGCACATAGTGGGTTTTGCCAAATGATGAAACCTCATCCCTTTGACCCCAGCATATACGAGAAAATATGCATTCAAAGTTTATGTGGACTGTACAGGATGTAAACCCTATAGAGCATATGACGATGGCAGGATGAACCATACACTGCCATGAATGAGAACCCAACGATGCCTAACCAATCAACACCAGATGGATAAAGTCATTGAGGACATAGCATGGAGCCAGGGGAAGGCAAGGTGTCAGTCCAATACTGTTAGTGCAAGCAGATCACAGGGCACCAGTGTCAGCACACAGCATTTCACTGTCATGGTGTCTGACATAAGGCAATGCTATTTAACTTTATATAGGGCAATCTTGAGGGAGACAGTATAGCTCAGTGATTAAGAGCACTGAGCTGCAACCCTGCAGAACTGGGTTTGAATCCCACAGCCACCACCTGCATACTGTGTGACCATGAGAAATTTATTTAAATGAGTATTCCAGTCAAAATTTGCAAAAACACATGTTGTACGGAGTTTTGATTTGTGTGTTTAGTCCTGGTGTGTCCTTCTCTTTGTTTGCTATTGGGATTTTTTTTCTAAATTTGCCTACTAGTTTTATGGCCCCTGGAGATCTCGATCTTAGCATGGTTTATTGGTTTCCTTTGTCCCACAATGTCCCCCTATCATGTGACAGTGATTCATCCAGAATTACTAATTCAGTGAGGGAAACTACCGCAACAGTAATCTAAAGATAGGAGCCTGATGTTCTTGCTTCTGCTGAATAACTCTGATTAAATATTTTTGTTTTCTGTATTTTTATCTAGGTCTAGCCAGCAGGAGTAAATGTTTTACTTTTACACCTTTTAATTTCATCAGACTACACACAGCTATAAAAAGCACACAAATCACCCTAGGTCATCAATGCTTTACAAGACTGGTTGTTTTCTTACAGAATATCCATTCATTTAGACCTTAAGTGACTGCTAAGCTGTAAATGTAGCATTCAGTGCCCACTGGATAAGGAAAGTGACTTAACATCACAACTGTACTGCTGCAAAATTGACTGTAAACCAGTACTTGCTGAATCTATGGTCCTGGATGAATCACCGTCACATGGACATTGTAGTAATAAGAAGAACCACAGACCATGGTGATATGAGATCCTAGAGCCCATAAAACCAGTAGGAGAGCCCATAAAACTAGTAGGAAACTTGAGGAAAAAATACAAATAGCAAACAAATGTAAGGGCACACCGGGACTAAACACACAAATCAAATGAAAACACTGCACAACAGACTTGTTTGCACATTTTGACTGTAGTATTCCATTAACTTCTCTGCGCTCCAAGGATGTACCTGGAAACAAGTCTCAGCTTAGTGTGTCTTTCCTACCAAAACATTGTGAAATGAAAATAAAAAAAACCTCACTGAAAGACTCCTAAAGCAGAAAGCAGGGGTCTTATTAAACATACATGCATCCATCAATGCTTGTGGCGCTGAGGTACCAACAAAGGTAGCAGTTTTGAACAAGTGGTACATCCTCTGGATAGCTGTGAAGAGAAAAAATATGATGACAAACATATCTAAATCATGCACAGTTGGAAGGCCACCTACACCAAATATATGCCAGACCTCACAGCAATGAAGAATATTGGTAAGGCTGTACTGTCTAAAGGAGTTTGGAATTGCATGGAAGATGGCATGGACACTCTGCAGGTAAGAGGTATCCTACATGGGAAGCATGTAGTAAAGCAAACATACCACAGGACTAACCCTACTGTACTCCACAGAAACAGTACCTGACACATCCATGGATGATGTGACAGATTAACAGGCTGTGGAGACACCACTTCTAACACCAGTGATGCCACTATAACCAGTGCCCAGGTCCAGCACACTACCACAGCCCACAACCAGTAAGTGACCATGTCCTACATGTATCTATTCTGATGACAGATGCCTGTCTCCCAAAATGGGTCCAGAGAATGTGGGTTCCTTCCCTTATGTAGGTATGTATAAGTTCGGGGCTGGTGGGCGAAATCACTGAAACAAAGAAAGGCTTCTTCCGGGTCAAGGATCTAATTTTAAAAATAATTAAACAATATGTTTAGTACAAGAATTACATAAATTTCAAAGTAATATACATTTAAAAAAATGTTTTTGTTATATGTCTCTCATACCGCTAGTTGGCAAGTGCACACCATTAGAGTGTAATATCTAGAATCAATGATCTGGTAGCTTATTATCAGTCTTTTATATTCCTATTACCTTCCTATGAAGACAATAATGTCTGTGCTGGTAAATAGATATAATGACCTCCCCTGGTCACTCTCCTACAGCCAGCTGTTCAGGGTAAATCTAAAGATTTAAAATTCTTCTTTCTTCTCTGTGACAATATATTTCATCTTTTAAATATCACATATTTTATGTCCATTTATAACATTTTTAGTTTATCAAACAGTTATCTAATTATGAATTTTGGGCACAAGTCGTTATATAGTAATGAACGCTTAGACCATGTAAAATAATTTTTTAAATAATGCATACCTCCCATTGTTATAATAAAGTTTATTTCAGTTTACAAATGCATATTGCTGCTGTAAGATTTGTATAGAGTGCTCTGTAACTTAATCACACAAATTCAAAGGTTTAGGTTTCTGATTCTTCATTTACACACATCAGCTCAACTACAAGTCTAATGTATTTTCCTTTCAGTTAATATTATAGTTATACACTCTTAAATTACAGTTCAGTGCTTTGGAATCCCTTAATGTTTAGGATTTTAATTGACAATTCTCTTTTGTTTTATATACATATGTTCAATACTCACTTCTCTTGGTGAGGTATTTTTAATAGTTTTTCATAGTGCTTGTCATTTTGCCTTAACATCAATGTATTTGTTTTGTCTGGTGAGAAATGGAAATAAAGTATTGATTTTCAATGGTCTTTTGAGGTTACATACGTTTATGATTTTTATAAATATACATGGGATTCATACTCACAATGAAGTATTCAGTTTTATACTTGCTCAAGTTTGCTCAGTATTTTGCTTCAGTGCCACAACGGTAACCATTTTGGTGGTCCCTCAAGTCTGTGTTTATAAGGTGTTATAACACAGGTTAATTATCTTTTAAAGTAAAGCAGTTCACAATTTTAAACAGAAAAAAATGTTTTGAGGCAAGAGCTTACTTGCTGTGTCACTGCAGAGTGTGGCACAGCAGTCCGTTGTTTGTTTGTACTAAAGTTTATACTTTTCTCTGTTCATGAGTTCTGGCTTACACCATGTCATTAAGTAAACATGCCTGTGTTCATAAACTGTTGAGATACTGGTTAGTATTCTTATATACCTTAACAGGTTATGTATTTTTTTTTCTCTTTTTGGCATCTCCCACTGCCGGGTTTCTGCCCAGCCATGGACCCCTTAGCTGCGGCTTCCCACATTAGCCACACTCCTGGTACCCCCTGGCTTGCCCTCCATGGTGGGGTCGTGGAACCAGGATCCTCTAATGGATGTCGCAAATAATGGGATAGGGCAGGAGTCAGCCTGGGAGCCGATAGCAGCCAGGGGGCAGTGTCATTGAGGCGGTGGATAGGCTGGCTTTTTCTCCCTGGAGGTGGGGGTGGGAATGTGCAATGATGCCAGCATCTGTCCTTCCCCTAAAGCCTGGCTGGTGCTGGTCACTGCAGTGTCCCCGGCCACTGCCAGGGGTCCCTAAAGCACTGGTCACACACCGTACCCTTCCAAAGGAGCGCAGTCTGTGGGACACTCAATCCTTCTCCCCCAGCCATTCCTCTGATGACCCAGTTCCATTCCTGTACCTGGGTCGACTGGCATCGCAAGTGGAAATCTAACCACTGCACTGATGGGACAGCTAACCAGTTATGTATTTTTAAACACTGACAGCATCTTTAAGAGCAATTATTTACTTGTTGCATCACTGTTGAATGTGGCACAGCAGTCAGTACTCAAGTTACATTCAAACTTGCACTTCAACTTTTTTCCCTGCGTACAAAAAAAATATTTTATTTTATTCATTATAACGGTAGACTTGACGTTCTTAGAAAGCAGGAAGTGGCTTAGCTTACCTTCAAAGTTTGGGTAGAGATTCTATTAGCACAACAGCTTGCTAGGCAGTCCATATTACACTATATCTGCTAAGATACGGCTTTTTGTACCAGAGGGGGCCTTGGGGCAAGGAAGATTGCCGCTGTAAAGGTCACAAGAATTCTGACCCAAACAGGTGCACCTGCACTGTTGAATAGCAACAGTTAACTATTAGCCAGTTAGTGTAATGGAGTGGTGATTTCCGGCCCTTGGCTTCCCTGTTGTTTTTAAATCACAGCATGACATGGGGGGGGGGGACAGATTCTCAGACATTCAGTACCACTTGCCTGCATAATTTTATGAATTAGTGTCTGTCCTTTCACTGCCGTTTAGTTATTTTTAAAAGGCACACAAATCCTTTTAGTAGTGTTTGAAACTACTACTGTTACTCTGTGAAGGGTGTGGGCATAGTGTATTAGGCTGGAGACTTACAGTTATGCAGTTCTGTATTTCAGTATTTTCTCTAACAACATTAGGGGCAATATTGTTATGTGCTAGGGAATCATTTGCATCTCACTTCAGGGTCTTTGTGTTTACCATCTTCTCTCCTTGGGTGTGTTTATTTACATGTTTCATCAACATGAATAGATAGCTGAATGATCTGTCCTATAGCATGTCTGCTAAAAATGCTGTGTAGGCATAATAGTGTTCATCTGTGCATAAAGCCTCAATTCAGAAATCCTATCATTGCCAAACATACTTATAATGCATTATGTCCTCATGTGTACACGGAGGTCAATCATGGTATGGGAGGTCATCTTAGAGGGGATCAGCCCACAGATTTGGGACATGCTCATTAGCTGTGTAAACATACTATCACTTGTCAGTTGTCTGTGTAAAACTAACTGAGAGATGGGAGGGCATAAGAAATCAATGTAGCAATGATTTTATATATGATGTTATTATAGAGGCTGTACTTGAAGGCAGAAGCACATTAGCAGAAAATATTAGCAAAATACAAGACTAACTCAAACTTGCCACTGAGGAAGAAAAATTTAAGAAAAATGTGGAAGAAATGAAAAAGAAACTTTATGAATTTGAGGAAGAATGGAAATAAAACAAATTTAAAAAGTTTAGGCAAGACACTAATGACTACCGAATTGACTTTGTATATAATTAGAAAATCCAGACCAGTTATAGGAACACCAGAATAGACACCGACTCAGACAGCTCAGATAGCTGTACATATAGAAATGACAGAACAACCCCTGCCAAACCACCTCAAAGTCAAGTTCTTTTAGACAGAAGACAACAAGAGAACAATCAGAAGACATAGCAGGAAGAACCCCCCCCCCGATACTTCACTCGATTCCAAAGTTACGTGCCAGAGCCAGACCACAGAATACCAACAGCATCAGGCAGAGGATGGGGAGGCAGAGGCAGAGGGAGAGGGAGAGGGAGAGGTGTAGGTTACAAGGGCAGGAGACAATAGTAATCTTCAGCCTTAGTAAAAGGAATTTGTCTGACACTGAAGTGGGGGTGCTAAGTCGAAGGCTCTCCTTCTCCCCATTCACACCACCTGATAGATTTAAAATAATGAGTGACCTACACAAATTTTTTTGACAAATACATTTGAAGGAGCAATTTTATTTACAACATCCCCAAGATCCAGAACTGAAAAGCCTTAGAGCAGATATGGAATATAGATAATTATATAACCCTCCAAAGGGCAGGAACCCAAATGTTGAGGCCTATATCAATCAGGTCACATTAGATGTTGACCAGACTCTTAGAAATATTCCAAACCCAACCCCTAAATACAATCTGAGTAAAACAGAAGCATTAGCACTAAAAGGACTGGAACAAGACAACACCATAGTAATCAAGCCGGTTGACAAAAGTGTGTGTGTGTGGGGGGGGTGGTTCTGATGGATAGAGACAAATATGAAAAAATGTGTCAAACATTGCTAAATGTTCAAACCAATTATGAATTATTACAAACATATCTCACCAAAAGAAAAACAGACAGCTTGGACGAGATACTCAAGACTGAATTGGAACTAGGCCACCTTCATGAATGGCAGGAGGAACTTTTGAAAAACTATTACTCCAAGATCCCAGTTTTCTATGGATTACCCAAAATCCACAAGGACCCTGAAATCCCACCAGCATGGTCTATAGTGTCAGGGAATGAACCAATACTAGAAGGACCCTCAAACTTCATAGACCATTACTCAAAATCAGCTGTACCTTTAATAGGCAGTTATTCAGAGATACCAATGATGTTATTCGAATCATTGATAAACTGAATAACAAGTAAGGCAAATAAAAAATTGGTACACTAAAACTTTGTACTATGGATGTGTTGGGCCGTTATATCTGTATCCCTCACGAAGAAGGATTACACACTCTGGAATTAGGCATAAACAAAATCAGGAAAGCACAGACAACATCTGCCAGCACCCTTATAGAACTAGTCAGACTAGTACTTTGTGAGAACTATTTTAGGTTTAAAGGGGTTTACTGCAGACAAACTAATATAACTGCCATGGGTAGCACTGTGGCACTAACTTACACAAATTTATATATGGAACATTTTGGAAACCAGTTTATCACTAACCCTATGTACAAACCTTTTTACAATCACGTAATTGTTTACAAAAGATACATAGATGATTTGATTTTTGTTTGGGATGGAACCATGGAGGAACTGGATGAGTTTTACAGGCATCTCAACTCAGTAGGGGACAATCTCCAATTTACACTCATGGCTAGTGATATTCAAATTCTGTTCCTAGACCTCCTTATATATAAGGGCAAAAACAGAATAAAGCATTGTCTTTACAGAAAGGAAACAGATTGTAACACCCTCCTTCATGCCAGTAGTTACCACTAGAGATGCAGCAAATTTAAAATTCGCTGGCGAACACGAAGTGGGCACTTCACATTGCCTCCCTTATCTCTGCAGATGGGCAATGCAATGCTCACTTAGCCTTGTCATTACCACTTCACGTTGGCATAATGAGAATGCGAAGTAAGGTGAAGTCATTGTTTTTAATGGACTTTGCATTCCTCATTATGATTCTAAGTGATCCACTCGGTGTTTCAGACTTGGCAGCCCCCCCACAGATCACATGGCTTATAGTACTGTAAGTCACATGCTCTGTAGCCAGGCAGGAAGGAAGTGAGTCACACAGACAGTTTCACTTTCTTCTGTGCAGACTGAGAGAGAGGAGTGTGAGTCTACTAGAGAGAGGAGTGTTTTTTTGATTGCAGAGAGAGTTAAAATTTAATACTTAAACCAACAGCTTTTTTAAAAGCTACGTTTTTTTGTCTTTTCTGTACTTTTTTTACTTAAATTGTTCTTTCTGGAAATTTTATTTTTCTTACCTACTTAGTTGTTTGTCTGTGTGTGTGTGACTGTGTGTGTGTTGTGCTTGTGTCGTGAGATGGAGCAGGTTGAGGGAATGCCTGTGGAGTGGGCAGCTCTGGGAGAGCATGGTAGTACACGTCGTCGTACCATGCGCATGCGTGGATGGCATGGGTGCCCATTTGTGTTGGACCACTCGAAACTTCTGAGTGTCCAACCTCCAGAAGCAGGACCAGCACCGCCTCTTGACTCTGCGGCAGTTCAACCACCACCACCACCACTAAGTCCAGCACAAGGTCCTTTGGAGCAGGATGTGTCTGTTCCCCCAGGCCCAGGTGTGGATCCCACCATCAGAACTGCTGAGCAGTGTGAGCAGCCTACTGCCAGTTCATCTGGCCCTCCCCTGCCTGTGCCTGGTCCTCCCCACACCTCCATTGTTTGGCAGTTTTTTGACTGTGTCGAGGGGGACAGCAGTGTGGTTAAGTGTCACCTATGTGCGGTGGAGGTGCACCGTGGCCCCAGAGGAGTCATCTGGGGACTGAGGGCCAGTGCACTCATATGCTTAATCACCACCAGTTGGAGTGGCAGGCTGCCACAGAATGGACCATGTCTGCACCTGCTGGCCATTCCATGGCAGAGGGTGCCGCTGTGCATAGTGGGCATGGCATCCCTAAGAAGAGGAGGGCCACAGCAGCACCTGTTGCTCCACCAGCACCCCCCCCACCACCACCAGCAGGTCAGCCTGTCAGAGGAGTGGACGCCAGAGAAGTGCATGTATCACTGTCTGATTTGGCAGTTCTCTGGAGTGCTGTTGAGGAGAACAGTGAGAGAATGAGTGCTGTGGAGCAGCGGCTGGATGACATAGAGGGACATCAGCTTCAAGTTATGTCCATGCTGGAACTGCTGCTGGATCACCATAGGATCCCACATTAGTCTTGTTTCCTCACACCATGTTCCTCCCCCACCTTCCCTGATGTGCCATAAAATGTATTCCTCCACCATCCCTGACCCTTGTATGTAATTATGCCCTTTTTTTGTTGTCTTCAGTATGTGTTACGCTTTTTATTTTGGGTCTCTTTCCTTCTGTTAAGTGTCTGTGTGTTTTGTGTATGTGCGCTGTTTTGGTGCCTCATTTTTCTGCATCCGCAAAAGGCATCTGTCTTGTGTCCAGAAAATTGACAAGTCGTAACACAGTGAAATGAGACTGTTTCAGCACATACAAAGTCCCCCAGAATTTATGGCACACTCAGTGTCATGCACATAACAGTGGCACAGAGTCCCCAGTTTTTTTTTGCAGTCCCAGAATGCATCCTCCATGTGTCCAGAAAATTGACAAGTGGTAACAAAGTGAAATGAGACTGTTTCAGTACATACGAAGTCCCCCAAAATTTATGGCACACTCAGTCATGCGCACAACAGTGGCACAGAGTCCCCAGATTTTTTCTGCAGGCCCAGAATGCATCCTCCTTGTGTGCAGAGAAGTGAAAAGTGATCATCTCAACTGGATTGAAAGGTGCCCTTTGGATGTATAGTAATAGTAGCCTTGGTGAGTAGACATATATATATATATATATATATGGTTGTGTATTTTTTAGGTGATGATGAGGGGGGTTTGAACTTGACATGGACATGTATTCATGCTATTATTCTGCATCACACGCAGGTAACTCCATCTCCGAACTGTTGCTGTGCACCGTCCAGTGCTCAATGAGAATTTTTTGCACTTAAATGGAACTGGATAACTCTCAAGCACATGAAGGTAAGTATTTCTTTTTTTGGGGGGGAGGGGTCATATTTTCAGTTTTGTCTGTAATGGTTTGTTATTTTTTTATTTCTTCACAGATTTCATCAGCATTCTTCTGGAGTCCGGTTCTTAATGATGGTCATGGTCATGGAATGAAATGACTTCTGCATGTTGCATGTGTGCCCAAGCTCGGGTCAGGGAAGGGTGTGCCTGATCATGTTGACAAACTTTTTTGGATCAGTCCCGGTGGTGGTGGTCCGGGGTGGGCAGATAGACTCATGGTGGCAACAGACTTGGATAACATCAGTCCCGGTGGTGGTGGTGGTCCATGGGGGGCAGACAGACTGATGGTGGCAGCAGACTTGGATAACATCAGTCCCAGTGGTCTGGGGTGGGCGGGCACACCGCCTTTTAAATACTGCAGTTAAAACCTGCCAACATTAATCACATCATCATCCTCATAAAGAAAACTGCCCTCCAGTCATCGATGTCAGAAGTCTGACCACTGGGAAATTCGTTCTCAATTGTGTCATCATCTACAGTACATCAGTGGTGGGCCGTTTCAGGCAGCCACTGTCAGTGCCACCAGGATGCTCCATTTCCACATCAGCAAGACCACCATGACTAGGCCAGAGTACAAATACCGAGGTTGCAGTCTGCGCTGGTATGTACCTCTCATTCATTTTAATTAATGTTAGCAAACTAACATTTTCAGGAGACAGGTTTGTCCGGTGATCCCTGACTATTTCACCTGCTGAGCTGAATACCCTCTCAACACTTACACTAGAGGGTGGGCATGTGAGGTACTTCAGTGCCACTGCAGTCAGCTCTGGCCATTCACTGACCTTTCCACTCCAGTACAAAAGAGGATCTTCACTTATTGTCAGATGCCTATTTTCAGATAAATGTGACTCAACCATTCTCTGTGCTGCACTAAGTCCAACTGTTGATGCATCTGCCTGTTCTCCGGAATCATTGATGTCACAAATACCCACTTGGGACAAAGCCTCCCAAAGCGGGTTGATGCCAACCACTTTGGATGACAGACCACCTGGAACTACAGTCCCCTTACCCTTGCATAATATGCTTGCTGGTCCTCCAGCTACACCTTCAGCTGGATTATGCTGCTGAGGTTTGCAGAACTTGGCACGTGATTTCTATGCCCCATGAACCAAGCGAACCAGTTGACCACTGTTATTTTTTACCTGTTCAGGCCCTCCCTCCAGTACTGATGCAAATCCACATTTGTATCGTGGGTTCAGCATTGTTGCCATGGCAAAGTTGTCACTACACTGAATGCTCACAATGTGGTGATTCTGGTCGAATACTGTCAGCATGTGTTGCAGCAACATACTGCTACCACTGTCTCCGGCAACATCAAGGCTATGCTGTACATTCACCAACATCTGCCTCAGCACCCGCGGCAGTGGAATTGATTGGCTAATGGAGGCAGACTCACTACTCACTGCCTGTGTGGCATGTTCAAAAGGCAGCAAAATTTTTATTACAGAATCCATGAGGCGCCGCTGTGCAGTCATCATAGACATGGAGGCCACAGAACTGTCACGGCTAGTGTGCATAACAAGATACTCTGTGATGGCTTTGTATTGTTCATACAACTTCTCTGCCATGTATAACATGGAGTTCCATCAGGTGACAACGTCCAGCTTCAAATGGTGCTGAGGCAGGCTGTTTTGTATGTGCAACTGCCACAGTTGGTCACGGGCCTTTCCAGATCTTGAAATGTGAGAGCAGATACGTCGTGCAATGGTCAGCATTTCCTTTATGTCAGGGTGCTGCAGAAACTCCTGAACCACAAGATTTAAACAGTGGGCCATGCATGGAACAAGAAAAAAAACACCATTCGTGCTGCATTTCACCCCATTTAACCCATTGTCACTTGCTATGAATCCAGCTCTCAGGGACAGAGGGTTTAGCCATCTGTCAATTTCAGTCAGTACCATGTCCAACATGTTCTCACCTGTGTGTGAACAGATCACACTGTGCACAGCAATTGTTACATGCTGGTGAATTCCATGAAGATTGCTACCATGACAATCCACCTTCCTGCACTGATTAGTCACACTACCAGCATCACAAACAACCCCCGGCGCCTGCGCCCAGTGTGCAGTTATATACAGATATGAACTCCCCACAGTTTTGCCACTTGTTCACATATCCATACTTAAATAGATGAATGGAGAGGAGGAATGTTGAAGGGCATGTCTTACTGAGTCTGAGACGGTGTGGGACAACTCAGGAACATCACGGGTAGAAAAGTATGTCCTGGATGCGACTTTCCATTTTGGACAGGCATTGGCAGCAAACCACCGGAACCCAGAATTCTCCACAAAGGAAAAGGGCAAAAGATTGATTGCCAGCATTTCCGCTACAGCAGCATTAAGTTCACGTAACATTGTATGACTGGGGGGGTGCTTCAGCTTATGCACAAAAACACTCTGTAACGTGGGCACACTTAAATGTTTTATAGGGTGTGTGTTAGTCACAAATGGTTGTGCTCTGTGATGAATGGCATTGACAGGGGGTGGAGTGTGGACATTTGATGAAGACGGTTGCACAGGTGATGATGACAAACCCAGAAATGATGTTATTTTTCCGGATTTGCAAACCGGGGTTGATGTACCACTTACACTAGACATACTGCATTCACCACCACCACCAGCACCACCACCACAAAAACTGCTACTCTCACCAGCACTGGACAACATTTCAAAGTCATTATGATCCTCCACCTCATCATCATCATGCCTGTAGTAATCCTCTGCTTTTATTGCCGCACTACTGCACACGTTTAATTTCCTACTGGGCTTAACAGTCATGGAAGGGGATAACATGCTGGCTATGGTTGCTGCCAGTGATACGGGTGAATGCCCAAGTCTGGTATTAGCTACCAGCTTGTGCTGGGTTCACAGAGCCAAGTGCCTATTCTTAAGATGTGTATGCTGTCCTCCTGTCCCAAGATGGCTCCCCATTTTACCTCGACTCACACGCACATGGCAAACCTGGCAGATTGCAACTGAATCATCATTTGCATCTTGAACAAAAAAATCCCAAACAAGGGACTGTGATGCTCTGCTTTTAACATGTCCATGATGATGTGGCTTATTTAAGTCTGTTATTTTAAGCACTGAAGTGGGGGGGGCACGTGATGTTTCTGGCACTGCACACCTGGACTGCAACTGACCACCATGACTGCCTATCATATTGAGTACTGGGTCATCATCATCATCATCATCATCATCATCATCATCCACTAAAACTGGTACATCACAAGTTTTTACGGGGGGGGGGGATTCCTGCAAACAGATTCAGAAATTTCAAACACAGCCACTTTTAATTTCTTTTTCTCCGGTTCCCAACTGGGATCAATTAAATCATCATCATATTCATCAACGTCACTGTCACACACATCCACATCTTCTGCTTGGATGCTAACATGTGGACTGCATGTTGCAAAAACAGCAACATCATCATCATCAGCATCATCACATTCATCATCAGCATCTACACCACCATCACATAATATTTTTTCACCACACTGTGAATCACTGTTGCATGGAAAATGAGTGACGTTAAGTGCCACAGTGGATAGAATATCACATTGTATGCTATCGTTGACATAGTCATCAGAATCAGGTTCAGTTAATGGGATTTTACTGGGAAGTATGACATCGTCTATGCTGTCATTCACTTGTACCGCTTCACACTCAATAAGTTTGGATACGGTACACTGGTCGAAATTGACGCAACGATGCTAATACTACCTCCACCACCACTAACACCAGTAACACTAACACTACTGGCTGGGAAAACATCATCTCCTCCAACTATCAGTGAAGCTACTGATTGGGCTGTAAAAAACATTGCAGGAGAAATACCTTTCATCACATCACCAATGCACTTTTCCATCTGCGTACTACTACTACCACGACCACAGACCCTCTTACTGCCAACATTGGCATGGCCAGAAACAGCTTTACTTGCCTATCTCTTTGCAGACATTTTTGGGGAATCAACCACAATATTATTACCAAATTCAGATTTTGATACGTTCACTTTCTGACTGAAGGGTCACTACTTGCTATTATCGCTAGCTGGATGTGAAGCAAAATAAACACCTGTGGCTTCAGCAACAGATAAGGGGACTACTGTGTTGTGACACTGTCATGGAATTAAAACAACTTCAGTAACCAGTTGTGCTGATGGGGTCACAAAAACAATCCAGTCTGGTAAAAAATATGTTTTCAACGTGGGGGGGCACTGAATATAGACAGTGCTGATTTTTACAGCACTACAAGCAGCAACACTAAGAACAGAGAACACGATCGCAGTACAAAATCAGGCAGCTGCAGTGGATACCAGGTTCACACTGCTGCGCATAGTTGCACTTACACTGATCTGTGTCACAAATTTTAAAAGGTGTATTATATTTGATGCACGCAACACTGCACACACAACACAGAACACTTTGTGTACAATGTTGAACGAGGAATGCGATGCAAATGCAAAAGTTCAGTGTACTCAGTGCCACGTAGTGTAAATTTGTAATTTAAACAACCTGACCTTATGAAATGCTGCACCACATTCACACAAGCAGCAAGAAAATTTGTACTATCACTGACAGTTTTACTATGTGAACAGTAACACAGTCAGTTATATAACAAAAATATTGCCAAAACACAAAAAAATCACTAGTTCTCCAACTTAAATCTACCTACACACAGATACACCCCTCCCCCACACAGCACACTTCACTGTCTTTCACCTCACACACTCAATGTTGTAAATTTACATTCAAAATAAACACACAAACAAAAAGGCTTGATTATGTGAGCACAGGAGGGTTTCCTACAATCGATGAACTACAGTTGGATCCACAAAAAAAAGAGCAAAAATGCTTTTTGAACAGCTTTTAAAAGATTCCTACAGACAGCTATCAGAGCACACTGTCTCCTATTCCTTCCTACTCATGCTACCTCGAACTGAGGCTGTGACGATCAATATAGAGCCCATGTGACCTGAACTCTCACGAATCACTGCAAAATCCTCTTGCGGAGCTCAAAAACAAGGCGAAGTGAGGCAAAGTGAACTGCCACCAATGTACTTCACCTTAAAAATTGAAAGAGAAGTGACCAGTGGAGGTGGAGTAATATGAAGTAGCTGTTTTCAATGCACTTCGTGTTCCTCATTATAACGCCAAGTACTCCGCTTCGCATTGCAGAGCACTCCACGAATCTGCCTTTGCTCTGCGATCATTTCACTGAGCGGATTGAGCCCACTTCGCCCGCTACTAGTTACCACGCCCCATATGATAAGGAGCACACCATATTCACAGATGCTACATGTTTAACATAATTGTAGTGAAGATACACCGAGACAAAAGGGCTATACGGTATTGATATGTCGATAAGATTCAGGATAGGGGCTATGGTGTGAGAACGGTTAATGAAGCTGAGAACAGAACCAACTCACCACAAGAACAAGGTATCAGTAATGAACGGAGTGAAGATGCAGGGAACAGGACTGTAGTACTCCTAATATACTCTGGGTTCACTGAACCTATCAAGAGAATAGTGCACAAACACTGGCACACCCTGAGGCCCACAGGGATAACATACTTTATTAATAAGCTAATAATGACAACCAAAAGAGTGAATACTATTAGGGACTGATTAGTACATTCTGAATACAGAAATGCAGAAGTTAAGACAGGACAACTGTAGTTAGGACCTTCAACACCAGGAATAGTGCCCTGTGACAGGTGTTGTCACTGCAACAACACCTCAAAAAGAACAGAGTTTAACCACCTTAATGGAAACCAGAAATACCAGATCAAAAAAGTCACATTACATGCGACACAGACCATGTTGTCTACATGCTCACATGTCCCTGTTCAAAACACTACATTGGTATGACAACTAGACCTCTTAAACAAAGGATAATAGAAAACAAAAGCAATATCAGAACTAGAAACAAAACCTCCCCAGTGGCAATACATTTTTCACAAGGAGGCCACAACCCATCATCTATCAAATTTGGGGGTAATGAATATGTGCAACAGCCAAACAGGGGTAGCATCTGGACAAAGGCCTTAGAAAATGGAGAGGTGTATTGGATCTATACTCTCAATACTACCAGCAACAGATTTGGTTTGAATGAGGAAGAAAATTGGAGTGCCTGTTACTAACTAATTAACTTATAATGCCTGCACATCCCCTCCCCCCCTTACTTTCTCTATCGTCCCTCCTCACACCCTGGCCCTACTTGTCAATATTCACCCAACTGAAAGCAACAAAAATAAGAAATTACTGTTGGAATCACACTGATGTGAACACTCATACTTTAGATAACCTTTGACCTTGTTTCTAGACATAAACACTTTGGGATTTGTAACCTGAGATTAGGAAACACCAGAGCTCTCCACGACGGAAAATAACATACACAGACAACTGACAAGTGATAGTATGTTTAAACAGCTAATGAGCATGTCCCAAATCTGTGGGCCGATCCCCTCTAAGATGACCTCCCCTACAATGTTTGCCCTCTGTGCACACATGAGGACATAATGCACTACAAGTATGTTTGGCAATGATAGGAAATAAGAATGGAGGCTTTATGCACAGATTAACACTATTATGCCTACAAAGCATCTTCAAGCAAACATGCTATGGGACAGATCATTCAGCTATCTATTCATGTTGAAGAAACATGTAAATAAACACACCCAAGGAGAGAAGATGGTAAACACAAAGACCCTGGCGTGAGATGTAAATGATTCCCTAGCACATAACAGTATCACCCCTAATTTTGGTAGAGCATATACTGAAATACAGAACTGCATAACTACATTTCTACAGCCTAATACACTGTGCCCACACCCTTCACAGCGTAACAGCTGTAGTTGCAAACACTACTAAAAGGACTTGTGTGCCTTTAAAAAATAACTAAATGGCAGTGAAAGGACAGGCACTAATTCATACAATTATGCAAGCAAGCGTTATTAAATATCTGAGAATCTGCTCCCCCATGTCATGCTGTGATTTAAAAACAACAGGGAAGCCAAGGGGCAGAAAGCACCAGCCATTACACTAACTGGCAGGTAGTTACCTGTTGCTATGCAACAGTGCAGGTGCACCTGTTTGAGTCAGAATTCTTGTGACCTTTACAGTGGCAACATTCTTCACCCCAAGGCCCCCTCTGGTACAAAAAGTCCTAACTTAGCAGACGCAGTGTAACACTGACTGCATAGCAAGCTGTAGTGCTGACAGAATCTCTACCCAAACTTTGGAGGTAAGCTAAGCCACTTCCTATTTTCTAAGAACTGCAAGTCTACTGGTATAATGAATAAAAATAAAATAGTTTTTTGTACGCAGGGCATAAAGTTGATGTGCAAGTTTGAATGCAAATTGAGTACTGACTACTGTGCCACATTCAACAGTGATGCAGCAAATAAACAATTGCTCTTAAATATGCTGTCAGTGTTTAAAAATACATAACTAGTAAGGTACATAAGAATACTAACCAGTATCTCAACATTTTATGAACACAGGCATGTTTAGTTAATGACATGGTGTAAGCCAGAACTCAGGAACAGAAAAAAGTATAAACTTTAGTACAAACAAACAACGGACTGCTGTACCACACTCTGCAGTGACACAGCAAGTAAGATCTTGCCTCAAATCATTTTTCTCAGTTTAAAATTGTGAACTGCTTTACTTTAAAAGATAATTAACCTGTGTTATAACACCTTATAAACACAAACTTGAGGGACCACCAAAATGGTTACCGTTGTGGCACTGAAGCAGAATAATGAGCAAACTTGAACAAGTATAAAACTGAATAGCTTCATTGTGAGTATGAATCCCATGTATCTTTATAAAAATGGTAACCTTATGTAACCACAAAGAACCATTGAAAATCAATACTTTATTTCAATTTCTCACCAGACAAAACAAATACTTTGATGTAAAGGCAAAATGACAAACTCTATGAAAAACTATTAGAAATACCTCACCAAGAGAAGTGAGTATTGAACATATATTTATAAAATAAAAGAGAATTACCAATTAAAATCCTAAAAACTAAGGGATTCCAAAGCATTGAACTGTAATTTAAGAGTGTATAACTATAATGTTAATTGAATGGAAGAGACATTAGACATGTACGAGAACTGATGTGTGTAAATGAAGAATGAGAATCCTAAAGATTTGAATTTGTGTCCTTTAGTTACAGAGCAGTGTCTTACAGCAGCAATATGCATGTATAAACTGAAAGAAATGTTATTATAACAATTGGAGGTATGCATTATTTAAAATAAATTTTTTACTTGGTCTAAGCGTTCATTACTATATAATGACTTGTGCCCACAATTGATAATTAGATAACTGTTAGATAAAATAAAAATGTAATAAATGGACACAAAATATGTGATAATTAAAAGATGAAACATATCACAGAGAAGATAACTGTTTACCAGCACAGACATTATTGTCTTCATGGGAAGGTGATTTTTTTTTTCGTTGTATGTCGCCCTTACCACTAGGTGGCGAGTGCACACCATTAGAGTATAATATCAAGAATCAACAATCTGTTAACTTATTATCAGGCTTTTATATTCCTATCACCTTCCCATGAAGACAATAATGTCTGTGCTGGTAAATGTTATAATGACCTCCTCTGGTCACTCTCCTACAGCCAACTGCACAGGGTGAATGTAAAGATTTAAAATTCTTCTCTGTACACACATCAGCTCTCCTACATGTCTAATGTCTCTTCATTTCAATTAATATTATAATAATACATTACCAAATTGTTGATTCTAGATATTTTACTCTAATGGTGTGTGCTCGCTACCTAGTGATATGAATGACATATAATTTATTTTTTTAAATGTATATAACTTTGAAATTCATGTAAAATGTGCACTAAACATGCTGTTTAACTGTGTTTAAAATTAGATCCATGACCCTGAAGAAGCCTTAACTGGTGAAACATTGTTTTAGGAGGATCTATTTGAAAAAAAGAAGAAAAGAAAAATAAACAAGAACTTTGCTGAAAATATTTTTGGAGAGGCTGGCACAACTCTTTTCTTTGCTACAGATGCCTGTCTCCCTCAGGAGCCCTAAGCACAATATGGCCTTCAGTGCTTCGCACCGTAGGGTTCAGTACTGGGATGGGTCCTTTTTATTGTCTTTATAAGTGACACTTCAGAGGAACTGGAAGGAAAAGTATGTCTCTTTGCAGATGACACAAAGATCTGCAACAGGGTTGATACACAAGATGGAGTGGAAAGGATGAGAAGGGACATGGCAAGGTTGGAGGAATGGTCAAATGTATGGCAGCTCAGATTCAATGCAAAGGAGTGCAAAGTAGAGCACCTGGGAAACAAAAACCCAGGGGAAGAGTACACATTGGAATGTGAGATACTGACAACAGTAAAATTGGAAAGGGACCTGGGGGTAATTATATCAGATGACCTAAAGGTGGGCAAGCAATGTGAAAAGGCAGTAAGGAAGGCTGGGGGGATACTGTGACGCATAGGGAGAGGCATCAATTGTAGAAAACAGGAAGTTGTTATCCATCTGTATAGACAGTTGGTGAGACCCAATCTGGAGTACTGTGTGCAGTTCTAGAGACCCCATCTCTGCAAAGACATAGACAGAGTGCAGGCTGTCCAGAGGAGGGCAACCAAAATGGTGCAGGGTCTGCACCAGAAGGCATACGAAGAAAGACTAAAGGAGCTTAATATATATACCCTTGAGGAAAGTAGGGAGAGAGGGGAAATGATAGAAACTTTCAAGTACCTCGAGGGAATCAAGAAAGTCCAAGAGGGTAGCATCTTTCAGAAAAAGAGATGTGCAAGAACAAGGGGGCACAATTTGAAGATAGAAGGGGGACGGCGCAGAGGTAATGTGAGGAAGTATTTTTTCACGGAGAGTGTTGTGGATGCATGGAACAGCCTCCCTGAGGAGGTCGTGGAGTCAAGTACAGTGGTGGAATTCAAGAATGCATGGGACAGACATAAGGCAGTCCTAGTGGGGGGTAGGAAGAAGTAAGCTGTTGGTTAACTAGGATCAGCAGCTTATCTGTTAGGTAGGAAAATGGGCAGACTAGGTGGGCCAAGCGGCCCTTATCTACCATCAAATTCTATGTTTCTATGTTTCACCCCCATGCTGACCTGCCTCCAAATGCACTTTGAATAGCCTCGAGGCAGGGTCAGTGTGGGGGACTATAAGCAAGATACTTCTGCGATTATGGTATGCAACCTTTGATGTAGTCTGCAACATATCTGTTAAGTGACCTGGTAGAGCACATATGGCTAAGAGGATGCCAATCATGTTACCCCCCACCCTCTGGAATGATCCAGTTGCATAGTAGGCCAATGCACGCAGCAGCTTTGTATCCTCTATCATGGCATGTTACTGTCATATTTTAGATTCATCTCATCCTTCACCCAGGTCACACAATTGCCTGATGGTGACATGGTTCATGTGAAATCTCTTAAAGCATTGTATCATCATTAGTGTTCCTGCATCCAGCATAGGCAGAACTCTTTTGGTCAGGGTTGTGTTCTCATCTGAATTCAACTCTCTCCCTTTCCTCTTCAGCATCCAGAAAGAGGAGATGCATAAACTTGGAAGGACACACCACTCAGTTAAACACCATGTCTCACTTGAACACAGTCTATCACTTGTGTTAGTTGCTGACAGTTGTGCACTCATTCTTATTACCTTGTGTTGATGGGGCTCATTTATATGCAGCTCCAATGGGCATTCCCGCCACACTTTTTCAAACTGTGGTCAAAGTGCTGGGTACTGTGTGCTATTACAATTCTAAAGAAGTTTGTCATCCCCCTTTTAGGCCTTCATGCTGTATCAGCTTATGCACAGTTGAGCATGATGGCAGGTGCAGTGGGTTATGGCATCAGTGGTGCAGATAACATGGCCTGTGGAGTAGCATGCCTGCCTATCAGCTTAGACTGTAAGACCATCATGACCTACCAGGACAGCAAAAGCTATTTGTGGTCAGTTTTGGAGCCACCATTTGTGAGTTTTACCATCCTGTGGCGTGGTGGGAAAATGCAATGTCTCTCTTGTATGGTGTTTCTGATGTATGTCAATTTTTCATTTTATTACACTGACCTACCATGAACATGGCTATGACCAGAGATGAAAAGATGGATACAGCCATTCTGTTGGTTGTCCTTCAGAAGCAAGAATGGACATGTGGCTCCTGTTTTGGCTGGAGTTGACAGATCACATTTATGTGGATGAAATGGGTTTCAATATGGCAGTCATGGAACCATTGCCTGTTGGTATCTGCATTGCACATTGCTGTTGTATGCTGCTTATCATTGCGCTGTACACTGTCATACAGTTGACAGACTGTGTGGGGGACCCATCAATGGGTATTTGGCAGGGTGTTATATTGCTGTGTTGCCCATGTGTCATGTCAGTTTTACTGCTATTGGACAGCAACCATGGATTGCCTTGCAAACTGTTGCTGAGGGAGCTTCAATATAGTGACTGCAGCCACCACAGACCACTGAGGTCATGGGGAAGAGTGGGAGGGGCATGGTCCTATGCCACAGACTGCATGCATGCTGCACATTATGTGCAAAGCCCACTTTTTTCTTTGTCTACCTTGCATTGGAAGGATCATGAGCCAATCATGCCAGTTTTCTGACCACGGTCTCCTACTGTACTACATTTTCGTTTTTGCATAATTTGTACAGTGCAGCCCACCAGGTTGAAGTCCAGTTTCACAGGTTTCCTGCATGACAAAAGGGATAAACTTATACAAAATTAATAAGTGTTTGTCCTCCATGGTTCCCTTTCAAACACGTTTTATTGTGGGGAGTTTACCATAGCCAGAGTTTAAATCAAAAAGTGTTTGTATTGGTGGTATTCATCCCTTATAATCAGAAACCACATGTTTCTTGTGAATGCAATTTATTTTAAGAAGCACCTTTAATTAATTTCCTCTTTATTATGTTTCAGAACAATCCTGTTTCTTCCTCACATATTTTTGAGCTGCTTGCTATTTTTTCATCTTTATATCACATGAAGCTGTGCAAACATCAGCATAAAAATATTATTATATTTCCTTACTTTCTCTCCAATTCATATTTAATTTTCAATTTCAAATAAGAAATGTTCAGTAAATCACTCAGGGGGAGCAAACCTGCTACTGTTTCCAGTCTTTTTTCTTTAATTTCATAATCATATTTATGAAAAAAGGTTTTCCATTGAGACTCTGTCTGTAAATATAAAAGCCACAGTTTCAAAATATATCAAAAATGTTTTAAACTCACTCTCTTTGCTAGTTTTATATAATATCATCGATTAATAAAAGTGGCAAGTAGTTTTTACCTGGGTTTATCCCATGAACCTATTTTCTACTGGGTATTCTTCAGACCATATTCAAATCAGTGTCCTAATCATTCTATCAGTTTTTATCCCTTATTCTTAATAAATGAATTTCAAATACAGTACACCTCATATCATTCCCCATAGGTTTTCCCTTACTCACAATCTCTTGTGGTGGCTGATATTTCAAGTTAGAGCTTCTGAAATTCCAAACACATCAAATGCTGTGTGAGAGTGTCATCATTAGTAAGGATGCCAACTTATCAACAGGCAATACTTCCTTCTTCATGAAGGTGCAGAACCACTTTAATACCTTGAAGCAACCACCTGTGTGCCCCCAAACTTCTTGTACCTAATTTGAGCTGCTAGTACATTTTTCATATTATCGTTTTCTATATTCTGTAAATGTTCTCCTAATTGAGTCTTAAATATCCTATTTGTCTGATATAGAATGAACCACAGGTACACATAGCTAGCTACAGTATGTTGAGTGTATCACTTGTGATAAAATCTCTGACTTCATAGCACTTGCCTGAACTTGGATGAGTGAACTCCTTGGTTTGGTTCCATGTCATAATGGCGACCGCGGAAAGGCGATCACTGTTAGGGAGGGTGTACATAGCTGAAAATCAGTTTCAGCAATGTACACCTCCAGTGCACAGCAAAATGGCACCGGGGACTTAGGATGTGTTTTGATATGTGAGGCTGCACCCTCTGCACCCACCACAAGGGGATTCGCACCATCACACACCCCCCCCCACTAAAGGATTCTCAAATCCAGGGAGGCGCATGTCAGGGAGGATGCAAAACCTTAAAAAAATAAATTCAGGCCAGGCACAACAAAATGTACATGCTCCCAGACCAGAGCCCAGCACCCTCAGAACCCCAGCCCTCCACCCACCCACCACCCCACAGGGCCAGTTCAGCAGTCCACCTTGGCACCATGCCTCACAAACCCTCACTCCCCTTCTGCCCCTCACTCAGCGTGTTTGCTCCCCCTGCACATGTGTACATGTAGTGGCATCCTGTCACTAAATGCATGAACCCCCTCCAATCCAGTCACCCTCCCTGGTCGGTAGCCCTGTTGATGTGCGCCACGATTGAGTCACTAATTTTGAAAGCACCCAGTCACGGTTGCCTGTGTTATGGGCTACCCTTGGTTTGATTATATATTTGTTAAACTTATAGTGACCACAGGGAACCCCCACCATGGTGCTGTTCCCCCTAAATAGTGTTGTCTCAGGTATCTATAGGTTGGAATGAATGGACCAACATATTGTTCTGATTTTGAGCTCATTTGTAAACAAACTTCCTCTATTGTGACCACAGGGGACACACCCCCATGTGCTGTTGCCCCTAAATATTTAAACATTTTTGCCTCAGGTATCTATAGGGTTGGAATGAATGGACAAAAATATCTTTCTGATTTTGAGCTTGTTTGTACACAAACTGAGGGGGTCCTCTCACTACTTTACCTAAAATGGGATCTGCTCCCACAATGTACAAATGTTTTAAAATTATTAGTCTGATGTCTTTAGCCTCCGGTGGATATGTGGATATAAATGTAACCCTTTGTTCAGCCTCATAAGTTCTATGTTCCTGGGTAACAAAATATCCTTTCTATCCTGTATCAAGGCCCAGTCCCTTGCAGTTTCTATGTTTTGTCTGCTATAGCCTCTCTCTATAAATGAGCTTCCATTATTTCTGCTTGTTCACTAAAGTAGGATTGGGCAGTATAGTTACATTTTAAATGTAGAAATTGCTCCCAAGGGATTCCTTTAATGAAGTGTGGAGGATGACAGCTACTCCCTAACAGAATCAAATTTATGTCTGTAGGCTTTCTGTACAAATCAAACTGAATTTGTTCTCATATATACTAATAGATATGTCTAAAAAGGTAATCAATTTGATATCATGTTTTACTGTCAATTTCAAGTTCCTATTGGAATCATGCAGATAATTTACAAAATCACCCAGTTGTTGCTATGTGCCACTCCAAACGAAGACAAAATCATCTATAAATCATCTATACATTTGTATACAGTGAAAGAAAGGATTCCTACCAGTATCATGTATGTTAAGTTTTTCCCATTGCCCTAAATATAGGTTGACGTAACTGGTGGCTACTGATGCCCCCATGACTGTTCCATGCACCTGTAAATAGTGGTCACCACAAAATACAAAATGATTGAAATTTAACACCACATCCATACGATGTTCTAGGAAATCAATAAATGCATCTGAAAAGTCGTCATTCTGCATTAAGAAATACTGCAATGCTTCAATGCCCCCCTGTTTAGGGACATTGGTGTATAATGCTTCCATGTCCATTGTTACTAATAACCAAGAATCATCAACATTAATATTCTCCAAATCAGTGAGTATCTCTGTTGAATCTCATATGTATGAGGGTAGTGTAGAAACTAAAGGCTTGGCAAAATGATCAATAAACTGGGAAAGTAGCTGTGTAAGAGAGCCAATGACGGCAACTATAGGACACCCTGGGATGCGAATTCACAGTTTTATGTATTTTGGGTACCGTATAAAAAGTTGCCCGCACCGGATGCTCCAATGTAGCTGCCTTTTTATGTCATAGTCAGGTATCCCTTTGTCATACATTTCTTGCAAGAATTTGTCTATCTGCATTTTGAACTGCTTTGTGGGATCACTATGTAACTTTTTTATAAACACTTGAATTATTAAGCAATCATCTGACTTCTCCCTCATAATGTACCATGTCCTGAATCACCACTGCACTACCATTAACTACAGGATTCACAAAAGGGATGTGCCCAGTGCATCCGAGATGCACCAGTGCATCCATGACTTGTGCACTGACACAATTCTGGAAGGGGACTGATGCACCAACATATCCCAGATGCACCGCATACCACCCATAATAATATGCGGTGCATCTGGAGTGGCTGTAAAGGGGCATGCCCGTGCATATGGTGCACAGCCCCATTCACAGCCCCACCAGGGGGCGCATCTCTGGGGCAAGTCCAGAGATGCACCTCCTTAAAGAGAAGTCTACAGAAAGTAGACTTAAGATGCTTGCCATCCACAGGCAGGCTGCTGTACTGCAAACAGCAGCACGGCAGCTTGCCCACCCTGCCAGTCCAGAGGGCCTTCCTTCCTGCCTGAACCCCCATTATGTATGCTACACCCAGAGGAGGTGGATCCCTGTACATATAAATCCCCATCCCTGCCCATTTTCAAGTCACACCTTGTGGTGGTAGAACCTAATATATTGGCACCTCCTCCCTGCCTGTAGTCCCATTTCCAAGCTGCATCCTGTGGTGGTAGAATCTAGTACATTGACACCCACCCCTGCCTGTAGCCCTGTGTCCAAGCTGCACCCTGCGGTGGTAGATCCTTGTATGAAGAAACCCCCCCCACTGCCCTCCCCACCATGCAAGCACTGCCGACAGCACTCAAATGACCTCCCCGTCAGTCCAGCAGACACCCCACCCACTCAGCCACCCTCTCCCCACCCCACTCTCCCTGTCTCAGCAACTCCTAGCGGTCGGCTGGCAGCACAACCCACCCACATACCACTATGGCTACCCACCAACAGAGCTGTCCATGAATGACAGCTACTGTACTACAGACAGCCAATTGGTGGAGCCTGTTGACCAATGGGCTTGCACTGAGTACTTTACTCTGTCATTCACATCTTTGTTATTCAAATATATCTGGACAATTTGGAAAAGTCTATAATAAGCCAAGATGTAAAAATAAAAGCTGCTAAACAGAAGGAATTTGAATGCAATCAAAGGGACTATGGACAAGGGAGGATATTTAATTGTGGAAAAAAACACAACTTCCACACCTAAGTCAATTTTAAAACAGCTCATGCCCACACCTGGGGCTGATTCACTTGGAATGCTACAAGCTCAGATATAAACAACACTGGTTTTACTGCTTTTTCAGAAGACAGATTGTTGATGGAAGAGGGGCCATGGCTGAACAACTGGAATCAGGTTTGACAGCCCAAGAGGTGGAGTAAAAAAAACCAAAGAGGAAGACTAGACAAAAAAAGAGGAAGCATAGAAGAGGAAGAAGAATCCATTGGAGAGGATATGAGAGGGAAGAAGAGACACTGGTACCCGAGAGGACAACAGCGTTAGTGGAAGAGGTGAAGATACTGGAACCAAGGACAAGGGAGATTTTAGATTGCAACAACTCTGTGGTAAATATTTCAGCACATGTACTTACTAAGACTGAATTTTCTGTATTGAGAAAAGGTCTATCTTTTTTCCCTAACAGTAGTGTATCTAACTTTACATGCATTATAAATTTACAAGGAAGTTATATTTAATGTACCACTTTACTAAACAGGAGAATGTAGCAGGTATTTCTGTTAACCCCAATAGTACAAATAAGCTGGAAATCGTGGGTTTGAGAAATAAGTCCACCTTTTGTGCCCCCGCACCACCAACAGCGGCAGTATTTGAAAATGTATGTGAAGAAGAAATAGATAATCTCTTGAAATAACAACATAAAAATCATTTTGTTGATGTATCTAAAAGAGAGAGAGAAGCTCTGAAGTCCCTGGGATGTAATTAATCTATAACATTCAAACCTGCAGACAAGGGTGGTGCAGTGGTGATTCAGGACATGGTCCATTATGAGAAGGCAGTCAGATGACAGCTGAATAATTCAAAGGTTTTCAAAAAGTTACATAGTGATCCCATGAAGCAGTTCAAAATGCAGATATTCAAATTCTTGCAGGAAATGTGTAACAAAGGGATAGCTGACTATGACACAGAAAGGCAGCTTACAATGGAGCTGTCAACTTGTTATTCAGTACCAACAATACATAAAACCTTGAATTCACCCCCAGGATGTCCTATAGTTGCTAGCACTGGCTCTCTCATGGAGCCACTTTCCCAATTTATAGATCATTTTACCAAACCTTTAGTATCCACACTGCCCTCATACATATGAGATTCAACAGACATACTCGGTGATTTGGAGATGCATTTATTGATTTCCTAGAACATCAAATGGATGTGGTGTTAAATTTCAATCATTTCGTATTTTATGGTGACCACTATTTACAGGTACATGGAATCGTCATGGGGCATCAGTAAGCCCACAGTTATGCCAACCTATATTTAGGGCTATGGGAAAAACTTACCATACATGATGCTGGTAGGAACCCCTGCTTTCATCCTTTACAAATGTGTAGATGATTTATAGATGATTTTCTCTTCGTTTGGAGTGGCACAGAGCAACAACTGGGTGATTTTGTAAATTATCTGCATTATTTCAATAGGGACTTGAAATTTACAGTAAAACATGATATACAATTGATTGCCTTTTTAGATGTATCTATTAGTATATATGAGGGTCAAATTCAGTTTGATTTGTGCAGAAAGCCTACAGACACAAATTTGATTATATAACATGTTTATGTCCATTGACACAAAAAAGCCCATCTGCACACTTTGGTCTGTCTCCTTATTTATTTTATTTTATCCTTTTTGACTTTTGTTCTCTCATTTGTTAACCACAGTGTACTGGTCACTCATTAAAAATAGTAATGGCAAACAAGCAATCTGAACACATAATCAAAGTCCTTTGTTAAATAATCTTACACATTCCACCAGCATATAGAACTGTTCCTGTTAGCATTTTGTAAACATTACTGAGGCTCTATAACTATTTTGTTTGTGAAATAGACATGAAACAGATTCACTAACTTACAGCATTGCACCCGATATATGGGTGCCTTACTTCCAAGGGAATGTTTCTTGCTCCACATGTCCTTACATAGTGCAACACATTTCTGTGAAAAAAACACGTAATTTCATTACAGTGTGTTACATCACAGTGGAACTTCCGTTCTGAAAAAACACCCAAATTCTGCCCCCCCCTTCTCAACAACATTAGGACGTGATGCCAGGGAGAGCACTGGTGCATGTTCCATTATAGTGTATGTCCGATTCCCTGGCAGCTTTCCAAATGTTTCTTTATGTTATAATGGGCAGTTAGTGGTGAAACGCATGGGCACGTTTCCAGTAACAAGATCCTTGTTAGTGGAAATGTGCCCACATTTCACCACAAATTGAACATTATAACATAAAGAAACATTCAGATAGCTGCCAAACATTCGCTATAGTAGAGCACGCACCCGCGCTCCCCCTAGCATCGTGTCCTAATGTTGCTGAGAAAGGGAGGCAGAATTTGGGTGGCTTTTCTGAACCAAAATTCCTCTGTGACATGACACGCTTTAATGAAATTATGTTTTTTTTTCACAGAAATGTATTGCACTATGTAAGGACATGTGACTCAAGAAAGATTCCCCTTGAAATAAGACACCCACATATTAGGTGCAACACCATAACTATGTAACAAGGTGAATCTCTGTAAAGCAGCAGTGCAACAATCTGTTGAGAACTCTGACCTATATTTTTTTAATGCTATGTTACAACTTCCTTTACTTACATCCTGACTCATATCATACTATAATTTCCAGTATTTAAGTGAGCATAAGACAGCGATAAGAACAAAAAATGTGAAGAATGCAATGGCAAAACACTATGAGGAGGCAAAGCATGGGTCAGCAGCTACGATAAGGTTTATTGGACTGCAGCAGGTTCTAACCCCAGCAAGGGCAGGGGATGGCCATAGTTTATTGTTGCAATTAGAGTCTTTCTGACTCTTTGAACTACAAACATTGACCCCAAAAGGACTAAATGAAGATCGGAGGTAGACATTAGTCTCATTTGGGAACTGTGCAGACTGAGTTTTAGACAGCCGTTAGCTACGTTGTCTCTGAGCTGTGGATTTAGCACAGAGAAGCAGAAGGATTTTAAAGCTCATAAAACTTTAGAAAAGGTATGCCACCTATCTTGAATTAAAATCCTCTTACCGGTACACCTTATTGTTGACCCCCATTGTGCTGCTGTCTGCTGAGTTCTTTCTTTTTTGCAGGAGGAAGGCTGTGGTGGCTCAGGCAGTCCCCCCATGAGATGCTGGATCACGACTGCAGAGAAAGACACCTTCAGAATGGTGATCGTAGTGGAATAGAGAGCTGCACTGAAGGAAACTGCTCCTTGAGTGCTACTTAGGGTTTTCAGTCTCTAAATTGTGTTCCTTTTTATCTTTCTTCTTGCAGAACATTGCTCTAAATATCTTGATACTAAATATTCTAGAATGTTAAATACTGAATGTTCTTTATGATTAATTTTAAGTGTTTTTTTCTGGGGTTTTAGGATATTTATGATATTTGAGTAGTTTAAAACATACCTTTTTTTAGTATATAGTTTACATTTTCATCTTTGCGCCTTTTTTTTTATTTGTTGGGTGAATACCCTACAAGGCGCATGTGCAGGCATCTGTGAGTATCATTGTCTGCAGACATCCAGTTGAGCATGCTGCATGTCAAGCTGCATTGTGATTGAACTGACTTTGTTTGATTCAGCTAGAAAACTATCCAGAACAAGCTTTTAAGTAGCCAGCTCCTTGGCAGTAGTAAGTCATACAGTGTTTTTTCTGTAGCTGAAGTGAAGCAGAATGAGAAGCTACCTGGAGCGTCTGTTATCATCTGTCATTGAAAATGCTGTGTAGCCTGTAGAGCTGCTACGTTCTGTATTTAATTTGTGTTTGAGCACATACGGTGTTTATTCTGAGTATTTACTGGGTGCCTTTAGGTAGAAATGGAAATGATGTAAGTTACCTCAAAAATCCTAAAGTTTATATATGCTTTATGAATGTTTTTATGATTTAAAAAGTGTTTTTTAGTAATAAGTAGGTAGTGATAAATTTAATAATAAGTAGGTAGTGAAAATTATTTATTTTTTTTAGTAGCTGAGTTGTCTCTCTTTTTTAGTAGATAACAGGCTTACTCTGCTACTGTGCTATGTTTGATGAAATGTTATTGATACTTGTTTTCTTTGTTAAAATTCTTTGAGGATAGAGAAGCCCGATCTATAAAATCTGGAAGTAAGAAATCATGGTGGATGCACTATAGTGGCTTTAAAAAAAAAGCATACATTACATAAACCACTCTTGAAATTGGATCAGCAATGGTCTAGCAATATAAGATCTTGTAAGAGGAAGTTCTGGAAAAATCACCAGTGCAAGAAAGCTTTCTTTTTGACCTTGTGGACTTTGTCTCTAACTCGTTTTGGTGTTATGATGTCTGCCTTCTAACTCTTTGCTTGGAGGTACTGTGACTTCAAGCTTAAGTTTTTCTTGTCTGAGAGCTTTGACAAAAAACTACAACTACAATTACAACTGCAACTTTATTTCTCATTATTTCTCCTGGGACAGTGTGGAACTTTTTACTGTGCATTTGTGACTTTTGTATTTATTATTCATTTATTTATTTATATACAGTATCTAGCTGCTTTTTTATTGTAATTTAAGCACCAGAATATCGACATGGTCCAAACCAGGAACCAACGACAGGGGGAAAGTGAAGAGACATCTCTGAAATTGAGAGCTGCAAAGTTTTTTAAGGGGAAAGAAAGCACTGGGAACTTAGGAAGGATAGAGTTTAATGATGTATTATGTTGTAATGTGGGTGAAATAGATGAAAGAGAGCCTCAGTTAAAGCTAGGACAAAGTGGTCTACCTAGACAAGTCAAACGGGATATGGTTAAATTGCATTCTACGCCTATTTTAAAAGGCAGGAACACTACTAGGAAAGGAATTAAGTACAGAAGTAAAGAGAAGAATTTGTCAGAAATGTCAATAGATACACTCAAATCAAAGGAAATTAATGGAAGCAAGGGTACTAATATTATTAAGAGTGTTCCTGGTATTAGTATAAATAATGTAGGCTGTAGGAAAGGCTCTAAATTGCATTCAGCTCAACAAACCAATATTGAGAGCTTTTTATCAAGAACTGGTTCTTACAGTTCAGCAAACAATAAACAAGATGTGTATGCTGGAGTTAGTGGGGAAGAAGGAATTAATGCAGGAACTAATGAAGGGAATGGGAAGGCTTGCCTGAGTAAAGACTATGTGCTAAGCACTGGTATAAGTCTAGCCAATAGGAAGGTTTGTTTGAGTAAAGAGTCTATCATAGGCGACAGTGCAAGTATAGACAATAGTATCCAAACTATTGAAGGAGAGTGTGAGATAGCAATAAATAACCCTCAGTTAGAAAAGGAAACTAAGATGTATAACACAGATGGTTATGGAACACACATTACACTACAGGCCTCAGAGAATTCGAACCATGATCCATCCACCAGTCCTTTAACATCTTTGGAATTTTCTCCTGAATACTTCCATGAATCTAATACTAATCCCAACTGGCAATATGATTTAAAGAATATTGCTATTGATTTACAGGAGACAATCAAGAGTCTCAAGCAATTTCCATCAGCTGACCAAGTTGGGGATGGACAGATATCAGAATCTAAGTTATATAATTCCGTGATGAACTATCCTACCTTATTAAGTGATGAGATGAAAAAATTTATAAGTAATCCTTATGCAGCTCATTTGGTGATTCTCGGTCACTTAATTAATTTAAAATTTGAACTGGATACTATTAAAAAAATATAGCCATTAATGGTGGTAGACTTGATGATGTACTTGTTAGGCTAAAGAAGACTGTCCCCATAGAAACTTCATTGTCCATTAGAGAAACAATTAATACTCAAACTCAAACAGATTTCCCCACTTGTGATCTGATTAAGAACTTAGATGGTCAAAATGGACAAAAGAAAAACATCTACAAAGGGACAGTGAGAAAAGAGAGAAAAAAGATTACAGGTAAAAGGAAACAAAAAGTAACTCAGATGGCACAAAGGACTAGTATTTCAGATAACACTATAATACAAGCCGATTGGTCTCATTCAGTAACCCTAAAGAAAGACAAGATAAAAGGAAAAGATATGAAAATTGTGGAGAAGGAGAAATTATCTAATGAATTAACACAGGTCACACAATTCATACCTAGTGAAAAGGAAGAGGGTATGAAGTTATTGGATAAAGTCAAATTAAAAGAAGTATTGGTGACAGAAAGACTGGTAGAACAACATGATGAGACTCCATATTTGAAATCATTTATTGAGGATAGAGAACAATTAGGGATTACTATTACTGATTGTACTATCCTTATCTTATATGGATTACAAGTATATCATGAGTGGTCATTTGTTGAATTGAGAAATAAGATTGTGCACCTATTTAGGACAGTCATGGGAGCAGATATCATAAATTCAGACATTATTCAGGTATGGGCAGACTGGACGTGGATGGAGTAGAATGCTTGTTTGTTTTCTGTACTTCCCCATGCATAGCTAATCAAGTTTGGTTAAATAGTGAGTCTTTAAAAAAGACTTGGTTATGTGATCCATTATGAAAATTGGATGAAACTGAACATAGGTAAGGTATTAGACAAGAGTACACCATTGCAGATTACAGTTTTCGGTCTTAAATTATCTGCAAATGAGACAACCTATAGCCTGAAGGGAATATTAAGCAATTTGTTTATGCATGTGCGAAGAATACCTGAAGAAGATCTAGGAATTATTGAAGTTTGGGGGAGCAAGAGTAATTTGAAAATAGGACGGGTGGATGTAATTTTAAGAAAGGACATGGCAGAATCTATTTTGAGAAAAGCCCCAGTATTAGACAAGTTAGGGGTGCACATTGTTGATAGTGCTGTTTTGGAGAACCCTGAATTAAAAGCAATGCAGATGCAGACCGGAGACCCAATCAGGGAGAGTAAGATAACTAACAAACTTCATCTTTATGGATTAGGTAGAGTAAAAAATGAAAATAATAATAAGCTTCAGGTTATTATTATATATATATACTTGAGCAATTGTTAAATATTTCTATTGATAACCCTGATGCCACAGCTGTAGGGAGACAGAGTCCTGATGTGAACTGTGATGTGGTAATCATTGCGGTTAGGTATTTGACCCTGTTTAACAAAATATTGGAGAATGTGAGTAAATTAGATCATATGGGACTTTATATAGTACCTGAAGAGCTTGTATTACAACACAAGGCCACAAACAATAATGCTCTAAAGGTAATAGACAAACTAAAAGGGGAATTGAATATGTTTGAGAAATCTGATGCTGTTTATAATATTCCAATCTCCAATATGTTTGAAGTTTTAGAGATACAGGACAATTGACTTCCAATGCAACCACAAACTTGTTATGAACAGGATCAAACTAGACTGTACTTGGTCTCCTGGAGTATTGCAGGTGTAATGGGGAAATTTGTGGATACTGACTGGAAAGAGTTTATATTAAATTTCAATTTAATATGTTTACAAGAAACATGGCACAAGGGAGAGACAGACATGGTATTGAATGGTTATTTAACATTTCAATCACCTGGTTATAGGGAAACAAAAAGAGGACAATTGATAGGTGGGTTAGTGGTTTGGATTAAAATAACAGAAGATATGTCTGTAGAAGTATTCTATTGCACAAGGAATATTATAATCCTATTAATCAGCATTAAGGGTAAAATAATCTGCCTGGCCAATGCATATGTCCCACCAAAGAATACTAAATATTATAATTCTGAAATTTGGGATAAAATTCAGGATTTAATATATGATAGCTGGATAACAACTGACTGTGAGGAGTTTCTTCTATGTGGGTACTTTAATGCTAGGATAAGTAATTTTGATGGTTATGATGATAATGAATTTCATAATCGGATCCACATGGAAACTGCTGATAAAAAAAGAAACACAAGAGACAATGTAGTTAACAGCTTGGGTAAGAAACTTAAAAAAAAAATCTATTAATCACCTTTGATATGGCACATTTAAATGGCAGGATTCAAGGTGATCAAGCTGGTTGCTATACTCTTTTAGCACCTAGAGGACCCTCGACAATAGATAATTTTTTTGGAGTGGAGATATTGCTTTTTGGGACGCTCTAGAAATTCCAATGAGGGCAGAAAGTGACCATTTACCTTTATTGTTAAAATCAATCAGTTTATGTGAACAATTAATTATTCACTCACAACCACTTGATCTAGAAATGAGGAATATGAAAATCAAGTGGAGAAATAATGCCTCAAGTCAAATTAAGGAGTTGACAACTAATATGTTGAATTATGGAAGAGGAATGAACACTGAAAATATAGATTGTATTATGGAAAAATGCTTAGAGAAGATCAGGCTTATTTTATTGATTCCAATGTGTACAAAAAAAAAAGAAGTCTGCAAAATGGTTTGACAAGGAATGTTGTGAAGCAAAGAAAAGTCTTAATAGGTTAATAAGGAAGCTTACTAAAAATAAGAGTAAGGATAATTATAAATTATTAAACAAGCACAGCGAAGAATATAAAAAATTATCAGTACAGAAAAAAGAGGTTTATCAACAAAAACTGTGGGATGAAATGCTGGAAGTTATAAATGAACAAGACCACCAGGCATATTGGCATCTAGTGGTCAAAGGGTCTAACAGTGTTAAATACGAACTTGATACCTATATATCTCCAGAGATTTGGATTAAGTATTACTCTAATAACATTTTTAGTAGTGACAATATGTATAATTCTGAGGAAATCATATGTGTTATGAGTTGTTTAGTACCATTTGTTTATCAAGAAACCAATTTGGCTATTGTCTCCCTAAAACCTAAAAAGGCTTCTGGTCCTGATCAAATTCCCGCAGAAGTATATCTGGATTGTCCATTTTTATGGGCTAACTATCTTACAGTTTTTTTCAACAACTGTTGTAGAAAAATGAATTTTCCTATATCTTGGAAGGGTGCGATCATAATAGCTATGTAAAAGAACTGTAATAGGACAGATCCTGCTATGTATAGACCTATATAATTGCTGGATCATATGGGTAAAATCTTCTCTAAAATAGTGTTGAACAGACTTAAAAAAGAACTGCTTAGCTTAGGAGATCTATCAGAAGCACAGTCAGGATTCTGTGCAGGGTATTGTACAACTAATAATTTTTTTGCTATTATGCATTTGTTTGAAAAATATGTTATTTTAAGGAAGCAGTGTCTTTATGCAGCTTTTATAGATCTTAGTACTGCATTTGATAGTTTATCACGTAAAAAACTGTGGGAAGTGATGCACAATATGTGTTTCTCTCATGAAATTATAGTTATTATAAGAGAACTTTATAGGGAGACTTGGGCCCAAGTGAGATTAGGTAATTAGGGACAGCTATCTTCCACATTCCCCACCAATAGAAGAGTTAGGCAGGGTTGTGTTCTCGCTCCTCTTCCTTTTTGTATTTATATTCATAACCTTTTACAGGAACTTAGTGAGTCACTAACAGATTCCCCTAAGATTTTAGGTAAACAATGTGCTATTTTGGCATATGCAGATGACTCGGTTCTATTTTCTCTTATGCAAACAGAATTACAAAACAAGCTTGATATATTGAATAACTATGCAAGTGAGCATGAACTAGAGGTAAATGAAAAAAAAGTAAAATACTGATGTTTGATGGAAAAAATAAGGTGAAAAGATGGAGGAAGGGAGATAAAGAATTAAATACTGTTAAGGATTATACTTACCTGGGACTACAGTTATCAAATGATGGGAAATGGATCAAACAGATGCAAAATTTGATTCCTAAACATAAGAAAACTGCCTTTTCCTTATTCAAATTTAACAAACAATATGAAGGGAACTCTATCAAGGCTTTGATCCTGGCCATTAATGCAAAATACTATACCCAAGCATTGAATAATGGAGAAAAATGGTATCCGAGAGTTTTGAATAAATTGGAGGTACCACTAAACAACCTTCTAAGAAAGAGTTTGGGACTGAGTAATTCAGTTCCTGTCTCCCTAGTAAGAGCAGCATTAGGGATTACTAGCTTGGATGCTTTTTTCTGCATTAGGAAGATTAATTACTGGATTAAAATTCTTCAACATAATCAAAAAAGATATACTGTACATGATGCGATCTATAATAAAAATAGATCCGATCAAGCTATACTATGTCACTGTACGTTAAACGCACCTAAAGATTTAAAACATGTTATGTTCATATGCAGATGGTATAATATTCCAAGAGAAAAATGGATTGTACCATTATGTAATAATATTTTAACTTCATACTGGGATTTATTGCTCGAAACTTTCTTTGTCTCTGGTGATGATGTAATTATCAAGTCAGTAGCTGCATATCTAGTTGCAATCTCCAGAATCCAATTATGTCACAAAACAAACAGTTTATAAAGATGATTTAATCTCTGGGAAAAGCTTATTGAAAATATTAAAGTGCACAGTAAGCCTTTTAGTTTTTGAGTGTATTAATTATTTTTAATGATGTTTATACTTCTATTTGTATTATTGTATGATAAAATTGTTGCATTTTATCTTTTTATAATGGTTGTAAAGGTTATATGACCGATCAATAAACTACTACTACTAAATGAAGATCATGGGTATGGAAGTTATCTGTAAAAATAAAAGACTGTGGTTTCTAAAATAAAAAGTGAGAAGAAAAGAATGAGAAAATGTTACTTGCTCTTTAAGGTCATAAAGCATTAAGAAATTGGGTGTGCATATAAATATGAAAGAATGTAAAGACAGAAGTATAGAAAACATTGTGCAAAAGAAGAAAATTAACAAACTGAATGGACTGTAAGAGGTTCGAATCCCACCAAGGGGAGGGATGGTTATAACATATTACTCTGGTGAGAGGCCTCTGGATCCACAGACTATAGATGATAACAACAAAAGAGCTTAATGAAGAGTATGGGTATGGAAGTCATTTGGAAAAAAGATGGTGTGTTTTTTTAAGTAAAAAGGTGGGAAAAAGTATAAGAAAAAATGACTTATGCAACTGAAGGTGTGTAAGCATTAAAACAATCATTGTGATTTAAAAAATTAAAATAAAAAGCATAGAGAAAGAAGTATGGAAATACTGTATAAAAAGAAGGGAATCAGACATTGAAGCATGTCCTGCACAAAGAGGGATAACGAATATGAAAGGTAGTTGCTGTGATAACCATAAAGTATTTAACCAAAATGTTTTCCCTGGAAAAGCTAGCTCTGAGGATGGGGTCACATGACTCAGAAATGTCAGCATGTTTACGGGCACATTAAAGAATGGAAGTAGGAGCAGAAAGTGTGGTAAAAGTTGAGAGAAGCATATCCAGCTCGGAACGCAAATAGGGAAAGGAGCTTTCAACTTCGTTCATGGTTCATGATGATATTCTACTTCATATGCATTCAAGAGAAGCGCCAAAACCCTGTGATGGAAAAACAGGCTTGTATTTAGGAAATTGAGCCAGAACAATGCATTTTCAAATTGGTAAAGTATTGAGACTGTTTAAGACATTTAGTAGTGGCTAATAAACAAAAAACAGTAAAGGACTGGGATTTGTATAAAATGACAGTAGCCTTAATTATTGTAGGCATTTTGGCTTATGAACAGAATGAAGAGCCATTTAGTACATATGTAAAAAACGAGATTATGGGAAGTCAGATAAGTGGGGAAAGAAATGCTAACAGGAACGGTACTATTTGCTGGTGTAATGTGTAAGACTATTTAACAAAGGACTTTGATTATGTGTACAGATTGCTTGTTTGCCATTACTATTTTTGTTGAGTGACCAGTACACTGTGGTTAACAAATGAGAGAACAAAAATCAAAAAGGATAAAATAAAATAAATAAGGATACAAACTAAAGTGTGTGGATGAGCTTTTTTGTGTCAATAGACATGAATATGATATATGCTTGTAACTATTCCATTTATGAAGCACCTTTTATCTCTTCCCATTAGAGGGGTATGGAAGCACAACCATGTACAAGTTAAATTGTGCATCGAAAACCCAAATTTGATTATGTTAGGGAGCAGCTGTCATCCACCACACTTCATTAAAGGAATCCCCCAAGGAGCAATTTCTACATTTAAAATGTAGCTGTACTGCCCAGTCCTACTTCAGTAAACAAGCGAAAATCATGGAAGCTCATTTCATAGAGAGAGGCTATAGCAGACAAAGCATAGAAACTGCATGGATTGGGCCTTCATACAGGATAGAAGGTATCTTTTGTTTCACAGGGAACATAGAACTTATGAGGCTGAACATAGGGTTAAATTCATATTCACATATACACTGGAGGCTAATGACATCAGACAAATAATTTTAAAACATTGGTACATTGTGGAAGCGGACACAGTTTTAGGGAAAGTAGTGAGTGGACCCCCTCAGTCTGTGTACAAACAAGCTCAAAATCAGAAAGATATTTTGTTCCATTCAATCCAGTCCTATAGATATCTGAGGCAGTAATATTCAGGGGCAGCAGCACTGTGGGTGGGTGTCCCATGTGGTCACAATACAGTAAGTTTGACAAATACATAGTCAAAACAAAGGAGATCACTCAATCAAGTTCAGGCAAGTGTTAAGAAATCAGAGATATTATCACATGTGATACCCCTAGCTTAGTGTAGCTAGTTAAGTTTACATGTGGCTCATTCTGTATCAGAAAAACTAACAGGATATTCAAGACTCGAGTAGGAGAACGTTTACGGATATTGAAAATGATAATATGAAAAATGTAACAGCAGCTCATATTAGGTACACAGGAGATTTGGTGGCACATAGGTGGTTGTTTCAGAGAATTGAAGTGGTTCATTTGGGCCCTAGTAGAGGGAATATAGAACCTTTGATGGTAAACAGGAGGCTTTTTGGGCTTTTTCACTGAGACGTTGGCTGCCTGGTTTAAATTCCAGATTGGAACTCAGCCCATATTCATAGGCATTGTATACTTTGATCATGATCTCTCCAGTGTTTTTATGGATTTTCCTTATCTTAACTTTGAATTACTTATTTCTACATATTTTTTATCATTATGTAGATGCTGTTACTGTGTTGGGAGGTTGAACATTTTAAACGGGTCTGATGGCTTAAGTCACAAAAAGATACTTGCATGTCTTGTTTCTGATCCCATTTGTCAAGGAAGACTGCAAATTACTACACTAAGTAGATGTGATGAAAGTCAGAAACATACAACCAAAATGCATTTATTTATTTAGGGATCCAGATCATACCAGATCATACCTTTGAGCTTAGAGCTCTTTTACAAAGGTTCCACATCAAACAGTGACAATGGCAACAATAACAAACAGTTTATATACAATACTCGAATAGTAGGTAGATAGTATACAATAAGGTTATAATGCCATTCATAGTACCAATGGTGACAGTACAGTGTCAAGAGCATTCAAGTAGGGTAAAGGACAGTGTTTGTATGTAGCGAAGGAGATAAAGAGGTGTGACACCTAGTGTGAGAGTCCGAGGAGGAGTTAAGGTGAGGCGGAGGGAGGCGGGGGGTGAGCAGCCAAAAGAAGTGGCTTTGTCTAGGAGGTTGGTAGGTAGTGGCAGTAGGTTGGTTGTAAGGTTGATCCAGTGGGGAAAAAGGCACAGGGGGAGAGGAAGACAGAGGGATAGGGCAAGGGGGAAGAGTGGGGGGTAAAAGAAAGGGGAAGGAGAGTGTGGGTGAGTGGGAATTATGGGTGTTAGTATAATGAAAAGGATGTTAGAACTTGGGGGCAAACTATGGACTCCTAGTATACTTCCAATACAACTGGATATCGGGACTCCCCAGGAAATGAGTTAGCTGCAATATGAAAGTGAGATCTCTTAAAATGTTTGTGTAATCATGTTCAATATGTGTATTTATACTGTCATAATCTGTTGAGTAGTGGATATGTCTGGAAAAGAAGGGATCAGATACATTTCAAAAAATAGGAACAAGTAGCCATTTTAATGTATCATATCTTACAGTATGTATATTTCTTTAATTTAATTTATTGCTTGGAGGGGATAGAGAGGTTTGATTGATGTGTTAGGTAGCTGTTAGGGGATCCAAATCTAACTGGAATTAAAACAATTATCCAATGCTGGATTTGAATTTAAGTGCTAGTAGCATAGCTGTCATTAGCTCTTGCTACAGCTCCTGGTAAAGAGTGAAATGCAGTCAGGCTCTTTTAGTGAGGGTGGCATGCTATTTAATTGCAATGTGTGTTCTACAGAAAAGTGCAATGAAGGTATGCCTTCTTAAATGCAGACTTAAATTTGCACTCCTCACCAGGGAGAGATGCAAAGTTTTTTAGAATTCATATATAACTGTTAGCCCCTGGAAGGGCTTAGAATGAAAGTTATGGGTTAGGTTGCCAGGGCATCAGTATGAAAACAAAAACGGTGGCTTCCATAGGACTTTGACAGCAAGCGGACTGCTTGGACAGTGTCAGAGGGCAGCAAGTAAGCCTGGCAATTGAGCAGCCAATGGGGGGGGGGGGCTGTAGTAAAACTATAAAAGGGACTAGTAGCTTGCCAAAAGTAGGAGATTCCTGAGAGATTCTTGAGAGGAGCAGTGCAGGAGATACTGTAATGTGGACTAAGTAGCCATAAGGTCTGTTTGTTTGCCCAATGGTCTTGCTTGTCCCTGGACTGGACAAGCTGCTTAGCACCTGAGGTAAGCAAGTAGCAACAGGGAAAAGAACTGAACTACTAGAGGGATTCCCTGGGAGAGATATGAACCTGCTCCTGCAAGTTTGGGCTTTGTGAGTTGTTGGAAAAATAGAGAAACTGTTATTCTACAGCCTGGAAATAAAGAAATTGCAGTCTGAAGCTAGAGACTGTCACTTTGCTGCCTAGAAAGAATTGCAGCCTGAGAAAAGAGAGACTGAGCCCGCTTTGATTCCCCTCAGAGGGGAAAGAGTTTTTGAGGCTGTGCTTTTGCTTCTAGCCTGAGATATTTTAAGTGCTGGGGCCAGAGACTGCACTTGAACCCCGCTGCAGGTGTGCATTCTGAAGCTGTGTGCCAAGAAGAAAGTCTAGAGGATTCCCTAGACCACCAGAGAGATTACTGGAGGTGAGGATGTCAAGAGGCCTGTCAGGTGAGCACCACACACAAAGGTCTCTGACATGAAGATTTGAAAGGCCTGCCAGGTGAAGACCAGCATTCTTCATTTTTTCAACCAGCCATTGTTTTCCTGCAAACTGCTGCTGTGGTGCAACACCAACAATTTCTGATACTTGCATGGTACTGTTTGAAATAATTCTTCTGCTGAAGCCCAATCACCATACTGTAAGTATCTCTGGGCTGTAGCTCAGAGAAGTCTTCTACTTCAGCTAGCTAGCTAGTTATAAAAGGGGTTTACAACCTGGACAGGGCTCTGCTAGCATAATGATAAGTCCAGGCATGAAAAGTCGAAGTTTGCTTCTGTTTAATAGTTATTGGGCCCCAATAAAAGTATTCTTTTTTCCAGTTACAAGACTGTTTATCCCCACTGCATCCCTGCCTTTTGAAGCAATTCCAGTGAGGTACCCACCACAACTGATTGACTGTTTCCAATGACTGATGGCGGGAAAGCTGGGTGCACCTGCAGGTGGGAGGAGTGGGAGATGGTGTGGGGTATAGTTGTTGCCATTTATTATTGTTGTGTTATTGTCTTCCCTGTTCACCTCCTCTCTATAATAAAATGGAAAGTTGGTTTATGGTACAATTTAGTATTGCTGGTTCTTGGAAAGTGCATGCATTTACTGTGTGGGGAAGGTACTGTGGTGGTAGTTACTGTATTTTCCTGGGGGAAGGTAACCTGGAATTATCCCACAGGTGCCCTATATCACTACCCCAGATGGAGGCACTGCACCATACTACTCCAGCATATTGTTGTTCACTTGTGAAACCAGTCCAGCCCCCTCGGGGGAGTGTGCAGAGTGGGCCTGAGGGCACTGGAACAGCCGAGGTGAGTCAAGGGGGCTGCTTCAAATGCAGGCACTGCTGTGATCTTCACACACACCACATATGTACCACAAAATGCTGACTCCCAGAAAATAGAAAGATTGTCCTGAAACATTACCCCAGAGTATTTTGAAAAGGCAAAATGGCACTCCAGGACTTAGAAGACTGGTGCTGAGAGAAGAAATTGGAGTGTAAGAAAGCACTTAGTAACTGGTATTTCAGAAGGTTTTGAAGGGTCCAGAATTGCAGATGAACTCTTGGTTTTGGAATGTTTCAACAACTTAAAGTGGGACTATGGTCAACATTTCTGGCATCAGTAAATTCAGAATTTGGATCAGTATAGAGCCAATCAGCTACATGCCAAAAATGAGATCTCTAAGTTACATTGTTTAAAAGTTACATATCATTTTACAACCCTAAATTCACTGCCTGTTCAAAATAGCTAGTTTCAGTGAAGAGCTGATGATGATGTCATCTCCTGAATTCACAGTCTAGTACTCCCTGTCAGCAAGCTTATAGAATCTGTTTCTTCAAAGTGTAAAGTGATTTATGGAAGTTCCATGAATGCCTTTTTCACATAGTATGCCATTGACAGCCATGTTTCAGATGTTGAAACTGCAATTTGTTTTGCAAAATAATCTATCATAGTTTTGTTGATGTTTATCAGCACATTGTTTCTGCCTGTCCTCCAGTTTTCTCTGTGCGGCCACACCCCCAGAATGATGTCATGCAAGGGAGCTGTCAATGCTTTGCAAACAGCACCAAGGCATTCTGGGTAAATTATAAAGATGATTTAAATGTTAGTTACTCAGAGGTGCATTTCCTTATTTTGGTGGTGGTGACTACACATAACACGTAGATGCACATAACAAGGCATTGTGGGTACAATAAGTAGTTGTTTTCCAGTTCCCTTAGAGGGAGATGCAGTCTCATATATCTGTAGTGGCTTCAACAATAAAAGGTCTCATGTGTCTATTTTCCAAACAAGGCATTGTGCATATAGTATCTAGCTGACACGAGTTCTTTACTGAGAGATGTAGTCTCCTATGTCGGTAGTGAAGATGTCTGCAATACCAAGACTGACCAACAGAGGTCTCTGTTTCAGAACAATGCTTATAAACTTTGTTTCCCTTGCATAACATCACACTTGGGGGTTGCAGCACTGAGGGAAAAAAAAAGGGCAGGTTATGCAAATGATTCGGAGCACAGAAATCAAAGCATTTATTTCATGGAAAAAAGCACTTTTTGGCACTTTTAATGGTAGGGGATTGAATCACAACTCCTAGTGCCAGTCCACCGGTGCAGGAACAGGGTGCCCATCTGTGACACTGACAACCCGAGTTTAGGAATGGACCTGGGATGTTGGAAGGCCAGCCGGGGGAGAAGGATTAAGTGTCTGGAGGACTGCTCACCATCTCCAGGGGGAGAGAGGCTGAGTGTCTGGTGCACTGGGACCCCTGGCAGAGGCAGGGGGCACCACAGCAACTGGCACCATAACATATGGGGGTGGGGTGGATGCGAGATGTCATTGCTTGCCCCACCCATAAAAAAGCACACTACTACAAAACAAATGCTGGCCCCAGTGAATGATGATGGCTTTACTGCTGTCCCCCCGGCCACCAACCAGAGTCTGCCAGGGGGTTCTCACTGATGTGGCCCCTACCTGGGGGGATGCAGGGTCTCTTCCACAAGTGTCCATTGGGTGGGGGTAGTCACCCAGTGGCCCCATTCAGGGTGGCAAGCCTGAGTATGGGGGGGAGCAGTTGGCAGAGCTGGACTAAAGTAAGAACTAGGACCTGGCTTAAAAAAAAATCATAACTCCTACAGGTTAGTGCAGTTCACTATTCCCATTTGCTAAGGAAAAGCTTGCTAAATCACTTTAAAAACTTTGTTTCCCTTGCAAGATGTAAAGGTTAGAGTTGTAGCACTGAGAAAAAAAGGGGAAGGGCTATGCAAATAAAATGGAGCACTGAAATAAAAGGATTTTTTTTCATGGAAAACAGTACTTTTTGGTAGTTTGAATGGTAGGAGACTGGTTCACAACTCTTACAGGTTACTATGCCCATTTGCTATGGCAACCTTCAATATAGCACATTAAACTTTGGAGAAAGAGGTCCTACTGTATAAGCTTACTGACAGGCAGGACTACACTATGAGTTCAGGAGATGATATCAACAGCAGCTCTTCAGTGAAACTGACTTTTTTGAACTTGCAGTGAAATCGGTGTTACAAAATAGCTCATAACTTTAAAAAGAAGTAATGTAGAAACCTAATTTTTGGTATGCTATTTATTATTCTAATTCTGCAATGTAGCACTTTTGGCTAGAGTCCATCTGTGAAGGTTCAAGGATTAAAGTACAGCCATACTAGTAGCAGTGTAACTGCATTGATCAAGAGTGATACTGAAATCGATGTTACCAAGCTGCCTACCACCCTCTCTCCATGGGAATGTGGGTCTGCCCAGACCTAGTGACTCATAGCCATGCCAAGAAAATGTCTGAGGGTTCATCAGATGCAGACCAATTTAAAGTAAAATTTGAATTGTGGTTGAAGGTAGAGAGGATGACTTCCAAAGAAGTACAAGAACTGTACAACACTGACCGTGTCACCCCTCCTGATCACCCCCTGGTTTAGTTAGCTACTTGGGCACTGGAGAGAGGAACAGGGTACTACCCGAGGCTAAGACAGTTCTTTGGGAGAAAAACGGTGCTGGACAGGGAAGATGACTTTGAAACTTGGATGGGTCAAGCCACTTTTATGGTGCATGATCCCCAGTGTCCCAAAGCTGAGTAAAGACATCGACTGTGGAAAAATTTGAGAGAACCTGCTATGGATGGCATTTGAGCATTGCAAGCTACCCAACCTGATGCTGCTGCCCCGATGTACCTTAACACTCTGTAGGACATGTTCAGGAGTACCGACAGTGGCACTTAAGTTCTGCAAAAGTTACAATGGGACAGTACAATGAGAAGGTGAAAAGCTCTCTGAATACTTGACACATCACGAGCAATTAATATAGAGAGCCTACCATAACAGAGCAGTGACTGCCCAAGAAATGAATAGGTTGTGGTTGGAACAAGTCCTAGAGGGAGCTGGGCACTCAGAAATGCTTCTGATGAAGCTGTGGTTGAAGAAGCCGCTGAGTAATCCCCCTTGCTATGGTGAATTGCCCTCACTGAGTCCTGAGGGTGGAATAAAGATGGCTGCCATATGCACTGGTTGTTTAGGAGAAGCAGCAGTAGTAGGATTGTAAGAAGACATGTAACAGGTATGCCTCCAATGCCTGTATAATAAATGTTTCCCTAAAACCATTTCAGCGCACCATGTGTGGCTTACTTGAAGCATGGTACTGCATTGGTGTTTTCTGTCCCCCCACAGGAGGAAGGTTGCTGTGTGGTGGTGGTACCAGATCAGTGGAGCAGGGACAGAGTGGCCCTTTGGGTGGGGTGAATGCACCAAGCAGCATTGTGCAGTTTCAACTCCAAGCATCAGAGTCCTGGAAGAATCGGAAGAGTTGAGTGCAAGTCTGGCTGTTGCTGGAAAGTTACCTGGTGAAAAGTCTGTGGAGAATTGGGTCTAAGAAGAAGTTATACAGGAACAGATGAACAAATGAACAGAGAGAATTGTTATAAGCTACACACCCCAGTTGGTCACTAAAAGGTAAACATCTCTGTGACAGAACTATTTTTATTTTAATTATTATCTGTCTAGGTATTTTAAGCACATTACATTTATGTTATGTTTTATGTATTTTACAGATTTAATATTTTCCCTTTTTCATGCCACTTGGTCACGTGTCCTCAATCCTTGAAATGTATGAGTGGTGTTCTCTGAGCTTAGATGCTACTTTTTGGAGCTGCATTGAACAGGAATCATGCACTTAGTAGCAGTGTAGCAGTGAATTTATATCTGTAGTAGTTCAATTTTATGAGCATTTTAAGTGTGTTTTTATTGCCAACCGGAGTGTGGCTGAAAAGGACGTTTGAGCAGAGCCAAAGGTCGTTTGTGGTGAGCATAAGCTCCAGATCGAAGTGAGGGCTTTAATTTAAGGGCCTTATGTCTGGGCCCAATCTGTTGGGGGGAGAAAAGGTCTAATTTGATCTAAACAATCGGTGAAAGTATGTTTTTACCATTAAAAAGTTGTCAATTGTCAGGTTTCATTCAGATGAGTTTTTCTTTTAACTTTTATAAATATTAGATAGCGGTAGAGTTTATGTACTCTGTAATCTGCACTTCTTAGTTTTAAAAAATAAACTATTGGAGCTAGATATTTAAGAACCTAGTTACTCCTATTCCTCCTTTTTCTCTAGAATTGAACCATTATTGTATTTAACTGTAAGGAAGATTCCTATCTGTGGACTGGTGGTTCACCACTCAAGCAAAACAAAATACAATTGCACTACAGAATTGGGAGGCTAACAATGAAGTTCCAACTAAAAGCACACAAAAGGAAGAAAATCAGTCCTAAAAGCTTCAAGACACCCTGCAGGAAAATGAATGTGCTATGTCTTTTCCAGATTTTATTGTTCTTTTAAAAATGAAAATTCATATAACTCCACAGTTATATTTGGGACTGGATGCATTCTATAATTAACTAACAGTCTGCTACAGACTAATCCTGCCTTTGTGTGAATACATAGGCCAAGATCATTTGAGATTCAAGAGTAACTTTGAAATGCTATCTATATCCCTGGTTCTATAGATATTGCCAGTGTATATTCTGTTTTTTTTTCCTTTTTGTTATACAAAAGTGCTCTTTACTGAAGTGATGGGTAAAAATAAAGCAGAGTATAAGGTTACAACTGCTAATCCCAAACAAAAGTTACTTCAGGTGTTAAAAAAGCTATTAAAAATATAGCAAATAGAATATGGGAGGTAAGATAACAAATTACTTCTTAATCATTGGTTCAGACATAGATTTGGAAGATAAAGATACAGCTGCAAGAATTTGTGACACTTTGGTACCTCAACATACTTCATCACCAATAACAAAGGGTAATTTGGATAAAGAAGACTTGAATCCTTTACTTGAGGAAGTTAAAAACCTAGAAACACAAGAAAAAGGTAAAAATACAGACATACTGGGGCCTATTCACTAATGTGTATGGGGTCACATGTGGAAGGCATGTAACCCCCCCCCCACCGCACAGCTCCACACCCTGGGGAGTTCCATGCATTGGCCATATTCTTAAATACGGTCAATGCATGGCCCCATCTGTGGCCCCACCCCCCTGGTGTGCAAGTTCGCAGGGGAGGTGGTCAATCAGCTGCCCATCCCGGATCCCTTGCTGGATCCCCTGCACCCATGGGGCACGATGTTGGAAGCAGGCATGAACGCGCCTACAGCACATGGGTTGAGGGCTCCCAGATGATTGTCCCTCAGCCCTCCTAATATGCTCCGATGTCAGCGGTGGCCTCAGTGTGGGGTCCGGTGATCCACACCATCCCAACTGTGGCCAGCAGTGGCATCCTGGGAGACATGTTACACTTATGGCTGCCTTCAGAAGATGTAGCCAGTGCCCCCACATCACACTGCACCCTCACTATTGTGAATGGTGAGAAGTGTGGACATGCCCCCATGCCAACCCCCGGTCCGCCCCAGCATGACACTGCATATCTGGCCAGGGACTCAGGTGCATAGGGGGCATATCTGGTATCTGAATGCTGCACAGACGGTGCAGAGGGTGTGGGCAGATGCGGAGTGGGCTATGCATCAGGGTTATGCAGCAAATAGCCACTCTGCACCATTCATGAATAGGGCCCATTATGCACAAGAAGTCATACTTATGCACAATGGCCTCTTACAAACAAGCAACTAAAAGACAACAAGCAGCAGGTAAAATACAGGGCAGACATAAATGGCTCTGTTGAGTCCCATGAAAGACAGGACACTAGGAATATAAGGTCAGCACTATCTCCTCAAGTTATTACTCATAAAGCTGTGAATTATATTGATATGCCTTTCACTCAGATCAATTTTGGGGAAGCTGGGAATAATAAAATGCATAACAATTCATTCCTATGTGGTTTAGAAGACTTCATATCTCCACACATGAGAAAATATAGCACAGATCTGCCAACAACATACTCCCCAGATATTTCATGCCTATGGTCACAGACAAGGAATATCGAGGGAGTGACAATGTACTCTGGTAATCCTGTTGTGAATGATATGCAAAGTAAATGTCATCAATTGCAAGTGTGCAAAAAAGAAATTACTGTATTTTACTAGAAATTAAATCAAAATTAACCAAGAACATCCAATTATTGAAAACAATTCTTGATTGTTTAAAGAAAGGTAATGATGGCTCTAGGGCTCTACAAGAGCATTTTAAAAAGGGGAAGGACAATACAATAAAAGAAATAGCAAAAGATATGGAGGCAGTATAGTGCAGTGGTGGCTCTGAGCTGCAAATCTGGATACCTGGGTTTGAATCCCGCAGCCCCCACTTGCATACTATGTGACTTTGAGCAAGTCACTTAACTTCCCTGTGCGCTCAGGTTGCACCTGTAAACAAGCTTTCAGCTTAGCGTGTTACTCCTGGTAAAAAAAAACAACATAAAAAGGACATAGCAATAAAAAATCAAGAGAAATAGAAGAGTCAGTAAAGCAAACAGGATACAAACAGATAGAACCTAGATATTATAAAAATAGGAAGGAGAAATCCTAGGGAATGAAAGCCCAGGGACCGGGTAAGAAAACATACTTCAGTGGGGGTTCAAATAATAAAGATTGGTCAGAATATTACAAATCAGGCCATGGTACCACATCATAAATTTGCTTATAGAAATTTGAATATAGTAAATGAAAAGGGAAAGGAGGCCAAAACCAAATGATCAGAAATGAATAAAGCAAATAAGGAGTAGCCACCCCGGAAGGATCACAAAAGATGGAAGGGGATGAAGTAAAGGAGAGCTTAATTAGAAAGGAGAAAATAGTCCCAATACTATACATATATGGCTTGCTGAAAATGAGATCAGAAAACCATGTGTCTCTTAAAATTATGAGTTATAATGCCTGTAAAGGAGTTGTAGGTGCTAAATTTTGCTGGAAGGACTCTGAATAAATATTTTAATAATCCTAACAAAGGGTGGATATGCTTAACCCTGAAATCTGCTAAATTGAAAGAATTCTCGCTTAAATCCAAAGCAAAATTTAAAGATCTTGGAATTAATTTTGACACAACTATCACTGAAGGTACTAAAGAGTCTCTCCAGGGAGCTAAATGTGCCAAAGATGGTGCAGCCAGCAAACTGGCTGTTTTCACTGAGGACAGATGAAGAGTCATTCATTAAAAATTACAGTCAAGAATCATCAGTTATTTGAAACTAGTAGAAATCAAAGGCCAGATATTCATAACTTTTTTTGAAACTTTTTAATTTTTTATGTTTTGTGGTACAACCAGTTACATAAACAAATAGCAGGGAAGTACATTGTTAAAGTATTAATTTGCTAAATTAACCAATAGCACAATGCTACAATCGCTCATCAGTTTAGGATGACAGTAATGAGACAAGGGAGAGGCAATGGATGGGTAAGCAGCTTCAAATGTCAGGCTAATAAACAATGTAACTGTGCATCCACACTGATGCCCCTCCTGTCTTAGATATGCAAGGGAAGATGAGAGCCGGCTGAGCCACTCTGTCTCACAATTCCCACCCTCATGGCACCAGAGCGGGTCTACGAGATGCAATATATAAAAAACAAACACTCCAGTGGTTCATGAGACTCAGAAGTTTGTTTTGCAACTTCATTGATACATTCTCCATTTTGTAAATATTGTAGATTGTATCTTTCCAAGATGTAATAGATGGAGGAGTAGGCTGGTGCCATGGGCCTGGATATTCAAAGGGGTTGTGCCTGGTGCAACAGAGTTGCACTGGTGCAACCCCACATTGTGCTTTGGCTGGATATTGAAAGGGCTAACCGGCACAGCGCAAATCCCAATGTGCTAGGGGGCAATGTAATCCTATGTGGTGCAGATGTAGGGGGCGTGCCCATGCATATGTGTTACATCCCGATATTCAGCCCGGGATGTGCAGTGTATTTGTCAGTATAGCCCTGCAGTGCACCACATAGGGGGACTCAAAGTTGAGCCCGTGCAGAGTAGGAATATCTTCTGGCCACCCACAGGCAGGCTGCAGTATTGCAGGGTGCAACACAGCAGCCCAGCCATGGGTGGCCACCCACCCACCCAGAACACCATCCGCAAGCACACACTGATCCCTGGTGGCCAAGTGGAACTCCCCCACCCATATCCACGATCCCGCGGTATATGTTGAAAGATATATCCATGGTAGTCTAGTGCCCCCCGAGTCCCTGACAAAGAAAAGACTGATTATCCCTGGTGGTTTAGTGGTCCCCCCTCCCACCCGAGTCCCCGATTCTGCAATCTATATCATGATGACCGTCCCTGGTGGTCTAGTGGAACCCCCTGCCCATTGCCGCAATCACGTAAAACCTCATAATGAAATGCCCTGGTGATCAAATGGCACCCCACCCTCCCACCCACACAGAGGATCTTGTACACCCGCTCCCCCATCATCAGCAGGAGGCAGCATCCCACCTGCATACTGCCCGTCCGCACACTGAATGACAGGTACAGTATGGGCTGAGCCCATTGGTCCTCTATGTGACCTAAATGGCTTGCAGGGCATGTTGTACTAGGGATAGTCCTAAATCTGTGAATGACTTCATTCACATATTTGGGATTGTCTAGTATAGTATGCCCTGCAAGCCCATTGGTCCATACTGGGACCAATGGGCTTACAGCCCATACTGTACCTGTTGTTCGGGCAGCTGGAAGTACGCGGGTGGGATGCTGCCACCCGGCTGATGGGGGGCAGTCGGGTATGCAAGGGGTTCTGTGTGGTGGGAGTGGTGGGGGTTACCACTGGATCACCAGGGCATTTCATTATGGGGTTTTACCATGATTGCAGTAATGGGCAGGGGAGTTCCACTAGACCACCAGGGATGGTCATCATGACATAGAGCGGGGAATCAGGGACTCAGGTGGGAGGGGGGAGCACTAGACCACCAGGGATGGTCATGTCTTTTATATATCGGGGACTTGGGGACTCAGGGTCTGCCACTAGACTACAAGGGATATATCTTTCAACATGTACTGCGTGATCGTGGCTATGGGTGCAGGATGCCCCAGGATCCCCATTGCCTATGTCATGCTGTGCAGGGCACCAGGCGTAAGTCACCTGGCTGCCCTGCTCAAGGCATGCAACTGGGGCCATAATGACATGCAAATGGCCCCATTTGCACCTTGCATATATTATGGCCCAATTTGCATGCCCCAGCTGAATATCGCGGGTGATGCACCTAGCACAACTGCACTTGCACTGGCCCATCCCCGTGCTCCCTATCTGTGGCTTGCACTGTCACAGTGCCACTGCACCATGCACAGTACATGTGCTGACCTTGCCATATTCAACGGTGCTGCACCATGGTGCATCACCATTGAATATCATCTGGTCCTGGCCCTAGTGTATCCCAGTTGTGCTGCGCCCAGGCTTGCGCCACTGCCTGGCACAGTCTGAATATCTGGGCATAATCTAGTAATTACTTTTTTGGCTGTTGTTAAAAGTATACTTATTAAGTATATTTGATGGGTCTGCTTAATCTGTCTGGGCAGATGCAGCAAGATAGCTGCCTCTGTAGTGAGAGGATCTAGTGAGGGGAAAATCTCCTGCAGTGTTGTATCAACCCCATTCAAAAATCATTTTAAAACTGGACAAGGACCAAAACACATGGACATGTATTGCCACTTCACAATCGCATCCCCTCCAGCATGCAGGGTACCCCACAGGTGTATATTTAACTGTTATTTGTGGGGTGTGCAAGAAATGTATCGCCACCTTTCATGTGAATTCCTTTGAGCTGAAGGAGCTTATTACCTTATGTTGTCTGTGCCAAATGCACAGCCAATCCTTTTGTGTGATATCTACCATAAATTCTGCTTCCCACGTTATTTGCATCCTCTGCATTACCCCTTGAAAGGGAACCAATAATACCTTGTAGGATCGAGATATCAGATGCCGAGCAGAGGGATCTTGTAATAATTGGGAGAGGAATATCCAAATTAGGGGAATCCCTTTGGAAATGGCATCTAGTTCTATTTCTCTGCTAAAAAAGTGACGTAACTGAAGATATCTAAAAAAATCTTTATGCAGGAGGGAAAATTCCATCTGTAACTGAATAAAATTTTTTAATATCCCCCCGTGATAAAATTGATAAGTGTGGACCAGACCAAGCTGGTGCCATCTCCAGAATGTGTCATCCAGGAGTGCTGGAGGAAAAGTTGGATCCAGTCCCGGGATACCCATCCAATATGAGCTGAATGTGTTTTCTGTGTATTGTTGATATCTCTTCAGTTGTTGTTTTAGAGGTAAGGTGAAAGTTAATTTAGGGGCTAGGTCAGCGATGGCCTCAAGCTGGAAGACCACTCCTCTATCCAGATGGAAAGCACAAAGGGATCTTTCAATCTGGACCCACATGGGGTAGGCGCCAATGGTATGATCCAATGAGCCATATGCGTGAGCAGTCTTCATGGAATATTTTTGCAAATCGGGCAGAGATAGGCCTCCTCCGTCCTTAGGTAATTATAGCTTCTGCAGGGCAATTCAAAGTCTATCCCCTTCCAACAGATAAGGAGAAATAAGCCTATTCTATTTATGTGTCTCTTTCAATGGTAATGGTAGAGGAATATTTTGCATGAGGTATAGGATCCTAGGAAGGATAACCATTTGTATGGGTTGGACTCTGCTTATTAGTGATATGGGCTGATGAGTCCATCTTTAAGATCTTGCTTGATCAGTTCAAACAACGTGGTATAGTTTTGGGAGAAAATGTCTTTGGGATTCTGGGTAATCTGTATGCCCAAATAGGTTATGTATGGCTTATCCCATTTGAACAGGTATTTTTGTTTAATCATAGCAGGGAGAGTGTCCTGAATCAGCAAGACCTCCATTTTATCCTGATTAATTTTGTGCCCTGAGACCCTCTCAATGAGTGGGAGGCATTGGTTAAGGGCTGCTAATGATCTCACTGGATCAGTTAGATATAATAGTAAATCATCCTCGTAGTAGGCCAATTTGTGAGAGTGACCTGAGACAGTGTACCCCTGAATTTGTTCTTGTTGTCTTAGATACTGCACTATGGGTTCTACATATATCGCATAAAGGTAAGGTGATAGTGGGCATCCTGGCAAGTTCCCCTGGAGATTGGGAAATGATCAGAATGAGACCTGTTAACCTTTACTACAGCTTCTGGGTTAGTATACAGGCCCGAAATATTATTCAGGAAAGTTTGAAGGAAACCAAATTTTAACAAGGAAGATTGTGAAAATGACCAGGAAATCCTATTGAAGGCTTTTTGAGCGTCTAAGCTTAGTATCATCATGGGAGAGTTGGTTATATGGCATGATCCAAGATATATAGAGTTCTTTTAATGTTGTCAGTGGTCTGTCACATTTTATTGAAGCCTGATTGGTCTGGATGTATTAATTGTGGAAGAATGTTATCTAGCCTGTGAGCTAAAATACTGGCAGAAATGTTGTAGTCCTGATTTAAGACAGAAATGGGCTGGTATGAGTCGCACCGGTGTGAGGGTTTCCCTGATTTTAAAGCTACAGAAATCACTGCCTGATGCCAAGAAATGGGGTATTCCATGGAAGTATGAGATTTACTGAAGGTATCTAGTAGGGGGTCCTTAATAAGATTGAAGGTTTCTTTGTAAAATTCTGCCACATAGCCATAAAGATTCTGGCTTTTACTGTTCTTTAACTTTTGAACCATGTTATAAATTTCTTGCAGATTGAGAGGGTTTTGCAAATGTTCATATGCATGGGGTTAAGTTTTGGGAGGTTCAATCTTGACATAAAATCTATAAGTAAGTGGGGGTCAGGAGGGAAGATCTCTGACTATAATTCTTTATAATAGTTCCGGAAGCTAGCCAAGATTTGAGAGGTCCTATAGTGAGAGTGACCAGAAATGGGATCTTTTAATTTTACAATAGTATTCATCTGTATCTGATGTCTAAGTCTATATGCCAGTACATGGGATGTTCTGGCTCCCCTTCATAGAATTTCTGGTGGAGCCATATCAGGGCTTGCTCTGTTCGACTAGTTAGAATGCGCTGTATCTCTTGTTGGAGTCATTGTATCCTATCTAGCAGGGACTGGTCTCCTTGCATATGTGCTTCAGAGAGTTAAGTTCCTTCTCTAGTTCCTCTAACCTCCCTTCCTGTTGCCTTTTTCCCCCAAAAAAGGCATAGGAAATAATATATCCCCTTAAAACTGTCTTAAAAGTATGCCATAATATCTGGGGAGAAGTTCCGACTAAGGGAAAGGTAGGAAAAAAGGTGCATCTTTATCCCTCCGGCTGCCAGTAACATGTTTCCCCACCCACAGGCCTGAGACAAATTAGAGCTAAGGGGGCCAGTAAGCAGACAAATTGGAGAGGGAATGAAATCCCCATTGTTAATAATAGGCTGCAAGGTATATAAGTTTAAAACATTTATAATGTATAAGATAAATGATAATGACTGATATTGATAACTAATTCCCAACGATATAGATAGATAAAATGAAAATCTGGTCAGACAAAGCTATGTGCTTCTTTTTATAACATGCAACAGGTCACCCTCCAGAATATCTGAAGGTCCTTCTTTCAAGAATACAGGAGACCCAATCCCCCATTGGAAGACAAATAATCAAAGTCATCAGGACCCTCTGTCAGGCAAGTGAGTTAAGCCTGGAAGAAGTTCCTGCCAAGTTCCCTCCCAACTAGAGTCAGACAGGGGTGTGTGTGTGAGAAGGGAACAATCTCCCCTTAGGCACCACCAGTCATAACTAGCCCAAGGGGGAGGCCGAGATCACCCAGGGAGAGCATGACATCCATTTTATCCCCCCCAACCCTCTGGGGTCCTCTCCAAGAAGCATTCTCAATCAAAGACATCACCTGTTGTGTAATTTCTCCAGACGTGTTGGCTGTTAGCGTTCTGTCTCTGCCACCCTGCCCCAGAGACAATTCACAATACCTGGGAGCGAGATCTTAGGCCCCTATTTATTGGTGACCTCTCATCCCCAGGAGCAATCTGGTTGTAATCAGCTCTGGCAAAGTGATGGGCAGAATCTCACCCAGGAACAAAATGTAATGCATTGTTTGAGTGTCTTACTGATCAGGCTGATAGATGCCGTGGGTCTCATACAGAGAGAGCCAGCTACCTGAGTCTCCCCCCACCTCTGCCCAGTATTGCTATTGTGCCAGAGAAAGCTCTGAACATTTCCTGGCCATGGGAGATTGCTCGTTCAGCCACCACCAGGAACTTCTAGAGCACACATTCCCCCGCTGGTTGTTAGCATTCCCTTGTGGATCCCAGCCCAACATGTTATCCCCCAGACAGGGTATCAACACAGCATGGGAGCCAGTTCCATAAATTAAACTTCAGAACAACCCCAGAGTATTGCTGGGAAGAGATCACAGGAGCCCACCCCCTCTCAGATGCAGCCCCAGCCCCCATGGACTTGTCGACCAGCAGTAGCATTGGAGAAACCCTCCTGCACCAGACAAGGGACCCTCAGCAGGAACCACAACCTCTGATGGGCTACTCACTGTGTATTTTACATATTTTTAGGTCCAATGGGTCAGATGTCTTGTATCATATCTCTGCCCATAAACTGTGCCACCAGGTGTTTAATATGCACCATTCTATCTTGCTGTGATTGCGGATCCTGTGGAGTCATCCTGGATAATCCTCTGTTAAGCTGGGGGTGCTGAAATAATGCAGTGCAAGATGGAATCACCAGGCCCCTCCTCCGAAAGTCCTCAAGTGCCTCTGGTGCACTATTGTAAGTGAGCTGATTTGAAGCATATTGGACTACTAATTTTGCTGGGTTTGGGGTGTGAAACTTCAGTTTGTTATACCTAACAATTTGAAAAATTGGAATATATTCCTTCTTCTCTGTAATGTTTTGGGGGCATAGTCATTGTCTACAAAGATTCTTGTGTTCCCGTAAAAAACAGTCCCTTGCATCCTCCCTGAGCACTATTTCTTTTGTTATAAAGTGGAGAAACCTGATGATAATAGAACTGGAGCGGGCCGAGGGGTCAGAAATCTTTGGTCCCAAGGCCTGATGCACCCGTTCAATTTCTAGGTTGATGTCAGGGTCCAGAGCAAGTACAGTGCATAATAGTCTCCATGAAATCGTGCAGGTCCGTCCACTCAGAGTTTTACGGTACCCCGTAAATTCAGACATTACAGAGTCTTTGTCTATTCTCTGCATCCTTCTGATGATCGATTGTTAATTGACACCACCTGACCACCTTGTCAATGGTGTTTTCTAGTTGGAATACCAGGTCAGACTACACTGTGGATGTATCTTCCAGGGCACAGATCCGGTGTTGAGTCTCCAAGAGGTCATGCCAAAAAGTCTCCTGCACTTGCTGAAAGGCATGGAACTCTGTTTTTATATTTTGTAGTTCAGCTAGGATTTTATCTCACTTTTGATCAATTTGTGGAGCTTTATTTTGTTTAGGTTTCGCTTTTTTAGTATAAGAGGCAAGCATGGCCTGTTGACAATGTTCGGAGGCCTTGGAGTCCATAGCATCTTGATCGGTCCCCTCATCCACCTTAGCTAGTGCTTGAAATCAATTATTTTCCCCTTTATGCTTTGAATAAGCCATCATGTATTCTTCAAGATTTAGGTAAATTGAAGTTAATGTATCTGGCTATTTTGCAGTAACCGCTCAAGCAGCCACCAGGGAGAATGCAGCACGTGAAGTCCTTGATATTCAAAATTGCCCCGGGGCAAAATTAGTACTGCACAACAAGCAAAATTATCCAAGAACCATTTGAAAGCCATATTCAAAGGAATAGCCTTGGGGCTAAATGAGTTGAATATAGCATGAAAACAAAAGGTGTGCAAACAGGGCTGAGAGTGCAGTGCAACAATAGCCCAGCAAATAAGACAGCACTGAATATAGCAACTGAGATCAGTGCATATTGCAACAGCAGCCCAGTGCACACAGAGGTAGAATGACTGAAGGCTGAACAACTTGGGCAACATGTGTGATTGCAAAGAAGTGGAGCACAACAGCAAACAACAGTGCAGACCAAATACTGCAGAACTATGTAATGGAATATTACAGTCTTGCGCAGCGCAAACACATTTGTGCAGTGTTGACATGTTTGCCCAGCGTAATCCCATTTGCTCGGCACTAAAGTTTACTATATTCAAAACTGCTATGCAAATGAGCCTATTTAGATAATCAGTGGGCAAACAGCCAAATCATCGTCGCATTACAGCCTGCTTAGCATGTGGATTGCCCTGCACGATAACATGGTGCACGCAGCTCCACCTGTAGGTCTGACTGGAATTACGGGATGGTAGCCTCTTTCCTGGCTGCGCTCACAGTTCCATCTGTAGGTCCAACTGGGATTACAGGTCAATAGCCACATTCCATGTGTGCTCACAGCTCACAGAACAATAGCGGCAATCTTGGTTTGGACACAGATGCAAAGACTAATATGGCTCAGGGAAGTAGCACTACAGGAACGGATGGTCATGCTGCATACCAGAGGCAAATCATTGTTCCTGCCATAGTGTTTATCAAAATGGTACAGTACCATAGTAGGCGATACTGTGAGGTACACAACAATGCCTACGGTGTGTCAGAAAGCAGTGACTGGTGCTATCCATACAGTGACATACGCAACTGGAAGGTGTGGTCTGACAGTGGACACCATGGTCATACTATCCTGTGACCCTTATGTGCTGCACCAGTGGCATGGAATCCCTACACTACCATACACATGGTTGTCCGTGTGTGCAGGGAGCCTGGAAAGGTGTAGAGTACGTGCTCCGGGAGCGGGGGGGGGGCACACATACCAACATATTGAAACACTGCTTCAGGGGCATTACTGTCAGTGAGAAATGTGCACTGTGTGGATGGCCCCAGCTGTGAGGCAGTACCTACTATGTGGTGCAGTCTGGCCACCTGTACACCCTCCCCTCAACACTCTCCATTCCCCCAGTGCAGCATGTGTCTGCTGGATTGTGTTGGTGCACACCAATGAGGGAACTGGAAGTGTGTGCTGCATGGACGCACTGCCATGGCATTCACTGGGTGCTGGGGCACCCACTAATGCCTGACAGGGTTAGGACCAGTGCCAGATGATGGTGACATGGGCAGTGCCTTCTGTGTGCAGCATGTCTCAGCCATGTATGTTTTCTGTACATTGTTTTGTCTCACCTTGTTCACTGGGTAGGCACACTGGGCCAAAGTCCAGTGTCAGGAATGACCCGGAGATACTAACTGTGCGGTTGAGATGCAACGGTGAGCAAGACAGACATACAATACACAACAGCACACAACACACAAATATCACATTAGGTACACATTACAGTACATTACAATACACTACATTTAGAATAATGCATGGGCAAGTCTTGTTAATGGGGATTTTATGCACACCTGAGGTGTGTGATGCCCCACAAACCCCAAGGGTGATGCCTAAGGAGTTTATCTCTTTGAATCACACACGAGTGTGTGCATAAAATATGAGTTCCCAGACTTCTCTATGTTTAATTTTTTATATGCATTGGCGGTTACTGCTGCACAAAAGTGACTTTGCATGACTTTGCACAGCTTTTCGTGACTTTGCGTGACATAGAACCATGGTTTATGGAACTCCGTACTTCACAAGTGTGAAGTATGGAGTTTGTGAGGGTCTGCCAGCATTGGCTTATTGACCTTAACCAGTATACATATAGAGGATTGTGTATGAGCAGTCATACACAACAAGGATATTCTTGTATCGAGAGGGTTCCTGCATAACAGATGACCTTGAGAGCACAGCTTGAGAGGTGCTCTGTTACCAAGGGAACCTCAAGATACAAGAATATCCTTGTTTGTGTACAGTATGACTGCTCATACACAATCTTTTATAGTGTATGGGCAGTCACAGCATAGAAAATCACACCAAATCAGCTAGTGAAGACAACGGAGAATAGAAATTGTAATATTTTTCTTTTCTTTTTTTTCACTGACACAGTGTGCTATAGATGTTTCTGCAAGTTCACATTTAAAAACAACAACAACTTAAATCTTAATTAGATAGAGGAAAGCAGCTATGTTGCAGCATTCCAAGTTGTTCTGCTGCAGTGGTGACATCACTGCTGTGGCAAAGCAACATAGTGATGTAACTACTGCAGCAGTAGAAGACTATTCCAGGTGTGGAATTCCATGCATAACAGCATTCCACCATACACTATAAATAGTTTGTTGCTGCAAGTGGTGCTCTATCTCAGTTGTATCATTTATATGAGTGTGCACGTCACTGCATTGTTGGGCATTGCATTTCACAGTTTGTGTTCCTGTGCATATGGAGTGGCCTAGGGTGGCCATCCACTCATACTGCCCTCCTCACTGGATGCATACAGCCTTGTTCCCTGTTGCTGCTGTATCCACACCCTCCATCCTAGGTTTGCCTGGTCTTATGAGTACCTTTTCATATGCTGTAACTAGTGCTGCGCTAAGTGTTGTGCAATTGTGCCTTGTACCATGCTAAAGGTTTGAATATAATGCTCCACGTGTATGCATGGTCCTGCCCCTCACTTTGCCCCATGCATATGTTATCTTGCTACGCTGGCTCTAATGGGTTGTACTGGTTCTATTTGGTCTTTTGAATATCGCAAGTTGGCTCTATTCCGGTGCAGTCCATTTGTGCCAGGCACAAAGCCTTTGAATATCTGGCCCCAAATACTTTGGCAGGCCTGATTATGTTCCCAGGTCACATTTTAGGAGTAGAACTAAACAAGCATTTGTCAATGCCGAATGTTTGCTTACTGGCATTGGCAGTGATAGTGTAGAAGTTACAGAGCTGAGTAATAGGAATGGCAGTGAAGTATTGAACTGAAGCCAACCCCACCACCACCCTGCAGAGAGTGACAGGCATCGGGGTGTGCATTTGGGTCGTCAGGCATAATGGCCACGCCATTTCACCACACCCCACTCTGCAGATACTGACAAGTGTGACGTGTTCCTTGGGGTCTTTGGCCCTTATGCGCACCCCATTTCATTAGGAAATACGGTGAGATGGGTGCGATATAGGAGAATGGGGTGAAGTTTGGGGCCGAAGAGTCCAAGGCATACCTCGATGCCTCTCAGTGACTGCAGGGTGTGGAATGGTATGAGCATCACAGGCAAGAATCCCAAGTCACACCCCTGATTCCTGTCATTCTCTATAGGGTTGGGCGATTTAGTTGAAAAGCCTAATACCTCAGGCATTCGTTGGTATTTTAACTCCAAATTTTCAACATGTTTGTTTTGTGACCCCACCTCATGAACAGGGGGAATATCAGTTTGGTAGCCGAAAGCTGCTTATGCACAGTGACTACGGGATTTAGCACCACAGGTGCAAAAATATTCTGAACAGGCTGTAAAAAATGACAGCTGTACTCTTTCATGGGAAGGTGTAAAAATGGCTATGTTGCAAATGTGTAGTAAAAATATTTAAAAAAATGGTGAAGTCACGAGCGTACATAGAAACTGTGCAACGCACACCCATTATATAAGTAGGTTGGGGATATTTTATAGCAGATTGTCAACTCAGGCATTTTGGTGCCTCCTATCATGAACAGTGTCACTGTGATTTTCTTTATCTGTGCCGAACAATGATGTCCCACAGCGACCACGTATCTCTGCACTGAAAGTGTGAAAACACACGTCGGCCATGTTGTGAAAAATGGCAGCTGTACTGTTCATAAGGAAGTGTTGAAAAATGCCACTAGTGAAAATCTGACTGAAAATATTACTAAGTCATGAACTAACGAGGATGCGTGGAAACTGCACAATGCTCACTCGTAACACAGTCATTTTATGGACTTTTGTCACCAAATTTTCAGCATAGCCATTTTAAGACCTCTGCTCATGAACAGTGTAACTGTGATTTTCTTAATCTGTCCTAAACATTGCTTTCGAACACCAACAGCACCATTGTGCGCTACATGAGCAATAACACATTTTGGGTGACATATGAAAAATTGCAGCTGGACTGTTCATAAGGAAGTTTAATAAAATGGACATGTTGAAAATCTAGAGTGAAAATATTAAATTTGCAAACTTACGAAGCATGCATAGGAACTGTGCAAACGACGTCAGAAAAGTCATTTTTAGGCATTTTTCACCAAGTTTTCAACATAGCCATTTTAAGACCTCTGCTCATGAACAGTGTCACTGTGGTTTTGTTAATGTGTCCCATACATTGAGTTTATATCACCGACCGTTTACTGTGCGCCACATGGGTGGAAACACGTTTTGGGCAGGATGTGAAAAATGACAGCTTTACTGCTCATAAGGAGGTGTGGAAAAATGGCAATGTTGGAAATCTGGAGTGGAAATATTGAAAATTCGCAAACCTACGAGCGTGCGTGGGAACTGTGCAACGCACACTCGTAAAACAGTCATTTTTAGAAATTCTGTCACCAAATTTTCAACATTGCCATTTTAAGATCTCTGCTCATGAACAGTGACACTGTGATTTTCTTAATGTGTCCCATACACTGAGTTCGCACAACGACTGCGCCATTGTGCGCTACATGGGCGGAAACACATTTTGGGTGAGATGTGAAAAATGACAGCTGTACTACTCATAAGAAGGTGTGGAAAAATGGCAATGTTGAAAATCTGGAGTGGAAATATTGAAAATTTGCAAACCTATGAGCGTGCATAGGAACTGCGCAACGCATGCTCGTAAAACAGTCATTTTTAGGAATTTTTTCACCAAATTTTCAACATAGCCATTTCAAGACCTCTGCTCATGAACAATGTCACTGTGATTTTCTTAATTTGTCCCATACATTGATTTCGCACACCGACTGCGCCATTCTGCGCTACAAGGGTGGAAACACATTTTGGGTGAGATGTGAAAAATGACAGCTGTACTACCATAAGACAGTGTGGTGAAATGGCAATGTTGAAATATGGTGTGAAAAAATGAAATTTCCGCGAACTTACGAGCCTGTGTAGGAACTGCATAGCATCATGCTTGTTAAGCGGTCATTTTTTGGAATTTTGGCACCAAATTTTCAACATGGGGGTTTTGGGCCCCCTTCTCATGAATGATGTCACTGTCATGGTGGTGTTCAGTCCCAAAGGGTGATTTCACAGTCACTGCGCAGTCACTGCGCAAAATCACCCTTCGAGCCCGAATAACACCATGACAGTGACATCATTCATGAGAAGGGGTCCCAAAAACCCCATGTTGAAAATTTGGTGCAAAAATTCCCAAAAATGCCTGAGATATGCAATAAAGTTGAACCCCTCCTATCTAGCCCATTATACAGCTTACCGGCATTTCCTCAGTTCGCGGTCGGCTTTGAAGAGTGCAGACGTGTTCCCGGTCCACCGAAGATCGTCGCACAGAGTCCGGAGGTGAGTATGGGGGGTGTGAGGAGGCTGGGCGCAGTAGTGGGTGGGCGGGTTGTAGGAGGGGTTCGGGAGACATGCTGCGGACCGCTTTTGTTTTACAGGTTAAAAAAAGGCGATGGATGGGACGCTTGCCACGCTGGGGTGGGCTCCCAGCATGGCACCAGGACTTTGGGGCATTCAGCTGACGGGGATTGGGCACCCCCATCGGCAAAAAATTTAAAAAACGCGTGGACCGCTTGCCACGCTGGGTGGGCCCTAGCGCGGGCAAAAGGACTTTGGGGAGGGGCGCTGTTCAGCCAATGGGGATTGGGCACCCCGCTGGCAACATGATGGATTGCCACGCTGGGTGGGCCCCAGCGTGGCATCAACTATTGGGAGGATGGGGGGAGACAGGCGCGGTTCAGCGGCGAGAGTTGGGCACCCGTCGGCTGCTCGCTCGCGTCTTGAGAGTCCACGCATGCCTGCGGCTGGGGTGGAGCTGCGGCGTGAGCAGCTTCTTATCGCTGCTCACTCAAGCCGTAGCTCCCCTTTCAACTAGAGTCACTGCATTTTGGAGCTGTCATAGAGCTCCAAAATGCATTGGCTTACAGGGGCCGCTCGCCAGCATAGTGCTCGAATTGGAGGAGGAGGTGACACCTCCGAAATCTCCGATGAAGGCACTATGTTTCTTGCACATGCGTGCAAGCAAACATAAAAAAGAAGTAGGGGGCAGTATAGCACAGTGGTGTAAGGCTCTGAGCTGCAACCTGGAGACCTGGGTTTGAATCCCACATCCTCCATTTGCATACTGTGTGAGCCTGAGCAAGTCACTTAACTTCCTTATGATCCCAGGTCACACCTGTAAACAGGCTTCAGCTTAGTGTCTCTATCCTGGTTAAAAAAAAAAAAGATTTAATACAAATTACATTCTGGAGGATAGTGATAATGATAGAAATTTCTCTCTAGAGCAATCACATGTTTTGAATAAATTTAACTCTCCCATAAATAGCTCTAAACAGTAAATTTTAGAACTGCCAGATTGACATAAAAAGGATCATTCATGAAACTGGAGCATAGTTTCTTGGAATGTGTATTTTATTTAGCTTTTGTTAACCGGGTAAGTGCACTAGCCCTCAAATGACTATTTTCAGGCACGACCTGGGAGAGTACTGACATGCAGAAACTTAACAGGATAACAATTTATAAGTGCTTTACATACAATGAGTTAAAGAGGATACAATATATCGGAACATACAAAGTAAAGCATTTTACATACAATGAGTTAAAGTGGATACAATATATCAGAGACATACAGAGTAGACCATTCATATGTTCATGGGTACCTACCTATGCAATGAATAGAGAGAACCTTGGACAATAAATTATCAGGTGACATATCATATAAACAGAACAAGGTACACAAAAACAAAAACAGGTAATACAAAAGGAAGAAATAACCATTGAGAGCAGGGGGTGTCATTAAGGAAAAGGTCTGTAAGTGAGGAAAAGGGATGCAAGCCATGAAATTAGATCATATGAGTATATGTAAGTGTAAGGGAGATGCCTGCAGTGCAAGATTGTATATGGGCAAGGAAAGGGAGCCGGGACAGGCTAAGGCAGTAGGAGGGTTATATAGAGGTAAGGACATACTATTGTATGGCAAGAGACATCAGTCATTAGATAGGGTGAAAGCAGGAACAGGTATCAGCAATCAGCAGATTTGAGTGCAATTTTCTCTCTTAAAGCATGTGTGGGAGCTAGAAAGTCTAATGTCGAGGGGAAGGGAATTCCACAGCTGTGGAGCTGCATGCTCAAATGCAACAGTTCCTTTCCTAGTGCAGCACCTCGGCAAATTCAGAAAGGATTTATCAGCTGATCGTAGACCATGGAGTGTGTGTCCTGAGGAACAAGCATAGCTGCAAGACATCTAGGGGTTTGATTTTGAATTATCGAATCAATAAGAGAGCCATGGTAGTATTTCCTACTAGCTAATGGAGAGAGCCAACCAAGATCATTATAAAGTTGACAGTGGTGTTTAAGCTGAGGAACAGAAGAGGCATAGCGACATATGTTGTTACACATAATATCCCATCTGAGTAGGTCAGTTTTATGAGCAGCGCCAAATAAGGGAGCCCCATAGGTTAGGGTGGGGAGCAGAATCCCCCTCGCAATGGCCATTTTAGCTGATGGCATGAGCATATAACTAGTCTTATATGCAGCACCGAGTTTGGAGTTGACAGCTCTGCAAACAGATTGTACATGAAGATTAAGATCAAGAGATTGATCTAGCAGGATGTCCAGGTACTTGAAAGAGGTCACACATTCCAGTAATTAACCTTCTAAGTCCTGCACCATCAGTGCTGTTGTGCAAGTCTGGAGCTTAGGGGCAGATCCAAGCAGCATGGCTTTAGTTTTGCTAGTGCTGACAGCCAGTTTGTGGTCGTATAGCCAGTTTTGAATATTGTTAAAAGTTAGAGGAAAGGGTTGTATTGATAGTGTCTATATTTGTAGAACTTGTATAGATGACAAGATCATCAGCATATAGAATAGCAGAGCAGGATTTTAGAGCAGCTCCAATGTTATTTATATAAAGAGAGAAAAGGAGGGGCCCTAGAATGGAGCCCTGAGGTGCACAAATGTTAATGGTGGTACTGTTCTATAGAAAAGAATTACATTTCACCACTTGAGTTCTATTTGTCAGGTAGCTTTCATACCAGTCAACAACAAAGGAGGAGAAATGCAGGTGTCGGAATGAGGAGAGAAGCAAAGTGTGATCAACAAGGTCAAAAGCCTTTGTGAGGTCAATAAAGACAGCCCCAGTCAGATTGCCAGTATCCATTTTTGAAAGAGAGTCTGTGGTGGATTTAAGGAGTGCAGTCATTGTGCTATGTCCTTTCCTGAAGCCATGTTGGGTATCCGAGAGCAGACTGTGCTTAAGTAGATAGTCAGTTGTCTGAGTTGCAACAATTTTCTCCAGGATTTTGCTCAGTACTGAGAGTATGGCAATTGGTCTTTAGTTCATGACAACCTTATGATCCCCTCTTTTAAGTACAGGTGTGATCTGAGCTGCTTTCCAGAGGTCAGGGAACATTCCATCTGAAAATGATAATGTATAAATTTTGGCCAGCTATAATGCAATAAGAGGAGCTGCAAGTTTCAAGAGGTGGGGTTCCAGGGAGTCTGAGCCAGAGCTGGTATGATCAGAGATGGACCTCAGGAGCTTCAGGACTTCCTTTCTAGTAACAGCCTTAAAATAGAATGGAGGAGTAAAAGGAGGAACAGGGAACAACACTTCCAGCTTATCCAGACAGGTTCCTGATGAGGAGTGGGAGGACACTGCAGTGGGATTGAAGGAAGACGTATATTGGGAGAGATCAGAGAAATGCAGGTTGAAAGAATTAGCTATGGTTTGTGAGTCATCGCAATGCACATCATTTATCAGTGTATCACTAGGGGTATTTGACTGTGAGGATCCTAGGAAGGATTTGATGTGTGACCAGAATTTTCTGGGATCATTGGCCAAGTTAATCAGTAGGTCTTTACAGTACTTGCTCTTAACAGCTCTGACTTGTCTTTTACATGAATTCCGTAGCATACGGTAAGCATGGCCTGATGTTTTGTAGTGCTTCCAGAGTTTATCTCTAAAGTGTAAACTTTTGAGCAAGTCTTTGTTTAGCCATCTTGTTTGTTTACCCCTCACTCTCCGGCTGATCTTTGGGGCATGTTTACCTTGAACCGTAAGGAATTTATTGATGAAGAGGTTAAGAGCGTCCTGAGAACAGTGTGATAGATAGATCTCCGACCAATCAATTCTGGAAACATCATACAGAAACACATCTTGGTCTAGGTGAGCAAAGTTTGTTAGAGTGATGAAACGTGGTGGAGGAGATGGAGGTGCCCCCAAGGACAGGATGCAGAAAGTAGTAGAGTGGTCAGTTAAGGCACCAGCAAGAGTACCAGCAGCTGAGATATGTTTGATCTGGTTTACCAGCACTCAATCCAATAGTGTGACTAGTGGTGATGAAGACAGACTTCTAGTTGGCACTGTTGCCATCTGATGCAGCTTGCAGCTATGAGTCAGAGATTGAAGAGAACTGAGAGCTGCCCCAAGCCAGTTTAAGTTTAGGTCCCCTAAGATGACAACCTCATTATGATTAAAATTCTGAGAGGTATTTTCCAACAGGTACTCTAGACCCACAATCCCCCCCGCTTGGAGGTTATATGTACATATAACATGCATTTTGTTGGCTCCCAATGTAAGGGTAGCATGCAAGTATTCACATACCGATTGAGCATCTGGGATAGCGAGAAGAGAGACAGTCAGATTATTTTTGTAGTACAGATCAACTCCACCACCACGTTTGTTCGATTTCCTATCCCTTCGAATAATAGAGTAATTCGGCAGGGAACAGAGGGAGTCAGTAACCTATGGTTTTAGCCAGGTCTCAGTGAGACAGAGGATATCAGGATTGTACAGTTTGACCATAACTCCAGTTCCACGAAGTGACACATCAAACTTCTTATATTCAAATGTGCAATTAACAGCCCTTGTTTGGACATACTATGTATGTCATCTGCTGAGAAGTAAGCATCTAGTAGCCCAGGATTTGTCTCTATATCCCCAGATAGCAGAATGGCAATGATGACAAGGAACCACAGACCCACATTTAGAAAAGGATGGGATAATGCAGACTTGTTCCGTAGTTTCCTAAACATATAGAGAGAACAGTAGGGACAGCCCTTTTGGTAGAGAAGAAGATTAGTTTGTAGTATCCTTGCATTATAAACAATAAGGTTGGAGAAAGTAAAATCATAGTGCTCGGTCCTAGATTTATTTAAGCCATCCTCATTCCATGAGGATAGTGTAATTCTGTCAAGGTAAAGGAGGACAAGAAAAGTTACAAGGGCAACCCCCAAACAGCTGTTGGACATGGTGTGACTGTTGGTATAACATTGGTTCAACTTATGACAGAAGTCACCCTGTTGCTAGGTTGCCAGTAAAAAAAAGATGATAGAGATTGGTGGCAGAAAATCAGGGGGTATGATATCGTCCTTTTTCAGGAAACTTGGTTACTTTATAGAAATGACTTTCAGCTTGATGGGCTCCCAAAGTGGAGGATATATGCGACTAAGGAAAAGGAATATGGTATAGCAGCAAGGGTTATTTCAAACATACATATCTTTCAAATTATACATCATAGTTAAGAAATTAGATATCGGTGATCCGTATTGTTTATGCCTACTTTTGACAGAAAAAAAATTCTACAATTTTAATTATTATTAACAGCTATATACCTCCACAATCTAGAGAGAGACAAATTTGAAAAAGTTTATGAATAATACTGTATCTGTTATCACAGAGCTACAGGAAACACTTCAGGAGATTCCCCTGATTATCCTAGGGAACCTGAATGAAAGGGTAGGCAATAAACAAGAAATGGAGACAAGCAATTGGACAATTGATGACAACTTAGATATTTCAATATGGAACTCTACGGATATTAAGTTTAATGAAAGAGGGATTTGGGTGTTGGAGATAGCTGGGAGGCTAAATCTAAGAATAATAAATGAATGAGCTAAAGGAGGTAAATTGGGCGAAATCACTTTTCCTACAATATATGACGGCAGTGTTTTAGACTTATGTTTAACTGATGTATTCTTCTACGAGCAGGCTAAATGATTCATGATCTTAGAATGGTGGGAGAGCGATCATTTCCCCATATCACTTGTTATAGCTTCATATAAAAAAGTTAACAATTATAAGTGTGCAGTTAAGAATATCGAACAACTTCAAATTCAGATTAGTACACATATAATGAGAGATAATGTGTCAGTTTATAATGCCAAAAAGATCAAGTGGTCAGAAAAAAATGGACCTTAAAGAGGGACTCTGGCCAAAAGTACTACATTGCAGAATTAGAATAAGCATACCCCCAATAAATCCTCTCTGAGTGCCTGCCTCTCTTCCTCATTGTCTACTTTTGCACAAATCTTAGTGTCATCCGTGAACAGGCAGATCTTATTCTTGACCCCCTCTGCAATGTCTCCAGTGATGACATTAAACAAAACAAGGCCCAGCACTGAACCTTGTGGTAGTCCACTCATCACTGGCCATGGTTTGGATGTCTCCCCCTTACAACTACCCTCTGTTGTCTGCCCTGTAGCAAGCTCTCAACCCACCCCACCAGTTTTTCCCCTTCCCTCATGTCCCTCAGCTTGCTCATTAACTTCTTGTGCAGCACAGAGTCGAAAGCCTTGCTGAAGTCCAGATACAGGACATCCACAGCATGGCTTTCATCAACCGCTCTAGTGACCCAGTCAAAGAAGTTGATCAGATTAGTTTGGCAAGAGTTCTCGGTGCTGCAACCCCAACCTTTACATCTTCAAGGGGAAACAAAGTTTTAAAGTGATTTAGCAAGCTTTGCCTTAGCACATGGGAACAGTAAACTGCACTAACTTGTAGGAGTTGTGATTTTTTTTTTTGAGCAGATCCCAGTCCTTAATTCAGTCCAGCTCCACCAACTTCCCCCCCATACTAAGGCTTGCTACCCTGAGTGGGGCCACCTGATGGGTACCCCCTCTAGATGAACAATACTGGGTGAGACCAGGCTTACACCCTGGGTTGGGCCACAGTTGTGGGCGCCCCTCAGCGGACTCTGGTGGCCAGGGGGGACAGCAGTGGAGCTGTTGTCATCCGCTGGGGCCGGCATTTGTTTTGGAGTAGTGTGCTTTTTTTATGGAGGTGGAGACATGCACTGATGTCTTGCATCCACCCCGCCCCACATACATTATGGCACCATTTGCTATGGAGCACCCTGCCTCTGCCAGGGGTCCGTGTTGCACCTGACACTCAGCCTTCCTCCTCCCCAGAGAAGGAGAGCAGTCCTTGAGACAATCAGTCGTTCTCTCCTGGCTGGCCCTCCAACATCCCAGGTCTGTTCCGAAATCTGGGTCATCAGCGTCACAGATGGGCACCCTGCCTCTGTGCTGGCTGGCTGGCACTAGGAGTTGTGATTCATTCTCCTACCATTAAAACTGCCAAAAAGTGCTTTCTCCCCATGAAATAAATGCTTTTATTTCTGTGCTCTGATTCATTTGCATAATCCACCCATCCTTTTTTTTCAGTGTTGCAACCCCAAAGCATGACATCATGCAAGGGAAACAAAGTTTATAAGCACTATTTTGAAACAGAGACCTCTGTTAGTCAGTCTTGGTATTGCAGACATCTTCTCTAATGACATAGACTACATCTCTCAGTAAAGAACTCTTGTCAGCTAGATACTACATGCGCTATGTCTTGTTTGGACAATAAACATATGAGACCTTATATTGTTGAAGCCTCTACAGATATATGAGATTGCACCTCGCACTAAGGGAATTGGGAAACAACTTCTTATTGTACCCACAATGCCTTGTTATGCATATCTACATATTAGCTGCATCCACCACCACCAAAATAGGGACTGTACCTCTGAGTAACTAACATTTAAATCACCTTTATAAGTTACGCAGAATGCCTTGGTGCTGTATAAAACATTGACAGCTTCCTTATATGACATCATTCTGTGGGTGTGGCTGCACAGAGAAAACTGGATGGCAGGCAGAAACAAAGTTCTGATAAAACATCAACAAAACTGACTATAACAGATTTTTTTGCTAAACAAATTGCAGCTTCAACATCTGAAACATGGCTGTCAATTACATACTATGTGAAAAAGGCATCTAGGGAACTTCTATAACTCACTTTAAACTTTGAATAAACAGGTCCTATAAGCTTGCTGTTAGGAAGGAGTAGACTGTGAATTCAGTAGATGATATCATCATCAGCTCTTCACTGAAACTAGCTATTTTGAACAGGCGGTGAATTTAGGATTATAAAATGGCTTGTAACTTTTAAACAATGCAACTCAGAGATCTCATTTTTGGCATGAGGCTGATTGGGTCTATGCTGATACAAATTCTGAATTTACTAATGCCAGAAATTTTGACCATAGTCCCACTTTAAATAGACAGAATTGTTCTATAGTGCAGAAGTGAATTATTTAAGGAGCAACATTTTAGAGGTTCAAGTTAATTAATAAAATGTTTTCTCACTTTTTGAATCCATAATAGATTACTTAACTTGCTTTAATAACAAGAAATGTATCCACTCAAACAAACAGAAAATCTAAAAATGGAGCAGTACGGTGTAATAAGAGTTGCGTCTCATTGAAGAAAAAAGTATATACATTAGGGAGATTAGTCAAAAAGAGCAGCTCAATGGAAGTTCAAAGAGAATACATTACTATAAAAAGAGAGTACAAGCAATTAATTAAAACTAAAAAGGAAAGTTATAAGAAAAACTTACTAGGAGATTTTAAAGAAGCCATCTGTAACAAAGATACAAAGCTATTTTGGAATATGGTTGCAGCTTTTTTAGGCAACAATAGAAATATGGCAGACATGGTAATTCCTGCATTCAGATGGATTGAACATTTTAATAATGTTTATGGGAAGACTTTTGTTAATTAGGATACTGAATTCTCAGAACTGACACTGAATATAAAACAATTGTCTGGGATGATATCTCTCCTGTAGAGGTAAAAGATATAGTAAAGGCCCAAAAGAATAATAAAGCCCCTGGGTTTGATGGCCTTCCATCAGAAAGTTTATAGAGTAATGTAGAATGGTGGGCTGAAATTTTGGCAAATTATTCACTGAAATAAATTTCTCCCATAGGATTCCAGAGAAATAGAAAATGGGAATTATCATGAGTCTTTTTAAGAAAGAGGATGGAGACTCTCCTATTTGTTATAGACCTATTTCACTTTTATGTGTTCCTTTAAAGTTGTATACTACATTGATTTTAAGAGCTTTGAAGAGTTGGGTAGAGCAAATCGACTTCCGTCCGTCCATCGGGGTGGTTTAAGAAAAGAGTATAGTACAGTGGATCAAACTCGAGCAGATGTAGATAGACCTGGTGGTCAGTTTCTGCAGGCACATTTGTATGTTAGCATGTACATTTTTACATTAAATGTAATACATAAATATTTATTTATCAAAAAAAGAGAATTGTATATGGCACTCCTGGATATAAAATCAGCTTTTAATTATCTTAACAGATGTACATTATGGCTAATTCTGTATGATTAAGGGATTTACCACCAGCTATTGAAAATTCTGCTTATGCTGCATAGGGAAACAAACACCATGGTAAGAATAAATAATGATGGCACTTTAACAACAAAGATCAATGTCCAACATAGTGTAAGACGGGGTGCATTTTAGCTCCTTGTTTATTCAATATATACATAGACACAGTTGTTAAAGAATTATATAAAACTGGCTCCTTTGTGCCCTCCATAGTTGACCAGCTAACCCCAATGTTGCTATATGCAGATTATATTGTGGTGATTTCCTCTGCCCCACAGAACTCAAAAGAAGTCTATCCAAAATTCATGAACAACTTTCTAAACTGGGCCTAGATTTGAATGTACTGGTATTCATTAAAAAGAAAAGGGAATACCTGAAATGGTTGGTAGGAAATCCGTTTATAGAAGAGGCAAATTTCTATAATTATTTAGGTACTCAAATCAATAGATATCTGGACTGGAAGGAACATATTAAAGCAGCTAAATTATATATGAACATACTACGAAGCCAGCAGATACAGGCTTTATGGTCTATCAAGTCTGCTTGAGTGTGCAGCTCTCAGTTGTGTACTGATGTTGCTCCCCCAACCCCCTACACCCCATCCTCACTGTTTGTACCATATGAGTTACCTTCATCCTCCCCTTCCCCATTCTGATTCTGCTCTTGACCCCATCTCACCCCCTCCTAAATCCCCCTACTGATGTCTGTGAAACCAGTTCCTCAGGCAGAGCATTCAATGCCATCACCACCCTTTCAGTGAGGAAGTGCCTCCTCATTTCTCTTCTGAACCTCCCCCCAACTCCAAACTATGCTATCGTGTGATCCCTTCCTTTCTAAATGTAAACAGTCCCTTGTGGATAACCCTATTTAAATCCTTCAAGTACTTGAAGGTCTCAGGCATATCTCCCCTGTCCCTTCTGTCCTCCAGGAGTACATATTGAACTTCCATAACCTGTCCTCATAGGGTTTTTCCTGCATCCCACTTAACATCTTGGTCACCCTTCTCTGTACCCCCTCCAACAGTCTGATGTCCTTTTTTCAGAAGGGGCATAAGAACTGCACACAGTACTCCAACTGAGGCTTGACCAGTGCCCTGTACAGTGGCAGGATCACTTTTTCACTTTTTGAGGTGATTCCCCTTACTATGCATCCTAGCATCTTATTGGCCTTTGCCACCACTTTCCTACATTGTGTAGAGTGATTCATATGGCCTGTGACCAGTACATCCAGCTCTTTTTCCTCGATGGATACCAGTAACTCCACCCCTCCCCCGAGTTGGTAACTGTATCCAGGATTCTTGTTTCTGAAGTGCATAATCCTGCCCTTCTTTACATTGAAACCCAACTTCCAGGTGCATGACCATCTGCCAATACTTTTAGGGCTTTCTGAAGTACCCACCCCTCCATTCCATCCACCACTGTTCCCAGTTTAGTGTGATTGGCAAACAGGCTTATCTGACTCAGAATCCCAACTGCCATATCTGCTATGTAGATGTTGAATAGCACAGGTCCCAGCACTGAGCCCTGCAGGACCCCATTGATGTCTGCCGCAATTAGAGATGCACGAATTTAAATTCCACTGGTGAAGTGTCCGCGAAGTGGGCACTCCGCGTTGCCACTCTGCTACGTGGAGTGGGCAATGCAAAGTGCTCACTCTGCCTTGTCATTACCACTTCGTGTTAAGGCAGAATGACAATGTGAAGTGAGGCAAAGTTGTTGTTTTTGATGGACTTCACCATGTTTTTTAGCCATAGCCAGGTAGAAAAAGGAAGGAAATGAGTCATACAAGCAAACACTTTCACTTTCTCCTGTGCAGACGGAGACAGCGGGAGGGGAGTGTGTTGTTTTGTCTCTGCTGAGACTTGGAGATCAGAGCAAGGAGACTATTTAAACTTTGATTTAAACCCAGCAGCTTTTTTATAAGCTACATTTTATTGTATTTTCTGTGTTCTTTTTTACTTAATGTGTTCTTTCTGTAAATTTATTTTTCTTACCTTTATAAGTAGTTAGTTGTTTGTCTGTGTCTGTGTGACTGTGTGTGTGTTGTGTGACAGTGTGGGTAGTCATTGCTCAGACTGAGGGAGCACAGTAGGAGAGATGGACCAGGGTGAGGGTCTGAGGGAATGTCTGGGGCGAGGGAAGCTCTGGGAGAGAATGATACTGGTAGGCGTCGTACTGTGCACATGTGTGGTGAGCATGGCCACCAGTTCCTGTTGGACCAATTTAAAATTCTGAGTGTCCCCCCCCTGGAAGCAGGACCAGCACCACCTCCTGACTGAGGCAGTTGAACCACCACCACGTCCAACACCAGCACCAGCACCAGATCCTCTGGAGTAGGATGTGCCTGTGCCCCTGGGCCCAGGTATGGATCCTGACCCTTCTAAGCACCATGACCAGCTGGCTGCCAGTTCATCTGACCCTCCTCTGCCTGTGCCTGGTCCTCCCTGCACCTCTGTTGTTTGGCAGTTGTTTGACTGTGTTGGGGGGACAGCAGTGGGTCAGGTGCCACCTATGTGAGGTGGAGGTGCACCGTGACCCCCGGGGGACTCACCTGGGGACTGGTGGCCAGCACACTCAATTGCTCAGTCACCACCAGTTGGAGTGGCAGACTGCCACAGAATGGGCCATGCCTGCACCTGCTGGCCCTTCTGTGGCAGAGGGTGCAGCCGTGCATGGCAGCGGCCCTAAGAAGAGGAGGGCAGGAGCAGAACCTGCTGCTCCACCAGCACTCAAACCACCACCACCAGCAGGTCAGCCTGTAGAACATGTGGACCCCAGAGAACTGCATGTAACGCAGGCTGACTTGGCAGTTCTCTGAAGTGCTGTTGAGGAGAACAATGAGAGGGTGAGTGCTGTTGAGCAGTGGTTGGATGGCATAGAGGGACAGCAGTTACAAATTATATTCATACTAGAACTGCTGCTGGATCACTATGGGATCCCACATTAGTTTTTTTTCTCACACTATGTGCCCCCCTACACCTTCCTTGCTGAGTTATAAAATGTATTCCTCCACCATCCCTGACCCTTGTATGTAATTATGCCCTTTTTTTGTTGTCTTCAATATGCATGACACTTTGTATACTGAGGTGTGCAAATATACTGTGCTAAACTGCATGTGTGCAGTCAGTCTTCTTTCCAGTCTGTGTATGTACTGCAGACACTGTCCAACTCCCTGACTTAAAAACACTTATTAATGAGTACAATGATGGGATGGTGAAGCCTGGAGAGATACTACAAAACAGGCTTACAATACATCCAAGTAACTAGTAAAAAAATGAATGCTGTGATTGGGGATGTGATCGTAAATTGTGATTTGTGACTGCATTTGTGACCGTGATGATGAAGAAACATGAATGCCTATAGTTGCACTTCCCCGGGCCCCGATGAGGTGTGGCAGAAAACTCCCAGACTTAAAAACACACATTAATGAGTACAATGGTGGTGTGGTGAAGCATGGAGAGATACTACAAAACAGGCTTACAATACATCCAAGTAACTAGTTAAAAAAAATAATGTGATTCATGACGTGATCGTAAATCATGATTTGTGACTGCATTTGTGACAGTGATGATGAAGAATGTGATTAGTATCACGAGTGACTCATGAACGTGATGATGGTCCTGACTTAAAAACACATATTAATGAGTACAATGTTAAGGCAGAATTAAGCACCACACCTGTCCAGTACTCTGAAGGGAAGCCAAAGAAACAACTGTGACTTAAGTTACAGATGGAGATTGGACCCTAAAGAGATGCAAATGCACAAACAAATTAGGATTGCGCTGCACACTGAAGAGATGCAGATGCAAAGGCACAATGCCTAACCAGTGCTCACCATCAGAAATTCAAATCTGGAAAAGAATACCTTTGCCAGTTGAGGCAAGCCGTGGGGGGGGGGGGCAGTGTACTGCACTGCTGCAGTAACAGTCCCTAGTACTAGTACCAGTACCAGTAAAGATACCACAAAGAAGTACAAAAATCACACAGCTGCAGTGGATAGCAGGTTCACATTGCTGAAATTACTATGTGGCACAATAAAAAGTGTCTGATTTGATGACACGCATCACACACTTACACACGCACTAAGTAATTCGTAGCAAATTGAAAACTTCAGTAATATAACCATGTATTTTTAACAAACCAAACTAAAATTATGCACTGCTGCTCCACAACAATCAACAAAAAAATGGCAAGAATTATTGAAAATATTACTGTGTGTACATTAACACAGTTACTATACAAGAAAAATATAATCAAAACAGAAAGAACTGTCTTTTTCTCCAAGTTCATCTACCTACACCACAGATACACCCCTCCCCCAAAGTGCACTTTCACTGTCTCTTACTACACAGACCCAATGTTGTACATTAACATTCAAAATCCACATACAAACAATAAACGCTCGATGATATGAGCATAGGAGGGTTTCCTACAATTGATGAACTAAGTTTGAGCAAAAAAAAATTACTCAAAAAGGCTTTTTTTACAGCTTTTAGAAGGTTTGAATCACAGAGATCTCTCAGAGCAGACTGTTTCCTACAGCTTCCTACACACACTACCCTGAACTGATGCTGTGCAGAACAATATAGAGCCCATGTGACCTGAAATCCCATGAATCACTGCAAAATTCACCTTCAGAGCTTAAAAACAAGGTGAAGTAAGGCGAAGTACATTGCTTTAAGGTACTTACGCCTTAAGCAGTGGAGTAGTGGTTTGGGAAGGTGGAGTAGCGCGAAGTCATTGTTTTCAATGGACTTCGTGTTACCCATTATAATGTAAAGTACTCCACTTCACATTGCAGGGCACTCAGTGAATCCACTTTCGCTTCGTGATTCACTTCACGGAGAGAATTGGGGCCACTTCATCCATCTCTACCTGGGATGATGATAGTTCCCCCCTTACCACCAACCTCTGCTGTCTGTTTTCCTGCCAGCTCCCAATCCATCTGACCACCTTATTCCCCACCCCCAGGTCCTTCAGCTTGCCTATCAGCCTCCCATGTGGCACAGAGCTGAAGGCCTTACTGAAGTCCAAGTACAGTACATCAACCGCCTTGCCTTCATTTAGATTCCTAATCACCCAGTCATAAATGACCACAGTGCAGGAAGGCTGCAGCCAAGGCTAACATGATGCCGGGGTGTATTGCAAGGGGAATCACATACAGACATAAGTATGTGACCCTGCCCCTCTACAGATCCTTAGTCAGGCCGTACCTGGAGTACTGCATGCAGTTCTGGCCACCATATCTGAAAAAGGATATCAAGCTGCTAGAGGGAGTACAGCGTAGGGTGACAAAAATGATACAGGGGATGAAAGATAAACCCTATGAGGACAGACTGAGGCATCTGAGTTTGTACACCCTGTAGGAGAGATGGGGTTGGGGGTATATGATTTAAACATTCATGTGTCTGAAAATGTTCAACAAAACTAGCACAGATGTGTTATTTAGGCTGAGGAATGGAAGGGACACCAGAGGACATCGCTAAGATTGGAGGGGGCAGATTTAGGAGAGAGATGAGGAGGCATTATTTCATGGAGAGAGAGGTGTTAAAATGAAATACTCTGCCGGATGAGGTGGCATCATGTAGGATGGTGGGTACTTTCAAAACAGCATGGGACAGGGATAGGGAGGTGTCTGGGTAAATAGCAATGAGAAATGGCTAGAGGGGAAAGAGGGGGAAGGGTGGGGCAGCTGCGACCTACTGGCGCTAGCTGCTCACTCAAGCAGACTTGATAGACCATAAGGCTTGTTTCTGCTGGCAGATATGTATGTATGTATGTAAGGTTAGTCTGACAAGACCTTCCCTGGGTGAACCCGTGCTGCCGATCATCAAGGAGACCATTCCCCTCCAGGAATGCCACTGTTCTTTCCTTTACGATAGTTTCCATTAGTTTCCCTACAACTGATGTAAGGCTGACTGGCTTCTAATTCCCTGGTTCATCCCAAGAGCCACTTTTGTGGATGGCACCACATGTGTCATCCTCCAATCCAGGGGCATACATCCTGATAGAAGGGAAAGAGATGTGTTGTATACGTCAGTAAGAGGTACCATCAGGACCTCTGTGAGTTCCTTCAGATCCCTTGGGTGCAGTGGCATAGATTATGGGGGCAGAGGGTGCAAGCTGCCCTTCCCGAGCAAACAGACCTGGACTTTTTGAGTTTGCTCGCCTGTCACTTGCATATCTTTTTCCTCTTGGGCCTGGCTGGGAGGAGTGGAGCAGTGGAGAGAAGAGTAGGGTGCTGGTGTGGGCTCTTGGAACTGTGCAGATTTTTTAAAAATATATTAAGTATTGTCCAACTGCAGATGATTGTCCTGAATATCCTGATTCGCTGCAAGCATGCTGTAACCACAGTAACGTGCATTTTGAAGCCAATCACAGAATACTTCAGCCACAGTCGCATGTGTGCCTGCACGAGCTGTAAACTGTTATGCTGTCATTTCTTGCCCAGTTGTCACTACCAGCCATAGAGAAGTGCAGCAGTAGTTAGTAGTGAGATTGTAGCGCACATTGTTTGTTGACTGGTGGTCAGTCCACACTCCACCATGAGTGATTCGCCGTTGCTGTCAGTTAGGGGATTTTTCCTCAGTTGCCATTGCCAACTCACCAGTCAGATAATTCCCCCTTCCAGGTCCCCACTGAGAGGCACATCCAGTGAACCCATGCCACTGCCAGGCCCAGGCCAGGAAGGAACAAGAGAGACAAGGAGAGGAGATGGAGAGTTGCGTTGGGCTGGTTCACAGAAGCAGGTTGCAAGACCTGCAGGCCACAGTGCCATGAGGGGGGAGACAAGAGTGGAGTAGACCACACAGATTGAGGAGCAGGAGCCAGAGCAGAGGGACCAACTGCCGAGAGGTGAGCCACACGTCGAGACAAGAGAATCTCCTGATCCTGACCTGGACTGGTAAGGCAATTTTTGCACAAAATGCGAGGGAGGGGGACTTCTTTTCAGGAAGACGGCTAAACAAAATGTTGTTCCATTTAAAATTAAAGCAATCCCAGTGCCCATTTTATATGACAGAAAACACACTGCAGAGTAGAAAGAGTGACATAAAAATGTATGCAGTTCTCCGGAGGTAAAGGGCTCCTCTTTGTGATTTGTGTCTAAGAACCACCCAGGGTGAGCATGTGTTTCCTTTCCATCATACACCCTGCCATGCACTATCCCAGGGCCATCATGCATAAGACACAGACAACTTACACTCAGGGTTTTAGAGGACTGGCAGGGACCCTCTGAAAATCCATTTACAGATTTGTTGGTTATGAAGCTGGTTGGCCCCTTCTTTGGTCTTGAATCATTAAAACCCTGAAGAACGATTAACTCACAGTCAAAATGAGTGATGCTGCCAGGGTAACCTTATGGTATTCCTCAGAGGGATTAGTACAGATAGGAGCAAAACATTTTTTATGGGGGGGCAGGGGAGTCAGATGAGTGAGTATCACAATTCATAAACCACCAATACCACTAAGACTGAATCTTAGCAAAACCCTGCTACATGAAAGTGAGGTGAAAATAGTCAATGTCCCCTATTGCTGGAGGAAATACATAGCAGCTGTTCATTTGTACCTCCTAGTTTAGCTGCTTTCACTTTGCTAAGACTGGCAGATTCAGATATTTTACAGCTTTTTAAATTTAGTCTTTCTGTATGAAACAGAGAAAAAAATTTAGGTAAAATGGTAAGAAAATAGTTTTACTTGAGCAACCTAAACAATATACCAGAACACCATGTATAGAAGCCATATTTGAAACTGATTATTAGCATTGCTCTACAGCCCATGAGAACATTGTTGCATCATAAAGGAAATTGTTTTCTTACTTTATAGTATCTGAGCTTCCTATTTATGAGGTTTCGTTTCAGTTGTCTAGCAAAGCAGCTGTACTGGCCAAATCTAACAGAGAAGCAGAGTTTAGTTTCTTCTTTAGAAGATCAAGATAGCATTCATTGTTTGTTTACTTTTCATTCAGTGACCTTGTGTAAAATTCATGAAGACTCCTTAATTACACTGTTTGAATGCTGCTTACTGACAGTAAACTTTCTTTCCAATGTGAGAATTTGCGTTGGAACACCTGTTAAGAAAATTTGTTTGGTTCAAGAGTAGACTATCTGCCATATTTGTCTTTGTAAGAACAGATCCAGAAGCAAATGGTTTGATAACTTATATTGGTCCAATAAAAGGTATCAAACCATTTGCTTCTGAATTTGGTTCAAGGTTACTCATTTTTTTTTCATAAGCCTTGGTTCACTGAATCAGTTTCCTCAAATATTCCTCTGAGAAAAATACTGATCTGCTTTTTCCATCTACATGTGGATTAATTGCTTAACTTACAAACAGATGTGAATGAGAAATCTCACAATGGCAATTTGTGCTGTTACATAGAGAATAATGCATAGGGAGGTGAATGTTATGAAAATTTAATGCACACCCAAGGTGAGGGATGCATCATTAAACCCAGAGAGAGAGAAGCTCGAGGGGTTTAACAATGCATCCCTCACTGAAGGTTTGCATTACATTTTCATAACATTCACATCCATGTCTTATTTTTTATAATTATTGGGGTAAATTTTTTTCCAGCCAGGGAGATACATTTCTACACACAAACTATTCAAAATCATGTTGCACAACACCACAGTTTGAAAATTTAAATAAGCTTTTTTTTTATTTAGCCAACAAGTTTATAAACACAAGCAGAAAAAATAGGAGCCTTGCAAGAATTGCATAACATAGTGACATACACTGGCTATTTTAATAAGAAAAACAAGAGAAAAAAAAAACACTGAAGTAAATGAGACATTTTCCCTTGTATGCTGCACTGTACTGAAACATCATTGTGAGTATCCAGAGACCAAAACAAACTTCTTAATAACTTCACAATGGTTAAAAAAAAAATCACTGGCTGTGAGACCTGTGTCAGCTTCAAATTTCCCTGTGCTTACTTTCAGTTACTGCACCACAGTTCGTGGCCATGGTTACGGAGGTCTTGAGTTAAGGGACAGTCTTAAAATTACGTACCTGACACATAGGGAACTCTGGAGAAAGGAGTTAAATTAGTTCTTTTATCATGCTTTTGGCTTGCAGGGAGGCAACAAATTACTAATTATCCATTCTTACCTCACTGCAAACTCACTTCTAATCAGAATTTGACTCAATTACTGGACATCATTTATTTCGGCCACTTTCTTCTGAAGCAGCATGAAAAATGATACTGGACACTCCCTGGTAAATCACACAGTTTGGGCCAAAGATTGTTAGGAGCTGTATTGGAGATTCCCTTTGTAATCCCTTAGGCACTATTCAGGTTGGGAATATGCAGTCTGAAATTAAAGTCTGCTGTTTTTTTTCACCCCGACAGATCTGGAAGGTATGGCAGGAGTGTTCCCTTACTGTTTATTGTGGAGTGGCTGGAATGCTGATGCTGAACTGCTGTTGCATGTGAAAGTCATAACAACTGACTGGTGGTTATGGGGACTGTCAACTAAGTATTCCCATTGATAAAAATTTACACCATCAATTATAATTCAATAATGAACAGTTCAATACTCTGAATTAAAATGCTTGACAAAAAAGTGTACAACACAATTAATAAGTTACATTTAATGCAAAGGTTTCAATTATTTAGTTATGACCTAATGTCTTGATTGATAAAATATATTTAATAAAACATTTGTGTAATGGCTTTTAATATGCTAATCAAATGCATAGATAAATCAACGTTTCATGAATATTTAAAGTTCAGGAGGTGACTGTTAGGTTTGCATGTGCTTGTGCAATGTAACACACTGTAGAGGTTTATTTGACATAAGTATTTTCCTTTGGATTCCCCCTAACACCCCCAAGTAGATGTGACAGGAGAATTGTCTTGATGGGCTCCAACATCCCCTACCCTAGAAAAAGCACACAACACACCAGTCTTGGAGGAAATGGCCACAGCCATAGGCTTATTACCCTATCAACATTATCCAAATCTGAGTGACATGCGCAGCTAAGAACCTCACCAAGTTAAACTTGGAAGCTCTGCATCCCTTCTGTGAAGGGCCATAACCTTGTGTGGACTGAGAGAATGATGTACCTTCCGGAGTTGGAATCCAAACCTCAGAGTAGAAGGATCAAGTTGCTTGGTGGCAAGGGACCTACGCCCATCTCATGGCACTCCAACCACAGGGAAGCCCGATGAAGTTGGCTGTGACCCTGATGGGGTGAATAAAGAATGAGGACTACCACTGGTCAAAAAACTATTTTCTGAAAACTGCCTTCATTTTACAACTCACTGCCAACTTCATTGAGGCAGTATAGTGCAGTAGTTTAAGGCTCTGAGCTGCAAGCTTGGACACCTGGGTTTGAATCCCTTGGTCACCCATTTGCATATGCTGTGTAACCCTAAACAAGTCACGTAACTTCCTTGTGCTCCCAGTTCACATCTTGAAACAAGCTTCGGCTTAGTGTGCTATTTCTGGTTAAACAGCATTCCATTTCCTTCCCCCTTCCCTTCATTAACCACTGCCAGAACCGCTGTACCTAGCTTTATGCATAATACTCGTGAGGTGTAAAATTATACCTACAGTATAATACACCAGAACACATTTTATACCCTATGGCTTCTGGGGGCCTGTGTGGCCCAAGACTCCTGGCCTCTTCCCTGTCATGATACACAAAAACCAGGACTTTTTTGTTACTTTGCCCCCCTGTAAAAAAAACAAAACAAAAAACCAAAAAAATATGCCTCTGCTTAGGTGTATCCTGTCTGGTCCTGGTGCTTTATCGATCAACAGAGATCTTAGGCCCTCTAGCACCTTCTGCACAGGGACCCCCTTCTCTACCATCCTAGGTCCCCCATCTTTCCTGACCCTGTTATGCCCCTGTTGGCTAGGTACCTCCTGCTCTCTTGTAAAAACTGAATGGAAGTATTCATTTAATACCTCTGCCTGTTCAGCCCCCTTATCCACCCATCCTCATCCAATCTTTATTCTAGAGATCTGCTCCTTTCAGTTCCTTCTTTCCCTGATATATTTGAAGAACCCTTTTTTTGTTATTTTTAACCCCTTGAGCAACCCTTAGCTCCTTCGTAGATTCAGTTGCCCTTACCACCCTGGTCACCTCCCCAGTGCAACTTATGAAATCCTCCTTATCTGCTATTTTTCAGGTCCTCTTATAGGTTTTAAAGGCTGCCTCTTTTTTCCCTCACCTTTGTCTGTGCTTCCTTGGTCCACCACCTCAGTTTATTGGACCTAGCCTTTTTAATCCTCCACTCAGTGCAGGAGTTTGTGGCCTCCACCAGCCCCAGTTTTATGACGTCCCATTTCTGGGTGGTGTCCACGTCTTGACTTATGGTAGCTACTTGCCTCCCCAGTACTGCAGCCATCTTACTGAAGTTGGCCCTATTAAAGTCAATGACCTTGGTAGTGGTATGTGTCTCCTCTGCCCAGCTCGAGGGAGAAACATACTGAGCTATGGTCACTCCCCACTATGGGGTCCTCCACCCTCACCTCCCTTACCTGATCACCATCTGACAAGATAAGGTCTAAGTTGTTGCCTTCTTTTGTTGGCTTTCTTACCAACTGTGTCAGGAATACATTCTGGAGTGCATCCAGGATGACTTGCTCCCTGCTGATGTAATGGTGGCCCAATCTACCCCTGGTAGGTTGAAGTCTCCATCCACCATTGTGCTGCCCCTTCTACAATTCTGCTGTGTAACCCTATAGTAGGGTCTGTGTAACACCCCCCACACACATTATTGTTTATGTTCTGGGAATTGTTTTTTATCCTGGCTATAAGTGGTTTGGCATTCTAAGATTTATTAGCAATTGGGCTGAGAGTCACTGTTTCAAAAATCTGTTGCAACAGTCACTCTGTTTATACTATTCCCTTTGTTCCCCTAAATCTATTTCTTTTCTGTCCCTGTGCTTATTCCTTTCTCTTCCCCTACTCATAGATTGGTCTTATATGAGTAGTCTTTATATCCCTAGTCTCTTCAGCTTGTTCTCCAGTGTAATCTTATGCCCAGTCCTTTTAAATCCTCCAATATGAAAAAATGGCTGCTTTTGCTGTAAACTGTGCAATAGTGCACACGATCGCGCTGTGCGACTGTGTAATTGTGCGAGCACTTTAAAATGTTCACTGTAAGCGGGTTCACTCACTTTTCAAATGAAATGTAAGTGGTTATTACTTTGTTAAGCTAGCACTTGCATTTTGGTCTTTGCAGTACGCCCTCTTAAATAGAAGGAAGGGAAGGCAAATGAATGCTTAGTGAGCCCTGTCTCTAAACTTCTGAGCGAGACAGCGACTTACCAGTTTTAGTACTGCAAATACTGTCCAGCTGCTTCAAGAGGTCTACAAACTAAAAGGCTAGGTAACTGCAGTTTAATTAGTAAACTTGTATAAACACACACATTTTGGTTGCTGCAGCAATGATTTAAGTATTTGTATTGCTCTGTTTAATGAAAGTAATGTTTCTATTTGGTCCATGTGTAAGAGATACAACTTACTCTTCGTTGTTTGTAAGTTCAGCAGTTCACCAGATCCTTCTCTCAGCTCTATACCTTTGCTATAGTGCTGGCTGGCCCTTTCCCCATTTTTTTATGGTACAAGCGGATGGGAGGAACTTGGTGTGCACTTTCTTAGACTAAAAAGCTGAACTATTAATGTTTATTTGGTTCTTTTAGGCTAAAAGCAATGAATATGTACAAAACAAGTATAACATGTAATTCAGGACACCTTTAAAAGCTTTACTGCTGAAATGTTTATATTCTTGTTCTGTTAGTGGTGGAGTTAGAGATATTATGTGATAAAAAGACTGTGTATATACTGTGGTTAGACAATGATAAATGCAGAGTGTGGTAGGAGGGTGAACCTACCAGAGGCCTAGCTTGCTACTAGACATATAGGCCCAGATATTCAAACTGCACCCAAAAAGTGTGCAACAGCAGGAGCAAGCGCAAGTCCACTGCGCCCATGCGCAAGAAGCGTGATATTCAAAAACTGCGCAGGCCAAAATGCACCTATGGGGACACAACTGAGTATCGCACCACCTGCGCCATAGCACAACCAAGGATGTGCAGTTGTGCATTTCTGATGTGCCATAGCGCATCAAGGGATGCTCAGTGGAGCAGTCTGGATGTGCTATAGTGCAACCAGGGGTGCCCCGTGGAGCAGGGCAGCAATGCAACAGCACAACCAGGGATGCAGGGGCCCACCACCCATGCCACAAATGGGCAAAGGAGCATGCAGAAGAACAGACATCATCTCCCACACCCCATGCACTGTACAACCAGAGGAGAGCTGGAATAACCACCGGCCCATGGATACCAGCAACCAACCACAGCCGGGGCATGGTGCCCCAGCACACCCCCTGGCAATCTGTGACTGGCACACAAGGAGGGCTGACCACCCCGTGCCACACCATCCCACCAATACAGAGCACACCCTGCACCACGATCACCATACACCCTTCCCAGGAGTAGTGCCCAACACTGCAGGACACCCCATGCATGCCTCCATCCCCACTGTGACAATGCAACCCTGAGTACCATGCAGCCATGCAAGGCAGCCCCACCATGTGCACCCTTCAGTGGGTGGCAGCAGACAGCAGTGCAAAAATAGCATACACAGTGCCACCCTGCACGTCCCCCCCAAGGTACAGCTGAGAGACCGACCATGCGTCGCCACATGAGGTACCCCACAGGCGACAGGGCATGCCCAGACCCCACCACCAGCAGTACAGCACCCTGCACACCCTCCCAAGGACACATCCCATCCTAGCACTGGCCACAACAGCCAGCACAGACACACACAGTGTTGCATGGAAGCATGCGCCACACAGGATGCAACACAGTGCATGGACAAACACCCACCCATACCCAAGGGCACACCAACAGAGGGACACAGTAGCAGGTCAACCAAGCCACTGGTGTGTGGCCATGGCTGCTGTGTACACACATCCAGCACCCCTACATGGCACAGGTGTGCCAGCCACCCTGCGCAGGCACCATGAAGCTGTATGCCACCAGCATGTGGCGGAGCACAAGTGACAGACACTGGAGCACATCCCCTGCAACAGACACAAGTGACAGCGTGGAGGGGGGACAACAACAGCAGAGGCCACAGTGCCACCGGAGGCAGACATGCACCATACCAGTGATGGGAGGCAACCTGGCATTGTGCCGGGTACAGTTGTTATCCAGCAAGGACAGCCACCACTGACAAGCCAGCAGACCGTGTGTATCACAGACATGCAAGGGTGTCAGCTGCACAGGCCATGGACGGTCTGACAGGGGTGCCATACACACAGTGCATGCACTGTGGACCACTGCACACAGGCATCCAGTGCACAGAGAACAACACACAAACCACAGACAGTGACTGATCCTCCTGCCCACACCGTAGGCAATTCCCTTCCGGACACACACACACACGCCCATGCATGCACCACCCCTGATGCCATGCACACCACTGCAACTGAGCACCTGTAGCCCACTGCAAATCAGAGACCACCACAGTTGTCATAACAAAACAAATGTATTAAAAACAGGTAATCAAAAAAACTATTTACAAGTATGTACAATGGGGGGAAAGGCCACATACAAGGTGGGGGTGGGTATGGGGCAGGGGTGAACATATAGGAGTGGGAAGAAGGGGTGTGAGGGTGGGTCCAGAGGGGGAAGGTGTATTCAGGGGCATGGATGAGCTATCATCTGCCCCAGTCATCCTCTGTGTGGCACCGATGACTCCTATGCCCTCCTCACCCCGTGTTGGTCCATCTGTTGGAGGAGCTCCAGGGTTGCCCTTGCCACCTGTAGCAGCTCCTGCAGTCCCCTTTCGATGGCCTGAAGTCACCATCCACCTAGGATGAGGGAGCAGAGTCAATATGTGTGATTGTCCAGCTCCCTGCAGCCCACCCATTGTGCATGGCATACAGCCATGTGCCACGCCCCTGTGATAGTGTGTGACCACCCACAGTGACCGTGTCCACAAGACCTACCTACCCAGGCACCCACAGCCATGCAGACCACTGCACACACCCACTGCCCATGTCCTGCACAGCACCACTGTGGCTGTACAGTGACTTGGCTATGCGGTGTGAAGGTAGTGGCACAGCCATATACCCAGTGCATGCATGGACCACCATTGACAGACTCCCAGACATGCAGTGCCACTGGACAGTGCTGACTGTAACAAGTTGCGTGCATGGCAGTGGTGTCAATAGATGGTGGCCATGCCCCGCTGCCTGCCCAGTTACACAGCATGCAATAGTAATCATGGATGTAAGGCACTCACCATCATCAGGCTGGTCCCTGCACCTCTGCAGACCTTCACCCCCTCCCGGCCTGCTGGTCCTCCTGGTGGTGCCTCCTCACCCTCACCAGCCTGCGCTCTTCTGGGCCTAAGGTGCAAACATGGAGAGAGGAACATCAGTACAATCTGGTAGCAAAGTCCCCCCACCCCCATGTTTGTGCATTCCCACACAGCTATACCCATCCACCCCCCAACCCGATACCACCACCATGGCCAACACTGGATGCCCACCCATGTGGCAGACACATGCAACTGTGATACCCGTATGGAAGATAACAGTGTATGGATGGGGCACCTACCTAGCTATGACACCGTGCCCCTCCTGGCATGTCCCCGGAGGCAGGCAAGCATGTCTGGGTCCCTGCGCCTGAGGTCCCTGTACCTGTGGCGACACTGCTCTGCCATGCGCCCAATTCCTGTGGCCTCCTCCAGTGCATTAGCCACCTCCTACCAAACTAAACTCCTGGCCCTGTCCAGGGGGGTGCATCACCATATAGAGCCCCAGCATGGGGCTCTACAGTGGCCACCAGATTCATTAATTCCACCTGGCTCCACATAGCTGGCCTTCTCTGATCCATCTCAGCAGATAGTTGGATTCAAAATGGTTCTCGGCAGCATGGTCCCACCACATGCAGATGCTGTGCGGTACAGCGTTGCCATTCCCTATCGCGCTGTCACCGAACAGCGTGATAGTGGTGCACCCATGCCTGATGCATGGCACCTGGGGGCAAAGGTTGAGCACAGGGTCAAGGGTCTCTCATGCATGGACAGCCACAGTGCGATTGGAACCCAATGCATGTAGCATGATTGGGTGCCTGTGTGCCACCTCCTGTAGCAGCCTACAGTGCTGTGGCCCCAGTGCACCTACGGCGCCCCAGTGCCACAGCACCATATATGTGAACAGTGCAGTAGCGCCACTGGCACAATGGTGGCTGTGCCCTGCATTGCCTCCTGCACACTGCACATCAGCAGCATGGCAGACGCCTGCATCATCACCCCAGGCACACGCAGTTAGGTGTGTACTGCGCACGTCACAGAACTGCGCCCTTGGCTGAGCATGTTCAACACAATTGCGCAAAGCGCAACAGCATGATATTCAGCCTGCATATGCAAATCAGCTAATCAGCCATTCAGTGGTGCAGACACTACATTTGCATCCACTTAAAAATGCGCCTCACCTCATTTGCATGCGTTGCACTACAAAACTGTGACATTGGGCTGCACTAGCCATAATCGGTTACTCTAGTCTAGTGTGGACTGTGCTGTTTGGGACATGCATGGGACGGCACAGTCACAAGCAACACCTGTCATTCTCACAGGATGAATAATGACCGATCGTGAGGTGGAGGAAGAGGAACAGAGATGTGGGCGGAAGAGGAGGCCTAACTTCACCAAGGCAGAAACAGATGCCCAGTTTGAGGCCTACCTAGACCAGGAGTCGCTGCTCAGCAGACACCAGGGAACACCACAGGCCTGTGCTGCTGCATGGGAAGAGGTGGCGCGTGCCGTCAACCTGCATGGCAGCCACCAGTGGTCCGTGCAGGAGTGCAAAAAGAAGATGGGCATGGACAGGCAGAGGATTAAGGAGAAGGTGGCTGCCATCAGGGAAGCACGGTCTGCAACCAGTGGGGGACAGCCGGACGTGCAACACCTGACCCCACAAGAAGAGTGGGTTGCTGGCAGCATGCAGCATTGCGCCATCAAGTGTGTTCTGGGTGGCGGATTCCAGACGGGTGGTAGCCCAACACTGCATGGTAGGTCCTGGTCTGTCAATGGGGGAAGGGACAGGGTAGGTCACATACATTAAAGCTACTGTTTTTCCCTTACAGCTCCTGAGTGTCTACATGGGTCAGTGGTGGTGGGCTTCTCCACTGAGGGTAGTAGCATGGAGATAGAGGAGGGCCCATCCACCTCCACAAGCATATGAGTATCAGGGCGACAGTGGGCCTGCCTGGACGTCCGGACTGATGTTGGTGGAGCAGGTGCGGAGGAGGCCCTGCCTATGTCCCAGCGTGCCAGCTTCCATGGATGCCAGCATGCTGAGACTTGGGCTGGTGCCAGATCCATCACTGATAATGATGGAGTTAACATATAGAAACATAGAATTTGACGGCAGATAAGGACTGCTTGGCCCACCCAGTCTGCCCAGTTCCCTACCTGATGGATAAGCTGCAGATCCTAGTGAACCAGCAGCCTACTTCTTCCTACCCCCAACCCCTAGAATTGCCTTATGACTGTCCCATGCATGCTTGAATTCCACCACTGTTTTGACTCCACAACCTCCTCTGAAGGCCGTTCCATACATCCACAACCCTCTGTGAAAAATACTTCCTTAAATTACCTCTGAGCCGCCCCCTTCTATCTTCAAATTGTGCCCCTTGTTCTTGCACACTTCCTTTTTGAAAGATGCTACCCTCTTGGACTTTGTTGATTCCCTTGAGGTACTTGAAAGTTTCTATCATGTCCCCTCTCCTCCTTTTCTCGAGGCTATACATATTAAGCTCCTTAAGTCTGTCTTCATATGTCTTCTGGTGCAGATCCTGCACCATTTTAGTGCCCTCCTCTGGACAGCTTCCATCCTGTCTATGTCTTTCTTGGAATTGGGTCTCCAGAACTGCACAGTACTCAGATGTGGTCTCACCAGCTGTCTGTACAGAGGGATAATAACTTCTTGTTTTCTACTGGTGATGCTTCTCCTATGCATCCCAGTATCCCCCCAGCCCTCCTTGCTGCCTCTCACATTGCTTGCCCACCTTTAGGTCATCTGATATGACTACCCCCAGGTCCCTTTCCATTTTGTTGTTGTTAGTATCTCATCCCCATTGTGTACTCTTCCCTGGGTTTTGTTTCCAGGTGCATTACCTTGCACTTCTTAGCATTGAATCTAAGCTGCCATACATTTGACCATTCCTCTAACCTTGCCAAGTCCCTTCTCATCCTTTCCACCCCACCTTGTGCATCAACTCTGTTGCAGATCTTTGTGTCATCTGCAAGAGAGACATACTTTTCCTTCCAGTCCCTCTGCAATGTCGCTTATAAAGACATTGAAGAGGACCGTCTAATACTGAACCTGCGGTACCCCACTACTAACCCCCTTTTTCAGAGTGGACTCCATTTACTATTACTCTCTGTGTCTATTCTCCAGCCAGTTCTTTACCCAGGCTGTCATCTTGGGACCCACTCCCAGGCTGGCTAACTTGTATATTAATCTTTGTGTGGGACTGTGTCAAATGCCTTGCTAAAGTCTAGGTAGGCCATGTCCACAGCCCCTCCCTGATCAACTACTTTGGTCACCCAGTCAAAGAAATCTATCAGATTTGTCTGGCATGATCTTCCCGCTGTGAATCCATGCTGCCTTGGGTCCTGTGCCCCTCTGGCCTCTAGATACGCAACAATTATTTCCTTCAGAAGTGATTCCATCATTTTCCCTACCACTGAGGTTAAACTAACAGGTCTGTAGTTTCCTGCTTCTGCCTTGCTCCCACTTTTGTGAAGGGGAATCACATCTACCTCCTCCAGTCCTCAGGTACCACCCCATCCTCCCATGATTTGTTAAAGAGGGTAGTCAGTGGTGTCATTAGTTCTACCCTTAGTTCTTTTAGAATTCTGGGATGACTCCCATCAGGCCCCATTGCTTTGTCCACCTTCAGTTTTAAGAGCTCTTTCAGAACCCTTTCTTCTGTAAATGGGCTGGTATCAACTTCTGTATCCAGAGTGTTTCTACTGTTTGTTTTAGGTACCTCCCCCTCTTCCTTATTAAATACTGAGCAAAAACATTTGTTTAGTATCTCTGCCTTTTCACAGTCACCCTCTGCCCACCCTCCCTCCCTTTATTAAGCCTCACTATCCCTCCCTTGGTCTTCCTTCACTCCCTGATGTACCTATAAAGGTTTTATCCCCTTCTTAACTGAGTTGGCTATCTTTTCCTCGGTTTGGGCCTTTGCTGTTCTGACTGCCTTTCCAGCTTCCTTTTGCTTTAACTGATACAGTTCTCTGTCCTGTTCCTTCTGTGATTCCTTGTACTTCCTGAATGCTTTCTTTTCTCTTGAACCTTCACTGCCACTTCCTTTGAGAACCATAGTGGTTTCTTACCTCGTTTCATTTGTTTATTTGCTTCACACAAAGGCTTGTTACCTCTGTGATGGCAGTTTTTATTATTCCTCATTGTTGTTCCACCCCTCCTTCCTGCCCATTTGCTAGTGCATTCCTTAGGCACTCACCCATTTTGGCAAAGTCAGCCCTCCTAAAATCCAGTACCTTTGTCTTTGTATGGCTTGACTCTATTGCTGTGTTTATTGTGAACCATACTGTTCGATGGTCGCTAGTTCCCAGATAGCTACCCACTTCTGCATCTGTGATCCTCTCTTCATCTCCATTTGAGAGAACCAGGTCTAAGATTGCTCCCTCTCGAGTGGGCTCCAACACTAGTTGTCTAAGGCATGATCCCTGTAGGGCATCTAGAATAATCCCACTCTTAGAAGTGGCTGTTGCAACTGCACTCCAGTTAACATCTGGCATATTGAGATCACCCATCAGCAATATCTCCCCTTTATCTGCCATTCTAAGTATACTTTCTATCATTTCCTTGTCCATTTCCTCCCCCTGAGGGGGGGGTCTGTATACAACCCCTGTGCGGTTTGTGGTGCCATTGCCTGCCTCCAAATTGACCCACAGTGCTTCTTCTCCTCCCTGTTTACCCTTTTGTTCTGTTGCTTTGATTTCTTCTCTTATGTAGAGAGCTACTCCTCCTCCTCTTTTACCCTCCCTGTCCCTCCAGTAGATAGTGTATCCTGGTATGTTTATGTCCCAGTCATGGTTCTGTGTGTACCATGTTTCTGTGACTGCCACGATATCCAGATGTTCCTCCTCCATCAAGGCCACTAATTCAGGTAGCTTGTTACCCAGACTATGGGCATGGGTACTCATTGCTCTCCATTTTTTGATGGCTTTACCTTCTGTAGCGGCAACCCCCACTGACCTTTCTACCTTGATCTTTTTCTCATTTAGTACCCTGTTTTGTAGGGGAAGGCTGGGATTTTCCTGCTGCTTATCAGTGCCTCCCCCCTTGACTAGTTTAAAGTCTTGCCAATGAAGCATTTAAACTGATTGCCCAAAAGACTTGTTCCCTTCCTGGACAGATGCAGACCATCCTGCCAGTATAGCCTGGTGTCCCTCCAGGTGGAACCCTAGTCCCCAATGAAGCCAAACCCCTGTGCTCCACACCATTTTTTAACCATTTGTTAAACTGCATGGTGCAAAGTACCCTCGCCTCACCCATGCCACTGACAGGCAGCACCTCTAAGAAGGATACTGTGTGTGCTACTTGTCTTAAGCCCCTCCCCAACTCTACAAAGTCCTTCTGCACTGCTCTAATCTCATGATGAGCCAAGTCATTTGTCCCTAGGTGGACAATGATGTCCAGCTCAGACTCCCATGCAACTGTTCTCGTGATCCTAAGGATGCGCTTCCTGTCCCTCCAAGCCATGGCACCAGGCAGGCACCTTACTTCAGTTTTCCCTGCTCCCCCCAGTTCTATCCCCCTAATAATTGAGTCCCCCACCAGGAGCTGCTTTCTTTCCCTGTGATGCCCTCTGCCTTCTTCCTGAGGGCCTCCCTTGTGACAGTTGTCTGCACCCTCCTTAGTCTCCTCTGCGGGTGCATCCATAGGGGAACTATGCTCCCCCAGAATGGTGTATGAATTGTGGATTGGAACAACTGACTGAGTGTGCCTCTGTTCCACCACCCTTACCCTCCCTGAGCCCACTGTGGTCCAACTGCTGTGCTTTCTTTGCAACCTCTGAGGTAGTGGTGGTGGCTCTAGTGCTCCCAGGATGGGGGAGGTTCCCTTGCCACTGTCCAATGCGGCCTGAAGATGGGAAACTTCCTCCCTCAGGGCAGATAGTTGTCTACAAACAGGGCAGTGATACGTGTGGGCCACAGGATGGCCACACAGCAGGTGACATCACGGGCATGACCGTGGGTGGTGCCACTGTGGAGGCCTGCATGACATCACAGTCCCAGCCTGTGCCTGTCTGCACCAGTGGGGCAGCACTGGTGTGTGTCCAGGACAGTGGGGCTGTTGTGGCCACTGCAGCAGCACCGTTGAGCCCTGGAGAGTGGCAGCCAGAGGGCAGTGTCAGCAGTCGGCCAATGGCCATGGGGGTACAGTGTCAGGGGGCAGCGTTAGTGTACCACCTGTGGACATGCCTAGGCCTGGCCCTGGTGTGCAGTGCCCACCCTCAAGGGGTGCTGACCATTAGGGCCATGAACACCATGAGGGACAGCATGCCAATCAGGCAGATGACCTTTTAAATCAGCACACCCGCATACTCCAAGCATCAGTCAATCAGCAGGTGCAGCTTGTGATGGCGGTGAATGCACTCAGTGTGGCTCTGCACCAGGCAGAGGAGCGGCACAGCAGAGACACCGCTCTGCTCCTGGCAGGGATGGACTGGTTGCAGGAGGATGTGACCGCTGCCATTGACAGGCAGACACAGGCAATGACAGCTGTCATGGCCACAATGGGCACACAGTTATTTGTCCATGTGTAACAGACACTGTGCAGTGCAATGTCCACCTCCCATTCCCGGCATCATGAGACACCCTCCTTGTCGACACCGGGTTCAGCTGTTGGCATCCCGAGCATGCCTGACGCAGGTACGTTCGGTGTGCTGCAGACCCCTGTGCGAGCACGGTTGCGTTCACACAGTGGAACCCCTGGGGGTCCGTCGGTGCCACCCCATGAGGCCATTGTTCAGCCTATCACTGCTGGTGGGTCTCAGTGGGGCTGCCCATGCATCTGTGGCAGCCATGGCACTGTGGTGCATGACTGACCTGTCTCCCAGCATGGCTACTGTCTGATGCTGCCCTTTGTGCATTGTGATGTTCAGCGAGCAATGCACGGGTGTGGTACCCAGCCCTACATTCATGCACATGTTCCAGCTGCACTCCCTCCTGGCTGCTGTCCACTATGGCATGTGCATGATGATGCCTGCATTGCACTGTCTGCCACTGTGCTATGGTGCCCTGCGTCTGACGCATGCACAATGACAGGCACTGGGCGCGGTGGTCTGTGGATGTCTGTGTGGCTAGGGGTGGTGGTCGGGGTCGGCGTGCCTCCTACCCTTTGTGCATGTCTTGTGAGGTGTGTGTGTGTGTGTGTGTGTGTGTGTGTGTGTGACCACATGCCATGTTAGACCTTGCCCATCCCTGGCGGCATGTGCAGTTCCATGCTTGGCCAATTCCCTTAACAACATGCACCCTTGGTGTTTGTCCATGCATGTTTGTGGGTTGTGCCTTTGCCACTGGTGGTTGCACATGGCCCCATGACTTACCTGGGTTGGCTGAAGTGCTCCTCTGTGATGGTGTCTGGTGCAGCTGTGTCAGCCGGATCAGTCTGGGTCCTTTCACCCAAGGGGGGCTGCCCATCACCATCTTCACCAGCATCCTCATTGTCCCCATCGCTGTCCCCCTCTTCGACCTGTACAGCTATCCCACAGTGGTTGGCCATGTTGTGCAGGATGCAACAGGCCAGGAATAGCCTGCAGGCCTTTGAGGGGCTGTACTGTAGGGCACCGCTAGACATGTTCATGCAACAGAAACGTGCCTTCAGCATCCCAAACACCCGCTCAATGACATTGCGTGTGGTGGCATGTGCCTCATTGTAGCGTTGCTGCGATGGGGTTGCAGGCTGCCAGTATGGTGTGAGCAGCCAGGGACGGAGTGGGTATCCACTGTCATCTGTGTGTAGAGGGTGGAAGTTAGTTTGGTGATCAGCGTCACCCTGCCTTGGACTATCTAAACCAATGCCCATGTCACCTCTGACTATGCCCCTCCCAAGCTCCATGTCTTTCTGCATGGTTTGCATACTCACCCACTAAGTGGCCAGTGGGGATGTTCCCACTCTCGAATCTGTGGCACAGTGCTGACTGGTGCCAGATGAAGGCATCATGTGCTCCCCCAGACACTGATTATGTGCCCCCTGGCATCGCACACCATCTGGCAGTTGATGCTTGCATACCACTTCTGATTCATGTATGCGGCCCCTTCGGGGCCAGGTGGTGTGCCGATGGCCACATGGGTGCAGTCTATTGCCCGGAGCATGCCAGGCATACATGCTACCCTGTGGAACTCCTGTATGTTTGCTGTGCGCTCCACCAGTGTGCTGGGGAAAGGGATGTACTCCGCAGCATGTGGCAGCAGTGCGCTGAGGAATTGGGTGAGTTGGCGTGACGCGGCCGACTGGGTTATGACTGTCCTGTCCCCTGTTCGTCTCTGGAAGGTACCCGTGGCAAGCAGGCACATGCAAGCTGTCACTTTTGTTTCCACTGACGGAGCATGGATCTGTCATGTGGGTGCTGCATCACATCACTGCACAGCTCACAGAGCCTCCTCAGAATTGCCCGGTTCAGGTGGTAGTGGCCCACAATCTCGGTATCAGTGTACTGTTCGAAGCTGGTGCAGACTCGGTACTGCCTGTTGGGGGCATACCACCGACGGGCCCTTCCACAGCCATGCCCCCCTGCTGCCTGCCTTCTCACCCCCCTCATGACTGCCTCCATCTGGACCGTGGCACTGGCCATGTCCCTGGCTTGTGTTCCCCCCACTGCAGCTGTTTCTGTGTTCCCCCCACTGTCCTTGCTGCTACTTCCCCTGTACGGGGAACACCTTCCTGTGGTGGTCTCAGTGCTGTGTGGCACTTCCCCCTTTTGCACTGCACTGTGGCTGTGGCTCTCCACACCTTCTCTGTTCCTGGGGGTTCCAAGTCCTCTGTCTCTGTCCTGCCCTGTGTGTGTGCTGCCCGTGTGGCTGGCTATGGTTCAGCAACATGTGCCTTCCCTGTAGTGTTCTTGTGCCTCTCTCTTGTTCCTTTTTATTTTGGCTCATTTCCACTATTGCGCAACTTCTGCTTGCTCCCCTATTGCGCATGGCACATGTTGTTGAATATCGCACTGTGCTATTTATGCATGGTTCCTCCCCCTTCAGTTGCACATGCATTCATTATCATTGCGCTCTTGCACAGTGTGATTTGGGGGGCACATCTACCTCCCACTGAATATTGCAGAATGGTGCATTTTCAGACTTGCGCTGGCGCATCCCTATTGCACATGGCGCAACCCTTTTGAATATCTGGGCCATAGTCTCCAGTGACGCAAACTGATGAGATGTTGTAAATACTTATGTTATATAGAACTTATTTTCTTTTTCTGCTGTTTAAGTCTGTTTATTATTTTCCTGCTTAAGAATAAATTTGAATTATTTTCTGAATCCTGACTATTGACTGGACGCCATTTGTTACTCACATGTACAAACCCCCACCAGCTCCCTGTCCTTCTCCTCCATCTGGGAGGGTGATCTATACACCATCCCCAGCATGACCCTCTTGTTTCTTGCCTTGCTTAAACTGACTCACAAGGTTTCCATATTCCCCTCGCCTCATTCCCCTCCCTTTTGTAAACAGCAACCCCTCCACCCTTGCCAGTTTTCCTGTCCTGTCTATGCAACCTAAAGCCCGGTATTATTAAGTCCTATTCTCTGTTTTGATTTGCCCACATTTCTGTGATGGTGGCAATATCTACCCGCTCCCCCACCAAAAGTGCTTGGAGCTCTGGCATCTTGTTGCCTAGGTGCTTTGCAATAATGGAGACTACTACCCATCCTTTCCCATGATCCCCATCATCTCTAACCCTTTCCTCATACCTTCCACCTGTAAAAGTTTCCTAGTGCACTATATTACTATCTGGGGGGGCCAAGGTCCACTGTTGACCTGAACCTCTGACTGATTGATATGTATTGCCCCCATACTTAGCTTACATCAAAGTTAGATGCCAGAAACTCCTCAGGTTTCTTCTTCGGGACTGCTGTACCAACCTTGCTGAAGTGCAGCCTGTCTTAGGCATACAAGTTATTGTTGCCCATGTCTCCCCCCAATTACTTACCATCCCAAATTCCACAGACACATACCACCCTCTCAATCATTTGCTAAATTCCTTAATTTTTTGCTTAGGATATATATTAGCTTTAGGTACCGGCAATACCTCTGAGAAGGCAACTGACCGCGATACATTACCATACGCCCTTGCCAATTCCCTAAATCTTGCCTTGACCACCTGAAGACTGTTCTCTGTTAAGCCATTAGTGCCAAGATTTACTACCTAGTGGGGCTTCCCCCTCCTGTCACCTGCAGGGTTGATGTGCTTTGCTTTGTGTGCTGTCATCCCCAATGACCATTCCACCCACACTGAGCACTTCCTGCTCCGATTGCCACCCCACCTGATGCCCTTTATGATGGAGTCACCAAATATGGTGACTCTTAATTACATCCCCTCTTTGATGGCTGAACCTTAATTCCCTCTCTGTATCCTTGATTCTATCTCCTTGCACCCCCAGTTTTACCCAGCCATTGGCTTTCTCCAAACCCCCTACATGTACCGCCCCTTCCCTGGAGTTCTTATTGTCACCATGAACCATAGCTACTGTAGTCCCCACCTCCCTCTCTGAAATCCCCACTATAGAATCTCCTTCTGGAGGTTTTGTTAACTCTTCATTTCCCTCCCCCTTTTCTTTTTGCCCATCGACTGCTTTGTCACACCTAATTGCCCCTTGTATCCCCTTTCTGCCTATATTGATGCTTAACTTGCCAGTAAAGTCCCCTTCCCCTACTGAATCATTGTGCCCTGCACTTTGTTCAATGCCCCAGCACCCCTTTTCTCCACTTACAGCTCTTATTGCAGGGTCCCTGCATGCCATCCTCTCCCAGTCTACCCCATCCTTGTCCCATCCCAGTATCTACCTATCCACCATGGCACGAGCCACCTCCTCACTGTGTGTGTCCTTCAGATTTCTTAAGGGAGCCTACCTATTCTGAACTCTACCCATAGTCTCACTGCCATTCCCATTTCTTTAGTCCCCTTCTCCTCCACACTCCTTCACCTACCCACCACCTGCCATCCCCTGTTCCTTCAACCAGCTAGACCATACCCATACCTTGTTCCCTCCTGCCTTGCCTCCTCCTTCTCCACACTCCTTTTCCTACCCACCTTCCACCATCCCCATTTCCTCCAACAACCTGGACTATTTCCCTTCCTGGAAGTGACTCCTGATGCTTCTCAGGGACCATCAACTGGGCAACCACCTTCCCTGTCCTGGGATTGGTACATTCCCTATATAATAACCCATTCTTGATTACCTTTTTAGGGGCACCTTTTCCTGTTTTCCTGCCCACCTGGGAAAAGAAAGTGGTTAAGGTTGTATCCATTTTCTGTTCATTTCGTAAATTATTGTTGTTTAACATCTGTCCCAAATCTGGCTGCACCCCAACATGACTGTCATGCCAATATCTAATCAACCTTCCTATCTCCACTTTGGATTTCCAATCCTTCTCAGGACTCTCCAAAATGTCCTCTTCAAAAGAAAAAATGATCAGTAGCTGTCCTTGTTTAGTCTGTGCCCTGGTTGTGACAGCTACCATAGGTGCCTGTACAGTACGACACTCTATAAAAGATGCAAAGTCTGGGTGGTCATGTCTGATGATAATTGGTACTGGTAAATGGGATACCAGATCCACTTCTACAGTATGTCACGTGTTTGTCCCTGTACAGTCATTTCAAGTGGGGTTGTTGGGTAGTAGTGGGTGTCCCCATGGATACATACAATAGCAGTTCTTTTCACTTGCCTAGTAACATCCATCAGGTTGGAACAAAGCAAAGTCTGGTGACTGCCTGAGTCAATCAGTCCCAGCACTCATGATACCACCTCCACTGGAGCCATGAAGGACCCCCAGTTGGCTTATGCAAGGTTCTCTGGCTCTTTCTTGGTATTGGGGCAATTCCTAATTAAATGTCCCTTTCTTTGGCAACCATGACAAACAATTTCAGACAAGGAGCTCCCCTTTATCTTAGTTCTCCATTCACTTTTAGCAGTCTGTTTAGGAGGAGCAAAGGAAGTATGGTTTCTTACTGGGTTGTTGTTGGTGGTGGTGGTTTCACTTCCTTGGTAACCTCGGGGTCTTGGTGGTCAGGCAGCCAAAAAATCCTCCACCAAGGCAGTAGTTTTTTTCAAGCTTGTGCTCCTGTACCCAAATATGGACTTCCTGAGGCAAAACTTTGATGAATTGTTCAGTGATGATCGCATTCAGTATTTGAGGTATAGATTTACTGTCTGGTTGTAGCCACTTATAGCACAGATCTTTCAACTTGGCTAAGTTTCTCTAGGGGTGACCACAGATTGCATTTTCAGAAATCTGAATCTCTGATGGTACATTTTGGTGTTAATATTGTACTGTCTCAGAATTTCCTGTTTGACATTGTCATAATTCTCGGCATCTCGAGTGTCCATATGGCTGTTTACCAACTGGGCTGGGCCAGTTAGTTGTGAAGCAAACCTGAAGACCCACCTTTCCTTGGGCCACCCACACATTCTGTCAATCCTCTCGAAGGTCGTGAGGTATGCCTCAGTGTCATCAACGTCCTTAAAGTAAGACAGCTTAGTGTCCTTAAGGCCATTCCCTCTGTCTGCTGATCAGGTATGTATGGCTTGTACCACTCACATCATATCTTCCCATTTGGCATTCTGTCTTCAGCAGTAAATTTTTCTCTCCTTGTCCAGTTGAACTTGCTTGATGCATAACCATTTCAGCAGTTCAGCCATGTCCTCAGGAGGCACCTCCTCCAGCACTTAGCAGCTGGCATCCTCCTCATCCTCTTGCCTATCCTTGTCACCCTCTAGTTTGGGTTTGTTTTTTGGCAAGTCTCCCAGATCAGTCCAGGGAGAAGTGTCACTCCCGTTTATTCAGCCATCTTCCTGGTCAGGACACCATTGACCTTCTTCTCCAGTTCTTCCTCTTGGTGCATGTGCCCTCCTTGGATTTTGGGTGATATCTGCTGGACCAACGTCCCCCTAGCCCAGTCTAGACATTGCCAGCAGTTCTCCCACTACTGACTCCCAACCTTGTAGGAGTGTGGGATAAAGGATGGAGACAGCTCAGGATATTTAGTTCAACACACTGGTTTGTGTAATGTTTATTGCTTCACAGACATAAAAATAATAAACTTGAAAAGAAAATTATCCCCAAAAAAATCAGTTTCACTGTGGCGAACTTCCCTCAGTTTCCACTAATGATAACCTTGGCATAGGTATATTCAGGGCCCCTGGAATTCTGCGATTCTGAGGTTGCAGAATTTTCTGCAGAATTTGCATCATGTCCCAGAATGTATACAGTGCCGAAGAATTCACTGTTTTTGGTGATTTTTCATTCAAATAAACTGTTTTTCCATATTGCCAGGTTTTCTTTCCCATCTTGTTTATCCTGAAGTCCCTCCTTTATGCTCAGCATATGATGCCATTGATGACATCACATCATAGTTAACCAATGGCAGGACTGCGTTCTGCCAGAGAAATGAATAAACCAAGCCACAGAAATCAGAAAATGCTGCCGCAGAACACTAGGGGCCCTGGGTATATTCCTCTCTTCTAGACTAATGTTACAGTAACAGACTCACAGTCCTACCTCTGCACTAGTCAGACACTACTGACTTACCCAACCCTCTACCTGTGAGGAGGCAGTCTTTTTATACCCATCCTCTAGGTAATCATGTGCTTCTGATATAACATATCATAACCTTTTTAACCTGGTTCTCTTTTTAATTTACACAAAGTTAAGAACCATAGAAATTATAATAATCTATAAGGTATCATTTTGTGATAACAATCCCCGCTGTAGGCAGAAAACACTTTTAATTCAGGTAAAGCTTCCTCCCGTCCAGCATGATTGACAATAGAGATGCAGCGAATTTAAAATTTGCAGGCAAAGTGAATTCATAGCAACCACTTCACATTATCATAATGCTACGCGAAGTGACCACTAAGAAGAGCTCACTTTGCCTTGTTATTATGACTTTGTGTTCTTATTCCGCTTTAACATGAAGTAAGGCAGAATGACAACAATATAGGCACTTTAGGCAGCCCCCCACACACATCACATGACTTACAGTACTGTAAGTCACATGCTTTAGCTAGGAAGGAAGTGAGTCATACAAGCAGATTCTTTCACTTGCTCCTTTGCAGAGGGAGAAGGAGGAAACATTTTGTGTAGGAGAAGAAAGTTTGCTATTAGTTTCTTTCTTGAGCAAATTTCAGAAAAACCCAAAAGCTTTTTAAAAGCTAATTTTTTTGTTTTTGTTGTACTTTTTGTCAGTTCTTTTTGGTGACCAATTTCTTTGGTTTTTAAGTTTTGTTTTGTGTGTGTGTGACTGTGTTTGTGCGCATGTGTGGGACTCTGTGTGTGCGTGTGTGTGAGACTGTGAGTGTGTGTGAAGTCGCTCATCATGTGATGCATCGGAGAAGGAAGGAGTGTTTTGTGCAATGGACCAGGGACCATCTGTGGCCCATAACCAGAAGGGAGTGTGCATGCATGGGGGTCATCATAGCTGGGTGTCATTGGACTGCTCCAGACTATTTGGTCCTGCCCCCCCAGAACCTGCAGCAGCACCAGCGCCACCAACACATCCACCAAGTCCTACACCACCACCTGTAGCAGCTGCAGAGGCTCCAGCAGCACCACCTCCACAACAGCAGGTGGAGCCCCAGGTGTGTGACAGTGCTGCTGGCACTACATCTGCCCCTCCTGCACCTGGTCCTCCCCGCAGCTCCACAGTTTGGCAGTTTTTCAACTGTGTCAGGGGGACAGCAGTGTTGTGGTGTGTCTGCTTTGTGGTATGCAGGTGTGCTGTGGCCCCCAGGGGACACATCTGGGGACTAGTGGACCAGTGCACACATATGCTGAACCATCACAAGGTGAAGTAGCAGGCTGCCACCAAATGGGCCAGGCCTCCACCTGTAGGCCATTCTGTGGCAGTGGCAGAGGGTGCTGCTGTTATGTGTCACTACAGCAGGAGGTGGGCCACAGCAGCAGCTGCTCCACTACTACCCCCACCACTGCCTCCAGCACCACCCTCACCACCATCACTACCTGGTTTTCCCCCTGCACCAGTGGACCCGGCCACAATGCCTGCAATGCAGACAGACATAGCACTTTTGTGGGCTGCAGTGGAGGAAAGTAATGAGAGGGTAGGTGCAGTCCAGCGCAGGTGGAACAGATAGAGTAACACCAGCTACAGATAGTGTCGATGCTCCATCTACTGCTGCAACATCATGAGACCCCCCATCATCTTTTTTTTCTGCACACCTCCCTGCCATTGCTGTGATGTTTTGCATTTTGTTTATGCATAATAACAGACAAAAGGAAGGCCACACAGTATTAGTTTAAAGGGAAGCAGTCAGCAACAGGAGGTCCCACCTCCTGCAATGCTTACCCTCCTGTTAAGCCTTCTAAGTATGCTGTAGCATTTTTCTCATGCTGCAACGTACTTTATTTTAATAAAGAAAAGTCAGTGACTCAGAAGTATGGTGGATGCTATGGGGGCTCCATTATGTGTAAAGATGCAAGTATTGAAGCACATGGTGCATCTCCGCCGCACCTTTCCTTTACACATAATGGAGCCCCCATAGCATCCGCATCCTTCAGGGTCACTAACTTTTCTTTATTAAAATAAAGTATGTTGCGGCATGAGAAAAACTCTGCAACATACTTAAAAGGCTTAACCTGAGGGTAAGCCTTGCAGGGGGCAGGAGCTCCTGTTGCTGACTGCTTCCCTTTAAATATATACATACACATATATACAGTCACACATGCTCTTTATTGCACTGTTATTATAATCCAGTGCCTCAGTAATGTTTTCTTTCTGTTGTGGGGTGGTTGTGGAAAAGCTGGTGTGAGCAGTGCAAGTATGATGTGCTAAACTGCATGTGTGTAGTCAGTGTTGTTTCCTCTGTGTGTGTGTGTGACATCAGACATTGTGCAGCTTCTTGCAAACATATATTTCTGACTTGTTGCAGTGTTTATGGTATAAAGAATAGCGAGCAGAATAACGTATATTTTAGTGTCACCATCATCAACAGCGGGCTAAGTGATACGATACTTTTTCAAAAGTGTCTGGTCAGAGTGCACCTTGGTCACATACTGCACACATGACTTTAAGGAGAGCATGTGTTTTTTGTGCTATGATCTCCACAGTCATGTGTGCACTGGTGAGCACAGTGACCCAATACCTCTAAAAAAATATCATATCACTTATTCCACTGGGACTGATGGTACAAATAAAATACACATCATATATTCTTTCTTATCTCTATTCCTGAGATACTGCAACAAGTCACATCATATTTACATTTGCATGAAGCTAGACAATGTCTGCACACACAGGAAAGAACACTGATGGCACACATGCAGTTTAGCACAACATACTTGCACTGCTCATTCATGCTTTTTGTGAAACACTTCAAATCACGAGTCTCAACACAAAGTAAACATTATAGAGGCTCCAAAAATATCTATTTTTTGAAACAGACATTAAAGAGATTCACCAAGTTACAGTATTTCACGTGATATATGGGTGCCTTATCTCCAGGGGAATCTTTCTTGCTCCACATTTCCTTACATAGTTCAATACTTTTCTGGCAAAAACACTCATAATTTTGGTAAACCGGGTCCCGGAGGACTACCTGTTCTGAAGAGCCACCCAAGTTCTGCTCCCGCACTCAGCAATGTTATGACATGATGCTAGGGAGAGCGCGGGGACATGCTGCATTATGCTTAAAGTCCAGCAGCTTTCTGAATGTTTCTTTATGTTATAATGGTCAGTTTGTGGTGAAACGTGAGCACGTTTCCACTAACAAGGCTCTTGTGAGTGAAAATGTGCCCACGTTTCACCACAAACTGACCATTAAAACATAAAAAAACATTTGTGAAGCTGCTGGCCATTCAGTATAATGGAGCATGCCCCCACGCTCTCCCTGACATCATATCATTCTTGCTGAGCGCAGTGACGGAACTTGGGTGGCTTTTCAGAATGGGAAGTCCTCCAGTACCCGGTGTACTGAAATTACAAATGTTTTTACCAGAAAAGTATTACAATATGTAAGGACATGTGGAGCAACAAAGATTCCCCTTGAGGCTAGTCACCCATATATTGGGTGCAATACCATAACTATGTAACTTGGTGAATCTCTTTAATGCAGCAGTGCAACAATCTGTTGAAAATTTTGACCCATCATTTTTTATGCTATTTTACATTGCCACTTTACTTACATCCTGATTTGTATGATACTATTCTTTCCAGTATTTGAGTCTGCTTTAGTACTTTTTTTCACGTCCTAAATAATAAAAGGAGCACTCCTTTTAAAAAGGTGTGGACCAGGTCTTCGTCAGTATTTTCTGCTGTTTTTCTCTATCAGTTGTTATATATTACTTCTGTTGTAAAATTAACAATTATGCAGCAGGCAGTGTTTTATGACCTCGCAGAACAATGTTTATTCAAAAATGGCTGCAAATAGTGATGAAAATCTGGTCAGAGCCATATTAGAAGGTGTACTCCTTTTTTTTTTTAGGCATGAGAAAAAGTAGTAAAGCAGACACAAATTACAAAAAGAAGGGTACCATACAAGTCAGGAGGTAACTAGTGGCTGGCAATGTCAAATAGCATAAAAAAGTATAGGTCAAAATTTTCACCACATTGTTTCACTGCTGCTTTAATTTATAATTTAAGTATGACATTATGTGCTCACAATCACAACACCCAAAATGCATCTATCTTGTGTCCAGAAAATTGGCAAGTGCTGAGGAAGTGAAATGGGAGGATTACACCACACACAAAGTCCCCCGGAATTTATTGCACAGTCACTCATACGAGCAGTGGTCACACAGAGTCCCCAGAATCTTTCTGCATCCCCAAAATGCATCTGTCTTGTATCCAGAAAGTTTACATACTCTGTGATGATGATGTATTCATGATGCATAGTGTCTTGCCAAACCGTGTGAAGGAGGGATAACATGACATAAATCCATTCAGTGTTCCATCAGAAATGATGACTGTGGGATCCTCATGCCCCTCCTTTGACTCAGGCTGTGGATATCTATAAGGAGTTCGAACAATATTACAAAGCACTTTATTCACGTATGCCCATTCGCCAACCACAATATAGAGAGGACTCTTATCTAGATAATCTTCCCCTTCCCTCTCTCACTCCCATGTAAAGAGAAAAACTAAGTATACCCTTTACTGAAGCCAATATAATCAAAGTAATTAATGAACTTCCATCAGATAAGGCACCAGGTCCACATGGGAACTCCCCAAATTTTTACAAAAACTTTGCCCCACAGTTAGCCCCTCTGCTATGTGCAGTCTACTTCAGTATGCTCAATGAGGCAGATGTCAACCCCATAATGTTGGAAGCCACAGTTGTTACACTCCCTAAACCAGGTAGGGATTTAACACAAATCTTTAATTATCACCCCATATCTCTTCTTAATACCGACCTTAAAATTCTGGCCAAACTATTAGCTCTTCAAATAGAACAAGTGCTCCCTACACTTATTAGTTCAGATTGAGTAGGGTTTATGAAGGGCAGGCCATTTGTTGACCATCTCTGCCACCTATCCCATATCTTCTCTGGATCCAGGGACTCTCCCCAAGGTACGGCATTGGTCTCCTTGAATGCGGAGAAGGCTTTTGATAGGGTAGATTGGCAGTTTCTATTCAGGACCCTCCACAGATTTAAATTTCTCAAAAAATTTATATCCTGGATTAAAATATAATACTCTACCTGCTCTGCTCGAGTTTTCATTAATGGCTTTCTTTCCCCTAGTTTTCCTCTAGAGGCAGGCACCAGATAAGGGTGTCCATTATCACCCCTATTATTCAATTGATACCTGGAGCCCCTCATAGTCTCTATACAAACTGCTCCAGAGATACATGGTATTCAATTGGGCCAGCTTAATTCTAAAATTGTGGTTTATGCAGATGATATTCTGCTTCACATAACCCAAATTAAACCATCCATTCATAAACTTTTATAACTGATTAAGAAATATAGTTTCTTTTCTAATTACAAGCTAAACACACAAAAAAATCACTGCTTTTCCCACTTAATTCTAAGATATATAAACAGGATGCAATTGACTCAGGACTTAAATGGGCTCCAAAATCTATGAAATATCTGGGGATACACCTCAGCACTAGCATTACTTAGTTACGGAACTTAAATTTGGATGTTTTACACAAAACAGTGCAACAGGACCTAAAAATATGGCAGGATCTTCCCTTAACCCTTTGGGGTCGCGTGAACATAATTAAGATGAACCTCCTCCCATGTATACATAGATACATAGATACATAGACAGTGTCGGCAGATAAGGGCCTATGGCCCACCTAGTCTGCCCATTTGAGCTTGTAAGTTCAGTTTGTTTTTCTAGAAGTCTATTTCCCCTTACCCCTGACCTCTAGAATTCCTTTATGTCTATCCCATGCATTCTTAAATCCCGTGATTGTTTCAGCTCCCACCACTTCCTCTGGCAGGGTGTTCCACTTGTCCACCACCCATTCTGTGAAGAAATTCTTTCTCATGTTTCCTCTGAATCGTCCTCCTCCAACTTCATCCCATGCCCTCTAGTCCTGAAACATCTTTTTCGCTTAAAATAGTGTTTTCCTGCACCCTGTTCCTCCTGTAAGATACTTGTATGTCTCTATCCTATCCCTCTCCCTCCTCTCCTCCAGGAGTACATGTTCAGTTCCTTCAACCTGTCTTCATAGGACTTGTGATGCAACCCATGCACAATCTTTGTTGCCCTCCTCTGAACCTTCTCTACCCTGTCTATGTCCTTACGTGAGGTATGGTCTCCAGAACTGTACACTGTACTCCAGGTGGGGCCTCACTAGTGTCTTGTATAGCGAATTATAACCTCCTTTTCCTGCTGGTGATGCCCTGCCTATACATCCCAGCATCCTATTTGCTTTACCTGATGCCTTGTCACACTGTTTCCCTACCTTGAGGTCATCAGAGATGACAACCCCAAGATCCTTTCCTGCTTGGTGCATGCTATATCCTCACCCCCAACTGATATATTGTGCCAGGGTTTTTGTGCCCCATATGCATTATCTTGCACTTTTGCATTGAATTTCAACTGCCAAACCCTTGACCATTCTTCAAGTTTCTGCAGGTCCTTCTCATTCTGTCTACACCCTCTGGTGTGTCTACTCTGTTACAGAGCTTTGTGTCATCAGTGAACAGTGAAATTCTGCCTTCTAGATCCTGTGCAATGTCACTGATGAAGATGTTGAATAGGACCAGTCCCAGCACTGATCCCTGTGGTACCCCACTGGTCACTCTTCCCTCTGTGGAGTGACAGCCATTTACCACCACCCTCTGTGTCCTGCCACCCAGCCAGTTACCTACCCACCACACTACTGTCCTGCCCACACCCATATTCCCAGTTTGTGTAATAGTCTTCTATGTGGCACAGTGTCAAAGGCCTTGCTGAAGTCCAGATAGGCCATGTCCACTGCCCTCCCTGATCCACCTCCCTAGTCACCCAGTCAAAAATTCAATGAGGTTGGTCTGACATGACCTCCCCTGGTGAAACCATGCTGCCTTGGGCCCTGTAGTCCATTGACAACCAGATGTTCCACCAATCTCCTTCAGTAGTGCTTCCATGATCTTTCCCACTACCGAGGTGAGGCTGACTGGTCTGTAGTTCCTGCTTCCTCTTTGTTCCCACTTTTGTATAAGGGGACTACATCTGCTGTCCTCCAGTCTTTGGGTACCTCCTGTTTCCAATGATTGGCTGAACAGGATAGCCAGAGGTTCAGCCACCACCTCTCTTAGTTCTTTAAGGACCCTGGGTGCACCCCATCTGGCCCCATTGCTTTATCAGCTCTTATTACTTCCAGTTCCTTCAGGACCCTTTCTCGTGTAAAGGGACTTGTGTCCATTTCTGCACCATTCTCACCCTTGTACCCTTCAGACCCATTACCCCCTCTTCCTTAGTAAGACTGAGCAGAAATACCTGTTCAATATGTCAGCTTTACTGTTGTCATCCTCCACGCGCTCCCATCCTCCCCCTTCAGTCTCACTATCCTCCTTTGTCCTTTTCTTTTTTCACTATGTACCTGAAAAGGTTTTGTCCCTTTAACCACTGATTTTGCAATGTGTTCTTCTGTCTGAGCTTTGGCTTCCCTTACTGACTTCCCTGCCTCCCTTTGTTTCTCCTGGTACTTCTCCCTATCCCCTTCTGCCTGTGTCTTTTTGTATTGCCTGAATGCAATCTTTTTGGCTTTCACTTTCTTTGCTACCTCTTTGGAAAACCATAATGGTCTCCTCTTTCTTTTCCTCTTGTATCTTTTACCCTTTCAATCTTCTCAACATTTGGCTCTGCAAAACATGGTTTAAATCTATTCACAATAGTATATCAAATTTTATTTGGAAAGGCAAACCTCCATGATAAGCATACAATAAGTTAGCAGCACCCAAATCCTTAGGAGGCCTCAAACTCCCTAACTTTAATCTCTATCACTGGGTGAGCCATTTGAGCAAGTACCTCCATTGGGAATCTCCCTCTCCTCCACAAGGATCATTGGATTATACCCCTATCTGTCTTATAATAGAAAAACAATTAATACTTGAATCGGGCATTAACACTGCAGCACTACTCTTTTTAAAATTCAAAAATCTACCCTCCAGCCTTCATCACAACCTGGTTGGCCACTCGGTCTATACACACAAACAGTTGAATTCCACCTTAAGATATGACAATGCCCAAGACACCTCGCAATCCATTTTACAAAATCCTAATATCATGTTAGGAGGGAAACCTTTCCCTACATACTGGATTCTGCCCCCAAATTGTATGGCAAAATATTTCCATAACCTCAATCAAACTTGGCTATCTACTACTGAAATATTAATAAAATTCTGTCTTGCTAATAACTGGGCATTTAAAATATTTCAGATACAACATATGCTCAATGAATACTTTGGAACCACAAACCATTAGGGAAATCCCACAAGAATGGATTACCACAGGTAGCATAATGTCCTCAGCCCTACATGCCATCTCATCCCTCTATACCTTGTTGTTCCCATTGATATTCCCTAAAATAGATGGCATCTCTCACTACTGGAACACTTTATATCCAAATTTAAACTCTAGATGGCCTAAAATTTGGGAGGCTTGGCATAATTTCATTACACAAGACCGACTTCGTATTGTGAAAATGCAGTTTCTCAACGAAATGTATTTAACCTGCTACAGACTTCACAAAATGGATAGATTGGAGTCTCCTATTTGTAATAGATGCCTTAAAGTCCCAGGTACCTTTATCATCTATTTTGGGAATGTGCAAATATAGTACCATTTTGGGAATGTGCAAATATAGTACCACTGTGGGATCTGATTAAATCTAAAATGGATCCCCTTTTAGGTCGACAGGCTTATTTTACACCGGAGGTGTGTCTATTAGGGAACTTTATGGCTTTTCTCTTATGGTTAGAAACTACTACATAATGTTGATAGCCATGTCTGTCAAGAAGATAGTCCTAAAACATTGGAAGGATTCTCTCCAACCTACCTATGCAGAATGTCTAAAAGAGCTTCTTTTTAATTTATGAATTGAGAAAATGATGGCCAGTCTCAATAATCGAATGCACATATATAAAAAGAGATGGGAACGTTTATATGTCTTGTACTCTATATGATGAGATATGTTTGACAAACAACCAGCAAACCCTATTTAATTTAATGTAATTAGATAACTCTTGGTAGATTTTCACTGTTGGCATGGGGAGGGGTATATGGCGGGAGGCGGGTGGGGAAGGAGATTTATATAGGTTTTGTTATTTTTATTGCCATGTCTGTAATTGACTTTGTGTCCATTACTGGGAAATATATGTGTAAACCTAATACAATCTGAATAAAAAAAAAAGAAATGATGACCATGAGAGAACTGTTGCTGGTCCAAAGTGTGCTGCGATTCCCACAAATGCAATGAGGTTACCTCAACTACATGGAAGGGTGCTCTTTGTGTGTACACTAATAGTAGCCTTGGTGAGTTGATATAGATATATATTATAGTGGCGTGGTTGCGCCACTATAGTTAGGGTTCAGTGGTCACTTACATACTAAAGTCAAAAGATTGGGTGTTAATAACTTTGGGCCCGTTCAATAGATTTGCCTGAAATTTGGAATGCACTGTGGGGCATGATCTCTTGATTTGCCAAATTGCTTTTCAGTCAGACTTACAGTCCTTGTATACGGAAACGCTGAAAAATACAAAATTATCCATTTTTGGAGTCAGCTTTTGGGATTTGGGACGTTGCCCTGCATGGCCGTTGTATGGTGTGCTGCTCTGTGAGATGGCTCATTTGAAAGAGCTTTGGTGGCCTAACATGCCACTTTTCATTTGGTGAAAACCTTTTAAGGCATTCAAAAGTTATGCCACTTTTAAGTTCCCATTATAAGTCAATGGGAAAATTTATATGCATGTTTTGCGAACCAAGAATGGGGTTCTGGCCATCTCATCCCACCTGGTGATCAAAGAATTTGCAGCCTTGCAGTTCAAGAATGTTTGTCCCTAAGGATTTTTGAAATTCTTTGATTGTGAGGTCCGCCATCTTGTTTTCGATTTTCTGATCGGAAAAACACAAATATCTCGGCTCAGGGGTCACTTGTAAATAAAACTTGGATGGGTTTTACTCAGGAGGCTCCAATCTATTGAGCCATGCCTTTGGAAGTATTCAAATCAGTCCAAAGATAGAGTTTTGAGCTTTTAAAATCTTCGTTCATGGCTCAATAATGATCTTTGATCACGAGCCTGCAAATCTTTGATTGCGAGATTCTTTGATCGTGATTGTGCATCGCGAGCAAGGGACGAGATGACCAGATTTTAAAATAATTTTTTTCAGCCCAGGGGTGTCAGTCAGTGGGTGCTGTCAGTCAGTGGGTGGCTGGGCTAATGCAAAGAGGTGCTCAGAAATTATTTCAGAGCGCCTTTTTTGCATTTGCACTCGTAATAGACATATTCGGCAGCTGGCCGTGGAGGTGAGAGGTGGGCTGTGCCAGTCACCGGCTGGGGGGGTACTGGGTAGGCTGGCATGACTGGGTGGAGGGCCACTAGATTACCAGGTAATGGGAAATGATTATCTATTTTATTATGATGGGGGGCCACTAGAGTGCCAGGGATATGAAGAATAATATTAATTACATACAGATTGGGGTGGCACTAGACTACCAGGGATATAAAAAACAAATATTAATCAAATACACATTGGGGGGGCACTAGACTACCAGGGATAAAATAAACCAATATTAATAAAATACAGATGGGTGGGCCACTAGACTACCAAGGAGGCAGAAATCGTTATACATGTTCTCATGATTGGGGGGTGCTAGACTACCAGGGAAATTAAAAACTTATTTATTTGTATTCAGATGGGGCAGAATGAAGGCCCCTGAGTGAAACCCACCCTCATATAACTTTCTAGGGCACCCCTGGGCTACAAAAATCTATTTTAAAATCTGGCCATCTTGTCCCTCGCTCTTTGTTCATGAGAGAGCAATTTCTTTGATCGCGAGCCTGCAAATTCTTTGATCGCGAGATTCTTTGCGATTGTGCATTGTGAGTGAGGGATGAGATGGCCAGATTAAAAAATAAATTTTCCCAAGCTAGGGGTGTCCTAGAAAGACAAATGAGGGTGGGTTTTACTCAGGGGGCTTTGTTTTGATGAACCATGGTGGAGGTTTACCACAATTCTTTGAATTTTATAAATTAGAACTGTTTAAATTCTTTGTTTGTGAGCCTGCAAGTTCTTTGATCATGAGCCTGCAAATTCTTTGATTGTTAGATTCTGTGATCGCCATCTTTGATCGCGAGGTAGGGACAAGATGGCCAGTTTTTTTATAATGCAATAGATAGGGAAATTTTACCAGTCTTTAAGATTGAATATCTCAGAAATGGTTTGGTCTCTTTACTTGAACTTCAATAGGTGTTTACGGCATGTCCTGTATATGTGAATTTTGGTGTTTACATGTTGGAGACTATTTTTTTTTGCGGAGATATTGCATGACTCACTTTCCATGTTGCAGACAGTGTTTTGGATTCTGCTGGTGGCTTGAAATTGATAGGGTGCCTAGTCTTAGAGTCATGGATGTGATTTTCAGTTGTTGTGTGTGTTAAATGTCAATAGGTGCAGAACTCTGCCACTCTGGTGAATGGATATTTCAAATTTTGACATGTTATACCTCGGACATGGCTTGGTCTTTTTACTTGAAATTTGGAGGATGTTGATGGCATGTCCTGTAGCTGTCAATAGCTGTATTTATGTGTTGGACAATATATTTTTTGTGAAGATATTGTGTGGCACACTTTACATTTTGTGGACAGCATTTTCTATTGCTCTACTAGATTAACACTTGTTTGGTGGCTGGCCTTGCTGTTGTCAATGTACTTTTTAGTCACTAGGTGTGTAATGTGGCCTGACACTTACAAGTTGGTGGCAGCGTGGGGCCCAAAGGGCCCAGTGCTCCCACAGATGTGCACAACATTCTACTTTTCTATTCTTTCTTAAAAAGTAAGGAAATTCTATGCAAAAAAAACTTCATTAATGCATCAGTTAGGGTTCTTCTACAGTGAAAAAAGTGAGGAAATTTGGTTCCACCCATGCACCCCACCCCAGCCGCCCCCCACCAACAGGTATTGGGGTGTGCGTTGGGGTTGTCGCCCTAACTCTCACCCCATTCTCCTACACTGTACCACCTCAGCTTGTACACATGGGATGTGGTAAGAGTTAGGGCTGATGACCACAATGCACACCGCGATACCTGTTGGTGGGGGCAGGCTGGGGTGGGAACCCTAAATTGAATCCCTCACTTTTTCCACTGTAGGAGAACCCTAACTGATGCATTAATGAAGTTTTTACAGAAATATATATATATATATATATATATATATATATATATATATATATATATATATATATATATATATATATATATATATATATATATATATTTGTATTTTATGGGGGGTTGACATATATAGACATGTACTCATTATATTGTTTTATATCACAGGTCACAGATACTGTTGGTGACACATTCCAGTGCTTGATGAGCACTTTTTGTGTTGACATTGGAAATGGAATACTCTCAAGCCAATGATGGTAAGTATTTTTATTGCAGGGGGAGAATATTTGCAGGTAGGTCTCATTAATGGTTTCTTATTTGGTTACTTTTTCACAAATTTCATCTGCATTCTACTCAAGTCTGGTTGGTAATGATGGTCATGGTCATTGATTGAAATGTCTTCTGCATGTTGCATGTCTGCCCCAGCCTGGGTGGGGGGCAGCCTGATGGTGAAGAATTTCTTTGGATAAAGCAAGAATAACACAAGAAAGCATTTGAAGTTTCCTAAAAAAAAGAAATGAAGGACTTATTACAACTTGACTGCAGCAGTAACACATGGGCCTGGATATTCAAAAGGGTTGCACATGGCGCAACAGGTATGTGCCATACACAACCAACCGATGCACCCTGGTGTGATATTCAAAGGGGAAAGTTGCGATGCGCAACTCCTGATGCACCAGAGTGCATTGGTAATGTATGTGGCGCAAGTGCACGGGGCTTGCCCAAATATATGCGGCACATCCCGATATTCAGCCCAGTATGTGCAGCACATATGCTGGCACAACTCCACCTTATGCCACTCAGGGGGGCCTAAAGTTTTGCCTGGTAAAACCAGGAACAAGTCCTGGCCACCCACAGTTGAGCTGCCATATTGCAGGGTGCAACACGGCAGCTGCCAGCCGTGAGTGGCCAACCACCCACCCAGAACACTGTCCACAAGCCCCCAGCCCTGGGAGCATTGTGCCCCCTCGCCCCTCGCCTGATCGTGAGCATAATTAATATAAGCATCCCTGGTGGTCCAGTGGAAACCCCCCCATTGCCCAATCGTGGGCATAGGTGCATATACATTCCTTGGTGGTCCAGTGGAAACACCACCCATTGGCCGATCATGGGCATAAGTACATGTAAATTCCCTGGTGGTCCAGTGGAAACCCCCCCATTGCCCAATCATGGGCAGAAATAGCAAATGAAACCCTAGTGGTCCAGTGGTACCCCCCTCCTCACCTGTCCACTGAGGCCCCTCACCAACCATCACCCCCCCAGTCAATGGTGGGTGGCAGCACCCCACCCGCATGCCGCCTGGATGCCCGTGTGTGGACCAGTGGGTGTACAGTATGGTCTGTATGCCTATTGGTCCACTGTGTAGACCAATGGGCGTGCAGACCATACTGTACTACACAGGCCCGATATGTTAATGAACGTGTTCATTCACAAATCGCAATGGAAATAACAAACAAAACCCTGGTGGTCAGTGGTACCCCCCTCCACCACCCACTGGGTCCACCGCCACCCAGCACACCCCAAGAAAGCAGCGGGTGGCAGCACCCTGCCCACATGCCGCCTGGCCACCCACTGACTGACAGTGTACAGACGGTCTGTACTACACAGGCCTGATATCTGAATGAATGTGTTCGTTCACAAATTGGGCCTGTGTAGTACAGTATGGTTTGCATACCCATTGAGTCATGCAGTGGACCAATAGGTGTACAGACCGTACTGTACGCTGTCAGTTAGCGGGCAGCCGGGTGGCATGCGGGCAGGGTGCTGCCATCTGCTGCTGACTGGGGGGGTGCTGGGTGGTGGGGGACCTCAGCAGGTGGGTGGGGAGGGGGATACCACTGGACTACCAGGGTTTCGTTTACTATTTCCACCCATGATTGTGCATGGGGGGGTTTCCACTGTACCACCAGGGAATCTATATTTACCGATGCCCACGATTGGATGCTGGAGGCCAGCGCACTGGATCACCAGGGTGTTTCTTTCTACTTATGCCCATGATTGGGGGAACTGGAGAGGGGACCATCATGGGACTGCAGGGCGTCGGTCTCCGATGGCTGTAGCCTGGCAGAGCGCCAGGTGCCAGTTGCCGGGATCAGCACACCACATGCAAATGGGGTCATAATGACATGCAAATGGCCCCATTTGCACCTTGCATGCATAGTGGCCTCATTTGCATGCCCAGTGCTGAATATCATGGTTGATGTGCCTAGTGCAACTGCACTTGTGCTGGTGCATCCCCCTGCTCCCATTCTGTCACTTGCACTGGGACAGTGCGTGTGCCCTCAGTGCCATATTCAACGGTGCTGAGCCATGGTGCAAGGCCATTGAATATAGCCTGGTCAATGCCCTGGTGCAGCCCAGTTGCGCTGCACCCAGGCTTGCGCCCCTGCCCGGCACAGTCTGACTATCCAGGCCATTATGTTTAAGCTCTGGCTGTTCCACAGGTATCTGGATTAACACAGGTAGCAAGCTGCCCCACTGCAATCAGTAGATCACAACTTAATTTAGTACCAGGCTGTGTAACAAATGCTGTACACTGTGTCAGTGTCCCTGCATCTCAACTCAAGTTACATTTCAAAACCACATCTTGTCAAGTAACACAACCTGGGTCCAACTTTTTCAACACTGTCATGGCTGCACAACTGCAAATTTGGAATACAGTGCATGATATGTTGCAAAAATATTTTTTGTGATGTACACGTCACCTAGTTTATGAATCCTCAGTTGGATTTGTTGCACTCTTATGACAAAAAAAAAGGAACAGATGAAATAAAATATATATACTTACTAGTATGGATTGGGAATGAATATTCCATAGGTTCCTGTGGACAGTACTGCTGTTGTATCATTGATACTGACTTTCAGTGAAGGAGAGTCATTTGTTGTTAACCTGTAAAAAAACAATATAAGTTTACTGTATGTGTCTGACCATTGCAGCTCAGAAAACAAACAGAAAACAAAACACACAGCTAAATGAAGTTGAATAGCATAAAAAACATTAGTACACATACTCACTTTTGTATTTTTAATAGTAAGAAGCCTTGTGCCTGTGGCTGACGGATGTTGTCTCCTGTTCGACTCCCTCTGCCATGACATGGTCAATGTAATAGAAAACCATTGTCAGAATGACCCTGGTGGGGTGCTGGTGGTCATAGCTGCAGCACATGATGACATTCACTCTGACATCTTTCTGCATCTGGGGGTCTGGTGGTGGTGGCAGTGGCTAACAGCGGTCTTCTGGTGGTGGTCCAGAGGGCACAGAAAGTCATTTCCTGTGCTGGCAGTGGCTAACAGTGGTCTTCTGGTGGTGATCCAGGGTGGCACAGAAAGTCATTCCCTCTGGCAGAAGTGGCTAACAGTGGTCTTATGGTTGTGGTCCGGGGGGCACACAAAGTCACTCCCTCTGGTGGCAGTGGCTATCAGCGGTCTTCTGGTGATGGTCCAGGGGGGCACAGAAAGTCATTCCCTCTGGTGGCAGTGGCTATCAGCGGTCTTCTGGTGATGGTCCAGGGAGGCACAGAAAGTCATTTCCTGTGGTGGCAGTGGCTAATAGCGGTCTTCTGGTGGTGGTAGAGGGGGGCACAGAAAGTCATTCCCTCTGGTGGCAGAGGCTAACAGCGGTCTTCTGGTGGTGGTCCAGGGTGGCACACAAAGTCATTTTCTGTGGTGGCAGTGGCTAATAGTGGTCTTCTGGTGGTGGTATGGGGGACACAGAAAGTCATTCCCTGTGGTGGCAGTGGCTAACAGTGGTCTTCTGGTGGTGATCCAGGGGGCACAGAAAGTCATTCCCTGTGGTGGCAATGGTTAACAGTGGTCTTCTGGTGGTGGGCCAGGGGGTCACAGAAAGTCATTTCCTCTGGCTGCAGTGGCAAACAGCAGTCTTCTGGTGGTGGTCTGGGGGGCACAGAAAGTCATTCCCTGTGGTGGCAGTGGCTAACAGCATTCTTCTGGTGGTGACCCAGGGGGGCACACAAAGTCATTCCCTGTGGGGGCAGTTGCTAACAGTGGTCTTCTGGTGGTGGTCCAGGAGGGCACAGAAAGTCATTCCCTCTGGCAGCAGTGGCTAACAACGGTCTTCTGGTGATGTTCCAAGGGGCACAGGAAGTCATTTCCTGTGGTGGCAGTGGCTAATAGCAGTCTTCTGGTGGTGGTCCGGGGGGCACAGAAAGTAATTCCCTCTGGCAGCAGTGGCTAACAGTGGTTGTATGATGGTGGTCCAGGGGGCACACAATGTCATTCCCTGTGCTGGCAGTGGCTAACAGCAGTCTTCTGGTGGTGGTCCAGTGGGGCACACAAAGTCATTCCTTGTGGTGGCAGTGGCTAACAGTGGTCTTATGGTGGTGTTATGGGGCCAGGATATATTTCACTCTCTCTTACAAATGTGATGTGACATGTGGAATTTGAGTGAGTCACTCTAAGTGGGACACTCATTTAACCTTATGAAAAAGAAAGTATGTATCATGCAACAAATGTGACAGTTTCTTAAAAATGTAAGTTCAAACCTGCCAACATTATCCTCATCATCATCCTCATAAAGAAAGCTGACCTCATAGTCATCTATGTCTGAAGTCTGACCACTAGGAAATTCTTTCTCCATTGTGTTGTCATCTACGTCAGTGGTAGGTCTTTTCATGCTGCCACTGCCAGTGCCACTAGGGTGGTCCATTTCTGTATCACCAAAACCATGACCAGGCCGGAGTACGAATACTGAGGTTGCAGTCTGAGCTGGTATGTGCCTATCATTCATTTTTATGAATGTTAGCAAACTGACATTTGCAAGAGAGAGGTTTGTACAATGATCCTGAACTATTGCACCTGTTGAGCTGAATACCGTCTCAACACTTACACTGGAGTGTGGGCATGTCAGGTACTTCAGTGCCACTGCAGCCAGCTCTTGCCATTCACGGATCTTTTCACTCTAGTATAAAACAGGATCATCAGTTATTGACAGATGCCTGGTTTCAGACAAATATGACTCAACCATTCTCTGTGCTGCACTAAGTCCAGTGGCTGATGCATCATCCTATTCTCAGGAATCATTTATATCACAAGTCCCCACTTGGGACAAAGCCTCCCAAAGTGGGTTAACGCCAACTGCTTTGGATGACAGACTATCTGGAACTGCTGTCCCCTTCCCCTTACAGGAACAGGATATGCTTGACACTTCTCCAGGTTCACCTTCAGCCGGATTATGCTGCTGAGGTTTGCTGACCTTGGCATGTGACTTCTGTGCCCCATGAACCAAGCGCACCAGTTGCCCACTGACATTTTTCACCTGTTCCGGCCCTCCCTCCAGTACTGAGGCAATTCCATGTTTGTATCATGGGTCCAGCATTGTTGCTATTGCAAAGTTGTCACTACTCTGAATGCTCAAGATGTGACGATTCTGGTTGAATACTATCAGCATGTGTTTCAGCAAAATACTGATAGCACTGTCTCTGGCAACATCAAGACCTTGCTGTACATTTACCAATGTCTGCCTCAGCACCCGCAGCAGTGGAATTGATTGGCTAATGGAGGCAGACTCACCACTCACTGTCTGTGTGGCATGTTCAGTCATCATAGACATGGAGGTCCCAGAACTGTCTCGGCTAGTGTTCATGACAAGATATTCTGAGATGGCTTTGTATTGTTCATACAACCGCTCTGCCATGTATAAAGTGGAGTTCCACTGGGTAACAACTTCCAGCTTCAAGCAGTGCTGAGGGAGGCTGTTTCGGATCTGCAACTGCTGAAGTTGGTAATGGGCCTTTATAGATCCTGAAATGTGAGAACAGATACTGTGTGCAACTGTCTACATTTCCTTTACATTAGGGTGCTGCAGAAACTCCTGCACCACAGGATTTAAACAGTGGGCCATGAATGGAATATGAACAAAGCCACCATTTGTGATGCATTTCACCACATTTGATCAATTGTCACTTGCTTTGAACCCAGCTCTCAGGCACAGGGGGTTCAGCTACTTGTAAATTTCCATTAGTACCAAGTCCAACATGTTTTCACCAGTGTGTGAACAGGTCACGTTGTGCATAGCAATCGCTGCATACTGTCGAATTCCTGGAAGATTGCTACCATGACACTCCACCTTACTGCACTGATTATTCACACTACTAACAGCACAAACAACACCCAGCACCTGCGCCCAATGTGCAGTTATACACAAATATGAACTCCCCGCTGTTTTGCCACTTGTCCACATATCCATACCTAAAGGGATGAATGGAGAGGAAGAATGTTGAAGGGCATGACTTACAGAGTCGGACACAGTACGGTACAGCTCGATGACAGCATAGGTCGAAAAATATGTCTTGGATGGAACTTTCCATTTTGGACAGGCATGTGCAGCAAACCACCAGAACCCAGAATTCTCCACAAAGGAGAAGGGCAAAAGATCAATTGCCAACTAGGGTTGTCAGAACCCTCTGAAGTTCTGTGTTCTAGTTCTAGTCTAGAACTTTTGAAAAAGTTCTTGAGTTCTAATCTTTTTTAGAACTTTTTAGAACTTGAACCCTAATTTTTAATTGTGCTGCCAGTAATGAAGATAGTAATGAAATACATGTAAAGGAATAACTGTTTAATATAAAGGGGAGAGAAATGATCATGTGTGACCTTGATAGGAATACAACTAGGTTTATCTATGTTTTCTTCTGTTTGCTAAAGCCAGCAACTTAATACGTAACAAGCCCACCCACCCACCCATATGTTAAAAGTTATCCTGCTGCAGCTGCATCATAGTTCCTTAGTGAAAGAAAAAGGCACATTAGCCATTTATGTACTCAATTATATATACTCATCATCATGAATTATTAGAAAAAATAACTGATATTACCTAATTTCAGCTATTTGCTGCTTTGTGTTTTAAATAAGTAAATCAGAAGTTGCTATGTTTAAAAGAAAGCTTTTATAACAAAGTCAAGCCAAGGTACTGCAGACGCAGCGCATGGAACTGTTGCAAAACATATTATGTCACAACATAGTCAGTCAAGACTTTTGAATAAAAAAAATATGCCAGTCATTGTTGCTGGCAAAAAAAGCATGCAATTTTCTAAGATAATGCATACATATACCAACATTCTTGTTGGCAAATTGAAGTAATACATACAACTTTTTAAGACGATGCATTTTTCCAGCTGATATGTCAATAAAATCTGTATTTCAGTCATATAAATAAAAGAAGTGGTTTACTCACCACATACTAACTTAAGGAACATTTAATGTAGCTGCAGCAGTTGGCATGTGATGTTTAAGGGACAGTGTCTGTCAATCCCATTATGTATCAAATTATCACTACTTGTAAAGTAAAACCACTTTATGATAGGTCACATTCTGTGAGAACTGCTGATGAAGATTTTCTTTTATTTCTGATTCCTTTATTCTTTTTTTAAAGGGGACAGGACACTTGTGCAAGGTGGCAGCAGTTTGCAAAGTATTTAATAAAAAAAAATATATATATATATATATATATATATATATATATTTATACAACACATGTTTTGGGATAAATGACAGGATAAAAAGTAATATCTCAGCCAGATCATGGAGATATCAGTGATATCTTCAAATGTGAAGATATCACTGATATCTCCACATTCCTATACGTCATTGAATTGAAAGTGAAAGTCTGCCACTTTACATTGCCCTGTCTCTTCTGTTTAAAACCTGTCCCCCCCCAAACCACACACACACACACACACACCTCTATTTAGTTGATCCTGCCAATTATTTTTATCTAAAAGTGTAATTTAAGCACTTATCTGGTTGATCCTGCCACTGTGATAGTCAGCCCAGCACATAACTTTCACTTTCCCCCTTCAAAGTAGCGTGGCAGAGTGGTATGAAGATCGACCCGTTAAGACAGTACAGCAGTTATTAATAAAGAGGTCTGCACCCATTTAGGTAAAAAAACTCTGCAATTCTGTATTAGTTTTTGTAAATTGCCGACTATATTCACAAGACAGAGAGAGTGCGAGTCGGCAGCGTCATAGAAGCAGGAGGAAGCGCAATCATGTGTTGCTATAGCAACGGACGCTCGCCTTCCTCCTGCTTCTATAACGCTAACATTCACTCTGTCTTGTGAGCTATGATAGGCAATTTACAAAAACTAATACAAGAATAGCAGAGACTTTACCTAAATGGAGTGCAGACCTTATTAACCTGCCCTATTCATCTAGTCGATCTTCCTTATACCACTCTGTCACGCTACTTTATGAGGGAAAGTGACAGTTATATGCTGGGCTGACTATCACAGTGGCAGGATCGACCAGATAAGTGCTTATATTGATATAGCTAAAATAATGGCATAATCAACCAGATAACATTATTTGTATTTTGAAACTGGCAAAATATACCATATATATATGTTTTTATTTTTGACATGTTATCCCTTGTGTTCTGAGTTGTGGCTGTGTTTTGATTTGTGTTCAGGGAAGGGTTCCATTACAATTCAGCCCAAACATATGTTTGTATAAACAGAATATGACATGGTCTGACTGAAGATATCATATTTATCTTCACTCGAGGCCAATGACATCAAGATATCTCACTCGTGGCTTCGCCACTCGTGAGATATCATGGTATCATTGGCCTCTCGTGAAGATAAATATGATATCTTCAGTCAGGCCATGTCATATCCCCTATTTATACAACACATGTTTTGGGATAAATGACAAGATAAAAAGTAATATCTCAGCCAGGTCATAGAGATATCAGTGATATCTCCACACTCCTATACGTCATACCGAAACTACTGTGCTATGTGGAACTTTCACTTTCTTGTAACTCATGGCTGTCTACGTACATTTACAATAACACATGCTCTGCATAAAAAGAAACAAAACAGCCATTTCAATCTTAACTCTCCACATTTTCATGAAACAAAATGTATCTCCTTAATCCTGCCATTATGCTAGAAAAAAATAATTTTTTAAAAGCTTATCTGGTTGATCCTGCCAATCTGAGCACTTTCACAGTCCCTTTAAACATAACGTAGCCGAGCGCTATTCACACTGATGCCTGTTATATTGATAGTCATTTTCTGCGAGTTATCCTGAGTTCAGAACGACAGAAAATGCTGTGCTTCATACACAGCTAGTACAATTTGTTGAAAAAAAAAGCGTGACTGCACACAGACTGCAGCGACTGATTGACTTTTGAACAGTAAAAGTGCGGTCCTCTGTTGCTAACAACAGAGGCTACGCTTGCCCTCTACTGTTCTAAAGGCTCGAATTCAGTTACTGCACTCTGTATGCAGTAGGCAGCTTTTTTCAACAAATCACACTAAGCTCTGCATAAAGCACCTTTCTGACTTTCTGAACCCAGGATAACTCCTACAAAATGACTTTCAATATAACAAGCATCACTGTGAATAGCGCTCGGCCACACTACATTTACAGGGATGGTGAAAGTGCTCAGAGTGGCAGGATCAACCAGATAAGCATTTAAAATATTATTTTTTTTACAAAATAATAGCAGGATCAACCAGATATTTTCAATAATTTTAAAATGACAGGATCAACCAGATATTTCAAAATAGTACATAATCTGTTGTATAAAATCTGTTATGTTTGGGGGGGCCTGGAGAACTCTGTTGGGGGGGGGCATGGCATAAAAAAACAGATAACTCTTTTAAAAAAATAACCATAAAAACTAGGATACACCAGATATTTTTTCAACAACAAATTACATCTATTCTTTTCACAGCTTTTCTGTAAAGGGGGTTGTATTGCTAGGGCCATCACCTTTATGTCGCCCATTGCACTGAGAAGAGCATTTCATCGGTTGTGTTGGGGGACAAAACATGTGTTGTATAAACAGAATATGACATGGCCTGACTGAAGATATCATATTTATCTTCACCCGAGGCCAGTGACATCAAGATATCTCACTCGTGGCTTCACCACTCGTGAGATATCATCATGTCACTGGCCTCGTGAAGATAAATATGATATCTTCAGTCAGGCCATGTCATATCCTATATATATATATATATATATATATATATATATATATTATATCTATAGTAGGTTCCACAGTGGGCAATCGGTTTAGCCCTCCCATACCATCTGTCTGTCATCATCTTTTTCCTCACTATCCCCAGCCGATCATGAATCTGTAAATGAAAGGACTAAAACAACACCCACCTTTCACCCCAGTACCCATTCCATTTTTCTTCTTCCACCCTCATCTATGCAGTAGCACTCATACTACCCTTACACCATTGTGTTAAAACCAACCCACAACCCTCACTGCCCTCAAGCATGTATTCCATCCTCCTCCCTCACCCAAATGTTTAAACTTCCCCCACACTTAATCATGAACTACCATTCATGTCACCCTTCTCCGTCCCTCACCCATGTTATAACCCACTCCACCAACCATCACCCATGTACTAACAACTATGTGATGTTTCTTCCTCCAGCATCCATGTTAAAACCAACCCCCAACCCTCACCTATGCATTAGCATCTATGCCATCTTTCTCCCTCTTGCATCCATGTTAAACCACCCTCCAGCCCTTTTCCACCCTCCAGCACCCATTCTACCCTCCTCCCGCTCTCAAATGCTAAAACTACCACATTCTTACTCAAGAAAAATGAAACTCTTGCCTCCAAATGAGCCATACTTAACTGTTTCTTAATAAACAACACTTATGTGAAAAACTGTCTTTTCAATTGCTTTCTTCTTATGGAAAACATTCTGTTCAGTCATCTTCATGGAACCAGTAATTTGAGAGTTGTTGCTAATACGCCATGGTCTGTGAAAAACAGAATGTAAAATATGAGCTATTGTGGTATGAGACCTATGCTTACAGAATATGTGCTCAACCATGACATAGGTAAAACTCAAGATGACTCTGTTTCCAGGAAGAGACTTGTAACAGGATGCTGCCCACTGAAATATAACAATACAAAATACAGTTTTTCCCATAATTTTTTATTCAGTAAGATAAGTCACATATGGATCATTTTGGTTTATGGCTAACATTTCTGTAATTGAAAAAATAATAAACAATCTACCTATTAGAACTCATTGTTTTGTCCTCTTTAAAATTGAAAAATAGACCTCCCCCAGTCCCACCCCATACTGATGCACCACAAAGTCACAGAAGGCAAATCCAAAAATATATGTTTGCACTTTAATTATAAGTAATATGATACAGAAACGATTGACATGACAGTGTCCCTTTTATGCCAAATTTGGGCCTGTTCCCACTGATGTTAAAATTGCCCTGTGAATAAAACTTGTTGTCTTTAGACCCTAGCTACAAAACAGTTTGCCATGAAATGGTGAAAGTTTTGTGGGGTGTATAGTCCAAGGTAGTAGACTGAGAAAGAAGAGAGACAACCAAAGTCATCACAGTCTGTAAAAGTTTCCTTTTTGGTGCAGAGAGACTCTGTCCCACACAGTATTTACCGGCCACCACCATCAGAGTTGTCATCACCATCAACATCCACAACATCAACCACTTTAGGATCAGTTTGTATACTCTTGTAGGGATACAAAAATCTTGACTTATTAACTTTAATTAAAGTTAACGTGTGTACATTTTCTGGCAGCAACCTCTTTCTGGTGTCTGTCACAATATTGCCAGCTGTACTAAACATGCGTTCTGAAGAGACACTTGTTGCAGGACAACCAAGATATTTACGGGCTTCATCATACAGCTCTGTCCAAATAGACTTTTTTGATCTCCAGTATTCAAAAGGGCATACATCAATAGGAATAGGCAGTTCTTGCAGGTAACTGTCTACCATGATGGACAGAGACCACTCGGAAGAGGAATCAGCATAAGCTGGTAAGGCAGCAATTTGGGAAAGGTTTTACCACAGATTTAGCTTGCCACTAAGGGTGGAATAAGTGGCAGTTGAGGAACAACTACTGTTAATCTTTGGTGACGTTTCCAGTTCTGTATCCCTTTGTGAAGATGAACCTGCAAGTTGTGGTGATGAAAACCTGAGGGTACTGTTCATGTCTGTGTTTGACTTCTGTGAGTGCAGCAGCTCATCTAGCAACATACATTTGTACTGCTCTATTTCACCTGTTTTTGGAAAATGTATGGCCTTGAACCTGGGATCTAAGAGAGTTGCAAGGATGTAGTGTTTTGATTTCGTCATTGCAACTAATTTGTCATCGGTTTTGAAGCGTTCGCTCATTCTCTTTACAAGATTCCCATGATACAGGCAACATGTTGTCTGAGCTTCAGATCTGTCTTTTTCCATTTGTAGATTTAGAACACTAAGATGATGTGAAATCAGCATTATGAGTGGGATAACCTGACTCACATATGCACCTTCAGAAGACATGTCCCTTGTGACTGTCTCAAAAGGAGCTAGGATGCAACACACTGTCTCCATTAATTTCAACTGCAGCAGAGACAACATAATGTCATCTCCAATAATGTAACTGAAGCAATACTCATGTACAGCTTGCTTTTGTTCCAAGAGGCACTGTAGCATATAAAGAGTTGAGTTCCAATGAGTGGAAATATTTTGAATCAGCTTTTGCTGGGGCAGCTTGTGTTTTTTTTGCAGTCCAGACAGTGTCTGTATAGCCTTGGTTGAATGTGAAAAGTGAGTCACAATTTTTTTGCAAACAGCAATCATACCATCCTCTTGTGTTTCATTGCTGAGAAATCCCATGACAATTAAATCTAAGCAATGTGCAAAGCAAGAAGCATGCATAAATCCTCCATCCTGTACTGCTTTTAAGATGTTGGCTCCATTGTCACTTACTATGAAGCCACATTTTAGACTGTGAGAATAAACCCATTCATCAAGGAGGTCATTTAGTTCCTGCAAAATGTTTTCAGCTGTATGACTTTGCCCAAACTTCTTTATATGCAGCAGCACCATCTTCTGGGGTGTCTTTGTTTTTGAAGAACCACAAGAAAACATGACCCAATGAGCGGTAAGGGACATGTAATCTATGTTTTGAGTGTTGGTCCATATATCTGTTGTGACATGAATAACCTCACCCTCTGCAGTTTTAAGTACAAGCATCACTGTCACTTTTAAAGCCTGATGAATGTTTGGTATTTCAACATAGGAAAAGTACCTTCGATGAGGAACACTGTAATGAGGCTCTGCTAGTTTCAAGAGCTCCCTAAAATCCTCATGATCTACCAAAAAGTATGGGCGAAGGGCTCTAGCTAACAGTTCACCAATTCTGTGAATAAGATGAAGGGTCTTTGGGTGAATTTTAGTAAAGGTATTCTTCCTTTCAAATGCCTGAGACAGTGTTAGCTGCTTACAACATGTCCCTGCTGGTTTATTATACAGCGTGCTTCGATGGGCAAGTGGTCACTGGGATGGTGGACTAGGAACTATACATTCAGTGCCATCACTGGATGTGCAGCTGCTACTAATGGTGCTGTCATTGGTGGTAACAGTGATCCTAGCGCTGGCAGTGGTTCTGTCCACATCAAGTTCAGACAATTCAGTATCCATTTCAGATTCCTGACCCTTCTTACGTACGGTCTGGAAGATGGAGGACATGGGTTTTGGATGATCAAGCAAAACTGAATGCTTTTTCAGATGGCGTTTAAGAGCTGTGGTGCCAAGGCATGACACAACTTTACCATGGCTTACACTCTGTTTACACAGGAAAAAAATTGCTCTGCATGGATCAGTTTTACTGACAGAGAAATAATTCCACACCTCAGATGTGACAGATTTTGTTTGAGTGCTAGGAAGATAGCTAAAGACTGTTTGCATCTTTTCTCCTGTCCTAACAGAACCTGGGACATGCTCCTTGGTGCTAGAAAAGTGGTCAGAATACTCTAATGGATTTTCATTGCTGGCCAACTCAGAAGTGGTGGATTCAATGGATATGTCCTTTTCATTGCCAACAGTGCTGGATGTATTTGCAAGTGCACTACTTTATTCATTGTCAGCAGACTTGCTCATTTCACTTTGTTGAGGAAGTAATGATACGTCACAAGACACAACAGTGTCGGACTGAGACAAAGAGCTACTGTCTGAGTCTGAGTCAGAGAGGGACTCACTGTCACTTGCGTTATTACTGCTAGTGACAGGGATTTTAACAGCATGAACAGCATACCTTATGGTGCCTCTCCATGTGACCCCAGCAGCTGCACAGGTTTTCTTAAAAGGTCCCCCTTTACCACACTTTGTTGTTGCTCTTTTGCTGTTTGTTGAATTTTTATCACATGAATCATTTTGGTTATTTCTGCTAGAACCAGGATTACCACTACCACCAACACCTGTTTCAACACCAGCACCAGATTCTTCATCTATGTTGGTGTCAGCCATAACAGTACCAGTATACTGCAGTGAACACACCCACAACAACACAATTCCTGTGTAAGAAAGGAATGTGATCTGTGATCGCTGGCTACAACTCCAAATTTTTCTTTTGGTTGTATGACACTGTGATGCAGTGGACTGAAAGTAATTGAAGAATATGATGGTTTGCAACTAAAGGATCCCAGGTTTAAGGCTTACAGAATGATTGGGCTGTTGGGCATAGGCATACACATAGCAGTCAAGGGGTGTGCACAGCAGCAAGGTGATGGGCTGACCACAAGAGACGGAGTTACACACACGAACTGAGGAAAGAGATTTTTCTGTGTCTCCTCCCAATGGGGAAATATATTTTTTAGGCTTCTGTCATGTATTTAAGGATAATGCCACCACACAACTGGCCACTGGACTTCACACAGTAACACACACTGGGTAAGGTACAGTGCAGTCAAGGGGCGCACAGCAGCAGAGTGATGGGCTGACCACAACACCTCAGTGACAGGGAAAATGATGGAATCACTTCTGAAGGAAAGAATTGTCGAGTACCTAAAGGCCAGAGGGGCACAGGACCCAAGGCAGCATGGATTCACAGCAGGAAGGTCATGCCAGATGAATCTAATAGATTTCTTTGACTGGGTGACCAAAGTAGTAGATCGGGGAGGGGCTGTGGACATGGCCTACCTAGACTTTAGCAAAGCATTTGACTCAGTCCCACACAAAAGATTAATATACAAGTTAGCCATCCTGGGAGTGAGTCCCAAGATGATAGCCTGGGTAAAGTACTGGCTGGAGAATAGGACACAGAGGGTAATAGTAAAGGGAGTCCACTCTGAAGAAAGGAGGGTTACTAGTGGGGTGCCGCAGGGTTCAGTTTTAGGACCAGTCCTCTTCAATGTCTTTGTAGGCGACATTGCAGAGGGACTGGAAGGAAATGTATGTCTCTTTCCAGATGACACAAAGATCTGCAACAGAGTTGATGCACAAGGTGGGGTGGAAAGGATGAGAAGGGACTTGGCAAGGTTAGAGGAATGGTCAAATGTATGGCAGCTTAGATTTAATGCTAAGAAGTGCAAGGTAATGCACTTGGGAAACAGAAACCCAGGGGAAGAGTACACAATGGGGGTGAGATACTAACAACAACAAAATGGAAAGGGACCTGGGGGTAGCCATATCAGATGACTTAAAGGTGGGCAACCAATGTGAGAGGGCAGTAAGGAGGGCTGGGGGGATACTGGGATGCATAGGGAGAGGCATCACCAGTAGAAAACAGGAAGTTGTTATCCCTCTGTACAGACAACTGGTGAAACCCCATCTGGAGTACTGTGTGCAGTTCTGGAGACCCAGTCTCAGCAAGAACATAGACAAGATGGAAGCTGTCCAGAGGAGGGCAACTAAAATGGTTCAGAGTCTGCACTGGAAGACATATCAAGAGAGACTAAAGGAGCTCAATATGTATAGCCTCTAGGAACGGAGGGAGAGGGGGGGACATGATAGAAACATTCACGTACCTCAAGGGAATCAACAAAGTCCAAGAGGGTAGCATCTTTCAAAAAAAGAGGTGTGCAAGAACAAGGGGGTACAATTTGAAGATAGAGGGGGGGCGGCTCAGAGGTAATGTAAGGAAGTATTTTTTCACAGAAAGGGTTGTGGATGCATGGAACGGCCTTCCGGAGGAGGTTGCGGAGTCAAAAATAGTGATTGAATTGAAACATGCATGGGACAGCCATAAGACAATTCTAGGGGGTTGGGGTAGAAAGAAGTAGGCTGCTGGTTAACTAGTATCTGCAGCTTATCCATTAGGTAGGGAAATGGGCAGACTGGGTGAGCCAAGCAGTCCTTATCTGCCATCAAATTCTATGTTTCTATGTTTAAGAGATGGAGTTACATGTACAACCCAAGGAAAGAGATTTTTCTGTCTCTCCTCCCAAAAGGGAAATATATTTTAGGCTTCTGTCATGTATTTAAGGATAATGCCATCACACAACTGGCCACTGGGCTTCACACGGTTACCCATACTGGGTAAGGTACAGTGCAGTCAAGGGGTGCACAGCAGCAGGGTGATGGGCTGACCACAAGAGACTGAGTTACACACACAAACCAAGGAAAAAGATTTTTCTGTCTCTCCTCCCAACAGGGAAATATATTTTTAGGCTTCTGTCATGTATTTAAGGATAATGCCACCACACAACTGGCCACTGGGCTTCTCTCACGGTAACACACACTGGATAATAATAGGGTACAGTGCAGTCAAATGGCACACAGCAGTAGCAAGTTGACTGTCTGGCCTCCTCACAGAAGATGAAGTGGAGACAAACACAACACCACAGGAGGTTTTTCTTAGGGTGAATGTTTATTGAAGCCCCCCCCAGCACATTCCTGACCGAGACCCCTGTCTTTCAGACAATTTTTCACTTTGTTGTGGGTGGGACTGGGACTAGAAATTAAGTCTTTTCTTGTTTTATTTTTGTGGGCTTAGAGAAGCAACATCAAGTTTCACACAATCAATAAAGTATTTTAACTTCTTTTTTCCCCCTCAAACAAAGGAAAAACCCAAATATGATCTCTTTCTTTCACCCCTGCCCCAGCCAAGGTGATCTCCCTCCTCCCATGAGTGCCACGAGTCACACTAGATATAAGATTTGTGAAGATTAGAACTCAGCAAGCAACCAGAGGATGAGTGGTACTGTGCAGACTAAGCACATCTCACACACCTAAACAGGCCGGCAGCAGTCTGCAAACAAATTAATTCCACCAGCTATTTCAATCCATTTTTCCTCCCGAAAGAGTCCCACTCCATACTGACTTCACTTCAGTCCCAACAAGTTACGCTCTTCGCTCCTTCCTGACCCCTTTCTTTCCTCAGTTCCCCCGACTCCCCCCTTCCTTTTCCCCACCCGCCAGTTAACATTTTTTTGTTCAGTGGCAGTAAGCTTCTAACAAAAAGCCAAGCAGCCACAAGTTCAGAGGACACAGTCACACAACTGAGAGCACACACACACAAGCTGTGGCTCCTTCTCCACTGTGAGACTAAGACTGAATGGCAATGAAAAGGAGGTGCAGATGTGCAGATGATTGCCACTCTGATCCCTCAACTTGCAAGACTCACTAACTCCTCTCAACCACCACCATCTGATCACATAGCAGATGGTCAGGTGGTACACTGTGAGTGAGAGTGAGGTTGCAAGCATGAAAGCTGACAATAGCTGCCCCCCCCGACAGTAACACTCAGGATGGGATGGAAGGGGACAGAGAGGGGAAGGAATTTAGCTGCATTCTTTAGCTGGTGCCAAGATTGGGATTGGGAAAATATGTATACCTTGCAGGGGTTAAACTGCACTGAGAGAAAGTGATATTTCTAACATTGGTTCCTAGTTGCATAATTGCGCAACACTAGAGAAAGGAATGTGTGTGTGGCTGTAAGGAAATTCCTCAGACGCTTTGATCAGTGAGCCTGTAGCTTAATGGTTAGAGCGCTGGAATGGCATACCAGAGATCTGAGGTTCGAATCCCAGTAGGCCACACTTTTCCTTTCTCATTTCCATCCTTGATTTAAAATATGTATACCTTGCAGGGGTTAAACTGCACTGAGAGAAAGTGATATTTCTAACATTGGTTCCTAGTTGCATAATTGCACAACACTAGAGAAAGGAATGTGTGTGTGGCTGTAAGGAAATTCCTCAGACGCTTTGATCAGTGAGCCTGTAGCTTAATGGTTAGAGCTGGAACGGCATACCAGAGATCTGAGGTTCGAATCCCAGTAGGCCACACTTTTCCTTTCTCATTTCCATCCTTGATTTAAAAATATGTATACCTTGCAGGGGTTAAACTGCACTGAGAGAAAATGATATTTCTAACATTGGTTCCTAGTTGCATAATTGCAACACTAGAGAAAGGAATGTGTGTGTGGCTGTAAGGAAATTCCTCAGGCGCTTTGATCAGTGAGCCTGTAGCTTAATGGTTTGAGCGCTGGAGGCATACCAGAGATCTGAGGTTCGAATCCCAGTAGGCCACACTTTCCTTTCTCATTTCATCTTGATTTAAAAATATGTATACCTTGCAGGGGTTAAACTGCACTGAGAGAAAGTGATATTTCTAACATTGGTTCCTAGTTGCATAATTCGCAACACTAGAAAGGTGTGGCTGTAAGGAAATTCCTCAGACACTTTGATCAGTGAGCCTGTAGCTTAATGGTTAGAGCTGGAACAGCATACCAGAGATCTGAGGTTCGAATCCCAGTAGCCACACTTTTCCTTTCTCATTTCCATCCTTGATTTAAAAATATGTATACCTTGCAGGGGTTAAACTGCACTGAGAAAAGTGATATTTCTAACATTGGTTCCTAGTGCATAATTGCAACACTAGAGAAAGGAATGTGTGTGTGGCTGTAAGGAAATTCCTCAGACGCTTTGATCAGTGAGCCTGTAGCTTAATGGTTAGAGCGCTGGAACGGCATACCAGAGATCTGAGGTTCGAATCCCAGTAGGCCACACTTTTCCTTTCTCATTTCCATCCTTGATTTAAAAAAAAAAAAAAAAAAAGATTGGGAATGGGAATGGGACATCGATGATGCCAGCAGAAAGAAAAAGCACAAAAACGTAAGATTTGTTTTGATGATTCAAACCCTATTGCGAACCCTGTAGTGTTCGAGTTCTAAATTAGAACTCAAACACCAGGGTTCGAGGAGGGTTCGAATCTTTCTCGAACTAGTTCTGGCAACCCTATTGCCAACATTTCAGCTACAGCAGCATTAAGTTCATGTGACATTGTATGACTGGGTGGGTACTTCAGCTGATGTAATGTGGGCTGACTTAAATATTTTACATGGGTTGTGATGACAAATGGTTCTGCTCTGCAAATGGTAAGGGGTGGAGTGTGGACGTTTGCTGAACATGGTTGCACAGGTAATGATGACAAACCCACAAATGCAGTTATTTTGCCAGATTTACCAACTGGGGTTGATGTACCACTTGCAATAGACATACTGCATTCACCACCACCACCACCAAAACTGCTACTCTCACCAGCACTAGACAACATTTCAGAACCATTATGCTCCTCCACCTCATCATGCCTGTAGTAATCCTCTGCTCTTATTTCATCTGTACTGCACACATTTAATTTCCTGCTTGATTTAACAATCATGAAAGGGGATAACATACTTGTTATGGTTGATGACGAGAGTGAACGCCCCACTGTGGTATTAGCTGCCATTATGGCAAACCTGGCAGATTGCAACTGACTCATTATTTGCATCTTTCACAAAAAAAAATCCCAAACAAGGGAGTGTGATGTTCTAGTTTTAACATATCCCTGATGCTGCTTATTGGACTCTGTTTTTTTAAGCCATGAAGTGGGGGGTGTGCTACGTGATTTTTCGGGCAGGACACACTTGGACTGCAACTGACCACCATGACTACTTATCATTATTACTGGGTCATCATCATCATCACCACCACCATCAACTGAAACTGGTAAATCACAACTTTTTACAGGGGTGGGTGGGGGGTGGACTAATGCAAACAGACCCAGACACAGCCACCTTGAATTTCTTTTTCTCTGGTTCCCAACTGGAGTCACTTACATCATCCTCATATTCATCAACATCACCCACATCCACATCTTCTGCTTGGATGCTAGCATGTGGACTGCATGTTGCAACCACAGCAACATCATCATCATCATCAGATTCATCATCATCAGCACCACCATCACCTGATATTGTTTCACCACACTGTGAATCACTGCATGGCAAATGTGTGACCTGAACTGTGGTGGAAGAAATGTCACACTGTATGCTGTTGTTGACATGATGATCAGAATCCTCATGTTCAGTTACTGGGATGTTACTGGGAAGTATGACATCATCTACACTGCCACTCACTCTCCACTGCTTCACACTCCACTATATTTTTGGACTCAGTACACTGGTCAGAAGTGGAACTTGAGGCAGCAATACTCATACCACCACCAGCAACTGCACTAACACCACTGGCTGGGACAACATCATCTCCTTCAACTATGAGTGAAGCTACTGATTAGGCTGTTAAAAATATTGCAGGAGAAATACCTTTCCTCACATCAGCAATGCACTTCTGTGTCTCCGAACTACCATGCCCATAGACAATCTTACCACTAGCAGCAGTGTCATGGTGAGAAACAGCTTTGCTTGCATGTCTCTTTGTCAGAATTTTGGGGGATCAACAACAATATTCGAAACAAATTTTGATTTTGAAACGTTCACTCTGGGTGTGGGACTCTGGATGTGAAGCCAAAAAAACAACTGTGGTTTCAGCAACAGATACAGACAAAAAGTCACAAGTTCAACAACACTTTAACTAACCAGTGGTGCTGAAGTCACAAACAATCCAATATGGAAAAGAATAATTTTGCCGGTGGGGGAGTGAACACTGACTGCAGATTTTTACGGCACTGCAAGCAGCAAAACAAACACAAGATACCACAATGGCAGTACAAAATCATGCAGCTGCAGGGGATAGCAAGATCACAGTGCTGCATCTGCAATTACAGTGTGGCACAATAAAGGGTTTATTATCTGATGTCACGCACTGCAAATACACACACAAACACACACACAATTTTTCTATAAGTAATGTGTAGCAAATTGAAAACTTCAGTAATATACCATGTATTTTAAACAACCTGAAATTATGAACTGCTGCACCAGATCCGGACAACCAGCAAAAAATTCAACAATTCCTGACAATATTACTGTGTGTACATTAACACAGTCAGTAATATAACAAAAATATAACCAAAAAAACAAAGAACTCCCTATTTCTCCAACTTAAATCTACCTACACCACAGATACACCCCTCCCCCAAAGCACACTTTCACTGTCTCTTACTACACAGACTCAATGTTGTACATTAACATTCAAAATCCACACACAAACAATAAACACTCAATGATATGAGCACAGGAGGGTTTCCTACAATCGATGAACTAAAGGTTGAACAAAAATAAATTACTCAAAAGGCTTTTTTAACAGCTTTTAGAAGGTTTGAATCACAGAGAGCTCTCAGAGCAGACTGTCTCCAATAGCTTCCTACACACACTACCCCGAACTGAGGCTGTGCAGAACAATATAGAGCCCATGTGGTCTGAAATCCCATAAATCATTGCTAAATTCACCTTTGGAGCTTAAAAACAAGGTGAAGTGAGGCAAAGTACATTGTTCTCAATGCTCTTTGCCTTTAAAATTGGTGGAGTAGTGGTCTGGGAAGGCAGAGTAATGCGAAGACATTGTTTTCAATGGACTTTGAGTTACCCATCATAACGCAAATTACTCCGCTTCTCATTGCGGAGTACTCCGTGAATCCGCTCCACTCTGTGAATCACTTCACGGATCAAATTGAGCCCACTTCGCCCACCACTAATTGACAGTTACATATATATATAAGTGGCCCTAGGGACTGCTGCTGCCCTAAAGGGCTCAGTTCATACTGAAGCTCCCCCCGGTGAGTAGAGAATTCCTGCTCTTTCATGCAGCAAGACCCAGGGAAAATAATGCTAAATTGGGACATTTTTCTCTCTACTACCAAAGTCACCGGTTTCTTTCAAGTACTACATTTCTATTTCTCACATTTTAAAGCTGTTTTCCTTTGATAGGGTAATGCCAGGGCACTTTACGGGATGTTTCTTGGTTTTCCTAGTTTATTATATGTTATCTGCATGTCTTTATGCTTTTTTTATAAAAAGTGTGGGGGGGTTAGGGAGCATTTATTCCTGTCTGCTTGGGACATTTCTGTCCCTATTTTCTGGGTGGCAGTACCAGTACACAGAAGCTACAGAAATGGAAAATACAGTCACCCCAGTCTGGAACTGCGCTAGAAGATGTAAGTATTTAGGAGTGTATAGGGAGAGAGGAAGAGAGTGAAAAGCATAAGGTTTTTACAGGTACTCTCTCTCACTACTATAATTATACAAGGATTATACTTTATTCATTTTAATAGGGTGTTTCCCATAACAAAATAAAAAAATCTCCATCCAAAGTAGTGGCTGTCTGGGGGACTTTCACCGAGTCACTATCAAATTTCTAAAAGGGGTGAGGAGAACAGCGGGAGCAACTTTTCTGCAGTGGTGCTGTCTTTATTGCAACTTTTATACTGTAGCTGCTGAGCAACGGCTCTGGGTTAAAACTACAATAGAAAGGGGGGGGGGGCCTGACCAAAAAGCCATTTCTTTCTGTCATTTGAGTCAAGACTCAGGTAATTAATAAGCCACAGCCCTATATACAAATTATTTTGCTAAATATTATTATAAATAAATTTATATGCACGGAGTGGCAAGGGGGTCATGGGGTACATAAAAGAAACAGGAGATGCCCCTCTGCTTAGAACTATTTGTTCCAGCAAGACTACAGATCTTACAAATGTGCTACTTTTAATGTCTCATATCGGCTAGCAAGATTCTCTACATTTAAGATGTTTAATATACATTTCTATAATTCTAGCAGTTACATTTTCATGTCCAAAGATTTTTCTTTTCTGTTACCATGATTAAACCAGTATTTAACTACAACAGCAATGGGGATTCATTGCCTATTACTATCAATTCTGCACAGAGGTCACCACCATGACTTCCCTGCATGAGGACAGAGTAAGAAACAGAAAATAAAGCAGGATTCTAGGGCAGAGCTGGGGGTGCCCAAGGTGACCAACCTTATGAACTAGAAATGTTAAAGGATAGATTAGTAATAGTAGAACTGTTGCAACAGATTTTCAGAGATAAAGGGCGGTCCTCAGAAGTGGCAGGGGTTTCCTGTCACACCTAGTTATCAGTCTTTAGCATTACAGATTGAATCTCCACTGACAGTAGCCCAAGTTCTGTTTAAAAAAAAAAACTGACAATAGCTCAAATACAGCGCAGAATCCCAAATACTGTTTAAACCTCCCCATACTGTACCATAGAGCAAATTCGGGGCAGTATTTCATATATAGTACAATGGACATAAAACAGGTAAAGCTTTAATTTATCCATCTTGAGCATCAGAGATGAACCTCCAGTAACCCAAATTATGTTTAAACCTCCCCTGATGATAGCTTAAATACAGTGCAGAATCCTAAATATTGTTTAAACCTTTCCCTACTGTACTGTAGCTCAATTCAGTGCAGTATCCCAAATACAGTGCACATAAAACACTTAAAGCTTTAAGTTATCCATCTTGAGCATTACAGACGAAACCCCCACAGACAGTACTCCAAATACAGTTGAGTGAATTCAGCAATCTTTTAAAGATCACTCTGCTCCTTTGTGTTCAGCAAGACCTCTTAAGCTTATCCAGATCCTAACATGTACTCTTTTTCACAATGATTAACTTCCACAGTAATAATTAACACTGCCCCTGTAGTCACCGCTTAAAGATCACCTTGCTCCTTTGTGATCAGCATGAGTTCTTTTATGATCAGCAAGAGCTCTTAATCTTATCCGAATCTTATCCTGCGCTCTTGCTCACAATAATTTATATCTTCAGTACATATGATCCTCCAAGAATTAAATGTATTCAAATCTTAACCTGTACTCTTGTTCCCAATATTTAATATCCACAGTAATATTTTACTCTGCCCCTGTAGCCACCCTCCTCCATTGGTTTATTAAATGCTCGATTACCAATCCATCAATTTTCTTAAAACTTAACTCCAACCAATTACAAGCTGAAGTAACCACAAAGTGCATTTTCTTTTATGCCCACAACTTTGCAGGGCACTCTTTTAGTGCACTTGGGAAATGTTTTGTGGCTAAAACTAATGAAAATAATTGTGTGCAGCAGAAGCCTGGGGATTCTATTGTTACTCCGGAAACAGTACAGAACAATTTCCTAAGAAGAGTTCTGGGTTTACCAAGAGACACACCTGCAGCTGTGGGGAGAATGGAAGCTGGATGGTTACATATTAAATTTGTGAATATGAACAAAATGTTGAATTATTGGCCTAAAATTGTCAGTATGGGTAACTCTTGTCTCCCAAAATGTGCCTTCTTGAGGTAATAGAGGGAGGAGTGAACAGTATTTGGTTTTTAAACTAAGCTGATTGCTTAAACAATTTGACTTAGAAGGACTAAACTCCCCATATGCTCTATGTCAACCCAAGTTATACCATACGTTTGCCCTTCAGAGGATATGTGACCATTTTATGCAAGAGGATCTGATGACATTTACATTGATTAGTTCCCTATCCCTTTAAAACATCTTTAAAATTATCTGGGGGATGGAACCTTACCTCCTGTTATGTGATAAATATAGGCACAGAAAAGCACATCACCATTTCTTTTTTTTTTTTTTTTGTTAATTTATTTTCCTCCCAGTCCCTGGTGGCAGTACTTCCTATTGGATCCCCAGCCCCATCCTCCACTCTCAACACAACCTCCAGCTGTCCAAGGCTTGCCCCCATGGTGGGGCAGTGGGGATCCCTCGACACGTCTCACACAAGGATTCAGTGCTGGAAGTGCATTGCTGCCAGTCGTGGGGGAGGTGCCTTCAGGGACTGACTGCCGTAAAGTGTGCTAGGACCTCTTTTCCTCCAGTTTTTGTTGCCTCAAGCTGAGGATGTGCAATGATGCCCAAGGAGCGGACGCATACACTCCCATATGCATTCCTCTGAATGTCTGCCTTGGCTTCCCCTGCTGTAGCCTCAGAGCACTAGCCCCCAGCCTCCACGAGGAGCCAGCAGTGCACTGAGTGCTGGTGTCCTCCCTCCCTAGAGAAGGAGAGCAGTCCAATGGATGCTCCATCCTTCTCCTCCCCACTAACCCCCAGCTGCCTGTGGTCGTTTCTGAACATGGGTTGCCAGCGTGGCATGAGTTAAGGCATCCAGCACCTCAGCCCTCAGTGCCACTGGGCTGGCTTGCATATTACCTTTTCAGAATGACTGCAGTAAAAGATCTGCAATATGGGTTTGTAAACACATCAAGAGCCCATTGTCAATGTTCCTTTGATGGCTCTGTGGTTCAACATATACTCTTCGAGTGCTCAAAATTCAATAGTCTAAGGGATAAATATATATCATCTATTATTAAGAGAGTTTAGACAAATCCCCAGTATATTGAAAGAGACATAGTACAGCCAAAGCCACTTAAAGGGGACATGGTTAAATGGGATGTCCGCTTAATTGGGATGATCCCCTGGGCACCGATTGTTGGCTAATGTTATCAGTCATGTCACTTAATTGGGATGATTATCTAGTCACAGCTGTAGGAAAAGTTGTTGAAAATGTAATCCGCCTTGTTAAGTGCCAAGCATTTAAGCTGTTTCACATTCCCACCTGCTTAACATCTCTCTGGAGTGTGTTTAGCATCTCTCTGGAGTGTGTTTGGTTTCCAGGATGGCATCTACCTGCAACAACAAAAGATTCAACCTCTCACTGAGTGAGAAAATAAAGGTTATTGAGGCTTTACAGCTGCCCAAGTCCTCTCTCTTAAAAGTTGCTAAGTAAAGCTAAGTGATTTTAATTAAAGTTCAGTGTTTTGCTTTCATCAGTTAAATAAAGAGGTGCATGTTGGAGGGGTGTAAAACTTGGAAAATATAAAAAACCGACCCCAACGCAAAAAGCGATCCTGCCCCAGAACAGAACCCAGCACCCCTTCAACCACTCTACGCACCACAACAAATGACCAGCTCTGCAGCTGACCATCACACTATCTCCCACATACCCTCGCTCCCCTTCTACCCATCATCCAGTGTGGTCCCTCCCCTCCTGCGCATGTGTATACACATACACATCCTGTTGCCGTAGTAGCCTACCCCTGTATCCAGTCACTACCTTGCCAGGTAGCCCAGAACACAGGCACCATGATTGAGTCACCCTTTTTGCAATCACTCAGTCATGGTCACCATGTTTACAGTATACAATTTAATATATATTCTTGGAGTGCCTAAAATGCAAAATTCGAAAGGAGTAATATATCTATTACCCTTTATTAAGGAGTTTAGCTATCCCTGGTAAATTGATAGATATATGTATCATAAGTAGAGACCTGTATTTTTTTTAAATAAGAAATGACAAGAAAATCAAGGTATAAAAAGAAATAAGAACAAGCACATGAAAAAGTAAAAAAAATGGCCTCTTTTTTGGCAAAAACTAAACAAATGCTTGCAGCAGTTGTGTTTAGGCTCCATTGTTACCACCGAGATGGTCAGCAAGTAAGCGACAGTGGAATTGTCAGATTCACAAAACCTTCAAAGACCATAGCATAATGCTGCTTAACACAATGTAGTATACTAGGATTGTGATTTCTAGTGTGTATAAGGTCATTTTGAGGTGTTTTATGGATGTAAATGTGTTAACAAGAAATAAAACTACATTTTCAATAAATAAAAAGAAATTACAAGAACTACCAGAAAAATGATAAAAAATAAAACAAATTTCACAGAGCTCTAATCATAAGGAGTTCTCAGTTAAAGGGACACTGTCAACCTGTTTTTCATCATATTATTTCTAGTTCAAACCCAAAATTTTATGATTGCTTACCCTCTCTAAAATTCTCTGATGCTGCTGTTTGTTTTGTCTGTCTCCTTGCTTAGTAGAACTGAAATGCATGGCAATGTATATTTATAAACAACCTTGTTTTTGTTTACAATCCTGTTTCTGTTCTTACAGCACACTTTCTGAGCATAAGAAACACACCCAAACAGTGCAGTCACTCATAAAGCAGTAGCCTCCTGAACTCCCACTGCATTATGAGGGGCTAGACTATTTTGTGGGTGTTCCCAAGGCCAGGAAAGATGCATTTGGAGTTGATTAAGGAATGTAAACAAACTTGTTTTGGTGTGATAACACCAGTGTGTTGGGCAGTCTGTTTTTTACTTTTTTAAAGAAAATAAGAGTCAGACTCAAACTACCAGCTACATTAACAATCTTTGCAGAATTTTGGCAATCGTAAAATATGTTTTTTTAAACTAGGGACACTTTGAGACCCAAGGGGGTTGACAGTGTCCCTTTAAAATATTAAAGAGCTAGTGGATTGGATAAACTGATCTCTGCTTTTAGTTGTTGTTTTAAATACTGTAGGCTCTAGGTTGTTTTGTATAATAGTGTAAATTTGAGTGACGATTATCTGATTTTTATATTTGCAGAGTTTCCATACTCATGGGAGTGCAAAGCCATTCTCAAAGTGCAGACTGGACGTGATGCAGTGGGGGGAGGAGGGGGTATTGTTGTGCTTATGTAAAGGGAGCTGTCATACTTGCTAGAGTTGTTTTATGTTGCACTTCAGAGAGTGCTAAGTTGTAAAATATCTGGCCTATCTAACAGTTTGTAGGTAATACTTAAAAATAACAAAAGTTGATTCTGCATTTTAAATACACAAACACATTTGCTTTTTTCAAATGCTGAGCCTGTCTTTCTGTCTCTCTCTCTCTGTCTCTCTCTCTCTCTCTCTCTCTCTCTGTCTTTCTGTGCAGCCTTGTTTTAGCTCAAGTACAATTTGTACTGTTCCCGGTTCCTGTGCCTACCCTCCTAATTGCAATCATTGTGCATGTGTCAGTGGTACATAAAGAGTTTTACATTGCATATTTATCTTTTGCCTGCTGCACACTTGTTTTTTAAGTTAAATCTGATGAGCAGTCATCTTCAAATCTATTCAAAGAGAGAGAGAGAGAGCACCTGCTGGTAGGCTTCTGTACAGTGTTGCTTTATGAGAGCTGGAGTGAAGGATGGTGTTGGGTGCTAAGGACAGACAGAGAGGGCACACAGAAAGTACATTTCCAAGGAGACAGTGTCTACAGTACAGTTTTTCCTTTCATTCTGCCAAGTTAAGATGATGTATAGGGAGGGGAAATAACAGAAATCTTGAATGGCACTGTTACTTTACGATTTCATGGGAGTGGCTATGAGATTGTGCTGCCAAACAGAGATGCAGGAAAGAGGGCTGGGTCAGCTATGGGAAAAAGATTTAATCAGAGGAGAAACATTCCGGTGTTCTCTTGTGGGACTAGAAATTTTTTTCATGTGGTTATATTTCAGAGGCGACAGGTACCTCTGACAACAGCAGTTCCACTTACGCTGCCCATGGTTAGTCTGGTGCCATGTTAATATAGCGCTGTTGAAACAGCACATGAATAACCATGCTGCAGAAAGCAATAGTATTTTTACAGTGACTTGGGTTTCTCAGCATACAGGAATAACCACTACCCCTGTCACTGTACACTCTGACAGTGCTGTGTCAAGAAGGCTGCCGGTGTGGTGCCTGGTCGAGCCGCTCCCATGGTGGAGTGGCTAGGGCACCAGCACCTGGTGACATAGGGGACCTGGTGCAGTGGTTCTGTTCCCCTAGGTCCCATACTGTTGCAAATTTTTTTTTTCTAAAAAAGAATTTTCCCTGCTCCAGTGTTTTGGCCCTTTTCCTAAGTCCACCCCTCCCCATGGAGTTAGTTCCATTTAGTCCAGGGTGTGTGGATGTGCTGAGGGCTTAGCCCCCCCCCCAGAAAAAAAGAGATTGTGCTATTTAGTTGACTGGTGTGCACTGTTTCTGTTGTGGTCGGCATTTTTTCCTGACCTTATTTCAGCGCACTCTGTTTTGTCTGCAACATTGTGCTGTGCGCTATTTCAGCCGTGATATTATGACCTCTTGCCAGTTAGTCCTCATCACTGCTGGTCCCCCTTCCAAATCCACAAACCCACTTCAGGGTCCATGAACCCACATCAGGTTCCCCCTACCTTCTGCTGTTATTTTTTCTGATGTTATGCATTATAATGTTGCTACTCTGATGTCCCCAGCCCATCTGACTGCACACTGATAAGCAATCATCTTTCAGTACCACAAGTAAGAAATAAATATGTGAGCAATAAAACATTGTCTGTTCTCCCCCAATCTCTTCAGCCACCTCCACAAGTAAAGATAACCAGTCCTACATTGTTCCATCTTCCTTATTGCTGAGCCCCCCCCCCCCGCATGGCAACTGGCACATTCACTCTGCTTACCTCTGTGGCCAACCTCCATTGCAATGACTGTGCATGATCGCAATCTAACTATATAGCTGTTTATAAAGTCAGATTGGGCACTGTCATTTAAATGACAGTTGGCCGTAGCGTCTTGCGAGAGGAAATATACTATTGGCATCGGGGTCAAGTGGGTTTGCTGATCTGGAGGGGCAGCTGTAGTAAGGAAGACTGGGCACTGTAAGACTGATTATTTTTTCTTACAGGGACAGCTGAGGAGATGGTGGTGAGCACTTGACCTTTGTTTCCATAGAGATCATATACTTATTTTTTACTTACATCACTGAAAGACGATCGTTTATCAGCGTGCAGCTGGATTGACTGAAGCCATCAAAGCAACACATATAGAAAGCATAATGGTAGAAAAAATTAGCAACAGAAAGTGCTAATGCAAAGAATGAAAGGGACAGTATGCTAACAGATTTCATTAATACAAACTGATAAGATGAGCATAAAAAAAAGATTGAATTTACTACAGAGCAAAGAAACAAACACTCCAGAACTAAACAAAACCAGCTGACAGCCTTGTCAGGCAGGAATATCACTTCTTAAACTGAGTTGACAGTGCAGTGTTTTCCCTGCATTCTGTCATTTCCTGCACAGATCTAAATGGAAGCATGTAGCCACAATGATGCAAATAGAGTGAATCCATCACAGCGACACAAGCATAGTGACTGGAAAGTGAGCACCAGGGAGAACATGCTGACATGTCATCCAAAGTGCTGATAGGTGTGTCGACAGGTGCACTGCATAGTCAAGCTATAAAGGTGTGCAGCGGCTGCCAGATTCTGCACAGGTGGAAGGATGCCACTGGAATATGTGCTGAGTGTGAGGGGGAAGGAGCTGCTCATCATCGGTGGGTATGTCTACCAATGGGAGTGGTGCCGGGGAGCTGTAGTATACTGGAAATGCATCAAATACAGTGCCAGCTGGGTGTATGGGGTGAGTCAAGACAGCCAGTGAGGATGACATGACCCTGTCTGACTGATATAACCATGTGACCGACAGTGCCAGTGTGGGAGTGTGTCGGGTGCAAGCAGTGGTAAAGAGTAGGGCACTAGACATGAGTGAGATCAGCCAGTAGTTGGTTGTGGCATGCTGCTTCAGTGTGACCAAAGCTGTTGGAGGCAGCCTGTCTCCTATGGAACTGCTGAAATGGGCTGCACAGAGGGTGAGGAGGGGTGCACAGAGAGTACTGTTCAACCCAGCGAACCTCAGTTAACTAACCATACCGGAGGAGTACTGTGTTACCCAATCAGGTGAGCCCTTCCTGCTCTACTATTCTGGGGGCTATGACACCCACTTCCTACTGTTTAGTACCACCCGCAGTCTGGACTACCTCTACCAGAGCACCTCTTGGTTTGGGGATGGGACCTTTAAATGCTGTCCGTGGCTATTTCAGGAACTCTACACGCTGCGAAGAAGAAGAAGAAGAATCAGCATTTATTAGCGCTTTTCATACACAGTATCCCAAAGTGCTTTTACAAGCAATGCCAGACTAGTAGTGAAGTGACTGAATGTGTGGTGGCAGCCATATCGCACATCATCACCCACACACAGCCTGGATAATTGCATGAACTGGTTTATGGGAAGGGGAATGTTGGCCAGGATACCAGGAATGTTCCCTGCACTTTTGCAAAGAGTGCCATGGGTTCTTTTACTTCCACCTGGACACCCACCAGGACAGGCAGAAGGGACCTTGGTTTAACATCTCATCTGAAGGACAACACACCCCAGCAGTATAACACCCCCCAATACTGCACTCAGATGCCAGCGATTTTTAGGTGCAAGTCCAATCCCGGTGTGGGACAAGAACCCATAATTTTCTGGTTCAGAGGCGGATGTGCTACCAACTGAGCCACACTGACACCTAAGGTATCCAACATGTTGCCAGCAGTATATGTCTTGATGACCAAGATGACAGTGGGTGCATACATGGTGGTGTTCCTGAAAATCATGGTGCTGTGCCCTGTTAGTGAGCCATGGTGCAAGATCATCAACTTTAAGATGGCAGTCTATAAGGCACTATGGACTGTGTTCCCACAGCTGGACATCCAAGGCTGCTTCCCCCCCATGTCAATGTTTGTGGCACCAGCTACAACAGCATGGTGATGTCATGTGGATGTATGTAATGGATGAGCAGTTTGCCATGCATATGCACATGATGCCTGCTTTGGCATTTGTGTCCTCAGACGATGTGTGTGCTGCCTATGAAGAAATGCGGAGCTTGGAGTTATTCATGCAGCATGAGGAGGTGCTGGGACTGGTCCTCAATTATTTTGATGATACCTGGTGCGGGAAATCGGTCCAGATTGGGCATCACTGTAAGCCTCAGTTCCTGATGGACGTGTGGAACTGATATTCTGCCATTCAGGAGGGGATGCCCCTTGCACGAACCTGATTGAAGGGTGGTATATGGCATTCAATTCTCTGCTGGGCAACATGCATATGACACTGTGGAACTTCTCTGATGTGTTGAAGGGGGAGCAGCATGTCATAGAGGTGAAGATGCAGCAGGTGGTGTCCAGCAATGCTGTCAGCAGCTCCCGAAAAAGATGGAGGGACAGTGCTCAGCACCTAGTGGACATCATTGGACAGTACGGTTACAGTGCCAGAGGAACTACCTGATGGGCCTTGTGGTCAACATCAAACTAAAGGCCTGATGGACTTGGGGGGGTAACTGATTGGGTACTATTGCGTTAATGTGTGCACTATATGGTGGTGGAACGATACTGGCTCGCTGTCTGTGCAGTGTGTGCTGTACTTACAGTCATTACACAACACTTCAGCAATGCGCATGTGCCCTCCATCTTTGGTGTGCTCTTCTTTTTGTGTTCTCTGCATGATCACCCAGTCCTCCACTGTCTGTGCACCATGGGGTGGGTTGTTTTCCACATAGGGGGATTCGTGGGCCAGGGCAGTGTGCATTCGCTACTGTGGCCTCGCTGTGTCGTGCAGTACCTCACTGTGCTGGTCACCGTTGTAGTGTCTGTCAGGTTTCTGGGCATCAGTGTTGATGTGTCACTGTAATGGATGTCAGCAGCAATGTTGTCACTCTGCTGTAGTGGAGCTGATCTAAACATCTGCCTGAAACTCACATTGTGCCGGCCAGCTATGTTGCGACTCTTGTAAGCAAGCAGTTTGCATTAAAAAAAGACAACCAATATCACAACTGTTTCATAGCAGTTTATTTTTATTCTCGCATATCCACATGCCATTTAAGAATATAAAATGAAATTGTCTAAATCCACTAACTCTTTTAATTTGGAGCGGCTTCTTTTGCATATTTGGCACTTTACACTATTAAAAATGGTAACTAATGTATTTACATTGTGCTGCCTAAAAATTATATTTACATGTATAATTGCTGAATATATAGTAAATTGATGCATGAGGTCCAAGAGAAAGAGAATAGAGCTGCACAGCAAGGCCCGATGGCCGCAATTCTGAGAAAAACAGAGGCTCCTGTAAGTCAAGACATGCCCTGGTGAGGCAACAGTGAAACTGAGGATTTGAAGAGACAAATAAAAGAACTGACCAAACAGGTAGCTGTGCTGCAGACAACAGGTGAATGAAATCAGTTAGAGACTACTCTATGCTCAGGGGGGCAGAAATACAGCACGGGGTCATAGTGTCGCAAGACATTATGCCACATGGCAAAATCACGCTGCCAATACAGGCGCAATGTGTGTGCCATGTGAGCATAATTCTTTTTGTGGGGGTCTGCCCCATCCCCCCAACTAAAGATTCTCAACTCCGGGGTCCAAGTCAGGGGCGCACAAACTGTGAGGAAAAATAAAATGTCTGGGACCAGGAATCAAACCCGTCTCAGACACAGCCCCTGGTTCCTGCTGCTGTGGCCCAGTCAGTGATCCAAGCAGCTGCTTGGCGAATCCTACTCCCAGCAGAGGTCTTATCCTCTCCCTGAGATGAAATAGTGCAGACCATACAGCATTATATACGGTATGGCACCATTCACTGTCCTGGACAGCGCTCTTCGGTTAACAGTCAATGTTGTACACTATTAAACGATGATATTATGACCCAGTAGGTAGAAATACTACACTGGCTGGAAGTCCAGCTGCCAGAGCCTGAGAAAATAAATACTACCTGTAGCGGTGGATTTTTCTGTTAGTGTGGTGAAGATGGGTACCGGAGGCAGTATTACAAAAGGCCTGAAAATTCTGATCTGGTAGTGCAGAAGTTATTGAAAGTGAAGCATATGTTGGAGAAATGCCAGTGGGACCCAGTGAAGGAGCCAACTGGGGTCCTGGACCAAACATGCTGTATGAAACAGATGCAACCTGTTAAAGTTACTGGCCCCAAGATTCCCCCAGGATTAATCAGACTGTCTGCTAGGGTTCCAGCCAAGATTGAAAGGGTGGATTGTACTGTGCTACTTGATAGTGGTGCCCAGACGACTGTTGTGTTTGAATATTAGTACCAGAAATATTTCAGTCACATGCCTTTGAAACCTTTGAAAGGACTAGCTGTCTGGGGAGTGAGTGACCAGCCTTACTCGTATCAGGGATACATTGTTATTCACATCAAATTTCTCCAAAGTGTGGTTGGAGTCCAGGCCCCTATAGAAGCACTTGCCTTGGTGTGCCCTAATACTGGGATGGAAGAAGGGACCCCCATATTGATTGGGACCAACACAACATATTTCAGAGACTGGCTCAGCTATGCCAAGAGATGAAGGGCCCACAGTCCATACATAGTCTACCAATACACCCCTGGATCTGATGTGTCTATATGAAGGGGCCTGCTTCCAGTAAGTCAGACTGTGAAGATGAGTGAGTGGGTGTGATTCACAGATGAGATGCCCGCCCTTTGGTTTTCAATCAGTCAATCAATCAATCAAAATTATTTACCCAGGTGATCACCATTGAGCAAGTTCATTTACAAGGTGGACCTGCAGTTTGCAAGGACGAGGGTACAGAATAGAGTACAAGTAAAATATACATAAAACAACAGTAGCAAGACGTATACAACAAAATATATACAGTGTAGAAATAAAGGTAAATAATATATACAGAGAGGCCTTTATAATCCTATCCATCAATAACATGTTCATAGCCTGTAAAGGAGTCCCTGGAATATGGAAAAGCGCATGCATAGGAGGCAGGGACACTGGCAGAAAGATTCTGGGATACTAAGCAGGTGGTATCAGGGCATAAGAGTGGGCGATGGGGGGGGTGTTGCAATGAGTACGTAGTACCGGTGGGACTGGAATGGACTGAGGTGAACTGGTAGTACCAGTGGGACTAGAATGGACTGAGGGGAGAGGAAGTAATCTTGGTAAGGAAACACTTAGTTTGAACGGGAAGGACTTAGATTGAGTGGAAACATCAGCTGGACAACTAGGAATGGTGGAAACAGTTACAGAGCTCCACAAATGTTTTGGCATACTGGGTCTTGAACATAGCAAGACTAACAGAGGAGCTAAGTCTCAGCGATTTCTGTATCCTATTCCAAAGTGTGGACAGGACAAAGCTTATGGCTGCTCTTCCAAAGTGGGTACCGACCCTAGGTACTTTCAGGGAAACCAGCGAGTGACCTCTCAAGGCATAATTCCCAATCAGGCTTAGTGGGAGACAGTCAGCAATGTATTGCGGGAGTTTGTTGGTGATGGCTCGGAGTGTCCAGAGGGCTGCATCTCTATACCGCCTGAGTTGAAGGGAGGGCCAATCCACAGCTGCATATAATGAACAGTGGTGGGTGGAAAAGGGGAGGCCTGTTATAAATCTCAGAGCTCTATGATACAGTACATACAATTTAGCAAGGTGTGAGGCTGGGCACTGGCCATATATGAAGTCAGCATTGTTAATTAGTGAGAGGAACGTGGATTGGATGAGCTGTCTGTTGGCGTCTGCGGTCAAGAGGCGATTTATTCTGAAGAAGAGTCCAAGCCTCTGCTCAGCTTTTTCAGTAGTTCTTCTATATGTTCCACAAAGAAGAGTTTATTGTCTATCCAGACACCCAAATACTTGAATTTCAGTACGTATTCAAGATGTTCACCTAGTAAGGTGGAGATAGAAGGTAATGGACCAACAGCGTCAGAATATGCCCCCTGGCCAGTTGGTGAGAATAGCATTGCCTTGGTTTTCTTGGCATTAAGTAGTAGTCTTTTACTGAGGAGCTGGTGCTGCAGGATGTTAAAGTCAGTTTGCAAGTCGCCACAGGCAGCTTCAGGAGGTTCATGGCTTACATACAGCACCGTGTCATCAGCAAACAGGTGAATGCTTGCTTCCTTGATGCCTACATCCAGGCTGTTGATATAGACAGCAAACAGTAATGATCCCAATATGGACCCCTGAGGGACACCTCTTTTTATCAGTTTAAGTGAAGAAAGCTCCCCTTCAGCCTTGATTTGTTGTTGCCTACCAGAGAGGTAGTCATGGAACCAACACAAGGAGATTTGGTCTAGGCCTATTGTTTGTAAAGTGGAGAGGAGCAAACAGTGGTCGACGGTGTCAAAGGCCTTACTGAGATCCAGGAAAACTGCACAGATAAAGTTTTTGTTGTCTAAGTCCCATTGCCAGTCGTTAGTTACTTTTCCCAGGGCCGTAATGGTACTGTGCTTTGCTCTGAAGCCTGACTGTATAGGGTTTAGTAAGTTTGAGTTGTCTATGAAAGATCTCAGCTGGGTATCCACAATTTTTTCTAGGAGCTTGGAGAGTATGGGGAGGAGGGAGATCGGTCTATAGTTATTTAGGTCACAGGGATCCTCTGATTTAAACAGGGGGATGACGTGAGCAACTTTCCATAACTGAGGGAGGGAATCTTGCGATAGGGACAGGTTGAATAAGTGAGAGATAGGTGCGGCAAGGATGTGATAAGCATTTTTCATGTAATATGGGTCGAAGAAGTCAGCCCCAGCACTTTTTTTAGTCTCCAATTTTAGGTGAAGATCTTCAACTCCCTTTATGGAGGTGGGTAAGAATGAGAAGGTTATGATATTGTTACTCAGTTCCGGGAGCTTAGTGTTGATCTGTGGGTGTAGTCTGCTTACTTGATTTACTTGGTTTCAAAGGACAAAAGAAGACTACTGCCCATCGAGATTGTCCCCCAACACATTGGTGGGATAATTATACCTTGAAGTTGTTAGACTCGAGCCAACAATCCAGCCCCTTTTTGAAGACTGTATTAGAGCTACTGTTAACTAAGTATTATGGAAGGAGATTCCACAGTTTGGGAGTTCTTACTGTAAAGTAGTTTAACCTTTTTGTTGTTTTAGCTTTAGATACAAATATCTGGTTGTTGTGATACCGTGGGGAAGTCAGCTGGAAGAGAATGCAAGCCACAGTGGTGCATTAACTCCTGAGAATTCTTGATTTTGTACAATAGGAGAGGGTCACCTCTAGTACGTCTTGTGCATAGTGAGTGTAACCTGTAACTCTTAATCTTCCTCGTAGTCAAGTCCGGATAAATAAGGGACCATTCTTGTGGCTCTCCTCTGCACCCTCTCAACCCTGTCAATGTCCCGCCCCAGGTAGGGACTCCAGCAGGGGGATCCATAGTCCAGATGGGGCCTGACATAAGCTCTGTACAAGGGGATTATGCATTCCTGTGTCCTAGACACAAATGAACGTTGGATTCGAGTGAGCAAGGTGTTAGATTTCCTAGCTATCATCCTGCAATGAACACTAGAGGATAGTTTATTATTAATGGTTACCCCGAGATCACATTCTAATGGTGACACATGAAGGGCCACACTGTTCAGAAAATAAGTCTGCCTAGGGTTGTTCTTACCAAAGTGTACAACATGATACTTGTCTGAGTTGAGTGTCATTTTGTTTGAAACTGCCCATTCTTCGATGGATTTTAAGTTATTCCTCATAGTTTCTCTGTTTGTCGATGTAAGAACAGAGCCACACAGCTTGGTGTCATCAGCAAATTTTGAGAGAACATTTTCAGGGCTAGCCTGCAGATCACTAATAAAGATGTTAAACAGGGTGGGTCCCAACACAGACCCTGTGGGACCCCACTGGTCACACTCAGTGGGTGGGAAAGTGAGCCATTAATTCTGACTTGCTGATATCTTCCATTCAACCAACCTGACACCCAGTTGATTATGTAGTAAGAGAATCCCATATCATTAATTTTGTCAAGTAGGATGTCATGAGGGACTTTGTCAAATGCTCTACTATAGTCGAGAAGTATCACATCCATAGGGATGCCATTATCCAATGCCGTACTGACATGATTATAAAAGGAAACCAAATTAGTAGTACAGAAGTATCCCTGTCTAAAGCCATGTTGTGTAGTGTCAGTCAAGTTACCCCCAATAGATTCATGCTCTAGTAGATTCTTAATAAATTTCTCCATGATCTTGCTTATAACAGAAGTCAGACTTATTGGATGGTAATTTTCTGGTCTAGCATGGTTACCCTTCTTAAAGATTGGGACTACAGTAGCCATTGTCCAGTCCTGAGGGATAATTCCCTCATATAAGGATTTGTTGAATATAATTGAGAGTGGTTTAGTAATAGCAGCTGCTGTCTCTATTAGAAATCGGGGGCTGATGTTATCAGGACCTGGACTGGAATTAGGTTTTAGAGATAAATTGTTTTTAGTGTATCATCCTCGGTGATGATGTAAGAGGGGGTAACATTGTTCGCAGGTTTGAACTCATTTAGAACCTTTATTGGTAAACACTGAGCAGAATTGCTTGTTAAATGTGTCTGCCATATCTCTGTCTGTAGATATAATTGTGTCATGTATGCATAGGGGCCCCATGTGTCTATTATTTATCTTTTATTATTAAGGTAGGAAAATAGTGATTTATAGTTGTTTTCAGACAGGCCAGATGAAACTCAAGTTTCTTTTTAGATTGCAGAATAGCTTGTTTTAGTGATTTTAGAGTTTCCTGTATTGAGTGAACAATAATTTCTGGTGTCACCTTACTGTTTTAACTCGTGCAAATAGCCTCTGCTTCTTCTTAATTAGAACTTTGATAGTTTTGTTAAACCACGGGGGTATTTTCCCCTTTTTATTATATTTTTTTGTTGTAGGAACATATAATTTTTCTGAGTTATAAATGGAAGTTTTAAAAAAGCCCCAGGATTCTTCCATGGTAAGAGAGGATAGTGCTGTATCCCAAGGAATTGAGTTTAATTGGTTATTAATAGCATTGAAATTAGCTTTTTTATAGTTTTTCAATTCGGTACAGTTGGTGATATGATGACAAAATGACAGTGTAAGGGAAATGGTGTAGTGATCACTTGATCCTAGTGGGACACCAATTATAACTTTGGATATTAAGTTCCCTATATTAGTAATAACCAAGTCCAGCATATTGTCACCCTCGTGTTGGTTCTGTAACGATTTGTTCAAGGCCCATATCAACCACTTAGTGATTAAGTTCTTTCTCGGCTGCGTACTTCCAGTTAAAGAATACCAATTTATAGTAGGCAGGTTGAAATCACCCAGTATAAGGATTTTTTTAGAGGCCATATCTAAGATTTCATTATTTAAGCAAGTAGAATATTCTTTATTTGATGTCGGGGACCTGTAGCATGTCCCTACCATCAGCTGTGAGTATCCCTTGAACTAGATGTTAACCCAGATTGATTCAGTATCGCTTGTTGAGAGGAGTTGAAATGAGGATATGTCGTCTCTAACATATAGACATACCCCCCCCCCATTTGTCCCTGGAGGTCCTTATGATACAGTTTATACCCTGGGATGTGCTGGATCCAAGAAGTATCAGGGTCCCACCAAGTTTCTGTAATGGAGATGAGTCCATATTTATTCAGTTGACACATAGCTTCTAATTCAGCCATTTTAACCTGATTTAAAGATCTAGCATTTAAACTGAGTACCTCACACTCAGAAATGTCCGTAGTAGGTTTCTTTAGAGAACAGGATCTTCTGTCACTGATCTCTCCCCCGGGTTTTAGTTTAAAAGTTTGTTTATGGCTGTTGTAAAGCTTTTGCCCAGGAGTGAACTACCCCTGTGACTGAGGTGGAGTCCATCCCAGCAGTACAGTGAGTCTCTTAGATAGAAGGTTTCCCAATGTGTTAGACAGAGAATGTTCTGTCGGAGACACCATCGTCTGAGCCAGTCGTTAAAGGCCTTAATTTTTGTATTAATAATATCAGGCGCTCTCGGTACGGGTAGAATCTCTGAGAAGCATGCTATGCTATTTTTTTCTGCTAGTACATTATTGAGAGCTATAATGTCCTGTTTAAGTTTGTCAATACTACCTCTACTTATGTCATTTGTACCTGCGTGTACTATGAACACTTAATTTTCACCAGCCCCTTTCAGTATATTTTTTGCAGTAGCAGTGATGTCGGAGACATGAGCACCTCGCAAGCTAGTGCAGGTATGGTTGAATTTGTCCACGTTACATATAGGGCGATCCAAGTGTTTAATAATTGAGTCACCAAGAACAAAGATCTGTTTAGTTAGTGGGTGAGATTCTATGTTGCTAGAATTCGGTGGTAAAATTACTGCATTGTGATTTTGGTCTTTTGTTCGGGATTTATTTTGTTTGGGTGTGGGGAACACTGTACAGTTATTCTCTCTCCTATGGGTAGGACTACTGGTGCGTTATCAAATGCTAGGCCTGCAGTGGCAAATTGATTGTTGAAGGCCTGCAAGATCTCGTTTCTGTCATTGATTATAGCATTGTCAGTGGTAATTTTGGAGGGAAGCACATTTCTTGGAGAATGACCAGACAGTTCTTTTAGTGTGGACCAGAACTTGGTAGGGAATTTCGACGCAGAATCTAGCTCAGATTGGTAAACATTGCCCTTGGCCTCTCTGACCATCTTAGTGCAGGCATTTCTAGCTGTCCTGAAGAGACACCAGTCTTCGTCTGTGTGTGATTTGCAAGCCTTTTTCCAGAGTTGATCTCTTTTTAGTAAGGCAGCCTTGAGGTCAGCTGGAAACCAACGACATATTCTAGCTTTTATGCATGCTTTTACCAGAGGAGCATGGTTATTTAGGGCACTGGTTATAATTTCATGGAAGATGTCGTAGGCATTACTCACCAATTTTGCAAGGTAAAAACTCTGCCAGTGCAAAGAGTTTTTTTAATTCATTGAAGTATGTGAGAGGATAGAAGTTCTATCCGGACCTTTTAGTGGAAAATTTAGATGTTGGTGAGCTGAAAAAATTCCAGCATGGGAAAAGGAATACGGTCTGCTTACGAGAAGGACATCCAATAGGGTGCTGTTCATTGGGTTTTTCTTGTTAATGCGAGTTGGCTCAGTAATATGTTGTGTGAACCCATGGGAGTCACAGAATTGCTTCAGGGTTAATGAGACCTTAGTCAACCAAACATAATTAAGGTCTCCTAGAATAATTGTTTCAATGGGGACAGAGCCCATAATAGATGACAGATAGGACAGGAGCTGATGCCCCATGGCTGGTGGTCTGTAACAGCCTATGACACGGAAAGCCATTGATGAGGAAAGTTCAACTTTAAGGGACAAACATTTGAATCCACCTGCAATAGAGGTAGAGTCTAGGATGGACACTGAAAATTTGTTTTTGATGTAGATGATTACTCTGCCTCCCCTGGTCTGCCTATATGGCTCTAAATAGGAGGTAGTTAGGGATGTTAACCTCTCTATCTGGGGTGAATGCCTGAAGCCAGGATTCAGAGAGCACAAGTACGTCTGGTGCGGTATGACTAATCCATGCCTGGACTGATGTAAATTTCTTTAAAAGACTGCAAACATTTGCATGCATGAAGCTGACTCCTTTCAGTCTTGTTAGGTCGGATGGAGATGAGGGAGCTTTTGTGGGACCAGGGTTGGGTTCAACATTACCTGATCACAAAAGTAGTAAGAACACAATTTTCCTTAGGACAGCAAGGAGTAGTTTGAAAGCCCAAATCTTTCTGCATCTAGTATAAGTTTGAGTGCGGAGTTCCGGAGTCCAAATTTTCAACTTGTGCAGACCTAGGGATGCGTAGGCTATGGTCCATCCAGTATAGTACTAAGACGCGTAGGTTTTGTGTGGGTGGGGTGAGGGGCCACATATTGGTAACAAGGTAGCGGTCCCACCTCGAGGAGATTCCACAAAGTGAGAAGGGTGTGGAGTCATGTGGTGGCAGCATATGTTATACGTAGGATTAATGTAAAGGCAGTTTAGCAGTGGTAGGCATGACTCTATGTTGGAGTCAATTCTTCTTGAATGGCTTGTCATGTGGGGTACCATACATGAGTAGGTAAGTAATTGAAACCACACGAGGACTGCCATGATTGCCCAATGTGTTAACAGGGTGCGAGTTGCATCAAGACTCACTAGCTAGGTTCTATAAGTCTCAAGGATAACTGCTCCGTGTTAGACTAGCTAAAAGAGACAGGGATCGATGGTACACAAAGATACATGAAAACAGCCTGATGGCACAAATGTCTTAAGGATTTATCTTCAACAGGCAGGGGTATCCTATCGATTACGCTTCATGAAGAATATCGGGGAATTGCTTAGAGGAGACAAGTGAGCTCAAGAGAGGGTCACCCCTTTAAGAAGTTACAGAAAGGAGAGCCCCTTTAAGCAGTTGCTGTAATTGACTAGTGTGAGGCCTCAGGGGGCGTGGATCACTGGGGAAGTGTACTTAATAAAGGAGGGAGGAGGGGGTGAGGGGCTGGGCGAAAAAAATTGTCCAGAGAGCAGTACAGCAAGGCAGTGGCCGAGCTGTGTTTTGAAAAAGGTGCCTTGTATGCTTCCTTTCTCAGTGGAGATCTGCAGCATCCAATCAGGAAGAAGCCACAGTCTCCAGGAGACAGTCCAATTATGGGGATTGAAGCCTGACAGCTCCAAGCTAGGAGCTGACCAAACGTACCTGCTTTCCTTGGTCAGGGGGTGGCAGGCTGGATACAGAGGTCCTGCTGCCAGCAGGTAGCAGTGCCAGGGCCACTCAGCTGAAGTGGAGAGCCTTGTTTGGGCTTGTGTCTAAAACAGAGAAGAAAAGAAAGGTGTGCCATTAGTTAAAAAGCCAGAGACAAAGGTCAAGTAAATTGGTGGGAGGGCCCTGGGCAATTTAGTGCTCAAGGCAGGAGTAGGTGCAAATAGTGGAAGAGAAAGGTTCCTGCAGAGAGGTCTGGTCAAAGGTGCCAGGTGGGAATTTAACAAAACAAAAGGCTGATTCAGGAGGTTGGGGGGGCCCCTTCAATGGGACCAGGGTGAGCTGGGAAGGAGGCGTCCGGTGGAAAGGATTCAAGGTAGTCTGGAATGGGTAGAGAAGATGGCCCAAAATGCCAGGCAACATTTACAGAATGTGCTGGTTCAGGGGGGTCTCAGAAGAGGGAATCAGGGGTCCAGTAGAAGGCAAAGAAATATTGTGGGGAATAAGGATGAATGAGAGGAACTATGATGGGAAAAGTGTGGCAGAGCAAACAACAGGCAGTGGTCAGTTCCAGCTATTCTACAATACTGGGCAATTAGCAGAAAAAAATCAGTAGTGCAAGTAGTAAGCTATATAAATGTTAGGCAGTCAAAGTTCACTACAGCTCTGCTAGGCAATTCCTACATATACATTGCAATAGTTTAAAGGTAAAATGTTTAAGGAATAGAACTATTCAGTAGTGCAAGACATAAGCTATATAGAAGTCAGGCCTAGCTAATACAGCAGGCTAAACAGCCAAAAATTCCAGGAGAAGAGAAAAAAAATATATATATATATATATATATATATATATATATATAAATATAGATATATATTTCCACATGAGCAATAAATTCAGCAGAAAAAATTGTCCAGAGAGCAGTACAGCAAGGCAGTGGTCGAGCTGTGTTTTGAAAAGGGTACCTTGTGTGCTTCCTTTCTAAGTGGGGATCTGCAGCATCCAATCGGGAAGCAGCCACAGTCCCCAGGAGCCAATCCAATTACAAGGATTGAAGCCTGACAGCTCAGAGCTAGGAACTGACTAAACGTACCTGCTTTCCATGGTCAGGGGGTGCAGAGGTCCTGCCACAAGCAGGTAGTAGCACCAGGGCCACTCAGCTGAAGTGGAGAGCCTTGTTTGGGCTTGTGTCTGCTTTCCTTGGTCAGGGGGTGGCGGGCAGGATACAGAGGTCCTGCTGCCAGCGGGTAGCAGCACCAGGGCCACTCAGCTGAAGTGGAGAGCCTTGTTTGGGTTTTGCCCCCATGTGCTGAATGCCAAGTGATGGGGAAAATGGAATTTGAGTCACCCGCCAGAAGCCATGCTTACATTGTAGAAACACCCACAAATGGGGAGCAACCCAACAGCCTGCTAGTAGAGAGAGGGGTGGTGCCATCCCCATGTATACCTACCAGAGTTAAAAAGATTAATGTCCTATTGTGGAATAAGACTGAAAAAGAAGTGACTATTTGGCAAGGACAGACATTAGCACATGTTTTTTTTTTAATCTTCTTTTTGAGGCCAGGATCCCCTAGCCCCGTGAACAGGCTCACCTGTCTCCTGGTGACCTGCCCTTTCATACTCAGGGAAGCCCCCTTCCCAAGTGGGTCTGCCATAGGTGGAACTGTCACGGCCAGAGGAGACAGGCACAAGGAGCTGCTCATACATGAGGAGCCAGCATTTTTCTGTGATTGCTCCCTCCGGAGCTGAGTGCATGCAATGACGCAAGCCAAGGAGGAACATGCACGCTTCTGTGCGTGCTCCCCTCAATGCACCTGCACTCGGCTGCCCCCATGATCTCGCATGGCGCCTTGCTTTCTAGCCTCTGCAGGGGTCAACCAGGTGCCAGTGCTGCATGTCCCCCCTTCCCGGAGAAGGAGAGCAGTCCTCCAGGTGCTCAATCCTTCCCCTCCCCTGCCAACCCCCGGTGGCCTGTGCCAGTTCCTGAACATGGGTCACAGGCGTGGCACAAAGTGTGGTGTCCAGCTCCTCAATCCTCAGTGCCACTGGGCTGGCCCAACCTTAGCACATGTTTACAGAGCAGAAACAATGCGACCTGTGGTTCCAAACCTAGACACCACTAAAAAGCTTGATCTAAACTTATTCAACTTTGGAGATTCTCCAATACCTGAATCATACAAGGGAAAACTGATACAGAAGCTAGCCGAGAGGACTAATGTTTTTTTCCACCAGTGAGCTTCATGTTGAATGTTCCAGTGGTGAAAAGCAACACATATGTCTGAGTGACAACTGACCCTTTTGGGAAATATCCAGATGGCTAGCTCCAGCAGACATGGAAGATGTTTGTAAACACTTACAAAACTTACTAGCTGTTGGCATTACATCCGAATCCAGAAGCCCTTATGCATACCCCATTGTAGTAGCCCATAAAAAGAATGGGGCTCTCCACCTGTGCATTGATTACCGGATTTTAAACAAGCACATTATTATCAACTAGTATACTGTACCACATGTGCAGGATGCTCTGGCCTGCCTCAGCGGCAGCAAATGATTTTCTGTCCTGGATCTATGAAGCTAGTATTACCAGATTCCCATGGCTGAAGAGGACAAGGAAAAAACAATTTTCATTTACCACTTGGGATTTTATCAATTTGAATGGATGCCACAAGGTATGTTGGGGGCACCAGACACTTTCCAGTGGTTGATAGAAAAAGCTGTGGGAGACATGAATATACTGCTAGTGATAGTCTGTTTGGACAACCTGATTGTTTTTGGACACACCTTAAAAGAACATGAAGATCACCTGATGAAAGTTCTGGACAGACTTGAAGAATTTGGACTCAAAGTGTCAGTCCACAAATGTCAATTCTGTCAACCCTCTGTAAAATATAATGGGCACATTGTTTCAGCTCAAGGAGTCCAAACCGACCCTGGCAAGGTCAATGCCCTTACTACCTGGCCTAGGCCTCTTAATCTGAAAATGTTGCAGTCCTTCTTGGCTTCTGTGGTTATTATTGGAGGTTTGTTCAGGATTTCTCCAAGCTGGTCTGACCACTTATGAATCTCTTGCAGGAGTACCGCCCTCCCCCCCCACCAATTACAAGAAGCAGAAGGGGAATGAAGTGCCCAAAAAGTCTTACTACAAAGTTAACAAACCATTTGGAGACAGAATCAGAACTGTGAAAATCCATTCAGAGAAATAATTAAGAGGACTTCCTGAAGCTCCTGTTTTGGCTTTTGCTGATCACACAAAGTGCTATTTCTTACACACGGATGCCAGCATGGATGGGCTGGGAGCAGTACTGTATCAAGAGTACACAGAAGGACTGAGACCTGTTGCTTTCACCAGTCTGAGCCTGATGCATAGTAAAAAGAACTACCCAGTGCACAGGCTAGAGATTTTAGCTTTAAAATGGCCCATTACAGATCAGTTTCATGACTACCTTAATGGAGCCAAGTTTACTGTAAGAACTGATAATCCTCTTACCTATGTCAACACCACTGCTAAGTTGGATGCAGCCAGTCACCGTTGGCTGTCTGCTCTTTCTACATATGACTTCACCCTCAAGTATCAGAAGATCATGAACAATACAGATGCTGACACCCTGTCTCGCAGGTATCCCTCTTTAGAGGAGAGTCAGTGGACTAGTATGACTCCTCCAACTGCAAAAGTTTTATGTATGAAATTTGTGGAGACAGATAGCAAGACCTCTAACTGTCACCCCAGGGCTATTGATGCAATGGGAATACACCCTGATGCTATACCTGAAGCTTATTATGACTTTGAGGGTTTGGACATCAGCCATTTGCCCCAGCCAAACAATCGAGAACAAAGATTGTCGCAGTGGCAGGATTACAAACAAGAAGGAGTAATTTCAGCTTCAGAAAAAAGGAGAGGGTCCAGGCAAAGTGCAATGATCATCCAGATGTTCCAATTTCAATGATGGACTGCTTTTCAAAACAGTGCAAGACCCCAAAACAATGGTCACCTGTAACCAGTTGGTACTGCTGTGGAAATACCACAAAATTGTCCTTAGAGCATTGCACGATGACATGTGGCACCTTGGGTTTGACCATACCCTGACTCTTGTATGAAGCCAATTTTATTGGCCAGAATCATATTTGATGTGGAGAACCACTGCAAGAACTGTGCTAGGTGTGTTAAGAGAAAGGCTTTGCCCAAGAAAGTGACACCACTTGTAAACATTAAAACCACTGAACCATTAGAACTAGTATGTATGGATTTTTTGTCACTGGAACAAGACTGTAAAGGTTATAGTCATATTTTAGTCAACACTGACCATTGTGTAAGGTATGCACAAGCCTACCCAACTAGAAATCACACTGACAAACTGTTGTGCAGAAACTACAGGAGTTTGTAATGCATTATGGTATACCCCAGCATATTCACTCCGATCAAGGGCCCGACTTTCAGAGCCACCTAGAAACATAGAAACAGACTTTGATGGCAGATAAGGACAACTTGGCTCACCCAGTCTGCCCATTTCCCTACCTATTGGATAAGCTGCAGATTCTAATTAACCAACAGCCTACTTCCTGCAACCCCCCACTATAATTGCCTTATGTCTGTCCCATGCATGTTTGAATTTCCCCACTGTTTTAGACCCCACAACCTCTCCAGGAAGGTGGTTCTATGCGTCCACCACCCTCTCCATGAAAAAGAATTTCCCACATTACCCCTGAGCCGTCCCCTCTCTAACTTTAAATTGTGCCCCCTTGTTCTTACACATCTCTTTTTCTGAAAGATGCTACCCTCCTGGACTTTGTTGATTCCCTTGAGGTACTTAAAAGTTTCTATCATGCCCCCCCTGTACATCCTTTCATCAAGGGTATACATATTAAGCTCTGTCAGTCTCTCTTCATATGGTTTCTGATGTAGACCCTGCACCATTTTAGTTGCCCTCCTCTGGACTGCTTCCATCCTGTCTATGTCCTTGCATAGATGAGGTCTCCAAAACTGCATGCAGTACTCCAGATGGGGTCTCACCAACTGTCTGTATATGGGATAACCACTTCCCTTTTTCTATTTGTGCTGCCCCTCCCTATGCATCCCAGTATTCCCCTTGCTCTCCTTACTGACTTATCACATTGCTTACCCACCTTTAGGTCATCTGATATGACTACACCCAGATCCCTTTCCATTATTGTTGTCGATAGTACCTCCCCTGCTATTGTGTACACTTCTCCTGGATTTTTATTTCCTAGGTGCATTACTTTGCACTTCTTTGCATTGAATCTAAGTTGTCATATGTCTGACCATTCCTCCAACCTTGCCAAGTCCCTTCTCATCCTTTCTACCCCCATCTTGTGTATAAACTCTGTTACAGATCTTCGTGTCATCTGCAAAGAGGCATACCTTTCCTTCCAGACCCTCTGCAATGTCACCTATAAAGACGTTGAAGAGGACTGGACCCAGTACTGAGCCCTGAGGTACTCCACTAGTAACCCCCCTTTCTTCAGAATGTGTTCCATTCACTATTACCTTCTGTGTCCTGTTGTGCAGCCAGTTTGCTACCCAGGCTACCACCCTGGGACCCACTCCCAGGCTGGCTAACTTGATTATTAATATTTTGTGCGGGACTGTGTCAAATGCCTTGCTAAAATCTAGGTAGGCCATACCCACAGCCCCTCCCTGGTCTATTACTTTGGTCACCCAGTCAAAGAAATCGATTAGATTCATCTGACATGACCCTCCTGCTTTGAATCCATGCTGCTTTGGGTCCTGTGCCCTGCTGGCCTCTAGGTACTGAACAATTCTTTCTTTCAGAAGTGATTCCATCATTTTCCCCATCACTGAGGTCAAACTAACAGGTCTGTAGTTTCCTGCTTCTGCCTTGCTCCCACATTTGTGAAGGAGAATCACATTTGTCCTCCTCCAGTCCTCGGGTACCACCCCATCTTCCCATGATTTGTTAAAAAGTGTGGTTAGTGGTGTGACTAGGTCCTCCCTTAGCTCTTTTAGGATTCTAGGTGAATCCCCTCAGGCCCCATTGCTTTGTCCACCTTGAGTTTTAGGAGTTCTTTCAGGATTCTATCTTCTGTAAATGGACTGGCATCAACCCCACTACCCAGAGTGCTTCTACTGTTTGGTTTAGGTAACTCTTCCTCTTCTTCTTTTGTGAATACTGAGCAAAAGTATTCATTCAGTATCTCTGCCTTTTCACTGTCTCCCTCTGCCCACCTCCCCTCTCCTTTATTAATCTTCACTATCCCTCCCTTAACCTTTCTATGCTCCCTAATGTACCTATAAAGGTTTCATCCCTTCTTAACTGAGTTGGCTATCTTTTCCTGGTTTGGGCCTTTTGTTTCTGACTGCCTTCCCACTTCTTTCTGCTTTAATTGATACAGTTCCCTGTCATGCTCCTTCTGTGATTCCTTATACTTTTGAATGCAGCCTTTTTCTCCTTAACCTTCCCTGACACCTCTTTGAGAACCATAGTGTTTTTTATTCTGTTTCGCTTTCTTTATTTGTTTCACACAAAGGCTTGTTGCCTCCATGATGGCAGTTTTGATTGTCTCCATTGTTCTTCCACCCTCCTTTCTGGCCATTTGCTAATGCATTCCTCAGGTATTCACCCATTATGCCAAAGTCAGCCCTTCTAAAGTCCATTATCCTTGTCTTTGTATGGCTTGTCTCCATGGTTGTGTTTATTGTGAAGCACACTGTGCAGTGGCCGCTTGTTCCCTGATGTCTACTGACTTCTAAATTTGTGATCCTCTCTCCATTTGAGAGTACCAGGTCTAATATTGCTCCCTCCTGATTGGGTTCCACCACTAGCTGTCTAAGGCATGCCCCCTGTAGGGCATCGAGAATGACCCTGCTCTTGGATGTGGCTGCAGTCCATGTCATCCAGTTAACATCTGGCATATTCAGGTCCCCATATTCAGGTCCCCCATCAACAGTATCTCCCCTTTTTCAGCCATTTTGAGAATGCCCTCTATCATTTTCTTGTCCATTTCCTCCCCTTGAGATGGGGGTCTGTATACAACCCCTGTGTGGATTGTGATGCCATTCCCTGTCTCCAAGGTGACCCAGAGTGCCTCTTGTCCTCCCCCTTTACTTTTTAGTTCTGTAGCTTTGATCCCTTCCTTTATGTAGAGAGCTACTCCACCTCCTCTTTTACCCTCCCTGTCCCTTCTTTAGATTGTGTACCCTGGTATGTTGACATCCCAGTCATGGTTCTCCATGTACCATGTTTCTGTGACTGCCACAATATCCAAGTGTTCCTCTTCCATCAGGGCTACTAGCTCTGGAAGCTTGTTTCCAAGACTATGGGCATTGGTACTCATTGCCCTCCATTTAATGTTGGCTTTATCCTTTTTTACCCCATCCCTGCTCTTATTGCCCTTGTCCATTTTTCCATTTACCCCTGTTCTGACCTCTGTCAAGCTCTGTACCTCAGTGTTTACCTTACTACCTGCCATGTTTTGTGGGGGGAGGCTTGAACTTTCCTGTTTCCTATCAGCACCTCCCTCCTTGGCTAGTTTAAAAGCTTGACAAGGAAGCCTTTAAACCTGTCACCTAAGAGCATGTTTCCCTTCCTGGACAGATGCAGACCATCATGCCAGTATAGACCTTCATCTCTCCAGGTGGACCCCCAATCCCCAGTGACGCCAAATCCCTGTGCTCTGCACCAGTTTTGCAACCATTCATTAAACTGTATGGTGTGCAGTACCTTAGCCTCACCCCTGCCATAGACTGGCAGCACCTCTGAGAAGGTTACCATGCTTGCTACCTGTCTGAGGCCCCTCCCCAGCTCCACAAATTCATCCTGCACTGCCCTGATCTCATGCCTAGCTAGGTCATGTTTCCCGAGGTGGACAATGATATCTAGTTCCCTCTCCTGTGATGCTGCTTCTGCAATCCTGAGGATTTGCTTCCTGTCCCTCCAAGCCATGGCACCAGGCAGGCACCTTACTTCCCCTCTCCTCTCCCTTCCCCAGGTCTACACCCCTAATAACTGAGTCCCCTATCAGAAGCTGTTTCTTTCCCCTGTGGTGTCCCTTGCCACTCTTTTGTGGTCTCCCTTGTGGATGTCCCCAGCATTCTTCTTGGTCTCCACTGAGGGTGTCATCATAGATGAACCTTGATCTGCCAGACTGACATATGATTTGTGTAGAGGTACAACTTGGGGGCTGTGCCTCTGTTCCACCACCCTCACCCTCCCAGAACCTACTGTGGTCCATCTGCTCTTCACACATGGCAACCTCTGAGGCAGTGGTTGTGAAACTGGTGCTCTTTGGGTGGGGGAAGCCTCCTTAGTCCTTGCCAGTTCAGCCTGGAGGTGGGCAACCTCCTCTCTCAAAGCTGATAGTTGCCTGCAAGTAGGGCAGCAATGTAGGTTCCAGAATGTCTCCCAGAAAATTGCTGCCCCACAGCCAGTGCATTGCACCACTCCCCACATGTCCCTCTTCCTTATAATATACAATAAGTAATATATAATTTTCTTTTTTTGTGTGTGTGTGTGTGTACTTACCCTTTATGCACTGTGTTGAGTAATTAAGAATATGACAGTTCTGCCCCAAGACCTGTTGAGGAAGTGATGTCAGAACCTTGGCTATAAAGAAAATGACACGCCTGGGTGGGCGGGTGGGTGGGTAGGCCACAACCACTGGTGACTGTTAGAAACAATCAAATACACCATTGCTCCACCACCCTGGTGAGTGCTGCCCTTTATGGTAAGTCAACCAACACCACAATTTACTAGACCACTGCTCCTACACAAACCACTGTACTGAGTCCAGGGATAAGAACGAACTCACTGCTCAGCCAGTAGGACACTTCTAAAATATTGCACAAATATCCTTCCAAATCCTAGGTGTCTTAGCCCAGAAATCAAGCAACTTCAATTGTATTTCACCCCCTCTGGTTATAAAATTACTACACTTTAATGGAATCCTGCAATTCTTAATGCCAATAAGAAAATAATGAAACTTTCTGTAGAGAGTGTAGCTTACCTTCCTAACAAGTCCCCAACAATATTATGTTTTAACAGGTTCCCAGTTCCTCAAATGCATTCTAGTTTGTTCTCTGCAGTATAGCAGTTTCTCAGCTTCCAAAGAAGCAGGCAAGTCTTTCAGATTGGCTTCTCACTGTGTAGTTTGCCAAGACATCTCAGTGATAAAAGTCCCACCCAGAATCAATCGATTGACTAGTGACACCTGTGATGTAAGCAGGTCTTTCAGTGAAGACAATTTGCTATGTCTGCTTCTAATATACAAACCCTTTATCTGAAACCAGGGATAAACTCACTGCTCAGCCAGTAGGACTCTTCTAAAACATTGCACAAATATTCTTCCAAATCCTAGGTGTCTTAGCACAGAAATCAAGCAACTTCAATTGTATTTCACCCCCTCTGGTTATAAAATTACTACACTTTAATGGAATCCTGCAATTCTTAATGCCAATAAGAAAATAATGAAACTTTCTGTAGAAAGTGTAGCTTACCTTCCTAACAAGTCCCCAACAATATTATGTTTTAACAGGTTCCCAGTTCCTCAAATGCATTCTAGTTTGTTCTCTGCAGTATAGCAAGTTTCTCAGCTTCCAAAAGAAGCAGGCAAGTCTTTTCAGATTGGCTTCTCACTGTGTAGTTTGCCAAGACATCTCAGTGATAAAAGTCCCACCCAGAATCAATCGATTGACTAGTGACACCTGTGATGTAAGCAGGTCTTTCAGTGAAGACAATTTGCTATGTCTGCTTCTAATATACAAACCCTTTATCTAAAACCAGGGATAAACTCACTGCTCAGCCAGTAGGACTCTTCTAAAATATTGCACAAATATTCTTCCAAATCCTAGGTGTCTTAGCACAGAAATCAAGCAACTTCAGTTGTATTTCACCCCCTCTGGTTATAAAATTACTACACTTTAATGTAATCCTGCAATTCTTAATGCTAATAAAATAATGAAACTTTCTGTAGAGAGCGTAGCTTACCTTCCCAACAAGTCTCCAACAATATTATGTTTTAACAGGTTCCCAGTTCCTCACCTAGTGAAAGAATTCCTCTCTGCCCATAAAATCATATCAGTCCTGCACCACTCCATACCATCCTCAAGGGGACCCTCAACCTGAAAGGTTTAATCATACCTTGTTAGACATGTTAGGTATGTTGGACCCAGAACAGAAAATAAATTGGAGACAGCATGTCCTCAAGTTGGTGCATGCCTGCAATTGAACTTGAAACAGTGCTACAGATGCTTTACCTTATCTGTTAATGTTTGTTTGAGAAGCCCATCTGCCAATTGACTTAGCTTTCGTAGTGTGTGCTGATGGAACTTCCAATGAGTCCTACCTTGAATACACAAAAACGCCTAAAAAGCAACTGAAAGAGGCCTATCAGCTGGCTACAGGAGCTGCCAGTAATGTCAGTGCTGCAGATAAACTCAGATATGACCAGAAAGTGCAAAACCAAATGCTACAAATTGGAGATAGAGTTCTCTTCAGTAATCTTGGCCTCTGTGAAAAGCACAAGATAGCTGACCGTTCATCCTCTGAACCATATGTTGTCCTTGAAAAGCTACCTAATTTACCTGTGTACCAGATTCATCAAGAATGTGGGCAGGGAATTGTCAAAACTATTTACCGAAACCATCTTTTGCCCATTGGTCAGCTCGAGCCCATTACAGAGACTGTAGCCGAACCTGGACCTAGACCTGCCAGAACTTGAAATTGGAGCCAAGCTCGAAAAAAGATTGCAGTAACCATTCCTGAATCAGTACTGAGCAATGAACCAGATATACAACCTAAACCAACAAACAGTGCAAATACTGAAGAGGAAGAGGAAATGTACTGATATCAACCTCCTGCAGAAGTGCCCAGAGAAACGGTGACTTTTATGGACTGGCCACAAGCTGTTAGTGAAGACAGACTTCTTATACAGTGTAGACCCTGATGCTGAACCATTCGAGACAAGTGCCACCCAGTCGGAGATCAAGAGGCACCCTTTGTGGATATGGATGTAGGGGCTTTGGTGGAGGGCTTTTCAACAAAGACTGATCGGACACCTGCTATTTCAGACCAGGCCCCTGTGCTGGACATAGTGTTCGGAGTAGGCAGTGTGCACCCTATTTCTATGGAAGACGTAGTAGTCCCCTGAAAGTCTATTAGAGCCTGTAGATCACCCATGAAATTAACTTACGACCTCCTAGGTATCTCCTCCTCTGATATCTCCCTTCAGGTGGTTCACAAGCACATTGCTCCTGTAATATATCCCCCCATGTGCTGCAAAATGAATAGGGTGGGAAAGTGCACATGCCTGTTACTAGACAGATACCAGTTGTCTAGATAGCCATGTACTGTGATTATAAGTATAAATAGTTGGATAGTCAGGAACCAGGTGTTAGCACTGTGCCTATTGATATGCTTACTTATACATAATATGTATTGAACTTTAATGGCTTGTTGAGGACACCAAAGTTTTAGGGCAGGAGCATGTAAGCCCCCCAACCTTGTGGGGCTTACCTTAAGAGTCTGCAGCCTTGCTGGGTGTTTTTCTTTTGCCTCCAGTCCCTTAGACTGCAACAATGGCACCAGAGGGCTTCCAGTGGTCCCAGGAAGGATTTAGGGCAGTGGTGCCTTGTTGTGGTTCTCATGGCCACCAAAATCCTGGTTTCTCTGTCCCATGCCAGAGAGGGGTCGAGGTCAGTAAAGTGTTTCCGTACCTCCAGGCACTGGGGGAACAGTTTACTGCTGTGAAACTGGCTGGCAGAATACAAAAAAAGAATATGGCCACCATGTGCCGTATGAGCATGAGTGACTGGTGGAGCAGAGATCTTAAAGTAGCCATGGCTCCATGGGAGTGGGGAAAAGGGCACGAAAAGGATGCCTCTGGATTCGGGAGCCCCTCATAAGCAAACCAGGGCTCCCACAAACAAGTGAAGGGATTACTGGCCCTATGGGAAAGTGGGGCCAGGGTGTGTATAATTGTTAGCCCCTGAAAGGGCTTAGAATGAAAGTTATGGGCTACATTCTCAGGGAATCAGTATGAAAAACATTGCAGCTCCAATAGGACTTTCGCAGCAAGGGGGTCACTGGAACAGTGTCAGAGGGCAGCCAGTAAGCTTGGCAATTGAGCAGCCAGTCAGAGGAGGACTGGTAAACCTGTAAAAGGGACTGGCAGTCCACCAAAGGAGGATATTTTTGAGAGATTCATGAGAGGAGCAGAGCAGGAGAGACTGTAATGTGGGCTACCTAACCCTAAGGCCTGTTTGTTTGCCCAATGGCCTTGCTGGGCCCAAGACTGGACAAGCTGCTTAGTGCCTGAACAACGCAACAGGGAAAATAACTGAACTACTTGAGGGATTCCCTGGGAGAGATTTGAATCTACTGTTGGAGGTTTGAGCTTTGTGAATTGCAGCCTGGAAAAATAGAGAAACTGATATTCTGCAGCCTGGAAATAGAGAAGTGCCAGTCTGAAGCTAGAGACTGTCACTTTGCGACCTGGAAAGAATTGCATCGTGAGAAAAGAGGAACTGAGCTTACTGTGACTCCCCTTGGAGGGGCAAGAGTTTTTGAGGCTGTGTTATTGCTTGTAGCCAGAAACGATGTGAGTGCTGGGGCCAGAGACTGCGCCTGGGCCCTGCTGGAGGTGTGCATTCTGAAGATGTGTGTCAAGGAAAAAGTTTAGGGGACTGCCAGCCTGCTCAGTTCCCTAGACCACCAGAGAGATCATCGGAGAGGAGGATGTCGAGAGGCTTGTCAGGTGAACACTGCATACAAAGACCTCAGAGGCAAAGATTTGAATGTCCTGCCTGGTGAACACCAATCTTCTTCATTTCTTCAGCCAAACACTGTTTTCCACAAATTGCTGCTGTGGTGCACCACCACCAATTTCTGATGCCAGCGTGGTACTGCTTGAAATAATTTGTCTGCTGAACCCCATGATCACCAGACTGTAAGTACCTCTGGGCTTTGGCTCCAAGGAGTCTTCTACTTTAGCTAGCTAGCTAGTTATTAAAGGAGGTTAAGACCTGGGTGGGACTCTACTAGTGCCAAGATAAGCCCCAGCAGAAAAAGCCAAAGTTTGCATCTGTTTAAAAGTTATTGGGCCCCAATGAAGGTATTCTGTTTTCCAGTTACAAGACTGTTTATCCCCACTGCATCCCTGCCTTTTGAAGCAACTCTAGCGAGGTACCCACTGCAACTGTCTGACTGCTTCTAATGGCCATATGGGGGTAAAGTTGGGTGCACCCGCAGGTGAGAGGTGTGGGAAACAGTGTGAGGTGTAGTTGTTTTTACCATTTATTATTGCTGTGCTATTTTCTCTTCTGTTCTCCCTCTCCCTATAATAAAATAGAAAGCTAGTTTCTGGTACAATGTAGTATTGCTGGTTGTTAGAAAGTGTATGCATTTACTGTGTGGGTAAGGTACTGTCGGGGCAGTTTCTATATTTTCCTGGGCTGTGGTTATTAGGCATTATCCCACAGGTATCCCATGTCACTACCCCAGGTGGAGGCTTTGCACCATACTACTCCAGTACAGTGGAGTCCTGTTATAAGCACACCCTAAATGACAAGTAAAAATATTCATATAACTGGGATGTTCTTATAAGAGGGCTTCACTGAAAACAGTGAAAATCTATGTAACATCTATGGTTAACTTGATGAAACTGGGCTCAGACTAGGTTTTTAGAGAACTCATTATTAAAAGTAGTATAACATAGCTTTTTAAAAGAGCCCTTTCTCAAACAATAAGTGTAATGTTGTTAAATTCATTCAGGTTCTCACCTAACTATGAAGGAGTATGTGATGTCTTCTTCATGGGACATCTCTCACACATCCATTTTTAAGTGACTGTTAATGAGGAGACTACAGTAGATGATGATTCAGCCAATGCTTAGCCCAATTAGAGGTTATATAACTATCTACTACTACCTCTGGGGAAAAAAATGTTCTTATAAACAGGCTGATTGGTCTTATAAATGGGCTTTAATGCTGTTGAAAATAATGGGCACAAATCAGAACATCTAAACAATGTTCTTATAAATGGGATTTTCTTATATCCAGTGTTCTTATAAGTTGGCTTCACTGTATATCTTTATCCACTAATGAACCCAGCCCCCAAGGGAGTATGCAGAGTGGACTTGAGGGCCCCAGAACAGCCAAGGTGAGTCAAGGGGGGCTGCTACACTTCTTTATGTGTTCTCCCTCTTAACCAGTTCTTGACCTATCTTTTATTGCATCCCCCACCTCCAGGTCCTCCAGTGTCATAACTGCTCTCCCATAAGGGGCAGAGTTGAAGGCTACGCTAAAACCCAGATATAGAATGTTGTATGCCTTTCCTTTGTTCACTACCTTCTGTTATCCAGTAAATATTTTTTTATCAGGTTTGTCTGACAAACCTCCCCATGGTGAACCCATGCTGTTGTTTTTGTCCTGAAATCCACTGTCAAGAAACTCCATCTTTCTCTCCTTAATAATGACCTCAAGTAATTTGATAACTATAGATGACAGACAGACTGGTATTTAGTTCCCTGGTTCTTCCCTGCTCCTGCTCTTGTGCATGGGGTAGCACACTGGCTACAGTACCCTCTACTCCATTAGCACCACTCTTGTTTCCAGTGAATAATTGAAGAGGTCTGCCAGTAATGCAGCCAGCTCCTTCCACTTTTCTTTTAACACTCTGGAGTGCAAACCATCTGGGTCCATTGATTTGTCAGTCTTCAGAGTATTTAGACCACTCAGCACCATCTCCACAGTGACCAGTTCCTTGCTAAATTTGACCCTCTCCCACACATTTGGCCTTGAGATCTCATTTAGGTATTGGCCTCTTGTTCAGTATGAAGAATGCCAAGCAGAAACAATCATTGAGTATGTTTTTCTTTAATCTTATCTGCAACCAACCTTTTCCCATTCTTCAGATTATCCCCCAAGATTTGCTCTTTTTCCAAATGAAGCAGAAGAATGCCTTATCACCCTTCTTCATCATCTTTGCTAGCCTTATCGCTGATTCTTACTTTTCCCTCCTAACACTCTGGATGATGTCTTTCATCCTCAGCAGGTGCACTTCCCAGTTTTCATCTGTCTGATAGGCCTTGCATTTTTTTGAAGTCCTTCTTTTTCCCCCATCACTTCCTTTTCTTTTTAGTTGTTTAACCAGGTATAGCACATTTCCTTCTCTACCTCTTTTATGTACTGGATTGGTTTTCTTCCTTTTGTATTTTTTTTTTTACAAATGTCCTAATACAGATACTCAATGCTTCCAACAACCCCTTTTCAATCAGTCCAACTGCTGCCCAACCCCACCTGTTTCTTCTTAATCAATTACTTCATTCTATCAAAATCTACCATTCTACAGTCTAAAACCTTAGTTTGTGAGTGGTTGCTTTCTGGCTCTAATTTCATGTCAAGTCACATGGTCAGGTGATCACTGGTTCCCAAGGGTTACCTTACTGTGACCTCTCCAGGACAGTGCTTTTTGTCTTTTCTAATTGCACCCTCTCTTGGGAATTCTTACACGTCTGCACCAGGAATGCATCCTTTAGGGCCTCTATCAGCTTCTGGTTTCTTCACTCACTGTTACTAGGATACTTCACTCTGTGCTTGGCATGTTGAGGTCCCCCCTAACATCATTTTACCTTGTATAGCCACCCTCTTCCCTCTTCCACAACTTGTCTGCTTCTTCCTTTTGAAATGGTATTCTATATCCCACTACAACCCTAATAATTCTCCTCCATTTATTACTGCTTTTACCAACAATGGTTCTGTACTCTATTTTTGTGCCCCCCCCCAGTCTTTGTCCTCCATAGCCCTGATACCCTGCTTCACACATTTGGCCATGTCTACCCTGTCACTGCCTCCTATTCCACCTGAAAATGGTATATCCTGCCATGAATAGCTCCCAGTCATGGTGTATAGTGCAGTCACAAATGTTATTCCCCAGCCTCCTGATGTTCATGCACACCACCCTCTGTAGTTCCTGCCTCCTCCCATTGTGTTCTTCTTAGTTATCTCCTTTCACCATATTTCATTCTGCTCCTTGGTCTTGTTCTCAGACTCTTCCCTCTCTATGATCCATTGGATCTCTATCCCCCATTTTGCAATCTCCTCCTTGAGCTCCCACCTGTCTGCCATATTGTTCCGGTCTTCTTACCTCTCACTTTTTTATGTTCCCTCTTAGCAGCCCAACTCTCTTTCACCATGACAATAATGTGCACACTTACCAGCAGTTAACTCATATATCAGCAGTTAGCTGAATGCACCACAGTTTGCAAACTTGTATGTCATAATGGCATCGATCTGTTATCAGATTGATGCTATTACAGTTTAGAATCTGTAAGAACATTACTATTATGAGTGTTCAGCAAGTGCATTTGTAATAGGGACAAAACTACAATTATGTATTACAAGTTACCAACAATATTAATATTGTAAGTAGTCCTTGTCTATTGTGGTTGCCCATCATTGTAATTTGAACTACTATACTGTATGATTTTATTTGATTATTTGCTGAACATTTTCTCTTTCCTTGTTACAACCTTTGTACTTGTATTGCATTAATGAGTCCATGACCTCACTAGAAATCAGACCCTTGGTCTCAGTGATTATCCTCTCAGCTAAACCCTCAAATGTGTTCATCTTCAAATGGTCTGTGAAGTTTGAAATACTTTAATTAATTTATTTATACTTTTTAGCCAGCAAAGATGCCCTGAGCTGAACCTCATTCTGAGGCATTACACAGCAGAAAATCTAGCACAGTGGATTACATGACTAGATTAGGGTTACACGGTATGCCAGTTGTGGTTGTGGGATTTAAACTGAAGTCTGCTGTGTCTCTAGGTTCAGTTTTGGGTTCTTATTTCTAAGTTACACTCATGGGTTGATCTAAAATTATTTCAAGGGGGTAGCAGTTTTATCAAGGGGGGAGCATATTCCTCAAAATATGTAAAATGGTCCCTTTTAAAGCTCAGATTAGACTAAAGCATCTAGTTTGATGGGTTTAGGGGATAGTGGGTGCTACTTTGCTGGTTAGCTGGATCTGCTAGTGGCTATACTGCTTTTAACAGATCGGAATATGTACTGATAAATTATTCATCACTATAATTTGTCACTAAAATAGGCTAGTGTTTTTACTAACAAAGCTAATTTAAAGTACTTAGGAAAACTTTAGTTTTGACTGTGGTACTTTAATAACAATTGTTGGTGTTAAATAACAATAATTTTATTCATGTGAAATGGATACATCACTGAGCCAAGGACTCATTTATAGCAATTCCTAAGTGCAGCAGGATCTGGTTAGGAGGTAGGCTTGAGAAGGCACAATTTATGCATTATAACATGAGTACATACATATATTTTTTCACTATATTTACAACTATATTTATCATTTCACTTACCTCTCACAAGTGGAGATACACTTTGCACCTTGACTGCAACAGATTCCAGTTACTTTCCACATATTTCTCACATGGATAGATAAAATCGTATACTATTATGCACACAACACAGATCAGTATGGGGTGTAATTACCCATGCTTCTTTGAGCTTGCTCAGATACTGCAGAATCTAGGCTGCAAGCAGTGCAGAATATGCCATCCTCATATCATCATCATCAACTTTTATTTATACAGTGCACTTTTTTACTGCAACTCAAGGCGCTTTACAATCATAATATCAAACAATCTGTAACACATTAAAACATACTATATAATTCAAAACTTTAAATGTAAATTAGCTAACTAAGCAGATAAGAATGCCTGGTTAAATAAATAGGTTTTAAGCTCCAATTTAACAATATCCACAGACTGAGAGTCTCTAATGTGATGATGCAGGGAGTTCCACAAAGTTGGCACACTATATGAAAAGGCCCTAGCACCAGATGTTTTCAGGTGAACTCTGGAAACCTCCAGAAGAACCTCATTAGTGGAGCGAAGGGGACAGACAGAGTGGTGAAAGCACAGAAGGTATTGTAGGTAGCCAAGCCTCTGGCTGCGCAGGGTCCTGTAGGACAGCAACCAACCTTAAAGGTGATATGCCACCTAACCTGCAGCCAGTGCAGAGAGTGCAGCACAGGCGTGATATGGCAAGATCTTGGAAGACCAGTCAACAACTGGCCGACGCATTCTGCACTAGCTGCAAGTGGCAGAGATCAGCCCCCACAAGCCCCAGGTAGGACAGCATTGCAGTAATCCAGTTGTGAAGTCATAAAGACATGGATCAGGAAGAGGAGATCACTTGGGGGAACCAGATGTTTGATTCGGGAGATGTTTCATAGACAAGGCCCCTAGAATTCTGTGGCTGCAGAATTTTGCGCAGAACTTGCAATCTACAGCAGAACTTCTGCGGTGCCGCAGAATTCACTCTTCTTGTTGATTTTTTATTAATATTTCTGTTTTTCCACAGAATCTGGTTCCCTTCCCCTCTTTTTATATCTTAAACCCCCATATACTCAGAATGTGATGTTATCATTGCTATAGCATCATACATTAGCTAATGAAATGGCTGTAATCTGCAACAGAAATGAACAGTCACTTATCTACCACAGCTCCCACTGCTAGAGACGGTGGCACAGCACATCAGGCATGGTGATATTTGCTCAACCTGCACTACAGCCTAATGCAATTTTCAGTCTTACATTATTGCACTAGGGCCAACTTAAACAAAACCTTGTCAATAGCACAGACCTGTTAAGTCCATACCTCACTTTGTACAAACCTATTTGTGCCTTTAAGGTATAGAGATGCCATCTGAAATGAATAACTGGTAAAATGAATTTAACCGTCATTTTTAAGAAAAATAAAGTAATTATGCCCAGAAAAGTGGAATATAATAATGTGTAAACCTGTTGAAAGAATAGACCTGTTAAATAAATAATTGCACTGTACGCATTTTTGCCAGGGTTATTGATTACATATTGTCATTGGTTGATAGAATCACCTAAAAGTTATGGAGAAATGTTGTGTGCAGGGACAGCTGTTGGGCCAGAGGGTAGCATGCTGTGTTTCCGTGCTGGCAACTCAGGTTCAGAGATTAGCTCTGGGAGCTGGCTGGGCAGCAAAAGGATTGATGGAACACATCATTGCTCAGAACCTGGGAAGGTATGGTGCAATGTTCTGTCAGATGGTGGACACATTGTGCTGGTCTGGAGAGCTCTATCTCACAATCGGTTCACATGCATGTCATGGCCTGATGGTGTTACGCAGTGTGTCAGGGAAAGCAGGTTGACATCAAAAATGAGTTTTGCAATAATTCCTCTATTCCATTTCTAATGGGACCTGTATGAATGAGGATGCAAGTTCATGGAAATAAAAAATATATGATATATATATATATATATATATATATATATATATATATACACACACACACACACACACAGTATCTCTGTCTCTCTCACCACACGCGCACACACATTTATATGAATGTTACAGATTGCATATAAATATATAAGTGATACCCAGTGGGAACCTAATGAGTGGTGTAGAAAGCACATTCAAATATATAAGTGATAGACAGTGGAAACCTCATTAGTGGGATAGACAGCATGCATATAGAAATACCTTATTTATCACATAAGATCCCCTCTGCATATGTCATTTACTTAACAGGCTAGGACCTTAAGGGAGAGACATTTGTTTTGCCTTTTTTGGGCATAAAATTATTTTTATAATTCTGTTATTTTTTGAACTAGTGTTACTGTGCTTTCCACCATCCTGATTGCTATAAAAACTGCCATGAAAGTGAAGTCAGGATGACAAGCTGTCACTGTGATGTGGTAGTTTGTTAGTGCCGCAGAACTTCCGAAGAAATTACAAACCACCACCGCAGAAGTTCTGCAGCAAATGGTAGTCTTGCCACATAACTTGGTCCCACTGTGCCACAGGAAAGTAGGGGCCCTGTTCATAGATGGTAATATGTACTTTGGATTGCTGCTGGCACCCGAGATTTCAGCATCAAGCCGCAGTCCAAAACAATGCCCAGATTCTTTGCACTAGCGGAATTCAACAACTGGGAATCTCCTAGCATTAACCCAGAGACCTGACCAGATTGAACCTCCACTCCAGGTGACCAGCTTCCACCACTAGTACCTCAGTCTTGTCGGGATTCAGCTTCAACCAGTAAATTCATCCAGTATTGGATCTCAGAAAGGCACTGATTAAACACTGATACCACCATCTGTTGCTCAGGTACAAAAGACAGGTACAGCTGAGTGTCATCTGCATAGCAGTGAAAACTTGGTCCATATAGTCATATAAGAGAGAAAATGGAGCCTTTCGGTACTCCGCAGGACAGGGGCATGGGGGCCAAGGAAAACATCCTTGAAACCACCCTCTGCTTCTTGCCTGTGAGGAAAGACCAAAACCAGTTTAGGACTGTACTAGTCTGTCCACAACAAACTCACAGGTGCTCCAAAAGTACTCGCGGTTCACAGTGTCAAATGCTGCGGAGAGATCAAGGAGAATTAAGATGGAACAACTTCCTTGATCTCTCACCACCAGGAGATTATTTAGCACCTGGACAAGCACAGTCTCAGTGCTATGCCCCTTCCTGAAACCAGACTGGAGAGGGTCATAGATGTTGTGAGTTGACAAATAGGTCTCCAGTTGATGGGCCACCACCTTCTTAATAACCTTACCTACAAGGGGAAGGTTTGAGACAGGTTGGTAATTATCCAGGCAGTCTGGGTCCAGTGAAGCTTTCTTTAAAAGGGGTCCCCAAGCCTCCTTTAAAGGCTTGGAGAAGACCCCTGTCGACAAGGAACACTGGACTATCCTGTCTAGAACCAGGCCAACGGCATCTGCACACCCCACAAGGAGGTGCGTTGGTCCCAGATCCAAATTACAGTAGGTTGGCCTCATCCCCTGGATGACCTTCACAACATCCATGACAGTCAACTGGCCGAAATTGGACCAGACAATCTGATTACCCATGACTTCTGACCTATCTCTGCAGGCTCCGGTAGCAGCCATGAAGAGTGCTATATCTACAGCACAGTAATGGTGGGTGATCCCTACTCAGTGGCTGCCTAAAGGACGACCACCTAAATACACAGAATGGCAGTACAGGAGTGCCGGTAGCTGCAGCCCGGTTAGGGCAAGACCCAAAGCAGCTACAGGTGACTGTGTGAGTACACAAAGCCCCTGCAGCATAGAAGTGAGTGCAGGGTGCATTCCACAGGAATGGCGAGTGCCAGCTTGAAGGGGCCTGGGAAGGCGCATAGCATATAGGTGCCCAGGACTGCACAGGGTTGACAGGTGGCATAGAACGGCCATGAGCAGAGCGGCGGGATGACAGGACACATGAACCAGCCACACACGGCTGGACTGCACAGACCTCAGTCCCCCCAAGTCCAGTGGACCACAACCACCATGGCAGAGACCCCCACAACAGCAGACCCATGGGAGCCCCCACCATGATCGGGCCATAGTCCGCACTTATGCAGCACTGCTGCAGATGGCCACTCACACAGCCGCTTCTGGGTCTGCACTGTGCTGCACACATCACGGGCACCATGCCAGGTGTCCATGCCCCTGTAGCTGTCCATTGTGGTCCACTGCAGCCCCTCTGCCATGCACTGCCCGACACAGCCCTGCCATGGCATGTCTGCCCTGTGCACGTGTATGCCGTATGGTTCACAGCCACCCGTGGAGGTCTCGTGCCTCCATCTGTGCTTTCCACATCCGGCCACACCCACACCATCCTGCCAGATGCCCAGGGCATGTCACCTTGTGCCACTCACCCCATCCTGTCACTGACCGCAGGGCGCTCTTTTCCTGGTGCATTTGTACACACGCTCTGTGCCCATTGCCATGATGGGCTCGCCTGTTACCTGTGGCCCCATTGCACTGTCGCACATTGCGATGCATTCTTGCAGCCTCTGCCTCTTGTCTGCACTCTTTCCACTGCTCACTGTATTCCCTTATTGCCCTTTCAGCAGTCTGCATCCTGCACTCACCCTTTGGGGACTCGCTCACACAGAGTCACCCTTATCACATAAAACCCACACTCCATTGGAGGGAGCTAACTGGATCTCCAACCTGATGGTGGCAATCTTATCAGCAAAAAAACAGAGAAACTCATCAAACTTTGATTGTGAAAAAGCCCTGCTGGACTGAAGACAGGCAGGATTACAAAGCCTGTCAGTGGTGCGGAAGAGCCGAGCCGGTCTGTTAATAGCTGCAGCAATCTCCTTGGACAGGAATTCTGCTTTCTTAGAGAAGATTGCTGATTGATAGTCCTTGTAATGGGACATCAATCTAAGTTTGTCCTCATCGGATCCAGATTTCCACCAGTGCCACTCCAACCTTCGACTCCTCATCTTCATCTCCCTGAGCATCCCATCTAACCAGGGGGATCACTGGTGTCAAGTGAGAGGTCCAACACGGACAGATGCAACAGAGTTGAGGGCTTCTGTAATCACCCTGTTATAGGCTAAAACCAGTTTCCCTGGCTGTTTGCATGCGCTCATCATGCCTGATAGGTCCAGCACCACCATTAGACCTGGGGGGTCAAACCTCTTAAAAGGCAGTACTGGACATCTGCGTCGGGGAAGGTCTATTAGGAGGGGCTTCGGACAAGAACCCCATAGTATGGTGATCCAACCAAATGACTGAGTTAACCATAAGGTCGGTGACCACCAATCCCAGCAGGAAAACAAGGTCCAATGAATGGCCATGTGCATGGGTTGCAGAGGTAACAACCTGTGTTAGGTCCAATGAACACATCAACTGGAGGAAGTCCTGACCAAACTGTGAGAGTTCATCATCGACCCAGAGGCTGAAATTACCCAGAATAAGCCATCTGGGTGACTCCAACACCTGATTGACTATGAAGTCTGTGACTTCCTGCAAGAACTCCTTCCCATCCTCCAGTTAACAATAGATGAGAAGGATCTTGCATCCTACACCTGCAGCCCATTCAGCAACGACACACTTGAAGGACCTCATTGTTCCTGCTAGGAGGGCTGTGAGGTTCAAGTCTTATCTAAAACAAATTGCCACTCCCCCTTCCCTACGATCCTTTCTCAGGCAGTGAATTACCGAGTGCACGAAAGGAATAGCTGCCTCCAGTATTGGACCAGCATTTTCATCCAACCATGTGTTGGTGATGCAGGTCAGATCAGATGTTAAAACAAGATCAGCAATAATTGCTGTCTTATTCTTAATAGATCTTGCATTGCACATCACCACCCAAAAAGGACAGGCAGATGAGGCTGGTCAGGATACCTGCTCACTAACCATGGAGCCCTTGGGTATGGGCACAAGGCAGGGAAAACCTCTTTCCTGGGCTCATTTCACCCCAGGGTGCCTCCTGATTTTCACCACCCCAATCTGCACCCCCCCCCACCCCCCGGTGGGCCTCAATCTCTTATTTCCTTTATAATGTTTTGAACATTTATTAGATGTTTTTTGGCTGATATTTTTCTATATCACTTGCAGTGTACTTTTATGTTTAGATCAGCTATTATATGTATTGATAGACCTCTTTATCACCTACCCTGTGGTGTTTACATTTGATACAAGTTTTGTTCTCTGTGCATTTGTGATATAAAGTGTCTATATCTCCCCTACTTACTTATTCGTTTGTCTGTTTTTTCTAAAAACATAATAAACTTTATTAAGTAAAAAAAAAACGATTTCTGTTCAACTTGTTCTTTAACTTCTGTGATAGATTGACCTCACCTCCATGTTTTGTTCATATTTTAACTTGAATATTCCTACCTCCCTCTGACTAGCACTATTTCCTAAGTCCTTCTAGTCTTCTGTATGGTAAGGGGGCTAAACTTCAAAAGTAAAAACAAATTATGGATCTCTCAATTGTGCTCTTCTATTGTCATAGAAGACAGTTTCCCTTGTTTCTTTTCCAAATCTGATTTTTTTTTACCTGGAGGGGCAAGTGGGCAGGCCCTCAACCCCATACTGACCCCTCCCAACCAGTATCCACCTCCCTCGGTCCACTGGCGGCAAGCGCCCCATGGATTGCCCCCTTGAAGAACCAGGAAACAGGACTATCATACCCCCAGTACATATATTCAGATTCCTCCTGATGGTCAGGGGGTGTCACGGGATGAAAGAGTGTGGACAGAGCTTCAAAAAGATTTCCCGTTCCACTTTTCTGTTTTCTGGTCCCTGCTCCCCTGCTAGAGTGACATGTCAGAAAGTGCATATGGAGGGACACATGCTCTGCATTATCTACTCCTCCCTCTGCATCATGTTCCTATTCCATAGGGGTTCTATCCATTCCCAGAAGTTCATTACCAAATTCTGGTTTGTTCTGCTTACCCCCATCTCTCCTTAATGCTGTCCCCCACTGCCACTAGTCCTACTTTCTTCACACCTGGGACCTTCACTCCTTCTCCTTCCCCCTTCCCCACAACTCTGTTAGCCAGTCTGCCTTCTCCTACAGGCTCTCCCTCCTCTGGAACTATCTCCCCTCCCTACTCCAAACTCTCTCCCTCTCCCTCTTTTTCCTCCTTCAGGCAGCACTTATGCCTCCCCCTTCCCTTGCTTCTGCTTCTCTACATCCCCCACCTTACTCTAACCCACCCCTAGCCCCCTCATCTTGCCTACTACCTGTCCTCCTCTTCAACACCCATTTGCTTCAGTGTTTCTGCAATTAACCTACCCTGCAGGCAAGATCATTTCTCACCTACGCTACCTCTTCTTGTTGCTAAGCTGCTTGCTTGTTGTATCCTACTGTGTCCAATCAGCATTACATATGTTCTTCCAGTACTACACATATTATTTTGTTCAACCATACATCTGCTTGCTTTGACCCCTGATGTCCTGGATACCCTCCCCTGGGCCATATCTGGAAATGAGCATCAGCTCAGTGTGCCTATCCCGGTTACCACAATTTTAAATAAATAAACATTATACAGATATAGATACTTGTACCACTCTTTTTCTCCCATCATGTCAATTCCATTCACCACTATTTCACTAATAGTACCATTCTCCTGTGGGTGATGGCCTGGTCTTTTTCAATAGTGCCCAGAACATGGTGGCATCATTAAAAACCTGTCTGCCAACTTACAGGCCATTCAAACTTGGCTCCTTGAAAACAGGCTTAATGAACCCAACTAAATCATTAGCAATATTATTCAGAACTGGCATCCTTGCTCCTCTTTCAGTGGCCTCTGACAATATCACCCTGCTGGTCACTGTCTCCTCCTTTAATTACCTGTGGCGTTATGCTTGACCCCTCCCTCCCTCCATTTTTCTCTCCATGTGTTATGCACCAGTAAGGCAGTTACTGTTAGACACAGACTAGCCTACTGTGCCAGCCAAAATCTCTCCCCATTAGCTGGCTTTGCTGTTGTTCAAGGTACCTTGATCACCAAACTTTCCTCTGGTCTGAATGTCTATTCTGAAACCTCTAACTCAATATTAGTCAAACGGAATGTGGCTTGCAGTAACATCTGCCATTTTGCCCTTACTGGCAACCAACTTAGCCATCACTGCACCCTGTATTCAAAGCTAGGCTGAGTACCTCCAGCTTCTCAGTGGGCTTTCTCCCCGGGTGGCATCATTCACAGCATAATACAAAACCAGACACACTTATTTCTTGCCTCCCTCCTGGTGCCTTAAAGAAATGCCTACCCCCTAAGGTCCTCAGATCACGACTTTCTATTCATTCCTAGGATAGGATTAGGACCAAAACTGGGGACACAGCCTTCTCTGTATCTGCTCTGTTACTTTGAAATAATATACCTGATACTATTAGACACTGTTCTGTAGGCCAGCCCACCGGCGCAGCAGCAAGGCATCTGCTTGCAGCGCTGACATCTTGGGTTCGGTGACATACTCAGAAGTTGGAGGGCCAGCCGGGGGAGAAGGATCGAGCATCCTGGAGACTGCTCTCCTTCTCTAGGGGGGAGGGGGGAAGAGTGCCTGGCACTTTACAGACCCCTGGCAGAGGTCGGGGGTACTGCTGTGGCTTGCACTGTCACTAAAGGGGAGGACGGGGCAGACACTGGACAGCATTACACTTCCCCAACCCCAGGGATCCAGCATTCACAAAAAGAGCTGGCTTCTAGGTATGAAGCTCTGCTGCCGTCTCCACTGACACCATTGTCCATTGGGGGGGTCCCACTCACATGGCCCTGTCCCAGTGAGGTGTAAGCCATGGCTTGCCTACAGTGTTCATTCCTGTGGCCCCACCCATGGGGGTAAACCTGGACATGGGGGGACTGTGGACTGAGCAGGACTGACCTCCAAATGGAGGATCGGGGCAGGCACCAAAAAATAAAAAAAAGATACTGTTCGGTGGTCCATGCTTTCCAGTATCAGTACTGCTCACTATTACAACAGTCTGTAGAATGCTCCTGTTCATAGCCCCTGAGCTCAGTAACTCTTGCCTATGTACATGAAAGCACTTGAACTTGTCACTTTAAAAACCTGCTAAATTGACTGTACTCTTGCTTTATAACATTTGAGCCTCCTGTTAATGACTTTTCTCTTAAGTTTCTTTGGCTGATAGTCATGCATCATATTGTTTAATCTATTGCTTAATTTACTGTCATGCACAGTATTGTTTACTATGATCATCATGAACTGTATTGTTGAAGTGATTGTCCTGCACTGTATTATTTAACTGGTTTGTACTATTATTTAATTGGTTTAGAAAAATAGGCAAGTGTTTGTCTCTTTCTCCTTTCCCAATAAATAATAACTAAATGAATAAATATGTATATTTAGAAGAAATTAATCTGTGAATTAAGAGACAAAAAGAAAGTGTCACAACCACTTGCTCTGATATCCTATATAGAATGAAAATGCATTGCTATAAATCACAAGGCTGTGACTGAAGTTTCTAATGGGAGCGGTTTAGTATGACATTGCTCTGCATTGTTTTTCTAGATACCATTTAAAGTAATAACAAGCCGGCCCGGTGGCGCTGAGGGTTGAGGTGCTGGAAGCCACACCTCGCGCTACGCCGGCGACCCGGGTCCGGGAATGGACTCGGGTTGTCGAGTCGGCGGGGAAAGGAGGTTGGCGTCCCGGATGCTCTCCTCCTGGGAGTGGGAACCATGAGCGCTTCGCGCTCTGCATCAGCCCTCGCAGCCGGTGGAAGCACCGACAACTGAGGGGATGGAGGCGTCTGCCTAACGGAGTCGGGAGGGGACGCTGACGCAGGGCGCCTGGACGGCGCGCTAGCACGTCATCTCTCGGGACGCACGTCCCAAGCGACCGACGTCCTAGGGGGTTGGGATGTAAGGGAGAAAACGGAAAATCCCCCGGCAGCCCTGGATGAAAGCCGCCCTAAGTCCCCCAGATGACCTGAAGGACAGACCCCAAATGTGCAAGAGGAGGAGGAGGACAGGCACTCTAGGGGCAGATCCCCAAGGTAGGATGGGGAAGACATGAGCGGACGGAAGGAGGGGGCTCCGGGGGTAGTAAGGAGGAGATAAAGAAAGAAAGTAAAAAAAAAAATAAAGTAATAACAAGCATTTGTCCTTGGAACCCCACCCAGAAATAAATGAGGCTACTGCCTTTTGACTTTGGATGCTCGCTGGCAGTATTTATTTAAAGGCACAATTATGTATTTACATCATTAACATCCCAAATTATTTTAACAGTCAGTATTTACATAACAGACATAACAGTCCAATATCACTTCTAGGACATAACAGTCCTGTCTTCCTCTTGTGTATTTTCGCCATTTTCTCTTCCTCTTTCCTCCTTGCTTCTCAGGGTCTGGACACCATGATCCAGCCCCCCCTTTCAATTACCATTACTGGGTACCACACTTAAACAGACCACTACCCTCCTGCTAGGTGTGGATACAGTGATCCACCCCCTAGCTCTATGTCCCTTCCCCCTCCCCAGGTTACTTCCATGCCTGGATTCCTTTGTCCCCAGCCCGTGGTACCTACCCCGTCTACCTGCCCCCTTTTTCCCTCTTGTTCCCAAACCCTTCCACTCACCCATCTCCACCTTGCTATGGAAGATGAGGCTCCCCCCTTGTGGGTTAACCCCTCAGCCTCTTCTTACTTGATGCCTCCAACCAGCTCCCCAAATGGACGGTGAAACAGGCCCATGCCGAACTCTGTCATGTGGACCCTGTCTGACTGATAGACCGCCTCATGCTTGTATGAAATGTCCTTATGCTGTATGTGAACCCCATCCATTTCTTTCACTGCTTTGGCCACCTTCCTGTTTAACCACTTGAGTGCCACCTCCACCACCTTAGGCCCTTTCACTCCCCTCCAAACCCTCCTGGATGTAATCTTGGACCAACCAATCACCACTTGTGGCCACCAGGTTTTCACCCATGGCATAGTTCCCAAGTCATTACCCTTAGATGGACAATGATACAGTCCAGTACTGCCCAGCACACCCGAAGCTCTTCCCACAGGGATAGCAGTTGTGACCACCTCATGCCTCTCAAGCCCCTCCACAGCACCTTGATGTGCTCCACTCCTGGGTGCAACTGCATCCCTATCCTCATGGTGGCTGCGAACCTCTCCACCCAGTAGATGAATGAATGCCCCACGATCCACACCTGTCTCTTGGAGCCTGCTATGGGAAGAGAAAAAAGGTACAACAATTAGCCACTGTCAGTACCGCACATATCTCTTATAACAGCTCAATGTCCATCTGCCTACCAGCTTGACCTCACTCTCTCTTGCACCTGCCGTGGCCAACTCTGAAGCTGCAACAATCCTGAAGGAGTGTGGGGCAAACTCATCGTGGTTCTCCCTCATGAATGTCACCACCTTTTTCAGCACCACACCCATCTGAAAAACCTGTCACAGGGCACCCATCCCCATGTATGAACCGGGTCCCTGCCCTGTGTCCCCGCACCAGGCTATAGTCCGCCGACTCCCTCCCCAGTATGCCTGTGCAACAACAAGGCGGAGCCCTTGCCCCACTGGTCCGTTTTAGACCTCTGGAGCCAGATGGCCACTTTCCCATCCTGCAGTCTCACATTTTCCTCCTGCAGGCCAGCCGCAGCTGCCCACTTTCTAGGTGCCACCATCTCTCTGAACCCAAATGCCCCCTTTGCCATGGACAAAGGGCAAAATCATCATGGTTCTCCCTCACGAATGCCACCACCTTTTTTAGCACTGCACCCATCTGAAAACCTGTCACAAGGGACCCATCCCCATGTATGAACCAGGTCCCTGCCCTATGGCACCGTTCCATGCTATAGTCTGCCAACCCCCCTTCCCAGTATGCCTGTGCAACACCAAGGTGGAGCCCTTGCCCCGCTGGTCCATTTTAGACCTCTGGAGCCAGATGGCCGCCTTCCCCTCCTGCAGTCTCACATTTTCCTCCTGCAGGCTAGCCACAGCTGCCCGCTTTCTAGGTGCCACCATCTCCCTGACCCAAAATGCCCCCTTTGCCATGACCGCAAATATAGCAAATATAGCCCTAAACAGACAGGCTTTGTTCGCTGAGCTACAAACATGGTCCAGCACCCATACCACCTTCCAGAGCAGGGGGCCCATTATGGGTCTTCTCCCATCCTGCCTGGAGCCCTGCCATCTCTTCCATCCCGTAACCATCCACTTGATAGCCCAGCCACCCGCAGCGTCTGCCTATCCCAGGTCCTGGCATGTCCAGCTGATACCTGCCAGCTGGACCCCACGTCTACAATGCCCTATTAAAAGTCCAGCAGGCCTGGGCCGGTGTAACCCACTTCCCTTGCTCCGCTGCCTGCCCAGCCACTGAACCCAGAAGTGTTCTCACCCATAACTCTGCGTGGGTGCAATCCCACCTCAGGTCACCCTTAAGCGCATTCTCCTCCAGAATGCCTAATCATATTTAAGACACCCCAAAAGCCAACTTCACCTTGTACACATCCCTGATGATTGCCATATATGTCAGCAGCGGAATTGCTAGGTCCAGTTGCTTCTCCAGTACCAATGGGCTATAAATCAGGAACCCCAGTTGCCACATGTTGATGCTCTTCCCCTTGAACCAGGCTTCTTCTGTTTTGTGCCCCACAACCGCCAGGGCTACTGCCATCTCTGACTTGCCCACCGACTCCTGCTGCTCATATTTTTTGTCTGTCTCCTCGTCCACTAAGCCAAAGATATCCAAGTACTCCCCTTCCATATTTCCTCCTTTATGGAGGCTGGAATGAGGTCACCCGTTGTGAAACCAGGCGGCCCATCATATAGTTTTCGCACCCCGCCAGAGATACCTGCCCCATTTTTGCCCTGCCTGCCCTTCTCCTTGACGTCCTGCAGGGCCTATTCCATTTTCAACCCCCCTGCTCCCTCATATCCCCCAACAGACCCTCAATATACTCTTTTAAATCTGCTTCATTATTCATATCCACCTCGTCCTTACCCCCATCCGGCTGGGGCCCTGCCGAGGTTGGGCTGGGGTCACCACCTGCACCGGGTGCCACCAGAGGGCTGGGACCCACCCTCTTTGGCCTTTTGTTTCCCTTCCCAGAACCAGCCCTCTCATCTCACTCCTTCTGCTTTTTTCTGGGCCTCCTCTTCTGCCTCCTTCTTCTTCACTACCTCGACCAACTCCGTTATCAGTTTTGTGGCTTGGGTGCCATCTCTTCCACTGTGACCTAGGCTACACAAGAAAACCACAGGATTATACCACAAACGATTCGCTGCCCCACCCCGAGCCAGGCACTGCATCTGCACCTGGGCGTCATTCCTTCACTGGGACAGCTCCGCTCCTGTGCCATTCGGAACCCACTCGTGAGGGAGCAATCTTAGACCTCATACTCTCAAATGGGGGCAGTAAAAGGATCTCAGATCTAGAAGTGGGTTGCCATCTGGGAACAAGTGGCCATCAAACAGTGTGGTTCATGTTGAACTCAGCTACAGAGTCAAGCCATACAAAAGTGAGGGTACTGGACTTCAGGAGGGCTGACTTTGGCAAGATGGGAGAGTGCCTCAGAAAAGCACTAGCAAACAGGCTAGAAGGAGGTGTGGAGCAACAATGGGGAATCATCAAAACTGCCATCACAGAGGCAGCAAGCCTTTGTGTGAAGCAAATAAACAAATCAAAATGAATGAAAAAGCCACTATGGTTCTCAAAAAAGGTGGCTGTGAAAGTCAGGAAGAAAAATATAGCATTCCGGAAGTATAAGGAAACACAGAAGGAGCAGGACAGAGAGCTGTACCAGTTAAGGCAGAAGGAAGCAGGGAGGGAAGTCAGAATAACAAAGTCCCAAACTGAGGAAAAGATATCCAACTTGGTAAAGAAGGGGGATAAAACCTTTTATAGGTACATCAGCGAGCATAGAAAGACAAAGGGAGGGATAGTAGGCTGAATAGAATGATAGTGGGTCGGCAGAGGGGGACAGTGAAAAAGCAGGGATACTGAATGAGTATTTCTGCTCAATATTCACAAAAGAGGAGGGGGAAGTGCCTAATCCAATTAACATAAGCACTCTTGATAGGGGGGTCGATCACAGTCCTTTCACAGAAGAAAGGGTTCTGCAAGAACTCCTAAAACTGAAGGTGGACAAAGCAATGGGGCCTGATGGAATTCACCCCAGAATTCTAAAAGAATTAAGGGGGGAACTGGTGAAACCACTGGGTACTCTTTTTAATAAATCATGGGAGGATGGTGTGGTAACCGAGGACTGGAGGAAGGCAGATGTGATTCCCCTTCACAAAAGTGGGACCAAGACAGAGGCAGGAAACTACAGACCTGTCAGTTTGACCTCTGTGGTAGGGAAAGTGATGGAGTCACTTCTGAAGGAAAGAATAGTTGAGTACCTAGATGCCAGTGGGGCACACAGGACCCAAGGCAGCATGGGTTCACAGCGGGAAGGTCATGTCAGACAAAGCTAATAGATTTCTTTGACTGGGTGACCAAAGTAGTAGACCAGGGAGGGGCTGTGGACATGGCCTACGTAGACTTTAGCAAGGCATTTGACACAGTTCCACACAAAAGATTAATAGTCAAATTAACCAGCCTGGGAGTGGGTTCCACGGTGGTAGCCTGGGTAAAACATTGGCTGGACAACAGGACACAGAAAGTAATTGTAAATGGAGTCCACTCTGCAGAAAGAGGGGTTACTAGTGGGGTACTGCAGGGTTCAGTATTGGGTCTAGTCCTTTTTAATGTCTTCATAAGTGACATTGCAGAGGGACTGGAAGGAAAAGTATGACTCTTTGCAGATGACACAAAGATCTGCAACAGGGTTGATACACAAGGAGGCGTGGAAAGGATGAGAAGGGACTTGGCAAGGTTGGAGGAATGGTCAAGTATGGCAGCTAGGATTCAATGCAAAAGTGCAAAATAAATGCACCTGAAACAAAAACCCTGGGAAGAATACACAATGGGGAGGTAGTAACAACAACAAAAAGGAAAGGGACCTGGGGTAATCATATCAGATGACCTTAAGGTTAGCAAGCAATGTGAGAAGGCAGTAGGGAGGGCTGGGGTATACTGGGATGCATAGGGAGAGGCATCAGCAGCAGAAAACAGGAAGTTGTTATCCTCTGTACAGACAGTTGGTGAGACCCCATCTGGAGTACTGCATCCAGTTCTGGAGACCCCATCTCTGCAAGGACATAGACAGGATTGAGGCAGTCCAGAGGAGGGCAACTAAAATGGTGCAGGGTCTGCAAGAGAAGCCATATGAGGAGAGACTAAAGGAGCTTAATATGTATACCCTTGATGAAAGAAGGAGAGGGGGACATGATAGACACTTTTAAGTACCTCAGTGGAATCAACAAAGTCCAAGGCGGTAGCATCTTTCAGAAAAAGAGACGTGCAAGAACAAGGGGACACAATTTAAAGATGGGGGGGTGGTTTGGGGCAATGTGAGGAAGTATTATTTCACAGAGAGGGTAGTGGATGCATGGAACAGCCTTTCTGAGGAGGTTATGGGGTCTAAAACTATGGGAGAATTCAAGAATGCATGGGACAGACATAAGGCAATTCTTGTGGGGGGTAGGAAGAAATAGGCTGTTTGTTAACTAGATTTGGCGGTCTATCCTGCAGTTAGGGAAATGGGCAGACTAGATGGGCCAAGCAGTCCTTATCTGCCATCAAAGTCTATGTTCTATGTTTCTATGCCCAAACTCTGGATACAACTATAGCATGCTTTGAAATCCACTGTCACCCCACAGGTTGAGGCTTTCTGCACTGCCCCACTCACTGCAAGGCCCATTCTCTTGCCTTGCTCAGCTCTTTATCTGTTCCTTTTCTTGTCCCAACACAGGACCCCTTCCACCATGAGCCCCCAGCGAGGCAGGGACCCCCATTTTCCTTTGGCTGACTAGGCCTCCAAACCCCATCTGCCCCGTTATGCCCTACCCTCAGGCATACGTTCTCTACCCCTTTTTGCTGCATGTGAGTGCTTTCCCTATGGTCTGGTTTGCTGTAAGCATCCCTCCCTCCATCTTCCTTTACAAAGTTTTTAAAATTTTTGCTGTCCTCGCCATGAGGCAGGGTCTCTATGGCCCCTGGCCCTGCTTGCCACCCCATGTGGCACAGCAGACACACTCTTCCCATGCATGGCTTCCATGGCCCACAATCGCCCCTCACCTTGCACCTTCAGCACTTCACAGTGCTTCCGCTAACCCCCCCACTGGCGCACAACAATCTGCATATTCCCCTGATGTCCCACCCATATGGTAGGCCTCTCCAGGCCTCGCTCCCCCATTCAGTCTTCTGGTTCCACCAACACACTGGTGTAACCCCCCCCCCACTGCACAAACCAAGCCCCAAACTTTGTTGCCGCCTCCATCCCTTGCAGCGCCCAGCCTAGCTAGTCAATGCGACCTCCTCTGCAATTCCTCCAACGCTAGGCCCCCCCGTGGGCCTCCTAGCGGGAGTAACCTGCTGTCCAGCTCAGAAACCCTCCCGCTTTTATCTCAACCGCCGCATCGACCAGTAGCTCCCAAGCAGGATCCCCTCCCCCCCGCTTTATCCTTTTTATTTATTTTTATTTTTATTTTACTTTAGTTGTGGATGCAATCCCCCAAAAAGAGCCCTCCCACAAGCCCTGTGGCCCACGAATCGTGCCAATCAGTGCCACACTCTTCCGCTCCTTCAGCCCCAGCTGGGCCCAATGCTGAACCAGACCACCCACCGAGCATACCAGGCAGCACAAGGCTCCACAGCCACAAGCCCCCGCCGCTCGCACAGCTCTTCTCTTCTGCAGTTACTTTTCCTTATTTTTTTGTTTTTTAATTTTATGCACAATTCCAGCCAAACTTTGTGAGAAAAAGGAAGCCTCTATGAGCTGAGGCTGTGACATGTAACAGCACAGGCAAAGTTCTGCGTGGCCTGGGTCACGTGGCTCCACCTCTCCCGACCACGTTACCGGCCCCAGTTTGGCTGCCACAATCTCACTGCCAAGAAACAAAGCAGACCTCATCTGCTTAGACCCCTGCAGGACATAGCCGGGCCAAAATACACCACTGCCTTCGAGTCCCTTGGCTTGAAACCCCCAATGGTGCACCACCCAACACAACTCGCCCCACCATGGGTCAGACTTAGGCCTAACCGTGTTCTCCATGCTTCCAGCTTCATCTGGCGTTTCTCCATACAGCCCCCCAAACTGCATGGATACCCACCAGGCTAGCCTGATCCCGCAGAACCATGAATGGCCCTTGAATCACAGACAACAAACCAACTTATTATCCTTTTATGGAAAAGTTAATGCAGAATTGGATAACGGTATACCGGTAGATGTGGTTTTCATGGATTTTGCGAAGGCGTTTGACAAACTAGCTCATGAGGAATTATTACAAACTTTGATTAAAATTGGAATTAATGACAATATTATAAAGTGGATAGCTAAATGTTTGATGGGCAGAAAGCAAAGAGTCGTGGTTGGGGGTGTGAAGTCGGATTGATCTGAGATCACTAGTGGTGTGCCTCAGGGTTCGGTGTTGGGACCTTGTCTCTTTAATATCTATATTTCATTGCTGCAACTCAGTAATCCTCATATATGGATCTCTAAGTTTGCTGATGATTGCAGATTGGGAACAACTGTAACTTCAATAACAGAGGTTCTTTCCTTGCAACAGGCCATAAATGAAATATATGAGTGGACTGGAACTAGCAAATTGGAACTCAATATTTCCAAATGCAAAATCATGCATTTGGGTCACAATAACAACAAGCATAGGTATTATATTGGGAATAATATCCTTGAAAAAACAACTGAGAAGAGAGACTTGCGTATCAATATTACATCAGACTTAAAGTTTAGATCACATTGTAAACAACAAGTTAAAAGGGCTAACCAGAGTTTGAACTGTATTTTGAGACATATTTCTAGCAGACATGAAAATGTGATCATTCCATTGTATGGATCGTTGGTGAGGCCACATTTAGAGTATTGTGTGCAATTGTGGTCACTACAGTACAGAGAGGATATTATGAGAGTGGAGAGTGTTTAGCGTAGAGCGACAAGATCAGTGTTCGCCTTGAAAACACTGTCTTATAGCGAGAGATTGACTAAACTTAATCTATATTCCCTATCTTACAGAAGGCTAAGAGGAGACCTATGTATGATGTTTAGGTTATCACAAGATGCTGCATTAAGAGAAGATCTGAAAATGTCATATAGAATTGGTTGGTCTAGCACTCGCAAACGCTGTATGCAATTAGAATTGCCTAAATGGAATACCAATCTAAGGAAGCACTGGTTCACTACCAGGGTGGTATCTGCATGGAATTGCTTGCCAACTAATGTGGTGGGGAGTACTAACATAGACACGTTCAAGTCTAGACTGGATAAACATCTATATGATAAGATGACTATGTATTAAAACAATAAATGGTGAGCATTATGGACGAAAGTCTCGAAGCTTGACCCAACTTATGAAACTTATGAAACAATCCAGTTCCCACAGTAAACAGCTTTATGGCCCATTCTCCCCACACCATCAGGAACACAGAAACAATGAAGCCACACTCACATATGCTGCTTTCAGCTTACTCCTATACCATAGCTATATTCCATATAAATCAATGCTACTCACATATATAAAGCAATGCTGTGCCTCTGATGCCATTACAGGCCAAAACCATTCATGCCCTACCTCACTGCCAACGATATGCTGTATTGTCAATGAATTATACAGCAAGAAAGAGGGCTCCTTGTGGGCAGCCAGCCCTTAAATATCCCCTAAGGACCCCTAGTCAGGACCCCTTCTGGCCTCCAGCAAACACCCCCCGAGTCAGTTGACACTAACCATGAGGTCATAGTACCTCCCCCTTTTCTGCAGTCCCCTGTCCTCCCCTTACCTGGCCCCCTCCTCCCCCTCCTCCCCCTCCCCTCCCCCTGCCTTCCTTCTGGCTGGGTCCCAGGACAACCTGCCCTGCCTTTTAGTGACAAGCCTAACTGTCAATGCCGAATGTTTGCTTACTGGCATTAGCAGTGGAAGTGTAGGAGTTAGACAGATGCAGTACAGGAATGGCAGTAAAGTACTGAACTGATGCCAACTCCACCCCCACCCTGCAGAGATGGACAGGCATTGGGGTGTGGCTTTGGGTCATTGCCTATGACGGTCATGACATTTCATCTCACCCTACCCTGCAGACACTGACAAGTGTCAAGGTGTGCCTTGGGGTGTTTGGGCTTTACATTCACCTCATTCCATAAGGAAACATGCTGAAATGGGAGCAATATAGAAGAATGGGGTGAACTCTGGGGCCAAAGGGTCCAAGGTGCACCTCAATGCCTGCCACTGCCTGCTTGATGGGGGTGGGGGTGGAATGGAATGAGCATTACTGTTGACAATCCCAAGTCACACCCCTGATGCCTGTCAGTCCCTACAAGGTAGGGAGTTATGGTCAGAAACCCTAACACCCTGGGCATTTCTTGGAATTTTTACTCCAAGTTTTCAACATGGACTTTTTCTGACTCCACCGCATGAACAGTGACACTATCAGTTCATTAGCCGAAAGGTGATTTTGCACACCAACTGCACCATTTGGTGCCACAGGTCTGAAACACATTTCAAACAGGATGTGAAAAATGACAGCTGTACTGTTCATGAGGAGGTGTAAAAATGGCAATGTTGAAAATCTGGAGTGAAAATATAAAAAAACTGGTGAAGGCATGAGCGTGCATAGAAACTGTGCAACTCACACCCATAATGCAATTAGTTTGGGGATTTTTTACAGCAGATTTTCAACACATGCATCTTGGGACCTCTGCTCATGAACAGTGTCACTGTGATTTTCTTAATGTGTCCCAAACACTGATTTCCCACAGTGACTGAGCTATTCTGAGCCAGAAGTGCGAAAACACATTTTGGCCAGGATGTGAAAAATGATAGCAGTACTGTTCATAAGGAGGTGTGGAAAAATGACAATGTTGAAAATCTGGACTGAAAATATTACAAACTCATGAACTTATGAGGGTGCATGGAAACTGCACAATGCACGCTTGTAATACAGTCATTTTATGGACTTTTGTCATCAAATTTTCAACATAGCCATTTTAAGACCTTTGCTCATGACCAGTGTCACGATGATTTTCTTAATCTGTCCCAAGCATTGATTTTGCACACCGACTGCACCATTGTGCACTACATGTGCGGAAACACATTTTGAGTGAGATGTGAACAATGACAGCTGTACTGTTCATAAGGAGTTGTGGTAAAATGGCAATGTTGAAAATCTGGAGTGAAATTATTAAAAATTCTCGAAGTTACAAGTGTGCTTAGGAGCTGCACAATGCATGTTCATAAAACAGTAATTTTTGGGAATTTTTTCAACAAATTTTCAACATAGGGTTTTTGGGGGCCTACCTCATGAACTGTGACACTGTCTTTTTGTTAATCAGTCCCAAAAGGAGGTTCTGCACAGTGACTGTGAAATCACCTTTCAGGACTGAATAAACAGATGACAGTGACTGAATTCATGTGAAGGGGTCCCAAGAACCCCATGTTGAAAATTTGGTGCAAAAATTAAAAAAATCAACCAAGATAGGAATCAAAGTTGAAAAAAACATATTTATACCATTATACAGCTTACCAGCATTTCTTCAGTTCGCGGTCGACTTTGAAGAGTGCAGACGTGTTCCCGGTCCACCGAAGATCACCACGCTGAGCTCTGGAGGTAAGTATGGGATGAGGGGGTAGGGAGGGGGGTGACCAGAGGGTGGGCACAGGTGGAGGGGGCAAAAGAGTCAACGAGGGACCATTTTCTTTTGTTACAGTTTTTTTTTTTAAATGATGCAGGACTTTTGCCATGCTGGAGTGGGCTTCCAGTGTGGCAGCTGGAAGTTTGTTTGGGGGTGCAGTGGAGCCAATGGGTGATTGGGCACCCCCATTGGACATACGGTGTGTGGGAGAGCACATGACAATGCGAGACTGTTGCCATGCTGGGGTGGGCTCCCAGTGTGGCACCTTGAAGTTTGATTTTTGGGGGGCACTGGAGCTGATGGGGATTGGGCACCGCACTGGACATGCAGTGTGCTTGGCGGGGGGAGTGTGCATGTGCTGAGGGGGACTGGGCATCCCCTCAGCCCACAACAAACGATGGTGGGCGCATCATGCCAGGAGATGTAGTGGCGTACAGCTGAAAGAGAATGACTGCTAAGATGATGACGTTTAGGCAATTTGCATACTGCTGATGATACAGCAGTATGCAAATTGTCTGCACATTACCACCTATGATTGTAGCTGTGTTTTTCTTTCAGCTGTACACCACTGCATCTGAATTGCTGACATAGACAGCTCATACATTCATTGGTGCCCTGCTACCACACCTGCAAAAATGATCAGGGCATTGGAAGCGGGGGTGCCACACCTATAAAAACTCATATGGTGGCACTATGTTTCTTGCACATGTGTGCAAGCAAACATAAAAAGGAGGAAAATGTACTAGACTGAAGCAGGATTTTTGAACAGCCATTTGGGACAGGTATATTTTTAGAACTATTATGCACAGCATGACGAAATACTAATTTAAAAACTGCACCTGTCGGATAGTCCCTCCCTGGCCTCTGATTCCCCTTATGATCTGAAACACAGGCATGAAAGATCCTTTAGGTTACCTCGTCAATCCTCCTCAGATGGCAAAGCCACTTTCTCATACCAGCTCCCCAGTTTGTGGAACAAATTCACCCCCACCATTAGGAACTCCTCCTCTTACATTGCCTGCAAGCAACAACTACACCTCATACTACTGCTTCTGTCCCAGGTCATCAATCTCCACCACACAGTCACTCCTGACTATTGCCTCCAAAGCTCTTACTTTACTATGCACTTAACGTGTGCACTTACTATTGCAAAGCTCAAATCATATTGTCTCATGACCTGCACTTGATCAGTAGTGCTGTATCTGTTGTTTATAAATTATGCTGTAATATTGTCCATTTTTACTAAATCTATGTACTCCCTTCTCCCCTTCCCTGGGTCACACCTGGAATTGAGCATTGGCTCAGTGTGCCTTTCCCGGTTATCAAATGTTTAAATAAATACATAAATAAAATTAAAAAAAGATGATGTTTATAGTTGTAAGGATGCTCAGTGTATTTCGTATTTTGTGTCAGAAAGAAGATTGTAAGAATAATAACTTTAAGTTACTGTATATTTTCAATTTTTTAATATCATTTGGTACTAATCAGTTTGTTGAGACTAAATAAGATTAGAAATTAAAATGTTGATATAATTTTTCACGTAAAAATAATTAAATATATGGTTAGCATTATTTTATTTTAAATATTGTATATTTTTAATTATTATATTAACTGCTAGCCCTGATGAAGAGGAACCAAACCTTGAACCATTGGCTAGATATGTTTTGAGCAGTACTGGTACCATTTGCTTAATAAATAAACAGACTACTATATTTTTTATTCAGTGACTGAGTTGTTTCTTCAGTGGGTCCCAAAATGATGTTGCCAGGCCAAAATAATTGAGTTGTATGTGGCATTGCATCCCTTTCCCTTATACGTTTTCCCAATACATTAACTTTTGGAAGTGGAATAGATTAGAACACCAGCGTCCCTCAGGTAGTGTTCCCTATCCAAAGTGATTGTACTGTAATAGTAATGGAGCATTGCCATAGATACTTAAATGTTTCAGAATGTTTTACATCCAAATCTCAAGATAAGGGATAGTGAACGCTGTTAGGGCCCAATCCACAAAAGGCTGAGGAGGCCTTCTGCACCCACACAGGAGTGAGTAGGGTGACGGTGGATGTGCAAAGTCCCTGCTCACATGCGGAGCCATCTATGTATCCTCTGTGTATCCAAAGCCCCCCATGTAGGCTAATCCTGACCCTATTTGTGATGAGGGGGTAGCAGTAATACTTCTGTTCCACAGAGGTGACTTCCTGTGCTCCCCAGATCTTCCTGTGTCCCAGCTGGGCATGCCCCACATGCTACAGTCTGTATGGTTATTCATTGCTTGAAAAATATATACAGTGAAGCTCAGCAACATACAGCACAATACTGCAGCACTCTGCAGTGGAGTTACTGCAGGGCAACAAAGTGTTTTCAATGGCAGCAATCTCCTTTATCATACTGTAATCTGAGATACTGCATGGCATCCTGGATGGCTCTACTGTGTGTGGCCATTAACATATATAGCAGTTCATGGAGTAGTGATCCACTCTAAGGATTGTCCAGGCATCTGATTAGATGTCCACTGTCCAGCCTTGCTCTAACCTGGCCTCACTGTTCTTCTTTCTGGGAGCAGATTGGGAATACTAGGGGGTCATGGATGCTTGCACATGTACAGTACTCCATGGGTGCAGAGCTTTGCAGCCCATATGTGCCCCATTGTTGCTATCTGAACCACCTTGTTGGCTGATGTCCTTTTTGTACTGCATGTAAAGGGCTGCATTATCAGGCAAATTTCTATGATGACATCTCTTGGTCTGATTCAGTTTGTTTAATTAAGGACATAGGAACCTCAACCCTGTCTCATCCACTGAGTTTTAATCACATTTCTCATACATTTCTTTTTTATTTAAAAACATTTGCTTCAGATTCAGTTTAAACACCAGTGGCACTATTTTCTTTTTTCCCCCTGACATTTCACTTTATTGATTTGATTTTATATGACAAACAAAGGCAAATTATACACAACAGTGTGCCTCAGATATGATACACAGCAATATGCAGTATCGTGGTACATACACCTGTCTATCTAAGACATAGAACCTGCTATCTGACAATAAAGAATTTGTGGAACAAAGTTTGGTCAGTTCAAAACATTCAAACAGAGGAGAGAAAGAAGTAAGTGCCTCAGCTGGGCCATAAACCCAGGTCACCTGAAATACCATTCCGGTTGCTTTAACAGCTACAACACCAAGGCAAGTTGAAACTGGGCCATCCCAAAGCACATTACTCTTACTCCAATGCACAACCTAGGGCTGCACAGGTAATTGCATTTTCAATCACAAGAGTGTGGTGTGCACATTTTGTGGAACACAGACATGTTCACTATCTATACCGAGTGGGATAAATCCTTTGAAAAAGGCTCACAGTGGGCTGATTTTCTGAAGGAATTGATCAGCTTGGTGATGCCTGTATTGGAGTAGTAGTGGAAGTTTGAGTCTCTGCCAGTGCTAGGTTTTAAAAGTAAATTTTACTCTACTTAGTGGCTATTTTTGATCAGCTACTGGCAGAAGAATCACTTTTATTCATCCGGATTGCTGTTTGGAGTGCTGATAGAATCCGGGACAACAGCAAGAGCCACAGACCAGCTCCACTGTATCTGCTTCACTCACTCTGGTCAATAGGAAGCCCAGGCCTAAAGGTCCTTTAAAGAAGGTTGTCATCAGCCCATCAACCTCCGCACCACCAGAACTGCTCATGCTGGACCGGTTCCTATTTGAGTGGGAAGCTTTAAGGACTCAATCCCCGTGCTAGAAGAGCTCACCTGAGGAATGGTGATGCCGAAGAGAGGACTGTTTCTACAGAAAATGAACAGGCTAGATTGGAGCTGGAGCTCATTGCTTCATGCCAAAAAGTGTCCCAATTAGAGGAGTGACTTGAGGATCAAGAGAGGCATAGTAACCAAAACAATGAATCTAGTCATCATGGGCGCATCCTGAAATACCAAAGGCCCTGACATGCTGCATTTTACACAAAAACTTCTACAAAAAGTAACTGAATCTCCACTATACGGGTTTAACTACATTAAACTGACTTATGGGCTCCCATGCAGGCTGAAAAGTGAAAAATACAAAAATTTAAGCAGTTTAAGGATGAGATTGGATATGACTTGAAAATGAAGTGTATATGTAATGATTAGAGTCTTTGATTGACTATTGTCAAGATAAGAGGATATTTGATTGTATTTTGTTCTTGTTTAGGCAGACTATAAATATGTCTTGTATTTACCAATGTAAACTATTTGTATGTTTGTTGTATTTTTGCAAAGTATTATGTTATTGTATTTATTTTTTTGTAATGAAAACTGATACAGGTCCATCTTGAAAACAAGATGTTCCCAATGATGTGTTACCATTTGTTACCTGTATAAAAATAAACTTTTACATACATACATTATAGAGTAGGTGCATTGTTCTTTACAGCCTAATTTGCTGAGGGCAAGAAACCATATCCCCTAATCATATGGCTCCACAGCTACTCAGAAAAACAACATATCCTCACACAGGAGGTTCGATCCATGCAGGAACTACAATGGGACAGCCACCGGATTTCTGTTTTTCAAGATTTGTGCCCATCCCTGTGGATGAAACACAGGGAGCATCGTGATTTATTTCCAAAACTACAGGCAGCACAGCTTCAGAATCATCTTTCATAGTTCACAGCCTGTTCCTGAGTGGATGTAACAGAAGACGACAGACCCATAAAATGGAAATTTCCTTCAGAACACCATGATAGCACACAAGCTAGAAACCAGTTGTCTTGGCTTTGCAGCTGACCACGGACATTAGTATCTGTTACTTTTTCTCCACTGGCAGTCTTGTCATAGTCTTGGGGATTTGCTTTATTAATTTGTTTTCTACTTGTAGCTATGACTCTGAGACTTTAGCTATCACTGTTGATGTGTGGTTTTGATTGTCTTTATTATAGACCTGTCATGGGGGGGAGGGGCAGAGACATGAGTGACAGCTTCCTCTCTGTTAGGGCTCCTGTCTCCAGTATGACAGCTCCCATATAGGTACTGGATGTTTTTAGGTGGATTTCCTTTTTTTTTTCTCAGACTACTGACCAACAGAGCTTGATGTTTTAAGTTGTACAGACAGTGAGTCATAGCATGCTCTCTCTCGACCAACATATTAGGTTGAAGCACTCATTGTATGCCACACATTTTTTTTTTTTTGAGTTTGACCTTTGTTGAAGATCTCTTTTTCTGGTACACCATTCTATGTGTTCCACCTTCACTTTTCCATCCATTTTCCTATACTTATATATTTAGTTAATCGACGGACAGTTTAACCTCCTGCTGAAAATTCATACTGTACTTGTTCATTTTGTTCTCAGACTTACGGCCATATGAGTAAGGAGGGAAGAGTGGAAGCTTGTGAGGGCTATTTTCTTCATACCACTATGTAGATTAGTGCCCTGAGACTCTGCCTCTGCTTGTTTGATTCGCGCCTCCATAGGTAAAGTGCTTCTATTAAGATACTATGGCTGGGGCTATCTATTTTGTTTTGGGGCTTGTCCGGGTTGTTACTTAACCTAATTTTCTTTTCCCAAGCACCAGAGACTCACTATGGGTGCTGTAGATTGAGACCTAAGACCGTGCCCCCCCCCCTCAGATTGGACTGCCAAAGGTGTCTTTCAATGCTATATGAGATTTTTATGATTGCTAATTAATTTTAATACCTTGAGCTTTGCCTCTGTTTCTGATGGGTTCTTCCTAGCTAAGGTACTATGTTAGGATGGTGTGATCTGACCACCCTATTTGGCTCCCGGTCAGATCCAGAATAATCACTTAAATTCCATTTATTTTCACTTTGTATGAGCCTCAGGTGATTACTGTGTGCATCACTCAGTCGCATCCCACGGCCATAACTTTCCTTTCTGTCAGAGATGCCTGTTGGAGTCAGCTTTCCTCTTTTTTCATTTTTGTATAGCTAATCAGATTGCCACCTTTATCCAAAGATGGGTGGGTGGGAGACTTGTACCCTGCCACATACCCATCGAGGACTGTTTGGTATGGAGAATGTTCGTTCAGACTGGTGTATGTTGGAAACCTTATTGCTTGATGTTATTTGGGAGTTATTACAAGTTGTTCTTCTAGTTTCTATTTCCTTACTTTCACTTTTGGAACAGTTTTGCTTGTGGGATGGGAAGGGAGAGGGTTTTGTTGATCAGCATCCCTTCAAGGGCCCTAGGTGTTTCTATGGACCTCCTTTTAATGCTTATGTTTACAGTAGATGTAATGATCACACCAATTAGAACAATTTCTTGGACTATAAAGGGGGGGGCTAGGCTAAGGAAAAAAGGCTCTGTATTTTGAAACATTTATACTGTCTATGAAATTAGATAGCATGCTTACAGGAGATGCTGAAAGATCAGATCCACAGGTTCTGGAAAGAATGGGTGTGCCAAACATTTGTTGCAGAAAATATCTCCAGATGACAGGGAGGAGCTATACCTATTGCCCATTCTGTAGCCTTTACAGTGCTGCAAGAATTAGCTGATGGAGACAGATGCTATGTCCTCCTTACAGGACTTTTATACCAAACAGAGGTGTTATTGGGTTCAGTTTATGGTCAAAATGTAGGCTCACCAGCCTTCTGTATATTTTTAGCCACCACCCTGCTGCCATTTGCATCCCGACCTATTATTTTATTGGGTGACTGGAACCTAGTTCAGACACCAGACCTAGATAAATCAGAGGCTGGTAGATGGGGGTTGTAACCAGGTCAGAGTGCTCTAAAAGATCCTATGGCTACATTGAGGCTCTTGAACCTGTGGAGGACCCTCTACCCAAATGAAAGAGCTTTTTATTTGTATTCTCTATCACACAAAATCTTCTCTAGAATTGATTATTTTTTAATTTCCAAAGAACCTTTGCCCCGGACACAGGATTACGAAATTAAAGAACTGGTTCTTTCAGGCCATCATCCTGCATCCTTGCAACTTTATTTTAGTAATGGGACCACTATAGCTAAAACTTGGAAATGTAATTCTATACTCTTATATGATCTGTTCAAAGGGGTCTATACAAAAAGTGTGGCTGAGGCTAGTATGCAATCCTACATTGGAATGCCATGCAGCATGGGTCCAGTGGAACCCTGATAGCATTCACAACAGTTGTGCAGGCCACCTGCGCACACAATCCCCTGACTGATCTTTCAGCTCTGTGCTGCGCACAGTCCGGGGGCATTCCAAGGGGCATGCCTTCACAGGATAGCATGCATGATGGCACTGTGTGTGAGGTCATGGTGGTAAGCGATACACATGGGGGGACCTTGCTATAACTATTTTTATACCCCCGAAGGTAACTGGTGGGGCGCAGTGGCATTGGGATCCCACTGTACACATCTGCCACAGCTCAACCAGCTGCCTGGGAGGACCAGGGGGCAACCATTTGGACAAATGCCCATTGTGTATTCCTTGCTAGATTGTGTGCCTTCCTAGGATACCCAGCCTGTGTGCAGCAGGGGATTTACTATGGAACCTAGGACAGGCATCCTATTGGATGGCCACCTGCACCCCACACTCTGCCTCTGCATGGCTCTGAGCTATCACCATGCAACTGTGTGCCAGGAGGGTGAGGCCATAGACAGTTGGCCAGCAATTCTCAATAATGACTGGTGTGCATTGCTCCCGGGGTGCATAGTTGCACAGGTTATTTACACATGAATCATATGTTCTTTGCTCACTTTTGTGCAAAGCCCCCATAGAAAAGAAAAGTAAGGCAATATTACAATAATTCTTTGATATTAACAACATTCTGTTGTCTAGGGCAGACACCTTGTGGAGCACAGCTAAAAAATTGATCTGCCTGGCTGCTAAGAGAAAAACAAACAAAAAGAGGAGATAGCTCAATCTGTCTTATTGGACATTAGACAGAATTTTCTCTATTCTGGATTTACTGTAGTACTTAGTGATGTAAAGGGTCAGATAGGCGGTTGCAAAATTATGGAACTACTGAGTGGAACTGATCAAAAAGTAATTATGCTCAACATATTGGAGAGGAACTTTAAAACAAGGGGTAAAACCAAGATTAAACATTTTCACAAGGCAGATTTTAATGAAATGAAAATGGAATTGAGAGAATGGGATTGGGAGAATGTGTTTGAGGATGACTCTCTCATTGTAATGTGGGAAAAACTGGTACAGAAACAAAATGAATTAATAACTAGGTACGTCCCAGAAAAGGCAAATTATAATACAAAATGGAGAATATGAAGATGGATGAATAGAGGGGACAGGAGGATGATACATAGGAAAGAAATAGCATATACAGTAGAATGGCCTTTAAAAGGAATGATGTACTAATGTGGAAAGAGTATAAGAAAAAGGCAAAATAATGCAAAAAAAAAAAAGAATAAGAAGGGCTAAAAGAGAGCAAGAGATACAGTTGGCAAGCAGAGTTAAGGACAATTATAAATCCTTTTTTGATTATATTAATTATACAAGAGGAGGCTCACAAAAAGTTGGACCACAAGAAAATGATAATGTTCACATGGTGATGAATGACAAACAAATGGACTCAGGAAAGATTAGATCAAGTTGGAGAATGGCAATAGTTGTCCCAATTCACAAAAAGGGGAGCAAAGGACAGTGTGGTAATTACAGACCGGTGAGCCTAACCTCAATTCTGTGCAAGGAATTTGAAAGGATAGTGAAAGAGGAATTAGAAAAATGTATAAGTACATACACACTACAGAACATAACCCAGCATGGCTTTACTAGGGGTAGGTCATGTTTGATGAATCTACTGAGCTTTTATGATAAGGTCTGTAGAGGTCAGGACTGAGGATTAGCAGTGGATGTGATCTTCTTGTATTATAGGAAGGCCTTTGATACCATATCACACTCAGAGCTGATAACTAATTTGAAGAGTATGGGAGTAGGTAGTTATTTACAGAATTTATTGTTCGACTTATTCAGTCATTACAATTAAAAAGTTACAAATAATGCATATAACAACACATTTTAAAACTTATAGAGATCTTGATTCCATATACACATTAAATATGCTAAATGTAAGGCAGATGTTGTGCACAGCAGATTACATAATGTAATGAATTTGTCTCTCCATAATTTATGACATATAAAACTGAAAACATAAAATATGTAATCTGTCAATAATAAATAGATCTACATAAAACTTTTTTTATGGGTATCTAAAAACAACATACACCTTTTTATTTTGTTATTAATGGGCTACTATATCCCTTATCTCATTATCCAAAATTTCCAGGAATAATTCCCTAAACCATAGTGCAAAGAAAAAAAGCCATTTTCCAAAAAGGTACTTCCAGACAATCATCACTCCCAGGCAATAAAAACGTTTATGATTCCTTTTGAAGAGCATCTCAGATTTGACATTTCTAACACTACTTGAGGACTCCACCAGACAGAACCATTGGCATTTATGTTTAGCTAGAACTTCAAGAATTTTCTCCCAAGTCCTTACTTATTGCAATAAAACAGACCCATGTACTAACTCCCTCCCTCTATAGGGAAAGTCTTCCTTTTAGGGCTAAATAGGCCAAATGAGTCCCCTTGCACCTGGAGGATATTTAGGAGACTTAATCTGATGCTCAACTGCCATCCAGGTGTTAACTATCTTATGGTCCTGTCCTGTTTTGTGTTTGCACATCATGGCCTATATGACTCCTCTGAGATTTGATCATACTTTGTTTTCCATATCCGAGACTTTCAATCCTAGAATCCTCTTCTGTATATGACCATTAACCAGCAGTGACCACTATATGATAATCACCCTAAATTATAGGAGTTTTAAATTAACAAATTAAGCAAAGCCCCTAATTATGCAGAGGTGCAGTTCATAATTAGTCATCCAATAACCAATTTGCATTCCAAAAGACCTCAGAAACCTGTGTTAAATTGGAATGCTAAATTTACCCCCCAAATAACCCCCCCAAAAAATAAATAATAATTTTAAAGTAATAAATAATAAATGCCAAAAGAATAGTCTGCTTTACCAGTTTCGTTTTGTCACTGCACTATTATGGAAGCTCAATTTAAGTTTTAAACATTTAAACAGCATAGAAAATATGTCTATAGCATCAAATAATTACATGTGAGCTATTTAATCATGTCTGGCTCTTACTCTTATAAGTCCTTTGTATACAGAGTCCTCCAGACTATTATGTGAACCATTATGTGGCCCACTATGTTGCTCATAGTCATAAAACATAAAATGTCTAAAATTCATTAATAACAAATCTGCACATAAAAAGCATAATGGCTTCCGAGTCTTTATATTCCTGGTTCATATAAACATTACATGATCATAAAACAGAGAAATCAGTTTAACTTTTTTCCACTCCTGCATACCTTGCCACTGCTTACTTCATCTATTAACCATGGTCCATCAATAATTCACCTTTAGTAAAGTGTAGAGAATAATTCCTTTTGGTGGGGGAGTTCATAATCTGCAATCCCAAGCTGCTTCCCTAACTACAGACCTATCTCAAACCTTCCCTTTGTAGGGAAGGTGATTGAGAAAGTTGTTGCGCTATAGATGGAGAACTACCTTACTAGCCATGATATCTACAAACCTCTCCAGTCTGGTTTTTCTAAGAGGCATAGTACCGAGACCACTCTGGTTCAGGTGCTCTGTGATCTCCTGATGCCGAGGGATCAGAAGCGCTGCTCCATCTTGATACTTCTTGATCTCTCCTCAGCCTTTGACACCATGGACCATGGAGTGCTTCTCGGGTACCTGAGGCTCATCTGTGGCCTGTCTGGAACAGTTCTCAGATGGTTTCAATCTTTCCTCACTGTCAGATCTCAGTGGGTGGTGTCAGGGATTTTTTCCTCCGGCCCATTCTGTCTGCCATGTGGTGTCCCTCAGGGGTCAGTGTTGTCCCCATGTTGTTCGCGGTGTATATGCTGCCCCTCGGAGACATTTTTGTAAGATGGTTTGGGCTGAGGTTTCACTGTTACACTGATGATATCCAGCTTTATCTGTCTTTTGCACCCAGCCAGGATAGTGCATGCTCGATCTTTAATAACTGCCTCACAGAAATCCAGGACTGGATAAAATCTAGCTGGTTGAAATTCAACTGTGGAAAGACTGAAGTGTTGGTGGTGGATCTGGATCACTGGACAGAGGGGTTGGTGGCTGGACAACCTCCTGGACTCTGTCTCAGAGGTGTCCAGCTGCCTTCCTCTGAATGGGTGCAAAACCTGGGGGTGATCTTTGATGATAGGTTGACACTGCATTCACAGGTGTCAGCAATCATCAAGGCCTCATTTTACCATCTCAGGAACATTGCCAGGATTAAGCATCTTGTTCCATCTGGTGACATTCCAAAGTTGATCCAAGCCTTTGTGACCTCAAGCCTGGACTACTGCTATTCCCTGAACTTAGGGCTACCAGGGGTTGATATCCATCACTTGCAGCTAGTGCAGAACACTGCGACGCAGTTGTTGATGGGGACTCCTCATTCGAGTCACATCACACCGGTGCTGCACAAACTGCATTTGCTGCTGATTCAGTGTTGGATTACCTTCAATGTCGGGCTTCTGATCTTTAAAGCCCTGCATAGACAGGGCCTGGGCTATCTGCAAGAGCTCTGGCTGCCTTACTGCCCCAGACGACTGCTCCGCTCAGCTGACGAGGGGTTATTAGAGATTCCCAGGATATGTCTTAAAACATCAGGGGCCCATGCATTTATGTATGCGGCCCCAACCCTATGGAATTCTCTACCTCATCAGATATGTGAGTGCATGACTGTGGAGAGTTTTAAGAGGGCCTTGATGACCCATTTATGGCATCTTGCATATCAGGATTAATTTTATTCAGACAGTTATTTATTTACCTAATCTGCTGTATGTGAATTTTATGTTTTTATTGCATTTAATCTGTTCTTAAAGCTGCACAGCACCTTGGCTGTAGAAAGGTGCTTTAAAAATAAAGTTATTATTATTATTAATCTCCCTATCAGGAGTTTTAGACCTGTATGCCATGACACCAAGTTGCCTGGTCCCAAACAGAAATCTCTCCCTGTCTGATAAGGCAACTCAGGTATTAAATAAATATCTTTCAGAAGCCTCATTTTCAATACTAAGCCTCCTCTAAATTATTTTCAGCTGCCAGGTCTGTCGATAAATCTATACCACAGGGTGCTGCTCCACATCTTCTCAATAATGTCCATGCTGCAAAAAAAAGAGTGCTCCACTGAGCATAGTATTATCTTTAAATGTAGACAAAGAGGAATGCTCCAGCTCCTCATTCAACATTAGTACACTTTTCATATATAACACTGAGCATATAAATACTTTTATAACATGGCTTCGGTAAGTAAAATACTAACAATGATTGGTTCAAGGGCAGCAGCTGACTGTGGATTAAATTCCCAATTTAATCCACAGTTGCTGTACCTGATCTAGTTTTCACAGAATGAGAGACTGCATCACACCATGAATGGATCTACTGTTACTGCTCGGTTCACTTTTGCCAGCAGCCATTGCTGATGTTCATGTTAGCAAACAGTACAGAGAGTGGCAGACATGTTAATCCACAGGCAACTGGAGTCCCATAGGCAATCGGTGTTACAGTTCTAGTGATGTCATGTTGCAATACAGTGTCCCAAAGAGACGTAAGGAGTGCAGCAGGGTAGCAGAGACATTGTCAATGTCCGTTGTGCACCGTGGCAATCAGTGATGCAGCTGTTCACTCACAGATCTAGTACAAAAGGACAGATCATACTATCCTGTACCTGCTACACAGCAGAAGGGAACAGAAGGCATGTGGCTCCATGTCCCACACAACAGAAGGGCAAAGACAGCATGACTGGGAACAACACACAGTGAGTGGGTACTAGGGAGATCGGTCTGGCCATGTCCAAACCAGTGATGTTCACATAACATACCAGAATAGTGCAGTTACTCCTAGTGACTGAGATGGGGCAGGAGAGGGTGCCAGAGTTGCCTCTCCTCCCCGTGTCTGCCTCCATGAAGCATTGCCACTGTGCAGGTGGAGCTTCGCCCTCCATCGCAGGGCTGTCCCCCCTTTCCTCCCATGACACACAAGCCACAGCCCGTTGTCTCCAGCACAAGTGAAACACAGTAGCAAGTGCAGTATGCATGCTGTTTGTGGTGGTGGGTGAGAGACAGCCATGCAAGGTCTTTGTCCCTGTCACGCCAGCACAGTAAGGGATCCATTCAGAGTAATCACAATCTGCGGTGCAACAGTCCGGAAGCAGTGCTGTCTTGTCTGCCACCACAGCAGCACTGATCATTGGGGTGTGTTGCAGTATGGCTCACAGTCCAATAAATGGCACAGCTGTCACCGTTATGATTGCAACTCTTGTGACTCACCAGCCCCGTAGACCTCTGGACACCAAGCAGTCAGTGGTATATTGCTGTTCGTTGTGTCCCACACGTAGTATCTTGTTTCCCTCACCTCCCCCCTGCAGGTAGAATCTGGGATCCACCCACGCTGAATGCAGTCCAGCAGGCAGCAGTCTGTAATCAGTGCTGTCTTGTCCCCTGCCACAGCCTCTTTGACCCTTGCGTTGTGTTGGAGAAAGTAGCAATGTTTTAAACACAGCTTGCAGTCAGGCAAATGAAGACCTATCATAGTACTGTTTGCACAGAGTGAGACAGAGAATGCAAGATAGACAGAGAGAGTGCAAGAAAGAGAGAGAGACAGTGACACAGCAGGACATTTAATTCAGTTTCCTGCACTGTTCTGTGTATGCAGTGTGTGTTTCTCTAAATGTGTAGCTGTATAATCGCTGCAAGGGACATTTCCCTGTATCAGTTTGGCTGGTACACTTTCTGTATTCCCCAGATCAGAGCCCTGTGGTACAGTATCTGTCATTCCCAGGTGACGTACAGTATCTGTCCTCCCCAGCTCACGTGGTAAATGGGTATGCAAAAGTGATGGCACAGATAATTTCACGGTTGTGTCTGTCACACTTCTATATGCAGCACAAGCAACAATATGCATCATTTCCTTAGGGACTATTTGTCAAGACAGCAGGATACAGTCCCTTTTCTCACTTAAAACAAGGGGAACAGACATTTTTTTGGGGTCATACCCTGTCCTGAGGGTAATCATGTTATAAGTGCAATAACTCATTCCAGAGTATGGGATTATGGGCATTTAATCCACTTCTGGGGCACTGTGAGGACACTTGGCCTGTGGTATCATGCCTCACAATGTACCCCAGGCATGGATTAAATACCTATAACCGTATACCTTATCATGGATTATTGCTAACATATCATCCTCTGATATCTTCCTCCAAGTTTCACCAGGCAATATCAGCACCAGCAACTGACAGTGTCCTGAGATCCAGAGCCAGATTACTGCTGCTCACTTTCGTTGTTCATTCCTGAAACTTTGGTAATACACATAATAATGCTTATCACGTCAAAGTTCAAGTTTATTACAATAAATACTTCATGGAGCAGGCTCATTCACAAGGAGATCCTGATAACACTGACAATTCAAAGACATGCATGAACTTATACAAACTGAGTTGATGGCACTGGTACATAGCAAGAAAAAAATAGCAAAATGAAACACTGCATGTATTAATACAAATACACTATCTAATACAGTACATATGAAGGAACTAACTAGTATGAAATGTTATTGTTATACATATGATACAGTTAAACTAGCTTTGAGAGCAGAAGAAACAGAGAAAAGTACATGGAGTTGAGTGCTGTAGGTAAGATCGATGAGAACGGTGAGGGGTACAGCAAGACTGAAATATTGTGCATTGAGAGAGGGGGGCTATAGGGTGAGGGGGGCCTTGGAGGCTGTGGTAGGGGGATAGGGGTAGAGGGTTGAGGATACAGGATAGATTGAGAAGGGTGGCAGAGCAGGGTAACTGACTGGAAGTGGGGAGAGTCAGGGCAAGGGCAGAGGAATGAGTGGTGCTAAAGGGTGGAAGGACAGGCTGTATGGTTGGTGGAGGGGTCAAAGAACTTGGATGGGGTGGTAGGAGGAAGTAGCAAAGGAGTACAAATATTAGTTTAGTGTTTGGAGCAATGGCATATCACCTTAGACTCTTTCTTGGCCAGGGTCTTAAAGCAATGTAAGGAGACTAGCTCAGTTAGCATCATAGTATTTTGCAGTTGGTTCCATATTGAGGGGAGGATGAACCTAAAGGGGGGATGCAGCTAGCTGTGACTGAGGAGGGGAAGATCTGGGAGTGCTCATTATGGCAGCAATGAACAACTCGGCACAGTGTAGGAAAGCAGCAGCAGTGGCCAACGAGATGCTGGGTTGTATTGCAAGGGGTAGAACCTCTAGAAGGAGGGAGGTGACTCTGCCATTATACAGATCACTGGTCAGACCCCACCTGGAGTACTACATTCAGTTTTGGCATCCTTACCTAAAGAGATACATTAGATTCCTGGAAGGGGTGCAACGAAGAGCAACAAAGATGATCCAGGGTTTGGGGGAGTTACCATATGAGGTTAGATTGAGGGAGTTGAACATGTACTCTCTGCAGGAGAGGAGGGACAAGGGGGATATGATTGAGACCTTTAAGTACATGAGAGGAATAAACATGACAGGAACTGAGGGACTGCTCAAGGGGAGGGTGGGGAGAGACACTCTGGATCATTACTTGGGATTGGAGGGTGGAAGGTTTAAGAGGGAAATAAGGAGGCATTTCATTACAGAAAGGGAGGTAGCAGAGTGGAACGCACTACCAGCAGAGGTGGTGGCTTTAAAATACTGGAATGCTTCAAGAGGGGCTTGGATAGTGCAAAAGTGTGGGTCATGACGGGGTAGGGTGGGAGGATCAGCTGCAGAGTATGGGTGCTAGCCACAAAATCGAGCAGACTCGACAGACCAAATGGCCTTTTTCTGCTGGCAGTTTCATATGTTCATATGTTCGTACCTCTGCTCTGATTAGTGTGCATCCTGGGGACATCCAGGAGCACAAGGTCCACGGTGCGCAGGGAGTAAACATTGTGAGACTTGTGCACTAGGGAGCATATGTACTGTGGTAGCTTGCCTGTCAGCAACTTCAGAGTCCATTAACCAATGTGAAGCATGCACCTGGTTGATAGGGATGTCTGACCTAATGATGAGTAGAGGGAACAGTGGTGCATCCTGGCATTGGGAATGAAGAGTAATGAATGACGGCATAGGACGTCAAGTTTGCTGGTGTGAGTTGTGGTGCTGCAGTTACAGACAATGTCCCCATAATCTAACAGTGGTTGAAATGTGGCCTAAACCAGGCTTCTCCTGCAGTCAAAAGTAAATAGGGATCTGTTCCTAAATAGGAACCACAGCCTAGCTTTAAGTTTGTTAACTAGGCAGTCGATATGTGCACTGAATGATAATTTACTGTTTAGCCATACTCCAAGATACTCAAATTGGTCCACAACCTCGAGGGTGTCCCCAAAGATAGTAGTGATGGATAACATGGTATTCTGTGAACTGAGGGTATAGGTTGTATGGGTTGAGGTGAAAAATATCACCTTGGTTTTCTTTGCATTTACGAGAACTTTAGAACAGGCCAGGTTGAGGTGCTGCTGGATAAAGTCAACTGTAGTTCGGCACAGGCTTCATGCAATGAAGGCCTAGAGATGTAGAGAACTGTGTCATCAGCAAAAAAATGCAGTTTAGATTTTAGAATATTTTTGTCCAGCAAGTTGATGTAAATAGTGAAAAGGACGGGACCTAAAATGGATCCCTGTGGGACACCTCTCGTGATGGGCACTGTGTCTGACAGGGCTCCATCTGCCTTAATTCTTTGCAGCTCATTTGAGAGATAACTAGAAAACCATCGCACAGTAGTGTCATGTAATCTCAGGGATGTGAAACAGTGCAGGAGGAGGGTATGGTCCACTATGTTGAATGCCTTGCTTAGATCGAGGAAAACAGCACAAGTGGACTGTTTGTTGTCAATGGCAGAAAACCAGTCATTAGTCACCTTTTGCCAAGGCAGAGACTGTACTGTGATTCTGCCTGAACCCAGATTGGAGTGGGTTAAGTAGGTTGGAGTTCTCAAGATATTGTTTTATTTGCATGTGTATTAGCTTTTCCAGTAGCTTGGACAGGACCGGTAGAATGGAAATTGGTCTATAGTTATTGAGATTGCACTGGTCTCTGGACCTGAATAATGGGAGGATATGTATGGTTTTCCAGGTGGAGGGGACAGTAGCTGTGCAGATGGATAGGTTGAGTGTGTGCATGATAGGCGTAACTAACAGATGGCTTCCTATTTTCAGAAAGAAAGCTTTGATTCCATCATCTGCCTCTTTTCTGGTGTCTAATATGATTAGGAGTTGCTCAACTTCCTTAAACGTAACAGGGGAGAGTTGGAAGGAGGCATGTGGCAGCAAGGTCTTGGGGTAGTCAATGATGGGGGGCTGATAGGCAGCCCTGCAGCTGGCGAAGTGTCAAAAGCCATACCAGCTGTGGTGAAGTGAGTGTTCTAAAGATCTAGTGTGGAACATTGGTCAGTGACCAGTGTATCTTTAGAACTGACTTTTAGCAGGAGAGATGGGGGGTTTTGTGGCCCTGGATCATCCTAAAGGTGTGCCAGATTTTAGTGGAGTTGCCTTTGGCTTCTTCTAAGGTTTTAATATAGTAAGTAGCCTTGGCACTCCCTTATAAGTTTGGTGCATTAATTTCTAGCTGCTCTGAATTCCTGCCAATGGGTCATGGATTTAGGTTGCCTTACAAGGGCCCAGATTTTATCACGTTGAAAAGCGCAGCTTTCAGATTGTGGGAGAACCATGGGTGTGTAAATTTCCTGATTCTGCATTTATGGAATGGTGCATGTTTGTTAGCAAGGCCTGTCATAAAGGTATTAAAGATAGTGACAGCTAACACTGTGCTCCCTGGAACAGATAAAGGACAAGGGGGACATGATAGAAGCATTTAAAATTCATCAAAGGTATAAACACAGTGCAGGCAGACAGCCTCTTCCAGGCCAATAAGAAGGTGCGTGCTAGAGAGCACAACCTACACCTGAGATAGGGAAGGCTAAGCTGACACTTATTCACAGGTTGAGCTTTTTTTTTTTCATATACAGCTTTTCTGTTTTTTTTGCGGGTTTTCTCCCAGCCCCTACACCCACACTTTCCAGATGTAGCACGTGCGTGTGGAGGAATGTGCGCGTATGCCATTCAGGATGCCCTTCCCTTCCAATAACACCATTAACCACCTGCACCAGCACTGAACCTCCATTAGGTGATGGTGGGACTACAGGGGTGCAACCCCAACCCTTACCCAGGAAAGGAGAGCCAATGCTCTATCCTGCTCCCACCCTCCCCCACCGTGCTGGCACCCCTGTGACACAAGGTCGTTCCAGAACCCGGGACACCTGCGTAGCATGAGGTGTGGCATCCAGCGCCTCAACCCTCAGTGCCACCACTGGTTGAGTTTTTAAAATAAAACCTCACTAACATTCGATAACCAAGACAAAGCTCAACACTGGTGTATAATGGCAAGCACTAGTTCTTCATAGACTGTGCATTCTGATAGCTTTCTCAGCCACAATCTCCTTTTTTAATGACTGCTAGAAATGTCAGAATGCTGGCATTATTTACTTCCCAACCAGAGAATAAAGTTTGAAGAACTGGTAGATTTGTAGACAAATAAACAGAACACATCAATACGGTATATCCTAGATGGGTATACACTAAATGTGACCAAGACTGAAAGGAACATAGGCATAATTATATCAGCTAACCTTAAAGAAGGGAAACAATGCAAAAAAGCAGCGTGAAAGGCAAGCAATATCCTTGGATGTATAGGAAGGGGAATTTCAAGCAGGAAACAAGAAGTAATCATTCTACTCTATAGGTCCTTGGTGAGGCCACACCTGAAATACTGTGTCCAGTTCTGGAGGCCCCACCTAAAGAAAGACAAGGAGCACTTGGAGACTATTCAGAGAAGGGCCACTAAGATGGTGCAGGGCCTCCATCACAAGCCATATGAATCTAGACTCAGGGACTTGAGCCTGTACTCCCTGGAACAGAGAAAGGACAGGATGGACATGATAGAAGCATTCAAACTCATCAAAGGTTTAAACACAGTTCAGACAGACAACCTCTTCCAGGCCAACAAAGAGGCACATACTAGAGAGCATAACCTACCTCTGAGAGGGTGAGAACTAAGAAATAATATCAGGAAGTACTTTTTCATGGAGAGGGTGATAGACCCATGGAACACCCTTCCCCCAGAGGTGGTTGCAGCAAAGATGGTTAATGAATTTAAACACACATGGGACCGACACTACAATAAAAGCAAAACAAGTAACCTATATTGGCAGGGGTAGGATTCATGGACAGACTAGATGGATTACAAGGTCCTCATCTACCATCATCTTCTTATGTTCTCATGTACATGTAATAACCTGAGCATTTGCGGGAACTGTTTGGAGGGGAGCAGCATCGCAGCTATCTTGCTGGTCTGCACCCAATAGGTTGTAAGGGGGAGTACAGGAGTAGACGGAAGGCTAGTGAAATAGAGTAATGGTTGACTGAAGGAGTACAAAGGGTCTCCTTAAGGGGCGAACTCTCAGATTGGATAGAGGTGATTAGTGGAGTGCCACAGGTATCAGTGTTGGGTTTGTCATATTTAAGATGTATGTGTCTACAATGACATGCAAGGACACAGTATGGTTATCTAAATTCACCGATTACACCAAATTAGGGGCAATATTTAGTAATGGAGAGGGGATAGAAAACTTGAAGGAATTACACAAATTAGAGAACTAGGCAGAATAATATGGGTTGGAATTCAATGCAGAAAAGTGCAAGGTCATTCACTTGGGTAGATCTAATAAAAAAGTTAAATATACACTAAAAGGAAAGGAGCTGGCAGAGACAAGGGAGGACAATGACCTGTGCATTATCAGTACAGATGACATCTCCTTTTAGAGGTAATATGGTGAAACTTCAAAAAAATGTTACAACATCCTGGGGTTGTATTCAAAGACACATGCAAAGCAAGGCTAGGAAGGTTCTGATGCCACTGTATTTGTCGCTGGTGAGGCCTCATTTGGATTACTGCAGTCAGTTTTGGGCACCGTACACTAAGGGAAGGAATAAAATGTTTGGAGGGGCACAAAGAAGAGCAGTAAAGAGAATGGCAGGAATACAGGCATTGAGTTACGAATATAAACTGGATACAGTGGGACTTCACTCATGAGAGTATAGAAGGATGAGGGAGGATCTGTAAGACAATCACAGTGACACTGTTCATGAGCAGAGGTCCTAAAATGCCTATGTTGAAAATTTGGTGACAAAAGTCCATAAAACGCCTGTGTTACGAGCGTGCATTGCGCAGTTTCCACACACACTCATAAGTTCGCGAATTTGTAATATTTTCACTCCAGATTTTCAACACTGGCATTTTTCCACATCTCCTTATGAACAGTACATCTGTCATTTTTCACATCCTAGCTGAAATGTGTTTTCACACTTTCAGTGTAGAATAGCGTGGTCACTGTGGGAAATCAGTGTTCAGTACAGAGTAAAAAAATCACAGTGACACTGTTCATGAGCAGAGGTCCTAAAATGCCTATGTTGAAAATCTGGGGACAAAAGTCCATAAAATGATTGTGTTATGAGTGTGCTTTGCACAGTTTCCACGCACCCTCGTAACTTCACAAAAGTGGGAAAAAAGAATGCTACGAGGGACTTTTTTCTCATTTCAGAAATTGAAGAAAATGAACACATTTCGACACACTGGGGTGGGCTTCCAGTGTTCCACATGAATGGGGAAGGGGCGAACTAACACATTGTGGCACACTGGGGTTGGATCCCAGTGTGCCACATGAGTGGGGAAGGGAGCGAACAGGATGCTGACATGGGGATTGGACACACAATGTCAAGTCAAGTCAAGTCAAATTTATTTATAAAGCGCCTTTCAAAACCAAGGCGCTGTACAAAAATAGATAAAATAATAAAATCCAAACATTTAAACAACCATAACTAAGAAGAACAAGCCAAAGTAAAAAGATATGTCTTTAAGGCAGTTTAAAATTATCAACGGTTGGGCATTTTCTCAACCAGCGAGGTAGAGAATTCTACAGGGTTGGTGCCGAAAAGGCAAAGGCACGAGATCCCGATAACTTCAATCGAACCCTGGGAGTCTCTAGCAATCCCTCGCTGGCGGAACGGAGAGGACGGAGGGGGCGATAGGGAATCAGAAGATCTTTCAGGTAACCGGGTCCCTGGTCATGTAGGGCTTTGAAGGTTACTAACTACCTCACTCCTTCAGCCCTATCTAGCTAAAATAAAGCAAAAACGATAAATAAAAGTAAAACTAAACAAACGAACAGCGCTAAAATGCTGGCAGGCTCAACGCAGCCGCCATCTTGCCATCCAGGTTGCAGGGACCGATAACAGTCTTGTAAAAATATACAGACACATAATTTAAAGCAGGCTATGTTGACAGGTTGTTAAGTGAACAACTTGAGAATCTACAGGATATAGAGCGAACCAGGTAGGAAACAGAGGATGATATAGTCTGTAAAATAATTAACTATTACTAAACGCAAGGAGGCGAGAACTTGATGGCAGCAGTTCTTTTGTCTTAAGTGCTAAAGAGTGTAGTCATAAGGGAGGGCTAGACTCACTGGGGGGGGAGTGCTGAGGCTGGGACCTGGAGCCTACTGGGGTAGTGCTAGTTAGCAAGAATAGAGGAAAAGGCAAGGGTGCAGATTAGAATGAGGGTAGCAGGAAAGAGGAGAGAAGAGTGTGGGAGAGTTCAGGTCTCACAGTCACAGTTCCTGTTTGTGGTGAGGGCCACTCAGAGTTTATCTTTAAAGGGGCCTATTTTGTCCTCTTTTGTGATGCCTAGGTCAAGCGCATTAAGCCAAAGTGGTGCCCGGTATTCATAGGACCATTGGCATTGTGTGGTTCTATGGAAAGAGACGCAGAGGGATGAGTTGTTTGTACCCTTAGTGCATCTGATGGAATTGAGTTGGCTAAGGAGGCTTTGCAGACCTGGGGTGGTAAGTCCTAGCATAGACTTCTTGGCGAGCATGCATACTTGAAACTGGAGGTGACTGTCAAGGTTGAGACATTTTGTTTGAGTGTACAACTCGCAGGTGTGAGTGAGATTGGGTACACCTCGGACTAAACGATACACTTTGTTTAGTGTTGTTTTGATACGTTTCAAAGCAGTTTGGGAGGCAGCCGCATATGCTGCTAGACCATAGTCTATCACTGAGAGGACTGAGCTATTTACAGCAGTTCTGAGTGCCTTAGAAGTCATCCCTTTTCGGTGTCTGTACAATAATCCTAGTTTTGCATTTGATGACTTTGTGACTGCATCTATGTGTTGTTTAAATGAGAGGGTGTGGTCCAGTGTCAGTCCTAGGTATTTAAATGTTTGAACCATCTCCAGGGAAGTGCTCGGATTGTTGTGAATGTAAAGTTAGTGAGTGCGGTGTTTGCTATGTGATGATGCGAATAACATAGTCTTAGATTTTTTATAATTGAGAAGCAGTTTTTTGTTCTTTTTTTGCATCTTACTTGACCCCTGGCCTGCCTCTCCTTCCGGCTGCTCATGACTCCTCCAACCCCCTTGCCCTGACCCACTTCCACTCACCTCAGATCGCAGCTGACCCAGGGGTGGCCCGGCGTATCCTTTCGCTGGATGGGTCCCTCTCCTCCGAGGGGGAAGACTCCAGGAGGGGGAAGTCAGCGCACTAGTCAATCAGTCCCCGGGCACTGCTGAGGTGGATTCCGGGGCATCAGGGCAGCTCGAGTCAGCAGGAGCCATCAGCCATCATCCGGCAGACCAGGAGGCCAGGATTTCCGCTTTTCTCCCCAGGGGCATGGTGTGCCACGAACATCTAGGCCAAGCCGACATTCACCACACCCCTTGTGCAGTGGGGCTCGCTTAAGCTGCTGCTCTCCTGGCCTCTGCCAGGAGGCAGCAGACAGCGAGCCACATCCCCTCCCTCCCCCCTGAAAAAGGCGAGCAGTCGCAGGATGCTGAAGCCTACTCCCCCTGGCCAACTCTCCAGCGACCCAAGTCCGTTCCCCAACCCGGGTCACTGGCATCGCAAGCAGAAATCTAACCGCTGTGCCTACGAGCCGGCTTGAGGAGCAGTTTTGATTGAAGGAACCAGTGCTCAACCGCAGTGAAATTAGCCTGCATTTGCTTTTCCAGTATGTAAGGGTCAGAATTACATGAATATAAGGTCGCATCATTTGCATACAGTAGTAGCTGGTTGTTTACCAATTGAGGGAGCTTGTTTAAGAACAGGCTGAACAGTAGAGGACCAAGGATATAGCCTTGAGGAATGCCTGTGTTAACACTAAGGTTGTCGGAGAAGGTGTCCAGGATTTTCACTTTTTGGACCCTCCCAGAGAGGTAGGTTCTGAACCACGCTACTGTTGCAGGGGGGAGAGGCTGGTACTGGAGAGCTGATCCAGGAACAGATTGTGATTGACGGCATTGAAGGCCTTGGTGAGATCAATATATGTTGCCCCAACCAAAAGCCCTCTGTCTAGAGCATTATGGATAAAGCTGGTAAACTCCACTAGAACGGTTGCGGTACTGTGTTATTTTCAAAATCCATTTGTTGCTAACATTGTAAATGACACTTGTCTAGATATTCCATCAGTTGGTCGCTTACTATTCACTCCAGGGCCTTGGAGAGTGGAGGAAGGATAGATATGGGGTGGTAATTTGTAGAGTTGACCCTGCCACCACTTTTGTAAACAGGGGTAACCACTGCCATCTTCCAGATCCGTGGAAGTTCATCTGATGCCAAGGAGAGATTTAAGATTTTGGTGAGGAGATTGAGAGTTATGTTCAGGGTGAGCCTAACTAGTTTTAGGTCAAGTTGATCAGAGCTAGTTCTGGAATTACCTAGTGCTTTTAGGATGTACTTTTGGGTTGGATATATGGGGCTGGATCTGATACCATATTAAAAATAATTAAAACCCTCCTCAATAAGGCCTGTAGGCTGGTACTTGATGCACATTATCTGACACATACTTGTGCACTGTACAAAAATACAGGCTGGCTCCCTCTCCATCTCAGAATCATCTACCAGGTCTGCCTAGTGGGGAAAAATCACTCCTCGGTCTGACTCCTGAATCAACATCCAACCTGTTCAAGAGTGCAAATGCGACACAAAACATCAGGAGTGCTACCAAGGGTGGGCTTCTGGTGCCTTTCAAGCGCACCTCACTCACCCAGAGATCCATATTGTACAGAGGCCCTAAGTGGATCAATGACTTCCCTGCTACCCTTATAGAATGCAGCAAGCTTGGCCCTTTTAAATCAGGGCTCCGCTCATACCTAACCCTTCAGAATGATGGCTGCTGCCCTGGTTAGACTATGAGACCTTTCAAGCATCCTAATACTGCTCATTATTCTCTGACACTTCTCTCTCTCTCCCTTCCTTAGTTCCCCCTGACCCTATTCCCATTCCCATTACTCCCCTCTCACCTCGCCTCTCTCTCTACAATCCTGACAAAGCCTCCTCTGTTGACTGCAACTAGTTTTCCATCTTCAGACTTCTCTCCTCAGCCCCCAGCCCCCATTCTCCCAACACCTCTACCCCACCCTCCTCACCTTTGCTTCTCTCCTTAAAACTATGACAATGCCTCCCTTGTTGGCTGCTAATAGTTTCCAGTGACCTATATTTTGGCAACCCAAAGGCTATTTGTTAAGCATGCTCAAACACTGTAACCGTGCTCCTTTTTTTTGTACATAGATTTATCTCACTGTAGCCCTTCTGTTACCTGAATTCTTCATGATCACATTGTATGTAACTACTGTTTTGTTTGTCACTTTCTGTACCCAATGTATTGGTCATGTTTTGACTTGGAACCTTTGTAAAAAGAGCCTCTTGGCTCAAACATATTAATCTGAAATTGAAATAAAGTAAATAAAGTAAAGATTATATGTCAAGTGGTTATACTGCCCCTCCTAGATGTACTGACTGAATTCCAATAAGCAGGGCAATCATCCACCCCCCCCCATGATGAGAGAGGTGGTAGTGACACTGCTACCCAAAAAATCAAAACAACATGCTTAACTGTGCAAACTACCACTCCATCTCCTTAATCTCATCTGATTCCAAAATACTAGCCAAAGCACTAGCAGCTTGGCTAAAAAAAAAGCCCTCTCCTAACCCATCTTCTTGAAGTTGTGTAACAGGGTGTGCTTTGAAACAACTGAGAGCTGCATGGGATATACTATATTGGACTAGAAATCTGCAACAAATCTTTCTCTTGCTTACATCTGAGGGAAATTTTCCTTACTTTATAGTCTTACATTGGTATCGCTTTGTGTTTAATTATTTTAATTTTTAAATCAGGAAGGAGGTTTTCAAAACTGCTTATCTTGTGGGCAACTTCAGAAGGGTTGAAATAACTGCATATTTGATTTTCCTTTGTTGGTAACTGGACTGTCTACTAGTATTCTGTGACAGTTTGCATCAAATTACTTTTAAATAGTTTACAAATCAGTTACTGGAGGTTAGTTGAATTACTATAAAGGGCAGTACTCACCAGGGTGGTGGAGCAGTGGTGTATTTGATTGTTTCTAACAGTCACCAGTTGTTGTGGCCTACCCACCACCCCTTCCCCACCCCCCACCCCTTGTGACATGTCCTTTATAGCCAAAATTGACATCACTTCCTCAACAGGTCTTGGGGAAGAACTGTCATATTCTTAATAACCCAGCACAGTGAATAAAGGGTAAGTACACACCACAAAAAGAAAAAACAAAAAGCAAACAAAAAATATTTATATTACATATTGTATATTAAAGGGAGAGGGACATGTGGGGAGTGGTGCAATGCACTGGCTGTGGGGCAGCAATTTTCCAGGGGACATTCTGGAAACTGCATTGCTGTCGTATTTGCAGACAACTGTCAGCTCCGAGGGAGGAGGCTGCTCACCTCCAGGCTGAACTGGCAAGGACTAAGGAGGCCTCCCCCACCCAAAGAGCACCACTGCCACAACCACTGTCTAAGAGGCTGCCAAGTATGAAGAGCAGTTGGAACACAGTGGGTTCTGGGAGGGTGCGGGTGGTGGAACAGAGGCAAAGCCCCCTAGCTGTACCTCTACACAAATCATACACCAGTCTGGCAGAGCAAGGTTCCTCTATGATGGCACCCTCAGTGGAGACCAAGAAGAATGCTGAGGACATCCACAAGGGAGACCCACAAAAGGGTGGCAAGGGACATCACAGGGGAAGGAAACAGCTTCTGATAGGGGACTCTATTGTTAGAGGGGTAGACCTGGGGAAGGGAGAAGAGAGGGAAGTAAGGTGCCTGCCTGGTGCCATGGCTTGGAGGGACAAGAAGCGAATCCTCAGGATTGCAGAAGCAGCATCACAGGAGAGGGAACTAGATATCATTGTCCACCTTGGGACAAATGACCTAGCTAGGCATGGGATCAGTGCAGTGCAGAGTGAAATTGTGGAGTTGGGGTGGGGCCTCAGACAGGTAGCAAGCACAGTTACCTTCTCAGAGGTGCTGCCAGTCCATTGCAGGGGTGAGGCTAGGGTACTGCATACCATGTAATTTAATGAATGGTTGCAAAACTGGTGCAGAGCACAGGTTTTGGCTTCATTGGGGACTAGGGGTACACCTGGAGAGATGAAGGTCTATACTTGCATGATGGTCTGCATCTGTCCATGAAGGGAACCAGGCTACTAAGTGGTAGGTTTAAATGCTTCCTTGGCAAGCTTTTAAACTAGCCAAGGGGGGAGGTGCTGATAAGAGGCAGGAAATTTCAAGCATCCCCCCACAAAACATGTCAGGTAGTAAGGTAAACATCGAGGTACAATGTTCAATGGAGGGCAGGACGGGGTAAATGGAAAAATGGACAAGGGCAATAAGAACAGGCATGGAGGAAAAAGGATAAAGCCAACATTAAATGGAGGGCAATGAGTACCAAAGCCCGTAGTCTGGGAAACAAGCTTCCTGAGCTAGTAGCCTTGCTGGAAGATGAACAATTGGATATTGTGGCAGTCACGGAAACATGGTACATGGAGAACCATGAATGGGATGTCAACATACCAGGGTATACAGTCTACAGAAGAGACAGAGAAGGGGAAAAGAGGAGGTGGAGTAGCTCTATACATAAGGGAAGGGATCAAAGCTACAGAACTAAAAAGTAAAGGGGGAGGACAAGAGGCACTCTGGGTCACCTTGGAGACAGGGAACGGTATCACAATCCGCACAGGGTTTGTATACAGACCCCTGTCTCAAGGGGAGGAAATGGACAAGAAAATTATAAAGGACATTCTCAAAATGGCTGAAAAAGGGGAGATACTGTTGATGGGAGGCCGGAATATGCCAGATGTTAACTGGATGACATGTACTGCAGCCACATCCAAGAGCAGGGTCATTCTCGATGCCCTGCAGGGGGCAGGCCTTAGACAGCTAGTGTTGGAACCCACTCGGTAGGGAGCAATACTAGGCCTGGTACTCTCAAATGGAGAGGGGATCACAAATTTAGAAGTCAGTAGACATCTGGGAACAAGCGACCACTGTACAGTGTGCTTCACAATAAGCACAACCATGGAGACAATCCATACAAAAACAAGGATACTGGACTTTAGAAGGGCTGACTTTGACAAAATGGGTGAATACCTGAGGAATACGCTAGCAAATGGCCAAAAAGCAAGGGTGGAAGAACAATGGAGAAAAATCAAAACTGCCATCATAGAGGCAACAAGCCTTTGTGTGAAACAAATAAAGAAAACAAAGCGGAATAAAAAACCATTATGGTTCTCAAAAGAGGTGGCAGGGAAGGTTAAGGAGAAAAAGGCTGCATTCAAAAAGTATAAGGAATTACAGAAGAAGCACAACAGGGAACTGTACCAATTGAAGCAGAAAGAAGTGGGGAAGGCAGTCAGAATAGCAAAACCCCAAACCAAGAAAAAATAGCCAATTCAGTTAGGAAGGGGGATAAAACCTTTTATAGGTACATTAGGGAGCATAGAAAGGTTAAGGGAGGAATAGTGAAGATTAATAAGGGAGAGAGGAGGTGGGCAGAGGAGACAGTGAAAAGGCAGAGATATTGAATGAATACTTTTGCTCAGTATTCACAAAGAAAATGAGGCGAGTTACCTAAACCAGACAATAGAAGCACTCTGGGTAGGGGTTGACACCAGTCCATTTACAGAAGAAAGAGTCCTGAAAGAACTCCTAAAACTCAAGGTGGACAAAGCAATAGGGCCTGATGGGATTCAACCCAGAATCCTAAAAAAACTGAGGAGCCTAGTGACACCACTGACCAAACTTTAACAAATCATGGAAGGATGGGGTGGTACCGAGGACTGGAGGAGGGCAGATGTGATTCCCCTTCACAAAAGTGGGAGCAAGGCAGAAGCAGGAAACTACAGACCTGTGAGTTTGACCTCAGTGGTAGGGAGAATGATGGACTCACTTCTGAAAGAAAGAATTGTTGCGTACCTAGAGGCCAGTGGGGCACAGGACCCAAAGCAGTATGGATTTACAGCAGGAAGGTCATGTCAGACACATCTAATTGATTTCTTTGACTGGGTGACCAAAGTAATAGACCAGGAAGGGGCTGTGGATATGGCATACCTAGAATTTAGCAAGGCATTTGACACAGTCCCGCACAAAAGATTAATAATCAAGTTAGCCAGCCTGGGAGTGGGTCCCAGGATGGTAGCCTGGGTAGCAAACTGGCTGCACAACAGGACACAGAAGGTAATAGTGAATGGAACACATTCTGAAGAAAGGAGGGTTACTAGTGGAGTACCTCAGGGCTCAGTACTGGGTCCAGTCCTCTTTAACATCTTTAGAGGTGACATTGCAGAGGGTATGAAGGGAAAGGTATGCCTCTTTGCAGATGACACAGAGATCTGTAACAGAGTTGATACACAAGATGGGGGTAGAAAGGATGAAAAGGGACTTGGCAAGTTTGGAGGAATGGTCAGACATATGGCAACTTAGATTCAATGCAAAGAAGTGCAAAGTAATGCACCTGGGAAACAAAAACCCAGAAGAAGAGTACACAATAGCAGGGGAGGTACTAACAACAACAAAAATGGAAAGGGACCTGGGGATAGTCATATCAGATGACCTAAAGGTTGATAAGCAATGTGAGAAATCAGTAAGGAGAGCCAGGGGGATACTGGAATGCATAGGAAGGGGCATCACAAGTAGAAAAAGGGAAGTGGTTATCCCTCTGTACAGACAGTTGGTGAGACCCCATCTGGAGTACTGTGTGCAGTTCTGAAGACCTCATCTACACAAGGACATAGACAGGATGGAAGCAGTGCAGAGGAGGGCAATTAAAATGGTGAAGGGTCTGCATCAGAAACCATATGAAGAGAGACTGAGAGATCTTAATATGTATACCCTTGATGAAAGGAGGGACAGGGAGGACATGATAGAAATGTTCAGGTACCTCAAGGGAATCAACAAAGTCCAGGAGGGTGGCATCTTTCAGAAAAAGAGATGTGTAAGAACATGGGGGCACAATTTAAAGATAGAGGGGGGATGGCTCAGGGGTAATGTGAGGAAATTGTTTTTCACAGAGAGAGTGGTGGATGCATGGAACCGTCTTCCTGGGGAGGTTGTTGGGTCTAAAACAGTGGGGGAATTCAGACATGCATGGGACAGACATAAGGCAATTGTAGTGGGGGGGTGGCAGGAAGTAGGCTGTTCGTTAACTAGAATCTGCAGCTTATCCAGTAGGTAAGGAAATGGGAAGACTGTGTGGGCCAAGTGGTCCTTATCTGCTGTCAAAGTCTACGTTACTCATCCATCACACTCAGGCAAGTTTTTGTAAAGGAAAGATGGGGTGGAAAACATTTGCACGATTTTAAACATGAAATGGTCTGCAAGCAAATCGCACACCTATGGCAGCTGCGGTGGTAGATTTTCATAAAGCTTTTGAGTCTGTAGAATGGGGTCACTTGAGTGAGGTCTTGGAGTCATATGGGTTTGGCCCAATGTTTAGAAAATATATAGCTACAGTACCCTCTGCCATAAACCCACTGCCATAACCTGTACAATATCACTTACCTTTGAGCTTCATGGAGGAACATGACAAGGCTGCCCCCTCTGCTCCCCCTTTTTCTGATAACCCTTAACCCTTTGACCAGGAAATTGATGTAGGAGGATTAAATATAAGGCATCCCTATAGGAGGAAATAAATATGTGGTCAGTACTACGCAGATGACCTCATAATCACACTTTCTAACCCCCAGATCTTTACTGCCTTATGTTATGATCATGCTGTCTGCATTTGCTGATTCCTCAAATTTATCAGTGAACTGGAAGAAGACCACTATCTCCTCACTAAATTTATCAGTGAACTGGAAGAAGACCACTATCTCCTCACTAAATACCAGTTATGATGTTTCCTGCTGCTAAGGGACAGCCATAAATTGGCAAAGTCAAGGGTTCACCTATCTGATAATAAAAATTCCATTGAGGTGGTCAGTACTAATCCCTGCTAATGTGTCACTGCTACTCCTGGAGGCTGAACTAGACATCAAACGATGGCTAAACCTAAACCTCACACTCACACTCAAGGGGACAATGGAAGCAGTCTGGATGTTAAGACTCCCAAAATTTGCATACATCTTTTGTAACATTCCCCTAATAAAGGATAAATAACTTCAGAAAGTCAATAAACTGGTGAGACTATACGTAAGGGAAGGGAGGGTGCCCACATTGAGCAGAAATTGACACAAGGCACACTGAAGTGGGAGGTGCTAGGCCTACCCTGGTTCAGGGGATACAACATAGCATACAGAATGGACATGGCAATCAAGTGGTTACAAATACCATTCCCTCAATCCCTGCAGTGGGTGCTCCTCGAAACTGACTTTTTCTCAGCTTCCAATTCTGGCCTTCTCATTATCCCTAATGGAGATAAAAGAGTTCTGTCTTGAACCCCATCACTCAGATACCTGGAAAGCCTAGCTCAGGTGCATGTCCATGATCTCAGTATCCAGACAGAATAAAATCTCACCTAAACCTACATATGGCATAACTTTTAATTATAGATTGGTCCAAAGCGAATAGGTTGGAAAAGTGGGAGCAGGCAGAAATAAGAACGTGCAGGACATTTCAGCCCTGGATTTGTCCTTACTAATGTCCTTTCTACAATTGGAAGAGAAATTCCATCTTCCCAGATCTGATTTCTGGATATTCCTACAGCTCAGGAACACTCTTCAGAATTTAAACATGAGCACACACACACACTCACACACACCAGGTACTGGCATCCCAATGTGGTTGACTTGCATGGCAACAGTATGGTAGTTAGGGTGTACTGTACCATCAGAGACTCTCAACCCGCAATTCTGGAATCCCACAGAATAGAGTGGGAACTAGAACTACACCTATAGTGCTACCTTTTCAATTTTAACTGACAGCTTAGTGCACTCTTCTGCAGTGGGTTAGTCCCATCCTTGACGAATAGAACCAACCCTAATACTTCCTTAATGAGCCTAATACTTCCTTACTGAGCTCTCAGTATCGGCCTTGATCTCCACTTCACGGAACTGCTCTGTGCACTCTTTTTGTGCCTGGTTTAGTGATATACAATGGGGTTTTCCTTACTCGCAGCTCCCCTATTCCTTGTCCAGGTCCTGCACCCTGCATACTTATGGGTTGCTATAGGATAAATCTTGATAATGAGGACAACCTGTCATGCGCCACCTGGTACCTACTGGCTATCTCCATGGAAGGGACCTCAGTACCAGTTAGCAAACACATTGTGGCAAGGTGGCCTGTGACCCAGTTAAACAACCCTTACTCTCCCTACAACTAAATATACTAATTCTCACAGGCAAATCTGGCAAACTCCGAGACACAACTTGCTCTCACCAGCAGATTTTAAAATGACTAAAATGGCACACAGTAAGGCTTGCCTGGTTGCTACTAATGTTGTCTGGAAATATCCATCCCAATCCTGGACCCACACCTGCAAAAGCCATATCCACAAAGACAATAGGGGCGTTAACAATTGCCTCCATTAACATCTGCAGCCTTATGATTAAATACGACTCCCTTCAAGTATGGATTTCTCAACATAAGCCAGATGTCTTATCTATAATAGGGACCTGGCTTAGTCCAAGAATCCCCTACCAGGCCATCCAACTCGAAGGTTACTCTTCCTTCAGGCTGGATAGAACTAGCAAACGTGGAGGAGGCTGCATCATCTACATTAGGGATACCCTCCAGGGGCATGTCCTCCTGGGATCTGCAAGTGAAAGTAATACTCAGCTGCTTGCAATAAAGTTGCAACTTAGGTCGAGTGGAAAATCCTTCACACTGGTATCAGTGCACATACCTCTCAAAAATCAGGCTTCAGGCTTTAAGTCAGCTTGGATCTCTCCGAACTCTGCAACAACTCTGAGGTTTTGATGATTGGGGACATCAACATAAAATGGCTATCCCCAGAGGTGGCACCCTACAAAGATGCCATCTCTTCCATAAACATGGCCCAACTAGTTGATTACCCCACCCAAGTAAATTACCAAACTGATACTAGCACACTAATTGATTGGCTAATAACCAATCGCCCTGAAAGAACAGTCAATGTAGCTGTTCGGCCAGACGTCATTAGTGACCACGCTCCTATTCTCTGTACTTGGACCAACAAATCTCCCAGAATCCCTCCAAAAATTGTAACCTCTAGAGTTCTGAAAAAAAAGGCAGCTTGGCATACTTAAAGTGCACCTCAGTCAACTAGATTGGTCAGACATCTGTAACATCTCAGATGTTGATACTGCACTTGAGCTCTTTGTTAACTCTTTCAACGCTGCTTGCAATTTATATGCACCCTTTAAAACAGGGAAAGTTAGGGGGGCAAGTAATTTCTGGGTCGCACCATTGCTTCTCACTTAAATGAGAGAATGAGATTATCTGTGGCACAAAGCCAAGTGCACAGGGTCCCAGATTGACATCCAAAATTATAAAAAGCCAGCAATAAATGTATGGAGGCCATCAACAAAACAAAAAGTCTCTTCTTCAAAAATGAACTTAGCAAGTCATGGGACAATAGCCATAAATTCTGGGATAACATTAAATCCCTAACTGGTAAGACTAGCAAAGCTCCATACTCAATGACAATGGGAACATCACCAAGGATCCCAAAGAAATTGCTAACACCTTCAACCAGATTTTTACTGACCTTAGTGGGGTGCTTCCCCTGACTGCCTTTGTCCTCAAAATAATACTACTTCTCTTAACAATCCCTCACCTCCAATCAACTCACCTCCCCCTTTCTATTTCAAGATTGTCACAAAATCTGAGGCCAAAAAATATCTCTTACATGTTCTAGGGAAGACTAGAACAAGTGGAGACAAGCTTGATCTAAGGCTAGTTTTACTCACACTTGACAAACTACTATCCCCATTAACCAGAATCCTAAATCTATCTCTTATAACTTAAATTCCCACGGATCTGGAGAAAGCGGTGATGACCCCTGTCGTCAAAAGCAGGGACAGAAATTTACACTGCAATTACCAGCCTATCTCTATCCTCCTGCCTCTCTCAAAAGTACTCGAGAGGATTGTCTACTATCAACTCGCAGACTATCTTGATAAAAAAATGCTTTTATGTCAGTATCAATATGGCTTCAGGAAATTACACAGCACTATGACAGCATTAGTGGAGTTCACCAGCTTCATCCATGAGGTGCTAGATCAAGGGCTTTTGATGGGGGCAACCTTCATAGACCTCACCAAAGCCTTTGATATGGTCAACCATGAGCTTCTTTTCAGTCAGTTGGCCAACACAGGTCTATCCTCAGTGTCTCTGGAGTGATTCCAGAGTTTCCTCAGTGGACAAGTGCAACAAGTAAAAATACTTGATGTTCTCTCAGACCAACGCAGTGTTGCCTCCGGAATGCCCCAAGGTTCTATCCTGGGCCCTTTGCTTTTTAGTCTGTTCCTCAACAACCTCTCTAAGACATATCCTGATAGTATCCTATTGTATGCAGATGATGCTGTGCTGTTCACGAGTCACCCCAACCCCAAAGGCTTTGAACAGAGAATACAGGCAAACTTCACAGCAGCAGATGCCTGGTTCTGCAGCTCTGTGCTTCTCCTAAACTACAAGAAAATGAAGGTCATGTTGTTTGCTTCAGCACAAAACAGACACAAGTCATATCACCTCAAGATCAGTGGATCAGCATTAGATATAGTCAATAGTTTTAAATACCTTGGGGTCATTCTGTAATGCTTCTTCTGTTACACCCTGCATATAGACCATGTAGCCAAGGCTGCAAACTCACATATTGGTCAGCTATATAGGCACAGACATTGCCTCACAGAAGATGCCCTTAAGCTTGCAGTCACTAGCTCAGTCCAGTCAATAATTGATTATGGCTTGGTAGTCTGTGGGTCAGGTGCACAGACAGCTTTTAAGAGAATCAAATTGGCCTTAAATAAAGCCTGTCACCTCATATTAGGTGCTCAGTGACTAACCCATACTTGTGAACTCGACGTCCACTCTGGGCTGCTTAGTCTGCAAAATAGGATCCAATATCAGGTTTGCCTGCTTGCTAAGAAGTCCACCTTAGGCCTTACTTCTCCAGGGATACAAGGCTTCCTCTGTTCTTCCACCAGCTGCAGGCCTACCAGAGGTACATGCAGGAATTTACTTCAAGTCCTCTTCTGCCAAACCTCCAAAGAGGTAGCAAAGAAAGATAAAGCCAAAAAGATTGCATTCAGGCAATACAAAAAGACACCAGCAGAAGGGGATAGGGAGAAGTACCAGGAGAAGCAAAGGGAGGCAGGGAGGTCAGTAAGGGAAGCCAAAGCTCAGACAGAAGAACACATTGCAAAATCAGTGGGTGGGGGAAAAACCTTTTACAGGTACGTAAGTGAAAAAAGGAAGGCAAAGGGAGGGATAGTGAGACTGAAGGGGGAGGATGGGGGCCGCTTGGAGGATGACAACAGTAAAGCTGACATATTGAACAGGTATTTCTGCTCAGTCTTTACTGAGGAAGAGGAGGGTAATGGGTCTGAAGGGAGTACAAGGGGTGAGAATGGTGCAGAAATGGACACAAGTCCCTTTACATGAGAAAGGGTCCTGAAGGAACTGGAAGTAATAAGAGTTGATAAAGCAATGGGGCCAGATGGGGTGCACCCAGGGTCCTTAAAGAACTAAGAGAGGTGGTGGCTGAACCTCTGGCTATCCTGTTTAGCCGATCACTGGAAACAGGGGAGGTACCCAAAGACAGGAGGATAGAAGATGTAGTCCCCTTTTACAAAAGTGGGAACAAAGAGGAAGCGGGAACTACAGACCAGTCAGCCTCACCTCGGTAGTGGGGAAGATCATGGAAGCACTACTGAAGGAGAGATTGGTGGAACATCTGGTTGTCAATGGACTACAGGACCCAAGGCAGCATGGTTTCACCAGGGGGAGGTCATGTCAGACTAACCTCGTTGAATTTTTTGACTGGGTGACTAGGGAGGTGGATCAGGGGAGGGCAGTGGACATGGCATATCTGGACTTCAGCAAGGCCTTTGACACTGTGCCACATAGAAGACTATTACACAAATTGGGGAATATGGGTGTGGGCAGGACAGTAGTGTGGTGGGTAGGTAACTGGCTGGGCAGCAGGACACAGAGGGTGGTGGTAAATGGCTGTCACTCCACAGGGGGAAGAGTGACCAGTGGGGTACCAAAGGGATCAGTGCTGGGACCGGTCCTATTCAACATCTTCATCAGTGACATTGCGCAGGACCTAGAAGGCAGAATTTCACTGTTCGCTGATGACACAAAGCTCTGTAACAGAGTAGACACACCAGAGGGTGTAGACAGAATGAGAAGAGACCTGCAGAAACTTGAAGAATGGTCAGGGTTTGGCAGTTGAAATTCAATGCAAAGAAGTGCAAGATATTGCATATGGGCACAAAACCCTGGCACAATATATCAGTTGGGGGTGAGGATATAGCATGCACCAAGCAGGAAAGGGATCTTGGGTTATCATCTCTGATGACCTCAAGGTAGGGAAACAGTGTGATAAGGCAGCAGGTAAAGCAAATAGAATGCTGGGATGCATAGGCGGGGCATCACCAGCAGGAAAAGGAGGGTCATAATTCACTATACAAGACACTAGTGAGGCCCCACCTGGAGTACAGTGTACAGTTCTGGAGACCTTACCTACGTAAGGACATAGACAGGGTAGAGAAGGTTCAGACGAGGGCAACAAAGATGGTGCATGGATTGCATCACAAGTCGTATGAGGACAGGTTGAAGGAACTGAACATGTACTCCCTGGAGGAGAGGAGGGAGAAAGGGGATATGATAGAGACATACAAGTATCTTACAGGGAGGAACAGGGTGGAGGAATACACTATTTTTAAATGAAAAAGATGTTCCAGGACTAGAAGGCATGGGATGAAGTTGGAGGGAGGATGATTCAGAGGAAACATGAGGAAGAATTTCTTCACAGAACGAGTGGTGGACAAGTGGAACACGCTGCCAAAGGAAGTGGTGGGGGCTGAAACAATCACAGGATTTAAGAATGCATGGGATAGACATAAAGGAATTCTGGAGGTCAGGGGTAAGGGGCAACAGACTTCTAGGAAAACATAAACTGAATTTACAAACTCAAATGGGCAGACTGGGTGGGCCATAGGCCCTTATCTGCCGACACTGTCTATGTATCTATGTATCTCAAGAGCAATGATCCTATGCATACAGAGCCCCTAAATGGCTGAACTCGCTCAACTCTGACCTCCAACTTGAATCCAAATGTGGTCCCTTCAGAACCAAACTTAATTTCTATCTTTCTGCCACCAGCTTCTGTGACTGTGATATCTAATCTGCTCACACTGAATTTTCCACCTTCATGGATTACCAGTCCTCTACAGCACCTATACACCATCAGCCCACCCCATTTGCCCCCTGATGCCAATCACAATGCATCATCTTCCCCCCTCCCCCCTTCTGGGTTCTACTGTCCCTAGTGGAGGGGACTTTTCTCTCCACCATTGGGTTACCCCCCCTCCACTTACATCTTTCCTCTCTCCACTTCCATTCCAACAAGGCCCTCAGGGCTGCAACAGCCGTTTACTCCTAAATTACCCCCCCCCACTTCCAACTGAGTACTCGTATTCCTGACAAACTGATGCTTTCATATGTTTCTACCCTTCCCAGATCCACCCACCTCCTCTCTCTCACCACCCACCCACTATCCATCCTGCTTCCATCACCTCTTGATGGATGCTCTGTTATAGCACTCACAGATTGTGATAAATGTTTACAGTTTACTGCCTTTTGGGAGCTATTGTACAGAACATTGTTGCATATTCAATGGATGCTCTGCATATAGCATGGAGTGACTGTAATGTCTATATCTACTGTTTGATGTAGCAACTGCTCTAGATCTTGTTATCTGTTTTTATGTTTTGTCTGTTTGTTTTCTAACGTGGAACCTTTGTAAATGAGCTTTTAGCTCAAAGGAAGTAATGCAAGAAGTAAATAAACATAAATAAATAAATACTGTAGGCACTATGCTCCCTCAAGTAGTGTGGGAGGAATGTATCAAAAGGGATCACTATTCCTGCAAGGATACAAAAGGGCAGCTGATCCAAACAAAAATATTCCACAGGTGGCACAAAACACCACAAGCCCTTCATAAAACAGGGCTACTGTCACATTCCAAATGTTGGAGATTTTCTCGGCCCAGTGTTGGAATGTTACATATTCTCTGGCAATGCCAATCCATTGTCCTGTTCTGGACAGTAGTTGTAGAAGACTGTTCACAATATCCATAAGGTGCTATAGGAAACCACACTACTTTATCTATTATGCTTACATTGGTATACTGATCCACTGTCAGCTTGATATAACAGCCCAAACAATTAAAGTGGGTGGGGAGGGGTGTGTGGCTTGCATGCAGCATAGATGGCAGCATAAATCTGTTGCTCTTTCATCCTATCCCTAATCATTAACCATTCATTCCTCTCCTGATAAAGCAATTCCTTTCAGAGACCTGTCCAACAAAGCTGAGACTGCACTTCCATTTGACACCAGAAACTTGGACTTTAAACTTATCTTTTGGCAGGAAAATGCTGATCCATTTTTGGCCTTCCCTTCATTGCAGGGCTACTGGAAATCCTCCAGAATGGCATTGATCCTTCGGATAGACAAAGTGGAGAGGATGTTCAACAATTGCTGGCTGAACTAAAGGAGGTAAAACAAAGCTCAAACAATGCTGCCCAGATTGCCCAGCTCATTTCCCATCCCACAGCAACAGATAACAAAGTCTCAGAAAATGTGGCCATCTGCATTGAGTTATGGGCCTTCCTCAGAGACCAAGACAGGAAGAGCCTTACAGTGCAGTCCAGACTCAATGATTTAGAAGACAGGGGCTGACAAAACACTGTATACTTTATTGACTTCCCTGAACAAGTGTTCTGACACCATGTACATTCTCACTGTGCCCTCCCCAGTCAATAAGTCCCTCTCACCAATTAGCCTTCCTGGATCAAATCTAGCCAGGACAGTTAATCAACACAACAATTAAACTTAAGTACAAACAGATTCCCTGAGATGGGGCCTACCAGAGATACCAGCCAAGAAGGTTCACAGACTTTATTATTCTCTATTATTTCTTACATCATGCTATTCTGCAGGTCCTTAAACTATCACGTGGCCCACATTTTCAAATAGAGCAGATCTTTCATTCCCTTGTCACTCTACCCAAACTTGAAGAAAGACCAAGGCCCATAATAGCACATTTCCTCCATTTTCAAGTAAAAGAAAATATCCTTCAAAGGGCACGAGAACTGGGCACCCTGGAATGGCAGGACATAAAATAATTGTTTTTCAGAATTACTCCAAGGATTTGACCCTTAGAGAACATTTATGCCAGCTAACCATGCCCTACACAAGGCTGGAATCCCCTTCACCCTCCAGTAGCCTGCCATGATCCATTTAACAACAGTGTCAATATTATCCTCGATACACAGGAGGCAGCACTTGAATATCTTGGGAGGCACTGACCTAGGGTGCTCCAAACCAGCAATCCCCAGACCCAACCTAGGGAAAGTGATGAATCCTTCCCTAATCATATGGAGACCAACCAAGCTTTCTCCAGTTACAAATCACCGGAGCCTTCAGACCACAAGGATAATGGAAATACTTGGTTGCTACCTCTGAGAAGCAAAAGACAGAACAGAAACCCAAGGAGCCATTGTTACAATCAGTTCTACATCAAGATACTGACTTTATAACAGCAACGACTGAAAATGACACCCACAATACAGCATGACCACATACAACGATCACTCTTTTTGCAGTGGGCTTTGCTCCCCACCCCCCTTACTAAATATACCATCTTTGAGGGGGACACAACTTGGGGAGGGGGGAACCTCCAGTCACATAGAAACATAGAATTTGATGACAGATAAGGACTGCTCGGCCCACCTAGGCTGCCCATTTCCCTACCTACCTATCCACCAACATGGCACTTGCAGTTTTCCTGTGTGGTTTTCGGTTGTCGCCGTTATGAGGTCACTATCTTGATGGGATACTGCTGCATTCCTTCTCAGCAGCCCACCAGATCTAGGAGCCATAGCCAAAGTGAAGTCTCTGAAGACAGGGAGAAAGGCTCCTCTGATCTGCTGTCCTCCAACAAATATGCACCCCTGCTAGCACTTTCCTTAAAGCAAGCAGCCTCCAGGGAAACAAGACACCTCTCATTATCAGCCTTCTACCCACCGACTAACCTGTCTGTTGCATCTGAAGCTACTCCATTCTTGCAATCCTGGCCATAGTAGTCAGCCCACCTAATCCCAATCCTCCCATAGAAGCTTTACCTCAGAACTCTGAAGCACAGCTGTGCTCTCCCTCAGAACCACATAGATCAACAGAACTCTCTCCTTGAAGCCCATTGCTTTTCTTTTTGGATTGCAGTCATTTACTGATTATCTTCCCTACCTTGTAGCATCAGAGACTGATCAAGTCCTCTACCGGTAACCATCCTTGGACAGCTGTGGGGCTAGAAAAACAACAGCCATTTTCTCTTCCCACTCTGCTCATAAGTCTTTTGCCTCCCATATTCCTCACAGAGATCTGCAGACAGCTCATGCTGACATCGTTTTACACCCCCTTCAAACATCAACCGATATGTGTAAATGTACTCAGACTGAACATCTCTCAACAACAATATATGAAAGGTCTCTAAAATACATATTTAAAGAGATTCACCAAGAAAAGCCTCTGCAGCTGAAATATGGGTGCCTTACTGCCACAGGAGTCCAAAAATATGCAGATGTGAAAATATTATTCAGTAAGAAAAAAAATATATCCTTCGTTAAATTCTTGAAACTGGGTCCCACTGACTTCCTGGTTATAAGTGCCACTCATGCCCTGCCCCCGCATTCACTATCGTGATGATGAGATGCCAGTGAGAGAGTGGGGGCATGTTCCATTATAATCAATGAGCAGCAGACTTTCAATCCATTTTTTTATATTATCATGGCCATCTGGTATTAAAATGTGGGCACCGGTCGACTAACAAGGGCCTTGTTAGTCAACCAGTGCCCACGTTTCATTACCAAGTGGCCATAATAATATTAAAAAATCAATGGAAAAGCCACCACCCATTGATTATATTGGAGTGCGCCCTCACTGGCATCTTGTCATCATGTTAGTGAGCATGGGGGCGGAGCATGGGTGGTACTTATAACCGGGAAGTCCGTGGGATCCGGTTTCATGAATTTTACAAAGGATATAGTTTTTTTCTTACTGAGTAATATTTTCACATCTGCACAATTTTGGACTCCTGTGGTGGTAAGGCACCTATATTTCAGGAGCAGGGCAGTTCCATTTAGATTGGCGGATCTCTGTCAGTATCCTTTTAAAACCAAAAATGTTTATATTTTAAATAGTTGAATTATCTGCTGGGGAGGGGAAATGAAAAACTTCCTGATGTGGGATGGAGATCAAGCATGATCTTCTCTCCCTGTCAGTTTGAGGCTAACATTGTGGGCTACTGCTTGGAATTGTGTATTTGTTATACCACTGGTATAGAGTTGGATATCATCTTTATCTGCCTAATGCTGCTAGAGATGTAATCACCCAAATGTTCGAGTCGTGGGAGTCCCTCTCTCTGTCTTCCAAGCCCCATGAACATGCAGAGGGTTCTCACACACATGCTAGGAATCATCCTCCCCAGGCCAAGCTCCTTTCATTCAGCAGATCTTGCAGGTCAGATCTACACCAGAACTATACAATGCTTAATGGTGAGTTCGTGGACTGCCATATCAACACTTCCTGCCCTGCCAATGCTTTACTGGTACGAACCCCACAGTTGTTGCTAGTATAATATATGACTCACCACAGCTCTCTTACAAGGTCACCAGAACTCGAGGTAAATGTGCTGTGTTAGGCAACAAGTCACATCATGTGCAAACCCAAGGCTAGCCTATACCCCACTGCTAGCTAAAACTGTTTGATTTCACCCTGGTTTCCCATCTGCAGACAGCCCAATGGCTACACCTAACAACTGCAGCAGCATTTAATGCTCTTTCATACAACATCTGGTTTCCCCTTTCTACTCCTTGCTTTTTCACTTCTCATTCCCCCCTTTTACTTCCTATTTCTTCTTTTCTTTCTGTCCCCCCAATTTCCCTCTTTAAGCACAGTTCATCCTCCCCCAACCCCGGCTCTATACATAGGTTCAGAAAAACAAGGGCCAGTGCAGCAAGCATATAATTTACTACAACAACATAATAATTACTTGAATGGGGGAATGGGAAAAGACTCCTACTGAAACTCCTAGACACTGGTTCCCCAACTGCCCCTCTCGCCCAAATACCCTCTCACTACAGGACAGGAACTGGGTAGCAGTACAGCTTTGCTAAATGGACAGACCCAGCACTAAGCACCTTGCTAATCTCTGACCCCCCCACAGAATACAAGGAACATACCACCTTAACCCTCAAAGACTACTGTCCCCTGAGAGAACATGGGGTGTCTTCTTGCACCTGATTCATATTTTCATATCTACAGAGTTCTTCCTCTGATATTCATAGGTTCATAGGTTCATAGGCAATGTAAGTCCGAAGCCATAGGCCTTAGTGACGCAACCAGATATGGGTATGTGAACTCAAACTTCCTATTACCCATATATGTGTGTCTAATGAGGTCTTAAAGGATGTCAGGCTGTTGCTCAGTACTACCTCTGCTGGTAGTCTGTTCCAGGTGCTAATCACTCTCTGGCTAAATCATGCACCTCTTTTTGATGTTTTGTAAAATTCTCCTTTCAATTGTCTACTATGCAACCTACTTTCCCTTTCTAGTTCTTTGTGGTTAAGGCCTAAGCATTCCAATAGGTATTTATTGTTAAAGGCCCTATAAACCATGCAAAGGTCTTCCCTTAGTCTTCTATACTCCAAGGAGTACGCATTTAACTCACTCAGTCTTTCTCCATAGGACTTATTTGATAATGTCCTGACCATTTTGGTAGCTCTTCTTTGTGATCTTTTGGGCAACCTAATGTTATTTTTTTTGTATAGGGCCCAAAACTGTACACAATATTCCAGATGAGGTTGTGCTAGTGAAGTATACAGTGGAATAAGAACTCTCCTGTCTCTACTCCTGATGTGTCTGTAAATGCAACATAAAATTTTGTTTGTGTTCCTGACTGCTTCTTTACATTGTTCATCAGGTGTAAACTTACTTGTTATAATGACTCCTAAGTCACATTCTCTGACAGTTTCTCATAATTTATTCCCATACAGGAAGTATGATGCCATCATATTTTTGTTACCAAGGTGCATGACTCTGCATTTGTCCAAATTTAGTGACCGTTTCAGTTCCTTAACCCAGAGCTCTAAATATAGTTCCTCTGGAAATTCTCCTTAGATGCATTGTTATTTATGATTGCACCCATTTTTAAGTCATTGGCAAATTTACATCTCCATGTTGCTGGAGATGTTATAATACTGAAGATGTAGATACTAAACAGGGTATGTCCCAGGACCGATTCCTGAGGAACTCCACTAGTCACCTCCTCCCATAAGGAGCTGTGGCCTGCCATACTTACCCTCTGTTTTCTTCCCTCCAACCATAAGGTTACTTAGTTTATAATGCTCAAGTCAACATTCGTGCTATGAAGTTGTCTAATTAGAGGAGTATGTGGCATGGTATCGAATGCCTTGAAGAAGTCCAAAAACAGGATGTCGACTGGGAGACCAGCATCAAGAGCTCTATTAACCTGATCGAAAAAGTGGAGTAAATTGATTTGTTAAGACCTTCCTGTTAGAGACCTGTGCTAGTTTATGTCACAATATCAATCTGTACTAATGTGCTCATTTAGTTTCTCTTTTACAAATTCCTCCAAAGCTTTACTCACTACTAGGGTGAGGCTAATAGGTCTGTAATTTGTAATGTCATTTTTGGGACCCTTTTTATGTATATGTACTATTGTGGCCATCTTCCATTCATCTAAACCCTTATCTTCAGATAGTGAGCTACAGAAAATGTCTGCCAATGGACCTGACATTTCATCCGCCACTTCCCTAAGTAATGCTGGGTGCAACTCATCTCAACCAGGAGATTTATTTTGATTTAGCCTAGATAATTTCTTTATGACTTCCAATTTAGCTATCACTATGTTGTTTGTATTACCTGCTGGCTGAGTAATATAGTCATAGTCCTTCAGTTGGTATATGCCAACAAAATATTTGTTGAATAGCTCAACCATTTCTGGTTCTCTATATACAACTATGCCATCTCTTATTAAAGGTCCTATCCCTAGCTGCCTTTTCTTTAGTCTGTTTACATAGGTATACAAGGATTTTGTATTTTCCTTTGTATTCTCAGCTATCTGGCGTCATGGCCCATTTTGGATTTCTAATGGTCTTTTTACATTTTTTCTTCATATCATTATAGCCTGCCCATGCTGCCACTGATGGATTTCTTTTACAAGCTGCACATGCTTTTTTCCTTTTTCTGAGCATCGTCTTAATATATGGGGAAACTCATATAGGAATCCTGCTTTTATTGTTGTATTTAGTTTTTTCAGGTAGTAGGGCATTAATGCAGTAACTTAGAGTCCAGCATTTTCCATTCTTTCCAGTGACTGGCCTGGAAATCTTTTACCCAGTTCCAGTCTCTTATATAGTTTCTGTTGGTATCAAAGTTTGCCTTAGTATATATTTTTTATTTTTCTTATCCCAGTGATAGGTTTCCATGTTCTATTTAGTTTGAATTGCATCATGTTTTAGTCACTGTTGTACAGAGGTTCTCTAGCATTACATTCTTTTATGTCATTTCCCATATTGCTTGTCACCAGATCTAATGTGTTGTCCCCTCTGGTATAGTCATGTACAAACTGTTCTAGGTTATTGACAATCATTAGGTCTAGTAACCTTTTTTTTGTGATGAGTAGTTGTTTTTAAATAATGCCAGTTTTTAGTAAGGAAATGCGCAATGTTTTTCACCTGCTTACACTTTGTTGTTATTTTCTTGGCTGGTTTAATATTAGAGTTACTAGTTATTATTCACTACAGTGATATAGTTGTATTTATAATCTAAATGTTTCTCTCAATGTAGAAGTTGAGAAAAACAGGGAGCTGGTGGGAAGGACTATTTCAGAAGACCTCATTGACTGGTAAAACCCTTTATAATACTAGCACCAATTTGGTGGTCTATAAGAGAGGACAAAATTTAACTGACAAGCTAGTGCATAGCCTCTAGTCAGTGTTAAAATCTAGAAGCATGTGGTTATCAGAATCATCAAGGGACTGTTTCCAATGTGGGCACTGTAAGTACTGTTAAGTAATAGTCAAAACCTCAGCCACTGGCACGGTAAATGCAAATAGGAAATATGACATCAGACAGTTCACAAATGTCTCCACCACTGGAATTATATATTTGGCTATGTGCAAATGCCAGGGGTTGGGTTTATATGTTGGAAATAACACTAGGGCCTTCAAAATCAAGGTGGAAGAAAATCTCAATGTCATAAGGGCGGAGGACAAAAATAATGCACTGGCCAGACATCTGTTGGATAATAGGGATACCACTGCATATAATTGTAGTTGTTATGGCATAGAAAAGGTGTCTAAGTGACCACAGGGAGAACTGGATACAAAAATTCTTTATGGAAGGGCCTTCTGGATATTCTAGCTAGGTGCATTGAATTACCCAGGGCTAAATGACCACTTCAATATGGTACCCTTTCTGAAATAAAAGTTCTCGGAGTATTAGGATTCTGTATTTTCAGGCCAATACACCATGTGCAGAATCTTCTCTAACTGTTCTACAGTAGCACATTCATCCTTACACACATTTCCCAATTGCTTTTCTTTTCTATTTATCTATTTGTTTACACCTAGGGCAGGATTTTCAAGTCTTAGATTGCCCAAGCCCCGGTACGCAACGCACATGGGGCTTGTGGCAATCTAACAGTATTTTTATTTATAATTTTATTTATTTTTATTTATAAATTTGTTAACCGGGTTGGGACACTGGACAGGTCCTTTTTCAGGTCTGACCCGAAGACATTAACAATGCAAACAATAATTAACATTAAAGGACAAAAATATAAAAAAATTAATTAAAATAAGTACAGTTTGAACTTTGCATCAATAAAGACTTAAGCTTCATTTTGAACCCTGCCAAAGATTGAAAGAGATGAAGAACCACTGGTAATGCATTCCAATATGAGGGTGCTGCGATTGAAAAGGAGCACAACCCACACCACTTTTCATTTATTTATTTATATTTATTTATAGAATCAGAATTACAACCCTTTGAGTCATAGACTCTTTTGCAAAGGCTCCACATCAGTTAAAAAATAAAAATACAGAATAACAGTGTTCAACAGAGTACCATTAGCAGATCTTAACTTTGTAAGGGTGGAATGAACTTCAACCAAATCAGACAAAGGGTAACAGCCAGAGGGGAAAACACATTTATAAAGCAAACATTCTAAAAAATAGTCAATTCTACCTCTAGGGGACATCCAACCTAACTGTGAATAAAGATCACAATGATGAGTTCTGTATGGAGCAGCCAAAATAAACCAACAGAGAGTATTATAAGCAGTAGACAAGACTTTCAACTCATGACTATTAAGGTTTAAATAAAGGTAACAGACATAATCAAAATGAGGAAGCAATGACCCAACAGCAATAGATTTTCTTGTCTCAAAAGAAAAAAAAATGCTTGAAATTTATAAAGAATACCCACTTTTTGATTTATGATTTTACTGACTTGTTTAATTTGAAAGGAGTATGTCAAGGAGGCATCAAGCCACACACCCAAATACTTTAAATTGCTCAATCTGTTCACTCAAAGCACCCTCTAAATCCCAAAGCAATAATCTGAGGTTATCTTTCAACATAGCAAGGGTACCAAAAACCATAGATTTTGTTTTGCAAGGGTACCAAAAACCATAGATTTTGTTTTTTAGAGTTCAAAACTTAAACATTATTCCGAAACCACTGACAAACATTCTTAAAATCAAATTCCAATGATTCAGACAATTTTGGCAAGGAACTAGCCTGTGAAAAGATAATTAAATTATCAGCATAAAGTAATGTATTGCTGGTCACACATTGGGCTGGCAGTAAATTAATAAACAAAGAAAATAATAAAGGGCCCAAAATAGACCCTTGGGGCATTCTGCACTGTAAAGAAACAGTTTCAGAGGCTGTAGACCTAATACTCACATACTGCTGGCGATGAGATAAATAGTCGGAAATCCATCCTACAGTATTTGGGGAAAAACTAATAGAATCAAGTTTAATTGAAACCAAATCATGGTCAATCAAATCAAATGCCTTGGTAAGGTCCATGAACACCACTCCAGTCATAAGGCCTCTATCAAAGCCCGTAAAGGATGGGGTCCGTGAACCTGACCAAGGCAGTACCTGTCCCATGATCATGCCTAAAGCCATGTTGCTCAGGATAGAGAACCCCACATGAATCCAAATAGTCCTTAATTTGAGCAGACACAACCTTTTCTAGAAGTTTACTCAATGGATTCAGTATTCCGTCTCGTGCGGCAATTGCCGCAAGTTAGATTAACTTTTTCTGGTCTGACTTGTGGCAATCCTGAGGGCCATTTTTATGGAGCTCGCGCCAGATATTTGGTGCAAGCTGCCATAATTCGTGGAAACTGTCACAACTGGGCCCAAGATTGTAAAATCAGGTGTAGTTGTGGTGAAGGATTTCGTGCAGTGTCAGAACCTAAGTGTTGCAGTGCAGGGCTGGACGCAAGCCCTGCGCCATGTTTTGAAAATTCTGCCTCTTGTCTTTCCACTGCACCACACAATTATTCCCATGTTTTCATCCCTTGACACAGCCCCTCTTCCTTTGTTTATTTAGTTCCTTTCCTGCCCTCCACACCTGTTCTATGTCCCACTTCTGCATTACATAATCGCCTTCCCTCATGTTGCTCCTTTTCCTTTTCCTTTTCCAGCATCACTTTACAGCATCCTTATTCTTAGTGACTCCACAAACTTTTCTCTTTGTTTTCTTTTTGAACTTTGTGTTTCAAGTTTTACATGTTTCTTCTTGCATTCCTTCTTCTAGAGATCAAAGGATAATTAACTGACACATGCTGAAAAACTGGATATTAATATTGTGGATGTTCTATTAATAATGATCTCCTCTACATGTGTACTTGCGTGTTAATATTTCTTAACTCTATGGGCCATTAATTAATTTTTTTTCTTAAATTTACATATTTATTTAATTGTGATATTTGACATTTCAAATCAACTAGTAAAAGGGTAATGTGCATAGCTTTAAACTGTGGCTGTTAAGCTACCAATACATAACAAAGCACTGGAAGTCTAATAGAGTGAGGTAGCTGTGCTACATTGTCTTAGCTGTTCTGATGTTCTGTGATAGCATCAATGCTTTCAACATGGTTGGTCACACAGTGGGCACTTTCACTGTATTGACCAGGTGTGACATCACTCCAAGTTGATATGGAAAAACATAGGGTCTGATTCCTGGTTAATATCGGACTCTACCAGTCATTGTAATTAGATAATTTGAAAATATCAGTGCAGTGTATTTTTGCAGTGGGGAAGGAAAACAGGATGCAAGGGCATATAGAAAGGAGGGGGATTAGGAACAAGAAGATTGAGGGGATTCTGCCCCTGTACAAATCCCTAGTGCATCTGCACCTGGAGCACTGTGTGCAGTTTTAGAGCCTGTACTTGAGAAAGGATAGGGACAGAATTGAGGCAGTCCCAAGAAGGGTAACAAAAATGATTCAGGGATAGCAGGGAAATCTTACATGGTGAGGATGAAGGACCACAACACTGTATATACACATAGGAGGCAAAAACAGAGAATGGAGACATGATCAAAATGCAAAAATACCTCCACAGGATAAACAAAGTAGATAGTAGAGAGTTATTAATACTGAGTGGTGACACAAGTAACAGAATTGAAGGAAACTGGCAATGGGAAGATTTAGGGGGAACATCATGAAGTATTTCTTCAAAGAAAGGGTTGTGTGTGTGTGAACATACTACCACGGGGTATCATTTGTACATAATCAGTGGGAGATTTAAACATGGTGAGGCAATCACATGGAACTGGTAGGGACATCAGCTAAAAGGGAGGGTGTAAAAATATCACTGTGGAGCCACTAGAGATCTCCAAACAATAGATAGGGCAGGGCACACAGTATGGGTTGCAGGGCCATTTCCTGCTGACAGTGTCATTGTTTCTTTGAGGCTGTCTAGTCTGGCATGGTAGCATTGTTCTTGGTGTTGCTTAATAAATATTTGTATATACTTTACCTTTGGGCAGTGAAGAATGTTTTTGATGTCAGCAGTGTGCACTAACTTTTGGTTTTTCATTGACAGCTCTGTGTTTGTCAGTTCACCTCAATGCACTGGCTTAGTGCATCTTTACGTTTTTTACTTCTGCGGTCTAATCGATCTCTGCACATCCATTTTGGTGGTCTCTGCCACCTTATAAAAAGTTATTTTTGATTGACTATGATGCTCTTATGTGTACAATAAGTTGCAGGATCCTCAGTGATATCTTCCTTTAGCTTTACCCTTTTCTCACAGATTCTTCTCAATCAAAAAGTTAAGATGGTTATCGTATAGTTACCTATGATTTGTACCAACTAAATTTTACAAGCTATTGAAACTGACAGCAAAGCAAAAAAAAAAACATACAAGAGAACCACAGTATGAATAGCATTCTGGATTTCAGGAACAACATGGAGACTACTGCACCTGCATAGACTACATAATATATTTTGTTGCTACCTAGAGTTCTTGGTATGATTGCTTAGTTGACTGTCATATTGTTAGCAATTCAACTCTAAACTACTCTAAAAGCTAATCTGCCTCCCATCACCTTTACCTGATATCACAGTTCACTAGACAATGTTTCTCAGTAGTAAAGATTTCATGCCTACAAATAGGTTGTTTTCTACAACACAAAGGTGTGTGGAAACCATTATTGCAATAGACACAGCCTCCAAGTTGAGGTTTTTGGGGTATAAAAACATAGAAACATAGAAGATGTCAGCAGATAAGGACCTCTTGGCCCATCTAGTCTGCCCTATTTTTCCCTACCTACAGCTACACTGCAGACCCTACTCAGTCTTCGGTCTGTACCCCCACCTTACTTCCAAGATCCCCTTGTATCTATCCCATGCAGTACTGAATCTTGCAACCATTTTAGCATCCACCACCTCTACCTGGAGACTGTTCAATGTGTCCACCACCCTCTCTCTGAAGAAGTACTTCCTTACATTTCCTCTGAGCCGCCCTCTTCCACCTTCATAGTGTGACCCCTTGTCTTTGAGCATCTTTTTCTTTGGAAAATGCTTCCTGTACCCTGTTTCTACCTGTAAGGTGTTCGTATGTTTCTATCATATCCCCCTTTTCCCTTCTTTCCAGTAGGGAGTACAAATTCAGCTCGTTAAGCTGTTTTTCATAGGATTTTTGATGCAGGCACTGCAACATTTTGGTAGCCCTCCTTTGTACTGTCTCCACCCTATCGATGTCCTTTCAGAGATGGGGCATCCAGAACTGGACGCAGTACTCAAGGTGTGATCTCAGCACTAACCTATACAAGGGTAGCACTACATCCCTCATTCTGCTGGTGATTCCCCTGCCCATGTAGCCCATCATCCTATTAGCCTTTCCCACTGCTTTGCCACACTGTTTAGCTACCTTCAGATCATCAGAAATAATTACCCTCAGGTCCCTTTCCTGCTTTGTGACTGCTAATTCCACTCCTCCCAGTTGGTATGTTATCCCCTGGTTTCTGTGCCACAAATACATGATTTAGCACTTTTTTTTCATTGAAACTCAGCTGCTAGACCTTTGACCATTCTTCCAGCTTTTTTAGATCATCCCTCATTCTTTCAACCCCACATGTGTCTGCTCTGTTGCAGAACTTTGTGTCATCTGCTAACAGGCATATTTTCCCTTCCAGTCCCTCTGTGATGTTGCTAATAATAGAATAGTGCATTGGCCAGAAATGCACTTTTCATTTATTAGTGATATCACAGAGGGCTGGAAGGGAAAGTATGCCTGTTTGCAGTTGACACAAAGCTCTGCAACAGAGTGGACACACGAGGGAGGGAGGGCGAAAGAATGAGAGACGATCTAAAAAAGCTGGAAGAATGGTCATAGGTCTGACAGCAGGGTTTAAACACAAAAAAAATGCAGAATCATGTATTTGGGGCACAGAATCCCTAGGGCAACATACCAGCTGGAAGGAGTGAAATTATTTCTCATGACCTGAAGGTAGCTAAATAGTATGACAAAGCAGTGGGGAAGGCAAATAGGACACTGGGCTGCATAGGTAGAGGAATCACCAACAGAAGGAGGGATGTAGTGATACCGCTGTGCAGGTCACTGATGAGACCACACTTCGAGTACTGTATCCAGTTCTGGAGGCCCCATCTCTGAAAGGACATAGTTAGGGTGGAGATGGTACAAAGGAGGGCAACTAAAATGGTGCAGGGCCTACATCAAATGTACTATAAAGAAAGACTTAAGGAGCTGATTTTGTACTCCCTAGAGTAAAGGAGAGAAAGGTGGGATATGACAGAAACATTCAAATACCTTGCAGGTAAAAACAAAGTACAGGAAGGCAGTATTTTCCAAAAAAAAAAAAAGATGCTCAAGGACAAGGTATCTTAGATGGCATTTTATTGCCGCAAAGATCAAGACAGACAGAGTGACGTTACAAATGTAGGTAGTGTGATGCAGTGGTCAGTATATTAAACTGTCATACAAAAGATCACAGGTTCAAATCCCACCTAGTCACTCTCACTTCATGACTTTGACCATGTAACTTGACCTCCCTCTGCTTTAGTCCCTCCTGCTGTAAATGTAACAGCTGTGCCCCACTGAAACTGAGATGCTTGTCCAAGTGGGATGTCCTGGATAAATACATAGAAAAAAAAATGTACACAAGACATAAGTTACTGAGGCTGATTGTTGTTACAAATTATTTACTCACAATAGCCCAGCTGTTGTATAACATCTGGTTGTCAGTGGAACCCTGTGGCTTTTCATTTTTACAGCCACAGTAGCTGAACTGAAGCACTTGGAGATTGAGCGACTTGCACACAATGCATTTTATTGCTGTAAAATTCAAGACAGAGTGACTTGACAAATGTTTCTGATGAAGAGCTCTGTGTAGCTTGAAAACTTAAATTCTGTAAATCTCTTGTTGGTCCAATAAAAGATATCAATTCACCCACTTTGTTCATCTTTTTGTATAAGTACCAATACACCAATGAACAATTCTCTGCACACAGTGAATAAGTCACTCTAATCGGATATAAGTTTGGGTCTTCTACTTCCCAGTTCTGCATTCTAACAACTAAGCTACACTTTAATGCTTTATTATGTAAATAATAACACATAAGGGACAGGGAATTATAACATATTAATTGCCTTACTGGGAGTTTATATTCCAAAGCCATTGGCTAAGGGATATAAGCACCAAGATGGACTTGCTATTACTTGGTATTACTCGGTTCTTAAAGAGCAGAAGAAGGCACTAGGCCCGAGACTGCTCTCCCCACTCCTTGTGGGGTGTATATTTAGTTGACAACAGTTAGGAGACAGTTATCAAGATTATATTTAAATCTGCTAAAATTTGTAGAATGCACTATACTTTGTAGTACTGAATTCTACAAGTTGCTTACCCGTATTATAAATAAATATTTCATTTTATTGGTCATAGCTCTTGGTATACACAGTCGTCGGCTCTGACATCTAAGGCTGCTTGGTTTTATACATAATTAATACCACAGTCCTTCATTAATTGTTCATCATTTAGCATTTTAAAAAGTAATAACAGTCCCTCGTCCCTTCTCAATTTTAGGTCATATAATTGTAGTCACCTTAGTCTATCTTGATAAGGCTGTTTACATACCCTAGCTATAATTTTAGTAGCCCTTCTCTGTATACTATCAATCACTTTTATATCTTTAGATAGGTATGGAGGCAGATCGAGGCAGCGTAATCAATATGTGGCCTTACAAAGGATCTATATAAGGGAACAATACACATTTAACTTCCACAAATAAATGTTCTCTTATTGGCAGCCAGAGTGCTATTTCCCTTTGTAACCATCTCTCTGCAATGTTCTCCTGGTGCTAGCATGTTATTGACAACTATTCCTAGATCTTTCTCAGATGCTTGTTTGTTTGTTTTATTTGTTTAAACTGTAAAGTCCATGGGCCAAAGATCCTCTTACATGGTCGACCAGTATACAGAAACAATACATTACATATGATGAACCAAATAAGAAGTCAAACATAGTTTCCAAGTAACCTTAACAGACATCTACAAAACATTAGGATTAAAGGATTATACATTAGAATGAACATTTGCATATATCTTTAACAGACATCTACAGAGCATTTAAGATTAAACATTAGGATAACCATTTACAATCACAGATGTTACTGGTTTTATTGGTTGATTATTTAAGGTATATTTCTTCAATGGATTTTTTTGACCCAAAGTGGAGTACCACACAATTGTTAACATTAAATTGCATTTTATTTGTCTGAGTCCAGTGGTCAATTTGCTGCAGATCCTTAATAAAATTATTAATCTTATATTCAGAGTCTACTTCTGCACAAAGTTTGATATCATCTGCAAACTTGCACATATAGCAATTAATCTCTTTCTGTAGGTCAGATATAAAAATCCCAAACAATACCAGTTCCAAACCAGGGCCCTGTGGGGCCCCACTTGTTTCTTCCATTTCATCAGACACTGAGTTGGATATTTTTACTCTCTGGCTTCTGTTTAATAGCCAAGATTCAATTCATCTGATAATTTTTGTATTCAAGCCTATTTGGATCATTTTTTTCTAGTAGTATTTTATGAGGGACCAAATCAAAGGCCTTTTTAATATCCAGGAATATCGCATCCATTGGTGTTCCCACATCCACTGGTGTTCCACGTGATCTACCAGCTATGAATCTGTGTTTTGACACATCCTGCAAACCTTCCTTTTCTATTTCCTATTCTATTCTTACCTTTAGTATTTTTTTCCATTGTCTTGCATACAATGGAAGTTAAACTAATAGGTCTATAGTTCTCTGTGTTGGTTTTACTTTCCTTTTTATGTATAGGAATTAAAATTGCTTGTTTCCAATCATCAGGCACAATTCCCTCCTCATAGGATTTATTGAATATTAGTTTTAGTGGGTAGGTGATGTTACCAATTGTATTTTTTATGAAACAAGTATTGATACCATCTGACCCAGAAGATGATTTTGTTTTTAATGAGTTTAAGGCCGTTGTTATTTCTTTCTCTGTAATCTCTGAATTGGTATCATGTACATCTATTTTGAGTCTTGATTTGTCCTTGCTAGTAAAAACTGAGCCAAAGAATCTATTAAATGCATTAGCAATCTCAGTTTTATTTTGTGTTTCCACACCGTTATCCACTATTTATTAATACTATTGTCTCTTTGTTTATTTGAGTTAACATATACAAAAAAGTCTTTGGAGTCCTTTGATAATAATAGTTTGTATTTGGTTTTACGTATTTCATATTTTATAAGTTGTTAAGTTGTTTTTTGCTCATGTCTGTATATGTTCCTATTCTGCTCTGTGGGACTTTTATAAATAAAATATAATTCCCCTTCTCCATTTATAAAATGGTTTTAAATACTAAATTAATCAGAAATCCTCTTCAGTTTTGCATGGTACTGTGGCTTGAAGGCAGTGTTGTCACACAAGAGGGAATGCTGAGGGAGTACACTCCCTATTGCAGTTAATGCAGTCTCTGAGAAGGAGGAATTCTGAGGCGGTGGATTCCCTGTATTAGATACTGAAAGAGAAGAGTGCCATGCTGAATCTGGATGGAGACCACTCTGTTTTGAAGGTTTGTTTTCTAAAATGGTTACTTTCTTTACTTTTTAGTTGTGAAAAGTTTTATTTGTAGACTGCAAATCATTGTAGAGTAAGGAGGGTAAGGAGAAATTCATTTTTCGCGGGGATCCTCTTGTAACCTTAAAATATTTAAGGTTTTTTTTGTTTCCAGCTTTCTTTGTCTATTATGAGTCATTCTACATTAAATGAAATAGAAAGGTAGAAAGAACTCAATCTTTCTGGGGAAGGTTTTTTGACTTACAGCAGCTTTTTGCTTGTTTTTCATTTTGTCTTTTGTGGGTATCCTGTACAGAATTTATAATGGTAAAATAACAAAGACCATGCTAAGGCAGTTACAGGGACAGAATAACCACATTTGGTTGTCTGATTCACAAATATTTACTAAAAGAAAAGCATGTTAACAATGAACAGCACATCCTCACTATGCCAAATGTTTTCAACCTCCTCGTGCACTTTTTCAAGGCATTCCTGAGGCATGTACCTGTAATCCATTTAAATTGAACCAATAAAGATAAATATACTTTCTAAATCCTCATTCCACTTATAAAGATTCAGATACTAGGTACATTCCATTTAAACATTCACACTCAGGAATATTTAACAAAGATGAATGCACAATAAGCTAAAAAGATTAGCTGAAAAAATAAAACAAGTAAAAAAGTAAGGGGGTGAGGAAAAGGGTGGAGAGGAGGAATCAGCTAATGCACATTAAAAATATCCTATGTTAAATACAATACTCTACTTGATAAATAGTAAATTCCTCATCTATGTATAAAAAATGTTTTTGCTCAATTCTTAAATGCACAAATTAATAAATACAAATGTCCTGAAGCTCTAACAGAGACTAGCTCCACACAAAAAACATCTTATGGAGCCGAAGCTCCTCTAACATGTGAATTTCACAACCCCCTTAAAAAGTTTTTATATATAGCTATGGAATTTACCATTTATCAAATGGATTATTGTATTTAATAGAGGATATTTTTAATGTGCATTAGTTGATTCCCCCTCCCCATTACTTTTTTACTTATTTTTTCAGCTAATCTTTTTAGCTTATTATGCATTTCTCTTCGTTAAATGTTCATGGGTGTGAATGTTTAAATGGCATGTATCTTGTATTTGAATCTTTGTATGTGGAATGAGAATGTAGAAGGTGTATTTATCTGTAAGGTTCACTTTAAATGGATTACAGGTACATGCCTCAGGCATGCATTGAAAAACAGCATGAGGAGACACTACAGATCATGGTTACACAGTGCAGGACAGGTCATTAGTTACTGTAGAAAAATAGTAAAATCAACAGTAAACAAGAACAACGTTAATTATCTTCATTAGATATGTGATACATGTTTTGAGGTACGAGTAGGTATTCATTGCAACTATACTGTAGTAGGAGAAATCAGCCTCAAATGCAGTTAGTATGAGAGAGGATACTAGTTCAGAAGAGTTATAAACTGACTCAGCTATTTTTGGGAAAAGATGCACTTTAGTGTGAGTAGGTACAATTGCGTTTGGTTCAGGGTGAGATTTTAGTAAGCTCTTAAATGCAGGGAGCGAGTGGCAGCTCTGCATGGCAGAAGGGAAGTTGTTCCAGAACTGTGTGATTCTATACACAAATGACCTTTGCCCAATTGCCATGAATACCCTAGGTACCTCTAGAGTAGGTTGCGATGTTGAGTGGAGAGTTCTTGCATGCTGACTGTGCACCACTAGGTTGAGGAGATGAGGTAGGTGGTTGTTCAGAATTGTGTACAGGAGGCAGAGTGAGGGGTGCTTAAGTCTGTTGTCTAGGTGGGACCAATTTAGCGATGCAAGTGCTTTGCAATGATGTTCCTTGCTGTTAGCCTGTGCTGTAAATCTGCAGACTTTGTGGTACAGTGTGTGGAGTCTGCTGAGCTTAGTTTACCCCAGAGATATCAGTACTGGAGCTCCATAGAGGAGCGTCGGGAGCAAGATGGAATTAGTCACCATTAGGCAGGTTGCATTGGTGAGGTTCACCCTTAGTCTGTATAACAAACCTATCTTCTGGTGAATTATTTTAGTGGTGTGTCCAATATGTGATATTAACATGAGCTCTTAGTCTTGCCCCCATTCTGAGATACTTTCTACTGTTCATTACTTCCAGCATAGTCCCACTGGTATTAGCGATCCTTAGGAGCTTGGTTCTGTTGGCACCTAGCCTTCTGGTACAAAAGAGTATGGCCTTTGCTTTCTTGATGTTCAACACTAGGCGATTAGATGAGAACCATCTACCAAGTGTGGCAAAGTCATCGGTAAGACCTTGTTTAATGTCTGTAATGACATGTCTGTTCCTATACAGGACTGCATCATCTGCATATAGGATTTCTTTTTGCTTCTCCACAGTTGGACAGCAGTTCATTGATAAAGAGGAAGAAGAGAACTAGTCTGAGAATTTACTTCTGCAGGACTCCATAGGAGATTGCATGACAGGAGGATAGGCTGGTGCTCCATTTAATAGTTTCGCCCTGGCCTACTAAGTAGCCTCTGAAGCAGGTGATGGTGTGATGATCCAGTCCAGGACTTTCTAGTTTGGAGAGTAGTAGCTCATGATTCACCAGGCTGAAAGCCTAGGTGAGATCAATGAAGATGGCTCCTGTAGCATTTCCCTCATCAGTGGCTTTGAAGATATCTGAGGTGAGGTGCACCAGGGCTGTGTCAGTACCATGGTGTTTTTGGAATCCATGGTGGTCTGGACCACAGTCATTAGGCTATAAGACTCAAGGTTAGTAGCCAGTTGATTGAAGATAAGACATTTTTGTACTTTGGCCAAGGCACTGAGTATCAAGATTGAATGATAGTTTTCTATCACTTCCTTTGCACCTCTTTTGTGAACAGGGACAACCCAGGCAGTTTTCCGTGATTGGGGGACTTCACTGCAGAGCAGTGACATATTATGCAATCTGGTCAGGGGAGAAGCAAGTACTGGGGCTGCCATCTGGAGAAGCTTGGGTTCAAGCCCATCATGCCCCACAGACTTGCAGGTTTTATCTTAAGCAAATGTGTTAGTACCTCCTTCCTAGTTATGAGTTTGAGGTGGAAAAAGGGTTGGATGGTGGAGGGGGGCTGATAATAAGGAGTTGGGTTGGAAGACTTTAAAGCGGTCTATGTCAGTGAAGAACTTGTTGAAGCATTCTGCGATGAGTTGGGGATCCTTGACCAGTGTGCCATTTATTCATATTTCCTAACTGAAGGAAGTTTGTTGCCCTTTTAGGAGGTTGTAGATTTGAGCCCAGAAGTGTTTAGGATTGTTCAGGTTTCCTATCTGCAGATTTCTAATGTAGCCGATCTTAACTTTCTTCAGTGTGGATTTGAACTGGTTCCAAAATTTCCTGTACTCTTACTAGTCCTGTGGTGAAACCATTTCCTTGTATGTGCTGCAGGCCCCATCACATTGTTTCATCAGAATGCAGTGGTCTGGGGAGAGCCACTTAGAGCATAGGCCTTTATACCACCTTTGTATAAGAGGGACATGCCTGTTTATGACTGATGTAACATTGTGCATTAATGAAGCCCAGTGCTGTATTTACATCTGACATGATGTCCAGATCTTTCCAGCTAACTTTAGTGAGGTCATCGAGGAAGGTGTCATTGTTAAGCTTGGAATAGCCTCTGGTAGTAAAAGTTTTAGGAGGTGGTTTAGGGAAATGATTTCTCCAAGTACAGTAGATGGGAGAGTGGTCACTCAATGAGTCTGAGAAGATCCCAGCAGCTTGGAGTCTTTCAGGTCTGGACACAAGGATCCAGTCAATTAGTGTGTGGTTCTCAGTCTTGCTGTTGTGCCTTGTTGGCTCCCCAATGATTTGGGGGAGATGGGCATTGCTGATTAAATTTATGTAGGCCTTAGACCCTTTCTCCTACCAATTTAGATAAAAGTCCCCCCAGGATTATGATTTCATGAGGGGATAGTTCCCTGAGACATTCTAGGAGCTCTGCCAAGGTTGATTTGGCTATTGTGGGAGGGCTGTAGTTGCAGATTATGTACAGGGGTTTGGTGCTTCCTAGAAGTAGCTTAACAAGGACACATTCACTTGCGTTAGAATTGAGTGGTGGTAGTAGGACCTCAGAGGACTGGAGGGAATTTCTGATGTATAGTACAACTCCTCTACCACTCCTTTGATGCATTCTGTCCTTTCTGTACATGTGGTAACCTGGAATGTCTATTTCTCTAGGCTGAATGGCTGGTTTCAGCCATGTTTCAGTGACTGCCATGATATCAGGGGAGTAGAGACTCATCTGGGCTTCAAGTTCTGGCATCTTGGGGTGCAGGCTGTTAATATTTATGTATACTATTTCTAACCCTTTGGTGTAGTTCCAGGCAGATTCTGCATACAGCAGGATGCAATTCTACTCTTGAACAGCTGAGGACTAGGACTGGTCTTGATATCACCAGCAGTTAGCAGCATTAGGTGTAGCGCTGCCTTTAGAATGGTTGCAGGAGGGAGGACTTCATGCTGTATGACTGGACCAGGTGGCTGTATAGGTCATGGAAAATACCTTTATGTTTGCTGCTCTATAGCCAAACTATCTTCCAGCAAACTAGGGATAACAGGTTTGGGGTATTTACCATGCAGAAGGTACAAGAGGAGTTAGCAGCATAGATCAGGAGGAAATGTTGTGGACAAACTTTCCTGAGCTCATTACAAGGCGTAAGGCAGAGGAAGGGAGGCAGCAAAAGGAAGAAATGGAGGTTGGAAAGGGGGAACAGGAAGGCAAGTGTAGACGTACAAGAGGGACAGATGTGACTGGGCTCATTAAAAGCAATAAGGCAGAGGATAACAGGCAGCAGGAGAAAAAAAATGGTTGGGAGGAGGGAGTAAATAAAAAAGGCAAAGGTAGCAATGCAGGCGGTACAGGCTGCAAGACTTGGACAGTCATGTATATAAATGCTAACAGTCTGGGAAACAAAATCTCAGTCCTGGCAGACTTGATGTCAGAGGCAGACCTGGACATGCAGTAGTAGCAAGTACCAAGACATGGTACACTGGAAACTATGACTGGGAGGTAAATGTACCAGGGTACACTCTACACAGGAGGGATGGGGAGGGTAAAAAGGGGGGTATAGCCCTCTACATCAGAGAAGGTATTAAAGTGACAGCAGTGCAGGGTAAACAGGGGGAGGCCAAGACACTGTGGATCACGCCTGAGCCAGGAAATGGCACAGAATTTCACACAGGAATGATCTACAGGCGTCTGGCACAGAGGGAGGAAGTAGATAAGACTATAGTGGAGGAAATACATGGGATGGCAGCAAAGGGAGAGGTACTATTGCTAGGAGATTTTAACATGCCAGATGTGGAATGGATCATCCTGGCAGCTGCCTCAGCCAGGAGCCAAGATGTCATGGAATCCTTGCAGAGAGCAGGCCTTAGGCAGTTTGTTCAAAAGACCACCAGGGTCCAGGCGATCTTAGACCTTGTACTGACCAATGGAGTTAGGATAAAGGAAGTTAGGGTGGATGGGCACCTAGGGGTCCAGTGCCCACCATACAGTGTGGTTCAGCATCAGTACAGTGTCACAGGAGAGCCATACAAAGACAAGGGTCCTGGATTTCAGGAGGGAAGACTGTTAGGATGGGGAGGGGATCAAAGAAGCTCTGGCAGGAAGGGATCCAGGGGTCTAGGGGAAGGGGTTGATGAGTGGTGGGCACACCTTAAAGAAGCCATTGTGGAGGAAACAAATCAGTGAATTAGGCTGAGTAACAAGGGAAAAAGAAGGAACAAATGACTATGGTTCACAAAGGTGGTGGCAGAGAAAATGAGGGACATTTTATGGACACATTAGCGATAGAAGGAAGGCCAATGATAGGATTATAAGGCTCAAAGGGGAGGAAGGGGTGTGCGAAGAGGGTGACCTAGAAAAATCATCGATACTACATGAATACTTCTGTTAGGTATTCAGGGTAGAGAGGGAGGGACAGGAACCACAGCTAAGCAGCAGAAACAATGGGGGGGAGAGGTAAACACCAGTCCTTTTACAGCAGAGAGGGTCATAGAAACATAGACTTTGACGGCAGATAAGGACCGCTTGGCCCACCTAGTCTGCCCATTTCCCTACCTAGAGGATAAGCTGCAGATCCTATTTGACCAACCGCCTATTTCTTCCTACCCCCACAAAAATTGCCTTATGTCTGTCCAATGCATTCTTGAATTCTCCCACAGTTTTAGACCCCACAACCTCCTCAGGAAGGCTGTTCCATGTGTCCACCACCCTCTCTGTGAAAAAATACTTCCTCACATTGTCCCTGAGCCGTCCCCACTCTATCTTCAGATTGTGTCCCCTTGTTCTTGCACATCTCTTTTTCTGAAAGATGCTACCCTCTTGGACTTTGTTGATTCCACTGAGGTACTTAAATGTTTCTATCATGTCCCCCTTGATAGAAACGTTTAAGTACCTCAGTGAAACTCACCAAACTGAGGGTGGACAAAGCTATGGAGCCAGATGATATACACACCAGGATAGTAAAGGAATTATGGATGATTCTAGCAGCACTGCTGGTGGCCCTGTTTAGTGAGTCATTCGATACAGGAGTGGTTCTAGAGGACAGGAAGAGGGCAAATGTACTCCATCTCAACAACAGCGGTAGCAGGGAGGAGGCAGGAAACTATAGGCCAGTCAGCTTCACCTCATTAGTGGGTAAGATTATGGAGGCACTGCTTAAGGAAAGGATTGTGGAAAACTTGGAAACCATGGGAGCACAGGATCCAAGGCAGTATGGTTTTACAGCAGTAAGGTCATGTCAAACAAATCTGATTAACTTTTTTGACTGGGTGATAAAGGAGGTGGATCAGGGAGGAGCAGTGGATATCGCTTACCTTGATTTCAGTAAGGCCTTCTACACTGTACCACGCAGAATACTGGTGAACAAGCTAGGGAGCCTGGGGGTGGGCCACAAAGTGGAAAACTGGGTTAGAATCTGGTTGAGGGACAGGAAGCAGAGGGTGGCAGTAAATGGAATCAAATCCGAGGAAAAGAGGGTGACAGTGGGGTGCCTCAGGGATCAGTCCTGGGGCCAGTCCTTTTCAATGTCTTCAACAGTGACATTGCTGAAGGCCTGGAGGGGAAGGTTTGCCTATTTGCACATGATACCAAGATCTGCAACAGAGTAGACACTTCAGAGGGGGTCAAAAGAATGGGGAGGGATCTGGGAAAGCTGGAAAAATGGTAAAAGCTGTGGCAGTTGAAATTTAATGCCAAAAAAGTGCAAAATCGTACACCTGGTGCGAAGAAACCCTGCAGACAGCCACAGAAAGGAAGAAAGGGATTTAGAGATAATCATCTCAGATGACCTAAGAGTGGCCAAACAGTGTAACAAGGCTGTAAGGAGAGCCAGTACAATGTTGGGTTGCATAGGAAGGGGTATCACTAGCAGAATAAGGGAGGTGGTGATGTCATTGTACAAAATGCTGGTGAGGCCTCATCTAGAACACTATGTTCAGTTCTGTAGGCTGCATCTTTGCCAAGACATAGGGTGGAGGCAGTCCAGAGAAGAGCGACCAAGATAGTGCAGGGCTTGCATCAGAAAACATATGAGGACAGATTAAAAGATCTCAATATGTATACACTTGAAGAGAGAAGGGAATGGAGGGATATGATAGAGACCTTCAAGTATCTTAAAGACTTGAACAAAGTGCACGGGGGGTTGACATCTTTCAGTACAAGAGTTGTACAAGGATGAGGGAGCATTATATGAAATCGGAGGGGGGCAGGATAAGGGGAAATGTGAGGAAGTTTTTGTTCACAGAGAGGGTGGTGGATGCTTGGAATAGCCTACCCCAGGGAGTGGTGGGTGCTAACACAAAGAGTGGATTCTATCATGCATGGGATAGACATAAGGGAACCCTAGATTGCTCCTGTAAAAAAGCTTTCAGCTTAGTGTGCTATACCTGGTTAAACAACTAAATAAATAAATAAATAAATAAAATAGATGTGGGGAAGTGAGGCAAAAGCCAATGACTAAGTAGGGTCAGTGTCCGCTGATGCAGGCAAGGAATACAGGCAGACTAGAAGGGCCTAGCAGTCCTTATCAGCCTTCAACTACTATGTTACTATACGTTACCATACAGAGGCATGATGTAGTGGGGGGGGGTAGATATGGTGTGCCTTGAGAGTTCTTGTTTTAGACCTAGCTCCCTACAAGCTATTAGTTAAGAACTCTGGTAAATAGAGGTGTGTACTACAAAATAAATTATACAGGCTAAGCAAGGCTAGAGAGACAGCTGTGAGCCATAATGGCCAGAGGTTTTGACTGAAATATTTAGACTGAGTTCAGTTTTTACGCATAAACAGTGGCTCCTCACTTGGACTAGTGAAACACAGGCAGCATACTGAATTGAAATTACTTGGATTTATTTTGTATATAATACAAAATATGTGTTATCACTTGGGATAACATCACATCTTGGATGGCTGTTATCCCATGATAACGGTTGTGTATTTAAGTAACAAACCATAACGGGGTGTGGGTTATGCTGGGATTTACCGACTCTTGGTGTGGTTTGGTCACGAGGCTGCAGGCTGAGTGGCCAAATCCCCACCAGAAGAGGGAAAATCCCAGCATAACCCCCACCCTGGAGTGATTTATTGCAATTATATAATGTCCTTCTTTATGGTATTTTGTTTTAGAAGAAAGACAAACTTAAATGTATATTGTTTTTATTGATTTTTCTTTAAACATCCTTCCACAGTTGGTTAAATAATCCACCCAAGACAGGAACAGAGCATCCATTAGCTGGTGTTGGCAAAGACTGGGCTGCGAAAAGAGGAGACTGAGCTACATTTTTTAATACAACCGAGAAAGAGAAAAAGAGAGCTAGAAAGACAGCATGACAATACTGTTTTTGTATAGTAGGGAAAACGGGCGGTGAGCGTGATGACGGAACCACTGAGGATAAACAATGTTTTCCTGGCTACGAAGTCTTTCTGTCTTGCTTGTGGGGAAAAGAAATAACACGCTGCTGGCTCGTCCCATTTCCCAGCCCACTGTTACCTAACATGATCTACAGCATGGTGTTTTCTCTGTGTTTGCCCACAAGTCTCTTTCTGGTGGCTTACTTTTCTCCAGCAAGGTTGTTAGCACTGATGGGCTGCCGACACAGTCTGGTTTCTGTGGTTATTGTCCTTTTCCAGTCAGGAGGTAGGAATGACTACCCACTTTCTGTTTTTTCTTTCTTTTGTTCTTTTTTTGGGGGGGGTACAGTGATTACAAATCAGTTGGGTTTTGCATGCACTTCGGTGTCTTTTCTTTAACTGTGCTCTTAGTGGTATAAGAAAAGCCATAATCATTCCCCTTAAAAGGCTAGAGTCCCTCCATTTTTGGCAGCTACCATATTTCACCATTTTCAAGCACCAGCTTCTATTACATTTTTTTGGTTTTGGCTGCGGCTTCTAAATGGGGAGGCTTCTAAATGGGAGTGGCTTTAATTATAAACATGCTGAATGCTGTCCTCATACTGTGCTCTCTTCTGTAATTTCTACCAGTCAGCAATGAATTATTTTTCTGTGGAGGTGTGTTATAATGAATTCTCCACTTTCCCAACAAGAATATGAGTTAGAAGAATCACTTATCAGTATGTACAGTGTTTATATACTATTTTTGGGATCAGGGAATAAGTGAAGGCAAACTATGAACCACATGGCAGACTCCAACCTGAGAGTGCTAACCAAGGAGCAAGTCATGGAGCAAATTGACTTCTTAATTGGCATCTGTCAAGGTATTTTTAAACTTGGTTACAGTTCCAATATTCATAATAAACACATTTAGAGAGAGTGCAAGTTCACATCTTAAAAGTACGAGTCCCTTCATTTACTAATTCTGAAGCCCTGCTTCTTTTTGTGAAAGACCATAAAGTGCAATGAGGGGCTGTTGAAACTGAAGCCAAAATGCTGTTCTGTGGCAATTCAGATAGGCATCGTAGAGGGGAGTAAAGCTCTGAGACCATTGCTGTCTACCACACGGCACACACACGATTTCATCATTTTGCTTGCTGTCCCATTAGAAACTGCAGCTATAAATCGGGGGTGGCTTCTATTAATTACATTTTTTTTGATGTGGCTCTTATATGAGGGTGGTTTCTAAATGGGGGTGGCTTCAGAATGATGAAATACAGTATCAGTGGGTTTGTGTCTTGTTGCCATAGGAACCTAAAAGAAAATGCCAGGATTTCTGTTTTAACAGCTGAATCTGTTATATCTGAGTTCACTGTCTTTAGGGTCTCTCCCAGCAGCCAAAAAATGCCTAACTCAGTACACCTCTTACACCCCTGAGGGCAGTTTGAAATTGGTTGAGTTCAATGCGAGTGTGCATGGCATAATCAATGCTGTGCAACTTCATGCCTCTCGATTCAAGCAATCCATTACTGTTTTTTTCCTTTCATTTGTTCTTTTTTCGGGGGGACGGTTACAGTGATTGGGACTCATTGACGTGGTGCGATACATGGAGCAGTTTCAATTTAAAGAACTATGGAGACAGCAGGGTTGAAGCCGACACTAACGCTTAATTGGAGCCAAAAAACTGGAAAAAAAAAAGCAAAGAGGTAGTGATTTTTTTTTTTGTATGATGCTGCGGCTAGCTTGGACTGCTGGAATTTTACCCATGGATTATACTGGGATTTACCCACAGGTAAAGACCCCAGCCGACCAATTAGTAAACAGATTAAGAGAACCCATTGTTTAATGTTTATTAAATATACCTTTCAAAAGGGCATATAATCACAATTAGCTATTTATAAATGTTACCTAGTTGTTTGAGGTAAATTAAATCTGATTTGCTCCAGTACTACCAAGTATAAAATCAAAGTTGCAGGCATAAAAGCTGCATAAAACATGATTTTTTTAAACCATCAAACTAGGCATCCTGCAGTATATTTTCAACCTCTGCCCCACCAAGAAGAAATTTACAATTAAAGTATTGTTGAACATGGAAATGAGCATGTAATATAAGCTATTCTTTTAATAGCAGCATAGTAATTTAAGGTTGGAAGGAATTTTAGGCTCATCTATCTGCCTCCCTCCCATATAAGCAGGTATCAATACTATTTAAAAAATGGCAAGAAAAAATCTAGAAATTTCACAGGCCGAGAGATGTCACTTGACCATGCATTAAATATCTAATAATGCGCACATTGTTGTGGCTTATTATTTCAATATCTTTGAGAGCTTCTATTTAAACTTTTCATTTTGGCCTGCACTTTTATATGAGGTCAGCTTGCATTTGACAGTGACTTGTATTGGAAAATCCAAATTTAACACATCCTGAATTTCACAAAGTGCATTAAAAATCATCTAGGTCATATCAAAATAAACATCAGCTGCAATTATGTAAAAGACAATAATGATAATTTTACAGAGAGAGAAAAATCACAGTGATATAATGTGCAACTAAACAGCAGTGGGTAACAGACGTTGTCAGTTCAGTGTCTGAGACCAATCTTAAGTACTTTATCTGGCAGGATTAAAGAATGAGGCTTATATTCAAGGGTGTTTTATTAAAATATTTTACTGTGGTATGAGGCTTCTATTTGAGGGTGGCTTATATTCCAGGGTGGCTTCTAATCAAGGATATATAGTAAATTTGCTGTTCAAGCATGTATTAATTTGGTCGGTCTCCCTATCCACTCCATTATCCAGGATGTGTAGTAGTACTGTGCAGAGTTTTCAGATTCAAACAGAATAGAATTCAGTGGAACTACTGAGAATTCCAACTAATTTTGTAGAATTCTGTCAGATGTGGAATAATGGAATTCTGCCACAGGAATTCAGAGCATTAATCCATGATTTATATACTGTAAACTGCAGATTAGTGTTCTGCAGTTTTATATATGTAAACCATAGATTACTGTTCCATGATTTACATAAACAGTGGATTAGGTTCCTGCAAAACATAAAAATCAAATGCACAGCTTGCTTAAACTGTGGAATTCTACTCCTTGGTTTACATAAAAAAACACAGCTGAAACTCCATGGGATTTTTGGAATGTTCCAAAAAGCATTTGGGAAGCAGAATTTCCATTCTACTTAATTGCTGCCACAATTCCACATTCTGCACAGCTCTTGCATCCAGTGATTTTCTAAGCTGAAATTTGTCCAACCTCACCTTGAAGGCTGGTACTCTATTCATGTCCAGGGTCTCTGCTGGTACACAGTTTCATTTCTAACTGGAAGAAAAAAACATGCTTTCTAATGTCATCCTTGAATTTACCAATTCTGAGCTTCAGGCTGTGTCCCTTTATCCTGCTGGGTAACACCATCTCGAACATCTCTGTCCATTTGATCATACTGATACCCTTGAGTATGCAGAAGACTGAGATCATGTTTCCTCTCAATCTGTCTTCCTTCATGTGAATAGTGCCCCCAACCTCTACTCATAGTTTTCTTTTCCACACCTCTAATCATTTTTTCGGTGGCCCTGTGTTGCACCCACTTGGCTGCCTCAATGTTTTTTAGGTAGTGAGGAGAACAGAACCCAGGGCCCTGTAAATAGGTAGGATCACTTCCCCTGCCCTGCCGTTATCACCCTTTTGATGCACCCCAACATTCTGCCAACTCCCTTTTTCAATTTGTATTTTGTCTGCCTCTCTGCCCTAACTACTCCCTTCACCACATCACCTGACTTGTTGGGTGCTTAATTTGCACCAGCACTAGTGCTGTATGGAATGTGAAATTCTGCCTGCGAAATTAGTGTGGAATGGCCATTCCACCAGTGGAATTTCTGTCAGAATTTTGCTGGTTCTTCTGTGGAATTCTGCCTGCTATGATCTGCAGAATAATATTCCATGGAATAGCATTTTTCTGTGGAAAATCATTCCAAAACCATTTTTTTATGGAAAATATTGAGATCTGCAGAATAATAGTCCACAAAACAGAATTTTTTCCATGGAAAACCATTCAGCAACCATTTTCTGCTGCAGAATTTCACCATTCCATTTCTGGTGAAATTTGGCAGAATTTTTAAAAATTCTGTAAAATTTAATTCTGCTGGAATTTGAAAGTTCTGCACAGCACTATCCAGCATCCTCTGCCATAGGACTTGTGGTGGAGGTGCTCAGTGAATAGTGTGGAGCCTGCAGAGGGTCAGGCCATCATCCTGTGGTCAGGGTGTTTTTCCAGTTTTCTACTCCTGGACCCACATTGCAAGCAATGGTGTGATGTGCAATCCAATTTGTGGAGACACCCCCTGGCACCTGCAAGTGAGGCCATGTCTCTACATAGTCCCACTGCAGTGCCACCATGGTTCCTGTAGACAGCAGGTATGCAGCAGGATATGTTAACACCACCTCCACAAGGGAGGAGAACTGTCCTAGTGACTCTGAATCCTCCCCCTGTCCAGCTCCAGAGCACCTCATATCCGTTCCCTACCAGGGACACCAGTATGGTAGGAGGTAAGGTAGTCAATCCCTCAGCCCTCCATGCCACTGATCCATCTGTTAGCTCTCTTGATGGCAGCTGCACACTGTGTATTATGCTTCAGACCATTGCCGATTATGACACCAAACTATTTCTCCTCCACTACAGCAAGAGAAACCCCACATCATGCATATCTTCCCCAAATATATCTCATCCCTTTGTCTACACTGAATTCAAAGCTCTGAGTGTATGAATGATAGCACAGCTTATTCAGATCCTCCTGCACTTTGTAGCCATCCTCATGGGCATCCCTCAACCTGACCATCTTATTATCGTCAGCAAACTTAAGCAGCCTGCTGGGAACCCAGCTTCCCTATTGTCAGGCGGTCTAAGCCTCACTCATAGGTTCTTGGCAATAATGGGCATGCAAGGAATCACAGACACATTGCAAAAGAGTAATAAAGCTTGTCTTATTACTACTAAAAGGAAAATCACAGTTGCCCTAAGCAGTTCTTACCATTAGAAACTGGGAGCCAATGCTAAGCGTTCCCTATACCTTGAGGAATCTCCGTGTCTCCTGGGGTCTCTGAGATAGAAGACGTAATGTTCTTACATTATATACCTAAGATAATTACCATGGCTACTGTAAGATAGAAACATTTCTACTTACAGAGATAAGCCCTATTGGCTAAATTAGAGGTGGCTCCTTAGTCCAAGATAACATTGTACAATTTTGTTATAGTCATCACTTGGTAGAAACAAAGAGGTACCGTTTGTACATAGCCATGTAGTAATACAAATCATCAGAAGATGGCAATGCCGACTCATATATCATAATACTACAAGGACATAGGTGTTCTAGCATCTTGTAAGCAAGAAATACATTTGTATATTGGAAAGTAAAGCATATAGCAATTATATGCACACATATCCTGACATCTACTCTTATATGGTAGATACCCTTAGCCCTATATGTTAGTATAACATATACCTGAATGCTAGCTGTCTGCTATGTACCTCTGGGGGTACCAATTAGAGTGCAGAAACCTTGTGTAACATTCCTCCCCTTGTTGCCTTTAAAGGGGCAACACGTGCAATAGTAAGGAAGTGGAGAGAGAGAGCAGGGTCCATTTAAAGACCAAAAGCATGAGCCTTGTAAAGGAATTCCAGCTGCTCATGGTGTTGGCATAATGTGCGCCGTAGGCAGCAAAGCATAATCATAAGAAAAAATATCAAAAATGCTTGTATAATAATGAAACCTTTAAAGGTAATCTCTAACCAAGTGTTAGTAAGTACACTATTCAAATCACCATCATTAAAAATGTCATAAACTGCTTTGTCAGCTTTGAAAATATTATTGCTGATGTTGATGTATAAAAGTGATTTCAATGTTAAAGTTAAAGGATAAATGTGTACATTAAAATAGGGTAGGTACTCTGAAAGAGTAAGCAGATAATTGGGGTTACCATCCATGATATCAATGTCCATAATAGGGACAGGGGTAATAACTGTGTGCCCAATAATAGTAGTCTGGTGTGGTATAAAGCAAGTTAGAATCATTAATATAACATGTCTTTTCTCTGTATGTGAACTGTCTAAAATTAGTTACCACACAAAATTCACCATCTGAATTATAGTGCATTTTAATAGTAGTCAGTCTCCATTTTTGTAACTGTACTGGGCAAGTATAAGTATGTTTGGAAATCCGTTTTGACAGGCGGTGAACCTCCTTCGGGTAAGACTGATACAATTGAGAATTTGTCTGGAGCAGATGTTGAGTCCTGGTATTCTGTGCCATTGGTGACGATGTCATCATCCATGGAAAAGGATCAATCGATACTGTCCGGGGAATATCCACATACAGGTTTAATAACATCAAATACGTCACATTCACACAAATAAATATACCCTTTCTTCGCACAACAGTCTGTGTGTGGACTGACCCACACATCCAGAAGAGGATGGAAAACCAGTAGAGGAGGCAGGTCAAGGCATTCTCTGTAGATGTCATCATCAAGGTGCCCAATGGAGTGAACTGATGCTAGTTTATCAAATATAGCTGTAGTAGGATCAAAACATGGTAAAGAGACAGTGAAAGGCACAAACATAGTATCCTTAATGGAACATTTCTTAGAAGTAAAGCAAGGACCAGTATTAGGGTGCCTAGTCACAAAACCTAAATTCCTAGTAGTAGCAATAGGAATATTAAGAGACTGTAACATACACATGGCAACACAGTTAGGGGATTTGCACTGAGGACAATACCATTTAGAGATGCATCTATGAAGTATGATATCAGGGGTTCTTCCAGATTCCAGATCACGGAAGAGATTGTTGATGGTAGTGATAATATATTACCAATAAGCGGAACACAATATTTCACGACAATGTATTGCTTATCTGCTTCCTTATTGTTCTGGGCAATAAGAGCATTAATCTTATCTTTAGAATCTGTAAATGCCTTAGCCATGTTGTGCATATTGTAGACGGTATATATTTCTTCCTGACTAAGGCCATCCACACCATGCAATAATGGGGGTATGATGTCATTGATCATACCAGTTTCAAATTTCTGTGAATGTGCTTTGATAGTGGCAATGTCTGCTTTATTCCAAATAGACATTGCGGAACCAAAGACACCAGTGAGGGTACCTGTGGCACCAGTGACATCAGATGTGTCAAATGTATTTCTTTTATGACTTTGATCATCTGTCTTGGGTTTTCTCTTAAAATTGCCTCTATGTTCAGTGGTATGAGCCCTGGCAATAGAGTCTTGATTACCAATCTGATAAGCAGCTAAGCTGTCAAGTAATAAAGTACTATAAAATAATGATGTGTTAGTAGTATGACACATACCAAATTCTTTCATATTCCAGTATGTCAAGTTAAACAAAACAGGTATATGCATATATTGTAAGTTGTTAATTAGTGAGTCGGGTAACGCAGTGGATGTGAGACCACTGCGAGGACTAGGGGTTTGTTCTGGGCATTCCAAAAGCTGTTTCTCTGTAGGGGGTAACACAGATAAATACATGGCAGCCGATGTCATGTTGTGTACAGCACAAAATTTCCTGGCAGAATCTTTGGACAATAAATCACAATATGAGGGGTCAATTAAGGCAGTGATATTGCATAAACCAGAATGTCTAAGAGAGGTTTGGTGCAAGGACAAAGTTCCATTTGGACATAATTTTGCGTTGGGCCATCCATGGAAAGTTCCCTTGGAGAGTTTGGCCACAGGGAGTATTTGTCCTTGAGACTTGGTTTGCCACTCAATTTGTAGGGTAGATTTATCAGGAACAACAACCGAGGCATCTGAACCTTCCTGGACAGTAATCAAATTGTTAGGAATATTGATGTAGACTCCCTCAGGGTTAGTTGCAGGTGGATCAAGGTGAGGAAGAAGGTGCTTTACCTAGCCTTGGATGCAGGGGATAACTCCTGAGATGAGGAGAAAATGGAACAAGATAGCCATCTTGTCGGTGTATCTGAAAAGGAAAATTAAACATTAGAAAATTAGTACTATTCCACCCAATGGGGTGAGAAAAAGTAATTATACTCCTTTATACAGTTTCAACTGGTTTGCATGTAACCATTTGTAAGTCAGTTTGTTGTTTTGCATGAGCTAACCTGATGGACTGCTGGATTGAGCTTGTTGACAATTGGGTAGGGTCCTTCCCACCTATTGGAGAAGGGATGTGTTCGATGCACAAATCTGAGAACCATTACCTGATCTCCAACTTGCCAATCCACTTCTTGTGTGTTTGTCAAACTGAATTTTGGACTGCTGCTGGGCCTTGCCCATGCAGTTTGAAGCATACAAATGAGTGTGTATGAGGCCATTTCAGAGTTTTTCCACATATTGGTCCACAGACACATGGTCTGCAGTGGGACTATGCAGGTCAAATAACAGGTGTTCAGGTAATCTCATATGTCTACCAGTCATCACCTCAAAGGTTGTCAACTGGGTGGTGACTGAGGGCATGCCCCTAATTACCATAAGGAGTAATGGCAATAGGGAATCCCAATCCTTGGGATTGTCCTCAATGAATTTGGAAAGCATTTACTTAATCCGTCTGTTGGCCCTCTCTACTTGACCTGATGACTGTGGGTGGTATGGTATGTGGAACTTCTGATGAACGCCAAGGAGATCAAGGGATTCTTTTGTCAACTCACCTGTAAAACTGGTTCTTTTATCAGATTCTACCTTGAGAGGTAGGCCCCAGCTGGAGAAAATCTGTCCCACCAGTATTTTGGCAGTGGTTTTCACAGTGTATGTCTTAGTGGGGAAAGCTTCAACCCACTTCGAGAAGAGATCAGTTACCACAAGGGTGTATTTGTTGTTTCTGCTGGTATTGCTTAGGGGACCAATAAAATCAATTTGTATGGCATGCCAAGGGCCAGAATGCCATTGTGGTAGTAGTCTGACATTTCATTTGGTGTGGATGGGGTTGTTTTGCTCACAAACAAGGCAATTGTTGATGCACTGTTTAACATCCTCAGTGACACCAGGCCACCAGGCAGTGGTCTTGAGTCTCTGGAGTGTGTTTTCCACTCCCTGCTATCCACCATTGGGGGTATCATGCACTTGGTGCAGAAATTCAGATCTGAGATGACAACAGAGACCACCCATAATTTGGTGGGGGAGTCATCTGGTTGATACCAAATGAGCTTATCATCTGGGGACAGGTGTAGCTTACCTTCATGCCTTCGGTAGGGGTTATGGGTAGGTAAATTTTTCTCTGTACCTTTGTCCAGGAATCTGAACACTTCTTTGAACTGACAGTCAGCATGTTGGGCTTCTGAAAGATCCAAGGGGAAGAAGGGTCCAGGTTTCTTCCTGACTGCTGTGATGCGCACAGCTGCTCTGGTCTGTGGATGGTCCATCATCCAGATGTCCCCCCCTTGGGCCCCTTCCTTTACAATGGTGTCAGCAGTATCATTGAAGGCATGATAGGGATCATGTATAGAGTGGACCTTAACCTTATGTACGTAAAGTTTGTGTGCAAATTTCTGTGCCAGTGAATGAATGTATATTACCAGTTCCTTGTGTTTCACCGGGGTGCCATCAGAAGAGGTAAAGGAGTTCTTCTGCCAGAAAGGAAGGAAATCTGTAAGAGAGCAACAAACCCAGTTAAGAGTCTGTGAAAATGATGGTATCCTCGATTCCATGCTGGATTAACTCTAGGGCACAGGCTACTGCTGCCATCTCTGCATACTGTGATGATGCCACACTGCAACATTTAGAAATCTTAACAGTGTTACCAAAAGGGTAAATGACTAATATGCCCATTCCTGCTATCTGTTCTCCATGATAATAGGAAGCTGATCTGTCTGTAAAGACACGACACAATGAGATGTTCTCAAGTAGTTGTGGTGTAGCAGGATGGAAAGGTCCTGGATCTGGTAGATCAGGAGGCTGCAGTGTACAGTCATGGGATTCTCCTTGGAAAAGGAGGCCATGTGCCAGCATGGATGGCATTTTGGCTGGGTGGACCTTGATGTCTCTGTCCTGGAGAAGGAGGGACCAGTGTGTGTCAGTCTGGTGTTAGAGACTGACCCATCCTTTACTCTATTTGATAGCAGAAAGGTTGTTGGGGTGTGGTTTATATTAATGATCTGGGGGGAGTATCCAGTGATATACAGAAAGTGCTTGACAGCCCAGTAGGTGGCCAGAAGATTCCTTTCACAGAGGCTGTACTTCTGTTCCACTGGGGTCAAGAGCTGCGATGCATATGCAATGGGTCTCAGGGTGCCATGGACCTTCTGGTGGGCCAGCACTGCAGACATGGCAATGTCAGAGGTGGCAGATTCCAGATGGAATGGCAGGGCTGGATTGGGGGTTAACCAAAGCTGGGGCCAAGGCCAAGGCCTGCTTCAGTGATGTCACAGCTTGGGTATGAATGGGGTCCTAAGTCCAGGGGACATCCTTTTTCAGTAGTTCATACAGAGGGGCAGCCTTCTGAGCAAAATCACAAATAAAATCTCTAGACTAATTTACCATACCTAGAAACCTTCTAAGGGTGGCCACACTGATGGACAGTGGCAGATCAAGCAGTCCCTGTATCTTCTTCCAGGTAGGGCTTTGGCCTTGATCTGTTATCCTCAGGCCAAGAAACAGTACCTCTCTGACATAGTTGTGCTTTTGCTGGGTTACATTTGAGGCCTGCCCTCTGGATGAGGGTCAGTAGTTCATCCAAGAGATCCAGATGTTGTTGCTGTGTGGCTGTGGCCAACAACAGGTTGTCCACATACTGCAAAATACACTGGGGTGTAGAGAAACCCTCAAGGGTGTCCATCATGTGCAGATGAAACAGGGAAGGGCTGTTATGGAACCCCTGTGGTAAGCAGGTCCACGTGTACTGCCTGCCCTCAAAGGTGAAGGTGAACTTATATTGACTTTTGGGAGTCAATGATAATGATCAAAAACCATTGGAGATGTCCATGGCACTAAACCATTATTGGTCAGGAGTCAGTAGTTGTAGCACATCTGGTGCTGATGCCACAATTGGGGCACAACTGGGGGTGACCTGGTTTAGTCTCCTGTAGTCAATAGTAAGTCTCCAGGCATCCCTGGGTTTTTTTCACAGGCCACACTGGGGAATTTGCAGTGGAAACACATGTCCTGATCACACCTTGCTTGAGGAGTGATTTAATTGTTTACCTGAAGGAAGGCAAGGCCTCAGGTGGAAAGGGGTATTGCTGTTGCCTCTCATGTGCTGGGCCTGTCACTTCAATGAGAGTGTGCATTCTGCAACAATCATTCTTGTTAGTGGCAAATGCCTCCAGATGCCTTTGTAGGATGAGAAGGAGCTTTGGGAAAAGCTCATGGTTCTTGAACAAATCTATGACGTCATACTCTTTGTTGTTTGTGGAAATTGTTGCAACCACATGTGAGTCAGGGATCATGATGGTGTGATATTGTCCCTGGATTTGTATCAGTAACATGTTGGCTAGATCCACCACACAGCCGTGTCGTGCCAATAAATCAATTTCGATTATACTAGGGTGATCATGCAGTACCATCAGCTGAAAGGTGTGATATGCCTTCAGGTGTCCCAGTACCACAGGTAATGGCAGGGAGCAGTATGCAGGTAGCCAAGTTCCATCCACACCGCACATATCATTCCTCCATCTGGTAGAGCAAAGTGATGTGTCTGGGTTGTCATCCTGTGATACAGACATGGCCGTGCCTGTATCCAGCAGTACTGTGAGTAGGCAGCCACCAACCTCGGCCTCTGTGCAGGGCCTTCCATTTGTATCCAAGACCAGCTTGTTTACAATATGGACTGGGGCCTGTAATTGTCAATCTGTACCATTGGAAGCATGGGGAAGCTCTTGAAAGAGAGTCTGGGCCTGGTTCCTATGAACTATGTCACTGTGCTGTATTGATGCTATATAAGGAGTCGCTTCTAGATTCAGGCCTATAGGGGCCTGAGAGCCTGGACTTCCCATATCGCCATGGCCTGTGGAGGCCTGCTCTCCTGGTTGCATTGCAGCAAGGACTCACACTGGAACAGAGTCTGCTATGAAGCACACTTTCCCAAGGAGGTCTCAGAGACTCTGGTTCTCGTTGGCTATTTCCCTATATGAAGGCCTGGTCTCTGTTGTTTACCCTTATTGTTCCTGTGGTGTTTCTTATTTTATGGTAGTTCCAGTTCCCACTCCAGGATTGCTGTTTTTGTTGGACCTGCTGGGGGTGTTGGTTATCTGTGGGGAGGGACTGTTTCTCTTTGTCCTGTCCCTCCACCATGTAGTGCATCGTGGCCTCTGGAATGGCTTCCACAGTGGCTACCTTCTTGTAACTGGAGCCTGAGTCACGGATGTAGAGTTGATAAGCTCTCTCTGTCTTCCAAAGAATATTGGCAAATCTTTCCGTGTTGGGATAGGTGGTTGGCTCTACCTTGTCTAGCACTGCAGGGATCATGTTCCAAAGGAACATGGTTTTGTATTCAATGAGGTCCACATCTGCGGCTTCTCCTGCAAGGTGTTTCTCTGCCCAGTAGGCCATCCAGAGCCTCTGGTGGAAGGTCTCTGGAATTTCCTTCACATTCTGTTTCACAGGTCATGTGAGCATCACTCCTACCACACCTGAGTTGTGTGCAATGATGATTTCAGATGCTACTTCATCAAAGGTGACGTGGCCATCCTGGTGGACAGCATCAGGGAATTTCACCCACAGGCCAGGATCGATGGTCTGGTGTAGGATCTGGATCTGGTAGTCCGTGGCGAGACTAAGCATTTCTCATTTAGCACACACCTTCTGCAAGTGGCAACTGAGGTTGTCGAATGGGCTCATCTGACCAATGATGTCAGCTATTTGCTGAACAGAGTGGGCCATTTGTAGGGGATTATTGGGACGATCAAGTGGAAGTAGGTTACCTCAGGTGCCCTACAGGGCTGCCTGAGCCGCAGCTTCAGCCACAGTACAGACCATTCCCTCCTTAATACCAGCCTCTTGTAGGAGCTGCTTAATCTGGGTCCAGAGGACCCGTTTGTTCCCTCAGGGATGGTCACATTGTCTAAGGTGGTCTCAATCATTTTTTCTATCTCCTGCCTATCATCCACATTAATAACGGTGATCAGTGGTGCCATTGGGACCAGGCCTGGGCCTGCTCCTCCCTATCATGGGGGTCACCATGTTGGCATCACCCATGATGAACGTCATGCCGTCGATGATGTAGGGACTTGGTGTCATGTGACGGGGGTCCATCATGTTGTGTATGGCAGGGAGGGGTTCCTGGGCCATAGTAGGGGTGTGACTGGGCGTTGTACTGGGAGATGTTGTCATCTGATTCCTCCTCCTTCTCCTCAGATAACATTGACAAGGAAGGGGCTATGCCTCCCCTTGCCTTCACGTGACCACCCAGTACCTCTTGCTGAAGGTGCAGTTTCACAATTTTATATTCACAACCCTCATGACTCACTTTTGCAGCACTCTGATCCACATCATCCTGCATCTGCTTCTGTAACACTCTATAAGAGGTGCTCTATTTGCGATTGTCCCTAGTAACTACTTCTACTGTAAGTCATTACATACCTGATTTATCTCATCCTGTAACTCTCCCAACTCCTCATGCATCTGATCTTTCATTCTACTTAACAAGTCATTCATTTTCAAAGCCTGTCCCTTATCCTGTCTCAAACTTTCACACTCCTGCTTCAACATACAAAGTTCCTGCTCATTTGCCTGTGCAGTGATACAAAAGGGAATCCTTCTCATTCCGCAGAATTTGGAGCTCAGATTCCAAATCCTGCTCTCGTCTGACACATTCAGTTTCATGCAATCCCATCTCTTGCCTAAGAGATGAGATTTACTGTTCAAGGGTTTGAAACCTTGCTTCAGAGGCTTCCAAAGCTGCATAGAGAGCCACGACCAACAGCCCTTTAGCTTCTTGCTTTCTGACTGTTGGTCTCATCTCTAAGTACTGGGTTGAAATCCACAGTACAGGATTTTTGGATTGACTTACTTCCTGCGGAAAGTCAGCCCATTCTCCATGGGAGGCAAGGAAGTTTGAGAAATCGAGTCTCAGTTCTGCACAGATATTTGATACGGTGGTCATTGTGTGGGAGGGAACAAAAAAATTAAACTGTGAAAAGGCACCGTGCTATGTATCAATCCACAGCAGGTGCACTAGTTCACAGGCGGGCTACTGTGTACTTGTAAGCCTCAATTAAAAACTGCCGTGGGGTGAAGTGAGTTGGCATCGACCATACACAGTAAGCAGCCACATTTTGCAAGTGATTACAAAGTGGGTTTAAAAATGGGAGAGGTAATATGGGTATGCACACCTACTGTCCTCGTTGGGAAGGGAAAGTTGTAGCAATAAGTGAAAACTTTGCAAACTCCAAATATTGCCTGTACGTGGTCACCAATTGTCAGGAGGTCCAAACCTCACTCTCAGGTTCTTGGCAATAATGGGCATGCAAGGAATCACAATCATGTTGCATCAAAGTAATAAAGCTTGTTTATTACTACCAAAAGGAAAATCACAGTTGCCCTAAGCAGTTCTTACCCTTAGGAACTGGGAGCCAATGCTAAGCATTCCCTATACCTCAAGAATCTCCGTGTCTCCTGGGGTCTCCGAGGTAGAAGACATAATGTTCTTACATTATATACCTAAGATAATTACCATGGTTACTGTAAGATAGAAACATTTCTAGTTACAGAGATGAGCCCTATTGGCTAAATTAGAGGTGTCTCCTCAGTCCAAGATAACATTATACAATTTTATTATAGTCATCAGTTGGTAGAAACAAAGAAGTACAGTTTGTACATAGCCATGTAGTAATACAAATCATCAGAAGATGGCAATGCTGACTCATATATCATAATATTACAAGGACATAGGTGTCCTAGCATCTTGTAAGCAAGAAATACATGTGTATATTGGAAAGTAAAGCATATAGCAATTATATGAATACATATCCTGACATCTACTCTTATACGATAGATGCCCTTAGCCCTATATGTTAGTATAACATATACCTAACTGCTAGCTGTCTGTGGTGTACCTCTGGGGATACCAATTAGGGTGTAACACTATCGTTGCTGAAAATGGCATCAGCAGCTGCAATCCCTATCGCTGAAGGATGCCACTGAATACCCTTCTGCACTCAGAGTAGTGCCCATGCACCACAGTTCTCTGCTTCCTGTACCTGAACCAGTTTTCTAGTCACCTTGTGTATGTCTCATTTATGCCACACTGGTAAGACACCTAAAACTGGCCTATGAGCCACCATGTCAAAGGCCTAGCTGAAGCTCAGATTGACTGCATCTATGGCCTATCCCTGTCCTCTTCCTCTCTTGTCACCCCCTTGAATATGGTGATCAGGTTGTTTTGGCATGATATGACCCTCATAAAGTCATGCTGAGAGGGATCAAGAGCCTAGCCATCAACCAACGTTAAAGACATCTTTTTATTCAGTCCATATTCATCGTACTGCATTCATTTAATCACAGTAATTGCATAATGATCATTCTCTGATTTTGTTGACTGTTTTGCCAAATTGCTGTAATGAAAATGCAATGTTTTTCTAATGCTGCTGTAAACATCACAATGATTCTGTGAGTTCCACTTTAAATTACAGCTCTCAGCTTAGAAGTGCGTTTTAATTAGACTTTGTATGTACACAGGCTTTCTATGTACGGTAACTCAGAAAGTGGGCCAGATTTTTCTCTGTCTATTCCAAAGGCTTTCACTGTTTAAAATATGCAGTTTGAAGAAGCAATTATCTCTTTCAAAGAGTTATTTAACCTTCATGCCCTAAAACAAATGAAACATTAATATATCCCTTCCCAGTAAGAACATGAAGATTTTCATTTGTTGTATATTTTTCTTTCTAATCTTCATGAACTGGACAATTTTGGTTTGTGCAGGAGTAGACAGAAAGTAACTGTAATGTGAGTCAACATTATTGCAGTGGCATTCACCTTGTAAAAGGGCTTTTCCTGTGCATCTGCTAGCCTTGCTATTTCCCTTCTCATTAAGGGTGAACAAATGTGGAAATCAGCAACTTCTGTTTGTTGACAATTTGTACCCTCTGTTATAGGTTCAGTATCAGCACTTCAGCCAGAGAAACATCTGGTCCTTGATATTGGGGTTTAGTAGGACACAGTTAAGGGTAAGTGGCATCCCTTAACCCCCCCCCACACACACACACATCTTTTTCAAACTGAGCCTCTTCAATCCTTCCTGGTCTTTCAGTCAGATTTAAAAAAAAATACTTAGCACTTTGTACGGTGCCAGGAGTTGGAAATGTTTTGTTTACTAGAAAAATGTTTGGGCAGGAGGAGGAAGAGGGAGGGAAATAACTGTGATAGGTAAAGGAATGGTCATGTGAGTAGCCCTGGTAAACTAGGAATAGCTAAAGTGTTCTTTTTACTTAACTAGCTGAAGGTCAGTGGGCTCCAGAAGTGGCCCAAGAGTAGTACGGAATGATCAATACATAAAAAACAGATGTAACATCCAATTTCAGATTAGTAGAGAACGTCAGCCTATTAATTAAACAGAAACTTTAAGAATTTCTTCAGACTCCACCTCCTCAGACATAAATGATCAACAAGGTCAGAGTAACCAAGCCAATGTGTTAACTAAGGGGAAGACAAATTAAGGATTGAAGAAAAAGCCAGGAAAAGGAAGACAAGCCATGCAGGTAGCAGGAAGGAAAGAAAAAGGAACTTCATGATATTCAGAGTGGAACACATCTCCAACTAGATAATCAACATCTCTTCTAGAAGTTTAACAGAATGCCAAATTTTTGTCTCATTGGTCACAAGCTTCTTCCTTCATCCAAACAAACTAGACAGACAACGTGCTTGGAGGAAATGGCCACAGCCATGTATCTGTTAAACAACAAATTGTAATTAGTGAAATGATTTAATATATATCAATCAAGCTGGTGTGACATGCGCGGCAAGGTAGTTGCAGCTAATCACTTTGATAGCTCTATCAGCCAAACTATATTAGCCCTCCAATCCCCTTTAGAGTGGGTCAATGCACTAGTTATGACCTTGCAAAGGACTCTGGCCTCCAAGGTATAAGGGATGGATTTTCATGGGCCAGTCTCCAAGGCACCCTGTCTCATCAGAAGGTGCCACCAATTGTGGAGAGAAGCCTGACAGTCATCTTTCACCTATGATTGGCACCCCCTAATGGGTAACCAGATGCCAAGGCCTCACTTCTCACCAGCCTAAGGACAATCCACCTGAAAAGATCCAACTTTCCCTGTTAACCCCTCTGTATAATCCTGTGAGACTACCATGCTGCCACCACACCTGCATGACTGTGATGCCCTGCCTAACCTAATCACCTAGTACTAACAGACTGCTGAAGAAGAAGGAAAAATGGAAAACCCAGTGGGGAAAAAATGGTAAAATTCCTTCTTGACCCCTAAAGTGATACCCTATAGTGGGACAGGAAGTTCCCTAATTTGCAACTCCTTGCCCTGTTTTTTTGAGGGGAGGGATTGGATGGGTATCTGCTGGAGAGGGAGAAGCTGAAAAGATGGCAAGGTCCTTGTAACACAGCCTTCAATTAATGAAGCCTCTCTCCTCCAGCAGGTAGCTCCCACTCCTGGGAACCCTGCCTATCTGTCTGTCCCTGCCCTTAGTAGGTAGAAGCTAACCCCCTTGTCTGCTCAGGTATTGTCTGGGGGTGTGACCACAGACAAACCTTGCCAGCTGCCATAACTTGCAGGTTCCTTCATTGTCTTATAGGTCATGAACCCCTTCCTTCCTTTAGGAGGCAGTATAGTACAGTGGTTTAAGGCTCTGAACTGCAAAACTAGAGACCTGGGTTTGAATCCCACAGCCCCCACTTGCATACTGTGTGACCCTGAGCAAGTCACTTAACTTCCTTGTGCTCCCAGGTCACACCTGTAAACAAGCGTTCAGCTTAGTGTGTCTCTCCTGGTTAAAAAAAATATCAACAAATGAGACAGATAACATTCTTGGAAGAAATGGCCACAGCCATGTATTTATTAAACAGCAGTTTTTTGCAGTGTTTGGCTCTTGTTTTTACAACAAAATGCTTTTTAAATCAGATGTCCAAGAGTTTGGGATTCTCATTTGCTCAAGCCGGTGGTACTGTAGCTCTATTTTTTTTATTTTAATATTTATTAAACAGCCAATTGTAATTGATGAAATTATGCAATATTTATCTATCCAGTGTGACATGCGCAACAATGTAGTCACAGCTAACCACTTTGATATTTGTATCAACCAAACTATAGTGGCCCTCCACTCCCCTTAGGAGAGGGCCAACACACTAGGCATGACCTTATGAGGGAGTATGACCTCTGAGATATAAGGGATGCCTTTTCGTGAGCCAGTCTCCAAGGAACACAGATACACAGATACACAGAAGATGACAGCAGATAAGAACCATATGACCCACCTAGTCTGCCCCTTTTCCCTACCTAATGCATTACTACAGACCCTAATTGATCTGCAGCTTACCCTCTCTTCATTATTGCTGGAGTACTCTTATGTTTATCCCATGCTTTCTTGAATTCACCTGCTGTTTGTGTCCCCACCACCTCTGAATCCTCCTCCATCAGAGGGTACCACCGACTGTGGGATGAAGCCCTAGAGTTATCATTCACTTATGACTGGCACCCCCGTAATGGGTAACCAGCTGTCAAGGCCTCACCTCTAACCAGCCTCAGGGCACTCTGCCTCAAAAGGTGTGAAATTCTCTGTTAACTCCTCTGTAAAAACCTGGGTGACTACCATACCACCACGTGATGAGCATCATCCTGCTGCTCAGTTGCTGGATGAACAAATAATGCTCATCCCCCACCAAGTACTTCATCCCATACCTTCCTCAAAACACATCGTAGGTCTGCTAGAAACTATTGTTACCTAAATCTTATAATGGATTCCATCTTTAACATAAAATTGAGAAACCTCTGCCATGATGCCATCATGCTGCAACACAAGTCCACGAATGGAGCCCATACCTTGCTTCATGACCATGATTGTTAACCATGCACTTTCTTAACGGTTCTGGGATTCTGAGCCTGACACCAATGCTGCCTTTGAATCATATGAAACCATAAGATTTGCATATTTGGCCATTCCCAATGCAAAATTGTTAAGTCCTCTTTCATCATTCTCTGCATTCCAATGATTTCAACATTCCTAAATAACTTCTTCTCAGGTGGATGAAGAGTGTATCTGGGTGGCCTGTGGTGTCCAGCATAGGCTGTGATCAATGGGAGTTAATCCTCCCCCCCACTTCATAGCCCTCTGGTCCATCCAACAAACTTGTACCTGCCATGGATCCATGAAGAGATTCTCTCCCCCTCGGAAATGTCATGCTCTCACTGCTGCCCAATGCACCAGAGTGGCCACTGATCCACGTTCATATTTTCCTAGGAGTCATGATCTGTTAAAAAACAGAAACAGAAGGGTTGCAGTGATTGTGGTTACATGTAACTTTCAAAAGATTGGGACTTCCATGATTCCAGGGACTGGATTTGTGAATCTGTCCAGCCCACTGCCCTAGCATGTGAGGCAGCATCTATGCTAAAAGAGTAAGTGTTGTACTCCTGTGAATCAACCCCTAGGGCCTTGCCAAGCATATAATAAAACTGGAAAATCATAAGAGGAGACTTGTCCTTATAGTGGAAAAATGCCGGACCTCCTGTAATTTAACTGCTGGAGATAGTGCAAGACCAACCCCAGAATGTCCCATTGAACCCCTGGTGGGGACCAGAGACTACACCAGCAGTTCCGAACCCCCCTGTTTGTCTTACTGCAACATGAGTGAACAAACCCCCCCGCTGAGGAGTCACCACCACATCATTCTCTTCAAGTGTCGGTGGCACTATGGATGATTTGCTTGGCTGGTCTATCTTCAACACCATGATGCCCACAGAAGGCTACCAAGAAAATCCTGTCTGATCGCTGCACTCAAAACTCCATACATTTGAATCGAACCATCCTATTTTAGTCCATATTTTATATAAAAGAATAATCAAAAAAACAAATATTGTGCACAGTGGCAGAGTCCAGACCTCTATCCAAACAGTCAACATTTTTGCACCTCCTGTACTTTCTCAGGACTAACACAGGTAAGCATTAAAGTGCAATTTAAATGCAATGCTTAAAGGGACAGTAACCAGTAGTGAAACCATATAAATAGCTAAAATTTCCACCTTCAAAAAGTGTATCACATCCATAAATGACTAAAATTAATAAATAAAAACAGCACATAAAAGTATATGTGAAAGTTCTGTGTAGAGGAGTTTAGTTAAAAAGAAAATGATGGGTCAGGGCAAATAAAAAATAAGGGCAATACCTCATTTATAGAACTAATAAATGTAAGCAATTGAAACCATGCTTTTCAAATTCTGAAGTACTTATAACAAATAAAAAAAGAGAGGTGAGGGGGTGGCATGAGAACCCCATCCTCTCTCCAAAGCCCCTCATGTAATGCCACATGACACAATATCAAGAAGAAGGTACATTAAATGCTTGTTTTTCAGGATTCAGTTTGCAATAAATGGAGGCAGTTGGAAGTACTCATTCAATCCAATAAGTTTCAGTGCCCCATGTGTATATTGCCAGAAAGACTCTCTTCTCAATAATTTGTTATCCAGATCCCTCACCCTACATGGCCCCAAAGAGACCCTCTTTACAGCATGGAACATAAAAGCATGTGTATCATCTGTCATTGTAACATGTTGTGCCAAAGAATTTGGTTTTATCTTTCCTGTCAATGGCTCTAATATTATCTTTCCTATCAATGGTTCTAATATGTTCCATAATATGAAGTTCTGAACAGTCGTGCCAATGTAGAAAGCATCACTCTGACACATGGCTAAATATACCACAGTCTCAGTCCCACAAGTAACAAAAATATCTACCCCTCCACCTTTATTCAACTGCTGGCGTTAGTACCCTGGATGTCTCATTGGACCCCTAGTGGGGACCAGAGGCTACAACTGCAGCCCTGAGCCACCTGTCTGACTTACTGCAACATCAGTGAATGAACCCCTCTCCCGAGAGGTCGCCACCACATCATCCTCTTCAATTGCCAATGGCACTATGGGTGATTTGCTCAGCTGGGCTATCTTAGATACCCTTAAGGCCCCACAGAAGGCTACAAAGAAAGCTCTCTCAAATAGATGTGCCTCCAAAGCAGTTGAGCAAACCATGGGTAGCATGTTTATCATACTGACTAACCAACCCAGGACAATTGGGTGCCACTTATCCACCCATCTTGGATTCCCAAGGGCCCAGCCTTTCAGCATCATGTGCAGACAGAAGGCCCATATGTCATCCCTTACCCCAGTGGCCTTAGTAAACCATGCAATTCCTGCCAAGTGCTGCCCCACCGCTGATAGCGCAGATCCCTGGCACCTCATGTGCAGGAGGTCCAAACACAATTGGTCTTCCAGAATTGGGCAAGCATTGGCCTAACCTAGCTTTTTTCTCACTCCTAAGGAACTCTCAGCTTCCCTCTGACAGACTGCCTTCATGCTGTGTGCCAAAGAAAACCTACATAGTTCCCAGACTTCCAGGTCAATCAAACAATCAATCAATCAAACTTTATTTAACCAGGCAGTTACATCATTGAGCAAGCTCATTTTCAAGATCCCAGAGGTAGGCTGGGACTTCCCTGGGGCACAGCTCTGCTTCTGGCACCAGATCTCAGAATATTTCCCACTGCAAACAAGAAAGAGCAACAGTAATACTGTCATCAATACCAGGCACATGCACTACTCTGAACTGTACATTCAGGACCAGACACTTCAGAACAAAAACACTTATCAAATTTCCCATAGGACCTGTACCACCTAACTGCCCATTGATACTGTATACTACACCTTTGTTGTCCATCCTGAAAGTCACCTGTTTGTCCCAAAATTGATCTCCCCAGATCACTAACACCACCATAATGAGGAAAAGTTCCAGTAGTATTACCTGATGGAGCAAGCCACATCTACCCAGGACTGAGGCCAATGCCCTGTTCACCAGGCCCCCCAAAATAGGAGCCAAATCCAAAGCCTCCTGAAGAGTGCCAGCTCTTGGCTCATGACTGCTGTCAGCTAAATGGCAACCCTATTAAAACACAACAGAAATGGCAATCATACCATGAGGTCTTCCCACATGGATCTGGTAACCCAAATCCATGGTGTGGCTTGGTGCAGCCTGACCCACATTTGGCAAACCAGTGAAGGAAGGTTTGCCCCATTGGGATGACCTTTCAAGTGAAATTCAAATGTCCTTGAACCTGCTGCATCCCACGCAGTGTGATTTTATGTGCTTGTACTACCTTGAGCAGCAAACCCCACAGGGCATTAACCTTCTCTTGTGGTATCCAGACCTCAGTTGTGAACGTACCAGTTTTGAGGCCCTTAAAGACAGCTGAGTGCATGACCCTTTCATCTTATCCTGGGCCAGGGGACCCCCAAGTCCTCACATGCTAAGTAAACATTAAGTGGGCACAGTAAGCAGTGCTGGCCTCACCCACAAACAGGAAGTCATCCATATAGTGGACGACTTCAGACCTGCCTGCTAGCCTTGTGGTGGGCCAGTGCAGGAAGGTGCTGAATTGCTGAAAGACCACGCATGCCACAGCACAACCCATGGGGGTGCAATTGTCAATATAGTACTGGCCCTCAAATTCCATCAAGTGGGCACACTGGTAAAAGGTAGAAGGTCAATTCAGTGTCTGCATTGCTCAGTAAGACCCCCTGCCCCCTCACCACCCTGATGGCTGTGTCAAAGAGTGCATGTAATGCTTCTGTATCAGCTGGGTCAATGTGATGGTTGATAGGATCACCCTCTGGGTATGACAGGTGAATGATCACGCTTAATTCACCCAGAGCCTTTCTTAACACCAGCACTATCAGTGATACCCCAAGGTTGGGGTATGGTGGGGACACAAACAGGCCACTAGCCCTATCTCATAAAGATTCACAAAGAGTTCAAGAAGCTAAAAAGGATTTTTGCCCATGATTGCTCCTGTAGATTATGTGTAATAATCTAGACTGCTACCCTCCATAATAAATTTATCTAGATTTGTTTGAATTTTGTTCTGTTTTCACTCATTACACTTGAAGATAGATTATTCCAGGGTTGAATACATGTTCCAAGAAGTAGAATACCTGCTGCTATTTCCTTTGCCAACTTAGCCCTAACTAGTCCGGGTGGTCCCCTGATAGATTTGAGGTTCTCTGCCTCACAAGCTTTATGTGGACCCTTGTATTGGATCCTAAAACCCTGCATGAAATTGTCTACCAGGGACTGCACAGACTGTTTGTCTGGATAACCCACCAGCCATCATTCAGCACATTCTACCATTACATACATTGGAAGACATATCTTGCCACTTCTGAAAGGGTCATGGGCTACTCCCCTTAATGCACTAAATGAATGGGTGGGGCTGCCTAAAGTCAAAGTATTCATGTGCGTACCAACACGAATCAGTCTTGCATGTCCCATGGTTGTAATGATAACACAGCCCCCGTCCACACCCATTTTTTGCAACTGGTCCTCTTGCACAGAGAAGCCACTCACTGAATGTTGCATGCCCCCGCTGACCTCAATAGACCATAGTAACCGGAGGTCCAAATCCCCCCAAGCCCTACTGGGGTCATTCTGTTTCCTCTTGCTGAACTCCTTCTCATATGCTAGCCAGCCCCAGCCCTTGTTGTTGGGAAGCATCACCATATTATGACAGTAATAGTCCCATAGCCCTTGAGGTCTTTGAGTGCACAGCTCTGTTAACAAACTTGCATAAATCATGAAACCCACTGCCTAATTTTCCCAAGTGTGTCTTATGATGCAGTGGCAAATGGGGACAACCAAACAGAGGTACCCAGAGAAGTGGAAGGGAAGGATGAGGAGGTTAACCAAGGAGGTGACCTCAGTAGGGAGAGCAGTGGACCCCAGAAGAGGAGGAGGAGGAGGAGGAAGCGAATCCTGGTGGGAACTCTATCATAAGAGGGATCTTGCTAGGAACACAGGAAGGGGAGAACAGGGAAATGAGGTGCCTACCAAGTACCACAACATGGAGGGATGGGAGGAAGATCCTGGGGATCGCCAAGAAGGCAAGACAGAAGGGTGAGCTGGATGTCATTATCTACCTAGGAACTAATGACCTGGCAAACAGGGAGCCTAAGAAAGTTCAGGAACAGTTTAGAAAATTAGGGCGGGGTCTCAAGCAAATAACTACTTCTGTCACCTTCTCAGAAATACTACCTGTGAGAGGCATTGGAGAGTGTAGGGGCACACGCACTGGGAACTTTATCTCATGGTTGAAGAACTGGTACTGTGAGGAAAGGTTTGGATTCATTGGTGACAGGGGATTCACCTGGAGGGATGGGGGCTTATTCAAGCCTGATGGCCTGCATCCATCCTGGAGGAGAATCCAAGCACTCAATGATAAGTTTAAATGCTACATGGACAAGCATTTAAACTGGCCAAGGGGGGTGTCAGGCCAGCAAGAAGGGTACCTAATTGCCCACGCCCCACAGCTAGCAGTGGAACCAGTGAACAGGAGAAGTGGATATCTCTACAAAGCAGTATGCAAAAGATGGAGATAAGCACCCAAGTGTTGCATAGGAAGAAAGGGTTCAAAATTCAACAGAAGGGCAGACAGCAATGAGAACCAGGGATAAAGGATAACCAGGGAAGGGGATGGAGTAGAACAGCTAAACAGTCCAGGGAGTTCACATCATGGAAAGCCATGCGTGCCAATGCCAGGAGCATTAGAAACAAGATGGAGAATCTGGAGGCTGCCATGGTGCAGTCGAACCCGGACATTGTGGCCATCACAAAGACCTGGTGTAATGATAACCATGACTGGGAGATGGCCATACCCAGCTACAACATATTCAGAAGAGACAGAGCAGGCAGGAAGGGAGGAGGAGTGGCACTTTACCTGAAAGATGGCATAAAGGTCACAGAGATACAAGAGGGGCACAATGGGGGAGGGATACTGTGGGTTAAGCTGGAAAGGAAAAATGGGGTCAGTCATACACACAGGGGTGGTCTACAGACCACCAGCCCAGGAGGAAGAAACAGATAGGGAGCTGATGCTAGCCATCCAAAGGATGGCAGACAAGGGTAAGGTGATGCTGGTTGGATACTTCAGTATTTCAGAAGTGGACTGGAGCTTCCCAACAACAGTATCAGCCAGGAGCAGATTTACCTTGAACTATCTTCAAGGTGCCTTCCTCAAGCAACTGGTCATGGAACCAGCTCAGCAGAAGGCAATACTGGACCTTGTGCTAACAAATGGGGACAGTGTGATGGGGGTAACAGTGGGGAAGCACCTGGGAAACAGTGACCACACGGTCACTATGGTTTGAAATCAGAGAAGGAGCCAAACCAAACCGCACAAAAACACGTATCCTGGATTTTAGGGGGGCAGACTTTGGGAAAATGGGGAGATGCTTGAAAGAGGCATTAATGGGAATGGGGAGGAAATCAGGGATTGAGGAATAGTGGGCAATATTTAAAACAGGGATTACAAGAGCAACAGAATTATGCATTAGGCAGATTAGCAATGGGAAAAGGAAGAGAAGGCCATTATGGTTTTCCAAGGAGGTAGCGGACAAAGTGAAAGCCAAAAAGATTGCATTCAGGCAATATAAAAAGACACAGGCAGAAGAGGATAGGGAGAAGTACCAGGAGAAGCAAAGGGAGGTAGGGAGGTCAGTAAGAGAAGCCAAAGCTCAGACAGAACAGCGCATCACAAAATCAATGGGTTGAGGGGGACAAAACCTTTTACAGGTACGTAGGTGAAAAAAAGAAGAGCAAAGGGAGGGATAGTGAGACTGAAGGGGGAGGATGGGGGCCTCGTGGAGGATGACAACAGTAAATGTGATATACTGAACAGATTTTTCTGCTCAGTTTTTACTAAAGAAGAAGAGGGTAATGGGCCTGAAGGGAATACAAGGGGTGGGAAAGGGCACAGAAATGGACACAAGTCCCTTTACATGGGAAAGGGTCCTAAAGGAACTAGAAGGAATAACTGTCAATAAAGCAATGGTGCCAGATAGGGTGCACCCCGGGGTCCTAAAGGAACCTCTGGCAGTTCTGTTTAGCCTATCACTGGAAACAGGGGAGATATCCAAAGCCTGGAGGACCGCAGATGTAGTCCCCTTATAGAAAAGTGGGAACAAAGAGGAAGCGGGGAACTACGGACCAGTCAGCCTGACCTTGGTAATAGGGAAGATCATGAAAGCTAAAGGAGAGATTGGTGGAACATCTGGTTACCAATGGATTACAGGACTCAAGGCAGTATGGTTTTACCGGGGGGAGGTCATGCCAGACCAACCTTATTGAATTTTTCAACTGGGTGACAAGGGAGGTGGATCAGGGGAGGGCAGTGGACATGGCCTATCTGGAATTCAGCAAGGCCTTTGACACTGTGCCTCACAGAAGGCTATTAAACAACTGGGGAATATGAAAGTGGGCAGGACAGTAGTGTGGTGGGTAGGTAATTGGCTGGGTGGCAGGACACAGAGGGTGGTGGTAAATGTCTGTCACTCCACAGAGGGAAGAGTGACCAGTGGGGAACCACAGGGATCAGAGCTGGGACTAGTTCTATTCAACATCTTCATCAGCGACATTGCGCAGGACCTAGAAAGCAGAATTTTCCTGTTTGCTGATGACATGAAGCTCTATAACAGAGTGGACATGTCAGGGGGTGTAGACAAAATGAGGAGGGACCTGCAGAAACTTGAAGAATGGTCAAAGGCTTGGCAGTTGAAATTCAATGCAAAGAAGTGCAAGATAATGCATATGAGGCATGAAAACCCTGGAACAACTTATCAGTTGGGGAGGTGAGGATATAGCATGTACCAAGTAGGAAAGGGACCTTGGGTTTATCATCTTTGATGACCTTAAAGTAGGGAAACAGTGTGACAAGGCAGCAGGTAAAGCAAATAGGATGCTAGAATGCTAGGCAGGGGCATCACCAGCAGGAAAAGGGAGGTCATAATTGCACCTTACAAGACATTAGTGAGGCCCCACCAGGAGTACATTGTACAGTTCTGGGGACCTTACCTACTTAAGGACATAGTGTAGAGAAGGTTCAGAGGATTGCAACAAAGATGGTACAGGGATTGCATCACAAGTCCTGTGAGGACAGGCTGAAGGACTTGAATATATACTCTCTGGAGGAGAGGAGGGAGAGAGGGGATATGATAGAGGCACACAAGTACCTTACAGGGAGGAACAGAGTGCAGGAATACACTATTTTCCAGCGAAAAAGATGTTCCAGGACTAGAGGGCATGGGATGAAGCTGGAGGGAGGGTGATTCAGAGGAAACATGAGGAAGAATTTCTTCACAGAAAGGGTGGTGGACAAATAAAACACCCTGCCAGAGGAAGTGGTAGGGGCTGAAACAATCACAGGATTTAAGAATGCATGGGATAGATATGAGGGGAATTCTGGAGGTCAGGGGTAAAGGGCAACAGACTTCTAGAAAAACATAAAGTGAACTTACAAGCTTAAATGGGCAGACTGGGTGGGCCATAGGCCCTTATCTGCCAACAATGTCTATGTATCTATGTATCTATGACCACCTTTATCTGGTGCTCCACCCCATCTTCCTTCTCCTCATCCTTCTCGTTCTCCTTCTCCACTTCAGGCTCCTTGGGACTGTTTAACAAAGTAAACACATAAGCAAACTCACCACTCACAATTTTTTAGCACACTTTCACAGAGAGATGAGACCAAATGGGCTTCCTGATGTTCAATTATGAACCATTTATCAGTTGTTCTGCTGGCTACTGTACTGGCCCACCTCACACCTGCTGCCTCCCATCATGACTTATGCTACTTGAGGGTGTCTCTGCCTACTTATTTTCTTGTGCCATCAACAGGGCCAGCACCTTGTCGAACTTCTCCTCCAACCTCAGAGAAGGAGCAGGAGAACCCACCAGCTGAGGAAACATAACCGCCCCACCCCACCCTCCATGGCAGAGGGGAATTGATAAGCAGCTGTATGGAGGGGACTGGTGGAAGAGGAGTGAGATCCTCTGGCTGTCACACTGACAGGGGTGCAAACAGGGCCAGAGCTGGGAAAGGACAAGCCAACATTAGATTCAGTAGAGCAGGACCTGGCACCAGCATGGGCAATGATGTTGGATGCAGACATGGCAGCTGGAAAGGAGGGGCTAGTATTGGATCCAGAGGATATGAAGCAAGGACTGGCATGGGAAAGGGCACCAGATGCAGACCTAGCAGTGGTCTGAGTGGGGCTGGAAGCAGCAGGTGAGGTGCCAGGAGCAAGACAAATGAGACAGAAGCTGGACCCAGTATCAATCAATCAATCCAAATCTTTATTTATCCAGGTGGACATCATTGAGCAAAGCTCATTTGCAAGATGGACCTGGTTAATACAAGGATATTTACAAATTCAAGTGGACAATAACATTACTTATAAAATGGGCATCAAAAATCCAGAATGCTGATTGGCTAAAACCTAGTTTTAGCCGTGTCCTTATCAGCACGTATTGTGCCAACCGGCACTAATTCAGCTAAGCTGACCACACCACAGAAAAATATCACTGTCCCCAACAGCATCGTTCTAAAAAAATGACCCGCAGCTCGCTGCCACGCTAACCAGATCTACAAGCATTCCTCCCCTAACCTGCAGACTACTCACTGCCATGCTAACCAGATCTACAAGCATTCGTCCCCTAACCTGCAGACTACCCCCTTTTTCTTTCTTGTTTGCCAGCTGAAGAAACCGAAACTGACTGTTGACCTCTCGCTGAATTTGGCACTTCAACAGAACAGAGAAACACCTGTAATTCCTTCCAACTGTGAACCAACACATAAAAACTACATTATTCATCCATCCTTCCTCACAGAAAAAGTTTTTTACGCGACTGCGATGTCTAACGCATTAACGGAAAACCGGAAGTGATACTTCAGTGACGAGTCACGTGATAAATACTCGCCAGCAAACTAATTTTTCAGACAGTAAGCATAAGTCCACAACCATCAGCACACTTAAAAAATGACACACTCAGAATAAAAAGAATAAATAAAGTAATAAATCAGCAAAAGCATGAGTGACCTGGAGATCAACTGCAGAGGCCCTCACCATTACCCTTACTTCACTCGATGATCTGCATCTGAAAGCGAAGCTGTGAAACAAAAAAAAAACACAATAAAATAAATCTAACAACTAAAAAGAACATGGGGGAAGGGTTACAACTTCAAATCCCACCCTGCCAATGAAACACTATTGAAACTCACATAATGAATGGAACTATTTTTTCTAGTATTTCAAATCTTAAAAGTTTTTTTTTTTATACTCTTCAGTCCTCTAATTTTTTTTTCATTATTTTACCATGGAATACTAAGCAGCCCATTTTATAAGCACAATAACACACTCCGAGGTGTGGGTTACGTGCTGATAAGAGCACGCCTAGGGGCATAAGGCACTCGGCGCCAGCGCCTCGTGCGCCGCACCCTAAGCGTGCTATAAACGTAACCACAACTAAATCATAATAAATCTTACCTATAAATAGCATTTACATTTACAGAGTCGGGGTTAACACAAAAGTTACTAGAATAAAACAAGGTAATACAACATCATTCTGGTGACACAACAAACATATGTCGATAATCCCTAGCTCGTTTACAAAATTGCCTGTATATATATATATATATATATATATATATATACAGTATATATACGTATGTGTGTACATAGCAGCAAGGTATAATTGTACAGTATATGTAACAGAAACATAGAAACATAGAATTTGACGGCAGATGAGGACCACTTGGCCCACCCAGTCTGCCCATTTCCATACCTAATGGTTCAGCTGCAGATCCCAGTTAACCAACAGCCTACTTTTTCCTACCCCCACCCCCTAGAATTGCCTTATGACTGTCCCATACATTCTTGAATTCCACCACTATTTTTAACTCCACAACCTCCCTCGGAAGGCCGTTCCATGCATCCACAACCCTCTCTGTGAAAAAATACTTCCTTACATTACCCTGAGCTGTCCCCCCTCTATCTTTAAATTGTGCCCCCTTGTTCTTACACATCTCTTTTCTGAAGATGCTACCCTCCAGGACTTTGTTGATTCCCTTGAGGGTGCCAGAAGTTTCTATCATGTTCCCCCTGTCCTCCTTTCATCAAGGGCATACATATTATGCTCTCTCAGTCTCTCTTCATATGGTTTCTGATGCAGACCCTGCACCATTTTAGTTGCCCTCTTCTGGACTGCTTCCATCCTGTCTATGTCCTTGCGTAGATGAGGTCTCCAAAACTGCACGCAGTACTGCAGATGGGGTCTCACCAACTGTCTGTACAGAGGGATAACCACTTCCCTTTTTCTACTTGTGATGCCCCTCCCTATGCATCCCAGTATCCCCCTGGCTGTCCTTACCAACTTCTCACATTGCTTACCACCTTTAGGTCATCTGATATGACTACCCCTAGGTCCCTTTCCATTTTTGTTGTTGTTAGTACCTCTCCTGCTATTGTGTACTCTTCTCCTGGGTTTTTATTTCCCGGATGCATTAGTTTGCACTTCTTTGCATTGAATCTAAGTTGCTATATGTCTGACCATTCCTCCAACCTTGCCAAGTCCCTTCTTATCCTTTCTACCCCCCCTTGTGTATCAACTCTGTTACAGATCTTTGTGTCATCTGCAAAGAGGCATACCTTTCCCTCAAGACCCTCTGCAATGTTACCTTTAAAGATGTTAAAGAGGACTGGACCCAGTACTGAGCCCTGAGAAACTCCACTAGTAACCCCCCTTTCTTCGGTATGTGTTCCATTCACTATTACCTTCTGTGTCCTATTGTGCAGTCAATTTGCTACCCAGACTACCACCCTGGGACCCACTCCCAGGCTGGCTAACTTGATTATTAATCTTTTGTGCGGGACTGTATCAAATGCCTTGCTAAAGTCCAGGTAGGCCTTATCCACAGCCCCTTCCTGGTCTATTACTTTGGTCACCCAGTCAAAGAAATCAATTAGATTCGTCTGACATGACCTTCCTGCTGTAAACCCATGCTGCTTTGGGTCCTGTGCCCCACTGACCTCTAGATACTCAACAATTCTTTCTTTCAGAAGTGATTCCATCATTTTCCCTACCACTGAGGTCAAACTTACAGGTCTGTAGTTTCCTGTTCTGCCTTGCTACCACTTTTGTGAAGTGGAATCCTATCTGCCCTCCTCCAGTCTTCAGGTACCATCTCATCCTCCCATGATTTGTTAAAAAGTGTGGTCAGTGGTGTCACTAGGTCCTCCCTTAGTTCTTTTAGGATTCTGGGGTTAATCACGTCAGGCCCCATTGCTTTGTCCACCTTGAGTTTTAGGAGTTCTTTCAGGACTCTTTCTTCTGTAAATGGACTGGTGTCAACTCCCCTACCCAGAGTGCTTCTATTGTCTGGTTTAGGTAACTCCTCCTCATCTTCTTTTGTGAATACTGAGCAAAAGAATTCATTCAATATCTCTGCCTTTTCACTGTCTCCCTCTGCCCACCTTCCCTCCCTTTATTAATTTTCACTATCCCTCCCTTAACCTTTCTATGTCCCTAATGTACTTATAAAGGTTTTATCCCCCTTCTTAACTGAGTTGGCTATTTTTTCCTCGGTTTGAGCCTTTGCTATTCTGACTGCCTTACCCACTTCTTTCTGCTTTAATTGATACAGTTCCCTGTCGTGCTCCTTCTGTGATTCCTTATACTTTCTGAATGCAGCCTTTTTCTCCTTAACCTTCCCTGCCACCTCTTTTGAGAACCATAGTGTTGTTTTAATCCGCTTTCTTTTCTTTACTTGTTTCACACAAAGGCATGTTACCTCTATGATGGCAGTTTTGATTTTACTCCATTGTTCTTCCACCCCTCCTTTCTGGCCATTTGCTAGTGCATTCCTCAGGTATTCACCCATTATGCCAAAGTCAGCCCTTCTAAAGTCCAGTATCCTTGTTTTTGTATGGCTTGTCTCCATGGTTGTGTTATTGAAGGCACACTGTGCAGTGGCTGCTTGTTCCCAGATGTCTACTGACTTCTAAATTTGTGATCCTCTCTCCATTTGAGAGTACCAGATCTAATATTGCTCCCTTCTGAGTGAGTTCCAACACTAGCTGTCTAAGGCCTGCCCCCTGCAGGGCATTGAGACTGACCCTGCTCTTGGATGTGGCTGCAGTACATGTCATCCAGTTAACATCTGGCATATTCAGGTCCCCCATCAACAGTATATCCCCCTTTTCAGCCATTTTGAGAATGTCCTCTATCATTTTCTTGTCCATTTCCTCCCCTTGAGACGGGGGTCTGTATACAACTCCTGTGCGGATTGGGATGCCATTCCCTGTCTCCAAGGTGACCCAGAGTGCCTCTTGTCCTCCCCCTTTACTTTTTAGTTCTGTAGCTTTGATACCTTCTCTTATGTAGAGAGCTACTCCACCTCCTCTTTTACCCTCCCTGTCCCTTCTGTAGATTGTGTAGAATATATAAGGGGTGGGGCTATATACCCAACATGTACTCCTTTCCATCCCCCACAGATATATCCATAGGGGGATGGGAAGGGGGTATCTTGCAGTTGTGGACCAACCTGGGGAAGGAGAGCTGTTGAACGTGAGCTATTCGTAAGGAGAAGGAAAAGTGAGATGAGGAGACAAAAGGGTGTAATGGTGAGTGCAATGTGAGGAGTAGGGGTAAAGGGTGAGGAGAATATTGCTATTCATTTGGGTAATGAGTCATTTAGACTAATTTTAAGAGCAGTGTTGGGGAGCGCATAGAAGAATCCCAAGGCAAAGGGAGACGAGGATAACGGGTGGAGAATCGCGGTGTATATGTGTGTTCTAGCTAACTATGTGGGACACATTGGCAGTGTTCCTTAACAAGGCATGAATAAAAGGATTTAAAGGAGGTAATGGTTATGGTAAACTAATTTTCAATATTTTTTGCAGTTTGTTCCACAAAGAGGGCAGCGTGAAACTAATGGCAATCCTTCCGGAGTAAGAGTTAACTTTAGGCACTTTCAATTTGATATGAGTAGCTTCTTAGTGCATATTTACTTATTTTGTTTTGCTGGAGACAGTCTGAGACATACAGCGGTAATTGATTGGATAATGCTCTGAATGTCCATGAGGCAGCATTTCTGTCCCTCCTGAACTGAAGTGAAATCCATCCCACTGTTGCATAGAGGGAACAGTGATGTGTGGTAAACGGGAGTCCTGTAATAAACTTCAAGGCTCTATGGTAGAGTGTATCCAGTTTTGCCAGGTAGGAGCTGTGACAGTGGCTATATAGAAAGTCTGCATAGTCAATGACAGACAGGAAGGTTGCCTGGACCAACCTTAACTTAGGGTCCCTTGTAAGAAAGTGGCTAATCCTAAAGTAAAGACCAAGCCTTTGACGTCTTTTTTTTAGTATGGGTAAGGGAACTGAATCTGGAGTGAGGGGTGCATGCTGCTGGTATTGACTGTGACACCATACTGGAACATTTTGCCCTGTCATCCCCTCACAAAGCTTTTGCTGCCTCTTAGATAGAGGCACCCTGGACATGGTACTTTGAAATGTTCTCCTCAATAATGCCCTCAACTCATCATCAGACATGTTACAAAAATCAGGCATACCTTGTTGAGAAAGTGCTGGAGTCAGAAGTTCCTGTATGGTCTTTTGCGACCTCCATTTCCTGCCCCTTGGGCTGGTGATTGCATCAGTTCGTGTGGGGCTGCTGACACTGGGATCACTCACTCAGGCTGTGGTAATGGCACTCCTGTTGGGTCCACCAGATCAGGTCTGAGTAGGTAGCTCAATACAGCTTCCCACTATGCAGGTCCTTTGGCCTGTACCAGTGCTGGGCATGGGCTCCGCCATTGCAAGTTCTCAAGTGGAAATGATAAGAAGCACACCTATGCACATGACAAAGCTTGTCTGCTGCCTTTGCCTCCACTGCAACTGCATAACAAGGTATACTGTTAGAAGGCATGAATTAGTACAGATGGCTCTGTCCTTGCTACATCTCAGTTTCTTTTCCTCTTTTTTTAATTAACTGGTTATATGTAGGCAGTATTGAAGACATCTCAGTTTAAACAACAAGCAAATTGACCAATTGCTTTCAGTCTTACAATGGACTCTAACATTCCCATAGTAAGCTAAGGCAGATTCACTATGGAATCCTGATATTCAGTTCCTGAACTCCACTAGACTGAGTTTAGGAGATTGAATTTCAGCATCCTGACAGGGACTTACGGCCAATGTGGGGGGGCTTTGCCCTCCACACACCCCTAACTAAAATAACCAACTCTGAGGGGGAGTGGATCTTGGAGTTGGTAAATAAACGTTAAGGGGGAAGAATGGCGGGGATGCAAAAATTGTAGCCACAGCGGGAACAAAACCCGGGTTTAGGCAGCCATGCTGTCCTAGCTGCTCCTAACCCAGCCCTGCACACCATGGGAGCAGCTCGGCCAGCACCTCCTTCCTCTCACTACCCATGTAATGAAACTGTGTTTCACCTGTGCGGAATCTTTCACACATAATTTTGCATGGCGAAATACAATTTTGCCATGCAAAATTTCTCCTGGTATGGGTAATTTGGGATACTGAAGCCAGTCCTGTGATTGTCGGAATTCTGAGCTTCAGTATCCTAACAGGATACCATTTGGGGAATTTATTAAAATCTGGAACATGTGCCTGGGTTATATGTGAAATGAAAATACTCCATTATCCCCTGCCATGAGGCTGCAAGTGGTTTTTGCAATACTTACAGTACTAAGAGCTGAAGGGTCCGAACTAGCACTCTATGCAAGCTCTATCCTGGAGGAGGCTGCCTCTGAGCAGTACCAGATTAATCCACATTTTAGGATATTACAAAAGTGCTAAAAAGAAATTTCAGTAACACAGCATAATTTAAACTTGCTGTAATTTCCATTTGCACTAGTTCATGATCTCTGACATGCCTATAACCTAAAATCACAAGTGTGGCAAAAGATGTATGGGGTAAAATGGATACATTGGCTTATCATCATTTCCATGGTTTATGATTTTTATTTGTCTTTACTGTTCAAGGATGATAAATCTCTCTAGCATCCTTACAACCTACCACGACCCATTTCTGTTTTCTCCCTCCCTAACAAAGGAAATGTGATGAGGCACTCCGGCTGCTTCGCTGTGTGAACTGAAATTATCTTGACCCTGTTGTGGGGGTCAGAGCAGTAAAGCAAAGTGAAAAATGGTGAGACAGGGAAACCTTTTTGTGACCCAGCTGTTAAAACTATGTAACGCCCCCGCCCCACCCCATTTGGGGGCTTACCATGTGTGCCTCCTGGTGCCTCCCACTGTCTCCTGGCATCCCGCTCCTTTGCGGCTCCTTCTGCCACTTTCCCAAGCCCCCCATGTCCCCCTGTTCAATTAAGCCCTGCGAGGCTTGCAAAACAATATGTGAGAGGGCAGAAAGTTCGCAAAACCACCACTCACACGATCATGTTGGTGTCTTGTGCACTAAGACCACCATTGTGGTAGGAAAGCTCTCCCTCTCTCTCTCTCTCTCAGTTCCCAGTGCCCAGCTAAGTTAATATAGGCACCAGGGACACTCAAAGGCAGCAGGAAAAGGTTCTTAATTAAATAAATGGCAACCACCTAAAGCACTGCCTCCAGGGCACCAGAATCAAGGGGCAAAGGGCATAACAGGAAGCACTTCATGAATATTTGTGAGCTACTGTGTGTTTCTGGGGGCATTGTGTTATGGGAGCAGTGGCTCCCTAAGGGTACTAGATATTTACTTGAGAGCGAATTCACTTATGAGAGAACTGTCAGGGCTACAAATTAGTGGTGACATTATTAAATAAAAGTTATACTGCTGGCTGTACCAGAACTCTATGTGTGGGGACACTGTAAACAAACTGCCTAGATTTAAACTATAGCCTCCATTGTTGTGCCATTCGACCAATTGGGAGCCAGTATTGACCAAAAGGGCTTCTGGGGATCTGCCAGTGACTTGTGGGGAATTTACTGGGACAATTTCTAGGTGCCAAAACAATAGCCAATTAAGCTCTGGGGACTATTCAAGACAGGTCTAGCAGCCAATAATATATTTGGAACTCTGCCCCAGACAAAAGAACGGTTCTGGATGAAAAAGGTTAGATTTGGAGAGACAGCCCAAGGGCTAGAGAGTGTGCCTCTGGGGAGTCAGCCAACTCTCAGAGGTCAGGCCTCAGGGCCTAAACTGTGTTCCAGCCGTTAGTCTGTGGGTTCCTATCTATCCAGCCTGAGTACTGTAGCTGCAGCCTGCAGCTGCAGATTATCTGGGTCCATAATTCTGAAAAAGAAGATCAGCCTGCACCCCGCCTGTAAGGACCGCAAAGGACCAAGTTTGTTGTTACATATAAATGTGTGTGAGTTGTTATAAGAGCTGTGCTGCCAATTTATTTAAAAAAAGTCTCATTTTGTATGTTGTCTCGACCTGCTCATGTCATGCTGCTAGCCTGAAGACCAGCATCATTGACAAGGACCACAAGGGACTTCACATCCATCTAAGTCTACAGGTCTTATTTCGTTGGAGAACTGCCTGGTCTGGGGTAGAGTGAGTAATCAATCAGGGTAGCTTCCTGTAACCAGGTTTCAAATGTAATATGTGTCATCTGATTAAAGTGTGGGTTGCTAATTTCTTTTGGACTTAGCCATATGGCTCCAGGTTACAAATTGTGGGATACAGTGCATGCATGTTTCTTTCCATCACAGGGCCCCAACCAGCTGCAATGCTGGCCTACCCTGGGCAATGCTTCAGGCTAGCCTGCACCAACAACTGGGTACCCAGAGTGTGTGTGACTGTGTTAAAAGGACTTTTAAGTGCATGCATCTTAACCTGATTAAATCAGCTTCTAAATCAATCACCAGATTATAGCCCCTTCCTTGTTCATGCCCCCAAATAAATCAGATCTGAATCTTTTTGTGCTTAAACTGGTTGTGGTGTACCTCTGTATAGACAGCGCTGCAAAACTGTTTGTTGTTGTGCCAAACCTTGTTTTACAGGGGGTCTCCGGGGCCAAGTCAGCTGATCCAGCCCTGGTGGTAAGTGTAACAAGTGTGAGGTTGTTATTGCATTCCAGTGTTAACTGCTATTGTGTATCTTCTGAACTGTTTAGGCCACTAGAGAGGAAAGAGGGGGGGTCACAGTGTCCCGGAGGGCTGTACCTAAGGTAGCTACACTACAACAGACCCTGTCCTTGGAGTGGAAACATCTGTTTCTAGTACCCAGGCCCTTTAACTTGCACTTCGTCACGCAGGCAGGGGGAGTATCTCTTGGGGTAGCACCACCTAGGGGTTACAACTGATATCCTGCTACTGAGAATCTAAAATATCCCAAAAGGAAAGACACCTACAGTACCTTCAACATGTATGTAAAAGTACCCAATGAAACAGCAGTGTGACTTACATGGAACTGTCTTTACAGAGCTTACCTGCAGTACTATGCTTTTAGCATGGCTCTTCCAACTTTTGTTATCAAGAAAAAACATGTTAGCTGAAATCAGCTCAGTTTAGCAGAACCAGGGTCGCTGAAATGGGCAGTACCAAGAAAATTATGTGATCCTTGCAGGTTTAACTCCAGCCACAGCCGCTTATGAGTGACTCTGTCCAAAACATATCACATGTACAGTCCTGTCCCGTGTAAAATTGTATCCCAAACAGAATCTCACTAAAATGAAATATCCTCACTAGTTAGGCTATCCTGGTGAAAGGCTGGAACTAATGATTCAATGTAGAGCCCTGTGGGGGGACATGGGAGGGGTCAAGGCCAGAATGGCAGCCGTGGAGGTACCTCAGTTGGAACAAACATAGGAATTCACTGTAAATCCCAGCGAGGGAAACCAGCTGTATCCACCTTTTAGTTTTACTCAGAATAAGTTAACTGGCTAAAAAAGTACATTTGCCATACTGCAGCTCACTTAAGGTAGATCTAGTCTGATGAAATGCGTCAACATTTTGCAATTTGAAACCTCAGTGGCAATACCTGAACCCTGTCCTCCTGTTGCATTTGTACTGCTGCAATATGCCCAAGCCATGAGGGTAAAAGAGAACTATATGCTGAACTGCAAACACAAAAAACAGTTGAAGAATGGGTGCTCACTGCTCTGCTAATCCCACCACCACCACGTGGTGCTCAGTTTCCTAACACTGAATGCCATCTGGTCACATTACTCCCACGCAGTTTTGTTTTACTTGACTGCTTGGGAGAATTACTTTATGGGGACATCATCACTAGTGTAAGCTTTTGCTTAACCTTGAAGCAACCATGAGTTTTGAAACTATCCCTGTGCTGGGAAAGAACCTGTGGAGGCATGAGGTAGGTAAGGACTGTAATTACACAGACAAACCTAGGCGAGTGTTTTAATATATAACCACCTCAGCTGACCGCAATACCATAGCATGGGCTCCCCAACCCTCCGCATGGTGATCAGCACTCTTCTGATGCTGACTTGCACACAACAGCGTCTGCAGAGAAATTTGTGCAAACTGTACATTATGGGGCAACCAGAATAAGCTCACGTGAACAACGCTGGAACAGAATTGTTTAAAACATTCAAAGTGAGTATATTTTCTACACTGACCACTTGTAGGTGTGGTAAGCTGATACAGTACAAATAGAAAGTATTTTCTGGGGCAGGCTAAAATGCTTCTAGCAATCTTTTCCCCTCCTAAGGAGTTTTAATCTAGCATGCCAAAGCACAAAACACTCATATCACCCCCCTCCCAGACTCCCAGTCAGATCTCCCCACCTAGCACCAATGTTAACAGCCTTGTAATGCTGCAGTCTTACCTTTGAAACCAAAAACCAGAGTCCATTGGCAATCTCTGGAGCTTGCTGCTTGAGAGAAAGACACTCTGCTGTAGAAGGACAAGCTGAAAAGAGAGCAAATCCCTTGCAACAGCCTTAAATCGGTGATGCGGAAGCCCTTCCTGCTTAGGTGTCATCTGGGTGTGCACCCACAGACAAACCTCTGCTGCTGCTATACCTTACAGGCTGCTCCAATACCTCGAGAAAGAACTTTTGTTCACCCTAACCCCCAAGTGACAGAGTTTGAATTTAATTTTGATTTGTTTAAATGTTTCTGAAAGATCTTCCTACACCATTATTGGAACTATAGTAGGAATTATACTAGGATTTTTTAGATGAACAGAAAGCTAATGCCCATAATGTCCATCTCCCACATTAGCAGGTTATTTGATGCCCAATGAAGTTAATAAATAATCATCGGGCATCAAATTATTGCATATGTAAAAAAATTTAAACTGCATCATCCACTTCAGGAGAAGAACGACAGTCTTCAATATCTACTGTCTGGGATACACAAGACCTGAGAAATATTTTTAAATATCAGGACTACTTGAGAAGAATGCAGCTACTGATACAGTAACAGATCTTAGAGACTTTGGAGAAGGGGAATTAGTAACTGAAATGGAAACAGAAATGAAGACCACACAGAGGGGCCTTTTGAGAATTTAGGAAAATTACTTTATGCCCTACATCCATTGTTTTGCCCCCCCCCCCCACAACTAATGTATCTATTCTCATATTCCAAAAAGAAGTGCAGCAGATTCTCAAAAAATAAAAGGGAGTGAGTTCATTATAATTGTGATGTTTAGGAAAAGTTGGCTCGAGGAAAAGTTGGCTCTTAACCAATTGTGTAAAGTGCCAGATGTAATAACCAAACACACCAATGAAGGTGGTAATGTCATTATAATTAACGGCTACCTCTTTTTCCCATAGGGAAACCGTGGCGTAATTTGCCGTTATAAAGGAGCGTTTATAATGGCAAACACGTTCACAGTTTCCCCCACTCTGCGCATGTGCCTCCTCGAGCTCCTCAATTCTCAATTGCCGTCTTCTTCCCAACCGCCGACCCAACATGGAAGAAACTGCCATGGACACTCGGCAGTAAGTAACATTTAAAATAAACTTTGATGTACCTCATTTTTACTGGCTCAAGCACCCTCACAATATTTGGGAAAAATGATTAAAACAAAAGTGAAAGCTGACTGCACGCCATGATGTGATCGGACTGCGGCGGCACAGCAGCCTTTTTTATTTTATATAATTGTTGAGGCAAAAAAGAGAAACCCAACAATTATATAAAATAAAATATGGGTCTGGGTGTATAAAAACTCAAATTTACCCACACCCTCAGGGTTTGATGCTATGCATAAACCCCTCGAGCTTCGCTCTCTGGGTTTATGTAGCATCAAACCCCTCGGGTGTGTGTAAATTCTCGTTACACACCCAGACCCATACTTTATTCTCTATATAATGAACAAATCAGATTATGTAGATATGATACAGAATCTGATTAACAATGTTGAAAAATATCATGTGATACCAGGCATCCTCATGATTACTTCAGAGGGAGAAGTTTTTATACAGTGGCCTGGATATTCAGAAATGCACCAAAATCTGGTGCAAGTGCAGTGCAACGCAAATCCGATGTGCCATAACACAACTGGAGCCATATTCAGAGGTTGTGCAGGCCGAACAGCACCAGTGCAACATGGCTGAATATGGCATAGTTGCACCATGGTGCAAACAGAGGTGTGTATGGTGCAAACAGAGGTGCTCCAGAGCAACCATGGTGCAGAGCAGCACAGCAACAGAGGGGGGGCAAAGCACAGAGAAGAGACCCAGGGACAGAGCCATGGAAGCACAGTGACAGGCCACAGGAGGCCTCCACCAGCAGGGCACACACAGGCACCCAGACACTGGACCCCAGAACACAACAGTGGCATAGATAGCAGGTGACAGGAGGTGCCAACGGCCAGTGGAGGGCCACCACGGGAGCCCCCCCACAGGCTGCTGGCCATGCCCCCCCAGACCATAGCAGGCCACACCCAGGACCATACAGCCAATCACACACACACCACACAGGCACATAGGGAGCCCACACAGTGGGCACTGACCATCCGGGTCTCCGGCAGCATGGCAGACCACATGGGGCAGGCTGCACAACTCCAAGCAGAGGACCACAACCCAGTGTGTGGACAGTACCCGACCAATGACCATGGCCATGTGCCAGCACCATGCACACACCCACCACACACCCCTGACTTCCACCCCATGGGCACCCCAATGCACAGCCACCAACCCAGGGGATGGACACCACCACAGTGGGACACACCACAGCACACAGCAGGGAACCACTGAAGCACAACACGTGCTCCCTCTCATGCACACAACACGGACAGACACTGGGCCACTGCAGCATGGCTCCTCATTCCACCTGCAAAGCAGACATAGACACAGGGAGTTATGTCAGGAAATATATATATTTAACACAGCTATGTACAGAAACAGCAGGGGCTGGGGAAGGGTAGGTACAGAGATGGAAGAGGACAGGGAACAGGGACTGTATAATGGGAGGGGGGACTGCAGGGGAAGGTTCAATGGGGGTACAGGGTAAACAGGGGCAACCTTAGCGACGGCCCCATCTGGCCACCCTGGCAAGTCGTCTCTCCCTCCTCTCTACTGCCATCATCCTCCTCATGGCCACCACCACCTCAAGGATGCTCAACACAATGAGCAAGATCTGCCACATCAGCTGGCTCAGCATCATCCTCTGCAGTCTGCGCACTGGACACTGGACACCTATAGCAAGGGACAGGACAGGTGATCAGTGCAGTGGCCCAAGGTACCATGACCACCCACAGTGCGCAATGGGCAGCGAGACCACACAGCCCTGGAGAGCCCATAACGGCCACCCGCAGGGCGGTGGGCCAATGCCAGCCAGCAACATGGTGCACTATGACATTGCACAGAGGTGGTCCCCACTGCACAATGGCCACATGACTGCGCAGTGACAGTCACATGCCACAGTGCACCGGCAGCACCACAGCAACAACAGTGGCAGCCAGGTGTATGCCCACCCCACCAACAGCTGGCACACATGTCCCATGGTTGCGCCACAGTGGCATGCACCACATACAGTGTGACACACACAGCTACCATAGCACATGGCACAGGCAGCCATGCCCACTTCCTCTCCCCCCTTGCCACCCCCAATGTACAGTGTGAAGGACCATGACAGTGCTTACCTGCCCTCTGCGGTCCTGCTGGTGCTGATCCTCCATCATCAGGGTGCACTGCCCAGTCTTGCTCTGCTGCAGCCCTGGCCTGTCTGTGGTCCTCCAGCCCTGGAAATGGAAAGAAGACAGGTGCACATCAGTAAATGACCAAAGCAGCATCCCCCCCAGCCCTCTGTGCAAAGGGTGTGCCCCTGCTCGACAGGTCCTGCACACCAGCATGGCTGCATTGCAACACAAGTGGCAGCTGGTAATGCCACTCCATGATGTGCACAATGACAGTGAACCCCAACGCAGGACATGCCAGGCAGCAAAGCCAACACCACAGTACAGCACCAGGGCAGACATGCCACATGGGATTACTTACCTTGCTGGGGCACTGCAACACGCCTGGCATGTGCCTGAAGCTGCCTCAGCTGGTCAGGGTCCCACCTCATGAGGTCACCATACCGGTGCCTGCACTGTTCTGCAGTCCTGGGCACCCCAGTCCTCTGCTCCACACTGGCAGTGATAGCTTGCCACACAGTGCCCCTGGCCTGCTGCAAGGGCACCTGTTTAAACAGCTGTGGGTAGTGGGGCTCCACACAGGTCACAAGGTTGGCCAGTTCAACATCTGACCAGTTCAGGGCACATCGTCCTCTTCCCTGCACCATTGATCCATATTGGGTTCAGTGGCACAAGTGGTGGCATCAGGCACACGGTGTTCAGTACAGGTGCTGGATGTGCAATGCGTGGCAGACTGAGCAATGCCCACCCATTGTGCAGTGCTGGACATGCACGGTGGGCATGGCAGGGCATTGTCATAGGGTCATGGAGAGGACCCAGAGGGCAGAGGTTAGTGCTTAGCACACAGTGCATATGATCGCGATAGGGAACACGCCATCATGCACGAAGTGCACATTGCCGGCCATGTGTAGCTTGCTCAGTGCCAATACATCACTCTGTTCATGCATCTTATGTGATTGACACCATGATAGTTGCAGGCCTGAGCACCCCACATGCATGGGCATTGTGCTGCCACTTGTTCCGGCGCAATACCATTGTGCAAGGCACAATATCTCGATATTCAGATGCTGCATGCAAATGAGCTCATCAGCCAATGTGTGGTGCAGTGGGGTGCATTAGCATGTCATTACTGTTGCACACTACCTCATTTGCATGTGTTGCGCTTGATAAGTGCCACGGAACAACACAGGCCATGGACAGGTATTGCAACCTTGATAGGTAAGTGGTGGATGCCGCTGCAGCACACTAGGAGAAGACAGCACTGCAGGGTGGGACAGACCAGGGAGATGCTGCCACTGACACACATGTCCACAGGAGGCAACATGTCAGCACAATAGGAGGGTGAGAAGTGGGGGTCTGCACTGAAGCACAGGCCCAACTTCACTAAGGATGAAACAGATGCCCTGTTTGAGGCCTACCTTGACAGAGATGCCCTGTTGAGCGGTACCACAGGCACACCACAGGCCAGGGCTGGTGCATAGGAGGAGGTGGCAATGTATGTGAACCAGCACAGCAGCCATCAGTGGTCCATGCAGGTGTGCCAGAAAAAGGTTGGGACTGACAGGGGGTGGATTAAGGAGAAGGTGGCAGACATCAGAGCATCCCATAATGCCACCAGTGGAGGGCCGGTGGATGCACCTACACTGACGCTAACAGAGGAGTTGGTGGCAGCCACCATGCACCACACTACGGTGGAGGGTGTGCCTGTAGGAGGCTTCCAGATGGGTGGAAGCCCATCACTGCATGGTATGTATGTCAGACACGCACAGCTGGTGGCCTGGATTGTGCGTACATGGGCATGCTCGTATGCATGCAGCCATCATGCATGTCATGTGCATGTGTGTGCACCCACGTGCATGCCATGCTGCAGGACACATGCAGCAGCAGTGTACGGGGGGCACATGTGGGCATTGCATCACTGACATGCCATTCTTCTCTTGCAGCACCAGCACGCCTCCGTGCAGAGGATGGGGTGCCAGCAGCAGCAGCAGCACCCATGGACGTGGGTACAGCGCTGGAGGATGAGCTGTCTACATCCACAGGCATCTGGGGGCCCGACATGCTGCAGCTCAGCACCATGGTGCCTGTGGATGTCCTAGACCTAGGGCCGGATGAGGCCCTAGATGTGATCCTGCAGGATGCCAACCTTGGTGTCCTGTGTGCAGAGACACAGATCAGGGAGGGGTCCGACTCCGACGACGACTAGTCACAGCTCCTGGACAACATGGGTGACACTGTGGGTGGGTCAACCCTCCTGGCATTATAGTCAGGTACCATGCCCAGTGCTATGCCCATTGGCTGAACAGCTGCCTGCCACCACTGCGGGTGCGCCAGTGTCTGTTGCCATGGATGTGACTACGGTGGTGGTGCAGCCACGCAGGCACAGGGTGTCGTACAGTGACCGGATGGGCAATGGCAGCAGGCTGCATGTGCCACCGGGCAACCAGCCACAGGGTCCGCCACTGGTGCGCCTGCTGTGCCCATTCCCCCTGCAGACTCCACTGTGCAGTGTCCACCAGAGAGGGGGTTTGTGCAGCATGGCAGGTCACCACCAGAGGACCGGCATCCCGCCCGGGTGCCCCAGGATGCCGACCACCTGGCTGAGCACACCTGGCTGCTGCGGGCATCTGTTCAGCAACAGGTGCTGCTCGCCAGTGGGGTGTGTGCACTGCGAGCAGAGGAGCACCAGTTAGCCAAGCAACAGGAAAGGGGGCACTGCACAGATTCTGGAGGGGGATGCAATGCATGCAGGAGGCCATGACTGCATCCTTGGATTGCATTGCCAGTGCGATTATGGATGGCTTTGCATTGCTGGCTGCCACAGGGCGTGGCCATGCACAGATGACCCCTGCAGTGCGCTGTACACCCCATGGACCCAGTGTCAGGTGACCCCAATACAGTCAACACTGGGCTCTGATGTAGGCATCCCAGGCATGCCCAGGGCTGTCCTGTTTGGGGGCCTGCACACCCCCGCGAGGACGCAGTCACGGTCCTGCGCTTCCACCCCTGGGGGGCTGTTGCACACCACCCCTGGCTGATGCACAGCCTGTGGCTGCCAATCAGCCCTGGAGCAGCCACCCCCATAGCCATGGTGGCCATGGTACTGTGCAGTGGCCCTGATCTGTGGGCTGCCCTGATAGCAGTCTGCAGCTGCTGCCCTGTGTGCACATGGGTGGTGTGTATGTGCCTTACCACTGGTGGGGTGCCTATGTGTCATGCCACATGCTGCCTGTGTGTGTATATGCCTGGCCCCCTGGACCATGTGGTGTGGGCGTGATGAGGGCAGTCTAGCACCAGTTGCACCTGTGCACCTGTGCAATGCATCTGATCCATGCCACATTCCAATGCCTGGGTGGGTGGGTGCGTGTGTGTGTGTTGCTGTGTGTGGATGTGTGTCACTGTCTCCCCCACCCCTGCATCACACCTCTATGTGTGCATGCCCCATGCCATGCATGTCTCTGCATGAGTGCTGTACCTGTCTGTGTGGCCCATGCATGTGTATTGCACCAATTACCTGTGTTCACTGTAGTGCTCCTGTGTGGCGGTGTCACGGTGGCATTGAGCCTGCTGCAGCAGTCGGGGGTCCCTTCACCTAGGGGGTGGCTGTCCACCATCCTCCATCCCATTGCCTCCATCGTCCCCACTAATGTTGCCCTCATCAGCCTCAACAGCTATCCCACGGTCAATGGCCATGTTGTGCAGTATGCAGCAGGCTAGGAATAGGCCACAGGCTTTTGAGGGGCTGTACTGTAGGGCACCACCTGACCTGTCTAGGCAATGGAACCATGCCTTCAGCATGCCAAAGATGTGCTTGATAATGTTGTGCAAGCTGGTGTGTGCCTCGTTGTACCATTCCTCTGCTGGGGATGACGGGCACTGGTAGGGGGTGAGCAGCCAGGGACTCAGTGGGTATGCGCTGTCAGCTGTGTGAAGAATGATATGGTTAGCCCTCTGCTATGCTGTGCTGCACCCCTTGCCTGTCCCCATCCCCAGGCCTGCTCTGCTGATCGCACCTTGTCCATGCCATACTCACCCACTAGGTGGCCTGTGGGGATGTCCCCATGTTCAAATCTCTGGCACAGCACAGCACAGAGCTGTGCCAGATGAATGCATCATGTGCACTCCCAGGGGATTTGGCGCAGACATTGGTGATGTGCCCGGTGGCATCGCACACCACCTGGCAGTTGATGTTCGGGCTCCCCTTCCTGTTGATATACATCAGTCCCTGAGGGCCAGGTGGCATGTGGATACCCAAGTGGGTGCAGTCAATGGCTCCAATCACACCAGGCATGCGTGCCACCCTGTGGAAGTCCTCCATAATTGCTGTGCGCTCTGCCTGTGTGCTGGGGATATGGATGAATTCCGAAGCACGTGGCAGCAGAGCGTTGAAGAACTGTGTGAGGAGGTGGGACATGGCTGATTGGGTGATGCCCGTGGTGTCCCCTGTTGGTCTTTGGGAGGTGCCTGTGGTGAGCAGGCACATGACTGCGGTCACCTTTGTCTCCACAGACATGGCGTGGTTCCGTCTGGTGGGTGCCTGCATCTCCTCACCTGCACAGCTCACAGAGCTGCCTCAGAATGGTCCTATTCAGGTGTTACTGGCCCACAATCTCAATGTCACTATAGTTCTCATAGGTGATGCGGACAGGGTACCACCTGTGTTGGGCATACCACCAACGGGTCCTTCATCGGACACGTAGCTGTTCCTCCTGCCCCCTCACACCCCTCATTACCACCTCCATTAAGAAGGGCGCACTTTCCATGGCTCCTGCTGTCCACTGTCCCCCTGGGCGGTTGGCTGCTGGCTGTGTGCCACCTTGGTACACAGGTGTCTTGTGTATATGTGTGTGTGTGTGTGTGTGTGTGTCTGTCTCTCTCTCTCTCTCTCTGCCCTCTCATCCTGTCCCATGCCACCTCTCTGTCCCTCTCCCTCTGTGTCTGGTCTTAAGTCTGTCTGTCTGTCTGTCTGTCTCTATCCCTCCCTCTCACTCTCACTCCTGGCACAACTGCTGTCTGTGTATTTGTGACCTGTTTTTATAGGAACAAGTCTGGTCAGTGCAACTTTGATTTGCTCCATACTTGCGCCATGGTTTCACGGTTGAATATGCCATTGCGCTGGATATTCATGGGAACGCCCCCTGCACTTGCACCACATACATTATAGTTACGCATTGGTGCAATGGATTTTTTGCTGTGCAACGGCTCCCACTGAATATGGCTTCTCTGCACAATTCCATACTTGCGCTGGTGCAACTAAGTTGTGCCATGCACAACTGCTCTGAATATCTGGGCCTGTAGCTTCTAGAGGCATCCAGTTATGTTGGGGATATCACTAAAAATTAATTCATATATATCTGGACACCACAGCTCACCACACCAACATTCTGTGCTCTAGTAAAAGTCCATAAAAGTGTTTAGAAACTGCTAGGTCGACCCATGGTCTCTGGGGTGTGATCTCTAGCAGCTGAACTGTCACATTTTGTAGATTTATTCTTGCAACAAGGGGTTTTACAACTGAGATCCCATCTCAGAGACATTTTGAACCTGTTATTTTAACTAAAGGACTTTGTGTGAAATCCAGAATATACTGTTTATGGATCTCAATGGATGTGGTGTGATTATATAATATATACAATGATTTGCCATGAAGATGGTGGGCCTACTTGATGGTTTTTTTTTTTCCAGAGGTAATAGAAGCATTCTCAGTCATTTTCTTGTTAATGGTATAAATTTAACCCTGAGGCATAATGCATTTAAAATTGTAGGTGAACATTGTATCCAAAACTGTAACAATGAGGGGGATCCTGTTTGGCTCATTCTAAGAAAATGTGTTTCTCGGCTTATGTGAATAGGAAACTATTTCTGCAGAAGACATTCCAATTGCAGATGACAGTGTCATGAGGTTATCACTTCATTGATGACATTATCTGCATGTGGAAAGGCAATGTCACCAGATTTCAGAAGTTTGTGGATTGGTTAAATTGAAATCCAGTTAACATATGTTTTACTTCCAAAATGAAGAGATAATAAATTGATTTCTTGGTTATAACACTTATGGGTATTCCACATGAGAAGGTGAACAAGAAAGGGTTAAGAAAACCCACAGCAACAATTGCTGTGTTTTGGGCTGACAGTGCCCATCCACTTACTCTTAAATATTCCATACCATTTAGCCAGGTCTCCATGTCAGAGAAACTGTAGCAGGGTGCACGATTATTATGCCGGAACTGATTTGGGAGCCAGATTTAGAGAACTGAGGTATAAAAAATGATATTCTAACAGATAAAAATGAGAAGCTTTTGGAACTTAACACAGAAGAATTGATTGAGTCAGAGAAAGGTGATTCTGTTGACATGCTCACAGTAACCTTTTCAACAGAATACATTTCAGTGATGGGCAAGATAGGCTCTGTGACATACTGTAACTGGAATATTTTATGTGACAATATTTTAAGGGAACATCTCAGGGATAATCCTTAAGTAACATTTAAAAAGTCACCTAATATTAGGGACAAAATTGTTCACAGTAGGTTTGAAGAGCATATACTGTAAGTTCAAACATTTGGCTACCATCACTACTAAGGGGTTTCTTTCAGTGTAAGTGCTGTAATGTCTGCCAGTATAGCAAGACTCTGCAAGCATCTTGTTAATGAACAAAACTTTTAAATACAGCAGTTTATGAACTGAGGTGTATCATTTGTAGTACATATACTGCCTGATGTGCTCCTGTAATAAATTACATGTTGGAAGAACAATTCACCCACTGAAGCAGCAGGTACAGGAGCACATTGGGAGTATAATAAAGGCAAAAGAGGACATACAAACTGGCTCCCATTTTGAAAACGATTTTAACTCAGATCCTAAATTGACTGCAGTGATGAGACTTGAAAATGTTATGTAGCTCCTGGGGGGATCATTTGCAGAAATTGCTGCAAAGGGAGACCCAACAGAGCTTCCATTTCAAAAGTTTGAAGCCCTTGGTGCTGAATGGGGAAACAGACTTTTAGCCTTTTCTGTAATGAGAATGAGAATATGGAGCTTAAAACTAAAATTAAATAATTCAAGAAAACATTAATATGCTGGTGCTGGTCATCAATACAAAATGTTCTTTTCTGTGTCTGAATTAAGTGCCTGAAAGTTGCTGCATTGAAAGCACTGGAACCTGATGTTCTTTGCTTATCCACACCAGGCACAGCATGGGTGATTACAGTGCAAGCTTCTTCATACCATCCCACCAATGTGCCTCAACCATACTATGGAGAGACAACCACATAGGTGAGAGGATAGTTCGGACTCCTTGCCAATTCGATCCTTGGCCTCTCATGGGAGACTGTCAACAAGGGTGCCAGGTCATGAAAAATTATCTTCCATGGCAATGTTCCCATAAACCTTTACCTCATTATGGTAGTGATACACCAAACAACCCTTTTGTCTTCAGGGACCCTACAGAAAATGAGATGAAGAAAATGCATATTTTTTTGTGACTAGTGAATAAAAATTATTTTTTCTCACATACTACATATGGTAAGGAGCATTTTATTTGGTTGCACATGGATAGGTGCTAGAAGATCTCAGACAGCATTTAATGGAGAACTACACTGAATCCATAAGTCAGTTTTCACAGATGAAGCTGTTTTTTTCAAATACTGGTTCAAATTCTGTTACTGTTGTAGCTATTGAAGCTTTTTAGTTATCTTAGTGGGTTTTTTGATTTACATGCTGCTGGTAAGAACCATTTTAGAAATGTATGTCCCTGTTCTACTCTTCTATTGTTGGCACAATGCATTTATGTTCTACTATAGAACTTTGAGTTTGTTTGGGACATAAACTGCATCATGCAGTTCTAAAATGGTACTGGTCACTAGACTGTAAAACAGAAATACCTAGAAACATAGAAACATAGACTTTGATGGCAGATAAGGACCGCTTGGCCCATCTAGTCTGCCCATTTCCCTACCTACAGGATAGGCCACAGATCCTAGTTAACCAACAACCTATTTCTTCCTACCCCCCACAAGAATTGCCTTATGTCTGTCCGATGCATTCTTGAATTCTCCCACAGTTTTAGACCCCACAACCTCCTCAGGAAGGCTGTTCCATGCATCCACTACCCTCTCTGTGAAATAATACTTCCTCCATTGCCCTAGAACAGCCCTCCTCTATCTTTAAATTGTGTCCCTTGTTCTTGCACATCTCTTTTTCTGAAAGATGCTACGTCTTGGACTTTGTTGATTCCACTGAGGTACTTAAAAGTTTCTATCATGTCCCTCCTCTCCCTTCTTTCCTCAAGGGTATACATATTAAGCTCCTTTAGTCTCTCCTCATATGGCTTCTCTTGCAGACCCTGCACCATTTTAGTTGCCCCCCTCTGGACTGCCTCTATCCTGTCTATGTTCTTGCGGAGATGGGGTCTCCAGAACTGGACGCAGTACTCCAGATGGGGTATCATCAACTGTCTGTACAGAGGGATAACAACTTCCTGTTTTCTGCTGCTGATGCCTTTCCATATGCATCCCACTATACCCCCAGCCCTCCCTACTGCCTTCTCACATTACTTGCTAACCTTAAGGTCATCTGATATGATTACCCCCAGGTCCCTTTCCTTTTTTGTTGTTGTTACTACCTCCCCCCATTGTGTATTCTTCTCCTGTGTTCTTGTTTTCCAGGTGCATTATTTTGCACTTCTTTGCATTGAATCCTAGCTGCCATACTTCTGACCATTCCTCCAACCTTGCCAAGTCCCTTCTCATCCTTTCCACGCCTCCTTGCGTATCAACTCTGTTGCAGATCTTTGTGTCATCTGTAAAGAGGCATACTTTTCCTTCCAGTCCCTCTGCAATGTCACTTATGAAGACATTAAAAAGGACTGGACCCAATACTGAACCCTGCGGTACCCCACTAGTAACCCCTCTTTCTTCAGAGTGGACTCCTTTACAATTACCTTCTGTGTCCTGTTGTCCAGCCAATGTTTACCCAGGCTACCACCCTGGGACCCACTCCCAGGCTGGTTAATTTGACTATTAATCTTTGTGTGGGACTGTGTCAAATGCCTTGCTAAAGTCTAGGTAGGCCATGTCCACAGCCCCTCCCTGGTCTACTACTTTGGTCACCCAGTCAAAGAAATCTATTAGATTCATCTGACATGACCTTCCTGCTGTGAACCCATGCTGCCTTGGGTCCTGTCCCCACTGGCCTCTAGGTACTCAACTATTCTTTCCTTGAGAGTGACTCCATCACTTTCCCTACACAGAGGTCAAAACTGACAGGTCTGTAGTTTCCTTCCTCTGTCTTGCTCCCACTTTTGTGAAGGGGAATCACATCCACCTTCCTCCAGTCCTTGGGTACCACACCATCCTCCCATGATTTATTAAAAAGAGTATCCAGTGGTTTCACTAGTTCCCCCCTTAATTCTTTTAGAATTCTGGGGTGAATTCCATCAGGCCCCATTGCTTTGACCAACTTCAGTTTTAGGAGTTCTTTCAGAACCCTTTCTTCTGTGAAAGGACTGGAATCAGCCCCCCTATCAAGACTGCTTCTGTTAATTGGATTAGGCACTTCCCCCTCCTCTTTTGTGAATACTGAGCAGAAATATTCATTCAGTATCCCTGCTTTTTCATTGTCTCCCTCTGCCAACCCACCGTTCATTCTATTCAGCCTCACTATCCCTCCCTTTGTCTTTCTAAGGTCGCTGATGTACCTATAAAAGGTTTTATCCCCCTTCTTAACCGAGTTGGCTATCTTTTCCTCAGTTTGGGCCTTTGCTATTCTGACTTCCCTCCCTGCTTCCTTCTGCCTTAACTGGTACAGCTCTCTGTCCTGCTCCTTCTGTGTTTTCTTATACTTCCGGAATGCTATCTTTTTCTTCCTCACTTTCACAGCCACTTCTTTTGAGAACCATAGTGGCTTTTTCTTTCATTTTGATTTGTTTATTTGCTTCACACAAAGGCTTGTTGCCTCTGTGATGGCAGTTTTGATGATTCCCCATTGTTGCTCCACTCCTCCTTCTAGCCTGTTTGCTAGTGCTTTTCTGAGGCACTCTCCCATCTTGCCAAAGTCAGTCCTCCTGAAGTCCAGTACCCTCACTTTTGTATGGCTTGACTCTGTAGCTGAGTTTAACGTGAACCACACTGTTTGATGGTCACTTGTTCCCAGATGGCAATCCACTTCTAGATCTGAGATCCTCTCACTGCCCCCATTTGAGAGTACGAGGTCTAAGATGGCTCCCTCACGAGTGGGTTCCGAAACTAGCTGTCTGAGGCCTGCCACCTGTAGGACATCAAGAATGACCCTGCTCTTGGATGTGGCTGCAGCAAATGTGCTCCAGTTAACATCTGGCATATTCAGGTATCCCATCAACAGTATCTCCCCTTTCTCTGCCATTCTAAGAATGCCTTCTATCATATCCTTCTTCATTCCCTCCCCCTGACATGGGGGTCTGTACACAACCCTTGTGTGGATTGTGGTGCCCTTTCCAGTCTCCAAAGTGTCCCACAGTGCCTCCTCTCCTCCCTGTTTACTCTTTTGTTCAGTTGCTTTTATCCCTTCCTTTACATAGAGAGCTATTCATCTCCCTCTTCTCCCCTGCCTGTCTCTCCTGTAGGTTATGTAGCCTGGTATGTTAACATCCCAGTCATGGTTCTCTGTGTACCATGTTTCTGTGACTGCTACAATATCCAGGCATCCCTCTTCCATCAAGGCCACCAGCTCAGGGGCTTGTTGCCCAGACTTCTGAGCATTGGTACTCATTACCCTCCATTTCCTGATGGCTTTACTCCTTTTGCCCCATCCCTGTCCTTCTTGCCTTTGTCACTTTCTCCATTTGCCCGCCCTTCTCCCTATCGACACATCTATGTTGGTGTTTACGCACTTACTACCATGATTTTTGGGGGGTTAGATTTCCTGCTCATTTCAGTGCCTCCCCCTGGCTAGTTTAAATGCTTCCCAATGAAGCATTTAAACCTATCACCTATGATCCTGGTTCCCTCCTGGACAGATGCAGCCCATCATGCCAGTATTGGCTTGCATCATTCAGGTGGTCCCCAGTCCCCAATGAAGCCAGATCCCTGAGCTCCACACCAGTTTTTCAACCACTGATTGAATCCCATGGTGCAGAACACCCTAGCCTCTCCTACGCCATAGATGGGCAGCACCTCCGAGAAGGTTACCGTACATGCTACTTGTCTAAGGCCCTCCCAATTCCACAAACTCTTCCTGCACTTCTCTAATCCCTTTCTAGCCAGGTCATTTGTCCCTAGATGGACAATGACATCCAGCTCCCTCCCCTGTGCAGCTGCTCCAGCAATCCTGAGGATTCGCTCCCTGTCCCTCCAAGCCATGGCGCCAGGCAGGCACCTTACCTCCCTCTCCCCTTCCTCCCCCAGTTCTACCTTCCTAACAATGGAGTCCCCCACCAGGAGTTGTTTCCTTCCCCTGTGGGGTCCCCTCCCACCCTCCTGTGGGTCTCCTTTGTGGAGGTTCCCAACAACCTCCTTGGTCTCCACTGCGGGTGCCTCCATAGAGGAACCACACTTTGCCAGAATGGCATAGGAACTGTGGAGAGGTACAACTGGATGGATGAGCCTCTGTTCCACCACCCTCACCCTGCCTGAGCCCACTGTGGTCCAACCACTTCTCTTTCCTGGCAACTTCTGAGGCAACGGCAGTGGCACTGGTGGTCCCTGGATGGAAGAGGAGGTCCCACAAATCCTGGCCAACTCAGCCAGGAGATGAGCAACCTCCTCCCTCAGCCCAGAGAAGTGCCTGCAGATGGGACAACACCGCATCCTCCAGAATGTCTCCCGGAAGACTGCTGCTCCACAGCCACTGCACTGCACCACTCCTATCATGTCTTATTTCTGGCCCCTTAATTATTTGCAATCCTTACTCTTTCCTCTTTTTTTCTCTCTCTCCTTACTTTCTGCCTGTGTGCCCTTTAAGCTCCTGATTGTCCTGTTCTGAGACAAGAATATCCTATATTTCTCAGTAGACCCCTTACTTGCTCAGAGGCAGACCTCCAGCAGCTAGAGGGCCAGAGAGCTACTCTTGCCCTTCTAGGATGGTGGGTCTTTGGTGGCTCTGTTATCACTCACTTCCTGCTCCCAAACAGGAAGTTCCTGTTGTTAGTCAAATCCTGTGCCAATAAAAGTAGAACTAGCTTTGGGTGGGAGGGTGGAGGGGAGGGAAGGAGGGCAATATAGTCCCAGCAGAGAAGTCCAGTCACACAGCAGTCCTTTCTCCTGGTGTCTTCTGCCAAGCTACTAGCAGATTCTTTCTAAGGCAGTCTTTAAATGTAGCTTCCTTCTAGCTAAACCACCCCCCACTTACTAGATCTTTCTACAAGTAATTTAAACCTCACAGCTATCAAGTCCTTTCAATCACCTGAGATTTACACCTAGATAACTGTTCAGATAACCATTCAGTTCAGTTAATTCAGACAAACACACTTTTTGTTTTGTTTGTTAGTTTTTTTAACCTAAATAAAAGGTCCAAGTACAAGAGTTCTACTTCTTTAGTCCCAGCAGAGAAGTCCAGTCACACAGCAGTCCTTTCTCCTGGTGTCTTCTGCCAAACTACTAGCAGACTCTTGCTAAGGCAGTCTTTAAATGTAGCTTCCTTCTAGCTAAGCCACTCCCCCTACTTACTAGATCTTTCTACAAGTAATTTAAACCTCACAGCTATCAAGTCCTTTCAATCACCTGAGATTTACACCTAGATAACTGTTCAGATAACCATTCAGTTCAGTTAACTCAGACAAACACACACTTTTTTTGTTTTGTTTGTTAGTTTTTTTACCCTAAATTAAAGGTCCAAGTACAAGAGTTCTACTTCTTTAGTCCCAGCAGAGAAGTCCAGTCACACAGCAGTCCTTTCTCCTGGTGTCTTCTGCCAAGCTACTAGCAGACTCTTTCTAAGGCAGTCTTTAAATGTAGCTTCCTTCTAGCTAAACCACTCCCCCTACTTACTAGATCTTTCTACAAGTAATTTAAACCTCACAGCTATCAAGTCCTTTCAATCACCTGAGATTTACACCTAGATAACTGTTCAGATAATCATTCAGTTCAGTAAACTCAGACAAACACACACTTTTTTTGTTTTGTTTGTTAGTTGTTTTACCCTAAATTAAAGGTCCAAATACAAGAGTTCTACTTCTTTAGTCCCAGCAGAGAAGTCCAGTCACACAGCAGTCCTTTCTCCTGGTGTCTTCTGCCAAGCTACTAGCAGACTCTTGCTAAGGCAGTCTTTAAATGTCGCTTCCTTCTAGCTAAGCCACTCCCCCTACTTACTAGATCTTTCTACAAGTAATTTACACCTCACAGCTATCAAGTCCTTTCAATCACCTGAGATTTACACCTAGATAACTGTTCAGATAACCATTCAGTTCAGTTAACTCAGACAAACACGCACTTTTTTTTTGTTTTGTTTGTTAGTTTTTTTTTACCCTAAATTAAAGGTCCAAGTACAAGAGTTCTACTTCTTTAGTCCCAGCAGAGAAGTCCAGTCACACAGCAGTCCTTTCTCCTGGTGTCTTCTGCCAAGGCCTGTGTAGATGAAACAATAGCAGAATTTTAACCAGTACTTAAAAAAAAACAGCTCCTATTGGGGAAAAAAGACTTACAGGTTCAGGTCAGTTCTCATTTAAGATGTGATAAGACTTAAATGTATAACTTTATTAGCAGTAATGTTTACGTCTTTTCTCCTTTCATGTGAATTATATCAAGGGAAACAGTTTGACTAAATAGATCCAGTTACAGAATTACTGGCTTTCTGCGACGATCTGTGACAAAACAGGTCCCAGTATAAACATTCTGAATGGAATCAGAACAGTCAAGATATCTACATAAAGTTAGGATCCAAGTTCTATAGGACTGAATTGTTTAAATAGGTCTTTTGAACTAATATTTAACATGTTAGTGTGTGACTATTACCTTTCATTCATGTCTCTTTGCTTCAATTTTAATATGAAACATTTCACTAGGACATGTTTAATCTTTGTGAAGACACCTTGGGGAACGTATCATGGGGCAGTACTATATGCTGTATTTTGGATATAATGGAAGTGATTAATTTAGATCACACTTTCAGCTGCCTTAATAATGTGTTGCCAATAATTTAAAATGGTGACTGTGGTATGTACATGGGGTTATACAATAGGTGACTATGGCAACAGCAGTGTATTTAACTGCCACTTTTGCCACTAGACCTCAGTTGTGTGATGAAGCTCTTCACAAGCAAAGCACAGGGGTAGTGGTGGCAACTATCTGTGCGTGGAGGAAAACTCTTTTTTTACTAATAATGTGCATATGTGAATTTGCACTGTTGCTATTATTTTTTTTGAAGCACATTACTGCAAGGCACTTTTACTGCTAAGTGCTTTAATGCTGTAATATGATCATCAGCTGAATTTATTATAGTAAATGAACTTGGAACACATTTCCACATCAACTGCATTTTTTGTTCATCTCCTGACAGACACTTTTGTTTTATATACAGTTTGCCCACCCGGAGTGCATGCTTACTTTCTTTGTATCTCTGTTCAATTACTTGGGATCTAGGTAGAAGACTTGGTTTGCTGGCCAAGGCACCTAGCTTCACCTGAGCTCTTTCCTTCTAAGACTGCTTGAAAGGCAGAGTAGAGAAACTTTCCAGAGCAAGGGAGAAGGATTAAGGCTTAGTTTGGCTAAGCAGATTTACTGTGTGGTGGTGTTTTTATTTTCTACTCACAGGGATTGCTACTGTTTGTTGCTAACATTTCATTGCTTTATTTTTTCTCTGATTCAAATTGTTGTTGCCGGTATACCTTCTTCTGCATTATTACAAGGTGTGCCTACAGGTGTGTGCTAACAGATTACTGCTGTAATCTTATGATTCAAATTGTCTTTTGCAAGGTATATCTTCTGTTACTGCTTTATTTTCTCTGGAGCAAAGTGTTTCTTACAGGGTATATCTTCTCTGAAATTATTACAGGTGGTGCTTTACAGGTTTTACAGTTTTATCTAACATTAGGATAAGCTTTCAGGGTTACTGCATTTGTTGTTGACTGATTGTTTCTGCTCTTACCTCCTTGTTCTTTCGTCTGTGGTTCTTCTTTTTAGGCAGGGGAAGGGCCCAGCCACCCACCCCATCCCCAACCACCCCACGCTACACTCCTTTTATAGGGTAGACAGTTGTGACATTTCCTGTGGCAGAGCATGAAGGGGCGGATCAGTGGGGCCTCCACAAGGTGATCTCATTTACAGGGGCACTAGTAATTTAACTTGTTATAACAAGTTAAACAAAGCAAAATTAAACCATTACTTGCATTTTTTTCCTTTTTTTTCCCTTCTAATTACTCTGACTAGGTTACAAACCCAGCAACTTATTTGGAATGGATTTCATTAACTGCAGGTACTGTGGAACAATTTTCAGAAGGACAGTCTTACAGGATTTAGGACACTGTCCTACATGCTGGGCCTTTGGAGATCTTAGGGCTCAGCTCCGGGCAGCATGGGCAGAGATTGCATGCATCAAATTTCATATTGAAGAGGAAATACATTATAAGAACCACCCACCATTTCCCAAGCATCCAACAGAAAAACCTCAACCGCAGAGGGTAGGTGGTCCAGGAGGTTGGCAGGTGGTTAGGAGGAGCAAATCAGGTGCCCCATCACTCTCTGCTCTCCACCACATTGCCTCCAAAAACCATATAAACACTACAAACAGGTATCTGCCTCTATCTCTGAAATCAAATAAAGAGGCAGAAGACACTGCAGAGCAGGACACTGCGGCACAGGAGCTAGCACAACAAAACTCACCGAAATCAGGAACCAAAACAAAACAAGCACAAAGGAAATCCAAAAAACTTCTGATCATAGGAGACTCCATGATTCGGGGAGTTGATACCCATCTCCAGCCAGGGGTGATGGTCAGATGTCTCCCAGGTACATCAGCATGGAGAGACACTGACCGCATTGCTAAAATTGTTCACAAAGCAGGAGAAAACATTGATGTCCTAGTACATATAGGGACTAATGATCTCACCAGCCGGTCAGTTGTGGAGACCAAGGAACACCTGACTAGGCTGGGTGACAAACTATCATCTATTTCGTCGGCATCTCCTTCTCTGAGATCCTGCCAGTCTGGGAGAGGGGAGCAGATGGACAGAAGGTCAGAGAAGGGGAGATAGGGGAGCTAAACACGTGGCTCAAGGACTGGTGCCAGGAAAAGGACACAGATTTGTAGGGAACTGGCAACAGTTCTGGGAGCGAAAGTTCTTTAAATTTGATGGACTGCATCTGACTAAAGAGGAGTCAGTGCATTGGGGCAGAAGTTTGACATCTTTGCAGAATATTTAAACTAGCAAATGGGGAGGGGTGCAGCACCCCATACGTCGAATGGAAGAACACCCCTCCCCTCAGCTAGTGGTCAAACAGGAATTCAGCGTGTTTGCCGTTCATTTGCATCACCAGGTAAGAAAAGGTTTGTCTCCCATACGATGCACAGGGTAATGCCAAACTTCACCCAACAACTAACACACCAAAATCTGGCCAATGGAAAATCATGTACACAAATGCTCACAGCCTGGGAATAAGATCCCAGACCTGCAGGCAATAATGTCAGAGGCTAAACTGGACATAGTAGCAATTAGTGAGACGTGGTTTACAGTAACCACACTTGGAGACTTCAGTACCTGGCTATGTATTGTTCAGAAGAGACCGAGGTGCAAAAGGGGAGGAGGGCCCTGTATGTTAATGAAAATATCAAAGCTACAGAAATTCAGAATACACATAAGGAGCCAGAAGAACTGTGGGTCACCCTGGAAACAGGAAATGGGACAGCCATAAGAACTGGGGTTGCCTACAGGCCCCCAGACCAGAGGGAGGACATAGACACATTACTGTTAGAAGATATACAAAACATGACAGCTAAAGGGAGGTTCTGATAATGGGAGACTTCAACATGCCAGATACAGATTGATCAATACCAGCAGGCACATCTGCAGAACTAGACTCATAGTGGATTCCCTGCAGGGGAGGGCCTCAAACAACTGGTACAGCAACCCACAAGAGACAGGGCTATCCTAGATCTAGTACTGACTAACAAAGAAGGGATCACAGATCTCCAGTTAGAAGGTCACCTGGGGCCAGTGACCATCACATGGTATGGTTCAATTTGGCTACTACATCTAAATCATCCCATTCCAAGGCAAAATATGGGACTTCAGAGGAGCTGACTTTGATAAGATGGCCAACAGAGTTAAGCTAGCCCTGGCAAAAGAAACACAGGAGAGGGGTACAGGCAAAGTGGGCAAGCATTAAGGATGCAATACTTGAAGCAACATCCCATTGTGTTAGACAGAAAAGGAAGTGCAAAGAAGAAGAAACCACTTTGGTTCTCAAATACAGTAGCAGAAAAGGTCAGAGCCAAAAGGCTGGCCTTCAGGAAATATAAGGAACACAGCGGGATGAAGATAGGGAGGCATACCAAACTGCCCTAAGGGAAGCAGGTAAGGCAGTAAGGCAGGCAAAGTCCCAAACTGAGGAAACACTAGCACAGACAGTAAAGAAAGGTGACAAGACTTTCTATAGATACATTAGAGAAGGAGAAAGTCCAGAGGGGTATTGCTAAGCTTAATGGAGAAAAGGGAGCATGTGAGGAAGAGGACCCTGTAAAGGCATCTATCCTAAATAGATACTTTGCTCAGTATTTACTGAAGAGAAGGGTAGGGCAGGGCCCACAGCTCAGCATCATGGACACAGGGGGAGGAGGTGAGCACTACTCCTTCACAAAGAAAGGGTCTCTACAAGAGCTTGCTAAGCTCAGAGTGGATAAGGCAATGGGACCTGATGGCATACATCCCAGGGTACTTAAGGAGCTAAAGGAGGAACTAGCAGAGCCATTAGCAGAATTGTTTAGTGAGTCTCTGAGCACAGGAGAGGTCCCAGAAGACTGGAGAAGGGCTCATGTGATCCCGCTCCACAAGAGTGGTAGCAGGGAGGAGGTGGGGAACTACAGACCGGTCAGTCTCACCTCAGTAGTGGGCAAGATTATGGAGGCACTCCTTAAGGAAAGGATAGTGCAACACCTGGAATCCATAGGGGCACAGGATCCAAGACAGCATGGGTTTACAAAAGGAAGGTCCTGTCAAACTAATCTCATAGATTTCTTTGACTGGGTAACCAGAGTGGTGGACCAAGGGGGAGCAGTTGATGTCGCCTACCTTGACTTCAGCAAAGTTTTTGACACTGTTCCACATAGAAGATTGATAAATAAGCTGGGTAGGCTCGGGGTGGGTCAGAAGTTGGTCAACTGGGTGGCAAACTGGTTGACTGGCAGAAAACAGAGAGTGGTGGTAAATGGTATACAGTCAGAAGAGATGCAAGTCACAAGTGGGGTACCTCAGGGATCAGTCCTGGGGCCAGTCCTATTCAACATCTTCATTAGTGACCTTGCAGATGGACTAGAGGGTAAGGCTTGTCTGTTTGCAGATGACACCAAGATCTGCAACAGAGTAGATGAGCCAGATGGGATGGGCAGAATGAGAGAGATCTGGATAAACTAGCAGAATGGTCAGAAGAGTGGCAACTGGATTTAATGCAAAGAAGTGCAAATCATGCACATAGGGAAGAGAAACCCTGAAGCCACTTATAGGCTGGGAGGGGTTGCTATGCAGTCACAAAGGAAGAAAGAGACTTGGGCATCATCATCACTGATGACCTAAAATCATCAAGCAGACCTCTAAGCAGTAGGTAAGGCTAGGGGGGGTGTTAGGGTGTGTTAGTAGGGGTATCTCAAGTCGTAAGAGGAGGTAATAATCCCTCTGTACAAGACATTGGTTAGGCCCCATCTGGAGTACTGTGTGCAGTATTGAGGCCACACCTTCACAAGGACATTAACCAAATTGAGGCAGTCCAGAGAAGGGCAACCAAAATGGTGCAGGGACTGCATCAGAAGACATATGAGGACAGATTAACGGGCTCAATATTATGCCCTTGAGCAAAGGAGGGAGAGAGGTGATATGATGGGGGCATTCAAACACCTTAAGGGCAAAAACAAGGTGAAAGAGTCTAACATGTTTAAATATAAGAAAATAGCAGGACAAGAGGACACAGCATGAGATTAGAGGGAGGGCGATTGGAATGTGAGAAATTCTTTTTCACAGAAAGGGTGGTGGATGCATGGAATGGCTTACCACAAGAAGTGGTGGCTATGAATACAGTGCAGGGCTTCAAACAGGCATGGGATAGGCATAAGGGAGCAATACAAATGACTATGAATAGATAGGTCACTGACAGAGCAAAGGCTGATGGCACATTTATGAGGTAGAAAAAGAAATGGGCAGACTGGATGGGCCTTGCGGTCCTTATCTGCCGTCAACTTCTATGTTTCTATGTAGCTGACTCACAAATAGTGCACACTATGCCTGTATCCTTGTGCACACTCTACATAGTGGAGTAGTGGCCCAAAAGTACAGTTAGGCTGAATCAAAGGTAAAAGTGACACATCTTAACACATTTACCCCCAAAAAATTTGGAATCAGCTCATCCTTACTTCTCTTGTAAGCATTCTTTGCTCATGGGTCACTAATTAAGTAAAATATAAAAAAATGTGCTATTATAGGGTGGCTCATTTAGCCTAATAATTCATGAAGCCAGCAGTGAAATACTTATTAAAACCAAGCTTAACTTGAGATTGAGATCCTGATATGCATTCCATTTCTGTAACAACCAGATTAAGAGACCTGGTTATCCACCAGAGTCCCTGACTCAGTTGTCTCCATTCCTGGGTACTCCAGTTTTCATCAAGACAGGGGTAAGGGCCATGGTGGTGTTGCTACATATATTCATAAGTGCCTACAGGTTTTTGTTGTCCACCAGGAGGCTGTCATTAAATCACACGAGATCCTACTCTCCAAACTGGTATTCTCTTCCTCCTCACCCCTCTTTGCCACTGTCTGCTACTTCTTCTCCAGCGCCTCCCCCTCCCGTGGTCTCCAAACTCACCTGCATTACCTCTTCAGCTGCCTTGGGTGAGCATCTAATCCTGGGTGACTTCAACATTAACTGGCTCGACCAACATTCCAAGGCCATCACCCAAGAAATTGAAGCCCTTAACCTCACACAGCTTATCTCGGACCCTACTAGACTAAACATCTGCTCCTCCAACCACTCACTTTTAGACTGGATTCTGACCACCCACCCTCAAAAATACTCCTCAGCTGGCACCCATCCCAATGTGTTCAGTGACCACTGTATCACCTTCTGCCACAGAAAGCACTGCCCACTCCAGGCCCCGCCTAAGTATATGTGGCTCAGATCCCTACGGTCCCTCAATCAGCAGGCACTTCTTGCTGATCTATACCTAGCCAACTGGTCTGGTGTCTTTGTTGCCCCGGATATCAATTCTGCATTAGTGGCTTTCAACACCACCTTCCTAGGTATATGGAACTCCCATGCCCCCCTAAAAAAGTTGCATCTCCAGCGCAGACACCTCTCCTGGATCTTTCCTCACCTAGTGAAACTCTTCAAAGCTAGAGACAATGCCTGGAAAGTATTTAAATCCTCCTCCAATGACACCAACCAACAGACATACAGAACACTGAGGAATGCTTGTACCATGCTGTGCATTCTGCTTAAGCTGGATTCTTTAATTCTCAACTTGAAGACTGTCGTCCTTCTATGACTGCCTTCTGGAGAACTCTCCACTCCTGTTTTGGCTCCACCCAACAATCCTCTTCCCCTAGTTTAGACCCCACTGCTGATGGCTCCAGAGCCATCATCTCTTTCTTAAATCACTTCTTCACTAGCTGCATCTTACCCAATGGGCAACCACCTGCCCCTTCCCCTCCTTGTACATACCAAAACCTTCCCACTTCCCCCAGGCTGTGTCAGATTCCTGACCCCATCACCCCACACCCCACTCCCCCCTACACAGGTGGTCTCCCTTCCACTCCCCTGCCCAGCTACACCTTCCCCCGTCACCCCCTCAGATGTACTCCAAGCTCTCAAATCTCTGAACTCCTCCAAACAGAGCCCAAATGGCATCTGCCTTATCTTCCTGAAAATCTCTGCCCCTGCCATAGTCCCCCCCCCACTCATCTATTTAATCTCTATCTCTCCACCTGCTCTTTGTCAAAGGCCTGGAAACTAGCTAAAGTTGTCCCTCTACAGAAAGGGGGTGACCCATCCATTCCTGGTAGCTACAGGCCTGTCTCACTTTTTCCGTCACTATCCAAAATCATTGAATCTGTCATCTCTAAAAAACTGAACTCCTTCCTAGTATCTAGGGACATTCTGACTCCCTTTCAATCTGGCTTCCGTCATCACCATTCCTCCTCCTCCTCCCTTCTCCACCTCATCAACCATATACATTCTGCCATGGATAAGGGTCACTTGACAATTGCTATATTTATCAATAGCCATAGGATTATCCCCAACCACCACCAAGTGGTTCAAGGCTTACCAAGCCGACAGGTTCCAATTCATTCAACTAGGTGATTCCAGATCTGATTCCCTCTCAATTCTCACTGGTATACCCCAGGGGTCGATACTTGGACCTACCTTATTTTCTATATTTGTCAACAACCTCCCTTCTGCTTGCTGAGTCTCCCATATTTAAATGTACGCTGATGACTCTGGTCCTTCCCTGGCCCTGGTTGAACCCATTCTCCAATCCAATTTTGCAAACACCTTAAGATGGCTCTATAATAAATCACGTAAATGTAACACTAAGAAAATAGTTGCAATGGCCTTTGGCACTGCCCAAAGACTAGCCAAAATGACATCTCCCCCGTCCTTTTATGCCCTTGAAGCTCCAAAATCTCCTGCCGTCAAATCTTGTAAATACCTGGGAGTTTGGCTTGACCATAAACTGGACTTCTCCCTACACCTGGACTCTATCCACAACAAGCTGCACCCAAAACTAGGAATGCTTCATAGGCAGAAAGACAGTCCCTCCCCACCCATCAGGAGGGAAATAATCACTAAGCTGATCCTTCCCATGTTTGATTATGCAGATGTGGTCTATAGCTCAGTGCTGCAATCATCTCTGGCCAAGCTTGATCCATTGTTCCATACATTCTGCCAATGTGCCTCCAGCCTCCCATACCATTCTGTCACCATGCCTGCACTTATAAACCACTGCCTGGTACATTGTGCAACCTTAATCACTAAGTTCTGGTTTAACACCCTCCCCCCATCTTTCCTCTTTACTAGCCCCATCCCCAAGTACTGGCTACTCCCTGTGCTCTCATGACCACCGTTCCTTTGCCTTGACCATGCCACACTGTTGCAGGGAAGCAGGCCTTCGCCCAGTGGCTCCCCACCCTCTGGAACTCTCTGCCCCACCCTATACATAGCTTTCCTACTGCATTGTCCATCAAAAAGCATTTCAAGTAACTCCCACTCCCACTTTGCCAATGCGGGCATCCTCAATAGTTGCCAGGCCCATAGCCTACTATGCTGCCAACTCTGCTCTGTTTCCATTCTGCTATCCCTTCCAGCCACTGTGTTCTCCTAATTCTTAACAGGGTATGCTGTGCTAGATGCTCAATGCTCATGTCCTCCTAGCTGTTTAATTGTACCTAGTCTTGATATGTTAGCTCAGGTAGTTATTATTCCTCTGTTAAGGTCCAATGTTAGATGCATCTCCACATGTATTGTATATACTGTGTGTTGCGTATATATATATATATATATATATATATATATATATATATATATATATATATATATATATATATATATATATATATATAGAGGCAAAAACTCCATTTAATGCATCAGTTAGGGTTGTTCCACAGTGACAAAAGTGAGCAAATTCGATGTTAGGATTGAAACCCCTTTCGCCCCTCCAGCCCACCCCCAAATGGAATTGGTTGTGCATTGGGGTCATCGACCTAAGTGTCACCCCATCACATGTGGAAAGAAGCTGAGGAATAGGAGAATGGGGTGACAGTTAGGATCGATGACCCCAATGCACACCCCGATTCCATTTGGGGGGGTGGGCTGGAGGGGTGCACAGGGGGTTTCAACCCTAACATCGAATTTCCTTGGTTTTGTTGCTGTGGAACAACCCTAACTGATGCATTAAACAGAGTTTTTTGCCTTTAATTTCCCTTCTTTTTGAGAATGATATGAGGAAATAGTGAATGTGTCTGGCCCAGCGGAGCACGGGGCCCGTGATGTTTATCACATAGTAACATTGTGCCTAGCATAAAATCGAAATGAGCATGGTGACACAAGTGAAACAGAAAGAGAAACAGTACTGTAGACAGAAAGGTTAAAAACAACACAAACGCAACCGCAATGAAAATGCAAAGGGTAACGCACATGGTGGCATAAACGTGAACGGTAAGTGAAATGGGTACGGAACCGCAAGCAGAAATGGTAATGGTAACAGTAATGTAGGTGCACAGGCTGGTTTTCCCCAAAAGCTGTATAGAGAAAGACAGTGAGTAGAAAGAACGTATGGAAAATAATGACTCTCGGAACACAAAAATGAGGACTTGGAATAGTAAATTGCTTATATCTCAGTAACCATATGACACAGAAAAAAAATGTAAAGTCACATGAATTATCACTTTCCTGGCTAGTTTTGTATTTAGCCCCCTTCCTAAGAAATTTTTTGACAAAAAGTCCATATCTTGCACCGTTTTCAAGATAAGGGCCCTGAAAGGAACGGCCAACGCCGTAATATTATCATATGGGAAAGAAACAGAAGTTCGGACTGCAATAACTTTGCCTCCCTGTAATATTTTTTCACCAAACCACTGAAAGGCACATCTGTGGGATGTTGCCTGTGTTCCCTGCAAATTTTAGCCCAAAAGACCAAACCGTTATTTTGTAGCAGGGCGCCAAACGATTGCTGCAATGCATCGTACGCCGTAATGTTATCCTATGGGAAAAAGCATCAACTTTGGAGTACTGTAACATTGCCGTCGTGTAATATTTTTTCAACAAAACATTGAAAGGCACATCTGTGAGATGTTGGCTTCATTCCCTCCAAATTTCAGCCCAAAACTCCAAACCATTCTTTTGCAGCAGAGTGCCAAAGAATTGCTGTCATTTTCCCACAGACTAGAAAAGTACTGTCGCAATTTGCAAAAGCTTTCGCAAAAATTTGGGACACTTTCATGAGCACAAAAGTACTTTGTGAAAGTTCTTTTTCCAGAAATTTGAAAAACATATTTCGGGGGTGTTTTACCCCAAAATAAGACATGGCTAGCATCCTCAGGGTCCGACTAGGTGAATACAAAAAGAATTAGGTTGCTAGAGGGTCCCAAATTTAAATGCCAAGCATTTTTCTGATCACTAAGTGAAAACAAGATGGCGGATTTGGGAAAGTAAGAGGGCCATTTGCGAAAAGTAAAAATGCATTTGCGACACTGTCAAACTTTTTGTTAACTTTTCCCTTTGACTTATAATGGGAAATTGTTTTTTGAATAACTTTTGAACAGTTTAATATTTTTTCACGAAATCTTTGAAAGGCACATTGGGGACTGACATGCGATCCCTGAAGATTTGAATGATCTTTCAAACACGTCGACCTGTAGGCATAGACCGTAGAATTCCAGAAAAAGCATAAATGCATGCACAGATCATGCTTAATAACTCCGCAGCTGTGTATCCGACCAGTAATAAACTTGGCAGATCCCAAGGCATATGGGTCTTGATTGTGTTTTCCAAATTTCAGGCAAATCCATCAAATGGTTGCAAAGTTATTAAGGTGCAAAATTTGGGGTTTAACATGTAAATGGCTCCTCAACCCTAACTATGGTAGCACTACTGTGCTACCATTTTATATATATATATATATATATATATATATATATATATATATATATATATATATATATAAATGTTATTTTGTATCCTCTCCCTTGCCCTGGGTCACACCTGGAATTGAGCCTTGGCTCAGTGTGCCTTTCCCAGTTATCAACTTTTAAATAAATAAAAATAAGAATGGTTGGACCCAGTACACATACATTCACCCTTTAATGTAATCAGATCTGTCAAAACCATAGATTATACTACTTAAAGTCTAAACTTGATTTAACTTTATGGTCCAAAGGGAGAAGAATGGCCTGCTGGAACAGCTGTAAAGAGACATTGCACAACTTAATACAGTTTACAGTCTCCTTTTCAGTTATCCTTATAGTACATTGATGTTTAAATGAAGCAGATCCAAAATTGAAATTTTAGTCACAGTGGTTTAACATTTTTTCAAGGGCAAGGGCCCTATGACAAGGCATACCTATAATTACCATCAGTTTCTGTCAATTCTTTTTTATCAGTTAAGATGACTCTAGAAGACCAGTTTGTGAGCACAATCAAACATAAATTACACTAGCAAGCACAGTAAAACCTCTAAATATGTCTTCATTATCAAGCTGCCAAACCAATCTCAATACTTAAGATAAAGGAGGTCATGGCTCCTAATGCTGATAGATTAGTCATGGATCTGGTATCTGTTTATTTGTCATCAGAAGACAGATTTAGTCAGTTCAGTCTTTCCCCTCAGTTGCTTTCAGCCACTGAGCCCAGTTGATCTGTACTAGTTGTGACATGCCATAGTTGTGCCTTCAGTTTAAAGCTCCACCATCATCACTTTTCAGTGTTGATTCCCAGTACAATATGGAAAACACACTTCAGGCTATGGTATTTCTTGCTCATCCTGTACAGGAAATGCACAGTAAGACGGTATGCTATTGCTGCATCTTGGGAGTGGCATGTAGCATATGTCAAAACATCTGACACATGCTATTGTCTTTTTCCCTATTGGAGAGAATGCATGCCAACTGTCCTAAGAGTATAATTTCTTATAGAATTTCTTGAAAGCTGTTTTCTCCTACTAAATGATAGGTTGAAATATACTGGCCTACATTTACAATAAATGATGTGTCAAGGCTGAGGAATTATTTTATTACTCAACTCAGTGAGCTTCATTTAAGACTAATATGTTTCACAGTGCCCATTTTGTGAATAATTCAAATGGGTTTAAAACATTTTTACCTGCTATATTTGAATTCAGAGAAAATTCATTTTGTAAAACAGTTGCAAGTCCTGGCCTAGATGTGTTAAAATATTACCAACAGCACTCATATATTCGTAAAATTAGATGAGAGCCCAGCCCCATTGCACTGATATGAAGGGACTTAGTTTATCGTCTGCAGATTCTTGTTGGCACAGTCTGAGAGGGCAAATAAGATATGTGAACATTGAGTGGAAATAAAGATTTCTGTGATTATTATAAGGTGATTGTACTACTTTGCAAATGGATTATGATTATCCGAACTAATAGAAACTTTTTTCTTTGGTCTGACAGCAAAACCAACAATCTAAAAAAGATTAAAAAGTAAAAAAACCAAAACAAAACACCAAGCAAAAATACATTTGGTGTACTTTTATCAGTATCAGTATACTTTTAAACTTACTGATCTACTTTTAAACAGTACTGATATTATTTAATGTACTGATACACAAAAATCCATCAATAGCATGTAGCTATATCCACATGACTCCAGGCTAACCCTAACAGTTCAAAAGTTAGCCTTTTATTCTTTAGAAATGGCTCACACTTGCACCACTAGAGTTAGAAACTTAATTAAAAATAAAAATTTGGAGTCTTGCTGACATAATAAAGTTTGCATGTATTGATATTGTAAAATAATATAAAAAAAACGTGAATGTACATCTATGTAGTTTTTGCCTAACATTTAAAATAAAATGACAATACATAGAGAATACCAGTTGGGTAACTAAATATAAGCAGTCTGTGCTGCTACTGAGAGGTTCTGATTACAACTGACCTCGAGAGTGTTATCAGAATTGTTCTGGACCTGATGGCGAAACATGACACAGAGCTAAGAATACGGCAGGAATAACTTGTTTATTACCAGAAAACACAAAATACAGCAAATGTATTCTATATTACTAGGATTACAAATACCTTTGAACCAGGAGCTCTTTTACAAAGGTTCTACATCAGACAGACAATGTATATATAGGTGGAGAAAATAACAGTGAGGTAGAAACAGAGTAGAGTTTCAGCAACAAGTGGTACAGGAATGTTACAATTGGTGAAATGGCTTAACAAAACATATACAGTAGATCAAACAGACAAGACTGCAGTCCAAATATTGTAGACTTTGTCCATCTAAGTGCTAAACAATGATAAAATTAGCATGGTGGACATGCTGCAGCGGGGCAGTGGAGGAGAGAAGCAGGTATGAAGAGGTAGAATACTGGAAGTAGCAGCTGGGGGTAGGACAGACGGTAACTGGAGGTTAGGGGTGGTGGCAACTACTGTAGGTAGACCAGGGACCTAGGGAAGCGCCACATAGGATCTAGAGGGAGCAGTCACATTTATGCAGTGTTGCAAGGTGTACATGGAGTTTGGATTTAAAAGTGCCTAGTCTGGATTCAGAAAGGACTTCAGAGGGTAGGTTGTTTAACTATGTTGGACTGTGTAACTGAAAGTTCATTGGGCTTGTGAGGTCTGGCAGTGAGGTACGAGGAAAGCCTGTTCCTGACTCCCAGCAAATACCTGCTGGGAGACAGGAACAGGACCCCAGATATCATGATATCACTGCAAACTGGATTCGAACTCAGCAAAATACAGCTTAGGTGTCATTCTTATACTCTCAGATAAGACATATATGTTACTAGGTAACTGTCTGCCAAATAAGGTAAAATCACAAAATACAGAAATATCATTGGTAGAAGGTCAGCTCAGAGGACAGTTAGCTCATCACTCTCTGTACAAGTACTCTCTGATAAGAGTAAAACTAGCTAAAACCAGATTTGAGTAACAATACAAAAATGCTTAGTATTGCAAAATTATAGCAGTTGCATAGCAATGAAAAAACACTGTGCCATACGGCCTGCATAAACAATGCTAATACTGGTAGGGCCAGACGTTACTAGCACATAGCCCTATTGGGATCTAGTCTTTACCACCAGTCCATGCTACAATCATATGCACATGTCTTATCGCTATATCATATAACATTACACTATACCCTACAACACTAAATCTATCATGAATAAATATATGCATACCATATGCTGCTCTAAGTACAGGGTTGTGGTTGTGGGGGTATCTAGGTCTACAAGAACAAAGCCTGAGAGGTCAATAGGAATCTGAATCTTGAGGTGGCAACACAGGCTAGTTGGGCATGATTTTGCCCAACCAGTTTTTTTTCATAGTGTATACAGCAGGAACTGTAGAGGTTCTTAATAAATTACAAGACAATGGAATACATTTTTATAATTGTGTTTACTTTCATCAATTAATTGTTGCTGAGAAGTCATCCCACTTGCAGATGTTACAACACATTGAAATAGTTCAGAACAACACACTGATACTGCAAAGTTGTTTAACTGACAAAAAAAATAATAATTAAGTAAGGTCCATACTTTAAATCCTTTCTGGAGTATGGTGATCTCATGTCTTCTTTTTGTTTTGCACCTGTTTGGAAAAAAAAAATGGAAAAAAATGAGTACACTATTACTTGATGTGGGAGGGCGGTTCAGCCATGATTCATGCCAGATAGGGAAATACACATCATGGCAAGAATGCAGACAGACCGCGATCTTTCCTTGGTGCTGTTATGGGAGTGAGTCATCAAAATAAAGTGGGAGTATACAGGAGAAATTTTGAAAAAAACTTCAAAACATGATCCAATAAAGTATACTGAGGAGAATAAACACCCACATGAAGTAATAGTGTACTTATATTTTTTCAATTTCTTTTTCCAAACAGGTAGAAAAACAAGAAGACATGGGACCAGTGTACTCAGGAAGGGACTTAATGTATAGACTTTACTTAATTATCATCATTGTATTTCAGCAAAACAACTTCACAAGCCATTCACTGCACTCATTTAAAAAGACTGCAGTGGCCATCTCATTGATTCTATTCTGATTTGACCGTGATGGCCACACATTTGTTTCCAAGTGCAGTGAATGGCCAGGTGGGCTTGTGGTAATTTTTTGTGCTCATGGAAAGTGATTGTACCCCAGAAAGGTACAACAATGTTCCATGACCTTTGCACTATGGTACAACAGCGTTCTGTTTAGGATGAAAATCTATGCAGAACAAGGTTCCTCTATACATTATAATAAATACAATACAATTACAATTACAATGACAATACAATACATTACATTACAGTACAATACAATACAATATGATAGGACAAAAGGCAGTGAACTTATCATCCCTGCCCCTTACCTTTTCAGTGGCATACCTTGAAAAGATTTATAAAATAAAAATGTATCCAAATGACCTCTAAATGTGTCCAGTCATTTGGCTTCCATAATTCTTGTATTCCACAACCTCATTATCTTGTACATAAAGAAATGCTTCCCTGCATCTACATGAAAGCAAATAGTGTATAATTTGTACAGCTGTATCCATTTATGTTCTCCCCATTTAACTTCCAAAAGTATCTAAATCCAGAAGGATAATCTCCCTAGCATTGCTCACAACTCTTCTGGTGTAACCAAGCATTTTGTTAACTCTACCTGCTGCCTTGGAACACTGCCTAGAGCTTTTCAAATCACTTATTATAGTACTATATCACCCAAAAAGTACATTTTATTTTTCAGCAGATTCTAGTTTGCAGTAATTCAGATTACATAGAAATATTTTGTTACCGTAAGTAAAAGTCCTTACACTTGTCATTGAACACCATACCTTAAGTATTCATGGATGATTGTACAGTACCTTGTCCAGATCCTTCTACAGGTTGATAGCATCCTGTGCTGTTCTGTTATTACAAATTTTTGTATCATTCATAAATCTGAATAGCCAGTATGACATTCCAAGCTCCAAATCCCTTGTGTACAGATAGGAGCTGGCCCCAATACAGATCTCTGAGGCACCCCACTTGCCATTGCAATACACTCTGTCACCTCTACCTCACAACTCACTCTCTGCATTCAACCTCACAACCAATTTTCAAATCACTGGGCAAAATACCTGTTTGAGCCTGTCTCCTTTCAGACACTTTTCTACAGGCCTTACTGAAGTCAAGGTAAATCACTGTGACAGGAGTTTTCCTGTTTATCTCCCTTGTTACCCTCTTTAGAAGGAAGAGTAAACTTATCTGATAAGATCTTGTCCTTCCAAAGCTGTGTTGTCTTCTTAAAGATACTTTTTCAGCATGTCACATATCAATGTTTTCAACACCCTATCCAGAACCTTGCATACTACCAAGGTCAGACTCGAAGGCATATAATTCCCCATCTCCTTCCCATTACCCCTTTACAGAAAGCAAGCACATTCATTCTTTTACAGTCATTAGAAACTACTGCCTCCCTGTGAGGCGAAATAAAGATTAGTGTCAATGGAGCTGTATTACATTTGTGGTCTCCCTTAAAACTTGTGGGTGTATTCTTTCCTTCTATGGTGACTTATAATGCTGTGCAGAATGTGGAATTCCATTGTGGAATTAGCAAAGAATAATCATTCCACTGGCAGAATTTCCACTGAAATTTCACTGGTTCCTTAGTGGAATTCTGCCTGCTGTGATCCACAGAATACTGTTTCGCAGAAAATAATTTTTTTCTGCAGAAAATGATTCCGCAACAATTTCTGTGGAAAATATCAAGATCTGCAGAATAGCATTTTTTTCTGCAGAAAATCATTCCACAACTACTTTCTACTGTGGAATTTCACTACTCTGTTTGTAGCTACATTCGGTGTAATTTTGAAAATTCCACGGAATTTCTTTCCGCCGGAATTGGGAAATTCTGCATAGCACTAGTGACTTACCATCATCAAGTAACTGATTCCTTACTTTCTAAATGAGTAACATTTTGGCTATCATGGTCCGGTAAAGAAGGTACACTGGTTTCAAGTCTTCTATCTATTGTCTTAAAAAATGGTTAAAATCAATGTATTGAAATTTATGGCCATCCCTCTCAGTTTAATAATTAAGCATGTGCCATCCCATGCCCTAAATGGTTCTGCCAATGAACCTTTTTGATGTTTCCCACTCAAATAGCTAAACAATTTCTTTTTTTTAAGCACTGCTATCCCTGACTATGCCCAAGTTTGCTCAAGCCTTTGCAACTCTTATCTTCCTTTTACACTTGCGCTGTATTTAGCCATATAATCTCTGTCCTGGTCCATCTCCTTGTATGCCACTCTCTTCCAAGAATTAGTTCCTCAAGATCTCTATTAAGACTGATTAGGAATTTCTGAGCTGTTTCACTTATAATGAACTGGAATGCATTCTGATTTAGTTGTTAATAATATGGTTTTGATTTAGGACCACTGATGCATGGTGTTCAGTCTGGCAAGTTCATGTCTCCATTCAAACCTGTTAAGCAATGTGGTTAACCTATTAATATTATCCAGCCTAAAATTTCATGTTTTTACACCCCTGGTCATTAAGACAGTAGAAATTCCCACATTGAATGCTACTGTACCAAGACAGTTAACACCCAAGCCAGACTGAATTTTTATATTCTTTACCCATTCCTCCCTATTTGTAAACATTAGGTTTAATCAAGCTGTTCCTCTTTCAGAAGCCTCCACCTTGGTTTTCTGGCATGGCCCAGGACTCGAAAAAGATGGTCACTTAAATCATCTGCTTTGCCACAGCCCTCAGTTTTATATACATTTTTATTCTTACTAGCTCTCTGAGCAGTGCTTCTCCTCAGGTCCAAGTTGTTCATCATTGTTGGGAATCCTCCCAGTGAGTTTTCTCAACCCTTAATCTCCAGGACTTAGTCAGACATTCTGGCAGAATTTCCAGTGTGAGTGTGGCTTATGCAGCCTCTCCCCTCAGCAACAATATCAGGAACCATGGCAACCCCACCCCCTCATGGCAAGAACCTCTATCTGGGCTACCTTGCTTCTATCCTGGAGTCTCTAGTGGAAGTCTTGGCCATTTTAAAAACTTAAGTAGTCAGCATGGTGGAAGATATCTGCTCCCTAAACAACCGTTACAATGCCACCAAGCAGCATGTTGCTGACATGGACGATGCACATCAACATATAATGCGATGCCTGGATGAGCACAAGAGATGGATCATGCAACTGTGGGAATGGGCAGAGGACCAAGACAACTGAGGAACAACACCAGAATCCTTGGCATCCCTGAGGGTATTGAAGGCCCATACATGGAACACTTTCTCACTGAGTTTCTTCTACAGTTGGTAGCTCCAGCTTTGCGAGGCCCTCTTGAAGTGAAGCAAGCTCACCACACCAGAGGGCTGGCACAGACACACAGTTCCAGACTCTGGCCCATCATCTACTATTAACATCGGTATTTGGCCAAGAAGCACCTCCTCAAACTGTCCCAGGAAAAAAGACAACTGAGCTGGGGGGATGGGGGTTGGCAAAATATAATTTATCAGAGGTTATTCAAAAATGAAAGGAATATACTCCTCTCAGAACTGCACTCCATGAGGCTGAGATCTCCTATTAATTTAGGGGTCTCATTAATTTTATAATCTACTGGAATGGGCAACAGCACAAGTGTAGGAGCCCACATGAACCTGTGTCCTTACTCTGCATTGGTGGCCCTCTTCCCAGATCAATAGTATCCCCCAAACGAATGCTCTGGGGGACCAGAACACAGCTGGGATGGTGGATCCTAGTAATTGGAAAACACAACAATATGCAGCATCGGGAGAGTGGGATTAGCAGGACCATCCTTAATGACAGGAAAATATGATGCCACCAAGAGAGAGCATGGAGACTGGAAAATCTAATCCAGGCACAGAGGGAAGTCTGGCACAAAAAAAAAGCGACCACCAGGATAAATAGAACGTAGGTGGTGACCTCAGTAGACTCTACACCCACAGAGCCATAAAGGACGCACACTTTCCTATCATTCACACCCTTCCCTCCACCAGCAAAAACTGCCTGTAAAGTTGCTATAGATTCAGCTGAAGTTCTAGCACCTCCCAAAGCCATCAAAGTCCCGATTCAGCATGAAGCAGTCACCACTGCAGCTGCGACACCTCTGTTCTGCATCTCGATTGTGGAGGATTACTATGATGTGGATATCTCCCTGATATCCAGACTCATGCCACCACTGCATCCACCAGAGATGACTGAGTCAACTACCTTCATAGAGCCACTGACCTGAATGGATATATGCAAGTGAGACATTTTCTTTCCAAGACTATCTGCCCTATGCTTTTGAGAGGCTATATGACTGACTGAACTATGCCAATTCCCTCCTATAACCTTCTTGATGCTGGAACTGTTTAATCTAAATATCTGGCATGGAGTGGGAAGGGCAGGTGACCGAGAAGGTGAGGGGAGTTCATGCTGCATTGATATGCCAGATGTAATTCGTGGAGCAGGACTTTGTCTAGTTTTCATATACTGTTTCTTATGATATCAGTTCCCCTCTTACTATGCCCTTCTGCCCATCCCAGTCAATTTCTGTTAGAGTCACTGACTTTATGATCACACTCTTTTAGGGGCACCATTCTTATCCTGTACCAAAACCTTATGGCAATTTTGCTTTCTAGCTGTGTGCCAGGCAAAGGGGCAGGATAGTACCTTAATATACTTGACCTCAGCCTCAGCTTCCTACTGCCCCCAACCCTCTTTCTCCCCACCCTGTCATCACACTAGGCCTCCAAACATCTGCCTACCCTGCTATGCCAAGGAAGGGAATGGGACCATGCTTCCATCTTGACCATTGATTCCCTGTGCAGAATTCCTGATAGAGAGTCTCACTTCTGGTTGTAACCCCACATAGCATGGCAGCTATGAGCACTGAGCACTCCCTAATGCTACTTGTTGCACTTTTCTTCCTACCCCCATTCGAATCCAAGAATGGTACCACTTAATCATGGTCTGAGTCCAGTTGTTCTCCCATTTCTTGAGCAGGCAAGGCCCTGTCACTAACCTAGCCCCTGTAGGAGGGGCTACTGCCTTCGATATGGCTGTTGCTTGAACCATATCACCCCGACAGACTATTAACATTAGGGCTGGGGCAGGAGACACAGTGGTTTTCTGTTACTAACTTCTTCGATACCTCTGTTGTTAGGGCGTGGAGGGACATTCCTCTCTTTTCTGCTATAGCAGCAGGCATACTACAGGTTGCATGGATGCTGTTGCACTTATAGGAATATGATCTAGCTAAAGTGTTTATCTGCTACTGTCAGATCCATGTATGTGCTAGGCACTGCTTCTTGTTTTTCTAGAAACTTATATGCTCAATAAATTTTGCTTATTGTTGTTGTTTCAGCCCTTGGGCCTTCCTCTGTTGAAAGCCTGGGTGCTTCTGTTACTGTTATTGGTTTACTGAATTTGTTGTATTTGGATCCCAGTTCAGGGATCCTTGTGTGTGCTATGTAAGTCCTGACTCACAGGTTGTTCTTTGTTTTAGAATACGGCAGTGTAGGGAGTGGACTCCCCAGTCAGGCTGCTGTCATGGAAAGTGAAGGGTTTGAATCACTTATTTAAACAGACAAAGATTATCCAATATCTCAAGTCCCTTCCCTCAGAACTGACATAGCCCTCCTCCAAGAGATGCATCTCACTGGGAAGACTGCCTAACTCTGCAAGGGTTGGGTGAGACATACAGTACATAGCTCTGCCTCCAGGAAGTCTAAAGGAGTTATGATTCTGATTAACCTAGCCCTCAGTTGGACAGTAGGGAAAATCCTTAATGATGCTCATGAGAGGTGGATGGTGGCCAAGATGACATACCTGGGGGACAGGCCCTACTAGCATCTGTAAATGCACCCGATAAAGACGGCGACTTCTTTCCCCCCTTTTAGCCATGTCCTAGCTGACATGCAGGGAGACCAATGTAGCCCTCTACTCATGGGGAGAGTTCAGTGTAACTCCAGATCTCTTCTTAGATGGGTCCAAGGCCTCCCCTGATACCCCAAGGCTTGAGCAGGACTCCAGGGTATTATGGATGAGTGGGGGTTTCGTGGACATCTGGAGGAGGGACAATCCCACAGGTCATGACTATTCTTTCTATTCCAGCATCCACAACTCCTATAGCCGCATTGACTACTGTGTGGCTGACATGATGGCTGCCCCCGGCATCTCCACCTTTCCATAGGATGCATAACCATTTTTGATCATGCCCATGAAGCCCTGTGTTTCAAATCGCCAGGGGCAGGACATAACTCTCCCGGGTGGAGATGTAACCCAATCCTGACTGCTGACCCCAAGTTTAAGGAGTGGATTTGTAGGGGAAGGACCTTCTACTTCACTACAAATGACACAATAGAGGTCAGGAGGGATACCTTATAGGAGGCTTTCAAAGCCCACTTGTGTGGCACATAATTGCATTTTCCATCTTACTCAGAAAGGAACAGGAAGTGGAGGTAAAATCCGTTAAAGAATCTCTCACTCAAGTGGAGAACCAGCTCAAAAATAACATCCCCTCCACAGCCCCCCTCATAGCTTCGATTATGATCCTGAAATCCTGTATTAGCACCATCTTCCGTCACAAGTTGGAATGGCAACTCTTGCATCCCAGGCATACTTTTTGGGACTTGGGAGGGGGGGTAGGCTTTTAGCCTATAGACTGCACAAGTAGCTGACTGAAGCTAGAATCTTGACCCTGTGCAGACCAGATGGCTCTGTAGTCACAAGACTAGTGGACATTAAGGTTCCTAAAAAGGGATGCAGGAGCTGAGGAGGCAAAGCACCCATAATTAGCTGAATTGTTAGCAGTATTTCATTGCTGTATTCGTTAAGTGATTCTCAAGTCTGTTTTTAAATTAGTTTTCAGATTTACATATTATTATATGTAATGGTAAAGAGTTCTAGATGTTGACTACTCTGTTGGTGAAGAAATATTTTATTTTTCTACTTCGAAAGTGTTTCCCTACTGTTTGGAGTGGATAGCCTCATGTCTCAGCTGCATTAGCTTTAAAGGTGATATTAAGGTCATTCAGCAGAGTGGAGTCATACGTTATTTTATACATGATCAATGGGTTTAATTTTTTCTATGGGAAACCCATAGCATAATTTGCCACTCGATCTGCACATGCCCAGCCACAGCCGTCGCTCTTTCGCATTGCCACAGACCAAACTGCCACTCTGACTTGGTGGTAAGTAAAACCTTTCAAAAACCAAAAAGAAACAAACGGCTGCATCCTAACCACTGAAAAAAAAAAAAAAGCCTTTTTTTCTAGAAGCCGGGTCTGACTGTTGACCCTGCTGAAACCCGGTCGGACAGTGGCTGCACGGCGATGTCTTCTATTTATTTAATATAATTGCTGTGGTGGAAAAAAAATCCAACAATTATGTAAAATAAAATATGGGGTGGTGTGTAAACCTGAATTTTACACACACCCTCGGTGTTGGATGCCAAGATAAACCCTTCGCGCTTCCTTGTGTGTAAAATTCTCATTACACACACCACCCCATACATTATCCTATATACTATTAATAAGTCTTCCTTCAGTCTTCCTAACAATAATGGCATTTGTTTCAGAGAACATAATCTTTGTTAATATGAATTGTCATGTAAATTATAAATTAATTTAGTAGCCCTGTATCAAACATTTTCAAGTTGATTTTTATGTCTTCCTTTAATGGAGGCCAGAAAGGGGGTAGCAAAATCCAAACATGGGTGGATATTAGCTGTATAAAGAGGTAGGATAACATTGTTTTGCAGCAAAGTTACATTCCTTTTTGTTGACCAAAGTACTATGTTGGTCCTAGCTATGACTTCATTGCATTGTTTTTGTGTGTCATAATCTGGTATTACCAGTACTCCTAGATCTCTCTTGCACATGCTTTCTGTTAGTTCTGAAGGACCCAGATTATATGAAAACTTGAGATTGTTGTTTCCCATGTGCATCACCTTGCACTTATCACTACTGAATTGTATTTCCCAGTTATTACTCCACTAATATATATTAGGATAGGATAGGATAGGATAGGATAGGATAGGATAGGATAGGATAGGATAGGAACTTTATTTACATAGCGCTTCTTCTCGGAGGCTCGGAGTGCTTCACAATATTAAAATCATACACATTACAAGTCACATATAAAGTTCATGAAGCACAGACTAATACATAGTCTAATTTATCCAATCCACAGCAGACAATATATTAATACAACAAATTAATAAAATAAAGTAAAATAATGAAATCAGAATTACAAAAACACAATCAGCAGTCAGTAGATCACTCAATTAATACATCAGCAGGAGTAATTATCATCTTAGATGAAATGCCTGTTCAAAGAGCAGCATTTTTTAGACCTTCATTGCTTCCAATAACTTCATATGAAGTCCAAACTATCCACTGTTTACCTGACACAAAATGGCTGCCCAGGTAATTATGAGTTAAAGGTTTCCGATGAGGGTGCCTCATGTAAATAAGGAGGTAAGGAGTTCCACAGGGTTGGTGTGGCAACCAAGAATGCCTGGTCCCCTGATTGCTGTAGCCTTGCCCTGGGAACCATCAGGAGGCAACCCTCAGTGGAACAGAGAGCCCAAGACAGGCGATGAGGAATCCGGAGGAATCTGGAGGTCTTGCAGGCAGGCTGGTCCCCTCCTCTACAGGGCTTTGTAGGTCAGCAACCCGACCTTGAAGGCAATCCTCCATCTCACTGGCAGCCAGTGCAGTTCACAGATGACAGGTGTGATATGGTCAAATCTTGAAATACCAGTCACCAACCTCGCCACATTCTCCATCAGCTGCAGCTGGCAAAGGTTGCCACCAGATAACCTCAGGTACTGGGAATTGCAGTAATCCAGCCTGGACATGACAAAGGCATGTACCAAGGTGGGCAGGTCATCGGATGGTATCAGGGCTTGGATCTGGGCAATGTTCCTCAAGTGGTAAAAAACACTCTTAATGATGACCAACACCTGAACTTCAAGTGTCAGGCCATCATCCAGGACCATATATTGTCTAGGTCATCCTGAATATGATCCAATTGTGTTAGCTTGTACATTGCCCACCTATTTTATAATCATCAGCAAATGTACAAGCCCAGCTGTTCAGATTATTAGTCAAATCAGATATAAATATGTGAAAAATGTGTGGTCCCAGCACAGAACCCAGTGGCGCTCCACTAGTGACCCTAATCGACTTAGACTCATATCCCCTGATTGTTACTTTTTGAGTTCTATCCTGTAGCCATCCCATTATCCATCTTACCAGGGATGGTTTATATTTTCCTAGATCATTTTTTGAATAATTGCCCAGTGGGGGACAAGGATAAATGCCTTGCTGAACTCTAGGAGTATACTGTAACATCACATGGAATAGTAGCAGCTAGGGCAGCACTAATATTTTCATAGAAAATGAATAAGTTAGTGGTACAAGATCTACCTTTTTTGAAACCTTTTTGTATATTATCAAGATCCTGTATTGGGCTATGAAACTAATGAGCCAGGTCTATGGTCAGCTGTACTTGGCACAAATGACTGGCTCTACCCATTCCAAATTTTGTGACTATTTAGGGGATAAAGACCCTCCTCTTACTAACAAATGCAAAAGCCCCAGCAGGGATGGGTGTATTATAGACCTCTACCAACTGAGGCCAGATATTATTACCCTCCCCCCACTGCTTGCAGCCTTAAGGGAAACTCAGCCCAACAAATGTCTCCCCAAGACAATGGAAGAAGTAACAACCTGCTTCCCTCCAAAATATTATGACCCCCTGGACAATGCAAATTTCCACCTCGTCTCACTTATCAGCCACTTGATGTAGGAAGGTAAACACCTTTGACTGAGCAAGGTGAAACTACAGACCCACTGGAGAATGGGAGGTCTTGAACTTCCATGGTTTGAAGGATATACCTTAGCTTACCATATCACACAAGCATGTAAGTGTCTGTCCCCCCATTGGATGACTCCCTACAATGGGTATGACTGGAAATCTGTGCTGCGAGGTGCCCTGCCTCAGTGTCCTGTTAGGCTGAAAACCTATGGGCACCTCCCTCTCAAACCCTATTTTGCACACAACCATGCAAGCATGGGACGACTGCATGAAACTCACTTCAGTTCCCAAAATCTCTAGGATCCCCCAAATCCCTGACTTTTATTTGGCAGAATCAGAATATCCTAGTGGGTGGAGAACCCTTCATGTGGAAAGGGTAGTCTGATAGAGGCATCAAGCTTATCTCGGACATCTCCATTTTCACAGCTGACACCTTGCTTTCCTTTCAGCAAATCCAGGCAAAGAAGTGCATCCCCCACTCAGATATTTGGATGTTACTGTAGCTTAGAGCAGTTCTACAAGCCCTTGACAGGATCCTCCTCCCCAATCACCCTGGCTCTGGCTGCAGAAGCTGGACCTTTCCTCCACCCTAAGGGGGCTGGCTGGTAGAATATCTGGCACCATCAGTCATGTCCAAATACTGATTCTAGATGTCACATAGTACAGGTGTACTCCTGTACTACCATAACTCATTTACTGTCACGCTTCTTGGCCAGTCCACTAGTTACCTCGTGATTGAGTGGCTGGCAGCAGAACTAACAGTTGGCACCAATAAGAAGCTGCTTGTTGGGTGCTGCTATAACCCCCGATGAGTGGTGTCTTTGGTCTCGCATCACTCCTGAACACCCTTGCCCCTCTGTCCCTCTCAAGGGACACCTTTTTGTTATGTGACTTTAATATAAACTGGGACACTAACCCTTTCTCTGACTGCAACTCCATTATACTGTACAGCAACACAATCTCAGCCAGTTAATTACCTCCCATATATGCCCCAAAAATCGAACCAATAAACACACTACTCTTGACTGGATCCTGACAACTCAGGCTGATAAAGTTGTCCATGCTGGCACACTGTCTGATGCGATTAGTGGCCACTTCCCATCTAATGTGTCTTGCGCACCAAACCCACTCACCCCCCCCCCACCCACCTAGCTGACTTTCCACAACTTTTCTAATTATGACCCCCTCAGGCTCCAGGATTACCTCAGAGCCCTTGATTGGACTACCCTTCATAAGCCACTGACACCACCCTAGCTCTGTACATGTTTGTCTCCTCTCTCTTAATTGTCCAATACAAACACTTCCCCCTCTCTACTTAAAGAGTGTGTGTGGGCAACACTCTCTGGCTCTCATCTGACCTCCTCAAGCTGATGAAGGAGCAGGATGCCACCTGGGCTGCCTACAAAGCTGCACCATCCCCTCCCCATTGGAACTACTACTGTCATCTATGGAATCTTTGCAAATGCCTCATCCAGTCCAAACACATACAGTAGGTAACCCCAGGCTTTTCTAGTCCTCCATTCATGCCTTGCTCTCCCCCTCTACCAAGCAGTCCCCTTCCCCCCCTTAACACCCAACTTGGCTCCCTGATAGACCCCACTGATATTGCAAATCATCTCAATGCCCACTTCTCCAATCTTAGCAACTACCTCACTGAGCTTCCTCCCTCCACTCCCTTGCCCACACCCCCTCTTCCACTTCCAGCAGCCCCCCTTTTTTTACTTCAAGACCATTTTCCCTCCTGGGACACTTGAACTCCTCCTCAACCTTCCATCATGAGGGAGTGCTGGTAGTGATGGCTTATCCCCTCGCTTTTTAAAACTAGTGGCCCACAATACTGCCTATCTACTTACCTTTATCTTTAATCTCTCCCTTACTATTGCCTCTATCCCCCCTGCCTGGAAGCAGGCCAAAATTGGCCCCATGCATAAATCAGGAGACTCTAGCATTATGGATAACTACTGCCCTATCTCCATACTGCCCCATCTGGGGAAGCTCCTTGAAAAGGCTATAAACTACAAAATCACAGACCATATCACCAAATACAACCTTCTTTGCCCTCAACAACATGGTTTCAAGAAGCGGCACAGCACAACCACTGCCCTGGCCCTCTTCACCGGCCATGTGCTAAGGAACATAGATGAAGGGAAGTTGACTGGTGTAGTGTTTGTTGATTAATCCAAGGCCTTCGACCTAGTCAAGCACAACATCCTAATTGCTAAACTTGGTGCCCTTTGCTTCTCCTCTACCTCAACAGCCCTGCTCATCAACTACCTCACAGGTAGAACCCAAAATGGTCTGCCTCAGAGATGTAATCTTGCCCCTCTGCCTGTCTCAGTGGGGGTCCCCCAGGGCTCTATACATGGCCCCCTCCTCTTTTCCCTCTTCATTAACTCCCTCCCATTTGAGGGCCTCTCATGCCACTCCCTCCTCTACACCGATGACCTGATACTCTTCTAAAGTGACCCCTCCTCCTTTTCACTGTCCTCCACCCTCACTGATGAGTTATGTAAGGCCCACTGTTGGTTCTCCTCTAACAATCTACTTGTCAATACTTCCAAAATTTAGGCTATGGTAGTTGGCTCCAAACCCAAACTCAACACCCTTGGCTACTCTGGCTGCCTTCTTACTGTCCACTCCCCAGATGGATCTATCCTTGACATTGTTCCCTCTTTCAAGTATAAGGGGGTAACCCTAGCCCTGTCCTTTACTTACTCTGACCACATTGCTTCTCTGATCTGTCACATGAACCAGAAGCTGGGGTTCTGCTACTGCCTAATAGACCATTTCACTCCTAGAGGTGGGCAAAGTGGCTGAAACTCGCTCTGCGGAGTGATTCGCTGAGTAACGTGGAATCCGTGAAGTGCTCTGCAATGCAAAGCGGAGTACTTCACACTATAATGGGAATGTGAAATCCATTGAAACCAATGTCTTCGCATTGTTCCGCCTTCCTCAAACCACTTCTACACCAATTTTAAGACGAAGTACATTGAAATCAATGTACTTCACATCACTTCGCCTTGTTATTGTGCTCCAAGAAAGAATTTGCAGTGCTTCATGGGATTGCAGGTCACATCGTCTCTAGATTGTTTGCACAGCCTCAGTCCTGTGTAGTGTGTGTGTGTGTGTAGTGGAAGATGGAGACAGTTTCCTCTCAGAGCTCTGTGATTCAAATCCTCTAAAAGCTGTTAAAAAAGCCTTTTTGAGCCTTTTTGTTTGCTTAAAATTTAGTGCATCGATTGTAGGAATCTCTCCTGTGCTCATATCATCGAGTATTTATTGTTTGTGTGTGGATTTTGAATGTTAATTTAGAACAGTCAGTCTGTGTACTGCGAAGTGTGCTTTAGGGGAGGGGTGTTATCTGTGGTGTAAGTAGAGTAACTGGGAGAAAAAGGCAGTCTTTCTGTTTTGGTTATACTTTTCTTGTATAACTGTGTTAATGTACACACAGTACTATTTTCAGTAATTCTTGACACTTGTTTGCTGATTGTGGTGGTGCAGCAGTGTATAATTTCAGTTTGTTTAAAACATTTGGTTATATTGCTAAAGGTTTTCAATTGCTATGCAATCCTTGTAGTGTGTGTGTGAGTGTGTGTGTGTGTGTGTGATGTGTACCATTAAATCAGACAACTTTTATAGTGCCACAGTAATTGCAGCAGTGTGAACCTACTATCCACCACACCTGCATGAATTTTTTATACTGCTTTGTGGTATCTTTGCTGGTAGTGGACTGTTACTGCAATGCACTACCGCCCCCCTATGGCATAAGGTATTCTTTTCCAGATCTGGGTTTGTGACTTGTGAGCACTGGTTAGGTGTTGTGTCTTTGCATCTGACTCTGCATCTCTTGAGTGTGCAGCGCAATCTTAATCTGTCTGTGCATTTGCAGTACACCATTAATTCTGCAAGACTTGCTCTCATTTCACTTTGTCAGCACTGGGGAATTTTCTGGAAGCAAGACAGTAGCATTTTGGGGATGCATATTAATTCTGGTGACTGTGTGTAGCCACTGCTCACATGATAGAGCGCACCATTAATTCTGGGAGATTTTAAATTTTTTGTTACCCTCTCATTTCACTTCACCAGCACTGGGGAGTTTTCTGGACACAAAACCGTAGCATTTTGGGGATGCAAATTAATTCTGGTGATGTGTATGACCACTGCACGCTTGACTGAGTGTGCCATTAATTCTGAGAAACTTTGCATGTTTTGTTACCCTTCATTTCACTTCACCAGCACTGGGGAATTTTCTGGAAGCAAGACAGTAGCATTTTGGGGATGCATATTAATTCTGGTGACTGTGTGTGACCACTGCTCGTATGATGGAGTGCACCATTAATTCTGGGAGACTTTGCATTTTTTGTTACCCTATCATTTAATTTCACCAGCACTGGGGCATTTTCTGGACACAAAGCAGTAGCATTTTGGGGATGCAAATTAATTCTGGTGACTGTGTATGACCACTGCACGCTTGACTGAGTGTGCCATTAATTCTGGGAGACTTTGCATGTTTTGTTACCCTTCATTTCACTTCAACAGCACTGGGGAATTTTCTGGAAGCAAGACAGTAGCATTTTGGGGATGCAAATTAATTCTGATGACTGTGTGTGGCCACTGCTCGCATGACGGAGTGCACCATTAATTCTGGGAGACTTTGCATTTTTTGTTACCCTCCCATTTCACTTTGTCAGCACTGGGGAATTTTCTGGACACAAGACAATAGCATTTTGGGGATGCAAATTAATTCTGGTGACTTTGTGTGACCAGTGCATGCATGACTGAGTGTGCCATTAATTCTGGGATACACTGTATTTCTTGTAGTGCACTCATTTCACTTGGTCAGCACTGGGGAGTTTTCTGAACACAATACAGTAGCATTTTGGGGATGCACATTAATTCTGGTGTGTGTGTGTGTGTGTGTGTGTGTGTGTGGGGGGGGCACTGGGGGGCTGCCAATATTGTTGCCACTCTGCCTTACTTCGCGTTAAGGTGGAATGACAACGCAAAGAAATAATTACAAGGCGAAGTGAGCATTTCCAGTTGGGCACTCCACGTAGCAGAGCGACAATGCAAAATGGCCACTTTGCATTCACTTCACCAGCGGGAATTTAATTTAGCTGCATCTCTACTCATGTCAAAAGCTTGCCTTGCTGTTGTCTGTGGCAACCTCCTCCCACTCCTCGATTATGGGTGTTCACTGTACTCCCTTACCTCCACTGCCAACTAGCACCATCTGGATACACCCTACAACCAGATTTACTGCTTTGCCCTTCATGCATCACTCTTCACACATCATTGCTCTGTCTACCAGTCCCTAAACTGGCTCCTCCTTCAAGCTCGACACTCCTACCTGCTGGTCTGGACTGTCGGGGATGCTATCCATAGTCCCTCTTACTTCCCTCTTTCTCTTCTAATCCAGCCCAGGACTTACAGTCGCAATCTTCACCAGTCATCTTACCTCCAACTCATCCGTCCTAACATAAACACCAGACTGGGCCAAAGAGCCTTCTCCATTACTGGACTTTCCCTATGGACTACCCCCCCCCACTGTTTTCCTATGACCCCCCTCGAGATCTAAACACCCTACTAAGAACCCACTTCCTGTAGTGCTCATCCTGTGACTGTCCTCAGGCAGCCAGCACTGCTGTGCCTCCTACTGCAGCTCACTTGCCCCCCCACTAGTTGCCCTATTTTCCCACCTGAAATTGGCTCACTGGTCACCATCTTATACTGATGCCAGCTGTGTTCTACCTGTAACTTAGTTTTGTGTTCTGGGTATTATTTTGATGCTGCTGGCTCTGGTGATGTATCTCTGACCTATTGTTAGAGGATGTTGCCACCTAAGCACTGTGTGTATGTGTGTGTGTGTATGTATATATACATATATATATATATATATATACATATATATACATACACACATATACTTCCGCTCCACCTTTGAAGCTAATTTAAGCACCCCCTCCAAATTTTGGAAAGTGCTACATTCCCCCTTCTCACTCCCATCGAAACCACAACCCCCCAATCTACATAAACAATGTACTAACTTCTGACCACCTCTCTGTTGCAACTGAATTCAACTCATACTTTATCTCTTGCACCCCTGCCCTCCTTACTCCCCTCCCTCCTGCCCCTCCCAAATCTGTCGGTCCTCAATAATTCCTCCACTAATCCCAGCAGCTCAAATTATTTCTCCTTTGCCCCAGTCACCCAATCAGACACTCTGAATGCAATACTAGCTCTCAGTCCATTAAAGGGCTCCTCACCTGATAGTCTTGACCTCATACTCCTGTTCCTGTCTGCAAATGCTATCTCTACCCCACTGTCTGCTATACTAAACCTCTCCTTCTCATCCACCACTCTCCCGCTCTCTTGGAAACACATCATAGTTCTCCCACTACCTACTGGAGGCAATCCCTCCACGCTGGGGAACTAAAGGCCCATATCGCTCCTCAAAATACTTGTCAAGCTGCAGGAGCACCTGGTCCTTTCACAACCTTCCTCTCTGACTCTGCCTTTTTCATCTCCTACCAACTTGGCTTCAGGAAAGACCACTTTATCACCACTTCCCTGCTTAGGCTCACTGAATCCATACTATCAGTTATGGATAGTGATCAAATAACCTCAGCCATCTTTGTTGACCTCACCAAGGCATTCAACACAGTTTCCCACCCCCTTCTGCTAAGTAATCTGGACACGGCTGGTTTGGCTGACTCAGCCAGCAGCTGGTTCAGTTCCTACATAATAGGTAGAACACAGTCAGTCAAGACTGGCGATTCCACATTCCCTCCCTTCTCGATAAAAAACTGGTGTGTTTCAAGATTCGGTCCTTAGCCCCCTCTTATTCTCCATTTTCTTGGATGATCTCCCGCCTGTTTGTACTACCTCCTTGATTCATATGCATGCTGACAATACAGTCCTTTTCTTGTCTGGCACCTCCCCATCTGATGTTGCTTCCAGTCTCCTGCAGGACTTTGAGAATGTTTAGCTTTGGCTAAGCTCCCATCAGCTTTTCCTCAATGCCAAGAAAACAGTCTCCATGACCTTTGGCACTAGGCAGAGACTCTCTAGGCTAGCAAAGTTGCCCACCTTCCACACCCTTGATAGTACTACTCTGGAGGACACTTCCTCTTTTAGGTATCTTGTGGTCTAGCTAGACCTGCACCTCAACCTTTCTGGACACATTGACTCATCCTGAAAAAGTTGCACTCCAAATTAGGTGCCCTATACAGGAACCAAAGCTGCCTATCCCTACTGGCTAAGTGTCAGCTTGTTCAGAAAATGATTCTACCTATTTTCAACTACCATGACAGTGACAGGCTACAGTGCTGCACCACAGTCTTCCCTAACCAGATTGGACACCCACTTCAATGCCTTCTGTCATTTTGCCCTTGATGCCCCTATACTCACTCACCACTGTCTTCTCTGTCACTCATTCTAACTTCCCTTTCTGGAAAACAGATGCCTAGCCCACTATAAGAAATTTACCTCAAAGTTCTGGTTCGTTCATTACATATGAACATGCAAACATACCAAATGCCAGCAGAAACAGGCCTCACAGTTTATCCAGTCTGCTTGATTTTGCAGCTAGCCCCTCAACTTGCAGCTGCCCCACCCTCCCCTCCTGATAACAACCCCCCTCACTCCGTTCCACCCCCTCTTAAATCCTGACACCATTCTACATGATACCACTTCCTCGGGCACTGTATTCCACTTGTCTACCACCCTTTCTGTGAAAAAGTGTCTCCTGATTCCCCTCTTGAATCTCCCCCCTCCAGTCTCAGCTGATGCCCTCTCATTTCCCTCCACCTTCTGATCTGAAGAATCCCTTCTGTATTAATCCTGTGTATTCTCTTTAAGTACTTAAAGGTTTCAATCATATCCCTCCATCCCATCTCTCTTTCAGAGAATACATTTGCAGCTCTTCCAGCCTCTCCTCATAGCAAATTCCCTCCAATTTCTGGATCATCTTCTTTGCCCTATGCTGCGCACCCTCTCCAGCAATCTGATGTACAGTACTTCTTCAGGAATGGACTCCAATACTGCACTCAGTATTCCAGGTGCAGCCTGACAAGTGACATGTACACGGGTAGGATCACATCTCTGTGCCTGGAGGAGATCCCCTCGTTATGCACCCCAGCATTTTGTTTGCCTTTGCAGCCGCCTTCCTGCACTGAGCTAATTGGTTCATATGTCCCATTATTAGTACCCCTAGATCCTTTTCTTCCCCTGTGCTTTCTATCTGTACCCCTCCAAACTGATATTTCCTCCCCTGGTTCCTTGCTCTGAAGTGCAGTACCTTGCACTTCTTGGCGTTGAAACCCATCTGCCATGTCTCCAGCCATTCCTGTACTTTGGTCAGGTCTTCCTCTACCCCTCTATGTCACCTACCACAGCACCAATTTTAGTATTGTCTGTGAACAGACTGATCCTACTCTGGATCCTGTTTGAGATATTGGCTATGAATATCCACAACAGCACCGGTTCCAGTACTGAACCCTGGGGCTCCCCACTCATAATGTCCCTTGATGATGAGAGTCCCCCATCACCACCCTTTGCTGCCTACCCCTCAGACAGTTAGTGATCCAATTGACCATTTTTGTTCCCACCCCAATGTATTCCAGTTCCCCCTGCCTTCCATGCAGCACCGAGTCAAAGGCCTTGCTGAAGTCCAAATATTGGACATCCACTGCATTATTCCTGACCAGTTCCCTGGTAACCCAGTCATAGTATTTAACTAGGTTCATCTGGCAGGATCTGCCCAATACAAATTCATGATGATGGTCATCGTGGAGCTCATTGTCTTACAAAAAGGTCACCAACCTCTCTTTAAGGATTGACTCCATGAGTTTCCCCATGATTGAAGTGAGACTCACTGGTCTGTAGTTGCCTGGGTCATCTTTTGGGCCACTTTTATGAATGGGCACCACATGGGCCATCCTCCTGTCCTGTGGCATGCATTCTGTGTCCAGTGATGTACTGAACAGGTCTGCCAGTGGTCCCGCCAGGATCTCCACTAACTCCCGAAGTACCCAAGGGTGAATACCATCTGGCCCCGGTGCATTGTCCACCCTCAGTGCCCTTAGTCCTTCCAGCACCCTGTCCTCTGTAATCCTAATATCAGTCACCCCCCCTTCCCTCCTCTGCCCACTCCACCCTTCCCATCGGGTATCTGCCCCACCTTTCCTTCATGAACACAGAGCAGAAATACTCATTCAGAGCCTCTGCCTGGTCCTCCCCTTCTCCACCACCCCCCATCTTTCTCAATCCTCACAATTTGGCCTTTGTTTCTTCTTCTCTAGCCAATGTATCTGAAAAAGTCCTTTTCTCCATCTTTGATTCTCTGTGCCAGTCTCAGCTGTCTGGAAGCCGTGGCCACTCTGACTAGATCTGAAGGATCCCTGGACTTCTTTGTGTACTCGTCTTTGTCACCTTGCCCTCCTAATTTCCTAAGTCTCTGGAATGCTTTTCTCTTGACCCTCACCCCATCCATTACCTCTCATGTCAACCAGCTCAACTTCTTTTCCCTCTCCCTGTTCCTCCGTGTCCTGGTACAGGTCTCAGTTGCCTCTGCTAGCCCTTTCTTAATGATATTCCATTTTTGGCTGGCACTCATGCATGTCTGAATTCCCACCAGATGCTCAACCAGAATATCCCCAATCCTTTTAAAGTCCGCTCCCTTAAAATTGATTACCCTGGTACCTGTTCCTCCTGTTACCCTTCCCATATTGAGTGTGAACCACACAGTATGATAGCCAGTTCCTGCCAGGGGCTCCTCCACTCCAAGATCCCTTACAGCCCCCCAGTTTATTAATACCAGGTCCACAGTCCTACCCTCCCTAGTCAGCTCATGGACCAATTGCCCCAGGAAGTAGTCCTGAAATGCATCAAGCAATCTCTGCTCCTTTGCACACGTGGTGGTTGGGGTGTTCCAGTCCACCCCAGGGAGGATGAAGTCCCCCACCACTATGGTGACCCCCTTCCTACAGACCCTTCTAATCTGCTCGGCCAAATCCCTATCGAGTTCATCCCCCTGAGCTGGTGGCCTGTGTACTACCCCCACCCTCAGTGTCTTTCTTTTAATATCTTGAAACTGCATCCATAGGGCCTCTGTCCTACTCTTCACCCCCTCCTCTCTCATACACCTTATCCCCTCTGTCACATAGATTGCCACCCCCTTCTCCCTAACTCTGTCCTTCCTGAATATGTTGTACCCTGGGATCATTTATTTATTTATTTAAAACTGGTGACCGGGAAAGGCACACTGAGCCAAAGCTCATTTCCAGGTGTGACCCGGGTACAAGAATGTACACTGTTGGAAGGCAGAGAAGTACAATAGAATCTGGTTTCAGATGTATCATACAGAATAAGGACATTACAAAGTAGTAAGCAGTAAAGTAACAATTGTTGCTGGAGCAGATGGTTTTCTGTACATCGGATCATCATATCCCAGTCCTGGTTCTGGGTGGCCGATGTCTCTGTGCTGGCTACTATGTCCACCCTCCCCACAGCCAAGAGAGACTGTAGTTCCGCTGATTAGTTCCCTAAGCTTCTCGTATTCAAGGAGATCACCCACCAACTTTTGTCTTTCCCCCCACTCTGGTTCCCCCTTCCTAGTCCCTCCCTGTGCCCCCACCTCAAATTTCTCTCCGATAGCTTGGAGGGTAGGCACGCTTGACTCCCTCACCCGGGATCCCCGGCTACTAGCTGTCCTCATGCCACCCCCACCTAGTTTAAATCTATCCTTGATGCTATGTACCCCTTAATCCTCTGCTTTAATACCCCTTTCCCCTAACTACTAAGGTGCAACCTATCCTCTGCATAAAGATCCTTATTGTCCAAGGTACTACTCCAGTCCCCCACTACCCCATACCGCTTAGACCGACGCTATTGCTCCAGCCATTTGTTGAACTCCCCAGCCCTCCCTTTCCTTCCTGTGCTGGGTACACCTCTGAAAAGACCACTGATTCCCTGTTTCCTCACATAGCCCTCCTAGTTCCTCAAACCTTCTTCTCACTACTTCCATCATCTCCCCACCAGGTTATTAGTGCCCACATGCACCACCACTACATGCGGTTTCTTCCTGCCCCTCCTTGCACACTTAAGAAATGCCTGCCCTGCCCTGTCCTCCATTAGCCTGGGAATAGTCTCCACCCATATTCTGCTATGCCTCTCCCCCCTGCCACCGCATCTGAACCCTTTAAGTATTGAATCACCCAGCTCTAGTACACCCCCTTCCTCGTTCCTTGTCCCCTGCCCCCACCCTTTTCCCAGGAATCCAGTCATAGAACATGCCAGATCATTAATTCCACCCTTCCGCCCTAGTGCTCCCCCTTCTCCCCTGTCCTGTCCCCTACCCCCTTTACTGTTCCCTTCCTATCCCCCATCTCTCCCCTCTGCCCTGGCTCCTTCTCCTCTACTCTGCCTCTGTCATCCCACCCCCACCAGCAGTACTTCTCTCCCCTTCACCCCTGTTGCCCTCCCCTGACTGACTCCTATCCCTTGTGGGTTTCCCTCCCCCTCACACTCCTGCTCTCTCAGAGAGAACTCTCCCTCCTCCTCCCTCAGTGTTGCCAGAACCAGAACCTATTTTCTGCACATCATGCCTGGCTGTGCCTCTGCTCCCACCCTCTGCCTCTTGCCTTCTCACTAATGCTAGTCCCCTTATTTATTCCACTCCTGCACTCCCTCCCTATCACTTCCCTTGAGCCTCTGTTCCTCCCCCATGGTGTCCTCATGTTAATTCCTGGATGTGAACCTCCTGCCTCAAGGCCCCCTCCATCCTCTCCAGCTCTCTACCAAGTCACAGCACTTCCTCCTCCAGCCTCCTCAGTCTGATACAGATTGGACAGCCTCCTAGTCTCCAGAATATGTTCATCCAAACTGCCATCCCACATCTATTGCAACCCACAATTCTGCTTGTGCTGGCCTCCCTTGCATCCTTCTTCCCCTGTACCATGCCCCCTCTTCGCTGACCCCAACCACCCCCACTAGTACCCCCCAGACTCTGGTATATCCTTTTCTGACCCATTCCATGTGTGACCCCTTCAATGTTCCAACCCCTGAGATACCCCCAGTGGTTTTCAATACTTGAGCTGCTTCCTTCAGTACAGTCTATGCACTATTACCAGTACCTATACCAAAATTAGACCTTTGACTCAAAAAGTCTCTGCCTCATGAAATAGTTGGTGAACTTAAAGGGGACCAGAATACTAAAATAAAGCAGGGGTACTGCAATGCCATGGGTCCTGTGGTGCCAGAAAAATGAAGAGTATACAACAGTGCATGTAGCTGCCCCTAATAAAGAGCTGTGTGCATCACTACCCCCAAGCTGTGTGTCCTGTTCTGACTGCCATGTGGGGTGGAGATGCACAGTTGACCAGAAGAGTAAATGTCATGATGTCATGTCATGGTTCGTTGCTATGGCAGACCACACATGACTATGTGCAGCTGGCAGCATGCTGCAGACAAACTACGGTGGGTGTACAATAATGTTGACAATCAGGTGTAGCCATGGGTCAAGAGAAAGTCCGAGTCATAGTGTGTACAGGTGTACAAATACAATGAGTTGCCGTGGTCCATATCACGGACTACGGGGCAGACAGCAGCTATATATGGGAATAACTGTCCACTGCCACTGAACCTGAAAATTATAGTGTCTGTCTGTGTTGTACAGTAGTCATGTGTAAACAGTGTGGTGTCACAGACTGTGATGTGGCAATCAGTAGCCTGACCTGTTGCAGCCACGCTGCAAGGTATGCACTCATTCGGTACCATGTGTGTGTGGCCGCTGCTGACCTAGAATATGTCAGTAGCATGAATGAGCCATGAAACTAATGTCCTAGGCCTGCAGACATCTGCAAGATGGAGTAAAACATGAGTCCTGTTGAGTATGTGGGAGTGAAGGCCCTATGGGCAACCCTCTGAACAGAGCTCAGCAGAGAATCAATAAAACAGTGCAAAGGAGAGAGGGGAGTACACAGCTGAGGGCTCGGGTTGGGTACAATGTCTGCAGGAAAATGGGAGGTGAGAGGTCAAGCCTAGCAGAGAAAAGCTTACCAGCAAAACCGGCTAGTAGTAGGAGCAGCACAGCACAGGTTCAGTTATGCTGGCTAGCTAGCTCCACATTCTGTTTCCCCACTGATGATACCACCACAAACTACAGATAGACACGTGTGGTACCCCATCCCTTTTTCTGTTTCACTTTGTGCTTTACTGATGCAAGCATTCAGAACTGTAGAGGGAAGCAGTGTGACTGGCACCATGACTTACAAGGGCTACGGTAAGAGTACATCAGGGATGGAGTCTTGCATTGTGTTTCTACTTGTTGTATTGTGAGCCATGGTGATTATCAGTGGCTGACAGTGCCGTACTATGCAGATGTCCAACGGCAGCTGTAGCGTTGGGGTGTCAGCTCACGTACACTGTTGGGGACTTCACATTAGTTGTGGTCTACAGCATCTATCGGCTACCGGGTTATTATACAGTTGCTGCCGTTGTGTGTTGCATTTGATATTGCACACATTCAGTCCCAGCTGGTTGCTGTAGTCCATGAAATGCTCACTGGTTTCCACGTGGTGTTCCCTGCCACACACGTATCCCAGGTTCTGTTGAGTGCCCCCCCAACACACAGGTGACACTCACACCATATTGTTTTGAGGCCCCATGATTACCACCTTTGCACTGCTACTGCTACACACCTTTTTGATGGTTTCAGGATGCCAGGATGCAACACATCACAGTCGGCTGGGGCAATGTGCACATGAACCATGATGTGATGTCACTCTGTATTCGTGACCTCACACAGGTGTAAAGGGAACAGGATGTGGTTGCCTGGGCAACACATACTCAGCTATGTCTGTTTACAGAACACTAACCAGTACCTTCACTACCTGATATCATTTATTTTTGCTACCTGTTTGTCACTGTATATCCACTGCCTACATACATCATCCACTCCTGACAGTGCTGTGTTGGAGCTGTTACACTATTCCTGTCCCCTTTAAATGAACTAGTCAGATCAAGTCAGGTCAGTGTAGGAGTGGTTGTTATGAATAATCTGCAATCCTGTTTACATCCAGTCCTCCCCCACTTCACCACAGTACACCCCCTCCAATCAAGAGGCAGCAGTATAATTATAAAAGGAGAGTAGTCTGGGGAGGGAGGGATGGGGGAGGGTGAGTTTGGGCTTATTCTCTGGTCTCTTGTGACACAGTCAACTTCCTCCCCAAAATAGTCATTGTCCCTTACTTGGCCATTCCCTTCCCTTTGCTGGCTTCGAACAAGAAAGCTTATACAGGTACTAGCTTGGCAAAAGAAGTATCCAAAAGCAGATCAGATTAATAAACACAAATCAGTACACTTCCCTGCAAAGGTTCTCCTGCCATCCTCTGCCGTGCCCCTGTTTGGTCCTGTCAGCATTCGGCATCCCGCTGTTCACCCGAAAGTCAGACAGTTGAGGAGAATAGAAGAAAAATAACCAAAAAAAAAATGACTCTGGCTGCAGGCAAGCCGATTAAATGTGCTCACCACTACCAGAACTATTCAGCAGCTGTCCCCAATGATCCATTACACTTCCATCCCCTTACATGCTCCAACAGCGAGTCGCACACCGCACTCCCACTCACTCTGAAACACAGACTCTGAGTGGTGTAGTTCTAGCCTGGCGGCATCCTAAACAAGCCCTGCAACTTCATTTGAATCTGGCACCTTATCCCCACTTTCTATAGGCTGCCCTTTCTCCCTGGTCTCTCGTGAGACAATTAACCCTCTCCCCAAAATAGTCATTGTCCCTTACTTGGCCATTCCCTTCCCTTTGCTGGCTTTGAACAAGAAAGCTTATACAGGTACTAGCTTGGCAAAAGAAGTATCCAAAAGCAGATCAGATTAATAAACATAAATCAGTATACTTCCCTGCAAAGGTTTTCCTGCCATCCTCTGCCGTGCCCCTGTTTGGTCCTCTCAGCAATCGGCATCCCGCTGTTCCCCTGAAAGTAAGACAACTGAGGAGAATAGAAGAAAAATAACCAAAAAATAAAAAAAAAAATGACTCTGGCTGCAGGCAAGCCGATCAAATTGTGCTCACCACTACCAGTGCTATTCAGCAGCTGTCCCCACTGATCTGCTGTACTTCCATCCCCTTACATGCTCCAACTGTGAGTCACACACTGCACTCCCACTCCCTCCCAAACACAGACTCTGAGTGGTGCAGTTCTAGCCTGGTGGCATCCTAAATAAACCCTGCACCTTTGTTTGAATCTGGCACCTTACCCCCACTCTCTATAGGATGCCCCTCCTCCCTGGTCTTTCTCTTGAGGCAATTAACCCCCTTCCCAAAATAGTCCCTTAGTTGGCCATTCCCTGCCTTTTGTTGACTTTGGACAAGAAAACTTACACAGGTACTAGCTTGGCAAAATAAGTATCCAAAAGCAGATCAGATTAATAAACACAAATCAGTACACTTCCCTGCAAAGGTTCTCCTGCCGTCCTCTGCCTTGCACTTGTTTGGTCCTCTCAGCAATTGGCGTCCCACTGTTGCCCTGATAGTCAGACAATCAAGGAGAATAGAAGGGAAAAAAATGAATTACTCTGGCTGCAGGCAAGCGAATTAAATGTGCTCACCACTACCAGCGCTGTCCAGAAGCTGTCCCCACTGGCCTGCTGCACTTCCACCCCCATGCTCTGACGTGGTTACCGCCTCCACTCCCTCCCAAACACAAACTCCGAGTAGCACAGTTCTAGCCCGGTGGCATCCTAAATAGCCTCCAGACCTTTATTTTACATCGCTACCTATCCTCCACCCTGGCCCCTGCCCCCAAGCACCCCACTCCCTCCAATCTAATGACTCTGGCACCTTGGATATCCCAAGTCACTCCACCTCCATAGGCCAATCTGCCTTTTCACACAGGTTCCCAAAACAATGGAACTCACTGCCTTATCAAATGAGGCATTCCTCCTTCCCTTGGTCCATCTATACCTCCCTTCACAACTTCCTCTATCCTACCTGTAACTGCTCCCAGTGACCCTTATTCACTCCCTCCTCAAATTTCTCCTATATGTCTGAACAAGTGTAGCTCCAAGCTGATTTATGCACACTGCACTTCTGTAAAGTAATTATTTATTAGTTAATTTACTTATTCTTGTTACTTTGGCACTGCTCCTGTACTGGAAAAACTTGAATTATATGCTATGCACCCTTCCTTTGTAAATAGCTTTATCTTTACTTTCTAGCCTCATGTTTTCAATTGTTGTATGTTTCCTAGGCCAGTTATTACTAATCATTAATAACTCATGTAAGATGTTGCATGTAATGTTTAAGATTATGTACTCCAATTGTCCCCTTCCCCCAGGATGCTCTGGGAGATTACCAATTTTATATTGCTCAGTTGGTCTTTCCAGGTGAAACTTTACAATAAATTAAAAAAAAAAAATATTTATATATATATATATATATATATATATACATACACACACACACACACACACACACACACACACACACACACTGTGTGGACAGAGACCCTTAAAGGCTTCCCTGGAACCCCTTCCCAACCACACTCAAGCAGCCAGCACACAGCATACACAACTGGGACTATGTGACTAGCACAGCCCTTAAAGGAAGTCTACAGCCTTCTAGCTAGACTCTGTTGTGGGGTGTTAGCCCATCGACATTTTTGCATCGACTGTCCCACCCACCCCTTGCCATTTCCCAATTCATCCACACTGTCTCCACTGATGCTTCACATCTGCCCCCTCACCCCCCCTGCCCTCCACTTGGATACACCCTCTCCAGTCCTGCCCCCCTTTCTTGCTCTACCCCACCGATGTGCCCTCACTTTCACCAAGTCAACACACCTCCCTAGTCCAGGTTCTGGCCTGCACAAGCAACTTAAGTATGCTCTCCTTAGGACCTTCATTCTCTTGCTACTTCTGTCTGGGAATGTCCACCCTAACCCTGGACTCCATACTGCTCCCAACCCACTCTGCACTGCTACTAACAGGCTTTTAATTGCCTCCCTCAATATCTGCAGCCTTCAGAAAAATTTTTCCACTCTCCAGGGATGGCTGGCCCAGCATCAGCCTGATGTTATGGCCATAGTAGAGACCTGGCTGTCAAAGGATACTCCAGACTCAGCAGTGTCAATTGTTTGATACACTGTCTTCTTTGAAGACAGAGTTAGTAAGCACTGTGGTGGCTGTGCTATTTATGTTTTTGACCACTCAAGGGTCACCCCTCAGCCCAGCTGGACCATGGTGCCCAGGCCCTCCTCTGAAAATTGCCACTGGCACTGCCAGAGCCCCCTTCTTTATCACTTCTGTCTATATTGCCCCCAGAACCAAAAGCCCACATTTCAGTCCTTCCTGAACTACCTCCCCCTCCTGCACCCCAACTCAGAGATCCTAGCCCTAGGGGACTACAACATCAACTGGCTATCTAACACTGCTGCTCCATATAAGGATGTTATAACCACTATAGATCTCTTCCAAGTTGTAACCTCCCCTATTCGCTCAAACCCCAAAAATGGATCCTCTCCCTAATCACTCCCTGATACACTGAGTGACCACTCGCCAGTGATGTACATTTGGTCCTCTAAGTTAAAAAAGCCTGCACTAAAACTTGTTTTTCAGTGCCGGCTCAAACTTGATAAGCTGGGGCAACTCAAAAGCCACCTCATACACTAGGACTGGTCTCCCATTGACCATGATATGGACATTGATACGGCTCTCGAATACTTTATTTGCTCATTCAACTCTGTCTGTAATAAGTTTGGCCCCCTCACTAAGCATGTTTTAAAGGGCCCTAACACTCTCTGGATCTCACTGGCAATCCTTGACCAAATGCACCATAGAGACATCCTCTGGCACTTAGCCCTCAAATTTGGCAGGTCGACAGACAGCAGAACTATAGGGCTGAGAGGAATAAATGTACCTGGGACATATTTAAGGCCAAAGCTGACTACTACAAAGCATCTCTCACCTCCTCCTGGGGCTCAGGCAGTAAGTTTTGGGATAATCTGAAAGAGCTCAATGGGAAAACTGTGTCCGCCCCACACTTCCAGCTCAATACCAGTGGTATTACCACTGACCCCTGACTTATCCCTGACACACTCAACTCCTCCTTTTATCTTAGTAGTGTACCTCCACCTAATTTCTTCCATCCCCATAACCCCCTCCCACCACCTGACCACTCTCTCCCCCATTTCAGCTCAAAACCCTCTCCCTGCATGAGGCAAAACCATACCTCTTACAAGCTTTAGGTAAATCTCACCATAGCAGTGATATTCTGGACCTCAGTCTCTTCCAAATGACCATGGATGAAGTCTCCCACCCCTATTAACATCCTTAATCACTCCATCTGCTATGGTCAATTCCCTACCAAATTGAAAGTTGCTGTCATTACTCCCTTCCACAAAAATGGCGACCATACCACACCGGGGAAATCTCACCCCATCTCCATTCTTCTCTCCCCCACAAGGCTCTGGAAAAAAACATCTTCAGTCAACTCACTGACCATCTCAGTAAATACAACCACTTCTCTATGAACAACATGGATTTCGTAGAGGGTACAACACTACCACCATGCTTCTGGAATTCACAAATGCTCTCCATACTGCCCTTAACAGATGGTGTCTGGCTGGGTCTGTCTACAGTAGTAGCCACAGAAATTGCCAACTATTTCCAGATATTTCACAACATTTCTAAAGAGTTTCTCTCTGCTGCCCCTACTATGGAATTGCAGAAAGCAGGAGATTTCTCTAGAAATATCACAGAAATTTCCAGAAATAGCTAACAATGTCTGTGGCTACTACTGTATGTGAATCTGCCAAAAGTCTTTGACACCATAAACCACTCTCTTCTTCTATCAGTCCTCTCCCACACAGGCCTCTCCCAGGATGCCACCAATTGGTTTGCTGACTATATAACTGGTAGGTCCCAGCATGTCAAAATTAATTAAACATTCTCCTCCTGCCTACTGGTCAAGTCAGGGGTACCCCAGGTTCCATCCTGGGGCCCCTTCTATTTAGCTTATTCCTGAACTCCCTACCTAAGGCCTGCTCTGGACAGCTACTGTTATACGCCGATGATGTGGTACTTTTTGCCACCCACCCTGATCCTCTCGCTCTTCAACTGTCCCTCCAAAAATACTTCACTGAGACTGAATCCTGGTTTGCTGACCACTGGTTGATAAACAACTACAAAAAGACTAAGGTCATGGTGTTTGCTCACACCAGAACAAAAACAAAGGCTTAGCTCTGCAAACCCTCAACTCCCATCTGTTACCACTTGAACAGGTTAACACGTTTAAATACCTTGGGGTTACCCTCAACTCTGCTGTCACCTACCATGAGCATATCCACCTCCTTAGCACCGCTGTCAACTCCAGAACTGGACAACTCTACTGGCACTAACAATGTGTCCCCCATGGCCCTCTGTCTAGCTGTCATGTCATTCATCCTGTCTCTAGTCGAGGTCTGCTGACAAGTCTGCTGTTTGCAGAATCAAGGTATTCTTAAATAAAGCCTGATGCCTTGTCATGGGCAGTGATAGGAGGGCACATACCTGCTCACAGTATAGTCTCACCAACTGGCTCAATTTTGACAGGAGATTCAGGTACCAGACATGCCTCCTTGCCAAAAAGATCACCAATGGACTATCCCCCTCAGTCTTACCAGCCTTCTGCAGCCTTCCCAGTGGTGAAAACCACCCATAGCTCCTCCAAAACGTCCCTCTTGATTCCCTGCTGCCGAACAACTTTGGGTCATAGATCCTTCTCCTCTGGATGAATGCACTGTCAAGCGCCATCTCCTCTGAAAACAAGCTAGGTCCTTTTAAAACCAATCTCAGGGACCACATCTATTCCTCTGGCACCTGTGACTGTTACTAGTCTCCCCCCTCCATATTCCTCCCTCTCCCTCTGTTTAGCTCCCCTATAGCCTCACTTGTAACATGAAAGTACATATCCACCACCCCCTCACCTCCTCCCCTCCCCCTTGGGCTTGCCAACTACCCCCTGCCAATGGATTTCTAGCTTCCCTAAGCTATGTAATGCTACCCTCTCCATCCTACCTAACCTGGTATGTTGCCCTCCCTCTGCTCAATTGTATCTAGTTAGAACCCTGTATGTAAAATTATTGTAATATTATTGGGTTTATTTTTCTTCACCGTGTTGTGTACATCTCTGTAATATAGTCGCTGTCTGTTACTTGATGTGGTGCCTTTGTAAAGGAGTCTATGACTCAAAGGATTGTAATTCCGATATGTTTCTAAATTAAAAAAAAAACATATATATATATACAGTATATATGTATCCTAATATGTTTACTATGTACTCCTTGAATCATTGTATTCTGGCACTGTTACCTGTATGATTTTATCTCTCTGTATGCTCACCACTGCCCTCATGTTATCTCCCATCATCTGTGCCAGTTTCTGGCCTGGGCCGTGCCTGAAAATCATCCTTGGTCCAATGCAACAACCTGGTTAGCAAATAAATAAATAAATAAAAATTAAATCCCAATGGGAGCATGAGCTGGGCCACCCCTTACCCCCATCCACTCTGGTAAGCCAGCATTTCAATGGTACACCATGCCTACAGAGACACAGAGAGTCACTTGTTCCAAATAAAAATATTGTACATGTCGTTCATGTCTCCAAAAGACCTATACCCTGTGGGTCTACTCCCTCACTCTACAAGCTGACACTGTTCTCAACCAGACATTGGTCTTCTACATGTCCTATGGGGATGTCCAAAACTCTGTACCCTGTGGCAAGGAATCCAGTCTATTACAACCTTCTCCAAGTGCCTATCCCAAACTCTCTTTGTCCTCAGGATTACATCCCAGGTAGCTGAACTACCCAGTCCACAGCAATACTGTCTCCAGATGGCCTTTATGGAGGATATGCATCTCATCCTGATATGCTAGAGGCAGGTGAACATCCTCTCTCTGTTCTCCTTACATTCTGCACTGTCTAAAGTGGCCCTCTTTGAAAGACACTCCTTCACTGCAGTGGGAAAACTAAGAGTATACTACATAAAGTAGGACCCCTTTCTGCATTCACGCCTCTGTTCAGTCCCCTTACCATAGCCATGCAACCCACCTCAGACCAGTTAACCAGAGGAATAGCTCCAACCTTATATTTAACAACAGTGTTTGCACTGTATAAGTTAGCTGGTAAGTTAGATAGCTCGGCACGAGGCCAGCTTATGAAGGATTAGCTGACCCAACTTAGCATTAGTCAAATCAATTTCTGTCAGTAATCATTCTATTATTATTGCCTCACTTCAGTGTTCTGTTTTAGTCTATTTTCAGTGCCTAACACCATGATGCTGTCACTGTGGTTACTACAATCTGCTACTTTTACTGCCTCTGTCATAACGAGATGTTTAATCATCTGTAATTCTGGAAGCTGAAAAAGTTCAATAAAAAAGTTTCATGTTAAAAAAGACCTCCACGTTTAATACCAGAAAGCTATTGTGAATGTGTCACAGAACTCTCCTTTGATTAGCCCAATCAGATGTAGTATCCATCAAATTTTTATTAGGTGATTAAAATCATGAACATCTATTCCTAATTATCTTGAAAAGCAATGTATCTTCCTACTCACTTCGACCCAGAGCCCTACAAACCATTTCAATTAAAAGTGCAAAAGAGGAGAAGGAGGCAACTTCTGGTGTAAGGGAGGCTCAATTGTCTGGGGATAGACTTTGGAATAGGAAGGGGGAGGAGAGATTTTGTGCCTATGCGGCACCATGGCCCAGAGGGATAAGAGGCAGATCCTGAGGATTGCTAGAGCAACAGAACAGGAGGCAGAGCTGTATTATGTTGTCCACCTGGGGACTAATAACCTGGCTAGGGATGGGATGGGGTAGTGCAGGGGGGAATTCAGGGTGCTAGAGAGGGGTCGTAGGTAGGTAGGTAGTGCACTCAGTGGCTTTTGCTGAAGTGCTACCAGCCTATGACAGGGGAAAGAGACATCTCTGCATCAGCACCTTTAACTCATGGTGGAAGGAATAGTGCAGAGAGGAAGGGTTCACTACATTGAGGATTGGGGGTCCACCTTGAAGAATAAGGGCCTCCACAGGGGTGATGGCCTGCAACCATCCAGGAGGGGATTCACAATCCTCAGTGGATTGTTTAAGTGTTACTTTGATGAACTACCTCCCCAACAGGCTGAATTGGAGAGAAGGGGGAACCTGAGGGGAGTGGAATCCCCCAGGATGCAAATTAATACAAGAAGCACACTGGTAGACATTAAGAGAGATGGGAAAGACAACATTAAAATGAGAGGTGAGATGGGGGGTAAACAGAAAAGAAGGGGGTAACAAAAAGAGTGGAAACAAAACCAGGACAGCTATATGTGCAAATGCTTGAAGTCTGGGAAATAAGATTCCAGACCTAGAGGCTATCATAGCAGAGGCCAACCTGGATATTGTCACCATTACCAAGTCATGGTGCACTGAAAATCATGACTGGGACATGGCCATACCAGGCTATACTCTATTCATAACACTAGGGTGGGAAGGAAAGGAGGGGGAGTATGGTAATTTATGTGAGGGATGGCATAAAAGAGATGGAGATACTGGGAATGGGGGGAGGTACTGTGGGTCACCCTAGCGATATAAAAAGGAGCCTTTATTCACACTGGTGTGCTCTGCAGACCTCCAGCAAAGGGGGAGAAGTTAGATAAGGTACTGATGGAAGCCATTGGCAAGATGTCAGAAAAGGGGAATGTGCTTCTGGTGGGGAACTTCAGTCTGCTGGATGTAGATTGGAGCCTCTCAGCTGCAGCTTCAGCAAGAAGCAGAAACATCCAGGATTCCCTGCAGGAGCAATCCTCATGCAACTAGTTGGTGAACCCACCCATAATGGAGCAGTAATGTACTGGTACTCACTAACAGGGACAGTGTTGCAGACATCAAGGTGGGAGGTCACCTGGGGGCCAACAATCACCATACTGTGTAGTTCAACATAAGGATGGCTGCAGCATTAAACCACACAAAAGTGAAGGCCCTGAACTTCAGAAGGGCAGATTTTCAAAAGATGAGTGAATGCCTCAGGGATGACCTGGTAGGGGGGAAGACCTGGCAGGGGAGGATGACCAGAGTGGGGTGGAGGAACAGTGGGCAAAGCTAAAGCGGGTCACAGTGAAAGCAACACACCTTTACATCAAGCATGTCAGTAAAAACGAGGAAAAAGAGACCTCTATGGTTCTTGAAAGAAGTGGTAGAAGAGGTAAAAGCTAAGAAGGTAGCATTCAGAACACAGAGACACAGACACAGAGCAAGAAGGATAGGAAGGCACATCAGGGAAAAAAAAGGAGGCAGGGAGAGCAGTAATGAGTGCAAAGGCACAAACTGAAGATAGAGAATAGCCCAGGCAGTAACAAATGGGGACAAGACATTTTTTTTTGTATGTGAGTGATAGGAGGAAGGCCGGGTTGGGATTGTAAGGTTAAAAATGGAAAGGTGAGACTGTGCAGAGGGGGACCTGGAAAGTGCAGAAATCCTGAACAAATACTTTTGTTCAATGTTCACAGAGAAAAGAGATGGGGAGGGGCCACAAAAAGGTAACAGGAGCGTTGGCGAGAGGGAGGTGGAAACTAGTCCATTTTCAGAGGAGAGAGTCCTGAAGGAACTCTCAAATCTGAGAGTGGACAAAGCAGTAGGACTAGACATAGTCCATCCAGGGGTAGTGAGGGAGCTCAGGGAGGTATTGGTTATACCTCTGATAGTCTTATTTAACAGCTCAATGAAAACAAGTGGTCCTGGAGGACTGCAGGAGGACAGATGTAGTCCCACTTCACAAAAGAGGTTGAAAGAAAGAAGCTGGCAATTATACACCAGTCAGTCTGACTTTGGTGGTAGGCAAGTTAATGGAATCAGTGCTGAAAGAAAAGATTGTGAAATAACTGAAATTCAATGTATTACATTGCCCAAGACAGCATGGATTCATGTGGTAAGGTCATGTCAAACAAATGTGATAGATTTATTTGACTGGGTGACCAAGGAACTACAACAGGATTCAAGAATGCATGGGATAGGCATGAGGAAACCTTAGTGGTAAGGGGGGGGGGGTAAAACCAGAGATCAAATAGGGTCTGCATCTGCGGTGTTACAGTAGGTTGGGAAAATGGGCAGACTAGGTGGGCTAAGCGGTTCTTATTTGCCATCAAATTCTGTTTCTATGTTTCTATGATATAGACCAGGGTAGAGTGGAGGACATAGAAACATAGAAATATAGAAACATAGACTTTGACGGCAGATAAGGACTGCTTGGCCCAACTAATCTGCCCATTTTCCTACCTATTGGATAAGCTGCAGATCCAAGTTAACCAGCAGTCTATTTCTTCTAACTCTCCACAAGAATTGCTTTATGTTTGTCCCATGCATTCTTGAATTCCCCCACTGTTGTTGACCCCACAACCTCCTCAGAAAGGCCATTCCATGCGTCTACTACCTTCTCTGTGAAAAAATACTTCCTCACATTGCCACTGAGTCATCCCCCCTCTATCTTCAAATTGTGTCCTCTTGTTCTTGCACATCTTTTTCTCTGAAAGATGCTACCCTCTTGAACTTTGTTGATTCCCTTGTGGTACGTAAAAGTTTCTATCATGTTCCCCCTCTCCCTCTTTTCCTCACGGGTATACATATTAAGCTCTTTTAGTCTCTCCTCAAATGGCTTCTGTTGCAGACCCTGCACCATTTTAGTTGCCCTCCTGTGGACTACCTCCATCCTGTCTGTGTCCTTGTTGAGATGGGGTCTCCAGAACTGGACACTGTACTCCAGATGGGGTCTCACAAATGGTCTGTACAGAGGGATAACAACTTCCTGTTTTCTGCTGGTGATGCCTCTCCCTATGCATCCCAGTATACCCCCAGCTCGCCCTACTGCCTTCTCACATTGCTTGCTAACCTTTAGGTCATCTGATATGATTTCCCCCAGGTCCCTTTCCTTTTTTGTTTTTGTTACTACCTCCCCCATTGTGTAATCTTCCTCTGGGTTTTTGTTTCCCAGGTGCATTATTTTGCACATTCCTCCAACCTTACCAAGTCCCTTCTCATCCTTTCCACCCCCCCACCTTGTGTATCAACTCTGTTGCAGATCTTCATGTCATCTGCAAAGATGCATATTTTTCCTTCCAGTCCCTCTGCAATGTCACTTTTAAAGTCATTAAAAAGGACCAGACCCAGTACTGAACCCTGTGGTACCCCACTAGTAACCCCCCTTCCTTCAGAGTGGAATCTGTTTACTATTACCTTCTGTGTCCTGTTGTCCAGCCAATGTTTTACCCAGGCTACCACCCAGGGACCCACTCCCAGGCTGGTTAATTTGTTTATTAATCTTTTGTCTGGGACTGTGTCAAATGCCTTGCTAAAGTCTAGGTAGGCCATGTCCACAGCCCCTCCCTGGTCTACTACTTTGGTCACCCAGTCAAAGAAATCGATTAAATTCATCTGACATGACCTTTCTACTGTGAATCCATGCTGCCTTGGGTCCTGTGCCCCACTAGCATCTAGATATTCAACAATTCTTTCCTTCAGAAGTGATTCCATCATTTTCCCTACTACTAAGGTCAAACTGACAGGTCTATAATTTCCTGCCTCTGTCATGTTCCCACTTTTGTGAAGGGGAATCAAATCCATCCTTTTCCAGTCAGTGTTAGGTAAGTTACTTTTTCTATTACTTTCTATTACTTTTGGAAACTTGTTCCAGAAAGCTCTGTGCAGTCACTAGCAAGGATGGAGAAGTTCTGGAAAATGTAATACACCTTACATTTACAATTACTTATGTCTTTTTATACAAAAGAAATACATAACTGTAACTGATTACTTTTATTTGAAAGTAACTAGTAACTAACTTATTACTTTTCAAAAAATGTAATCTGTTGAAGTTATTTATTATTTTGTATTGTTTTTGTATAAAAAGAAATAAGTAACTATAATAATAAGGTGTATTACTTTTTCTAGTACATATCCATCCTTGCTAGTGACTGCACAGAGCTTCCCTGAGCAAGTTTCCAAGCATAATAGAAAGTAATAGAAAAAGTAACTTACCCAACACTGCCTCCAGTTCTCAGGTACCACACCATCCTCCCATGATTTGTTAAACAAGATAGTCAGTGGTGTCACTAGTTGTCCCCTTAGTTCTTTTAGAATTCTGGGATGAATCCTCATCAGGCCCCATTGCTTTGTCCACCTTCAGTTTTAGGAACCCTTTCTTCTGTGAAAGGACTGGGATCGACCCCCTATCCAGAGTGTTTCTGTTGATTGGATTAGGTACCTCCCCCTCCTCTTCTTTTGTGAATACTGAGCAGAAGTATTTATTCAGTATCCTTGCTTTTTCACTGTCCCTCTGTGCCCACCCACCGTCCCATTTATTCAGCCTCACTATCCCTCCCTTTGTCTTTCTTCACTCCCTAATGTAACTATAAACGGTTTTATCTCCCTTCTTAACTGAGTTGGTTGTCTTTTCCTTGGTCTGGGCCTTTGCTATTCTGACTTTCTTCACCACTTCCTTCTGCTTTAACTGGTACAGTTCTCTATCCTGCTCCTTCTGTATTTCCTTATACTTCCTAAATGCTATCTTTTTCTCCCTAACCTTCCCTGCCACCTCTTTTAAGAACCATAGTGTTTTTTTCTTTTATTTTAATTTGTTTATTTGCTTCATACAAAGGCTTGTTGCCTCTGTGATGGCAGTTTTGATGATTCTCCATTGTTGTCCCACCCCTCCTTCTTGCCTGTTTGCTAGTGCTTTTCTGAGGCACTCTCCCATTTTGCCAAAGTCAGCCCTCCTGAAGTCCAGTACCCACACTTTTGTATTGATTGACTCTGCAGCTGAGTTTATCATGAACTACACTGTTTGGTGGCCACTTGTCCCCATATGGCTACCCACTTCTAGATCTGAGATCCTCTCTCCATCCCCATTTGAGAGTACCAGGTCTAAGATTGTTCCCTCCTGAGTGGGTTCCAACACTAGCTGTCTGAGGCATGCCCCCTGTCGGACATCGAGAATGGCCTGCTCTTTGATGTGGCTGCAGCAAAGGTGTTCCAGTAAACATCTGGCATATTTAGGTCCCCCATCAACAGCATCTCCCCTTTCTCTGCCATCCTAAGAATGCCTTCTATCATTTCATTGTACATTTCCTGCCCCTGAGGTGGGGGTCTGTATACAACCCCAATGCAGATTGTGGTGCCAGATCCAGTCTCCAGGGTGACCAACAGTGCCTCCTCTCCTCCCTGTTTACCCTTTTGTTCCATTGCTTTGATCCTTTCCCTTCCTCCTCCTCCTCTTCTATGCTCCCTGTCCCTCCTGTAGATTGTGTACCCTGGTATGTTGGCATCACAGTCATGGTTCTCTGTGTACCATGTTTCTGTGACTGCCACGATATCCAGGCATCTCTCTTCCATCAAGACCACCAGTTCATGGAGCTTGTTACCTAGACTATGGACATTGGCACTCATTACCTTCCAATGTTTGATGGCCTTACCCCTTTTTGCCCCATCCCTGTCTTTACTGCCTTTGCCTTTTTTTTCCATTTTCCACTGCCCTTCTCCCTATCGACATCTCTATCTTGGTGTTTACCTCACTAACTACCATGATTTTTGTGGGGGGGCTAGGATTTCCCTGTTCCTTTTCAGTGCCTCCCCCCTTGGCTAGTTTAAATGCTTGCCAGTGAAGCATTTAAACCTATTACTTAGGATCATGGTTCCCCTTCTGGACAGATGCAGACCATTATGCCAGTATAGACCTGCATCACTCCAGGTGGACTCCCAGTCCCCAATGAAGCCAAATCCCTGAGCTCTGCATCAGTTTTTCAACCACTGATTGAATCCCATGGTGTGGAGCACCCTAGCCTCATCCATGCCATAGACAGGCAGCACCTCCGAGAAAGTTCCTGTGTGTGCTACTTGTCTAAGGCCCCTCCCCAACTCCACAAACCTTTTCTGCACTGCTATGATCCCTTTCTCAGCCAGGTCATTTGTCCCTAGGTGGACAATGACACCCAGCTCCCTCCCCCATGCAGCTGCTCTGGAGATCCTGAGGATTCACTCCCTGTCCCTCCAAGCCATGGAGCTAGGCAGGCACATTACCTCCCTCTCCCCTTCCTTCCCCAGTTCTACCCTCCTAACAATGGAGTCCCCCACCAGAGGTTGTTTCCTTCCCCTGTGGGGTCCAGTGCCACCCTCCTGTGGGTCTCCTTTGTGGAGGTTCCCAGCATCTCCTTGGTCTCCACTGCGGGTGTCTCCATAGAGGAACCACACTTTGCCAGAACAGCATATGAATTACGGAGAGGTACAACTGGAGGGTTGTGCCTCTGTTCCACCACCCTCACCCTACCTGAGCCAACTGTGGTCCAACCACTCCTCTTTCTTGGCAACCTCTGTGGCAACAGCAGTGGCCCTGGGGGTCCCTGGGTGGGAGGGGAGGTCTCACAAATCCTGGCCAACTCAGCCTGGAGATGAGCAACCTCCTCCCTCAGCCCAGATAGGTGCCTGCAGATGGGACAACACTGCATCCTCCAGAATGTCTCCTGGAATACTGCTGTTCCACAGCCACTGCACTGCACCACTCCCAACATGTCGTAGTTGTGGCCCGTTAACTGTTGTTTTGTACACTTACGCTTTCCTCTGTCTAGTTTTTTTTAATTATTTTTATACAATTTTTTTCTCTGTACTTTCTTACTGCCTCCATGCCCTTAAAGCTCCTGATCTTCCTGTTCTGTGACATAAAGTTCCTATATCTCTTGTAGTCTCCTTCTTACTTGCTCAGAGCCAGACCTCCAGCAGCTGGGGATGGAGAGCTACTCTTTTCCTTCTAGGATGGTGAGTCTTTTGTGCCTCTGTGATAACTACCTTCCTGCTCCCAAACAGGAAGTTCATGTTGTCAGTCAAATCCTGTGCCTATAAAAGTAAAACTGGCTATGGACGAAGGGGAGGGAGGGAGGGCTATATAGTCCCAGTAGAGTAGTAACGTTCTAACAGAACCTCCTTCCTCTTGCTGTTCTCTGCTAAAAGCTATCTAGGCCAGTGTTTAAATCCATAACACCTGGCTTCCTTCTGCCTAAGCCATGCCCCCTAATTCACAGTTTCCTTCTTCACCTAGCTAACTGCACAGATAACAATTCACTTCACTCAGCTCAAACACACTAACTCTTTTTTGTTTGTTTGTTTGTTTTTACTCTAAATTGAAGGTCCCAGTAGTAGAGTTCTAATTCTTTAGTCTCAGTAGAGTAGTAAAGTTCTAACAGCACCTCCTTCCTCTTGTTGTTCTCTGCCAAAAAAAAAGCTTTCACTAAGACATTTGACACTGTGTCACACAGGAGACAAGTAAGCAAGCTGGGTAGCTTAGGAGTGGGCTCAAAAGTTGTAAATTGGGTGAGGAATTGGTTAGAGGATACATGGCAGAGGATAAGAGTGAACCAAACTGCCTCAGGGCTCAGTGCTGGGACAAACATTGAAACATAGAAGTTGATGGCAGAAGGAGACCACTAGGTCCATCTAGTTTGCCCATTTGTTTTAAACCTATTTTGATATTCTAGTTGCCCTTTGTAGTCAGGGCTCCCATGTGCCTATGCCATGCATTCTTGCATCCCCCCACAATGTTGACCTCCATAACCTGTTGGGGCAGGCTGTTCCAGGCATCCACCACTCTGTCTGTAAAGAAAAACTTCCTAGTGTTGGTAGAAAACCTTCCTCCTTGCAGCCTGAGGTCACGTCTCCTGGTCCTGGACCCCTTCTTGAAGTGAAAAGGTTTCTGTGCCGGTACCTTGTTAATGCCCTTTATGTACTTGAATGTTTTAATCATATCCCCTTGCTCTCTCTTCTCTGCTCCAGGGAGTACATATTCAGTTCCCTAAGTCTTTCCTCATAGGACATGTACTGCAGACCCTGAATCATTTTTGTTGCCTTTCTCTGTTCTGTTTCTACCTGGTCAATTTCCTTACAGAGGTGAGGCCTCCAGAATTGGACTCCGTATTCCAGGTGAGGCCTGACCAGTGATCTATGCAGTGGTAGTAGTACCACCTCTCTCTTCCTTCTCATGATTCCCCTCCCAGTGCAGCCCAGCATTCTGTTGGCCTTCAATGTTGCCTTCTTACACTGCTTACTAACCTTCAAGTCATCTGAGATTATGATTCCAAGTTCTCGTTCCTGGTTTGAGGCCACCAGACATTCATCTCCTAGGTAATACTCCTTTCATGGATTTTTCTTTTCTATGTGCATGACCTTGCAGTTTTTGGCATTAAATCTCAGCTGCCACACTCCAGACCATTCTTCTAGTTTCTTGAGGTCAGTTTCCATCTTGTTCACTCCTTCTAAGGTATCCACTCTGTTACATATCTTGATGTCATCTGTGAACAGACACACTTTCCATTCCAGTCCATCAGCGATGTCTGCTATAAAAACATTGAAGAGCAGAAGTCCTAGCACTGAGCCCTGGGGCACCCCGCTGGTCATCTTGCTTTCTGTCGATTGCGTTCCATTAACCTGTACCCTCTGGGTTCTGCCTTGTAACCAGTTTTGTACCCATCTGACTACTTCTGGACCAACACCTGTGTGGTCAAGCTTCTTAACCAGCCTTCTGTGTGAAACTGAGTCGAAGGCCTTACTAAAGTCTATTTAAGCCACATCTACTGCCCCACCGTCATTCACTGTTTTTGTAGCATAGTCAAATAACTCAAGCAGATTTGTCTGGCATGACCTACCTACTGTGAAACCATGCTGTTTTGGGTCTTGTTAGCCACTAGTTTCGAGGAATACTATGATCCTCTGTTTGAGTGGATCACTGGTCTGTAATAACTAGCCTCTTTGCAACTGCCTGATTTGTGAACTGGAACCACTATTGCCTTTTTCCAGTCTTTGGGTACCATACCACTCTTCAAAGATTTCATGAAAAGAAGTGCCAGAGGGGCTGCTAATTCTCTTCCCCAAGTTCCTTAAGGATTCTGGGGTGCATCTCGTCTGGTCCTATGGCTATGTCTGCTTTTAGTTTTTTAGCACCTCCCATACTTCGGGTTCTGTAAAGGGACTCGTGTTTCAAATGGATATGGCCTACCTAGTTTTAGCAAGGTATTTGACACAGTCTCACACAAAAGATTAATATACAAGTTAGCCAGCTTTGGAGTGGGTGCCAAGGTGGTAGCCTGGATAAAAAACTGGCTGAACAACAGGATGCAAAGGGTAATAGTAAACGGAGTCCACAGTGAAGAAATGAAGGTAACTAGTGGGGTACTGCAGAGTTCGGTACTGGGACCGGTCCTCTTTAATGTCTTTATAAGTGACATTGGAGAGCACCTGGAAGGAAAGGTATGTCTCTTTGCAGATGATACAAAGATCTGCAACAGTGTTGATACAGACGATGGAGTGGAAAGAATGAAAAGGGACTTGGCAAGGTTGGAGGAATGGTCAAATATGTGGCAGCTCAGATTCAATGCAAAGAAGTGCAAGGTAATGCATCTGGGAAACAAAAACCCAGGGGAAGAGTACACAATGGGGGGTGAGTTAATAACAACAAAAATCGAAAGATACCTAGAAGTAATTATATTAGATGACCTAAAGGTGGGCAAGCAATGTGAGAAGGCAGTAAGGAGGGCTGGGGGGATACTGGGATGCATAAGGAGAAGCATCAACAGTAGAAAACAGGAAGTTGTTATCCCTCTGTACAGACAGTTAGTGAGACCCCATCTGGAGTACTGCGTGCAATTCTAGTGACCCCATCTCCGCATAGATATAGACAGAGTGGAGGCTGTTCAGAGGAGGGAAACTAAAATGGTGCAGGGTCTGCACCAGAAGACATACGAGGAGAGACTAAAGCAGCTTAATATGTATACCCTTGAGGAAAGGAGGGAGAGGGGGGACATGATAGAAACTTTCAAGTATCTCAAGGGAATTAACAAAGTACAAGAGGGTAGTATCTTTCAGAAGAAAAGATGTGCAAGGACAGGCATTTGATACTTCCCCTGAGAATGACCTCCACACAACTCAGGGCCCACCAACCCATGAGTCCCCCTCTACCAAGGAGGCCTTCTCCCTCCTGCCTGTCTCTCTAAAAGAGGTGGAAGACCTACTGCTGCAACTGGACACCAGGAAGGGAGCAGGGTCTGACTTCATAGAGCCATACTATCTTAAATGTGTCTACCATGTGCTTGTGGTGCCAATCACCCACCTATTCAACATGTCACTTTCCCAGGGTAGCCTCCCCCCTCAATGGAAAATAGCCCTCTATTAGAAGCAGGTGACCCCTGTGATGTAAGTAATTACAGACCGATCTTCCTCCTCCCATCCTGTCTAAATTACTAGAAGAAATAGTGTGTGGCCAGCTAGGGGTATGCTTAGAATCCAGAAGCCTATTAAACCCGGTTAAGTCTGGATTCAGAGCAAAGCACAGCACCATAACAGCCCTAGCTAAGGTGACCAATGATTGGCTCCTAGACCTTGACAACGAGAAGCATGTCTATGCCATTTTCTTGGATCTTAGTAAGGCATTTGACACAGTCGATCACAGCCTGCTTCTTTCCTCCCTAAACACCTTAGGCCTGGACCATAAATCTATGTGCTGGTTTGCAGACTACATCAGAAAACAGAAACAGCAGGTTAAAGCTGAAGGTGATCTTTCTCCATTAAAACCTATGCTGAGGGGCATGCCCCAGGGCTCTATCCTTGTTCTCCTCCTCTTTGCAGTCTACATTAACAACATCAATGACCCCATCAAAAAAGCCAACATCCACTTATTCGCGGATGACACTGTACTGTACTTGAGTCATCCCATTCTGGAAGCAGCCTGTGAAGACCTCCAAGTTGAATTTAACCTTCTACAATACCGGCTCATAAACAAAAAGCTTTTAATCAATGTGAAAAATACAAAAGCCATCCTCTTCTCCCCCTCCTTGCATGGGGCAATTCCTGCTGGGGGGGGGCTATCCCACAAATTACCACTGTTCTTGGAGGAACACTAGAGTATGTAGCTAAATTCAAATATCTAGGAGTTTGGCTCGATCATAAACTTTCCTTTGTCGACCATCTCGAAGAACTACAGAAGAAACTAAAGTAAAGATTAGGACTGTTTACAGAATTAACCACCTGCTCACAAAGGAGGCCAAGATTCAACTGGTTCAATCTACCTTCCTATCTTTAATAGATTATGTGGATCTACTCTACAGCCACTGCACTGCGTCTGCACTGGCTAAGTTGGACACCCTCTACCACAGAGCTATCAGGTTCATTACTGGCCTTCCACTTTCCACACACCACTGCTCACTGTACTCATCATTAGGCTGGACTTCCCTTCACTATAGAAGGAGAATAGAAATGTCTCCCTATGGGCCTTCAGAGCGGTGACCAACAAGCTCCTCTCATATGTCTCAGATTGTATTCCCTGGAGTGTGTTAGGCACCTACACTCTAAGGAGCTATTCCCTAATTGCCCTCCAAGTTCCAAGGGTCAAAACTCATTTCGGCAAAGCTGCTTTAAGCTTCTTCTTAACCTACATTGTGGAACGGTTTACAAAGGAACTTGAAGCTGAGCTGCCCTATTAGCCTGAATATCTTCAAGGTGCTCTACGATCGCTACATGAAAGCACCTTGTAAATGTTTTCCTCACCGCTAGCCCACTAATTCAGCAACTCCCCCTTTCCATCCTGACATTCGCCATGTTTCTACCCCTGGCTTTCACTCTTTCCCTATTAACTCTTCCTGCTGCACCCACCCTTCCCTGTCCACTCCAGCCTGGCTAAAGTCCCACCCCATCCATAGTAGTATCCCAATTATCTACCCCTCCTCTGTCATTATCATAATAAACAAGTACACGATGACCATTGTCACTTTCTGTGGTTTTAGCCCAATTTTTGCCCCAGTCGTCTGTAATATATCCCTCCTCTTCTTTACCTCTCTAACCTGCCACTCCATACACAGCCTCTTGCCCCTTTATGTGTAGTTGCCGGCTGCCTCACTCAAAAGATCTCTGCTTATAACCCCTGTATGCCTATGGTTGACTGTACATCTGCTGACTTCTTCAATTGTAAAATAATGCTGTTTTTTTTATTTATTTCAACCTTGTACTGTACTGTATATACTTTTTCTTCCTTGTATATTATTACTTTTTGTATACCTGCTTCTGTACTGTACTTTGATGTATTCATGACCAGGTCCACCTTGCAAATGAGCCTTGCTCAATGGTACCCGCCTGGATAAATAAAGATTTTGATTGATTGATTAATTGATTGATTGATTGAAGTGAGCACAATTTGAAGATAGAGGTGGGACATCTCAGAGGTAATGTTAGAAAGTATTTTTTTAACAGAGAGGGTTGTGGATGCTTAGAACATCCTTCCTGAGGAGATTGTGGAGTCAGGAACAGTGGGAGAATTCAAGAATGCATGGAACAGGCATAAGGCAATTCTAGTGGGGGGTAGGAAGAAGTAAGCTGTTGATTAACTAGAATCTGCAGCTTATCCATCAGGTAGGGAAATGGGCAGACTAGGTGGGCCAAGCGGTCCTTATCTGCCGTCAAATTCTTTTTTTTTAAACCATCTTTATTCATTTTCCATAGAAAGATTCACAAACAAACAAGCAGACAAACATACACATATCTGGCGGAGCCAGGGTGCACAGCCTCAAACTGACCGCGCAAACTATGTACATTCCCTCTATTTACAACCACAGTGGGTAGCCACCCCTGAGACTATCCCAACCTCTTGTATATTCCATACTCTATCGCAGTGGGCGTACTTATAGATTTACCCAACCTGTCATGCCTTTGAATCGTAATATAGTAATAACCTCTGAACAGTGTCAAAACTCCGTCTGAAATCCAGAGCCCTCTCCTCAAGGGTGGCACCCGTCTGTGTCACCCGGAAAGAGAGAGAGTCCCCCGTCCCCCTTCTAGAGACAGCAGAACTTACCAATCTACAACTATCCAGACATATAAATCCTAATTATCTCTACACAACTCCAACTGAGACCAGGAAAAACATCTTCACAATCCAAGATAATTACCATCTGCTCTTCACCGTCCGACAGACAGTCTGTGTTTACCCATTTGTGATCTGCAAAGTATAGACTGCGTCTAACGCTGCCCATCGTTTAACATATAGTCCCCTTCTCCCCCCATGTAAAGGTATCTCTTTATTTTAATCAGCATCCCCACTAGATCTTTTACCCATTGACCGTAAGCATATACTTGATCATGTTTCCAGTGTTTTAATAAAAAGGCTTTAACTACTGCCATCATCAAGGAGAGGTGATACCTAGGCATAACACCCAAGATTTGGGAAAAATCACCCAAAACACATATCTCTGATATTATAAATTCTGAATAATCCAACATTGGGTCCATACACCTTTTAATTTCCCCCCAAAGTGACGATATTCTACTACACCCCCAGACCACATGTAATAAATCCCCTGGTTCCCCCTCACATCTAAAACACAGGTCTGTCTGTCTCAGGTTTCTGTCACATAGCTTCACAGGGGTAAAATACAAATTGTACACAATGAAAAACTGCATGTTTTTATATTTGGGTATAATATTATACTTGCTGCTTTCCCAGATATTATTCCAATCTAACTGCCGAGGAACCATCACTTTATCCCAATATGTAACCCTCCTAGCAAAATTTGGGCTAAGGAAAACCAGCACCACTTTGTATATTTGTGAGAGAGGGTGAGCTCTTAGATCAACCCTCTTAAGCATCCCCGAAGAGAAGAAGGTGTCTGTAATACCCCCCAACTTCCTCAACACCCCCTCTACCATATGCTTAATTTGTAATCTTTGAAAGAGGGGCATTCCATCGCATCGTGCCAGTAAGGTCATTCTACTATCCTGGACAATTTCCCTTAATTTCAAGCCTAGCATCTGGTTAGCCCGCCGCTGTTTAACTACCAGGTTCCAAATAACGAAATTAGGGTTGCCTAACACAGGCTGGTCTCCAGCCCTCATTTGGCCCTTTTTCTGCACAGGGGATAGGAAAGACCACCACGCATCTGCCGTTTTCGCAATTGGGTTCCCATACCTCTTTTGGAAAGTTTTCCCAAAATTAGCATACAACATTGCTTCCAGGTCAAGGCCTGAATCACTTAACATTTGCTTCTCCAATTGGAGCCAAGTTGGGTTATAGCTCTCCCCTTCTAGCTCTTTGACCCATTGACTCATCAAACCCAGCTGGCCCGCCACATAATACATATGAAGATCTGTAAGCAGAACCCCTCCCTTTTTGTACAGTAAACGCAAACTGTTGTACTTTAACCTAGGAGGCCTATCCTTCCATAGAAATCCCGAAACTAGTTTCCTAATTGTATTAAACCACTTATGGGGAATGCTATATGGGGCCAAATATACCGGGTACAACAAGCTGGGTAATATATTCATCTCAATAAGACCCAGTCGGGCTGTAAAATTTAAGGGCAATTTATTCCACCTTATTATGTCCCCTTCCAGTGCTGATATAATTCCCCCCATATTAGCTTCCACCCCTCTTTCTAAATCCGCCTTAATCCAAATACCTAAATAATTAATTTTATCTATCCTCCATTGTATTTGTAATGGTATAAAATCAGCCCTAGTAACATGCGGTGTCAGTGGGAGGATTTGAGTCTTATTCAAGTTTAACTTATAGTTGGAGACCCTTTGGAAATGCTCTATTACCTCTGTTGCTCTCTTAAAACTAAATGTTGGCTCCTCCAGGTGCAGCAATATGTCATCTGCAAAGACCGAGAGTTTCAATTCCCTCCCCCCATCTTAATTCCCTTAATATGCACGTCCCTGTTAATAGCTCTCAAAAGGGGTTCCAGGTAAATATTGAAGAGTATCAGCGAGAGCGGACACCCCTGCCGAGTCCCATTTTCCAGCTGTATTTCATGTGAGAGATACCCATTACATAATACCCTGGCCATTGGAGCAGAGTACAAATTCCTAATACCTCTAAAAATACCCTCCAGGAATCCCATCCACTCCATAATAGCAAAAAGGAAAGGGTGAGAGACCCTATCAAAAGCCTTCTCTGCGTCTAATGATATTAGCGCTAAGGATAACTGGGAGTCGGGCGCGTAGCTTAATATGTGATGTAGCTTCCTAAGAGCATCATGTGCCCCCCTCCCCGACATTAATCCCACTTGCTCCTGGCTAATTAAACTGGGGGCAATGTGCAGAATTCTATTTGCTATGATTCTTGTGAGGATTTTAATATCCTGATTCATTAAAGCTATGGGTCTATAGCTTCCGGTGATATCCCTGGGTTTATCTGGTTTGGGAATCAGTGTAATATATGCCTGGTACAACAGAGGATGAGGTACCCCTTCCTGCATTATAGCTCGGAACAGCTCCTGAAGCACAGGAAGTATAGTTTGTATATGTACTTGATAAAATTTGGCAGTAAGACCATCTGGCCCCGGTGTTTTACCCGCAGGTAGCGATTGCACCACCCCCATAATCTCCGATGCCCTAATTGGAGCTGCCAACTCCTTGGCCTGTATTGGATCTAGAACAGGCAGGGGGATCCCTTCTAAAAAACTCTGTTTCCCTCTCCCCCAACGGGTCTCCAACCCGGTAGATTTCCTGAAAGTAAAACGCGAAGGCCTCCGCCATCTCTTGTGGATCAGTTAGGAGTTTTCCCCCATATTGAATAGAAGTAATCATTCTGCTCGCTTCCCACTCCCTAACTCTAGCCGCCAATAGCTGCCCTGGGACATCTCCCTGCGTCAGGTACCTGGCATTGATCTTTTCTAACCAGAATTCTATTTTGCTGTTAACAATATCCCCCAGCTCCTCCCTTAAATATTTAAGTTCCGTATCAACCTCCCCAAAGGACCCTTCTAAGGGTGTCAATGATTCGATTGCCCCCAGAATAAAATCCTCCTTTGCTCTTGTCTGTCTACTTCTCTGTGCTGCAATACCCTGGGCCACCCCCCCGCATATAAGACCTTAGAGGCGGGCCACGTCGGTATTTTATTTTGCAATGTAGGTACTTGTTGCTGCATAATTTCCAACAACGCCTCTTCCAACCTATCTCGCACCCAGGGCTCTGCCAGCAGGGAATCGTTCAGCCTCCACCTATACAGCCTGGGAGGGGTGGGTCTAGGTTCCCACACCATTTGGATGGGAGAATGATCCGAATAAATTCTACCCCCTGTTGTCATTTCTTTAATCTCCCCAATCACCTCCCTATTTACCAGAAAAAAATCAATACGGGATTGGCTCTTGTGGGTTGCCAAATAAAAAGTCATAGTCATACCCCCTTTCGAATACATCTTGAAAGGATCTATCAATGCCATCGCCTCGAGAAGTCTGTTCAAGGCCATCTGGGCCTTGGACAAGGGCCCTCTAGATGGTGGAATCCTGTCTTCATGGTTACTTAAATAAGTATTCCAATCCCCAGCCAAAATTAGTAAAGGTGATGGGAGATCCGCTATATCCCCTTCAATAGAGGTAAAGAACCCCGGATCCACGGGTGTTGGGCCATAAATAGAAGGCACCAAAATTGACTTGCCCAGTAGTGTGCCTGAGACATATATCTCTCTACTATCCTCCCTTGCGTTGACTTGCACCACCTCATATGGGCATGATTTCCTTATTAATATCGTGACCCCTCCTGCAGCTTTGTCCCTACCTACCCCATATACCTGCCCCACCCATCGTCTCTTACGCCCTTTCAGTTCCTCCGTCAGCATGTGTGTCTCTTGCAAAGCAACAATGTGAGCCCCCATTAGTTCAATATGCCTTAAAATCAACATTCTCTTTCGTTTACCCCTGAGTCCCTTAACATTCCAGGAAATTATTTTAATACTTGACATTAAAGTAACCTCGAAGTACTTTAGTTAAGCCAGCTCTTTTCATCTGCTCTGGGTCTGCTTCCAAATTACACTCCGTAATGGACTCTCACTTTCCCACCCCCACCCCTCCCCACCCCGTCAATCCCGATCCAAAGATCGACCACCTACCAAGTATCGAGTCATGGATGAACCCATTCCTGTGCTGCCCCCCACCCCTCCCTTGTCTAGGTAGCTCCAAGACCTTGCTCGTAGCCCGCAGAACCTTTAATGCCAAAAGGCATTCCTCTCCCCATTATCTTTATTTCTCCTTGTCTTATGCAGCCCCTCCTGTACCTCATGCATTGCTCCCCGCTAATGAGAACTGTAAACTGTTTCCCCTCCCTACCTGTTAAAGTAGATCAGGATTCTCCCTCCCCCGCCTACTAATACCCTGGTAAACCTAGGTGACCCTTTCTTTTCTAACTCCCAATCTCCCTAGATAGCCCCTCGTATCCAGCAGGGGGGCCCTTAAAGAGCTCCAATCCCCTATGTCCCACTTTATATTTCCTCCCCATTCATTTACCCCCAAAACCGTACCACGAAGTACCAAATACTTTTACCTTATTTGGCTATGCCATGATACATCACCCCACTCTGGATTGCTTTCCTTTAAAAGCCCCAAAACTACTACTTGTCCCCTATATAGTGGAGTATTTTCTATCCACAGCCATTATTAATCCCCTGGACTGCCCCCTCTCCAAGAAAGCACAGTTACTTAGTAACGGCACCAATCTAATAATCCCTGCTCTCACGTCAGTCGGTTCCCTATCTGTGAAGGTGTAATCCTCCCTGTCAACCTCACCTCCCTAAGCTTACCCCCCCAACCCTTGAAACCATCCCTCCACCTTACTACTCCCCCTCATAGCCTAGCCTCCTCTGCCTGTCTAAGCTTCACTTCCTGACCCCCCCGCAAACAGTGTCAACATTTCCAATCTGAACCTCCACAAGATAATTCTCATTCAAGTACCCATCCCTGATTGCCCCCATCTAATTTACCTTCTCGATATCTCTTACACTCTACTCCAAATTCTCTAAACAATTAATGAACCTTCGCTTATTAACACAAAGTCAGTACATCGCTTTCCCCCGGCCCCAAGGAGCACTACCCCCCCAAGCCTTTAGACACCCTCTATGAGCAGAATTTGTAACAATCATCTGATAGCCCTAGATAACATACAAACTTCCTAAATAATATGTTCATTATTGTTTCCCCAGTCCCAGTCCTTTAAGTTACACCATCTCCTGCTCCTCGGGACACCTTCAAGTTGTAGACCTGAACAATTCAGGGAGTTCCACTTGTAACCCCTCAGGAGCATCTCTTGCCGTTAGAAACCTCTTCTCCCCGGAGTGCAGCCGCACCACCAGAGTTGTTGGATATTACAAACAAAACTTTATTCCTGCCAAATAAAGCTTCTTCTTAATTTCCACATATTCTTTCTGTTTCTCTCTAATCGCAGGCGTTTGATCTTGGAATAGCCAGAGTGAAGCGCCATTCCACTGTAGCATTTTCTTTTGCCTAGCAGCAAGCAACAAATATGATTTCTCCTTATAGTTGAGGAAACGCATGATTATTACTCGGGGCCTGGCTCCAGGAGGTGGCATCTCCCTTAATGCCCTATGGGCTCTCTCTAAGTTGTACACCTCGCCGAAGGGAGTAGGGCCCAGCAGCTTAAACAAGAAATCCTGCATGAAAGTAACACAATCCTGCCCTTCAGCTCCCTCTGGTAATCCTGCGATGATCAGGTTATTCCACCTGCTTCTCGACTCTTGATCCTCCATTCTTTCTTCCAGCTTCTTAACCTGCCTTCTGACCCCCACCAGTTCTTGCTCCATCATAGACGTTTTCCTTTCTTGCGAGGAGATCTGAGCCTCCACATCACCCATTCTTTGCGTGAGTGAATGTAAAACTGGTTTCATTGCTGCAAAATCTGTTACCAGCCTTTGCAACAGTACTTAAATATCCTGGATAGCCGCATTAGTCGAGCCTGAGCCTCCCTCCTTCCCTGGCTTGTCCTCTTGATCATTTGGAGTAGGAGAATGGGGTTTTGGCCGCTTAGTAGGGGGAATTCTCTCCGCTAGAGGCTCACCAGCTTCTGTATCCATCCCGATGCTTTCAACTGGCCTACTACTTCAGCCGAACACTCGCTATCTGGGAGGGTGCCTCGATTCCTTTTCACTTATGTTTTCCACCAAATCTCTTTATAACAAGCCCACAAGACTTCTAGACTCAACTACAGCTGAATCAATACAAAAAAAGGCAGTCTTGAAGCTTTTAATGCTTTTTATTTATGACAGGGCCTCGGAGCAGCACAGGAGACGTCCGAACGGATTCAGCTCACCACGTGATCCCCTTATCTGCTGTCAAATTCTAATTCTATGTACCCCTGGTCCAGGGGGGTTGTGTTTTTTTCAGGGCTTGGCCATCCTCTGGTTCCTCTTTGGTAAACACTGAGCAGAAGTATTTGCTGAGGATTTTGGCTTTCTCTGGGTTATGTTTGGTGCATTTCCCTTCTTCAGTAGCAATCATTACAATCCCCCCCTTTTGCCTTCCTACATTCCCTAATGTATCCAAAAAAATAGTTGTCTCCTCTCTTTGGCCCTTCTGCTATGTTTTCCTCTATCAGGGCTTTTGCCTTTCTATTTTGTTTGTTGTCCTCTCCTATTTTTTCCTTGTACGACTCCCAGTCTTTCTTATTTTTGGTTTCCTGGTATATGCTGTACGCCTTCTTGTTTTCTTTGACTGTGGTAGCCACTTCCTTGGAAAACCATAGAGGATTTCTTTTTCCTTTTACTTTGCTGACCCATCTGGCATATTGACCTGTGGCAGTCTTTATTGCTTTCTTGAGTCTACACCACTTGACCTCCACCTCCTCAACCTCTATTTCCATTAGCTGGCTACTTATGCTATTCTTCATTTTTTGTAAGTCAGCCTTTCTGAAATCTATCACCTTTTTCTTTGAGTGGCTGGTGTCCTGTAGAAACATAGATACATAAAAACATAGAGACATAGACTTTGACAGCAGATAAGGACCACTTGGCCCACCTAATCTACCCATTTCCCTACCTACAGGATAAGCTGCAGATCCTAGTTAACCAACAGCCTATTTCTTCCTATCCCCCACAAGAATTGCCTTATGTCTGTCCCATGCATTCTGGAATTCTCCCACAGTTTTAGACCCCACAACCTCCTCAGGAAGGCTGTTCCATTTGTCCATCACCTCTCTGTGAAAAAATACTTCCTCACATTGCCCCTGAGCTGTCCCCCCTCCCCCTCTATCTTCAAATTGAGTCCCCTTGTTCTTGCACATCTCTTATTCTGAAAGATGCTACTCTCTTGGATTTTGTTGATTCCACTGAGGTACTTAAAAGTTTATATCATGTCCCTCCCTCCCTCCTTTTCTCAAGGGTATGCATATTAAGCTCCTCTAGTCTTTCCTTCTATGGCTTGTCTTGCAGACCCTACACCATTTTAACTGCCCTCTTCTGGACTACCTCCATCCTGTCTATGTCCTTGCAGAGATGGGGTCTCCAGAACTGGACGCAGTACTCCAGATGTGGTCTCACCAACTGTTTGTATAGAGGGATAATAATTTCCTGTTTTCTGCTTGTGATGCCTCTCCCTATACATCCCGGTATCCCCCCAACCCTCCCTACTGCCCTCTCACATTACTTTCTAACCTTAAGATCAACTGATATGATTACCACCAGGTCCTTTTCCAATTTTGTTATTGTTACTACCTCCCCCCATTGTGTAATCTTCTCCTTGGTTGTTGTTTCCCAGGTGCATTACTTTGCACTTCTTTGCATTTAATCCAAGCTGCCATACTTCTGACCATTCCTCCAACCTTGACGAGTCCCTTCTCATCCTTTCCATGCCTCCTTGTGTTTCAACCCTGCTGCAAATCTTTGTATCATCTGCAAAGAGGCATACTTTTCCTTCCAGTCCCAATGCAATGTCACTTACAAAGACATTAAGAAGGACTGGACCCAGAACTGAACCTTGTAGTACCCCACTAGTAACCCCTCTTTCTTCAGAGTGGAGTCCATTTACAATTACCTTCTGTGTCCTGTTGTCCAGACAGTGTTTTAACCAGGCTACCACCCTGGGACCCACTCCCAGGCTGGTTAATTTGATTATTAATCTTTTGTGTGGGACTGTGTCAAATGCCTTGCTAAAGTCTAGATAGGTCATGTCCACAGCCCCTTCCGGGTCTACTACTTTGGTCACCCAGTCAAAGAAATCAATTAGATTTGTCTGACATGACCTTCCCACTGTGAACCCATGCTGCCTTGGATCCTGTGCCCCACTTTCCTCTAGGTACTCAACAATTATTTCCTTTAGAAAGGATTCCATCACTTTCCCTACCTCAGAGGTCAAACCGACAGGTCTGTAGTTTCCCTGCCTCTGTCTTGCTCCCACTTTTGTTAAGGGGAATCACATAAGCCTTCCTGGTGTCACTAGTTCTCCCCATATTTCTTTTAGAATTCTGGGGTGAATTCCATCAGGCCCACCTTCAGTTTTAGGAGTTCTTTCAGAATCCTTTCTTCTGTGAAAAGACTGAGATCAACCCCCCTATCCAGAGTGCTTCTGTTAATTGTAATAACACCTCCCCTCCTCCTCCTCCTCCTCTTTTTGTGAATACTGAGCAGAAGTATTCATTCAGTATCCCTGCTTTTTCACTGTTCCTCTCTGCCCACCTATTGTTCTTTCTATTCAGACTCACTATCCCTCCCTTTGTCTTTCCATGCTCCCTGATGTACCTATAAAAGGTTTTATCCCCCTTCTTAACCGAGTTGGCTATCTTTTCCTCAGTTTGGACCTTTGTTATTCTGACTTCCCTCCCTGCTTCCTTCTGCCTTAACTGGTGCAGTTCTCTGTCCTGCTCCTTCTGTGTTTCCTTATACTTCTTAAATGCCATCTTTTTCTCCCTAACCTTACCCACCACCTGTTTTGAGAACCATAGTGGCTTTTTCTTTCATTTTGATTTGTTTATTTGCTTCACACAAAGGCTTGTTGCCTCTGTAATGGCAGTTTTGATGTTTACCCATTGTTGCTCCACCCCTCCTACCAGCCTGTTTGCTAGTGCTTTTCTAAGGCACTCTCCCATCTTGCCAAAGTCAGCCCTCCTGAAGTACAGTACCTTCACTTTTGTATGACTTGACTCTGTAACTGAGTTTATCATGAACCACACTGTTTAGTGGTCACTTGTTCCCAGATGGCTACCCACTTCTATATCTGAGATCCTCTCGCTGTCCCCATTTGAGAGTATGAGGTCTAAGATTGCTACCTCATGAGTGCATTCCAAAACTAGCTGTCTGAGGCATGCCACCTGTAGGGCATTGAGAATGGCCCTGTTCTTGGATGTGGCTGCAGCAAAGGTGCTCTAGTTAACATCTGGCATATTCAGGTCCCCATCAGCAGTATCTCCCCTTTCTCTGGCATACTAAGGATGCCTTCTATCATATCCTTGTCCATTCCATCTCCCTGACATGGGGTCTGTATACAACCTCTGTGCAGATTGTAGTGCCATTTCCAGTCTCTCAGGTGACCCACAGTGACTCCTCTCCTCCCCTCCCTGTTTACTCTTTTGTTCCATTGCTTTTATCCCTTTCTTTACATAGAGAGCTACTCCTCCCACCCTTCTACCCTCCCTGTCTCTCCTGTAGGTTGTGTACCCTGGTATGTTAACATCCCAGTCATGGTTCTCTGTGTACCATGTTTCTGTGACTGCTACAATATCCAGGCATCCCTCTTCCATCAAAGCCACAAGTTCAGGGAGCCTGTTGCCCAGACTATGGTCATTGGTAATCAATACACTTCATTTCTTGATGACCTTACCCTTTTTTGCCCCATCCCTGTCCTTATTGCCTTAGTATTTTTCTCCATTTAACCCTGCCAACATCTCTGTCTTGGTGTTTACATCACTTACCACCCTGATCTTTTGGGGGGGGGAGCTAGGATTTCCCTGCTCCTTTCTAGTACCTCCTCCCTTGGCTAGTTTAAATGCTTACCAATGAAGCATTTAAACCTATCACCCAGGATCCTGGTTCCCCTCCTGGACAGATGCAGACCATCAGGCCATTATAGACCTGCATCACTCCAGGTGGACTCCCAGTCCCCAGTGAAGCCAAAACCTTGAGCTCTGCACCAGTTTTTCAACCACTGATTGAATCCCATGGTGTGGAGCACCCTAGCCTCATCCATGCCATAGACAGGTAGCACCTCCGAGAAGGTTACTGAGCGTGCTACTTGTCTAAGGCCCCTTCCCCACTCCACAAACACTTACTGCACTGCTCTGATCCCTTTCTTAGCCAGGTCATTTGTCCCTAGGTGGACAATGACATCCAGCTCCCTCCCCCATGCAGCTGCTCCTGAGTTCCTGAGGATTCACTCCCTGTCCCTCCAAGCCATGGAGCTAGGCAGGCACCTTACCTCCCTCTCCCCTTCCTCCCCCAGTTCTACCCTCCTAACAATGGAGTCCCCCAACAGAAGTTGTTTCCTTTCTCTGTGGGGTCCAATGCCACCCTCCTGTGGGTCTCCTTTGTGGAGGTTCCCAGCATCTTCCTTGGTCTCCACTGTGGGTGCCTCCATAGAGGAACCACACTTTGCAAGAACAGCATATGAATTATGGAGGGGTACAACTGGACGGATGTGCCTCTGTTCCACCACCCTCACCCTACCTGAGCCAACTGTGGTACAACCATTCCTCTTTCTTGGCAACCTTTGAGGCAACAGTTTTGGCCCTGGTGGTCCCTGGGTTGGATAGGAGGTCCCCCAAATCCTGGCCAACTCAGCCTGGAGATAAGCATGTTTCTCCCTCAGCCCAGAGAGGTGCCTATAGATGGGACAACACTGCATCCTCCAGAATGTCTCCCGGAAGACTGATGCTCCACAGCCACTGCACTGCACCACTCCCATCATTCTTATTTTTGGCCCCTTAATTGTTGTTTGGAATACTTACTCTTTCCTTTGTTTATTTTTTTTAATTTTCTGCCTACTTACTTACTGCTTCTCTGCCCTTTAAACTCCTGATCTTCCTGTTCTTAGACAAAAAGTTCCTATATATCTCAGTAGTCTCCTTACTTGCTCAGAGTCAGATCTCCAGCAGCTAGGGGGGACAGAGAGCTACTCTTTTCATTCTAGGATGGTGAGTCTTTTGTGGCTCTGTGATCACTCTCTTCCTGCTCCCAAATGGGAAGTTCCTGTTGTCAGTCAAATCCTGTGCCTGTAATAGTAGAACTGGCTTAGGGTGGGGGCTGGAGGGGAGGGAAGGAGGGCATGATAATCTCAGCGGAGAAGTATAGTTATAACAGCAGTTCCTTCTTCTTGGAGTTCTCAGTCTGTTTTCTGGCAGAAGCTATCTAGGGCAGTTTTCCAATCTGGCTTTAACCTGTCTTCCTTCTAGTTAAGCCATTCCCACTACTTCACAGCTCTTTCTACACTTAAGTTAATTGCACAGATAACAATTCCCTTCAGCCATCCAAAACAAACACCTAGATAACTGCACAGATAACAATTCACTTCAACCAACTCAGACAAACACACTAACTTTTTGTTTTATTTTTACCCTAAATTGAAGGTCCCACTTGTAGAGTTCTAGTTCTTTAGTCCCACTAGAGCAGTATAGTTATAACAGCAGCTCCTTCTTCTTGGAGTTCTCTGCCTGTCCTGTGTTATGTTTACCTTAAAGCTTACCATGTGATGGCCACTGTTGCCCATATGGCATCCCACTTCAATGCTCATGATCATTTTCAAGTTTGTGAGGACAAGATTGAGAATGACAACTCCCTTTGTTGGTGTTTTAACAAGCTGACACTGTCCTACACCTTGTAGTGGCAATAAGAAGTCCCTACATCTTGTTGATGCTGCTGTTAGTGTGTTCCAGTTAATATCTAGTAGGTTGAAGTCCCCCACCAGTATTGCTTCTCTTTTATCAGACATTTTGTGGATTTCATTTATTAGGTATTTTTCTCCTTTATCTCCTTGATTTGGGAGCCTGTAAATGATGCCAATTCTGAAGGATTTTCCCTTGCCCATGTCTACTTTTAGCCACAGTGACTCGAAGTCCCCAGGTTGCCTGTTTGCTTCTATGGCTTTTATTTCCTCCAAGATGCAAATGGCTATGTCCCCCACCTCTTTTGTTTCCCTGCCTATCTTTTCTGAACAGATTGTAACCAGGAATGGCCATATCCCATTCATGGTTTTCCGTGAACCATGTTTCTGTTACAGCCACACAGTTCAATCTTTCTGTTTCTAAGATGGCTATGAGTTCAGGAAGTTTGTTGGTTAGGCTCTTAATATCTGCAACCATTGCCTTCCAGGAATGTACTTCCTCTTTGGCACGAAGTTGTTCCCTCTACCTGGACTGCTCCAGTTTGCTCTTTCTGGCCAAGAGATTATGAAGGTTGCTGGTTCATGCAGATGTTGGCTCTGATTTGTTTTCTGAGGATGTATGCATGCATTTGGCATTTTGGGGGGTGATGACCAGCCCACCAATGGCAGGGGTGTGAGCTGTGTCGTACTCCCCTTTATTTAATTTAAACTACCTGTATAGATATCAAATTTTTGTTTGAGTGCTTGCACACCTTCTCTGTTTAGGTGCACTCCATTGTATTTAAAAAAAGCTCTTTCCCAAAAGTTGTGACAGTTCCCTATGTAGTGATATCCCTTGTCCCTGACAAGTCTTCTTTATTGTCCATAAGTGACATTGCAGAGGATCTGAAAAGACAGGTTTGCTCTTTGCAGATGACACCAATCTCTGCAACAAGGTGGACACTCAGGGGAGTGGAAAGGATGAGCAGTGAACTGGTGAAGGGTATGGCAGGTGGGTTTCAATGCAAAAAAGTGTAAAATAATGTACTTGGGGCACAGAAACACAAGGTCAGAATACAACATAGGTGTGATGGTACTGAAGGAAACCTGAGGGTAATCAAAAGTGGCCAGGCAGTACAACAAGGCTAGTCATATGCTGGGGTGCATAGGGTGAGGCATCACCAGCAGAAAGATGGAGATGATGTAGGTTCTGTAAAGACAAAATGTTCATGCTCAATCACACTCAGAAAACTCACAACCACATTTGGTTATCTGATTCAAACTTTTTATTAAGTCTACAACACAGCAGCACTCTGAGGTAATGCCAAATGTTTTGAAGTCATGTTCTTCCACAAGGTGTGAACTGGAAGCTTGTTGCCTTTATAAGAATATCACTTAGTTAAAGATGCATTTGTGTGATACTAAAAAGACATGACTCACAACCTATATATACAAACCCTCAATCTTTTCCACATAAATAAACCATGTAATATACAAATTTTAAACATCTGTATTTGAACAGCCTATAAAAAGAGCAACCTGTAGGTAAGTGGGGAGATGGGGGGGGGGGTAAAAATGTTACTTCACTAATTTGAACATAACATGTCTACATAATAAAGCACAAGTAACAGTCTACTGCAAATCTACATACATTAATAGCAAGCACTGAAATAAGCACAATGAGATATCACAAGAAAGGGCTAAGTTAAAATATTTCATTTAGTCCATTATTGCAAATGGCCCCAAAGGTATATAGCCAGTAGGTTTCTCGCTGCAGTAAAATGCTTTCCACATTATCACCCCTCATGGGCAGGAATATTTTTTCAATGCTCTGAAATTTAAAACAGTGATTTGGACCTTTGATTATTGTATGCAGCATGAGAGCATTATTGCAGCCCGTAAATCTTGAAAAAGAGCAAACTGTAATAAATGGGGAGATAAGGGAAATGGGAAAATGGGGCGAGGGAGGGAGGAAATGGGAATAAAAATGTTGCTTCACTAATTTGAACACAAGTGTCTACATATTAAAGCACCAGTAACAGTTTACAGCAAATACACCTCCTAGCACTGAAATAAACACACTAAGCTATCACAGGAAAGGAATAAGTTGAAACCTTTCATTTAGTCTGTTATTGCCTGTGACCCCAAAAGGTATATTGTTAGTAGCTCTTGTGCTGCAGTAACATTTTGTCCACATTACCACCCCTCATGGGAATGAATAATTTTTCAATGCCCTGTAATTTAAAACAGGGATTTGAACCTTTGATTGTTGTATGCAGTGCAAGAGCATTGCTGCAGTCTTTTCTATCGATCACCCTTAAATGTTCCCCAATGCACAATTGAAATTTCCTTGACGTTTTCCGTACAGAGAAACAACCACCACAGCAAATTGCTTTGTATATCATGTTTTCAGTGTTACAATTAGTAGAGACATTTACTGTATTTTTGTCATCATTTCTGTCATACCTTGTATCTCTTGTAATAATGTGCTTGCAAAAAATACGTGAACCACACCTACGATTTCCACATGGCAAGAGGTTATTTGTTTTGCCCCATCTCTATGTGATGGATCCTAACTACTTTATCAGCAATGTTTTGCCCCCTTCAATAAACTATTTTAGGCATTCCCTGCATCCACTCCTTAAGCCTGATGTCAATATTTAAAACTTGACATTTTTTTTTATTATTTCAATCACTTTAAAAGATGGTGGAATAAATATGATCACAAAATTTACCTACTTTTTATCTCACACTTTTTTATCACCTGTTCTCCCCTCAATATTTAGAAGTCCAGATCTTACTTACATTCTAATCCCAGCGACTGGCAAAGGGTATGGTGCCAGTCCTGTAGACTACTCAGTAAAGACAAATCTTGCCTTATATAATTTTGCATTCTGCACAATCTCTACTTCACCCCTCAGAAGCTGTTTAAGATGGGTTGAAGGCTCTCAGTGAACTGCATGCAATGTGGTATGGGTGATGGTACCCTTAAATATATTCTTTGTGAATGCCCCAAAGCTGTTCCTTTTTGGGCCTCCATCCATGACTTTTTGGACCCATGCTTGGGGCATGGTCCCTTTTTTACCCCACAGATATGCCTGGTGGGTATCTACCCACAGGAGTTGTTTGGCCCCCAGAAAGCCCATATGGCATTAATTTTCATTACCGCCAAGCTTGTTATTCTCTGCCATTGGTTAGATGACACTCTACCAATGCTCCTTGAATGGCATCTGGAGCTTTCATAGGCCTTGGCAGTCAAGAAGCACATAGTTTTCCATTTGAATAGGCTGGAGCAGTGTAGAGACCGGTGGCAGTCCCTTGAGGCTTTAATATCTAGATAGTTGTTGTTGTTAGCTTGCACCTTTTGGGAACACACTCAGTCCCTAGTGCATTTTGGGTGCTACCTGCTGTGCTCCAAGGGAGGGAGGGTGATGGGGAGGGGATGTTTTTGAGGTTGCTGATGATATGTGTTTATTACTTCAGTCAGTTGTTCCATCCCTTGTTATTATCTGACCTTGTTATTCTTTGCATGGTGTTTGCTGTCTGTTATTTACATGTTCTTTAAGAAATCTTTAATAAAGAATATTATCTTGAAAAAAAGAAGTCCAAATCTTGGTAAAACTTTCACTTTGTCAATCATTTTATCAATGCAGTTTTTTTTAATCTACTTTTCATAATCTCAACTCCTTCTTCAAGACCCAGCACTGATGAGCAATTTCTTTTCAATTTTATAAACTGACTAACATGAATATTTTCTGTGATGTGTCTAGGATAATAGCTTGTAAAGTCCAATATGGAATTTATGTCAGTCTCTTTCCTGAACAGGCTTGTACTGAATCTGATCTCTTCTGTTCTGTCTTTAACAATGCAAAGGTCTAAAAAAGCAATTGTATTTTCACTAGCCATGATAGCACATTTTACATTTCCATTTGTAGATTCCAGATATTACACAAACACATTCAGTTTCTCCTATGTGACTTTCCATATTAGCAGGAGGTCATCTGTGTACCTCCTGTATACATTTATCTTGTCTAAGTACATATTTTGTACACAAACTGTACACCAAACTGTTGACAAGGGAGAGGCAATAGTAATCATGGACTCTACTAAATATGAACTGGAAATGCAAAAACAGTTGTCTAAATGTGAGTTTTATGTACCTTGAAGATATGATCCTATAAGCAGATTTAAATCAGGAATTGACATTCCTTTGCATGAGATGTATATTAATGCACATATCAGCAAACAGGCATATGAATTTTTGACTGTTCCTTACCAGTTAAGGTGATTACATATGGACTACCAAAAATATATAAAAACCTGTATGACACCCAAGCATGACCACTAATTTCAAGTATTGGTTCAGTAACAGAGCCTTTAGCCCAATATGTAGAAGAGCAAATAAAACATCTGGCTCTAAAAGCACCTAGTTACATACGTGATACAACACACAGGTGCTAGATGTAGAGCCAGATTGGTGGCTGATCATACTGGATGTGGACCACTTTGTATACAAATATCCCCATCAAGGGGTTTGAAGCATTGAGAGAAACTCTATGTGAGGGTACTAATTATAGCAATACACATGTTGAATTTATTCTGAATTTAGTTGAAAAGGTTTTGACATACCTGTATAATGTATTTATGTTTCAGCAGGATTTTATTTACAGGAAAAAGGAACTGCAATTGGCACATCTTTTGTGCCCAGTTGTGCTAAAATTTACCTTGCTCACTGGAAACAAAATGTGTGTATGCTTCAGAACAAAATGTGGTTAAAAAAAGCGCAACCAATTCCTATGGGGTTATAACATCCAAATAAAATATATAACCTTGTTGCACTTTAAATATTTTTTCCTTCTCTGCCATCTTATTTAAGAGATACAAAAGATGTATTACAAATGATGGGGGATGTTATGGTGCACAGGGACTTGCATCTGGTTACTCTAGATATTTAGTCTCCGTACACCAGCATCCCCCATAAAGAAGCTTCAGATGCAATTACCTTTTATCTCAGTCAGAGACATCTGATTCAAATCATGTACAACACTTTTACTGAAACTGATAGAACATACCTTAAAAATAATATGTTTCTGTTCAATAATGATTTTTTTTATCAAATAAATGGAACTGCCATGGGGCAACATTAGTACCATATTTGGCAAATCTTTATGTGGGTGGTTGTGAATAGCAATATAGCTTTGATTCAGTTACTAACCCTTTTTCTCACAGGTTACAAATGTGGCATCATTATCTAGACAATGTGGTGGCAGTGTGGCATAGGAACATTCTAGAATTAGAGGCATTTATCACAGTAGTTGCATCAGACAACCCCTTAATTAAAATTTACTTGCAAGGCAAGTCAAGATTCTGTAAAATTTTTAGATCTTACATTGATTAAGACACAAGAAGGAAGGATTACACTGGATATATTTCACAAGGAAATAGGTAGGAATACCTTGTTGATGAATCAAGCTGTCACCTACACCACCCTGTCTAGAATATACCTAAGGATCAGTTTTTACACATGAGATGCAACGGTGGTACACGGTATAACTATGAGATCAAGCAACAGACCAAGAAAATAGTTTTCAAGAAATAGGTTATAATTGGGAAATAATTTGTCAGGATAGAGAATATACAGATAGACAGGAAAGGGAAATCCTAATCCAAAATACACCAATGAATGATGGACAATAGGAAATAAGGTTCAGTTTCATTACTACTTTCCCTGTCCATGTTTATCAATTTGAGAGAATAATAATACAGCACTGGTACATTCTGAACTGTGATGAAGGTTTAGAGGATGTTTTGAGATGTCCCTCTAGAAGGGCATATCAGAGTGCTCCCACTATAAAAGATGCCCTCATCCACAGCCTTTACCAAGACAGACCCACTGCTACCTGGCTAGACTGAAACTGAAAAGGGTGCTATCCTTTTAGCATTGCATACATTGTAAACACATCCCACATGGTAGCTCATTTAAGCATCCCCATATTGGTAAGATTTTTGAAATACAACAACTTATAACTTGTGACACTTGGCAGACTGCACCTGGAGTGTATTATACATTGGAAAAATGATTAGAAGTTTTAAAACACATATAGGAGAGTACTGCAGAGCAATAGGTAGAAAATATGTGACTTATGAAATGGCCGTCCATATTAAAGAGGTTGTAAATAAGTCAGAACATATATCTACCTTTAGAGCCATTAATAAATTCTGCCTGACACCTAGAGGAGACAACTTTAAGAACTTAGTTTTGAAAACAGAAAGTTTCTGGATTATTAGTTTACAAGTTATAAAAGCACCCAGTTTAAATAGAGGCTTTGAATTAAAACTGTACTTGAATAAGATATATTCCGATAGCTGGCTATTTAGGTGCCTTGTTCAGGAGAAGTGACATAAAACAATACCTTGGAGGGGCTAACCCATCTATGTATATTTAGTTCAATTTCTTTTATTTATTCACCCATTGAAGATGGATATATTTTCAAGAAAAGTAGTGAGGAAATCAATGTATTAACTGGACTTCCTGTATTTATTATGTATTTCAATCTCCAATTATAATGCAGCACTATTTTTAACCTTAAGTTAAAGTACTGAAAAGTACTTCAACAACTGCAAGGTTATATTTTATTTGGATGTTGTAACCGCATATCATTTGGTTGTTTTTTTAACCATATTGTGTAATTTTCTAGTGCACTTTTATATATACTTTTTCATTTTATATAGTTTGTACACAAGTTCTAAACTAAAAAGTATTGTGATTTATGTGAGTTTTTTCTTGACCTGTCTGAATACTGTTCTCTGTGATGCCATTATAATGTCATAATCCTTGGACCTGTTAAAGAGAGTGTGTTAATCACCTTTAAGAATAGATCGGTGGATCCAAAACAGAACAAAAGGGTAAATAGGGAGAAGAGAAAGACCTGTGGGTTAATTTGAAGACAGGCAATGGCACCACATTCAGTACAGGGGTTGTATACAAACCCTCAACTCGGGGAGGAAATGTACAAGGAAATGATAGAAAGTATCCTTAGAATGACAGAAAAAGGGGAGATATTGTTGATGGGGGATCTGAAAATGCCAGATGTAATTGGAGTGCATTTGAAGCAGCCACTTCCAAGAGTGGGGTCATTATAGATGAACAAACAGAAACAAAAACAGCTCCAGTCATTGTAGATGCCCTACAGGGGGCATGCCTTAGAGAACTAGTACTGGAACCCACTCAAGAAGGAGCAATCTTAGACTTGGTACTCCCAAATGGAGATGGAGAGAGGATCACATATTTAGAAGTGGGTAGCCATCTAGGAACTAGTGACCATCGAACAGTATGTTTCACGATAAACACAGCAGTACAGTCAAGCCATACAAAGACAAAGGTACTGGACTTGAAGAGAGCTGACTTTGCCAAAATGGGTTAGTGCCTAAGGAATGCATTAGCAAATGGGCAGGAAGGAGGGGTGGAAGAATAATGGGGAATAATCAAAACTGCCATCACAGAGGCAACAAGCCTTTGTGTGAAGTAAATAAGCAAAACAAAACAATGTAAGAAACCACTATGGTTATCAAAGGAAGTAGCAGGGAAGGTTAGGGAGAAAAAGAAAGCAATCAGGAAGTACAATGAATCACATAAAGAGCAGGACAGAGAACTGTATCAGCTAAAGCAAAAGGAAGCAGGGAAGGCAGTCAGAACAGCAAAGGCCCAAACTGAGGAATAGATAGCCAACTCAGTTAAGAAGGGGGATAAAACCTTTTATAGGTGCATCAGGGAGCTAAGGAAGGCCAAGGGAGGGATAGTGAGGCTTAATAAAGTGGATGGGGGGTCAGAGAGTGACTGTGAAAAGGCAGAGATACTAAACAAATATTTTTGCTCAGTATTCACAAATGAAAAGAGGGAGGTACCTAAAACCAAATAATAGAAACACTCTGGATATGGGGGTTGATACCAGCCCATTTACAGAAGAACAAGTTCTAAAAGAACTCTTAAAACTGAAGGTGGACAAAGCAATGGGGCCTGATGGGATTCATCCCAGAATTCTAAAAGAACTAAGGTTAGAACTAGTGACACCACTGACTACCCACTTTAACAACTCATGGGAGGATGGGGTGGTACCTGAAGAATAGAGGAGGGCAGATGTTATTCCTCTTCACAAAAGTGGGAGAAGCATGGCTGGATTAACTATAGGGCAAAATAGGCAATTGCCCTGGGCCCCCCTAGTGTGAGGAACCACTGTTTTTTTATTTTACTTTTTTTTCTTCTTCTCTGACTCCCCTGTACTTTCCCACTGTGTGTGTGACTAATCCTTGAACTTTTCTGCCCCCCCCCGCCCTTATGTACGGTGCATGGTGGTTCTGTCACGTCTTGCTCATGTGAAGTAAATCCAACCCGGATCTAGAAAACTGCGCCATGCACCAATCACCAACAAACTGAGAGCTGTCGAATCCTGTTGTCATCATTGATAGAGAGAGAGACTGTCTCTCCACATTCTGGGCCTCAGCGCCTGTGGCCTGTCACTAGGCCCACTGTCTGACCTGACTGTTGACTCTGCCATCGGGTCTTGAGGTCCAGAAAACAGCTGCATTATCAGCTAAAGCCAAAGGCAGACTGGCAGTGCAGAATGCACCCACTGCCACCTCGTGTGTGTCAGGGAGACTGTTGAGTAGTAGGGAGCCACCAGTGAGAAGTGTAAGTAGTCAGCAGAGAGGCCAGAGGCTGAGCGGACCCAAATCACCACCAAGCATTTCTATTCTATTTGCCTTCTCATCTTGTTGACCTTGTCCTTATCTCAGGTAAAAAAAAAATAACAATGTTGTTTGTTATTTTAAAAAGTTTTAAATAAAATTATATGACTTATGAGAAAAGGATCATACTACAGTAAGAGAGGGAGACAGGGAGTGGGGGAAAAATTTGGCCTCTCACTGCACCAGGCTCCAGCCAGCTTCTCTCACTTCTTAATCTTCTCCCAGTGTTTTGTTTGTCATCATGCCACCAGTCAGTGAAGGCTTGTAAGGAGCCCCAGCTGCAGTTACTCAGGTCTTTTGCTGACTGTGGTCAGTACTGTGACCCCTCACCCCAGCAAATATTCACATTAACTACAGCAGATTTATTGTATCTGGGTTGCCTTCCTTGTCCCTCACAGCAGCACCCACCTACCTGCTGCCTAACACAACACCAGGTGGACCAGCCCACTGATCTAAGAATGGCTAACACATTTAAATGGCAGGCTGTCCAGGGCTACTATCTATTCAGGGAGTGAGATGTTGGTGTTGAGGGGCCAGTAATGCATAACTGTGTTTGAGTGCTGACATTCAGTGTGAATGTAATCCAGTCATCCAACGTCAATAGCCTTCTATTTCCACCCCAAGAATGGCATTTAGAGTAGCTGGAAAACCCTCCAAATGCATTTTATGGCATCAAAAATTGTTCAGCTTTCGAGGTTAAGTCACAGGGGGGCCCTACAATTCAAAATTGCTCAGGACACCACAACTTGTTAATCCAGCCCTGGGGAGAAGGGCAGAAGCAGGAAACTACAGAGCTGTTAGTTTAACCTCAGTGATAGGGAAATTATGTAATCACTTCTGAAGGAAAGAATTGTTGAGTACCTAGAGGCCAGAGGGGCACAGGACCCTAGGCAGCATGGATTCACAACAGGACGATCATGCCAGATGAATCTAATTGATTTCTTTGACTCGGTGACCAAAGTAGTAGATAAGGGAGGGGCTGTGGAAATGGCCTACCTAGACTTTAGCAAGGCATTTGACACAGTCCCACACAAAAGATTAATATACAAGTTAGCCAGCCTTGGAGTGGGTCCCAAGATGGTAGCCTGGGTAAAGAATTGGCTGGAGAACAGGACACAGAGGGTAATAGTAAAGGGAGTACACTCTGAAGAAAGGGGGGGTTACAAGTGGGGTTCCGCAGGGTTCAGTTCTAGGATCTGTCCTCTTCAATATCTTTATAAGTGACATTGCAGAGGGACTGGAAGGAAAAGTATGCCTCTTTGCAGATGACACAAAGATCTGCAACAAACTTGATACACAAGGTGGGGTGAAAAGGATGAGAAGGGACTTGGCAAGGTTGGAGAAATGGTCAAATGTATGGCAGCTTAGATTCAATGCTAAGAAGTGCAAGGTAATGCACATGGGAAACAAAAACCCAAGGCAAGAGTACACAATGGGGGGTGATATACTAACAACAACAAAAATGGAAAGGGACCTGGTGTTAGTCATATCAGATGATCTAAAGGTGGGTAAGCAATGTGAGAGGGCAGTAAGGAGGGCTGGGGGTATACTGGGATGCGTAAGGAGAGGCATCACCAGTAGAAAACAGGAAGTTGTTATCCCTCTGTACAGACAGCTGGTGAGACCCCATCTGGAGTACTGTGTGCAGTTCTGGAGACCCAATCTCCACAAAGACCTAGACAGGATAGAGGTAGTCCAGAGGAGGGCAACTAAAATGGTGCAGAGTCTGCACCAGAAGACATATGAAGAGAGGCTTAAGGAGCTTAATATGTATAGCCTCAAGGAAAAGAGGAAGAGGGGGGACATGATAGAAACTTTCAAGTTCCACAAAGGAATCAACGAATGTCGAAGAGAATAGCATCTTTCATAAAAAGAGGTGTGTAAGAACAAGGGGGCATAATTTGAAGATAATGGGGGGACAGCTCAGAGGTAATGTGAGGAAGTATTTTTTCACTGACAGGGTTGTGGATGCATGGAACAGCCTTCCTGAGGAGGTTGTGGAGTCAAAAACAGTGGTGGAATTCAAGAATGCTTGGAACAGTCATAAGGCAATTCTAGGGGTTGGGGGTAGGAGGAAGTAGGCTGTTGGTTAACTAGGATATGCAGCTTATTCATTAGGTAGGGAAATGGGCAGACTGGGTGGTCCAAGTGGTCCTTATCTGCCATCAAATTCTATGTTTCTATGGGCATCTGTCTCTGTGCAGTTTTACACTTAAAGATGGCACTGATAAGCACTAATATTTATTCAGCCTGTGTGTCATTTTCTAATGTTGGTGGCGAGTGCCCAATTTTCTGTTTCTTGTTCAGTTTTAATCTGTTGAGAGCACCTCCTCCCAATTGCAAACTTTTTGTGTATTTCTGTAAAATTAATAGGTACATTAGGTTTTCATTACAATGAGCAAAATGCGTACCACTATAGGTTACTGTTAGACCTCTTTATTATATTTAAACCTGAAAAAGTAATACAAGCCTTCATAGATGACATTTAGATATTTTCATGTCACTAATATTTATTTTTGCAAAACAAAATCATAAAGATTTAAGGATGCTCTATGAATTTCATATTTATTTACCAAAGGGTAATAGCATATTATTTACACTGTACCTTTATTTCAGTTTTTTTTAAAGAAGTACTAGTTAATTACATTCCCTTTTCCTTACTCTAACCGATACTAAGCCTTTTAAAATTCTAAATAATAATTGGGAGGTCATTAAATAGAATAATTTGCACTCAGACATCAGGTATATACATTTCTCAAGTTACATTTATATTCTTAGACTACTTCACTATTTTTTAAACATGATTTTTATATGATTATTACATAGAATCACCAGATGTATGTACCTGAAAAGTTGACAGAGGTAGCAAAACATTGGTTTTCCAATAATGTATGGTGTTGAATAAATTTTTGGAAAGTACGAGATTAGTTCTGGACCCAATATTCCTCTGAAGTATTTGGTAATTAAGGACTAACCTTCTCTGGGTTAGAACTTCATTAGGCTGAGCAGAATTCCTAAGTGTACAGCTAGGGTATTCACCTGCAGTAGGAAGGAGGTATACTACTCTTCTAGAGGTCCATGGTGAGATGACAGCTGGAGTACTGTACTCAGTTCTTGAGTCCTCACCTCAGGAAGGACAAGGTCTGCTTGGAGGCAGAGTCAGAGATGAACTCTGCATAGAATACATGATGTATTTAGAGCTCCACTGCTGCTTGCTAAATTTCTCCTCTAGTCAATTGACTTTATTGCAGCAAACTGGTGACTAAGAATAAAAACAGTAAATATAGCAAGAAGAAGTGTTCAGAATTGATGCAATCAGCTATTTCAAAGTTTTGTACCCTAACAATAACAATGAACAATGCTTCCAAAATTTGCAGCAGCTGCAGAGGAAAAGTTTGTGCCAGCATGAAGCATGGCTGGAGACACTGTTACATCAAAGTTATAGGCCTCATTTGTAGCACCATCTGATTTAATCCTATGGGAAGTGTGGTAATGTTTTGGTAGACATAAATGAGAATCTAACTAAGATCAATGCACATACATTCATTCAAATTTTATTTAGTATAGCGTGTTTCTCATTATGACTCAAAGAGCTTCACAACAATACTTCTAAAAACATTTAAAATACAATACAAATACATAACAAACAAATAAATAAACAACACTTATTTATCAGTTAAAATATTAGCTGGATTCAAAAAAAAAAAACCTGCCTAAATAGAAAGGTTCTTAGCTCCCATTGAAATATATCCACCATGGGCCTGTTTCGAATATGGTGAGGGAAAGAGTTCCACAGGGATGGGTCTGTGAAAGAAAGGGCATGAGCCCCTAATGTTTTCAAATGGACCCTAGGAACCTCTACCAGTCCCTCATCTGTGGAGCTCCAGGAGCAGTAGGGTCACAGGAGGTCTTGCAGGTAGCTGGACCCTTGACCATGCAGGGCTGCATAGGTCAACAAACTGACCTTGAAGGAGATCCGCCACTAAACTGGCAGCTAGTGCAGAAAGTGCAACACAGGTGTAATATGACATGAACTGAGTTGACCAATGAGCAACCTGGCTGCCATATTCTGCACTAACTGTAGGTGGTGAAAATCTACCCCAGAAAACCCAAGGTACAGGGCATTGCAGTAATCAAGGCACAAGGTCCCAAAAGCTTGGATTAGTGCTGACAGATCACCAGGGGGTATCAGATAATTAATCTTGGTGGTGTTTCTCAGATGGTAAAAATGAGGTCTGGACTACAGCCAGCACCTGTGCTCTAAGTGTCAGGACACAGTCCAAAACAATGCCAAGATTCTTTCCCAGATCAGAGGTAAGCAACTGGGAGTCCCCAAGCCTCAGCCCTGAGATTCCACCAGATTGCACCCTCATCCCCTGACAACCATATTCCAGCATCAGTACTTCGGTCTTGTCTGGTTTCAACCTCAACCAGTTCACCCTCATCTGGTCTTGGATCTCAGCAAGGCAGATGTTCAATACTGAGACAGTCTCCTGCTGCTCGGGTGCAAAGGACATGTATAGCTGAGTATCATCTGCATAACAGTGAAAACTCAGCCCATGCTGCCTTATAATGTCTCCTAGCAGTAGTATGTACACTGCAAACAACAAGGGGGACAGGATGGAGCCCTGGAGGACCCCACATGGCAGAGACATGGGTGCCGAAGAAAACATCCCACACACCACATGCTAAGACCTGCCGATGAGGAAAGATTTAAATCCATTGAGGACTGTACCAGCAAATCCACAATAAACCCACAGGTGCTCCATCAGTACCCCATGGTCCACAGTGTCAAATGCTGCCAAAAGATTGAAGAGAATAAGGATGGGATGTCTCCCTCATTCCTCCCCGCCAGGAGATCATTTAACACCCGAACCAGAGCAATCTCAATGATATGTCTTTTCCTGAAATCCAACTGGAGAGGCTCATATATGTTGTGAGTTATTAGATAGGTCTCCATTTGAATGGTCACCACCTTCTCAATAACCTTACACACAAAAGGAAGGCTAGAGACAGGTCTCTAGTTTGCCAGGCAGGATCCAGTGTAAGTTCTTTCAGAAGTGGCCTTACAAGTGCCTCCTTCAGGGGTCCAGGAAAGACCTTGTCACTAGAGAACCTCAGACTATTCTGGCTAGGACCAGGCTGATGACATCAACATACCCCACTAGGAGGTGTGTTGGTCCCAGGTCCAAACTACAGTAGGTTGGCTGTAACTCCCAGACAACCTTCAACACATCTGCAAGAGCCAACTAATCAAAGTTGGACACACAGACTGAATTCCTGCAACCTCAGGCCCATCACTGCAAGGCCCATCTGAAGGCACTGACTGGATTTCCGATCTGATGGAGGCACTCTTATCAGCAAAGAGCAGGGCAAACTCATCACATCTTGATTGTGAAAAAGCTCCCATGGACTGAAGACAGGCAGGGTTACAAAACTTATCAACAATGTGGAAGAGCTGAGCTGATCTGTTATATGCTGCAGTGATCTACTTGGACAGAAACTCTGCCTTCTTACAGTAAATTGCTGATTGAAAGTCTCTATAATGAACCATCAATATTAGCTTGCCCTCCTCCAAACCACTCCTCTGCCAGTGCCGCTGCAACCTTCGACCCCTCATCCTTGTCTCCCTTAAAGTCCCATCAAACCATGGAGATGGGAAATGCCACCCAATCTGTATGGGGGTTGTATGCAGACCCCATCTCAAGGGGAAGAAATGGACAAGGAAATGATAGAAGGCATCTTTAGAACTGCAGAAAAAGGGAAGATATTGTTGATGGGGGACCTGAATATGCCAGATGTTAACTGGAGCACCTTTGCTGCATCCACATCTAAGAATAGGGTCATTCTTGATGCCCTATTGGGGGCATGCCTCAGACAGTTAGTGATGGAACTCACTTGGGAGGGAGCAATCTTAGACATGGTACACTTAAACAGGGATGGAGAGAGGATCTCATATTTAGAAGTGGGTAGCCATCTGGGAACAAGTGACCATCGAACAGTGTGGTTCATGATAAAGACAGCCACATAGTCAAGCCATACAAAAGTGAGATTACTGGACTTTAGGAGGGCTGCCGTTGGCAAAATGGGAGAGTGCCTCAGGAAAGCACTAGCAAACAGGCAAGAAGGAGGGGTGAAGAAACAATGGGGAAACATCAAAGTTGCCATCACAGAGGCAACAAGCCTTTGTTTGAAGCAAATAAATAAATAAATCAAAATGAAGGAAAAAAACACCATGGTTCTCAAAAGAAGTGATGGGGAATGTTAGGAAGAAAAAGATAGCATTCAGGAAGTATAAGGAAACACAGAAGGAGCAGGACAGAGAACTGTACCAGTTAAAGCAGAAGTAAGCATGGAAAGCAGTCAGAATAGCAAAGGCCCAAACCAAGGAAAAGATAGCCAACTCAGTTAAGAAGGGGGATAAAACCTTTTATAGGTACATTAGGAAGCAAATAAAGACCAAGGGAAGGTTAGTGAGGCTAAATAAAGGGGATGGTGGGTGGGCAGAGGGTAACAGTGAAAAAGTAGGGATACTGAACAAATACTTTTGCTCAGCAGTCACAAAAGAAGAAGAGGTGGGGGTACCTAATCCAATCAACAGAAGCACTCTGGAAAGGGTGGTTGATACCAGTCTATTCACAGAAGAAAGAGTTCTGAAAGAACTCCTAAACCTGAAGGTGGACAAAGCACTGGAACATAGAAACATAGAATTTGACGGCAGATAAGGACCGCTTGGCCCACCTAGTCTGCCCATTTTCCTACCTAACAGATAAGCTGCAGATCCTAGTTAACCAACAGCTTACTTCCTCGTACCCACCCCTAGGACTGCCTGTCCCATGCATTCTTGAAGTCCCCCACTGTTCTTGACGCCACTGTTCTTGATGCCATGACCTCCTCAGGGAGGCTGTTCCATGCATCCACAACCCTCTCAGTGAAAAAATACTTCCTCACATTACCCCTGAGCCGTCCCCCCTCTATCTTCAAATTGTGAACCAGATGGGATTCACCCCAGAATTCTAAAAGAACTAAGGGAAGAACTAGTGACACCACTGACTACCCTCTTTAACAAATCATGGGAGGATAGCATGGTACCTGAGGACTAGAGGAGGGCAGATGTGATTCCCCTTCAAAACGTGAGAGCAAAGCAGAGGCAGGAAACTACTGACCTGTTAGTTTGACCTCAGTGGTAGGGAAAATGTGGAATCAATTCTGAAAGAAAGAACTGTTGAGTACCTAGAGCCCAGCAGGGCACAGGGCCCAAGGCAGCATGGATTCACAGTGGGAAGGTCATGTCAGATGACTCTAATAGATTTCTTTGACTTGGTGACCAAAGTAGTAGACCAGGGAAGGGCTGTGGACATGGCCTACCTAGACTTTAGCAAGGCATTTGACACAGTCCCACACAAAAGATTAATAAACAAGTTATCCAGCCTGGAACTGGGTCCCAGGGTGGTAGCCTGGGTAAAAGACTGGCTGGACAACATGACACAGAGGGTAATAGTAAAAGCAGTCTACTCTGAAGAAAGGGGGGTTAATAGTGGAGTACTACAGAGTTCAGCACTGGGACCAATCCTTTTTAATGTCTTTATAAGTGACACTGCAGAGAGACTGGAAGGAAAAGTAAATGTCTTTGTAGATGACACAAAGATCTGCAACAGGACTGATATATAAGTGGGAGGTGGAAAGGATGAGAAGGGATTTGGCAAGGTTGGAAAAATGGTCAAAGGTATGGCAGCTTAGACACAATGCAAAGAAGTGCAAAGTAATGCACCTGGGAAACAAAAACCCTGGGGAAGAGTACATAATTGTGGGGTGGGGGTACTAACAAAAACACAAATGGAAAGGGACCTGGCAGCAGTCATATCAGATGACCTAAAGGTGAATAAGCAATGTGAGAGGGCAGTAAAGAGGGCTGGGGGATACTGGGATGTATAGCGAGAGGCATCACCAGTAGAAAACAGGAAGTTTTTATCCCTTTGTACAGACAGTTGGTGAGACCCCATTTGAAGTACTGCATGCAGTTCTGGAGACCCCATCTCCACAAGGACATAGACAGGATGGAGATAGTCCAGAGGAGGGCAACTAAAATGATGCAGGGTCTGCAGCAAAAGCCATATAAAGAGAGACTAAAGGAGCTTAATATGTACATCATCGAGGAAAGGAGGGAGAAGGGGCACATGATAGAAACTTTCAAGAACCTCAAGGGAATCAACAAAGTCCAAGAGGGTAGCATCTTTCAGAAAAAGAGATGTGCAAGAACAAGGGGGCACAATTTGAAAATAGAGGGGGGTATGTCTCAGGGGCAACATGAGGAAGTATTTTTTCATGGAGAGGGTGGTGGACACATGGAATGGCCTTCCTGAGGTCATGGAGTCAAAAACAGTGGGGGAGTTCAAGAATGCATGGGACAGACATAAAGCAATTCTGGTGGGGGTTAGGAAGAAGTAGGCTGTTGGTTAACTATGATCTGCAGCTTATCCAATAGGTAAGGAAATGGGCAGACTGGGTGAGCCAAGCGGTCCTTATCTGCCATCAAAGTCTATCTTTCTATGTTTCTATGTTTAACCCTGGGGGACCTCTGGTGTGAGGTGAGAGGTCAAACACAGGTAGGTGCAATAGAGTCGAGAGCCTTGGCAATTACGCAATTATAGGTCAGTGCCAGTTCCCCCGGCTCCTCGCATGCACTCATCAGATCTGATAGATCTAGCACTGCCATCAGACTCTATGGGATCAAGCCCCTTAAAGGACAGTACTGGACCATCTCTATAGGGGAGGGTCTATTTGGGGGGCCTCAAATGAGAACCTCATGGTATGGTGGTCTGACCAAGCAAGCAGCTCCACCATAAGGTCCAAGACCTCCATTCCCAGCAGGAAGACAGGGTCCAGCAAGTGGCCCTGTATATGGGCTGCAGAGGTAAGAACTTGTGTCAGGCCCAACAAACACATTAGTTGGAGGAAGTCTTTACCAAACTGTGAGAGTTTGTCGTTGATCCATGCACTGAAATCACCCAAAATAATCCATCGGGGCAAGTCCAAAACCATTTCGACAACAAAATCCATGATTTCCTTCAGGAATTACTTCCCATCCCCTGGAGGATGGTAGATGAGAAGAATCCTGCAACCTACATCTGCACACCCTTTTTTTTTTAACTTCTGTATTTTTGCCCCTGCTATCCCCTACCACCAGGACCATCTGCCCGGGCATGAACTCTGGCTGCGGCTACTCATATTAGCCACCCTCCCTAAACTCCCTGGCTTGTCCCCCAGAGCAGGATCATGGCATTCCAGGGCAAGGGCACCGCAAACATGGGAAAGGCATGAATCGGCCTAAGAGCCAATGCAGCCAGAGCAGGTGCCATCAAGGCAGCAGGAACAGGGTGTTTTTCCTTCCCTTTTTTCTGCAGGGGGGGGATATGCAATGACATCCTGCATCCATCCTGCCCCCTGAATTCTGTTGAGTGCCGGTAGCTTTAGTGCCCCTGGGCTCCACCAGGGGTCTGTCAAACACAGGGCAGTATCCCCCCCCGGAGAAGGACAGCAGTCCATAGGATGCTCTATCCTTCTCCCTCCAGCAACCCGGATCCATTCCCAAACCTGGGTTGCTGGTGCTGCAAGCAGAAATCCAACCACTGTGCTGGCGGGCCGGCACATCTGCACACCCTTGAATGACCACAAATTTGAAGGACCTTGTTGTTCCTTCTTGAAAGCTGTGAGGTTCAAATCCAACTTAGAACAAATTGTCACACCCCCAACCCATAAACCCTTTCTCAGGCAGCGTACCACCAACTACCCAGCCAGAACTGTCAAGTCCAGTACTGAACCAACATTCTCATCAAGCCAGGTCTCGGTGATGCAAGCCAGATTAGATGTTGCAACAAGATCGGCAATAATTGCTGCCTTGTTTTTTTTTTTTGCAAATAACCAAGCTTTATTGAAACTTATCCAACATAACATATATACCAAACAAGTACATAATACAGAGAAACCATAAAACAATAAATAGGAAAGGAATAACAAAGCAAAACAAGACTCCTAAAACCCCCTCCAAAATAAAAGGGAAAAAAGGTACCTATCCCACCCCACCCTGGCAGCTATCCCTGTGGCTGACTCACTTATTAATGAATATAATCATAATGTAACCTCAGAAAAACAAACAAAGTAAGACCCAACTATATGTAGTTTAGCTGAATCTTCAAAGGAGGCACCAAGGAGGAAAGGATACACCAAATTAATGTGCCAAGCTGAGGTTGATATCCTTCCAATAGTTAGAAGCGAGAATAATGGACTTTATCTCTAATACCCATTACCTGTCTCAAACATTGGAATAGCTTCCCCAACACAGTAGAAATATTGGTGAAGAATTATAAAGGAGAGAACCGATCTTTCTGCATTCAATGCGCTCATAAACTCCTCCCACCACTCCGCATACGATGGAGTCCAGTCACCTCTCCAGTGGCGCACAATTATCAATTTAGTTACCGCTGCTACCATAGCTAATCGACATTTAGTTAACTTACTTTGTATTTTATCAAACACACTGATTATACAAGCCTCTGGAGTGAAGAACCTGTCCAGATCGTAAAATTGACCAATCTTTTGCTTCACCAAATGCCACAATCCCATCACCTTGGGGCAGGTCCAAAATTTGTGGTAGCTGGTAGCCAGAGAACCATTACACTCAGTACAATTCGCTGTAAAGCGACTGCCCATCTTGAAAGCTTAGCTGGTGAAAAATATAGATTATGAAGTAACTTAAATTGAACTTCTCTTAATCTATCCTGCTTGATAAATTTATAGATATCGACCCAAGCCTTTTCCCAAGTTTCTGCTGATTTGCCCAAGGACAAATTTAATTCCCAATGTATCGGGACTGGTGACACTTTCGAATTCCCTTTGACTATTATATACTTGTAAATTTTTGATATCACCTTGCCCGCTTGCACAAACCCTTTCAACTCCACAAACATAGGTCCCAAAATGTCTTGCCCCAGCTTTTTACCAAAATACGACTTAACGCAGCTTAGAATTTGACTTCGTTTTAGGTAGGATTGGAATTTACCTCCCAATTTCTCCCCAGAGCCTGAAATGAAAGAAGGCTATTATTCTGAAAAAGATCCTTGACCCGCCACTTCGTTTCCCCTTCAATTCCCCGTCTAGATATAGGTTGTTTCCCAATGATCAAATTCGGATTTCCTACTATGGGTTGGGATAAATCATATTGTTGTGAGATTTGAAATTTCACATAAAACTCTTGCAGAGCTTTAATATCCCATCCTAATGGCGTATCCCTCGCCCTCTTGGGAATCTTAGCCCATGAGACATAAAGTAAAGACTCTAAATCCAACTTAAGGCCTTTAACAAATAAACGATCTAAATGAAGGCCAGGGTATGTTAGGTCCTCGTCGCAAGCCCAGGCACCCAACCTTGCCCGGTGGATCGCAAGATAATAAGCATAAAAGTCTGGTAATTGAAGCCCTCCGAGTTGCCGCTGCCGAGTAAGTTTGAGGTAACTCCTCCTAGGGGGTTTCCCATTCCATAGGAAAGCCACACATTGTTGAAATAGCGGCTTGAAAAAAGACTTTGGCAAGTAAACATTTAAATTAGATAAAGTATAAAAAAGTTTGGGCATAACCACCATTTTTATCGTATTGGCTCTTCCCAAAATAGTCAGCGGGAGCTTTGACCACCTAACCAAATCTTCCTTGATGGTTTTAATTAACGGTTTAAGATTTAAATCAGTTAAGTTCTCTAAATTCTTAGATATTTGAATCCCCAAATAGGTTAGTGATTTGGTTTGCCAACGAAGTCCCAGAGAAAGGCACCAACTTCTCTGAAGAAATGGGGACAAAGAATAGACTGACGTTTTGGCCTTATTCAGATTATACCCTGAAAACCTACTAAACTTATCGATTAAATCAAGGGCTTTAGGAAGGGAAGAAGTAGTGTCCGAAATGTGTAACAGTAGGTCATCTGCAAATGCAGATAGTTTAAACTCAGTGCCTCCAATCCTTAGCCCCTTCACCTCTCTATTGGACTTAATGGATCGAATTAAAGGTTCAATATATAAATTGAAAAGGTATGGCAATAAAGGGCAACCCTGCCGAGTACCTCTAGAGAGAGGAAAGGCCTCAGAAATTAAGTTGTTACATTGGATTTTAGCTACGGGGCAAGAATATAAAATACGAACCATGTAAATAAATCTATCTGGAAGGCCTAGTTTTGACAGGGTAGTGAACATAAAAGTCCATTCCACTCTGACAAAAGCTTTCTCTGCATCTAATGAAACTAATGACGCATCCAACGCAGGGTCCACAGACTCAGAAACCAGGTAAAACAACTTACAAAAATGATCAGCTGAGGAGCAACCCTCCACAAAACCGGCTTGCTCTGGGCTCAATAAAGTCCGCCATACTCGTTTTAATCTGTTGGCCAGTATTTTAGCAAAAATTTTTACATCCAGATTTAACAAAGAAATCGGCCTATAACTACTCACTTCATCGATGGGCTTGTCTGGTTTTGGCAACAAAATAATCTTGGCCTCGAATAGTGTCTGGTCCCTGATCCCTTGATCACACCAGAAAGAAAATAGCTCCTGCAATAAAGGTACAAGAATAATTTTAAATTGCTGATAAAAAAAAGCTGTAAAACCGTCCGGGCCAGGTGCTTTATCTGGGCAAAATGAGTCAATAACATTGTCTATTTCTTCCACAGAGATGGGAGCTATCAATTGAGGGCCAACATCCTTTGACAGTTTCGGTAAAGGGATGGTTTCTAAGAACTCTTGGGTCTCATCTAATATCTGGGTGGGGGGCTGCTGGCTTGTATAAAGCTTTTGATAAAAGGACTTAAAAATTCTTAGTATTTCAGCCGGATCCATGATCACTTGCCCTGATTCTGGGTGGTTAAGAGCAGTCACCCACCTTGCCGAAGATTTTTGTTTTAACTGCCAAGCCAACAGCCTCCCTACCCTACTACCTTGTCCCAAGTATAAAGCCTTGACTCTGGAGGCTAAACTAATAACTTTCTCTCTCTGCTTGTCTGCATATCAATTTCTTAAGAAAATTAGTTTATTTTCTTGTTCTTCCGTTCTTTGATTGTCATTTAACTTTTCTAATTCCTTTATCTCCTTTAAACATTCATCTAGTAGTGTCCTTGACTTCATCTTGCGGACTGTTGCCAAGCGTATTAACTCACCAAGCCACACAGACTTAAGAGCCACCCACGTTTGGTCAGTGGCGTTAATGGAACCCCAATTACTGGCAATAGAACTTTCTAAGAACAATTTAAATCTGGCTAATGTCTTGGATTCTTTTAAAATACTGTTATTTAATGACCATGAGTATGATCTACTTGGTAGAAGTGGTAGAGAACATATAATCCTTATAGGTGAATGGTCGGAGATTACACGGGGCAAAGTTGCAGCATCCACCACCCAAGACAAACTAAACTGGCTGACCAGAAAAAAATCTAATCTCGAGTGTGAGTTTATGCACTGTAGAAAAATGTATACTCACGGAGACTGGGGTTGAGATGCATGAGGATCTATTAGACCTATTGATAACATAAGCTCCCGTAAGGCCTTCTGAGCTGGGGAGAGGGAAGAGCCTTTACAATGTGATCTGTCTAGTCGGTTAGCCTGGACTAAATTCCAGTCTCCACCTATGATTATTGGGACGTTCCCGAAAGAAGCCAAGGGCAATCCTAACTGTGTAAAAAAATCCGGTGAATCTAGGTTAGGCCCATATACTGAACCCAGGACTAAATTAATCCCTCCAATACTACCCAAAACAAATATAAAATGACCTTGCGGGTCGGATATTATTTGAGAATGTGTGAATGGAATCCCACGAGCAACTAAAATAGCTACTCCCCGGCTATTGGAGGAGAATCCGCTCAAAGACCTGATTCACCACTTCTTCTTGAAATGGGCCAGTCGGTGGCGAGAACATGGGTTTCTTGTAGAAATACTATCGCTGGTTTCAAGCGGGCAAGGTGGTTCAGAATGACAATTTTTACAGTTGTCCTTTCCTCCTTTGATATTCCAAGAAATTATATTCAACCTATCCTCCATTTATTGTACAGACTATAGAAATCTTGGGATAGCTGCCCCTCCCCATACAAATTCCTCAAAACAAAAATTTACCTTTCCGAAATACCCCTTCAACCCCTAAACAAAATAGTAACACACCCATAAATAACTTATAACTTACCCTCCTGGCCCCTAAGCCAACTCCCTGTCCTCCGGTACATGATGCTAGATAGAGACAGGTATATCCACCCCTGCCACAATTATAATTATGATTGAATATATAGTCATATCAGACTCTATCCATGAGCCAGGCTACTAAAATAAAATTAACCTCCTTCTTTAGATCTATAATTAAGACACATAGTGAAACACTAATAAACAAGAATTTTCCAATAAGAATTAGAAATTAAGGGGTATAATGCAACCATTGAACTAATAAATCATACAATAGGCCATTAAGTACCTCCAGCCTTCCAGACATTAGTGAACAAAATTATAAGCCATTCCATGGCACACCAAACATTAGTCCCTGTAAAGGGCTCTAAGTCCACAAAATCGAGGGCAGGCCGAACTATACCTAACAGAACTATTGAGTAATCAAAACAAGGCTGTCCGGCCTACCATGAAATCATGACTAGCATTATACCCCTTGGCAATTAGGTTCTAACTTGACCCTTTTAACTAGTTAGGTCCCCCATCTATAATTTACTATTAAGAAAACTATTGTTATTCATCAAACACCATTTATACAGGTGTCACAGAAAAAAGGAACAAAAGTATTCTCCCAGGCGTAAATGCAATCATTATAGCCTGCCTCCTCATTAAAATATTAACCTTAAGTTCATAACTGCAAGGACTAACATGAAACCCTCCCCGTACTCTATTTGTGATCCAAAGTACTATAATACTTCTAACCAACATATAGCAGTTATATAGTTGGTAAAACTCCCTTGCCCATCTTTATAGGGGTTAAGTATCACACACAGCAACAGACATAATACCTAACCCAACTTTCGCTGATTTTGGGCATTCCAGAATTACTTATTGCTCAATACCCCAATCAAAACCAGATAATGATTGTTAATAGCAATCCAAGAATCTTGGACACCAAACATGCCAAAAACAGAAAGTTCCTATATGTTGTCCATATAGTCAGACTTATCTCTCATCCTTGGGAAACAGGTCAGGTAACAAGATCTCAAAGTCGATTGCTTCTTCATGAGTTGAACCTCTTCAGGCCTTCCTTAAGTGTGACCTCCAGCCTCGCGGGATAAAGTAGACGGTGCCAGATCCCTGCCGCCCAGAGCTTCCAAGTAATCGGCCTGAAGCTGGCACGAGCTTGCCTCATCTTCCAGGTTAAGTCAGGCACCAGACACAGTTTTTTACCCTCCCATTGGAAAACCTCCAGTTTCCTCACTCCATTTAAAATATGCTCCCTGTCCAAATAGTTCAATAGTTTGAAAATAACTGGCCTCGGTGGCTCCGAAGATGGAGGTTTGGCTCTAAGGGCCCTATGACCTCTCTCTATAATATATTCCAGCCCATTGGGTGAGGGGCTCACTGATTTCTTAATAAGCCTCTGTAGAAACTGAATAGTATTCGGCCCTTCCTCACCTTCTGGAAAGCCCAGCAGGACCAGATTATTACGCCTATTGCGGCCCTCCAGGTCATCTAGAAGATCCTCCAATTTGACAATATTTCTTTTGCACTCCACTATATTGGGGCCTGATTTATCCATAGCTCTCTCCAAGGATGAGATTCTGGCCTCAGCGTCGCTCACCCTTCTTGCTAACTGTGTCAAGGCTGGTTTTATCTCTGCCACTTCCTCTATGAGTTTGAATAAGGCTTCTTTTATAGTAGAAAGGTCATTGTAAATCTTCTCAGGTTTTAGCTCTTGTTTCTGGAGCGATGGCGATGAGCCCCTTCGCGGACGTTTAGCTTCCGATTCTAAATCGGCTGTCTGCATCTTCCAAAACGGGCGTTGTCGCTGGTTACCCCAAAATCCACTCTTGCAGGCACCCAATTGTTTCCCAGTGCCAATTCAGGTGGCTTTGCAGTGCAAAATGTAAGATTTAGTGTGCAGAATATAGTTTCTGCTGTCAAGGAGAGAAAGGCCCACAGGCTGCAGCCTTTCCGCGGGCGTGCAGTTACCAGTTCTTGCACTGGCTGCTTTAAAATTCCAGAAGCGAGCGTTATCGCCAAATGCCCCAAAACCAGTACTAATAGACTCCTACCAGTGTACCAGAGTCTGTTCAGTGTGTAATGCTGCACAAAAATAGGATTTATGCTGGCAGGGAGCAGTTGAACCACACGCTGCTGTCTAGTCGTGGGTGGACAATCTCCGATGCTAAGTTTAGCTGATCGAATTCCAAAAACGGGCGATGTCACGAAATGTTGCGGGACCCGTTCCTACAGGGTCTGGCTAGCATCCCAGTGCTTGCTCACCCAGTTTGCCCTTGCAGAAATAGTGTTTGTAGTGGCAGGGAGCGGAGAACCCTCAAGCTGCTGCCATTACTCCATGAGCGTCAAGTGATCTCTCTGCTGCCTTGTTTTTAATAGCTCCAGCATTGCACAACACTGCCTGAGAAAGATAGGTAGATGAGGCTGGTCCGACAGCCTGCCCACTAACTGTATAGCCATTTGGTATGGGCACCAGGCAGGGAAGACCCCTTTCCTGGGCCCATTTTGCCCCAGAGCACCTCCTGGTTCCCACCACCCCAATCCGCCCCCCTGCAATATTCCCTTTGCTAGACTCCACAAATCCTCACTTCCTTCCCCTTTGCACTATCCCTAGTGCTCTACAATGCCCATATACCACCAATGACAATGGGGGCCACTCAAAGGATCAGAGATCGCAGAGCCTGGAGGGGGAATAACACCTTCCCCTAGGAGCTATAGACCAGCACATCCTAGCACCTTATCAACTTACTATAACAGCTTTAGATCAAATCAATACTTAACCATTAAATCAACATTAAAACAATAACTAACCTTCATTACCATTCACTCCCACACATATATCACTCACACTCATTCACACTCTCACTCAACTTAACCATTAAATGAATATTAAAACAATAACTAACCTTTATTACCCTTCACTCCCACACATATATCACACTCAATCACTCTCACTCACTCACTCCACCAGCCCCAAATGCTTCCCCCACCCTCCAAAAAAACAAATAATTACTAATAAAACAATTTAACTAGGGAGTCCATGAATCTGTGAAGCAGTTCACAATATCACTTCTTAGCCTGAATGGCTTTAATACCAAGAGGCACTCTCCTCTCTCACCGAACCTCTTCTCAGTGTAACTGTTTCTTTCTGAGAAGACAGATTCACATAAAAGGGAGGCACAGAAAAGGGTCACAAGATCCTATGCAGTCAAGGCACCAGCTGCCTTAGGTCTCTCACCTCCAAGGTTAAACTCTTCAGTTTGAACCAGAGGTATATGGTCCCTTGAACAGTCTCACTGATCGGGGTTCCCTTCTGGTCCTGCCTCCAAGTCTTAGGTTGCCTGGATTCAGCTTTCAATGATACTCCGGGCAAAAAAGTCCAGATCAGTTCTAGTCTCGATCACTGGTACAGACCCTCTCACAGTCTACTACCCACCTGCTGCAGTTCACAGGTCCTGTTTCAGCAGAAAATGTAAACCCATTTACCAGCAAACTCACTCTCTGGGCAAGTCAATACCACAGTTTAACAGATAAGTTCCCCCTAGCCTCCAAACGACCGGGGGAAAATGCACAGCACAATGGTTGTAGTCTATCCAGGTCAATGGCATACAACATTCACATCTCCAGAGTGGTCACAGCAGTCCAGAAAGTGCACTGTCACACAGAAGTCCAAGGAATACCTCCAAGGGCATGATAGTTCCAGGTCTCCACCAAATTCAGGGAAACACAGTTAAGGTAGCAAAACTTGACGAGGCTTCACACCATCCCTGAATCATCTTTCAGTGACATCTGGTCCACCACAGATTACAGTACCAGTCAAACTCTTGCTAATCCAGCATCTGTCCCTCCGAGCTGTGGACCCACAGCATGCCACAGACTGCTGGGTCTTTCCTCAACTCCTTCCGCTGGTGCTCCACTGGCCACACCACAGACCATACACAGGGTTCCACCACCACTGTTCTCCTGGGCAAGACCTGCACTGCTCTTTGGAAATCACTGGTACATTAAAACTGCTTCACATAAAGAAAGACCTCACTGAAAATAAAGAATCTAGCTCTTAATTCTTCCTCACTCAAAACCCTCTCTAGCGCTCCCGTCTCTACACCTAACCACTACCTAAAAATAAAAAATAACTTTAAAATAACTTAAAAATAGCTGTTAAAGTAACTTAAGGACTCTCTCTCACAGATAGCCTAGTATGACTGTCATCTTGAAAGTAATACATACTACATCGCTGACAAACTGTTTGAATTTGATCAATGCCTTCACAAAGTGGAAATGTTTAGCAGTTTGATGGAGGGCAGCTGGGCCCCTTAGGCATTTCTGGTCACAAGAAAAGAGAAAGTAATTAAATTGCTTCCACTAAAGATTGATAGACTGGAGAAGCACAGTCACTGGAAAAATTTAAAGTTGGTAGGGCTGAAGACTTTTTTATCAAAGCTGTTCAAGCAACTTCTGAAACCAAAGGGGTATGCAGGCACAATGCAGTTAGACAGTGTGCACTATACTCTGTGATTCCGGCTGGCACCAGAGAAGCACCCTTGCTTTATCCTAATAAAGTCTAATAAATTTAGGGATAAATAAAAAGTACTTGGTTACTTGGTAGAATAGGACAAAAGAATGCCGAAGCCCATCAAGATTGTCCCCCACTACATTGTGGGCAATTATTCCCAAATTCAGTTAACAACCAGTTATCTAAACCTTTCTTAAAGGTATTGAAGGTGTTAAGATCTATCAGTTCTTGTGGAAGCCTATTCCAAACTCTAGGTGTTCAAACTGTGAAAAAGTTAAGTCTTTTATTAGTTTTTACCTTACTAACTTCAAGTTGTTTGTTATGGAGTAGGGACACTATTTTTCTCTGTGAGAAGGTTAATCCACACTGCTGCATTAGCACAAGCGAACACTGTAGTTTAAAAAGAAACAGGAGGTCACCTCTGCATCTCCTTTGTTGTAGGGAGTGGAGGCCTGTGGCATGGTGTCTCTCAGTGTAATTTTTATAAGCTAAATGTGAGACCATCCTGGTTACCCATCTCTGTATTTGCTCCATCCTTTCAATGTCCTTGATAAGGTTGTGACTCCAAAAGGGAGAACCATGGTTGGAATAGGATCTAACATGTGTCCTATATAGTGGTATTAGTCATTCTTCCATCTTAGAAATAAAGGTGCAGTTTATATGTCTAAGTAGTCCATTTGATAGTTTGACAATTTTGTATTTTGATCTGTGAAGGAAATGTTATTATTAACTATTATGCCCAATCTCTCTCACTGTCTGAGGATTTCAAGGGCATGTTATTTAGGGTATAAGTCAGTTTGGGGTTATGTCTACTGAAGTGTAGGACAGTAAATTTTTCTGTGTTGAATGACATACCATTGGTGTGGGCACATCATTCAATAATCCAGAAGTCTTCTACCAATTGAATCCTATTTTCAGTACAATCAGTTTTCCCCCCTAATTTAGTGTTGTCAGTGGATTTTGATAATATATTATAGGGGCCTATCTGCATATCCCTGATTAATAAGTTGAACAGGGTGGGGCCTTGGACAGAGCCCTGTGGAACCTCACTACTCGCAAATCCCACGTCCGATTGGGTTTCATTGATTTTTAATTGTTGGGATCTATTAGATAACCAGCTATTTACCCACTGGACTAAGTGGAAGGAAAAAACAAGAGTGTTAAGTTTAGTGATGAGTTTGCCATGCAATTCCCTGTCAAAAGCACAACTCTAGGTACTGTAACACGTTTACAAAAAGGGGTATAAAATATAAACATCATAGCACATCTCCAGAGTGGTCACAGCAGTCCAGAAAGTGCACTGTCACACAGAAGTCCAAGGAATACCTCCAAGGCCATGATAGTTCCAGGTCTCCACCAAATTCAGGGAAACACAGTTAAATCTAAACATGAGTGCAGAGTTGCCTGATTTTTGGAAGAAGTTGCGAAAGCAAAAGGAAAGCTGTGAAAAGAAATGTTATCGTTGCCCTCCTCATGCCAGCCAAGTTATGAGTGTTGTATGAGTGAAAAACAACATTTTTTACAGATTCAGTGTAGCTGGAGGATTTCTTGAAATTGCTTACTTGAACTGTGCTGCTTAAAATAGGTACTGTTTTCTGTTTGTGAAAGTGTGTGGGGACAACATCCTGTGGTGGCATCCATGTGAGCATAATTTTATTTCCAGACAGCACATTTGTGGCTTGTGTTCCTATAGCACCTACAGTAATTGTGATTCATTTTCGAGACTGTTGTAGAAATGCTTCTCCAAATGATCTGCATCTGGTTGAAATACATCAGATAGGATGTCAACTTTTGGACTTGATATGATTTTTTTATTAGATAAGGGTATGTTTTGTTTATTTAAGTTACTGAACATTTTCTTTGGGGTCAAGATGGCATCCCCATGCTAACAGAGATCTGCACATCCATCTAGGTTTACATATGGTTTACACTTACTAGAGTGCTATGTGCAAGAACACAGGTCTCTACTCCTTATGTTAGACCTTTGCTGCAGAAGGTGAACCTGAAGGAGGCAGAGCACTGGAAACTTTGCAAAGACTGTGTGAGGCAGGAATGTTCCTCCTCCTTTACATTGCATGCTCATGGGATTGCTATTTTGGTGCACAAGTGTTGCTTTCTTTCTAGGCAATCTCAATGCATACTGAACTACTGACCAACTGGGTAAATAGATTTTAATGCAAGTTATATAGTATGATGCTCCCTTGGCAATGCTTAATGTTTATACCCCAAATTATGGTGACTGTAAATTATTTCAGTATTTGATTTTGTTACTGAGGCAAATCCATGGTACAATAGTATGGGGGGGGGGTTAATGTTGTGAAGGTTATGCATTGGACAGATCTTTTGCACACCCTTATTAAATGACAAGAGCTGCAAAATTGCTTTATTTTTATTTTTTGTTTTAGTCTTTGGTAACTGGGTAAGGCCCTCTAGGTACAAGTGCCTGTTTTCAGGGGCAACCTGGGAGCACTGGGCAGTTAAGTGACTTGTTCAGAGTCACACAGTATGCAAGTGGAGGTTGTGAGAATCAAACTCAGGTCTGGTCTGCTGGATGTACCAAGCTCATTCACATCTTGTTCCTCTAACCTCTAGGCTATACTGCCAACCTAGCTTTCCTGTTATATGGGGAACCTGGGATTGCTTGAAGCTGGGAAAGCAACATATCCTAACACCAGTGAGAATTCCTTTTTTTTGAACCTCTACCAGTCTTGTATAGATCTTATTCATGCCATACATACCACACTGGATAACTTGTTGCAAATTAAAAATCTGCCCATGGTAACTATGGACCATGACCCTCTGAAAATGGTTTGGAGGGTGGGGTAGAGGCATCATCACTTCAAAAGGTTTGAAGGTTAGATCCTTTATTGTTAAATAAAAGTATTTCTGTAGCAGTTAGCCATAGGAATTATAGAATTCTGGGACCTTAATAAAATACAGTATCAAAAGTGGGTAGGGTATAGGACTCTCTTAAACCCCTTGTGCAGGGCAGGGTAATTGCCTATTCCTACAAACATAAGATGGAAACTCAGGTGCAACATCAGCAATTAGAAACTCAAATGAAATCTGTAGAAACTCAATGCAAAGCCTCATGACCCAGAGCAATATTGTCAACTAACTGACTTAAATATAGAATTCAATGAAATCAGTTCTCATAAGGTAGAATTGGCTTTTACATACAATATTCAGAACCCCACTTCAACAAAGCAGGCAACAAATGTGGGAAACTTCTGGCTTATCAAGGGAAATTGTAAGTACTTCAGAGACTTGTAGAACAATTTTAAACAGTAGATGTGAACATAGTGAGTAGTCAGAAAGGCATAAATGATGCCTTTGTGCAGTGCTTTAGTGAAGTCTATTCAGCTGGCAGTGGGACTACAGAAACCCAGAACTATGTATCTTCATATAACTTTTTTGACCACAACTGGCCTGCCAGCAAAGCTGATAGATTTCCACTTGCAACGTCAACAATCTGGCTTTGAAAATGGACCCAGGAGTCAGAAGGCCAGCTGGGGGGAGAGGGACTGAGCATCCTGGGTACTGCTCTCCTTCTCCAGGAGGAGGGATAGGAAAATGTCCAGTGCTTGATGGAGCCCTGGCAGAAGCTGGGGTACAGCTGTGACCAGCACCAGTATGTTAGGGGGCAGGGTGGATGCTGGACATCATTGCATGTCCTCGCTCCTGGGGTAGCAAAGCAGTAAAAATGCCATCCCCTGGCATGATGACCCATTCCACTCCACTGTCCACTGCCTCCAATGCCCAACAGAGGAGTCCTGCTCTCATGGCCCTGACCCGGGGGGGTAATACAGAGTGTGCCCATGATGTCCATTGGGAGTAGGAAGCTCCCTCATAAGCCCCACCCAGTGGGATAAGCTTGGGCATGGGGGCTGCAGACGGATTGGTCCAAAGACAAGAGAGGGCGTGACCCCCCCAAAAAAATCTTTTTTGACCACTTGCCCTCTCTAACAGAGGAAGGAAAGGTTGTGTTGGATGGGCCCTTAACAAACAGGAGATTCTGGGAGTACTGACAGTATTGAAGAGGACACATGAGCCTGATAGCTTACTCTTAAATGTTTACAGAAGCCTAGCTCCATCCCTTATGTGGCCTCTGTTTGATACTTTAACTGTAGCACTGAAATCTGTGAAGCTTCTGGATTAATTTATAAAAGTCAGAATTATGATATATCCCAAACCTGTTTACCCCAAGGTATTGGTTTCATCATACCAGCATATTTCTCTGCTGACTGCAGATTTTAAAATATATGCTAGAATTCTGGATGGGAGACTTGGAAAGGTGCTGCCAAACTACATTTTTACTGGACATGAATCTAAATAATCTAATGAATGCAGTCATTCAAAATTTAAACTCAGAGGATAATACAATTATATTAGGTAATTTTAACATGCCCACCATGAACTGGGAAGGAAGGGAGTGTAAAATCTGCACAGAAAGAGACTTTTTGGAGTTCCTAGACAAGTTAGGTCTCGACCAGTATGTTATATCACCAACTAGAGGGGAAAGTATATTGGACCTGATGCTAAGTATTACAGGTGATAAGATAGTTAATTGCAAAACAACAGTTCCTTTAGGCAGCAGTGACCATGAAATGGTAAAGTTTACTGAATTGGAAGATAACTGAGGAATATCAGGAAATCCTTTGTGAAGCCAGACTTTGAGGGAATGTTTGATGATTTATGATTATGGAGTTGGAGAAATAACTTTAAAAATGTTGATCACAATGAATTGTGGGACATACTGATGGGAAAGCAAGACTACTTAGACAAAAAATAAGTTCCAGTAAGAAAAAAATGTAATAAAACAAGAAGAACACCACCTTGGTTTTATAAGAGGATTAAAACATTGATTAAAAGGAAAGGTTAGGCATATATAAAGGCAAGAAAAATCAATTCTGTCAAAGCATGGGCAGATTCTAAAACTGTTGCTCAGGAGAATAAAAAGAGTATGAAGAAGGCAAAGTGTTATTATGAATTAAGCTTGGTTAGCAAGGTGAAAGATAACTACAAATTATTATATAATCATGTTAGCTATAAGAGAGGTGATAACATACATGTAGGTCCAGTTGAGGACAGTAATTGTAAATTAGTCACTGAGGATAAGCAAATAGCATAAAAGCTGAATGCATATTTCATTTTGGTTTTTAATGATAAGTCAGATGGTGCACCTTTAAACCTTAGTGATATAGATAATCAGATGATTACTTTACACAAAAAGGATATTAAAATCAGGCTTCAACAAATTAATGAAAGTAAACAATTCTAGCACCACCCACCATAGAATAACAGACAAGATAAATTCAAAAGCAAATAAAATACTTTATTACAAAAGTGCAGGTACCTCTTACAGGAGCAAAAGAGCAAAAACTCACTACTTCCTATCGGTTTTGCCAAGAGGCATCATCAGGGTCCAGACGATGTGCATCCTAGGGTGGTAAAGGAGCTTGAAGCGGACTTAGTGGTACAAGTCACTTGGATCTTCCAGAAGTCCCTAGATAATTGCTCTGTAGTTAAATGATGGAGGGAAGCCATAGTCATTCTGTTATTCAAAAAGGGGTCCAGGAAAGAATGCAAAAACTGCAGACCAATAGGTCTGACATCAGTGCTTTGGAAAGTCTTATAAAGCATATTAAAGGAGACATTAGATGAGTTTATTAATAGTGAAGGTATGCTCAATAAAACACAGCACATGTTCACCAAGGGAAGATAATGTTTGATGAACTTATTAGAGTTCTTTAATAAAGCCAATAAGGCTTTGGGTAATGGGTACCCCATGGATGTTTTTTTTTCCTGGGCTACAGTAAAGCCTTCAGTAAAGTGTCATGTAATCGACTTGTGAAGGCTTTACTTAATATTGGTTTAAATACTAAGATAGTGGCATGGATAAAGTCATGGCTCACTAATAAGTGGCAGAAAGTAAATATAAGAGGGAGTACCTCTGAGTTGACTGAAGTTACCAGCAGAGTGCCATAGGGACTGGTTTGGGACCCTGTCTATTTAATATTTATGTGGCATCATTGTCCAGTGGTGATGGGATATGCTTCTCAATATTTGCAGGTGAAATAAAATTAGGCTCAGCACCACAAAATCCCATGGAAATAGAAAAACTGCAAAAGAAGTTATCAAATTTAGAGCAATGGGCCCTTAAACACAAACTTGACTTTAATATCAAAATATGTGCAGTAACGCACTTAGGTAAAAATTACAAGGCTAAGTATACATTAAAAAGGCATACATTAAGAAAAACAGTCAAAAAGACCTTGGAATAATAATTTCAAATAATTAAAAGTTTAAAAAACATTGCCATTCATTGTCAAAGAGGGCCGATGCCATTTCGAGTAGTATTAGAAGGCATATTCAAAGTAGGGACAGAAGAGTAATAGTTACAGTATATACTTCCCTGGTCAGATCATATTTGGAATATTGTGTGCAGTTCTGATTTACAAGTATCAAGGTGGAAATTAAAATCCTGGAGAGAGTTAGTGTAGAGCTATTAAGATGGTATTAGCTGTTAGAAATCTAACATACAACGAGAGTTTGAACATGTTAAATCAGTAACCTCTGGAGTATAGTAGAATGCAGGGAGGCGTATGTCTAGTGCATGGTGCTTTCAAGAACCACGACCTATGGGACTATTTAGGGTTAGAATTCAGAAATCAGTATCATGACACTAAGGGCAGGATTCACAAAGCTGCCGAATCCTAAGTCCCACTCCGCAACTGCTGTTGCAGACTGTAATTGCCCACAGCTGCGGCAGTTGTGGAGGGTGTTACGGCTGCTCCCTCCAGCCATAGCACATTCCTGCAGCTGTGGCCATCTCCCTGGTGACACCACCAGCAGGTGACCATCCCCCCCCGGGTCATGCCTGAAAATAGGCAGGATTTGTCTAGTGCACTTACCCGGTCAACAAAAATGAAATAAAAAAATAAATAAATAACCCTTGGAGCCGGTCGTAATCGGCTCCAGGTTCTAATAATCGCCAGCTGCTGCGAGGGAACCTGCGCTCCACAAGTTGCAACCCCCTCAGCAGCAGTTTACCTGCAGCTGCGGAAATTCATGAGCTTTGTGACTCCCACCCTAAGTCTTGTATATTTCTGCTAAGAGATGATACATGCCACACTAAGAAGAGAGCTACCTGGTTCAGTCAAAGGGTAGTGGCATTGTGGAATGCTATTCCACTTGAGATTGTAGGTAGAAAAAATATGCATGAGATTAAAACAAAACTGGATAAGTATTGCATGAGGAATAATACACTGGGATATTCTTCTTGAGGAGAGAGCAAGCTGTTATGGGCATCTGCCTTACTTAGCTTGTATAATACCGATACAGTCTATGAAACTGACAAATCTATTTTTTCATTAAAGGGTGTAGACACACATTAGTCAGCTCACATTGCTTCAGGTTTTGTATGGGGCAACAGAATTCATGGGATAGCTCAGAGTTAGTCTTTCTCAACACTAAAGAGAATTTGATTTGCTGGAGTGGGACTACCTCTGGTCCACTGTGGGTGGTATGAGCTTTGGTGACAAAACATTGAAGGGTATGCAAACAATTTACCACAGATCTGCTACAGCAGTTCAGACTAAAATGGATATCCGAGAAATGTATGTTGGGATGGGACATATAACAGGGGTGCCTCCTGTTACTCACTATTTAATTCAGCCTTAGAACTCTTAGCACTTACACTTAAGTGAAATCTACATATAAATGTTATAGACCTTCCTTTGCTTGTGGCAATTATTTCATTGTACAGTATGCTGATTTATTGTTTTTTGTAACCAAACCTTAGCAATCTCTATTGGTCCTTTTAGATTTGATTGGATCATTTCGGGCAGTAGCTTGCTAAAAGGTACATGGGAAAAAATCCATTATAATGCCTTTGTGTTTCTGCAAACATGTGCAAGTGAAAGAGTCCTTGTCTTTTTGATGAACTTAGAAGGGCTTATTAGAGCTGGGGAAAATTACCAAATTCTGATGTTGTGGAAGTTTTGTAAAGTTTTGGGAAATTTCCAAAATTATTTAATTGGTCATCATTCCTCAGCCAGTACTACGGATAGATACTTGACATTTGGTACACATATTGTACAGATAAATTCCTAAATGTATGCCACATTTCATGACATTCGAGAGATGGGTCGTGAAGTTAAAAGGGCACAAAATATGGCAATGTATTGTTTATGTGAACATTTCTGAAAATATTTCTATACTTACAATTTAGCCACTTTTGGAGCTAGATAATTGAACATTCATATGCTTACTTTCTTGGAAGAGTCATTGAAACAGATAAATAGAGTTTGATGTTTTGGTGAATAAAGTATGGTGCTAGTAGTGCTTTTGTAACTGTAGTTTACTTTTTGGCTTTTCTGTATTCCCACCTTTGGTAGGTAAGCCAGGTAGTGAGCAGGGAATAGAAAGCCCAGCACCAAGTGTGAGTAAAGTGCCAGAGAAGGAGGAAGCAGGGGTGGATGGTGGGTGTTTCACAACATGCTAATGAGGAACTGCTCTGGGATGCTGGCCTTTGTAGGGGATGTGGGAGGAGCTATTCCCCTACATTGAACCTCAGGCTTTAGCCCTCCCATTCAATATTTTGGTGAATAGAGTATGGGGTTAGTGGTGCTTATGTAACTGTAGTTTACTTTTTGGCTTTTCTCTATTCCTACCCGTGGTAGGTAAGCTTCGTAGTGAGTAGGGAATAGAAAGGCCAAAAAGATTATCTCCTCCAACTCTTGGAGAGTATAGCCAGTAGCACACAGGAAAGTAAAGACCCCCAGGTGGAGGAAACCTCTGAATACCCATGGTTACAGACCAGCCCATCCACTGGGCAAAATTCTAGCAACCATATTCTAATTTCTGAGTAAGGTGGACAGCTTGGAGAGATGACGTTCCATCTTCAGAGTCTGTTGGATGATGTGTTTTGGAAGGACAATTCTAAGGATGAAGGTTCATTCTGAAGGAGCATCCTAATCTTGAAAATGGATTTAGGTTCAGCTAGAAAAGGATGAACATGGTCCAGAATTCTGATGTGAATTTGATTGATATTCAATGGGTTACAGAGTCAATTAAGCATGAAGAGCATGAGTTGAGGAATGGGCTGCCAGACTCTGAACTGTAGGAAGTATGACAGTTACAAATTCATAGAGTAATCTATCAGACTTTGTAGAGGGCTTGACATTCAGATTAGAGTCTGAAGGCTTGGAGTTCAGCAGTGCACAACATGTTGCTATGCAAGCATCTATGGAGATGATCAAATGATTCAGACAGAAGCTTTAGGTACCTGGTAGGAGGGTTACCATAGAAGATTGTAGACCAATAAAAGATGGAAGGTATATGCCATAGAGATGGTAATTGGATAGTGATGGGACTAGTTGGAAAGTTCAGCACAACGAGTATGAAGGTTGAATAGTTAGTGAATCTATAATGACATTTTTATAGGCTCATATTCAGGAAGAACTGCTAATTAGCAATGGTAGATGTGGGTATTGCTGTGGCTTCATTGCCCATGGCAGGAGCTTGAGTGGCCGAGACGGCTTTGCATTGATGGAGCATCCTATGTCTAAATGCTGAGGGGAGCCTGAGAATGGTTCATCGAATAGGTCTATGGAATGAAATGGCACAAGGGAAGTTGAGAGCAGCATAGAATGTGATGAGTTCTAGCTTGCTTAGTCAGATATAAGACTGCTGTGGGGCATGACTGGGATAGTGAGACAGCCAGATCTGTTGTGGATGTGCCGAATGAGCAATCAATGGAAGCCTGCTCTCGATGCTGGTATTTGCTGGAGAGAGTATGGCAGGTAAATCCCGATGTTAGAAGAACAGTTGGTTGGATAATTGGAATGATTTAGTTATAATTATATACAGTAAATACATTTTTGAAAATAGTTTTTTTCATGTAATAAAACCATTGCAAGTATTCCGCTTTCTGCACTGCATACTGATAATAACAGAATTGCTGTCATAAATACTCTATTTTGCTGTTATAAGTTTGCAGCACATTTGGTATACAGTATATGCATGCAGTGGCACATATAGAATGAATTGCAGAAACTTGTTATGTTACATCTATTTCAGTTAGGATAATCATTCAAGTTAAGTCCCTGGTATGGTTTTTACTATTCATACCACATTTTGGGTGCAGTGTAATTGACATGTGTTTATTTTTATTCAATTAATTACATATTGGGCATGTATATAAACTTGATAATGAAGGTTGCACTTTACCCTGATGAAGCAAGAGGTGCCCTTGTGAAACATTAGCCTTTGTCTCCTTGTCATCTTCTACTTGTAAACTATGTGCATGTTTAATAATGAGATGGTTTAATTTTAAGTTCCATCTGGTGCTGTTTTTGCTGAGTGGTGGGTGCTATTTTTGCTTCTAACCTCATTCTCCATGTTTATAAGAACCACCATGTTTTCCTGGTGCTACCCTTTTTTTCCTTTTTCTGATGAAGTGATATATATAACCTTTTGAAATATGGTGACGTCCAGGGCCCAGGAACAGTAGCTCGGATACAGTAACTTCAGTAAGGCAGCTAGGCACCAAATATCCAATGATAAGTATTTTGGGATAGTAACTGGAGATAGTCTGAGGAACATCCAATGGCTATTAAGGGAGTATAAGTTGAATAACATGATCAAACTGAGGCAGTGCTTTTAGGAGGAGACTATGAGAAGAAGATATAATGGATGATGTCAGTATTGCCATAATGTACCCTGCAGTTCCCATTATCCTTAATGGTGATGGTTATTATGGAGTTGGTACATCTCAGAAGGAATTAAAGTCATGTTTCCAGGGAAGAAAATAGGAGTGATGGAGACTCTGGTAAACCTTGGATTCTATGGAGACATGGGAAACAGTGATGCCTATACTGCTTGAAATAATAGACTATATGAGGAAGCATACTGCAGAGATGGTTGAGAGATAGAGTCTTCCATGGTCCAGTCAAATGAGATGCCAGATATGGGTTCTGGGGAGGTTATTGGAAGGAATTGGTGATTTTATGGTCACTTAAGTATCTATAGGGCATGCTATTCAAGGGATGTTGCTGGAATAAGGTATCCTCAGCTGAGAAGAACATGTACTCCATAACATGTTGGAAAGGAGCTGTTATAATGTCCGAGGTAGGAGTATGAGATGGATGAATGGGTAGGAGTAGTTGATCAGGCAGCTGTGCTGACATCAATAGTTGTAGGAATGCCCAAAAAAAGACACAGCAAACAAGCTGGAGCCCTGAGCTGCCAGGGTGGTGAGGAGGAAATCAGCAGTCCCAGGACCTAGGGAACAGTGCAAGCAGAAGTCCACCGATCAAAGGATGGAGCAGGATAAGAAGATGGTTGAGGCTAAGCAGTACCAATATCAGCAGGCATGGGGAAGACAAGGGACTGGGGTAGGCACCACAGCATACAGGAGTAGAATACAAAAAAGCTGAGTCAGGCCTCAGTGGGAGATTCATGTCAAGCCAAGTTGAATCCAAGTACGAGATGCAGCAAAGTTAAGGAGTGAGGATCCCACTTCTCAAGGAGATGGTGAACTGTAACATATGGTAGCAAGATCCTGCAGTGACAGGGAATGGGTTCCCATCTCCGAAGGAGATGGTGAACTGGAATTGCTGACAAGAAAAGTGTTGCATATAAGGAAAGCATTGGAATCATAGCTGGGAGACCACTGGCTGGAATGAGGGGAGCAGCAGGATAAAACTTGAAGAAGGCTTCAGGCACACATCCTCGAAGACGAGCAAATGGCATGGATCCAGCAGGAAGCAAGGAGAACAGACATGTCCAAGAGGAAGGCAATAAGGCAACAGAGACATCTGGTATAGAAATGAGGGAGGAGATGGCAGCATAGAGCTGAAGGACTGAAGATTGGATGAGGTTGAGCTGGAAGGCAAGCCACAACAATGATGCCCAGGAGCACAGGAAGAGGTAGAAGACAAACAGCAAGGAAGTCCAGGAGTCTGTCAGACTGAGTGGAGGTGGAGACAGAACAAGCTGAAGGGGGCCCAATCCAGAATGGAGGAGGCCAAGGCAGGCATGAGTACATCAAGTCAATGGAAGTGTAGGATGTAGTTAGATGAGTTAGGATATTGAAGGCAGAAGGGGTATATTGGTCATGTTCCTGAAGGGAATGCAGCAACCAGGTATCAGGCAGAGAATGCAGGTGCTTGAAGCAGTCAGTTGAAGGCAAATGAGGTATGGTGGTCCCATTCCCGAAGGGAATGTAGCAGCCAGTTATCAGGAAATGAATTCAGTCAGTTGAACAGTAGATTGAAGATACAGGCTCCTATCCCTGGTAGTTGGGGCAAGCTAACCTTCACTCAATGCCACACCAGCAGAATTAGAGATGGAGGCTGTCAAGGTGCTGGTACAACTGGTAGTTGTTGGTGAAGAAAGCAGCGGGGTGAGATGGCACTTAGATTGACATGGACTCCCATTCCCAGCAGACAGGGCAAGTCTACCTACGTTCAGTACCTCAAAAGGCAGAGTTAGGGATGGAGACCAGAAAACTCCTGGCATGGGCTAAACAAGGAAAGGGCAGCTGAGCTGCATAGTCATAGGTAGATAAACAGAATAGCCAGGATGAAGGGGAAGGCAGCAAGTCAGAGTTGGAGAATGGGAGGAGGAAGTTACCATGAATGCCATTAAGATGAAGATAGGGTAATCCAGGGAACAGCAAGTTGGGCAGCAATGAATAACTGAAGGCAGAGCAGGCTGCAAGGGTAATGATGTATACAAAGGTAGCGGAAGCCATGCAGGCAGGAGGGCAGGGCAGAATGTATAACTTACAGAAAGCAGGTTCCTGGTTATCAGAGCCACAATGCCCCGCTGTAACATCCCATTCCCCACCATGGGAAAAACAGGGGAGCCACAGGCTGAGCATTTTTGAGACCAAACAGCAACTGGAATGATGATAGAGTAGGAACCTGAAAGAGGCTCTGGCACTGGCAGGACCTAGGGAAGGACAAGTCATAGGAAAACTAGGGAACAGAAATCAAACATTACAGCAGTCACACAAAATGGATAATGCCTGACAATACGAATTACATAAGGAGAGCCAATGATGTGGAACTTAGGGAGTGCAGCAAGAGGTGTGGAAGAGGGAGCAGGAGTGAACATTGCAGGTAACTGGCATGCTAGAAGGTGAGGAAATACTAGGGGTAGAACAAGGAAACAAAAAAATCTTGAGGCTGAACAGCGTATGGATGTTGGGAGTAAAATAGTAAAGAATGCAGGTGCAATACTAGGACAGAGGTGGCACAGGACTGGATGGTAGAATAGGCATAGATGAAGATGGAGTGATGGCATAAGTAGCGAAAGGCCCAAAAGGAAAACCTGAGGAACATGGGACTAGGGCAGGAATGGGGGACAGGGGGGTTGAAAGGCAGAACAGCAGGGAAGGGGGAGGAGCTCCAGGAAGGAGACAGCAGGGGCAGACAAGGAGAGCCACGGGATAGAGGGAAGGGGGCTGGACAGGGAAGTTTTTTTTTCTCAAAGCCATTCCGGCAACCAGAAAGAGGAAATGAGCTAGCTGGGATTAGTGGAGAAGCCAGAACTGGGGACAGGCAGGGTGGACATGCAGGCGGGGGAAGAGGGAACATGGGGGGAGCATGGAGTCCAAGTGAGGGAAAGGGATGATAAGGGAAAGCTAGAACTGTGGAATCAAACAAGGACATAACATGGCATAAAAAAAAAGAACATGCATACAAATCATTGAATCCCAACGACATATCTGCAGATGATAAAAATGAAAGCAATGCAATGTAGTAGCAGATAAAGCTGTTGTGCGAGAAATGGATTCAGTAAAATGAGGGAACTCCAATGAAATAAAAGAGGGTCAGGAAAGTAAAACCATACCGGAGGCCAGTTCATAATCCAGGGCCAAGAAGTATGCACCACTGATTGCTGACATGAGGTCACATGGCATGCTGTAAATCAGTGCTGCAACAGGGATGAACATAGGGAGGCAGGCAAAAGGAAGTGAAGCACCTAAGGCCAGGACACCAGGGAAGCACTGGCACTCATGGGACTGAAGTCCAGGGACAAACCATGAAATTGCAAGAAATGCATGAACACAGGTTGAGAGGTAATGGCATCAGAAAAGGAAGAGGGGGAGGACTGGGGCCAGCACTAGAAGCGGAGTGCTAAGGGATGATGTCAGGCTTAGGAAGCGCTGGTACGGGGATGAAGCAGCAACTGTGGGGAAATGCAGAAGCCCAAAAGAAACAATGAGGAAGAAGCAAGGGGAAAGACCCAGAGGAAAATGGGCAGGGTAAGGAGAATCATGGAGCCAAGGCAGGAGCAGGAAGGAAAAACGACAGGAAGGCTAGAAAACACAGGACTGGGAACAGGACATGGAGGGGGGATTGGGGGATCACAACAACAAAAACAAAGGAAAAGAAACAGGCACAGAGACGTAAGTAAGGAAGAGATGAGGGAAAGAACAGCAGAAGCAAGGAAAAACAGAGGAGGCTCAGCCCACAAGCTACACAGGGAGCTCAGAGTGCAGTGTTTCTCAACATGCTAAGTGGGGAACTACTGTGGGAGGCTGGCCTTTGTAGGGAATGTGGGAGGAGCAATTCCCCCACATTGAACCTCGGGCTTTAGCCCTCCCAATGAAATTGACTGTGTAAATTGTAAGTTACAGGAGTTCAAAACTTCACAATTTAATGGTTGTTAAATTGTGAGAACATTTTCAAAATATTCAGGTGTTTATAGCTCCACTGCTATTGCAGGTATACACTCAAGATTTAGCATGCATGTCAAAGTAAATATGTCCTGAAATCTAAGCTGGATAAATATGGTTTAGTAAGTTCAAATTTATTGTGGATACTTTAGATACTACTTAGTGGCAAAATCTACTCAAACATTATGGACACATAATAGGTAATGCCACTAGAATGCCATTTGTGGAATTAAACTTTCACAAAATACTTATCATCACTGAATCACCTTACAGTACCTGCACAAGCATCATGACCCTGCAGTGCCCCTCCAGCATTCTTGCAACAGTGATGTCCAGCATCATGACTAAATGAGTCACTAAGTGGCACTGTTTTCAAATAGTAAAAATATACTGTACATTGTTATCTTCAGGATTGTTTAGGAGTCAGCAGGTGGCACTGTACAGAAACAATGCTGCACATGCATTTGCTTCCACAAGTCATTAAATCAGTGAACTCTAGTGGTTATCTTTCATATTGCAAGAATTCCATCTAGTGCACAATGATATCTAAGACTATTCTTCATGGTTCGTCCCTGAAATTGTGACCTGACACTGGGCACCACTATACTTTTACTATGAAGCCTCCTATGAATGCTACCTTATTGCCACTTTACCCAGTCTTATCTTCCTCTATAATGGCAACTCAAGTGTATGTCTGAGCATAATGTATGAACATGGCTTTGACCAAAGTATCACAGCATCTCACAATTTCACAAAGCTCATGAAATTCAACTTTAATTATTGATATTATTTTGGGATTTGTGGTTGCTTATAACTTGGACAGCCTTTGAGCAAGAGATTAGAGAGTTGACACACACAGCTACTTTTTCACATTTTTTTTCCTGGTTGGCAGCTCTTCTTTAGGATGAACCATGATCATGCTGAACCCAGTCACCATTTAGTGGGCTACTAGGTTTTTCTCCAACATTTTTCCCTCCCATCTTCCCTAATGGCCGAGAAGCCTCTGTCAGCCTCCCACAGCCACAGCTTCCACTGTGGCAGTAGCAAGCTTCCAGGCCCAGTTGCAGGGGTTGTTGCATTGATGGTACCCACTGCCAACTCTCTACAGCTGAGATGTTCTGCTGAGCGGCAGCTGTCTTGGCCATGGAATGCCTACCAACGTGACTTCCCTGGTTTGCTTCTGAACCCAGGTGGCCAGCATGACAGACAGATGCTCTGCTTGCAGGCCATGGACATGGCCTCAAAGCCTAATATTTAAGGTTGATGATCCTAACAAAACTGGTGATATTCCATTCTCTAGTTTTCACAATATAGGGGGTTAAATTTCTTCAGTTTACATAATTGTAAAATGTAATTTGAACAATTTCTGAATGTTTGGAGACTTATGACTCAGTCATCTTTAATGACAGAGATCTGAAATATGGTAGACATCTGTATGGACCTATGTGCAATTAGCATTCAAAATTTGGTGTAACTGGGATACATACATTTTAAATTTGATGGAAATAACTGAAATCACTATATTGATGAAACTTCACAAAGTTTTCACAGAAAGTTTGTGAAATTTCACAGAAGTGAAATCAGAATTTCTCCAGAATTTCACTAGATGAAGATACATTTTGTCCAACCATAGGGTGTATGGTATTCAGTAGTCAACATTAAGAAAAACATAACTTGTATCTTTGCTGCAAGCTACAGCAATTATTGCAGACCCATCAAGAATTATGCAAAAAATGGAAGGACCAACCATTGTCCTTAACTGTGAGGGCTAATGTTATGAACATTACACTACAGCCCAGATATTTAACTTATTCCAAGACCCATGGTGGTTTATAAAACAATTAAGAATACACACACACACACACACACACATACACACACACACACACTGCATTGAATTAGATCACAAGGAATCCTAAGAGAGGGGAACTTGGGGTAAATGATTTTAAGGTGTACTACTAGGCTGCACAGCCAATTGCAATGTGTGTCTGGTATGACACAACCATGTCAGCTAAAGGCATTTTATATGAGTGGGCCTCTATGGACAAAGCTAGATTAGCTAATTCACTTTAGTAGTTGTTATAGTAAAAGCTTTGTTTTTCAACAGGATAAGAACTTTAGGACCTGGAGAGGCTATATTTTCAAAGGTGTCCTGCATTTTGTAACACATTTAGACAAACAATTTTGATAGAGAAACATACAAATTATAAACACAATTGATATTATAAAAAAACAACAAAAGAACTTATATAACTCCATTAATCTACAAAGTCCTTAGAATGAGCATACACAAACAAATTAATAACCATCCAAAACTGAATGATGGGCATTCAGAAAGTTACATCTCACAGATACAGTTGTCTTGTAATATATTTTGAAAGTCAGACCAAAAGCATTTTATGTAGGGGCATTTCTAGTCTTCAGAATCAGACTATTCTAGAATTTGGGCATATTATAATGGAACATCATTTCACCAAATCTATTATTTGTTTTCGGTATTATAATTCCACAATGCTGAACATCCATCAAGAGGTATTGATGGTTATTGTGCAATTTTGTAAATTTTCGGTTTTGTTTAATAAAATTGTGCTTTAGCTTGTAGACTATCATTAACCATTGTTTTTCTGTCTTAATTCTAGACTGTCCAAATTAAACTTGCTCAACATTTGACAGTGGTGGGTACTGAAAGAACAATGGAACACAAACGGTGACAGTCGATTATAAGATGTGTTTAATTTTCCAAACACTGTTGGTTGGCATATCTGTAAATCATATTTCTTTATTCAATAACATACAAGTTTAGTTATGTTGCAATCATATTGCACAATTGATTAGGCATTAAGGATGCAGATCACCACAAAACTCCTATTCTGAAATTTACCTCTTTGGTAACATTGCTAATATTTACAACAAAACTAAGTGATGTATCCAGAATGACCCTTAGGTACTTGTTTTGATCTGGAGCAACACATTTCTGCCTATCCAAGGATAAGACACGTAAATCCTGGGGACCATTATGTTGTCTATATTTGCTGTGGAAGGACGTTACCTAAGTTTTTTAGTATTTAGAAGTATAGATTCACAGAACCAGTTTTAAAGTTTAATAAAATTAGACTGAAGCTTAGTTTCCATTTGAAGAGTGTTTTTACCTGTAGTCAATAGGACCATGTCATTGGCTTAAAGCCTCATGCTGGAATTTTGTATATGGCAAGGGAGCTTGTTAATATAAATGAAGAACAATAGGGTCCAAGAATGGATCCTTGGGAAACTCCATTAGTTAAGTTACCAACTTTAGACAAATGCCTATCCAAAGCAACACACTACCTTCTCTTATCTAACTATGATGTAAACCATGAAACATAGTTTGCAGACAGTCCCACTTCCCTTAATCTTTCAATTAAAATGTTGTGATTCGCCAAATCAAAAGTCTTTGACAGGTTGATGAACACCATGCCTGCAGCTACCCCCATCCAATGGATTGGCCACTAGGTCAATAACGTTCAGGAGCAGAATGCCAGTTGAAAAACTTGCCCAAAAGCCTGACTGGTGAGTAGTCAACTTAGAACACTTTTCTAGATCTTTATAGAATTGCTTGTGGACCATCTATTCCAATGATTTGGACAATATGGACAAAAAGGTGATGGGCCTTTAATTTGGCAATGAAGTCAGTTCTCTCCTTTTAAATATTGGCACCACCTTTGCATATTTTCACATCTCAGGAAATGCTCCCTCTATAATGCTTATATTAAACAATGGAATTATAACTGGCAAAATGTTGATAGCTGCATCTTTCAAAAATCTAGTTTCTACTTGGTTCAAATCACAAGACTTTTTGGCATGTCATTTTTTTTTCTGTACACACATCTTTAGTTATTAACTTTCTAAGGTAGAAGTGTTACATATACTGTAGTTCATCACTTCCTCCACAGCCTAACTCCTCAAAAACATTTGCTGGTGGCCCATGGAGACCTTAATGTCTGGCAGTGTACAAATATAGTTATTTAAAGTATCAGCAATGACCATTGGGAACACAATTCCTATTTTCAATAATTTAATTTGGAAAAGTGCATTCCCTGTCTTTTCTAAATCACAAATTCTAGTCCTGTAGGCTTTAGGATCTGTTGTATTAACTATTCTATTTTTGTAATAATTTGAATTTGATTTTTCAATGGTTTTCTTGCACTGGTTACTCATCACTTTAAATCGATCCCAATCCCCTATACTTGTAGTTCTATTTGTTGTCTGTCAAATTCAGTCCTTTACCCTAATCATTTTTAATTTATTTTGTTACCCAGTGAACATGTCTCTTCCTTGTATGTTTAGTTTTTACTGTAGCATGCTGATTATAAATTTTGGCAAACAAGTTAGTGAAATCCATTATGGCCATATGGGATTAGGTTTAGTATCCCAATGCTCTTGCTGTAAACTGTGACTAAAGCTAATTGGAATATAGTAAGTGAAATGCCCTCTGCTGTAACTTCAATGTTCTATACTGTTTATATTTCCCCATAATACAGTATATCACATTTGACTGGATTATGATCTCCCATGTTCAGTGACATTACTTTTAGGGTTGGGTCAAATTTCCCAAAATTCTTCAATTGGTCCTGTCTTATTCATTCTTATAACAAGAGACCTGAAAGGCAGTATGATTATGTTTTGTTTGGAAGAGGCCCTAAAGGGATGCCAAGATGCATGACATTTGGATGAGGGGTGTAGAACTTACTGGGGCAAACACTGGGCAAAAACTCTAGCAATTTATTATTGATATGAAAACTACTGAAAATATACCTATGCTTAGAACTTAGTCACCTTTGGAGCTAGATAATTGAAAATATGACTGCATACTTTCTTGGAAGAGTCTTTGAAACTTCTAAGTAGAGAGGTAGTTAATTATGTAGTTTGTAAGTTGCAGGAGTTCATAATTTAACAACTGAATTATTTGTTAAATTGTGTTAAAATGCTCTGAATATTTGGATGTTTGTAGCTCTGCTGCTATTTCAGCTATACACCCGAAATTTGGTTTGCATACCCAATGCAAATAGGTGATGTAATTTAATAAAGCTGGATATATGTGGTTTAGTAGGTTAAAATGAGTCTGCTTATTTACCTCATATGATACACTTTTGATCTGACCTTGTATTGTTTAGGAAGTACAGTATGTAAAGAAGATACTCAGATATTTAGGAGACCATGGTTTCTATCAGTCCACAAGTCATGCTATTAGGCAATTTGGAAACATTGACAATTTGCAAGCTGGTAAATACAAATTGATCTGTTTGGCAATAATTTGTGCAAAACTGGGCATTATTACAAATTGGAAAAGCAAAGAATCTCTTTTTACTGAGGCCTGGTGGAGGACACTGGCCAACTGTGCTCTGATTGAAAGATAGGTATACCTCACAAGAGGTAACGGGGAGGGGGATACAAATGTATTTAGTCACTCCTAACAGAATATTTATAAAATAAAAATGTCTGAAACTTTATTTCAGGAGGAAGCCAGGGATAAGGAAATCCTGGAAACCATCCCTAAGATGTCAGGTAAAGGGGACATGGTGCTGGTGGGGGATTTCAATCTGCCGGATATAGATTGAAATACCCACACAGTGGCATCACAGAAGAGCAGGGAATTCCTAGTCACACTACAGGAAGCAGACCTAAGTCAACTAGTGACATCACCCACAAGGGGTAACACTGTTCTAGATCTGATATTCACAAATAGCGATAGGGTTATGGGTGTCAAAGTAGGGAATCACTTGGGCCACAATGATCATAACACGGTATGGTTCAGGATAAAAAGGACTGTAGATTCCACACACTCCAAATTGAAGGTCCTTGACTTTGGGAGGGCAGACTTCATAAACGTGAAGGCCTGCCTAAGAGACAACCTTAGTAACGCGACAGAAGGGAGCATTGAGGAATATTGGACAAGGTTGAAGGATGCAATAACCATGGTCACATCACAGTGTGCCTGTCAGGTTACTAAGAACAAAAGGAGGAAAAAAACACTATGGTTTTCCAAGGATGTGGCAACCATGGTGAGAGAAAAGCACATAGCCTTCAGAAAGTACAAGGAGTCAGGGAATGAGGCAGACAAAACAGAATATAAATAGAAACTATAAGAGACAGGAAAAAAAAACTAGAGAGGAAATTGGCAGCCTCCTTAGCAGTGCTCTTCAAGAAATCATTAAGGAGTGCGGAGATGCCAGAGAATTGGAAGAGTGTAGCAACTACCATCCGGTTAGTCTAGCACCAGTCATGGGAAAACTGATGGAGTCCTTGCTGAAAGAAAGAATCATAGCTGTTTTGGAGCAAACTGGTCAGCTTGACAAAAATCAACATGGTTTCATGGCAGGGAGGTCCTGCCAGCCAAACCTGGTTGATTTTTTCAATTGGGTCACCAAAACAGTGGATCAGAGTAAGGCAGTGGATGTGGTTTATCTGGACTTCTGCAAAGCTTTTGATTCCATTCCACACAGGAGACTAGTCAAAAAAACTGGAGAACATGGGAATTGGGACCGAGGTTACAAACTGGGTCAGAAACTTGTTACATGGGAAAACTCAGAGAGCATTAATAAATGGCACTTTGTCTGTGGAGGGGAGGGTGACTAGCAGGGTCCCACAGGGCTCAGTTCTGGGGCTGATCCTCTTCAATACATTCATCGGTGACATTGCAGATGAACTGGAGGGAAAGGTGTGCCAGTTTGCAGATGACACCAAAATCAGCAACAGGGTGGAGACAACAAAGGGATAGCAAAGCATGGAAGCTGATCTCTGAACACTAGAAGGCATGGTCAGAGACCTGGCAATTTAAATTCAATGCCAAAAAATTCAAGGACATGCACCTGGGAAAGCGTAACCCAGGGAAACTGTACTCAATGGGAGGGGAGCAGCTGGCAGCTACCAGGCAGGAGCAAGACCTAGAGGTAATTATATCAGATGACCTCAAGGTCAGTAGACAATGTGAAAGGGCAGCACTAAAGGCTAGTGGTATCCTGGGATGCATAAGGAGGGACATCACGAGCAGAAGGCATGAAGTAATCATGCCCCTGTATCAGTCCCTGGTCAGGCCTCACCTGGAGTACTGTGTCCAGTTCTGGAGGCCACACCTCAGGAAGGACATTGGTAGGCTGGAGATGGTACAGAGCAGAGCAATAAAGATGATGCAGAACTTGCATCAGAAACCATACAAGACAAGACTGGATAACCTCAAATTATACTCCCTAGAACAATGCAGGAATCATGGGGACATGATAGAAACATTCAAATACCTTCAAGGCAACAACAGGGTGCAGGTACAGAATGCACAGAACCTCTTTCAGGTAAAGGACTACAGCAGGACTAGAGGGCACAACCTTCAACTTAAGGGAGGAAAGTTCAGAAGCAATACAAGGAAATTCTTCTTCACAGAGCATGTTGTGGAACCATGGACTAGCCTGCCGAAGGGGGTGGTGGGAACCAAGTCAGTGGAGGAATTCAAGTGGTCATGGGACAGACACTGTGGAATATGCAAGCAGACAGCTACATAGGGGGCTAGGAAGCAAAGGGCAGACTTGATGGATTGCATGGTCCCCATCTGTCAACAACCTCAATGTTTCTATTTACCTGCCACCAGTAATAATATCTGCAATTTATCTACAATGAATTGATGTATGGGTTCGCAATTTATGAATTTATAAAATGATGTCACACCATTCGGCAGCACTGTTGGATGGATTCCATGCCTGACTGCTTGGTTGTTATGGTTTTTAGGATTTTATTCTTACTTATTTTCTTTATAATTACTGGTGACCCTATTTATCAACCGGATTATGAGTACTGAGAAATGCCGTGATAACCTGAAATCCGGTTATTACGCCATTTCCAAAAGTTTGCCTTTCAGTAGTGTGTCCCAGGGTGTCAGTTACCACATGTGCACCACCTCACTGGCTCTGCAACTGTGTATGAGTGGGCTGACCACCAGAAAAAACATGGCGACTCTGTTTTATCTCTCCTGAGGACTCACGCCGAAATATGCACCCTCACTCTCCTTTGAGGTAACACAACTTCTTTTTTATTATTCATCTGGTTGATCCTGCCTTTCAACTCCACCCCACCCCCAAAAAAAACTATCTGGCTGATCCTGCTCATGAAATACTTCTACTGGGTGGCACTTTGGTAGACAATGAGTCAGATTGGGAATGGACCTCACTGGCTACAGTCTTCCTATTGCACTTCCCATGCTGGCTCCGCAGAGTACATCTTAAAAAAAAGGAACACAAAAAAGGAAAAATGTCTCTTAAAAGAGATGGACAGAGAGAGAGAGAGAGAGTGTGTGTGTGTGTGTGTGTGTGTGTGTGTGTGTGTGTGTGTGTGTGTGTGTGTCTCCACAGACCTGGATCACATCTGTCTTTCTCTTTCAAGTCAAGTGCTGACAGAAAAAAACTCCCTGCACCAGTAATTATAAAAAAATAACAGACAACTGTGGTCTTATGGATGTTTTTTAGACATCCTCAGTGTGTGTAAAAAGAATCCATAACACACAATTGCCTATCTATTATTCTCTATATAATGATCGACTTCACATGTTTGTAATTCTGCACTGTTTTTTGTTATAGTAGAAAATCTAATAAAATATATTAAAAAATAGACACATTGGAAAGTGTTCAGAAGAGAGCTATGGAAATGAGACAAGGGCAGTAGGGGGAGGACGTGTGAGGAGAAGCTGGAGAACCTTAATATGTACTCTCTGAAGGCGAGAATAGAGAGAGGGGAACATGACTGAGGACTACAAGTTCTTGAGAGGATATCGACAGGGCAGACTACAGGCATCTATTTATAAAGAACAAAAATGCAGTAACCAGGAAACATGGTTATATAGTTGGTGGAGGGGAAGATTCAAAGAAGATTTTATGAAATATGGTACTTTTTATTGGAGAGGGGTAGTGGACACCAAGAATAGCCAAGGACCCTGCTTTTCTGTTTTTCATAGTAACACTGGTAAAAATCAAGGAATCCTGCTTGGTTTGCAGATTTTGCATTCTTCCACCAGTGCCTCATGAATATCTCATGTCAGTGCATGGAATTCCCAAGATTTCAGTGTCTTAAAATGAATGACGCTCTACTGTGCATTCTTTCTGCTTTGCTGCTTATATAACCATTAAGGAAACCACCCATGCTGCTTTGTGTTCACCAGCCATGCTTCAGAGTTTACTCACCAATGCTTTCATCCAACCATTCTATCTACTGAGGACTGCTCTCTATCCTGAATGCACAGTTTTCATTCAGTATGTGCATAAACTTCTTTTATTATTTATGTTACACTGAATGCTATAAAACAACAAAACAAAAAAACAAGTATCAGCACACTTGGGAAATTGGACTAGGCAGCAGGAGTGGGGGTGTCAGGTTTAAAATTTAACTGCTCCTCCTTCTAACCCTTCACTCAGTCAGTTGATGTGACTGCTAACCAACCTGAAAGTAATATTTTTGAGTAGAAAAGTATATCTGGAGCAGCGGTAGTGCTACTGCTAGCAACGCTGGCAACCTGAGTTCAGTAGTGACTTCAGTCCATCAGAGGGCTGACCAGTGGGAGGAGGGTCAGTCCTCCTCCAGGGGAGGGATTGCAGAGCCCAGTCTACACCTTGTCTCTAGAGGTAAGCTAGGGGAAAGGCACCTGAGACTGCCACAGAATGAGCAGTGGGGTGGGCAGACACTGACACATGGCTTGCAGGTGCATAGATCATGTGTCATGGCACCACTGCATACCACACCCCTCAGGGAATAAAAACAGAAAAAATCCTCTGTGGCAGGATGGTGCTTGGACTCTCACAGGCTCTGCACCTGACTAGCTTGGCCCGTCAGTCCAATTACTAGATCCAGTTTGTGGCGGTGGATTAGGGGACCTGGCTGACTCCTCCAGAGGGGTGCAAGCCATGGGGGTACAGGTAAGCAATAAGTCCCAGTGGAGTTGGTTGGTGGTTTCCAGTCATGCTGTGCTATGCTGAGCTGAATGCTACCATGCTGTGGAGAAGCAAGGTGAGCAGGCTTTTATGCAAGGCTTTTCTCTAACTTTGAAAAGGTATGCCATCTATGGTATGAATTAGAGCTTACTGGACTTTCTTGTGTGAAGCATTGCAGCCATCCTGGTTTAGGCACTCTTTGTTTCTTCTAGGAAGAAAACCGACGGTGGCTGTTGGATTGGGAGACACCAAGGAGCCCTTCAGAAAGGCTCAAGCATTTACCGGTTGGCTGAGAGTTGCAACCTGGAATCCAAGGAAGCCGTGGACTGGATCTAAGGATCTAAGGGAGAGAAAATCCATTGAGAAAATAATTGCAATCTGTGAAAACACCTGGACTTGGGGTGTCAAACCCCCTTTGTGAAGATCTGTGCATTATTGTGAAAACATTACAGTATTGTATTATACTTTTTGCTTATTTTGGACAATAGATGCTGTTGGTTTTGTTCATTTGTAATTTAAGGAAGCTTTGCAGTTACTTACATGTTTGAATTAGGGTGTTTTGCATATTTGCCTATGTATATTTGTCTACACATTTAGTCACGTCATCTCTGGGTGTTATTTCTCATTTATATCATTGTTATTAACTTTAAATATTTTAAATAATTTAAAACATATGAGTAGTTATTTTACTACAGGTAAATTGAAAACTAATGTAGTGGCAATAAGGATACATGCTAATTGCTTGTTAACCAGGTGTAGTCGAAAATTGGACCACCTGACATTGCTCGCTATTTAGAGCAAGCGTGGCATTCCTGTTTCTAGGATCACCATTTTTTTGCCACTACAAACAAACACACAGACTAAAGTGTAACTGCTGGGTGCCTTTCGGCCTTTGCTTTGGCTTTTAGCCTGTGGAAGGCATTTCAAAGTATTTTGTTCTACCTGGTGCTGTTGTCGGGTGGTATACCCGGGATGAATCTGCTGAAGTGGTTTCCAAGTGTTATTGCAACTGCACTGTAAGATTATTACTGCAAGCAAAGATCAATAATCTGTATCCTGAGTTTAAAATTCATTACCTGCAGAACAGCTAGTGCACCAGTTTGTTTCTTTGCTTCCTTTGATATAAGCCCAAGTAAGTAATCCAAATTTTTACTAAAAGTTACAAGGCAGATTTGTACTTTTATTATTTATTGTTGTATTTAATCTTAGCATTGACATCTAATAATGCTCCAATGACAGGTGTTTTTGGATAGTTAGATAATCAAGCAAACTTGCTAGGATTACATTTTAAGTTTGTGGATTGTGTAATTATAGACCTAAGTAATATTTTATTCATGGTGTGCATTGCTTTTCTGAATTGGTCTGAAGTATATTTATTTTACCTAATTGTCTTGTAGCGGGAAATAGCCATGTCTGTACCATTAGGAGACTGCGCCAGAGCCTTCACTGGAACATCCTTGTGTCGTGGCAGCAGCAAGTTTTTGTATTCCTGGATATTTTATTCATCAGTTTTGGTGGTTTTGTTACACTGACCTCTGACAGAAGGCTGCACAATAGAGGAGAGGTAAAATCTTCTGCCAGTATTACATACATCACCTAAGTGCCTGCATTCGAGGAACCAAAGGACATCGAATTAGACTTTGTGCCAATAATTTGTAGACAGGCTGAAGGACAACTCTATGAACAAAAGTTTTGGATTTCAAATTGTCTGTGGATTTTATTAATTATATATTGGCTTCGGGCCTATTTTGCACTAGTCACTTTACAGAGCTCTGTTTCTAAAGGCTTTTTGAGAACTAAACTCTACCCTGATTTTTAAAGGTATATTATTTAATTTTAGGTGATACTAAAGGACTTCAAGAATGTTATTTACCCCCTGAATATTTTAACACTGACTATTGAGCAAATTGTTTTGATTGTATTAATTGTCTGCTTGCATTTCCTGAGTATTATAAAATGGTTTATACATGAAGTGGCAATCTCACAACCCCAAAGACCAATTTACAACAGGGGACTGGAAAGAGGAAAAATACTAAAAAAACTAAAAACAAGGAGGAAACTCATGTATTGGATAAACATTTAGAACATGAGAGTCTAATTATCATTCCTCCTGTATTTAATAATGGGGAATGTATTGTAAATGGTAATAAAAAAACAATCAACTGAAAATAACTGATTTTATTAAACAGTCTACTACAGTGATTAAAACTATATCCTTTATACAGCCAGGTGAGCAAACAAAAGAACTAGAGGATAAATTATCTATGACAAGACTCTCATTGTTCCCTAATCTTTTATATCAATCATTAAGAACAAGCTTTTCTGAATATTTTGGCACAGATGATATTAGTGCTTTAGAGTGCTCAGAATCATATCTGAATTCTGGAGTTTCTGAATATATTGATGTAGCCACTATTTCAATACCATTATATGCAGAAGATGAGGGTTCCCCTTATAAAAGTAGAAAGCAGAATGGGTTGCCACTCAGTGGAGATAATCTTAGTTTGGTTATTAAAGATTTAAATCAGACCATAAAAGGTCTTAAGAAGTTGGTGGCTGAACAAAAGCATGGGAACTGCATTGAATGCTCCTCACCACAATATTTAACATCACCCACTTCTTCCTCACATTCGTTGATGTTTCCTCCAGAAATTGAGGGAGAAGGTGTTTCATCTAAAAATGTGAGACATGTATCATGTGAGACAGAGATAATTCATAACAAAGAGTTCTTTGAGAATAAACAAGATTTTACATCCTCTTCCTCTTTTTTCAGGCAAGAACTGGAAATAATTAAAAACCCATACTATGCTAATTTTATGATATTAGAGAACCTATGGGTAATTAAGGAGGAAGTAGCTAATCTTAGAAATGATGTTTTTCACAACAGAACTGTCTTAGAAAAATTATAAAGTAAAATATTAGAAGGGAATCTGGATTCTGATGCTACAGTAGATAATGTTCATAAGGAGGAAATATGCACTGAGAATAAGGCCATTCATGTTAATCTTCCTCCCCCATTTTTCAAACCTAGTGATTCCCCAGTATATAAGGATATTGTTAGTAGCCAGCAACAAGGCAAAACAAAATATAGGCAGACTTCAAAACAAAAAGGAAGGAAGATGTTCCAAATTGGGCCATGCTAACAATCGGGAGGAATTAAATATAGAGTCACAAAGAATGGGTATCGTAGTAAGTCAAAATCAAAGATGTAAATCTGATTGGAAAAGAAGGGAGGAAGTTGTGAAAGACTTAGGAGTATCACAGAAGGTAGACAGGGAGATGTCTCCTAGATAAGAACATATGGATAAAACACTGCAGAATTTTCCTTCAACCATGCCAGTGTATCAACAAACACATAAAAATGTTACCGATCCTGGGGAGACCAAGGTTCTAATAGGTCCCTCCTCTCAACTTCAAGAAAGGGGGGTACCTCAAACTGTAGAAACTCATATCTTGGGTTCAAAAGTAAGGCAGGAAATACCTTCTGAATATCTTATTGAGATATATTGTATTAGGAAGTTATTCCAAGAAACAGAGGCTAAATTGGCTGAATGGATAGCCAAGTTAATACACATGCCACAACCAGTGGAAGGAATTAGTGTTCTTAGGCCTCCAAACACCGATCAGCAGCATTGTGTTCTGGTTTATTGTTCCACTCCCATGCTAGCTGATACATTGTGGCAACAGGAGGAGGTTTTGAAGAAGAAAGGTATATATATATATATATATATATATCATATTGGGTGCCTGCAGCCTATGAGGAGCCATTTTGTGCTCCCCAGGTGTGGGTGCAACCCCAAACAGGTATAGATGACATACTAGAGGTTATCTCTGGTTACAGTAATTCGAGGGCTCAGGCATGGGAGAATAAAACACAAACCCTGTTTGGATGGAAGATGTTGCCCAAAGCCTCAATAGGGAAAACAAAGCATGAGATAGCTGCATTTCTTAGTCAAATTTTGGACTTTCCAATTTATAGAAGTAACATTGAATGGCTTAAAATACATATTTCTGATTCTTCTTGCCCACAATTGGACATAACTTTTGTCAATCCAAAATATGTAGAGGCAATTCAAAAGAAAACGCATATCCTCGGTACCTTGGGATTGTATTCAGTACACCTCAAGGTTTTAAGAGAGAGTCATAGGGGAAAACGACAGCATAATATGTTTGAAAATAGGAATAGCTTTGAGCCTGTGTAGGAGCTTTCTTTGAACTGACAAATAATGCCACAAGCCCAGTTAAATGAATTGTTAGAAGACTCTCCTACCATGGTTCTTTCCTGGAATATTGAGGGGCTAACACTTAAGCTAGCTGATCCTGAGTGTAGGATGTTTCTTGAGAGCTATGATCTATTATGCTTTCAGGAGACATGGTGTGGGGAACAGATTACACCACTAATCCCAGGTTATGCAGGATACTTTAGACCAGCAGTTTTTCTTAGCAAATTTGGATGACATAACGCTGGGCTTGCAATCTATGTTAAAATAGCTTTAAATTTTAAAGTAACACAAATGACCTGCAATCTAAGTACTGTCCTTCCTATTTTGATTGAGAAAGCAGAATGCAAAAATTATAATACTTAATATTTACATTCCACCATATTCCAAAAAAGGAGTCCTGTCCCCATGACTGGGTAAAATTTGCAGAATTTCTGGAAGGGTTAAGCACTAAATATATATTGCATCCATTCTTAGTGATGGGCAATTTTAATGCAAGAATTTGCCCTAGACTTATAACAGAATATGAATGCCCTGCTTTGTCTCCTCTGTATGCTATTGCAAATCATAATATATGACTAACAAGGCAGTTAAAAGATAATAAATCAAACAAACAGGGTAGATCCCTAGTACAAATTATGACAGACATGAATTTTAGTTTTATGAATGGCAGAGTGACAGGTGACATAGATGGAGCATTCATGTATACTGGTCCCTTGGGTTCATCTATTATAGATTTGCTCTGGATAAATACAGATGCAATAGGAAAAATTAAAACCTTTAGTATTTTAGACCAACCAGAATCTGCACATTTCCCCATAGCACTGGCATGTGATATGAGAACAAGGACCAGAAGTTCTCAAGAAAATATTGCCTTGGCAGCAGGGTGTGAAGTCCAAAGTTCTTGTAGGATAAAATGGACATTGACTTTGAGTAACACATTGATAGAAATGCTGGAATCTGACAGTCTTAAAAAATGGAGGCAGGATATCATAGAAATGGATAGTAATTTGGATCAATATTTGCTACTATACACAATTCAGAATTATATAAAACCATTTTTATATCAAATGGGTAGACCAAATAAAGCAGGATCTTGGTTCAATAGAATTTGTAAGAATGCAAAAACAACTAAATAAAATGGTACGCTATGTTAAGCACAACCCAAGTAAAGTTTATATAAGGCAGTTAAATAAAGCAAGAAATACAGTAACTATAAGATACTGCTGGAGAATGAAGGAGGAAATTCCAGATTATTAGCTGGGATAAACTGAGGCAGTCAATTTATGAAAGGGATAACAAAAAATTATGGCTATTAGATAGCCAAGGTTATTATCAGTCTACTTTTGGAATAGAAGCCTTTGTTATGTATGATACCTGGATGTCCTATTTTGTATCACTCTATTGCTCTTCTGATGAAGCAGTGGACAGGGCCTATAAGGAGGTTTACTACTATCCCAGGCCACTCTATATTAACAAGGAAGAAATTTATAGTGCACTATTTCATTTAAAGGTTAATAAAGCGCCAGGCCCAGACTACACAGTGGCTGAGCTGTAAGTATAACTTTGAATGGTGGCTTCGTCTTCTCCATGTTTCCTTTAATAAAATCATTCAGGGAGCAGACATTCCGCCAAATTGGAAAGGCAGTATTATATGTCCAATATACAAGAAGAAGGGAAGTCCAACTGATCCCTCAATGTATAGGCCTATTAGCCTTACTGACACTTTACAAAAAATGTTCTGCCAGATAATTCTGGATAGACTTCAACTGTGGGTAGAGGAGGCTGGCATTATGAATGAGTGTCAGAATGGCTTCAGGGCCTGCAAATCGACAGCACAACACTTATGCTTTATCTCACCTGATCTGGAAATATGCTAAGGTCAGGAAGTCAAAGTTGTACTGCTGCTTTGTGGACCTGAAGTCTGCAGTTGATTCTATAAGTCGTGTATTATGGGACAAGTTATACTCATATAACATGGATTCTGTCTTACTGGATACTTTGATTAGATTACACAAAGACACTTGGCAAAAGGTTAAATTAATCAAAATGGAGATCTTACTCCTGAAATAAGAACAAATCTTGGTGTCAGACAGGGTTGCCTTTTGGCCCCTTTACTATTTAATCTGTACATTAACACAATTATAGTTTAGTTGGAGCATCCTGATTTTCATTCTCCTGCTATCAAAAACCAAAAAATCTCACTTTTGGCCTTTGTAGATGATCTTGTTGTCTTGTCAACATCATTCTTGGGTTTGCAGCGAAAAGCAACTTTATTTTCTGCACTTTGTAGAAAAAACAAATTAGTAATTAATATAAGTAAAACCCAAATGTTAATATTTGGAAATAGACAAAGAAGAACACCAACTCTCTTTATTAATAAAGCAAAGACTTAGACGGTTAAACTGTATCCTTACTTGGGTGTGCATTTTTTTTCAGTGTACTACATGGACAAAACATCAAGACTATGTTAAGCACAAAGCAATCACTGCCTTTAATGCTTTTCGAAGATTTTCAGCCCAAATGGGAAATGGAACAGTTAAGGGCCTTTTGAAGGTAGTGGAAGCTAAAATATGTGCTAGCATACTTTATGCTTCAGTGGTATGGGCAATGACAGGTTTTAAGCAATTAGAAATACAATTAAACAAACTGTACAGATTTATTCTTAAAATATCACAATCAGTCCCTGCTGCAATTGCAAGAGCTGAATTGGGACAACTCCCAATAGAAGCCTACATTATAGAAAGGAAAATTATATTTTTATTCAAGCTGTTTCTTTGCCCAGAATATAGGATACCTAGGATGTGTTTGGAGGAGGAGGAGATAGACTACACACTATTGGGTTTTAGATCCCAATTATAGAATGTGTGGCAATATATCTTTATTCAATTAGGTTGGGACACCTCCTATATCAAGTGTACTATATTCCTTTCAAAGAAATAGAATCTCAGGTGAAGGAGAGAATCAGAAATATTTATAATAGTAAGGACATGGAACAGATAAAGATATATAAAAATTTCAAGTGGTACAAAATGTTGAAACCATGTCATAATTTGGAGTCTTATTTAATAACATTAGCTTGTCCAGATTTAAGGAGAATAATAATGAGGTTCAGGATGGAACTATATAATTGTCAATATGGATATTATGCCCAAAAAAGAGTAGGAGTGGAAAGTGACAAATGTGTCGGCAATTTAAATATGGTGGATGATCTAAAACATGTTACCTTGATTTGCCCATTATATGAGAAACATAGATGTTTCTGGTTGGGACCTATTTTAAAGGACCTTGGTCTCCCCATGGATCAGATAATAACAGAGCTGTACAACTCCAGTGACAAGCAGGTTTTGATAAGACTTGCATGTTTTTTTTTAAATCTATTAAATTGTAGGGTATGTGTTATACAAATATCTAAAAAAATCATGGGAAATCTGATTGCACTTGTGCATTTTAATATGTATATTGAGATGTAATTATTTGATATGATGGAGTCTGTATTTTAATGTTGATATTATGTACTACTTATTTATTGTAATGGTTTTATGCTGAACAAATAAAAAAAGCATTTGATTTGTTTTGAAGTCCCAGTGGACATCAAGGTGATGGGGCTGAAGGCTCCAGCCTGATGGGGTCTATCTGAGATGTGGGGGGGGGGAGAAAAAGTATATGCTTAAATGTTATTTACAGTAGATAATTTTTTTTCCATTTAAAGTTTATTGAAAGTTTTGCCATACATGACAGATCTTCCATTACAGATACACATCACATAAACAATGTACATTAGTCTAGACCTGTCAGTTCCCCCCTCCCTCTTCCCCCCACCTACATCCCCCTTCCCCACCCCACTAGTACAGACTCGAAATAAGACCTGTTCCCTACGATTTCCACAGCACAGACAATACAAGAATGCTGGAGTATCACAGAAAGTGAGGCCCTCACTCTGTGAGGCTCTGAATCGAAAATAAGGTGTGTAAGGGGTCCCATATTTTCTTAAACCTATCCAACCTGTTGTTTAGACTTGCAATAGCCTTTTCTGTTCTGAGATTTGCAAGGAGCTCAGCTAGCCATTCCCCATACTTAATTTCAGATTGGTCTTTCCAGTGTCTTAAAACTACTTTCTTAAGAGACAGGGATATCAAAGCCATGTAGCATTTTTTGTTAGGGAACCTAATACCCGAAAAGTCACCTAAGATGCACATTTCAGGTTTAAATAAATCTTCTAATCCCAAGGTGGGATCAAGCTTATTACGTATGGTGGTCCAGAGGGGCTTTATTTTGGGACAAGTCCAAAGAATATGAAATAGAGAGCCGTCATGTTTAGAACATCTCACACATTGAGAAGTGGATGTTAGTCCGTATTTAAACATTTTCTCAGGGGAGAATTATACATTATGTAAAATAAACATTTGCATCACCCTTAATCTGTCCTGTGTTATAAATTTATGGCAGTTAAACCAAAGGTCTGCCCAGTTAATATCATAGCCAGGGAAATGAGAGGACCAGTAACAAGTTGGACCATGGTAGTCTGGGTATACGCTATCAAACAGAGTACCGTATATCTTGGAGACTGCTTTCTGTTGGCCCACCCCTTGAGCCAAGTCTAGTACTACTGGAGGGTCTGCATATGGGCATGGCTTTCGCCCTAACACTTTAATTAACAGGTGCCTAAGTTGAATAACTCTAAAAAAGTGTTTAGTAGGAATCTTAAACTTTTGCATTATACATTGATCAGATAACCAAGCATTATCATCCCCTATTAAGGAGTACAGAGGGGTTTCATTCAGTTGGGATAACCAGTTAGAGAGGATGCATTTCTCGCTAATCTTAAAATTGGGGTTTCCTAACAGGTGTTGATTTGTGTCTCTTTTGTTGTCATATTTAAGAAAAAGACACAATTGAGATGAACTTTAAGTGATAATGCTATAGGGGTATTTTTTTACCTGTTGGGGAGAAGATTTTCTTTGATATGTAGCAGAGCTTCTGGTGCTAGGCCACATATGTTAATCAGGGCCCACTCTATTTTGAGCCAGAGCGGGGTGTAACTCATTGATATAGGTAATGTCCATCTCAAATACTTATTGATGTGGCTGGCCCAAAAATAGAGCCCTAAGTAAGGTAAACGTAAACCACCTCTCGACTTAGGTGCAGTTAATTTGTGGAACACTATTCTAGGGGACTTGTATGCCCAGACAAACTCTAGAAACAGACTATTTACCTTCTTGAACCACGATATTGGAAGCCAAATAGTAAGCATTGAGAGGGGATAGAAAAGTCGTGGAAATACGTTCATTTTGAGCAGGTTAATTCTTCCCCAGATAGAAATTGGGAGGGAGGCCCATCTACTGAGATCCTGTTTGATCACATGTATCAGGGAATCCAGATTAAATTTTATAGTGTTTCCCGTGAGTCTAGATAATTCGATACCTAAGTATTGGAGGGAATCCTGTTTCCAGGCTAATCCCATTTTTAGGATTTCCGCTTTGTGGAGCTTATGATTGAGAGGGAAAACAGTTGTTTTATTTACATTTAGCTTGTAGTTAGAAACTGCACTAAAGGATGTAATTATCTTTAACATTGAGGGGATGGAAGAGACGGGATTGGCAACTTGGAGGAGAAGGTCATCTGCATAGGCGGAGACCTTGACCTCACATGGGAAACTCGGAATTCCTTGTATCTCTGGACAGGCTTGCAATCTACAGATTAATGGCTCTATATATATGTTGAACAATAAAGGGGAGAGAGGGCAGCCTTGCCTAGTACCAGAGTAAAGAGTAAATGGACCTGAAATAATTCCGTTGCCCGATATTCTTGTGGTGGGAAAATGATAAAGGGATTTGATCCAGGTCCAAAAAACATTGGGGAATTTGAAGGCTTCCAGCGTCTGGAATAAGTATTGCCAGTTAACTCTGTCAAAGGCCTTCTCGGCGTCCAGAGAAATTAGAGCCGAAGGGTATGGGGCATCTCTGGACGCCGAGAAGACATGAGCCAGGGTACAAAGGTGGTCCGAGGAGAATCTGCCTCTCATGAATCCTACTTGTTCGGGGCCAATAATGGAAGGGAGAATCGGGTTAAGATGACAAGCTATTAGCTTGGCCAGTATCTTAACATCCTGGTTCAGAAGGGAAATTGGACGGTAATTTGCGACTAGCTCAGGTGCCTTGCCGGGTTTAGGAATAAGCACAATTAGTGCTTCAAAGATAGAAGCATCTACTTCTGCTCCAGAAGTATATGTTGGAATAAGGGGAGCAACAAAAGGATGATGGAAGTTTTGAACCTTTGATAAAAGTAAGCTGAGAAACCATCCATCCCTTGGGTTTTATTTAATGGTAAAGTAATTATTACATTAAATATTTCATTGCTTGTAATAGGCAAAATTAATGCCCTTTGTTGGTCTTCAGTAAGGTTGGGCAGAGGGGTCTCCCTAAGATAGCTATCTAGTTGATTCTGAGCTGGGGGGTCTAACATAGGGCCGTAAAGATCAGTATAATAATTAAGGAATTCCAAAATTATGTCATTCGGGGAAGTCTTCAGAAGTCCATCTGTTTGGGATAGAATAGAAGTAATATAACTAGAGGATTCTACTTGTTTAATTCTGCAAACCAAGAGGCGTCCTGCTTTCTCCCCCTGGTCAGAAAATGATGCCTGTGTTTTTAGAATGGCATATTCTGCTTTCTCGTGGAGAATCTCTAGGTAGGCTGCCCTTAATTTAATAAGCTTTTGAAATGTACATTCTGATGTGGTAGGAGACAGGTCTTTTTCTATGACCCTTATCTGAGACAACAGTTGGAACATTTCTTGCTCCTTAGCTTTCTTCCTATTAGAGGCTAACCCAATAAGTATCCCCCTTAAATAAGCCTTAAAGGCACACCAGAGGATATCCGGTCTTCGGGTTGTACCCTGATTAAACTGAATAAACTGATCTATATGGCCCTGTACTATACATGCCAATTTAGGGTCTTTGATAAGTTGATCGTTGAGTTTCCACCTTCCTCTGCCTCTTCGCGGAGGTTCAATAGTCAATTGACAGACTACGAGGGAATGATCTGACGGAGGTCCTGACTGTATCGAGGAGTCAATAACTTGTGGGACGTAAGCCCTTGAGATAAGCAAATAGTCTATTCTGGATGAGGTTCTGTGAACTGGGGAAAAGAAGGTATATTCCCTAACGCTAGGGTGCAGGACCCTCCAAATGTCGCACAATCCAACCTGGTCTAGTAAGTCTCTGAACGCACGTTGGGCCAGAGATAAACCCCTCCTTGAGTGACCAGTTTTATCTACCATTGGGTCATACACCAAGTTAAAGTCCCCACCTAGTATCATCGGGATTGAAAGGAAAGGGAGTAAAGTAGTAATAATTTGTGTGAAAAAATTAGGGGAATCCTGATTTGGTCCGTAAATGCTCCCCAAGAGTAATTCTCTCGCATAAAGGTTACCAATTAAAAAAATAAATCTACCCTTAGGGTCTTTTATTATTTCTGTCACAGTAAAGGGGAGTTTCCTATGCACCAAGATCATAGTACCACCACTATTTGTGGAGCCCTCGGCTGAGAAGACCTGTCCCACCTGTTGCCTCCGGAGTTTAGTGGCCTCAGCATCTAATAAGTGCGTTTCTTGTAACAACATGATTTCAGCGGTGACCAAATTTAAATGTTTTAAGATCATGTATTGTTTGGTTTTAGATCTGACCCCTTTAACATTCCAAGTAATGACCTTCAATGGTTTGGCCATTGGTCTTTAACTCTCCATCTCAACAGTATTGTAAATACAGAAAAGAATCCACTGGAAATATTGCAGTGGGATCTGTATGTGCTGTGCTGTGCCCTCACCACCTCTCTCTTCTACCCAACCCCCACCCCTCGCCCTTTATTTTCTCCCCAAACCCCTTCCCCCCGAACCATAAAACAAATATTATCTCTACCAAATCAATGAACCAAATTACCCCCCCTTCTGTTACTTCCACTTGGTGCAGAACCACTTTTCACTACCCTCCCAGTTGTTCTGCCCCGTCGCCTGACTCCAAGAAGAGTCGGTATGAAACTGTACCGAAACTTATAGAAAGCTCAAGATAATAACTTCGGGGGAAAACCCCTGTGCACAAATAAAGGGAAAGCTCCCAACTTGATAACAACACCAGTTATTCTCTTCATATACAGTGAGCCGTACTAGTTTTAAACTGCAAACTTAGTTATAGTTTTGTTAATGTAGCAGTACCTTGTCGTGAGGATAAGTACAATATGGCTCCAAAATAAACCACTGCAATTAGTTCTAACTATGTAGCCTTGAGATATGACTTTACTGTGCCTCCTAAGGCGAAATAAAATGCTCTAGAGATCGGGGGAGGGACTTTAAGTACGGTACCCCTTAACCCACAGGGAGTCCCACACATATTTCCAAAATCACCCCGAAAACCCTTAGGCAGCAATCCTTCTTAGAAACGAGGTCCTATGAATACAGGACAAACAGGAACCTATCCCTGATTCACGAGGTGGCATGAAACAAAAAGACGAGCATTTCTCCGGTTAATTTTAAACCAAAATATTACCCCCTAATAACAGCTGGAGGCTGTTTGCCATCTCGATCAAAACCTTCAAAAAAGAAAAGAAAAAGGAAGAAACCCCCCAACAATAACTACTGTTAGATAAACACAAGAGTCCGAATCAGAGGTCAAGTAGACCACATAACTATGCTGTAAAGGGTCCAGATTTAGGCTCGCTCTGTGTTCCCATGCGAGGTCCACTCGTTTTACTTCTATCTCCTGGAGACCTCTAGCGGCAGTCGAGCGCAATCACAAATGCCACTCGCTATGGGAAACTGGTAGCAAAGTCTCACATGCCAACAGTGCCTCTTGAAGGACCAGTACCAGCCTCACAAATAATATACACTGTCCAAAGATGCAAGGCTCCTCATCCCTGTATGAGTCCTCATGGAAAAAGGATCACCAGCACTAAATTGAAATAGTGAGCTTGTAGCCGAGACAAGATGGGGGGCCGGACTTCCATGCCTCGGTTATCGGGAATTCTAAGCAGGTACTTAATGTTCAGCTTTCAGACATTGGAGAACACAATTGCCAGCATCCCAATTAATTATTCTCAGCGAATACTAAACAGGTCAGGCAGGGACTTCTGAAGGGCCGCATTTGCCACCTCCACCTCTTCAAACGCAACCCAGGAGCCCTCCAGCAATATTTGCAGCCTGACCGGGTATCCCATCTTAAACTTTATACCAGAAGCAATTAGTTTGGAGACAATCGGATGAAATTGTGTGCAGCGTTGCCTGACGGAAGCAAGGAGGTCTTTCATTATTCTGATTTTTGCACCCTCCCATCTGATTTCTTGTGGATCCTTCATCTTTCCCCAAAAATATTGCCTCTCTTGATAATTAAGGAATCTGGATATTATCGGGCGGGGCAAGGCTCCGGGTGGAGGCATAGGTCGGAGATCTCTATGTGCATGCTCTATCATATAGACTTTGCCAAATGGAGAGGGGCCAGCTAATTTTTCTATCAGTTTTTGAATGAAGCTAATAACGTCGGCGCCCTCTTCTCTTTCAGGGATACCGAGAATAACAACGTTGTTTCTGCGGCTCCTTCCTTCCAGAACCTCCAATTTAGCCTCCAGTTTTTTAATCCTGTGACGGCTTTCTACCACCTCCTCCCTTATACTGTCTGCTTTTTTCTCCAATGAGGCAGTGCGGGCTTCATTGTTGGAGATTCTTGTTGTTAGGTCCTCCAGCACCGCAGTCATCTGCTTGACCTCAATTGTAAGGGACTTAACATCTTTCCTAAATGGGGAAAACTCGGCCAGAAACCGTTCTAGCATCAGATGGGTATCCCCAGATTCTCTCACAGGAATGGCGCTACGAGCTGTTACTTTACTGGCTTGGCTTTGCTGGGCCTTAGGCCGGTTGCTCTGCTTCTCAGGAGATAGCGGTGGGGTGTGTCTTGGGGGCGCCGATCGCATCTCCGCCTCCATTTTCAAGGACCGAATTCTTCTCCTGTCCTTCAGCACGCAGTTAGCCCCCAGATAGCAGTCTTAAGAAAAGAAAAAAGTTATAAAAAGGGCATTTTAACACGCCAGGCGACGGGAGCTGAACTAGTGAGCTGTTACTTGGCGTGCTGCATCACGTGGTCCTACAGTAGATAATTTAAAACAACATCAACTAAACAGCCAAGTCTCAGCCAACTCACGGAATTGGACTGGGCAGCATGGGAAGAAGTGTCAGGTTTAACATTTACCTGCTCTGCATCTAACTCTTTGATCAGTTGATGCAACTGCTGTCCATCCAGAAAGTAAAGTTTTTTGTGTAGAAAAAGGTATGAACCTAAACTATTTTTACACCATGATTAAAACCCGAAAAAAACTTAGTATCAGCACACTTGGAGAATCAAGTGGAGTGGGGGGGGGTTCAATTGGATGTTGTTAATTGCATTTATTTACCTGTGTGTCTCTAGGAAGTTGAACTGTTCATCTTGCTGAGCTAGGAGGCTCAAGGAATGATTGCTGATCTGGATGTCTTTGTGTGGGATCAACCAATCTGGAGGGGTCTTACAACACTGTGTGGTCACCCACATCATCAAGGCAGCCTACACTACGCACTGAGGTATGACCCCTCAGGTCAGCACACAGAATCTCTGCATAACACTCTAAACCCCATTAGCCCAGGACAGGAGAGTCTGGATCAACTCAGCTCAGCTCAGAAGCCCAGATCTCACACTTGCCAGTGTTGTGCACCACCAGCCTCCTCCACTATTTTTTTATTTTTTATTTACTGTACTTTTTGCTGTGCTGCCAGCACTGGTACCTCAGCCTAGTCATGGACCTCACCACTCCCACTCCCACATGGTCCGCAACTCACCAATACCACCTGGCTTGCCCCCCAGGGTGGGTTTGAGGCATCGGCACCTAAGCGCCACAAATGACGGGATCGATCAGGAAGCCAGCCTGGGAGCTAATCAGAGTGGCGAGATGGGCGTCATCTAGGTGGAGGCAGCTTCAATTTTTCCCTGGTGTATGGGCACGGGGATGTGCAATGATGGCCAGTGTCCATCCCGCCCCCAAACGAGTCAGCATCGGCATGTGCAGTACACCCAGCCTCCACTAGGTATCCACGTAGCACCAAACACTGTGCCACCCTCTACCCTGGAGAAGGAGAGCAGTCACTGGATGCTGCAATCCTTCTCCCCCCAGCCGGCCCTCCAACATCCCGGGTCCATTCCCAAACCTGGGTTGCCGGCGTCATAAGTTGGCACCCTGCCACTGTACCAGTGGGCCAGACCACTATTTTGTTTTTAATTTTGGCAGTGTTTTTCTAAGCTGGGCAAGTGAGCTGGGCTGCTGATGATGTCAGCGCTGGCAGTTCTCCATGTTGCTGTTAGTTGTGTGCCTCTGAGTGAGGTGAGCTTAACTTCTCTGTGCCCCTGAATTTGCTGTATGACCTAGTTGCTGTTGTTACCCTACTGCCACTGCATGATACCAGTGTGGGTGGGTGGGGTGCTGCAACAGCACCCACTCCAGACTTCACACTCAGAGGAGAACAGCAGTTAGGGTACTAGTTACTGTACAATGCCAGTGGGCAGAGTGGGGCTGCAGCTGTTTCTTCTCGTGTTCTCCTAAATGAGCTGTGGGGGTTAGCATCTGTGTGCCCTTGAATTTGCTATATAGCCCAGGCCAATTGTTGTTGTCACACTGCCTGCCACTGTTTGATTCCACCAGGACTGAGTGGGGTGCTGAAACTGCACCCAAGCCAGAAAGCACACTCAGGGACACACAGAAGTTAAGGCCTCTGGTGCTGTATGATGCCACTGGGCAGAGTGGTGCTCAGTTTACATCTGAGATCAGAAAACTGAGAAACCCCCTTTTCACTAAGATCAAGTAAAAAAAATAGGTATCCACGTGTTTTCGAGATATGTGATTTTCCATTAGAAGGTCTTCCACAAATCACTTGTGTTTTTTTAGGTGGAGGCACTTTATTTCAAAGAAGCCAATTCAGGCAGTTAAATATTAGACAGGACCAAACCAAAGGAGTCCACCTTAGCATCTAGTGGTTCAGCTTAATTCATGTCTGAGTTCTGACAAGTTAAGAGACCCAGAAATGTGTAACCTGGGCATGTGGAGTGTGGGTGTTGAAGGCAGAGGACTATAGTGCAGCCACTACTGCCATCACCCCTGAGGGATGGGGCTGCACTGTTGTTACTGCTGTCACCCCTGAGGGATGGGGGCTGCACTGTTGCTACTGCTGTCACACCTGAGGGATGGGGGCTGCACTGTTGCTACTGCTGTCACACCTGAGGGATGGGGGTGGTAGTGCTTCTGCCATCATCACTGAAGGGATTGAGGCCTTAGTGTTGCTGCTTTCTCCTCTGAAGAATGGGGGCCATAGTGCTGCTGCAGTCATATCAGAGGGATGGGGGTCATAGTGTTATAATAATAATAATTTTTATTTAATATAGCGCCTTTCACAAATCAAGGCACTGCACAGTCACAAAAACAAAATACAATAAATACAGATAAAATCACAGAAGTTCGGGGTAAGCTTTATCTCACAGAAAGGTCTTCAGTGCCTGCTTAAAGCACCCCACTGTCCTGTACTCATGTAGCTGACAGGGCAGAAAATTCCAGAGGGTAGGGGCAGCAAACCCAAAGGCGTGAGCACCAGATGACTTTAAAAAAACCCTCAGAATCTCTAGCAACCCCTCATCAGCCGAGTGGAGCTGTTGCAAAGGGGTGTAAGGAACCAGGAGCTCTTTCAGGTAATCAGGACCCTGTCCGTGTAGGGCCTTGTAAGTTAATAAACCTACCTTAAAGGTGATCCGCCACTGAATAGGCTGCCAGTGCAGATCACGCAGCACTGGAGTAATATGAGTTCCCCTTGATACCCCAGTCAATAAATCTGCCGCAGCGTTCTGCACTAGCTGCAAGCGCTGGATATCAACCCCAGGAAGCCCAAGGTAAAGGGAGTTGCAGTAGTCAAGGTGTGATGTCACAAAGGCGTGGACCAAATCAGGCAGATCACTGGACGGAACAAGGTGCTTGATCCTAGCAATGTTCCTAAGATGGTAAAAGGCCAGCTTGATGACTGCCGACACCTGATGTCGAAGGGTCAGACCATCGTCAAGCACCACTCCCAGGTCACGCACCCGCTCAGAGGTAAGAATCTGAGTCCCCCCAGGACTAAATCAGAGGGAAGATCAGTCCTCAACCCCTTGTCCTACAACCTGGGTCCACCACCAAAATCTCAGTCTTTCCTGGATTCAACTTTAAACCACTGGAACTCATCCAATCTTGGATTTCTACAAGGCAGCTGTTCAATACTGAGATAGCACTTACCTGGTCGGGGTCAAGAGACAGATAGAGCTGGGTATCATCAGCATAGCAGTGAAACCTCAGCCCATACCGTCTTACAATGTCTCTGAGGGGCAGCATGTACACTGCAAATAACATAGGCAACAGCACCGAGCCCTGAGGTACCCCACAAGGCAGAGAGAAAAACTCGAAAGAAAATATTCCCGAGACAACTCTCTGAGATCTACCAGTGAGGAAAGATGTAAACCATCTGAGAACTGTCCCCGACAGCCTGCAGATGAACCTCAAATGCTCGAGCAGAACTCCATGATCCACAGTGTCAAAAGCTGATGACAAATCAAGGATTACCAAGATGGAACAGTTTCTCCAATCTCTCGCCATCAGGAGATCATTGAGCACCTGAACCAGAGCAGTCTTAGTAGTATGCCTCTTATGAAAACCAGATTGGAGAGGTTCGTATAAATTATGGATGGCTAAATGGTCTTCCAGTTGAGCTGCCACAACTTTCTCAATAACCTTTGCCACAAAAGGAAGGTTAGAGATAGGCCTGTAGTTCGCTAGGTTCTCTGGGTCTAAAGAAGCTTTCTTCAGAAAGGGTGTCACCACCGCTTCCTTCAGGGAGCTAGGAAACTCACCCGAGTCCAAAGAGCACCGGACAATCTGAGCTAAGACCAGGCCAATGATATCACTACAACCCAAAATCAGGGAGGTAGGGCTCAGATCTAAACTACAGCAAGTGGAAAGCATCCGCTGGACAAGCCTCATAATGTCCACGAACTCTGGCAGATCAAAGGTACTCCAGGAAACTCTGGGCTCTGTGACCAAGCACCGACCAACAGCATCCCCCATAGAGTGAAGCTGACAGCACTCCTGCCTGATGTCTGCCACCTTATTCGCAAAGAAATGAGTGATCCCATCACACTCACTTTGTGAAAAAAACTCGACGGAACTGCTGACAGGCTGGGTTGCACAGCCTGTTGACAGTTCGGAAGAGTTGAGCCAGTCGATTCCATGTGACAGTGATTTCCCTGGACAGGAATTCTGCCTTCTTACAGGAAATTTCTGTTGTTTGATAGAGTTTATAATGCTTTAACAAAATAAGGTGGTCGGCATCCAAGGCAGTCCTCTGCCAGTGACGCTCTAACCTATGCCCCTGCCTCCGCAGCACCCTCAGAGCCCCATCAAACCATGGGGACCTGGGGCGGAGCAGAAGGGGGTAAACATGAACAGGAGCAATCAGATTGAGAGCTGAAGAAATGGACCTATTATAGGCTGAGACTAATAGCTCAGAATCTGTGCTGATCTCGCCAATCAATGAGAGGTAAATCACAGTCATCAGGTCTTCAGGGACCACATCCCGCAAAGGGTGGTAACTGACCATCTCCACAGGGGACAACCTACTCATGGGGGGCTGAAAAATTGAACCCAACGGTGTAGTGATTGGACCAACCGACAGGTTCCATCACCAATTCAGAGGCCTCAATCCCCAGGAGGAAGGCTAAATCAAGAGAGTGACCACCTTTGTGAGTAACTGAGGAAACAACCTGTGTGAAGGCCAGTGATGTCATCACCTGGAGGAAGTGTTGTCCAAAAATCGAGGATTCATCATCGACCCAGGCATTGAAGTCATCCAGAACCATCAGTCTGGGCCACTCCAATACCATGTCAGCGGCAAAGTCTGCTACTTCCTGCAGGAACAGCTTCTCATCACCTGGTGGATGGTAAATGAGAGCTATCCTGCACTTCACACCAGTTACCACAGTGCACTCAAATGAGATGGCCTCCTCAACTGGTACACCAGTTAGGCCCAATTCGGTCTTGAAACAGATCGCAACACCCCCCCCCAGCGGTCCAATCTCAGGCGATGTATAACCGAGTACCCGGAAGGGATAGCAGCCTCCAAAATAGGGGCTGCATTCCCATCTAACCAGGTCTCGGTAATGCAAACCAGATCTGCTGTACCAACAAAATCTGCAATAAGGGCAGTCTTGTTGTGAACAGATCTGGCATTGCATAACAGCACCCGAGTTGGACGATGATGGTGAGCCGTCCCAACTACTTGCCCTCCCAAGGAAGAGGTGTTGGTGCTGCTGCCACAATTGAGCAATAGAGGCCATAGAGGTGCTGCTGATGTCACCTCTGCAAGATGGGGCCAGCATACTGCTGCTGTCACACCTGAAGGATGTGGACCCTGGTGCTGCTGACATAATGACTGAGGGAAAGGGGATGTAGTGCTGCCATCACCAGTGAGGGATGAAGGCCATACTGCTACTGTTACACCTGATGTCAGGGTGCTGTAGCGCAGCTTCTGCAGTCACATCTGAAGGACAAGGGCCATAGTGCTGTTGTTGCCGTCACACGTGAGGGTAAGAGGAGGTAGTGCTGCTGCTGCCATCACACCTGAGGGATGAGAGGCCATAGTGCTGCTGCTATCCATCACACCTGAGAGTTGAGGGCTATAGTGCTGCTGCTTCCATCACACCTGAGAGTTGGGGCCATAGTGCTGCTGCTGTAATCACACCTAAGGGATGGAGGCCTTAGTGCTGCTGCTGCTGTCACCATAACCTGGAGTGATGGGGCCACAGTACTGCTGCTGCTACTCACCATAACATGGAGTGATGGGGCCACAGTACTGCTGCTGCTACCATCACTTCTGCAGGATTGCTGGCTATAGTGCTGCTGCCATCACTCTTAAAGGATGAGGCCCATAGTGCTGCTGACATCACCCCTGAGGGATGGGAGCCATAGTGCTGCTGCTGTCACCCCTGAGGGATAGGGGCTATACTGCTGCTTCTGCTGCTGTCACTGGTACTCCTCAGGGATAGGGTCAGTAGTGCTGCTGCTGTTACTCCTGAGGGATAGGGACCATAGTGCTGCTGCTGCTGTCACCCCTGTGGGGTAGGGGCCATAGTGCTGCAGCCAGCACCACCAAAGGGTGAAGACCACAATGTTGCTGCAGTTATCCTTGAGGGATGGGAGCCATAGTGTTGTTCCTGCAGCTGCCACTGTCACCCCTCAGAGTTGGAGGTCATAGTGATTCTTTTGCTGCTGTCTCCTTTGAGGGATGGGGGCCACAGTGTGGCTGTTCTGTCACCTGTGATGAGATGGAGGTCATAGTGCTGCTGCTGTCACATATGAGGGTTGTTCAACTCAAGATGCCATACATGAGGTCAGCTACACACACACACACACACACACACACACACACTGGCTTCCAAAATCTGCACATGCAGATCACTTGGGTGAATAGGTATTGACAATAGTGGGAAGACTGTGTATACATACAAACACAAAACCAAAGTGAGGTACAAGTTGAGCTTATCATAGAGGTTATTATTTTTAATAGCTACGAGTACTGATGCGCAATACTAGAAAGCAAAACTGCGAACATGCCTGCTAGCTGAGAAGAAAAATTGTTAAGGCTCACAAAGCAAAGCACTGGTAAAAATGGATTTTGGCTTTGTAGACACTAATGACAATACCAGTTTTTCCACTCGGCAAAACAGATTTTGCCATTTTTCAATCACAGTAAACCAGTGTCCCTGTTAGCAGACCAAAGCCAGTTGTAGAAATCAAATCAGTTACTGGCTTCAAGCATGGAAGAAATAGTCACGTGGGGATAGTAAGACCTAAAAGGGGGGGGTAGACAGTTGAGGAGAGGGACAGTTAGGAACTGGAAGGGCAACAGGGCCAGTAGATCACACATGGACTTAGGTAGACATTGTGAATACTGGATAAACTAACGAGTCTTTATCTGTCATCAGAATCAGTGTATTTATATATCTATGACTACAAGCTTTCATTTACTCACAACTAAGTTCTTAACCCTAATTAGTTACAAAGCTAGTCCTTTCTAAAGGCTATTATTTGAAAAGAGCTAATTTTACAACCATTAGGGTGAAAAATCTATCTTTTAAAGCAACCTGAATCTTGTCAACATGGTTTGTTTTGTTAATATAGGTTCCATTCCTCACTACACTTTGATACAATGATATATCATTCCTCATTACACTTAAATACACTGTGATATACTTTAATGCACTTTTAACAATACTGGGTTGCAAGTGTTTTTGATGCATGTAAATTGCATTGATAGGACTTGATCTTTATGAAGTGTATCCTGCAAGAAAAAGAACCTGAGCACAAAATTTCTGAGGCAAGTGTTACCCAGAAAGGGAATGGTCAATAAAGGCAAGTTCCAATGTTTTGGTGAATAGAGTATAGGGTTGGTAATGCTTATGTAACTGTAGTTTACTTTTTGGCTTGTCTCTATTTCCACCCTTGGTTGGGAAACCGGGTAGTGAGTAGAGAATAGAAAGCCCAGTACCAAGGGTGAGCAGAGTTCCTGAGAAGGAGAAGGCAGAGGTGGATGGTGGGTGTTTCGCAACATGCTAAGAGGGGAACTGTCATGGGAGGCTTGTCTTTGTAGGGGATGTGGGAGGAGCTATTTCCCACCCTCACAATGAACTTAGGCTTTGGCCCTCCCATTCAATGTTTTGGTGAATAGAGTATCGGGTAAGTAGTGCTTATGTAACTGCAGTTTACTTTTTGGATTTTCTCTTTTCCCATCCTTGATAGGTACTCTGGGTAGTGAGTAGGGAATAGAAAGCCCAAAAAGATTACCTCCTCCAATTCATGGAGAGTATGACAAGTAGCACGCAGGAGAGGAAATTCCTCCAGGTGGAGGAAACCTCTGGGACCCATGGCTACTGATCCGCCCATCCTCAGGGCAAACTAAGAGGAGATGATCCTAGGTTCTGACAACCATATTCTAATTTCTTAGTAGGGTGGACTGTTTATAACGATGATGGTCCATTTTCAGAGTCTGTAGAAGTATGCAAACTGGAAGGTTGATTCTGATGCTGAAGAGGCAGGTCCATTTTGAAGGAGTGTCCAGATCCTGAATATGGATGAAGTCCAGCTGAAACGAGGTGAACGTGGTCCAGGATTCCAAAGTGGTATTAGTTGATATTCAATGGGGTTACAGAGTCAATGCGAGCATGCAGAGCATGGGTTGATTAAATGAGCTGCCAGCCTCTATACTGTGGGAAGTATGATGGGTTATGAAATTCTTAAATAATCCATAAAACTTTGTAGAGAGTTTGACTTCTGGATTAGGGACTCAAAGCTTGGAGTTCAGCAATGTGCGATATGTCACTATGTAGGCATTTATGGAGATAATGAATGATTCGGACAGAAGCTTTAGGTACCTGGTAGGAGGGGCTTAACTTGTAAGAGTTTAGACCAATGAAGAAAGGATCTTATATGCAGTAGAGATGGTGACTGGATATTAATGGGAATAATTGAAAGGTTCAATGCAATGAATTTGAGGGTTGACTAGAGTTATTGTTATAATAATGAGATTTGCATAGGCTCAAAATGAGGAAGGACTGCTAGTAGAAATGGTGGATATGGGTATTGCTGTGGCTTAATTGCCTGCGGCAGGAGCTTAAGTGGCCATGGTGGCTTTGCAGTGCTGGAGCATCCAATGTCAGAATGCAGAGGGGAGCCCAAGAATGGGCCGTTGAATAAGTCTATACACTGATGAGGCAATGAGAAGTTGAGAGCTGTGTAGAATGCCATGGGGCCAAGTGTGCTTAGTCAAATACAGAACTGTTCATGGCATGACTGGGATAGTGGATCTTCCAAATTGGTGCAGATTGAGGAATCAATGGAAGCCTGCTCTCGGAGATGGTATTCGCTGGAGGAAGTATGGGAGGTAAATCCTGAGGGATGAGGTAGAAGAACTGCTGGATGAGGAGCTGGCATGATTTAGGGAAATGTGGTGAAGTGATGTAGATAACTTTAAGACTTATAATGACATCCAGTGGCCTGAGAACGGTGGCTCAGATAGTGTAACTTTAGCAAGGCAGCTAGGTACCTGATATCCAATTATATGTTTTCTGGGATAGTAGCCAAAGAAGATCTTGTGAACATCTAAGGTTATTAATGGTGTCCAAGTTGAGTAATCATGATCAAACTGAATAAGCGCTTGTAGGAGAAGACTATGAGAAGAAGGTAAAGCAGATGATGCCATGATTGCTATAGGATGACTTGCGGTTCCCGTTATAGAAACATAGAATTTGACGGGAGATAAGGACTGCGTGGCTCACCAAGTCTTCCCATTTCCCTACCTAACGGATAAGCAGCAGATCCTAGTTAACCAACAGCCTACTTCCTCCTACCCCCCACTAGAATTGCCTTATGACTGTCCCATGCATTCTTGAATTCCCCCACTGTTTTTGACTCTATGACCTCCTCAGGAAGGCTGTTCCATGCATCTACAACCCTCTCTGTGAAGAAATACTTCCTCACATTACCTCTGAGCCGTCCTCCCTCTGTCTTCAAATTATGCCCCCTTGTTCTTGCACATCTCTTTTTTTGAAATATGCTACCCTCTTGGACTTTGTTGACTCCCTTGAGGTTTTTGAAAGTTTCTATCATGTACCTCCTCTCCCTCCTTTCCTTGAGGCTATACATCTTAAGCTCCTTTAGTCTTTCTTCACATGTCTTCTGATGCAGACCCTGCACCATTTTGGACAGCCTCCACCCTGTCTATGTCTTTGTGGAGATGGGGTCTCCAGAACTGTACACAGTACTCCAGATGTGGTCTTACCAACTCTCTGTGCAGACGGCCAACAACTTCCTGTTTTCTACTGGTGATGCCTCTCCCTAAGCATCCCAGTATCCCCTCAGCCTCCTTACTGCCTTCTCACATTGCTGGCCCACCTTTAGGTCATCTGATATGATTACCCCCAGATCCCTTTCCATTTTTGTTGTTGTCAGCATCTCACCCCCACATTGTGTACTCTTGCCCTGGGTTTTTGTTTGCCAGGTGCATTACTTTGCACTTCTTTGCATTGAATCTAAGCTGCCATACATTTGACCATTCATCCAACCTGTTATCCTTAACAGTGAAGGTTATTAAGGAAATGGTACATCTCAGAAGGAATTAGGGTCACAGCTCCAGGTAAGATGATAGGAGTGAATGAGGCTCCAGTAAATCTTTGATCTTATAAGACATAGAACGTAGGGATGCTTGTACTGCTTGAATTAAAGGGATACATAAGGAAGCATCCTGCAGAACTGGTTGAGTGAAGATATTTTCTATAGTCCAGTCGAATGGGATTCTGGTACTAGGTCCTAGAGAGGTGACAGAGAAGTAGTGATGAGTCTATGATGACGTAAGAGTCTATAGGGCATGCTGTTTGAGGGGTGTTGCTAGAAGAAGGTCTCCTCAGGTGAAATGAACAGGTATTCCATATAGAACTTGAAGGGAGTTGTTATGAAGGCAAAGGTAGGAGTATGAGACAGATGCATGGGTTGGAGTAATTGAACAAGCTGGGATACTGGACGTTGATGGTTATAGGAATGCTCAAAAAGAGACACAGCAAACAAGCAGGTGCTCTGAGCCACTAGGGCAGTGAGGAGGAAGGGAACAGTCCAAGGATGGAGAGAAAGACCAAAGCAGAAGACCACAGACTGAAGGATGGAGCAGGAGAAGAAGACAGCAGAGACCAAGAAGTACTGATACCTGCAGGAACAAGTAGGGTACAAGACTGGGGCAACTGCCACAGCATACCAGAATAGAAGGCAGGAAGGTAGCATCAGGTCTCAAGAGGGACATCCATGAATGACCAAAAAGCAAATCCAGGGAAAGGAGCTGTGAAGTTGAGGCACAAGGTTCCTACCTCCGGAGGAGAAGGCGAATGTAAATTGCTGAAAGCATAAGTGCATCAGAGAGGGAATAAGGGTTCTCTCTCTGAAGGAGATGGGGAACCAGAGCACTGATAGGGAAATCACTGGAATCATTGCTGGAAGACCACTGGATGGGAGAAGGGCAGCATCAGGGGAACGTTGTAGAAGGCAGCAGGCACACATCCTTGAAGAGGAGCAAACAGCATATACCAGGGAAGAAGCAAGGGGAATGCAGGCAGACATGTCCAAGAGGAAGGCAATAGGGAAACATAGCCATCTGGTGTAGCAATGAGAGAGAAGATGGCAGCATGGAGCTGAAGGACTGAAGATTGGATGAGGTTGAACTGGAAGGCAAGCCACAATGTCAAAGACCAGGAACACAGGAGGAGGAGGAGCAAGACAAGCATCAAGAAAGTCCAGGAGACTGATGGACAGAGCGCAGATAGAGAATGAACAAGCTGGTGGGGTCCAAATCCAGAACGTGAGGGAGACCAAGGTGACTACAAGTACATTGAGTCCATGAAAGTGCAGGAGATAGTTGGATGAGGTAGGATATTGGAGGCAAACAGGGTATAGCGGTTCTGTTCCTGAAGGGAATGCAACAACCAGTATCAGGTACAGACTGCAGGTGGCTGAAACTGTACAGTAGACAGAAGGCAAAAGGGGTATGCTGGTCCTGTTCCTGGAGGGAATGTGGCAACCGGGGTATCATGTCTATAATGCAATTAGTTGAACACATTGATTGAAGACACAGGCTCCCATCTCCAGTAGTTGGGGTGAGCTAACTTTCACTCAATGCCACGCCTGGCAGAGATTAGAGATGGAGACTGTGGAAAGTTGACCAGGAGTATAATGGTTGAGACTGAAGGAAGAGGAAACAGGCTGTCATGCCCAGTAGATAGGGGAAGCCTACCTGCACTGCTGTGCCTCATTAGGCAGAGTTAGGGAAGAGGCCATTGGATTGCTGGTATGGGCTGAGTGAGGAAAGGGCAGTGGGCAGCTGCATAGTGAGAGGTAAGCCAACAAAAGAAGCAGGACGAAGGGGAAGGTAGTAAGAAATCAGAGAACTGGAGGAGAACAGATACCTTGAATGCCAGTAAGGTGAGCTGGGCAATCTAGAGGGGAGCATGCAGCACAGTAATGGAATGCAATAACATCTGGAGGCCATGTAGGTGGTGAGGATAATGATTTATGTGGGGATAACTAAAGCCATGTAGGAGAAAGTGAGGCAAAATCATTTGGATTACTGAAAGTATGTTGCTGCTAATTGGAGTTACAATGCCCTACCAGGACACCATAGTCCCCCACCATGGGAATAACAGGGACACTATAAGCTGAGCATCATGAGACCAAAAGCAAATGTAAGATTGGAATGGGCAGGAACCCCAGAAAAGGGGCTCCCATACTGGCAAGGTCCTGGAAAGGACAAGGCAGAGGCATATTGGGGAATGGAAGCAAACAAGGACAGAGTGAACACTACAAGAGGCATGAAAGAGGGAACATGCATGTGCATTGTGGATGGTTGACATGCTGGAAAGTTAGGAAGTACCAGGTGTAGGCAAGGTAACATAGAAATAATAGGCTGAGCAGGGGATAGGATGTGGGGGCTAACAAATGGTAAGGCATGTGAAGCATGGGGACAGACAAACTGTCAAGGAAGGTAGGAGTAATAGAAGGCAGAGAGGGGAAATACTGAGGAAGTGCAGGCTCCAGGATAGGGTCAGAAGTGGAGCAGGACTGATGCATAAAAAGGCGATGAGATGAAGACAGATTGCTGGTGCAAGGGAGAATGCCCAAAAGGAAACACAGATGAGAAAGGGACAGGGGAAAGAGAGGGATTGGGGGGCAGAAAAATAAGGAGGATGACAGGGGTGAAGGGGGGCTGGAGAAACAGGAGGGGGGGCCCAATCAGAAAGGGGAAAAGCAGCAAAGGCAAAACAGTGAGTACAGATTCAGTGAGGTGGGTTTAATATTTCATTTTATTTATTTATTTTTTTTGCAGGAGAAGGAGGTGGGACAGGAGCAGGGCTGAGGTACTGTCAAGGAAGGCAAGAGGCAGAAACAGGAGGGGCACAGGAGAAGGAGCCAGGGACTGGCAGAGAGTTCAGAAAATCATCCCGGCACACAGCTTGGGAAGGGGTTTTGAAAAAAGGTGGAGAGATACGCATGGAGTGTGTGCTTTTGCATTTTTGCTATAGCCAGGAGGAGGGAAGGAGATTTATAGGTGTTAGGTTAGGAGGCATTACTATTGCCAGTCTGAAGTAGTATGATGATCTTAGTCTGCTGCTAAGCATGAGGGTCTATGCAGGTAAAGAAGAGGTGTATGAGGGCAATAACAATAACAGCAGAAGCAAGAGCAGCAGTATAGAGGAGTGATGGGTCTAGATTGTCAGTGTTACGTCTCTTCAATGAGTCAAATGCACCAAAGGTCTTACATAGTAGCTCCGGGGGATGCTGGTAAAAAGAAGGAGGGCGCTGAGGCAGTGGATAGGTAGTCCTAAAGTATTTAAATGTTTGGTAACAAGTACCACTGGGTAGGTGCAAAAGAGTAGAGAGCGGTGGTGCCCAGTGCTGATTTGAGCGATGCGGCCACCGTACATGACCCAACAGCATCACAGGGAGGTCTGGAGCCAGAGCCAGGATGAAAACCGACATAGCTGAGACTGCTGGAAGTGTCCCGTTCAGGAGCAGGATGATCTCAATTCGAGAGAGAGAGCGAGAGAGCGAGAGCGAGAGAGAGAGGCAAGGGGACAAGGGAAGGGCAGAAGACATGTGGGGAAGATGGAGGCAGCGGGGCCACTAGCCTGGCTCCGCAGGGAAGCCGCTGCACCCAGATGTGCAGGAGAAGATGGAGCAGTGGCCCCAAGCAGACCAGAGTCCAGGGCAGAGGGATTGCCAAAAGAGCCAAGCAACAAGGAAGGAGCAGGAAATAAGATACAGGGAAGGGGGAAGGAAATAGCAGGGAAGAGAGGGGAATGTGAGGAGGGAGACAAAGAGAATGGGGGGCAAACCAAAAGGGGCAGCCATGGGGGAAAGGAATAGGGGGAAGGCACCTAGACAAGGAGAAGTGAAACAGAAGAGTGGGAAGGAGCAACAGGGGTCAAAAATGAGCAGGGAGCAGGAGAGAAAGGGGGAAAAAAAGGGAGGCTCAGCTGCACGAGCCAAGCAGGGTCCCAGCATTTGTGAAGGGGGTGAGATTCGCAATGTGCTAAGAAGGGCAATTGCCGTGGAAGACTGGCCTTTGTAGAGGATGTGGGAGGAGCTATTCCCCCACATTGAACCTTGGGCTTTAGCCCACCCATTAAAGGAAATGCAAAGTTACACATATACAAAGAACCATATGAAGCATATGCAAAGCACCATGAAAGAAACTAGATTGATTCTGCTTTTAGCAGGACTGCATGGTGCCAAATGGCCTCCCACACAATCTGCGGCTATGCCAGCTCAACCTTTCATGATCCTTTTCCAAAACAGGAAAATGTGACCAATATAAAATAGGCAGTGCCAAGTTTGCAAAAGATACTAATGGTATTCTGCCATTTAGTACACCTTTTTTTATTGAGAGTTTTGTACACTTGGATAACCTCATTTAGGTGTGGCACCTGTTTTTAACAGAGAGTCCCAGGGGACAACTTCTGCAGCAGAGTATGTACAGACCTGAAGCAGGATTTTTAAAAGAGTTCACCCAACGTTTGAAAAATAGAACTCCAGCCACACTGTCAGATCAAACTCTGTCCAAATTTTGGATGCTTTAGCATCCTAAAAAGAAGCTTCAGTTTATAAAATCAGGCAAATTCCATTTGAATCCGTTTTATGCTACAAAACATGACTATCTGGCACAAATGGCTGGATCTTTTGAAAATAGCAACAGGGCAGCTTTGACAAATAAAGCAGACACAAATGCAAGCAGATCTCAAACTAACATCTGCATCTGACCCGTTTGAAAATATGTTTATTAAAAAGTTACAGCATAAGAAACAATCAGGCAAAAAGATTATTCTCAGCAAATTCTTATTTACAGCACAGTAAAATGAAAATACCTACACGTGAAGGATTCTAGCTGACTTGAATAATAAGAGAAAGTACCAATGGAGAGAGGGAAAAGATAACTAGGAAAGTGCAGGGGTGGATGCGTGTAATTCAGCAGGTGCACAAACCAGTAGAAGCTGGTTGCACATAGCTGTCTCAAAGCACTGAATGCTGCTAAAATCTTTAAAGAGACTTACCAGCCTCAGCCCCTGTACCTGATATATAGGTGCTGTACTTCATGGGGCATGCTGTACCCATGCACTCAGCAGATTTATGAGAGTATAATGAAGCACGTCCCTGTGCTCTCCCTAGCATCGCATCATAAATTTGTAGAATGCTGGGGAGGAGCGTGGGCAGCACCAGAAACTGGGACTTCCTTGGGACCTAGTATTTCTAATTTTACAAGCCCTGTAATTTTTTACTAACTGATTATTTTAAGCAAGATGTAGATTAGAAGCAGCCCTGTAAGGTACAGTACCTATATATCAGGTGTAGGGGCTGTTTCATTTAACTTGGTAGGTCTCTTTAATAGAAACCTAGGTCAGAACTAGCTCCACATCTTGATCCTTACTTTTAAGTGCGGGAAGGAGTCTGTCTTGTGGAGGCTGTGCAGAGAGGGTGGTGGACGAATGGAATGATCTGCCACAGGAAATGGTGGGAGCAAGCACTTTGGCTGGATTTAAACATGCATGGGACAGGCATAGGGGAACCATAGAGGTAAAGCAGAGGGAGGGTTTAAAGTTTTAATCAAGAACAGGGCTTATGGGCAGACTAGATGGGCCAGCGGTCCTTATCTGCTGACAATTTCTATGTTTCTATGTGCACACAGACTCTGGAGACAGAGAGAGAAATGTTGTGTTCCAGCCATCTGAGTACAACACAATGTGATGTGGCTCTTTTCATCAGGCTCACTCCATCAAGGTGTTACCATGCCGAAGGGTCCAACAGCACCTAATAAACTTTCACTGGCAATACCAGTACTACTTTTAAGATGCAGATTTTCAGATGTGTCTGTATGTCAAAAACATCAAAACAATGTGAAAATGTTTGCTTGTATAATGTTTATTATACAGTATTTTCCTGAAAAAATATTACTGCTTTTAAAGTTAGGTAGAATATGTATGTTTACGAAAACTGTATGAAATGGCACATTTAGTGAAATAAGAAGTGATGTTCCCTTAAAAGTTTTTTCTGTCTTATGTTTGCTGAAGAGCATGCAGATGGTCAGGTCTTGTAGCAGTGATGAATAAACCAGCTTTTGGTAGACAAAGGGCTAAGCTTTTTAAATGGTTAATTTGCTTAAACACTTGTCCTGTTACTGTCCATGACAACTGGGGACGTTTATTATAAAATGATACTGGCTGGATACATTTTACAAAGCAACATTTTAAATAGATTTTTGGAGCAGCTTAATTTAATATTTTGGGTTTGCTTGCAGTACTGAATATATGCTGAAAGGCTGAAAAACCGATGAAGCTTCCATTGTTTGGTAATTGTTTCTGAAGGGTGCTCTCTGTTGGCCATCGGGCAGTCATGGACCATAAACAGCTAGAGAGTTATATGTGTATTTGATTTGGCGGCAGTGTGCTTCAGTAGTTTAATTTATGCCTCTGGGGCATACAGTTGCTAGTTGATTACAATGTCTGCCTGTCATCACCATTTGCACTTTCCACATGCAAGCTTCTGGGATGTATTTTAGATCCTCTGCTTTTCTCCATCCATTGTTTCTCCATCTCAGTGATATTATTATCTGTTATAAAGCTGGGATGTACTCACATTTTTCAAACTTAAATTCCACACTTAAGATTTGCCTTTGTTGCTTCTACCATGGTGCCTGGCACAATTTCTTGTACAATCTGAGGACATGGAGGAAACCCTATACTGCAATTTCCTTGTTGAGATGAATTGTTTTCATTCATGTTCATCTTCTTATTCTTATGTTTAGCATATGATTTTTTTTTCTGCACTTACCTCTCAATCCTTACAGTGGCATCCTCTCCTACTCCCTCATAGAAACTACAGACCTCATCACCACAAGATTCAGAAGAACTGGAAGTACCATCATCATCATGTGGGACATAACCTGGGCTATCCCATTTCCAGTCATCACTATCACCACCCTCTCTATCAGTATTTGCTGCCTCAGCATCTGAGAGTATATTTACATAATTACATAGATACATTGTAGATGTCAGCAAAAAAATACCCCTTGGTTCATCTAGTCTGTCCAGACATGAGTTTAGTTCCTACTTCTGCACTGCAGATCCTGCCTGATCTGTAGCCTTTCTTCCCCGATTATGGACTGCAAGAGCCCCTGTGCCTATCCCATGCATGCTTAAATTCCTCCACGGTGTTTGCACTTACCACTTCTACCAGTAATTTGCTCCAAACATCTACCACCCTTTCTGTAAAGAAGTACTTCCTCACATTTCCTCTGAGTCTCTTTCCCTTCCAACCTCATATTGTGTCCCCTTGTCCTTGTGCATCTCCTTTTCTGTAGAATGCCTCCCTGCTGTACATTGTTTATTCCCTTTAGGTATCTGAATTCCTCTATAATGTCTACCTTCTCCCTTCTCCCTTCTATCCTCCAGAGAGTACATATTAAATTCTTTGGTTCTCTACTCATAGTTTTTCTGATGCATGCCCTGGACCATTTTGGTAGCCATTCTCTGCACCACCTCTCCCTGATCAATGTCCTTCTTGAGATGGGGTCCCCAGAACTGGACATAGTACTCCAGGTGGGGCCTCACCAATAACCTATACAGGGATGATACCACCTCTCTCTTTCTACTTGTTATACCCCCCTCCGTATGCACCCCAGCATTCTATTAGCTTTTCTTACTGCCCTTCCAAACAGGCTTGCCACTTTGAGATCAACCATTATGATGACCCCCAGGTCCCTTTCCTGTTTAGTTGTTGCTACCGCCACTCTCCCCAGTTCGTATGTTGCCCTTGGGTTCTTGTGTCCTATATGCATAATTTTGCACTTTCTTGTTTTCGATTCTTTTTCCCTCCTGTCGCCGTTGGCTGGGGCCCCATCGGTCATCCTGCCTGTTCCCCTCCTGCCAAGACCATCCCAAGCTATGCTCTCAATTTCTCGTTCCTCCCACGACACACCCCAGGTGAACCCCCCGGTCATTGCTTTCCAGAGTAGGGCCGGCTTCAGCTCCCCAGTGCTTACCGCATCTAGTGCCCCCCCCGGCGGAGGTGAAGGGTGAGTCAAGATCCAGTGGGCCAGGTCTGGTATTGGAGGTGGGGGCAGGCAACATCTTCCTCCCAGCTAATGGGTGTTTTCCTGGTGTTCATGCATGAGTGTGAATTTCCCAAGGAGCGCATGCAATGACATCCAACACAAGCTGAGCATGCTTTCATAGAAACATAGAATTTGATGGCAGATAAGGACCGCTTGTCCCACATAGTCTGCCCATTTCCCTACCTAATGGATAAGCTGCAAATCCTAGTTAACCAACAGCCTTCTTCCTCCTACCCCCCCCACTAGAATTACCTTATGTCTGTCCCATGCATTCTTGAATTCCTCCACTGTTTTTGACTCTACAACCTCCTCAGGAAGGCTGTTCCATGCATCTACAACCCTCTCTGTGAAGAAATACTTCCTCACATTACCCCTAAGCTGTCCCCCCTCTATCTTCAAATTGTGCCCCCTTGTTCTTGCACATCTATTTTTCTGAAAGATGCTACCCTCTTGGACTTTGTTGATTCCCTTGAGATATTTGAAAGTTTCTATCATGTCCCCCCTCCCCCTCCTTTCCTCAAGGCTATACATCTTAAGCTCCTTTAGTCTTTCTTCATATGCCTTCTGGTGCAGACCCTGCACCACTTTGGTTGGCCTCCTCTGGACAGCCTCCACGCTGTCTATGTTTTTGCTGAGATGGGGTCTCCAGAACTGTACACAGTACTCCAGATGTGGTCTTACCAACTGTCTGTAGAGAGGGACAACAACTTCTTGTTTTCTAATGGTGATGCCTCTCCCTATGAATCCCAATATCTTCCCAGCCCTCCTTACTGCCTTCTCACACTGCTGGCCCACCTTTAGGTCATCTGATATGACTACCCCCAGGTCCCTTTCCATTTTTGTTGTAGTCAGTATCTCACGCCCCATTGTGTACTCTTCCCCAGGGTTTTTTGTTTCTCAGGTGCATTATTTTGCACTTCTTTGCGTTGAATCTAAGCTGCCATATATTTGACCATTCCTTCAACCTTGCCAAGTCCCTTTTCATCCTTTCCACGCCACCTTGCATATCAACCATGTTGCAGATCTTTGTGTCTTCTGCAAAGAGACATACTTTTCCTTCCAGTCCCTCTGCAATGTCACTTATAAAGACATTAAAAAGGACAGGCCCCAGTACTGAACCCTGTGGTACCCCACTAGTACCCCCCTTTCTTCACTGTGGACTCCATTTACTATTACCCCTCTGTTTCCTGTTGTCCAGCCAGTGTTTTACCCAGGCTGCCACTTTGGGATCCACTCCCAGACTGGCAAATTTGTTTATTAATCTTTTGTGTGGGACTGTGTCAAATGCCTTGCTAAAGTATAGGTAGGCCATCTCCACAGCCCCTCCCTGGTCTACTACTTTGGTCACCCAGTCAAAGAAATCAATTAAATTTTTTTTGTCTGACATGACTTTCCTGTTGTGAATCCATGCTGCCTTGGGTCCTGTGCCCCACTGGCCTCTAGGTACTCAACAATTCTTTCCTTCAGAAGTGATTCCATCATTTTCCCTACCACCTGAGGTCAAACTGACAGGTCTGTAGCTTCCTGCCTGTGTCTTGCTCCCATTTTTGTGAATGTGAATCACATCTGCCCTCCTCCAGTCCTCAGGTACCACACCATCCTCTCATGATTTATTAAAAAGGGTAGTCAGTGGTGTTACTAGTTCTTCCCTTAGTTCTTTTAGAATTCTGGGGTGAATCTGGGGATTAGGCCCCATTGTTTTATTGACATTCAGTTTTAGGAGTTCTTTCAGAACCCTTTCTTCTGTGAAAGGACTAATATCAACCCCCCTGTCCAGAGTGCTTCTATTGACTGGATTAGGTATCTCCCCCTGCTATTCCTTTATGAATACTGAGCAGAAGTATTCATTCAGTATCCCTGCCTTTTCAGTGCCACTCTCTGCCCAACCACCTTCCTCTTTATTTAGCCTCAGTATCCTTGCCTTAGTCTTTCTTTGCTCCCTAATGTATCTATAAAAGGTTTTATCCCCCTTCTTAACTGATTTAGCTATCTTTTCCTCAGTTTGGGCCTTTGCTATTCTAACTGCCTTCCCCACTTCCTTCTGCTTTAACTGGTACAGTTCTCTGTCCTGCTCCTTCTCTGTTTCCTTATACTTCCTAAATGCTGTCTTTTTCTCTCTAACTTTCCCCACCACTCCTTTTGAGAACCATAGTGTTTTTTTCCTTCATTTTGATATGTTAATTTGCTTCACACAAAGGCTTGTTGCCTCTGTTATGGCAGTTTTTATGTTTCCCCATTGTTGCTCCACCCCACCTTCTTGTCTATTTGCTAGTGTTTTTCTGAGGCACTCTTCCATTTTGACAAAATCAGCCATTCTGAAGTCCAGTACCTTCACTTTTGTATGGCTTGACTCTACAGCTAAGTTTATTGTGAACCACACTGTTTGGTGGTCTCATGTTCCCAGATGGCTACCCACTTCTAGATCTGAGATCCTCTGTCCGTCCCCATTTGAGAGTACCAGGTCTAAGATTGCTCCCTCCTGAGTGGGTTCCAAAACTAGTTGTCTGAGGTATGCCTCCTATAGGGCATCGAGAATGGCCCTGCTCTTGGATGCAGCTGCAGCAAAGGTGCTTCTGTTAACATTTGGCATATTCAGGTCCTCCATTAGCAATACCTCCCTTTTCTCTGCCATCCTAAGGATGCCTTCTATCATTTTCCTGTCCATTTTCTCCCCCTGAGACTGGGGTCTGTATACAACCCCTGTGCAGATTGTGGTGCCATTTCCAGTCTCTAGGGTGACCCACAGTGCCTCCTCTCCTCCCTGTTTACCCTTTAGTTCTGTTGCTTTGATCTCTTCCCTTACATAGAGAGCTCCTCCTCCTCCTCTTCTACCCTCCCTGTCTCTCCAGTAGATTGTGTATCCTGGTATGTTGACATCCCAGTCGTGGTTCTCTGTGTACCATGTTTCTGTGACTGCCACAATATCCAGACATCCCTCTTCCATCAAGGCCACCATTTTGTGGAGTTTTTTTACCTAGACTACATGCATTGGTACTCATTACCCTCCATTTTGTTATGGCCTTATTTCTTTTTGCCCCATCCCAGTCCTTACTGCCTTTGTCTTTTTCTCCATTTACCCCTGCCCTTCTCTCTATTGACTGCCCTATATTGGTGTTTACCTCACTAACTACCCTGATGTTTGGGGGTGAGCTAGGATTTTCCTTTTCCTTTTCAGCGCCTCCCTCCCCCTTGGCTAATTTAAATGCTTGCCAATGAAGCATGTAAACCTATCACCTAGGTTCCCCTCCTGGACAGATGCAGGGCTCAGGGCACCTAACAAAGAGTGCAATAGAGCCTAAATGGCTTTCACCATGCTGCAGTGACACACAGTATAGCGCACTGATTAATACAGCAAATGACAGAGCTGGAGCACCTATACTTTTTAAAACCAGCTGCAAGTGCCTTGCTTTCTGTGTTTTTTTGCCCCACTTTCTCCATCTCTCCCCAGCAACACACTATCCACCTCTTAACTGAGGACAATCACCCAATCCCCCCCTCCCTGAAATTGTTTCAGACCTCCACCCCGACACCCAACTCCCTTTGCTCCTTTATAGAGGTTATGTGGTTTTTTATTGAAAGTTTTCATGTCCACTGCAATTTAGCTGCAGATTACAGAGCGAGTGCCCAATTTCTCCTTCACTCCAGAGTCCGGCTTCTATCTGCACAACAGGGCTCATGGCAGAAAGAGTACAGACATCACTGACCAATCAAGTTGTCAGACCAGTGTCATGTGCTTCTAATTCTACTGTGAGCTCATGAAGGACCCCATAGTCTGCCCTTTCATGCCTGTTTCCAGCCTGGCAAGTCCTGGCAGGAGTCCCAGGACCACACAGGCTGCCTGTAATTCCTATGTAAACAATTACCCATTACTTGTTACCTGTGTCAAAACTACCCGACCCAAAAAGTACACTATTACAGTATGTCAGGTAGGGTAGTAAATTACCCAAATTTCCTTAGCCGGCCAAAAATAATTGATACTCGACCTACCCAATCCAGCTACCCTAAAAGTAGTCCATGCCTACTCCTAGCCCCCTTTCCACATAACTGCATGATCTCATATCACAACCCTTTTGGGGGCTTTCATACAAAAATTAAATACTGTACTTTTTTTAAAGCTGCGTAGCAGAACTATGCTGCTATATTACTAGTACATGATACAGAGAGGGGACTGTGGAAGTATGTGGCCAGATATCTAGACAGTGTACTTCCACAGTGAAGTTGAAACACTTGTAGGCCACTTCTTTGACAGCAGTGCTGTCCTCCCCCACCAGGTGCACTAATTTCCTGCTCAGCACTCACTTCCATTTCACGTTAGATTCAGAGCTAGGTGTCACCCCCATCCTCTGATCTGATCACCATCCCCATTATATGAGTAATGTTTTCCTGTTGTCTAGTGGCACCCCCACCCTCTGATCACCAACCTCATATTTCTATATGTTTTCCTGATGTCTCTTGGCACCCAATGTCAAACTTAAATATGTGTATTCATGTTAATTGTAGAGGTGTTATGTATGACGATCATGTATTGTTTTTGTATTATTGTCACATCCGAAACAGGACTGTCTTGAAAACAGGGTATTTTTACCCTCATGGCATTAAAATTTCCTGTATAAAAATAATTGGTTCTACTACTACTACTTACAAACCCACCCTCTAATCACCATCCCTGTATTTCTGTATGTTTCCCTGTTGTCTTGTGGCATCCCCCCATTGCCATCCCCAAATTTCTGTAATTTTGTCCTGGTGTTCAGTAGCACACCAGGCCCTATGATAGCCATCCCCTATCTATCTTATGTTTCCCTGGTGTCTAGTGGCACCCCCTCCCTCTGATCACCATCCTCATATTAATTTTAGAAATATGAGTTGTAATAAACAAAACTGTCACTCTTTTTTCCTTGAAACCTGTTAAAAGAATCAGGCTAGAGCATCTAACATTCGGTTTCTTGGATTGCCAGAGGGGATCGAAGGGGATCACCCCTCATGTTCTTACAGGACTGGCTAAATGAAAAACTGGTTCCAGAAGGGCAGAGCATAAAGTTTGGATTGCAAAAAGCTTACTGAATCACACCAAGGGGCCTCCAAGCTGACAGCGATACCTCTCGCACCTTGCTTCTTGTCACCGATGGTGTGGGCACTAGAGACAAAATTCTTAGTCTGGCAAGGAAGGCTGGCCCTCTTTATCAGGATGATCACCCCATCTTTCTGTTCCCAGATATAAGTTATGGGACTTGCATGAGACGCAAGAAGATTGATGGGGTTCAGAAGTGTCTGAGGGACGCTTAGATTCCCCACGCGGTGTTATTTCCTGCCCGGCTGCGAGTAGTACACGATGGGAAGGTATGGGTCTTTTCTGACCCAACCGAAGCAGGCAAGTGGGTTTCATGATTTGTCACCAAGCTTTGGAATAACGACGAAAGCTACTCTGAACTTCTCGACAGAGACTGAGGGATATTAAACTGAGATTGGTGATTGTTCTTTTCTATAACTGGATATGGGGCTTGTTACTCCAATTTATTTACTGCAAGTAATGTTATAGCAGTTATGATTTGGGGCTAATCCCTAACCTTATGGCGAGTTTGCTGCCTAAGATATTTAATTTAGTATATTCTTAATTTGTAGGTATAAGGTATGACGCCATCAGTCCCATTGTGTGACAAGATAGTTCGGACTTTACATTTGGACTTTAGCTTTATATTGAAAGAGTCATACCGCTCATGGGCTTATTTGTACAGCATAATAATATGTTTACTTATTTAGTTAACTGGTTTAGCGATCCCTCCAGATGTGGTGTCAAAATATTAGAGATGCATCTATCCTGTATTAAGGAGATTATTCCATCTCCCTAAGGTTATTGTAAAGCTATATGGACTGTCTCAAATATGGATTGTATGTGTTCAATAACATATGAAAACAATAAACTTAAAGTTAAAAAAAGAAACCTGTTAAAAAGAAAAAGGTCCCTCACTGATCTGACCTCTGTCACCCCAGCCTCCCACCCTACAATTGACATCCCCATTTTATATGTAATGTTTCAGTGGTGTCTAATGACACCCTTCCACCCTCCAGCTGATGTCCCTGTATTTGTATAAGGTTTCTCTAGTGTCTAGTGAAACCCCCACCCTCCAACTGCCATCCCTGTATTAATTTAATGTTTCCCTGGTGTCTAGTGGCACCCCCTACCCTCTGATCACCAGCCCCGTACCTGAATAATTCCCCATATTTATGTACTTTTCCCTGGTGTCTACTGGTACTCCCCCTGCCCTCCAATCCCCATCACCATATTTATGTAATTTTTCCTGGTGTCCAGTGCCACCACCTGCCCTCTGATCCCTGTTTCCCTATATGTTTCCCTGGTGTCTAGTAGCACCCCAAACCTCCGATCACTGTCCTGTGAGCTGTAATAAAGAAAACTGTCCTTTAGCATTTTCTGTCTTTAAACCTGTAAAAAAGAAAATAGGCCCTCACCAATCTGACCCTTGCCACCCCGACCTCCTTCTCAGCACTAACCACCCCACACTCCCAGTACACCCCCATACATCCTCACGCACATGAACAGGTCACAGAGAAAAGATCCATTCTCTGATTGAAATCTCATCTTGATGCTGGAACCAGCTAATGCAGTATGAGAAACAAGGTAAATATGGTTCATGGCAGAGACTGACTTTGACATTGTCACCATTGCTGAGTCATGGTACAGTGAGGAACATGAATGGGATATAGCCATACCGGGTTATACTCCCTTCAGGAAGAACATAGTGGTAAGAAAGGGGGAGGAGTGGTTCTTTACATGAGGGATAGCTTAAAGCAACAGAGGTACAGTGAATACAGGGAGGGGCGGAGATACTGTGAGTCACACTGGAGAAGGAGACTGGAGCAGATATTAACATTGGAGTGATCTACAAATCTCCAGAGCAGGGGAAAGAGATAGATAAAGCTCTGATGGATGACATCCAAAAGACGGCAATGAAGGGGGAAATGCTGCTGTTGGGGGACTTCAATCTACCATATATAGACTGGAGCAACCCAGCTGCAGCTTCTGCTAGGAGCATGGACATCTTGGACTCCCTGCAGGGTGCGTTCCTCAAGCAAGTAGTAGGAGACCCTACTCATGAGGGAGCAATGTTGGACCTTGTGCTCACTAATGGGGACAGTGTTGCAGACCTCATGGTGGGTGACCACCTGGGAACCAGTGACCACCATACGGTGTTGCTCAATATAAGAACTGTGGCAAAATCAAACCACATAATGGCAAGGATCCTAAACGTGAAGAGGTTTGACTTTACAAAGATAGTGAAATGCCTCAGAGTTTATTTTTGCCCACTGTTCCTCCACCCTGTCAGCGTGGCTCGGTTGGTAGCACATCCGCCTCTGGACCAGAAGGTCGTGGGTTCTCATCCCACACTGGGATTGGACTTGCACCTAAAAATCACTGGCATCCGAGTGCAGTATTAGGAGGTGCTGTACTGCTGGGGTGTGCCATCCTTCGGATGAGATGTTAAACCGAGGTCCCTTCTGCCCATCCTGGTGTTGTCCTGGTGCGTGTCCAGGTGGAAGTAAAAGAACCCAGGGCACTCTTTGCAAAGAGTAGGGTACATTCCCGGTGTCCTGGCCAACATTCCCCTTCCCATAATTTGGTTCATACGATTATCCAGGCTGTGTGTGGGTGATGATGTGTGATATGGCCACCACCACACATTCAGTCACTTCACTACCAGTCTAGCATTGCTTGTAAAGAGCTTTGGATGTATGAAAAGTGCTATATAAATGCTGATTCTCCTTCTTCTCTCTCCTTCTCTCTCTCTCTCTCTCTCCTACCCATTCTCTTCGAAAATTGAGAATGTCATCCCTGCATTAATGAGTTTCTTGTAACAGGGCAACACTTGGTTAGAGCTTCTTAAGATGCCTTAAAATCACATAACATTTACTCTTTTCTTGGGCAACCTTAACATTCCAAGAAACAAGTCTATAATTATGCATCATGGATACAATATATGTGGGTCATATAGAGCCAAGTAACATATAAGCACCTAAAACACAGTAAAACAAAACCCCATACAAACATACAAAATTTGCCAGCAGATAAAGGCCTAGAGGTCTATCAAGCCTGCTCGAATGTGCAGCTAGCACCCCTTATTCTGCAGTTGCCCCTCCCTTCCACCCTTCCCCTTAAATTGACCCTCCCCCTTGTCCTGTCCCATCCCCTTTTGAAGCAGTCCACTGTTCTACTGGATACCACTTCTGCAGGTAACGCATTCCACCCAGCCACCACCCTGTCTGTAAAAAAGTGTATCTTCATCTCCCTCCTGAACCTTCCTCCCTCCAGTCTCATATCATGGCCCGTGGTGTCCCTTCCCTCCCTTACTTTAAACAGCCCCTCTGTACCTGTCTTGCTTATTCCTTTCATGTACTTAAAGGTTTCAATCATGTCCCCCCGTCCCTCCTCTCCTCCAGTGAGTACATGTTCAACTCCCTTAGCCTCCTCTCATATAAGTCCCCCAGCCCCTTGATCATCTTTGTCACCCTGTGCTGCATCCCCTCCAGTAACTTAATGTCCCTCTTCAGATACAGGCACCACTACTGTATGCAGTACTCCAGGTGCGGTCTAACTAATGACCTATACAGTGGCAGAATCACCTCCTCCCTCCTCAAGGATATACCCCTTGCAATACAGCCCAGCATTTTGTTGGCCTTTGCAGCTGCCTTCCTACATTGTGCTGAGTTGTTCATTGACCCTTTAATGAGCACCCCCAGACCCTTCTCCTCCTCTGTCTGGGCTAGCTTCACTCCCCCAAGCTGGTAAATCCTCCTTGGGTTCTTCATCCCAAATTGCAGCACCTTGCACTTTTTGGCATTAAACCCCAGTTGCCAGGTGTCTGACCAGGTTTCAAGCTTTTCCAGATCATCCTGCAACCCCTGCCATCCCCTTAGGTCATCCACTACTGCTCCTACCTTGGTATCACCCATGATGTGCTCTGGGCCCCCCACCACCCTCCACCAACACAGCCCCAACAATACAGATATCCCCCAACTCATTACAACTATATACAGACCCAACCCCCCCCAAAAAAAACACAAAACAAAAAACAACCTCTCCCAACAGAGAACCCCAGTTCCAAATTACAGAACCCAATAAACAATCCCTGAAACCAAAACCAGATCCCCAGTCCCAAGGACCAACCTTCCACAGTATTCTTGCGCATGATGTGTGCACTGATCCTGCACAGAACCTCCCCACCCCCTCCACCCTGCCTGCATGCGTAAAGTACACAGCTTATATGAAAGCCAAACCATTCCCAAAGACCCACATCAAATACATTTTATAGCCCCCAACAATAGCAAAAGGTAAACAATAAACTAACAATATAAAAACATGCAATCCCCACTTCAGCAATCCTGTGAGGAGGACAGAAAGATGAATTAATGTCTGTGTCACAAATATGGGAAGAACCCAAAACTAAGAAGAAAAAGGGCAAAGTCCACATTCTGAGAGGAACCCCCAGAAAATAAAGTCCCAAACTTTAGTCCTCCTGAAAGGTATATATAAAAGGGACTGGAGGTGGCCAGGGAAGGTCAAATCATCCAAGTAAGAGCTGTTCCTCAAGCAACCAGAATACAGGAGCTTGGGGGAAGCAAGGTGACCACAGAAACATTTGTTCAATAGTTTTGAACACCCACACAACTCCTTCACCTTCGGCCACAGCAAACATTAACACCACAAAGACATAAGGTGTCAACTCCAGTAAGCTGACTGAGAATGCCTCCCTTCTTTACACCGACCAACCAGATAGTGAGCAGAGATGCCACATAATGCAGACAAAAGTCTTCTCACTGGTCAACATGAAAATTAGAAGCAGAGGTCAGGAGTCCCAAAAATCACAGGCCAGTGTGTCCGTAGATATGCTGCAGATCTAAAGAGAAATGGGAACAGCCAAAAATAGAGTTCTCCAGCCACAGCTCAGAGGAGGAATTCAGTCATCTGAGTAAGCAGTAGAGCCCCCCAATGCCATCAAATGCTCCATTACAAGAGTTGGGCAGACAGCAAAGAAGTCCAGACATGGCACGGGATCCCTCAAGCCCCCAAACACCCCTCTGGCTGCAATCAGTCCCACAGAAATAGAAACTCCAAAAACATGTAAAAACTCAGTCATCTGGGAGCAGACCCTTCCAAGTCTTGATAACTTCACTTAAATCAGGGCATATGTGCTTAAGGTGCACTGACGCTTGCTCTGGTGTATCCAGAGAGTGCCATTGATCATCATGTTGAACTTGCAAGGATAGTGGGATAGTGGACCCTGAAGAGGTGACCTGTGGCAATCAGCTTGGTCACAAAGGGATAGTAGGTTGCCCGTTCAAAGTGCACAGACTGGGGCAGATCTTGAGCAACATGAACCTTATGCCCTTCCCACAAAATATCTTTAATTTCTCACAGCTTTTGGAGGATGTGAGTTTTGTCTAAATACTGTAGTTCAACAACTTGAAGATCAGCAGTCTGGGGGGAGCATCTGGGGGGGCTTAGGGTGAAGCGAGTGATGGTCCCTCTCCACTACATAAACTGCTCCATTCAGAGAGGGACCCACCAGCTTCTCACAAAATTGTTGTACAAATCTGATGGCATCAGTACCCTCTTCCTTCTCAGGCAGGCCAAAAATAATTATGTTGGTGCACCAGCTGTGCCCTTCTAAGTCTTCCAGCTGGTCTTCTGCCTTGTGGAGCCTTTGCTCTAGTGAGACAGCTTCCAGTTCCAATTTAGTATGCCAGTCATCCAAGGACAAAATTCAGGCCTCTGAATCTGATACCCAGGTAGATAAGTAGTCCATGGAGGTTCGTAGGCTCTGGAGCTTGCCAGTGAGCGTGAGTAGTGCGTCCTAAACAGGACCCATTTCCTCTAGGTATTTCTCTTCTGTGAGCATGGAGCCCAGCTGTGGGTCTTTCATTGTCAATGTGGCCTGTGGCTTAGACTGCTTTGTGAACTTCTTCCTCTCAGACATCGGTGGTGGGGCATGCCACAGCAGGGGATTCTTCATTTCCACGGAGCTGACAATGAAGGGATTCCCAAATGGTAAGAACTCATTTGGAACAGAATTGAAAATGAAAAAATAACTAAAAAACAAGAAAATAAGTTATAAGCAGGAGAGAGGGAGCTCTCAGGTGCTGTTGCTCTGCAGGCAGCCATCATATGACCCCCAACAACACAGTCTAACTTAACATCATACAGCGGGGGAAGAGAAGACTATTGCATCATGAGTGGTTTAACTATTTCAGGGTGTTCCTAATGTTCTGGAAGTATGCAATAAGAAAAAAATCAAGGATTTGAACAAAATTAATGTTGGATATAATTACATCATTAGCAAACATTTCAGGTCTACTGAGGTAGGAAGCAGATAAAACAATCAGCAACATCAATGTCTTTTGGAGAAGATATGCTATCATAAAATGTGGGTTTTCTACTAGACATAATGTTATGCAGAAAGGGGTTGACAGTGTCCCATTAACTGCAGACAGAAATTCATATACAATGAGCAGCACCAGTTAAAGTACAGAAAGTAGTAATGGTGCAACAGTTAAAAATATATATTATTTTACTGGATTTACTGGATAAAATTAGGACAGAAGAAGGCACAGGGCCTATCTAGATTGTTCTCCCACAACAGTGGGATATTAATCATATTTCTGGGCTAGTAACCAGAGATCAAGCCTAGTTTTAAAGGTATCAAAATTTACTGCCTCTACAATAGTTGGTGGTAAAGAATTCCAAGATTTTGCCGCCCTTATATTGAAAAAATTATTATATTTTTTGTTATTGGCCCACTCCACTTTTAATTGCTTAGTATGTAATCTTCCCACAGTTCTTTTGTCAGCATATGCTAGTCCACATATGTTAAACATCGTGGAATTATGAACTAACCTATACATTAGAAGTAAATCTCCCCTTTCTTTTCTCAGCGTTAGTGGATAAAGACTTGTCTGTTGTAGCCTAGTCTCATAACATTTATTTTTCAGTCTAGGAATGGATTTAATTAATCTTCTTTGTACTTGTTCAAGACGATTTATGACATTTCTTTAAATAAGGACTCCAAAAGGGAGAACTATAATCCAAGTGGGGTCTAACGTATGCTCTATACAACGGTATTAAATTGTGTTCTGATTTACTAATAAATGTTTTTTTGAATTGTCTCATTACAATATTGGCAGATCTAACCACTTTACTGCAATGATCACCTGATGACAGTTTGTTGTTAACTAGGATTCCAAGATCTCTTTAACAGCTTGATGATTCCAATAGCTGCTTATTTAGATAGTAATTATGAAATGGATTATTCCTACCAAAATGCAAAATCTTACATTTGTTGATGTTAAATAGCATTAAGTTTTTATTAGCCCATTGTTTTATGGTATACAAATCTTGTTCTAGCAATTAAAAATTTTCTGGGTGTCAACTCTTCCACCAACTTTTGTATCATCAGCAAATTTTGATAAATAGTTGTTAGATTTTATAACCATATCGTGAATAAAAAAGTTAAACAGAACCGGCCCCAAAACGGATCCCTGTGGGACCCCACTTGCGACAACTCCAGAAGCTGATAGAACTCCATTTATTCTAACCAATTGGGTGCAACTGGACAACCATTCTGATATCCAATTTACTAGTCGAAATGGGATTTTAAAATTATGTAATTTGTCTGTTAGTAAGGAATGTGATATACAGTCAAAAGCTTTACTAAAATCTAACAGCAATACATCAGTATATACATTACTATCCAATAGTTTAGTAATATGTTGGTAAAATGATATGATATTTGTTGTACATGAAAAACCTGATTTGAATCCATGCTGAGACAAATCATAAATATTCATTTTTTCCAGTGCATTTTCTAATCTACATTTAATTAATCATTCCATGGTTTTTCCCAGAATGGAGGTCAAACTAATTGGGTGATAGTTTTGGACATTGGACTTTAACCCTTTTTTGTAAATAGGTGTAACCAAAGCAGTACGTCAAGCATCAGATATTTTACAATCTAATAATGATTTATTGAATAGTATTTAAAGAGGGATAATAATTGAATCTAGTGTTTCAAGAAGAAGTATGGTGTTAATATTATCAGGTCCCGAACTAGTAGATCTTTTAATCTTAGATAGTGAGTTTTTTATTTTTTTTAACTGAAATAACGGAATTCAAGAATCATTACTGTTGGTGTTAATTACAAGATTTCTTAATTGATCAAAAACTGAACAGAAATACCTATTGAAATAGTCTGCCATATTTTTATCTGAGGTTATAGTAATCCCGTCATTACAGGGATGTCCTATATTTCTGTTATTAAATCTATTTCCATTAATATAAGAGAATAAGGATTTCTGGTTAGTTTTTGAATGTGCCAAATTGAACTCTAATTTTAATTTAGCAGATTTGATTGACTTTTTTTAGTGTAGCCAAAACAGTTTTGTATTTGTCTCGCAAGGATGAACTAGGATTTGATTTTAATTTCTTGAATAAATGTTCCTTGATTTTAATTTGTTTGTTAATAGTGTTATTAAACCAGACAGGAATGTTACCTTTTTATTGCATTTTGACTTTAAAGGAATATATTTATCCTCTAGAGAATGAATAATATTTATTAAACATGTATACATTTCATTTACTCCTTTATCTTTGAATAATTTGGATCAATCAATTCTTGTTAATTCCTGATTGATCCTAGTAAAATTTGCTTTGTTGTAATTCCTACATTGGAAGTTATTATTAATTTTGAGAGTTTGTAAGTAAGTACTAACAAATATGGAATTGTGATCACTGTTGCCAATAGGTGCCATAATATTAGTCCCTGAGATATTAAAACCTTCATTTACAATTAAAAGGTCCAGAATATTATTGCCACTTGTAGGCTGATTTACCAATTGGTCCAAACCTAGATCAGTAATTGTGTTTATAAATAACCTATCATGGTTATTATTACTTATGTTCAGGTTCCAGTCTATACCAGACATATTAAAATCCCCAAAAATTAGAATATCATTTTCCTGGGATAATTCCAATATTAAATTTAATAATTCTGTAGTATATTAGATATCTGCTGAGGGTGGTCTATAGCACACCCCTATATTAACTTTGGGATGATCAATTGGTTGAATGGAAATCCATACTGATTCAGTCAAGGTGGTTGATGATATTTCATACCCGGTAATATCTTCTCTAACAAAGAGACATACACCACCACCTTTGCTGTCTGTTCTGTCCTTATGATAGAGTTTATAATTTGGAATATTTCTAGTCCAAAGTGAAGATTGATCCCACTGAGTTTCAGTAATGGCAATTATACTTAAGTCCAGTTGGATACATTTTGCTGTAAGCTCTGCCATTTTTAAGGAATTAAGAGATCTTGCATTAAAGGACAGAACGTTAAGTGTTTTCCCAGTACTGACATTAATTTTTGTGTTAAGAGAATTTTGAATACTCCAATTCTCCCCCAATTTATTTAGTTTAAATGTTTGTTAATAACAGTACCTATTGTTTTGCCCAATGAGACACTTCCCCTCCTACTCAGGTGCAATCCATCCCAACTAAAGAGGGATTCCCTACCATCAAAGTTCTCCCAGTGTGGGATGCAGCATATGCCTTTTTTAAAACACCATTTTCTCAACCATTCATTAATTTCCTTAATTTGACAAGTTATATTATCAGTTGCCCTGGGAACTGGTAGTATTTCTGAAAAACATATGGTACATCCCCTCTCTACAAGTAAGTTGTTTAGAGCCACAAAGTCTTTTTTGATCTGTAGGGAACTGCTTCAATTTATATCATTGGTTCCTACATGGATAATAACTAAGGGGTTATTCCCAGCATCCATAAGTATATCATTGACCATTTTGATAATATCAGAGATCTTTGCTCCCCTAAAACTGGAGCATGTTCTTGTAGCTTTGTCTGGATTGCAAATTGCCCTGTCCAAGTGTTTAATATTAGAGTCCCCTAATACATAGACTTGACATGTAGAATCCTGAAAATTTGACTCAGTAATGTCCATAGAAGGGGCAAAAGTCCTAGTGACAGTGGGGGATAGATCTAGTATATGATGGGCATTGATTAAGGAGCCTGAACACTCATTTAATGATGACGTAGAATTTATATTTGATTGAGATGAAGAATTGTCTTTTACTATTTTTGGAGTTTCTGTACTAGCTGACATCAGATTAGGCCTACATTTAGAATTTGTAAAAAAACCTATTATTTCACTAATAGATGGTTGTGAACCTGAATCAATAAGCGTGGTGTTTAGAATTTCATTTTCCCTTGTTAACATGTGATAACCTAAGTGGTCTAGGTTATTTTCAATTAGGCAATTATTGTCAGATAGATTAGAAAGTGCTGAAAAAGAATTAAGGATAGGTAAACAAAATTGGTCAGCTCTTCACCCTTTTTTGCAAGCCCTTGCACTGGTTACCACTGACCATTCAGAATCATCCTCTCTATTTCTTTTCTTATTTATCAAATTAATGGTATTTGCTTCCGTTATCACATTTTTGGTAGTTATTAAGTTACTTCCAGTGTTACTGTTATAACATGCATCTTTAATCGGGGTTATGTTCAAGGGTAAGCAGGCGGATGAGTAAAAGGATATCATATTACCCATAGTTTCAGTTGTAGGGGAGGGGCTGTGTAGTGCTTTAAAACATTCACACATAGTAAGTTGGCTTTCTTCTATCTATCTATTGTAATCTAACTGAAAACATTTCAATATCTTCTAGTAGCCATTTATTATCAAGGCATTTTTTACATGTATAATCTTTTGTTGAATTCATTGTAGATTTTAATAAAAGATACATATTGCATGACTTACATATAGTTCCCAGTTCACCATCCAGAGTCATAATAGTGGGACAATCACTCCCTGGTTGTGTGCTAGTATTTGTTGCTACCATGAAATTTAAAGAATCCATGCTAGAATTTGCCACTCAAATTTACCAAAATTGCAATGAAAGAAAGTTTTTGGGATAAAGTAAAGTAACCTCACCTAACCCTTTACACCTCCAAACACCACCAAACACGTTAAACATGCACGGACGTACATGTCTTTGCGCGCATCTTTGAACGTGTCACCACGCGCTCGCCCTGCTCATGCTTGCCCTGCTCACCGCAGAGTGCTTTATATAGCTCCATTTCCCCGGAAGTGCCAAACAGCTGATGGAGCTTGAAATGTAGTGGTGAGAAAGTGCTACAACCACAGGCTGTAGTGAGTACTGTAAGCACCAAAGAGCAGTCAGTGAATTAAAAAAGTAAAGTAAAAATTAGCCACCGAGATTAAAAGGCAATTTGTGGCAATAACAGGCAATTTCACCACATGCTAATTTATATACAGTGAGTACCAGCAATTTGTATTACAAGCAGAAGAAACAATGGAAACAATTAAAATGAATATTATTGGTCCAGAGAGATGAGAGTAAAGATTATGTGTAATAGCAAACATGAGTAGTGTGGGCTTGAAGTAAGGTCTTCAAGGAGGATGAGGCAGAAGCAGTCTGGATGGAGGGGAGAAATAAAGTAGAGGAAGCCTATGAGAGAATACAGACTAATCGGCAGAGGTTTTAGCCAGTGTAACAGAACAGGTGTAGGAGTCAGCAGCATGGAATGAAATAGGAGGGTAGGTGACAGCAGCATGAGAGAGAGGAGAGATAATGGGGGAAGGAGCCAAACCAAAAAAAACACAGATATGAGGGAGGTAAAGGGAGACAGGCAATGACCTTCAAGGGTGGAAAAAGAGAGGGAAATGTAGAAGGAATACTGATAGGTACGTAAAGGCAGCCCTGTGCAAAGCTCTAGAAAGAATGAAATTGGCGGGGGGGGGTGTAGTCTGGCAGAGGAGGATTTTGAGGCACCATTAAAGACCCCCCATACCCAAAATCAAAGGCAGGGAGGGTAATTTTTAAGAAAGTGCAAGCCTGTAGGGAGAGGGATGCAGGCAAGTAAAGTGCCCCTAACTTGAGAAGAAACTTGACAAGCAATAGTGTCAATGAGGACTGAGAAGTGAACGTGTTAGTCAAGCTACAGACCAAGGTTCTTAAGAAAAGGGGACAGCATTTAGTTGAGAGCCTTCTCGGGTTGTTGAGACAAGAGGTTTGGATGCCAGCTAGCTGTTCCCAAGAGCCAGCTGTCATGGAAACTGTCATTTTAACATTTAGAATGAGTTGGTTGTTACCGAACAAGTACTCAATATTATTGAAGTCATGCTGAAGCTACACTACCAACTTTGAGGCAGAAGGGCCAAATAAAAACAAGACTGCATCATCCACATACAACTGAATATTACTGGAGGTACTGGCCTTAGGAAGGTTATTTAGGTAAATCCAGAATACTGAAGATGAATAAGGACAAGGATATGACATTGCAGAGCTGCAGACTCAGTAGAAAGGGGAACAAGACTTCCCCAACTGAGATGGACTTGGACCTGCCCCACAGGTACCAACAGAACCAACTGCCACCTAGGGTAGTTAGACCAGCTCCAGTTTGTCTAGCAGAAGAGAGTGGGAGACAGTGTCAAAAGGCTTTACAGGATCGACAAACATAGTGAGGGGAATATGATCCTGATCCACCCCTTTAAGGACGGAGTCAGAAAGATGTACTGTAATAGGGAGGTGGTAATGCAGAGTTATTTACAGAAGCTACAGTAGACTGGTAAGGACTTATAAAAGTGAGGAATCAAGGAATTGGGATGTGAGATAGAGCAAGACTTCTTGGAACTTACTGAGGACAGGATGGAGGAAAATTGGGTAGCAGTTGCCTTGAACAGAAGTGTCACCAATCTTACGCAGTGGGATACCCATAGCCTTCTTCCAAGCTTCAGAAACTGTACCTAGGTGTAGTAAGAGGTTAAAGCTGTCCCAACCCAAAATTCCTCAAATGGTCAGTGCTCAGCCTCTCACTGAGGCTAGTTTACACACTGTGCAACTTACTGCCAAACACAGTTTGAATTCCATAGAAACATAGAAGTTGATGTCAAATAAGGACTGCAGGGCCCATCCGGTCTGCTCATTTCTTTTTCTACCTCATGAATGTGCCATCGGCCTTTACTCTGTCAATGGCCTATCTATTCATACTCATCTGTATTGCTCCCTTATGCCTATCCCATGCCTGTTTGAAGACCTGCACTGTATAAATATCCACCACTTCCTGAGGTAGGCCATTCCATGCATCCACCACCCTTTCTGTGAAAAATAACTTCCTCACATTACCCCTTAATTGACCTCCCTCTAATCTCATGCTGTGTCCTCTTGTCCTGCTATTTTTCTTAAATTGAAACATGTTAGACTATTTCACCTTGTTAATGCCCTTAAGGTGTTTGAATGTTTCGATCATATCACCTCTTTCCCTTCTTTGCTCTAGGGTATACATATTGAGCTCTGTTAATTTGTCCTCATATGTTTTCTGATGCAGTCCCTGCACCATTTTGGTTGCCCTTCTCTGGACTGCCTCAATTTGGTTAATGTCCTTGTGAAGGTGTGGCCTCCAGTACTGCACACAGTACTTCAGATGGGGTCTAACCAGTGTCTTGTAAAGAGAGATTATTACCTCCCTCTTCTGACTTGTGATACCCCTACTAATACACCCCAACATCCCCCTATCCTTACCTATTGCTTAAGTAGTCTGTTTGGATAATTTCAGGTCATCGAGATGATGATGCCCAATTCTCTTTCTTCCCTTGTGACTGCCAGCAACTCCCCTCCTAAATTATAGGTGGCATTAGGGTTTCTCTTCCCTATGTGTATGATCTTGCACTTCTTTGCATTAAACCCCAGTTGCCACTCTTCCAGCCATTTTGCTAGTTTATCCAGATCTCTTCTCATTCTGCCCATCCCATCTGGATTATCTACTCTGTTGCAGATCTTGGTGTCATCTGCAAACAGACAAACCTTATCCTCCAGTCCCTCTGCAATGTCACTAATGAAGATATTGAAGAGGACTGGCCCCAGAACTGATCCTTGAGGTACCCCACTTGTGACTTGCATCTCTTCTGACTGTATACCATTTACCACCACTCTCTGTTTTCTGCCCATCAACCAGTTTGCCACCCAGTTGACCAACTTCTGACCCAACCCAAACCTACCCAGCTTATCAATCAATCTTCTATTTGGAACAGTATTGAAAGCTTTGCTGAAGTCAAGGTAGGTGACATCAACTGCTCCCTCTTGGTCCACCACTGTGGTTACCCAGTCGAAGAAATCTATGAGATTAGTTTGACAGGACCATTTCTTTTGTAAACCTATGCTGTCTTGGATCCTGTGCTCCTATGGATTCCAGGTGTTGCACTATCCTTTCCTTAAGGAGTGCCTCCATAATCTTGCCCACTATTGAGGTAAGACTGACTGGTCTGTAGTTCGCTGCCTCCTCCCTGCTACCACTCTTGTGGAGCTGGATCACATAAGCCCTTTTCCAGTCTTCTGGGACCTCTGCTGTGCTCAGAGACACTCTAAACAGTTCTGATAATGGCTCTGCTAGTTCCACCCTTAGCTCCTTTTATACCCTGGGATGTATGCCATCAGGTCCCATTGCCTTGTCCACCCTGAGCTAATCGAGCTTTTGTAGGACCCTTTCTTTTGTGAAGGGACTAGTGCACAGCACCCTCCCCCCCCATGTCAATCATGCTGAGCTGTGGGCTATGCCCTACCTTCTCTTCAGTAAATACTGAGCAGAAGTATCTATTTAGGATAAATGCTTTTACATGGTCCTCTTCCTCACATGCCCCCTTATCCCCTTTGATCTTAGCAATACCCCCTCTGACATTCCTCCTTTCACTAATGTATCTATAGAAAGTCTTGTCACCTTCTTTTACTGTTTGTGCTAGTGTTTCTCAGTTTGAGCCTTTGCCTGCCTTACTGCCTTCCCTGCTTCCCTTACGGAAGTTTGTTATTCCTCTCAATCTTCATCTTGCTGTGTTCCCTTACATTTCCTGAAGGCCAGCCTTTTGGCTCTGACCTTTTCTGCTACTGTTTTTGAGAACCAAAGTGGTTTCCTTGTTCTTTCGCACTTCCTTTTCTGTCTAACACAATGGGATGTTGCAGCAAGTATTGCATCCTAAATGCTTGCTCACTTTTTCTGTACCTACCTCCATATGGTGCTGGATCAAAGTGTGGCACACCTAGACACTCAATTCCACTAAGACAAATAATTAAAATGCTCAGACTACCTTTACAAGCAGGTCACTTACTTCATTCACATTCAACAGCATACATCCTCACTCTCACAGAAAACAAACTTCCTTGGTTGTAAAATACAAATACAAAGAATCAGAACAGGTAGAGCTTTCACCTTGCCACAAGAGATGGAAGTAAGCACGCGCTGGCTAAGCATGCCCACATGTTGCGGATGTTTCACACAACATCTCCATCAGAGCTCATAGGTTAAACTTCATAGGATAAAAAGGTATTTGTATTAATTGATTTTTCCCTTTCCCCAGGGGGCACCTGGAAATGTGCTCTATAGCTCAATGTGCATTCCAAGCTAACTCTTCTAAATAAATCAACCTACTGCCTTGACTACTGCAACACCCTGTACCTAGGGCTACCAGTGGTTGATATCTGCTGCTTACAGCTGGTGGAGAATGTGATGGCCAGGCTGTTGACTAGCTTATCAGGATCTTGTCATGTCATGCCTGTGCTCCATGGCCTGCACTGGCTGCCAGTACAGTGGCAGATCACCTTCAAGGTTTGGTTACTGACCTATAATGCCCTACATGGATGAGGACCTCAGCACTTGCAAGATTTTCTTTGCCCCATTGCCCCCTCCACTCAGTCCATTCCTCCAATGAGGGATTGCTAGAGGTTCCCAGGGTCTGACTTAAGACCTCAGGGGCCTGTTCTTTTGCTTTTATGGCTCTCACCCTGTGGACCTCTCTACCTCATTCGATTAGAGAGTGCCTGATCATCGAGAGCTTTAAATCTGCTCTCAAAACTTACCTGTTTGGAATGGCTTTTTTGACTTTGATTAATTGGGTTGTCTTAATAAATCAAGAATTTTTAACCATATAGCCTAGAGGTTAGAGTAATGAGCTATGAATGAGCTTGCTACATCCAGCAGACCAGACCTTGGTTTGATTCACACAACCTCCACTTCCATACTGTGTGACTCTGAGCAAGTCACTTAACCACCCAGTGCTCCCAGGTCACCCCTGAAAACAGGCATTTGTGCCTAGTGGGCCTTACCCAGTTACCAAAGACTAAAATAAAAATACAAATAAATAATATGTCTGTATTTATATTACTGTTTTTATGGATTATTTATTTGTACATGTGCTTTGATCTTATTGGAATTGAGCTTTTTAAAATTAAATGATTGATTGATAAACAGATAAAATAAAAGCAAAATGCTAGTTAAACAGCACAGATATTTTTTGAAATAGCAGATCACAGGTCAGATTACATCTTGAGTATACAGCACTGTCTAGTTCAGGCCCCCAGAGATATATATACTCACTGCAAAGAAAAAATGGTTAATGTACTAGTTAGGGTTAAACCAACAAAAGTAGGAAAATGTGGCATTAGGGTTTCCAACCCTAACACCCCAATTCCCACCCTGCAGGCAGCAACAGGAAAAACCATTACAGTTTGAATTCTCCTACATCTTCGCAAATCAGGTGGGAGGTGTGCCTCTGGGTTATCAGCTTTAATGCTCACCCCATTCCATTACATAAAAAGCTGAGATTTGTAGAGTACATGAGAATGGGGTGAGCATTGGGTTGACAAACCTGAGGCACACCCCACACCTGATTTGTGAAGCTGCAGAAGTACTTCAGGACATGAAGTGTGAGGTGATATTTTCAGAAATCCTGCCAGTTCTAAGGGCAGGATTAAGGAAAAATACAAAAATAAAAAAACATATATAATTACCTAAGAAAATGAACATTAAAAGAGGGGATCACCTGCCTTTATCATTGGGAGGTGTTCAGTCAAAATTTAAGGTTTTATAGTCACAATAGCTTACACCTAAATAAGTTACATTTATAAACATTTAAACTAGTGACTGGGGGGATCCGAGGTGAGGCAATACTCACACAAACAAGAAACGCAACAGGGAAACATAGGATGGAAAAGGCCAAAAAGAAGAAGTATGGGTTCCAAATATCTTCACTAAATGTCAGGAACTTAAACATTATAAAAAAGTCAGAACTCAAGTTGCTTTTGGCAAAAGGAAAACATAGACATATGTGCTATATCTGAGATGTGGTGGGACAAACAAACCACATGGAAGAGAGATACTGTATACCAGGATGTACATTGTTCAATAGGAACATGGTTGAAAAGAAAGAAGAGAAGATGGCATTCTATAGTATGTCAAAAGCGATACTGAATGTTCAGTATCTAGTATGACTAATACAAAATCAAACCACGAATCACACTGGATAAAGGTTTATGGACCTAATAAAAAATTGTATTTAGGGGTATATTGTAGGCTCCCATCATATCAGCTTATGAAGATTCTAGAATCAGCCAAAAAACTGAGGAAATGGCTATTAAGGGAGATAACAGCATTATGAGAGACTTCAATTTCCCAAATATAGGCAGTATTGCCTAGAGGTTAGAATAACAAACTGTGAATGAGCTTGGTACATCCAGCAGACCTGGGTTTGATTCCCACAACCTCCACTTGCACATTGTGTGACTTTCAGCAAGTCATTTAATCTCCTCAGTGTTCCTGGGTCACCCCTGAAAACATTGCACTTGTGTCCAGTGGGCCTTACCCAGTTACCAAAGAAAAAAGAAAATATTGACTGGCCCAGTATGACACCAAAAACAAATGCAGAAAAGGAGTTTATAAATACACTTTTGGAGGCTGGTTTACATCTGCTAGTTTTTAAACCCACAAGGGGTGATAATACATTGAATCTCATAGTAGCTAACATTCCAGATTTAGTCAAAAATATAATTATACAAGAAACTCTAGGTAATGGAGATCACAACATGACTGATTTTTCTATCAAGTCTAATATTAGAAAGGACATAGGGAAGACTATTATTAAGGACTATTATAAAGTTAATTTCCATAAAATGAAGAAAAAACTAAAGAAATGGTAAGGGCAAAAGACATTCCAAATTAAAGGAGTGGATGAAATATGGACTATATTAAAAAGTAAGCTATAAGATTCAGAAAATGAATATGTACTGTACCTAATAGGTGCATGCACAACAAGAAGGGCAAAATACCAACGTGGTGCACACAGGAAATACTGAAATCTGGAAACCGAAAATGGCTTTTAAGTCATTGAAAATAAATCAGAATGACTATGCTATATCTGACTATACATCAGAACTCAAAAAAGTAATAAAAATAATTAAAATATAAAGGCAGAAAATGGAATTCCGTATCTTACATACGAAAGATAATGGCAAGAGTTTTTATGTGTACATAAATAGTATGAGAGCTTCAGGACATTCATACATCCAATAAACATAAAGGGGGATGAAATTAAGCAACCACTTGAAATGGCAAATACTTTCAATGAATACTTCTGTACTGTAACTAGTAATGGCACATTAGTAAATAAGATTAGTGAACAATTCAAAGCACCTTGTTAATCAAACATTTAACCCATCAGAGGTTTTAAAACTGCTATCACAGTTAAAGCCTAATAAATCTTTGAGACCAGGTATGCTGCATCTAAAATTGTTTAAAGCTTAGGGAGATCATTGCAGACCCTATAACCCACTTATGTAATTCATCATTCAACACAGGAGAAGTACCCAAAGATTGGAAGAAGGCAACAGTAATACCCATATTCAAAAAGGGAGATAGATCATTAGTAACCAATTAAAGACCTATTAGTTTGACTGCAGTACTGTGAAAATTGGTGAGAGCTTGGTTAAAACAAAATTAGAAGAAAATCTTATAAAGACCAGATTTAATGATAGCACAAAACATGGCTTTAAAAAGAAGAGGGCATGCAGCATCAATCTTACATGCTTCTACGAAAAGGTGACTAAAACCATAAATAAAAGTACACCTGTTGACATTGTGTATTTAGTTTTCCAATAGGCTTTTGACAAGGTTCTACATGCCATCTTATTAGAAACATTAAAAAACTTACAGTTAGATCAAAGAATCAGTACTTGGGTGCATAACTGGCTGAGTGATAGGACCCATAAAGTGAGAATAAGGAGAGTTCTCTTTAGGGAGTGTGTTGTCACAAGTGAAGTGCCACAGGGCTTCATGTTGGGTCCAATAATTTTTTCAGTCTTTGTCAGTGATCTTCATACCGAGATCAGCAGATGAGTAGTTAAATTCGCTGATGACATCAAGCTAGGAGGACCCGTGAACCCTGTCCAAGATCGAAGAAGACTACTTGACGACCTATACAAGGTAGAAAAACGGGCCAAAAATTACAACATGTAGTTCAGTGTCAAAAAATTTTCCATTCTGCACCATGGGAACAATAATAAACATCAGGATTATCACATACATGTTAAAGTTACTAATAACATGGAAACCAAAAGGGATTTTTGTGTCATAATAGACACAGTTGAAATTCAGTAACCATTGTACCAAGTTGGTTCAAAAATCAAAGCAAATAGTTAATTGCATAAAAAAGGTTTTCTTGACTAGAAGTAGACAATGTATTATGCCACTGGACAGTACAAGTCACATGAAACTGACCCACCCATGAGTTGACTTAGGATTGTTTTTTTTACAGCTGGCAGTGTATTAGCAACTCATATTGCATTGATTTTCATCAATTTACCAGCTCAAGAGCAATATTTGTAAAATGTCTTTGCAGTTCAATTGGAATGTACCTGAAGCCCAGTCAAAATGCAATGCAAATCTGAGTTGTGACTCTTAAGAAACCATTTGTGCAAGGCTTTGTACTGACTTCAGCAACACTTACGTAACTCAGTCAAAAATGATAAAGCAACTCATTGGCAGAGCAGTTTAATGTGAATTGTACTGTACAGAGCATTTGTTAGACTCCATTTAGATTACTGTATACAGCTGTGGAGCCTGTATGTGAGGAAGGATATAGAGAAAGTTTAGAGGGTCACGTGTAGAAAAACCAAGATGATCTCTGGGTTGCACTGCATGACATATGAGGATAGATTAGAAAGCTTGGGGACATATTGTTTCGAACACAGCTGAATGAGAGGAGACTTACTAATGATGTTCAAAATAATGAACGATGCAGAACTGATGAGTGAAATAGGATTTAAGTTTCATAATAAACCCATAAGCCTTAGATCACACAAACTACAAATTAAACTGGAACACTCTACAAGGAATGAGAGATTAAATAACTTCTCCCAATGCGTGTGAAGGCTGTGGAATATTTTTCCAGATTATGTAGTACACAGCAATAACATAGATATTCTTAAGCACAAATTAGATAAATATCTTCTCAATGGGGAGGTATGTTGGACCCACTAATGGGGGTAGACAGACATGATGGCTCCAAGCCTTCTTCTGTCTAGCACCCTGTCTAAATACCCAGTGTAAATCAAACTGCAATGATTTTTCTTGTTGCTGCCTGTAAGGTAGGGATGGGGTGTTATGGTTGGTAACTTAATGCCACATTTCCATACTTTTGTCAGTTTATCCTAACTAGTGCATTAATAAAGTTTATTTCAATGAATTTCCTCACTTTTTGAGATAGTATAATTGTATTTTCATTTGCCTGTCGGAGTGCAGGGCCCTCTGGGACCTAGTCTCCCATCCCTCCATGAGGCATTCATGTATGTTGATGTGGAAACACAACTGGAGAGCAGATATCTAACCTAGAACCTGTTCAGGTGAGCAAGTGTGTGTGGGACTGTACTAGGGCTGTCGAGTGAGGGTGCAGACTGGGAGATATGGGTGGGAAGGGGTCAGATCATTGATGAACCTGCTTTTTTGCAGGTTTTAAAATATTAGAACATCCAGGACTATTTTTACGGCTGAGTAGATGGAGCCTGCAGCTGTTTTGTGAGAGCTCAGAAAAATTAGCTACCAGATCAGGCCCTGGAACGCTTCCATTTTGGACTTTTGGAATGATCCTTCTGAAAGTGCAAAACAGTTGGTACCAGTCCACCATGGCCAAACTATTTTGTCGCTGCTCAGGCACTTCCATATTTGGCGTTGTACTGTGCATGCACACGTGTCACGCATGGGCAGTTTACTGGGCACACCATCTTGGGAATGGCATATGCCAGTCACAAGAACTATGCATGCAAGACTATGGTGCACGTGTAGTTCTCTTGGCACTACCATCTTTTGTGTAGCATTCACACTCTTCACCGGCAGCTGTTCCCTGGCAGCAGTGGTGCTCCTACAAGCTCCCCACAGCTGTTTCGGCTCTGGCTACAGCTTGTCTTTATTGCAGCAGTTCCAGATCAGGGATGGGGGTGCCATTAAGACACCAAGGAAACAAAGATGAGGGGTGCCACTAGACACTAGGGAAACAAATAAAATTATAGAGACAGTGAACAAGGAGTGGGGCTGCCACTAGACAACAGGGAAACAGACAATAACAGGGACAGTGATCTGGGAGGGGTGCCACTAAGACACCAGGGAAACAATGACAGGGACAGTGATTGGGGAGGAGGTTGCTACTAGACACCAGGGAAATAAAATTCAACTAAGGGGATCATGATGGGAGTTTGGGGGTGCCACTAGACACCAGGGAGTATAATTTAACAATGTTCTATGTAATTTTGTCTTTTGTGGGTGCGAGAATCATATCACCTCAATGGCTTAGGCAAGGATCAATCAATCTGAAAATAACCATTCAAACAGTAATGTTCAAACTGTAATTTACTGCTCAAATTGTTATTTTCAAATCGAACAATCCTTACCTATGTCTGTGATGGGTGATATGATTCTTGCCCCTAAAAGACATACTTGCACTGAAAATTGTTAAATTATGATACAAAAATGGAACTAAATATGTGAACAAGACCTAAATACAGGTTTTGTTCATTCCCTAACAACTACTGTTTCCTTAGAAATCAACATTTAAAACAGGAAAAAAAAAACAAGATGACAGACAGCACAAACTGCATTTCTTTGAGTAGACCTTCACTATTAACAGTACAAATGGTTTTCAATAACCTGTTGTCTAACCGCTATCATGAAAATAATTAATATTTAAAAATGGTGGGATATCTTTTCACCAAACTATCCAAAGGTACAACCTTGGCACATACTCCATAATCCCTAAAAAGTTCAGGAAAAAAATTAATTTCCTCTGGGCTGCATAAGACAGCAAAAAAATCCCATGTTAAGTATAGGAAAAAAGTGGCATTTTACACTTTTTTACCACTCCATATCTCAAAAACCATACAGGATATCATTACAAAACTTTCCACATTTTGAGATACTAGCAGAATGACCATGCATGCCAAAATGTTCAACTATTTCATCAAAGAATGCCAAAGTTATTAAGGTGCACAAATTTTGAATTTAACATTAAGTCATGGTACAATCCTAATTACAGAGGTGCTACTGTGCCCCTATAATACAGATATAGATATTTATTTATATAATGAGGAAAGATACTGACTGGATTTTATGTATGAATTTAAGATTTTATGACCAAGAACCGCACACTAAACTTAAGCTAATTTTCAGGTGCATTCTGGGATGGGGAGCACCAATTAGCAGCATATTCAACAAAAATTCTCCTGATGCAAATATGTATTACAAGATGGTATGAAGAATATTGTATAGGTGCACTAGGTGCAAATATAACAATCAGTGATAACATCTGCAAAACTATTCAAAAGGTACATTTGTGAAGAATGACAGTGTGTACTGTACATCATTTTCAGGGAGCCAGGATGAGGCAGGAGTAGAAATGGACCACATGGACCCAGAGCAGGGGCTTTAGAGGCTACAGACAAGGCTGAGAGAAGTGAGAAAAAGAAGTTATTCCAGACAGAATCAAATCTGTAGGAAAGGAGACCTGCCCAGAAGAATTATAAAAGAAATGGAGAAGAAAGTAATAAAAGTAAATGGGCTTGATTCTCAAAGTCCACATAGTGACGCAAGGTGCCTGGGTCAAACAATAATGACACAAGTGGCACCTTGCATCATAAGTTGCGGCATCCCCAATTCTGAAATGCATTCTGCATCAGAATGGGAAGCCACTGCACTGAAGGGGCATTGTACCACCCTTGTGACCTACATTGGGCTGCGCCAGGTCACAAGGGGCATGTGTCAGGGCAGGGTAGCCACATCCCTTTTTTCAGGATTTCAAAAGCCCCACCAACACTGCAGGACACAGCACCATGTAGACCAGCCAGGAGGTGGTCTAAGTGGCTTGCATCACTGGGACAGGGTGGGAGTGGGGCTGACAGGAGCATATTAGACTGGGGCTGGCAGAAGAAGAGTTGTGGGGGAAAGCCGCAACTGTTGAAAAGTGAGTTGGCACCAGCTGGGTGTGTCAACAGAATGACACCCTTGTAAATGCAACTATGTCCTCCTATGTTACTGTAATGTGCAGTGCCTACCACCTATCAAGATCTAACAGTTGCAGCCCTACTGTAGCACAATAAAGTTGGGAAGATAATGAAGCACAATGCGGCAGCATGTGGCACCATCATACAGTGGACCGCATGACTGTATAGTGATGTCTGTATTACTGTACAGTCATGCGGTCTGCTGTGTTAGGGTGTCATATGCTGCTGCTGCATTGTGCTTAGTTATCTTTCCACCTTTATTGTGCTACAGTATGGTTGCAACTGTCAGATCTAGATGAGTAGTAGGCACTGTACAGTACAGTAATGTATGTGGACACAGTGGCATTTACAAGGGTTTTACACTGTAGACACACCCTACAGGGCACCATTCCACTTTTCCATGGTTGCAGCTTTCTCCCACCACTCTTCCTCTGCCACCCCCCCAGTCTGATATGCCCTACCCCCTACTGGTGAGCATCCCCCACCAACCATCCCAGGCCCACTAGACTTGCGCCTGGGCGGGAGGGTGGGGGGCTGGATCCTGCGCCAGTTCCACATGGGCACTAATGGTTTGGCGCATCAGTCAACACAGGGCAAATCTGGGAACTTGCACCTGATTCCCCCCAAAAACAGGGTCCTGGTGCACCTGGAGTCTGATGCATCCATAGATCATCACAAATTTTGGTGATCTAAGGGGCTTTTGAGAATTGGGCCCAGTGTTCCTGAGGAAGGAAGATTGGGAGAGAGGGGAAGAGGATGGATGAGAGATAGCTGGGGAGTAAGAAAAATAAGAGCTTGGTAGTAAGGGTAACAGAGTGGTAGAGACACCTGCCAGCAAGAGAAAGGAAGACAGGATCAAAATAAGGAGAAAAACTGGTGGGTGGAGTGGACAAACAGTGGCAAACCAGCAGAAAGAATGGAAGAGTGGGTCAAGTAGGGCCAGGGAGAATTTTGGATAGCACCATAAATTACTGTCCCATAGTCAGGGGTATCATTTTGAGAACAATTTCACAATGGGTTTTGAGTGACATATAGGATTTATTCTTGTACAGTACACCTAGTTTAGGGAGACATTTTGAGTGGCTATCATCAATTTGTCTGGGTTTGTTTTTGAAATATGCATTTTATACTTGAAATGCAAATATATATTTAATTTAATTCATTTAACTTGCAGCACACAAATAGTGAAGAACATTTCTAGACATTTTGCCTAGAACTATTACATTTTTCTTTTAAGGATAAATCTCTACAACAAAATCAGTCAACTATGTTAATATAGCAAGTTCCTTTAGTCAGTTTAAATACCCCACATTTGCATATTCTGAAGAGCCCATGTAGCACTGGGTTGTATCAAAGGAACAGAAGAAAGGAATAAAAAAGTAAGAAAAGTCAAGAAAAGTCAGGGAAATCCCACACTCACCACCACCATAGTAAAAACGCTGCTCGCTGGAAAGTGAAAAGTGTTGACATTTATTAAAGTGCCAGTGCAACGACACATCTTGACATGTTTCGGACAGACTTCCTTTTTCAAAAAACATGTCTTTTGAAAAGGCGTCAGTCTGAAAAATGTCGAGATGTGACTTTGCTGGCACTAATAAACTTCAACACATTCACTGTTATTTCCAGCAAGCAGCTTTTACTATGGTGGTGGTGAGGGATTTCTTTGACTTTGTTTGTTGATATCTAACAAAAGCAAAATTCCAGTGCACGACCCCCAAAACATGGCACATGTTAGAATTTAAACTCCATGAAAAAGGGGGTCCTCTTAGTTGTCAGATTGGAATTCCAATGTGAGCAAGCCAAACCACCACATCACAGTGGGACCCACGGTTTGGTCACTACACTAGCTTTTCAGCTCTGAAATGTCAGTAGTGGCTACTCATAAATATAGAGTGCATTGCCTAATTGGCTCCTTTTAATAAAGTGCTTCCACCCAGGACATTTCACAGGTGGTGAAAGGGAGCATGCTAAAAGTAGCACCAAGACTCCCAACACTCAAAGCACACCCAAAACTAGCATGCTCTAACCTTTGAATTGCTCGCAAAATGTAATTCACATTTCTGCTGAGGGGTGCTATTGGTATGTGGCATATAACAAACAAAAACAAAATTCCAGTGCACAACCCCCCCAAACATGGCACATATTAGAATATAAACATTTTAACCTGTGAAATTTCCTGGGTGGAAGCACTTTATTAAAAGGAGCAATTAGGCAATGCACCCTATATTTATGAGTAGCCATTGCAGGCATTTCAGAGCCGCAAAGCTAGTGTAGGGACCAAACAATGGGTCCCACTGTGATGTGGTGCTTTGGCTTGCTCATACTGGAATTCCAATCTGATAACTAAGAGCACTCTATGCTGTAGAGGACAATGAATTCATGGTCCTTTGAATTCATGAGCAAAGCTCCAAAAATGTATTGGCAGCACTTTGAATAAGCGCACGAGCTATGGCACTCCAATTAGTCATGTAAAACATCCAATTCCAGTAATAATTAATAATGAAGCCTGAGCTACTGAATGCAACTGAGCACTACTGAGCACTACCAAGCACTCAACATGTCTTTGCTGTCATGGTTAAAACCTAAGCCAAAGCCAAAGAACACAGGAATGTGGGAGTACCCGCTTGATGTGTTTGACATGGATGCAGAGTGTCTTGCACATATATCGGGTGTCACTGCACCAGTGGCTTCTGCAGTAGCCCAGGAACTTACTTGTGCTCCCCTCTCCTGCAAAGGAGAGATGTGCAGAGAGTTATCAGCATTACACTCCTGAGATACGCTTTAAATTCGGCAGGTATGCAGTTGACAACGGTAAAGAGGATACAAGTTAGTTTTATCAATTAAAATGAAAACAATAAATGAGAGCACTGTCCAGAAATTCAAAAAGGACTACCTAGAATGGCTTTAAAGTACCCCTAACCATGTACATCTTACTGCTGAGCTCCCTCGAAAACCCAGACGTAGACCTTTACTGCTCATGTCAGACATCATGGAGCAGCTGAAGAAAATTGTTGAAACGCTGCGCTGTGAGGGTGCTGTGGTAAATGCACCGGCTGTTTTAGCCATTGCACAGGGAATTGTAAAAACCAGTACCCCACACCTCCTAAAAGAAAATGGAGGTACAACAGAGCTGACTAGGAAGTGGGCTTGGAAATTTTTAAATTGGATGGGGTACAGTAAACACAAAGGAATCAAAACCTCTAGTAAAACCCCCATCAATTTTGTTACCTTGAAAGCTTCATTTTTAAATAGAATTGTGAATTGTGTATCCCAACAGCTTATCCCGACAGAGCTTGTCATGAATATAGACAAAACTGGTGTAAGCATGTTACCAGTGTCCGAGTGGACCATAGCTGCCACCGGTTCTCAGCAAGTCTCAGTAGCTGGACTAGGAGACAAGCATCAGGTGTCCATGTTACTGGGATGTACACTTTCTAGAGACTTTCTGCCCCCAGAGGTCTTTTATAAGGGCAAACAGTAGCTTGCCATCCTGCACACAAATTTCCTGCCAGTATTTATGAGCAGCCACTGCAGGCATTTCAGAGCTGAAAAGCTAGTGTAGGGACCAAACCATGGGTCCAACCATGATGTGGTGGTTTGGCTTGCTCACATTGGAATTCCAGTCTGACAATTAAGAGGACATCCTGTTTCATGGAGTCCTTTTTCATGGAGTAAGAAAAGCCAATATGCAGTCAAGATGTTTAAATTCTAATATGTGCCATGTTTTGGGGGGGGGGGGTTGTGCACTGGAATTGTGTTTTTGTTTGTTATATGCCACACACCAGTAGCACCCCTCTGCAGAAATGTGAATTACATTTTGTGAGCAATACAAAGGTTAGAGCATGCTAGTTTTGGATGTGGTTTGCCGATATCTATCCTGGCACCCCAGCCTGGTACACTCTTCTGTTGGCATTGCTCAAAATGAGAAAAGATAAGACAGAAGTCTAGAAGAGCAGAAACACTAGAAGAGAAATGGCAGAAGAAAAAGATACAGAGGCCCAGATATTCAAACTGCGCCAGTCTGAGGTGCAAGCCCCTGCGCTGCTCAAAATAGTTGCGCAGGGGTGTGGCCAGGGTGATATTCAAAGGAGTTGCGCTGTTGAGCAACTCCTTTGAATATCACCCCCGAGCCACAGCACTTGCGCATGGCGCAGTGAAACTTGCGCTACCGCAAGTTGCCAGAGTTGAGCATTAAACTTGCGGTGGCGCAAGTACCATTCGCCATCTGCAAATTTCCGATATTCAAAGGTGACATGCAAATGGGGCCATAATTTATACAAAGCGCGGGGGGCATTGCATCTGCACGCCCATTGGCTGTAGCTCTGCACCAATGGGCGCAGCCCTACTGGACAGTCAGTCGGGCGGGCGCGGGCGGCAGGTGGGTGGATGCTGTCGCTCACGCCGCGGGAGTGGGGTGGAGGGGCTTGTGGGTGGGTGGGGGGACACTAGACACCAGGGAGATGTTTGGGGTTGTGCTGTGACATTCTGCCTCAATCGGGCTTACGGTCCACTGGACCACCAGGGAGTTATTTGGGTTGGGGAGGTTACATCTGCCCGCGATCGGGCACTGGGGGTTCATACAGGTTCTGCCAGCGATCAGGCTGTGGGTGATGTGTGGGGGGCGATATGTACGTGTTCTGCCCGCGATCGGGCTGTGGGAGATGTGTGAGGGGACAGCGACTTGTTCTGCCCGCTATTGGGCTGTGGGAGATGTGGAGGGGAACATGACGTGTTCTGCCCGCGATCGGGCTGGTGGGGGGCACAGGGACCGAGTTGGGGCCAGCCAGGTGGCATGTGTACAGCTTTCGCAATGCAGCAGCTCACCTGTGGGTGGCCCTCAACTTGCTTCTTTTTGGCTCAAGCTTGTGCGGCGCAGGTTGGGGTTGCGGATGTAGAACTCTGCGCAACCCGACTGAATATCGGGTTGCGCAGGTTATGCATGGATCCTCCCCCTCCTGTTGAGCATGCATTCATTTGCATTGCTCTCTTGCACAACCTGTTGCCAGTGGCGTAACTGCCTCCTGCTGAATATCGCAGAATGGCGCATTTTGGACTTGCGCATGGCTCAACCCTTTTGAATATCTGGGCCCGAGTACTTATTGTTTATATAGTTTGTTTAGCATAATCGGTTTCTAAGCATAAGACTCAGTGTGAAGTTTTCACAAATTTATTGATTGTAGAGATTATTAAATAATTTGTCAACAGTCATAGCTAAGTATCTAAGTTTAAAAAAACACACAATGAGGTTAGTTTTTCTGAAATTGCTGTTTTTGGTATGTACACTGTATAAGAGTCTTTGGACCAGATATGCAAAGCCTTGCCCCAGGTGCAAAATGTTTGCGCTGGAATTGCTCCAGATTAGCGCTGAGCTACAATATTCAAAAGGTCAAATTGTGCTAGCACAACGTGATAGTGCTGGCACTAAAAGATAATGTATGCAGGGTGCAAACTTGGGTGGGACCATGAATACAGGTACAACAGGATATTTAGAGGAATAGCACCGTGCAGTGTGCAATGACGTCACACGTAGCACAGCGCTAATTGACGCTTATAAAGGATGTCTGAACTCAGTGCAAACCAAAGGAGTATGAACACAGAAGGAAGCAAGATGGCTGTCAGCAACAAACCCACGCTCATACACCTCATGGCAGCTGTACTGGAGGAGGAAGAGAGGGACCAAGCCTACCCTGGGCCACTCTGGTAGTGCATAGGGGGCATACTGTGGGTCGAGGAGCCAATAGGTGAAGAGTGTGGGAATGGGGACAACCTGAGATGGCCACAGTGTGAGCTTGGTGTGGCGGATGACATCCACCACCTAGAGGTTTGTGGAGTGACCATGGCTGATGCTGTGGCAGCTGTGCTAGCGGACCCCAACCTCACACTCCGGGCTGTGAGGCACACAGAGGGACACCATCAGCACAGCGACGGTGCGTGCTGGTGTTGCACCACTGCCCAGACATACTGACATCCCTCACTGTGTCTGTGAGCACCCTCACAGCCCCAGTGAGTTCACCAAAAACCTGGTGTAGGGTACTGAGGAAGTGTGCCTGGCACTCCTCAGCACACTGTTCTGCCCGCAGGAAGTCAGCAAGCATGTCCTTTCAGAATTGTGACAGTTCCTGGGGTGTCTGGCATGCACACACCATGTGGTGTTCCTGCTCTGCAGATCACAGTATGCTACAGGGGCACACACACCCTTTGTTGCTGCTGACCTGCCGTGCTGCTTCAGCACCCTGTGTCACATCTGTGTCTGTGATAAGATGGCATGGGCTTGCCAGCCACCTTGCACCCTGCACATCGGCCTGTGTGTGTTGGCCCATGTTACACTGTGGACATGTCAGTCACTATCATATAGCTGTTTCGGGTGTGCTGTTCTCCAACTGTGTTCACCATCACAGTTGTGGGCAGGCCTGTGCACTGTACATAGCTGTGTACACATTGCTGGCTGCATGTCCCGCCCATATCCCTTGTTTATTCTAATAACCATTCTATTGTGTGTAGTCGGGTTACTGTTAGCATGTCTAGGGAATTTATATGGGTACAGGCTGTGTAGAGTGTAGAGGTGTCATATGACAAACATCTGCTTTGTGTGTAATGGGGGCAGCATATTGGGAAGCTGTGTGATGTATCATTAACAAGGGGCGGCAGCTGTCATGTGTGTGTGCAACTTAGACATACTGTATCCAGCTACACCCCTGTCCTCCATGTGTGTTGTGCATGATGTATATGCTTCCATTCCACAGTTACATCATACCATTGCATGTGGACAGCTCCATCTGTGTAGTGTGCCACAGGACCACGTACATGTGCTGTGGCCATGTTTGCACAGTGTACACTGTACAAGGGCCGTGTGGTGTGTGTGTTGCTCAGGCCTGTGGGATGCTGGGTGGGTGTATTGTCACAGTCTTGTGCTTGTATGTCTGTCACAACATGCATTCACCACATGGCATGCCTCTGGCCTGGGCATGGGCCCTGTGGACATTGTGCTATGTCTGTGGTGTAGGTCTGTGGGCACCATCTGCTTCATGCATGAATACCGGGCACATTGCACTGTTCTGTTATGATATGCCACCATGTGGGATGTGTGCTGCACACTGTTTGCACAGTCCCGTTTTGCTCCCAAGGGTGGTGTTGCTACTGTTGTATGGCACAGCGGTTTGCCATTGACCTGTGGTACTGTATCCATTGCATGTCAACGCGTGACACTTGTGTCATGGAAGGTGTCAGTGGCTGTGCAGGGGGTTGTGTGCACACCTGCACACTGTCTGATATACAAAACTGTGGATGGCCACTACAGGCTACAGTCTGTTGACATGTGGACAGTGGTTCACTGAGTTCTGATTGTGATGTTGCAATATCACCTGACTCTACCTTTTGTTCAATTGGGCAGCATGTCCCAGTCATACAGTTGATATCATATGTGTGATGTTACTATGGGGCAGTCAGTGGCTTACCTCAGGTGGGTTGTGTAGGTGTACTGTGACAGTGCCTACACTGGTTTTGCATGGGGCTCCATCCCATCTGCGATAGTGTTGGCAATGGTGTTTTGGGCTTTCACATCTGTGTGGGTTGGGCATGTGTGTCCCATAGAGTTTTGTGCTTCTGCATACAGTCACATATACTGTGGCATGTGCACTGTTCCCATTGTTCAGTACATGGGCATATTGGTTGGGACATTCTGTCCTTTTCTGGTGCCACATCCTGGGTACTGCACTGCTACATGGTGTCAGCACACCATTCTTACATGGGCATAATTTCCCCCCCGTAGGTCACAGTCTGGTCTCATTATGGGCAAGACAGTCAAAGGATAGTGAGGGCAGGGATGACCTCCTGCGAAGAATCATTCAGCAGCAGAGGAACATAATTGAACAACAGGCTGTCCTGACTGGAGAGGCTTACAATATCTGGGACATACTGGACCAGCAACTTCCAGCACAACAGGCTGCAGCACCTTGATCCCCTCCTTCCCTTGTAAAATAGCTTCCCATCCCACCAGTTTGTTTGTTATTGCGTTAATGTTTTCTGCTGTATATAGTTGTTCATATTGTTGTTGTTTTGTTGTCATACTATAGTTTACTTGTTATATTCCTGTGCCTTTCTTGGGTTACCATGGTCAGTGTCACTGCTGGGCTATGTCGCACCTACCATCCATGTGAGTCATTCTGGTGGCTGACATTTTGGCCTCTCCTGTGTTGCTGGTTTCATGTCAGATCTTCCTGTGCTGTCTGTGGCTGTGCCTCTAACACTGGATTGTTGTGGGCATGGCGAGTTTCTCCTCCAGTTGACTGGCACAGCCCACTCTCCATGTGTAACCTGCATGGACTGTGTGTGTGTGACAGACATGTGTCCTGTGTCCACCAATGGACAGGGTCTGTTTCCTCTTCCTTGGGTGCTCCTCTATGGAGTTGTCTGGCATTTTAGAGTGTGCCCTTGGCCTGCAGGCCTCTGTGTGGCTTGGTCCATGTGACCATGGCTGACGTCCATCCCCCAGTGCATCACGCTGTGTTTCCTGTGTAGACCCCAGAGTCGCCGTCGGCATTCGGAATCATGGGTTGCAATTTAGTGCAGCTGCAATTAGTTGCAATTGCACTAAATTGCAGTTGTAATATAGTGCAGTTGCATTTCCCTTAAATCGACGATCCCATTTTGGCTTATTTGCATTCTGGCTTGCCTGATTGTGCTGCCAGCAGACATTGAGGCATTCAAACTTGATGTCTCCATTAACCGTTTACTCCTTTTTTTCAGATTTGTGCATGGGGGTGAAGTCTAACCATTCTACTTGTCTGTTGGCACAGCAGTGCTTCCTTCAGCCAATAAATGGCTCCATGGCTCCAGGGCACCAACCTGGCTCCACCAATGTCTAAAGAGAGAGGGAGGAACCAGTAGTTGTGTGCACACTGTCTGGGACTGGGACTGCATGAGGTGTTGGCAAGATGCTGTCGAGGAGTTGTTGGTAGCAGCGGCGGGTGGTGGACTGTTTCAGTCATCTGTCGTTAGAGAGAGTTTGTTTAGGACAGACTGGAGCAGTGCTTAAAAATAATAACTTTTTTGTGAGTGGGCTCAGAGTCGAGGAGAGTGTACTAGTGAGGTGGCCTAGTTAGTACTAGGGACCAGAGAGGAGGGTACAAGGGGTCGACTCAAGGGGAGGTAGCGGTGCAGTGCATACTGATGTGGAGAGGAGTCAGAGTGAGAGCAATTGGTGACTCTCAGTGGTCAACTCGGGACCAGGAGCACTGCATTGTGTAGGCAAGGAGCCTGATCTGGCGGGGAGCAGAACATCCAATGAGCCAGCAGCTACTAGCACTGAGGAGTGAGGCAAAGTGAGCTGCAAGGTGTTGGGCAGACGGGTTGGTCTGGAGCAGATCAGCCGCACTACATGCCGCAGTTGCTGCCCCTGAGCTGAGTGAGCCTTGACTTGGACACTAGAGTCTCTGTCTTTTTGCAAGACTGAGAAAGTGCCAAGTGCTGGGGACAGAAGAGCAGTGGTGCAGTGAGTAGCAGTGCTGCAAATTTGAGAAGGAGGGTGGAAGTCAGTCACCATCTCCAGCAGCATCGAAAAAGGCTGCAGTGCAATCCAACGCCAACTATGCAGAGTCAGTTTGTGGGGCAGGGGCTGGCCTGGACAGGTCGTTCATTCTTGGGGGGACATCACCACAGTAAATCAGTGTTGGCCATGTTGCATGGGCCGGTGGCCTCGGGTGACTGTATGGGCACTACCAGGCAGGCCCCAAGCGACCGAGTTGAGCCCACAGCACAAGGAGTCGGAGAGGTAGGAAAAGAGCCTGGAGGAGAGACTTGAGCTTGGACAAGTAAAGTAAGTGAAGCTGAATTCAAAAACCATTTTAAAATGTTGAATTTCTAATTTCTATTCCTTTCCAACTTATTCAGAGACTGAGGAGCTGTCATATATTTATTTTATAATCTGAGTCTGTCTGGTCATATCATAATCCAAAGAAATTATTTTCTTTCTCTTCTTCGGACTTCGGCTGCCTGCCTTTCTAATTTAAATATGCTTATTTATTTATTGCTTCTTTATTTCTGACATATAGGCTTGTAGTTGCCATATTGTTGATTCGATTGATATGCATACGATTACTGCATATGATAGCAGCTGCATGCAGTGTAAGCTTAGGCTGACTGACAGTCATATCTGAGTATTCAGTTGTTGTAACATATAACATACTCATCTCACCTTATCCTGACCGGTGCTGCTGCTGTGCTGTGGTTGTGCTATTGCTAATAAAGACATTTGTCTTCCTAACATTATGAATATGCCTTGAATTGTGTTAATGTCTGCCAGTGCTACCGCTGTGATTGAGAGCAAACTATGTTTTGTATTGTATATTGTACTTAGCTACATTTTTGGAGCAGAATTACATTGTACACCTCAGGAGCAGCAGGAGCCTCAATCTTTTTGGAACTGTTAACTGTGTGTGTCAGAAATAAATATGAAACTTATTAAATCACTTTAGAAGGACACTGTCAACCTTTTTTCAGAGGTCGAAACTGGCACTGGTTCACTAGCCAAATGTTAGTAGATTTTGTATTAGGCAAGTAATTCTAGTAAGATTTTCCTTTAAGTAGCCCTGCAGGCTGGTACTGGAGAAGGCAACATTTCAATACACCTTCTGAGTCAGTGGAAAAGTCTGCGGGGGCTAGGTGATTGTCCCAGTCACTAGTCCTGCTGACTACTGGGTGCAAATTATAATTTCTACCCCTGGACTCATCATATGAAACAAGAATCTTGATTTGTATCACACAGTACAAGAAAAGATTTATAATGTTAAAAAAAAAAACATTTTAAGAGCATTTCTGGAACGGATAAGTGCAGAATCCAGCTAAGGGGGTCCAGATAAGCAAGTTGTTTGTTTTTTGCATCATAATATTTCTAGTTTAAATAATCCCACATTTTATGTTTTAATCTGGCACAGGTATTATTTATATTCTACAGATTTTTTACCTGCTCGAGTAGGCATGCATGCATGCATGCCTTCTGGCTGGGCTGTGCAAGCCTGTCCTCCAGCACTGTCTGCTGCCTGCAGCTGGAGTTGGTTGGACAGTGTGGGTCCCGGTGGTGTGTACAAAGGAAAGTGAGATTGATTGGGTGATTCGGTGATTCAGTTTAGGGGTTTACTGCAGCATCCCACACCAGGGTGTAAGGCTGCGGCTGCTGTTACTGTGGCTTGCCTTCAGGGGTGTAGCAGATCCACCCACATAAGGGTCTCTAACGCTGTTTCTGTTGATTTGAATTTTGAACTCTGAAGCGCTGTACTAAAGTACAACTGCAGCAGTATCAAACACCATGGTCTAACTTTATGCTGTTTATGTAGCTTGAGGCCCGTGGCTGTACTGCAAAGCAGCATCATTCCCACATTGATTGGATTCAAGGCTGGTTATGTTATGTGGATTTAGGTGTGTACACAGCAGGAAGCATACCATACCCTAAGGCTGTTGTTACTTTGCAGGTGTGCACTGGCACTGCTACTGCTGCGGTAACACACACACCATGGTTTAAGACTGTTTATGTGGCTTCAGGGGTGAACATCAGTCAGCAGCATCCCGACCACCAGGGTATGAGGCTGTTATGATGCTGTGGTGGTGTACAGCAGCATCCTCCCATACCAGGGTCTTCTAAGGCTGTTTATGTGGCTTTGGGAACATGGGATGTGAAGGGTGCAGGTATGCTTACAAAGTATATTAAGAAAAAGCCGTCAAGACCAAATCAAATCAACAATAAAAATAATTAAAAAATTAAATTTTCAACAGTGACTTCTATTGCTGGCAAATTACGACAAGCTAGTACATAAATAAAATTCAGCGATGGTGAAAGTTGAAAAAATTGGTTGGATTTTCTTTAGTTAGTTGAAGTCATAAATGTCAAACTAGTTGAAAAACTCAGTCATAATGTGTGGTAAGTCAGTCATAATTGGTTTTTCAACTGACTCCGGGGTCTAATCCTGTGGTGTGCTTTCCAGAGGTCTGTGTCAGGGATTCTTCTCCCCTTCTCTGTGCATGCTGGGCACTGGTTGGGTTGTGCTGCCACACAGACTTGGTTGATCCTTTGTGTGGGTCAAATTACCAATCTGTGCACGTTTTCCACATTCCACATATATACCGTTTTGCACCACGTTGTGATTTCCATTTTCTTTTTATTCTTCTGTGTATTTCCTGGCATTTGCTTTGGTTGCCCTTTTCCTGTTATTTCTGTTGGACACTGCTTTATGCATTAGGCCTCACATTTTTTGCAGGCACTTCTTTGCATGCGCCCCCAGTGGACACTTGTTCCTCCTTTGCACTGTACTGCTCTTGCTGTTTGCACTGCCCTGTTACCATAATCAGTGCTGTCCTATTTGTTATTTTCAATGCTGTGTTGTTTGCTGAGTTATTTTTACACTGCACTCTCAGCCCTATTTGTATGGCTTCATTTGCATGATATATTCAACAGCTTTAGCCCATGAGGCTATTCCTTTGAATGTAACGTGGAAATGGTTCTGGGCTAATTTTGCACACCAGGCAGTGTTAATTTTGCCCTGAGGTTGAGTTTCGAATATTGGGCCTTTATATCTTGAACATAGTCAATTTACTCAAGTTCCTATTCTATAAAGGTGCAAGAAGTATTGGTAACCTGATATCTCATTATAGTTATTTTTGATAGTACAAAAAGTAATAAAAAAATTATAATTTTCTTGCTTTGTGTTCAACAAAAAAAATCTCCCAAGAGGCAATTTTTAATACTGAACTCCTCTATAGTGGAACAATTCTGTCAAGCAAGTTTTTCCACATACAGTATTTCCATAATGAAAAAGAAGCTCTGCAGTCCCACAGAAGACATATTGGACAACTTTCAGGCATTGCATTTTCCACATTTGGAAGTTGTTGAATAAACTATTTTTTTTAAAAAGTACCAGTGCAATGAAATTTGGAAAACAATGTAACCATATATTTTGTTCACTATAAAAGATTCCAGGCATCTTGCAGATTAAGTTGGTGGTAACATTTTCTAGTTTCACCAAAATCTGAGCATTTTATGAACATTTTTATTTACTTTTATCAACGACAAAAAAAAAAAAGATTGCTGCCACATTTGGCATACAAATAGCACAGCAGACCCGGCAAGGGTTAGGATCAAGAAAATAATAATAAAAAAAAACTATAATTAATAAAAGGTATAAAAAAAACATAGTTTGCTGAATAGGAGGTACCTTAAAAAGTAAATTTGGCAGGTATGGTAATATTTTTATTTTTTGTAACTGAAACTAGCTTTAATTACATTTTTCATTCCATTTCTGCTTTAATTAACATTGAATATAATTAATCAACGAGGGATGACAAGGATTGTGTTATGGTGGGACAGTGTCAAGACTTGATGGTCTGGAAACCATCAGGCTTAAAGCCAGTTGACTTCATTCACCTGAGAAATTATGTTAGCCCACCATGGCACACATACCCTGGAATACCTTATTGGTATTTTAAAATGGATCCATTTTGTAGAAGTGACAAAAGTCATAACATTTTTCTAAATATTTTTCTAAGAACTTTTTTAATGTTTAATGGTGCATGTAAAAACATAGTCTTTGATGTGCCTGTGTTGCTTGCAGCAGGTGGTACTGTTGCAGACCTTCATTTGAGCATGGATTTCCCCATCGCTCTCCACCCCAGTACACACACATACATATGCACACACACACACACACACACACACTCCAACACAGAATCTGCTGAAACTGTGAAGGACTAGTGAATCTATGGTGTGTCACTGTTTTAAATGAGTACTATGGTCAGAATTTGGAAAAGGATATGGTATGCAGAGTGTTTTGATTTGTGCATGTTTTCCTAGTGTGTTCTTCCCTTTGTCTGCTATTGGGAGTTTTCTTCTAAATTAGCCTACTAGTTATATGGTAGTTTTATGTCCCCAGGGGTTCCTCATCTTAGCATGGTTTATTGCTCTTCTCTTTCCTACAATGCTTCATGTCCCATGTGATATATACAGGACAATAGATTCAGCAAGCACTGGTTTAAAGTAGTTTTATAGAAACATAGAAATATAGAAGTTGACAGTAGAAGGAGAACGCTAGGTCCATTTAGTCTGCCCATTTGTTTTAGACCTATTTTGACACTCTAGTTGCCCTTTGTAGTCAGGGCTCCCTTGTGTCTATCCCATGCATTCTTGAATCCCCCCACAGTGTTGACCCCCACAATCTCCTGGGCAGGCTGTTCCAGGCACCCCCACTCTTTCTGTGATGAAAAACATCCTGGTGTTGTTAGAAAACCTTCCTCCTTGCAGCCTGAGGTCATGTCCCTAGTCCTGGAGCCCTTCTTGAAGTGAAAATGTTCCTGTGCCTGTACCTTGTTAATGCCTTTTATGTAATTGAATATTTCAGTCATATCCCCTCTATCGCTTCTCTGCTCTAAGGAGTACATATTCAGTTCCCTAAGTCTCTTCTTGTAGGACATGGACTGCAGACCCCAAATCACTTTTGTCACCTTTCTCTGTACTGTTTCCACCCAGTCAATGTCCTTCTTGGGATGAGGCCTCCAGAACTGGACTCTGTATTCCAGGTGAGGCCTGACCAGTGATCTATGTAGTAGTAGTATCACCTCCCTCCTCCTTCTCATGATTCCTCTACCATACAGCCCAGCATTCTGTTGGCTTTCAATGTTGCCTTCTCACACTGCTTACTAACCTTCAAGTCATCTGAGATTATGATTCCCACATCTTGTTCCTGGTTTGAGGCCACCAGCCTTTCGCCTTCTAGATAATACTCCTTTCTTGGATTTTTCTTTCCTATGTGTATGACCTTGCACTTTATGGTGTTAAAAGGGACAAAAGGGACTAATTGCCTTTGAAATTACATTGCTTTATTCAGGAGATCTACTGCAGCATACTGCAGAGTGCTTTAAAAGTAGGTTTCATCCTGGGGGACACAACTGTGAGTGTGTTTGGCCATAATGTAAAATTATGTGTCTAAAGTAAGTCAGGTGCATTTATTACCTTTGTAACTGGAGCAACAATTTAAATCTGGATTTGTTAATAATTACTTTTAATTATACAATGGCAAGGACATTTCCTGTATTCTGATTGGTCAGTGTGCGCCTGAGACAGTGATGTTATTGCACAATAACATCACTGTATTGATGATCTTCTCTTTTTCACATCTTCTCTTAAGAAACAAAGATATACTGCCTCACTACAAATCTACTACAAACATTAAATTTTTTTACTTTTTTATTGTGTATAACATTAAGCCATTGTATAATTGCAATAAGGCACTCCAAGGTGTGTGTTATTAAAGGAATAATGCCTGACAGGGTGGGTGTTATGCTGGGATAACATCCCACCTTGGGTGGTTGGGCCCAAGGCCACCGGCCGAGGGCATCCAACACCCAAGAAGGGATGTTATCCCAGCATAACACCCACCCTGGAGGGCATTATTCCTATTATACATAGGCTCATTGTTTTATACAGAAAAAAAAATTTCGTAATTTCTTTTAGTGTTTAAAAAAAATTTTTTAAGAAAAGATGCAAACAATCATCAAGTGAAAAAAAGAGCCTATCTATGAGTTCATCATCTAGTTTATCAGCAGGGATGCCAGGATAACATCCCTGCTGTGATGGCCAACTGACCAATCAGGAGCCAGAATTCTTTCTTGCCATTGTATAATGTATAATAATGTCACTCCTGGGGTGGTGGAAGCACTCAGCTTCACCTCATGCTTCATCCCACCCCAGAAGTGACATTATTACATGATAACACACACCTTGTTGTGCCTTATTGCTTAAATAAAGCATACTGTACCTAATCCATGAAATAGTTTTGAGATGTTACAGTGCTAACCATCATTCATAGCAATAGTGCGCCATGTTGTGTAATACCACAGTATGGCTGATATTGTTCACAAATCATTAAGTTACATAGCATGATAGTGCCACTATCACATTATAGTGCACTATGTTGATTGCTATTGTTAGTGATCATGAAAACTACTGCTGTATCTTTTTGTAGTGCTGAATATGTACCATTTACAATGTATTATAGGGGTACCCTAAGGACTGGTTCATGGTGCAAACCTGAATAATTATAATTTGATCTGAAGTCAAAATGATCAATATTATTAATGTAATAAAGGGATTATGGTCTGTCATGTGAATTCTAGACATGTGCAGGGTTTACGCACCCACCAAAGATTAAATATTTAATAATAAATTGAAATGTATTTTTATTTGCTTAACCAGGATAAACTCCACTGAGCAAAGCTCATTTTCAAGCATGTCCACCAGGGTACAAATAAACAGATACAGCAAAGTTCACAAAACTGTTCAGCAGAAATAATAAGGCACAGGACACAACTATAATGCAAAACATGTTGAATACTGAATTGTCCCGGATTCCCCCCTTCTCCCTCACAAAAACACAGCGACCATTGTTTGTTGTTGTGCTCAGATTAGCAATTAATTTATTTATATTCATAATATCATATTCCATTTTCCATTTCTTTATTATCATATTTCCATAATTTCCATTTATTTCCATCCATTTATCACTCTCTGATTATCCGTCCCCCAGGCAAAAACCTGGGTGCCTTCTTCTTCTCCTTTTCTATTAGGTAACGGTGAAAACCGAGACCGCTCTCTCCTTCGTCTTCTTTCTCCTCTTGTGTTATTCCTTTTTTCTTCCCCCCTCCCGTCCTTCCCCCCTTTTTCCCCCTGCCATCCACCTTCGCAGTCCATGACCATGTTATCACCTGCCATCCACCTTCGCAGTCCATGACCATGTTATCACCTGCCATCCACCTTTGGCAGTCCGTAACCATATTATCCTCTGCCATCCACCTTTGGCAGTCCACTGTCCTACTGGAGGGCTCTGTCATCCACCTTGTCAGACCCACCATACAGCCCCAAATTGACTGTCTTTCCCTCATCCTCCATCTAGTAGGGTGGTTGGGAGGAATCAAAATTCCAGCAAAAAGTGGCTTAGGCCCCCTTGTGCTGTCCTTTATGTACCTCCCTTCTCCCTCCCTTCCTGCTACCTGCCCCATTGTCCTGCTCCTGGCCCTCCCTTCCCTCTCCTCCCCTGAGCACAACCATTCCTAAAGGAGGAGGGTACACCAGGACAACATGGTCTGCCCCTTAAAGGGCAAACTCCATTGTCCTGGACTCCCCCCTTCTCCCTCACAAAAACACAGAGACCATTGTTTGTGGTTGTGCTCAGATTGGCAATTAATTTATTTATATTCATAATATCATATTCCATTTTCCATTTCTTTATTATCATATTTCCATAATTTCCATTTATATCCATCCATATATCACTCTCTGATTATCCGTCCCCCAGGCGAGAACCTGGGTGCCTTCTTCTCCTTTTCTGTTAGGTAACGGTGAAAACCGAGACCGCTCTCTCCTTCATCTTCTTCCTCCTCTTGTGTTATTCCTTTTTCCTTCCCTCCCTCCCCCTTTTTCCCACTAGCCAGTCTCCAGCTTGTGTTGGATGACTGGCTTTCCCCAACTTAGGGTATCACTCTCCCTTACCTCAGGGATGAAACTACCCTCCTTCCCCCTCTTTTTTTTTATTCACCAGCTTTTGTCTGTTTTCTCCATTCCTCTATGAAACCCATTGTTTCCGTGTTAAACATGTCTATTGCTATATCTGACAAATGCACCCCATCTGACCTGTAGAAGTCATCCACCCATTCCTCTACTCCCCGTAGTATCACCTGTCCTCCCATCTGCCTTATCAATGTCCCTACCCATCTATTCATCTTCCTCCTGGCCCTCTCCACCACCCTGTGGCTATGTTCCTGTCTCCATACCCTTCGTGGAATCATATCCGACCAGGCAAGGCATACCCAAGGTCACCACTGTCTTATTGCCACTAGGTCCCTCTTTATCTGCAAATATATGTGCACCCATGGTCTGCCTGCCAGGTCATTACCCCCTAGGTGTATAATGATTAGGTCTGGACTGGGCTGATGTCCACTGAGCTCTTTCAAAGCAGGCAGAAGCTGTGCCCATCTCATGCCCCGTAGGCTGTGCCACACCAACCTACACTGTCTTGCATCTTGGTACAATTGTTTTCCCCCAGCTTTTTTCTCTGCTCTCTTACCAGCCCAGTAAATATAGGAATGGCTGCAGATCCAGACTTCTGTGCTCCTCCCTCTACCTATGGGGTGCAAAGAAAATTCATTAATTTACATCCACTCTCAGTGCTGTCATTGTATTATCCCCCCCCCCACCTTATCATTCTCCTTCACCTCTCTCTTTTTTTTTTTATACCAGGGCTCTGATGTACCTTTTGTAACTGGCTGACCGCCAGTGCCCTTTCTCCAAAATGCCCTTCACGGGTTCACCCTTCGCTGCCCACTGTGAGGCCGCCCCAGTCTGTAGGGAATGGGATGAGTAATTAGCTGGGTCTTCCCCCAGAAAACCCATGCCCTTTTTCAGCACTGCTGTTATTTGATAGCTGGTGACCCTTTTTCCATCACCATGCACAAATAGCTTCCCCGTCCTGGTTACCTGCTCTGTGGCGAAAACCCACAGGGCCTGCACTGGGCATATCACTGCCAGCTCTGACCACCTTCTCAGTGTTATCATGCACCCTTGCCCTTTTTGGTCAGTCTTTGACCTTCTTAGCTTGATCCATATTTCTCTTGTCCCCCAACTCACATCTTCCCATTCCACACCTCTTTCTTTGTCATCTTTCCCATGGCCTACCACCTCACTCACTCTCATAGCCCCAGCGAACATTATCACATAAATTGTATGAAATAGCTGGGCTTCCTCCTTTGATTTGCATATTGCGGGGAGCACCTCTTTTAGCTTTATGAGCCACTGCTCCCCTATCGGCCTCCTATTATCCCCTGGCCCTTTTTTCAACCTGCCCCAGCCCTGCATCATCCTTCTGATGAGCATTGATTTTGTTGGGTCGCTCCATCCTTTCAGGCTGCAGATCACACTGATCCCTACCAGATAAACCCCCATTGTGGCTTGTGCAGTCCCTTTCTGCCATTGTTCCACTGTGAACATACACAACTGTTCCTCCGAGAGTGGCCCACTTACCTCCATCTGGTGTTCTGCCCTGAATGTTTGAAAAACCCTCCAGGCCCCGTCGTAGGCCCTCAGAGTCCAAGGCGCCCATGAGCTGCAAAACAGCAGTTCTGCTCCTTCTTGCCAACATCCCATATGTTCGTTGGTATGGGCGTTTTTTGTTCTTCCGCTGCTGGTGCCAGCTCCCAGAAACGGTCCAGCTGCAGACGGGAAAGGCTGTCAGCCAGGGTATTGTGTACCCCTTCTATGTGTTTTGCTCTGAAAGACAGGTTCAGCTGCAAAGTCCTTAAAACTAACTGTCGTACTACCTGTATGACTGTCTCCGATTTTGCTCCCCTATTGTTTAGTGCATGAACCACCGCCCTATTGTAGCACCAAAATGTCACCTTCCGATCCCTTAATTCCTCCCCCCAGACCAAGGTACATGCCCATATGGGCATGATCTCCAGTAATGTTATATCTCTCACTTTCCCGTCCTTCACCCAACTGACCGGCCATGGTTCTGCAAACCACCTGCCCCTTAGGTAACCCCCCATGCCTATTCCTCCTGCTGCATCTGTGTAGAGGTCAAGGTCTGTGTTGTACAGCCACTCCTCCTGCCAGAACGAACAACCATTATACTCCTCTAGGAATTGTTCCCATATCTTAAAATCCTCCCTGACACCTTGTGTCAGATCAACCCAGTGATGTGGTCTGGTAACCCCTGCTGTAGCTCTGGCTAACCTCCTTGTGAATGCCTTCCCTGGTCCTATGGCCCTGCATGTGAAGTTCAGGTGCCCCAGTACCTGCTGAACCAGTTTTAGTTGTACCCGTCTCCTGCTGGCATGTACCCGTATTAGTTCCTTCAAACTCCTTACTTTTTTGTCCGGTAGCCTAAACACTTCGCTCGTGGCATCTATCTCTATCCCAAGGAATTCCATAACCTTGCTGGGCCCCTCTGTTTTGTCTGGTGCCAATGGGACTCCCAGCTCTTTACGCAATTCCTGAAACTTACCCAGCATTCTCTGTGTCTTTCTTTCTCCTTTCCCAATGAGGAGAAAATCGTCCAGGTAATGGACGACTGACCTATAACCCATCTTTTCTTGAAATATCCACTGCAAACATGTGCTGAACGCCTCAAACGTGGCACATGCTGTGGAACACCCCATTTGCATTGCTTTGTCAAAATAATACTGTCCTTCACTCTTAAAACCCAACAGGTCCCAGTCTTCTCTCCTGACTGGAAGCAGTCTGAAGGTGGACTCGATGTCCATCTTTGCCATCCACGCATCACCTGTGGCATGGATTATCCGTACTGCATCTTCTAGAGTTGCGTATGACACCCTAGTATGCTCCTCACTGCTGAAGTCATTCACCGACTCCCCTTCTGGGTAGGACAGGTGATGGATCACCCTGAATTCCCCTTCTTGCTTCTTAGGTACCAAACCCAAAGGTGATATTCACATGTTTTCCAATGGGGGGGTGCTAAATGGGCCCTCTACCCTGCCTGCTGCTTTTTCCTTCTCAATCTTTAGTCTTAGCATTTCCTCTTTCCCTTTCACAGACCCCAGGTTGCTTGCCTCCCTTGCTTGCCTGGGCCCCTCAGATTGCAATGAAAACCCTGTGCTAAAACCCTGTAAAATCATGTCCCGCACACTTCTGTCAGGATATCTATCCAGGCAAACTGTCCATGCTGATAGGTTGATGGGGGATCTGGCCATGTCAAATTGCTCCTTGTTGCGCCACCTGCCCCCATTCCCTGGCTCCTCCCTTCCTCCCTGTCTAACCTTCCTTACTTCACTGGTTCTGGCCCCCTCTGCCCCCATAGCCCCTACCCCTCCCTCCCTTGTTCCATGTTTGCCCTTTAAACCCCTGGCCATCTCGAAAAAGCTGCTGGCCTGACCCTTGCCCCCCCAGCCTCTGTGTTCCCTGTGTCCATGCTGTCCTGTACTTGCTTGCCGGGTGTACCCCTCAGCATTTTGAGCAGGCATGTCGAAAACGACACTGAGGCCATGAGCATAAAGCCCTGTTATAAGCCCAGCAGCATCTCTGCAGCATAAAAACCTTTTTGCTCCACCCACCCTCGGGTGTGGACTGATCTGTTACATAATCCGTCCATAAATCTATCTGCTTGGTGTCCCATCTTACATCCCCAAATGTTGCCATTCTCTGTCGAAAACATTCATCATAGTATATCCATCCCACCCCCCCTTTGCTTTTGCTTTCTGTATTATTAATGAATAGGTAATGAGCAGAATGCCTAGTTCCAGCCTCTTTTCAAGGACAATGGCTGAAAAAATGGCAAAACCTAGAAACCACCCATCCCAAGTCCTTCCTTTTGTGAACTTGTCATCCTCTTTTTTCCCTAAGAGCATTATGGCCGCTGCCATCTCATTCTTACCTATCCTCTCAGCCTCTTCATATCTGGATGCCACCTCCCAACTCACCAAAGCAAATATATCCACATATTCTCCTTTCCATATTTTTTCTTTCGTGGCCAGTGGCACATGTTCGTCTAATCTCATCCCAGGTGCACCTACCTCTCTTGTACCTCTTCCCTCTCTTGCCATTCTTTTTATAGTATCTCCTGGCACTTCCTTTCCTGTCCTAATTTCCACCAGAATGGATTCCATTTGCCCTAGCCCTCCTGTCTCCAGTGCCACCATGATTTGCCCTATATACTCTTTTATACTATTCCCCACTGTGTTGGATGTGTTACCTGTAACCTTCTCCTGGCCACGCTGCCTGGAGTCCTCGAAAGGTCCCCTTGCTTCTTCTTGTGATTGAAGTGGGGGTGGAGGGTGAGCTACTGGGATCTGCGGGCCAGATCCCCTGTTCTGAGCTTCATTTCCAGGTTCCACCGGGGAGGTACCCCACTGATCTGGGGTGGGCACTGGCATCACCGGGTCCACTGGCCATGTGGGTACTGGGGCGACAGCCTTGGCAGGCTCCGCCACTGCCGGTGCTACCTTAGCGGGGCTGTGTGGCCCTTTGGCTGGTCTCTTCCCTTTGCCACCTTTTCCAGTACCCACTTTTCTCTTCTCCTCGGGCCTCCCCGGTTCCTCCCCCTCCACCAGCTCCCACATTCTGTTTGCTTTTTCTGCCAGGTCAATAATAGCCTTGTAGGCATCCTCCTTTGATGGCTTGCTCTTCTTGGGTGCCATGTCTGTCTTATCTGTTCTGTGAAGACAACTATAGAAAAATGAGAACAGGGTTATTCTTATGTCTGTATCTCCAGTACACCTTTCTCCTGTCCGTCGCGCCAACCACCATGCCAAAACCCCCTTCTCTGCCTGGCAGGATGCCCTTTTCTAGCCCGGGTGCCCCTTCCCTGCAACCTCCTCTTTATGTGGGATTAGCGTCCTGCGACACCACCTGCAAGGTCCCTTCTCCCCTGCTGTCTAATGGAGGCCATGACCGTCCGCTGCCCCCCACCAAAACCACCTCTCGCCTGGCGATGCCAGCTCATATGCTCCCCCGGTCTGTCCTCCCAAGAGCAAAAACTTGGTGGCAGCCACCCGATTCTTCTCTCCCACGCCCCAGCTGATGTCATTGCGCAGATATGCAGACCCCCCCAGTAACAACCCCATGCTTTCAGAGGGCACATACCCCTAAAGTGCCCTTCCACGCGGAGTGCTATGTCGTGCCATTTTCCTGAAAATGCTCTCTTGCTCCCATCCCCATCGGGGCCTCTACAGGCCTCATATTAGCTACCCCGAGAAAAAACAGGTCCCAACCTGTTGCCTGTAACCAACCAAAATGGTAAAGAACCATCATCTGCATGCCTACTCCAAACCTTGGGCCTTACTGCCCAACAGATAGCGACAGTAATCACCCCACCAGGCATCCTGCTTAAAATGGCCTCACCATGACCACCACAGCGCCCCCCCATGCCAGCAAGCCATGGTCCCGGTTTGCCCCCAACAAAGCGCGATGCCTCGCCACAGACCCCTTCTCTCCCTCTCCTCGAAGTCCCCTCCCAGACTACCCACTTCCCCTGGGATACATTACAACCCACCCTAAAAGCAGCCTAGACCTCCCAAAGCAAGGGCCACCTTCAGCGAGAGCACCGCGCAGCGTGTGATGTAATGCCACGTGGCCTCGAAAACATGATCTCCTTGCTTTTTCCAGGGCCTCTTCCAGGCCTACCATTCCATAGCACAGCGGCTTCCATGCAGCCTGAACAAAGGACCACGTTGAGCATGAGCACTGCGTGGTGTGTGACGTCACGCCGCGTGGCCTTGAAATCTGATCTCTCTCACTTCACTCCCCCAAAGCCTCTTCCAGGCCTGCTACTCCAGAGAGCACTGTATATATAGGGTTATTCCTCCACTTCCTTTATCTGTTCTTCTGGCTGCCGCCTCCCCTTTTAAAGGTGAGTGACTTGCTCAGAGTCACACAGTATGCAAGTGGAAGCTATAGGAGTCAAACCCAAGTCTGATTTCTTGAATTTCAGCAGATGTACAGCTCAGAGCCATAAACCACTGCAATGTATTGCCTCCCCCTCCAGGCCCCTGATGGAATAGGCCATAGCCCAAACAAAGGGCCACCTTGACAGCGAGCACTGCGCGGCGTATGACATCACGCTGCGTGGCCTCCCATCGCACTCTTGCTCGCTTCTTCCCAAGGCTCCTTCCAGGCCTGCCACTCCAAAAAGCGCTGGCTTCCTCAGCCCTAAACAACCACAAAGAGAGGGGGCCACCCTCAGCGCGAGGACCGCGCAGCATGTGACATCACGCCACGTGGCCTCGAAACGCAATCACGCTCGTTTCCCAGGGCCTCTTCCAGGCCTGGTGCTCCAAAAAGCCCCTGTTTCCACTCGTTCATTCCCCTTCCAAATGACCAAAGCCTGAGCAACTCCAGTGATTCCTTCCTCTTGCATCCCTCTTCTGATGCGATCTCCCAGTAACTCTTACTTGCCTGCCCTGCCCTTTTCATAAACACGCTAAACCACGCTTCCATGGCTGTACTTTGCTATTTCAAACAACTGGCTCTTAACAACTGCTGTCTCGCCCTGCCCTCTAGCAATATTCTGTACTCCAACTAAATGCTGCAATGGTTATTATTTCTAAACAAAACAACTTCGCTTTGCCCTTTTTTTTTTAAAACATTATCGTAACCTTACCTTCTTCCCTTTTGTGACAAAACCTAAAAATTCTATTGCCAATCCGACGTGCTGCAGTTGATGTGAAATCAAAATTCCAGCAAAAAGTGGCTGAGGCCCCCTTGTGCTGTCCTTTATGTACCTCCTTCTCCTCTCCCTTCCTGCTACCTGCCCCATTGTCCTGCTCCTGGCCCTTCCCCTTCCCTCGCCCCTCTGAGCACAACCACTCCCTAAAGGAGGGAAGGGGTGCACCAGGACAACATGGTCTGCCCTTTAAAGGGCAAACTCCATTGTCAAATAAATGAACAAATAAATGGCAGGCAACCACGTCTGTCTTATTGCTACTGAAACACATTGGCTAGTACAGTACTTGAATTTCCCATTGTGAGACATAAATTAATCTTGGATCTTTAATTGACAACTATTAAGCCTCACAATATAGCACATAATTTGGGACTCTACATGGAAAAAACTCTTCATACAACAGGAGTGAGCTCAACCAGCAATAGATAACTAATGTTACAATACATTCTTTTATATAACACAGTAATTTAAAATAGGTCCATTGTGTACACCCCACTTCATTAAGCTGGGATGAAATATTTACTTGCAAACATTATTAATGTATAGCATTTTCTATCATTTATGACAAAACCTACTGCTTGTTATTTGTTATCATGATAGTAGGTTTATCATAGAAAATATACATGCTTTTAAATACATAATCACACTCTGTTTGTCAGATCTTACTGAAACAGATTGTTTTTGCATGTCTGACAGGTATGTCATGCTGAACCAGAGAATTTTGTTTTCAGTCTTTCCTACCTGAAGACAATCTCCATAAATACTGTAACAAAAGTTGGCAAAAACAAACAAGCTGCTTTTGAATTATTTTATTTTCCGTGAAGTCCTGCAATTATCCATTTTTAAAAATGCATGAATGCATGCTAGCCAAGCCAAGCCAAGATGCAACATTTCATTTTAGTGGGGTCCTGGATGCATCCCTTTTTAGAATGTATGTAGCTAGGGTCCCAGCTGACATGCAATACTGATATGCAACTTTCAGTGGGGTTCTGTATTTACACTTTGTGATGTGCTAAGGGTATTTCAGCTGCTGTAAGATGCAATATCTCATGTCCAGTTCAGTCCTGCTTTCACTAGTTTTTACACTGTATTTACCCTTGGTAGCCTGGCAGAGATGCAAAACCTAGATTTTAGTGAGGTCCTACTTTTATCCATTTGCATTCTGCATTTACCCAAGATAGACCAGTTCAGATAGGGTTCCATGTAAACAATGGCGATCGCTATTCTGGAGTGTACGCCGCTGAAATCAATTTTTGGCGATGTACACTCATAACAGAAGCAAAAAGCACCACAGACTTGTATTTTTTTATGATGCCGAGGGCTGTGCCCCCCACACACCCTACAAAAGGATTCTCAAATCCAGGGGGGTGCATGTCGGGGGGGTGCAAATCATGAAAAAAAAATGTCCCGGACTGGCACCAAAAATAAGAGCTCCCAGAACCCTAGCAACCCTAGCCTGCCACCAACTCACCACACCACATGGCCAGCTCAGCAGCCCACAGCTGCACTATGCTCCACAAACCCTCCCTCCCCTTCCACCCATCGCATGGCGTGGTTCCCCCATGCACGTATACATATAGCGACATTCTGTCACTATATTCACTGACCCCTCCATCCAGTCGCCTTCCCTGCCCAGTAGCCCTGAGCTGATTGAGTTGCCCTTTGTGAAAGCGCTCAGTCTCAGGCTACCGTTCAGGTAAGGTGCAATAAATTTTGTTGCAGTCCTGCTTTCACATAATTTTATATTATGATTACCTAGGAAAACATAGTTTAGATGCCACATCTTGCTTTCACTGCAATCCTGTTTTTACTAATTTTATACAGCATTTTCTGAGAGAATCAAAGTTCAGATGTCATATCTCATATTTAGTTTGTTGTTCTTCTTAAACTTACTTTTACACTGTAGTTACACAGACTAACCCAGCTGAGCCACAATATCTCATCTTCAGAGGGGCCAACCTTTATTTGTTTTTACAAGGCATTTACCAAGGACAGTCTAGCAGATGTAGTACAACAGTTCATTATCAGTGGGGTCCTACTATTACCAATTTTTACAATGTATTTACCCAGAACAGCTCAGCTGGGATGCAATTTCTGATATAATAGGATCTAGATTTTGTCAACCATTACAGTGCATTCATGCAAGATAGTCCAAGTGTGATGCAATATGTTATTTTTTTCTTTTTTTTCTATTTATTCATATATATATATATATATATTTTTTTTTTTTTTATGGGCCCTGTCTACCACTAGGCATCCCATGCCCTCATTTATCCATCCTCAGAGCATGATCCTGGGAAAAAAAACTGTTGAGTTCCTATCAGGGCCACCCGAATGGTAAGTAAGAGCCTCACCCTACCTTTGGAACTCTTCTGCTGGAGCCACTGTGTCCCATCCCTTGCCAAGTGAACATGTGCAGGGCAGTGAAAGTCTGCTTCTGCAGGACCATGTTTTCTTTCCTGAGTGACATGCCTTCTCCATGGGCCAATAGGCAATGTCATGCAACAGAAGGAGGGGACCTCCCTCCTTGAGGCAAGAAGTACCTGAGATAAACACAAGAACCTCACCTTACTTCACCTCATAGGTTTAATCTGGACATCCTGGGCTCAAGGCACAAACCTAGGCTGCAAGCAATACTGTGCCACTACTGCTATGCTAGCCAGCCAGCTTTCACCCACCTTTACGTTGTATTTACCCAAGGTGAGAGGCAATATCTTTTCCTTGAATGGGTTCCTGCTTCTACACATTTTTACAGTATATTTATCCAGGTAAACATACCTAACATGCAGTATATCTTGCATTCAGTGGGCTCTAGATTTTACCTGAAAGGTAGTACATTTTTCCTGGATAGCTTACATGAGATGCCGCATCTTATTTTAAGTACGACCCTACTGTCACCCATTTTTGTGCTGTATTTACAGTGGTACCTATCACTATCCATAATGATATTGCAATTTATAGTGAGCAATGCGGTGATGTTGATCTCATTAGTGCTGCACTACCTAATACACAGAAAGTGATATCTGTAAAGTGGTAGCAGCTGCCATGCACCAACTACCACTATCTTTGTGGATGGCCCTGACTGCCACTCTACCAAGGACAGCCCAGCTGAGATGAAACATTTAACTTACAGCGGAGTCCTACTTTTAGCCATATTGACACTGCATTTACCCATGATAGCACAGCCTAGGTGGAATGTAATATCTCATTTTCTTTCAGTTCCTGAATTCACCCATTTCTACAATGTATGAACCCAAGAAAGCTCAGCTGAAATGTTATATCTCTGTTTGAGAGGGGGGTTTACTTTTACTTATTGTTACACTGTATTTTTCCAGGATAGCCTAATGGAGGTGCAGTATCTTATTGTCACTAGGATACTGCTTTTTCCAGTTTTACAGTGTAAACTTGGTGGCCTATATAAGTTGCAATATCTCATTTCAGTACAGTCCTGTGTTTATCCATTGTTAGGCTGTATTTACTCTGGATAACCCATCAGAGATACATCTCATTTTCAGTAGACTCATGCTTTTGTACATTTTATACTATGCTCACCCATGATAACTGAGCTGCAATGCCACATATTAATTTGAGTGTGGTCCTGCTGTTCCCTTTTTTTATTAAAAATGTTTGACTGGGAAAGACACACTTGGCTTGGATTCATTTCTAGATGTGACTGAGGGTGGTGGCTAACAAGGGAGGACAAACAATTAATAGTAGCAAATGTAAATGCAGGTAGGGGAAACTGGAACAAAACACAGATTATTCAAAATGTGTGACAGTATTAATTGTGGATGGCTCAGCTGAGATACAATATCTTCTTTTCTGTTGGATTCAGTTGGGTTCCACTTTTACCCATTTTGAACTGTATTTACTGTGGATAGACTAAATGAGATGCAGTATATGTTTCTGCAGTATAGAGCTTTTTAAAATTGTTAGACTGTATTTATTTAGGATATCCAAGTCCAGTTGAGCTAGATACAGTATACAGATGCATAGGCATTAATGGCAAAAGAAGACAAAATGACCTGTCATGTCTACCCAGATGTCTACCTGAAGCCATGACTAGATAGATAGATAGATAGATAGATAGATAGATAGATAGATAGATACTTTATTTATAAAACACCCATTTCCTAAAACTCTGGGCATTGTACAGTTCATAAAATACAATCATAAATGACAGGCCAACAAATCTTAATTCATATACGTCATCAGACCTTTTAAAACAGTGAGAGCATTAAAATCACTATCTAGCTCAATAAATCTAAAAATACATCAATAATTAATTCATAAATGCTTGCTGGAACAAAAAGATTTTTAGGTCCTTTTTAAAGGCTTCCATTGAGGAAGCCTCCCATAAACAACCCAGCAGGGAGTTCTACAAGGTAGGCATGACCACCAAGAATGCCCTGTCCCTGGAATTATGCAGCCTAGCCCTGGGAACCACTAGGAGGACTCCCCCAGCTGAAGAGAGAGCCCAGGGTGGGTGATAGGGGACAAGGAGGTCTTGCAGATAGCTAGGTCCCTTTCCATGTAGGGTCTTATAGGTAAGGACACCTAACTGGTAGCCAGTGCAGTTTGTCAAGGACCAGGGTGATATGTTCACATCTTGCCACCCCTGTTAACAATCTTGCTGCCACATTTTGCACCAGCTGCAGCCTGCAGATGTTGCCTCCAGATAACCCTGAGTACAGGGCATTCCAGTAGTCCAACCTGGTAGTGACAAAAGCATGCACCAGTGTGGTCAGGTTCTCAGGTGGAATCAGGGATCGGATTCAGGCAATGCTCCAGAGATGAAAAAAAAAAACACTCTTAACCATAGCCGACACCTGGGCATCCAGAGTCAGGCCAGCATCCAGGATCACACCCAAATCCTTCACCTGAGTAGAAGGGACAAGAGGAATCCCCCCTAGCACTAGGCCAGGTGGTAGCCCACACCCCCTCCTCCACCCCGATGACCAGGATCCACCACCAGTACCTCAGTATTGTCTTGGTTAAGTCTAAGCCGGTAATGAGTCATCTTCAACTGGATCTCCTTGAGGCAGCTGTTAAATACAGAGACTGACACCTGGGAATAGGGTGCACAGGACAGGTACAGCTGGGTATCATCTGCATAGCAGTGAAAACCCAATCTGTACCACCTGATAATTTGTCCCCTAACAGCAGCATGTATACCATGAACAGCAAGGGTGACAAGACCGATCCCTGCAGAATCCCACAGCACAGAGGCTTCAGGGACAATGGAGCTAACCCCACTGTAACCTTTTGCACTCTGTCTGTCAAGTATGACCTGAACCAGTTGATAACATCAGAGGATAGGCCACACCAGAACTGCAGGCAGTCAAGCAGCACCCCATGGTCCATGGTATCAAATGTCACAGAAAGGTCTAGAAGAACCAAGATGGTATGATCTATCCTATACCTTATCATCAGGAGGTCATTTAGCACTCTCACCAGTGCAGTCTCCGTACTATGCCCCACCTGAAAACCAGAATGGAAAGACTCCTAGGTAGAGGAGGAGGCAAGATGTCTTTCAAGCTGAATGGCCACCACTTTTTCAATAACCTTCCCTAAAAATATAAGGTTTGAGACCAGCCTGTAGTTATTGAGGCAGTCTGGGTCCAACGAGGGTTTCTTCAAAAGTTGCCTAACCAAAGCCTCCTTCAAAGTCAGTGGGAAAACCCCATTCCTCAATGAACTCCAGACAACCTCAGTAACCACAGGTCCAATCAGATCCAAATGACCAACTAACTGTTGGGTTGGACCTGGGTCCAGATCACACTGGATTGGCTGCACTTCAAAATGATCTCCACCACCTCCTCCACCCCAACCAGCTCAAATTCAGCCCAGACAGAAGGAGTGTTTCAACACAATTCAGGCTGGACCTAACATCCCTTTCAAGAGATGTCCGAGGAAATCACATACCTGATGGATGACACCTTGTCAACAAAGAACAGAGCCAGCTCCTCACACTTAGTGCTAGAACCTGCTCCCCCCAAGTGGACACAGGCAGGATGTAATAGCCCATTTACTGTGTGGAAGAGCTAAGTCTGTCTGTTCTTCGCTGCAGCAATCTCTTGGGACAGAAATTCAGCCTTCTTGTGGGAGATTGCCCCCTGATAGTCCGTATGATGCAGCTTCAGGGCCAGTTTGTCCCCCCAGGCCAGATCTCCTCCAATGCTTCTCTAACCTCCACCCCTTAGTCTTTAAATGCCAGAGTTCCACATCAAACCATGGAGGTTTTCAATGAGTAGACAAAGGGTGGATACAAATGGGTGAGATGGAATCGAAGGCTGCAGTCACAGCTCTATTATAGGCTGCCAGTGCTTCTGCAGTCCCAATCACACATGCCTCCCCAACACTTGATAAGTCCAGCACCACCAGTAATCACATAGAGGAAACTCCTCTTAATGGGTGGTACCAGACCATCTCCACAGGGCAGGATCATCTAAGGGGGAGTGCACTAAGCATGAACCCCATGGTGCTATGGTCTGACCAACTTACTGGATCCACCCAAGGTTACATTGGGCCAGAATTATTCTCAGATTGCCAGTTAGGAAAAGAAAAAAAGCTGCTCCAAGGAATCCATGCATAAGCACACAGTAGACTAGAAGAAACAAAAAAAAACTAGGCTACAAGTCATCATCGTCAGCGATCCCTCGATTCAAAGATGCTCTCTACCATGCTTCACTGATGGGTCCTGAGGTGGCTCAGTAATCCAATCCTAGAGCCACAGATTCATCCGCAGAAATTTCAGATGTTTCCATGTGGAAGAGCTGCCCACTGGCTGGGGTTTATTTCCCTTTCCTTCCTACGCTCTGTCTTTTTGGCTTCGAAGGCAAGGCATTTCTCTTTGTAGCAGACCCCCACTCAATGAAGGTTCTGGCACCATTGAGATTGGCTGGTGGCCAGTTTATACCAGCTCATGATGTCCATATCTGGTTTTTTGAGATATGCGTTCAGTGTATCTTTGTAGCGTTTCCTTTGACCACCATGGGATCTCTGGCCGTGACTGAGCTGGGAGTATAACATTTGTTTGTGGAGTCAATAGTTGGGCATCCATACACAGTGTCCCGTCCAGCAGAATTGATGTCTGAGGATCATTGCCTCAATGCTGGTGACATTGGCCTCAGAGAGAACACTGACGTTAGTGCGGTTGTCTTCCCACTTGATACAGAGGATTTTCCAGAGACATTGTTGGTGGTACCTCTCCAGGCTCTTTAGATGATGTCAGTAAGTCACGCAAGTTTCATATCCATAAAGAAGGGTAGGGATGATAACCGAACTGTATACCTGGATCTTGGTGTCCTTTCGTATGTCACGGTCAGTGAAGACACGCTGAAGCAGTTTCTCAAATGAGGTACTAGCGCAATGGATCCTGTGCTGAATCTCATCATTGATGTTCGCTGTTAGGGAGAGGTGGCTACCTAGGTAAGGGAAGTGCTCGACTGTCTCCAGGGTCTGTCCCTCGATGGTGAATTGTGGAGGGTCATTTACAAGGCCTTGAGCAGGCTGATAGAGCACCTTGGTCTTCTTGATGTTAAGTGAGAGTCTCAGACTTCGGTAAGCTTTTGCAAAGAGATCTAGCACAGACTGGAGGTTGCTCCTGGTGTGTGCAAGGATGGCACAGTCATCAGCGTACTGGAGGTCAATAATGGATGCCTTGCAAACTTTGGTCTTTGAATGGAGACGTCCAATATTAGCCCTCCATCCATTCAGTATTCAATGTCAATTCCAGTGGGAAGGTGGCCTTTGGTGAGGACTAGGATGACTGCTAGGAAGATAGAGAACAAGGTTGGAGTGATTATACACCCTTGCTTGTTTGGATGATGAGCGGGTCTGTCTTTGAACTATTATGGAGAACACTGGCACTCATCTGGTGATGCAGAAACCTCAAGACCTTCATGAATTTTGTAGGACAGCCAAATCTGGCCAGCATCTTCCACAAGGCTTCACGATTGATGGAGTCAAAGGCCTTTGTCAGGTTGATGAAAGCCATGTACAGGTCCTGATGTTGCTCCCAACACTTTTCTTGGATCTGCCTGGCAGTGAAGAACATGTTGGTTGTCCCGAAAGATGATCTGAATCCACACTGATATTCCAGCAGGACTTCTTTGGCGATTGGAAGGAGACAGTTCAGAAGAATACGGGTGAGGATTTTCCCTGCGGTGGAGAGTAAAGCAATGTCTCAATAATTTTCACACACCGACTTGTCTCCCTTCTTGAAGATGGTAACAATGTTGGCATTCCTCAAGTCCTCTGGAATCTCCTCATTGTTCCAAATTTGGAGAATGAGTTTGTGGCACTTTAGTACCAGTTCCTCACCCCCAGCCTTGTAGACTTCTGCCGGTATGCCATCTAGTCCTGCAGCTTTGTTGTTTTTGGCCAGCTTGATGGCATGTCTTACTTCTTCGATGGTAGAAGGGTTGGTGAGAGATTCTCTTTCAGGGTGTTGAGGGACAGAATTGATAGTGGCATCTGTCACAGATGACTCGCAGTTCATAAGTATCTCAAAATGCTCCTTCCATCTAGTTTGAATGACTTCATTTCCCTTTAGGAGCGTCAAGTCATCTTAAGATCAGAGGGAAGTGGGACCATAAGAGCTTGGACCATAAATGGCCCTTGTAGCCTGGAAGAAGCTCTGCATATCATGTTTGTCAATATTGAGCTGGATCTCCTTGGTCTTGTCTTGCCACCATTTGCTTTTGATGTCTCGGATTTTCCTTTGAGCTTCTGCCTTGAGTTGCTGGTATGACTCTTTTTTTTTGCTGGCATGAGATGTCATCTTACCATGTGCAGTGAGCTCTTCTTTTCCAGTTGAGCAGGTCTTGAATCTCATTACCATTTTCATAAAACCAGTCCTAGTGATGCCGGGTGACATAGCCAATAGATCCAGCACATGCTGAGTGGATGGTGGTCTTGAACTCCTTTCAATATCTCTCAATGTTATTATCAGCTGTGGGCATGGCAGAGAGCCTTGCTTGGAGACACTGCTGAAAGTCCTCTTGAACCACTGGGACTTAAAGGGGCGTGGTGTTTAATTTCCTTTGCACTGATTTTGTCTGCCTTCGATGTTTCTGAGTGAGCCAGATGTTCATGACAGATCTGACAAGACGATGGTCTGTCCAGCAGTCATTGACTCCTCACATGGCCCTCATGATGTAAACATCCTTTCGATCACGGGTTCTGAAAATGACCTAGTCAAGGAGGTGCCAGTGCTTGGATCAAGGTTGTCTCCAAGTAGTCTTATGCTTGTCACTCTATCTGAAGATGGTGTTCATGATGACCAGACCATGCTCCGTACATTTGTTCAGGAGCAGGATGCCATTGGAGTTTGTCTTTCCTACCCCCTCCTTCCCAATGATATAATTCCAGAGATCTGAATCACACCTGACTCTGGCGCTGAAGTCACCAAGGAGAATGATCTTGTCTTCCTTAGGGGTGTTGGTCAGGACTCTGTCATGGTTGGAGTAGAACTGTTCCTTGACATCCTCGTCAGCATTAAGTTTCGGGACGTATGCACTGATGACAGTGGCATGCTGATTGTTGCTGAGCTTAAGATGAAGGGTCATAAGGCATTTTTTGATGGCAATTGGGAGCTCTGTAAGCTGGTTGATGAGCTTGTTGTTGATGGCAAGGCCAATGCCATGAAAGCGTCTGTCTTCAGCAGACTTCCCTTTCCAGAAGAAGGTGAAACCTCCACCCTCTTCTCCCAACTGGCCTCTGGCCTTCATCTGGTCATCTTGTCTCACTTAGGGCAGCAATAATCTTGCAAATTCCCTGGTGATAATAGCAGTTCTTCTTTCTGGTCGTTCGCTATACTGGTTGTCCATCAGAATACGAACTTTCCATGTCACAAAAATCATTGTCTGTTTCTTATTTCGACTGCAGAAAGAGTGATCCCACTGGATGCAGCTATCCAGCCAGGAGAAGGTGAGACAGCCTAGGTTTAGGGCACCTTTTCTAGCCCCTTCCCCATGCAGGGTGAGCAGACGGGATCCTAGAAGGGACTGCTCAGTCACAGTAGCAGCTGCCAAATTGCACCCCTGTCCCAGTCCAGGTGCTAGACGACCATCAAACTACCACTGCCTACGTGCAGATTCGTGGCTAGAGACTGCCAGATTCACTGGTCCTGACCCCGTCACCATTAGTCTGTCACCACTGGGCTTGGAAGGTTGGTTGCGGGGATGTTGTTTCCCATGGCAGAAGCCTGCATGTGGCTTCTTTTAGTGTGGAGAAGCTCGTGCACCTACAGCAACCACACAAACTTGACAAGCAGGAGATCTAGCACCCAGTGGCAAGGAGAGTCCAAGACGACTGGAGATCCCCATCTTGTTGCAGCCTTCATCTGCCTTCACAGCCATTAAGATCCTAACATCTTCTTCCACCTGATCCACCATTGAGGACTTTGGAGGTTGGACCACACTTAGTCTGGGACCTCGCCTCAGGTCTGTTTGCCATGGGTAACCCTGCCAGGAGTACAAGACTCTGAACGACATAGCCGTGAGGGTCATTGGAACACACAAGCCTCTCCTCCACGACAAGGTCTAAGTCCAAGGAGAGGACAAGTCATATGAAACACTGGAATACAGTATATAAAAAGAAAAGCATTATTACTGTTCAACTCTTCTGTGTTGTGAGCCAAATGACTGCAGATTGATGTATTTCCTAGTGGTAGTGCCTCACTGGCTGATAACCAGTCAATCAGATGTTACTACTAGGATATGCGTCACTCACCATTCATTCAAATCACAGCACAGAAGAGTGGGAAAGCTCACACTGATGGGGGACATTTTTCTTTTGTGCAGGTATTTTATATCTTGTACTGCTACCAGGGGTTGGAGGCTTTGGGTGAAGAGTTTTTCTTCTTTGCAAGAGGGTGGTGAAGGTGGTTTATCTCTTTCCTGATTTGGTGGGATGGAGTGGGAAAGGTGGGGAAACTTGATTTTGTGGGCAAGGGGCGGGACTGGATGTTATTAGCACACAGTTTTGCTGTGTGAACAGTGGGTTGGAGGTAGGTGGGGGCCTAGAGGGTGTATGAGTGGAGGGATATAATTTTAAACTATGTGGCACAGTGAGGTTGGGTGGGAGTAAATGATCCAGAAAGTGTGAGTGAGTGTCTTTGTTTAATGTTTTTACTATTATTTAAAAAGTGCTGGTGAAGTAAGTGTGGGGTCAGGGAACATTGTGAAGTGTGAGGTTCTCCATTATACAATGGCACTTTTCCAACTAGAAATCTGATTGGCTAAGTAGTTTTTTTTTGTCCATGAGTAAATCCCAGTATAACTCATGGATAAAGACCCAGTCAGCTGCATCTGCAATATCATTAAAGAAATCCATTCCACCCCAAAAATCAAAATGTAAGCACCGCCGTGTTGGATTCTCCATGATGCACGATGGAGAACCACAATGAAAAGCCTGCATATGAAAAAAGTACACTCCCTCCAGAAGCAAGTATAAAAAAAAGTGTCACAATCAACTGGAAAACCACCCGCCTCACCTCTTTTTAAAATATCAACTCCATTCCTAATTAGACCATTAGCTGGCAGCTCCTCTAACAGTCCCTTCTTACAGCTTCCATTCTGTTCAGTGCTGGCTCCTGTACCTGACACTACCTCCCACCTCTGTTGCATTGCCTTACCTCCCATTTCCAGTACACAATTTCCATGCTCTCCAATTCCCATCCCATTACCCAAAGTGAAATCTCAAAGGAAAAAACCTCAAGTCCCATTTGACTTGCAGGAATACCACTGCTCACTCACTGTCCCTCTCTGTACAGTGTCAGTCTCTCAGTCTGTCTCAGCTGCCACCCCATGCATCTTCTCAGCTGAGGTCTTTGTGTTGAAACAAAAAAAAACGCAGCATTGTAGCAAGCAGAGGTGAGTTAGAGGTGCGTGTGTGTGTGTGTTTGTGAATTTCTACCTACAACAGGGATTGGGAACTATTTTATATACAGAGGAAGGATATTACACAGAAAATCAATAAAAAAGCAGTTTCTTTAAAAGAAGAACCACTTTAATCTTTTTAAAAAAATCTTTAATTCCTACCCATTGTATAATTGCAGTAAATAACTCCAGGGTGTGGGTTATGCTGGGATTTATTCATACCTGGTGCAGATTTGGTCATTCAGCCTGCAGCCTCATGACCAAATCACACCAGGTGTGAGTAAATCCTAGCATAACCCGCACCCTGTTGTGTCTGATTGCTTAAACATCGCACACACTTGGGAATTGTAAATTCACTTCATCACCAGTCTTGATAAAAAAAAAACCTCTACAGAGATTATGGAAACAGGCCCAGATTACAAACAGTTATGTCCTGCAATGTTGATTTATTTATTTAGTTTTTGCACTAGACAGATTCTGCCTATTTTCAGGCATGACCCGGGGAAGGGGGATACAGATGAATGCCAACTGGCCTTGAACCAGATTAAGCTGTTGGTGGTATTTGTTTAGTGAATGGGGGAAATTTGGCTAGGACACTGGGAAAATTCCCTTACTCGCCAGCAGGGGGGGAACCTCTGGCCATCGAAGGATAGCCTGTTTGGTTGCTGAGCTGGCTCCAATGGTGATGGATGTGCAGGTTGTCGTGGAGCAGGTCTCCTCCATGGCAATGGATGCTATTGAGACCGAAGAATTTTTTGAAGCTGTTAGTAACACAAAACCACAGATGGGTAACCTTCAGGTGGAGAATGAGTCTACTGGGATTACTTTGCAACCCACCTCACTGGATATAGGCCTTGTGAATGAGATGACAGATCTGGTATTGGAACAGAGAGAACAATCCCCAGAGCAGCTGCAACTTCTTTTGGCAGCAGAGGAACAGAAATTCATTCTGACCAAGCAACAGCTATTGGAGGCATTGGTCACAGCTTTGCAGAAGTCTGATGGTAGAACGGATCAGCTGCCTCCTAGCAACTGGCCTCACACTGGAATGGTAATCAGGGAAACGTTGGCAATGAGTGCAGTAACACAGGCAGTCAGAACCCACATCAGGTACTGTTTTTTCTACTGCTTTAAATCCAATTGATGCCACTGTGTTCTCTTTTGGGGCCTGCTCTGAAAAGCGCAAGCTGTTGACACTGCCCAGACAAAAGGATCGAGCAGCCCAGTCTTGGGCTGAGCAGGTCAAGCAGGCTGAAGCACTGTGGTCTGTAGATGCTGCTTTGAGATCGGCCAGGTGGGCGAAGAATGCTGAAACAAACAAATGGATCTCTGTTTTTTCCCCTATAACTATATCTGGGGTGATGATGAGGAGTAGAAAAACTGTCTTCCCTCCTGCGGTATACAACCCCTGTGAACTTGAGTCTGCACCCTCTTGCTACTGCAGTCTCCTGTACAAACCCACTGGACCTTCCTCCAGAATTACACCTCATGCAGAACCCTTTCGTATGCTTGCCTTTGCCTCAGTCACTGCCGATAGGAGACCCTGGACCCAGGGATCCTACGTGTGATTGATTACCCTCATCTGAGAATATGGACACTACGACTCCCCAGACCCACCAAGAGGACCATCCTCCATCCCAACCCTCCTTTACAGAACCGGATCCACCATCTCAGACTTATGCCCCTTTCTTTCAATCTCCCACATATACTGCTAAGAGGCATAATGCAGTTTGGTTGATTTATAAGGGTGGCATGGAGATCTTTCTGGATAGACACTATGTAGCACGTACTTTATTGAAAGGAAACTTGCTTTTTTAGCCTTTGGAACTTTATGCACTTATTCTTGTGCCTGGAGAGCCTAACTTTGATGTTAGTTTTAAATTCACCAGTGGTCTTGAAAAGTTTTGGGAGAAATACAATAAAGTGAAGAAATATCCCCTATGATCCCCCTTTGAGGTCATCCCTCTAACAAAACTGGCCCACAAAATGATTACAGTTCTTTTTAGGAATGAGAGGATTAGTGATTCCAATTTGGTGTACTGGTTAAAGCAGAGGTGTACTGGTTCTAGGTCATCCTGAGGTGATATTTGATGGTGAGGATATATGGATGGGGTGGAAGATTAAAGTTGTTCTGCACTCGTCTGATAAGGGATTACAGCATTTACCAGATTGTGTGTTCTTGGGCAGAGATAGGAGTGTCTTATTTTACACTGGGCAACCCAAGACATGTTACAAATGTGGGAGGGCAGGTCATATCAGCAGCATCTGTAATAAGCTGCATAGTACACTCTGCAATGAATTGGGGCATGTCAGTAGCCATTGTAGAAATACTGTGATTTTTAACCTTTGTGGCACTGCTGGACATGCTTATTCTATTTGTCCTGAGGCAGCACACATGCAGAACATGACCGCTGATTCAGAGGAACAGCATCTCCTTGTCTCTATTGCTCAGAGATCCCACTCCACTAATTTGATCTCTCACCCAGCTATCACGGGATCCCCACCGACCAAAGCAGAGCAATTACTTGATTCTCATGCTGAATCTGCACCAATCCTGATTGGGGATATGGTCCATAGTGACGACAGTGAGTGTGATGCACCTATTATGGAGGTTGAGGTAATTCCTGCTTTTCCTCCACAAACTACAGATTGTGCCACAATACCCCTTCCCCTTACACCATCCAAATCTGCGAAAAGGAAGCAGCCAGTTGGAAAGATGGTTACCCATCGCAATATGAAGGGGGGACAGCCTGCCTCAAAAGTCACCCAAATTTTTGAATGTCCTACCTCTATCAGATACCAAGCTTTGCATCCATCCACTGAACTTTCCAATGCTGATTCTGAAGATTCTTGACCGGGGTCTGAACACACTGAGGGGGCCTCTGGTTCCGAATCGGAAGGTGGACCCTCCCCTCAACCCCCCCCAAACAACATACCTTACTGGAAAAGGGGGCAAGCAAGTATAAACCACCATGAGGTGTAGGTCCACCCCCTTTTGACATCCTTCTGATTAACATTTCTCTGATGTGTTGTTCCATTAATGTCAATAGTATTCACAATAAATTAAAGAGGGTGCAGTGTTCTCACATCTTCACACAAATCAGGCTGAGATTCTGCTTCTACAGGATACTTGACTTCACACAGTGGCAGAAGAGTCCTACACCACAAAATGGTGTCGAATGGGCATTTCCTATTGGTCTATTGGGTTAGAGAAATGTTCGGGAGTAGCAGTACTTTTTCATAACATTTCTGTTTTGGTGCTAAAAGTGATTGACTTCATCATGGGTCGTGCTTTAATTTTGGATTTTGTGTTCAAAGGCATTTGCTTTTGCTTGATAAACATATATGCTCCCCAGTTGAAGGCTGACAGAGTGGGCTTGTTTAAATCAATTCAACCCTACCTCCACACCACTAAGTATGTGGTTTGGGGTGGGGATTTTAATTGTGGGTTGACTGTTGCAGACAGATGTCAGGGAGTAAGCATGAGTAAACTATTCTGTGATATGACTTGTTTAGTATCTTGCAGGCAGCGGATCTGGTGGACGCCTACCGTCACATCCATTTGAAATCTGACACCACGTTTTTCAGAGGGTCGCATGCCACCCACATTGACTATCTTTTTGTTAGTAAGGCTTTACCTTTACTTTCTGCCAATGTGTGTCCAGTAGAGTATTCTGATCATGGGGAACGCTACATCAATTTTGATATGGATACTCCCCAAATGTGTGATAGTGGCTTTTGCAGGCTGAACACCTCACTCTCTCTCTCTTATTGAAGGAGGTGGTTCTGCAACAATTGTCTTATTTTATTGTTATTCATAAATCTGATTGGGATATGTATGAGGATCTGGTACAATGGTGGCTGGATACAAAGCGTGATCTGGTGCGCCTTTTGAAATCCCTTGGAAAACATCTCCAGGATCGTGACTATTACACTTATCTTTTACACAGAAAACAGTTGCAGCATTTGATTTCCCTGGCTCACACTACTAAACATGAATTTTCTGCACGAATTACTATTATTAAAGCACAGATGCAGAAATATCATTCTAGATGTATGCACAATTTAAAAACTCAGCAGAGATTTGGCACCCAAGGAACTATGGCCTCAGTTTGCCCATTCCTTACTTGTAAAGACAGGATGCAGAGGAAGGTCTTTGAGTCAGTTAAAGGGTGGGATGGTTCTATCAAGACGACACTCTGGGATATACTGATGGAAGTCACTAAATACACACAATCATTGTTTCAAGACACGGGGAGTCACGTGATGCAGAGCACTAGGTAGCTGCCTTTCCCTAGAGCTATGACCGCCCGACCTCCTAAATAGTGAATAAAAAACATTATTTACATTTGGATAACTTGGCTCTTTGGTTTTATTCTCGGGAAAGGAGGTACGTTCACTTGGCTGACTCTGATGGAAGTGGAGATGAAGAAAGCCATGCCGAGACATACCCCACTGGCTACCCCAGAGAAGGCCTCAAAAAAATCCAAGGCCTCATCTGCCCATCAGACCCAGACCTCGGCAGTAGATGGCATGGAAGTTGAACTGCTCACCTTAGTCAGATTCTTAGAAGAATTTCAACCTTTTAAGGTTGAAATGAAGGAGTTCGCTGGGGAAATCAAAAGTTTAACTCAAGCCCTGGAAGACCTTTCACAGCGGACGTCCAACAACGAAACCCGCATCTGTTCCCTAGAAGGAAGGAATGAGACATTAGAACCTGATCTAGCGGCTATGAGGTACAGTATTGCCAAGCTAGAAATAAAAGCTGATAATCTAGAGGGTCATAGCTGCTGCAATAATGCTGTCATTATTGGCTTACTGGAGAAGGAGGGAGCAGACCCGATCAAGTTTGTGCAGAAGTTCGTAGAGAGAATTGCTGGGCCCTCTCCATTTGGGCATGCCTACACAATAGAGCGGGCTCACCGTGCCTTGCGACTGTTACCCCCTCAAGGAGCCCCCCCGTGCACCTTCATCCTCTGTTTTCTTAATTATCAGTAGCGCCAGCACTTTCTTATGAAAGTCAAAGATATAAAGGATCTGCGATGGGAAGGGGTGAAGTTAAGAGTTGTTCAAGACCTGCCCTTAACAGTTCAGCAAAAGAGAGCGTCATTCCATCCATTTGTTAAAAAGCTAATTGCAGCGGGCATTAAATTTAAAATGGGTTACCCCACTAAGTTCCAAGTTTTGCTGGCAGGTTCCTGGAGTGCCTATGAGAATGTAGAAGCAGCAACAATTGCCCTTAAAGCAGTGCTACCGGACCTATTTTAAAATCCCTGAGTCTGACATGGGGGCTTCTGTTGGTTAAAATAATGTTCCTGGGTAGTTAACTTTTGCCTGCTTCAGCAACGAGTTGTTGGATGAGCCCTTAATTGGTCTTCCCAGTGAATTGGACAAGTGCTTTTGCAGGAAGTTAAGGGATGCATGGACATTTTCTCCTCCCTGCTTATAATACAGGCCCCCTCATTTTATCTGGCACAGCCTCCCTGCTTGGTACCTGCTGTACTGTTTGTGGTTGCAGCTGGCTCCTGGTGTTGATGGGCTCTGATTCTTGGGTCCGACGATGTGCTAAATTAAAGGAATCCCAGGAATCTGGTCGTGTGTCCAGCAGAGGAAGGTTTCTGTGCGAAGGAAACAACAACGATCTGGTATCAGCGGCTATTGTATCCTGCGATCACTAGATGGAGCCAGAGACCATGTTGTTGCCAACAACGAATGCCTCAGCATAAGCCCATCCTATACAAAGGCACTCGAGCATTTGTATGCAGCATGAATTGGACTTTCAGGCTTGTTTTTATCTTTCTTAAGGGGATGTGTCAGAATCTTGGTTAAGGGGTTGGTAGCCCAGAGGGCCATTTGTATCTATTTGTTCATTTGGGAGGAGTAGGTTTTTGTTTTTCTTTTTTCTTTTTTCCTAGTTGGAAGCACTTGTCATCTTGACTGTGGGACTGGCTTAGTGGGTGCTATATAAGGGGTCTGTGGTAAAAATTATAAAATGTGGGGAGTACATGTTACAGTAATAGATATGGAGAAGCTGATGGTGGGGAGATATTGCTAGAATTTGTTTTGTTAATTTTAAGGGATGGGGGTTAGATAGATATTTAGGTAAGTTACTTGTTAGATATTACTGTTATTTGTTCCTACATTTTGTTGGTAAGTTCCAGACAATTGCTGACCGCTAAGACAGCCTTTTTCTTTTTTTAAGTGTTACAAGAACATCAACGTTAATACCTTGGCATGGGCTTTATAGCTTATAGGTGGTGTTGGAGAATGGGAGGAAGGGGAGAAGGTGGCATTACTGTGTGGACTGTTGTCATGGACCATGGCAGATCGGGAGGGGTTTGGGTGGAGGGGAAAGGGGGTTTCTGAGTGTTTTGTTGGTATGGTGTGGGGAGAGCTTTGGTCAAGGGTATTTGGTATGGTGGGTGGGAGGGCAATGGGGAGGGAACCACAGCACACATAAAGCTTGGGAAAGGTAAGAAGGGTCCAGTTATAGAAAGTAATATAGATATAGTGTCTATGAGCGATTAAGTAATGGCCAGAGATATTAGATTTATTAGCTGGAATGTAAAGGGGGCTTATCATAAGTCTAAGCAATATAGGATTTTAAAACACTTAGATTATTTGAAAGTGGATATAATGTTTATTCAAGAGACTCATTTACTCAACAGTGAAGTTAACCATATGAGGAGGTTACAGGTGGGCCAGGTATTTGCATCACAAGGTAATACTCAGAGTAGAGGAGTGATTGTGATGATTCATAGGTCTGTCCCATTTAAACCACTTCAAATAATCCAAGATACATTAGGGAGGTATGTTTTTATAAGAGGCAACTTGCACACGCTGGAAATAATGTTGGGGTCTATTTATGCCCTAATGTTGACACCCCAGTCTTTTTTGTGTAGATAATGGAAGTACTCACACCATTCCTAAATATTCCCATTATTATAGGAGGGGACTTAAATTTAGTAATGGATCCATCAATAGACAGATCAGGGTCTTCTAGAAAGGGTCTCTCCCCTGCCCAAAGAGCAGTCAGGGAATTGTTAGACCAAATTGGTCTCTTCGATGTGTGGAGAATTCTTCCCCCGAAAGACCGGGAATTCACTTTCACCTCACAGGTGCATGGCACCGGGTCCCGGATTGACTATGTCCTCATTTTGAACACTCTCATATCAAGTGTACTGGATGAGGGCATAGCGGCTGGGTTACCCTCCGATCATTCAGTTGTTACTTGCTTAATATCTTTTCCTTCTCTCCTTAAAAAAGGGGTCAGATGGAAGCTTAATAATCAGTTGCTAAAAGACCCGGAAGTTGCTAAATTTATCTCCTCCCAGATAACGGAGTTTATATCTCTCAATTACAACTCCACCAGATGGCCTGACATGGAGTGGGGTGCACTCAAGGTATATTTGAGGGGGATCTTTATAGGGTTGGCCTCTCAGAGAAAACAAGAGAGAGAGAAGCAGATTTCTGAAATACTTTCTTAGATCCAAGAAAAGGAGGCTAGGCTCTCTTCTTTCTCGTCTGCAGAATATAGGCAGAACTTAACCAAACTGCGGGATTCATATCTCAGTTTGCTAGGGGAGCAGGCTGAGTGGGCTATTATTAAAACAAGGGTGGTGTATTCCGATCAAGGGGAGAAAGCAGGCCGCATACTGGCTAGATGAGTAAAACAATTGGAATCTGCTAGATTAATTGCGGCAGTTCACTCAATTGATGATGGCTCTATTAAAACATCACCAAAGGAAATTGTCGGCGAATTCAAGAAATGCTTTGAGAAGTTATATGGGGCAATGAATGATCCCCCATCTGAGGAGAAACTACAACATTATTTAGGAGGGTTGAACTTGCCCTCTCTATCGGAGTATCATCAAGCTAGGTTTACAGCTGCTATAACACAAGGGGAAATAGAACGTGTCATTAAGACCCTCCCCTCTGATAAAACCCCAGGCCCAGATGGGTTTTCCGCTAATTTTTATAAAGTTTTTTCTAAAGAATTAATCCCTTTTTCGTTGAGCTTGTTTCAATATATTCTAAGTGGGCTGGCAATGGATGTCTCAATGTTTGAGGCGTTAATAGTACTTTTATCCAAAACAGATAAACCCCCAGACTCTGTGTCAAGCTATAGACCCTTTTCGCTCCTCAATCGTGATATTAAAATTCTTACAAAATTATTGGCAAATCTTGTAAGTGAAGTTCTTCCCGAGTTAATTGGGGCACAGCAAGTGGGATTTATGAAGGGGAGATCTTCAGTGGACCACTTGTGGACTCTGGCACATGTTTTCTCGGTCTCCAGGGAGGCTGACCATCCCATGGTTTTGGTTTCTCTGGACGCCAAGAAGGCATTTGATAGGGTCTACTGGAGATATCTTCTAACCGCTTTGGAAACATGTGGCATCCCCCAGGAATTCCGGTCATGGATTGGCTCCATTTATAAATTCCTCTCTGCAAGAATTTCCTGCAATGGCATTATCTCAGATCCCTTTAAGTTGTTTGTGGGTACTAGACAAGGTTGTCCATTGTCCCCACTTCTTTTCAATTTATATTTAGAGCCTCTTATTAGGAGGATTATGCAAGCCCAGGAGGTTCAGGGTATTCAGGTGTATGAGTACACTACTAAACTAACTGCGTATGCAGATGACCTCTTGCTACAAATTTCCTCTCCAGTCTCTTCCATTACCACCTTATAAGAAAATATTCAGGGTTTTGTGAAGTTGCCAATTATAAACTCAATATTGGAAAAACACTGGTATTCCCCCTGAATCATAAAATTTTTAAACAAGATATCGCTGCAATTGGGTTAACTTGGTGTGCAGATGCAATAAAATACTTAGGGCTTACCCTTACAAGATCACCGGCCCGTGCACTACAGTTAAACCTAGATTCTCTGGTTCATGTTATTGAAACAGACCTTAAAAGATGGGCTTTGCTTCCACTCTCTGATGGGGGAAAATCAACTTAGTTAAAATGAACGTATTTCCTCATTTGTTTTACCCAATAAATATGTTAAATGCTTGGCTCCCTTTCAAATGGTTCAGGAAAATTCATGGTATAATTGATGGATTTATCTGGAATTATAAGAAGCCCAGAATGGCTTATCATAAATTAGCTGCTCCCAAGTCGATTGGGGGGTTGAGACTGCCTCATATAGGGTTGTATTATTGGGCTAGCCATGCAAATAAGTATCTCAGATGGATGAAGGCAGTCGATCCCCTGGAGCAAGGTACTTATGTTCCATTTTGGTTAAAGGTGGAGATATCCCATATATTCGAGCTAGGCCTATCTCCCAGGGCCTTGTTGCATTGCAATCCAAGCACTCTACTGATGGCCCCCCGAAATTCTTCTATTGAGATATCCATTAGAGTTCATTCACAATTATGTGCCTTTTTGAAATATAGTCACACTAAAGACCCATCTCAACCATTAAAGGGCAATCTCAACCTCCAATTGGATGGCAAACCCATTAGGGGTAGTTGGCTCTCACAATTGGAGGATGGCCTAGTCGGTGATCTAATTTCGGCAGAAGGGCACTGGCTCTCGTCAGCTGAAATTTTGAATAAATTTCAAATCCCACAAACTGATATATTCTAAGTTTTCCAACTTCAGCATCTCTTGGTTAAAGGACTGGGCATAATTTCCCCGATCACTCCATCACCGGGCTTCCATACAGAGATAGGACCATTAGCAGGAATGGCTCATGCTGTTTCCAGCATATATAGCACGCTCTGTAGCTGGGTTCATTCTCAAAACTTGGTACCGGTGAGTTACTGGTCCTCATTTTTTCAAGATATGGAGCTCGATTGGACGATTATTTGGCATAGTTGCCATAAATATATGTTGCAAGACAGGCTTAGATTGATGCAATTCAAGTTATTGCATAATATTTATTATTCCCCTCTCAAGCTGGCAAAGTTAGGTATTGTGCCCTCCTCCACTTGCTACAGATGTCAACAGGGTAGTGGGGATCTTCTTCACATTTTCTGGAAATGTTCCAAGGTAGCTCCACTCTGGACTAGGATTAGACAAGAGATTGATCCTTTACTGGGTCTGAATGAACTGTTTACTGCGGAGATATGTTTGTTAGGGGATGTTTCCACCATTTCTTTACAGAATAGGAAGTACCATATTAGCCTGATTTCCACTTCAGTTAAGAAGGTGGTCCTGAGGCATTGGAAGGATACCTCAGAAATTACCTATGGCGAGTGGCTACAAGAATTACTTGCCAATCTTGGAACGGAAAGAGTCATTGCTAGTCTCCAGAACAAGCTACCAAAGTTTAATCTGATCTGGGGCCCCCTATATACCTTGTATTCTTTACCATCCAAGGAGTGATTCTTCCCTATTTTAATAGTATAGGTCGAGGAAATGTGTGCTGTGCTGGGATTTTCGAGAGGAGGAGGATGAGGGAGGAGGGGGTGGGGGTGCGATTTAGTAGGGGGCGAATACATCCTGGCAATGTCATTCTCAATTGCTGATGTACTTATTGTTATGTATTTTTATAGTTGGATGTATTCTTTGTTGTGGAAAACTTTAATAAAATTTGAATGGAAAAAAAAAAGACACTGAACACAGCGTGGAGCCTATGGTTAATTTTTTGCAACAAATCATTGTACCGGATTGTCCACCCTCAGTTATGACAGATCTCATTAAACCCATTTCCTCCATGAAAGTAGAGTCTGCGATTGGGACCTTGAGTATTAGAAAGGCTCCTGGCAGGGATGGACTGCTGTCGGAACTTTTTAAAATCTTGACCCTTTACATCTCTTCGGAACTCACTGACATGTTTAATTATCTGCTTACTGACTCTGATGTTCCGTTAGACACAGTGGGGGGGGGGACTTTGATCTTCCTATACAAAAAGGGAGATAAGCGGGAGTTATCAAATTGGAGACCAATTAAATGTGAAACTTAAGATACTAACTAAAATTCTGAATAAACGCCCCCTCATGGTAGCCCAGCACCTGATTTCCAATGCTCAGTCCTGTGCTATTGTGTGGAGGGATATCACAGATCAACTGATTCTGCTGAGGGTCTTTCTGAACTAGACCTGATGCAGACACTGAATGGGTTTCTTCTATCTTTGGACCAGAAAAGTGCCTTTGATTCGGTCAATCACTCTTTTTTTATGGTTAACTCTGCAAAAATATAATATCCCAATCACGTTTATTGGTTGGATACAGAAGCTTTACAAACATGTTATGGTTTCCCCTTTGGTTAATGGGTATGTGGGACATTTTATTCCTGTTCGGGAAGGTATTAAACAAGGCTGCCCCCTCAGCCCATTATTGTACATCTTTAGCATTGACCCACTGTTGCATAGGCTGCATATGATACTTCCTAGGATCTCAGCAGCTGGGGACCTCATGTCTTTTTCAGCAATGGCTTATGCAGATGATCTCTGCATTCTTGCCACTGACCAGCAAGCAAAATCTCAGGTGCTTCAGGTTTGTGAGGGCTATGGCAGGCTCTCAGGCACATCTTTAAATAAATTAAAATGTATAGGTCGGGAACTGGGGAAAGATCCCCTCCTGATTGCAGATATCTCAGGTGTTGCACTGACGAGAGATCTGATAAGGATTCTTGGAATTGATTTTGGTGCCTTAGATCCTGATTTGTTTAATTGGGATAAGAAAATATGTATGGGAAAGGTGATGGTTGCGTTTTGAATAAGTGGCAGTTTAGTAAGGCCAAAAGGGTTTACCTAATGAAGACATATTTATTGCCTTTGTTTTTGTTTGTGAGCAATATATTTCTCCCACCCAAGCTACATAAGATGACCCTGTTAAGTATTTGTTTCCAGGGTATCCGGGGCAGTCGCCTTAATGCCATCAAGAGAAATATTCTTTATTTACCGACCCATTCCAGTGGTTTGGGTATGGTTAATCCTACCTTATTTTTTTTCTTTTTGATTTTTTTTTACTTACATTCACCCTTTATTGGGAAATGTTCTGAAACCTTGGTCTTTTTTCTATTTCAATCCATATGGTCTTGGTTTTCCTCCTGGACAGCTGGATCATTGACTGTTCTCAAAAGACACCCATTGGTGCCCCCATATCTTAGGGAAGTCTTCATCAAATTAAAGGCTTGGAAGATAACCAGTGCACAATTGTTCACACTTTCAAAGAAGGGATTATACCATGGAGTATTGTTATCACACTTTTCTGTTCCTACTGTTTTTCCAAAATGCCCTGACCTTCATTTACAAAGTCTACAGAAATTGGTGATTGAAAAACGAATCCCCCCTAAGTTGAAGGATGTCCACTGGTTGTATTGCCATGAGTGGCTCAATGTTAAAAGCAACCAAAAGAGTAAGCAGCTGATGGACAAGTACTGCTCTAAGGCCCTTTGTGTCCAGCAACTTGAGACTTTGGATCATTTATTTTTTTCTTGCTCCTGTATAACACCATTTTGGTTATATTTATCTCATGCCTGGAATGATGTTATTTTCTTCTCAGTTACATATGATGCATTGATATATGGGGTGTACTCCTCCCATTGGCAGACATGGTAATGGAGTACTTTAAATGTGATATTCACAGTCATTAAATGGTATGTATGGAATAGTAGGTGTCTTTTCACTTTGCAACAAAAACATGTCTCCCATGTGGAACTTTTACATAATGTTGTTACTGAACTGTGCCTTATTTATACTAATGAAGCTAAATTGTGGGATAGGAGAACCTCATTGGATAACTGGAGGAACATACCATGGATTACGGATACTGAAGCTCCTAATACTTAAGTATCTTTGTTTTTTTGTGTGATGTAGTTGTTTGTGTGTGAGACTGCAATGTATTTTTCTTTCCCCTTATTTCTGAGTTTCGTACGATTTTCTTGAATAAACAAATTCTCGCTTACTCTTTTCGAGAAATGCCATGGGATCCTTAACATCCACCTGAACTACCACCAGAACAGGCAGATGGGACCTTGGTTTAACATCTCATTCGAAGGACAGCACCTCAGGAGTGCAGCACCCCCCTCATGCTGCACTACAGTGTCAGTATTGGGATATAAGCCCAAGTGTCTGGTGTGGGGATAGAACCCACAGCCTTCTGATCTCCCGGCCTCAGAGGTGAGTGTGCTACCTGCTGAGCCACTGACACTGACACTTTACCCATTTGTACATACCATGGTGACAAAATACCTGTAACTTTACTTTCATATTTTACTACTATTCTGTTCACTTTATACAAAATGCAGTACATACTATTAAGATTCCCATGTATAAATATGATGAATTCTTACCTTTCAGGAATTACTGAGAGGTACATAATCATTGTAATTAAGCTTCCATTATACTGTATCAAATTCAGTCTGACCACGGGCATGACAGTACTGACCACTTCCAGGTTTTTACAATCACCATCAGTAGATCAGCTGTATACGCTTTACCCAAATAACATCCATACAGGAGTACACCATTACGTTTTCAGCATACACCTACCTCAAAGAGCACAGTACAGCCTTTTGCTTCATAGGTAATGTGTTACTGATATCACCATTCTCGTTACTATCATATTTTACCAGCCAGCTGTTTTACTTGGTGCTGCTACCTACAAAGGTAGCGATAGCCAGACCAATTTCCAATTTGTCTCCGATTCCATTTTCTTTGTATGCCTTTCCATTTAACCCTATGAGACCATTATCCAAGGGATAAGAAAAAATAAAACTTTTCAGACATTTTACTCTTTAGTTCAGTATTCCATTTCACTACACTGTCTACATGTCTACATTTTCTACAGTCTACATGGAGTTTCCTTAGCAAAGTGAACACACCAGTCCATGAGGGAAGGTTGCATTGTCCACTGCCTACCTGTCGGACCTACATTTATTGTGACCAACAATGATACCAAGTAGCCTAACAAGGAGCAATATGGGGGGGAGGGGCAGAGACAATTAACACGAGTAGGAACAATAGTATCAAACTAAAATCAAAGTTCCAGAGGTACTAAGAGGCTTCAAGCTTTTCCAAGCATAAAAAGGACCCTAACTGAAAATGAGACAAGGGATCTCAACTTGGCTGTAATATGTAAATAAATAGCTTGTAAAAATTTTTAGGATTTAGTACATGAAAAGTACCACAGAAATGAAAACTATTCTTTTTCCTCCATGCAAGAGTACCACAAAAAGTGACAATTTTTTTGCAGTGCTGTAGCACAGAAAAAACGCCTTATAGAGTAAAAAGCTTGTTTAATCATTGTAGGTCCCAAAGGGCCAAGGCACTGATACACACAATACACTCACTGCTTCAACACTATGGGAAAACCACTACAGACATACATACTTATTACAGTCAGAAGTGACATACAGTACACACAAAAAACTGAACAGAGAAGCAATTTGGAAAAAGAACATTATATAGGATGCATACACATTTCAAGAGACAGATAATTACCAGTTTGTTTTGCTATTTTTTCAGGCTGCGTGCATTCATTCTAAAGTCTAAAAGCCAGCGCAAGGCATCATCAATATGTAAATCTGGTGGGTGTAAATTCAAAAGAGAATATCTCTAATGGTATTACAATCTGCTTACCATGTCACTACTAAGAGATCAACACAACTAACTGAATGCAGACTAAGGGCAGGATTCACAAAGCAGATGCGCTGGGCACAAATGAGACACACTGGCACAACCTGGATGCGCCGATCCAAGACAGTGTGATTCAGAGAAGGATGCACAGCAAGATGCCCTGTGCACATCCCCACTGTGAATCGCAGAGATGCAGAATGGCACAACTTGAGATGCTCCAGCACCACAGGGATGTGCCAAAGCACCTAGGGCAGCATAACCATGAATATGGAGCAAGTCAGCAGGGTACAAAGGAGCAACAGGGGGAACCTGCAGTGGCACAAAGGATGCAGGGAAATACACCTGCAGGGACCAGCCAGCATGCCAGAGGGCCCGACAGTGGCTACATCAGAAAAGGTGAACAGACAGAGCACACAGAGAAACACCCAAAAGCACCTGCCACACCCCACACAGGAGCCCAAGTGGCACATATGACAAGCACAGGGGTGCCTGTCAAGATGTGACATAGCTGCTGGGGACACCATGCTGCATGGAGGTGTCCCCATGTCATGACCACCTGAACAGGAACCCAGTCGTGTGGAGAAAGGGGATGCCACACAGGGGCACACTAGTGGACAGGCACAATGGTGGACAGGCTGAGTGTCTTGCACCACACAGGTGTACAAAGCCCACAACCAATGTGGACTGCACAGAGAGCCACACAACAACAGAGCAGCAGCACAACAGATGCAGGCCACATGCACCACACAGAACAGAGGCACAGACAAAGGCAGCATGACACAATGCCCACCCACATTGCTGTAGGCAACAAGGAGGGCACACAGTGAGACCACCATAGCATGGGGGCAGGATGCGTGTGTGTGCAGTAACACACATGCATACGTGTGCAAGGCAACAAAGGGACAGCGGACAGCAGCAGACAAATACAGAACACATGCACAATGTACAGTGAGTGACCACAGACACCAGTTGCTATATAAAATGGTTTAGTAACAGCAATGGCACACAACAAACTATTTATAATAGCAGCCAGTAGGAACAGGGAAGGTGAGAGTGGGGGCCTGTACAAGTACAAAAACAGGTATGTAGGAGGATGAAGGTGTGTGCATGTGTCAGAACAGGGTACCGCATCAAACAATGTGGAAGGGGAAGGCATGGGAGGCAAAACAGAAAGAGACTAAACAGAAATGTCCATGTCCCTGACATACAAGACGTGCCGCAGCACAGCACTCATGCCTATGACCTCTGGTACACAGCAGCCTGACCAGCCTGGTCACAGCCTGCAGCAGCTGTCCCTGATGCCTGTAGAGTGGCTGCAGCATCCTCCATACAGATCTCTGGATGTGGAGTCCTGCCAGCTGCAGAAGTCCCTGATCCCTCCAATGACTGGGAACATGTGGCCGTACACCCCTTGACCTAGAGTGGGGGACACAGACAACAGATGCTAAGTGCCATGGCCACACTAGCCCCTCCCCCCCTCAAATGTGCTGGAGGAATCCACCACACAAATGACCAAGAGCCTGCCAGGCACACCACATACCTGCAACAGGCAGGCACACAGTGTCACACTGTGAACCGTACACTGTAACTCAGGAAGCATGTGGCCCACATGTGCATGCAGGGGTGTGCGCAGAGGGGCATGTCACCATGCCCCACACAACATGTGCACATGCCAACAGGCTGCACAAGCATGTAGGCCCTATGTGGACACCACTGGATCACCACAGGTTGCCCACGGTGTGTATGACATGCACACATGGTGGATGTACACACAAGGGCCAGGCGCACTGTGGCCAAAGCACATGCCACCATGCCCACACCCTACATGTGTGAGCAGCCGGCAGCACACAAACATGCACAATGGACCTGCAATGGCCAGCTGAGGGCACCGCCCACCCCCCCGAACACACAGCGATTGCATAACACAGACACTCACTTGCATCAGCACGTCACCATCCATGGGCACTGACACTAGCCTTAATGCACCTGGCCTCCATCACAGCCGTGGACCGCTGCCTGCCTGCCAGCCCTGTGGGAGAAACAAAAGTAGAGAACACCATGAGGAGACAGGAGGTGTGTGACATGCCCACCCACATCCCAGCCACAACACCGGTGCCAGCATGCAGTGAAGGAAACACCACACAGTGCCCCGGTGACCGTGACCCTGGCTGTGTGGAGCCACACCCAGCTCCCCTGCCCACCATGTGTGCAGATATATGCATGCAATGCCAATGGCCAGGGCAAACCATGCACACCACAGTGGCCCTGCCCCACCCAAGCTCCATTGCACACAAGCCCACCCCCTGTGGCATGCAGGCACTGCCCACACTGTGTTTGTCCCGCATTGCTCACGTGTGTGTGTGTGTGTGTGTGTGTGTAGTTGTGTGCAGTGAGGCCACCCCCCCATCCCCATGCTGCCCCGGTGCATGTGTAGTAGTATAACTTACCTGGGCCTGGCACCACACCCCCTGTATGCACTGTCCTGTAGGCTCTGCAGCCCGTCTGGGACCCTGTGATGCAGATTGCCATAATGGTACCTGCATTGCTCCCCAGTGCGGGCAACCCCTGTCCTGCTCACCAGCTTACAGCAATCCTGGCCCACACAACGGACCATAGTTCTGTCAGGTCATCTGACTCAAACAGCTGCCTCTCAACCCGCAGCACCAGTGCCACAAGGTTGAGGAGCTCCACCTCACCCCAGTTCATGGCCTTTGGGCCACTCCTCTGAACAAGTGGCATCATCACCCTCAGTGTCAGCAGGGCAGGTGTGCACAGACAATGGTGCTGTTTTGCAATGGTACAGTTGCACCACATTTGCGAATAGCCACCGTGCAACACACCGTGCACAGCATGGCAATGCATAATAGCCACCAATAGCGCGTCATCGCGCATGCACACAGTGCTTTGCCAGGGCAGGAATGCAGGGTCATGGGTCATGGCCAGGTCATGCATGAGTACTCCACTCGGAGCCACCATCTTGTTACTGGCAAGCAATGCCATGCACAGTGCAGTATTGCCGCACACATTGTTGGTGTTGCGCTGTACTCCACAGGTGTGCAATAACACCCTGTTACATGATGAACACGCACAACACGACAGGCGGCACCGCGGCCATCATGTATATGGATGTGGATGCGCAGTCTGATGCAATTGTGCGATCATTGATACAGGACTGTTAACACTGTGTTGGTCAAGCCACTAACCCGGCATTGTGCATGTGTGACACTGCACCATGACAGTTGAGCTGTATTCAGGAAATGGCCTATGTCCCATGTGCATGCACTGAAAATGTATGGAGATGCGCTCAATGCAGCAGAAGCACCACGCTGATTGGGATGAGCTGGGGGCAATTATACAATTTACATACATTGCTCCTAAATCAGCTCATTGCCAAATTCAGGGGCATCTCGCCTGTTTAGCATCTCATTACAGATGCTTCCAACCTCATTTGCATGCCCTAAGCCATAAATGCTCCTGAATGTGCCCCCACAGAGCTCAGATGACTAAAAGGAATTGCATTCTTGAAAGTAGGTTTGTTTACATTCTTCCAAGGGCAGTGTGGCAGCACAAGAGGACAATGTGAGGCCTAGGACATACAGCCATGGTCCAGGCCTCTTCCCGGTCGACAGATACATCCAGATGAGTGCCTCACAGTGTCCCACTGTCCAAAGTAGGTCTGACATGGGCAGATGTTACTGGTGGGTGGTGTAACATGGCACCACAGAAGGCTGACATGTGTGTTGCAGTCCTGACCACCATCTGGTGGTACATGTCAAACAACACTAGTCACATGTGCAGAACATTGCAGCTACATGTACCACTGCTACACGGCTAGAACTGCCAATGCCCGGCTGTCACTGACAGTCCAGGATCCTCTTCCAGGAATGCATGGTAGACAGGTGTGTGGTCTGCAGACAGGGTGCTATGACCTTGCAGAAGCCAGACGCCATGCCTGCACATATACGGAGCTACCTGTCCTGTGCTAATGGCTGCGTATTCTCCCCCACAGAAGCCAACATGTCTGGAAAGGACACAGCTGCTGGATGCAGATGTCTAAATTTCACATAACAATGAGGATAGGGCACTAATCGAGGCATACCTGCTGCGCAAGGACATCCTGTCTGGCAGGGGTGGTAGCAATCAGCTGTTGGATGAGGGCTGGGAGGCTGTGGCATGGCATGTCAATGCTGTCTGGAAACTTAACAGAATGCCACAGGAGTGCAGAAAACACCTGAACAATGAGAAGAGGAGAGCCAAGGAGAAGGTGGCACACATGACCAGACTGGGCAGTGATGGGATAGACATGAAACTTCTATTCCTCACACTGGACATTCTTATAGTGCCCATTACCATGCTGTACAATAAGTCCCTGGCCCTGGCCCAATTCCTGGTGGTTTGGAAGCAGGCCCTAGTTACGCCAGTGCATAAAGGAAGTGACAAGTCTTTAGTAGCCAACTACAGACCCATCTTGATCCTCTCCCCCCTGTCCAAGGCACTGGAAAAGATTGTGGCAGGTCAACTTATTGACTACCTCAATATGTATAATCTACTATGCCTAAACCAGCATGGCTTCAGACAGAATCACAGTACCACCACTGCCCTGCTGGACTACATGAACTATGCACATAAGGCCCTTTATGAAGGCAAACTGGTGGGGTCTGTCTTTATTAACCTTACCAAAGCCTTCGATACAGTCAACCACCCCCTGTTACTGACCCAACTACAAAACATGGGTGTGGCACCCAATGCCCTTTGCTGGTTCCAAGACTACTTGTTACAGAGAAATCAATGTGTCAAAATTGGGCAAACAGTATCCAGTGCAAGAGAGGTATCATTAGGGATACCCAGGGATCAATACTGGGGCCCCTACTCTTCAGCCTCTTCTTAAATGACCTTCCTACCGCCTGCAACACCAAACACATACTATATGCAGATGATGCTGTGCTCCTGAGCAGCAGCACGTCTCAGGCTGCCCTACAATCTGAGTTGCAGAACTCCTTCTCCAAACATGAGGACTAGTTCTGTAGTCATAATTTGCTACTAAACAACAAGAAGACCAGGGCCACGCTTATGTCCAGCCCCCACAACAAAAATAAGCACCACCCCCTCATCATCTCCAACTCATGCAGTGAACCGCTGGAACAAGTTCACTTGTTAAGGTTTCTGGGGGTCATAATAGATGATACCCTCACGTTTGTGCACCATATTGACTCTCTGGTAAAGACAGTCAATATCAAGATTGGTGTCCTGTACAGGCACAGGCAAGACCTCTCTCCAGGGTCCTTCCCCCTCTCAGTCCACAGTTCAATTATATCTACTATTGACTATGGACTAGTGGTCTATGGGGCGGCAATGGATACAGTGCTCAAGAGGGTCAGATTGCACTCAAAGCCTGCAGACTCACCCTGGATGCTGAGCGTGGCACTCACACCTGTACTCTGTATGAACATGCAAATTGGCTGTCATTAAGAAACAGGGTCAAATTCCAGACTTGCATTCTAGGGAAGAAGGCTCTATTGGGTAAAACACCACCTTGTATAGGCAATTTGATCAAGGCGGCTAACTCGTTACAGGTCACCAGAGGGGGGACTAGAGGGGCCTTGGCTATCCCCTTCCATCGCACCTCACTTGGGCAACGTGCATTTGCCTACCAGTCCCCTCTGTGGATGAATGAACTCCCTGGGCACCTCTTGGCCAGCAATTGTCTGGCACAATTCAAAGCTGATCTCAAACAGCACATAATAACACTCTCTAAGTGCACCTGCCCCTGAGTCCAGCCACACCTGCTCTTTCTGCCCCCCCCCAGCAAACACTAGGCAGGCCTCGGGTACCCCCTTCCTCTGTCCCCTCTCTTGACTTACCTCAGCAATCAGTCTGTGTCATGCTTTTTCAGCATCTGCCACACCACCCTCCCTCAACTCACAGGCTGCCTGATCATGCCCCCTCACACCCCACCATTACTCTAGCATGTCATCTCCACTCAGCCTCCCCTCACCTCACCATTTATCCCTATACCTTATTGCCCTTATTCTCCCACCCTTCACCTCCACTGCATTACATACCTCTCTCCTGTACCTCCTTTCTTCACCCCACTGCCAGCTATCCCCATCCCTCTGAACTACTGACAAGGCACTCTGTGGCTGCTCATTCCCCCCACCCTCATAAAGTGTTTTTCTTGTTATTTTAACTTGCACCTATGTTTTGAGTTATTCTGTAAGTTCTGAATCCAAGCTGTATCGCTCATTGTAATGTACCTTTTCTTTCTCCTATTGTTCTTTGTTTTGCAGTCTATGATGTGGAACCTTTGTAAAAGAGCTTGCATTCAAAGGTCTTTTCTGAATCACTAAATAAATAAAATAGAGGCCTCCCTGAGAAGATAGGGGGTGAGCCGCATACAGGTGTGTGCCTCACATCAACGGACGAGCTACTGGTTGCCAGCATGGGCTGGGCAGCTGTGCAGGGTGTTCCAGGAGGGGGCTTCCAGATGGGTGGCAGTCCATCACAGCACTGTGAGCATACATGCCCAGGACACATGCCTGTCCACGTGTGTGTGCCATGTGTGCCCTGACATTCCTGCTGTGTATGAATATCTGACCATGTGCCTGTGTGCACCAACCATGGTTCTGTATGCCCCATCCGTGGACCATATTGTGCAGTCGTGTGATGGGTCCGGCATGTGGTGGTGGTGGGGGGCTACCCTTGGTGTTGTGTTCCGCTGCACACCAGTGCTGCCATCCCAGTGGGTGGTGGCCAGGGTGTTGTCACAGTCCCACACATTAACAAGGGGGCATGTACAGGCACTGGGCCTGTCCAGCTATAGCCAGCGCATGGCTGCATCAGTGGAACAGGTGTTACCCTTCCTCCACAGGGCATCTCAGGTGCACCACTGGCACACTTGTATGTCCAACTGTACATGCCTGTCTGAACAATATTGTCACCCCTGTTTGTAACCAGGTATCCCATCTTTCTGTTACAGCTCCATCACACCTCATGAGTGCTGCCATGTCTGGTGCACTGCAGAGTGCCACTGCAGGGGATGATGCCGGTCTGTCTCTCCGTGCAGCAGCCAGGTTTGGGGATTGTGCTGTCCCGGGCCCATCACACACCACAGCTGCCCCACATGCATCACTTGTGGTGGCAGGGCCTTCCAACACCTCAGCAAGTGGTGTTATGGCTGGCGGGCATGATGCCACTTGGCTGGAGGGGTTCCTGCTTTTGGCTGATGATGACCCTGGGGACGTGGTGGACATCGCTGATGCCTTGCTGGTGCTGGCATCTGGTACACAGGGGGTGTACAGCAATGTTGATGATGATCCTGATGCCACACAAATTTGGCGGGACATCGCCAACAGTGGGGTGCATGACACACAGGTGCATGCAGAGGTGGCACCAGCAAGCGCTGGTGGTCATGCGGCCCCGGCACACTTGCAGGGCCCACATAGCCACCCATGGTGGTGGTTACTGTGGGCCCTGTGCCTGGTGCTGCTGTGGTGGTGGGGACCACCAGCATGGGTCAGCAGGGTGCTGTGGTTCCACTGCAGGTGGTGGAGACCCATGATGCAGCTGTCCCTGGATGCACAACGATTGTATAAGCCCAATCCCCCCCCATACCCCGTCCTACTGTGGTGCATCCACCTGCAGTGTATGTGCAACAGCAGGCCAGCAGGAGCAGGCCAGCACACCACCTGCCCATCAGCGCCATCTCCATGAGCCTTCACCTGCCAACGAGATTGAGAGCTATGCACGCCTCCTGCGGGCCACCAATGGAGGGGCAGGCATCCCTACAGGTGGAGATGAGGGGGACTTCAGATGCTGCTGGCCATTGAACCTGAGTCATCAGGTATATGGCATGCCCAGATGTTGGCAGAGGCATGCCTACTGTGGGTGGGCATGACCGCAGCTCTGGAGTGGATTGCACATGCTGCCGAGTTGGAGTGTGCAACCAGTGCACAATGTGGCCACCAGGCCTCCAGCTGAACCACCAGGAGTGCCTCACACATGCCCAGGCAGTGGGCGTCAGGTGGACCCATTGCCATCACCACACCTCTCCATCCCCGTATCCAACACAGATCATGGGGCCAACACACCAGTGAGCATCTGTTCACAGTCTCACTGCAGTATCCCTCCATGGGTGTTGGCTACTGTCCTGTGGCCAGTGGTGCTGCATTAGTGACCACCAGTTGTGGGCATGGCTGCCCACATGTCCATGGTGGCTGTGGTGCCTCCCACTGATGCCTGAATAACAGCTCACATGGCCCCATTGCTTGCACCCTTTGTGGCCCACTCACCTCGCTACCTGTGCCTGGGGTGGCATGGGTGACATGTGCCTCCCCAAGTGCGTTGTCTGTGTGGGTCACTTGTGCAGTGCTACATGCATGTCTGAGTGTGCCATTGTTGTGCTTTTGGCATGGGCGTGATGAGTGTGGTCCTGTGTCTGCTGTGCACATGTCCTGTGGATCCTGCTGTGCATGCATACGTGTGTGTGTGTGTGTGTGTGTGTGTGTGTGTGTGTGTGTGCAGCATTGTTGCCCTCACAGGTGTGCTGCACTGTAGCTCTGTTGCGGTTGAGTGCCCTGTGGTGTGTATCTGGGTATTTGGGTGTGTGTGTGGTGTGGAGTGCCATCCGTGTATTACCCACCTGTGCTACTCACCTGCGTTCCCTGAATTGCTCCTTCATGATGGTGTCCCTGTGCCTCTGGGCCCTGGCGACCAGCCGTGGGTCTTGGTGTGGCACTGGTGCTCCATCACAATGCCCCTGGACTTCTGCATCCTCATCTCCTTCCTCATCTTCCTCCCTGGAACTGTCTCCCTCCTTAGCGTGGAAAGCTATTCCATGGTTAATGGCCATGTTGTGCAGTATACAACAGGCCAGGAATATTTTTTTTTTTTGAAACTTAAGTTTATTAGTTTCAAAGGCAATACAATCAAGGCAAAGCAGACAAGATATAAACCAGTTAAGCCATAACCACCCCGAACCCCCCTCCCATAAACAAAATGTATAGGATATCAGGGAACCTTGAAAGCAAGAGAAAAAGAACAAATCATGAAGAAAATAGATTCCCCAACCAGAGTATCAAGAAGACATAACCCTTCCCTTCCCCCCTCCCAAACCCCCTATTCCCCAAAGTGCACCCGCAAATAGCCTACAACACAAAGCCACAAGAGTCTGGATATCATCTTCTCATCACATGATGATAGGTATCCTAACCAACAGCACAATTAGTTAAAACGAGAGGTTAACAGGTCCAACATCCATTATAGTACAAAGAACCATAAAGTTAGCAAATACTATACTGTATAGTATGAGGGCTAAGGGATCGGTCAAGCCCCATCCCTTAGGGTAAGCAAAGGATTGGAGTTTACCCCATCTTTTATGAAATAGGTCCAAGCGATTTTTATAACTGGCAATCAGATTCTCCACTTGAAGATATGACATCAACTCCTTTAACCAGTCAGCATATGATAGGACCAACTGGTCCCGCCAGTGTCTTAGAACCAGCTTCTTGACTGCCATGGATACCAGAGCCATATAAAATCTGCGTTCCACAGTGTCTACATGGGAAAAATCCCCCAAAACACAGATTTCAGGGCAGAAGAACCTACTCAGACCCAGAAGGGGATCCAAATTGTCCCGAATTAAAGACCAGAGAGGGGCAACTTTAGAGCATGCCCAGAAAATGTGAATTAAATTGCCTTCCCCTTGCAAACACCTGAAGCAATCTGGGGCGGAAATTAATTTATGCTGGAAAAGTTTAACAGGAGTATAATAGAGGTTATTGACAATATTATACTGTACTAATCTAAACCTGTCCTGTGTGTAATATCTGTGTAAGTTAGGCCAGAAATTCCTCCAAAGTGGGACGTCTTCTGGAAGAAGATACGTCCAAACCTGGGGACCCCCAACCTCCTCCCGCAAATTAAAAGTCAGGAGGTAAGAATAAATCTGAGAGATTGAATGGGGCTGAGAGGCCAACGTACTAATATTAGAGAGAAAGGGGTAAACCACCGATTGTTTAGACATCACACCAAACTTGCTACCCACCATGTGTCGGAGTTGGAATACCTTAAAAACATCTCTATTTGATATACCAAATCTAGCTAGGATATCACCAGAGTCAAGAAGCAAGCTTTGCCCATACAAGTGCTCAACCCTAAGATCTTTAAGTTGTGGAAGCCAGTTTGGTCCTATCCAGGAGTCTCCTAATTTAATATTGGGATTAAGTGTTATCGGCTGCCCTAAATCCATATGATTAGAAATCCGAAAGGACTTGAGACATTGAGCCCAAACTCTAAGGGAAACTGCCACTACGTCATCTGGGATCAGTTGAGAAAGTGATTTCGGAGTTTGGTAAAATAAAGCCGACATAACCAGTTTAAGTTCGGAGAGAGAAGCCTTTTCCAGCTGAAGCCAGATTGGGTAAGAGCATTCAGTGTTCATAGAAAGCCATTTTCCTAACTTAGACAGGTGGGCCGCCCAGTAGTATAATAGGAAATTAGGGAGTCTCAGGCCACCTCTCTCTTTAGGAAGTGATAGAGTACTATAAGAGCAACGTGCCCCCTTCTCCCCCGCCAGATAAACATAGAAACCAAGCTATGAAGCTGCTGAAAAAAGGAAAGGGGGATCCAAAGATTAGTAAGATTCAATGGATAAAAGATCCGGGGAAGGACATTCATTTTAATAATATTAATTCTGCCCCACAGGGAGATAGGGAGCACTGTCCAACATTGCAAGTCTTGGCTGATCAAGTCTCTAACCTTAGTTAGGTTCAACTTTTTGAGAAGAGAGAGATCGGTAGAGAAATAAATCCCCAGATATTTAATTGAGCTAGAGGTCCACCTCATCCCAAAGGAGAGAAAATCCCATTTAAAAGTATATTTATTTAAAGGAAAGATCTCACATTTAGAGATATTTAATTTATAACCAGAAAAGGAACTAAACTGCCGAATGATACCCAGAGCTGCCTCTAGGGATGTTGCTGGTTCCACTAAGTACAACAAGACATCGTCAGCATACGCCGATAGAACTAGATCCCGATTTTGGAGCCTGATACCCTTCACCTGGGGGGAAGACTTAAGGCTAATCAACAAGGGTTCCAGATATAAATTAAACAACAGAGGAGACAGGGGACAACCTTGCCTAGTACCGGCAAAGAGACGGAAAGAAGGGGACAAGACCCCATTACAGTAAATTTTGGCAGAGGGACACTTATAGAATACCTGTATCAAATTCAAAAAGGAAGTTGGAAAGCCCATTTCCTCCATTACTGTCCATAAAAAGGACCAGTCAACCCGATCAAATGCTTTCTCAGCATCAAGAGAGACTTGGGCAATTGGGCCTGAGGTGGTTCGGGCGTATTGCGAGATATGGGACAAGGTCCTCAGATGGTCAGCCGCCAACCTTCCCGGGACAAAACCGGCCTGCTCAAGGCTCAAAAGACCTGACCAAATCTTCTTGATCCTTTCGACGAGTATTTTAGCCAGTATTTTAACATCATAATTCTGGAGAGAAATTGGACGGTAACTAGCCGGATCAGAGGGTTCTTTGTCTGCCTTGGGAATTAGAACTATGGTGGCCTCAAATAAAGCAGGATCCAGCTCGGATGAGACCAGGAAGTAATTATATAACTTAAGAAGGATAGGAGTAAGCTCCTTAACAAAAACTTTGTAGAAGTTTGCTGGGAATCCATTTGGACCCGGTGCTTTGTCTGGGACCAGTGAAGCTATAACACTCTTTATTTCTTCAACTGAGATAGGGGCTGATAAGCTCGCACTATGAGATTCCGACATGCACGGGATACCAAGTCCTCTTACATATTCTCTGATATCCGCTATCGAATAGGATGTTGAGGAACAGCTATAAAGGCACGAATAATATTCTTTAAAGACCTGAGCAATATCTCTGGGCTAAGAGACAGTGTTACCAGATGAGGAAACCAAAGAGGAATAATCCTTAATCCTCAAGTGCTCAGTGAGGCTAAAGCTAATAATTTACCAGATTTTCACGAAGTCCAGCTATTTAGCCGGGTTTTCACCAAACAGTATTCTGTTTTCTCCTTCAAAAGATCTGAGTATTCATTCTTAGCCAAGAGAAGTTCCTTAAGATCTGACACCGAGGCGGATGATGAATACCTATAGTCTAATTCCCTAATCCTACCAACCAGCTCCAGCAATTTAGTTAACCATGTCTTCCTCCTCAGGGAAGCCATTTTGATAAGTTCACCTCTAAGATAACACTTTAAGGCTCCCCATATCATATCAACCCTGGGGGTGGAGGTTATATTATTGGCCAGAAAAAAAGATATTCTAGAGCTAATTTCTGAGACACATTTGGGATCCTTTATTAGCTGTGTGTTTAGACGCCACATGGAGTCGTGGGAATAGTCAGGATCAAGGGACAATTGTATCCAAACCATGGCATGATCTGACACAATGATCGGTTCCAAACCAGACAAAGGAATCTTCGGAAGGAGAGAGAGACTAACTAAAATCATGTCTAATCTTGACTTAGTACCATGTGGCTGGGACTGGAAAGTAAAGACGGCAGGAAGGATTGGCCAGACGCCACGGATCACCCAAACCTAACAATGAGACCAGTTCACAGAAGGCTTCCTGGGCAAGTAGGTGTACGCCATCTTGGGGCTCCTATCTAGCTTCAAGGAGAAGGGCACATTCCAATCCCCACCTAACACAAACTGAGTGGGCAAGAAACCGCCAGCTTATCCACCAGTGTCATAAAAACTCAGGGTTACCCCCACGTCCATAGATTGAACCAAGAACCACATTTTCTCCATTTAAGCTGCCTTTAACTAAAACATATCTCCCTTCTGGGTCTGAGAGAGCAAGTTCCTTAGTAAACAAGACATGTCTTTTAAAAAGAATCACCACCCCTTTGCTGAAACAGGAATTCCCAGCTAAATAAAACTGAGAAAACCCAGATCGAGAAAGCAGCCTAGCTTCGTCATGACATAGGTGTGTTTCTTGCAGGAAAAGGATGTCAATGTGGAGTAATGATCAGTGATTGAAGACCTGTAAGCGCTTAACCCGATCCCTCAGCCCTCTGACATTCCAGGATGCTATTTTAACTGTATTCCCAGCCATCTTATAAATGTATCAAAACAGGTAGATATCCAGACAAAATACATATTACCTACAAAAGCAGGGTGCACCTTACATATAACAACCAGAGACCTTTTCGTAGCATCCCCCTTCCCCCCTGCAAGAAACCCCCCATCCAAAAAATTAGAACAGAACAGATCGTAGGAACCCCCTCTCCCCCGGTACCCCAACTCTACCAGCCTCCAACAACTGAGTACAATAAAACTAATCCATCCACTCCCCCATACCCAAAGCCCATAGACCCCACACAAAAACTATGTACACTGGGGAGCCAGAGCAATAATCCAATTAGTACCAGAGAAAGATTAACGAGCTCCAGCTTCCCCACCCCCATGGCGAACTTCCAGCCCCCGCCAGATAGGAATTCAAACTCTGAAAGGGCTATGGTGACCCAATCTCCGTTACAACGGACACCAGGTCCCCCCCCACAGCCAGGTATCAAACCTGAACCTCCGCAACAGGGCAAAGTTAGCAACCCCCCCAAGATTAGGCTCATGAATGCACATCCAGCGAGCCTCTGATAGCCCACCGGCCCCCCGGCCCTTCCGATTCCCGATGTTCTCCCTCGAGGAAGGGGACAAGAGAACTCATTCCCGCTGGTGAGGAGGACATTAACCCATCACAAATAAATAGCCCCTTTCCCACAGGTTAAAACTGTGTAAGCTCCCCCAACATGAAAGCATAAAGGGACACTCACCCTCTTAGAAATCCTCCCCTGACCATATCCTTTGTAAATCAGGTCGGTATCTGCCACTAACAGCTAGGCCAACAGGCCTTAAGTTGCCGGGGGGAACGAAAACCGTCACGGACCAAACTGGTCCCACCACCCGGAAGTGTCCCAGGGAAACACTACCCACAGATGGGATCCAGGAAATAAGCCTCAATGGCTCAAAACGGCGCCTCGCTCCCGCAGACACCTCATTGCTCAGGACAGCCTCTTCGCCTCCCGAACCACCAGGTAAGAGACCCACTGGACGGGGGCTAACAGGGCAAGATCTCAGCCCAGCATCAAATTGGCCTTACTTTTAATCACACAAAAAGAAGAAAGAAATAAAATAAATTAAACAAAAAGGCAGGGGGGGGGAGTAGGTCAAAGGAAAAAACAAAAGAGGGGAGGTCCAGTAAAACATAAAGTCCTTATAGGATAGCGATGCGAGAATCTCTTGGCAGTAGACAGGTTCTCAGCACCAGTCCATCCAGCACAGTTAAAGTTCAATAAGTGACCTTCAACCAGGATTTTTGAACAAATCTGGGAGCCTGGTAGCGAGATCTTTCAGGGCCTCCTCCGGAGTATTAAAGGAGGTAGATGATCCATTTAAGGTGACCCGGAGCATCGCAGGGTAGGTCATTCTAAAGGGTATAGCTGCCGCGATCAGTTTCTGGACCACCCCGTGGTAGGCCGCTATCTTGACCCTGGTCTCTTTCGGTAGATCCTGAGATATTCTTAGCCTGGCCGATCCCCACAAAATCTCCTTTAGCTCCCGAGCTTTACTATACACATGTTGACGCTCAATATAGCTCAGGAACTTAATAATGATGGGGCGCGGAGAGGATCCCGGTGGGGGACGAGGCCTCAGGGACCGGTGGGCCCACTCTAAGTGATACACGGAGCTGACAGGAGAAGGCCTGACTACCTTTAGCAGGAACTTCTGGAGGAACATAAGCATATCAGGGCCCTCCTCAGCCTCAGGTAGGCCTAGAATTAACAAGTTGTTCCTCCGATTTCTTCCCTCTAAATCTTCAGCCTTCTCCTGCAATTTCTTAATCTGCATCTGATATCCCTGCATCTCCTTGTCAGTCCTGTCTCTCCACTGCTCAAGCGAGTAGGTCCTGGCTTCAACATCAGCCACCCGAGTGGAAACTGAGACCAGGTCGCTTCTAAGGGACTTAAGCTCTCCGCTTAGTTCACAAAGCAAATCCTTCAAAGGGGTCAACTCCTGCAGAAACCTTTCTTCTGAGAGCGGGCTGGGCGTCTGGGTTTTGTCTGCTCCGTGTTCCGATCTCGGATTTGGCTGTTTTTTTTGCTTTTTGGCCGCTTTTTCGGGTGAAGCAGGTGGTGTATGTCACACCGCAGCCTGTTTAACATCGACCTCCATCGCGGGACAAACTCACAATCAGCAGTCACAAACTTGCCACCAAAGAGCCACTGGAAAGGTTAGTGAGCGTTTCCTATAGATTCCAGGTAATAGGAGCTTCCAAAGATGAAAAAATATAGAAAGGGAAGCGTCCGGAGGGCAGAGCTCAAGGCTTCAGCTGCAGTCTAGCTGAGTGCCATTACGTGACCAGGCCAGGAATATGCCACAGGCCTTCTCTGGACTATAAGGTATTGCGCCACCCGACCTAGCCAAACACCTGACGTGCATCTTCAGCATGCCAAAGACATGCTCAATGATGACACGCGTAGTGATGTGTGCTCGTTGTATCACTCTTCCGCCTCCGTTACAGGTCAGAGGAAGAGTGTCAGTAGTCAGGGTCAGAGGGGGTACACAGCATCTCTTGTGGGGAGCAAAGGAAGGCCGTTACTCTACTGCATACCTGTGCATTATGCCTTCCCCCCCCACACCATGGAGCACTGCTGTGACTGCCAACTGTACACTCCAGTTCGTGTGTCGACTGTTCTTGGCCGCCTACATCCCCTTCCTGACTGCTACAGCCTGGCCTTGCTGCACACGGCTGCCCATACCTGCCCATGCATGCAGCCATGGTTGCCCGCACATTCCCATCCCCATTCTCTGCCCACAGCTGCCCAGTGGTCAACCATGTATGGCAGCGTATAGTGTGTTCTGCCCTGCCACTCATGCCAGGTGTTGCACTGCACCCCACCTCCCACGCTTTGCGTTTCTGCTGCACTGTCCCCCTGTGTGCCTGGCTCCAACACTGCTCCCCCACCATTGTCCCACCTTTGCACATCCCTTTGCGCATTTTGTATCATGGCATATGTACACCTGCTCCATCTCCCTTTCTGTGCTGCACCATGGTGGCCTGTTCATGGGCAGTTTTGTTTGCCTCATCCACCTATGAGTTGGCCACTGGGTATGTTCCCAGTCTCAAACTGGTGGCAAAGGGTGGACTGGATCAATATGAAGGCATCGTGTTTACTCCCAGGGTGTGTGGCGCAGACATTGCTGATGCACCCAGTGGCATTGCACACCACCTGCCAGTTGACTGAGTGGTAGCCCTTGCGGTTGACATATGTCATGGCATCCTTGCCAGGTGGTTCGTGGATTGCCACATGGGTGCAGTCAATGACCCCTATGACTCCAGCCATGCGTGCCACTCTGTGGAACTGCTGCATGGCTTCTGTCCACTCTGCCTGTATGCTTGGGAAATGGATGAATTCTGAAGCATGTAGCAGCAGTGTGGTGAGGAATTGTGTGAGGAGACGAGATGTGGATGGCTGGGATATGACAGTGATGTCTCCGGCTGGCCTCTGGAAGGTTTCCATGGCAAGCAGGCACATTACTGTTGTCACCTTGGTCTCCACTGATATGGCATGACCTCTTCCAATAAGTGCTTGCATTTAATCATGGCACAGCTCACAAAGCTGCCTCAGAATAGCCCTGTTCAGGCAATATCGGCTGACTGTTTGTGTCCATCAGCTGTTCAAATGTCACTCTGGCATGATACTGCCATGGGGCTGGCCGACTATGGTGCCTTCCACTGCCACATTGATGGTTCGCCCATCTTCTCATCCCCATTAACATGCTCACCATCAGGAATGGTGCTCCATCCATTCTTTACTTCTGCTGCTGCAATATTGCTGCTTGCTGCTGCTATTCTGTGGTCAGCCTGCTGGAGGCTTGCACTTATGTCTACTTCTTTTATATTTATCTCCACATGGCACATTTGGTACTTGCACTGTGGATGCTCCATTTTTGTGTCTTCATTTTGCTCTGTGAATGGCTCTGTGCTGTATATGCAGTTACATGCCCCCTCATGATGTGCTGTGTATCATTACTTTTGGTCTCCAGCACATCCTGTTCGGTGCAGCGCATCTGGATTGTGCCAGGGCATCTATACTGTCTGTGAAAGGCTACATGGTTCATTTCCAGGTTATGCCGGTGCATCTCATTTGCACCCAGTGCATCTGCTTTGTGGATCCTGCCCTAAATGAAACCTTCAACTTCCCAAAATGCATTAAACAATATGCATGACAACAATAGGGTTTTCAAGTTTCTCTTAAATCCTAAAAAGAGCAATTTTGGGGGAGGGTAGAGGCTACATGTAAATCAGTTAACAAGAATAGGAATAGAAGCGTAAAAATAAAGTAACCTAAAACTACTAAATATGTATAAGAAAGCTGTAACCCATGACATGTCATGGATGTATGGTGGCATTAAAGCATGCCGTGGGTGCCTTGTGAAGCACAAGGTTGAAGGCCGAGTACGGTCCAACCACCAAAGACATGCATTAATATCCTCATGCACCCATGGCCTGGAGTTGGTTATAGCACTTACAAAATAGGTTATCTGTTTCTGTTTTTTTTTTAAAACAAGACAAAGTGTTGTTATTTCACTTTTAAACAGGAGAAGTTTATTTGTATCTGGCTGCATTGCAAAATAATCTGCAACAATATATGAACACCATCTGTGAAATTTGTCTTTAACAAAATCATTCCAAACACTTTTTATAGAGATTTTAACATTTATGAAGTCATGTGTCATTGAACTGCAAACTGTAAAGTGTAGAACTTTTTTTGTTTAACTAAAATACGAACCACAAACAGTAAAGATGGCAAGCAACATTGCTATTTACGTTCAGTAGGTGAGAAGTTAAATTTTATTCTTAAGTCCTTGTACTAGTTTCAGCTTGTTAACATTTATGTTATTATTTAAACATTAACTGAACTGCAAATTGGATTGACATGCAAACAGCTGAATGCAGCAAATCTGGAGTTAGAAACTACTTTAAAATGCCTTCTTCATTTGCAGCATGTGCTGAAGCATACTGGCCCATTGATGGTGAATGTTTTAGTATTGAATTATTCAGGCATTCAGTATCAGTGAAATTATGTGCATTATTTGATTGGTCTCCAACATTTTATTTTTTTATTTATGTGTTTGTGATTTCTTCAGTTGATTTAGTACCTGGTGTCTGTTCAGCTTTGGGCTCACTTGTTCTGGTACTGGGTAGAATTTTGGTGGATGGAGTATTTGTACTGCTAGTCAAAATTGTGCTCCACTTTTTATAATCTTTGGAGGAGGCAGATCAGCAATTTCTCAAACTTGACTTGCATTCATGAACAGTTATGGCCATGATTCCCTGATTGTCTAAACTGGCTTCAAACAACAAGTGCACTGCTGTGCTTCTTAAGCAATGATTCGTGATGTGTGTGGAAAGTTCAGCTTGGTTACTGTACTAAGTGCTCTGCTGATACAATACATGTTAGGGCAATCTTTTTGTATGTTGGTACAGTGTGACAGTGTCAGTGGAGTATTTAGACATGTACTTTTTATACAGTTTTACAGGGATGCTTGGGTTTCAGGGGTCACTATATAGGAAACAATGGAGTCTTTATTGATTTCCATCATGCTGGCATGCTCTTTGGTGTGCTCATTGAGGCACAAAGTGAGGTGTTCAGATCTGTTTTCATCAGTATGTATTAGGAACGAATCTTGCTTGAGATCCCAAAAACCCTCTTTACCTTATCTTGCCAGACAAAGTTGCAACTCAAACCACACATGGTGCACCAAATCCATTACTGCATTTGGTGATATTGGGCTCAATTTTCAAAGCCCTGAGAATGCCGCAAGTCCCTGGTATGCTGATTGTTTGGCACATGGGGCTTGCTGCATTCTCCCAGCTGGTGATCAGGATTTTCAATCCTGGGTGCCAAATGCCACAAGTTAGACCAGATTTTCTCTGGTCTAAGTTGTGCCATTTGGAAGACCCTTTTACAAAGCTTGCACCAAACCTTTATTGCTAGCTGCCATAAACATAGGTAATTGTCACAGCTGCACCCGACCACAGAAAATTGGCTGTAGTTGTGGCAAAGACGTTTGGTGCAGCTGTGCCAAAAAATGGCTTTGAATCAGGGCTTCACGAAAGCCGTGTCAGCCTTTGAAAATCAAGCCCATAGTTTGTAAGTTTTTCTAAGTCATTGTCACTGATTCTTGGGTGATGTACTTATATTTCCATGCTTTTAAGATTTATTTACATACTGACACAAATACACTGTTTTTGAATTGAAAATGGGTTCAGTGATCAGGTTGACAACCGTCCCAATATCCACACTGTTCGAGTGTCAGTTTAAGCCTGTCATGAAGCCTGCAAAGCTGCTGATAGTGTACTGCTCCTTTTGATAGTTTCTCACATGGTGTAGAATTCTCTCAGGAGTGTAGCAAGATATTCAAAAGGCCTGCTTTACAGTAAATGGAGAGATTTTAAGCTTTCGGTCAATCTGTGAACACATTTACAGCCCACCTTGTGCTTTTTTGTGTGTCTGTTTTAAAAAAGAAATGTATTATTTTTCTCTGCAAGACTTAACAATAAGAAAACAGTGTTACCAGTCTGCATCATATAGATCATCCTTACAGGGGGACCCTCCAGGGAATTACAACTGTAACACAAACTACACAGTAATAAAGTACACCAAAAAATGAGTTCGTTTGGAGTCAGGAGAAATTACATATTATCTGCTTACATAACCAACATAAAATATATTAAAATATATACTATTAAAGCCAAGAACTATTTTTACTAAATATTTAGAAGCATTAAATACAGCGGTAAGACAGTCTTAAACTGCATAGCTACAGTATATACAGCAAATATACAAATCTACATACTGTATAAACCTTGAATACTGAATGCAGTTTTACTTATTTGTGATGGTGATAAGTATAATTAACTTTAAACTAGAGGCTGTTAATTAAAATGAAACCTTCAACTGTACTTAAGTTGAAAATTACATTGCTACTATTTATTACAGCTTTTGCAAGGAGCTTACTTAAACACATGAGATCCAGAAGCTGGAAGACTACAGCTCATCTGGTGTTCCTCTGGTGTCTGTTAGTGTGGAAAATAGCTTAGTAATAGTTAGATTAACAACAATCTTTCAGCAGTTGGACATTTGGAAAAGTATATGTTTGTATTGTTGGACTCCTCCCGTATACTTAGGGTATTAGAATAAAAACAAAGTGGTCAGATGACCAGGAGAGGGGTAGGATGCCTGATTGTGGTACAGTGTGAGGTGGGCGGGGGGGAGAGACAAGTAAAGAAGGGCATGTATTACCCGAATCCTTACTGAGTTAGTCTGCCTGCATTCCTCCTGATCCCTCTTGGGTCTTTTCACAAGCTCAATACTCCAGGATCTGTCAAATTTGGAGGCATTACAGCTATCTTTTGGAGCACTCTGATAAAATAGGTGGTTTTTGCAACTGCTAATTTCCATTCTACTTTGGGGGGTGCATTTGGCATCCATGGCCATAGTATAGATTAGGGGCTTGTGTGTGCCTGCCAGCACTATGAGAAGCAATGTGTCCCCAAGTATCCACAGCACAGGTGAAGAAGGGATTTCTGTGCCATGTATTCCTTTTGCTTTGTCGATGGCCTATTCCAAAAGGATCTCACCTCTGAACATGGCCACAAAATGTGCCCTATAAGACTCAGTATGGCATGGCATCTCCAGCATTTATTCATAATGGCAATCTCCATCTTGACCAATTTGTCTGGGATATGGTACCAGTAGGCCAGCACATTTTTTGTGTAAGTTAGGCTTTGGGGTCTGGTGTACCTTGATGGGCCAAGGTCCAACATCTTTGCCATGCTTCAGGCATTATTTCTGTCTGCAAGTCTGCAACTCAATTAAGCCATGAGGTTTCCAGTCTGGGAGATGCAACTGTTGCATATGGCTCCAGGCCCAGCCACTCCCCGAGTGCATGTCTGAGTTATAAAAATCTCCAATGATCTGTATTGGGAAGATGATATTGCTCTTTTAGTTGCTGTAATGATTTGAGGGTTCCAGTTAAAGGGCAGATACTATCTTGGAGTATTCTAATCCCTTGCTTGTGCCAATGGGGCCAGTGAACAGTCTTGCCTGCAGTTATAAGCTTAAGAGTGAACCACAAGGATTCTAAGATTCCCAAGGAAAAGTGCTTTCATTTGGAGAGGGTCTGGAGCTTCTTGAAAGCATATCACATGAACTCCATGGGCAAAGAACACTGCATCTTTTCTTTTGTTCATCCAAAATATTGTTTGAATTAGTTGAGGGCCATGCTAGACCTCTTCTGTTGAAGCCCACCAGGGTGAAGACCCCTCAGGTCAGCCAACATTTGATCCCCTGGGTAAGTGATAAGCCCATGGTCATGGGGCATTCCAGCATCCTGATGTATGCGGAGCCCTGACACTGTTTCCTAAAGTGTGGTGGCTGCTGAGGCCATAGGAATGAGAATACCTTATCTGTTTTCTGCCACCATCTTTCTGTGATACATATGGGCAGAATAGTGGTGTAGTAAATAAGTCTGGATAGACCCATAATTTCAAGGCTGTGAACTTGCCTGGAAAGGTAAGATTCAGTTTTTTCTACCTTTCCCTGTCAGGTGCTGATTCCAATAACAAAGTTTGTAGATTTTTAGTGGGCCAGTCATTCAGATTCAGGGAAATAAGCTTTCCTACATAACGGGTTCCTTGTTGTGCCCAAGATAATTTGGTAGCCACCAGAGTTGGGGTAGGGTCCGAGAAACAAACTAGCAGCATTAATTCAGTTTTGGACTACTTGACTCACAGCCCTGACAGTGTTTCATAGTGGGTCATCAGGTCCAATACCACCAGCACTGACTGAAGTAGTCATGATAGAATTAGTAAATCATCACCATAGAGCAATAGCTCATGATTTTGATTGCCTGTTGGTATGTCCTTGATGTTTGTGTCTCTGCAGATAGCCATTGTCATGGGTTCCATGGCCAGCACAAAAAGCAGTGGTGAGCGTGGTGAGCATGGGTAACCCTGCCTTGTGCATTGGGGGAGTGGGAATTTAGGTGACAGCAGACCATCTGTCAGAAATTGGGCTGTTGGCATCAAAAATAAACTTTTCATCCATGAGGTAAACTGTAAGCCAATACCTACAGATGCCTTCACCTCAAATGAGCAATTACACTCCATCAAGTTGAATGCCTTTTCTGCATCGATAGCCACATGTGTGGCTCTGTGGTGCATTTTCTGCGCTATTTCTATCTAATTGGTCAGTGTCTAATATTATCAGACCATTGTTTCCCCTTCATAAACCCTGTTTGAGCTGGGTGAGTGATGTGGGAGTGCACATTCTCCAGTTGTACTGCTAAGACTGTTGCCAAGATCTTAGCATCCACATTTATTAGCGATATTGGCTGGCAGTTTGTGTGATTGGTTTTATCTTTATTGACTAAATGATACAGAAGAGGTGGGGTGCTAAATCTACCAGTAGTTTTCAATCGGTTTTATCTTTATGCAATTTGGGCAGCACCATGATAGGTAACCTCTTGCATGATTCTGGGAAGCTCCACTATCTCTACTGACTATAAGATAAGGAAGAGGTGGGGCACTAAGTCTTAAGGAAAACCTGGTTAAAGTCAGAACGAAGGCCATCTAGGCCTGGTGCTTTTTTCTTAGCAAGAGAGTGGATGGCTCATTCAATCTCAGCTAAAGTGAAGGGAGCCTCCAGGGTCGTCCTCATCTCCTGAGAGATTCCGAGAATTTCTGATTCCTTCAAAGCTTCTGATACATCCAGCCAGAGTTACATAGATACAAAGAAACCTGACGTCAGAAAAGGACCCCCAGGCCATTCCAGTATGCCCTGAATACCCCACCAGTATGACCACACCAGCCCCCATTTGACCCATGCCCACCTCTCCTCTCCTATGTAGACTTCAGCCCCTCCTCCTTATCTTCACTCGTCCCCTTCTCATTTGAGTTTAGTCCCATGGGTGTATCCCATGCCCTCTTAAATTCCCCTACCATTTTGGCCCTTACACTCCCTCAGGCAGGCTGTTCCAGGGATCCACCATCCACTCCATGAAGTAGAACCCCCTCCTGTTTCCCTTGTACTTCCCTCCCTCCATCCTCAGCTTGTGCCCCCTAGTTCTCTGACTTGGTTTCATCCAAAAGATGCTCCCTTCCTGTACTTTGTTAATATCCTTCACATACTTCAATGAACTCCCTTCTCCTCTCAGTTCTCAGTCTGCTTGTATAAAGGGCTTTATAAAACCATTTGAAGGTATTGCTTATCTGCTTGGGGTCAATGATGATTGTACAGGGACTTCAGTAGAGTGTGTTTTTACAGCTCACTTCTAGAGCCAGTATGATAACAACTTGGAGGCCCAGCCACACCCTTCCCAATAGTGCTCTAGTAGGTAAAACAAGGTATTTTCTGCCTGTTGGTGGAAAAATGAATTTAACTGATATTTCTGCTTGATGACTTTGGAGGCTGCTGCCTCAGAGTCAATGGGAACATCGTATAACTCCTTTTCTGTGTCTTTGAGCTGTTGCTGAAGTGTGAAGTTTTCTTGCTTTGTCTGCTTCCTAAGGTGAGCAGGGTAATTAATAATATAGTCCCTTATCAAGGGTTTGAATGCATCCCATAAGATATGCTCTTTTGTATCCGGCTGCCTGTTCTGTTCAAAGTATGTTATATATTTCCCCCTAAAGCCAGGAGACAAATTCCAAGAATTTGAAGAGAAGGGGGTTCAATCTCCATCTGGGTGATTTGGGTGTGGTTCTGGCAAGGAGTAGGGAAGGGGAGACTAGTGTGTGATCAGATACCACCAGTGGATGAATCTTTGCCCCCATTACTTCTGCTGTGGCATCCCAGCTATGGAGAAAATGGTCTAATCTACTTTTAGAGGTGAAACAAGGGGACCAATAGATGGAATCCCTTTCTGTGGAATATAGAAACCATCAAATATCTTGGAGAGCCAGATCTGTACACATTTACCGCAAGGTGTGCCTTGCTCAACTATATGCTGGATGTCCCTGTCCCATGGTGGCTGTATCCAGCAGTGGGTTATTCATCAAATGAAAGTATCTTCAAATTAGGATAAGGCCCCAGAAACTAAATTGTCCATTGCTCTGTGTGACACATCATGGAAAAAGTCTGGCCTGTCCTCATTAGGTTCATATATATTAAACATTGTAAAGACCATCTGTTACACTGTACCTTTGACAATCAACCATCTTCCCTCCCCATCTGATGCGGATGTTTTCACCTGGACCTGGGAGCCTCTTCTTACCAAAATAGATACGCACTGCTTTTACTTTGAGAAGTAGCTGGAAAATTCTTGCCCCACCCATTCCCTTTTCAATTTGACCGTTTCCTCTTTAAGGAGGTGGGTTTCTTGGAGCACAGGTATATCACATTGTAGGTATTTAAGTTTTGTCAAGATGTTCTTTCATTTAATTGGGTGATCGACCCCTTGGACATTCTAAGAAACACAGCTTATATCAGCCATATTATCCAGTAATCCACAAACAGTATAATGAATGTAGTGTATCAGTCTGATAGGTCCCTTACCTGCCCTACTCCAGTCCAGCCTCTAGACCCATTGTAATGTTACCTAGAATGAGAAGTTGAGAAAAGGAAGACAAGCACAAAGAAAGCACAGTCAGAAATCTAGAGAGGTCTGAGAACATAACAAAAATGTTTTAGACGCCAGAAAACCAACTGCCCACATCTGCAAACTAACATAGTGAAGTCTTAGCTTTATGTGTGGTTTGGTCATCCCCACCATGTGTGCAAGGTCGATGAATAATGGTAGTATAAAAGAGTTACAAAACTATAACAAGTACTTTATCAAGTGGAAAGGTGAGCTTGTTTGAAGGGCAGCCATCCAGCTGCCTACTTCCACCACACTTATATCCCTATCTATGTCCACTTCTCTTAAACCATAACCTGATAACAGATAGGGCTGTTACCATGCAGATGGACCAGATACGGGGGAGTAAGAAGTCAAAAGCTTAGTTACTGAGATCTGATAGTGTGCATGTAACATGTGTGTGGGGTGGTACCAGCATATTAATCCTCTGAAGACATACCCATGGAAATGAACATGGCAGTGACTCAGTCAGCTAGAGAGTTCTCCCTATTTAGGGGGGAAGTGGCTGCCTCGGGAAGGTATACCCACCCGAAGCAGAAACTTCAACAGCAACTGACACTACAGATACTACAGCGCCAGGTTGCTGTAGTGTCAACGCTGGATGCCAGCTCTGTATGTGGGGGATCTTGCACTCTGTCCGCTAATTAGCTCCGACTCGGAGTTGATTATATATAGTGGGAGGTGCAGGGGGCACAGCTCCCCATGTGGGGGGTTCAGGGGGGTGAAGCTCCCTGAAGAAAACATGTTGGTTTGTAAGAAACTGTCATGCCAACTGCAAAAAGTGGTCGACATGACAGTTTTGCTGTCTGGTCATTCGACAAAATTTTTGTCAACGACCAGCCATAAATCCCCTCGGGAACATGAAGAGTCCACATCAGTCCACTTTTAAGGTGACTTGGTATGGTTAACTCCATATCTGTTCTCTAGTGGTTACAAGCTAGATCAATATACTGCCTCCCAACCCCCGGAGTGCAGCAGACAGTCTCAGTGGCTCCTGGATTCTGATTCTGGCATAACTACTGTACATGATTCTGAAGGAATTCTATGGCTATTGGAGCAGTTTTTGTGGTGCCCTCCTTGACTTAGTAAGTATCCTGGAATACAACTTCCTACGTAACTGGTAAGTGGAAGCTGACTCCTACCTGGTCATCAGGACCAGTGACCTGTAGTCCCTGGGTGGCCATACGGTGGCAAAAACCTACAGGACATAAGCAGATGAGCAAACATAAATCTCATTTGGTCCCCACCACCCTTGCAGTAGAATGCTGCAGCTAACAACTTCTATTGACCAAGGTAAGCTATGTGCCCCAGTCCCCCCATCCATTCCTGTGTGGGGTCTGCCACATTGACAATCCCAAAAAAAGGATAAAAAATGAAAGCCAGAAGCTAATGTCTCATGCATAACATTTCCATTATAAATATTGAGGGTTGGTGGCAGTGCAGAGGTGTCAGGATGGTTTCTAGTAGAGACCCCCTCCCTCCCCCCACCACAGATTGGATAAGGACTTCCAGTACAGTGGGTAGCCCCCCAGTAACAAGAGGGAAGTGGGTCTGCAGCCATTCAATTAAGGTAGCACAGTTTAGGAAAAGAGATGTGCCAAATGCTGTGCCAAAACCCAACTTGCTTGGTTCAACTCTGAGCTCTCTCTCCCCAAGATCACACCACCACGAAGCATGGCAGTGTAAATGTCAATGAATTCCTTTGTATAACACCATGCTGATATTAAGAAAAGGCACCCCACCACAATACCTAGGTATGAGATACTGCTAGCCTCTAAGGGAGAAGCCTGACCTACATGCCCACCAGGTCAAAGAATTTCCCATGAGTGACCCCTACTTCATGGCTGTGCTAACAACAGTCATTCCCACCAAAACTCATGAATGCCAGCTTGAGTGATCCAAAGCAGGAAGAAAACTCCCAGTATAGAAAATATAAAAGCTAAGATTGCAAATTTTATAGCCAAAATTGGTTACCTTGCCAGACAACTTTGTGGTTGTCAGTGCGTAGGGAGGAGGTGTTAACACAGACTCTACTGATGATATGTAAGTGAGACCTCCTCCCTTCATGATCCATCCCTATCATCCTGATAAGACACTGGTTGTGTACACAGTCCCCTGCTAAGACCTCCCACATGAGTTGCCAAGACTCACCAGACTGTAAGGGATTTGTTTAATGGTTGTATCCCTCTAGTTAGCAATTGGTTAAAATTAGATTTCTGTGCTGTTGATGCTGTTATGAGAAATAAAGAGAGAAAAAAACTCATCCATTTCCATACTTACTCTGACAGTACCACCATGGCAATTGACAGGTTTAAAACCCATCAGCCCAGGGAATACTGTGGAAGCTTTGCAGTTCTCAAGACTAAGAGAGAGAGGTACATTAACTGTGGAGAGATCTCCCAGGTATTAACAGTGTAAGAAGTGGGTGACCCTTGGGGGAACAAGCTACATATATAACAAGGAAACTGTACAGACAGATTTGCTATAATAAAAGTTCATTTCTGCTCCTTTTGTTGCAGTATCTATGGGTGACAGCTCTTTTGACTATTCTTTGAAGGGAAATGTCATCCTTGTAGGGGGTAGCAGTGATTGTGAAGTCCATTTCTGCTAACTCCAACTCGTACTTGTCCTGACTTGATGCTGGACACAGCTGCCCCTTTGGTGCTGTTGGGTTTCTTGGGAACTTGTTGTGTGGTTCTAGTTCTGGTGAGTGTAAGCTGGATTCAAGGGTCAAGTGCTGGGACCACCTACTTCTGGATTGTTGGTGTGCCTTCACCTCTGCAACTTGCAGGTTCAGTCCCAGCCCCTTTCTTGCTGATGCTTAAATTTGACAGTCTGCCAAGTGTCCCATACAGCATGCTTCAAAGGATTCACTGTTTAATCCCATGGTTGATGATTCTGTGTTTGTTGGGGGTCCGTCCACTCCTGTGCTGGGCTAGTTCAAGCTGCAGTAATTGGTTTACCCCCAGATTTCTTTTGTGACCCTTTGTAGAACTGCCCAGCCTCTCATGGATTGCTGAAACTCAGTCATTATCCCTTCAACTGAATTTGCAAAGAGGTAGGGAAGCATATGGAGTAGGAGATATTTTCTTTTGCTAACTATTTCTTGACTGGTCCATATGCATTGTGCCTATTTCACAGCTATTTAGTTGTATTAAATGTATTAGGCCCTTTCTCAGCCCAACTGTTCATGAAAAGAGCGTGTGCACTGTTCTATCTTCATGTTTTTCCTAGATCCCTCTACCACAAATTGTACTACTCGTTTAACCTATTACCCATATCCATTAGGGTATGGCTGCCCCGTTATGTTGATTACTGTCGTTTATTACTATCATCCATGCCTGTACTATGCTGTTATCTGCCTTCTGCTTGTAATGTATACACTTGATGTTCTTGTATGGACCCTGATCTGCCTGTTGTTCTTGTATGTACATTGTAATGCCTGATGTTCTTGAATGTACATTGTAATCTCTCGGGCCGCACTTGAAACTAGGCACTTGGCTGTCTAGTGTGCTTACCTGGTAAACAAAAGCAAATAAATAAATTGGCCAAGTTCTTGGAAAGGTCCAGAAAAATATAGATAGAGTGTCCACTCCATTTCAGGATGCCTTTGTCTATTGCCAGGTGGAGTATTTGCTCTTTTACACTATACTGCAAGAAGTATGCTAGGATGGGTCTGGGAAGTGTACATTGGGGAGGTTTTTGACCGAGTGTATGGTGGGTCCACTTAATCTCTAAAGGGATATCCCTGTAAAAGTCCAGTAACTTAAGCAGCATTGTCTGCAGATATAGGGAAGGGGGAGAGGGAGTGGAAAGTGACCAGGAGAAAGCATTGATCCTGAACAAAATATTTCTGCTCCATTTTCACAGAGGAAGGGTAAGGGGCAGGACCACAGTTAAGATGCAGGACTGACATGGAGGTGGACAGCAGTCCATTCACAGAGGAAGCTGCCCTAAAATAACTCACTAAGCTAAAGCTGGATGTGGCAATGGAACCAGATAGGATACACCTTGGAGTATTGAAGGAGTTAAGGGAGATAATGTCTGCACTGCAGACATCACTATTCAGCAAGTCACTGGATATGGGGGAGGTTCCAAAGGACTGGAGGAGGTCCGATGTAGTTCCTCTCCACAAGAGTGAGAGCAGAGAACAGGCTGGCAATGATAGACCTGTCAGTCTGATCTCAGTGGTGGGGAAATTAATAGAATCACTGCTAAAAGAAAGGATAGTGGAGCACCTTGAAGCCAGAGGGGCACAATATCTGAGGCAACATGGATTCACACCAGGAAAGTCATGTCAGACTAATTCTTTCACTGAGTGACCAGGGAGGTGGATTGGGGGGAACAGTGGATGTAGCCTGCCTTGACTTCAGCAAGGTGTTCGACACAGTTCCACATAGGAGGCTGGTGAACAAGTTAGGTAGCTTGGGACTGGGTCACATGGTGGTAAACTGGGTTGTGAATTGGTTGAGGGATAGAATGCAGAGGTTGGTGGTAAACAGAGTTAAATCTGATGTAGGGAGAGTGACAAGAGGGGTACCACATGGATCAGCTCTGGGACCAGCACAATTTAATATCTTCATCAGTAACATCGCAGAGGGGTTGGAGGGGAAAGTATGCCTCTTTGCAGATGATACCAAGATCTGCAATAGGGTAGACAGCCCAGGAGGGATGGAGAAAATGAGAAGTGATCTAATAAAACTGGAGAAAAGGTTCAGAGTATGGCAGCTGAGATTTAATGCCAAAAAGTGCAAAATCATGCACTTGGGCCACAGAAATCCAGGAGAGTATTACATGATGGGGGAAGGTTGTTAAAGACCACACAGCATGAAAGAGATTTAGGGGTGATCATATCTGATGACCTAATGTGCCAAGACAGTGGGGTGAGCCAATGGGATGCTGGGGTGCAAAGGGAGAGGTATCAACAGCAGAAGGAAGGAGGTGGTTATGCCATTGTACAGGGCATTGCTGAGGCCTCACTTGAAGTACAGTGTCCAGTTCTGGATGCTGAATGTCCACGAGAACATAGACAAGATGGAGGCAGTTCAAAGGAGGGCAACACAAATGGTGCAGGGCCTACACCAGAGATTTTATGAGGAGAGAGTGGAGGAACTCAATATGTATACCACAGAGGAGAGGAGAGAGGGGTGACATGATTGAGACTTTCAAGTACCCAAAGGGAATAAATAAAGTGCAGGAAGGCAGCATCTTTCAGATGAAAAGATGGTCTAGAACAAAAAGACATGACATGAGACTGGAATGTGGTAGACTAAGAGGCAACGTGAGCAAGTACTTCTTCACAGAAAGGGTGGTGGAGGCACAGTAGTGGGAGCAAAGATGGTGGGAGAATTCAAAACTGCATGGGATAGACATAGGAGTATCAGGGAGTTCAAAGGAGGAGATGAGGCCACAGATCATGTAGGATATGAGCCTTGGGGACGGGGGTAGTAGGGGTGAAAATGGCAGACTGGATGGGCCTGGTGGTCCTTATCTGCCATCAAATTCTATGTTTCTATGTTTCTATCTTTGTCTTTGGTGCACTCACCTGGGAGAGCCACAATTCTAAGATTGTTGTAACAACCGCAATTCTCAAGGTCATCTACTTTGGCCCAGTGGTAATTTTTTGTCGTTCGAGATACATCATTCTGCTATTTTGTATGGAGACCTGTGCATCCTCTCTGCATTGTCACCCTGAACTCTATAACATCCACTCTCTGACACAAGTTGTTAGCTGAAGATCATAAATATGATATATCTTGGAAGAGTCTCGTCAGCATGGTTTTGATTTCCTTCATGTCTGCTTGATCCTGTGCCCCTGCTGAGGCTGGCATCGTCGCTGCTGCCATTTGCCATGCAGAAAGAATTTTGCAGAGGGGACACTTCTTTGGATGATTATTATGTTCACTGAGGTTTGATGGAGGTCAGAGATATATCCAAATGAAGTTCACTGTGATTAATATCAGAGTAGATAAGTCTTACATACTTCCAATGTTATTGAGAGGTGCTGTTTAATGGATTTTTATACCACAGCTTCAGAGCATTGGTTTCAGGCTGCCAACACTCCAGTGGCTCACATATGCACCCTTATGTATCTTTTTCATATATATATATATATATATATATATATATATATATATATATATATCACTTCAAGATCATCTGCAGATGGCATGACATGTCAGAGTTCACATTCAGCCTCTCTGATCTTTATGGTGGTCTCCATCTCAATTGTAATTGTTTTTTTCTAGCTGTTTGGGATTTTTACAGGTCAGCTATCATCAAGTTCTAATGCAAAGAACTGATAGATCCAGTCAATGGTAGTAAGTTCTCCAAACCAAACATATTAAACTTAATTGTCATAATGTCATTCATTTTTGCCTTGTTTAGCGTGGTTTTAAAACATGGCACTGATCTGTTTATTTTTAGAAGGGAACGTGTAGTGATTTTTTCTTACATTGGCTGTGGTTCTGTAATTAATTTGGCTTTGGAACTGTGTCTGTATGCACAGCATTAATGAATTGTCATAAGAGCATTCTCAGTGAATAATGTTTCTGGGATTTGCTTGACTTTCTGAACTCATTTTATAAAAACATTTACATAGTGCCACCCACTGATTGTTCAAGAATAATATTGGAACAGAGTTTGAGGGTAGTACCATCATCATACGTACTTTAGTAGTTTTGAGATAATTAGACACATTGCTGCCAGTGCATTGATTTGTGCAGGAAACTGCACATTTACTTTCATTTTAATTTTTATAGGCTGGCTGTATTTCTGTCCTTTGTCAAATTAGTCCACCATTCACTGGGTAATTGACCTACTTGCTGTAGACCTGTTCTGCAGTGCCCACAATAAGACTGATGCTACATATTCCAAACAGCTTTAGAAAGGAATGTACAGTATGTATTTATCAAATCACTAATGTTTCACCTACATGGACTCCAGTATCTGAAATAAAGACAGGAAATATAAAAAAATAGTCTCTCTCTTGGGTTTATTATTTCCTTATGCTTTCACCAACATGAAAAGATTATGGGGATAATCAAGAGAAAATGGATCATTTTGTGATGCAATTACAGTGCTTTAAAAATGGACTACACCTTTCAATGTTTACTTATTATTTGTTCACCATGATTGTGAACCAAACATTAGATGTTTTTAATAAATATACAGTATTTGCCCTTTTTATAAAAAGATGTATATCCATAAAAGCAATACACTGAGAGATGTAGCACTGACTCCAACCTTTCATTTTAACAAAATTGACTACTAGTCCTAATGGTCCAAATAAATCACTTCTCAAAATAATTATGTTTAGAATAATATAATTTGGTAAATATTAGGGCTAGGAACTTAAGTAAAAAAAATTAAAGTTTCAAGTCAATGCTACATTACATGTGCTACGTATTGATATGTATGAAACATACTGATATATGGATTCCCCATATGGAAACCTTTAAAAGAATTATGTGGAAAATGTATATTAATACATATTGATGCATACTGATACATGGCAATATTTATTTATTTATTATTTTATTTGAATTTTGGTAACTGGGTGAGCCCACTGAGAAAGTACAGTCCCTTTTTCAGAGGTGACCCAGGAAGTGCAGTACAATGACATGGCAGGTAGAGATGCAGTAAAGTAAAATTCTGTCCTTGAAGCGGATGCAAAGTGGCCAGTTCACATTAGTATTCCAGTACGCAAAGTACCCATTTTAAACCCTCACTTCTCCACTTTGCATTGTAATTATGACTTTGCGTTGTGCACTCCGCCTTATTCCGCTTTAAGGCGGAGTGAGAATTCACAGGCAGCCTACACACATCACATGGCTTACACAGTGTAGGTCACATGCTTCAGGCAGGCAGGAGGTTATGGGCAAAAACACTGTCCAGCGTGGGCTGACTTACACATTTTGCATAGGGTGTGACAAATGGCTCTGCTCTTTGAATGGCTGGGGGTGGGGTGTGGACATGTAATGAACAGGGGTGCACAGGTAACAAGTCCACAAATTAAGTTATTTTCCCCATTTTACGTACAGGGGTTGATGTACCACTTGCACTAGACATACTGCATTGACCACCACCGCCACCACCACTGCTACTCTGACCACCACTTGACAAGATTTATAAATCATAATCCCCCCCCTCATCATGCCTGTAGTAATCCTATGGTGTTATTTCATCACTACTGCAGACATTCCTACTTGGTCTTACACTCATGGAAGGGGATAACATGCTCTGTAAGGTTGATGACAAGGGTGAACGCCTCACTATGGCATTAGCTGCCATCTGGTGCCGGGTCCACAGTGCCATGTGTCTCTTCTTAAGATATGTATGCTGGCCCCACATTTCCAGATGACTCCCTTTTTTACCTTGACTCACATATGCATGGCAAAGCTGGCAGATTGCAACTGACTCATCATTTGCATCTTGGACAAAAAAATCCCAAACAAGGGATTGTGATCCCCTACTTTTGACATGTCCCTGATGCTGCTTTTTGGACTCCGTTTTTTTAACCCCTGAAATGGGGGTGTGCTACATAATTTTTCAGGCTGGACACACTTGGACTTCAACTGACCACCATGACTACTTATGATTATTACTGGCTCATCATCATTATCATCAAAAGGAACCACTAAATCACAATTTTTTTGAGGAGGGGGGATTTAATGCCAACAGACCCAGACACAGTCACCTTGACTTTCTTTTTATCTGGTTCCCAACAGGGAATCACTAACATCATCATCATATTCATCAACATCATCCACATCCACATTTTCAGCTTGGATGCTGTCATGTGGAGAACATGTTCCAACCAAAGCATCATCATCATCATCACCCATTATTTTTGCACCACACTTACAATCATTGGATGGCAAAGGCATGACCTCAACAGTGCTGGAAGAAATGTGACATTGTGAGTTATCATCGCCAGGATCAGAATCATGTTCAGCTACCATGGGGATGTTAATGGGGAGTATGACATCATCTACACTGTCAGTCACAGCTTTAGACTCAACTATATTTTTTGAAATGATTAACTGGTCAGAAGTGGAACTTGAGGCAGCAATACTCATGCCAGCAGAAACTGCACTAGCACCACCAGCTGGGACAACATCATCTCCTCCATCAATGAGTGAAGCTACAGAATGCACTGCAAAAAGCATTGCCAGAGAAATCCCTTAGCTGACATCAGCTATGCACTTCTGTGTACTACCACGCCCATGGACAGTCCTGCCACTGGCAGCAGTGCCATGACCAGAAACAGCTTTGCTTGCATGTCTCTTTGCAGGCATTTTGGGGATCACCTAGAAAATTCTAAACAAATTTATATTTCTGAACTTTCAGTCTGGGCCTGTGGATGTGAAGCCGAAAAAAACAACCACTGTGGCTTGCAGATGGAGATTGGGCACTAAACAGATGCAAAAGCACAGGCAGATTAAGTTTGCACTGTGCAATCATGAAGAGATGCAGACACAAAATCACAAGAACACCTTAACCAGTTCTCACAAGTCACAGTCAAATCTGGAAAATAATACCTTTTGCCAGTTTGGGGGCAGTGTACTGCAGTAACAGTCCAAAACCAAGATACCACAAAATAGTACAAAATCACGCAGATGAGGTGGATAGCAGGTTCACACTGCTGCAATTACTCTGTGGCACAATAAAAGGTGTTTGATTTGATGGCACGCACCATACACTCACTCACATACACACTACAACTAATGCACAGCAAACTGAAAACCTCAGTAATGTAACCAAATCTTTTAAACAAACTGAAATTATGCACTGCTGCACCACTACAATCAGTAAAAAAAATTAAAGAATTACTGAAAATACTACTGTGTGTACATTAACACAGTTATGTAAGAAAGATATAACCAAAACAGAAAAACTGCCTTTTTCTCCCAATTAATCTACCTCCACCACAGATATGCCCTTCCCTCAAAGCATACTTCAAGTGCCTGTCAGTACACAGACTGAATGTTCTAAATTAACATTCAAAATCCACACACAAACAATAAACACTCGATGATATGAGCACAGGAGGGTTTTCTACAATCGATGTACTAAATTTTGAGCAAAGAAATGGCTCAAAATTTTTTTTTAACAGCTTTTAGAGAGTTTGAATCACAGAACTCTGAGAGCAAACTGTCTCCGGCTACCACAACACACACACACACTGCACAGAACTGAGGCTGTGCAGAACAATCTAGAGCACATGTGACCTGCAATCTCATGAATCACTGCAAAATTCACCTTGGAGCTCAATAACTAGGTGAAGTGATGCGAAGTACAGTACATTGATTTCTATGTACTTTGCATTAAAATTGGTGCAGAAGTGGTTGGGGGAAGGCAGAGCAATGCAAAGTCATTGTTATCAATGGACTTCGCGTTCCTCATTATGACGCAAAGTACTCCACTTTGTGTTGCAGATTACTTTGCAGATTCCGCATTACTCCACAAAATGCTTTGCGGAGTGAATTGTGGCCACTTTGCCCACCTCTAATGACAGGTGCAATGGTTCCAGTTACATAATTTACAATTTCAATTGCATCATTTAAAGTTATACTTTACAAATTACAGATACATATAATGCGAAGGTCAGACAGTGTGAATATCTGTACATGAAGTTTGTAATGCAGAATCATGAGTCGTCGGGAGCAGGAACAATGTGAAGAGGCAGAGAGGTGGAGTAATAGGAAGGATTGGAATTGAGGGAGAGAAGCACAGGACAATGTAGAATGTGGTATGGAGTTACATCATGACACTGACAGGAAGGCAAAAGATCTCCAGCCCACAGCTAACCTGGCTTTGGACATTAAGAGAAGGAGGAGGGAGGCAGACATTACAGCATGCAGGGGGTGCCAGAGCTGAATAAGTTCATCAAGATGGGGGGGGGGATAACAGTGGACCAGTTTGTACACTAGACACAAGGTGGCATACTGGAGTTTTGAGATGTACGATAGTCATCCCAGGAAAAAGAGGACATAACAGTGGTGGTGACTGGCGCTGACCCCTATGGCAGACCTTCCCACCCTGTGATAAGCCTGTCTGAGGCCAGAGAGGATGGTTGATTTGGTTGTGAGAAGTAGCAGGGCACCTTAAGTAAGGAGGTGGAGAAGGGTGGCGGCAGTGATCTTATGGCAAGAGGCTGAAGAGAAGAAAGGACAGATGTGATAAAGCAGGCCAAGCTTCTTGTTTAGTGATTTTGTTCAGAGGGTGACATGGGTGTCCAGGGAAAGTGAGGTGTCTAAGGTAACAGCCAGACATTTAAAAGATTGAACGGATTCAAGGGCATCACCATTAAGGGAGAGTATCCCAAGAGAGGGGTAGGGATGTGATGAGGAGAGGGGTTGAGAACAGCATGGATTTGTTTTTTTTAGTGTTGAGGACTAGCTGGTTTTCTAGGAACCAGCCCTCAAGAGTTCAGAAGTCTGATGCGAGCATACTGTTGAGCCAACTGACATCTGATGAGGATCGGTAAACAATGGTATTGTTCTCATAGAGGTGCACAGCATCTCCACTACAATTATTTGGTAATTCATTAATAAAGAGGGAGAATAGTAATGGGCCAAAAATGGAGCCCTGAGGTACACCATGGGTTATAGGTCTGAGGTCCAAGACTGATCCGGACCACTTGACCCTTTGTATGTGGCCTGTAAGGTAATTTTGGAGCCCCGTTAAGGTGCTAGAGTCAAGGCCAATGGAGTGTAACTTCCATAGTAGGAGAGTATGGTGAGACATGTAGCAGTGATGCCAAGTTTTCATTTAAATTAAGAACTACAAAGGAGTTTTTAACCTGTGCCAAAGAGATTGTGTCTCAGAAGAGGATCCATAAACTGCATACCGTAATATGGTAAGACTAAACTAAAGCATTGACTTTGTGGATTGTGGCTGGGACTGTGGAATGTGTGGCCTGAAATTTTACTTGTTTCCATTTGCAAATTTGACTTTGGGACATTCTGTGCATGCAGTTATGATTCAAGGCAGCAGTTTCACTGCAATGGCAGTCAAACTGTGGTTTCCCACACTGGATTGTAAAAGCTGTGGGAAGCATTGACCTCACTAAGATGAATGAGACTGATTCAGTTTCATTTACCACAGATTACAAATGGATAATAAATAGTCTTCATTTTCATCCCAGTTTAACAAAAATATCTTTTTCTTTTTTGGGGGTGCTTTTTAAACATGTAGTAACTTCAGTTGTAGTTAGAATTAATAAACACAGTGTATAAAGAGCTATTTTTGGAATGTACTTTAATAGTTTGAACATATTGTAACTGGTTCTGATTTATAGATCACTGTAGACAGCAAGCATTTTGTTAGGTGTATTTTTTGACAAAAATGGACTATTAACAGCTAAATTGGACTAGTATACTGGATTACATCTTACGATGGTTTACATTACTTTGAGTTGACCATCCAGTATATGCAGTGGCACTCAGGTTTAAAGTTATTATTAATCCATTTCTCACACTTTACTACATTGATATTGCCACCTATGTGGTAAAGGCTTTAGATTGTCTGAAAGTATCCTACGATAGTTATATTCCCTTATTTTTTTATGTAATTTTTTTTTAATGGAAAACCGCCGTGTCAATCTATGCATTATATGTGTAGGAATTTGTATAAACATAATAAACAGACACAAAACACCATTATTGAGCATTGTATAATTGCCTGAACTGCCTCTATGGGAAGAGGAATGTTGGCTAAAACATTAGAAAATCCTCTACTCTTGCAACTAATAACTTGGTTCTTTTACTTCACTCTAGACCCCTACCATGACAGCATCAGAGATGGGCAGAACAAATCTTGGTTTAACATATCATCTGAAGGATGGCTCACCCCAAATGTTCTGCATCTCTAGTACTGCACTCAGGTGCCAGCATTTCTAGTATGAACCCAAGTCCCTGTGTGGGACACAAACCCATGATCTTCTGGCTCACAGGAGCATAAGCTGCCACCTGAGACACACTGAAATCCGAACCTTTCAAGTTTCAAGTTCAAAGGTTCAGATTTCAGTGTGTGAAGTAACCTTCTCTGAAAAAATCATGGATTGTGTCCACATAGGACTTGAGTTCATACTTAGAAATGCTGGCACCTGAGTGCAGTACTAGAGATGCAGAACATCTCATAACCTGGCAATTCTACAACATACTTGCATACAATTTAATGACCACATAAGTGGTCACAGTTAAATCACCTCCAAATATTACGTTATTGACCCACACACTTCCATTCCTGTGGCACCAGATAAGATTACCCATTTTTCTATATCTCAGGCTACAAATTAAATAATGGCAAGTCCAAAGTTTTTGTTTAAAATGACTTACAGTACAGTTGCTGCTGTAGACATAGTCAGATATTTCTGGAAATGTCTGTGATATCTCTAGAGAAATTCCCTGCCTGCCTGCAGCACCACTATGGGCCACCAGACAGAATCTCTTCAGCTATATTGTGAAATATCTGGAAATGCCTGAACACATCTATGACTGCAACTGTAATTGCTAAACAAGACATTTTGGACATGAGGCTGGCCTGGGAAACATACCATATTACTTACAGTATTTGGGTATCAAGAGTTCTAGGGACTCGACAAATTTAATAAAGCTTAACTTAAATACCCTGTTTCAATCTCTTAAACTGGATTTGCAGAGATGGGCATCCTCTACCCATGATGCTTTGGGGGCATAGTAACACTATTAAAATGACTGTTCTTCCTCGGTTGCTTTATCCATTAGGGATGTTGAACCTTTTTCTCCCGAGGAAAAATTATCTTGTATGATTTTCTTTGGAGGGGTAAGGCAATCAGATGCTCCTATTTTAAACTGATGACACCTAGACGATTGGGGGACTGTAGCTCCTCAATTTTTTTTTATATTATGGGGATCTTCACACCAGTAAATATTTATTTTATATTTATGGTGGGGTTTTCCAGATGCTCAACTACATGATGTGAGTTTTATTCCTTTTTGGCTCAAAACTGAACAGGATTTATGCCAGGTAGAGGGTATTATTTTCAGGAGTTTGTTATATATCACTCCTTCTCAACTGCCCATGGGTTTGTGTGGTACCTCAATACATTGGTCCCTTTGGACCCATGTTCAGCTGGCCTGACATTTGGGTCTTCACTTGATAAGGGATATTGCGCAACCCTTTATAGGCAACCCCAATATACGTATTGGGCATTCCCTGATCCCATTGTCTTTTTGGCCCTTCTCTGTTCCGCCTGTGATAAATTCTCTCTTCTGGATGAACAGGTTTTTCTTTCCTTTCCTAAATTATGAAAAGAAATATTGAATTCCTTCCTCTTATTGTTTTAAATACAGATTATTATATATGCTATAAAAATCCATTTGGGTCAGAGGCCTTGGACTCGTAAAGTAGGGTCTATGTAAGACAATCTTGTTCATGTTGTGGAGGAGGCCTCACTCCATTTCTGACCTCTACAAAGCTTTTCAAATTTTAGATCCTTGTATGCCTTCTGGGCTTTGTCATTACTGGCAACAGGCCTTGGGGGGGCCTCTTGAACTCCAGAAACCTGGCAAATAGTGTGGCAACATCTTTATACATACATTAAACAAGGCAAATATAGATTGTTGCAGTATCAAATTCTTCATAATTTGTATTATACCCCTGAGAAGTTACATATAATGGGAAAGTTGCCTTCCCCTTTATGCACCAGATGCGGATTGGTTGAAGGTTCTCTAAACATATTTTGTGGGATTGTGTTAAGGTTACCACCTTCCAGATTAATATTAAGAGTTTTTTAAACCCGTTGCTTGGCTGGATGACCAGTTTACACCGGATGTTTGTTTGGTAGGTTTGTATCCCACACAGGTCACTGGCCCAAGGACAGGCTACATAGCTCTTGTGGCTCTAACAGATATATTAGTAATACTATGTCATTGGTGTGATGAGGTTATTCCTACTATACAGGAGTGGCATCTAGAGATACTACAGATATTGAATGTACAGTGACTGACTGCAGCTATGAATGATCAGCTTCATATATACCGACATAATTGGCAACCCTTATATACTTTGCTTGATTTGTTTTTCCCCAATAATTAAAGATGCCTTCCTTTATTACCAGCATCATGATCGTTCTCTTTTGTGGGTCTTGTCTAAGTTCAGAACAACAGTTCATTTAAAGAATTAGTTATAAAGAGTTAAGGGAGCATGATCTGTTTTGCTGTTGTTGAGAAATCTCGGTAAATATGCTCATGATCTGACTTGTGACCTCCCTAGGTACAGTAATATAAATTAAACGTGGGTACACAAATATGAAGCTATGTTCAGTTTCATTGTTGGGGACTTTTGACTTGAGGTCTGAAGCTAGATTGCTGTTGAAAATGAATTAGAATGGCACAAATGAGTTATACAGAAGATCCAAAACTGTTTATTCTGAGCATCTGGCACACCTAGCAGAGTTTCTGTTGTCTGTTGGTAGGTGCTGCCTACAGGCAGGTCAGGAACTCAGGTGACACAGCACTGGTCACATGATAGTGCTTGTCATGTGAGGGTGTGTGTTTCTGTGTGCCTGATTCCTTTCATCCACTCACTATAAAAATGGCAGCAGAGTGAGCACACTGCCTTACCTCAAAGAAAGCTGGGGGCTATGCTCTGCTCCATTCTAAACTTAAAGTAAATAGATTTAAAAAATGTTTTTCCAATTGTTTAACCAGGTGAGACACACTATGCTGAAAGCTTTTTTACAGGTTGCAGATTTCTTAATTGATTGAACTAGGAAGAATAAAATAATGAAACAGGGAATTATAACATGCCACCTCTTGCCTCGTTTACAGATGTTTTAAAGAAAGAGACAGAGGACTATTAGAGAAAAGGGAAACATTCATTTACAACAAAAATAACACGAAATTAAAACACAGTGTATTTCTTAAAAGAAATATTCAAATGTCAAAGCATATTTTTCTTTAGACTTGTAAACAAGTATTTAATTAAGTAAAACAACTGCAACATAAAGAAACAAATGCAATATTCAGGCATACTGTTACATGTAGAAAGATGAACCATTTGAAGAGGAAAAGAACATTTTTAGACTTTTTTTCTTTCAGGATGAATGGGATATGATAACCTATAAGGGACACAATGAAACGTATTCATGTTATCAAGTGAGTGAAGTCTATTTAAGAAATGAACTTAATGTGCAATCTTTCATATGTAATTAATATTTTTGTACCAAATATAAGCCAAGTTAATTAACTAACAGGTGCCATTTAGGAAATGGGGATTAAGGTGACATTGACTTTAAACAGAAATGTAAGTACTATATGTTTTACATTACATAATCTGCCATATGTCCAGGTATAGAAATAGATGTTAAAATGGTGATATTTTGTATTTATTATAGAATAAATTACCAGTTTAAACACTGAAGAAGGATAAATCCAAAATGTTGATATCAGGTCAGGAACTTAACTAACCTTTACACTAGTTATTCTGGTGTTTAATGAAAATAAAAAAATTGTATTTTGATTAACTTTGGGTGAGTGAGCTTGTAATTTCCAATCTGTTGTTCTGTTCTGGTGCCTTGATTGGAGCTGGGCTGCTCCCTTAATTTGTGTTTTGTTTGTTCTAAGACTAGCTGAGCTGGAGCTTCCTAGGAACCCTATCTAGGTTCCTAAGCTTTTAGGTGTATATTACATCAATGGCAAAATATATATATATATATACATATATGTATGTGTGTGTATGTGTATATATATATATATATATATATATATATATATATATATATATATATATATTATTTATTTTTAATTCTTGTGTGGTTCTCCTAATGATAGATGGTGCTTCAGGTTGGGGTGGGGGTTTGGTGAGGATTTTTTGCTTTGCAGTTATTATGTAATGTTATCTCTGATTTTGATATTATACTTCCATCAATCTTCTCTATGTGTTGAGATATGTTAAACTTAATAAAGTATATTCAATTTAAAAAAATCACCTCCAAAATGTGCTTTCAAGATCACAACACAGAAAATGCATTTCACGAGAGGTCATGTGATGGCTGCCTGAGAGGACACAACTGAAACCCACTCCCGTACCTCTGCAGATAATAAACTTAGCTTATCCACTTTGCCTTATTGTTTTTGATTGTCTAGCTGTGGGTTGATTACACAAGTCCTGCATTTGTCTCTAGGGAGTGTTTTCAGGCTTAAAAATGGAATCGGAGATTAAATCAGTGCTTCCTCACCACACATCACCTCCTACTCCCAAATAGAAGAAAACCTCCAAGCAAGCTAAACCCCAAGCTGCTGGGGCATCTCACAACTCTTCTTTCCAGGCCCCACTTATGAAGGAAAGATTTCTTGAATAACTGTTTCCACTTAAAAACTCCCTACAACTATTAATGGACAAAATACAAAAGATGTGCACTTCTATGGGTACCCTGGCTAGTAGGGTAGGGGATAATGAGGCTAGAACTTCATTGCTTGAAGATTAGCACAACAAACTAGATCCAGAAATTACCTCCTTGAAGCAGAAAATGAGAAAGATAGAGGATTGCTTAGAGGACTTGGAGGGGCAATCAAGAAGAAACTACTTGGCTGTGCTGGGCCTGCCTGAAGGTGAAGAGGGCTCTAAAGTTATTCCATTCATTCAGAAGTTCTGTGAGAAGATAGCAGACTCCTCACACAATGGGCCCACTTATATAGTCATGAGATCACATAGGTCTCTGCGCCCCACACCCCATCAATGCTTTCCTCTATGGCCACTCATTTTCAAGCTCCTGAATTTTCTCTACAAACAACATATCCTGAGCAAAATTAAGGAACTCAGTGAAGTTCAATAAGAAGGTAAGGGCATACAGATAGTCCAAGACATGCCATACATGGTCCAGCAATGAAGATTGGCATTGCACCCTTTGGTGTCTAAACTAATTGCAGCTGGAACATGTTTCAGGGTCAGATACCCTTCTATCCTATAAGTGCTGCACAAGGGTAAATGGCTAAGTTTTGAGACCTTGTAGCAAGTGACTGCTGATTTGAAAAAGCTCTTCCCCAGTCAAATAAAATGAGTTGGGTGTTTTGGCGCTTTGCTGGTTTTTTTGTGCCTTATATATGTACTTTATAGCGTATGTTGGAAGTTGATCCTCTATTTCACCTCCAGGAGTTATATCTCTCGAAGATTTCTGTGTTTGTGCACCAATACAGCTGGGAGCTATGGTTCCATTTATCCCACCAAGAATGCTGTTTTGATGTTCAAGTTCCAGCTTTATTTTTGGTATTAATAATTAAGAATACATTGAAATTGGAACACAAATGTTATTGTGCCGCTGGACTTATTCTGCTGGTTTACTTGTTTAGCAACCTAGATTGTTAATCTGATTATGTTTTGTGGTGGTGCAGCCATCTCTGACTCTCCTCTGAACATATGATTGGCCTCTGTCTTCAGCAGGGCAGTTTACAACAGTAATGGAGTTGTAGTTGATTTAATTTATTTAGTAGCATCACATCCAAGTCTGCCTTTGGAGTGCTATACAAGTATGTGCCATTTTGTTCACCAGCCTCATACTATTATTTTGTTATCAGTACTGCAGGATAACTGGAGTAGGGATGCTGGTATCCTCTTCTTCGCCACTATCCTTACCATTGTATGTTTTCTGGCACCTTCTATGCACAAAGCTGATGTCCTGATCTGGACCTGATCCACTGGAATCATTAAAATTGGTGCCCAGATTTTTCCTTTTACTTCTGCTTTCTCCTTTTATTTTACTTTTAAATGGAACTATACTAATCAGACTCAGCTTATTGTGGTTCTGAACTGTGAACTCAGTTAATTAACCTGACTGTCCGTAGCTAGTATATAGACTTTTCATTTTCTCCTTACTGCAAGTCTTAAAATGTTTTCTGGCCTGGCGCAGCATTTAATCCCATTGTGTGACAATCTACAGTATGTTGCTAGCAGCTGTAATTATTATGTAGGTACCTGTTTTATGGACTCCGAACAATACATTAAGTTGGGGGGTTCTTATTTTGAGTACTCAGGGATGTATCTCTTAATAATTATGTTTTAAGGTTTGCTGCATTTGTGCTCCATGAAGTGGATAAAGATAAGAATTTACCATTGGTGTTACTTATACAAGGTTCTACTTTTTTTCAGTGTTTTCAGTATATTCATATCAGAGGTGGGTGGGGGTGACCTATGGGCAGTAGAATAGGAATAACATGGACTAGCATAGATTAGGAGATCAATCTCAAGGATTGTGGATTCAGTGTCGGTTTAATGGGTGGATTATAGTCTGTTGGGGGAACAATCATCCACAGCTTCAGTTTCTGGAAGTACCAGAACATATTCTTACTTATCATGAATCCCTAATACCTGGATATTCTTCCTTTTTTTTCTTTCTGTTGGATGATTGTTCCCATTTATATGCTTCATACTTTTTTGGGACCTGGCTTTTGTTAACACTTAATCTGCCATATCTCTTAGTATGAAATATGCAACCTGGAATGTTAAAGGTGCCTGCTCAAGAGTAAAGCATTACTAAATTTTAAAGCATTTAAAGTTATTAAAGTGTCATATTGCTTTTTTGCAAGAAACTCATCTGCTTGTCTCAGAAGGATTATGGTTCTGTAGGCAAGCAGTGGGGCAAGTATTTGCAGCTGGAAATAGCACCTCCAGAAAAGGAGCAGCTATTCTGATTTCCAGAGATGCTAGGTTTCAGAAGTTACAGAGTATAGAAGACCTGCAAGGGCACTATATCTTAGTGAAAGGTATTTTGGACCATTTGGAGGTGCTGTTGGACAGTATATATGGACCTAATATAGAAACATCTGAATTCTTTACTGAACTGTCCACTCTTTCGGCCTCCTATCTCTCCCTTCTTATTATTCTGGCTAGTGACTGGAATATAACAGCTACTCAGGATCTTGATAGAACATACAACATGCACCCAGGGCTGTCCCTTGTACTGCTCTCTCTTCATGATATGATGGAAACAGCTGGATAATGTGACCCCTGGTGTATTTTGCACCCATCTGCCCAGGAGTACACCTTTTACTCCCCAGCACATGGTTCTTATTCCTGGCTGGATTATTTTTTGATTAGTCAGCAAACTTTACCTGAAGTGTTGTGCAGCGGGATAGCTCCTAGGGTGTTATTAGTTCACTCTCTGGTATGGTATGAAGGGAGCTTATTCCTTAATATTCAGCGTTATACAATTTGGAAATTGAACACCCAACTTCTAAAACATGACACTGTGGTTACCAGAATTAGAGACTTGATAGAACTGTTTGTGAACCATAATATGGGTTCTACTGACAGGACTGACATGGAATGGGTTGCACTCAAATATTTTTTAAGGGGAAGTTTTATTCAAATAGTGGCTACAAAGAAATGAAAGAGGGAGTCTGAAGCCATAACCCTACTAAACCGTATCATTGTCTTAGAACAAGGCCTTACCTCTGATGCTCCAGAGGAAGAACATCAGGAGCTAATTCTTCTCAGGAAAAAATCACTGAGCATATGAGGGAGAAGTCAGAATATACCATACTTAAAACCCAATCTACCTATGTGGATCAGGGAGAGAAGGCAGGGTGCCTATTTGCATTGAGGTTATGACAATTGGAAACATCTTACATTGTCCCCACCATTATCTCAATGAGGGATAACTCACCTAGAACAGCTCCTAGGGATATTGCTCTGGAATTTAAAATGTATTATTGTACTTTTTACAGTGCCCCATCAGACCCACCCTCCCTCTCTCTCTGACATACAGGAGTACCTAGATGGCACCCCTCTTTCCTCAATTAACAATAGATCAACCAACTTTTCTTAGTCAGGCCCTGACCTAGCAAGAAGTTCTAGATGCTATTAACTCTTTACTGGTAGATGGAGCCCCTGGTCTGGATGGTTTCCCTTTCAATTTTTATAAAATATTCTCTAAAGAACTCAACCCACTGCAACATAGATTATATTCATACCTTTGTGATGACTAGCTAGCTAGTGCTTCTCTTTTTGAAGTAATTACAGTTGTGTTACCAAAATCTGGTATAGCACCAGACAGGGTTACTAGCTATCTACCAATATCCCTTATGAATTATGATATTAAAATATTGGCCAAGGTCCTGGCAGCTAGGGTAATGCAACTTTGGGAAGGGTTGCTGTTACAAACAGTTAAGCTTTGTGCGAATGCAAGCCTTGGCTGACTATTTGCTAAAACTGTCCCACATTTTCTCCACGTCCAGGGAGACCAAGATCCCAATTGCTTTGGTTTCCTTGGACACAGGGATAGCTTTTGACAGGGTTGATTGGGCTTTTCTGTTCTCCACCAAAGGTTTGGCTTTCCTTCTGTGTTTATCAGATGGATTAAAACTCTTTATTCCTGTCCTACTGCAAAAATCTATTGCCAAGGGGTTTGTCTTCAATCTTTCTGTTATGTTCAGGTACATGCCAGAGCCATGCATTATCCTCCATGTTATTTAACCTATATCTAGAGCCACTATTAATTTGTCTTGTAACATGGGTTCCTAAAATACTGTCTTCTGATTTGTCCAAACAGGTCACCTGACCATGGATTAATGTCTGATATACCCACAGTTGCATGGTCACATGGCTTTATTTCACTGTTTTTTAGGTAAAACTCTAGCAAAACATTGCCCATGTTACAAAAGGATTTACCCACTCCAGGGTATGGGTTTACTGAGCATTAATCCATCCCTGGGTGGTTGAAATCACTCAGCTTCACCTCATGATTCCAATCCCCCCAGGCATGGATTAATGCTCAGTAAACCCATACCCTGTTGTGGGTTAATCCCTCCTTAAAAACTCTCCCTTAATAACAGGAGTGCAGATTGGACAGTTCAATTTGAAAATTTCCATTTATGCAGATGACATCTTATTGCATATTACAACTCCCAACTCCTCAATACTGGCTAAATTAGTACTTATCCAAGATTTTGGAACATTTTCAAACTGCAGTATAAGCTAAACATCGACAAACCTATGGTGATGCCTTTAATATCTAATGTCTTTTGGGCTGATATTGAGGCCATGGGTCTCTCATGGACCTCGTGCATTAAATACCTGGGTATTAGGTTAACCAGGGATACAACCCAGCTGAAACAATTGAACCTGGATGAGCTTATAACACATATTCAACAAGACCTGACTAGATGAAACTTTCTTCCCCTCTCTATTCTTGGCAGGATCAACATCATTAAAATGAATATTCTCCCCCAGCTATTGTACCCTCATTCACTCCTTAACTATTCTGCTACCATTGTCCTGGTTTCAAAAGATTCACAAGATAATTTCCAACTTTATTTGGAGAAAGAATCCCGTAAGACAGACTTATAGCTGATTGTTGGCTCTGAAAGATTTGGGAAGCCTTAGACTACCTAAGACTATTGTATTATTTTGCAAGTCATACTGTATTTCTAAGTACACTAGATGGCTCAGTCCTCCTCGGGATAAAGGTGAGTCCCCCTATATTCCAATTTGGCTGCAAATAGAATATGCTTTAATTCAGGAAGCTGAGCTCTCCCCCCATAGTTTGTTCTATATAACCTAAATTTTTGCTGACACAGCTCCTTAACACTGCGATATATATACCTCCCTGCTAGTACATGCACAGTTGTGTGAATATATGTGATATTACCCAGCTAAAGATGCGTCACAACAGATATGTGCTAAGCCCAATTTTAAGATAGGTGGGGAGATGTTGTCTGCTGATTGGTTGCCCCACTTAAATGAGGAGGTGGTATATGACCTGTTCTTACAAGGCCAGATAATAACTTGCCATGAGATTTTACAACAGCTCAACTTATCAAACAAATACATTTTCATGGTATATTAGCTAGTGGGAACTCAAATATGGGTGAACTCCTGCTGTCTTTCATGGATCTTATGACACAACCACATTTTGTATCCCATATATAGTCCCTTCTATTTGAAAACATTTCCCTAGAGGCCTCTGGTTACTCTGAGAACTGGTCCTAGGCTTCTCCGTACTCTAAACTCAACTGGGAATGCATATGGAAGGCTCTATATCAATATATTTCTAATTATAAGCTTCAAATAACTCAATTTTATATACTGCATAATATATATTTTACTCCAGTGAAATTGGTGAACATGGGGAGGTTAACCTTCCCCTCCTGTACTACGTGCAGACAGGCTGAGGAATCACTCCTCCATGTTTTATGGGCTTGTCCTAAAATTGCCCCTTTATGGGAACAAATTAAACTTAGAGTCAATCCTCTTTTAGTTTTGGAAGGGCTTTTCACACCAGATATTTGTATCCTTGGAGACTATTCAGGGGTCGCAGTTAAAAAAGATTTTATCTGGCAATGAGTTCACTCTCAGTGAAACGGGTTGTGCTTTGTCATTGGAAATGTAAGACTTGAGTCTCCTACCATGAATGGATGCAGCCACTTCTGTACAATATTAGGTTAGAGAAGATGATAGCTAGTCTCTGTCATAAAATGTTGGGGTTCAATAAGAAGTGGGCCCAATAGTATATCCTATATTCCCTTTAGATTCTTGGAGTGGCACCTAGTATTTTAGGGACTTTCATTGTTTTAGTTAGCAAATCTGGAATATAATATTAATTTGATGTGTATTGACATGGTCCCAGACAGCCTATGTCATGGATTCATTCTGTGAACCCATTAAGTGTCAATATGTACAATTATACCTGTGAAGTTATTGAGTCTCTGCTGGGGGGGTGATTCTCGGTAGTTTATTTGTTGTATGTTCTTGTTATTGTTTGTTTTGGTTGTTTGTCGGTTTGATAGTTTATTGTAATAATTTTAAAATTTCAATAAAACTTATTAAATCAAAAAGAAAACACATTTTATGGGGGGTTTACAATTGATCACTTATGTTGTCATGATGGGGGGTCCTAAGGCATTTCCCAACTTTGGGGTCAGAATGTTGAAAATTGATCAGGTTACAACCATGTAAATATTTTTCTATAAAACATCTACATCTTACAAGTTGTGCACTGCTCATGTGAGGCGACTTACCCCCCCCCCCGGAATGCAGTTGCATGCCACCCACAAATTCTGTTACAGGTCCAGCGTAAAGTGTATAATGATGCAGTGTGAGCCACTTCCAAAGTCCACTACAGGTCCAGCAAAATGTGTATGATGCCAGCCTCTTGAGCAGTTTACTACAAGTTCAGTGCAAAGTGTGTGATGATACAGCTGTTTTATGTATGTCTACCATATGCAAAATAAGCTACCATGGCTATTTCAACAAGTTCTAGCCAGAACCAATATGGCTGTGGTGAGCTGCCAAATGACCCAAGTTACACGTGTGCGTAGAAAATTGTGAATGCCCAGGCATAACTTGGCCATTTTTTTGAGTTGTTTCACTAAGGTTTCAACATGGCCTTTTTGGGATCCCACCTCATGAAGAGTGCGACTGTCATTTTGTTCACTTGTCCCAAAAGGTGATTTTTGCAGAGTGACTGTGCCATTCTGTGCCACAGGTGCAAAAACATGTTTTGGGTAGGCTATGAAAAATAACAGCTGTACTGTTAATAAGGAGGTGTGCAAAAAGGGCAATGTTGAAAATCTTGAGTGAAAATATAAAAAATTGGCAAAGTTAGGAGCGTGTATAGAAACTGAACAACCCATGCTTGTAACGCAGTCATTTTTTGGAATTTTTTCACCAAATTTAAAACATGGGCATTGTGGGACCCCACCTCATGAATGGTGGCACTGTTGTTTCATAAATCAGTCCTGAAAGGTGATTCCATGCAGCGACTGCGAATTCACCTTTTGGGACTGAGTAACAGAATGACAGTGACACTGTTCACAAGAACTCCATGTTGAAAATTTGGGGGCAAAATTCTTAAAAATGGCCTATATATCAACATAAGTTGAAAAACCCAGTGACTACCATTATACCACCCTTACCTTTGATTTTTCAGCTTACCAGTCCAGAGAAAAGGACAGCGCCAACCTCCGGAGGGAAGTATGAGGTGCAGGGGTGTGTGGGGAGGTGGGTGCTCAGTGGAGGGTGGGATGGGGGACTGAGGCAATGATGAGGGACATTTTCTTTTTTACAGGTAAAAAAAGATGTCAGGGGATGGTTTTCTTTATTTACAGGACAAAAAAAGAGAAAAAGAAGCATAAATTCAGGCACACTGGGGCGGGCTTCCAGTGTGCCACATGAGTTGGGGGGGTACATGATGCCAACACAGGGACTGGGCACCCGATGTCAGTGTGGGGATGGGGAATGGAGGGAGTGGGGAGGACAGCAGCAGTGGGAGGGAGCAGGAGGGTTTTATTTGCTGCTGGTTCTGGGAGGGAGTGTGGAGGACAGGAGCAGTGGGAGAGTGTGGGAGGAGTGCCATCCAAAATATGGCAGTTGTGACACAACTGCACATGTCTGGCACTCACACATGCATAATAGCAGTGAATGACATTCTGCCAATCACAAGATGGTGGCTCCGGTGGAACGAAGCATGTGTGCAAGTCATGCATGCACAATTCTTGCCCCAGAATGTGGAAGTAACAGCCAAAATAGCGTGGCTGTTACTCCGTAGCAGCTGATCATGGTGGAGTGTTTCAAGCTCCATTGGACTTTCGGAAGCATACTTCCAAAAGTCCAATGAAGGTGCCATGGTCTGCCATTTTAAGGCAAGACATGCCAAAGCAGCAGTAGGCTCTGCCCACAACCATAAAAAGAAACATAATTAATTTCTAAAATATATATGTTAATGCACAGGTTACGGTTCCTCTTTAAAGTGACATAAGTAAGGAAATGCAATGTTAGGGTTTCAGAACCTTAACATTGTCCACACACGTACCCCAGGCCCTTGAATGGGGTTGTTCAGATAATCCATTTTAAAAATGGATACCACGGATAACAGCAAAAAATGTGGATTTCATATTTTTGGATAAAACTGCTTGATATCTGAAGTCTAAACTCTTATATTAATAAAAAACCCTCCTCCAACCCTGTACAACACTTCTTGCCCCAACCCCCCATTATTAATTGCACCCTCTCATCCACCTTGTTACTGATAACTGCCCTCCTCCCTCAAGCTCACTGATAGTTGCAGTTAGCACCACTTACAGTCAGCAGCACTTATAATAAATAAAATATAGCACACCAAGTAATTACTGGCACACTCCCAATCAAGCTGCTCCCTTACCCTGGCACAAGCCATCATACCCTGCCCTCTCTCATTCAACTGTGAACCCCCCCCACAGAACACATCCACTATCCCTCACTTCCCTCTACCACCCCCATAGCCTCTAAAGCTTTTCAAAATTTGAGTAGAGTGCTCAGATCAGTCACTATCAGGTCTTATGTCAGACCAGCTTACACTCATCTTTATGCCGGTATATGAATAAAAATGCCATCCTCCTATAGTAGTAACAATTTGCAATAGAATACATGTTAGTTATATATATATATATATATATATATATATATTCTTTATAGGCAAAACATTTAATGCATCAGTTAGGGTGGATCCACAGTGACAAAAAGTGAGGAAATTCAATGTTAGGATTTGACTAACCCCCTGCACCCACCCCACCCTGCCTCCCCAGCTGGCATCGGGGTGTGTGTTAAGTCATCATTCTAACTCTCACCCCATCATGTGTAAAGAAGCTGAGGTGGTGAACTATAGAGAATGGGGTGAGTTAGGACCGATGATCCCAACGCACACCCCGATGCTGGCTGGGGAGGCAGGGTGGGTTGGGTGCAAGGGGGGGTTTCAACCCTAACATCAAATGTCTTCACTTTCGTCATTGTGGAATGACACTTACTGATGCATTAAACAGAGTTTTTTGCCTCTAATTTCCCTTCTTTTTGAGAATGTGCAGTAGAAGTAGTGAATGGAATGTGGTGGTGGGCCCCACGCTCCCACCACATGATGTTTTCTGACATATTAACAGTAAGTGCAAGGGAAACGTAAGTGCTAACGGTTGCGCACATGGTGACAAAAAGCATAAATGGTGAAGCAAATGTTAATAGAAAAGCAAGTGCAAAGTGACACCAAACTGAACAGTGACGTAATAGGGAGATGCAACTGCATAAGGAATCGCACAATCATGGTACAGCAATTGAAAATGCAATGTTAACAGCATAAATAACACCAAAGGGAACCAAAATGGAAATGCAAATGCAAGCACACACAGAAATGCAAACCGTAATGCACACGGTCATGGTACCGTAATTGTAAATGCAAATGGTAAAGTTAACATGAACAATATTGCCAAAGGAAACAGAAATGAAAAAGGGAATGAAAGCGCATATGGAAATACAAACCATAATGCACACGGTCACATTACCGCAGTTGTAAATGCAAATGGTAATGGTAACAGCAACAATAACGCCAAAGGAAACAAAAATGCAAACGCAAATGGAAGCAGGTATGGAAATGCAAACAATAATGCGCACAGGCACAGTAACGCAATTGGAAACACAAATGTAACAGTAACAGCAGCAAAGATACAAACTGAAAGAGAAATGCAAATGCAAATGAAAGGGTTGCAAACCAAAATGCAAACAGAAACAGTAGTGGAAATGAAAGTGGTAACAGTAATGCAACTGCAAGCTCAAATGAGCACGCAGAGGGTAACGTACATGGAGGCATACATGGGAACAGTAACGCAAACGAGTACAGAAATGCAAGTGGAAAAGCTAACTGTTACAGTAATGGAAGTGCACACCCTGTTGTTGCACAACAGCTGCGTAGAGAAACACAGCGTGTACAAAGAATGCATGCATAATAATGGGCCTCGGAGCAGAAAATGAGCTGTTGGAATACCAAATTGTTTATATCTCAGGAACCATGCGACATAGAAAAAAAATGTAAATTTCACATGATTCATGAGTTTCCTGGCTAGGTTTTTGCTAAATGTGTAGCCCACAGGGCCACACACTGTCACAACGAAAATTCCGTATCTCACACCGTTTCCGAGAAACGAGTCCCGAAATGTGTGGTGAATGCCACCATGTTAGTCTATGGGAATAAAACTTCAACTTTGGAGTACTTTAACTTGGTATCTGTGCAATATTTTGTCATCAAACCACCAAAAGGCACATCTGAGAGATGCTGTCTGCCTTCCCTCCAAATTTCAGCTCAAAAGACCAAACTGTTTTTTTGCAGCAGGGTGGCAAAGAACTCCTGTCATTTTGGCCATAGTCTGGAAAAGTAGTGTCGCAATTTGTGAAAGCTTTCACAAAATTTTGTGAACGTGTCACAGGTGCTACACTACTTTTTCCAGAAGTTTGAAAAACATATTTCTGGGGTGTTTAACCCCAAAATAAAGACATGGCTAGCATCCTGAGGGCCTGGCTAGGTGAACACAAAAATAATTGTGTTCCTAGATGGTCCCAATTTTAAATGCCAAGCATTTTTATGATCAGTAACTGAAAGAAAAATGGTGGATTTGCAACACTACTAGGGCCATTTGCAACACTAAAATGTGCATTTGCGAAAGTGTTGAACTTTTCGTTAACTTTTCCCATTGACTTATAATGGGAACTTGTTTTTTGAATAACTTTTGAACTGTTCAATATTTTTTCATGAAATCTTCAAAAGGCACATTGGGGACCCCAGCCACATGTTCCCTGAAGTTTTTGGACTGGTCATGCAAACCGTGCAACCTGTAGGCATGAGCAATGAATGTGCAAAAAAGCATACTTGTGCATTCGGATGTCACTTAATAACTCCACAGCTGTATATCTGACTGGTACAAAAGTAGGCAGATCCCAAGATCAGCCATGCCCAACCAAGCATACCAAATTTCAGGCAAATCTGTTGAACGGTGGCAAAGTTATTAAGGTGCAAAATTTCACCCTTTAACCTTAAAAGTGCTACTCAACCCTAACTATGGTAGCACTACTATGCCGCCATTATATATATATATATATATATATATATATATATATATATATATATATATATATACACACACACATATATGTATACACACACATATATATATATATACACACACAATAGGGGTGAGTGGTAAATGAATGAGATAAAACAGTGAATCGTCCACTGCAGTGTGATATTTTTATCCTCTGCTCTACTGTGATGATATCAGCCATTTACACACACAGGTCACAAAAGGTCATCACTCTAGGCAGCTTTCCCCTCAGCATGTAAGAAACACCTGTGCTGTTACCATAGACACAAATGCAGAACTACTTCAGAGGTCTCACTGCTGCCTACAGCTAACTCAGTGGGCATTACAAAACACACCTATCCCTCCCCCCCCCAACTTCCAGCTCATTACTGTGACTGCAGCCAGAATTCTAAACAGCATAGCTTCACAGAACAGTCTGAACTACTGCCTGCAGCTAACTCAACTACCACTGAAACACACTCTCACTTGTTCCTTAAACTCTGATTCTCACCCATTACAATTACTGTGATACTTTCAGCTTGACTGCAGCCAGAATCCTAAAGACCACAATTTCACAGAACACTCTGCACTCTGTCTGCAGCTAACTTAATTACCAGTGAAAACAGTATCAGCTGTTCTGACACTGCCTCTCAGCTCATTACAATTACTGTGATGCTGTCAGCTTCACTGCAACCAGACTTCTAAACAATACAGACTCACAAAAGTATGTTTCTCACTCCTACCTAAAACTAACTCATTTAGCATTGCAAAACACACTCATGTGTCTCCCAGAGTTTATAACACTGTCAGCCCATTCAGAAAAGCTCACACACAGAATGAGCAAACACATAAATAGGAGCAGAATACAAGAGAGCATAACAAAACTTCTAAAACTTTTGGCCGTATTGTATATATCAAATACATGATGGGCAGATCGTGTGCTATGGCAAATATTGTCACTCCTGCATCATGAGCTCTGGATATCTCACTCGTGCCTTTGGTAACTCATGAGATATCCAGAGCCTATTCTACAGGAGTGACAATATTTGGCCATATCACACTGCCCATCATGTATCCTCTATATATATATATATATATATATATATAGAGAGAGAGAGAGAGAGAGAGAGAGAGAGGGGAGAGAGAATAAATGATGAGTAAGTGTGGTATACAAAGAAATAAACCCATTTAGGGGCTAATCATATTATAAAGACATGAGCCCAATTATATTTGATTAGTCCCCTCAATGGTTTTATTTCTGTGTATAGCAAACTTACCAATCTTTTATTTTATATAATACATTTGGATGGTTCCTACTAGTTTTTATCTCAATTGTGTATGCAAAGAAAGATAATACAAGAACATAAGTGAAAACCACATCTACAGGGGAAACTGTTTCATCCATGTATTCATTCTATCTATCTATCTATCTATCTATCTATCTATCTATCTATCTATCTATCTATCTATCTATCTATTTATCTATCTGTCTATTTACCTCTCTCTCTCTCTCCCTCTCTCTCTCTCTCTCTCTCTCCTATATGCAGTTACATAAAGCCATGTCAATACATTCAGGATACTTCAGTCCTAACTGTGGATTTTACAACCAAATCAACATTTATCTTCAACTGCAAGATCTATTAAAAGTTATTATAGTGGTGTGGAAGTGCCACTATAGTTAGGGTTGAGTATGCTGTTTAATGTTAACCCCCCAATTTTGCACCTTAATAGCTTTGTCTCTGTTCAATGTGATTGCATGAAACTTTGCATGTATGTTCTTGGGAGCAAGGTCTCTTGATTTGCCAAGTTTTGTTTCAGTCAGATGTATGTCTTCTGACATCTGGATAATGAAGTTTGCCCTTTAATGGGCAGACCAAGTTGTCCTGGTGGACCCCTCCCCTAGTGACAGAGAGGGCTGCTCAGAAGGGAGAGAAGGGTGGAGGAGCCAAAGGATAATGGTTGGCAGGCAGGAAGAGGATGTGCTAAAATAGGAATAAGTGAGGGATAGGAAGAAAGGGAAGAAGTAGAAGGGGGAACATGGAGTACATAATGAACAGCACAGAGGGATACAACCTCTTTTTGCTGTACAATTTTGTTGGATCTAGTTCAACAGAAACATCATATCAGATTGGCATTTGACTGGGTCAGAGAAATTCTAGTAACCAGGCAGGAGAAAGGTTTGTGGATGAAGAGTTTTGTTCGAAGGTAAATATAAGAACAGCATTTTGAGATCACTGAATATGTTTTACAGGGTTTTGGGGTTGCATTGGGCTGAGGGCTTAGTTTGTGTTATCTCATGGAGCAGCGGGTCATTTGGTGTGCAAGGGAGAAAAGCTTGTATGAGTGGCAATAGGAGGCTGTAGAGAGAGAAAGACTTTGGGAGGCAGACACAAGAGTAAGAACAAGCATTTTTGTGTGGCGTGTGAAGCACAAGTGCTGGGGGAGCCTGAAGGAAGCAAGGCAGTAGGAAGGGTTGGGCCTAAAAGAAAACAATGGTCAGATCTTGGAAAAAGGGCCAGAGATGGCCTCACTACGAGAGAGTGGATGGTTTAAAAGGGTAGTTTAAAAAAATTAAAAAAAAATGAGTTTGGGATATTAGAAAGGGCCAAGAGATGTTGGTGAGAGTTTTGGGCCTAGCAATAGAAGCCATGCGGTCAGCAGAATGGCAACAGCACAAAAAAGAGTCACATCCCAGATTACAAGCAGGTTTAGAGCTTCTGAGGCTTTCACAAGAAAATGCGCACTACGGGGGTAGGTCTGGTGTCTCCTGAAGGTGGAGTGGAGGCTTGGACCTAGCAATAGAAGCCATGCAGTCAACGGAATGGTGTCTGACATCATACCGCATGGCTGGGGGGATGCCAGGGACAGCAATGAGGGCTTCAAGCTTGCATGGCAGCATGGATGTGTAGTGAGACTATGTAACAGAAACCCAAATTTGTGGGCAATTTTAATTGTTTTTCAAGGGGTGAGTCAGAGGCTGGGTGTCCTCAGTCAGAAATTAACAGCACAAAAAGAGTTGCATCCCAGATTACAAACAGGTTTAGAGCGATCTGAGGCTTTCACAAGAAAATGCGTAATACAGAAGTAGGTCTGGTGTCTCCCGAAAGTGGAGCGGAGGCAATGAGTTATATGGCTAATTCATTATGGGGGTAGTTCTCATAAGAGCAGGGGAATTTTTCATCTAACAGGGAAAGAGAGACACTCTAGGAAGGGTGCGGCGGACAATGATGCTCATTTAAAGGGGTGAAAAAAGGGAAGGAGCAGGTGCGACAGGCCTAGTTTCTAGTTAGCTGATGACGATTACACTGCAAAGTGTAACTGAGAAGGGGGGAAGATGACATCATAGGTGGGGGGGCCTGTTATAGAGGTGGCTATGTGCTGATGACTATTTCACATGCTTAGCGTAACAGTGGGTGAGAAAACCCCCAATAACTAGCACTTTCATCAAAAAAGGAGCCAAGTGACGAGAGGGCTGCACTGAAGGGTATTAACAATTGTATCTTGTCAGTTTGTTCACAGCGGTTGTTGTGCAGGCAAGATTGGGAAAAGGATGGCACCTAAGAAGAACAAGCCCTCAAGAGTGGAGGCATATAAGGCGATTGTGGAGCTGGCAGAGAAGGCCCACATGATGTGCCAGATGGTAGAGGGGACTGAACCGGGGGAGGTCGGGGAGAAGTGGAAAGCGGAAAAAGGAAAAGGGGGTTGTGGGAAGTGACCAACGGGCAGGATACATAGCCCAAAAAGGCCACAGCCACCAGCAGAGGTTCCTCCCTGTGCGGTCAGTCCAGTACCACCGCCACCTTGCTTACCGAAGCTGTTAGTACCTCCCCCGAAACTGGTCGGGGTGCCGCTGGCAGAACCCAGGCCAGAGCCCCCAGTTGTAGTACCCCCCACCTTGCTTCCAATGCCTCAGCCAGTGATCCCATCCCAGGAAACTGGACCAGTGCAGCTCAGCAACAGCAGGCCACATGGAGTGGACAGGCCAAGAGGTAGTGTATCAGGCTCTGTCAGAGAGAGTATCAAGGAGTACATTGGGCAAATTATAGTGGATCTAGGAGCAGGGGGGACTAGGGCAGATGGCGATGGCAGTGGCGGAGAATAGGTCAGATAAAGAAATGACAGTGGTGGTAGACAAGGGAGCGGACTATGCAGGAAAAGGAACTAGGGAAATAGAATCCCCAGGGATGTGGCTAGGGGAACATGTGCCAGTGGCCACGAAGGAGAAAATATGGAAGGGTGAGTATGTGGACATATTTGCCCTGGTAAGTAGAGAGGCAGCGGCCAAATACAAGGACGCAGACAGTATTGGGAAGAGTGAGATGGTGGCAGCTGTGGTATTATTGGGGAAGAAAGAGGAGGATACATTTACAAAAGGTAAGATGTGGGATGGGTGGTTTGTGGGTTTTGCCACATATTCAGCCATAGTGATGGAAAAGAAACCAGTGCTGGGTATCCCACTGATCATGTATTCACTGATCATATAGTGGGCAAAAAGTCAAAGGGTGTGTGGGGTGGATACATTATGACAATTTTTTTCGCCAAAGGATGGCAACATAGTGGGATGTGAGATGGGACAAGAGACAGCTGGACTTATGGCGAGACTACGTGACCAATCAATCCACACAAGAAGGTGAAATGGGAAGGGGGGATACTCCAGAAGTGATGTTGGGGATACAACAGGGCATTTTGTTCATGGCCCCAGTGTCAATTTCGGCGTGCATGTTTGAAATGCGGGGGTTCCCACCCAGCAGCAAGATGCAGGACCTCATGGGCCCAAAGTACCCAGGTGAGAGGAACACAGGGGACTGGGCAACAGCTTTTTTTGTGAAGGGCACAGTTATAGAGGGTAGACGTGAAGCAGAGGGGTGAAAGATAGAGGGAATGGGGCAGGGAGCACAGGCTTGTTGAAAAGGGGGACAGGGAAGGAATAGCTGGGGGGATGACTGGTGGTGGGAGTCGGGGAGCAAGGGGAGAAGAGAACAATTTCAGGCAGCAAAGACCCCCATCAAGATAGAAGCTTGGGAAAAGTTGCTCACAAAGTACCTAGATGGGGGGGGGAGCAGAAACCATAAAAAGTGGGTTTAGATCAGGGTTTCCTCTACATTGCAAAGTGCCAAGACAGGCTAGGGAGACAAATAACTTGGGATGAGTCAGAAGTAAGGAAGACATCTTGAGGCAGAAGATAGAAAAGGAAAAATTAGCAGGGAGGGTGGAGGGGCCTTACCCTTTTCCCCCCTTTACATAACCTGAGAATTTCCCCCTTGGGTCTGGTCCCTAAAAAAAAGAGGGGTATACAGAGTGATCCACCCCTGTCATTCCCAGAGGGGGACTCTGTTAATGACTTTATTGGGGAAGAGCACAGCAGGGTGACCTATGCCACTTTAGAAGAGGCAGTACAGATCATCCAGGTGACCCCCGATGTATGGCTAACCAAGACTGATATAGAGTCAGCTTTCCAGTTGCTCCCAGTTAAGAGGGAGGACTGGGATTTACTGGATTTTAAAATAGGGGATCAGTATTATTTTGACAAAGCTATGCCTATGGGTTGCTCGATAGCCTGTGCTACATTTGAAACATTCAGCACCTGCTTGCAGTGGATCTTCTAGCAAAAACAGGTTGCAAGAAAGTCATACACTATCTGGATGATTTCTTGTTAGTGGGCAGTGGATGCGGGGAGAGAGAGCAGATGCTAGCTAGCTTTCAGGAGTTGTGTGGCAAACTCGGTGTCCCATTGGCACTGGGAAAAACAGAAGGCCCCAGTAAGGTGTTGGAGTTCTTGAGGATTGAGGTGGATGTACGGGGGGGAGGGTAATTTAGGTTGCCGGACACAGGTGCCGGAAGATGGTAAAAACTGGGGGCGGAGGATCAGAGGGCACTTTTAATGTCAAAGGGCACTTTCGACACTAGTTTTGCCATACAAAATACAATAAATCATGTACACACATCATAATGTTAAGAATGCAGTCCCATTTAGACTAATTATGCAATGGCATACAAAGGTGCCAGCAAAAGACCACTCTTGTATGTACAGCTATATTAAGAAAGCAGCACAACCCATTCCTCCAATAGCTCCACATGACATTTGAACCTCACATTCCTTAACCTGTTACAGTGGTTGTCGAGGTGCAACAGAGATGCCATAGTAATGTACATCACCAGTCCCAAGCATGCAGTCTTCACACTAATGAGTTAGAGTTTGGTTCCACTAACTTCAAGATAGAAGTTAGCGGTTAGCTCCAACCACCAGCGACAAGGTAAACTCCTGAGGCTGGGGAAATAAAGACACAGAGCCATTATGTTTACACAGCTTATTTATTAATGAATCACAGTGTACATCGTAAAGTGTATTTATTAATGAATCATAGTATACAATGACAGTAAACAATATTGTCTAACGACAGGGTATAAACAGATTTTACAGCAAAGTCTGATGGATGGAGGAGTGGATACATTTGAAATGGGCCAATGTTCCACAGAATTCAATGGAGGAAGACATCTGCTCATTCATTCCTGTACTGTTGCTACTGCATACCACAGACTCACCCAACCAACCAATTTACCATCACATCTACACTTCTGCCATGAATTAATCCTTGATATTCTGGTCACCACTTCAGGATGTTAAGCCTCTGCAGTCTACCAAGCCCTGGTGGCCACCAAATCACCATGAATGCTCTGGTCACCACTTCAGGCTGGTATGCCTGTGCAAGCCTCCATCAGGCCCTGGTGGCCACCAAATCATCCCATGAATGCTCTGGGAGCCACTTCAGGCTGGTAAGCCTTGCAAGCCTCCACCAATCCCTGGTGGCCACCAAATCATCCCATGAATGCTCTGGGAGCCACTTCAGGCTGGTAAGCCTTGCAAGCCTCCACCAATCCCTGGTGGCCACCAAGTCATCCCATGAATGCTCTGGGAGCCACTTCAGGCTGGTAAGCCTTGCAAGCCTCCACCAAGCCTGGTGGCCACCAAGTCATCCATGAATGCTCTGGGAGCCACTTCAGGCTGGTAAGCCTGCAAGCCTCCACCAAGCCCTGGTGGCCACCAAGTCATCCCATGAATGCTCTGGAGCCACTTCAGGCTGGTAAGCCTTGCAAGCCTCCACCAAGCCCTGGTGGCCACCATGTCATCCCATGAATGCTCTGGGAGCCACTTCAGGCTGGTAAGCCTTGCAAGCCTCCACCAAGCCTGGTGGCCATCAAAATCAACCAGTTTACCATCACATCTACACTTCTGCCATGAAGTAATCCTTGATGCTCTGGTCACCACTTCAGGATGTTAAGCCTCTGCAAACCTCCACCAAGCCTGGTGGCCACCACAACCAAGCAACAAATTTACCACCATATGAATCTCTAAAGTACAGAATTTCTGTATCAGATTTTCGAAAAGTTAAGTCGCTCTCTCGCTTGTTGCACAAACTCCCAACAATTAGTGTCCGATCCAAGTTGTCCATTCTCTCTTTGTGAATGTGCAACAGCATTAGGTGATTGTATCTCTTCTCTGTCATGGTGCTTCTTAAGTAAGACTTTATCATCCGCTGAGTTGAAAAAGATCTTTCCCCAGTTGCTGTACTCATTGGGACGAGTAGGTAAATTTGAATGAGCTTCACAACTTCTGAATACGGTATCTGCTGCTGGCAGTCTTTTCCCACTAAGGCATCAGTAATGGTGTTGATTGAAGTTACTGCTCTCACCTCTGGCAGAACCTGCTGCACAAGTCCTGGGAGCAAGTTCAGTTGTGCATTCAGAATGTCAATGTCCAAGTCCTTATCTCCGTACAACTGTGTGATCTGAGGAGGAACTGAAATGTCTTTGCATTGGCTGCTTGAAGCAACAAATTCTCCATGGATGACAGCAAAGCGTAGGTTTCTTGATCAAAACGTCGGTCAAGTTCAACAAGACAAGCATCAATGGCTTCATAGTACATCTGTCGATACCAGTCCTTAGCAGATTCAGGATGGTGATGCGGTGCACTACCATGTTGCAGCCTTGCTGGCACATAGTGCTGTCTGGGAAGTTTTGGCTCCTTCACTTTTTTCAGTAGTTGCGCTCTCTCATTGATGCCTTCATAGACCTGGTCAAAGTCATCGCGCTGGCATTGTAAATTCTTCTTCAGGGAGTTTATGCTCATCATTGTAGTTTCTGCTGTCAGTGTTTTTGTTTGCAGGATTGACGCCACTTGTTCTGATACGCTGAATATGTTGTATGATACAACCAGTCCAAAATAGGTCCAAACTTTTTCATCACCGACATCAGGCCTTTGACCTTAGTTCGTACATCTGTAGCTTTGTCCCGTTTCAGCTCCTCTAAGGTGTCATGGAGTGCTCCATAGTTTTTGAGAACAGACTTGATACTCTTTGTTCTTGCTGTCCATCTTGTTGGACAAAGTAAGTGCAGGCCTTCTACCATCATGTAAGGGTCCTCACTGTCATTCACTGCAATATTTTCATAAAGAGCCAGCCTCTGTGGGGATCCCCGAATCAACACACTTAAATTCTGGACAAAGCTGAGGGCATCGTCAATGGCATCACTCGTTTTGCTACAGTTTTGCAACACCAGGTCCAAGGAATGACTTGCACAATGGACATTCAATGCTAGTGGATTTTCTCTCTTAATTCTTGTTGCAGTTCCAGAAATGCATCCACTCATATTTGCTGCTCCATCATACGCCTGTCCCCTCAAGTTGTTGATTGGTAAGTTGCATCTTACTAGAACATCCTTAATGGCACTGGTGATGGATTCGGCATCAGTCTTCACCATTTCATACATCCCAATAAAATCTTCATGTATAACAAAATGGGGCAAGAAACCCATCGGATACATATTGTCATCTGTTCATGTTGGCTAATATCCCGTGATTCATCTGTGATGATTGCATACAGCTTTGATTCATTGCGTATCTCTTCCAGAAGGTTCCTCAGCAGCTGATGTGCCATGATTTCCATGACTTCATTCACAACATCTGAACTCTGATACTTCTTCCTGGATCCATCCCTGTAGTTCTGGCATGTCAACTGCCCTACTCAGCATTTCCCGCCTCAGGTTGCTTTCCTGTTCTTCATGGCCACGAATTGCTAGTCCTTGCCGAACTAGAAGCTTTATTGCATTTACCTGTTTCAGGAACCGGTCTCTGTTTCTCGCCTGTTCCTGTGCAATATGCTGGCTGAGCTGAGCACCAACGTTCATCCTTGTGTTGTTGAATGCAGTATACTTCTCAACAGCTTCATGGTGGAATAATGATGTCTGATGTTTCTTGAATTTGTCAATTGCTTTCTTCCAATCACTAAATCCTGCTGAAATGAAGGTAGTTTCACCACAACGACTGCCTGTGATTAGTTTTCCACTGCTGCCCGACAGTAGTAGCAGAACACACATCCGTTTGAAACACAGTATGTTAGCCAGTTGAAAGATGAAAACCACCGTGTTTGACAAGTTCTTGTTTCACTTCTCCCATTGGTTCGCAGAATGACTTGTTTGATCGAAGTGTCTATAACACTGCTTGGTTGAAAAACACTGTTAATATTGTGGCAACAAACAGAAGAGCAGGAGGGGAGAGACAAAGAGACAGCAGATTCAGGCACAGTTGGTTCAACTGCAGTTACCCATGCTTTTTCAGAACAGGAGGGGAGAGACAAAGAGACAGCAGATTCAGGCACGGTTGGTTCAACTGCAGTTACCCATGCTTTCTCAGAACAGGAGGGGAGAGACAAAGAGACAGCAGATTCAGGCACGGTTGGTTCAACTGCAGTTACCCATGCTTTCTCAGAACAGGAGGGGAGAGACAAAGAGACAGCAGATTCAGGCACGGTTGGTTCAACTGCTGTGAGCTGGGTATTCTCAGAGACATGCACGATGTTGCCATCACTGTTGCTGTTCATGGGGAACAGCCTGCAGCTCTGTTTTCTGTATCAGAGACAGAGCAGGCCTTACCATCCAGGGCACTGGAATAGCAGCTAGGACAATCAGGCAAGGAACATGTTGGTTCTAGCACTGATGCAGCATTTGAACACATGGCTGCATTAGACTCTGTCAAAGCTATTGGCAGCTAAGTGGTATGACAGTTACATTGGCACTTACAATACGGTATAGCTGACAGCTGCAGTGCTTGTGGCAGTGTCAGTGGTATTATTCCTGGCAGCGATGTCCCTTACATGCTCTGAAGATATTGGCATCTTGGCACCCCAAACCAGTAATTTAGTTTTCTTGGCATCTTGGCAGCAATATCAGCCAGTTGTTTCTCCATCTGTCGCTTCGCCTCTCAGACCGTGGCATTTTTGAATTCAATGAGACCGTGAGCTCTGAGAAAGAATTGTGTATACAGTTTAGGGAACCCATCCGATTACCATCTTCTGATAAGGTACTGCAGCATGAACATTAAGCATGCTAGCATAGAATTTCTATGGCAAACATTTTATACCCCCCATCTTTGTCAATAGTTCGCAATCTGCAACTACTGGGCCTACTTTTAGATATTCTTGGCTAGTGATCCATGCATCAAAATGGTTGTGTACTGCACCACCAGTGTACAAGACAAGAGTCCAATAACATTTTAGGAGCTGCTTGTAGACACCAGGAACGGACTGGGGTGCCTCCTGAAGACATGCCGCAGTGCAGGAAGGGAAAATGATAAAAAAAAAAAAAAAAAAACGAGACTTATTCTACTTAAAGGAGATTTGTCAGAAAAGCAATGGGTAGTAAGATGAGAGGAGTATAAACTGTTGTAAATTACGCTAAATAAGCTACATACTCTCAGAATGGACACATCTACTGGCTCTAATAAGGGTGTGGAGGTATGATTTGATGTCCAGCCAGTCAACTGGATTCTCATGGAGATCAAAATGATTTTCTATTAACCAAGTTAACCTTTTGGAACTAGGTGGACTCATGAGTGTGACCAGCAAAGATGTTACAAAAAAAGTGTTTGCTTTTCAGACCATTACGCTTTGACTATTTTGGTGACGCCTACCTTCAAAATGAGATTTTGCTCGAGACTGTCATGTTAAAATTTATAAAATAAATGAATAAACCATTCTTTGTCTTTAGTCTCCTTTCACTAACTTGCTTATTTTTCCCTAGGTCTTCTTCACCTTGTTTTAACCTCTTGGGGATCTCTTACTCCTCCCTCCCACCCATCCTGACATGTCCCATGCCCCACCCCCCCAATCATGCAACACTGCAGAGCTGGCAGAGACAGAATTCACCCTCATGCCTATAAGATGAGTCACACACTGCTGCAGAGACAGACCAGCATCCCACCCATCTCCACAGGCCACCACAGACACCTTATTACCCGTTTTGCTTACTGCAGTGCTTACCCCATGACAAGGCCTTTAGGACAGGAACCAAGACCTAGCCTACTGGCTAGCTTGCTAACCAATTTGAAGGCTTCAGCAAGACAGCAAGCATGCTAGCAAGCCAACCAGTAGGCTAGCTCTTGGTTCCAGTCCTGAAGCTTCCCAGGGCCCAGTCAGGGTATCCCCCAAACGCATCAGACACTGCAGAGCTGCCACAAACAGAGTTCACCTCATGCCAAAAGATGAGTCACACACTGCTGCAAAGACAGACCAGTACACCCCACCCATCCCCACAGACCACTGTGACCCACCACATAACATTCCGCTTCAAACACAGAGTGCCCCAATGCATGCAGGCATGCATATCGCACCCAATCAAGCCTTCCTCCTGAACAATCACAGTGCAGCATGTGAAAAATTGCACTGTGATTGAACAGTGAACCCTAATGATTTTTCTCGAGGGCAAAAGCACAAACGAGGGAAGGGAGGAGGAACAAGAGATAAAGGTGCTAGTTTTAATAATGCCAGCCACAGCCTGCTTAATTAAAACAGCGTAATGCGGCGAGGGGTTGCAGGCATGTGTCACACTCAGCAAGCAGAGGGCAGTGCAGCGTAAATCGGGGAAAATGTCTTAAAAAAGTCAGCTTGTAAAATATTGTTGGGGCTCAGTGTCCCATGGGCCCATACAACCCAGTGCCTATGGGGTATGTAAATCAATGCTGGCAACACAGGAAATTATGATTAGTTTGTTACACATAACTGCATTATAAATTCACTGCAGTTACAGTGTACTTTAAAACAACTACAGTATTATGAGAACATAGTGCTGTTTCACTAGTTAGCACATTTATTTTGAGTTTTATTCTGTGTAACTTGCCCCATATACATTTCCCCTCAACAGGAAGGAGGTCATTATATTTGCCATTATTGTCAATAATGATAAAATTACCAACTTTCCGAGGTTTCAAAACTGGGACATGGTCCATCTTGACCATGTCCTTTCCAAGACCATGTCACTCCATGGGTACCACTGAGAGTATGCTGCACACATTAAAATAGTGTGTTTGCTCTGGCCATGCTGGCCCACATCAACACCAGTAGCAAACATCCAGATTAAAATGCAGCATTCTGCTGCAGCAAGTTTCAAATCATGATGTACAGAAAATTTGTTAGAAGCAAACCTGCATTACATTGTGTTCAGACATCTCGAGCTACATGTATTGCTTCTCCTCCTGACAGTCCCATCCCAGTCCGCTTACACTCACCTCAGCTACTGAGCAAACCTCACTTCACTTCAGTGACTCCACAACCACACTGGTTTGTTTTACACACCTCCTGCAGCTGGTTCAGGTACCTAGTTCACTGCTGCTGGTCTCTTCTGCCTGAAGTCCCTCTCCGCTGCTGGCAGACAGACGACCAGATGCAGTCTAACCTAACGAAGGAACACACTTTTCCGTGCTCCTGCTGACATGCTTGTGGTGCAACACAGGTGCAGGGTTGAAGTTGCAAACTGTTGTCCAGCCAAGCAGTGCCACAGTAGTGCTGAAAACTGTCAGCTCATGGATTAAAAAAAACAAAAACAGCTCCTCCGAATCAAACAGGTGCTTCAGTCGATACTGGAGGTGCAGAGAAAGCGAAACTCAGCACTCTGTAATTGGTGTTTAAACAGGCATAATTTTATTGACAAGAACACCAGTCCTAACCTGATGATGTGCAGAGCATGAAACCGGTTGGGATTTTTTTTATCTATGTTCCTTGTTAGGCTTGGTGTTCTTTTGTCAATAAAATTATGCCTGTTTAAAACGCCAATTACAGAGTGCTGAGTTTCACTTTCTGCACTCATGGATTACCAGTCAGCAAAAAATGTTTATTTTGCAAATTGTGTGAGATAGTGGGACATGCCTAAAATAGGAACCGTCTCTGGGAAAATAGGGACTGTTGATAGCTTTAAATAATGAAGAAAGTGTGATTTAGCTAGAATACTGCATTAGGGCAAACATCTGAGACAGTGTGACATAATAGCCTTTTTGTCTAGTGTGCACTCGTCCAAGCGCAGCTCTTAACAGGGTAGTAGTATAACACTTTGGTACTGTCTAGTGCAAGGTGGGGGGGGTGTATTTTCTAATCTGGCAGGTATCTCTTCAAAGACATTCAGACAAATGCTCTGGATGACATTGCCAGCAGATTGTCTGAGTAGAAGCTGCGAGTTGCTGTATCTGTCTGTTTAAAGTTACCAGATGAGCCTTTTATGGTGGAGACTCCGTAGACTTTTAACATAACCGACCCTGACACTATTCTTTTAGCACTGCCCTTGTCCATATTTAAGGGTCATCTTACTTCTTGACCCCATGGTGGGGGTTCCAGATCCACTGTGCAGTAAGCACCTCTGGGCATTTGGTCCAGGGATGCCTGGGAAATGGACCAGAGTGTAAACAAATATGGCCAGCATGCAGATGTTCTGGCCTTGAACTACAAAGGAGCTGCGGCTCCAGAGTAATAGCTTGGCCATGTGGCCACAGTTTAAAAAGTTACCTGGCTCCAGGGCAGGCAGCAGAGCAGGAAATTAAGTACTTCTCACCTCTAGGCACCTGATTGAGGACCAGGAAGCCCCCCAACTAGGCAGAGGGACCGAATGGTGAAAGCAAGGTGCACAGTCATGTACACTGGTATGCAGGGAAGGCATGAACTGGGTGCCTCTTGTTTCTGGAGCCCCATACAAGTAAAGGGAGGGTTTCCTGGACCCAGAGTAAGCAGAGCTAGGACATATAGTCATACCTCTCAAAATAGCCAGGGAAGCATCAAGTAAATGAATGTGGTATCCCTAACAAATCCATTCCCTGCCACAGAGGACTGATTTGACTGGCCAGTCAGGTGGGGGGTGGGATCAATGGGCTGCCAGAAGAAGAGCCATATCAGAGAGATGGAGGAGGAGGAGGAGGAGGAGACTGCAGGAGTGCTACACCAGCCTGAAGACAGCCTGGATGTTTTGTTTTGCTCTTCCCTGACCTTGCACTACAGCAGGTAGCCTCCTCACCAGCTGCAGTCTGTGTGGTACTGGTTGGCCACTGTGTTGTTGCAAGTGGAGCCCCTCCATCACAACCGCAACACCACACAGGCTGCTGGGTTGATCCCACCTCTACACATGATCCTGGGGCCCTTTTTAACAAGCAAGGGCACTTGAAACAATCAAAAACCTGCCAGCCATTGCCAACTCCTCACACTCATGGTTTAATACATAAACATTTGTCAGCCCTGAACCACTGATCCCAGACAACCACCTAATAAACTTTCTTACAATGCCATGCACTCAGCACTTTGACTAATGTTAGTGATACATGTTAAGATAAAGCCCAGATCCCTAAGGTCATGTGTTTATTTCCCAGTCTGATCCCCTGGGAAAGCCCTGCATGTGGTTCCATAGTAGAACTGAACTCAAAATCACAGCCAGGCCCAGCCATCATATAACAGGAAAATAAGACAGTGAGTGACTTACTTCTTTTCTGGTGATGTATCTGTTACAGTCCGTGAAGTTGCTCTGCCACCGACCCGCAGTTGAATCTCGAATCCGGAATCACGATCCCAACAGACGCCACGCCACTCAGTCCAACCCAGACCCAGTAGCTCAAAGCTCTCGATCTCCGGAAACTTTTCAGGCAGGCTCTCTCCATCTCCGACTAGGCTACTACTAGGCAACTAAACTTAACTACCGAGTCCCAGTCCCAGAGCAGCTTCCTCCTTTAGGGAAGCTCCAGGCTGGCTAACTAGGGGCAAGGCAAAGTAGCAAAGCCAACAGCAAGCAATACTAGCCGCCTGAGGCCCAGTTGGAAGCTGGATCCCTGCCACTCCACTCCGACTACCCACGCCCACGCTAGCTTGCTGCAGCCTGCAAAACAGACAGAGGCTCGAGACATGTACCGTCACGACGACCAGCTGCTGGTAATAATGCCGCCTCCACTCGCTTAGTCGCTGCACTGCCCCTGGACCGACGCCAGTTGAGAGAGCCCCAACCACAACAACAGCAATTACTTTAAGTCGACTTCTCCACCAGCATCACCAACCGCCACCTCTATGGCCGCCTTCTTCTTAAGTAGCTCAGGCTCGTCTGCCTAGACCACAGCACCTGTGACCTGCACCATCCACGTCTCACAGGTCACCACCAAGTAGTCACCGTAACAGGAACAGCCAGCCAGGAATAAAAAGTGGAGGAAATCTCTGGGCATTAAAGAGCCCACACCCGCCTATAACTGAAGTCATTATTTTTAGAAGCGGACCTGATTGAGAGATATGTCTATATCTCAATCAGGTCCGCTGGCTGGGGGCACGTCGGCATATGTTTATTTAAACCCCACCCCCCACCTTAAAAAAAAAAATGAAAATGCTTAGTGGCTAGGGTCAGAAGAGAATAAGCGCTGCTGAAAACCGTGAAATTAAATAAAAGCGTAGACGCCTGTCGGCTCCGCTACTCTTCCACAGAAGCATAATAGGCACTCTAGACTGCCACAAAGTAGTGGGCGCCGCCCCGCCCCCGCTTCCGGCGCCTATGGTCGGACAGCAAAGTGCAGAAGCTAAGAAAGCTGATTCAGGAGCACACGAGCCAGAGGTGAGTGCAGTTAAGGCAGGTGTAGCAAGTATTGCGGCATTTGAATTTTGCTTGCAGGGCAATCGGATCAGGAAGGACATTCACAAGCCGGCTAACAAGGGTCACACCAGGGGTAGTGAGGCCACATCACTGGGTGGATATAACGAAAGAAGTGAAAGAGGATTTTAAAGTATGGGAAGAATATTTGGACAACTATAATGGCCTTTCCTTTTGGCAGGATGAGTGGGTCTATAACATGGATTTAGAGTTGCATACGGACACAGCAGGGTGGGTTAGGAATGGGGGGGTGTTTAAGAGGAAGATGGTTTTCAGAACCATGGCCAGATGACTGGATAAGGGACAGAAGGGTAAAGGACATTACATTGTTGGACATCATGCCAATTTGGGCCTGCGCCCTGGTATGGGGAAAGGAATTACGGAATCAGAAGGTTACATTCTGGTGTGACAACAAGGCATTGGTAGATGTTCTGAACAACAGGGAGCTATGTCCAGGCCATTGATGAGGGTGTTGAAGCAGCTAGTGTTAAGGGGTTTACAACTGAACATGTCAATCGGGGCCAGGCACATAAAGGGGGTGAGGAATATCCTAGCTGACAGCCTTTCCTGTCTGCAGCTGGATCTCTTCAAGACGCTGGTACCAACAACAGAGAAACAGAAAACACCCATTCCAATGAACATCTGGGACATTGGCAAGCGGCAGCAGAAATGCTTTTTTGCAACTCATGGGTGCCACGGACCTTGAGGGCCTATGAAGGGGCATGGCGGGTATTGCAAACATTCAGGTAAGCACACCACATGGAGGTAAGTGGGCCAGTTATGGAGGTGCAGTTAGGAAAGTTTATGGTACATCAGTGGCAAAGAGGGATGGCTCATGCCACGATGGGGGTGTACTTAGCAGGGTTCAGCTTAGCATTTAGTCTGAAGAAATGGGGGGATCCCATGAAATCAATGCTGATACGGAGGATGATGCAAGGTTGGAGTAGATTGAAGCAAAGAGCCATGAATGGGAGGCGACCGATAGTGGAGCACTGGTTAGCAAAATTAAAGGGGATATTGCCTGCAATTTGTAGATCCAAGGGTGAGGTGCAGCTATTCCATACAATTTATGTGGTGATGTTTGCAGGTGCCTTGAGAGTGAGTGAGGCAGTGGGGCATGGTAGGAAGGACAAATACGGAGGGTTGGAATGGAGAGATATAACCTGGGGACCAAAGGAAATAAAAATTAAAATCAGGAGGTCCAAGACAGATCAGCAGAGAAAGAGGCATGTCATAACCATTAAAGGTCACACTGATGGGACCATGTGTCTGATGATGGCTTTGTGGGCTTACACCACAGAGCGATATAATAAGAAAGGGAGATTATTTGTGCATGGAGATGGGAAGAAGGTGACCAGTTACCAGGTAACAGTTATACTCAAAAAGGGTATGGAGTTCTTGGACAAGGACCCAGCTAGTTATTCTTCCCATTCCTTTTGGATAGGGGCTACTTCAAAATCGGCAGCTGAGGGGGAGTCAGAGGGCAGCATGTTGGAAATGGGATGTTGGCAGTCTGCCAGCTACAAGAGGTACATTTGTGCTTTTAAGTTGTGAAATTAACATGTCATCTGTGTTTGTTTTGCAGGAACAGAGCCTAAGACAGGGGTACAATTGGGGGGGAGGGTGAAGAGAAGGGGTAAGGGGGCTAAAAAGGGGAGGGAACAGAAGAAACAGAAGAATGAACAGGTTTAAGATGGTCAAGATATTAAGGAATATTTTGTTTAATTTAATAGGTAAAGGGAGGATCACAGAGGTATGGATCTGTGGGCACTGCTACATTTATTGGGCAGAAAGGAGAGTGGAAAAGAAGGCCAGGGAAAAGCGGCTCTACTAAGATGTCAGACACTGTAGGCTGATGTGGTGAGGCATTCTCAGGATGAAATGGGTGCAGTTACTCCCAACCCTGATAGAGACGAAAGAACAGTGTCCCATCCCAGATTTAATCATTATACACTTGGGGGTAATAACATTGGGGAAGCCATGGGTCGACATGTATTTATGGGTAAAGCCTGATCTTGAGAAAGTAAAACAGTGGTGGCTGGGGGTTAGCCTGGCATGGTTGGATATGATACCAAGGAGGGTGTGGAGACATGTGTACAACCATGTAGCAGTGGATAGAGCCAGAAGGAAGATGAACAGGAGGGTGGGGATGCTCATAAGGAACATGGGAGGGCATGTAATATTGAAGGGGTGGAAGAGTGGGTAGAGGATTTTTACAGATCAGATGGGGTACATTTATCAGACCTAGCAATAGACATGTTCAACAATGAGATGATAGGGTTTATTGAGACCTGGAGGAGACTAGAAGGGAGATAGGGGAGGGGGGAGAGAACGGAAGGAAAGAGCAGAAGGCCAGTCATCCAGTGAAAGCTAGAGATAGGCTATGGGAAGAAAAGGGGGGAGGAGGGGAGGGGGGAATGATAAAGGAATATGAGGAGAAGGCGAAGCAACAGAAGGAGAGAAAAGTGTTCTCGGTTTTCACCATTACCTGCAAGAAAAGAGAATAAGAAGGCTCCCAGGTTTTCTCAGAGGGTTGCTCAGAAGGGGGGGGGGGGGGAGCTGAAGGACAATGGCAGGCAGGCAGGAAGAGGAGGAGCTAAAATAGGAACAAATGAGGGATAGGAAGAAAGGGAAGAATATGGAGTACATAATGGACAGCACAGAGGGATACAGCCTCTTTATTGTGTACAATTTTGTTGCCTCCCACCTACCCGTCAAAAGGAGGATGGAGAGAGGGGGACTTTGGGGGGATTGGGAAGGTCTGTCATAGGTGGATGGCAGAATGTGTCCAGTCAGACAGTGATGGTCTGCCAAAGGTGGATGGCAGAAAGGGGGGAAAGGGGGGAATGATAAAGGAATATGAGGAGAAGGAGAAGCAACAGAAGGAGAGAAAAGTGGTCTCAGTTTTCACCGTTACCTACAAGAAGAAGAAGGCTCCCAGGTTTTCACCTGGGGAGGTGAGAAGAAGCTGAAGAAAGAGGAGGGGTTAAACTGAGATTGATATGTAATGCAATATAAACAAAGATTTGTAAAAAGACAATAATGAAAAAGGTGATGGTATTTTACGTTGTAAATATGAAATATAATAAATTGATTGCTAATCTGAGCACAACACACAGATGGTTTATCCTTTTGTGGGGGAAAGGGGAGAATCTGGACAATGCACTTTTAGGAAAAAAATCAGGATTTTTTTTGCTGTTTCCTTGTCATCACCGAACACCCAGGCAGTTCTGAAATCTGGTCTGAAATTTCCATGGTAGAAAGGGTGTGCCCCAGAATGGTGCTTTCCATTATTTTGGTGAAAAATTATTAATCTGTTCCCAAGTTATAAGATTTTGAAAGTTCAGTTCTGAGCAAGCTCAGTAGGGTCTTTTTGACAGATGTTTGATATGCAAGAAGAATTTAGCCATACACAAGAGGATTTGTCTTTTGTGAGGGTGTAATCTTCTTTCATAAGAGAAAATTCTTCTTTAGTATGGCAGCCATTTTGTTTCAGTTAAAAAAAGAAATTTGCAAACCCATACAAATATATGCCCAGCAAAGACACCAAGACATGAATCTAGCTAAATGGAGCCCCTTTAGCTGGATTATGAATGTAGTTTTTTTTTTTTAATGACTGCTAAAGGGGTGTTTGGAACATTTAAAAAAATCTACTTTCGTGAGATGATTTTCTTCTCGCATATGGCTCATGAAAGAAGAAAGGAACCATATGAAAGCAGCATAGGGCCATGCAAAAGAAGAAGCTGAACTTAGTTTGTTTTCACATTCTTCTTTTGTGAGAACTAATCTCCTTTCGTTTTTCCCAAAAATCTCACAAAAGAAGATTTGTTCTCATGAAAGATGAATTTGGACATACCTGTAGTTTTCTTCACATTCTTCTAATATATCAAGGCATCTTCTTTTGTGAGCTAATGAAAATTTCAAAAAAAAGATCAGTTTATATGAAATATGAATTTTGACTTAATTTTTTTCACATTCTTCTTTCATATGATGGCATCTTATTTCATGAGTTCATGAAAATCTCATGAGAGAAGATGAGTTCAGATGAAAGAAGAATTTGGACTTAGTTTGTTTCACATTTTTATCCTCTTTTCTGAGGTCACGTGAATCTCATGAAAGAAAATGAGTTCATATGAAAGAAGAATATGGACTTTGTTTATATTGTATTTTTCTTTCAAATAAACCAAGCCTCTTTGGGGAGACCACAAAAATCTCACAAAAGAGGATCAGGTAATACAAAGGAAGAACAAAGAAGAATTTTGACTCTTTTTCCACATTTCAACTTTAACAAGTCATAACTTTATCAATATTTGGAGTTAAGGTCAATTTATACATCAACAAAGGTCTCAATGAGTACTACAAGACTAACACATATTATCCCCCCTCCAAAAAAAAAAAAATTCAGAGGCCATATAAAAGCATAAAAACTAAAAAAATGAAAATTCCCGATGGATAACATTGCAACTTTAACAAGCTGTAACTCCACTGATCTTTGGAGTTAAGGGGCAATCTGTATATCAAAGAAAAGATCTTAGTGAATACTACAAGTCTAAGTCCCTACGAAATACCAACTGAAAACAGACATATAAAAAACATAAAAATTAAAAAATTAAAAATCTCATAGGATAACATAGCAACTTTAACAAGCCAATATTTGGAGTTAAGGGACGATCTATATGCCAAAAAAGTCTCAATGAGTACCACAAGACTAACACATAATCCCTCTCCTCCCAAAAAAACACATCAAGGGCCATATAAAAACACAAATATTAAAAATGTTAAAATTCCCACAGGATAACATTGCAACTTTAATAAGCTATAACTCCATCAGTCTTTGGAGTTAAAAACAATCTATATATCAAAAGAAAGAAAGATCTCAGTTTGTACTACAAGACTAAGGGCCAGATATTCAAAACTTTGCGTCAGGCAAAAACCATTTGCTCAGGTTTAGCGTGGGATTAGTGTGGGTCTGCTATATTCAAAAGGCCAAATAGTGCGGGCAAACTGCATTAGAGCTGGGCAAAATCATAATGTATGCAAGAGGCAAACTGACATGAATACAGGTGCAATGCTATATTCAGCGACTAGAACCATGCAAAGTGGTTTTGCACGACTTAGCATGACACTTAGAGCAGTGCACATTACTGCCCAGGAAAAGCTTGTCCTAACCCTGGGCAATCAGCTTTGCATGACACTATGGCTTTGCATGGTGTTTGGGCGGGTTTTGCGTGGGTGTTGCATGACCCTAACAAATAAATATGACACATAGATAAAGCCAAACATAGAGGAAGCATGCTGCTAACTGATGGCATCACAATGATGCCATCATCTGCCACCAGTCTCAGCCATGCCAGGCAGTAAGTAGTGACCCTGCCACCAGTGGACAGCATGGTAGTGTGGCCATACAGCACACACCTGCAGACTACATTTCTTTGGACACCAACAGATGCCAGCACACACCTGCAGCACTGTGGACATGGAGGATGTTGAGGGGAGAGTGAATGGGTGGCCAGGCTGTGCCACAGACCAGGTGTGGCCACAAAGCTGGGACACATCATGCAGTGCACATGGGCCAGTATTGGGCATACCCCAACACCAGTGTGCCTTTCTGATAATATATGCCCCCTTGGCCACATACCGCACAGCTGTACAACTGCCACAGCACACAAAGCTGGACATGTCTATGTCAGTGTGAGCATCCCATGCCAGAGGTGCAGCATCTGTGGGTCACACAACAGTACAACAGTAATGTCCACTGTCAGTAAACACCTGCAGGTTGGGCCTCTCACTGTGTATAGTGCAGTCATTATCACTGCCCTACACACTATAGGCATTGCTGTGTCCACACACTACTGGGTCCCTTGCTACTGTAGTGTCTGCTGTGCACTGTAGCATGACCTACAGTGTGACAGTTGCATGCAGCACCACCACCATCTGTGCCTATGCTGTGTTGTCCCAGTACAGCTGCTGGCAGCAGCACATGTGGAAGTAGTGTTCACAACTGTATAATATTCCCCAAGCTGTTTGCACAGTGTTAACACATTTGCGTGGGTTTAGCGCAGGGCTAAACCATTAGCTGGGTGCAAACAGCATGCAAATCAGGACATAATGAGATGCTAATCTGGAAGTTTGCCCAGATACTACGTAAGTAGGCTCATTTACATGTCACTTTTGAATATGGCAAAGTTTAGTGCCAGGCAAAAGTGTTTGCACTGGGCTAACAGTTTAGCCCTGTGCTAAACCCGCGCAGACATGTTAGCACTGCACAAACAGTTCGGAGAATATTTTACAGTTTTGAACACTGTACTTTCACATACGCTGCTGCTTACATCTGTACTGGGTCCACGCATTTGCTGGCACACACATTGGCCACATAGTTCACCTCTACCTACCTTCACATCGCTGTGCACTGTTTTGCTGTTGTGGTTTGCACTTCCTGGTTGCCATATTCTGAGCTGTCTTATTCCAGGGCTAAGTCTGCCTGCACTCCCAGCCCAGTTTGCCTGGCCTCATTCCCATACTATATTCAGAAGCTGTTTGCCCCAGGCTATTCCTTTTGAATATGGCTTGCTTTGTGCTCTGGGCTAAGTTTGCCCACTGGTCAGTGCTAATTTAGCCCCGGGGCAAAGTTTTGAATATCTGGCCCTCAGTGTCTATGAAATATCAACTGAAAACAGACATATAAAAACATTAAAATAAAAACTCCCATAGGATAACAATGCAACTTTAACAAGCCATAACTCTGCCAATATTTGGAGTTAAGGGACAATCTATTTACAAAAGAAAGATCTCTACAAATACTTCAAGAGTATACATTTTATCCCTTCAAAAATTGAAGGGATATGCACTGCATCACAAAATTACCTCCAAACTTCACCAAGGTGCCAAATCAACAATTAAAGTCTGATCATCATCACAAAGTGCACTAAATATGCATCTTATCTTGGACTGCAAGTATAGCAATGTTCAGAGCAAACCAATGAACATTTATTGACTTATGGCTAAAATAAATAAGAAACACTTTGTTGCCCAAATACAATCAACCGCCAGGAGTTTAGAGGCACACTTAATATGTTTCTTTCTTTGAAGTGAGCCCTACAAAAACCAATTACAATGGAGCAGATAAATTTCTTTCCTGGAGGCATAGAAGTGCAGGGCCAACAGGACCCTATGCATCTGCAGCCAGCTAGATGTGTATATCTATGAAGGCATGGAAGCACAGAGCCCAGAGGGCCCTGTGCTTCTGCAGCCATATGATTTGTTCATGCTGATCGAGAATGTGATTCTACTACCTTAAAATAAAAGGAAATTAATTGCAAAAACTATGTTAATGCACCAATTAGGGTTCTGAATAAAGTGATGAAAGTAGAGAAATGTGGTATTAGAGTTTCCAACCCTAACACCCACCCCAACCCCCAAGCAGCAAAACGAAAAAAGAAATTATGGTTTTGACTGTCCTGACTCTTGGTGAATAAGGGGTGTGGTCTTCCTTAGGGTTCTCAACACTCATGCTCACCCCATTCTGATACAGTCTTTAAACATACAGAACTGTGCCTCCCCACATGTTGCCAACAACCTGTGGGCCCTGTCTGAAGGAAACAGATCACATCTGAACTTATTTGCTCAGGGAATGAGGTGAGCATTAGGGTTGAGAACCCCTAAGAAAACCCCACCCCTGATTCGCCAAAAGTCAGGACAGCCAAAACTGTATTTTTTTTTATTTTGCTGCTTGGGGCGGGGCTTGGGGAGTTAGGGTTGGAAACCAACTCTAACACCACATGTCCTTACATTTGTCACTTTAATCTGAACTCTAACTGGTGCAATAAATCAGTTTTTGCAAAGAATAGTGTATTGTTCATGCTCTAGTGTCAACCATCTTATAGAATAACAGTTTATTTGGTGAACCTGTTGGTTATGCCAAAATCAAACCTTTGTACAATGGATTAGCAAGATTTGATTTAATGTTGCTCAAGATGTTGAACAATCTCTGTTGCATGTTGTACTTGAAATTCATTTTCAATGTTTAACATGCAGCAAAAGACATTCTTTTCATGACTAATTTCTAGTTGCTCATTGCTGGTTTGCTAAATGAGTCTATTGTGATGAATTTGGAGATGCTGTTTAGCATAAAATACCACTTAATTTTTCATTGAATTATTGTAATGTAGTCTTTGCTGTCCTGTAACTGCCATGCAGCTCCTAAATTGTGTTATTTTGTTATTCAAAGCCAGTGCATAGATTAAAAAATGGATCCCTGCTGCTTTAAATTACCCAACCAATTTTCTGTACACTGAAGATATGTGTTAAGGTAATTTGTCTTTATAAGGCATATTTATAAAAACGTGACAGCTATAACATTCATTCAGCCTCAGAAATACTTCCTACTGGTTCCATTCCCCATGTTAAATATATAAAATAGGAAAAATGGCATGCAAGTCCCTCATCACTCCAGAACACAAAAATGAGTCAAACGGTTTTCAATGAAACCCCTAATGGAGCCAAGTATTTGGCCTTCTTCAAATTTTGAAAAGGGTCAGTGTTATATTCATATTTTTTCCTTTAGACCCTGATTATATTCCAGCTTACCTGCATGTCAGAAGACTGTCCAAATCCATCTATTATCTGACCAAATAACCACTATAGTATTTTTTAGCATTTTTGTCTGGGAAAGGTACAGTAAGTCAAAGCTCATTTGACCAGTGAGCACTGGGAGATTAAATAGATTACTCAGGGTCAAACAGTATGCAACTGGCAGGTGTGGGTTTCATACCCAAGTCTGCTTGATCTCCAAGTTCACAGCTTGGTGCTTTAACTCTCTATGGTACAGTACACTGGGGTATCCTGTGACCATAACTTGGAATAATTTGGTGTTATGAGACAAAGTAAGCAAGACGCCCATTAAATTCTCTCCCACTCATAGTGGGTTTATATCCAATCTTTATTACTCAGCAAGAATTCATCCAAATATTTTTTTAAAATGTATCAAATGAAAGAGCATTAACTATTAGATTAGGCAATCTATTCCAGGTTCTGGCTACACGTATGTTGAAATAATTGCAACATTTTACTGTGTGCACTCTAGGTATCACAATCTGTTTATTATGAGATCTAAGAATATTATTTTTCTGTACTAATTGAATACCACATTGATTTCTCAGTGCATGGTTTTGCATAACTTTGTACATGAATAATAAGTCACCTCTTAATCTTCTAGACTTCAAAGAGAAGATTTTCAATTTGCTTAATATATTCCCATAATCCAGACTTCTAAATCCTTTGATAGATTTGGTTAATCTCCTCTGGATTTTCTCCATTAGATTAATATCCTGTTTTAGATAGGGTCTCCATAAGGGTGAACCATAATTTAGATGTGGAATGATGTATGTTTTGTATAATTTAAAGATACAGTCACTGTCCTTAGTTAAAAAAAGCTTTTTTTATTAGAGCGTATAAGTCAGTTTACGGTCAAGGCGGTGTTACGACAATGAGTCAAAGCAGACAACGTGGAGTCCACCCATGTCCCAAGATCTTTTTCACTAGTAGTGGGTCTAAGTATCTTACTAATAAGATGGTATTTGTAACCTGGATTATTTAATCTAAACTGAAGGACAGAGCATTTATGTTCATTAAATCTCATGGCTACCATGATTGAGCAACTGCAAAAATAGCGACTCAATCATGGTGCTGTGTTCCAGGCTAGCTGGCAGGGTAGTGACAGGATACCAAAGTGGGTGAATAAGGGTGACAGGAAGTACATGTGCAGGGGTAAAGGGTCCACACCGCTTGAGGGCGGAAGGGAAGGGAGGGTATGTGGGAGGTAGTGTGGTGGTCGGCTGATGAGCCGGCCATGTGGCATAGTGGTGAAGGTGGCCGGCTGGGTTGGGAGGCTGCTGGGTTCTGTTCCAGGGTGGGCATGTTTTTTGCATCAGGGCTGACTTTGTTTTTTAATTTTACAAATACCCCCTCTGGCATGCATCCCCCCCTGGTGTTGAGAATCATTAGTCGGGGGGCAAAGCCCTCCACATACGTTACAGCCCCATTGCCACTTTTGGAGTCGCCGCTAGTGTACATCGCTGTCATTTATTTTTGGCGAGGTATACAATCACAGTTTTGACATGGAACCACGCGCTGGTATACATTGGCTGTCACTGCATTTTGTACAATTGATTGTATTCTAAATCCACTTTTCCACTTTGACCTGAAGAAGGGGGTTTTATCTCTTGAAAACTAGTCTTAGAAATAATTTTGTTAGTCCAATAAAAGGTATCACCTGCAACATATTTTTTTGTTTTTTTCTCTACATTGTTGACTAGACAACATGACTACCACATTTCTTTTATTATAAATACTAACAATTCTTGTGTGTGTGCTAAGAACTGTAAATAGTTTCCATCTTGTTCTTGTATATTTTGCCCTCTGCACAAATTGAAATAAATTAGTGCATACAAACACACACACACACATATGCATATACACACTGTTTCCTTTTGTTTTTAATGATTACTATATTGTCTAGAGAAAACTTTCCTTTTCACTTCACCTACGTCATTGATTGATAACACAAAGGCCCCCATATTCAAAGTTCTGAGTTTTTTTTCCCCGTAAAAGTATCTGTCCCAAAGGCAAATGAGTGTAGTTCCCTACAGTTCCTCTTCTCAGACCTGTTTGGAGCAAACCAAGAGTGCCCTAAATATGCTTGCATTTACTGTAGCATTTAAAACAAAGCCCAGCTGAAGACAATAGTGTGCTCAGCACAAAGCACAACCTCCTACTGGCAACTGAGAGGTATGGGGCTGGATTTTCAAAGGGTGGTGCAGGGCTTGCATCCTGCCTTGTGCCACAACACTTCAACATCACCACTGCACCAGTACCATTTGCCACAGCTATGCCTGATTTTCAAAGCTTGGGTACAGTTGCAACAATTTACCTGTTTTATGACAGATTGTGCCAAATCTCTGGCACAAGCTTTTTGAAAATGGTACCTGGGACTGATGCAAGCTAGACCACAAAAATATGGTTTTGCTTGCATAAGTTGCTGCATGGGATGGAAAACCCCATTAGGTTGCCACAAGCCTGGTGTGCCATACCTTTGGCACACCAAGGGCTTGCAGCAGTCATGGACCTGAAAAGCTGTTCCATGGTCAGTTGGGCTTGCAAGGAGAAAACAGAGTTAGAGTGTGCCAAACCAGTTAGTGTTCTTGCACCAGCATGCTACATTTGAAAGGTCCGATGCAAATGATCTCTTTGTCCATGCAGGGTGCTAAGATGTCTTTTGCATCCCATTATAGCCTCATTACAAAGTAAGAACACTGGCTGTGGCTCCAACCTGTGGTCAGATGTGGAGTTGTTAAACAAACTAAAATAAACAAAAATATGTTCCCTCCTCCATCCTCTGATGCTTGTTTTCTTTCAAAGAATATTCCCTGATGTTCACAGCTTGGTGCTGTAGGCCTCTACATACAGTACACTAGCATAAATTGGCTTTTCGCTGCAGGGAACTAGACAAAGACCACCCAGTGGACCTCCTCTACTTCAGTTTCAGTAAGGCCTTTGATTTGGTGCCATAAAACCACCTGCTAAAAAAGTTGAAGGACCTAGGTGCAGCCAAGTGCATAGTCAGTTGGGTAGGTAATTGGCTTAGGGAAAGAAAATAGAGAGCAGTGGTCAATGGGGTGAGGTCTGATGAAGGCGCCATCACTAGTGGTGTGCTCCAAGCTCAGTGTTGGGGTCAGTCCTGTTCAATGCCTTTATTAGTGACATCAGCATAAGTATTCAGGGCAAAATTTCCCTATTCATGGACAATACCAAGCTAGGAAGAAGTGTTGACAGTAAGGAGCTGATAAGGACCTACAAAAAGACCTACAGAGGTTGGAAAGATGATCCAACATCTGGCAGCTGAAGTTCAATGCAAAATAAATGTTAGGTGATGCATTTGGGTAAAGGGAACCCAAGGACAGCATACCACCTCAATGGAACCCAGCTCAGCACCACACAGACAGAACGGGACTTAGGTGTCATCATAAGCAGCACCCTTAAACAGACAAGCCAATGCAACAAAGCTTATAACAAGACCAACAAAATGCTGGGGTGCAGAGGAAGGGGATTTGACAGCAGGAAGAAGGAGGTAATGCTGCTGCTCTACAGGTCCCTGATAAGACCCCATCTGGAGTACTGTGTCCAGTTTTGGAGTCCACATCTGAAAAAGGATATAAACATGTTGGAGGCTATTCAGAGAAGAGCAACCAAAATGATTAAGGGCCTTCAAGGGCACATATGTGGAGCATCTGGAAGCATTAAATATGTTCTAACTGGAGACAAGGAGGGACAGGGGAGATATAATTGAAACATACAAGTTTCTGAGAGGAATAAATAAGGTGCCATCCTCAGACCTAGAGGGCATGAGTGGAAGTTGAGGGAGGGGAGTTTCAAGAGGAAGCTTAGGAAACACTGTTTTACAGAGTCATGGAGCCATAGAATAAACTGCCAGCTGAGGTAGTGGAAGCAAAGTCCATGACACCATTCAAGTTGGGTTGGGACAAGGCTAAAGTGTGATCAAAAGCAGCAGGAGCAGTAGGAGGCATTAAGCAGAATGGATGTTAGGTCCCAGGATCTGAGAAGGTCTAAAGAACACATGGGTAGACTAGATGGACCCTTGGTCTCCTTCTGCCATCTGTTTTACTATGTTTCTATGTCTTGTGGTACCCCTTTCTCACTAATCCATGTTTGCCTTTAAATGCAGATTAATGCACAAATTACTGTGTGTCATGAAGTGTTTTACACACCTGAGGTGTGTGATGACCCATAAACCTTGAAAATGAAGCTCAATAGGTTTATGTGGTATGTTGCCCCTACTATTTGTGACCTACATTGAACCCCTGGCCCAAGCAGTTAGAGAGTCAGAGATGCTTAGTGGTATCCCAGTAGGGGGAGAAGAACACTGAATTGCTCTATACACAGATGATGTCTTACTCTAGCTAAGTAATCAAGAGTTCTCTCTTCCAAAAGTTTTCTAAATCATTACCCAATACAGCAAAGTATTGGGCTACAGCCTGAATACTGCAAAGACAGAAATACAGTGTTTCCACTTTGCCCCTAGTACAGCCTTTAGAAATTTATACCCATTCTGCTAAGATCTGCAGAAGTTGCAGTATCTGAGGGTATACATATCAGCAGACACTTCCCTATTCTTCAAATATAACTATAAACCATTTACCCAGAACATGAAACAAGATTTTAGAATTTGTGGTACTTTGCCTCTCTCCCCAACCATACGAATAGAGGTGGTGTGCATGGTCACCTTGCCCAGACCCATATATCTGTTTTCAAAATATACCAGTCGTAATTCCTGCAAATGCCTGGAAACAATGGCACAAAGAAATATCTCACTTTATTTGGGCCAGACAACATCCCAGAATCAAGTTGCAACAACTTAGTCAGGCAAAGGAGAGGGGGGGTTAGCTGTCCTTTCACTCTGACTAAACAATTGGGTCTCACATGTGCATTTTATAATGTTCAGACATCTGAAGGGTCAAGGGGATCATGGCTGGATATAGAGAGGGATCTTTTCCCTTTAAAACAATTCATACAGGTGATGTACCACTGCAATGCCAGTGCTGAATCTACCCTTTCCACTAACCCCTGTCTGAAATTTCAGGTGGGGGTATGGCAGTCAATTAGAAGGGCTCTCTATCATATTCCATTCCTCCCTCTCCTCCGTACAATAACAAATTTAGAGCACTTCACCCCACCTGTACAGGATAATAGGTTTCTCATTTGGGAGAGACTGTCTTTGCTCTCTCTCTCTATATGTATATTATGGTAGCACGGTAGTGCTACCATAGTTAGGGTTGAGGAGCCATTTCTATGTTAAACCCCAAAACTTTGCACCTTAATAACTTTGTAACTGTTTGATGGATTTGCCTGAAATTTGGAATTTTTGATCAAGACCCATTGGCCTTGGGATCTGCCAATTTTTATACTGATCGGATATCCGGGTACGGAGTTATTAAGCGTGATCTGTGCTCGCGTTTACGGTTTTCTTGAATTCTATGGTCGCGCATACAGGTTGTACGTTCATGTGACAGGCCCAAAATCTTCAGGGAACATGCAGGCGGGGTCCCCAATGTGCCTTTCAAAGATTTCATGAAAAAATATTAAATGGTTCAAAAGTTATTCAAAAAACAGTTTCCCATTATAAGTCAATGGGAAAAAGTTAAAAAGTTCGACAGTGTCGCAAATGCATTTTTACTTTTGCAAATGGGCCTGTTACTTTTGCAAATCCGCCATTTTGTTTTCAGTTGGTGATCAGAAAAATGGTTGGCATTTAAATTTGAGAACCTCTAGCAACCTAATTCTTTTTGTATTCACCTAGTCGGGTCCTCAGGATGCTTGCCATGTCTTTATTTTGTGGTAAAACACCCAGAAATGTGTTTTCAAATTTCTGGAAAAATACTTTCTAAATTACTTTCGTGCTCTGAAAGTGTTAAAGTTTTTTGCGAAAGCTTTCGCAAATTGCGACAGTAATGTTGTAGTCTGTGGGGAAATGACAGCAATTCTTTTGCAGTGCACTGCAAAATAACCGTTGGGAGTTTTGGGATGAAATCTGGAGGGAACACAGCTGACATCTCACAGATGTGCCTTTCAGTGTTGTATTGCAAAAATATTATACGGTGGCAAAGTTATGGCAGTCCAAAGTTGACAGTTTTTCCCATATGATAACATTATGGCGCCCGAAGCATTATAGAATCCTTTGGCACCCTGCTGCAAAATAATGGTTTGGTATTTTTTCCTAAAATTTGGAGGGAAGACAGCCAACAGTACACAGATGTGCCTTTCAGTAGTTTGGTGAAAAAATATCACATGGCGGCAAAGTTATGGCTTTCAAAACTGACGGTTTTCCCATTGGATAACATTACGGCCCCTACACTTAACAGAAATCATTTGGAGCCCTGCTACAAAATAACGGTTTGTCTTTTTTCCTGAAATTTGAAGGGAAGAGAGCCAACAGTGCACAGATGTGCCTTTCAGTAGTTTGGTGAAAAAACATTACAGGGAGGCAAAGTTATGGCGGTCCGAACTTTTCTTTTTTTCCCATAGGATAACATTACAGTGTTCGCCGCGCCTTTCAGGGCCCGTATCTCGGAAACGGTGCGAGATACGGACTTTTCGTCAGAAAATTTCTTAGCCCCCTAATGTGGCTAAGATTCAAATTAGCCAGGACAGTTGTAAATAATATGACTTTTAAATTATTTTTCTACGTCGTACGGTTCCTGAGATATAATGTATTTAGTATTCCAAGATCTCATTTTCTGCGCCGATACTCATTATTTTGTATACATTATTTGTACTCACTGTCTTTTTTTGGGGGGAAAACCAGCCTGTGTGCTTACATTACTGTTACTGTTGCCTTTTCCGCTTGCGGATCCGTTCCTGTTTCACTTACCATTGACGTCTGCGCCACCATGTGCGTTATCATTTGCGTTTTCATTTGCGCTTGCGTTTCTGTTATTTTTTGCCATTTCTGTCTATGGTACTGTTTATCTTACTGTTTCACTTTACATCACCATGCCCATTGACATTTCTGTTTGCAGGCACCATGTTACTATGTGACAACACATCACGTGGCAGACCATTCCCGTCTACGCCACCATGTGTGTTACCCTTTCTGTTCTCATTCATGCTTGTGTTACCATGTGCGCCACTGTTAGCATTTATGTTTGCATTGCTGTCCCTGTTAGTGTGCCACAACACATCATGTGGCAGGATCGTGGGGCCCTGCGCTTCCGCCGCTGCATTACATTCACTATTTCTTGTTATCATTCTCAAAAGGAAGGGAAATTAGAGGCAAAAAACTCCGTTTAATGCATTAGGGTTGTTCGACAGCGATAAAAGTGAGGAAATTCGCTGTTAGGGTTGAAAACCCCCCTTGGACCTCAGTGCCCACCCCCCTACCGGCATTGGGGTGTGGATTGGGATCACGGTCCTAATTCTCACCCCATTCTATTGTACTTCTGCTGCTTTACTCATGTCATGGGGTGAGAGTTAGGGCTGTCCCTGTTATTGTGCCACAACACATCATGTGGCGGGAGCACGGGGCCCGAATGATCCCGCACTCCCGCCAGCGCATTACATTCACTATTTCTTGTTATCGTTCTCAAAAAGAAGGGAAATTAGAGGCAAAAAATTCTGTTTAATGCATTAGTTAGGGTTGTTCAACAGCAACAAAAGTGAGGAAATTCGCTGTTAGGGTTGAAACACCCCTTTGCACCCCAGTGCCCACCCCCCTACCGGCATTAGGTTGTGGATTGGGATCATGGGTCATAATTCGCACCCCATTGTATTGGACTTTTGCTGCTTTACTCATGTCATGGGGTGAGAGTTAGGGCTGATGATCCCAATCTGAACTAATGCCACCATGTCTTCATCATCGTTTGCGTTTTCATTTTCGTTTGCGTTTCTGTTACTTTTTAGCCATTTGTGTGTACTGTACTGTTTCGCTTTCTGTTTCACTTTGTGTCACCATGCCCATTGACATTTCAATTTACAGGCACCACGTTACTATGTGACAAGGCATCACGTGGCACACCATTCCCGTGTATGCCACTGTGTGCATTACCCTTTCTGTTCTCATTCATGGTTGTGTTGCCATGTGTGCACTGTTATCATTTCTGTTTGTGTTGCTGCTCCTGTTACTATGCCACAATACATCATGTGGCGGGAGCGAGTTACATTAAGTATTTTTCAATATCATTCTCAAAAAGAATGGACATTGGAGCCAAAAAACTCTGTTTTATGCATTTGTTAGGGTTGTTCCACAGTGAGAAAAGTGAGGAAATTCAGTGATAGGGTTGAAAATTGTAACTGTGAGTTCGCCCATGAGCACCAGACACACACATGGACAGACACACAAGGGTGTGTTGTGGCATGAGGTGTGGCTGTCTGGCACATGTCTCTATAGGGCGATTGACTGACTATTAACACAATTCTTGGGAGTGACTTATCACTATAATAATGGAACATGTTTTTAAACAGTTGTAAACCTTGTTCAGTATATTGTCAACCTCTTCATGTATGGTAATAAAAGATTAACATAACGTTGTTGGGATGTTTGCATCCAATGAGAAATGTCATTTTGTTGGACTCTGAAGTACACATAGTAGTGATTGAATGGTACAGGCATAATCACAGCTGTGACCTGTTGGGTGCTGATGTGTGGCACCATGGTATAGTAGTAATGACTGCTTAGGCACATGAAAAGTAAGTACATTGCTGAGTTTTTCACAGTGTTATGAATTCTGTCAAATGTGACATGCAATGTCTCACATCGTTGCATATGCTGTGATACTGACTGTATGTCATAGGTACCAAACAAATAGATGGAGGTATAGTTGTTGCAGTATTAGTAAACATTGATTTGTATGCTTAAGTCATAGACACTTATTTTATGTCATAATGGTATTTAAAGTAAGATCGACACAGGTGGTTATGGTTTCAAAAATTTATTGCCAATTTGTCAAATGGAGAAAATGTCCAATCAAAAGTTAAATTTTGTTAACAGAAGCAGTCTCACAATATAATCTTTGTATGTGTGCAGTCATTGCTTGTCAAATATGTAAATGTGTAAGAATAATAATAACTGTATAATATGGATTGGAGTAAGTGTGTGATATTATATGAAACTAATCAGGTGTTGTGTGTTTTTTAGTTATGCTTCAGTACTCACTTCTGTTTATGTGTGGAAGTAGTTTCTGGCATTCAACCTGGAATTCTAATTGTCAGGCTGAAGCTGTGGCACTTCATTACATTTTTGCTATTGAATGTGAATGGAGTTTGTAAAAAATTTAACTTTTTAAAAAAATGGTTGTATGTAGTAATTATGTGTAGTGCATTACTTGTGTGTTATGTTAATAATGGAATGTCACTCAGTTGTGAAGTGTGATTACACACATGATAGACAAGTGTTTTGTTGTAATTGTGTGACTGCTAATGTGGATGTTCCTGGGGTGGGCAAAAAACCATATGCTGACTGTATAAGTAGTACAGTTTACACAATTGTAAGTTTTGTGACATTTGATTGTTATTATTAAATAATATGTCACTGACTAGGTGCAAATGGAAAATTCCCACCCGACCCCTCAATTGAGGTGATCATAAATATTGTCAGGAACAGGTATGCAGTTTGTTGTGATCAGCAACAGTGCCTGATTTACAATTGTCAATATTTTTTACATACAGTACAATTACTTATGTGACAAGTACAAAAAATAAAATGTTTTACATGAACAAATGACGTGTTATCAATTCTTACATTGGCTTCTATGTAAATTCTTAACTTGTAAATACTAAAACTGTCATGGAATGCATTTTTTAACAAACTTATGGTTAGTTAAATGTTGTTAGTATACTGCTGAATAATATCTAAAACATTCACTTGTACTGTAGTGCTACACTGCTATTTTTAGTTCAAGTATCAAACTAGTTATTAACAATGTACACTTTAAAACTGTCATGAAATGCATTTTTTAACAAACTTATGGTTAGTTAAATGTTGTTACTATACTGCTGAATAATATCTAAAACATTCACTTGTACTGTAGTGCTACACTGCTATTTTTAGTTCAAGTATCAAACTAGTTATTAACAATGTACACTTGAGAACAAATGTTTCTATTATGTACAAGTAATTTTAAACAGTTGTAAGAGTCACTAAATTAGATTCAGTAATTGGTTATTATTAACAGTTGTGTAACTCAGCTTCGTGCATTATCAATAAAGGTAGTTGTTTTTACATGTGTACAATACTAGTACTACTCCTGAAAGCGTGATAGTTCTACACTGTTGCATGGTGATCGAATGATGTTCTCTATATGTGAAGAGTCACTAGACAAATTGAAGTGTTAAAAGACTACTTGTGACAGAGTGGAATGTTTGTTGAATGTTATAAGGGTAGCTCAGTAATCTACGATAATAATTGAGAAGTTCTCTTTGTTTGCAAAGAGTAAGAGCTTATAAGTTATATCAATTTGTTGTTCTATATGAGTTGATACATGGATTTTTAAAGAGATGTACAGAGGAGGAGAGTAGTAAGTCCTCAGTTTTTAGATGCACAATCTTTTATAGACATGTAATCATGGTTTCTCTAGGACTGTTGATATTGTTGGAGCCGATTGAGGCCACTACAATAATTTTCATGTAGTCACTGATCTACAAGATCTAACATGTCACAGTCTATGTAATGTCTGTATTAGAATTCCATTTGTTGAAATAGTATTGTTTATTTACAGTTGTAAATTGTACAACATTGTACCAAGTTATGAATGTTTTTTTGGACAAAGTAGTCATCTTAAAATGCTACATGTTTTGTCCTATTCTTCTGAAATATGAAGGTTGTCATAATTCTTCAATATTAGAAGATATGCATTTTTCAAGTGAAGTGGCAGTCTCTGTTTAAAAGTCGTTGTAGAGTCGTCACACTCTAACCATCCAGTTGTGCACCTTAGTAACGAGGTGTAATGCCCAGAATGCATGGATTGACCATGGTGATAGATTATACTGTGAGTGTCAAACAGTGATTGGTTGAAGACTATTCTACTAGCTGTGTAATCTGTGATAGGAGTATCAACTCTGAGCCCATTGGGGTCAAATCTGTGCAACATAAGCAACAGATATTGAGATGAAGTCCTTAGACGTATGGACTGAGTGCATCTGCCTCCGCACCTTCCACAGGCATGACTACATTCAGCATTAGTGAACAGCTGTCGAAATTTGACACTTTTGGCTTTAGGAACAAAGAGAGTTATCCACAGCATGTCTTGTGTGGTTTCACGCTGTGAATTGCCACATGAAACACATACATATTTTGTAACATATGTTACTGTGAAGTACTGCCGCATTGGGGTGCCGTCTTCATCCAGGTTGTTTATGACAGCCATCATGAACTCAGTACTGTCTTGCTGTATGTCTGCAGCAAATGTACTACATCCAGCATATGTAGATAACACGTGTCGTAGTGGTGTTAGTGAGTGTAAATTGTTAGAGTTGTCAGAAGTCATGTTGATAATCTGCTTCAAAGCATTTGATAGGGGATTGTCTTGTGAAGCAGATATTGCCTGCACAAACTGCGGCATGTGTAGAAACACTTGCATAGCTGAGTTAGCATAGCAGTTTACTCTACTGCTGTTGTCAAACAGTGGTACAGCAGCTACACCATCTGATTTCTGATGAATTGTTGGTTGTGAATGTTTACTTGAGGTTATGGCCTTTGCTGAACTCTTTTTTTTTAATCACTTTGGGAAGCTTGCTGCTGTTTGTTGCTCCGTCTAGCTGTGACTGAATTGTGTGAGACAGACAGATATGTAGTCAGTGGTATTAAAGACATTTGTGACTGATGTAGAGTACGTAACCTGTTGTACTCAAGAATACATCGCTTGTCAGCTCGTATTTTCTGAGGTGCTATACTAATGGTGTGCAATCCAGAAAGGTTTTGTACACGTGAAAGTGCAACGTAGCTCATGCCATCCTTGAAAATGTCTGTACCTATGTCTACCATTGCTGAATCCAAACTCAATCCCTGAGATTTGTGAATGGAGACAGCATATGCAACACATAATGGGAACTGTTTCCTGTTTACGTAGATATCCTTAAAAACCTGAATTTTACTCAGGTTCGATCTATGTGTACAGAGTGTTGCATGTTGTCAAACTGCACTACAGTGTCTGAATAAATGTCTTCTGGACATTATAGACAAAGTCAGTGATGTTTCCCATGGCACCATTTACCATGCCTTGTTTACATCTAGATTACATCGTAGCATGATACGTGCATTCTTACAAAGTGTGAGAACAGCTTCTAGGCCAGCTGTTGCGTGAAATCTGACTTCAGTTCACTTAGTCGCTCAGTCATCTTTGCTACTAGCTTTTGACTAAGAATAACGCCATCAACTGTATCAATTGCATGGAGAGTTACAATCTCTTGGTTCTCTCTTTGTAGCATTAGATTGTTGAATTCAGTGCATTTCTTTAATCTTGGCATAAGACACACTATGTGTCTAGCAGTAGAGTATATATCGCTGAAGACATTACATGCTGTTTCTATGCATGTACTATCTACTGTGACTTTTCGATCATTTAACATACAAACATGTTCTGGTGATAGAGAACCTGTGCGAGCTTCATCTAAAAGTGATTTGTAAGCTAGATCACCCGTTTGCCGCATGTTCTCAGACAACTCAACATAGGTAAATAATTCCCATATGTTATAGCCTGCAATGCAACCGAGGATATTCTTAGCTTGCTTGGCAGTCAGAGTTGTGAATACATGTTCTGCATTGACTGGTGCAAGTTGTAAAAGGTCTCCCAACACAAGTATACTTTTGCCACCAAATGGCACTCCATCATCAGTACCTAAGATCTGCTGTAGACGTAGATGAATACAGGCTAGCATGACATTGGAGACCATGCTGATTTCATCAACAATGAGTAACTGCATCTTTGTGAACATGGAACAGAGCTGAGATGCAACCTCAAATGACAGTTTACGATACTCTCCAGTTCTCCCATGTTCGACTGGCAACATAAAGAGACGGTGTAATGTTACTCCACCAATGTTGTATGCTGCTAGTCCTGTGGGAGCAGTCACAGCAACAGACATTGAAGAGCCTGTCACACTCCATACTTCTGCAGTGATGGCTTCAATCAGGAAACTCTTTCCTGTGCCAGCTGAACCACTAACAAACATTAGTAGTGGTTTGTACTGAGTGCAGTCACATTGTTTTGTTTCATGTAGTATACCATGTTGTACAGCTTTAACCACTTGGGAGTGAACTGTATGCTGCAGCTGATTTAGTCTTTCTCTTACGCCACCTGGGTTGACCATAGAGTGTGTGCCATGTTGCATGGCTGTCTCAATTTCTGAGATTAACAGTTCTGGGACATTTAAGGGCAGAGGGTCACCTAGAACACCTTGTCCTTCTGGATCAAGGTTGTCTTGTGAACTAACTGGAGTGTCTTCCTGAAGTTGCTTCTCTGCCTGCTCGAGCTGTTCTGTCTCAGCTTTTAGTCTTTGTATATATGTTTGTGAGTACTCAGTTTGGAAATTCTCATAAGTGAGATCAAACTGTTCTTCGAATGTGTCAGAGTCACCTTTTAATTCAGACTCACTCCTCCAGGGTCTAAATAGGAATAGGAGAGCAAAGTCATAATGTTCTGTGCTCTCTGATGTGCCTAGATGCAGTTTGCAATGATCTATAAGCCATGGCTTGTTCCTCTTCACAAGACACCCATCTAGTCCATTGACCTTGTAAATGTGTCGTGTTGAGTCATGTGCTGCACCTGTCTTGTAGTCATACCACTTAGCCACCTCAAACAGACGCATATCATTCATCTCGTTGTGTCTACGTAGGTAGTATGTGTCTATCAGGTTATTCTTCAATATATGTTTTGAAGAAGGTGTATTGACAGCAAGCTCCTCAATTTCGGCATAAGGAATTAGTACACGCTTCCGTTTGTCTTTGTAGTTTACACTGAGGAAACGTACAGCGTCAGACTTCCCGTACAGATGTGTACCCATTAACTGGTCACTGGCTCGTAAGCTCCACACTCTCTGTGTGAAAGAGTCTTCAAACCCAATGACCAACAGCTGAGATGTCAGGCTTTTTGCTTAGGTGGCAATATCTTCCCAAAAGATCTTGCAAGCTAGGTCTGTTCATGTTTCGATATGTACAGTGCGTACGACCGAACCAGGGCCAGTGAGTTGTCAGCCACAAACTGAACATCTATGTTTGCTTGCCACATTAGGAGAAGAGTTGGGTTGTAGTCATTGATGTACACCTCTTTTTCATGCCTGGGTAACTCGTATACCCTCTTGGTTGATTTTGCCTTCAAGTGGTGCCATTGCTGAGAAAAGGTCATTCATGGCACATTATACAAACTCTTCTAGGAAATCCAAATTGACATCGTCTACCAATTAGAGTTGTTCTTTACTGTCGCACGACAATATTTTGTTCAAATATGTAGCTGAACTTTTGAAACAACTTCCTTAGTGTAGGACTGTCATGCTTGTCTGGAATGTGACAAGTGATATATTTTTTATGAATGATAGCACATTGCTGCTTCATGTTCACCTGACGCGTGGCGCATCCTTGATCCACAATAACATATGGATATGAGGGCACCTGGTGCTTGATATTCTGTCCTCCAAAAGTAGTGTTCTACAATGCCTAGAGGAGGATTGTCCTTTGACAAGATGAAAGTGGAATGTCATGGAACCGCTTGTGAAAATGTCTTGTGACAGACACAGGATCAAGTGAACAATTTCTCCGACAGTCATTGATGAGATGCCTTTGACATCAGAATTTGCCCACTCTCGACAGTTCAATGAGTTCGTCCCAGGCATATTCAGCACAATTAAGTGTGACAAACCATGTTGCTACGCCATACTCTCATAGCATTGTCATCACTTCCAAGTGTCTGCGATACCAATATTCTTTGGTGCCACGTAGACTTGAAAGTATGGAAGACAGATTCACTTGCACATTTTCATCTTTCTATTTTAATTTCTCCAGAAATTGAGCAGCTGTAATTCCATCTAGTGGAGTTGTTGGCAGAATGGTATAGTGCTATAGAACACAGACAGAATGCTAAACTCACTTTCCCAGAGCAGATGGAACAGGGTACTGTATGTTACGTCTGAATTTGCCATCTTTGCTCAGGACACACAGCTGATGGCGGTACTCAGCACCCTGTACTCGAACTTCTCTTTCATTGAAGTCCACCTGACCCTTTTGGAAATAGGTCTGGAAAGCAGCGTGCTTCTAGTGTTGCCTCCCAAATGCTGACAGGCTCACCTTCCACCTGCTTCATTTGATGAGAGATCAATGTTGCCTCTAATGGATCTCTGCCATGTAGTAAAGTGGAATTGTGTACTGTTCATACACATTGTCACTTGTCTGTGTACTGACTTTCACAATGATTGGCTTAATTTTCTAATAGATCATGTTGCACAGAGACTGGCCATGTGATCTATGTAAAGATCTATATAAAGGTGTTCCTCTTAAAATAAGCCAGGCAAGCTACCTTTTGCACAGTGACAACATCTTGCCAGATGACCTTGGCCTTTGCAGGCACACCATTTACTAGAATGTCAAGCTATTTTCTGTTGAATAGCTTGAACACATTCTCTGAGGAAGTGGTAGATACATCCAAAACCCCCAGAGATCTAACAAGCTCTTTCTGTGGAATCTTCAGTGTCTTTGTGTTCAGACGTAGAATCATTTAATAGTTTCATTGTCTGATTAGAATACGTTCAAACATATTCAATGTTAATCTCAGTTGGTGTAACATCTGTTTCCATGTTGTTTAGCCTGACCTTCCTAGCAAGTGTGCACTTCAGTTTTGAAAACAGTGTTTGCACAATGGTGTCTTGTGGATGAAGTCAGATTTCAGGAGCAAGAATGCTGTGAGTGGAACCACATGTCATTGTATGTGACCAGGTTTCTGGTGACTCATGACAGTTTGTTTTGTGTAGCACAAGCGGTTGCATGACACATACAGAATCAACACCGATACTTGCAATCTCAAACTTAGCAATTTCCTTCCCGTACTGTTTCAGAATGTCATTTCTAACTTGCACAAAACAGATTTTCTCGAAGTGTGACACTGGAAATTACTTGTTTCTGGACCAGAAGAATGTTGCAGTTTTAGGAAAGTATTAGCACCCTGCATGTTACCTGACTGCAATAAGTCATTTAAACAAGTGTACCAGGCGCAGCTCTGTACTTAATATACTGTGTAGACAAAGTTTCACATGCCTGTTTGATACTGTGAGCATCTGCGTTATGAAAAACTATCACAAACACCAGTATTGAGACATGCAATGAGTGACCCATGAGTCAGTATGTGGCGTATTTCACAATGGTCAATTTCTATAAATAGTTTATGTCTGCTGCGATCTGTATTATGAATAGGTTAACAAGTGTTCTACTTTTTGAAATGATGATTGCCCTACGATTGCGAGTAGCATCACATGACCATGTAAGGCAGTGCCGTTTATTGAAACTATGGTTTGGACAAAGTAATCATAGTATCAATTGATTGTCATCAGAGATACTGAGACATTTTACTTTGCGGACTCATAATACTGAGCGTCTGTTGTTTCATAAAGTCATGATAGATCTTCCCAAAATATACTTCTGAGTGCTATGTGTGCAGCCACCGTCCTATGAAGACATAGCAGAAGTTGTCAACAGTCAAACAAAGTACTGTTGAATCCTTTTTAACATATACAAGTTTCCTGAATTGTTCAGGACATGAGACTCTTCACACAATGGTTGTAGTACAAACAGTGCTCTGTTGACAAAGTCGTACTTTCAGATGTAAATTCAAAGAAAGTGACTCTTGCTCTTTTGGTGCCGTACACAGCAGTGATAAATCTTCGATCTTAGCACTGATGGGAAATAGTTTCTCTTTCGAGTTGTAAGTAGCAATTTTGTATTTCTGGTGTTGTTTTGGCGTCTGTTGATGGTTACCTCAAAATAGTTGTGTTAGTCTTAAGTCGACTAGCATTGTGATCTTATACATTTTGTTTTTATGGTTTTGTTTGTGCAGTGACTTGATGTAGGTCACTGTTCATAAAGATCTGTCGTTGTTTTTGGGTGGTTTTCTGTTTGTGCCTTATACAACAGTGTAGTACTATTATACGCTCTCGTTTTGAGACACACCTCATCTGTATTTAGTTGGCATTTTGGGTATTATGGTTGACAGTGACAGTAAACGACCCACAAGTATCAGGCACCTGTATGAGAGAAAAAAAAAGTTTAGGAACCTTCAGTAAATTTCTTATAACAATGTGTATTAATAGAATAATACGCTAGAATGTTCACAATTTGGTGAAAAGATAAATAAATGATAGCTGTTATGAATGTGCATTGCGCAGCTGCTACATATCAGAAATTTGTTCATTCTCAATATTTTGTGGACATTTAAAGAATTTTCTTCACATGTGTTCTTATATTATACTAGCTGTTATTTTTTTACCTGTGTCCGAACATGTGTTTTATACCGTGTATGTCATGGGATAGTCAGTATGATGATTACTATATGGTAGAGCAAAATTAGAGTGACAGTGTGCATTACCAAATGTGTAACAATTAGTATGTTTACAATTAGGGGAGGCATACTATTACTGTTGTGTAGTGTGTGTGCCACAGTTGGTAGGCAATAACATGTAGAAATTCCAATATCGTTACTGCATTTACCAACATTGTGTTTTGTACTCTGTATGTACCATTGGGCTGTGATTTTCACAACATGGAAAAAAATATTTTCCTGTACATGTACTGTGCAACGATACAGTTCATTGCTAAAATTATATGTGGACCACAGTCACAAAATTACCGTGGCGTTCTGAACAGATAACTTAAATTGAATATGCAGAAAAATGTGGGGATGCGAAATATTTCTGGTTTACAGTTTGCATTGCAGTTCCGGAGTACACTAGTAACTTTGTGTGTGTCATACCTAATTTGAGACTTTACTATTCGCTTTCAACCCACAGCGTTGTGAATAGTGTGATATCATTAGTCACATCTTAACAATACTGTGCTTTGCTTATTGCTGCGTTTTGGATGAGTTGATGTGAAATGACTATATTATAGAAATTTAAACATAAAAGTGCAATGTTATGAGCGAGGTGCATCAATGGATATATGAGGACATTTAGGTAAAATTACAACAAATTAGTGTTTTGAAGTCTGCGTGCCAGTTTTATACGCTTGGAACATTGTAAATCTAAAATATCTGCACTGACTTTTGAGGCAGCTATCAGCAGATTATGTGTTTAATTGATAATTAAGCTATTTTTTCTTAGAATGTGAAATTGTGTCAATATCTGACAGTCTTGGAAAATTACTTTCGTGAGCATGAAACTTTGAAAAAATACTTTGCGTGCATTCAAAGTGTAGGTGTACTTTGTCAGGCGACACTATGGTCAAAATACTGTCGATTCGACACTTTACGCAAAATGTTACTTTATTGCTATCGAAAGTGTAGCAAATATCAACCTTTCGTGCATTCGAAAGTAAAGTTAATGTAATACTTGGGGTGGCTGAAACATTCATTATCGAATCCATTAAATAAAGTCTGTTTGGTGACAATACTCTCAATGAAATGAATTTGTCAGGCCACTTCAAAAACGAATCGAGAGACAACACTGAAGAAGAAGTAAACAAGATCCATTTGAAAATTGCTGAGAAAAAGCAGTTGAAACTGTAAGTCATCTATCTTCATGATATTTCTAATTTTAAAAACTTATTAAAATATATACACTGTAATCAAACGTTTTCTGTTGAATCTCATAATGTTAATTATTGTTTAGCAGTATATTCTTAGAGAAAATAGTTTAAGTGAAAGCATTTTAGTATAACATGCAGATACAGCTGCAAATGGAGGGAGATAGGAAGGTGCATGTGAGTTGTAGCAAAAAATGGAACCAATCAACTTGTTTTGATGTTGTAATTACATAACTGCCTATGAAAAGGATGCATTTTCAGTTCTCAGTGGTTTAAGATTTTGCAGGGCATAGTCTAGTAATACTGAATGCATGAGTTACATTGGTTCATGAAGCCACAGCAGAAGTGAATGTTTTTATTTGTGTGTTTTGTCTAATGCTGAAGCTAGGTTGAAATAAGGAGGAAATATCAGTCTGATTTTCCAGTGCATCTAGTCACTGCAGAGTGAACAGTCACTTCTTAGTAGCTTTCTGTGAGTTCTAAGTTAAAAACTTAGAATAGCAGAAAATAACAAAAGGATTTGTGGATAGTTGGAAGCAGTTACATAAAACGAGAAGCTGGTTGCAGTTCATAGTGATTTTGGGAGGACCTGCTGCTCTGGTGCTATATAAATGGTTTGGTTGCAGTGGAATGAGATGAAGAACATATGCCAACCATACACAGACTTTGAACTCACTCTCCTCGATATACTACTAATATCTTGGAGGCAATGATTTTGGGCTCAAAGCATGGGTAGATTTGATTACAGAGAAAGTGGACCTTGCTTCTATTATGTCTATATTTGCCTGCCTGTATCATATTTTCAGATATTACAGGCGTAGAGTCTGAAAGCAGAGCATCATGTGTATCTGATTGACAGAGCTACGAAAAAAGTAAATATACAGATTACAACTTTTCTCGTATGCATGGAATACATACTATAATCTCCAAATTAAATACTGTAATGATTGGCTATTCCACAGATGGTACATTTCATGCTGGCAATTGTCATTTGTGGAGACCTTCAGATGGAATCTGAAAGTCCTTTAGATTGTGAGACTGTTTGAGAAATATTACAGAATACACAAAAGTTCTTTTTCAAGAACCATATTAATGTGGTCAAGAAATAATCATCACTCACACATATGATACATATGGGTTTGCCATATTACAATTAGGGGCGCAGCAATAGTAATTTTTCACTGCTTCTGTCTGTTCACAATTGCATGATATTGTATGTGTCAACATTGGTAAATAGTTTAGTATGTTAAATAGGTACCATTACTGAGGCCTTAGGTATTATAGCTGTACCAACAAGGCTAGAAATAATTTTTTGACTTGCCTGTCGAGGACAGTATCATAAATTTTGCCATCACAAAACTTTGGCTGTCCACTATTTTTACATAACTTTTTCACTGTCTATTTCCCCTTATGCACAACTGCTTTGTTCAGATTTTTTACCTTGTTTAATAATCCACTGCAGGTGTGGGTTATAGTGGGATCACCAACTTCTGTGAAGTCAAGTCACTGGGACTTACTCCTCATGAACAATATACCAGAAGTGGTAAATCCCACCTGCTCATTGGATGGTTCAATGAATAAGCAAGTACCCAGTGCCCATTCCTTCAGCTGTAGGTAAACAGGACCTCACAAGAAACAAGATGTTGCATCTCAGCTGGGTGTATGGTAACTAAAACTAAAACAAACAATGAAAAGCGTTTGAGCTCTCCAACAGAGCTATACTTTTATCAAGATTTTATTCTCACAGTAACCTGGCTGCCATGGTGAGTGAGTGTCTTAACTTCTCTGCATCCTCTGTGCTAATGCTTCAATGTTTTGGGGTGAGGTTGTAGAAGATATCCTTCCCAGGTTGAGTGTTGAAGGATGTTTAGCAGTGATAACTCTTACATAATACCTGTAACATGTCACAGTATGATTTCTTTCTCAGAATGTAAAAGTGCATGTGAATAATGTACTTTTACATTCTGGCTAATCATGATAACGCGAGCTACAAATGAGTGTACAAGTGAACACTGCTAAACATCCTTGAACACTAAATGAAAGGATAATAAAATCCCCCCTGCATTTGTGTTTGTTAACTCGTCCTCATGAAGTTTCACCTGTAGGAGTTCGGCTTTCCAGCAGCATGTTTGCATATTCCACACTTTCCCTTGCTGTGATGGATTGACTGCTCCATCATTTTGGTACCGTCGTGATTTGCCACTGCATGGGCCAGACACATGAGGAGCTACTGGGCCCAGAACTGCCTTTTAAAGTGGCAGGTGCCAATGCAAAACAAGCACAGATTGCACAAGCGCCCTATTTCAAACCCTGTGGTGTCTTCAGATCATGAGGTCCTGACATCCTTTTCCTAAAAAAGAGTGCTGTGGATGGTCCTACACCCTAATAGGTGCAAAGTTATAAAGCAGAACTGCCTGTCCAAGGGCAGGCCAAAAAATAAGCACTCCCAATGAAAAAACAGCTATCGAGCCAGGTGGAGAGCCGGTTATTCGAGCCCTGTGTACCAACATGGTATGTGTGCAACTTCAATAAAACACAGTAGTGCTGTAAATGTATCTGTTTCTTCACTGGTATATCAGGATATAGATGTATTTTAATGTAACAAATAGGTAATTATTAGTATAGGCTACAATGAATGCACAACTCGTTACCATGCACTTTTACTTTCATTACTTTGTTAGCAGTCTTCACATTTATTAATTGCATTCATAGGTGCACGTACGTTCTGCGTATGTGGTTAATCTCTGTTTAACATCACATTACAATGTTAATATGAATCTTCAGTGTAGTACAGATGGATATGTCATAATTGCCCAATGTGATGTTCAATGCAGTCGTCAACCCGAGCTACAGTATAGCATGTTAGTCTAGTAGCAGTTGTTTACTGTTGAGGTGGCTGAATCTTTTAGTCCTATATTATGGTACTGATCTGTTTCTGCTATATTGAAGAACAAGTGCTCTTGATTTATTTAATAGTATTGTTTAGATTTGTTGAAAATGATTAATATTGTTACATGATATAATGTAGATACTATTTGTGGCATTTCAAACTAGTAGACTTACAAAATAAATGAGGCAGTGGACTTGCGAGAGGTGTGTGCACTGCTTGAGGCAGTCAGGCAAGAGGAAAGCGTAGGTACTGATGAGAGTAAATGAAAACTGGATTCAATGTGGGCGCACAAACAGTTGTTGTACATCGCACTGAAGGTTAAAATAAGTTAGTCGTGCAACTGAAAAGAAGTGGAAGCTGTTGCCAGCGCTTTTATGTTGAGCGCGGGAGGTGATACCGGACAACGACCGTGCTGAGTACACCTGCTCATGAGCTTTGGGAGCTGCGGAAGCCAGCTGCGAGGGCGCCTTAATCACCGTAAGTAAATCAGCACACTTTTATAATAGTTATCAATGTTTCAGACAGTAAAAACATTGTAGTGCGGACAGATATTCAAAAGGTTGCTCATGCGCAGGGTTGCGCGCCAAAGATCCACATGCGCCATTCGATATTCCGGAGGAGGCAATTCGCAGTGACAACAGGTTGCACAAAGAGCAATGAAATGGGCATGCTCAACAGGAGAGAACCATGCATAACCTGCAGAATGAGATGGGAACATCTTGTTAACTATGTACAGTCTTTTTAGAACTCACTTCCTGATATACTACTAATACATCTTGGAGGCAATATTTGCTCAAACGCTGTAGATTTAGTTACAGAGGCGAAATTGACCTGCTTCTATTAGGTCTATGTTGCCTGTCTGGCGACGTATTTCAGATATTACAGAGCGGAGTTTGGCAAGCAGAGCATCATGTGGTCTGATGACAGAGCTCGCAGAAAAGTAAATGTACAGACATTGTTTTTCATGATGCATGGAATGCATACTATATGTCACCCTAAATTAAATACTGAATGATTGGCTATTCCTACTAGATGGTGTACATTTCATGCTGGCAATTGTCATTTTGTGAGACCTCAAGATGGAACTTGAAAGTCCTTTAAGATTGTGAGACTGTTTGAGGAAATATTATAGAATACATAGCGTTCTTTCAGAACTATATTAATGGTCAAGAAATAGATCAAATGTATGTATCACTACATATATGATACATATATGGTTTGCTATATTATTAATAGTGGGGCGCAGTAACAGAATTTTTCCTGCTTCTGTCTGTTCACAATTGATATTGTTGTGTCAACATTGTAAATAGTTTGAGTATGTTAAATGAGGTACCATTTACTGAGCCTTAGAGTATGTAGCTGTACCAACAAGGTTAGAAATACTTTTGACTTTCCGTCTGAGGGATGTATCACATAAATTTTGCCAGTCCCACAAAACTTTTGGTTGTTCAGATTATTTTTATATCTTTTTTCCACTGTCTGTTCTCTTATGCACAACTGCTTTGTTTCAGATTTTTTTATTTGTTTTATAATCACTGCAGGGTGTATGGGATTTCAACTCTGCTGTGAAGTCAAGTACTGGGACGGTCCTCGTGAGCAACTACCAGGTAGGTAAATCCCACATAACCAACACACATGTGGATTATTGGTTCATGAATGTGGCACCAGTGCCCCATTCCTTCAAGCTGTGGTGTAGTTATGACCCCAAGAAACAAGATGTTGCATCTCAGCTGGTATCATGATAAACTAAAATCTAAAAGAATTAAAGAATGTTTGAGCTCAACAGAGTACTGTACTTTTTATCAAGATTTTATTCTGCTATAACCTGGCTGCCATGGTGAAGTGAGTGTCTCCAACTCTGCATCCTCTGCTGTCCTAATGTTTCACTGTTTTTGGGAGTTGGCAGGTTTAGGAGAATATATCCTTCCTGGTTTATGTTAAAGATGTTTGGCAGTGATAACTTCTACATAATACCTGTACGATAAGTTCACAGTATATTTTTTTTCTCAGAACGTAAAAAGTGCATATGTGAATAAATGTACTTTTACATTCTGAGAAAACACCGCGATGTGCAGGCTACAGGTAAGGTATTGTACAAGTGAATACTGCTAAACATCCCTGAACACTAGAGCATGAAGGATATATTAAACTTCACCTCTTGCATTGTAGTTTGTTAACTCGTCCTCATGAAGTTTCACTTGTAGAGTTTCTGGCTTCCAGCAGCATGTTTGCATATTTCTACCCCTTTCCTGTTGCTTGATGGATTGACTTCATCATATTTTTGGACTGCATGGATTTACTTATTGCGTGCGTAGGAGCTATGAGGAGCTATTAGAGCGCCTTAATTTGCTGCCTTTTAAAGGCAGGAATTAGGCAAAATAGAAGCACAATTAGCACCCGCGCCCCTTATTCAAGCCCTGTGGCATCTTTAGACATGAGGTCCTGATATCCTTTTCAAACAGAGGGTGGTTAGTCCGAGCACTTAATAGGTGTAGCAAAGTATAGCAGAACTGTCTTCCAGTGCTACAAGAAAGTAAAACGCCTGTGCCAATGAAAAACAGCTGCCTAGCCAGGTGGAGAGCTGTTATTTCGAGCCCTGTACCAATATGGTATGTGTGCAACTTCAATAACACATGGTAGTAAATGTATCTGTTTCTTCACTGGTATGTCAGATATAGATGTTTTTAATGTAACAGAAATGGGTATATTAGTATATGGCTACAATAATGCATTGTCATGTTACTCATGCACTTTTACTTTCACTACTTTGTTAGCAGTCTCATATTTATTAATTGTATCTGGTGTGTGTACAGTTCTGTGATGTGTTAATCTCTGTTTAACATCACATTACAATGTTGTGGAATACTTGAGTGTAGTATGATGGATGTGTCATGGTGCCTAATGGATGTTCATGCAGTACGTCCAACCCCATGGTGCACAGTATAGTGGTGTTAGCTCGCAGTTGTTTTACTGTTGAGGTCTGAACCTTTAGTCCTATATTATGGTAATTGATCTGTGTTTGCTATATTGAATAACAGGTGCCTTTATTAATTTAATTAGTATTGTTTAGAATTTGTTTAAGAAATGATTAATATTGTTACATGATATAATGTAGATATTTTTGTTTTTTTGTGAACTAGTAAGACTTATAAAATAAAATGAGCAGGACTGATAGGTGTGTGCTTGGGTTGAGGCAGTCCAGGAAGAGAAACGCTAGAGTACTGATGAGGGAGTAAATAGAAAAACTGATCAATGTGGAGTCGCATAAACAGTTATTTACATCGACTAGGGTTAAAATAAGTTGGTCGTGGGCAACTGAAAGTTGGGCAGTTGTTGCGCCAACGCTTATGTGTTGAAGCAACGGAGGATATCGACAACGACATCGCAGGGTACTACTCGCCATGAGCTTTGGGAGGCTGTGGGAAGTCAGCTCGGGGAGCGCCATCACCGTAAGTAACCAGCACAATTTTTATATAGTTGTCAATGTTTAGACTTAGTAAAAACATTGTATAGCGGACCAGATATTAAAGGGTTGCTCCATGCGCAGGGTTGCATGCTGTCCCACAATATGCCCATTCTCATGATATTCAGGAGGAGTGAAAGTTATCATAGTGACAACAGGTTGCACAAAAGAGCATGAAATGAATGCATGTCACAGGAGGGGTGGGAACATGATAACTCGTAACCCGATATTCAGTCGGGGTAGAGCCAGCATGCGCAACCCCACCCGCGCCTGCAACCTTGAGCCCAAAAAGTGATGGGTTGAGGGCACCCACAGGTGAGTTGCTGTATTGGTGGCTGCAACACAGCAGCTGCCACCCTGGCTGGCCTCAACCAGTCCCTGTGCCCCCCACCAGCCCGCCAACGGGGCATACAGTAACACCCCGCCTGCTGACATCTCCTGGAAGCCCCGATCGCTGACAGTAACAGTGTTTCACATCTCCCAGCTGGTCATGGTACAGCAACATGAACCTCCCATTCTGGCCTCGATCATGGCAGAACGATGCTCCTTCCAGTGTTCGGCCAGGGCAGGCCCCCCGTCTGATTCCCCTGGTGGTCCAGTGACTGTACCATCGCGGGCAGAATGTCTTACACTTAAAATTGTCTCCTGGCTCACCACCATTTAGTTCCCTCCTTTCCCCACGGTGGCGGCATCCCACCCGCCCGCAGCCTGTTGCTCCACTGACTGACTGGTTGGTAGGGCTGCACGCCCATTGCGCAGAGCCACAGCCAATGGGTGTGCAGTTTATGTTTGCCATGACAGTCCAGACTTGCAAATGAACATCATTCACAAATCTGACTGTCATGTACGGTATGGCTGCACGCCCATTGGCTGTAGCCTGCACCATTGGCGCAGCCACCGATCGGACAGTCAGTCGGCAGGCGGCGGGCGGCAGGGGTGGATGCCGCCACCCGCCGGGCTGTGGGGAGGCTGAGGGGCTTGGTGGGTGGGGACACCAGACATCAGGGAGATGTTTTGGGGGTAATGTTGACATTCTGCCCGTGATCAGGCATATGCGTCCACTGGAACACCAGGAGATATTCGCTGGGGTTTGACTATTCAGCCCGGATCGGGCACGGGGTTGATATACGTTCTGCCCACGATCGGGCTTTGGGAGATGTGGGCGGGGTGGTTCATGTTACTTTATTGACCACGATTGGGCTTCGGGAGATGTGTGTGTGGGGGAATGTAGACACAGAGATACTGCTCAAGGACAAGGTAGGGTGCATCGGTCCTCGACGGCTGCTGCCTGGCAGGGCTGCCAGGCGCAAGTCCTCGGGATCGGCACCTACATGATAGTGAATGCAAATGGGGCTAAATAGATGCAAGTGGCCCCTGCATCTTGCTATAAATTATGACCCCATTTGCATGTCACCTTTGAATATCAGAAATTTGCGATGATAGTAATGGTACTTGCGCCACCGCAAGTTTAATGCTCAACTCTGGCAACTTGTGTGGCGTAGTTCCACTGCACCATGTGCAGTGGTTGTGGTTGGGGTGATATTCAAAGGAGTTGGTCAACAGCGCAACTCCTTTGAATATCACCCGCCACACCCCTCGCAACTATTTTGAGCAGCGCAAGGGCTTGCGCCTCAGAATGGCGCAGTTTTAATATCTGGGCCTGCATAAATAAGCAATAAGACATCAGGAGTGATTATTCAATGTTGTGTAAATGTGTGCTTATTGGTGTAATGTGGCATGAGGCACGGCCGAGTAGTACATCACTCACATAGTTATTAAGTGACCATTGATATAAATAGTCAGAGTGCCTTATTAGTATTATCATAGCAATATTTTGAAAATAGTGTTGAACATTGTTTTGTATGTGCTTAGTCTCTACATATATGTCAATCAAAGATTGACATACAGCTAATAACATTGTGATACTAATCAGAAACTAGTATTTTTCACAACTGTTGTTGTAAGTCTTAAAAAAATGTACTGTGATTTACATCTAACATTTAAATTTTTTTTTTTTTTGGGTTCATGGTGGAACATCGGAGGCGTTCCCCAGCTGCAAGAGGTAGTGCCAGCAGAGATCCAAGCTGTGGAGGGTGGTCAGTCAGACACTGAAAGTGTCATTTTGATTGAGTCTGATGGTAAGACGTTATTATCACAAATTTCTTAGGTTGTTTACAAATAAGAAATGAGGGTTTCTCATGACACAAGTGTGTGATATTCAAATTGTGCCATTCATACACGCAAGGTATTGTGCTGTGCAAATTAGCTGCACAGCTGTGTGTCTGGGCAATATTAAAAATATGACATGAAAATGGGATATAATCATTGCAAGACGCAGTGTGGGGGCATTTGCATGTCGTTATGGCGTGATTTGCATGCTATTACCATGCAGGTCTGCCAATCCCCGAGGAATTGTGCGTGGTGCCCTAACAGGCTGCAGGCATCGGGGAACAATACTGTGGTGCAGCCTGATCATAGAGAAAGCAGTGTAGAATACCCCGTAGCACCCCTCTCTGGGCTGATCAGAGGAATAGTTCAATCCTCCCACAACACATTGATCTTTAGCAGCAATGTGGCCCCTCCCGAACGTATCTCGCTGATACAGTGGACTGAAAAGATCGATTGCAGGTAGTAAGTTTAATGAGCCATCTCTGAACATAGCCCTGGTGGCTTATGACCGACACCACGCACTTAAGTTCCACCATCCCTGCTCCCCTGGCAGCTGCTGGGCAGCAGCAACTCACATGTCTGCCACCCTGCCACCCGCCGAGTGACTGTCTGGTAGGGCTGAAGACCATTGCTGTACAGTACAGCTAATGTGTTAGGAGCCCACCGTAGATGACAGTTCAGACTTTTAATGAATGAATTGATTCACAAATTGTAATGTGATACACAGTATGGGGTGCATGCTCATTGGGTCTTGGTCTGCAGCAATGGGTGTGCAGCCCTAATGGGCAGTCAGTTGATGGGTGGCAGGGTGTGGATGATGCTGCCTACTGCCTGTGAGGTGGTGAGCAGGGTAGTGGTGTCTTCATGGGTGGGTTGGGTGGGGAGACACTAGCCACCAGGGCTATCTTCAGAGGGGGTTATTAACCAACTGCCCACGATTAGGTATTTCAGTCCCTGGACCAGGACGGATATGTTCAGGAGGACGGTGGTTGTTTTACTTATTGGCTGTAATTGGGCATTTTGGTCCACTTGATACAAGGGATACATTTGGTGGGTTACTTTAACTTTCTGGTGTGATTGGGCATTTGGCCCACTGGAGCATCAGGGATACGATTTGGGGAGGTACAGTGTGCTGCCCGTGGATCTGCCTGGTGTTGGGGAGTAAGAATGCCCTCGGTCGGGCCATTGGGAGGGGTGGAGGGGATTTACAGCTCGGTTGGCTGCAATCGTGTGCTCCAGGGGCATGGGGACTAGGTTGGGGACTGCATTAGGTGCCAGCAGTTGTGTTTCACCCTGAAATCTAGCAGCTCAGCTGTGGGGTGACCCTCAGAGTTTTTTTTTTTTGCCCAGAGTCATGCAGGCTTGGTTGGGTGTGTGACTACACAGCCTCCACAGCCTGGGTGAATATTGGTCTCTGAGTTCATTTATGGTTCCTCCCATGTCCACTTAACCATGCATTCATTTGCATTGTGCTGTTGTTCAGCCAGTTTTCAGTGCCGTAAGTGTGTTTTACTGAATATTGCAGAATGGCAGAATTTTGTACTTGCAGATGGAGCTCTATTGTGTATGGGTCAACCATCTTGAATATCCTACCCAAAATAGTTCAAAAAAGGTGTTAACCAACTCTAGTGAATGCAGTGCCACCATGGCAGAAGATCCTGTACCACCATAACAAACTGGTATTACTACAGATGTGAGTGGAATACTATTCTTTATGAATCTGACAATGGATGGGTGTACATAGCGGTAGATGCGGTGTTGTGGGGGCAGGTCTTCCTCTGCTAATTTTGGTGGTGGAGTTCAATGTGTCATTAATAACAATGCTCGACAGGGTGTCATGCTGTGATAACGCCACGCCCAGGTGGTTGGGCATGAGGCCGCAGGCCGAAAGTGTGTCCAACAACTGAGGCGTGACGTTATCCCAAATGACACACACCCCTGGAGGGCATTATTGCTATTATACAATGGCTCGTTGTTATACATACAGAAAAAAATTTTAAAGATGTTTTTGTGTGGAAAATATTTTGTTTTTAAGAGCTGACGTAAACAATCAAGCGAAATGATCAGCATGCTCATGGTGATCAGCAGGTTCAGTAAGGTTGAGACTAGATCTGTGATGTTGTACTGATTAACATCACTGGTCCAGCCTAAGACTGACCAGTCAGAGTCCAGGATTTTTTCGCCATTGTATAATGAGTTATAGATAAAATTTAATGTTGTTCTAGTGTTGTAGGTGTCTCAGTGGAATTCAATGGTGTGCTGCTAAATTATCTGTTGTGAATTATGACATGTCCCTAGATTGTATTTAGTTAATATTTATATATGTCATGCCAATGTTTCATTTTTATTATTGCAATAGTTATAAATGTGCATAATAGAATATCTACATGTTTGTTAATGTGTTTTACTAGACCTGCAGGGGTAATATGGTTAATAACACATACATGGCTGCTACATTCAGCTAGAGGGTCATTGAGTGAACAGTGACATTATCGTTGTGTTGGTGTTCTTTTTATTATAATAACTCACATTTTAAAACTATTAAAGGAACAGAGCATCATATAATTAGGTATGCATGTGTAAATTGAACATACATGTAATGTTTTTAGGATGTTTATGTGTCTCAACCATGCATTGCGACAATGTTATAAGTATTGTGATTGTTGGGCAGGCACTACTTGTTCTGCACTGCATACTACCAATTATATATTTGTGAGTAGCTGTTTTGAAAATACGTTATTGAAGAAATTGATGTTTTAAAGAAAACACTTTGACCTTGATATTTCATCTATTAATGTGATCATTTTTTTCTTGTTTCCTTTAATAGAGCCCGGGAAGCTGCTGTTCGGAACATGGGAGGTGAAGCAGGAAGCCTGGCGCCAGTCCACCACGTAAGTGAAATCTGTTGTTGCTATTATCTGCATCCTTGAGAAGTACCATAGGGTTGTCAACATTCTGTGGTGATCAATGCCCTGTTGATAATTACATTGCAGTCCTACTGCATGATAGGGAGTGCACTGTCTATTGGCATACTACTGCAAATGTTAAATTGTTTGGGTGAGCAACAGAGCTTCATTGCTGAGGGAGTACCACTTTATTTTGTTTGTTGTGGTGGGCTAATCACTGTTTACATTACTTACTTTACGTGTGATGGACCTTATAAGGGTGGGAATGCATTGATCACTGCAGATACCCAACCACCCAAAAACACAAACATGGTGGTAGGATATTGTAGTGACCTAAAATGTTGTGTACTGCATATAGTGTACAATTAATGATTTATTAGTTTTTTCTCAATCTGCAAGTTTAAAAGTGTGCCTGTAGTGTCTTGATCCCTTTTCCCAGTAAAAGTGAATAGCTGTGCAGTGTGTCTGTCTTCAGCCTTGCCAGCCTAATGCTTACCTCTACAATGTAGTGCGATGCTGTTCAGTGCACTGCCAGATATGTGTATTTTTTAAAGGTGATCATGAACTGAGGGAATGTTGATAAAACTAATAATAGGTAATAATGGGACTGTTTATGCTCACCCTATGAATATCGTAGACGCTTAAATAACACTATGGAAGTTGTCTCACCATACTTAGAGAATGGGCTTTTATTTCCTGGCATCTGATTGGCTAGTACTTCCCAGGGGAGCATTAACTTTCAATAGATGCCCAGGAAATAAAAAGTACCAGCCCCAGTACCCTCTCACCCACTCAAGTATCCCTCTGCCCATCCAGGTTGCTCATTGGCTAAAAACATCTAAATAAATTTGAAATCACTGCCATTTTTTTTCTGTCACTTAGTGAGAGATATTGGCCCATTAATGACAAGCTGTCTCAAAAAGACACTGCCCCCCACCACACACACACACACACACTCACTCTTCCTGAACAACTTTTGTCAGGCAAATTCATTCGTGCAGAAGTGTATTGATTTTCGATTTCTTTTAAAGACGGTCTGTATTTAAAACACAGGCTAGGATCGCTACCAGCGCATTTCAACACCTTTTCCATCTTACAGTTTTATTGTAGCCCTAACTCCACTAGCACTTGACTTTAAATTAAGGCTACCTCCCCATGTCATTTACCCACCTGCCAAGACTGTGCTCCTGCATTTTTAGGATCGGCAACCACAGCAGCCAACGCTCTTCTGACGGTGCCCTCTCAGCACTGATTCCGTTCCTAAATGACACAGCACTAGCCAACGATTCACTGCTCCTCACTCCCTTCTCTATACCTCTGCCCTCCCGCTCTACTGTTTCCTCCTCAGAAGCTTCACTCTACTTTTGTGGGATTAGTTTGGCCTGACTGGGAAGCTGTAGCATCATGGAACGGTAGCGTGGTGCAGCTCGGAAATGACGTACAGCCTCGGCCGGTAGAAGGCAAAACGGCTGTCCGGACGCATTCGGACTGGCAATTTGTGTCAAGCTCAGCGTCAGCAGGGTCGGAGCTGTGCAAGAGGGGCCGGTGCTGTGCTAGTGGTGGACAAGGAACAGACAAATTTATTAAACATATCTTGCTTGAACTCTCTGTAGTCCTGTGTACGGTGGGGGGTGGTTATGTTAACATGACAACAGCCTCCAAACCCACAACTACAGGACTGCAACTAGGACACATGCGGAGGAACTATTTTATTACAAAAGAAATAAAATAAAAACAGTTTTCACATTAAAACATAAATATATTTTTTCTTTAATAAAATAGTACCATATTATTTTGCGGGATAATGCTCCTCCAGGGTGGGCGGTATTGAGCAATACCAGACCGCCAGAGTATAAGGCCATCCGCCTGCAGTGTCGGGCCCTCATTACGCCCTGGTCGGTCCGGTATTGCCCATTACGGCCTACCCTGTCGGGCATTATTGCTTCTTAAATGCAGTACTATGACAGGTTGCAGTAGTGCAAATTCCACTACATTATACGGTGCGTATTTCTGGGTTGGGTGTTATGAAAGAAGTTGCTGAGTAGTGAATCATTTCAAATATTGAGCCTACATAGATCACATTGCTAAACTAATTCAATGATGCGTGGGTTAGCGACAGACAGTGTCATACTTTCAATGAGCAACTATTCTTTAAAACAGTGTTTTTAATACGTCACTATATGATGCTGTGGCTGTTGAGCGAAATTACTTTTTGGGACAGTGTAAGGAGATGACTGTGAGACTGTATGTGAGTAAAGGTGGTAATATGTCTATTTAAAACATTTGTTTTGAGATGAACGTTATATGCTATCATAGGCGCAAGCCCTTCTGGTGTGCAAAATAGTTGCGCAGGGGTGTGTCCAGGGTGATATTCAAAGGAGTTGTGGTATTGAGGAAGTACTTCGAATATCACCCCATAGCACATCCACTGTGCATGGCGCAGTGTAATTTGCAGCAGCATGTTGAGAAACTGCAGCATTCTACTTGTGGTCGCAAAATCCCGATATTCAAAAGGTAATATGCAAATGTGGTTGTAATTCAGGCAAGACGGGGTGGGGCCATTCTCATCTGATTATGGCCCTATTTGCATCCCATTAGCATGCAGGTGTGGTGATCCCCGAGGACTTGCGCTTGGGTCCTTACCAGGTACAGCCATTGGGGAAGGATGCCCCGTGCAGGCTAATTGCAGGCAAAAGAGTGTAAACCCCCACCACTGGCCCGATTGCAGGCATACTGTTAATACCCTCCCCCCCTCACTAGCCCAGTTGGGGGCAGCAATGTGTCTCCCCGTTCAACACAGACGTGGAGGTCCAGTGGACCAATAAGCACAATCGTGCTATTAAGTAATGAAACACCTCCCTACCTCCTGAATATATCCCTGGTGATCCAGTGGACTGATAAGCCCAATTGCAGGCTTGAGTATTGAAACACCCCCCCACCTCCCGATCATATCCTGAAAATCCCAATTGTGGGATGTAGTTGGCAACCCACCCCAACAAAAGACTTGAGTGTTGGGGGGCAGACATTGCTGCCCATGATTGCCTTGATGAGGAGGTGTAGAGTGCATATCTCTCAAGCATACCACATTGCGAGGAATATTACTCATTTTAATTCACTAAAGCTTCCTGTTTCACATTGTGAGCACTTGTAACACATTCAGTGTTAACATTTTTTTGCAAAATTCTATAGTAAATGATGCTAAATATATCAATTTGATACATTGCAGACTTTATGAACTTAAATGCAAACATTTTAACAGTGTTGTGGGCTTCTAATTTAAAAATTAGATTAAGTGTTCCACGCTTTGCCTATTCTTTCAACATTTTGAGAAGCAATGTAACACATTTGGGGAACAAACAGTTGAGACGTGATGAGATAGAGTGTTGAGGGCAGCCACAGGTGGCAGCTGCTGTGTTGCGTCCTGCAATGCAGCAGCTCACTTGTGGGTGGCCCTCAACTTGATCCTTTTTTTTCTCAAAGTTGTGCAGGTGCAGCTTTGGGGTTGCGCCTGCACAACTCTGCACAGCTCGGCTCGATATCTGGCATGGTTTTGCATCACATCTTATATTAGTGACTTAATTATTTAAAGTAGTGATATGTGTTGAGAGCTTGAAACACGGGTAAAAAGCTGTTTGGTTTAAAAGTATCATTAAACTTATCATGATAGTGTACGTATGAAAAGTATTTTATTATACTGCTACTGCTCAAGGTACTTTTATTTCACTGAATACATGACTACACATTATAGGCAGACATGGGTGAAGTAAAAATTTCACACTTGATGAGGATGTATTTCAATTCTATGGTATAATAGTGTCAATAAGCAAAAGTATATACATACAGAATATTTCTGAGTAGTGAAAGAAAATCTAAGAGTAGCATTCTAATACAGCTAACTATACATTTTTTTATGTTGTGAGCTTATTAGATAATATAGATAGTCAAGTATGACAGAGAGACAATTAGATACTAAATAGTTTAGCATCATACTTAAACTATTATCATAACTTTTAATGAATGCATTTCTGATATTGCATTAGATAAGAAATATTTGAAGTGAAATATTTTAAAGTTGTAATTGTTGAATTTGTGTTATATATTCATCATAACTGTTTTTAATCTTTGTAGGGTGCCGGCGACTGCGAAGGTGCACAGGCCATTGCTGCTGCTACAGACGGCTCACGCGCGAGGTTGTCAGTCTGCGGAAGGAAAATGCTGTGATCCTTGAGAGGCTGGACAAAATCCAGTCTCTCTTGGATGCACAGCAGCAGTCTGTCAACCTTGTGCTTGAGCCGGTCGTAGCAGTGGGTGATGGTGCTGTTGCAAGTAGCAGTGCTTCACCTCCATGGCTACCATCTGTTCCTGCAGCTTCCCTGGGTGAAACTGGCCACCCTTCATAGCGGTCCGGTATCTTCTCCCGAGGGCACAACAGTTTCCACTTCTTTTTGCGCCTCCACATTGAATCCAGTTTCAGCCTGGATTGCCTCAAGCAGTGCATACACCTCTCGCAAGTCTTCAACTAAACTAAAAGAACATTGGAATATATTTTTATATGTTTTTATTAATATAAAGAAAAAAATATTTTTATTGAATTTTTATTTTGTGCATGATGTAATACACACTTTATATGTTTTTTTCGGTGTATGTATATATTATTTTGTAAAAATCTATTTTTGTATTTATAAAAAAAAAATATTTTTGTTTGTTATTTTTTATATTGAAATTATTTTTATAGTAAAAAAAGTTAAACTATACTCTCTTGTGTTTGGTGTGTTATTGCTATTCAAGAGATAAAGTGTGACATTCAAGTCCCAATATTTTTTTGGGCCAATTGTCATAACCATATCATCTTAACATTGGGTATATGTGGTAGTATTGTAATCCCTAATATAAAGATAGTTAATAGAAAGGTTCATACAAATGTTCAAGGGAGTGGAGGAGGCCAGACAGTAAAGAATAGGCCATAGCTGTTTCCAGCCAGTATCTCTTATGTAGTCATGTTAGCTTCCTTCATAAAAATTTCTATCCAGTTGAGTTTTAAAAAGCATCTTTGATTTAGGACAAATAAGTGACAAGGGGAGCTCATTCCAAGGGGCCACCAGTCTCTGTGTGACAAATGCCTTCCTTCCTTCTATTAGTATTATACTTTATGGGCCAGATATTCAAAAGGGTTGCGCCATGTGTAATAGGGTAGTGCCTGCGCAAGTCAAAACTTGCTCCATTCTGCGATATTCAGCAGGAGGCAGTTCCACCACAGAAAACATGCTGAGTAACAGTGCAATGCAAATGAATGCATGCTGAACTGCAGGGGGAGCAACCATGCATTAACTACACAGCCTGATATTCAGCAAGGCTGTGCAGAGTTGTGAAGACGCAACCCGCAACCTGCGCCTGCACAACTTTGAGCCCAAAAAAAATGCTCAAGTCGACGATCACTCAAAGGTGACCTGCTGCATTGCATGACACAACACAGCAGCTGACACCTGTGGCTGGCCCCCAACCCACTCCATGTGCCCCTCGTGCAGCCTGATCGTGGGCAAAAGAGTGACAATCACCAACACCACCCCCCACTGGCCCTATTGTGGGCAACAGCAGAAATGTTCCCCCCCCACAGCCGACCACGGGCTGCTTTAGTTTAAAACAACCCCCGAATACATCCCTGGTGGTTCAGTGGACTGAAAAGCTGATTGCAGGGTGTATCAGTGTAAAATACAACCCCCTCCTGCCGAATATAGCCCTGGTGGTGTAGTGGACTGAAACTCGCTCATGAGGAAGCGGCAAGCTGCCTCGAACATAGTCCCTGGTGGTCTAGTGGACCAAAATCCTGCTCACGGGATGTAAGCAGTAAACCCCTCCGAACATAGCCCTGGTGGTCCAGTGGACCAAACTCCCGCTCTTGGGATGTAAGCAGTAAACCCCCGAACATAGCCCTGGTGGTCCAGTATATGTATTCAGTACAACAAACCTCTCCACCGCTGTTCACATGATTGATGGTACCACCTCAGTTGGTAGTGGAAGCACTCTATGAAATCTCAAGTTACTATAGTAGCATATCCATTTGTTCAGTCCATGAACTAATAGTGTCCATGTCATGTCATATTGTCTTTTAGTTATGCACATTTTTAATTAACATATATGTGTCACAAACAAATGAGTAAGACACTTTAACATAAAACTACTACATGGAAACGAGAATGACAAATTACAATTAATAAAGTAATTAAGACAATGATGTAAATGCAACCACAACAGTTGAAATATTTCTGATACTGGAACATTGTTTTATATGTATGTGCACTATGCTTAGGACTATAAATCATGTAGTATGCTGAATGATACTTGAAAAGACAGGATATTTCATGGCAAAAACTCCGCTTAATGCATTAGTTAGGTTGTTCCACAGTGACAAAAATGAGGAAGCTTGTTAGGTTGAAAACCCTAACTCCAAATTCACCCCCCAGCACCACACACACACACAGACACACACACACATTCAAGTATGGGGGAGGACCGAGTCAACACAACCAATGACAGACATCCAGCAGCAGGTGACAGAAATAACAAACAATTGTCTAAATGTACTACGAGACATCCCCACCCACCTGACCAGGTACTGCATGCTCAGTGGAGATCAACAGCAAAACTGAGGCCATGTACACCAAACGTACACATCCCTGATTGCAGCTGCACACAATGCATCACACTTAGTAGTTGCATGGCCTTACTCTACCGATGCCCTTCTACACCACACCACACATTTGGTGGGCCACCTGAGCAATAGAGTTAAGCAAAACCAAGGAGTTGTACAGGTATAATATCTCTGATTATAACAAGGGTTTGAGAAATGCAGCTTTCTAATTGACTGTAAACATTGTAACAGCCTTATGTTTAGTTTTTATTAACATACATGTAGAGCCTAACCATATGATGAACATGGTTTAATATTGTTTAAAACAGTTTTATTATGATAGCAATAAGCCACCCCAGGTATTATGTTAATGGTCAGTTTATCACTGTCTAGCGACATGTGCACTCGGATATGCCTCATTCAACATTAAACCCCTACAGGGTGATTAACTAGACCATTTAACAGAACTGTTGGTCATGCCTTATTGCTTAATTGTCTTTATGAGTAGATACTCTCTCTCTGCTAGGGCACTGCAGCAGCTTTGCAACACAGTGTCCCACCCAGTTACACCATACACTGTCTGGTTGCTGGAGAATGGCTGTGAATATGAACCTCATGAAGATGAACAGTGTAACTTGATCATTACAGTCATCGAAACCCTAGTGTGATTATAACTGACAGACTCAGTGATAGAGGATAACCCCTGTCCTAGTACATTTACCCCATTATAGAGTTAAATCAATACTAAAGACATTCTGTTTATATCTACACCATACCTACTTGATTCCTGTTGTAGCAGAATTAACATACTTATCACTTTGATAGGATCAGTGACAGAAGTGTGGCAACCCAAACAGTAGGCATACAGCCTGAGTATGAAACAACTGTTAAAAAAATCACACTGTGTCCATAGTGGCATAGATCACCCATTGCAACAATAGCAAATGTATTACTATTTAAATAAGTTAGTCATCACAGATGCAATGAGATTGTCTTTATCAGGTACAACATACTCAGTAAGTGCCTACAGGAAAATCTATCCTATATACATGTCCGATACAGGTATATCATTGTTGGCTCAGTAGTGCTATGATATTTAGAAGTTGCTTGGCCTGATCCATGCAATTACAATCTTTCTTACAAAGAATACTTGCTGCATCTTTTAATATTGAAACACACTGAAGGTCTATGTATGTACATCAGCAGTACATCTTCATCAGTAAGAATGCATGTGATACTGGCAGTACCAATTTCCCGCGTTGAACAGGCAATGCTTTTCCATACGTTTACATCAGCCTCTCTATGTTGAGTAAACCATTGCAGTAAATGTACTACTATGTAAATCACCTACTAAATGTATCACTACTTTTATCTTGTGCATGCTAGTGTCTTGTAGTTAATTTATGTGCTTCTTAATTAATGTATACTCAGTAGTGTTAAAACCTTCTACAACTGTCATCATGCACCTTCAGCATTTATATTGAATAACGGCACAGTACCAGTTGTGGTGTGGTGTGTGGGGATCGTCGGTAAGGCCATGCAACTACTAAGTGTGTACGCTGTGCAGCTGCAATCAGGGATGTATGTTTGGTGTACATGGCCTCAGTTTTGCTGTTGATCTCCACTGAGCATGCAGTACCTGGTCAGGTGGGTGGGATGTCTGTAGTACATTTAGACAATTGTTTGTTATTTCTATCACCTGCTGCTGGATGTCTGTCATTGGTTGTGTTGACTTGGTCCTCCCCATACTTGAATGTGTGTGTGTGTCTGTGTGTGTGTGGTGTTGGGTGAATTCGAGTTGGGTTTTCAACCTAACAGCAACTTCTCAATTTTGTCGCTGTGGAACAACCCTAACTGATGCATTAAACAGAGTTTTTGCCATGATATATATATATATATATATATATATATATATATATATATATTATGGTAGCACGGTAGTGCTACCATAGTTAGGGTTGAGGAGCCATTTACATGTTAAACCCAAAATGTTGCACCTTAATAACTTTGCAACCGTTTGATGGATTTGCCTGAAATTTGGAATACATGATCAAGACTCATATGCCTTGGGATCTGCCAAGATCTGTACTGGTCAGATACATGGCTGCAGAGTTATTAAGCATGATCTGTGCACGCATTTTTGCTTTTTCTGGAATTCTACGGTCATGCCTACAGGTCGCACGGTTTGTGCAACCAGCCCAAAATCTTCAGGGAACATGTGGCCAGGGTCCCCGATGTGCCTTTCAAAGATTTCATGAAAAAATATTAAACTGTTCAAAAGTTATGGCAGTCCGAACTTCTGTTTTTTTCCCATAGGATAACATTACGGCATTCGCCGTGCCTTTGAGGGCCCGCATCTCGAAAATGGTGCGAGAAATGGAGTTTTTGTCAAAAATTATATTCTGGGGCTATGTATAAAACTAGCCAGGAAAGTGATAATACATATGACTTTTACATTTTTTCTATGTCGTGACGTTACTGAGATATAAGCAATTTACTATTACAACTACTGATTTTGTGTTCGAGAGTCATTATTTTGCATACATTCTTTCTACTCACTGTCTTTCTCTATACAGCTTTTGGGGAAAACCAGCCTGTGTGCTTACATTACTCTTACCATTACTGTTTCTGCTTGAGATTCCGTACCCGTTTCACTTACCGTTCACGTTTGTGCCACCATGTGCATTACCCTTTGCGTTTCCATTTGTGGTTGCATTTCCGTTGTTTTTAACATTTCTGTCTACTGTACTGTTCCTCTTTCTGTTTCACTTTGCGTCACCATGTGCATTACAATTTGCGTTTGCGGGCACAATGTTACAATGCGACAAGACATCACCTCTGCGCTCCCGCTTCTGCATTACATTCACTATTTCTCATTATCATTCTCAAAAAGAAGGGAAATTAGAGACAAAAACTCCATTTAATGCATCAGTTAGGGTTGATCCACAGCGACAAAAACGAGGAAATTCGATGTTAGGGTTGAAACCCCCTTTGACCCCTCCAGCCCACCCCCCAACTAGAATTGGGGTGTGCATTGGGGTCATCAGTCCTAACTGTCACCCCATTCTCCTATTGCTCAGCTTATTTCCACATGTGATGGGGTGACACTTCGGGCCGATGACCCCAATGCGCACCCCGATTCCAGTTCCAGTTAGCAGTCACAAAACAGAAAAGGGATCTGGGGGTCATCATATCTGATAACTTAATGGTTGCCAAAAAATATGCCAAGGCAGTGGGGAGAGACAGTGGTATGCTCAGGTGAAATGGAAGAGGTATCACTAACAGAAAAAAATTAAATCATAATGCCACTACATAGGTCATTAGTGAGACCTCATTTGGAATGTTGCATCCCTCATCTCAGAAAGGACATAGACAGGGTTGAGACTGTTCAAGGAAGGGCAAGAAAAAATGGTACAGGGTCTGTACCACATATCATATGAGGAGAGACTACAGGAACTCAATATGTACACCATGGAGGAGAGGAAGGAGAAAGGAGACATGATAGACATCTCCAAGTACCTCAAGGGAATTAATAAGGTATAGGAGGGAAGACTCTTTCAGAACAGAAGCTGCCCTAAAACAACAAAAGGGCATAATGTGAAACTACAAGGGAGTAGACAGAGGGACAGTGTAAAGAAGTACTTTTTCATGGAAAGGGTTGTGGATGCTTGGAATGACCTGCCCCAGGAGGTGGTTGGGGCAAACACAGCTGTGGGTTTAAACAGGCATGGGATAGACATGAGGAAATCCAAGAGAGGGATGGAGAGGCAGCAGCAGTGGAACAGTAGGGTCAGTAGCAGCTAATTAAAGGTAGGCTATACAGGCAGATTGGATGGGCCTAGTGGTCCTTATCAGCCATCAGTTTCTGTGTTTCTAAATCTATAGACATGTGTTTGAATTCCCTCAGCCACTACTTGTGTAATGTGTGACCCTGATGGCTAGCAGCTCAACGCCACCTTTATTTGCTTACATCCATGATTGTTGACATGGCAAAAGACTATCAACTTTTAATACTTGAAAATCCCTTTTTCTTACCTTGGGAATGAAATAAAGCAAAAAGAAAGTCATATATAGTGAGGTTTTGCTTTGCCTAATGGCTCACCAAGTTATTTCAATTGTTGTTAACTGTTACTGCTGCTTTAAGAATTTTAATCTGTGTTGGGTGGAGTATCAGAAAAAGGTTTGTTATTCTAAGACTGAAACAATAGAATGAGAAAAATTGTGAGTTGTCCCATTTACCTAATGGAACATTAGCTGCAAAGCTTGCTTTTGTATAGGACGGTAAGTTTCTGTCAAGGCATGCTTTCAGTCTGAATGGGGCTGACAGTTTAGCAGGTGAGGTGGGCGCCTGAATCACGGTACTATTCGAAATGGTGATGCAATATGGGTGAAAGCTTGAAAGGCGAGGGGGCAGGGAGGGCGACTGAATGTGGTGGGGTGGGCAACCCTAGCAACAGGATGTTGCTATATGCACACATGTGTGGGGGAGCGAGCACATCAAGTGTGACCTGGGAGGGGGTGGAGGGGATGTAAGGGATGGCTCTACTGGTCAGCTGCCAAACTGCACCATGGCATCAGGGGTTGGTCTCCACTTGCAGTGCTTGGGTTCCGGGTTCAGGTCTGGGTCCAGGTGCCACTGTGCTTTTGTTATGCCCAGCCCCTGGAGTTGAGAATTCTTAAGTATGGGGGTGTGGGAGGGAACAGCTCCCCAGGTGGGGATGGGTGGTACAGCCCCCTCCAGAAAGCATGTGTTTTAAGTCCCAGGCACCGTTCTTCCTTGTGCCGAGGATGTCAGGGTGGCGAAATGGTTTTCGCCACCCTGATGTCACGATAATGCAAGTCGCCATTCAGCACTTGCCATTATCACATAGAACCAGCTGGCAGTATAGCATAGAGTTTAGAGTAACAAGTTGCGAATGAGCTTGGTGCATCCAGCAGACCTGTGTTTTATTCCCATAACCTCAACTTGCATACTGTGTGACTCTGAACAAGTCACTTAACTTCTCCAGTGTTCCTAGGTCACTCCTGAAAACAGGCATGTGTGTCTAGTGGGCCTTACCTGATTAACATAGAATAAAATAAATGGAATTTGATTCAATTGTTTGATGAGTCTGAATGACTCTTCAAGTTATATATGTGAATGTGCTTTTGGGGGTGTTGGTAACAGTGATTCATTGCTTGGTGGTCTGGCACACATGCACACATACAAAGACAGTCTTTTCACAGGTTCCAAACAATTATTTTAACGTCTCTTTTCCCAAGAGAAAGCTATGGACGGCCTTACATGCAGCATATGGTACACCAAAACATTACTGAAAAGCAACATCCTTTACTTTGAAATAAAGAAAAAAACTCAAACTTTCAAAAAGAAAAGTGTCCTTATATATAAGTATGTTAGAACTCTGCAGTCATCTTGGGGAAAAATATGTAAATTACACATTAAAGCTATGTTCAGTACAAAGGAAACAGCCACTTTAGTTTTTCCTGTACTGAACATCAACTGGAGCAACTAAACAGCCCAAATGTTTCAAAAAAGCAAAAAAAAGTAGAAAAGCACTAGCATTGAAGGTAGCTATGGGCTAGTTACAGGCCAGAGCTGGCTCCTGTTACAAAACTTTATTTTTCATCTCTTTTCACCAGAAATGGCCATGCAAGGCCTTTCATGCAGCACATGGTACCCCAAACAATTACTCAAAAGCACCAGAACATGCTCTGAAGTACATTAAAAAATCTAACTTTCAAATACAAAGGTGCTTACAGATGAATTTCTTAAACCTCTGCATGCATCTGGGGAAAAGAGATTTAAATTGAACATTTAGAGCTGTGAGAGTGGCCCAGGCTTATGTTCAGTACAAAGGAACCAGCCTTTTTAGTTTCTCCTGTGCTGAACATCGACTGAAACAACCAAATAACTCAAATGTTGCAAAAAAGAAAAAAATGTGAAAATACACTAGCATCGAAAGTAACTATACGCCAGTTACAGGCCAGAGCTAAACCAGGTTACAAAACCTTATTTTACATCTGTTTTCACATGAAAAGGCCATGCAGGGCTTTACATGCAGCACACAGTACACCAAACAATTACTCAAAAGCACCAGAACTTGCTCTGAAATGCAATAAAAAAAATCCAACTTTAAAATACAAAGGTGCTTATAGATGAACTTGTAAAAACTCTGCAGGCATCTGAGGAAAAGAAGTTTAAATTAAGCATTTAAAGATTTGAGATTGGTCCAAGCTTATGTTCAGTACAAAGGAACCAGACTTTTTAGTTTCCTCTGTACTGAACATCAACTGAAACAACCAAAAAACACAAATGTTACAAAAAGTAAAAAATTAAAAGTGAAAATTCACTAGCTTCAAAGATAACTATGGGCCAGTTACAGGCCAGAGCCAGACCAGGTTACAAAACTTTATTTTACATCTCTTTTCACCAGAAAAGGCAATGCAGGGCCTTATACACATCACATGGTACACCAAAAACTTACTCAAAAGCACTTGAACATGCCCGGAAATGCATTAAAAAATTAAACTTTCAAATACAAAGATACTTACAGATAAACTTGAAAGAACTCTACAGACATCTGGGGAAAAGGGATGTAAATTCAGCATTTAAAGCTATGAGATGGCCCAAGCTTATGTTCAGTACAAAGGAAACAGCCCTTTTAGTTTCCCCTGTACTGAACATAGATTGTAACAACTAAACAGCCTAAATGTTCCAAAAAAAAACCCCACAAAATGCAAAAAAAGAACTAGCATTGAAGGCAACTAAGGGCGTGTAATTGGTCAGTCTTGGCCAAGGATACAAAAAAAAATTTACATCTCTTTTCCCCAAAACACCCATGCAGGGCCTTAAGTGAAACATACCGTACACCAAGGAGTTACCACTAGAATTATTGCAGGTGAAAAAAAGCGATGCAGAAAAGTACAGTTGTTGAAATGGCTGGAAGGGATCACCAGAAAACTGATGTGCATTGGAAGATAATGCTGACTGACTGAGTAGCATATGTTCATTACAAAGGAACACTGTGAGGATGACAGAATGTTCTTCGGACAAAAGTATGATCGAAAGAAATCGAGAAATGCGAGTCAAGCCTTTTTAAAGACCTGGTGGATGATAAGACCAGGTGCTGATGTATACTTTCAATTCTCATTTGTCTGGACCACGGCTAGGACAGTTCCTCATGTGAGTAACTATAGGACACTAAGGAGGGATCACTGCAAACTGTAAAAATGAGCAAAAAAGTAAAACTTATACAAAGAAATTAATTTTAAAATAAGAAAGAGGACATGAAAATGCATCATTGCAGAGAGCTGCACTGAAACTGCACAGCTCTGTAATAAATGGATAACACCAGTCCAGCAAGGTGTATAAAGGACACCACATGTTGTGAATATAAGAGGGCAATCCAAAGTGGAAAAAAATGCAAAAATACATTTATTTAACCAAAGCCTCTAAGTAGGGGGATACAATATGTTATCTAGCAATGAATGGAATCAAAGTTTAAGTAAAGCACTGTGTGCATTCAAATAATTACAGCACAATTTGTGATAGGCAGGAATGTCACAAAATGGATGCCAGTTTAAGATAGTGAGAAGGCAGTTGAAGGGCCATAGTAAACAAAATCAAATTTAACAACAGGTCATGTTATGCCCAGTATGTCTTATGATAGATCACTACAAAATGGAGATGGAATAAAAGCAATATAATACTTTCTTTTAAAAAATCACAGGGTAAAATTGTGCATAAGTTATGAATCTCTCCAGTACTGTACACAGATATATATATATATATATATATATATATATACATTTATAAAATGGTGTGGTAAAATCATAAAAATCCCAGTGATACAATTGGCCAAAACACATCACATGACCATGCATTATTTCCCAACGACCGCACACCTTCCACTACGACCGCACGCCTGAACTACTTTCCAGTCCTCAAAACCTTTTCACCAGCAGCAAGACCACTCCACACCTGGTGCAGCTAGACACCCACACTAACACAGATGTGCAACTGACACCCACACCCATTAGTAAATATACCAGTAGTAGCCCCACACTGTAGAAACAGATCTCTTCATCCTACCATTAATGTTTACTGAAAATTTAATGTAAAAATCAAATCCTGCCTGCCATGTTCACAGTGTCACAGTGTACAACCACTTTATTACTGTAACCACTGTGACCACTCTGATTAACATAAACTAACTGTATATATAAACTATAACATACATTGTTTTGTAGTCTTCTTCATTTCTTTAAAAACATGCCTTTCCAGTTACAATACCGCGATCCTGCAGACAGTACTTTCACTTTCAATCAACGGTAAGTACTGACGGGATGCTCATTCAGAAAAGTCAGAAGCTGTTCTGGTAGAAGACGTAGTTGTGTTTGTGGTGAGTTTTATTAGTTTCTGTCGGTTTTCCATAATAGTAGCTCCATATGCGATGCGGAATGGCAACGATAGAGCGAAGAAGTCGGTATTTAGAAGCGTAGACGAGCGAGAGCGAGTGTCACATAGCAACACTCGCCTCCTCGCCTCCATCTACGCTTCTAAAATTACCACTCACCAATCTATCCTCGCTGCTTCCGCATACAATATGGAAGTACTATTAAAGAAAACTGACAGAAACTAATAAAAGGCACTCACTTTCTAATTTTTGCACAGCACATCTTACTTTCACCACGTGAATAGCTTTCACTTAAAATGAGCAATCACTGTCACGCCACATTTGGGCAATTAAAGTGACAGTCCTTACACACATACTTTTTTTGACACCAAAAAGGACTACTAAAAGTTAAATTCATTTAAAATATAGTTTTTCACACCAAAAAGTGTCACATCTGCCAACATAACATTTAATTACCAACTACACAGAAGGACAACTTCCACCCCCCAAAAAAAAATCTATAGCCATTTTATAAGATAGATATACCACTCTGAGGTGTGTGGTCACGCTCTAATATACACACCTTATGCGGTTGGCCTTTCGGCCGCAACCACACCAAGGCAGCAGGATATCAGAGCGCGACCGCACATCTCAGAGTGGTATATCTATTACATGTACAAGAGTGTGTATTGGATACTGGAGAGACAAAGTGTGACATTCATATCCCAAATTGTTTTTACTTAAATCCCATAAGTATATCATTGTTACATTGGGTGCATATGGAGATAATGTAATACCAAATATAAAGATAGTTCATCATCTGGAAGTATAAGAAAATGAGTCTTTAAGTTAGCATATGAATCAGGTAATGTACACAACACGGTTTCCCTTCTGTTGAATTTTCAGTTTAAATTTCTTTTAGTTTTTTTTCAAATTAGTATGGTTATTGAAGCTATAGTATGCAACTTTTCACTATTTTATTCTAAGCATTACCTGATTGTAATTATGCCACAATTTATCTTTGGGCACCACTGCTGTGAAAGGACATGTCAAAGTTTTGCTGCTGATTGTATCCATTTGTTTTTACTGTCCCCTTTTTTTAATCTGCTATGTGAACCTTGGTAGATAAGTTAGGTACCACTGAGTTTCCTAATTGTTCAGTGCAATTTATTCAAAAACAGTTTTTTCATAAGAAGTCATGTATGTAACAGTGACACCACAATAAGTCATGTACATAACAGTGGCACCACATAAAGTCATGTGGTTAGCAGGGACCCAACAAAAGAAACAATGTAAGTGTAACTATCCTACAAAGTCCTACTATAAGAAATACTTAGGTTAATGTAGATAAAGCAACAATAGTTATCATTTACTTTTGAATGCATTTTCACTGGGTGTGTGAACGTTTACCTGCTGATTGCATCTGTTTGTTTTTACAGTTCTTTTTTTCTTAATCAACTATATGAACCTTTGTGTATAAGTTAGACACCACTAAGTTTCCTAATTATTTAGTGCAATTTATTCAAAAACAGTTTTTTCATAAGAAGTCATGTATGTAACAGTGACACCAAAAGTCATGTACTTAACAGTGACACCACATCAAGTCATGTGGTTAACAGGGGCCCAACAAAAGCAACAATATAAGTATAACTATCTGATATAGTCCTGCAACAAGAAACACTTTTGTTAATGTACATAATGCAACCATACTTATGTTTAAACATTTACTTTTGAATGCATTTTCTCCAGAGGTATCAAAGTTTACCTGCTGACCATATTTGTTTGTTTTACAGCTCTTTTTTTCTTATTCAGCAATTTAAACCTTGGATGAAAAGTTAGACACCATTTATTGTCCTAATTATTTGGTGTAATTTATTTAAAAGCTGTTTTTTTCATAAAAATAGTCATGTACATAACAGTGACACCACAACAAGTCATGTATGTAACAGTGAGGGGAATGGAGACACCAACAAAAACACTCAATGGGATGAGAGGAAGTTTCTTGGGCAGGTGTGGGACTTTTAAGACCTTCAAAGTTTCAGCAACAATACAGACAAGAGCTTTTAGTTCTGCAATGGACCACTGGTGTTGTGGAGAATTTTTGGACCCATAGTCTTGTACATAACAAGGGGACGCCAAGGGAGGAGGATCCAAATATTTAATTAAAACATCATGAATATCGCAAAGTAAAGAAAAAAAATTTGAAATGATGTTAAGGAGAGTCAGAGGCACTGCAATTGGGGGGTTTTATTAGAAAAAAAGCTATTTGAAAACCAGGGCTGTACAAGTCCTGAAAGTACTGTAGGGAGACACCATTGGTTCATACATTAACAGGGGAAAAAGGCATATAAAACTACATAAATTATAAATTTAGAAAATAAGAAAGTTTTAAGAAGCACAAGAGCTAACTATGAGATACTAGCATACAACTTTTTTTTCTTTAAAATGTAAATGTTGAGACTGAAATAAGGCATTCTATGAGTGACATGAAACACTGTCACAAAATGGCATCTTTTATAAGGGGGAAATGTGGCACTCCAGATGGGTCCACAGCAAAACAGCAACACAGCTGAGGCTGATGTTATTTACAGTATGTCCTTATTTAGTATAATACTAGGTAGTATTAGAATGGAAACATTTAATTAGTTATTTAGGAAGTTACAGGCCATTATTATAGAGGTGATGCAAGTCTCTCCAGTACTGTACACAGACACACACACACACATATATATATATATATATATATATATATATATATATATATATCAATCAAGGGACCTAGAATATTCTCTTTTGCCATAGTGCATACTAAATATCAATTACAACATGTGGACTTCTACCACTATCTCCAGCTTAGACACTACATTACATCATTCTCCCTTTAGCAGCCCACCACACAATGAGTTATCATATATTATTTCATATTTTACAACCTTCTTCTAAATGGGAGTGCAACCTCACATGATCTCACAACTGTATTGGGTGATGCAGTCTTCATCCGTGATCTCCACAATGGATGCAGCCCAGAAGTAGGAGAAAGAAATGGACAGCCCTATTGATGAGGAGACTTGGACACAAGTGTGCAGCTATTCCTCAAAAGGAACTAGCTCACACCAATGGAGAAAATATGCATGGAGACAACTAACCAGGTTCTTCTGCACTCACATGATCACTGCACACTACCACCCTACATCAAACTCCACCTGTTGGAGGAACTGCAGGGAGCAAAGAGCGACACATTATCATGTTATGTGGGATTGTCCAATAATTAAACCCTACCTCGACAATAGTCAAGCAGAACTACAAGAAATCTTTGACCCCTCCCTCCAGCTTACCTTGCAATTAAACATCTTACTGTAATACCCCTGGGGCAGGAAGGATCCACATGCATGATATCTGCTCAAAATTCTTTTTACACTTGCCAAAACAAAATGTAATTAAACTATGGCTGACCCCAACCATTCATGTGTCAAAATAGAGAATATTAGTTTATCAAATTTACCAAATGGAGAGACTAACATTCTCGCTTAATGGCTGCACTGAAAATTGTATGGATTGGTGGCAGAGATGGCTGGTTCATACCATGAGCAGAGACCACACAATAGTCCTATGAGAACAGACACATAATAGGCAGAGTAGAGGGGTACCAGATCAATATTGCACTACCTGAACAGTGCAGCAATAACTGTGCAGCAGGTAGTGCTAAAGATTGTATAGCAACAGGGGTTGTTTAGCATATGGGAATAACAGCTACCCCTGTCGTTGTATGCTCTAATGGGGGAGTGTTGAAGAGAGTGTCAGTCTGGTGCCTAGTTGAGCCACTCCCATTGTGGAGTGGCTAGGGCACCAGCACCTGGTGGTGTAGGGGACCTGGGGCTGTGGTTCAGTTCCCCACAGGTCCCATAGTGTTGAACTTTTTTTTTTACTGCAACCATGACTTTTCCCTCTCCCAACTTAAACCCCATCCCCAAAGCCCACACCCTCCCCAGAGTTAGTTATTTAAAATCTGGGTTGTGTGGAGGGTGAAGACCCCACATCGGTGGCTGTGGGGGGTGTAGCCCCCCTCAAAAAAAGAGACAGTCCCATTGCTGATAATGGGATGTGCTTTTTTGTTGCATGGTCAGTGTTGTTACCAATGTTGTTTCTGCATGTCGCTGCTTTCGCTGTGGCATTTAGTCATGCATGTTTTTTTTCCATAACATTATGACTCCATGCCAAGCAGAGGGATCCCTGACTGTATTAACATTAAATATAGATCTGGCCCTGGGTGCCACTGCCCATTGGGGCTGCCCCACCCTATACTTTGACCCGAGCCATAACTAGGATGGGGTACTGTTGTAACTAAAATAAATGTAAGCTTACTGATAGGAATAATACTGTTATTAGCTTGAACAGGGTATGCCTTTCTCTCCCCCAAGCTGTAACCAAAGGGGGCAGAGAATAATAATAATAAACTTTATTTATATTGTACCTTTCAAATACCAAGGCGCATTCCAAAAAGATTAAATACAAACAAAGTATACAAACAATAATATAAAAACTGTTAAAAACAAATACAAAACATTAGTCAAAGACATCATATGCCTTATTCCATAAAAAGGATTTAAGAGCTTGTTTAAAGCTCCCCACAGTCATACACTCCCTTATCCGACATGGTAGAGAATTCCAAAGGGTTGGTGCCACAAACATAAAAGCCCGGCCACCAGCTGATTTCAATGTAACCCTAGGAATCTCTAGCAACCTCTCGGCGGCTGAGTGGAGCGACCTCATTGGGAGGTAAGGAGTCAGGAGATCTTTCAGGTAGTCAGGGCCCAGATCATGTAGGGCTTTAAAAGTCAGTAATCTGACTTTGAAGGTCATCCACCACTGAACTGGTAGCCAGTGCAGATCCCGCAGCACTGGAGTAATGTGAGATGTTCTAGGAGTACCTGTAAGTACTCTAGCTGTGGAATTCTGCACCAGCTGAAGGTGGTGGATATCAACCCCCGGAAGCACAAGGTAAAGTGAGTTGCAATAGTCCAGGCATGAAGTCACAAAGGCATGGATCAGAGTTGGCAGATCACTGGGCAGAATGAGGTGCTTGATTCTGGCGATGTTTCTCAGATGATAAAATGAAGATTTTACCACTGCTGACACTTGAGATTGTAAAGTCAGCCCAACATCTAAGATCACCCCCAGATCTCGCACCCATTCAGAGACCGGTAACTCAACATCCCCACAAAACATCCTAGAAGGGGAGCCGGCCACAGGTCCCCCATCTGGTGATCCAGATCCAAAACCAACACCTCGGTCTTCCCAGAATTCAACTTCAACCAACTGGACCTCATCCAATCCTGGATTTCCTCCAGACAGCTATTAAATACTGAGACAGCTCCTTCCTGGTCAGGTGCAAAGGACAGGTACAGTTGGGTATCATCTGCATAACAGAGAAAACCCAACCCCTACCATCTCACAGTGTCTCTGAGGGGAAGCATGTACACCGCAAACAACATGAGGGACAGTATAGAGCCCTGAGGAACCCCACAAAAAAGAGAGAGGGGATCAGAGGAAAAAAACCCTGACACCACCCTCTGAGATTTTCCGGTGAGGTATGATGTGAACCATCTGAGCACAACCCCAGAGAGTCCACAAATACATCTCAGGCACTCCAAAAGAACCCCATGGTCGACAGTGTCAAATGCTGATGATAGATCCAGTAACACCAGAATAGACTGTTTTCTCTGGTCTCTTGCCATCAGGAGATCATTGAGCACCCGAACCAGCACAGTCTCGGTACTATGCCTCTTACAGAAGCCTGATTGTAGAGGTTCATAGATGCTATGGATGGTCAAGTGGTTCTCCAACTGGGCTGCTACCACCTTCTCAATCACCTTCCCTGCAAAGGGGAGGTTTGAGATAGGTCTGTAGTTAGCCAGACATTCTGGGTCCAAAGACGATTTCTTCTGCAAGGGTGTCACCACTGCCTCTTTCAAGGATAGAGGATATTCACCCGAGTCAAGAGAGAACCAGACTATCTGTGCTAGAGCCAGAAGAATAGAATCTCCACACCCTAAGATTAGGGTGTGGGACCTGGATCTAAACTACAGGAAGTAGGACGCAGCCCCTGGACAATCCGCATAACATCCACGATTTCTGGGCGGTCGAAGGTACTCCAGGAAAATAAAGGGATAGTGACCCGATCCTGGGCACCTGCAACTAGCAAAGAAACTGTCAAACAGATGTCTGCCCTAATGTCGGCCACCTTAGCAGCAAAGAACCGAGCAATCTCATCACACTGTGATTGTGACAATGCTCTACAGAGCTGTAGACAGGTTGGGTTGCACAATCTGCATAACACAGTGCCTTAATATGAGGGTCATTTTACATTATTGTACCTTGTCTTAATTGATACCTATGTACAGAGCTATACTAACAGAGGATGATTCATGCTGTGCCTGGAAAAGTTGAATAAATACTATATTTACAAAAAAAAAGGTTTATGTGGTCATCACACACCAAGAATGTGTTAAAAAAAAACTTCATAAGCACAAAGTCACATATGTTTTATTTGTTATATCTGGTGCAGGGACATAATAAAAAAAATCAAGTTTCCCACCATAGAAAGTGAAACAGGAGTGCTCCAAATGCCATAATAACTGGGTATGACATCATACCTGGTCATTACAGCATTTGATCACACTGGTAATCAGTGTGATATAGGGGTACACCAGTTATTATATAATTCATTGCAAAAAACTCCATTTTAATGCAACAGTTAGGGTTGATTCCATACTGACAAAAGTCTGGAAATTCGATGTTAGGGTTACCAACCCTACCACTCCACCCTCCACACACCAACAGGCATCAGGGTGTGTATTGGGGTCATCATGCCTAGCTCTCACCCCATTCCATGTGTAAACAAGCTGAGATGGTACAGTATAGGAGAATGGGGTGAGGAGTTAGATAAACTCTTTAATGCACCCCGATGCTGTTGAATGATGTGGAGGGTGGGGCATGGGAAGGTAAGGCTGGTAACTCCTAACACTGAATTCATAGAGTTTTGTGGGTGTGGAATCAACCCTAACTGCTGAATTAAAATGGAGTTCTTTGCAATGAATTTCCCTTCTTTTTGATAAAGTATAATGTTACTCTGGGCCTTGCGCTCCCACCCACCCATAACTGTAGAGGCATAGCACAGGAGGATCCTGTGCACTCAGTTTAGCAAAATGGTATGCATAGATGAGAGCTCAGGCCCTCTGGGCACTGCACTTCCACCTACCCATAAGAACAGACACATAGCACATGTCTAGAGACATTCCAAGTAACTCTTTTACTGCAAATGTGGCAATATCTCAGAAACCATATCAACTTTGGAAAAAATTCCTTTGCAGCTGTATTTATGGCCTGGCCACCTCCATGCATGCTTAAGGTGTACTAAGCTTAGCTTAGTGAAAAATCTGTATCTCGCACCATTTTTAAGATATAGGCACTGAAAGGTGGAGTAGGTACCACAATGTTATTCTATGGGAAATTCCAAAACTTCAGAGTGCTCTATCTATGGAACAATTGCTAATTGTTTCAGCAAACCATCAAAATGCACATCTGCGGGGCAAGGGCTTGCCACCCTGCAAAGCTTAGCCCCAAAAGTCCAGTTTTTTTTGTTATGAAGTGGCAACGAAACTGTTTTTTGAGGCTGTTTACTCACGGATCTTTTGAAAAAGTTCTGCATACTTTTGCAAAAGAACCACAGACTTTTACAAAAGTACCATTGCTTTACATGCAGGACTTTCACAAAAGTTCTGCGGACTTTAATGAAAGTCCTGCATGTAAACCAATGGTACTTTTGCAATTGTCCGAGGTACGTTCGCAAAAGTTTTCATGGTGCACATATATTTTTCCCATAGGCAATAATTGGAAACAAGCACATTTAATAATTTTTGAACAGATTTATATCTTTTCACAAAACCTTCAAAAGGCACTTCAGTGACCCAGTCCCCACATACCCAAAATATTTCTGACCAGATGGACAAACCGTTTGGGCTGTAGAGTGGAGCAAAGAATTTGCTAAAAAGTGAGGAGTTTTCGCACTTTTTGACACTCTGCAACTCTGCAGCCATAAATCTGATCAGAAAAAAGCTTTCAAGATCCAGAGCTCTATGGTACCAGACCACACATGCAAAACGTCAGGCAAATTGGTCAAATGGTTGCAAAGTTATTAAAGTGTAAAATCTAAGATTTAACATGATTTAACATTAAAGTGCCTACTCAACCCCAACTACAGTGCCGCTACCGTGGCACTATAACATACATACAAACATACACATATATATATATATATATATATATATATATATATATATATATATATATATATATATATATATATATATATATATATATATATATATATATATATATATATATATATATATATATATATATATATATATAATAGGAGACATGATGGGCATAGGGTCATATATATAGTGTCACTCCTGCAGAGTGAGATATCCAAGCTCACGATGCAGGAGTGACAATATTTGCCATAGCACATGATCTGCCCATCATGTATTTGATATATACAATAGGGCCAAGAGTTTCAGAAGTTTTGTTATGCTGTCTTGTGTTCTGTTCTTGTTTATGTGTTTGCTCATTCTATGTGTGAGCTTTTCTGAATGGGCTGGCAGTGTTATAAACTCTGAGAGACACATGAGTGTGTTTTGCAATGCTAAATGAGTTAGTTTTAGGTAGGAGTGAGAAACATACTTTTGTGAAGCTGTATTGTTTAGCAGTCTGGTTGCAGTGAAGCTAAGAGCATCACAGTAATTGTAATGAGCTGAGAGGCAGAGTGTCAGAACAGCTGATACTGTTTTCAGTGGTAATTAAGTAAGCTGCAGGCAGAGTTCAGAGGCGCTCTGTGAAATGGTGCTCTTTAGGATTCTAGCTGCAGTGAAGTTGAGATTGTCACAGTAATTGTAATGGGTGAGAATCAGAGTTTGAGGAACAAGTGAGAGTATGTTTCAGTGGTAGTTGAGTTAACTGCAGGCAGTAGTTTAGACTGTTCTGTGAAGCTGTGCTGTTTGGAATTCTGGCTGCATCCAGCTGAGAGCATCACAGTAATGAGCTGGAAGTTGGAGGGGGGGATTGGTGTGTTTTGTAATGCTGGCTGAGTTAGCTGTAGGCAGCAGTGAGACCTCTCAGGTAGTTCTGCATTTGTGTCTATGGTAACAGCACAGGTGTTTCTTGCATGCTGAGGGGAAAACTGCCTAGGGTGATGATATCAGTGACCTTTTGTGACCTGTGTGTGTAAATGGCTGATATCATCACAGTAGAGCAGAGGGTAAAAATATCACACTGCAGTGGATGATATGCTGTTTTATCTCACTCATTTACCACTCACCCCTATTGTGGATATATATATATATAGAGAGAGAGAGATAGATAGATATATAGATATAGATATAGCTGTATAGATATATACATATATTTTTTTTGATGTTAGGGTTACCAACCCTACCACTCCCCCACCCTCTTCACACCAACAGGTGCCAGGGGCCAGGGTGTGCCTTGGGGTCATTGGCCCTAACTCTCACCCCATTCCATTTGTAAGGAAGCTGAGATGTTACAGTATAGGAGAATGGGGTAAGAGTTAGGACCAATGATCCCAAGGCACACCGCAATGCCTGTTGGTATCTAGAGGGTGGTGGGATGAGGGGTGGTAGGGTTGGTAACCCTAACATCGAATTTCCAGACTTCCGTTGGTGTGAAATCAACCCTAACTGATGCATTAATGTAGTTTTTGCAATAAATTTTCCTTCTTTTTGAGAAAGTGTAATGGTACTCATATTCATACCGTATGTCAGCGTGTGGGCCCTCAGGGCCCTCTGCTCCCACCCACCCATAACTGCACTCCGTGGTTTGCAAAATGGTATCCATAGGTGGAAGCATGGGAGGGCCCTGCACTCCCACTACTGTGTAATGTGGGGCTCTGTGCTACCATTATTGCATAATTGGATCCATATGTGGGGCCCTGCACTCCCATAGATCCATAATTATAGAGACATTGAGCAGCCCTACAGCCATTCCAGGTAACTCTTGTGCTGTAAAAGTTGCAATGTCTTAGTAACCATAGCAACTGTGGAACAAATTCCACTGTAGTTATATTCATGACCTGGCCACCTCCATGCATACTTAGTACACCTAAAGGTGTACCAAGCTGTGCTTAGTGAAAAATCCGTATGTCAAATCATTTTCGAGATATAGGTGCCAAAAAGCACTGTGGCCGCCACAATGTTATCCTACAGAAAAATTCAAAATTTGGGACTGCTGCAACTATGGAACCAGTGTAAATGTTTTCATCAAACCAGCAACAGGTACATCTATGGAAGAAGGGTTTGCCACCCTACAAAATTCAGCCCCAAAGTCTTAACCATTTTCTTCCTATGAAGTGGCAAAGAAACTGGGGTTTCGGGCTGTTTACCTGCAGAACTTTCATGGAAGTCCACGGACCTTCATGAAAGCACCATTGGTTTACATGGGAAAGCTTTTGCAAAAGTACTGCTGTACTTTCGTGAAAGTCCCACCATTTTAGATGTTGGACTTTTGTGAAAGTACCCGCGGTACTTTCACGAAAGTCCACGATACTTTTGCGAAAGTTCCACAGCTAAGGTGGTGGAAAAATTTAAAAATATGTATTTCTGGGCATCCTGGTGAAAACCTAATGCCAGGGTCGTGTTCCTAGGGCCCCGATTAGGTAAACCGAAGTACTGGTGTTTACCTAGGGGCAGTATTTTTTGAACTACAACATTTTTTCTACCTCGCTAACTGAAAGCAAAATGGCAGCAGCATGAAAGTACCAAACCCATTCATGGCAGTACAAAAAGTGCTTTCGAGGGTTTGCATTTGAGGGCTACATATATTTTTGTCCCATAGACTATAATAGGAAAATTTTAACTTTAGTAACTTTTGAATGGATTAATATTTTTTCACCAAACCTTCAAAAGGCACTTCCTTGACCCTATCCCAATATACCCTGAAAAGTTTGGACCAGACGGACAAACTGTTCAGGCTGCAGAGATGAGCAAAGAATTTGCCAAAAAAGTGATGTTTTTCACTTTTTTGGGCACTTCACAGCTCCACAACTGCACATCAGACAGGAACACAACTTGTCTGATCCAGAGATCTATGGCTGTAGACAGCGTATGCTAAATTTCAGGCAAATTGGACGAACAGTTGCAAAGTTATTAGAGTGCAAAATGTGAGGTTTAACATTAAACTGCCTACTCAACCCTAACTATAGCGCCACTACTGTGGCACTATAATATTAGATAGCTAGATGGATAGATAGATAGATAGATAGATAGATAGATAGATAGATAGATAATTTTATTTATAAAGCACCCATTTCCATAGACTCTGGGTGCTGTACAAAACAATTAAATAACAGAATACACATAAGCAGCAGCTCAACACAAATTTAAAATTCTATTCATCCCATTAAAACCAAAATCAACCATTAAAATCCTGCTGGAACAGATATGTTTTTAATGCTTTCTTAAAGGCTTCTACTGAGGGGGCCTCCCTTAAATAAACAGGAAGGGAGTTCCACAGAGTAGGTGCTGCCACCGAAAATGTCCTATCCACAGAATGCCGCAACCTCACTATGGGAACTCCAAGGAGGCCTTCCCCAGCAGAATGGAGTGCCTGGGGTGGATGGTAGGGAGCAAGAAGATCTTGCAGATCAACAGGTCCCCCTTCATGTAGGGATTTATAGGTCAGGAGCCCTACCTTGCAGACAATCCTCCACCTGACTGGCAGCCAGTGCAGTCTGCGGAGGACCGGGGTGATATGATCACTCCATCTTGCCGCAGTCAATAATCTTGCCACCACATTCTGCACCAGCTGCAGCCTGTGGAGGTTGTCCCAGATAAGCCTAGGTACAGGGCATTACAATAGTCCAGCCTCGAAGTGATAAAAGCATGTACAAGAGTGGTCAGATCCTCCAGCTGGATCATGGCTCGGATTTGTGCAATGTTCCTTAGATGATAAGACCCGCTCCTGACAATGGCTGACACCTGAGCATCAAGCATCAAACCATCATCCAGGATCATATCCAAATCCTTCACCTGTCTAGATGGAGTAAGGGAAACACCCCCCAACACAAGGTTGGAGGTAACGCATCACAATGCCCTCCACCCTGATGAACTGGATCCACAACAAATACCTCTGTCTTGTCTGGGTTGAGCTTAAGCCAGTTTTGAGTCATCCAAGCCTGGATCTCATCAAGACAGCTGTTAAATACAGAGTCCGACACCCGGGTATTGGTGCACAGGACAGGTACTGCTGGGTATCATCTGCATAGAAGTGAAAACCCATCCTGTACAGACTGATAATGTCCCCCAGTGGCAGCATGTACCCCGTGAAAAACAAGGGTGACAAGACCAAACCTTGCAGTACCCCACAGCACACAGGCTTTGGGTTAGATGAGGCTAGCCCCATCATCACCCTCTGCACTCTGCCTGTCAGGTATGACCTGAACCAGTTGATGACATTACCAGACAAGCCACACCAAAACCGCTGGTGGTCAAGTAGCACCTCATGGTCCACGGTGTCAAACACTGCAGAGAGGTCCAGGAGGACCAAGATAGTCTGGTGCCTCCTGTCCCTCACCACCAGAAGATCATAAATCACCCTCACCAGGGCGCTCTCTATACTATGCCCCACACAAAACCCAGACTGGTAAGTCTCATAGGTGGAAGAAGAGGCAAGATATCTCTCAAGCTGTATGACCACCACTTTTTCAATAACCTTCCCTAAAAATGGGAGGTTTAAGACTGGCCTGTAATTGCTGAGGCAGTCCAGGTCCAAGGAGAGTTTTTTCAAAAGGGGTCTAACCAAGGCCTCTTTCAAGGCCATTGGGGAGACCCAACTCCTCAAGGAACTCCAGACAACCCCAGCAATCACAGGCCCAACCAGGTCCAAACATCCAACCAACAGTTGGGTCGGACCTGGGTCCAGTTCACACTGGGTTGTCCGCAGCTTCAAGATTATTTTCACCACCTCCTCCACCCCAACCAGCTCAAACTCATCCCAGGCAGAAGGAGTGTTTTGATGCTCTCCTGGCCGGTCCATGCATCCCCTTCAAGAGATACTCGAGGAGACCTCTTCCCTGATAGAGGACACCTTGTTGGCAAAGAATACAGACAGCGCCTAGTACCTAGTGCTCGAACCTGCTCCCCCAACACAGAGACAGGCAGGATGTAATAGCCCATCCACTGTGCAGAAAAGCTGAACCGATCTGTTCCTTGCTGCAGCAATCTCCCTAGACAGATATTCCACCTTCTTATAGGAGATTGCTCCCTGATAGTTGGTATAATGCAACCTCAGGGCCAACCTGTCCTCCAGCAGGCCAGGTCTGCTCCAGGATCTCTCTAACCTCCGCCCCTTGATCTTTAAACTCCTGGTTTTCATTGGTAGTCTGTCTCTCCCCTATACCTGTTTGCTTTTAAATAATATTTCCTGATGTTCAATGGTATACCCTCCTTCACCTGATCCCCACTGGGAGCATTAGTACAATATCTCCCTGTAGCTCCCAGCTCAGCCATGCTAACCCCACAGATGGTGGTCAGCACTTAACCTCTGCTAACCTTCCTGGCCAGAAACCATCTGTTCAGTACATGCCCTATACAGCTATATGCCACTGTACATCAATACAGGACATGTGGACTGAAAATGAAAAGCCTAACATCATATTGTGCAAGCATTTGGACTTAGCTTATTTTCAGCAATATTTTTCTTTTTCTCCCAACTTTTCAAATTTAATTAGTTTTTCACCAAACTAAAGTGACAGTGTTCAGAGCCTTATCATGACCAGAGTAGCAGTGGCACCTGAGTCTCACCCCTAATGGGGTAGACAGAATAACCTAGCAGTTAGAGTTACGAGCCTCGAATGAGCTTGGTACATCCAGCAGACTTTGATTCCCACAACCTCTGTTTGGGTATTGTGTGAACCTGAGCAAGTCACTTAACCGTCCCAGTGCTCCAGGGTATCTCTGAAAACAGGCCTTGGGCCTAGTGGGACTTACATGGTTGCCAAACAATAAAAAAAGGTGTTTGGCACTTGACCACTGAACACCTACTGTATTTTGGCTGGGAGTTATGTGCCATCATTATTTTAGTTGGGAGGCCCGAAAGCTTTCACCAAAGTCTGATGAACGCAGATTTAAATTTAGCAAAGTTAGGAGTCAACATGTTTACCACTGAGTCAGTGTCAGGCTGTGTGAGGTAGCACTTCTTATCCCCAGAAACTAGATGCTGGTGTCAGCCTCCAAGGGCATTACTGGCGAGAGCTGATCATGTGCCAGGCAGTCAGGGAAGTTTCCTACAGAGCCGTAGGGATGGGAGGAATACCACCGAGAAGGCATTTTTTGACCTCTAGAAAATTACACCGATTTATTTTAGAGAAATCCTTCTTTAGAGAAATATCATAGTCTTTTGGATAGGTAGGCTACTCGTGTCCTCAAAGTGGGTCCTTGAAGTGGGGAGAGCATGGCCTGAACAGGAGTGTGTCCACTCTACCTGAGAAGATGTGGGAGCCAGATGAGGCCTCCAGCCATAGAGAGTGAGAGTTAGCCTCTTCTTTGCCAAATCCTCCTTATCATTGTCATGGAGGTTAGAGGATTGGGAGTAACAGGCAATGGTAAGTGGGGCATGTGATCCCAGCTGAGAAATCCAGTGAGTTTTTTGGGAAATGGCCAGAGGCAGAAAAGGCAGTATTCTCTTTATAAAACTGAATAATTCTGCCACATCAGCACTGGAGATGATGATGATGGGCAGTGATGGTTCCACTATTGATGGTGTTGACAAGACAGTACTCAATGATGTAGAAAGAAAGAAAACACTTCCACTGGTCCAACATCATTTTTCTTGATGGTAGGAGAAAAAGATCTGAAATAGCTGGGGGACACCCATGTTACTTTATACAGTTAACACCATGCAGATGTGATGTGCACAAAGGCATATCAGCGTGAGTGGCCCCATCTTGCAATAGCATCCCATTTGGCCCCAACACTGATTTTTTATTTGTTATTTTTATTATTTTAAATTTGTTAACCAGGTAAGGACACTGGGCAGAGCCCTTTTTCAGGTCTGACCCGAAAACAATCAACAATAAAACAAACACATAACTAACAATATAGGGATTACATGCATTGACAGATAACAAGTGACATTTAAATTTAACCTTAAATCCTATTGCTGAATTAATAGATCTAAGAGAAAGAGGCAAATCATTCACAAATGATTAGCAGATGACACAAAAGATCGAAAACCAGAATTTCCCTTGTTAACAATTGTTTTCAAAATAACTCCTTGATATGAATGCAGATTAACCTGAAAATCCATAAATTCCACCAAATCAGATAGTGGGAATACATTCCCAGCATAAATAGCATGATGTGCCAAATTACCAAGTGCATAGGCAAACTTTAATCTGGGAGATAGCCAGCCCAAAGAAGAATACAAGACACAATGATGTGTCAACCAAGGGACACCTAGAACAAATCGACAAATATTATTATAAACCACACTCAAGACCCTACCCTCCCATACCCCCAAATTAAAATATAAAGGAGAAACATAATCAAAGTGCAGCAACAAAGTACCCATAGCAATTGTTTTGCGAGATTCAATTGATAAATAAGCCTTAAATTTATATAACAAACCCAATTTAGAATTAATGGTTCTACTAACAGCTTTAACTTGGGGAAAAAAATCCCAAACTAGGATCCAGAAGAACTCCTAAATGCTTGGATTCATTAACCTGTTCTAATAAATCACCAAATCTATCAAGTATATGTAAACATAGATTCAACCTTAGTCGAGAAGCACTCCCAAAAACCATGCACTTGGTCTTTTTTACGTTCAGAACCATTTGATTTTTCAACAACCAATGATCAAGTGTATCAAAATCTCTCTGCAGCCCTATGTTAACCAGCTCAATGTTCAAACCCTGGTTATATAAAATGAAATCATCCACATAGAGAAGACAATGACTAACTGAAAAAAAGTGAGGGGATTTGATATATGAATATTGAAAATAGCAGGGGGCCATGAATGGACCTATGTGGAACAGCTCTAGAATTGAGCCGTAAATCAGATAGTGAAGGCTCAATAAACACTTGCTGGGATCTACCCTCTAAAAATCTCTTCAGAAATGATATCACTAGGCTGGAAATACCCATTCTTTTTAACTTCGAACAAAGCAAGGCATGATTTATTAAATCAAAGGCCCAGGTCAGGTCCACGAACACCACCACCATAAAAAACCTTACTGTCTAATGTATTATTTATTCTCAAAGAAGATTTGGGAGGTTATCATGACTCCCTCCCTTCCTTGGTTATCCTATAATTCTTATTTATTTTTGTTTCTACAGGAAAGTGGACTAGGACATGTGACCAGTTTTCAGTCATACTATAAGGCAGCAACAGTACACACACCTAAATCACATAAAAGATACAGAAACATGATAATAGTAGTATCTCATCTCACTACTGAAAATTTGTCTGCTTGATGTGTGTATGTGTACTGGTAAAACAAATTGCAAATAAATAAAAACTACACTAAAGATAAGCACATTCAGTAAAATACACCAGTATGAAATATACTATGAATACTTATAATTTGACTAATATCACTTAAATCACAAAGTGCAAAACATGCAGAGAACATACATTAGGTACTGCAATGTTGCTTTTAATATGCAGTTACCATCTGATGTACTTTAATATAACTCTGCTCTTCAAAACAGGTTGTTCCTGGATGCAGGGCAAAAGAAATGTAATGCAGCTGTTGTTACATGGATCATGACTAAAGGGCAAAGAAAGTACAAGAAGTTAAAAAGATATGATATCTCACTGCAATATTCAACCACTTTTCAAAATTTCTAATGATGCCCCATTATATGCTAGATGTTAATCTTGTTTTTGAATGAAAGTTATTTGACAGTGATGACGTGTAGTACAAACATGATTTCTTGCTGGTATGTCTTAGTGTTTGGGTTAAACTGTGTTCAGTTATTGATCCAGGCAAACATGAATTATTTTAGTAAGACAGCTGGCTAGAAAATATGAATGATAAATTAAACTGGAGAATTTTGAAAATCATGGCATCCAGTAATAAACTTGAGTCTGCCCTCCCTGAAATATTAAAATACTTTAGTCAATGCATTAACAGTAAGTCTTATTATTTTCATCTATTTCCTGTTAATCTATTACATGCGGTAATTAGTTGTTCTTGTTTAGGGCTGGCAGTAAAGTATTATAGATCTATTAGTATCATGCTGTTTAGCTGGTATATGACTAAAGTTATTTCAATGGGGTTCAGTGGGTGCATGAATAACAAAGGTACTGAAGTCACTCCACATAAAAAAAAAGAGTCTTCTAATGCTTTTAATACAATGCAGAGTTAGATGTATGCTTGACAGAAACATCAAACTGTCACCAGATAAGGACCACCTGGCCCATCTAGTCTGCCCGTAAGACCTATTGTTTTTTGTGGCCTCTCACCCTATGTGGCCAGTGGCTTTTCCCCCCTCCTTCCCACCTCCAAGGTTACCATATACTTGTTCCAGGCATGTTCAAATCCCTCCATTGTGCTCACTCCTACCACCTCCTGTGGCAGACCATTCCATTTGTCCACCACTCTTTCCATGAAGAAACACTTCCTCACATTTCCCTTTAGCCAACCACCTTCCAATTTCATATCATGCCCTCTCATTCTTGTACTCCTCCTATACTGGAAGATGTTTCTCCCTTGCACCTTGTTTATGCCCTTAAGATATTGGAATGTTTCTAGTATGTCTCCCCAATCCCTCCTCTCCTCCAGTGAGTACATATTGAGGTTCTTTAATCTCTCCTCTCATGTTTTTTGATGCAAGCCCTGTACCATTTTATTCGCCCTTTTCAGGACCACCTCCACCCTGTCAATGTCCTTACAATGGTGCATCCCCCAAAACTACACACAGTACTCTGGGTGAGGCCTCACTAGTATTTTATACAATGAAATCACTACCTCCTGCCATCTGCTAGTGTTACCTCTGCCTATGCACCCCAGCATGCCACTAGCCCTCCCTGCAGCCTTTGTACTCTGCTTAGACACCTTTAGGTCATCTCAAATGATAACCACCAGTTCTCTTTCCTCTTTCTTCCTTGGTGATCATGAGCAGCCCCCCTCCCATCAAGTAGGTCTCCCCAGGGGTTCCCTCAACCCAGGTGCATTATTTTGCACTTCTTTGAATTAAATCTCAGCTGCCATACCTCTGATCATTTTTTCAAGCTTTGCCAGTTCCTCCTTATTCTCTCCACCCTGTTCGGAGTATCCACCCTATTGTAGATTTTGGTGTCATCTGCAAATACACAGACCTTTCCATCCATCCCTTCAGCAATGTCCCTAATGAAGACATTAAACAGGACTGGCCTAAGGACTGATCCATGAGGTACCCCACTGGTCACCCCCCTCACCAGATTGGATCCCATTTACTACCACCCTTTGTCTCCTGTCCGTTAGCCAGTTCCTAACCCAGTTTACCACCTTTTGCCCCATGCCCAGACTACCCATCTTGTTAACCAGCCTTTTCTGTGGGATGGTGTCAAAGGCCTTGCTGAAATCAAGGTAGGTGATATCCACTGCCCCCCCCTTGATTAACTTCCTTCATCACCCAGTCAAAAAAAATCTATCAGATTTGCCTAACATGACCAACCTGCTGTGAATCCATGTTGATTTGGATTCTGAGCCCCATTGGATTCCAAGTGTCTGACTATTTATTCCTTAAGCAGTGCCTCCATGATCTTACCCACTACTGAGGTGAGGCTAATCAACCTACAGTTCCCTGCCTCCTCCCTACTGACGCTTTGTGTAGAGGGACTACCTGTGCCCTCTTCCAGTCCTCTGAAACCACTCATGTGCTGATTGAGTCAGTGAACATGGCTGCCAGAGGCAATGCAAGCTCTCTATGCAGCTCTCTTAATACCCTTGGGTGTATGCCATCTGGCTCCATCGCTTTATGATTCTATGATTCCTAGAGTGAAAACTACCCTTGGCTCAGCAGCAATCAACTTCTCGCTTCCATCACTTTGGAACACTATGCAAGACTCATTAAAATTATCCTCACTTCCAAGCATTTTCACATTCAAAGCTCTATTAATGGATTATCTGAAGGAATCATGCAACTGTTTCAGATGCCAATGACCCCTAAGCTCCAGGTTCCACTCTCAAATCCTACGCCTAAGTATCTCATCCACCCCACATTCCTAACAACAGAAACCTAGGACCTACAAGCTTAGTTCCCTTAATCCAAGATGGGCCTGCCTATTCTCTACCTTTTACCTATTCTGGCCTCTCTTTTGGCTGCCTACTCTTTCACTCTAATTTCTAACCTATTCCTTAATACCGCCTTATTTTTTATCATTTAGGTATGAGCTCTTACTTAGCGGAGACTATATGGGATTGTTGTCTCTTCTCATCTCAGTAAAGCTTATCATTATGTACCTTTGCATGTTAATTATGTTGACCGGTATGTATAGGCCCATATTGACCGGCCCCTTCACAATGTTTTTTTTTTTTTTGCACCGTTGTTCACAGTAATTGTAATCTTATGAAGTGTACTGTATTGTATTAATGCCCAGGACCACCTTGAAAATGAGCTTGCTCAATGGTGTTTATGCCTGGTTAAATAAAGTGATTGATTGATGGACTGATTGATTGATTGATTGATTTATCCACCTTTAGCTTTCTGAGCTCCTCCAGAACTCACTCCACTGTGAATGGATTGGTGTCCACCCCCCCCACTTAGTATTTGTTGCCCATCTGTGGTCCTTTCCCCTTCCCCTTCAGTAAATACTGAACAGAAGCATTTATTCAATACTTCTGCCTTTTCTAGGTCTCCCTCCTTATACTCTCCTTCATCCCCTTTGAGCCTTACAATCCCCCCCAGCTTTTCTTCTTTCACTGTTGTACAGTACCTATAGAATGTCTTGTTCCCTCTCCTCACTGTCTGCTCCAAGCCTTCCTCAGTCCATGCCTTAGTGCTCCTAACAGCCTTCTCTGCTTCCCTTAGACACACTAGGTACACTTCCCTGTCTTCCTCCCATTGGGTCTCCTTATGTATCCTAAAACTCACCCCTTAGCCCTTACTCAGTCTGCCATCTCTTTTGAGAACCATAGTGGCATCCTCCTTCTCTTGCCTTTGCATTCCAACCTGATGTATTGGTTTGTCACTTCTACTATGGCTCCTTTTAGGTTCCCCTCCTACCTCACTCTTCTCCAGGGGTACTTTGATACACCTCTCCATTTCAGTGAAGTCCACCCTTTTGAAATTCAAAACCTTCACCTTTGTGTGACTTGCCTGAGTCCCTGTCCCCATGCTAAACCACACTATGTGGTGGTCGCTGGATCCCAGTTGTCCTTCTACCCAGACTTCTGTGATTCTGTCCCCATTTGTTAACACTAGGTCCAGAATCACCCTGTCTCTAGTGTGATCAAGCACTAGCTGTCTGCGCCCTGCACCCTGTAGGGAGTCTAGGATGTCTCTGCTCCTGGATGATGCAGCTGCCTGGGTTGTCCAATCCATGTCTTGTATACTGAAATCACCCAGCAGTAGAACTTCCCCTTTAGTTGCCATCTCATGAATTTCATCCACTAGCTCCTTGTCCACTTCCTCCCCTTGTGCCGGAGGCCTGTAGATGACTCCTATGCATATTGCTGTGCTATTGCCAGGTTCAAGGGTGACCCACAGTGCCTCATCCTCCCCCTGAGCAAACAGAGGTTGATTTTCTCAGAAGAAGCCAGAAGGAGAAGGAAGGAGACATATTCAATTCAGTGCTTTAGAGTAACTGGTAATTGGTATTTTTCTTTTAAACTTAGATTGTGGGCTTGTAGTGACACTATACTTTCTTTCTTTGTTGTCTTTACTTATAATTGTTTTTGGGCTGTTGAAAATTTAAAACATAGTGGTGGTGTAATTCTGTGCTGTCTTTAATAGCTGCAAATTTTATCTTGGCTTCTCTGACTGTCCTGTAGCTGGGTGAAGGGTGTTAATTGTCTGGCCTCTGACCTCAGCTACGTGATAACTGGAGGTGGGGCTTAGTCAGAGTTAAAGTAGCAAACAGAGGTTGATTTTCTCAGAAGAAGCCAGAAGGAGAAGGAAGGAAACATATTCAATTCAGTGCTTTAGAGTAACTGGTAATTGGTATTTTTCTTTTAAACTTAGATTGTGGGCTTGTAGTGACACTATACTTTCTTTCTTTGTTGTCTTTACTTATAATTGTTTTTGGGCTGTTGAAAATTTAAAACATAGTGGTGGTGTAATTCTGTGCTGTCTTTAATAGCTGCAAATTTTCACCCACCCTCCCTCCCTCCCCCAACTCTTAATTATATGCCCTGATATATCTGATTGACAGGAGCTAAACACAGGGTATAGTAAGAGGTGTGAAGTCGGAGGGGCATAAGGGGGAAGAAGCCCACCCTCAGCAGGACAAGTGTTTTGACTCATTTATTTATTTATTGGTTTCTTTTTCCTTAAAAAAAAAATCGGAGGATCAGTTACAGGATTTTTAGTACTATAAATTAATAAAAAGAGAACTAAGAGAGTTTCAGTAGCAGACAAGTAGTGGAATTGCAGTATAATGTGGGGAGTGGTGCAATGCAATGGCTGTGGGGCAGCCATATTCAGGCAGACCTTCTGGACACTGAGGTGCTGCCCTATCTGTCAGCATCAGTGGCTCAGTAGGTAGCACACTCGCCTCTGAGGCAGGGAGATCAGAGGGCTGTGGGTTCAGTTCCCACATCTGGCACTTGGATTAATATCCCAGTACTGACACTGCAGTGCAGCATGAGAGGGGTGCTGCACTTATGAGGTGCCGTCTTTCGGATGAGACGTTAAATCGAGGTCCCATCTGCCTGGATTGGTGGTAGTTCAGGTGGATGTTAAAGATCCCATGGCACTTGTCGAAAAGAGTAGGGGAATTTCCCCAGTGTCCTGGCCAAATTTCCCTCATTCACTAAAAAAATACCACCAACAGCTTAACCTGGTTCAAGGTCAGTTGGCATTCATCTGTATCCCCCTCCCCCGGGTCGTGCCTGAAAATAGGCAAGATTTGTCTAGTGCATTTACCCGGTCAACAAAAAATAAATAAATAAATCTCTCTGGACTACAGGATGAGGTAACCAGACTCAGAGCAGAAGTAAACTGGGTCAGGACTACCATCACCCCTATCCAGGGACCACCCAGTCCAATGCAGCTGCCTCAAAGGATGCAGAGAACGAGGAGCACTTGGATGACAGTGGGCTCAGGGAGGTTAGAGCAGTCAGGCAGAGGCACATCCCAGATCCTATTCCTCTCAAGAACTCATATGCCACACTGGCAAATGGGGACAACCAAATAAGGAGGTACCCAGAGTGGAAGGAAGGATGTGGAGGTTAGCCAAGGAGGTGACCTCAGTGGGAAAGCAGTGGACCCCAGAGGAGGAGGAAGCAAATCCTGGTGGGACTCCATCATAAGAGGGATCCAGCTAGGAACTCAGGAGGGAGGACAGGAGGTGAAGTGCCTACCAGGTGCCACGGCATGGAGGGATGGAAGGAAGATACTGGGGATCACTGGGAAGGCAAGGCGGAAGGGGTGAGCTGGATGTCATTATCCACCTAGGTACTAATGACTTGGCAAATGGGGAGCCAAAGGAAGTTCAGGAAGAGTTTAGGAAATTGGGGAGGGGTCTCAAGCAAGTAGCTACTTCTGTCAGCTTCTCAGAAGTACTACCTGTGAGAGGCAAGGGAGAGCATAGGAGTGCATGCACCAGGAACTTTAACTCATGGTTGAAGAACTGGTGCTTTGAGGAGGTTTGGATTCATTGGTGACTGGGGACCCACTTGGAGGATGGAGGTTTGTTCAACCTGATGACCGCATCCATCCTGGAGGAATCAAGCACTCAATGATAAGTTTAAATGCTACATTGACAAGCATTTAAACTAGCAAAGGGGGGTGGCATGCCAGCAAGAAGAATACCTCCTTGCTCACCCCCCACAGCTAGCAGTAGAACCAGTGAACCAGAGGACTGGCTATCTCTGCAAAGCAGTGTGCAAAAGATGGAGATTAGTGTCCAAAAGGTGGATAAGCAGAAAGGGCAAAATTCAGCAAGGCAGACAGCAAGAGAACCAGGATAAATGACAACCAAGGAAGGGCTGGAGTAGAACAGTGAAGCAGGCTAGGGAGGTCAAATCATGGAAAGCCATGTGTGCAAATGCCAGGAGCCTTAGCAACAAGATGGAAGATCTGAGGCTGTCATGGTACAGTCAGACCTGGACATTGTGGCCATCACTGAAACCTGGTGTAATGATAACCATGACTGGGATGGCCATACCTGGCTACAACATATTCAGAAGAGACAGAGGAGGCAGGAAGGGAGGAGGAGTGGCACTGTATGTGAAAAATGACATAAGGGCCACAGAGATCCAGGAGGAACAAAATGGGGGAGAGATACTGTGGGTTAAGCTGGAAAGGATAATGAGGCTAGCCATCTGCACAGGTGTGGTCTATAGACCACTAGCCCAGGAGGAAGAAACAGATAGGGAGCTGATGCTAGCCATCCAAAGGATGGCAGACAAGGGTGAGGTAGTACTGGTTGGAGACTTCAATATTCCAGACGTGGACTGGAGCATCCCAGCAACAGCATCAACTAGGAGCAGATTTATCCTGGACTCCCTTCAGGGTGCCTTCCTCAAGCAACTGGTCATGGAACCAACTCGGCAGAAGGCAATACTGGACCTTCTGCTCACAAACAGGGACAGTGTGATGGGGTAACAGTGGGGGAGCACCTGGGTAACAGTGACCACCAGTCATTGTGGTTTGAAATCACAGAAAGAGCAGAACCAAACCACACAAAAACACGTATCCTGGATTTTAGGGGGGCAGACTTTGGGAAAATGGGAGATACTTGAAAGAGGCATTAAGGGAATGAGACAGGAATCAGGGGTTGAGAAACAGTGGCAGTATTTAAAATGGGGATTATAAGAACAACAGAATTATGCATTAAGCAGGTTAGCAAGAGGAAAAGGAAGAGGAGACCATTATGGTTTTCCAAAGAGGTAGCAGAAAGTGAAAGCCAAAAGATTGCATTCAGGCAATACAAAGAGACACAGGCAGAAGGGGATAAGGAGAAGTACCAGGAGAAACAAAGGAGGCAGGGAAGTCAGTAGAGAAGCCAAAGCTCAGACAGAAGACACATTGCAAAATCAGTGGTTAAAGGGGACAAAACCTTTACAGGTACATAAGTGAAAAAGAAAGACAAAGGGAGGGATAGTGAGACTGAAGGGGAGGATGGGAGTCGCTGTGGAGGATGACAACAGTAAAACTGACATATTGAACAGGTATTTCTGCTCAGTCTTTACTGAGGAAGAGGGGGTAATGGGTGAAGGGAGTACAAGGTGAGAATGGTGCAGAAATGGACACAAGTCCCTTTACACGAAAGGGTCCTGAAGGAACTGGAAGTAATAAGAGTTGACAAAGCAATGGGGCCAGATGGGTGCGCCCAGGGTCCTTAAAGAACTAAGAGAGGTGGTGGCCGAACCCTCTGGCTATCCTGTTTAGCCAATCACTGGAAATAGGAGGTACCCAAAGACTGGAGGACAGCAGATGTAGTCCCTTATACAAAAGTGGGAACAAAGAGGAAGCAGGGAACTACAGACCAGTCAGCCTCACCTCGTAGTGGGAAAGATCCATGGAAGCACTACATGAAGGAGAGATTGGTGGAACATCTGGTTGTCAATGGACTACAGGACCCAAGGCAGCATGGTTTCACCAGGGGGAGGTCATGTCAGACCAACCTCATTGAATTTTTTGACTGGGTGACTAGGGAGGTGGATCAGGGGAGGGCAGTGGACATGGCCTATCTGGACTTCAGCAAGGCCTTTGACACTGTGCCACATAGAAGACTATTACACAAACTAGGGAATATGGGTGTGGGCAGGACAGTAGTGTGGTGGGTAGGTAACTGGCTGGGTGGCAGGACACACAGGGTGGTGGTAAATGGCTGTCACTCCACAGAGGGAAGAGTGACCAGTGGGGTACCACAGGGATCAGTGCTGGGACTGGTCCTATTCAACATCTTCATCAGTGACATTGCGCAGGATCTAGAAGGCAGAATTTCACTGTTCGCTGATGACACAAAGCTCTGTAACAGAGTAGACACACCAGAGGGTGTAGACAGAATGAGAAGGGACCTGCAGAAACTTGAAGAATGGTCAAGGGTTTGGCAGTTGAAATTCAATGCAAAGATTTGCAAGATAATGCATATGGGGCACAAAAACCCTGGCACAATATATCAGTTGGGGTGAGGATAGCATGCACCAAGCAGGAAAGGGATCTTGGGGTTGTCATCTCTGATGACCTCAAGGTAGGCAAACAGTGTGACAAGGCAGCAGGTAAAGCACATAGGATGCTGGGATGTATAGGCAGGGGCATCACCAGCAGGAAAAAGGAGGTCATAATTCGCTATACAAGACACTAGTGAGGCCCCACCTGGAGTACAGTGTACAGTTCTGAGACCATACCTACATAAGGACATAGACAGAGTAGAGAAGGTTCAGAGGAGGGCAACAAAGATGGTGCATGGATTGCATCACAAGTCCTATGAAGACAGGTTGAAGGAACTGAACATGTACTCCCTGGAGGAGAGGAGGGAGAGAGGGGATATGATAGAGACATACAAGTATCTTACAGGGAGAAACAGGGTGCAGGAAAACACTATTTTTAAGCGAAAAAGATGTTCCAGGACTAGAGGGCTTGGGATGAAGTTGGAGGGAGGACGATTCACAGGAAACATGAGAAAGAATTTCTTCACAGTGGACAAGTGGAACACCCTGCCAGAGGAAGTGGTGGGGGCTGAAACAATCACGGGATTTAAGAATGCATGGGATAGACATAAAGGAATTCTAGAGGTCAGGGGTAAGGAGAAACATACTTCTAGGAAAACAAACTGAACTTACAAGCTCAAATGGGCAGACTGGGTGGGACATAGGCCCTTATCTGCTGACACTGTCTATGTATCTATGTATCTATGTCTACCCTTCCCCTCTGTTGCCTTAATCTTTTCTCTGACATGCAGGGCCTTCTCCCTTTTTACCCCCCATCCCTCCTATACAGAGCATAGCTCAGTACATTTATGTCCCACACATGACTTTCAGTGTACCGTGTCTCTGTTATTGCTGCTATGTCCAGGTCTGCCTTCACAAACAAGATCTCCAGGTCTGGGATTTTATTTCACAGACTGCGGGCATTAGTTACCATGGCCTTCCATGTTCTGTGGCCCATCTTCCCTCTGCTCCTGTTTTTGCTGTCCTTCTTCTTCCTCCCACATAGAAACATAGAATTTGATGGCAGATAAGAACCGCTTGGCCCTCCTAGTTTGCCCATTTCCCTACCTAATGCATAGGCTGCAGATCCTAGTTAACCAACAGCCTACTTCCTCCTACCCCCCACTATAATTGCCTTATGTCTGTCCCATGCATTCTTTAATTCCTCCACTGTTTTAGAGTCCACTACCTCTCTCAGGAAGGCTGTTTCATGTATCCACAACCCTCTTCATTTAAAAATACTTCCTCACATTACCTTTGAGCCGTCCCCCCTCTGTCTTCAAATTGTACCCCCTTGTTCTTTCACATCTTTTTTTCTGAAAGGTGCTACCATCTTGGACTCTGTTGATTCCCTTGATGTACTTGAAAGTTTCTATCATGTCCCCGCTCTCCCTCCTCTCCTCGAGTGTATACATATTAAGCTTCTTTAATCTCTCTTCATATGTCTTCTGGTGCAGACTCTGCACCATTTTGGTTGCCCTCCTCTGGACAGCCTGCATCCTGTCTATGTCCTTGTGGAGATGGAGTCTCCAGATCTGGATGCAGAACTCCAGATGGGGTCTCACCAACTGTCTGTACAAAGGGATAACAACTTCCTGTTTTCTACTGGTGATGCCTCTCCCTATGCATCCCAGTATCCCACCAGCTCTTCTTACTGCCTTCTCACATTGCTTGCCCACCTTAAGGTCATCTGATATGACTACCCCCAGGTCCCTTTCCATTTCTGTAGTTGTTATTATCTCACCCCCATTGTGTACTCTTCCCCTGGAATTTTGTTTCCCAGGTGTATTACCTTGTAATTCTTTGCATTGAATCTAAGCTGCCATATATTTGACCATTCCTCCAACCTTGCCAAGTCCCTTTGTATCCTCTCCACCCTACCTTCTGTATCAACCCTGTTGCAGATCTTTGTGTCATCTGCAAAGAGACATACGTTTCCTTCCATTTCCTCTGCAATGTCACTTATAAAGACATTAAAGAGGACCGGTCCCAGTACTAAACCCTGTGGTACCCCACTAGTAACCCCCCCTTTCTTCAGAGTAAACTCCGTTTACTATTACCCTCTGTATCTTGTTGTCCAGCCAATTTTCAACCCACGCTACCACCTTGGGACCCACTCCAAGGCTGTCTAACTTGTATATTAATCTTTTGTGTGGGACTGTGTCAAATGCCATGCTAAAGTCTAGGTAGGACATGTCCACTGCCCCTCCTTGTCTACCACATTGGTCACCCAGTCAAAGAAATATATTAGATTCATCTGACATGACATTCCCACTGTGAATCCATGCTGCCTTGGGTCCTGTGCCCAACTGGCCTCTAGGAACTCAACAATTCTTTCCTTTAGAAGTGGTTCCATCATTTTCCCTACCACTGAGGTCAAACTAACAGGTCTGTGGTTTCCTGTCTTTGTCTTGCTCCAAGTTTTGTGAAGGGGGATCACGTCTGCCCTCCTCCAGTCCTCCAGTACTGCACCATCCTCCCATCATCTGTTAAAAAGGGAGGTCAGTGGTGTCACTAATTCTACCCTTAGTTCTTTTAGAATTCTTGGGTGAATCCCATCAGGCCCCATTGCTTTGTCCACCTTCAGTTTTAAGAGTTCTTTCAGGACCTTTTCTTCTGGGAATGGAGTGGTATTGACCTCCCTATCCAGAGTGCTTCTATTTTTTGATTTAGGTACCTCCCCCTCCTCTTCTTTTGTGAATACTGTGCAGAAGTATTCATTCAGTATCCCTGCTTTTTCACTGTCCTCCTCTGCCCACCCTCCTTTCCCTTTAGTAAGCCTCACTATCCCTTCCTTCATCTTTCTTCGCTCCCTAATGTACCTATAAAAGGTTTTATTCCCCCTTCTTAACTGAGTTGGCTACCTTTTCCTCAAGTTTGGGCTTTTGCTATTCTGACTGCCTTCCTCACTTCCTTCTGCATTAACTGGTACAGTTGTCTGTCCTGCTCCTTCTGTGTTTCCTTATACTTCCTGAATGCTACCTTTTTCTCCTTAACCTTCCCCACCATCTCTTTTGAGAACCATAGTGTTTTTTTTCCTTTGTTTTGCTTTGTTGATTTGCTTCACACAAAGACTTGTTGCTTCTGTGATGGCTGTTTTGATTTTTTCCCATTGTTCCTCCACCCCTCCTTCTTGCCAATTTGCTAGCACTTTTCTGAGGCACTCTCCCATTTTCCCAAAGTCAGCCCTTCTAAAGTCCAACACTCTTGCTTTTGTATGGCTTGACTCTATGGCTGTGTTTATTGTGAACCACCACAATTATCTTTCTTCTGTGTCCTTGATTTCTCTGCTTCTCCCTTTCTGCTTGTTTCAGCTGTCCCTATCATCAACTCCTTTTCCTGCATCTCAGTTCTGGTTGCTGTATCTTGTGTGGGTGGGCTGCTTGAGTTACCCTGCTCCCATTTGCCCCCCAGCTAGTTTAAACATCCATCAGTGAAGCATTTAAACTGTTTATTGAGGACTGCTTTCCCCTTCCTGGACAGATACAGACCATTGCCTGTGTACAGGGCTACATCATTCCAGATGGATCCCCAGTCCCCAATGAAGCCACACCCCTTCTCACTGCACCAAGCCTTCAACCATGCATTAAAGGTACTTATGCAGAGATTCCTATCCCCCCACTACCGTGGACCAGCAGTACCTCTGAAAAGGTCATGGAGCTACCTTCCTCAGGCACCCTCCCAACTCTCTGAAGTCCTCCTTCACCTATTCTAAGCTTGTCCTGCTGTTGAATAGGTAATTTTTTCCCAGGTGGACAATGACCTCTAGCCCTCCCCTCCTTGCTACTGCTTCAGCGATCCCCTGAATCAGCTCACCCTCCCTCTGAACTGTGCCTCAAGGTAGGTACTTGACCTCCAAGTCCTCCCTGCTATCCTTTCCAAGATTCAATCCTTAGACAATTGAATCCCCCACAAGGAGTAACTTCTTTCTCCTCTGGAGTCCTCCTCCCCCTGCCCTTGGGTATCCCCCTTGGAGGAACCCCACCTTCCCCATGGTCTCAGCCTCAGGTTTCCTTTCAAGATTCTACCACTACTCCAGAACAGGTTAGGAGTTCTTAAACTTGACTGGATGGGGGATTTGATTTAGCCCCCCTTGACCCTCCCTGAGCCCACTGCAGCCCACCCTGCCCTCTGGCTGGGCATCCACCTTGGCTGTGGGCATGATGGTCACTAGGTGGAGGAAAATGCCTCCAGCACTCCTGCTAGCTTGGCCTGGAGTCTGGCAACCTGTACCCTCAACCCAGAGAGGTGCCTGCATATGGAGCAGCACTGCAGTTCCCAGAATGTTCTTCTGAAGACTCAGCACTACATCAGCTGCACTGCACCACTACCTGCATTTCCATTTACTGTTCTTCTATTGCCCCTCTTTCATTCCTTGGTAAGCTCTATTTTATTTTTTCCCTCTCACTCCCTCTCACTTCCCCTTTTCTTCTCTTGTTTCAGTCTCATTCTCACCCCCAGTCTTATCTATGTTACTGTCCCCTTTAACTGCACCTAGTGCAAGTCCCCTATGCTTCCTGTGTGAGGCCTATAAAGGTATACAACCCCGGGGGAGGGGGATGGGGAGGGGGTTGGGTCCTGCCCTATGTCCTGCAAAAAATAATCAGATGTAACTCCATATTTCTGTGGCTGCTGTCCGTCTCCTGGGTTCTGTCATCCGTACCTGTATAAATTTATCAAAAGCTAAAAACAAACAAAGAAGTGAAGTACATCAATTCCAACAAAAATGCCTTCAGCCCTGCAAAAGAAAACAACAGAACAGGACCATAAGCATTTAAATCCTGTTTAAAAGCACCCCACCTTTGCAAATGCAGCCTCAGTCACCCATGCACAATGGAATGTATTTTTGCTGCAAACAAGCCCTTTCCCTGTAAAATCAAACCTCCATACACTACTCCCAATATCAAGCCTTTCTTCTGTACCCAAGTCGGATGATTGTGTTCCAACTCACTCCCTCTCCTGTCCCTGTGGAGAAAAGCTGCGTTACTTCACTTACTGCTCCAGGGGCAGTTTAAATACCTCTGGTTCCTTTATCTGCCTTGGTGCCCTTTTCTTCTGATTGCTATTGGCTCATGTTCAGCTCCAGAGACTTGAAGGGGCTCCTCATTGTTCCTTAGGGCCTGCAAAAAATAATCAGATGCAATTCCATTGCCATCCGTCTTCCAGTGCTGCCATCCATATCTGTATCAATTTATCAAAAGCCGAAAACAAACATAGACACAATGTATATCAATTCCAACAAAAACACCCTCAGCCCTGCAAAAGAAGAGAACACAACAGGACCATAAACATTTAAATCCTGTTTGAAAAGCACACCACCCTTGCAAATGCAGTCTCAGTCACCCATGCACAATGGAGCATATTTTTGCTGCAAACAAGCCCTTTCTCCATAAAAAAGTAAACCTCCATACACTACTCCCAATATTAAGCCTTTCTTCTGTACCTCATTTGGACAATCATGTCCTGACTCACCCCCTCTCCTGTCCCTGTGGAGAAAAGTTGCATGACCCATATCCTGTGTTCGGTACTCTTCTACAAATGAGGGAGTTGTGTCAGGTGACTGCTAATGGCTTGGAACCTGGGAGCCTATTGTTAGAATCTGCAAGGGGAATTTTCAAAAATAGGTATTTAAGTGTGTCCTGCTAAGGGCTTCAGGGTTTAATAGTAAAAACATTGTATCATAGAGTACACAGGAATATTACTGTGTGACTGACTAGAATGTATGTTGAGGTAGACATTTTGCTTTGTTTTAGCTTGTTTTCAATTTTGTTCAAACTAACCTAGTCATTGTCAGCTGCAAGCAGCACCCTTAAAAATAGTATACTATAGAAGTCATTCATTAATTGAATCCCCAGTTAATTCCTATTAGCTAGCATATACAGTGCTTTTCTAAGAAGATGATTTCATAGCAGTTCTTAAACAATATCTTACAGGGGTATTGCTGGAGTTTTGCTATGTATGAACTCATGATTAATATCCAGTCCACTTGTATTTATTTATTTATTTAACAAAACCGAAAGACCTTTGAGCCAAGGGCTCTTTTACAGAGGTTCCGCATCAAGTCACAAGAATAGCAAATTACGATGGTTTCAGTAAGTAGTACAACATAAGGAAAGTAATACATAAACAAAAGAACAGTATGGCAAGATAAATATTGTGTCAAGTACAGCAAGTGGCCATGTCTGAAGAGGGGTGAAAGGACTTACAAGGATAGAAAGTACAGCGGGTGAATTGGGAGGTGGAAGGAGCAAAAAAAGAGCAAGGAGGGGGATTCCACAATGAAGCTTGAGCAGGAAAGACCTACAGGGAGGAGGGTAGAGGGAGAGAATAAGGTGAGGAAACAGAGGAGAGGGGGGAAGTGGGAATGGAGTGGTGAGGGAAGGGGGATAAGGTAGGATGAAAAGAGGGCAGGAATGGGAAAGGGATAAGGGAGGAAATGCTTTGAGTGGAATAGTGCAGCAGCAGCATTGAGTGGCAAATGATAAAAGAGGGAGGTCCCAGTGCACTTAGCTGTCAGCAGAGATAAGGTATAGCAGTCGCAAGATGCTCTGGAAACTAGGAATTGATGCAGCTTCTGCTTAAATGGTCCCAAGATTGCAGTCATAGCAATCTCAGGAGGAAGGGAATTAAATAAATTAGCAGCTCTAACTGCGATGGATCGCTGTCAGAGTGAGGTTCGACAGTGAGGGACAGTAAAAGTTTGGCTCACAGAACTTTATGTGCTCCGAGTGCCCTGGAAGGGAATGAAAAACAGAAGGAAACCTGGTGGCAGGAGACCAAGAGCTGCCTTCTTAGCCAGAAGGCAGGCTTGATATTCAATGCGAGCCTGGAGTTGAAGCCAGTTTGCTTGTTCATAAAGGTCACAAGTGTGAGAATGATATGCTGCACCAGTTAGTAGACGGCATGCCTTATTCAGAGCTGTGGTGAGCCGACGTAGGGTTGTGTCTATGGTGGAACCATAAATGACCAAACCATAGTCAATAATAGACACAAATGAACTTTGGATAGCCAATCTGAGGGCTTCAGTAGTAAGGCTGTGTTTATGACTGTGTAGAAGGCCTAGGCAATTGTTAACTACCTTAGCAACATTCTCAACATGGTTGGAGTAGGAAAGCATACTATCCAGAGTAACTCCTAGGTATTTAAAAGATTGAGTCTGATCAAAGATAACACCTGCACTGTTTTTAATCACCAATTGTTTGGCTTTGTGCTTGCTGTAGGTACCATGAAAGAGCATGACCTTAGTTTTTTTGCAGTTAAGCACCAACTTATGAGAGATGAACTAGGACTTAGCTTCAGTAAAACTTTTGTGAAGTTGGGCCTGAAGGAGGGTAGGGTCAGCAGGCTTTGAGAAAATGACCGCATCATCTGCATAGAGGAGTACTGGTTTGGAACAGGATGCCAGAAGATTATTGAGGAAGGTGCTAAATAGAAGGGGTCCCAGTATCGATCCTTGAGGAACCCCAGAGCAGACAGGCAGTTTAGGATAAAGGGCAGACCCTATTCTCACCTGCTGTGTGCGGTTTGCTAGATAGCTGGTGAACTACTTTAGGGCTCCTGAAGATATACCAAGCCTAGCAAGTTGATATATCAGCAAATTGAGATTGACCATGTCAAATGCTTTAGACAGGTCAATAAAGTTTACACCAACAAGTTGACCTGGATCAAGAGTATGGTGAATGAAACCTGTGAATTCCAGTAAGGCTGTAGATGTGCTGTGCCCTTTCCAAAAGCCATGTTGTTGGACACATTGTAGGTTGTATTTTTCTAGGTACTCCACAAACTGGTCAGCAACAATCCTTTCAAGTGCTTTGGACAGTGGGGTAAGAAAAGATATTGGCCTATAATTCCCAGGTAGTAATCTGTCCCCACTCTTAAAAACTGGTGTAACCAGAGTAGATTTCCAGATCTGGGAGAATTGTGAAAGTATGAGGGAACGATTAAGAACTTGATGAGGGGGGGATAGGACTTCATCTAGAGTTAGGGTAAGAAGTTTTAGGTCAAGGGAATCACTGCTTCTCCTAGTTCCTCCTAGAACTTTATGTAGGTTGGTCTTGGTCTCACTTTCCGAGATAGCTTTGAAGTAGAAACATGGGCGGGGAGAGGCCTCTTCTGATTTGGTGGCCATAAGAGCTGTGCTGGGTGGTTCAAAGAAATTTGGGGGCAGAGTTTGGTTAAGGTCTGTGAAGGATGAATTAAATGTGTTAGCAATTAACACTGGGTCATGGGTGATAGACCCATCAACATTTAACATAGTTGGAGCCTGTTTGGATGCTTTCCCAGTGATTTCTGAGAGGTTTTCCGAGAATTTTTTCCCATCAGTCCAGGTCTTTTCAAGGATGTCCTTATAATAACGTGCTTTGTGCTCATGGATAGCCTTAGTACATGCATTTCTGGCCATTTTATAGGCCTGTATGTCAGGTTGACTGCCAGAGGTCCTGTTCCTATGCCAAAGGTGGTCACAATCTTTCATTTGAGCCAGAAGGCTAAAAGAGATCCAGGGATTATCAAGTCCCCTGATCCTACATGTCCTAAAAGGGGCATGGATGTCACAGGCTTCACTGAAATGTTCAATGAAGTATTGTAGAGCAGAGTCAATATCAGGTGCAGTTTCAATGTAAGACCAGTCTTGTTGTCAGAGGAGAGACTTTAGTGGCTGCAGGTGGCCACAGAAGAGCACTCTACTTGTGATTGTTCTGGCAGGGGGCTTGATAAATTTGTTTGACCAATAACACTTGGTAGGAGAGTGATCACTAATAGTGTCAAGCAATACTTCAGAATGGGAGATATGTGTTGGACAATTCATTAGGACCCAGTCCAGAAGTGTGCTAATCCCAGTCTTATAGTTTATTTGAGTTGCAGTTGTTATTAACTGGGTAAAGTTCAGGCCTGTTAACTCTTCCCTGTGCCTTCTGGCACCTGACAAAAGCCAGTTGACATTAAAGTCACCTAACAGGATGGTTTCTGTGTCTTGTTTTAGACTCATGATGCAGTTCATTAGGGGTTTTAAGCCCTGTTCGGCAAGGTCTGGGGAATATAGACTTAGCCAATGATGAGGACCTTGTTGTGTGCACTGAGCATAAACTTAACAGCAAGGATCTGAATATCCATAGCTGGTTCTGGGAGAGAAAGTGGGTTGGCCAGTAATGACTCCTTTAGGTATATAGCACAGCCACCTCCTCTTCTAGATAGTCTGCCCTGTCTGAAATGTGAGTAGCCTGGTAGAATGATGGCCAAGTCATGGTAGATGGTGACAGCCATGTTTCAACGACTGACAGGATATTGGGATTGTGTACTACAACCCAAGCAGTGAGGGCATCAAATTTTTTTAACAGACTGCAGATGTTTGTACTGGCCAAGACAAGGGTACCCTGTTTTTTGCTGCCATTGACTCCATATGAAGGAGGGCCTGGATTAGGGTGTCCACTCCCAGAAATAAGGAGAAGAAGAAGAAATGAGTGTTTCAGGAGTTGTTTTAGTAAATAGATTGTAAGGGGATGAGAATTCCTCTTTAGACATATTTTAACAGGGCCCATAGGACCGGAGAGACTTTTAAGTAGCATAACAACAGTGGGATCAATTGAGGACAGACAACTTCCATTTTTAATGTGCAGCCTGCTGTGGTACAGCTTCCATGGGAAGAAAGGGGTGCAGTATGTTACATCGATACTGGTGACCATGCCAAGTGTGATAAGAAGAAGCTCTGTGGTAGGGAGAACAGGGGTATGAGATATGGGGTGCCATCCTAATGAGAGTGGGACCCAAAGTGTTCAGAAAAGCACTAGAAATAGTTTCACACCTTGAGATGCCATTGGACAAGAGAGGAACCAAGTGAGGTAAAATAGGATTTAGTAGGGAGACAGTACAAGGAAGGTATATAGCAAGTAAAGCAACTGTGACTTTGAGAGGGTAGACTTTGTTAAATGAAAGAACAAGATCCCTCTAGTGGCAGATCTGTATAACCTGCTAATGGAAAACCAGCCACCTAAAAAAAAAAAACATACAATGCTACCAAAAAGGCCTTCAGTCAATTAATTAGTCAGTTTGAGGGCAACACTTCAGTGATTACTTATGTGCTCTGTAACTGTTATTATAATTTCAACTCCATGTGTCCATGGATCAGTTGCAAGCTGTTAACCATACTGTATACTTAGAAACATAGTAGACTGTCAGGGATGTGGGTGCCTGCTGCCTTTTTGGTAAAAGAAATGTTCAATGTGTATATAATCTAGACAATTTATGTGCTTATTTGCCCAATAATTTTTTTTATTATGTTACAAATATTCCCAAATGCAGCAAAATTGCCAGTTGTGTTTTAGTTATTAATTTATACTGGCAATGCAAGGTCTGCCTAAACTTTACAAAGTCCCCAGCCAGTACCCTGAGCCTTGCATTGAAAGCAGATGCAGATAATGCGTCTTGGACTGATCAGAGATTCGGCAGTTCAAAGGGGAGAAACCAGTAGCCGGACAGGGATAGAGCAGCACTCTGTGTAGCGAGAGAGAGGTAATCTGTTAGACCCAAGATATGTTACCAGTTGTTAGTTCATAAACCCTACTTGACCAGTCTATTCTGTTTCTATGTTATTGGAATGTGCTCAGCCAGTACAAAAGTAAAAAAAGAACTACCAGAACTATCAATGTATGAACTGATGCTATTGTTTATATTCTGTTGGATTATCATAATCTGGGATTTGTAACCATAGGTATTAACAACTGAATGATAGTAACCACATTTGCTCCACTTACAAGTAGGCAAGTGATACATAGGGCTGAATTTTCAAACAACCCCAAGATAGATGCAAGCTGCACCTGAAGGGCAGCTTGTAGTAAAGTCTAGTGCACCAGTGACTCTGAGCCAGATTGTGGAATAAAAGTGGTCCCTGAGGCAAAGTCCTCACAGCTGCCACACACAGGCTGCTGTCCCCAGCACAGGATGCAAGGGATGGGTTTGAGGGTAGCTGTGGTGCAAGTGACTGTCATGGCACCCAGGGATAGAAACCATCCATTTCCAATGACCCCACATCCACCAAGCCTGCAGCACAGTCCACTAGACCAGCACTGGATGGTCTAAGCACTGGCAAGACCTGACAAGTTCCAGAATCCTGAATACGGGGATGATGCATCCAGAGTCTGCCACAAGCCCCCTCTCCACCTAGGTGCAGCCAGCTGTGTGGCACAAGCTAGTCTGATGCAAATGGTCCCGATGTCGGTGCAGGTAGCCTTGTAAAATTGGAATGATTCATGGTGTAGCACAAGGTGCATCTTGCATCATTTCTTTTTGATGCAACATCCGTGTGTCATTCCCTGGTATTTGAAAATCTGACCCATGGTATCTAATCAATTAAGAACATGGTGTATTATAATTCAGTTAATTGATAAATGGGAGGGGGCTTTTCTTTGTTTTCATTTTCAAATTTGTTTTTCTTGTTCATGTGTATACTAAAGCAATTCTTCACTGAAAAAAATGTTTAAACATAAGGAGCTGAGCAGTAATTTAGGTGATGCAGAGTAAAGAGTTGCTCCCTAAAATATTACCAGGTGTGGGGGGGGGCTGCTACAAACAGAATGGGACTTCAAGGAGGGGAAGCCATGGGAAGAGTAGAAGCATGATAGCATTAAAAGCTTAACAGAGTGGTGCAGATGCATCAATATCTGAGAAAGACTTTGGTAAAGGACTGAGTGTAACTTGAGAGTGGGGGGCACATCAGGAATTGAGTAAGCCATGGGATTTTTAGCATTGTGATTTTCTGAAGCGTAACCCTTCATTGGGTTAAATTCTGCTTCCATCTGTACAGTATGTCACTAAGCCACATGCAGAGGGGTACAGGTAAAAAACAGGCCCAGACTGGATATGTAAAATCTGGACTGGGCACAACTTGCACAAATATTGTTGATTCAGTTACTCTGGATAATCTAGTCTGACCTTTTCCTTTCTGGTTTGGTCCTAGCAGTCAACCTTTCAACCCTGCCAAGGACAGGGTGAAAACCAGCCTGCTGAGGAAGTTCTAACTAGTGAAGCGCTGGGGCATCTGGGTAACAGTCCCTCAGCTCCACAATTTTTGTGTATGTGGATTTCTAACTGTGGTGTTTTCCTGAACATAAAGTGGATTGGACACATATTCATTTGTCTTCAGTGCATTTATGCATTCTCAGACCCACTATACTTTCGCTCCAGAGTGCGATTGTAATTGTTTTAATTAAGTTTTGTTCAGGGCAGCAAAACCCTCAACCTGCACCCCACCCTGCACCAGTGAGTGCTGTACTCACTAGGGATCTGGTTTACCACATATCTGTGCAGTAAGTTCTTTTTATTTGGTCTTAGTCCAAAACCCTCATTACAGTCTAATCAAACATTCAGCTAGTTTGCTCTTGGTCTTATGTGCTATAAACATATGCACTAAGGAGTTTTCAAACATAGTACTCCTGACTTTTATGCATTTGTTGGGCCCATATTATCTTGGTTATGTATTGTTTTACTCATGATTCAGGAAAATGGACTGCAGAGCTGCATGTCAATTTGCTCTGGTCAATGTGCTCCTCAACAACTTGTGCCATACTATTAGCTCCAGTGTCAGTCATCCCCCTGTACAAATTGTTCCTGGACAATCTACCCCGTATAAATGTAATAAAATAAAACTTCAGGGGGACACAACTGGGGGAACAAATTGTGCAGGGAGCCAACTGATGCCGGAACTAGTAGCCCAGTGTGAGTTGTCACGGAGCACATAGACCTGGATAAACTGACATGTTACCGGACTGCAGTAGGGGAGATAAGGCTCTCAATGAAACTGAGAATATAAATTGAGATCAACATTGCAAGAAAATTATATTAAAATGAAAAGCAGTATAGTATATGGTAAGCTTTTGTTTCGTATGGATTTCCATTCACTAACAAACACCGTTGTACTCTAGCAGGGACATAACTACTGTGGCTCAGTACAACATATTGCTGTACCAGTCATGATGTCACTGAGGGAAGCACATGTGGCATATGGTAATGGCCACAGGAATGAGAGTGAGTGTGATTTTGAGCAGTGCAATTGAAGCACTGTAGCACTTCATTTCTATTTTTTCTGGTTTCAGTTCTGAACTGTATATGGTGACATCCAGGAAGTTCAATTTTTAATTTATTTATTTTTATTTAAAGTGATTTACCAACTTCCCCCGATGTCATGTTTGCAGATCACCTTCCCTTCATTGAGTGATGCAAAGCTCAGCTGCCCTGAAGTTAAGTATTAAATATATTCAAATGCTTAGTTTTTTAACATTTTTGTGCCACAGTTGTCTCTGCATGTTTTTTTTCTTTGTTTGAAGTTCGAACATGAGCAGTGCATCCACATGCATGAGTGACATCAGCACAGGGAAGGTGTTCCCACTGCACCTTTTTTACTGCTCGCTCATTCATCTTTCCTGTACCTAGCCTCAGTGAGTGCAGATCCAAAACTGAACTGGCAAAAATTACAGCACTGATGACTGAAACTGTTTGTTATATTGGCAGCTGTTATACTTGCTTTTGGGATTGCAGAAGTGGTGATTTCTCCTGATTTTCAGTTTTACTCATCTGACTAAGCTCTGTGTCCTAGGTCCATCTGTTCTAGGAACATCACAATCCACATTGCTTGAGTACAGTGTTACAGTTTTAATAAGTGCTGCAAGTACATAATTATAACAAGTCTGTATAAAAAAAATATTTTTTTTAACTGAGTGGAGCTGTAATCTGTAACGTATTGGGACACAAAAGGACAACTTTTTTGAACTGGGCAGATATATAAATTGAAGTAAGCTTTTCAGTATTGGTACATAGAGGTCTGTGTTAAATGGATGACTTTTTCAACAGTTCAGAATTGTAATGTGCATCAAGAGTATAAGCACTGAGCTGCACAGTCCAATCCCAGGAGAACAGTGCAATAAACTGTGTATTTTTGGCAAGTGCTGCTTCCAGTGTGATTGCTTTAGTAAACTGCCTTTGCTATTGCACTTATGATTGTCACCATCATTATAGACAGTTTATATTTTTTCTTGTGCTCCTGTGTTTTCTTGGGCTCATTTGGTGTTCTCATGCAAGCACCATAACACTGATCACTAAAGTATGCTTAGATGTGCATGAATAAAGGGACATGGTGCACTGAATTGTTTCTCCAGCTTGCCAGCTTCTCGCTAAGTTTATGAATGAATGCAATAACATCAGTTATGTACTGTACATAGTTATACTGTACATAGTTTACAGTGTATCTCAAAATTAAAAACACTTAGTTTTTTAACATTTTAACATACAGTCTTTATTTATAATTAGGATTACAGCATCATTGTATGTGCTCTGGAGAATCAGTAAAAGAAGAGACTGCAGTTGCCATCCTCTCCTGACACTGTGGTACTAATGTACGGCTTCTATGGTGTTATATTGCAAAGTGGCTAGTCAGTTCGGCATACTTAAGGAATAATATCTGAACCAAAATATGAGCTACACAGCAATGAATGCAGGGAGTCTACACAATGCACCATGACATCGGTAAGGCATGGGAGACAGTATAGTGCAGTATCTGTTGTATTTGCTATACACTTTCGCATGTGCATCAGAGATCCACTGTAATGGAAAAAATTGGGAAACACAAATGGCTTGACACAGACCAAAGTTGTAATGAAGTATGGTGACATAAGTGAGGAAGAGTGGTTCAAATACAGTCAAACACTTGAGTACCTACCGCAAGGATATGTCCCTTTTTGTAGTGGACTAATCAAACGGTACTTAGGCTATCTAAACATAAATGAGGTGTTTTTCTCCATGAGAAGGGTATTGGCGGTGTCATTTTTAACCTTGGGGGGTTGGGGACGATCACCGACTGTACTGTGCATTTTTTGCTCAATTCATAATGCACCTGGAGGCACACATGTAGTGGCAATAAACCAATGCCAGTATGTTATTACAGATGCTTATGCAGACACTAATGACAGCTGCAGTCTGTATAGTTCCTGAGCGCTTAGAGGTAACACAAAGCTGGTGCAATAATTTATAGTTTTAAATTTATAACATTCTGTAAACAGGGGAACCGATGACTTCAACATGTTACTTAACCACTGATACCTCTAAAGGGGAAATACAAGCAGGCCCCCCACCCCCAAACACACACGTACACAGAGAAGAAAGCTATAGCATAGACCAGTTGGCACTGGGGCAAAGACAGACCCAACAGTATAAATAATTTACAGATAATAAAAGTTCTATGCTGCAGCATTTTTCTAAGTGTATGTGTGCATCTGGGGGGTTTGGAGTGGTTGGGTTACAAAGTACCTGCTTGTAATTTCCACCCTGTGCTCCATGAGAGTGAGTGACTGATAAATCAGTTGGCGGGAGGTCACTACTAACTAGTACCAGGTGAGTAATTTGGACAAATTGGATTTGGACAAATTGTGAGCCATTTATCCTGCTCAAGCAATGCCACCAGATCGAGCTGTGCTCTCAGCGTCAAGCTGGCGTGGCCAACAACTCATTAGCGTAGGGAAAGTAATCCCCCCCCCAAAAAAAGAAAGATAAAAACTCAGGGTACTATCACTAGCATTTGTGTGGGCACATCGATGCTGGAAGTAACAGAACACACACCATACTTCAATTTTGCACAGTAAAATGACAGCAATGATGGGAACCAAACGGTAGCACTAAGTAGCAAAATATAATATTAACAGTCCGTGTTACTAAGTCCGCTCTCACTGCTGTACTGGAATGGATCGGTACTGCTGCTGTGACTGCCTGAGCTACTGCCCACATCATTCTCGCTGCTGTCATAGGGTCATCCTTATGGGGATCTACTATGCAGTGGCTGTCAAATTGTGGCACTATGTCAGTGTCCGAAAGATCACTGTTAGTGCAGGACAACATAATGCTTTCATCATCGGACCCTGAAAATGAACTGTTTGACATTGGTATTGTCATGCTGCATGCTGCGACCAGGAGCTCAGTTATCAAGACAGAAATGCTGTGACCAAGAACTAATTTTAATTGCAGAGCACAGATCTCCCTGGGGTGACATTGCAAAGGTAATGAGTGTCAAAGGTCACCAAATACAGGCTCCAATACGCAAAATGACACTTCCTGGTTTGTGAGGGTGAAAACCTAATTTAATTTGCTAAAATAGGCTATGTATCTATCAAAATACATTGCGAATAAGTTCTATGTGTAGTCACCTTGCAGTATATGCGTTCATATATCAAAACTTGGTAAATCGCTTTAAGAGTTTCACCAGGAAGGCATACTGAGCAATATAATTAATTTCCAGATGTATCTTAGGGGGAAGAGGAGAGGGAGAAGTACAAGTACAAGGTCACATGAATACATGAGTATAAGTGAAAAACAAATGGTACATAACAGATATTACATTGCAGTAAAGATTGTGATCAATTTTCAATATGTACAATATTTACATCATAGATACAGTGGTGTAATACAAAGAGGCAGAAGTAATATACACTGGTCGTCAGGCAGTCTAGGGCAACAGTTGAATTAGGCTATGTGGACCGGTTTAGTAGGGTCTAGACCTATGGAAAGTTAGAAACATCTCCTTAGATCTCCTGTTGTGAACTAATTCTAAAGCAGTGCTTGCAGCTGAATATATGGTCTTGGCTACATCACTGTCACATGAGACAGGATGCATTGTATGAAAAAGAAAAGCAACAAATCTGGCTCAGATGGAGATCCCCCAGGGGTTGTAAAACTACCATAAAGCTAGCAGGCTAATTTAGGAAAAACTTCTAATAACAGACAGAGGGAAGGACTCACTAGGACTTCACACACAAATCAAAACATTCTGCACAACATGTTTTTTTTTTGCAACTTCTCAGTGTACTACTCCTTTAAAGCATACCTTGTTATGATGACTGCTACTAAGGGGTTCCAGTACTCTATTTTCACCATTTTTTTTATTTTAGTAAATGCAAGTTGATTAATCTTGCAGTCAAGCAGCAAGCACTTTTGAATATCAGATTCTTCAGTGAGTGCATAAGATCCTAGTAATCTGAGGGCAGTATTTATAGCCTCCTTCACCTCACCCACTGAAGGTGCTTTTTGTTCTGGGGGGGTCATCCTAACCCTCATCTGGGGCATTGTCAGTGCCATCCAAAGGATCCTCTTTGTTGTTTGATTGAGAAACAATACTGACAATGTCATCATCAGACACATTTTCAAACAGCTCACATTCATTTTCAAAAGACTCATATTCTGCAGCAGATATTTCCATATCTGATTGTATGGCAAGGGCACCTGCCACAGTGCTGATTAGCTCATTAAGGTCACTGACATCCTGTTCTGGTATTGTTACACCCCCAGACCTAGGTGTGATACCAGTATGGCACCAACAGTTTTTAATTGTGTCTGCTGTGATGGAACTAATTTTATGAGACTTATGGCATCATTGATTAGCAATGCCTGTTACTTGCCACTGTCTATGCAGTCAGTCAGATGCTGTAGGTGTTGCCTTCTAAAGTGGCCCTTAAATGATTGAATTAGGCCTGCACCAAGTGACTGCAAATGACTAGTGATGGTGGGAGGAAGTGCATTTTAACATTTTCAAAAGATTTTGACACAATGTGTGTTGGTGCATTGTCCAGCATGAGAAGGATTTTTCTTTTTTTTTTTCTTCTCATGTCACTGATGTCACTAGGTCTTGAAACCATTGAGCAAAGATGGCAGTGTCCATCCAAGCTTTCTTGTTGGCTTTGTATTCTAGATAAAGCCTGGAGTTGAAGGTAAAAAAGCCCCTGGGATTTGCAGATTTTCCAATCATAAGTGACTTTAACTTTTCAGTACCATCTGCACTGCAGCACATTACAACTATTATACGGACTTTGCATTTCTTTACACATTTTTTTAATTTATTGGTGGTTAGTGACTGATCAGGCAGCATTTTAAAAAACAAGTCAGTTTCATCCATGTTAAAGCAGTCTCATGCAACATACTGCTCTGCAACTCTTCTTCCACGTATCATGCCTTCATTTATTAACTCTTTATTGACACCAGCACTTTCACTTGGTATTATGTGACAGGCAATGCTATTGCAATTTTTAAACTTTTGAAGCCAACCATTGAAATAGGAAAACTCTGTAACCTTAAAACATGACCCAAAGTACTTAGCTTTTTGTCACAGGATATCATCAGTGACTGGTATGTTTTGAGCCCTCACATTCGAGAACCACAAAAACAGTGCCTCTACAAGATCACCATGCTTCTGAGCCTTTTTTGCCTTCTGGGAAACAGCACCATGATCTTTCCCAGTCCACTCATCTCATCTGGCAAGAATATCACTGACTGTTCTATGAGCCATAACCCAGTTCCAAAGGGTGAATAAATATCTTGCGATATCCTGCTGGCTTGTGTTGTGGTTGTCATTGGCATACTTCATGATAAGAGCTTTCTGTGATGTTGTTAAGACAAGTCATGTCCTCATACTGGAAGCCAATTCTGCCATGCTTCTGCAGTGCCTCTGGGTACTTCCACTTCCTGATGTTGCCACGACACCATGCCATGACACTGCACACCACCTATGCCCTTATATAACAATTTTATGCAGGGCAGTACAAAATCATTTTTTATACACAAAAGGAGCATCCAAGTAGTAAATAATACTATATACTACACCATTTGTTTCTTTTCTTTATTTCTTTTAAAGATTTAAAAATCAGGATCATGATGCACTATGAGTGACATGCATGAGTGAGGAGAATGCACCAAGAACAAACAGACATTAATTAGTAAATGGAGGCATAAAATTCACAATCGATGCCTAAATCAACTTTCTACCACTATGTCAATAATTTTAGACATTATACTGCCAATTTAGTAAAGTTTTTTCAGTTATACAATTCAGGACCGTGATGCACCACATCAATGACGAGCATGGGTTATGTGGACATGTCAGATGACCGAGGGTGAATATAATGGGTCTGAATACAAGGTGTATATTTCAATGTGCTGGTGGTTGGTGGATATGGAGGGTGGTGGATAAATGAGGGAATTTCAATGACAGACAAATGGAACATGAGGTGAGGCTGTTGATAATGGAGGGGCGGATAATCAAGGGGCAGATAATTGAGGGTGCACTGTATTGTGTTTTCCATATTGTTAGTACCAGATCTAAAATATTACCACCTTTTGTTTGTTCTGTTAGATACTGTTCTAGGTTGAGTATATCCAATGTTTCTAAAATAAATTTCCTCAAGGCTAGTACTATCCATTTTGTTCTCCCACTAAATACCTGCCATAATAAAGTTTCCCAGGAGAATAATCCTTTCATCTATTTTTAATGTCCTCGATTATTTTATTAGTTTATCATTTTGTTCTTTGTTCTATAATTGTGGACTATGAACAGTACCCAGATAAAATCTGTTCACTTTTTTAGGTATCATCTTAGCCAAAGTTATTCAGTACTCTCACCTTGCTCATACACTATTTCCATGGCTGAACTGGGTCTCTTATTTACAAGGCTACAGTCTCTCTTTTCCTTCTTTCCTGTTATTCCTAACAGGGTAAATCCTTCTATGATTTTGCTCCAAGTAGTCTCCTGACTCCACCAAGTTTCTGTTATTGCATAGATCAGTATGTTCATTTTATGCAAGATGATTTTCATCTTGTCTTTTTTTATTTCCCAATTTTCTTGCATGAACTAATATACATTTCCACTCACTGTGTTCCTTCCTGCACCTTATTTTTATAATATTTTCTTGTGGTTCTTCCTTTCTGTCCATTATTGATATCTGTTGTCATTTAATTAGATTTAAAATCTCCTCCCATCTCACCTGTCGGATTTAGTTTCAAGAAAGCTGGATACTAAAATGACCTACTGTATGTCTCTGTCTCCTTTCTTTCTCTCTCTCGCTCTCTCTGCCTCAACAAATCATTTAGTCTGTGAGCTCTAGTAGTTAGCTGGCAAATTGCCAGAAGATGGGCAAGTGCAAAATGATAGCCTTGACTATTCTTGATAGTTCTTCACTTAAGATACTGATTGACATGAGGTTACCTGACACTGGGCAACACTGTACTTGGTATTACTTGGTTTTAGGGACAAAAGAAGGCCGAGGCCCATCGAGATTGTCCCCCACATTTTGTGGGACATTATAGCTCAACATAGGTTCTCCCTTATCCATAGATCCAAGTCATATTTAAATGCATCAAAACTAGATTTGGTGATTAATTCTTTGGGCAAAGTGTTCCACAGCCTTGCTGCTCGTATGTTGAAAAAAATTCCCCTCTTATTTGTATGAAACGGTTGTATTTCTAGCTGTTTATTATGTAATCTAGGGACTATCCTTCTAGTTGAATAATCAAGTCCACATTGGGTCATAAGAGTGGGTGATTGACATATTTTGTAGATCATTAATAAATCGCCTCTTTTTCTCTTAACTTCCAGTGAGTGTAAACCAGTATGTTTCAATCTTGTAGTATAGTCAAGATGTTTAAGTGTTGGAACTATTTTAGTTGCTCTTCTCTGAATATGTTCCAGGCAAGATATGTCACCCTTAAGATAGGGGTTCCAGAACTGGGAGCCATAGTCTATATAAGGTCTTATAAAAGTCCTGTACAAGGGAATAATGCATTGTTCAGTACGGGTTACAAAGGTACGTTTGATTTGTTTTAAAAGACCATTAGTCATTTTAGCTGTTTTTAAACAGTGTTCCCTAGATGTAAGTTTGTTATTTATTAGTATCCCCAGGTCTTTTTCACAACTTGATGTTTTAAATTAAATATTATTAAGATAATCGCTCATTGGATTGTTTCTTCCAAAATGAAGAACCACACATTTCTCATGATTGAAAAACATTCCGTTCTCAATTGCCCACTGTTCTATTTTCCCTAAGTCAGCAACTAAAGTTTCCAAATTATTAAGGTTGTTCACTTTACCCCCCAGTTTGGTGTCATTTGCAAACTTTGAAAGATAGTTATTTGGTCCAACTTGCATATCACTGATGAATAAGTTAAACAAAGTGGGTCCCAATACCAAACCCTGAGGAACCCCACTCATCACCAAGCCCCAATAAGATAGTATATTGTTAAATTTGACTTTTTGAGTTCTACATGTAAGCCAGTCAGATATCCAGTCAACAAGGCACATTGATATGCCAAATGTTTTTAATTTCTGTCAAAGTTTAGTATGTGGTACCTTATCAAATGCTTTACTGAAATCAAGTTGTATTACATCTGTAGGAATTCCATTATCAAGGTATCTACTAATTATATTATAAAAAGCAATCAAATTTGTGGTACACGAGTGACCTGGCATAAAGCCATGTTGAGTTAAATCTGCTATACCTTTAGTTGTAATCTCATCCTCTAACTTCCCTTTAATAATCCTCTCCATAAGTTTTCCCACAACAGAGGCCAAACTAATGGGATGATAATTTTCGACATTTCCTCGATTTCCCTTCTTAAATATTGGTGTGACAGTTGCTGTATGCCAATCGTTAGGTATTTGACTTTCCTGTAATGATTTATTAAAGATGATTAACAAAGGGAGGAGATAAACTGAGAGGTCGCTTTAAGAAATTTTGGGTGAAAATTGTCAGGGCCTTGGCTTGTAGTTGATTTTAGTTTACCAATAGCCTGTTGAATGTCAGACATGTTAATTTTTTGAATAGTTAAATGAGGTAGAGAATGAGATGTTCTATAAACATTATTGTCAGATGGAGAAAAAACTGAACAAAAATATTTATTAAAGAGTTTTGCAGTATCAATGTCTGATTCACATTTGGTTCCCATGTTGAATATTGGACCAATTTCCCTAGAGTTACCTTTTTTGTTATTTAGGTAAGAATAAAGTGACTTATGACAGTCTTTGGTATGGGCTAGTTTATATTCCAATTTGACTTTGGCTATTTTTAATCATATTTTTTAATGTTTTATTTGCTGTTCTGTATTTAGTTAATAATATGTCTTTATTAGATTGTAAGCTAGTTTTTAATTTGCTAAACCGTTTAGTTTTGAGTCTGATTTGGTATTTAATGGCTTTATTGAAATATTCTGGGACCTCCCCTTTATTATTATAATTTTTTTTATTTGGTATATACTGATTTTCTAAGTTGCTTATTATATATTTAAATGAATTCCAAGCCTCCTAGGTAGGTAATTTAGAGAGCAAGGTTTCCCAATTAATGTTTACAATTTCTTTATTAATAGCTTGGAAGTTAGCTCTATTGTAATCTTTCATAAATCGGTGCCCTCTAGGGGGTGCAAATTCAAAGGGAATTTCAAATAGAAGAGTACTGTTACTATGTAGCCATTTACAAAGGTGACCTTATTACCACTCAGCTCAGCCTCTTCTGTTCTCTCCAGGACATGTCAAGTCAAGTACATGGTTGGGAAAAATATAAAGATATAGCTTCCACAAAATTATTACTAAATTCCAAAATTTTCTCAAAAGTTTCAACTTTAGCTGCTGATGTTATTTTCTACTTGTTGTTGTTGTCTAGCGCATCAAAACTGATAACATTGCATTCTCTAGTTTTAAAATTGTGGGGGCTTAAATCTGTGTAGTTTACCTTCTTGTAAATTTTAATGATGCTTGAATGTTTGACTGCTTATAACACAGCCCTCTTAAGGCTAGAGATATGAAACTTGGCATACATATGTGTGGTGTAGGGGATGTTAAACATGTTTTTTTTGGTACAGTGTGGTCTAATATGTTACAAATTAGATGGAAATAACTGAAATAAGAATGCTGAAAATGTTCACAAAATTTTAATGCAAATGTGAAATTTCATGAAAGAAGAATCATAATTTATAATATTTATCTCAGTTTCTGTGGTGGCCAGCAGATCTTGTGGTTCTCCTTTTGATCTTTTCTCTGTCCAGGCAGGGTTCCATAAAAGCCATTTCTTTTGGCAAGTAGCCACTCCTCCAAATTCATAAAAGTTTAACAGTTTGGAGATTTTGCATTATGACTGTGAAAGGAATGGAACCCATGGTTTTGCCTTCACCATTTAAAAATAGGTGTTTTTATTTAACCTGACTCTGTTTGTGGGAACTTCTAATATACGGCACTCCCTCGTTTATCTGCCAAATTTGGTGCAGACGTATTTAGGTGGAAAACAGAGGGCAGCGGATAAGTGAGTATGTGTCCCAGATTGTTCTTTGAGCCATATCATGATTCCACAATGTGGAGAAATGTTGTGCCACATCTTGCTGGCTACTTTCGGGATTCTCCGCAGCAAACTTAACAATTAGTGCTTTTTGAGCAGCTGTAAGCACTATACATGTTCATTTCACAACCGCTGACTCTGCCATCGTTCACAGTCCATGTGTTCTCTGCACCACCCACCACACCATGTCAAATGTTCAAACACCCCCCCCTTTTATAGCTTGTTCAGGTAGTCCACACCCCTACAGAACCCGACATATGCATGCAATGTCATTTAAATTAAAAAAAAGACATTACCAATACTCAGTCATCAAACAGAGAAGCAACCATGGGAGGACGCAGATGATGTAGCCAACAGGAGAACCACATAGTCAGAAGAAAAACAGGACAATGAGTCGGGGTCACTAGTTTGACCCTCTGGGCATCTGTGTACCAAATTTAGCAGCTCTGTACAATCACTACTTGAAATAGAGCAAACACAAACAAAGTCCTGTAAATATTTTAAACTTAAGCAACAAATAAAAACATTTAGTACGTTTCTGAGATGCCAGTTTTCGGGATTCAGCCCATGATTCTTTGCGTCACTCTACCCAAGAACATGTAATAAATGATTTATAAAAACACACTAGTAGAAGGGGAATAAAGTTTTGACTACAAACTACATAGGGGTATAGCAAGATTTGTTTATTAGATGCTGAAAATAACTTTTTTAAAACAGTTTTAAAACGAGTGAGTTGCCAGATCCGAGACGTTCGATGCTCAATGTTAGACACTCGACGTTCGAAATGCCAGCTGACATAATGAATGGCAGAAGAAAGATGGAGATTAACACAGGAGAGATACCACTTTGTACAGATGAAAAGCTGGGCAGATGGCAGACAAGGAGGGTGGTGGATAAGTGAGATATTTAACATGGCAGCTGATTGGTCCAACTGGAAAAGCTGGTGATAAGTGAGAGTGGCAGATAAATGAGGGGCAGATAAATGAGGGAACACTGTAACAGGGTTCATGTGTTAAAAAGGTCCAGTTGGCCCATCAGTGCAGTGGCAGTGTTGCTACCCAGATCCAGGACCAAGTCCAAGGTGCATCTAGTACAAGGAGGGAAGGTTGTGTGCTCCAAATCTCTGCCAGCATCTGTGTGACCACAGCAAAAGTTACAACTGGAGCCTCTTGGAGAAAAGGAGCACTGCCTGGTTTGGGCAATTATGGCACAGTCTGCACGTGCAAGCCCATGGTGTCCTTATTGTCAGAGTAACAAGGGATGGGAGAAATGAATGTGAAAAACCCTCATAACATGCACCATTAACCAGGCACTTCTGGGCCCCGTTTCCCTGTCTGCCTGCTTTCTGACTTCCCACATATGACAAACTGGGAGGGGGAGGAAATAATTACTTTGTGTACCCTAAAATGAATCCATCATTGGGGTATTAGTGCTCTGTGGACCCCCTGAAAGACAGGTAAGAAGAGGAGAAGGGATGGATGGAGCCAGGAGGTGGCTAATCTAAGGTATGCAGCTTTGGTTGAAATGGATAAAGAAAAAAATAGAAAAAGGTTATTTTGAAAATACAGATCAAGGACTAAAATTGTATAAGAAAGATGCATGGTGGTTTTATTAGTATAAAAACCTCCTTGCTCAATTTTGTTTTAACTGAAGCAGTTATGAAGATTGTGCGGTAAAATACTCCATGTGTGGTGTCTTCTAAAGCAATAGAAAGTTTGATTAAAATGCTTTACAGTGGCCATATGTATTGGCTTGGTGAAAGACAGAGTAGCTATTTTCATGCCCACAATTTGGATTCCAATACTGAAATCTGCCCTGAATAAAAGTTATTTAAATGTGAAAGAGATAGCGCTTAAGAAGTATGTCTCTTGCTGTTTTATTGTGCCATTCACATTAAATGTATCACGCAGTTCTACTGAGTAGTGTTAAAATGCACAACTCTAGTAGAACCTCTATGCTATTTGTAATAAAACACAGTTTGTCCATTTGAAGAAAAACAACTGTAAAGAGAGCAGAAACTCAGACTGAAGTTCAGCCAATGACAGAAGGTATTGCAGCATCATACTGCTGTATTAAAACTACTGTAACATAAGTTCAGATCCATTGGGTTTATAAAAATGTATCAAATGTCTTTTGTGTTTCCCTATATGTCTGTGAGTGTGTATTGTGCTGGCATGTAGGAAACAGTGACTACATGTCTTTGCATTCATGGCATATGCATATGATAGTAGTCTTATACATCTGTGTACAGTTGTGTCTGTGCCTTTTCCCATAAGTGAAATGGTTAGAGAGTGCTGGACCAAGCATCCAGAAGATTGTAGGATGGGGTGCACTTTCAGTGCCATAGTCGACTTCTAAAAGATATAGAAAGAGCTGATTGATTTGCTGGCACAGTTCCCAAAGAGATTCTGGATACAATTGACCTCTGCTCTTAGGTCTTAGCAATAAATTATAAAGAGAGTTTCTCCCTTTTTCCCATGACTCCAATGGCAGGGTTAGGGATATTTTCTGGGCTCTGTTTGAAGGAGGAGGTCTTGTCTGTGAAAAGCTTTTACAAGCCCTGAACTGTAAGCCAGTGTTTCATCCCAGGTGAGGGATACCTACCCTATAGGCCCGTACAGGATGTAAGCCAGAGGTCTAGGTGACAGTGGTAAAGAGCGGATTCTAGCTGTTATAATAATGGTACTGGAAAGGCCATTGGAACTCCTGGTGAAATGCATAGACAAGCTTTATGCAGCAGTGGGGATTTGCATGAAACAACCAGTAGATGTGATAATGGAGTTATTATGTAGTTGCAGTCAATGATAAGTTGAACTATAGAGTGCATCTAGTAGTTATTTCTAGCTGTATCTCAGGAAATCCAGTTGAAATGAATGGGAGTTTCATAGTACTATGCCAGCCTTTTTCACTGGCTGCAACTGTATTGGACAATGAGGATCAGAAACATAAGGTCATACTATAGTAACATATGTGATCCTACAGGTAGAAGAAACCAGTACGTCTTTCCTGTTGCAAGGGGAGTGTAAGGTTGCCTACATGTATCAATCACATTCTTGTTCCTGCGGAGGAGTTTACTGACTGCAGTGCAATGCAGGTGGGGACACATACTACCCCAGAACAGATGAAATACAGCCTGTAACACTAGAAACCAAGGTGAATTCCCAAGCAGATGGAGAGGAACACCTCAAAGGTTGATAGCAGCAGAAGCAGAACCTGAGTGGCATTTCCTGGTTCATCAAGAAAACCAAAAGAAGATAGTAAAGTAGCAGATGACTGAGCTGTAGGTTGGGGCAGATCAGCATATGGTAGAGTAGCATCAGCTGGAAGAGGCATGGTTCATGCAGTGGGCACCTCATGAGAGCAGAGCCACAGGAGCCCTACACAAAGAGAGAGCCTAAGATTCTGAAAGGAAAAGTTATATTAATCACTCGGCACTATGCGCTACAAGATAGAACACTATCACTGGCATTTAGTTCTAGAGATACAGTTGGTACAAGGGTGATTGATGCCTAAATTGCTCTGGACACAAATACTGGAACAGGCACCTATGGGCCTCATCAAAAGCTGTATAATGTACATAGTGAAGGTGTGATAGCCAGGTGTGCATAAATTCAGTTTACAGAGAAATCTGTGAAACCCCAGTGGTATTGGTAGTGTGTGTTTGTCTACAAGTGGGGCTGTTATACAGTACCTTAGAAGGGGATGGTTCTTTTTCTATTAAGTTGGCATGGTTTGTTGAATAAGAAGTTCTGCTGCAAGGGTAGAGTGAGGTCTCCTGAAAAGGTCTTAAAGCTATAATATACAGCCATTTTTACATCCTGAAAAAAAATTGTATGTTGTTATATGCCCACTGTCCCATGGACATCCCCTTCTGGCTTCTAATTTTCATACCTGGGAAGATAAAGTTACAAGAACCCAAAATGCCGGGGTTTAGGACAAACCTAGAGATTTGCATTATTAAGTTATGGAAAACTGAAGGCCTATGATGTGGATGGAAGTTAGTCAAGTGCAGGGAGTATTTTTCTATCTCTAGTTCACTCTGAAGCTGACTGGATCTGGTACTGTTTTGCTCTCGAAATGCTGCCTGGTGCTACAGTGGCTGACTGATCAATGGCCATTACAGAGCTGGAATATGCCTCCAGAATCAGGCAGACTGGTAAGGCAGGCAGAATTAAACTGTGCCTGTTGAATTGAGCTTACAGTAAGGGTGACAGAGTGAGCCAGAGCCAACTTCAGAAATTCCACTGACCTACTTCAGCTCACAATGCAGTAATTGGCATAGGGTAGAACAGATTGAAAAATACAAGGGAGGAGCCTTGAGGTCAGCAATAAATATGAGTTACTGTTGTATACTTGTGGCAGGTGCAGCTGCCATGCATTTGCTGCAGATTACTGTTTGTGGTGTTGTTACATAGTCTGCAAAACCCACTAAAACCACCATGACATAATGTGAGCTACGGTAGTATTTACTATTCATTATTTACCTGAAGGTGTATATCCCCCGGTAGTGCCTGACTCTCCACTTTACCTCATGCCAATTACTATGTTTTCCACTGCAGTGCATACATTTTACAATTAATCTGCATTTTTTATTTTCATATATACAGTAATATGATGATGATGATATTAATATATTATAAATAATCTTTTTTTATTATTGTCATGTATTTATTTTTATTTCTATACCAAAACTACATTACATGATTTGAACAATAAATGCTTAGGCCTAGATATTCAAAAGGGTTGCGCATGGTGCAAGAGGGGCGCAATATTCAAAGGGGAAAGTTGCGCTGCGCAACTCCCGATGCACCGGGGTGCATTAGTAAAGTATGCGCCGCAAGCGCGGGGTGCATGCCCATGCATATGCGGCACATCCCAATATTCAGCCCAGGATGTGCAGTGCATATTCTGGCACAACTGTGCCTTGTGCTGCTCAGGGGGGTGCAAAGTTGTGCTTGGTAAAACCAGGAAAAAGTCTGGCCACCCACAGGTGAGCTGCCGTAGTGCAGGGTGCAACACGGCAGCCGTCAGCCGTGGGTGGCCACCTGCCCACCCAGACCACTGTTCACAAGCTCCCTGCTAAGGGAGCATTGTACCCCTCCCATAGCCCGATCATGGACATATGTATATGAAATCCCTGGTGCTCCAGTGGACCGCTTTCCATCGCCCGATCATGGTCATATGTATATGAAATCTGTGGTGGTCCAGTGGACTGCTCTCCATCGCCTGATCATGGGCATATGTACATGAAATCCCCGGTGGTCCAGTGGACCACTCTCCATTGCCCAATTGCAGGCATATGTATATGAAATCCCTGGTGGTCCAGTGGAACACTGTCTATTGTCCAACCATGGGCATAAGTAAATGATATCCCTGGTGGTCCAGTGGAAACCCCCCCATGCCAGATCGTGGGCTGAAATAGCGAAAGACACCCTGGTGGACCAGTGGTACCCCATCCCCACACACCCACTGAGGTTCCCTGCCACCCAGCACCCCCCAGTCTGTGGAAGGTAGCAGCACCCTGCCTGCATGCTGCCCACCGACTGACAGCATACAGTTCAGTCTGTACGCCTATTGATCCATTGCATGGGCCAATGGGCATGCAGGCCATACTGTACTACACAGGCCTGATATGTGAATAAGGGGGTGTTGGGTAGCTGGGGACCTAAGTGGGTGGGTGAGGAGGGGGTACCACTGGTCCACCAGGGTGTCTTTCACTATTTCCGCCCGCGATCGGGTGTTGGGGGGGTTTCCACTGGACCACCAGGGATATCATTTACTTATGCTCATGATCGGGCAATGGAGAGTGGTCCTCTGGACCACCAGAGATTTCTTTTACTTATGCCCATGATCGGGAAAAATGGAGTGGGGATCACCATGGGACTGCAAGGCGTTGGTGCCCCATTACTGCAGCCTGGCAGGGCATCAAGCACAGGTCACAGGGGATCAGTGCACTGTATGCAAATAGAGCCATAATGACATGCAGATAGCCCCATTTGTGCCTTGAATGCATAATGGCCTCATTTGCATGCCCAGTGCTGAATATCATGGTTGATGCACCTAGCGCAACCACACTTGTGTTGGCTCATTCCCCTGCTCCCCTTCTGCCACTTGCACTGGTGCAGTGCCACTGCACCGTGAGCAGTGCATGCGCCCTCAGAGCCATATTCAATGGTGCTGAGCCATGGTGCAGCACCATTGAATATCACCTGGTCCATGCCTTGGTGCAGCCCAATTGCGCTGCACCCAGGCTTGCGCCCCTGCCTGGCACAGTCTGAATATTCAGGCCTTGGTGTTTAGAAGAACTGGTCAACAGCTATGTTTTTTTATTTGAATGTAATTTTATTATTATTTATTTTTTCTTTATATACTAAAACAATTTGCATGATAGTACAATACGAAGCAGAGAAGTGCGCACAGGAATGTTGGTGCTCTTGGTTAAAAGTAAAAACTCCTACATGAAGACCAGGCACTCACCAATCAGTTGAAATGAGTACCACAGCTTAGATGAGACATAATTTATTTTATGAAAATTCCATTGTGGGATACAGATAATCTGTACACGCCTGATGCATTTCAGACTTTACAAGGTCCTTTATCAAAGGCTAAAATACAATCTATCACTATTTATAGTACAAGTAGCAACTGGCATAAAAATGACATCATGCACACATTTTAAAATCATTGGGTGTTATTTAATTGCTGTCAATAAAATTATAAATGACTACTCAAAAAAAACAAGTCAAACTGATTGCAGGGTAATATTGAAAAGACAAATGATGAAGCCCCATGTTTACTTCAGAGCAGAAAGCCGGGGGCAGATCCAAGTATGTTTCCTTATACAAATTATTTCTTTTCCGAATATGGGCATATTTCAAACCCCACATTCAAACTTGGTTTAGTAGTGACCTGTAATTTCAGTATCCAAATAGTTTCCCTTTAAGAAGTAAATTGTTGAAATTCCCACCCCTGGGATTTGCGCTCACTTTATCAATGGCCATGAATGAAAATTTGTGTTCTACCTTATTTTCATTTCCACAATGTGTGCAGCTGTGGCATAGGATACATCTCCATGATTAATAGCCCTAACATGCTATACATTGTTCTAAGGTCTCTCTCTGGCATCACTCGGCCCAAGCCAATCGGACTCCAAATTTTTCCCCACAGTGGTTGGACGTAGAACAATATTACTGTTCCCAGCTGAACCTTAATATCAACTCACTGTTGCATATCATCCCAAGGCAAATTTTCTCCACCTTGAAAAACACACCAATAGAATTTTCAGTCAAAATCCATAGGCAACTTTGTTCTTATTTTAAGGTGGATCCTCGTACTGACACCTCACAACCTTTATTAAGAAACCCAAATTTCAAGATTGGTGGTCAAATACTGTCTTCCTACTTTTGGCCTTTTGCTGAAGGGTCAACAGTAAACTGTCTCTTGGAACAAGGTAAACTGATTAACTTTCAGGATGCCCAGGAACAGTTCTCCTTACCCCCTTTTTTACCTTTAAATTTTACCAACCATCTCACATGTTGTCTAAACATTTCAAATCTGGACTATGGCACAATTTATATGGGCAGAAAATTAATGCCGTGCTAATAAATGCATCTGTGGACCATGTCATCTCATAGTTTTACTTCAAGTTGTGTGTGACTTATACTGAAAAAGAAGGGGACTTGTTTTATTATTAGGACCAGGCCCTTCTGAAAATACAAGGGTTCTGTAACTTGCCTGTAATATGGGAAAACAACTATAGACTTATAAAATGGGATAGGTACCATCTCATGCAATTCCAAATAATTCATAATCTATATTATACACCTGTGAAATTGCATAGGATGGGAAAACTTCCCATGGATACCTGTTCAAGATGCGGAAAGGCACTTGGTATCCTATTTCACATTCTATAGACTTGTGATAAGGCTGTTCCCTTTTGGGATGTTACACAATCTAACTTAGACCCCTTATTAGGTCTCAATTCCAAGTTCACTCAAGAGGTGCATTTAAGATCTGATTGTCAATCGTAGGTATCACATGGCATTGGTCTCGTCCTATGCCAAAAAAAAAGTCCTTCTAAGTCACTAGCATGATCAGATGATCCCTACTTTTATTGAATGGTAAAGGGAGATCTTGTTCTCCGTACAAGCTGAAAGGATTATTGCAAGCCTAACTGACCACATTGATAGATGTAAGAAAATTTGGGAACCATTATTTGTTTTGCTAACTGTTTAATTCCATACTTATACTAGAATCAGATCCCATTTCTCAAGACTGTTTGACCTAGATTGGGGGAGTGAAGATAGTGTACCAGTTGTCTAAATACTAAGGTACATTAGGACTGGCTACTTCTAACCTGGATAGCCTAAAGTATAGTTATGACCTACCTAAAGAATATACATGAATTTTAAATCTCCTCATTTTTGTACCTGTTTACTTCATTACTGGTACACAGTGCTCTTCTGGTTAGGTAATTCTCTCATGGGTTTTCTTTTCTGAGATCACAGAAGGGGCGGGTGGTGGACTTGGGTAGGGAGAGAGGGAGGGAGGAGGGTCATAATTTTGGCAGAGGTTGTTATTTGTTATTTTGTTTTATTGTTTTTTTTTTGTATACTAAGAAACATAGACTTTGATGGCAGATGAGGACTGCTTAGCCAACCTAGTCTTCCCATTTCCCTACCTACCGAATAAGCTGCAGATCCTAGTTAACCAACAGCCTATTTCTTCCTACCCCCCACAAGAATTGCTTTATGTCTGTCCCATGCATTATTGAATCCCCCCAAAGATTTTCATGTGTGTCTACTGTTGATCTGTGCCTCTTCTGCTACAGACACCTTATTAAGGTCATGTAGTGTATGTTTGTGGCTTCCTTTGTATATAATGTTGAATGGAATTGAACTGAATTTTATTTATTTAATTGTTCGGTCACAGAACTTTACAAACATTTATAGATAAAAATACAAAAATGTACAACATTCTTTTCATTCTTTAAAAAAAGGGAAAAAAACACATTTAATTTTGACAACATTCTCATTGCATAAATACTAATTATAACATTTATAATAAAACTAAAATCCCTATCAATAATTCACATCAGCCCTGCATTCATGTTTGTGTTCTTGTAATCCTCCTTCGAATTTTTACAATGGTTTCCAAATATCTTGCAGTGGACTTAATAATAATTTCATCATTTGTTGTAAACAAAATTTTTAACCACAACTCTTGATCATCAGATAAAATAGTTCTACAGATTGGTATAATCCATTTATTTCTAGGCTTCATGTACCAATGACAGTAAAAAATTACATGTTTTAAATCTTCATAACTTTTTCTTGTACAGGAACATAGTTTTGCATCTCTCTGATTTTCTCCCCTGTATCTTGCATCCATAATATTACTGGGAAACAACTCTAACTTGTATAATGTATACAATCTTCTTTGATTTGGGTCAGTAAGAATTTCATAATGATGTCTAAAAAAATTATTAGCATCATTTATTCTAAACCAAGGAGAAATTCTTAACTTATAATTTTTTTCCAAATCTTTAAGTTTATAAAGATCCAATAATCTCTGGGTGATACAGGGTTGGTAACTAAGACCTATTATAATACCTTTCTCAGTATTTTTCCTTAGAGAATCCAGACCTATGACCTGCAAGATTTCATATACAGATTTTAGATGACCAAGGTTTAACCAGTTAAGTTTTTCCCTTAAACAGCAGTAAGTTAATCTATGCTTTTTATGGTGTTGAATTTTTATCCAATAATTAACTTTTCTGGCTGCAAAATATGCTCCTAAGGATACCATGCCCAATTCTGCCCTTATAATGCACATGGGAACAGACTTCCCTTACCTTAAACTTAATTGTAATATTTTATTTATTGGTATTTCAATTTTGTTTACCTCCTTTGGTTGCCAAATTTCCCCATTATATAGGGCTTGTGCATTGTACTTCACCTCAATAGCTTTAATAAGGGGTTTAACTGAATTCCCTCCATAATTTTTATTAAACCTATATAATGAATTCGCTGTTTTTTAAGGTTTAAAATCAGTTTCTCTGTATGTTTAACCCATTTCCCTTCGTGTGAAAATTGAAGACCTAAATAAGTATATTCTTTAACTTCATCCAATATTTTTTTCCCCAATCTTCCATTTAAATGAGGAATTTTGGGCTCCAAATACTACAATTTGACTTTTTGTATCATTAATTTGTAAATCATATTCTTTTGAAAAATTATCCAAAATGTCAACTTCATTTGTAAACCCGATTGAGTTAATGAGAACAATACCAAGTCATCAGCATAAGCAAGAGAAGCACATTTTTGCCCCAACATTTTTGGAGAACCTGTTTCCGATTCCCCCAATTTATTCAACAAAACATCAATATAGATGCAAAACAGGGTTGGTGCTAAAACACAACCCTGCCTTACACCCCTATTTGTTGGAAAAGGATCAGAAAGTTGGCCTCCTTTGCCAACTTTCACTTGTGCCCAAGTATAAGTATAAAGGTCTCTAATAATAGCAATTAGCACCTGTGAAATTCCCTTTTTTCCCATAATTCCCCACAATTTATTACGGGATATGGTGTCAAAAGCAGTACTGAAATCTATAAAAGCCGCTTAAAGTTTTTGTTTCCTTAATGTAACATATATTTCAATTAAATGCCAAATCACAAAGGAATTATCAGTAGTAGAATAACCTGGTCTGAATCCTGCTTGAGCCTCTGAAAAATCCCCAATATTAGACATCTGTTCTCTTAATCGATTTAAAATCAACCTAGCAAAAATTTTGCCTAGGTGATCTAAAAGAGAAATAGATCTATACATTGCTGGATCAGACCTATTACCTTTCTTGAATACAGAAATTATTATTGCACCTTTCCAAGATGCTGGAAAACTCAATTCTCTACTACATACATTAAATAATACTGTAAGAAGCTTGGCCCATATTACCGGTGACTTTAAAAAAAAACTCTGAAGGAATTTGATCTGTCCCTGGAGCTTTCTTCAATTTTAACAGTGCTAACGCCTGAAGCACCTCCTCAAATTTAAAGGGGGTAAATTGAGTTAGATTGTAATTTAAACTCAACCAGGAATTACCACACTCATTACTAAAAAATTTCTTTGTGTAATAGAGCATCCAAGACTCCATTGTAATATAAGTATCAATTTCAAATCTAACTTTATTTGATCCCTTCACCACTAGAAGCCAAAATGATTTATAGTCTTTTTGATTTATAACCCTTAACATCTCTTGCCATTTCTTCTGTTGAAAAGCATTCCTTTTATAAAGTAAAAAGGCTTTATATTTTTCTCTTTGTTTGTTTAGATCTTTAAATGTCAAAGCGTTCTTTTGTAACTTTACACCTCTTAAAACATTATTAAGTATCTTTTTTTCTTGACGACATTCTTTATCAAACCATATCTTTGGAGCTAAGTCCCAACTACTTGATTTTATATACGGTTTACTTAGCAATGTTTTCATTTCTTCCAAACATAGCGTAACATTCTGAATAATCGTTCCACTATCATGAACAAGTTTTAATACATTATCCAGTCTATTTTTTATTAAATTATGTATCTGATCAGCTACCATATCATTCCAAATGATTTTATTGTGACGTATCTCTATTATCTGTGACTGAATATGATTATCATCAATTCCATAAATCAGTTGTTTGGAAAATAGCACTAGTGGGAAATGATCACTATCTACTTTATCTGCAATTATTAAATTTTCCCATAATGACACATCCCCATTCCCAAAAAAATAATCAACTAAAGATGGCCCTCTTGCTGATAGATGAGAATACTTACCTTTTTTGTCGCCTTGTAGGCAACCATTTAGTGGTATCAAATTAAATAAATCTAAGATCTTAATTAAATTCCTACCCAGCCTATTGGTTATATTATCTTCCCAGCATCTCACATAATTTGTAGAATTTTTATAAACCCAATTATGGTATTCGCTATCAGCATAACCATCATATCTGCCTATTCTGGCATTAAAATCACCACACAGTAGAAGTTCCTCAAAATTGGAAAGTGCCCAGCTTTTATAGAGCAGGTCTTCTAGATGGGCCCATATAGAGTGATCATAATATTTGGAATTGGGGGGGGGTATAAACATTAGCTAAACAGAATGAAAATCCTTTCTTCTTGACTTGTACAATCAAAATATTTTTATTAGAACATATTAATTTTGCTTCTGAATTTCTATCTATTTTAATCCAAGTAATTAGCCCACCTGCTAACCTTCCTTTTTCTGTTTTGTTTTTCCCCACTTGAATGAAACATACAGTAACCATTTAGGTGGATATCTGAATTTTTACAGTGCCATGTCTCCTGAAGACAAATTATATCAAATTTTAGAATAAATTCCACCCATTCACTATCTACTAATTTATTTGATAACCAGAGATGTTCCACGAGAGCACCCCAAGCTTGTTATTAAAGTTCCATCCAAGGGAATAATCTGATTTGTACCATCAATCATCACAGGATGCCAATTCTAAAAATTTATTAGATGTTGCAATATTATATATTATTCCTGAAGTCTTGGATTCTCTAGTTAATTCTTCTGTCATGCTCTTATTATTTCCCTGTGAAACATTTTTAGCAGCCTTTGTTAGATTGTCATCATTATCCTTCACCAAATACAACCCCAAGGAATCCAACAAGGCCAAATTGTTAACTAATTTATTGTATAATTGTATTTGATTAACTGTTAAAATAATTATATCACAAAATAGATCACCTCTCTCTCTTGTTACATATAATGATTTAAGATCCTCCATTGGAACTTGCAATATTTGTACCAATAGATCTTTAACTAACCTTGCCAGCTTGGTATCATTCTCATTCTCGATCCTTTCAACCCCGTAGAGCTGCAGAAACATTGGATAATTCCCTTTCTTATGTCCTGAAGCATTTTTTACTTTAAAGGAGTTGGGAACTTCCCCATATTCCACTGGTAATATATGTATACCAGCCTTGTCCAGTAGTAATGCCTTCTCCATGATTATATTTACTAATTTTTTTTATTCCAATAAGGCCTCTACCTGGCCAAGTCTCAAGTCTGATTGTCCCCTTCTTAATTCTAGGATTTTAACTTCCTTCTCTGGAATCTTAGATATTTGAGAGAAAAGATTAGTCAAAATATTTTTTAACTTAAAATCGGTAACTTTAGAAGAGATATTTAGTCCAAGAATTAAAAATGATTGTGGATTGTTATTTAATTTAGGTTTATTCAACATATCTCTATTTATATAGTCCAGCTTATAACCCAGCTTCCTCAATGATTCCCTATTAATCCAAATTTGGTTAGCTACCCTTGGAACCTTACAAAAAATGAACAAACAAGGCACACCCTCACAATCTTTATCTTCCCATAACTGTATAATATCCTCATTCCCAATATCAGCACCAGTTACTGCCCTAAACAAGTTCACAATATTTTCCTTCAGTAATACATATGAGCATTTAGCATCAGTTGGAAAACCATACAAATTTAATATAGTACAGTCAGTAATATTTATAACTGACTTACTAACTTCAGTGTTAATTGAGGGGATAGATGACATTTGAAATGTATTACCTCTATCTTTAATTTCTCCCTCTAAAACCATAACTGATGACCTGTTAGGTATTTCCCTAACCACTTCTTCAATCCCAAACTGATTTGTTATTGGGCTGAATTCCTTCAATTGGGTCTTGTTTTCTTTTGGAGAGATACCAGCATTATTTGGATTAACACACAAATGACTGTGTGTGTTTGTCTTAGTTACAGAACAGTGTAGCATATCCACTTGTAACAAAGTTTTATCAGAAACACTGTCCAAAGATAAAACTCTTTTTTTCTTCAAATCTCTGTTCTTATCTTCCTTTACCTTTATTTTTTCCTTCCTTTTTTTCTTGTCTTTTTTTATTTTGATTAAGTATTGGAGTTTCAGGAAAAACAATAGAAGGGAAATCTGGTCTTAATTGCTCATTTAGTACTTCCTGATTATCTGACTTATCATAAACTATTGAAATCGAAACCTCCTGAGGACTTATTTTGTTCATTTGTAGGAGTAACTCATCCATTCTGCTACCATTAATCGCTATATTTTCTTTAATTGTGTCTAATTCAAATTTAAGATTAATTAGATTATCTAAAATCATCATATGTGCAATGTGTGGATTTTGAATATAAGTTTTTAAATCCTGACTAAGGGCAAATGGGTAGGTAGTATTAGAATGAAACTTGCAATCTTCTTTTTCCTGAGATAATTGCATTGATTGTTTAGGAGTTGTGAATTGTTTGAGACCAGTTATAGTGTCCTGTAATTCACTAGCAATATTCCTCAAATCATTATGCCACGTAGGTTTAGGATTCAATTCATAAAAATAATCAGGAGAAAATTCCAAGGAATTACACAAACTTGAGTGTTCCCTCTGCCTTGTATTCCTAGAAGCCTCCAATGTTATGTGCAACTCTGTACCCAATGTTTCTTTCAAAGCTGCAGAACTCAAAGTTGTATCTGCTGCTGATTTTTGACAATTGTCCCCAATAAATTCATTAAGTTTATTGCTAGGACTAATTGGATTATTGACCTTATTAAGACATCCCTTGGAAGCCCCTGGCTCACTACCAATCATGTCATTAGATGTCATTTGAGCAGATTGTAGCTTTTTTCAACAAAATGATCTTTAATTTTAGTCTGCTTTGTTTTATTTACTGCAATACTAACCTCTGAAATTGTCTCTATAATATCCAACTTATTATGCAGCAGTTCCCCTAACATAATTCCTTCTCTTTTAGCTATTGGAATGGTTCTAATTTTTAAGTTCATAAATCCCTTTGATTTTCTACCATCTTGGTTCATCATTTGCATTTGAGTGGGAGTACTACTACTTATAAAACCATCCAAAGCATTTTCTCTAATTCCATTAGCATCATCTAAAGTGGAATGCATAGATAATTTTAATTTAATGGGAGAATTTACCATGTGTTGTACAAAACTATGAACAATCTCTACATTAATATTAGAAATGGAGCCTTTAAATCGTCCATTTCCCCTTCTTTGGCATCTGTTTTGAACCATGATCTTTATATAGATATCTCTGGAATTATTACACCCCTAACTAAAAATATTATGAATATCACAGCTAATCCAAAAACACAGAAATAAAAAACTAACACCTAGCAATGATAATCAAGTAAAAAAAAAAAGCAAAAGGTTGATGTGTAGCTTTAAAGTCTCTTTTTTTATTTTATATTCCCCCAAAAAGCTGAAAAACTTCTAATTCAATTTCTAGAATCTGCTTCTTTACCCCGCAAAAACATTAACACCCCCAAACAACAGTTTACAACTCTTTAAAATTCCCTCTTATCTTCAAAACAGCACCAGTAAATAACATTAAAAGTGAGCTGTTTGTACTCTGTTTTTTTTTAACTCCGAGTGGTGCTCGCGCCACTCACGCTCGCGCTACCGTGCTTGTGCTAGTAGAGCATGTCTTTTTGTAGGGAAACTGCCCCTCCTCTCAAGCTGACATGCTCTAATGACCATAGGTATCTTCCAGCTCTCAATTATATGCCCCAGGAAATTTAAACAGACAGTTCTAGGCTTCCAGCTTTGTAGAGGAGCCAAGGCACAAAACACTGTTCTGTAAACTCAGGAATCAGTGCAAAAAGCAGAATAACACAGTTCAGTACCTGCAAGTGTCTTTTTGTTTTTCCAGCTTTGTAGAGGAGTCAATGCACAAAATGCTGTTCTGTAAACTCAGGAATCAGTGCAAAAAGCAGAACAACACAGTTCAGTACCTGTAAGTGTCTTTTTGTAGGGAAACTGCCCCTCCTCTCAAGCTGACATGCTCTAATGACCAAAGGTATCTTCCAGCTCTCAATTATATGCCCCAGGAGATTTAAACAGACAGTTCTAGGCTTCCAGCTTTGTAGAGGAGCCAAGGCACAAAACACTGTTCTGTAAACTCAGGAATCAGTGCAAAAAGGAGAATAACACAGTTCAGTACCTGCAAGCATCTTTTTGTTTTTCCAGCTTTGTAGAGGAGTCAATGCACAAAATGCTGTTCTGTAAACTCAGGAATCAGTGCAAAAAGCAGAACAACACAGCCAGTTGTAGAGGGTGAGGGAAAAAGCCTCACCGGATAGACAAGTTCCTTCCAAGGGAGGGGCTGGAGCTGCCTGCCAGCACCAAAGGAGGTGTAAAGTATGTATAGAAAAAAAATGTTACTGCTGCAAATTGTGGCGGACAAAAAGGAGAATTGGATCTAAAAGATGTAATGGCTCAAGTGATGTTAATAATTTCCTTCTTGTGAAAAAAGGATTTTAAGTTCAGCTTTCTGTAAGTTAAACTTAAATCGATCATAGTTTGTACTTGGTTCATTGGTGTAGTTGAGGAAAACTTTAAACCTTTAGAGAGTAGTTTGATTTCATCAAAACTGAGTTCATAGATGTACAAATTAATAATAGGAACATTTGCCCATTCATTATGTCTTACCTTTTACGTTACCTGTATGGTCTCCATCTCCGTTGGTGTTGCGGTTTCTGTTAATTCCAATATTTTCCCCAGTGCTGGTGAAAATCTTTCCTTTCTCACCCTCCAGCCCATCCTTGTTCTTTTCTTCCATCTCTTTGGTACCCTCTCTCATTGTAGTTCAGACGTGGACTCCTGCTGAGTGGAAGTGGTTGTGGGGCAGGGGGATGGAATGAGTGGTATCAGGGGACGAAATGGAGGTTTTGTTTGTACTGGTTCCCTGTATAAAAAGGACCTCTTTCATTGTTTCTTGAAACATCTTCAGGTTCTGAATCACTTTTGTCTGTGTTAAAGTCAAAAGAAACATGTCAGGTACATTTTAAAATCCCCTTCTGATGTGTTTTTTTCCAGCTATACATTTGTCCCCTCTCTCAATCATTTTGGTCCCATAGACATTTTCGCTGCTTGACTTTCTTTAGTTTTAGATCCAGTTTTATAATTGTCTTGTAATTTTTTGTTTTATAGGTAAATTCTGTAAAATCTCTACATTTTAAAAGTTCCTTTTCTTGTTTCTTCAATTCCTCACTTAACACAGTCTCTCTTTCTTTGCTGATGTGAATAATTCATTTCATTAATTTAAAACTTGCTTCTGCAAGGATGTTTTCCTATTTTTGCATAAATTGTGCATTATCATTACCGAGGGTGTTTTTTTTTTTAAATATGTAATCCCCTCGGTATTCTCCAAGCTTGTATATATGCATCAAAATTAGTTACACCAATATATTTGTCTAAGCTGAGGTGAGATTTTTTCCAAATTTCTGAAGGCATTATGTAGTGACAGAGCTTCTGGTCTCATAGTCTCCAAGTCATTGCTTTCTGGTAGAAATGGGTTTGTATTTCCTGCTGAGTTTAGAAGTTGATTAACATAGTCCAGTGGGTTGTTAACTTCAGCCGGGAAACTCAAGTTCAGTGTCACTTTCAGAGACATACTGATTCACTTGCCGTACAGGTGTTCCAAAAGTTAGGTTTTCACACAGTTCTAGTCACTAAGGACACTCTGCAATGGGTGCATATCACCATAGATAAAACACAAAACAGACAAGTGTGCACAGGGATGGTAGTACTCTTTTTTTCCATATAGGTGTTTATTCCTCCTTCAGTGGGCTGCAGCTGCTTGTCCATCAACCCTACTGGACTCTGGGGCTGTTTGGGATCTTGATATGCTATGTGCATCCCAGCAGTGCCATGAAGCCAGCCCAGATGCTTCATCCTGCTGCAGCCAGCAATTTTTCCTCATTTTCTCCCTAGTCCCCAATGCCCAAGACAGAGAGGTGCATGTGCCTGGAAGCATGCATGTGCCTTCTTGATCAGGTGATGGCCCCTTCCTTCCACCCCCTTTTCCTAATGACCTGGCTTCCAATGATTGCACTGCCCTTGGCCTCCACCATGAGGCAGTCAAGAGTCAGGGGAGCACACATCCCACTTTGGAGAGGTGAGCCGATTGTCGGCAGCTCAATCCTGCACCACTCCCTCTCCCCCCGCTTGCTGACCTCTGATGGCCCATGCTCATTCCCAAACATGAGTCACCGGCGTGGTGAGAGGTAAGGTGACCAGTGTCTCAGCCCTCTACACCACTGGGCTGGCTGGATGGTGGTGCTCTTGATTAAAAGTAGAAACTCAAACATGAAGACCAAGCACTCACCAACCAGTTGCAATGGACACCACAGCTTAGATGAGACATAAATAATTCATTTCATAACAATTCCATCATGGGATACAGACAATCTGTACATGCCTGATGCATTTTGAACATTACAATATCCTTTATCAAAGGCTGAAATACAAAACAACCTATCACCATTTATAGTGCAAGTAGCAACTGACATAAAAATGACATCATGCACACATTTTAAAATAATTCAGTGTTACTTAATTGCTATCAATAAAATTATAAATAACCTCTCAAAAATAAAAAAAAACAACTCAAACTGATTGGCAGGGTAATATTGAAAAGACAAATGATGAAGCCCCATGTATACTTCAGAGCAGAGAGCGGGACATGAGGGGACTCCGATCACAGTGTGTTTACTTATTCAAATTATTTCTTTTCCAAATATGGGCATAGTTCAAACCATATACTCAAACCTAGTTTAGTAGTGGCTTGTAATTTCAGTATCCAAAAGGTTTCTGTTTTAAGAAATAAATTGTTGAAATTCCCAACCTGGGATTTAGGTTCACTTTATCAATAGCCATGAATAAAAATTTGTGTTCTGTCTTAGTTGCATTCCCACATTGTGTGCTGGCATGGCGTAGGATATATCTCCATGATTAATATCCCTAACATGCTCCACCAGTCTGAGTTTGAAATTTCTTGCAATTTTTCCTGCATAAAATGCTGAGCAGGAGCATTGTTCAAGGTAAATAACCCCCTTGGTGTTACTGTTGTTAGTTATCTTATTTCAAAATCCTCATTCACATTTGCTCTACTAAAGTGACTGCACTGTTTTACAAATGGGCAGTACATACAATTTATACACTGATAGCATCACTTGCTTTAATTTAGCCACACATGGGGTTGTTTGTTTATGAAGTGGCTAGGAACCAAAATATTCTTTAATGTGGGGGCCTGTGTATATGACAATCTTGGGGGTACACCTGCAAAGCTTTTTATACACCTTCATCTCTTCCCAATACTTTCTGATGTTTTTTGATAATATTTACTATTGCCAGTGCCTGACAAGAACATGTTGTTACAAATTTAACAACAGTTTTCTATCAGAACTGTGCTATTTTTAGAATCTGTCAATAGATCTGACCTATTCAGTGCACTTGCTGTAGTCTGAAAAGTTCAATGTTTCTCTCACCATACCCTCTAGTTATGAATCTTATGATGCACTGTGTAAGGTTTGTAGTTCCCCTCTCAAATTCTGCCTCAGTGCTGCAGTTCATTTTCAGACACAGAAACTGGGGATGTTTTTAGTGATGTGTGGTGGATGGCAATTGGATGAAAGTGACAGCATGTTGCCATCCACTACCTTCTTATATAGATCTGTATTTAGACCACCTTCTTAATCTTTAGTTAGTGTTATATTCAGATGCACAATGCTTTCTTGGTCACAATTATATGAGAATCTCAGGGTGGGGTTGCTGTTATGTAAATAGAAAATGAAATTCTCCAGTTCTGTAACAGTGCCCCCCGAATAGCAATACATAATCAATAAATCTTCCCCAGTAAAAAAAACTTTTCAAAAATTGGATTCATATGTTCATTTAAAACAGGGAACCAGTACAAACAGAACCTTCATTGCATCCCCTAATATGACTCATTCCATCCCCTTGCTCCACAACCACTTCATCACAGGAGGAGTCTGCATCTGAACTATGATGAGAGAGGGTACCAAAGAGACAGAGGAAAAGAACAAGGAGGGGTTGGAGGGCGAGAAAGGAAAGATTTTCATCAGCATCTGGGACAATATTGGAATTAACAGAGACTGCAATATCAATGGAGACTATACTAGGGATGCAGGAGGTGAGGCATAATGAACTAACAAATTGTCCTATAATTCATTTGTCCAGCTATCAACTCAGTTCTGATGAAATCAAACTACTTTCCAAGGGTTTAAAGTTTTCCCCAACTACACCAATGAACCAAGTACAAACTATAATTGATTTGTTTAACTTACAGAAAGCTGAACTTAAAATCATTTTTTCATAAGAAGGAAGTTCATGACAACATTGAAGCCATTACATCTTTTAGACCCAATTCTACTTTTTGTCCCCCACAATGTGCAGCAGTAACAGTTTTTAAAGAGTTGGTTGAAAATTACCTTGAGCAGTATTTCTGTGACCCCCCCATCCCCTACTATTCAGAACATTTAAACCAGTGAACAGGATGCGGTAAAAAATCTCCAAGAGAACAACAATATTGTTATATAAGAGGCAGAGAAGGAAGGGTTGTGTAATACTGCAGAATAAAAATGACTATGTTGAGGAAGCTATGTGACCACTGGAAAACACTGCCTTTTATACCAAACTGAATGAAGACCCCAGCTGTGATTTTAAATATTCTATAGATGAAACTGTGAATTAGGCTTTGTGGCAGGGATACATTACAGATCAAAATAAGAAACTTTTTCATTAACAAAAACCCTGTGAAAGCCACTTTTAATATGTTTCCAAAAGTCCATAAAAAGAAGGACAAACCACCAGATTGACCCATCATAAGTGGGATAGGAGCTTTAACAGAACCTCTTTCACAGTTTTTGGACTCTTTCCTCAAACCCTGTGTAGAGATGCTGCCATCTTACATTAAGGACATAAAACATGTACTTAAGATTAGCAATGAAACTGATGGTGAAGATAATGTTTTGCTGGTAATGTTAAACATAGAATCTCTTTATACTAATATGCCACATGACGGGTCCCTCGATGCACTGGCTGCTTGTTAGGGCTGCAGTGGACATAGCCCTTCAGACCTTCTGGGATGAGTAAAGGGACTCCTCATTCCTTCTTAAGTTGCCATCCACTCTTCTGATCACTGTGCCTGACTGCCTTTTAGGATAAGTAAAGGGAATCCACATTCCTTCCTAAGTTTCCACCCCCTGTTCTGCCCACTGTGCCTGACTACCATGCTTGAATTGTGACTTTTTTCCTATTCATTTCAATTAGAAAGTGGGGAAAAAAGAAAACAAAAACACAGAATCAAGTCCTGTTTCTTTGAAGTAACTCCAATAAGTATACTGATCATAACACAACTGCTGTGAATGGCTTTGCGATGTGTGTGGGAGGAGGGTTGCATAATCAGCTACATCAGAACAGTAGGCAGCAGTGGGAGATTCAATAACCCATAGTGCATGATAGCACTTTTGTTTAATCTCCAGTTAGATCAGCCCTGTGTGACTGTACATGGCCTAGGTAGGATGACAGGACCAGCAAACAAAATATCAGAACTTATATGAACTCTAACATACAATGCAGGCTACTGAATCTCTCACTGCTGCATGCCGTTCTAAGGCCAGCTGCAGGATACCCTGGGATTTGTAGTAACAGCAGATGTAAAAAGTGCTAATAACCCCTTTTATTCTGATGGTGATCTCTATGATTTACTACAGCTTGCAAATTACAGAGCCACATTAAAACAGCTAATTCAGTTAAAGTGAACATACACACCAACTATCATACAGAACTGTGAACTGTGCAAGCAATAGAGGAACTCCAACAAGTATACTGATCATAAAACAACTGCTGTGAATGTCTGTGTGTGTGTGTGTGTGTGTGTGTGTGTGTGTGTGTGTGTGTGTCTGTGTGTGTCTGTGTGTGTTGGGGTGGTTGCATTATCAGCTACTTCAAAACAGTAGGCAACTGTGGGACATTCAATAGCCCATGGTGCATGATAGAGCTTTTGTTTAATCTCCAGTTAGATCATCCCTGTGTGACTGTACATGGCCCAGGGAGGATGACAGGACCAACAAACAAAATATCAGAACTTATATAATGCTAACATACAATGTAGGCTACTGAATCTCTCACTGCTGCATACTATTCTAAGGCCAGCTGCAGGAGATTCTGGAATTTGTTGTAACAGAAGATGTAAAAAGTGTTAATAACCTCTTTTGTTCTGATGGTGATTGTAAATGATTTACTACAGATTGCAAATTACAGAGCCAGATTAAAACAGCTAATTCAGTTGAAGGGAACATACACACCAACTATCATACAGTACAGTGCAAGCAACAGCGGAGGAATAGATAGGCAACTCATCTCATATACTATAGGATCATGCACTTTCCCTAGGCAGAAGCCCCGATGTACCTGTTACAGAACATATACCCTGGTAACACCCTTGCCTGCAATTTTTATTCATTTTATTTTACTATGCATCATTGCTTAGCCTTGTTTTCATATACAAACTGCAGTGTAACTTTCACCACCCCACACACACTCCTATGAGGAGCGCCTGACCCACCATTAGTGCACACCCCTTTAATTCAGGATCCACCTCCAGGTTGCCTTGATTGGTACTGGGCTTCTCCCATTTAAACTACATTTTCTTTATGCTGAGGTGGGCTGGGCTGGACCCACTCTACGAAATTATATAAATTCCGACATACAATGCAGGCTACTGAACCTCTCACTGCTGCATACTGTTCTAAGGACAGCTGCAAGAGATTCTGGGATTTGCAATAACAGAAGATATAAGCATTTGTAACCCCTTTTTTTCTGATAGTGAGTGCTATGATTTACTACAGCTTTCAAATTACAGAGCCACATTTAAACCAAGCCAGTTTAGTTAAAGGGATCATACACACCAAATATCACCAGTTTTTCTTGTGACTGACAACAAAGGAACACAATGGTGTTGATAGGAGAATATCACATGATTTGCATCTTTTGCAATTACCTGCAGTCTGACATTTTTGCCATTTGTACTGGTTCCTGAGTGGCTAGAGTTTCAGCCTTTGAGTCTCTCTGACAAGGTCCTCCATGTTGTAGAGGTCTCTCAAAAGGAGTCAACTTGTCAGTACTATGCCTTCAAATTGGAACACTTTTTCCATTTGGTGTCAGGGCAGGGAGCTCGACCCCCTCTCTTGCCCTATGGCTAGCATCCTGGATTACTTGTGGTCCATCTCTCAATCTAGCATAAAGTCAATGATCCTCAAGGTGCACCTAGCATGCTAGCCAGTAGCATGGAGAGCTGAGGCACTGGGCACCTTCCTCCTGCCACACTGGTGACCCGGGGTCAGTAATGGACTCAGGTTGCTCAGGGGCTGGCAGGGTGAGGGAGGATCAAAGATGCATATACAAGAAGCTTGCAGTATGTAGCCATCACCTACCTGCCTGTAGCCACCACCAGTGGCCATCCAGACAGATACCTCCAGCAGCTTAGATTATGGTGCCAGCATTTCATCTTTTGTGGGAGATACCACCTCCAGTGGTTGAAGGGTTCATTCATATTCAATGACTATTCAATGCTTTGCTGCTGTCAATCTGATGTATTTCATAGATATTACATTCATAATAAAAATTAAGAAAATACAAATTTTAGACACTTACTGTTTTGAGGCAGATTCAGATCTTAGCTCTGAAACCTAATGCCAAACCTCAGTGCCTCCACTCATCCATTTTCTTTCATGGCTGTGATCAAGACCCTTAATGGAGGAACAATGAAACTGATCTTTTGTAACTTGAATTTGTTTCATTCTCTGGAGTAAATGGTTAATAGTCATTACTCTCACCTATGCAGAGATAATGAACACTGGCTTTGGATTAGTGGAAGGGGTGGGCCTTGAGGGGCCATCCAACCCTCATCAATATCCAGTTCTTTGTTTCTGTGAACATGTTAGATATTTAGTGTTATTGACTCAATAGTTTGCACGCTTGCCTGTGGGGCCAGAAAGAGATAGGCTGGTGCCCCACTCCAGAAAACTGGACTAATACCCAATATTTATACTGTAGTGTAGCAGCTGGGTATGGGATGTACTACACTGCTGTTGAGGTGCGCTAGCCTTTGTATGAGATATTAAGCCAAGGTCCTTCTGTCCAACTTTTCTGGTTGCCCAGGTGGAAGTTAAAGATCCCATAGAACATAATGAAAAAATCAAAGAACTTTTTATTTTAAAATCAGTTAGCAAATTATAATGATATTCATAAATATATCATGTCATTATTCCCTATTCCTAGGACCCACCCCTTATTATATGCACTTCTTTGACACAATTTCTGCTACGCAATATTTCTAGTGATATCATTATGGGGGTATCAAAAGGTTTGTCCTATTAGTTATGGAAAGTTTCAGTCTCCATTATTAGCAATTCCTCCTAATATAGTAACCTAATTAAGACTTAAAATTCTCTAACCATTATTTCAGGTGTCTTCTCCTGGTTAGTATAAGAGATACTTGTCTCTGTGCTTGCCATAGAAAATATTTGAAGATGATGAACACCAGCTGCTGCATTCCCATCTCACACTTCCTTGTGGAAGGGATTTTAGGCTGTAAATATCAATCCATCCATCCTGAGGAATGCACAAAAGAGGCTCCCTTAAGTCCTGAGGAATGCACAAAAGAGGCTCCCTTAAGACGCTTAAAACATAGCCCCAAGTTCTTTATTATTTTGCTTTGCTTTACAAAGGAGGCTATTGTTTAGTATTATTTAATCAGGTTTTTATGAATTAAGTTTGCTTTCAATTATAGTGACACAAGCAGACGTAACCATATGATTGCATCTCACTTTTTTATTAGGATTCTTGCCTTTTACATATGACAAGAGCCACACTTTAAACAAAGAAGTTTATGGCAGATAAGACAGCTAGGCCCACCCGGTCTGCCCATTTTCTCAACCTGCTGCAGAAACCACAGACCCTACTTGATCTCTGGCTTTGTTCTCTTTCCTATTGCTCGGGTTTGGCAATTTACTTGTTGTGGTGCTTCACAAAGGACCACCATCCTATAATGGAACCAATCTGGCCCAAATTCCTCACCTGCAGCCCTATGGGCTATGGCCAGAATTTGTCTTAATAGGAGGGGAAATGACAGTAGCCTACCATTGGAGTTCCTAATCAAATTCTTGGAATATGTTTTGAAATATAACATCTTCTTGTTCAATATGATTTATATTTGCAGATAAAGTGAATCACAGTGGGGGCAACATGAACTCCATCTAGAAAACCTGTACGTAGGCTATTGGGAAAATGAGTTTATTTTAAATGAACATATGAATCCATTTTTTGAGAAGGTTGTTTATTGGGGAAGATTTATTGATTATGTATTGCTATTCTGGGGGGGCACTGTTGCAGAACTGGAGAATTTAATTTTGTATCTACATAATAGCAACCTCAACCTGAGATTCACATATAATTGTGACCAAGAAAGTGTAGCATATTTGGATGTAACACTAACATAAGATTCGGAAGGTGATCTGAATGCAGATCTATATAGGAAGGAGGTGGATGGCAACATGCTGTTACTTTTATCCAGTTGTCATCCACTGAACATCACTAAAAATATCCCCAGGGGACAGTTCCTGCATGTGAAAAAGAACTGCAGCACCGAGGCAGAATTTGAGAGGGGAACTGTAGTCTTTACACAGTGGCTAGTAAATAGATGGTACAGTGAAAAAATCATTGAACTTGCCAGAACTACAGCAAATGCATCGAACAGGTAAGACCTTTTGACAGATTCTAGAAATAGTGCAGTTGTGAGAGAAAACGGTTTTAATTTTGTAATAACATGTTCTTGTCATGCACTGGCATTAGCAAATATTATCAAACAACATTGGAATGTTTTAGGAATTGATGAAGGTATAAAACGCATTGCAGGTGTACCCCCAAGAATGTTGTATACATTGTCCCCCACATTAAAGAATCTTTTGGTTTCTAGCCACTTCATAAGCAAACAACCCCGCAAGTAGCTAAATCAAAGCAAGGGATGCTATCAGTGTAAGAACTGTGTGTACTGCCCCTATGTAAAACAGTGCAGTGACTTCAGCAGCGCAAATGTGAATGAGGATTTTGAAATAAGACAACTGACAACATGTAACACCATGGGGTTATTTACCTTGAACAATGCTCCTGCTCAGCCTTTTATGTAGGAAAACCTGCAAGAAATTACAATCTCAGACTAGGGGAGCATGTTAGGGCTAGTAATCATGAAGATGTATCCTATGTCATGGCGGCAAACATTGTGGAAATGCATAAAAAGGAAGAACACAAATTTTAATTCATGGCTATTGATAAAGTGAGCCCACATCCCAGGGTTGGGAATTTCAACAATTTTCTTCTTAAAATGGAAACCTTTTTGGATACTGAAATTACTGGCCACTACTAAGCCAAGTTTGAATGTGGGGTTCAAACTATGCCCATATTTTGAAACTAAATAATTTGTATAAGGAAACATACTTGGATCTGTGTCCCCCCCACACCCCTGCCTCTGCTCTGAAGTATACATGGGGCTTCATCATTTGTCTTTTCAATGTTACCCTGCCAATCAGTTTGACTTGTTTTTTTGAGTGCTCATTTATAATTTTATTGACAACATCTAAGTAACATCCAATGATTTTAAAGTGTGTGCACGAGGTCATTTTATGTCAGCTGCTACTTGCACTATAAATAGTGATAGACTGTAAATTGTATTTTAGCCTTTGATAACAGACCTTGCAGTGTCCAAAATGCATCAGGCATGTACAGATTGTCTGTATCCCAAGATGGGATTTTTATTAAATAAATTATTTATGTCTCATCTAAGCTGTGTTATAATTTGCAACTGGTTGGTGAGTGCCCAGACTTCATGTTCAAGAAATGATAGTATAATAGTATGCTTTACTGGGTTGCTGTAGAAGACCATGAATAATAGCATGTGTGGCATTCAGGTGGACTCACCATGGAAAGAACCATGAGAATCTTTGCTCATTGTGCTCCTTAGAGGCCTGCTCATATGATCACAGTAGTGGAATAAGCTTTCACAGATCACAGCACTGCATACTCTGTCTGTGACTGGCATTCCAAAACAATATGAAGTGTGATGTAATGTTGTATTTGTGTTTCAGTTTGTCATGCAAGAGTCTTCAAAAGTCAATGGGCTGGATTTTGAAAGGCTAGAGAATGAGACAGGGTGCTTGCACCAAAAACAACTGACACAAGGAGCAGGATGCATCAAAACGTGCTTCCATTCTGATTTTCAAATAGTACTTGCATCATAAACAGGTCTGCATGCACCAGGATTGCTTGTGCCATGCTTACACAGAAAAGCTGCCTGCACCATGTTGGAAGGGATGACTGAGTAATCAAAATGATGCACCATTGCCTTATTTGGGATTTTCAAAGAATGTGAGTCCTGCCCTTGATCTTAAGATGTATGTTGCTGTTATACCAGCCAGGGCTGGTCTAACAGACACTAGAGCATATAAAAAGGTCCACAGCAGGTGGGTAGACATGACTATGGTACTATTAAAGGCCAATATTCCCCTGCAGGACTAGTTTGGAACACTTTGGGGGATTAGTCTTGGCCATTTCATTAACTATATTTTTTGACTCAGCTTGCATCATTCTCATCCCTTGCATCATTTGTTTCACTCAACGTGCACCATTTTATGACTCAGCTTGTGTCATTCTTGTTCCTTGAGTTATTTGTTTTGACTCATCTTGCAGCATTTGTTTGACTCAACTTGCAACTTTTTTGACAGAGCTTGCATCATTCTCTTCCCTTGCATCATTTGTTTTGACACAGTGGACCTCTTGTGACAGTCTGAGGGACTTTACTACTGAGAAGCTTTTTTTGCAAAATACAGCACACAGTATTGGTACACCTGGACCTGACATAAGGTAGTTGTTTGATGCACCCTTTGTTGATATAAAGGCTTTTGAAAATTCAACTAAATGTCTTCAACAATGGAGAATGTCTGGAAAACATGAGCCAACATTGCTCCTGAACGAGTTGTGAAATGAGTGACAGGATACTAGTTCTTATGCTCTTGCTGGTAATAGTACAGGAGCACAGCAGAGTGTGACCCCATGACGTGAGTGACACAACAGTAAATTTACAAACAGTAGATGATAGTAAGATACTACACATTTTATAAAATATAACAAGATGATTTCTAAAAGTGCACGAGTCATTAAAATGATAATATCTATAGTGCCTCAAAGTGGACAGGCAATTGTCCACACCTATGGCACCCAGGTAACTGTGGTACTACTGGAATTAGCAGCTGGTCTGTTGTTCATAAAAATGTGGCAATTCATTAAACAGACAAATTCACATACAGTGGCAGACATAGTTTGAAAGCCCATGAACAGTTATTTTAATTGAGGTATTGAGCTTACCTGTAGCTAAAAGCAGTCCAGTGATATAGTTGACTGAGTCTGTGCAATATAAATACTACATTAGAGCCAGTCTTAGAACCTTATAATGTCAGTGATGATCAAGCAGTGCCTAAATGCATTGAGTCAGGCACTGCTTGATTGTCACTGACATCACAAGGTTCTAAGAATGGCTCTAATGTAGTATTAATATTGCACAGACTCAGTCATCTAGCTCTCTGGACTGCTTCTAGCTACAGGTATGGCCAATAGCTCAATTAAAAGAACTTTTTTGTAGTTAATCTTTTTAATGAAGTATTTAAAAGATAAACAAACAACAAGTATACCCTATAACAATACTATATAAGGTTATATAAATGATAAACTAAGTAGCATAACATCTAACAAAGGAGGAAAAAAAGACTATTCAATGGTAATATAATAATTATGGGTTAACGACCTAAACTAGACAGTTACAATATTATAATGAAAAAAAAAGGCCTAGCACTACATAATGTAGAGTAAAAATAGAAGAAGTAGAAGGTGAAAGAGGAGATATGAATAGTCATAGTTGTACATTACTACAATGTATATATCGTTAGAGTGTTACTAAAGCTTATATAGAAAAGATTAAGAATAACAAGAGAAGAGGAAGAGATCTCAAAGAGAAAGAGAGTATCAAGTAAGTAGAGAAAAAGCGAGACCACAATCTGAGGTAATGGAGGATATCAATAGGAGGAGAGAGAGAGAGAGAGAGATATTATATAAAGTATTTCAATCCATACTTCAAGTGCCAGAATGGCTAGATGAATCCAAATATTTAAAATTTTCTTGCCAACATTTATTATACATGTTGAGTCAGTCGAGAGAAATGTGAGTCATACGACCCAGGGAGGCATATTGAGATAAATGATTAAGAATATCACGGAGAGTGGGGATTATATTAGATCTCCAATACATAAGTATACTACATTTAGCTAGAAGAAAAAGTATGGTTAACCATCTGTTCAAGGATTGGGGAATATTATAGGGATGAGAGTCAAAAATACCAAGTATACAGTGTTTGGGATCTAATACAAAGGGTTGACAAGTCACTTTCATTGCAAATATATGAATATGATGCCAAAATTTTTGTATGGAGGGACAATCCCATAAAATATGAAGTAAATCACCATTAGGCGAGTTACATCGCCAGCAGTTGTCATTATCAGTTAATCCCATTTTATGCAATACAGTTGGGGTCCTATACCATAAATGAAGAATTTTAGTCTGAATGAGCGAGCTACATTTATCCTTAAAAGATTTGTGGCAAGAAAGCCAACACCTATGCCATTGCTCATTTGTAATGATATAGTGTAACAAGTTGCTCCATTTATTTTTTGCACTAATGGACTAGTCCGGTAGTGATTCTCTAATAACTTTATAGATGACACTATTCAATTTACATGTTGTTTTTATCCATTTGGAGATGTGCTGATCATGTAAGGATTGATTCACAATAAGTGAGAAATAATAAGTGCATGCTGTACGAAGCTGTAGATATTTCCAAAAGTCCTGGCGGTGAAGATTCCATTGCGTGCATAGATCAGAATAGGGTTTTATTCTTAATGTATGGGGTTCAAGTATGTCTCTTAATAAAAGTATGCCTCTATTTTTCCAGGATCAACAGTAGATTGGATGGTTTTTGAGACATATTTGGCTATTTCCCCAGATAGGAGCATAAGCAAGAGGGGTAGGGTTTGATTTGAGATGTCCATGAATTATTTTCCAGTAAAACGTGGATGGTACTATAGTGGGGTGAGATTTTAATTTAGAGGGGATGGGACTATAAATAAAAGAGGCAGCAATGTTGCTAGCACAAAGAAAGGCTTCCATATTAACCCATAGAGGTGAATTGGTGTCAGACTGAATAAACCATTTGATAGTCTGGGCTGCATGAAAAGCCCAAAAGTAGGCCTGAAACCAAGGGAGGTCAAATCCACCTCTTGACCAATGTGATCTAAGTTTATTATGACTAAATCGAGGGATTTTGCCATCCCAAATAAAATTACCTATTAATTTATCAATTTTGCTGAGGAAGCAAGAGGGAAGTTTTAGAGGTATATTAGAAAAAAGATACAATATTTTTGGAGCTATTGTCATTTTAATAGCAGAAATTTTCCCATTAAAGGTAAGATTAAGCAATTTCCATCTGTCAAATATATTTTTAATGTTAGTAAAGGAGAGAAATTAGCATCCCAAACTTTATCCAATGATGGGATGATCCGGATACCTAAATATGAGATACCTTGGGGAGCCCTGCAGAAGCCCAAAGGATCATTCATATAAGATTTACAGAGGTTGTTTAATGGTAGTGTTTCAGATTTATTAAAATTTAGAGCTAGTCCCGAGATAAAGGTGAATTAAAAGAACTTTTCATGGGCCTTCAAACTATGCCTGCCACTGTACGTGAATGTGTCCTTTAAGATAATAATAGATAGCAGTATCTATAATTCTCAAAGCAGACACACAGTTGCCTTCTACCACAGTGCAGAGTACCACTTCCAGTTGTGATGGATACTAGTTCTACCGTACCATCTTTACAGTGTACTGACAGGGAAGATGGTGATGTAACCCATATGCACAGTGATACATGAAAAGGAAAACATGATTCGTAATAGGGGAGAAGGAGGATAATGAAGAGGATGTTTTTTTTTCTAAAGCCAGAGTTCTTCTTTGACTTTATGCATTGTGCTTGTTGCTTGACTCCTTGCCTTCATGTGGTTTTCAGAAGCCACTAGTGAGAAAGGGGAACACTAAGAAATTGTGCAGAGGATACAAGAGTTTTTTGGGGGGGATCTAGACTTTACATTTCTGAATGGATCAGATCTATTCCAGGTAGAGGAACTATAAGTGCTTGAAGAAGAAAGAGGGGAAAACTAATGTGCTTCTAGATTGCTCAGCATTGCTTTAAATTATCAGATGCACTCGATGACTGACAGGGAAGGCTGATTGCACTGCAATAGAAGTGTAATAAGTGGATGTCTGGAGATATATGAACCATGGTTTCTATTGGTGTACTATCATGTGCCAATCTCTGGTCCTCAAAGAGCCATGTCTATGACCCCTAGTCCCTGTTCCACCATGATCAGCTCCTTCTCTGTCGATACCACTTGCAGAACCTGTACATGATGGAACTTGCAAGGTGGAACATTTATTTGTTTCTTTCGTCCTGCATTCCTTTCTCCTCCTGTTTTTCTGTTCATGTTTTCTACACATACCAACACATGAACAACAGATAATGACATTATGCAGCCAAAAATGATGACACAATAGTTACTGATGATTCTTAGGTACCCACATGACATGCTTGTTGGGTGCATGCACAATCTCCAGTGCAGTATGACTTGCAAGGTGATAGGGAAGAGTGAGACCACCAGAGCACTCCCTACTACACACACACACACACACACACACACACACACACACACTAACAGACCACACACCATCCCACTGAAAGACCTTATGTCCCACACAACAGTCTACTTTACATTTCAAGAGCCAGTTTAGTGTAATAGTTAAGGACACTGAGCTGTAAATCTAGAGACCTGGGTTTGAACCCCATCAACCCCAACTTGCATATTGTGCGACCCTAAGCAAGTCACTTAACTTCCTTGTGCCATCATATCACACCTGGAAAGAAAATTCATCATAGTGTGCCTTTTCTGGTTAAACAATTGCTCCTTCTCCCCCCCACACACACACACACTTTTCACTCACTGACTAACTGGCAGGCTTACACAGGCAAATAATAAAAAAGATGTATTTCTGTACCCTGCTGCACCACCAGAAGTCATAAAAATATCAGTCAAGTTAATCCTTCAAAATTCCCTTGCACCTTTCACAGTCTGCTACACTCAATCTGCCCTGCCCCTGCTGTGGGGTTGGGGGGTAAAATAAAAAAATTGGATTTATGTGCTCACTAAACCACCAGAACTCAGTAGAAATATATTTTTAAAATTAATCTTTAATCCCCACACCTTCTCAGTCAGCTAAATTCACTCTGTCCTGGTCCTTCTGCAGGGCCTGCAACTGCCAGTGGAGGGTCCCAAACGATTCTATCTTTCTGAGTGTGATTTTCAATCACCAGAATGGCCAGAAGATGCATGCTTAATGAACTGCTAGAACCCCAATTTTATTGAGCCCTGATAACCTCAACCAGCCAAACCCTGCTTTGCCAGGGGTCAGAGAGTGTCATTCAAATACACTCCTTGATTTTCCCCTCTTGGATCACTGATCACCATCTTCCCAGAACACAGGGTCTGCTTCTACATCTCGGCAGTAGCTCCAGTCCCTCCAGCCAAGTTGTACTATCACCAGCATGGCCAGAAGAGGCATGCTTTTTAACCTGCTGGATCTCCACTTTTCTTGAGCCCTTCTAACCTCCACTAGCCAAAGACTTCTTCCCCAGAAGTCTGAGAGAGACACTTTGCAACGCTCTGTGACTCTTTCCCCCTCTGATCACCAGTTGCTCCCTTCCCAGGATGCTAGGACTGCTTCTTCAACTTGACAGTAGTTCTGCCCCTCCGGCCAAGCTCTCCAATCACCAGCATAGCCAGAAAAGGCACGCTTTTTGTACTGCTGGAGCCCCACTGTTCTTGAGCCCAACTGACCTTCACAAGCCAGAAAATACTTTCCCAGGGGTCCAATAGAGTCACTTTGCTACACTCCATGACTCTTCCCCCATTGGATCACCAATTGCTACCTTGCAAGGACACCAGAACTGCTTCTTCTACTTCTACTTGGCAGTAGCATCACCTCCTCCAGCCACGCTGTCCCATCACTAGCATGGCCAGAACTGTTCTTCAAAAGTAGATTCCTCTAGTGGTCCTATGTGCTGTGGTCCAGAGCATGAAGGACTACAGCACAAAAAATGTCAAAGGAGTCAGCACAAAGTATGTCAAGGGAGTCAGTTCAAAGGATGTTGAGGGTGTCTGCCAGGAGGGAGGAAGCCATATGAGGCAGTAGGCTGCTGGAGCTATTGCCCAACCTCTGCTGTCCCCTCTGCCAGGACTACAAAGACATCAGAACCTACCTGCAAGTCCACCCTCACTATGATACAGTGTTACTTTATTTTCTGCATGGCTATAGTTTGATTATTTTGCCAAGCCATGCTGTGTTTCAACAGTTTGATCTCTCCACTACTGATGTGCGAATGTCCACTCCCAATTTAGTAATGCCTGCCTCTCTTTAGTTGATAGCTAAGTTAAATCCTTTCGTGCAATGCTTTGCTGACTAGACTGACTCCACTACACCTGCCCTTCAAATGTCTGTATCCTCAGTGCTCATGCTCACCTCTGTTTGCCTCCAGTAGTTGTTTGCAGTGGTAGGTTGATTGCATTGTGCTATGCTGGTTAAACTGTCTGTATCCTTCTTGCCCCATGAATATCATTGTCTGCCTCTCATAGAAGTTAGCATTGTTAGGACTGTTATTCATTACACTATTGATTAGTTTCCTTCCCTATGGAAATGCTTTGCAATTGCTTTACTAATGCATGAATCCTAAAATCTGCCTTCTGCCAAGCCTGACGCATTTGTCCCAGCCCATTGATATCTTTCTTGGACTCTGAGACCTGGTGGATCTCCCTATGTAGGTAATCCCCACATTTGATCTCATCATCTTGCTGTCATCCCTACCTAGGTGGCACCTATATTTGTGTTCACTACTTTCCCACCTGACCACCTTCACCATCACTGCTTAACTGGTTTGGTAGTCACCACCAGAGTGGACTACTGGTGGGACTATCTAAGTGTCTAATCCTTTTAGGCACTTAGTGCCTAAACCCTTGAGGGTTCATCAGCAAGTAGCAAGATGGCAGCAATGCTGGGCAAGCCATCGCAAGCAGCAGCAACAACTTAGTTTTTAGTTTGTTAATTTGTTTGTTAATTTAATTTTATCTTTGTTTGTAGTGTTTAGTATATTTGTTTGTTGTTTATTGTTTTAACTAGGGTAATAGTTTAGCAGCAGTAAGTTAGGGAAAAGAAGTGAGCTATTGAGCTTTTAGGCTGCGTTTATGGATTTTAGGTGGAGGCTGAAGTAAGGTACAGAGTCACAAAATTTTCTTTTACAAAGTGCTCCATGTTTTTCAGCATTGGAACCTATTATGCTGGATAAATACTGTCACACAAGGAAGGTCCAATCAGTCTTCACAGCTTTAAGTCATTTTAGCCATAAGCCCTCTTACCTGTCTGGGAGCTGAAAGTGCCACAGATATGTGCTGGAGGAAGAAAGAGAGAGGATCAGGAGTGAACATACGGCATTCTGATGAGGAACCACAAGAATGGGCCTGTGGGAGACAGGATGCTGTAGAAGACATCTGTCCAATGGACTGAGGACCGGAACAGCATCGGTCCTATTTCCATGAAGAACTGTGAGTGCTGAAGCCTTTTTGTGCTGGGACTTGCAAAAAACTTTAGGGGCCTGGAGGAGTTTGTGGGTGGAGGGTCTGCCTTAGCTTGCCTGGGGGAGACAAGTCACTTGGATGGTGCTGAGCTGGGCAGGAGATGTTGGTGTGGAGGCTGCTGAAGGATGGTGAATAACCTCTCAGCATCTCCTAAGCAGCCGGGGGGGTTGGACGGTGGGCTGACTGAGTCCAGGAGTGGTAGCTGTGATCTCAGCAGGAGAGGGGGTAGCTACCTCCTGAGTGTATGCTGGGGGACCCTTGACATGCCTAGTCCTGATGGGTGCTCCGTCCATTGCTTGGTAAACTCTGGATAGCTGTGAAGGCAGCTATTGAGAGTTAGGTGCCAGAGTGGTGGTAGCTGAACTTTGAGAACTGCATCATAAATCTGGACCTCTGGAGCAGATCTTTCGTGCTGGAGTTTTTTTGACCTACATAAAGGACCCTGTCTTGGAACTGCAAACTGGTCAGACTTCTGTGGACCTTCCTAAATTCATTGGCAGTGAGAGTGCCTCATAGTTTTTTTCCCTATTAATTTCTGTTGGCACTTAAAGTTTAAGTGTGAGTTGAACTTTGACTAGCCTTTTCTGCTTATGTCTGAAGAGGTGGAAGCACTACAGACTTTCAAATACTCGAAACTGAGAGATTTTTAGTGACTGCATTCTTTTATGTTAATGTTACATGCTGCTATACTATTCCAGTTTATTTATGCATTTATTTTGGTAATTTTCCAATGGGGTAGGTGTTTGGAGGGAGGGATTTGAGTTTGTTGATTAGTTTGGGTATGTGGAGTGTTAATGTGTAGAATTTTGATTTGGATGTATGAAAGTGGAGTGTGTGAATGTTTGAGTGGATATTGAGACTGTGGTGGGTGCTGTTTGCTTGTGAGGATGTACTGGGAAGGTGTGAAGACAGTTAGGCACTATTTCCTCCTCAGGCTCAGGGACCTCCACCCTTTTAACTGTCCTCCGCTGTCTCTGGAGGCATATAGGGTGTGTTGGGCTATGGGGATAGTTAGGAGGGGGGAAGACTGAGCCTGGTGGGGGAATGGAAAGGAGTGGGTGGATTGGGGTAGTGGGAATAAGGAGACACCCTGGGGCAAAATGGGTCCAGGAGAGGGGTTCTCCCCACCTGGTTTCCATACCCAAAAGCTCTGCTTCATGCAGACAAGTGATGTGGTCTTCCTCAGTTGCTCATCTTACTTGAAAGGTATGATGCAATGCCAGGTTGATTAACAACAAGACTGCTTTAACAGCAGATCTTGTTGGGTCATCGGACCTGGCTTGCATCACTGAGACTTGGCTGGATGAAAATGCTGGTCCAGTGTTAGTTTCAGCAATTCCATCTGGGTACTCGGTGATACACCGCCCTAGGATAGCTCATAGGTGCTGGGGTGTAGCCATTTGTTTTAGATCAGAATTGGGTTGTGTGGATGTTCCAGTGGGGATCACCAACTCCTTTGAATGTATTGTGAGCACGGGTGTAGGGTGCAGGATACTTCTCATCTACCATCCGCCCAGAGATGGGAATGTTTTCCTACAGGAAGTCATGGACTTCATTGTCGACGTGGTGTTGGGATCAACCAGATGGTTAATTCTGGGAGATTTCAATGCCTAGGTTGATGATGAAGTCTCACAATTTGGCCAAGACTTCCTCCAACTAATGACTTTGTTGGGCCTTACACAGGTTGTTACCTCCGTGACTCACATTGGTGGGCAATCATTGGACTTGGTGCTCCTCCTGGGTTTGGAAATATCTGACTTGATGGTGGATCAAGTCAGGTGCTTTGACCATCACACCATAGGGTTCAGTTCTGTGGCTCTCCCCAATAGATCTGCCCCCTATGGAGAGGGTCCTGTACCATCCTTTGAAGTGTGTGACCCCAGATGGCTTAATGGCAGTGCTTGACTTGTCAGGTATACTGAGTGAATGCATGGACACAGGAAATCTAGTACTTTACTCTAACAAGGTGGTGACAGAGGCCCTCTATTCCATAGCTCCTGTCCGTGTTCACCCCCTCACTTTTCACCCAAGGCCCCATGGTTTGATGGGAACTTGAAGGAGATGAGGAGAGGGGGGAGGAAGGCTAGAGAGGTGCTGGTGGAAATTGGGCCTGGAGTGTGACAGACTTAGACTGATGGATCATTATGCAGTCTATCAATTGGCAATTACCAGTAAGAAGGCAGAGTTCCTGTCCAGGGAGATTGCTGCTGTGCAGAACCGACCAGCTCAGCTCTTCCGGACTGTTGACAGATTGTGCAATCCAATCTGTCTTCAGCCTGGTGGAGCTTTTTCACAGTAGGGCAGACTGGATGGGCCTTGCGGTCCTTATCTGCTGTCAACTTCTATAGAGGTGTGATGAGTTTGCTTGGTTCTTAGCAGATAAGGTTGCCACCATCAGGTCTGGAATCTGTTCAACCCCCTCTATTGAGTATTGTAGAGGTCAGCAGGAGGTGGCAGGCACCCAGTTTGCTTTGTCTGAATTCAGCCAGCCAAAAATCATTGATATAATGAGGATTTTTCAGACTTTGAGGCCAACCAGTTGTAGTTTGGACCCGGGCTCAACGCACCTTCTAGTAGGAGGACTGATGAAATCAGGCTGGTCCTAGCCAAGATCATCTAGAGGTCACTGGAGAGGGGGTCTTCCAGAACCCCCTAAAGGAGGCAGTTGTTCTACCCCTCCTTAAAAAGTCCTCCATTGACCCAGACTGTCTGGCCAACTACAGACCTGTCTCTAACCTTTGTGTAAGGTTATTGAGAAGGTGGTTGTGCAGCAACTGGATGATCATTTGTCCATCCATGATGTCTATGATTATCTCCAGTCAGGATTTAGGAAGAGGCATAGTACCAAGACGGCCCTTGTTCAGATGTTTAATGACCTCCTATTAGTGAGAGATCAATGAACTCATTCTATCTTGGTACTCCTTGATTTCTCCGCAGCATTTGATACTGTGGACAATGATGTGCTGCTGGAATGCCTGCAGTTCATCTGTGGACTGTCTGGTATGGTCTTCAGATGTTTCAATCATTCCTCGAGAGTAGGACTCAAAGGGTGATGTCTGGGATTTATTCCTCAGCCACTCTCCCCATCCTGCGGGGTACCACAGGGTTACATTATGTTACCCGTGTTGTTCACAGTGTGTATGCTGCCATTAGAAGAGATCATTAGGCAGTACGGTCTGAGTTTTCACTGCTAGGTAGGTGATACTCAGCTGTACACATCCTTTGTGCCCAAACAGGATGGGATTCTCTCGGTCTTTAACAACTGCCTGAGACCCAGGACTGGATGAGTAACAGCTGGCTGTGGTTGAACCTGTCTAAAACTGAGGTGTTGGTTGTGGATCTGGATTGTTGGGAGGCAGGTTTGTCAGCAGGACAGCCCTCTGGGCTTTGGCTTGGAGTTGTTCAGCTGACTACCTCAGATAGGGTGCGGAACCTGGGTGTTATTTTTGATGATGGCCTGACCCTTATATCTCAGATGTCAGCTGTTGTCAAGATCTGTTTTTACCATCTGAGGAATATTGCCCAGATGAAACACCTGGTTCCTCCCAATGATCTTCTAATGTTGGTCCATGCCTTCATAACCTCCTGCCTTGACTACTGCAATGCCCTTTACCAAGGGCTACTGGGGGTTGATATCTGCCACATGCAGCTGGTGCAAAATGCGGCAGCCAGACTATTGACTGGTACCTCTAGGACCAGTCATATTATGCCTATGCTCTGCAGACTGCACTGGCTGCCAGTACATGATGGATCACCTTCAAGGTCAGATTACTGATGACCTACTGTATAAAGCCCTACATGATCAGGGACCCCATTACTTGCAAGATCTCATTTGCCCTTACTGCCCCCTCTGCCCTCCCTGATCCACCAACAAGGGATTGCTAGAGATTCCCAGGGTTCGCTTAAAGACATCTGGGGCCACGTCTTTTGCTTTTGTGGCCCCTACCCTGTGGAATTCTCTACCTCGTCGGGTGCAAGAGGGCCTGACCATCCAGAGCTATAAAATAGCACTAAAGACATTCTTATTTAGCCTAGCATATCCAGATTTCTTGTAAATTTATTTGATCTGATATTTTTCGAGCTACAGTTTTATGAAATTTTAATATACTGATTTGTTATGATTGTTCTTATTTATTGTTCTGTCTGTTGGGTTTTTATGTACAAGCACCTTGGTTTTTGGAACGGTGCTTTTTTACAAATAAAATATGATATGACTAGACCAAGACCCACCAGAGCTGCAGAAATACTACCCCTATGCAAAATGTTACAATTTATATTTTAATGTTAGTGGGCACCATTCCAGCAAACCTCTGGCACTGTACCTTCCCAAACCTCATTGCCTTTGTACAGTTCTTACAGAAGATTTATGGACTGCCTGCATATCAATATTTGCAGCAACTTCTCCCTTCAGTTTGCATCCCTCTCCGATGTATGGCAGCAAGACAATGGAGTCCCAGTCTTCAAATGTGGGGACAACACAGTGGTCTCCAACTAAAGGCTGTAGTACTTGCCAAAAAATCCCTGAAGTTGTAGTGGCTATGGAATCCTGGCTTGCTCAGAAAATGTACCTTCTCCACCCACCTTAGATGGAACTGTGCAGATATGCATGGTGGAGGTTGCCCTCTGTAAATAAAGGACCACTTACAGGCATCACTGCTCACCACCAGGGCCACTGACCCACCCTGCAAGTTCCTAGTGGCAAACATTGGGCTTGGGCTTGGAAGCAAGAACCTAATCGTGGTGGTCACCTACATTCCCCCTAGAATGATTGACTCTGGTCTTGTCTCCTTTCTTGGATACATCAGCAGCCTGAACCAATTCCATGAAAAGCTCACCCTAGTTAACTTTAACATCAACTGGCTCTCTCCTCTCTCCAAGTGATACTAAAACAAACTGCGTGACCTCTACTTCAGTCAAGTGGTCAAGTCTCCTACTCACATCAACTACAAAAAAATCATCAGAAGCACTTACTGACAGGATCCTGGCATCCCGTCCTGAAAGGTTCTCACATGTGGAGGTACTACCAGATCTGCTTACTGACAACTGTCTGATCTACTGCTCCTGGTCTGTCAGAAGGCAAAGATCCCAGCCAAAATTCATCTACACCTGCTGCCTATAGGGAGAGAGAAACTCACTGGTCTTAACCCTTGCTGTGCCACGGACTGATATATCAGTCCAGAATTCCTATATGTTCTAATTCTATTGACAACTTAAGGTTAAAACTACCTTTGCAACACTGATTTGCAATGCCTGGATTGCCTTCCTAATGTCAACATCACATTTAATTTCTTCCCTCATATATTCCAAAATGCATGTGATCATTTTGTTCTCTAAAAAAAGAAGAGAATCAGAGGAGAAGCTAATCACTGGCTCACCTCGGACCTTCTCACACTCTTCAAAGAACTTGACAAACTAGGGGACCTAATACAAAGAATCGGGTTCCCACCAGGAACTATTGAAGTACAAAGAGCAAAGACACTGATGAAAATCTGCCATTCATACATCTAAATGTGAGTTCTGCAAAACAAAATGATGTGAGTCCAGTAACAATTCCAGGAGACTATGGGAAACAATTAACAAAGTCTTAGGAAGGAAATGCTGCTATATCCCCAACATCCTTAATGTCAACAGAGTGAATACCACAGATTCAATAGCCATCACCAAATCTTTTGATTATTTCTTCATGAATGTAGGCAAAGACCTGCCTACTTGCACCCTGGCCTGCTGCACTTGTTTCCCAAGGACTTCCTGTCGTCTTCAGCTTCACTAGCACAAATTCTATTTTAAATGGGTGAGCACAGAAACAGTTAAAAAATACCTGCTAAGCTCTATTTGGAAAACTAGAGTCAGATTTGATGCCTTAAATATAACTATGCTTAAAATGACCATTGAAGATTTGGCCCTACCTATTCAAAAACTTTTCAGCTTCTCCCCTCCAGTTTGGATCCTTCCCCAATGTATGGAAACAAGCCAATGTAGTCCCAGTTTTAAAATTTGGGACAACACAGTGCTCCCCAACTAAAAGCTCATCTTTATCCTCTCCCTGCTTTCTAAGGCCCTAGAGAAGATTGTCAGCAACAGCTGGTAACACATTCTGGATCACACTTCCCTAGCTGCTGAACAACATTGCTTCAGGAAACTACACAGCACGACTATCACACTAATTGAGCTGAGGAACTCCATGTAGCCTTAGACTAAGGTGAATATGTCAGTGCAACATTTCTCAACCTCTCCATGCCTTTGACTTAGTTAGGCCTAATCTGTCCTTGGTTCCCTTCCATTCAGCCTCTTTGTCAACAAGGTCACTGAAGTATGTGTCCACTCTAAACCACTACTTTATGCTAATGACACAGTCATCTTCTTCTCCCACTGAAACTTTGAGACTCTGGAGAACAACCTGTAATCTGACTTTGTCAGGGTCTGCAACTGGTTCACAACCAACAGGATGGTCATTAATACCAAGAAAACTAAATCCCTACTTTTCAAGAGCAGCCATGCTCTGAAGGACAGACCCAAGATATACATCACTACACCATCTGTGGACACCGTTGAACAGTTCCAGGTCTTTAAGTGCCTGGGCATACACCTATATACAATCTTGTCATCTTCTCATGCTGACTCCCTGGTCAGGAACATTCACCAATGTCTTTGCCTCTTACAGTATACAGAAACAGGTCCACCCTCCCCTTAGAATTAAAAAAAAAAACTCCTGGTGTCCAGCTTCATCATCTCAGTGATTGACTATGGTGCTGTCATCTACTCTTCTGCCAATAACACTATACTAGAAAGAATCACAGTAGCTTTCAACCATACCTGCAGATTTGCACTCACCATGAAACCTGACTACCACTGGTGTGAGCTATCCTCCAACTGGCTTCCATTAAATCTCAAAGTTAACCTTAAGAAAGCCCTTCTGTGCAAGAGAGCACTTTTTGGCCAAATGCATCTGAGTTTCTGCAACCACTTCTCCCAGTTCACAAAAAAACTACAGCATTCGGTCCATAGGTAACCAAAAAATGCTCCTGCATCGCAGGAGAACAGCACTTGGATAGCACACCTTTGTGTCCAGAGCTATTAAAGTCTGGAACTCCTTGCTCATAGCTATTATCACTCTCCACAACTTCTTTCTTTCAAGGCCCAAGTCACTGCCCACCTTTTCCAGAATCTCCATTGCTTGTGAGCCTAGAACATTTATGCCACCACTCCCTCTCCTGCCCTATACCTGTCCTTTTGTTGCTGCCTCCTTCAGTTGCAGATTTCTGTTCCCTAACTCACTGTTTATACTTCTTGTATTATGTAAATGCCCGCTGGTACAGTACTTGTTCTTTATTATACTGTCATTATGTTGTATGTAACTTGTTTGATTTGGACACCTTTGAAAAAGGGCTGTTGAGCTCAAAGATCTTCTTAACACAGTTAATAAATAATTAAATAAAAATGCATTTTTCTAGGCTGCCTGAAACTACAGTATAGTAAATAGCGTGAGAATTGACTAACACTTTAGAAATCATCAGAGAATCATGTCTCATCGATATGAATGATAATTCATGATTCTGTAATGATTTCTAGTTTTCTGATTAAAAGCCACTCTTTTTTACATAAATGGAGCTTCTTCAGCAGCCATTGCTGCCATAAGTCCTTCCTGTGTGAGACAGGCAGTTGGGAATGGTACTGAAATGTGTGCAGCATGAGGAGCTCTTGATCTGTCGCATCATTCATGGAGTTTATTTTATGGGCTGCTTTATAAACACAATTCTCAAGAGACTCAAATATTTTTCTTTAGCTGAGTTTTTATCTTTCAATAATTGTATTAGTCTCATTAGATCTGAGGATCCTTGTTTTCTTGGGCAGCCTCCTGCTCCCTCTAGAATGGGTCAAAATACTTCTCCTATTCTGTTCTGAAGCAGTAGGTAGTTCTCCCGGTTTCTTACATTATGTACCTGATCACTCTTTGTTTAAAACATGTTTGCAGGACTATTTGATGGAAAATGTAATTGACACTGTAACACTATTTATTTACTTATTTGAATTTTGATGACTAGGTAGGCCCACTGACACAGGACTATCCCTTTTTTTTGGGTTGACCCAGAATTAGTTGCATACATTAAGTGAGAAACAAATATACAACCTTTACAGAGTAGAAAATAAATATAAGATAAGTCATCATACATACAAGGTACAGCTTATTAGTTACAATCAGGAGCATCAAGAAATGTACATTCAGAAATGAGTCACAGGATAAAGCAGTTATAATTGGACATTTCCAGTGTCTATCCAGCAGATGGTAAACATCCAGACACAGTCCAGAGAGATAATTCAGTTGAGGGTGCAACCCTCCATCAATTACACTTACCAGGGGTTGCTCCATTGGAGAAGGCTTTGAGACTCTTTCTAAATTGTGTAAGAGTAGGCAGCTAAGGATATCATATGGGAGTGAGTTCCAAAGAGAGGAGGCAATGAAAGAAAAGAGTCTCCTAACAGATGCTGATTGTACTCTGAGAACTTCTAATAATGGGCTAGCAGTGGATCTCAGGAGCTTCATACGCTGCTTAAGCTTGATTATTCACTTAAGGCTGAGGGTGTTGAAAGTTTCAGTAGCTTAAATGTTAGCCCGTACATTGGATAATGGAGTCTTGAATCAAAAATGTGCCAACCAAGTGCAGCAAACACCCTGCAGTGGTAGTCTCTGGAGTGGGCACCAGCTGCAAATTGTCCAGTTTTAGTCTGCACAGTTCAGAGTCACAAATGGACTGTAATGCAGGGGCTCCATAAAAGAGTAAAGGCAATAGGGTGCTGCTAGCAATGGCTCAATGAGCCTTCTTAGAAAGATAGGGGATAAGCCTGTAAAGGAGGCCACGTTTCTGGTGCATTGGTTTGACTACTATGTCCACATGAGGTGGAAAGGTCATATTTTGGTCTAGCACTACCCCAAGGTATTAAGTGACTCCACCACTTTGAGATGAAAGCCACCAGTGGTGGACAGCTTGAACAGGTGCTGTCTCTCAGTGCCTAGCCTCCTGTTTCCAAAGAACTTTGCCTTGTTTTTTTTAATGTTATGGACTAGTTTGTTTGTCAGGAACCAGTTTTCAAATTGCTAGAAGTCACTCTTCAGGTTATTGCTTATCCAATTAATATCTGCTGAGGATCTTTATAAAATAGCATCATCTGCATGTAACTGTACCATTGCCCCTCCACAGTTGAGTGGCATATCATTTATGAAAAGAGAAAATAGGAGGGGGCCAAGAATAGAGCCTTGAAGTATACCATCAGCTATTACCCTAAGATCAGCTGTGCCAGTTTGACACTTTACACACTGTTTCTGGTCAGTCACATACTTGTGAAACCACAGGCAGGAGAGGTATTTGTAGCAAACTGCCTTCAGTTTGTTCAGTTTAGTCTGGTCATGATGATTAACCAGGTCAAATGGCTTGGTAAGGTACAAAAAAACTGCACCCATAACCATACCATTCTCCATATCATTAAGGATGTCCAAGGTCCCACACTCAAGAATGGTGTCAGTGCCATGACTATTGCAGAAGTAATGTTGGACACTAGTCAATGAGTGATTATACACCAAATAGGCCTGGAGTTGATTGTACAGCAGCATTTCCTGGATTTTGGCAAGTGTGGAGAAAAGACAGATTGGCCTGTAAGTTTCAATCAATTATTTCTGCTTGCCTTTGTGGATAAGCACAAGTGCCACATTCCATTTTTCAGGGACAACTCCATGAAGGAGAGATTTATTGATAAGATGTTTGGGGGTGGCTATAATGGGTGCTTTTTATTCTTTTAAGGAGCTTGAAAACTTCCTTCCTAGAGACAAGTCTAAAATGAAACTTAAGCTGGGGTCCAGTGGTAGATGTCTGGTAGAGAGGCAGGGAGCTGTCAGAGTTGCCCCTTAAGGGGATCTTAAACTAAGCTAGGTCGGTGAAGAACTTATTAAACTTAGAAGTGGTGAAGACAGGGTCAGAGAGGACTTGTCCATTGGCAGTTAGTTTGCAAGGGGCTGTGTTGGAGCGGCCTTTGAGTAAACAGTTTATTTTTATTTTTAATTGTATGTTTTATGATTTATTCTACAATATTTAATGCACTATTTGAATGCTCTTGATATTTTTGTATTTATAGTTCTTCACAATATATTATTTATAACTGATTGCAAATTTCTACACTAATGCATTGTTTAGGGTTGCGAAAACACAAAACACACAATGTAAGGAAATGAAAAAAAGAGGTCAAAGTCTCATATGTCTTGAAAAATAGATGATGTGTAGTTTCTGGGAGTTTTCAACCCTAATGCATATGCTCTCCCTCAGCTCTAGCATTGTAAACCAAGGACAAGCTATAGATCTTGGCCCAGGCCCCATACTGTACTGTATGTCTGGTGTCTGGAGCTGCAGGTCCGGAGCCATACTCCACAACTGTGGTTCTCCACATGGGGTCTGCAGAATCAGACATAACTTTCTTTACAAAATGCCACATGCTCCAGGCCTGCAACTTGTTCTTGGGTCATGAGTCATGGGGCTGGTAGAGGGGGTGGGCATTAGGATTGAAAACCTTGAGAAACACCACAGAGCCTGTTTGTCAAGACTCATGAGACTTTGACTTCATTTTTTGTTTTTCATTTCCTTACTTTGTAAGATTTTTGTTTTTGTAACCATAATGTATGCATTTATTTACTGTTTTTTTTTTTCAAATAATTTTCCTTACTTTTTGATGCAAAAAAATGTTGTAGGTGCCGTATTGGTCCTTTTAAAAAAACAGATCCAGAAACAAATGATTTGATACCTTTTATTGGACCAACATGGATGTTACAGAAAAGAACAAAGTGCTTTAGCTTTCGAACCAACCAGGTCCTTCTTCAGAAGCTTTGTGGCAGTTTTTTCAAATATCCATACTATTAACACCAGATTATATAGAAAAAGCAGAAATAAATCTCATTGGTTTAACATATACATTTAAAACATAATAGAACATTACGTCAGAGAAGCTAATCAACACCAGTATGCCTTAAACTGAGGAGCCTCAGAAGGGCAAGGTTATCAAGAATTCTCTACAGCCAGAGAGTTCTTGTCACATAAATTTAAAATGTCTCAGTATGCCAAGAAAGCATTCTAGTGATAAAAAAAACCTTGGAGTGGCATTCTCTCTAATACATGTAAGATGAGCTACAACTTACATTCCAATTGTCCTGGTATATTAAAGGACAGATAATGAGAGACAAAATCCTGAAATTAGGTATAACTGCAAGTTGAAATAAAGCCTCAAATTAACCTACACATATAAACATGATGCATGAAAGTATCACTTGTAAGTGTAAGTGCAAAAAAAAAAATTTTCTTGTCAAGGACCCCCAAGAAAACGAGACCATGAGCCTGATAAATGTGGATTTCAACACAGAGTCTGTGTATAACAAAAATGCACATAATCAGTCTAAGCAATCTAAATGAAAACCCAAAGGAATTACACCTTTAATGAACCCCCAAGTAAATGAGATATGCATCTTAATATGAGCAGTTAAACATGTGACAGTGTGAAATCCACCCACTGACAACTAATAGAAGGAAATAAATGCACACTATGTGAAAACTAAGTGTTCTAGCCACATAACAACTGCCCCATGCCACGCTCCACCCACACATATGTGTGTACATACACCATACCACACCCCCATGCACACACACACACACACCTGCACACCCCACACAACCACAACACACAACAAATATAGTAAACACATTCCTCACACACCACACCACACCACACACAACAAACAAAACACACATACACACCATACCCACAACACACAAAAACACAACACACACCAAACACACACACATACATACATACATACATCAGTATACACACACACACTCAAACGCACTCACCACAGTGTTAAGGTGAAAAGTCAACAATGTAGATAACCATAAACTTACAAAATCAAAGGCCCGCTGAAAAACTAAACTGTTTATGTCCATCTTTTAAAGTAAAGTCTATGTAAGTTTAAGTGGAATAATGTGTCATGTACCCAACATCAATGTTCAATCCATCCGCCACCATATTGAGAAGTAAAATAAGTCTAATTTCAGAAGCCCGTCTCTGTTGTGTACAGTTGAAATGTCCTTTTAAGACCATCACAGACATATCTGAGATTGAGTGGTCATCCTGGGAGAAGTGCTGGGCTACTGGTTTCTCAATCATCTTGTGATTAATAGAATGTCTGTGAGAATTCATTCTAGTGCGGAGTTGTTGGCTTATCTCCCCATAACCTGTCTGAGGACATTTCTTGCATTGGATAAAATAGACCACATTACTTGATGTACATGTATAATTCCCTGTATCCTGAATAGTCTGTTTTGTGATGTAACCACACACACAGTCTGAAGTGGAAATGAGGTTACATGTCTTACATGTACAGTTGATGACAGGGTCGTGTACCATATGATGTCACAGTATTCAGTTCCGGTTCAAGTTGACTCCTAATAATCAGGTTGGCTAAATTAGGTGGCTGTTTAAAAGATAGTAGTGGTAGTTCTTGAAAAATACAGTTTAGGGTTTCATCCTCACTAATTATTGGATGGAGATCCTTAGTAATCTTACGTAGGAGTTCAAGGTCAGGATGGTATGTGACTACTAAGGGTATTCTGTTGGTAGTCTGTCTGTTGAAAAACACCTTTATTGAGCAGGGACACTCATCCAGGGAAATTGACAGAGCAGTGGAACGTGCAACACAGGTCCCAAGAGAACAGCTACTGCAATATAAGGAACAGATGACTACCAACAGAATACCCTTAGTAGTCACATACCATCCTGACCTTGAACTCCTACGTAAGATTACTAAGGATCTCCATCCAATAATTATTGAGGATGAAACCCTTAACTGTATTTTTCAAGAACTACCACTACTATCTTTTAAACAGTCACCTAATTTAGCCAACCTGATTATTAGTAGTCAACTTGAACCGGAACTGAATACCATGACATCATATGGTACACGACCCTGTCATCAACGCACATGTAAGACATGTAACCTCATTTCCACTTCAGACTGTGTGGTTACATCACAAAACAGACTATTCAGGATACAGGGGAATTATACATGTACATCAAGTAATGTGGTCTATTTTATCCAATGCAAGAAATGTCCTCACACAGGTTATGTGGGGGAGACAAGCCAACAACTCCGCACTAGAATGAATTCACACAGACATTCTATTAATCACAAGATGATTGAGAAACCAGTAGCCCAGCACTTCTCCCAGGATGACCACTCAATCTCAGATATGTCTGTGATGGTCTTAAAAGGACATTTCAACAGTACACAACAGAGACGGCTTCTGAAATTAGACTTATTTTACTTCTCAATATGGTGGCGGATGGATTGAACATTGATGTTGGGTACATGACACATTATTCCACTTAAACTTACATAGACCTTTACTTTAAAAGATGGACATAAACAGTTTAGTTCTTCAGCGGGCCTTTGATTTTGTAAGTTTATGGTTATCTACATTGTTGACTTTTCACCTTAACACTGTGGTGAGTGCATTTGAGTGTGTGTATACTGATGTATGCATGTATGTATGTGTGTGTGTTTGGTGTGTGTTGTGTTTTTGTGTGTTGTGGGTATGGTGTGTATGTGTGTTTTGTTTGTTGTGTGTGGTGTGGTGTGTGCGGAATGTGTTTGCTATATTTGTTGTGTGTTGTGGTTGTGTGGGTGTGGTGTGTGTGTGTGTGTGTGTGTGTGTGCATGGGGTGGTATGGTGTATGTACACATATGTGTGGGTGGAGTGGCATGGGCAGTTGTTATGTGGCTAGAACACTTAGTTTTCACATAGTGTGCATTTATTTCCTTCTATTAGTTGTCAGTGGGTGGATTTCACACTGTCACATTTTTAACTGCTCATATTAAGATGCATATCTCATTTACTTGGAGGTTCATTAAAGGTGTAATTCCTTTGGGTTTTCATTTAGATTGCTTAGACTGATTATGTGCATTTTTGTTATACACAGACTCTGTGTTGAAATCCGCATTTATCAGGCTCATGGTCTCGTTTTCTTGGGGGTCCTTGACAAGAAAAATTTTTTTTTTTGCACTTACACTTACAAGTGATACTTTCATGCATCATGTTTATATGTGTAGGTTAATTTGAGGTTTTATTTCAACTTGCAGTTATACCTAATTTCAGGATTTTTGTCTCATTATCTGTCCTTTAATATACCAGGACAATTGGAATGTAAGTTGTAGCTCATCTTACATGTATTAGAGAGAATGCCACTCCAAGGTTTTTTATCACTAGAATGCTTTCTGGCATACTGAGACATTTTAAAATTTATGTGACAAGAACTCTCTGGCTGTAGAGAATTCTTGATAACCTTTGCCTTCTGAGGCTCCTCAGTTTAAGGCATACTGGTGTTAATTAGCTTCTCTGGCGTAATGTTCCTATTATGTTTTAAATGTATATGTTAAACCAATGAGAATTATTTCTGCTTTTTCTATATAATCTGGTGTTAATAGTATGGGATATTTGAAAAAACTGCCACAAAGCTTCTGAAGAAGGACCTGGTTGGTTCGAAAGCTAAAGCACTTTGTTCTTTTCTGTAACATCCATGTTGCTCCAATAAAAGGTATCAAATCATTTATTTCTGGACCTTACTTTTTGAGAAAGTAAGTCCAAACATGTTTCATGCAGGACAGTTTAGTCACTGTGAAAATCACGAGCTAAGTTCTAACTTGCTTTATGTTGGGCTCATTGGGCCCTGCACAAACATTCAAAACATAAGGTAAGTCCTAACTTGCTTTGCATAGTACCCTGTGGGAAGCATCATGTGCAGGGTCCATTGTGCCCTGTGTAAAGCTAGTTGCTAGCCTGTTCTGATGTTTTGTTTTTAAATGTATCTTGATTTTTACTCTGCTGAGTGAACTATAAAATGTTGCAGTCAACACAAACTCTCTACTTTTGAGGTAGAAAAGGCACAAGAAATTTTATAGCTCAGGCAGATATTAAGTAATTAGCACCTAGAAACAGGATTTTGTATTTTGTCCAATATTAAACAATTCTGGGTAACCTCCACAGTGAACTCTATACCTCTTGCAAAACATACTCAAAGTTGTAGTCTCTACAGTATGTAATGGCAAAAATGGCAGAGACAAACAACAAACTGGTCAGTTATGCATGCTTTACACTCAGATCTTTGAGCATCAGTGATATAAAACAAAGTCTGTGTTGAAAAGGTAATAACTTAGTCAGCACTAAAACATTTCTGTTAAACCGTGCAATCAGAAAATCAACCATTTGTGCTGCAACTCATAAGTACAGAGTCTTTATCTGTACAGCAGATGAATTCAAAATAGGATGCTGCTGTTTATGAAGAATATATCACACAGTAAGCTCTTGCTAGCATTCATGCAGTAATGAGAAAATTATTAGTTTCAGATGAAAAATTTATGAAGCAAAAGCAGCACAGACCATTTAAGTAAGCTTTTGTTGTCCAATAAGTTGCTATGTTGGGTACAGATGGAAACTGTTAACTGCCCTAAATGGTGTGTTAAGCCATCCAAAAGGTAAACATTGTGCATCAGTATATAACAATTCATAGATTATATTTTCCTTGTAACCCGCAGACAAATACTTATCCATTTTTTCTTTCAGAAACAGCAGCTTCATTACGTGAAACTAGCCGAAGTAAACTGTTTAAATTTTTTTGTGGGTTTATTTGAGGCCTAAACAATAATTAGAACAATTACAGCTTTGACTTTCCAATTATTTTAACAAAATTAACTGTGCAGCTTTCCAGCATGATAAACTCATTGTAGTGTCTTTTGTCAGGGGATGGAGATCTACTGATATATGTTGAACTTAAAAAAAAATATGCTGCAGCTGTGATCATGACGATATAGCTTTATAGCCACACAATTTTCTATGGAAATATTGGCCCCCAGATTGAAATGGGTAGCACATTACTAACCATGTTGGTACCATGCTAACTATGAATAGCATTACTAAAGGGGGTGAGGGTCATATTCAATGATTCCTGTTGTGCAGCACTGACATAACAGCATGACTGCACAGAATATACTGCTGTGCCCATGTAAATGAAGAATCCCCTCATGTACAGGGTGTAATAGTATATTTAAAGGTTTAGTAGCACTTAACAACCTCCATTGCAGTGCTGTTTAATGCTGTCAAAATCCTTCCCTTATAACTACAGAAAGTTGCCCCCTCAAATGTTGCTGTCTCATATAAACCGTAATTTCCCCTAGTGTCCCCCTTAAACTGCTGGTCTCTCTCTCTTATGTTATCATAATCCCCCTTTCATGTCCCATGCCCCCCTACAAGCCCAATCTTAAGAGCCAAATGACTTTCCACCCCCCATCCCACCCACTCAGGACCTCCACCCCATCTCCCCCATGGATCCTACTTACCACCATAGAGCAGTCCCCTGAGATGGTGACTGGCACATCCCCTCCACACAGCATCTTGCCTGGCCATGATCTGAATGGCAAGAAGCAATTGTGCACCTATTGAAGAAACAGCTGTTTCTATAATAGGTGCCTGATCACTCCCTGTCATTCAGATGGTAGCTGGCCAAGATGGTAAGTGGAAGGTCTGTGCTGGTCACCATCTCAGGAGACTGCATGGCTGTTTAGAGTAGGGACCTGGGAGGATGGGGGTTTTGAATGGGTGGGATGGGAGGGGGCAAGGAATTCTGATAACAGGAGGGAGCAGTGATTGGGGGGTCACTGGATATCAGTGATAATGAAGGTGGTATACATGAGGGAGAAGCAATTGAGGGTGGACCACTGGACTCTATTGAAGATGGTTTGTATGATGGTGGGGCAATTATGTGGAGCACTGGATACCAGGCCAGATGATGGCCTACATGTGGAAGTGGCCATGGAGAGGAGGACCACTGGACAATGAGAAAGTTGATGGTTTACATGAGAGAGTGTAGATTGTGGGGCTTAACAGTGCTTCACAATGCTGCCATGCAGTCAGGTGCAGAGGCAATCTGCGGGATGCTACTGAGCCATAAATGACATGCAAATGGCCCTTAGCGCCATAGAATGTTGTATGATCTTATTAGCATATTATGATTTTACTAAATGAGGAACGAGTGCATTAGGCAAGAAGTTTGACATTCACCTCAGGCATTTAAACTAAGAAAGGGGGAGTGCAGTGCTAGGAAACCTGTCAGTGACAGAATCAAAGATGGGAACTTAGTCACCATTCCCCCACAACCAAGGTATGCTAGGTCACACAACAAATACAATCAAAATAGGAAGGATAAGACTAAAAAGGAGTAGAAAGGAGACCACGTATGTAGGAAATCTTAGAATATACCAGAAGGTAGAAGCAATGATTCAGGTAATGGTTCATGGAAGGGGGTATACATTAATGCCAGAAGCCTAGGAAACAAGATCAGCGATCTTCAGGCATGAATGATGGAGTCCAGTTTGAATCTTGTGACCGTCACTGAAACTTGGCATCTGACAATGACTGAGATCTCTTGGCCCTGGGATGTGTGCTCTATAGGAGGGATAGAAAGGGTGCCAAATAAGGGGGGTAGTGCTTTATGTAAAGGTGGAGCTAGAAGCCACTTCATGCAATGTAAGCAGTAAAGAAGGGTGGAATCACTGTGAGTACAACTTAGTTCGTCCTCAGGGAAAAGGATCCATACTGAGGTGATATACAGACCTCCGAACCAACTGGAGGATAAGAACAAGGAGTTACTGGAGGAGATTAAAGGATTATCACTGAAAGGGGAACTAGTGGTGGTAGGGGACCTAAACATGTGAGATGTGGACTGAGGCAACCAAGTGGCTAAATCTGCTAGGAATCAATTGGTGGTGGCTTCCATACAAATTGTTTTCTCATGTAGTTAGTCACCAACCTAACTAGACAGGATAACCTCTTGGATGTGGTCCTCACCAACTCAAAAAAGGTTGGGGCAGTCAGGGTTGGGGAGCCACTGGCCAACAGTGACCACATCTCTGTTTGGTTTGAAATATACCGGAGGGAGGTCAAATCACAGTCCAAGTAGGAAGTACTGGTTTTCAGAGGGGCTAACTCCAATAAAATGAGGGATCTAGCAAGAAATAAACTATCCAAGATACAACAGCAGTTAGAGGTAGAAGACTTTTGGGGAGTAATAAAAAAACTGTCTTAGAAGCCACAAAGACATGTGCAAAGACTGGCAAAACAAAACAGACCCAAGCACCCCATTTTGTTTCCATGTCAGGTAATGGAAGCCATTAGGGTCAAGAGAGAAGCCTACCACAGCTTCAAAAGGAAGTTGGGAGATGATCTATGGGAGACATATGTACTGAAGAACAAGGAGGCACAGTCAACAGTGAAACAGTCAAAGGTGGCAGAGGAATTACAGATAGCAAATGGGGTCAGGGAATGGAACAAGAAATTCTTCAGATATTTATAAGAGAAGAGGAAGAAAGGGCAAGGAGTAGTTAGGCTCAAGGACAGGGATAGGATAGTGGAAGAAGACAGACAGAAGGCCACTGTTCTGAACAAATACTTCTGCTCAGTGTTCACTAAGGAGCACAGTAGCCCAATACCAGACAGTAGCATCACAGCACATGGCAGAGGGGTCCCATAAATTGAAATAATACCACAGAAATGGTCAGGGAGGTGCTCAAGTATTTAAAACAAGACAAATCTCCTAGACCAGATGGAATACATCAAAGGATACTGAAAGAGTTAGCAGGTGAGTTAGCTTATCCTTTTGTGCACCTGATTAACCAGTCACTTCAGTCAGGAGTCATGCCAAGAGACTGGAAAAGAGTTGATGTAATGCCCTTACACAAGCGAAGGAGTAGGGATGAAGCCAGTAACTACAGACTGATCAACCTCACATCAGTGGTAGAAAAGCAAATGGAGGCCCTGAATAAACAGAACATAATTGAATACTTGGGTAAGTATGGCCTACAGGATGATAAACAGCATAATTTTATGGCAGGCAAGTCATACCAGACAAACCTTATTACTTTCTTTGATTGGGTAACTAGGGAAGTGGATAGGGGCCATCCAGTGGACCTCCTCTATTTCAACTTCAGCAAGGCCTCTGATTATGTGCCCCATAACTGCCTATAGAAGAAACTAGAGGATCTGGGCATAGCAAGCTGCATTGTGAAATGGGTGGGTAACTGGTTAGTGGGTTGGAGGCAAAGAGTGGTAGTCAAGGGGGAGTGGTCAGAAGAGGGGGAGGTGGTGAGTGGGGTCCCACAGGGTTCGGTCTTAGGGCCAATCCTATTCAATATGTTCATCAGTGACATAAGAGAAAGTATCCAGGGTAAGATAGCATTGTTTGCAGATGACTCTAAACTGGGGGTAGGATGGACAGTAAATAAGAAGTTGAGAACCTACAAAAATATCTGAAAAGTTTAGAAAAATGGTCTAGTATCTAGCAGCTGAAATTCAATGCCAAAAAAGTGTAAAGTGATGCATATAGGCAAAAATGACCCATGGACAGCCTATTGGCTCAACGGGGTCAAACTCAATGCTTCACAAGAGGAAAGGGATCTAGGAGTTATCATAAGTGACACCCTTAAGCAGGTCAGCCAAGGCACTGCAGCATATAGTAGGGCCAACAAAATGTTGGGGTACATAGGGAGAGGATTTGACAGTAGACGAAGAGAGGTGATACTGCCACTGTATAGATCCCTAGTGAGACCCCACCTAGAGTACTGTGTACAGTTTTGGAGACCACATCTTAAAAAGGACAAGGACAGGTTAGAAATCATTCAGAGAAGGGTGACCAAAATGATACAAGGGCTTCAGGGGCTTCCGTACAGGGGGCAACTTGAAGCGTTGAACATGTACTCACTAGAAACGAGGGAGAGGGGGAATATGATTGAAACTTTCAGGTTCATAAGGAGATTAAATGCAGTCCCTGACTCTAAAATATTTACCAGGATTACCAGCTCTGGGGGCACGAATGGAAACTGAGGAGTGGGATATTCAAAAGGCATATCAGGAAACATTATTTTTCAGAAAAGATAGTGGAGCCATGGAACAATCTACCAGTAGACATGCTAGGGGCTAGGACCGCAGCTGCATTCAAAAGAGGTTAGGATAAAGAATATGCTAGAAGCAAGTCTGATAGGAAAAGTATTAGCTAGGCCCCATGATCTCCTAGGATCGCAGGATCTCATGGGAAATCTAGATGGACCCATGGTCTCCTTCTGCCATTACCTTTCTATGTTTCTGTGACTGACTATGGCTTACAGTACAGCTGGTGCTATCCTGTTTAGGGATGCACTAGCTCCATTTGGCTCTTATGGGTGATATTCCAGTAGGGACTGTGTCAGTTCAACACATAATCACTGTGTACTATATAACAACAGCCCCATATTCAGAAAGTTATCACATGTCTGAATATTGCCCCAGAACTGGCCATGGGCTATCTCTGAATATGGGACCCTTCCTCCCCTCCCCATTTGAAAAGTATTGAGTGAAATTAAAACTGGTCTGGCAGTATGGCTTAGAGGTTACAGCAACAATCTGTGAATGAGCTTGGTACATCCAGTAGACCTAGGTTTGATCACAGAATGTTATGCTGGTCCAACTTCAAGCAGAATGACATGGTGCCAGGCAGCTCTTCCAGTTAGGTGATGCTAACAGAAGACATGACAGGTAGCCTGTCCAGGACTCATCAGTATGCCTCATCTGTTTGACACCCCATGTGGAATGGACCAGCTACCCTTAAGGCAGTGTGCCTTGGATATATTCGTGATGAACAGATGAGGCATACTGGATGAGTCCCTGGTAGGACCGAAACATTGTGCTCATGTCTTCTGTTAGCATCCTTTGCAAACTGTGAGAGGCCTTTTGGCACCATGCAATTCTGCTTAAAGTTGGACCAGCATAACATTCTGTGGTGATTTGCATATGTAGCCCATGATGCTTTGCATTGTGGGGGCATGTGTGATTTTGTATTTTCTTGAAACTTGGCTTCCCAGCCAAATACCCTTTGGGGTAACCCTTGCCTCAGTGTTTGTGCACAGATGTTCTTTGTCTTCTAGGTTTGATTCCTACAGCCTCCACTTGCATACTGTATAAGCCTGATCTAGTCACTTAACCTTCCTAGTGCTACTGGGTCACCACTGTAAAGAGGCCTTTACCCAGGATAACTAATTTACCCACTTAAAATTTGTTGACTGGTAAAAGCACATTAAGTTTTCATAAGCCCACTCTGGTAGGGCAGAAATTCCCTAGACTGCAGTGAATTCCCTTGTGATTAGGGTCAGGGATACCCCTCCTCTGCCCTTTTAGTACGCTTGCTGTTTCACAACTGAACATATGACAGAGGATCCCAAGTTTCCCTCTCTCTGTGTGAGAGGGTGCAAATACAGTCTTGAGTCTATGTTCCTGGGATGCAACTCTCTTGGCCACTGCACAGTGCACCAAAAAAGCCACAGGCATTTATAGGCCTTCAGGGGTTGCCTTATACACCCTATATGTGCCTTTCCCCACAAATGCAGGGACCAGTTCAAACCCTCACAGACCCCTCCTTGAGACATTTTGTATTCCTCCCCTCCTTTCATCCACAGATTCCCTTGTGGTACTTTACTTCAGAAGTGCTTGGCCCTTAAAGGATTCATTTCCAGGTGCAGCTCCATGGGGGCGGTTACAAAGGGGGACAGACAACAGAAAGTAACTAATATAAATATAGATAGAGGAAACTGGAGCAGTATACAAATCATTCAAAAGCTTTATGAATATTATTTTCAGTGGGGTCCTGCTTTTACCCATTTTAGATAGTATTTACTGTGGATAACACAAATGAGATGCAGCATCTCCTTTTTGTGGAGTTCCCATTTTCCCATTTTTAGACTGTATTTATACAGTACATTCCAGCCCAGGTGAGCAAAATACAGAGATACTGTACATAGAATTTGATGGTAGAAAAAGACCCAATGGCCAGTCTAGCGTACCCACATGTTATGCTTTCTTAATGACATGTTTGGCCAACACTGGGCTTGAGTTTTTATTATCCAATAGCCCTATATATTTTAGATACTCCTCAGAATACCCCCTGCCCTCTTTTCCTAGACTGTACTATTCCCTTGTGTGTCAAACTCATGTTTGAACCCAGTCTTGGTCTTTTAGTGGACCACCTCATTGGGCAATCTATTCCACTTGTCCATCACCCATTCCATAAAGAAAAACTTCCTTATGTCCTTTTTGAATCTCCCCCATTGTTTTCCATGAGTTAGTTCTCATCATAGTACCCTCTTTCCCCATTTACTGCAGTCTAATGTTTTGATACCCACAAGTACTTAAAAGTCTTAGTTATGTCCCCACATTTCTGTAAGTCTGTCAGTGTGTACATCTTGAGGTTTGCCTGCCTCTCCTGATATGATTTTTTCTCACTGCCTCTGGATAATTTTTTCAGCCCTCTTCCAGACAAACTATAGGCAATAGCTGCCCCTCTGTAGGTGTGGATTCCAGAACTGCACACAGTATTCCAGATGTGGTCTCTCCGGAGATCTGCAAGCAATATCTTGTGCTTTTAACAATGTATTTGCCCAGTATAACCCAGCAGAGATGCAAAATCTTGTTTTCAGTGAGTTTCAACTTCTACACATTTTTACAATTTATGTATCCAGGATAGTCCAACCCATATTTGGTGTTGTTTCTACATTAGGGGTTTCATTTTTAACCCCCAGTGATAGTGAATGAAATAAGATTTCATTGTATTCTACACATAATTCTGGCAGCAGAACCGCAAGCATTGTTACTTAGAATATAAACTGTGATTTAAATTTTTGGGTCCTGATAAATGAAAATTCTACTAAGATCATACAATGTGACACAGACTACAAACCATTATGTCCAATAAAGAGAGAAAATGAAAACTGTACTGAGACTATGCAAGATGGCACAGATTACATAAAGATTAATGTATGAGCATCCTTGAACAATGAGGCTGTGTTTCCATTGAGGAGGTTCAGATTGCATCATATGGACCTCAAAAGTGATGCTCAGGAGGTCAATATGATGTAATCTCAATCCTCAGATGGAAATATGCCATATTTTATATGTTTACCCATATCTTATTTTTTTTTTAATTTATGGTTTTAAGATTAAAAGAAAAATACATTTTTAGTCTGTTTCACTGATAGTTTTTTAGTTTAAAATATATTTTAAAATAAAATATTTAAAATAAAAGAAGAATTAAAAAAAGTAACAAATGAAGATATTTTGGTAGAATGTGCACAACAGAATGCTAGTAGCACACAGCAGTTTAGAATAAGAATGATAGTTTCAAAATCCCACAACAAGGTTTTTGAACTGGTTGATTTTTACACAGAACAAGCCCTAACCCTATGCTGAAAACTGTTACGTTTTACATAGCTGATTAGACCTCTTTGCATATCCCACCAAAACCACAATACAATTTGTATACTGTAACATTTACATTCACGTATTTACTACTATTCGGCTCACTTTATGCAACACACAGTACACACATACTATTAAGATTTGCATGTGCAGACATAATAAGTTACTTACTTTTTGGTAGTTACTGACAGGTACCTTTGCAGTTCAGCTTCAACTTCATTTTATATGGGATATGAGAAGAACTAATGTAAGATATCAAAAATATCTTCTTGAGTTTTACTTGACCTGTGACCTCATATGTGGCAAAGCTATGCGTGAGGTAACAAGAGGTCAAGTACAATAAAAGAAGATATGTCTGATATTGTACATTAGCTCATCTCATATTTGATGTATACAATCAGACCTGAAAGTTTTATAAATGAAACTGCAAGTGGTTCCTTTTTCATTCACTGTTTTATCCTTGATTCTATGAACAGAATGTCTCTGAAGAATGGGTGAAGTAACGGTTGTCAATATAACATTGTTATAAGATAATGTGGCATGTCCTGTTTCTATTGGTCAATCATAAATAGATCAGTTGTGATGTTTCTAATAGATGATATCTTGATACTTGAGAGGTGATATGATATCTTGAATCTTAGCTCAAAGATAGCATAAGTTATTTTTATAAATTTATACCCACGCCTGTTTGTATATGTGTTTATATGATACAGTATGTACAGTTATTGTGTCTCTTATGGTTATATGAGGGCATTCAAGTTCTTTGTGTTACAGAACTGTGAAGTGAAGCTGAGCTGTTCTGGCACACAAAGGACTTGAGAAGAAACTTTTATAAGAGATGTTGGAACTGTACATATAAGCATATTATAAATCATTTTAAATACCTTTGTTTAAACAACGGAATTTGAATTTAAAATTATAAACTTGCATAGCATTAGAGAATCCCATTTATGGGAAATGGACTGTGTCAACTGAACTTAGAAGAAGCGCAGAATTTTAGAACTATATGCATGAGATACCCTCTTTATTTATTTATTGAAATGTTTCACCAGGAAGGCACACTGAGCAGCAAGTCATTCACCTCCCGGTGCAACATGGGAGAGAGGGGTACAATAGGACTGAAACATTAAACATTCAAGTTACAAGATCAACATTAACATACAGTTCTAAGGCAGGTGTTACAAGCAGTGGTACAAAAGTGTTGCACATAATAGGTAGAAAGAGTGGTCAATAATAAGTGTCTGGTTAATAAGTAAGCAAGTGCTTATGTAAAAGTAAAGAAAATGGGGGGTAGGAAGGTGGGGGAGGGGAAAGAGTCATGTTAAAGTTACACTCAAGTTACAAGATCAACTTTAACATACAGTTGCAAGGCAGGTGTTACAATCAGTGTTAAAACAGATTTGTGCATAATATGTAGAAAAAGTGAATCAATAATAAGTGCCTGGTTAGTAAGTAATAAGTGATTACATGTAAGGAAAAGGGTGAAAGGAGAGGGAGGAGTGAGGTGGCGGGATGTAGGGGAGGAAAGTAGATGAGGGATATAAGCCCCTGGGGGGTAGGAGAGGGACCCATAGATAGTATTTGGTATCCCTTACATTCTGTGAGATATCAAGGGAGGCCAGTAAGGGGGAGCAGTTTGGAGGAAGGGGAGGAGAGCTAGAAATTAGTTAGGTGACGGTGGAGGGGTAGGGTTTATCCAGGGCTTATAGGAGGGAATTAGGGAGTGACATGGCAGGAACAGCTAGGCACAAGGTAATTTTTGAGGGCAGAGCTGATAGAGTAGGCAGAGGATGAGTGCCGGATTTGAGGGGGAAGTGAATTCCAAATTTTTGGGAGGCAGTGAGAGTAAGCAGATTAGCCGATTAGGACGGGTTTGTGGGGGACTACCAGGGTTTAGGAGTCGGTTGACCTAAGGGAATGGGAGGATGGGGGGGTTGTTATAAAGGAGGAGGTTAGATAGGAAGGGAGCTCACCTAACCAGTGCTGGGAGGTGAATTTAGCACAGTGGGAGAGTCAACTATTTGTAAGAGAGAGGAAGTATAGGGCATGATAAAGATCGCAGTGGTGGGTGCGAGGGAGGGCATAGCAGCAGAAGGAATTGAAGAAGGTATCCACTCTGGCCAGGGAGGACTTAGGGTCAGCACCATAGAATACATCACAATAGTCAAAAATTGGCAGTATCATCTTCTGAACAAGTTCACGCCTAGCCATAGTAGGGCTGCAACTACAGTTCCTGAAAAGGTCACCAAGCTTGGGGCACAGTTTTTTCTGGATGGCATCAATATCTCCAGAGAAGTTTAGGTGTTGGTCCCACCAAACACCTAAGTACCTGAAGGAGAATGTGTCCTCAAATAAAATCCCATCAAGGGTGTGGAAAGTTAGGTAGGGAGGGAAGTCTAGAGAGTCTCTGCCTTGGCCAAAGGTCATGGAGACAGTCTTCTTGGCACTGAGGAAAAGTTGATGGTTAGCAAACCAGAGTTGAACCTTGTCAAAGTCTCACAGTAAGCTGATTGTAACCTCAGCAGGACAGGAGCCAGATGCATACAGGACTGTATCATCGACATACACACATATATCTATATATCTATATATATATATATATATATATATATATATATATATATATATATATATATATATAGTGAGGGGGAGTAAACAGAGGGAAAGTCATTTAAGAAGATGGAGAATAGGAAGAACCCTAATACAGAGCCCTGGGGGACACCAGTGCTAATTGGGAAGGGAGGTGAAGTGGCACCCAAGATGTTAACTGATTGGGTTCTGCCAATAAGGTAGGCTTTGAACCAATTTGTGGGGGAGGGAGATAGGCCAGCTGCTGGGAGTGAGTCGAGGAGAAGGGAGTGAGAGATGGTGTTCAAGGCCTTGGCAAGGTCGACTAAAATGACAGAGGTAATTTGGCTATTGTCCATCTCGGTTACGATCGAGTCTGTGAGCCAAAGGAGAGAGGTGGTGGTTGAATGTTTTTTCCTGAAACCAGGCTGGAAAGGGGTGAAAAAGGAGGTGCCAGATAGAAAAGAGGTGAGTTGGGAGAGGACAATGTGTTCTTAAAGCTTGGCAAGGGTAGGGAGGAGAGAAATGGGGCGATAGTTGCCAGGGGATGAAGGGTCACCCCCTTTGGGTACATACAATAAAATAGATGATTACAAACAAATGAAGTGCAAACAACAATAGTGTGGTTTGGCAAAAGGTGAGCAGTTTTCATGTTATGGGTATCAGGAACAAGAACGTGCTCTACAACATGAAACAAATGTCAAACAATTGGTAGACAATCAAAGTACAGAGAAATGGGAGGCATATAACCATCCCAAGGGAGGGGACATAAATTGGGGAGGGAGGAGGGAAAGGCAGGCCAGGAAGGGAGATGATAGATGGAGGAGGGGGTGAGAGGAATTTACGTTGGTGCTTAAGGGAGGTTGGGGAAGGTAAGTGATGAAATGAAGAAGGGAGGAGGTTCCAGAAGGAGGTGAGATGATAGAAGAAAGCTGACTGCCCAGCTGAGAACTGAGGGTTGGGGAGGGATAAAGTGTGAGGATCCGTGGAACAAAAGGGGGAATGAGGCAGATGAGATGTGAGAAATTAAAGTGGATAAGTACGAGGGCAGTTCTTCAAACCAGTATTTAGAGATGAAGGAAATGCAGTGATGCAGGCAAAGGGAAGGAAGAGGGAGGATGGATAGGGAAGAATAGAGTGTGCAATGATGTGTATGAGGAGGTGAGTTGGTGGAAAATGACAGAAGGCATTACAGAGGGTGTCCAGTATGGCAAGGGAAGAGGATTAAGCAGTACAGAACACCAAATCAGTGTAGTCAAAGACTAGTAGCACCATTTTGGTAACCAGTTCCTGGTAAATGTGCAGGGACAAGCAGTCTTTATTATGGTACAGAACTCCAAGTTTGGGGCAAAGTCTGGCATGAATGGCACTAATGTGGGTAAAACGGTTGAGCCTGCTATCAAGCCGCACACCGAGGTACTTATAGGAATGTACCCTTTCACCATTAGGCTTTTCCAGTCAACCCGTTTACTTGGTGCTGCTATATCTACAGAGGTAGTAACAGCCAGATCAAGTAAGGGATTTCCGGTTTTTACTCAGGTTTTCCTTTTCTCCCTATGCCTGATGATTTGACCCCCTTTAATGCCTTCATACCATTATCAAAGGGAAAACAGAAAAATACCCACAAACACAGGCACAAATCTGGATTTAGGCATTGCTGGTGTTTCTAGTCTATGTAATGTACTCACACCCAATTAGCTGATAGCCACACACTTTGCAGCAGATGGGTGTGCTTTGTAGCAGCTTGCATCTAAATTAAATTCCAAGTGGTCCCATGCTGTAAGCAAATGGTGCTGTGCCTTGATTGTAATTTATAGTGAATAAATGTTTTTTTTTGTTAAAATATTTTAATACTTGTAATATGTGTTTCTTTCTGATTATAAGGACCTTGCTGTTTGTTCATCTACTGTATATTTTTGTTCTGTGTTATGTCTGATAGTTGCATAATAATGTACTATTTTGCATTTTGTTGTAGTTTGGGGACCACCATCATTTTGAAAGCCATTGAAAATTAGCTTGGCTCAATTGGCTGTTCTTTCCCTATTTAATAAATATATTTTACAACTACTGTACTATGCTAACCATGATGCATGCTATGCCATGGAGAAACGATCTATCTCTTTGATATAAAGAAGGAAAATTCAGATTGTTATCAGGTCCTGTATATCAAAGACATGACACAGTGGGGATGTACTGTACATCAAAAAGATGTTTTAAACATCCAGCCCAAAGTGTACAAATGACCAAATTCTAATTTGTTGTTTTTGAAGCATCTTACATCAGATGGATTGAGATTGTTCTAGATATTCCACTTTATTTGCTGCCTTACTTTTATATTAGCATATTATACAGTACATATTTCATCAAGCCAGTTTATTCTATACGCATTCTATTATTAGAAACAAAAAAAAGTGAGGACTAAAACATGCTGGCTTATGTGGCTCTGTTTCAAGTGTTTTTATTTAAGCTTTAATATAATCTTTTTTTCTCCACAGAGCTAAAGGTGCACTGCAAAGAAGTATGAAGCAAGCAATACTAAATAATAAACATCATCTTAAGCTCCAGTGGACACTGGTTCACATCACAAACCTACTCAGCACTGTTTGGCACAGCTGAAAACCCTGCATTAAGTGAGATTATACCATGGACATACGTGAACAGCCAATGAAATCGTCAGACTGGCAGTTTACCACTGTTGTAAATCCTCTGATAACCAATGGCTGTTGATGAGAATGTCATCTATAACATCTGCAGCATAAGAATAAGTACAATTAAAAAAAAGCAACCTCTTTAATATTTGTATTTTACTATAGTAAAAAAAAAAAATAACCTTGGTATAATCGTGATAAGCCACTCGGAGGATGTGGGTTATTGGGTGATTTACCATGGCTGGCAAAAATTGACCCACTCAGCTGTACCTCATGGGAAAACCGTTCCAACCGTGGTAAATCACCTGATAACCCACACACCCTCATGGCTTATTGCTTTAATGAAACATGAATTTCTGACCACAGAAAGTTTGCCACTTATTATTACTAAGGTGCATTGGCAGCATGATATTTTCACCATAACTACTGCAGGGTGCAAACCATATCATACCGTACCATACCATACCATACCATACCATACCATACCATACCATATCATACCACACCATACCACACCACACCATACCATTCCATTTGAATCGGTTCCACCACATCTCTTTGACAATGACGTTGTTGAACTCCTCTTCATCAACAGGTGAAACTTCAATCATCAAAGTTTTGCCCATCGGAAAATCATTGTTTTTTTTTGGGGGGGGGGGCTGTGCCCCCTCACCCCTGTTTTTTTTTTTTTTAATAATCAATTCCGAGGTGGATTTGATTAGAAAAGGGGCAAAACACCAGCGAAAATGTTGTCAGTGTACAGTGGGACCATTACAATGACAATCTCGAAGTTGTCGCTGTAATGGTTTTTGCTGTAAGTTTTTCGATGTTTCACCCGTACACCATTTGAATCTATATAGTGCCTTTTATGCAAGTCTCTTAAAGTACTTTACAAACAAACCATTATGTGAAGTTTTGGAAACAGGCTAAGACCAAACCACCCATCATTAATATTTAGATAATATCTTTGCCATTCAGTGTAGTTTTGCCCCTTTGCAATTAACTAGAACGTATCTTGCAGAAATACAATATAACAAAGGCAGTAGGGCTTGGCAATAAAACTTGGCACTAGTACACACTTAGGGAAAAGCAGTGTGCTGTTTGTGCTACTGTTAACAATGACTTTTAAAGAGGACTACTCCAGTTTTTTTATTATTATTTAGAAAGAGTATGCTGCTTAAGAAAAAGACACTACATTCTGTTCACACCATTTTTAATTACCATATCCACTCTATAGCAGTTAAAGAGAATTTTGTTTTTCAATTTATTTATGAAGAATAGCCCAGCTGAGAGTTTGAGCATCTAATTTTCAATGTGGTTTTGTGTTTTCTAATCTTCACAGCTGAGGGAAATGGAGCACTGAGAGATTAAAAGCCTTGCTCAGTATTACATAGTATATTCCTTGACTGCTGACACTGAAAGAGTGGTCTTATTATGATTGAAGAACAGTATCTTTTTAACTTATTAACTTTAGCATAACTGTCTAATACCTTTTTGCTCTGAGCCATAAATGTTTACAAGAAGAATATCAAACAGAATCACTTTACTGGATCAGCATTACCAGTAATGTTTGTAATTTTTTTTTTTTATCTTTATGGAAGACCTCTCAATTTAGGTAAACGAAAGCAAGTAGTTCACACTGTAAGAAATACAAGCCTCAAATTCATTTCTAATTGAGTCCAAAATATTCCATTGCTTAATAATTTATGATATATGCTAGGGGGCAGATTCTGGTCAGAGAGCTTTGTGAGCCCCGGCATCTCTTTTAATTATTTTTCTATTATCTATATTGTAATGCAGTATTCCTGTTTAGTCCAAATCCATACTGGCATCAGTCACTTCTTGTATTTTAGTGTCATCAATTCCTCACAATTCAGAAACATAATATTTGTCAAAGAATTTAAGAGGGGCACCAGTTATCAACAGAAAATTCCAGCTGGAAGCTGCTGAACTGGAATAGGGCATGCTGAAAGGCAGTCTGTCTAAACCCAGGAGCCTAGAGAGCAAAATTAGTGAGGGCCACATGATGGTAGCAGATGGGGGATTAGATTTTGTGGCCATCTAGGAAACATAGGCCACCAGGAATAATGATTGGAACTTAGCAATACCATGATATGCCATATCTAGGTGAGATAAAGGTAGAGAGAAAGGGAATGGGTAGCTTTTTATGTCAAAAAATAAGCAGAGGTGGTTGAGGAGGGGTCCATCAGGTGAAGGAAGGGGGACAGAATTGCCGTGTGAGTAGCTCACAACCACATTGTGTAAGAAACTATGACTTGGGGTGGCCTACAACAATCTTTCTGATAGCATCAAGGTGTTTACTGTTATTATGCCATGTTATCAATTGCCATGCAGAGGCTGTTATTTCATTTTTCTTTTTCCTGTTTCCCTCCTTTCCACATCCCTCTTTTTTGCTGTTTTTATATCCTCCCTCTCCATTTGATTTCAACCTCCCACCACTCTGTCTCCCTCTGTATTCCTTAATAGTTTTGTTGGTTTCTTTCCTTCTGATGATGTATTGTTGGTAATGCATTTTACTAGTAGCCCTTGGATGTCATCAGCACTTTTATTGCACCGCACTGCACTGCAGTATTTGGTATGCATCTTATTTAACAAGCACAGGTTATGCATTTATGCAAAGTTTGCTAATTTGTACATTTTTGCACATGCCACTTTAGCTACCAATATAAGGTGGTCTCCTTCTGATTGCATAACTATTGTAAAATGCCTGACAGTATTGCAAAATGTTAGAGGTTTGAAGGAGGTGTTGCAAACACTTGAGTTTTGAAAAAGAAATACTTTCATTATCCCATGACCTAACAATGTTTTTCTTCTCTTTGCCTGTTGATGCCTAGCATTTTATGGTATCAAACTGGATCTCAGTGTACCAGACAAAGATTGGGATATTACAGCAACTAAAAGTCCAAGGAGTCAGGCCCTATTAAATACATTGCAGGACTGCCTGTTGGTGCAGATGGTTAGAGAACCCACAATGCAAACTGTCATTCTCAATGTGGTGCTCACCAACTCAGAAATGGTAGACAGGGTGAAGACTGGTGGATCCTCTGGGGTTCAATTACCATAACAGCATATTTTTCAAACTGGCAATGGATATCAGTATACCCTCATCAAAGGTTGTGGTTCTGAATTTCAGAAGCACAGACATATACCAGAGGAAGGAACTAGTCAAGGATAAGCTGAAGGGAGTGAACAAAATCAAGGGGTGGAGGAGAGGTAGGGAGTAATTAAAGGGGTCATTTTAAAGGCACCAAAGTCATACTTGAAAAAGGTTATCAATAGTAACAGGCACAAAGTAACAATCTCATTCTCAAAGAAGGTCAGGGAGGCAGTGAGGGTTAAAAAGTGGCCTACATTAGAAATAAAAAGAAACAGGGAGGTGAAGAAGAGGATGAATACCTGTTAAGGATGAGGAAGACCAAAAAGGTTGGAAAGGACAAAAATGTAGATGCAAAACAGCATATTATGGAGGGGCTCGAGGGGAACAGTCCTTTAAATGCATTGGGGGAAAAAGGAAGACAAGAAGAGGATTTAGTAAGCTGATAGAGTGAGGTAGAGTAATAGAGGAGGAGGAGGAGAAGCAGAAGGCAGCCATTCTAAACAATAATGTTTGCTTTATGTACACAGTAGGGGATTGTGAGCCATTGCATGAAAGCAACATAAATAATGCTACAAGAGGAATCCCAAATATGTGGCAGGTGGTTTGTATAGGAGAAAGGGCATAAAAGAGCTAGCAGCACTGAAAAGGTTTCAGGTTTCAATGTTTTTATTGTTCAGCAATCAAGCCTTTACAACATACTAAGCACATCAAATTATATACAAAAAAAAGAGAAGAAAAAAATATTAAATCTAATATTACAATTAAAATTTTAACACATAGAAATCCATGAACAAATTAATTGCCATAGGCAGAGAGACGTTTTTCTTTGTGTTTCAACACCTGATAAAAAAAAACTTGAAACCATCTTAGCCTCCTCCAATGTCTGAGGGTGAAGAAGTATGAATAAAATATCATATTTTGCATTCACATATTTAATAAGAAAATCATTTAACAGATTAAACCGCGGGATTTTATATAAAGGGCACTGTACCATAGTATGATAAAGATCTTCTTGAAAACCCTTATTACATCTGCAAAACTCCAAACCTGAATTTGGTGGAGTTGTCTTATTAAAAAAAGCATATTTAGAACAGATGATTCCCAGTCTTGCCCAAGTAATCATTTTTCTTTCTAACAGGGTCAGCCCAAGAGTAAGATATTTCTCTATAAATACATCAATTTTATTTTGAGCTAACCATCTGGTCTGACGTTGAGCTCTGAGGAGCTCCATTTGCTTATCATAGGCAAGCCAAAGTATTTTCTTTTTGACATACTCCTTAAACACATAAGATATTGATATTGATTTCTCCCAATCTATCCAAAGATGAAGCATATTAGCACTGCCCAAAATACGTTGACTATTTTTGACCCAAGGAGACCTAAAATTCTGTTTGTGCCAAGATAATTTTTCTCTAAGGCATAGTAGAGGCATAATATTAGTCTGTTGATTAATAATTTTGATCCAGTAACTCATGAGACGTATATCAATTATTGTAACAATAGGCACTCTACCCAATTCAGCCCCAGCTACAACATTAGAAGTGGCAAGTGGAACCTGCAATAAATATTTATAGTAGAGAGAAAGTGGATCTCCAACCATGAAGGGACATTGTTGTTCCAGACCTCTGTGCTGTACAAAAGAATAGGATTAATTTGGCCTCGTCACTATCAATGTCAAGTAGACCAAATATCCTGCATATTTCCTAGCAAAACATAAGAGAGCCCTAACAATCAGTTTTGCCCTTATCACTTATCCTCTCCAATGCTCTATCCAATTTCCATTCGAAGCAAACTTCACCCCCAAATATATATAAGAGGATACCACTTCAATAAGTTCTTTATTTAAATAAATCCTTGGTTTAATTTGATGTCCCTGTAAGGGTGCAAAAATCAGCAGCTTAGTTTTTTTCATATTTATTAATAAGTCCAAATGTTTACATTTAGAGCAAAATTGATTTATTTTATTTTGTAAACCTTGAGCAGATAAAGCAAAAATAATCAGATCGTCTGTATAGGCCAGACAATGTACTGGGATATTCTTAATTTTTGGGGAATCAAGAATATCTGTATCTTTATAAGTCAGAAGGGCATCAATATACAAATTAAAAAGAAGGGGGGCCAAAAGACATCCCTGTTTAACTCCCGAAGTTGTACTGAAATAGTCAGAAATGTTGCCCTTATTATCATATCTAATAGCCGATGTTGTGTGAGAATATAACCTAATAATGGGGGCTAATAAATTTAATGGTACGCATCTATTTAATAATATCTCCCATAACTTGGCTCTATTAACCAAGTCAAATGCTGCAGAAAAGTCTACAAACACAGCATACAGCTTCATTTTACGAAATGATCTGTATTTTTCTATCAGATGGGCTAAAATGTAAATATTATCTATCGTAGAACAATCCTTATGAAAACCTGCTTGAAACATCGATAAAGGGGAGTTTGTAGTTATCTGATCTTGTAATTTATGTAATATTATTTTAGCAAAGATGTTTCCACTAATGTCAATAAGACTGTTTAGGCAATAATTAGATGGCAAATGAAGTTGGCCCTTTTTATGGATTGGAACTATTATATTTCTTGTCCAAGATAATGGGATAAATCTCTCTTTTAAACAGATATTGAAAAAATTAGTAAAAAAAAACTACCCAATAATTTAAGTGCCCCTTGTAAATTTCTCCCGGTATCAAATTGGGTCCAGGTGCTTTATTATTTGATAAATTCACAATGGCTTCTTCCATCTCTCCAAATGAAAACACTAACGATGTGTATTCCCCCTCAATGTTAAAATTTTCTATCACATCATCATCGTTGGTAGAATGTCTATTAAATAGTAGACTATAATAAGATATCCAAGTTTCCTTGGGGATATATATGGGAGGTCTAGAATTCTGATCAGCTGTCCCCTTGGACACCAAGGCCCAAAAAAGCTTAATATCACCCTCCTTAATAACCGTACATAACACCCCATTGTTTTCAGTAAATTTCTTTTTTCTGATAGAGAAATTCCTTGTACTCCCTTCGCATTTTATTTAAATTTATAATCGCCATCTTACTCAGATTTTTTTTTTTGTCTGCCTGATGGCCTTCATCAAATTTCTTTTCTCTCTCTTACAATACCCATCAAACCAGGATGCTAACTGGGGCTTAACACTATTAGCTGAGTAAATCAGTGTCTTAATCTGTTGATACCCTATGTTTAATAATTCACTGATCCTTTCACCTTTGGAGCCATTATGTACCTGCTGAAATAACTCGACAAAAATAGAAGAGTATAAAAAGGTTCCAAACTCCTTGCATCGACTCATTATTCAATCTTAACCTTTTTTTCCCACTAATTTCAATATCCGCCAAGGGCTTATTGGGTGGAGGAATGACACTATCAGAAATCCTAAAATCCAGCAAAATTGCTGCATGATCGCTTTCTGTTCTCATAGCCACATATAATCTTCTACAGAAATGATAACTAAAAGGAGAGCATAATATAAAATCAATTACACTTTTACCAACTGGGGAGAAAAAAGTGCTATCACCCCGACAATCCCCTTCTAATCTCCCATTAAGAATTAAGAAATTATTCTCTGTGATAAAAGTACTAAAACGTCTTCCTGCCTCATTTACAATCATGTCAGTTGTATTTCTTTTTTCCAAATCTGCCATATATAATAGATCTTGTAATAATGATAAATTATCGAACTCGGCTATCCTAGCGTTAAAAATCCCCAGCTAAAAGGACAGTATCTATCGAATTTGACTGTATCATTAAATCTATTTCCAGTGATAGTTTGGACCAAAAATCATATGTAGAGTAAGTGTGAAAACATGGTGGAATATAAATGTTAACAATCAGAACCATACAAAGGTCCCAGTTAACCACTACCATAAGGATCTTGGGAGTTGGAGAGTAACTTTTGATTACCCTTAATCCTTCCCTAATTTTGATCATTGTAACCAGACCTCCTTTGTTCCTCCCATATTTTTTCCCTTTAATTGCTGGCACAAAACTAGTTTCATATCCATTCAGGAAAGGAGATGTTAAAACCCATGTCTCCTGGAAAATAATCACTTCATGTCACGAAATAAAAGCAACCCACTGTGGATCCACAAACTTATTAGGGAGTCCTGCTATATTCCAATTAAGGACACTATAACCAGGGTTACTTTCTGACCCCCCTTCCTGCTCTAATGAGGACTCATTACTTTGTATTTCCAAAAAACTTAGTCACAGTTGCATGGCTCTAGATTGACCTGATATCTCCCACTCATTCAATTCCACCATGTAAATACCCACCTCATCCAACACATGTCTATTTTCAAAAAGTAATACCAACAATTGTGCAGAACCAATAATACAGTTAATCTGAGTACCCTCTTTATCATTCCAAACTCTATTCACCTCCACAAATTCTTCTGAAGTATATAGGTTTGATAATAGTTGATAAAATCATCCTAATAATGATGGTAAATTAGTAGCAGTTTCTCCCTCCAATATATCCAGCCCAAAATAGAGATCATTGAGGTTTCACGGAAACTCCAAACTCCCAATTCAGTGTTACAAGAGTAGTTTTGAAATATATCATATGTTAACATTTTTCCTATTTTGCCGTATTATAAACATTTTCCAAATTGTTGACCAGGTCACTGGTGTTGATAACAGTAATCCCAAAGAGTCTACCAGGCCTTCTTAGCCCAGACCAATTTTGCCATATCCATGTTAGGGAGCATAAAGTAAACTGAATCAGTAGGGTTGGAAGTATCACTAGTCACCATAATAAGAGCATCTGCAACTGTTGGTAACCCTAATTCTGCTCTCAACATATGGGCTATCAGGCTGGTTAGGGTTGCAGTAGGTTCATAATGTTTAAAATACAGCTTATCTAATTTAAAAACTACTTCTTTCCCTGTGCAAATTAAATTATATGCTTCCAGGTCATAACCTTAGGGTTACTATCCTCCTTGGCCAACATGAGATTTGGGCAAAGATCTTTATTAGACTGATCTACCTTAATTAAATTCTCCTTAGAATTTGTTTTTTGTTTCACAGTGTAATCACCTCCCCTTTTCTTGATCTTTTATAAGTGTCCCATCCACAAGTATAGATTTGTTTTTTTGGTCAGGATTCTTCCTTGTATCTCTCTGTACCTCTCCTATCCTAATGGTACCTGTAACCCCAATTTTATTAGTCTTTTCATCCTTAATGTTTAATTCATCTCAGAACCGATAATCCATTCTGTTTTCCTACGTTAGGAGTCTGAGTAAGTCCACAGGCCCAAGCTTTTCTTCCCCTTTTTCTTACTTACTCCACCCCTCTTTTTGCCTTTTGAGGGCTCTTGAACATTTAAGGGAGAAAATGACAAATTATGCCTAGATCTGTGAACTTTCTTTTCCCCCAATAATTGTGAAATTTTTTGTTCTAAAGCAGCAAACTTCACAGCACAAAAACTAGAAAGAGTTTCCAAAGCTGTCTCAATACCATTATATGCCTCCAATAAAACAACATTAGACATTACTGGATGTGCAAGAGCCTTAATGGTATATTTCGATATAGTATCCGGACACTGAACCAAAAAATCTTTATCTAAATGGACGTCCTGGACCTCTTTGTCCATTTTTTGAAAAAACTCTTCAGGCGCAACATTAAGGGATGAATACACCATTTCTTTAGAGTCGATATTGCAGACCCCTACCTCACTGGAGATCTCTAATGGACTAAATAACTTTATTACTTAGGGAAAACGTGAAATACCATCATCTTTATCTATTTAATTTCCTTGCCCAGACATGCATTGCAGACTTGCTTCTACCTCTCCCATCCACTCATCTTGTCTAAAAACCTGGGAATGATCCGCTATATTTGTTTTTTCCCAAAAAGTGGTACAATCGTAACCTCCTATATTGGAAACCATATGTGTGCTGTTCATTTTGGAACGTCCTGAAAAATATTATTAGGGGCTTTAGGAAGGTTTTTTTTTAAAGAAATCAGTGATTTTCCTTGGGATGGAATTTTAACACCAGTCTCTAGTTACTAATTACTTCCAAGTCCGAGTTATATTCTTATTGTCAAAGAGGATAATTGTTTAAATTCCTCAAATTCCTATTAGTCCATCGCTACCACTAAATTGGTTCTTCAATGAATTAATCAAAGTCTCTTGATTTGTATTATTCGGACTGTTCTTATCCCAGCTCTTAGCCATCGGAATTTGATTTCTTTCATTAAATTCTGAATTATCTCCAGCTAAATCTGATCTGCATTCCTCATTCATAAACTCCTTAAAGGAGTGAGATAAGTAGGATACTATGGGACTTTCTACCAAATCCTTAGGGGTCAAAGCCGTGATGACCAATTCCTGCGTAAAAGCACAGGAATTGCCTTTTTTATTCTCTTTTGGATTTATCCTTTGCTTCCCTTTAGTTGCCCCTTTAACAGTTTTGTTTACCATCTTACCACTTTGAGTATACATATAAGGAAAGAAGAGAAAGAAAAAAAAATCAAATCCTAACTCAAAAAAAGGGACTGAAAAGGAGTCAGGTGACAGCTTATCTAAACAGCTAAATCTTCCATGAGCATCACTCCTTAAATTTGTAGAAAGCCTTCCCACCCAAAAACAACCAGACCCACCAGTTAAAACCAAAAAATACAAAACCAGATAAACAATAAAACCTATTTAAAATGAGGTCCCTCTCTTTTATGGGTACATATTTCTATGCAAAATCTACTCTGAGTGGCGCTTGCGTCACTCACGCTCGCGCTATGCGTGAGTGCGATGTTTAAATGCTGCAGCAAACCCTCCCACAGAGGCAAACCTGCTCTATTGTTGGGTTACCCCTGAGCTGAAATTACATGCAGGTAAATGGCCTCTTGCACACACCTGGGTAATCCCCTCAGTTCAGCAGAGCAGCAAGATGAAACAAATCAGAGCAGTTTCAGTTACAAAGTCACACATATGCTGCACTCACAGTCATTTTCAAGCTGCCAAACTGTTCCAAAAACACAGATCTCTTGGATAGCTGCTGCTAAAAGTATATTGCACAATTGTCCCAGTGGAAATAAAAGGCTGGTGATCTTGCAGGGAAGGATGTTTAAATGCTACAGCAAACCCTCCCACAGAGGCAAACCTGCTCTATTGTTGGCTCACCCCTGAGCTGAAATTACATGCAGGTCGCACTGAAAAGTGATAAGAATTCAGAGCACCCAGAACTGGCTGAACCCCGCAGGGCTGTTTAATAGCTCCCTATAGTCAGGGTTGGTTCCGAATGATTGGAGGGTAAAGGACATAGCTGCCATCACTCAGGAAATGTTCTGATTCCCACACTCAGCATCTGGGGGATGTGGAAGTCTGTGTTAGTTCTCTGGAAGATTGGTGGGTGAAGACTGAGCCCAACTGTGTTTTACTTTGCCTCAAGATTGTCTCCCTTGAAGAAAAGCTTGAGAACTTAGAGAGAAGGAGCTGGTGTAACAATCTGGTTGTCACAGGGCTACCGGAAGGCTCTGAGGGGCAGAATGCTATCCTCTTTGCCCAGCGTTTTTGTGTTAAGCTTGCCAGTCCTTCCCCCAATGGTGTGGACTGCATCATCAAATGTTCCCACCGGGCACTTAGGCCCACTCCTCCAGCTGATTCTGCACTGAGACCCTTCATATTCAAGCTTCTTAACTATTTGGACAAACTACATGTTCTAGGCAAGCTGAGGACAATTCAACCTCTACCCTGGGAGGGTAACTCAGTGTGGGTTACTCAGGACTTGTCACGCTCAGTTCACCTTAAGTGTGCCGCATACAGTCCTGTAATTTCTAAGTTGATTGTGGCCCAGATCAGATTCAAGATGCTCTATCTGGCTCGCCTCCAATTTACCCATAATGGCACCTCGAAATTGTTTGACTCTTTTGAGATGGCAAAAAAGGAGCTGCCGTCATTGTTTCCAGATCCTTTCAAGTGTTTAACTTGAGTAGAACATTATTTCCTATTGGTGGATGTTCCAGAATTTTCTTATTAAACCTGCTGCTTTAATAATGACCTATTTTGGGTTGAACTTTGGCTGCATTACTCTACTGGTCTGCTCAGATCATATTAGGACTGCCTGTGTGTTTCGACTGTTTTTTTTTTCCCTAGATTTTTGAGCCTGAGCATTGCATACCTCACATTGAAGCACTGTTAACATTTTAGGACAGACCTTGAATGGGCTTTTGGTTTTGTACCATTATGTTGCTTTCCCCTGCTCTTGATTAACCTTAATATGGATACTCTTTGCTTTTTATGAATGCCTGCAAGTGTACCAGTTGGACTTTTAATCGTATCTTTGTTGGATTTGATTTCTTATACTGGGGTCAAGTAATGATTTTGCTTGTGAGTTTTTAACATGGGGTTTGGTGGTTTGCCTCCTGTTTGGGGGGATGTTGGACTGGGGCCCCCCTGCCTAGTTATTTCCTTTCATTTTCTCCTAAAGTCGGAGCCAGTCCTCAACTAGTGCCCTGAAATTTCAAGGTATTTACATTCAGCTGTGCTGGACAAGTTCGGGGACACTTACGTAGGACCGATTCTGGGCCCCCCTTTTTTTTTCTTTTCTCTTGGGAGCTTGTAATGGGGTGAAGGTGGTCCCCCCTTCCTTTGCCGGGTTTGGCTTGGGAGCTTTTTCCCTGATCCCTCACTCTATCTGACTGTGTGCAGGGATAAGGTTGGCACCATTGTTATTATGACCAAGGATAGAGTGATTGGGAAATCCTTTCTTTGCTCGACTGTCTGACTGCCTGAACCATTCACCTTCTGCACTATAGTTTCTTTCTACTGGGCTCCAACCTGTGGTTTGGCTTTGGGGAGAGGTTGAACCACTTAACCGGTGGACTGTGGCAGGAGGTCTGTTAAACTTTATACTTTTTCTGAGTTCAGACAAGAGGGGCAGGCTCACTAGGTGGGTTCCTCTCTCTGTCCAGCTTTGGATAGTGGGGACTTCATTTCCTGTGTGATGGACAGCCCTCTCCCCATGTATGGACAAAGCCATATTTCAATTGGTGTATATGGAGTATCTGGTAGTAGTTCTATGTCATAATGGCAATCACGGAATAATGATCACCATTAGGGCAAAAGAACATTGCCACAAATGAATTTTGGTGATGCACACTAGTGGCAAAATGGAAGAAGGTGCCCAAGATACAAGTATTTCTTCACCCCCCACACCCCCCTACTAAGGATTCTCAACTCCAGAGGGGTGCATGTTGGGAGGGGTGAATAATTATAAAAATAAAAAGCCAGCTGCCGGCAAAAAAAACAAACAAGCCACGCCATGCTGGACCCAAACCCTGCACCCTGCACCTCCCGAGCAATCACTCACCCCACCATGCTAGCAGTCCAGCTCTGCAGCTTCCCACCACACCCCCTCCTACATGCCTTCCCTCCCCTCCCCCCTCATGCACGTGTATACATGCATACTTCCCTTCGCCCAACCTCGCCCACCCAGGTATCCGCTCGCTACCCTGCCAGGTGGCCCTGTACACAGGCATCTTGATTGAGTTGCCCTTTTTGTAAGTTCTTAATTGTGGTCACCTTGTACATGGTATACTTCCAGGAGTGGTGAGTGAGACAGTTCTTTCAGGCAGTTTTTTTTTTAAAGGGGTGAAGAGCCATCCTCGGACGGCCTTCTGATTTAATGTGCCTTTATATTGCTATGAGTGGCCTGTGGTTACTCCCTATGTGGGGATCAATGGGTGGGAAAGGAATTGCTTCTGGATTCTATGGCCCCAGGTGGGTCATGGAGGGGTTGGTTCTCCACTTCTTCTGCCTCAACATAGGCTCCTTTTCATAGCTCCTGGATTGTTTTGTATTGTTCGGTTACTTTGCTGGGGGGGTCATCGGTGACAAATTTTCAGATCACTATAGTCCTCTTCTGATTTTCTGAACTGCCCCCTGAGACTTCAGGTAAGGCACACATTTATTCCAATCATTGCTATTTTTGATTTTGATGTATTAGGGTGCCATGTTAAGCACGTTAGGGGGTTGGTTCTAATTATTATTGATTACTGTGTATAATATGGAATAGTTATTTTTCTAATGTACTGATTAAGGGTTCTCAGTATCAAGGTATATGATTGGGGGAAATGTATGTTTAATTTTCAGCAGAAAGGCATGGTTGCCTCTTATATATTATGTTTAATTTTCCAATGTTGGCTTATTGTTTTTGTTATATTTTTTTATGTTACAGGGTGAATTATTGTTATGTGTTGAGTGAGGCATTATCCTTTGCCTTCTGTTTACTATTTATTGCTTACTTCTTAGTATAGCCTTCAGTTCACTGTTAGAACATTGATATATATTATGGTGAAATGCTTTATTGTGCTCCTTCTTAGTATTGTTTTTGCTTATTCCTGTAAAAAGTGTGGGGCATAGTGGGAGGGTGGGAGTGGGGGTTGGAAGGTAGGTTTTATCTTTTGGCTTGGTGAGTAACTTTCATCATGGACCAGAAAGCTGGGGTGGTGCAGTCTTTGGGACTGGGGTTGGTTATTCTTTGTTTTTGGGATCTTAATTTATTACTGCGTGTATGTGGGGTGATTGCTGAGTGGGGGGGGTTCAGAGTTTTTGGGACTGGGACTGACAATCCCTTTTTGCTAGAAATTTGATTTTTAAGTTATGTGTGGGTATTGGTGGGGTGGGAGGGAGTGGTTTTGGAGTTTCTGGGTACATGTTGAATTTAGATGTTGCCTTCTTCTATCTTATGTTTTGGACTTATTTGATCGTGTTTTTTTTCTATGGGGTTTGTGTGGGGGGGGGGCACAGCTTGGTGAGTAAGGTAGTAGTTCCTTTTCTTTGCACTGGTTTATAAAGATAGACCGGTAAGTAATAACTATATATTTTTTATTAGTATGGCCGGACCGTATAAGTTAATATCATGGAATGTTAAAGGGGCCAAGGACAGGTGTAAGTGTCAAATGATACTATGTCATCTCCCGCACCTGAAGGTTAGTATTGCTTGCTTGCAAGAGATGCACCTGTTGAGGGCTGATGTTCATTAATTTAGGCGTTACTGGGTTGGATAAGTTTATGGAGCAGCGATCAGCTCTAGGAAAGGAGGAGTTGCTATACTTATTGCCTGCCAAGTGTTATTCCAGCTGATACAGGAATGTGTGGATCCCGATGGCCAATATATCTTTATACAGGGTTGGGTGGGGACCTCCCAGGTAGTCTTAAAATAAATTTACAGTCCAAAGTTGGATTCCCCTTCCTTCTTTGTGAAGTTGTCTGCTCTCCTGTCTTCTCTCTGCATATGGTATGATCTTAGGGAGTGATTGGAATCTTGTTTTCTATTCCAACATGGATAGATCAGAGTCCCTTTTTAGGGGTCTTTCACCAGTGCAAAGGGCATTATGGGAGATGGTAGAGAATCTAGGCCTCGTAGATCCTTGGCATATTTTACACCCAAAAGAAAGAGAGAGTATACATTTTACTCAGTTGTGCATTTGACATCGTCCTGGATAGACTTTTTTCTCATTAGTCAAGAATTGCTACAGGGGCTATTGGCAGTACAGCATCATGAAACGGTGATTTCTGATCATGTGCCTGTCTCTTTTATGCATTCACTTAGGTTCTGTGGGGTGTGCTATAAGGTGTGGTGGCTCAACACACAATTATTGCTTCACTCGGATGTTGTAGAGAAAGTTAGGGATTGTATAAAGCTCTTTTTTCAAGAAAATGAGGGGTCTGTAGATGCAGTTGATATTTGTGGAGTGCCGGCAAGTGTGCTATTAGGGGAGAGTTCATTTGTTTAGCAGCAGGTAGGAAAAATAAATTCACTCATGCTCTGGAGGGTATTTTAAGGGATATTAGGGACTTGGATTATTCAGCCTCTTCTATTTCTTCTGATGACACATAGATTCTTCTGCATGAGTGGAGGGCTCAATGCTTTGATATTATGACTCAAAAAGCAGATCTGGCCCTCCAACATATGATGCTTAATTATCTTGATGCAGACAAGTTTGTTAAATGCACTCGCTCCTGTATATAAAGGAAACTCAAAAGCAATTTCTTCAGGAAAGGCTTCCTGTTTTTATTGCAGACACCAGCATAAGGAGATTCATGATCCAACTGCAGGGCAAATGCCCTGATCTTACATTTCACCTCCCCCTGGAGGCTTCCTCAGAGAATGAATTTATTTTCAAACAAACACCGCTTTTATATCCACATAAAGGTGATCACATAATAAATGCAGTCAGTAGTGACATAGCATTAATTAAGTTTTTTCCAGCCAGTTCCAACCTTAAGCAATACTGGTATGATTCATTTTAATGACTGACAAGAAATTCACAAAACACTCTTGTGTATTTAAAAAAGTGCAAACAACATATAATCATCCATCAAAGGTGATATAAGCAGCACTCCATACTTCATTAATCAAAAACTGGTGCTAATTTGATGCTTTCAGCATTTATACTAAAGAGAAATGTCAATGAAGCATACCAAAGTATATAACTTCATCAGGTAAATCCAAATCCTTGAACAGGAAGTGAATAGTGCTTAGGAGACCTGTAAAACACATAAAAAAAATTGTAAATACTGCCTGGTACCAGAGGAAACCAAAAGGTATACACACCGATGGTATAAGTAAGCAGTAACATACGATGGTGTGTGCATTACAGTGTGATAACTGCACTCCTAGGGTTGTAGTTAGTCATGAGGCCGAAGGCAGCATGCCAGTCATCCCTAGGAGTGCGGTTATCACATCGTAATGTACAACCCTGGAGTGTATTATTGTGCTTATAAAATGGCCCTTTATTTTTAGAAGCAGTTTTTTTTTTATTTTGAAACACATTTTTAAATAAGTAAAAATGTAATTGTATCTGTGCTTTTAAGATAAAATAGTCCTTCCACCTATTGGTGCTAGTTAAAACAGTGTTATGCCGTGTGTGCCTTCCTGCCCACTTAAGGTTCATATTCCCCTGACAGCCACAACAATTCACAAATGCTGTTTTCCTCATTCTACATATGACACATAGCCTTCTTACTTTATTTCATTCTCTTCACTCTGTAGACAAAACTAAAAGGAAGCCATAACAGAGGCTTCTCAGTTCCCTGATGCCGTAAGCATTAGCATGGTTCAAAACTGCCACGGTCACTGACAACATCATGAGCTGCTTGCTCTGTCCTAAGCGTAACAGCAGGGTGAGTCATTTACCACCTTTTCACTTTGTTTACATAGTATTATTGCATACTTTCTTCATTCTGTTTTTTTTTCTCTGTATTTCCCCCCACATTCGAGAAATGGAATGTTTATCATTGAATGTTTACCATGGAATACAGGGATTCAACATTTTCCTCAGTTTCACTGGCAGAATGTTCCTATTCAAACATACTGTATACACATATACAAAGGCCTTTTATAAAGCCACAGACTCAATTATTTCACTGTCAGGGAAAGCAGAAGATATTTCCCTGATAAGCATAGTAAAGAAAGAGGGGGGATTTTTCACTGTCAGCAAAGAAACAGTTGTAATGAAAACTATAAACAATACTTATTATTTCTAATTTGTTTATATGTGTAAAGAGAGTGTGCTGATCAAGGGAAAAATATTTACTTTGTTTTATTTTTTATTTAAGGTAGTTTTATTTTTAGGGCCCATTTGAAGGTTTTTACTGTGTAAAGGTAGCAGCCGTGTTTGTGATGGAAAATCAGTTCTGGTTGTAGGGGGACTGATAGAATATAGTTCTGGTTGTAGGAGGACTGATTTGCTTATTGTGTGATGTGGTTTGGGATCAGGATGACTGTGCTTATATAGAGATTTAATGTATGGTCAGCTGATGTCTCTTGGCTGATGAGATTTCTAGATTTTCTCATGCCATTTTATAACTTCTTATTGGTTGTCCTTTAAGGACTGTTTGGCAGATGCAGTGTAAGGAGATGTTTGTGTGAGTGTGTTGGGGGGAGAATGAAGGAAGAAAACAACACTTGTGCTCACTATTAAAGGAGCAGGTGGGGGGGTGTTGAAGAAAAAGGGGAAAAAACATTTTTCATAGTAAACTCCAAAACCATTATTTGTTTTACTTTTGCAAGAATTTTTTACTTTTTCAAGAAATGTACCACTTCAAATCTATCTTTGAGACATGGGTGTCTCTGAGCTCCTAGCATATAGATCCATTTCTGTTCCTTTTTGTTGAATTCATTTTCCAAATCACCACCTCTAATGTTTTGTTGCGCCCTGTCAATTCCTATGACACTCATGTTGTGTTCATTGTTATTTTTCTGACAGTTAATGTGGCAGGCTATATTTTAAAGTCTATTGCATGTAGGTGTTCATATATTCTTTCCTTAAACTTTTGTTTGTGTCTTCCTACATAAAATCTGCCACATGTGCATTTCAGAAGGTAAACCACTGACTGTTTGTTATACTCAGTCTTGCTGTTAATCTTGATAAGTTTACCATTTCTGGAGTTGTTGAATTCAGTTCTTGTTTCCATGACATAACAGATTTTACAAACGCCACATGCTTTTGAGCCATTCTTATAGAAACCACAGAGAAAGGGAATCTAAGCTGGTAGCTGCTGACTAACACATCCCTCAGGTTCCTATTTCTTCTATATGAAATTTGAGGGGTTTGTCAAAGATTCTCCTAAGTTGTGGTGTGCCTCTGAAAATGGATAGGTTACTGCAGACAATATCTACTACATCCTGTGAGCCACTCCCATAGGTGGTCACAAAGGTTGTCTCTTGCTCCCCTTGAGCTTCTGTTTTAACTTTTAGAAGTTTTGATCTCTCTACATCCTCCACAGAAGTTAATGCCCTCTCAATGACTTCCTGACTATACTCTTTCTCATAAAGTCTGTCTGTAAATTCTTTTGACCTTTGATCATATATTTACTGCTTCCCACAGTTCCTTTTTATTCTAAGATACTGGCCCTTCGGTAAATTTCTGATTGTATGCTTAGGGTGACAGCTGTGGGTGTGCAGGATGGTGTTACAATCTGTGGGTTTTTTGTAGAGATCTCTCAGGATGGTTCTATCATGCTGTTTCTGTATGGTAAGGTCTAGGAAGTTAACTAATAGCAAATCTGCATGTACTTTGAATCTGATATTTTCATTGGTACTCTCTAACTATGTAACACAATCTCTTAATTCTTCCCTTGTCCCCTTCCATATAAGAAGCAAATCATCTATATAATGCTTATATAGATCTATTTTGCTCAAGAATGGATTTTTGTCCCATCATACACATACTGTGCCTCCCACTGGCTCAAGAATAGATTTGCTAAGCTAGGTGCCAGTGCTGCCCCCATTGCTGTACTCTTCAGCTGTTTATAGTTATGACCTTAAAACATAAAAACATTGTTTTTTAATACAATTTCTGTGAGGCCTGTTAGTACATTAATTTTGCTTTGGAGTAGATCTGTTTTGTAGGCCAGATAATGTTAAATGACTTCTAGCTCCCCCCCCCTCCATGGGGAATGTTAGTATGGAGCAAATCAATGTCCGTAGTTACCAGCTACCAATCTTCTTCCATTTGTATTTCATTAAGAATTGACAGTACATGACCAGTGTCTTTTAAATAACTGTGTGTGACTGGCACTAATGGATTAATGAAACTATCCATGTATTTGGACAGTGGCTCAGTGATCCATCCCAAGCCTAAAATAATCAGGTGCCCCGGGGGGTTCTGAACATTTCTATGCACTTTTGGGAGGGTGTATATAGCTGGTTTAATGGGATTCTGAACAGTGAGAAAATAGAGTTCATTTTGGTCAATTAAATCATCCTGGTACAGTTCTAACAGATGAGATTCAATTTTCAACTTCATCTCAGATGTGGGGTCAAAGGTCAAACGCTGGTAAAATTCTGTATTAGCAACTGAACATACATATTGGTGTCTTGTACCACTATACTGCCACCTTGATTGGCAGGTTTAATGAGAATGTTATTGTCATATTTCAGATTTTTTACTGCTTCTCTATCTAAATTAGTGATATTGCAGTATGGCATATGTGGGGGTACTGTAAAGTTTTTTTAGATCAAACACATAGCAGTTTAACTAAGTTTCAATGCTAGGATGCAATGGGAGACAAAACGTGGAAAGAGGTTTAAAGACATTGATATATATATATATATATATAATGGTAGCACGGTAGTGCTACCATAGTTAGGGTTGAGGAGCCATTTCTATGTTAAACCCCAAAACTTTGCACCTTAATAACTTTGCAACCATTTGATGTATTTGCCTGAAATTTGGAATTTATGATCAAGAATCATAGGCCTTGGGATCTGCCAAGTTTCATACTGGTCGGATATATGGCTGCGGAGTTATTAAGTGTGATCTGTGCGCACGTTTACGCTTTTCTGGAATTCTATGGTCGCGCCTACAGGTCGTACGGTTTACATGACCAGCCCAAAATCTTCAGGGAATGTGCGGCCAGGGTTCCTGATGTGCCTTTCGAAGATTTCGTGAAAAAATATTAAACGGTTCAAAAGTTATTCAAAAAACAGTTTCCCATTATAAGTCAATGAGAAAAGTTAACAAAAAGTTCAACACTTTCGTAAATGCATTTTTACTTTCGCAAATGGGCCTGTTACTTTCGCACATCGGCCATTTTGTTTTCAGTTGGTGATCAGAAAAATGGTTGGCATTTAAATTTTGGACCTTCTAGCAACCTAATTTTTTGTATTCACCTAGTCGGGCCCTGAGGATGCTTGCCATGTCTTTATTTTGTGGTAAACACCCAAATATGTTTTCAAATTTCTGGAAAAGTACTCACAAATTACTTGTGTTTATGAAAGTGTCGCAAATTTTTGCAGCTTTAAATTATGCAAGTAGTTTCTAGTCTGTGGGAAAATGACAGCAATTCTTTGGCACTGCGCTGCAAAAGAACCGTTGGGAGTTTTGAGCTGAAATTTGGAGGGAACAGAGCCGACATCTCATAGATGTGCCTTTCAGTAGTTCGGTGAAAAAATATCACACGGCGGCAAAGTTACGGCACTACAAAGTTGATGGTTTTTCCCATAGGATAACATTACAGCGCCCGACGCATTACAGAAATCCTTTGGATCCCTGCTGCAAAATAACAGTTTGGTCTTTTTTCCTGAAATTTGGTGGGAAGACAGCCAACAGCCCACAGATGTGCCTTTCAGTGGTTTGGTGATAAAACATTACAGGGAGGCAAAGTTATGGCGCTCAAAATTTTCTTTCCCATAGGATAACATTCGGCATTAGCAGCATGCTGCGGGCCACATCTGAGCAGTGAGAGATCACGGACTTTTAGTTAGAATTTCTTAGCTCCCAATGGGGCTAAGATTCAAATTAGCCAGACAGTTGTAAATAATATGACTTTTAAATTTTTTCTACATGCGCGGTTCCTGAGATATAATGTATTTAGTATTCCAAGATCTCATTTTCTGCGCCGATACTCATTATTATGCATACATTATTTGTACTCACTGTCTTTCTCTATGCAGGTTTTGGGGAAAACCAGGCTGTGCGTTTACATTACTGTTACTGTTGCCCTTTCCGCTTGCGGTTCCGTACCCATTTCACTTACTGTTGACGTCTGCACCACCATGTGCGTTATCCTTTGCGTTTTCATTTGCGCTTGTGTTTCTGTTATTTTTTGCCATTTCTGTCTACAGTACTGTTTATCTTTCTGTTTCACTTTACGTCACCATGCCCATTGACATTTCTGTTTGCAGGCACCATGTTACTATGTGACAACACATCACGTGGCAGACCGTTCTCTTGTACGCCACCATGTGCGTGACCCTTTCTGTTCTCATTCACACTTGTGTTACCATGTGCGCCACTGTTAGCATTTCTGTTTGCATTGCTGTCCCTGTTAGTATGCCACAAGACATCATGTGGCGGGAGCGCGGGGCCCCGCTGCTGCATTACATTCACTATTTCTCGTTATCATTCCCAAAGAAGGGAAATTGGGCAAAAACTCCATTTAATGCATTAGCTAGGATTGTTCCTCAGCGACAAAAGTGAGAAGTTCGCTGTTAGGGTTGAAAACCCCCTTGGACCCCAGCCACCCCAACCGGCATTGGGGTGGCATTGGAATCATGGGTCCTAACTCTCACCCCATTCTCTATACTTCTGCTGCTTTACACATGTCATTGGGTGAGAGTTGGAGCTGATGATCCCAATGCACACCCCAATGCCACCACGTGCGTCATCCTTTGCGTTTTCATTTGCGCTTGCGTTTCTGTTACTTTTTTGCCATTTGTGTCTACTGTACTGTTTCTCTTTCTGTTTCACTTTGTGTCATCATGCCCATTAACATTTCCATTTACAGGCACCATGTTACTATGTGACAAGACATCACATGGCACACCGTTCCCGTCTACGCCACCGTGTTCGTTACCCTTTCTGTTCTCATTCGCACTTGTGTTACCTTGTGCGCCACTGTTAGTGCTTCTGTTTGCATTGCTCTTCCTGTTACTATGCCACAATACATCATGTGGTGGGAGTGTAGAACCCTTTGGGCCCTGCCTCCCTTTGCTTCTTGATGCCAGGAGCGCGGGCCCTATGTGGTGTTATCCTTTACGTTTTCATTTGCACTTGCGTTTCTGTTATTTTTCACCATTTGTGTTTACAGTACTGTTTCTCTTTCTGTTTCACTTTGTGTCACCATGCCCATTGACATTTCCATTTACAGGCACCATGTTACTATGTGACAAGACATCACGTGGCACACTGTTCCCATCTACGCCACCATGTGCGTTACCCTTTCTGTTCTCATTCGCGCTTGTGTTACCATGTGTGCCACTGTTAGCATTTCTGTTTGCATTGCTGCACCTGTTACTATGCCACAAGACATCATGTGGTGGAAGCGTGGGGCCCAAAGCTGCAGCATTACATTCACTATTTCTCATTATCATTCTCAAAAAGAAGGGAAATTAGAGGCAAAAAAACTCCGTTTAATGCATTAGTTAGGGTTGTTCCACAGCGACAAAAGTGAGGAAATTCGCTGTTAAGGTTGAAAACCCTAACTCCGAATTCACCCCCCCCAGCACCACACACACACACACAGACACACACACATTCAAGTATGGGGAGGACCAAGTCAACACAACCAATGACAGACATCCAGCAGCAGGTGACAGAAATAAAAACAATTGTCTAAATGTACTACGAGACATCCCCACCCACCTGACCAGGTACTGCATGCTCAGTGGAGATCAACAGCAAAACTGAGGCCATGTACACCAAACGACACATCCCTGATTGTAGCTGCACACAACGTACCACACTTAGTAGTTGCATGGCCTTACCTACCAATGCCCCACACCACACCACAACTGGTACTGTGCCGTTATTCAATATAAATGCTGAAGGTGCATGATGACAGTTGTAGAAAGGTTTTAACACTAGTGAGTATACATTAATTAAGAGAAGCACATAAATTAACTACAAGGCACTAGCATGCTCAAGATAAAAGTAGTGATACATTTAGTAGGTGATTTACATAGTAGTACATTTACGGCAATGGTTTACTCAACATAGAGAGGCTGATGTAAACATATGGAAAAGCATTGCCTGTTCAACGCTGTGAAATTGGTACTGCCAGTATCACATGCATTCTTACTGATGAAGGTGTACTGCTGATGTACATACATAGACCTTCAGTGTGTTTCAATACTAAAGATGCAGTAAGTATTCTTTGTAAGAAACATTGTAATTGCATGGATCAGGCCAAGCAACTTCTAAATATCATAGCACTACTGAGCCAACAATGATGTACCTGTATCGGAGATGTATATAGGATAGATTTTCCTGTAGGCACTTACTGAGTATGTTGTACCTGATAAAGACAATCTCATTGCATCTGTGATGACTAACTTATTCAAATAGTAATACATTTACAATTGTTGCAATGAGTGATCTATGCCACTTATGGACACAGTGTGATTTTTTTAACAGTTGTTTCATACTCAGGCTGTATGCCTACTGTTTGGGTTTGCCACACTTTTGTCACTGATGCTATCAAAGTGATAACTATGTTAATTGTGCTACAACAGGAATCAAGTAGGTATGGTGTAGATATAAACAGAATGTCTTTTAGTATTGATTTAACTCACAATGGGGTAAGTGTACTAGGACAGCAGGGGTTATCCTCTATCACTGACTCTGTCAGTTATAATCACACTAGGGTTTTGATGACTGTAATGATCAAGTTACACTGTTCATCTTCATGAGTTCATATTCACAGCCTTTCTCCAGTAACTAGACAGTGTATGGTGTAACTGGGTGGGACACTGTGTTTCAAAGCTGCTGCAGTGCCTAGCAGAGGGAGAGTATCTACTCATAAAGACAATTAAGCAATAAGGCATGACCAACAGTTATGTTAAATGGTCTGTTAATCACCCTGTAGGGGTTTAATGTTGAATGAGGCATAGCCGAGTGCCACATGTCGCTAGACAGTGATAAACTGACCAGTAACATAATACCTGGGAGTGGCTTATTGCTAGCATAATAAAACTGTTTTTAAACAACATTAAACCATGTTCATCATATGGTTAGGCTCTACATGTATAATAAAAACTAAAACATAAGGCTGTTACAATGTTTACAGTCAATTAGAAAGCTGCATTTCTTAAACCCTTGTTATAATCAGAGATATTATACCTGTACAACTCCTTAGTTTTGCTGAACTCTATTGCTCAGGTGGCCCACCACAAGTGGTGTGATCTGGTGTGGGGCATCGGTAGGTAAGGCCATGCAACTACTAAGTGTGGTACGTTGTGCAGCTGCAATCAGGGATGTGTACGTTTGGTGTACATGGCCTCAGTTTTGCTGTTGATCTCCACTGAGCATGCAGTACCTGGTCAGGTGGGTGGGGATGTCTCGTAGTACATTTAGACAATTGTTTGTTATTTCTGTCACCTGCTGCTGGATGTCTGTCATTGGTTGTGTTGACTTGGTCCTCCCCCATACTTGAATGTGTGTGTGTCTGTGTGTGTGTGGTGCTGGGGGGAGTGAATTCGGAGTTAGGGTTTTCAACCCTAACAGCGAATTTCCTCACTTTTGTCACTGTGGAACAACCCTAACTAATGCATTAAATGGAGTTTTTTGCCTCTAATTATATATATATATATATATATATATATATATATTATAATTACTGTCCTGATCTAAAGACTCAGTCCCATTTAAACCTTTTGTTTCTGTTAGCCCATCTTTGGAAGAAAAAAAATCATTTCAAATTAAGATTTCTAGTGAATTTGTTAATGTCCACAAATGCATTAAATTCATTCAGCTGTTGTGTGGGAATAAAGGTTAAACCCTTTGACAGTATCTGATATTCTTTGGCACTTCATTCTCTGCTCAAAATGTTCAACACTGTCAGTATCTGTTCAGAGCACCTTAAGCTCTCCAGCCTGCCTGACCTCTTCTGCTTCTTCCCCTGGCCCCTCCTCATTTTCTTGTGTTTCCTCTGGGGTATCTCCTCCTTCTTCTAGAAAAACAAACCTCATTCTCCTGTTGCTCCTCCTGGGCAGCATCTGTCCAGGAGGAGTGCACACTAAAAAAGGCCCAGTTTCAGATTCACTTCCCTCTTGCTTGATGCACTGTCTCTGGTGCTGTAATGTGCACTTCCGCCTGCTTCTGTTCTACATAGAATAGAATGTGGTGTCTCAGCCATGGGTGTGGCTGTAGCCATGGTAGCAGAAGTTTCATTGGGGATTGAACTCACAGTGTCAGTGTTGGCAGCAGTTGACTTCTTCCAATTAAGGACACATTTCAACAAGTAATTGTTACTATCCCTAATTAACTTTTTGCACTTCTGAAGCTGTAGTTTACCATCATGAAATTTCAGGTATTCAGTAAATTTTGTCGGACAACGGTTGTAGTCAGGGTGATATTTAAAGATCACGTGCAATGGTTTTTACATATTTTTTATAAAAGCTTGAAAAGCTGACATTCAAGTCCCTGTGTCATGATTAGTGTTCCCTGAAAATTTCATGCTGATTGATTTTGTGGTTTTCTTTAAATCAGCATTTGTTAACTTGCTCTACAGTGGCTGAAAACAGTGGAGTTATTTCTGTCCTCTCAGTCAAACTTGGAGTGCGATGACATCATTTTGGAGTAGGTTACTATTTCAGATTCCCAATCAGAGCAGTATTTTGTAGAGTTAATGGTTTGCTGAGCTCTTCAAGTTTCTTACAAACCCAATCTCTGGTTTGTGTTTAGATAGATCAGCTTAAAGCATATCATTATCTTCTGATAAAAAGTTGATCATTTCAGTTTCAATGCTGAATTGAAGTAGTGGAAATCTTTCTCTGTGAGAAATCAGCGTGTCTGTATCACAGCTTCCAGTTCTTTCTAATCAAAAATCTGATATTTTTCTGACTATATAGCATGGCCTGTTTAATGAATATAAAATGTATCTAAATTTTGTTAATTCACAGAAAAGTTTGTCTTTGATGTAGCCTTCCTAAATATTTATTTATTTAGTTTTTGTTAACTGGGTAGGTGCACCAGGCATAAAATGACTATTTTCAGGCATGACCCGGGAGAGTACAGCAAAATAAGAACAGTTGAACAACAGCAACATGGGTGCAAGAATACAAATAGAGGAACAGTACAGCAGTGCTACAAAAAAACAATGGGTAGAAACAACAAAAAATAATAGCAAGCATTATACAGATAATGGCAGTAAGATATATGATAAGTGCAGAAACCATGGACCTGACCTGTGGAGTGAAAGGGTTAATAAGATAGTAAGGTTATATAGAGAGAAATGTGAGGAATGTTCAAACATAACAAGAAAGACTGACAGAAGGAAGGTCAGGAGTGGTAATTGGCAAAACAACAGTGGATGGTCAGCAACAAGGTTCGAGAAGGAAGAGAGCTAGTAGTCAAAAAGTTATTTACAAAGAGAAGGAAAAATATGGGGAGGGGAAGAGGAGACAGTCTTGGAGCTGGATTAGAGCAGGGGTGACATTACTGGTTAGTCTCAGGAGCTTCAGGTTGGGTCAAAGCATATACAAGCATCAGCTAAGGATAGATAACGACAATATTCACTTTTAAATCCAAAGTGAGACTGAGACAGCTGGAGGTTGAGTGGAAGAGCATTCCATAGCCTGGGAGCAGAGAATTGGAAGGCCCCTGTGCCTTTAGTCATCCTACATCTCGGAACATAGAGCAAGGATTTGTCAACTGATCACAGGCCATGGGAGGATGGTTGAGGGACCAGTAACACCGCCAGCTGGGATGGTTTTTTTTCCCGGATGGTCGAGTTCATTAGTGATCCAAGGTAGTATTGTCTACTGGCAGAGGGTGAGAGCCAATTCAGATCCTTATTGTTCATGTAAGAATAGTTTTTTTATGTCAGATTGACAGAGTACATGCGTTTGAAATACTGCAGCAAAGTGTGACAGGCACCAGTCTGAACTCACAAATTTCAGTTCTTTTGTGGTTTCTGTGTGAAAATATATCATGTATGTGTACAACTAAAAACACTATGTGGCATCCCGATACACCGTGTCTCTGCCCCACAATTGAGGCAGCTGCAGTCTACTGCCACCTGCCCCTGCCCCACAAGCCCTCTGCCTTCTGCCTCACATGTGAGACTGCTGCATCCTGCTGCCCACTGTCTTCTTCCACACAATCAGAGATTGTGCACCCTGCTGCCTCCATCCCCTGCCTAAAGAATCAGGGCTGCTGCACCCTGCCACCGCCTGCCCAAACAGTTGGGGATGATGCACCCTGTTGCCCTCTCTCCCTCACCCTTACAGTTAGGGAAGCTGCACCTGTTGACCTCTGTTCCTGTCTCCACAGTCAGGACTATTGTGCCATGCTAAGCCCTAGTGTGTCAGGTCCCCTGCCTCCACAGCTGGGGCTGCTGTACCATGCTGCCATAGCCACCAGAGGTGGGGCTTTTGCTACACCCTGCTACTCACTTCCATTGCCCCAAATGGGCAGGGCTGCTGCACCACCGTACCCCATCTCATAGTCAGGGCTGCTGTACCCTGATGGCACCTGTGTTCTGCACCATAGTCGAGACTTCTGCATCATGCTGTCCTCTATCCCTTGTCACCAGAGACAGGGTTGCTGCATCCTGATCCTTTCTATACAGTTGGGATTGCCATGGCCTGCTGTGCTCTAGTTCCCCAAGCCACTGCAGTTTGGGCTGCTGCACCATGCTGCCACTTGCCAGAAGATGCAGGGTATTTGCTGTGCCCTGTTGCATGCCTCCACAGTTGAGGCAGTTGCACTCTGCTGTCCCCTGCCACCAGAGTCAGATCCTTTGCTATACCCTGCTGCCCACATCCCTTTTCCCAGACAGGCAACAGGCATGGCTGCTGCACCCTGTTCCACAGTTTGGGCTGCTGTATCCTGATGCCACCCCTATCTCCTTCCCGAACATTCAGGGCTGCTACACCCTGCTGCCCTCTGCCCCAAGCTCACAGTCAGGGCCACGGCACCCTATTGCCCCCTGTTCCTGTCTCCACAGTCAGGGCTGCTGTGCTGTGCTACACCCTAGAGTCTCATGCTGCCTGCACCCACATTTGAGGCTGCTGAGCCCTGCTACACATTTCCATTGCCCCAAATGGGCTGGGCTGCTGCACAATGTACTCCCTGTACCACTGTCAGGGCTGCTGTATCCTGATGTCCACCTGTGTTCTGCCCCACAGTGAAGGCTTCTGCACTATGCTGTCCTTTGTCCCCTGCCACCGTTGTGTCCTGCTGTACCACACAGCCCCTTGCCTCCACAGGCAGGGGACAGGGTGCAGCAAATGCCCTTACTCTTGTGCTGCACCCTTCACAATTAGTTGGAGTTGCTGCACCCTCCTACCCCCTCTCTCTTTCTCTCTCTCTCTCTCCCTTACAGTCAGGGACACTGAAATTGTTGCCCCCTGTTCTTGTCTCAGCAGAGTGTAGTAAAGGATCTGACTCTGGTGACAGTGGGACAGCAGGGTGCCACTGCCTCAACTGTGAAGGCATGCAACAGGGTGCAGCAAATGCCCTGAATTTTGTGGCAAGTGGCGGCATGGTGCAACAGCCCTAACTTCAGAGGCATGGGGCTCTAGGGCACAGCAGGCCACAGCAACCACAACTGTGTAGAAAGGAGCAGGGTGCAGCAGCCCTGTCTGTGGTGATAGGTGACAGAAAACAGCATGGTGCAGAAGCCTCAACTGTGGGACAGGACACATGGGGCATCAGGGTACAGCAGCCCTGACTGTGAGATGGGGTACTCGTGGTGTAGCAGCCCTGCCCCTGGAGGCAGGGAACATGGCACTTTAGGGCCTAGCGCAGCACAGTGACCTTGACTGTGGAGACAGGAACAGGGGACAACAGGTGCAGCTTCCCTAACTGTGAGGGTGGGAGAGATAGGGCAGCAGGGTGCAGCAACCCTTATTGTTTGGGCAAGGAGCAGCAGTGTGCAGTAGTCCTGATTCTTTAGGCAGAGGATGGAAGCAGCAGGGTGCACAATCCATGATTGTGTGGGAGAAGACAGTGGGCAGCAGGGTGCAGCAGCCTCAAATGTGGAGCAGAAGGAAGGGGGCTTGTGGGGCAGGGGACTGGTGGCAGTAGACTGCAGCCACCTCAATTATGGGGCAGAGACACAGTGCATCAGGATGCCACATAGTGGTTCTAGTTGTACACGTACATGAAGTATTTTCACACAGAAACCACCAAAGAGCTTACATTTGTGAGTTCTGACAGTACATGTGTTTGAAATACTGTAGCAGAGTGTGTCAAGCACCTGTTTGTCAATCTGACTTGAAAAAAAATTTTGTTACATGATTGTATTTATGAAGGCTACATCAAAGACAAACTGTTTCTGTGAATGAAAAAATGTAGATTTATTTTATAGTTATTAAACAGCTCTGTGTTATATAGTTAGAAAAAAATGAGGTTTGATTAGAAAGAACAGAGCTGTGGTACAGACAAGCTGATTTCTCATAGAAAAAGATTTCCACTACTTCAGTTCAGCATTGGACCTGAAATGATCAGCTTTGTAAAGGAAGAGAATGCTATATTTTAAGCTGATCTATCTAAACACAAACCAGAGACTGGGTTTGTAAGGAACCTGGAGAGCTCAGCAAACCATAAACTCTACAGAGTGCTGCTCTGATTGGGAATCTGAAACAGCAAGCTACTCCAAAATGATGTAATTGCACTCTAAGTTTGACTGACAGGACAGAAATAACTCCACCGTTCTCAGCCACTGTAGAGCAAGTTAACAAATGCTGATTTAAAGAAAACCACAAAACCAAACAGCATGATATTTTCAGGAAACACTAATCATGAGACAAGGACTTGAATTTCATCTTATAAAGCTTTTATAAAAAATATGCAACAACCGTTGCACAAGATCTTTAAATTTGGCAATGACCAGTTCTTGGGACTCAAGTCGTCATTTGATTTCTCAATGGATTTCTTTACCATCCTCTATAATTAGATTCATTGATTGGATGGATGCTTCATGAATAATATTATCCCACCTTTCAACAAACTGTGGTCTATGTAGTCCCATGGCTGGTCTTTTCAATATTCTTAATCCCCTTGGGACACGTTTTAAACCAATATAAGTGGACATGGCTACCGCTTGCCAGTACATTTGCCTTGCAGGTGTGGCAAGTTTCTCAAGAATATAGAAAGCATCTCTTATAGAATTGCCAGTACCTGCATTTGTACCTCCTTGACTGTTTTCCCGGTACATCTGCAACAGTGAGTCCTGCTCCCTCAGTGTCCTGTAGTAGTGGGTTCTCCCTTGCATCACCAGCAAACAAAGAAGTGTGAATGCTGTGGTTTCTCTGGTCTGTTTGATTGCTTTGTGCTTCTGGTTCACTCATTTTAGCAGTTTGTGATAACTTCCTTATACAGGATTTAATTAAACTAGTGCTACCCAAAGAACAAGTGTTTGCAAGAAACTGGGTGGGTGCACATGGTTGGTGGTGCTATTTAACAAGTTCTTAATGCAGACAAGTTAGTTAAATGCACTCAACCCTGTATATAAAGGAAACTCAAAAGCAGTTTCTTCAGGAAAGGCTTCCTATTTTTATTGCAGACACCAACATAAGGAGCTTAATGATCCAAACTTCAGGGTAAATGCCCTGATCTTGCGTTTCACCTCCCTCAAAGGCTTCCTCAGAGAATGAATTTATTTTCAAATAAACACCACTTTCATATCCACATAAAGGTGATCACATGATAAATGCAGCCAGTAGTGACATAGCATCAATTAAATTCTTTTCAGCCAGTTCCAACCTTAAGCAATGCTAGTATGATTCATTCTAAAGACTGACAAAACATGTATTTATTTATTTATTTTATTTAACAGACTTTAGGATTACAACCTTTGAGTCAGGGACTCATTTATAAAGGCTCCACATCATAAAAAAACAAATACAAACACTTAATATATATAGACATAGAATGGCAGCTAAAGGTTACAGTTTTTTCAGTTGTACAATATTGCAGAATCAAGATCAGCTACACATTGCATTCACAAAACACTGTGTATTTAAAAAAGTGCAAACAACATATAAACTTCCACCAAAGGTGACATAAAAAGCATTTGTTATTCCATACTTCATTAATCAAAAAATGGTTCTAAGTTGATGCTTTCAGCATTTTTACTGAAGGGAAAGGTCCATGAAGCATACCAAAGTATATGCCTTCAGCAGGTAAATCCAAATATTTGGTGGAAGGTTATATGTTATTTGCACTTTTTTAAATACCCAGAGTGTTTTGTGAATTTCTTGCCAGTCTTTAGATTGAATCATACTAGCATTGCTTAAGGTTGGAACTGGCTGGAAAGAACTTAATTGATGCTCTGTCACTACTGGCTGCATTTATCAAGTGATCACCTTCATGTGGATATACAAGTGGTGTTTATTTGAAAATAAATTCATTCTCTGAGAAGGGGAGGTGAAACGTAAGATCAGGGCATTTGCCCTGCAGTTTGGATTGTTAAGCTCCTTATGTTGGTGTCTGCAATAAAAATAGGAAGCTTTTCCTGAAGAAATTGCTTTTGAGTTTCCTTTATATACAGGTTTGATTACATTTAACTAACTTGTCTGCATTAAGAACTTTTTAAATAGCACCACAACCCATGTGCACCCACCCAGTCTCTTTTTAATTATCTTGAGTCAGGGAATAGGGCTGGTAAACTGCCAGCTTTGCATCTGCGTAAACTTGATGCTATCGGGGGATTCACCGATTCCGCTCAGCTGCAACCAAGGGATTTGAAACACACCCTAAGAGTATTGCCGCTATTTTCCGTGACTATTATTTGGACCTTTTTCCAAATGAACCCTCTGTTACCTCTAGTTCGGAAGCTATTTTGGCATATCTGGATTTGGTACCCTTACTGGTATTGGAGCCAGCTTTGGCGGAATCTTTGATTCAGCCTATATCCCTGAGGTAAGTATGTTCGGCCATAAAGCAGCTTCCTCTTGATAAGGATCTGGGGCCTGACGGCTTCAGTAACAGCTTTTATGTTCTCGGAAACTATTTTTCTGGAAGCATTAATCACTTTAATTGCCAAACCTGATAAGGATAACTCTTTGCCAAGTAGTTTTCATCCTATATCTTTAATTAATACCTATATCAAGATCTTGTCTAAGATTTTGGCTACTAGGATTGTAGCGGTGCTTGTTACGCTTATTAGCCCAATTCAGGTAGGGTTTATGAAAAATAGGTACTCCAGCGATCACCTGAAAAAGCCCCATCATATTTTGGAGGCATCCAGAGAGAGCAGGATCCCAGCAGCCCAGGTATCCCTGGAGGCTGAGAAGGCCTTTGATTGGGTCTCATGGCCTTTCTTATTTGCTGTTCTGCAGAAACTGGGGATCCCACGTGCATTTACTAAATGGGTTCAGCTCTTGTATTCCTGTCCATTGGCAAGGGTTTGGTGTAATGGGATACTTTCTGATTGTTTTCCTCTTTGTCGTGGTATGCGACAGGGATGCCCCCTTTCGCCATTACTTTTTAATTTATATTTGGAGCCTTTCATAAGACATCTGCAGCATGTTCATGGGGATAGTGGGATTCCGGTATCAGGAAGGAAATATCTACTGTCAACTTATGCAGATGATCTTCTGTTGCATCTGGTGAACCCAACTCAAGTGCTCCTGGCTGTTTTAGCCTCCAAAACTCAGTTTTCACAGGTCTCGGCCTATAAGCATAATGTTTCTAAAATAAAGGTTTTCCCTTTGAATGGGCTGATTTTTAAAGATGAGATGGTCACTTTAGGATTTCAGTGGGATCCACAGCAGTTATTACATTTAATAGTATTCTTAGCAAGGTCAGTATCTTCACTTATGAAAGAGAACCTTTCTAGGCTGTTACAATGGATTAAGTTAGATTTAAATAGATGGTCTTTGCTTCCCCTCTCTTTGTGGGACAGAATAAACGTTGTCAGGATGAATATTTTACCATGTGTACTGTATCCGCAAGGTATGTTGGGACTTTTTCTGCCAAAAACCTGGTTCTCTTGGCTACAATCTTTAATGAACACCTTTCTTTCGCAAGGTAAAAGTGTTCAATGCTCTTATTTTAAATTGACCCTCCCTAAGCAAAATGGAGGTCTGTCTCTGCCTAACTTTTTTCTGTATTATTATGCCTTGCATGTGCAGAGGTTTCTGCATTGGTAACTGCTTTCAGTACCTCCTGAAAGTGTTAGCTGTTACCCACTGTGGCTTTAAATAGAGCACTCACTTGTTACTCAGGTGGTTTTTTCTCTTTCTAGTTTGCTTTATGTGAAATTTAAACAACTACCAGGGAATTTGCAGTCTACTTCTTTGGGATGGTCCCTTAAGGCTAAAGTGCATCTTGAGCATTATTTTAATTGGAACTGGTCATGGGATCTATCTCAGCCAATAGCTGGGAATTTAAATGTCAAGCTTGCAGGGTGACCCATTCCTCCTCTGTTCTGTCCATAACTGGAGGGGGTAGCTTTGTTACAGTTATTAGAGGGTGACACGGTTTTGTCATTTCCGTTAGCCAAACAACACTTTTCTCTGGCTGATTCTTACTCTTTTAAGTATCTGCAGATTTCCCATACAGTTTGTGCCTTGCTTGGTCCTAGGCCCTTGGAGTTTGAGGCTTCCTCACTGGAGCAGATTATGTCAGTAGCATTTGACTCTAAGACCCCTATGGGAGTCTGTTGTTACTGGACGTAGGCACTTGCTATTCCTTCAGATCAGCGGGTATGGATTAGAATATGACGACATTTGTACAAGTTTGTTAAATGAGACAGACTTGGATTAGTACAGTTTCAGGTATTGCATAACCTTTATTTTTCTCTGGCTAGACTACACAGAATGGGACGAGCGGTTTCCTCAGCATGTGACAGATGTCGTCAGGATGAGTGTACCTTGTGCCATGTGCTCTGGGATTGTGTGAAAATTCAACCTTTTTGGAGGGCTATTAAAGCCTCATTAGATCCTTTATTGAGACTTGAAGATTTTTTTCCTTCCTGACACTTGTTTGGTGGGACTTCAACCACAAGACTTATTTGGTATCAGGAAGGCTCATATGGCGCTTATTTCTGCTGTGGCAAAACTAGTCATACTGCGGCATTGGCTAAATAACTCGACCCCATCTTTGAAAGAATGGCATAGTGAAATTATGTGCACTCTCATGTTAGAAAAGCATATTGCTTATTGTAGGAAGCATCCCCAGAGCTTTGTATCTCAGTGGGAGTCTCTTTTCACTCTTTTTTCGCTCCAATCATGGTGATTGGTGTTTTTGTTGGTGTACTGTATGTACAAGTTCTGTTGAACTTCTTTCCTGGGGGACTTTCTTTTTAGTTGGGTCTTTCTTTTCCCTCTTTTTCACATATCACCAGCAGGGCTGAGCTGTGGGAGAGGGCAGGGTTGGGATTGGGGAAGGGTATACACCTTCACTGTTTATACAGTACTTACATTTTGCCTTCCTTAGGGGACTGTATTGTAATGTTGTTTGGACTGTACTTTTATCAATGTACACCAGTACATGGTATTGTATGATTTTATGATAGACTTTTCTTTCTTTCTTGTTTATGTTGTGGTTATTGTTGTTAAAAATTAAATAAAGTATATTTAATTAAAAAAAATAAAAAAACTACCAGATAGTATTCTTTGACTGGGTATCTAGGGCAGAGGACAAGGGGCAAGCAGAGGATTTGTTTTACTTTGACTTCAAAAAGGTGTTCAACTGTGTGCCACACTGAAGATTGCTGAAGACATAAGAGGATGTGGGAATAGTGAAAGATGGGTGGGAAGATAGCTCAAGTAGACAGCAGAGGGTGGTGGCAAATGTGGTGAAGTCAGGGGAGAGAGAGAAGTCACAACTGACATGCAACAGGTTTCAGTCATGGGGTGAGCCCTTTTTAATATGTTTATTAGTAACATCGGAGAAGGATTACAAGGCAAGAAGTGTCTCCTTACAAATGACACTAAGCTCAGTGGCAAGATAGATGGCAAGGAAGGTGCTAGGGAGCCGCAGAGGTACTTGCAAAGATTAGAAATGTGTTCCAAAGTTTGGCATTTAAAATTCAACATCAAAAAGTGTAAGGTAAGGGATGTGGCCTGGTCATCAAACAAGACGGCCACGTAGCTTTTCTTCAGCGTTCTACCTGGGGCTAAAAAATACTTTTTCATCTGTTCTGAGCTAGCGGCACAAATTGCTGGATTTACTGCTGAGAAGGGGAAGACCCGCTAGTTTGAGGGACCTGCTTTTTATAACTGTCTGCACCTGTTTATTCCGAACTGCACCCGCTGAATTTTCTACACCACCATATCTCATGATGAGCTGCAATGGAGCCCATGCAGACCCCACGATGAAGAAAATGTTCATAATAATAATGATGAAGTGTATGGAGGACATGACCCTCACCTCCATTAATACTATGGCCACCTTACAGCATTTAGATTTTAAGGTGGGCCACATGGAACAAAAAGTGGCAACTCAAGAAAAAACTGTGGAGAGGCACTGCTTTACTACGTGGGATCAGGCCAAGCAAATCCAAGAGTTATAGGGCAAAATGGATGATATGGAGACTAGGAGCTGCAGGAACAACCTATGATTCCTAGGGTTTCTGGAGGGCTGTGAGCAGGGATGTACCACCGATTTCCTTATGAAAAATCTCCCTAAGATGCTTGACTTGCCAGAAAGAGTCCACCTTACAACTGAATGCTCATACCGTATGCTACAGCCCAAACCATGGGAAGGAGAGAGACCACAGCCTATCCTTGCATGCTTCCCTAATTTTGCTGAGAAGGAAGCAATTCAGGAGAGAACTCGAGAGCTGGGACAGTTGATCTGGAATGGGCACAGGATCCTGATCTTTCAAGATTACTCCAGGATCCTGGCCCAAAAGGGAAAAGAATATACGGAGGTGAGGAAACAGCTGCATGAGCTAAGGGTGCCGTTCTTCCTCTGGTATCCGGCGGCACTCAGACTGGTACAGAACGGTATACCATTATACTTCAGTATTCCAGCTGTGTGATGGAGTTTTTGAGCAAAACTTGACCTCCTCAGAATATTGCACTGGAGTACCAAACACCATGAAGAAGAAGCAGGTCACTGCAATACCTCTAGTCCACACTCTCCTCCAAGCATCACCCAGTCACATACCAGAAGGCCACCAGAAGCATATCATCACTGGAACTGCAGGATGACCAGGAGGATTTCATGCCCAGACCTAGAAAGTGAGCACAGCAAACCCGCCACATAAAAAGGGAGCATCTGGTGGAAAGGGAATGAGGAAAGGACTACCAAAGGGACACCGAAGACAGAGGGTTAAACCTGGACACTGAGACTGTCAGCCCATACTTTTCAAGTAACAGGTATGCTCCATTCCAGGGACTGACACAACAAGATGACCAAGCTGCTGACCCACCTATGGACTTGGCAATTCCGACCCCTGAACAGCAGGCCGTGACCCTGGATCAGCACTCATGGGCAGCCTCTCTGGAAGATCTGGCAGTGCTGAATGACAAGGCTCCAAGATTGCACTATCAGCCTGATTCCACAAGAACATCCCCTGGAGCAGTAATCCAGACCAGCAGAAGACCCAGGAACAGAAGGACTAAGCCGCTGTCTTCCAACTTGTTCCAGCCCCATAAGGGATCATTGATCAGAGAAGTTGTGTTTTTCTCTTTGTGGGATAGAGATGGTACAGGTACTTTTAGGGGTCAAGTTTTCCCTACAGGGAACAGGGTGGAGCAGCCACTCATTTAAGGGATTGCATGGATCTACTTTGGACCCATACCCCTCCACCCGCTACCCTAAGTAACTGAAAAGTTAACTCTGCACTGTATATAGTTTTAGGGGGACAAAGGAGGGGTTTGGGCAGTAGCCCATCTCCCCGCCACCCCCCACTGCTCTACCACCTATAACGAAGAGCACACTTTGCTCTACTGTACAAGGGTACCTCATACAGTATTCTGATTAGAGGGAATACAAACAGTTTGTTAGTAACATCTTCCCCTCTGTAGGGCTTCAGGTTGGGAGGGAAAAGGTGCTCTTAGTTGCTGACTGCCTCACTGTTTTCTCCAAAGCACCTATTCTATGCCCCGAAAGCCCTTCTGCCTCCGCAGGGTCTATTCATGTGCTCTACAAAAGATGGATTCTATCTCCCTAGGGTGTGAAAACATGAGGATCTTCTGCCCCTCCACCCTGCCTAAGATTTACCCCTGATTAATGCAGTGAGCACAAGGCCCCTGCCAGATGCCTACAATAAGGGGCTGGCCCCACAAGGTTCCTCTTTCTCTAAGATATACTGATATTGTAGGCTAGGACTCTGCACTGTTGTCCTGACCGATGGGTCACTGATGCCTCCTCCCATCCCTCCTCCTTCTTTGGGACCTCACTGGAAAAGATGCTGGAAGTGGAGACCCCTCCGGGTATCTCTTTCACCCCCCCTTTTGGACATGGGATGGAATCCTCCACAGTACACCACCGAAAAGATTTCTTCCATGACTCTGCTCCCTTGAGACTACTTCAACCACCCCCAGCAGCCACTTTCCCCTCAGGTCAAGCTGTGAAGGGGTGGGCCTGAAGCCTGGGCCACCTCCATACTCCCCTAGTGATGGGAGTAGCGTGTAAGATGCATTCTGCATATGGAACATCATCCTCACTCTGTATTCAACTTTTAACTTTATTGGATATCAAATTGAGATAATATTATCTCTTATATATCCAAACATATAGCATACAAGACAAAATTAAAGATTTACATACAAAATTTCAGTTTCAGTATAAAACTACAGTTCTCAATTTGAATGTGAAACATAAAAACATACTTTAGCCATAGCAGCTACAATGTTTGTTATACAAAGTCATCAAAGAGGACCTAAAGCATTTAAACAGCAACAATACTGTAATAGTATATGGTTAATGCTTATTCTGTATAGAATTCAGAGGCTTTCAAAATCTTGTTGTAGGACAGTTTAAAGGTCAAAAAAGCTGTTGTACTATTGTTCTTATGTCACATCGATAGAACAACTTTTTCTGACATTTGAACTGCCCCGTTCGTTGTTACCATTCCGGAGTTGGTTTCTAAGGTGCGCCACTTAAGGGTAATACAACTACCCTCAACCAGCTGTTACCCTTTAGCCTTAGAACAGTGGCAAAACACTGTATTGGAATATTTTTTTCCTTTCTTATTAGCAGCGTGCACCTGTCTCTATGGATTGGGCTGGCAGCAGTTTTTTTGTCGCAGTCGGGAGCTGATAATGAAAGTCACACCACACACGCTCTCAAAAAAACACTTCATTTAATGTAAGAAATATTGCTTTTTTTTAAATCTTCTCCACGTATTGCAGTTCAGGGACATGAGAGCGAAGAGAGGTGAATGAGGGAGCAGGCGGTTGGGGGAAACAAGCGAGTAGGTGGTTAAATGAGCGAACGGGTGGGGAGAGATAAGCTGGCAGCCCATTTTCTCTAGCGAGCAGGCAGGTACGTGATCAAGCTGGTGGGGAAAGACAAGCTGGAAGCCCATTGTGTCCTGTAGTTTAACCATATACTATATAAAATAATATATGAGCAACCATACACAAGCAAAGGCTGTGTTTTCATCTCGGGCTTGATATGACATTGGGACCTCTCGAGCTTCGCTCTCGAGGTCCCTGTGATGTCATCTCAAGCCCTCGATGGAAACATAGCCTTGTTGTGTATGGTTGCCCATATACTATTCTATATTCTGTATGTCTAATTGTTTAGACAGTCATTCCCATGTTTTGGTTACTAAACTTGATATAGTTCTATCACCAATTATAGTCCTACTTCTTGGTATATAAAAACATATTCGAGTTGAGGACCTTAAAGAATAATGTTTTTGTGACCTAATTTGTAATAAGTTCAAAAGAAAAGCTGGTAAAGTCTGTAACACAAACCTGTGTACCAATAGATTCCAATGAATATCCCTCCTGTCAAATAATGAAAGGAAACCTGATTTTTGATACAAAACACAGCAATGAGTTCTAAATGGTAGATTCATTATAAATCTTAAAGCACTATTGAATAAGACATGCAATGAACATAATAATGACTTTTTAGCATTTTTGTAAACTACATCTCCATAATTCAATATGGGCAAAAACATAGAAGAAACCAGTAGCTTCCTAATCCTTAAACTAAAAAGAGGTTTGTTCCTATGAAAGAAACTCAAAAGTCTCTTCAACTTTTTTGACATAGATGTTATGTGCAGTTCAAAAGTCAGATTATTATCTAATATTACCCCTAAATATCTATAAGATTCTACACATTCTAAAATGGTTGTTGATAAAGATCTAATTTCTTGTTTAGATGACTATTTTGTCTTTCTTCCTAAATAGCATCCATTGTGTTTTTTGTTCATTCAAAAGTAATCTTAATTCAATAAGTTCCCTCTGTATATTATAAAAATCTTGTTGCAAGACCATCGTTGCTGTGTCTGTATCATCACATTTGGTGTACAATAGTGTATCATCAGCATAAAGATATATACAAGTTTTAGATGAACAGTAGTTTGGTAAATCATTTATGTATAACAAAAAAAGAAGGGGGTCAAGCACTAACCCCTGGGGTACCCTGTTCATCAAAGTGGCTGGTGCTGAACAAACACCCCCCCCATTCTGACGGACTGTAATCTCCCAATCAAATAGGCATGAATCCAACTTAATGCTGGAATACCTAAACCAGCCCTCTTTAATTGATTTAATAATATAACATGATGTACAGTGTCGAATGCCTTCAACAGATCCAGGAATATTGAAGGCACTTTCTGGTTTCTGTCGAAGGCATTCAACATGTCATCAACCACTTTAAGTATTGTATACATTGTATTGTGCCCTTTTCTAAAACCTGATTGCAAATGTGTTACTATATTATATTTAGTCAAATATTTTATTAACTGTGAATACACATACATATAAAGCACTGGGTAGAGAGAGAGAGAGAAGATTGACAGGCCACTAATTCACTCTATGACACCAGAAGATCAAGATGTTGAAGTAAGGGAGAAACCCACACTTCCCACACTCCCAGGGACAGCCTAACCATCAGGCAGTGCAGGCTAAAGCCAGCCATGAGCTCAGGCATCTACCCAAAAAAAAGGCTTTTAGTTTAGGACTGGTGATCTGGTACTCCAGAGTATATAGTTGTGTTGTAAAAACTGTTTGACTGCTTTCTGAGAAATAATGTCTATTTTATAGGATCTCAGTTTGTTTTGAATTAGTAGACTAAGCACTGCACCATGGATATAAATAACTGCAGGATTGGACAGACAGGCCCCCCCCCCCCAAGCTAGGGCTAGCTATTCAGAAGAGTAGGTGTGTGTACTGAGGTACCTTAGTTGGAGGACAGCCACATATCCGCTACTGTGAAGTCACACTTTCTGTTGAATTTGAGCGACTGTTACCCTGATGAATCATGGGTGAGGTCATATGCCACACATGGAACATCAGGGGATTAAATACCCCAGTCAAAAGGAAAAAAGTCCTATCACATCTAAAATGGCTGTGGTCCCAAGTGGCTTTCTTCCAAGAAACAAAACTTACCCTAAATGATCATGCTGCCCTGGTTAAAGATTTGGTGGAGCAGGAAGTGCATGGTGGGGCAACCACAAGGAAAAGAGGGGTGGTTATATTAGTGCATAAGGCCCTCCAGTGGACTCAGACAAACATGGTGGTGGACCCAGAAGGGAGGTGGGTAATAGCCAGGTACAGCACCCCTACGGGGCCGATTACCTTATGCAACAGTTATATCCTCAACCAGGAAAACCCCAGCTATTTCCACAGGCTGGCAGAGGCCATTAGTACTTTTTCTGAACCAGACTGCCCGTTGCTGATTGGGGGTGATTTTAATCTTACCCTTGATCCACATCTAGACAGAAATGCCTCTAGCAGGGAAACCCACACAAAAGGGGTCAAGCATTACACCAACTGATGAAGGACATTGGTCTCTCAGATGCATGGCACCTGTTCCATCCCTGAGACTGCAACTTTACATATCACTCAGAGGTACACACTTCATATAGCACAATAGATTTCTGACTGTCTCCCGCCCAACCCAAAACTTGTTTATCTCCTCTGTTCTGCCCAGAGTAATATCCGATCACAGCCCTGTCCAGCTGCATTTCACTTGGGGGGGGGTTTATATGATATGGGTGCATCCACAATCGCACCACCTGCAACTGCAAGGGAAAAAGAGTGAACTCCACAAGGGTGACTGCACAATAGTGCCAACCACCCGAAAGGGAGACTGCAGCAGGGGGCAGATGGAAGGGAGCCAAGCACATGGCATGTCCTGCAAGGCAGAGGGGGCAAAATCATGCCACAGCATGGCCCAGCTGGGAAGGACGTCCCACAGAGAAAGATGCTGGGTGCGTGAGTGGCCAGCACAGCCAGGGATGGCCAAGGGCTGGGTATGACCACATGGGAGGCACGGCAGTGGCAGTGGTAGAGGGCCAGCACACAGGGACAGGGTGAGCCCAGCATATGGGCATGCACAGTGGGATGGCCAGAACACCAGATGGTGCAGCCAAGGGCTACCACAGTTGCCCACCATGCAGAGGCCAGTGGCCAGCAGGGACACGAGCGGAACCTGGCAAACATGTTGGGTCAAAAGGGTGAATACAGGAGAGGCGATAGATGCATGGGCAATCCTGGAAGGGCATACCCATGCAGGGTAGTGTTGGAGGGCACACACTGTGCACCATGCAGCACTGCACAGGGCCATGCAGCCCAGAGATGGACATCAGCTGCAGGGTCTGGTGCATGCCAGGGGCCACTATGCAGCAGGTCACACAAAAAAGATGAAATTGTGTGCCAGACCACGAATGTGGTCATAGTGGCTTCTGGTCGCATAGTTGCCCATGATGGCATAGATCCTGGTATCAAGGTCCCTATACTGTCTCCGGGGCTGTGGTGTCTCTGCCCCAGACACCAGCATCTCAGATCACACAGCAGTCAGATGCTCCTTCTCCATCAGGCAATTGAGGAGGTGCCAGATGCTGGGGTGGCAGGCACCAACCCAGGTGTTAAAGGCCCTGTGCCCCCCTACCACAGCATAGTTTGTTCTCGCCAGGCCCTGGAGGGTTGATTCATAGCAGTTCTACTGCTCGATTGGGAATGGGGCACATTGTCACCCCGAACACCCGGTGGGCCGGCCTGTCCACGTGTCCTCCACATAGTCCAGCATTGGCTGGAAGACGTCCTGATTAGTGGATATGTACTCCCATTCCCGAAGCTCCTCAAAGACTGCTGGCATGTTGGCAAGTGGCAGGAATGCCAATGCCAGCAGCATCCATACATGCAGCTCAAAGTCAGGGTCATTGGTGTATCACGCCAGTACATCTGGCAGCTCCTGCACCTTTCACCACAGGGCCTGGGTGAAGTGGAAGAAGCACCCCAACCCGTGCCTCAGGGAATACAGTGGTGACCCCACACCATCTGGCATACTTGAAATCCATCAAGACCATGGCAGGTGTTATGGCTGGGTTGTGCAGTTTGAGTTGGCCTAGCAGTCGGATGTACATCTTATGCCTGGTGCATGTCAGGGCATAGACGGTGGGCAGGACTGTGCCAGACTGGATGGTGTGTATCATATAAAGCTGATCATACAGAGCTGGGCATGCCGTGAATGTGCCATCCATGAACCAGTCCATGCTGCTGTCCAGCTGCTGCAGGTAATGGCCCGTGGCGTATAGAATGATGCGGCCTCACTCCCCCCCACTGTCATACAGGAGGAAGCGCGTGCCATCTGCCACAAGGGTGCACTCCTCCGGGATGATAAGGGTCTCCACACATTGTGGGGTGGTTGGCCAGCTACGGGCCATGTGTTACATGCACTGTACTGTCCGAGGAAGCAGATGCACTCCCAGGAGGCGACTGGCCACGGCCGCAAGTATGCCCAATGTGCTTTCCATGACTACTTGTGAGGCGGTATCCATGGTACACAGTGCCCTGTCCCGCAGTGTCCCCATGACACACCACACACTCACGTCCGCCACATCAGGAGTGTGATTATGCAACCTGATGGAATCTACCACCATGTCATCAGCCGTGTGCAGGCAGGCCATGCAGTGGTATCTCTTCACCTCAGCACACCTCCAATAAACCTTGTCAGGGCCCTTCTTATCTTTGCGATATACAAAGCCATTGTGGACAGCCATGGGCTTGCCCTTCTGGCTCTGCACATAACGCACCTCCAAGGTGTAGATGCTGACACATCTGCCGGGTGTGCTGTGGCTGCCAGTGTTATAGGTGCTGAGTAACCCTGACCATTTTCCACCGGTCCATGTCCCCTTCCTGCCTGTGCTGCATATCAGGTGGTGTTGTGCCATGCCCCCTTCCCCATCTCCACCATGCCTTTGGGCCATGCTCACCATGGTTTACCAATGTCATCTGTGTTGCCCTTGCATCTGTGCAGTTCCCTATGGCTCCTTTCTTCCATGTGCTGCCTTGTGCGGTAAGTGTTATTGTGTGCTGTGGGGTCCATGGGGTTGGGGGTGTTGTATTGCACCCTGTCTGTGTGTTTGACCCTGTTGCTTATGGGTGCTGTGGGCTTGTACTGCTGCCCCCTGCCCTGTGTGCCACCTGTGTCACCTATCTCTGTGTGCCTCAGTGGCGGTGCTTTCCCCTGTGCTGTCTCCTGGTTGCTCGCCCATTGACTCCTGCTGCCACCGCTGGCCACGGCTCCGGCCTGCTATGCTAGCTGTTCTGTGCTCACTGTCCAGCTGTGTCTGTCTGTCAATGGTACCTCCTCTGCCTGTGGGCCTGCTGGGGCTCATGGTTCTGCTGCTTGCTGTGTGTGGAAGTGCCCTTATTAGGTTGCAGAGCTTTTCACTCTTGTGCTGTGGTTCTCCATTTCTGTGCGCTCGCCTTTCCTGTACCGGCACTCCCCCCCCCCGTGACCACGGTGTTCATTTGGCACTCTACTTGGCTGCTGTTCACCTGGCACTCTACTTGGCTGCTACCATTGGGAGACCCCCCAGAAGAACATGGAAGCTAGACTCCGCTCTCATGCGAGATCCTGAGTTCATACCCCGGCTCCACAATGAAACAGCCACCTTCCTGGAGGCTAACTCCATAACTGATATTTCGATGAGGAACACCTGGGAGGCATACAAGGCCACCATTAGAGGGGAAGTTATGGGGTGCACCTCTAAAAGACGTAGGGAGTGGGAGCGCCACCTAGCTGAACTTGGATCCAAACTTGCACAAGCTGAGACCACCTACAAAACCCTGACCTCCCCTGCTCCCCACTCCAACATAGGCAGGGAAGTTCTGGGTCTCACACTGAAGATTAACCAGCTCCTGACCAGAAGAACTGAGACTGCCATCCTTAGACTCAAGCATAAATTCTGGGAAGGAGGAGACAGGGCTGGGAAGGTTTTGGCATATCAGCTAAGGAAACAACAGGTAGATCACCACATTCCATGTCTAAAGAACCCTTCTGGACAGGTGGTCACTACTCCACAGGGTATCAGTGACCATGTCATCCTTCTACTCTGCTCTGTACTCTTCTACCCATGCTAGACTCCCAAGCAGGACCCAAGCTTTCATGGATAGTCTGCCCCTCCCCAAGTTCACCAAACAAGAAGTGCAGGAATTAAAAGCCCCTATCACTGAAGAGGAAGTCAGGATTGCTGTACACATGCTCAAAAAAGGGAAATCCCCAGGGGGAGATGGCTTCACTGGGGACTTCTATCAAGCCCTATCAAACCAAGTACCCCCCTCCTAACATAGATGTGCAGGGATGCAGAGTCACAAGGCTGCTTCCCCCTATGCTGATAGAGGTGGTGATCACAGTCATTCCCAAAATCTCCCCGGGGAGCTATACACCAATTTCCCTGATCAACGCTGACAGCAAGATCTATGCCAAGATCCTTGCAGCTAGACCTAGCCCTCACTTGTCTGGGCTAATCCATCCCTCCCAGGTGGACTTCATTACAGGGAGGCAAAGCACAGACCACATTAGATCATTAATCAGCCTTATGTACAAAGCCAAGGGCCTTCACTCCCCTGCAGCTGCTATTGCAGTGGAATTCGAGAAAGTCTTTGACTCCTTGGAATGGGACTACCCTCTAACTGTCCTAGCCCACCTGGGGGTGGGGGAAACATATAGGGCTAGGGTCCACTTGATATATACAGGCCCTGTGGCCAGAGCTGGAACCAATCAGCTGCTGTCCTCCTCCTTTGCATGGGGAAGAGGCATGCACCAAGGCTTCCCCCTCTCACCCTTACTATTTGTCCCTGCTGTAGAACCTTTAGCAGCTGTTTTAAGACTGCACCCTGAGATCATGGGAGTGAAGATAGGCACTAGAACTTACTCGACATTAACATACGCTGATGACCTCCTCATCCTGGTGGAGGATGCCCAAACCTAGCTCCCACCTTTATTGGCACTGCTAGATGTCTCCGCACAGCTCTCAGGGCTATGCCTGAACCAATTCAAGACAAAAATAATGCCCTTTAACCAAGTGTGCCAGTAGAAAACCTGGGGCTCATTTAGGCTACACAGAGAACTTCCTACCTAGGCATTAAAATCATGCCCAAAATAGTAACTATATGGGAGGCAATCCTACAGACATTGTTACAATCCATCAAAATTGAATTTGACAGATGGCATCTCCTCTGTCTCACCCTAGCCAGTAAAATTGTAGCAATAAAAATGATCACAGCCCCGAGATTTTTCTATGCCCTATCCCATATCCCTCTGGATCTCCCTAGTACATGGGCCAAAGCCATTGACAAACTAATAGGGGACTTTCTATGGGCAGGAGCCAAATCTCACTTCAGCCACAATAAACTGCGGGCACACTGGTCAAGAGGAGGGGGGTGGAACCGCTCATGGATGGAAGAGTACAAACTGGCCTTCCAGACAGCACAGACATTGCTTTAGACCATGCCTGTGTCTGCATAGCTCCCCCTAGTGGGAGGATGTGGAGGTGACCGAGGGACAAGTGGCTGGTGCAATGGCCTTGCTTTTTGGCACCAACTCTAGCTGGGGTGTAAACATCCCACTATTGCCGCATCTGTTAAATGCTGTGCACACTCTCACCGGAAAATGGGGCTAGCTCCCATGCCTCTACACATTGCCCCTCTATGGCACAACCCTGGCATTATCATAGATAACAGACCTATCTACTGGCCCTCATGGCAAGATAAAAGTATCTCCATGGTCAAACACATCCTGGACATGCCACACCATAGAGAAGCCACCTTCATGGCCTTACAGGAGAAGTGGTGGCTCTAGAAGTCAGATTCCTGGAGGTTCCTTCAAGTTAGGGAAGCCATCCAACCACTCTTACACACCTACTCTACCCCACAATGACTCAATGAATTCTCTAGGTTGCAGGCACAAACAAAGGGATTTGCGGCAGAATATACACCAAACTGAGAGATACCCTACACTCCCAATCGAAGGAGTCCAGAGGTAAATTGGAGAAAATGCTGGGGTGCAAAATTCCTGAATGTCAGTGGGATAAGGCATGGCAGGACACTCACCGATGGTACAGAGATGCATGCAGCACACATACAAAATGAGATCTCTTACTCATGGTACAGAACTCTGGCTGTTTTGCACAAAGCCAAGCTCCTTGATGATGATTTATGTTGGCGGTGCAATGCTGCAGGTGGAGATCTGTACCACGTACTTTGGGACTTCCCCAAGATCAGGAACCTGTGGCGGCTTATTAGCTACACGGGAACCCTGGTCCTTCAAACAGGTCCCACATAAAACATTTTTCTGTATCCTGGGGATCGTGTCAGTATCCCTTCAGCTTAAAGCTCAAGAGATTAGATAGCTTGCTCTTCTGGCCCTACAAAGTAAGAGAGCAATACTTTGTAAATGGAGATCCCGGACTGTTCCCACCCTGGGTGAAATTCTGTCCTCCTTAACTTCTCTAGCCAAAGGAGACAGACCATCCCACTTGCAATTCAATGAAATGTGCAAGTTTCAAGAATGCTGGAATGCATACATGGAATATACCTCCTCTCCTAACCCCCCCCCCCAAAATGGGACTGCCTTCCTCTACTAGACTGCTGATTCTGTCTTTCCAGAGGTACTGTAATAGTATCCTCTCTCCACCCCTGTAGTTTTTACATCCAAAGACAAAGCTAGCTCATATATCCACAGTTAGACACCGGGCTCAGTTGAGCTGGAGAAAGCCTCAATGGAGAAACCCACTTTGCTTGTGTAGTCTGGTATTCTTTGTGTGTATGTTCTTTTTGTGATACAGACTGATCCCTCCTTTGGGTTCAGAGCGGAGTATAACCGACCTAGATGATGGATCCTACAGGATGCCTTGAAGCTTTCGCCCTAGGACCACACTAGGAAAGGTGTCAAAGGCCCAGCAAATTAGTTAAGTAAGTACCTATTAATCATTTCACAACTCCTTTACTGCTCCTCACACTGGTTGGACCCCCCATAAAGGCACATCCTCCCTTTATAAAACTATACCCTCAGTCACCAGCCCAGCAGCAGTGTGGTTGTCTGACTCAGTCCAAGCAGTACAACCAAATATGTCTTCCATGATGGCTACCAGGTTCTACATAACCAAGAGGGTAAGCAAGGAGAATTGTTTGAACAGTGAAACAGACATGTACATTGTTTGATTTAGCTTATATGATATAGACTTTACTCCTATGTTGAATACAAGAATGTTCAATACTGTCAAGATAGCATCTTAATATTGCATTTTACCTTTGCTTCCTAATATCCCAGTACTATTTGAATGCTATTGTGTTAGCAACTCATTACTAGAGTGTTGGATTGGACTCTGCTCTCTGTAACTCTTACATAACTTCAATCCTGTTCTACTATTATGTACAATTAAAAAAAAAACCTCAATAAAAAGTAAAAAAAAAAAGTGTAAGGTGATGCACATAGGAAACAAGAACCCCAGGAAGAAATACTGGATGGGAGGGGGTTAACTGGATACTGCCACTGAGGAAAGGGACCTGGGAGTCATCATAAAAGACTCCCTAAAACAATCTAGCCAATATAACAAGGCCTACAGCAAGGCAACTGGGATGTGTATTTTATTTATTTATTTAGTTTTTGTTGACCGGAACTCTTGCAACTCCTGGATTTCCCCCCAACTACTGGAAATGATGAAATGCAGAGATCACTCATGGGCTAAAGCCAAACAAACTGGCTCTCTGGTTGACATCCAGAGTTACAAAGCTGCTCTGAATAAGTGCACCTGGGCAACCCGGCAAGCAAAAAGCCAACACTTCAGAACAGAGCAAACTAACTCCTGGGGTGACAGCCATAGGTTCTGGGAGAACATTAAAATCTTACAGGTAAACCTAATAAAACTCTACCCACCATGCTAACTGTTGATGGTATCCATACCCAGGATTCCAGTGTCATCTGGTTTAATGATGCTTTCACTGACCTTAGTGGAGTTCTACCTTCTGATTTCCTACAACCACTGACCAATGACACCCCTTTACAGGAACCTATCTCTATCCCTAATTCACCACCCGCTCTGTACCTGAATATCATCACTCCAGCAATGGCCAAAAAGTACCTCATTAAAGCGATTGGCAAGACCAGAGCCGGTAGCAATTTACTTGACATCAAGCTTGTTAAGCTCACCTTAGGTATTATCCACATCCCCATTACCAAAATTCTAAATCAGTCCCTTACCTCAGGTAATTTTCCCAAAATATCGAAAGCTGCAGTGGTAATCCCTGTCCTCAAATGTGGTGATCGTACTGTCCACTCTAACTACTGACCTATTTCAATACTTCCCCCCCCCTATCAAAAGCACTGGAGCACACAGTACTGGACCAACTGATGGACTAGCTAGACAAGTACCAGCTACAATGCCAACAATAACAACATGGCTTTTGAAAGCAACATAGCACCATGACTGCCCTTGTTGAATTTACCAGATACATTCACAGTGCATTTGACTGAGGGCACTTGGTAGGGGCAACCTGCATTGACCACACCAAGGCCTTCAACACTGTCATCCATGAACTTCTCCTGAGTCAACTTTCCCTTACAGGCCTATTGGCAGAATCAATTTCTTGGTTCAGAAGCTACCTCACAGGGAGAGTGCAAAAAGTGAAAATTCAATCTGTCCTGTCTGTCAGCCCATTGCTACCAGTGTGCCGCAGGGCTCAATTCTCAGCCCATTTCTCTTTAGCTTGTTTTTAAACCTTCTTCCCCAGGCAGTTGAAGATAACATTCTCTTGTACATGGATGATGCCGTTCTCTTTTCTAGTCACCCTGACCCTGCTGTGCTCAATAATCAGATGCAGTCAGATTTCACCACAGCTGAACAATGGTTCCTCAAATTAAAATTAATGCTTAGCTACAAAAAAAACAAAACCATGTTTTTTGCCTCCACCCATAATAAACACAAATCCTACCAACTGAGAATATACAACAATATTAATTCCCCCTTGTAATAGTACACAGCTTCAAATATTTAGGCATAACTCTGGACAGCGCTCTTACATTTGCCAAACATATTGATATAGTAGCTAAGTCAGCTAATGCGAGACTGGGACTGCTTTACCAAAATAAGCACTGTCTAACTAATGAGGCACTTAAAAGTGCTGTCTCAAGCGCAGTACTGTCAGTCATAAGCTATGGACTGGTAGTGTATGGTGCTGCAAATAACACAGCCCTCCATTGGATTAAAGTTGCACTAAATAAGGCTTGTAGACTTCTGCACAGTGCTTACCGTATGATACACACCTGTATCCTATACATGCAATCTGAATGTCTCAATCTGGAGAGTAGATTAAAATACCAGGTCTGCCTTCTTGTCAAGAAATCCACCCTAGTTATTACCCCCTCCCCAGGAGTTTGAAATCTCCTCCTTCCACCCAGCTCCACCAGAAGCACAAGGGGTGTAACCAGACATAAATTAAAAATCCCTTTCTGCTGTGCCACCCAGGGGCAGCAGTCCTATGAATACTGTGTGCCGCTCTGGTTAAACTCCCTTGGTGAAGACCTTCTGAAGGAAACCAAGCTTGTCTGTTTCAAGACAAGAATCTGAGCTCTACTTGCATCCTCCAGTGTCTGCGACTGTGAGACCTAATCTCCTCTCACTGACGTTCCACTCTCTAGTTTCACCATTACTAATAATCTAAGTTAACCTACTCCCCATCTCCTCTCCAGATGCTGCTGATGTTTCCAACTCCAATATTCCTCTTACTCGTCTCCTTGCCTTTTCTCCTGCTGCTTCCTCTACATCCACTCCCTCTTCTTCCCCCTCCTGTCTTTCCAACCTTACACCTTGGATGCTACTTTTTCATGCATCCCAATTCTCCTGCCCCTATGCATGGTCTCTTTATCTAATCAAAGAGCACTATGCTTAATGCTAGTAGTGCATTTAGACAAAAGAACTGTTGCTGAAAATATGTTCTGGCTATGATTTCCTCCTTCTCATTTTAAATAACATTTTTGTTACCTTTGTTTTACCCCCTGTATTACTTTACTGTGTGCTTCCTTGTGCTGCTCACCTATTTTGTAATCTGTTATCTACTGCTTTATTTTACCTTGATGTGGAACCACTGTATAATAATAAATAAATAAATAAATAAATAAATGAATAAATAAATAAATAAATAAAGAAGGACTAGACAATTCTGCCTATTTTCAGCCTTGTCCCGAGGGAGGGGCATACAGTTGGATGCCAACTGACATTAAACCAGATTAAGCTGTTAGTGATATTTTTAGTGAATGGGGTAAATTTGGCAAGGACATCGGGGAAATTCCCCTGCTCTTTGCAGTGGGTGCTAAACTGCTGCAGGAGTTGGAGAGTCCAGTGCCATGGAAGTGGACAGTGGAGGAGGACATGCTTGCCTTGTCGCAGAGCAAGCACCTGTGTGTGGTTGAAGGAACAGGAACAGTTGGGATGCACCATGCTAGTGGCCAGCATATCATTTCAAATCCCTCACCTCTTGGAGTGGAGAATGATTGTGCAGTAGACACTGCATCAGGGGTCATTTTGGATGGAACCCCCACCCAGCAGTACAGTGTATCCTTGTATTCAGAAATGGCCGAATTAGCTGACAACGTGGAATTATTGCAGCAATTGAAGGAAAAGCAGCAACAAATTTTGTTGGCAGAGTTGCAGTATAAGCTCCTTCAAAAAAAGTCTAGGATGACCGGAAACGAAAAAGACTTCCATGTACCTCACCAAATACCACTCCCAAGAATGTGTCAAACATTTTTGTTGTTTATACCAACCAGGTGGACCCAGAGAATTCATGTCGGCCATCTGATACTGAGAAAGCTCCACAGCAGATCCAGGTTGCTACTTGGTCCCCGGAAAAAGTGCTGTCGGGGGCTGACTGGATCCAAAAAGGAACAGGAAGCTGGGTCCCAGATCTGGAGACACCACTCCCTAGGACCTCATCAGTGCCTACAGCTCCTAGGAAAAAAATCCATTCAACTAACTGTTCTTATCTAACTTATCAGAAGTTACTACCACAAACACTGGTGTTGCCACAGAACATACACTCCCGCAATCAATTAAGACTGACATGAGATTAGATAGATAGATAGATAGATAGATAGATAGATAGATAGATAGATAGATAGATAGATAGATAGATAGATAAAAATTTATTTGTCATCAGGAAGTAACTTTTAGGACTGTAAAGCCCTGTTTTGCAAAGTTGTCCTGAGCATAAGCATATGGTTACATAGGGTACAAACTTTAGCTACAACAGATCATGACACACATTTAAGTAAAAACAATTGTGCAAATAGAAGCATGAGATACACATTATTTTGTCCCCCTACCCCCACTAGCGAATCATACTTCCTTTAGCCATGACACACATTTAAGAAAAAAACAACTGTGCAATAGGAAAATAAGATACACATATTATTTTGTCCCTCTCTCCCCCACCTTCCTTCAGACAATGCTTTGTTTTGAGTCTAACATATCATATAAACAATATTGAGCGTAATATGTTCAATTACAGATCCCCAACCCTAACTCCCAACCCACCCACCATTGCAACTTGATTGTTTATAGGCAGTGTTTACTATAGGACAGGGCCTTATAGGAGGGGCCAATCAATCAAGCAATTAAAGCAATCAAAATCTTCATTTGCTAGGTGATCACCATTGAGCAAGCTCATTTACAAGGTGGACCTGCAGTTTGCAAGGACGAGGGTACAGAATAGAGTATAAGTAAAATATACATAAAACAACAGTAGCAAGACGTATACAACAAAATATATACAGTGTAGAAATAAAGGCAAATAATATATACAGAGATGCCTTTATAATCCTATCCATCAATAACATGTTCATAGCCTGTAAAGGAGTCCCTGGGATATGGAAAAGTGCACGCGTAGGAGGCAGGAATGCTGGCAGAAAGATTCTGAGATACTAAGCAGGTGGTATTAGGGCATAAGAGTGGGTGATGGGGGGGTGTTGCAGTGAGTACGTAGTACTGGTGGGACTGGAATGGACAGAGGTGAACCGGTCGTACCAGTGGGACTAGAATGGACTGAGGGAGGGAGAGTAATCTTGGTAATGGAACACTTAGTTTGAACGGGAAGGACTTAGATTGAGAGGCCAGTACAAGATCATAGTAAATAAATTATGTTCCTGTACTAAAACAGGAACATTCATCTTTCTATATTTTCTCTAAACTTCATTTAAAATAGCCTATATTTTTTGCAGTTCAAGGTGACATAGTAGGGAACCACAAGTTGCTGTGACACAGTCTGAGCATGAGATAAGGGCCTTGACAGGTAACCTTTCATTCTCTCCTACGGAAGGCACCTTACAGGATGAATTTTTTGATGCCCCATCTGAATCTCATAGAGACTTAAATAACGTGACTGATAATTTTCACTAAAATATTACTGCACATCATGTTACTGTAGAGTATACTTTTGACCCTGCTCCTAATACTGGCCCAACATTTGCTCATTTATTTAATAAACCCATTTTCCTAGCGAAAAGAAGAAACGTTGTTCAGCTCTGGTTTCTCGGTGCTATAGAAACTATGCCAGACAGATTTTATGTGGGAAAGGTGTTATTGAAACAAATGCTTGGGTTTTCCCCTGAGGAAGTTTATGTCTTGATCCATATGGCAGGAGAAAACACCTTCGACATTAGCTTCAGGACTCCAGATGTCTTAAATAGATTCTGGATGAAATATGCACTTGTAAAGACTAATCCAGCCTGGATGCACTTCCAGGCTATACCCTTGACAAAACAATACTTTCAAGTCATCACAATATTATTTCGAAATGAGGGGTTAATCTGATGGATATTTCTTATTGGCTAGAAAAAGTACAAAATTCAGGGAAATCCTGAACCTATATAGGACACTGAAGGTTTTTGGAATAGGGGACGGAGGTATAAGACCAACCTTTTTCAAACTGATGAAGGTTTGTAGCATCTTCCTAGCTGTTTCTACCTCAGCAGAGATAAAGGATTTATCTTTTATCCGGGGCAGCCTAGACATTGCTATAAATGTGGTTCAGGTAGACATTTGAGAAGAACTCGTGACATTATAAAGTGTACCCAATGTGGAAAGGTAGGATGCCCTTTGTATGACTGTTATAATCCCCAAACTGTAGTCTTTGTGAAGAAGGACATCCCTTTACTGATTGTCCTTGGGCTGCCCATAACACCACACATAGTGACTTTGCAATTCAGGACTTCTGCATTTCCACAGCTGTTAAAATTGCACACCGTCCCACAGCCCCACAGCCCCCCCCCCCCCATTTATATCAGAGCCCTGTCTCTAGGCCTGAGAATCTACCCCGAGGTCATGAAGCACAACTATTTCAGGACATAGTACAGAACATCCCTACAGGGAGTCCACCCCCCCATTAAGCCTGAAACTCCTATTGTTGAGACTGCAATTTATACAACAGTTATGCTCCCCCCCAACCACCAGAAGATACCTTCACTGTAGTACAATCAAGGAGAAGCAGCCTTAGAAACTGGGGACCTGTAAAGCCAAACCCATCTTCTTCCTGTGTTACTGTGAAGAATTCATATGCTGTTTTGCAGGAAGATGACATGGATGCTGGAACTGAATTAAATTCTGCATCAATACAGTCCTCACAGCCTGAGGGAGGCTCTGATAATGAACAGGTTTCAGGGGAGATGGCTTCTTTGCACAGACAGACTAGAAGGGGATCCCGGAAGTGGGTAAAAGAAAAATGATGTTAGCCTGACATTAATTTATGAACCAAACTCTCTATGATTTAACCGTCACCTCTCTGAATGTTAATAGTATTCAGTCAGAGAGAAAAAGGTTACTTAATTATGCCCCCTTTGAAAATATGTATAATGACATCATCTTCTTTCAGGACACTAGGCAGCATAATATTCAGCTTATGGAACAAGCTATGACTGACTGGAGATGGGGGAAATCCTTTTGGTCATTAGGGGAAGATCAATGCAGTGGGGTAGGCATTTGTGTAAATAACCCGACAGCTAAATTCGTACATACTATTGATGTATTTCCTGGGAGAGCCTTCCTACTAGATATCTCCTTATATGGCATGAATTTTTGCTTCATTAATGTTTATTCTCCTCAAACCAAAGTGGGCAGGATTGAATTATTGTGCCTGATACAACCTTATCTTTTTACTGCTGGGTATATGTTTTTGGAGGGAGATTTTATTTGCAGTAGGTATAGAAACATAGAATTTGATGGCAGATAAGGACCGCTTGGCCCACCCAGTCTGCCCATTTCCCTACCTAATGGAAAAGCTGCCTACTTTTTCCTACCTCCACCCCCTAGAATTGCCTTATGACTGTCCCATGCATTTTTGAAATCCACCACTGTTTTTGACTCTACTACCTCGTCTTGAAGGCTGTTCCATGCATCCACAACCCACTCTGTGAAAAAATACTTCCTCACATTACCTCTGAGGTGTATCTTAAAGATAGAGGGTTACAAACTATTAAAATGCACCATGATGCTAACCGCTTGAATAATTTAACTTCTCAGACTGGGCAGGTGGGTGCCTTTGCACGTGGAGGGCAACCAGATAAAAACTTTTTTCGTAGAACCTTAGCAACACAAATAGATTTTTGGTTTATTTCTCCTTCATTGGCTATAGAACACACTAAAGTACTGCCTGTGGTTTCTTCTGACCATGCCTTATAACAGTTGATGGTGGCAAATTATGGTGGTATACATCATGGGCCTGGGTATTGGAGACTGAATATAGAGCTTCTAAATATTCTCCCAACACAAGAAGGTTTTACCCATCTGGTCCATGCAAGAAAATCAGTGAAAGTTTTATAGAATTCCTCCATTGAATGGTGGGAGGATACTAAGCAAGATATCCAGGAAGGATTAATGGGAAGAATAAAACAGATCAGAATAATTCTTAACAATCCCAATTCTAATATATTTTGTCTCAACAAACTCTTGGAGATACCACCTTATCCAAAGCTATGGCAGATATTAAACAAAAAATGGCAGACCTACAATAAAATAGAATAAAATCCTTAGAGTTTGAACAAAGATTTGGCACACCGGGTAAACAGGATTTCAGTAACCCATTTCAATTTTACTCTATGCTAAAATTAAAGAAAGATTTAACATATATCACCATGACACAGGCTACAGTTTTAACCACCAAATTTGACATATTACATGAAGTGGACAACCATATTGCATCCCTGTTTACAGAAACTGATTTTCCTGACTCAGGGTTGTTACCATGGTTACAACGCTGTAATTTGCCACAGTTGTCTCCTCAGGATATATTAGGTTTACTGAACCCAATCTCTAAACAACAATTGCTTACTATTTTATCTCTGTTAAAAGACGGTTCAGCCCTGGGACAGGATGGCCTTCCCTATAAATGATACAAAATCTTGATTCCTTTATTGCTAGAAGAATTTGTAGACCTTTTGAATGACATGTTGTGTTCTACTACACTTTCTGACAACATAAGTATTGGTTTGGTTATTCTCATGCATAAATTGGGAGATAGGTCTCGATTACAAAATTGGAGGCCAATTATGTTACTAAACATGGATTTTAAAATTTATAAATTACAAAAATTTTAAATAATAGATTAATGATTTGTGCAGATAACCTGTTTCACTCTTCCCAAACATGTGGGATTCCCAGTACAAAAATTACAGATGGTCTTATTTTATTGAGAGCAATTATAGCAAAAGGATGTGCTGAAGAATTAACTGTTTTTTTTGTTACGCATTGATCATGCCAAAGTGTTAGACTGGGTGGCACACTCTTATTTGTGGAATTGCTTAACTGCATATGGCATTCCAGAAAAGTTTGTTTCTTGGATACAGGCATGTTACTTCTCAGCAATAGCTCAATCTCATTGTAATGAGTGGCTGGACAAAAACATAAGGTTAATAGAGGAGTGTAGCAGGGCTGTCCCTTAAGCTCCCTGCTGTACGTATTTACTTTGGATCCTCTCATAAGACTTATTAATAACTCTGCAGGGATAACTGGAGTTTCATTCTCTAGTATGGACAATGAAATTAAAAGTGTGGCTTATGCAGATGATATCTGCATTATTGTGGCAAATGGCAATTCAGCTCTTTGTGTAGGAAAGTTGTTGTCTGAATTTTCCAATCTCACAGGAGCCCAAGTGAATTATGGAAAAAGTAAATGTTTGTTTATTGGAGACTTTGCGTACAATGCACAATATGTAATTCAGATCCCAATCATTCAAGATACTTGCCTTATCTTAGGTATTCAATTTGGAAAAGGAGATATTGCTCTCCTAAATTGGACTACAAAACTTCAAGAGGCACAGGAATTAGTCATGCAGTGGAACAAATGGAGAATGTAGAAACTCAAAAGAATCTATATGATTAAGACATTTCTCTTGTCTACATTCCTGCATTTAAGTGTAGTGTGCTGTTTGCTTCCACAGTTAGAAACAAAAATCTAGGCAGGGCTTGCCATCCAAAATGGATGCAGTGTAACTGAGCTACTGCAGTACCAGCTTCACCCATCTGGACATATCCGTTTATCAAAAACCCACTATCCAGGATTTACTCAACAGATCTGAAGTCCTTGGATGGTGCTGATCATTTTGACTCCAGTACTGAACAATTTGGGCTTCAGATTGCTAATTAACCCTTGCAACTAGATCTTGCCTCATTTACCAGGTCTGGCCTGTGAGACATTCCCAAGCCACCAGTCTCAAGCTGGAAATACACCAGCACCTTGAGGATGGCAGAATCCAGCAACCTACAACTTGCAGCCCCTCAGACTATGGAACAGCAACTGGGTAATATTACTTTCCTATTAAGCAAAGTACTACTGAACACTGCTGCATTGATAGAAACTACTGCCAGCGCTAAAGCAGATGTAATGAAATTGACTAATCGGGTAAACAACAATGAAGTGCTTGTCAAAATGCAGGGGGAAAACCTACAGGCCCACCATTACCAGATAAAGGAACATCAAAACCAAATCCAGTATTTGTTGGCAAAGGTAGATGATTTGGAGAATCAGGGAAGGAGAAAGAACATCAGGATCATTGGTGTTCCGGAGGGAGCTGAAGGAACCAACATGATTGCATTCTTACAACGCTCCCTCCTGACTATGCTAAAACTTAACAACCAACCTTCCCCTGAGCTGGAGAGGGCCCATGGGTCTTTAGCATCCAGACCACAGATAGATCAGTGCCCTCACCCTATCCTATGCTAATTCTCCAGGTACACAGGGAAAGAATCTGTCTTAAAGGCATTGAGATCTGAAAAGCCTGCAATGGAACAGGTCGCAGGTCCAAATATATCAGGACTACTCATATGATTTGTCATACAGAAGGCATCCCTATGGCCTGGTAAAACAAGAGCTATATATGTTAAATATAGTGGCTTCATTAAGGTATCCAGCACAGCTAAGGTTCTCTTACTGGGGTGGGCAGATTAATTTCAACTCGCCAGATGAAGTGGAAGTGTTTTTGGCTGACATTGCAGGATATAGAACAGGCCCCCTGCTCGTGACCACTCATGCCTCATGGTGAGGCCCTGCATCTGATGGATATAACGGAAAGGTCGGAGGTAGCAAGACTGCCGATAAAACTCCCGACACCAGCAGCTTATCCTTCCCCAGAATGGCAGACCTCCCAAAGGGGATGACAAGAAGAAATCCAGCACCAAGCAAGGTAAAACCCCGCTGGAAGCACCAGCCAAGGAGCAGACAGCCAGATTGAGAAGCAGGCAATGTAGGGCACATCTGACAGAGGGCAGCAGCTCATCGAGGTTCTCGACTCCCATCAAGACCTCGAACCTTTTGAACCCCTCAGTGAGCTCATTCTAAGGGCCCTTGACTTACCACAAAAGAGCCTAATCACTGAAGACAGTGCTATACTACACCTGGCTGAGCTTGCTGGGGACTGGGCTCCAATGTATAGAGACTGGGTGACAGATCTGGGAAGCCCCCACTCAGACCATGGAGCAGCCCTGGTGTTGGAGTCACTTCAATCAAGCTAAGGCCCTTTGCTGGCTCAGAAAGCTACCAGGTAAGGGGCTGTGGCTATCTTCCTGAAATGTCCCTTACTTTACCTAAAATCCCATAGTAATGCAATTTATATGCTCCATCTGGGTATGGGAGATGGGGGGTGGTATTCCTATATGGCGGGGCAAGGGGAGCTGCACTCACCTATAGTCCCCCCCTTTTCTGATCTTCTGCTGATAGCTGCAGCACCCGTCAGAGAGACTACCTAATTCCGAGTGCTTGAAATTGTTATTGTTCTATGGTTGTCAAGGTTTACAACCTCTGCATGGAGTTTTATTGCTGTTTTTACTAGATTTAGTGCAGGGGCCCACTCACGCTCTTCACGGTGGGGAGAGGGTTCCGGCTCACAGCAAGGTTGGGCTACTGAGTTTTTGCACTCCAGATAAGTATGCCCGATGTTACAGCTGCACAGCAGAGTTCACAATTACATAGAGCCCAACACAAACAGGCTAGAACGATTTTCTAGCTTTGGACTCCCCCCTGAGTGGACTGAGAACTATGCTCATAGTCCAGTAGCTGAACTAATGCATCTCCTAGTCTGAACAGCCTTACAGCCAGCAACCTGATGCAAATAAGGTGCTCTCAGGGCAGCTCCCATCTATTAGAGCACGCGTTGGTGAAGTTATCAATGTGATATCCAACAGTACAGGATGCCCTGCACACTAGCCGGTGGGACCCCGAATACCGCGCTAGTAGCTGGGGGAATGAAAGTAAATTCCAGGACCGAGGTCATTGCAGCAAAGCACAGAGATGGCTTACCCTGTAACTTAAACAATGAGCATCAGAACTCACAGGAGAATCAGTAATACCCAAGGGTGTGTTCATTTTAATTAAATAAATATTTTTCTTGAGATTCATACTTCTGCTTGTGTCACTATAAATGTTGTGTTTTAAAGTATTTTGCTGATGATTTTAGCTGACCACAGACTCAGTAACTGTAGGAGAGCACCAACTTTTGTGTATTGAATCAGTAATACAGCTGGTTCTAAGACCACCTGGCCTACTAGCCACCCAGAGGGGCAGAGAGAAGCGCAGTGTCCAGTCAAGAACCCGATGGTAAGTCACGTACTCTGTGTCCCACACTGCTGATTTAGTCACTCCATTCAAGGCAGTATAAATATTCAAATAAAGTATCATGACTGGTAAAGCAGACTACAACCTGAAGTTAAAACCTCTTGCAGCAACGCTGTCCTTCCATAGGAATTTAGATTGGGCAAGCTACAGGGGGAGCAGGAAGTGGTGGATAGTGGGATGGGAAGGCCTGGAATAAATGGGTGTCTGACAGCGCTGTGACTCAGGCCTACCTCCTCAGCAGCACTAGTTAGGTTGTCAAGTGGCACCTAGCTACCCCCCCTTGAAGCGTAGCACTTGACCATTGGGAGGCCTCCCCCTTCCCCTTCCTCCCTGGTCAGTAATAGTTCTATGCTATCCACTTTGCAAACTCTCTGAGTACAACAAAACAACAGTCATGTTTAGACCCAGCCCCCATCCAACAGATTAAAACAAAAGCACAAATTTGTCACAGGCACGGGATGGCATTCTCAACAACCTCAGACCAGGTGTACACAGAACGTAGAGATATGGACAGCCATGTCACCCCGAACCTATGTGTCTGGTTATTAAAGATGTCAGAGGTAAAAATAGTGACCATTTGGTCCACACTAGGAAGAATAACATGAAGAGAAATAAACAGTCAAGCAAAAAAGAGGGATCTGAGTGGGAGGGGACTTTTGTGGTTATATGAGAGGGGCAAGACCAAGAAAGTACACAAGTTGATAAACTGCATAACTTACATTTGTTGGCATAGAGAATGAAGACATGTCAATTATGGCTGACCTTAATAATATAAACACCACTTCTTGGAATGTAAGGGGTTTAAATTCCCCTGTGAAATGGAAAAAGGTCCTATCCCACCTTAAGAAGCTAGGCACCCAGGTAACATTCCTTCAGAAAACTAAATTAAATTCCAATGGGGCTGCTACGTTTCTCAGAGACTGGGTGAGTAAGGAGGCGCAATGTGTGGCAGGTTCAGCAAAATGAGGGGTCTCCATTCTGCTGCACAAGAAACTACAATGGCAGGTGCTGGAGGTGCACTCAGGAGGTGAAGGCAGGTGGATTATCATGAAGGTTTCCACTACCTCAGGCCCGGTGGTTCTGGTTAATATCTATGGTCCAAATGAAGACTCCCCAGAATTCTTTCATGCCATCTCCCAAAAAATTATGGTTGTCTCATCTGACAATCTTGACATCCTTATGGGAGGGGATTTCAACCTGGTAATGGACTACTTACTGGACAGGTCCAATACCAGACCAGAACCCCACCAGAGGGCACTACAGGCCTTATGGGACCTTATATCCCTACACCAGCTATCGGACATGTGGAGGGTACTAAACCCCACAGCCAAGGATTACACTTTTTTCTCCGCCTCAAGAACTATGGCCAGAAGGCTGGACTTTTGGCTCACATCTCCCAACCTCACTGCAGCTACCTCTGAGGTACATATTCCCCCTATCTACATTTCGGATCATGCCCCCATGACTCTTACCTTCCTTCCTCCCCTCCATGCCCACAGATTGCTAATGTGGAGATTAGACCCCCTGTTAATACAAGACAAGGAATTTGCCCCTTGGCTGCAAAAGGAGACTGAAGGCTTTTTGATTGACAACCCTGCCGGTACAGCCTCTGCGGCCAACATCTGGGAAGCCTATATGGTCACAATAAGAGGGAAAATAATTGGATTTGCCTCCTATAGGCATAAACAGAGAGAGAAGGAACAAAAACAGCTGGAAGCAGAGCTCAGTAAACTAGAGGCTCAATATAAATTCAAACCCTCACTGTTACAGTTACCAAGAGTAATAGCAGAACTGGCTTCCCTTAGACTAAAAGAGAGTAAATTAGTGATTAGAAAGGCTGAATTAAATATTCACCGGGTGCAACATCAGTACTGGGCAGATGGGGAAAAAGACAGTAAACTACTGCCCGATAGGTTAAAATAGAGGCAAGCCAAGAGAACCATCCTTAAACTAAAAAAAACAATCAGGCAAGCTAACCCCCAGCCCCAAAGAAATTAATGATATCATGGCCAATTTCTACAAATCCCTATACTCTTCACGAGTAACTTGGGATAAAGGTAACTTGACAGAATTTACCAAATTAGTATCCCTCCCTAAACTGACTGAAACTCAAAAAGAAGCTGTAGATAGGGACATCACGGTGGATGAAATAATCTCTGCCATTAATAGTATGGCCCCTCATAAGGCCTCAGGAGAGGATGGGTTTCCGATAGATTTTTACAAATTAATTAAGCCCCTGTTAGTTACCCCGATGGCTGCTATGCTGCAGGAGGCCCACTTGACTCTAAAATTCCCCTCCACCACATCAGAGGCTATAATAACAGTTCTTCCCAAAGAGGGCAAGGACCCCACCCTCCTTTCTAGCTATAAGCCCATTTCGCTCATAAACACAGATGCCAAAATCCTGGCCAAAGTCCTGGCCTCCAGGCTGGAGAGGCATTTACCGGATTTAGTGCATCTCTCTCAGGTGGGGTTTGTCAAGGGTAGAATCAGCTCAGATCACATTAGGGTACTGGTATCCCTTATGCAGATAGCAGCAACCCTCCCTACGCTAGCAGCTGCAATTACTATAGACTTTGAAAAAGCCTTTGACTCGGTGGAGTGGGAGTACCTGCATACAGTTCTAGAGGGGTTTAATATAGGCCCATATTTTGCCTCCTGGGTTAAAACACTATACACTGGCCCAGTGGCATGAGAGCTAACTAATGGAAATCTATCAGAGGCATTTCAGTTACAAAGAGGGACAAGGCACGGTTGCCCCCCTCTCCCCTGCTATTTGTTTTGGCCATTGAGCTACTTGCCACAGCCCTCAGAGCTCACCTTGGTATTCAGAGACTACAAATTGATGATAAACAATACACTACCAAACTCTACACAGATGATTGCCTGATTTTGACTCAGAATCTACCCCTTAGCCTTCCACACATTCTTTCTACACTTAGGGAGTTTGGTGAGGTGTCAGACATCCTCCCACTGAATGGTTTATGCTCCCCGTCCAGGCTGGGTAATGTGGGGCCTACCTGGGCTCATATGGAAATAAAATACCTGGGAATCAGAATATCACCAAAGGTGCACTCCCAAGTGGATATTAATTTTAAACCGCTTCTGGACTCTCTTCAAAAAGACATAGCTAGGTGGGGGCACCTCCACCTTTCTCTGGCAGGGAAAATATCAGCAATTAAGATGATGCTGGCTCCCAAAGCTTTCCATCTGCTATCTCATTTACCTATAATTCTACCAGACAAGTGGGCCAAAAAACTAAACAAGCTGGTTAGTAAATTCCTGCGGGGATCTTCCAGGCCCAGGTACTGTAAGATGAAACTGTGGGCACAGAAACTAAGAGGGGGATGGAACCTGCCGGATTTTACTCAATAGTCCTTGGCCTTCATTGTGGCCAGATCATTGAATGGGGTAAAACCGGCCCCGTCCTCACCCCTCCCGGAATGGATAACTATAGAGAAAGACCTACTGATGGGGTCCCCTCTCTGATATACCTTCTCCGACCCCTACCCAAACAAGTGTTGCAATGGATCACTGTGTATAACTCTCTTCTGGCCTGGCAACAAGTAGGCCATCGGAATAGGCATTGTCTCAATCTGGGCCAATACACCCCTATCTGGCTTAACCCCCACCTTTGTATAGATGATATACTCATCAAGTGGCCAGGTTGGCAGACCAAGCAGATTGAACAATGGGGAGACCTCATAACTCCTGGGGATACATCCTTGGACTCCTTTCTGGGACTCAGGGACAGATACAGCCAGCCACAAAAAGATTTTTGGAGATACCTTCAGATAAGAAACCTCTTCACCTACTGGGCTAAGCAAAAATGTACCTGTGTTGTGTGCTCCAGATTTAAGAAAAGTATTTGTGACCTACTACAATTAAAGCTCTGGCTTCAGCATCTGAAAAGTAGGGCAGGCACTATTCAAAAGTTTATGAGAGATTGTGTCCCCAATCCCTCCCTTCCAGCCATGAACAAATGGGCAACCAAGCTGGGCTTCCCTATTACTGAACAGCAATAGCAACAGAGCTGGTTGAGAATTCACCAAGCCTGCCATGACCAGAGGAGTTTAATCATTCAAAACAAAATCATGCACCTATGGTATTACACCCCCTCTCAGCTCAAAAGGATGGGCTGACTTCCAAATGACACATGCTGGAGGTGCAGTGCACCAGGGGCAGATTTGCTTCACATACTTTGGGACTGTCTCTCACTGAAGCAGTTGTGGTCTGATGTAATTGCACAATGCTCACTAATTCTGGAGACATATCTTCCTACATCCCCAGAGCTTTGGGTACTAAATCTCTCTGGCCACTCCCTAAACCTCCCCAAATCTCAGATGCTGTGGCTTATCCAAGCCTCAGTGGAGGTGAAACAGTTAATTCTGAAAGGCTGGAGAACTACCAGGGTACTGCAGGCCAAGGAATGGCACACAGCCATGGAAGGAATTGCCAACATTACTAGACTGTCATGTTATAGGGCCGGCAATATCCCCAAGTTCGAAACTGTATGGGTCCCTTATTTCCTCTTTATCAACTCCCTCAGTGCTGGATTGCACAATAGGAACACAAAAGACCAACTTCATCCCCCCTGAATTTCCTAGAGGACATGGTGTGACATAATGTTTATGAATGCTTTTTCTCTCCTGATAGGTAATTTGTGTGCTTACTGGTGGATAGCCACATGTTCCCCCTTCCCTCACTCTGCCTTCTATACACTAGGTAAGGAAGTCTAACCTTCATGGCTGATCCTTTCAATCCTTCTCAGTAATATAATTACCAGTTTTGACCCGATCAGGTACTAGTAGAAGTACAGGTAAGTGATACTACTTCACTCATTATCCACTTTCCTATAGAGCTGTTTTATTGCATTTGCCAAATGTTATGTTCCTACATAGCTAAAAGAGTGCACTTGTATCTGATACTAATGTTGACCCACTCTGGGATATGGTGGTGATGTTGTAAGCCACCTTGTTTTACCTGTTATGTAAGATTTTGACACCATTCCTGAAATTACTCAATAAAAAGATTAACGTTAAACAAAAAAGAAACAAAAATCTATAGTTGTTTCTTCGCCTGTATTTGGGGAACAGACTCAATCCTGTAAAACAGAGTATTTTATTTCGGGATAAATCCCAAGGGGGCCTGAAAATGGTGAATACAATTTTGTTCTTCTTTACGATGTTTTTGAATACCAATATAAGGCCACTTCTTATGGAACAGGATAAGGTATGGGTTCCCTGGGTAAAAGATTCTTTGGAGAGTATCCTCCCCTTTTATGAAGTACATGCAGCCCTTCCAAGACAAAGATCTTTGACACAGGCTTCTGACACCTTTAGACCTTGCTTTGGAAAGATTATATTGTGGAGTCTTACTAAAGATCAAGTGTTGAGGTTCCCTAGGAAGAGATTTACTCTGCTATTTTGGATAAATGTTTTATGGAATTCATACATTTTGAGACAAAATCTCCACTACAGAAAAAAATGATTGGATCTATGTTGATCTCCCCTCGTATCCCACATCAGATGTGGGATGTCCTGTGGATTTCCTACCATGGGAGGCTAAAAGGGAAATTTAAAACACAAGGGAACTGAAGCACGATACTGCCTTAGACATACTGTACTTGTTCACAGCAGACAGAATCTATGGCCCACCTGTTTTTTGAATGTCCCTTTGTTAAACTATTTTGGGACAAATTGTGACAGACATGGCCTACTTCTCCTTTTTACAATCTGGATATGGGTATCTTATGTTTAGGTATTTTATAGTTTTTGTGGATAAAACATAAGACAACTCTATGGCTCTTTTTGGTATGTTTTAAGTTCTATATTTGGCATGTCAGGTGTAGACTTACTATCCAACAAGCAGAGTTCTCTACGGATCAATTGTTTTTTATAGTTGAAACTGCTATTAAGGAACGTAAGGCTCAAGAGCAGCTTGTGGTTTCTTCACAGGTTTTTCACAAATGGTGAGATAGTATTTCATGGATCCCATGGCTACAAGCACACACAATGGTATGCTTTACTTCTGTTTATGCCATGGATACAGAGTAAGTATATGACTTAGATTGCTGTTCAATGAACACCTCCCCTAGTCTTAGGGGTGGGAAAAAGGGAGAGTTTATGAATTGTATAACTTTTTCAAGATTTCTTTAGTTTTAGGGATCATTAATAAGTATTCTGCTTTTGTTATATTTGGGACTAATTAGCTACGAATGAGTTTTGGAGCTGTGACTTTTTTTTTTTAACCAGGACGTGACCTGGGAGCACAAGGAAGGTAAGTGATTTGCTCAGAGTTACACTATGCAAGTGGGGGCTGTGAGATTCAAACCCAGATCTCCAGGTTTGCAGCTCAGAGCCTTAAACCACTGTGCTATACTGCATCCTATTTACTATATGACGAATTGCTTATTTATGTTTAGACTCTTTTTATTATGATTTTGTGTAAATTAACATTATTTGGTATGTCCTTTTTCAGTTGAAGCTCCTTTCATGGAGGGGGGAGAGGGTTGTTCTCCTTTTGCATGTTCTACTATGTTTAGGAGCCACAAAACTGAAATTTGTCTTGGATGTATGAAGTAATAATTATTAGAAAATGGCAAGAAAGAATTCTCAGAACTGATTGGCTGACACTTCCTCCAAGCTGGGCATTTATTTTTCAATAGATGCCCAGCTAAAAATAAGTACCAGCCAAAGTGCCATTTCACAAGGTACCCATCTACCCTGCTGCCCAGCCTACTTCCTCATTGGCTGAAGGCAGCTGATGAAATTTAAATCGCCGCCATGTTTTTCTCTCGCTAAGCGAGAGACTAGTGGCTCCCCCCCAATACTTTCCCTCAATAGCAGCTAGCTGTTAATTAAATAATACAGATTTTGTAGTCTGGAAAGTGAAAACAGCTATCTTGTTTTAAAACAACACCTCTTTCCTGACCACGCTATCTCGAACCATACTTGAACAAGGAAACTGTCACTCGCATCAGCTGTATCCTTCACATGCCTATTTTTTAAAAAAAGCAGCAAACCAGTAAATTCAGCACAATACAACTACCCCAACCTCTCATTTAAAAAGCAAATACATCTTGTACCTCACAACAAATACAGGATCCACTTCCAGCATAGTGAAATATTGTGAGGTGATCAACATACAGCTTCTGAGTTGCGACCTGCGATGGCAAAGAAATGAAAGCAGCATGATGAAGTAATCAGTCGCCTCCTCAGTCACACTCACTCTCCCAAAAGCGCATAAAACATAATAACTTATGTCATTTACATGGGTGGGTTGACTCTGAGACAAACTAGGAAGGAGTTGAAGGAAATTGTGTTGTTGGGCACATCGAGTAACAACCATCCACTCTTAGGCTCATCAAGATGAAGCAGTCTGCAGACAAAAATATGATACGACTGGCGGTATTTCAGCAACTCCGGATATATGGGATTAAAATTAAGAACTGCAACTCGAAACACAGCAGTTACAACAACAGCAAGCAGTCCCATCATGGACAGAAAGACACGGTAAGTATGGGAGGGGAAGTGGGTAGTCCAGTGTTTTTTCTCGGCGTTGGGACCATGTTTGGTATCGGAGTGCTTGCATCACACAAAAACTTATACTTCACTGAAACTGCTTTGGATGTGAGGCTCCTAACATTACACAAAAACAGTCGTAATTCATATTTCATACCCGTGAATTGGGAAGTTTTCTGACGTGTATAGAGAACAGCCGATTCAGTCGGTGTATGATTGGACTATTGCACCAAGATGTTATCCCATATACGCTGCCGTGGTAATATTCAGCTACGGGCCTAACATTGTTTCGCATACTGTAAGAAAAATTAGAACTAAAAACAAGTGAGAAAAAGGAATAACACCAGTGGTAAATGACGTTAATGCAGTAGTATTTTCTACGTATAGTTGCATAGAACTCGATAGTGTGTGTATTCTTAGGCTGCTGCTAGTGACTTAAGGGTCCCCGATTGCCTAGTGGTTGTGATCAGGGCCATTGGTGCTTTATTCCTCAGATCATCCTTATGCATTACAGTACAGAGAGACTGATTGATATGTCTGGTATACAGTGTACCTGAGTGGGCTAATTAGATAAGGCCACAAGCCCAAAGGGTGAGTGGCTTTCTTGATTAATTAGTCCCCAAGATGGGTATATATGAGCCTTGTATCCCATATAGTTTTATGTAATAAATTGTGTGTGTGTGTGTGTGTGTGTGTGTGTGTGTGTGTAACCATAGCAACCACCTCCCAAGAATGCAGGCGGAGGAACTATTTTATTAAAAATCTTACTTTAAATACATTTTCTTCAACATTTTCATATTAAACTTATTTTTGACTGCCCATTTTCTAAGCGCAATAATACCCTCCAGGGTGGGCGGTATTGTGCTATACTGGACCTTACAGGGCTATAAGGCCCTCCCATGCGATTGTCGGGCCTCATTAAGCCCTGGGCGGTCCAGTATAGCACAATACCGCCCACCCTGTTGGGTAATATTGCTTACTTTATGTTTCTCTTACCTTTGGGGGTCTGCTTTTAGTATTTACTTCTTAAATTTGAGACCACGCACAAACATATTTGGCTTGATGTATTCTGTAATACTTTATTTTTTCTCATTTTTCTTCTGATTTTGGTTATAGAAACACTATTTTGCGTGTAATTTGCTTTTCTGTATGATGTAATACTTATTTATGTTTTCTCTTTATCTCTTATGATTTTGTGTGAAGAGACACTGTTTTGTATGTATTTTGCTTTTATGTTGTGATAAAAATTCCCCTACTCCCTTGGGGGGGGCGTTTTCAGTATTTATTACTCAGATTTGGGGTTGATATATGATGAAATGCTTTAGTGTGAAGTAACACCATTGTATATGTATTCTTTTCTAAATTCTACCATATAGGGTGTATGCTTGTAATACTTATGTTTTTGTTTCCAGTTTTGTTTATGTATGATTTTGTGTGAAGTAACACTATTATGTATGTATTTTGCTTTTAAGCTATAATAAAAATTCCCCAGCTCTTTTCAAGAAGTGCCAAGGGATTTTTAATATCCACCTGAACAGGCAGATGGGACCTCAGATTAACATCTTATCCAAGAGACGGCATCTCAGGAGTGCAGCACCCCCTCACGCTGCACCACAGTGTCAGTATTTGGATTTAACCCAAGTGCCTGGTGTGTGGATAGAACCCACAGCCTTCTGATATTCTGGCCTCAGAGGTGAGTGTGCAACCTGCTGAGCCACTGACACTGTACAGTGTTGGGGTGTATCATGAGTGGGTTTGATGGCAGAAAGAAGGAGATGATACTGCCTCTCAACAGATCAATGGTAAGGCCACGTCTGGAATACTGTGTCCAGTTCTAGAAACCCACCTAAGATGAAAACAAAACTAGGCTAGAGACGGTATAGTGTAGAGTAACTAACATGTTCCAGGGCCAGCAGAGCAGATCCCATGAGGATCCACTTAAGGCCCTGAAGATGTAGTCACAGAGGACCAGAAGGGAGGGGGGAGATATGATGAAGACTTTCAAGTTCTTAACAGGAATGAACAAGTTAAATTGTGGTGAAATATTCAACAGGCTTGGTGACTCAAAAACATGGGGACATGAGTGAAAGCTGGCAGGGGAGCTTCAAGAGGGATGTGAGAAAGTTTTATTTTACAGAGAGTTGCTCAGCCATGGAACAATCTACCAGCAGATGAGCTGGGTGAAAAACCATTAAGGGATGCATAAACAGCTAGGACCAAGGAAAAGTCTTAATAGATATGCTAGGGAAAAAACAACAAGAAAGGGGTTGGGGGCAGGTGAGGGCAATAGAAACATAGAAACATAGAACATGTCAGCAGATAAGGGCAGCTAGGCTCATTCAGTCTGTCTGTAAGCCCTCCCATTTGTTTGTGGCCTCTGATCATCCTAGATCAACATCTTCTTCCTCTCCTTCCCACTCTAGGGTTCACTTACGCCTGTCATTAATGTTCACTCCTCCACTTCTGCTGGTAGACTGCTCCAAGGATCCACCACTCTGTCTGTAAAGTAAAACTTGCTTACATGTTTCTTAAATTTAGCACCTATCGACCTCTAGTCATGACCTCTAGTGACTGCATCCTTTTTTCCTTTAAATAAATCACCACTGTTTTCCTTATTCGTGTCCCTAAGAAACTTATGTGTTTCAGGCATATCCCCCTCTCTTGTCTGGTCTCCAGTGAACACAAGTCCAGTAATAGGTGGGTCCCCTTCTAAATGATATTCCACAGAGTGTAGTTAGGGGCTGGAAAAGCAGCGCATAGTGCATCAAAAAGTCAGAAAGACCAGCCACACTCCAACATAAAAGTTCCAGTTCATTTTTATTTCATATGTTTATCAATACGATCCCCTGACCATGGCCAAAGTTTCACCCTCTGTAAGCTTCTCCAGAAGCTGGGATCTATGTGTAAATGCATAAATAGTGCTTTAACATACATATATCAACTACTCAAAAGTCTGTTTCAAAAATCTCTAAAATTTCTCTACTTAGAATAATCATGTATGGTCCTTTATTTCACTATGCAATTCAGTTCTTATATCTGTAATTAATTATTTATCAATGTTAATTCAAAATGTGTAATTGCAACCCTGTTATTAGTATTTAGTTTCATTGATAACATTCTTTAAATACAGTAACAGTACCCATACCGGGTTTCATATAATAAACGTGTAATCAAAGTTTTGTTAATGCTGTTCTATGGGAATCACAATTTCTAAATGGCATTCATTATGCATTTATACATAAATCCTAGCCCCTGAAGATGCCCGTGGAGGATGAAACATTGGGTGTGGTCAGGGGATCATATTCATAAACAGATGAAATGAAAAAGAACTGGAACTTTTACTTTGGAGTGTGGCTGGTCTTTTTGACATTTTGATGGTGTCCAGTGAATACATATTCTGGTCCTCCCACTGCTCCTCATAGGATTCACCCTGTTGCCCCGTATCATCTTGGTGTCCTACACTACACAGATTCCAGTCTATTGATATTCCTCTTCACATGAATGTTTCAGAAATAGGCACAATACTTCAAATGCACTCTCACTAGGGATCAGTAAAGAGGCAGAATTAACTCACTTATCCTGCTATCAAAACTGCTCCCCATGCAATCCATCTTCCTTGAAGCCTTTCTGCATGCTGTTTTACACTGACTTGCTTGTTTGAGAATCACCAATTATGACCCCCTAAATCCCTCTCTTCTGGTGTACTAGCCAGCTTAATGCATCCTATGTAGCACTCAGTGTGAGGATTATGTCTACTAAAGTGCATAACTTTAATTTTCTTTTTTTTTTTAACTCTTTTTTTCTGCCCACTGGGCCCTGGGGAAATCTCTCCAGCTACCTCAGGTCTCCGGGTCTCTACCTCCAACTGTGACTGCTATCTCTCCTCTCCTCTCCCTCGTGCACCTGACATAACCCTCAGATCTGCACCCCTCCCTGGAGGAAGGGCTGCCCTACCAGCCCAGGGTTCTCTATCTAAGTATAGAGTGCAGGGCACATGAGTCAGCCGTGGAAAGGAGAAGTGAGTCCAGTGTCTGGAGTCTGGCGTCGAAGGCTGAGGAGCCTTCACCTATCCCCAGGAGTGGGGATTTTTCTGCTTTTTTTCTGTTCTGCCCTTAACCCCCACCCAGCAGAGCCACAATGTGAGTGATAGCAGGGAACATCCTGTTGTGGCTCCGCAACCCTCTACACAAGCCCTGATCATCATGGTACCTCCAGTCTCCACCAGAGGCCACTGCTGTGCTGGGCATGGTCTCTGAAACCCCATGAGGGAGGAGAGCAGTCCTCCAGATGCTTGATCCTCCCTCTCCCCTGCTAACTCCTGGTGGCTCAAGCTTGTTCCCAAACCCGGGTCACCGGCGTGGCATGAGGTGTGGCGTCCAGTGCCTCAACCCTCAGTACCACCAGACCGGCTAGCTTTAAATTTCTTAGTGACAAACCTCAACTGCCATACCTTAGTCCATTTCCAGCACTTGTAGGTCTTTCTGAAGCTATTTCATGCGCTTCTCATGATTTACCTTTCCACACAGCTTTGTGTCATCCATAAATAGACACAATGTTCCTTGTTCCACTCCAGTGTCACTAATATGCACATTGAACAGGATAGGTCCCACTGGTACTCCACTTGTAACCTTTTTTATCCTTCAACCCCCATTTACATCTACTGTACTCTTACTGTGTTTCCTTTCTGTTAACCAGTTTCCAACCCACTTCACTAAACCCTGATCAATTTCCAAACCCTCCACCTTCTTCAGCAGCCTTATGTGAGGTACTGAAGCAAAGGTTTTACTAAAGTTGAAATAAAACAGATCTGCTGCCTGCCCTTTGTCCATTGCTGTAATGACCCAATCAAAAAACATTATCAGGTTAGTCTGACGTGACCTCTCTGAAAAAAAGCTATGGTGTCCTTCATCCTGGAGTTTGTTATCCTCCAGATAGGCCATCAAACTTTTCTTTAGTATGGTCTCCAGCAGCTTACATAGTATGCAAGTAAGGTTGCTTGGCCTATGATTACCTAGGCTCTTCCTGTCCCCCCCATTATGAAGTGGCACTAACTCAGCAGACCTCCAGTTCACTGCCACCACTCCTAATTGTAATGAGTTATTATTCTATTCTAAGTAGAGAAATCTTAGAGATTTATGAAACAGAATTTTGAATATTAGATATGTGTATGTATGTTAATAAAGAATTCATTATGCATGCTTGACCCATCCCTTAATTTATCCCACCATTTCAATGCACTGCACTCTAAGCTATGCCCTAAACTAGGGCTGCTCTACCAGCATAAGGCCAACCTCTTCCTCCCTGTCAGACGTGACATCTTAATCAAATTAATCCTTCCATCTTTCGATTATGCAGATACAGTCTACAGCGCTGCCCCTGCTACCTCCCTTGCCAAACTGGATGTACTTTACCACTCCTTCTGCAGGTTTGCTTCCAACTCTCCCCCTCTAACTCACCACTGTGACCTGTACTCCTCCCTCTCTCTTCAACCACTTGCACATCGTTGCTTAGCTCACTGCTCCACCCTCATTGCCAAATCCAGGTTCGGGTCACTCCCTTCCTACCTTGCCTCCCTTCTTACTCCTGCTTCCCATTCACCCTACAACTCATGTTCCATCTCTGCCCACTCCTTCTATCTCCCTCTGATATGCTACAATGCTGGCAAACTCTCTTTCTCCTTTATACTCCCATCCCTCTGGAACAGCATTCCCATCCAAACCCATCTCCTTCCCTCCTTCCATGCCCTTAAGTGCTGTCTTAGATCAACCACCTCCACCTCCTGTACCTGCTCCTCTTCACAGGCCCCTCTCCTCTCTTTAACCTAGCCCCCCTCCACTGTGGTATTCCTTGTATATATCTGGTCTATACTGGTGTGTGTGTGTTTATTACAGTCAGTACTAGTTCATCTGTATATTCATTGTTAGGCAGTCCCTTTAATCTGCCTCTGTGCCTTTATATATCTTGTAATTATTGTATTATATTATACCCTAGAATGTAATTGTTTTCCTTTATGTGCTTGTACTGTATTAATCCTCTTTCACTCAGTGATGTATAAATTTATTTGCAATGTATGTTACCTTTTGTCTTATTGTACCCCCTGCCCCAGGTCACATCTGGAAACGAACTTAGGTTCATGATGCCTTTCCCGGTTATCAACTTTTAAATAAATAAGTTAAATATATTGGTTAAGGGTACTGCAAATACTGTGGCCAATTTCTTAAACACTCTAGGATGCAAACAATCTGAGCCCAGTGCCTTGTCTACTTTGAGAGCCTCTAGTACTTTTTTTACTCTGCATACTGAAATATGTGCTCCACTCATATCTTGACCACCTGTTATGTCAGCCTTTATGCCATTCTGGTAGAAGGTCATTGTTCTCCACCATAAATACCAAACAGAAGAAGTTGTTACTAACATACGCCTTTTTCTCATTCTCCTCCACTATGCTTCCTCCTTCAGCTAGCCTAACTATTCCTCCTTGTTTTATTATCACTGTCTCTAAAAAATTCCTTTCCCCACCTATTCTCTCAGCAGTCCTCAGTTCAGTATCTGCGTTTGCTTTTCTAACCTCTACTCTAGCCTCTTTGAGTTTAGCCTGATACTTCTGCCAGGTAACCTCCCCTTTTGTCCTTTTGTACTCAAGAAAGGCCATTCTCCTCATGTTCATGTTCACTGCATCCCTCGTCCACTTTTTAAACCATGGGCCTGATTCCACAATGGATACACATGGCACAAAGTGTCTTGCACAAAAACAAATGGTGCAAATATCACTTTGTGCCATGAGTTCCAACATTCAGAATTCCAAAATGCAGCCTGTGACATGTCGCAGGCTGCTTGCATCCAGGTGGACTTATGCCACCTGTTTGCCCAGCAGCATGTCGAAAGGGGTGGGTTATGGCAGCATATGCACCCTATTCTGAAGGGACAGCTGCTGTAACCCCAAATCGCTATTCCCAAAGGTCATTCAACAAAGTACAGTTAGACCAGCTATGAGCTAGCATGCCTGTACTCTGCTGGCTGCCATGCCCAAGAACTTGATGCCCCCCACACAGCCCTGACCCCTGCACAAGGCAGTAGAACACCCCCTCATATTGCATTATAGGATCCCCCAATCGACCCTAATCCCCAGCAATCCTGATGGTGCCTCAGCCCGATCCCTGGTAATGTGATGCAGTGCCAACCCTCTCATTGCTGGAGTAGTGCTGCCACCCCACATGCACAGCCCACCAGGGCTTACATGCTTGTGTCAGGGCTTGGGGCTGGTGGGGGTGGCTGCGCCCTATCCGTGGGCATCTCTGCAACTTACAGTACCCTGTTCAGGTGCGCCCTTCGTTTGGTGCACCACTTGGGGTGTCACAACTCACAGGACATATCAGTGGTAACCCTGCCCATACTGGAACTGGGCGCAGGGTTCATGTCCCACTGGCATACTGTATGTCGTAAGTCACCTTTGGCGGCAACATGTGACATGCCTTCTGGAATCGGGCCCCATATTTTTTGTGAGTGTTGCTTTTTGTGACTTTTTTTTGCAGATACCTCTATTGCTTCAAGGATATTAGATATGTTCTATGATGGCATTGTAAACTGTGTGACTGGGGCTGAACTAAGTTTGTGTAGGGAGTGTGGCAGACTCCCACCAACAGACAATCTTGTTTCCACCATGTCTGTCTCCAGCATCAGCCATACGTCTACTTAACCTATACCTAGCAACAGCTGTGCACTAAATATTAGCGGACAGCTTGTGGCCTCTAGCCATTCATCAGCTCAACCAGGGTGCTTATGCATCAATCACCTCAGTTTAGGGGTGGGTACTGCTAGTTTAAAATTCAAGCCAGTCCATGAGAGGCCACGTTCTGTGGTGGCAATGTAAACTGTGTGACTGGGGCAGAACTATGTTTGTGTGGGGAAGGTGAAAGACTGTCTGCAACAATCTTGTTTCCACCACTTTTGTATCCAGCATCAGCCATGCTGCTACTTAACCTGTGTCCAGCATCAGTCATGAACCACATATTAGTGGCAGCCTGCAGTCTCTAGCCATCCATCAGCTCAGCTAGAGGGCTCATCTGCCAGTTACCTCAGTGTGGTGGCAGGCACAACAAGTTTAAAATCTAAGCTGGTGCCTGAGCAGTGGCACTCAGTGGCAATGCTCGGTGGAGTGCTCAGCAGTGCTGTCTGCTGAATTGACTGTAAACTGTGGCTGTGGTCAGGACTACTGGTTCTCTTTTTCTATTTTTTATCTGTTTTATTTGATATTTTAAAATGTTTAAACTCATTTTGCTTAGTATTATGTGCATTTGGGGGAAGGTTGGGACTACTCATGATCTACCAGAACAGACTTCAGAAAGCTTTTCTATTGATAAACTCACATTTGAAGTTACTTCCTCATATTTACACCTTGATAGGATCAGTTTTACTACCCCCGAGGTTCTGAAACAGCAGGATGCTGACTTTTACTTTGTTGATGAGGATACAGTTTGCATTTGTCTTCTCAGGAGCTTATAGTGGTATAACCAATGACTTAATTGTTTCCAAACCAAACTCTTACCAAGTAAAATGCTGCTGGACAAAATGGGGCACAAAGCTTTTCATATTGTACTTTCTAATGATTTCTGGAATCATCCATCCCAGTCCTGGCCCTATGGCTGCTGTTGTTTCTCCACTTAGTCCCATCTTACATTGTAGTATTCAGATGGCCCTTGTAAATTTTAGAAGTGTTACCTCAAAAGCCAGGGTAATGGTCAGATGTCTCCCAGGTACATCAGTGTGGAGAGACACTGACCACATTGCTAAAATCATGCAGGAAGCAGGAGAAAACATTGATGTCCTGGTAGACATAGGGACTAATGGTCTCACCAGCCAGTCAGTTGTGCATACCAAGGAACACCTGACCAGGCTGGGTGACAAACTATCATCCATTTCATCTGGCATCTCCTTTTCTGAGATCCTGCCTGTCTGAGAGAGGGGAGGGGAAGGGAGCAGATGGACGGAAGGTCAGAAAAGGGGAGACAGGGAAGATAAACATGTGGAACAAGAGCTGGTGCCAGGAAAAAGGACACAAATTTGTACGTAACTGGCAACACTTTTGGGAGCAAACGTTCTTTAAATTTGATGGACTGTATCTGACTAAGGAGGGAGTCAGTGCTTTGGGGCAGGAGTTTGACGTCTTTGCAGAATATTTAAACTAGTAAATGGGGAGAGGGGTGCAGCACCTGATATGTCAAATGAGAAGAACACCCCTCCCCCTCTGCTTGTGATCAAACAGGAGTTAAGTATGTTTGTAGTGCATTTGCATCACCAGGTAAAGAAAATGGTCCTGCTCCCCATACGATGCACAGGGGAAATACTAACATACTAACATACTATTTGCCAGCAGATTAGGCCTTACGGTCTATCGAGTCTGCTCAAACCTCAGATCCCTAGTTGGGTGCCGAGGTCCTCCCCTCCCTTGTGTTCCAGAAACCCCTATCATCCATCCCCAACCCCCTGGGACAGGTCATAATCTGATACATCCACTTTCTGTGTCTGTCCCACCCTCTCTTGAAGCCCTCCACTGTGGATCTCTGAACCAGCTCGCCAGGCAGTGCATTCCAAGGGTCCACCACCCTCTCAGTGAAAAACCTCCTCCTCTTTTCCCCCCTCATCCTTCTACCTTCCAACTTCAAACCATGCCCTCTGGTGATACCTCCTGCTTTAGTCTAAAGATCCCTTCCATGTTTACCCTATTTATTCCTTGAGGTACTTGAAGACCTCAATCAAGTCCTCTCTCTCTCCTCTCCTCCAATGAAAACAGGCAGAGCTCCTCAAGTCTGTCCTCATCGTCAAATCCTAGCCCTCGTATCATCTTAGTTGCCCTCCTCTGTACCCTCTCCAGGAGCTGTATGTCCCTCTTCAAGTGTGGTCTCCAGTACTGTACACAGTACTCAAGGTGTGGTCTAACCAGTCCATTGTACAGTGGCAGAATCACTTCCTTGCTCCTAGAGGTGATCCCCTACGATGCATCCCAACATCCTGTTTGCCTTCATAGCTCTCTCCTGCACTGCTCAGAGTAATTCATACATGCATCCACCATGACCCCTAGGTCTTTTTCCCTATTGAGGCCTTCAGCACCTCCCTCCCAGGGTGTACCTGTGTTTAGGGTTTCCCCGACCAAGATGCAACACCTTGCACTTGGTGATATTGAAATTTAATTTCCATGTGTGAGCCCAGCTTTCCAGGGTGTCCAGGTCCCCTTGCAGGGCCAACCTCCCCTCTTCTCCTTCAACTACTGCTCCAATTTTGGAGTCATCAGCGAAGAGACTCATTTCACAACCTATACCCTCCCTGATGTCCAATATGTATGCATTAAACAGGATCGGACCCAGGACCGAGCCCTGCGGTACCCGACTACCAACCTCTCTAGGGTTTGAGAGCTCCACGAAGACCACTACTCTCTGGGTGCATCCAGCTAGCCAGTTTTCAATCCATCTGACCATCAAAGGCCTACCCTAACCCCATCAGTTTCTCTACCAGACCATTGTGGGGACAGAGTCAACAGCCTGCTGAAGTCAAGAATAATACATCCACAGGCTTTCCCTGTCCAGTTCTGATGTTACCCATTACGTAGAACTCCACAAGATTGGTTTGACATGATCTACCTGGCACAAACTCATGTTGCCGACTATCCAGACCTCCCACCTCCTCCAAGTACACCCCAATCGTTCCTTTAGTATACTCCATTAATTTTCCCACCACCGAGGTCAAACTGTGGGTCTATAGTTACCTGGTACTTCCCATGACCCCTTATGGATTGGCACCACATGTGCCTCTCTCCAATCCCTAGGTACCCTCCCTGTCTCAAGTGACCTGTTGAAGAGCTCCACCAGGGGTGCAGCCAGTATGTCCGCCAATTCCCATAGTACTCTCGGATGAATGCCATCCGGCCCAGGAGATTTGTCTTTCTTTAGGGCCTTGAGGGCTAACCACACCCTTTTGGCAGAGATAGCATCATCCGTCCCCTCCACCTTACTGGCCTTTTTATCCTTATCCAGATATGACACCCCTGGGGTACCTCTCCCTCCCTCTTGCTCCATTTCTGTTGCTCCCCTGATCCCACTCACTGCTGCTTCTATCCCCATCATGCCTTGCTTTGTAGATATCCCATCACCCTCCCTAGTGAACACAGAGGCAAAGTACTCGTTAAATACCTCTGCCTGGTCCCTCGCCTCTTCCACCGACCCTCCTTCTGATCTCAATCTGCTGAGATGGCCCTTAGTTTTTCTCTGCTCCCCAATGTACCGGAAGAACCCCTTTTCCCCTCCATGTATCCCCTGTGCCAGCCGCTGCTCTTTACTGGACTTTGCTCCCCTCACCATCCGGGTGACTTTTCTAGATGCAAGATGGTACATTTCCTTATCCCTATCCCCTCTTGTTGTTTTATATTTTTTGTAAGCTGCCTTCTTTTCTCTGACCGCTACCTGTACCTCACTGGACCACCAGGATGGTTTATGTGACCTTGCTCCCTTACGTTTCAACTTAGCGCAGATCCTGACTGCCTCATGAAGTCCCTGTTTTATGACCTCCCATCTCCTTTCCACACTTGTCATTGATGTAAAGCCCTTCAAGTGATCCTTGAGAATATTTCCCATGCCCACAAAGTCTGCCCCCTGAAGTCCACTGCCAGTGTTCTAGATCCCCCCCATGCTTATTTGAAACCAGACAGTATTGTGGTCACTCCCAGTCAGGGGGTCCTCTACTACCAGGTCCCTTACCAGATCCCCATCTGCCAGAACCACGTCCAGGACATGTCCCTCCCTTGTGGGCTCCATCACATGCTGTGTTAAGAACACATCCTGGAAGCTGTCCAGCAGCCTCTGCTCCTTGGCCACCTTAGAGGACATGGTTCCCCAGTTTGAACCTGGCATATTAAGGACCCCCATCAACACCACTCCTTCTCCTTTTGGTTCACACTGGGCAATGATGTTGTCCAGCAAACCATCCTCTAGAACATCACTCATCCCGGGGGGCCTATATACTACACCCAGCTTGACCTTATCTCCTGCTGGGGATCGTAGGGTGACCCATAAGGCCTCCACGTTTCCCTCTGCCTCTTCTACCCTAGCAATTTCTATGTCATCTCTAATGAACATAGCCTCCACCCCTCTGCCCTCCTTTCTATCCTTCCTAAGCATAGTGTACCCCTGCATGTTTAGGTCGCAGTCATGGTTTTGTTGGCCCATGTTTCCGTGACCGCCACATCCACCCCCTCTCGAACAGCATGGCCTGGAACTCTGGCAACTTGTTTCCCAAGCTCCTGGCATTTACTAACACCAACCCCCACCCCTTATCCCTGATCCCTTTGTCGAACCCCATCCAGGTTTCTTATACTTCCATCCTCCCTCTGCTCCTCCTGAAACCTCCACCCCCAGTCTGTTCCCCCTCCCCTTGGGTTTGAAGACTACCCCTCACCTGGAGGAGAGGGCTTCTGGTCAACCCCTCCCTTATCCCTTCCCCCCTCACAAGTTCAAACCCCACCTTTCTTGAATGTAGTCAGCCATCCCCTGTTTAAGGACTTCCTTCCCTAATGGGGCAAGATGAAGCCTGTCCTTGGCATACAGTCCCTTATCCTCCCAAACTCCTTTCCAGTCCCCTAACACCCCCAACCCACTCTCTTCGCCCCACTTCCTGAGCCAGTCATTAACTTCTGTGAGCTTCATTTTTTTCTCCACTGAGGCCTTTGGTACTGGCAATATCTCCGAAAAGGAAATGTTGCATCCATTATCCCGACAGACTCTGGCAAGTTCTTGGAACCTTGCTTGGATTTCCAAAACACTATTTCCCTCTAGATCGTTAGTTCCCAAATGCACCAGGAAATCTGGTTTCCCTCCACAATCCCTAACCAGTTCATACACCATGAACTTTGCTCTATGCACTGTCAGCCCAGAGATACTCACTACCTTCACCTGGCTATGGCATCTGCCCCCATGTCCCTCCCACTGGATACCCCTAATCATCGAGTCTCCCAATAACTGAACCTTAACACCGCCATCATTCTTATGGTTACCTCCACTAAGCCCTCTCAGCCCCCCATCCCCCCCTTTATTCGTGATCTCAATTCCATGGGAGTCTACCTGCCTTATTAGAGACCCCCTTGTCACCCTCCCCTTTCTGCCTCCCTTGTTATTTTGCCCACTTAACTCAGACCCCTCTGAATAGGTGTCCCCTTTAACCCTTTCTTATCCGTTACCCATTTATCCTGGCCTGATGGTTTCCCTTCCCCACTGCCATCCTCCCCCTTGTAATAGTACCCCTGCCTCCAGAGGCTCTCTGTGGGTCCCCTTTAGCTCAGGGCCCATCATTGGTACTGACCCCCCTGCTGAAGGGGGGGGCTCCTCTCCCACCTCCTTGTCTCCCAGTTTCTCTCCAGTCATGCTCGCCTCCCTCATGTCTGCAATATGTTGCATCTCCCCCATTTGCTTAACATTTATGTTTCCCCCTCTCCCTCTGGGACTATTTCTATCCTTTCCATTGCCGGTCTGTGACGCCCTATGGGTATCCGACTCCATCCCCCCCGGCCTCTGTATCAGTTTCCTCATTTCCACCAACCCCTTCCTCCCCCTCTAGGTTGCTTAGTAGCTCAAATTTATTGTGACACTCTATGTCAGCCTCCATCAAGTAACCGAGTTTCCCCTGACTGCACTCTAAACTGCCCTCTTCTTCCCTCTCGCTCTGTTCACCTTAGGAGCTCCTTCCACAGTCTGCTGTTTTAGGCTTCCCCACAACAGTCCCTCCCTTCTCAACTTCTGCTGTACTAGGCTTCCCCACAACAGCCCCTCCTGACTCTTCCCCCTCCACTCTCTTTGTATTCGGAATGTTCACCCTGTACACTTTCCCCTTAGCGTCAACGTCCCTATCTAAGGGTCCTCTGTCCCTAATATCCCCAGTCCTGCTTGCTGTAACATAACGTCCTGTAATTTCTGAGCATTGCCCCAGCCACCCCTCAGCCCCACCCTTCTGCTGCCCATATCCACACCCCTTATCCTTGGACATCCCTCCCAGCTTACGCCTTAACCAATACACCTCACTCCTGATACAAAATAGCTGTCTACAGAGTGGGCAGCCTCCCTCTCTCCAGGCCCAATTGAGAATTATTGTCATCCCACAGCCTGTGCAGCCTACAACCCTTCCGAAGATGCCTACCATGGGGTAATATGGCCACCCTGTTTATCTCCCTCTGTTTATGATGGCACAACCCCTTTTCTCAGTCACTTCCCCCTGAAATACAGTTTCTCTCTATACTGACTGCAGTTATTTACAAACTCAATTTCAACCCCACCAATAAAGTTCCCAAGTCTCACAAACACATACAGTCCAGTGTGTGTCCAGTCCCACTAACAGTGTGTGTATGCAGACATCAGGTACCGTATGATGTCACATGCCCACCAGTTTCTGTTGCTTCAAATTTCAGTCCCAAACAGAAATACACAGCCCTTCAATCCCAACCCCCAGTGGCTTTTCAGTATTTAAGAAAGCCTACAAAACAGGGTGGCTGGGAGGGCTCTTACCAACACCAGGCAAACATCACATTTAAATTTAACTCTAATTATGACTGCCAAACAAGTGTTCCCAAGCCTCAAAAGTTACAGTATCACAGCCCAAGTAACAGTTCTAACTCAAAGTAGTAATTTTTAACACATAGAACTAATTTCAAGTACAAAACTATTCAAATATTTCAGTTAAAACAGAATATAACCCCAGACCTCTGTCCTTACCAGCCTCCTGCTTATGTGCTGGACTTCAGCCAACAACTAACATGCCGAAATCCGGCCAATGGAAAATCATGTACATAAATGCTCGCAGTCTAGTAAACAAGATCCCGGACCTGCAGGCAACAATGATAGAGGCTAAACTGGACATAATAGCCATTAGCAAGACACGGTTAACCAGTAAACATACTTGGGAGACTTCAGTATCCGGCTATGTACTGTTCAGAAGAGACCGAAGTTCAAAAAGGGCGGGGTAGAGTGCTTCTGTATGTCAGTGAAAATATCAAAGCTACAGAAATTCAGAATACACAAAAGAGTTAGAAGAACTGTGGGTCACCTTGGAAACAGGAAATGGGACTGCCATATGAACTAGGGTTGTCTACAGGTCTCCAGACCAGGGGAAGGAAATAGACCTATTACTGCTAGAAGATATACAAAACATGACTGCTAAAGGGGAAGTTCTGATAATAGGAGACTTCAACATGCCAGATACAGATTGGTCAATACCAGCAGGAACATCTGCCAGAACTAGACACATAGTGGATTCCCTGCAGGGGGAGGGCCTCAAACAACTGGTAGAACAACCCATAAGAGACAGAGCTATCCTAGATCTAGTACTGACTAACGTGGAAAGGATCACAGCTCTCCAGGTAGAAGGTCATCTGGGGCCAGTGACCATCACATGATATGGTTCAATTTAGCCACTAGAACTAAATCATCCAATTTCAAGGCAAAAATATGGGACTTCAGAGGAGCTGACTTTGATAAGATGGCCAACAGAGTTAAGCTAGCCCTAGCAGGAAGAAATACAGGTGAGGGGGTACAGGCAAAGTGGGCAAGCACTAAGGATGCAGTACTTGAAGCAACATTGCATTGTATTAAAGAGAAAAGCAAGAGCAAAAGAAGAAGGAAACCACTTTGGTTGTCAAGAACAGTATCAGAAAAGGTCAAAGCCAAAAGGCTGGCCTTCAGGAAATATTAGGAAACACAGTGGGATGAGGATAGAGAGGAATACTAAACTTCCCTAAGAAAGCAAGGAAGGCAGTAAGGCAGGCAAAGGTCCAAACCGAGGAAACACTAGCATCAACAGAAAAAGAAGGTGACAAGACTTTCTATAGATGCATTAGTGAAAGGAGAAAGTCCAGAGGGGGTATTGCTAAGACCAAAGGGGATAAGGGGGAAGTGTGAGGAGGAGGGCCAAGGAAAAGCATCTATCCTAAATAGATACTTCTGCCCAGTATTTACTGAGGAAAAGGTAGGGCAGGACCCACAGCTTAGCACCATCGACACAGAGGGGAGGAAGGTATGCACTAGTCCCTTCACAAAAAAAAGGGTCCTACAAGAGCTCACTAAGCTCAAGGTAGACAAGGCAATGGGACCTGATGGCATACATCCCAGGGTAGTAAAGGAGCTAAGGGAGGAATTAGCAGAACCATTATCAGAACTGTTTAGTGAGTCTCTGAGCACAGGAGAGGACCCAGAAGACTGGAGAAGGGCTCATGGGATCCCACTCCACAAGAGTGGTAGCAGGAAGGAGGCAGGGATTTACAGACCAGTCAGTCTGACCTCAGTAGTGGGCAAGATTATGGAGGCACTCCTTAAGGAAAGGATAGTGCAACACCTGGAATCCATAGGAGCACAGCATCCAAGACAGCATGGGTTTACAACAGGAAGGTCCTGTCAAACTAATCTCACAAATTTCTTTGACTGCGTAACCAGAGTGGTGGACCAAGGGGGAGCAGTTGATGTCACCTACCTTGACTTCAGCAAAGCTTTCCATACTGTTCCACATAGAAGATTGATTAATAAGCTGGGTAGACTCAGGCTGGGTCAGACGTTTGTCAACTGGGTGGCAAACTGGTTGGCGGGCAGAAAACAGAGAGTGATGGTAAAGGATATACAGTCTGAAGAGATGCAAGTCACAAGATGGGTACCTCAGGAATCAGTCCTGGGACCCATCCATTTCAATATCTTCATCAGTGACATTGCAGATGGACCAGAGGGTAAGGTTTGTCTGTTTGCAGATGACACCAAGATCTGCAACAGAGTAGATGATCCAGATGGGGTGGGCAGAATGAGAAGAGATCTGGATGAACTGGCAAAGTGGTCGGAAGACTGACAACTGGGGTTTTAACACAAAGAAGTGCAAGATCATGCACATAGGGAAGAGAAACCCTGAAGCCACCTATAGGTTGGGAGGGGAGTTGCTGGCAATCACAAGGGAAGAAAGAGACATAAGCATCATCATCACAGATGACCTGAAATCATCCAAGCAGACCACTAAAGTAGTATGTAAGGCTAGAGGGACGTTAGGGTGTATTAGTAGGGGTATCACAAGTCATAAGAAGGAGGTAATAATCCCTCTTTACAAGACACTGGTTAGGCCCCATCTGGAGTACTGCATGAAGCACTGGAGGCCGCATCTGCACAAGGGCATTAACAAAATGGAGGCAGTCCAGAAAAGTGCAACCAAATTGGTGCAGGGACAGCATCAGAAAACATATGAGGACAGATTAATGGAGCTCAATATGTATATCCTTGAGCAAAGGAGGGAGAGAGGACATATGATCAAAACATTCAGACATCTTAAGGGCTTTAACAAGGTGAAAGAGTCTAACATGTTTCAATATAAGAAAAATAGCAGGACAAGAGTACATAGCATGAGATTAGAGGAATGCCCATTAAGGGGGAATGTGAGGAAGTTATTTTTCACAGAAAGGGTGGTGGATACAAGGAACAGCCTACCTCAGGAAGTGGTGGATATGAATACAGTGCAAGATTTCAAGCAGGCATGGGACAGGCATAAAGGAGCAATAAAGATGAGTATGAACAGATAGGCCATTGACAGAGTACAGGCCTATGGAACATTCATAAGTTAGAAAAAATGCGCAGACTGGATGGGCCTTGAGGTCCTTATCAGCCATCAACTTCCATGTTTCTATGTTAAAATTTGACCAGTTTGTAGTCTGTGTTAAACAAAATACAGTAGGTTAGATATTATTTTTCTTTCTGCAACATGGCTAACTCCACAAGTTAAGGACTGTTATTTGTACACCCCAGGTTTTCAGTTCTGCAGGTGTGATGGATCTACTAAACAAGGTGTGTGTGTGTGTGTGGGTGTGTGTGTGTGTGTGTATGTATGGTGGGGTTACATAAGGGTTACCTTTAGTATAATTAAACTGCAGATTTTACCTGATGATCCCAGCTGTGAATGTCTTGCACTTAACACTTGGAGAACACAAGAATGTGATTATTGCTACAACGTACCATCCTCCTATACCCACAAAACTGCGTCTGATCATTTTAAAATGTATAAAACTTAAAGGAACATATTCAGATTCCATTAGCAAATTATTCCTAACACAACTTATAAATGATTAACTTGTACCAATTACACTGCTGGAACTAGTACCACAACTGACTGGTTACTAGTAACTAATGAGGAATGGACAAGAAAGGTACAAATTCTTCCAGATTCATTAAGTGACCACTCTTCAATAAAATGTACATGGACAAGTAAAATTCATAGGTCACCTTCCACTATACCTGCCCAGCAGATAGCTGAACAGGACAGCATAACCCAGGGGAAGAGGGTTGCAAAAAGGAAGAAAGAAACCCCCGCCCTGCACTGCCAGATGCTCAGTGCACTAATCACCTGAAGGTTCCAACCGGGAGCCTGCTGTAGTGAGGCCATGCCTGCTGGACCCCAGCAGACCAGTCAGAGGCTCTGCCTCTAAGTCTATTGTTTTCCAGGGGATTTAAACTTCCACTGGCACTGCCAGACCCCAGTAGATCACTGAACAGGATGGCATAACCCAGGAGAAGAGGGTTGCAAAAAGGAAGAAGGAAACCCTCCCCCAACTCTGCCAGATACTCCATTCCAGTGGAGCTTGGAGTCAGCAGACTGCCAGAAGCTCCATTCCAGTGGAGCTTCAATTCACCTGAAGGCTCCAACTGAGAGCCAATCATGAGTGAGGCCACACTTCCAGGGCTCCGGTGGATCAATCAGGGGCTCTGGCCTACTTGCCTGTCCTCTTCCTGCTGCTATATAGAAAGTAGGCCACCAAACATCCCCCCATGCTAAGGACAAACACAACAAGAACAGCACACAGAGCAGTCTGCCAACTGGAATCATCCCAATAAGACAGCCAGCAGCAGGTCACTTCATACCACGCTGCAACACTAGGTATGTACAGTTGTAAAATGGTGGAATAGGGTCCATCGTCAGCAGGCAGTCAGGGAAGGAACAGGGAAGAAGGGAGCCTGCAAGTTAAAGTTGAAAGGTTGGGGTGGACTAGAAGTGGCAGAAGGTGAAACACCCTATGTAAGGAATGGGTAGAAAAGGGGTTTTTGTTAAGAGAGAAAAAAATGTAAAAATAGGGTTGAAGGGAGATGCTACCTAGAAACCTATCCAGGTCAGGATGTTAGACTAGGGCAGGTATCAGTGTTGTTGTCACAGTAGGTAAAGAAGAATGGAATAAAGGAGTGGTACTACTAGGTCCAAAGCAGCAATATATACTGGAGATAGTATGATGCAACAATGGGAAGGAACAATACTGTTTGGGTCATTATACTCAAAAGTGAAACCTAGTTTGGTACAGTAGGTAGTAATGAATAAGAACATCTTGGTTGGGTGGGGACAAAATAATGTACCTGCTTGTCGATTTAAAGGTAGAAGATCGTATGGGGAAAGTATTGTGAAAGAGCAATTATATACTGTAAATTATGCATGATGGCCTTAGTGACTAGATTAATCATTTGAGGGACATTAATCCTAATCCAGGGCCTCCTAATCATTTGAAGAATTCTGACAACCCCAATTCAAATTTGGGTAAAGTCTCAATGGACTTAACTACAAATTTATTGAAGCAAGATGGCTATGTATAATCCATATAAATATTTGTAGCTTGTTGCCTTGTTGAAGAAAATTGACCACCTGAGGGAATGGACAATTAAATATGACCCAGATATCATTTTGATAATGGAGTATTGGTTAAATGGTAGTATTACAGATGATTTGATTGCATTAGAGGGTTATGGGCTGTGGAGGAAGTCTAAGACCAAAAGTGGGGGTGGGGGTGGGGGTGGATTGTTATTTATGTATCCAGTTTTCTAGATGTAACACAGTTTGTAGAACAACAAAACTGTTGTGGTTCAAAGGTTCTTTCATTAGAACTCAAATTCTCTTGTAATAAACCTGTATTAATTTTAGGTATATATATCATCACTCTAAATGTACCCTTCAAGTGTTTGATGTATTGCAGGACTTCCTGGGGGCGGTATCTAACTAGCCATGAAATTCTCCTAACTGGGGACATCAGCACAGACTGGAAAAGGGTGGATATCAGCCACAGTATTATATAGATGGATACTAACCTAGGGATGACCGAATTAATAAATGAAATCACTAGAGTTAATGTAAAACATCCAAATTCATCTACAATTCTGGATTTGATTTTTTTCTACAATTCTGGAGAGGTATATGTCTACTGGGGTGCTTTCTGATTCTTTTTTAGATCACCAAATAATATATTATATAACAAATCAAAAAAGAACTAAAAATCTGGGAAAAATGCTTCAATATAGAACATTTAAGAAATCTTCCTATATAAATTTCATGCTAAAATTAGACAAACATAATTGGGAAATATTGGAGTTGGTAGCTACAGATAATGATGCATGGTCTTTATTTTATTGAAGAGTTTATGGTAATCTGTAATAATACACCCCAATAAAAACTATGGAAGCTGTATCAAAAAATGCCCCTTGGTATAATACGTATCTCTTTAAATTGAAGAAGCGATGGGACAAATCCTGGAAAGTAGGTAAAACCACTAAGATAAATACAGACTGGATTAAGTATAAGCAATTAAGAAATAAATATACTATTGAATTTAGGAAAACTAGGCAAGATTATTATAATAGAGAGTTAACAACTAATCTGACCGATAATCCTAGGGAATTCTGGAAAGTTATCAAAAAGGTAAAAGGTATACAAATAATCGATTATCCTAAAAATTCTGAAATCAATAACATAAAAACCCCATTAAGCCCTCAGGTGCTAGCTAGTTTCAATTACTATTTTGTTACAGTGGGTACAGCATATTTGCCCAAAATCCCTATAAATAAAACCACTAACCAAGAATGCAAGTCCCATAAGGAAGAAGGATTTGAGTTATACCTAACAGCACAAAGAGAGATCCAAGATGCACTACTTAAAATGAATGTTAGGAAATCCAGATGGTTAAATGATATACCAAATATTTTACTTAAGTATGCTGCTCCTATTATTTAATTTCCCCTGGCAAGTACAGTATCTTTAATATGTCACATTCTCATGAAGAAATTCCTGAAATGTGGAAAATTGCCAAAGTAATACCTATTTTAAAGTCTGGATCAAAACATAAATTAGAAAATGATAGGCCTATTTCATTGTTACCCATAGTTGCCATGATATTTGAGAAACTGGTAGCTAAACAGCTGCAGGATTTTCTGGAAAAGGGGAAGGTTATTAATAAACACCAGTCAGGTTTTAGACCACTGCACGGTACCACGTCTGCCATATTAAAAGTAACAGGTGACATTACCAGGACTCTGGACAGGAGGATGTCAGTGGGGGCAATCTTTATTGATTTGTCTAAAGCATTTAACACCTTAAACTATTACATTCTCCTGTCTAGATTAAAAACCTTGGGTGTATCTGCAAAGGTAATTAATTGGTTCCATGCATATTTGTTAAGAAGAAAACAGTTGGTAACCTTTAATGGCTGAATGTCTCGGTTTAAGACTATTATCTCAGTAGTACTTCAAGGATCCATTTTGAGTCTCACTTTATTTAATCTGTATATGAATGGTCGTTATTTGTCTCACTCAGGTATAGGGTGGCACCTGTATGTGGATGATACTATTATTTACGCAGACGGTTCGTCAATGCAACAAATAGACGTCACTTTACAAGAAGCATTCGATGAGTTGCAGTACTTTTTTGGGGAAACCTAACTTACATTAAACCACAAAAAAACTCAAGTTTTACTATTCTCTAAGGAGAGCAGTGTGATGACCCTTGAGCCTTGTCTAAGGATAGGCACCTTGAATAAAATGGTCCTTGAACAGACCCAGAATTACAAATATCTGGGGCTGTTTCTGGACAATAATTTAAGTGGAACACCCATGTAGATTATATAAAGAAAAAAGTGGGAAAATGCTTGGGAGAATTATATAGAATTAGACACTATATTTCTGTGAATGTAAGGAAACAGGTGGTTACGGCTTTGGTGGTACCCCAATTAGATTATGGGGATATAATTTATATGGTTGCAACATCATTACACCTGTCCAGGATAGATATCTTATTTAATAAATTGGCAAGGTTTACTTTTAATGCCCCAAGGAGGACCCACAGAAGCTACTTATATAAATCACTGAACTGTTTGTATCTGAATGACAGAAGACTATCTCGCATTCTTAATTATATGGTTAAGTGTTTCAGGTGTGAGGTCCCTGAAAACATTTTGGAGGGATTGCAATTTCGAGAGATAAAAAGTTGGTTGCACTCAGCAGAGGGCATAGAATATGTCCTTCAAGAGTGAGGACAGAATTAGGTAGATCACACTTTTTTACCGAGGTCCTCATGCCTAGAATGATTTACCATTTTTCCTTAGGTCAGTTAATAATGACATTCAGTTAGGAGAGCTCAAATCATTGTTTGCCCAAGAAGCACTAAGGTAAATTAGCAAAGACCCTCCCTGAATGCCATTTCATTACATAGGGTATTTTAGGAATATTTGGATTATGTATGCTGAAGTGTTTACCCATGACATAGTTGTTTTGACAACAATGTATTTATGAATGTATTATTCGTAAGTATGTATATTAATAGTGTTTGTTGTATTATCTGATTTTGTAACTTTTTTACAATGCATTAAGGGCCTCACTGGAAATTAACTTGTCTCAGTCGAGTTGTACCTAATCACTGTTTCCTCGGATGAATAAAATCTTTTACTACTACTAGATGGGCTAGGCTAGGGGAGGTATCAGTGCTGGTGCCACAGTAGGTAAAGAAGAAGGTAATAAAGTAAGGGGCACTAATCTTCAGGTATTAGCTGGGTATTCTGTAGCAAGGGGAAAGAGACCAAGTATTTACAGGATTAACAGAATAAAAAGTATGCTGGGAGTGGTGCAGTGCAGTGGTTGTTGGGCAGCAAGTTTCAGGGAGTCCTTCTGGAGACTGCAGTGCTGCCCCATCTGTGTGCACCTCTCTGGGCTGAGGGAGGACGTTGATAGACTCTAAGCCATGTTTACTAGGATTTGGAGTGCCTCCTGCCCTATCCAGGGATCATTAAGTCTGCCACCACAACCTCAAAGGATGCCAAGAAGGAGGAGTGACTGAACTACAGTGGGTTGGGAAGGGTGAGAATGATGGGTCAGAGGCACATTCCCCATACAGTACCACCACACAGTTCCTATGCTGCATTGGTAAGGTGGGCCTGTCCCAGTGAGGCACCCATAAGAGTGACCAAGGAGGATGTGGGGGTCCTCCATAGTGGACACCCCAAAGAGGGGGGAGAGGACCCCAAAGGAAGAGGAAGCAATTCCTAGTGGGGGACTCCATTGTGGGGATGTTATATTTGGGGATAGGAAGGGAGGGGGAGAGGGAGGATAGGTGCCTACCCAGTGCCACAGCATGGAGGAATGAGAAGCGGATCCTGAGTATCACTTGGGCAACAGGATGGGATTGAGAGCTGGATGCCATTGTCCAACTAGGGTCTAATGACATGGCTAGGGATGAAGCTAGGATAGAGCAGGAGGAGTTCAGGGAGTTGGGAAGGAGTCTTAGGCAGGTAACACACTAGGTGGCCTTTTCTGAGGTGCTACGGGTCTATGACACCGAGGATAATGGGGTACTCCATATCAGAAGCTTCAACTCATGGTTGAAGGAGTAGTGTAGAGAGGAGGGGTTTGTCTACATAGGAGACTGGAGTCCCACCTGGAGGGATAAGGGCCTATACAGGGGTGATGGCCTGCATCCATCCTGGAGGAGTACCACAGTCCTCAGTGAATGGTTTAAATGATACATTGGTGAGCATCTACATTAGCCAAGAGGGTGGTAGAATGAAGCAGGGAGACTTAAACTGTTCCCCCACAAGCTGAAGAAGTCAGTTGGGAGAACCCTAAGGAAGAGAAATCCCCAAGGGTACCAAACAACAACAACAAAAAAGTTAGAAATGAAGAGATAGGAATGAAAGCACAGAGGATAAGGGAAGAAGACAAAAGGGAAAATGGGAGTTGACAGCAGGGTGGTAGAGGAATCTGAAAGGCCTATGTGTGCAAATGCTCTAAGTCTGGAAATAAAATCCAGGACCTACAGACCATTATGACAGATGCTGACCTGAACATTGTTGCCATTACTGAGTCATGGTATGATGAAAGCTTTGACTGGGATATAGCCATTCCAGGCTATACTATGTTCAGGAAAGACAGGATGGGAAAGAAAGGGAAAGAGTGACTCTTTATGTGAGGGATATCATAGATACTTAGATACATAGATACTGATGGCCGTTGGCCCACCTAGTCTGCCCAACTGAATATGTAATATTGCCTCTTCAAGCTACTCTTAAATTGGGTTCTCCCCTTTCCCCAACTGCTAGGATCCCCCAATGCCTATTATGCATTCTTGAATCCCTTAATTGTTTCAGCCCCCACCAACTCCTCTGGCAGGGCGTTCCACTTGTCCACAACCATTTCCATGAAGAAATACTTCCTCACATTTCCTTTGAATCTCGCTCCCTCCAATTTCATCCCATGACCCCTAGTCCTGGAACATATCTTCCTATGAAAAACAGTGTTTTCCTACACCTTGTTCCTCACCGAGAGGTACTTGTATGTCTCTATCATATCCCACAGTCTCCCTCCTCCCCTCCAGGGAGTAAATATTCAAGTCCTTCAGCCTGCCCTTGATGGACTTATGATGAAAACTCTGTACCATCTTGGTTGCCCTCCTCTGAACAGTCTGCACCCTGTCTATATCCTTACGTAGGTAAGGCATCCAGAACGGGACACTGTACTCCAGGTGTGGCCTCACTAATATCTTGTACAGTGGAATTATGACATCCATTTTACTGCTGGTGATGCCCCTGCCTGTGCATCCAAGCATCGTATTAGCTTTATCTGCCACCTTGTGCACTGGCTCCCAACCTTTAGGTCATCAGAGATGATAACCCCTGGTTCCTTTTCCTGCTTGGAGAAAGCTATATCCTCTCCCTCCCCCCAGCTGATATGTTCATCCAGGGTTTTTGTGCCTTGTGCGTTTTTCTGCAATTTTTTTGTTAAATCTCAACTGCCACACCCTTGAGCATTCCTCAAGCTTCTGCTGGTTCTCCTCATTCAATTCACTCCCTCTGGTGTGCCCTCTATGTTACAGTTTTGTATCATCAGCAAACAGGGAAATTCTCCCTTCTATGTTATCCATAATGCCACTGATAAAGATGTTGAAGATAACCAGACCCAGCACTGATCCCTATGGCACTTCACTGGTCACCCTTCCCTCTCCGAAGTGACAGCCATTTACCACCACTCTCTATGTCCTTCCATCCAGTCAATTGCCCACCCACTGCACCACTGTCCTACCCACACCCACATTGCCTAGCTTGTTTAACAGCCTCCTATAGGGCACAGTGTCAAAGGCCTTACTGAAGTCCAGATAGGCAATGTACACTGACCCCCCCCAATCCACCTCCCTTGTCACCCAGTCAAAAAATTCAATGAGGTTAGTCTGGTACGACCTCCCCTAAGTAAAAACATGCTGCCTTAGGTCCTATAGGCCACAAGGTGTTACACTAATCTGTTCTTCAGTAGTGTTTCCATAATCTTCCCCACTACTGAGGTGAGGTTGACCAGTCTGTAGTATCCTGCTTCCTCTCTGTTCCTGCTCTTGTATAAGGGGACTACATCAGCTGTTGTGCAGTCTTTGGGCACCTCACCTATTTCCAGTGATCAGCTAAACAGGCTTGCCAAAGGTTCAGCCACCACTTTTCTGAACTCCCTCAGCACCCTGGGGTGCACCTTTTCCAAGCCCATAGCTTTATCGACTTTTACTCCTTCCAGTTCCTTTAGGGCCCTATCCCATGGAAAGGATTTGTATCCATGTCTGTGCCCTTCTCCCCTTTGTACTTCCTTCTGGCCCTCTACCCACCCTTCTAATGTAAAGACTAAGCAGAAATATCTGTTCAGTATGTCTGCTTCACTGTTGTCATCCTCAACGCCTACTCTCACCTTCACCCTTTAGCCTCACTATCCCTCCCTTTGCTTTCCTTTTTTCAGTTAAGTACCTGTAAAAGGTTTGGTCCCCTCTAACCACTGCTTTCAGAATGTGCTCTTCTGTCTGAGCTTTAGTTTCCCTTACTGCTCTCCCTGCTTCCCTTTGCTTCTCCTGGTACCTCTCCCTATCCCCTTCTGCCTGTGTCTTTTTGTATTGCTTGACTGCAGTCCTTTTGGCTTTCACGTTTTCTGCTACCTCCTTGGAATACCATAAGGACTTACTCTTCCTTTTTCCCTTGCTAACCTGATTAATACATAATTGTGGTGCCCTTTCTATCCTTGTTTTAAATATTGCCCCCTGTTCCACCATTCCAAATTCCTTCCCCATTCCAACTAGTGCTTCTTCCAAGCATTTCCCCATTCTCCCAAAATCTGCCCTCCTAAAGTCTAGGATACATGTTTTATTGTGGCAGGGATCTGCCCATTCAGTTATTTCAAACCACAGTATCCAGTGTTCACTGTTCCCAGGTGCTCCCCACTGTGATCCCTGTCAAACTGTCCCTGTTTGTAGCACCATGTCAGTACTGCCTCCTGCCATGTTGATCCAAAGATACACTGCACTCCTAAATGCAAGACTGAGGCTGAATTCCAAGTTGTAAATGCAATAGGTTTTATTGGTATAATTCAACCAAATTTAAATCACCTCATGGCAGAGTAAGCAACTCCTAGCAGACTGTTTCCACTGCTTTGACCAGGGTGGAAGGAAGAGAAGACCAAACCCTGGTCGAAGTGCTTGGGGACAGTCTGTAAGGAGTTGCTTACTCCTCACATGAGATGATTTGAATTTGCTTGAACCTTTACAAAAACCTGTTGGATTTATCACTTGGAATTCAGCCTCTGTCTTACATTTAGGAGTGCAGCGTATCTTTTGGATTATCTTGTGAGCACTTGGGGCTAACAACCCTTTCACTGTACCTGACTTCAGAACAGCTAAGCACACAGTGAAATAGGATTGGATTTGCTCCTGTTGGGTTGGTCCCATAACCAATTGTTTAAGGAAGGCTCCCTCAAGGGAGTCCAGGATAAATCTACTCCTGGTTGCTGCTGCTGCTGGGATGCTCCAGTCCATGTCTGGCATGTTGAAGTCTCCAACCAGCACCACCTCTCCCTTGTCTGTCATTCTTTGGATGGCATGCATCAATTCTGTGTCTGTCTCTTCCACCTGGGTTGGTGGTCTGTAGCCTACTGCTGTGTGGATGGCTGCCCCATTTTTCTTTCGAGCTTTACTCACAGTATCTCCCCCCTCCTTGTTCCCACTGGATCTCTGTGGATTTAATGTTATCTTCCACATACTGTATAGTGCCTCTCCTCCCCCATTCCTGCCTTTCCTGTCTCTTCTGAATACATTATAGCCGGGTATGGCCATCTCCCATTCATGGTTATCACTACACCAGGTCTTCGTGATGGCCACAATGATCAGGTATGACTGTGCCATAGTTGCCTCCAGGTCATCAATCTTGTTGCTAATGCTTCTGGCATTGGCACACATAGTTCTCAATGATGTAACTTCCCTTCACTGTTTGGTTGTTCTACACTCCCCCCATTCATGGGTGATCTCTTTGCCTGGCCCACCCTGCCTTCTGTATTTCTGTTGTATTCTGTTCTCTGACTGTCTATCTATTCCTTGGGTACCTGGTTCCCTTCAATTCTTCCCTCCCTCCATCTTTTGCACTTTTCATTGCATAAAGGTGACTGAGATACAGGAACTACAGAGAGGGGTGGAGGTACTGTGGGTCACCCCAGAAATGGTCATGGAGCCACAATTGGCACTGGGGGATCTATAAACCTGAACACAGGGGGAAGTTGGACAAGGTTCTGGTTGAAGCCATCCAAAAGATGGCAAATAAGGGAACGGTGCTGCTAGTAAGGGACTTCAATCTGCCAGATGTAGAGTGGAGTATCCAACCACAGCATCAGCTAGGAGCAGGGATATCCTGGACTTCCTAAAGGGGGGTTTCCTCAGGCAACTAGAAAAAGATTCCACTCATTAGGGGGCAATACTGGACCTTGAACTCGAAGGGACAGTGTTGCAGATGTCACAGTTGGTGGCTGCCTGTGGACCAGTGATCAATGTACAATGTGGTTCAATATATGCACAGTGGCAGAATTGTGCCATCCAAAGGCAATGATCCTGGATTTCAGGATGGCCCATTTTAAAAAGATGGGGGAAATGCCTCAGCTCAGGGAAGCTCTGGAGGGGGGAGGACTTGGGTGAAGTGGAGGAACAGTGGGCAAACCTGAAAGAGGGGATACTGAAGGCAAAAACCTCTGTGTCAGCCATGTAAGGAATGCAACAGGAAAAAAGACAATGCTATGGTTCTCAAAGGAGGTGGTCGGGAAGGTAAGTACAAAAAAGTTAGCTTTCTGGTGGTATAAGAAGACATAGAGGAGGATAGGTAGATGTACCAGGAAAAACAGAAGGAGGCAGGAAAAGCAATTTGGAATGCAAAGGTACAAACAGAGGAGGAAACAGACCAGGTAGTAAAGAAAGGGGACAAAACATTTTTCGGATATGTAAGTGAAAAGAAAGACTAGGGGAGGGATACTAAGGCTTAGGAGGGAAGATGGGGAGTGTGTGAAGGGGGACCAGGAAAAAGCAGACATCCTGAACAAATACTTCTGGTCAGTGTTCACAGAGAAAGGGGAAGGGGAAGGTGAGGGAGCAAAGATAAGTGCCAAGAGCATCAAAGGAAGGGAGGTTGACACTAGTTAATTTACAAAGGAGAGAGTCCTGAAGAAACTCGCAAATCTGAAAGTGGAAAAGGCAATGGGGCGAGATGGGGTACATCTAAGGATATTGAGGTAGTTCAGACAGGTGCTAGCTGCACCTCTGACAGCCCTGTTCAACCATTCACTGGAGATGGGAGTGGTTCTGGAGGACTGGAGGGGGGCAGATGTAGTCCCACTTCACAAAAGTGGGAGCAGCGAGGAGGCTGATAATAACAGGCCAGTCAGCCTGACTTCAGTAGTGGGGAAATTAATTGTGTCCTCCCTGAAGGAAAGGAATGTGGAATATCTTGAATACAGTGACTTCCAAGACCTGAGGCAGCATGGATTCATTGGGTGGAGATTACGTCAAGCAAATCTGATATATTTCTTTGACTGGGTAACCAGAAAATTAGATCAGGGTGGAGTGGTGAATGTGGCCTACCTAGATTTCAGTAAGGTCTTTGACTCTATTGCACATAGGAGACTCATAAACAAGCTGGCCAGCCTTGGAGTGGGACCAAAGGTTGTAAACTTGGTAAACAATTGGTTATGGGACAGGAGATAGTGGGTGGTAGTAATCAGAGTTCACTCCAAGGAAGTGAGAGAGTGACCAGCGTGCTGCCATAGGAATCAGTGCTGGGACCAGTCCTCTCTAATGTCTTTATTGGTGACATTGCAGAGTGGCTAGAAGGGATGGTATGCCTTTTTGTGGATGACAATAAAATCTGTAATAAGGTAGACAGTGCGGGGGAGGGTGGAAAAGATGAATAGACATCTAAGAAAGCTAGAAGAGCAGTCAAGGGAGTGGCAGCTGAGTTTCAGTGTGAAGAAGTGCAAAATCATGCAGCTGGGGCACATAAATCCAGGGGTGGAGTACAAAATGGGGGGGTGTAGTATTAACGACCACCAGGCAGGAAAGAGTCCTCAGGATAATAATTTCTGATGAACTGAAGGTGCCCAGACAGTGTGACAAAGCAGTGGGGAGAGCTAGTGGGATGCTAGGATGCATAGGTAGGGGTATCACCATCAGAGAGATGTGGTGTTACTGCTATATAGATTACCGGTGAGACTTCACCTAGAGTTCTGTATCCAGTCCTGTAGATCACTCTTGGAAGGACATAGACAGAACAGAGGCGGTCCAGAGCAGGCAACTAAAATGGAGCGGGTCTGCATCAAAAGCCCTATGAGGACTGGCTAAAGGATCCAATATGTACACAATGGAGGAAAGAAGGGAGAGTAGGGCTATGATAGACACTTTCAAAAACCTCATGGGTATTAATAAGGTTCAATAGGGAAACATTTTTCAGAAAAAAAGATGATCAAGAAAAAGGGGATAAGCAATGAAGGTGGAGGGGGGCAGACTTGGAAGATGTACTTCTTTACAGAAAGAGTGGTGAATGCCTTTTCCCCTCCATGTATCCCCTGTGCCATCCGCTGCTCTTTACTGGACTTTGCTCCCCTCACCATCCGGGTGACTTTTCTAGATGCAAGATGGTACATTTCCTTATCCCTATCCCCTCTTGTTGTTTAATATTTTTTGCAAGCCACCTTCTTTTTTCTGACCGCTACCTGTACCTCACTGGACCACCAGCATGGTTTATGTGACCTTGCTCCCTTACGTTTCAACTTAGCGCAGAACCTGACTGCCTCATGAAGTCCTCATTTTATGACCTCCCATCTCCTTTCCACACTTGCCATTGATGTAATCCCCTTCAAGTGATCCTTGAGAATATTTCCCATGCCCACAAAGTCTGACCCCTGAAGTCCACTGCCAGTGTCCAAGATCTCCCCCCCTCCCCCCATGCTTATTTGAATCCAGACAGTATTGTGGTCGCTCCCAGTCAGGGGGTCCTCTACAACCAGGTCCCTTACCAGATCCCCTTCTGCCAGAAGCACGTCCAGGACATGTCCCTCCCTTGTGGGCTCCATCACATGCTGTGTTAAGAACACATCCTGGAAGCTGTCCAGCAGCCCCTGCTCCTTGGCCACTTTAGAGGACATGGTTCCCCAGTTTGTACCTGGCATATTAAGAACCCCCATCAACACCACTCCTTCCCCTTTTGGTCCACACTGGGCAATGATGTTGTCCAGCAAACCATCCAGTAGAACATCACTCATCCCGAGGGGCCTATATACTACACCCAGCTTGACCTTATCTCCTGCTGGGGATCGTAAGATGACCCATAAGGCCTCCACGTTTCCCTCTGCCTCGTCTACCCTAGCAATTTCTACGTCATCTCTAATGAACATAGCCACTCCACCCCCTCTGCCCTCCTTTCTATCCTTCCTAAGCATAGTGTACCCCCACATGTTTAGGTTGCAGTCATGGTTTTTGTTGGCCCATGTTTCCGTGACCGTCTCCACATCCACCCCCCCTTGAACAGCATGGCCTGGAACTCTGGCAACTTGTTTCCCAAGCTCCTGGCATTTACTAACACCAACCCCCACCCCTTATCAATGATCCCCTTTGTCGAACCCCACCCAGGTTTCTTATACTTCCATCCTCCCTCTGCTCCTCCTGAAACCTCCACACCAGTCTGTTTCCCCCCTTCCCCCCTTGGGTTTGAATGCTACTTCCCTCACCTGGAAGAGAAGGCTTCTGGTCAGTCTCTCCCTTATCCCTTCCCCCCTCACAAGTTTAAACCACATCTTTCTTGAATGTAGTCAGCCATCCACTGTTTAAGGACTTCCTTCCCTAATGGGGCAAGATGAAGCCTGTCCTTGGCATACAGTCCCTTATCCTCCCAAACTCCTTTCCAGTCCCCTAACACGCCCAACCCACTCTCTTCGCCCCACTTCCTGAGCCAGTCATTAACTTCTGTGAGCTTCATTTTTTTCTCCACTGAGGCCTTTGGTACTGGCAATATCTCTGAAAAGGAAATGTTGCATCCATTATCCCGACAGACTCTGGCAAGTTCTTGGAACCTTGCTTGGATTTCCAAAATGCTATTTCCCTCGAGATCGTTAGTTCCCAAATGCACCAGGAAATCTGGTTTCCCTCCACAATCCCTAACCAGTTCATACACCATGAACTTTGCTCTATGCACTGTCAGCCCAGAGATACTCACTACCTTCACCTGGCTATGGCATCTGCCCCCATGTTCCTCCCACTGGATACCCCTAATCATCGAGTCTCCCAATAACAGAACCTTAACACCGCCATCATCCTTATGGTTACCTCCACTATGCCCTCTCAGCCCCCCATCCCCCTTATTCGTGATCTCAATTCCATGGGAGTCTACCTGCCTTATTAGAGACCCCCTTGTCACCCTCCCCTTTCAGCCTCCCTCGTTATTTTGCCCACTTAACTCAGACCGCCTCGAATAGGTGTCCCCTTTAACCCTCTCTTATCCATACCATTTATCCTGGCCCTGATGGTTTCCCCTTCCCCCACACTGCCATCCTCCCCCCCTTGTAATAGTACCCCTGCCTCCAGAGGCTCTCTGTGGGTTCCCTTTAGCTAGGGACCATCCTTGGTACTGACCCCCATGCTGAAGGGGGGGCTCCTCTCCCACCTCCTTGTCTCCCCGTTTCTCTCCAGTCATGCGCTCCTCCCTCATGTCTGCAATATGTTGCATCTCCCCCATCTGCTTAACATTTATGTTTCTCCCTCTCCCTCTGGGACTATTTCTATCCTTTCCATTGCCGGTCTGTGATGCCCTATGGGTATCCGACTCCCCCCCGGCCTCTGTATCAGTTTCCTCATTTCCACCAACCCCTTCCTCCCCCTCTAGGTTGTTTAGTAGCTCAAATTTATTGTGACACTCTATGTCAGCCACCATCAAGTAACCTGAGTTTCCCCTGACTGCACCTCTAAACTGCCCCTCTTCTTCCCATCTTGCTCTGTTCACCTTAGGAGCTCCCTTCCCACAGTCTGCTGTTTTAGGCTTCCCCACAACAGCCCCTCCCTTCTCAATGTCTGCTCTACTAGGCTTCCCCACAACAGTCCCTCCTGACTCTTTCCCCTCCACTCTCTTTGTATTCGGAATGTTCACCCCGTACACTTTCCCCTTAGCGTCAACATCCCTATCTAAGGGTCCTCTGTCCCTAATATCCCCCATCCTGCTTGCTGTAACATAACGTCCTGTAATTTCAGAGTGTTGCCCCAGCCTCCCCTCAGTCCCACCCTTCTGCTGCCCATATCCACACCCCTTATCCTTGGACACCCCCCCAGCTTACACCTTAACCAATAAAACCTCACTCCTGATACAAGATAGCTGTCTACAGAGTGGGCAGCCTCCCTCTCTCCAGGCCCAACTGAGAATTATTGCCATCCCCCAGCCTGTGCAGCCTACAACCCTTCCGAAGATGCCTACCATGGTGTAATATGGCCACCCTGTTTATCTCCCTCTGTTTATAATGACACACCCCCTTTTCTCAGTCCCTTCCCCTTGAATACAGTTTCACTCTATACTGACTGCAGTTATTTACAAACTAAATTTCAATCCCACCAATAAAGTTCCCAAGTTTCACAAACACATACAGCATAGTGTGTGTCCAGTCCCACTAACAGTGTGTGTATGCAGACATCAGGTACCGTATGATGTCACAGGCCCACCAGTTCCTGTTGCTTCAAATTTCAGTCCCAAACAGAAATACACAGCCCTTCAATCCCAACCCCCAGTGGCTTTTCAGTATTTAAGAAAGCCTACAAAACAGGGTGGCTGGGAGGGCTCTTACCAACACCAGGCACATTTAAATTTCACTCTAATTATGACTGCCAAACAACTGTTCCCAAGCCTCAAAAGTTACAATATCACAGCCCAAGTAACAGTTCTAACTCAAAGTAGTAATTTTTAACACATAGAACTAATTTCACATACAAAACTATTCAAATATTTCAGTTAAAACAGAATACAACCACAGACATCTGTCCTTACCAGCCTCCTGTTTATGTGCTGGACTTCACCCAAAAACTAACATGCCGAAATCTGGCCAATGGAAAATCATGTACACAAATGCTCGCAGTCTGGGAAACAAGATCCCGGACCTGCAGGCAACAATGATAGAGGATAAACTGGACATAATAGCAATTAGCAAGACACGGTTCACCAGTAAACATACTTGGGAGACTTCAGTATCCGGCTATGTACTGTTCAGAAGAGACTGAGGTTCAAAAAGGGGGTAGAGTGCTCCTGTATGTCAATGAAAATATCAAAGCTACAGAAATTCAGAATACACAAAAGAGTTAGAAGAACTGTGGGTCACCTTGGAAACAGGAAATGGGACTGCCATATAAACTAGGGTTGTCTACAGGTCTCCAGACCAGGGGGAGGAAATAGACCTATTACTGCTAGAAGATATACAAAACATGACTGCTAAAGGGGAAGTTCTGATAATAGGAGACTTCAACATGCCAGATACAGATTGGTCAATACCAGCAGGAACATCTGCCAGAACTAGAAACATAGTGGATTTCCTGCAGGGGGAGGGCCTCAAACAACTGATAGAACAAACCATAAGAGACAGAGCTATCCTAGATCTAGTACTGACTAACGCAGAAAGGATCACAGCTCTCCAGGTAGAAGGTCACCTGGGCCAGTGACCATCACATGATATGGTTCAATTTAGCCACTAGAACTAAATCATCTAATTTCAAGGCAAAAATATGGGACTTCAGAGGAGCTGACTTTGATAAGATGGCCAACAGAGTTAAGCTAGCCCTAGCAAGAAGAAATACAGGTGAGGGGTACAGGCAAAGTGGGCAAGCACTAAGGATGCAGTACTTGAAGCAACATTGCATTGTATTAAAGAGAAAAGCAAGAGCAAAAGAAGAAGGAAACCACTTTGGTTCTCAAGAAAAGTATCAGAAAAGGTCAAAGCCAAAAGGCTGGCCTTCAGGAAATATAAGAAAACACAGTGGGATGAGGATAGGGAGGCATACTAAACTTCCCTAAGGAAAGCAAGGAAGGCAGTAAGGCAGGCAAAGGCCCAAACCAAGGAAACACTAGCATCAACAGAAAAAGAAGGTGACAAGACTTTCTATAGATGCATTAGTGAAAGGAGAAAGTCCAGAGGGGGTATTGCTAAGATCAAAGGGGATAAGGGGGAAGTGTGAGGAGGAGGGCCAAGGAAAAGCAACTATCCTAAATAGATACTTCTGCCCAGTATTTACTGAGGAAAATATAGGGCAAGACCCACAGCTTAGCACCATTGACTCAGAGGGGAGGAAGGTGTGCACTAGTCCCTTCACAAAAAAAAGGGTTCTACAAGAGCTAACTGAGCTCAAGGTAGACAAGGCAATGGGACCTGATGGCATACATCCCAGGGTAGTAAAGGAGCTAAGGGAGGAACTAGCAGAACCATTATCAGAACTGTTTAGTGAGTCTCTGAGCACAGGAGAGGACCCAGAAGACTTGAGAAGGGCTCATGGGATCCCACTCCACAAGAGTGGTAGCAGGAAGGAGGCAGGGATTTACAGACCAGTCAGTCTGACCTCAGTAGTGGGCAAGATTATGGAGGCACTCCTTAAGGAAAGGATAGTGCAACACCTGGAATCCATAGGAGCACAGCATCCAAGACAGCATGGGTTTACAACAGGAAGGTCCTCTTAAACTAATCTCATAAATTTCTTTGACTGCATAACCGGAGTGGTGGACCAAGGAGGAGCAGTTGATGTCACCTACCTTGATTTCAGCAAAGCTTTCCATACTGTTCCACATAGAAGATTGATTAATAAGCTGGGTAGGCTCAGGCTGGGTCAGACGTTGGTCAATTGGGTGGCAAACTGGTTGGCGGGCAGAAAACAGAGAGTGGTGGTAAAAGATATACAGTCAGAAGAGATGCAAGTCACAAGAGGGGTACCTCAGGAATCATTCCTGGGACCCGTCTTTTTCAATATCTTCATCAGTGACATTGCAGATGGACTGGAGGGTAAGGTTTATCTGTTTGCAGATGACACCAAGATCTGCAACAGAGTAGATGATCCAGATGGGGTGGGCAGAATGAGAAGAGATATGGATGAACTGGCAAAGTGGTCGGAAGACTGACAACTGGGGTTTAACACAAAGAAGTGCAAGATCATGCACATAGGGAAGAGAAACCCTGAAGCCACCTATAGGTTGGGAGAGGAGTTGCTGGCAATCACAAGGGAAGAAAGAGACATAAGCATCATCATCACAGATGACCTGAAATCATCCAAGCAGACCACTAAAGCAGAATGTAAGGCTAGAGGGATGTTAGGGTGTATTAGTAGGGGTATCACAAGTCATAAGAAGGAGGTAATAATCCCTCTTTACAAGACACTGGTTAGGCCCCATCTGGAGTACTGCATGAAGTACTGGAGGCCGCATCTGCACAAGGGCATTAACAAAATGGAGGCAGTCCAGAAAAGGGCAAACAAAATGGTGCAGGGACAGCATCAGAAAATGTATGAGGACAGATTAATGGAGCTCAATATGTATATCCTAGAGCAAAGGAGGGAGAGAGGACATATGATCAAAACATTCAGACATCTTAAGGGCTTTAACAAGGTGAAAGAGTCTAACATGTTTCAATATAAGAAAAATAGCAGGAAAAGAGGACATAGCATGAGATTAGAGGAATGCCCATTAAGGGGGAATGTGAGGAAGTTATTTTTCACAGAAAGGGTGGTGGATACATGGAATGGCTTACCTCAGGAAGTGGTGGATATGAATACAGTGCAAGATTTCAAGCAGGCATGGGACAGGCATAAAGGAGAAATAAAGATGAGTATGAACAGATAGGCCATTGACAGAGTACAGGCCTATGGAACATTCATAAGGTAGAAAAAATGTACAGACTGGGTGGGCCTTGCGGTCCTTACCTGCCATCAACTTTCATGTTTCTATGTTAAAATTTGACCAGTTTGTAGTCTGGGTTAAACAACATACAGTAGGTTAGATATTATTTTTCTTTCTGCAACATGGCTAACTCCACAAGTTAAGGACTGTTATTTGTACACCCCAGGTTTTCAGTTCTGCAGGTGTGATGGATCTACTAAACAAGGGGTGTGTGTGTGTGTGTGTGTATGTATGGTGGGGTTACATAAGGGTTACCTTTAGTATAATTAAACTGCAGATTTTACCTGATGATCCCAGCTGTGAATGTCTTGCACTTAACACTTGGAGAACACAAGAATGTGATTATTGCTACAACGTACCATCCTCCTATACCCACAAAACTGCGTCTGATCATTTTTAAAATGTATAAAAACTTAAAAGGAACATATTCAGATTCCATTAGCAAATTATTCCTAACACAACTTATAAATGATTAACTTGTACCAATTACACTGCTGGAACTAGTACCACAACTGACTGGTTACTAGTAACAAATGAGGAATGGACAAGAAAGGTACAAATTCTTCCAGATTCATTAAGTGACCACTCTTCAATAAAATGTACATGGACAAGTAAAATTCATAGGTCACCTTCCACTATACCTGCCCAGCAGATAGCTGAACAGGACAGCATAACCCAGGGGAAGAGGGTTGCAAAAAGGAAGAAAGAAACCCTTGCCCTGCACTGCCAGATGCTCTGTGCACTGATCACCTGAAGGTTCCAACTGGAGCCTGCTGCGAGTGAGGCCATGCCTGCTGGACCCCAGCAGACCAGTCAGAGGCTCTGCCTCTAAGTCTATTGTTTTCCAGGGATTTAAACTTCCACTGGCACTGCCAGACCCCAGTAGATCACTGAACAGGATGGCATAACCCAGGAGAAGAGGGTTGCAAAAGGAAGAAACCCTCCCCAACTCTGCCAGATACTCCATTCCAGTGGAGCTTGGAGTCAGCAGACTGCCAGAAGCTCCATTCCAGTGGAGCTTCAATTCACCTGAAGGCTCCAACTGAGAGCCAATCATGAGTGAGGCCACACTTCCAGGGCTCCGGTGGATCAATCAGGGGCTCTGGCCTACTTGCCTGTCCTCTTCCTGCTGCTATATAGAAAGTAGGCCACCAAACATCCCCCCATGCTAAGGACAAACACAACAAGGACAGCACACAGAGCATTCTGCCAACTGGAGTCATCCCAATAAGGCAGCCAGCAGCAGGTCACTTCATACCACGCTGCAACACTAGGTATGTACAGTTGTAAAATGGTGGAATAGGGTCCATCATCAGCAGGCAGTCAGGGAAGGAACAGGGAAGAAGGGAGTCTGCAAGTTAAAGTTGAAAGGTTGGGGTGGACGAGAAGCGGGAGAAGGTGAAACACCCTATCTAAGGAATGGGTACAAAAGGGGTTTTTGTTAAGAGAGAAAAAAATATAAAAATAGGGTTGAAGGGAGATGCTACCTAGAAACCTATCCAGGTCAGGATGTTAGACTAGGGGAGGTATCAGTGTTGGTGTCACAGTAGGTAAAGAAGAATGGAATAAAGGAGTGGTACTACTAGGTCCAAAGCAGCAATATATACTGGAGATAGTGTGATGCAACAATGGAAGGAACAATACTGTTTGGGTCATTATACTCAAAAGTGAAACCTAGTTTGGTACAGCGGGTAGTAATGAATAAGAACATCTTGGTTGGGTGGGGATAAAATAATGTACCTGCTGGTCGGTACAGAGGTAGAAGATCGTATGGGGAAAGTATTGTGTAAGAGCAATTATATACTGTAAATTATGCAAGATGGCATTAGTGACTAGATTAAACATTTGTGGGACATTAATCCTAATCCAGGACCTCCTAATCATTTGAAGAATTCTGACAAGCCCAATTCAAATTTGGGTAAAGTCTCAATGGACTTAACTACAAATTTATTGAAGCAAGATGACTATGTATAATCCATATAAATATTTGTAGCTTGTTGCCTTGCTGAAGAAAATTGACCACCTGAGGGAATGGACAATTAAATATGACCCAGATATCATTGTGATAATGGAGTATTGGTTAAATGGCAATATTACAGATGATTTGATTGCATTAGAGAGCTATGGGCTGTGGAGGAAGTCTAAGACCAAAAGTGGGTGTGGGGTTGGGGTGGATTGTTATTTATGCATCCAGTTTTCTAGATGTAACACAGATTGTAGAACAACAAAACTGTTGTAGTTCAAAGGTTCTTTCATTAGAACTCAAATTCTCTTGTAATAAACCTGTATTAATTTTGGGTATATATATCATCTGTCTAAATGTACCCTTGAAGTGTTTGATGTATTACAGGACTTCCTGGGGGGGGTATCTAACTAGACATGAAATTCTCCTAATTGGGGACATCAGCACAGACTGGAAAAGGGTGGATATCAGCCACAGTATTATATAGATGGATACTAACCTAGGGATGACCGAATTAATAAATGAAATCACTAGAGTTAATGTAAAACATCCAAATTCATCTACAATTCTGGATTTGATTTTTTCTACAATTCTGGAGAGGTATATGTCTACTGGGGTGCTTTCTGATTCTTTTTCAGATCACCAAATAATATATTATATAACAAATCAAAAAAGAACCAAAAATCTGGGAAAAATGTTTCAATATAGAACATTTAAGAAATCTTCCTATATAAATTTCATGCTAGAATTAGGCAAACATAATTGGGAAATATTGGAGTTGGTAGCCACAGTGAATGATGCATGGTCTTTATTTTATTGAAGAGTTTATGGTAATCTGTAATAATACACCCCAATAAAAACTAGGGAAGCTGTATCAAAAAATGCCCCTTGGTATAATACGAATCTCTTTAAATTGAAGAAGCAATGGGACAAATCCTGGAAAGTAGGTAAAACCACTAAGATAAATACAGACAGGATTAAGTATAAGCAATTAAGAAATAAATATACTATTGAATTTAGGAAAACTAGGCAACATTATTATAACAGAGAGTTAACAACCAATCTGACCGATAATCCTAGGGAATTCTGGAAAGTTATCAAAAAGGTAAAAGGTATACAAATAAGCGATTATCCTGAAAATTTTGAAATCAATAATATAAAAATCCCATTAAGCCCTCAGGTGCTAGATAGTTTCAATTACTATTTTGTTACAGTGAGTACAGCATCTTTGCCCAAAATCCCTATAAATAAAACCACTAACAAGAATGCAAAGTCCCATAAGGAAGAAGGATTTGAGTTTGACCTAATAGCACAAAGAGAGATCCAAGATGCACTACTTAAAATGAATGTTGGGAAATCCAGATGGTTAAATGATATACCAAATATTTTACTTAAGTATGTTGCCCCTATTATTTAATTTCGTCTGGCAAGTACAGTATCTTTAATATGTCACATTCTCATGAAGAAATTCCTGAAATGTGGAAAATTGCCAAAGTAATACCTATTTTAAAGTCTGGATCAAAACATAAATTAGAAAATGATAGGCCTATTTCATTGTTACCCATTGTTGCCATGATATTTGAAAAACTGGTAGCTAAACAGCTGCAGGATTTTCTGGAAAAGGGGAAGGTATTATTAATAAACACCAGTCAGGTTTTAGACCACTGCACGGTACCACGTCTGCCATATTAAAAGTAACAGGTGACATTACCAGGACTCTGGACAGGAGGATGTCAGTGGGGGCAATCTTTATTGATTTGTCTAAAGCATTTAACACCTTAAACTATTACATTCTCCTGTCTAGATTAAAAACCTTGGGTGTATCTACAAAGGTAATTAATTGGTTCCATGCATATTTGTTAAGAAGAAAACATTTGGTAACCATTAATGGCTGGATGTCTGGGATTAAGACTATTATCTCAGTAGTACTTCAAGGATCCATTTTGAGTCTCATTTTATTTAATCTGTATATGAATGGTCATAATTTGTCTCATTCAGGTATAGGGTGGCACCTGTATGTGGATGATACTATTATTTATGCAGACGGTTCGTCAATACAACAAATAGACGTCACTTTACAAGAAGCATTCGATGAGTTGCAGTACTTTTTTGGGGAAACCAACTTACATTAAACCACAAAAAAATGCAAGTTTTACTATTCTCTATGGAGAGCAGTGTGATGACCCTTGAGCCTTGTCTAAGGATAGGCACCTTGAATAAAATGGTCCTTGAACAGACCAAGAATTGCAAATATCTGGGGCTGTTTCTGGACAATGAATTTAAGTGGAACACCCATGTAGATTATATAAGAAAAAAGTGGGAAAATGCTTGGGAGAATTATATAGAATTAGACACTATATTTCTGTGAATGTAAGGAAACAGGTGGTTATGGCTTTGGTGGTACCCCAATTAGATTATGGGGATATAATTTATATGGTTGCAACATCATTACAGCTATCCAGGATAGATATCTTATTTAATAAATTGATATGGTTTACTTTTAATGCCCCAAGGAGGACCCACAGATGCTACTTATATAAATCACTGAACTGGTTATATCTGAATGACAGAAGACTATCTCACATTCTTAATTATATGGTTAAGTGCTTCAGGTGTGAGGTCCCTGAAAACATTTTGGAGGGATTGCAATTTCGAGAGATAAAAAGTTGGTTGTGCTCAACAGAGGGCATAGAATATGTCCTTCCAAGAGTGAGGACAGAATTAGGTAGATCACACTTTTTTTTACAGGGGTCCTCATGCCTAGAATGATTTACCATTTTTCCTTAGGTCAGTTAATAATGACATTCAGTTAGGAGAGCTCAAATCATTGTTTGCCCAAGAAGCAATAAGGAAAATTAGCAAAGACCCTCCCTGAAGGCCATTTCATTATATAGGGTATTTTAGGAATATTTGGATTATGTATGCTGAAGTGTTTACCCATGACATAGTTGTTTTGCGCACAACATGATGTATTTATGAATGTATTGTTACGTAATTATGTATATTAATAGTGTTTGTTGTATTATCTGATTTTGTAATTCTTTTACAATGCATTAAGGGCCTCACTGGAAATTAACTTGTCTCAGTCGAGTTGTACCTAATCACTGTTTCCTCGGATGAATAAAATCTTTTACTACTACTAGCTGGGCTAGGCTAGGGGAGGTATCAGTGCTGGTGCCACAGTAGGTAAAGAAGAAGGTAATAAAGGAAAGGGCACTAATCTTCAGGTATTAGCTGGGTATTCTGTAGCAAGGGGAAAGAGACCAAGTATTTACAGGATTAACAGAATAAAAAGTATGCTGGGAGTGGTGCAGTGCAGTGGTTGTTGGGCAGGAAGTTTCAGGGAGTCCTTCTGGAGACTGCAATGCTGTCCCATCTATGTGCACCTCTCTGGGGTGAGGGAGGACATTGATAGACTCTAAGCCATGTTTACTAGGATTCAGAGTGCCTCCTGCCCCATCCAGGGGTCACTAAGTCTGCCACCACAACCTCAAAGGATGCCAAGAAGGAGGAGTGACTGAACTACTGTGGGTTGGGAAGGGTGAGAATGATGGATCAGAGGCACATTCCCCATATAGTACCACCACACAGTTCCTATGCTGCATTAGTAAGGTGGGACTGTCCCAGTGAGGCGCCCATAAGAGTGGCCAAGGAGGATGTGGGGGTCCTCCATAGTGGACACCCCAAAGAGGAGGGGAGAGGACCCCAAAGGAGGAGGAGGAAGCAATTCCTGGTGGGGGACTCCATTGTGGGGATGGTATATTTGGGGATAGGAAGGGAGGGGGAGAGGGTGGCTAGGTGCCTACCCAGTGCCACAGCATGGAGGAATGGGAAGCGGATCCTGAGTATCACTTGGGCAACAGGATGGGAGTGAGAGCTGGATGTCATTGTCCACCTATGGACTAATGACATGGCTAGGGATGAGGCTAGGATAGAGCAGGAGGAGTTCAGGGAGTTGGGAAGGAGTCTTAGACAGGTAACACCCTAGTTGGCCTTTTCTGAGGTGCTACGGGTCTATGACACCAGGGATGATGGGGTACTCCATATCAGAAGCTTCAACTCATGGTTGAAGGAGTAGTGTAGAGAGGAGGGGTTTGGCTACATAGGAGACTGGAGTCCCACCTGGAGGGATAAGGGCCTATACAGGGGTGATGGCCTGCATCCATCCTGCAAGGGTACCACAGTCCTCAGTGAATGGTTTAAATGTTACATTGGTGAGCATCTACACTAGCCAAGAGGGTGGTAGAAGGAAGCAGGGAGACATAAACTGTTCCCCCACAAGCTGAAGAAGTCAGTTGGGAGAACCCTAAGGAAGAGAAATTCCCCAAGGGTACCAAACAACAACAACAAAAAAGTTAGAAATGAAGAGAGATAGGAATGAAAGCACAGAGGATAAGGGAAGACGACAAAAGGAGAAAATGGGAAGTTGACAGCAGGGTGGTAGAGGAATCTGAAAGGCCATGTGTGCAAATGCTCTAAGTCTGGGAAATAAAATCCAGGACCTACAGACCATTATGACAGATGCTGACCTGAACATTGTTGCCATTACTGAGTCATGGTATGATGAAAGCTATGACTGGGATATAGCCATTCCAGGCTATACTATGTTCAGGAAAGACAGGATGGGAAAGAAAGGGAAAGAGTGACTCTTTATGTGAGGGATATCATAGATACTTAGATACATAGATACTGATGGCCTTTGGCCCACCTAGTCTGCCGAACTGCACATGTAATTTTGCCTCTTCAAGCTTCTCTTAAACTGGGTTGTCCCCTTTCCCCAACTGCTAGGATCCCCCAATGCCTATTATGCATTCTTGAATCCCTTAATTGTTTCAGCCCCCACCATCTCCTCTGGCAGGGCGTTCCACTTGTCCACAACCATTTCCATGAAGAAATACTTCCTCACATTACCTTTGAATCTCCCTCCCTCCAATTTCATCCCATGACCCTTAGTCCTGGAACATCTCTTCCTATGAAAAACAGTGTTTTCCTGCACCTTGTTCCTCACCGTGAAGTTCTTGTATGTCTCTATCATATCCCACACTCTCCCTCCTCCCCTCCAGGGAGTACATATTCAAGTCCTTCAGCCTGCCCTTGAAGGACTTATGATGAAAACTCTGTACCATCTTGGTTGCCCTCTTCTGAACAGTCTGCACCCTGTCTATATCCTTACGTAGGTAAGGCATCCAGAACGGGACACTGTACTCCAGGTGTGGCCTCACTAATATCTTGTACAGTGGAATTATGACATCCATTTTACTGCTGGTGATGCCCCTGCCTATGCATCCAAGCATCGTATTAAGCTTTATCTGCCACCTTGTTGCACTGGCTCCCAACCTTTAGGTCATCAGAGATGATAACCCCTGGTTCCTTTTCCTGCTTGGAGAATGCTATATCCTCTCCCTCCCCCCAGCTGATATGTTCATCCAGGGTTTTTGTGTCTTGTGCATTTTTATGCAATTTTTTTGTTAAATCTCAACTGCCACACCCTTGAGCATTCCTCAAGCTTCTGCTGGTTCTCCTCATTCGATTCTCTCCCTCTGGTGTGCCCTCTGAGTTACAGTTGTGTATCATCAGCAAACAGGGAAATTCTCCCTTCTATGTTATCCATAATGCCACTGATAAAGATGTTGAAGATGACCAGACCCAGCACTGATCCCTGTGGCACTCCACTGGTCACCCTTCCCTCTGCAGAGTGACAGCCATTTACCACCACTCTCTGTGTCCTTCCATCCAGTCAATTGCCCACCCACTGCACCACTGTCCTACCCACACCCACATTGCCTAGCTTGTTTAACAGCCTCCTATAGGGCACAGTGTCAAAGGCCTTACTGAAGTCCAGATCGGCAATGTACACTGACCCCCCCAATCCACCTCCCTTGTCACCCAGTCAAAAAATTCAATGAGGTTAGTCTGGCACGACCTCCCCTATGTAAAAACATGCTGCCTTAGGTCCTATAGGCCACAAGGTGTTACACTAATCTGTCCTTCAGTAGTGTTTCCATAATCTTCCCCACTACTGAGGTGAGGTTGACCAGTCTGTAGTATCCTGCTTCCTCTCTGTTCCTGCTCTTGTATAAGGGGACTACATCAGCTGTTGTGCAGTCTTTGGGCACCTCACCTATTTCCAGTGATCAGCTAAACAGGCTTGCCAAAGGTTCAGCCACAACTTTTCTGAGCTCCCTCAGCACCCTGGGGTGCACCTTTTCCAAGCCCATAGTTTTATCGACTTTTACTCCTTCCAGTTCCTTTAGGGCCCTATCCCATGGAAAGGGATTTGTATCCATGTCTGTGCCCTTCTCCCCCTTTGTACTTCCTTCTGGCCCTCTACCCACCCCTTCTAATGTAAAGACTAAGCAGAAATATCTGTTCAGTATGTCTGCTTCACTGTTGTCATCCTGAACGCTACTCTCACCTTCACCCTTTAGCCTCACTATCCCTCCCTTTGCTTTCCTTTTTTCAGTTAAGTACCTGTAAAAGGTTTGGTCCCCTCTAACCACTGCTTTCAGAATGTGCTCTTCTGTCTGAGCTTTAGTTTCCCTTACTGCTCTCCCTGCTTCCCTTTGCTTCTCCTGGTACCTTTCCCTATCCCCTTCTGCCTGTGTCTTTTTGTATTGCTTGACTGCAGTCCTTTTGGCTTTCACGTTTTCTGCTACCTCCTTGGAATACCATAAGGACTTACTCTTCCTTTTTCCCTTGCTAACCTGATTAATTTATAATTGTGGTGCCGTTTCTATCCCTGTTTTAAATATTGCCCACTGTTCCTCCACCCCAAATTCCTTCCCCATTCCAACTAGTGCTTCTTCCAAGCATTTCCGCATTCTCCCAAAATCTGCCCTCCTAAAGTCTAGGATACATGTTTTATTGTGGCAGGGATCTGCCCATTCAGTTATTTCAAACCACAGTATCCAGTGTTCACTGTTCCCCAGGTGCTCCCCCACTGTGATCCCTGTCACACTGTCCCTGTTTGTGAGCACCATGTCCAGTACTGCCTCCTGCCATGTTGATCCAAAAGATACACTGCACTCCTAAATGCAAGACTGAGGCTGAATTCCAAGTTGTAAATGCAATAGGTTTTATTGGTATAATTCAACCAAATTTAAATCACCTCATGTGCGGAGTAAGCAACTCCTAGCAGACTGTTTCCACTGCTTTGACCAGGGTGGAAGGAAGAGGAAGACCAAACCCTGGTCGAAGTGCTGGGGACAGTCTGTAAGGAGTTGTTTACTCCTCACATGAGATGATTTGAATTTGCTTGAACCTTTACCAAAAAAACCTGTTGGATTTATCACTTGAAATTCAGCCTCTGTCTTACATTTAGGAGTGCAGCGTATCTTTTGGATTATCTTGTGAGCACTTGGGGCTAGCAACCCTTTCACTGTTCCTGACTTCAGAACAGCTAAGCACACAGTGAAATAGGATTGGATTTGCTCCTGTTGGGTTGGTCCCATGACCAATTGTTTAAGGAAGGCTCCCTGAAGTGAGTCCAGGATAAATCTACTCCTGGTTGCTGCTGCTGCTTGGAGGCTCCACTCCATGTCTGGCATGTTGAAGTCTCCAACCAGCACCACCTCTCCCTTGTCTGCCATTCTTTGGATGGCATGCATCAATTCTGTGTCTGTCTCTTCCACCTGGGTTGGTGGTCTGTAGCCTACTGCTGTGTGGATGGCTGCCCCATTTTTCTTTCGAGCTGGACTCACAGTATCTCCCCCCCTCCTTGTTCCCATTGGATCTCTGTGGCTTTAATGTTATCTTCTGCATACTGTATAGTGCCACTTTTCCCCCATTCCTGCCTTTCCTGTCTCTCCTGAATACATTATAGCCGGGTATGGCCATCTCCCATTCATGGCTATCACTACACCAGGTCTTTGTGATGGCCACAATGACCAGGAATGACTGTGCCATAGCTGCCTCCAGGTCATCAATCTTGTTGCTAATGCTTCTGGCATTGGCACACATAGTTCTCAATAATGTAACTTCCCTCCACTGTTTGGTTGTTCTACACTCCCCCCATTCATGGGTGATCTCTTTGCCTGGCCCACCCTGCCTTCTGCATTTCTGTTGTATTCTGTTTTCTGACTGTCTATCTATTCCTTGGGTACCTGGTTCCCTTCAATTCTTCCCTCCCTCCATCTTTTGCACTTTTCATTGCATAAAGGTGACTGAGATACAGGAACTACAGAGAGGGTGGAGGTACTGTGAGTCACCCCAGAAATGGTCATGGAGCCACAATTGGCACTGGGGGATCTATAAACCTCCAGCACAGGGGGAAGTTGGACAAGGTTCTGGTTGAAGCCATCCAAAAGATGGCAAATAAGGGAATGGTGCTGCTGGTAAGGGACTTCAATCTGCCAGATGTAGAGTGGAGTATCCAACCACAGCATCAGCTAGGAGCAGGGATATCCTGGACTTCCTAAAGGGGGTTTCCTCAGGCAACTAGAAAAAGATTCCACTCATTAGGGGGCAATACTGGACCTTGAACTCGAAGGGACAGTGTTGCAGATGTCACAGTTGGTGGCTGCCTGTGAACCAGTGATCAATGTACAATGTGGTTCAATATATGCACTGTGGCAGAATTGAGCCATCGAAAGGCAATGATCCTGGATTTCAGGATGGCCCATTTTAAAAAGATGGGGGAAATGCCTCAGGGAAGCTCTGGAGGGGGGAGGACTTGGTTGAAGTGGAGGAACAGTGGGCAAACCTGAAAGAGGGGATACTGAAGGCAAAAACCTCTGTGTCAGCCATGTAAGAAATGCAACAGGAAAAAGACACTGCTATGGTTCTAAAGGAGGTGATCGGGAAGGTAAGTACAAAAAAGTTAGCTTTCTGGTGGTATAAGAAGACATAGAGGAGGATAGGTAGGTGTACCAGGAAAAACAGAAGGAGGCAGGAAAAGCAATTTGGAATGCAAAGGCACAAACAGAGGAGGAAGCAGACCAGGTAGTAAAGAAAGGGGACAAAACATTTTTCGGATATATAAGTGAAAAGAAAGACTAGGAAAGGGATAGTAAGGCTTAAGAGGGAAGATGGGGTGTGTGTGTGAAGGGGGACCAGGAAAAAGCAGACATCCTGAACAAATACTTCTGGTCAGTGTTCACAGAGAAAGGGGAAGGGGAAGATGAGGGAGCAAAGATATGTGCCAAGAGCATCAAAGGAAGGGAGGTTGACACTAGTTAATTTACAAAGGAGAGAGTCCTGAAGAAACTCACATATCTGAAAGTGGAAAAGGCAATGGGGTAAGATGGGGTATATCTAAGGATATTGAGGTAGTTCAGACAGGTGCTAGCTGCACCTCTGACAGCCCTGTTCAACCATTCACTGGAGATGGGAGTGGTTCTTAAGGACTGGAGGAGGGCAGATGTAGTCCCACTTCACAAAAGTGGGAGCAGGGAGGAGGCTGATAATAACAGGCCAGTCAGCCTGACTTCAGTAGTGGGGAAATTAATTGTGTCCTCCCTGAAGTAAAGGAATGTGGAATATCTTGAATATAGTGACTTATAAGACCTGAGGCAGCATGGATTCATTGGGTAGAGATCACGTCAAACAAATCTGATATATTTCTTTGACTGGGTAACCAGAAAATTAGATCAGGGTGGAGTGGTGGATGTGGCCTACCTAGATTTCAGTAAGGTCTTTGACACTATTACATATAGGAGACTCATAAACAAGCTGGCCAGCCTAGGAGTGGGACCAAAGGTTGTAAACTGGGTAAACAATTGGTTATGGGACAGAAGATAGCTGGTGGTAGTAATCAGAGTTCACTCCAAGGAAGGGAGAGTGACCAGTGTGCTGCCATAAAAATCAGTGCTGGGACCAGTCCTCTCTAATGTCTTTATTGGTAACATTGCAGAGTGGCTAGAAGAGAAGGTATGCCTTTTTGTGGACGACAATAAAATCTGTAATAAGGTAGACAGTCTGGGGGGGTGGAAAAGATGAATAGACATCTAAGAAAGCTAGAAGAGCAGTCAAGGGAGTGGCAGCTGAGTTTCAGTGGGAAGAAGTGCAAAATCATGCAGCTGGGGCACATAAATCCTGGGGTGGAGTACAAAATGGGGGGGTGGTGTAGTATTAACAACCACCAGGCAGGAAAGAGTCCTCAGGATAATAATTTCTGATGACCTAAAGGTGGCAAGACAGTGTGACAAAGTAGTGGGGAGAGCTAGTGGGATGCTAGGATGCATAGGTAGGGGTATCACCAGCAGAGAGATGTGGTGTTACTGCTATATAGATTACCAGTGAGACTTCACCTAGAGTTCTGTATCCAGTCCTGTAGATCTCTCTTGGAAGGACATAGACAGAACAGAGGCGGTCCAGAGCAGGCAACTAAAATGGTGCCAGGTCTACATCAAAAGCCCTATGAGGATTGGCTAAAGGACCCAATATGTACACAATGGAGGAAAGAAAGGAGAGTAGGGCTATGATAGACACTTTCAAATACCTCATGGGTATTAATAAGGTTCAATAGGGAAACATTTTTCAGAAAAAAAGATGATCAAGAACAAGGGGATAAGCAATGAAGGTGGAGGGGGGCAGACTCGGGAGATGTACTTCTTTACAGAAAGAGTGGTGGATGCCTGGAATGGCCTCCCAGCTGAGTTGGTGAGGGCATAAATGGTAACAGGATTCAAGAAGGCATGGGTTAGGCATAAGGGAACCGTAGTGATAAGAAAAGGGGTGTAAAGATGGTGATCAAGTAGGGTCTGTGGTATCACAGTAGGTAGGGTAAATGGACAGACTAGGTGGGCCAAGCAGGCCTCATCTGCCATCAAATTCTGTGTTTATACATTTCTATTGTTAAGACCAGTGCCTTATCTAAACACAAAATAATTGACTTTAAAAGTACTTTAGGTCAGATAAAGTGGCCCTTCAACCACTGCATTTCTTATATTGATTTGGCTTTCAGCTTTTTTTTTTATCAGTGTTTATTAGAGTCTGTTATATTTTTCCTCCCTATAGAAATGATAAAATAAGTCATAACACATAAATGAATAACACCTGAATTACTGCAAATGATGAGTGAAAGAGACCATATATGGTATAAATCCAGAGATAGAAGAGACAATGGGGTTAGATTCACAAACAAATCGTAAAGTGCAGCACAAAAATTTGCATTGCTCTGTGATTGCCCAGGTGGTAAAAAATGCTATTCACAGATGGATAGTGTAGGGTGCTATCTGGGCTAAGTAGAGTCAGGGTAATCACATTATCTCTACCTCTAACCCCACTAGCACTGCCCCAACCTGCCTACCTCTAAATGTCCCCACACTGAATAGCGTTGGTCCGCTATTTGTTATTCACTAAAGCAGCCATGCAAATGAGTCCATTGGGCATGCAAGGCACTACTGGCAAACTGCATGCAAATAATGGGCACATTTACATTGGCTTCAATGGAGTTTTGTGTGCTCCCCCTCAAGGGGGACTGCCAATCCCATAGTGACACAAGAACCCCCTGGTAGTCTAGTGGTCCCCCTCCCATTCTCCGATAGCCATCCCTGATAAGAAAATCTCATTCCCTGGTAGTCTAGTGGTCCCTTCCCATTCTCCAATCACCATCCCCTAAATTAAAAAACTAATGTCCTGTCCAATGGTACAAGTACAGAAAAAGAGAGGCAGTGCTGGTGGTATTCCCTGCCTCACTGTGTCCTCCAAGCGACAGCCTGTCATCAAGCATGGAATCTCTCTTGTGGCTAGTTGCTCACCCCCCCTCACAATGACCTGTCCAAAGTGTATAACACATTCCAGTTGGTGTCTAGTGGTTGCCCCCAACATCCAGATCCCTTGTATCAGAACCTTCTCCAGTTCCCTGGTGATCTAATGGACCCCCACCCTGTCAGACATTGACTCCCCCACCCCACTTCCCCAAACCCGATCTCAGCTGGCAGCCAACACAACCCTCCTCTCACCTCTACAGCTGGCCACTGACTGAGCTCTCAATGAGTGTGTACTGTAACAGTATGCACACATTGAGAGTGCAGTCAGTTGCCAGTTGCGGAGGTGAGAGGAGGGTTCTGCTGGTTGCTGGCTAGAGATTGGGTTGGGGGGGAGTAGGGTAGGGGGCCAGTGTCTGACAGGGTGGGGAGTCCACTAGACCACCAGAGAACTGAGGAAAGGTCTGATTCAAGGGAACGGGATGTTGGGTGGGAACCACTGGACACATATTGGAATGTGTTAGGCTATAAGGTATGTTATACACTTTGGTCATGTCATAGGGCAGTGGAAAGATAGCTAGCCACCAGGGAGATTCTGTGCTTGATGGTGGGCTGGTGATTGGAGGACATGGTGGGGGGAATATCACTGGCACTACTTCTCTTTTTCTGTACTTGTATCATGAGACAGAACATTATTTTTTTGACCCACAGAATGGTGATCGGAGAACAGGGAGTGGAAGGGATCACTAGACTACCAGGGAAGGGGATTTTGTTATACAGGATGGCAATTAGAGAACAGAGAGGGGGGAAGGGACCCCTTGACTACCATGGAATGGGATTTTTTATTATATGCGGCCTGCAATCACACACCGGTCAGGGGGGAGGGCAATCTACATTACAGGGGGCACAATGTTGAGGGTGTGGGGGGCACTGCAGTATCTCTGGTAGCCACTGGGTTACATAAAATACTACCAGGTCTCGGTTGGCAGTATCTGCTCTATGTTGGGGACCTCTACAAATGGGTCTTGCATGGAGAAACTGGTTTGTGGATGGCACAATGCCATTATGCAGGTCCCCTCCCCCTAATTTGAATTGCAGCCCCCTGATCCCTTCGCTTCAGCGCAATCCCATTCTGATGGTGCAAACTGGGCTTTTGTGCATAACACTATGGCGCAAAACCCAGTTTGCACCATACAAATGGGGTTTGCACTGGGCAAAGCTTTGTGAATTTAGCCCAATTCATTTTTAATAAAGTTTAGAGAGTTAAGAAACCAGTGCAACAAACAATCAATCAATCAATCAATCAAAATCTTTATTTATTCAGGCGAACATCATTGAGCGTAGCTCATTTACAAGATGGACCTGAGTGGTCATACAAAGAAGGATACAAGTTTTTTACAAAGACATGAGAATAACATAACATTAGTACAATCAAATAAATAAGAGATATATACACAATTTACAGATATACAAGGCACAGTAACAATAACTTAACCTGTAAAAATGAAGAGGATAATCGATATAGAAGGGAAATAATCAAATAGTAGGGCTTCTATAGGCTTTTATATGAAATGTGATAACTGACTGGGTAGAAGAGTGAAACCAAACATAGTGGATTACAGAAGGGAGGGGTGTAGGTTGGGTGGGAGACTAGGCCTTATGGAAGTTAGATTAAACAAGTTAGATTACAGTATTAAAATCAAAGTTTTACTATGATAGGCAGTTTTCCTTTATTAGCAATACATGCTCCATTTATAACAATAAGGAACTCCAAGGTGTCAAGTGTAATACTTCCCCAAACACTGTTAATGAAGATGTGTAATGACTCAGAAAACATACTAAATTGATTTATTTACTATTTTACAAATGAAATAGAGATGCTAGCCTCTTCCCTCCTGCCTAGTGATCTCACAAGATTTTTTTCTATAGATTCAGACACAAAGAATACTAATCCTCAGTTTTATTTCAAGGTTATTAGTGAATATACTTTTTTGAAATATTTAGAAAAATCAAAAATTAAAACTTGTGTAGGTCCAGATGGATTGGATCTAAACCTTTTTAAAATTGCATCCCATGAATTAGTTGTCCCTTTAACAAAATGATTCAACTTCTCTCTCCTCTATAATGAAGTTCTGTCACCTTGAAAACATGCATTTGTTACACTAATTTTTTAAAAATGGAGATAGTCAAGAAATTTTGAACTACAGACCAATTTCTGTTCTCTCACCACTGTCCAAGGCCCTAGAAAGAATAATACATGATTTGATTATGGATTACTTGCAAAAATACAATATTCAGTCTGTTGAACAACAAGGTTTCAGAAAAACAAAATCACAGTACCATTACGGGTTTGGCACAATTCATAAATTTTATTCATGAAGCCTTGGATAGAGTGACCTAGTTGGCTCAATTTACATTGACTTATCCAAAGCATTTGATTTGGTCCAGCATTCAAACCTGATTGAGAAATGAGGTCAACTTGACTTCTGTATACCATTTGTATCATAGTTTACAGATTACCTGACTAACTGCATACAGCAGGTCAAAATACACAGTACATTGTCCACAAATCATCCTGTAACTTTAGATGTCCCTCAGGGATCATTTCTTGGCCCCCTGCTTTTTAGTCTGCTTTTGAACAATGTACCTAGTGCTGTTAAGGTTTCGAAGGTCCTGTTGTACAGAGACAACATGGTAATCTTTTCACAAAAGATTTGAATAATTTAGTGAACACACTGCAGTCTGATTTGTATGCTGTCCATAACTGTTATTTTTTTACAATAAACTATGTTTAAACTCAAAAAAGACAAAAGCTGTGCTTTTTCATTCTAGGAAACAGTCATGTTCACTACAATTTCTTCCTGTAAAAACTTTAGATGCAACTACCTTGCATCAAGTCGAAGAATATAAATACCTTGGCTTGATCCTGGACAGTTGTCTTAGTTATCACCATCATATTGAAAATCTAGTAAAAACTGATTTGGCATGCTGTGTAGAAATAGAACCAGCTGTAGATCTGATGCTGAAAAACTGACCACCTTGACACATATTTTGACATTGATAGACCATGGCTTGGTCATTTACTCTTCTGCCTGCAAAACATCCCTGCACAGAATTGAACTGCTTGTGAATAAAGCATACAGGTTTGGATCTGACCTTCCATTAGAGTACCATACATGCTTTTTATACAGTGTTTTGAACTGATAATCATTACAACACAGAATTAGTTAACAATTCAGATGCTGAGCATGGAAGATGGCAAATAGACATGTACCAAGTAAATTAAAACTTATGATGAAAAAAAAAAACAACTTTGTCAAATACAGAAAAAATTGGTCCATGAATGATTTATATTTTGTACTGCCGAGTTGCCAAAAAAATGTTGGAGAAGCATCTTTTTATTGTCAGAATCGTAGTTTCTGGTCTTTGTTACCTCAAAGCATCAGGACTCTGAAGAAAAAATCTTTTGCAACAATGTTAAGAATAATATTAATTCTATTGACATTTGCAAATGCTATATTTAATAATGTATTTATTGCTCGTAGGTACAACTATACGTTATTGTCTCTTATGTAATCTTGTTTGTACAACTTGACCATGGTTGCCTATGAAAATGGGAAATTTTGTCCATAGGCACTTAATTTAATAAACAAAATCTGAATTGTTCATTTCCATTCATCCCTAAATAGGATGGCTTATAATTCAAGCTTCTGTGGAATGAAGTAGAGTTGAGGTCTGCTGATGCAAACTGGATTCTTTTTGCTGGTGACTGGAAACCTTTTTTTTTAATATTATTCTTATTTATCCTCCTGCAGCCACTAACCTGCTATAATCCAGCCACCACTCCACTCCCCCCAAGCTACTTGGAGATACACACCAGCACACCAGCTGGCATATGCTGCCTTACCTTCAAGAGGGACTTCCCCTTAGTTCCCACACCAGACCAGGATCCAATACCAGCATGTGATGTGCTACTGCAGCCCTGCCGGGCTCAGAAGTAGCGGCCATCAATCTGCCATGGTAGTGCTGCCTTTTTCCTCCATTTACTCCCTGTTTGGAGTGCAGACGTGCAATGACATCAAGGCACAGCATGCCAACATCCACTGCACTCTGCCCCTACGCTACACTGACTCTAGCAGTGCCCTTGATTATCACTGGGGGCCACTGCAGAGCAGTAGAAACCCACAGTCCTCCCCAGGATAGGAGAGCAGTCCTCCAGATGCTTGATCCTATCCCCCCACCAACCCCTGACAACCTGGGCTCACGTCCGAACCCGGGTCACCAGCATGACATGAGGTGTGGCATCTGGTGCCTCAACCCTCAGTGCCACTGGGCCGGCCAACTGGAAGCCTCTTTAAAAAGAAAAATGGAAGCAGAAGATGGGATGGCTTAGGGTATTAGCAGCAGGTTAAGGAGCACCAGTTAGACTATTACCCAGGGTAGTAGTTTCTGAAAACTGTTGTCATCAGATGGCTTTTTCAAGGCCTACTGTATGCAAATAGGCCTACTCAATATGAATAAAGTGTTTTGGTCTCAGTCTATTTCCTCTTGGGCTGGTGTGTCCATCACAAAAATTCAAACAAAATTGGTACTAATTGGTACAGTTTGGGGCAGTATTATAAGAGAGTCCTAGAATTCCAAGGGCATGGAGTTTGAAATGTTTTCTCACCTGCAGTATTAGTGGAGATGCTATGAAGTTAAACTTCATCCATGAAGTGATAGTGAACTTCCCCGCTTCACAACTGGTGCCATTCTTGCACAGTGGGAACTCTGTGGAAAAAAACAAACCATGATGCTGTATTTCGCAGACACAAATTCCTTTGAAAGAGGCATTTCACAAAAATCTGTGCTTCACATCTTTTTCACAAAAATTATTTCTGAGAAGTGTCCACTTACTATCATGAAGAACTCTATGTACTGCAAAATTCTTCAAACATTCTCCCAAAAATGAAGTGCACATACTTTTGTACCTATAGTGTTAGGTGCTTGAGGAACATTGATGGGGTCATGAAGGGAAGTTGCACTGTGTCTGTCTTTTCTGTACCTGCCATGTGCATAAAAAGTATTGTTCAGGCTACAGTGCAATCAGTCTGGCACCTTTCACAAGCACTGTATTTATGCAAACATTAATAAAAGACATGATGGGACTCTGAATTAAATGATGAGGCCTTGCTAGTTTAATTGTCTTAGTGTTTACCCATAATTCCTCCTGTCTCTCACCATGATGATTGGAATGACCATGACTGGACTATTATTAAGGCCAGGAGAAAGGGCTAGTGATTGCTTCCACATCGTACACCAGTGCTGCATCTTGGTTGGCTGACAGGGATGTTCAAAGGCCTGGCCAGGTGTATCTTCATTCCTAGGGAACCAAGCACTTCACTCCCATAATGCATCTTGACTCCAACTGGCCTAACTGTAGGAATCTGGGACTTACTCCAAGGTGAGAGTGCAATATGCTACCAACATGCCACTTGGTTGGCAAACCTTGCTTCTATTGTACTTTATCACAACTGTTGACAACGTCCCGCTTTTTCTTACACCTTAAAATTAATCATAAGTTAACATTGTTTTAAGGGTCTGCATATTAGTCTAGTGGCAGTGCAAGTGACCTGGGTTAGGAAGTAGACTTCATGCACACTTAGTAGTTGGCCAGGCAAAAAGATAGTGCTGCCGACAGCAGCGCTTCCCAGACTGGGAAAGGGATAACTGCATTCCAGATCTATACTGACTCCTGTGGCGACCAGGGAGTGTGGTCCTCTCAGGAAATCTGCTGTGATGTCTGAGGCCTTCACCTTGGCTTAGTAGCACCATTAAGCTGATGAAAGGAATCAGGCAGAAATCATGGAGCAAAAGCCTGACTTTCAGCCACATGACCCCTGTGTACTCAGGCTCCACACCATGCAGCACAGCCACTGGTCAGGATCCTTCATAGATCCCTATGTGGAAAGATACTCCCCTTCGGAGGCCTGATGCCAAGTTTGAACTGTTGAAGACTGAAGCAGCTGGATTAGTGAAGGACAAAGCAGAGCAGTTGCAGTGGTCCTGTTAGTGTCTGATATAGGGCAGTGGGCAAAAAACCCTACACGTATAAAAATATTATTTTATGAAAAATGTGCAGATAAAGTTTATAACATTAATAGAATGATTTAATCCAGTGGTACACCAGCAGTGCTCTGTTCTATCATCTATTGAAACATAAGCTCAGGGCTATACTAAGTGAGTGTCAATACTTCAGCTGATTGGGGCTGAGCATGTCATTGAGGTGATGAATGCAGTACTGTGGAGAGGGGCCATGGGCCACACAGTGCATGTACACTTCTTGCTAGACAGCCATGCTATGACATTGGCATCAGCTACAAAGATAGCTATTTGCCAATTCTACAGGCTGGAGAAATATCAATGCTAGTGGCCCCTGAGAAATAACAGAGAAGCAAATAGAACATGAGGTAAAAAATATATTTGTCCATGCTCCATTTGTATTTAAGCAGAACTGCACTGAACCTGTAAATTATTTTTTTCATTTAGAGGCTGAATATCATATACTGGTTCTCATTCTGTTATTGTACCCTTTTTACTGGCTTTTTAGTAAACATAGTAAGTGTCTCTGATTCACACACTGTTGGTAAGAGTAATTTTAGAACTAAATAATGCATTTTGTGTTCCTTTCAGCCACAGAGTTCTTTTGTAGAGTACTGATGACTTGTGATAACAATGGAAGAGCTGAGCAAGGATATGAACTACTGTTCACCACACTGTTCTAAACTGATCCTTACCAGCAGTGTGTGAATCAGAAACACCCACTATGTGTTTACTGAAGGCCCGTAAAGATGGATCAACAACAGCAGGGGAGCCAAATATGAAAATCTACTTTTACAGTAAACATAGGCTTACAGGTTAACTGTAGTTCTCCTTTAATATTGTCCTAATGTAGTGGACAAATATCAAATCCAGTTGTTGAAAACGTCATAAAAAATGACCATATATACTAATACTGTAAATACAAAAATCCATGTATTCAGCTTTTCAGTGACTGAATTTATTGTGTGGGCCATATGCATGAAGGGCACATGGCCTTACACTTCATGATACGTAACACAGAGGTCTGGGATATGGGCATCCTGGGGTGTCCAACGGACAACCATGGATGCATCAATGTGCTTCCCCCACTGCACTGCCCCACCTGTAGCCATCCATGCCTGTGCCTGCACAACTGTGCAGCCAGTAAGGACAGGTGGTCTGGAGTTGGCACACCAGTGTGGGATGAGGACAGCATAGCATGGACATGCTTTCCCAGTCCTACACTGGCATGCCTACTCCAGACCCACCTGTCCCTTCTAGCATGCCAGTGTAGGCACATCAGCATAGGACCAGGAGAATGTGGCATGCACAATGTCATTTATTTATTTAGTTAGTTTTTGTTTATTAAGTAATTGCACTAGACAACAACAAATTGCCAATATTCATTTAGAAGAAGAATTTCATGCATTAGTTCTCATTCTATTATTGTCTCCTCTTTACTGGCTTTTTAGTAACACAGGAAGTGTTTCTGATTCACACACTGTTGTTAAGAGCCATTTTAGAACTGAATAATGCTGTTTGTGTTCCTTTTAGCTACAGAGTTCTTTTGTACAACACTGATGACTTGTGACAACAATGGAATGGCTGAGTAAGGACACGAGCTACTGTTTACCATACAATAATGGATGTGCAGCCCCCGCTGCTAATCAATTGCACACATGCCACCAAGCAGTTATGGACCTCAGTCCTCCTCCATGCTACAGAGGGCAAGAGAGCAAATGCTGGGAGCGGGGTGCCAGTGGTAAGTTACCAGTTAGTTGCTGGTATGTGTTGGTGACATGGCAGTCCCTACATGGATTGCCCTATCCCATGATACTTCTGCTGCAGAGCTGTCCATGTCTTGCAGGTGCCAATTTGGTGGCACACAGTTGCACAGCCCTGTATGCATCCTTACTGGCCCATATTAGGCACCATAATGAATAGGTCCCTATACAGTATTTGTATACATAATGTAGTTAACTGTTTGTTGCTTTGTACATTATTTGTTGATTTGCTTATTGCTTCTTTGTACTTAATGTATCAGGATAGTGCCTGATAGTAGGCCCTTTTGTTCTAGTGCACTCAGCTGGTGAACAAAAACATAGATAGATAGATAGATAGATAGATAGATAGATAGATAGATAGATAGATAGATAGATAGATAGATCGATCGATCGATAGATAAACTAAATAAATGAATAATTACATTCATGGTCCATTTCATCTATCAAGCTCAAAACAAATATAATTCAGGACTTAAAAGCCAGATAATAAGTTTCTAGTTATTTAATAATAAGACATTCCTTGGCCTAAAGTAAAATAAATGAGATATAATTACCAGTCTTCGTTTTTTCCCATAGGGAAACCCGGTTGTAATTTTGCTGTTATAACCAGCTGGTTATAACAGCAAACATGCGCTGGGTTTCCCTGGGTCTGCGCATGGGCCAGCCACAGTATTTCCCTTCCTTGACATCGGACACCTTTTCTTACTGCTCAACACTTCATGGTCAGTAGGGCTCGACGGTAAGTACATTTAAAAAAAAAAACAATAACTGGGCTACAAAAATGCTTTCTGACAGGGCTGCTTTTTGAGAAAAAAATGAAACATTCCTTCCCCACTCCCGACCACATACTTAGTACCCAAACCTTTCTCCTACTAGCCTAGCACATCCCTTCTCCCCCTCTGTATTGGACAATATCCCTTGGATTGCTCCCCTCCTGCCCCTCAGTTGTTGACCAGTTACCCAACTGGGTAACAGAAAAGAGTATGCTTGTCTTTTGTAAAACTTTATGTTATAACCATGTTAGACTATTGTGTAATTATTGTACCCTAAGTCTTGTATCTCTTGCTTGTAAATTTACTGCCTACTGTCTGTAACTTTTTTTTGGACGCGGAGCCTTTGCAAAAGGGTCTCAACTCAAAGGGTTGTAATTCCTAAATTTAAATAAATAAATAAAATTTACTGGCCTGGGGCTCTACAGTGGATGTCTATTTATTTTATATAATTGCTGCGGTGAAAAAATGATCTCCAGCAATTATATAAAATAAAGGCTGGGTAGGAGTGTGAAACTCAAATTTTACACACACCCCTCAGTGTGGGATGCCTTTATAAACCCCTCTTGCTTCATTCTCATTGGCATTCCACACCTCAGGGTGTGTGTCAAACTCTCATTATAACTCCCTACATAGGCATTACTCTCTATAACATGGCTTGGTGTAAATAGAGTAAGATGAAGCAAAATTAACCAGGGTGCTCTTTGAGCATGTTAAAACACTGAGATCTGTGTAAGTCAGAGCAAACATTTTGGTTGCTGTCATAATATTTTTAATAAGTATTTGTTTTTAAATTTTAAGAGAGTGGCATTAATGCATGCTATATAGTTATTACAAACTAATTGTTAAAATAATGTTAGGGCTAGTGGAGAAAACATAAAAAGTCAGGAAATCCACATTTAGTTTTTTTAAGTTGATAATCCTATCTGCACCTGTTTTGGCAAATCCTGCAGCATTGCTTTACCAAACTACATGTTACTAAACTATGGAACTATTACCTTGCTTACAGAGAATTGATACAGTAGCTATGGTATTCATTGGTCCAGATTAGGGTCCCCTAAATGTTTGCTCCAAAAGCAAATTAGAGCCTGAAGCAAACCATAGGTCTATTGGAACCTGCTAGGGCACTTTGCAAGTGCTAATGGCATGTTCCAATATACCAGTCAGACACTAACTAGACTGCGGTTGCAAACACCAGCCTCCTACTGGCCACAGGAGCTATGGGCATTGTGATCACATTCAGGCTGTTTGGCCACACTAATGACATTTGCTCCTCTGTCGCAATCTGCCATACCAGTACCTTAAGATGCAAATGACCTCATAGCACTAATAAGGCACTATGGGGTCTTTTGTATCTCATTATGACCTCATAACAGTCCAGGAACAAACAGAGTGTGTGACCCCCCACAGTGCATGTCAGGGCTGCCTGTACTGCTGTAGTGCTCCCCCTATCGCTGAATACCCTGTCAATGTGATTGCTATATATCCCTGGGGCTCGATTCTCAAACCTTAAATTGACACAAGGTGCCTGCATCAAACAAAAATGATGCAAGTGGCACCTTGCATCAAAAAGTGCACCCTGAGCTATTCTCAAAAGCAGCCTGCATCAAACGCAGGCTGCATTCACCAAAGGGGGCTCATGCCAGCCTTGCGCCATAAAATGGGCTGTGGCATGGTGCTATGAAGCTTGCAGCAGAAGCAGGCTGCCATTTCCCCTAAATTGTTATGCTCATATCCCTCTCAGAGTGCAAAGGTCTAAGTACCCATCGGAACTTAGAAATCATCTGGGGGGGTGCTAATGTGCTGCCCTGATCTCCTATTATAATAATAAAAAATCCCTGGTAGTCTAGTGTCCCCCCCAAGCCCTGATCCCCCATTATAAAAATAAAAATATCCCTGGTGGGCTAGTTGATATCTCCCACCCGATCCCCCCATTAAATGAAATTCTGAAATTCATGGTGGTCTAGTAGACCCCACAGTGCCCTACCACCCTGCTCCCCCCATCCTGTAACTGAGCCAGCGAGTGGCATAGCCCACTGCTCACCACCACCAGCAGCCACTGACTGAGCTCTGAATGAGTGCATACTGTATATAGAACACGCTCAATGATTGACAACAGCTGTCAATCACTGAGTGTGTACTCTATGCAGTATGCACTCATTCAGAGCTCACTTGGTGACTGGCCATGGTGGTGAGTGGTATGCTTTGCCAGTCGCCAGCTCAGTTATGGGATGGAAGAGAGAGGTGGTAGGGCACTGAGAGGTGGGGGGTCCACTAGACCACCAGGAATTTCAGAATTTCTCTTAACGGGGGATCGGGACTGGAGTGGTCCACTAGACCACCATGGATATTTTAATTTTTATAATGGGAGATCAGGACTTGGGGGGCCACTAGAGTACCAGGGATTTGCAATTATTATGATAGGAGATTGGGACTTAGGATAGCAATAGACCACCAGGGACTGCTCAGGGACATTACCACACATCCACCCACAGATTGCAGTAACCTGTCTAGGTGTGTCCTCTGTCTGCTGCACCACTACAGTTGCTGCAAGCTGTGCGACTTTACTGCCGGGACCCTTCCCGATAGAGAATCAGGCACAGGGTCCATTGCACACTGGTGAATGGCACAAGCTGCCTTTGGTGTGGCTTGCACCGGGTTTTGAGAATTGAACCCCTGGTGTTTAGTGGTCCCACCACTCCCCAACCTCTGACCATGCATATCCTACATATTCCCTGGTGTCCAGTTGTCTCCCCACCCCCAAAACCCCCAGTCGTGTATATCCTATGAATTCCCTAGTACCCACTGGTCCCACCCACAGGTTTGAACCCCCAACCCACCCACCTTTCCCCCCTGTGCTGCCCACCTATAGGTCTGACCTGTCAACCCCATTGCACCACCTCCACATGGCAACCAGCATAGACCCTATGCTCACCTCCACAGCCTTCCACCAGCTGACAGTCTGTGATTGTGTACCTCCTGTAAACAGCTGTTTAAAGGAGATGTGCAATCACAAATTGTCAGTCTGCAGCCAGCTGTGAAGGTGAGTGGCAGGCTTGTACCAGTCACCATGAAGGAGTATGTTGGACATATAGGGGGCAACACTGAGGACAGGGTGGGTCAGTCATGGGGGTTCAAACCTGTGAAAGAGGGACCTCTGGACATCAGCAAATGTACGATATGCATGGCTAAGGGTTCCGATGGGAGACCACTAGCCACCAGGGAAATAGGGTACTTGGGGGGGCCACTGGACACCAGGGTATCTTTTTGATATGCAAAACTGGCATTTTGTAGTGGGTGGGACCACTTGCCACCAGGAAAATGTGTTGGACTTACCAGCATGGTATTTGGAGGAGTGAGAGGACCTCTAGCAAACAGAGTATTTGTGGTAACATCCTGGTGGGGTGTTCAGGGGGTGCAGTTATAGAGTTTACAGTCCATAAGACCTGGTTTGGGGAAGCAGTAAATAGTGCATCATTAATGGCTGCTTACTACCTCTCCAAACCTTTCAGCATGCTGGTGTGCATATATGCAAGATGTTATCAGCTGCTCTGCATAGGTGTACTGGCGTGATATAGGGCCAATCACTAACAGGTTATCCACTTGCTAACTATGCAATCTAATATGATATTTCCTGATCTTTCCTCATTTTGGGGATACAAAGGGGTGTTAGAGAGTCACTAACTTGTTTAGTGGTTGCTAATGCCCTTCCAATATGGTGGCCAGTTTGGGTTATTGACAAAATAATCTATAGGGATGGGACACTGTCTTAGTTCAGAAGGTACAGATCATTGGGGTAGCAGAAATGAATTGAGGACCCAGCAGGAGAGGGGGAAGGGACTGTTATATTTTTCTAAGGTACCCACAATTGGGAGAAGGAGCAGAAGGGTCAGGAGTGGGGAGTAGGAAGTGACTGGGTACCCAGCAGGAACGGGGATGGTGTGTTACAGTAGTTTTTTTGGAGGGAGAGTTTGTTTGCTAGATCCAGGGACGGGCTTCCAGTGTAGACAGACTTTTTGTGTGTGGTGATAGTGGTGGGGGTTATTAAAAAAATGTTGGGGGCAGTTCCCTTTGTAAATACAGAGGGAGTTGCACAATCAAGCAGACTAGGTAGACTGTAAGGCCTTTATCTGCTGGCATGTTCATATGTTCATATGCTATGTCTATGTGTCGGTATACTTAGTAACACACTGTTAGTGAATATGCCATTAAAGGGGAACATCCATGTTAGGAAGTATCACATCTATGTTGGTGATTGACACTGACTTGTACTTTGTGTAGAGTAAAACTTGCTTTACTTTCAGCTGTTCTTGAAAATGTACTCTAATCTGGGTGATCAAACTGCTGTACCCCCACCCTGATATTATGATAATGCAACCATTTTGGTAGCATTCCAGAATTCCCTCCACTGATGTCAGTGGTATGGGTCAGCCATGAGAGATTCAATCCCTCAAATGGATTTAGGAACTATTTATAATAACTCTGATTCACTGGCTACTGTTCTCTGTCCACAACTGAGGCTAAGTGCAGATTGCACTGAATGTTAATTTCCTCCTTTAAAAAGCAAATCTGTATACTTACAATTGATTAGTCTCTATATAATTAGCTAGTTCTGAAGTGCAAACTCATAAACTGTAAGAATATTACACATAGAAACATAGAAACATAGAAAATGCAGGCTGAAAAGACCATTGGTCCATCCAGTCTGCCATGTTTTACGCTATCGTACCCCAGAACTTATTGCCCAGTCCACTTATTGACATTGCCTCCTCCTCCTTACCCTACTGCTTCCCTCTGTGTAACTATCACACCTTTTATATAGTCCCAGCTGTGTTTGAAACCATTAATAGTTCTTGCACCAACCACCTCTGCTCAGGAATTAAATTGGACAGCAGCCCACAGAAACCTAGTTCCACCACCTCCTAAAACATTGTATGACAGTTCCAGCACCTCTACAATCTTTTTCCATTGACAACTATAGGAGAGTTCCTCCACCTAAATATAACAGTTCCAACACCTAGAAATGTAGGTGTGAGATTCCCCCCACCTTAACATTTCCAGTTTAACACTGCCTCTGCTGTTAGGCTAAAAGAATGTTAAATGATGAGTTCCAATATCACTGCTCCCACATGCTCTAACTGACATCAAAAGTGAATGTAAAATGGAATAGATGGTCAGCAGCACCAGAGCAGGTACAGGTGTAGTGTAACTAACAAAAATGATACAATATACAAAAAGGGCACATATCAGACTGTGACTGTATCTTGGGGTTATGGAGACAAATGTAAACCACTGTTTAATGGTTTGTAATAACTGGCTTGCCTTTTTTCCTATAGAAGCAGCAAGTTATAATTCACCATTATAACCCACAGGTCATAATGATGAGCATGCACCACCTGCTCCTTCTGCTGCCTTGTGCTGCACCTCAGCATGTATGAAGTAGTTAAAAGTGGCCACAAAACAACTGTAGTAACCTCAGCCACAAGTGTAAAAGTAGCGCAACTAAAAACGGCATTTTTTGTAAAAACAAAATTGTCATAGATGTCCTCACAGCTTTTAAACAAGGGCAACCCAAAGGAAAAAAAACCTCCAAGGAAATGTCACGTCACCAGAATAATTAGTATATCTCCGAGGCAACCCGAAATTCAAGTTGCCTCGGAGATATGCTAATTATACTGGTGAGGTGACTCGAAAGAAAAAAAAACTTTTCAAAACTGTAAAAAATGGACTATTGAAGAGAGTTTTTGAACACAAAAGTGTAACGCTCTTTCAAGATACATTAACTTTGACTGTGCTTTCTAAAAAATAACTTTCCAACTTGAACTGCGTTGCCATCTGCCATGATTACTTGAAACAATATGCAGTTGAAACCAAGAACGTTGAAGTATTTTAAAAATGGCATTTTACTGCCTTAATTCTGCCACTATTCATTTAAACAGTTCAGTCAGTTTGTCAAGTATACAAACTTTGCTATGTTCTGTTCAATAAATTTCTTCTTGCAACCCAGTGGAACACTATTTTTTTTCTCCACGAGGTGAAAAAAGGCAAGCCAGCAATTACATATAACAATGCATGGGGGTGAGTGCATAAATGAGAAATTAATGCCTACCCTCGGTGTGGGATGCTTTAATAAACCCCTCAGGCTTCACCCTCTGGCTTTATGTAGCATCCCACACCTTGGGTGGACATTAATTTGTCATTATGCATCACCTCCATGCATTATTATGTATATAATTAATGGTCTCCGTTTTCTCCCATTGCCAAAACAAGTGTAGAAATGCGTAACACCTGAGTAGTGTTACGGCATTCACGCCGCCTTTGAACAACAAAGCCCGAGACTAAACATAGCTCAACGTTAAATTGTCTGTCACCGGAGTTTACTGTCCCTGCTTCCGAATAGTACTGATTAGAAAATTTACTTCTGCATTACCTCCATCCCCAACACACTCTTGTGCTTCTAGGCTCACTGCAAACTGAGGTAATGCAGAGAAGTAAGTGTTTTCTCGTCAGTACTTTTTGTGGAAACAGGATAGTTGAAAGCTCACGCCTGTTTATTTAAAAACGGAGCCCTTCAATTATATAAATAAATATGGAGAAGTAAAAACCTGATCTAACACTTCTTGTTGTTGATGGCACTCATAAACCCTCGGCCGCCTTGGGGTTTATGTAAAGCCATCCAACAACTCGGTGTGTGTTAAATTCTCGGAACACACTTCTCCCCATACTTTATCCTATATATAATAGTTCATAATGGTGTATAAATGTCACTAGATTACCTCAATACCGTTATGACTATATTATGCCTACTAGCAGAAGGTGTACTACAGGTCTCTGAATGGGTGCGAGACCAGGGGGTGATATTAGATGCGGGGCTGACTCTTCAGTCCCAGGTGTCAGTAGTGGTTAAGTCATCTTTCTACCATCTAAGAAACATTGCTAGGATCAAGCACCTTGTTCCATCCAGTGATCTGCCAACCTTAATCCATGCCTTTGTGACCTCGTGCCTAGACTACTGCAACTTGCTTTACTTTGGGCTTCCAGGGGTTGATATCTACCACCTGCAGCTGGTGCAGAATTCCGCAGCATGGGTGTTGATGGGTACTCCTAGATCTGCTCACGTTACACCGGTGTTGCAGGAACTGCACTGGCTACCAGTTCAGTGGCGGATCACCTTGAAAGCTGGTTTAGTGACTTTTAAAGCCCTGCATGATCTGGGCCCTGATTACCTGAAAGAACTCCTGATCCCTTACCACCCTGTGAGACTGCTCCGCTCAGCCAACGAGAGGTTGCTAGAGATTCCAAGGGTGACTTTAAAATCTACTGGGGCCCGTGCTTTTATATTTGTGGCCCCTTCCCTTTGGAATTCTCTACCGGGTTGGATTAGGGAGTGCACGACTGTGGGGAGTTTTAAACTGGCTTTGAAATCTTTCCTTTGGGAAAAAGCTTATGGTTGCACTGTCGACTGATTTGATTTTGTTTGGTTTTATGATGTTGATCTTTGTATTTTTATCTTATTGTACTGCACCTTGATTTTTGAAAGGCGCCTAATAAATAAAGGATTATTATTATTGGTAGTAGTATTTTATTTCTTATATATTTGTGATATATTGTATGTGAATGGTCCCTGAAATGGGTATTATCTCTACATGAATCCTTAGTATAAAGATGTTTTGGCAAAACTAATTTATGAAATCAAGCCAGCATGAGATTGCAGTATCAGTCATTGCCCTACCAACAAAGGAGACCCATGTTTTGAATTTAACTTGGGGCTCCAACATTTACCCAGTGGAATGAGCATAGATCTTGGAACACAAGGAGATGCCAACTACCCAGCACTAGTGTTGAGCGAAACTGTAATATTTTGCCGAGCGAAAAATTTTACATAATTAACTCATTATGCAAAATATTTCACTTAGTGAAATGTAAAATTTTGCCAGCAGTTGTGAGTGAAATTTTGCCCCCAAAGCCAGTGAAATTTCACTCATTGGTGAAATTTTGCAGCTAGGGGGTGAAATGTTGCCACCCGCGGTGAAATTTCGCCACCACTGCGAGAGTAATTTTGCCTCCCGTGGTGAAATTGTGTTCAAACTTCTCCCTGGTGTCTAGTGGCCCCCCCAGCCATCACTGGCCATAAACATTAATAAGCACTCCCCCCACCAAAGTTACCCTACCACCTCCATTGTTTGGTTTAAAAATATATATATACCCTTCACTCTCCGGTGTCTAGTGGACCCCACACCTCCATCCCATATGCAGCATCTACCAGCTCCCCAGTCCTCGATCAGGTTAGCCGGCAAGCCCCTCCACTTGCCTCCATAGCCAGCAGCCCTACTGAGTGCCACTGAGTAGCTTAAATGAATGAATGAGTGGTATGCACTCATTCATTCATTCAAGTGCTCAGTGCTGCTCAGTCGGGCTGCTGACCATGGAGATAAGTGGAGGGCTGTGCCTGTGGGTCCGATTGGGGTACTGGGGAGCTGGTGGGTGCTGCTATATACTGATGGGGTGGGGGTCCCACTAGACACCAGACAGTGAAGGGATATTTTTTTTTAAAATAAAACAACGGAGGCAGCAGGGTAACTCTGGGGGGGAGGCTTAATAATGTTTATGGCCAGTGATGGCTGGGGGGACCACTAGACACCAGAGACTGGAGGAGGTATGTGATTTTTTTTTTAAATAAAACAAGGGGGGTGCAGAGCAACTTCTGTGTGGGGGTCAATTTATGTTTTGGCCAGTGGCAACGGGTAAAATTGAAAAATTTTGCCCCAATTTCATGAAACATTTCTCCCAATGAAACTGCCAATTTCGCAGCAATTTCACTGGCGAAATTTTGTTTTGCTGTGTCTCTACCCAGCACCCAGAACATGAGCAGCTCATACTGTCCAATCCAAGAGGATCAGCATTGGTGTTGGTAGTAGATGCAGTTGATTGTCATGTTCTCACACATGCAGGAAGGTGCATCTTTCATGGTCAATAAGGATATTGCACATTTACACACAACAGCTGCATTTCCACAGCCTTGTGACTACTATGCATGGCAGACACACTGCAGAGCTGTGGAGTATTGCAGGCAACCTGGTTCCAGCCCAGAATCATGAGGTATTTTATTTTTTTAAAACTCTTTACTGCCCCCTTTGCTGTCTCTGCCCACCCCTTACACAAATCCCAGTGTAATTTTAAATAAAATAAAACCTCCCTTCCTCTCCCTCCCTCTGTTGCCTCTCAACCTCAACCTCAGTAACCCTACAAGTTGAGAGTGTCAACAGAGAAACCAAAAACAACTGCAGTGTCTCAGTTCCCCATCTCTACAACTACTTACTGTAGTCAAATCTGATCTCATTCGTGGGCATCCATATCACTCTAGGAGGAACAGAGCAGCTGTTGTGCACTGCCCACAGTGGTGCACACAGGAAAGTGTTGAAACATGATTCTTGATGGTGAGGAAGTCATTCAGTCAGCACTGACATGAACAGCACTTAACCCATTGCATACACCCATGGCTGACTTAGAAGCCAGAATGAGACTAGTACAAACTACATTCCTACCTATACTGGACTACGCTGACTTCCTTTACAGTCATTGCCCATCAACGATGCTAAACAAACTGGACACCCTTTACCACTAGGCTTAAAGATTTATCTTAAATGTACCCCGTAGTACACATCACTGTCATCTATACCAGGTTTCGGGATGGACCTCAATCTCAACTAGAAGAAATGCTCTCCTCTGGTTCTTTAGAGCATTATCTGATAACCTCCCTGCATACATCTCGAACATCTTCAAACAGGCTAAAGGTTCCTATGGCCTGAGACGCTTCTCCTTAATTTGCTTCCAGATTCCTAGAGTGAAAACTACCCTTGGCTCAGCAGCAATCAACTTCTCACTTCCATCAGTTTGGAACACTATGCAAGACTCATTAAAATTATCCTCACTTCCAAGCATTTTCACATTCAAAGCTCTATTAATGGATTTTCTTTTTATTTTATTTTATTTATTTATCAAGTCTAGGATTACAAATACCTTTGAGCCATGGCTCTTTTACAAAGGTTCCACGTCAGAGAAATACAAATTATGGGGAACATCAAGACAGGCATTACAACAATGTGGACATTGCAAACAGAGTACAGATTAATACAGTTCAAGGGTAGCATTGGAACAAGGCAGCCAGCGGCATTTGTCAGAGAAAATAGACAACAGATAGGAAGTGCCACAGTCATAGGGAGAGGGAAGAGGGTGGGGGGGAGAAGGAATGTAGGAAGGGTGGCAAGAGGGTGAAAAGTGCAGCATTGGGTATACCAAGATGTGAGGGTAGAATCCAGTGGGGGGACAACTAGAGCAGAAAGAGAAGTGGAGAAACAAGGTTAAGTTGGGCAGTCACATCTGACATATCTGAAGGAATCATGCAACTGTTTCAGATGCCGATGACCCCTAAGCCTTGGGTGCCACTCTCAAATCCTACGCCTAAGTATCTCATCCACCCCACATTCCTAACAACAGAAACCTAGGACCTACAAGCCTAGTTCATTTAATCCAAGATGACCCTGCCTATTCTCTATCTTTTATCTGTTCTGGCATCCCTTTTGGCTGCCTACTCTTTCTCCCCAATTTCTACCCTATTCCTTAATATCTCATTTTTTATCATTTAGGTATGAGCTCTTACTCAGTGGAGACTATATGTGATTGTTGTCTTTTCTCATTTCAGTAAAGCTTATCATTATGTACCTTTGCATGTTAATTATGTTGACCGATATGTATAGGCCCATATTGACTGGCACCTTCACAATGTTTTTTTTTTTTTTTTTTGCACCATTGTCCACCGTAATTGTAATCTTATGAAGTGTACTGTATTGTATTTATGCCCAGGACCACCTTGAAAATGAGCTTGCTCAATGGTGTTTATGCCTGGTTAAATAAAGTGATTGATTGATTGATTGATTGACTGTGATGGTGAAGTGGAGGAGAGATAACCAACCTTAGACTTTGGAGTTGCTAAAACACAAGATTAAAACTACCTGCATGAAATTCTGTGCTGTAATTTGCACAACTGATTTTTAATGTCATCATAAAATATGACACAGAGTCTCTGTCATTCCAATAACTTACTATACAGACTACAATTATAATCTGAGTGTCAGTAGTTATATTTGCCCTTATTTCTTCAAAGCTACAGTTCATGTTATTTAAGAAAATGTTATTTAGTGTTACTAAATGTTACTTAGGAAAACTTTAGAAAAACATGGCAGTGCCATTTTCAATTCAGAAAATGACTGTCTAGGCTCCCTTGTTGAACAAATTCAGCCAAAAATAATTAAAATAAAACATGTTATTTTGTTACCTTGGTCATTTTCTCTGGATCTGAAGAAAATATTGAACTGACCCACTTCACTGACTCCTAGACCATCTAAAAAAATGAAAAGGCAGTGTGATGTAATGGTTACAGCACCAGCTTTGAAACCTGGGATGTCACAAGTTGAAACCCATACAGGGCCAAATACTCTCCTTGGAAAACTCACTGCATCTGTCAGTGCAGCAGTATATACAGCTGCAGGAATGGGTAGAAGCAGGACCCAACTGGAAATGAGATGTTGCTTCTTAGCAGGGCTACCTGGGTAAAAACAATTGTAAAACAAAACACTTTCATTCATGCAAGGTTGTGTCAAGGATATGTGTAAATTGTTACATTTTAGATCACAGCGGACATGATTTTCTTTCTTTTTTTTTAATTCAAGTTTATTACATTTTCCAATATACAGACCATAGCATGATACAGATATAACCACAAAAGCCAGATTCTGTCCGGTGGACATGATTTTATTTGGGGGCGGGCATCTCAGAACTTAAGATCTAGTTATGTTTGAGAGAAGTTGAGTTTTTTAGAACTGGTTCACCCACCCAAAGTTTTTAATTCATTGTAGATTGCTATACACAGTGTCCACATTTACATACAAATAATGTCCAGCTTTCTTTGAGTTGTTATGGCTTCATCTGCACCAGTGTAACAGTATATGTGAACATGAAAATATGTTTCACATTTTCTGTACACCATACAAAGAGATTGAGGCCTTGCTGAATTCCATGCACTTCCGATTACTTTTTTGTGTTTTATGTTTAATATAAATATTTTATAGCACCAGTTATGTGTACTGTTTGCTAGTTATTGTATAAAACTCCTGTCTAGAAAAAGGAAAGCAATCATATAACATTACATTTTACTAGCTTTGCATGTTAAGTGGAGTTATACAGTATTCATTTATGTTCTTTTGAAAACTGGGACCTAAACCTTCATTGTACTGCCTCAAAGCTATTATGTCCCATGTATTACCATGGCTTCAAAAATATATCAGGCCAGTCCTGAGCTGGCCATCTGGAAAAGCTAGTCCTGTTTTGCCTCTTCACATGCCCTGCCCTCAGGGTCAGTGCTATCTCATCCAAAGCAAATTAATGATAGGATGCTCCCATCTTCCCGTGGGAAGTGTTGCCTCAGTGACCTGAGGAAAGACAAAGAGGGCCACTTTGATAATGAGTGAATTGCTCACTGCAAGCAGACAACTTTAAACAATGTTCTGGTTGTGATAGGTGGGAGGGGACTATATTCACGGGACAATTATAATGGAAAAACCATTTGCTATTTGGAATGTAACAATACATGACACAGCTACTACTGCTTGGTATACTTTTATTATTCAAAATGCTATGCCCCTTGGAGCTGGGATATGGGTCAAGCTGAAATAAGTAGTTTTTTAAAAATGCCTTATCTCTGAGAATACATTTTAGGTATCCATGCAACAAGCTTATTAACAAATGAACATCTGGAAATCAGTGCCAGATGGGAATTCAGATAATGTTTTCTCTGGCTGGAATGTTGTATTATAGCTAATTGAATATCACTGCAGCTTTCTCTTATGTTATTTGAGAACTTAAAGCAACGGCCATCAATTCATACATTTTACCCATATAATCTGGGACCTTCATGGTTACAGTACTGACAAATAACTAGGTTTAGTCTAAGGGGAGGTAGGCATCCTATTGCCTACTTGTTAATAGAACATCTTAAATCTGCTAGAACATTTAAGTGAAATAACTTTAGAAAACAAATAGTTTAAATTGAGACAGCTTACACATATATTTTTCTTTGTACTGGTTCCAACACCAGTCCATTACACAAAAATTTCTGTTTCTTTCATTTTATCCATGTTACAGTAAATCACATTATGGATGTGTATGTGTAGAGTGACATGTACATAATGTCAGTAATATTTATTGTAATATTTGAATATTGTTTATTTGCAACAATATACTGCAATGCATCTTTTCTATGTCCTGCCTATGGCCATATATATATCTTTTATAACTTAGACATTAGTCTTCACAGGTAAAAAATGATAAAATATATTATTTTTATAAAAGAATATTTTTTATTGAGTGCTAGGAATTAAATACAATGAACCCACTAAAAATATGGATGTTGTACATGGTTTATAGCTATTTTTCCCCTTGTTACATGGTGTGTCAAGGACTGGGTGAGAAAACTACAGATTTCAAAGCAGCCACAACTTATTAACTGGATAGGAAGGAAAAGTCACAGAGAAGTGCATTCCTCAGAAGGAAAGCTTGAATGTATAGAGCTGCAACCCATTTTCCCTCTAGGCCTAAGACATCAGTTGTTCACAATAATATTTTCTGCTTTTTGTGCAAGTCTTGATGTATGGCAAGCCTTAACATTTCTAGAAGGCAAAGACCCTATATTTTGCAACATTAATACTGAAATAGGTTTTTTAAGACAGCAGATATGTAAAGTGTCTCCCCTTAGGGTACAATATCTATCCAAAAGACAGAAATAGCTGTCATTCAACAAAAAAGTGAATGATAATGCTATACACTTTGCCTGCTGCTAGTATAATGAAGTCAAAGAAAAGAATCTTAAATTAAATGAGATTGCCCTGAGTGAGCTAATAATGTAGAGAGTATCAAAGCTATGTAAAATTTTGCAAGATTTCAATGAACCTGGAAAACACTACCTTCTTCAGTCAAATATTTCTTAGTAGTTACGTCACAATTAAGGATAAATGAAACCTACTGCAAAATGTACTTGATTTCTAAGCAGATTAAAGCCATGTTTACACAGCTGCAGTGCTATAACATTTGTATCACTCCACTCCTGCTGTGATCTCATCAGCGTGGTCAATTCACTGTTCACACAGTCCTCCCTCGAGCTAATACAGATTGCACTAAAGAGAGGCTGTGGGGCCAGGTTGGGAGCAGTGGAGGAGACTGGGAGCAGATACTTTTTATCAGAATGAGTGACACAGCGTGTTTACACTGCCACATAATACTCTCACTCCAATAGACATTCCCATTCCTATGCCGGAACAAAAACAAGCTCCAAAGCACTCCTAGCACAGCATCCACACTGCCGACTTTGCAGCACATCAGCTCATGTGCAAGGGGTTGATACACTGCATAGGTACCAGTGTAAACATGCCTTAAGATACATTACACTGCCTCAGTACTGAAGATGCAGTATAACACTCATAAGCATAAGCATACGAATATGCATTGTGCTAAACTTAAAGTATTTGTGTCACTGATTTCTAAAGATGCCACCCACCCCAGAATACTTAATCATTATTCACTCTTTGCATCACCCACCTAGGACACTGTCCTTTACTGTCATTTTTTTGACACAATGAGAAGACTATTAGCTTCCTCTGATGAAGGCCCTGAAAGAGAGCTGAAGCGCTGGGCATGTTGATTGTACGACAACATTAAATTTTTTATTTACCTACCTTCCTGGGTTTGATATCTGCCGCCTGCAGCTAGTGCAGAATGCTGCAGTACGTTTGTTGACTGGTGTATCTAGGAGATCGCACATTACCCCTGTGCTGCACAATCTGCATTGGCTGCCAGTTCAGTGGTGGATCACCTTCAAGGTAGGTTTATTAACCTACAAAGCCCTACATGGACTTGGTCCTGACTACTTGAAAGAGCTTTTTGTTCCTTATACCCCTCTGTGACAGCTCCGCTCAGCTGATGAGGGTTTTCTGGAGATTCTGAGGGTTAGTCTAAAGTCATCTGGGTCATGTGCTTTTGGGGCTGTTGCCCCTATCCTCTGGAATTCTCTACCCCATCAGCTACAGGAGTGCAGGACAGTGGGGAGCTTTAAGTGGGCACTGAAGACTTTTTTATGGGATAAAGCCTATCCTGAATTTCTATGATTTTATCTGTATTTATTGATTTTCTATTTTGAATTTACTTGATTGTGAAGTGCCATGATTTTGGAAAGGTGCTCTATTAAATAAAGTTTATTATTAAATAAAGTTTATTATACCTCCTGCATCAGAATGTCTTATTTGGATATGGCGTGCTGGTATAGCCTTCTTTTTTCTGACATTTGGTATTTGATCTCCTGTTCTCGAGCACCCCGGAATTCAACCAGATTCACACTCGCCAACTTTTCATGTGAGAAAACTCTGAGGCCCTTTTCTTAGTCAAAATTTAACATGATCGAAGACGTCTCTTCTACTCATCCTGCCTCCATCCTCCCTGTCCTCACCACTTCTTCTAGCCACTTGTCCTCTTTGATATCTTTAAATTACCAACAAAATAAAAATAGGTCCTCATGTTCTCTTCCTTTTGCAAGCAAAGAGAAGGCTCAATGGATTCATAAGGGAAAACACTTCAAACAGACACTCTGAAAGTTAAACCACACTGTTTTATTTGAAATACACTTGATCCTGGTGCAATACCCAAATGACAGTAGCCATTGATTTGAAAGCAGTTAGCAGACATGTTTAGTTCATAGTACAACATCAGTTAGCTGACACAGTCACAGTACAAAGACTACTCTACCCCATGAGATTAATGAACTTCCACTGTCAGCAGACAATGGTGCTTAATCCTTTTTTATGCTTATGGACCTCAGTTCTGTCTTTGGTGTTATTGACCATGCCAGTAGTGGTGGCTCCAGCCTATGTTGGTTACCGGGGCACGGGGATACAACAGCTGGCAACCAGGGTGCCTATATATAGTTCCTGTGGGAGTAGATCTGCACAGCATGGTATCACTGACCCATGAACAGGATTTGTTTACCAGGGCAGATGCCCTGGTATGCCCTGATGCAGAGCCACCACTACATGACACCCTCCTTGACAAACTGAAACACTACACAACTGTCTCTGACTCCTTTCTATCTTGTTTCCACATTTTTCTATCAAATATTTAGTCTTTGTCTCTGTTAATGACTTTTCCATAACTGGTGACTCGTTCAACATGGCAGTCTTTATCTAAAGACTTCATTCTATGCTGTCTTCTTTTTTCAATCTATCTTCTTCCTCCTCTAGGTCAACTTCTCTGGCCTTTATCCTAAACTACAATTTATATGTAGATGATACATGGCTATGTATCTTTTGTCAGGTGACCTTGCCCATCTATCTCTATCTGGACATCTCTACCATGTTTACTTCTGATTGTAGGGACAGTAGGAATATTCAAAGATGTAATTTATGCTTCATCTACTTAAACAGATGATGAATGCATGTGCAGAATATTAGGTCAGTATGCATCTGGTTTGGCATCTTATGTTTACCTTCATTATTATTTGCACAAGCTATTTTAATTGCTTATATAAAAGACATGGATTGAATCTTGTTTGAAAGATATATATACTTTATACAGTGGAAGGAGGGGAGTACTGTCCTTTCTGCTGTTGCTACAAATTGTTTATTATTACATCTAGGCACCACTGAACCCTAGAAGGATTCTGTTTTGCTGCTCTTAACTCCTAGTACACCTACAGTACTCTTGGTTTTATTTGTAGGTGAGTCCAATAAACAGGTGCTGTATGTTTCCATGTACAACATGTATAGCACATAGAATCACATTGCTTTCTATGTACTGCAGGAAAACAATATAAAAAAATTAATACTGTTCATAAAGAATTATATTCCATATTATTGATGAGACATAACAGTATGGCGTAATAAATCCTTTTTTTTTAATCTTCTTTTTCCCTCTTGTCACTGCTTGCTGGGGTCCCATCAGCCATCTCCTCCCTTTCTCCCACCCTTCTCAGATCCTCACTACTGGGGATCCCCATTCCTCCAACCCACCCATGACTCACCTGTGTGTGGCACCCCCAGTCATCCCACTGGAGCAGGGTTGCCTTCAGCACCACGGTGAATGTTCCTCAAGATCCAAAGCCACCACAGGTGGAGGTGAAGGAAGGAGGCAGTTGGGGTCTGGAGAACAGGATCAAGTGATGGACATGGGAGACTGGAGTGCCATCTTCCTCCCAGCAGGAGAGGTGTTTCCTGAGTTTCTGGTTCTCCCTCAGAGGCACAGACGTGCAAAGCCATCTAGCGCAGGATGGGTGTGCTTCCACATCCTTCCTCTGGATGGCCACTGTCACCTCCCCCTGCGTCCAGATGTGATCCCCCTGTGGTTGTACCCCCCCATCTCCACTGGGAGTCACTGAGAGCCAGGAGATTGCAACCCACCCTCCCTAAGAGAGGAGAGCAGTCCCTCAGATGCCCAATCCTCTCCTTCCCAGCCAACCCCTGACAACCTGAGCTCACTCCCAACCCCGGGTTGCCAGCATGGTAAGAGGTAAGGCACTTGGATGCCTCAGACCCCCGTATCACTAGGCTGGCTGAGTAATAAATCTTGAAGAGTTTAACAGAAGTTCTCAAATGTTCTGGGCTCCAGCCAGATCAATAATATAGAAGTCAGAGAACTGTCTTCCATGCTGATAACTGGCATCCATGCCCTCAGCTTGAGGTGTTGGCTGCTGACCTGCAGAGGCACAGATGGCATCCATTTTGAATGTCTCCTTCCTTGGGTTGTTGGGTGGCTCCATCTGCTGAAGAGTCAAGCAGGAAGAAATGCATGGCCTTGAAACCCTGTCTTAGCATTGGCATACACCTAACCATTTGAGGCAGAATTCATTAATGTCATACGTTCTTGGGAGTAATCATGTGGGAAAATCAATAAGAGGGCCAGTCTTCAAAGACCCATAGACCTTCTCTGATCCTAAAACTTTCTTTGTTCCAATGTAGCTTTATTAAAATCTCATGATGTTATATCAAGTAACATTGCTTTCTCCACATTGTCATTAATGATGATTGTGATAAAACCTGTCAATGTTTCTCTTGCAAGATCTTATTCAACTGAGGAGATTAGGAATGGGTGGGTCAGCAGTGCCTGGTTCTGATTCCAACTCTGATCGTTTTCCAGAAGGTTCTGATTTACTCTGATGAACTGTAGGCCTATTTTAGTCTATTTAAGTATGGGAAGAGCATCAGTATTAATTGTTTAGATCCCTCTGTTAAAAAATAAATAAACAAACATTTTGTCTGTATTTTTGTATTGTTTTTCAAGGTCAGCAAGCAGCCAACAGCAATTAAATAAATTTACTTGTTCTTGCCAATCCTGTGTGTCAGCCACCACATGACTTTCATAGGAAACAGTGGGCACTTTGACCTAGTAGTAGTTCAGGCACAGAGATGGGCAACACAGGGTCTATGCTATGGCAATATGACCTAGCAGTAGTTCAGGCACAGAGATGGGCAACACAGACTCTGAGATGTGACACCCACCCCCTTCACAATTTGTATAGCACTATGACCTAGTAGTAACTCAGGCAAAGAGATGGACAACACAGAGTCTACACTACAGCAGTAAGACCTACTGGTAGTTCAGGCACAGAGATGGGCAACACAGAGTCTGAGACATGAGGTCCCCTTCACAATCTATATGGCACTATGACCTAGCAGTAGTTTAGGCACAGAGATGGGCCAAACAGAGTGTGAGACGTGTCCCCCTTTCACAGTCTGTATGGTACTATGACCTAGTAGCGGTTCAGGCACAGAGATGGGTAACTCAGAGTCTATACTACTGCACTATGACTCAGTAGTAGTTCATGCATGGAGATGGGCAACACAGAGTCTGAGATGTGCCCCCCCCTTCACAGTCTGTATGGCACTATGACCTAGCAGCAGTTCAGGTACAGAAATAGGCAACACAGAGTCAACACTATGGCACTATGACATAGTAGTAGTTCAGGCACAGAGATGGGCAACACAGAGTCTGAGACGTGACACCCCCCTCTCAAGATACGTGAGGCACTATATGACCTAGTAGTATTTCAGGCACAGTGAAGGGCATCACAGAGTCTGCACTATGGCAGTATGACCCGCCTGCTGGCTGTGTTTATATTGTATTTTATTTGGGCTTCCAGCTTCCCAGCTCAGTTTAAATTCATGGTGCAAACTTGAATTTTCTCCCACCGCCCAACCCTGCCCCTACTCTCTTCGAATGCTCTTCTTACTGGTTGAACTTGCCCTACAAGCTTAAGCAATCCACTCATATTGGTACTATCTCAGTGCTCTTTCTCCCTGTGCTTCTGTTACTCAATGGTGCTGCCCCAGTTTGTTTAATCATTTCTTCTTCACATTACTATTGACTCGCAATAACCTTGCCAAAAATAGATAAATAAATAAAACTGGCTCAGTGCCACCCTTAGACCTGCCAGTTTAATCACTGCTACTTATCAGGTCTCTAGCCTAATTATACAATTATCTTACTACTCCTGCTACTCTCTCAACTCATGCCAGCTCTCTGGCTGCTGCTTATGTGCCAAGATCTGCTTAATCCCTTTCTTAGCCCCTTGTACAAGACTACATAATTCCCATTATTCTGCTTTTTCTAATCTCCCCGTCTATTCTTTCACCTTCTGCTTGTTGTTCCAAATCTGACTGCTGCACTGTGTTTCACCTTCCACACTCCCACAAACAAGTTGATAGTCATTATCTCTCCCCTCTTTCTGATACCTATTTTACTATGTCCAAGTTATCTCTCCTCTGCTCCTCCTAATGTTTCTCCCTACCATCCCCCTCCCTCTCTCTGCCTCTACCTATTCCAAGGTCTCGCCTACAGATTACACTACTGTATCTATTTCCTAGACTTACAATCTTGCTGCCACTCCAGCCCCATTCATGCATCTCTGACGTCACTTCAGTCTGCTCCCTGCAACCACTCTACTATCCATTCCCACCTTGGTGGCTTTTATTAACCTCCTGCTTTAAGCTATATCACGCATAACCTCCGCTCCCCCATCCAAACATTTTCTAAATCCTGACCATTCCTTAAAAATCCCAAGCTACATTATCTAATTATAGCTCTCCTACTTCTCACATCTGGTAACATACATCCCAACCCAGGTCCACCAGCAAACATAACTGAACCTACACAAACTAATCTCAGGCCAAATCTCATAGACTCCCCAGTCCTACCTAGAGGCCTTAAGCTACTGCACCTCAATGTATGTAGTTTATTGCACAAACTAGACCTCCTTCATACCCTGGTTGTCTCTCTCTTATTCCAGACATCCTTATTCTCTCTGAAATTTAGCTTACTAAAAAGATTCTTGACCATGCCATCTCTATCTCAGGCTACTCCCTAGTCAGACAAGACAGGTGTGGACATGGTGGAGGTGTGGCAATGTGTATCTCCACCACCCTACAATATGCTACCACACTTTCCACTTCCATACCAGCAAACTATGAGGCTCTCATCATATGAGTTTCCTTGCCTTTCATTATTCTGATCTTTATTGCAGGCATCTACTGTCACCTAGTCTTCTCCCTACCATGACCACTGACCTCACAATCAATATTATTTCCCACTCCCAATCTGGTAAACTGTTCATCATGGGGAATTTCAATCTAAACTGGTTGGCTCCCTCACATGTTAAGGTATGTAACAACATAGCCTCCCTAAATCTCACTCAACTTATCAATGGACCAACCCATCCAAACATTAAGACTTAAAATCACACCTTGCTAGACTGGGCCCTTACATCCCACCCGCACTGTGTCATTGATTTTAAGTATCTTACCTGATGCCCTAAGCAATCATCATTTGTTTTATCTAGTCCAGAAAGTCCACAGGCCTAAACCTCCACATAAAATATTATAAATATGCTCCTACAAATCCCTTGACCTTACGTCTCTCCTCTATGATTTAGCAAACACTGATTGGGCCCCGTTAACCTCTGCCCCCCACATGGATGCAGCCACTTCTAAGATAAATTCCTTTCAATCTGGAATCATTACACCCCCTTTAGATGGACTAGAGTACACAGAAACCATGTCCCTTGGATCACTCCTGAACTGCTCGCCTGCCTTAGGGTATGGGCCCATGCTCGGAGGAAACATAAAGCATCTAAATCGCCAAGTAATTTCTCTAACTACCGTAAACTCCACAATACATACACAAAAGCTACCAGGTTAGTCAAAGCTGAGTATTTCAAATCCACCTTCTGCCCAAACCTAAACTCACCGTCCAAGTTCTGGAAAGTTGTTCATGCACTCTTCTCCTCTCCCTCCCACTTCCCTCCTCCCAAGTCATTAAAATAAACAACTCCCTTATAGTCAACCCTGCTGCAGTGGGTAAGGAATTCATCTCCTACTTCATGTCATGTGCCTCAACCTTGCTAACCTCCCTAATCCCCTGTCCTCCACAAGCATCCCTCCCCAAAAGTGTTAATTGTGACTTCCATCAGTCTCCTGCTTCTTGTCCCTTCTCATTTTCCCTGGTCTCACCTGAAGATACTCTTGCTGCTCTACTGTCCTTAAACCCATCCAAGAGCAGCTCTTCCAATGAATTAGACCCTAAGCTTCTCTACCTCTCTGCTCCGGCAATTGTCCACCCACTATACTTAATTTTAAACCTCTCTTTCATGTCTACTATGGCCCCAATACCCTGGAAACATGCTGTCGTTCTCCCCCTCCACAAAGGTGGTGATTCCACTTCCCCTAGGAACTAGCCCCACATTTCCCCTCCTCCCCACCCTTGCTAAATTCCAGGAACATCTTGTCCTCCCCCATATCTCCTTTTTTCTTACTAGACTCCAACTTCTCTTCCCTATACCAATCTGGATTTAGGAAAAAACTCTATCACAGCCTCCTTTCTCAGGCTCACAGATTCCATCTTCACTGGTATGGACAGTGACTTGACCACCTCCGCCATTTTTATTAACCTTACCAAGGCCTGTGATACCATTTCCCACACCCTGCTTCTACACTCCCTCTATGCAGCTGGTCTCTCACCATCTGGGGTTAAATAGTTTAGGGTCTACCTGACAGGGAGGACACAATCAGTTAGAATCGTTGACTCCAGCTCCCCTCCTCACCAAATCAACACTGGAGTTCCTCAGGGCTCAGTGTTGGGTAGCCTACTTTTCTCTATTTTTCTAAATGACTTGCTGTCAGCATGCTCCTCCTTCTCCTCCATACACATGTACACTGACAATACCATTCTGTTCACCTCAGGCCACTCTTCCTCCAACATGGAAGCCAGACTCCAGCTTGACTTCAGCAAGCTCCAGCACTGGCTTGCCTTACACCAGTGCTTTCTAAATGTCAAGAAAACAGTCTCTATGATTTTCAGCACTAGGCAGAGACTTGCTAGGCTCCCAGTTCTGCCCACTTTCCACACCATGGATGGGAAACAGCTCAAGGACACCTCCTCATTCAGATATCTTGTGGTCTGGCTGGACCAACACCTCAGCTTCTCTGGATATATAGATGCCACCCTGAAAAACCTGCACCCCAAACTTGGTGCCTTATACAGGAACTGTAATTGCATCCTGCTTATGGCCAGGCATGAGACTGTCCAAAAGATGATCCTCCCCATCTTTGAATACTGCGATGTAGTCTATAGTGTTGCTCCAAAATCTGCCTTTTCCAGATTGGACCCCCTTTTCAACTCTTTCTGCCATTTTGCCCTCGACTCTCCTATACACACTCACCACTGTGACCTCTATCACTCCCTGTCTTTCCCCTCACTAACTAATAGGTGCCTCTCCCATTGCACTAAATTTATTTATAAATACTGGTTTGATTCTCTGTCTCCCTAACTAGTTTCCTCTCTTGTCACCCCTCAACCTCCTGTATGCTCCTTAAGATCAACTGACTCATGTACTTTTGTGATTCCTCACTGCTCTACACTGGCTGGCCAGTCTGCTTTCATGCACTGTTTCCCCAAAATTTAGAACTCTCTCCCTCAAGAGATTTGGCATTCCTTCTCCCTACACTGTTTCTCTACTGCCCACCACAATTTCTACTCCTCAAACTGTACCTATTTCCCACATTCCTAATTCTACCCTTCTCCCCCTCACTTCCCCCTCCTAAACTGAGTTGTAGTCTATGCTAGCTGCACTTATGAAATACTGGTATACACTTAAATTGTCCAATGTATCTCTATATTGTTACCTCACCTTGTGCAATATATTCTGTATCTGTAATGCTATAGTGCAAGTGTGTACTGTTTCTTTTTGTGCTTCTCAGCCTAATAAATCTGTCTGTTATATATTTTACTGTATGTAACTCCCTGTACCCCTTTCCAGAGGTCACACCATGAGATGAGCAACTTGTTGTTCAGAGTGCCTTCGTGGTGAAACATTTCAATAAATAAACAATAATTATACAATGGCTAGTAGAAATCCTTTAATTTTATTGGTCAGCTGGCAGCCTGAGTCTGTTGTAAATTTTAACATTACCAACAGGAAGAAGTGCCAGCTGTGGTAAGACTCAAGCCCCCTTAAAAGAAAATCATCCGATCCCCATTTTAATTTTCAAATGCCACCAACTTGTCTCACTGCCTTACCGGTAATACTGAATCTCTGCTAAAGTGAGATGAAAGTGGGAGTTAGAAAACAAGCTGCAGTGTGCAACAACTTGTAAATTAGTGCAAAGCCCAATCCTCCTCCTCCATTAAGGACTTGCCTAAAGTAATTCCTTAGCTTTCCCCTGTTATAACTGTCACTGCTGCTCCACACTCGACCCTCTCACAGCCAGCTGCTTCTGTTTCACTCACTGACTCCACAATTAAATCCTGCAGCTGTTAGTGCTTGGAGCCCTCAGACCATCTCCCAAGGCAGAGGTAAGAACAAAAATCCATGCCGCATACTTTTTTACCCCCGGGCCAGTAGCAGAGGATGGTCTTAAAATAAAATAAAAAAACTGCCTGTCACGCGGAAGTTCCTCACCATCAACTATCCCAGCTTCCTCGTTAGTGTCCATTAGAATGCCAAAGTTGATTTCCCTATTCCTAAGCAGCCTCCCGTCTTCTTACCACTTTCAACTTCCGCACATAAAAAAAAGTACATCAACCCGGTGTGGCTGCTCAGGCTATCAGGCAACAACCCAGTCTTTGGCTATCAGAAAGCTTTCGGTGATGTGATCAATCCAGTTATATAATTCAGACAGTTTTGGCAAGTGGGAGGGATGAGGGGTGTAGAATTTTACCATAAAAAACAGTTTGGCAGTGGCGAGAGGTTTCATGCACCCAGGAAAAACACATTATTAAATTAAAAAAGGAACATGTGTCAGTGTGTCTGTGTGTGATACTACTTCAAGTGAAAGATGCCTTCCACCATTTTCTACCTTACAACAGGAACTATTTTTCTAAGGAGGAAGGATATCAAGCTAAAAAGCAATAAAAAACACTGTTTTTTTAAATCAAAACTCTTTAATATTTTTTTCTTAATCTTCTACTTAGTGCCAATTGTATAATAACAATAAACCACTCCAGGGTGTTAGTGATGCTGGGATTTACACACGCCTGATGAGGTTTAGTCACTCAGCCTGCGGCCTCGTGGCCGAGCCAAGCCAGGCATGGGTAAACCCAGTATCATCAACACCCTGTCATGGTTTATTATTGCTTAAATAAATAACAGTTCAGGCACAGAGATGGGCAACATAGACTCAGGGACGTGATTCCCCCTTCACAATCTGTATAGCAGTATCATCTAGTAGTAGTTCAGGCACAGAGATGGGCAACACAGAGCCTACAGCAGTATGACCTTTCAGGGCAGTGCAGAGATGGGCAACCCAGAGTCTTAGATGTGGGTGACTCCCTCCTCTTCAAAATCTGTACAACACTATATGCCCCCCTAAAAATTACTGAAGTGCTATGACCTTCAGACAGAGTCCTCCTGTCCTGTTTGACTCTGCTCCCCTTAATATTTTTTTTTTTTTTTCTGCACTGTGCTGTTGTCTGCTGTTAAATTCATTGGTCTCTCTCTCTCTCTCTCTATCTGCATGCTTTCTCTAACTAATGAAAATGGGTGTTTTGTTTCCATTTTTCTACTATGGAGTCTACAACATCTGCAGTCTGCTGTTGTTTACTCTGCTGTTTAATTCATTGTTCTCTCTCTACTCACTCTCTCTCTCTCTCTCTTTATAACAAGAAATATTTTTTTTTACAGAGTACTCTGCACTCTGCTACAATGTCTGCACTCTGCTGTTGGATTCATTGATCCCTCTACTCACACTATCCCTCTCTAACACAAAGAAAAATATTTTCACTGTTTTTTGGGGGGGTCTCTCTGAATACACACACGCACACAAAACTGTCTCCATTGAATGCAATGCCCCAAATGCACTCGATACACTGTTTCCCAGGGATGCCCTATGGTGGCTGACACACACGATTGGTTGGAAAATGAGTCATTCACAGAACAGAGACCCTCATTGATTGTATACCTTCAGTGCCCTAGGATCATGAGTGTTTGCCTTGTTGGTCATGTGATGGTCCATGGACTCAGCAGTATTCATCAGAGATTGGGGGAAAAATACTTTTTTTTTTACTTACAGTATGTGCCTTTCTGCACCTTGTGCTGCCTTTTCCATGCTGCACTGGTGGTGAGGTATTATTCAGGACCAGACTGCACTTCCAAACCAGGCCAACTCAGCAATTTGGGTCAAGCCACTAAATGCTTGGTTTAACTGGTCAGATCTGAGTCAGCTTAGTCTGGGGAGTTCAGAACTGCATCAGAGCCAGTTCGCCCATCCCTAGAGGAGATATTGGTCTGATATAAGTTCAATCTACCACAAGGGCTAAGTCAGAGTAGGCAGTGCTAAACTCCCTTCTTCCTTTATATCTACATGGAATAACTTTTTAGTATAAACACTTATGTTTCCATAATGTTAAAAACATGCTTTAAAAGCAAGATAATAGCCTGATAATCCAAATACCTCTTTAACATTTTTACTCAAGTAGTTTAATAAAAGCAATTCTAATCTTTTCTACATGCTGTTAAAAGCTACTTAGGCCAAATTACACTCTGTTTTAATTATTCTTCTGTCCTGGAAAGCAAGTACTTAGAATGCTATAATAAGGTTCATTTTGTAGTGATCACTATGATTCAAGTTATAGCACTGCCAATGTTACATTATATGAGTGCCGTAGTGACAGTGTAGCTTCATGGTAGAACTCTCAGCCTCGTGCCTAAAGGCCATGGGTTCATACTTCACACTGTAGAATTGTACTGATACCCTCGCAAACACTACAGCACAGTTCCAGGAGGTAACACAATGTCTGAGATGTTTTCCTTTGAATAAGATGTAAAATACAGAGGTTCCTTTACTCTGCCTTTCTCTAGTTGTTTCCAAGTGGAAAGTAAAGATCCTCCATGACAGTTTTCAAAACAGAGTATGTCTGTGTGTGGTTGTGATGAGCAACTACTGTCTGGCATATTTTTTATACATATTACCTGCAGTACTAGTATATCATTGTGACAGGAACGGGTGCCCCTGCCACAATGACAGAATATGTGAAGACAGCAGGATCTCCATTGCAAGGCATCCCTTTTTCTGTTAATGGATAAATACCAAATGTTCAGGTATCAATACTTTATCTGTCATATTCCATACTATAGTATCAAACAGTTATATCTTGTATAAAAGAAAGGTCTTTACTACTACGTATCTAAATCTGGTGCACCAGTATTTCCTGTAAGGCCTAGAAGCTGGCCACTCTTAAGGACTTGATTCCACTTTTTAACCTCTTGATCCCAAATAGTTACCAATCTTTTGTGTCTTCTTTCTTCTTTTTATTGACCTCCATGTACCTTTGGGTGGGTGCCCCCCATGAGCATTCTTGAGGCATCTAAGTTATGCATGAGAATAGTAACAAAATTAACAGGTTCAAGAGACAATTATGGGGGCATGGCTAGTGCTGCAAGATGGCAGTTGTGGCTTGGGTTTGCTCCCTGGGCACAATCATTTATAACTTCCAAAACTAAGGTCTAAACTGGAGAAGCAGTGAACAGCAATGGATATTACCGCAGCCATTAACACAGTGCATTGAAAATGAAAAAAAAAAAAACAAACAGCAGAAACTCAACTTCAAAGTCAAGGAACCATCTAAAGAGCAGTGTGTAGGGCTGGAGACCTGCACTTGTGTTCTGGCCCAAGTGTCTGTGGAGGAGGAGGGCAGGATATCACAATTTGAGAGATTGCTGGTGGGGGTACCTGCTACATTGGCAAACATGCAGGCTGAAATGAAGTCAGGCTTCACATATATTACATTGCTGATTGCCCACCTTCAGTCTGTAGTCACAGGTCTCATCAAAACCTCTGCCAATCACATGACCCATATTGGAGAGCTTAAGTACAGAGTAAATGAGCTGGAGGATACAGCGGTCTCCATCTCTGGAGACTGAAAAATCATGCAGGAGAAGATGGAGGATCTACAAAACTGGGTCAATGAGCAGGAAAACAGGTCCCAGCATGTAAATCTTCAGTAGTGGGGCACCTGGAAGGTGCTGAAGGGAAGGACCTGGCTAAAGGACTCCACCAGTGGATAGTGCAGCACCTGAAGTTGCTGCCTGAAGCCAATGCATTCAAGATTGAGAAGGCCCACTGGGTGGGCCCACCACCAAAGCCAGGAGATCGCCCTCATTACTGCCTGATAAAATATTTGCAGTACATCAATAAGGAACTGTTTCTGAAGGCAGCCAAAACTCACTGGCCCATCACAGTGGAGAACGGCCATGTGTCAGTGTACCAGGATTACAATCGGGATCTGCAACTGCGGTGTTAGAAGTTTAACAAGATAAAATCCAAGCTTTACACCCTTGGATGGAGCTTTGCCTTTATGTACCTGGCCAAACTCTATGTTGACTAACTGGGTAAATCAGTGAAGTACTTTGTGATCTACTTTGAGGAGAAAAAATGGGTGGAGGATGTTGCACCTGGGTTATGCCCCCCATTATCCCGCATATACCTTATACTGTATTCCTGGTCTATTATACTGTGATACTGCTGTTTTGCACTAATATATAGATTCAGGCATCCATCATATAAGCATGAGTGCCAGGAATGTGCTTTGCTGCTAATACTTGCTAATGTTTACATCCTTCATAGGATTATATCATGCATGACTATTATACCAGCATCCGAACATATGAAATTTGCCAGTAGATAAAGGTCTAGAGGTCTATCAAGTCTGCTCAAATGTGCAGCTAGCACCCCTTATTCTGCAGCTGCTCCTCCCTTCCACCATTCTCCTCCATTGACCCTATTATATCTCACTATAATGCATTATGTTTGTCTTTTACATATATTCCATATAAAATCTACCTAATCACTGTTAAGATGACTCTGAGGGATCATCAGTGACTACTTTATTCACTATATATATATATTCTCATATAATCATGTGTAGTAGTGGCTAGTCAGCAGTTTTCTTTGTCTAAGCAAGCTAGCTGACATAGAGAGAAAACCTTTGTTATGTCTTATACACAGGCAAGAAATGCCACGTGTAATAGAGCCCAGTCAGCATTTATTTTGTCCAAGCTATAGTGCTAACCAAAGCATATTATTTGTCTCATATGATACTCATTAGTGATTCTGTCTCCTAAGTCATTATCCAATACATGTTTCTCATATCCGTAATTATGATGTAATCTCTGTTGCTATGCTGTTATCTGTAGTATATAGCCTTCTGCAACCTATTGTAGCTCCAGGAGAGAGGGGAGAGAGAGAACGAGATCTTGCAGAACCTGAGATCCTACAGTTCTGGAGATTATGTACATTCTTCAGGAGAGTGGTGAGAAACCCATCTCCCTTGTGATTTTCTCTGTCACATGTTTGGCATAAGTAATATAATAAACATTTAATAGTACTTTTGCTTGTTTACAAATGTTTCTTGGCAGACTCTGAAGACATAAAGAATCTGCATTATTAGTATTATTATTATTTACCCTACACACTAAGAGTGTTTAGGCAACATAAAATGATGACCGGGCAGTGTGTCCGGGTGCTTACCAAGTTACAATTTAATTTCCTCTGTAAATTAAAACATTGGGTGAGAAATATCCAGTAACAAGCAGCTGAGAATGTCTTCTGTTTAAATTTCTGGTCTGTTGTGTGTTCTACAGAGCAGGCAAAACAATCTCTTGGCAGATATTCAATCTCTGTGCAGAGCTGTTTTATTTTTGTTTGTTTTTTTCCTCTTCTTTCTCTGTGGGAACACACAGCTGTAAAGGGATCAGAACAGACAGATAGACTGCTTTCATTTGTGGTTTAAAATCCTAATGGATCTTTACTCATGTAGGAGTCTGCATACGCCAAATGCTGTTTGTGTCCTGTCATGAACTTTGGTTGCAAAGAAAGTTTATGATCCATAGACAGCTAAGGGTTTCATATTTCTTAAAAGACATGTCTAAAAAATCAGTACTGAAGTTGAGGCTGGATGCCTCACAAATTCAAACTGCTTACAGTGGTTTAGAAGATTTTGCCAATGTGGAAAAACCAGAAACAGTCCCATGAGGGTGATTTCTGAAGCCTATAGTCACTTAAACCATGGGACCAAGGAAGATATTCTTGAAAATTTGCTAGTTGCAACACTATTCTCTTGCTTAGAATTTTCTATTAAAAAATATGATACTCTGAAGTCAGATTACACTGCATACAGGCAAAAGATGAGTATGTTACATGCCAAGTCTAGTGAAAAAGTTAATGAACTGTTATTTCAAAACAGGACCTTGACTAAACAATGTGATTCATTATGAAGTAGTTATGAAAACAGTAGAAGTAAAAATGTGTGCTTTGAAAACCAAATGTGATAAAGCTTCTCTTGACAACAGACTAGTTTTACAGTATGAGAAAGTCTTGCAGTCTGAAGTTAGATTACTTCACAGTGTGCTTGCTCATGTATTTGAGGAGCTAGAATGTAAGAGTAAGGAAAATGCCCAACTTACCACTGTGTAGAAACTTGGAGAAACAGGTTATGCCTAATTTGTGTGATACTAAATCTGAGGTTGATCAAATAAATTGCAAGGCAGAAATGGTGAACTTGCACCATCAGCCGGAGGTATTGGCAGGACATACTAACGTAATGCCCAAAGATCTTGCCTCTTCTTATGTTGAAGAGTTTGATTTTGAACACTCACAGTATGAGGAGGAGACTGTGCTGGAGGTAAACTCCATGAACCATCCCATCAACACGACAACCAGATGAGTATCTGCTTCTATATCTTTAACTGTTCTGTGCCCTAATGAGTCCTGAGTGGGGTCCCTATATTTACCAGGTTTCCACATAATTTAACTTTTCTGGCCTGCAGTTGTAGGCCTGGCCTCACCTCTTGGTCTGGGGGGGGGGACGGGTGACAGATGCATCAGTGCCAAAGTGTCTGGATGTTCCAGTTAAGTTTCTTGACCCTTTTTTCTGTCCTACAAGGAGATGAGTGGGTGAATGTTAGCCCAGTGGCCTTTTATGTTAAATTGCACTTTCCTATGTGGCCAGCCATGCAAGGATCAATCCTGGAGGAGTAAGGCTGGTTTTGTTTGGCCACTCCTGACCAGGAATGAATTCATAAGTTTACCGGAGCCAGGGAACAGATGGGATGCACCCTCTTGGACTCACAGGGGGTCCCGCCATGATGCTTGCTTTGGAGTTCACCTGCCAACATGTCTTCCTGCCAACTGAAGGCCCAACCATTTCTGGGGAAATGGGTTACAACAGGCCTGGAATAAACATGAAGATGCGCATGGGTTGTAGTGTGATGACAGGCGAGTCCTAGGCAACTATACGAGACTTGAAACAGAACCAGGACTACGAAGTGTATTTTCTTTTTTTTTCTTCTCACTTGTCTCTACTGTGCTGCAAAATGCATGGATCAATGTAGATTTAAGTAGCCCTGTAAGGTTGTATATACGAGTGATGGAGGGATTCAAAGGAATGGATGGGTGCACTATCTGGATGCTCCCTGTGGCCAGAGGGAGGTCCCTGATGCTGCGGGGATCCTTGGTTGTGCCCTTCTAGGGAGTTGGAGAGGGGTGGAATGCAATGAGATTTTGTTCTTCTCCTGTTTGATCCCACCCCAGCTCCCACCCCTCATTCCCTCATTGCCTATGGTGATCTGTGCTAGGCAGTTATGTCCTTCTATAAGAAAGACCTTGACCTGTGGTACTGTGTACAATTGGACTTCTGGCACTGTGCCCAAGACAGCATGGAGTCAGGCCTCCATAATTTCTATCCCCCATTAGTTTGTATGGGAGCACTGACTAGGATATGTTGTGCTCAGTCTAGGGAAGGGGTATTCAGGGAAGGTTAAATGTTATGTTGTGTTTAGCATACTGATTTTGTTGGTTGATCCATGTGCTTGGGGAAGCTTGGGAGACGTTATGGATGGGGAGAGGGTAGGGGAGATAAATGTTGGGGGGCAGTAGGGTACAAACAGCATGTACAGTGAATTCAGCATATTTAAAAGTTCAATCAAGGTGTGGCTGGAGCCAGGCTTCAGCTGTTGGTGTGCTTTACTTTCATGGAGACAACAACTGACGCAATTAATTTCATACTTGGGTTGAAATAGATGTAAAGAAGGTTTTAACCCATATTAGTACATCTCCAGCATGCTGGTAATTAACACAACTTATTTAACAAATAGAAATCTAATTTATTCTTAAAAAGTTCTGGATTTTCAACATTTACAATATAATTTGGTAAGGAGTTCCAAAAAGGGATAATCCTTTGTGTGTGAAAGAAACGTCTGAGGTCTCTTTTTGGAAATGTTAGCGGGAGTTGGTATATATGACTTCTCAAGTTACAATATCTGATATTAAAAGTCATATCCACGTTTTTCATTAGATTTGTATCTTTATGAATTCGGTACATAAGTAATAGATCACCCGAAACTCGTCTTAACTCCAATGGATACATTTTCCACTCATGTAATCTCTGATCGATCATAGCTCTTGTCATTCATACCATCAATCATTTTAGTTACTCTTCTCTGAATCCCCTCCAATCTATCTATATCCCTTCTTCAATAGGGACTCCACAAGGGTGAACAGTAGTCCAGATGAGGCCTAATATAGGTTCTATAAAAGGGAATAATGCAATCTTTATTCCTATAAACAAAAGCCTTCTTAATGCATCTTATCAATTTATTTGCCTTATTTACAAGTTGTCCGCAGTGAGTACCAAATGATAAATCTGATGTTATAATTATTCCAAGATCTTTTTCAGTAGTTACAGATTTCAATATTTTTCCATCTAGGGTATATTGGTGTTTAGTATTATGATCTCCCAGGTGCATAACAGCACATTTGTCTGTATTGTAAGTCATATTGTTAAGTTGTGACCACTTTTCGAAAAGTACCTGATCTTTTTCTAATTTCTTTTTATTTGAAGTTACATTTGCTGCTGTTTTTATGTAGTCTGCAAATTTTATTATGTAATTTTGTAAATTAAGTGTCATATTTGAAATAAATATAGAAAACAGCACAGGCCCCAATACCAAACCCCGGGGCACTCCACTCATTACCAGACCCCGTTTTGGAGTAGTGACCCTTGATACATACTTGTTGGGTATGGCAGCATAACCATTGGACTACCCAGTTTACCAGAGCACTATTTAACCCTAGTTTATACATTTTATCTATCAAGGTTGAATGTGGTACTTTATCGAAGGCCTTGCAAAAGTCTAAGGCCCAGATATTCAAAAGAGTTGAGCCATGCACAATAGGGTTGCGCCTGCGCAAGTGCGAAATTGTGCCATTCTGTGATATTCAGCAGGAGGCAGTTGCGCCCCCGAAATCGTGCTGAGCAACAGCGCAATGATAATGAAGGCATGCGCAACTGAAGGAGGAGGAACCATGCATAAATGGCGCAGTGTGATATTCAAAGACTTGCGCATTGAGCAACAGTGGACCAAGCAGAAGTTGCGCCATAGCAGAAATGAGCCAAAATAAAAAGGAGCAAGGAAGAGGTGCAAGAACGCTACAGGGAAGCCACATGAGGCAGAACTCTAGCCAGACAGACAGGGCAGGTGGCACGAACAAGGCAGGCCAGGGGAAAGGCCACAGTGAACAGCCAGGCACAGGGAAGGTGTGGGAAGCCACACAGCACAGAGGCCAGCACAGGCAGGTGTACCCGGTGCAGGTGAGGTAGCAGCCAGGACAGTGGGGGGAATACAGTAACAGCTGCCGGGGGGGTAAATGCAAGCCAGGGACATGGCCAGTGCCACCTTCCACATGGAGGCTGTAATGAGGGGGGTGAGAAGGCAGGCAGCAGGGGGGCATGGCCGTAGAAGGGCCCGTCTGCGGTATGCCCCAACAGGCAGTACCGAGCCCGCACCAGCTTTGAGCTGTACACAGATACAGAGATTGTGGGCCAGTACCACCTGAACAGGGCAATTCTGAGGCGGCTCTGTGAGCTGTGCAGTGATGTGATGCAGGCACCCACACGACGGAGCCATGCCCTGTCAGTGGAGACCAAGGTAACAGCCTGCATGTGCTTGCTCCGCCACGGGTACCTTCCAGAGACCAACAGGTGATGCCACAGGCATAACCCAGTTGGCCACGTCATGCCACCTCACCCAATTCCTCAGAGCACTGCTGTCACATGCTGAGGAGTACATCCATTTCCCCAGCACAGTGGCGGAGTGCACAGCAAACATACAGGAGTTCCACAGGGTAACACGTATGCCTGGCATGCTAGGGGCAATAGACTGCACCCATGTGGCCATACGCACACTACCTGACCCCAAGGGGGCCGCATACATAAATCAAAAGGGGTATATCAGCATAAACTGTCAGGTGGTGTGTGATGCCAGGGGGCGCATCATCAATGTCTGTGCCACGCACCCTGGGGGAGCACACAATTCTTTCATCTGGCACCAGTCGGCACTGTGCCACAGATTCGAGAGTGGGGACATCCCCACTGGTCACCTAGTGGGTGAGTATGCAAACCACATGGACAAATATAGGGCCTGGGGGGGCATGGCCAGAGGTGGCATGGGTAGTGGCCTACATGGCCTGGGGCAGGGCGATGCTGATCACCAAACTAACCTCCACCCTCTACACACAGGTGACAGTGGATACCCACTCTGTCCCTGGTTGCTCACACCCTACCGGTGGCCCACAGCCCCATTGCAGAAATACTACAATGAGGCACACGCCACCACACGTAATGTTATCGAGCAGGTGTTTGGGATGCTGAAGGCACGTTTCCATTGCCTGGACACCTCTGGCGGTGCCCTACAGTACAGCCCCTCAAAGGTCTGTGGGATATTCCTGGCCTGTTGCATCCTGCACAACATGGCCAACGAATGTGGGATAGCCGTACAGGTTGAAGATGGGGACAGTGATGAGGACGATGGGGAAGCCAGTGACGATGGTGATGGGCAGCCCCACCTTGGCCGTTGGGACCCCCTGACTGCTCCGGCTGGCACAGCTGCACCCGGACACCATCATGGAGGAGCACTTCAGCCAACCCAGGTATGTCATGGGGCCATGAGCAACCACCAGTGGCCAAGCCACAACCCACAAACACGTAGGGACCCACACCGGGGGTGCATGCCGTCAAGGGAAGTGGCAGGGCACAGAGGCACACACACAGCCAGGGATGGGTGAGGACTAACATGCCACGCTGAAGGACACACACACACATGCACACACACAATGCAACAAACATGCACAGAGGGCAGAAGGCACACCGACCCAGAACGCACACCCAGCAACACACATGTCCACAGGCCACCACGCCCACTGCCTGTCCATGTGCGTGTGTCAGATGCTGAGCATCATTGCACATTGGTGTACAGCGCAATGCAGGCATCATCATGCACACACAACTGCAGACAGCAGCCGGGAGGGTGTGCAGGTGGACTGTGTGTCTGCATGCAGGGCCGGGTACCCACCCGTGCACTACCCACTGACACACAATGCACACAGGGCAGCACCAGACAGTAGCCACGCTGGGAGACAGGTCAGTCCCGCGACACAGTGCCACGGCCACCACAAATGCATGGGTGGCCCCTCTGAGACCTGCCAGCACTGGCAGGCTGGCCACTGGCCTCATAGGGTGGCACCGATGGTCCCCCAGGGGTTCCACTGTGTGAACGTGACTGTGCCCATGCAGGGGTCTGCAGCACACTGAACATGCCTGCACCAGGAGTGCTCGGGATGCCCACAGCTGAACCCGGCCTCGACAGGGTGGGAGTGTCACACGACTCCAGGAACGGGGGGTGGATAGTGCACTGCGTGGTGTCCATGATGCATGGGCACCTGACTGTGTGCCCATTGTGGCCATAACAGCAAAGAACGCCTGTGCATGCCTGTCAATGGCAGCGGTCACATCCTCCCGCAAAGGGTCAATCCATGCCAGGATCCATTCAGTGTCCCTGCTGCGATGCTCCTCTGCCCGCTTCAGAGCCACACACAGTGCTTCCACGGACGTTGCAAGCCGCATCTGCTGCTGGACCGATGCTCGCAGTAGGCAGTTGTGCTCGTCCAAGAGGTCATCCGCCTCCTCGGCATCCTGTCCCTCAGGGTGTGCAAGGGCCTGATGTTCAGCACCCCTTGAGGGTGGGTGCTGCGCACCAGGACCAGGTCTGGGCATGTCCACAGGTGGTGCACAGATGCCGCTGCTGAACCCTGTACCCCCAAGCCCAGTGGGCAACTGCTGATGCTGCCCCTCCAGCTGCTGCACCCCAGGGCTCAGTGGTGCTACTGCAGTGGCTGCAACAGTCCCACTGTCCTGAACAGACACCAGTGCTGCCCCACTGTTGCTGACAGGTACAGCCTGGGACTGTGTTGACATGCAGGCCCCCACGGCGGCACCACCCACAGCCATGGGCGCGAATTGCCCTGCTGTGTGTCCATCCTGTAGCACACACGTGTCACTGCCCATGACAGTCGTGTCTTCATCACTGGTGCCGGACTCTGCCCCGGACACAGCCACAGTGTGCTGGCATCTGTGGACACCAGCACGCTGGGACACAGGCAGGGCTTCCTCCACACCTGTCTCAATGACATCAGTGTGGACAGCCAGGCAGCCCCACTGTTGTACAGATCCACAAATACCTGTGGAGGTAGATGGTCCCACCTCCGACTCCATCCAACTGGCCGCAGTGGACAGGCCCACCACCACTGACCCATGCAGATGCTCAGGATCTGTAAGGGAAAGCAAAGTCACATTACTGCATGTGATCTACCCTGCCCCTCCTAGACAGACCATGACTTACCATTCAGTGATGAGCCACCACCCGTGTGGAAACCACCACCCGGAACACCCTCTATGGCACTTCGCAGCATGCTTCCAGCAAGCCTGTCCTCTGCTGGGGTGAGCTGTACCACCTCCGGCTGTCCCCCACCTTTTGCAGCATGTGCCGCCCTGATGGCAGCCACCTTCTCCTTAACCCCCCTCCTGTCCGTGCCCATCTTCTTCTTACACTCCTGCACGGAGCGCTGGTGGCTGCCATGCAGGTACACGGCACGTGCCACCTCCTCTCATGCAGCAGCACGGGCCTGGGGGGGGTTCCCCGCTGTCCACTAAGCAGTGGCTCCTGATCCAGGTAGGCCTCGAAAAGGGCCTTAATTTTGGCTTTTGTAAAATTCTGCCTCCTCCTCCTCCTCCCACCACTGTTTTCCTCCTCTCCAACAATGTGCTCGGTCATTATGTAGCCTGTAAGAATGGCAGTTGTTACCTGTGACTGTGCAGTCCCATGCACGTCCCTGAATCCACAGTCCATACTCCCAAACAGTAACTGACTATGGCCACTGCAGCACATTGTCGCATCTTTATAGCGCAATCCATGCAAATGAGGCGAGGAGCAACTTTAATTAGATGCAAATTGCAGTGCTGCACCATTGAATGGCTGATCAGATGATTTGCATATGACGACTGAATATCACGCTGTTGCACTTTGCGCAATTGTGTTAAACGTGCTGAGCCAATGGCGCAGTTCTGTGGCATGCATAATACACCTCACTGCACATGCCCAGGTTGCTGACACAGGTGTCTGCTGCACTGATGACATGCTGTGCGTGGTAGGCAATGCAGGGCACGGCCACTATTGTGCCAGTGGCACTATAGCGATGGTCATTACATGGCGCTGTGGCACTGGGCCTTCATAGGCACAATGGCTCAACTGCCCAATAGTCCACCGTGGTACTGGCACACAGGTAGCCAATCGCGCTACACACATTGTCATTCAATGGTGCTGTGCGTGGCTTTGCGCTAGAGACCCTTGACCCTGTGCCCAAGCTTTGCCCCCTTGGCACCATGCGTCAGGCATAGGTGCACCTCTATCACGCTGTTCAGTAACAGCATGATAGGGAATGGCGTCGCTGTACCATGCAGCATCTGCACATGGGGAACCACGCTGCAGAGCACCATATTGCCTACTATAGCCATTGCAATGGCGCATAGAAGAGCTGCTCCTTGGACGGCCATTGAGCTGGCAAATCTGGTGTCCATAGTTGAGCCACACCATGGGCCTCTCTTTGGGGAGGCTCCCCTGGATAGGACAAGGACCCAGGTGTGGCAGGAGGTGGCCACTGCCCTGGAGGAGGCAACAGGTAGGGGGCACTCAGCCGAGCAGTGCAGGCACCACTATGGTGACCTGTGCAGGAGGGAGCCGGAGCTACTGGCCCGACTGCGGTCATGTGCCAGGAGGGGCACGGTCCCACGTCCAGGTAGGGGTTCCGTCAACACACTTTTATCATCCATATGAGTCACAGTGTTGTATGTGTCCAGCACATAGGGGAGGGACTGTATGGGGTTGACTGTGGCGGTGTTCACGGGTGTGGGGTGGGTGGGTCTGACTGGGTGGGAGGGCACACCTTGGGGCAGGGGACTTTGCTTCAGGAATGTACTGATGTTCTCTCTCCTTTGTCCCACAGGCCGGAAGAACTACACAGAGTGCGGGCAGAGCAGCGGAGGGGAGTGGAAACCACAGCCAGGCAGGCCGAGGACCAGCAACGCCCACCTGACCGGCCCAATGTGGGTGAGTGCCAGACATCCATGATTAGTATTGCATGCTGTGTGACAAGGTGGTCAGCGGAGCATGGCCACCATTCATTGACATCACTGCCATGCACGCCACTTGTTACAGTCAACACTGTCCAGTGGCAATGCATGTCTGGGTGTGCGTCACTGGTGGTCCATGCGTGCACCAGGTGCATGGCTGTGCCACTGCCTTTGCACCACATAGCCATGTCACTAGATGGCACGGTTGTGCTGTGCATGACTTGGCCCGTGGGTGTGTGCAGCATTCCACATGGCTGTATGCACCTGGGTGGGCAGGTCCTGTAGATATGATCACTGCAGGTGGTCACACACCATCACAGTGGTATGTTCCATGGCCGTATGCCATGCACAGTAGGTGGGCTGTATGGTGTTGTGCATTCACACCTGTTGACTGTGCTCCCTTGTCCTAGGTGAGAGACATCTGAGGGAAATCAGAGACACCATGCGGGAGCTCCTGAATCTGGCCCGCGAGACGGTGGCAATACTGCGGAGGCTGGACAAGTCGGGGGTTCTGCAGTGACACAGAGCCAGAGGGAGCCAGAGCCAGGAACGGCGGAGCCTTTAACAGTCCCTTGGTCCCCGAATTCCCCTACCCCTGGACCCACCCTCACACCCTCCTATCCCATCCCATTTGTCTCACCTCCCCTGCTCACCCCCACCTTTTTTGTGTCCCCCACCACAAACCTGTAAATAGTTTTTATTCATGTACATAGTTGAGTTTTCTATTTTTACAATACATTTGACTTTTATATGAATACCGTGGTGGTCTCTGATTTGCAGCGGGCTATAGGTGCTCAGCTGCAGTGGTGTGTATGGCATCAGGGGTGGTGCAGTCATGGGTATGTGAGTGTGTGTCCATGTGGAGGTGTCTATGGTGTGGGGGTAGATATCAGTCAGTGTCTGTGTTGTGTGAGTTGTTCCCTGTGCACTGGATGACTGTGTGCAGTGGTCCATGGTGCGTGCTCTGTGTCCATGGTGCACCCATCAGCCCATCCATGGCCTGTGCAGCTGACACACATGCCTGTCTGTGACCTGCATGGTCTGCTGGCATGTCAGTGGTGGCATTCCCTGCAGGGCGGACACTGTACCCGTCACTTTGCTGGGTTGCCCATGTCACTGGTGTGGTGCAGACCTGGCTCAGGTGGCACTGTGGGCAACACGGTCATTGTCCCACCTCCATGCTGTAGCTTGTGTGTGTTGCAGGGGATGTGGCCCACTGTCTGTGGCTTGTGCTCCGGGTGACTACTGGTGGTGTATTGGCCCATGGTGCCTGCGCAGGGTGGTTTGCACTCCAGTGCCATGGTGGACTGTGGGTTGTGTGTACACAGCTTACATGGGCCCACAATGGGGGCTTGGGTGCCCCACCACTGCATCCCTGTGTTGTTGTGCCCTTGGGTATGGATGGGTGTCTGTCCAGACCCTGTGTGGCATCCGGTGTGGTGCATGCTTCCACGCACCACTGTGGGTGTCTGTGCTGGCTGTTGTGGCCAGTAGTGGGCCGGGGTGTGTCACTGGAATACTGTGCAGAGTGCTGTACCACTGGTGGTGGTGTCAAGGACACGACCGTCCCATATGAGGTAACTCTTGTGCCAGCGCATGGTCGGTCTCTCAGCAGTACCTCTGGGGACTGTGCATGGTGGCACTGTGTCTGCCATTGTTGCATTGCAGTGTGCTGCAACCTGCTGATGGGTGCTCGTGGTGGGGCTGGCTTGCATGGTTCTGTGGTGCACAGGGTTGCATTGACACTGTGGGGGTGGTGGCATGCATGGGGTTTCCTGCTGTGGTAGTCACTGCTCATGGGGGGGTGTCTGGGGGTCATGGTGCAGGGTGTGCTGTGCACTGGGGAGGATGGTGTGGCACAGGGTGGTCTGCCCTCCTTGTGTGCCAGTCACAGCTTGCCGGTAGGTGTGATGGGACACCATGGCCAGGCTGTGGGTTGGTTGCTTGTCTCCATGGACCAGTGGTTATTCCATCCCTCCCCTGGTTGTGATGTGCTTGGGGTGTGGGGGGACAATGTCTGTTCTGCTGTGTGTTCCTGTGCCCATCTGTGGCATGGGTGGTGGCCCCCTAACTCCCTGATTGTGCAGTTACATTGCTCTGCAGCTGGGCCCTGCTTGCAATACGCCACCTTCTGATCTGCCTAGCTCGACATCCCTTGTTGCGCCATGGCGCATCAGATCTGCTCATGCCTCCTAGTTGTGCTATGGTGCAGGTGGTGCGATATTCAGTCATTGGCTGTAGGTGCAATTTGGCTACTCCTTTTGAATATCAAGGCTCTTATGTATGGGCTAATAGACTTGCGCTTCTTTTCTTGCTATTGTGCACTTTTTGGGTGCAGTTTGAATATCTGGGCCTAAGTAAATAATGTCAACAGGTATTTTGCCATCCAGCATTTTGCTAACCTTTTCATAAAAAAACAAGTTACTTGCAGGACGTGATCTTTGTTTTTTAAACCCATGTTGTGTGTTGGCTAATAATATGTTGGTTCCCATTTCTTCTTCTAACTTGGTTTTGAATTAGGACTCAAAGATTTTTCCCAAAATACTTGTTAGAGTCCTTGGTCAATAATTTTCAATTAAACTTCAATTTCTCTTTTTAAAAAGAGGAGTGACTGTTGCTGTTTTCCAGTCATTTGGGATATCTCCTGAATAAAGAGAAAGACTGGATATTTTATGTAACGGCTCTACCAGCCAAGTTGATAACTCTTTAATTAATTTAGGATGGAGCCTATCTGGTCCAGGTGACTTATTATATTTATATTATGCAATATCTTTTTTATGTCCAGTTTTGTTATTTCAGTTGGTATATCAGAGTTTGTTGAGTTTTTCAGGATATTTGGATTTAAAGAAGTGGTTTTATTGAATACTGAACAAAAATATGAGTTTAGTTCATTTGCCATTTCATGTGCTTTATTAATTGTTTTTGTACCTTTATTTAGTGGTCATATACATCTCTGTATTTTTTTTTTGTTATTTACATAGGAATAAAAACTTTCCCCCAATCTCTTATGTACAGCAAATTAAACTCAATTTTCTTTTTTTCTAACCTTATTTCATGTTTACATTCCATAAGTATCTTTTTATAGCTATATTTATTATAACCATTATTGTCTCTGGACAATGCCCTATATGCTCTTCTTTTCTGATCCAATAAATTAGATTTTTTTAGGTGTAAACCAGATTGGTATTTTACCTTTTTGGTTGTAAGATATTTTATTTGGAATATATATTGTTTCTAATTCTAGTATTTTATTTTTTTTTGTCTTAGTCCAGATTTCTTCTGGGGAGGTAGATCCATCTTTCCAATTCCATTTATTTAATTGTTCCAACATTATTGAAAAATGTGCTTTATTATAGTCTTTAAATATTGTTTTACTGAATATTTTTTTTGAGTTTATTTTTGTATTAAACATTATGATCTTATGATCGCTGTTAGCTAGTGGTGGTCTAATTTTAATGTTTATAATCTGGTCTGAAATGTCTGTTAAGACTAAGTCTAATATATTACTGTTCCTAGTAGGTTCTGTGACTAATTGATGAACGCCATTTGATTCACATGTGTCCAGAAAAGTTTCCTCATACGCGTTGATAGCCATTTTGTTAGTCCAGTCTCTTCCAGGGAGGTTAAAATCTCCCAAGAGTATTAATTCTGTATTATTATATTTGGTATTAATTTCATTTAAAATATTATTATGCATTATAAGATTTGTATTTGGTGACCTTTAACAAACTCCAATACACATATGCTTTTTGATTTTTTCTTGAGATTTCAACCCACAAAATTTCTATATGGCTGTTACTAGATGACTCTTCAATTATTTTATAAGTAATGTTAGTCTTTATAAATAAGGCAACCCTTCCTCCTCTTTTGTTGGATCTATTCTTAAATAAGGTGTTAAAACCTCGTATGTTTGTATTCCAGCTAGAGGTTCCCCCACAGTTTGGCCACATAGAATGTTAATGGCCTGAAATCAATTACTACATGTAAGTGAGTTGCTGCAGAGGTTAAGAAAAACAAAATCCAGGTTGTACCTATGCATGAAACACACATGTCCAGTGCTGAGGCTGTGAAAACAGCTGAGAGCTTGAGTGGGCAGTGGATCACCTCCTGTTTCTCTACTAAGGCCAGGGGGGTGGCCATCTGGTTTTCTCATGGAACCCGGGTCAAGGTCAACCAGACTGTGGTGGACTCTGCAGAGAGGTAGTCTCCAGCCAATATCATTCTTGAAGGAGTTGGTGCCCTTTCTGTTGGCTCAGTGTATGCACCCAATGTTTAGGACCCGGATCTCTTTCAACATTTGGCAGTGGACATGGCCTCTTTACTGGGACCATGGATTTTTTTTTGGAGGGGTGATTATAACTGCGTAAGGGATAGTATTACTGATAATTCCAACACAGCCCCCATTCCTACTTTCAAGAATGCTAAGGCACCGGGAGAGCTGAAAAACACTTTTCAGCTAGTTGATGTTTGGTGACAACAGCACTCGACCAGTTGTGTATACAGCTTCTTCTCTCATGCACATCACTCATATGCTAGGCTGGATCATATGCTCATCAGTCCCTCCATTCTCCCCAGTATAAACTCCATGAACTACTCCCTAATATTGATATTGGACCATTCTTTCTTCACTGTGGCCTTTTTAGCCTTGTACTCCCCTGCTAGGTGTTGCCCATGGTGCCTGTGTCCTCTCCTACTGAAGAATGCATCTTTTGTTAAGGCCATATTCACATGGATCAAGGAATTCCTGCACCATAATGTCAGGGGGAACACCACTCATGGTGCATGCTGGGAAGCCCTTAAGTCCTATATCAGGGGCCAGGTGATCTCTGACTCAGCCTATAAAAGGAGGGTATCTGAGCTGCAGACTGAGCAGCTCAGAGATAGGATAATGGTCTGTGAGGCTGAGCACATGGAAAGGCCCAGTCCAGGGCTATATGGGGTGGTACAGAAACTGAAATGGCAGTTTAATTTACTGAACAGTTCATGAATCAAATGCTCATTCCTGCTCTCACAGGCTGGGGCTTACTTTGATGGTGACAGAGGTGGGAAATACCTGGCCTGGCAACTGCACAAGTGGGAGGGGGAGTGAATGATAGCCCAGTTCCACACCAGTGTGGGGCAAGTAACTTCTGTCACATCCCAGATAGGGGCTGAGCTTGGGGCCTTTTATAAATCATACTAAAGAAATAAAAGGAGTAAAAGGCATTATGCCCATATTAGCTCCTTAGTTACATATAGTAGGCAATATTTTTATTTGTTAATAGAAAGTCATCTACTTTATTCTTGAATGTCTTTTATTATTACTGATAATAACTGATGTTGGTAGCATATTCCAAGGATTAACTATTCTCTGAGAGAAAAAGAATGCTCTCTTTCTAGAGTTGGATCTTGTTCTTAATAGTTGAAGAGGGTGACCTCTGGTGGAGGTCACCACTTGTTTGAAATCTAGGCCGCGATCCATTGTAAGCGATTCATTGTTGATGATATCCCAGGTAAATACAAGATTGCCCTTCAATCTTCAGAGTTCTAATGACATTAACTTGAATTTGGAAAGCCTTGCCTCATAAGACGTCTTATCTGGACAGATAGATTTTGTAACTTTTCTAGGAAACCTTTCTATCTTACTTCTTTCTTTCTGTAGGTAGGGATTCTATAGTTCAGAAGCATAGTCAAAATGAGGCCTCACATAAGCTCAATAGTGTGGTAAAAGGATATTTGGATCTTTTGATTTTATACTGTGCTTTATAGTCCACCAGATTTGATTAACTTTACTGAGAGTATTTGAGATGTTTAGGTAAAAATTACGATCTGAATCTATAATAATACCAAGATCTTTTTCATAGCTCTCTACTGTCCAGAACTTTATTGTAAAGACAATATTCATTTCTCTGATTGTGCTTTCCAAAATGAAGAACACAACATTTTGAAATATTAAACAATAGGCCCCATTTTAAGGACCTGGCCCCTAATGAGTCCAGATCTTTCTGCAACTTTTTAGTCTCCTCAGTATTACTGCAAGGGTTACTAATTTTGCAGTCATCTGCATTCATATTCTAGATGATGTGATAAGTCAGTGATGAAAACGTAAAATATCACCAGTGCCAAGACTGAGCCCTGGGGAACACCACTGTAAACTGGTAGCTAAGATGATACATGGCCATCCATAGCAACCCTTTGTGATCTATTATACAACCTGTTTGCAATCCAGCGTGTAATGAGTGAGTTGATCCCAAGTAATTGTAATTTTTGTAGTAGAGTCCAGTGTGGCCCTGAATCAAAGGCTTTTTTAAAATCAAGAAAAACAACATCACAGGGAATTATGTTGTCCAAATAATAACTTATATTATCATGGAAACTAATTAAGTTAGTGGTACAAGAATGGCCCTTAACAAAACCATGTAAGGTAGGGTTGAGGTTTATGAGTTCAGGGATAATTATGTCTTTGTCAATTCTTTCCAGTACTTTACAGAAAATCGAAGTGAGACTAATTGGGTAGTAATTATCTGGGTTTCATTTATCTCCTTTCTTAAAAAGGGGGGTAACATTTGCCTTTTTCCAGTCAGAGGGAACAATGCCAGTGTTAAGGCTAGTTTCATAGATAATTTCTAAAGGGACAGACAGACGATCTTTCATTAGGAAGATAACATCCCCAGAAATACCATTGGGACCTGGAGATGAGCCTTGTTTAACCATGTTTAGTTTAGCCTTAATATCTTTAACCAATAATGATAATTTATTGGTGTGATTTTCAATTACAGGGGTATCTATACCAGAATCACTGTATACCTCATTGGTGTCCCCCTTGGTCTAGCAAACAGATGACGTTTTTGGAAAGGCACCCACTCCTTCTCTGACACCGATGGAGGCAGGTAGCCTGGAAGCTCTGTTGACTGTGGAGGAACTGCATAAAGCCATTAAAGTGTTAAGGGATGAAAAGGCCCCTGGGCCTGATGGAATACCCATGGTTTTTTCTAAATATTTGCTCCTGCACTGTTGGAGCCATTCCACAATATGTTAATGGTGGGTTTGGAAAAAGGAGTGTTGCCCCCTTCAACATGGTCAGCCACAATAACTGTGTTACCAAAACAAGGAAAGGACCCCAATAAGTGTGTGTCCTATCACCCAGTTTCATTATTGATGGCTGATTACAAGATCCTGGACAAAATTGTTGCTTTTCATCTTGAACCCCTGCTCCCCTCGCTGGTTCATCCAGATCAGGCTAGATTTGTGCAGGGATGACAGGGGAAGCACAACATCCTTCAAACAAGAAAAACTTGAGTACACACCACCACATTGAATACTGACACTGTGAAATGTAATAAAAGGTTAAGATTTATTTACATCTTAAAAGCGGTTGAAATGCTCACCTGACACGTTTCTGGTCCCACCTGAACCCTTTCTCAAAGGCTGGGTCTGCTATGTTACAATTCAAATTTACAGTCACACGATAATGTCATCAATTGCACACTCATCAGCAATTTCATTATTGCACATCAAATATCCACACTAACATCTATGAATAAATAACGTCTGCTAAAAGTTGTTTGAAAGCATACAAGCACAGACAATAAAAAACAAACATTTGCTCTATAAATATGTATATGCCCTATCTTGACTATTAAAGAAAGGGGATGGGGAACTATCACATGTTACCCTCATAAAAAAAACACAATACTATTATGCCTATAGCAGTGAGCATAATCTCCACCAACAGAAAAAGAGATGACTTAAAAAATATATAATTATATACAGGGAGTGAAGTATAACATAAGTTACTTGGGGGGTACTAAAGAAGCACAAAACAGGAAACAACTATGGAGGCAAAAGGAGATTATTACAACTATTTCCACATAAATTTCATCTCCTTTCCTGAAGATATGGTTTAATTTCAAAACCAGTATTGAGTCCAGGACTCCTATGGGCCCCTAACTGGATAATCCAAGTCAAGTCAAGTCAAATTTATTTAAAAGACGCCCAATCCCGGAGGCTCTGGGCGCCGTACAAATTTTTAAAAGAGCATAATACATAAATGAATGAAGTAACAAATAATGAATACATCATAGTCTAATGTAGTCTAAACATCAAAAGCCTGAGAGAATACAAAGGTTTTCAGGCGGATCTTAAAGATATTTACAGTCGAGGCCTCTCTGACCATAGCTGGTAATAGGTTCCATGGGGCGGGAGCCGCAACGCTAAAAGCTCTGTCACTGGCTGACTTCAGCCTAGCCCCAGGAACGGTCAGGAGACCACTACTGGAGGATCGAAGAGGGCGGATCGATGGAACAGGTGTCAGGAGGACTGACAGGTAACCAGGGCCCTGCCCGTGTAGGGCCTTAAAGGTGAGAAGACCCACCTTAAAGAGGACTCTCCACCTGACCGGCAGCCAGTTCAATTCACGCAGTACCGGTGTAATATGGCAAAATTTATTCTGCCCAGTCAGTAACCGGGCAGCTGCGTTCTGCACCAGCTGCAGTCTGTGGAGAAGTCCTCCTGTGTCCCCGAGATAGAGTGCATTACAGTAGTCCAGCCTAGATGTGACTAAGGCATGTATCAAGGTAGGGAGGTCCAGAGACGGAACAAGGGGCCTAATCCTGGCAATGTTTCTGAGATGGAAAAAACAGGTATGAACCATGGAAGATACTTGAGTCTCCATGGTCAAGTTCCTGTCCAGAATCACTCCAAGACTACACACCCTAGAGGAGGCCTTCAATGAGACAGCCCCAAGAACAAGTCCAGTTGCTGAATCGGAGACCTCCATATCACGAACTCTGTTCGACTCCACTACCAATACCTCCGTCTTGTTAGGGTTCAGTTGCAACCAGCTGGAGGCCATCCAGTCACTTATCTCGTCAGACAGATGTTTAGCACATCCATTGCATTGGATGTTCCTGGGGCAAAGGAAAAGTATAGCTGGAGTATCATCAGCATAGCAATGAAAACTCAGACCATACCTCCTAATGATCCCACCCAGGGCAGCATGTACACTCGCGAACAACATTGGGGCCAGTACGAACCCTGAGTGACTCCAAGGAAGGAGATTGGGTGTAGATGAGAAATTACCCATCATAACCCGTTGCCTCCTGTTTGTAAGAAAGGACTCAAACCAGTTGATGACAGTACCGGTGAGTCCACATAAATCCCTAAGGCGAACTAGCAACACACAATGGTCCACAGTGTCAAATGCCGAAGAGAGATCGAGAAGAACAAGAATTGTCCTGTCCCCCCAATCTCTAGCCCTGAGGAGATCATTCTGCACCCATACAAGAGCAGTTTCTGTGCTATGTCTGGCCCGAAAAGCCAACTGGAAGGGATCATACAACTCGTGAGTCATGAGGTGCTCTTCCAATTGAAGCGCTACCATCTTCTCCACCACCTTCCCCAAAAATGGGAGGTTGGAGATCGGATGGTAATTCGCCATGATCTCCGGGTCCAAAGATGGTTTCTTTAAAAGGGGTCTCACCAGAGCCTCCTTCAAGGCATCCAGAAAGACTCCCTCAGATAAGGAACACTGTACGATCATGGCGAACACCGAGCCAACAGAGCCAATGCATCTCATTAAGAAACGCGTTGGCACTGGGTCCAGTTCACAAAAGGTATGCCTCAAATTGGTTGCTACCTCAATAACCTCACTTGCCTCCACTGGTCTAAACTCCCCCCAACTTGGCGGAGTGCACTCAGAACACATCTGGCGACCACTGTTAGCTATGGTATTGCTAGCTGAAGAGGCATCCGCCGGATCGTGGACACCCTGTCCGAGAAGAACAGAGCAAACTCCTCACAATCTTCAGTGGAAAAAACCCTCCTAGGCTGCAGGCAGAGAGGATGAAGAAGTCTGTCTACAGTCCGGAAGAGTGAAGCTGGTCAATTCTTCCCGGCAGCAATCTCCCTGGACAGGAACACTGCCTTCTTACGATTGATTGCCTCCTGATGCGCATGATAGTGCGTACGCAGGACCAGTCTGTCCACCTCCAGGCAGGATCCTCTCCAGCAGCGCTCCAATCTCCGACCCATCTTCTTCATCTCCTGAAGTCCCCATCAACCATGGGGGACCCCAGGTATGAGGTTCTGGGTCGTGACACGGACAGGTGCGAGGGAGTTGATGGTGTCAGAGAGCACCCTTATTATAGGTGTCAACGCCGGAACAACTCCTCTGACGATGCAGCACCCACACTAGATAATTTAGCTGCCGCCAAAAACCCTCAGGGTAAGACCCCACAAAGGGCGACAGCTAATCATCTCAGCAGGGGAAGGGCTTATGGCGGAGCCCCAAATGTGAACTTCACGTGCAGTGATCGGACAAAAAACCCGATCAATCCAAATCAGTGATCTCAAGCCCCAGTGAAAACACCAGGTCCAGCATGTGGCCATCCTGGTAGGTGGGTGCGGCAACGACCTGCATCAGTCCAAGAGAGGACATACTCCGCAAAATGTCGCCGCCGCATCTTTGATCACCATCATCCACCCAGACATTGAAATCCCCCAGAAAAATACATCTGCGGGATCCCAATGTTTCACCAGCAATGAACTCGGCAAACTCCTGCAGGAAATTCCCCATTGGGCCAGAAGGGCGATAGATGAGGAAAATCCTGCAGCCCGCTCCGAGACCACCGTGGATAGCCACACACTCAAAAGAACCCGGAGCTTCCACCGGGTGCACGGTGAAGGTCAGACCGGATCTAAAACAGATGGCTACACCGCCACCCCTGCGATTCACTCTGGGGCAGTGTACCACAGTATACCCGAGAGGGACCGCAGCCTCAAAAATAGGTCCTGCATCATCACCCACCCAGGTCTCCGTAATGCAAGCCAGATCGACCGATGAAATCAAGGTGGCAACAATTGCCGTCTTGTTCCTGATCGACCTGGCATTGCACAACACTGCCTTCAGAGGACTGGAGGGTGGTGCAGCCCCACAGGCTACCTGGCCACTCGGACTGCTGGACTCCCTGGGGATGGGCACCAACCACGTCTGGCCTCTCCCAGATGCCCGTCGCAGCCCAGGGTGCCTCCTGGACCTAAGGACCTCAATCCTACCATCACCCACAGCCTGATCACCTCACTGCCAATAATCAACATAACCCCCTACAATCCCCACTTCCTGACAACATCTAGCAATAGTATCAGACACAGAAAGGGGGATAGAGGGGCGTAGACCATAAAGCAACAAGTGGCTATAGGTAATCCTAATCCCCATAGATCCTCCCACATAATTCCTAAACATTTCAAATAAAAGCACAAGCTGCTATTTAAGCACTATAAAATAGCACAAAATAACAACCTGACCTACATTAAACCAATAAAGACAGTACTAAAATAAGCTCCACCTTAATATATCTAAACAAAATTAAATAGATAAAAATACTTAACTTGGCAGATATTTAAAACATATATAAACAACCCATTTCTCTTCCCCATTTGCAGACAGATATTCCAGTAGCGAGTGGCGCTGTGCTACTCTACTTAACGTCAGCTATGCTCCAAGGCCAGGAGCTGCACTTCCCTTTATTCTGCAAGTCTCCACCCCACAAAGAGTCTGCTCATATAATTAGAGCCCCCTGCATCGAACCTCCAGCCCGTGTCACAGGCAAGGCAGCCTGCAGCACAGCCTCTCACGCCATGCAAGCCTGCCATGGAGGACCAACGAGCAGATTGCAGGGGGCTATAACGTTTAAGCAAAGTCAGAGAAACAAACAAACATCCACAACAACCGCTTATGAAGCGGCGTTACTGGCAAGACACTCTGCACCGCAGATTAAAGAAGCGCTGCGAGCAGTGCTTCCCTTTATCTGAAGCAAGTCTCCGCCCCCACAAAGTCTGCTCATATAATTAGAGCTCCCCCGTACTCGAACCTCCAGCCCGGTGTCACAGGGCAAGGCAGCCTGCAGCACAGCCTCTCACGCCGTGCAAGCCTGCCACGGAGGACCAATGAGCAGATTGCAGGGGGGCTATAACGTTTTAGGCAAAGTCAGAGAAACGAACAAACATCCACATCAGCCACTTACGAGTGGTGTTCCAACACTGGCAAGACACTCTGCACACGCAGCACATCCAGAATGTTTTCTATTTCAGCACTAAGTTGTAATTACCCCCACATGCATTGGGGCTTACTTTATCAATTGCCATGTAGGAAAAAGAAGTTCCTGACCATCTCTCATGTTACTGATGTGTGGCGCTGCAGCATACTCAAGGTCTCCCATGGCAATTGCCTACTGCTGCTTCCCAATCTAACTTTAAAACTTCTTGTGGTTTTACTCACATAGAATGCCTGACATGTGCAAGTGGCCAGATATAAAGCTCTACTTGAACTACATGTGATCACCTGTCACCCTTCAAAATGTTTTTTATTCTTCACAGTGCTGAACATTCTCTCTGTGCTGATGTGTTTGCAATACATGAAGTTATTACATCTAAAGCACCCTTTTGGTCTCATTAACCAGGTAGTGTGTTCTCTTTTGTCCTGGTAGTGGCTATGCTGCAACATATCCCTATATTGGTGGCTGGATGTCAGCTGGCTGCCATGAGTACTGCGCCCCAATCCATAGGAGTCCTGGACTCAATACTAGTTTTGAAATTAAACCATATCTTCAAGAAAAGAGATGAAATTTAAGTGGAAATAACTGTAATAATCTCCTTTTCCCTCCATAGTTGTTTTGCGCCTCTTTGGTACCCCCCCCCCAAGTAACTTATGTTATGCTTGACTCCCTGTATATAATTATATATTTTTTAACTTCTCAAACACTGAACCTCTATCCTTTTCTCAAACACTGAACCTCTGCCACCAGTGTCAGCAGCACCTCCCCCAGCATTTGAACCTGGTACCTCCCGCACCATAGTCCATCACCTTACCGTTGCACTACTGAAACCACCACAATGATGGGTGTCAGACTGCTCCCCTTAAACCGGAACTGGTATTGCAGCGCCCACTGCCCACTGCCAGCAATTACACTTATCATACTCCTAACCAGGTTAGATAGCCATCCCCCCACCCACACACAAACCTCACCCCTTACCCTCTCTACCTATTACCACTGTCCACCCACCCTGTCAACGCCTGACAAACATCCACCCCCGCTTAACCTGTCACCTACCCATGCACCCCAACCCCCACCAACTCATCTGCCTTACCTTTTCTGCCCTCCTCAACCTACCCATTCCCTGTGCTACTCTCTCTAAACATGCGCCTCACCTGCGCCCAACCACCAAACAGCAGTCCCTCGCTCTCCTCAAGGTCCTAGCCCTACTACTTCTCATATCCAGAAATATTCACCCCAACCCAGGCCCCGACACCAATAGCCAACAGAAACTACACCAGGGGCTGTGCATAGCTGCCATGAATATTTGCAGCCTTCCAAAAAAAAAACCAGCATCTCTCCAAAGCTGGGTAGCGCAACACCAGCCGGATGTCCTTGCACTCACTGAAACATTGCTCTCAAAACAAAAACCCAGATTCATTCACCAGCTTCCCAGGCTTCACTCTACACAAAGCTGACAGAATGGGAAAATGGGGTGGGGGATGTGCCTTCTATGTTTGAGACTCCGTACTGAACCAAGCTCTCCCAATCCCCTCATTAGATCATGGCGCCCAAGCCTTATCCATAAAACTTACCTTGGACCCCGCTAGGGCTCCCCTAACCATCACAGTGGCATATGTTCCCCCACACAACCAAGCTATGGCCATACAATCCCTCACAAACTATATTTCCAACCTCCATCCAAAAACGGAGCATATCCTGGTTGGTGATCTAAATTTAAACTGGCTCGCCAAATCGGCAGCTGCCATCAAGGATGCCTTTGCAGCGCTGAATCATACCCAGCTGGTCCACCAGCCCACCAGGGTAAACACCACAAATGGCTCCCAGACCCTACTAGACATACTACTAACTAACTGACCACATAGAATCTCTGACCTAGTGATCCTCCCAGACTCTCTGAGTGACCACTCCCCTATCCTCTGCTCCTGGTCATGTCACCTGCCCAAACCCCAACCTAGTGTATCCACCCGCAGGTGCTTATGACCAGGTGACCTTCACAAAATCAAACACTATCTGGCCCAGTGGGACTGGGCCCCTATAATCCAGGCCCCTAACATTGACCTAGCCCTTGATTACTTCACTTGCTCTTTCAACAAAGCATGTGACATTTTTGCCCCCCTGACTAAAATGAAAACTGTAAAATATAATGTTCCTTGGATCATGCCCTTATTACGGCAGCAACTAAAACAAAGGGATGACCTCTGACACAGAGCCATTGAATCTGGCTCCCAATCAGACAGACTAGCCTACAGAGCAGAACGCAATAGGTACACCTGGACTGTACGAAAGGCCAAGGCTGAATACTATAAAGACACCCTGGCTTCTTCCTGGGGGAGTGCACGAAAGTTTTGGGACAACATTAAAGAACTTAATGGCAAGTCCCACCTCCCTCCACCCTCCCAGCTCTGCATCAACAATGCCACCTCAACTGACCTGCAGGCTATTGCTACCTGCCTTAACTCAACCTTTTCTGATCTTAGTACAGTCCTCCCGAGCAACTTTTTCGACCCTATCCCAGCCTCCTCTGAGCCAAACCTCCAGTGCCCCCCTTTCTACCTTTGGGTCATTACAAAGCAGGAACCAAAATCCTACCTCTCCAAAGCTCTCAGTGGCTTCAATTATTGCAAAGACTCCTTTAACATGAAAATCCTCTACCGGGTTCTGGACACTGTCCTTTTCCCCCTGACTGACCTCCTTAACCACTCCCTATGCTTGGGGCAGTTCCCAACAGCCTGGAAAACTGCTACAATTACCTCAATACTAAAAAGTGGAGACAATACCAACCCCAACAACTATCGGCCAATATCCATACTTCCCCCTCTCTCAAAAGCCCTTGAAAAAATAATTTCCAACTAACTCACTGAGTATCTGAGAGCCCACAATTTATTATGTAGTGAAAAATATGGCTTCAGATCAGGCCATAGCACTACCACCACCCTCATTGAATTCACCAGTTTCATTCACTCTGTCCTTGACCGTAAACATCTGGCTGGAGCCATCTTCGTGGACCTCTCTAAGGCCTCTGATATAGTCTCCCACCTCCTCCTCCTGGACACACTCCACCACATTGGTCTATCACATGGACCACTCTCTTGGTTCAATAGCTACCTTACTTCTAGATCCCAATGTGTTAAGATAATGATACCCTATCTTCCACCCTGCCTGTCTGCTGAGGAGTCCCCCAGGGATCCATATTGGGCCCCCTACTCTTCAGTATCTACTTTAATGCACTACCCAAATCCTGCTCCGGTAGCTTACTGCTATATGCTGATGATGCGATTCTCTATGCCACACACCCTTGCCCTGACAACCTACAGTCCTCCCTCCAAGACTCATTCAGTCAGACCAAAATTGGTTCACCAGTCGCAGACTTGTGGACAACATCAAAACAACAAAAGCCACGCTATTTGCCCATCGGCTGAGCAGGGCCAAGGACACTGAACTACAAACCGTCTTGCACGCTCACCTCCTGCTGGAACAAGTACTCACTTATAAATACCTCAGCCTTACCTTGGACACCTTCCTATCCTTCCATGCCCACATTAACATCCTGACCTTGGCTATTAATATCCGCATTGGCCTCCTATATCGGCACAAAGACTGCCTGATGCCAGAGGCTCTCAATCTGGCTGTCACCTCTTCTATCCTCTCTCTCGTTGACTATGGGCTCCCCATCTACTCTGCTGGGGACAACACCACCCTAAACAAAATTCACATAGCCATTAATAAAGTGTGCCGATTCCTCCTAGGTGCAGATAAACGCTCCCATACTTGCACCCTGTATGCTCTAACGAACATTCTCACCCTGGAGGAAAGACTACAATATCAATCCTGTCTCCTCACCAAGAAAATCCATCTAGGGTTAACCCCACTGGGGGTCTCGGCCTCACTACTCTCGTTTTCCCACACTGCGTCCACTCATTCTGCCAACAAACATCTGTGGACTGTGCTCAGGGTCAGAACCTCCCTAGCTCAGAGATCATTCCTCTAGAGAGTTCCCGCCTGCTACAGCGAGCTCTCCCAAGCCATAACCTCCATTCCCAATCTAGGACACTTCAAGACCATCCTAAAAAAACACATTCACTCCTTGTGCCGATGCCAGTGCAACTGCTAATCCTCCTAACTGACCTGCACAGAGCTGCACTAGGCCGCTCCATATTGACATGGCTACCAATTGTGTAGGACTAACCGTATAGGACATCTTTACTGCTGATCTCTGTCTCTGCTATATGACAATGCCCTAGAGGCTGCACCCACTCTGTAACTATATCTCCTGTACCAATATCAATACCAATTACCCTAGCTACTAAATGTAAAGGTCAACACTAATGTATTGATCACTGTTCCTACTTTACGTCAATGCCCCAGAGGCTGCACTTGCTCTATAATTGTTCCAAGGTAATAGTATCAGTACCCTAAATACTACAGGCATAGATTTTCAGCCACCTTGGCTATTGTATGTAAACACTTGAAATGTGATGTCCCATTAATGTACTACCTCCGAATGTACGACTATGCTGACTCGGAGCCTTTGAAAATGAGTCTATGACTCAAAGGGTTGTAATTCCTATGACTGACTAAATAAACTTACCTCTTTTTCTGTCGATGGAGATTATGCTCACCACTATAGGCATGATAGTATGATGTTTTATTTTTTTTCTGAGGGTAACATGTCATAGCTCCCCCCCCTTTTTATAATAGTCAAGATAGAGCATATGTATATTTATAGATCAATTTTTTTTTTTTATTGTCCGTGCTTGTATGCTTTTAAACAACTTTTGGCAGCAGTTATGGCTCAGTGCATAAAAATAGAGTACCAACAGTGGTTTCACCAACCACAAAATCAGAACATTTTTTTACCATTAATTATTTTACATAGGATCATATAGAAAACTATGTGTGCAGATAGATAAATTAAAATTACTTGAACCCTTCACTCCTGAGTTGTAAAAATAAAGTTTTAATATGGAAAGTGCATGAAAAAAGGAGGGCTGATTTGTGAAATGGCTGTCCATGTCTTACTAATGGCCCCAAAAGATAATTTTTTAAGTGGTGTTCAAATGAAAAAGTAATTTTTAATACAGTCTGTGTCTGTGTCTGTGTCTTTATTTCTGATAGCCTAAAAATGGCCCCTGATGTAACTATGCATGTTCCCAACACTGTGCACTTCATTTATGGCTCTGACTCCAAGTTTATGTTTTTTGGATGGTTCTTTAAATCTCCCGTGCTTTGCCCCTTTATATAGAAAGTCCAAGGGCAGTTTCTGACTTTCTAGCACTGCTTCTGTAGTTCATGTGAGACCTTGAACCCTCGCATGAACTTTCATGTTCAGTTTCCCAGATATTCGCACAGAACCCTTGCATGACCTCTACAGCCCCACCCCAAAGAGAGTGGGACTGGTGATGAACAGTAAATGCTGGGAGGTATTTTGGTGGGTTTAAAAGCTGCAGTCCCAATCCGTTTGTCCTTTTTCATCACTTGCCAGCAAAGGAAGAAGTCGTCGTGTCCCTCATTCCTCAGAGGCATTGGGTGTGCAGCCAGGTAAGCCTCTCATTATGTGTGAGGGCAAACAACGGCATTTTTATTCATGCTGCGAGCATGGTTTTGTGCACCTGTTCTGTCTGTCTGCTCTTTGGGGACAGCATTGGGTGGTGTGGTGTATTCTTGCAGGATCTGCACAGTTTTGGGGGATCCAGTGAACTTTGTGTGTGGGACCCGGAAGGCTGTAATGTATCTGTTTGTCCGAAGGCAAAGATGGTGCCAGGGGCATATTAGGCTGTGCATGTCAACATTTTAAAAGATAGTAAAGCCCTAATGTGAATGTATTTACCACTTGATAAAGGGGAGCAGTGTGATCAGTTGTCAGCTTCTTGGCATTGGAGTGCATTGGTGAGAGATTTAATATTAATTGGTGTTAGAACAGTGTGCTTTCTTGAAGAGGTCAGTGGTATGGGCTCAGATATTAAATATTATTGCCCTGCAGTGCAGTAAAGATGCTCATTTAGTTCACGTATGCACTGTAAATCCAACAATGCAAGTGTTTTTCACTTTAGAGGCGCTTCATAGGCATGCATTTTACACCAGAAAAACATCCATCTTTGAACCATGTGGCTTGTGTGGTTGGGGGTTGGGGGTGCTTGAAGGTGCTTTATGTTTAATACTTTACTTTATTTTACACTTTAATGCCTTATTGTTTGGTGCATCCGCCATCTTGAGACCATCTTTTGTGTGTGTGTGGGGAGGGTGCATCCATCATCTTGGGACCATGCAGTTTCCGTGTGTGTGTATATGTGTGTGTGTGTGTTTGTGTGTAGGGGGTGGACTGATGCTCATTTATATTTTTGATGCTTTTTGTGCATTTTGAGTGTTTAATTTTCATTAAAAAATTTGGTCCATGTAACATTTGTGCACTGCAGTGGCCTATTGTTTGGTGGATGTTAAGATGGTGGATGCAGAGTACTCCTTTGATTGGTGCTCTGCATCCACCATCTTGAGTCCATGTAGCCTCTTTGTGTGTGTGTGTGTGTGTGTGTGTGTGTGTGGTGGGAGCAGCTGATGCCCACTTATATTTCTGATGCTTTTCGTGCACTTTAAGTGCTTAATGCTGATTAAAGAATGTGGTCCGTGTAATGTTTGTGCACTGTAGTGGCCCATTGTTTGGTGGATGTTAAGATGGTGGATGTGGAGTACTGTGTGTGTGTGTGTGTGTGTGTGTGTGTGTGTGTGTGCTGGTGTGTGTGTGTGTGTGTGTGTGTGTGTGCTTGTGTGTGTATGCTGGTGTGTGTGGTGGGGGGCTCAAATAATTACTGATGTAAAAATGTTCAAATGTTGATTTAATTTAAATGCATGTGAACTGTCTAAATTTAATCCGTGAAACATCTGTGCACATGGAAAACATAGAAACATAGAATGTGACGGCAGATAAGGACCGCTTCACCCACCTAGTCTGCCTGTTTTCCTACCTAACAGATAAGCTGCAGATCCTAGTTAACCAACAGCTTACTTCCTCCTACCTCCAACTAGGACTGCCTTATGTCGGTCCCATGCATTCTTGAATTCCCCCACTGTTCTTGACTCCATGACCTCCTCAGAGAGGCTGTTCCATGCATCCACAACCCTCTCTGTGAAAAAATACTTCCTCACATTACCACTGAGTCATCCCCCCTCTATCTTCAAATTGTGCCCTCTTGTTGTTGCACATCTCTTTTTCTGAAAGATGCTACCCTCTTGGACTTTGTTGATTCCCTTGAGTTACTTGAAAGTTTCTATCATGTCCCCTCTCTCTCTTCTTTCCTCAAGGGTATGTATATTAAGCTCCTTTAGTCTTTCTTCGTATGTCTTCTGGTGCAGACCCTGCACCATTTGGTTGCCCTTCTCAGGGCCTCCCTCTGTCTATGTCTTCGGGAGATAGGGTCTCCAGAACTGCACACAGTACTCCAGATGGGATCTCACCAACTGTCTGTACACAGGGATAACAACTTCCTGTTTTCTACTATTGATGCCTCTCCCTATGCATCCCAGTATCCCCCAGCCTTCCTTACTGCCTTCTCACATTGCTTGCCCACCTTTAGGTCATCTGATATAATCAACCCCAGGTCCCTTTCCATTTTTACTGTTGTCAGTATCTCACCCCCCCATTGTGTACTCTTCCCCTTGGTTTTTGTTTCCCAGCTGCATTACCTTGCACTTCTTTGCATTGACTCTGAGCTGCCATACATCTGACCATTCCTCCAACCTTGCCAAGTCCCTTCTCATCCTTTTCACTCCATCTTGTGTATCAACCCTGTTGCAGATCTTTATGTTGTCTGCAAAGAGACATACTTTTCCTTTCAGTTCCTCTGCAATGTCACTTATAAAGACATTAAAAAAGATCGGTCCTAGTACTGAACCCTGTGGTACCCTGCTAGTAACCCTCATTTCTTCACTGTGGACTCCATTTACTACTACCCTTTGCATCCTGTTGTCTAGCCAATTTTTTATCCAGGCTACCACCTTGGGACCCACTCCAAGGCTGGCTAACTTGTGTATTAATCTTTTGTGTGGGACTGTATCAAATGCCTTGCTAAAATCTAGGTAGGCCATGTCCACAGCCCCTCCCTGGTCTACTACTTTGGTCACCCAGTCAAAGAAATCTATTAGATTCATCTGACACGACCTTCCCATTGTGAATCCATGCTGCCTTGGGTCCTGTGCCCCACTGGCCTCTAGGTACTCAACAATTCTTTCCTTCAGAAGTGATTACATCATTTTCCCTACCACTGAGGTCAAACTAACTGGTCTGTAGTTTCCTGCCTCTGTCCTGCTCCCACTTTTGTGAAGAGGAATCACAATCACTCTCCTCCAGTCCTCGGGTACCACTCCATCCTCCCATGATTTGTTAAAGAAAGTAGTCAGCGGTGTCACTAGTTCTACCCTTAGTTCCTTTAAAATTCTTGGGTGAATCCCATCAGGCCCCATTGTTTTGTCCACCTTCAATTTTATTAGTTCTTTCAGAACCCTTTCTTCTGTAAATGGACTGGTATAGGCCCCCATTTTCAGAGTGTTTCTCTTGTTTGGTTTAGGTACCTCCCCCTCCTCTTCCTTTGTGAATACTGAGCAGAAATATTCGTTCAGTATCCCTGCTTTTTCACTGTCACCCTCTACCCACATTCCTTCCCCTTTATTAAGCCTCAGTATCCCTCCTTTGGTCTTTCTTCACTCCCTAATGTACCTATAAAAGGTATTATCCCCCTTCTTAACAGAGTTGGCTATCCTTTCTTCGGTTTGGGCTTTTGCAATTCTGACTGCCTTCCCAGCCTCTTTCTGCTTTAACTGATAAAGTTCTCTGCCTGCTTCTTCTGTGTTTCCTTATATTTCCTGAATGCTATCCTTTTCTCCTTAACCTTCCATGCCACCTGTTTTGAGAACCATAGTGTTTTTTTCCTTTGTTGTGTTTTGTTGATTTGCTTTACACAAATGCTTGTTGCCTCTGTTATGGCTGTTTTGATTACTCCCCATTGTTCCTCCACCCCTCTTTCTTGCCTGTTTGCTAGTGCTTTTCTGAGGCACTCTCTCATTTTCCCAAAGTCAGCCCTCCTAAAGTCCAATACTCTTGCTTTTGTATGGCTTGATTGTATGGCTGTGTTTATCGTGAACAACACTGTTTGGTGGTCGCTTGTTCCCAGATGGCTACCCACTTCTAAATCTGAGATTCTTTCTCCATCCCCATTTGAGAGTACCAGGTCTAAGACTGCTCCCACCTGAGTGGGTTCCAATACTAGCTGTCTGAGGCATGCCCCCGTAGGGCATCAAGAATGACCATGTTCTTGGATGTGCCTGTAGCAAAGGTGCTCCAGTTAATGTCTGGCATATTCAGGTCCCCCATCAACAATATCTCCCCTTTTTCTGTCATTCTAAGGAAGCCTTCTATCATTTCCTTGTCCATTCACTCCCCCTGAGATGGGGGTCTGTATGCGACCCCATGTGGATTGTGGTGCCATTTCCTGTCTCCAGGGTGACCCAGAGTGCCTCATCTGCTCCCTGTTTACTCTTTAGTTCTGTTGCTTTGATCCCTTCCTTTACATGAAAGCTACTCCTCCTCCTCCTCTTTACCCTCCCTGTCCCTCCTGTAGATTGTGTATCCTAGTATGTTGACATCCCAGTCATGATTCTCTGTGTACCATGTTTCTGTGACTGCCACAATATCCAGACAACCCTCTTCCATCAAGGCCACTAGTTCAGGGAGCTTGTTACACAGACTATGGGCATTGGTACTCATTGCCCTCCACATTTTGATGGCCTTACCTCTTTTAGCCCCAATCCTGTCCTTACTGCCTTTGCCTTTTTTTACATTTACCTCTGTTCTTCTCCCTAATGACTTCTCTACCTTGGTGTTTACCTCACTAATTACCGTGTTTCGTGGTGGGAGGCTAGGATTTCCCTGCTCCTTTTCAGTGCCTCCCCCCCTTGGCTAGTTTAAATGCTTGCCAATGAAGCATTTAAACCTCTCACCTAGGATCCTGGTTCCCACCTTGGACAGATGCAGACCATCGCACCAGTATAGGTCTGCATCCCTCCAGGTGGCTCCCCAGTCCCCAATGAAGCCAAAACCCTGAGCTCCACACCAGTTTTTCAACCATTTATTGAATTCCCTGGTGAGGAGTACCCTAGCATCACCCTTACCATAGACAGGCAGCACCTCTGAGAAGGTTACCATATGCGCTACTTGTCTAAGGCCCCTCCCCAACTCTACAAACTCCTCTTGCATTGTTCTGATCCCATTCCTAGCCAGGTCATTTGTCCCTAGGTGGACAATGACATCCAGCTCCGTCTCTCATGCAGCTGCTCCCACGATCCTGAGGATTTGCTTCCTGTCCCTCCAAGCCATGGTGCCAGGCAGGCACCTTACCTCCCTCTCCCCTTCCTCCCCCATTTCTACCACCCTAATGATTGGGTCCCCCACCAGGAGTTGCTTCCTTCCCCTGTGGGGTCCCATGCCACCCTCCTGTGGGTCTCCTTTGTGAAGGTTCCCAGCATCCTCCTTGGTCTCCACTGCAGGTGCCTCCATAGAGGAATCACTATCCACCAGAAGAGTGAATTAATTGTGGAGAGGTACAGCTGGAAGGATGCAACTCTGTTCTGCCACCCTCTCCCTCCCTGAACTCACCCTGGTCCAGGCTCTCCTGTAGTCTCTCACTGTAGTGGCCCATTGTTTGGTGGATGTTAAGATGGTGGATGCAGAGAACTCCTTTGGTTGGTGCTCTGCTTGCACCATCTTGAGTCCATACAGCTTCTTTGTGTGTGTGTGAGTGTGTGTGTGTGTGTGTGTGTGTGTGTCAGGGGGCCTGATGCTCATTTACATTTTTGATGCTTTTTGTGCACCTTGAGTGCTTAATGTTGACTAAAAATTTGGTCCATGTAACATTTGTGCACTGCAGTGGCCTATTGTTTGGTGGATGTTAAGATGTTGGATGCAGAGTACTCCTTTGGTTGGTGCTCTGCATCCACCATCTTGAGTCCATGTGGCTTGTGTGTGTGTGTGTGTGTGTGTGTGTGTGTGTGGCAGGGGAAGGGCTGATGCCCACTTAAATATTTGATGCTTTTTGTGCACTTTGAGTGCTTAATGATGATTAAAAAATGTGGTCCGTGTAACGGTTGTGGACTGTAGTGGCCCACTGATTGGTGGATGTTAAGATGGTGGATGCGGAGTATTCCTTTGGTTGGTGCTCTGCATCCACCATCTTGGGTCCATGTGCCTTCTCTGTGTGTGTGTGTGTGTGTGCGTGCGCGCACGCATGTTCTAGTGTGTGTGGCGGGGGGGTTCAAATATTTACTGCAGTAAAAATGTTCAAATGTTGATTTAATTTAAATGCATGTGAACTGTTTAACAATTGCAGAGGATGCTTTTTGTTTAAGTTGTTTTCCAAACTTCATCAGCATGCATTTTACAGACCACCAAAAAAAATCCATCTTTGCACCATGGTGTGTGTGTGTGTGTGTGTGTGCGTGTGAGTCTGTGTGGCAGAGTGGTTTGCTGACTTCTTAATCTTGGTACAAGGCATGTTTTTTTGTGTGCCATGAGTGTATTACTTAGATTTGTAACTTGCTCCTTGCAACTTATTGTGTCTGCATTTGTATTTTGTAAATTTTGTAGACCACTAACAATGCATGATAACAGTGTATATATGTAGTGACTCCATCTTATTTTCATACCTACATGTGACAGGTGGGTGGATGCGTGCCTTCATCTTGTTTTCAGAGGGTATATGCATGCCTCCATTTTGTTTGCAGGTGTGTGGATGCGGGCCTCCATTTCATTTGCAGACAGGTTGATGCATGTCTCCATCTTGTTTGCAGGTGGGTGGATGCATGCCTCCATCTTGTTTGCAGACAGGTGTATGATTGCATGCATCCATTTCATTTGCAGGTGGGTGGATGCGTGCCTCCATTTCATTTGCAGGCGGGTGGATGCATGTCTTCATCTTGTTTGCAGACGGATGTAAGTATGAAACATAGAAACATAGAATTTGACGACAGATAAGGACCGCTTGGCCCACCTAGTCTGCCCATTTCCCTACCTAGAGCATAAGCTGCAGATCCTATTTAACCAACAGCCTATTTCTTCCTACCCCCCACAAAAATTGCCTTATGTCTGTCCCATGCATTCTTGAATTCTCCCACAGTTTTAGACCCCACAATCTCCTCAGGAAGGCTGTTCCATGCATCCACCACCCTCTCTGTGAAAAAATACTTTCTCACATTGCCCCTGAGCCGTCCCCCCTCTATCTTCAGATTGTGTCCCCTTGTTCTTGCACATCTCTTTTTCCATTTCATTTACAGGTGGGTGGATGTGTGCCTCCATTTCATTTACAGGCAGGTGGATGCATGTCTCCATCTTGTTTGCAGACGGGTGTAAGTTTTGCATACATCCATTTCATTTGCAGGTGGGTGGGTGGGTGGATGCGTGCCTCCATTTTTTTGCAGGTGGGTGGATGCATGTCTTCATCTTGTTTGCAGACAGGTGTATGTATGCATGCATCCATTTCATTTGCAGGTGGGTAGGTGCATGCCTCCATTTTGTTTAGAGTCAGGTGGATACGTGTCTCCATCTTGTTTGCAGATGGGTGTATGTATGCATGCCTCCATTTTGTTTGCAGGCAGGTGGATATGTGTCTCTATCTTGTTTGCAGGTGGGTGGATGCGTGTCTCCATCTTGTTTGCAGATGGGTGTATGCATGGCTCCATTTTGTTTGCAGGTGGGTGGATGCTTGTCTCCATCTTGTTTTCAGACAGGTGTATGCATGCCTCCATTTCGTTTGTGGGTGGGTGGATGCATGTTTCCATCTTGTTCTAGGAATTCTCTTTTCTTTGCGTCATATGTTTTTTGTGGTTTACCCCTGCCGCAGCAACAGTCTTCATGGAGACATCCCCAACAGCGACAGCCGCAGTGCCGACTGTCAGCATTGCAGTGTCGAGGATGCCTCCGTGTATCCATCAGGGGGCTGTGCCCCTGAACCTCCCCCATGTGGGGGACTCTGCCCCCACTCCCATGGTCTCTAGGATTCTAACTCTGAGTCAGAGTTGGACTAGGGAGGGCAAACACAGCGAGGCAGTCCCGATTGCCATAGAGACCACCACAGCAACAGGCAGATTTTGACCGATACCTGTCACTGTGGTGGTCTTCGCGATCTCAGAGTCACTGCGGCAATGATATACATTTTTTGTGACAAATCACTTGCAGTGACTATTGAATAATCGCCTCTTGCTTTTAACTAGTTTTGTGAATCACCCTCCTCTTGCATCGAATGTGTTTTGTGACTAATCTCTTACAGTGACTATTGAATAATCTTTTCTTGCATTTCACCAGTTTTGTGAAGCATCTCTTCTTGCATTGAATGGTTTTTGTGACTAATCTCTTTCAGTAACTATTGAATAATCTGTTCTTGCACCTCACCAGTTTTGTGAAGTATCTCTTATTGTGATGAATATTTGACTAATCTCTTCTTCCATCAGTCTTCTCCTGTGCAAGTTACCACTAACTGAATCATAGTATTGTCTTTTTCTTCTAATGATGTGTTTCATCATATCAGCTGTCACTTCACTCTTACTTGGTAGCATGCTCTTGCCTTAATCGTTTTGCATCAACTGAACTTGTGTTACTGGAAAACGGTAATAAATCATCATTTTTCAAACTGACTTGTGTTTCTACAGTTTACGTTTGGAATAATGGAATCCAGAAGAAGGCCATGTGTGTCTGCAGCAGCCATTCTTGGTGAAGTTCAGCAGAATTTGGCCACCCCACAATCTGCAAAGGAAAAAGCAAGCATTACAGAGTACGTGTCAAGAAAGAAGCAGAACATTATCAACATTTTTGGGAGACATGCACAGCATGCTCACGTGCATACCACAACAACATGAATGCTGAGCAACACGAACACTACAACCAGAAGGCTAAAGAAAGGAAGTAGAGATACGGAGATGCTGAGAAGGAGAAGAAACGAGTTCAAGTTGGCACAAATACTGCACCCACTAAAAGAGGAACAAGGGCCAATGAGCAAAAGAAAGAAGCAAAAAGAGAAACATGGAGGGAGAAAAAACAGCAACAGCGTGCTAAAATGACAAGTCAGAAATGGAGATGAATCAATGAAAAGCAATGCCAGAAATATGCTGAAAGAAAGGAGCTACAAAAGCAAGCACAAGTCACTGCTGCCACCACCACCACCACCCCACCAGTACCAGTACCAGACATTGTTACAGAGAGAGAGATAGCAGTGTGTGACACTAGAGAACCGAAGATATGATGGTGCCCTAAGAAAAGCTGTGCAGAGAGCCAGAAAAGGTCTACCATAATCTCCCAAGTGATTCACTTACATAATGCAAAAGATTCTGTCTGCTTGTTCACCAGCCAAACAAACTGCACTGGCTCGACACAACTTGCTTCCCAATCCAAGCAACCTACAGGACAAATTGATGCCGTCATGAATAAGAAGTCTTACCTAAAATGTAGCACAAAATGTGACCAACGCCTGAACAGAGAGTTAATAAGCACATTTCTAGTGTTAAAAAAATACAGGCTGTTCAGAACAGCCAAGTACAACACTGGGCATAAGCTGGAAAAGGCTTATGAAGGTATCCTGAGGGGAAAAGAAATGCACCACATGGCACAAGTCTGCACTGCCAGATTCAACAACACAGAAAGTGGTGACCTTTTTTGAAGACTCTGCAACCCTTCTGCCTCACAAAAAAGCCTTTTTGAAAAGAAGCGGAACATTCTGTTCATATCTTGATAAACCTTTTAAGACTCTTTATACAGAATTCACCCAGCAGAACCCAGACACTCCAGTGGGAGCAAGGAAATTTGGAAGTCTATGGCCCAAGCAAAAGAACAAAATTGGACCAATGTCTCTGCGAATACTAGGTGAATGCTGCATTTAAACTGAAGGCACTGAACTGTACTGCCAATCTTTACTGCCTGACATCATGCAAAGTCCTGAATGTCTACCATGCAGTAGAGCTAACAATGTGTCAATGAGCTCCTTTGCAAAAGTTTAAACAGGTTGGACTGTGTTGAGAAAATATGTGAGCAATGCAGCACAGCAAATTTTAGAAGAGCCATGGAAGATCTAATTAAGGACCATGGTCAAGACAGTATAACATGGTAGCAGTGGGAGAATGTAATGGGCAACTGAGAAGTCAATGGCATACAGGTGCAGCAGACAAGAAAAGTTTTGAAAAATTAAAAAGCAATATTGAGACAGCTGGAGGAAGTCATAGAAGAGGAACTTTTAATTTTGGGTCAACACTTATATGTCACAGTGTGACAGCACCATCAGTTTACTGGTATCAAAAAATTCCTACCCAAGGGATGGGTAGTGATGGTTCTGGACTTTGCCAAGAACTACACCTGTAAATTGAAGGATGAAGTGCAAGCAGTTCACTGGAATTATGAACAAGCCACGGTTCACCCGGTAGTAACCTACTACCCATGTGATCACTGTACCTCCACAGTGAAGGCGTCATTAGAATTTATCTCAAGTGATTTGAAACACAGTCACCATGCCATGCATCACTTCATGGAGATTGGAAATGCACACCTAAAAAAATAATATTACTTAAATATAGGCAAAGAAGGACACTTCGCAGATGTCTGCAGCAGCCAGTATAAATCAAAATGGGGCTTTTTTGACATTTCAGTGTCATCCACTCAATATGGATTCCCCATTGAGAGGGCTCTTTTTGGTTCATGACATGGAAAGGGTCCTTCAGATGGTGAGAGTGGTGTTGTAAAAGTAGCAGCAAGCAGAGCCATGCAATCACAGCATGCCAAATCAGAAAAGCAAAGGAGTTGTACAAATTTTCCAGGACTGAACTGACCATTGAGCCAGCCACAAAAGGGTGCAGTGATCATTTAAGGAGGACATTCTTCTGGAATGGTGAAAACCAAATAAGGAGACCTGCTAGACCAAATTAAAAAATGGTACCTGGGACACACAAGTTACACAGTGCGAAGTGTTCAGAAGATGGTGTGGTGGCAACAAGAAACCTAACTTGTTTTTGCACATGCTGCATTACTGAAGATGGGCCCTGTGACAATGTGAGTCATGCTGAAGCATGGAACATTAAAAAACTAACAGCTTCCACCACAAATAGGATGACTTCAAAAGAGACAAACAATACCATGCCCTGTGGCCACTCTGGTTGAGCAAACAAAACAGCATCCCACACTTCAGCCTCCCATGTTGACTCTAATCATCCTGACTTCATGGCTGAAAAGGCTGATCATGCTGGGGATCTCTACACACCCTCTAGTCAAGTTCCAGCTGAGGCCGCACCAGTAGCAAATGCAGACAGTGACTGTGCACATGACATTGCGTCACATGACACTGAAGTTCATGCCTCTCCAGTGGGGTGCACTACACTCACAACTAATATTTCTGCTACATTATCCACAGCCAACCCAGTTCCAAAAAAGATGAGAACATTTGTCACCCAAGACATGATACAGATCAATCAGTACATGCCGTGTACTACTCTAAGGAATTTTACGTTGGGCAACTAACCACTGTGGATCCTATGGGATAATGGTATTCCTACAAGTTCATGAAGCAGCATGGGAATGTTTTTACAAGGCCAAGGCATCAGGACAATGACTGTGTGTGAAGAAAATGAATTTTTCATGGGCCGATACAGTATCAAAATGGAGGTGGCACATTTGAAATCCACAGTGACGAAATACAGACAATTTCTGCAAAGTTCAGCAAGATACAGGAAAAATGAGGTTAAATGGACTCGCTGTGCTTTTCAGTGCACTGTGTTGAACCCTAACAAACATATTCAGTTTGCATATGACTTAGCATATTGCTTTTTTACATAGATTAGCCCATAGTGATAGATTAGCCCGTAGTGATACATTTGCCTGTAGTGATTCACCTGTTGTTCTAGATTAGCCTGTTATGATTAGCCTGTATTAATAGATTAGCCTGTATTCAAACTGTAAACAATTATTTCTCAATGTTTTACATATATAAATAGATATATAAATGATTTATTCTGGTGGTAGTGTAGTCTGTAGTTTCATGTAATTTATTTAGTCTGGTAATGGTGTAGTCTGTAGTTTCAGGCAGCATAGTTAGCTGGTGCACTACATAGCATTGATTTTTGCTGTAAATATCAAATAATAATTTTGTTCAGGTATGATTGTATAACATGTTACCTTTTTTATCTTCAATGATAAAGTCTTTGAGCATGTAATAGCTACTTCCTGTCTCTTATTACATGCTGTCATATGTTTATCTCTCCTGTTACATGGGCAGCCCTACATTTATGTCCCTATTACACATGCATCCCAACTTTTTATGTCCCCAGTTACACCTCCAGCCTTACTTTTCATGTCCCCATTACAAGTGCAGCCCTAATTTTCATGTCCCCAGTTACATGTGCAGCCCTACTTTTCATGTCCCCCATTACACGTGCAACTTTGTGGGGGCTTTATCTCAATATCATAAATGGGATTTATCCTGAGGCATACCACATTTTTATAAGGCGAGTGACAGCATAAAAAATTGCTTAGATTCTGCACTACATTATCAATTTTAAAAATTAACAGCAATGTCACACTTTGGTAGCCCATTTTCAATCATTGAGCCATATTTATTCATTGATCTTAATGTGGATATTTGATGAGTGTGCAATTGATGGCATCATCATTGTGTGACTATAAATTTGAATTGTAACATAGTAACCCTGGCCTTTGAGAAAGGGTCCAGGTGGGACCAGAAATGCATCAGGTGGGTGTTTCAACTGCTTTTAAGATGTAAATAAATCTGAACCTTTTATTACATTTCATGATGTCAGTATTCAATGCGGTGGTGTATTCCCAAAGTTTTCTTGTTTGAAGTATGTGTTTTTACTTGTGAGCGCCACAGTCTTGTGTGCACTTTCCTGTTTGCATGAAGCACAACATCTGTAAGAGCCTAAATATTATTCATACATGGGGAAATCATCCACTAAACATGGCGTCACCATTCTGGCCCTTGATGCTGAAGAGGCCTTTGATCGTGTGGAGTGGAGGTATGTGTTCGAAACCCTGGGTCGCATAGGATTGGGCACACACATATTCTGAGTTGGATCAGGGCAATGTAATCCTCTCCCATGGTGCAGATTGCAGTGAATAGGGAGCTTACACCCCCCTGTATGCTGGGAAGGGGAACCCATCAGGGTTGCCCTCTGTCTCCCCTTCTGTATGTCCTTTCCCTGAAGCCACTTGCTGCAGCCCTCAGGAGTCTTGGGACCATCCAGGGATTTTGAGGGTGAGGGAATGAACATAAAATGGCCCTGTATGTTGATAACTTGCTGCTATACCTTAACAACCCAGCCCAGGACCTGCCCTATGTCCATGCCCTGCTTTGGGAATAGGCTCACTGTCTGGACATAAGGTCAACTGGACTAATAGTGAGCTCCTCCACATTGATAGAGCAGACAGATCATAGTTAGTTTTGAATCTCGGTGGACTGGTGATGGTTGACCATCTCAAGTACCTAGGTATATACTTCTCAGCCAAACTGGGATCCTTGTACTCCCTTAACTTTAAACCACTGACTCTTCGACTAGCTGAGGATTGTGAAAGGTTTCATATCCTACCCTTGGCTCTGCTATGGAGGGTGAACACTGTGAAGATGATGATCCTTTCAAGGTGTCTCTATCTATACCAATCATTGCCTATCTCAGTTCCCTAGTGCACTTTAGGCACATAAATTCTATACTTTCTATGGAGGGGGAAGTCAGCCTGGATAAAATAAAGCATAAATTGGAGGCTCACCAACTCCAGAAGTCATTGTATGTCTCAAACATGATGCTAACTTGTGCTTGGGGCTCAGAGGCTGGTGTTGAGGCTTATAATACAGACTTAACTGAGGCACTGGACCTGATTGGGCCCTTCCATGTTCACCCCTTGACTTCCTGATGTAGCTCACCCTGGTATTGTGCTGAACTGTGTTAGTTGAAGACAAAGGGGCGTAGGTTGGAGCGTGCCTGGAGGAGGTCATGCTCTGATGAGGACAAGGTGGCACTGAGGCTCCATTATTTGGACTATCAGTGGGCAACTGATCTCAAGAAGACTGAATTTCTGTCTTGGTTGATTGCTGTGGCAAGTAATTGCCCAGCTGCATTGTTTCCCACTGTCAACAGTTGGTTGAACCCCTTCTGTCTGCTGTCAGCATGTCAGCTGTATAGCATTTTCTGCAGAAAAGTGTGAGCAGTTTGAGCATTTCTTCGCCGATAAGGTGGCCTCTATCACAGCATGGTCCAGGTTCTGCTGGGGGTGATTGACCTGCTAGTGAAGGTCATCTCCTGAGCTGGAGTGAGTTTTGGTAGGTTTTGGCTGCTAAGGTTCTCCGGGTGCTTACCAGCATGCATTCCACCAGCTGTGCCTGGACTCAGGTCCAACGTGGTTTGTTATTAGCTGCTTGAATTTCCTGGGTCCAGTGTTCATTGAGATTGTTAATGGGTCTTTAAGTAAGAGTGTCTTTCCTGTGACTCTGAAGGAGGCTGTAGTGAGACCCCTCGTTAGGAAGTCAAATCTGGACCCTGATGTTCTCTCAAACTATATGCCTATCTCTTATCTTCCCTTTTTGGGGAAGGTTATTAAGAAGGTGGTGGTTGACCAGCTGGTGAAGTGTCTGGAGACTCTGTCTATCTATGAGCCTCTCCAGTTGGGCTTTCAGCCCCGGAACAGCACTAAGACAGCCTTGGTCTGGGTGGCACATGATCTCTTCATGGCGAGGGATAAAGGGCACTATACCCTCTTGGAGCTCTTGGACCTGTCTTCAGCATTTGACATGGTTGATCATGGGGTGCCATTGGATCATCTTCAGAAGTATGTGGGTGTTACTGGTGCAGTTTTGCACTGGTTTAACTCATATTTAACCAGAAGATCACAGTGTGTAGTCTTTGGGAATTTTTCTCTGGACTATTCGCACTGCCTTGTGGTGTTCCACAAGACTCCATCTTGGCTCCCTTCTTGTTCACCGTGTATATGCTGCTGCTAGGAGAGATCATTAGGTGGTACAATCTGGGGTTTCACTGCTATGCAGATGATATCCAGTTGTACCTGTCCTGTGTCCCAGGTGACTTTTCAGACCCAGGTATGCTGAGCCATTGTTTTGCTGAAATTAATGACTGAATGTCAGCAAACTGGCTATGTCTCAACCCTGGCAAGACAGAGGTCATGGTGAGTGAGCCAGGTCATGTGGGCATTTTCACTGATGGGGGATTGCCCACTTTAGTAGTTGATGGGCACCCCCCTGACAGTGATTAGTCCAGTCAAGGATCTTGGCATTCTTCTTGATGATCATCTTACCCTCAACCAACAGGTGTCATCAGCACCATTTTTTTCATCTCTGGAATATCACTAGGATCCATCCTTTCTTGATACCTGCTGACCTGAATAAGGTTATCGCCTTTGTTACTAGCAGACTCAATTACTGTAATGCTCTATACCTAAGGCTGTCTGGAGGTTTGATGCATCAACTGCAGCTAGTGCAGAATGTTACAGCCAGGATGTTGATGGGCACCTCTATGAGGGATCATGTCACTCCTGTCCTGCGGTCTCTGCATTGGCTACCTGTGAGCTCACACATCACCTTCATGATAGCCTTGTTAGCATACAAGGCCATACATGGCTTGGGACCTGACTACCTAAAAGATCTCCTGGTTCCATACTCCCCTATACTCCCCCTACTCTCCGTCGAGGCTGGTCTGCTGGTCATACCATTTTCCCACTTAAAGAGATCTGGAGACAGATTATTTGGTACTGTCGCTCTGTTGTGTGGAGCTCTCTTCCACAGCATATTCAAGCAGCCAGCATGGTGGGGGCCTTAAAAGTCTCTTTAAAATCATACCTATTTGAAAAAGCTTTTAATTTTTTCTGATATTGTGGTTTCAGCTGTTGGGGATGTTTTATGCAATTGATTATTTTTATTATGTTTGTTTAGCTCTCTGAGCCTCTGGATAGGGCACTATATAAATAAAATATACCTCATCTTGCTATTCTTAGCTCTAGGCACCAAAGGGGGGTGGGGATTGGCCTCCCAAGCTTCCAACAGTACTACTTAGTGACCCAGCTGGCATTCTTTCTGGTGGGGGATTGGGAGGTTATTCCCTCATGGCTGGTGTTGGAGGAAGAGGAATTTGATAGCCCCATCTGCACCTGTCTACAGTCTGCAGCATTGTGGTCTCACAACATACCAGAGTTAGCTAAGCCCTTTTCAAGTTGGACACTCTCCAGCACATTCTCCATATATGGTCCTCATCATAGCAGTGAAGAACAGGTGGCCCTATACAGTCCAAATGCATCAACATTTGTTAAAATGGTGACACCTGGGAATACATTCTGTCCACCAGTTATATGTGGGGGAAGGGCTCATAGATTTTGTCACATTAGTAGGGACATGGCACATAGACCAAGGGGACTATTTTATCTACTACAGGGTGAAACATAGATTGAGGGAAATGCTAGACTCCACACAAGGATGGGCACAATCCTCCTGCTTTGAAGAAGACTTTATAGGCCCCAACAATGTAGAAAGCTACTGACAACATTCTACCAAACCTTACTGGGAGCAGAGATTGATGCCCCACCTTCCGTAATTGGGAGGAAGATCTTTCTGTAAAAATTGGACCAGCAACCTGGAATCTGGTTGCAAGACACCTGGATTCCTGCTCTCGTTGCAATAAACTCAGACAGGTACATCTTAATTTTATGCATAAAGAGTATCTTATCCCACAAAGACTGCTCACTATAAACCCAGAGGATCCGGACAGATGTCCAAAATGCCTGACGGTGAATGCAAACTTCCTACATTTTGCATTGATCTATCCAAAAGTGGTTCCACTTTGGCATGAAGTACATAGAATAATGAGTAGAGTGCTGGGATATAGCCCCTTCAAATCTCCTTTAGAACTCATGCTGAGAGCCAACCCATGCCATTCCCAACACAGGACCTCAGCCCCATTGTGGTCTTTGGCTCTGGTCAATGCAAAAAAAAACTATAGAACAAGTCTGGATGTCAATTAATGCCCCATCCATCACTCAGAGGGCAAGCAATATGAAACAGTGTCTTACTCTGGAAAAAATGCAACTGACAGCTAATGGAAACTACAGTATGGTGCCTTTTTTGGGGTACATTCTATTTATAGCACTGGGAGATAGGGTCATCTCTCAGGATTGCTCACTCAGCTGCAGACCCTACTCCCTGGCCTAAAACCACCTTTCTTCCTTCAGGGGGTCACAAAGCACCCTTCTCCCAGTCCCCAAGGAAGCTTCCAAACCCCCGGATCACCCACCGGGAGAGGGCCCACCTCACCTATCTGGCAGCCTTTCTAATTGCTATGAGAGTAGGAACAAAGGTGTCTTGCATCCAGATTCCAGGGTGCTGGTCCAATTTTACAGAAGAAAGGGTTCTGAAGGAACTAATAAAATTGAAGGTGGACAAAGCAATGGGGCCTGATGGGGTTCACTCAAGAATTCTAAAAGAACTAAGGGTAGAACTAGTGACACTGCTGACAACTCTCTTTAACAAATCATGGGAGGATGGGGTGGTACCTGAGGACTGGAGGAGGGCGGATGTGATTTCTCTTCTCAAAAGTGGGAGCAGGATAGAGGCAGGAAACTACAGACCAGTTAGTTTGACCTCAGTTGTAGGGAAAATGATGAAATCACTTCTGAAGGAAAGAATTGTTGAGTACCTAGAGGCCAGTGGGGCACAGGACCAAAGACAGCATGGATTCATGATGGGAAGGCAGTGTCAGATGAATCTAATAGATTTCTTTGACTGGGTGACCAAAGTAGTAGACCAGGGAGGGGCTGTGGACATGGCCTACCTAGATTTTAGCAAGACTTTTGATACAGTCCCACACAAAAGATTAATACACAAGTTAGCCAGCCTTGGAGTGGGTCCCAAGGTGGTAGCCTGGATAAAAAATTGGCTAGACAACAGGATGCAAAGGGTAGCAGTAAACTGAGTCCACAGTGAAGAAAGGAGGATTACTAGTGGGGTACTGCAGGGTTCAGTACTGGGACGGGTCCTTTTTAATGTCTTTATAACTAACATTGCAGAGGAAATGGAAGGAAAAGTATGTCTCTTTGCAGGTTACACCAAGATCTGCAACAGAGTTGATACACAAGATGGAGTGGAAAGGATGAGAAGGGACTTGGCAAGGTTGGAGGAATGGTCAAATGTATGGCAGCTCACATTCAATGCATAGAAGTGCAAGGTAATGCACCTGGAAAACAAAAACCCAGGGGAAGAGTACACAATAGGGGGTGAGATACTGACAACAGTAAAAATGGAAAGGGACCTGAGGGTAATTATATGCAATGATCTAAAGGTGTGCAAACAATGTGACAAGGCAATAAGGAAGGCTGGGGGATACTGGGATGCATAGGGAGAGGCATCAATAGTAGAAAACAGTAAGTTGTTATCTCTCTGTACAGACAGTGGGTGAAACCCCATCTGGAGTACTGTGTGTAGTTCTGGAGACCCTATCTCCGCAAAGACATAGACAGAGTGGAGACTGTCCAGAGAAGGGCAACCAAAATGGTGCAGGGTCTGCACCAGAAGACATACGAAGAAAGGCTAAAGGAGCTTAATATGTATACCCTTGAGGAAAGAAGGGAGGGAGAGAGGGGACATGATAGAAACTTTCAAGTACCTCAAGGGAATCAACAAAGTCCAAGAGGGTAGCATCTTTCAGAAAAAGAGATGTGCAAGAGCAAGGGGGCACAATTTGAAGATAGAAGGAGGACGGCTCAGAGGTAATGTGAGGAAGTATTTTTCCATGGAGAGGGTTGTGGATGCATGGGACAGCCTCCCTGAGGAGGTCGTGGAGTCAAGAACAGTGGGGGAATTCAAGAATGCAAGGGACTGACATAAGGCAGTCCTAGTAGGGGGTAGGAGGAAGTAAGCTGTTGGTTAACTAGGATCTGAAGCTTATCTGTTAGGTAGCAAAATGGGCAGGTTAGGTGGGCCAAGCAGTCCTTATCTGCCATCAAATTCTATGTTTCCATGTTTCTATGTTTCTATGTAGAGGGTTAGTCCTGGGTCAGTTCGAAGTGCCTGGGAACGCCATTGGAAGAATGGACCAGCTGTTGGGATGTGGGCTTTTGGCTCCTGGGGCCTCTGTAACCTCCACATATCCTCTGGGGTTTTCCTACTTAGGTCCCCACTATCCCAAGGCCCCAGAAGCAGTAGCACATGTGTGTGAAGGTGCGCACGTGCACCACAGCTCTGGTTCCAGCCTCATCTGCCCTCCCATGGCCTAGCACTTGGGCTCCTTGAACACGACACATCCACCCAGCCTCCACCAGGAGGCAGCCAAAACTCGAGGAACCCCTCAAATCCCACCCAAGGATGAGGGCTTGCCAACCAGCAGCTCAATCCATACCTACCCCATCCCCCCCCAGCCGACCCCCCGATGACCCAAGTCCATTCCTGAACCTGGGTCACCAGCATGGTACGAGGTTTGGTGTCCAGCACCTCAACCCTCAGCTCCACCAGGACAACTACTATGGTACCTTTGAACAGATTTGGACCCCCCCCCTTTTGGTGGCAATAGAAGCAGGCAATTTTCCCATATCAGTGGCTTGGGGCCCTTGGGGGTATGGCCAGTCCCCCTCTGGCTATGGTATACTGTTTATGCTCAGTCCTGTATTTTATGTATATGTACCTGGGATCATATAACATTCCTAAAAACTGTATCACTGTATTAACTGTACTGAAACCTATGGGGGTCATTGTCTGAAATGCATGTTATATTGTACCGGTGCTTGCATTAAATAAAAAGATTTACCAAAAAAAGAGACCATTGTGGTTCTTGGCAAGAGTCAGGGAAGCAGTGAGGGCAAAGGAAAGGCCTTCTACAAGAAAACAGGGGAGGAAGAATGGGGAGAATACATGTTGGAAAATTATAAGGCGAAGAGGGCAGTAAGGGAGGCAAAAGCAGACACAGAGCTAAGTATTATGGAGGAGGTCAAGAGCAGAGAAACATTCTGATATATTATGGAAAAAAGGAAGAAAGGAAGGGGAATCATAATTGTAAGGTTTGCAGAGGGGGTCAGGTGATAGAGGAGGATAGGCAAAAGGCAGCCATCCTTAATGATTACTTTAACTCAATTTTGACTAAGGAGAATTGTGGACCCTTGCTAGAGAGTGCCATCAAAGTGACCAGTAAGGGGGTCCTGGAGGTGAGGCAGCCAATATGTACAAACAAAAGGATCCAGAAAGGGCTGGCAGCACTAAAAATTGAAAAGGCCCTGGGATGAGATGGGTTGTATCCAACATTACTCAGAGAGCTGGTAGCAAACTGGCTGAACTCATGGTAGGTCTATTTAACAGCTTTCTAAGGATGAGAGAAGTTCCAAAAGATTCAAGGGTGGTGGGCATAGTTCTGCACCATGGGGGGGCATACATAACATGTAGAGAACTAAAGACCTGTCAATCTTACCTCTATTACTGGGAAGCTGATGGAGTCACTGGTCAACGAGGACCTTGTGGACTATGTGGAGAGCAACAGGTTCCTGGACAGTAAACATCACAGTTTCATGGCAGGGAGGTCTTGTCAGATGACCCTGATAGTTTTATTTCACTGCGTGATCAGGGGAGTTGGATAGGGGCCACACTGTGGAACTGCTGTATTCAACTTCAGCAAGGCTTTCGAGACAGTACCTCACAGACTCTTGCTGAAGAAGATGGAGGATCTGGGTGTGACTAAGGTCATAGTAAACTGGGTAGGTAACTGGCTAAAGGGGAGGCAGCAGAGGATTGTAGTCAGTGGTGTCAAGTCAGCAGAGAGGGAAGTCACAAGCGGGGTACCACAGAGATTGGTTCTGGGACTAGTTCTCTTCAGTGTTTTCATTAAAGACATTAGTGAGGGTATCTGGGGCAAGCTGTGTCTCTTTGCCGAGACAATAAACTCTGTTGGAGGGTGGGTAGCAATGAGGGAATCAGAGAAATTCAGAGTGATGTACAAAAGATAGAGGGGTGGTCTAAGGTTTGACAGTTGAAATTCAACACCAGAAAATGTAAGGTAATGTACTTAGAGAACATGAATCCAAGAACAGAGTACTTGTTGGACTGGCAGGAGGAATGGGACACTACAGCTGAGGAATGGGATCTTGTAGTTATCATCAGTGACTGCCTCAAACAACTGAGTCACTGCAACAATGCATATAGAAAAGGGAGTAAGATGCTGGGGTGTATCAGGCGGGGTATTGATAGCAGAAGGAAAGAAGTAATACTTCCTCTATATAGATCCTTAATGAGGCCACACCTGGACTACTGCACCCAGTCCTGGAGTCCTCGCCTCAGGAAACATGGGGATAGACTAGAGACAGTACAGTGTAGGGTAACAGACATGAATCAGGGTCAACAGGGCAGGTCCTATGACGAGTACCTACACTCACTGGAGACCAGAATGGAGAGGGGAGATATAATAGAGACCTTTAAGTTCCTAAAAAGAATTAATAAAGTGAACTGCAGGGAAATATTTAGCTTGAATACTAGTTCATGGTCATGTGGACATGAGTAGAAACTGACAAGCTAGAGGCTCAGAAGGGACATGAGGAAGTATTATTTTACAGAAAGAGTGGTAGAGCCATGGAACAATCTTCCTGCCAAAGTGGTGGGTTTTAACACTGTTGGAGGGTTGCAGCATGGCTGGGACAGAATGAAGGGAATAGTGGTTGTTCAGGGTGGCACAAGCTGGGAGGAGAACAGGAATGGGGGGAGGATAGGGAGGGCTAAAACCATGGAAGAACAGTAGATCCCAGGGTTAAACAGGGAACGTGAACAGACTGGATGGACCACTGGTCGTTTTCTGCCATCATTGTCTACGTTTCTGCGTTTCTATGAACATGTGTATAGGTGTGATGCACTCCAGCCTGCAGATCCCAATGATAACCTGGCAGTACTGCTGGCACAGGGTGGTAGCTTTAAATAGAAAATGAAATAGGTATTGAAGTGCTGACTGAATTTTTTAGTGCCACTTATTGCTTTGAGAAGTGTTCTGAGGTACAGTGCATATATATGAAAGGCACTATGTGAAATTAAATACTTATCTATTCTTTGAGATAATATTTTATGGGACATTATACAATAGCAAGTAAAATGCCTTACTCTCATTGGTCAGCTGGCACCATCACCCTGTTGTAAAATTCAGCATCACCAACAGGAAGAAGTGCCAGCTGTACTAAGGCTCAAGCCTCCTAAAAAGAAAATCATCCGATCCCCGTTGTAATTTTGAAATGCCGCCATCTCGTCTCACTACCTTACCGGCAATACTGAATCGCCACAAAAGTGACATGAAATCGGGAGTTAAAAAACACGCTGCAGTGTTCAACAACTTGTAAATAGTTCAAAGCCCAATCCTCCTCCTCCATTAAGGACTTACCTAAAGTAAATCCTTAGCTTTCCCCTCTCATAACTGTCACTGCTGCTCACACTTGACCGTCTACGCATAGCACTTCTTCTTTCACTCAACGGCTCCACAATTAAATCCTGCGGATGTTAGCGCTTGAGCCTCTGTTCTCTTAAAATAAAATAAAAAAACTGCCTGCCACGTGAAGTTCCTCACCGCCAACTATCCCAGCCTCCTCGTTGAAGTGGCGTTACAAGCGCCAGCGGTTTCTGTATTTCTAAGTGTCCCCGTCTTCTTACCACTTCTAACTTCCGCGCAAAAAAAAATAGTACATCAACCCGGTGTGGCTGCTCATGCTGTCAGGCAACGCACCCAGTCTCGCACACAGTTTTCGCAAGCCGGAGGACGAGGAGTGTAGAAGTTTACCATAAAAACAGTTTGACAGAGGCGAGAGTTTTCAACACATTATTAAATTAAAACAAAGAAACATGCCTCAGTGTGTCTGTGTGTGTTTCTACTTCAAGTGACTGATGCCTTCCACCATTTTCTACCTTACAACAGGAACTATTTGTCTAAGGAGGAAGGACATCAAGCTAAAAATCAATAAAAAACACTATTTTTTTTAAATCAAAACTCTTAAATATTTTTTTTCTTAAACTTTTACTTAGTGCCAATTGTATAATAGCAATAACCCACTCCAGGGTGTTGCTGATGCTGGTTTTACCCACGCCTGGCGAGGTTTACTCACTCGGCCTTCGGCCTCATGACCGAACCACGCCAGGCGTGGGTAAAACCAGCATCACCAACACCCTGTCGTGGTTTATGGCTTAATTTAATTATGATGCTAATTCAGGACATTTGAGTGATATTAATGATATAATGTACTGTATGAGATTCAAATATTATATTCTTTTTATGAAATCCACTCTTTCCCAGAGAGAATGTACCAAATGTGATGACTCATTAGAGTTACATGTGGTACCTCTCCCATGAGTATTACATGAATGGGTGTACACTAATTAAGACTGGTAGTGTGTTGTGTAGCTCAGAGGCTGAAAAGAATTGTTAGCCAGAAGATCCTATGTGTGAATCATAGTCAACTCAATGAATGAGATTTGACTCATTTTACTACCTTCTGTTCCAGACACCTGCCAGATCTGCACTGAAAGAAGATAAATGTGTTAACTACAACCTCTATAGTTAAAATACATTGAAAAAAAGAGTAATAAAAACAAGAAAATAGCCAGCAGAAGAAGACCTCTCGGTTTATCGTGTTTGCTCGTAATATTAAGGGTTGTTTCCGATTTTCACTTTACATCTGTGACCCCATCTCCCCTCCCCCCCCCCGGATTTCTGGTCTTTCCCCTTGGTCTCCTAACATTCCTTTATGCCCGTCCCAGGCTCTTTCGAAGGCTCCCACTGACTTTGACTCCACCACCTCCTGTGGTGGCTCGTTCCATGCTATCACCACTCTTTCTGTAAACAAGTGCTTCCTTATATCCCTCCTGAGTCTACCCCACACCAGCTTAAAGCTGTGCCCTCTGGTGGTGGTGGTGGTGGCCCTCTTATTGAATAGGCTCCCACAGTCCACTCTGTTAATTCCCCTCAAGTACTTGACCATCTCAATCATATACCTGCTCTGCCTCCTCTCCTCCAGAATGTAGATCCCCAGGTCCTCCAACCTCTCTGCATATGATCTATCCTGCTATCCTTTTATCATTTTAGTCACTTTCCTCTGTTCCCTTTCCATCATATTTATGTCTTTCTTCAGGTGTGGATGCCAATATCTTACTCCATACTCCAAGTGAGGTTTGACCAATGACCTGTACAGCGGCAGAATAACCTCACTCCTCCTACTGCTAATTCCCCTCGCAATATACCCTAACATCCTATTAGCCATTACTACAGCCTTTTTGCATTGAGTTGAGTGTTTCAGGTCACTAGAAATTATCACCCCTTGGTCTTTTTCCTCCTTTGATGGTGTAACCTGGACTTTTCCAATGTAGTACTCTGTTCTTGGGTTCTTCACCCCAAGGTGCATCACTTTGCACTTTTTGGCTTTGAACCCAACCTGCCATATCCCTGCCAATCTCTCTAGTTTGGCTAGGTCCTCTTTCATCTCCTTTATCCCTTCCTGAATGTCCATCATCCTGCAGGGTTTGGTGTCATCAGTGAACATGCATATTTTTCCCTGAATGCCTTCTCCTACAGTATGTCCCTAATAAAGATGTTAAACAACACCGGCCCCAACACCGACCTTTGTGGAACCCCACTGGTGACTTCTCTTGTACTGGAGAACTCCCCCCTACTACCAACCTCTGTGTCCTGCCGCTCAGTCAGTTATCGACCCATCTAACCAACCTTTCTCCCACCCCTAAGTCCTTCAGCTCTGTGATCAGCCTTCTGTGTGGCACATAGTCAAAGGCTTTGCTAAAGTCCTGATATATAATATCCACTGCCTGGCCTTTGCCCACTGTCCAGGTGACCCAGTCAAATAACTCAATCAAGTTTGTTTGACACAACCTGCCTGCCATGAACCCATGCTGTTTGCTATCCTGCAGGCTATTTTCCTCTAAGAACTTGACCAAGCCCTCCTTCAATATCATCTCCATTAGTTTACACACAGTCAAGGTCAGGCTGACCGGCCTGTAGTTACCAGAGTCCTCCTTAGGGCCACTCTTATGAATTGGCACAACATGTGCTATTCTCCATTCTCCTGGCTCTACCAAGCGTATCAAAAGATCTACTGAAAAGTATTGTCAGTGGGCCAGCTAACTCTTCTGCCATCTCCGTTAGTATCCTGGGGTGTATTCCATCAGGCCCCAGAGATTTTTCTACCTTCAAATTCATGAGCCCCTCCCTCACCTGCTCTGTACTTATGGTCCCTAATGGGTTCTCGCCAGCTTCCTTCCCACTCCTTGCACTGTGTGGTATTGAGCCCTTTCTTTATTGGTAAAGACAGAGCAGAAGTAATTGTTTAATATCTCCGCTTTTGCCCGTCTTCCATCACTATGCATTCCCTCTTCTTCAGCCTGACAGTCCCTCTGTTTTACAATATGCTGACCAAGATTATCCTAACTGTGCATCATTTCATTTTCAGTGGGTCTTTCTCCTTAGAAAATGTGCAGCTGGGGGGGGGGCTAAAGCAGAAACTGGTCATATTATATGTATGAAAGTTTAATATAAAGTTCCAAAAATAAAATGCAAGCAATATAAAATAAAACTTCAGGTGTAGTATGTATCCTGTGTGTTCTTAGGGCCCAATCCTCAAAGGTCATTATAAACCACAGACAGGTGCTTAATAGGGGCTGGTGGTGCACAGAGGTCCCGTCCCACATGTGCAGCTATGTCCATGCATACACAGCCCCAGATGGGGGCCTCCAGTATATCCTGTTATATGCTGTTGGTGCACCAATGCAAATGATAGTTTTGAGAGTGGGCACAGGGGTGGGATGTGCTAGCACCCAATTCATGAACAAATCATCATGGTGCAGAGAGGTGGCAGAGGGGACCCAGGAAATGTGCCCTGAGTACCTCCCAAAGCACTTATGCTACCCCCTCTACGCAGTCATAGGATGTCTTTGGGAGCCCAACTGACATCACCACAATGTGCCCTCATCCCTTTAAGTCAACATGGAGGGCTGCAGGGCCATCTGGCACAGTGTCAGAACATTAGGTTAAAATATCAATCTTTATAATACAGCAAATGGATTTACCTCAGTCCTTACCCAAAATATTTCAAAAATAACCAAGAATAATTATAACATTCAACTATGATTTTCCCCCTGTACTCCAGGTTCTAGATAACGATGAAAATGTTTTTTGCCACACTCAGAAATAAGAAAAATAAATATTATTCGTATATATACAAATTCTAAATATTCCTAATTAGCACAAATATACCTTGTAAACATAATAACATTATAAACATAAACAATAAACATTTTAGAAAATAAAACAAACCACAACTAAATAAAATAAATAAAACACATTTTAGCAAATAATGAAAATGAACAACCAATATTCAACATGATAAATGACACTGGCTATATACTATGCTTTTAGCATATTTGTGAATATAATGACCTTTTTTGGTATAAGAACTTGCAACTGATTACACTAGTGTCTCAGATTATATTTCTGTATAAGACTTATTTTTAAACTTTATAGCATGCAAAATATTTTCTTTTATGTTTAAATTAAAGCTTAAGTATATACCCCAATGTTTTGTAGTTTAAATCTCATTATGTTACCACCCCAAATAGCAAAATTAAAGTATTAAAATTTAAAAATTAAAATAATACTTAAATTTCTGGTTATCTGAAGGCTTGGTCTTCTTTTTTTACTTTCAAAATCTTGATGAGAATGTCTGAGTTTGGATAATAAAAGTCCTTCAGTGGCTTGGCTTGGCTGTAGTCCTCTGTTATTCCCCCGGTTCACCCTCAAACCCAGAACTGTGGAATCTTCTGACAGCAGTGAAGCAGTACAGGCTGTATCCTCCTTGCTTGATGTCACAAATCATCTAAAGTCACTTATTATGATATTGGTGGGAAAAATCAGGCAACAAGATTTCAGCAGCAAAATAGTATTTTTCTTAGTATTCAACTCTTCTCTGTTTTAGGTGAACTTCTGACAGTGTTACATGCCTAAAGGGTCTAGGTTCATTACTTTTAATTGTCTTACTAGGATGTAGTTCAGTTTGGCAATCGCTGCTTACAGTGAACATCTTTCACAGATGAATGCTGCAGGGGGATAAGACATTACTGTTTTTGTCCTGGCTCATTTAGAGATTAAAAATGTGGCAATCTGAATGTTTTACAGTTAGCAAATCGCTTTACACTGGTTGTGCTTTCATTTATCCCCCCCCCCCAACAAAAGAAATAATCGTAGCACTTGTATTAAGGCAAGGAAAAAGATAATTTAATTGCAAGATAATGAGTTGCTCTCATGATTTGGGAAAACAAAATATGTTTGCTTGAAATAGCTGTGAGACCGCTAGCTCCATTACCGCTACTGTGTGTGACAGGAACATTACTTTCTTCACTCTCTGTACCACAGATGGTTGTCTATCTGTGGTATGGAAAATGAAGAAGGTACCGCTTCTGTCATACACAGTTACGCTACCAGGGCTAGTGTTCTTGCTGCCGCTCAACTCACTGGTGGATTTTTCAGCCCTGATTTGTTTTGGCTGCATGTGTGTGTGTGTAGAAAGAAAAATGAAATGAAATATGAAGAAGAATCAGCATTTATATATAGCACTTTTCATACACAGTGTATCCCAAAGTGCTTTGTAAGCAATGCTAGACTGGTAGTGAAGTGACTGAATGTGTAGCGGCAGCCATATCGCACAAAAGCACCCACACACAGCCTGAACAATTGTATTGAACTGGTTTAATGGAAAGGGAAATGTTGGCCAGGACACTGGAAATGTCCCCTACTCTTTGTGAAGAGTGCACTGGGTTGTTTTACTTCCACCTGGACACTCATCAGGATGGGTAGAAGGGACCTTGGTTTAACATCTCATCCAAAGGACAGCACACCCCAGCAGTACAGTACCCCCTAATACTGCACTAGGAAGCCAGCATATTAGGTGCAAGTCCAAGCCCAGTGTGGGACGAGAACCCACAACCTTCTAGTGCAGAGGCGGATGTGCTACCAAGTGAGCCACACTGACACCTGATATGTCACTGATGATCTTGTAAAGTGGAGAGGGGGAGATCGGCTGAGAGTTTCGGGCTTCGTTAGGAATCAACAAACATGCCTTGAGCACAGTTACCTACCAGGGTGCACTCCAATTTTAAAACCGATGAACTCAAGAGACTCAGTCTGAGGAGCAGTGGTGGGTTTTCCTTGGTTGCAGTCCCCAGTGATATAGATGCGCTGCCAGCTTTCAGAAATTACTATGTCAGCCGGTCTTTGGTGCAGCGGAGGACGTGAGTAACTCTCTCATGCTGGAGCACTCTACTTTGCCTGAAATGGTTAATGTTATAGAAAATATCATATGTCTTCTTTATTTGTGAGTCATAGTCATTTTCTTGATTGCTGATGGTTATGCAAGATGGGGGGCAGGGCCATGCCCATATTTCTTGCTGGGCAATTTCAGTTTGTGAAAAGAAAAAATGGTGGGTCTGCCATTTCAAAATTGTTAGTGACCAATGATACTTTAATCAGGTCAGTAGGGTCTGGCACTTTTAATACCCGGACTTTGTTGTCTGATAGATGCCCACCTTGGCAGAGCTACCAGCCAATCAGAGCCCAGAGATTTCTTAGTCCATTTTCTAATGGACAAATACAAGAGCACTGATGTGTCAATCATAAAACATAATAAACAAACAAACAAAAATTTACAGTGCTGCCATGTGACATCGACGTACTCAGTCTCCACTTCCTCCTTTGACGTGGCAGGGTCATGCAAGGTTGCATGCACAATTGCAGCATCTTCCAACCACAAAGTAAACAAACAAAAAATAAAAGTCTTGCAGGAAGGACAGTGAACAGTTTTCTTAGCTATAAGTATGACACCAATAGATTTTCAGGGGAAAAAATGTATTAGAAAATCCATGTCTTCTTCTGGAGGTGGTGTTGTAGGGGGAATAACTAGAAGAAAATTGCATTGTGGGGTGGGGAGGTAGCAGACAGAACAGCACAGAAACAGAGGGGCTGCCTCATAACAAAAACTTTTTTTCTACCATTTGTATTTGTTTTCAAACCCATTTCCTCTGTAATTATATTACTTAATTAAAATTTACACAAAGTTGCCCATTTTCCAAGCACAATAATACCCTCAAGGGTGGGCAGTATTGGCAATGCCAGACCTTTTGGGAGCTATATGGCCCTCAGCCTGTAGTGTTGGACCTCATTATGCCCCTGGGCAGTCCAGTATTGCCCAATACTGCCAACCCTGTCGGGTATTATTGCTTGCTTAATGTGCCAGTGCAATTAGATAGTGACAAGGACTAGCCTAGTGGTTCTGTAGCAGGATTACAACTCATAACACTGACAAAGTGGTCTAGAGATGAGCTTGAAGTGTCACTGGGCCAACAGGAGGAAGTGCAGTGTGTCTCAGAGAATGCTCTCCTCCTCTTGGATGAAGGCTTGCCAACTCTGTGGTTCAACTGCCACCTTGGTGACCACATCTCACAGTGCAAGCAGATTATTCTGTCCAGGAGGGAGGACACCAATGGAGCCCATGAATGGGCCTTGCCTGCTCATTTCTAGTGCCCAGATGTTACATCCTAACAGGAGTTGGGCAACAAAGAAGATATACCCACAGCATGTATAGGATAATGCCAGGGCACTCTTGGTCTTTGTGCTGCCAACCATTCATTCTTAAAGTGAGGCCTACCTTAAGGGAGGCTAACATGAGGGCACTGCCATGGGGGCAAGCCATGAGGCAAGGAGGATAGGACAGAGATAGTGATATTATGGTGGAGAGGTCTCAGAAGAGACTAGCAATAAACAAAGAATTTTAAAAGAAACAGTAAAAAAGTGGTGTCCAAATAACACATAAAATCAAGAATTTTTTAAATTTTGTGTGACCCTCCTTTTATGCCCTTTTCAGCCTATCCCTCACCCCAATGCCTGGGGTTGACATGGCCATATCCTTCCTCTATACAGACATGCAAGTACATGACTGCTTTGACAATGAATGCAAACCTCATTACAAAATCAGCCAGCAGGGGGTTACAAACATCAGGCTGCCCTCCCTTTCTCTCCCTCTCTGGTAGCCATGCACCTCAGTTCCAGACAGCTCCAGTGTGGGATTCTCGGGTTAGGCACAAACCCACATTTGCCAGGTAGCAGTGCAGCATGGTACCATTACACCACTGGATCAGGCCTGGCACTTTTTATTTGAAAACAGTAGCTCCTTTTTATGTTTGCTTGCACGCATGTGCAAGAAACATAGTGTGACGATCCAAAATGCAGTGCCGTACAGTTGAAAGGGAGAGCACTGCTTGAGTGAGCAGTGCTCCCCCTCCCCACACACGCTCACAGCACATTGCATGCTCATGCGCTCCTACCTCCCCGCACATTGTATGGCTGATGGGGTGCCCAATCCCATCAGCTACTGTTTCTCCCCGCGCAGTCTGTATGGCCAACAGGGGTGCCCCATCCCCGTCGGCTCTACTGTTCCCCCCCCAGGCTATCGGGTGCCACCCTTGGAGCCTACCCCAGTGTGGCAACAGGTCCTATGGCTGACGGGGATGCCCAATACCCCATCAGCTCCACTGCCCCCCCAACAGCCTTCCAGCTGCCATGCTGGGAGCCTACCCCAGCGTGGCAAATGTCCAGCATAGTCCAACTAAAAAAAAAAACCTGAAAGAAAAAAACCTTCCCTCGCTGCAGTCTTCACACCCCTCTCCCTCCCACACCCACCCACTGCACACCCTGCCTCCCCACACCCCCACCTCACCCATACTTACCTCCAGAGCTCAGTGCGATGATCTTCGATGGACCAGGAACACATCTGTACTCTTCAAAGCTGACCGTGAACTGAGGAAATGCCGGTAAGCTGTATAATGTAATGAATAGGGTTTTTTCAACTTTGCTGCATATCACAGGCATTTTTTGGAATTTTGGCACCAAATTTTCAATATGGGGTTTTTGGGACCCCTCCTAAAGAATTCTGTTACTGTTATGGCGTTAATATGGCGTTAATCGGGCCCGAAGGGTGATTTCGCGGTCACTGCATGAAATCACCTTTTGGGACCGATTAACAAAATGACAGTGCCAGTGTTCATAAGATGGGCTCTCAAAAAGCCTATGTTGAAAATTTGGTGAAAAAATTCCTAAAAATGACTGTTTTACGAGTGTGCATTGCGCTGTTCCTACACACGCTCATAGGTTCATGAATTTTCAATATTTTCACACCAGATTTTCAACATTGCCATTTGACCACACTTCCTTATGAGTAGTATAGCTGTCATTTTTCACATCTCACTCAAAATGTGTTTCCGTGCATGTAGCGCACAATGGCGCAGTCGGTGTGTGAAATCAATGTTCGGGACACATTAAGAAAATCACAGTGACACTGTTCATGGCAGAGGTGTTAAAATGGCTATGTTAAAAATTTGGCAAAAAAATTCCCAAAAATGACTATTTTACGAGAGTTTGTTGCGCTGATCCTATGCACGCTCATAAGTTCGCAAATTTTCAGTATTTTTCCTCCATATTTTCAACATTGCCATTTTACCACACCTCCTTATGAGCAGTATAGCTGTCATTTTCACATCTTGCCCAAAACATGTTTCCACCCATGTGGCGCACAATGGCTGATCGGTATCTGAAATCAATGTATGGGACACATTAAAGAAAATCACAGTGACACTGTTCATGAGCAGAGGTCTTAAAATGGCTATTTTGAAATTGGTGAAAAAATTCCTAAAATGACTGTGTTACAGTGAGCATTGTGCAGTTTCCACACCCTCATAAGTTCATGAATTTGTAATATTTTCAGTCCAGATTTTCACCAGTGGCATTTTTCCACACTTCTTTATGAACAGTACAGCTGTCATTTTTCACAACATATAAAATGTGTTTCACACTTTCAGCACAGAAATGCATGGTCGCTGTGGGAAATCATTGTTTGGGACAGATAAAGAAAATCACAGTGACACTGTTCGTGACCGGAGGTCCCAAAATGCCTGTGCTGACAATCTGCTGTAAACAATTCCCAAACTAATTACATTATGGGTGTACGTTGCACAGTTTCTACACACGCTCATGACTTCACCTGTTTTTTTAATATTTTCACTGCAGATTTTCAACATTGCCATTTTTTACACCTCCCCATGAACAGTACAGCTGTCATTTTTCACATCCTGTTAAGAATGTGTTTTTGCACCTGTGGTGACAAATGCCGTAGTTGCTGTGCAAAAGCAGCTTTCGGATAACAAACTGATATTCCACTGTTCATGAGGTGGGAGTCACAAAAAAAACATTGAAAATTTGGAGTGAAAATACCAACAAATGCCTGAGGTGTTAGGGTTTCTGACCATAACACCCCACCCTATAGAGAATGACAGGCATCAGGGCTGTGACTTGGGATTGTCACCTGCAATGCTCATACCATTCCACCCCCACCCACACCTTGCAGCCACTGAGAGGCATCGAGGTGTGCCTTGGACTCTTCAGCCCCAAAGTTCACCCCATTCTCCTATACAGCACCCATCTCACAGTATTTCCTGATGGAATGGGGTGCGCATAAGGGCCAAAGTCCCCAAGGCACACCGTGACACTAGTCGGTGTCTGCACGGTAGGGTGTGGTGAAATGGTGTGGCTGTTATGCCTGATGACCCAAAGGCACACCCCAATGCCTGTCACTATCTGCAGGGTGGTGATGGGGTTGGCTTCAGTTCAATACTTCACTGCCATTCCTATTATGCAGCTCTGTAACTCCTACACTACCAATGCCAATGCCAGCAAGCAAACATTCAGCATTGCCAAATGCTTGTTATTGTAATAAATGTACATCTACAAGCCATTCTATAAGTCTACATGACCAGTGCAATCCTGGCATTAACAGACATTTAGTTACTCTTAAAGGCTGTAAGAACTGTTTCATTAAATCATTATAATGAAGCAGTTCCAGTCTCTATAGGAATACTCGGATGCATACATACAGCAATGCATGCTGACATTTATAGTGCACCACTCATTACAGAATAGGGGCCAGATATTCAAACAATTGCGTCTAGTGCAAAACCACAGAGCTGGAATAGTGCTGGATTTGCCCGAGGCTGCAATATTCAAAAGCCCTGTTAGCGCCAGTGCTGTGTGGTAGCACCAACGCTAATAGATAATAGTATGCAGGGGCGGGGTGAGGATAATAAAAAAGTAATAAAAAGTGAAGTAATATCCCTGGTAGTCTAGTAGTCCCCCCAACCCCCTGCATGAATCCCGATCCATTTGTAATAGAAATTGAGTAATATCCCTGGTAGTCTAGTGGTCCCCCACCCCCTGCATGACTCCGACCCATTTAGAATTCTGTTCAAAGTATTTCCCTGGTAGTCTAGTGGTCCACCACAAGGCAGTGGCGCCCTGCTTAGCCCAGGACCAATCTAAGAATGGAGCCGTGACCCGGCTGTGGAGGCTGAGCGGTCACCGACTCCATTCTTAGATTGGTCCTGGAAATAGCTGAGGAGCATCCTGCAGGTGAAGGACCAGTAATTACAAAGAAACTCTGAACAAATTCAATCGGAGAATAAATTAAGTGGGGGTTCCACTAAACAACAGATTATTACTCCAATTTTATTACTAACTGATAAAGAATTCATGCAGGGGGGTGAGAAGGGACCACTGGACTCTAGGAATATTCACTTCACAATGGGTTGGGATTCATGCAAGGTTGGGGGTACCACTAGACTACCAGGGATATTACTTCAATTTTTATTACAAATGGGTCAGGATTCATGCAGGGGGTGGGGGTACCACTAGACTATCAGGGATATTACTTCAATTGTTATTACAAACAGGTCGGGATTCATGCAGGGGTGGGGGGACCACTAGACTATCAGGGATATTACTTCAATTTTTATTACAAATGGGTCAGGATTCATGCAGGGGGGTTGGGGGACCACTAGACTACCAGGAAGATTACTATGGAAACATATCTAAATGGGTGAGGAGTCGTGAGGTGGGTGGGGGTACCACTAGACTACCAGGGATATTACAAAAAGGTTGGGATTCATGCAGAGGGGTGAGGGGACAACTAGACTACCAGCGTTTAAAGTGAATTGTGGGGCTACCAGGGGTTGGGGAGCATGCTGGGGTGGAGACACTAGCCTACCAGGGTGTATCAGGCACACAATGGAATAGGGACCATGAGGGCAGAGCAGGACTGCTTGGCCCAGCCAGTCTGCCCTGTTCCCTATCTACTGGATATGCTGTATATCCTAGTTCCTAGTGACCCTACAGCCTATGGCGACATGCCCCCACCACGTTTGCCTTATGCCTGTCCCATGCATTGCGTCCCCTCCACTGTGTTTCACCCACTGCTGCAGTGGTGTACCTATGTTGTTGGGGGAGGCATCCTCCAGGGCATTTATGGCCACGGGCAGTGTGTCTGTGTTTAGCTAACGATCTGTACATGTATGTCTATATATATATATATATATATATATATATACATATATATATATATAGAAATACATATATACAGGTCCTGCTTGCACAGCTGCATGGGTGTGTTGTATGCACTGACTGTGCCTGGCAACACACAGTTCTTGCTGCTTCCAGCCTGTACACCTATTCTGACCAACAGGGGATGCTGTGGGTATGCCTTGGCCTGCAGCGGCCAGCCTGTACTTCCATTCCGACCAAAAGGGGGAGCTTTGTGCTCCATGCAGTACCACTGGGCAAACAGCATGGTAATGTATGCTAAGCAGCACTTAATGGGATGCAAATGTACCTGTTTGCCCAAGGACTAAGTAGGCTCTTTTGAATGGGAACTTTGAATATAGCTCCCGTTTGCCCCAGGCTAACCAGTTTGTACAGGGCTAATGTGTTAGCACTGTGCAATCAGGTTAGCCCTGGGCAAACCTCACTTCAGCATAGCACAGTTCTGCAGTGTGTGGCTTACATTGTTGTTTGCAGTTTGCAGTCATACCTCTCAACTGTCCCTGATTTTACTTCAGTATTTTACTCTGTCCCTCCAACAAATTGTGTTTCCACAACCAAACAGTGGGGGTTTAAAATAATGTCAAACATTAATCTTACAGACGTGTTCTTCCTTAGACAATGCATTTTACACTAAACCACTAATTCTACCAGCTTCCTGAGTGGATATCATAAATTTTTAAGATGTGTCCCTGATTGTAAACCTTTGTCCCTGAATTTTTTAAGCCTTGTCCCTGATTTATGAGGCAGGGGGGTTGAGATGTGTGTTTGCAGTATATGTGAGACATCTCTGTGCAAACACACACAATGTTCTCCACCTGCAACACTGGCTTGCTACAGAGTCTAATGAGCTGCAGTTGCAGTTTGCACTTCCCTGTTGCTATATTCAGTGCTGTCTTATTCCCGGGCTATTTTTGCCCTGCACTCCCAGATCGGTTTGCCCGGCTTCTAAGACTGCTATATTCAGCAGAATTAGCACTGGGTTATTTCCTTTTGAATATAGCTTGCGTTGTACTCCGGGCTAAGTTTGTCTGCCAGGCAGTGCTAATTTAGCCCCGGGGCAAAATTTTGAATATCTGGCCCAGTAGGTATCTACTAAAATAAATTGTGTAAAAATAATGGCTTTAATACTCCATTAACACTGTTTTTTGTTGGTTAAATACCACCACTCAGCAATTTTTTAATTCAATAACACAGGATATTGCTGGATGGCATTGCTAGTAAACCAACATCAAATGATAATGCTAGATTTATTGTTTATGTATCGAGACCATTATTTTTACAGTAATTGCGTTTAACATTAAAGTTTTCTTTTTTTCTTAGCTTCCCCTCATTATCAAGTTTTTCAATTTCACACTTTAACAAGTACTTATTACTCTACTGTCAGTTTCAAAAATAACTGACTGTCTCCAGCTGACCTCACAGTTGCTGAATTTGTGACATCACAGACTGCTGTCAGGGTGAGGATTATGCTGTCATTACGAGGTAAGGCAGATTTGTTTGTTAGACAGCCATCTCAGTGATTCTCGGCACTGTACAATTTTCATAAAATACACAAATTAGATTAGCAAAACAAAACATAATATAAATTAGAGCAACCATTTCAAAAACACTGAATTAAGTCCCTTAACTATTTCCTAGTCAAAACTGAAAGCTTGAGCAAACAAATTAGTTTTTGCTATGCTTTAAAAGGCTCAATGCACCTCTCTAGGAAGGGTATTCCATATCAGTGGGGCTCGTCCTCAAATGCCCAGTCCCCAGAGTATTTGGAGCAACATTAAGGAACTATGAGGAGACCCATGTCAAAAGAGTAAAGGGGTGCTTGGGTGTGTATTCAGATAGAAGGTGTTTCAGGTAGCTTGGCCCCAAATCATGTATGGCCTTGTATGTCAGAAAGCATATCTTGAAACTGATGTGTCCCCCTCAGTGGCAACCAGGATAGTTTATGCAGCACAGGGGTGATATGTTCAGACCACAAGATCCCAGCAGCAAACCAGGCTGCAGTATTCTGCACAAGCTGCAAGTGATGCAACATCCCCACAGATAACCCTAGGTGTAAAGCATTACTGAAATCCAGCCTTGCAGCAATAAATGCATGGGCCAGGGTCACCAGGTCAGTTTCCACAAGATAGGATTTTATTTAGGCAATATTATGCAGATGGTAAAAGCCACTGCTGACAACAGATGTCACCTGATGTTCTACTGTTAATCTACTATCCACAATGATAACCAGATTTTTAACCCTATCTGCAGCTCAATGCATAGTCCCATTTAACAACAGTAATTGGGAACTATAGCTATTCATAACTTCCACATATTACCTGGTTTCACCAGTGCTATCTTCATCTTCAAAGGATTCAGTCGGACCCAGCTGAAAGCCATCCAACTATGAATTTCAAACACTTGTCCAGTAAAACTATTACATTCAGCCAGTCAGGTGCACATGACATATCTATCTGAGTATCATCTGTGTTGCAGTGAAAACTCCCACCATACCATCTAATAGGGTTCCACCTTTAGCTATAGAGGCATGTGTGTACAGTTTTTGTTTGCTTCAGTCACCACTGTTTCAGAGGCTGTCGAGCAGGAGGGGCGGCTGGACCATGATGGGCTCAGAGGGTAAGGATGGTAGGTCACAGGCACATCCTGTAGACAGTACCACTATAGAACTCCTATGCTACTCTGGATGGGCAAGACTTTTCCATGGAGGCACCTGCAGTAGTGAACAAGGAGGATGTGGGGGTCCTCCATGGTGAAGACCACAAGGTGGGTGACAGAGGACCCCAGAGGAGGAGAAAACAACTCTTGGTGGGGACTCTGTCATTGGGGGAGGGGGATTTGGGGGCAGGAAGGAAGAGGGAGAGGAAAGTTAAGTGCCTACCCAGTGCCAAAGCTCAGAAGGATAGAACATTAATCCTGGGGATCACTGGGGCAGCAGAATGGGAGGGAGAACTAGATGACATGGTCCACCTGTGGACAAATGACCTGGCTAGGGATGAGGTTAGGGTAGTACAGGAGGAATTCAGGGAATTGGGGAGAAGTCTTAGGCAGGCAGCAGACTCAGTGGCCTTTTCTGAGATGTTGCCAGTCTACAACAGGGGAGGACAGGGTTCTCCGGACCAGGAGCTTCAATGCATGGTTGAAGGAGTGGTGCAGAGAAGAGGGGTTCAGCTTCACTGGGGACTGGGATCCAACCTGGAGAGATGTAGGCCTATACAGGGGAGATGGCCTGCATCCATCCAGGAGAGGGACCAAAGTCCTCAGTGAATGGTTTAAATGCTTCATTGACAAGCCTTTAAACTAGCAGAGGGGGTAGTGGAAGGAAGCAGGGAGACAGCCAAGGATTTACAAGGTCAGCAATGGAAATCCTCAGGGAGTGAAATCACAAAATGAGCCAAATAATAAAGGAACCCAGGGACTAGAAGGAAAGAGAGATAGTAAGAAGAATAGTGGAGAAAATAAGGGACGGCAAATGGGAAATAAGAGGGGGGTGGCTTCACAATCTGGAGACCCATGTGTGCAAATGCTTGGAGTCTGGGCAATAAGATTGCAGCCACAGACATCACCATGGTAGAAGCAGACCTGGACATAGTCTCAATTACTGAGTCCTGGTGCAATGAAAACCAGGACTGGGATGTAGCCATACCAGGTTATAGTCTGTTCAGAAAGGACAGGGTAGAGAAAAAAGGGGGAGGAGTGTCACTTTATGCAATGGACAACATATGAGCTATAGAAATTCAGGGAGAGCAGGGAGGAGCTGAGGTACTGTGGGTCACCCTGGAGACATGGACGGCGAATGTTAGTCACACATGAGTAATCTACAGACCTCCAGCACGGGTGGGGGAGAGATGTATAAGGATATATTGGAAGCAATCCAAAAGATGGTATGCAAGGGGAGGTGCTGCTGGTGGGGGGACTTTAATCTAGCGGACACAGATTGGAGCCTCTCAGCTGTGGCAATAGTCAGAAAAAGGGACATCCTCGAATCCCCTGTAAGGGGCGTTCCTCATTCAACTAGTTAAGGAGCGTAGTCATGGAGGGGCAGTACTGGACCAGGTTTGAACAAACGGGGACAGTGTTGCTGACATCACAGTGAGTGGTCACCTGGGGACTAGTGATCACTATACAGTGTGGTTCAATATAAGAACTGGGCCAGAATCAAATCACACTAAGATGAGGGTCCTGGACTTCAGGGTGACCAATTTTAAGAACATGGAAGAATGCCTCAGGGATGCCCTAGCAGGGATAGGGAAATGGGGCAGGGGGAATCGACGAAGAATGAGCAAAAATAAAGGGGGACATTGAAAAGGCAACAAATCTCTGTGTCAGGCAGGTTAACAAGGGCAACAGAAAAAAGGGACTACTATGGTTCTCTAAAGAAGTAGCGGAGAATGTAAAGGCAAAAAAAATGACATTTAGAAGGTACAAGAAGACACTGAAGGAGGAGGAGGAGGAGGATAGGGAAAGTTACCAGGAGAAACAAAGGGAGGCAGGGAAAGCAGTAAGGAGCACAAAGGCAGAAGCAGAGGAGAATATTGCCCAGCCACTAAAAAAGGGGATAAAACATTATTTAAATACATCAGCAAGAACAGAAAGACCAAAGCAGGGATAATAAGGCTAAAAGGCAAATGACGGGTTTGTGTGAAAGAGGACCAAAAGACAGCAGATGTATTGAACAAATACTTTTGTTCAGTATTTATGAAGAAAAGGTGGGTAAAGGGCCACAGATAAGGGACAAGGGCATTAAAGGATGGGAGGTGGACACTAGTTCTTTTACAGAGGAGAGAGTCTTTTAGGAACTAGCAAAACTGAAAGTGAACAAGGCAATGGGGCCTGATGAAGTACATCCTAGTATACTGAGAGAGCTCAAGGAGGTACTGGCTACATTTCTGACAGCCCTGTTCAACCTATCATTAGATACGGGGGGGAGTGGGGTACCGGGGAACTGGAGGAAGGCAGATGTGGTCCCACTTCACAAAAGTGGTAACAGGAAGAAGGTAGAAAATTACAGACCTGTCAACCTTACATCGGTGGTGGGTAAAGTAATGGGATCACTAATGAAAGAAAGGATTGGGGAATACCTTGTGACCAGTGGATAACAGGATCCAAGGCAGAATGGTTTCACAGGGGGAAGAACTTGCCTGACAAACCTGATCAAGTTCTTTGACTGGGTGACCAGGGAAGTGGATCAGGGCAGAGTGGTGGATGTGATCTACCTGGATTTCAGTAAGACCTTTGACACTGTTTCACACAGAAGACTGGTGAACATGCTGGACAGCCTAGGAATGGGTCCAAAAGTAGTAGTAGATAAGAGGTTGGCAAGCAACAGAACTCAGAGGGTGGTGGTAAGTGGTGTTCACTCTGAAGAAGGCAAGGTTTACCAGTGGGGTGCCACAGAGGTCAATACTAGTCCAGGTCATCTTCAATGTCTTTATTAGTGACATTGCAGGAGGGCTGGGAAAGTATGCAAGTTCGTGGATGAAACAGAAATCTGTAACAGAGTGGACACACCAGGGGGGAAGGGGTGGAAAGAATGAAGGATGATCTGAAAAAGCTGGAAGACCGGTCAAAAGTTTGGCAAATGGGTTCCAATGCAAAAAAGTGTAAAATCATGCACTTGGGGTACAGAAACCCAGGGAACAACATATTAATTGGGTGGGGAGGTACTGGCAACCACGAAACAGGTAAGGGATCTGAGGTAATCATTTCTGATTAACTCAAGGTATCAAAGCAGTATGATAAGGCAGTGGGGGAAAGCTAGCAGGATTGTCTGGTGCATAGTGTGGGGTATCACCATCAGAAAGAGGGAGGCCTTTTCATACCAATCACCACCATTTTGTTTCCCAGATTATTTTCTTACCTTAACTATTATCTCTTTTTCTCTTGGACCATCCCCCTATTTTCTTTCCTCATATACATGTCCCTTATTTCATTTTGTGTCTTCACTAACTTTTGCTTTATTCTCTTTTAGATAATTCCTGAAGAAGACCTATGGTCGAAATGTTGGTTTTAACTCTGTTTTCTATTTTCAGTGTGCCTTTAATATTACCATTTTGTTTTATTTTCAGACCTCATGCTGACACAGCATTTTGCTTTTTGTTCTTACACCTTAGGTGTATTCTGTCTGGTCCCACAGCTTTGTCCACCTTTAAAGCTGCAAGTCCTTTCCAGACACTTTCTTCTGAAAATTGACTTGTGTCCACCTTCCCACTTCCCTGTCCCTGCTTTTCCCTCATGGTCCGTCCCCCTTCCCCCACTGCAAAAACAATGAAGAAATACCTATTTAGGATGCCTGTTTTTTCCTGAACAACAGCCAATCAGCTCCTTCTCAGTGCAGTTTTAAAGAGGCCACTGCAAGGCAAATTTAGATCATGAATTACAATGAGAAAGGGAAATGTGAATCACTAGGAATTGAACCAAGGATCTCTAGCATTTGATGCTAGTAACTCCACCAACTGAGCTTTGGTTCACACAGCTGCAGCAGCTGTCTCAGATTTTCCTTCAAAGTCACATTTCCTTCCTCCAGTGTTACGTAACTTTGCAGCCTCAGAAATACATCAGAACAACAGCCAATCAACTCCTTCTCTCTGCAGTTTTTTCTTGGTCCTCTTCCACATAGTAAGCTCCATCTGCCCTTTTAATTCTCACTATCATTCCCCTTTCTTTCCTATTCACACTTTTGTATTTGAAGAATGTCGTTTCCCCCTTAGTGACCCCTTTGGCGATTCTTTCATATGTCTGTACCTTTGATCCCCTCACCACTTTGCCTGCTTCCCTCTGCTTTATTAAGTATACCTTCCTGTCCTCCTCCCCATGTGTTTCCTTATACTGTACCTCCTGAAAGCCACCCTTTTTTCTTTCACCACCTTTGCCACTTCATTAAAGAACCTAACAGTTTATTTTTCTTGCCGCCTTCACTCACTTCCTTCATGCAGAGGTTAGTTACTTCAGTTATATCCTCCCTTATTTTTGCCCACTGTGCCTCAAGCCTCCCCCCCCCCCACAATCCTCCCCTCCAATGCAGTTTCTGAGGCAGTCACCCAATTCTTTAAAATCCACCTTCCTAAAGTCAAGGACCCAAGTTCTCATGTGGTTAGCCTCCATTCCTGTCTTAATGTATGATATACAGTTTATTTACCCAAGTTAGTTTAGATGAGTTACTTCATATGATCTTAAGTGGGGTCCTGCATTCACCCAGTTTTATAGCTATGTGATCTGCAGCACTGGGATGTCAAGCAACTTGCTCAATGTCACACAGTGAGTATCATAAGTGGCTCTAATGGGATTCAAACCTGGGTCAGGTTTAGGTTTAGGGATATAAATCAAGTTAATACATACATATATATATATATATATAGTGAAAGAAGACCAGTAGCTCCTCAATTCCTCCTTCAAATTAGCTCAGTTCTCAACCCCGGGATCTAATCCTTACACCACTCATAAGCAGGCTAAATAAAAAATAAATAAATAAAAGTCTCTAATGTACAGTACAACACTATACAAATTTAAAGTGGTATAAACATAATTAGTAAAAGTGCCATTTACTATATACAGTCCTTTTGAAATACTACTGCCATTTCATTGTGTTACATTATTAGAATGTTGGTACACCTGGAGTTCTCAGCTGATGGGATTGACTGCAACTTTTATTGCTTTTCTGGCTTGGGCTATTCTTCTGATTGCATATTTAGAGGTATTTATTGCCAAGGTGTGTTTATTACTGAATTGCCAAAAACCAAAAATACCATATAAGAGATAAACTACCATATACCCAGGGATTTAGAATCCATGGGTCACAGGTTCTCCAAGAACTCAGGCTGCACTGTTGTACCAGTTTTCTTGAACCCTCAGATGCCTAAATGGTCATCTCAATATGCTACTGCCACCCAGCTTGACTCTAACTAGTGGTATCTTTAGGTCAGAGTCCCACCACAGCCAATGCTCACACAACAAAATGACCCTTTCCAAATTAAAAATTACCCATTTTGTTATTCACAGCTGAGAACACTTATCTTTGATCAGTTTTGTAGTCAGTCTCTTAGAAAATGGATCCCATCACTTACCAATTACCCCAATATATCTATACCTTTGAATACACTGTCACAGAGAGTATGAAGTATACAAAGATAACATTTAATACTCCATGATATTTACATGTGGTATATGATTATATACATTAAGGACTATGGGAAATAAAGTATTTATTTAATTATTTGATAACAGAGTAGGTACACTGGTCCAAGCGGCTATTTCCAGCAACAACCCAGGCCATCAAGATGGCATATACAGAAACATGGGATCCAGCACATTGTACATAAGTAATGCCAATAGATTCATACAATAACTGGTACCATGGAATCAACACACAAGTGGAGGTGATACATCCAGTTAGGCTAATCCTCATAGTCCAATAGTTCCTACAAATAACCTGTATGCCAGAAACATCAAGCAAGGGGAGGTAATGCAATAGTTCATAGGGCTAGAAGAGATTCTCCTAATCTCAAATCAGGAGGTGCACCTGCAGGCTGTGGCATTTAAGAAGACATTATTTTTTTATATTTTTTTTATAATTTCTTTTTATTTCACAGAGAGAAAAAAAATCACATAAAGTATACAGAAAATGTAATTCATCTCGAATTTTCAAAATCAAAATTAAAGTTACATACTCAAAAAGTATACTTTTTTAATTTTTAGGAGGGGTTAAAAGAATTAATTTTATAAAAGAAACAATTCGAGAGCATTAAATAATATATCCCTTAAATATCCCCTTCATGCTTCAAGCTTTAAACATCCCACTAAAGAAAAGAAGGCATTATTGAAATGTTATTTGAAGAGCCTGTAAGTGCCTAGTGAGTGGAGCAAGGCCAATAAGCCATTCCATAGCTTATGGGCAGCACAAAGGAGGCTCTCTGCCCCATCTCAGTTGAAGTCCAGGGGTGGTGAAGGAGACATAGAAAGGAGGACCTAAGCTTGCATGTTCCCAACTTGATACTAAGGAGTCTTGTTAGAGGGGAGATAGCCCCATGACGAAGGACCTTTTTGATAGCAGTGCCCATGTGATACTCACAGGAGGCATGAGGAGACATCCAGCCAAGCATTGTGTAAAGGGCACAGTGGTGGGTGTTGTATGGAGCAAGTGCTACAAACCTGCAAATGCTGTTGAAGGCACTATTGAGTAATACAAGGCACTGATTTGGGGTCTAGAAAAAGACTGAAGAGCAATAATCCAAAAGGCATAGGAGTGTGCATTGAGCAATGGTTAGATGCACCTCTGGGGTCAGGAGGGGCTTTAGACGGTAGCAGACACCCAGTTTCTAGTTCACCCACTTGACTGCTTGCCCAGTGTGGTACACTGCATAAATGAAAAGCAAAACATTTGAAAACAATAGAATTCGCACAGAATAACCAAACTAATCTCTTCTAGGTAGATAGTTAAGCTTACCCCTATTGGTATCTGGTGAGTCTTACCAGACTGGACAGAGATTGTGTGTCTTCCAAAATCCCCAGATAAGATTGACTTTCATAAGTGAAATAAAGGCAAAGGAAAACCCATAAGAGGCTGGTCCCTTCACTCGTATCATTTGCCCTGCCTCTCTTACATCATACACTGGCCAGGTCTTTGATGTGTCAGCCCACTTCCAAAATAGAACCAGTATGTGCTTGTAATGTGTATTTGGACTCCAGTGCTTTGTCCAATATCACACCCAGGACCACATGGTGTGCCCACTGTAGCTTGGCCAGCCATTTGCTTGAACCCCAAACATAGTCTCAGGAAGACTAGAATCCTATTCTTTGGTAGATTCAAGGGATGTTTGCTTTTAATCTGAGGCCAGATGAAAAAGGAGTATGGAATTAAATGGCCCCATAAATCCCAAACCTGTTTACTTTTCTTGCAGAGAAAACAAGTACTAACATTAAAAAAATGCCTGGGTGTCACATCAAGCACGCCATGAAATGGATGGCATGCTGTTCTTGATTGCTGCCATATTCTTTATAACAAGTGTCTCAGTTTAAGACATAATAGCCACTCATGACACAAATATAAGGGCTCAGTCCTGAAAACAATAGCATGTCAAAGTATGTGCAGTTGCTTACCTCAGTCAAGCACAACCAACAGTTCTCTACCTATATTGCCCATGAGTGTAAAGTGAGAACAGTCAGACATATATTGTCTTTATAGGTTGCTACATGCCCCTTTTCTCCCCCAGTCAAACCACAGCACAACACAACACATCTTGGAAGAAATGGCCACAGCTATACTTTTTTGACAATAAACAATCATACAAATTGGAGTGATATGCACAGCTCAGAAGTCTTCCCAAGTCAGCCTCAGACCTTTGCAAATCCTTCCCCACAAAAGGACTCATCTTGCAGACTGGGTGGTCAAGGCACCTCCCAAATGCAAACCTTCTCTCAAAGCAGGAGGATCATGTGGCTGGGTGTTAAGCACCCACTACCCTCTGGGGGCACTGCAGCCACATTTAAGACTATGAAATTGGCCCCCAACCTGCTTGCACTGGGAACCCAACCATGTGGCCCCCATGCCTTATGCTAACAGGGGAAAAACCCATCTAGACAGAAGTAGATACCCCCTTCTTACCTTGTACCATCAATCTTGTGAGACTCTCAAGCTGCACTTTTTTAGAATGGCTGTCAAAGGAAAAAGAAAAAAATGCCTACTTTCTTTCTCTCCCCTTTGGAAGAGGCAAAAATCCTTAAAAAACTCTGTGTGAAAAACAGGAACATTCCTACCTGACTCCTAAGGAGATACCCCTAAGGGGGAAAGGGTTCCTTATGCTACTCTGGTCTGACCCTGAAGCCCTGCTGTTAAGAGGGAGGATAAGTGGGAAATCTCAGCTGAAAGGGAATACAGGAAGCACCCTCAGGGGCAGGCCCTCTTAAACCTCTCTTTCTGCACTTCCAGACAAATTCTCCACCCTTTGGACAGCCTTTCCTGGTTCCTCCCTTGGGGTGGTGCTTGTGTAACTCTTTACCCTAAGGGAGGAGACCTACCTGGTGTCCAGGTAGTGGGGGAGGGTCCTCAGACAAAATTATATCTGCTTCAATACTTGGACAGACTGCTGATTGTCTTGTTAGGCCTCTACAATCTCCTTTTCCCTGGATAAACCACAACATACACACATGTCTTGGAAGAAATGGCCACAGCCATATGTTTATTGAACAATAAACTATCATACAGATCAGAGTGATGTTCACAGTTTGAGTCTCACTAAGCCACCCTAAGACCTCCACAAATCCCTTCCCAGTGAAGAGCCTCACCTTATGAAATGAGGGATCAGTATCAATGTACCTCCTGTTGGAAACCCTCCTCTGAAAGCAGGTGGATCTTGTGGCCCGGTGTTAATCATCCACCCCAGCTGGTGGCACTACACCTGCAAGCAGGCCCACTTAGCTTGGCCTGTGACCTGCCCACACCAACCACCCGGCAGTCTGTCTCCCCTTCTCATGCCATCTGGGGAGAGACCAGTCTGGATGAAAGCAGATCCTTCCCTTTTCACATTTGGTCATTTTAGTCTTCCAAGCTGCCACAGGATGGATAGTGTCTGATCCCCCCAAGCACCTCACTCTAGATACTGTTCCAAGACAGGGGGTCACCAGGTCATAACCTGAATGCCTGAGCCCTCACTACATAGTTAAAGTTTGGTTATTGTGACTTAACTCAGCAGGCCATGAACCCATCCCACCCTCCTAAACAATGTTTCTGCTTTCACTTGTCAAAATCCTGCTGACTCTTCTACAAAACATTACCTATTGATGCAAAAAAAATGTCCTGTCCATTGTCAGAAACGTCCATTCTATTCTTGGCGTACAGCCTGGGAACTCAATGCCAATATCATTGAGTCTTGGCTGCAGAAGAACAGAGAAAAAGCCCCCATGTGAAGGTCCCAATAAACCCCTTAGTCCCATTGGGTGGCCTCTCCTGGTTGCTCCCTGGGGTGGTACTTTTGCACTTCTCTACCACAGGGAAGGAGTCCTAGCTGTTGTCTAGGTAACTGCTGGAGGGCTCACAAAGTTTGGTCTGCTTCAGTACTTGAACAAACTGCTTACTGTACAAGCTAGGATTAATTTCAAAAAAAGGCAGCAGTGCTTCTTTAAACTGAGGTCTCATTTCTGCTCATCCCTGGGCTAGTGGTTTCCCCAAAAGTGGTTACATAGTCCATGGTGCTATCTGAAAAGGCTAGGCCACATCTCCCATGTCATGGCCAACATTTTGTCTTGCAAAATACATGTTCTAATACAACTATCTACAACTATGTACACTGTATATGTTGACAAGCTATTAATAGCTTCTGTGCTTTGATATATTTCATGTTTAAAAGCTGTTTCATAAAATTAAAATTCTGTTTTAATGCATGCACTTATTGGAAAAAAAAGGACTGCTCTGCAAATCCCCCCAAAGTTCAAAGCAAATGCTCCTTTTGTAAAAAGGTTTTCTTCCAGGGATTTGGCCACAGTACAAGCACTTCACAATAAAACTATGTTCTCCAGGGTTGTTCACCCATTTGTTCTAATATTTTCTGACATTCTCACATGAACTTCTTTACGGACACAAACTAGTGGCTGATAGCAAAGGACAAAAACTGTAATTCACAGAGGACATACTGATTTTATATGTCTAAGGATTGTAGTGAGAGGTAGTATTTTTCAGTTCTTGATTTATAAGCAAACTGCCACTTCTACAACACTCAGCCTGCAGCTAATAAATCCTATCTGACCAATGTAAACCATCTAGGGCAGTACTTGTCAGATCATATAGTAACACTTTAGTATGTAATCCACTTTTAACAGAGTAGTAGTTTTTTTTATTTATTTAGTTGTTTAGTTATTTATTTATTTAGCACCCTTCCAGACCTCATAGTGCTTGGATGTACAATAAATGGAAACAGGGGAAGAACTCTGATTCAAAACCAATAAACAAATACATTCATAACAGCATAAGTTCAAATAGAATGTGTAGAAACATCATAGCAAATAATACATAAATGAATCTAACTAAAACATAAACCATGAAATATTTAGTAACTATCCTAAACAGGGTCCAGGAACCTGATATAGCAGAAACTTTCTAAGTCTATATTTAAACATACTACAGAGGTGGAAAGGTAGATGTCCATTGGAAAAGTATTCCATGGCACAGGGTCCACAACTGAGAACACTGGATCCCTGTTAACATCAAGCATGAGGGTGGCACACAGGAGTCTTTCTTGTGGACCTTTCTGCTCTGTCAGGGATCTGCATCCAAAATGGCTGGGAACCATGATTCCAGTGGTGCTGGCACCCTGATGAAGACTTTTTCCACGTTGAAGCCCAAGACAAGTGGCCAGCAGCCCATTGTGCCTTGTTGAGTTTTTTTTTTGTTGTCTGTACTAAATAAAGAGCACTTTCAAGCACATACTACAACCTGAGGTGTGAGAGGACTTTTTGGAGTTTGCAAGTGTGGGTGAATCCTTGGTCTTCTTTGCTCTCCCAGGGATGTAGGAGGTCAGGAGCTCACAGAGGCACTGGGAGCCCAGGTCATTCAGAGGTTTATATGGAAGCAAAAGAATCTCAGTCAGTCTGCCATCTGAATGGCGGCCAGCCATGCAAACATAGTAAAGGAGTAATATGCTCTTACCTCAAAAAGGAGATCGGCAGCTTTGCGGCTGTGTTCTTAGACAGCAACAGGTGATGAACCTAACCACCTGGGAAGCCATTCTAGAGCACATTTTAGATGTCCAATCTAAAGGACATAGGACCTTCAGCAATAAGCACAGATTGGCAGGTTTAGTAATGAGGTACATTCTGGCAATATTCTTCAGATGGTAAAAGCAGCCCTTGACTACAGCTGTCAACTGAGATTCAAGTGACAAATGACTGTTAAGGGCTACTCCCAAGATGCAAACTTCTGTTACTACCTCAAGACAAAACCAGATAAGCATGGGGAGCTTCAGACTACATCTAGATGCTGATAACTTCTCATCTCACCCTAGTGCTAGCAATTTGGTCTTCTCTGAGTTAAACGCCAGCCAGTTGGATAACATCCAGACTCTGATCTCCTCTAGGCACTGTTATAAAACTATCTCTGATTAGACATAAAGGACAGCAACAGCTGGGCATTTCTGCATAACAGTGAAAACCACATGATACCATCTAATGATCTCCCCCAGTGATAGCACTATACACTGCAAACAGTATGGGAGAAAGAACAGATCTTTTGGAGGAACACCACGGTCCAGGGCAATCAGGCTTGAATGGCAAAAGCAGATTGTTTCTGACTGCACCCTTTATAACAGGAACAATTGGAGCCATTTGGGAATAGTACCCAGCAGTCTCCTGTGCACCTCCATTGTGTCATCTCATTCTTTGTGTTTGAGAGTGTTGAAAGCTGATTGTTTATTGTTTGATTGGTTTGTGAAACCATTGCAAATATTTACAAATTATTAAACAGTCTAAAAATTCAGTCCATTCATTCCTTGTAAAAAGACATGTAAGACATTAAACCAACACTTGGGAAATTAGACAATAAACTGAGTAAGGAAAAACTGCATGATACATAATCATGCCTTAAACCTACCTGGTTTGGAGCATAGACTCTATCTGGTTCATCATGTGACAGTTTATCCTTATTTCCCTCTTTAGTCTCAAAGTTCATTCCACACTATTAAATGTTAACAAAAATAAAAGATGCAAAGCCTGCAAACTTCCTATATTGCTTCATGAAATAGCAAGGCAGAGTAATGATTAGCAGAAACAAATTCTGGTCAGGGCCAACATGGCTGGAATGAATGGAAATTAACAGGAGGAAGGTTCAGAGGGATGTGAGGAAGTGTTACTTTATGGAAAGGGTGGCAGAACCTTGGCACAGCCTGATGACCGAGGTAGTGGGTGCAAAAACAGTCAGGGGATTCAAGCAGGGCTGGGACATAATGAAGGGAACAGTGGTTGCTGGGGGTGACAGGACCAGGTGGAAGAATTGAGAGATGATGGGGAGGGTTAGTACCCTGGAGGAACAGTAGTGAACTTGGGCAGACTGGATGGACTGCTGGTCTTTTTTTGCCATTATTTCCTGTTTCTATGAATCTGTAATTCTTTGGATGTTAACAGCAGCAGTAGGCAGTGTAACTCAGAACTTGAAGGACCCCCCTTTATAGCTCCCATGTGGCCAACAAAACTAATGAGGTGAGTGTGAGTGAGTCGGGCTGAATAATGCTGCCTAAAATTCTTAGCTATGGAATGTTTATTTTAATGTGCCTTTTTACAACCTGCTATGAGAAAGTGACTGCAATTGTGTTTAGGCAGTACAGTCAGTTATTGTTTCATGTTACCAGCTTTACTTTAATGACTAGTGAAATACTATTACTGTATATTCTGCTGTTTTTTCACTAATAATGTTAAAATATGCTGTTGCATTAAAAAAGAGTATACACAGTGCTGCTCTACATTGGAACAAGCAAGAACAGAGTTAGTTGTAGAAGAATTGATGCTGTGTGGTGCAGCCTAGAAACCTGAACAAAGTCTGCTCAGTATTAATCTAATACAGTATATTTCTGTACAGTTAAGTCTGGAAATTAGTATCACTGGATCCTTACAAGTCTGGAAATTAACTTACCAGTGGATCCTAAAAAAATGATTTCTCCAGCAGTGCCCATGTTCCATTTTAGTTTCAAGTAAGTAACCGAAGAAAAATGACAATAGAAAAATGCAAAACATTAGCCTGTTTTTTTTGTTTGTTTGTTTATTTTGTTATTTGGTAGCATGCAACTGAATTTGACATTTAAAAAGCATAAACTAAAGGTACTTTACATATGTTGTAGTGTACTACATCAAGTGATGTACATGTCATGTGATGGCGCAGCACCAAGCCGAATAAAATATGGTGTCCCTGATTTTTGTCATTTGTCCTACTTCTTCGGGAGAGTGTCCCCGATTTTGATCCTAGCAGGTTGAAAGGTATGTTCCAGAATTCCTTTCCACTCTCCTAGCAAAATATCTGCAGAGCTCTGCCAATGCAGCCATAAAACAAACTATACAACTTTGGCTCCAAACAGCTATGAAAATGCTGCCATTTATGGGAAGACTAATGGAGACTTCCCAGGGTATGTCCTTGCACAGGAAGAGTGCCTCACTATCTGCAGCTGGCCAACTATGCAAGCAATAATACCCTCCAGGGAAGGTGGTAATTGGCAATACTGGACTGCCTAGGGGCATAATGAGACCCGAGGCTGCAGATGGAGGGCCTTGTAGCCCCTGAAAGGTCTGGTATTACCCATACCACCCACCCTGGAGGGTATTATTGAGCTTAGAAAATTGGCTACATATGTTTTTATAGGATTACAAAAAAAAAACTAAATTAATTCTATAAAAAATGACTACAACTGTATTTTTGTCCTTTTTATTTAAAGTTGTCCCTGTATCTATATTTACTGTATTAGCCAATATAGGGCTCGGTAGTGTTTGCTACCTACTTCTTTCTGGTTATTCACCTCCCACCCTTTTAAATTGTGATCAGTGCAATTTCCAGAAGTAAGGAAGTGAGAAGTGGCACCATGGCAAGGTTTCTTTCTTTCTTTCTTTCTTTCTTTCTTTCTTTCTTTCTTCCTTTTTATAAAGGCAGAGATTTATCTTGAGGGATTCCATTCTGGAGAAGGAGACCATTGTAGCCATTGGTCGAAGGATTGGCAACTAAGTGCAGTTGCCACTGAGGTGAAAGGAAGACTTACTGCACTGTAGCTTTTGACTTTGTGTAACAGTATGTTTTTTTAAATTAAATCTTCAAGCCACAACTGGAGGATGATGGGTTAGAGGACATTGGGGGAGATGGTTTTACAAGGACAAAGATTGTTACAGATTATTAGAGTGCCATCAGGAGACTGCTGCCATTGGAAATGACCACATCTGTAAGAAATGATGAATTGCCTCTCTCCCCAACTGCAAAAATCAATACTGGATTGTGTTTCTTTCTTCTTTCTTTTTTTAATAAACAGCAACCAGGTTTGAGTGGATGGGGTAGCAAGGGGGTGTACTGAGGTAACTCTCACTAAGCAAGAGACAACAACATGGTGGCTGTTTGAAATTTAAAATTGTATGGGCACAAGAATACCTGAGTAGGAGAGTGGCACTTGGGCTGGTAATTTTTATTTCCTGGGCATCTATCTTAAGTTAATGTACCCCCCTTGCAAGGGTATCAGCCAATCAGATGCCAGGAAATAAAAAGCCCATTTTCTTAGTATCCCATGGTAGGATGGAGCTGAATAGTAGCATTGATGACTCACATCTGACTTGTGGTTATACATAGGAATATTCTGTCCCTGACAAAATTGGCAGAGCTACAAACACTAGATCAGAGACAAACCAGACTGTGTTGCCAAACTGTATCCACAAACATGGGGAAGTACCAGGCGGCACCATGCTGCGCATTCTGCTCTGAACCCTTATTGACCTCCCACTTGGTAGATATAGCCAACCGACCACATTCCAGGCATTGAATATGGGGTTCTACAAATTATGCTTGCACCTAAATGCCAGGTCATTTTGTCCTCTGTAAAAAACCTCTAGCCAATTCTGCTCCTTGCTCATGACCCCATTAAAGTACCTGGTAGTCCAATAGCAGAGATATAGCTGTCTCCATATGCAAGGAACCCTACTGGGGTCAAATGAAAGCAAGTCAGGGTACAAACAACCAGTCTGAAACAAATAACTAGCTGAGGCGTGCTGTCATTTAAAAAATGTAATTTAAACTCATAAAGTTAAAAACATGACAGCAGTACTCACTGAACCATGAATCTTGAAAACATTTCATGATGTGATGTGTGCTTTTGCAAGGCATTGCCACTGTTTGAAAAGGCCACTGTTATATTGGTGGCTCTTAAAATGACAGTTGCTAATTTCACCTAATAGGTAGAAGGGTGAGGAGGAAATAAGCGGGAGAGGTGATAAGGGGGGAAGCATCCCAAACCAGTATTTGGCAATGAGGGAGAGGCAGTGGAGCTCCCATCTCTGGGAAAGAGGGGTGATGGAGAGGAGGAGTAGAGGAGACAGTGGAGAGAGAGGGGAGGAGGGAGGGAGGGGAGGTAGCAAAACATCAGAATGAGTTTAGGAGTGTATCAAGTCCAGAGAGGGAGGTTTCAGGAGCAGATGAAGATACAACGTTGGTGTAATCAAATATGGGCAGAATTGTTTTTGTAACCAGGTCACAGTGAATAGGTGAAGGGAGACAGTCTCTGTTTTGGTATAGGATATTAAGTTTTGGGCTCAGTTTAGTGCAAATAACATCTAAATAGAAAGAACAATTTAGATGGCTATCCAGACAAACTCCTAATTCTTTTATTATTTATTTATGTATTGAATTCTGTTGACCCAGTAAGCCCACTGAGTCTAGAAGTCCCTTTTTCAAGGATGATGGGGGGGGGGGGATACAGATGGTAACCAACTGAAATTGAACCAGATTAAGCTGTTGGTGGTATTTTTTTTTGTTTGTCCCTTGCGGCTTTTAATTTTTTCTCATGCTGTCCAAACTCAAATTGGTCCTTAAATTGATTTGCAGCTTGCTGTTTATGTTTCAGTTCCACTTGCAACTCCACCTCTTACCTGATATAGTCTCTGATAATGCAGCATACCAAATCAGATAAAGTGGCATGAGTAGAGTCAGTCTAATCATTAAACAAATATCTCTCTCTCTCCTGGCTGTAACTCAGTAGTTTAGTCCACCCCAGACCCTGAGGCACTCTATTCACAGCAACCTTAGCTTCTAATGAAGTCTTATTCCAGTGGTGTCTTCTGATTTTAAGGCAATCTTCTCCAGCAACTTGAATGCCATCTCTATGTTGCTCTCAACATCAGAACTTGTCTCTGCTGTTTGGTTTTCACCTGTGGCAGAAGCTGCTGTTCCTCATGATGAATCATTAAGTAAGTCCTTATCAGGATCACTACATATAGCATTAAAACACTCTTCCCCTGAAATCATTATCTCTCCATCACCATTCAATATAGAGGTCTTGACAAGCAGTAAAAACACTGCTGCTGCTGCCAAAAATTCTATTCAAGCCATATTTTAAACTGACCATGAGTAAACCTGTAGGTAGATACAAACTACAGTCATTGTGGGGGATAATCTCTGAGGCACACGCCAGTCATAACATCATGGGTTGTGTACACCTGATAGGTTGCTTGATGCACATGTGACTTGAAGAAAGTCCATCCCCCACCTGAGATGGGGGTCTGCTCTCCTAAGGTCAGTTCTTATGTGCATGAAAACAGGTTGCAGCACACCCTAGAGCTCCAGTGTGTTTCTTGTAAAGAACAAATGTTTATTATAAAGAACAACTTCATTACTAAGGTAAGAAGCCGCCTGGCTAAGCCATTGATTAATATCCTACAACAAAGATCAAACAAGACCACAACAGTATGTTTCTGCAGATATGCAACTGTTTAAAACTGCAAAATGGGCAGTCTTACAAATGTTAGCATTGCGGCTTCTACTAGTGTCGGTTGTCTAGGAAAATGTTAGCTGAGAAATTGCCAGCACAGTATTCAAATTATGAAAATTATTACATTGTGCAACTATAGAGATTATTAGCTACCTGAACACCCCTGCTAGTTCTGCCAGGAACTAAAATAATATCTGACCCACATAAGTGAACACAGAATCTATGCAGTGATTTACATGCGATAATATAATAAATAATCAACCTGGTTCCTGAGTTGTATTAATCACCAGCAAGAATCTGGTGACCCTGCTAGCCCCACTAACTTGTAAAAAGGGTACTCTCAAACTTTCCCAGAAAAGATTCCTTGCACTGGAAAATGTTTAAAATGCCTGAACTGGATTCAGACATTACTGGAGTTCAGTGGCACTAAATCAATTCACCTGCAACCACCTTGTGCTATTTTCTACACAAAAACAATCCCACAGAGAAAAGGAAGTTCTATGGACCAAAATGGAGCCATCCAAATGTTTCTTTATGGCCCCAGTTTCTTAAACAATTCCTATCAGCATGACCATCCTTCCCTACTTCTTTCCAGTTTGCAAATCTCCTGCTACATGACAGCTGCAAGCTGATTGGCTCTCAGCTCTCGTGAGATTTCAGCCATCATCTTAGATTAGGATAAACAAACTAGATTTGACTAAATCCAACATATCTTGCAGTGGAGAATGGAGTTAGCAATTGCAACAGCTTCTCAAGGCAAAGTCCCCTAACTTACTGGCCATGAGAGAGAACGGAAGAAACATGTTTTACAGAACAAAAAATGCTTCTGCCCCAAACTGTATCCTATTAGAATAGCAGCCAGCAATGCAGATATCCCTCACTCAGTTTACCACAGCCAAGGCATGTTTTAGCTAAAGCAGCCTGACCCCCGCTCCCCCAAGGCACATGCCTACTTTATCCCAGAGATAACCAAGGCATACAAAAAGGGCCAAAAATGATACACAGCACTATTCTATATTGGATGAACATACAAGGAGGTTTGATTAAAACAACTATTTTGAAAATAGTGCACTTTAATGGTAATTTCTTTCACTAATATTCAGTTGCTTTTTCTCTCTCTTAAAGACATAATCACATATTAATTGAGGAGCTGCTACTATGTACTGTGTGTGACAAAAGTATTACATACTAATGTAAATGCATGACTTGGTCCTATTAATTTAATAAAAAAGGTCCGAAACAAGATAATTTATCACATTTTTGAAATTTAAGGGATGCTAAATTTAAAGGATGCTAAAATACTAAGTAATGTGCCACAGATCACCATTACAAGCATAGTAACACCGGAAGTGATCTCTCAAGACATCACTACACAACAGTATCTGAAGCAATTTCTCAGTTCCTCTGTGTCTCACCTCAAAATGATATGTTCTCTAGACTTTTTTATGACACATTATGTCTTTTAAACTCACCACCTTTTTCTATCAAAAGGCAGATGAAACTCCTCTATCATCTACCTGACCAAAACACCATAAACAAGTAGGTCTCATGAGGAGGAGGAGCATTGAGAAACTAACCTAACTTGCCTATCCAGATTGGCAGCCGCAAGAAAGAATATTGCGAGACTTGCTGCTGTGATCTCGGAAAAGCTCTCCACTCACCCCTTACCCATGCAGGATTAAGGGTGTAGGTGGCTGCTGGACAGGAGATTGACTGAGAGTGACTGCTGCCATCTTGCAGAGAGTGTAATTATGCTCATAAACATTCAACCTGCACAGAGCACTTTTGTTAAAAGCACCATCCGATCTGCAACAGCAGACCACAATGTGAATAATTAAATGTAAGGGCAATGATTTGCGAATCAATTAACAATGGGGAAAATACATTGGGGGCAGCACCACTACCACAGCTGTGGGCAAGGCAGCATAACACTGAGCCCCTCACTCACTCTAATCACATTTAAAGGGACAGTGCACATTTTAATGCACAGGCTCAGCAATAGCCTGCACAGTACAGAACATTTTTGATTACTGTGCAGGGGAAGAATCAAAAAAAAAAAAAAACACCCTCTCATGGTACCTTCTCAGCTTACTGCAGGGCCAAAACAAAGAGCTGCAGCTGAACCAAGGTTGCAGCATAGCCTACATCTCCAGCATATTTAACCAAATCTAGAGGCAACGGTAAGACTCATAATATTTCAGGATAAGCCATACATACAAAAATGATAGGACAATTGTCACTAAATACAGGATGCTATCAAGATCCAGCATTCTGGTTATCAGTATGTGCTTATACCACTAGAATATACCAGGCAAAAAGTATACAAAACTAATGCATGATGTATAGCTTGTAAGCATTTAGAAAAACAGTCAATGCAAGCAAAGACGCTCCACAGAATAACACTGTGTCCTGTGAAAACATTTAAGCAGCAAACATGAAAAAATGACACCAGTGTAAGCTGCAAAACACACTTATTAGGTGTAAAAATTATTCACAGACAAATACTGACAAAATGTCAAAAAGCAGCAGCAGTAGCAGGATGAAGGGACATTGTGTCTCCTAGACACATGGGGTGTCTGCCAGCTGCCATTGTGCCAATTAAATACTGATATTTCTTAAATTAAAAATAGTTTCTGCTATTTCCCAGATTGCCCTTTTAGTGTAGTAAGCAATGGATTAAATTTGTGGTTTTCTGCTTTAGTAATTGTTTTTGTGCTTGTAGAATTGTATTTTATAGTGTTCTAATATTGATATTACATTAGTGTTGGACTGTCACTTTAAGAAATATTTGTATTTAACTGGCACAATGGCAGCTAGCTGACACACCCCCTCTGACAAAGCCTCTTGGTAAAATCTGTTAGGGAACACAGTCTCCCTTCATTCTGCTGCTGCTGCTTTTGGGCATTTTGTAAATGCTTGTCTGTCTGTGAGCAATTTTTAGACTTAATAAATGTGTTTTGCAGCTTACACTGGTGCCAGTTTTTTCATGTTTGCTGCATATGTTTTTTGACTGGGCACAGTGATGGTTACTCTGTGGAGCGTCTTTGCTTGCATTGGCAATACAGAGACTGCCTTGGTGAGGTTCACAAACTTTATTTATAGGGCTACTGATGAAGAGCTTTACACTGGCTCTGTGTTTGTGGATCTCAACAAGGCATTCAACCTTGTGGATTATGATGTACTCCTCAATACATTGCCTAATATAAAATTTTCAGAGGAAGTACTTAATTGCATCAGGAAATACTTATATGATAGGCCAACAGAACAATTATTGAGGGACAACATTCTGAAGTTTGTTTTAATAAATATGGAGTTTCCACAAGGTTCTATATTAGACCCATTATTATTCACACTTTTTTTCAATTTACTACCTGAGATATGTAAGCACACCAAGCTGATCCTTTATGCTGATGATGCAGCCTTGTTTTGTAAAGATAATAGTCCCTCAGTACTTTCTGACAAACGTCAGAGTGATTTTAGCATGTTGCATTCCTGGTTTTCATCATGTGGCTTAGTTCTTAATGCCAAAAAAAAAAATCAAAGTCTATGGTATTCTCTGGCATTAGAAAGACCACTAATTTTGACTTTACTCTCAAAGACAATGATGGTAACTTAATGGAGAGAGTCAACTGATTTTAAATATATTGGTGTATCTTTAGGCTGTCATTTTGCTTTTGAAATTCACATTAGTCAGCCAATCCTGTGGATTTGATTATTTTTCATCATTTGACTCCTGGTACCTTGGACAAGATTACTATATTACATATGCACCTACCTGATCCCAGTAGCTGCACTGATTAACATCTGACCACATTTTTACACTGTTCATCAAGCCTCCCCCTCAAGGAAAAAGTGCACCTGCTCCTGTGTGACCATCATGTACCATCTACTTCATTCTCTTGTCCTACTGTTGCTGCTTCTATCAGGGAATGTGCACCCCAACCCAGGACCCACCCCCTCTAGACTGCCTAAACACAAAAGGCAACTCACTATCATCTCTTTAAACATCAACAATCACCTATCAAAGTTCTCCCAATTCCAGGCTTGGGTACAGGTGACTAACACAGACATTATTGCACTCACAGAAATCTGGCTTTCCCCGAACATTCAAAATGCATCAATCTCCCTCAATGGATACAACTCCTTCAGGCAAGATAGAACCACTAAACGTGGGGTAGGATGTCTAGTCTATACCAAATCTGGAATAAAGGTGCAGGCCCTTGACTCCAGCCTACACACCGAAGAGGACCAAATCCTGAATCTTAAGCTAAGCATAGGTCAACAGAACAAAACACTGCTGCTCTCTACAGTATATATATATATATCAACTGGGCACCAAACTACCAGACTAAAACTAGTTGCAGACAACCAGCAGCAGTCAGGTACTAATTTGGAAAAGATCATTATAGGTGACTTTAACATAAACTAGCACTCCCTGAAGGAGACAAAAACCAGGGATCTAATACCCAGCCTATTCTTAACCCAGATGGTAACCGATAACACTTAGATCAATTACAAAACAGGGAGCAGCTCCCTTATAGACCGGTGCCTTTCCACACATCCAGAGCATATATCAGATGTCACCATCCTGACTGACAGCCTCAGTGATCACTCCCCAGTGAAGTACACCTGGACAAACAAAGGCCCACCTAAGGTGTCCAAAAATCACTGCCTGAGGCTGGGGCTACTTGACCATTTCAAGCAGTACCTATCACAACTGGACTTGTCTCCTTTGGCAGGAGATTTGATAGTAACGAGGCCTTGAATTATTTCATAATGAACTTCAACCGTGCTTGTGATATTTTTGCTCCATACAAAACAAAGAAAGTCAGGGGTGCCTCCAACCCATGGCTGACTAACCCCCTGATCAGTTTAATGAAGAATAGAGACAATCTCTAGCACATTGCAAAACCATCTGGAACTCCTGCATCACTCATTACCTACAGGGCAGCTAGAAATGCCTGCAGCAAGCTCATTCAGCAGGCAAAAGCTTCCTACTGTAAGAACCTGTTAAGCAAGAGCTGGGACTCTGGTAGGGAATTCTGGAACTCCATCAAATCCCTAACAGGAAAGGTCTGCTAAGGTCCCACCTGATCTACTAGTAACAAGGGAGGGTCCCTTACAGGAACCCATTGACATTGCAAATGAGCTCAACCATGCTTTCACAGACCTATCTGGAGTACTCCCTGCTGACTGCTTTAAAGATCAGCTTGGGCAACAACACCCCACTACCCCTCTTAACCCCCAAAAGGATGCAATACCACCATTCTACTTTAAGCAGGTCAATAAGTCCTAAACCACCAAGCACATTAAGATAGTTCTTGGCAAGACAAGGATGGGGGCTGATCTAGTGGATATGAAACTTGTCGGTCTTCTCCTAAATGAATTGGTCAGTCCCCTCTCAATGGTGTTTAATGCATCTCTAAGAACAGGGGTGTTTCCAAACCTATGGAAGTTAGCCAATGTCACACCTGTTTTTAAAGCCAGGGACAAAACTCTAACGTCCAACTACAGACCAATATCCATTCTACCACTCCTCTCTAAAGCACTTGAAAGAATGGTCTCGGAGCAGCTTACAGAGTATCTTGATGAACATAACCTACTTTGCCCACAGTAGCATGGGTTCCAAAAAAAGCACTCCACACTTACCGCCCTTGTTGATTACTCTTCCCAGCTTTAAGATGCCTTAGATAATGGGGAGGCAGTTGGCTCAGTCTTCATTGACCTTACGAAGGCCTTTGACTCTGTTAACCACAAACTACTCCTAAACTGCCTCCATTCAACAGGTCTATCCCTGGACATGGTGCTGTGGTTCAGAAACTACCTCACAAACAGGTCACAGCAAGTCAAAATTGGAGACACCCTATCATCTGGTAAGGAAGTGACCCTCAGGGTCCCACAGGGCTCTATTCATGGCCCACTGATTTTCAGCCTCTTCATCAACTCTGCACCATCTGCATGTACAGCATGCACTATTTTCTATGTTGACGATGCAGTGATATCAGTCACTGGGAAAGATCACAACTACATCACAACTGAACTCCAAGACAGCTTCCTCAAGCTTGAATCCTGGTTCACACAAAACAAACTACTACTAAACCATAAAAAAACCAAAAGTCTACTCTTCTCTACCTCCCAAAGCAAAAAAGAAATACCAGCCTTTGCTCATCCAGACCCATAATGGTGAAACACTTGAACAAGTAACAAAGTTCAAATACTTGGGCATCACCTTTGATGATACACTAACCTTCTCCGACCACATAGACTCAGTCGTCAAGTCAGCGAATACAAAACTTGGGGTCCGCTACCACCATAGGCACTCTATGACACCAGATGCTCTGAAACTTGCCATCAGTAGTTCAGTGATGTCTTCCATAGATTATGGGCTGCCTATCTATGGGGCAGGCACCAAAACTGCCCTAAACAGGGTCATCAGACTACTAAATAAAGCCTGTAGACTAGCCATAGGGGCTGCCCAGGACAGTCACACCTGCACACTCTACACTGAAACTGGGTGGCTCCAACTCCATCTTAAAGCACAATACCAAACTTGCCTACTTCTGAAAAAAGTGTTTCTTGGGCTTCCCCCCCTGCACTGGGCTGCTTCTTTACTCTGGCAGTTCCCACCAAATCAGCAAGAAGTATGGCTACAGACAGGTTGGTTATTCCCTTCAAAAGGATGAAACTTGCCCAGAACTCCATCCTGTACCAAGGACCAAAATGGTACAATGAGTTGCCTGATAGCCTCACAGAATTACTCAAGATTAGTACCTTCAAATCTGCCCTCAGATCCCTTCTTGACACAAAAAAGAATTGTGCTTGCTTGCACTAATATGGCAGATTTTCAGCCACCTAACCCTCTCCCTTTCACCCCCCTTTTTATCTCATCAACCCCCCCATCCCCAAACGAGACCCACTTGGCTGACAAACCACTTCCACCACGACAACTCCGTCCTTGGCTGACCCCATACCCCCTTAAGCTAGACTGACCAATTAAATAGTGAACTGCAAGGCTGAACCCTATTTACCCTATCCTCTTCAACCTTTAGTCAGATATATAAGATTTCTTTGGTATTTGAATGTCTGTCTAACTGTTTTCTGTTCTCTGTAAACACTGTTATAGTTGTAATGTTTGTACAACTATGACCTGGAACCTTTGAACATGAGTTCTGGACTCAAAGGTATTAATCCTAAACTGAAATAAATGAATAAAATCAAAACAATTAATCAAAGACTTGGTATATTGTACCGTGTGAAACAGTTTTTGATACACGAAACAAGGGCTTTTTTAGCAAATAGTTTTTTGCTTCCCCTGATTGATTTTGGCTCATTGATTGACTTCTCTTCTCCCTCATCAAACATTTTTGATAGGCTGAGGATCACATAACATAACATTATTCGATTTGCTACTGGGCTACCAAGAAAGACCATCACTGTGATCTCTATAACGCTGTAAATTGAATCTCTTTACAGGTTAGACTGAACAGTAAAATCTTGATTTTTGTTTTTTTTGGTTTTACAGAATTCATGTGGGTCTTTTGCCCAATGCCATTGTCTCCCTATTTCAGAGATCTGTTAATTTACATATTACTAGACTTAATACTGTTAATTTCTTCTCAATTCTGTTTTGTCATACAACACAGTGGCAGCTCTCTCTCTCTCTCTCTCTCATAGGGAAGTTAAACTGTTTAATAGCTTACTATCATCCTTGGTCCAGTGCCTGACTCTGACACCTTTTAAAGATAACTGAAGAAATTACCTACTCAACAGAAATAGATGTAAGGGTTTTTAATTCCTTGTTTTTTACCACTGTATATGTTGAATTTTACTGTTTGTCTAATTTATGTTTGTCTGTCATTGGACGCTTGTGAAACTGGACAATTTTGCTCACATGCCTTTCCAGTATAAAAATAAAAATGAAATGAAATAATATGCCTCTCAGTTAGCTATGGTTAAAACTCGTCAATATGCATAGATCCATCGGTTAGATTAATCAGGTCTGACTACCACGCCTCTGTAACTACTACGAAAACTATGATTTTTTTCAGTTTCTTTCTACATGTAATGTCAGGCTTGTTCTACTGTTTAAAATTAACTGGTTACATTTCAAGTGGGATCTTATGAGGGTGCCGAGCTATATATACAATTGATGAGCATAACATATCTTGGCCCATGTAGATCTTTTTCATGGCATACCCTCAGAAAAACACACAGTACTTCTCATTCAGGTGTGTGCATAACATTATCACTGAAAACACTGTGACAAAATCATGTCCTTTAAACTGCATCATACCTGAAAGTTGGATCCATGTGAATACAGAGATGCAATTTGAGGGGAACATCAAAATGGTGAATTTTAAAAAGCAACACAAATATGAGAGCATCCAAACTACAGCGCTATACAAAAACATCGACTACTAGCCATGACAGACTCCCCTGCCTTCCAACACCTAGATATGCACAGTTGTTCACATGTTGAGGGTTCTGCCCCTGCACCTCCGGGTGGCACCGCACCCCCTCACAGGGGGCTGTGCCCCCCATTTCTAAGGTTACTATTCTGAGGTGCACCTTGATAGTGGGGTAAGTAGCCACTCGTAGTTGCCATTTATTTCCAATCATTCATGTGTGCTGGTCACTATTGTTGGAGCCTTTTGAGGTTTGCCCAATTGTGTTCGCTATTTTAACATTGCTATTATTACATGATACCATAAAAGGCTTCATAGTGGCTACCAATTACAACTCAGATTTGTAAATATATGAAACTCTCTTCCTCTGTACATACACTGCATTTCCATTGCTGTAATTACATGCTTTGAAGAGTAATGCAGTTGATGTTTGTGTGTGTTGTTGTATATACTAGTTGTTATGATTTCTCAGCAGACAGTCTACATTCTTGAAATAATAAATGTTTCAGCAGTTAAGTAATCAGATGTCACTTTAATTTGTGTATTGCTTCCAAAAATGTATACTCTTTGTAAGTGACAAGCTGAAAACTAAATGTTGTATTGTCTTTCAGTTGTGCATCTGCTATGCTGGTTGTGATATATTCCTGCTTTTTTATAGGGGAACCTTTATTAAGGGGTTAGGTGTGGAAATTTCCAAGTACACTCTTGTAAATAGTTTACAAATGTTATGCTGTGTATATGTTAACAGTCATCCATGTTTTACTTTTCTTAGATAGCTGTCACTTCTTTGTGTAATAAAAGATTATTTTTCTGTTCTTAGGTACTTGTTTTTTCACCCTCTCCATTAAGCCAGCTATAATTTGGTGCTAATTTAATTGGGATTTTTCAAATACATTTTGTTTTAAACTGATATCATGTGTTATGTGTCTTCCTTCATAACTATGACTAAATGTTTAGTGGTTGCATTACAATCCACTAAGCTATAGTTCATAAAAATTATTTATAGCATGAATATGGTATGTTAAATAATTTGATAAGAAAAATTACATTACTGTGTGTAAAACACGTATTGAATTCTTAATGGTTTCTTGCTAAATAGAACTGTCAAAGTTAGTATGATATAGACTAATTCATAGTATGTGGAGATTGAGTTAAATACCGTCATTGCCATTACAGAATGTATCTAATGGTACAGTGTTGTGAAAAGGTATACAACAAAATAAGTTTATGTGCTGTGACTATCTTCTCAAAAAGGAAGGAAATTTTTTGCAAAAAATTTTAATACATCAGTTAGGATTCAGGTTAAACTGATGAAAGTTGGAAAATGCAACATTAAGGTTTTCAACTCTATCTCCGCACCCCCCCCCCCAAGCAACAAAAAAGGCAAGACAACACAAGAAACCAGAGACAGCCATCATCAGGTAAGACAAACAACATACAACTCTGCAGATAACTCAAGAGACATCCATCATCATTGTCCACTTCTGTAGCCATGGATACTCATGGACACTTCAACACATACACACCCATTTCAGGCTACAGAAAGATACCACCTTGGAAATTATAAAATAAAACACAAGGGACAAAAAGAAAATAAAAGGAAAACAAAATCATTACCTCACTATTATGTCAGTATATGCATCTGAACAATGTCTGCTTGTAAATATACTCTTCCAATGTTGACACTACTTGAAACAGTACCACTGGCATGTTATTATGCTTAAATAGAAGTACACTAAAATTTTATCCCATTTGCATCAAGTTGCAATATCTATCCTGCTCTGCTAATAATACATAACAATGAGTCCCATGATATCACTACATTGATAGGGGAAACTGATTGTTCATATTCAAATCGTTAACTTTTTGTTAATATGACATACTTTATAAACAACATTGGAAGGAAAGCTGTCTATACGAAAACAGAAATTATGATGAGAAAGCAACAATTGTAGCAACATTATTATGTGGCTGTGATGTCATGAAATGTCACAATTTCTCTGCCGTACAATCACATCAAATCATAATTTCATGCAAACATCATTAACAAAAATAAAACTGAATTTGTATGCTACATGCTACTACAAAATGACATCACTCCTACGCATAGTTTCTCTCTGTCAGTTTCTACATGTTTGTATACCATTCTGTTATAGTTCTCACTGTTAAGTAAATATGACTGTCTCCAAGCCAGAAATAAAAATGTATCTAGCACTGGATTTGCATATTATATTGACCCAAAAACTTTACACTGTGATGATAGAGTACAAGTGTTTCCTCAGAATATTTACATATTGTGGAACCATTTCTGACCACCTAATTTACCAGTAAATCTCTTAGTGAGGAAAATACAATGACAACTTTTTATGACAGTCTCATACTTAGGCAATAATGATATTCACTTGTTTTACAATTGTACACAAATGTTACATTCAAATTAAAATGCAATAATTACATTACTTCATGGGTGTACAACATCGCCTCTCAAGCATACTACAGAAAAAAAAAAACAACTGCAACCTGAAGTGGGTGTGTATGTTTTGAAGTGTGCATGTGTATAGGTGGCTACGGAAGTGGTGGGCCAATGACGATGGATGTCTCTAGTGTCATCTGCTGTGAGTTGTATACTGTTTGTCTTACTTGATGATGGCTGCCTCTGGTTGCTTGTGTTCCCTAGCCCCTTTCACTGCTTTTGGGGGGATGCAGAGTTAGCACTGGAATGCCTAATGTCTCATTTGCCCAACTTTTGTCATTTTAACCTGAATTCTATCTAGAAACATAGAACTTGTTGTCAGATAAGGAACACCTGGCCCATCTAGTCTGTCTATAAGCCCTTGTACTGGATTACTGCTTCTGACCTACCCACTGCTGTACATCTGTGGTTCCCCTATGCCTGTTCCAAGCATGATTGAATCCATCCACAGTGCTCACTCCCACCACCTCCTGAAGCAGATCATTCCATGCATCCACCACCCTCTTTATGAAGAATAACTTCCTCACACTCCCTCTTAACCTCCCACCTTCCAATTTCATGTCATGCCCCCTTGTTTTATTTATTTGGATTTTTTATTTTGATTGATTTCAGTTGATTTAATTTTTTGGTTTTTGTCTTGTTTTATATTATTTTATTCTATTTTATTTTCTTTATTTGGGTTATTGTTTTGGGTCTGGTTTTATTATGTGTAGAAGGTCTGCCACCACAGTCGTACGCAATTCATCCTCCACTCTCCATGCCCTCCACCCTTTCTCCCCTGTGCCATTACAGTTGTCAACTTACCAGCACTGTAGAGCACTGGGGATTGTACGTAAGGGGAGGAGGGGTTTTAGGGGGTGCGGACAGTGGAGGCTGAATGAGAGGGAACATCGGATTGGGGTTGTAGAGACCAGAAGATGCCCTGGGGCAAAATAGATTCTACAGTGAGGTTCTCCTTGTCTGGTTTCCATACCCAAGGGCACTTCTACTATTAATGATACTGGGCAAGTGGTCTGTTCCACTTCAGTAGCCCGTCCAACCCAAGTGGTGTTGTGCAATGCCAGATCCATTAGAAACAAGACTGCAATTATTGCAGATCTTGTGGAGTCCATGGATCTGGCATGCATTACCGAGACCTGGCAGGATGGTAATGCTGGCCCAATTCTGGAGGCAGCAGTTCCAGCTGGGTACTCGGTGTTGCACCACCCGAGGTTGGACCATGGGGGGGGGTGCGGTCTGTTTCAAGACTGAACTGGGACTCACAAATGTAGCGGTTGAGGAAGCTGACTCCTTTGAGTGTACCATTGTGGCAGGTGTGGGTTGTAGAATTGTCCTCATCTTCCGTCCAACAGGGGATGAGAAATGTTTTCTACAGGAAGTAGCTGACTTCATAATTGACATGGCATTGGACTCTCCCAGGCTGATGGCCCTGGGTGACTTCAATGCCTGGATTGATGATGAACATTCACAGTTTGGACAACACTTCCTCCAATTAATGACTTCTTTGGGTCTCACACAAGTGGTTTCTTCTGCCACACATAAGAGTGGTCACTCCTTGGACTTAGTTTTCCTCCTGGGGATTGAGGTCACTGACGTGAGGGTGGAACCCATCAGTTGGTCCGATCACTACACTGTGGGATTCAGTTTTTGCACACCCCCCTTGTAGGCCTACCCCTATGGAGATGGTTGAGTACCACTCTTTATGAGATATTAGCTCTTCAGGCCTGGCAGCGGTGCTTAACATATCAGAGTTTTCTGAAGTGAGCAATGATCCTGATGCCTTGGTGCTGACCTATAATAGGGCCATCTCCTCAGCCCTTGATCAAATTGCTCCTGTCCGCGTTCATCCTCTCCCCCTTCAACCTCAGTCTCCATGGTTTGATGGGACCTTGAGGGAGATGCGGCAACAAGGATGAAGATTAGAGCATTGTTGGCGGAGAAATGCCCTTGATGCCGACCATCTTAGATCGATGGAACATTGTCAACTCTATCACTCCACAATCTCTCGTAAGAAGGCAGAGTGCCTGTCCAGAGAGATTGTGGCTGCTCAGAACCGACCAGGTCAGCTTTTTAGAACTGTTGACAGACTGTGCAACCTAGCTTGTCTCCAGGTTCGGAAAGCTTTTTCACAAATAGAGTGTGATGAGCTTGATTGCTTCTTTGCAGATATGGTGGCTGACATCAGGGCAGTGCTCCAACCTGCTCCCTCTATGGAGAATCTTTTGATCGCATTTGGTTGCTCCCTCCGGTCTCTCCTGGAGTTCCTTCGACTGGCCTGAGTTCATCGATGTCATGAGGATTGTCCATAGTATGCACCCTACGTGCTGCAGTTTAGATCCAGGCCCAATTTCCCTGATAAATGGTTGTCTTGAGACTACTGGCCTGGTTCTAGCACAGATAGTCTGGTGCTCTTTGGATATGGGTGAGTTTCCTAGCTCCCTGAAGGAGGCGGTGGTGACACCCCTCCTGAAAAAAGCTACCTTGGACCCCTACTGCCATGCTAACTAGAGGCCAATCTCTAATCTTCCCTTTGTTGGAAAGATTATTGAGAAAGTGGTGGCTGCACAATTGGAGAACAATTTAACCAAAAATTGACATCTATGAACCCCTCCAGTCTGGTTTTTGGAAGAAGCATAGTACTGAGATAGTGCTGGTTCGGCTGCTCAATGATCTCCTGATGGCTAGAAATCAGAAGAATCATTCCATTCTCATTCTTCTTGATCTTGCATCAGCTTTTGACACTGTGGACTTCTCGCGCACCTGGAGTTTATTTGTGGTCTGTCAGGGACAGTCCTCAGTTGGTTTAGATCTTTCCTCACTGACAGAACTCAGAAAGTGGTGTCCAGATTAAATTCTTCCTGCTCACTATCTCTGTCATGTGGGGTTCCCCAGGGCTCGGTGTTGTCCCCCATGTTGTTCGCAATGTATATGCTGCCCCTCAGAGACATTGTAAGAAGGAACGGGCTGAAGTTTCACTGCTATGCAGATGACACTCAGCTCTACCTGTCTTTTGCACCCGGCCAGAATAGAGCTCTCTCAGTCATTAATAGCTGCCTCACTGAAGTCCAAGGCTGGATGAGTTCAAGCTGGCTGAAGTTGAACTTGGAGAAGACAGAGGTAATGGTTGTAGACCCAGGTCATAGGGTAGAGGGGATGGAAGCTGGCTTATCCTCAAGTTTATTTCTGGGACATATCCAGCTCCCTACCTCTGAATGGGTGTGGAACCTGGGGTGATTTTTGACAATGAACTGACACTGTGTTTGCAGGTGTTGGCAGTTGTCAAACTTTCCTTTTACCATCTTAGGAACATCATCAGGATTAAGCATCTTGTTCTGCCCACTGACCTTCCTTCACTGGTCCACGTTTTTGTGACCTCACACCTTGATTATTGCAACTGCATTTATCTAGGGCTTCCAGGGGTTGATATCTGCCACTTGCAGCTGATACAGAATGCTGCGGCCCTGTTATTGATGGGTATGTTTCGTATGTGTCATATTTCGCCGGTACTATGCGATCTGCACTGGCTGCCAATTCAGTGGTGGATCACCTTTAAAGTCAGTCTTTTGACCTACAAAGCCCTACACGGACAGGGTCCGGACTACTTGAAAGAGCTTTTGGTTCCCTTTTGCCCCCGGCGATTTCTCCGCTCGATGGACGAGGGGTTGCTAGAGATTCCGAGGGTTTCTTTAAAGTCATCAGGTGCTTGTGCTTTTATGTTTGCTGCTCTGACCCTCTGGAATTCTCTACCCTGTCCACTTCATCAGTGTGTGACCATGGAGGCGTTTAAAAAGGCCCTAAAGACCTATCTATGGTAGAAGATCAATTTTAATTAACGACTGTGAATTGGAGCTCAGAGTTATAGATTTATAGATTATTTATGGATTTGCACTTATTTATTGTTTTTAAATTATTGTAAGGCGCCTTGGTTTTAAGAAAGGTGCCTTATAAATAAAGTTTCATTTCATTTAAGTTCATTTCTTGTGCTCTTCCTATATTGGAAAATGTCTCCCCCTTGCAGGTACTTGAATGTTTCTACCATGACCCCTCTTCCCCTCTTTCCCTCATCTCTTCCAGTGAGTACATATTGAGGTCCCTTAATCTCTCCTCATAAGTCCTGTGTTGCAAGCCCTTTACCATCTTAGTCACCATTCTCTGGGCCATCTCCAGCCTGTTAATATCCTTATGAAAGTGTAGCCTCCAGCATTCCACAGAGTACTTCATGTGAGGCCTGACCATGGTTTTATATAATGGCATCACTACCTCCCTCCTTCTGCTGGTGATACCCCTGCCTATGCACCCCAGCATGCCACTGGCCCTCCCAGCTTCCTTAGCACTCTGTGTTGACATTTTCAGGTTTTCTGAAATAATAACCCACAGGTCCCCTTCCTTCTTTATGACTGTAAGCAACTCCCCCTCCCCCATCCTGTAGCTTTCCCCAGGGTTTCTGTGTCCCAGGTGCATAATTTTGTACTTTTTTGAATTAAAACTCATTTGCCAGTCCTCAGACCATTTTTCAAGCTTCCTCAGTTCCATCCTCATTTTCTCCACCCCCTCTGGTGTATCCACTCTGTTACAGATCTTGGTGTCATCTGCAACAGGCAAATCTTTCCCTCCAGCTCTTCTGCAATGTTGCTAATGAAGACATAGAACAGGGCTGGCCCCAGGACCAATTCCTGAGGCACCACATTGGTCACCCCCCCTCTCCCCAGACTGTACCCCATTTACCACCACCCTCTACCTCCTGTCTGTTAGCCATTTCTAACCCAGTTTACCACCCTGTCCCCCATGCCCAGCCTACCCAGCTTGTTTATCAGCCTCCTATGTGGAAGAGTGTCAAAGGCTTTGCTGAAATCAAGGTAAGCAACATCCACTACCTTACCCTGATTTACTTCCTTTGTCACCCAGTGGAAGAGATCAATCAGATTCATCTGACATGACCTCCCCACTGTGAATCCATGTTGTCTATGGTCCTGGACTCCAATGGCTTCTAGATGTCCCACTATCCTTTCTTTAAGCAATGTCTCCATGATCGTCCCCACTACTGAGGTGAGGCTGACCAGTCTAAACTTCCCCACCTCCTCCCTGCTGCAGGATTTGTGTAGAAGGACCATATGTGCCCTCCTCCAATCCTCTGGTACCACCCCTGTGTTGGATGACTCAGAGAACATGGCTGCCAGAGGTTCTGCTATCTCCCTTCCCAGTTCTCTTAATATCCTTGGGTGTATGCCATCTGGTCAAATCACTTTGTCCACCTTCAATTTAGTGAGCTCCAGCAGGACTCTTTCCCCTTTGAATGGACTATTGTCCACCTCTTCACCCCCTTGACAACTGCTGTACTGCTGTGGCCCTGCTTCCCTTCTGTGAATACTGAATAGAAATATCTATTCAGTATTTCTGCATTTTCCATGTCAGTCTCCTTGCATTCCCCTCCTTCTCCCTTGAGACTTGCAATCCCTCTTTGTTTTTCTTCCTATCGCTGATGTACCTGAAAAATGTCCTGTCCCCTTTCTTAACTGACTGTGCTAAATCTTCCTCAGTCTGTGCCTTTGCTCTCCTTACTGCCTTTCCCACTTTCTCTTAGACATTCTAGGTACTCCTCCCTGTCCTCCTCCCCTTGGGTCTCCTTATATTTCCTGAACCCTTTCCTTTTGCCCTGACCTTTACTGCCACCTCTCACAAGAACCACAGTGGCTTTCTCCTTCTCTTGCCTTTGGATACCAACCTGATGCATTGGTTTGTTACTTCCAGTAAGGCTTCCTTTAGATGCTTCCACTGTTGTTCCACTCCCCTTCCTGCTCCCATTCTCCCCTTGGCTCTTTTGATACTCCTCCCCATTTCAGTGAAGTCAGCATTTTTGAAATTCAAAACCTTTGTCCTAGTATGACTTGAGTGAGTTGCTTGTCCCTATGCTGAACCACGCAATGTTGTGATCACTGAATCCCAGTAACCCTTCTACCTGGACATCTGTGAGTCAATTCCCATTGGTCATTACTAGATCTAGAATTGCCCTGTCTCTGGTGGGATCAAGCACAAGCTGCCTGAGTCCAGCCTTCTGGAATGAATCAAGGATGCCTCTGCTTCTGGCTGAAGCAGGTACATTGGTGTTCCAATCCATGTCTGGCATATTGATATCCCCCATCAGTAAAATTTCACCTTTCATTGCTATTTTGTGTATTTCCTCTACTAACTTCCTGTCCAGTTCCTCTCTCTCTCTGTCCTGGAGGCCTGAATATCACCCTTGTGTGCATTGCTGTGCCATTTCCAGGTTGAAGGGTGACCCACAGTGCCTCAGCCTCCCCCTGCCTACACTGTACCTGTGTTGCCATTATACCCTTTCTGACACACAGGGCTACTCCCCCTCCCTTTTTGCCCTCCCTGTCCCTCCTAACTAGAACATATCCTGGTACATTTGTTTCCCACTCATGATTAGCTGTGTACCAGGTTTCAGCTATTGCTACTATGTCTAGCTCTTCTTCAATTATTAAGGCCTCCATGTCTGGGACTTTATTTCCCAGACTGCGTGCATTTCTCACCGTGACTTTCCAAGTTTTACTGCCTGACCTCTCTCTGTCTTCCTGATTTTGGTTCCCTGCATTTCCCCCTTTCCTGATATTTTTCTGTTGTGTTCCTGATTCCTTTCCTACTCCATTTCTGCCCGACTCCAATGACCTTGATATCAGCTCCTCATCCTGCTCCTTTGTTCTGCTTTCTCTACCATGTGGAGGAGGGCTGCCTGAGTATCCCCGCTCCTGTTGCCCTTCCCCCAGTTTAAACACTTATCAGCAAAGCATTTAAACTGTCCATTGAGGGGTGCCTTCCCCTTGCTGGAAAGATGCAGTCCATCCCCACTGTACAGGGCTGCATCACTCCAGGTGGGTACCCAGTCCTCAATGAAGCCATACCCCTTTTTGTTGCACCAGCCTTTCAACCATGTGTTGGAGTTACTAATTTGATGTCTCTTGATGCATTAATGAAGTTTTTTGCAAGGAATATCTATACATATAAAACACATGACACAGTGTGGGTTTAATTGATGAGGTAGTAACTCTTTCAGTGTGTGCTGATGCAGTAGACTAGAGGATTACCTACCACATATCACCCAATGATTGCAGTCCCCTGAAGAGTGTTATTGCAACCTTACCACCTTGAAGCCCGATTCTGTCAGATCTCAGAAGCCAGGCAGGGCTGAGCCTTATCAATTGTCAGATGAGGGACCTCTAATGAACACCAGGCAATGCAGAAAGTAGGGTTTGCACAGTACAGTAGTTCTGCTGGGTGCACAGTTCTCTTGGTTATTGGTAGTGATGTGCAAAGTTGGAAAACGGTGATTCATGAATTAATTCATGAATTCACCTAATTTCATGAATTAATCTGCTGTGTGAAGTCACAACTTCAAAAAAAGTGATTACTCTGTGAAATGCAAAGTCACTGCAACTTCACCAGTGGAGTTAAGCACAGAGGCGAAGTCTCACAAGAATGATAAGTTGCGACTTTACCAGCTAAGTTTTGTACAGAGGCAAAGCTGGCAATGTACTATGGAATTGGAGGTCACATGTTGCTGAAACAGCCTGTATACTATGTGGAGGAGGCTGTCTCAGTGCAGTGTTGTGAAGAGAGTAGAGAGAAGTCTGTATGCTTGTCAGAGAAAGAAAAAGCTTTAAATACATTTAAAATCAAAACTTTTTGGAATCCAAATTGCTCGCAAATTGTTGTAGAAGGCTTTGTGCTCCTAGATTTATTTGATTTTGTTTATTTTTTCAGTGATTATTTACTTTAAAGTAATGGTTTCTGATTTGGCAGTCTGTAAAGCAGTAGTGTGGGGGAGGGTAGGTACTGTAAGCAGCAAGGTAGCAAGGCTGCCAGAAAGAGCTGAAGCTTTTTTTTGTAAGCAGATTTGTGTTATATTTTTTTCTCAGTCTTTTTTGCTAATTTTTTATTTGATCTGTAGATTAATTTCTCATTTTTATTGCTGTGGTTTAGTTTGGTGTGTTTAAGTGAACCATTTAACCAGTGTCTTTCTGTAGCAATTTTAGTGATTTTCTAGTTATATTTTCCTTAAAGTGACAGTATTCTGTCTCTTTTTTGTTATAGTAATTACCCCTGTTACTCCTGTTGTTGTAATCCATGATCTGCATGAAAAAAAATTCTGTCACTTGTGTGTTATACCAATTACCCTGTTACCCCTCTCTTTATTATACCTGTGCTGTTTAAAAAAAAAAGCTTTGCTCTGTCACTGTGTGTTATACTAAAAGTTACCACTTTTGTTGTAATCCCTGTGCTGTTTAAAAAAATGTTCTTCCACTATGTGTCATGCTAATTACCCATGCTACCCTTTGTAATCCCTGTGCTGTTTAAACATTTTTGTTCTGTCACTGATAATAATTAACCCTGTTATGCAGCCTAGTTCTGTTTAAAAAATCAAGTTACAATTAGCATAGAAGAATGACCAAGAAGAGAAGCTCAACTAAAGGGAGAGGTGCTGGTGAGGCAGCAAGGAAGAGTTACAAACCTGTGGGGAAAATAGTGCTGCAGTTAAAAAAACAATGTCAGTGGGCACAGTGGCAGGATGTTCTGTGGGATCTGGGGCTTGTAGTAGTGAAGGAGTAGTTCACAGCGGTGGGATTAGTGTAGCCAAATTTTTCTCTGCCACATCTCTGGCAGTCATATTGGTGTGGAATGTGGAAGGTGACAAGGGAAGCAGCAGCACCGGCAAACAAAGAACAGTGGTTGAGGAGAAGGTTGTTGGTGCCCCTATGGCTGGTTGTGGTGGTGGTGGTGCTGCTGCTGAGCCTAGAAATGGTCATGATGAGGAGGACAGACCTGTGGAGGAGGACAGCAGTGGCTGTGCTGATGAAGAGCTGTTGGATCCCCTATGGGAACCTGAAGAGAAAAAACATAAGGATGTTGCTGCAGATGATGAATGGTATGTTGTGTGCATTTATCCAGCTACTAATGCCCCACCCCAATATTCTTGAAGTTATGAAAGCATCCCAAAAAAGCCAAATTTCCACCCGTTCCCCTTAGCTGCCCTGCTTCTGGCCCTATGGTAAAACAAGAGTTACGAAATCCCTAGTTTAGGACTTCTATATACCTGACCCAGCAGATAAGACAGCTGCTATCTGTTAGCTGTCAAGCTCAAGTTAGTAGGGGGAAACAGGGCAGAGACCTAGGCACTGGTGGACAACACACACACCTGAAGAACAGGTACCTATTACACTGACATCACCACCAGAAGGAAGACAGTGCAGGGGGTCCTTGTTCCTCATCATCATCATCATAAGGCAAGGCAAACAGACATAACAGGGCAATAGACCAGGTGGATGGAGGAGTGAGTGTGGAGGACTACAAAGAGGAGAAGGAGGATTTTGTGGGTCTGCCTAGTAGTGGGAACAGCAGCAGTGGTGGTGGGTTGAGTAGTAACACCCCGAGTCAGAAAAGCACAGTAATGCCATTGCAGACCCCCCCCCAACAATCACTACACTCAAGCAGCAGCACATATGAATTCCCAGGAGTCAAATAGCACCCAAACAATGCCACCATGATGAATCCAGCTGTTTGGCGGCCCAGTCCCAAGAAAGATCCAGCCTACACTGCATAGCATGTTTTAACATCACTCCAAATTCTCTCCCAATCATGCTATTAATCACACACAAGCTAAATGCAGTCTATGCCGAAATGCTGGCCATTGATCTAGTGCCATTCTCCTTTGTTGAGAATGTTGGATTTCAGAGGTTGATGGCCCATGCCTGTCCCAAAAGACAACCAGAAAGCATTATATTCCTATATAAATAGTAACAGAGCTGGGAACATAATAATTGATCCACTAGTAATAAACAATGAGAAAATACAGGACCCAGCTGACCTATTTGAATGCCTAAATGAGTTCTTCAGTTCAGTATTTAATGGAAAAAATCCAGAAAAAATGAATATGGAATTCACCCCACTTACAAAATAAAACATTCTCTAGAGAAGAGGAGACATAAGTATTACAGGGTTTAGAATCAAAATCATCTCCAGGGCCAGACAATATGCATTCAGTTCTCCAAAAAGAATTGGCTGAACAACTTAGCCTTCCTTTTACAATACTATTTAATAAACCATCAAACATGGACAAATTCCTAATGACTGGAAGAGGGCAGCCATTACCCCAATCTATAAAAAGGAAAGCAAGGAGATTGTAGGGAACTACAGGCTGATAAGCCTTACCTCTGTTTCTTGCAAAATTATGGAAAGGTTTATAAAGGAACGCATAGAAAAAATGTACTGAAATTAGGGAAAAAGGACACCACACAACATGGATTTGAGCATGGAATGTCATGTACAACAAACCTCCTAACCTTTTATGAAGGGGTCAGCTCTAGCCTATATAAAGGTGGATATTATCTTTTTGGACTTCCAGAAAATTTTGACATAGCACCTCACTATGAACTAGTGCCCAAGTTAAAAAACGTAGGAATAGACCCAGTCATTGTAAGATGGATAGAAGAATGGTTGACCAACAGACTACAACAAGTAAGGGTGGGTGTGAGACTATCAAGTGAGTAGCTGGTTTACAGTGGGGTTCCTCAGGGGTTGGTGCTTGGACAGGTATTGTTCTGTCTATACAATAGGGACATGCAATGTGGACTACATAATAAAATAAATTCACAGATGACACAAAATTACTGGCAGAAATGGATAGTATAAATAAATACCAGACCTTGGTGAGAGATTTGGAAAAAAGTAGAATCCTGGGCCAAAATAAATAAAATGAGATTTGATGCAGGAAAGTACATGATCCTACATTTGGATAAGAACAATCCCATGAATTCCAACAAATTGAACAACACTACCCTCATTATGGTGTAGACAGAAAAAGATTTAGGAATCTTGATCAATAATAAACTAACACCATCTAAGCACTGTAGAGTGTATAAAAAAAGCTTTCGTAACAAGAAATGAACAGTGCCTTATCCCACTCTATAGCACATATTTTAGGCTGATCTTGGACTATGAGTCACCATTTTGGTCACCATATTTAAAAAAAGACATCAAACTTGTTGAAAGCATACAAAAATGAACAACTAAATTAATACCTAGGCTCTCTAGGCTAACATATCCAGAAAGGCTTGACTAGCTGATCCTATATAGTCTAGAGGAAAAGCGAACAAGGGGAGATATATTATTCTTGTATAAGCTACTAAAAAAAACAAGAACTTCAAAACCAGTTCAATATAAATGGTAACAACTGACTAGTAAATTTAAGTTTGCATAATAAACAACTAATAATTCTAAGGGCTAACACCACAAAGAGAGCCAATTTCTTCACAGTTAGGACCCCTAGGGTATGGATTTCACTCCTCTAGCGCCTGATTGATATTCCAGAGTTCAATAGATTTAAAATGGAATTAGATAAATACCTTACAAATAAGCAACTATGGGAACAATACATCCACTAGCAGTGGAAAACAGTTTCTATGGGTATTGTGCCTACTACTGTCTTACTGACCTAGTAATACCTAGTAAAATGGTAGATTCCTTCAAGAACATATTTCTCTAAATGTGCCATCCCTGAAGTCTTTGGGACAGTGTCAGAGATGGTACAGCATGCCTTGAAGCATTCTGCATCATCATGTATACATCTGAGCATGGATACAGTATGTGAACTAGTGGCCAAGCAGCTGGTAGCTCCTATTTGTGCATGTCAGCACATTGGACACAGGTATCTGGGGTTGTATTTGACTCTGGACATGGGAAAATTGCATTAAGCCCAACTGGGATGGTAGCAACATTCTGGGTATTCACCATCATGTCACACTGACAATGAAGAGTATACCTGGATCACACATAGGTGAGAAAATGCTTGAAGTGCTCCTGAGATTGATATGTGGCTTCACCTCCAATCTCTGAAAACAGGTTTCATTGTGAACGATAATGACTTGAATTTTGTGAAATGCATCATTGATGGGGGATTTGTCAGGGTGCCATGCCTGATGCACTGTCTTAATTTCATTGTGCAGCAGTTTCTAAACCATCCTGATATCAAGGACATTTTGGCTGTGGCCCATCATATCTGTGTCCACTTTGCCCATCCCAGAAAGCCCGATGACCTGCTCCATCAGCTGCAGATACAGAACAAACTGCCTCAGCACAGTATGAAGCTGGATGTTGTCACCAGATGGAACTTGACCCCGTACATGATTGAGCAGTTGCACGAGCAGTAAAAAGCCATATGAGAATATCTGTTTCTACATACAAGCCATAACACTGCTGAAGTATCCATGTCTCTGACAACAGAGTAGTGTTGTCAAATGGATGGCCTGATTATGATTCTCAGGCCATTCATACATGCAACACAGGCAGTGAGTGGGGACACTGCCTCTATCAGTCAGGCAATTCCACTACTACATGTGATGAGGCAGAAACTGGTGAATGTGCAGCAAATGCTGGAGGCAGGTGGTGGTAGTGGAAATTGTGCCTTAATGGAACATGTGTTCCATGTGTTAGACTCAAACAAACATATTTTTGGCATTCTGCAGTCTGAACATTTTGGGATTGCCACTATGCTGGACCCATGCTATAAACATGGGCTGGCATCAATAATTGAAGGTGTGGGTCTGCAGGTCCAAATGTTGACCAGACTTTTCATAAGAAGGGTACATGGGGCACCAATGCTAAAGACACATTTCTCTAGGGCACAACATGAAACCACAGGTGTCTACCATCATCCAAGTTCAATTTCAGGTTCATTTCATGTCTCCTCTTCAATCTTTAAAACCTTCACGGCTTCTCTCCGTCATTGTCCATGCTTTCTTTTGGGTTTTTTCCCTATCCCGTCAACATCTTCCCTACTCATATCATTCTCTTTAGTGACATATGTCCTTAAATCAAATGTCTTCAGCCTGGAGGGAAGGTGACCTAGGCCTTGGATCCCCAGAGATTTCCTCCTCAAAGGGTTTTTTTCCTCTCCTCCATGCCAATGGTCATAATATTAGTTAGGGTTAGTGCTTTCTTAGGTTAACTAGCTAGGTTCCACTGTTGGATGGAGGTGGATGGCGGTCCTGGTTTTCCCCTCTCTCCTGAGGAACTCTGCCCTTAATCATCTTCTCAGAAATCATTAATTCATTTTTTTATTTTTATTTATTTAGCTTTTGTTGACCGGGTAAGTGCACTAGACAAATCCTGCCTATTTTCAGGCACGACCCAGGGGAAGGGGGATACAGATGCATGCCAACTGACCTTGAACCAGATCAAGCTGTTGGTGGTATTTTTAGTGAATGAGGGAAATTTGGCCAGGACACCGGGGAAATTCCCCTGCTCTTTTCGATAAGTGCCATGGGATCTTTAACATCCACCTGAACTACCACCAATCCAGGCAGATGGGACCTCGGTTTAACATCTCATCCGAAAGACGGCACCTCAGAAATGCAGCACCCCTCTCATGCTGCATTACAGTGTCAGTACTGGGATATTAACCCAAGTGCCAGATGTGAGAACTGAACCCACAGCCCTCTGATCTCCCGGCCTCAGAGGTGAGTGTGCTACCCACTGACACTGCCATCATCCTCACCTCTTCGATACTCAACACCTGATTGGGTATTCTTTTTGGGCTTCTTCCTAAGCTATCCTTAGGTGATGGAATCATTCCCATGGCACCTAATAGGGTGGTATATCCCATGGATAGAAAGGCAGAAAGCCACAACGTAAATCAAATCCACTACATAAATCATGTCACACAAGTATCATTTCATCCAGTTGCGTAAACACAATTGAATGAGAAGGCTGTAAGCTTGAGGTTCCATTGGGTGGGGCAACTATGTCATTCCCCCATCAGGCTTTATAAGGTAACTCACCCTGGGCCTTCTGAGGATTTGCTTCTCTTTCCCCACCATCCACCCCTCCTCCTCCAGCAGCTAATCTCTCTTACCCATGGGCTTCCTCCTAAGCTACCTTTAGTTGATGGAATCATTCCCACAGCACCTATAGGGGAGAACCCTCCTCTAGGGTTCCTTGCATTGTACCCCTAATAGGGTGGTATATCCCATGGATAGAAAGGTGGAAAGCCACAACGTAAATCAAATCCACTACATAAATCAGGTCACACAAGCATCATCTCATCGAGATGCATAAGCACAATTGAATTTCCAGAAGTGAGAAATTTATATAATTTGTGCTTGGCAGTTGTATGTACTAAAGTGCTTGACAACACAAAGTGTCTGAGAGGGCAAGTTATCCAGCATAGTAGCAGTGGCGGCAGCAGCAGCAGCAGCACTTGATTACCAGCAGTACTGATTTCTGGTTTGGGGGAATCTAGATTTAGTAGTTGCCGTATTGGTCCTTGCAAGAATAGATACAGAAGCAAATGATTTGATACATTTTAATGGACCAACATAGATGTAACAACAAGAACAAAGAGCACATTGTTCTTGTTGTTACATCTATGTTGGTCCATTAAAAGGTATCAAATCATTTGCTTCTGTATCTGGTTTGGGGGAGAATTTTCAGAAGTGAGAAATTTATATATTTGTGCTTGGCAGTTGTTTGTAATGAAGTGAGACCCCATCTCTGCAAGGGCATAGAAAGGATGGAGGCAGTCCAGAGGAGGGCAAATAAAATGGTGCAGGGTTTGCACCAGAAGCCATATGAAGAAAGACTAAAGGAGCTTAATATCTATACCCTTGAGAAAAGGAGGGGGAGGGGACATGATAGAATCTTTCAAGTAACTCAAGGGAATCAACAGACTCCAAGAGGGTAACATCTTTCAGAAAAAGGGCTGTGCAATAACAAGGGGGCACAATTTGAATATAGAGGGGGGATGGGTCAAGGACAACATGATGAAGTATTTTTCACAGAACAGGTGGTGGACTCATGGAACAGCCTTTCTGAGGAAGTTGTGAGGTCAAAAACAGTGGGGGGAATTCAAGAATGCATGGGACAGACATAGGACAATTCTGGTGGGGGGTTAGGAAGAAGTAGGCTGTTGGTTAACTAGGATCTGCAGCTTATCAAATAGGTAGGGAAATGGACAGACTAGGTGGGCTAAGTGGTCCTTATCTGCTGTCAAAGTCTGTGTTTCTAAATATTTCTAAATGCTTGAGATCAGGACACTTGAGACAAACCATGGGAGAACAGAAGTAATGTGTATTGTATTTGACTCACAACTAACTCAAAATGCATAAAGAACAATGCTGGGGGCAGTGACACACAGCACAGTACCATGTGGCAGCAGTAGTTGATAACAGTTTTAGTGATAGTCTAAGGACTGTGCCGTTGTACAAGAAAGACAACAACAGAGCTGAAATCAGTTTTTTAGTCATATTTTTCTTAACGTGATAGTGTTTTGTCATTTCTTGTTATACTTAATATTAAATTACCTCTGTTGGCTGACTGTTAAATTCACAGATTTTGAACACTTTTCTCACTTTGGGTTTCAATGTTATTGAATCTTCTGTTTGATGCCACTTATTTACTAATCATAGCACTCAATTTTTGGGTGCAACCCTACTTGCTTACTGAATCTTCCATTTCATGTCACTTACTAAGAATCATGCCACTTAATATTTGGGTGCAACAATGTTTGTTGAAATGGGGCTTCACGTCATCATCTTGCAAAGATTTTCTAGTTATATTTTTCTTAAAGTGATGGTGTTCTGTCACTTTTTGTTATACTTAATGTTAAATTACCCCTTTTTGCTGACCACTGAATTCACAGATTTTGAACACTTCCTTTCTTAGTTTTGGTTTCAGTGTTTTTGAATCTTCTGTTTGACATCACTTACTCATGAATCACACCACTTAATTTTTGGGTACAGCCCAGTTTATTTATAGACTGTTCTGTTTCACGTCACTTACTCATGAATCTTGACACTTCATATTTGGGTGCAACCCTGTTTGTTTACTGAATCTTCTATTTCATGTAATTTCCTCATGACACAAACCATGCCACTTAATTTCCAGAAGTATGAAACACAGTGGCGGAGACAGGTTTGGGAGCATTTGGGAGCCAGAGGGGGCCATTCAGTCAGTCACAGGCTTCACAATTGGCACTAAACAGTGAATAAATATGGTGGTGGGGTACCACTACTCACACTAGGGCAGCCAGGAGGGGCGACCGACCCCCCCAGCCCCCCCAGCTCTGCCACTGGAGAAACATATATCTTGTGCTTGGCAGTTGTGTATATGAAAGTGCTGAAAACACAGACTGTCTGAGAGGGTGAATTAAGCAGCATATTAGCAGAGGCACCAGAATCAGTTTATTACAAGCATTACTGATTTCAGGTTTGGAAGAACCAATTCCAGGAGTGAGAAACGTATTTCTTATACTTAGCAGTTGTGTGTACTAAAGTGCTTGACAACAGACTGTCTGAGAGGGTGAATTTAAACAGCGTAGTAGCAAAGGCACCAACAACAGTTTATTACCAGCATTACTGATTTTGGATTTAGAAGAACTCTTTACAGAAGTGAGAAACATATCTTTTGCTTGGCAGTTGTGTATACTAAAGTGCTTGACAACACAGACTATTCAAGAGGGTGACCCCAACAGCACTGTAGCAGAGGCAGCAGCACTGTAGCAGAGGCAGCAGCAGTTTAGCAGCATTGTTGATGTTGGGTTTAGGAGAAATATGTCCAGAAGTGAAACATTTATATATTGCACTTGGCAGTCATGTGTACTACAGCACTTTAGATTTGGACACTTGAGACAAATCATGGGAGAACAGAAGTAATGTGTGCTGTGATTAATGCACAACTAACACAAAATGCATAAAGAACAGCGTTGGGGCAGTGACACGCAGTGTAGTACCATGTGATAGTGGCAGTACTACTAACCTGTAGTCACCTGACATGTTTATTCTGGTAGTTGAGAAAAATTCAGAAAAATAGTGAGAAACAGAAAGAAAGAAAGGAAAGGTGTGATGTATGGAAATTGGAGATACAGCATCAAGAAAGGAAATATAAATAGGAAATAATATTTTTTGTGTTGTTATTTTTTTGAAAGATAGAACTAAAGCAGATAGTCTAGAAATACAGACTGAGCAGCATCAGCAGAAATAAAGGAATAAAAACAGGCAAAGAGAAATAAGAAGGATAGATGAACAACTTTTTTTCTTTTTAAGTTTTTAAATTTTGTTATGATTTAAGAAAGGTTAAAAGACAAATAACATGAAAGAAAATAGTCAGATTGGAAGGCTGTGGTCTGGGGACAGAGAGTGCACCACCACTTCCGAGTTCTGCCAAACCCTGCAGAATTGTTTGCTGCTTATGCAGCACCACCTCCATCAACTCTTTGATCCCCACAACTTGCCATGAGAGCTCCCTACCTCCCTGCAGAGCTGTTCCACATCCACATGGGTGGATGTGGGAGGAGGAGGATCTGAGGTCGGTCTCTCAGTTGCTCCCTGCTGCACCACCCAAGGCCACCAGCTGGTCCCTGTTACAGTCCCCTCCATCTCCCTCTCCTGCACCTGCATGCAACCATGTCTCTTTCTCTTCCCCTTGCCTAGAACAGAAGAAGCACTGGGGTGGCACCACCTACACTCCTCTCACTGCCTTTCTGTCTCAGATGCTCCTCACACTCTATTTTTTCTTTTAATTTCTTCTTCTTTTTCCCCCGCAACCTAACCTTCAGCCCTGTCCTGCACACCAGTACCTTGTCTCAGCCACTCCCCCAATGAGACCCCCAACTTACCCCTCGAGGTGGGGCCCATACCTTTTCCAGTCCATCTCTGATGGGAAAGTTGAGGCCTCCCTGGCTTCCTCCACAGGGTGGGGTTCATGGCTGGACAGTGCAGAGGAACTGGGATTTGGTCAGTGAGGCCACTGAGAAAATTAAGGACCAGGTACCAGGAGTGTGTCATCAATGGCGGCCTGTGAGCTGTTTTTTTTGTGAGCTTGCCCCAGGGGTGGGGACGTGCAATGAAGCCTGCATCTGCCCTCCCCTCTAGAACTAGGCACCAGCAGCTATAGTACTCCCAGCCTCCACTAGGAGTCTCTAAGAACTGAACATGCACCCAATCCTCCCCCCAGAGAAGGAGAGCAGCCCTGTGGGTGTTCTATCCTTCTCCCCTGGTTGGCCCTCCAGTTTCCAGGTCCTCACACTCTTTAAGGTGCCTTCTTCTAAGGTTTGTGTGTTGCCCACCTGTCTCCAGATGACTTACCCATTTCTCATGCCGAACAACACTATGGTATAATTTTCAGGTGACCACATTGTTGTCAGCGGGGTCCATTTCAAATAAGTTCCACACAAGGGACTTCAGCTGCTTCTGACAAAGGAAGGAGTGAGATGGTCCTGGCTGCATCTTTTCCTCCTCATGGTGCACAGGTACTGGTGGTGGTGATGATGGTTGCACAGTTGTTGTTGGTGGTGGTGGTGCCCTTGCCTCATCTTCTTGCTGGAGCCATGGGTGCTGCTGCACTGTGGGGTTGGATACTACTGCTGTCTCCTCCTGTTACTGCCATTGCCATGGGCCAGGTCCTCTTCAGGTGAAAACAACATCTCCTCTCTGCTGCCTGTACTCCCTCTCCTTCTGACCACTTCCAGTTCCACTCATTTTAAGCAGAACAAAAAACAGAGTAAAATGAGTAAAAAAAACATACTAAAAGAGGTAAAAAAAATAACAGAAATAAAAGTGTTCAATATAAACAAAATAAGAGGTTAACAACAACTAAATAAAGACTCACTAACTGTAAAGTAAAAATAATATATACAACAGGCAAAAAGAAATGTGAAAAGTTTTTTTTTTGTTTAGCTTTATGAAGCAAAAGTGCAGATCTGTCCTTTTCCACTCATTAGCTCAGAGTGTACAGTGAAACTAAGGATGAGTCACAGTACATAGAACAGTAGCATGTGACCTGCAGGAGTTGTTTCCATGTGACCTCAAGTACTTGCTTGCCTCCAGTTGCCTTGTTTTGAACCATCTTCATCTAACTGTCTTAATGGTGAAGTTACCATGAAGTCAATGGTGAAGTCGCATAGGTGAATATACAGGCTGATGGTAAAAATTCATGGATTGTTCCACAGAAGTGTAGTCAGTGACTTTGAAATATTTTTTTTTCATATTTATTTTGAATTGTTTTAAAAATAAAATATGTTTTCCATCACAGAAAAGAAAAAGAATACATACATACATGCAAAACAACAATATTTAGCATACTGAGTAGTAACATAAAGATACAAGTCCAATTCAACCTAGGAAGGGAGAAAGAAAAAAAAGTATCCACATTATGACATCACAGTTTTATTGTAACATCCCTTATCAAATATACACCTAATTTAGATGAACCACCATTCTTACTCCACACAAAATTCATTATTTACTGTCTGGCTTGAAGAGAAAAAAAATATGTAAACAAAATATCCATCACCTTCTTTCACAACCCAACCCCCCCTCTAATGTTAATAATCTATTGTATCCACATTATCCAAAATGTTCTGGTTTGAGGATGTAGGAGGTTCTACTGTTTCTTGAGCATAATACTCTGAATGCAAAAATGTTACAAGCTTGTCAACTTCCAAAAAGATAAATGATTTCCCATCTTTTACAATTTTCACTTTAGCTGGAGGCAACAAAAAGAACCATTCCAATATCCAAGATTTCTTGCCGATATACCAAAAATTTCCTACAACATTGTTGTGTCGAATAGCAGTAATCTGGATAAATATAATATTTACACTCTTGTATTCCAAGGAACCTTTTAATTTAGCTAATTTAAAAATATAATCTTTATCTGAATCAAACCCGAAAGTGGCCAGAATTGTAGATTTATTTTGTCCAGATACTTTCTGTTGTTGCTTCGTTAGCCCGAAGGCCTTTGCTATCAATGAAGGATTTTCTTGTGGCAGGTCAAATATTTTAATTAAAATGTCTTTCACAAGCTCCCTTGTATTAATAAAGTCTGAATCAAAATGATCAGGAATCCCCAATATTTGAATATTTTTGTATCAAAGCATATTCACTGAATTCTCTAATTTGCAGTTGATGTTATAATTTTCCTTCATTATAGCAACACAGTTTGCTTCCAACAATTCAAGTTTAGCTTCATGCTTGGTAAATATAACTGAATGTTCAGCCGCTGTCTTCTTTGTTGCCTCTGAGGTAACTTATATCTGATTAATTTAAAACTGCAAAAAGTCAGTTTTTTTTACCAGGGCTTCAAACCTCCTATCATTCCTTTTTGTCCACGCCAAGATTGTATCCAGTGTTTTACCCAATTTGTCAAGTGTATAGCCCCCAGCATCTCCATGATCTTGAGGAGAGAATTGATGATAAGTATCAGACTGTTTTAACTGTCGCGAGGATTGTAGATGAACATGCCCATTCTGCTCGCCTGACTCTTGCGGTAACTTAAAAGGAGTACCTGTGGTCATCCTAATTGCTGCAATCGGGGAGGGGGGGTCAGTAAACTGATGTTCACACTGCCAACTCCATACTCCGGGCTAGGTTTTCCTGGGAGAGACCGTTGGTCCAACGGGGGCAACCTTGGAGAAACAAAGTCCAAAACCAGTACGCTACATCTGCTCTTTCATTGATCCATCATAAGCACATACACAATAAAACAAATTACGCCAAAAGGAGCAATTTATAGCAAACAAAGAAAGCTTAAATCCATCAATTTTTACCCAAGGTCTCAGAGCAATGCACTTAAGCAACTGCAAAGTCAGCCATCTTTCTCTCCTCACAGCACAAAGCTGCTCTTCACAAGAAATTTGCCAGCAAATTAAAACTTCACAACATCTTTAGTTGTAGGTATCCATACCAATACACTAACATGATGTTTTTTGGAAGCTGTGCTGATGAGAAGTGCTGTCTGTCACATTAGATGTTAAATCAAGGTCTCATCTACCTGTCCTGGTGGTTGCACAGGTGGATTTTAAAATTTTCCAGGTCACTTCTCAATAACAGTAGGTGAATTTCACTGGTATATTGGCCAAATGTTCCCACCATTCATAAATTCACTAACAGATTAACCTGGTTCATTATTTGTTGGTTTACATCTGTATTCCCCCCCTACCCAGGAGGAGGAGGCTAAAAACAGGAATTATCTCATAATCCTCCTTTCCAGGTCAACAAAAAAACAAAATAAATAAAATAAACCATGTCCATTCAGCCAGCTTCATAAAAAAAGAAAATAAGTATAGTGTGCATACTAATTTATGGGGATTCCCTGCTCACTCAACTCTGCATATGTTGTGATCCAACTGGTAAGCAGAAATCTTTTCAGTCTTGCCTTGAAGGCCTCTACTGTCTTCATATCCACTGTCTCCACCCTCTGGGATAAGAAGTGCCTCTATGGTTAAAAAAGTCAAATGAGTGAGCATTCTCTCATAGAGAATAAGAGCAAAGTGAGATCATCTACATAGATTAAAACTGGACAGCATGATAGCCACATCATTAAGTTTATGGGTCAAGAAGTAGTCTGGCAAAATTATCTTCTGTTCAAGCATCCTTTCCAACACACTGTATATTAGGTGGAATTCCACCTGCTCACCATGTCCTGATTTACATTATGAGCTGATAGTTGTTTCACCTGCTGTAGCTCCATCAACATTTTCTGGGTCTTCAATCAAAGGGAGGAGTGTCCACCATTTTTTTTTCATTGTGCCTATCACACCTCTGCCTGTTGGTTTTGCATGAGAAGTCCCAAACTAATAGGCTGATGCAGTATTCTAGGCAAGAGACATGTGTGTATTTGCCTAAAGTTCATTTTCTTTGGTGTTACTGATGTCATTATCCATCACTAGAAATGAAGCTTGGAGCTTCAGGGGAAATAACTGTGTCATAAATTGGTCCTTCTTTGGATCACTACCATTCACTTCCTTGGAACTGCTATTTTATGTTGATATGTTAAGATGTGTGATCATACTTCAGCCATATGGCAGAAAGTGCTGTCTGAAGCCCTGCACGGAGACAGAAGAACCTCAATATGGAGTCACGTGATGGCCCTGTAGTGGAGACAGCATTGCTGATCGTCTCCCTCCCGGAACGCCAACTTTATGCTTCTAAATAAAGCTATTCTTTCCAAAAATAAGTAAAAGGCAGAGCTTAGACTTGCGATACACCTCTACTTATACTTCGGTGGGAGAATTCTTGGAAACCGGCAATCTGCGAGTCAACACTCGAAGTGGAAAGTTTGGGCCTACTAGTGCAATGGAGGTCGAAATGAGACAGGCCCCCCCAACACATACCCCACCGTCAACACCTGAAAAAGGGCCAAAAAGATCGAAACCCCAACCCGCTGCTTCAATTAAGCCTGCTGAATCTACATCTACTGCGCAATCAAATGCTCCACTCACTGAAAAAAGATTTATGGAGGAGCTTTTGCCTTTCAAGTCTGCACTACAAGAGCTGACTTCCAAGTTAAAATCTCTCAGAGGAGACCTGGCTGAAATGAAGAGAGCCATCTCGGACACTTCTGTAAGAGTCACTTCTCTGGAAAACTGGAAACAATTGGTAGATACTGAGATGTCAATTCTTAGACAAAAAACAACATAAGATGGATTCCAAGTTAGAAAATTTAGAGGGCCGGAGTAGATGAAATAATGTGCTCATATTTGGTCTCCCTGAAGATGATGAAGGCTCAATGCCAATTACTTTTTTGCACAAACTACTTGCTAAAGTTGTGGGTCCATCACCTAACAATTCTACGTACATAATTGAAAGGGCTCATCGCTCCTTATGCCCGAAACCTGAAGTTGGGAAACTGCCTCGCCCTCTTATTATAAAATTCCTGAATTATCAAGATAAAGTTCATGTGCTGAACCAGACAAGAGAAGCTCATCAGGTTCTATGGGAAGGTCAACAGCTTCATTTCACTCAAGATTTACTGGCCGCTATTAGGCAGAGGTGTGCCAGAGTATCATCCCATGGTTACTAAGCTAACAACTGCTGGGATTCGATACAGGGTTCAGTACCCATCGCGTTTCTCAGTTTTTGTTGCTGGATTATGGCACAACTTTGAGAATGCCCAACAAGCACTTCCTGCACTTCAGTCTCTACTGCCTGATTTGTTTGCAGCTCGCTGAAAATTTTATGGGTCAAAGAAAGTCTTTTTGATTTTTCTTTAGGGACAAGCGCAGCAAGAATGTGTGCCAGCGGTCTTACAGTGCTTGGACAATATACTGGGGAGTTACAAGAGAGGGACAGAGCCCAGTGGAAAGCAATGGCTTTTTTTCCCCCTTTTTTTTTCTTTTTTTCAGTTACAAATTATAGAGAGACTGGCAGATTTACTCTACGCATTTTGCAGCTCTCGTTGCAGGATCGTGGCACAACTCTGAGAATGTCTAACAAGCACTTCCTGCTCTTCAGTTTCTATTGCCAGATTTGCTTGCAGATTGCTGAAAACTTAATGGGACTAAGAAAGTCTTTTTTGATTTTTCTTTAATGACAAGCTCTGCAAGACTGTGTACCAGCGGACTTATAGTGTTTGGACAATATTTCGCGGAGTCACAAGAGGGCGACAGAGCCCAGGGGAAAATGATTTTGTTTTTTGTTTTCTTGCTCAGATAGGAAACTATAGAGATGTTGGCAGATTTATTATATCTAGGAGATTATTTTGTATGTTAGTTCAAGATCTCCCGTTATTGTGCTGGGTTATCCAGGCCTTACGCAATGGGGGAGCTACATATGTGGGATTAAGAGAATACTTGCTGGCTAAGCAAGTAATTATTTTGTTGTTTTGCGATGATTGGGTTCTTATTTTCACTTTCATTCAAGTTGGATAACTCCTGAATCCATATTTTTTTTAATGTTGGAGGGGTTGGCTTTCTGGGGGGGGAGAAACTCAGCAATTGGAGTAACCAGCAGGGTACCATGTGCTATAGAAGTGGATGGGGTACAATCACAGCCATGCACAGCCTTTGCTTGTGGAATGTTTTGGCAATAATGGCAAGAGTCATATGTCAGTGTCAGATAGTTACTGCACCCAGCAGATTTAGATCTATAAAGGCTGTGGTGGATAGTGATAGTTGCTTAATTAGAAGTAAACGTATGAATAATTACACTTTAGGGGCTATGAAGTTTTGTCTATGTTCAATTTATATAAGGTTCAGACACTATGATTGCTGGGGGACTAAGGGTATTGGGAAGGAGGGGGGTGATTAGGGGTATTGGGTTGTCTGCCACCAGGGTGAATAGTATTAAAATGGGTTTAATTATTTGTCCATGGTTGTTTATTCATAATGGTTATATTCTTCTAGTGTATTTTATTAGTGTTTACAATGGGGCTTAAATATGGTTCCTGGAACATAAAAGGGGCACAGACTCCTGCTAAACAAACTAAAATTTTAGTTAATCTTAGAAACTTGCAAATTGATGTCGCTTTTTTGCAGGAGACACATCTCAAGTCAACAAGTATCCATTACTTTCATAGGAACTGGGTGGGGCAGGTGTATGGAGCTGGCAAGGATACCAAGAGACGAGGTGTAGCTATTTTAATTGCTCGTAGGGTACCTTTCCGGCTTCTACAAGTTATAGCAGATGCAGAAGGAAGATTTGTCATTATAAGAGGTCTGCTGATTCATACAGAAGTTATTCTGGGGTCGATTTATGGTCCAAATTCGGATGATCCAGAATTTTTTGCCTCTACACTGTCAATACTTACTCCCTGGTCCAAGTTGCCAATACTGCTTGGAGGGGACTGGAATATTGTGATTTCAAATGTACTGGATAGATCTGGCCCAACCAGTTTAAGACCTTCTCCTGGTCAAAAAGCCATGCAGGAATTAATGTCCTCCCTGGGTCTGGTGGACCCCTGGAGACTTACATACCCGGAAGACAGAGAATGTTCATTTCATTCTCTACCGCATAATACCTTCTCCTGCATTGATTTCTTTCTCTTATCAGTGGATCACATTTCAGGGGTTTCCGCAGTACATTATTCATCAAAGGCTATCTCGGATCATCGGATGGCCAATCTCCAAGTAAGTTTCTCCCCAAATGTACATAGAGACAGGGTCTGGAGTTTCAATAATCAGCTTCTAAATTCAGTAGAATATGTTCGGCTAATGCGAGATTTTATTAGGACATATATGGAGTATAATGCCTTATTGAAGTCTAAAAAAGACTTTTTATGGGGATCCCTGAAATGAGCACTGAGGGGTGAAATAATTCGTCTGGCTACAATACGTAAAAAATGAAAGAATGCTGAACTTTCCTCAAAAATAAACCAAATTGCAGAGCTAGAGAAATCCCTTTCTCCCTCTTCCCCAGAAGGGGACTGGATTAAACTGGAATTTCTCAGGGCTCAGTATAATAAATCATTAGCTGAAAAAGCAGAATTTATGTTAACTCGTTCCAAAATTTTCTATTTCGACCAGGGTGAGAAGGCGGGAAAATTATTGGCCTTGCGTTTACGTACTCAATTAGCTGAGAGAATAATCCCGTCGGTTTACTCTCCATCAGGTGCACTTCTAAGCTCTCCCCCAGACATTGCAAATGCTTTTCAGGATTATTATCAACAGCTATATTCAGCCCCGACAAATCATCAGCTTTCTCAACAATTGGAGTTATTTCTCCAAGACACTGAGCTCCCAGTATTGGCCGAGCATCAGATTGACATATTAAAATGTCCTATTGCTCTATCAGAAATTCTTGATGCCATTGATTCTCTTTCTGCAGATAAGTCACCCGGGCCTGATGGCTTTACAACTAATTTTTATAAGGTATTAAAGGATAGTATAGCCACTATATTATTGGAAACATTTCATTATTTATTTAAGTATGGCCTATCTGATACTTCATTATCTTTAGCTACCATAGTGGTTCTCCCGAAGCCTAATAAGGACCCTTTAATAATATCTAATTACAGACCCATCTCTCTCATTAATGTAGATCTTAAAATCCTAGCCAAAGTTCTTTCATCTAGAATTTGCCAGGTATGGGAACACCTTATTAGCACAGAACAAGTTGGGTTTGTCAAAAATAGACTCTCCTCAGACCATCTCAGGAAAATAGCCTATCTTTTCTCTGCGTCCAGGGACTCGGACACCGCTGCTGCTCTTGTGTCCCTGGATGCAGAGAAAGCTTTTGATAGGGTGTCTTGGGAATACCTTTTTTTATTGCTTCCAAAGTATTGAATACCCCAGGAATTTATACAGTGGGTTAAAATACTGTACACAGCACCATCTGCCTGAATTCAATGTAATGGTCTCCTATCTTCCCCCTTCACCCTGTCACAAGGCACACGTCAAGGTTGCCCCCATCTCCTTATCTATTTAATCTTTTATCTAGAACCTCTTATTAGGAAAATTAATCTCTCTACATCGGTAAAAGGCATACAAATAGGTCACCAAGAATATAAGATATCTGCATATGCAGATGATCTACTGCTACATATAGTAGACCCCGAGCAATCCCTGCCAATGGTATTCCAAATTATAGCACAATTTGAATCTTTTTCAAATTATAAACTAAACCTGACAAAAACAGAAATTCTTCCCCTAAATAAATATATGATGAAAGCGGATGTTGCCCATATGAGGACACAATGGAATCCTGAAAAAATGAAGTATCTTGGAATTTATCTTCATCCCTTTCTGAGAGTCATGAGACAACTTAATCTAGACAGTCTGGTTAATAGCTTAACAGAAGATTTTAGGCATTTGTCAAAGTTACCATTAACTTTATGGGGGCGCATGAACATTATTAAAATGAATGTGTTGCCACATTTGTTATATCCACCTCAAATGCTAAATCAGACCTTACCATGCTCATGGTTTTCTCGAGTGCATGGCATTCTTAGTAAATTTATATGGCAAAACAAAAAGGTCAGAAGAAGTTACTTAAAATTAGCTAGGAAAAAGCTAGATGGTGGTCTCCAGGCTCCAAATTTCTATATATATTACTTAGCAATACACCTGACTAGAATCCGATACTGGCTATGGCCTATGCAGGGGTTTGACTATCTACCTTCTTGGGTTAAGATCAAGCAGGATCTCTGTGAGGAAGCTGGTATAGACCCAAGAGTGCTACCCTTTATCCCACTCAGAAGACTCCCAAAATCTCTACATAATTCGCCTTTAAATTCTTTAATTCAGACTCAGCAACAGTTAAGTGTCTTTTTTAAAAAAGACAGATTAAGGGACATAGCGCAACCTTTGTTTTCTAACCCTAACTTCTTAATTGCTGGTAAACCAATAAAATCTCAGTTTTTCTGGCCTCAAATAGGTATAGAGAGGGTGGAGCAATTGGTAAAGGATCAAAAATTGATTTCCCTTCAGGAAGGTTGCTGTCTGTTTAAATGGCGAAAAAATTTGATCTTTAAATATTTTCAACTATCTCATATGTTGATGCAGCATTTTGGGACAGGAACATGGCATAGCTCTTTTTCTAATGTGCTAATTCCCTATTTGGAGGCTATACCTTCCTCCCATTTAATATCTTATTCTTATGATTTTATTGTATCGACAGTGACTTTGGCTGATAACCAAAGTTACTGTCAATGGAGTAGGGTTACTCAGATCTCTTCTAACTCTAGAGATTGGGTTCCAATTTGGGCACACTTACACAAATACATTAAAGGGGACAAATACAGATACTGTATATGCAATTCCATATAATACATAATTTATATTATACTCCTTCCAAATTACATCGGTTAGGTCTTCTGCACACTAGCCATTGTTCTAAATGTCATCAAGATGCTGCAGATTTAACCCATATGTTATGGTCCTGTGAAAAGATAGCCATCTTTTGGCGTAGCATAGAAAATAGATTAAACCCATTATTAGCTCTGACAGGTAGCTTCAGCATAGAAACATGTCTCATAGGTGATTATACATTAATATCTGGGGGTAACCAGAGGTCCCACATGGCATTGATTTCTGCATGTGCATAAAAAGTTATATTAAGGCATTGGTTGGATTCAACCGCTCAAATTATTTGGAATGGTTTAATGAAATTATGTTTGCCTTGCAGGCTGAATTTACAATAGTAAAGTTGTCAAATGGTATGAAGAAATATGCTAATAGATGGGAACCTCTCTATACTCTTCTCACAACTAATTAACTGTGGTCTTAGTCCACCCAAAACTCCGGATAGTGCTCTCCCTGTTCTTAAGTTGATAAAATCCAATGTATTTGGCTAATGTGGGTGTGTTTTTTTTTTTTGTTTGTTTGTTTTGTTTTGTTTGTGTCCGTGTTAAGAAGTGTTTGTATGTTGCAACCATGGTTTAGATCATTTGTAATTGGTGGCAGACCTGGGTAGGGAGGTTGGGGGGCGGAGGGGGGAGTGAGTGAGTAGGGGAATTTGTAAGCAACCAGATATTGTAATGTTCTCTTAAGTTGCAATGTCTTTTATTTATTTTTTTTATTCTTTGGCCTAATGTCTTGTTTTATACTACCTGCTTACACTAAAAAAGCAATAAAGTACACTAAATTAAAAAAAGAAGAACCTCAATATGTACACCCTGGAAGAGAGGAGGGAGAGGGGGACATGATAGAGACCTATAAATATCTCACAGGGTTGAATAATGTACAAAAGGATTTGTCAGTGAAAAAGATGCACAAGAGCAAGGGGACATGCAATGAAGCTGGAAGGGGGAAGTTTAGAAGAGATGTGATGAAGTTCTTCTCCACTGGAAAAGTGTTGAATGCCTGGAACAGTCTTCCAGTAGAGGTGGTGGGGATGAGAACAGTGGTTGGTTTCAAGCAAGCATGGGATAGACATAAGGGAATCTTAGTTGGGAAGCAAGGGGGGGAAGCTGGAGATCAGATAGGGTCTGTAGTGACAGTACAGGCAGAGACAAATGGGCAAACTGTGTGGTCTAAGTGGTTCTTATCTGTCATCAGGTTCTATGTGTCTATGTCTGTCTCTTGTATTCTATAAAAGTTGATTTAGTTTTGAGAGGACTGGATGGGGAGTCTAAAAACAGCCCCAATGTGCTGTTACTACCTGACCACTGATTCAGATGTCTTTAATAATATGAACTGACTTGTAACATCAGGTACACAATGGAACATACTGTTTTGTACAAACATGGCATAGCTACCCTCATAAAAAGTTTCTGTATGGCAGTTCACAGCATGATTTGAAAGTGACCATAAACTTCAAACAACCTTAAGTAACAACTAATGAAAATAGTGCAAGTTTTTTGGCAAGTTGAATGCAATGACTGATAACCTGTAGTGCTTTACCATGCCTGGTATAGAACCTCTGTGTACTCTGCACTTTTTTCTCATGATCAACTGCCAAGGACCATGACCATGGATTGTATATGTCTGTGTTCTGATTATACTTTCCATGGTGTACTGTTGCATAATGGTTTGTCTATTTCACCAGTCAATATTGGTTTTACAGATGATGGGAATATATAAATGTTTCCATGACTGGTTGTTTCAAATATAGCAAAATCCTGACTCTCTTCATCCTCTGTAGTTTCTCCAGTCTCCAAGATAACACTCCAACAGTGTTTATTTTTCACATGCTTATGCACTGATGAGGTTCCCAGATGTAGTGTCTTCCCATCACTAATTCCCTCCCTACACAGTAGCAGATGACCCACCACTGACCTTTTGAGTAAATGTAAACACCCTGCTTTACTGGCAATGTATTTTTTTTCAGTTTCCCTAATGTACATGCTGGCAAAGTGAGCTGATGGATTCCTCTTTGGATGTCTTTTGCTTGAAGACCCCCCAACATACATACACATTCTTGCTCTGTCAGCTATTGGACAGCTCTTTTTCTGCCTCTTTAATCTTGTAAACCCTTCCTCTTCTTTCTCATCACAATTCTCCTTCCCTTTTGGCTGTGTTCCTTCTCTATTCCTTCCTTCTACAGTTCTTTTATGTTTTAAATATATTCTACATTGGTGTAAACATCACCACCATCAACTTCTTTGAAACTATAATTTTATGTTGATATTTTTTTAACTGAATGCCTCTTCTGAGCCTCATTTAAGTTTTATATGAAAACCATGTATTTGCCAATCACTTCTGTTTTTCATGATATCCTCCTACCCATTCTCCATGCAACCTCCTACTCTTGTTAAGCCTACTGTAAGGGTTTCTGTCAGCACTGAATGCTAGAGTGGTCTTGTTCTGTTTCACAAGGAGAGAAAAGAAACTGGTTTTATATACAGTACACATTTCCAACACAATATATCCCACATCCATTTACAAGTCAGTAGAGTAAGGAGAGAGAATGCCTCTGCCAGTAGGTATGCAGGGAGATTCAAACACCACAGAGATAGATAACAGAAAGGCTACAGAGAAATGGAGTATAGGGAGGTCAAGTAACTTTCTCAGGGTCACAGAGTGAGTTATAACTGTTGTGGTATTGACATCTGGCTCCCATGTAGATTTTGGAAGCGAACACAAATTATCAGTAATGGACTGGCTGAAGCCCTAAATTCAAGAACAAACTCCAAACAAAACTGTGGAACTGACTGCTAAGCACAAAGTAGCTTGCAATAGTGTAGTCTGCACAAATTGTCTATTAAGTAAATCACTTGCTATCAATTTCCTTTACTGCTTAAGTTTTATTTAGAGTATGCAACATCATTCCACACAAGCATCTTGGCTTCAAAAGCTTAATTAATATGCAAGCTACGTTACACATACAATACATCATTGCTAGAAGCAGTATAAATGTGGCCATGCCACTGCTTACAGACATCTCTAGTGGAACATATACAAATCATGTTATATCTTCAGAAGTTGAAAATGTTGCTTAGTGTTGTGCAAAGGTAATGTGCAAATACTGTACTCTCTGTAAAGTGCAGAAAAGTATACTTAGCAATCTTTCAAGACTCCAGAGCATTCAGTGTAAAACTCTACCTCTCTCAGCCCCAGTGCTTTGCTCATCCTGAGCTTTGTTGGGGTGGGGGGCTTCTCTTGTAGCAAGCATTTGCATATTACCATCACACAGAACTATGTGCACTTTTCTACTGCTAAAGATACAACAAGATTGGGATGTTCCACTAGGGATGTCTCTATGTAGTTGCATAGCCACATTTATACTGCTTCTAACCATGGAGTATTGTCATCTGGACCTCCTGATCCACGATACTTTGCACTGAATGCTAAGCTAATCTCATCTTTCCCCCTCTATTTGGGGTACTGCTTCCTGCACCACACAGCTTTGGACCACTTCTTTTTAGGACATTGTTGGTGTATGTGTGTGCATATGCACATGTGTGTATGTGTAAGTGCTTTTTGCTGTATGCAACTCTTTATTAGCAGTCAAAGGCAAACCAAAGGGATTTCTATATATGCAAGGCTAGTCTACATGCCCATTGACAAGTGTTCAGATATTTTATTGCTATGAACATGGGCCATTTGACAACAGACAAAGCTGTCTGCCTGCTAAAGAGCCCTGGGCTATTTTCATTGCAAAATTAGCTCGTTCCTCACTATAAAGGTCTAGGTTACTTTTCTAGCAAGGGATAGTTCCCTACTACAAATGCCATGGCATGTTGTCCACAGAAAAGAGACAACCACTCAAACACAGACACACAAAATTAAAAATAAAGAGATTTTGGCTAAATATGCCATGTCGATCTCACCAATCTGATCTATACGATCTATCTTACTCGTTATCTTTTGGTAATCAAGTTTGCCATAAAATGGGTATTTTTTTATATAAGTAAAATTGGGACTCCTCCCTCCCTCTGTTTCCTTAATGTTTCCTAGGACTTTAAATGCTATCTCTACCAGGTCCCAGCTTAAATTTACCTTTAAAGTACTTTTATTCAAAAAGACTATTGGGCAGAGATCTTTGTTATTTGGAGCACCAACTTTTTCTTAACAAGATTCTTATTGAAATTGTTGAAAGTAATTCCATACCATGTTTTAAACAAGCATTTGGCAATGTCGAATGTTTGCTTTCTGGCATTGGCATTGGTAGTGTAGAAGTTACAGAACTGCATAATAGGAATGGCAGTGAAGTATTGAACTGAAGCCAACCCCACCTTAACCCTGCAGAGAGTGACAGGCATTGGGGTGTGCCTTTCGGTCATCAGGCATAATAGCCATGCCATTTCACCACACCCTACTCTGCAGACACTGACAAGTGTCACGGTGTGCCTTGGGGTCTTTGGCCCTTATGTGCACCCCATTCCATTAGGAAATACGGTGAGATGGGTGCGGTATAGGAGAATGGGGTGAACTTTGGGGCTGAAGAGTCCAAGGCATACCTCAATGCCTCTCACTGGCTGCAGGGTGTGGAATGGTATGAGCATTACAGGCAAGAATCACAGGGTGGAGTGTTACAGTTGGAAACCCTAACACCTCAGGCATTCGTTGGTATTTTCACTCCAAAATTTCAACATGGTTTTTTGTGACCTCCACCTCATGAACAGTGGCAGTATCAGTTTGTTAGCTGAAAGCTGCTTATGCACAGCGACTACAGCATTTAGCACCACAGGTGCAAAAACACATTCCAAACAGGATGTGAAAACTGACAGCTGTACTGTTCATGGGGAGATGTAAAAAATGGCAATGTTGCAAATCTGCAGTAAAAATATTTAAAAAACTGGTGAAGTCACGAGCGTGCATAGAAACTGTGCAACGAACACCCGTAATGTAATTAGTTTGGGGATTTTTTACAGCAGATTGTCAACACAGGCATTTTGGGACCTCCGATCATGAACAGTGTCACTGTGATTTTCTTTATCTGTCCCGAACAATGATTTCCCACAGCAGCCACGCATCTCTCCGCTGAAAGTGAGAAAACACATTTCGGCCATGTTGTGAAAAGTGACAGCTGTACTGTTCATAAGGAAGTGTGGAAAAATGCCACTGGTGAAAATCTGGACTGAAAATATTACAAAGTCATGAACTTACAAGGGTGCATGGAAACTGCGCAATGCTCACTCATAATACAGTCATTTTATGGACTTTTGTCGCCAAATTTTCAACATCGCCATTTTAAGACCTCTGCTCATGAACAGTGTAACTGTGATTTTCTTAATCTGTCCCAAACATTGCTTTCGCATGCCGACTGCACCATTGTGCGCTACATGTGCGGAAACACATTTTGGTGACATGTGAAAAATGGCAGCTGCACTGTTCATAAGAAAGTGTAATAAAATGGCAATGTTGAAAATCTGGAGTGGAAATATTGAAAATTCACAAACTTACGAGCATGCATAGGAACTGCGCAACACATGCTCGTAAAACAGTCATTTTTAGGAATTTTTTCACCAAATTTTCAACATAGCCATTTTAAGACCTCTGCTGATGAACAGTGTCACTGTGATTTTCTTAATGTCTCCCATACATTGATTTAGCACACCGACTGCACCATTGTGCGCTACATGGGCGGAAACATGTTTTGGGCAAGATGTTAAAAATGACAGCTATACTGCTCATAAGGAGGTGTGGTAAAATGGCAATGTTGAAAATCTGGAGTGAAAATATTGAAAATTCATGAACTTACGAGCGTGCGTAGGAACTGCGCAATGCACGCTCATAAAACAGTCATTTTTAGGAATTTTTCCACCAAATTTTCAAAATAGGCTTTGTGACAGCCCACCTTATGAACAGTCACAGTGTCATTTCATTACTCAGTCCTGAAAGGTGATTTCACACAGTGACTGCAAAATCACCCTTCAAGCCTGATTAATGCCGTGCCAGTGAGAGCATTCATGAGAAGGGGTCCCAAAAACTCCATGTTGAAAATTTGGTGCAAAACTTCCAAAAAATGCCTGAGATATGCAGCAAAGTTGAAAAAAAACCCTATCTATCCCATTATACAGCTTACCGGCATTTCCTCAGTTCACGGTCAGCTTTGAAGAGTGCAGAGCGTGTTCTCGGTCCACTGAAGATCGTTGCGCCTGAGTCCGGGAAGTAAGTATGGGGTGGGGGGGTGGGAGGCGGGTGCACAGTGGGTGGGTGCGGGTGGGCTGGGTGAGCTCCGAGGACGTTTTCTTGTTTACAGTTCTTTTTTTAAAGGAAGATGATGCGGACGTTGCCACCGCTGGGTGGGTCTCAGCGTGACAGCCAGAAAGCTGTTTGGGGGTTGAGCTGACGGGGATTGGGTACCTACGGCCAAATCGGATTTGTGCCACGCTGGTGTGGGCACCCAGCGAGGCATCTGGAACTCTGTTTGGGAGCGCAGCACAGCTGACGGGGATTGGGCACCCCTGTCGGCTATACAGTGTGTGTGGGGGCGAGCACAGTATGGCTGCAGACAGAGTAAGGGGAGCACGCATGAGTAGGTGATATCTTATCACTGCTCACTGAAGCGTAGCTCCCTCTTTCAACTGTATGCCACTGCATTTTCAACTGCTGTCATAGACAGCTCTAGCAGTGATTGGAGAACTGCGACCATGCCTGCAAACACACTGACTGAATTGGAAAACGCTGACACACCTCTGAAAAACTCAGATGATGGCACTATGTTTCCTGCACATGCGTGCAAGCAAACATAAAAAAGATTAAAACAGTGGCTTTTTACTCAAGCATGAATGTATCTGTGTTTGTGTTTGTTGTATAGCACTTGCACTTGATGTGGCTAGAGTTGTTAGCTCCAAATTACTGTGTTATTAATATGCATTGTATTGTTTTTTAGATATGACTTGCCACCTGTAAAAACAGGCAGTTTCTGCTCATCTGGTTTACAAGTATAAAAAATAAAAATTAAAATGAAAATGAAATAAAAAGTGGGGACTGGGTTTCTCACACAAATCACAGAAAAAACAGGTTTTCAGGGATTATTTTTTTCCTCTCTGTCTTTGAAGAATGGAAAAACTCAACCTTCCCCATGCAAGCACTAAAACATAAGAAGAGAAAAATAAATCTGAGCAGGGTCAAAAAATTCCCCTTGCCTGCACTCTGAGGACAAGTGCAATGTTAGCTTCCCCCCTTAAAGACAGATTTTTGAAAATCCCCACTTATTCTGAAAGGAGCTGTCTCTCAGTGTCCTAGTCATAAGTGCAATACCACTCCCAGCTATTGTAATTTATGGCATGACCTAGTAGTGCTTAGGAAAGGTAATCAAACACTCACAGCTCAGAGCAGGTGCTGTCAGAAAGAAGACTGGAGTAAAACTCAAAAGAAGTAGACTTATTTGGGCCCCCTGATGAAGTATTATGCCAAAGACAAAAAGCTCTGAGGTCTGTGTCACATTTCAAGCTGTTAGTATTCCAGTAAATCTACTTTGCAGTTACTGTTTGGCATGTACGCCTGTTTTATTTCTTGCATGTCAGTCCCAAAGTGTGGCTTTCTTTTGTGTTTTACTTAGAAAAGTTAATCTTCTCTGACAGACTCTGATTTGGGAGACCCTGATAATAAATAGCTGCTCTAGTGCACATAACTGATTGTACCTGGAGCGGATAGTACACTGTCTGATTGTTTAATTCTGGGTCAAAATTGGGATGATTCAGTGGTATATTTTAAATTACTAAAAACACAGATGAAAGTCAGACTTTAGCAAAATCCAAACCAATGCTGCTCAATTGCTCTTGAGTCATGACACCACTTAAAATAGTAAGTTCTTGTTAGATTATTTATGTTTCCATTAACCACTGCTTATTAACAAACATAAACTTAAATTGTGGTACAGTATATTTTCAATCCCACATTAGCAAGTTGTTCAAGTAAGATTATAAACCTGCTTAGGGTTCTGTGACTCAAAAAAAATTGCACTGATGGTTGAACTGGTCATACAGTAATTAGAAATGGTTGAGTTCAGCAAAAATGGAATAGATAGACCACAAAAAGATGAGCAGAATAGAATGGGAAATCAGACAGAACAATAAAATTTAATTTAATTTTTTATAAACTCTTTCTAAAGATATAGAATTACATTACTAAGTCATGACCTCAGCCAAGAGCAGGTCTTAGGTTATTGAAGAATGTCTCAAATTAATGGTCCTTGGCTTCTCATCAAGCACCAGCTTGCATTAATCTGACACTGAAATGCCCCATACCACAATCATTATTGTTGGAATACAGTTTCCAGCATCTAAACATAGATGTCAGTCATTTCCTATTTGTGAAACTAACAGTTACACAGAACTGATGTTTATGGAATCCAGACACTTAATAAAAGACTCAGAGTACCTGAACATACAGATTGTATCTTTATGCACAGGAAGTATTGCTTGGATCCACTGCCCTAAAAGGTGCATGGAATTACTTACCAAGTCATAGCATGGCACTCAGAAAATGAAACTGGTGGTTTGCCATGATGAAAACTGGTCAGTGCTGCTAACCAGCATATTAGCAGATGCAAAATAATTTGCATCTTCTAACATCTGGATTCTTGATCTGCATTACCATGCTCTTGCAGGGGACTCACACCCCTGCCACCAGCTTTGTATATGTTGCAAATGATAAATAGCACATTGAAGTGGCTGAGAACTCCCAGTTTTGTGGTGCCACCCATTGGAACACAGAAAGGATCCCAAAGTGTTTTAACATTTGTAGGAGACTTTTCAATGTATCAATCATCAATCAATCAATCAAATTTTATTTAATATAGCGTGCATTCTCATTTTGAATCAAGGCACTTTACAAGCAAGACAGAAACAGTTTAAAACAATATATCAACAATAAAACATTAAAACAAGAATACAATTGTCTAATAATACAACAACTAAAACTAGTTCTAGTCCAGTTGGAAGGACTGGCTAAATAAAAAATGATTGTAGCTCCTTCTTGAAAGATTCTACAGTGGCCAACTCTCTTACTGGATGAGGGAGAGAGTTCCAGAGAATTAGTGCCATATACAAAAAGGCCAAGCATCAGATGTTGCCACACAAACCCTCAGAACCTCTAAAAAACCCTTGTTAGCTGAGTGGATGGAATGAGCAAGGCAGTAGGGTCAAAGGAGATCTTGCAGGTAATGGGCCCCTGATCAGGTAGGGCTTTATAGGGCAGCAAGCCAAACTTGAAGGTGATCCGCCACCTAACAGGCAGCCAGTGCAAAGAATGCAACACAGTTGTAACATGACATGATCTTGGCAGACAAGTAAACAATCTGGCCGCAGCATTCTGCACTAGTTGCAGGTGTCGAAGATCAATCTCTGATAGCCCCAGGTAGAGGACATTGCAGTAATGAAGCCACAAGGTCACAAAAGCATGAACCAGTGATGGCAGATCACCTGGGGGTATGAGGTGTCTAATCCTGGCAATGTTAACCAGATGGTAAAAGGAGCTCTGAACCATGGCTGACACCTGAGACTTAAGTGTCAGACTGCAGTCCAGAACCTGACCAAGATTTCTCACCCCAATTGAAGCGAGCAACTGGGAATCCCCAAGCCTAAGCCTAGAGTCTTGACCAGATTGCCCGCTCACCCCCAGGTGACCAGGTTCCACCACTAGTACTCTCAGTCTTGTCTGGATTCAACCTCAGCCAGCTGGCCCTCATCCAGTCCTGGATCTCAGTGAGGTACTGAGTAAACACTGAAACCACTTCCTGCTGCTCAGGTGCAAAAGACAGGTACAGCTGAGTATCATCTGCATAGCAGTGAAAACTCAGCCTACACCATTTTCTAATGTCCCCTAGTGGTAGCATATACACCATGAACAACATGGAGGAAAGGATGGAGCCCTGCAGAACCCCACACAGGAGAGGGCAGAGATGCTGAGGAAAAAGTCCCCGACACCACTCGCTGTGTCCTCCCAGTAAGGAAAGATTGAAACCAGTTGAGGACTGTACCAGCCAGTCCACAACAGATCTGCAGCTGCTTCAACAATGTCCTATGTTCCACAGAGTTGAATTCTGCTGAGAGATCAAGAAGGATAAGGATGGAACACATTCCTCTATCCCTCAACACCAGGAGATCATTAAAGACCTACACCAAGGCAGTCTCAGTGCTGTGCCTCTTTCTGAAACCAACCTAAAGAGGATCATAGATGTTGTGAGCTGACAAATGGGTCTCCAGTTGAAGGGCACCCACTTTCTCAATAACCTTTCCCACAAAGGGAAGGTTAGAGTCTGGTCTGTAGTTAGCCAAGCAGTCTGGGTCCAGTGATGGTTTCTTTAGGAGTGGTCTGACAAGCACCTCCTTCAGGGGCCTAGGAAATACCCCTGTCACTAGATAACACTGGACTATCTTGGCTAAGATCAGGCCAATGATCTCAACACAGCCTACTAAAAGGTGCCTTGGGCCCAGGTGTAAACTACAGCATGTTGGTGTCAGCTCCTGGATGATCCTCACAACATCCATGACCACCACCTGGTTGAAGTCAAACCAGACAGACTGAAGGCCTGTGACCCTCGGCTTATCATCGCATGCCCCACTAGAGGGCACCAACTGGATTTCTGACCTAATGAAGGTGATCTTATCAGCAAAGAACAGAGCAAACTCATCACACCTATTTTGTGAAAAGACTCCACTGAACTGAAGACAGGCAGGTTTACAAAGCCTGTCAACAGTCCAGAAGAGCTGAGCTGGTCTGTTGGTTGCTGCAGCAATCTCCCAGAAAAGAACTCTGCAATCATATGGTAAATTGCTGATTGATAGCCCCTATAATGAGACATCAATATAAGCTCATCCTCCACAGATCAGGATCTCTGCCAGCATCACTCCAGTCTTCAACCCCTCATCTTCAAGTCCCTGAGAGTCCCATTGTACCAAAGGGATCCCTGGTGTGAAGTGAAGGGTCGAACATGGATAGGTGCGATTGAGTCAATGGCTTCTGTCACAACCCTGTTATAAGTCATAACCAGCTCCCCCAGCTCATCACAAGCACTCATCACACCTGATAGGTCCAGCACTGTCATCAGACCCTGTGTTGTCAAACTCCTTAAAGGGTGGTACTGGACCCTCTACATAGAGGAGGGTCTTTTTGGGGGTGTCAAATGAGAACCTTAAAATATGGTGGTCTGCCCAAATGACTGGTTCCACCATGAAATCTATGCTCTCTAGTCCCATTGAGAAGATGAGGTCCAGGGACTGGCCATGTACATGGGTTGCAGAGGTAACGTGTACATGTATCAAACCAGATCCATCTGCCAATATTTTCAAATCAGACTTCATTCTGACTGCATTATTAGAAAATCAATTAGATAGTCTAGCAGTTTGGAAAATAAATCCTTGAGCTGACATTCAGAAAAATGCTGCATGCCATTTTTTTATCCATGCACTATTTTTATGGTGCATACTTCATCTTTTTGATGCATGCTGCCATGAATTAGGGAAACTGCCAAGAAAGCTCAAGATCCTTTGAAAATAGGGTTTCAGAGTATTAGTGCAATTGGGCAGAAGTAGATGCAGGTGAGAAATGCATTTGCCTCTGCATGTGGCCCTTTTGAAAATTGCCTAGGGGTTTATGTTAGGAATACGTAATGACAGAGTAGGGATTATGTTATATTAATACTTCTCCTGATGGATTGTGCCTGAAGCCTCAGTCATCAGGAAGTGTGTTAACAAAACATAATCCCCCACACTGGATTGTCTTATTCCACTTACAGAATATTTTGTTTTAATGTTACATGAAACAGAGTGTTTTAAGTGCACTTTCTATGCATTACAAATTAAAGAGTTGGGTCTAGTGTTGTACTCCTTTGACTGCACTAGAACCTTTTTAAGAGTATGGCTATGGTTGATGACATCATCCTGCTTCCCAGTGCATGCTGTCAGTCACTGAGGACCTCAATTTGTTTCATGTTGGTTTGAAGAAAAGAAGCTCTTTAAGGTGTCAGCATGGCTCAGTTTGTAGAATATCTGCCTCTGGGCCAGAAAGTCATGGGTTTTAGTCCCACACTGAGATTAAGCTCATACCATTAACTCTGGTACACAAGCACAGTACTAGGGAGATGATATGCTGCTGGGGTATGCCATCCTTTAGATGAAACATTAAACTGAGGTTCTATTTGCCTTTTCTGGTGGTTGATAATGTTCATGATGACATTAAAAATCCCATGGCATGTATCAAAATGAGAAGGAAAATTTCCCCATGTCCTGGCCAGTCATCCCCTATTCATTAAAATACCACCTACATCTAAATCTGGTCCATAAACAGGCTGAAAACAGGCAGTAATGTCTTGCCCTCATTTTCCCAGTCAACAAAAAACTAAACAAATAAGATGGGTTGCCATAAGAGGCAGTCCCCATTGTTCCAGGCCATCTGACCCTGAAAAGAGACTGGAGGAACAATGGGGGGAAGGGAAAGGGTGGGGTCTTGGGAAGGAAAAGTAGGAGGGCAAAAGGAGGGGGCTAGTGAGGTCAGAGGAGGGGGACATCCCCATGAGGTAATGATAGTGTCAGAGGGTGGGTGAGGGTTAAGGACCAATAGGAAGGAGAGAAAGGCTAGGGAGGGGCAGAGCATAAAGGGGTTTAAGAAGGGAAACTCAGAGGGGCTCTGCCACTTTCTGCTAGGTTTTTTTGGGTAAGTAATATCAAGAACCTAGCACATCAGTCAGGAGTTCCGGGGAATAAGGTAAGAAAGGAGTATTTAGCATGTTAATCAAATCTTGAGAGGTCTATAGTAATTGCTGAAGCAATATATTTACATTATATGAATATATTTAGTGAGAATAAGGCAAGTAAGGAGAATTTTGCATTTTAATCAAAAGCTTAAGAGGTCTACAGTGATTGTTGAAGCAGATCAGGCAGGAGAAAGTGGCCATAGGGAGACAAGGAATGCAGGAAGACAAATCGAGGGACAAGGATCAGACAGGTGGAAAACAGCTTTAGTAATTTAAAAAAAAAATACAGGAGCAGAGAAAGCAAGAGGAGTCATGCGCATAGGTAGAAGGGGCCGAACAGGATGGGAGGCAGCAGCCTTTAAGGGCCTGCAGCAGCTTAAGGGATGGTTTTTGTGAGAAGGGGAGGACAGATTGGGCATTCCAAATGGTTTGGAACAGGACGGGCGGTAGTAAGCTGAGAGAGGAGAGATGGTTAGCTCTCACAAGGGTGAAGCAGGTTTTTTACAGCACCAAAAGAACAGAAGGAGTTGCCTAAATGAACCACGCAGCTTGGGAGATGAGAAGTAGAATGGAGCCATGAAGCGAGTAAAAAGCCGGATGGTGCACAGGGAGGGGTGAACAAATGAGGGGAGAGCCCAGCCTCGTGGGGCGAAATAGTTCTCTACAGCGTGGTGGGAGGTTTGTACAGGAGGAGGATTGGGTAGCGAGCATGAGGACGATTAAATTTAAAAACAGGACAAGCAGGAGTAAAGGAGGGCGCCGAGATAAGAGCCTGGTCGACAGTCTAGGAGACCATGTGGGAGCAGTAAAGAAGAGAGAACAAAGGACCGAGCAAGCACAAGAACATGACCGCTGGAAGCGAGAAAAGGACAGAGGCATGAGTGGATACAACACATGAGATTCAAGAGGAGAGTTTAAGGGTGGTTGTTTTAAAAAAAAATATATATATATATATATATATATATATTTTAAAATGCACAATAGCGATAAGGGAAGGGTGACAGTGGAAGTCTGAGAGCTCAGCCTGATGGAGTATCAGATGCTTTATATGTTGTACACAGGGGTACACAGGCATATAGGCCTTGAAGAGCCCCTGGAGGCCACAGATAACAAAGGAGTTGCCAAGAGCTCCATACAAAAAAAAAAATAATAATAAAACCCAGAAAACGAACAGTACTCTTCACAATGCTAAGAAGTATTGGGTCAATTAGAACACCACCCTCCGTAGCACATAACTAGCTGCCTGGGTTGGGGGCCAACCCCCCCAAGTGACAGCCATCTTGGATGGGGGTGGGGGGCAAAAAAAAAACTTAAAACACAGACATACATCTATATATATGCATTAATAGCGAGGATCCCTTGCCAGCATGGAATAAGGGCATAGGTATTGACAAGTTGATTGAATAGTCAGGGAAAACCCAGCGAAACAACTAACAATGTATATTTTGTTGTGAGCAGGAAAAGGAGACAGAATGAACACATGTGGATCCAGTTCAATGAAAGCAGATGCAATGAAAATGATTATGGAACTCGTAGACAGGGCCCACAAAGTCCTGGATACAGTGGAAGACACGGAAAGGGGGGAAGTGCCAGCGAAAAAGGAGAAGGTCAGAAAGAAGGGCAGAGTGGGGCAGGAGGAAAAGGCAAGGAAGCGGGGAACCCGGTGCCAAAACTCCCTAGAACAAGTTCTCCAGGGCAGCAACCAACAACCCATGCGATCCCCGACCCAGTACCTGCTTCCAATCTCTAGGGGCCAATTCCTGAACAGAAGCCCAACCCAAGGCAGGAGGTAAGGCCTCACCCGAGACTGGGACCAAGCATTCCCGCACTCAAACCTATCCAGCCAGAGATACCACAGCCAGGCGGATGGATGGCCAAACCCATGACTGGTAGTAACCGGCAGGCCCCAACATGCGGACCATGAGAGGGAGTGGAACCAGGAGACAAGTCAGCAAATGGACCACCAAAGGAACCCCATGGAGAATTAGGTACGGTGTTGACATTAGAGAATAGTATGAAGGAATATGTGGAGCAATTATTATTGGGTATGGGGGGAGATAGTATTAAGAAGTTACAAAAGGTACTGGCGGATTTGGAAGAAAAGAAGAAGGATGGAAAGCAGACAGATAGGGAAAAGGAAGGGATAGAGTAGAAAAAAGGGGGTGGGGGAGTACGGATGGGGATCATGTTCCATTAGCAATGAAAGAGAAAATCTGGAAAGGAGAATTTGTTGATATTTTGCCTTGGTAGACAAGAAAACAGCTGAACTGTATGAAGAAAAAGAGAGTTTCAGTAAAAAAGAATTAGCGGCAGCAGTAGTACTGGTCAAGAAGGGAGAAGATCAGAAAGGGCCCACATATAAAGGGAAATCCTGGGAGGCATGGACCCTGGGTTTCACATACTACTGCGCTATAGCACAAGAAAAAAAGCCAGAATTGGGCATTCCCTTGTTAGCTTACTCGTTGATTATAAGAAATGCGTATAAGATGATGGGAGGCACTAATTGGTTACAGTTTGACAAGAAGTTCAGGACTCGGATGGCTAATTATGGGGATGACTGTCGATGGGATTCTAGACACAATGACCTGTGGTGGGAAACCATGACAGTAGCAGGTGGGGCTGAAGGCGAGTGGCAGAAGGGAGGTGTGCGATATCAAAAATGCTGTTCGGGGTATAACAGGGCACACTGCTCCTTTCCACACTGCAGGTTCAGACATGCCTGTTCCAAATGTGGGGGGACTCACCCAGCCTTTCAATGTAGATCTTATGGACAAGCCAACTCCGGTGGAGGACAAGGAAACTACTCCTTTCGGGAAGGCCACAGAGGGACGTGGGGATACAGTACAGGAAGAGGAAGGGGATATACAGGTGGGAGAGGTTACCACCAAGAAGGAAAGTAAAAAAGTGTAGTTCCCACTAGCCAAAACCCCAATTAGAGGCAAAATAGTAGAACGATGGATGAAGGGGTACCCAAATGGAAAAAGGTTGGGTTGGAATTAATAGAAGGTTTTCAGAAAGGCTTTAGTTTACATTACCAAGGAGGGAGATTTGGAACATGGGCAAAAAATTTAATCTCGATTAAGGGGAGGGAAGCACTACTAAAAAAGAAGATTGGTAGTGAAAAAGAGTCAGGTAGGATAGAAAGCCCTTTCAGAAAGCCCCCTTTCCAACACCTGCCAGTATCTCTGTTGGGCCTAGTCCCTAAAAAGCAGGTAGGGGAATATCAGGTGATACACCACCTATCCTACCCTGAAAAAGAATCGGTCAATGATTACATTTCAGAGGAGGATAGTAGGGTGTCCTATGGGACATTAGAGGATGCAGTGGATATCATCAGGACAAGGCGCACCCCATGGCTGGCAAAGACAGACGTCAAGTCTGAATTCTGGCTATTGCCGGTCAGCAGGGAAGACTGGGAGTTGTTGGGTTTCCAGATCGAAGAGGAGTATTATTTGACAAAGCCATGCCAATGGGGTGTTCAGTGGCATGCTCCACCTTTGAAAAATTCAGCACATGGCTGCAGTGGGTATTCAAGGTCAGGTATGGGCATGACACGGTAGTCCATTTCCTGGATGATTATCTGTTTATAGGAGAGGGCGAAATAGGGGTACGGGTGATGCTGGAGGACTTTCAAGAGCTGTGTGGGGAGCTCAGAGTGCCATTAGCAGCAGAAAAAACAGAAGGCTCCAGCAGGTGCTTGGAATTCCTGGGTATAGAAGTGGACACAGAACAGGGGCTATTCCGCCTGCCAAGCCAAAAGGTAATTAAGCTAAGGAGAATGTTCTTAGAAATAGGGAAAAAGAAGTGGGTGCCCCTAATTACCAGCCAGCAATTAATTGTTCACTTGAATTTTGTGTGCAGGACAATAGGGCCAGGATGTGCATTTACACGACGTCTGGCTAGGGCCATGGTGGGGGGATCAAAGTCATATCATTGGGTCAGTCTAGGGAAAGAGATCAAGGAAGATCTAAAAGTGTGGGAACAATTCATAAAATTGCACAACGGGATAGCCATTTGGCAAGAGGAAAGGCTATACAACACGGATCTGGAACTTTACACAGATGCCTCTGGGGGATATGGGGTGGGAGCCTAATTCCGGGGAAAATGGGTAGCTGAACCATGGCCACAAGAGTGGATTAAGGGAGGGTTGACAAAAGATATCACTTTTTTAGAGATATTCCTGATCTGAGCGGTGATGAAAATGTGGGGAGCATGGTTACAGAACCAGTGGGTCACATTCTGGTGTGACAACAGGGCAGTCGTTGATGTGCTAAACAAAAGGGGGTCAAGGTCAGTTTTGGTGCTCTGCATCTTACATCAGCTAGTCCTACAGGGGCTGAAGCTTAACATGAGTTTCAGGGTAGGCACATTGCAGGGGAAAATAATTCTATTGCTGACAGCCTCTCCTGATTACAGATGGAGAGGTTTCGTGCACTAGCTCCCAACGCAGATCCGATGGGAGAGAAGATCCCAGAGGAGCTATGGGAGATTGGTTGGAAGGAGCAGCATATCTCTTTCGAAACTTATGGGCGGACAACACTCTAAAAGCTTACGAAAGCTCATGCAGAATTTTCCAAATTTTCAGAGACCACCACACCATGGAGATAAGTGGGGCAGTCACAGAAGAACAGGTAGGGAGATTTGTAGTGGCAAGTTGGGAGGAAGGAGTGGCCTGCACCACTGTGGGAGTGCATCTAGTGGCAATAGGATGGGTCTGCAGGATGACAGGTTGGGGAGAACCCTGAAATAGTATTCTAGTAAGAAGAATGATGATGGGGTGGCAGAGGATAAAAGGGAGGGAGAGGGATAGGAGATAGCCAATCTCAGAACACTTGCTAGAAAGGATATTGGCAAAATCGCTGGAAATTTGCTACACCTCGTACGAAGTAATGTTATTCAAAGCTTTGTTTACAGTGTTACACAAAGGAGCATTCCGAGTGTCAGAAATGGTGGGACTCATTATACCCTCTCCAGGAAAGGGTTTACAATCTGAAGACATACAATGGAAAAGGGAAGGGCTCACCCTCAAGATTTCAAGCTCAAAGCTGGACCAGATAGGAAGGGGCTGCAGAGTAAGTATCGAGCCCAATGAGAACCCGGACCTGTGCCCCTGCCAGCTTATGCAAGATTACCAAAGAATTAGGCCAAAACAGGGGGGTCTGTTTTTTATACACAAGAACGGGAAGGAGGGGAAAAGGGTGTCAAGCATCGGGGGTGTTGAAGTGGAGCATAAAGGAACTGGGAGAGAACCCAGACAGGTTCTCATCTCATTCTTTTCGGATTGGGGCAGCGTCAGAGGCGGCTGCACAGGGTAAGGGTAAAGAGGACATAAAAGCCATAGGGCGATGGTCTTGAGACTGCTACAAAAAATACATTAGAAATACAGTACATTAACCTTATTGCATTTTCCTTTCTCCCCTACAGGAAAGAATTGAAGGTATAAGGTACAGGGAAATGGGGGGAAGGGAATAAAAAAACAAGAACGACATTGACATTTTCTGTCCTCACTGTTTCTTATTGTGTGTTATAGATATACAAAAAAGGAAGGACATATGGATGGTGGGACACTCACACATTTATTGGGCGGAAAGGGAGGCAGCACAGAAGCAAGGTGGAAAGCAGCTGGGTTTTGACCACAGAGGAATAAGGATCCTGTGGAAAGGAATACAAGGAACGCAATGGGGGCAGCTCCTTCCCTTACTGCTAGAGATGAGGAAGAACAACAAGGACCCAGACCTCCTTATAATACACCTGGGCGAGAATGACTTAGGACATGGCCCGTAGTTAGATATTTTTAACAATATGCAGAGGGATGTCAAGGTCATGAGGAAATGGTGGCCAGGAATAACAATTATGTGTTCTGAAATGATACCACATAGGGTGTGGAGAAAAGCCAGACAACACAAGGCCATAGAAAAGGTGAGAAGGTGGATGAACAGTAGGGTGGGGAGGTTTATGATAGAAAATGGAGGAGCTACCATAAGGCATGAGGAAATAGAGGAGAGGATACCCAGGCTATATCGGGCGGATGGGGTGCACTTGTCCCAGATGGAAAATCACATATTTATCACTGAGCTAGGTAGTGGTAGAGCTCAGTGGTTGAAATAGTGGTTTTATTAGGGGGGAAGCTTGCCATCCAATGCAAGCTGGAGGCAAGCTAGTGGAAGGTAGGAAGAAAATATTTGATAAGAAAAATGGGGAAAAACAGGTATGGGGGTTAGGGGAGAAACGTAAGCGGGGAACAAAAACCGGAAAAAGGTGAATGGTATGGACACCCTGGTAAGTGGACAAGAAAGGGGGAAAGGAATGGAGCAGGACCCCCTTCGGTTTTGACACTTGGGGAGAAAAACAAAAGAAATCAAAACTTAAAATGGAAGAGGATTTGAATAAAAATGTGGACATAAGAAAGAAGTAAAAAGGAACTCAGTACTGTATAAGTGTATATAGTTATGCTTTATGTGTGGAATAATGAAAGGTTTTGCCGACTGAGCAGCCAAACCTACAATACTGAGTGTGTGTCTCTTTTGTGGGGGAATGAGATCTGGAACAAATCATTGATGTTGTACACATATCATTGTTGTTGATGGCACTGTTCCACGAGTCTGTCTTTGTTTTTTTTTTTCATGAATTTTTGTTTTTGTTAGGGTTTGCAGTTCATAACTTTTGTAGGTACTGTACATCTTCAGAAAGAGGCCCTGGCTTGTATTCAGAATGTTGTTCTTCAGCTGTAGCTTTTAACTGAGGTGGCCTTTAAATAAGGGTGGCCTTTATTCACTGACATGCCATGATAAAAATCTACCAGTATTCTATGGTTACACTTCTACCCTTTCTAAGACTTACCAGTGTTTGCTTGCACTCAAGTATGTAGAGTGACTGGCACAGGCCCTGGTATTAGTGCATGCACATGAGAGGACATCATTGCACACAAAGCAACCATTCTGCTGCTGGACAAGCAAGCAGCTGAATCCTAGCCCAATCAGTCACTGCTAAACATTGAAGACTATGTGCCAAGCTGTTTTGAAGGAGAACTGAAAAGCAATGAAGAGCTTGACTGAAATATGAAGTTTGCCTTTTTTTTATTTCTGTTAATTTTATTCTGCAGTCAAATGAGCTCCAATTAGTCTGAAGTGTGCTGTTTTTCATGTCACCATAACTGGGTTATATTCAATAAAATCAAAGTGAAAGTAAAGTGGACTGGTGATTTCTTACAGTGGGTGTTTTTTTTTATTTAATCAATTCAGTTGACTGGCTTATTAATTGTAATTGATAGGGCCTCTAAACAAGAGTGGCCTCCTTAAATGATATACAGTACTTTGGATTAATTTTTTTCTTTGTCATGTTTGGAGAAAACCACTGGCATATTGCATTGCTCAAAGCTGTTTTAGGTATTTGTTTTCTTTGTTCTTTGGGTTTTTGGAAAAGGGGTTCTTTGTTCTTTTGGGGAAGTGAGTTATTTGTTCTTTAGGTGGAGGAGGGTGCCTCTAACTTTCAAGTGTGTTTCTTGGTATGTGGATATGCAGTGTTTAATTTTTGTGGACATTTTGGATTAATTTCTGTTTTGTGCGGGAAAGGGACAAATCTTTGTTCTTTAGGTTGGGGTATTAGTTGCATGCATATGGATTTGAAATGTGGTTTTATTTTGTTTGCATAATGATTTTTTCCCATGAAAAGATTACATTTTCCATTAACATATCTGTAGCTGGCCTTCAGCTATTTTAAGTCCAATCTGTAAATGGATTTTATGGCTTGCATTTGGATAATACTATTTTACACCAAATATATGGGCCTTTTATTCAATATTGACAGATTTCAGCTCAGAAATAGTATCTTTTCCGACATGCTGCAAAACTCTGCCAACAACAACATACATTAGAACTACAAGGAATTACAACTTAGATCATGCTGCTCCAGTCTCACTAGTTACAACTCCAACATACTGAGGATTCATTAAAAATAAAAGTAAGCAATTGCAGTAACTCATCACTTAGAAACACTAAACTTCTTAATGACACAAAATCAAATTGTTTAAGAAGGTTCAGAAATCCACAGCTGACTCTCAATTAGTGACTTAAAATCTTTGAAGGATGCCTGTCATTAATTATGCTATTGACTAGAAAATCAGGAGTATTATAAAGAAAAACTTCAGAAAATGATATAGGATTTATTTAATAATCTTGTTATTCTATTCCTCAGGATACGTTTCTTTGGATGCAGTACCTCATTTAAAAGAGGATATTGGGGGACAGATGCTGCATCAGTTACACAAGGTATGACCACAACAGGAAGGTCTTGTCAAACTAATCTGATTTGATTGGGTGACATGGGTAGTAGATCAGGGAGGGCCGGTGGACATTGCCTACCTAGATTTTAGCAAGGCATTTGACACAGTCCCACACAAGAGCTTAGTAAACAAGTTGGGGATTCTGGGAGTGGGTCACAAGGTGGTAAACTGGGTCAGAAGTTGGCTTAGCAAAGGGACACAGAGGGTGGTGGAAAATGGAGTTCAATCTGAAGAAAGGGGAGTAACCAGCGGTGTGCCACAGGGTTCAGAACTGGGGCCTGTCCTCTTTAATGTCTTTATTAGTGATATTGTGGAGGGACTTTAAGGAAAGGTGTGCCTCTTTGCGGATGACACCAAGATCTGCAATAGGGTTGACACTCTTGGGGGGGGCATGTGGAGAAGGTGAAGAGAGACTTAGCCAAGTTGGAGGAGTGGTCACGGGAGTGGCAGCTCAGATTCAATGACAAGAAGTGCAAAATCATATACTTTGGGAACAAAATCCTGGGGGAGGAATACACAATGGGGGGTACTAATAACAACTGAACTGGAAATGGACCTGGGGGTAGTCATAACAGATGATCTAAAAGTTGCCAAACAATGTGAGAAGGCAGTGAGGAATGTCAAGGGGATGCTGGGGTGCATAGGGAGAGGTATCACTATTAGAAAACAGGAGGCGGTGATGCCACTATACAGGCAGTTGGTGATGCCTCATCTGGAGTACTGCATGCAGTTCTGGAGAACTCATCTCTTAAAGGACATTGACAGGGTGGAGGCAGTCCAGAGATTGGCAATGAAAATGGTGCAGGACTACACCAGAAACCATGTGAGGAGAGATTGAGGGGGCTCAATATGTATACACTGGAGGAAAAGAGGGAGAGAGGGGATATGATAAAGACATTCAAATACCTCAAAGGGATCAATAGAGTTCAAGAGGGCAGCATCTTTCAGAAAAGAAGATGTGCAAGAACGAGGGGTCACAATAGGAGGCTGGAGGGGGAAGACTCAGGGGCAACATGAGGAAGTAATTTTTCACAGAAAGCATGGTGGTTGCATGGAAGAGCCTACCTGAGGAAGTTGTAGGGGCAACAACAGTAGGCAAATTCAAGAATGTATGGGACAGGCAGAAGGCAACATTAAGACGGGAAGGAAGAGGTAGGTGGCAGATCAGTTGGGATCTGGAGTTTATATAGTAGGTAAGGCAATGAACAGACTAGGTGAGCCGGGGGGTCCTTCTCTGTCATCAAATTCTATGTTTCACATTGCACATACAGCATGCATTACAATTTGAGTAGAGTATTAGACAATGCAATCATTGTTGTTGCTCTGGTAGCATTACACTATTGGTATAGTATACACATGTTGATAACCCAGTAGGAACATTTGATAATTAGATTAATTGGGCCAGGTAGGAGATGCAGGGCAGGATTTTGAAACCAGATCCATCCCTCAATATGTTCAAAGCAGACACATGTCATCACTGCTACACTCTATATTAGATGGTCTAGCAGTCTGGGTGCAAAATGTGGAGCTTGCATCATAAAACTGAGAATTGCATGATTTTTATGATGCATGCACCATTTTTTATGCATATAGGATTGTTTTTGACACATGTTGATGCACACTGTGAAAAGTGTCACACAAACATGGGACCCTTTTAAAATAGGGCCACCAAGTTTTTCAGATGCAGTCTACATCTGCCCTTTTAGGAAATCCCAACACACACACACATTGTGTTTTGTTGGTTTAAAAAGAAAGTACAAGAAGTGAATGATTCAACTGAGGGGTTTTATAAAGTACTAGATCACATTCAGGTAAACCAGAAAGTGTTAAACAGTACACAGGTCTCAAACTGCTACAACAGCCTGAAGTCATGATACAGGATTCCCAGGTTTTCGAAGATTTTTTATGTTGGTATCTATTTGTGCAATTTTAATTTTTTGTGGTATTCTAGGAGTACTAGTGTTCAGAAGCCAGACAGAGTTGTATCATGCCAATGCAAATGTTTACTGTGCCTCTATCTGCATCTTTCTATCCATGCAACCATGCCTCTATTTTCAAAAGATGCACCCATTTGCATAACATAATCATGGTTTGCGGTACAAAAATGGCATAAATTCAATTTGAATCAATTTTGTTCCACAATTACAAAAATGTTTTACCCAAAATGTGGATCCAGTTAGACCATCTACCATATGGTTTAACAGACTGGATGCATCACGCAGTTTTGTTTTAAAAATTGTGGTGGATGGATCTCCGACATTTTTTTTTTATCTTGCCCAATATATCTAAGGGCATAGGTCCATATTACTGGCATAAGGTTACCTGTTAGGTAGGAAGGTACACTATTTGTTTATCTAAGTTTAATTTACAGTTATGTTTAGCCATTGTAGACTGAAATATAATGTAGAACAGAGTAGGGTATTCTAGCAGGACACCATAATACAAACCTACATAGTGTATGCATCTTTGTATAGCTGGTTGGGAAGCCTGTTGCCTGCTAGCATAGAAATAGTGGGCCTGACTCACAAAGAATGATGCAGGACTTACGCCCAGCCCTGCATCATATGCAATGTTTGGCACAACTATGCCAAAGCACTTTGGTGCAATGCAGTCCGATTCAAGAAGGGCTGGTGCATTTACAACCTTTTTTTAATATTTTATGGCAGCTTGCACCAAAGGTTTGATGCAAGCCCCATAAAACGGATCCCCCTTGGATGCAAAGATAGACCGGGGGTGGGGGGGGGGGGGCAGTGGTCTAACTTGCTGCATCTGGTGTACCCAATCCAGAATTGTGATTGATGTTGAATGTCTGCTGCAAGCCTCCTGCACTGTATTTTCAGTGCACCACAAACTTGCAGCAGATGCATCCCATTCATGAATCGGGCTCAGTGTCTTTACTGAAGTATAAGCTAGACTGTCTGTTAAACTATCTGTTTTATAATTCCATGGGGAAGGCAGGCTTTGGATGCATAGATCACTGCAAATTTGGTATTCACCTTTCTGTCGATATCTCTGCATATTTATCACTTTTCAGGCTATGGTCCAGGAAAAGTTCCAAGTAATTTGAACCATTCAGCTTGCCAGAATGGACTCCTGAGAACAGAAAAAAGGATCCATCATGAGATATACTTAAAATACATGGACAGCTGGATATCATGACATAAGTGTACTGTACATACTGTAGAAACTATTGTGAAGAACAAACAGGCTAAGCCCTCTGACTTTCACAAATACAATTAGCTTTTTATCACAAATAATACAAATGTTTGTGGAACAAAAGCAAGGGAGGGAAGGAATTGAGTTTTATATAGTGTCTTTCATACACATTGTATCTAAATTATGTAAATAATGTATGCACATTACAAGCCACAAACAGTTGTGTCAGCAACTAGGTAAGCATAGGGAAGGAAGCTATGAAAAAGACAACAAGTAGTCAAGGAAAACTCATGAAACTTAAGGTGAGAAAGAGACAAGCAGAGAAACAGAAGGAAGGATTTTCAAATGCTTATGAATGCCACAAGAGCCAGAAGCACTGTATATACAGCGCACTGAGCTTGTAACATTCACCTGCCAGCAATCAGGATATTCTAACCCATGCACCATTTGCCCCAAGTAAGACCAACATTTTGTGGTCTAGCTTGCTGCAATCCTGAGGACCTTTTTTACCAAGCTTGCGCCGTAAATTGTGAAAACTGTCGCAAGATTGAAAAATCAAACTCAGCTGCATTGAAGGGGTTTGGTGCACCACCAGAACCTAAGTGTCATGATTCAGGGTTGGATGAAAGCCCTGCACCGTGCTTTGAAAATCCTGCTTGGACAGAGTGAGAGAGATGAAGTCAAGCAGAGAGGTAAAAGGGAAATTGAACATTGTTTTTGTTTTTTTACATTTCCTAATAAAAATGGGAAAATACTGCAGGTATGTATGAGAATTTTTAATGCCCCCAATATTTTGGGTCATGTTTAATTTGAAATAATCTTATATTTTTCTAGTTAGAGTCTCTTGTTAATTCTGCCTTTTTTCAGTCCAGCTTTTATTTATTTATGTTTTTGCAAGTGTTTCTCCTCCTCCATCTGTGGGGCACATGTCTCAGCCTGATCCCCAGCCCCTCCAGGTCAGTTCTCATGAGTTCCCCTCTCATGGCAGAGCTGAGGATGGAGGGTTGTCCTCCCCCCAGTACATCAGATCCAAGTTTGACCAAGTCACAGTGATGGCTGGGCTGAGCTTCATGAAGCCACAAGAGCATCCATTCTGCCCCTGGTTTTCTCCCATCCCATCCCTCCTGCAGAGTGTAGGACTCAAGCATGGATCAATGCCCATCCAACATATCCCTGCAGGTCCCTCCCATACTTTGCAATCCTAACTTTTCTAAACCCAGGTCTCCACCAAGGGCAAGACAACAAGCCACCCCATCTCAGGGAGAGGAGAGCAGTTCCTCAGATGCTCAGTCCTCTCCCTCCCTGGTCAAGCCTGGTGACTTGAGTTCATTCCGAAACTTGGGTCACTTTGCAGTGCCTCAGCCCTCCATGACACTTGGTAAGACCCAAGCATTTATTTTTTTTCAAGTTAAAGATTTTATTATTATTTAAAAGTGACACACACACATATACACAGCAGTACATAAATTTATCTGGAAAGCACCGCAACATTTGGTATATCCCGAAATCAGCATTAACATAAAGAAATCTAGTACAGCAATACTTGTTGAGAGGACAAATATGTATAATACTGTATCCAAGCTTAACAAAAACATGCAACAAGGATTTAGAGGGATAAAGCTGGGTTCCCTCTTCACAAAAAGTAGGGGAAATCTGAGTACTAATCTGAGTCCATCATATGTTATCATAAAGGGGCCTGAAAACTGACCCTAGGGTAAAGAAATAAAGTGCGTCCTTAATTTGTGCATGCACCAATATCAACTACATACAGCAAAAAAAAAGAAAGAAAAAAAATGACAATCCATCAAAAAGGGGGACCTGCCCTTATGAAAGCAGAATGCCAGGTCCCTGGGAAGAGCAGGGAAAGCACAATCCAAGAAGAGAGAGAAATATTATAATGTAATCTTGGGATGAGTCTCATGACAAAATTCAGACTCCAAGTAGGGCTGCCAACATTTCTCAAAATGAGCAGCTAAGCCCCCAAGAAAACTAGACATTCTTTCATAAGTGGCCCTCTGGGCCAAGGCCAGGAGGAACTCTTGAAAGGTAGGTGTTTCAAGGGTTCTCCATCTCATCAAAATGAGTCTCTTTGCAACAGCCACCACTGCTGTAGCCCATTGGGCCCCAGCACTGTATTTTGGTGTAGTAGGTCATCTGCACCCCGAAAGAAGAAGAGAGGGATCAGGGTCCACCCTGCGGAATATCTGTTGACACATATCTTGAATTGCTGCCCATAGGGACCGAAGGTTGTGGCAGTCCCAGAGTACATGAAACAAATGGGCCCCCTGGTTACTACACCTCCAGCACGTAACAGTAGAGAGATGTTCCATATTCTTTATATTGGCTGGATCCCAGTACCATCTATGAAGGGTCTTATTCATAATGAGTCAGGTGTATCCATCCTGGCAAGCAGTATGGATCCTAGCCTACCCATTTTTTCCAGTATTGCTCTGAGATTTGAGTCTGCAGATCCTTCTCCCACTTTGATCTGGCAGATTGGGTAGGATATAAAGAAGCATCCCACAGAGCAGTGTAAATCCCACTGGCTCTATTCCTATTGCACTTCCCCCATAAACCTATAGGGTGTTGACTCAGATATACCCCTATGTGGGGGGCATTGGGTAAGTGAGAAATGGCATCCCTAATTTGGAGATACCTCCAAAAGTGGGTGGCCGGAAGATGATATCTGGCTTTCAGAGCCTCAAAAGTATATAATGTGTTATAACCATGGAGTAACAAATCCTTTCTCAGGAAAATGCCTTGAGCTACCCAAATTCTCCTGAGGATTATGCTTTTCCCTATCCTCAGTGCATGGTTGTTCCAAAGGGGCATATATTTCCAAGGTGTGGGGTCTTTTCCTAGGAGGGTATAGGATTTCTTCCAGTAACTGATCGATACCTGAATAAAGGGAGAGAGGCCTGAGGTAGTTTTTTCTTGTCATGCAAAACCACTGTCGGGGAGGGAGCCTGCACTAGAGATGTTTCTAAAGGGAGCCAGGACAGAGAGGCCTGACCTATTGGGGAGAACCATTGGATAGTCTGAGCTGAAACATATGCCATATGATAGCCTTCTAGCCATGGAAGCCCCCAGCCTCCCCTACTCCAATGCTGTCATAATTTAAGCTTGCTGAATCTGGGACATTCCCCTTCCCAAAGAAAATTACCCATCAAAGCCTCCAATTTCTGAAATCATTTTTATGGGATCGACACAGGAAGATGAGCTAACAGATATAGCATTTTGGGAACACCCATCATCTTGATGGAATCTATTTTGCCTGCTAATTACAGCTTCAGGGCCTTCCATCTCTCCATGTCCTGTCTAAGAAAATCTAGTAGAATATTAAAATTGACTGAGAGCATTTTAGTCACGTCTAAGTGCAGAATAATGGCAAGATATTTAATGCCATTAGGAGACCATTTCAGTTCTAAGACACTAAAGACTTCTCCAGAGGACACGGAGTTCAGTGGAAGAACCTCAGTTTTTGACTGGTTCAGTTTGAGACCTGACACCTTAGTAAAATCAGCCAAAATGTTAAATATATCCTGGATCACTTGGGAAGTGTACTCCGTACTGATGAGGAGATCATCCACATACAGGAACGTTTTGAAGTTAGTGTCCCCCTACCTGTATGCCAGAAATCAAGTGAGATTCCCAGAGCGCAATGGTCAATGGTTCTATAACTAGGAAAAATAAAAGGGGGGAAGGGGACAGCCCTGTCTCGTACCCTTCTGCAATTGGAAAGGTGAAGACAAGGTACCATTTGTCAGGACAGAGGCCATTGGGGAAGCATATAATAATTTTATCCAAGAGATAAAACTCAGTCCCAAACCCATTGTAGACAAGGTGTTAAACAGAAAGGGCCATTCGGCCAAATCAAAGGCCTTTTCAAAATCTATGGCTAGGGCTACAGAGGTTTTTTGTTTTTGTTTTTATAATTTAAAGTTTATTCATACATTTTCCACCATGAAAGGCAGCATACAGAGAAACTGATAGAGACTCATTGATACATAGTGAAAGGGTGCTGCCCACCCCCCTAACCTCCCGTTACTGCAGTAACCCATCTCAATACCCATGGATGCTGAGCATCTAACCAAAAACCATGCAGGAGCAATAACCTTAGTGTAGGTTTAGTTTGGAACCAGAGAGTTTAGTGAGTGAAGGGGATCCCAAATTCTAGTATAAGCTGCCAGACTATTGTGAAGACTGGCTATTGCTTTTTCCGTGAGCAAGTTGGATAATACTTCTCTTACTCACTCCTGGAGAGAAGGGGAGGACCTGTCTTTCCAGTGACGAAGAATTATTTTCTTAGCTGACAGCGCAACCATGGAAATATGAAATTTGCATACCCTGACTCTAATAGAGGACAGGTCCCCTAACACACATATCTCAGGAGTAAAATATTCTTGGAGGCCCAACAGGGGGTCTAAAGAAGTTTGGATTGAAACCCATAAGGTGGAAATCTTTGGACAAGACCAAAGCATGTGAAGAAGTGTGCCCTCATCCTGAGAACATTTATTGCACTTATTTGAGTCTAGGTAACCCCACCTGTGAAGTTTGGCCGGGGAATAATATAAGTTGTGCAATACGTGGTATTGCATGAGACACGGTCTATCTTGAGAAATTAATTTATGACCTGACTTCCAGAGAGAGTGCCAATCCAACTGAAGGTGAGGGAAAAAAATTACTCCAAAATTTTGATGGACCAAATGGACCTCCGAACTTTTTATGAAACAGAACCTGATATAGTTTAGAAATTGCACCAGGAGAGCCAGAAAGTGGGGATACCTTGGGTATCAGAGAAGGGATATACTGAGAAGGAGGGGTGCTACCCAGGGTGATTATGAGTAAGTGTTTCAATTGCAGGACTTTAAAATAGGAAGAAGGTGGGATGAGAAATTTCCTAACCATCTCTTCCACTGATAACCAATGCCCCCCACCATCAGTAAAAGCCAGGAGCTTCCTCTCTCCCAGTTGAGGCAACCAAAGATGGGAAATTTGACTCTTGCTAATAGTAAATGATGGAGAGTTCCAGATAGATTGGGCCAGGTCCTGATGGAGGGAATACTGTAAAAAGGAACATATCTGTGAGTAGACCTTTAAGGAGGTCATTATCATGGAACACTCTACAGACCACTTACTTGGGATAACCTAAGGAAAAATAACGTGAGAGGATCCAGATTTTTGTCATTGATTGCATCCAATTCTATTTTAAGCCAAATAGGTTGCACTTCTTCTGGGCCAGGAGATACCCATCTCGAACATTTCGCAAGATGACTAGCCCAATGATATATAGCCAGATGGGAGATTCGCAGCCCTCCCTCCAGTTTGGGGCTGCCAGCTTATGATAAGCCAAACGGGGATACCTGTCGGCCCAGATGAATCTAGTGAAGACACCATGTACCTTTTTGAACCAGAGTAAAGGAATAAAGGTGTTGAGAAGGGACAACGGGGTAGAAAATCCTAGGAAATATATTCATCTTAATTATGTTGATCCGGCCCCATAGAGAAATAGGAAGCTTAGACCACCTCTCAAGGTCATGCGTAATCCCCTGCAGTAGGAAATCCAAATTCTCCTTAAACCATGCTAGGGGGTTATGCGAAAGTTTGATACCCAGATATCTGAATGACCTGGATGTCCAACATAGACCAAAAGGGCTAATATCACTTTTGAAGACTTTGAGATTTAATGGAAAAAATAGGGACTTACTGGCATTCAATTTGTAATTGGACAGACCACTAAACCTTGCTACTTCCCTTAGTAAGGCCAGGACAGAGGATACTGAGTGGGACAGATGTATTAACAGGTCATCTGCATATGCAGTGACTTCGACTTCGTGCCACCCAGTTCTCACCCCCTTGTATGGAATCATTATTGAGAATATTTTGAATAAGAGGTTCCAGATATAAGTTAAATGATAGAGGGGAAAAGGGGCACCCCTGCCTCGTACCCAAGTGGAGCGAGAAAGGATGGGAAAAGGCCCCATTCGTGGAAATTCTTGCCGAGGGATTTTTATAAAGGGCGGCGATCCAGGAGATAAACAGAGAGGGGAAGTTGAAGGCCTCCAGAGTGTGGAACAAAAAATTCCAGTTCACACAGTCGAATGCCTTCTCGGCATCCAGGGAAACCAAGCCCGCAGGGAACTCTGCATGCCTGGTAGCTGAGAAGACATGCGACAAGGTGTGTAGATCATTGGAAGATGAGCACCCTTTCATAAATCCAACCTGATTTGTACCTATTAACCCAGGAAGAACCACTGCCAGTCTATTAGCCAGAATTTTAGAAAGGATTTTAATATCCTGGTTTAAAAGCGAGATAGGTCTGTAACTTTGAACCAATTCTTTATCAGGTTTAGGAAGCAGGACAATCAGGGCCTCATAGAGATGCAGATCTGTCTCCGCCCCAGATAGGATTTGCTGAAATAAGTGACCAAGTATTGGTAAGAGGAGGTCTCGAAAGATCTTATAAAATAAAGCAGAAAATCCATCTGGACCAGGGACCTTGTCAGCTGGCAGTTCACTAATAACCTTAGCAATTTCCTCCTGGGAAATAGGGACAACCAGGGCATCTCTACACCGACCAGCGAGAGGGGGCAAGTGAGAGTCCCTTAAATAACCCTCTATGTCTTCAGGATGGGGGGGGTGCTCCATGTTGTTATTCAAATTAGTATAATAAGCAGCAAATTCTTGAGCTATCTCAGTGGGAGACACCTTAAGAGTTCCATCTGCCACTGACCTGATGGGAGAGATGAATCTCATTGATTCCTGCTGTATAATACGCAATGCCAGTAAGCATCCCGCTTTCTCCCCCTGATCAGTGTAGTTAGCCCTGGTACGAATAATGGCTAGTTCTGCTTTCTCTTGAAGTAGCCCCAAGTATTTATCCTTTAACTCCAAGAGTTTCTGTGTATCCTCATCTAGAGGACTGGCCAGAAGGTTAACTTCCAGGGATCTGATTTAGGTTAATAAGGATTTCAGTTCCTTCTCCCGCACTCTTTTCCTACCAACCACCATGCTAATAAGTATCCCTCTCATGAAGGCTTTGAAGGCCCCCCACAGGATATCAGGCTTTGCACTATCTAAAAGGTTTAATGAAAAAAAGGATTATATTTGTTCCCTTATAAGTTTGCAACATTTAAGATCTTTAAGGAGCTGGTCATTGAGTTTCCATCTAGTTTCCCTATTGGGTGAGTTAAGCAGTACCAAATTGCATACTACTAGTGAGTGATCGAAGATTGGGCCAGGTTGAATCGAGGAGGTCTTCACCCCGGGCAGGAGGCACTGAGAAATGAGTAAGTAGTCAATGCGGGACTGCGAGCCATGTGCCATAGACCTAAAGGTAAACTCCCTAGAATCCGGGTGTAAAACACGCCAGGCATCGCAGAGCCCACATTGGTCTAGTAAATCCTTGAATGCCTTCTGTCCGGGGGTAGCCCCTCTGGGGCCATTGCCCAGTCTGTCTAAGTAAGGGTCAAGTACTTGATTGAAATCTCCCCCTAAAGTAATTTTAATGGGAAGCATTGGGAGAATGATAGATATAAGCCTCATAAAGAATCCAGGATCGTCCAGATTAGGGCCATAAACACAGCCCAATAATATTGGGACAGACCAAAGGGTACCTTTAACCAGGATAAACCTACCCTCGGTGTCATTAATAACTTGTGTGGAAACAAATGGAATACTCCTGTTAATCATGAGCATGACCCCGCAACTATTTGTGGTGCCCTGGGCACTATAAATCGATCCCAACTGTTGCCTCCTTAATTGCAAAGCTTCTGCTTCTAATAAATGGGTTTCTTGCAAAAAAAGTTATCTGTGAACTGAACAAACTTAAATGTTTGAGAACCTGATATTGCTTGTGTTGCTTTCTGATCCCCTTAACATTCCAAGTTGCAAATGTTTTCTCATTAGCCATCTAGGAAAAATAGTTGAGTTAAAATAATTACACTCAGCACATGGGATGTATATCCCCTGTAGACATATCCCCAGGGTTACTGCAGTAACACCCACCCTCCTCCCTAGCCACCCCAAAAATAGAAACCACCCATCCCCTCTATCCCCCACCCTCTAACCATGCCCCAAACCCCACCCACACTCCCCCACCAAACTGTCACAAGCAACGTTCAGCACAGTACTGGTTCTAATCCTTTGCTCCCACCCCCTGATAATGAACCCAGATAGTTAGCACTGTTGCACTCAAATCACAGTCTGCAGAAGCCAAACACTGCCAGTTATACCCCAAACAAGAGAGAACGGTCCTGGGCCTTCACCTCGATCCAACCGGAACATGGATACAAGGGAACTTATTTTAGAGGGACCATAGGGAGACCACTACACCACCCAGTGTTCGCAGTAACCAGGACTGAGACGAGAAGCACAGGTCGAACCACCTATAGCCAAAACCAGATCAGAAACCCCCAAAGGGAGAGATAACTCAGCTCGTATTGAGAGCGGGAATAGAGATAAGAGAAACTGGGATCACTCCACTGGAGGGGAAGGCATAATAAATGCCTCTACCCACAACGACCCAACATCCAATGCACAGGTCCTCCTTGCAAAATTGAGAGCATCATGCACCAGCCAAATAGCAGAACCCTGCTAAATCCTCCTCGAGTAGTGCTTCCTCGCAAGTCCCCAAAGGTTGGAACGCCCTCTAGCGGCCAGTTCCCTGACCTGTCTAAATGAGAGTCTGGACTGGAGAAAGCCCAGGACCATCCTAGTACCAATCCAAGCAAGGAAAAATGAGAAACTAGCCCACAACCAATCAAACTAGACTCTTTCTGCCCCCAACAAGAGTAACTGCCAAAACTTGACACACAAATCCCCCCCCCCGAGAAGGCCTCAAACCCAAGTGTCCACTGCTTCAGACCAGCATGGGCCCATTATGAAATGGAAAGAAAAGAAAAGTCGAGGCAGCCCGCAATGATCCCCCCAGTCCAAAGCTGTAGATGCAATTTCCCAAGTCTTCACCCTTAGAAGATTTCCCTAAGGGGGAAAATGAAAGTTCAATCTCTCGACTCTGTGTAGTACTCCATACTGCACCACAACCATTCAAGAGTCCTTAAAGAGATCTGGCAAAGTGGATTTAAGGCTCATCAAAGCCTCTTCAGGGTCTTCGTAGCTTTTCCAGGATCCATTAGTTGAGATCTGTAGTCTGACCAGGTAACCCATCCTGAACTTCAAACCTGCTGCGATTAGCTTAGAGACAATAGGGTGGAACGCTTTGCATTTCAAGCGAACCGAGATGGGCAAATCTTGTGAGATTCTCAACTTTATATTTTCCCAGCGAACCTCTTGCAAAGCTCGCACTTTTTGCAGAAAATGCTGTCTCTCCAAGTAGTTCAAAAACCGGCACACAATAGGGCGGGGAGGATCCTCCGGGATGGTTTAGTCAGAAAGCCCTGTGGGGCTCGTTTATAAGGTAGCTCGGGCTGAATGGAGATGGGCAGCCACCTTACCAACCAGCTTCTGAACAAATGCCACAACATATTGGCCTTCCTCTCCCTCCGGTAATCCGAGGATCACTACGTTATTTCTTTGGCTCCAACCCTCTAGATCCTTGAGCTTAGCTTCAAAATGAGACAATTTCTGTTGCATCGAGACCAGATCAGGGTCGAGACTACTAAACCTTTTCTCAATAGAAGCAATTCGAGTTGCATTGTCAGACACAGATAGCAAGAGATCATCTAGCTTTCTAGATAGCAATTTCAAATCCATTGCCATATCCATCATTTCTGCTCGAAAGGGTTTAAACTCCTCAAGGAATCTGGAAAGCGTTAAAGGCTCCTGATCACCAATTTGGCTCAGAGGATCAGGCCCAGAACCACCCGAGGCCCTGGATTTCTTAGGAGCCTTCTCAGGAGTTGCTGGAGGGGTATGCTTTTGTGGGGCTTTCTTCATGTAAGGCTCCATCCACCCGAGATATAGCCAGACCAGAGTGCCACAGCTATTACACAATGTTGAATCTCAAAAACAAGAGAAAATAGTGGATTAGAATGTCAGAACAAGATAAAATAATAAACGGGAGTCAGGAGCTTCTTGAGGGAGCTGCTACTCAGCTCTCTGTATCACGTGATCTCTCCGGAGTTTTTTTTTTTGACAATTTGGTTTGGTGCATTAACAAAACCAGAGTTCTGTGATGATCAGACCCTAAACGGCCTTTAACAAATCCTCCCTGGGAAGGATGAATCAGTCCTGGTAGGAGATGCTCAATCCTACTTGCCAATACTTCTGCCAATATTTTGGCATCGGCATTAATAAGTGAGTTGGGGTGATAACTGCCAGGGGAAAGTAAATCTTTCCCCTTTTTATGGAGAACTGTAATGGTAGCTTCTCTCATGGAAGGAGGAAGGTGTCCTGCACTGAATGAATCCTAAAACTCCAGAACTAGATATGAAGCCAGATTAACTCCACATACTCTGTACATATCAATGGGCAAACTGTCTTTCCCCGGAGCTTTGCGAAGGTTCATTGATTTAATTGCCCCTTCTACGTCTTCGACCGTTATCGAGGCTTCTAAAAGTTTAGAGTCATCTTCTGGGATTCTGGGAATAGGTAATGATGCCAAAAAACCTTGGATTTTAAGTGGGTCAGTGGATGAGATGATGCATATAACTGCTCATAAAATTGTGACATGATCTCATTCACCCCTTTCTTAGTATGACACTGCCCCCTATTTCTGCCCACCAGTGTGTGTGTATCATTCTGGAAGCTTTTTGGTGTTTCAGGTTATATGCCAGGAGTTTGCTGGCCTTCTCCCCCCCTTCCCAAAAGGCATGTCAAATCTTTCTTAGATTCAGCTCAGTCTGATGGGTTAAATGGGTATCGAGGGAAACTCTTGTACTGGCCAGCTGTGCCAGCAACATCTGGGAAGGGGCTTGAGATTTAGGCAACTTGTGCTGGGATTCCAGTGTGTATAGTTGCTTCTCTAGAGCCCTTTGGTCTGCCTCTTGGTGACACCACCGGGTAGATGCAAAGACAATTGCTCTGCCATGGATCATTGCCTTGAAAGCCTCCCAGAGGGTGGAGTCTGAGACTTTGCCATTATCGTTGTTACTCCAGTACTCCACCAATTCTGGACTTAGCCGGTCTTAGAATGTAGCATCCTCCAACAAGAGAGGGTCCAGATGCCAGAAGGAGGTCTGAGGAGGGTTCTGCCCCTGTCTAATCACTAACTCCAGGATGGAATGATCTGAGACAGATACCGGATACATGGAGGAGTTAACAACCTTATTGTATAGCCCAGAGGAAATAAGCCAAAGGTTGATACTACTCAATGAGCAATATGATTGAGAGAAGCATGTATAATCATGTACCCCTGTGTGTTGCATTCTCCAAGCATGCAACAGCACATGTTCATTCATTAGCCTTTGGACTGCTCTCTTCACCTGTCTGTGAGGTTCATGGGCTTTATTACACCTATCCATTGAGTGATCTAGCATCAGGTTGAAATCCCCATCCAATAGTACTGGAGCCTTTGTCTTATTAAAATCTGTTAGGGCCTGATTAACCACGTGGAAAAATTGAGGGCAATCCTGATTGGGGCCGTAGATATTGGCCAAGATCAGAGGGCCCTCCAGGGTCTCCAGTTTGGCTATAATCCACCTCCTATCCTTGTCATGGATATGTTCCTTTAGTTTCCACCCAAAATTCTTATGAAATAATATGGAAACTCCCCTTTTATGGGATGCAGCAGCACTGTGTAGCTCTTCAGTCACCCATCCTTGTTTGAGTTTCCTTGCATCCCTGAGGAGAGTTTCATCTGTAAGAGCACTACCAAAGGGCCAAGCTTTTTCAGGTGGAGCAGAAATTTGTTTAGCTTAATCAACAAATTAAGCCCTCTTACATTCCAAGAGATAAGCCTAGTCTCCATCAGGCCCAAAGTATATCATGGTTGAAACTAATCATGACTGGAATCCCCCACTATTGGGTCTATATCTGGCAGCACTTCCCAAACTTTTTCTGCCCCTTCTACACCAGGTTCAAGTCCTGGTCCCTTTCATAGGATTGCCATCTTCAAAAACATAACAAGATAATGCAAACAGACCATCATACAACAAGCGTACCTCTAACAAGGGTACTAACAATAACAGTAGTAAAAAGAAAAAACAGTCTGCAACCCCCTCCCCCCTCCCCACCCAGTCCCTTTACCAAGTCCCATCTCTGACCAGCATCCACTGCCTGTATTGGCCATCTCACAACCCAGATACCAGCGGGGTCACTGGGAGGTAAGAGTCTACTCAAGTGCATTACGAGAAAGAGGACCTGCCAAAGTCCTAAAGTCTCTCTTTCTTTTCCCCACAACCCTAACATAACAGTCCTTTCTGCTAGTGTGGACTATTGGGCTAAGGCCCATCTAATTAAGTTGTCCCTAGAGCACACCCCACCTCATAGTCCCCAACCCCTTCCCTGAGATGTATATGATACGAGGGTGGGCAGGGGGTATCTGCATGAGACTCCCCCTTTTGCCCCCTACATTCCAAAAGGGCACCAGGGGATGAGCTATGAGTCTAGTAGGTCAGGGCAGGAGTGCTACACCCCAGGGTGTTCTACATCAAGTTGGTCAGCCCCTACAATGACAAGCCCCCATTCTTTCCAACCAGCCTCTCTACACCTTGAGGGGCTGGGGAGGGGCTTCCAAAACCAAATACCCCACCATACCATGGTACCCTGTCCCCCAGCTGGGGGGGTAAGCATAAAGAGAGAAGAAATCTGTAGCATTAAAACAGTATAAACATAGATTATTATCAGCAAATCAAAGCCATGTAAACTGACTTGCCCCAGGTGTTGGGGGGGGTAAGCTCAGGTTTTATAAGGCAAAACAGAACCCTATGGTATACTGAGCCTGGTTAAAACCACTGTGAAAAGGCTCTAACCAGTAAAGGAAACAAGTAAAGCCAGCCCACTGACCCATCAGTTGGGTTTAGCACTGGCGAAGACCTCAAAGATGCCGTTATGGCAGGCAGGGTGTCAGAAGGTAGCAAAGCCTCGGGAGGTATATCGCCTGCTTCCTCAGACCATGAGAGGCTCCTTGCTGTATGAGACTTGTTCTCAGTTAATGTCCTAGGAGGAAGCAACAAGATTTGAGGTGGCCCATCGGTGGGTAGATCCCTTAGAGCCCTGAACTGGCTATTACTCATGTCGGGTTTGTGAGAGTTCTGTGAAGCCATTGAGTTGGGACTCTTGCCGCAGCTCCTAGATCAGAGCCGGGGAGTTTTATCAATATGTGCCCCATCAATCCGTGCTCTTCTTCTGTTCTTCCTTCTGCTGCCCGGGGATTTATGAGGCGGTGCCCTATTAGGTGTGTGAAGATCCGAAGTTGGCCCTGTCGTAAGTTCAGAATTGTCGGTGCTTGTCTTCTACTTCTCAATTTCCATTGAGAGGGCCTAGCTGACAAGGCCTTAGGGTTGCCGTACTCTCTCAATCTGCCGCAGTACAAATTAGGGGCCTGTACTGCAAGAAAGTTCTCTGCAGCTGTTGGGTTATCAAATACACGAGGGTCCCCATTCAAAACCACTCTGCAGGAGGCCGGGTACCTTAGTGAATATTCGAGCTGAAGTTCAGCACAGGCTCTGCATGCTGCTGTAAAGGCCCTGCATCTCATAGTCACTTCCTGGGAATAGTCAGCAAAAATCTGAATTTTGTGCCCCTTCCAGAAAAGCTCCTTCTTTGTATGGGCCAATCTGGTAATACTTTCCGGGTCTTGAAACCAGAGGAATCAGGCCAGGATTGTGTGAGGGCAGCCTCCAGGTGCAGGTCGAGGTGTCAGGGTTCTATGAGCTCTATCTATTTGGGGTGGAGCTCTACAGCACCAGTCCAAGATTAAGGGAAGCTCGCTTTGTAAAAATTGAATGGTATTAGTCCCCTCACAGCCCTCCAGAAACCCCACAAACTGGAGGTTATTCTGGCAGCTACGATCCTTCAGGTCCTCCACTCTGGACCATAGCATGTGGATCATCTTATTATGCTCCTGCACCCTGGATCCTGCCTTATACCAGCCATCCTCCAGTTCTGCAAGCCTGTGCTTGGTGACACAGGCCCTTTGGGTGAGTTCAACAATGTCAGAGGTATTTTTTTTGGTGACCAGATCCATATTGTCCATTTGGTGGAGAATCTCAGTGAGCATTTGCTGGATTTCTTGCAGGTTACCCTCAGGCTGCGCTGGTGTTGGGATGATCTCCATCTCGGGGATTCAGCACTGTAACAAGGCTGCCCAATGGAACAACAAAATAAAGGACAGAAACATGGTATTTTCAGCAGCTAGAGATCCGATCAAGGAATCACAAGATGGGCAAATACTATATACTAATATTTATTATTATAATCATGCCATTCTGCAGAAGGATCAGGTTTTAACCCAAATTTAAAAGTGGGTTTACTGAGAGCTCAGGACTTAGCGTCCATTCCATTCAGCCACTAGCCATGTCCCCCCCAAGCATTTATTTTTAATTACTTATGAGTTCAAGAATCCGATGGCATCAGTTGAGTGGCAGCCTACAGTGAATCTTTCCATGCAGGTCTTCAACTCAACTGATTGGGGGGGGGGGAAAGGGTGGTATTAGAAAGACTTTACACATGCCCAAATGACCAATTATTTTAAAAAATGTACAGCAACAAAACTTATGTTCCCTGTAATGCAGTAGTATATGATAGTGGTGAACATTTTGACCAGTACTTTTGTATTTTATTTCAAATTGCCATCTATATCTTGACTTGAATGATGGCCTTTTTACCACATTTCAATTCAGCCTTATCACTTTTGTTTGCAGTTTAAATAATGAACAAATTTCTCCTTTTAAGATAGCTCAGACTAGATTTTCATCACTAGTCTCTGTTGTTTAAGATCCCTTTCCTTGTGACTATAATCATGACAAACACTTGCATATCTGGGATATGTCCCTGGTTCCTTCTATTTCTTATTCATATCCACTGTGCTCTGTGTTGGGAGGGGGGGTATTGGGGGGCAGTGGAGGGTAGTTTGAGGTTGCTACTGTTTTATTTTTCTTTTCATTCTTTGTTCCTTCCATTTGGGATACTTTGGTATTTTGGATATTCTGACTACTATATTGTCTTGGAAGTTTAGTATGTTTATTTGCTGAAAATTGCAATCAAGCATATTAACTTGGGAAAAAAAGGAAAAGTTGCTATTTTGGCCAGATGATTTACATAAATCAAGAATAGTGTGGGCCCCAAAATGGAGCCCTGAGGCACACCCCTTTGAACCAAGATTTTGTTGGACAGGCTACCATCAACCTGAACCTGTTGGGTTTGATCTATCAAATAGAATTTGAACCAACCACAAGATTCTTCTGATAGTCCAGTTTCAAGCAATCTCTCCTTCAATAGCATGTGGTCCACAGTATCAAAGGCCTTTGATAGCTCCAAGAACACTGCACCCACTGCCATACCCTTTTTGCAATTGGGAGGCTATAATATCCACCATGTCAGTGAGTGCAGTGTCCATGGAGTATCCTTTACAGAAGCCAGACAGGTACCTGCACAGTAAGGAGTACTTCTCAAGATACTCACTCAACTGTTCCTGCACCAGCCTTTCCAACACCTTGGAGAACACTGACAGCAATGCTATGGGTCTATAACTTGTTGGTTCAGTGGTTGATACACCCTTATAAATTAGAATCACCTTTGCATTTTTCCACAGAGTTGGAAAAAGACCCTCCGTTAGACTCCAGTTAAACAGTCTTGTCAGTACGGTTGCAATAATATCCACAGAATCCTTCAAAAATCTATTTTCTATTCAGTCCAACACAAAATATTGCCTAGTCCCTAATTTCCTAATTTCATCCTTGATTTGTGAACAAGTAGCTGGCTCAGTGGTGCTGAAGGTTGAGGCACTGAACACCACACCTCACACCACACCGGCGACCTGGGTTCGGGAATGAGCCGAGGCCACCGGGGATCAGCAGGAGAGGAAAGGGATTGAGCATCTGGAGGACAGCTCTCACTTTCCTGGGGAGGGTTCTGGGATTGTGCTGTTGTGTAGTGACACCTGGAAGTAGTTGGGTGCAGAACAGACCCTGTGGCACTATGTGCAATGGGGGAGGAGCTTGGTGGATGGTAGCACATAGTGCCTAGCGACCATTGCATGACCAAGCTCCTTGGGGGACAAAAAGCACTGAAAACACCTCTGGTACTCTGGTGAGATGATGGAGACCCAAGTGGCCTACCCACATCCCAAAACCGGCCCAGCACACCCAGGACTCCCCACAGCCGACCCAGTGATGAGGTAGGTCCCTCTCATTTCAGAAAATGCCACCAAGACAGGGTGGACTTTCTGCCCAAATGGTGATCTGGGGGGGTTGGACCTGCCAAGTCATTCAGGGGGAGCCTGGGGAAAGTAGGGGTTCAAGCAGGGAGTGAGAGGCACAGCAAACAGGGTACTGCTGAAGAATTTCTGGTGCCCTGGAGAGAGAAAATAGACTTAAAAAACTTGCTTACAAGTAATATATCTGAATATAAATCTAGGAATACTCCATGTCAGTGTATTTACCCCTGAAATATCTGTTTTTAAATCAGGTGTTGGAGTTTCTATGTCTGGCAAGGTCACAAAATATTAATTTAAGATGAGGAAGCACATTTTACCAAAAAACACTGTTAAAAAGTATTTTATTATAACATACAAGATAAAAAAACCTTTAATACAGTGAAAATTACAAGAGGAGAAAGTGGCAGTGCAAAACTCAATGTTTCGTACCTGCACTTAGCACTTTTTCAAAGCACAAAACATTGAGGTTTGCACTGTCACTTTCAACCAAGAACTAGAAAGTGCCCATGCAGTTACTGCAGTTTGTCACTGTAAACTGACATTTCGTACAGAGTGTGTGATCCTGATGGATGGCATAATAAGTGAGGACAGTTGTCACTCTGTGCTTACTCCTTTCCCTTTGGGCTTCTTCTCCATAGTTTTTGACTACTTGGTTGTCATTACTTACATCAAGCTGCTGTCCTTGGTAATCCACTGCACTATCTCTCTTCTCCTTGTCTTCTAGTTAAATCCCTCTGCTTTGAGGATTTGTGCTTTGGTTTTTTCTATTTGCAAAATTGTGGAATGTTGCCTTTTGCAAACCTTGTTAGTCTGGGATTGGCATAGGTGCTTTTTATTGAACATGCCCTGAAGCCCAGAGGTGGTAAATCCATGATTAATGTTAGGAAACACTTTTTCTCCCAGAGGCTAGTGTACCAATGGAACATCCTTCTGGTGGGAGACAGTGGATATGAAGTAAGTAAGTAATTAAATGTGTGTTTTCTTTCACCCATTACCTGGGGCTCCAGAGTGCCATACAATACAAATTAACAAAGAAAGCAAGTTAAACAAATACAACAAAAAATCAGTAAATGATCATATCATAAATATTTGCAAAAATGCAGTTTGTCTTAAGGTGACTAAAACCTAGGTGGTATCAGATCTAGCAATTTACTAAGACTAGCTAAAAGCTTCTGGAAAGTAGAAGGACTTTAGGCCCCTTTTAAAGGCTTCTGCTGAGGGAGAATTCCAAAGAGGCTGAGGAAGCCTTTTCCATGGGGGCAGGTCACATGAATATGAATGTTTGGTCACCTGAAGATTCTAGCCTTGCCCTGGCAATAGCTAGGAGTCCCACCTTGGAGGAGCAGATGGAGCGAAAGCTCTGATAAGGAGTCAGGAGATATCTTAGGTAGCCAGGACCCATTCTGTATAGGGCCGCATAGGTCATTAAACTGACTTTGAAGGTGATATGGCACTTCACTGGCAGCCAGTGCAGTTCATGCAAGATTGGGATTTACTTTCCTGTCTCCTCCTCCAGCTTTTTACTGCCTGCTTTCTGGTATTTTAGGTGTCCAGGTGTGGGAACCATTCCCACTAGCCCCAGTCATCTGTTGATTTCCCTCAACCTAACTATCCAGATGCTGAGTCCTGTTTCTGATGTCTATTGGTGATGGTGTTCCTTTATGACCATTTGTGCTACCTACCTTCTGCACTCAAATACATTCTTTTCATTTTTCATTTCATTTTCATTTTTATTTTTAATGCTTGTAAACCAAATGAGCAAAATGCCCGTTTTCACTGGTGACAAGTTTAGCATACAAACAATTGAATAACAACAAACAAATAACACAATAACTCACAACATTATTCAATGCATTGCACAGGTACATTCATTTCTTGTTAGGAGCCATTCTTTGAGATGGGTTTTAAAACAACAGAGAGAGTTACATTCAACCACTTGAGATCACTGTTCCTATCACTTTCTTTCTAAACGTTCTTGTTCCTGTCAACCATACCTCTGATTTAGTACCAATATACCTACAGTAGCTTCCTCCCCATCCACCTCAGATGCTTGTTCCCCTTCCTGCACCTTTTCTGTGCCTTTAACTGCCACTCATGCCTAGAGATGTACCTCTTGAGAACATTGAGCACCTTGCATTGACTTGGGATTTTTTTTAATTCTTTGGGAACAAGGTAAGGCCCACTAGGCACAAGTGCCTGTTTTCAGGTGTGACCCAGGAGCAATGGGTGATTAAGTGACTTGCTCAGTGTTACACAGTTTTCAAGTGGAGGTTGTGGGAATCAATCCCTGGTCTACTGGATATACCAAGCTCATTCACAGCTCTCCACCTTAACCTCTAGGCTATACTTCCAGCCAAATATATGCCGAATTATGTCATTCAATCAGTAAAGAAGCTGAGATGCACACACTATATGAGAATGGGGTGAGCGATCGGGCTTACAACCCCAAGGAACACCCCATGCCTGATTTGTGAAGACTCAGGCAAGGTGAAACAGTAATAGGTTTTTCTTATTGATGCCTGAAGGGAAAGGGTAGTGTGTTAGGGTTGGGAACCCCAACACCACATTTTCCTACTTTTGTCAGTTTAATCTGAACCCTGAGTGGTGCATTAACAAAGTTTTTTGCAAAGAATTCCCTTACTTTTTGAGATGATATGATCATATTCTCATTGGATCTGCATGAACATATTCATTTACCTATGGAAGAGCAAGGCCATGTGCTTCCATCCATCTATAGATGCATACTTTCATGTTGGTGTGGAAGCGTAGGGCCCTCCAGCCCTGTACTTCCATTTCTCTGAAAAAGCAGTTTATTTGCTTGGTTGTATGGGTTGTTGAACTTTCAGTGTTTCCCTATGGAATTTGTATTTTTTAATTTTTATGTTTTTTTTAATATGGTCCCAAAATGTTTGGGGGGATATTAAGTGCCATTCTTGCAGTATTCATTAAGACCTTTGTTTTGATATACACAATGTAAATTGTCCCTTAATGAGCTTCTGACACCAGAAAAAAAACTGTGAAAGACATAATAATTGTGTACAATTCAGCTTGCATTCCACATGTTCCATATATTTCTCTTCCTTGTTATTTATTACCGAGTAAATGTGCATGAGTGCATGATTTGTATCCCTTAGATTTCCCTTAGAGTTTATCTGCCTCAATAGCTTACTCCCTACTTAAAGTCAGAATGCTCTGTTGTGACATCACAGTCTGTTGCCATGGGAGTAACTGTGATGTCACAAGTAGGGTATTATGACTTCAGGTAGGGAGAAAGCAACAGGAATAGATGAACTGTTCAAGAGAAAAGATCCTGTTTTCATGCACATGACCTCAGTAATAAATAATGGGGAGAAAGAATACAAAACTAATGTGAAATACAAGCTGAATTGTGTTTAAATATTATGTGTTGTTAAACTTCTCCTGAAGGTGGCAGCTGCTCTTTAACTGCAAATATTGAGGGAATTATGACTTGCTGAAGTAGAAGTGAAAATGTGGAAAAAAACTGAGTTCAAATTCTTTTTTTGTATGATGGGATCTTTTTCATGAGTTTTTTTTTCATTCATATGCAAAAAAAAATTATTTGGACTTAGTTTTATTTCAGATTCTTTTTTATATGAAGGTATCCTTTTTTGGGGGTTGTTTCATTCATATGAAAAAGGATGCTTTCATGTGAAAAAAAATTGGAACAAAAAACCTAAGTCCAAATTCTTATTTCATATTAAGGGATCGTTTATCGTATGGCCCAATTACATTTTCACATGGCCATATGAAAAAAGACAATTGAGTGACAAAGAAAGATTTAAACACGTATAATGAACACATTTCTGAGTGATTTCTCCAAAATCCATTAAATGTGGTCCTAATTAGCAAGATACATGTGTTGGTGCCTCTGTAGGATTTCATTATTATGGGGTTTCAAAACATTTTTTTTTAAATGAAAAAAGATTGTGGCCATGCACAGAGAAGGACTACCCCATGTGGAAAAGGATCTTTTTTTTGTATTGACAAAATTATTTTCTCATTCCAAGCAGCAATCCCAAAAAAAACAACACAATGAGCATGCTCAGAACTAACATTTCAAATTCTTATAACATTAGAATGGATTACTACTGTTTCACCAAACCAACAAATGTCATGACTTTGACCCAAACCCTTTCTACCCAGGAACTTTCAGAGCAAAATTCTAATCCATCTGGGTGCCAGGTGATGACAAAAAAACTGCAAAGAAACATTTTTTTTCAGTTTTTCTGCTACCTGGATCTCAGAATCTGAACATCTGACTAGAAATAAATATGGCACATCTAAAGATTGTTTACCCACAGCCATGCATGGAAAATGTCATGCAAATCTGCTACACATTTGTGAAGCTATTAAAATGCAAAGTTTGAGGTTTAACTTACAAATCCATGATCAACCTTAACTATAGTAGCCCTACTGCAATGTTACAATAAATAAAAAAATAAATACAGTATATGGATACCACACCACTATAATAAATAAATAAATGCAGTATATGGATATAGATATATATACTTTATAAAATGGGAAGGGAAATAGCACTAGATTTAAAACTTTCATTGGTTGAAACTAGTCATAAGGGCACTGATTAATGCCTAGTAAATGCACAGACCCACTACTGATCTAGATATTCTTTGACATACAGCTGAATACAATAAAAGCTTAAATTATTCCCCATTATGTTTAGGAACCAAACCCCTGAACTGAATATTACAAATCAGCTTAGCTAGGGAAAGTAATTTACTGCCTATTTCTCTATCCCTTTTATAATTGCCAATTGAACACCCTCCCCTTTTCCAGTACCCTTTTTTATGGCTGCAGTAGGTGAAGCCTGCAGATGTTTTGCATGTACAAAAGGAGTGATGTCATGTTTTCTGTCCGTGGAACTGACTGAAGGTGTAAATAGTCTCCTCCACCTTACCCTCCTCCAAGAAATGTTTTCTACCCTCAAATAAATATGCTTTCATGTTAGTAAATGGTTGCAGGGTACTATTTTCTTTCATAAGTGGGTGGTACAAAACTGGAACCTGAGTAGTGGGAGGCAGCATTGTTTTTTGGGGGGAGTAAGACCCCCCACCTCCACCCGAAAAGCTTCTAAAGATCCACCCCACTGTTTTTGATTCATGTGGGAGGGGTATGAGGTGGATCTATCATGTTGAAACAAGACTCACTAGTTTGGGATCTGGACCAAGGAACAGAAAAAGTCTGTGTAGTCCTTGCATTTTGTTAAGGACTAGGAGAACAGAAGATTTTAATGGCTCCTAACTGACTTAAAAGCCATTAGAATAAATGATTATCAGAGCCACCTGGTGTCTCAAAAGGAAAGAGTAAGTAAAAAGTGTCTGAAACTACAGCTTCCTGGTTGAAAGAGTGACAGGGTAGTTCTTAAACATGTATATACTAAAAACAAAGTTCAGCTTTTGGGATTAACAATATTTGTTTACCATATTCAATATATATACTGTATATAGTTTGTCTTTTTAGTAGTTTCAGAACTTTGAAAGCATTGGTGTTAGTAATGAATTTAAAATATATTTTTTAATTGTCTTTACAGTTAATCATGCATGTTCATGTGAGGGCACATTTTTTGGGGGAGGGGTTTCAAATTAGTTTAATCATGGACGCAGTACTTGGTAAACACATCCTTTGATGAAGTGTAATTTTTATTTTAAGTTTGAGAAGTGAAGTTGCCTTGCACATGTTAAAAATACCAGCTGCAATTAACAGCTACTTGTAGAAACAAAGGCTGTTTTGTTTTCCTAATTACTTTTTTCCTGGCTCAGTTTATATCAGTGAAAAGAAAGACTGGAACAACTATCTGAGCTGCCATCCTCCTGGACATGCCATTTATCACTCATTTAACGCACATGTGGTTTCACATTTTTACCATGAGGGAAGCAAGAAAATGAACCAGCATGGTTACAAATGCATTTATTGACACCTGTGAATGAGTGTGGAGGGATCGTACGCCTTGGAACCTGTTTTTCAGGTTTTTTTTATTGCATCTTGTCCCAGGCAATCTTCCCAGAGTGCAGTTTGCTCTATTGTTTAATACCTCCAGTGGAGGCCAGTGTCATGTTATATTTTTGTTTCAAATTAACCACAGACATTATGGCAGCCAAAGGAATCACACTTTGAGTCTTAGGGTATGTACAGCATAATTAATAAATTTACATATACATAATCTTTCCATTCATGTGATTGCAAGACATACTGCAGTAGCTTGGCTTGAGGAAGGGTGAACATGGTCAGGACCACTTAGCAATTGAGATGCATATGCAGCAAAAATATCCAGATACACTTACTGCTTGCTGAATAAGGAAGGGTTGCAGGAACCCAGGGAATGATTACGGGGGGAGGGGGTTATGGTCATCAAAATAGAAAGGGATTTTGGGATAATCATATTGGATGACCTAAAGGTGGCTAAACAATGTACCAAAGATGTGAGGAAAATCAGTGGAATATTGTGGTGCATTAGCGAGAGGTATTACCAGCAGAAGGAAGGAGGTGGTGATGCCACTGTGTAGATCACTGGTAAGGCCTCATTTGGAATATGGTGTCCAGTTCTGGAAGCCGCATTTCTGTCATACAACTTTAAATCACAAATGGGTTCAATGGTTCTATTTTAGATTTGTGTCCCTTTCCCCTACTTCTCCCACTGGTTATGCATAATCTTTCCATTCATGTTATTGCTAGACATACTGCAGCTAGCTTGGCTTGAGGAAGGGTAAACATGGTCAGGACCCCTTAACAGCTGAGATGCATATGCAGCAAATAAGTCCAGATGTGCTATCTGCCCGCTGAATAAGGAAGGGTTGCAGGAACCCAGGGAATGATTACTGGGGGGGGGGGTGCTGATGGTCATCAAAATGGAAAGGGATTTTGGGGTAATCATATTGGATGACATAAAGGTGGCTAAACAATGTACCAAAGCTGTGAGGAGATCCAGTGGAATGCTGTGGTGCATAGGGAGGGGTATTACAGCAGAAGGAAGGAAGGAAATAGTGATGTCACTGTGTAGATCACTGGTGAGGTATCATTTGGAATATGGTGTCCAGTTCTGGAAGCCACATTTCTGTCTTGCAACTTTAAATCACAAATGGGTTCAATGGTTCTATTTTAGATGTCTGTCCCTTGCCCCTACTTCTCCCACTGATTAGCCTTATGGAACGCAACCAGAACATATCTTGGCTATCATGATGAATGCACCTACACAAGCTGCTTCTCAGTCTACAGCACAGTCTTTTTAAAATGCTAACTTCTTGTTGAAAATATGGCATAATTTTTCCTTCCATGTTACAGTTAGACATACTGTAGCTATCTTGGCTTGAGGAAGGGTGAACATGGTCAGGACCCCTTAGCAATTGAGATGCATATGCAGCAAATAAGTCCAGATGTGCTAACTTACCCTATAACTGTTAAGTGTCACAGTTTGCATTTTCTTCTTGAAATGGTTACTTTTGCATTTATGTTTATTTTAAAATATTTAATATTTTCACCATGTGGTTATGTCATGGACCATAACTGATCTCCAGCCTTACCCCCCCCCACCCCGTGCTCCAACTTGCATAGAAAATAATGCTTGTAGACAAATCTAATCATGTTGCCACTGTGTTCTGGCATGTTCTGTGTGTGTGTGTGTGTGTGTGTGTTTGTGTTACTGAAGCTAGAAATGTACAGCTGTCATTTTTTACATCCTGTTCAAAAAGTGCTTTTGTACCTGTGGTGCCAAATGGCACAGTCGCTGTGCAAAATCTCCTTTTGGCTAATGAACCGACAGTGTCACTGTTCATGCAGTGGGATCACAAAAAGCACATGCTGAAAACTTGGAGTGAAAATACCAAGAAATGTCCAGGGCATTAGGGTTTCTGACCATAACGCCCTGCACTGTAGGAACTAACAGGCATCAGGGGTGTGACTTGGGATTGTCAACAGTAATGTTCATGCCATTCCACCTCCATCCCCACCCTGCAGCCAGTGACAGGTATTGAGGTGTGCCTTTGACTCTTCAGCCCTAAAGTTCACTCCATTCTCTTATACTGTACCCATTTCAGCATATTTCCTTATGGAATGGGGTGAATGTAAAGTTTGAAAACCCCAAGGCACACCTTGACTCTTGTCTGTGTCTGTAGGGTAGGGTGAGGTGAAATGGCATGAGCGTTATGGGCAATGACCCAAAGGCACACCCCAATGCCTTTCCATGTCTGCGGGGTAGGGGTAGGGTTGGCGTCACTTCAGTATTTCACTGCCATTCCTATTCTGCCTGTCTATCTGTGTGTGTGTGTCTCTCTCTTTCTATATGTCTATGTAAATATCTATCTTTCTATTACTTGCATGTATCACTATTTTTACCTATTTCTAAAACAAACCTTCATATCACATTTGCCTGCACTCTGAGCATGTACTTATGAAACTGTGCATATTTGTACTCCACTTCTGCACAGACCTCATACTTTCCTAATATTCCCATTATCACAAGCATAGCTACCTTTTCCTTATCAAAAGTGACTCCCTCTGAAAGTTAATAACACATTTGCTCTAACAGTCCATCATCATTACATCTGACTTCCTGACATCAACACATTGCTGAAATATAACTTATATCACCTCATGGACACAAAACCCAATTCTCTTAAAAAATAAAAATAAATACATAAATAAAAAAACGTCTAAATAATCCCAAGGCTGAACATATGCCAGCCATTACTTTTTCATGTACTGCCACCTTCTGTACCATCATGGGGATTTACATGTTTCCCTTGATGCTTTGCATTATTGGGATAGGTGCAATTATGTTTTCTTTAAAATGTGGCTGATTGGCCAATATCATCCAGGATAACACATACATCGGTGGCATTTGCTCTGGGGTTCTTTTGTAAGTTTCCTATTCCTTCCATTAAAATGTACACCTCCATATATTTTCCTAATAATGTGTATGCCTTCCTTAGAACAGAAACTAAAACAAATCTTACTACTTACAAATCATTGTGTTGTTTCTCCATACCTCCTTAACAATTCCACACAACTTCACTAACTTCATTATGCAGCCGTGGTGGATCTGACCAGAATTTGTTAGAACATTCCTATCCAAGTTAATACCAGATGACAGACAACAGCAGCTGAGACAGAGCAAAAAAACAGCCCAGAGAGAGCGAGGTGAAGTACTGGTGGTGGCAAATCTCACTTCCTCCTCCAAGCAGATCAGGAACTGGGTGATAGTGAGTAGATGAAATTGCAAGGGAGGTGAGCAATAATGCAGTAGCAGCAGCAGTTGAGTACAGAAGTGAGACAGGGAGGGAGGGAGTGAAAGAGAGAGAGAGAGAGAGAGAGATGAGGTATTGGAAGCTCAGCAGATAAGTGGAAAGAGACAAGATACTGGCAGTTGCAAACTTCTCAGTGCAAGATGTATTGTCAGACTGAGGTACTACAGTACAACTGGGGGGGGGGGCAAAGTAAGAAAGATACAGGGTGGTTGAAGATGTCACAGCTCGACCATGCAAAAGACAGGGGTCTACTAAATAAAATAACAATTCACCCTCATTGCTTGCCATCTTGCCTTTTATGGTTTGTGTTTCACTTAAGCAAAAAAAAAAGTACTGCATTGTGCAGTTTGCAAATGATGCCTGATGTACCAAAATGTTAAAATCTCCATAAGAATTGTTAAAATTCATTTTGTTCAAAGCAAACTTCACAGATCAGTTTATTACAATTTTTTTCTGCAATAGCTTGTCTTTGGAAGTGAATGAAATGTTCATGTATTGTTGTGGACTACTTTTCCATGTAGTAGGACAACAATAAATTTCTTGTTTTAAACAAAAAAAAACCCTCTTATTTAATTTTAAGACAAATAGCCCATTTTATAAGTGCAATAAACCACTCCAGACCATGGGTGTAGGGGAGCATTAATGCACTTCCCAGGTGGCTGGAGATCACTCAGTCTTTGGCCGTGTCCCTCACAATGCACCCAGGGTGTGCATTAATGCTACCATATGCCCATGGTCTGCCATGGATTATAGCTTACTTACACTGGTGCAGTAGCACTAGTATACTTAGAGTTGAATAGGGTGTTTAATGTTAACCCCCACATTTTGTACCTTCAGAGCGTTGGTGGTGTTTGATGTAATTGCCCCAAATTTAGCATTCATCGTCTCAAAGGCAAATTCTGAAGCCGTGGGAAGATTTATGATACCAGCTTGTGTAGATTTTGAGATATGGAATGTCATTTGTAACATTGAATCTAACTTTTTACCTACACTTACTATACATTTTGTTTTGCTCTCACCTATAACCTAGACCGTCTGGAACTTATTTTCTGAATCTTTAGGGTAGAACCAGCCTGTGCCAAGGTACTGCCTTTCAAAAAATACTACCTGGGTTCCTGAGTTATAAGGATTTAATGTTTGTTTGTTTTTTCTGAGCAAGCTCAGTAGAGTTTTTTGATAACCCTGAGATATTATTTATTTTATTTTAGTTTTGGTGACTGCCTAGGCCCACTGGAACCATCACAGTCTCTTTTTCAGGAGCAACCTAGAATTAATTACAGGTAAAGTGACATAGACAGTTTACAGGATACAAGAAAAGGAAAATAGCTCACATAAGAACAAACAATAGTCGGGACAATTAGTTAATACAATCAAGACAGTTGCAGGTTCTAACAATAAGGTATACTGTTTTGGTAGACAAATCCAAACACAAAGGGACTTAAGTTCACAATAAATACATAGACTAGGTTTCTAAATTGCAAACTGAGTTATTCATGGCAATGTTCATTGGGGTTGTTCTATTCTGATATTCTTAGCTAATGTGGCAGTTATACCATTCAAGGCATGCGTTTGCCCTCCCCCCTGAGCACTAGGAGAACTATTATGGAAAGCTAATGGTAGCAAGTGCAGAGGATCTGGTCCATCAGGTGAGCCTTGAGACTTAAAAATTTTTGTGCCGAGTGAGCATTTTGCTTTCTCACCACTTAGTATTTTTCATGTGATGAGAAATGCTTTCAGGTCATGATGACCGCCATCTTATTTTTTCTTTTAACTAAAAACATGGAAAATACTTTAAAATGATTTCTTAAAAAACAACTGATTCTAGCTAAATGGGATCCATTTAGCTATATTCTGCTGATTTTTTTTTTTTTTTGAATTAGGCTTAGATATATGTTTTCTGGGCATGACAAAGTCTTGGGTTCCCAGCTGAGCAAGAGGAGTAATTTTTGGCATTATTACTCAATAAATTCCCAGTGACTCACAATGTGGTGAAGCAGAGGATATTTTTTTTTGTGTTTGCACCCCCCAAAAATGGCATTTACATCCTTCCTCCCAGCTCAGCCAGCTCTTATCATTCCTGATTCAGCTTTTCATTAAACTATACTCCCTCATCCTTCCAGTTCAGCCAGCCCTTCCCTGACCTTCTTGATTGTTTAGCATTTCTTTTCTTTTATTATAAACCCTCCCCCTCCCAGCACAGGTAGCCCTCCATCATCTCTCCCAAATGTTTCGTAAAATCAGTAAGTGGACCGCTTCACCACTCCCCTTCCCTCCAGATTACCTACCACCAATACATATGTGGCAATACTGGGGTGCCCCACTTCCCATCCTTGGTGCCAAAGAACAGAAAATATTGACACTGGGGTGCCCAATCCCCAATGTTGGCTCTGGTCCTCCTGTAGAAAACAAAAACTGTCCCTTGTTGATCTTTTTTTAAGTGTTTTAGCATGAAAAATAGAAAATGGTCCCTTGTTGATCTTGCCCCCCATTCCCCCACCCACTCCACCCCAACCCACCACTCACCACCCACCACCCTACACCCCTGACACACCATCACTTACCTGCACATGGTCCCACAGCATAGATCCACTCTCTGATCAGAAAGATCATAATCGGGCAGATTTTATGGACCTGTGGGCTTTTTTCTGCTGGCAATTTCATATGTTCAGATGTTCATAAAGATGTCCTCCTGCTGGAACAGCAACTGTGAAATGAAAAAATAAGGTAGCTCCACTTAATGTATTTCAATGCATTTTGAACTTTTACTCATCACTTTGTCATTTTTAATTTTTTTAATAAACATAGAAACATAGAAGCTGTCAGCAGATAAGGATCACTTGGCCCACCTAGTCCACCTTGCTAATCCTGTGCATAGCCCCTCCTTAGCCACTTGTACATCCTCAGATTCTTCCCACATTTGCCTTGGTGCTAGGATTCCTTTATGCCTACCCCACTCATTCTTGAGGCCCATGATTGTTTCAGCTTCCACCACTTCTGACGGGAATCCTCTCCAAGCTCTCACCACCCTCTCTGTAAAGAAAAACTTCCTGACATTTCCCTTCAGTCTCCCAAATTCAGCTTTACTGTGTGACAATTAGTTCTTATGCAACTCTTTCACTGGAAAATACTCCCTTCCCATACCTTTTTCATACCTGTGAGATATTTAAATGTTTATATCATGTCTCCCCATCCCTTCTTTCTTCCAGAGAGTACATGTTTAATTTCCTGAGTCTGTCCTCATAGGGCTTCAAGTGCAGGGCCTGCACCATCTTGGTTGCCCTTGTTTGAACCCCTTCAACACAGTCTATGTCCTTACAGAGGTATGGCCTCCAGAACAGTGCACAATACTCAAGGTGAGGTCTCACAAGCGACCTGTACAAGAGTATTATTACTTCCCTCCTTCTGCTGGTGATCCCTCTGCCTATGCACCACAGCATCCTACTGGCTTCCCCACTGCCTTGTCACATTGCTTAGTCACCTTCAGGTTGTCAGAAATAACAACCCCCTCTTCCCATTCCTGTCTTGTGACTGGCAGTTCTTCCTCAAGATGATACTTTGCTATGGGTTTGCTGTGACCCAGGTGCATGATCTTATAGTTCTTTGCATTAAAGCCCAGTTGCCAGACCCTTGACCACTCTTCCAGTTTGCTAAGATCCTCCTTCATTTGCTGCACACCCCTGGAGTGTCCACCCTGCTGCAAATTTTGATATCATCTGAAAACAAGGAAACACAGAGGGAGGGAGACAGGAAAGTGTTGCAAGGAAACACAGAGGGAGAAGACAGGGCAGTGTACCATGCAAAACAAAAGGAGGTGGGGAAAGCAGTCAGGTGCGCAATAGCAGAAACTGAAGAAAGTATAGCAAAGTCAGTAAAAGATAGTGATAAAATCTTCTTCAGGTATATCAGGGAAAGGAAGAAGACCAATGGTGGGATTGTGAAGTTGAACAAGGTTGGGGGGGGAAGTGTGCAGAGGGGACCTAGAAAAAGCAGAAATTCTAAATGAATACTTCTCTGTATTTTCAAAGGAAGGAGGAGGAGGGGAGGTACCAACATTAGGGGTAGAAACACATACAGGGGGAGGTGGACACCATTACATTCATGGGGAGAGAGTCCTAAATGAACTCTTTAAAGTAAAAGTGGACAAGGCAATTGGACCAGATGGGATGCATCTCAGAATATTGAAGGAACTCAAGGAGGTACTAGGGGCACCACTGATATCTGTATTTAACAAATCACTGGAGGAGGGACTGAGGACTGGAGGAGGGTGAATGTGGTACCATTACACAAAAGCAGGAGCAGGATGGAGGCTGGAAATTGCAGGCTGGTCAGTTTAACCGCAGTGGTGGGGAACATCATGGAATCCATGTTAATGGAAAGGATTATGGCATATCTGGAGTCTAGTGTGGCACAAGACCAGAGGCAACATGGATTCACAGCAGGGAGAACTTGTCAAACAAATCTGGTAGTTTTTTTTTGACTGGGTAACCAAGGTGGTGGATCAGGGAGGGGCAGTGGACATGGCCTACCTAGATTTTAGCAAGGCATTTGACACTGCCCCACACAGAAGGCTAGTAAACAAGTTATGCAACCTGGAAGTAGGTCCAAAGGTGGTACAATGGGTGAGAAATTGACTGAGCAACAGGACACAGAGGATGTTGGTGAATGCAGTACAATCTCAGGAGAGGGAGGTGACTAGTGGTGTGCCTCATGGTTCAATTCTGGTGCTGGTCCTCTTCAATGTCTTCATTAGTGACAATGCAGAGGGGCTGGAAAGGAAGGTGTGCCTCTCTACGGATGACACCATGATCTGTAATAGAGTAGACACTCCAGACAGAGAGAGAAAAAATTAGAAGAGACCTAGGCAAATTGGAGGAGTGGTCAAGAGAGTGCCAGCTTGCAACTAATCTTCCTCAGTTAGATCCCTTATTGGCATAACAGCTATCTCTTCCCATTACCATTTCTGAGGCTGAAAACACCATTGCTGGACTTACACCAGACAAAGCCTCTGGACCCGATGGTTTCTCTCCTAATTTTTATCTCCCTTTTAAATCTGAGTTGGCACCTCATCTTGCAGATTTTATTTTAAATTTCTGTTATCAGTCTAATTCTTTTCCCAGAGATTTTTTTGAAGCTTTTATTACTTTTATTCCCAAACCTTTTAGGGATTATACTTGGGTCAGCAACGTCTGACCTATCTCCCTCCTGAATGTGGATGCAAAGATTCTTTTGCATATCCTTGCCAAGTGATTAGCTGTACTCTGGCAGCCCCTGATAGGCCAAGAGCAGACAGGGTTAGGCAGGGTCGCTTGGTCACTGACCATGCACAGAAAATCTTTCATTTAATTTCGGTGTCAAGGGAGTCAGTTATAGCTGCAGTGCTGGTCTCCCTGGATGTCAAAAAAGCCTTTGATAGGGTTTCGTGGACTTTCCTTTTTGAAACCCTGTCTGCTTTCTGGTTCCCTGAATCATTTATTAAATGGATCAGGTTGCTTTACTCTAGCCTGATGGCCAGAGTTTTTTGTAATGGGGTGCTGTCAACCACTTTTCCACTGCAATGAGGGACCTGTCAAGGGTGCCCTTTATCATTCTATTTGTTTAATCTTTACCTCAATCCCCTTACAAGACATGTCATTTAACATGCTCAAATTTCAGGCATCTCGATTGGACTGCTTTCCTTTAAATTATCAACGTATTCTGATGACATCCTTCACATATTACAAATCTAGGTACTTCATTACCTGACACGCTTCAAGCCCTCTCTGAGTTTGGGTGGTTATCAGGTTACAATTTCAACATATTTAAGACATTCGTAATGCCTCTAAATCCAAGAACCCATAAGGGTGACCTTTCTCAAGGTTTGCAAGCATGTTGGTCCATGTCTGAACTGAGTTATTTAGGTATCAGGTTAACTCTGGGGACCAACGCACTAATGGAACGTAACTTGTATTCAGTTGTTCCTATCATCACAGCAGACCTGGCTAGATGGCAAAACCTTCCACTATCACTCTGGGGTGGAATTTCAATAATTCAAATGAATGCCCTTCCTAGAATATTGTACCTTCTTAGTATGATACTTATAGCAGCCCTTCAGTCCTGGTTTACAAAATTGCATCAGACTATCTCAGTTTTTCTTGGCTAGGCAACATGAGGGGTTACAAGTATTCAATTTTTGCTGGTATTATCTTGCAGCACAAGCAAGTAAATTTTTGGTCTGGTGTTTACCTACTCTAGGGTTACATCCTGCACACCCTTCCCCTCCCTGGAAGGATGTTGATGTATATTTGTGCAAATCCTATGATATCTCTATGCATGCTATATCTTATTTACCTTGGCATTGTCTACTCAATGCCTTAAAACACAATCCCATAGGATGGGCAGTTTGGATTAACAACCAACTTTGTCGCCTTCTTAAATATTCTGCCCAAAGGAACTCAATGCAGCCTTTTAGGTTAAACCCCAACTTCAGAATTGCTAATAAACCCATCCCCATATATTTTCTTTCTTGTGCAAACCTTCCGACTCTCTCCTGCAATTTGCAGGACGATGGGTTTATTTTCTTTGAGGAATTTGGGGATGTGCATGATCTCACTCAACACTCTGCTTTCTCATTTGCACAGCTTAAACACTCTGTTAGAAATTTCCTTGGTCCTCTTTCCTGGTGGTTGGCAGAAGGTGAGGCATATCACACCTTAGCTGCATCATCAACTAAGTCTCATGCAGTTTCCATCTTATACAAAGCATTACATGATACTATAGGATCCCAATCACAAGTACATTGATCCTATTGAGAAAAAGAGTTTCTCAATTGCCTTACCTCCCTTTCCTGGCAGTATATTCAACAGTATATTAAAATAGACAAACTGCATTTAATGCAATATAAAAAAAAATGTATAATGCCTATTATACCTCACAATAATTGTTTAAGTTTGAAAAGTTGCCCAATTCGATGTGTCAAAGGTGCAATCTACATTAAGGGGCTCTTAGACATCTTCTGTGGAACTGTTCTCAGGTAAGGGTTTTTTGGTCCCAAATTCAGTCTTACCTTGATCCACTTTTAGGGCTACAGGATGCTTTTACATCTGAGAGCTGAGATTTGTTTTTTAGAGTTGGACGTCTTCTGACTTCTGGGTCCACAGAGATACCATATGTCCCTAATTTCGGCTGTAGCTATGTTAGTTATAGCGAGACAGTTGATGGATAATCAACCTCTTTTATTTAGAGAATGGCATGCAGAAATGCTGACCATCCTTAAAATGGAGAAAACTATTGCCAGTCTTTGGTGCAATTTACTGGAGTACTCTCAGAGATGGGAACGGCACCATACTCTTTTCCTATTATGCTGAAGATGTTGTTTTTTCTCTCCAGCCAGCCTGTAGGATTATTCACACTGAAAGTATGAGCTGACTCTGTTTTTTTTTTCTCTAATAGTTGTTGTTAATACTAAGGATATTACTAATCTTATTAGTGTTAAGCCGGCCCAGTGGCACTGAGGGCTGAGGCGCAGGACGCCATGCTGGCAACTCGAGTTTGGAGATGAGCCTGGGTTGTCAGGGATTGGCAGGGGGGATAAGGATTGACCATCCAGTGGACTGCTCTCCTATCCCTGGGAAGGGATCCAGGGAGCCATCACTCGACAGCAGCCCCTGGTGATGACCGGTGGCACTGTTAGTGCTGGCATGGCAGTACGGAGTGTGGCAGACATCGGCACGTATGTGTCCTGACATCATTGCATGCTCACACTCCTGGGTTCAGGAAAACTGGAAAATGGAGCAGCGCAGACCACAGAAGCTTGATGGCCGCACTCCACCGGCAGACGGTGCCTGGATGGCGCGTGCCGGTAATGGTTCCTCCCCACCTGTTGCGGGGCAATAGGGGGTGCCCTTTTCTAGGTTAGAGCTGCGTCTGCTAGCTGGGCATGCAGAACTTCAGGGTCAGAGTTGGAGCTGGAGTGGTGGCTGGAATAAAGGCAGGTCAGTGAATGCTAGGTGAGAAAATATGATACGTTAAAAAAAACTAATCTTATTAGTTTTCCTCTATAGGATATATAGCTTGTTATTTTTCTCCCAGAGTCTATATGGACTGTTTATTTGCAACATTTTTTGTAGCTGTAATGCTGTTTTGCTGTTCTGTTTAATTCACTTTTCTTCTGCTGACTGTACCTGTTGTCTCTTTCCTTGTTTGTGCTCCTGTTTCAATATTTCAATAAAATATACTACGTTTAAAAAAAAGTGAGACAAAAGGCAGCTTAAATTCAATACAAAAAGTGCAAAGTCATGCACTTGGGCTGCAGGAATCTTGGAGAGGAATGCAAAATGGGGAGGTTACTAACAACAACAATACTCAAAAGGGACCTGGTGTTAAACATAACAGATGAACTGAAGATAGCCAAGCAATGTGAAAAGGCACTGGGGAGAGCTTGAGGGATGCTGGGTGCATCATCAGTAGAAAACAAGAGGTGTTGATACCATTGTACAGACAATTGATTACACCACATCTGGAATACTGTATTCAGTTCTGGAGACCAAATCTCCAGAAGGACATTGACAGACTAGCAGTCCAGAGAAGATCAACAAAAATGGTGACAGGATTGCACCAGAAAAGATATGAGGAAAGACTGAAAGACCCCAATATGTATACCCTGGAGGAAAGGGGTGGTGATAGAGACATTCAAGTAGGGGAATCAACAAGGCCCAGGAGGGCAGCATCTTTCAGAAAAAGAGATGTGCAAGAACAAGGGGGTTACAATATGAGGCTGGAGGGGGGACTCAGGGGAAATGTGAGAAAGTATTTTTTTTTTCACAGAAAGAGTGGTGGATGCATGGAACAGCCTCCCAGTGGAGGATGTACAGGCTTAAATGATTGGTGAGTTCAAGAATACATGGGATAGACTGAAGGCAACCCTAGTGGTAGGAAAGAGATGGTTAACTGCTGATCATTTAGGATCAGGAGTTCAGTAGGTAGGGAGATGGGCAGAATAGGTGGGCCAGGCAGTCCTTATCTGCCATCAAAATATGTGTTTCTCTGTCTCTAAACAGACATTCCTTCCCTACCAGCTCTGCAGTGATATCACTGATAATATATTGAAGAGTGCTGGACCCAGCAATGACCCTTGTGGCACCCTACTAGATACATTGCCTTCCATTGAGCTAACATTAGTTACCACCACCCTCTGACTTCTACCTTCCAGACAGTTTCTTACCTATCTAACTACCTTCAGCTCCATCCCAAAGTTATTTAGTTTGTGCATTAGGCACTGTGGTGGATGGAATTGAAGGTTTTGCTGAAATCCAGGTAGGCCACGTCTACTGCCCCCACCCCTCCCCAATTCACTTTCCTAGTCACCAAATCAAAGAACTCGATCAGGTTAGTCTGGCAGAGTCTCCCTCCCCCCGTGAACCCATACCGCCTTGGATCCTGCAGTCCATTGGCCTACAGATACTCCACCAACCTCTCCTTCAGCAGCATCTCCATAACTTTGGCCACTACTGAAGTCAAGCTGACAGGTCTTTAATTCCTTGCCTCCTCTCTGCTTCCACTTTTGTGCAGTAAACAACATCAGCCCTCTTCCAGTCTCCCAGAACCACCCCTGCTTCCAAAGACAGGTACAAAAGGGCCATCAGAGGTGCAGTCAGCTCCTCCCTGAGTTCCCTCAGCACTCTGGGGTGTGCTCCTTCAGGGCCCATTGCCTTATCCACTTTTAAACATGATAGTTCCCCTAGGACATTATCTACTGTGAAATTTGACAGTCTCACACAAAAGATTAATATACAAGTTAGCCAGCCTTGGAGTGGGTACCAAGGTGGTAGCCTGGATATGGCTGGACAACAGGATGCAAAAGGTAATAGTAAACAGAATCCACATTAAAGAAAGGAGGGTAACTAGCAGTGTACCACAGGGTTCGGTACTGGGACCGGTCCTCTTTAATATCTTTATAAGTGACATTGGAGAGCACCTGGAAGGAAAGGTATGCCTCTTTGCAGATGACACAAAGATCTACAACAGGGTTGATACACAAGGTGGGGTGGAAAGAATGAAAAGGGACTTGGCAAGGTTAGAGGAATGGTCAAATATGTGGCAGCTCAGATTCAATGCAAAGAAGTGCAAGGTAATGCATCTGGGAAACAAAAACCCAGGGGAAGAGTACACAATGGGGGTTGAGTTAATAACAACAACAAAAATCAAAAGAGACCTAGGAGTAATTATATCAGATGACCTAAACGTGGGCAAGCAATGTGGAAGGCAGTAAGGAGGGCTGGGGGGATACTGGGATGCATAGGGAGAGGCATCAACAGTAGAAAACAGGAAGTTATTATCCCTCTCTACAGACAGTTAGTGAGACCCCATCTGGAGTACTGTGTGCAATTCTGGAGACCCCATCTCTGCAAGACATAGACAGAGTGGAGGCTGTTCAGAGGAGGGCAACCAAAATGGTGCAAGGTCTGCACCAGAAGACATACGAGGAGAGACTAAAGCAGCTTAATATGTATACCCTTGAGGAAAGGAGGGAGAGGGGGGACATGATAGAAACTTTCAAGTATCTCAAAGGAATTAACAAGGTACAAGAGGGTAGTATCTTTCAGAAGAAGAGATGTGCAAGAACAAGGGGGCACAATTTGAAGATAGAGGGGGATGGCTCAGAGGTAATGTTAGAAAGTATTTTTTCACAGAGAGAGCTGTGGATGCATGGAACAGCCTTCCTGAGGAGGTTCTGGAGTCAGGAACAGTGGGAGAATTCAAGAATGCATGGGACAGGCATCAGGCAATTCTAGTGGGGGGCAGGAGGAAGTAAGCTGTTGATTAACTAGAATCTGCAGCTTATCCATCAGGTAGGGAAATGGGCAGACTTGGTGGGCCAAGCGGTCCTTATCTGCTGTCAAATTCTATGTTTCTATGTTAAATGGCTTGTGTCCTTCTTCAATACCCTTGCACCATTATTTTCTATCACTGGTTCATTACTTGAGTCTTCCACAGTAAATATTGAGGAGAAGTAACTATTTAGCATGTCAGCTTTTTGATGATCTATTTCAACACAAACCCACCCTTCTCCATTCAGCCTAATTATCCCTCCTTTTGCCTGTCTCTTGTCCCCTATGTGTCTAAAGAATGTCTTGTTCCCATTCTTCTGTGATTCAGCAGTCTTATCTTCTATTTGTGCTTTAACCTTCCTGACTGCCCTTCCCACCTCCTTTAATTTTTCCTGATAGATCTCTCTGTCCTCCTCCTCCTTCTGAGTTACTTTGAATCTTAAAAAGGCCTGTGTTTTTGCTCTTACCTGAAAGAGGCACCTAGTAGAGAGTTGGGAATGCACTGTTCCTGGTACTTGCCACTGTGTTCAGGCTCCAATCTACATCTGGTAGATTGAAATCTCTTACTAGCAGTCCCTTCCCTTTTGAGCCATATTCTGAATTTCTTCTATTAACACATCATCCACTTCCTCCCCTTGAGCAGAGGGTCTGTATATCACCCCTGTGCAAATAACATCCCCTTTCCTTTTCTTGTGTGACCCACAGTACCTCTGCCTCCCCTGTTTACCCTGCGTTTCTACTGCCTTTATGTTCTCCCTCACATAAAGAGCTACTCTACCCCCTTCCTTCCCTCCCTGTCACTTCTAAACAGAGAATACCCTGGGACAGTCAGCTCTCAGTCTTGGTGTTCATTGCATCAGGTCTTCATGATGGCCACCAGGTCCAGGCCTGCCTCCATCACAGTGGCCTCCAGATCTGCAATCCTGTTCCCAGGGATACAGGCATTTGAACACATTGCTTTCCAGTGTGTGCCATTGCTCCCATTCCTTTCATATACTTGCCTTTTCATAATTGTCCCACTCTCCATCTCTATGCCATTCCCACCTCCTGCCCCTTGTTTGTTCCTACTCAGTGGTTTTATTTGTTGTTTTAATTTCTTCTGATTAAAATACAGTAGTTCCTCTGCTGATCCTGTGGGAGGGGGGTCGTACTCTGTTGCCCTGCTCTATTCTGCCACCCCCAACCTGGTTTAAATACTTGCCAGTGTAGCATTTCAATCTCTCACTGAGGACATCAGAGCCCCTTCTTGACAGACGTAGGCCATCACCACTGTACAGGTACATGTCCCAGCCCTCCCATCCACACCAATCCTTCAACTAAGCATTGAATTCATCAGTGCGGTGAATCCTGTCCTCTCTCTTGTAGTAGATGAGTAGAACCTCCGAGGAGGTTACAGACTGTGCCACCTGCCTAAGATCCCTCCCAAGTTTCCTAAAATCCTCCTGCACTACTGCTGGATAGATCTGAGCTAGATCATTTGTCCCCAGGTGGACAATGATGTCAAGCTCCCCCTGACTTCCTACTGCTCCAGTAATCCTTTTGAATCCTCCTCCCATCCCTCCATGCAGTGGTGCTGTGCAGACACTGGACATCCCCTACCTTATTGCTACCTATCCTCAGCTTAACTCCCTTTACAGTGGAGTCCCCCATCAGGATTTGCTTCCTCTTATTATGGGGTCTCATGTCTTTCCCCTTGGGGTCTCCACCTTAGAGGTTCCCTGCACCCCTTCTGGCCACTGCTGCGGTTTCTTCTGTTGGGCATTCCTACCCTGCCAGGGCAGTGTATGAGTTTTGCAGTGGAAGCAAACATTTTTAACACTGAATTTTCAACATGACCTTTTTGAGAAGCCACCTCATGAACAGAATAGGTGAAATGTTTCAAATCTGACCAGAAAGTTGATTTTGTGGTCGCTCTGCAAAATCCCCTTTGGGGAAGTATTTAAAATTTTCACATACTGGATTCATGAGGTGGGGTCGTGAGAAGAATATGGGCCAGATTTTGAAAGGGTGGTGCAGGGCTGGCATCAAGCCCTGAAGCACACCACTTTATCCCCACATCTGTGCCATTCTCATTTGCCACAACTGCACCCAATTTTATACTCTTGAGTGCAGTTGTGGCAGTTTACCTGCTTTACAGCAGCTTGTGCCAAATCTCAGGTGCAAGCTCCATGATAGTCCCCAGTACTGATGCAAGCTAGATGACAAAAAGATGGTCAAGCTTGCATCACTTGCCCAACAGATAGAAAATCCCTTTACATTGCCACAAGCCCAGTGCACCATATCTTTGGTGTAGCCAGAGCTTATGACAGTCTTGGACAAATGAAAATCTGACCCTTGTTGAAAGTTTAGTGGTAAAATATGATCAAATGGCCAAGTTATGCATGAACATTGAAATATTTCAATGTTCACACATAACTTCACTAATTTTCAAAAAAGTTCCACCAAGCTTTAGATGTGGCCTTTCTGGGACTCCACCTCATGAATCAGACAGGAGAAATTTTTCTAATCTAGGCCAAAAGGTGATTTTTTAGTCACTCTAAGAAATCACATTTCACACGGGACTTGACAATTTTCACCTACTGGGTTCATGACATGGGGTCATAAGAAGACAATGTACAGAATTTGGGTTCATTGTATTAAAAAACAACAAAGTTATGAGTGTTCATTAATCATATTACTAAAAACAGCAAAGTTATGAGTGTGCATTGAACATTCTCCATGCTTGCTCATAACTTTGGTAATTATCAATATTTTCACTTCAAACTTTCAACATAGCCATTTTTTGCTAACCACTTCATGAACATGACAGATGTCATTTCTCAAATCCTGGGTGAAACATGTTTTCACACCTGTGGTGGTAAATGATGTGTTGGCCAATGTTCTATAAATGACACATGTCATGCCTATAAGGGGAAGTCATGAAATGACTATCTTGAAAATTTGGTATCAAAATAATAATAAAAAAATATTAAGAAGCATTAGGTGTAGTGCCAACCTTTAACCCAGTGGGCAGTGCTTTGTATCCCACACCAATGAACTGAGTTTGAGGATGAGCTCAGTGAGCCAACTGGATAGGCCAAGGTTGTGGGGAATAGCACTGTCATGCTGCACCACTCACATGCCTGGGAAGGGAATGTGCAGGGTTTCTTGCACAGGCTGAAGTATAACATAGTGAAGAAATCTTCTTCTTGCATATGGCTCTGAACTTCTACAACCATGGGTGGCAGAGGGCCTTAAGTTTCAGCTAACAGACTGATTCTTTGCCCTGTGCATCTGTATCTGTAGTCACATGGAAGTGCAGGACACAGAAGGTCTTGTTTTTCACAGACCACCACACCCACTCCCTAATAAATTCATGACATCCATTGCTAGATGGAAGTGCAGGACCCATAGAGTCTGCAGAAGAACTCTTTCCTTGGCACAGAGCTGAGGGAGTCCTGTGTATCTGCATCTGTTCACGGAGGTCAACACATTTTTAAACTGTGATCTTGTATTTCTGTTAGCCTGGTATCTATTTAGTCCTGTACTTTACCATGTTATCTCATTTTTCATTGCACTAAATATGAGACACAGGGCTCCTCTCATTCTCCTATATTCCACTGAATTCAAAACTAGTTCCCTCAGTCTCTCCCCGTATGTTTTATGATGCATGTTTTTCATTTTTTTTGTTTTCCTCCGCACCCTCTCAATAAGTTTTCCAACACCTTTTTTGTGGTGCTCAAAATGGTGAGCAGTATTCCAGGTGTGGTCTGACCAGTGATGTGTACAGTGGCATAATCACTGTTTGAACCCTACTCTTTATATTCCTAGGTGTGCACCCCAGGATCCTGTGACACTTCGCAACTCCTTTGCCATGCCACATCTCCAAAATGGCTTGGAAGTGTGGTCTGAAATTGTTACGGTATATGGAGTCTGGGTCATAAATGTGCCTTTTGAAGGTTTGGTGAAAAAATATTAATCTGTTCCAAAGTTATTAAATTTCATATTTCCCATTATTTCCTCAGTTAAAAGTTAGATGTTCCACATGAAAATACTTTTGTTTTAACAGGAGCTGTTGCATTTTTGCATGGAAGGTCACATAGTGTCATTTGTTTTTGTAGTAGCTGATGTATGTTTTGCATACAGGGTCACATTAGTGTTGCAGAGAGCCTAGTGCATTTTAGCAGAGATCTTTTGTGTCTGTCATCTTGTTTTCCAGTTAGCGAGAGACAGAAAACATGTAAAAATGAAGGTAATGGAAAAAAAGAAACATCAGAACATAGCTAAACGAGACCCATTTGGCTACATGATGGTGTATTTTTTAATTGTGGCCAGAAAAACTTTTTGGGGGGGAACCTGAAATCCTGGGTGGTGAGGTTAGTGAGAAGATTGCTTGTATGAGAACAGTGGAGTTTCTTGACTTCTGCAGCCACAACTGGAAATTGTGCTGCCAGCTGCAGGTTCAGCTTTCACCCATTCTTTTCCCTGGTGTCTAATGGCACCCCCCACTCATCGATCACTGTCCCTAGTGGAACCCCCCCTCCCATATCTTTTCCTGGTGTTTATTGGCACCCCTTCCCACTCTTTGATTGCTATACTTTTGCTAAATTTACATAATCTGACACTGGGATGCCCACCCCTGGTGTCAGATGTCCTCCCTCAGTCCTTTGTGTTATTTGATGACATTGAGGTGCCCAATCCGCTTGTCAGCATTACAACCTCCCCCAGCACCGTGGGACCCTGGAAAGCCTACCCCAGTGTCCTAAACTTATTTATTTATTTATTTCTAAGATTTAACACTGGGATGCACATTCCCAGTGTCAGATGTCTCCCCCCTACAGCTCGTTCTTTTATATTTGCAGACATTAGGGGGCCCAGTCCCTGTGTTTGCATTACAAACCCCCCTTCCCACAGCACTGTGGGACACTGGGGAGCCCACTTCCAGTGTCCCCAAATATGAATTTAGTTGTACCTGTAAAACAGAAAACGGTTCCCTGACATCTTTTTTAGTTGTTTTAACCTGAAAAATGAAAATGGTCCCCTATCTTTCATACCATTGACCCCCCATCCCAACCTCTCCCACTGAGCACCCACCATCCTACACTGCCCTTACCCTATACTTACCACCAGAGGTCATCAGCTATCATCTGTGGACCTGGGACACGTCTGCACTCTTCAAAGTCAAACCACAAACTGAGGAATCAAGGTAAGTGCTGTATAATGTATTTCAATTGTGTTTTGAACTTATGTTCATAACTTTGGCATTTTGGAGAATTTTCTCTCCAAATTTTCAACATGGCCTTTTTGGAACCCCACCTCATGAACACTGCCACTGTCATTTTGTTGATCAGGCCCAGAAAGTGATTTCCCAGTCACTGCATGAAATCACCTTTTGTGACAGAATAAAGAAATTTCACCACCAGTCTTCATGAGGTGAGGTCCCAAAAAGGCCATGTTGAAAATTTGGTGAACATTTCCTGCAAATGGCTGAGTTATGTGTATTCTTTGAAATTTTACCATGCACGTGCATAACTTTGGTCATTTCCAATATGTTGACTCCAAATTTTCAGCATAGCCATTTTTTCACACCACCTCATGAACAGTACAGCTGTCACTTTTCACATCCTGTTGGAAACAGAGTTTTGCACTTGTGGCATGGAATGGGTGTTTTGGCATGGATGTGAAAGCTTTCACCTATGGGGTTTATGAGGTGAGATCATAAGATGACTATGTTGAAAATTTTGAAGTAAAAATTTGAAAAAAAGTTATGACCATTCATTGCAATTTCACTATGCCCGCTTGTAACTTTGGAAATGTTAAATATTTTTACCTCAGATTTTCAACATAGTCTTCTTATTACTCCACCTCATATATGTCACAGCTGTCATTTTCCATATCCTGGCCAAAATGTGTTTTCACACCTATGGCATGCAATGGTGTTGCAGTTGAGCAGAACTGTGTTGTGGCTTGGTTTCGGAAATTTTCTGTACCAGTAAAATTTTGCCACTATTGTCCTATAAATGGAAGTGGAGGGCCTAGAGACAACACTGTCCTGGAGGGCCATGTACTCCCACAGGCAAATAATGTTATGATTATAATATCTGAAAAATAAGGAAATTAATTCCAAAAAACTTTGTTAATGCATCATTTAGGGTTGTTACTAAAGTTACAAAAGTAGGGAAATGTGGCATTAAATTTTCAACCCTAAACATAGAAACATAGAATTTGACGGCAGATAAGGACCGCTTGGCCCACCCAGTCTGCCCATTTCCCTACCTAATGGATAAGCTGCAGATCCTAGTTAATCAGCAGCCTACTTCTTCCTACCCCCAACCCCTAGAATTGCCTTATGACTGTCCCATGCATGCTTGAATTCCACCACTGTTTTTGACTCCACAACCTCCTCCAGAAGGCCGTTCCATGCATCCACAACCCTCTCTGTGAAAAAATACTTTTTTAAATTACCTCTGAGCTGCCCCCCTCTATCTTCAAATTGTGCCCCCTTGTTCTTGCACAACTCTTTTTTTGAAAGATGCTACCCTCTTGGACTTTGTTGATTCCCTTGAGGTACTTGAAAGTTTCTATCATGCCCCCCACCTCCTTTCCTTGAGGCTATACATATTAAGCTCCTTAAGTCTCTCTTCATATGTCTTCCGGTAAAGACCCTGCACCATTTTAGTTGCCCTCCTCTGGACAACTTTCATCCTGTCTATGTCTTTGCGGAGATTGGTTCTCCAGAACTGCACGTAGTACTCCAGATGGGGTCTTACCAGCTGTCTGTACAGAGGGATAACAACTTCCTGTTTTCTACTGGTGATGCCTCTCCCTATGCATCCCAGTATCCCTCCAGCCCTCCTTGCTGCCCTCTCACATTGCTTGCCCACCTTTAGGTCATCTGATATGACTACCCCCAGGTCCCTTTCCATTTTTGTTGTTGTTAGTATCTCACCCCCCATCGTGTACTCTTCCCCTGGGTTTTTGTTTCCCAGGTGCATTACCTTGCACTTCTTAGCATTGAATCTAAGCTGCCATATATTTGACCATTCCTCTAACCTTGCCAAGTCCCTTCTCATCCTTTCCACCCCACCTTGTGCATCAACTCTGTTGCAGATCTTTGTGTCATCTGCAAAGAGACATACTTTTCCATCCAGTCTGTCTGCAATGTCGCTTATAAAGACATTGAAGAGGACCGGTCCTAATACTGAACCTCCGCGTGCCCACTAGTAACTCCCTTTCTTCAGAGGACTCCCTCTATTACTCTCTGTGTCCTATTCTCCAGCCAATTCTTTACCCAGGCTGTCATCTTGGGACCCACTCCCAGGCTGACTAACTTGTATATTAATCTTTGTGTGGGACTGTGTCAAATGCCTTGCTAAAGTCTAGGTAGGCCATGTCCACAGCCCCTCCTGATCTACTACTTTGGTCACCCAGTCAAAGAAATCTATCAGATTTGTCTGCATGACCTTCCTGCTAGAATCCATGCTGCCTTGGGTCCTGTGCCCTCTGGCCTCTAGATACTCAACAATTCTTTCCTTCAGAAGTGATTCCATCATTTTCTCCTACCACTGAGGTTAAACTAACAGGTTCTGAGTTTCCTGCTTCTGCCTTGCTCCCACTTTTGTGAAGGGGAATCACACCTGCCCTCTTCCAGTCCCTGGGCCACCCCATCCTCCCATGATTTGTTAAAGAGGGTAGTCAATGGTGTCACTAGTTCTACCCTTAGTTCTTTAGAATTCTGGGATGAACTCATCAGGCCCCATTGCTTTGTCCACCTTCAGTTTTAAGAGTTCTTTCAGAACCCTTTCTTCTGTAAATGGGCTGGTATCAACTTCTGTATCCAGAGTGTTTCTACTGTTTGTTTGGTATCCCCTCTTCCTTTGTAAATACTGAGCAAAATATTTGTTTAGTATCTCTGCCTTTTCACAGTCACCCTCTGCCCACCCTCCCTCCCTTTATTAAGCCTCACTATCCTCCCTTGGTCTTCCTTTGCTCCTGATGTACCTATAAAAGGTTTTATCCCCTTCTTAACTAAGTTGGCTATCTTTTCCTGGTTTGGGCCTTTGCTGTTCTGACTGCCTTCGCTCGTTTTGCATTAACTGATACAGTTCTCTTGTCCTGCTCCTTCTGTGATTCCTTGTACTTCCTGAATGCTTTCTATTTCTCTTGAACCTTCACTGCCACTTCCTTTGAGAACCATAGTGGTTTCTTACATTGTTTCATTTGTTTATTTGCTTCACACAAAGGCTTGTTACCTCTGTGATGGCAGTTTTTATTATTCCCCATTGTTCTTCCACCCTCCTTCCTGCCCATTTGCTAGTGCATTCTTAGGCACTCACCCATTTGGAAAAGTCAGCCTCTAAAGTCCAGTACTTTTGCCTTTGTATGGCTTGACTTCTTGCTGTGTTTATGAACCATACTGTTCGATGGTCGCTAGTTCCCAGATGGCTACCCACTTCTACATCTGTGATCCTCTCTTCATCTCCATTTGAGAGAACCAGGTCTAAGATTGCTCCTCTCAAGTGGGCTCAATAGTAGTTGTTTAAGGCATGCCCCCGTAGGGCATCTAGAATAATCCCACTCTTCAAAGTGGCTGCTGCAACTGCACTCCAGTTAACATCTGGCATATTCAGATCACCCATCAGCAATATCTCCCCTTTTTCTGCCATTCTAAGTATACTTTCTATCATTTCCTTGTCCATTTCCTCCCCCTGAGAAGGGGGTCTGTATACAAACCCTGTGCGGATTGTGGTGTCATTGCTGGTCTCCAAATTTACCCACAGTGCTTCTTCTCCTCCCTGTTTTCCTTTTGTTCTGTTGCTTTGATTCCTTCCCTTATGTAAAGAGCTACTCCTCCTCCTCTTTTACCCTCCCTGTCCCTCCTGTAGATAGTGTATCCTGGTATGTTTACATCCCAGTCATGGTTTTGTGTGTACCATGTTTCTGTGACTGCCACGATATCCAGATGTTCCTCCTCCATCAAGGCCACTAATTCAGGAAGCTTGTTACTCAGACTATGGGCATTGGTACTCATTGCTCTCCATTTTTTGATGACTTTACCTTCTGTTGCAGCATCCTCCACTGACCTTTCTACCTCGGTCTTTTTCTCATTTAGTACCTTGTTTTGTAGGGCTAGGATTTTTCCTGCTGCTTATCAGTGCCTCCCTTGACTAGTTTTAAAGCTTGCCAATGAAGCATTTAAACTGATTGCTCAAAAGACTTGTTCCTTCCTGGACAGATGCAGACCATCCTGCCAGTATAGGCTGGTGTCTTCCAGGTGGAACCCCAGTCCTCAATGAAGCCAAACCCTGTGCTCCACACCATTTTTCAACCATTCATTAAACTGCATGGTGCCAAAGTACCTCTCACCTCACTCATGCCATTGACAGGCAGCACCTCAGAGAAGGATACTGTGTGTGCTACTTGTTTTAGGCCCCTCCCCAATTCTACAAAGTCCTTCTGCACTGCTCTAATCTCATGATGAGCCAAGTCATTTGTCCCTAGGTGGATAATGACATCCAGCTCAGAGTTCTGTGCAGCTGTTCTCATGATCCTGAGGATGCGCTTCCTGTCCCTCCAAGCCATGGCACTAGGGCAGGCACCTTACTTCAGTTTTCCTGCTCCCCAGTTCTATCCCCTAATAATTGAGTCCCACCAGAGCTACTTCCTTTCCTTGTGGTGTCCTCTGCTCCTTCCTGTGGGCCTCCCTTGTAACAGTTGTCCTCAGCCTCCTTAGTCTCCTCTGTGGGTGCATCCATGGGAGCTATGCTCCCCAGAATGGTGTGTATGATTGTGGTGGAACAACTGACTAGATGTGCCTCTGTTCCACCATTCTCACTCTCCTGAGCCCACTGTGGTCCAACTGCTGTGCTTTGCAACCTCTGAGGTAGTGGTGGTGGCTCTGGTGCTCCCTGGATGGGGGAGGTTCCCTTCCTACAGTCCAGTGTGGCCTGGGGGAAGGTTCCCTTACTACTGTCCAATGTGGCCTGAAGACATGCAATTTCCTCCCTCAGGGCAGAGAGTTGTCTGCAAATAGGGCAGCATCTCAGCCTCCAGAAAGATTCCCGGAAGACTGCTGCCCCACAGCCATTACATTGCACTACTAACCACATGTTTATCTACTTTTTTTTGTGTTTGTGTGTGTGATTGGTTTGTTATATAGAAATATATATATTATACAATGTGTATGCTTATATTGTCAGTGCAGTTTGCTAGAGAGGACATGACAGTGACATGCACCTTGTACTCTTGAGGAAATGATGTCAGAACCCCAGGTATAAAGGAACTATTTCCAGGGGTTGGTGGGGTGAGGAGTGGGAATGGGTTAGGCCTAAACTGTGCCCTCACAAAACAATCAGCTAAAAGCTCTGACCCACCCCTGTGATGAGTGCCTTCCTATCAGCAAAATGCCCTACACAACAATTTGACAGAGAAAATACCCTGTTAATCAAACAGAGAAAAATCCAGACATCCAAGTCAGACACAGGTAAACCTCCCCAGCCCCAAAACAGCCTGGGGTTTGTGCTCTGAAAGCAGTCAGCCCCAAAATAAGTCAGCTGTGCTTTAAACTCTTCCTGCACTGAAAATCTTAAGAATTGTAACAAACGTAAAAAGCTAGATCCACCTCCCTCTGTTGCTTGAAAGACTGTCTTTTCCTGATAATTCTAAGTTCCCTATTTCACCTTTCAGTTAGAAGTAGCCTCCACCTGCAGAATATCTGCTACAAACCAAAGACAATTGTAAGGTTCACCTCCCTTTGTTGTGAGCACAAAGTGCAATATAGAATTTGCAAGTGCAATATAGAATTTCTCACACAGCTCACAGCTGAATAAAGAAGTAGTGTCCTTCCAGGTCAAGAAGATGTGCTTTGTGTCTCTAAATATTGCAGCCACCAGTAACTTATAGTAATCTGATCTAGTCTGGATATCTCCAGCCAGGGCAATTTGTTGACAATGGTTGTGATGCAACCTTTTCTGTTCCAATACAACACCTTGTGGTCTGAAAACAATGAGGTGAACAATTTCCTGCACCTGAGGCTGTCTGAGTTTCAATTCACACTGCAGGTTTTGCTATAACAACTCCTTAACCACAGTAACTTATTTAAAAATGTTTTAACTATCACAAACTCCTATGCCCCAGTATCTTATTTAAAAATAGTATCTGTCCCAAAATCCTAGTAGTCAATCCAGCTACCCCCAAGGGACAACCAAAATGCAGTATTCAAACACTTGTGAAGTTATTTCCAAGATAAGCAGAGTTTGCAAGCTCCTTTTTCAACTCCTCAGCCACCTGTACATTTAAAAATAATTTAACTGTCAGAAAATCCTAGTAGACAATCTAGCTACCTCCAAGGGTCTACCCAAATGCAGTATTCAAATCCTTCTGAAGTTATTCACAAGATAAACAGAGTTTACAAGCCCCTTTTTGGTTAAACACTAAATAAATATGTAAATAAAAAGCAATTACCAAGGGTAGTTAGTTTCACCTCCCTCAGAATTGAGCAAAAGTGCACGTTGTTGCAGATATCAAGTGCAATATAGAATTTCTCACACAGCTCACAGCTGATTAAAGAAGTAGTGTCCTTCCAGTGTCTACCCTGCAGACACTGACAGGCATTGGGGGCATTCTTTGAGGTAGTCATCCCTAATGCTCACCCCATTCTCCTATACTATACCAATTTCAGCTTATTTACTTATGGAATGGGGAGAGCATTAGTGTTGACAACCTCAAAGTGCACCCCAATGCCTGTCAGTGCCTGCAGGGTGCGGGTTGGGTGTTAGAGTTAGAAACACTAATGCCACATTTTCCTACATTTGTCGCTCTAGTAACAACCCTAACTGATGCATTAACAAAGTGTTTTTCAATATGTATATATATATATATATATATATATATATATAAATATATAGTCATCATAAAAATCTCCATTAGTGCATCAGTTAGGGTGTGTCTTGGGGTCATCGACCTTAATGCTCATCCCATTCTATGTGTAAAGAAGCTGAGATGGTACAGCAGAGGAGAATGGAGTGAGCATCAGGGTTGATGACCCCAGGATAACCCCCAACACCAGTTGGTGTGTGGTGTGTGGACCGGGCAGGCAGTATAGCCTAGAGATTAGAGTAATGAGCTGTGAATGAGCTTGGTACATCCAGCAGACCAGACCTGGGTTTGATTCTCACAACCTCCAGTTGCATACTGTGTGACTCTGAGCAAGTTACTTAACTGCCCAGTGCTCCCAGGTCACCCCTGAAAACAGGCACTTGTGCCTAGTGGGCCTTACCTGGTTACCAAAGACTAAAATAATTAAAAAGAAATGGTGTGAGTGGGGTTCGGTGGTAGGGTTGGTTGGGGGGGAAGGATGTGGAGTTAGGGTCGGGAACTTTAACATTACATTTCCATACTTTTGTTGCTGTAATATAAACCCTAACTGATGCATTAATGGAGTTTTTTGCAATTAATTTCCTTACATTTTTTGAAAGTATCATCATAGCCATAGTTGGGCCACAGATGCAAAAACACATTTTGGGCAGGATTCAAAAAATTACAGCTGTGACATACATGAGGTGGGGTAATAAGAAGGCTATGTTGTAAATCAGGGGTCAAAATATTGAAAATGACCATAGATACAAGCGGGTGCACCAAAATTGTAACAAATGGTCATAACTTTGTCCTTGTTTCATATATTTAGCCCACATTTTCAACACAGTTTTCTTATCACCCCACCTCATAAACCCCCATAGATGAAAATTTCTTAATCAGTGGCAAAATGCAATTCTGTGCCACAGGTGTGGAAACACATTTTGGACAGGATGTGAGAAATTACAGCTATACTGTTCATGAGATGGTGTGAAGAAATGGCAATGTTGAAAATTTGGAGTTCAAATATTAAAAATTGTAAAAGTTATCCATGTGCATAGAAAAATTTCAATGACTGTGTGTAACTCAGGCATTCTGGGGTATTTTTTGAACCAAATTTTCAACATGGGCTTTTTGCAACCCCACCTCATGACAACTGTCACTGTCATTTCTTCAACTGGACCTGTAAATTGATTTTGTGGTTGCTGCAAAAAATCACCTTTCAGGACTAAGTAATGAACTTACAGTGCCAGTGTTTATGAGATGGGATCCCAAAAAGCCTATGTTGAAAATTTGGTGCAAAAATACAAAAAAAAGTGGCCGAGATATCAGCATAAGTTCAAAACGCCATTAACAGCCATTATATGGCACTTACCTTGATTCTTCAGTTCATAGTTAGGCTTTGAAGAATACAGATACATCCTGGTCCACAGAAAATGACAGCCAACAATCTCCAGTGGTAAGTATAGGGCTAGGGGTGTGTGGGGTCTTGGGTTGTTCAGTGGTAGGGTTGTGGGAGGGGGATGGGGAGACGATGAGGGACCATTTTCTTTTCCTTTTAAGAATAAAAAAAGATGATGAGGACTGCTTTCTTTTCTCACAGGAACAATTTAAGCAATATTTTGGGACACTTGGAATGGGCTTCACAGTGTCCTACAGTACTAGGGGTAGTACATAAATGGTGACACTGGAAGTGGGCTCCCCAGTGTCCCATACTGGTGGTGGGGTTCCAGTGCTGACACAGGGACTGGGCACCCGAAGTTGGCAAACATTTTATTTTTGTAGTACTAGGGGGTAGGACATAATAATTGGTAATGCTGGGAGTGGGCTCTCCAGTGTCCCACACAGGTGAGGGGGGAGGATTCTAGTGCTGACACAGAGATTGGGCACCCCGATGTCAGCTAAAACAATTTTTTTGTTGGTCTTGTTTCTCTCCTGGCCCCTTGTTGGCTAATTCCTTCCAGGCATCCTTGTCTCCTGCCACAGTTCATCCTTGCACCTCCACATTATGGACCATTGCTGCTTACCTCCACTGCTTCCCCCCCGTGGTGGGGTGGCAGGAAGCCTCTCATCTCCCCCCAGGACTGGATCCAGTGTTGTGGCAATGTCCTTGGAGATGCATAGTTGATGAACAGCCATCAAGCCACACAACCAGGGCCATTTTCCTTGATTTTTCTACCCTTGCAGAGAGGAGGTGTGCAGGATACCAGTGGAGGGTGTGCACATGCATCCACATGCACTCCTCCAGGTGTCTACCCTCTCTCCACCCCTTATCTACAGTATCAGTACCCTGCCCCCCAGCCACTGCCAGGGGCTAGTACTGTGCTGAATAATAGCAACCCCCCCAGAGACAGAGAGCAGTTCCTCGGATGCTCAATCCTTCTCCTTCCCTGCCGACCCCCAGCAACCCATGCTCATTCCTGAACACAGGTCACCGGTGAGGCACAAGGTAAGGTGTCCAGTGCCTCAGCCCTCAGTGCCACCAGGCTGACAAAAAGTTTTCTTTTTTTGAAATAAATATTTCATGACACTGGGAGTGGGCTCCCTAGTGTCCCACATTGGTGGGGGGTGTGCAACTCTACCACTGACACAGGGATTGGGCAGCCTGATGTCGGAAGAAATATTTTTATTTTTTAAAACATGCCTCAGCCCCCCGTGGAGGCAGGGATACAAGGTCCTTTCATTAGGTAAACACCAATAGGTGTTTACCTAAACAAGGGTCGAGGAATACCATTCTGGCCTTATTATTCGAAAAAAATGGGCAGGAAAGATTTAGATTTTTTACAAAGGCCGATGTATTTTTTTCCAGTAAAGCAATGTTACAAAATGTGACAGTTTTTGCAAAACAGTGCCACAATTTACAGCAGTTTGCATGCAACATATCATTACTGAAAATCTGGAGGAAATTTGTAATGTCTTAAATAATTTTTTTGTAGATCTCCCAAATTGTGAAATTTCTTGTAATTTAGACTTAGAACAAACTAATGTAGAGTCTATACAAAGTTATTGTCCTCCATTTAGATTTAAAATTTTGACAGTCACTAAAGTATATAAAATTCTTCAAAATATAAATGCTCATAAGGCTTTTGGTAGTGATTGTCTGGAAGGTAAATTCTTAAAGCTAGCTGTGTTTCATATAGCACCAGTTATCACTTATATATTTAATTGGAGTCTTCAAATTGGATATTTTCCCTTATCTTGGAAAGAGAGTAGAGTAAAACCTATTTTCAAGGGGGGGATGTGGTAGAAGTTAATAATTATAGGCCCATAGCCTTATTACCTCTTTTGTCAAAATGTTTTGAAAAACTTGTCTCTAGCCAGATAATGGAATATTTGGACAGATACAGTTTGTTGACAACTAAACAATCTGGTTTTCAAAAAACTATTGTACTACAACAGCCCTTTGGAATTTATGACCAAATAAATAGATCATTGGGGAAACTAGGGAGACAGCTGTTATTTTTGTAGATCTTTCAAAGGCTTTTTGACCTGGTGGACCACCCTTACTAATTGAAAGACTTCATGAAATAGGCATGAGGGAAGATCCTTAAATTGGTTAAAATCTTATTTGGATGATCGTTCCCAGAGAGTCGAGGTACAGGGATGTTTGTCAAGAAAGAGGAAAGTAAATAGAGGAGTTCCCCAGGGATCAATTTTAGGACCTCTTTTGTTCCTAATAGTCATAAATAACTTGCCATCTACTATAGAAAAATCAGAGATTCGACTTTATGCCGATGATACGGTTATAATTGCATCCAGAAAAATGGAAGAAATATTACAAACTAACTTGTAGTCTGATTTTAGAAGAATTGAGGGGTGGTTCACCAGGTCAGGGCCGATAATGAACACAAAAAAAAACAAAGTGTATGTATTTCCCATTAAAAAAAAGTGGTGAACTTGTTTATGATTTATCCATTTATACTGGAAATCAAACTAAACTAGAACAAGTTAAAGAATATAGTTATTTAGGGATTATATTTGATGAATATCTGACCTTTTCAAATTATATTATTGCACTGATTAAAAAAGTAAATAGAAGGGTAGAGGCGTTAAGAAGAAGTACTGATTGTTTTTCCTTTTTAGATAGAAAAAAACTGGCAGAACAGTTAATTATTCCAGTGCTAAGATATGGAGAATTAATATATAGAAATGCAAATAAAACTCTATTGTCTAGATTAGATAGAACTTATTATTGCGTAGCAAGATATGTATTACAAGGAAACTATCGGATTCATCATTGTCTATTATTGAAGAAAGTGAACTGGTCACCTTTAGACATAAATCATAAGTGTCATTGGTTATCTTTAATACACAAAATGAAATATTCATCTGTAAATCATCTAATTTCTTTAATATTATTTACAGTGAACAACTATCAAAAATGGATATTGACAAGATCAGTTCACTTAAATAAGATAGTTGTAGGTAAACATTATAATAAATATTAGGACAGGTCTTTGCTATATCAGGCTTGTTAGTTTTTGGAATTCTCTTCCTGATGAGGTAGAGAAATTCCAAATTATTCATGTTTACTCATACTATAAAGGAGCTATATGCTCACATTTGTGATTTTAATTGTTTTTTTTCTCTAAGGTTCCTTGGGATTTTGAGATTTTATAATCTAGCTATTGTAAGTCTTTTAGGTATACCGTGTTGTTTGTATATTGTGGTGTTTGCATTTATATGTATTTAACATGGAACTTATTTGTATGTGACTAGTTAGGAATTTACACAGGTCTGTCTTGTAAACTGGATTATGTTCAAATGACATGTATTACCTGTATAAAAATAAATTTTACCTACCTACCTACCTACCTGCAACAATGCCATTAACTGAGCACAAATGGATGCAATTTGCAGTTATTTCTCAAAAATAGAGGGGCAAATTTGTGGCACTACAAACGGCCAAGTAAAAAAAAACATTTCTGGCAACTACTTTTAAAAACTAAGGCCAGAATAATGTTCCTCAGGCTCTGATTAGGTAAGCAAAGCTGTTGGTGTTTACCAAAGGGCAGTAGGTTTTGAATTACAGCATTTTTCCCCCAAAGCTAACTGAAAACAAGATGGCAGCATGACACTACTGATACCATTAGAGGCCGAAAAAAGTGCTTTCATGAAAATGCAAACTGCTTTCCCATGGCACATATAATTTTTCACATGGCTATAATGGTAAACTTAAAACTTTAAAACTTTTGAACAGATTAACATTTTTTCACCAAACCTTCAAAAGGCACATCTATGACCCATACCTCATATACCTTAACAATTTCAGGTCACACAACCAAGCCATTTCAGAGATGCGGTAAAGCAAAGTATTTGCTCCAAAATGGTAATTTTCACATTTTGTGACACTCGGCATCTCCTAAACTTCATATCCAACCAGAACGAAACTTGCCACATCCAGAGACCTATGGTACCTGATGGTGCATGAAACATTTCATGCAAATTGGTCAAATGGTTGCAAAGTTGTTAAAGTGCGCAATTTGGGGTTTAACATAGAAATGACAGTTGAACCCTAAGTACAAAGACATATTATAATATATATATATATATATATATATATATATATATATATATATATATATATATATATATATATATATATATATACATACATTATAATTGTACAGTAGTGCCACTATAGTTAGGAGTTGAGGAGCCATTTACATGTTAAACCCCATATTTTGCACCTTAAAGCTTTGCAACTGTTTGACGTGGATTTGCCTGAAATTTTGAACACATGATCAAAATCCATATGCCTTGGGAACTGCACGTTTCGTACCGGTCGCATATACGGCTGCGGAGTTATTAAGCGTGATCTGTCTGCGCATTTATGCTATTTCTGGAATTCTATTGTTGAGCGTACAGGTCGCACAGTTTATGCGACCTGTCCAAAATCTTCAGGGAACATGCGGCCAGAGTTCCTGATGTGCCTTTTGAAGATTTCATGAAAAAATATTAAATGGTTCAAAAGTTATTCAAAAAACAAGTTCCCATTATAAGTCGATGGGAAAAGTTAACAAAAAGTTTGACAGTGTCGCAAATGCAGTATTTACTTTTGCAAATGTCCCTTTTACTGTCACAAATCCACCATTTTGTTTTCAGTTAGCGATCAGAAAAGTGTTTGCCATTTAAATTTGGGACCCTCTAGCAACCTAATTATTTTTGTATTCACCTAGTCAGACTCTGAGGATGCTAGCCATGTCTTTATTTTGGGGTAAAACACCCCAGAAACACATTTTTCAAATTTCTGGAAAAAGTACTTTTGCAAAGTACTGTTGGACTTGAGACACTGTCGAGCGAATTTGCAAAAGCTTTCGCAAACTGCGACAGTACTTTTCTAAGCTGTGGCAAGATGACAGCATTTTTTGGCACCCTGCTGCAAAAGAATGGTTTGGTGTTTTGGCCTGCAATTTAGGGGAAAAGCAGCCAACATCTCACAGATGTGCCTTTCAGTGTTTTGTTGAAAAAATATTACATGGCGGCAAAGTTACTGCACTCCAAAGTTGATGCTTTTTCCCTTAGGATAACATTACGGCATCCGATACACTACAGGATCCTTTGGCGCCCTGCTGCAAAATAACAGTTTGGTCTTTTGGGCTGAAATTTGGAGGGAACATAGACAACATCCCACAGATGTGCCTTTTTGTAGTTTGGTGAAAAAATATTACAGGAAGCCAAAGTTATGGCACTCCAAACTTCTCTTTTTTCCCCATAGGATAACATTCCGGCGTTCGACGCACCTTTCATTTCCAGTATCTCAGAAACGATGCGAGATACGGACTTTTCATTGGAAAAATGTTTAGCCCCCTGGGGGCTAAGTACAAAACTAGCCTGGAAAGTCATAAATCATATGACTTTTAAATTTTTTTTCTACATCATACGGTTCCTGAGATATAAGCAATTTAGTATTCCAACTCCTCATTTTCTGCTCCGAGAACCATTATTATGCATACATTCTTTTTACTCACCAGCCCGGATATTCAAACTGCACCCAAAAAGTGTGCAACAGCAGAAACAAGTGCAAGTCCACTGCGCCCATCCGCAAGAAGAGCGATATTCAAAAACTGTGCAGGTCAAGATGTGCCTGTGGCACACGACTGAAAATCGTGTCACCTGCACCATAGCGCAACCAGAAATGCTCAGTGGAGCAGTCAAGATGTGCCATAGTGCAACCAGGGATGCCCATGGAGCAGGGCAACAGTGCAACAGCACAATCAGGGATGCGCAGGTAGAGGATGCAGGGGCCCACCGCCCATGTCACAGATGGGCAGAGGAGCACACAGCAGAACAGACATCGCCCCCACATCCCATGCACTGCACAACTGGTGGAGAGCAGGAATAACCACCTGCCCATGGATACCAGCAACCAACCCACAGCTGGGGCATGGTGCCCCAGCACACACCCTGGCAAGCTCTGACCGGCACACAAGGAGGGCCGACCACCCCATGCCACACCATCCCACCAATGCAGAGCACACCCTGCACCACAATCCCCATACACCCTGCCCAGGAGTAGCACCCAACAGTGCAGGACACCCTGTGCATACCATCACCCCCACTGTGACAATGCAACCCTGTGCACCACGGAGCCATGCAAGGCAGCCCCACCATGAGCACCCTGCAGTGGATGGCAGCAGACAGTGATGCAACAACTGCATACACAGTGCCACCCTGCATGTCCCCCCAAGGTACAGCTGAGAGACCGACCATGCGTTAGCACACGAGGTACCCCACATGCAACAGGGCATGCCCTGGACCCCACCACCAGTAGTACAGCAACCTGCACACCTTCCCAAGGACACATCCCATCCCAGCACTGGCCATAACCACCAGCACAGACACACATAGTGTTGCATGGAAGCATGCACCACACAGGATGCAACACAGTGCATGGACAAACACCCACCCATACCCAAGGACACATCAACACAGGGACACAGTAGCGGGTCAACCAAGCCACTGGTGTGTGGCCAAAGCAGCTGTGTACACACAGCCAGCACCTCTACATGGCACAGGTGTGCCAGCCACCCTGTGCAGACACCATGAAGCGGTATGCCACAAGCATGTGGCCGGAGCACAAGTGACAGACAGTGGAACACATCCCCTGCAACAGACACAAGTGACAGCATGGAGGTGGGACAACAACAGCAGAGGCCACTGTGCCACCCAAGGCAGATGTGCACCATACTGGAGACAGGAGGCAACCCGGCATTGTGCTGGGTGCAGTGGCTGTCCAGCATGGCAGCCACCACTGACATGCCAGCAGACCATGCAGATCACAGACATGCAAGGGTGTCAGCTGTATAGGCCATGGATGGTCTGACAGGGGCGCCATGGACACAGTGCATGCACTGTGGACCACTGCACACAGTCATCCAGTGAACAGGGAACAACACACAAACCACAGACAGTGACTGATAGCTACACCCACACCATAGGTGCTTCCCCTATGGACACACACACACGCCCATGCCTGCCCCACCCCTGACACCATGCACACCACTGCAGCTGAGCACCTGTAGCCCGCTGCAAATCAGAGACCACAACAGTAGGCATAACAGAACAAATGTATTTTTTCAAGGTACAAAAAACTATATACAGCTATATACATAAGGGGGTGAGGGCCACATACCATGTGGGGGTGGGTAAGGGGCAGGGGTGAACAAATGGGAGAGGGAAGAAGGGGTGTGAGGAAGGGTCCAGGGAGTAGGGTGTATCTTGGGGCATGGGGGGCTTAGTGGCCACTCCACTCCTCACTCCTGTGGTGCCTCCTGGTTCACCGCCTCCGGACATCATGCTGGTCCAACCTCTGGGGTACCTCCAATGATGCCCTTGCAATTTGGAGGAGCTCCTGCACGGCCCTCTCCAGCTGTATCAGCCGCCATCCACCTAGGACAAGGGAGCAGAGTCAATAAGTATGAATGTCCATCCCCCTGCAGCACACCCATTGTGCATGGCATACCACCGTGGGACATGCCCCTGTGATGGTGTGCAACCACCCACAGTGATCGCATCCACATGACCTGCCTACCCAGGCACACATAGATGTGCAGACCACTGCACACACCCACCGCCCAAGTCCCGCACAGCACCACCGCGGTTGTACAGTGACATGGCTATGCGGTGCGAAGGCAGTGGTACAGCCATGTACCCGGTGCATGGATGGACCACCATTGATGCACTCCCAGATATGCAGTGCCACTGGACAGTGCTGACTGTAACAAGTTGCGTGCATGGCAATGGTGTCAATGGATGGTGGCCATGCCCCGCTGCCCGTCCTGTTACACAGCATGCAATATTAATCATGGATGTAAGGCACTCACCATCATTAGGCTAGTCCCTGCGCTTGTCTTGTCCGGCAGCCCTCCTGGCATGCTGGTCATCTTGGCACAGCCTTCTCTCCTTTGCCCGACGCACTTCTCTGGGCCTAGGGTGCAAACATGGAGAGAGGAACATCAGTACAATCCAGTAGCAAAGTCCTCCCACCCCCGTGTGTGTGCAATCCCACACAGCCATACCCATCCTCTCCCCACCCCGATACCACCACCACGGCCAACACTGGACGGCCCCCCCATGTGCTGGACACATGCCACCGTGATACCCGTATGGATGTTAACAGTGTATGGATGGAGCACGTACCTGACTGTGGCACTGTGCCCCTCCTGGCACATGCCCACAGGCAGGTAATCCTGTCTGGGTCCTTGCTGCTGCAGGTCACCATAGCTGTGCCTGCACTGCTCCGCCATCCTCTCCATTCCTGTGGCCTCCTCCAGGGCCACCACCACCTCCTCCCACACCGCACTCCTGGCCCTGTCCATGGGTGCCTCCCCAAATAGGGCAGCAGCATGGAACTCCACCAACGGACCAGATTGGCCAGTTCAAGTTGGATCCAGATGGTCGCCCTTCTCCTTGCCATCCTGTACAGCTTTGGTATCAAAATGGTGCTCTGTAGCGCACATTCACCACATGCGGATACTGTGCAGTACTGCGCTGTCATTCCCCACTGCTCTGTCACCAAACAGCATGATAGAGGTGCACCCATGCAGATGCATGGTGCCTAGGGGCAAAGGTTAGCACAGGGTCAGGGGTCTCTTGCGCATGGACCGCCACAGCGCGATTTGTACTCACCATGTGTAGCACGGTAGGGCATCTGTGTGCCACTTCCTCTAGCGGCCTACCACACTGTGGCCCCAGTGCACCTATGGTGCCCCAGTGCCAGAGCGCCATACATGTGAACAGCGCAGTAGTGCCACTGGCACAATGGTGGCCGTGCCCTGCATTGCCTCCCGTGCACAGCATGTCAGCAGTGTGGCAAGCATCAGCGTCATCACCCCGGGCATGCGCTGTTCGGTGTCTACTGCGCATGTCACAGAAATGCGCCCTTGCCTGAGCACGTTCAACACAATTGTGCAAAGCGCAACAGCGCAATATTCAGCCAGCATATGCAAATCAGCTAATCAGCCATTCAATGGTGCAGATACTGCATTTGCATCCACTTATAATTGCGCCTCACCTCATGTGCATGCATTGCGCTATAAAAATGCAACTTTGGGCTGCAGTGGCCATAGTCTGTTATTGCAGTCTATTGTGGTGAGTTGCATGCTGTTTGGGAGTGTGTACTGTGGTGTGTGGGACATTCATGGGACTGCACAGTCACAGGTAACACCTGTCATTCTCACAGGATGAAGAATGAGGTGGAGGAACAGAGACGTGGGAGGAAGAGGAGGCCTAACTTCACAAAGGCAGAAACAGATGCCCTGTTTGAGGTCTACCTTGACCAGGAGCCGCTGCTCAGTGGACGGCGGGGAACACCACAGGCCCATGCTGCTGCATGGGAAGAGGTGGCATATGTCATCAACCTGCATGGCAGCCACCAGCGGTCCGTGCAGGAGTACAAAAAGAAGATGGACAAGGAAAGGCAGAGGATTAAGGACAAGATGGCTGCCATCAGGGCAGTACAGGCTGCGACCGGTGGGGGACAGCCAGCTGTGCAACGCCTGACCCCACGAGAAGAGTGGATTGCTGGCAGCATGCAGTGTTGTGCCATCGAGGGTGTTCCAGGTGGTGGATTCCAGATGGGTGGTAGCCTGTCACTGCATGGTAGGTCCTGGTCTGTCAATGGGGGGGACAGGGTAGGGCAGATACATTAATGCTACTGTGTTCCCTTACAGCTCCTGAGCATCTACATGGGTCAGCGGTGGTGGGCTTGTCCACTGAGGGTGATACCATGGACATAGAGTAGGGCCTTTCCACCTCCACAGGCATCCAAGGGTCAGGGCGACAGTGGGCCCACCTGGCTGTCCAGACTGATGTTGGTGGAGCAGCTGTGGAGGAGGCCCTGCCCATGTCCCAGTGTGCCAGCGTCCATGGATGCCAGCATGCTGAGACTCAGACTGGTGACAGACCCATCACTGATGATGATGGAGCTCACTTCATGGACAGTAATTCATGTGGGCCGCAGGATGGCCACACAGCAGGTGACATCATGGGCATGGCCATGGGTGGTGCCGCTGTGGAGGCCTGCGTGACATCATAGTCCCAGCCTGTGCCTATCTACACCAGTGGGGCAGCACTGGTGTGTGTGTCCAGGACAGTGGAGCTGTTGCGGCTGCTGCAGCAGCACCGTTGAGCCCTGGAGAGCGGCAGCCGAAGGAGCAGTGTCAGAAGTCAGCCAATGGCCATGGGGGTACAGTGTCAGGAGGCAGCATCAGTGCACCACCTGTGGACATGTCCAGGCCTGGCTCTGGTGTGCAGTGCCCACCCTCAAGGGGTGCTGCCCATCAGGGCCATGAACACCATGAGGGACAGCATGCTGATCAAGCAGATGACCTCTTAGAAGAGCACACCCGCATACTCCAAGAATCAGTCGAACAGCAGTTGCGGCTTGTGATGTCGGTGGATGCACTCAGTGTGGCTCTGCGCCAGGCAGAGGAGAGGCGCAGCAGAGACACCACTCTGCTCCTGGCAGGGATGGACCGGATATGGGAGGATGTGACCACTGCCATTGACAGGCTGACACAGACAATCACAGCTGCCATGGCCACAGTGGGCACACAGTTATTTGCCCATGCATCGCAGACACGGCACAGTGTAATGTCCACCCCCATTCCCAGCATCATGCAACACCCTCCTTGTCGACACCGGGTTCAGCTGTGGGCATCCCGAGCACGCCTGGCGCAGGCATGTTCGGTGTTCTGCAGACCCCTGTGTAAGCACAGTCGCATTCATGCAGCGGAACCCCTGATGGACCGTCGGTGCCACCCCATGAGGTCATTGGTCAGCCTGTCACTGCTAGTGGGTCTCGGCGGGGCCACCACACATCTGTGGTGGCTGTGGCACTGTGGTGTGTGATTGACCTGTCTCCCACCATGGCTACTGTCTGATGCTGCCCTGTGTGCATTGTGTTGTTCAACGTGCAATGCACGGTTGGGGTACCCGCCCCTGCACACACACACACACACACACACACACATTCCATCTGCACACCCTCCCAGCTGCTGTCCATTGTGGCATGTGCGAGATGATGCCTGCATTGTGCTGTCCACCACTGTGCAATGGTGCCCAGCGCCTGACACACGCACAATGACAGGCACTGGGTGTGGTGGTCTGTGGACATGTGTGTGGCTAGGGGTGGCAGTTGTGGTCAGCATGCCTCCTACCCTTTGTGCATGTCATGTGGGGGGTGTGTGTGTGTGTGTGTAACCGTCTGCCGTGTTAGACCTTGCCCATCCTTGATGGCGTGTGTGGCTCCATGCTCAGCCAATTCCCTTAATGACATGCACCCCTGCGGTTTGTCCATGTGTGTTTGTGGGTTGTGCCCTTGCCACTGGTGGTTGCACATGGCCCCATGACTTACCTTGGTAGGTTGAAGTGCTCCTCTGTGATGGTGTCCCTGTGCAGCTGTGCTATCCGGATCAGTTGGGGGTCCTTCTGACTAAGGGGGGGCTGCCCATCACCATCTTCACCAGCATCCTCATCGTCCCCATCACTATATGACATTCACACTGAGAGGTACTTTTTTAATCACTTAATACACACAAAAAGAAACTGCAGAGCAAACCCCCTCTCCGTTACCAATGAACACACTGCTACAGACCATTCTCCCTCCCTTCCCAACCACAAGTGCCAACAGGCCCACCTCACACCCAGTCATAGTACCTGCGCTAGCCGAGAAGGAGTTTCTGAAGTGCCCAGAAACAAGCAAAACCAGCCGCTCACTCCTCTAAACTTAAAATTCTTACTTCTCACCACTTACTGCTGCTGTAGAACTTGACAAGCACGAACAGCTACATACCACTTCCAAAATGCAGCCACAACCAAATAAAGCATTTTCCGAAAAGTAAAATTGAAAAACAAATCAATAAATAAATTAATAAATCTATCACCTCACTTCCTCACTAAGTGAGATTTCCTGCCACCAAGTTTCCAAAACTTTTCAGTCCTCCCACACACACAATGTCACCAAATCAAAAGTTTCATAGAAAACGGAGGCACGCACTGATCATAGCTACCATAACAACATACAAACACCACAAAATCTGCTTGGATATTCAAATAAAAAAAACTTAAAAAACACACGGAAAAATAATCAATAAATAAAAACATTGATTAAATGAGATATGCAATGGGTCTGCTGGAAATATCAGTGATATTTCCCCTCGTGCAATTTGACCTTGTGACCTCACTTGTGGCTTCGCCATTCATGAGTTCATAAAGTCAGACTGCACTCAGGGAAAATATCACTGATATTTCCAATAGACCCATTGCATGTCCCTTATATACACACACATATAGATATATATATATATGTGTGTGTATATATATATATATATATATATATATATATATATATATATATATATATACACACACACACACATATACATATATATATGTATATATATATATATATATATATATATATATACATATATATACACAGTAGCGCCCTACAGTTAGGGTTGAGCAGCAGTTTCTATGTTAAACCTGGAATTTTGCACTTTAATAACTTTGCAACCCAATGGATTTGCACAAAGATTTGCATGCACGGTTTCCTGCGGTAGGTCTCCTGAAGTACCAAATTTCATTCCAGTCAGATTTGTGGATACTGAGATCCAGATAGTGATGAGAACAGAAAATCTGCCACTTTTTGTGGGGTTTTTTTTCATTGTGCTGTGCAGAGATGGTGTGGAATTTTGGTTTGAAATTTATATGGTAAAAAGAGCCTGGGTCACAGTTCAAAAGTTATAGCATTTTTAAGTTTCCATTATTTTCAGTGGGATTTTTATTTTTCAGGATAGCTGCATGATACAAACAAGGACCCTTGTTTGTAAGGGGCAAATCCTTCTTCACGAGTTGCCAATCCTTGCTCATAAGAACAAATTCCTAGTTTGTGAGCTGCCATCTTGTTTTTTTTTTATTTTGGCCCCCAAAAAGTGTCAAACCTCTGCCCAGGGATGTCTGTTTGGTACATTTAAGTATGATTTTTGCTTATTGGGTGTTGATGAGCTATGCTTTGTGGTTTCCAATGTGTGTATGCCCCTGAAAAGTTATTTTTTTAATTATTTTAAATCATTGTTCACCACTCAATAAGTTCCTTGTTTTCGAGTCTTTGTCACTGTCAGACAAGGAAATCGGCTGATGAACTGATGGCCAGACCAGGAATCCTTGTTCATCAGCCAATTTCCTATTTCACCATGATGAACAAAGACTTGCAAACAAGGAATTGTCCTAGTGGACAGGGATTACCATCTGGAAAACTGGCCATGAAAATTTCATGACCAGATGGCCAGACCGGGAATCCTTGTTCATCAGCCAATTTCCTTGTCTGCCAATAACAATCAAAGACTTGCAAACAAGGAACTTACTGAGTCTCTGTATCATCTCCACCTGGGAGGCAAAGAGCTACCTTTCCAAAGCTCTTGGCAAGTCTCACTAGAGTGGGGACTCTATGGATCTAAAACTCCTCCACCTTGCCCATGATGAGGTCCTCTCCCCACTCACCAAAATTTTGAATCTGTCCCTCTGCCTCAGCCAATTCCCTTCACTCTGGAAACATACCATAATTACTCCTATCTTAAAAAGCAGTGACCAATCCTCCCCCAACAACTATTGCCCCATCTCTTTTCTTCTGCTTATCTCCAAGGCTCTTGAAAAAATAGTGGTTGATCAGCTCACAGACTATCTGTCAAAATACAATCTGTTGTGTCCTGAACAGCATGGCTTTCAGGAGGGCCACAGCACAACAACAACAGCTCTCCTTAAATACACCTCCTATATCCACAATGCCCTCAACAGTGGACATATAGTCGGGTCAATCTACATTGACCTAACAAAGGCATTTGACTCCATCAATCATGCCTTGCTCCTCAACTCCCTGCCTACCCTGGGACTCTCTCATGAAACCATATCCTGGTTTAAGGACTACCTCACCAGTAGATTCCAACATGTCAAGATAAACTCCACCTTATCATCCAGTCTCCCACTCCTCTCTGGGGTACCCCAAGGCTCCATGCTGGGGTCCCTCATCTTTAGCCTCTTTCTTAACTCCCTGCCAATCTCCTGCTCTGGTAAACTCCTACTCTGTGCAGATGATGCAGTGATCTTCTGGAGCTGCCTGTGCCCTGATGCCCACCAATATGTCCTCCAGGGCTTCTTCACTGAAGTTGAAACCTTGTTCTCAGCCCACCGACTGATCCTTAACCTTAAAAAAACCAAGAGCATGGTCTTTGCCCACCACCAGAGCCCACGCCTGGATTTTTCACTGAGCATCTTAGACACCCAAGGCTCTCCGCTGGAATGAGTAACCATCTTTAAATACCTGGGGGTAACTTTAGACCCATCCCTCTCACACCACACTCACATCAAACTCCTTTCCACTGCTATCAATGCCTGACTTGGACTCCTATACTGTCATAAACACTGCCGTCCCCCTGAAGTTTTACACCTGGCAGTGTCATCATCAGTCCTCTCCCTAGTAGATTATGGAATAGGTATTTATGGCTCTGCTGACCCCACTGCTCTATGCTGTGTCAAAATGGCATGAAATAAAGCCTGTCAATTGGTTGCAGGTTGTGATAGACTGACTCACACCTGCAAGCTATACAAGCTCACCAACTGGTTAACCTTTGAGGGAAGACACAAATGCCACACCTGCTTGCTTGCCAAGAAAATCCATCTCAGATTAATCCCACCTGGGCTACACCATCTTATCCAACCAGACTCCTAGTTCAGGGCCTCCAGAAGCACCTCCAGGGCCTCTCTACTAGTTCTCCACTGTAGGAAATTCCTCAGCCAAAGGGCCTTTTCCCACAGATCCCCGCTCTGGCTAAATGGCCTTCCTGCATCAGTCTTCCTAGAACCCAAGCTCGGCCCCTTTAAGTCCAACCTTAGGAATTTACTCCTCAAGTCCTCAGCCTATGACTGCATCTAGTCCAATTTCTTCACCTCAAGCTCTAATGCACCCACATCTCAGGTGGGTCCCTCCTTGTAGTCCTACTCCTTGTATTCTACTCCTAGGTGAACTTTAAATGCTGGGTCAACTTATACCCTAGACTGTGTTATCTGGACTCTTCATAGTCTCTGCACTATAATGTAACTTCTGGACTCTTTTTATTTGTGCTAGTGTATTGTCTTCTGCTACACTGTAAAATCTACTTGCTGTACCCTCTTCTGCATTCTTCAGACATGTGCATTGTAATGTTTACTATTGTATTGTTATGATTACTACTGTACTCTGACATGGAACCTTTGCAAAGGAGTCTTTGACTCAAAGGTTTGCAATTCCGATTGCTAAATAAAATAAATATGGATAGTGTGACACATGGATTGTGTTGTACTATTTCAATAGAGGTATGGTAGTGCACGGTCCAAAGGATCCTGTGTTTTCAATGTGACATACAGACAATGTGATATATGGATAATGCTGCACTATCTTGATGTAGGACTAGGAGGGCAGGGTGCCACAGTGACATATCAAGCAGTGTGTTCTATGGATTCTGACATACTATGTCAATATATGGATGTGAGTGCATGGTCCAAAAGACAGGGCACTTCGAGCACCACAATGAGATAATAGAACAGTGTCTATATATAATGTTGGGAACACCATTCCTCCATCTAGATACTATAAAATTCTGCATACATCAGGTTTGGAGTGTGGTGTTATTCATCATACAGTCACATCCCTACATGTAGATAGTATCACAGTGTACATACCTAACAGTGGAACCACATGATGCTTTACATCCTGCACTTCCATATCTTCATCCACACAGAAGAACAGTAGGCATAAGTCACAGTCACATTGTAGGTTGATTTAGACCCTGCATTCACATCCCTCCATAGATAGTCATATCTACCTGTGTAAATACAGTAGAGTGCGGACCCTATAATTTAACTCATTAAATTATCACCAGGTGTAGTGAAATAGTATGAAATAGTCATAACCATCCTGTATTAAAGACCTTTCATCCAAAATGTTCTACATAGCCTTCTTAACACCTGCCCACATGTGGGTGTAACCTCCAAAACACTTGGATCACAGCAGAAATGACAAAGTTGCAGAAACATGATGATGGATGCCTCTTGTGGTATGTTTACAGAGTTGTATGTTCTTTCTGTTACATTATGGTGTCTGTTTCTGATTGATTGTGTTGCCTTGTACCTTCCACTGGTTGTATGTGTATTGTGTGTATGTGTGTGTGGGGGAGGGTGAAGAATTTGGAGTTAGGGTTGAAATCCCTAATGTCAAATTTCCTTGCCTTTGTCACTGTGGAAGCAACTCTAACTGTTGCATTAATATAGTTTTTTGCAAAGAATTTCCTTTCTGTTTGAGGTGTTGTATTGAAGTAAATATGTACACTGCATTTTAAGTATTAATTATAAAAGTGGGAGCCTGGGCCCTCTACACTGTAATACACCATAAAAATGTATCATACATTACTGGTAACTAGTTTCCAAACCTTTGTTTTACATATATAGCAATACCTCCTACACATGTATGTGTAGCACCATTTCATTATATTCATTCTGCTTCATTGGAAACATGAACAATATATGAATAATCTACAGTAAACAAGAAGCACAACAGGCACAGAAAAATAAAAAAAATATTAATAATTAAATGTCAATTGTGGTTTAAAGAAGGCCACATTGGACAACTCACTCAGTCTCATAACATCACTGTGTAATTCATCACAAAAGTATATATTAAGTTTTCAAAAACGATATGAGACTGAGTAAGTAAATGTTCCTGGGGTGGTCAAAAACCAAATGCAGTAAACAATTAACAAGCTATGTACACAACAGCAACATAGTGCAAGATTGCTGCTATAGTGAATTACTGAGTTGTAATATTTTAATGTTAAGTGCATCTGGAAAAATTCCTCACCCAACCCCTTAATGAAGGCAATCCAAAAAATCTGGAACATAACTTGAACTGAGATTGAGCATAGTGTGTGATTTACAATGTTCTTTCATAAATATCAAATAATTAACATCTCATTGTATATAACAAACCTTGGAAATAAATTAATGCAATAACAAAACAAACAATATAATTATTCAGTTAAATATTCACAAGTAGCAATGTGATTTTTAAAAATATTTCCTAAGAATTATTCATAAGAAAATATCAATTATCAGAAATCAGATTGTATAACAATCTGAATACACACTAATAATAACATTTAAAAATGTTTTTAAAAATATTAAATGATTAATAAACTACATACTAATATTTTTATGATGCATCAAAAACCATACCATTTGATCACTGCAGGTATGAAACTTAACAAGTTCCAATGTTAAAAGTATATACAGCAAAAAAAACACTGCTATACAAGTACTATGCAAGTGTCAATTCTATCAATTCTATTATGTTTAATATTACAATTTTTACAATTAATAGTACGGAGAGTTTACAGAGGTGTACATAGTTCTAGCAAATGTAGTAACTTTTTTATACATATACAATATGAACCAGTAACTGTTTTTTGCAAACCTTCAATGCACGGTCAGTGTCAGTGTCTCAGTTGGTAGCACACTCACCTCTGAGGCTGAGAGATCAGAGGACTGTGGGTTCAGTTCCCACATCTGGCACTTGGGTTAATATCCCAATACTGACACTGTAGTGCAGCATGGGGGGGTGCTGCACTTCTGAGGTGCCGTCTTTCAGATGAGATGTTAAACCGAGGTCCTATCTGCCTGGATTGGTGGTAGCGGAGGTGGATGTTAAAGATCAAATGGCACTTATTGAAAAGAGTAGGGGAGTGTTTATTTTAAAAACACATATAGCATTTTCTATAATCACATCGTATACAATTATGAAACAGTAATAAACATATGACATAGCATTACACTTTCACATGCATTCCAGTTCTTTGTTTTGTATTTTTAAATTACTTCCCTTGTATACCTATGTTCCTCCTGTTATTTATATTTTATAAAATAATTAAACTGTTTCCACCATTTTAATACCTTTTGTGATGAAGATAAAGGTACATCTTTGGTATAAACTTTCTCCCATCATTGTGAAACCAAAAGGCGTAGGCCTTCATAAGTCATTTTCTTTTTATATGAAGCCCATTGGCATCTACCCTGTCATAAATAATATCTAAGACAACAAAAGAAAACCAATAAAATATCCTGATGAAAATTTGATAACCTTTGATCATATTTCCCTAATACAAGTATTTCATAAGTGAGGTACTTGAGCCACCCTATATTCCATTTTAAAGCCAAGTAATTCCATAAAGCATTTACATATGAACACTACAATAAAAAATGTTCCATAGTTTCTGTTATATCTATACATTCCATGTAGTGGCAATTATGTTCTTCCAGAACCTTGTGCTTGGCATTCCCCCTCGGATTCAATCCCCTATATACTGTGAGTCATAAATTCTCCCACATTTTTGGAGTGATCCTTGTATGTGTGAGTTGTTTTAGAATTAAAGGATTATCTGCTGAGGGACAATTCTTAAAACTAGGTTCTAAAGGGTATATTCGAGCCATAATTTCTTGATATAGACTTTTATTCGAACCATTTTCAATAGATGATTTTGCAACATTCCATTTATATAATTGTTGTGCTGCTGATTTAAAATATGCTGGTATGTGTATATGGTGATTTAGTTTAAGTGTTACATTGCTCCATACTTTAAGATATCTCCCCAAAATTAATCTTACCCAATCATTTTGGATTGTTCCAGTAATTCTCAAGCCATTTTGAACTGTCTGTGTGAAAAATAAAACATGCAAAAAAACCCACAGGGTTTATCATTAATAAACCACCCTTATTTTTGTGACCACCAAACAGTGTGGTTCATGATAAACTTAGCTGTAGAGTCAAGCCATACAAAAGTGAAGGTACTGGACTTCAGGAGGGCTGATTTTGTCAAAATTGGAGAGTGCCTCAGAAAAGCACTAGCAAATAGGCAAGAAGGTGGGGTGGAGCAACAATGGGGAAACATAAAAACCACCATCACAGAGGCAACAAGCCCTTGTGTGAAGCAAATAAACAAATCAAAACAAAAGGAAAAAGCACTATGGTTCTCAAAAGAAGTGGCGGGGAAGGTAAGGGAGAAAAAGATAGCATTCAGGAAGTATGAGGAAACACAAAAGGAACAGGACATAGAACTGTACCAGTTAAAGCAGAAAAAAGTGGAGAAGGCAGTCAGAATAGGAAAGGCCAAAACCGAGGAAAAGATAGCCAACACGGTTAAGAAGGGGGATTAAACCTTTTATAGGTACATTAGGGAGCAAAGAAAGACTAAGACAGGGATACTGAGGTTGAATAAAGACGAAGGTGGTTGGGCAGAGAGCGACAGTGAAAAGGCAGGGATACTGAACTAATACTTCTGCTCAGTATTCACAATGGAAAAGCAGGGAGAGATACTTCCTGAATGATATCTTTTTCTCCCTTATCTTCCAGTATGGCTCACATTGGATATGGGCAAGGAAGGAGTGGAACCTGGCACAAGAGTGCTGGACTTCAGGAGGGCCAACTTTGGGAGGATGGGGGAAGTAGTAAAAGGGTACCTGGCCAGAATTCAATCTAGTATGGACACTAACCAGAGGTGGGAGCTCATAAAGCTGGGGATAGTGGAGGCAACCAAAACCTGCTGCAAGGCCCACAGCAAGGAGGCTAGGGCTAAGAAACTGAGCTGATTGAGCAAGGGGGTCATGGAAAAGGTAAGGCTGAAAACAGCTGCCTTTAGGAAGTGCAAGAAAACAGGGAGGGGGAAGGACAGGGTGGAGTACTTGACGGAATCAAAGGAGGTGACAAGGGCAGTAAGGGGAGCCAAGGCATCTACGGAACTCAGGCTGGCACAAGGAATTAAGAAGGGGGAGAAGGACTTCTTTAGGTACATCAGGGAGAAAAGGAGCTGTAAGGACCACATAGTAAGGATTAGGAAGGAGGGGGGTTGGGAGGAAGCAGGGTGCAATAAGGCAGAAGTACTAAATGAGTACTTCTGCTCGGTATTAACTAAAGAGAAGGGGGTGTCACCCAATGGGGGGAAATGGCAGAAATGGGGAGGTGATAGATGGGGAAATCATGGAGGGCAGAGTTCAGGAGGGTTTGAAGGCACTGAGGGTGGACAAGGTGCCAGGCCCAAACGGCATCTACCCCAGGGTACTGAAGGAGCTGGCAGAGGTCCTTGCAGGGCCTTTGGCAGACCTATTTAATGCCTCACTATATTCAGGGTGTGCACCTCAGGACTGGAAAATGGCTCATGTGGTGCCCCTCCACAAGAGTGGCCCCAAGGATGAACCGGGAAACTACAGACCAGTGTGCCTCACATCCATCATGGGTAAGCTAATGGAGACTATCCTAAAGGAGAGGCTGGTGGCCCTCCTAGAAGCCAAAGGACTACAGGACAGCAGACAGCATGGCTTCATATGGGGCAGATCCTGCCAAACCAACCTGGTGGAGTTCTATGATGGGGTAACTAGGCAACTGGACAGGGGCCATGCAGTGGATTTCCTGTATCTGGACTTCAGTAAGGCATTCAACTCAGTGCTGCATGGAAGGTTGGGAAGTAAGTTAGTAGGCACAGGGACGGATGCAAAGCTGGTGAGCTGGATAGGGAACTGGCTTCAGAGAAGGCAACAGAGGGTGGTGGTGGGTGGGGAGCTCTCACACCCAAGGGTAGTGACAAGCGGTGTCCCACAGGGCTCAGTGTTGGGACCAGTGTTGTTTGGGATATTCATTGCAGATATCATTGGACATCAAGAGCAAGATCAGACTGTTTGCTGATGATACAAATGTAGGAGCACTGGTGGATGACCTAGGGGGGTGGCAGGGGTTGCAGGATGATCTGGCAAAGCTTGAAACCTTGTAACTGGGGTTTAATGCCAAAAAGTGCAAGGTGCTGCATTTTGGGATAAAGAACCCAAGAAGGAGTTACCAGTTGGGGGGAGTGCAGCTAGTCCAGACAAGGAGGAGAAGGATCTGGGGGTGCTCATTACAGGGTCAATGAACAACTCAGCACAATGTAAGAGAGCAACTGCAAAGGCCAACAAATGCTGGGTTGCATTGCAAGGGTATATCTTCGAGGAGAGAGGAGGTACTTCTAACACTGTAGGTCATTAGTTAGACTGCACCTGGAGTACTATGTGCAGTACTGGTGCCTGTATCTGAAGAGGGACATTAAGTTACTGGAGGGGGTGCAGCGCAGGGTGACAAAAATGATCAAGGGGCTGGGGGACTTATCATATGAGAGGAGGCTGAGGGAGTTGAACATGTACTCACTGAAGGAGTGGAGGAACGGGGGCACATAATTGAAACCTTTAAGTACATGAAAGGAATAAACAAGACAGGTACAGATGGGCTGTTCAAAGTAAGGGAGTGGAGGGACACCAGGGGCCATGATATGAGACTGAAGGGAGAAAGGTTCAGGAGGGAGATGAGGAGACACTTTTTTACAGAGAGGGTGGTGGCTGGATTGAATGCATTACCTGCAGAAGTGGTATCCAGTAGAACAGTGGACTGCTTCAAAAGGGGATGGGACAGGACAAGGGGGAGGGTCAATGAAGGGGAAGGGTGGAAGGGAGGGGCAGCTGCAGAATAAGGGGTGCTAGCTGCACATTTGAGCAGACTTGATAGACCTATAGGCCTTTATCTGCTGGCAAATTTTGTATGTTTGTATGTACCTTATCCAGTCCGTAGAAGCACTCTGGATAGGGGGGGTTGATATTAGTCCTTTCACAGAAGAAAAGGTTCTGAAAGAATTCTTACAACTGAAGGTGGATAAAGCAATGGAGCCTGATAGGATTCACCCAAGAATTCTAAAATAACTAAGGGAAGAACTAGTAACATCACTGGCTACCCTTTTTAATAAATCATGGGAGGATGGTGTGGTACCAGAGGACTGGAGGAGGGTGGATGTGATTCCCCTTCACAAAAGTGGGACAAGACAGAGGCAGGAATCTACAGAGCTGTCAGTTTGACCTCAGTGGTAGGGAAATGATGGAGTCACTTCTGAATGAAAGAATTGTTGAGTACCTAGAGGCCAGGGGGGCATAGGACCCAAGGCAGCATGGATTCACAGCAGGAAGGTCATGTCAGACAAATCTAATTGATTTATTTGACTGGGTGACCAAAGTAATAGACTGGGGAGGGGCTGTGGACATGGGCTACCTAGACTTTAGCAAGTCATTTGACACAGTCCCGCATAAAAGATTAATAAACAAATTAGTCTGCCTTGGAGTGGGTTCCAGGGTGGTAGCCTGGGTAAAACACTGGCTGGACAGCAGGACACAGTAGGTAATAGTAAATGGAGTCCACAGTGAAGAAAGGGGGGTTACTAGTGGGGTACCGCAGGGTTCAGTACTCGGACCAGTCCTTTTTAATGTCTTTATAAGTGACACTGCAGAGAGACTGGAAGGGAAAGTATGTCTCTTTGCAGATGACACAAAGATCTGCAACAGGGTTGATACAAGGTGGGGTGGAAAGGATGAAAAGGGACTTGGCAAAGTTGGAGGAATGGTAAAATGTATGGCAGCTTAGATTCAATGCAAAGAAGTGCAAAGTGATGCACCTGGGAAACAAAAACCTAGGTGAAGAGTACACAATGGGGAGTGAGATACTGACAACAGCAAAAATGGAAAGAGACCTGGGGTAGTCATATCAGATGACCTAAAGGTTGGCCAGCAATGTGAGAAGGCAGTATGGAGGGCTGGGGGGATACTGGAATGCATAGGGAGAGGCACCACCAGTAGAAAACAGGAAGTTGTTGGCCCTTTGTACAGACAGTTGGTAAGACCACATCTGGAGTACTGTGTACAGTTCTGGAGATCCCATCTCCAAAAAGACATAGACAGGGTAGAGGCTGTCCAGAAGAGGGCAACCAAAATTGTGCAGGGTCTGCACTGCACCAGAAGACATATGAAGAAAGACTAAAGGAGCTTAAGATGTATAGTCCTGAGGAAAGGAGGGAGAGGGGGGACATGATAGAAACTTTCAAATACCTCAAAGGGAATCAACAATGTCCAAGAGGGTAGCATCTTTCAGAAGAAGAGATGTGCAAGAACAAGTGGGCACAATTTGAAGATAGAGGGGGGATTGCTCAGAGGTAATGTGAGGAAGTATTTCTTCACAGAGAGGGTTATAGATGCACGGAACAGCCTTCCTGAGGAGGTCGTAGAGTCAAAAACAGTGGGGGAATTCAAGAATGCATGGGACAGACATAATGCAATTCTAGTGGGTGGTAGGAGGAAGTAGGCTGTTGGTTAACTAGGATCTGCAGCTCATCCATTAGGTAGGGAAATGGTCAGACTAGGTGGGCCAAGCGGTCCTTATCTGCCATCAAATTCTATGTTTCTATGTTTGTCTAAGTATGTACAGCATCTCTTTACAGGATTCAGTTTGTTTCCCCACAACATCTGAAAAAATAAGCTATATATTTTGGTTTTGAAATGTGTGAGTGGGGGAGATCATTGATACATATTGTAGTGTTGGTATTATGAATTGTTTGATAATTGCTATACGTTTAAGTTTTGATAACTTCCACTGTTTCCATCTTTGAACTTTCAGTTCTACTTTCAGTTCTACTTTGTAAGGTTTTGGGGTCCATAAATTATTCCTAGAATCCCTATTGGTTCAAATTATATTTTTAAACCTTCCATATAAACTGCAGTTGTATGACCTGTCCCTGGGAAAATACCCTTACTCTTATTATAATTTAATTTATAATTAGACACGTGCCCATATCTGTTTATTCCCTGCAAAAACAATCCAATCTGTTTGTAATCGGTAAACAAACCACAAATGTCATCTGCATATGCTTGAACACTTAGGCTTTGTGGTGTGCCTGGCCCTGACAGCCCCTTCCATTTGGGTTGATTAGTGATTATTTTTAATAAGGGGTCCAATGAAAAAATATATGAAAGAGGACTCAATGGGCATCCCTGCCTGACCCCTATAGGAATTTCAAACCCATTCACAATTTGCCCTTTAATAAAGGGTCTCACTTTGAATGAAGATTATAGTACTTTGAGCTGCTTTGTGACTGTTAAAGATATATTGGGCTGGATATTCAAAAGGGTTGCGCCATGCGCAATAGGGTTGCACCTGCGCAAGTCCAAAAGTGCGCCATTCTGCGATATTCAGCAGGAGACAGTTGCGCCACCGAAAACATGCTGAGCAACAGCGCAATGCAAATGAAGGCATGCGCAACCAAAGGGGGTTGATCCATGCATAAAGAGCGCAATGCAATATCCAAAGACTTGCGCAATGCACAACAGCGGAACAGTCGGAAGTTGCGCCCCAGCGGAAATGAGCCAAAATAAAAAGGCTCAAGGAAGATGCTCAAGAACGCCACAGGGATGCCAAGTGGGAAGAGAGAGAGAAAGACAGACAGTGACAGGCAAGGGCAGGCAAGGGAAGCAGTGGGCCATAGGCTGCAGAGGCCAGTGGGGGTGCCGGTGCAGTGGAAGTAGCAGTCAGGACAGCGGGGGTAACAGAGCAACATCAGCCAGGGGTCACACGCCAGGAGATGGACAGTGGCAGCTTCACATGGAAGCTGTAATGAGGGTGAGAATGCAAGGGTGCGAAGGATGTGGCCGTGGATTGGGGCCCGTCGGCGGTACGCCCCCAACAGGCAGTACCGTGCCCGCATCAGCTTTGAGCTGTACACAGATGTAGAGATCATGGACCAGTACTGCCTGAATAGGGCAATACTGAGGCGGCTTTGTGAGCTGTGCAGTGATGTGATGGAGGCACCCTCACGACGGAGTCATGCTCTGTCAGTGGAGACCAAGGTGACAGCCTGCATGTGCCTGCTCACCACGGGCACCTTCCAGAGGCCAACAGGGGACACCACAGGCATCACACAGTTGGCCACGTCACGCATCCTCACCCAATTCCTCAGCGCACTGCTGCCACGCTGCAGAGCACATCCCTTTCCCCAGCCCGTGGCAGGCGTGATATCAAACATGCAGGCGTTCCACAGGGTAGCACGTATGCCTGGCGTGCTAGGGCCATAGACTGCACCCATGTGGTCATTCGTGATCACACCGGCCTCGATGGGGCCGCATATAGGAATAGAAAGGGTCAGTGTCAACTGCCAGGTGGTGGTGATGCCACTGGGCGATAATCAATGTCTGTCACACACCCTGGCTGGAGCACATGATGCCTCATATGGCATCAGTCCCAACACTGTGCCATCGATTCGAGAGTGGGACATCCCCACAGGCCATCTAGTGAGTGAGAACGCATGTAGGAAATGCAAACTCGGGGCAGGGTGGGAATACACAGGTGCCATGGTAGTGGCACACAGGATAGGGCAATATGGACCTGAGACGCGATCTGATCTCACTATCTCCACACAGTGACAGCGGATACCCACTCCGTCCCTGGCTGCTCACACGGCAGGCGCCCCATGACCCCATCGCGAAGCAACGCTATAATGAGGCACATGCCGCCACACGCAACATCATTGAGCAGGTGTTTGGGATGCTCAAGGTACGCTTCCGATGCCTAGACACCTCTGGCGGTGCCCTACAGTACAGCCCCTCAAAGGCCTGTGGGATATTCCTGGCCTATTGTATCCTGCACAACATGGCCAATGACTGTGGAATAGCTGTACAGGTTGAAGAGGGGGACAGCGATGGGGACGCCAGTGGCGCCGGTGTTGATGGTGATGAGCAGCCCCCCCCTTGGACGGTGGGACCCCCGACTGATCCGGCAGGCCCAGCTGCACTGGGACACTATCACAGAGGAGCATTATGCACAATACAGGTAAGTCAAGGCCATGTGCAAACAACACCGTCCTGGCACAACCCACAGGCACACAGAGTAACACACCAGGGGGCATGACGGCAAGGGGGTGGAAGGGACCAGGCACACAAACACACCATCAGGGAGGCTAACAGTCATATGGACACACACACACATACACACACAAACACACCAGGCACAAAGAGTACATGCAGGTGCATAGCAGAGCAGGAACAGACATGGCAAACACACAGATCCACAGACCACACCCACCACCTGTACTGTCCAAGCACGTGTGTCAGATGCTGGCACCTTGCACCTTGGTGTACAGTACAATGCAGATCATCATGGCACACGACCTGTGGACAGCAGTCAGGATGGTGTGGTGGTGGTCTGTATGTCAGCGTGATGGGCAGGGCACTCCACCAGTGCACTGCCCACCATGATGCACAGTGCACACAGGGCAGCACCAGACAGGGCCCACACTGGGAGACAGATCAGTCATGTTGCACCATTCCACAGCCACCGCGGATGCGGGTCGGCCCGCCATGACCCAACAGCACTGGCAGGCTGAGCAGAGGCCACATGGGTGGCGCGATGAACCACCAGGGGTCCCACTGCAACGATCGTGACTTGTCCGCAGTGGGGTCTAGGATGCCAAACATACCTGCACCAGGGGTGCTTGGGATGCTCAGCAGAACCCGCATCGACAGGCTGGTGTCACACGATGCCAGGAACGGGAGTGGAGAGCGACTGTGGGGTGCTGATACAGAGCACCTGCTTGTGTGCCCACGCAGCCACGACAGCGACCAATGCCTGGGTTCGCCTGTCAATGGCGGGCGGTCACATCTATCCGCATAGGGACCATCTCTGCATGGTCCAGAGGACAGTCCCTGCTGTGCCGCTCCACAGCCGCACAGTGCCTCCACAGACGTTGCAACCCACCTTGCTGTTGTACTGATTCCCGCAGCAGGCGGGTGCTTTCAAATGGGTACCTGCCACAACGGCATCCTGTCCCCCAGGTGGAAGGTCCTGATGCTCAACACCTTGAGGGTGGGCGCTGTTCACCAGGACCAGGAATGGGCATATCAAAGGCGGCGGGCATGTGCCACCGCTGGACACTGTACCCCAGACCTGGTGGGTGACTGCTGCTGCCCTCCAACCGCCATGCCCCAGGGACCACTGCTCCACTGCTGTGGCTGCAACAGTGCCAGACACCTACACAGCTACCAGTGCTGCCCCACTCGTGCTGACAGGCACAGCCTGGGACTGTGCCGACATGCGCTGGCACACATGTTGGAACCAGGTAGGCCCAGGGCATGTGCTGGCCTGCTGTGTGTGCCGCCATGGCACACACATGTCACTGCCATTGCAGTCCTTTGCATCATCAATGGTGCAGGTCATGCGCTACAGCCACAGTCACAGTGTGCTGGCATGCTTGCATGCCAGACTGCTGAGACACAGGCTGTACCCCCACACCTGACTCACCGACGCAGAGTTGGCAGCCCAGCGTGCATGCTGGTGCAGTGCATGCTGGCTGGTGACAGAGGTGGATGGACCCTCCTCCATGTCCAGCAGGTCTTCTCACTGCCTGGACCCACCACCACCATCCCCTGAAGACGAACAGGATCTGTAACAAGAAAGAGAGGACATGTGAGTGCATGTGAACAACCTTCCCCCCTGACCAACACCACCACCATGTCATACCGTGCAGTGATGGGCTTCCACCTGTCTGGAATCCACCTCCTGGTATGCCCTCAATAGCACTGCACTGCATTGATGCAGCCAGTCGGTCCTCAACCAGGGTCAGCCCACCACTGCTGGCTGGCCCCGCCAGTGCCAGCACGTGCCGCCCGAGGGCTGCCACCTCTCTCCTTCACCCTCCTGTGGTCTGGTCCCCATCTTTTTGCATTCCTGCACGGAGCGCTGGTGGCTTGCGGCAGGTTCACTGCCCAGCTACCGCCTCCCATGCAGCCGCATCGGCCTGAGGGGCGCCCCGCTGTCCACCAGTAGTGACCTCCTTCAGGTAGGCCTGGAAGAGGCCTCTGTCTCTGCCATGGTGAAGTTGGGCCTCCTCCTCTTCGCCCACCATCCTCACCCTCACCTTGGCTCTGCTCGGTCATGGCGATCTGTCGGGTGGAAGTGGACACCTGTCACTGTGCAGTCTACAGCGTTATCCCATGCCCATTGTCCAGAACATCCCACAGCATGCAACCCACCTCTCACCTGCAGTAACCGAATCTGGCCAGCGCAGCCACATGTCACACATTTATAGCGCAATGCATGCAAATTAGGTGTGGAGCAACTGTAATGAGATGCAAATCGCGCCACTGCGCCTTTGAATGGCTGATCAGATGATTTGCATGTGTCAGCTGAATATCGCGCCATTGCACTTTGCGCAATACGGTTGAGCCGGCTGAGCCAATGGCGCAGATCTGTGACTGTGTGGTACACTGCATTGCACATGTCCAGGTAGCTTACGCTGGCATCTGCCGCGAGCTGAAGACATGCTGCCAGCGCGATCGGCAATTCAGGCCATGGCCACCATTGTGCCAGTGGCGCTTACAGCACTGGGCACTATATGGCGCTGTGGCACTACTGCTAATAGTCCACTGTGGCACTGGCACGCAGGTGGTCGGTCACGCAGGATGGCATAGACGCCAGATGACGCCAGCGTGGGCTCCGCGCCATAGACCCCTGACCTGGTGTCCCACCTTTGCCTGGCGCTGTTCAGCCGCTGCGTGTACGGCCCATTGCGCTGTTTGGTGACAGCGCTATGTGAACTGGACGCAAAGGTGCACGTAACAGCGCGATTGGAACCTGCGTGGTGGTTCATTGGGCGCTAACATTTTCACTTGGGGTTGCTTATCGTCATGGGGGCCATATTGCCTGCTGTACAACACGAACTATGGTATGGTGAGAGTGCCAATGGAACCCAGTGGAGGTGGCCAACCTGGTGGCTCCTGGCTGAGCTCCTACTATGGGGCACTGTATGGGAGGAGCTCCCATGGCTCAACCCAGGTCTGGCTGCAGGTGGCCACCGACCTGGTGAGGGTCACAGGTGGCACCGGTCTGCAGAACAGTGCCGCACAGATTCAGTGACCTCCTCCGGAGGGAGTCGGATGTGCTGCAACGCTTAAGGTCACGTCCAGGAGGAGCGCGGTGCCTAGGCCAGGTGGGTACCATCTATGCACCTGTGTTCTCATAGGGGTGTGACTGTGTGTTGGTGGCTGTGCATGGGGGATGGCTCTGCCATGGTTGGGTGTCAGTGTGTGCAGGTGTGAGATGCATGGGTCTGGCTGTGTGGGCAGGCACACTCACTGGGGCAGGGGGCAGTCTGCTTTGGAGTCACACTGATGTTTTTCTCAACATTTGTCACCCACAGGCCTGGCAGAGAGGATGCAGGCACGGGCTGAGGAGGGCCGTGGAAGGGCCCAGGTGGTGGACGGAGGTGATATGAGGGGTTGACCACAGCAGCAGCAGCAGCAGCCACAGTTGCTTGATGAGTGTGAGTATCACTACATCATGGATGCTATTGCATGCTGGAGGGGGTGGGCATGACCACCAGCCATGGACAACACAACCATGCATGACACAGGCGACAGTCATCACTGTCCAGTGTCACTGCACGCCTGTGTGTGCGCCACTGGTGGTCCATGCATGCACTGGGCACATGGCTGTGGAACTGGCATCCCACCACATTGCCACGCCACTTGACAGCCTTGTTTGTGCTGTGATGGACATGGGCAGTGTGTGTGTGCAGTGGTGCACATAGCTGGTGCGCTTGGTTGGGGGCATGTCATGTGCATGGTCACTGTGGGTGGTGCATACCATCACAGGTGCAGGACACTGGGCTATATGCCTTGCAGGATGGATGGTGTTCAGGGTTGTGGACAGTCACAGCCATTGACTGTGTTCCTTCCTAGGGCTCCCTGGCGGCCCTATGCAGAATTGAGCGTGCCCTCCACCAGCTGACCAGGTGTCCGCTGAAAACCATAACATCCTAAGGGACATTCAGCGCCTGTGGCTCAGCGACGGCATAGTCAACTAAGACAGCACTCAGGCAGCAGAAGACCAGCCTGCTAGGGTGTTAGACAGGCTCTTCCCTCTCCCACCTAATCCCTCCCACCCTGCCTCTCCTCTCCCAGTTGTTCATCCCTACCCCTGCCCACCCCTACCTTGTACCCCTCACCTCGGTCTTGTAAATATCTGTAAATAGTTTTGTTATTGTTCTTGTTGTTCTACTTTTCTTTTGCAATATATATATATTTTGTTATGAATACTGTGGTGGTCTCTGATTTGCAGCTGGCTATGGTTGCTCAGTTGCAGTGGTGTGCATGCCATCTGGGGTGGTATGGTCCCGGTATGTGTGTGTGTGTGTGTGTGTGTGTGCATGGGAGGTGTCTCCTGTGGCAGTGACTTTATGTCGGTCTTGCTATCTGCTGCCGCCCACTGCTGGGTGCACAGGTGGGTCTGGCTTGTATGGTTCTATGCTACACTAGGTTGACGGTGCCAGGGGATGCATGGTGTTTACTGCAGTGACAGTCACTGCACATGGGTGGTGTCTTGGGGTCACGGTGCAGGTGTGCTGTGCAGACGGGGCTGATGTGCACTGTGTTGTCAACCCTGTGTGTGGCAGTCTCAGCCTGCCAGTGGTTGTGCTGGGGCGCATGGCCTGCTGTGCTTTGTTGGCTTGTCCCCATGGGCCAGTGGATCATCCGCCTCCCCAGTGATGCTGTGCTTGGGGTGTGTGGGTGTCTTGTTGGTTCTGCAGTGTGTTCCTGTGCCCATGTGTGGCATGGCTGGTGGTGGGCCCAGCCTGCCTCCCTGGTTGTGCAGTTCCATTGCTCTGCTGGGGTGGGGGCTCTGCTTGCACTATGGCACCTCTGACTGCTCAGTCTGGCTGGCCTTGTGCGCTATGGCGCAACCTTTCTGCTCAGCTTCCCCCTCCTGGTTGCACTATGGCGCAGTTTGTGCGATATTCAGACGTTGGCTGCTTGTGCAATTTGTTTTGCTCCATGTTTGAATATCGCGTCTGTTGTGCATATGCGCAATTGAATTGTGCTTGCTCCTGCTGTTGCACACATTTTGGGAGCAGTTTGAATATCTGGGCCATTATATAATTCAAGTACTGCAAATAAGAATGGGTGATATACTCTATCAAAGGCTTTTTGCTGATGAGCCGACACAATACATCCTGTAAGTCCTAATACATTTAAATGTTCGATCACATCTCTAATAATCATACGCGCATGCTGGATTTTTCTATCCAGAAGCCCACAAAATTGTTGTGGTGAAATCACTAATGAGGCATATTACTTCTAACAATTATTTAAAATATGGGCTAAAATTTTGTAATCTGTGTTTAATAACACGATTGGCCTCCAATTATTAATACTAGATGTATCTCCTTTTTTAAAAAGATAGATCAGTAATCCTTCTGTAAAAGAAAAGTGTATAGAATTTGTGGAAAAAAATGGGTATATACTTTTCCCAAACAGACAGCTAGCTCCTGACTAAAGGCTTTATAACATTTATTTGGAATACCATCCAAACCTGGTGAAGTTTCATTTTTGAGGGCCTGTATTGCCATCTCTATTTTTTTATATAGTTATTGGAGCTTGCAGTTTAAACATTTCTTCAGGGAGTTTTGGTACTGTTACATTTTGGAGAAAGTCCTTTATCTCATGCTCTTGGATGGGTTTTTTGTGGCCTGAGTGACTCATAATGCTGTTTTATTAATCTTTCTATCCCTTCTACTGAACTTACTCTCTGCCCTTCTTGGAAGACTAAAAAATCAATATTCATACTTTCTTTGATTTTTTTGCACACCTCAAAGGGGTCCCCTATAGGAGTTTTAATGGTGCCGTTACATAGCATTGCTTGGATTGTTTTTGCCCTATCATATTGATATAGTTTCATAGCTTCTTTGATTTCATTAATTTGAGTTGCATAATATGTTTTGAGTGATTAGCCAGGGTATATAATTTTTGCATGTCTTCTTAACCATAAGTATTTAAGGAATTTATCATTTCCTAATTTCTTCCCATATTTCATGAACCAATTCTTAATATTCTGCTTTGTGTCTTGCCACCATTCCCCTGTGTCTGAGTATAAAAATTCCACTGACAGTCTTGCTTTGAGGAGGTTACCAATATCAAGTATAACCTTTGGTTCTGCTAGTACTGAGGTATTCAGTTTCCACCTACTGTCCCTTGAGGTTTTACCTACAATGTGATCTAAATGTAAACTTAATAAAAGATGATCTTAGAATTCTACTGGATGTATATATAATGAGTAATGACTCTTTGGGTAAATTGGGGGAAATAAACATGTAATCTGTTGTAGTCTTGTATGAATTGTGCATGTAAGTGAATTTTGGACCTTTTTTATGATATATATGACAGTCAATCAAACCAGCTGTTTCTATGATCTGTGTTAGAGCGTTGGAATCACAATAGTTTTTTTTTGCCATCATCTCTTTTCCGTTTTTTATTGCTAAATATACTACAATTAAAATCCCCACAAAAATATACCTTATATAAGGTTACAAAAAAGATTGAATGGATTTCATGTGACTAACCTTTTCTTCCTTTACCTGCAAATTATAAAAGTTTATGGGAGGGCAATCTATGCTGCCCCATAACCCATCCCGAATCAGTACACTGCCTGGAACTAAATCAATAAGTTTATGCAATCTAAATGAATAAGAATTAAATAAAATTCCCACCCCATCTGCTCTATCCATTCCAAATGACCAATATGAGGGTCCCCCTATCCATTCTTTTTTAAACATCCAAATTTGTTCATCAGAATGCATCCAGGTTTCTTGTACAAGACATATATCCAAGTTCTTTCTATGTATATATTGAAATATAGCTTGTCTTTTAATTGCATTTAGCAAACTGTGGAAGTTCACTGAACCTATTGTACAAGAAGCCATTTGAGTTTAATAAAGGACAAATGAGGCATTTAACTGTTTTTTTTTTCCTGTTCTTTCTTTTTCCCTTTATATGTTCCTTGCTCCATATTTTGAGATTGCTGATCAGAAAGAGATTTTAGAGAGTCAGAGTCCCCCACCTCCATTTCAGAATCCCTCCAGGTTGTGAAGAGGGCAGCATATGAACTGTTGGTTTCTAAAGGTGTTGGGGGTGGAAGAGATTTAGCCTTTATGTTTCTTGAGGACCTTCTGCATGGCAAGGGTGGCTGAGCAGGTGAGTTTGGCTTGCCACCTTCTGAGCCAGCAGGCTGCTCATAACAAACTGGGGTAAAAACTCCCAAGTCTAGATATTTTCTGTGCTCTGAACCTGGAAGTCCTGATTGTTCTGGAGTTCGTTATGGGATTACTATGAGTTCCTTTTCCGTTGGCGGGGGCCGGGGGTTCTGGGAAGGCATCCCTGAATCTGAAGTTTCCACAGCAGCTGTATACTGCACTCATTGGATAAGCAATTCAGGACTGACACAAGATGCTTTATTTTGTGCTGCCCACAGGCACTGCTCAAAAACATGGCCATACTCTTCATATAAATCACGTCTTATGTGATTCGCACATTGCATAGTGGTATGGCCAAGCTGTCCGCAATTGTCACATCAGGGCCTATTGCATGTGCTGAATAGATGGGTCCTAGAGCCACATTTATAACAGGCCCTAGGTTGCCCAGCATAAAAACATACCCTCCCAGTCTCTTCCCAACATAAAAGAGTTCAGGATGTGCTCAATACCTGTCTCATTTTGCCTTAATTTCACTTTGTATTTCCAGCCCCCTGTCCAGAATAATTCACTATCCAAAATCGCTTCAGGCTCACTAAGTATATCACATTTCTGTGATAACCAATATGTGATATCCTCTACATGGACCCCCTCATTCCTGAACATCACCTTGACATATTTAACCAATGGTTTAGTCAATGGAATAACAAAAAAGGGGGGTCTATGTAGGGGAGAACTTTATGTGCCCATACCTTTCCTAGAATAAATCCAAGGCATATGCAGTGTGAAAACTGACATCAAAGTTGTTCTCCCCTGATATATTTATAAATGCATAAAGTTCCCTTGGAGTGAAATTCAAAGAGTCTTTTAAAAGAGTCTTCCCTACATAACATCTATTTGGTCTTTCATTTAACCCCCCTTTATATCTAATGTGCACCGCGTTCCCCCTGGATGCTGCTTCTTTTTTCACTTTGGCAAACAGTTCAGATAGAAGTGGTTTCTGTACAGGGTCGGTGTTCTGCATGGCATCATGAGTTTGATCAGTTTCAGTTCCTTGTTTTTTAAGAGGCTGTAAGGGCTGTAATGCCTTTGTAATTCTTCTGCTTCCATCTAGTTCCTTAGGTCCTGAAGGGAGTTCAGTTTGTAATGGTGTATTTTTTTCCACTTTTTAACTACTTTTATGGGTTGTTTTCAGACTGGCCAGTCGCTTTCGGCTTCCACTCAGGTGAGTCCTGAGATAAATTAAATGTAGTGTCCCAGTTTGGGTCAGGCAACCAAGCACCCCCAGATATTTGTTTCCATCCTGCATCAACTAGAGCCTTCTGAGGTGACAAAGAATTGCAAAGAGATAAAGGCAATGGTTTTGCTAATTTGTTCTGGTTTTCTTCAGAAGGGTCAATAATATTTCTATTCACCAGTGTAATAGCTGCTCTCTTATCTCTAACTTCATCTGTCCTCCCTTGTGAAACCTTCCTGTATGTTGTCATTTGTTTGATATTTTCATAAAGTCAGATTTTTTTTGTCAAAAGCTCCTGCTGTTTGAATACAAACCCAACCATTTTCGAGAATGTTATCAGTGTAGTGTCATTTCCATCCGAATCCACTTTCTTACCTAACGTGCCCTCTTGTAGTTTCTCAGTTTCTTTTTTAAAAATCTCCTTTTCTTCTTTCCCCTGTAAACTATTTTCCTCCACATAAAGCTGTAGGCATGCACCAAGAACTGTGCTTTTCCTGTCAGCCTGCAAATTACAGCATTTAGAAGCAAAGTCAGAAGTTGACACAGATTCACCCAGCCCCATCGGGGCTTTTGATGCTGCTACATCATCCTGGACTTTAACAGGCCAATTTTGGAGTTTGACAGGGGAGAAGTTGGGCTGTAACTTTGTGAGTTGTGCTGCTAGCAGTTCACTTTCTTTCTTGTGCCTCTCTTTTTCAGATTGTAACAAGTGTATCAGCTCCTGCTGCATCTCAATGCCATTTGATGCTAGTTCCATAACCTCATCAGAATTATTATTTTTACCCAGATCTTCTGTAGAGATATAGACATCCATGATATCTTCTTCAGAATCCTCCAAAATTCATTTTTTCTCCTTGCTGTACATGGTCTCTGACAGATTCAAGATAGGAGAGGAGGTCTGCTCTCCCACCTCTACCACGTCTACACTTTCCAGTGCTCCGCTCCAAGTGGCCTTCCTAACAACTGACAGCAACTCCACCTATAGCTAGGTAGGGAAATTTCCCTGGTGTCCTGGCCAAATTTCCCTCATTCACTAAAAAATACCATCAACAGGGGGAGGTTGACCCTAATATGTTGGAAGCTACTATTATCATACTTCCTTAACCTGGCAGGGACTTAACACAAATTTCACATTATTGTCCTATATCCCTTCTCAATAAGGAGCTCAAAATTTTAGCTAAATTATTAGCCCTTCAACTAGAACAAGTACTTCTTTCACTCATTAGTGCAGACCAAGTAAACTTCATGAAAGGCAGATCTTCCGTAGATCACCTTCGTCGCCTATCTCATATTTTCTCTGTGTCCAGGGACTCCTCCCAAGGTATGACACTGGTCTCCCTGGATACAGAGAAGGCTTTCGATAAGGTAGACTGGCAATTTTTATTTAGGACTCTTCACAAGTTCCACTTTCCAGATAAATTCATTTCTTGGATCCAAATATTATATTCTTCTTCAGCCCATGTCTTAAGTAATGGATTTCTTTCACCCAGTTTCCCCCTTGAAGCTGGAACCAGACAAGGTTGCCCCCTATCACCCCTACTATTTAACTTATATTTAGAACCCTTTATAGTTTCAATACAAAATGCCCCAGGGATACATGGTATACAATTAGGACCAATTAATTCCAAAATTGTGGTTTATTCAGATATTTTGCTTCACATAACCCAAATAAAACCCACCATTCAAAAATTTCTAGAGTTACTCCAAGTCTAGAGCTCCCTCTCTAATTATAAATTAAATGCTAAAAAATCACTAATCTTTCCACTTAACTCTAAAACATATAAACAGGAAGCTCTGGAATTAGGCTTTAAATGGTCCCTAAAAAGTATAACATATCTGGGCATAGAGCTGTCCTCTAACATAACCCATCTACGGAAATTAAATTTGGATGATTTAAAAAAAAACAGTGCAACAGGATCTTAAAAGATGGCAGGATCTTCCTTTAACTTTGTGGGGTCAAACAAATATTATTAAAATGAATCTTCTCCCTCGTATATTTTATCCCTTGAACCTTCTCAACATCTGTCTCTACAAAACTTGGTTTAAATCTATTTATAATAACATTTCAAATTTTATCTGGCAAGGTAAACCCCCACATTGATCATATAATAAATTAGCAGCACCCAAATCATTAGGAGGCCTTAAACTACCCAATTTTAATCTTTATCATTGGGCAAGTCAGCTAAGCAAGTATCTTCACTGGGATTCTCTCCCCCCCTCCCCGATTCACTAGATTATATTCCTGTCTGGCTTACAATTGAAAAACACCTACTATATGAAGCTCGTATTAACCCTGCTGCATTACCTTCTCTGAAACTTAAAAGCCTGCCTTCTCACTTTCACCATAATCTGATAGGACACTCGGTTCACTCTCACATACAGTTGTGTTCCACTTTAAGATACGATAATACCCCAAATCTGTCTCAACCTATTTTCCAAAATCCTAATTTCAATATAGGAAGGAAACCAATCCTTACCAGTTGGATTCCTCTTCCCACCAAATTGTATGGCAAGGGATTTATGTAACTCCAATACAGGTGGGCTATCTACTACTGAAATACTAACAAAATGTAACCTTTCCAATATTTGGGCATTTAAAATATTCCAGATCAGACATATGTTAACTGGGTACTTTAGGAATAACACTAATTGGGACAAACCACAAGAATGGATTACCACTGGTAGACTAATGGCTTTAGCCCCACATGCTGTTTCTTCTCTTTATTCCTTACTATTCCCTCTTTTATTCCCCAAGCTGGATGGAATTCCCCATTATTGGAACAACATATATCCAGATTCAAACTCCAGATGGAATAAAATTTGGGAGGCATGTCATAAGTTGATTACACAAGACCGACTTCCATTAATACAAATGTAGTTTCTTAATGACATGTATCTAACCCCTTATAAACTGCATAAAATGGGCAGAGTTGAGACCCCAGCCTACAACAGATGCCTCCAAGGTCTGGGCACCCTTCAACATCTATTTAGGGAATGTTCAAAAATAACTCCATTGTGGGCTCTAATCAAATCCAAAACGAACCCCCTTCTAAGTTTACAAGATTACTTCATACTGGAGGTATGTCTGTTAGGGGATTTTACTGCCTTTCTTCCTATGGTTAGAAACTATCATATGATGATGATAGCCATGTATGTTAAGAAAATAGTTTTTAAACACTGGAAGGACTCTATCCAACCCACCTACTCAGAATGGCTGCAAGATCTTCTTTTCAATTTACATATAGAAAAAATGATGGCCAGCCTCAATAACATAATGTTTATTTTTAGAAAGAGATGGGAAAGTCTGTATGACTTGTACTCTATCTGAAGAGAAATGTGTGTCTAACTACCATCTAAACATGATCATTCTGTACGGTACTATGCTAGTCTTGATATAATGTTAGTTGGCACAGGGAGGAAGGGTGGAGGGGGGAATAAGGTGGGTTGTAAAGTAGGAGGGGGAAGGGGATTAATTAGGGTTTGTTAGTTTTAATTATATGTTTGTATGTTACCTTGATCTCAATGTTGAGATATATGTGTGTAAAACCAATAAACATTTAATTAAAATAAAATGTCATCAACTGCTTAATCAGGTTCAATCTCAGTTGCTTACCATCTGTATCCCCCCCCCACAGTCTCCCCTGAAAAAGGGACTTCTAGGCCCAGTGGGCTTACTGAGTCAAAAAATCTCAACAAACAAACAAACAATAGTGCTCCATAATAATGTACTGTTCTCACCACTAAGTAAAGTTGACAGAAAATATGCCACTTCAAGTGAAGACTAGACAGGTGTTACTGAGAGACTATCTGTATATAATAAATATCAGATATGTCCTTACTATAGTTGAAATAGTATTTGCACAACAATATGTGCACAAACACATGTAAAGCTGCAGTGGCAGCATTCTATTACAATCTGCACTTGTGCATTACCACACAGATGTGAAGCATGTACATAACGTACACAAGTACCAGAAATATCTTAAACCACCAAATATGGTTATACAAAATCACACATGCCCCCACAATGGAAAGCATCATGGGCTGCATATGCAAATCACCACCGAATATTATGCTGGTTCAACTTTAAGCAGAAATGCATGGTGCTGAAAGGCCTCTCACACAGTTTGCAAAGGGTGCCAACAAAAGACATAGACACGTGTTTCATCCTACTAGAGCTCATCAGTATGCCTCAATGAATGCACACAGTTAGAACTGCTTCTAATCCAGCTGTGTGAGACACATCAGACTTGTCAGTTTTGCTAGCAGATTCTGTCTCAAGACTGAACCATCAATGGTGTCAACTGCATGCAGAGTAATGATTTCCTTACCCTGTCTCTGCAACATAATGCTGTTAAATTCAGCATACTGCTTGTGTCCAGGCATGAGATACAATCCAAGCAGTGTCTGAGTACACATTACTGAAGACATTGCATGCCGCAGTTAGAGAAGGGCACTCATTACAGATACAGCATGTGTTCAACAGAGAAACATTGTGTCATGACAAAGAGTCAAGGACAGCCTGATCCAACAGTAACTTGTAGGAAAGATCACAGATCTGCCATATGTTTTCATAAAGCTTCATACAGCTCAAAGTAAAGGAACTATTCCCAAAGTCTGATTCCTTCAATGCATCCTATTGTACTCTTAGCTTGCTTTACAGTGAGTGCTTCCTCCCATATGCTAACAGGATTACCTTCAACCTGTTTCATCTGGTACAGCTCAATATTATCACCAATTGGATCCCTGCCATATAGAGGATGAATTGTGTGCTGCTCATACACATCTTCATGAGTTGCAACATCAACCTTCTCAATCATTGGCTTCCTAGTGTCCACTACTCCAAACTGAGCACTAATATCAAAGAGTTCATCAATGTCTTCAGGTACTGTAGAGCACTTTTTTACTTTCTGTGCATTGACAACATCTTACCAAATGACCTTTAACTTTGTTGGAACACCATTTACTAATATAACAATGCTGTTTTCCTTTGAGATTGTCTCCACATTCTCTTTCAGAGGCAGTGGCAAATACATGACTGCCCCTTTCAGAGATTTCACAAGCTCTTTCTGGGGCACTTTTTGTGTCTTAGTATTCAAGTGTAGAATAGTCTGGAATGGTATCATACTTTGCATGAGGATCCATTCAAATATATTCAGTGCAGCAATCTCAGTAGGTATCACATCTGCATCCATGTTGTTTAATACAGACCTCAGTGGCAGAATGTCATCTTTCACCTTTTTTAAACAGTACTGACACATGGTAACCACTGGGTCAGGTCAAAGTCATGCTTTACTAGAAGGTAGACCAACAGTCATGCCCACATGTCTTTAAAAGATTTAATTTTTTCAAGATCAACAGTAACAGCCTGGAGCCTGTAAAGTAGTCTGTGACATGAGACCCACATAGAGTCAAACTTCTCTCTCTTTGCTAGTTCAAACTTAGCAATAGGTTTCCAAAATATCTTCAATATGTCGGATTTCTGAAGAGTGACAGCACATGGTGCAGTGGCAGAAGTGTCATCACCTGGTGCATCATAATGTTTACTATTAAGTTGTACATCCTGGGACAGATTTTAAAAGGTCAAAGAATGATGCAGGGTGCTTCCATCAAAAACTACTGATGCAAGGAGCAGGATGCATCAAACCTTGCACCAAGTCTGATTTTCAAATGGTGCTTGCATCAAAAACAGGTCTGCATGCACCAGAGTGGCTTGCCCCATGCTTGCACCAAAATAATGCCTGTGCCATGTCAGAAAGGATGCTTGTGTCAGCAAAATGATGCACCATCCCCTTATTTAGAATTTTCAAAGAATGGCAGTCCTGTCCTTGTGTCTAAGATGCATGTTGCTGTTAGACCAGTCAGAGCTTGTCTAATGGACACTAGAGTATATAAAGAGACCCACAGCATGTGGTCAGACCTGACTATGCTACTGTTAAGGGCCAGTATTCTCCTGCAGGACTAGCTGAAAATATTTTGGAGGCTTAGTCATGGCTATTTCAGCTGCAGTTTTTTTCTTACTTAGCTTGCGTCATTCTCCTCCTTTGCATCATTTGTTATTCAACTTACACCATTTTTTTGACTCTGCTTGCACCATTTTGTTTACTAGTTACACCATTTCTTTACGTAGTTTGCATCATTTTCATTCCTTGATTCATTTTTTTTACTCAACTTGCACCATTTATTTTGGTGCAGCTTGCTTTATTCTCTTCTGCTATGCCATTTTGTTGATGCAGTGGACCTTTTGCATCAGTTTGGGGTACTTTGGTCACAGAGAACGCTTTTCTTGCAAAATATGATGCACAGTATTTGGTGCACCTAGCTCTGACTCGAGCTGTTTTTTTGACACAGCTTGCATGGATCTAAGGGCCCTTTGAAAATCTGGCCCCCTGTATCACACTTCTGCTTTCAAAGTCTCATCAAGCTGTTTGTGTACAGACACAGCTTTTCTCACTAGGTATATTTTACACACAAAGCTGAGCATTGCAGGATTGTGCACAGCAAGCATGCCCATATGATGAAATACACTGTTGCACACACACCGCTATATAAGCAAGCCAAGGAATGCCCCAGCAATCCTTTATGCTTGCAAATTTCACAGAGATCAATCTTGTATAATAAGTTGTATTTCTGTTTCTTCTTTGTGGCAACAAAACATTTCACAAACTGTGCGATAGCAACAAAGGATGATTGCCTGAGATTACAAGTCTCATCACATCTCTATGATGCACAACTTTTCCTGTGCATCTCAGTAGTTAAGTCTGTGTCATCATCTGACACACTTCATCACTGTGTGTGACACTCAGCATAATACAAGCCTTACCGTCTTCATCAAAAGAAATTGTGAGATCCTTAGAAACTGCATGGTAAGACTCCTGCCAGAAAAAGGCCTCCGAGTGCTCTTTAAGTAGTCATGTTCCTTTAAAGACTTCACAAAAGTTGCCTCTGTTCAGAGTAACAACATTTTGCAGCCTAGTACAAACAGATTTCACAACACCACTGAACCGTTCAATTACTGTCATCATTTGTCTCCACAAATGTGCTAGGACAGCAAGTGCCATGTTCACAAAACTACAAACCCTAAGATGTAATTTCATCAAGGCAAATTGACTCTTAAGTCATTTACCTTGGTGTCTCATCACGGCAGGAATAATCCAATCTACTTTAGCCTTTGAAGCTAATTTGCAGAAAAATTTCAACTTGCTAAGATGGCCACTAATCACAGAAGTGTATTTTTGTTTACGGATTACATTGGCAATGCCAGTAACCTGAACAGCTGTCTTCTGCTTCACAATACCAACAGCATGGTCAGCAGCTGTGTGCTTTACAGTTGTTGCAGAACAACTAACAGATGCAGACATCTCACATGCAGCGGGCAACCTTTTCCTATGTACAGACCTTTAAATGTCCTTGGGTTTCCTCATAGCATTTTTACTACCTACATTACTCTTTATCAACTTAACATTGCTACAATTCTTATCCCTCTTACATCTAGTCACTTGTCTATCTCTTCTAGGCATTCTAACAGGTTACAATCAAAGTTTTCCCATTATGTAATAATACAGGATCACACACTTATAAAAGAAAGAAAACAATAATTAGTTTCCAGGAACTATTCATTTGCTATAAGACATTCAGATAAAATAGTAATACAATGAAACATCACTATGCACATCCAATTCCCATATAGATTCAACACACCAATAAACAGTATCATGGTTGTAATGGCTGTAATAATTAAAAACTTATTAAATAAACAAACCCTTTTTATGTAAACTAACATTTTTTTATTGGTACAAACACTTTAGCCCAAAAGAAAACCTTTAAAAATGTATGTAATTAATAAAAGAAAAGATGTTTTAGAGGTAATATTTGTATGGGTGCAAAAGTTTTTGAGCTTTGTGAGCAGGCCCCTTGAAAATGAATTATGCTTGTAAGGTAAAAAAAAATTGCCATGAAAGTTTTTGAGCTATCTGAACATGCATCATTGAAATCAATGGTGTGATTGAGGTTAAAAATAGAAACGGAGCAAGTTTTTGTGGTATAAGAAAGCGCTCCATTAAAAGGAAATATGTTTTTGAGGCAAAAAAATGTAACCGTGAAAGTTTTCAAGCTGCGTGAATGCACTTCATTAGAAAGAATTTTGTTTTGAGGCAAAAAAAATGTCACTGCAAGAGTTTTCAAGGTACATGATTGCACTCCATAGGGATAAATCATATCAAGATTAAAAAAAATGACTGGAAACATTTTTGAGGTACATGACGGTGCTTCATTGAAATGAACTATGTTGTTGAGGATTAAAAAAAGTTACCTCAAAAGTTTTTGAGGTATGTGAATGTGTCCCTTTGAAAGCAATATAGTTTTGCAGTGTAATTTTATGTTACCTTGCCACAAATAACATGCCTGAGCTAGCTATGTACAGTACATTAGAATTTGTGAGCGATAACATCAAATGTTACTGTGGCATGATTTTGTTGTCGAGCTTATTTGACCATGTACCGTTTCTTCCCATGATGCTTTGCAACCAGGAAGTGACTCAAATCTGCTCCCAAAAATGCCAGTGACCACAAAATTATGTACAGACCATTAATAAAAGTTACACACACTGATTATATCATCAAAAAGCACACAGAATCAAACTATTCATTAAGGAAAAAAGTGGTAATGTGACTAAATAATTAATTAAGCCCACTAAGAGCAGCCATGTTTTTTTTTATGAAAAAAAAAAAAACACCCACAGACCACATTAAACCAGTCAAAGGCCAGAAAAACAAGATTGGCAATCCACACTAGTAAATGACGACACACCACTTATTTATGCAATTTTTATACGTTTTAAGATATTTTTATGCATCACAGGAAATTCTTCAATATAGCCAATCATACAAGAATAAAATTCATAAAGAAGAAGGAAAAAGCTCCATTTTAAAGAACCTGTAGACACTGACTGCATTAACAGTAAGTACATTACATTAAAATTACTTTCAAAACTTTACCTTTGCTTATTCTTTCCTACTTAAAATAGGCTTGTTTAAAAGCTTTTTTTCCTACATAGCTTACTATAAGGCTAACCATGTAGAAAGATTTATTTAATAGCAAATTTTAGCAATTTAAGGCAGAGCTTGAAGCAGTACTCAACACCACAAATGCCAGATAAAAAGGGAGGGAAACCACAGTAGGCATGTGTAGATGTTGCAAGCTAACAGCAAATCAGAACAGCTCTTGTGCTGTGTTCTTTCAAATGATTCTATCAGAAACTTTAAAATTCCCACCAAAACATATTGTGCTTTGTCTGTGTTACACCCAATCAAAACCTATTTACTGGCATCTGTGAAGTGTAATTTTGTTATTGGTACACACCTAGTACTATCAGTCAATCAATATATTTTAAACCCCATGTTGCTACCTGCCTGTACAAGAATCCACTGTCAAAAGGACAATTGCTCAGTCTGTCTATTAGATCTCACTAGCTACCAAGAGACATACTAACATATTCACATACTAAAATGCCCGTAGAATAGGCCTAACAGTCTTTCGTGTCTGCTTGTTTGGTCAGCCCCCACCCTGGGAGCTGACCTTACTGCGCCCCTCGCCTTCTCTGGCTTCTCCCTTCCCAGTTCTTGATTTTCTCGCTGCACTGAATTTTGCTTCCAGAACCCTTCCCCTGTACCTGTCCCACTCCCTCTTGAACCCCTCCACCGTCTCTGCCTCCACCAGCCCCCTTGGCAGTGCATTCCATGGCTCTACCACCCTCTCAGTGAAGTAGCACCTTCTCCTTTCTCCCCTGAATCTTCCCCCTCCAGCTTCCACGCATGTCCTCTAGTTGTCCCCTCCTCCTTCCTTCAAAGCACCCTGACTGCTCCTCCCCTATTCACCCCCTTCATGTACCTGACGATGTCTATCATGTTCCCCCAGTGGCTTCTGTCTTCCAATGTGTACTTATTCAGCTCTTCGAGCCTCTCCCCATAGATCCTGTCCCCCAAATCATTTTGGTTGCCCTCCTCTGGACCCTCTCTAGGAGTTTAATGTCCCTCTTTAAGTGTGGCCTCCAAAACTGCACACAGTACTCAAGGTGTGGCCTCACCAAGCAGTTATACAGAGGGAGTATCACTTCCTTCCTTCTGGAGTTGATCCCCCTAGCGATGCATCCCAGCATCCTGTTGGACTTGGCTGCTGCCCTCCTTCAAGTCTCCAAGTTGTTCATCTTGACATCCACCACCACCCCAGGTCCCTCTCAGCCATTGAGGATTGTAGCATTCCCCCCCTAGGGTGTACACTTGACCCGGGTTTCTGGCCCCCAGGTGCAGTACCTTGCATTTCCCTGCATTGAACCTCAGCTTTCACTTTCTAGACCATCTTTCCAGAGCCTCCAGGTCCCCCTGTAGGGCCACCCTCCCCTCCTCCCCATCCACCACCACCCCCAGTTTTGAGTCATCCACAAAGAGACTCATCTCACTCCTTATACCTGTCCTTATGTCAGAGATGTAGGCATCGAACAGGAGGGGCCCAAGAACTGATCCCTTTTGGGACCCCACTAATGACCCTCCTTAGGGATGAGACTATCCTGCCAACTACAACCCTCGGGGTCCGGTCCTGGAGCCAATTGTCTATCCATCTGATCATCTGGTTTCCCTCCCCCATTTCTCCCAGCTTATCCAACAGGCCCTCGTGAGGAACAGAGTCAAATGCCTTGCTGAAGTCTAGAAAGAGGACGTCCACTGGTCTATCCAGGTCCGAGGCACTCATCACGCAGTCACAGAACTCCACAAGGTTTGTCTGGCATGATTTCCCTGGGACGAATCCATGCTGTCTATTGTCCAGGCACCCTGACTTTTTCAGGTCCCCCCTAGCCTCTCCTTGACAATGCCCTCCATCACCTTGCCCACCACCGATGTCAGGCTGACAGGCCTGTAGTTCCCTGCCACCTCCCTTGATCCCCCCTTGTGGATAGGCACTATATGTGCCACCTTCCAGTCTTGGGGCACCCACCCTGTCCTCAGAGAGATGGTGAAAAGCTCCACCAGGGGTTTTGCCAGGACATTCTCAAGTTCCTTCAGCACTCTGGGATGGAATTGATCTGGCCCCGGTGCTTTCTCTGTCTTAAGGGACCTGAGGGCTTCCCTCACTCTCTCTGCTGTGATTTCCACCTCCCCTACCTCTTCTCCCTGCCTAGTCTTCCCCCTCCTGCCAGTGATGCCTCCCCCTCTCCCCAGACCCACCGATCAGTAAGGGTCCCCACTCCTCAGTATCACTGTCTCCTCCCATGTATGATGCAGCACCCCCATTTTCCTTGGCGAAAACTGAGGTGAAGTACTCATTTAGTACCTCAGCCTGCTCCCCCGGGTCTTGTGCCCATCTCTTCCCATTTTAATCCTGCTAATCTGCCCCTTCACCCTTCATTTTCCCCAATGTATCTAAAGGACCCTTGTTCCCTCTCCTAATTTCCTTGGCCAGGTTCTGCTCCTTCCTTGGCTTAACCACCCTCACCACCCTAGTGGCCCTTCTAGCCATCAGTTCATACTCCCCTCAATCCCTTTCACTCGAGCACTTGAATTGCCTATAGACTGCCTTCTTTCCCCGCACCACCTCCTGGACCTCTCTGGTCCATCAGCAGGGTTTTCGGGCCATACCGCATTTACGTCTTACTCTGGCACAGGTGCTGGTAGCATCCTGCACCCCTCTCCTGATTATTTCCCACCTACTGTCAGTGTCCATGTCTGACCCAATCACATCCAAATGCTCCTTACGGATCCTTCCCATTTCCTTAAAATCTGCCCCCTAAAGTCAGTTACCTCCATCTTTGTGCAGCCTTCTACCCCTCCTTGGTCCAGGCAGAACCAGACCATGGCATGGTCACTCCCTGCCAATGGATCCCTTACCTCCAGGCCCCCAATCTGGTCACTGTCTGCCAGGACCACATCCAGTACCCGCGTCTCCCTGGTTCCCCCACCTGTTGAGTTAGGAATGCATCTTGAAAGACATCCAATAACCTCTTTTCCCTGGCCACCAAGGATGTCATAGTCTCCCAGTCTGTTCCTGGCATGTTTAAGTCCCCCAACACCACCGCCCTTCCCCTGCCCAATCTGCAGTGTCTCCCAACATCTGCCACCAGACTCTCCTTCAGCTCCTCCACCAGCACAGGGGGTCTATACACCACTCCTATTTTTACTCTTTTGCCGCCCCTTGTTATCAAGGTGACTCAAATCTCCTCCACAGTTCCCTCCACCTCCTCTACTCCCCCTATGCCAATGCAGTTTTTGACTATTATTGCTACCCCTCCTCCCCTTCCCTCTCCCCCGTCCTTCCTGAACATAGTGTAACCCTCCAGGTTCAGGTCCCAGTCGTGTCCTGCGGTGGCCCAGGTCTCAGTGACTGCTGCCACATCCACCGTTCCCTCAGTTAGCATCACCTGCAGCTCAGGTATTTTATTGCCCAAGCTCTTGGCATTTAGTAGGACTACCTTCTACCCTTTCCCTATACTTCCATTTCCACTGCTTGTGTTCCCATGGGGATTCCATTTTCCCCAGGCCTGCACTTTACCAGTCGGCCTTTTCCCGCATTCCTCCAGCTCCTCAGGAGGCTGGAGACAGAGTCCCTCCTTTATCAGACCCCCTCAACAGCCTTTTCTCCCATCCCTCCCCCTTCACAAGTTTAAACCCCACTTTTCACCAAAGAACCCCTCTATTTTCAACTTAAGGATTCCCCTTCCCTCCAAATTGAGATGGAGCCTATCTCTAGCATACAGCTCCTTATCCTCTCAGGTCTCCCCCCAATCCCCAATCAACCCATACCCTCTGGCCTCACACCACTCCCTAAGCCACTGGTTTATCTCCCTAATCTTCCTCTTGTGTTCCCCACTAGCCCTTGGCACTGGCAGGATTTCCTAGAAGGAAATTGTGCACCTTATGTCATGACAGACCCTGGCAAGCTCCCTGAACCTTGCCTGTATTTCTAGATGCTATTTCCCTCAATGTCATTTGTACCCAGGTGGACCAGTATGTCCGGGGAACCCCCACAATCCTTTGCCAGCTGACATACCTCATGCTTGGCCCTGTGCACGGTTAGTCCAGGGAAGCATTTTGTTCTAACTGGCCAGGCTTCCCCATCCCTATCCCATTTGATACCCCGATCATAGAATCCCCCAACAGGAGCACTCTAACCACTCCTTTTCCTCCATTTCCCCCCCTTCCATGTCCCTTATCCTTTCTACTGGCCCCTCCACCTAGCTGGCTCCTTCTTCCTCCCCCCATCTCGGTGCCACCTGCCACCCCCTCATTTACCCTGGCCACCCCCTCCGCTCTGATCCTATGCCTCTCCTCCTCCTGAGTATCCTTCTGTGCCTCGCTAACTCTCCCCTCACTGCTAGTGACTGGTCCTTCTCCCCATCTGCCAAACTAGCCTGGCTCGTCCTCCCTCCCATCCTTCCTGTCTCTGTTCAGTTCCTCCTTGCTTGTCATGCTCCCCTGGCCTAAACCCTCAGCTCCCTTTACTCTATCCTCCTTGTACTTCTGGTACTTCTCCTTGCCCTTTCCTCCCAACTGGTTCTTCTCCTTGTGCTTTTCCTCCCTCTTCCCCCTGCCCCTCCTGTTCTGATCCACTGCCCCCCATTTTCCTGCATTCCAGGTTCCCCTGTTCCTCCAGCTATCTGGCCCCTGCCTCCTGCCCCCCACTCCCTTTCCATCTTTAACCACCCCTGTCATGGCTACATCACCCCCCTCATCCTCAAGCAGAAGAAGAGAATTGAAGCAGTTACTGAGCATAAGGTCTAATCCACCTCCCCACCATGCTTCCTTCTGTCCAGCCCGAGCCATCTGCCTACTTCCCTGAGAATGTTGTCCCTCTGGCCCCCCTTTGTGAGGGTTCCCAGTTACCTGCCTGCTTCCTTGGTAGTGTCCTTCTTTTGGGCCCCCTCTGCCAGGGTCCCTATGTGACCCCAGAGTATTCTCCTGCACTCCTTTCCTTATGCCCCCACCTCTAGTGCTTGGTGCAACCCCATGGGAAATCCCCTGCCCTCTTACCCAACGATACCTCCCCCTTTCCCCCAGCTGTCTTCTAATCCATGCAACCTCCTCCCTAAGCTGTGCCAGCTGGCAGCACACTGGGAAACCACTGAACTTCCAAGTCCAGTCCAGTATCATGGCTGCCCCACACCCTGTGCACCCCCCCACCCTCCAAAAGATGCCAGCCCTAATGACGTGTGGTCCCATCCCCCTCCAAGTAGGTTTCCTTGGGTGAGCCACCATTCTCCACTAGTCCAAGATACACCCCTACTGACTAATTAGGTCACCCACTAATCCTAGATACAGTCCCACAGTAAACCAGTAACCCTGTTACTAGGTGCAGAACAACACAGTAAACTTATAAGGGAAGTGAACAACTCCCTAAGCTCCTCTCTCCAAGCCTTTAAATCCAACCCCCAGTGGCTAGAACTACATGACCTACACCTGCAGCCTTTTCCTCCAATTGCAGGGCAGGTGTTCCCCTATAAATAAGCAGAGCTCTGGGGAGGGAGGGGTGGGGAGGGTGGGATTAGGGCCTACACCCTACTCAAGAGAGTGTATCAGCCCTGTGTCTGCCCCTCCAGGCCCTGCAACCAAAGAAACAGCCCCAAGCAAATCCCACCAAATAGGTTTTAAATCAGAAGAAAGAGGCCTCCACCAGCGCAGCCTGTTACACAGTGAAACATCCAACAAATAAGCCCACTTACAGCCACCAAACCAGTTTTCAAACTTCCAACAGCCCCAAAAACAATATCCTGCTAGCCCCTTAGAAGTAGTAAGAAAGAAAAGAAATAACCTTCTACCAAGTAAAATCCACAATAAACCATGTAAAAACAAGAAGTAGCTACTCTACTGAAACACATCTGATCCTGTCCCCTTCTAGTTCGTTCTGAGATGTCAAAGCAACTAACACCACAAACCTGATTCAGCTCTGCCTCCAGTCAATTAGCTGAGTGAGACCTGGCCAGACCATTAACACCCTTCCCCCACTATGCACTAACCTTTGCAGCTAATGGTCAGCAAAAAGGAATCAAAATTCAACTCAAAGCCCCCAAAATATGTTTGCTACCAAAGGAAGCAGGTCTCCAATTCCATCAGCTTCACTAACAATACATCAAAATAGGCTTGAAATTAACAGATATAGGTCTCCAATTCAAATAACCAGCCCCAAGCAAATCCCACCAAATAGGTTTTAAATCAGAAGAAATAGGCCTCCACCAGCACAACCTGTTACACAGTGAAACATCCAACAAATGAGCACACTTACAGCCACCAAACCAGTTTTCAAACTTCCAACATTCCCAAAACAATACCTTGCTAGCCCCTTAGAAGTAGTAAGAAAGAAAAGAAATAACCTTCTACCAAGAAAAACCCACAAGAAACCATATAAAAACAACAATAAGCAGCTATTGTACTGAAACACATCTGATCCTGTCCCCTTCTAGTTCCTTCCTAGACACAGACTGACTTTTTGAGCTCTCTGTCACTCTGTTTTCTAAGGAATACTCAGCATGGCAGAAAACTCCAGAATCACAGTGTGGATGATAGGCAGCAGTTTAGTTTGTCAAGGTGGTGAATATGCTAATAGAAGTCAATTTGGTAGTGACATGAACCTTCCCAACTGCAAGGTTTACTGGTTTGGCAAGGGAGGTATGAGATGGGAGCAGCTGATGCCAACCATGCAACACCTGTCGAGCAACCACTCTTCACCAGACGTAGTGTTGATCCATCTCAGAGGGAATGATTTAGGCAAAAAAGATGGATAGATTTAGTAGCTGAAGCTAAATTGGACCTAGCTTCACTTTCAGAGATGGTATCCACCTATAAGATTGTGTATTCAGACATTACAGAGCATATGGTCTGGTGTGCCTATCAGCACATGTATCTGCTCAACAGGGCAAGGAAAAATATATACACATCTCTGCATTTTTATGTGATCTGGGTATGTACACAATTTGTCACCCTCAAATTAAGTATTTTAAAGATTGGCCATATCTAAGAGATGGTGCGTACTTCTCAGCCTCTGGCAATTGCCTCATCCTGGGTGACCTCCAACATGACATCTTCTCTGTGATCTGAACAACATTGTGTCTTGGCAAAGTGCTCACAGAAAAAAAGGATATTTTAAAAGCCAGCCTGTTCTGGTCAAAAAATTGAAAAATAATGCACACAGCAAAGAAAAACATTCAATAGCACACATAATTATGCACATAATAAACTTACTAGATGTATTATTTGCAACACACAGACACATACTTCCAATTCCTCACACCCACAGCTCATTGCAGAGGGTAGGGGAAACATACAGTGATCCCATGCAAATCAGTAGTGTTCCAGCATATTTCTACTTAGTATCAGTTACATATTGCACCACTTTTACTGCATTCACCTGCTCACTGTCACAACATATGTCAGTATTTTAAATCATGCAACTAGAATAACAACATTAACTGCAGGGTTTACTTAAATGTAGATAGCAAACTGTTATGGTGCATGCATAAAGCTGCATTTGCTATTCTTGATGTCTATGCCATACACATCTAGATAAACATAATGTGCATATCTAATCCTATTTCTTATGTCTGTTTCTCTTTCAGAACATGAGTAAATATTGGACAACAAAACAGCTGCCTCTGCTGCTGGAGGCTGTTACCAAAATAGGTGACCCCAAAGTTGTGATACATGGCACCAACATGCCCCCTGAGGAGATCTGGAAGGGGTGTCCAGGTACCTCAGACATGAGAAAGGCTTACAAGACAAGAGGTGGAAGAAGTGCAGGAGGAAGTGGAAGCTGGTTAGACAAAAGTTCTACAAACTTAAGGATGTGGGGAATGTGCCTGAGAAGGACTGGGCCTGGTACGACCAGGCCTAACAGCTGTGGCTGCAGGCAGGGAAGCCTGTTTTTGGAGAAAGAGTCCTTCACCTTAAGTAAAAAGTCATGTTTACTGAAACAACATAATTTTCCAATTAACCAATAATAACCTCAGAGGCAATCATTCCCTAGCCATTAACAAACAACTGGGGGGGTGGGGCAGGTGGCACTGTGGTGTCCCAAGGTACAACCAAAGCCCACTCCCATCCATCCACTTCTCAATCTCTAAGAAATTAATGGATCTGAGACCATTACTCTGCTATAAAACACTGCATAGGCAATTATGTACAAGCAGTGTGTTGTGACACATATGAGTTCTGATTCCATCTGACATTGAGACTGAAGCTCAAGACATCCATGGAAATCAGAACCCCGAGGTGACATAACACACTCTGGTTCTGCATAATGTTGCTCATCCTGTATTTTTTTAATAGTGTACAGAATTCTGAGAAAATATGTGCATTGTGTTTCTTTTCTTTCACAATCAAACTGACTTGTGAAGTCTCAAAGAGGTCCTAGACTGCTGTTCTATCAAATAATTGTATAGAGAAAAGCAACTGTGGCAGCATTCCAAGTTGTTCTGCCACAGTAGTGACATCACTACTACAGCAGAACAACATACGGATGACATAATTGCACCAGAACAAGCATATTCTATGCATGGAATTCCATGCATAACAGCATTCCACTGTACACAATTATGACTTTAATCAATATACTTAGTGTAACTATGTATGATGTGTATCCCTGTCCACAAGCAGAGTCAGCAGTAGTTGAGTCTTACAGGCAATGCAATATAGCAACATGATATAATACAAACTAAAGACATTATATCAGAGTTGTTAGTTTTAAAAACTGCTAGCATAAAAGTCTTAGCTAACTATAGTGTATTGTAGAAAAAAATCTCACACACTTACAAAACATCATAGCACAGACTGAAATAAAAATTGTTCATCATATCAATTTCTGTTTCACAACAGCACCTGGAGCCACAGCTGAGAAACAGCAAGTGCCACAGGCCTGGTCTTACAGAACAAGGGACAGCAGCGGACGATGATGATGACATCATCATCATCATCACAACAGAACATAAGTACCACCAAATACACACTTAAAGCACAAAGTAAATATATTAACTTGTACACTGTGCTGATACTGTGGTCTTTCTTTCTTGAGACAATAAAAAAAAGTTTGTAGAAAAGAGGTAAAAGTTTAAAATCATGGCTAAAACCAAAGCCATTATATTGGTCCCATACTTATGTATGTACATATTACTGTAAATACATATGCATACCCATCTGCCCAGTGTAACAGATGCACATTTCATCAGTGATTTGTAACAGTTGTAAGTATCATTAGTTTTTTTATGTTAACCCACCATTTGCAGCAGAAAGCTCTTATTAGTTTTAAAATATGTGTACACTCTCATCACTGTGTATCACATTTGTTACAGCTTTAACTGCTTCATTTTGTGAAAGTGGTGTAATGATCTCCTGAGGACAAATGGTGTTAGACAGTGAAAGACACAGTAAAATAAAATGTTTGAAAGGCTAGCCTACTGCTACAGTTATACTGTTTTCACTGTCATGTGGGTTTTCCAACTTCTCAACACATACTGGCAACTATTGGAAGGGAAAATTGTTACAGACACTGTGTTCTGGGATAGTGACTCATCATCCTATGTATTTATTCAAGCATGTTCAGAGTTTTTCAGGGTCTGTTATTTCCTGATTCAGCTGACTCCTGACTGCCACTTGTTCCCATAGTGCATCAAAAAACAGCAAGAATGGAATATTCCTATTGTAATGAACAACAAACAAATCAGAGATCATGATTCTTTGTTGTCATTGTATAAAATTCTTTCTCTTTTTTTATTACAGAACCATTGGAGACCAGGACATTGCCTGTAGTTAAGCAAGAAGACCCAAAGCCCAGACCATCTCACTGTACTATATGTATGCTGAATTTAACCTCTGCCAAATCTATTAAAGATTTACATCTTTCTAAAGTTAACAAAATGTCACAGATAGTATGACCTATTTTTTCAAAAACGTATGACATTGTATTTTTCAGCAATGCAAATAACATCTTTTTACTTAATTCTTTAGTCAATCACAGTATAGACTTTCCATGTTGTTCATTTCTTTAAAATGTATAATGTCTCAATTATGACACTGTTATCATACATTGCAACAGTTTAGAAAAAAGGTTACCATGAAGAGGGGGCACACTCATATCAGCAGACTGCATCAAGTAACCTATAGGAATATAGTAATCAGTAGCTGCTAACACACAAAGTAAGTTTGGATATAAACATACTTAAGTACCATGAAATCTGGTAACATAAAGCAACAGTTGTGAAAACTATAAACCAGCACAAATACACTAATTCTTAGGATGTGTTTTTCTGTTTTATTTTTTCACAGAAACAGCAAGTACCCACACCCAAGCAATTTGTGAGTGCCTGGACAGTCTGATTCAGGCACAGAAAGACTCAAATGAAAGCATTAAAACCCTTATAAAACTAGTATCAACACAGAACAATAATCAGGAAACCACCAAAACCAAATTGACTCAGATAGTAAAATTAATTCAGTCAAACACACTGCAAATAAAATACCAAAATCAGACTGTCCAGGCTCTCTCAAAGAGCATGAAAATGGTGATGGAAGAAGAAAGGGCTCCAGCTACGAAACCTGCAATACCAGACCAAGGTTGTGGTCTCTAGTGACCACAAGATCTGTCCACTTCACTGCCCCTCTACTGCACTTCCCCCAATCCATGAACCAACTTCCACTTTCTCCTGCACCCTCCTTAATGGCCACCCCCTTTCAGATTTCCCCTACTCACAGCCTCCAGCATCAGAGGCAGTTGTAACAACCCCCACTCCCTCCATTTGTAAATTTGTCTGTTTAGAAATATTCTTCTATTATTTTATTTTCATTATATTTTTCTAGGTGAAGAAACCATTTTTTGCAAGGTAACAAAACTGGGTGGAGTGGGTGGAAATACATATTTTTTTGCTACATTTATTTTTACATTTAAAAGATGATATATCTTTTTAGTATGCTTATGAATATATATTTTTAAGTTAATGTAAATTAAAAATGTAATAAACATATATATAAACGCTGACAGCAAGCTTTAAAAATATATATATATATATATATATATATATATATATTCTTTTCTAATATTTTGACAAAACCTGTCTACTCATTTCTTTATCACATTAAATGAGTAAAACATTCTGAACCACCCAATACAGTGTCTGGCAACTCATTTATAATGTTTCATGTAGACACATCATATCTTAATTCAGCACACGGTACACAGTAGAGTATTCCAGTGCATACAGTTACACTGTCTCAGGGGAGAATGACACATTGGGTTCCCGCACTCCCCTCAACCACCACACCCATACATACTGACAAGCACAAGTGGAAGAACATGTTTTTCCTGAAGGCCCATGGACTACCACTGCAAGTAAAATTTTCCTTGCTGAAAGTCACTTTACCAAATGTCAGTTCTTGGATTTGTAGAACACACAGCTTCAATCTTCAAAGTCCATAGCAACACTGGATTCAAATAACTTTCTTGTGGATAGCAAAGTTGTTTCTGCAACTGAAACTTAACTCCTAAACTAAACTCCTTCATGTTGTACATCTGCTATTTACCTTAAGACACTAGATCTTCTGTTCAGCAAGCTATATAGCTTGTGTGAGATTTAAAGATGAGTCTGTTTCAAGTCATCAGCAGGCAACATTACTTCAGTCAAAATGCTCAGCAAATGGAACACAGACCTTGTTTCATACATGATAAGAATGTCCTTGCATCTGGTTTTTCATCTGAATCTCCTGGCAGCACTGCATAAGCTTTTGGCTATCCTTAGGCTGGTCCCTGCATTGCAAACAGGCATGGCCCAAACTTCTTTGGCCTAGTTACAGCATAAAGCGATTACAATTCTTAGTTACAGTAACATAGGTCCTTTTGCATTGATATTTTGGTCCAGACTGAGGTGTAACCAGACAAATTCACTAATATAAAACTGTCCTGGTGATGACATCACCAGATTTATATTGGCCTGAGTCAGAAAATAAATGATGACATACAGACATGCCTCTTAAGACATCCCCTTTTTCCTCAAGATTAGTTTTTGGTTCAAAATTATTTTCCTTAATACAATTTTCATTTAACCTAATTTAAACATTACACTTACATAATCAGGTGTTTTACATTATTCAAATCATTTTGATAGAAGTCTGATATTTGTAGTGTGGATACTTTTTAAATTACACTATTAAGGGATATAACATCATAATTTCAATAAAACCTCTTAAAATAAAGTGAGAGTCTTGCTCTAAGTATTCTAAGCTACAGAATGATATAAGATGTGTAAGAAAAAATCCATTCTTTAAGTCTTTAAAACATTACTTTTTTATAAAAACACAAGTTCTTTGTTCTACTTAAAGACATAAATCTCAACTGTCACATATATTCTTTTAGACAGTGGCCCAGATATTCCAACTGCACCCGGCTGTGGCGCAAGCTTGGGTGCAACTCAACTTTGCTGCACAGTGGTGTGGAGTAAGCGATATTCAAAGGAGTTGCGCCATGGCTCAGCAGCTTTGAATATCGCACCCTGTCCACCCCCAGTGTGCATGGTGCAGTGGCATTGCGCTAGTGCAAGTGGCCAGAGTGGAACATGGAGATGCGCTAGCACAAGTTCCATTGTGCCATGCACAGCACCAGCGATATTCAAAAGTTGACATGCAAATGGTGCCATAATGTATGCAAGGCGCACATGTGGCCATTTGCATGTCATTGTGAATCATTCACATATCTGGAATGTGTAGTACAGTAGGAGCTACATGCCCATTGGCTCACACTGTGCACCAATGGGCGTGCAGCCCTACCAAGGTGTCAGTCAGTAGGCAGCGGGGTGGCAGGCGGGTGGGGTGTTGCCACCTGCCAGCATCGGGGGAGCAGGGTGGTGGGGCTCAGTGGGTGGGTGGGGGTACCACTAGACCACCAGGGATATTGGAATTTTTTTTTTACTGGTGCCCACGATCCGGCAGATAGCGGTACACTGGACCACCAGGGATATATGATGGGGACTTTTTTTTTAACAGATGCCCGAGATCGGGCAGAGAGCGGTCCACTGGACCACCAGGGATATAGGATGTCTTTCTCTACAGATGCCTGAGATTGGGCAGAGAGTGGTCCACTGGATCACCAGGGATATAGGACATCTTTCTTTACAGATGCCTGAGATCGGGCAGAGAGTGGTCCACTGGACCACCAGGGATATAGGATGTCTTTCTTTACAGATGCCTGAGATTTGGCAGACAGCGATCCACTGGACCACCAGGGATATTGGATGGGGAGCTTTCTTTAAATAAATGCCCATGATCGGGCATGGGAGGGTGCCACCAGGTGCAGCCAGAACTTGGGAGGCCACCCACAGGTGGCAGCTGCCATGTTGCACCCTGCAATGCGGCAGCTCACCTGTGGGTGGCCATCAGTTGTTCTTTTTTTTTGGCTTAACTTTGTGCTGGCACAGGTAGGGGTTGCTCATGCATGGCTCTGCACATCCCGAGCTGAATATCAGGCTGTGCAGGTAATGCATGGGCACGCCCCCCTACCTGTGCCTGCATACATTACTGATGCACTCCGGTGCATCGGGATCTGTGTCGTGCACTTTCCCTTTTGAATATCGTGTGGTGTGCATCAGTGGTTAAAAGATGATGAATATTGTTGCCCATGTGCAACCTTTTGAATATCTGGGCCAGTTTGTTTTTCTATAGCAACAAAATATAGACTTAAGAGTCATATTGTTAGACTTCTTAAGATGTGAGCTATCACAAGATACTAGACTTGTTTAGTTTTCTAATAAGAAAATGATATTAAATACGTTTTAATTATAACTTCTGAAACCTTTGTCCTACAATCACAAAGCTTGATAAGCCTATTTATCATACTAGTGTTCAATAACTGTCCAATTTTCATAGCAGCACCATAATGTGGTTTTAAGTTATAAGCCAAATACTTTTTGTAATATTCAAAGTTTAAACAGAGGAAATTTTTTTTCTGTAATTCTGTACCAGTCACATGACCTCCTATCTGATTGTAGTCATGGATACCTAGCTCTGGCCAAGACGTCCCTGTACAAACACATGGCTAGTTTGTGGTATATGTTTGTGAGAGCGTGGGCCTGCCAGGCCCTATGCTCCCTTCATGTTCCACATTTTTTCTGTAATGATATGCGTCTGTAGGAGCATGGGCCCTGCTGTCCATGCACTCCCACTTACACTTAAATACAGAGCCATACAGCAGCCCCATAGTACTGTAAAGTAACCCTTGCAACACTTATCTGGCAATATCTCACTAACCATAGCAGCTATGAACAAAATTAAACTTCAGGTGTAATCTGTGACTTTGAAACTTCCTTGCAGCTTGAAGCTGCGGGTAGCGAAAAATCCATATCTCACTTTGTTTTTGAGATATGGGTGATGAGAGGCACTGCGGGTGCCACAATGTTATTCCATGAGAAATTTCTCAACTTTGGAACACTGTTACTATGGACCCGTTGAATGTTTTGCTACCAATCCTCCAAAAGGCACATCTGTGGGACCAGGACTTGCTACCCTACACATTTCAGCCCAAAAGCACAATCCACCTTGGCACAATGAAGTGACAAAGAAAACAACACATAGAAAAATGTTTTTAAGCAGTGTTTTCACAATAATTTTAATGTGTTCACGGCACTCCTAACTCTATAATGGGAACATTTTCGAGCAGAAAAATATGTTGCTGCACCACCTTTTTTTGTGTGCAGGGTCATTACCGTAAACACAAAATATGTTAATGTGGCAACAAAATGACAAAATGGCTGAAAAAGTTTGAAAAACATATTTCCAGACCTCCTGCTGAAAAACTAATGCCAGGGTCATGTTCCTAAGGGCTTATTAGGTAAACACAACTACTGGTGCTTACCAAAGGGCATTATTTTTTGAGTTTTTGAGTTGCAACATTTTTTGCCTCTCACTAACTAAAAAAGTTGGCAGCAGCATAGAAATAAATTCAGGGAGCATGACAACAAAAATGTGATCGTGAAACTTTTCACTATGCACATATACATTTTCTCATAGGCTATAGTGGGACATGAAAAACTTGACTAACTTTTGAACAGATTAATATTTTTTCACCAAATCTTCAAAAGGCATTGGTTCAATCCAGGCCACATATAGACATGCAAATCTGAATCCACTCTGATGCATTCTTCAGTCCATTATGGCCAACCGTAAAATACACACAAGTTATTAATTTTCACTTTTTGGATGCCTTACGGTTCCACAATCATACATCCAACTGGAATGCAACTTTCCAGACTGAGGGAACTATTATTGGATGCCGAATATGCAGAATGTCAGGCAAATTGATCAAATGGTTGCAAAGTTATTACAGTGCAAACTTTGGGGTTTAACACAGTGACCATGTAACCCTAACTATACCTGCACTACTGTACAGGTGCAATAAATACTGGAGAGAGAGAGAGAGAACGAGATAGGGGATATATGATAAGTAGGAGTGTGATATGGAAAAATATTCTTATACCTGCAGCGTGAGCTCTGGATACTCACAAGTGCCAAAGGCACAAGTGAGAGTATCCAGAGCTCACTCTGAAGGAGTGAGACTAGTTTGCCGTATCATACGATCTACACATCATGTGTACAATTTAAGCAATAATGCATAACAGAGTGTGTGTCATGCTGGGATAATGTCACACCTCAGGTGGTTGTCATGAGGCTGCAGGCCGAGTGCATCTGACACCTGAGAAGTAATGTCACTTCTCAGGTGGTGGATGCACTTGGCCTGTGGCCTCATACCCAAACCACCTGAGGTGTGATGTTATCCCAGCAAAACACACACCCTGGAGGGCGTTATTGCTACTATACAATGGCTTGTCATTATACAGAATAAAAAATAAATTTTAAAAAATGTTTTTGGTTTTTAGAAAAATATTTTTGCTTCTTAAGAGAAGATGCAAACAATGCACCAATGCAATGCAATCAGTCAGGAGGTTCACAGTGCTGAGACCAGATCCATGATGTTATACTGGGATAACATCACTGTGCCAGGCACTCACTGACCAATTAGAGCCCAGGATTCTTTCCTTGCCATTGTATAATTATACAATGGGGATAGAGTTATGGTAGTTCTTATTTGTGACAATTACAGATTTTCTTTTCTTTTGAGGTGTTCATCTGCTCAATGTATGCTGGCTTTTTTGGTTTCTAGTGCATTTTGTGAATGGGAGTCAACGTTGTCATCTGATTGGTTGGAAACTTGAATGGTAAATTTGTCTGTTTTGTAATTGGCTGGTTTGGTGGGTTGTATGCTATGATTGGTTGGGATTTGTTTGTTTCTGTAATGTGATTGGCTTTTTGTCTGCAGTGGGTGGAAGCTGGGTTGGCGTCGTCCTGAACAGCGTCTTATGTAGCATTGTTTATTTAAGTGCTTTCTGATTCCTTTGGTGTTATTTTTTTAGTTCTGTAAGATGTACTTTTCATTACCTGTGTTGTGTGATTTGTTGAGTGGATGTTTTACTTTACAGTCCATTGTAGTCCTTCTCACCGTCTGCATGGCTTCATAACTTTTGGTTTGAGGAAACATTTTGTCTTGTGGAGGCTCGGTGAGAAGAGACTACAAGATATATCAGGTACTACTTTAAAACAAACCTTTCACATTGTGGGAAGCTGTGGGAAACTGTGGGTGCTCTGTGGATTTTGTATGCTGTGGCATTATGTTACTTGTTAGAGAAGTTTGAGTGAGATCTGACTTTTTTACACAGATGAAGTTTCATTGTTTGGAGCAGGAGCTAATTTCCACGATTCTGTGCGTCACTTGTTTATTTTATGTTTTCTCATACGACATTTGTGTGGCTTATCTTTTGAAATATTGGCTACATTGAGACATTTTTCATATGGATAAGTAGTCTGGTTAGGGAGGTGCCTGTGTAGACATCATCACAGTGAGAATAACACCTGCTGATGTAGGCAGAGTATGTATAAATATCAGATATTTTCACTCTGCCTAAGTCAGCAGGATTTATCTCCCTGGGGTGAAAATAACCAGATATATCTCACTGGTTATCAGCTCACCCCATTGTATAAATATATATATATATGTATATATATATATATATATATATATATTATACTGGCATGATAGAGCCAGTATAGTTAGGGTTGAGTAAGCACTTTAATGTTAAACCTCAAATTTTGCACCTTAATAACTTTGTCACTGTATGATGGATTTGCCTAAAATATTGCAAGCACAGTCTGGAAACATAGCTCTCTGGATCTAGCAAGTTGCATTATGATTGGATGTATAGTTGTGGAGCTACATAACACCAAAAAACACACAAGAAAAGGACGTTTTGTGTGTTTCTTTGCTCGTGCCCACAGCTTGCATGAATTGTCTGTTCAGTACAAAATCTTCAGGGAAGATGAAGTCTGGGTCACCAATGTGCCTTTCAAAGATTTGATGTAAAAATATTAAACCTTTCAAAAGTAATTCAAAAGACAAATTTCCCATTATAGTCAATGGGGGAAATATATGTGCATTATGAAAGTTTTACAAATGCCCTTTTACTTTGGCACATGGCCCTTTTACTTTTGTGATTCAGCCATCTTGTTTTCAGTTAGTGAGAGAGAAAAATGCCTGGTGTTTAAATTTGGGACCCTCTAGGTAAACACTGACTGTTGGGTTTACTTGGCGGGTCCTGAGGATGCCAGCCCTATCTTTTTCGGAGGGCTAACCCCCCCAGAAATGCCTTTTCAAACATCAGAGAAAAATACTTTCACAAATCACGAAAGAAATGGCCAGAATACTTTCACAAATGCATAAGTTTCATGCTACTTTTTGCGAAACTTTCATGATTTGTGAAAGTATTTTTAAAAAAAAATACTGCAAATCTTTGCCATCCTTCTGCAACAAAATAGGTGGATGTTTTGGGTTGAAATTTACAGGGTGGCAAGCCCTGGTCACACAGATATGCCTTTTGGTGGTTTGGTGGCAACACATTCAAGGGGCAAAAAGTTACAGTGTTCCGAAGTTGAGAAATTTCCCATAGGATAACAAAGTCCCACGATGCCTTTCTGTGTCCATATCTCAAAAAAAAAAGCTACAGAGTTTTCACTACTGGAAGCTTAGGTGAACTAAACTGCAAAAACAAGTTTGGAAATCATAGACGACACCTGCAGTGGAATCTTTTTCCTATTTTATATGGTTACAGAGATATTGGCAAAAACATGTTCCAAAGGTTCTGAGTGTACCTTTTCAGTGCATTACAGTGCCTATATCTCAGAAACTATGCAAGATACAGATTTGGTCATTTATGTTTTGCGAAGGACTCTTTGTCATGATTATACCAGCACAGGAATTTTGTTCCTAACTGCTACAGTTGCTGAGATATTAGCAAATTAGTGTTACAAGGCTTCCTTGCCCTGTAGGGCTGCTGTATAGATCCATAGTTATGTGTAAGTGGGAGTGCTCCCACATGCGCATACCATTACACAAAAAATGGACAATATGTAGGGAATGCAGGGCCTGGAGGGACTGCACTCCCGCTAACACACACCACTTACATTACACTTTCTCAAAAAGAAGGGACATTAATTGCAAAAAATTACGTTAATGCTTCAGTTAGGGTTAATAGTATAGCAATAAAAGTTTGGAAATGTGCTGTTAGGATTCAAAACCCTAACTCTGCATTCCCCCCACACACACACACATATGCAAGACACATGCAAGATTGTAAAACACTATACCACTCCATCACATCTGTAACCATAATAATCACAACACTGTACTTATTTCACATAACACTATGTAATGAAAAAACAAATATAGTATCATTGACTCTATGCTGCCAGCAAAGTTTGATAACACATTATTGCTGGCATATCTTTGTCATACAATGAGGCTTAATCTGTACACATTTTCAAAATACTGACTTTTATGTGTTACTATTCAACAATTGGGTTGCTGCAGGCTACCACATAGGCATGTGATAGCAGGAAAGATAGAGCTGACACATACTACTTTTAAGATACTGCTCAAGTATGAATCTAGCACCATCACATGTTGTTATACTGCTCCATTACCTGAAAATACTAATTAGCTGCATGTTATCATTAGCTTTGGATGTTACAATTGTTGCTTTCCCATGTTACTTGTAAACTATACTACAAATAATTACTTTTATTATTACTACCATTTGTTATTAGGGCTGAGTCACTCTATCAGAAAAATAAATGTAAACATGCAATTACAGTTGGTAGGCTTATACTAACTTTCATTTTCAAGAAACTATCTGTGGATAACATACTTTGTGTTACATCACTTCTTCACTATTGAAATATAGGCATCTGTTTAAATCTTGTTATTGCTGCTTGTAACTGAAAAATGCTTACTGTGGGGCATCATCCATGGTTGCCCAGCATGTGTGTCTACCCTCAAGGCACACAGTTGGTGACCCATGATGATGGATGTGTTTTGCAGTACATTTAAAGAGTTTTACATTACGTATTTTACTTGATGCTGGTTGGCTTTGATTGGTTGTGTTGCCTTGGCCCTTCCCCTGCTTGCATGTGTGTTTGTGTGGGGGGGGGTTGCTGAGTTAGGGATATATATATATATATATATATATATATATATAGATACTGTATAACCCCTTAATTCCATGGTATTTTTATTTCTGCGCTAATCGCTGGTCAGTAAGCATCTGCGAATATTAAGTGAACGTAAATATGTATGTGGTGCTTACTTTCAACCTCTTTTGTCCATATCCAATTTAAGCACTCACCATGCATTGTTCAGTATTCAGCAGCTTGTTGTGGTAAAACACGTAGCCAATCATCTTACATCAAAATCGAATTATGCGCTACACTGTTGGTTCACTTGATTCTACATGCTATTGGTTCTGTTCCGTTCTCCATTTCGCAAGTGAGTGTTTAGGGAAACTGAACTAAACTAGAATTGCAGGGACTGGACTTACTGGATTAAAGGATTAAAGGAGTGGGCACAACACGGTACAGCATTTCAAAAAGTGAGTGTCCTGTGTGAATGTGTGGATGTACAAACAACGAGTGGGGGGGGTGCAGCATCCATGCTTATGATGGGTCATGGAACCATGGAGTCAGTGTGGCTTGCAGAAAAAAATCTGTGTGCGTAAACCAGATGAATGCCCATGCTTTTGTTTATGCCATGGCTCTGCATTTTGAGGGTGGTGGTGTTGACTGGCTGACAAGTGATTGTACACTGTTTTTGTGTTTGTGTCCACATTTAAAAACCAAAAACTTTATTAAACTTTATTGAAGTCAAAAAAAAGGAAAAAAGGAGAAAAAATGTAGCTCTTCTTCTGTCTTAGTAGTTTAGGCACTGAGCATGTGCCTCTAACATTCCGGCTTTGCGGAATCCACTGATGATCTCATCTTCCCTTCACCAACTCTGTTTATGCTGTCCACCAGCCACTGGGCATGCTTAACTTTTAGGCTTTGTATTCATAGGTCAACTTTAATGTCTCCAGATGCTCTTCCACTTTGAAGATGGTCTGACATGGCATCAGCATACCATGTGGTGAAATGTTGCTTTAATTCATCTTTAAGCAACTTGTTCACCGTTAGATCAAGAGGCTGCAATAAGTCAGTGCATGAGGTGGGAACAAAAGTAGGGACAATTTCATTTTGCTCTAGGCATTGCAGTACCTCTTCAGTGGTGTGACCCCTGAACAAATCCAACACCAGCAGCAATCTCTGTTCATGGGGTAGGTCCATCTGTAGCTTGATTTTTTTAATGTACGGGACAAGCACCTCCAGGATGAGCTGCTGCATTGTTACACTGTTAGTCCAATGATTCTCGGAATGGCTTATTAACCAGCCAACAGGGAATGTGAAAGCAGGGTGGCAGTTGTCAGTCTTTCCCTTATAAATGATCTGGGGAGGTAGAAGTTCACCGATCATTGATACTGAAAGCATGACTGACACCTGCCTCTTGTCACCCAGCCCGCAGATCTCTACCTGCTTTGAACCAACAGTCGCCATGGTCCACTGACTGCATGCCACTAACTGTACGCCAGTCTCATCTAAATTAAAGATAAGGGAAGGAGGGATCAGTTCTTGCCCAGAAGCAGTAGCCACCCTACCCAGGAATTTAGCCTTCAAGTCTGGGAAGTCATATGGAGGTTTTCTAGCAGCTTTTGTCGCCTTGCTTTAAGAATACCCAATGCGATTCAGAAGCTTACAGGACCACTGCCTTGAAAATGTAAGATGCCCACCATTCTCAGATAGCAGGTCAGGGTTTTGTGCCTTGACTACCCCAGATGCTATGGCCAATACCACACGAGCATTCGCAACTTCCCCCTCTGATCTAAGGCTTTTAACAATTTTTTTCAGCTCCTCCTCAACTTCATCAAGGAACAATGCAGGATGTCCGTGGGGTTTAGTGGGCAGTTCAGGAGCCAGTTTGGTGGGGTTGGGGATTTTGTTAAGCTCCGCAAGGTAGTCCTTCTTGAACCCACTCACAGTACTCTCATTTATGCTGTTTGAGTACTTCTTGCAGTAGTAGCGAATGACATTCATAACACCATTCTCCACTGCATACTTGCCAACCTCAAATCGAACACCTGCAATATATTTTGTGTATTCTGTCTGGCACTTCTTTGGGACAGGACCAGTGATGTCAGTAGCGAGTTTGGTGATCACTGCCTCGGCAACCTGCAGTGGTACTGCAGCAGTCTGACTAAGACCTTCAGCACTCAGGAGCTCACCGAATAAGTCTCGCTTGACAACAGGCTCTTTGTTAAACCAGGATCAGAGAGACATCTTAGTAATCAGTCAGTAGTAGTCTGTAAAATGATGGACTACAGTCAGAATACAGTCACTGGTATTGTCTTCATTTTGTAGACTTCCGGGTACCATAATACCGCGAATATGAGATTACGATAAATTCCTCCAGTAATACCATCATGCAGAAATTTACCTGCATGGATATTTTGGTTCTACAGTATATGTATGTATATATATATATATATATATTTGCAAAAAACTTTAATAATGCACCAGTTAGGGTGTTACTAAAGTGACAAAAGCAGGAAAATACGGCATTAGGTTTTTGACCCCTAATAACCCCCCCACCCTGCAGACACTGACAGGCATTGGGGTGTGCCTTGAAGTCATCAGGCCTAATGCTCACTCCATTCCTTAAGTAAGTAAGCTGAGATGGGTACAGTATATGAGAATGGGGTGAGTGTTATGGCCGATGACCATAAGGCACACCTCTGATGCCTGTTGGTGTGTGCAAGGTGAGGGGGTGGTGTTAGGGTTGGAAACGGTAATGTCGTATTTCCTTCTTTTTTTACAGTTTAATATCAACTCTAACTGATGCATTAACATGATTGTTTGCAAAGAATTTCCTTACTTTTTGAGATAGTGTAATCATAGCCTTATTTGCCTGTGGGAGCGCTGTGCTCTTCGGGCCCTGTTCTCCCATCCCTCCATAGATGCGTATATGTATGTCACTGTGGAAGAGCCCTGCAGTCCAATTTATAGGACAACAGTGACCAAATTACCAGCATAGACATCTTATTACCCCACCTCATGTACCTGGTATAGAACATTTTCACATCCCTGCCAAAATGTAATTCCACACAACCACAATGCCATTCTGTGCCACAGGTGCAAAAACAGATTTTAACCATAATTTGAAAAATGACAGATATGACTTAAATGAGGTTGACTAATAAGAAGTGTATGTTGAACATCTGGGGTCAAAGTCTTTCAAATTTGCAAAGTTATGAGTGTGTGTAGGAAAATTGCAACCAATGGTCATAACTTTGTCATTTTTACATATATTGACCCCCACATTTTAACATTACTTTCTTATGACCCCACCTCTTCAACACATTGTCATTATGCAAATTTCACCCCAAAGGTGAATTTGCCAAGCAATGTCAAAATCGCCTTTCGGGCAGGAATTGCATGATAACAGTCATACTGTCCATGAGGTGGAGACCTCAAATACCTATGTTGAAAATTTGTCAAGATATGCAAAAATGACAAAGTTATGCACCAAAGTTGAAAATCCTACTGAAATACATTGATTTCCCATATGAAAAAAGATTTTTTTTCATGAGTTGTCATATGAAACAAGATTTTTTTGTATGACGCTGATATGAAAAAAGAGTTTCTTTGTTAAATAAAACACATTTTAAGGGTGTTTTTGAGCAGTAAAATGCAGAATGAAGCTAAGGGGGAGCAAGCTACATGTGTTGGTTCATCCCCAGAATATCATTTTTGGGTGGTTCCAAATTAGAATTTCTGAGGCAAAACTGAAAACAACATTGTGATCATACAATAAAGACATTTTCCCATACAAAACAGGATTCCTTTTTTGTTTCATGCAGCTATATTTTTGTGCTTACTGTGCATGATCAGAAACAATTTTTTCAAAATTTTAAAATGCAATAACTTAAAAATAGTTTAATATTTTTTCACAACACTAGCAAAAAGCACATCTGTCAAATAGTCTCTTTCTGCCTGGAAAAAGTCAGACCAAGATTTCTAACCATCAGGGCCGTAGGCAAGTTCAAAGAAAAATCTCAGCAAAGTCAATGAGCGTCAAAATGCTTTTTTCACCTATCTGGAACTCAGAAAACACACATCCAACCAGAGCATAACTTGCCACATCCAGATATATACTATGGCTGACAGTGCATGCCAATTTTCATGGAAATCTGTTGAATGGTTGCAAAGTGATAAAAGTGTAAATTTTTGGGTTTAACATTGAAGTGCCTGCTCAACTCTAAATATAGGGGTGCAACTGAACATATATAGACAGATAGATAGATAGATAGATAGATAGATAGATAGATAGATAGATAGATATATCAATATATATTTAAATATATATATATATATATATATATATATATATATATATATATATATATATATATGTATATATTACTTGTATGGTCGCACAAGTATAGTTAGTGTTGCACAGTCACTATGTTAAATCCTAAAGTTTACACTTTAATACCCTTGCAACCATTTGTCCAATTTGCCTGAAATGTTGCATGTGCGGCCTCCTACCAGATCTCTGGATGTTTGGGCCGGATGTACCGCTGTGGAACTGTAGAGCGTCCAAAAAGTGAAAATTACCAACTTGCATGCATTTTTTAGTCAACCATATTGGACTGAAGAGTGCACCTGAGTGGATTCAAATTTGCATGTCTATATGTGGCCTTGGTTGAACTGGTGCCTTTTGAAGATTTGGTGAAAAAATATGAATCTGTTCAACAGTTATTCAAGTTTTTCATGTCCCATTATAGCCTATGAGAAAATGTATACGTGCACTGCAAAAACTTTCACGATCACATTTTTGTTGTCATGCTCCCTGAATTTGTTTTCATGCTGCCGCCATTTTGTTTTCAGTTAGTGAGAGACAAAACATTTTGTAACTCAAAAAATAATGCCCTTTGGTAAACACCAACAGTTGTATTTACCTAATAGGGCCCTAAGGAACATGACCCTGGAATTAGTGTTTCAGCAGAACATCTGGAAATATGTTTTTAAAACTTTTTCTGCCATTTTGCTGCCACGTTATCATGTTTTGTGTGTGCAGTAATGACCTCGCACACAAAAAAGGTCTCACGGCAACATAGTTTTGTACTCAAAAGCATTACCATTATACAGATAGGCATGCTGTGAACACATTAAAGTTATCGTGAAAACACTGCTTGAAAACATTTTTTCATTTGTTGTTTTCTTTGTCACTTCATTGTGCCAAGGTGGATTGTGCTTTTGGGCAATATTTGTAGGGTGGCAAGTTCTGGTCCCACAGATGTGCCTTTTGGAGGTTTGGTACCAACACATTAAATGGTTCCATAGTTACATAGTTACAGTGTTCCAAAGGTGAGAAATTTCCCATAGGATAACACTGTGGTGCCCATGGCACCTTTCAGCATCCGTATCTAGAAAATGAAGCAAGATAAAGATTTTTTGCTACCCGCAACTTTAGGTAGACTAAGCCTGTTAGGAAGTTTTAAAGTCATACATTACACCTGAAGTTAAATTTTTTTCATAGCTATTACGGTTATTGAGATATTGCCTAATATGTGTTACAAGGGTTAGTTTACAGTACTATGGGGCTGCTGTATGGCTCTGTATTTAAGTGTACCATTACACAAAACATGGGGGAACATAAAGGGAGTGCAGGGTCTGGAGGCCCCGCACTCCCACAGACACATACCACTAACCAGTTACATTACAGTTTCTCAAAAAGAAGGGAAATTAATTGAAACAAAATCTGTTAATGAATCAGTTTGGGTTGATAGTACAGCAACAGAAGTTTGGACATGTGATGTTAGGAATACCTCTTCCCCCCATACACAGACCACTTTCATCCCCCTCCTGGCCCAAGTTCCCATCAACCATTTAACATTTACATAATAATACACACAAGTGGGAGCACAGGGCCCATAAAGCCCATGCTCTGAGTCCCACATACATATACCACAACACAAAAAATGGGCAACATGAAGGGAGTGCAGGGCCCAGAGGCCCTGCCTTCCTACAAACACATATCGCTGACCAGTTACATTACAATTTTTCAAAAAGAAGAAAATTGATTGAAACAAAATCTGTTAATGCATCAATTTGGGTTGATAGCATTGCAACAGAAGTTTGGAAATGTGATGTTAGGAATACCTCTCCCTACCCTCCCCCACACACCGCCATCATTCCCCCTCCCTCCAGGCCCGTGTTCCCATCAACCACTTAAACTTTACATAATAATATGCACAAGTGGGAGCACAGGGCCCATGCTCCCTCTTGTACATATTGCTAAGTGTTGGTTGAGTGGTTGATGGGAATGCATGTGTGTGGATGGCCTGTGCTCCCCATACACCACCTAAATTGTATGCACTAATATGGACAAGTGGTAATATGGGTCTTCTGGAAAAATGTGTTCTTCAACTTGTGCATATCAGTATGTATCGGTGTGGTAGTTGAGGGGAGTGCAGGGGCCCCAATGGGCCATACTCCCCTGAGGCAGTGTAACTGTATGCACTGAAATTCTTTACTTTGCACCATATGTTGAACTGAGATATGATGTGTATACATGAAACATTATAAATGAGTCACCAGACACTGTGTTGGGTAGTTCAGATTTTTTTTACTAGTTTAACATGATAAAGAAATGAGTAGACATGTTTCATCAAAAACGTAACAGAAAACTAGTCATATTTATATATAAAATATATATATATATATATATGTTTATTACATTTTTAATTTAGATTGTTAACTTAAAAGTATACATTCATATGTAAACTAAAAAAATATCATCTTTTAAATGTAAAAATAAATGTAACAAAAAAATATATATTTCTACCCACCCCACCCAATTTTGTTAACTTGTAAAAAAAAATGGTTTCTTCACCTTGAAAAATATAATGAAAATAAAATAATTGAATAATATTTCTAAACAGAAAGAATTTACAAACGGAGGGAGTGGGGGTTGTTACAACTACCTCTGCTGCTGAAGGCTGTAAGTAGGGAAGACCTGAATGGGGATGGCCAGGTACTAGGGTGCAGGAGAAAGTGGAAGCTGGTTCATGGATTGGGGAAAGTGCAGTAGAGGGGCAGAGAAGGGGACAGATCATGTGGTCACTGGAGACCAGGACCTTGGTCTGTTGCTGCAGGTTCAGTGGCTGGAGCTCTTTCTTCTTCCATCACCTTTTTCAAGCTCTGTGTGAGTGCCTAGAAAGTCTAACTTTGGTATTTTATTTGCAGTGTGTTTGATTGAATTAACTTTTCTATCTGTGTCAATTTGGTTGTGATAGTTTCCTGATTATTGTTCTGTGATGCTACTAATTTAATTAGGGGTTTAATGCTTTCATTTGTGTCTTTCTGTGCCTGAATCAGACTGTCAAGGTGCTCACAAATTGCTTGGGTCTGGGTGCTTGTTGTTTCTGTGAAAAAAGAAAGCAGAAAAACACATCCTAAGTATTAATGTATTTGTGCTGGTTTATAGCTGTCATAACTGTTGCTTTATTTTACTAGTTTTCACGGTACTTAAGTATGTTTCTGTCCAAGCTGTACTTACTTCAATTGAGACAACAAATTACTGACTGAACAATTGAGGAGATAAGCATGCTGTATCAAAATTAAATACAACACTAAGATTTTTTCATAACAGTCTTACTTTGTATGTTATCAGCTACTGATTACTATGTTCCTCTAGGTTACTTGATGCAGTCTGACGATATGAGTGGGCCCCCCCCATTGTAACCTTGCTTGTAGACTGTTACATTGCATGTTAACTGTGTCATAATTTAGTTGGTATAAATTTTGAAGAAATAAACAACATGGAAAGACTATACCATGATTGACTAAAGAATTAAGTAAAAAGATGGTATTACCATCGATGAAAAATACAAAGTTGTAAGTTTTTGAAAAAATAGGTCATACTATCTGTGACATTTTGTTAACTTTAGAAAGAGGTAAATCTTTAATACAATTGGCAGAGGTTAAATTCAATATATATATATATATATATATATATATATATATATATATATATACAGTGAGATGGCCTGGGCTCTGGATCTTCCTGCTTAACGACAGGCAAGGTCCTGGTCTCCAGTGGTTCTGTAATTAAAAAAAAGAGAAAGGATTTTATACAATGATAATAAAGATTCATGACCTCTGATTTGTTTGTTGCTCATCACAATAGGAATGTCACATTCTTGCTGTTTTTTGATGTCCAATGGGAACAAGTGCCAGTCAGGAGTCAGCTTCATCAGGAAGTAATAGATCCTGAAAAACTCTGAACATGCTTGAATAAATACATAGATGTTGAATCACTATCTCCAGAACATAGTGACTGTAACAATTTTCCCTTCAAATAGTTGCCAGTATGTGTAGAAAAGTTCAAAAACCCACATGACAGGCAAAACAGTATCACTGCAGCAGTAGGCTAGCCTTGCAAACATTTAATTTTACTGTGTCTTTCACTGTCTAATACAATTCGTTCATTGGAGATCACTACACCACTTACTCAAAATGGAGCTGGTATAGCTGTAACAAATGTGATACATAGTGATGAGAGTGTACACATTTTTAAACTAATAAGAGCTTTCTGCTGCAGAAGGTGGGTTAACATAAAAAAATAATGATAGTTACAACTGTTACAAAGAACTGATGAAATGTGTATCTGTTATGCTGGGCATACGGGTATGCATCTGTGTGTGTGTCTATATATATATATGTGTGTGTATTTGATACTGGAGAGACGAAGTGTGACATTCATGTCCCAATTTTTTGTTACTTAAATCCCATAACTATATCATTATTACATTGGGTGCATATGGAGATAATGTAATACCAAATATAAAGATAGTTCATCATCTGGAAGTATAAGAAAATGATTCTTTAAGTTAGCACATGAATCAGGTAACGTACTTAACACGGTGTCCCTTCTGTTGAATTTTCAGTTTAAATTTCTTTTCATTTTTTTTCCAAATTAGTATGGTTATTGAAGCTATTTAGGTACCATAGTATGTAACATTTCAGTATTTTATTCTAAGCATTACCTGATTGTAATTATGCCACAATTTATCTTTGGGCACCACTGCTGTGAAAACAGGACATGTCAAAGTTTTGCTGCTGATTGTATCCATTTGTTTTTACCGTCCCCTTTTTTTTAATCTGCTATGTGAACATTGGTGGATAAATTAGACACCACTGAGTTTCCTAATTGTTCAGTGCAATTTATTCAAAAACAGTTTTTTCCTAAGAAGTCATGTATGTACCAGGGACACCAGAACAAGTCATGTACATAACAGTGACACCACATAAAGTCATGTGGTTAACAGGGACCCAACAAAAGCAACAATGTAAGTGTAACTATCCAACAAAGTCCTACTATAAGAAATACTTATGTTAATGTTCATTTATTTATTTAAGAGATTAACCAGGCAGGCATACTGAGTGGGGAACCGCTCATTTCTAGATGCGACCTGGGGGAGATACATAGGCGGGTATACAATACAGGTTTACAAGATAATGCTTAAGGCACAGATAATAATTGCAGACGATGGTTACATTGAGGAGCACACAGCAACAAGAGAAGGCATACAATAGGAACAACAGAAAAGCTAGACAGAAGTCGTGGGTGGCCCTTTTCAAACTTAGGGTGTAGCAGAGGCCATTGTGGGGGCATATGTACCAAACATCAGAGGAGCATGAGGCTTAGAAATTCATGGCTGACCGGAAGCAGGTGCATGTGTCAGAGAATTGTACATGAAGGAGTGGGTTTAGGAGTCTTGGGTTTGTGGTAAGCCTGATGTCTGCAGGTAGATCATTACATAGTTTGGGCAGGCAATATTTGAATGCTGATTGGCCCTTGGAGGTATGCATGAATGGGACTGGGAGAAGCCTGGAGTTAGTGCTTCTGAGTGAGTAGGCCAGGGAGGGCAGGACTGACAAGGCAGAGCTGAGATAGTGGGGGAGGGACTGGGACCAGAATTTTGCTAAGAGTCTGGAACAGTGGATCAGCCTGTGGGACGTGAGTGAGTGCAGTGCTAGGGAGTTGTATATATCACAGTGATGGGTCATTGGGGGGCAGTCCAGGATGAAGCGACAGAAGGAGTGAAAAAGTGTATCTAGGCTGGCCAGGTTGGATGAGGGTGCAGATCCATAGACCACATCGCCATAGTAAAGTATTGGGAGAATCATTTTTTGCACGATTTCCCTCTGGACTGGGGCGGGCATGCTCCCTTTGTTACGGTATAGTGCACCCAGTTTTGGGTGTAGCTTTTTGTGTAATGATTCAATGTGTGTGGAGAAATCTAGGTGTTGGTCAAGCCAGACACCCAGGTATCTGAATGAGGTACAAGACTCCAGGGGGGAACCGTCTAGGGTATGGAAGGTGGTGTGAGCAGCTAGGCGGGAAAGCCGAGGTTGCATACCGAGAGTTAGGGAGACTTTTTTTTTGCATTAAGGAGTAGTTGGTTGGACCTTAACCATTGTTGAATGGCATTGAAATCCTGCTGTAACACATTGGTCACAGCTCCATCGGAGGGGCCGGAGGTGTACAGCACGGTTTTGTTTGTGTACATTTGTATGGCTGAGTGTGAACAGGCCAATGGGAGGTCATTTAAAAATATAGAAAAAAGTAACGGGCCCAGGACTGAGCCTTGGGGGACCACCATGGAGACTGGGAGGGGAGGAGATATTTGGGAGCCAAGTTTCACCGATTGGTATCAACCTGACAGGTAGGCCTAAACCAGCTAGTGGCAAAGCTGGAGAGGCCAGCGCCATTAAGTTTTGCTAGTAACATGGGGTGAGAGATGGTATCGAAAGCTTTGGCCAGATCTATGAAAATCGCTGAGATGATATGCCTCTTGTCCATTCCAGAGATGATGTCATTGGTGAGTCTTAAGGGGCAGTGATGGTGGAGTGGGACTTGCGAAAACCCAATTGGTAGGGGGTGAAGAAGGGGATAGAGTCAAGAAAGTGGGAGAGTTGGGCAAGGGCAAGGTGTTCCTGAAGTTTGGCCAGTATTGGGAGTAAGGAGATGGGATGGTAATTTCCCAGTACGGAGGGGTCACCTCCTTTAGAGAGGGGGATGACAACCGCCTGATTCCATGTGGCTGGAATTTTAGCCAGGGAGAAGGCGAGGTTGAGGAGGTCGGTTAGAGAGGCGGGTATGGCAGGGGCAGATAAGTGTAGAAGCCAGAACCACAAGCCAATTCCTGCAGCCTTGCTCTGTGCGACTCATTCCTTGCTTCTCCGAGGGGGTGGGAGATCTTGGCGAGTGCTCTGGTGGGGAGGGCAATCAGCTTCAATGCCCTCGCAACCCTAGTGGACCTCCTGGGGAGGGCTGACAACTCCAGTCCCTCACGACCCTGGCTGTGAGAGAGGAGAGAGAGGAAATTACACTTATATGCTGCTGGGGAGGTGGAGCTTGCACAGCAGGTAGGTCACTGATCACAATAGCCCTTTGCAAAATGAATATATCTTTCCAACAGATTTTGACTGAACAACTGGGGAGGTGCCTAGCTTAGATCCTTAAACAAAAACTTTAAGGGTTGCTGAACAATTAGGGAGGCGTCTAGCTTACAATCCTTTACAAAAATCAGCTTTTACAGTAATTAAACTAACCCCTTAAGGTACAAGCTGAATTTGGTTGAAATTATGGCTAAATGAACTGGAAAGCTGCAGAACCACCTAGCTTACAATCCTTTACAAAAATCAGCTTTTACAGTAATTAAGCTAATCTCTTAAGGTACAAGCTGAATTCAGTTGAAATTGTGGCTGAATGAACTGGAAAGCTGCAGAAAATAAATTATCTCAATTACTATGCTGACAGGAAAGCCAGACAATACATTTAAAGTCTGTAGTTCAAGAGTTCATTTGTTTTTTGGCACCAAAACCACATGCCGATTCCTGTTGCCTAGCTCTGCGCGACTTGTACCTTGCTGCTTCAGGGGTGGAGATCTTGGCAAGTGCTCTGGTGGGGAGGGCAATCAGCTTCAATGCCCTCGTGACCCTTGTGGACCTCCTGCGGAGGGCTGACGACTCCAGTCCCTCATGACCCTGGCTTGCTGCTCTGGGGGTGGGGAGATCTTGGTGAGTGCTCCGGTGGGGAGGCAGTCAGCTTCAATGCCCTCGTGACCCATGTGGACCTCCTGGGGAGGGCTGACAACTCCAGTCCCTCGTGACCCTGGTTGTGAGGACATAAAAGCAACCATGGTTATCTTTAAACATTTACTTTTGAATACATTTTCACTGGGCATGTCAAAGTTTACCTGCTGATTGCATCTGCTTATTTTTATAGTTCTTTTTTTCTTAATCAGCTATATGAACCTTTGTGTATAAGTTAGATACCACTGGGTTACCTAATTATACAGTGCAATTTATTCAAAAACAGTTTTTTCATAAGAAGTCATGTATATAACAGTGACACCAAAAGTCATGTAAGTAACAGTGACACCACATCAAGTCATGTGGTTAACAGGGGCCCAACAAAAGCAACAATATGGGGCCCAACAAAAGCAACAATATAAGTGTAACTATCTGATATAGTCCTGCAACAAAAAACACTTTTGTTAATGCACATAATGCATCCATAGTTATGTTTAAACATATTTGAATGCATTTTCTCCAGATGTGTCAAAGTTTACCTGCTGACTGTATCTGTTTGTTTTACAACCAGGGTTTGATATTAACAATGTTTTACTAGCCCTGAACCAAGTGCAAATTGATCAGGGCTAGTGCAGCTAACCCTGTACTTGTCCGTCTTGACTATGCAGGTTTTTCATGGCTGTTAATGAAGTTGAAAAAGTCCCTACTTTAGCAGGCTGTAGTCCTTTTGCTAATCTCCCTCAGTGTTCCAGGTGGCCTGGTGTGATTAACTACTCATTATCTGGCAGTTCAAGAGGGGGAACCAACAAAAGACTTGATGGGAGTCATTATCACTCAATTGTTAGGAAATTCAGCTAGTGTGCATGCTGTGATCAATGGTAGAGTGGTTAAGTCACTAGCTTCCAATTTGCTGAACTTGTCTTTGATTTGTCACACAATATTAAGACCATTGTGCCTCATTTCCCAACCTTTTCAGTGTCTGTATCTAACACCGCAGGGACAGAATGTTATGATGTATACATGGTCTGCCCAGCCAGGTGGTCTGTCAACTCTATACTTTCCCTTGACACCACTGCAGACTAGACTCTGAAGTAGCCATCCATAGACCCATTGCTTCCATTACTAAAAGGTGTAGAAGTTCACAGCTCCTCTTAATGGCTCACATAAGTCAATGCCATTCATGCAGTCCCACCCTTATACCAGCCAGCATGTCATTTCATCCTAAAAACAATGTTTTGGAACATGTATGGTACAAAGCGAAACCATAGCAAAATATATATTTTTGAAAGGTTAAAATAGGTACTCCTGGTGTGCATAGATCATTCTATACAGAAAGAGAGGTAGTACAGCATCATGCCTGTATACTGCTTCCCCTTTGGCTGATGAAAGGACACAGTTATGAAAAATCCGTTGTTGTTAGGGCAGACCATGTTAAATCAATACTTTTGTGCCTAGTACTGTATATATAAACAGATATGTCAAAGTTTCTTACATCCCAAGCCCCCCTGTGTTTGTTTAACTCTCCCCAAAGAAATCCTAGAACTGCCCCTGGCTCACTTCACAGTGTAAGAAAACTTCCAGAAGTACAGGTCTAGTTAATCACAGGATGGGGCATGAGAGTGTCTTTCTCTCCCTGACTCTGTACATTTCCCTGCAGGTCAGGGTAGGACTGTGGTGAGGTGCATGATGATGTTGGCTGTTATGTGTGCAGAGCTAGTACTGCATGATTGAACATTTGGTATTATGGCATCCTCTGGTTTGGTGGGGAGGGGGTGAAGAAAGATGAAGCAAGGGACACATGCTAATAAACAGTGCAGGTACACACTGCATGTGATTGGATTGCAGTCTTTTTTTTTTGCTGGGGCAGGAAGCAGTGTGGGAGCACGATAAATATGCAACAATCAGAGTATTTCTTAGCTCATATTTTTTCTGTATAACCAATCCAAATTTACCATTATTATTGTGGGCTAGTGCAACCATCTGCGGGGCTAGTGCAATTTTTAATCAACTTGTCCGGCTGGCTAGTGCAAAAAAGAGTTAAGGTTGGCCCCTGTTTACAGATCTTTTTTTCTTACTCAGCAATTTAAACATTGGCTGAAAAGTTAGACACCACTTATTTCCCTAATTATTTGGTGTAATTTATTTAAAAGCTGTTTATTTTTCATAAAAAGTCATGTACGTAACAGTGACACCACAACAAGTCATGTATGTAACAGTGAGAAGAATGGAGACACCAAGAAAAACACTCACTGGGATGAGAAGTAAAAAGGAAGTTTCTTGGGCAGACATGGGGATTTTAAGACCTTCAAAGGTTCAACAATAATTGAAGCAACATCCCATTGTGTTAGACAGAAAAGGAAGTGCAAAAGAAGAAGGAAACTACTTTGGTTCTCAAATACAGTAGCAGAAAATGTCAGAGCCAAAAGACTGGCCTTCAGGAAATATAAGGAAACACAGCGGGATGAAGATAGGGAGGCATACCAAACTGCCCTAAGGGAAGCACGGAAGGCAATAAGGCAGGCAAAGTCCCAGACTGAGGAAACACTAGCACGAACAGTAAAAGAAGGTGACAAGACATTCTATAGATACATTAGTGAAAGGAGAAAGTCCAGAGGGGGTATTGCTAAGTTCAAAGGAGGGGGCATGTGAGGAGGAGGACCCTGTAAAAGCATCTATCCTAAATAGATACTTTTGCTCAGTATTTACTGAAGAGAAGGTAGGGCAGGGCCCACAGCTCAGCACCATGGACACAGGGGGGAGGGAGGTGAGCACTGCTCCCTTCACAAAAGAAAGGGTCCTACAAGATCTTGCTAAGCTCAAGGTGGACAAGGCAATGGGACCTGATGGCATACATCCCAGGGTACTTAAGGAGCTAAGGGTAGAACTAGCAGAGCCATTAGCAGAACTGTTTAGTGAGTCTCTGAGCACAGGAGAGGTCCCAGAAAACTGGAGAAGGGTTCATGTGATCCTACTCCACAAGAGTGGTAGCAGGGAGGAGTCAGGGAACTACAGACCAGTCAGTCTTACCTCAGTAGTGGGCAAGATTATGGAGGCACTCCTTAAGGAAAGGATAATGCAACACCTGGAATCCATAGGGGCACAGGATCCAAGACAGCATGGGTTTAAAAAAGGAAGGCCCTGTCAAACTAATCTCATAGATTTCTTTGACTGGGTAACCAGAGTGGTGGACCGGGGGGAGCAGTTGATGTCACCTATCTTGATTTCAGCAAAGCTTTCGACACTGTTCCACATAGAAGATTGATAAGCTGGGCAGGCTCGGGGTGGGTAAGAAGTTGGTCAACTGGGTGGCAAACTTGTTGACGGGCAGAAAACAAAGAGTGGTGGTAAATGACATACAGTCAGAAGAGATGCAGGTAACAAATGGGGTACCTCAGGGATCAGTCCTGGAGCCAGTCCTCTTCAATATCTTCATTAGTGACATTGCAGATGGACTAGAGGGTAAGGCTTGTCTGTTTGCAGATGACACCAAGATCTGCAACAGAGTAGATGATCCAGATTGGGTGGGCAGAATGAGAAGATATCTGGATAAACTAGCAAAATGGTCAGAAGAGTGGCAACTGGGATTTAATGCAAAGAAGTGCAAGATCATGCACATAGGGAAGAGAAACCCTGAAGCCACCTATAGGCTGGGCGGGGAGTTGCTGGCAGTCACAAAGGAAGAAAGAGACTTGGGCATCAACAACATCAACGATGACCTGAAATCATCCAAGCAGACCTCTAAAGCAGTAGGTAAGGCTAAGGGGATGTTAGAGTGTATTAGTAGGGGTATCACAAGTCGTAAGAGGGAGGTAATTATTCCTCTTTACAAGACACTCGTTAGGCCCCATCTGGAGTACTGCATGCAGTACTGGAGGCCACACCTTCACAAGGACATTAACCAAATTGAGGCAGTCCAGAGACAGGCAACCAAAATGGTGCAGGGACTGCATCAGAAGACATATGAGGACAGATTAACGGAGCTCAATATGTATACCCTTGAGCAAAGGAGGGAGAGAGGTGATATGATCAAAACATTCAAACACCTTAAGGGCATTAACAATGTGAAAGAGTCTAACATGTTTAAATATAATAGCAGAACAAGAGGACACAGCATGAAACTAGAGGGAGGCCGATTAAGGGTGAATGTGAGGAAATTCTTTTTCACAGAAAGGGTGGTAGATGCATGGAACGGCCTACCTCAGGAAGTGGTGGCTATGAATACAGTGCAGGGCTTCAAACAGGCATGGGATAGGCATAAGGGAGAAATACAGATGAGTATGAATAGATAGGCCACTGACAGAGCAAAGGCCGATGGCACATTTATAAGGTAGAAAAAGAAATGGGCAGACTGGATGGGCCTTGAGGTCCTTACCTGCCGTCAACTTCAATATGTTTCTATGTTTTAGTTCTGCAAATGGACAGCTGGTGTTGTGGAGAACTTTTGGACCCATAGTCTTGTACATAGCAGGGGGATGCCAAGGGAGGAGGATCCAAATATTTAATTAAAATATCATGAATACTGCAAAGTAAAGGAAAAAAAATTAGAAATTATGTCAAGGAGAGTCAGAGGCACTGCAATTGGGGTTATTAGAAAAAAGTTATCTGAAAACCAGGACTGTACAAGTCCTGAAAGTACTGTAGGGGGACACCACTGGTTTGTACGTTACCAGGGAAAAAAAGGCATATAAAACTACACAAATTATAAATTTAGTAATAAGAAAGTTTTAAGAAGCACAAGAGCTAACTATGAGATACTAGCATACAACTTTTTTTCTTTAAAACGTAAATGTTGAGACTGAAATGAGGCACTCTATGAGTGACATGGAACAATGTCACAGAATGGCATCTTTCTTAAAGGGGAAATGTGGCACTCCAGATGGGTCCACAGCAAAACAGCAACACAACAGAGGCTGACGTTATTTACAGTATGTCCTTATTGAGTACAATACTAGGGAGTATTAGAATGGAAACATTTTATTAGTTATTTAAGAAGTTACAGGCCATTATTATAGAGGTGATGCAAGTCTATCAGTACTGTACACTGACATACACATATATATATATATATATATATATATATATATATATATATACACATATATATATATATACATACATATATCTATATAGATATAGATATAGATATAGATATATATCTATACATCAGTGTGGGACCAATGTAATGGCTCTGGTTTTAGCCATGAATTTAAACTTTTACCTTTTTTCTATAAACTTTTTTTATTGCCGCAAGAAAGAAAGAAAGACCACAGTATAAGCACAATGTACTAGTTAATATGTTTACATTGTGTTCTAAGTGTGTTTTGGTATTGATTACATTCTGTTGTGATGATGATGATGCCATCATCATCGTTCACTGTTGTCCCTTGCTCTGCAAGGATCAGGCCTGTGGCACATGCTGTTTCCTCAGCTGTGGCTCCAGGTGCTGTTGTGAAATAGAAATTGATATGATGAACAATTTTTATTTTGGTCTATGCTATGGTGTTTTGTAACATTGTGTGAGACTTGTTTTTTCTACAAAGCACTATAGTTAGTTAAGATTTTTATGCTAACAGTTTTGGGATAAATAAGATTGATGAGTAGAATCTCTTTAAGCTGAGTGGTAACCATAACATGAGGGGGGCACAGTCTTAAGCTAGAGGGTGGGAGGTTTAGGAGGGGAGGTCAGGAAGAAGTTCTTCACAGAGAGGGTGGTGGACAGTTGGAATGCACTGCCAGAAGAGGTCATCTCATTGAAGACAGTGGGCAGCTTTAGGAAAGGGTGGAATAGGCATAGGGGGAAGGTAAGGATCATGGATAGGGAGGATGGGAGGAGTTTGGAAGGAGGGCAGGGACATTAGCTCAAGCTCTGGACCCTGCAATATGAGCAGACTTGATAGACCAAATGACCTTCTTCTGCTGGCTTCTTCGTATGTTAGCACTGATATAATTTCTATAGTTTATATTATATTATGTTGCTATATTGTATTGCCTGTATGACTCAACTACTGCTCACATTGCATGTGGACAAATATACACATCATACATAGTTAAAGAGCAGCTGACACCATTAGGACAGCTTTAACAAAACATAATATTTAGACACAGTTCAGCTTGTATTTCACATTAGTTCAGTATTTCTCCTCCCCACTATTTATTACTGAGGTCATTTGACATGAAAGCAGGATCTTTGCTCCTGAAGAGTTCATCTATTCCTGTTGCCTTCTGTCTAACAAAGGTCATAATGCCTTATTTGTGACATCATAATTACTCCCATGGCAACAGATTGTGATGTTACAACAGTGGGCTATGACATGAAGTAGGAAGTCAGCAAAGAGGCAGATTAATTATAAGCATCACAGATCAAGCTTCCATGCAAATTTCTCAGTAATGGGTAATGGGGAGGAAAAAGTTATTGAATACATATAGAATGCAAGCTAAATTGAACATAAATATTAATTTGCTATCTTTGAGGCATCAGCAGCTCTTTAAGAATATTGATTTAAGTCATAATAGTGTACAGTGGAATGCTGTTATGCATGGAATTCCATGCATGGAATATGCTTGTTCTCGTGCAGTAGTGACATTATTATGTTGTTCTGTTGTAGTAGTGATGCCACTACTGTGGCAGAACAACTTGGCATGCTACCACTGTTGCTTTCCTCTATACAATTATTTGGTAGAACAACATTCTAGGACCTCTTGAGACTTCACAAGTCAGTTTGATTTTGAAAGAAAAGAAATACAATGTGCACATTTTCACATAATACTACACACTATTAAAAAAATACAGGATGAGCAACTGTATTTGGAACCAGAGTGTGTTCTGTCACCTCAGGGTTCTGATTCCCATGGATGTCTTCAGCTTCTGTCTCAATGTCAGAGGGACTCAGAACTCATATGTGTCACACACTGCTTGTACATAGTTGCCCATGCAGTGTTCTATAGCAGAGTGATGGTCTCAGAGCCATTAATTTCTTAGAGATTGAGAAGTGTATGGATGGGAGTGGGTTTCGGTTGTACCTTGGGACACTCCTGTGCCACCTGCCCTCCCCCAGTTGGTTGTTAATGGCAAGGGAATGATTGCCTCTGATGTTGTTATTGGTTAATTGAAATGTGATGTTTTTTCATGTAAATATGACATTTTACTTACAATGAAGGTCTCTTTCTCCAGAAACAGGCTTCCCTGCCTGGAGCCACAGCTGGTACCCCTGGTCGTACCAGGTCAAGTCCTTCTCAGGCACCTTCCCCCTATCCTTAAGCTTGTAGAACTTTTGTCTAACCAGTTTCCACTTCCTCCTGCACTTCTTCCACCTCTTGTCTTGTAAGCCTTTCTCATGTCTGAGGTACCTGGACACCCCCTTCCAGGTCTCCTCATGTGGCATGTTGGTGCCACGCGTCACAACTTTGGGGTCACCTATTTTGGTAACAGCCTCCAGCAGCAGAGGCAGCTGTTCTGTTGTCCAATATTTACCCATGTTCTGAAAGAGAAACAGACATAAGAAAAAGGATTTAAATATGCAAATATGTGTTTATCTAGATGTGTATGGCATAGATATCAAGAATAGCATATGTTACGTTATGCATGCACCATGATAGTATGCTATCTATGTTTAAATAAACCCTGTAGTTGATGTTGTTATTCTAGTTGCATAATTTAAAATTCTGACGTATGTTGTAACAGTGAGTAGGTGAATGCAGTAAAAATGGTGCAATAAGTAATGGATACTAAGTAGAGATATGGTGTGACACTGTTTTGCATGGGATCACTGTATGTTTCCCCTACCCTCTGCAATGAGCTAAGAACAGCATTAACCACCAGATAATGAAGTAGTACAAATTATGCATGTGACTCTGTGCTGAATGTCACTGTACTTTTGTGATTGGGATCTCTGATGTGTTACTTTGTGGTTAACTTCTATGATTTAACAGTATGAAATTTCCTGTGCTCCCTTCCCCCTCTGTAAGGGGAGTGGAGCAGCTGGTGGCTACCAGGCAGGCATGAGACCTGGGGTGATCATATCAGATGACCTCAAGGTCAGTTGACAATTTGAAAAGGCAGCACTAAAGGCTAGTGGTATCCTGGGATGCATAGGGAGGGGCATAATGAGCAGAAGGCATGAACTAATCATGCCCCTGTATCAGTCCCTGGTCAGGCCTCACCTGGTGTACTGTGTCCAGTTCTGGAGGCCACACCTCAGGAAGGACATATATAGACTGGAGACAATACAGAGAAGAGCAACAAAGATGGTGCAGGGCTTGCATCAGAAACTGTACAAGGCAAGGCTGGATGACTTCAAATTATACTCCCTAGAACAATGCAGGAATCATGGGGACATGACAGAAACATTCAAATACCTTAAAGGCAACAACAGGGTGCATGTGCAGCACCTTTTTCAGGTAAAGGACTACAGCAGGACTAGAGGGCACAACCTTCGACTTAAGGGAGGAAAGTTCAGAAGCAATACGAGAAAATTCGACTTCATAGAACATGTTGTGGAACCACGAAATAGCCTGCCGGAGGGGGTGGTGGGTGCCAAGACAGTGGGGGAATTTAAGTGGGCATGGGACAGATACTGTGGGATACACAAGGGGGGTAGGAAGCCAAGGGCAGACTTGATGGATCATATGGTTCCCATCTGCCGAAAACTTCTATGTAAGAGAAAAAATTAACAACACAAAAAACAAATAAAAACAATCTGAGGTGGTGGTTAGAGTTGGGTATTGTTAAGTTATACTAGCAGTGTGGTGCAAAATTGTATGCTGTTGCATGGGCATTGTTAAGTGAGCCCCCCCCCCACACACACACACAGCACCTGGTTTAGTTTCTGTTGAAATATTTTTGAGAGTATTGGAAGTATGTGTCTGCATGTTGCTAATAATACATCTAGTAAGTGTATTATGTGCATAATTGTGTTTACCATAGAATGTTTTTCTTCGCTGTGTGCATTTTTTTTTCTGTTTTTTGACCAGAACAGATTGGCTCTCAAAAGAACCTTTTTTTCTTTGAAGATTTTTCCAAGACACACTGTTCTTCAGATCATGGAGAGGATGCCATGTCAGAGGTCTCCCAAGAAGAGACAATTGCCAGTGGCTGAGAAGGGCTCATCATCTCTTAGATATAGTAAATCTTTAAAATACTTAATTTGAGGGTGACGAATTGCGTGCATACCAAGATCACATAAAAATGAAGAGATGTGTATATTTATTTTTTTCCTTGCCCTGTCAAGCAGATAAATGTGTTGATCTGCATGCCAGACCATATGCTCTGTAATGCCCGAATACACAATATTACAGGTGGGTAACATCTCTGAAAGGGAAGCTAGGTACAATTTAGCTTCAGCTACTAAATCTATCCATCTTTTGTCATCTAAATCATTCCCTCTGAGATGGATCAGCAGTACGTCTGGTGCAGAGTGGTTGCTCAACAGGTGTTGCATGGTTTGCATGAGCTGCTCCCATCTCATACCTCCCTTTCCAAATCAGTAATCCTTGCAATTGGTAAGGTTCAAGTCACTACTAAACTGACTTCTATGAGCATATTCACCACCTTGATGAATTAAACTGCTGCCTATCATCCACACTGTGAATCTGGAGTTTTCTGCCATGCTGAGTGTTCCTTAGAAAAAAAGAGTGACAGAGACTCAAAAAATCAGTATGTGTCTCTTGGTGGCTAGCACAATCTAATGGACAGAGTGAGCAACTTTCCTTATGATAGTGGATTCTTGTACAGGCAGGTAGCAACAGGGGGTTTAAAACATATGCATTGGCTGATAGTACTAGGTGTGTACCAATAAAAAAATTACACTTCACAGATGCCAGTAAATAGAGTTTGATTGGGTGTAATACAGACAAAACACAGGGGGACCGATTCTCAAAGCTCCTGGCATGGTACAAGGGGCCAGCACCAAAATTAATGGTGTAAGGTAGCTCTTGCACCAAGCAATGCCACCAGGAGTGATACTCAAAGGTAGCCTGCATCAACAGCATGTTGCCTGCACCAAATGGGGCTTGTGAAATCCCTGTGGCCAGAAATGGGCTGCCACAAGGTGCTAGGGGGCCGGAGGCAGACACAAGCTGCCAAAGCCCCTGGACCGCATTTCTCTGACCTCTTCTGGGGGGTAGAAATACTAAGTACCCTTAGAAAGGCCAGGGCTGGTTTAAGGAGACTTAAATTCTCCCCTGGGAGAGCTGCTGGTTGTGATAGTGGCACAGATGCACCCCTCCCCAATCCCAATGTGCCCCTCAATAAAAAATATTTCTGAGAACCAACCGCCCAATGCCTGATGTGCCCCACAATATAAACATATATGGGACTCCCACCCCACCCGATCCACAATGTCCCTATTGGGATGTCAGACACCCCTTACATTGGTGGTCTGGTGCCCTCCAACCCTATCCCAGCAAGTACTTCCTGGACAGAGCAGGGAACTGGCACTGCCCTCCTCACACCTTCATGACCAGTTCCTGACTGAAGTATCAATGAGCACCTCCTGTAATATGTATGTACACATTACAGTAGGTGCTCATTGACACTTCAGTCGGTGACCAGTTGTGGAAGTGTGAGGAGGGCTGTGCTGGTCCCCGGCTCTGTCCAGGGATGGGGGAGCACAACCTTCTGGGTGGGGGGCACTGTAGCTTCAATGTAAGGGGTATCAGACATCCAGATAGGGATATCATGGATCGGGGGGTTCCTCATACATATTTATATTGAGGGGACATTGGGGATTGTGGGGGTTCTCAGAAATATTTTTATTGAGGGGCACATCAGGGATTGGGTATGGATTCCTATTGTGCTCTGTACAGATGGGGCACACCGTGGATCTGGGCAGGGGTTCAGGTTGCCATCACCACATGGGGCTTGCAGCAACCCCTTATGTGCACCATGTGCTTGCCGCATGGAAGGGGTTGCCACAAGTGTGGGGACCCCTCCTGTACCTGAATCAGATGCAGTGTCCCTGGGGCACAGGGCCTTGAAGCAAGCTGCTGTTTGTTGCATCTTGCACTGGACACAGCCCCCTTTTAGAATTGGGCACAGTGGGTGGGATATTCAGACTGCACCAAAAAGATGTGCAATAGCAGGAGCAGGTACAAGAGCAGTGCGCCATTACACAACGTGCATGATATTCAAACCAAGCACAGGACAAGGTGCGCCTGCACAACACAGCTGAATATCACACCCAATGCACCGTGGTACAACCAGGGATGCGCAGTGGAGCAGGGCCAATGCACAGTAGCACATCCAGGGATGCACAGGGACAAGGACAGGAAGCAGGGGTGTACTAGCCATGGAAGCACCAAGAGTGGAGGAGCATGCAGCAGGCCAGACAGACCAACCCCCCCAAGGCCCCCCATGAGCTGCACATCCAGAGGTGAGCTAAATGGACCACCAGCTCATGAATCCCAACACTTATCCAACAGCAGATGCGGGTCAGCTGTCCACACCCACAGGGCAAGGTGCCCCAGCACACTCCCGTGGAAAACAGTGACCACTACACAAGGAGGGCCAGGACCCTCCCATGCCACAGCACCACACCAATGCTGACCACCCCCATACAGCAATTCCAAGACACCCGGCCCAGAGGCATTACCAAACAGTGCATGGCACCGAAGGTATTCCACCACCACCACCACCGTGACACTACAACCCTGTACTCCATGGTGCCATGCATGACAGTCCCACCGTGATCCCCCCACAGCAGGCGACACAAGCCGCTGACGCCACCACAGCATACACAATGCCCCCCTGCATGGCCTCCACAGTGGCACAGCAAAGAGGTCGACCATGCGTCAGTACCTGAGGGACCCCGCATGTGACAAGGCCCACTCTGGATGCCACCACCAGCAGGACAGCACCCTGCACACCCACCCATGCACACACCCTGTCCCAGCACTGTCCCCACTGGACAGCACAGCAGCCCACTGTGATGTATGGAGGCATGTGCCACACAGGATGCAACACAGGGCATGAACAAATCCCCCACCCAGTCCCAAGGGTACCCCATCACAGAGCCACACATAGCGGGGCAACAGATGCTGCTGTCGTGAGTCCAATGATGCCGTGTACCCATGGCCTGCACACCACCATGGCGCTGGTGAGCTAGCCATGTGATGCATGAACCACGAACCTGTCCACCACCAGCATGCAGCTGGAGCATGTGACAGACAGCAGACCACAGGCACTGCCTCTGATACCATCGACAGCATGGAGGGGGACAACAACAGCACCGCCACAGTGTCACCAGAGGCAGACGTGCAATAGACCTGGAGTCAGGACACCAGCTGCCAGGGTGCCGTGCCCAGAGGGTGGCTGGCATGGACTGCCACCAATGTCATGCCAGCAGACATGCATGCGGTGGAGGGGTCAGCATGACCATGCTTACCAAGGACACGCAAGGGACACAGTTGCACAGGACAGGCACACACTGCCAGGGGTGACTGGGACACAGCACATGCACCAGAGACCACTGCACACAGGCATACAGTGCACAGGGCACAACACACATACCACAGACAGGGACCATGGCCCCCATGCACAACAGTGGAGGGGCCCTGGAAGACACACCCATGACCAGGCTGGTACCACCCCCAGATGCCATGCACACCACTGCAAAAAGGCACCAGACGCCTGCTGAAAATCAGAGACCACCACAGTTGTAGTATGAAAAGTATCTATATCTCAAAATGTAACATATTCAACAAGAACTATATACAGAACTATATACAAAGTGGGGAAGGGGAGGTACAAGGCTACAACTTGCAGGGGATGGGCAGGGGCAAAGGGGAATAGCAAGGAGGGGGACAAACAGGTGTGAGGGACAGTCCAGGGAATGGAAGGAACAGCGCGGGTGCCGCAGGCCCTACTGGCGGCCCCTCTCATCCCTGTGCTCCCTGTGGTGCCTTCTGTGCCACCACCAGTCACTCCGCTCCATGCCATGCGGCAGCTCCAGTGTGGCCTGGGTAACCTGCAGTATCTCCTGAATGTGATGCTCTAGGGTCACCCAGCATTGTCTACCTAGCACAAAGGAGTAGAGTCAGTACATGTGACTGGCCAGACCCCCACAGCCCACCCAATGTGCATGGCATACAGCTGTTGTCTGTGCCCCTGTGATGGCATGCGACCACCTACAGTGGGTGCGGCCACATGACCCACCTACCCAGGCACCCCAGCCATGCAAACCACTGCACACCCCCACTACCCATGCACTACACAGCACCAATGTGGCCGTACAGTGTCATAGCTATACAGTGTGATGGCAATGGCACAGCCAGGCACCCAGTGCATGCACAGCCCACCTGTGACACCCGTCCACATGTGCAGTGCCACAGGACGATGTGGAATGCACCGTGGGGTGTGCATGGCAGTGGGGCCATGTGCAGGGGGCCAAGCCCCACCACCACTCCTGCAACCCACCATGCACAGATGTAAGGGGAAACATGGCACTCACCAGCATACTGGTCAGCAGAGTGCTGCTGACCCTGGCACCACCACTGTGCCCTGGCTGCAAGGCCACTCCTCCAGTTCCAGCCTGCTGTCCCTGCCAACCAGGCCCTACAGTGATTCTCCAGGCCTAGAGTGCAAACATGGAGAGGGTAACATCAGTACAGGCCAGTAACATAGCCCCCCCCTTGCTGTGTGCATGCCCACACAGCCCAGCCATGATGCGGTGGTGCAGGGTGTAGACGAGGCACCCCCAACACCGGCAACACAGGTATGGCCCCCCACTGCATGGCCTGATGACCACCATGATACCAGGACAGACAGATACTACCAGTGTTGTGAAGGAGCACCTACCTGGCCATGGCACGGCACCCCGCTGGGCACGTGCCTGCATTTGCCCTAGGTGGTCAGGGTCCTGTTGCTGGAGGTCCCCATAGTGGTGGCAACACTGCTCGGCAGTTCTGCTGCACCCCATGGCCTCCTCAAGGCCCTCTGCCACCTTCTGCCACACTGCTGTCCATAGACTCAGTAGGGGTACCTGGCCAAAGAGGGCACCTGCAAGGGGTTCCACTAACGCCACCAGGTTGGCCAGCTCAATCGCTGTCCACACGGGCGCTCTGGTGCACGGCATAGTGCTGTAACTAGCGGCCACAAAATGGCACCCTGTAGCGCACATGCCCCATATGTGGAGGCAGCATGGTACTGCCTTGCCAGTAGTTATCGCACTGGCACCAGACTGCATAATAGGGGTGCAGCCATGCGTACGCATGGTGTCTAGAGGGCAAAGGTCAGCCACAGAGTCAAGGGTCTGTCCACACATGGAGCACCACAGTGCTATTGGGAATCCCTGCATGTAGCGCAGTAGGATGCATTTGTATGAGGCCATGCAGTGGCCTACCACTCTGTGGTGCCATGGCACCCATGGCGTACCATGGCACGAGCGCCCCTTTGAGCATATAGTGCACTTGCACCACAGACGCAGTGGTGGACATGCCCTGTACTGCCTCCCATGCACAGCACGTCAGCAGTGTCACTAGCATCGGTGTCAGCACCATGGGCACGTGTGGTGCAGTGCTGATTGCACACATCACAGTGGTGTGCCATAGCCTGAGTATGCGCAACACCATTGTGCATGGCACAACAGCGTGATATTCAGCCAGGATATGCAGATCAGTTCATGAGCCATTCCACGGTGCATTCATTGCACTAGCATCCCATTAGAGTTGCTCCTGCCCTCATTTGCATGCATTGCACTATAAATATGTGACCTGAGGCTGCATAGGCCATGGATCAGTATTGCAGTCCTTTGAGGTAGGTTGCATGATGTAGAGATGTGGGGACAGTGGTCTGGGAGGGCTGTATGGGACTGCACAGTACAAGGTAACACCTGTCCATTCCCCAGGCACTAGCATGACCGAGCGAGAGGATGAAGAGGAGCAGGGAAGGGTGCAAATGAGGAGGCCCAACTTTACCAGGGCAGAAAACTGATGCCCTGTTCGAGGCATACCTCGACAGGGAGCTGCTGCTTAGCAGACATCAGAGAACACCACAGGCCCATGCTGCGGTGTGGGGTGAGGTGGCAAGTGCCATCAACCAGCAGGGCAGCCACCACAAGTCAGTGCAGGAGTGCAAGAAGGTTGGCATGGACAGGAGGTGGAGTAAAGATAAGGTGGCTGCCATTAGGGCAGCATGTGCTTCCACCAGTGGGGGCCAGCAGGACATACCCCACCTGACGCCACGGGAGGAGCAGGTGGCTTGCAGCATGCGGTGTACTGCTGTCGAGGGTGTTCCTGGTGGTGGCTTCCAAACAGGTGGCAGCCCATCACTACATGGTAGGTCCAGCTCTGGCAGTGTGTGGGTGGTGGGGGGAGCAGGCCCCAGGGCCAGGTGGAGCCAGTAACGTGTTCCTTCACAGCTCCTGAGCGTCTGCATGGGGCAGCAGTGGTGGGTGTGTCCACCGAGGGGGGAGGCCCTGGACATGGTGGAGTGCCCATCCACCTCAACAGGTGTCAGAGGGACCGACCATCTGCAGCCCTGCACATCTGTCTGAACTGATGCCGGTGGTGCGGGTGTGGACATGGCCCTGCCTGTGTCCCAGCATGACACCGCCCTTGGTGTCCAGTGTACTGGGACATGGATTGGGGCTGGCTCCAGCACTGATGATGACATGACACATGTCCCGGACAGTGATGTATGCATGACACAGGATGGCCCACAGATGGCATCTGCCCAGGTGGTTCTGCGGGTAGTGCTGGCATGGCTGCCTGCCAACAGCCCATTACCAGGCTACATCTGCATGCCCCAGTGGGGCAGCACTGGTGTGTGGCCAGGGTGGTGGGGCTGTTGCTGTGGCCATGCCAATGTTGTCTAGTGATTGGCAGCTGGAGGGGCAGCAGCAGCAGATGGCCAATGTCAATGTGGGGACAGGGGTTGGGGCAGTGGCAGTGCACCACATGTGAACGTACCCCATAATGGCAGTGCTGTACAACACCCACCATTAAGGGGTGCTGGGCAGCAGGGCCAGGAACACCATGGGGGACATCATGCTGGACATGCAGATGACCCCTTGGACAACCACAGCCATCTTCCCCAGGCCTCAGTAGATCAGCAGATCAGGCTCATGGCAGCGGTGGATGAGCTTAGTGCGGTTCTGCACCAGGCAGAGGAGCGGCACAGCAGGGACCATGCCTTGCTCCTGGCAGAGTTGGCCCAGCAGCGGGCAGATGTGACCACTGCCATTGACAGGCAGACTACTGCAATGTCGACTGTCGTGGCTACACTGGCCAACCAGTTGGGTTCCCAGCCGCCGCACACCCCGCAGAATGCTATGTCCACCCCCCATTCCTGGCATCATGCAACCCCTGCTATGTCGACGATGGGTTCGGCTGTGGGCATATCCAGCATGCCTGGTGCAGGCATGTTTGGTGGCCTGCAGACCCCTGCACAGACACGGTCATGTTCACGCAGCGTCACCCCTTGGGGCCTGTTGGTGCCACTCCATGAAGCCACTGGTCAGCCTGGCATGGCTGGCAGGTCTCAGTGGGGCTGGCCACACATCTGTGGTGGCTGTTTAACTGTGCAGCATAACTGACCCATCCCCCTCCATGGCCACTGTCTGCCACTGCCCTGTGTGCACTGTGGTGTTCCTTGTGCGGTGCATGGGTGAGGTGCCCAGCCCTGCACACACACATGGTCCCTGTGCACACCCTCCAGGCTGCTGGCCACTGTGGCATGTGCACGATGATGCCTGCATTGCGCTGTCCACCACTGTGCAATGGTGCTCAGTGTCTGAGGCATGCACAGTGCCATGCACTGGGCATGGTTGTGTGTGGTCCTGTGTGGGTGTGGGGATGCCTGTTGCCCTTTGAGCTTGCCCATCCCTGCCTTTGTGTGTGGTCCCCCACCCATTCCCATGCTCCTGACGCTGTCCACCCCTGGTGTCCACCCCTGCCTGTCTGTGGGCTGTGCCCTTGCCCTTGGTGGTTGCACATGGCTCTGTTGCCTACCTGTGTTGTCCAAAGTGCTCCTTTGTGATGGTGTCCCAGTGCTGCTGTGCCATTTGGGCCAGCCGGGGGTTCCTTCACCCAGGGGCTGGCTGCCCTACACCAGCTGGACTGGCATCCTCTTTGACCCGACTGCTGACCCCCTCCTTGACCTCAATGGCTATCCCACAGTCAGTGGCCATGTTGTGCAGGATCCAGCAGGCCAGGAATAGCCCGCAGGCCTTTGAGGGGCTGTACCACCTGATGTGTTTAGGCAACAAAACCGTGCCTTCAGCAGTCTGAACATCCGCTTGATGACATTCTGTGTTGTGGAATGTGCCTCATTGTACTGTTGCTGGGCTGGGGTCATGGGGTACCGGTATGGTGTGAGCAGCCAGGGCCATAGTGGGTAACCACTGTCACCTGTGTGTAGAGGGAGTCATTAGCATGGTGGTCTGCATCACTGTGCCATGGGCCACCATGGCTTTTTCCATGGCACCCCTGCCAATGCCCCACACCCCCCCACATCTGCACCCATCGTCCAGCATGCTGTGCATACTCACCTGCTAGATGGCCAGTGGGGATGTCCCCACTCTTGAACCTATGGTACAGTGCAGACTGGTGCCAGATGAAGGCATTGTGTGCTCCTCCAGGGTACATGGCACAGACATTGATTATGCATCCCCTGGCATCGCACACCACCTTGCAGTTGACACTCAGATAGCCCTTGTGGTTGATGTACACCACCACCCCCTCCAGGCCAGATGGCAAGCAGATGCCTACATGGGTACAGTCTATGGCCCTGAGCATGCCAGGCAACTGTGCTATGCTGTGGAACTCCTGTATGTATGCTGTGCACTAAGGAATTGTGTGAGTAGGCATGACGTGGCTGACTGGGTTATGCCTGTCATGTCCCCTGTTGGTCTCTGGAAGGTGCCTGTGGTGAGCAGGCACATGACGGCTGTGACCTTCATCTCCACAGACAGCGCATGGCTCCATCGTGTGGGTGCCTGCATCTCATCACTGCACAGCTCACAGAGTTGCCTCAGAATCACCCAGTTCAGGCAGTACCAGCCTATGATCTCAGTGTCACTGTACTGTTCAAAGGTGGTGTCAGCTCAGTACAGCCTGTTCTGGGCGTACTGCCGACGGGCCCTTCCACATCCATGCCTCACTGCTGCCTGCCTTCTCACACCCCTCAATAATGCCTAAATCTGGAGGGTGGCACTGGCCATGACCCTGGCTGGTATTCCTCCCCCCAGGTGGCTGTCTACCCGGTTACCCCCACTGTATGTTGCTGGTGCTGCCCCTGCACCTTGTTCACCTCTAGCTGTTCACCTCTGTGTGCCCTGCCTCTTGCCACTACCCTCCATCCACTGTGGCGCTCTCAGGCCCACACACACACACACACACACAGGCACACACACACACACACACACACACACACACACACACACACTCCTTCTCTAACTCATGCGCACCTCCGGTGGGCCCTGTCCACCTCCTGGCCACACCTGCCCCCAGCTTCCTGTCTTGCCTCCATGTCATTCTGTCTCTGCGCTCCCACCTATTGCTCCTCTGTGGTGCATTAATTATCCCCTGTCTTGCTCCTTTTTATTTTGGCTCATTTCCACTGTTGAGCAACTTCCCCTTGCTCCGCTACTGCGCACGTTGCCTACTGATGAATACTGCACTGCGCACATTATTCCTGGTTCCACCCTGTGCAGTTGCACATGCATTCATTTCAGTTGCACTGTGGAGCATTGCATGTCATGCTGCTCTGCCGCTCCTGCTGAATATCGCACCATGGCGCATTTCCACCCTTGCGTGGGTGCATCCCTATTGCACATGGCGCATCTGCTCTGAATATCCCACCCAGTATGTTTTGGTGGTAATTTAAAAGTTTCTGGTAGGATCATTTGAAAGAACACAGCACACGAGCCATTCTGATTTGCTGTTAGCTTGCAACATATACACATGCCTACTGTAGTCTCCCTCCCTTTTGATCTGGCATTTGTGGTGGTGAGTACTGCTTCAAGCTCTAGCTTAAATTGCTAAAATTTACTGTTAAATAAATCATTCTACATGGTTAGCCTTATAGCAAGCTATGTAGGAAAAAAAGCTTTTAAACAAACCTATTTTAAGTAGGAAAGAATAAGCAAAGGTAAGGTTTTAAAAATAATTTGAATGTGATGTACTTACTGTTAAGGCAGTCAGTGCCTACAGGTTCTTCAAAATGGGCTATTTCCTTCTTCTTTATGAATTTTATTCTTGTATGATTGGCTGTATTGAAGAATTTCCTGTGATGCATACAAAATATCTTAATTATAAAAGAACTGCATAAATTAGTGGTGTGTTGTCATTTGCTACTGTGGACTGTCAATCTTGTTTGTCTGGCCTTTGATTGGTTAAATGTGGCCAGTGGATGTTTTTTAAGAAAAAAAACATGGCCACTCTTAGTGGGCTAAGTTAATTATTTAGTCACATTACCACTTATTTCTTAATGAGTATGTTGTTTCTGTGTGCTTTTGACATATAATCAGGGTGTGTAACTTTTATTAATGACCTGTACATTATTTTGTGGTCACTAGTTTTGTTTTGGGAGCTGATTTGAGTCACTTCCTGGTTGTAAAGCATCATGGGAAGCAAAGGTAAAGGGTCAAATAAGCTCAACAACAAAATCATGGGACTGCAACATCTGATGTTATCAAGCACAGATTCCAATATAACGTATATGGCGGGCTCGGGCATGTTATTTGTGGTGAAGTAACATAAAATTACACCACAAAAACAACATTGTTTTCAATGGGGCGCATTCACATACCTCAAAAACTTTCACGGTAACTATTTTTTATTCTCAACAACATAATTCATTTTAATGCAGTGCGAACATGCACCTCGAAAACTTTTGCAGTAATTTTTTTAACCTCCACATGATTTATTCCTATGGAGCACATTCACGTGCCTCAAAAACTGTCACGGTCAAATTTTTTTGCCTTGAAAACAAAATTCCTTCTAATGAAGCATCTTCACACAGCTCAAAAACTTTCACGGTTACATTTCTTTCCCTCAAAAACATAGTTCCTTTTAATGGCGCACGTTCTGATACCGCGAAAACTTGTGTGGTTCCTTTATTTAACCTCAACAACATCATTGATTTCAATGATGAACATTCACATAGCTGTAAAACTTTCATGGCAACATTTTTTACCTCATGAACATAATTCATTTGAATGGGGCCTGCTCAGGTTGCTCGAAACGTTGAGGGCACACACAAATATTACCTTGAAAACATCTTTTCTTTTATTAAGTACATACATTTTTAAAGGTTTTCTTTTGTGCTAAAGTGTAACAATAAAAACATTGTTAGTTTATGTATAGAGGGTTTATTTGTCTAATATTTTTTTAATTATTAGGGGCTTTACAACCATGATAATGTTTATTGGAGTGTTGAATCTGTATGGAAAACGGATGCCTATAGTGATGTTTTATTTTAGTACTATATGATCTGAATGTCTTATAGCAAATCAATAGTTTCTGGAAATGAATTATTGTTTTCTTTCTTTTATAGGTGTATGATCCTGTATTACTACACAAGATGAAACCTGTGTTTGAAACATGCTAGAATGCCCTGAAGAGATATACAAGTGAACAGATGTAGGAGGGATAAGTATTGTAGCAATGTTTAGTTGATGAAGAGTAATGTACAGTACAAGTCACATTAAACTGTTTCACCAATGAGTTGGTTTAGCATTGTATTTTACAGTTTGCAATGCATTGGCAACTCATATTGCATTGCTTTTCAGTGTTTAACCAGCTCAAGAGCAATGTTTGTAAAATGTTCTTGTCACTCAATTGGAATGCATCAGCAGTCCAGTCGTAAGGCAATGCAAAAATGTTATTTGAATCTAAAGAAACTGTTTTTGCAGGGCTTTGTGCTGGATCCAGAAACACTTATGCAAATCAATCAGAAATGCTAAAACAACTTATTGCAGGAACAGTTTAATGTGACTTGTACTGTAGGTAGTAAAAATGCCAAGAGGCACCCAAGGACACTGGAAGGTATGTACATAGGAAAAGGTTGCCTGCTGCTTGTGAGACATCTGTATCCATTAGCTGTTAAGCAACAACTATAAAGCACACAGCTGCTGACCATGCTGTTGACATTGTGAAGCAGAAGAGAGCTGTTTGGGTTGCAGGCATTGCCAATGTAACCCGTAAACAAAAACACACTTCTGTGATTAGTGGCCATCTTAGCTTGTTGAAATTTTCCTGCAAATTAGCTTCAAAGGCTAAAGTAGATTGGATTATTTCTGCCATGATGGGATGCCAAGGTAAATGACTCAAAAGTCAACTTGCCTTGATGAAACTACGTCTTAGGGTTCGTAGTTTTGTGAACATGGCACTTGCTGTCCTAGTACATTTGTGGAGACAAATGATGACAGAGATTGAATGGCTCAGTGGTGTTGTGAACTCTGTTCATACTAGGCTGCAAAATGTTGTTACTCCGAACAGAGGCAACTTTTGTGAAGTCTTTTAAGGAACATGGCTACATAAAAAGCACTTGGAGGCTTTTTTTCTGGCAGGAGTCTTACCATGCAGTTTCTAAGGATCTCACAATTTCTGTTGATGAGGGCAGTAAGACTCGCAATGTGTTGAGTGTCAAACACACTGATGAACTAAGTGTGTCAGATGATGACACAGACTCAACTACTGAGACGCACAGGAAGAGTTGTGCATCATGGAGATGTGATGAGATCTGTAATCTCATGCAAGTGTCCACTGATGCTATCACACAGTTTGTGAATCATTTTGTTGCCACACAGAAACAGAGATACAACTTATTATATAAGATTGATCTCTTTGAAATTCACAAGCATAAAGGATTGCTGGGGCATTCCTTGGCTTGCTTAGATAGCGGTGTGTGCAACAGTGTATTTCATCATATGCACATGCTTGCTGTACAGAATTCTGTGATGCTCTGCTTTGTACATAAAATTTACCAGGTGTAAAAAGCTGTGTCAGTATACAAATAGCTTGATGAGTCATTGAAATCAAGAGATATGGCAGCTGTAAAAATTGTGATACAGTGCTGCAAAGTAATAGTAAACATTATGACACACCATGTGATCACACTTCTGCTATTGCATCATGTGCTCTCACTCTTTGGGAGTCCGACATATTGAAGATATTTTGGAAACCTATTGTCAAGTTTGAACTGACAAAGAGAGAGAGCAGTTTGCCTATGTGTGTGGCTCATGTAACACACTACTTTATCAGCTCCAGGCTGTTACTGTTGATCTTGAAAAGATTAAATCTTTTAATGACATGTGGGCATGACTGTTGGCCTACCTACTAGTAAAGCATGACTTTGACCTGGACCCAGTGGTTACCTTGTGTTCGTACTGTTTGACAAAGGTGAAACATGACACTATGCCACCGAGGTCTGTACTGAACAACATGGAGGCAGATGTGACACCTACTGAGATTGTTGCAGTGAATATGTTTCAATGGATCCTCATTCAAACTATGAAACCATTCCTGACTATTCTGCACTTGAATACTAAGGCATGAAAAGTGCCCCAGAAAGAGCCTGTGAAGTCTCTTAAAAGGGCTGTCATGTATTTGCCACTGCCTCTGAAAGAGAATGTGGAGACAATCTCAAAGGAAAACAGCATTGTTATACTAGTAAACAGTGTCCCAACAAAGTCAAAGGTCATTTGGTAAGATGTTGTCAATGCACAGAAAGTGAAAAGTGCTCTACAGTACCTGAAGAGCAATAATCCTTTCTATGCTGACCTTGACATTGATGAACTCTCCAATATGAGTGCTCAGTTTGGAATGGTGGACACTAGGAAGAACAATGAAGGTAGATGTTGCAACTCATGAAGATGTGTATGAGCAGTATACGATTCACCCTCTACATGGCAGTGATCCAATTGGTGATAATATTGAGCTGTGCCCAATGAAACAGGTTGAAGGTAGTAGTGTTAGCATTTGGGAGGAAACACTGGAAGCACATTGCTTCCTAGATTTATTCCCTTAAGGTATGGAAGGTCGTCTGGATGCACGTGAGGTGTGAGTTCAAGGTGCTGCATATCAAACATCGAGAGTCTTAAACAAGGATGACAAAATCCATAGGAACATACAATATTTGTTTCACCTGCTGTGAGTGAGCTTAGTATGTTCTCTGCATCCATTGCACATATGCTGCAGTTGACTACTCCAGTATATGCAATCACAGCAGTTGAGTTTCTCCAAAAACTGAAAGAACAGGACAAAACACTGCAGGTGAATTTGACATCTATACACTCGAGTTTGCATGGCACAAAAGAATACTGGTATTGTAGACACTCAGAGGTCATAATTTTGCTGTGTGACTACGGTGCAATTACTTGGTTCGTTACTCTGAGTTGTGCAGAGTACAGCTGGGATGAGTTAGTTGAACTGCTGAGGTGGGCCAATGCTGATGATAATGGTATTTCATCAAAGACATTTGTTAAGATCCAGTTTCTGTATCCTGACATTTTCACCATCACTTCCATGAGGTATTGACATTCATATTGTCAAAGGACAATCATTCTCTTGGATTAGTTGAGCACTACATTTGGAGGATTAAATACCAGGTATGAGGTTCACCACACATCCATATGTTGTTGTGGATTAAAGATGCTCCTCAATTTAATGAGAAAGAAGTGGCTGAAGTGCTGAACTTCATTCAGCGTTGTCACTTATCACATACCTTACAAGTATGACAGTCCAACACTGTGGAAGCTGGTGCAGACATTTCAGCGGTATCTTTGTGGGAAGTACTGCCACCGACCAGTCAAGAGTCATAGTGAGTGGTACACCAGGTGTCTATTTGGTTTCCCTAGATGTGTCTGCCAGCAAGGACATACGAATGACTTATTCTTAGCCATGCATCACCATCTCAAGGCAAAGTCCACTAAAAGGGTTTATGAGTTACCCAGACAGAAGAATGAGGTGTTCATCAATGACTACAATCCTACTCTTCTTCTGATGTGGCAGGCAAACATTGATGTGCAGTTTGTCACTGATAACTCTCTGATAACTCTCTGTCTCTTGTTCGATAAGTCACATCATAAATCATGAAACATGAGCAGACTAGTTTGCTTAAGCTTTAGGAAGATATTGCAACTTCCAGCTGATTATTGAGCTCACAGCTGTGGTCACCGGGATGAAAGACACTTTCACAGGGAGTACGAAGCATATGAGGCCAGTGATTGTTTGATAGGAACACACTTGTACGGCAAGTCTGATGCTGATGCTGTATAATTTCTCAGTGTTAATTACAAACAGAAATGAAGGCGTGTTTTGAGGCCTCACAATGAGATTGAAGAACTGGCTGTGCACTGTCCTTCATCCAAGAAAATTTTGAAGAACAACCTGATTGATACGTACTGCCCACACTGGACTAGTATGATAGATGACATGTGCCTGCACCATGCTGCAAAGTGGTACGACTACAAGACTGATGTAGCACCTTACAAAACACAAGAGATTTACAAGATCAGAGGGTTTGATGGTTGCCTTGCTAAAAGAAACAAACCCTGGCTTATTGACTACTGTAAATTGAGTCTATCTACAACTGCCAGTAAGGAACATTACTACTTCATTATAATGTTCCTCTTTAAGCCATGGAGGGATGAGACCTCACTTAAAGGAGACTGTGAAACATATGAAAAACAGTTCTACCTTTCATATGAAACCTTCAAGAGTGAACAGCCCAAAACATACTTGTGTAGACTGAAATTAGAAAAGGACCAGATGGATCATGCTAAGAAACAGCTTGAGGATGATATCCCAGGGAATTCACAGGACAACATAGACCCTGAGGGACTATGCACTATTGGAGATCCTCTCCCAATGAATGATCCTGTGGTTCTGATGAGTGAAGTGGAGAGTGCCAAGGAACATGGTTCTCATGTAACAAAGGATACTAGTCTACTGGTAGACCAGCTAAATACCCAGCAGTTTGCTGATTATGATACTGTCACAGAAGCAGTGAGACACGGCATTCTTCATGAGAAGAAGCAATGTACATGAAGAAACTATGAACCATTGCTAATGTATGTTAGTGGTTCTACTGGCACTGGCAAGAGTTTTGTTGTCAAAGCCATCGCAGCAGAGATAAAGAAATATTGATAGAGGAGAAGTGATGTCTGTAGCTGTAACTGTTCCTACAGGCTTGGCTGCATACAACATTGGTGGTGTGACTAAACCGGTTGTTTATGCTCCCCATAGAACATGACAAAACAGGAGAGTATTACAAATGTTCTAGTGAGGTAGCATCTGAGTTGTACCTAATGTTTGCCAAGATGAAACTTCTGATGATTGATGAAATCAACATGGTTTCTAATATCATGCTTGCATGTATACATCTATGTCTCCAGGAGATTCTTGGACCTGACCATGGTAAGCCATTTGAGGGGAAGAGTGTTGTGTTTGGGGACCTTCTGCAATTTACACCTGTGAATGGACAGCATGTGTTTACAGCATTGACTGTAAAGCAAGTTAAGAGTACAATAGGATGCATTGGAGGAATCAGTCTTTGGGAACTGTTCCTTTACATTGAGCTGTATGAAATTATGTGGTAGAGTCATGATCTTGCCTATAAGATACTGTTGGATCAGGCTTGTATTGGATCTTTGTCATGACACAATGTTTCTCTGTTGAACACATGCCATATCAGTAATGAGTGCACTTCTCTAACTGTGGAATGTGATGTCTTCAGTAATGTGTAATCAGACACTGCTCAGATTGTGTGTCTCATACCTCGACTCAAAAAGTGTGCTGAATTTAACAGCATTATGTTGCAGAGACAGGGTCAGGAAATCATTACTCTGCATGCAGTTGACACCTTTGATAGTGCAGTCTTGAGTCAGAATCTGATAGCAAAGCCGACTGAACAACTGTCTGAGCTAAAGCCTGATGTATCTCACACAGCTGGATTAGAAGCAGCTCTAAATGTGTGCATGAATGCACATATCATGATACGCTGCAACCTTGATGTACAGTGTGGTATGGTGAATGGTGCACAAGACAACCTTGATGTACAGTGTGGTATGGTGAATGGTGCACAAGACAAGACACACCTGAACTGAAACTGCACCACATGCTATTTAGCTTAGGCAAGTAATGAGCATCGTAATGCTAGAAATCTGAGTGAAGGGAAATTTGGAATGGTACCCCTGGGTGGTCTGAAATGAAACTAAGCACAGACTCCAAGTGGTTGTAACTTGTTTCAGATAAAAAAAGTTTTAACCTGAAGCTAGAAACAAACAGGAAACTGAATCCTAGTTGTTCTAAAGCCAATAATGAAAGAAATTATTTAGGAGCACAAGATCCTAAGCCTCTGAGGAAGCCCGGTGTTGGGTGAAACATTTGACGTACCTAGGGGAGCATGGTGTTCTAAGAAAATATCAAAATAAAACTACATTTCTTATGATGAACTGAGTGACTGGTCTCCAGAAACTTTTTTCCACTAGAATGGTGCAATGGGACACATAATTGACTTCTGGTACAATGTACAGGAGATGTTCATAGAGGCATTAGTTGTCAAGTTTGACAACATTTAACAGTCATTACCTATTTCTAGGATGACTGTTAAGTTCCAGATTGTGAAAAACATATGTGACTAGGAAACAGTTTCCTGTGTGTGTTGCATATACTATATCCATACACAAGTTGCAAGGCTTAAGTTTGGACTCAGCAATGGTCGACAAAGGCACTGGCATCTTTAAAGATGGCATGAGCTGTGTTGCACTTTCACGTGTACGGACTCTTGTCTGGCTTAAATATCAACTGCATAGCATCGCATAAAATTGGTGCTGACAGATGATGCATCATAGAGTGCAACAGACTGTGTACTCTGTACCAGCTGACATTGCCTCTTATACCACTACCCATACATGTAGCAGATAGAATTGCTACAGTCAAAGTTTCTGGCATGAAAAAAAGGTACTGGGCAGATAGAGCAGTATTGAATTCAGACAGGACAAATAAGGAATCCACAACACAAAAACAGACAAGCTCTCTTCCATGAAAGAAGTTGCTTGGTATAACTGTTGTCCCAGAGTTTGACAACAGCACTGGAGTAAACTGCTATGCAAACTCAGCAATGCAAGCATTTCTCCACATGCCTCACTTTGTTCCTACTGTCAAATCTTCGCATGGCACAGTACTGTCCAAGTCATTGAAGAAGGTTGTGAATGATAGTGACACGCATGACAACAGCATACAGACTGACACCCTTATGACTTGCGTTGAGTAGATTTGATAGCCATCAAACATTCACCAATAACATCCAACAGGATGTGACTGAGTTTATGATGGCTATCATTAACAGCTTGGAATCAGATCAAATTTTCATGCGACAGTATTTAATGTCACCTATGTGACAAAGTACTCTTGCCCGTCTTGTTGACATTCAAACAGAGAAGTAACAGAAAACATGATGTGGCTTTCACTATATGTTCAACAGGCATGTTCTGTGAAGTTCAGGGAACTGCTCTGGAATGCAAAGTGTCACTGGAGGTGTACCCGGTGTGGAGAAGAGTGTCTTCGGTCCATACGACTTAGGGCCTCTTCTCAGTATGTTCTACTAGTCTTGCAGAGATTTGATGCAAATGGACTATGAGTTGACACACCAATCAGTGATTTTGTGGCTGGAAGAGTACAATTCATGGGAACATGCTTTGATACTCAGGCTGTGATATTCCATCATGGAGAATCTGTACATTCATGACATTATGTGACATGGCTGAGGTACAGCAATGGCTGAATGCAATGCAATGACTACATGAGCACTTTTAAACAGAGACTACCTCAAAACCTAAGAGATGCTTCTGTCCTGGTTCTCAAAAATTATAATGAGCTTCACGGAGCAGAAGCGTAGTGGATGGAAATGTTATCTCACTCTGTTTGATACACTCTAGTAGTCATAACAGTGTGCTGTGCAGCCTTTCATGTACATGTGCAGCTCTTTTCATATTAGTCTATGAATAGTAGCAGAAACAGATTACACACATGCAGATACTTATGATACCAACAATTAATGTAGGTGTTGATGTGATTTTTTCTAAGATGCAGCCTAAGTGGACCAGAATTGGTATGGGCTATGTGCCTAGTCACGTGACATACAACATTTACTTTAGCTGTGGAGCAATCATATAAACTGCATATCAACATTTCCTGTCTATGCAGCTCTGTTATACTAATGTGTAGATGTCTGAGTTGCTGCGCTATGTGAAATAGAATGTGCTGTGACTGCTGTTGCACTGTTGTATGTCAATGCACTGTACATTAAGTACTTTGAGAAACATAACCATATTTGGTGGTTTGAGATGTTTCTAGTACATTGTGTATGTTGTACACATGCTTCACATCTGTCTGGTGATGCACGAGTGCGGATTGTAGTAGTAGTAGTAGTAAAAATTTTATTTATACAATATAGCACCATTAGGGCTATAATGCGCCCTGTTTACAAGGTCAACATGTGTAAATTGTTACATTAAATAAACATCAAGTACAGAACAATTACACCAAAGTACAAAACATTCTATCATCAAGTACAAAGACAATTATTTAACAGATTATATTCAGATACAAAAACAATCCAGCAAACATAAAATATCACTAACAAATGCCAGTGCATAAAATTTCCATGCCCCGTCTAACAGAATTTTAGGCAGATTTCACAACTTGACCTGTATTATTACACTTACATCGAAGAGAATACTCCTGATTAACAGCAGCCTTAAACCTATCCATTGTATATACCTGATTTCTTAATTGTAATGGAATTGCATTCCAACTACTGGTAGCTTTATATTCAAAAGTCATTTTACTAAAATTGTTGATCATTTTTGGTTGTATAAATCATGATATAATGCTGCCACTGCAGCTTTAGAAGCGTTTGCACACATATTGTTCTGCAATACTTTTTCATCTACAGTGAGGACATATCTGATATTTTATTTATACAGATAGTTTCTCAGTAACACCTGTCTAGTCTACACTTTAAGTGGCATATTTACTGCCAACTTTACTTAGTGATGAGAACAGTATATTACTATGGAGGACTATTGCATTGAAGGTTTGTAATAAGTTACTGGTTCATACTGTATATGTGCAAAAAGTTATTACATTTGCTAGAACTATGAACACCTCTGTAAACTCTCTGTACTGTTAATTGTAAAAATTGTAATATTAAACATAATTTAATTGTGACACTTACATAGTACTTGTAGAGCAGTGTTTTTTGTTGTTTTTGCTGTAGATTCTTTTAACATTGGAGCTTGTTAGGTTTCACACCTGCAGTGATTAAATGGCATGGTGTTTGATGCATTATAGAAAGATTAATATGTAGTTTATTTAATAATTATTTTATTTAAAAAAACATTTTAAATGTTACTTTTAATGTGCATTGAGATTGTTATACTATCTGATTTCTGTTAATAATTGATATTTTCTGATGAATAATTCTTAGGAAACATTTTCAAAAATTGTATTGCTACTTGCAAATATTTAACTGAATAATTATATTGTTTGTTTTGTCATTGCATTAATTTATTTACAAGGTTTATTATATACAATGAGATATTAATTATTTGTTATTTATGAAAGAGCATTGTAAATCACACATTCTGCTCAATCTCAGTTCAAGGTATGTTCCTAATTTTTTGGATTGCTTTTATTACGGGGTCGGGTGAGAAATTTTTCTAGATGCACTTAACATTAAAATGTTACAACATAGTAATGCACTATAGCAGCACTCTTGGAATATGCTGCTATTGTGTATGTAGCTTGTTAATTGTTTACTGCATTTTGTTTTTGCCCACCCCAGGAATATTTACTTACTCAGGGCTAGATATTCAAAACTTTGCCCTGGGGCTAAATTTGTACTGCTCAGTGGGCAAACTTAGCCCGGAGCACAAAGCAAGCCATATTTAAAAGGATAGCCTGGGCAAACAGCTTCTGAATATAGCATGGGAATGAGGCCAGGCAAACTGGGCTGGGAGTGCAGGGCAAACTTAGCCCTGGAATAAGACAGCTCTGAATATGGCAACCAGGAAGTGCAAACCACAACAGCAACACAGTGCACAGCGATGTGAAGGTAGGTAGAGGTGAACTATGTGGCCAATGTGTGTGCCAGCAAATGCGTGGATCCAGTACATCTGCAGGCAGCAGCATATGTGAAAGTACAGTGTGCAAAACTGTAAAATGTTCCCTGAACTGTTTACGCAGCACTAACATGTTTGTGTGGGTTTAGTGCAGGGCTAAACCGTTAGCCTGGTGCAAACACATTTGCCTGGTGCTAAACTTTGCCATATTCAAAAGTGACATGCCAATGAGCCTACTTAGGTAGTCTGTGGGCAAACATCCAGGTTAGTATCTCATTATGCCCTGATCTGCATGCAGTTCGCACCGGGCTAACTGTTTAGCCCTGCGCTAAACCCGTGCAAATGTGTTAGCGCTGTGCAAACAGCTTGGGGAATATTATACAGTTCTGAACACTACTTTCACATGCGCTGCTGCCTGCAGCTATACTGGGACAACACAGCATAGGCGCAGATGGTGGTGATGCTGCATGCAACTGTCACACTGTAGGTCATGCTACAGTGCACAGCAGACACTACAGTAGCAAGGGGGCCAGTAGTGTGTGGACACAGCAATGCCTATGGTGTGTAGGGCAGTGATGATGACTGCACTATACACAGTGAGAGGCCCAACCTGCAGGTGTTTACTGACAGTGGACATTACTGTTACACTGTTGTGTGACCCACAGATGCTGCACCTCTGGCATGGGATGCTCACAGTAACATATACATGTCTGGCTTTGTGTGCTGTGGCAGTTGTACAGCTGTGTAGTATGTGGCCGGGAGGCATATATCATCCGAAAGGCACACTGATGTTGGGGTATTCCCAATACTGGCCCATGTGCACTGCATGATGTGTCCAGCCTTGTGGCCACACCTGGTCTGTGGCACAGCCTGGCTACCCATACACTCACCCCTCAACATTCTCCATGCCCACAGTGCTGCATATGTGTGCTGGCATCTGTTGGTGTCCACAGAAGTGTGGTCCACAGGTGTGTGCTGTATGGCCACACTGTCATGCTGTCCACTGGCAGCAGGGTCACCACTTTCTGCCTGGCATGGCTGGGACTGGTGGCAGATGATGGCATCATTGTGATGCCATCAGTTAACAGCATGCTTCCTCTATGTTTGGCTTTGTCTATGTGTCATATTTATTTGTTAGGGTCATGCAAAACCCAAGCAAACACCACGCAAAGCCATAGTGTCATGCAAAGCTGATTGCCCAGGGTTAATACAAGCTTTTCCTGGGCAGTAATGTGCACCACACTAAGTGTCACACTAAGTTGCTCAATACCACTTTGCACGGTGCTAGTCGCTGAATATAGCATTACGCCTGTATTCATGTCAGTTTGCCCCTTGCATACATTATGATTTTGCCCAGTACTAATGCAGTTTGCCCGTGCTATTTGGCCTTTTGAATATAGCTGACCCACACTAATCCCACACTAAATCTGTGCAAATGGTTTTTGCCTGGCGCAAAGTTTTGAATATCTGGCCCTCAGTCTCATATAATTTTTGAAAACTTAATATATATGTCTGTGACATATTTCACAGTGATGTTATGAGAATGAGTGAGTTGTCCAATTTGGCCTTCTTTACAACACAATTTCATGCAATTATTAATATATATTTTGTTTAAACTTATTTCTCTGTGTCTGTTTTGCTTCTCATTTACTGTATAGGATTCATATGTTGTTCAGTTTTTCAGTGAAGCAGAAATGAATATAATGAAATGGTGCTACACAAACATGTGTAAGAGGTATGGCTATATATGTAAAACAAAGGTTTGAATACTTGTTACCAGTAATGTATGGTACATTTTAGGATGTATTTCAGTGCAAGGTGCAGAGGGCCCAGGCTCCCAATTTTATAATTAATACTTAAAATGCAGTGTACATATTTACATCATTACAATGCCTCCAAAAGGAAGGAAATTCTTTGCAAAAAAAAATAAACTCTGTTAATGCAACAGTTAGACTTGCTTCCACAGTGACAAAAGTGAGGAAATTTGACATTAGGGTTTTCAACCCTAACTCCGAATTCTCCACCGCCCCGCCCCCCCACACACACACACAACACACATACATGCAGTGGATGGTACAAGGCAACACAAGCAATCAGAAACAGACACCATAAGGTAACAGAAGGAACATACAACTCTGTAAACATACCACAAAAGGCATCCATCATCATGCTTCAGCAACTGTATCACTTCTGCTGCCACCCCAGTGTTTTGGAGGGTACACCCACATGATGTGCAAACAAGTGGGCAGCTGTTAAGAAGGCTATGTAGAACATTTTAGATGAAAGTTCTTTAATATAGGATGGTTATGACTATTTCATACTATTTTGCTACACCTGGTCATAATTTAATGAGTTGAATTATAGGGGCCACACACAGATAGATAGCTATTTCTGTGGAGGGATATGAATGCAGGGTCTAAAGCAACCTACAGTGTGGCTGTGACTTACACATACTGTTCTTCTGTGTGGGTGGAGGTATGGAAGCACAGGATGTAAAGCATCATGAGGTTCTATTGTTAGGTATATACACTCTTCTACTATCTGCATGTAGGGATGTGACTGTACGATGAATAACACCGCACTCCAAACCTGATCTATGCAGAATTTTGTAGTATCTAGAGGGAGGTATGGTGTTCCCAACATTGCATGAAGACACTGTTCTATTATCTCAATGTGGGGCTGGGAGTGCATTGTCTTTTGGACCATGCACTCCCATCCATATATTGACATAGTATGTCAGAATCCATAGAACACACTGTTCATATGTTACTGTGGCACCCTGCCCTCCTAGTCTTACTGTACCTCAAGTTAGTGCAACACTATCCATATGTCACACTGAAAACACAGGATCCTTTGGACTGTGCACTACCATACCTCTATTGAAATAGTACAATACAGTCCATGTTTCATGCTATCCATATGTTGCACTGTTCTAATTGTGACATATAGGTAGCATGGCTTATGTATTGTGTTGTAGTATGATGATGGTGTAATGAGACTGCAGGATACGAAGCACCCTGTACTCTCACTGTGACATATGGATAGTGTGACATATACATTGTGTTGTACTTATATCTTGATGGAGGGATGGGAGTGCTGTATCTGAACAACCATGATGTCACACAGTAACATATGGACAGAGTGACACATAGATAGTGTTCTACTATGCTGATGCAGGGATGGGAGGTCTGGGTCCATAGGACCCTGCATTACAACTGTGACATATGGATAGTGTTGTTTTATGTCAATGGAGGGATGGAAAAACAGTGTCCAACTCATCATGCAGTCCTACCATGACTTAGGGGTACTGTTTTACTATCTGCATGGAAGTATACAGTTCATGCAGTGGCCATCTTACATGGTTGCACAGCATGTGCTTGTACTCTCCAAGACCATGGGATGACAGCAGAAGAGATACAGTTGCCGAATCATGATGATGGATGCCTCTTGTGGTATGTTTACAGAGTTGTATGTTCTTTCGGTTCCATGTCACAATAGTGAATGCAAAACAGCATCACTATTATGGAGAGTGTATATCGCCGAAAAGCAAATCAGCGATATACACTTTAAGGCAACCCAACTTCTGGATTTACAAAAAAAGTGTTTTTGTGGGGCAGGCTGTGCCCCACACCCCTTCATGAGGGCTTTATCCTGCACCCCCAGAATTAGGGAATCTCAACTCCAGGGGGGTGCATGTTGGGGAGGGGGGCAAAATTCAGATCTAGGAAAAAATTAAGTACTGCAGCTCACAGCTGTGGCAAAATACAACCTGTACCCATTCCTGAACCCAGTACCTGCTCTGCCAGATCTAGCCTCCCACATCACCACGCCACATGGCTAGCTCAGCAGCAGCAGTTACTCAAGTCCCTGAAAACCCCTTCCCTGTCCCTCCCCTTCCCATCGCTATTCCCCCTTCCATTTGCCCTTCCCCATATTCGCTGTCCCATAACCTCGCTATTCTGCAGAGTAGCCCACCATAAAAGCACCCAAAAATGAATCACTGTATTTCTAGTCACTCATTTTGGGTAGCTCTTATGATGTGCTACCGTTCTTTCTGTTACCTTATGGTGTCTGTTTCTGATTGGTTCTGTTGTCCTGTACCGTCCACTGCTTGTATGTGTGTTGTGTGTGTGATATATATATATATGTATACATATATATATAGATAGATATAGATATGGGATGTGACATGGCCTGACTGAAGATATCATATTTATCTTCACTCGTGGCCAGTGGCATCAAGATATCTCACTCGTGGTCATGTTCTGTTTCTATAACATATGTTTGGTAATTCGTTCAACAACCCCCCATTTTCCCTCCCCTCATCACAATCACCCACATAGAGGTTTTTGCCCCCTGCTGACTTACTCATGGCACCCCAACAGAACTGCCATATCCTCCGCCCAACACAACACACAGCATTTGTGACTTAAATACTTCTTGGTCCTGTCATTTTCACACTGTTCTACAAGCAAGCATGTTCCCCTTTTTGTGCCTTAATGTAGCGTGACCGAGCGCTGCCTATAGCAGTCAATAAAGTGTTGCTATAGATTTAAAATAAAGTACTTTCTGTTGAAAAAAGTAACAAAACAGTGTTTTTTTCTGTTAGCATTCCTTAGTTTTGTGTATCTGCTTGATTCTGCCATTTACAGATTGTTGTATCACTACTTTCACTTTTTATTGTCTCATGTAGCATGACTGAGCAGTATGAAGACTGGCACTTGAGACACTGCCAGATCTTTACACTAAGGCAGTTTGTGTCAGTAACCTTAGAACACTATGCATATTTGCACATTTTAACTTTCCAGCTTGAAAAGAAGGTCCCAACTGTACTGTCAGGATAGAGAGTGAGTCGGAGGCTTCAGAACAGGACAAGGGAGCATCACTATAGCAACACACACTCACATTCCCTTCTCCTGTTCCAAAGCCGCCGACTCACTTTCTATCCTGACTGTACAGTCAGGAGCTTCTTTTCAAGCTGGAAAGTTAAAGTGTGTAAATATGCAGTTTTCTAAGGCTACTGACACAAACTGCCTTACTGTAAAGGTCTGGCAGCATCTCAAGTGTCAGTTTTCATACCACTCAGTCACGCTACTTTTCCAGAGGAAAGTGAAGTACTGTAACTACAACTATGAAATTGCAGAGTGGCAGGATCAACCAGATAAGTTTTAAAATAAGTACATATTAAAACATAATGTCATGATTAACCAGATGGCAAAGAAGTGTGTGTAAGGGGGTACAGGTCCCAGACAGCCAAGCATGACAGAAAGTGAAATGACTTTCACTTTCTTTTGAATGATATATAGGAAAAAGAGATATCACCATGACGTATAGGAACATGGAGATATCAGTGACATATCCACTGCCTACCTCAGATATTACTTTTTGTCCCTGCATTTTCCCCAAACATATGTTGTATGTATGTATATATATATTATGTGTATATATATATATATATATATATTATTGCAAAAAACTGTGTTAAATGCATCATTTAGGGTTAATCCAACCCTAACACCCCATTCCCCACACTGCACAGACCCACAGGAGGGAGGGTTCTGTCTTGGGGCCGTCAACCCTAATGCTCACCTCATTCCATTAGAAAATAAGGTGACATAGGTACAGCAAAGGAGAATAAGGTGAGCATTAGGGTTGACAGCCCTAAGACAGACCCCCCGACTGTGGGTCTGTGCAGGGTGGGGAATGGGGTGTTAGGGTTGGAAACCCTAATGATACATTCCCTACTTTTGTTGGATTAACACTAACTGATGCATTAACAAAGTTTTTTGCAATTTATTTCCTTACTTTTTGAGATAATGTAATCGTATCCTTATTTGCCTGTGGGATCCTTCCATAGATGTGTATATGTATCTAGCTGTAGAAGCACAGGCCCTTTGGCCCTAGTGCTTCCAGTTATAGGACAACAGTCACCAAATTGTCACCCCTCCTCATGTACCCAGTGCAGAAAATTGTTCAATCCCCATCAAATGTAACTCCACCAAGTGCAACACCAATCCATACCACAGGTGCAAAAATGCATTTTGGACAGGATTTGAAATATTACAGCTGTCACATACATGAGGTGGCATAATAAGAAGGCTATGTTCAAAATGTAGGCTCAAAATATTTAACATTTCCAAAGTTATGAGCATCCATAGAAAAGGTGCAAGAAATAGTCATGACTGTGCTATTTTTAACACTTCTGACCCCAGATTTTCAACATAGCCTTCTTATGACCTCACTGCATGTACACAGTACAGAAAATCTTCAAATTCATGCCAAAACATAATTCTGCACAAATGCAATGCCATTCTGTACCACAGGTGCGAAAGTACATTTTTGCCAGGATTTGAAAAATGACAGCTGTGACATATATGAGGTGGGGTAATAAGAAGGCTATGTTGGAAATATAGGGTGAAAATATTGAAAATGTCTAAAGTTACGAGCGTGCATAGAGATATTGCAAGGAATAGTCAAACCGCAGTCACTTTTTTAAATTGTGACTCCAAATTTTCAACAGAGAATTCTTATGACCCCCACCTCATGAACAATATGACTATAATTAAACTAATCCCACCAGAAAGGTGATTTTGCTAGCCAACTGCAAAATCACCTTTCCAATGGGAGTCACCTACAGACAGTCATTTTGTTCATCAGGGGGTCCCCAAAAGTCCATGTTGAAAACTTGGGGTCAAAATCTCAAAAAACATCTGAGTCATGCGTAAAAGTTGAAATCCCCATTGAAATACAGTACATTGAAGTGCATTTACCTTAGGTCCTCATATTGCAGTCTCTGGTTGCAGCAGCAAGACATATCTTCAATACAGAGAGCAGAGCTCAAACCTGGGACCTCTGCAGGTAAGTGAGGGTCTGAGGGGGTGTCAAGGGGGTGTGGCGAGGTGGGTGCACAGTGGGTGGTTGGGTGGAGGGTGCAGGAGTGATTGGCAATGGACCTTTTTTTTACAGGTAAAAAATAATAATAAAAGCCATCGAAGGAAGGTTTTCTTAATTTCAGGGCAAAAAAAGGGACATGGGAGGGTGGCAGGATATGAGTAACCACAAATACAGAATTCAGGGGCATCAGAGGGTAGGGTCACCAATAGACACCAGGAATAATGTCAGGATGCTTGTGGACCCCCTAAAAGCACAAAGGGGGTCCGAGATTATAAACAATAATAGAACATACATATCTATATAGGGAAAAACTTAAAAAAATGTGTATTGAGGATGGATGGGTGCCACTAGACACCAAGGATAAACGTTGGCTACCAAAGGATCTTTTTGCTGACCAGATGGTTATCTTTTTCAGGACCACATGGCTGTCAGTCCATTTTCCCAACCAGATGGCCATCACATTTAATCCTTTTTCTCCATATGAATTCCTTTTTTTGCCATCCTTTTCCATCATGGTGAAAAAGGAAATTAGCTGGTGAAAAAGGATTTCCCCTTTTCATGATCAAATGGCCAATGCTGGTAATCCTTTTTTACCAGAGCAATTCCTTTTTCACCATCCTTTTTCATCATGGCAAAAAAGGAAATTGGTATAAATTGTCTATATCTCTTTTCCCCCCTCTCCCCTTCCCCCATTTTCAAATCCATCACCCGCTCACCTTTCTATTTCCGTATCCCTCTCCTCCCCTTCCCTCCTGTTCATCTGCCTCTCTTTCCACTTCCCTGCTCCCTTCTCTCCCCTTCCTTTCTGGATGGTCCTGTCCCTCTTGCAGGGTTCTCAGCAATCATAAGGGGTTAGATCTTGGCTGTCCCTCTCTCTCCCCCCCTTCCATCCCCCACCTTCTACCCCTCACCTGTCCACTTCCCCATTTGTCTTATAAATGGTTTTGCTTACCCTGGCTGGTTTGTCTGGGTTATTTATGCTCTGTAATTGTACTACACTGTTTTGTTTTAGTAAATGTACTTGTATTGCTCTGTTACTGCTATGTGTTTGCCTGTTCTCCCAATTCTTGCACCCACCCACCGAGGACGCTTCTTGAAATGAGTTGTTTACAGCTCTTGTTGTCTTTCCTGGTGAAACGTTTTCCAAACAAACAAATAAACAAAACAAAAGGGGTAATTCTTTTTCATCAGTTGATTTCCTTTTTTGCCATGAAGAAAAAGATTTGGCGAAAAAAGGAAGTTAGCTAGTGGCAAAAAAGGAATTAAATAGTTAAAACAAATTCTACAGACATACAAATGAAGAAAACCACACAGAACAGCTCATCAACTCCCAATGAGCAAGATACATACTTAGATGTCTGAAACAGACATCCCTGGGCACAGTTATGACAGTTTTTTTTTTCAAGCAAAAACAAAAAACAAGATGGTGGCTCATGAAAAAGGATTTTTTTTCTGGTGAACAAGGATCTGCCCCTCGATAAAAAGTATCCTTGTTCATCAGAGCAAAATCTTTTTTCATTCCAGGAATTTATCCTGGAAAGTAAAAGTCCCATTGAAAATAATGGGACATTACAAATGCAATAACTTTGGAATGGATTAATATTTTGTTCACCAAATAAACATGGGGTAGTTCTGTTACCCAAGCTCTTTCAGACCAAAACTGAACACCATCTCTGCACAGGGTAATGAGGACAAAATGCAAAAAAGTGGCCAATTTTAAGGTTTTTACACTATCAGAATCTCAGAATTTGCACATCCAACTAGAACAAAACTTAGCACATCAGGAGATCTACCCCAGGAGACTGTACAGGCAAATGTTTGTGCAAATCCATTGAACAGTTGCAAAGTTATTAACGTGCAAAATCTGAGATTTAACATAGACACCCCTGCTCAACCCTTAACTGTAGTGGTGCTACTAAGCCAATATAAGATATATATATATATATATATATATATATATATATATATGTATATAGATATATATATATATATATATATATACAATAGTGGTGAATGGTAAATGAGTGAGATAAAACAGTGTATCATCTACTGCAGTGTGATATTTTTATCCTCTGCTCTACTGTGATGATATCTGCCATTTACACACACAGGTCACAAAAGGTCATCACTCTAGGCAGCTTTCCACTCAACATGCAGGAAACACCTGTGCTGTTACCATAGACACAAATGCAAAACTAATTCAGAGGTGTCACTGCTGCCTACAGCTAACTCAGTGAGCATTTACAAAACACACCTACCCCCCACCAACTTCCAGCTCATTACTGTGACTGCAGCCAGAATTCTAAACAGCACAGCTTCACAGAACAGTCAAAACTACTGCCTGTGGCTAACTCAACTACTACTGAAACACACTCTCACTTGTTCCTCAAATTCTGATTCTCACCCATTACAATCACTGTGATACTTTGAACTTGACTGCAGCCAGAATCCTAAAGAGCACAGTTTCACAGAACACTCTGCACTCTGCCTGCAGCTAACTTGATTACCACTGAAAACAATATCAGCTGTGCTGATACTCTGCCTCTCAGCTCATTACAATTACTGTGATGCTCTTAGCTTCACTGCAGCCAGACTTCTAAACAATACAGCCTCACAAAATTATGTTTCTCACTCCTACTTAAAACTAACTCATTTAGCATTGCAAAACACACTCATGTGTCTCCCAGAGTTCATAACACTGCCAGTCCATTCAGAAAAGCTCACACACAAATGAGAGAACACATAAACAGGAACAGAACACAAGACAGCATAACACAACTTCTAAAACTCTTGGCCTTATTGTATATATCGAATACATGATGGGCAGATCATGTACTATGGCAAATATTGTCACTCCTGCATCGTGAGCCTGGATATCTCACTGCCTGCACTGGCACTCATGTGAGATATCCAGAGCTCAATGATGGTGGAGTGACAATATTTGCTATATCACACTCATGCCCCTCATGTATCCCCTATATATATATATATATATGTATATATATATGTATATATATATTGTAAGAAAAGGTCATGAATCACTAGTTAGGGTTGAAGCAATAAAAGTAGGGAAATGTGGCATTAGGGTTTACAATCCTAACACCCCACCCCCACCCTGCAGGCAGCAACAGGCGAGGAGTGTGTCTTGGGGTTCTCAACCCTAACACTCACCCCATTCCATGTTGAAGTAAGCTGAGATAGGTACAATATATGAGAATGGGGTGAGTGTTGAGGTTAAAATGAACAATGTTGCAAGCAAGTGTTGCAAAACTTCAAGGGATGCCCATAACTTTGCCATTTTTACATATTTTGACCCCAAAAATGGAGTTGACTTTCACAATGGTGTGCCGATGGTATATTGTGCAGTGGACAAGCTGGAGTGACACCCTGGATTCCTTGCACAACACTGAGAATCAAAGTGACATACAGCCTAAAGTTAATCATGCCAGGGAGCTCTAACACTGGGGAATTTTGAGGGACTAGCTGCTCCCTGTCAAGGAAAAGAAAGGTACACATGGTGTCATTTTCTTTTTTCCTTTCTCTTCCCTTTGCAATCTCTCTCTCTTTCTCTTTTTTAACCTCAGTGGCAGACATTTCAGCATTAAGGACAAAAACTAACCTAAGGAGGGGAGTGATTGGACAGGGAATAAAAGGAGGATCATGTTAATACTACATAGTTAAGTAACAGGGTCTGACAAGGACAGGGATGAAAAAGGAGTTAGTCTCTCTCCTTACCTAAGTGATTAGATAAGCAAGGAGTGAAGAATGATTCACCACTCAGTCCTGCTCCTTCCCACATCCCAATGATTGTTTACATTGCTGAGCTTCCTGGGGGAGGGATATACTGTAGGAACAAGTCTGTACTTTATAGGGGTTGCCAGAAGGGTTCATTGCCATTTAGAGTTGGGATCCTTATACATTATATACCTAATAATAAATAATAAATAACACAGCATCCAACTCATGATATGTGTGGCAGCAGACATAGACAGAGATATGATGTCTTTAACATAATGCAGAAATAGAAAGTCAAAGAAAGAGAAGAGATTTCTATGTGAGGCAGCTCCAATGATGCTGACACTAACAGCTGGACTATTGCTACCTGTATATTTAAAAGTGAAACGTTAGACATTTCCATTTGATTCATTATCTTCTGTTTGCCATTACATGTTTGTAGATTATCTGTGATGCAACTTTATTGAATACTGACATGTAGTTTGGAGATTCATTCAGTTTTTATCAATTGTTGTATTCAGTTTTTAAGCCCAAACTAAGGAACCGCCATCCGCTGAAAGAGTTGTCTGGCTAGTGATTGTCACCTGGTTTTAAACCTCACAGCCCCTGTTGATGCATACCACTATTGTCTCTCAAGAGCAGCATGGCACAAATTTTGACAGCTCATTCTGGCTCTCAGATCTGTGTATATTTCAGCAATGTTAGTATTGCCAGGCCTTTTGAATCAATCTGTTATTTTTTTGGTGATACATTTTTCATTCACATTTTCATGGTAAGCTATTGGGCATGATATTTCATTATTATTTATTAAATGATCTGATACTGACAGAGGTGATATTCTATAGAAATCACCTGTTGGAATTACAGTTGATTTCTCACTTCTTAAGTGTTATTTATCAAGAGGCTGCTTTAACAGTAATCTGTTTACTGTTAGCTGCTGCAGCATATGTGCTATTCCAAAGAGACCCAGCCTGAATGACAGATTAATTTTATATTTCTTTAGATGGTTTTGTCCCAGGAATGATCCTGTTATCATCACAGTTTCAATGCCTAGTATGTGGATGAAACATTACGTGTATATATATATATATATATATATATATATATATATATATATATATATAGATAGATATAGATATATATATCTATCTATCTATATATATATATATATATATATATATATATATATACAGTATATTATATATTGTCTGACTATGTGAGGTGGGCTGACGCTGAGGCGCTTACAGACCCACCCCCACAGTCCTTTGTGGTGAGATTTGGTCAGTGACGCTCAGAAAAAGGCTTGCTACTGCCTTTATTAATTGCTGCACCCTCCTCTGTCTCTCTCCAGCCTGCTTCCTTCAGCCCACAGCAACCAGCTGAGTGCCAGGGCTTCGCTCCACCAGCGGGCGGTCGCGGCACCTAGCCAAACTTGGGAATCACAAGGCTGGGAGGAACAGCAAGGGAGCAGTCAGGAAATGAGCAAAATTTTTGCCCACCCACTCTTCCCCCTTCCTGTGTGTTAATTTATAGGTATCTTCCCGAAATCTCTTCCCGCCCACAGCACTTTCTCTAAAACCAATAGACAGTCACACCAGCTTGCTGGACCCAACCAATCAGCAACTTCACCATTCAGATACACCTATCAATATCCCCCTCAGAATGGGGAGCTTGCTACTGATACTCCTGTCACTAACAGCCATAGGGTTCCACAATGAAGATGACCCTATTATACAATCTAAAGTGGTCAACCTGCCTAGTTTCTCTGGAACATCCCCGTGGCTGACACCCATACCCTCAAATATGTCTTGCCATTGCTGCATCGACTACAGTGGTACAATCACCATAAAGTTACACATATCACCACATATATGTCTCAGACAAGGCTCCAGTACTGGGTATATAGATCCCCACTAAGCCTAGTCATCAAACTGCTAATTGGTATCCCGACACACTACCTTAAATCCACAGGGAGCACCCAAAACAAAGAGTGGCAACGGAATAAAAAAAGGAGGACCAAAGACAGCCCCCTCTCCCTATCACTGGCAGCCCTTATGAAATTACTGATCTTCCTATTGCTCTGTATTGGTAATGTAGAAATCAGCTCTGGACCTCTTGAAAGCATCACCTCTCCCTCAGACCTATCCTCAATTAAAGGCCTCAGTTTCCTGCATATTAATGTATGCAGTCTGTTGAAAAAATTTACATTGCTACAATCCTGGGTTGCCCATACCTTGCCAGACTTTCTTGTGATAACTGAGACATGGCACAAGACCACCACAATGGACAGGGAAGTTAACCTATCTAACTATCAGCTATTCAGAGCTGATCGCCAAACAAGGGGAGGCAGAGTAGCCATATATATAAAAGCTGGTTTAGTTGTATCCTGTACTGCTGCAACATCTATGCCCAAGGAATTAGAGTGTCTATCTCTAAAAGTCTCTCTCTCCCCAATACAGCAACTTTCCATTTAATTGGATGCTACAGACCCCCCTTCTGCTGAACACAAGCTCTTATCCCACCTGGGAAACCTGGTCAAGTCCTGTACTGAAGAAGTCATTATCATAGGGGACCTGAATTTCAACTGGCTCACCCAGGCAGCTACACCTCTGGTATCATTCTGTGACACCTATGGGCTCACACAGTTAATTAATGAACCAAGACTAAATGCAAGGAATAGTAGTAACAGTACTCTACTTGACATCATACTAGTGAGTAAACTACATCTATTCACACATGCTGGAGTGCTTCTATGCGACATAAGTGACCACTGCCCCATCGCAGGGGTAAGATCCAACAGCATTAAAACAGATCCTTCAAAATTCCTCATGAGGAGATCCAAGAAAAACATCAATATTGAAGGATATCTGCATGATCTAGCCTACTCTCCACACTGGCAAAAGTTCTGTCTTGCACATTCTGTAGAAAAAGCTCAGCAGGTGCTAAATAGCATTATATTAAATGCCCTTAACACCCATGCCACAATCTCTAGTATCCGAATAAAAAACAAATCCTGTCGCTGGTTTTCAGCTGACCTCAAAGCTGCACTGCTGGAGAGAGATAAACTTTGGAAAGAGCAAGAAAAACTAAGAATATCATGGACTGGATGATCTTTAGGAAAGCCAGGAATAAATGCACTAGGAAAGTTAGGGATGCAAAGGCTCACTACCTGGCCCAGCTCGACTCCTCCTACCATAATACTGCTAGATTTTGGGGCACCATCAAGGGTATGATGGACCAGGATGTTAACAACCCCCTTCCAACCCATTTACACAGTAACTATGGCCCCATTACTGGCACATTGGAAATCCTGGATGCATTCAACAACCACTTCACAACAGCTGGCCTTGCCTTTGACTCCTCCCAGCTAACCTATTAAGGGATCATTTAAGCTCCCACTATACTGGTGAACAAAGAGTTGACTCCTCCTTTAGCTTCAAACCTATACTGTTGAAACAAGTTGAGGATCTATTATGGCATCTAGATACCAAAAAGTGCAGGAGCAGATCTTCTAGACCCATTCTTTCTAAAGATTGCATGTCATGTGCTTGCAGTCCCCTAACTCACCTCTTTAACCTTTCCCTAAACTCTGGCTCTATTCTCACGGTGTGGAAGACAGCTCATGGTCCCCTTCTAAAATCAGGGATCTTATGGATCTTAATAACTACAGGCCCATTTACATCCTACCTGTGTTATCCAAGATGCTGGAGAAATTAGTGAGTATTCAGTTAAGGGAATATCTGTACAATGCTAATCTATTAAATCCAGCTCAATCTGGATTCAGGGCCAAACATAGCACTATCACTGCATTAGCCAAGGTCACCAATGATTGGCAAACTGAACTGGATAAAAGAACAATGTCTGTGCAGTATTCCTGGACCTGAGCAAAGCATTGACACTGTGGACCATGAACTGCTACTCTCATCCCTACACTCCATTGGCCTAGATCCATCCTCCCTTAAGTGGTTCAGATGCTACCTCTCCGGTAGATCACAGCAGGTAAAAGCTGAAGGTGACCTCTCCCATTAAGATCACTGTCAAGAGGAGTCCCCAAGGCTCTATTCTGGGTCCTATCCTTTTGCCATTTATATAAATAAAATTGATTCAACCCTTACCAAGTACTCAGTACATCTCTTTGCTGATGACACTGTACTGTATGTCAGCAACCTTCACCCTAAAGTTACTCATGAAATCCTACAAGCAGAATTCTCCCTGTTACAACATCAGCTTCTCGAGAAAAAGCTTCTGCTAAATGCAAAGAAACCAAGCAATGATGTTCACAACCCAAAACTCCACCAACACATCCTCTTCAATCAGCCTCCCCCAGATATGCACTATACTTGGAGAAAATCTGAGTATGTTGAAAATTTCAAATACCTAGGTGTGTGGATTGACAACAGACTTGACTTTACTCAGCATCTAGAACAACTGCTGAAAAAACTTTGCCTAAGGCTTGGCCTCCTCTACAGATTAAAACCCTTCCTTAATAGAGATTCAAAGATGAGATTAGTCCAGGCCATCTTTCTATCAGTCATTGACTATGCAGACTTCCTCTATAGTCACTGCTCCACTCCCTACCTTCAAAAGTTGGATACCTTATACCATAGAGCAATAAGGTTCATTACAGACCTGCCATATAATACTCACCATTGTTCTCTCTATGATTCAGTTGGATGGGTTTCCTTCATGTCAGGAGGAGCAGAAATGCAGCTCTATGGATCTACAGAGCTTTATCAAAAAAACTCCCAAGCTATATCTTGGACTGCTTCAACCTGACCACTCCCAGCTCCTATGCCCTAAGAAGCAACAATATCATCCTGCTCAAATTGCCCAAAGTCAACACCAGAATAGGGAGGGCAGCAATCAGCTACTCTCTAGCCATAGCATGGAACACCCTACACAAATCCCTAAAACTGTCCATTATCATTCTATTTATATCCTTCAAGCAGCACTGTACAGCCTTCTTCACAGAGAAATGCAGCTGCTACCGCTAGAGATAGAATAGTCATCCCACAAAACCTTATTCCAATCACATATGGCATATTCCTTCCAGCCAGACACCGCCAGTATATGGCACCCAATATTCCCTTCACCATCCTTGTACTCATTATGTGAGTGACTGTCATGGCCCTCATTGTGATATATATGTATTGTACATATTGTAGATGTTAGTTTAACATTCTCTTGCCAAGCTTTAACATGTAATTCTCTGTATATTATTGTGTTATAAATAACATGTTCTTGTTTCTGTATGTATAACTGTCTCATAAGTATGTGATGTAATTGCTGTGCACCAATTCGAACCTTGACCTTATCAGGTCCATCTTGTAAATGAGCCTTGCTCAATGATGATCGCCTGAATAAATAAAGATTTGATTGATTGATTGATTGATATATATATATATATATCTAGACAGATAGATAGATATATATAGCAACTGGATGTGCTGTGCAGTTGTGTCATTTTTGCCTCACACTTTGGAAATGAAATTTAAATTTTTCATCATGAAAAAGGATCCTTTTTTTGTGACTCATAAAACAAAAAAGAATCTTTTTTCATATCACAAGTCACGAAAAATAATTTACAATGTTAAAAAAAATTCATGAGTATTTCTGCAACAGATTAGTACAGAATCCATCTGAGGGGGTCCCGATAAGCATGTTACATGTGTTGGTTTTTACTAAAGGCATACTTTTTTGAATGATTTGATTTTGTTTCCCTCACTAACTGTAAAACAAAATGGCAACTGTATGAAAAGAGATATTCCTTTTGTGACACAGGATCACTCATTTGTGAAAAAGGATTACCCATTTGTGACAAAGAATCCTTTTTTGAGTGGGACATCTAATTGCTCCATTTGAAAATAATGGGACATTTTAAAATGTAATAACTTTGGAACAGATTAATATTTTTTCACCATATCTTCAAAAGGCACATCTGTCACCCAACACCTTTCTACCTTAAAAATTTCAGACCAAACTCAAAAGTCATTTTTGTGCATCATTGAGACAATTAATTTTACAAAGAAATGGTAATTTTTAAATTTTGTGACACTCTGTATCTCTGCACTCACACATTTGACTGAAATAACATTTGTCACATCAAGAGATCCTTGGTCCCTGATGGGCATAAAAAATGTCATGCAAATCACTTGTATGGTTGCAAAGTTATGAAAGTGCAAAACTTTGAGTTTAACTTATACGTGGCTGTTGGCATGACCCCACCACTATTATTTTAATCAATCTATCTATCTATCTATCTATCTATCTATCTATCTATCTATCTATCTATCTATCTATCTATCTATCAATCTATGTATCTTCTTTGCAAAAAACTTTGTTAATGCACTAGTTAGGGTTCCAGTGTCAAAAGTGCCTTAACCCTTACCCTCACCCCATTCCGTGAGTAAATAAGCTGAGATGGGTACAGCATATGAGAATGGAGTGAGCATTAGTGTTGACAACCCCAAGGCACACTCCACACCTGTTGTTGACTGTAGGATGTGGACGGGGTGTTAGGGTTGGAAATCCTGACACGACATTTCCCTACTTTTGACACTGGAGCCCTAGCTAGTGCATTAATGATGTTTTTTTTACAAAAAATGTCCTTACTTTTTAAAGTAGTATAATCATATCCTTATTTAACAATGGGCAATTATTTAGATATTATAATCAAATCCTTATTTCTCTCCAGGCTCTTTCCTCACACCAGTCCATAACAGTATCTGTATTTCAGTATGGGAGCACAGGGCCTTAAAACCATTTATTCAGTGTGAAGTGACAAAAACAACAACTCTATACTTTTTTTTGCAAATGGCAAAACAAGATCCTGTTTTGAGCTTTCTTTTTTTGCAATTTGTGAAAGAAAAATTATTTTTTTGCAAATTATGAAGCAGAATCCTGTTGTGCGTTCCTTTTTTGCAATTTGCAAAAAAGAAAAAAAATCCTTTTTTGTTTTGGCTAAATTTGTGAAAAAGGATTTTGGCATGTTAAAAAGCACTTTTCCATGTGATTTATGAAAAACTAACACCAGAATCCAATAGAATGGGTCCCAATTAGCAGACCACATGTATTGTTTACTTCAAAAAATATTTATTTTATTGAATTTTGTTGACCAGGTAGGCCCACTGAGACTAGAAATCACTTTTTCAGGGGTGACCCGATGGAGGGGGATACAGATGGCAAGTAACTGAAACTGAATCAGATAAAGCTGTTGGTGGTCTTTCTGTTTTCTAACTTTGCCTCACTAAGAAAAAACAATATGGCAGCAGCACAAAAAAAGATTCCCCATTTGTGACAAAGGATTACTCATTTCTGACACAAGATTGCCCATTTGTGACACAGAATCCTGTTTCAAAGCTCAGATCTAACCTTTCCCATTGAAAATAATGGGAAATGTTTAAATTTAATAACTTTTGAATGGATTAATATTTTTTTCACCAAATCTTCAAAAAGCATATCTGTGACCAAAGACTTTTCTACCCTAAAAACTTCAGACTAAAATCCCAAAGCCATTTTCATGTAGCAGTGTGACAAAGAATTTTACAAATGTAATGTCCACATTTTTTGACACTCCACATCTCCATGCACACACATCCAACCAGAACGATACTTGGCACATCAGGAGATCTTTGCTCCCCGATGGTGCATGCAAATGTTCATGCAAATTGGTTAAACAATTGCAAACTTATTAAAGTGCAGAGTTTCGAGTTCAACATAGAAGTGAAGGTTGAATCCTAACTATAGGGCCGTGACCATGCTCCTGTAATAACACTCCATATGTCTGCACCCACAAATCTAACTGGAATGAAACTTGGCACATCAAGCGATATTTTGTCCCTGACAGAGCATGAAACATTTCATGCAAATCGGTTGAATGGTTGTGAAGTTATTAAAGTGCAAAAAGCATGAACAAAGATTCCACATTTGTAACACTGGATTACCAATTTGTGACAGAGGGTTGACAATTTGTAACATAGAATCCTGTTTTAAGTCTCACATCTAACTTTTCCCATTGAAAATAATGGGACATTTTAAAATTGAATAACTTTTTTTGAAATAGCAGTTTTTATTGATTATTTCATAAAGCATACAACAACAGACAAAAACACACCTGCACAGTATATACAACATTATATCGCTATAGCAACATAATAATTAATGCCTGACATCTTTTCTCCATATCTTCACATCATATCTGTGACCCAAGACTTTTCTACTCTAAAATATTCAGACCAAAATCCCAAGCTGTTTTTGAGCAGCAGTGTAACAAAGAATTTTACAAAAAAAATTGCATTTTCACATTTTTCATGCTCCGTATCTCCACACCCACACATCAGACCAGAACAAAACTTGGCACATGAAGAGATCCTTGCTCTTTGATATTGCATGACAATTTTCATGCAAATCTGTTGATATTAATGAGCAATGGTTTGAGTTTAACATAGAAGTGAAGTTTAGGGTTCAAAGGTTACTTCTATGTTAAACTCAAAACGTTGCACTTTAATAACGTCACAACCATACAAGCGATTTGCATAAAATAATGCATGCATCATTGGGGACAGTAGATCTATTGATGTGGGAAGTTTTTTACCAGTTGGCTATATGGGTGTGGATGTTCATACTTTAAAAAAATGTGAAAATTACCATGTTTTGTCAAATTCTCTGTCACAGTGCCGCCCAAACATGGCTTGGGATTTTGGTCTGATATTTTTAGTGTAGAATGGTCTTGGGACTCATATGTGCCTTTTGAAGGTTTGGTGCAAAAATATTAATCTGATCCAAAGTTATTCAATTTTAAAATTTCCCTTTATTTTGAATGGGAGCAGTTAGATGTCCCTCTCAAAAAAGATCCTTCATCACAAATGAGTAATCCTTTTTGGTGTAGCCCCCATTTTGTCTTACAGTTAGTGAGGAAAACAAAATGTAATAACTCAAAAAATAATGTCTTTTTTTGAAACCAGCACATACAGCTTGCTTATTGGAAGACTTTCAGCTGCATTCTACAGTTAACTGGTGGACTAATGACTTTCAATGGTTTTGTTCCACATAATAAATCTTTTTTCATGACTTTTAATATGAAAAAGATTCCTTTTCATACCACAAGTCACAAAAAAGGATAAATTTTCATGGTGGGAAAATCATTTTCCCAGTGTCTACTAGCACCCCATCCTCCGATCACCATCCACTTTGTGCCTTCTATCTTCCCTAGTATCTAGTGATACCCTCACCTTCTGATCGCTATCCCACTTTCAGTATTTATTTATTTTGTTTATGACTTGGATTACAATCTTTGAGCTAGCAACTTGTTTACAAAGGTTCCATATCAGTTAACAAAGGTTACACAGGTATACATTAGTTACATTGGCTGCAATGTTCAGCAATGCGTGACAAGTAAAAACCAGTAGTTAAGACAGATCATATACCAGCAGCAATAGGTGCTGCCCAGTTAGACATTGTCAAGATAAGAAGAATCAGTAGAAGAATCAGCATTTATATTGTGCTTTTCATACACAGCGTATCCCAAAGCACTTTACAAGCAATGCTGGACTGGTAGTGAAGTGATTGAATGTGTAGCGGCAGCCATATCACACATCAACACCCACACACAAACTAGACAATTCCATGAACAGGTTTATGGGAAGGGGAATGTTGGCCAGGACACTGAGAATGGCCCCTGCTCTTTGCGAAGAGTGCCCCGGGTTCTATTACCTCCTCCTGGACACTATCTAGGACAACACCAGCATGGATAGAAGGAACCTTGGTTTAACTTCTCATCTGAAGGATGGCACACCCCAGCAGTACAGCACCTCCTTAATACTGCACTTGGGTGCCAGCATTTTAAGGTGCAAGTCCAATCCCATTGTTGGACAAGAACCCACAACCTGCTGGTTCAGAGGCAGATGTGCTACCAACCGAACCACACTGACACACATCAGCACAGAGTGCCAAGGTAAATACATAGGAAAAGAGAAATTGCAGCCCTGTAGGCATTGTCAAGAGAGCACAGTTTGCCAAGGTACATGCTGAGGAAGACAGAGAGATAGTAGCACAATTGAGGTGACCACTGTCAGACCATTGTCAGAGTGTGGGATCGGTGATGTGTGCAAGATCAGGGATCATCTGTAGCAATTACAGTTGTTTATATTAGGCATGTGGTGTTGAAATTCCTTCTTGAAGGTGACAATTTTGCTGATGCTAGCTATGGTGTTAGGGAGCTTGTTTAAAGCTGCACTGTCAGAGTTAGTCGCTGTATTTTTAATGGCATTGTGTCTTGTAACAAGTCTCCTTTGCAGAATGTGCTTCCCATGGCTTACCTTTATCCCTTTTTGTTCCATTTGTTTTGTTTCTAAATTTCATTGTTTATCCCTTTTTTGTTATCCCTCTCAGTCCGACACTATACCTCCGTTCTGTTGTCCCAGTCTACATGTCCATACGTCATACTCTCACATAATGAGTGTGTAGCCCCAGGCACCTAAAGTCATTTCTCAACTGTGCTCGAGCATCTCCATCTCTTAGCTGTGCTGGTGTGGAAGCAGTCCCAATTCTCCTTTAGTTCCTGCTCAGGTGCTCTGAGAGGTGAGTTCCTATCGATACAAAGCTTCTCACTGCTGATAGTCTAAACCTTTTTCTGTTGTTACCACCCTAACATCCTTCTTATTGCTAAATTAGTAACCTAATATGATGTACTTTTGTGTTTATTTTTTATAACGTTTTAGCTTTGGTCTGTCTATTGCATCTACCAATTAATCCCAGTGAGACAATACAGTTTCTCACTAGTTCATGTGTTCAGATTCCGGTTTACGTTGGACAGTGTAATAAAAAGAATAAGGCAATAAACTTATTCTAGTTGACAGAGCCTTTTACAGAATGACAGACTGGACCTATGTTCTTAACGTATGCGAATCAAAACCGCGCTGCTCGATTCAGTTCAAACTGTATATACTGTACATATGTGTTTTATTGTTGGAGCTGTTTTTTGTAGTGCCATCTAGTTTTAGATCCCATAACCAAGGATAGCAGTCTTCCTCTTTGATGCCTTGGACATGCAGTATTATGCTGTTGCAGGAGACACTAGGCGCTATTAAAATCGCCATTGTTCACAGTGCCATGCAACCTTGGCAGTCCTGCTCTCCAATGTATATGCACCTTGTGTCACTTGGTCCACCGATCCTTACATAGTAGCAATGCCTTATTTTCCAATCGTAAGTTCAAAAACAATGAATATTGCCATAGCAGTGCTATAAATAACGTTGAAGGCATTGGTTGCCTCTTCCAGGAGCGACAACAGTTTCCATAAGTGATCATGACCACTAGAATTAGTGCCCTGTTTCCGTATAAAAGTTTTAAAAAAAAATCATAGTCTTCGGAGTGCCACAAAAATATTTAGCTGATTAGCCTTGCATCCCGGATTTGCAGTCAAGTTCTTCTCGCCATTTTTCTTCCCGTATTCAACCTTGCTCCACGGTAGCTACTGATTGAGGGTCACAATATTTTGTGTGGCTGCTCTCATTCGGGTTGTCCAAACTAGTTTGTCTAAGATTGTAACCCTGGTGTTCGAGTTCTAATTTAGAACTTGAACACTATAGGGTTCTCCAAAGGGTTTGTTTTCTTTTTGTAAAATATTCAATTGCAAAGCTGTTATTTTTTTTTCTTTTCACAGGTAACTACAGTGAAATAAAAAATTGGTCACAGAAATCATGTCTATTTGTGCTTGTTTTTTTTGAATGGGGATATTTTTTAATAGAATCTGTTAAAAAAATCAGTGGTACAGTGCAGTTCATTTTTTTTTCTCCATGCCCCAATGTTTTGGTTGTTCATTGCCTCATTTCTGGAGTGATGTCTGCTTCTCCTATGTGATCCTTTATCAGTTTTGATGCTGGTGCTGCACTAAGCTATCACACAGCAATACTTTGATGACCGCAGCAGTGGGTGTTTTATTTGTTTTTTGACCCTCATATTTTTTAACTCATAAAACCGTTGTTAGTTGGAAAACAATGGAAAAATGAAAAACTGGGCAGATCTGTGTTTTTTCCACTTCTAACTGTAAGCGCAAGATGATGTAAACACATTTGATATTGAGACTGTACAGTGTTGCTACAGGCTAGATAGAGTGAACAAAAAGCATACCTTGATGTCCTTTTCATTAAATTACAGGCTATTTTTTTTTGTTTGACCTGCTGTTCTATTTTATGGTAAATGGAAAGTATTTGAGACCCTTTTATTTTGTCCATGCAGTTCTGTTTTTTAACCATGTCCCGCACCATTTTTATGTATCAGAGGTTGTATTGATCAGCCTTATTTATATGAACCTGATGAAAGAAATACTGTACGAGTTTCAATCACGTCTCAGCAGTGAGTTACATAGAAACATAGAAGTTGACGGCAGATAAGGACCGCAAGGCCCATCCAGTCTGCCCATTTCTTTTTCTACCTTATAAATGTGCCATCGGCCTTTGCTCTGTCAGTGGCCTATCTATTCATAGTCATTTGTATTGCTCCCTTATCAATCAATCAATCAATCAATCAATCAAAATCTTTATTTATTCAGGCGAACATCATTGAGCAAAGCTCATTTACAAGATGGACCTGAGTGGTCATACAAATGAGGATACAAATATTATTACATAGACAAGAATAGCATAAATAACAATAAAATGGCAAGAACTGAATGTATACAACAATTTACATATATACAAGGAGCAGTAGAACCATTTTGCCTGCAAGAAAATGTGGGCAAAGGTATAGGGAATAAAATATAAAATTATAGGGTCTAACTAGCTTTTGTGAGAATAGATAGGTGAGTCGGAAGATAGAACATGAAACAATATAATGGACGGAAAAAGAAAGGTGGTCAGGTAGGGTTGGGGATTATGGTTTATAAAAGCAATTGCAGAGCTCTGGAAAAGAGGAGGAGAACAGTCTTTTGAAGGATGTCAGAGGTAGAAAGCTATCTAGCTTCATGGATTTTTGGAGAGAGTTCCATGCAACTGCTGAAGTATAGCTGAAAGCAGCCCTCCCATACCGGGTGCAGGCAATGGGGACCTGTAACATGATAAGTTTACTGATCCTTAAAGTGTATGGCCTAGTTGTAATTTGGGTAAAGCAATAAATGATATAGGTAGGTAGTTTGCCTGTTAATGCTTTGAATGTCCAGATAACAGCATTCCTAGTCCTTCTGTGCTGTAATGATGTCCAATTGACTGCCATATAAGGGAGCAATGATGGGTGCTGGGGGAAGGTCAGTAATAAATCTTATGGCCCTGTGATACAGGGTGTCCAGTTTTATGAGAGATGACCTGGACAATGGCAGTATAGAAAATCAGCATAATCAATGAGGGATAGGAATGAGGCCTTAATTAACCTTTTTTTGGAGTCACTGTTTAGGTAATGCTTTATTCTAAAGAATAGTCCAAGCCTCTGTCTTAGCTTTTTAAGCAGTTCTTCAATATGGACTGAATAGTCAAGCCTGTTATCTATCCAGACTCCAAGATATTTGAAATTATCAACAAATTCAAGTTTTTCTCCAAGTAAGGTGGATAAATGTAGGGTGGTGGATGCTAGGGTATGGGTAGAGCAACTCTTTGGCAAAGAACATGGCTTTTGTCTTTTGCATTTAGAAGTAGTTTTTTTGTCAAGTAGGTTGCTGCAGAATGGAGAATTCGGATTGTAACAGATCACAGGCTTTGGAAGGTGAGGATTGCTGACATGTAATACAGTATCATCAGCAAACAGATGAATGTTAGATTGAGTGAGGTTGGCATCAATATTGTTTATATAAATAGCAAAGAGGATAGGGCCAAGAATAGAACCTTGTGGTACGCCCCTTAGCAGTGGTTTTGAGGTGGATAGGTAATTTCCATTTTTAACCAGTTGTGACCTATTTGAAAGGTAATCCTTAAACCAGTTGAGTGACAGGGAATCCAGGCCTATTGAGTTAAGGGAGGTGATTAATAAGTCGTGATCCACAGTGTCAAAGGCTTTACTCAATCCAGAAACACAGCACAGGTACAATTTTTCTTATCCAAGGTAGTCTGCCAATCGTTGGTTACCTTAGCTAAGGCAGTAATGGTGCTATGTTTTGATCTAAATCCAGATTGTGCAGAGTTTAGAAGGTTGTTGTTATCCAAATAGTCCCTTAACTGAGAGTTTACTAGTTTTCGAGCAACTTGGATAAAACTGGTAGAATGGAGATAGGTCTGTAATTGTTGAGATCTCTAGTATCACCAGATTTGAGTAATGGAACCACTTGAGCTGTTTTCCAAGTAGAGGGAATGGATCCAGTAGTTAGGAAAGATTGAAGAGATGAGTGAGGGGACAGATAAGACATGTGAAGCAATTTTCAGAAAATAGGGATCCAGGGAGTCTGCACCTGCACTCTTATTAGTGTCTAAATTAGAGGAGATCTTCCACTTCTTTCACGGATATTGGGATGAAGGAAAAAGTTGAAGTGGCCATTTGCCCCACAGTAGTTTGCAGGTTCAAGGAAGATCTCAGGATATTTGCTGGTGAAGAGTCAAATGCTAGGCCAGCTGTGGTGAAGTGAGCATTGAAGGTATTTAAGATTTCTTGTTTACCTGTAATTTCTGTATCATTTAGTATCAGTTTGGAGGTTAAGGCAGGAATAGACTTTTGGCCCAGGAGTCCTTTTATTGTACCCCAGAGTCTGGATGGGTTATTGTAGGAGGCATCCAATTCAGCTGTATAGTAGGCAGTTTTGGCAGTTCTTATTTTTTTGTACATGAATTCCTTGCTTTTCTGAAATTTAGCCAATCTCTGATGTCCTTTGTTTTTCTTGCCTTTTTCCACAGTTTGTCTCTGGTTCTCAAGGCTGCTTTAAGCTCAGAGGTGAACCAAGGACAGGATTTTACCTTAGTTCTGATACTGGTGATAGGTGCATGAATATTGAGGGCATTATTGATAATATCCTTTAAAGTCTGGAGAGCTGTTTCAACAGAGGTTGTAAGATAGAAATCTTGCAATGTATTGTATAACTCAGGTCATGGAGGTAGCCTGAGATATCAAAGTTCTTTTTGACCTTTTGAGGACAAATTCTGCAGGATTTGGTAGTTTGGGTGTGGATCTTATGCGGCTATAGGGTAATGGTCACTCACATCACTCGCAGTACACCTGCATGTGAATATAATTGAGGTTTGTTTACCAACATAATATCCAGGAGTGAGCTATTGCCGGAATTTCTTAGGTTGATCCTAGTTGGGTCTTTAATCAGCTGTGTGAATCCATAGGTGTCCAAAAGGTTATCAGAGGTGCAGATACATTAGACAGCCAGTTTAAATTCAAATCACCAAGGATAATGGTATCTTCAGGGCCTAGGTTGAGAATTGACCCTAGGTGAGAAAGCAGTTTAAGGCCTGCAGAGGGAGGTCTATAGCATCCAATGAGTTTAAATGAAGATGAATTAGGAAGGGATAATTTGATTGATAGACATTCGAATTCATTTGGCTCGGATGTGCTGATGAGGCAGGTTGCAGAGAAGGTGTCCTTAATGTATATGGCCACCCCACCACCCCTGGATGGGCGATCTGCTCTGAAGAGCTGATAATTAGGAAGGTTTACAACACTGTCTTCTGTTGTAGGCCTGAGCCAAGATTCAGAAATGACCAGGAAATCTGGAAGAGTATGTGCCACCAAGCCTGTATTAAGGTGAACTTTTTAGGAGGCTGCAAGCATTAAAGTGTATGAAGCTTAGGCCTTTTATGGAGGTCAGATCAGCAGAGGAAGATAAACTTACAATGGGGCCAGGATTAATCTCTATAGTGCCAATGCAGAAAAGGAGGTAAAGATTAATTTGAGAAGGGCACCAAGGGAAAGGGATAGAGAGTGACCAGAACGTTTCCTCTTAATCCTAGGTGCCCACTGTGTAATGAGAGATGGTCCTGTTATATAGGTGTGTCTTTTATCATAAAATAGGAGTCTGATGGACAGGCATAGCGGGTTATTATAAAGCCAGGATACATGTAAGTGGCTTGGGAGTGCTGGATTGTTAGAGACTTTATGTGGGATACCCCAGGGGTTGCAGTGTAAGAGTGGTTCAAGGCGAATAAGGAGTAGGTGGTTGTGCATTTTGGATGGCAGAGGAGAACAGCACATACTCATTAAATTATTCGTCATGACAGGGGTATGGAATGATTATCATAATGAATTGGGGAGATGAGAGGCTAAGGAGCAAAAGGAAACAAGTTAGCATTGTACAGGAGTAGATATGGGTTAAAGAAGAAGGAAAAGGATGTGGGCGTGGATTAGAGAATTGGCGGGAAGGAGTGTATAAATAAAATCAACCAAGAGGGGAGGGGGGGCGGGCAAAAATTTGCGGCTTTGCCCGTGCCTTTCTCTCTACTTCCCCGGCCTCCTGGATCTCTGGTGGCTGGGGTCGCCACCGCCTGGCGGCTCGGAGCCCCTTCTGTGGCTGGAGCTGGAGGGCTGTGTCGGCTGCAAGGCAGGGGACAGAGGAGAAGGCAGTGAGAAGGCTACTTTATTGCAGGCAATCTGCAATTAGGTGCTAGGATCAAGAATCTGCACGACAAAAAGACTGGGAGGGTTGGGGGGTTAGGCGCCTGCCGCCTAGCCACACAGATCACCAGAAAGGCTGAATCACTAGCAAACATCACATCAATACAATGTTTAAATAGCCCACAATTTTAAGTCAGAACAGCTCTTTAAGATTAATTAAACAAGTTTACAGTTAGCAGCAAAATCCCATCCAGAATAGTGTTGCAGAGTCCCAGCTAAAGTCAATGGGAAAGGCACCAATCGGAAGCAGGCAGAGACTGAGGTCGTTTCCGATTAGTTTGCGGCTTTGCCGCACCTTTCACTGCTTCTCCCGCCTCCTGGATCTCTGGTTCTTGGCTGGGGTCGCCGCCGGCCCGCTGGCGGCTCGGAGCCCCTTCTGTGGCTGGAGCTGGAGGGCTGTGTCGGCTGCAAGGCAGGGGACAGAGGAGAAGGCAGTGAGAAGGCTACTTTATTGCAGGCAATCTGCAATTAGGTGCTAGGATCAAGAATCTGCACGACAAAAGACTGGGAGGGTTGGGGGTTGGCGCCTAAGCGTCTAGCCCACACAGATCACCAGAAAGGCTGAATCACTAGCAAACATCACATCAATACAATGTTTAAATAGCCCACAATTTTAAGTCAGAACAGCTCTTTTAAGATTAATTAAACAAGTTTACAGTTAACAGCAAAATCCCATCCAGAATAGTGTTGCAGAGTCCCAGCTAAAGTCAATGGGAAAGGCGCACCAATCGGAAGCAGGCAGAGACTGAGGTCGTTTCCCGATTGGTTGCGGCTTTGCCCGTACCATTCTCACTGCTTCTCCCGGCCTCCTGGATCTCTGGTTCGGCTGGGGGTCGCCGCCGGCCCGCTGGCGGCTCGGAGCCCCTTCTGTGGCTGGAGCTGGAGGGCTGTGTTGGCTTTCTCACTGCTTCTCGGCCTCCTGGATCTCTGGTTCGGCTGGGGGTCGCCGCCGGCCCGCTGGCGGCTCGGAGCCCCTTCTGTGGCTGGAGCTGGAGGGCTGTGTCGGCTTTCTCACTGCTTCTCCCGGCCTCCTGGATCTCTGGTTCGGCTGGGGGTCGCCGCCGGCCCGCTGGCGGCTCGGAGCCCCTTCTGTGGCTGGAGCTGGAGGGCTGTGTCGGCTTTCTCACTGCTTCTCCCGGCCTCCTGGATCTCTGGTTCGGCTGGGGCGCCCGGCCCGCTGGCGGCTCAGAGCCCCTTCTGTGGCTGGAGCTGGAGGGCTGTGTCGGCTTTCTCACTGCTTCTCCCGGCCTCCTGGATCTCTGGTTCGGCTGGGGGTCGCCGCCGGCCCGCTGGCGGCTCGGAGCCCCTTCTGTGGCTGGAGCTGGAGGGCTGTGTCGGCTTTCTCACTGCTTCTCCCGGCCTCCTGGATCTCTGGTTCGGCTGGGGGTCGCCGCCGGCCCGCTGGCGGCTCGGAGCCCCTTCTGTGGCTGGAGCTGGAGGGCTGTGTCGGCTTTCTCACTGCTTCTCCCGGCCTCCTGGATCTCTGGTTCGGCTGGGGGTCGCCGCCGGCCCGCTGGCGGCTCGGAGCCCCTTCTGTGGCTGGAGCTGGAGGGCTGTGAGGGCTGAGGGCTTATGCCTATCCCATGCCTGTTTGAAGCCCTGCACTGTATTCATAGCCACCACTTCTTGTGGTAAGCCATTCCATGCATCCACCACCCTTTCTGTGAAAAAGAATTTCCTCACATTCCCCCTTAATTGGCCTCCCTCTAATCTCATGCTGTGTCCTCTTGTCCTGCTATTTTTCTTATATTTAAACATGTTAGACTCTTTCACCTTGTTTATGCCCTTAAGGTGTTTTATAATGCCTCGATCATATCACCTCTCCCTCCTTTGCTCAAGGGTATACATATTGAACTCTGTTAATCTGTCCTCATATGTCTTCTGATGCAGTCCCTGCACCATTTTGGTTGCCCTTCTCTGGACTGCCTCAATTTGGTTAATGTCCTTGTGAAGGTGTGGCCTCCAATACTGCACGCAGTACTCCAGATGGGGCCTAACCAGTGTCTTGGACAGAGGGATTATTACCGCCCTCTTATGACTTGTGATACCCCTACTAATACACCCTAACACCCCCCTAGCCTTACCTACTGCTTTAGAGGTCTGCTTGGATGATTTTAGGTCATCAGTGATGATGATGCCCAAGTCTCTTTCTTCCTTTGTGACTGCTAGCAACTCCTCCCAGCCTATAGGTGGCTTCAGGGTTTCTCTTCCCTATGTGCATGATTTTGCACTTCTTTGCATTAAATCCCAGTTGCCACTCTTCTGACAATTCTGCTAGTTTATCCAGATCTCTTCTCATTCTGCCCACCCCATCTGGATCATCTACTCTTTGCAGATCTTGGTGTCATCTGCAAACAGACAAGCCTTACCCTCAGCCCATCTGCAAGGTCACTAATGAAGATGTTGAAGAGGACTGGCCCCAGGACTGATCCCTGAGGTACCCCACTTGTGACTTGCATCTCTTCTGACTGTATACCATTTACCACCACTCTCTGTTTTCTGCCCATCAACCAGTTTGCCACCCAGTTGACCAACTGACCCACCCCGAGCCTACCCAGCTTATTTATCAATCTTCTATGTGGAACAGTGTCAAAAGCTTTGCTGAAGTCAAGGTAGGCGACATCAGCTGCTCCCCCTTGGTCCACCACTCTGGTTACCCAGTCAAAGAAATCTATGAGATTAGTTTGCTAGGACCTTCCTTTGTAAACCCATGCTGTCTTGGATCCTGTGCCCTATGGATTCCAGGTGTTGCACTATCCTTTCCTTAAGGAGTGCCTCCATAATCTTGCCCACTACTGAGTGTAAGACTGACCGGTCTGTAGTTCCCTCGCCTCCCTGCTACACCACTCTTGTGGAGCAGGATCACATGAGCCCTTCTCCAGTTTTCTGGGACCTCTCCTGTGCTCAGAGACTCACTAAACAATTCTGCTAATGGCTCTGCTAGTTCCTCCTTTAGCTCCTTAAGTACCCTGGGATGTATGCCATCAGGTCCCATTGCCTTATCCACCCTGAGCTTAGCAAGCTCTTGTAGGACCCTTTCTTTTGTGAAGGGAGTAGTGCTCACCTCCCTCCCCTGTGTCCATGATGCTGAGCTGTGGGCCTGCCCTACCTCTCTTCAGTAAATACTGAGCAAAGTATCTATTTAGGATAGATGCCTTTACAGGGTCCTCCTCCTCACATGCTCCCTTTTCTCCATTAAGCTTAGCAATACCCTCTGGACTTTCTCCTTTCACTAATGTATCTATAGAAAGTCTTGTCACCTTCTTTACTGTTACGTGCTAGTGTTTCCTCAGTTTGGGACTTTGCCTGCCTTACTGCCTTACCTGCTTCCCTTAGGGCAGTTTGGTATGCCTCCCTATCTTCATCCCGCTGTGTTCCCTTATATTTCCTGAAGGCCAGCCTTTTGGCTCTGACCTTTTCTGCTACTGTATTTGAGAACCAAAGTGGTTTCCTTCTTCTTTTGCACTTCCTTTTCTGTCTAACACAATGTTGTTGGCACTTCGAATTTGATGATCTTACTGTATTTAGTTCTCTGTATATTACTGCCAGGTAAATACTGTTCTCAAGATGGGTCATGAGATTTCAATGTAGATTTCATTTGATTTTGTTTGTGCTGAACGAAATTTTATAGTTAATTATAAATGCAGCTTTTTTTTCTATGTACATTTTGTGTGTGTGTTTGGGGGTGGGATCGGGGGTGCAGGCTGAAACAAATGAATTTTGTTCCCTTTTGATAAGAAAAATTAGCACATCAGTTACTGATTATGTTTGTTAAATACAACATATGGCAGCATTATGTGTCACCCCTTCAAATATTGACACCAGAGCAATGTTGACACATTCTGTCTGTGCAAGGCAGATTCAGAATTAATAATGACAGACATGAATGACTGACAGTGTTTTCCACAGCTCTGTAATGTAAACTCCTTGTCCCTTTGTCACGTTTGTTGTCTGCTTGCAGACAGGAACATTCTTTTTTACTTCTAGACCTTGTGTGCTAGTTTTTAGTAGTGAAAGTTAGTTTTGTATTGTACACACAATGTCCTTTTTTCTTGTTTTATTAATAGTGCTATCAGAGCTGCCTCTTCTAGAAGGTGCTCACTGCCAAAGTCAGCTCATGCTGTCATTTTCAACAGAGGCTGGACAATGAGCTGTCGAACACAGTGAGTTACATCAAGATAGCCTCACAATATAGTACAAATAGACGGGCATGTGATTTTAGGGCTGTGTCAGCACTGACAGGGCTATTAGAAGAAAAAATGTATGCTGTGTGTGTAGAAATCAAACACCGAAAGCTGGTTAGTGTGCATGTTTTGCGTGGGGTTGTAAATCCGACATGTCAACTCAGTGATAAAGTTCAAGTGGTCCAGACCACTTTGCAGCAAAGTGACTAACAGACCAAAACTGGAGTACTGTCTTTCAAACACATCTTACTGGTATCCTGTCTTGATAAAATTGATCATAATTCATGTTAATTAATTTCTCAATTTTCACTGCGATGAGAAACCTGAAGTTTCCTCCAATACAGTGTTGACTGCTTGTGTTTTACATTGTCCTTGCTCACTGTTCTCTGGTTTTAGTAATTGACCAAGACTCAACAGCCTTACAACAAGAGTGTATGTGCCTAACATGTCTCCACATACCAAGTGTCAGTAAGGCACTGTATAGTGACAATAAGTTGTGTTCGGAGAATCAGAGATCAATGAACAAGGGCAATTTAAAACACAGCCAGTCAGAGTGTATCTAAGGAAACTGCTTTCTCATCACAGATTAACATGGTTGTGCTCAGTTTTATCAAGACAGGATACCAGTAAAATTCATGTTAAAGAAAGTCCTCTAGTTTTGTTCTGTTATTCATTTTGCTGTAAAGTGATCTGTACCTCTTGAACGTTCTCAGTGTGTTGAAATGTCAGATTTACAACCCCATGCATAAACAAAACCTGCACACTAACCCGATTGCAATGTTTTCTTTCTGCACACACACACATCTGTTTGTTTCTTGTAATAGCGTTGCCGGTACTGCCACTGTGTGAAGCATTGTTGTTAAATCTCATCCCTAAAATCTCTTGCCCATCTCTATAGTATATTGCGCGGATATTCTGATGTACCTCATTATGTCTGACAGCTCATACCAAGTGTCATATCAGCATTAAAATAAAAAATGAAAGTAAATAAAAACCTGCAATTAAAAACAGGTCACACACACACGTGTGTGCACACACATACACTTAAATATAGCATGATACAAATGAATTAGCCCACTGTCTTTGTGAGTGTTTGTGAAGATCGAGTTTCCCAATTGCGAGCATGTACAGGGCTAGCTGTTGCTATGGTATGGGAGTTTTGGATATCACTGAAGAGTCATCTGTAGGAATTCAGTGTCAGCTGACTTTTGTAAAGAATTGCTTCACAGAGCAGCAAAACTGATGACTCTATTATTTAAAAAAGGACATTGTGTATAGAAAGCAACTAACTTGCACTACTAATAATGCAACACACAAAAGATTTGGAAGTAAACCTTACAAGTTTTAATTAAATATATTTCCGACTTCCTCTAAAATGGTGCTGACATGCCATTCCCTGCCATTTCCTGGTGCTCACTCCTAGTGGGTAGGGATTCTTGTCTCAGGGGTGGTGTGGTCTTGACTCCAGCACACATACTGGGAGGACAGAGTCACTGAGAGCAACTGACAGCTGTGAAGGAAGGAGGGACTAGTTAAATGTATGTACTGTTACTGTACACTCCCAACATGTACAGTTAAGTCATTTAACTCAAACCTGGTTCTTCTTGCACATCAAGAAATCAGTGGAGCAGATGGACCTGGACTGAGTTGCTGCTCCATTAGGCAATTTTTGGCACATTTTGTTTATTGCTCCTGTGGGAACATTACAGACAGGAGGCATGCAGGCACTGACAGTGGAAGGCATTTTTACTGTGTGGCAGAAATTATAGAAAGGAAAAGGGGACTCAAAAGGGGCAGCCAGTCAGTGGCATTAAGTGACAAGGTGGTTTGTTGGGAAGAGAGTAGGGGAGTAGGCAAGCAGGGGAGGGACTGTGGAATCAACTGACTGGGAGCCTGGGGTTCATTGTGCATAGGTCATCCTCCTGCTGTGTGCACATTTGAGCAGACTTGATAGACCTGTAGGCCTTTATCTGCAGGCAAATTTCATATGTTCATATGTTTCCTAAGTACTGGCCAGCCTATCATCATGCAGTGTTCCCTTTGATTGCACTGTACCCAGTGTGTGACCATGTGCACTGCAGCCCAGCATCAAGCTGTGGTATCTTTAAGTACATGCCAGAAATGTTTCCTTGTTGGGAGTACAGACAGAAAACCAATCACACAATAAAAAAAAGAAATCTGTGTGTCACTGTGTTGTGTGATGACATCTCCTAAGTGGTGTAGTGGCCAACCCATCATCCTGCTGTGTGCCCTCTGACTGCAAAAGTTTTAGGTTAGAACTAGAACCCAGAACTTTAGAAGGTTCTGACAACCCTAGGTCTCATGTCAGTGTACTTGGGGTGGTGGTGGTGGTGTGAAGCCATCACAGCTTCAGCTGTTAGGCATGTCAGGCTTGTGAAGTGTGTGCTGTTCACATCTGTTTTACTGTACTTTCTGTTGCCGCTATGTGAATTGTTTTGTCATGTGTTGTTCCTGCTGCACATGACATCCAAGCAAACAGTCAACCATGTGTTCCTTAGTAACTTGTCTGTGTCCCGACCTAGCCAAGCAAACTGGCAATCTGCAGGGGCTTGTTGTTGTGTGCATCTTGTTCTCAGATTGCCAATCATTGGTGTCTTCTTGACTCTGTTTCACTAATACCACAGTCTGTCACTCACCTTCCTGTGCTTTCTTTCTGTAGTTTTTTCCTAGCTACATCCACCTGACAGTGTATCTAACCAAATCAAGTGTGGTGCTGCTGTCCAGTGGGTGCCAACCACAGGTCCACCCATGTTTTTCCTTTTTCCTTGCATTTGTCTACATTTTTCAGGCTAGCACAGTAACAGAATGGCAATGATTCATTGGCATATAACACAGTGTGATTCTGTTTGTGTACAGTAAGTATCTGTCTTCATTGTGCACTGCTGGGCCTCAATTGCAGGATCAATACCTCTGTGGAGGTGTTGGCCTACATTCCTGCAGTAAGGGAGTTGGGAGTGGGGGCGGGGCAGGGTGTTGAATAGATCTGATGGTCAAAACAGAACTATAGGTTCAACAGTCAACCAATCATGGGCTGCAATGTTTCCAAATGGCCTTTTCCTGGTAAAACAGATCCTGCACATAGTGCCATTGATAGTATCACTTGATTGTCATACTGGCATAAACAAAGAACTAGTTGACAGGACATCATGAGATGAACTCAGTTGTTCCATGTTTTTCCTTATTCTGAAGAGGTAGGGGGAAGCTTAAAGTGTTGTGTGTGGATGCCCATGTACGTGGAAGGGAAGCACTAAATCAATCAGGTTGCACTTTGTATAAGGGGAGTCAGAGGTTCCCAGGGTAACAATTTAAACATGCAATGGTACACCAGTTGGTACCAGCTTTCTGTTGTGTACTCCATTGCAGGTGTAGGAGATGGACATTAATCCTGTCAATCATAATTAGGAGATGGCATCAAAAGTTGTGCTACTACTTCTGGGTGATTTTAGGAACAACGATATTGACTGTGATATTCTTGCATGTCACTCACTCCAGATCAGTGACATCCTGCATGTATTGTATACCTGTCTGTATACCTGTGATTGGACCGCCTTGTGAATGAGCTTGCTCAATGTAGTTTTCATGAAATAAACTTGAACAAAGGTGTTCTTCAGTGCTCAGTACTTTCTTCACTGCTTCTCTACATCTTTATGAATTCCTAACTCAGCAGGTGGGGGAACAGACCAGGGAGGCACAGATACTGGATGTGGTCCTGGCAGACAGTGACCAGATTGGGGGTCTTGGAGTAAAGGACCCATTGGTGGGGAGCAACCATGCCATGGTCTGGTTCTGCATGTACCTAGGAGGGGTACAAAGCTGCACAAAGACTGAGGTAACCGACTTTAGGTGGGCAGATTTCAAGGAAATGGGATAGATCCTTACTAAGCATTTGAATGGGATTGGGCCAGACATGGATGCTGACAGTAGGTGGGAAATCATCAGGAGGGGGTGCAGGATGCTACTAGCACCTGTGCAAGAGGAAGACAAAAATGTGGTAGGGCCCGTAAACCCTGCTGGTGGACCAGAGAGGTTCAGGAGGTGGTGAGGGGAAATAAGGTGGCTTATAGGCATTTCAAGTGCTCAAAGAGTGAAAGGGACAGAGGGGAGTATGAGCTGATGGTTAGTAGTGCCACTAGGGTGGTGAGGGAGGCTAATGCAAGGAAGGAGCAGAACCTTGCCAGGGAAATTAGGAGAGGGAATAAAGGGTTCTTTAGATACATTGGGGAAAAACAAAGGGTGACAGTGCAGATTAGCAGGATTAAAACAGGGGAGGGATGGGCACAAGATCTGGGGTAGCAGGATGAGTTACTAAATGAGTACTTTGCCTCAGTTTTCACCAAGGACAATGGGAATGCTGCATCATACATGGGAGGAGATGGTGAAACTGAGGGGGGAACACTTGCTGATCGTCAGGTTTGGGGAGAGGAGGGGCCATCACTGACAGGAGTGGGGAAGGCAAGGCAGGTGGACGAGGTAGTAGAGGAGGAAGTCATGCCAGAGAGAGTGAGGAAAGCCCTCAGGTCCCTTAAGATGGAGAAAGCACCGGGTCCAGATAAATTACATCCCGGAGTGCTGAAGGAACTGGTGGATGTCCTGGCGAAACCCCTGGTGGAGCTTTTCAGCATCTCTCTCTGAGGACAGGGTGGGTGCCCCAGGACTGCAAGGTGGTGCATATAGTACCTATCCACAAGGGGGGGATCAAGGGAGGTGGCAGGGGAGTACAGGCCCATCAGCCTGACAGTGGTGGTGGGCAAGGTGATGGAGGGCATTGTCAAGGAGAGGCTGGGGGGACCTGGAAAAGTTGGGGTGCTTGGATGATAGACAGCATGGATTTGTCCCAGGGAAATCATGTCAGACAAACCTTGTGGAGTTCTAGGACTGGGTGGCGAGAGCCTTGGACCTGGGTAGACTGGTGGACGTCCTCTGTCTTGACTTCAGCAAGGCATTTGCCTCTGTTCCTCATGGGGGCCTGTTGAATAAGTTGGGAGAAATGGGAGTGAGGAACCAGATGATCATATGGATAGGCAATTGGCTCCAGGACCGGACCCAGAGGGTCGTGGTTGGTGTGATAGTCTCATCCCCAAGGAGAGTCATTAGTGGGGTCCCTCAGGGATCAGTCCTTCGGCCCCTCCAGTTCAATGACTATGTCTCTGACATAAGGAAGGGTATCAGGAGTGAGATGAGTCTCTTTGTGGATGACTCAAAACTGGGGGCAGTGGTGGATGGGGAGGAGGGAAGGGTGGCCCTACAGGGGTACCTGGATGCTCTTGAAAGGTGGTCTAGGAAGTGGAAATGCAAGGTACTGCATCTGTGAGCCAGAAATCTGGGCCAAGAGTACACCCTGTGTGGGGGAAATGCTACAAGTCTCAATGGCTGAGAGGGACCCGGGGGTGGTGGTGGATGTCAAGATGAACAGCTCTGAGACTTGTAGGTGGGCAGCGGCCAAGGCCAACAGGATGCTGGGATGCATCGCTATGGGATCACTTCCAGAAGGAGGGAAGTGATACTCCCCCTGTATAACTGCTTGGTGAGGCCACACTTTGAGTACTGCGTGCAGTTTTCTGGAGAGGGTCCAGAGGAGGGCAACCAAAATGATCTGTGGCTTTGGGGACAGGACCGATAGGGAGAGGCTTGAATAGCTAAATATGTATGCATTGGAAGATGGTAGGTACCGGGGGAACATGATAGAGGTCTTCAAGTACATGAAGGGGTTAAATAGGGGAAAAGCAGTCAAGTTGCTTTAAATCAAGAGGGGGGCAACTAGAGGACATGGGTGGAAGCTGGGGGGGGAGATTCAGGAGAGAAAGGAGGAGGTGCTACTTCACTGAGAGGGTGGCAGAGCCATGGAATGTGCTGCCCAGGGGGCTGGTGGAGGCTGAGACAGTGGAGGGGTTCAAGAGGGGGTGGGACAGATACAGGGGAAGGGTTCTGGATACAAAGTGCTGTGCAGTGTGAATATCTGGGACTGGGAAGGGAGAAGCCAGAGAGGACGATGGGAGCAGCAAGATCAGTTCCCTGGGTTGGGGCTGACCAAACGATCAGACGCGAAAGACCGCTCAGCCTATTCTGCTGGCATTTTTGTATGTTAGTATGACCTCCCATTGGCTGCTGCTTGATCATCTATATGCATGTATTCTTATAAGCCAGTACTGTGTGTCTCTGCCTACTCTTCCTTGAAATTACAAAGCGTCCTGCCCTGTGATGCTGTGGTTTTAGATGCTGGATACCGCACTGCTCACAACTTCAGTGACCCATGTTCTGTAATGGACTTAGGCCTCTGATGAATGGCAGGGGGTGGGAAAGCATAGACCATTAAGATGACCGCTCTCATCTCCCAGTGATGTTAATGGCTATTGCGCCACTCATCAAAACACAAGAACGTATGACAGTGTCAGCAGGTGGGGACCACTTTACTCACCGAGTATTTCCAAGGTGGCTAACCTCTCTCCTTGAATTTTTTCTGCCAGTCTGTTCACACTGTCCCATGCTAGCTTACATTCTCTTACTGTTTTAGCTGCCACTACCTGTGCTGTTAGGCTTTTCCATGGCTCTAGCACCCTCTCCGTGAAGACATCATTTGTATAGTTGCTCCTGAACTTTCCTCCCACCAGATGCATGTTGTTCCCCCTTGCCACAGTTCCCTTATTTTCTTGGAAGAGGTTCTCCATCTTTTTTATTCCCTTGACATATATGAATGTTTCTATCATGTCTACTGTTTTGTCTCTGTTTTAGTGAGTACAATTACACGTCCTGGAGCCTATTTCAAATTCGCTCATGGTGTAGGCCTGGCACCATTTTAGTGGCCCTTCTCTGTGCTGTCTATAATCTTTCTTTGTCCTTTTTCATGTGTGGCTTCAGGAACTGGACACAATACTCCAGGTTCAGCTTCATCAAGGATCTGTACAGTGGCATGATTACCTCTTACTTTCTGCTTGTGATACCCCTTCCTATACATCCTTGGATGCCACTTGCTCTCTGTGCCACTGCTTTGCACTGCTTCATGACTTTTAAAATGATGAAGTCCAATACAGGGTGGAATATATTGCACAGGGCATAGTGAAACCCAAGGGGGTGGTAGTGGGACTGCAGAACTGGTTTTCCATTATGGGAGCTAACTACTGAGCACACTTGCCAAAGAATAAAGCCTCCTCTGCTTGCATTTTACTATGTTAGTCTGTTAGTAACTAATTATGCAACGTAGATGACCACTAAACAACAGTTGCTCGGAAAATATACATGTGTCTGTGCTTTGATTCTTCTCGGAGTAAACATTCAAATTAGTTTGCTTACTTTGCACCATGCGACAGGGCTATATTAGCAACACAAGCAACCAGGATAGCTTCACATTGCATTTCTCGTTGTTGACCAGAACAAAGGTGACTGTACACATAAAGGCTATGCTATCATCCACTGAATGCTTTACTGAACCAATTCTGCCTTTTTGTCATGTGCTTTGGGATTTTGTCAAAAGCATAGATTCTTAGACACTGCTGAGGTGTGATTTATGCTGTGCAACACTCTCTGCTCCAGGGCATTCATCACCGGCAATACATATCAAACAATGTCATTCCATTGTGCAGTAGCAATATTGGACTGATTATCTACAATGTACGCTATCAATGGGAATCCATTGCGCACTGCTAAAATTATTATTATGCTTTTCACACTGATCTTAAAATATGTCAATATGTTGAGTTGTTTTTTTACATTGCTCCTTGTAAGTTATCACTCTTGATCACCAACACTGTTTACTTTTGTTCGAGTACTACTGCTTTTCACCTTTTGTTTTTTGGTTTTTGTTGTTTATAAGAAACAATCCTTCTGCTGATCAATTGGTTTGTGTTTTTTAGTATGCCATGGACATCACATCCGTTGCAGCTACTGTACTGTGTTTATGCACAGTGGTACTGTCTGGCAGTATTTTAGATGTTTTTGCTTACTCACCACTACAGTGATTCAATGCCTGTGCAATTTTTGCTGTAGTTCAACACTTGTTTTACTGCCATGTTTTTCAGATTTTCCACCTCTCATGTTATGGCTACTAAGAAAACTCTCATCATAACTGATACTCCACTACTGAAACGTGGTCGTCCTCACACACTGACTGATTCCACCAGAAAAAGGAAGAAGAAAGCCCTCGATACTGCTCATGCAAAAAGCAGAATCTTGATTGGTTCACAAATGTTTCGGTGGTTATCAATCAAGGAAGAACATAACTTGTCTTCACATTCTGACATTGCTTGCTTTCTACTTGACTGGTATGGTACCATTTAATTTTTTTTTCCATCTAATTAGGACTACATTTTTCATGGTTTAGTCCCTACAGCGTCAACCGTTAATGTCTTACATTCCTTTTCCACAGGTATTATAATACAAGTCATGGAACAATCTCTGCACTGGCCACATCACCAATTGTGCATTCCACTCTGCAACAGGTGAATAAGTGGAACCATGCCAGAATGAAGCATTCATGCAAACGCTCCCAAACAGCATCTCAGCTGTTTTCGGGGTCAAAATCCTGTTATTCTGAGCCAGTATACACTTTTTATTGAAAGGACACCTGTGTTTGTTGGGGGCACAGTGAAATTATTAATAATTTGTTTTAAAACTTCACATCCTGGGATCGCAGTCAAGACCACTGCATGAGGTGGCTTGACTAGCAAAAACATTTCTTTGAGAGCTGTTTAAAGCTTTTTTGTTGGCTCTTTCACAAATGCCAGCCTTGGGGGAGGAGCTCTGAACTTCCAGTCAGCTACTACAAAAGCTGACTGAAGAGCGAGCGGGGTCATGCCGGGTTGCACGAGGAGACGCGTGCAGAGACATGCACATCAGCGTGTCTGCTGTGTCCGCAGGTAATGCTGGGAAGCTAAGGTAACATCTCTAAACTAAAGTAAGTTAATTATTGTAATTCCTGGTTCATTCTCTGGCATTGAGTATAATTACCTATCTAGCTAGTAATTACTTGCCCCAGAAAGATGTCACAATTACGCAGTAAACGAGGAAAGGGTAAAAAACCATGTACAAACTGTAAAATGTTTTTGGAATCACCAAAATCTAAATAATTTGTTTGAGATAAATGTCTCTTGATAATAGCATTGCAGGAGGAAATTAAACGACTGACAAATAGACTTGAAACTAAAACAGATATCAGTTTATTAGAGGAATATATAGACACTGTAGCCAAAAGCGTCTTAGAACCTACAGTATTACAGAATGATGATACCATGGAAAAAATAAAGGGAGAAAGCAATATAGATAACACTGGTCAGTGTTCCCAAGCACAAAGTGAAAAAGACTTAATACTTACTTCAACTCAAACTTGGTTTGATAACAGTTCACTTAATTTACCCATATCACTCCATAATAGATATGGACCCCTGACATAAGAGCCCACTTTGATTGAGGACCAACAAAATGTTTGTCAACCAGAAAAACAGGACCCCTTAAATGCTGATCAACAACAAAACAGAGACATTGTGGTTATTGGGGATTCCATAATAAGAGGGGTTGATTCTATGGTCTGTTATGGATGAAAAGCCAATACCACAGTTAGCACCCTTCCAGGAGCTAAAATGGAGAATATTACAGATATACTCGATGGGCTTCTTGAGGGTACTACTACTCCTTTAGTTATATTACACTTAGGTGTAAATGATGCTACAAACAGAAATATTACTTCTTTCCAGGATAATTTAAATAAAATCATTAATAGAATTAGACTGGTTAAAGGAGAAATAATAGTTTCAGGGATACTACCAACATTTGAACATCATGCCTATAAAAATGTGACTATAAAACATCTTAATCAGTGGTTACATTGCTATTGTTTAAAGGAAAAAATAGGCTTTATGGATAACTCTTCTTCTTTTGGTAAAAAATCCTACTATAAGGAAGATGGGCTTCATCTTAATTTTGCAGGAACCAGAATTCTAAGCAGAAAAATAATGAGGTTATCCAGTTCCATTTAAACTGGAAAAAGGGGGGCAGGTGGGATTAGGTATAAAATCTTTTGACACCAATAATAAGGTTCTAGATTATTCCTTTTAGGGGGTTTTAATAAATGCCAAAGCCTTACTAATAAATTTGAAAATTAAAATCTTCCATATACCTAACATATTCAGATTGCTCTAATCACTGAAATCTGGTGGGACAAAATGATATATTTGTCTATCAAGTCAAGGTTACATTATACTCTAAGTAGAGATCATGAGAAGGGGTGGAGTGGCTGTTTATATTCATGAATCTATTAACAGTGAAGAAATTACTAAACAGGAATCTAATCATAAAACACTATGGGTCAAATTACTCCCAAGTAATGGGCCAAAATGATTTTATGTTTAATATATTGACCACCATCTTATTCACTCGACCAGGACCTAGATTTGATAAAACAACTACACGCATCGACCCCACTGATAATATTTTACTCATGGAGATTTAAATTTCCTAACATAAAGTGGACTTAAGTGGCAGAGTATTACTAAGGTAGAAAGATCTTTTTTTAGATGTGTTTGATCAGCTAGGCCTCAGGCAAGTTGTCACAGAAAACACCAGGGAAAATAATATCCTTGATATTATACTTACCAACATGGGATATTGTGTATCTGATGTAACTGTAAATTTCCCATTAGGAAATAGCGATCACAGTACTGTATTCTTCAAAATTATAAAATCACAAGTTATAAATGATTTTGCTGTAACAACTAGACTAAATTTTGGTAAAGCAAATTTCAATGAATTCAGACATGAATTATCCAGATGGGACTGGAAAACTTTGTTTCATAACATATCAGTAAATGAGATGTGAGAATTACTAATAGGATGTTTGAAGAACTTAATGACAAAATATATTCCGATTAGTAAAAAATATAACGGGAAAATTAAACCCCAGTGGTTTACTTGTAGAATAAAGAACTTGATTAATAAAAAAAAACAAAATCTATAAAAAATTTAAAAAAGATCCCACTAATATAAATAGGATTGCACTCAAAAATATTTAATCAGAAATAAAAAAACATTAGGGATGCTAAAGCTAACTTGGAACTATCACTGGCTTCTAAAGTTGGAGATAACAAAAAGGCTTTTTATTCTTACATAAATAGTAAAAGAACAAATTCTAATATGATTGGTCCCTTAAGGATAATCTGCAACAGCCCATGTCAATCAAGGAACACAGTTGATTTACAGAATAATTATTTTGTTCAGTATTTAATACTAAACCTATTACACAGGAGAATATCAGCGATATCCCAATACCGGGTTCAGTTAGTTTTGACACAAGGATGTATTAGATAAACTTAAGACAATAGATATTAACAAGTCTCCAGGTCCCGATCAAATACACCCTAGGGTTATCAGGGAAGTAGCGGAAATTTTGCTGTTGCCACTCACGTGTATTTTTCCGACATCATTAGATGAAGGAGCAGTCTCAAAAGGTTGGAAGGAAGCTACTGTCATTCCCATCTTTAAAAAGGGCACAAGAACATTACCTTCAAATTTTAGACCAATAAGTCTTACATCACTTCTGGGGAAAATACTGGAGAACATACTCAAGGATAGGATAACTGTTTCCCTGTATGAAAAAGGCATGATGGACATCTCCCAACATGGCTTCACTAAGTCAAGGTCTTGTAAAACAAACCTTCTAACCTTCTATGAGAAGGTTAATAAAGCACTTGACCAGGGTAACCCAGTGGATGTGGTCTTTATGGATTTTTCAAAGGCCTTTGACAAATTACCTCATAGAGAACTGATTATTGTCTTAAAAAAATCTGGGGATAGAGACAAGTGTGATTTGCTGGATTAGGGACTGGTTGGACGACAGAAGACAGAGAGTGTTGGTCAGGGGTATATATTCTGAATTAGGTATGGTGACAAGTGGAGTGCCTCAGGGTTTGGTGTTGGGGCCGTGCTTGTTCAATGCCTATATATCAACTTTAAAAATGAATATCCCAAATATTTGGTTATCCAAATTTGTAGATGACTGCAGATTAGGAACTATTGTAAGAAATTCATTAGACGTATCACTCTTACAACAAGCAATTACAAATATAGTATTTTGGACAGAAGCAAATTAATTAGAATTAAACATTGATAAATGTAAAATCATGCACTTGGGTTAAAACAATCAAAAAGCATTATATAAAATTGGACCAATAATTTTATTTGATACTATTCAGAAAGAGATCTGAGAATTAGTATCACCTGATTTTCATTTAGTTATCATTGTTCTCTTCAGAAAAAAAATCAAACCAGAACTTAAACTGTATCCTCAGACACATATCTAGTAGGGAAGCTAAAGTTTTAGTACCACTGTTTAATTCTTAGGTTAGGCCAAATCTTGAATATTGTGTGCAGGTGTAGTCACCATATAAACGTGAAGATATAAACAGGATTGAGGGTATACAAAGAAGAATGACAAAAGCCATTACTGGATTACACAATAAATCCTATAATGAAAGGCTAAAAATACTGGGAATCTACTCTCTTACAAATCGAAGATTTAGAGGTGATATGTGTATGCTTTATAGAATATTAGGTGATTACAAATTATAGGATGAGTTAGGCATAAAATTTAATAATGATCGATTAAGTACAAGAAAGCATTCAAAACAATTGTTTCTGCCAAGGTGGAACTTAAATCTATGTAAAAAATGGTTCACCCAAAGGGTGGTGACATCTTGGAATGAATTATCACAAGCAACAATAGATAGTCCAAACATGGAAACATTTAAAACAAGATTGGACTTGGAATTTAAATCAAGTGTTACTGATTTTTGATAAATTAAATTGGTATAAGGCAAGCTATAAGGATTAATATCCGTAAATGCTTGAATTTTTCCTATGAATCCTATAAATTCAGATGACCATGGACCAACACAGTATAATTCACATGCAGTGCCACACCATGTGTCCACAAATAAGCAAGTGCAGTGCTGTCATTAGATAATCACAGAATCTAAAGTGTTTGTCCTAATGGAAACACTCGACTTCTTCTTTGATTAATGCATGTTGTTGTTTCCATGCAGTTTGCCATATCCAGAGCATTCAGAAGAAACAGAATGCAACAATCCACACAGAGGTAGTTTAGCAGCATACTGTGGATACACTGAAACAAGAAATAACACTGATGGTTTCCTATGCATGCCAATCTCTCAGTACGTCATCTTGATGGGTTTCTGTGTTTTTCCGTGTAGTTGTAGTGCCACCCTCATAGCAATTTCCATTCATCTTATTTTCTTATTTTTGACATTTCTTTTGTATTTCAGGTGTGACGACTCAGGCAATCAAGACAATACAGACGAGTCTGACAGTTTTCCTCTGGATAATCCTGTCCTCATTGCAGCACCACAAGAAATGGGATTTGCACCAAGGTACCAGAGTTCAAGGTCATGCTGTTGGAGTGGGTACTTTGAGGTGGTGCTAACGGAAATGTGGGCCAACACAAAACATGACTGGGACCTACACATGAGGGGGCACACTATGCTTAGGTAGGTTAGAAAGGAGGGAAGAGGGGCCGGAGTGGCAAAGTCATGGGTCAACCTTCACCTTTTTTTTGCACTAGCCAGCAAGTCATGTTGATTCCAAATTGCACTAGCCCACAGATGGTTGTAGTAGCCCTTACTTATAATGGTACATTTTAGTCACTTATACTGGAAACAATGCAAGCAAACCTACTAAATACTCTGATTATTGAGCATTCATCCTTCTCTCAAATTGCTTCCAGCTTCCCAGCAGAAAAAAAAGATGTCAATGTCATCTATGGCAGACAAAGTTACCCCCCAACCCCGTTGTTTTGTACCATGGTCTCCTCTCTTCCTCTTTCTGCCCCCCCACACACACACCAAACAGAGAGAGGATATCACAACATCAAATGTTCAATCAAGCAGTCATAGCTCTGTGCACACAATAGCTGACATCATCATGGGTGTCCTCAGTAATAGGTTTAAATACTTCATTGGCAAGCATTTGAATTATCCAGGGGGGAGGCACTGGAAAGGAGCAGGGAAATCCTAGCTCCCCCCAGCCCCCCAAAAAAGAATCAGAGTAGTAAGTGATGTAAACTCCAAGATAGAGATGTCGCTAGGGAGAAGTGCAGGGGTAAATGAAGAAAATGACAAATGCAGTATGGACAGGGATGGTGCAAAAAGGGGTAATGCTATCAAGAAATGGAGGGTAATGAGTACCAATGCCTGTAGTCTGGGCAATAAGCTCCCTGAACTGGTATCCTTGATGGAAGAGGGATGCCTGGATATTGTAGCAGTCACATAAACATGTTACCCAGAAAGACCTTACTGGGATGTTAACATACCACTGTATATAACCTACAGGAGAGACAAGGAAGGTACCCGAGGGGGCAGAGTAGCTCTCAATGTATGGGAAGGGATAACAGCAACTGAACAAAAGAATAAACAGGGAGGAGAGGAGGCAGTGTGGGTCAGCTTAGAGACTGGAAATGGCATCACACTCCACACCGGGGTTGTATACAGACCCCCATGTCAGAGGGAGGGAATGGAAAAGTATATGATAGAAGGCATCCTTAGGATGGCAGAGAAAGGGGAGATACTGTTGATAGGGGAACCTGAATATGCCAGATGTTAACTGGAGCACCTTTGCTGCGGCCACATCCAAAAGCAGGGCCATTCTCGATGCCCTTCAGGTAGCATGCCTCAGACAGCTAGTTTTGGAACCCACTTGGGAGGGAGCAATCTTAGACACTGTACTCTCAAATGGGGACAGTGAGAGGATCTCAGATCTAGAAGTGGGTAGCCATCTGGGAAGAAGTGACCACCAAACAGTGTGGCTCACGACAGAGTCAAGCCATACAAAAGTGAGACTTCTGGACTTCCGGAGGGCAGACTTTGGCAAGATGGGAGAGTGCCTTAGAAAAGCACTAGCAAACAGGCTAAAAGGAGGGGTGGAGCAACAATGTGGAAAGATCAAAACTGCCATCACAGAGGCAACAAGCCTTTGTGTGAAGCCAATTAACAAATAAAAATGAAAGAAAAAGCCATTGTTGTTCTCAAAAGAGGTGGTGGTGATGGTTAGGTGGAAATAAATAGCATTTAGGAAGCATAAGCAAACACAGAAGGAGCAGGACAGAGAACCATACCAGTGAAGGCAGAAGCAGACAGGGAGGGTAGTCATAATAGCAAAGGCCCAAACTGAGGAAAAGATAGCCAACTCAGTTAAGAAGTGGGGTAAAGCTTTTTATAGGTATATCAGGGAGTGTAGTAAGACAAAGGGAGGGATAGTGAGACAAAACACAATGGATGGTGGGTGGGCAGAGAGGGACAGTGAAAAAGCAGGGATATTGAACAAATACTTGTGACCAGTATTCACAGAAAAGGAGCAGGGGGAGGTAACTAAGCACTCTGGATGGGGCGGTAGGATATCAGTGCTTTCACAGAACAAAGGGTTCTGAAAGAACTTCTAAAACTGATGGTGGACAAAGCAATGTGGCCTGATGGAATTCACCCCAGAATTCTAAAAGAATTAAGGAGAGAACTAGTGACACCGCTGACTACTCTTGTTAACAAATCATGGCATGGTGGTGTGGTACCTGAGGGTTGGAGGAAGTTGGTTGTGATTCCCCTTCATAAAAGTGGGAGCAAGACAGAGGCAGGAAACTACAGACCTGTCGGGTTGACCTCTGTGCTAGGAAAAGTGATGGAATCACTTCTGAAGGAAAGAATTGTTGAGTACCTAGAGCCCAGTGGTGCACAGGACCCAAGGCAGCATGTATTCACTGCAGAAAGGTCATGTCAGACAAATCTAATTGATTCCTTTGACTGGGTGACAAAAGTACTATACCAGGCAGGGTCTGTGGATATGGCCTTCCAACACGTTAGCAAGTCATTTGGCACAGTCCCACACAAAAGATTAATACACAAGTTAGCCAGTCTTGGAGTGGGTCCCACTGTGGTAGCCTGGATAACAAATTGGCTGGACAACCGGACACAGAAAGTAATGTTAAATGGTGCCCACTTTGAAGCAAGAGGGTTTACTAGTGGAGTAGCACATGGTTCACTGCTGGGTCCAGTCCTTTTTAATGTCTTTATAAATGACATTGTAGAGAGACTGGAAGGAAAAGTATGCCTCTTTGCAGATGACACAAAGATCTGCAACATACACAAGGAGGTATGGAAAGGATGAGAAGGGACTTGATAAGGTTGGAGAAATGGTCAGAAGAATGGCAGTTTTGATTAAATGAAAAGAATTGTAAAATAATGCGCCTGGGAAACAAAAACCCCGTGGAAGATTACACAATGGGGGGGTAGTAACAACAAAAAGAATGGAAAGGTACCTGGGGGTAATCATATCAGATGACCTTAAGGTTAGCAAGCAATGTGTGAAGGCAGTTAGGAGGGCTGGGGGGATACTGGGATGTATAGGGAGAGGCATCACCAGCAGAAAACAGGAACTTGTTATCCCTTTGTACAGACAGTAGGTGAGACCCCATCTGGAGTACTGCATCCACTTATGGAGACCCCACCTCTGCAAGGACATAGACAGAATGGAGGCAGTCCAGAGGAGGGTAACTAAAATGGTCCAGGGTCTGCAAGCAAAGCCATACTAAGAAAGACTAAAGGAGCTTAATATGTATAGCCTTGAGGAAAGGAGGGAGAGAGAGGGCATGATAGAAACTTTCAAGTACCTCAGTTGGATCCACAAAGTCCAAGAGGGTAGCATCTTTCAGATAAAGAGATGTGCAAGAACAAGGAGACACAATTTGAATATGGGGGGGGGGGTTCAGGGGCAATGTGAGGAAGTATTTTTTCACAGACAGTGTGGTGGATGCATTGAGTCCACCTTCCAGAGGAGGATGTGAGTTCTAAAACTGTGTGAGAATTCAAGAATGCATGGGACAGACATAAGGTACTTTTTGGCTGTGAGGGAGGAAGCAATAGGCTGTTGGTTAAATAGGATCTGCAGCATATCCATTAGGTAGCGAAATGTGCAGACTAGGTGGGCCAAGCAGTCGTTATCTGCCGTCAAAGTCTATGTTTCTATGCACCTCACCACACTGTCACCACCACCCAAAGGGCAATGAACTGAGTCAGGCACAGAAAGACACACTCTGTCCCCACCCTATAGTCAACTGGAGATCTGCACTTTTGAAAGTTTTGGTACAGTCTTATTTGATCCCGGATCATATCTAAGATTTCTTTTGGGTGGGGTATAGACAAACCTAAGGGGCTTGGGAAATAGAAATCTATGAAATACTTATTTGTAAATGCATTTATTTCAATATGCTCTGTCCCAACAATAGACAAGGACCGCTTTGCCTACCTAGTCTTCCCATTTCCCCATCTACCAGACAAGCTGCAGATCCTATTTAACCAACAGCCTATTTATTCTGACCCCCCACAAAAATTGCCTTATGTCTGTCCCATGCATTCTTTATTTTTCCCACAGTTTTAGACCTCAAAACCTACTCATGAAGGCTGTTCCATGTGTCTACCACCCTCTCTCTGAAAAAATACTTGCTAACATTGCCCCTGAGCCATACCCCCTCTGTCTTCTAATTGTGTCCCCTTGTTCTTGCACATCTCATTTTCTGAAAGATGCTACCCGCTTGGACTAAGGTGAAGCTCAAGGGAGCGTGGTCACATAAACCGTTCTGTTGTACTAGCGAAGTTCAGGTGGCAGTCAGGGACAAGAATGCTTCAGAAAAAAAAAATACTAATCATTGAGAGGGGAAATGGAGATTGAAACGTACCGTCTTGCATCAGCAGAAGTCACCTGTATGGAGCAGGTGGACGAAGTCCAGTAAAGGGCAACGGCCGGCACAGGGGATTGGGGTGGTGAAAAGTGATTTTTTCTGGTACATCATGGAGCATCCAAAAAATTAGGGCCATCTTTGCAGATTTAGATCAGATGGCGGGTGGGTGGAACAGGCGAGGGAGCAGGCATAGGTGTTAAACGAGTACTTCACCTTGGTGTTCACTAGGGATGGGTATGGGTTATTTACAAAGCAAGGCACTAGGCTGACAGAAGTGGCATTTTGTGTGGTGTTGGAGGAGCAAGAGAAATGGAGCCTCACTCAGAGGGAGAGGCACCGCTGGGGTTTCACTCCAGGACCAGGACAGAAAGGCCAGTAAGGTGGGGGTGAAGGATGATACTATCTCCACCGAACTGGTGTGGCAAGCCCTTAATGCCTGGATGAAAGATGCATCTCCTGGGATGGACAGCATTCATTCGAGAGTACCATGGAAGTTGACAGACATACTGGCTGCACCCCTTGCAGAGCTACCGTATTCAACAGGTTGTTTGCAACAGGGAGGGTACCTAGGGATTAGCTTTAGGTGCATGTGGTGCCAATCCACAAAGGGAGGTCAAGGGGGAGTATAAGGTAACTATAGAACCAGCATTTTGACCTTGGTGGTGGGAAAATTAATGGAGGGTATACAGAAGTAACGACTGTGGGTGTTCTTGGAAGAGAAGGGAGGGCTGGATAGTTGACGACATTGGGTTTTCTGCCATGTAGATCATGTTAAACCAACAGTGTGGAGCTCTATGAATGCGTAACATCGGAACTGGACAGGTGGAAGCCTGTGGATGTACTGTTCTTGGACTTCAGCAAGGCATTTGACTCTGTCCACCACAATAGACTGTTGGAGAAAATGACGGGTTTGGGAGTGTGCCCATTGATGGTCAGATGGATAGGACCCTGACAAGCTAGCCACACATAGAGTAGTGGTCAGTGGGGAGCTCTTGAATTCTAGAGAGGTCGGTAGTGGGGTACTGCAGGGCTCTGTCCTTGGTCTGCTCCTGTTTAGTGCATACAGATCTCACATTGGGGTGGGTATAGAGTGTGTAATGAGTCTCTTTGCTGATGACTCCATGTTGTGAGTAGCAGTTGAGGGGGAAAAGGGGAGGTTGGGCCGGCAAAGGGACCGGAACAGCATGCAAAGGTGGCGTCACACATGGAAAATAAATTTCAATACCACCAAGTGCAAGGTGTTACCTCTTGTACATGGAGGCCATAAACACAGATAAAAAATGGTGTGTAATGTGCTGTGCAATGGTCTGGTTAGACAACACCTCAAGTACTGTGTAAAGTACTGGAGACCGCCCTTGAAGAGGGACATGCAGGTCCTGTAGAGGGTTCAGAGGACGGCTACCATGATGATTCGAGGAGTTGGGGAGTTGATGTATGAGGACAGACTTAAGGAGCTCTGCCTGTTTTCATTGGAGGACAGTAGATGAGACACAGGGGGGGACATGGTTGAGGTCTTCAAGTACCTCAAGGGAGTATATGGGGTAAACACGGAGGGGCGCTTTAGACTAAAGGAGGGAAGTATCACCAGTGGACATGGTTTGAAGTTGGAAGGTGGAAGGATGATGGGGTGGGAGGAGGAGGTTTTTCACTGAGAAGGTGGTGGATCCTTGCAACGTGCTGCCTGGTGAGCTAATACAGATTACCACAGTTGAGGACTTCAAGAGAGGGTGGGACAGATGTAGAAAGGGGATGTATCAGAACACAAGGGGGGGTTAGGGCCTCAGTTCCCAACGTGGGATCTGTGTTTCCAGCAGATTCGATCTACAGTAAGGCATAATGTATGGGCAAGTAGTATGTTAGTATGTATACATATCACCAGTGCTGTTTGTCTTCACATCAATACAGATGTTATTTCACACAATAACATACAATACTTTGTCAGTTCACTGTGAATCGCTAGTTGGTTACATAATTGTAATTCTTGCCATTTATTTCTATTTTAATTCGCAGTGATGTCCAATATGAACATTTGCCAGACGCCACTGTTGAGAAAGATGTTTTCGGACTGTGTGGTATTGAGGAGTCCATCACAGCACGTGCAGAGGAAAACCACGATAACGATAACACAGAAAGCAGTGATGCTCACATTGCAAGATCAATTGTACAACAGGCTGTGTTCATGGTTTACCAGGAAAACCTCATGACGTTGGCTCATAAATGCTCATTGACCAGTTGTGGGATCTGTGGCCAGGCCCTTGCAATCAACACAAGGGTTAGTGGGACGTGCTTGACATTGACATGGGTACGTAAGAAATGTCAAATTCTGACATACATATTGCACAAATATTTTATTGCTTGATACAATACTGTGACACACTCATTTCTTCTTTCAGATGTGTACAATTGGCCATGTTCACTTTAAATGGTCAAGCCAGCCACAACTGAAATATGGCCTGAACGTGGGTGACTTGTTACTTTCTGGTGTCATACTCATTTCAGGCAATGACTATGGAAAGATTGCCCTCATGTACCGGTTCTTAAACTGTGCAATGCTCGGCGAGTCCTTTTTTCGCTTTCAGCGTCTGTATGTGGTACCTGTTATTGAACGTCACTGGGTGTCAATGGAGGATTCTTTGCTGTCTTCACTCAAGCACAAAAGTGTCATTATAATGGGTGTGCAAATTTTACATTGTGTGATATCTGTGATCATATGTTGTTAGGTGGACCTATTCAGGCCTATCATTTACATTTGTTATCTTCATTGTAGGTTATGGTAGAATGGACAGTCCTGGACACTCAGCTCAGTACTGTACCTACACCTGCATGGACCTGGAGTCAAAAAAGATTCTAGCAATGACCATGGTCGACAAGCGGGAGACAGCACTGAAGTCACAAAATATGGAAAAGCTTGCTTTCCAACGCTCACTACACTCGCTTCTGAATAGTGACATTTCGGTCAGTGAAGTGGTCACTGATGCGCATGTTCAGATTGTGTGCTTGATGCGTAAATATATATGATCGTACGAAACTGACAGCACAAATTGGCCTCGGGGTATTTCGAGTCAGCTGTAGTGTACTGCTAGCACTGCATCTCGCAGCTGCCCCAAGAGCCCCGCCATTCCCCCATCCCTTCTGCTTACCCTGTCACAACCACTCTTAAAACTGCCCTCCCTCTTAGCCAACACTATCTTGTCTTATAAGGTATTCCATTTGTCCACCACTCTTTACATGAAAAAAGGTCTCCTCTTCTCCCACTTGAATATTCCTCCTATCGCAGTCCATGCCGTCTCGTGTCCCTCCCATTCTCATTTGATAAATCTATTCTGTGTTTGTCTTGTTAATCCCCTTCAGATGTCTTGAGCATATCCCCACCATCCCTCCTCTCCTTCACTGAATACATATTATGCTCTCCAAGTCTGTCCTCATAGGGCTTGCTCTCCAATTCAGGTATCATCTTGGTGGCTCTTTGCTGCACCACATGTCCAACAATGTGAAGTCCTTCTTCAGCAATGTGTGCCAGTACTGCTCACAGTACCCCTCTTGGTGCTTGACCAATGATGGAAACAGGGGCAGTATAACCTCTGCATCAGCAGAAGATGCCTATCACATTCTATGCCAGCATTTTGTTGTCTTCTGCTGCTGCATTCCTCTAGTGAGCAGAGTTGTTCATGCGTAATGCTCGCTACTAGGTCACTCTCCTCTGTTCATCTCCTTAACTGTACCCCATTTGAGTGTCAATCAATCCCCCTGTTTCCTGGCTCTGACATGCATAACATTGCACTTCTTGGCATTGAACTCCTACTGCCATGTATTTGTTCAGCCCCCCAGCCATCACTGCTAGTTTTGCAACCCATCAGCCCCCCCTTCTTTATTTTTTGTACTGGTCTTTTTACACTTTTGGTCATGCGGCATGTGTCGGCCTTCTACCTGTCTCCGGTCACTATGCCATCCCTCAGAGCAATATCTGTTGCAGTCCGGAGACCGCTGTGAGTCCGCAGAGCTTGAGTATTGCAGGGGCTTCATTAAGGCACCAGTCAATTTATCCATTTCCTATGTCCCTTCACCGATACATGAAACATGCGTGCATTGAGGCGCATGCACACCTTGATGCCATGTTCTTGCATCTCCAGTTATCCAGCACTTCCCGCTATCCTCCCACTGGGACAGGCAAGGAGCAGTAGGAGGGACCACCTGGCCCCGCGGGAGAGGATAGGAGAAGAGAGCTGATGAGGAATGCTCAATCCTCTCCATCCCCTGCTGACCCATGGCATTCTGAGATATTTCCCAAAACCCTGGTCCCCATTGTGGCACGTCATGGCTGACAACCCTCCCCACCCTTCTTAATCCTCATTAGCTGATATTTGCTCTTTCTTTGCTATATGATGTATCGGAAGAAGTTTATTCCACACATTTTTCATTCTCTACACCGATCTCAGCTTCCTGTATTCCTTTGCTTCCCTGACCCACATGGTAACCTCCCTGTACTTCCCTGTGTACATATTCTTATCATCACCCTTCCCTGATTTTTGGTACTGGTTAATTGCTGCCCTCCTGTGCCTCACCCCTTCCATGACCTCCAGTGTCAGCTAACTGGGTTTTTTTGGCCGTCCCTTCTATTTCCTCCACCAGCCCTCCCTTTAAATGTTCCATTTTGGTCTGCATACATGTGTCATTGCATTCCTGCCAGGTGCCTGCCTAAAATTCCACACATAGAATCATAAACGTAGAATCGGATGGCAGATATGGACCACTTTGCCCACCTAGTCTGCCCATTTCCCCGCTTAACGGATAAGCCTCTACCCCGCACTCAAACTGCCTTATGTCTGTTCCATGCATTCCTGAATTTCCCCACTCTTTTTGACTCCACAACCTCCTCTGGAAGGCTGTTCCATGATTCTACTACCTTCGCCATGAAGAAATACTTCCTCACATTACCTCTGAGCCATCCCCACTATAACTTCAAATTATGCCCCCGTGTTCTTGCACATATTTTTTACTGAAAGATGCTACCCTCTTGTAATTTGTTGATTCCCTTGAGGTTTATTTCTTTATTTATTTATTAATTTTAATCCTGTATCTATGTTCCTACCTTCCCCATGTTGGCCACTCTCTTCAGGGCCTCAATGGTGACCAGCATCTAAGTCCTTCCAGGAGATGTCTGCACATATCATTGCCAAACTCTTTTTGACCCTAAACCCTCTGGATAACCACCAGACTGTGGTGGAGGATACCCTCTTAACTACCCCAGACACTTGATGTAGCATGCAGCCTGTGCATGGTGCCCCCAGAATCCACAAGCACCATCCTCTAAAGTCCATCTACCATCGCCGACATGGGGAGCATTTTCCTCTTTTCTCAGCCCATCCCTTGAGCAGTGGCATGCACTGAGAACCAAGGAGTCTGGTGCACCTGAGATGCATCCTACACTATGGCTATCAGCTGATGTTGAACTCTCCCTTTCACGCTGCTTCCTCCGCCACCTACCACCTGTGAACCCCCAGGTGGAGGTATTGCATTGAGGCCTGCAGGTCCTCCCTCCCAAGAGAAGGAGAGCAGCCTTTGGTTGCTCAATACTTCTCCTCCCTTGCCAACCACCCTGCAGCCAGAGCTCGTTCCTGAATCAGGGTCACGTGTGCGATGAGAGGTGTCATGTCCTGCGCTTCATCCATCAGTGTCACAGTGCCAGCTCCCCTGGAGGAATTTGAAAGTTTCCATCATGTCCTCCCTCTCCCTCCTTTTCTCTCAGTCATACATCTTAAGCTCCTTTAGTCTTTCTTCATATGTCTTCTAGTACAGACCCTGCACCATTTTGGTTGCCCTCCTATGGACAGCTGCCACCCTGTCTATGTCTTTGTGGAAATAGGTTCTACAGAACCGTACACAGTACTCCAGATGTGGTCTAACCAACTGTCTGTACAGAGGGTCAACACCTTCCGGTTTTCTCTGGGTGATGCTTCTCCCTATGTATCCAAGTATCCCCCACAGTCCTCCTTACTGCCTTCTCACATTGCTGGCCCACCTTTAGGTCATCTGATATGACTACCCTCAGGTCCATTTCCATTGTTGTTGTAAGTATCTCACTCCTATTGTGTACTCTTCTCCTGGGTTTTTGTTTCACAGGTTCATTACTTTGCACTTCTTTGCTACAGTCTAGATATTCCATGCCCACAGCCCATCCCATGTCTACTACCTTTGTCTCCCAGTCTCTCCCTGCACACTTGAGAAGTGCCTGTCTCTGCCTTCCTTTGATCAACCCCAGAATAGTGTTGACCTCAATCTGATTCCAAGCAGCATTGAGTGGTCAAGGTCTACTACCCCACCTTCTAGTACTGTCACCACTCTTCCACTTTTTGATTCCCACATTTACTGTCCACGTATCAATGTACTATATTACATCTTTCTTCACCTTTTGTGACTCCTACATGTCAAAGTTCATAATGATTGCCATTGAACAGTTGCAGCTTTAAATGGTCATTATCAATTTATGAACCATACTCCACTTGACTATCATTGCAGGTAATCACTATCCATACATTAGGTATTCTTTTGATATGTGGCATGGTGCAAAAAATCTTGCAAAACGACTAGTGGCAGTAAGTAAAATTCCATACAAAATGATGATGTTCGTATAACTACTTTTCACAATGTCACGTTGCAAAATATCATGAAATTGATTCTATTCTAGGCTTCACAACTGTCACAGGGTGTGGGAAATAATTCAGACAAGGCAATATTTCAAGATTAAAAACACACAGGAATGTAACATTTATTTACAAAAAGTCAGAAAACCAAAAACAATCAAAAATAAAGAAAAGTAAGTTGCAATGTCAATGACCACTTTTTCTCTCAGTGGTTTCTTGCAATTTCCAATAGACAGTCACAGACCACAGAATAGCTATGATCTGCTTACTTCTGTATTTACATTACTCTCACTGTAGACCTCCCTATCTCACTTCCAAGGCTCATGTGCCTAAAGAACAAATTTGGGAGGAATTTATACTCACCGGACAAGGTCACCTAATAAGCTCCTGTCACTCAGATGGTTACTAAGCATATTACCTTTGGGTTGCTAGGAAATTAACAGTTTAATTAACCCTGAAATAGGAATACAAGTTTTGTTTATCAGCCTGCTGTATAAATGGGAACAGTAAGAGAATGGTATTTATCTAAGTAATGGTTTTAGGTCACATTTAGATTCCTAACCTATTCTAAAACATTGTATTTGTGTTAAATGTGTTAAGGGTCTAGTCAGGTGACCTTGTCCAGGGAGTATAAATACCTCCCAAATTTGTTCTTCAGGCAGATGAGCCTTGGAAGTGAGACAGGGAGGTCTACAGTGAGAGTAATGTAAATACAGAAGTAAGCAGACCATAGCTATTCTGTGGTCTTAGACTGTGTACTGGAAATTGCAAGAAACCACTGAGAGAAAAAGTGGTCATTGACATTGCAACTTACTTTTCTTTATTTTTGATTGTTTTTGGTTTTCTGACTTTTTGTAATTAAATCTTACATTCCTGTGTGTTTTTAATCTTGAAATATTGCCTTGTCTGAATTATTTCCCACACCCTGTGACAACAACAACATGGTTGCAAGGCTTTAATCACATGGTGTCGCAACATAGTGAAGCATTTTTGGTACTGTTGCCAGCAAGCTGATACCTACACAGACTTCATGGTACTAGAGAACATCCTTCTTTGTTTACATTCAGATTATTGTAATGCCCTGTTGACAGAAGTATCTTAAATGTGTGATTTGTTAATTTGCTGTTGTAGGCACTATGGGTTGGAGTGGCTCACCATGTTGTGAATGTTCATCAGTGGGAGTTTACACATGGATTAGGTGGCATAAGAGAGTGTAGGCATGAACACATGGAAAGTGCCTGCGACAAAGACTGGCTTGAGCCTGGATCACCGGCACATCTGGAATTTATCAAAATTGTGACGGACAAGCGGTTCCACCACACCATAAAACATTACCTAACTTTCAGGTAACTTGTTTTAATTATTGTACTGCTGTCTTTGTATGTAGGCATGTACATCTTCACAAGTGAGCTTTATCAGTATATGCATGAGCGGAATATATAGACTGAATTGCATTTTCAAATGCGTTATATACTTGTTATGGATGAGCTTAAAAGAAAAAGCTGACCTAACTAATGCTTACTTCATCTTGGTCCACCGCTGAGTAACCATTACAATGCATACAATTCATACTTTTTTAAAAGTTGCATGGATATATGCAGTGCCATCAATAAGTGGTGATGTATTACTGTAATGCTAACAGTTTTTCTTTGATGGCAGCATAACTTTCTTGGTTTCATGTCATTCTCACACTTCCCGATGCAGATTTTTTTTTGTATGTGTGTGAGTACCATTAGCATATCTCAAGCTGCATAGTATCATGACCTTTAACATCTTGGCATCATCCAGGTATGTTTTTTGGTAAATCAATTTTGATTTAAAAACAATAAAATTATATGTACACTCTAGCCAATACTGGGCATGGGTGTTACATTTGCCTCGCAGGTCATCACAGCACCCAAGGCCTATGGCAATATTTTGTCTTTGATTTGCACACCCAGAAACAGTCCTCTTAGCAAAGTTTCCCTAATCTGGGTTTGCAATTAAGTCTTGTGTCAGACATGGTCATCATCTGATGTTGTAATTGTACAGATGGAACAACAGACCCTTTCTCTAATTAATTAATGTCATTTATCCAGCAGTTACTGTAGATGCTGACACACTCCCTGTGACTTATTTTTCAAGTTTGACTTCTTTCTTTTTATTTACATCAGGAGCACATCTGACCTTGAGCAGTTCCAGCAACATATTCTTATGTATTCTTCTAAGCGATTTGCCTATACCTTTCCGGTGTACCGTGCCCGAAACTATTTGGAAGCCATAGACTACAATCAACATGTGTCACGTCCATATTTGCTCAATGCAAGTGGGGAGAAGGTGTAAGTGTTTGCTATCAGTTTTTTCTTTGGATTAACATTGTGCTTTTTCACTCACTGTTTCAATGGCTATGTTACTGTAAGCTATGCCATTTTGTGCAGTATGCATTACTATGAATTGAAAACATGATTTCATGTGGCATACTACTCCATAACCACAAGAAATGACACACATAGACAAGTACTTATACAGCAAGCATGTTTTCACGTCAATATTTATGACCCCATTTAGTGTTTCAATCTGGCTGCTCCTTCCATCAATTTTCAACATAGAACATTATTTTGTTTGTGTTTCTCAACACTATCCCTTTGATGTAATGAAAATTCTTCTTCATTGTAATTTCATGTCTATGTGTGCTTTTCATTCACCATTGTATGTGTTAACTCTTTCTGAAATGAGTAATGAATAATGTACATCATCATGGATAGTTCACTCATTATGTTTCTGTGTTTTGGCAGATATCGTCATCTTTTTAACAAGCGAAGTAGTAGATGGACAGTATTTGCCAAGAAGTCACCAAAACATTACTCCTATATCCCACAGATGATGGCTGATGTTCTACTTGAGCAAATGCAGAGTAACTGCACCGTTACAACTCGTTCAACAATAGCAACTGATGATCCAAGCCACATTCAGCCCAACATTACATCCGTTCCACCACCATCCACTCAAGAGCTTATCCAGCAGCATACCTCATAATTTGTTCATTTACTGTTGGCCTGAAAAACATGTGCTACATGCAATGCACATAGATGCAAGCATCAAATGCATATGCCAGTTCAGCGACAGAATTAAAAACTTTATTTCATTGTGGTATGTGGTCATTAGGTACTTTTATATCAATCACATACCACTCAAAGCAGTTTGGTACCACACATCCATTAAAAGATAAAAAAAAACAGGACTCTGTTCTGCAATGTGTGGAACAGTTACAGTGCTAGATACCCTTGCAGACAACTGCTGACTGACTGTCTTGTATTTCCACGATATTGCCAAACGGTACACAATCACATACACAGTTAAACTTTCTGGGTAGGAATCGAGCTCTACATCATACTGTTGTGTGCTTTAACACAGTTAGTATAACAAACATAGTGTCAATGCCTAGCATATTACTCCATTTTCTCATTCAGGATGAAAGGTTACTTCCATGTTCAATGGAATTTCACCATTTCCAACATGACAAAATGTGCAAAGTGTTTGCAACTGGACATCTGTAGCAGTGTGCAGCTACATATGGCAGAAATAGTTTTCCAACTCCTGATTTTCACTGTTTAATGCTGATGGATTTATGCACTTACGAGTACTAAAACATGTGTTAAAATGTTTCATGGACAGAGCAATTACTAAAAAACATATAAGTGTATACCAGCAGTGTTCATTCTTTCAAAGTGTGTTGTGTAACTGCTGTTAAAGCATAACCAAGGAGGAGGAGGTGAAACATGTCGCCAGTTCAACAGTTATTGATGTTACGTCATGCAAGATTGCCAAACTTCCAAGTACTTTATAGAGATTCAATAGAGATGTTAGTCAGTGTGTGATGAATAGCTACATTAGAACAGCACGTATCATTAACTCAGCTGGTGTGCAAAAGGTGAGTGCTGACCAAATGAGCAGACACGAAAGACCATAAGGCATACGCTGCAGTCATTTTATGATGTTAGTATGTTTCTGTAGCCTGAATAAATATGTTCATGTTCCTGTGACAGAAATTTTGATTTCATGTCAGATTTACAAACGTGTCTGCAAAACCATGCTCTTTCAGAAACATGTACTGTATGATCTCATAAATTTCAGTGATGTGGCAATACAACATGTATATGTATATCTATAAACACTAAACGGCAACCATATGCCCATCATATGCTGCTCAGTTTGTGCTATTGCACCCTGCTGCCCTTGGTGTCCCACCCACACAGTCATGGTGAATGCACTTTGTTGACACCATTTACAGTCTCCGCAGACAGGGCCAATATGCTATGTGAAACCCTAGTGTCCTTAGGCCTCTTCCTCTACATTTTGTGCATCAGACATATGATACCACAGTTTGGGCTTTTGCTGCACCCTGACACCTACTTCCATTGACCCAAATGTGCAGGGCTGCTGTGCCACGTGCACCCAAGCACACATTAAGAGTTGCTGTTCCCTGATGACCCACATCATTTGTCACCACAGATAAAGCTTCTGCATCATGCTTTCCTCTGTCAGACACACCTTTTTCAGTCTGACATTACAACCAAAGTATCACATGACCATATTTATTGCTGCTACATTCAATACATGCTGATTTTATGAATTATAGGAATGTGGTATATTTTTTAGGAAACTGTTCCACATCAATGATTGATACATAAGCTGTGTAGGTTCAGTGTGAGACAGAATTCGGTGCACAGAGTGTCAAACTATGCTGTCAGACAGAAAGCAGAGAGTAGAGGCAAATGTTATACATTAAGAAGAGTTCAAGGTCACAAGTGGGTAATCAGTCATGTAAAGGGGTGTAGTCGGGATTTCATATCTGCACACCAAGAGGACTCAGGAGGCCCCCACACCAGAGGACTCACTGTCCCCCCCTACTGGGGTGTAGCCAGACAATATACAAATGTACATTGGGACTGTGCTTGTTGCATCATTTGGTATAATAAATACAACTTTTGTATCTCATGACAGTGGTTGTTGCCATGCATGTCAAAATGCAAATGCCATATATTGTTCCCTAAGACAACCGCATACCAGCCAAGAGCCAATAAAGTTGTATTGTCCTTGGGATGCAAAGAGAGTAATAGTGACCAGTATGTGGGTGTCTTGGGGAACAATGCATAGCATTTGTATTTAGCCATGCATGCAACAACCACTGTCATGAGATATAAAGTGTATTTAGTGTGCCAAACGAATCAACATACACAGTCCCAGTGTACATTTGTATATTGTCTAGCTGCCCAGTCCTGCAGAATTACAGAAAGGTGCTGTATTTTCATTGTTAATTTGCATGGAAAAAGGAAGCATTTCAGAGCATATTTGCCATCCCCCTTAAATAAAATTGTGCATCACGGAGTGCTTGGCATATGCCCTCCTACTCCCATAATCATGGATACTGAAAATGAATCATGGTTCTTCAGGTATCCATCGACACGGTGGTCATGGAAACAATAACTTATTAACCTCAGACTTTGGTGGGTGGTGTACTGCGATTTTCCCCTTCCACCAGCGAATTGAGATTGTTTGTACTAATAATCTTCCTTGCCTTCTGTATATGATCCAAAATGTCACCTTTTTCCCTCAATTTATTTATTTAAATCATGTAACAGATTGATATCTGACTTTGTCTGGGGTAGTGGTACTCCCAGAATAAGGTTATTGATGTTTCAATTATTACTTTTTGCCACATTTTCCTCACTGTAATGTAACTTTACTAGATACGCGTGAGTACAGTTACAACAAAAAGAAATAAAAAAAAAATGTGGATTTTTTTGTCTCAAAACCAACAAACATAATGTGATTTATGAACCAACACAGTCAACACTGTTGAATAATTGAAAATTTAGAAGGACAAGAAACTGAACATACGTTGCTGTCAAATAAAAAGTGTTCCTAGTACAAAAGGTCCTAGATTTTAAAATCTGCGATTCTTTATATTCATCTGACTTAGGATGGGGGGGGGCAGCACATTCGATGTTGTCTGATTTGATAATTGTTAATCAAATACTAAGATCCGTAGTGCAGTGTTTACTAAGCAACAGTCTCCTTATGTATATGGTTACAAGTGTTTTTAAAGGATGGATTTAATAAAATTGGAAATTTTTTTTCAAAATTCTCTTGCAGAGACCCATGAGGGTGTAACTTGTTAATCACTTCACCAATGGTATACTACAAATACCCTGGAATTCTGAATGTACAATCGATTGTATTACTAGTCACCATGCCCATTAGTATATTGTGGGTTTTATCAATTTGTCAGTGCGCGTCTTTATTGTAATCACTTTATTGATAACACATGCAGGCACTCATTATGGAAGTGTGGTCTTTCTCAATCAAGCCTCACCCCTGTGACTTTCTGTTGCTCTACAAGTGATGAATGGTTTGACTTTATTGATATGTCAACCATTGTACTATGTCTTTCATATGTGATGTTTTAGATTGGTTTATGCTTCAATTTAATAAATACAGTGTTTTGACTGGTACCCTGGAGTGATGTGTGTGTTGTTAAAATACTGGAGAGTGATGAGTACCAATGCCCCTAGTCTGTGTACCAAATTTCCAGAAGTAGTGGCCTTGATGGAAGTGGGGCAACAGGATATTGTGGTGACCGCAGCAACAGGGTACACAGAGAACCATGACTGGGATGTCAACATAACAGGGTATGCAAGCTACCAGAGTGACAGGGAGTTTAAAAGAGGAGGAGGAGGAGGAGTTCTCCATGTGAGTGAAGGAATCAAATCAATGCAACTAAATGGTTAGTAGGTAGTATATCAGGCACTGTATCATAAAAGGTAAGCTCAAAAAGGAAGTCCTTCAGGAAATATAAGAGAAGGTAGCGGTATGAAAATTGGCAGGCATGCCAAACTTCCCTAAGGTAGGCAGGAAAGGCAGTAAGGCAGTGTGGCATTAAACATTACACAGTCAAAAGAGATGCAAGTCACAAGTGGAGTACCTCAAGGATCAGTCCTGGGGCCAGCCCACATCAATATCTTCTTCAGTTACATTGCAGATGGACTGGAAGGTACGGTTTGTCTGTTTGCAGATGATTGCAAGATCTGCAACAGAGTAGATGAATACAGATGGGGTTTGCAGAATGAGAAAAGATCTGGATAAACTAGCAAAATGGTCAAAAGAGTGGCAACTGTGGTTTATTGCAAAGAAGTGCAAGATCATGCACATAGGGAAGAGAAACCCTGAAGCCACCTATAGGCTGGGGGGAAGTTGATGGCAGTCAAAAGGGAAGAAAAGAGACCTGGGCATCATCATCACCGCTGAACTGAAATCATTCAAGTGGACCACTAAAGCAGTCTGTAATGCTAGGTGGATGTTGGGGTGTATTAGTAGGGATATCACAAGTTGGAAGAGGGAAGTAAAAATCACTCTTTACAAGACACCGGTTAGGCACCATCTTGAGTTCTGCGTGCATTACTGGACACTGCACCTCATCTAGACATTAACCAAATTGAGGCAGTCCAGAGAAGGGTGGCCAAAGTGGCCGTTTGAAGTAAGACACCTGGGTATGGAATGTAGAAATTTGTTTGCCGAGCATAGTCCATGGCCAGGTGTCTGTGGTACAAGTAGAGCTGCAAGGGAGGAGTGGGTTTGGTTATGGATTACAGAGTCTGTGAGGGTAAATAGTGAGTATAGTCAGTAGCAAGTTGCAGAGAGCCTGCCTAGGTCACCATAAAGTGTGCAGTTGTGCTTGAGGTGATGGGAAGAGGAAGCATACCAACTTATGTTGTTATATGTGACATCCCATTTATGGAGAGCAGTCTTATGGGCATTAGCAAAAGTGGAGACACCATATGTCAGTGCTGGAAGCAGAATACCCTTGGCAATTGCCAATTTGGCAGATGTAGTTATCAGGTGACAAGTATTATAGGCGATTCAAAGTTTGCCAATTGTAGCTTTACAGGTTGACTGTATGTGCAGACTGAAATCAATGGATTTATCAAGGAGGAATCCCCAGTACTCGAAGGATGTGACACAGTCGAACATGTTTCAATTTAAGAAAAATAGCAGGACAAGTGGACACAGCATGAGATTAGAGGGAGGCTGATTAAGGGGTAATGTGAGGCAGTTATTTTTCACAGAAAAGATTGCTAAATGCATGGAACGGCATACCACAGGTAGTGGTGGATATGAATACAGTGCAGGGCTTCAAACAGGCATGGGATAGGCATAAGGGAGCAACTCAGAGGAGTATGAATAGTTAGGCCATTGACAGCACCTACATTTGCATACTGTGTGACCTTGAGCATGTCACTTATTTTCCCTGTGCTCACAGGTCTTACCTGTAAATGCACTTTCAGCTTAGTGTACCTCTCCTTGTTAAACAATTGGGAGAAAAAAAATTATGCAAAGGATTTCACACTACCCCCTGTAAAAGATTAATAAACAAATTATCCAGCCTGGAGAGGAAAACTAGGACATAATACCTGTCCTGACTGCTGCATAAAAAGCAGTTGCTTACACACCCTAGCAGTGACAAATGACAAAGGACAAATACTAGAGGTGATGCTGGCAAAGTAGGACAGAAGTGGAAGTGGTGCAAGGTGGTAACCCTGAATGCTAGGAGCTGTGGGATGACAACGACATCACTTCAAACTTTCATGTCAACAGGTGAGGTAGACATTGCAGCCATCACCTAAACATGGGGCACCCAATACAATGACTGGTACCGGTCAATACCAGGGTACAGTATATTTCTTAGGGACACAGTGATTGGTAAAGAAGGGGGGATAACACTATAAGTGAGTCAGAGACAGAAGTGTGTATGTCATGAAGGGGAGACTGGTATTATGAAGTCACTATAGGTGCAAATACAAGATTCCAAGATTAGGACTCTTGTGAAGGAAGTGGTGATCAATCCACCCTCCAAGACAATACAGTGAGACACGGAAGTAGCGTAAAAGATGAGGAGGACATGAGAGAAGGGTAGTGTGGAGATTGTGTGGGATGTCAACATGCCACTAGTGGACTGAAGTAACCCAACATCCAGGATATAAAGGCACAGGTACTGATGAGTGCTTTCTATCGTAGCTTCCTGATGCAAATGGTCAGTGAACCAACTAGGTTAGGGAACACCCTTGCACAACGAGCTGGGAAATGGTGATTTTCTTTGAGGGAATTTAGGGTGGCAGAACAAGTGGAATCACACACAATTGGGTGGGGTGGGAGAATTCAGGAGTGCTGATAACGTGAGGATGGGGAACATTGTACACGGTTACTTGGCCATAATGCAACCAAGCATTACGAAGGTGGAGAAACACTTATTCAGGTACATCAAGGAGAAAAGGAACTGCAAGTACAATATCATACAGTTTAGAAAGGAGGGTGTTTTGGTGGAAGTGGGAGGCCATAAGGCAGAAGAACTTAATGATTACTTCTGCTCGGTATTTACTAAGGAGAAGACGGTGGTGATAACTAAGAGTGTAGGGAGTGCAGAAACCGAGGGGGAGGTATAAGTGATAGGTCAATAATGGAGCAGAGGGATCTGGAGGGTTTGTGGGCACTATGTGTGGACAACACACCAGGACCAGATGACATCCACCCCAGGCTACTGACAGAGCTGGCAGACATTCAGGCGGGACCTTTTGGCAGACCTGTTTAATGCCTCACTACAATCAGAGTGAGTACCTCAGGATTGGAGTTTGGATTTGTGGTGGGCGAAGTGGGCTCAATCCGCTCCATGAAGTGATTCGCAGAATAAAGGCAGATTCGCGGAGTGCTCTGCAATGTGAAGCGGAGTACTTTGTGTTATAATGAGGAACGCGATGTGCATTGAAAACACCTACTTTGCGTTACTCCGCCTCCACTGGTCACTTCTCTTTCAATTTTTAAGGCGAAATACATTGGTGGCAGTTCACTTCGCCTCACTTCGCCTTGTTTTTGAGCTCCGAAGGAGGATTTTGCAGTGATTCATGGGAGTTCAGGTCACATGCGCTCTATATTGATCTGCACAGCCTCAGTTCGAGGCAGTATGAGTAGGAAGGAGTAGGAGACAGTGTGCTCTGCTAGCTGTCTGTAAGAATCTTTTAAAAGCTGTTCAAAAAGCATTTTTGCTTTTTTTGGGGATCCAACTGTAGTTCATCAATTGTAGGAAACCCTCCTGTGCTCACATCATTGAGCGTTTTTGTTTGTGTGTGGATTTTGAATATAAATTTGCAACATTGAGTGTGTGTGGTGAAAGACAGTGAAGTGTGCTGTGTGGGGGAAGGGCGTATCTGTGTGTAGGTAGATTTAAGTTGGAGAACTAGTGATTTCTTTGTTTTGGCAATATTTTTCTTATATAACTGACTGTGTTACTGTACACATAGTAAAATTGTCAGTGATAGCACAAATGTTCATGCTGCTTATTGTGTGAATGTGGTGCAGCATTTCTTAAGGTCAGGTTCTTTAAATTACAAATTTACATTACGTGACACTGAGTACACTGAACTTTTGCATTTCCATCACATTCCTCGTTCAGCATTGTACACAAAGTGTTCTGTGTTGTGTGTGCAGTGTTGCGTGTATCAAATATAATACACCTTTTAAAATTTGTGACACAGATCAGTGTAAGAACAACTATGCGCAGCAGTGTGAACCTGCTATCCACTGCAGCTGCCTGATTTTGTACTGCGATAGTGTTCTCAGTTCTTAGTGTTGCTGCTTGTAGTGCTGTAAAAATCAGCACTGTCTGTATTCAGTGCCCCCCCACATTGAAAAGATATTTTTTACCAGACTGGATTGTTTTTGTGACCCCAACAGCACCACTGGTTACTGAAGTTGTTTTAATTCTGTGACAGTGTCACAACACAGTAGTCCCCTTATCTTTTGCTGAAGCCACTGTTGTTGATTTTGCTTCATATCCAGCTAGCTATAGTAGCGAGTAGCGACCCTCCAGTCACAAAGTGAACATATCAAAATCTGAATTTGGTAATAATATTGTGGTTTATCCCCCAAAATGTCTGCAAAGAGACGTGCAAGTAAAGCTGTTTCTGGCCATGGCAATGTTGGCAGTAAGAGGGTCTGTGGATGTGTGTAGTAGTCGTGGACGGAGAAGTGCATTGGTATGTCTGAGGAAAGGTATTCTCCGGCAATGCTTTTACAGCCCAATCAGTAGCTTCACTGATAGTTGGAGGAGATGATGATTTCCCAGCCGGTGGTGTTAGTGTTACTGGTGTTAGTTGGGTGGAGGTAGTATTAGCATTGTTGCATCAAGTTCTAATTCCGACCAGTGTACCGTATCCAAACATACTGAGTGTGAAGCAGTGCAAGTGAGTGACAGCATAGATTATGTCATACTTCCCGGTAACATCCCATTAACTGAACCTGATTCTGATGATCATGTCAACGATAGCATACAATGTGATATTCCATCCACTGTGGCACTTAACGTCACTCATTTTCCATGCAACAGTGATTCACAGTGTGGTGAAAAAATATTAGGTGGTGGTGGTGTAGATGCTGATGATGAATGTGATGATGCTGATGATGATGATGTTGCTGTTGTTGCAACATGCAGTCCACATGTTAGCATCCAAGCAGAAGATGTGGATATGTATGACAGTGACATTGATGAATATGATGATGATTTAATTGACCCCAGTTGGGAACCGGAGAAAAAGAAATTAAAAGTGTCTGTGTCTGAAATTTCTGAATCTGTTTGCAGGAATTCCCCCACCCCCATAAAAACCTTGTGCTGTACCGGTTTTAGTGGATGATGATGATGGTGATAACCCAGTACTCAATATGATAGGTAGTCGTGGTGGTCAGTTGCAGTCCAGGTGTGCAGTGCCAGAAACATCACGTGCCCCCCCCCCACTTCAGTGCTTAACATAACAGACTTAAATAAGCCACATCAACATGGACATGTTAAAAGCAGAGCATCACAGTCCCTTGTTTGGGATTTTTTTGTTCAAGATGCAAATGATGATTCAGTTGCAATCTGCCAGGTTTGCCATGTGCGTGTGAGTCGAGGTAAAAAGGGGAGCCATCTTGGGACAGGAGGACAGCATACGCATCTTCAGAATAGGCACTTGGCTCTGTGGACCCAGCACAAGCTGGCAGCTAATACCAGACTTGAGCGTTCACCCGTATCACCGACGGCAACCATAGCCAGCATGTTATCCCCTTCCATGACTGTTAAGCCCAGTAGGAAATTAAACGTGTGCAGTAGTGCGGCAATAAGAGCAGATGATTACTACAGGAATGATGATGATGAGGTGGAGGACCATAATGACTTTGAAATGTTGTCCAGTGCTGGTGGGAGTAGCAGTTTTTGTGGTGGTGGTGGTGGTGGTGGTGGTGGTGAATGCAGTATGCCTAGTGCAAGTGGTACATCAACCCCGGTTGGCAAATCCGAAAAAATAACATAATTTCTGGGTTTGTCATCATCACCTGTGCAACTGTCTTCATCAAATGTCCACACTCCACCCCATGCCAATGCCATTCATCACAGAGCACAACCATTTGTGACCAACACACACCCTGTAAAACGTTTAAGCCAGCCCATATTACAGAGTGTAGTCTTTCTTCATATGTCTTCTAGTACAGACCCTGCACCATTTTGGTTGCTCTCCTATGGACAGCTGCCACCCTGTCTATGTCTTTGCAGAAATAGGTTCTACAGAACCATACACAGTACTCCAGATGTGGTCTAACCAACTGTCTGTACAGAGGTCACCACCTTCTGGTTTTCTCTGGGTGATGCTTCTCCCTATGTATCCAAGTATCCCCCACAGTCTTCCTTACTGCCTTCTCACATTGCTGGCCCACCTTTAGGTCATCTGATATGACTACCCTCAGGTCCATTTCCATTGTTGTTGTCAGTATCTCACTCCAATTGTGTACTCTTCTCCTGGGTTTTTGTTTCACAGGTTCATTACTTTGCACTTCTTTGCTACAGTCTAGATATTCCATGCCCACAGCCCATCCCATGTCTACTACCTTTGTCTCCCAATCTCTCCCTGCACACTTGAGAAGAGCCTGTCTCTGCCTTCCTTTGATCAACCCCAGAATAGTGTTGACCTCAATCAATTCCAAGCAGCATTGAATGGCCAAGGTCTACTACCCCATCTTCTAGCACTGTTACCACTCTTCCACTTTTTGATTCCCACATTTATTGTCCACATATCAATGTACTATATTAGATCTTTCTTCACCTTTTGTGACTCCTACATGTCAAAGTTCATAGTGATTGCCATTGAACAGTTGCACCTTTAGATGGCCATTATCAATTTATGAACCATACTCCACTTGACTATCATTGCAGGAAAACACTATCCATACATTAGGTATTCTTTCAATATGTGGCATGGTGCAAAAAATCTTGCAAAATGACTAGTGGCAGTAAGTAAAATTCCATACAAAATGATGATGTTCGTATAACTACTTTTCACAATGTCACGTTGCAAAACATCATGAAATTGATTCTATTCTAGGCTTCACAACTGTCACAGGGTGTGGGAAATAATTCAGACAAGGCAATATTTCAAGATTAAAAACACACAGGAATGTAACATTTATTTACAAAAAGTCAGAAAACCAAAAACAATCAAAAATAAAGAAAAGTAAGTTGCAAAGTCAATAACCACTTTTTCTCTCAGTGGTTTCTTGCAATTTCCAATAGACAGTCACAGACCACAGAATAGCTATGATCTGCTTACTTCTGTATTTACATTACTCTCACTGTAGACCTCCCTATCTCACTTCCAAGGCTCATGTGCCTAAAGAACAAATTTGGGAGGTATTTATACTCCCTGGACAAGGTCACCTAATAAGCTACTGTCACTCAGATGGTTACTAAGCATATTACCTTTGGGTTGCTAGGTAATTAACAGTCTAATTAAACCTGAAATAGGTATACAAGTTTTGTTTATTAGCTTGCTGTATAAATGGGAAAAGTAAGAGAATGGTATTTATCTAAGTAATGGTTTTAGGTCACATTTAGATTCCTAACCTATTCTAAAGCATTGTATTTGTGTTAAGTGTGTTAAGGATCTAGTCAGGTGACCTTGTCCAGAGAGTATAAATACCTCCCAAATTTGTTCTTCAGGCAGATGAGCCTTGGAAGTGAGACAGGGAGGTCTACAGTGAGAGTAATGTAAATACAGAAGTAAGCAGACCATAGCTATTCTGTGGTCTTTGACTGTGTATTGGAAATTGCAAGAAACCACTGTGAGAAAAAGTGGTCATTGACATTGCAACTTACTTTTCTTTATTTTTGATTGTTTTTGGTTTTCTGACTTTTTGTAAATAAATGTTACATTCCTGTGTGTTTTTAATCTTGAAATATTGCCTTGTCTGAATTATTTCCCACACCCTGTCACAACAACAATGTGGTTGCAAGGCTTTAATCACATGGTGTTGCAACATTGTGAAGCATTTTTGGTACTGTTGCCAGCAAGCTGATACCTACACAGACTTCATGGTACTAGAGAACATTCTTCTTTGTTTACATTCATATCATTGTAACGCCCGGTTGACAGAAGTATCTTAAATGTGTGATTTGTTAATTTGCTGTTGTAGGCACTATGGGTTGGAGTGGCTCACCATGTTGTGAATGTTCATCAGTGGGAGTTTACACATAGATTAGGTGGCATAAGAGAATGCAGGCATGAACACATGGAAAGTGCCCACGACAAAGACTGGCTTGAGCCTGGATCACCGGCACATCTGGAATTTATCAAAATTGTGACGGACAAGCGGTTCCACCACACCATAAAACATTACCTAACTTTCAGGTAACTTGTTTTAATTCTTGTACTGCTGTCTTTGTATGTAGGCATGTACATCTTCACAAGTGAGCTTTATCAGTATATCCATGAGCGGAATATATAGGCTGAATTGCATTTTCAAATGCATTATATACTTGTTATGGATGAGCTTACAAGAAAAAGCTGACCTAACTAATGCTTACTTCATCTTGGTCCACCGCTGAGTAACCATTACAATGCATACAATTCATATTTTTTTAAAAGTTGCATGGATATATGCAGTGCCATCAATAAGCGATGATGTATTACTGTAATGCTAACAGTTTTTCTTTGATGGCAGCATAACTTTCTTGGTTTTATGTCATTCTCACACTTCCCGATGCAGATTTTTTTTGTATGTGTGTGAGTACCATTAGCATATCTCAAGCTGCATAGTAACATGACCTTTAACATCTTGGCATCATCCAGGTATGTTTTTTGGTAAATCAAGTTTGATTTAAAAACAATAAAATTATATGTACACTCTGGCCAACACTGGACATGGGTGTTACATTTGCCTCACAGGTCATCACAGCACCCAAGGTCTATGGCAATATTTTGTCTTTGATTTGCACACCCAGAAACAGTCCTCTTAGCAAAGTTTCCCTAATCTGGGTTTGCAATTAAGTCTTGTGTCAGACATGGTCATCATCTGATGTTGTAATTGTACAGATGGAACAACAGACCCTTTCTCTAATTAATTAATGTCATTTATCCAGCAGTTACTGTAGATGCTGACACACTCCCTGTGACTCATTTTTCAAGTTTGACTTCTTTTTATTTACATCAGGAGCACATCTGACCTTGAGCAGTTCCAGCAACATATTCTTATGTATTCTTCTAAGCGATTTGCCTATACCTTTCCGGTGTACCATGCCCGAAACTATTTGGCAGCCATAGACTACAATCAACATGTGTCACGTCCATATTTGCTCAATGCAAGAGGGGAGAAGGTGTAAGTATTTGCTATCAATTTTTTCTTTGGATTAACATTGTGCTTTTTCACTCACTGTTTCAATGGCTATGTTACTGTAGGCTATGCCATTTTGTGCAGTATGCATTACTATGAATTGAAAACATGATTTCATGTGGCATACTACTCCATAACCGCAAGAAATGACACACATAGACAAGTACTTATACAGCAAGCATGTTTTCACGTCAATATTTATGACCCCATTTAGTGTTTTAATCTGGCTGCTCCTTCCATCAATTTTTAACATAGAACATTATTTTGTTTGTGTTTCTCAACACTATCCCTTTGATGTAATGAAAATTCTTCTTCATTGTAATTTCATGTCTATGTGTGCTTTTCATTCACCATTGTATGTGTTAACTCTTTCTGAAACGAGTAATGAATAATGTACATCATCATGGATAGTTCACTCATTATGTTTCTGTGTTTTGGCAGATATCGTCGTCTTTTTAACAAGCGAAGTAGTAGATGGACAGTATTTGCCAAGAAGTCACCAAAACATTACTCCTATATCCCACAGATGATGGCTGATGTTCTACTTGAGCAAATGCAGAGTAACTGCACCGTTACAACTCATTCAACAATAGCAACTGACGATCCACGCCACATTCAGCCCAACATTACATCCGTTCCACCACCATCCACTCAAGAGCTTATCCAGCAGCATACCTCATAATTTGTTCATTTACTGTTGGCCTGAAAAACATGTGCTACGTGCAATGCACATAGATACAAGCAACAAATGCACATGCCAGTTCAGCGACAGAACTAAAAACTTTATTTCATTGTGGTATGTGGTCTTTAGGTACTTTTGTATCAATCACATACCACTCAAAGCAGTTTGGTACCACACATCCATTAAAAGATAAAAAAAAACAGGACTCTGTTCTGCAATGTGTGGAACAGTTACAGTGCTAGATACCCTTGCAGACAACTGCTGACTGACTGACTGTCTTGTATTTCCACAATATTGCCAAATGGTACACAATCACATACACAGTTAAACTTTCTGGGTAGGAATCGAGCTCTACATCATACTGTTGTGTGCTTTAACACAGTTAGTATAACAAACACAGTGTCAATGCACAGCACATTACTCCATTTTCTCATTCAGGATGAAGGGATACTTCCATGTTCAATGGAATTTCACAGTTTCCAACATGACAAAATGTGCAAAGAGTTTGCAACTGAACATCTGTAGCAGTGTACAGCTACATGTGTCAGAAATAGTTTTCCAACTCCTGATTTTCACTGTTTAATGCTGATGGATTTATGCACTTACGAGTACTAAAACATGTGTTCAAATGTTTCATGGACAGAGCAATTACTAAAAAACATATAAGTGTATACCAGCAGTGTTCATTCTTTCAAAGTGTGTTGTGTAACTGCTGTTAAAGCATAACCAAGGAGGAGGAGGTGAAACATGTCGCCAGTTCAACAGTTATTGATGTTACGTCATGCAAGATTGCTAAACTTCTGAGTACTTTATAGAGATTCAATAGAGATGTTAGTCAGTGTGTGATGAATAGCTACATTAGAACAGCATTTATCATTAACTCAGCTGGTGTGCAAAAGGTGAGTGCTGACCAAACGAGCAGACACGAAAGACCATAAGGCATACGCTGCAGTCATTTTATGATGTTAGTATGTTTCTGTAGCCTGAATAAATATGTTCATGTTCCTGTGACAGAAATTTTGTTTTCATGTCAAATTTACAAACATGTGTCTGCAAAACCATGCTTTTTCAGAAACATGTACTGTATGATCTCATAAATTTCAGTGATGTGGCAATACAACATGTATATGTATAACTATAAACACTAAACGGCAACCGTATGTCCATCATATGCTGCTCACTTGGTACTATTGCACCCTGCTGCTCTTGGTATCCCACCCACACAGTCATGGTGAATGCACTTTGTTGACACCATTTCTAGTCTCCGCAGACAGGGCCGATATGCTATGTGAAACCCTATTGTCCTCAGGCCTCTTCCTCTACATTTTGTGCATCAGACATAAGACACCACAGTTTGGGCTTTTGCTGCACCCTGAAACCTACTTCCATTGACCCAAATGTGCAGGGCTGCTGTACCACGTGCACCCAAGCACACATTAAGTGCTGCTGTTCCCTGATGCCCCACATCATTTGTCACCACAGATAATGCTTCTGCATCATGCTTTCCTCTGTCAGACACACCTTTTTCAGTCTGACATTACAACCAAAGTATCACATGACCATATTTATTGCTGCTACATTCAATACATGCTGATTTTATGAATTATTGGAATGTGGTATATTTTTTAAGAAACTGTTCCACATCAATGATTGATACATAAGCTGTGTAGGTTCAGTGTGAGACAGAATTCGGTGCACAGAGTGTCAAACTATGCTGTCAGACAGAAAGCAGAGAGTAGAGGCAAACGTTATACATTAAGAAGAGCTCGAGGTCACAAGTGGGTAATCAGTCATGTACAGGGGTGTAGTCAGGGATTTCATATCTGCACACCAAGAGGACTCAGGAGGCCCCCACCCCAGAGGACTCACTGTCCCCCCCTACTGGGGTGTAGCCAGACAATATACAAATGTACATAGGGACTGTGCTTGTTGCCTCATTTGGCATAATAAATACAACTTTTGTATCTCATGACAGTGGTTGTTGCCATGTATGTCGAAATGCAAATGCCATATATTGTTCCCTAAGACAACCGCATACCAGCCAAGAGCCAATAAAGTTGTATTGTCCTTGGGATGCAAAGAGAGTAATAGTGACCAGTATGTGGGTGTCTTAGGGAACAATGCATAGCATTTGTATTTAGCCATGCATGGCATCAACCACTGTCATGAGATATAAAAGTTGTATTTAATTTGCCAAATGAATCAACATACACAGTCCCAGTGTACATTTGTATATTGTCTAGCTGCCCAGTCCTGCAGAATTACAGAAAGGTGCTGTATTTTCATTGTTAGTTTGCATGGAAAAAGAAAGCAGTTCAGAGCATATTTGCCATCCCCCTTAAATAAAATTGTGCAACATGGAGTGCTTGGTGCATGCCCTCCTACACCAATGAACATGAATAGTGAAAATGAATCATGGTTCTTCAGGTACCCTTCAACACAGCGGTCATGGAAACAATAACTTATGAACCTCAGACTTTGGTGGGTGGTGTACTGCGATTTTCCCCTTCCACCAGCGAATTGAGATTGTTTGTACTAATAATCTTCCTTGCCTTCTGTATATGATCCAGAATGTCACCTTTTTCCCTCAATTTATTTATTTAAATCATGTAACAGATTGATATCTGTCTTTGTCTGGGGTAGGGGTACTCCCAGAATAAGGTTATTGATGCTTCAATTATTACTTTTTGCCACAGTTTCCTCACTGTAATGTAACTTTTCTAGATACGTGTGAGTACAGTTGCAACAAAAAGAAATAAAAAAATGTGGATTTTTTTGTCTCAAAACCTACAAACATAATGTGATTTATGAACCAACACAGTCAACACTGTTGAATAATTGGAAATTTAGAAGGACAAGAAACTGAACACACGCTGCTTTCAAATAATAAGTGTTCCTAGTACAAAAGGTCCTATATTTTAAAATCTGCTATTCTTTATATTCATCTGACTCAGGATGGGAGGGGCAGCCCATTCAGTGTTGTCTGATTTGAGAATTGTTAATCAAATACTAAGATCCGTAGTGTAGAGTTTACTAAGCAACAGTCTCCTTATGTATATGATTACAAGTGTTTTTAAAGGATGGATTTAATAAAATTGGAATTATTTTTTTAAAATTCTCTTGCGGAGACCCATGAGGGTGTAACTTGTTAATCACTTCATCAATGGTATACTACAAATACCCTGGAGTTCTGAATGTACAGTCGATTGTATTACTAGTCACCATGCCCATTGATATATTGTGGGTTTTATCAATTTGGCAGTGCGCGTCTTTATGTAATCCCTTTATTGATAACACATGCAGGCACTCATTATGGAAGTGTGGTCTTTCTCAATCAAGCCTCACCCCTGTGACTTTCTGTTGCCCTACAAGTGCTGAGCGGTTTGACTTTATTGATATTTCAGCCATTGTACTACGTCTTTTATATGTGATGTTTTAGCTTGGTTTATGCTTCAATTTAATAAATACAGTGTTTTGACTGCTACCCTGGCGTGATGTTTGTTTTGTTAAAATACTGGAGAGTGATGAGTACCAATGCCCCTAGTCTGTGTACCAAATTTCCAGAAGTAGTGGCCTTGATGGAAGTGGGGCAACAGGATATTGTGGTGACCCCAGCAACAGGGTACACAGAGAACCATGACTGGGATGTCAACATAACAGGGTACACAAGCTACCAGAGTGACAGGGAGTTTAAAAGAGGAGGAGGAGGAGGAGGAGTTCTCTATGTGAGTGAAGGAATCAAATCAATACAACTAAATGGTTAGCTGGTAGTATATCAGGGACTGTATTATAAAAGGTAAGCTCAAAAAGGAACTCCTTCAGGAAATATAAGAGAACGCAGTGGTATGAAGATTGGCAGGCATGCCAAATTTCCCTAAGGTAGGCAGGGAAGGCAGTGTGGCATTAAACATTATACAGTCAGAAGAGATGCAGATGCAAGTTGGAGGCAGTATAGCGCAGTGGTCTAAGGCTCTGAGCTGCAAATCCGGTGACATCCAGCAGACCAGACCTGGGTTTGAATCCCACAGCTTCCACTTGCATACTGTGTGACCTTGAGCAAGTCACTTAACCTCCTTGTGCTCCGAGGTCGCTCCTGTAAAAAAGCTTTCAGCTTAGTATGCTATACCTGGTTAAACAACTAAATAAATAAATAAATAAATAAAAGTCACAAATGGAGTACCTCAAGGATCAGTCCTTGGGACAGCCCACATCAATATCTTCTTCAGTTACATTGCAGATGGACTGGAAGGTACGGTACAGTTTGTCTGTTTGCAGATGACAGCAAGATCTGCAACAGAGTAGATGAATACAGATGGGGTTTGCAGAATGAGAAAAGATCTGGATAAACTAGCAAAATGGTTGAACGAGTGGCAACTGTGGTTTATTGCAAAGAAGTGCAAGATCAAGCACATAGGGAAGAGAAACCCTGAAGCCACCTATAGGCTGGGAGGAAGTTGCTGGCAGTCAAAAGGGAAGAAAAGTGACCTGGGCATCATCATCACCGCTGATCTGAAATCATTCAAGTGGACCACTAAAGCAGTCTGTAATGCTAGGTGGATGTTGGGGTGTATTAGTAAGGATATCATAAGTTGGAGGAGGGAGGTAATAATCACTCTTTACAAGTCACTGGTTAGGCACCATCTTGAGTTCTGCATGCATTACTGGACACTGCACCTCATCTAGACATTAACCAAATTGAGGCAGTACAGAGAAGGGTAGCCAAAGTGGCCGTTTGAAGTAAGACACCTGGGTATGGTACGTAGAAATTTGTTTGCCGAGCATAGTCCATGGCCAGGTGTCTGTGGTACAAGTAGAGCTGCAAGGGAGGAGTGGGTTTGGTTATGGATTACAGAGTCTGTGAGGGTAAATAGTGAGTATAGTCAGTAGGCAGTTGCAGAGAGCCTGCCAAGGTCATTATAAAGTGTGCAGTTGTGCTTGAGATGATGGGAAGAGGAGGCATACCAACATATGTTGTTATATGTGACATTCCATTTATGGAGAGCAGTCTTATGGGCATTAGCAAAAGTGGAGACACCATATGTCAGTGTTAGAAGCAGAATACCCTTGGCAATTGCCAATTTGGCAGATGTTGTTATCAGGTGACAAGAATTATAGGCGATTCAAAGTTTGCCAATTGTAGCTTTACAGGTTGACTGTATGTGCAGACTGAAATCAATGGATTTATCAAGGAGGAATCCCCGGTACTTGAAGGATGTGACACAGTCGAACATGTTTCAATTTAAGAAAAATAGCAGGATAAGTGGACACAGCATGAGATTAGAAGGAGGCTGATTAAGGGGTAATGTGAGGCAGTTATTTTTCACAGGAAAGATTGCTAAATGCATGGAACGGCATACCACAGGTGGTGGTGGCTATGAATACAGTGCAGGGCTTCAAACAGGCATGGGATAGGCATAAGGGAACAACACAGAGGAGTATGAATAGATAGGCCATTGACAGCACCTACATTTGCATACTGTGTGACCTTGAGCATGTCACTTATTTTCCCTGTGCTCACAGGTCTTACCTGTAAACGCATTTTCAGCTTAGTGTACCTCTCCTTGTTAAACAATTGGGAGGAAAAAAAATTATGCAAAGGATTTCACACTACCCCCTGTAAAAGATTAATAAACAAATTATCCAGCCTGGAGAGGAAAACTAGGACATAATACCTGTCCTGACTGCTGCAAAAAAAGCAGTTGCTTACACTCCTAGCAGTGACAAATGACAAAGGACAAATACTAGTGGTGATGCTGGCAAAGTAGGACAGAAGTGGAAGTGGTGCAAGGTGGTAACCCTGAATGCTAGGAGCTATGGGACGGCAACGGCATCACTTCAAACTTTCATGTCAACAGGTGAGGTAGACATTGCAGCCATCACCTAAACATGGGGCACCCAATACAATGACTGGTACCGGTCAATACCAGGATACAGTATATTTCTTAGGGACACAGTGATTGGTAAAGAAGGGGGGATAACACTATAAGTGAGTCAAAGACAGAAGTGTGTATGTCATGAAGGGGAGCCTGGTATTATGAAGTCACTATAGGTGCAAATTCAAGATTCCAAGATTAGAACTCTTGTGAAGGAAGTGGTGATCAATCCACCCTCCAAGACAATACAGTGAGACACGAAAGTAGCATAAAAGATGAGGAGGACATGAGAGAAGGGTAGTGTGGAGATTGAGGGATGTCAACATGCCACTAGTGGATTGAAGTAACCCAACATCCAGGATATAAAGGCACAGGTACTGATGAGTGCTTTCTATTGTAGCTTCCTGATGCAAATGGTCAGTGAGCCAACCAGGTTAGGGAACACCCTTGCACAACGAGCTGGGAAATGGTGATTTACTTTGAGGGAATTTAGGGTGGCAGAACAAGTGGAATCACACACAATTGGGTGGGGTGGGGGGAGAATTCAGGAGGGCTGATAACATCAGGATGGGGGACATTGTAAACGGTTACTTGGCCATAATGCAACCAAGTATTACGAAGGTGGAGAAACACTTATTCAGGTACATCAGGGAGAAAAGGAACTGCAAGTACAATATCACACGGTTTAGAAAGGAGGGTGTTTTGGTGGAAGTGGGAGGCCATAAGGCAGAAGAACTTAATGATTACTTCTGCTCGGTATTTACTAAGGAGAAGAAGGTGGTGATAACCAAGGGTGTAGGGAGTGCAGAAACCGAAGGGGAGGTATAACTGATAGGTCAATAATGGAGCAGAGGGATCTGGAGGGTTTGTGGGCACTATGTGTGGACAACACACCAGGACCAGATGACATCCACCCCAGGTTACTGACAGAGCTGGCGGACAATCGGGCGGGACCTTTTGGCAGACCTATTTAATGCCTTACTACAATCAGAGTGAGTACCTCAGGATTGGAGTTTGGATTAGTGGTGGGTGAAGTGGGCTCAATCCGCTCCGCGAAGTGATTCAGGGAGCAAAGGCAGACTCGTGGAGTGCTCTGCAATGTGAAGAGGAGTACTTTGCATTATAATGAGGAGCGCGACGTGCATTGAAAACAGCTACTTTGCTTTACTCCGCCTCCACTGGTCACTTCTCTTTCAATTTTTAAGCCGAAATACATTGGTGGCAGTTCACTTCACCTTGTTTTTGAGCTCCGAAGGAGGATTTTGCAGTGATTCATGGGAGTTCAGGTCACATGCGCTCTATATTGATCTGCACAGCCTCAGTTCGAGGTAGTATGAGTAGGAAGGAGTAGGAGACAGTGTGCTCTGCTAGCTGTCTGTAAGAATCTTTTAAAAGCTGTTCAAAAAGCATTTTTGCTTTTTTGGGGGGATCCAACTGTAGTTCATCAATTGTAGGAAACCCTCTTGTGCTCACATCATCGAGCATTTTTGTTTGTGTGTGGATTTTGAATGTAAATTTACAACATTGAGTGTGTGTCATGAAAGACAGTGAAGTGTGCTGTGTGGGGGAGGGGCGTATCTGTGTGTAGGTAGATTTAAGTTGGAGAACTAGTGATTTCTTTGTATTTTGGCAATATTTTTGTTATATAACTGACTGTGTTTCTGCACACATAGTAAAATTGTCAGTGATAGAACAAATGTTCTTGCTTCTCATTGTATGAATGTGATGCAGCATTTCATAAGGTCAGGTTGTTTAAATTACAAATTTACATTACGTGGCACTGAGTACACTGAACTTTTGCATTTGCATCACATTCCTCGTTCAGCATTTTACACAAAGTGTTCTGTGTTGTGTGTGCAGTGTTGCGTGTATCAAATATAATACACCTTTTAAAATTTGTGACAAAGATCAGTGTAAGTACAACTAAGCGCAGCAGTGTGAACCTGCTATCCACTGCAGCTGCCTGATTTTGCACTGCGATAGTGTTCTCAGTTCTTAATTTTGCTGCTTGTAGTGCTGTAAAAATCAGCACTGTCTGTATTCAGTGCCCCCCCCCACGTTGAAAAGATATTTTTTGCCAGACTGGATTGTTTTTGTGACCCCATCAGCACCACTGGTTACTGAAGTTGTTTTAATTCTGTGACAGTGTCACAACACAGTAGACCCCTTATCTTTTGCTGAAGCCACAGTTGTTTATTTTGCTTTACATCCAGCTAGCTATAGTAGCGAGTAGCGACCCTCCAGTCACAAAGTGAACGTATCAAAATCTGAATTTGGTAATAATATTGTGGTTTATCCCCCAAAATGCCTGCAAAGAGACGTGCAAGTAAAGCTGTTTCTGGCCATGGCAATGTTGGCAGTAAGAGGGTCTCTGGGCGTGATAGTAGTACGCAGATGGAGAAGTGCATTGGTGATGTGAGGAAAGGTATTTCTCCTGCAATGCTTTTTACAGCCCAATCAGTAGCTTCACTGATAGTTGGAGGAGATGATGATTTCCCAGCCGGTGGTGTTAGTGTTACTGGTGTTAGTTGTGGTGGAGGTAGTATTAGCATTGTTGCATCAAGTTCTAATTCTGACCAGTGTACCGTATCCAAACATATTGAGTGTGAAGCAGTGCAAGTGAGTGACAGCATAGATTATGTCTTACTTCCCGGTAACATCCCATTAACTGAACCTGATTCTGATGATCATGTCAATGATAGCATACAATGTGATATTCCATCCACTGTGGCACCTAACATCACTCATTTTCCATGCAACAGTGATTCACAGTGTGAGGAAAAAATATTAGGTGGTGGTGGTTTAGATGCTGATGATGAATGTGATGATGCTGATGATGATGATGTCACTGTTGTTGCAACATGCAGTCCACATGTTAGCATCCAAGCAGAAGATGTGGATGTGTGTGACAGTGACACTGATGAATATGATGATGATTTAATTGACCCCAGCTGGGAACCGGAGAAAAAGAAATTAAAAGTGGCTGTGTCTGAAATTTCTGAATCTGTTTGCAGGAATTTCCAACCCCCCCATAAAAACTTGTGCTGTACCGGTTTTAGTGGATGATGATGATGGTGATGACCCAGTACTCAATATGATAGGTAGTCGTGGTGGTCAGTTGCAGTCCAGGTGTGCAGTGCCAGAAACATCACGTGCCCCCCCCCCACTTCAGTGCTTAAAATAACAGACTTAAATAAGCCACATCATCATGGACATGTTAAAAGCAGAGCATCACAGTCCCTTGTTTGGGATTTTTTTGTTCAAGATGCAAATGGTGATTCAGTTGCAATCTGCCAGGTTTGCCATGTGCGTGTGAATCGAGGTAAAAAGAGGAGCCATCTTTCGACAGGAGGACAGCATACGCATCTTAAGAATAGGCACTTGGCTCTGTGGACCCCGCACAAGCTGGCAGCTAATACCAGACTTGAGCGTTCACCCGTATCACCGGCGGCAACCATAGCCAGCATGTTTTCCCCTTCCATGACTGTTAAGCCCAGTAGGAAATTAAACGCGTGCAGTAGTGCGGCAATAAGAGCAGAGGATTACTACAGGAATGATGATGATGAGGTGGAGGACCATAATGACTTTGAAATGTTGTCCAGTGCTGGTGAGAGTAGCAGTTTTTGTGGTGGTGGTGGTGGTGGTGAATGTAGTATGCCTAGTGCAAGTGGTACATCAACCCCGGTTGGAAAATCCGGAAAAATAACATCCTTTCTGGGTTTGTCATCATCACCTGTGCAACTGTCTTCATCAAATGTCCACACTCCACCCCCTGCTATTGCCATTCATCACAGAGCACAACCATTTGTGACCAACACACACCCTGTAAAACGTTTAAGTGTGCCCACGTTACAGAGTGTTTTTGTGCATAAGCTGAAGTACCCCCCCAATCATACAGTGTCACGTGAACTTAATGCTGCTGTAGTAGAAATGCTGGCAATCAATCTTTTGCCCTTCTCCTTTGTGGAGAATTCTGGGTTCTGGCAGTTTGCTGCCCATGTCTGTCCAAAATGGAAAGTCCCATCCAGGACATACTTTTCTACCCGTGCTGTTCCTGAGTTGTTCTGCACTGTCTCAGACTCAGTAAGACATGCCCTTCAACATTCCTCCTCTCCATTCATCCATTTAAGTATAGATATGTGGACAAGTGGCAAAACAGAGGGGAGTTCATATCTGTGTATAACTGCACACTGGGCTCAGGTGCTGGGGGTTGTCTGTGATACTGGTAGTGTGAATAATCAGTGCAGAAAGGTGGATTGTCACAGTAGCAATCTTCCTCGAATTCGCCAGCATGCAACAATTGCTATGCACAGTGTGACCTGTTCACACACTGGTGAGAACATGTTGGACATGGTACTGACTGAAATTGACAGATGGCTAAACCCTCTGTCCCTGAGAGCTGGGTTCATAGCAAGTGACAATGGGTCAAATGTGGTGAAATGCATCACAGATGGTGTTTTTTGTTCATGTTCCATGCATGGCCCACTGTTTAAATCTTGTGGTTCAGGAGTTTCTGCAGCACCCTGACATAAAGAAAATGCTGACCATTGCACGATGTATCTGCTCTCACTTTTCAAGATCTGGAAAGGCCCGTGACCAACTGCGGCAGTTGCAGATACAAAACAGCCTGCCTCAGCACCGCTCGAAGCTGGAAGTTGTCACCCGATGGAACTCCACATTGTACATGGCAGAGAGGTTTTATGAACAATGCAAAGCCATCACAGAATATCTGGTTATGCACACTAGCCATGACAGTTCTGGGGTCTCCATGTCTATGACGACTGAACAGTGGCGCCTCATAGACTCTGTAATAACAATTTTGCAGCCTTTTGAACATGCCACACAGGTAGTGAGTGGTGAGTCTGCCTCCATTAGCCAATCAATTCCACTGCTGTGGGTGCTGAGGCAGACATTGGTAAATGTACAGCATAGCCTTGATGTTGCCGGAGAAGGTGGTAGCAGTATGCTGCTGCAATACATGCTGACAGTATTTAACCAGAATCATCACATTGTGAGCATTCAGCGTAGTGACAACTTTGCCATGGCAACAATGCTGGACCCACGATACAAACGTGGAATTGCATCAGTACTGGAGGGAGGGCCTGAACAGGTGAAAAATATCAGTGGTCAACTGGTTCACTTGGTTCATGGGGCACAAAAGTCATGTGCCAAGGTTTGCAAACCTCAGCAGCATAATTCAGCTGAAGATGTAGCTGGAGAACCAGCAAGCATATCATGCAAGGGTAAGGGGACTGTAGTTCCTGGTGGTCTGTCATCCAAAGTGGTTGGTGTCAACCCGCTTTGGGAGGCTTTGTCCCAAGTGGGTATTTGTGACATCAATGATTCTGGGGAACAGGCTGATGCATCAACAATTGGACTTAGTGCGGCACAGAGAATGGTTGAGTCATATTTATCTGAAAACAGGCATCTGACAATAAGTGAAGATCCTCTTTTGTACTGGAGTGGAAAGGTCAGTGAATGGCCAGAGCTGACTGCAGTGGCACTGAAGTACCTCACATCCCACCCTCCAGTGTAAGTGTTGAGAGGTATTCAGCTCAGCAGGTGCAATAGTCAGGGATCATCGGACAAACCTGTCTCCTGCAAATGTTAGTTTGCTAACATTCATTAAAATGAATGAGAGGCACATACCAGCACAGACTGCAACCTCGGTAATGCCCGGCCTAGTCATGGTGGTCTTGCTGATGTGGAAATGGAGCATCCTGGTGGCACTGGCAGTGGCTGCTGAAATGGCCCACCACTGATGTAGATGATGACACAATGGAGAAAGAATTTCCCAGTGGTCAGGCTTCAGACATTGATGACTGTGAGGGCAGTTTTCTTTATGAGGATGATGATGTGGTTAATGTTGGCAGGTTTTAACTGCAGTATTTAAAAGGCGGTGTGCCCCCCCACCCCAGACCACCACCACCGGGACTGATGTTATCCAAGTCTGCTGCCACCACGAGTCTGTCTGCCCCCCATGGACCACCACCACCACCACGACTGATGTTATCCAAGTCTGCTGCCACCATGAGTCTGTCTTCCCCCCATGGACCACCACCACCACAGGGACTGATGTTATCCAAGACTGCTGCCACCATGAGTCTCTCTGCCCCCATGGACCACCACCACTGGGACTGATGTTATCCAAGTCTGCTGCCACCATGAGTCTGTCTGCCCACCCCTGACCACCACCACCGGGACTGATGTTATCCAAATCTGCTGCCACCATGAGTCTGTCTGCCCCCCATGGACCACCACCACCACCGGGACTGATGTTATCCAAGTCTGCTGCCACCATGAGTCTGTCTGCCCCCATGGACCACCACCACCACCAGCAGGACTGATGTTATCCAAGTCTGCTGCCACCATGATTCTGTCTACCCACCCCAGACCACCACCACTGGGACTGATGTTATCCAAGTCTGCTGCCACCATGAGTCTGTCTTCCCACCATGGACCACCACCACCGGGACTGATGTTATCCAAGTCTGCTGCCACCATGAGTCTGTCTGCCCCCCATGGACCACCACCGGGACTGATGTTATCCAAGTCTGCTGCCACCATGAGTCTGTCTGCCCCCCATGGACCACCACCACCACAGGGACTGATGTTATCCAAGACTGCTGTCACCATGAGTCTGTCTGCCCACCACGGACCACCAGTCTACCAGTGCACCACCACCACCACCAGCTTCTTAGTATTTAAACCATAAAGTGAGTATGTGCACCCATGTTTGTTATGCTGCCTCACTTCCTTAAGTTGTCTGTTTTGTTTTCTGTAGCTTTTCAGAGTCGCAGTGGCAAAACACATACAGTACACTTATTTTGTTTCTTTTACAGGAGAACAAAAACAGGCTGCATCGGTAATATTAGTGGCTGGGAAAGATGCTGTAGCTATACCGTACAGACAGAGAGGAAGTGATGTAATGTCCATGTGAAATCCATTCTGGTAAGTATGAAGATTTTATTTCATTCGTTTCATTGCTTTGTAAAGACTGCTGCAAATATTGCAAACAACAGGTTGTCTTAGTACTTGATTAGATGTGTCTCTGAAATGTAACTTAGTTGACAATAGGGTTTGAGATTTGAGAACCAGGGAGGGACACATAACAATGAAGCTGTAACTTTTAAGAAGTCATTCATTTCTTTTTTTAGGAAAATTCATGATACTTTGTTGTTCTGTCAAAGTGGCCTTATCCAAAGAAGTTCATCAACATGATCAGGCACATCCATCCCCGACCCGAGTTTGGACACTCATGCAACACGCAGGAGTCGTTTCATTCCATGACCATGACTATCATTAAGAACCAGACTCCAGAAGAATGCTGACAAAATCTGTGAAGAAATAAAAAAATAACAAACCATTACAGACAAAACTGAAAATATGACCTCCCCCCAAAAAAAGAAATACTTACCTTCATGTGCTTGAGAGTTATCCAGTTTCATTTAAGTGCAAAAAATTCTCATTGAGCACTGGACGGTGCACAGCAACAGTCGGAGACAGAGTCACCTGTGTGTGATGCAGAACAATAGCATGAATACAATACACAACCATATATCTATATATATGTATATATCTACTCACCGAGGCTACTATTACTGTACATCCAAAGGTCACCATTCAATCCAGTTGAGATGATCACTTTTCACTTCTCTGCACACAAGGAGGATGCATTCTGGGCCTGCAGAAAAAATCTGGGGACTCTGTGCCACTGTTGTGCGCATGACTGAGTGCGCCATACATTCTGGGGGACTTTGTATGTGCTGAAACAGTCTCATTTCACTGTGTTACCACTTGGCAATTTTCTGGACACATGGAGGATGCATTCTGGGCCTGCAGAAAAAATCTGGAGACTCTATGCCACTGTTGTGCGCATGACTGAGTGCGCCATAAATTCTGGGGGACTTTGTATATGCTGAAACAGTCTCATTTCACTGTGTTACCACTTGTCAATTTTCTGGACACATGGAGGATGCATTCTGGCACTGCAGAAAAAATCTGGGGACTCTGTGCCACTGTGGTGCGCATGACTGAGTGCGCCATAAATTCTGGAGGACTTTGTATGTGCTGAAACAGTCTCATTTCACTGTGTTACCACTTGTCAATTTTCTGGACACATGGAGGATGCATTCTGGGACTGCAGAAAAAATCTGGGGACTCTGTACCACTGTTGTGCGCATGACTGAGTGCGCCATAAATTCTGGGGGACTTTGTATGTGCTGAAACAGTCTCATTTCACCATGTTACCACTTGTCAATTTTCTGGACACAAGACAGATGCCTTTTGTGGATGCAGAAAAATGAGGCACCAAAACAGCGCACGTACACAAAACACACAGACACTTAACAGAAGGAAGGGGCCCCAGAATACAAAGTGTAACGCATACTGAAGACACCAAAAAAAGGGCATAATTACATACAAGGATCAGGTATGGTGGAGGAATACATTTTATGGCACAGCAAGTAAAGTTGGGGGGGGGACATGGTGTGAGGAAACAAAACTAATGTGGGATCCTATGGTGATCCAGCAGCAGTTCCAGCATGGACATCATTTGAAGCTGATTTTCCTTTATGGCATCCAGCCGTTGCTCCACAGCACTCATCCTTTTGCTGTTCTCCTGAACAGTACTCCAGAGAACTGCCAAGTCAGGCAGTGTTACACACACTTCTCTGGTGTCCACTCCTTCGACAGGCTGACCTGCTGTTGGTGGTGATGGTGGTGGAGGTGCTGGTGGAGCAACAGGTGCTGCTGTGGCCCTCCTCTTCTTAGGAATGCCACACCAGCTATGTACATCGGCACCCTCTGCCACGGAATGGCCAGCAGGTGCAGACATGGTCTGTTCTGTGGCAGCCTGCCACTCCAACTGGTGGTGATCAAGCATATGGGTTCACTGGCCCCCAGTCCCCAGGTGACTCCCCTTGGGGTCACAGTGCACCTCCACTGCACATAGGCAACACTTAACCACACTGCTGTCTCCCCCGACACAGTCAAAAAACTGCCAAACAATGGAGGTGCAGGGAGGACCAGGCACAGGCAGGGGAGGGCCAGATGAACTGGCAGTAGGCTGCTCACACTGCTCAACAGTTCTGATGGTGGGATCCACACCTGGGCCAGGGGTAACAGGCACATCCTGCTCCAAAGGACCTTGTGCTGGACTTGGTGGTGGTGGTGGTGGTGGTTGAACTGCCTCAGAGTCAGGAGGCGGTGCTGGTCCTGCTTCCGGGGGTTGGACACTCATAAGTTTAGGCGGTCCAACGCAAATAGGTTCTTATGCCCCCATGCATGTGCATGGTATGACGACGCGTACTACCACGTTCTCCCAGAGCTGCCCCGCCCCAGACATTCCCTCACCCTGCTCCATCTCACGACACAAGCACAACACACACACAGTCACACACACACAGACAAACAACTAAGTAGGTAAGAAAAATTAAATTTACAGAAAGAACAAATTAAGTAAAAAACAGTACAGAAAAGACAAAAATGTAGCTTTTAAAAAAGCTGTTGGGTTAAGTATCAAATTTTAACTCTCTCTGCAATCAAAAAAACACTCCTCTCATTAGTACACACACACACTCCTCTCTCTCAGTCTGCACAGGAGAAAGTGAAACTGTCTGTATGACTCACTTCTTTCCTGCCTGGCTAGAGAGCATGTGACTTACAGTACTGTAAGCCATGTGATCTGTGGGGGGCTGCCAAGTCTGAAACACCAAGTGGATCACTTAGAATCATAATTAGGAACGTGAAGTCCATTAAAAACAATGACTTCGCCTTACTTCATTCTCATTATGCCAACACGAGTGGTAATGACAAGTCGAAGTGAGCATTTTCATTTGCCCTCCATGGCCGGAGTGTAAGCTAGTCCCACTGCGTACACTTCGCCAGTGAATTTTAAATTCGCTGCATCTCTAGTTTGGATCATGTGGTACAGCTGTACAAGTGCCACCCCGAGGATGAACTGGCAAACTACAGACCAGTAAGCCTCACAACCATCGTTTTTTAGCTAATGGCAACTGTCGAGATGGAGAGGATGATGTCACTACAGGAAGCCGAAAGAATACAGGACAGCACACAGCATGGCTTCGTAAATTGCAGATCATACACAACCAACCTGTTGTAGTTCTATGACTGGTTAACTAAGCTATTTGATGGGGGCCATGCAGTGGATGTCCTCTCCATGGACTTCAGTAAGGTATTCGATTCAGTGCCTCATGGGATGATGTGAAGTAAGTTAAAAGTCACAGGAGCTGGTGCAACGTCATTGAGAGGGGTATGGAATAGACTTCATGGAAGGCAACACAGGGTGGTTGTTGGTGTGGAGCTCTCATAGCCAAGGGTAGTGACGAGCGGTGTTCCGCGGAGTTTGGTGTTGACTCCGGTATTGTTTTGAATGTTCATTGCTAACATGTCATTGAGCATAAAGAGCAAGATCAGTCTGTTAGCTGGTGACACCAAGAATAGAGAGTGGTGGTGGATGACCTAGTGGGAATGGCATGGGTTGTGGGAGGATCTGTCAGAAACTAGACAGATATTGAAGTGCTGTTCAAAGTCATGTGGGGGCGGGACACCAATGGACATGACATGAGAGTGTAGGGATGATGGTTCATGAGGGAGATGAGGTAACTCTTTTATACGAACAGGGTGCTATCTGGGTGTAATGAGTCACTGTCAGAAGTGGTATCCAGTCAAAGAGTGGACTGCTTCAAAAGGGGATTATCACCGTGTTATAGGTGCACATGTAGACAATGACATCAAATTCTAACCTCCCAGTTACGGCACTTGCGATCCCATGGATTCGCTTTCCATGACTCAATGAAGTGATTGCAGGGAGACATGTGCTTCTGCGTCCCCAGCCCCTCACTGCTCCCAACATGGTCCGGGTGAGACACTTCTTCCTGGGCATCCATTGTAGTGCATGTTTATAAACCAGTTGGATCTGGGCATTGTGGGCTGTGCCTGTAACCGGCTCAACACCGTGTTGAGTTAGAAAACCTCCTCCCACCGGCCTGTAGAAGATGTTTATGCAGGCAGCACCTGTCACAAAACCACTTCAAGTTATAACAGCACACACCACACCCACTCACGTTCAGTTCTCAAGGTGCAAGGTTCCACATACTAGCATACTTAAATGACAGCAAGCATAATATGCATAATGGGCTTTCGTGTCTGCTCATTTGGTTAGGCCCCACTCTGGAAGCTGACCTTGATGTGTCCCCCATCTTCCTTCAGACCACCCCAACTGAGCCTCCCCTATTTACCCTCTTCATGTACTTGAATACCTATATCATGTCTCCCCTGTCCCTTCTCTATTCCAATGTTTACATGAGGCAAGTAGAGTCAAAGAGGGACTGAGGGTACTGAAGGTAGACAAGTCACCGAGGCCAGATAGTATTCTCCCCAAGGGTGCTGAGTAAGATGGCAGAGGTGTTGGCACAGCCACTGGCAGATCTGTACAACACCTCACCAGAGACGTGATGTGTGCCACTGGAGTGAAGTATGGCACATATAGTGCCATTACACAACAGAGTGTGCCAAGGGACGAACTGAGTAATTATCGTCCGGTAAGTCTCACATCCATAGTTTGAAAACTCATGGAAATGGTACTAAGAGATAGACTGGTGTCATACCTGGAGGACACTGTCCTCCAGGATGTGAAGCAGCATGGGTTTGTTACAGGGAAGTCTTGTCAAACCAACCGGATACAATATTATGACTGGGTGACAGGAGAGCTGGATAAGGGTCATGCGGTGGATGTGCTTTACTTGGACTTCAGCAAGGCCTTCGATTCTGTGCCTCATGGGCGGCTTGGGAGGAAGCAAACTGATGTAGGAGTAGGGGCAAAAAATGATGAACTTGATTAAAAGCTGGATGAGTTGGAGGCTACAACGGGTGGTGGTGGTGAGTGGGGAGCTCTCACCTCCAAGGACGTTGACAAGTGGGGCACCACAGGGCTCTGTGTTTGGGCAAGAATTGTTTGGGCTCTTCATATCAGACAATGGACATCGGGGTGGTGAGCATGGTAAGTCGGTTTGCTGATGACACCAACATTGGAGCAGTGGTGGAGGAGAGGATGGGTGGAATCTGCTGCAGTGAGACCTAAGCAAGCTGAAGGAGTGGTCAGAGAGGTGGCAGCTGGGGTGCAATGCAAAGAAGTATAATGTTATGCACTATGGGGTGAAGAACCCAAGGAGAGAATATTGACTGGGGGGTGGGTGGGTTAAGCTGGGGATCACTGAGGGTAATGATAACAGAGACTATGAACAACACTGCCCAGTGCAGGAGAGCTGCTGCCAAAGCGAGCAAAATGATGGGATGCATTGTGAAGGGGTTTTCGTCCTGGCAAAGTGAGGTGATCTTGCCCCTCTACAGATCACTCTTAATGCCGCTCTTAGAGTTTTGTGTGCAATTCTGGTGGCCATACCTAAAGCGTGATATCAGGCTGCTGGAGGGGGTGCAAAAGAGTGCAACAAAGATGATATGTGGAATGGAGGGGAGAGACTATGACAGCAGGCTGGGAGACCTCAGTATGTACACTCTGGAGGATAGAAGGGATGGGGGAACATGATAGAGACATTCAAGTATCTGAGGGGAATCAATAAGGATGGGGCACATGGGGTCTTTAAGTTAAGGAGGGGGGTCACCAGGGGGCACGGGCTGAGAATGGAGGGTGAACGATTTAGGAAGGAAATGAGGAGACACTATTTCACAGAGAGGGTGGTAGCCAAATGGAACACCCTACCAGAATGGGTGATATCATGTAAATCTGTGAACAGCTTCAAAAGGGCGTGTGACAGGGAACAGGGGAGAGTGAGGGTGGGTGGTGGCAGTGGGATGACAAAAGGGAGGGGTATTGGCTGTACACTCAAGCAGACTTAAATAGACGGGGTGGTCTGTTTATGCTGGCACATTCGTATGTTCGTATGTTGATATATTTATCTCTTTGATCCTTTACCCATAGGTACCCAAAGCCCCAGATAATTTTGGTTTCCTCCTCGTGACCCATTACATGAGTTCAATGTCCCTTTTTAAGTGTGGCCTCCAAAACTGCACACAGTACTCGAGGTGCAGCCTCACAAAGCAGTTAAACAGAGGTAGTATGCTTCCCCCACCCCACCCCATCTGGGCGTTCCCTCTCCAATGCTTCCCAGCATCTTATTTGCCTTGGCTGCTGCACTCCTTCAAGTCTCAAAGAAGTTCACCTTGACCACCACCACCGACCCCTGCTCCCCTCAGCCTTTGAGACTTGCAGCATCCCCCCACCGGCTAAACACTTGGCCAGGGTTTCTGTCATATAGGACCAGTACACTGCATTTCCATGCATTGAACCTCAGTCCACAGTTCCTTGAGCACTTTTCCAGAGTATCTAGGTCCCCCTGTAGGACCAGCCTCCCCTCCTCCCCATCCACTGCCTGCAACCAGCTTTGAGTCATCTGGAAAGAGACTCGTCTCAATACTGATACCCTTCATTATGTCCGAGACATAGGCGTTGAACCAGAGGGAGCCAAGGATAGATCCATAAGGGACCGCGCTCCCCTTGGAGATGAGACTATCCACTGAACAACGACCATCTGGGTCCGCTCTGAGAGTAAGTTCCATATCCATCTGAGCACATTTCCCCACCCCCATTTCCCCCTGTCTATCCAACTGTCACCTGTGAGTCACCAAGTCTAATACTTTGCTGAAGTTGAGAAAGAGGACATCCACCACCCTACACAGCTCCAGGGAACTCGTCACCCAGTTGTCGAACTACGCAAGTTTTATCATACACTATTCCCACGGGATGAAGCCATGCTATCCATTGTCTATTTGCACCATCTTTTATTGTTATAGCACTAGCTCATCCAAGGCAATACCCTCCATCACCTTGCCCACCACCGATGTCAGTCAGGCGTGCCTGTAGTTCCCTGCCTCCTCCCCTGACCCTCCATTCTGGAGATGCACGATCTGGAATGTCCACATAGAACAGTGCATGTGTGCAAGCTAACTGGAAACAGTGCAAAAATGTCCATCACACAAATATCTGAATTTTTCAATCTTTGAAAAGGAGCACAATCACAATAGTTTTAGTCTTGGGAGACAAGTGCATATGTATGAGTGTTTGCATGACAGACAGGAGCCATTGACCTTGCTATGCACTCCATTCTTCAGCTTTCACAGTGCAGTTGAGCTCAGAGCAGGACACTTATCACCCACTTAGCTTTGTGTTGCTCCTGTACTCCTACACACAAAAACAAATGAAGCAGAAGAACAGCAGCAATGAGGTGAAAACTGACCTATAATGATTCTTACTGGCTGCCTGAATTAGAGAAATGAAGTGCTTGAAACTGTTCTCAACTGACGAATTCTACTCTTTCTTTGCGATTGTCCTGTTCTGTGAGACAAATGAAAAAGTGAAGTGCAAGGACACTAGGAAACAGTTGATAATGCACCTTTAATGAGCTTCAAACTGCACTGTCTTGCAGCCTTGGACTCTGTCTGACTTTTATTCAGCCTCTAAATAGCAACCACAGTTTCCAACACACAAAAACAAATGGTGGAGTACTAGCAATATAAAAATTGAGTTAATAATACAGCACATCAGATGACAGAACTCAATCTGCATATATACACCTGTTCATATCTTGAAAGGCACAGCACACTGAATCGGTGGTAGAGACACTCACAAGCTTGCACACACTAAAACAAGAAAAAATAATTTAGCATTGGTAAAAGGAAGGAGCACAGACATATGGGGAGTGGTGCAATGCACTGGCTGTGGAGCAACAGTCTTCCAAGGGACATTCCAGAGACAGTGTTGCTGCCCTATTTGCCTTAACTTTCTGGTCTGAGGGACAAGGTTGTTTGTCTCAATGCTGACCTGGCAAGGATTCGGGAAACCTGCTCCCCCACCCAGGGACCACCAGTGCCATTGCTGTTGCCTCAAAGATTGCCAAGGCAGATGAGCATTTGGATCATGGTGGGCTCAGGGAGGTTGAGACTGGTAGAACCGAGGCACATCCCTACAGTTGTACCTGTCCACAATTCATTGTCCACTGTGGCGGAGCATGGCTCCTCTATGAAGGCAACCTCAGTGGAGACCAAGGAGCATACTGGGAATCTTCACAATGTTGACCCACAGGAGAGTGCCCCATGGGGCTCTCAGTGTAGGGAAACAACTTCTTTGGTGGACTCAGTTGTTAGGGTGGTAGAATTGGGGGAGGGAGGGGTAAGAGAGGTAAGGTGCCTGCCCGGCACCATAGCTTGGAGGGACAGGAAACGAATCAGCAGGATTGTGGGAGCAACTGCAATAGGGAGTGAGCTGGATGTCCTTATCCACCTGTGGATAAAGGACATGGCCCTGACTGGGATCAGAGCAGTGCAACAGGAGTTTGCGGAGTTGTGGAGGGACCTTAGACAGGTAGCACACATGGTAACTGCCACAAGTGCTACCTGTGTATGGCATGGAAGCTGCTCGGGTACGCCGCATCATGGGATTCAATGACTGGTTGAAAAACTGGTGTATAGCTCCGGTATTTGGATAGAATGGGGACTGGGGCTCCCCTGGAGGGATGAAGGCATATAGTGGTGCAATGGTCTGCATCTATCCAGGAGGTGATCCATGATCCCAGGTGATAGGTTGAAACGCTTGATTGGCAAGCATGTAAACTAGATAAGGGGTGAGGTACTGAGAAGGTGAAGTTATATTCTCACCACCGCCAAAAAAAATCAGTGTCGTTACTGAGGTGAACACCAAGATATAGCAGTCAACAGGAAGAGTGGCTGGTGCAAATGGAGAAAAAGACAAAGGCAGTCAGGATAGGGATGGGGCAAAACGATATAAAGACATAAAAAAAATAGAGGTTATGGAGTACCAATGCCCATAGTCTAGTTACAAAGTGCACCAAAATGGTGGCCTTGACGGAAGAGGGATGCCTGTATATCATGGCAGTCACAGAAACATGGTACATAGAGAACCATGACTTGGATTAACATACCAGGGTACACAATCTACAGAAGGGACATGGAGGGAAGAAGAGGAGGAGAAGGAGGAGATCTCTATGTAAGGGAAGGGATCAAAGTGACAGAAGTAAAGGGTAAAGATGGAGGACACGAGGCAATGTAGTTCACCATGTAGACTGGAAATGGCACCACAATCCGCACAGGGTTTGTATACAGACCACCATTTCTGGGGGAGGAAATGGACAAGGAAATGATAGAAGGCATCCTAAGGGTAGCAGAGAAAGGTGAAATATTGCTGATGGGGGAGTAGAATATACCAGATGTTAACTGGAACACCTTTGCTGCAGCCACATCCTAGAGCAGGGACATTCTCGATGCCCTACAGGTGGCATGCCTCAGACAGGTAGTTTTGGAATTCACTCGTGAGGGGGCATTCTTTGACCTTGTATTCTTAAATGGCGCCTGAGAAAGGATCTCTTATCTTGAAAGTGGCTGAAACGGGGAACCCGTGGGCCAAACTAAACATGCATTTAGGCACCATGCTGTCACCAGTTCCCTGTGAGGGTGGTGTGCAAATGTGCTAGGTGCTTAACGAACCTTTCAAAGATAGGGTCTGAGGCCAGAGAAAACCTTTGTTCCAAACAAAATGTAAGCCAAGTAAATGCAAATAGGTAAGATAGTCCAGCACAGCTGGGTCACCAGTCTGTGCTGCTTTGTGACAGGCCCTTATCGAACATTTGTAAGATATGATCTGGAGCAAATTAAAACATTGTGTCCAGATGATGTGCATACCAATGCTACAGCTAGGTTGACTTCAAGGATGCTGTACCACAAGTCCAATGAATGTAAATAGGTAACATAGTCAAGCACAGCTGGGACCAGCATGTGCTGATACCAGTTCCTATTTGAATAATGAACAGAAAAAACCTTTTCCAGTTTGAAGTATAGATTTTTGTTAGTGGAGGGCTGCCAGTAACTGCTTAAAATACACAAGACACTTTCCGAAAAATGCAAACCTGCAAATTGTTGGCCCTCAAGAGCCCTTCCTTGAGCCTGAATGACCTTAAGTTTTGGTGCCAGAGCATCCCTTGGTTTGTGGTTAACAGATTTTGACTCTGAGGAAGATGTATTGGTTGAGACCCAGACATATAGAGTAGCATAAAAGTACTATGGCCACCTGGCACAGTCTGGTGCTATTAAGACAATTGATGCAGACTGGGACCTAAGCTTGAGAAATACTCATTATACGAGAGGGAAGGAAAAACGCATGAAGGTGATTCCCTGACCAATACTGAGCCAGAGCATCCAGGTGGATTGCTGCCATATCTAGTGGTCTGCCATAGTACTATGGCATGAGGTGGTTCTGGTGGGACGCAAACAAGTTTACCTCTGGGGTGCCCAACGTTCTGCTGATTGCTTGAAGCACCTGACTGTGATAGGCCCATTTGCGATGGGACTAGTAGATCGGAGTCAGGGTATTTGCCAAGGTATCGTCCCTGCTTGGCAGATGAATAGACTACAGGGGAACCCTCATGGAGCATCATACACTTCGTATTACCATGAGTCATGTGCAGGGTGGGCTGAGACCTTATCCATCCCTGCTTGTTTGTGAAGTGCATTGAGTTAGTACTGTCTGCGCTGACCTGTCCCATCCTCCCTGCACTAGTTGAGTGAAGGCCTTTATTGCCAGTAACATTACTGTTAGCTCCAGCAGGTTTATGTGCAGGAGTCACTCTGCACTTGACTGTGTGCCTTGGTTGGTGTGCACCCCAAAATAGGAGCACGACCCCAGTAAGGATGCATGTGTTGTCGGAACAACTGATGGGTACTCTTTCTCAAACTAGCATTTGTCAATGCCAAATGTTTGATTGCTGTTATTAGCATTGGAAATGCAGGAGTTAGACAGATGCAGAATAGGAATGGCAGTGAAGTATTGAACATCACACCAACCCAACTTCCATCCTGCAAACAGCACAACGCATGTACCATTTTCTGTTTTATATGTCTAAAGTAAAAAAAAAATTGCTTTTTTTTTTAAACAGGCACATTTGGCACGCTAGGGTGGGCTCCCAGCATGCTACAAGAATGTTTTGTTAGTGGAGGGGCTGTAGCCAATTGGGGGTTTGTGCACACCCATTGGCACACATACAATGGGGGTGGGGTTTACAGTATGGCGATGGGGAGTGTGCTCCCCATCAGCAAATAAACGTGGATGGGTCATGCGGATGGTAACCGCCCTGCATTGATGTGTCGCTCCCTCATCACAGCGGTATGCCTGATGTTGCAATGACTAGGTGGCCCCTGATTGCAGGGATGTAAACGTTTCAACCTGGTGTCCTGCATTGGTCCACCAGGGCCAAGTCCCCAAATGCAGTGCTGCCTTTTGATGCCATAGTGCTGCAACTCCACATCCTGCTTCCCTCCTTTGCTGCCGCTTAATGTTTATTGCACATGTGCACAAGATAAGATAAAAAGATGGACCACTCCCCTTAGGTTAGTTTCCTCACCCTTGGAAAGGCATGTAACATTGTTTTTGTCACTAGAAGTAATTTTAAAAGATGGTCCTTTACCCTAGAGAGTCCTGAGGTGAAATCGAATGTCTCATTTATAAGCTGGATTTCAGGACTGTGCCAGTGGCAGGTGATATGTGAGCAGTAGCTGAAGAAACTGTCTCACAGTTTTGTGGTTTGTTTAGGATGAATGAGCCTGCCATCAGTGTAATTATTTTTAGACTGTCCTGAGCCAGGTAGGCCTTGACTTGTGGTGTACTTAGCACTGCTCCTATGAACTGTAATGCCTGAGCAGCCTAAAGTACAGACTTTCTTTCGATTTATTAGAAACCCTACAGCCTACAAGAGACCCTGGGTTGATTTTAAAACCACCAGACAGTCAATATGTACGGGAAAACTGTGACACCTTGTCTTCGAAGATGTGCTGCAACCCCTGCCCAGCAGGCTGTGTACACACTTGTACAGTTACCTGGTGGGAGTCTGCGAGACTCTGTAATGGGGATGTGCATCCCAAAATTGGATGGGGATGACAACAATTCCCCTTTTGGACCGTTGGCAGAATCAGTGACCAAGTTATCATTGTGAACTATGTCCTTGCCCGGAAGTCTAAGACCGCTCTTCTCCCCATTTTATTTGAGGTCTTTGACAGTAACAGGTTTTTTACCTCTGTTTCCATGAGTTTTCTCTGTACATCTGTAGATGGTTAGAAAACTTTTCCTTTTACTGCTGGAAATGATTTTGAACTTAGAGGCAATACCTAACTCACTACATGACAGACCATTTGTATGTAGTGCTGGAGTAACCCTGCTGTGGGTACTGCTGATACTGAGGCACTGCCCCGTCCTTATTAGAACAAAGGGATGTTGATGTTAAATGATCTGACTCTGACTACCCTTCCATATGTTTCAGTGGCTGGGGAAGCAGTCTTTTGCAGAATTGCTACTGGAGGTAGTTTTGTATTTGTCAACTAAGCCTTTATCCTTCTCCCATGAGTGAATTAACACAGACTGTTCTCCTGGAGTCTTTCTCATGGGTCATCTCCCCAGCCCATGGATGATTTGGTTCCACTCCAAGGACCCCTCTAGGAGTGTAAAGTCCCTCTTTAAATGTGGTCTCAAAACTGCTCACAATGCTACTTGGTGTGGCCTAACCAAGAGTTGGTACAGGGTAGTATCACTTCCAGCTTTGGGAGGCAATCCCACTGGGGATGCATCCCAGTATACTATTTGCCCTTGCCACTGCCCTCCTATTGGTCTTTGAGTTGTTCATTTTACACTGACCAGTACTCCCAGGTTTCTCTTTCCCTACTGACTTAAATTGGGTCTCCTGCCAGTATATGGACTTGGCCTTGATTTCTGAATTCCAGGTGCAGAACCTTCCACTTCACCCCATGGAATATGAGTATCCATTTCTGGGCCAACATTCCAGAGCTTCCAGACCCTCCTGAAAGGCCACCCTCACTCCTTACTGATCCACAACTGCACCCAGCTTTGAGTCATCTGCAAAGACACTCATTGCACTCCTGATCCACTTCCTTATGTCTGAGACATAGGTGTTGAACAGGAGTTGCCCCAGAAGTGCCCCCGGGGCACCACACTAGTAACCCACCTTGGGGATGAGGCAAGCCTTTCGACCACCACCCTGTTACTATGCTCATAGATCCATGTTCCTATCCATTTGAATAACTGTCTCACTGCACCCATATCCTTCAGTTTAGCCATCACGCCACTGTGGGTTAACGAATCAAAACCTTGCTGAAGATCAGAAAGAGGATGTCCAACCACCAACCTTAGTTCTGGACACTCATCACCCAGTCATAGAACTTCACAAGGTTCATCTGACATGATCTGACCAGGACAAAGCCATGCTGCCTATCATCCAAATACCCATTTTGCTACAGTAACCACCCTATCCTATCCTTGATGATATCCTCCATCACCTTGCCGAGCACTGATGTATGGCAAATGGGCCTGCAATTGCCCACCTCCTTCCTTGACACTTTATGGATCGGTATGACATCTGACACCATCCAGTCTTGGGGTACCCATCCAGTGCTCAAAGAGATATTGCAGAGTTCGTACAGGGGTCATGCCAGGCCATCTGCAAGTTCCATCAGGCCCCTGTGATGTATCTCATCTGGTCCAGGTGCTTTCTACATCCAAAGGGACCTGAGGCCTTCTATTACTCTGTCTACCATGATTTCAGCCTCCACCTCCTTCCCCCACTCAGATTGGTATGGGCCCCTTATCTCTATTGTTCCCAACCCTTCATGTGGTTTGCCACCACTACACCCATAAGACATTTCCCTTTCCCACCCACTGGTAAAACTGATGCAAAGTACTCATCTAGGACCACTGCCTGTTCCCATGTCTCCTGTGCCCAACCCTCCGATATCATCTCCTGTCAATCTGCCACTTACTTTCCTTTTTTCACCCTATGTGTCTAACTTACCACTTGTCCTTACTTCAGATCACCCTAGCCAATGGACTGCTCATTTTTCACCTCAGCAGCTTCTGCTCTCACCACCCTGCTGACTCCTGTGGCTGTCTGCTCATACTCCAACTGATAACTTTCAAAACTTGCGCACTTGCCGCACCTCTGTGCTATCTCTTGTCCATCACCACTTCCTGAACCCCCCCAGTCCACCAGCATGTTTTTCTTAACTTACAAAACTTGTGCCTTTCCCTTGCGCAGGATGTGGTAGCCTCCTGTATTCCCCTTATACTGATCTCCCACCTACTCGCAGCATTCATATCCGGCCTTATCCTGTCTAAACAATCTTTAAGGATCCTTCCCATCTCCCTGAAGTCTACATCACTAATTTTGGTTATTACCTTCCCTGTTTGGCTTTCCTCCACTCTATGTCCAACGAGTCCCTCAACTTTAGGCCCCAAATCTGAAAACTGTCTGCCAGGACCACGTCCAGTGTCCGGGCCTCCATAGTAGGGTTAACCCACCTGCTGGATCAGGAACTTGTCCTGGAAAACATACAGTGGCCTCATACTGATCAAAAATGTGCAATTATCAAATAATTTAATCCGTAAATATTTAAGCAGGAGCATAATTGCAATATTTTTTGGTTTTGAAGACAAGTGCATATGTGTGAGTGTTTGCATGACAGATAGGGGACATCGGCCTGGCCATGCACTCTATTATTCAGCTTTGGCAGTGCAGTGGAGCTCAGTTTTAGACACTTATCAACCAGCTATCTTTATGTTGGTCTTGTTCTGACCCATGCAAAAACACAATTGAAGCCAAAGAACAAGAGCAATTAGGTGCAAACGAACCTATATTGTCTCTCAGTGACAATCTGAATGAGAGAAATGAAGTGCTTGAAACTGTTCTTAACTGCCTAATTATATGTTGTCTTTGTTACAGTCCTGTTGTGTGAGACGAAAGCCAAAATGAAGTTCAAGCACAATAGAAAATGAGCAATAACATACCTTGAATGATCTTCAATTGTGAGTCTTGATGAGATCAATGAAGGGCTTCAAACTGCACTATCCAGCAGCCTTGCTCTCTGTATGACTATTACACACCTTTTAATCACCAACCACAGTTTCCAACAAAAAAGGAAAAAAATTGGGACACAAAGTGTGAGTGAATTATTTTTTAAATGATACAGCAAGTGGACAACTTAGTGTGTCTACAAACAGTGTGTTCTAGTCACTATGGCATAGACTGAACATGGCACATTGGCATATCTAAGACCAAATGTCATGGAGAGGGTTCATGTACACCCACATGGAACTGACATATGCTCAGAAGTGGAGTCTTATTAAAAGATGTCTAACAGAGGACCCCCTAAAGTAAGTTAACACCGTCCTTGCTCAGCTTTCCTCACACACAAGGTAATGGAAGAACCAGATTATGGCATGATGACTACCCACTAATGGGTCCCTCACCTCTAGGCACCAATCTGATCACTGCCTGCCAAGACCACGTGCAGTGTCTGGGCCTCCTAGTTAGCGCACCCGACCCGGCAGTGTCAGAAACGCATCCTTGAGAACATGCATCTGCCTCTGCTCACTGGCCCGGTGGCACTGAGGGTTGAGGCGCTGGACACCACACCTTGTGCTGCGCCATCGACCCGTGTTCAGGAATGAGCCTGGGTTGATGGAGCTCTGCAGGGGAGGGAGAGAAATGAGCATCTGGAGGACTGCTCTCCTCTCCCGGGAAGGACAGGGGTCCCGAGCTGGTGCCCAGCTGCACTCTGGTGGAGGCCGGAGATGCAGCAAGTGCTGACAATATAGAAGGAAGGGGTGGGGGAGTGGCAGAAATTGGTTCCATGCCTTGACATCAGGGTGCCAGCCACTCCACAAGAAACAGGGAAAAATACCATGCTTCTACGGCAGAGATGGAACACCGGAGCTTGCCCTCGATCTATGGCCTCCCACCTGGCACCCTCCGGACTGACATTACTGACTGCGTGGGGTGTTAGGGGCCCATCTCATCCATGCCTTGGGGGGTAAATCGAGGTTACATGGGCGACAGAGGACTGTCCAGGTCAGGCAGACCACAGAGGGATGACTCCTTGGTGCTCATGAGGAGACCATAGCTGAGGGAAGGAGAAGAGGAGGAATAAATATGAAAATAATATAAAACATCTGCCCCTGCTCCCTGGCTACTGGTGATGACAGTCTCCACATCTGTTCATGGTATGTTGAGATCACCCATTACCACTACCCTTCCCTTTCTTAAACCAATGTGTAACTCGAGATTTGCCAACAACCTGTCTTCCAGCGCATCAGCCAATGCAGGTGGTCTGTATACCACGCTGACCTTGACTCCCTTACCCTCCTGCATCAGCATGTTGACACAAATTGCCTCCGTGGTCCCCCCATCCTCCTCTACCAATGCCATTTCTGACTAACAGTGCTGCACCACCACTCCCTCTCTCCTATCCTTTCTGAAAATAGTGTAGCCCTCCCAATGTAGGCCAAACTCATGCCCTTTTGTGGTCCAGGTCTCAGTGACTGCTGCCACATCCACCACTCACTCAACTAGCATTAACTGGAGCTCAGACAGCATGCTTACTAAACTCCTGGCATTTATCATGACCACCTTCCACCACTTCTCGTGCATCTCCTTTCCCATGATTCAACTTCCATTTATCAGCCCGCGGGCATGGGTATGATTGTAAGGTGGAGCTTGTACAAGATCAGGCCACACATGGATGCTGGTAGTGTGAAGGGAGACCATGAAGAAAGGGGTGCAGGAAGCTACTAGGTCCCGTACAAAAGTAAGGCATAAGCATGGCAGTGCCAACAAGTTGTGTTGTTGGGCCAGGGAGGTGCATGAGGTGGTGAGGAATAAAGTTTCTGCCTATTCATGTTTTAAGTGCTATAGGTGGGATAGGAAAAGGGTTGAGTACGAGTTGATGGCTCGGAGTTGCACCAGAGTGGTGAGGCAGGGGATCCCTCCAGCTCAATGGGAGGGAAGTGGAGCGAGCAAAGTCTAGAGGTCAGACGCAGTCAGGAGGATTGAAAGGGGCTAGGGTGCATGCTGGACCAAATCTGGAAAGGGATGGGTGGTTGAATGTGTGGGTGGGCTGGGATGGAGAAATTAGGAGTGTATAGAGTGCGGGAGGTCCTTAGTGCAGTAAAAACTGACAATGCATCAGGGCCGGATGGACTGCATCCGATGGTTATGAATGAATGAACGGGCGGATGGGCTACCAGCTCCCCTGGATGCACTCTTTAACAGCTGTCTGCAGACAAGATGGGTGCCTCAAGACTTGAGGGTGGCTCATGTGGTGCCTATCCACAGAGGGGTGACTAGGGAGGAGATGGGGAATTATAGGCCTGGCAGCCAAAAGTGTTTTACTAGGAACTCATATCATTCAAGTTATTGTTAATAAACTCACTTGCACAATGTTAAAAGTCAGCATTGTAGCAGTGTTCTACACCACCAGTAGAGAATATCTGGTTCCTACAGTGAGGAGAACGAGTTTTGAACATTCATTATTATTCTACAAACAACAGATATCTATGTGAACCCAAGCTCTTTTAGTTTGAGACGCTGACACACACACAACCCAAGGCAATGGTATGCCACAGTAACGCAACCCAAAGTAGTCTAACTGAAATGAATGTTGATGTGTTGACTCCAATCAGGGGAAGCAATGTGTAATACCTGCAGTCTGAAAAAGCACATTTTATTTTCAAGGACAATGAATATTAGTAATGGAAATATTGACTGGTAAAAAGCAAGTCTATTAAACACTATTTTACAATGTATGCCAAGCAATTTTCAGTCAAGACATGAATGAACCACACAGTCGATGAAGCACAAAGTAACGGGGCACGTGTAAGTATTTCAGTATCAAATATGACGGTCCGGATGGTAACCAGTATACTGCCCCGATGGGTCAGAGTACACATCTCTAATGCGCCACATGCAGCAGCTTGGAACTGGAACACGTATTCGTTGACCCAGACGTCCCAGTCACCGCAGAATGTATTGACAGTATGCAGAATGCCTCCTTGATTGGTTAGTGTCTGCATCTGGTGGCAATGACAACATGTCCTGGCGATAGCCTGAAGACAGTGACAGCACTGCAGGATCCAAAATGACGTGCTCCATTTCCTAGATGAGAAGAGAAACAGCAATATTACAGTACTTTGTCTTTCAAATGTTAAACACTAGAACGATGTATAGTGCAACAGTACTAACAGTTCATTGCAAGGCAAGCTTGCTAAGAAGAATGGTCTGACAAATGCTTGCAGCAAAAATGCAAATGGCATGAATTTTTGTTTATAATAGCTACTTTCCATTTTAACCTACAGAAACAATGGCATGATTTGCCATAAAGAAGGAAATCCCATAATAGCAAACACAACCATGGTTTCCATCAATGTCGCATCATCACTTAGGAGTTAGTAGGTCCTAGACAAAACCACACTTTCATTTGTGCAATACTGGAAACAAATGGAAAATGCATTTGCACTGAGAGTTGACATTAAGTAGCTATAATGGGTGTGTCTCAGCACAAAGTAACCATCATCTGAATGATAGAAACCAAAAGTGGAAGCTAAACGAAGAAAGGAGACTGAGCGGCCATTGTAACCCAAGTGTCATGCGTGCGGACAGCAAATAACTTGTAGGTTGTGTAATTCTGGAGGCAAAATGAGAGAAAACAAGAAATTTTCTTATACAAAATATGGTGGCCTGTGTGTCAGCTGAAAAGTGTGACACAACCTCATGCTTATATGCTGTTTCAAACAAGCTTTGGTATTACTGTTTGTGTACAATCTATACCCTGTGGTGTGTGGCAACTTGTCACCACACACAGCAGCACTTATTGCATTCTATACATAATCAAAGCAGCCGTAACAGAAATGTTGAAATATTAACACAAATGCAACGGCAACTTTCTGCGTAAGCCTTCTTTATTTTGGAGCTGAAATTGTGACAAAACAGTATGAGTTATGACAAAGATGCGTCACTGTGTAAATGCATAAAGCCATGGCCCTGTATTAGATGCCGTAATTCAAGCCAGTTACTCGTTGATTCACCACTTGAGATTGGATCACAGGGGAAGGGGGGGTTGCGGTCTGTTCTAAGACTGAACTGGGCCTCATGAATGTAACATTTGAGGAGTCCAAGTCATTTGAGTGTACCATGGTGGCTGGTGTAAGCAGTAGAATCCTTCTCATACATTGTCCACCAGGGGATGGGAAATGGTTACTTCAGGAAGTGGCAGACTTCATCATCGACATGGCATTTGAGTCACCCAGACTGATGGTACTGGGTGACTTTAATGCATGGATCAATGAAGTCCCACAATTTGGACAGCACTTCTTCCAGTTGATGATATCTTAGGCCCATGCTGAGTGATGCCACCACTGTGGTTTGTACAGTTTTCCACACTGGCCATTACCCATGTCATATGCCTAATTTTGTTGCACGTTGTGAACCACACTGTTGAAATATGCACAGTGATAATAGAAGAACAAATGTGGGGTGCACTAGTATGTACCGTCAAGTCCATAATGCAGTCACCAGGTGCAAATCCACAGCATACGTTCTCAAATGCAGATGACATGACTCTGCACTTCTGGCACACACACTATTCCGGCGCATCAGTGCTTATCATGGGGGTTGTGTTTGACAAATCTGGATGTCTTCTTTCGAGTATATAAAAAGCGAGCCCTGGACTGTGAAGAGTGATCTCAACACAGAAGTCAACCAGAGCATCCACACTCATATTGCAAGTTTTTTCCTATTAGAAATATGGGAGAATGAGAGAACAATCTGTCAACTGCTGCCTAAAAACATATAATGTTCATGCAAGAAGCAATACACCACAGTAAAAAGCAGTGTAAAATAAATTTTTTTTTCACCATATAGTTATAATAACATAGGAAAGTTTCAGCAGAAAAGGACTGCCAGGAAAACCTAGTCTGCCCATTTACGTAACATCACGAAGCTCCCCTGATTTCCACCACCTACGTTTAACAGACACCAGTGTCTGCGCCACACACTCTGGACCTCCCCCACCACCGAATTCTCGCCCACCACTTCCCTACAAAGCCAATTTCAGGTGTCGACCACACTCTCGGTGAAGAAGTTATTCCTGATGTTGCTGTTAAACCTGCCACCCTCTACCCGGAGATCATGAAGCCTGTTTCTGGGACACTTCCTCAACTGGAAGGTGTTCTTAGTAGTCACCTTGTTTAATCCTTTTAGGTACTTGAAGTTCTCTGTCATATCCCCTCTCTCACTCCTCCACTCCAGAGGGTACATGTCACAGGATCACAGCCTCTCCTCATACGGCAGATGACTAAGACCATTCACCATCTCGGTTGCCCTCCTCTGTACCCACTGTACCCTCTCTTCATCCTTTTTTTGAGCAAGGCCCCCAGATTCCAGATAAGGCTAGAACAGCTGGGTGTAAAGGGGAATCACATTCAAGTCCAGAAAGATGATGATGCCCAGGTCCCTCTCCTCCATGGTACCCACTAGCTGCTTTAACCCAAGTGTGCATTACATTCTCCCATTCCTTCTGCCCAGGGGCATGAATTTGCATTTCACAATACTGAGGGATAATCTTCACTTCCTGGCACACTACTACAGTTTCCCTCAGGGACTCTGCATCCTGCTCCAACATCCTGTATGTCCAATCTACTGCAGATTTTGACATCATCCTCAAACAGGCTCACTCTGACCTCAAAACCCACCTTCGTCACTTATAGAAATGTTCAATAGCATGGAGCACAGCACAAATACTTGGAGCATGGCACTTGTGACCGGCGACTCATACAAGGGGACCCCATCTACTAACACCCTCTGAGTTCTGCCACAAACCAGTTTCGCACCCATCCTATAACCACCTTCCCTAGCCCAGGAAATCCATTCTGTGTACCAGCACAATGTGTGGTACCATATCAAAACACATAATGGAATCCAGGAAGGCTATGTCCACAGAACCCACCTGATCCACAACCCTAGTGACCCAGTCAAGCGATCCAAGCAGATTTTCTGACAAGATATGGCCTTGGTAAAGCAATGCTGAATTGGGTCAAGCAGGCTGCTTGCCTCCAGGTTGTCTGTGATTCTTCCCTTGAGCAGTTTTTCCATGACCTTACCAAACACTGATGTCACACTCAATGGCCGGTAATGATTCAAGTCCTACACCCCCACCACCTCTAATGCAGGTGCAGGTGCAGCACGGTCATGCACTTCCAGTCCATTGGGACTACTGTGGTGTGCAAGGATGCATTGAACAGATGGGTTAATGAAGATGGCACCTCACCAAGCTCGCTCAACCCCCTAGGGTGAATCCCATGTTGCACCTTTACCTTGTCCACCCTTAGGTCCCCTAAGCTATTTTGAAATCTCTTCTTCCCAGAATGGTCACGCGGCCAACACCACCACCACCACCATCTGGGAAGAAGTGACCGCCAAACAATGTGATTCATGACAGAGTCAAGCCATGCAAAAGTGAGGCTTCTGGATTTCTGGAGGGCTGACTTTGGCAAGATGGGAAAGTGCCTTAGCAAAGCACTAGCAAACAGGCTAAAAGGAGGGGTGGAGCAACAATGGGGAAACATCAAAACTGCCATCACAGAGGCAACAAGATCATGGTCGGCCAGTGCACGACCTCTTTCTTGACTTAAGCAAGGTGTCTGATGCAGTACCCAATAATAGCCTGATGGCTAAACTGAAGGAAATGGGGGTAGGGAGACAGTTGTTAAGATGGAAAGAAAATTGGTTCTATGACCGTAATTAGAGTGTGGTGGTTGGGGGAATGGGGGGCTAGTCCTCACACAAGGTTTGTTACTAGTGGGGTGCCAAAAGTGGTCAGTGCTGTCACCACTCCTGTTCATCACCTAGGACTCCAACATAAGGAGGGGGACCAGGAGTGAAATGAAGTCTCTGTGAAGACTAATAAAAGTTTGATGCAGTGGTGGATGAGGAGGAGAGGAGGGTGGTCTTACAGGAGGATATGGAGGCTCTGGAAAGGTGGCCAGGAATATGTAAACTCAACTTAAATGCGGGGAAGTTCATGGTTTTGCACCAATTAATAAGAAATCCATGCCAGGAGCATACCTTGGGAGGAGACAAAATTCAAGTCACAGAGAGTGAGAGGGATCTGGGGTAGTGCTAGTGGCCCACAGCACAGGCACACTGATCTGACTTTCTTATTTTGGCATCCACCAACACCACAAGGTGCTTCTCCACCATCAAAACCTGCAGTGATCTGCCTCCTCACACCACAAAAAATAATAAGTCCATTACAGCATGCTCCGCATTGATTGCAGTTGAAAATGAACACATAAGTGTGGAGTCTGTATCAAGCCTTGTCGTGCACCTTGGCATGCACTTACAGTGCATCTCCAACACAGTTGAAGTCTGAAAGTACTCTACACCAATAATATAGGTGACCAACAGTATTTGCTTCGTCAACTACTGTGGCCAAGGGTCATCTGCCAACACCAGTGTGGCGTAGCGTATGGTTCGCCTACACATGCAGTACAACAAAGTGCACTGTAGCACAGTTACCATTGATGCACATGAGGTGGACAAGGAGAGTGGTGTAATTTGGATGACACAGTGAGTCAGACAGTTCCTTCTATGCAAACATATGTCTGAATGTATGAGTTACTTACTGGTATTGGATTCCACATTCGAGTGTCATGCAGCAACATAACAGTACACATACTGATGATTGGAAACTAGTACTCATTACCAGCAACAAGTAGTTACTGTATAAAGTTACAAGAAACATGGAAATGGCATAGCACTCGATCGCAAGGACAGTAATAATGGTATGTGCTGGCATTAATGCAAACACACAATATTCACATGTGGTGGATATGCATTTCCATTAACAATGAATAACGGCACACATCGAAAAGAAAATTAAATTACTCACCCTTAACATGACAGCACGCTCCTGAGTATGGCTGACTCCAGCTGAACGAACACTGTTGACTGAGTAGCCAACACGGGCACGACCACACGCATGACCACAGCCACGAACATGGCCTCTTTGGGCTCTACGTCCTCGGCTCGGCCACGCAACACAGGCACACTGGTGCTAGCATCATCACTGTTAAAACCAACACTTGGTGCAGGATCACATGATTCAACTGTTTCATTCAAGGACCAATCAATACTGCTCACATCGGACAGGGAAGAAGAGTAGTAGTTCTAAATATGGGAAGTAATGGAATGAAAAAACAATATTTGATTAGAAAAAGAAAACAGTGACTCAGGTAACCATGTTTAAAGCAGTGCTGAAGTCGTATTATATGATAACATATGTACACAACTGTGTATTTGCAAGTGTTGGCATTGGTTAATCAGGGCCACTACGGACCTGATTATGAGGCTACAACTAAGCACAGCATGTGAACCTGCTATCCTGCAGCTGCCTGATTGCACTGCGATAGTGTTCTCAGTTCTTAATTTTGCTGCTTGTAGTGCTGTAAAATCGCACTGTCTGTATTACCCCCACGTTGAAAAGATATTTTGCCAGACTGGTTGTTTTGTGACCCCATCAGCACCACTGGTTACTGAAGTTGTTTTAATTCTGTGACAGTGTCCAACACAGTAGACCCCATCTTTGCTGAAGCCACAGTTGTTTATTTTGCTTTACATCAGCTAGCTATATAGCAGTGCGACCCTCCATCACAAAGTGAACATCAAAATCTGAATTTGGTAATAATATTGTGGTTATCCCCAAAATGCCTGCAAAGGCGTGCAAATAAGCTGTTTCGGCCATGGCAATGTTAGCAATAAGAGGTCTCTGGTGATAGTAATGCGCAGATGGAGAAGTGCATTAATGATGTGAGGAAAGGTATTTCTCCTGCAATGCTTTTCACAAATCAGTAACTTCACCGATAGTTGGAGGATGATGATTTCAGCGGTGGTATTAGTGTTACTGGTGTTAGTGGTGGTGGAGTAGTAATAGCATTGTTGCATCAAGTTCTAATTCTGACCAGTCAACGTGTCAAACAGGTGTGAAGCAGTGCAAGTGGTGACAGCATAATTATATCTTACTTCGGTAACATCCCATTAACTGAACCTGTTCTGATGATCATGTCAATGATAACATACAATATGATATTCCATCCACTGGCACTAACATCACTCATTTCCATGCAACAGTGATTCACAGTGTGAGAAAAAATATTAGTGGTGGTGGTTTAGATGCTGATGATGAATGTGATGATGCTGATGATGAGTATACTGTTGTTTGCAACATGCAGTCCACATGTTAGCATCAAGCAGAAGATGTGGATGTATTGACAGTGACACTGATGAATATGATGATGATTTAATTACCCAGCTGGGAACCAGGAAAAAAGAAATTAAAAGTGGCTGTGTCTGAAATTTCTGAATCTGTTTGCAGAATTTAACCCCCATAAAACTTTATGATGTACGGTTTAGTGGATGATGATGATGGTGATGACCCAGTACTCAATATGATGAGTATCGTGGTGGTCAGTTGCAGTCAGGTGTGCAGTGCCAGAAACATCACGTGCCCCCACTTCAGTGCTTAAAATAACAGACCCAAATAAGCCACATCATCGGGACATGTTAAGCAGAGCATCACAGTCCCTTGTTTGGGATTTTTTGTTCAAGATGCAAATGGTGATTCAGTTGCAATCTGCCAGGTTGCCATGTGGTGTGAATCGAGGTAAAAGGGAACCATCTTTAGGCAAGGAGGACACATCGCATCTTAAGAATGAGCACTTGGCTCTATGGACCCGCACAAGTAGCAGCTAATACAGACAAGCGTTCACCCGTATCACGGCGGCAACCATAGCCAGCATGTTTTCCCCTTCCATGACTGTTAAGCCAGTAGGAAGTAACAGCGTGCAGTAGTACTGACAACAAGAGAGGATTACTAGGAATGATGATGAGGTGGAGGACCACAATGACTTTGAAATGTTGTCAGTGCTGGTGAGGTAGCAGTTTTGTGGTGGTGGTGGTGGTGGTGAATGTAAAATACCTAGTGCAAGTACATCAACCCGGTTGGAAAATCGGAAAATAACACTGGGTTTGTCATCATCACCTGTGCAACTGTCTTCATCAATGTCACTCCACCCCTGCTATTGCCATTCATCACAGAGCACAACATTGTGACCAACACACACCCTGTAAAACGTTAAAGTGCTTACGTTACAGAGTGTTTTGTGCATAAGCTGAAGTACCCCCCAATCATACAGTATCACGTGAACTTAATGCTGCTGTAGTAAAATGCTGAACATCTTGCCCTTCTCCTTTATGGAGAATTCTGGGTTCTGGCAGTTGCCCCCATGTCTATCAAAATGGAAAGTCCCTCAGGACATGCCTACCCATGCTGTTCCAGGTTGTTCTGCACTGTCACAGACTCAGTAAGACGTAACTTCCTCTCCATTCATCCATTTAAGTAGATATGTGGACAAGTGGCAAAACAGAGGAGTTCATCTGTGTATAACCACACTGGGCTCAGGTGCTGGGGGTTATCTGTGATACTGGTAGTATGAATAATCAGAGCAGAAAGGTGGATTGTCCCATAGCAATCTTCCCCAAATTCGCCAACGGCAACAATTGCATACACAGTATGACCTGTTCACACACTGGTGAGGCTATGTTGGACATGGTACTGACAGAAATTGACAGATGGCTAAACCCTCTGACCACAGAGCTGGGTTCTGCAAGTGACAATGATCAAATATGGTGAAATGCATCACAGATGGTGTTTTTGTTCATGTTCATGCATGGCCCTATTTAAATCTTGTGGTTCGAGTTTCTGCAACACCCTGACACAAGAAAATGCTGACCATTGCGATGTATCACTCTCCTTTTCAAGATCTAGAAGGCCCGTGACCAACTCGGCAGTTCCAGATACAAAACAGCTGCCTCAGCACGCCCAAGCTGGAATTGTCACCGATGGAACTCCACATTGTACACAGCAGAAGGTTTTATGAACAATGCAAAGCCATCAAGAATATCTGGTTATGCACACCAGCCATGACAGTTCTGGGGTCTCCATGTCTATAACGACTGAACAGTGGCGCCTCTAGACTCTGTAATAACAATTTTACCTTGCAGACATACCACACAGGTAGTAGTGGTGAGTCTGCCTCCATTAACAATCATTCACACTGTGGGTGCTGAGGCGACATTGGTAAAATAACAGCATAGCCTTGATGTTGCGGAGAAGGTGGTAGCAGTATGCTGCTGCAATACATGCTGACAGTATTTAACCAGAATCATCACATTGTGAGCATTCAGCGTAGTGACAACTGCCATGGCAACAATGCTAGACCCGGATGGTGGATTGCATCAGTACTAGAGGAGGGCTGAACAGGTGAAAAATATCAGTGGTCAACTGGTTCACTTGGTTCATGGGGCACAAAGTCATGTGCCAAGGTTTGCAAACCTCAGCAGCATAATTCAGCTGAAGATATGCTGGAGAACCAGCAAGCATCATGCAAGGGTAAGGGACTGTAGTTCCTGGTGGTCTGTCATCAAGTGGTTGGTGTCAACCCGCTTTGGAGGCTTTATCCCAAGTGGTGTTGTCAATCATTCTGAGACAGGCTGATGCATCAACAATTGGACTTAGTGCGGCACAGAGAATGGTTGAGTCATATTTATCTGAAACAGGCATCTGACAATAAGTGAACCTCTTTTGTACTGAAGTGGAAAGGTCAGTGAATGGCCAGAGCGTACAGTGGCACTGAGTACCTCATACCACCTCAGTGTAGAGTGTTGAGAAGTATTCAGCTCGGAGTGCAACAGTCAGGGATCATCGGACAAACCTGTCTCCTGCAAATGTTGGTTGCTAACATTCATTAAAATGAATGAGAGCACATACCAGCACAGACACAACCTCGGTATGCCCAGCTAGTCACCGTGGTCCCCTGATGGAAATGGAGCATCCTGGTGGCACTGGCAGTGGCTGTGAAATGGCCCCACCACTGATGTGATGATGACACAATGGAGAAAGAATTTCCCAGTGGTCAAGCTGAACATTGATGACTGTGAGGGCAGTTTCTTTATGGGATGATGTGTGGTTAATGTTGGCGGTTTATGCAGTATTTAAAGGCGGTGTGCCCCACCCAGACCACCACCACGGGACTGATGTTATCCAAGTGCTGCCACCACGGTTGTCACCCCCATGGACACCACCACCACCACAACTGATGTTATCAAGTCTGCTGCCACCATAGTCTGTCTTCCCCATGGACCACCACCACCACGGACTGATGTTATCAAGACTGCTGCCACCATGGTCTCTCTGCCCCACATGGACCACCACCACTGGGACTGATGTTATCCAGTCTGCCACCACCATGAGTCTGTCTGCCCACCCTGACCACCACCACCGGGACTGATGTTATCCAAATCTACTGCCACCATGAGTCTGTCTGCCCCATGGACCACCACACCCCAGGATGATGTATCAGTCTACTGCCACCATGAGTCTGTCTGCCCCCATGGACACACACACCAACAGGACTGATGTTATCCAAAGTCTGCTGCCACCATGATTCTCTCTACCCACCCAGACCACCACCACTGGGACTCATGTTATCCAAGTCTGCTGCCACCATGAGTCTGTCTTCCACCATGGACCACCACCACCGGGACTGATGTATCAAGTCTGCCATGAGTCTGTCTGCCCCCATGGACCACCACGGGACAATGTTAGCAAGTCTGCTGCCATGGTCTGTCTGCCCCATGGACCACCACCACCACAGGGACTGATGTTATCAAACTGCTGTCACCATGGTCTGTCTGCCCACGGACCACCAGTCTACCAGTGCCCACCACCACCAACTTCTTAGTATTTAAACCATAAAGTGAGTATGTGCACCCATGTTTGATATGCCTCACTTCAATAGTTGTCTGTTTTTTTCTGTAGCTTTTCAAGGTCGCAGTGGCAAAACACATACAATCTACTTATTTTGTTTTTTACAGGAGAACAAAACAGGCTGCACCGGTAATATTGGTGGCTGGAAAGATGCTGTAGCTATACCGTACAGACAGAGAGGAAGTGATGTAATGTCCATGTGAAATCCATTCTGGTAGTATGAAGATTTTATTTCATTCGTTTCATTGCTTTGTAAAGACTGCTGCAAATATTGCAAACAACAACTTGTCTTAGTACTTGATTAGATGTGTCTACAAATGTAACTTAGTTGACAATAGGGTTTGAATTTGAGAACCAGGAGGGACACATAACAATGAAATGTAACACCTAAAGTCATTCATTTCTTTTTTGGAAAATTCATGATACTTTGTTGTTCTGTCAATGGCCTTATCAAAAGGGCATCAACATGATCAGGCATCCATCGACCAGTTTGGACACTCATGCAACACGAAGTCGTTTCATTCATGACCATGACATCATTAGACCAGACTCAGAAGATGTGACAAAATCTGTGAAGAAACAAAAAATAACAAACCATTACAGACAAAACTGAAAATATGACCTCCCCAAAAAAGAAATACCTTCATGTGCTTGAGAGTTATCAGTTTCATTTAAGTGCAAAAATTCTCATTGAGCACTGAACGGTGCACAACAATCGGGACAAGTCACCTGTGTGATGCAGAACAATAGCATGAATACAATACACAACCATATATCTATATATATGTATATATCTACTCACCAGGCTACTATTACTGTACATCCAAGGTCACCATTCAATCCAGTTGAGATGATCACTTTCACTTCTCTGCACACAAGGAGGGATGCATTCTGGGCCTGCAGAAAAAATCTGGGGACTCTGTGCCACTGTTTGCATGACTGAGTAAGCCATACATTCTGGGGGACTTTGTGTGCTAAAACAATCTCATTCACTGTGTTACCACTTGGCAATTTTCTACGCACATGGAGGATGCATTCCAGGCCTGCAGAAAAAATCTGGAACTCTATGCCACTGTTGTGCGCACATGACTGAGTACGCCATAAATTCTGGGGACTTTGTATGCTGAAACAGTCTCATTTCATATATTACCACTTGTCAATTTCTGGACACATGGGATGCATTCTGGCACTGCAGAAAAATCTGGGGACTCTGTGCCACTGTAGTGCGCATGACTGAGTCGCCATAAATTCTGGAGGACTTGTATGTGCTGAAACAGTCTCATTTCCTGTGTTACCACTTGTCAATTTTCTGGACATGGGATGCATTCTGGGACTGCAGAAAAATCTGGGGACTCTGTACCACTGTTGTCGCCTAGCTGAGTCGCCATAAATTCTGGGGACTTTTGTGTGCTGAAACAGTCTCATTTCACCATATTACCATATAATTTCAAGGCTAAGACAGATGCCTTTTGTGGATGCAGAAAAATGAGGCACAAAACAAGCACACATTACACAAACACACAGACACTTAACAGAAGGGGCCCAGAATACAAAATGTAGCATACTGAACACCAAAAAAAAGGCATAATTACATACAAGGATCAGGTATGGTGGAGAATACATTTTATGGCACAACAAGTAAAGTTAGAGGACATGGTGAGAAACAAAACTAATGTGGGATCTGGTGATCCAGCAGTTCAACATGGACATCATTTGAAACTGATTTCCTTTATGGCATCCAGCCGTTGCTCACAGCACTCATCCTTTTGCTGTTCTCTGAACAATGCTCAAGCTGCCGTCAGGCAGTGTTACACCACTCTCTGGTCCACTCCTTCGACAGGCTGACCTGCTGTTGGTGGTGATGGTGGTGGAGGTGCTGGTGGAGCAACAGGTGCTGCTGGCCCTCCTCTTCTTAGAATGCACACCAGCTATGTATCGGCACCCTCTGCACGGAATGGCCAGCAGGTGCAGACATGGTCTGATCTGTGGCCTGCCACTCAACTGGTGGTGATAAGCATAGGGGTTCACTACCCCAGTCAGGCAGACTCTGGGGTCACAGCACCCCACTGCACATAGGCAACCTTAACCACACTGCTGTCTCCCCGACACAGTCAAAAACTGCCAAACAATGGAGGTGCAGGGAGGACCAGGCACAGGCAGGAGGCCAGATGAACTGGCAGTAGGCCTCACACTGCTCAACAGTTCTGATGGTGGGATCCACACCTGGGCCAGGGTAACAGGCATCCTGCTCAAGGACCTTGTGCTGGACTTGGTGGTGGTGGTGGTGGTGGTTGAACTGCCTCAGAGTCAGGGCAGTGCTGGTCCTGCTTCCGGGGTTGGACCTCATAAGTTTAGGCGGTCCAAGCATGATAGTTCTCACCCCCCCATGCATATGCATGGTATGACAGTACCACGTTCTCCCAGAGCTGCCCCCCCCAGACATTCCCTCACCCTGCTCCATCTCACACAACACAACACACACACAGTCACACACACAGACAAACAACTAAGTGGTGAAAAATTAAATTTAGAAAGAACAAATTAGTAAAAACAGTACAGAAAAGACAAAATGTAACTTTTAAAAAGCTGTTGGGTTAAGTAACAAATTTAACTCTCTGCAATCAAAAAACACTCCTCTCATTAGTACACACACACTCCTCTCTCAGTCTACAGGAGAAAAGGGAAACTGTCTGTGTGCTCCTTCTTTCCTGCCTGGCTAGAGCATGTGACAGTACTGTAAGCCATGTGATCTGTGGGGGCTGCAAGTCTGAAACACCAAGTGGATCCTTAGAATCATAATTAAGGCGTGAGTCCATTAAAAACAATGACTTAGCCGCCGTATTCTCATTATGCCAACACGAGTGGTAATGACAAATCGAAGTGAGCATTTTCATTTACCCTCCATGGCCGAAGCAACGTATCCCCACTAACATACACTTAGCCAGTGAATTTTAAATTAGCTGCATCTAGTTTGATATGTGGTACAGTCAAAAGTGCCACCCGAGGATAATTCAACAAACTACAAGCCGAACCCACAACCATCGTTTTAGCTAATAGCAACTATCGAGATGGAAGATGATGTCACTACGAGGCCGAAGAATACAGGACAGCACACAGCATGGCTTACGTAAATTGCAGATCATACACAACCAACCTATTTGTAGTTCTATGACTGGTTAACTAAGCTATAATGATGGGGCCATGCAGTGGATGTCCTCTCCATGGACTTCAGAAAGGTATTCGATTCAGTGCCTCATGGGATGATGAAGTATAGTTAAAAGTCACAGGAGCTGGTGCAACGTCATTGAGAGGGGTATGGAATAGACTTCATGGAAGCCAACACAGGGTGGTTGTTGGTGTGGAGCTCTCATAGCCAAAAAGGGTAGTGGCGGCGGTGTTCCGGCAGATTGGTGTTGACTACGGTAATGTTTGAATGTTCATTGCTAACATGTCATTAGGCATAAAAACAAGATCAGTCTGTTAGCTGGTGACACAAGAATAGAGAGTGGTGGTGGAGTGACCCTGAGTAAGAATAGCATGGGTTGTGAGAGGATCTGTCAGAAACTAGACAGATATTGAAGTGCTGTTCAAAGTCATGTGGGCGGGACACCCAATGGACATGACATGAGAGTGTAGGATGATGGTTCATCAGGAGATGAGGCAACTCTTTTATATGAACAGGTGACTTTATCTGGGTGTAATGAGTCACTGTCAGAAAGTATCCAGTCAAAGAGTGGACTGCTTCAAAGGGGATTATCACCGTGTTATAGAGTGCACATGTAGACAAGCTGACATCAAATTCTAACCTCCAGTTATGACACTTGCGATCCCATGGATTAACTTCCTGCGACTCAATGAAGTGATTGCAGGGGAGGAATGTGCTCTGCAAACCAAGCCTCACTGCTCCCAACATGGTCCGGTGAGACACTTCTTCCTGGGCATCCATTGTAGTACATGTTTATAAACCAGTTAGATCTGGGCATTGTGGGCTGTGCCTTAACGGCTCAACAACACCGTGTTGAGTTAGAAAACCTCCTCCTGACCTAGCAAAGAAGATGTTTATGCAGAAGCCTATATACACAAAACCACTTCAAGTTATAACAGCACACACCACACACTCACGTTCAGTTCTCAAGGTGCAAGGTTCCACATACTAGCATACTTAAATGACAGCAAGCATAATATCATAATGGGCTTCGTGTCTGCTCATTTGGTTGACCCCTCTGGAAGCTGACCTTGATGTGTCCCCCATCTTCCTTCAGACCACCCCAACTGGGCCTCCCTATTTACCCTCTTCATGTACTTGAATACCTATATCATGTCTCCCTGTCCCTTCTCTATTCCAATGTTTACCAGGACAAGTAGAGTCAAAAGAGGGACTGAGGGGTACTGAAGATAAACAAGTCACCGAGGCCAGAATAGTATTCTCCCAAAGGGTGCTGAGTAAGATGGCAGAAGTGTTGGCCTGAGCCACTAGCGAATCTGTACAACACCTCACCAGAGACGTGATGTGTAGCCACTGGGTGGAATGGCACATATAGTGCAATACACAACAAAGTGTGCAAAGGGACAACTGAGTAATTATCGTCAGTAAGTCTCACATCATAGTTTGAAAACTCATGGAAATGGTACTAAAAGTGAACTGGTGTCATACCTGGAGGACACTGTCATCAGGATGTGAGCAGCATGGGTTTGTTACAGAAGTATGTCAAACCAACGGGATACAATAATATGACTGGGTGACAGGAGAGCTGGATAAGGGTCATGCGGTGGATGTAATAGACTTGGACTCAGCAGACCTTCGATTCTGTGCCTCATGGGCGGCTTGGGAGAAAGCAAACTGATGTAGGAGTAAGGGGCAAAAACATGAACTTGATTAAAAGCTGGATGAGTTGGAGCTACAGCGGGTGGTGTGGTGGTGGGGCTCTCACCTCCAGGGCCGTTGACAAGTAGAACACCACAGGGCTCTGTGTTTGGCAAAGTGTTTGGGCTCTTCATATCAGACAATGAACATCGAATTGGTGAGCATGGTAGAGTCCGGTTTACTGATGAACACCAACATTGGAGCAGTGGTGGAGGAGAGGATGGGTGGAATCTGCTGCAGTGAAGACCTAAGCAAGCTGAGGAGTGGTCAGAGAGGTGGCAGCTGGGGTGCAATGCAAGAAGTATATGTTATGCACTATGGGGTGAAGAACCCAAGGAAGAATATTGGCTGGGGTGGGTGGGTTAAGCTGGGGATCACTGAGGGGTAATGATAAGAGACTATAAACAACACTGCCCAGTGCAGGAGGCTGCTGCCAACTGACAAAATGATGGGATGCATTGTGAAGGGGTTTCGTCCTGGCAAAGTGAGGTGATCACTGCCCTCTACAGATCACTCTTAATGCCGCTCTTAGAGTTTGTGTGCAATTCTGGTGCAGCCATACAAAAGCGTGATATCAGGCTGCTGGAGGGTGCAAAAGAGTGCAACAAAGATGATATTGTGGAATGGAGGGAGAGACTATGACAACGCTGGGAGACCTCAGTATGTACACTCTGGAGGATAGAAGGGATGAGGGGAACATGATAGAGACATTCAAGTATCTGAGGGGAATCAATAAGGATGGGGCACATGGGGTCTTTGAGTTAAGGAGGGGGGGGTCACCAGGGGCACGGGCTGAGAATGGAGGGTGAACGATTTAGAAAGAAATGAGGAGACACTATTTCACAGAGAGGGTGGTAGCCAAATGGACACCCTACCAGAATGGGTGATATCATGTAAATCTGTGAACAGCTTCAAAGAGGCGTGTGACAGGGAACAGGGAGAGTGAGGGTGGGTGGTGGCAGTGGGATGACAAAAGGGAGGGTTATTGGCTGTACACTCAAGCAGACTTAAATAGCAGGGTGGTCTGTTTATGCTGGCACATTAAATATGTAGTATGTTGATATATTTATCTCTTTGATCCTTTACCCATAGGTACCCAAAGCCCCAGATAATTTTGGTTTCCTCCTCGTGACCCATTACATGAGTTCAATGTCCCTTTTAGTGTGGCCTCCAAAACTGCACACAGTACTCGAGGTGCAACCTCACAAAGCAGTTAAACAGAGTAGTATGCTTCCCCCACCCCACCCCATCTGGGCGTTCCCTCTGCAATGCTTCCCAGCATCTTATTTGCCTTGGCTGCTGCACTCCTTCAAGTCTCAAAGAAGTTCACCTGACACATCCACCACGACCCCCTGCTCCCCCTCAGCCTTTGAGACTTGCAGCATCCCCCCCCCACCGGCTAAACACTTGGCCAGGGTTTCTGTCATATAGGACCAGTACACTGCATTTCCATGCATTGAACCTCAGTCCACAGTTCCTTGAGCACTTTTCCAGAGTATCTAGGTCCCCCTGTAGGACCAGCCTCCCCTCCTCCCCATCCACTGCCTGCAACCAGCTTTGAGTCATCTGGAAAGAGACTCGTCTCAATACTGATACCCTTCATTATGTCCGAGACATAGGCGTTGAACCAGAGGGAGCCAAGGATAGATCCATAAGGGACCGCGCTCCCCTTGGAGATGAGACTATCCACTGAACAACGACCATCTGGGTCCGCTCTGAGAGTAAGTTCCATATCCATCTGAGCACATTTCCCCACCCCCATTTCCCCCTGTCTATCCAACTGTCACCTGTGAGTCACCAAGTCTAATACTTTGCTGAAGTTGAGAAAGAGGACATCCACCACCCTACACAGCTCCAGGGAATCCGTCTTCAGTTGTCGAACTACATGAGTTTTATCATACACTATTCCACAGGATGAAGCCATGCTATCCATTGTCTATTTGCACCATCTTTATTGTTATAGCACTAGCTCATCCAAGGCAATACCCTCCATCACCTTGCCCACCACGATGTCAGTCAGGCGTGCCTGTAGTTCCCTACCTCCTCCCCTGACCCTCCATTCTGGAGATGCACGATCTGGAATGTCCACATAGAACAGTGCATGTGTGCAAGCTAACTGGAAACAGTGCAAAAATGTCCATCACACAAATATCTGAATTTTTCAATCTTTGAAAAGGAGCACAATCACAATAGTTTTAGTCTTGGGAGACAAGTGCATATGTATGAGTGTTTGCATGACAGACAGGAGCCATTGACCTTGCTATGCACTCCATTCTTCAGCTTTCACAGTGCAGTTGAGCTCAGAGCAGGACACTTATCACCCACTTAGCTTTGTGTTGCTCCTGTCTCCTACACACAAAAACAAAATGAAGCAGAAGAACAGCAGCAATGAGGTGAAAACTGACCTATAATGATTCTTACTGGCTGCCTGAATTAGAGAAATGAAGTGCTTGAAACTGTTCTCAACTGACGAATTCTACTCTTTCTTTGCGATTGTCCTGTTCTGTGAGACAAATGAAAAAGTGAAGTGCAAGGACACTAGGAAACAGTTGATAATGCACCTTTAATGAGCTTCAAACTGCACTGTCTTGCAGCCTTGGACTCTGTCTGACTTTTATTCAGCCTCTAAATAGCAACCACAGTTTCCAACACACAAAAACAAATGGTGGAGTACTAGCAATATAAAAATTGAGTTAATAATACAGCACATCAGATGACAGAACTCAATCTGCATATATACACCTGTTCATATCTTGAAAGGCACAGCACACTGAATCGGTGGTAGAGACACTCACAAGCTTGCACACATAAAACAAGAAAAAATAATTTAGCATTGGTAAAAGGAAGGAGCACAGACATATGGGGAGTGGTGCAATGCACTGGCTGTGGAGCAACAGTCTTCCAAGAGACATTCCAGAGACAGTGTTTGCCTATTTGCATTCTGGTCTGAGGGACAAGGTTGTTTGTCTCAATGCTGACCTGGCAGGATTGAAACCTGCTCCCCACCAGGGACCACCAGTGCCATTGCTGTTGCCTCAAGATTGCCAAGGCAGATGAGCATTTGGATCATAGTGGGCTCAGGGAGGTTGAGACTGGTAGAAACCGAGGCACATCCCTACAGTTGTACCTGTCCACAATTCATTGTCCACTGTGGCAGAGCATGGCTCCTCTATGAAGGCAACCTCAGTGGAGACCAAGGAGCATACTGGGAATCTTCACAATGTTGACCCACAGGAGAGTGCCCCATGGGGCTCTCAGTGTAGGGAAACAACTTCTTTGGTGGACTCAGTTGTTAGGGTGGTAGAATTGGGGGAGGGGAGGTAGAGAGGTAAGGTGCCTGCCCGGCACCATAGCTTGGAGGGACAGGAACAAATCAGCAGGATTGTGGGAGCAACTGCAATAGGGAGTGAGCTGGATGTCCTCATCCACCTGTGGATAAAGGACATAGCCCTGACTGGGATCAGAGCAGTGCAACAGGAGTTCTGGAGTTGTGGAGGGACCTTAGACAGGTAGCACACATGGTAACTGCCACAAGTGCTACCTGTGTATGGCATGGAAGCTGCTCGAGTACGCCGCATCATGGGATTCAATGACTGGTTGAAAAACTGGTGTATAGCTCCGGTATTTGGATAGAATGGGGACTGGGCTCCCCTGGAGGATGAAGGCATATAGTGGTGCAATGGTCTGCATCTATCCAGGAGGTGATCCCATGATCCCAGGTGATAGGTTGAAACAGCAGTTGGCAAGCATGTAAACTAGATAAGGGGTGAGGTACTGAGAAGGTGAAGTTATATTCTCACCACCGCCAAAAAAATAATGTCGTTACTGAGGTGAACACCAAGATATAGCAGTCAACAGGAAGAGTGGCTGGTGCAAATGGAGAGAAAAAGACAAAGGCAGTCAGGATAGGGATGGGGCAAAACGATATAAAGACATAAAAAAAATAGAGGTTATGGAGTACCAATGCCCATAGTCTAGTTACAAAGTGCACCAAAATGGTGGCCTTGACGGAAGAGGGATGCCTGTATATCATGGCAGTCACAGAAACATGGTACATAGAGAACCATGACTTGGATTAACATTCCAGGGTACACAATCTACAGAAGGGACATGGAGGGAAGAAGAGGAGGAGAAGGAGGAGATCTCTATGTAAGGGAAGGGATCAAAGTGACAGAAGTAAAGGGTAAAGATGGAGGACACGAGGCAATGTAGTTCACCATGTAGACTGGAAATGGCACCACAATCCGCACAGGGTTTGTATACAGACCACCATTTCTGGGAGGAAATGGACAAGGAAATGATAGAAGGCATCCTAAGGGTAGCAGAGAAGGTGAAATATTGCTGATGGGGGAGTAGAATATACCAGATGTTAACTGGAACACCTTTGCTGCAGCCACATCCTAGAACAGGGACATTCTTGATGCCCTACAGGTGGCATGCCTCAGACAGGTAGTTTTGGAATTCACTCATGAGGGGTCATTCTTTGACCTTGTATTCTCAAATGGCGCATGAGAAAGGATCTCTTGATCTTGAAAGTGGCTGAAGCAGGGGAACCCGTGGGCCAAACTAAACATGCATTTAGGCACCATGCTGTCACCAGTTCCCTGTGAGGTGGTGTGCAAATGTGCTAGGTGTAATGAACCTTTCAAGATAGGGTCTGAGGCCAGAGAAAACCTTTGTTCCAAACAAAATGTAAGCCAAGTAAATGCAAATAGGTAAGATAGTCCAGCACAGCTGGGTCACCAGTCTGTGCTGCTTTGTGTCAGGCCCTTATCGAACATTTGTAAGATATGATCTGGAGCAAATTAAAACATTGTGTCCAGATGATGTGCATACCAATGCTACAGCTAGGTTGACTCAAGGATGCTGTACCACAAGTCCAATGAATGTAAATAGGTAACATAGTCAAGCACAGCTGGGACCCCAGCATGTGCTGATACCAGTTCCTATTTGAATAATGAACAGAAAAACCTTTTCCAGTTTGAAGCATAGATTTTTGTTTAGTGGAGGCTGCCAGTAACTGCTTAAAATACACAGACACTTTCAGAAAATGCAAACCTGCAAATTTTTGGCCCTCAAGAGCCCTTCCTTGAGCCTGAATGACCTTAAGTTTTGGTGCCAGAGCATCCCTTGGTTTGAGGTTAACAGATTTTGACTCTGAGGAAGATGTATTGGTTCAGACCCAGACATATAGAGTAGCATAAAAGTACTATGGTACCTGGCACAGTCTAGTGCTATCAAGACAATTGATGCAGACTGGGACCTAAGCTTGAGAAGTACTCATTATGCGAGAGGGAAGGAAAACACATGAAGGTGATTCCTGACCAATACTGAGCCAGAGCATCCAGGTGGATTGTTGCCATATCTAGTGGTCTGCCATAGTACTATGGCATGTGGTGGTTCTGGTGGGCATAAACAAGTTTACCTCTGGGGTGCCCAACCTTCTGCTGATTGCTTGCAGCACCTGACTGTGATAGGCCCATTTGCGATGGGACTAGTAGATCAGTCAGGGTATTTGCCAAGGTATTGTCCCTGCTTGGCAGCTGAATAGACTCGGGGAACCCTCATGGAGCATCATAGACTTCATGACTACCATGAGTCATGTGCAGGGTGGGCTGAGACCTTATCCATCCCTGCTTGTTTGTGAAGTGCATTGAGTTAGTACTGTCTGTGCTGACCTGATCCCATCCTCCCTGCACTAGTTGAGTGAAAGCCTTTATTGCCAGTAACATTACTGTTAGCTCCAGCAGGTTTATGTGCAGGAGTCACTCTGCACTTGACTGTGTGCCTTGGTTGGTGTGCACCCCAAAATAGGAGCACGACCCCAGTAAGGATGCATGTGTTGTCGGAACAACTGATGGGTACTCTTTCTCAAACTAGCATTTGTCAATGCCAAATGTTTGATTGCTGTTATTAGCATTGGAAATGCAGGAGTTAGACAGATGCAGAATAGGAATGGCAGTGAAGTACTGAACATCACACCAACCCACCTCCATCCTGCAAACAGCACAACGCATGTACCATTTTCTGTTTTTATGTCTAAAGTAAAAAAAAATTGCTTTTTTTAAACAGGCACATTTGGCACGCTACGGTGGGCTTCCAGCATGCTACAAGAATGTTTTGCTTAGTGGGGGCTGTAGCCAATTGAGGTTTGTGCACACCCATTAGCACACATACAATGGGGTGGGGTTTACAGTATGGCGATGGGAGTGTGCTCCCCATCAGCAAATAAACGTGGATGGGTCATGCGGATGGTAACCGCCCTGCATTGATGTGGCTCCCTCATCACAGCGGTATGCCTGACGTTGCAATGACTAGGCAGCCCTGATTGCAGGGATGAAAACATTTCAATCTAGTGTCACTTCTGCAGAACCAGTGTCATCAGGACACTGGTCCTGCATTGTCCACCAGGGCCAAGTCCCCAAATGCAGTGCTGCCTTTTGATGCCATAGTGCTGCAACTCCACATCCTGCTTCCCTCCTTTGCCTGCTAATGTTTATTGCACATGTGCACAAGATAAGATAAAAGATGGACCACTCCCTTAGGTTAGTTTCCTCACCCTTGAAGGCATGTAACATTGTTTTGTCACTAGAAGTAATTTTGAAAGATGGTCCTTTACCTAGAGAGTCCTGAGGTGAAATCGAATGTCTCATTTATAAGCTGGATTTCAGGACTGTGCCAGTGGCAGGTGATATGTGAGCAGTAGCTGAAGAAACTGTCTCACAGTTTTGTGGTTTGTTTAGGATGAATGAGCCTGCCATCAGTGTAATTCTTTTAGACTGTCCTGAGCCAGGTAGGCCTTGACTTGTAGTGTACTTAGCACTGCTCCTATGAACTGTAATGCCTGAGCAGCCTAAAGTACAGACTTTCTTCGATTTATTAGAAACCCTACAGCCTACAAGAGACCCTGGGTTGATTTTAAAACCACCAGACAGTCAATATGTACGGGAAAACTGTGACACCTTGTCTTCGAAGATGTGCTGCAACCCCTGCCCAGCAGGCTGTGTACACACTTGTACAGTTACCTGGTGGGAGTCTGCGAGACTCTGTAATGGGGATGTGCATCCCAAAATTGGATGGGGATGACAACAATTCCCCTTTTGGACCGTTGGCAGAATCAGTGACCAAGTTATCATTGTGAACTATGTCCTTGCCCGGAAGTCTAAGACCGCTCTTCTCCCCATTTTATTTGAGGTCTTTGACAGTAACAGGTTTTTACCTCTGTTTCCATGAGTTTTCTCTGTACATCTGTAGATGGTTAGAAACCTTTTCCTTTTACTGCTGGAAATGATTTTGAACTTAGAGGCAATACCTAACTCACTACATGACAGACCATTTGTATGTAGTGCTGGAGTAACCCTGCTGTGGGTACTGCTGATACTGAGGCACTGCCCCGTCCTTATTAGAACAAAGGGATGTTGATGTTAAATGATCTGACTCTGACTACCCTTCCATATGTTTCAGTGGCTGGGGAAGCAGTCTTTTGCAGAATTGCTACTGGAGGTAGTTTTGTATTTGTCAACTAAGCCTTTATCCTTCTCCCATGAGTGAATTAACACAGACTGTTCTCCTGGAGTCTTTTCTCATGGGTCATCTCCCCCAGCCCATGGATGATTTGGTTCCACTCCGCAAGGACCCCCTCTAGGAGTGTAAAGTCCCTCTTTAAATGTGGTCTCCAAAACTGCTCGCAATACTCGCAGTGTGGCCTAACCAAGTAGTTGGTACAGGGGTAGTATCACTTCCAGCTTTCGGGAGGCAATCCCACTGGGGGATGCATCCCAGTATACTATTTGCCCTTGCCACTGCCCTCCTATTGGTCTTTGAGTTGTTCATTTTTACACTGACCAGTACTCCCAGGTTTCTCTTTCCCTACACGACTTAAATTGGGTCTCCTGCCAGTATATGGACTTGGCCTTGATTTCTGAATTCCAGGTGCAGAACCTTCCACTTCACCCCATGGAATATGAGTATCCATTTTCTGGGCCAACATTCCAGAGCTTCCAGACCCTCCTGAAAGGCCACCCTCACTCCTTACTGATCCACAACTGCACCCAGCTTTGAGTCATCTGCAAAGACACTCATTGCACTCCTGATCCACTTCCTTATGTCTGAGACATAGGTGTTGAACAGGAGTTGCCCCAGAAGTGCCCCCGGGGCACCACACTAGTAACCCACCTTGGGGATGAGGCAAGCCTTTCGACCACCACCCTGTTACTATGCTCATAGATCCATGTTCCTATCCATTTGAATAACTGTCTCACTGCACCCATATCCTTCAGTTTAGCCATCACGCCACTGTGGGTTAAGAATCAAAACCTTGCTGAAGATCAGAAGAGGATGTCCAACCACCAACCTTAGTTCTGGACACTCATCACCCAGTCATAGAACTTCACAAGGTTCATCTGACATGATCTGACCAGGACAAAGCCATGCTGCCTATCATCCAAATACCCATTTTGCTACAGTAACCACCTATCCTATCCTTGATGATATCCTCCATCACCTTGCCGAGCACTGATGTATGGCAAATGGGCCTGCAATTGCCCACCTCCTTCCTTGACACTTTATGGATCGGTATGACATCTGACACCATCCAGTCTTGGGGTACCCATCCAGTGCTCAAAGAGATATTGCAGAGTTCGTACAGGGGTCATGCCAGGCCATCTGCAAGTTCCATCAGGCCCCTGTGATGTATCTCATCTGGTCCAGGTGCTTTCTACATCCAAAGGGACCTGAGGCCTTCTATTACTCTGTCTACCATGATTTCAGCCTCCACCTCCTTCCCCCACTCAGATTGGTATGGGCCCCTTATCTCTATTGTTCCCAACCCTTCATGTGGTTTGCCACCACTACACCCGCAAGACATTTCCCCTTTCCCACCCACTGGTAAAAACTGATGCAAAGTACTCATCTAGGACCACTGCCTGTTCCCATGTCTCCTGTGCCCAACCCTCCGATATCATCTCCTGTCAATCTGCCACTTACTTTCCTTTTTTCACCCTATGTGTCTAACTTACCACTTGTCCTTACTTCAGATCACCCTAGCCAATGGACTGCTCATTTTTCACCTCAGCAGCTTCTGCTCTCACCACCCTGCTGACTCCTGTGGCTGTCTGCTCATACTCCAACTGATAACTTTCAAAACTTGCGCACTTGCCGCACCTCTGTGCTGCCTTCTTGTCCATCACCACTTCCTGAACCCCCCCAGTCCACCAGCATGTTTTTCTTAACTTACAAAACTTGTGCCTTTCCCTTGCGCAGGATGTGGTAGCCTCCTGTATTCCCCTTATACTGATCTCCCACCTACTCGCAGCATTCATATTCGGCCTTATCCTGTCTAAACAATCTTTAAGGATCCTTCCCATCTCCCTGAAGTCTACATCACTAATTTTGGTTATTACCTTCCCTGTTTGGCTTTCCTCCACTCTAGGTCCATGGGTCCCTCAACTTTAGGCCCCAAATCTGAAAACTGTCTGCCAGGACCACGTCCAGTGTCCGGGCCTCCATAGTAGGGTTAACCCACCTGCTGGATCAGGAACTTGTCCTGGAAAACATACAGTGGCCTCATACTGATCAAAAATGTGCAATTATCAAATAATTTAATCCGTAAATATTTAAGCAGGAGCATAATTGCAATATTTTTTGGTTTTGAAGACAAGTGCATATGTGTGAGTGTTTGCATGACAGATAGGGGACATCGGCCTGGCCATGCACTCTATTATTCAGCTTTGGCAGTGCAGTGGAGCTCAGTTTTAGACACTTATCAACCAGCTATCTTTATGTTGGTCTTGTTCTGACCCATGCAAAAACACAATTGAAGCCAAAGAACAATGAGCAATTAGGTGCAAACGAACCTATATTGTCTCTCAGTGACAATCTGAATGAGAGAAATGAAGTGCTTGAAACTGTTCTTAACTGCCTAATTATATGTTGTCTTTGTTACAGTCCTGTTGTGTGAGACGAAAGCCAAAATGAAGTTCAAGCACAATAGAAAATGAGCAATAACATACCTTGAATGATCTTCAATTGTGAGTCTTGATGAGATCAATGAAGGGCTTCAAACTGCACTATCCAGCAGCCTTGCTCTCTGTATGACTATTACACACCTTTTAATCACCAACCACAGTTTCCAACAAAAAGGAAAAAAAATTGGGACACAAAGTGTGAGTGAATTATTTTTTAAATGATACAGCAAGTGGACAACTTAGTGTGTCTACAAACAGTGTGTTCTAGTCACTATGGCATAGACTGAACATGGCACATTGGCATATCTAAGACCAAATGTCATGGAGAGGTTCATGTACACCCACATGGAACTGACATATGCTCAGAAGTGGAGTCTTATTAAAAGATGTCTAACAGAGGACCCCCTAAAGTAAGTTAACACCGTCCTTGCTCAGCTTTCCTCACACACAAGGTAATGGAAGAACCAGATTATGGCATGATGACTACCCACTAATGGGTCCCTCACCTCTAGGCACCAATCTGATCACTGCCTGCCAAGACCACGTGCAGTGTCTGGGCCTCCCTAGTTGGCGCACCGACCGGCAGTGTCAGAAACGCATCCTTGAGAACATGCATCTGCCTCTGCTCACTGGCCCGGTGGCACTGAGGGTTGAGGCGCTGGACACCACACCTTGTGCTGCGCCATCGACCCGTGTTCAGGAATGAGCCTGGGTTGATGGAGCTCTGCAGGGAAGGGAGAGAAATGAGCATCTGGAGGACTGCTCTCCTCTCCCGGGAAGGACAGGGTTCCCGAGCTGGTGCCCAGCTGCACTCTGGTGGAGGCCGGAGATGCAGCAAGTGCTGACAATATAGAAGGAAGGGGTGGGGGAGTGGCAGAAATTGGTTCCATGCCTTGACATCAGGGTGCCAGCCACTCCACAAGAAACAGGGGAAAAATACCATGCTTCTACGGCAGAGATGGAACACCGGAGCTTGCCCTCGATCTATGGCCTCCCACCTGGCACCCTCCGGACTGACATTACTGACTGCGTGGGGTGTTAGGGGCCCATCTCATCCATGCCTTGGGGGGTAAATCGAGGTTACATGGGCGACAGAGGACTGTCCAGGTCAGGCAGACCACAGAGGATGACTCCTTGGTGCTCATGAGGAGACCATAGCTGAGGGAAGGAGGAGAGGAGGAATAAATATGAAAATAATATAAAACATCTGCCCTGCTCCCTGGCTACTGGTGATGACAGTCTCCACATCTGTTCATGGCATGTTGAGATCACCCATTACCACTACCCTTCCCTTTCTTAAACCAATGTGTAACTCGAGATTTGCCAACAACCTGTCTTCCAACGCATCAGCCAATGCAGGTGGTCTGTATACCACGCTGACCTTGACTCCCTTACCCTCCTGCATCAGCATGTTGACACAAATTGCCTCCGTGGTCCCCCCATCCTCCTCTACCAATGCCATTTCTGACTAACAGTGCTGCACCACCACTCCCTCTCTCCTATCCTTTCTGAAAATAGTGTAGCCCTCCCAATGTAGGCCAAACTCATGCCCTTTTGTGGTCCAGGTCTCAGTGACTGCTGCCACATCCACCACTCACTCAACTAGCATTAACTGGAGCTCAGACAGCATGCTTACTAAACTCCTGGCATTTATCATGACCACCTTCCACCACTTCTCGTGCATCTCCTTTCCCATGATTCAACTTCCATTTATCAGCCCAGTGGCATGGGTATGATTGTAAGGTGGAGCTTGTACAAGATCAGACCACACATGGATGCTGGTAGTGTGTGGGAGACCATGAAGAAAGGGTGCAGGAAGCTACTAGGTCCCGATACAAAAGTAAGGCATAAGCATGGCAGTGCCAACAAGTTGTGTTGTTGGGCCAGGGAGGTGCATGAGGTGGTGAGGAATAAAGTTTCTGCCTATTCATGTTTTAAGTGCTATAGGTGGGATAGGAAAAGGGTTGAGTACGAGTTGATGGCTCGGAGGTTGCACCAGAGTGGTGAGGCAGGGGATCCCTCAGCTCAATGGGAGGAAGTGGAAGCGAGCAAAGTCTAGAGGTCAGGCAGGTCAGGAGGATTGAAAGGGGCTAGGGTGCATGCTGGACCAAATCTGGAAAGGGATGGGTGGTTGAATGTGTGGGTGGGCTGGGATGGAGAAGTGGGAGTGTATAGAGTGCGGGAGGTCCTTGGTGCAGTAAAACTGACAATGCATCAGGGCCGGATGGACTGCATCCGATGGTTATGAATGAATGAACGGGCGGATGGGCTACCAGCTCCCCTGGATGCACTCTTTAACAGCTGTCTGCAGACAAGATGGGTGCCTCAAGACTTGAGGGTGGCTCATGTGGTGCCTATCCACAGAGGGGTGACTAGGGAGGAGATGGGGAATTATAGGCCTGGCAGCCAAAAAGTGTTTTACTAGGAACTCATATCATTCAAGTTATTGTTAATAAACTCACTTGCACAATGTTAAAAGTCAGCATTGTAGCAGTGTTCTACACCACCAGTAGAGAATATCTGGTTCCTACAGTGAGGAGAACGAGTTTTGAACATTCATTATTATTCTACAAACAACAGATATCTATGTGAACCCAAGCTCTTTTAGTTTGAGACGCTGACACACACACAACCCAAGGCAATGGTATGCCACAGTAGCGTAACCAAAGTAGTCTAACTGAAATGAATGTTGATGTGTTGACTCCAATCAGGGAAAGCAATGTGTAATACCTGCAGTCTGAAAAAGCACATTTTATTTTCAAGGACAATGAATATTAGTAATGGAAATATTGACTGGTAAAAAGCAAGTCTATTAAACACTATTTTACAATGTATGCCAAGCAATTTTCAGTCAAGACATGAATGAACCACACAGTCGATGAAGCACAAAGTAACGGGGCACGTGTAAGTATTTCAGTATCAAATATGACGGTCCGGATGGTAACCAGTATACTGCCCCGATGGGTCAGAGTACACATCTCTAATGCGCCACATGCAGCAGCTTGGAACTGGAACACGTATTCGTTGACCCAGACGTCCCAGTCACCGCAGAATGTATTGACAGTATGCAGAATGCCTCCTTGATTGGTTAGTGTCTGCATCTGGTGGCAATGACAACATGTCCTGGCGATAGCCTGAAGACAGTGACAGCACTGCAGGATCCAAAATGACGTGCTCCATTTCCTAGATGAGAAGAGAAACAGCAATATTACAGTACTTTGTCTTTCAAATGTTAAACACTAGAACGATGTATAGTGCAACAGTACTAACAGTTCATTGCAAGGCAAGCTTGCTAAGAAAGGAAATGGTCTGACAAATGCTTGCAGCAAAAATGCAAATGGCATGAATTTTTTGTTTATAATAGCTACTTTCCATTTTAACCTACAGGGAAACAATGGCATGATTTGCCATAAAGAAGGAAATCCCATAATAGCAAACACAACCATGGTTTCCATCAATGTGCGCATCATCACTTAGGAGTTAGTAGGTCCTAGACAAAACCACACTTTCATTTGTGCAATACTGGAAACAAATGGAAAATGCATTTGCACTGAGAGTTGACATTAAGTAGCTATAATGGGTGTGTCTCAGCACAAAGTAACCATCATCTGAATGATAGAAACCAAAAGTGGAAGCTAAACGAAGAAAGGAGACTGAGCGGCCATTGTAACCCAAGTGTCATGCGTGCGGACAGCAAATAACTTGTAGGTTGTGTAATTCTGGAGGCAAAATGAGAAAAAGAAATTTTCTTATACAAAATATGGTGGCCTGTGTTCAGCTGAAAAGTGTGACACAACCTCATGCTTATATGCTGTTTCAAACAAGCTTTGGTATTACTGTTTTGTACAATCTATACCCTGTGTGTGTGGCAACTTGTCACCACACACAGCAGCACTATTGCATTCTATACATAATCAAAGCAGCCGTAACAGAAATGTTGAATATTAACACAAATGCAACGCAACTTTCATGCAAGCCTTCTTTATTTTGGAGCTGAAATTGTGACAAAACAGTATGAGTTATGACAAAGATGCGTCACTGTGTAAATGCATAAAGCCATGGCCCTGTATTAGATGCCGTAATTCAAGCCAGTTACTCGTTGATTCACCACTTGAGATTGGATCACAGGGGAAGGGGGGGTTGCGGTCTGTTCTAAGACTGAACTGGGCCTCATGAATGTAACATTTGAGGAGTCCAAGTCATTTGAGTGTACCATGGTGGCTGGTGTAAGCAGTAGAATCCTTCTCATACATTGTCCACCAGGGGATGGGAAATGGTTACTTCAGGAAGTGGCAGACTTCATCATCGACATGGCATTTGAGTCACCCAGACTGATGGTACTGGGTGACTTTAATGCATGGATCAATGAAGTCCCACAATTTGGACAACACTTCTTCCAGTTGATGATATCTTAGGCCCATGCTGAGTGATGCCACCACTGTGGTTTGTACAGTTTTCCACACTGGCCATTACCCATGTCATATGCCTAATTTTGTTGCGTTGTGAACCACACTGTTGAAATATGCACAGTGATAATAGAAGAACAAATGTGGGTGCACTAGTATGTACCGTCAAGTCCATAATGCAGTCACCAGGTGCAAATCCACAGCATACGTTCTCAAATGCAGATGACATGACTCTGCACTTCTGGCACACACTATTCCGGCGCATCAGTGCTTATCATGGGGTTGTGTTTGACAAATCTGGATGTCTTCTTTCGAGTATATAAAAGCGAGCCCTGGACTGTGAAGAGTGATCTCAACACAGAAGTCAACCAGAGCATCCACACTCATATTGCAAGTTTTTTCCTATTAGAAATATGGGAGAATGAGAGAACAATCTGTCAACTGCTGCCTAAAAACATATAATGTTCATGCAAGAAGCAATACACCACAGTAAAAAGCAGTGTAAAATAAATTTTTTTTTCACCATATAGTTATAATAACATAGGAAAGTTTCAGCAGAAAAGGACTGCCAGGAAAACCTAGTCTGCCCATTTACGTAACATCACCGAAGCTCCCCCCTGATTTCCACCACCTACGTTTAACAGACACCAGTGTCTGCGCCACACACTCTGGACCTCCCCCACCACCGAATTCTCGCCCACCACTTCCCTACAAAGCCAATTTCAGGTGTCGACCACACTCTCGGTGAAGAAGTTATTCCTGATGTTGCTGTTAAACCTGCCACCCTCTACCGGAGATCATGAAGCCTGTTTCTGGGACACTTCCTCAACTGGAAGGTGTTCTTAGTAGTCTGCTGTTTAATCCTTTTAGGTACTTGAAGTTCTCTGTCATATCCTCTCTCTCCTCCACTCCAGAAGGTACATGTCACAGGATCACAGCCTCTCCTCATCTGACAGATGACTAAGACCATTCACCATCTCGGTTGCCCTCCTCTGTACCCACTGTACCCTCTCTTCATCCTTTTTGAGCAGGCCCCAGATTCCAGATAAGGCTAGAACAGCTGGGTGTAAAGGGGAATCACATTCAAGTCCAGAAAGATGATGATGCCCAGGTCCCTCTCCTCCATGGTACCCACTAGCTGCTTTAACCCAAGTGTGCATTACATTCTCCCATTCCTTCTGCCCAGGGGCATGAATTTGCATTTCACAATACTGAGGGATAATCTTCACTTCCTGGCACACTACTACAGTTTCCCTCAGGGACTCTGCATCCTGCTCCAACATCCTGTATGTCCAATCTACTGCAGATTTTGACATCATCCTCAAACAGGCTCACTCTGACCTCAAAACCCACCGCTACGTCACTTATAGAAATGTTCAATAGCATGGAGCACAGCACAAATACTTGGAGCATGGCACTTGTGACCGACGACTCATACAAGGGGACCCCATCTACTAACACCCTCTGAGTTCTGCCACAAACCAGTTTCGCACCCATCCTATAACCACCTTCCCTAGCCCCAGGAAATCCATTCTGTGTACCAGCACAATGTGTGGTACCATATCAAAGGCCTCAATGGAATCCAGGAAGGCTATGTCCACAGAACCCACCTGATCCACAACCCTAGTGACCCAGTCAAACGATCCAAGCAGATTTTTCTGACAAGATATGGCCTTGGTAAAGCAATGCTGAATTGGGTCAAGCAGGCTGCTTGCCTCCAGGTTGTCTGTGATTCTTCCCTTGAGCAGTTTTTCCATGACCTTACCAAACACTGATGTCACACTCAATGGCCGGTAATGATTCAAGTCCTACACCCCCACCACCTCTAATGCAGGTGCAGGTGCAGCACGGTCATGCACTTCCAGTCCATTGGGACTACTGTGGTGTGCAAGGATGCATTGAACAGATGGGTTAATGAAGATGGCACCTCACCAAGCTCGCTCAACCCCCTAGGGTGAATCCCATGTTGCACCTTTACCTTGTCCACCCTTAGGTCCCCTAAGCTATTTTGAAATCTCTTCTTCCCAGAATGGTCACGCGGCCAACACCACCACCACCACCATCTGGGAAGAAGTGACCGTCAAACAATGTGATTCATGACAGAGTCAAGCCATGCAAAAGTGAGGCTTCTGGATTTCTGGAGGGCTGACTTTGGCAAGATGGGAAAGTGCCTTAGCAAAGCACTAGCAAACAGGCTAAAAGGAGGGGTGGAGCAACAATGGGGAAACATCAAAACTGCCATCACAGAGGCAACAAGATCATGGTCGGCCAGTGCACGACCTCTTTCTTGACTTAAGCAAGGTGTCTGATGCAGTACCCAATAATAGCCTGATGGCTAAACTGAAGGAAATGGGGGTAGGGAGACAGTTGTTAAGATGGAAAGAAAATTGGTTCTATGACCGTAATTAGAGTGTGGTGGTTGGGGGAATGGGGGGCTAGTCCTCACACAAGGTTTGTTACTAGTGGGGTGCCAAAAGTGGTCAGTGCTGTCACCACTCCTGTTCATCACCTAGGACTCCAACATAAGGAGGGGGACCAGGAGTGAAATGAAGTCTCTGTGAAGACTAATAAAAGTTTGATGCAGTGGTGGATGAGGAGGAGGAGGGTGGTCTTACAGGAGGATATGGAGGCTCTGGAAAGGTGGCCAGGAATATGTAAACTCAACTTAAATGCGGGGAAGTTCATGGTTTTGCACCAATTAATAAGAAATCCATGCCAGGAGCATACCTTGGGAGGAGACAAAATTCAAGTCACAGAGAGTGAGAGGGATCTGGGGTAGTGCTAGTGGCCCACAGCACAGGCACACTGATCTGACTTTCTTATTTTGGCATCCACCAACACCACAAGGTGCTTCTCCACCATCAAAACCTGCAGTGATCTGCCTCCTCACACCACAAAAAATAATAAGTCCATTACAGCATGCTCCGCATTGATTGCAGTTGAAAATGAACACATAAGTGTGGAGTCTGTATCAAGCCTTGTCGTGCACCTTGGCATGCACTTACAGTGCATCTCCAACACAGTTGAAGTCTGAAAGTACTCTACACCAATAATATAGGTGACCAACAGTATTTGCTTCGTCAACTACTGTGGCCAAGGGTCATCTGCCAACACCAGTGTGGCGTAGCGTATGGTTCGCCTACATGCAGTACAACAAAGTGCACTGTAGCACAGTTACCATTGATGCACATGGGTGGACAAGGAGAGTGGTGTAATTTGGATGACACAGTGAGTCAGACAGTTCCTTCTATGCAAACATATGTCTGAATGTATGAGTTACTTACTGGTATTGGATTCCACATTCGAGTGTCATGCAGCAACATAACAGTACACATACTGATGATTGGAAACTAGTACTCATTACCAGCAACAAGTAGTTACTGTATAAAGTTACAAGAAACATGGAAATGGCATAGCACTCGATCGCAAGGACAGTAATAATGGTATGTGCTGGCATTAATGCAAACACACAATATTCACATGTGGTGGATATGCATTTCCATTAACAATGAATAACGGCACACATCGAAAAGAAAATTAAATTACTCACCCTTAACATGACAGCACGCTCCTGAGTATGGCTGACTCCAGCTGAACGAACACTGTTGACTGAGTAGCCAACACGGGCACGACCACACGCATGACCACAGCCACGAACATGGCCTCTTTGGGCTCTACGTCCTCGGCTCGGCCACTAACACAGGCACACTGGTGCTAGCATCATCACTGTTAAAACCAACACTTGGTGCAGGATCACATGATTCAACTGTTTCATTCAAGGACCAATCAATACTGCTCACATCGGACAGGGAAGAAGAGTAGTAGTTCTAAATATGGGAAGTAATGGAATGAAAAAACAATATTTGATTAGAAAAAGAAAACAGTGACTCAGGTAACCATGTTTAAAGCAGTGCTGAAGTCGTATTATATGATAACATATGTAGCACGAACTGTGTATTTGCAAGTGTTGACGCATTGGTTAATCAGGGCCACTAGCGGACCTATTTCACAGTTCACTACAGTCAGGTGTGGTACCACAGGACTGGCGAACAGCACATGTAGTGTCTCATAACCAAAGCGGTCCCAAGGATGAGCCAGGGAATTACAGACCAGTCAGGCTGACCTCCATTGTGGGCAAGCTCATGGAGAGCATACTGAAGGAAAGGTTGGTGGAATATCTAAAGGAACATTGTCTCCAGAATGAGAGGCAGCATGGGTTCATGGGGGGAGATCATGTCAAACAAATCGGGTTGACTTCTTTGACTGTCACTAAGACAGTAGACAGGAGCCAAGCGGTAGACATCCTCTATCTCGATTTCAGCAAGGCCTTTAAATCTGCGCTCCACAAATGGTTGATCAGGAAGTTGGTGGATTTTTAACTTGGGGAAAAGATGGTCAGATGGGTGGAAAACTGGCTGCGGGACAGAACCCAGAGGGGGTGGTGGGGGGGTAGAGTTATCTGGCACCAGAGAGGTAACCAGTGGGGTTCCACAGGGCTCTGGGCAGGGGCCAGGTTTTTATGTTTTATATTTTCCCCCCCTTCTCACCACTTTGGAGGAACTTCTTCAGGGATCCCTAGGCTGCAGTCCCCTAATCCCTCCACAGGTACCGCTTGTGATGCCATGCAGAGCTGCTTCCATCATACCTCAGCCTGCCACCGGGCGGGGAGGAGGGGATCTCTCCAATCCCCCCCCCCAGTTCCATTAGTGTGCGTCAGGAGGTCAGTGTGTGGCGTACACCGAGAGCAAGGTTATGGCTTATCGGGAGAAGTCAGGTCCCATCTACGTCCTCCGTGGCAGGGTTTTTCCTTGAGTTTCTGGACTACCCCTCAGGACATCGACACAGTAGGAGACCCTAGGGGTGGAGCATACCTCAACATGCCGATACTCCAGCTCTCTGCCAACATCCCCCCTCCTTTTGTAATGCATGTTTTTCCGTACCTCCACCCATGGTCACCCAGTTGGTGGTATTGTGGCAGGACAGGAAACCCACCCTCCCTGGAGGAGGAGAGCAGCCTCTGGGCACTGAATCCTCCTCCCCACGACTAGCCCTCCAGCTGCCACAGTCCATTCCAAAACATGGGTCGATGGCTCTGCGAGCGGTAACTCTAACGCTGTGCTGGTGGGCCTGGACCAGGGGACAGTGTTGTTCAATGTCTTCTTCAATGACATTGGGGATGGCATTAAAGGCAAAATGTGCATATTCACAGATGACACCAAGCTCTGTTGGAGAGTGAACACAGCTGAAGGGATACGGGACCTACAGGGAGATCTGGAAAAGCTAGGGCAGTGGTCCTAGATCTGGCAGCTTTGCTTCAATGCCAAGAAATGCAAAGTTATGCATATTGGAGCCAAGAATACCAGGACAGAGTATTACCTGTGTGTTGTCCGAGTATCTGCATCAGAGGAGGAGAAGGATCGGGGAGTGATGATCACTAATGACCTGAAGCACTCCACGCAGTGCAAGAAAGCAGCAGCAAAGGCAAGCAAGATGCTGGGATGCATAGCAGGGGTGGGGGAATCAGTAGTAGGAGAAAGGCAGTTATACTGCCCTTGAACAGGTCACTTGTAAGGCCGCATCTACAATTTGGAGTTCAGTACTGGTGCCCACACCACAAAAACAAAATTAATCTGCTGGAGAAGGTACACAGGAGGCCTACAAAGATGATAGCCTGTCAGCAGGGAAAGGATTATGAGGAGAGGCTGAGGGGAATGAACATGTACTCCCTGGAAGACAGGAGAGAGAGAGGGGGGGGGGACATGATTGGGACATTCAAGTACCTGAAAGGGATAAATAAGGTTGATAAGGAGTGGCAACCATAACACAAGGGTGCACAGTCTTAAGCTGGAGGGTGGGAGGTTTAAAAGGGAGGTCAGGAAGCACTTCACAGAGAAGGTGGTGGACACTTGGAATGCGCTGCCAGAAGAAGCTGGCTTATTTGTATGTTCGTATGTACACTAGAGAGTACAGCCCAGGCCCCTACTTTTCTGTGGCCCAGTGGTACCAAGTTGTGCGGAAACAGTACCATTTGCCACAGAACCACTACAGCGGGGGTTTGTAATTTATGCGGCACTACCAAACTACCACATCACAGTGTCAGCTTGTCAGCATGACTTCACGTCCATGGCAATGGTTAAAGCAATCAGGTGGAGGGAGGAACAGTAAGACTAGATGAAAAAACAAAAAGACATAAAAAGAATTGCATGACTAAAAAAGCAAAAAAAAATGTCTGTGATAAATAAGGCATTTCTATAGTCATGCTGTTTATACCACTCATAAGGTACCCACTGTGTCACACTTATATATTTAAATGTGTATATTTATATTCAATCTCATGCTCAGAATATTGATGTGTTCCCCCAATGCTATCAAGCAAGCTCCCAGAGCTCATCTCTGAACCCGGGTTGCCAGCACAGGAACACAACATGCTACCCTCTGGCCCAACAGCTCGCCCTGCATACAACATTTCTGTCACTTTTAGGTGATTCCATCAACCAAAGACAACATGCAATCAATATCACTGGCAAAAATGTGTAGAGCACAATTATTTAGTTAACAGATCTATTATTTCAAAAGCCCTATATACTACTACTATTATATTCCACCTTTCTGATCATAGTCACTTTAGTTTACTTAAAAATGAAGGGCCAATTCATTTTATCAGGTATTCATTTCAGATGGCATCGCTATAGAAATAAGATTGCACAAAGTAAGGTATGGACGTAACAAGTCCATGCTATTGACAAGGTTTAGAAAAGTTGGCCCTTATGTAATAATGTAAGACTGAAAATTGTATTACACTGTAGTGCAGGGTGAGCTAATATCACTGTGCCTGATGTACTGTGCCACCACCTCATTTGTTGCTATCCCACAATGTCCTGCCGACCCTATCTCACTGCGAAGTGATCCATGCATCCTTACAACTAGGCTCAAAGAAATTACACATCGTTTGCACCTAAAATCCTCCTGCTGGTGGTAGCAAGGGTCTTGAAGAACTCATCTCCCAAATGGACAGCACCATCGGCCGAAATGAAGTCCTTATACTGGGGGACCTCAACCTTAACTGGACTAGTAAATCAAACCAGTCCTCTCATACTATGGTACAAGGCCACAACCTTCAACTAATCATAGACCCAACAAGGGTCATGGCTCCCCCTCGGACTAGTACTCTTATTGACTGGGTCCTTACAAACTGCCCTGTCAGCATAGTATGCGCAGTTACCCTTGCAGATGCCATAAGTGATCACTCCCCAATCTACTGCATCTGGCGCTCTATCAGTAAAACATCTCCACCTCAAAAACTTATTACATTCTGCAATTTGGCCAATTTCAATTTAACACAGTTTACTCATGATATCTCCTTGATTGATTGGACTCCCATCTACACCTCCACTAATGCCCAGATGGCACTTGACTACTTCCTGGTTCATTTTGGCCTGCTTCAAGACATCTATGCTCCCCGTGTCACTCGTTGTATTGGTGGAACTCAGACAAAGTGGTTAACCAAAGACCTATTTACCCAATTAAGGGTCAGGTACTCATTGTGATGACATTTCAAAACCACTGGCGTGCAGATCGACTATTACCACTACCGATCTCTGAGAAACACATGCAAAAGAAATATTTGCTTAGCACACAGTTCTTTCTTCAGAGACCTGCTAACAAAAGCTGCTGGTGACTCTAAAAAATTCTGGTCTACCATAAAAACACTTCTCGGGGCTAATCACAGGGACCATTCAAGTGATATGCTGTAAAGTGGCATACACTGCAATAATCCGGTGACTATAGCCAACTCTTTCAATCACCACTTCTCAGATCTGACCAATTACCTGTCCTCCTTCCCACATGTACACAACTCCTCACCCCCGTAGTGATACTAAACCTCTACTCATGCATCCTCCCTTTAGGTTCTGGAGTATCACAAGAGGAGAAGTGTTAAAACTGCTATTCTCCACTCCTGACAGTACCAGCTCGGGGTCTGATGGTGTGGAACCTAGGCTGATAGCCGCTGCCCCTCTCATAGCCTCTTCCCTAACCAAAATCTTCAACCTATGTCTATGCCATTGTATAGTTCCTGATATCTGGAAAATAGCTAAACTCACCCCAATTCCTAAAAAAGGTGATCCTAAAGAAATGAAGAACTGGCATCCCATAGCAATTCTCTCCACGCTTAGCAAAATCCTGGAAAAACTAGTGGCCACCCAATCTATAGAATATATTCAGAAGTAAAACCATCTTTCTTGCTCCCAGCATGGCTTCCAGAAAGGGCACAGCACCTCCACCAAACTCCTCAAACTCACTAACAACATCGATGCATCTATGGACTCGGGCCTCCAGTCAGGTGTGGTTTTCATCGATCTTAACAAGGATTTTGACCTGGTTAACCACACCCTTCTTCTTGCTAAACTACGCTCCCTAGGTTACTCCTCTGATGTAGTTGCCTGGTTCAAAAGCTATCTGTCCGACAGGAAACAGGCTGTAGTTTTCAACTCAGCCATATCAGATCTTTCCTCTAGACATGTTGGAGTGCCCCAGGGCTCTATACTTGGGCCCCTGCTTTTCTCTATTTTCATTAACGACATGCCACTGCCTGCACCCACCTGCTCATCTCTGGTCTATGCTGATGACTACTTATTTACCACAGTGTGAGAAATGTCGCAGACATAAACCACACTCTTGCTTCGGACTTTGCAAGTATTGAGTCTTGGCTAACAGAGAACGAACTTGTTCTTAACACTAGCAAGACATACTCCATGCTCTTTGGCTCGCATGCCAGGCTTAAAGCAAATCATAGTGACCTCAAAATCTCATGTGCGGACGGCTCCCTCATGGGTAGCACAAGAGCCTATCTGGGTGTTACTCTTGATGAATATCTAGATTTTTACCTGCACATAGCAACCACATGTAAATCTGTCAATGCCAAGATAGGAAGAGCCTACAGAACTAGCTATGCCCTTACCCCCTCAGCTAGACTAGCTGTGTCACAAGGCTTTCTACTCCCAGCCCATGCCTATGGCTCAGTCACTTACCTGTCAGCCTCAAAATCCTCCCTCCATAAGTGGGACACCACCTATAAATAGCATCTGCCGCTATGCCTCTGCATCCCCACATTACAAACACCATTGCCCGCTCTATGCTGACTTAAAATGGCCTTGCCCTTCCACCCACAGACTCCAGTCTTTTGGCTCACTAATTGACTGCATTGGCAGATCAGGCCTAACCCTATCCCTTGCCTCCCTGTTGCACTCGCAACCTCTCCCCTATGGGCTACAATCTACAGACCAAGCACCTCTTCACATCCCTAGATGCAGAACTGACATGGGTGCACGTGCTTTCTCATATATGGCTCCAAAGTACTGGAACTCCATACCTCAAACTATTTGTCAAGCAACCACCCATGCTAGTGTTAAGAAACTTCACTGTGAGAATCTGTGTGCTACTAGCCCCTGCACCGGCTTTAATGCACCTTAGACCATCTTTTCTCCTTGCCCTTTTTTTTCTAGGTAATCCACTTCTCTGACACCTCTTTCCCACCACTCTTAATTTCCTCCTTACATGTCCTCTCTCTCTTTCCCTACCCTCTTTTCTCTGCTTCCCACCACTCTTCCTTCCTCTCCCCCCTGTTTCATTAACTACCAAACTGGAACATATTTTGTTTTTTATGTATGATCTCTCTTGCAATGCCTGCTTTCTCACATTGTTTTGACTTGTATTTACTTGTACAAACTGTTTTGTAACTGCATTTTACCGTACAATATTTGTCTACACCCCAAACTTACTGGCATGTCGAATCAATGTCTCTTTACCCAAAGTTTGATTGTATGTTGATCCACTCTAAACTGTGCTCCATATCTCATGTGCTGCGTCACATGTATACTTATGTATTCTCAAGCAGTTTTCTCCAGGGTCGTGCCTGAAAATAGGCATTCTTATGCCTAGTGCACCCACCCAGTTACCAAAGGCAAAGAAAATAAATTGACTGGATTAGATATCTACCCTTGTTTTTACATTGTGAATACTAAGCAGAATTATTTGTTCACTATACCTGCTTTTTCACTGTCGCTCTCTGCCCAACCACCTTCCTCTTTCTTCAGCCTCAGTATGCTGGCCTTGGTATTTATTTACTACCTAATATAGCGATAAAATGTTTTATCCACCTTGTTAACCCAGAAGTGCCCATAGGCATAACCAGTTAGCCCTGGGAGACACCAAAGGGCTATGACAGCTTGCTGGCATGCCAGGGGCTAGTGGCTGTCATACAGTCAGACAGAGGGGCATTGTCTAATTTTCAGTGGCCCACCCACTCAGTCCCATCGTGTGTTGCTGGAGTGGCAACCTGTGGCAGGGGTGTGGGGGGGCATGTTGAAGATGTGCGCACCCTTAAGCCTGTTGCCAATACGCAGGCAGATGCAGAGCCCCTCACCCCCCAGGGAAGAAAGCATCCATTCAATGCTCTACAATCCCTCCCTGACAGTCTCCACTCCTGGTACACAGGCTCAGGTCATGAACCCCTTTTTTTACCATACAAATCAGTAAAGATATCCCTTGTAATTGGTTGATCCTGCCTCTGTGCCACCAGCATTTCAAGAAGGCACAGTGCACCCACAATCACCCACGGCTGTGTCAGTATGACGTTTCACATGGGGAGAAGTAAAGGGTGTGCCCATAGACTGTCTATGTCAATAGGGGCTCAAGTTTTCAAACTACTCACCACAGCATGAGGGACACAACTTATAACAATATATACAGATACGCCTTTGCATCTGCCAGGTTAAGACATGACTGCCTACTGTATTCAAACCTAAATGGCCCCCCCATTGTACATAAGCTCCTCTCTCGGGAACCTTCTGGACAGTTTACTGCAGTCCAGTATGTCCACCTACCTCGACTCCTTGCTGACCCCTCAGCTCATCTCCTATGGTCTCCGATCTTCGGACCTTTCCTTGTTTAGCATTCCCAGCTGTCGAACTACCAAAAGGAAATCAGGTTTCTCGCATGTAGGTCCCTATTACTCAAATTCACTGCCACTAGTTGTACGATTGGCCCCTAATCATGCTACATTTAATAACAGGCACCGCTCCATCTTTGCCGCATGTGACCGATGCACCTGCTTCAACCCACCATATATCTTGGCTCCCTCTGCTTCAAATGCCACGCAGTTTCCCTCCTACCTTCTGTGGAGTGAGCTGCCGCCCTTCTCCTTCAGTTTCCCCCACAAATTCATTCTCTCTTTCTTTCTATCTTTCTCTCTCTCATATCTCAGAATTACCTTTCTCACTACCTCATCCCAATAACTGTTTTTTCAGTTTCAGCCAGATGTATATTACACCATAATGATACCCTGTGGCATTTTTCTGCACTTTAGATGTGATATTACTATAACTGTTCACTCACAGGCTCTTACTTCTATTTGTATAATACACCTTCATGTGCCTTAGTACCACTATTGTCTTAATCTGGTTCACTTCCGATATCTGATGTATTGTATATTTCTTGACACTGTATTCCATGTACCTGTATCTCTCTGTGTCATTGACCTCCTGGGTCGTGCCTGAAAATAGTAACTTTTGTATCTAGTGCACCTACCTGGTCATGAAAAAAGAAATAATATAAAGTATAGGAATGGCACTTAAGTACTGAACTGATGCCAACTCCACCCTCACTCTTCAGAGATGGACAGGCATTGGGATGTGCCTTTGGTTTGTCACCCATGACTGTTACGACATTTTACCTCATCCTACTCTTCAGACACTGACGAGTATAGAAGTGTGTCTTGAGGTGTTTGGGATTTACATTCACCTCATTCCATAAGGAAATACACTGGAATGGGCACAGTATAGGAGAATGGGGTGAACTCTGGGGGCAAAGGGTCCAAGGCGAACCTCTGTGCCTATCACTGGCTACTGGGTGGAGGTGAAATGGCATGAGCATTACTGTGGACAATCCCAAGTGACACCCATGATGCCTGTCAGTCCATACAGGGTTGGGCGTTATGGTCAAAAACCCTAACGATCTTGGAGTTTCTTGGTATTTTTACTCCAAGTTGTCCACATGGCTTTTTTGTGACACCACCGCATGAACAGTGACACTATCAGTTTGTTATGTGAATGTGATTTTGCAGAGCGACTGTGCCATTTGGTGCCACAGGTGCAAAAACTCATTTTGAACAGGAGGTGGAAAGTGACAGCTGTACTGTCCATGTGGAGGTGTAAAAATTGCATTGTGGAAAATCTGGAGTGAAAAAATTCAAAAACTGGTGAAGCCACGAGCGTGAATAGAAACTGAACAATGTACACCCATAATGCAAGTAGTCTGGGGATATTTTACAGCAGATTTTTAACACAGGCATTTTTGGACCTACTCTCATGAACAGTGTCACTGTGATTTTTGTAATCTATCCTGATTACTAAATTACCACAGCGACCACACCGTTCCGTGCTGGAAGTGCGAAAACACATTTCCGCCAGGGTACAAAAAATTACAGCTGTACTGTTAATGAGGAGGTGTGGAAACATGTCACTGTTGCAGATCTGGACTGAAAATATTAAAAATCCGTGAAGTTACGAGGGTTCATGGTAATTGCACAATGCACACCCGTAACAGAGTCATTTGATGGACTTTTGTCACCAAATTTTCAACATAGCCATTTTAACACCTCTGCTCAGGGCCAGTGTCACTCTGATTTTCTTAATGTGTCCCAAACATTGATTTTGCACACTGAACGCACTAATGTGCACTAAATGTGTGAAAACACATTTTGGGTCAGATATGAAAAATGACAGCTGTACTCTTCATAAGGAGGTGTGGTAAAATGGCAAAGTTGAAAATCTGGAGTGAAAATATAAAAAATTCTCAAACTTACGAGTCTACGTAGGAACTGCACAACGCACCATCGTAAAACAGTCATTTTCGGGATTTTGTTTCACGAAATTTTCAACAAATGGTTTTTGGGGGCCTACCTCATGAACTGTGACACTGTCATTTCATTACTTGGTCTTGAAAGGTGGTTCCACACAGTGGCACTGACACCTGCTCCCTCTGTCCGCCCTCTTCGATCCTCCAGCAGTGGCCTCCTGACCGTTCCTAGAGCGAGGTTGAAATCAGCCGGTGACAGAGCCTTTAGTGTTACGGCTCCCGCTCTATGGAACCTATTACCAGCTTTGGTCAGAGAGGCCTCGACTGTAGATGTCTTTAAGGTTCGCCTGAAGACATTCTTATTTTTTCAGGCATTTGATGTTTAGATTAGATTAGATTAGATTAGACTATGATCTATTTATAATTTGTGATTCTATTTATATTTATGTATTATGTTCCTTTTAAAAGTTGTATGGCACCCAGAGCCTCCGATATTGGGCATCTTTTAAATAAACTTGACTTGACTTGACTTGACTGTGACATCACTTTTCAGAACCAAATAACTAAATCACAGTGACTGAGTTCATGAGGTGGGTCCCCAAGAACCCCATGTTGAAAATCTGGTGAAAAAATTCCAAAAAATGGCCCAGCTATGCACCAAAGTTGAAATAAAAAAAAAAAAACATTTATTGCATTATACAGCTTACCATAAAAACATTGAAACATAGACTTTGACGGCAGATAAGGACCGCTTGGTCCATCTAGTCTGCCCATTTCCCTACCTACAGGATAGGCCTCAGATCCTAGTTAACCAACAGCCTATTTCTTCCTACCCCCACAAGAATTGCCTTATGTCTGTCCCATGCATTCTTGAATTCTCCCACTGTTTTAGACCCCACAACCTCCTCAGGAAGGCTGTTCCATGCATACTACCCTCTCTGTGAAATAATACTTCCTCAGGCGCCCTCCCCCACAATTTCTTCAGTTTACGGTAGGCTTTGAAGAGTGCAGACATGTTTCTGGTCCACCGAAGATTGTCGCGACGGCCTCAGGAGGTAAGTATGGGGTCGGGGGGAGGTGGGTGCACAGAGGGTGGGCGCAGGTTTGGGCAGGGGGTGAGACAGTCAACAAGAGCATTTTTTTTTACTGTCTTCTTTTTTTACAGGTGTTTTTATGTTTGTTTAAACTATGAGGGACTTTGGCCACTCCGGGGTTGGCTCCCTGTTTGGAAGCTGGAAGTTTTTTTTGTGGGGGGGCAGTGGAGCCGATGGGGAATTGGGCACCCCCATCGGCCATATGGACTTCTGCCACACTGGGGTGGCTTCCAGCATGGCACATTGAACTCCTGGTTTTGGGAGGGGGGAACAGTGAAGCCGACGGGATTGGGCACCCAATTCGGCCGTACAGACTTTTGCCATGCTGGGGTGGGCTCCCAGTGTGGCACCTGGAAGTCTGTTTGGGGGGACAGTGAAGCAGACAGGGGATTGGGCACCCCTGTCAGCAATATGGTGTGCAGGGGGAGGACACCTGAACACACTGGGGTGGGCTCCTAGCGTGCTACTTGGGTATTGGGGGGGAGAGTGGAGAAAAATGGAGCTGTGTATGACAGCTGTACAAATGCAGTGCAGAGTGTAGGCACTTTGCATACTGCCCTCGTCAGTATGCAACTTGCCTGACGACGGCAGTATCAAAATTGCCTACACATTACCACCACTGATTGAATCAGTTTTTTTGCTTTCAGCTGTATGACACTGCATCTGAAAGGCTGTAATAGACAGCTCTGACATTCATTGGCATGGTGCAGCTGCACCTACAGAAGGGAGCAGGGCATTGGAAGTAGGGGAGGCACGCCTACGAAAACTAGTATGGTGCCACTATGTTTCTTGCACATGCATGAAAGCAAACATAAAAACGATACACAGTTTCAATGTAGTTGTCCTATAAGTCTGATGTTCTCTTAATTATAAGTTTTAGTGTAGAGAAATGTGGCCAGACATGATGATGATAATCCCTTAGGCTAAATAATGTCTGTAAACTAAAAAGAGGAAGGAAGGAAGGAAGGAAGGAATGTTAGTCCAGCAACTCATAAAAAGAATCAAGTGCAATGCAATGAGAAGTGCTCTTCCAAAAAAATACTTTAAGCTACAAATGACAAAGAAAAAAATATTGTCATATCTGTCAAATCAACAGTTCCAGACACCTACTATGGTGGATACCATGCTGCCAGGCCTACAATGATATTTCTGAGCCAAAAGTGATGCCACATTTATTTAAAAAAAAAAAAGATAAATAAATACATAAAGTAAAACACATATTTAATACTCAGACAGTGGAGTAACAAAAAAATGTTTACCTCCGAATAAACCTGGAAGAGGCCTGAAGTCTTTAATAGTAAAAAAGGCAGGGTCAAATTTTGTGCCCAATCTCTTTGCATGGCTGCTGGAAATGCTTATTTTTGATGCTGTATTATAGCTGTCAGAAAGCACATGATAAGCAACCTTCAGAAATGCACGCAGCTTGCATTTCTGTAATATGGAATTTGATGTACAACATAATCATAAAGCCAATGAGAATATAATAAACGACTTCTACAGATTTGTTATTACTCAGTTAAATATTATATAGAGTATGACACAAAATTATGGAAATGCTTGGTATGAGGGACTCTTTTTAAAGTTGTCTAGCATATACAAAACTTGACTATACTTATTCCCTAACGTATGTTTTGTATAGTAGACATAGTATAAAGGGACACACACACACACACACACACACACACACACACACACACTCACGGGACTTCGTATTTCAAACCAAAGCCATCTAAACACATGTTTTCTGTTACTTTGTATGTTCATATATTTCTAGTGGTAGTGTCAATAAACTTCCAGGACCACATTATGACTAGTTGTGCTTAGAAACACAACAACATAATTTGTTGGCAGAAAAGAACCACTTGGTCCATCCTGTCTGCATGGATGATCCCGGCCTAGTCTGTCTAAGCAGACCCTAACTGGACTCTGGCAAACCCACCCTCCCTCCTGCCTACTTACTAATGTTACACTATGTCTATCCCAGTCTTGCTTGAAGCACCCTATTGTGTCTAGAACTGTTTCAGTGAAGTAGTACTTCCTCACACCCCTCTTAATTACCACCCCCCAGCTTCACTGTATGCCCTCTGGTCCTGGTGCTCTTTCTTATTTGAAACAGACTCCTGTTCTACACCCTGTTTACCCCTGTCAGGTACTTGTAGGTCTCTATCATGACCTCACTCACTGTCCTCTCTTCCAGTGTGTACATGTTTAGAAACCTCATTTCCCATCATATGGCTTTCGGTGCAACACTTGCACCATTTTAGTTTCCCTCCTCTGAACTGCCTCTACCCACTCAATGTCCTTGCTGAGATGTGGATTCCAGAACTGGACACAATACTCTAGGTGGGTCTTATCCGTGAGCAATATAGTGGCAACACCACCTTCCTCCTCCTGCTGGAGATACCTCTCCTTATGCATCCCAGCACCCCATTGGCCCTACCCACAGTTTTATCATACCGTACTGCCAATTTGAGGTCATCCTAGCTGAAAGCTCCAACTCAGTAGTGTCAGTGGATCAGCAGGTAGCACACTCGCCTCTGAGGCTGGAAGATCGGAAGGGGGTGGGTTCTAGCCCCCACTAGGAACATGGGATAAATGCCAATATGCTGACACTGTAGTGCATCAAGAGGAGGGTGCTGCACTACTGAGGTGACATCTTTCGGATGAGACATTAAACCAAGGCCCCATCTGCCTGTTCTAGTGGTTGTTCAGGAGGACATTTAAGGATCCCATGGCAATTCTTGATAAAAGTAGGGGAGAATGTCCCCAGTGTCCTGTCAAAATTACTCCCATTCACCAAAATACCAGCAACAGCTTAATATGGTTCTGTAAGTCAGTTTACATCAGTACAAATATTCCCCTTCCCCTTGCCCCCAGGTCACACCTGTAAATGAGCCACAGCTCAGTGTGCCTCTCCTAGTCACAAACTTTCAAATACATAAATAAAAATAAGTACAAGGTCCCTTTCCTGCTTAGTGACTGTCAATATCTCTCCCCATACTATACTAGGTTCCTGGGTTCCTGTGCCCTAGGTGCATGACTTTGCACTTTTGGCACTGAACCCCAATAAACATGCTCTCCTGACTGCTCTTTGAATTTCCCATGATCCCAACACATTTTCTCAACCTCTTCCTGAGTGTTCACCCAACTGCAGATTTTTGTGTCCATCTGCAAAGAGGAATGCCTTCTTTTCAGTTCTTCTGCAATGTCACTTATGAAAACATTGAAGAGAACTGGTGCCACTACTGAGGCCTGTGGCACCCCACTGGTCACTTTCCTTTCATTAGAGTGAGTGCCATTAACCGCCACCCTCTGTCTCCTACCTAGTAACTAGTTTCTAACACAGTTCATCACTTTGGATCCACCCCTAGGTTGCTCAGTTTCTCTATCAGTTTCCTGTGTGGCACAGTGTCAAAAGCCTTGAAAATGTTCAGTTAGTCCACCTCCTCAACCTTCCACTGATCTAGTTATCTGGTCACCCAGCTGAAGAAAATCAAATTCATCTGGTGTGACCTCCCCCCTGTGAATGCATGCTGACTGTGGTCTTGCAGCCCACTGGATTCAAGATATTCTACCAACCTTTCCTTTAATATAGTTTCCACTAATTTCCCCACCACTGAGGTGAGACTGGCTGGCCTATAGTTTCTAGCCTCCTCCCTGCTGCTGATCTTATGCAGAGGGGACAGGTCTGTTCTTCACCAGACCTGCCTAATAACACCGTTGCTGGACAATTGTGGAATGAAGCCATCAGTGGGGCAGCTAGCCACTCCAAGAGTTCCTTTAGTACCCTTAGGTGTATCCCCTGCGGTCCCATAATCTTTCCAATTTCCAGATCTGCAAGCCTCTTCAGAATTCTTTCCACTAAAAATGATCTTGAACACACACACACACTCCTCCTTGACTAATGTTGTGGTGTGTTCCATCCCCCCACTGTGAAGACTGAGGCGAAATAACTGTTCCGGATATTTGCATTTCTCTTGGTCCTCTTCTACATAGCCCACCTGCTATTCTCCTTATACTTACTATCCGTCCCCCTGCCTTCCTCTTCTCACTTATGTACCTGAAGAAAGTAGTGTCCCCATTAGCTGCCCCCTGGGCTATCCTTTTTTCAGTCTGTGCCTTTGTTCTCTTCACTGCCTGTCCTGTTTTCCTGTTTTACTCCATACACTTCTCTGTCTTCGTTTCTCTGTATTTCCTTATACCTCATGAGTGACACCCATTTTCGCTCACCACCTTGGTCACTTCCCTAGAGAAGCATAACAATTTATTTTTCCTTCTGGTTTTATTCATTTCTTCATACAGTGATTGGTTGCTTTAATTATGCCCTCAGATATTTTTCCCACGGCACCTCTACCCCCCGGCAATCGCCCCATGAGCCAGTTTCTAATGCCATCTCTCATTTCATTGAAATCTGCCCTCCTAAAGTCCAGGACCCTTGTCTTTATGTGATTTGCCTATGTTCTCATCATATTGTTAAACCCCACAGTACAGCAATTACTGATACCTAGGGGACTGCACACTGTGACATCTGCAATGCCATCCATCCCTGTTTGTAAGCCCCAGGTCTAGCACTTCCCCATCCCTAGTGGATTCATTGACTAGCTGTCTGAAAAAAGCCCCTTGTGGGGAGTCAAGGATGACCATGCTCCTTACCAAAACTGCAGTTGAAAGGTTCCAATCCACATCTATCAGACTGAAGTCACCAACTAGCAACGCCTCCACCTTGCTTGCCATACTAACGATGGCTTTCCCAAGTGACTTATGAAACTACTCTACCTGTGCTGGAAGTCTGTATACTACCCCTTTATGGAGTGCTGCCCTTGTGCCTGTCTCTGTGATGGCCTACAGCACCTCTAGCAGTTAGTTTTTCTTCAGCTACCCCGGTACTTCAGTAGCCTTGATTCCCTCTCTTACATATAGTATAATCACCTCCTACTCTCCTCCCTTCCCTGTCTCTCTTGAACAGAGAGTAGTCTGGTATGGACATTTCTCAGTCATGGCTCTCAGTGCACCACAACTCTGTTATACTAAATCTAGGCTAGACTCTGCTCTGATGGCCTCCAGGTCCAGAATTTTAAGTTCCACACTCCTTGCATTGGTGCACATGGCTCTCCATACCCTTCCCCCTCCCTGCCTGCTCCCCCCCACCTGTGCTGTTCATTGATACTACCCAAAATCATTTCTTCCCTTCTTGCCTTCTCCATTATTCTCCTTTATTCCTTCCTTCAAGCTTCCCTGATTTATATCCCCCTTGTTGTCTGCCTTGTCCACAACCCTGCCCCAGGTGAGTTTTCTCCACTCAGGTCCTCCCTATTGGCTGCTTCATCATCTGGTGGGGAGCAAATGTTACCTCCCTTAGTTTTACAGCCCCCCCACCCCAGCTAGTTTAAATGATCATCCAAGTAACAAATCTACCACTAACGACTGTGGTCCCCTATCTTGAAGTATATAGGCTGTCTCCATCATAGGGGTCCAAATCTTCCCAGGTTGGCCCACCATCCCCAGTGTAGCTAAATACCTACTCTGTGCATGATGCCATCAATCAGTTGTTAAAAGCCCTGATGTGGAATTCCTTTTCCTCTCCCTGGCTGTGCACATTTAACACCATGGCAAAAGCCACCATGTGTGCCACCTACTTTAGGACACTCTCCAGCTCCCTGAAGTATCATTGCACTACTCCTGTTCTGTCCCTTATCAGGCCATTTGTCCACAGGTGGGGAATGACATCTAGCTCATTCCCATCTGCTGCTGCCCTAGTGATCCACTGGATCAGCTCTCCTTCACTCAAAGCTGAAGAACCTCTCAGGCATTTCACCTCCATCTCACTCCCTTCCTCCCCCCACTTCCAAGCCTATACCTCTAGCAATAGAGTCCACCAACAGCAGCAGTTTCCTGTTTTGCTGGTGGCCTCTTTATCCCTCCTTGGGGCCTCTCTTTCTGAGAACCTCCACTTCCTCCCATCCCACTGCTCTGGGTGCCTCTTCACAGTTATCCCGTAGTGCCAGTAAGGAGAAAGGAGTTCTGCTGTGGTACAGCTAAGGAGTGTGTACCCATCCAGTCAACCCCACCCTTGTGGAGCTCACCAGAGTCCAGCCACTTTGCCTCTGCCTTGGCATCCTCTGGCGGAGCAGCAGCCGACTCTGTGGCCCCTGGGTGGGGCAGCAGGTTCTCTGCACCCTTATCTGTTTGATCTGGAGCCCAGCAATCTCTGCCCTCAACCCAGAGAGGGGAGTACAAATGGGGCAGCACCCCAGTCTCCTGAAAGTGTCCCAAAAGAATGCGACTCCACACCCTTTCACTGCATCACTCCAATATTCTTTACTTCTTTTACCTTTGTGCTGTTGTAACCTCCCTGTACATTACCACACCCTTTCCATGTCTGCTGAATTCCTACCTCTCCCTTTGCTTGTTCTAAATGTATTTGGTACCCTACTCTTGATAGGTTACATAGAAACATAGAAACATAGAATTTGATGGCAGATAAGGACCGCTTGGCCAACCCAGTCTGCCCATTTTCCTACCTACTGGATAAGCTGCAGATCCTAGTTAACCAGCAGCCTACTTCTTTCTACCCCCACCCCCCAGAATTGCCTTATGACTATCCCATGCATGCTTGAATTCCACCACTGATTTTGACTCCACAACCTCCTCCGGAAGGCCATTGTGTCTCCCCTTTTTTCCCCCCACCTACATCTACTAAACTTGCTCTAGTTCTGCTTATTTCTGTGCCACAACTGAAAGGTTTAAAGTTGCAGGCATAAATATGCAAGCAATCAGTTGCTGTAGAACATTATTGAACTATCACATTAACAGATGTTTGAAATGACAGAAGTTTATGTCTTGATTCAAATGGCTAATTTATTATTTATTAAAATATGTTTCAGCAAGACAACCCCATTTGCATTGATTGCTTGCAACCAGCCATTGTTTCTGGGAGGGTCATAAACACAACACATTACACCTAGCAATACTAAGGATAGATAGATAGATAGATAGATAGATAGATAGATAGATAGATAGATAGATAGATAGATAGATAGATAGATAGATAGATACATGCATACACACTCAGCCAGCCATCACTCAACCTCTTTGTGCCTAAATATGGGAGGCTCTCAAAATGTGGGAAAAGGAATATTATGGAGATCACTGCTCAGCAGTCCCTCTGTAAATAATGTTTCTGAATTCAAAAAGTTCCCAGTACATTGTGTATGAATTTCTGGTGTACCCTTTTATAGTACAGTTTTCCATGGCACTATGTTTATGTGGGACAGAGTATTTGGAAGTAGTAGACGTTAGTGGTGGAAATTGAAAGGAAGGATCAGAGGAATTCAGTTCCAAAATTAAAAGTTGAATTCCACACACACCACATCCTAAAGAGCATAAAAAGCAACACCGACTAATGTGTAAAAGTGTAACATATAATGCGGAAACTTGTTCACAGAGCGGTGTCATGTATGTTCCATCCTACATCCAAGTTTGTGGGTTCCCACAATGATTTGCTTTGCATTTCTGATGGGTAACTTGAAAGATAGTAGAGATGTATCAATACACTTGTATAGCAATTAAATTGTTTCCCTACACACACATACACAACAAGAGGAATTAATGTCGACTAAAGAATGAAAATGATTTGAAATATGAGAAGTCACTCTAGTTTAAATATTACTGGAAAATCACAGGAGAACTAACACACCACAGTAAACCACCTGTTCACACATGGGTGGGGTTTACAGTAGAGCTGAACTCAGTGCCCATTGTTCAGCCTACATAGTATTATAACTGTATGTCTAGCAGAGAGAACAAGGACACCAATGAAAACATGAGTTCAGCTCAGAGTTTTCAAAGTTTATGTGCAGTTTCATAAGGGAATAATAATTCAACATACTAAAACAAAAAAGGTCAATAAAATATTGTAACTACAAATTTTTTTAGATTCCATCACTAGCCCATGTCGGGAACCTCTATGTAAATATAACAGATTAAAATATTACATTGATATTGCTAAAAACTCATTGTGAGTGCTTATGTAGAAGTCTTATGTGATCTGGAACAGCATATCAGAAAATAACATTTGTCAGCGCCATGTCTATCTTTTTATGACTGTAGTCATAAATAAGGTGTAATAATGAAACAACAGTTTCCTACCTGAGATCTGTACTATTTTCAAATGATTATATGTGAGGAAAGTTTCAGTTGCATACAACAAATAAGTTCAAAAAATGAAATATCAGTGAATAAGGGCCTCAATGTCAGTTAAGATATGATACTGTAGTTTTTTCATGCCTCACTTATTGGTGCTTTTCTTGTTGATTTGAAGTCAAATGAGTGTCCCCTGTAATTCTAGACATCTTACAAAAATAATTCACAGCAATCTAGATAATAGACAAAGTAGAGCAAGATGCTGCCAGCCTTTTTCTCCTCAGAAAAACAACGGGGTCCATTTAGCACAGATTATTGGGAGCGATGAATGGAAAACAAGGTCAGTTATTCTACCCCCCCACACACACACACCACTGGAGCAAGTTGTCAAAGAAAGAATAAAATATGATGCCGAAACAGTGGGATTGCAGCATCAATACAGTGTACAGTCTATGGGAAGGAGTATGTGTGGTGAACTGCACACTATTCCTGTTTTTCGTGTTGCATCGGATGTTTTGTCACCTTTCATTTACAGTACAATGTACCCAACTGATTAATGGTGAAGCAGAACCATAGCCTGCACTCAGTCCAAAATGTGTAACATTTTAACTCTCACTGGGAACTCAGGTTCTAACCCAACAAATTCACTCCGTCCCTGTTTGACCCTTAACAACTCACTTAACCTCCCTGCTCTGGGGCTTCATCTTCTCAGTTTCAGTTCGGGCAGCTAAAAATCTAGGGAGGAGGATTCAATGGAAAAGAAAATGCTACATCTCAGTTGTGAAATAGTGGGTAAAAAGAAGTGCTACAAAAACTAGAGGGCATATGCTAGATAAAATAATTCCAATCATATCGTTGTATAAATATATTATAAACAAGGTATGACAATGCAAAGGGAAAATTGCACACCAAGAGATGATTTTACCGATACTACTGCTAGGATCACAGCAGCTCACATTCTTTACAGACAGAGCTTCAACTGCTGTACTTTGTAGAGCCTTCATAAACAAATGCAGACAAAGCTCGATGCTGCAAAAGTCTGGGTTTCAAGGTTCGGGTTTATGTACTCATCGGAAAAAGGTTTTTCAGGAAAGCTGAGTCAGGAAAGTAACAGTGGAGAACATTAACAGTCGGGAATTTGTACCTAACCCATACAAATAATTATAGCTGTGCAGTGCTACATTAAAAAACACAGATCTACATGAATTTAAATCCACTGACACAAATTAATAATATATATGTGACAGAAACTAACACAAGCGGCATGAATAAAAAAAGTGAAATTACCAGTCGCCGAGACATTACAAGGAGGATTTCGGATGACAACTCTATGAGGCAGAGTTCGACACAGATGATAGGCAAATACTGATGGGAGGCAAATGGGGACCAAAATATAAAGGCACAAGTGGAGGAAGAGTAGGAAGGAAGTAGCTATTAATTAGTGGCTAGGGTCAAGCACATCCCCCACCTAATTAGAGCCAGGAACGTGAACGTGCATGTTGGTTTCAGCATAGGAGATTTGGAACAAAGGTGGGGCTACACAGCGGACAAAATGCAGACTTGGAGGTTTATTTTATCAAAAATAAATACACTAAATTCCTGGAAAAAGTGGAGGGAGTTAATTGAGAAGCAGCGTTTAAGATTGTGATGCAAAGGTGAGTGCTAATCTGTGCAAATTAGAATTGATCTAAAAATCTGACAGTGCAGCTTTAACCATTTGCGACCTCTGTAAGCTATGGACCTTTGTGCAAGTAAGGTGCATTTAAAAGGGATAGAGAGGATGTTCCTGTCCTCCGATCTTGTGCACTGCGAAGGATTGGTTGGGGTGAAATGTCTTAGTAACCCAGCTGATGTTAGGCCAAGCAGGGTCTTTTTCCCTAGACACAGGTTTGGCATTTAATCCTACTCTGCAAGGGTAGTCACTCTGTATGAGCATAGAGGGTGCAAGTATGGGTTGTTCTGTCAGCCTCAAAAGCCAGTCTGCAGGCCTTGTTTAGGATGACTTGTATCCTTTTAAGTGTTGTGTCAGAGGCAGCACTGTAAATAACAAGCCCATAATCAGTTACTGACAGAATAAAGCTGCTTATGGCTAGAGATGCAGCAAATTTAAAGTCCGCCAGTGAAGTGAAGGCAAAGTGGGCATTTTATGTTGCCACTCTGCGGCTCACTCCACCTTGTCATTACCACTTTGTGTTAAGGCGGAATGGCAATGTGAAGTAAGGTGAAGTAATTGCTTTTAATGGACTTCGCATTCCTCATTATGATTCTAAGTGATCAAATTGGTGTTTCTGATTTGGCAGTCCCTCCACACATCACATGGCTTACAGTACTGTAAGTCACATGCTCTTTAAATGGCAGGCAGAAAGTGTTATATACAAGCAGACACTTTTACTTTCTCCTGTGCAGATGGAGAGAGAGTAGCATGTTTTGTAACTCTGATACTTTGAGATCAGAGCTAGGAGGAGATTTCAACTTTGATTTAATCCCAACAGCTTTTCTAAAAGCTACATTTTTTTGTCTTTTCTGTACTCTGTTTTACTTAATTTGTTCTTTCTGTAAATTTTATTTTTCTTACCTTTATAAGTAGTTAGTTGTTTGTCTGTGTCTGTGTTACTGTGTATGTGTGTTGTGTGACAGTGTGAATACTGATTGCTCAGACTGAGGGAGCTCAGTAGGAGAGATGGACCAGGGTGAGGGAATGTCTGGGGCGGGGGCAGATCTGGGAGTGCGTGGTAGCAGTAGACGTCGTACCGTGCACGTGTGTGGAGGGCATGGGCACCCATTCGTGTTGGACCACTCAAAACTTGTGAGTGTTCCCCCCCCCCCGGAAGCAGGATCAGCACCGCCTCCTGTCCTGACTCTGAGGCAGTTGAACCACCACCACCACCGCTAAGTCTAGCAACAAGTCCTTTGGAGCAGGCTGTGCCTGTTCCTCTGGACCCCGGTGTGGATCTCATCCCTGTTCAGCACTGTGACCAGCCAGCTGCCAGTTCATCTGGCTCTCCCCTGCCTGTGCCTGGTCCTCCCTGCACTTCCATTGTTTGGCAGTTTTTTGACTGTGTCGGGGGGGAAGCAGTGTGATCAAGTGCTGCCTATGTGAGGTGGATGTGCACCGTGGCCCCTGGGGGTTACACCTGGGGACTGGGGGCCAACACACCCATATGCTCAATCACCAGCAGCTGGAGTGGCAGGCTGCCACAGAACAGACCATGCCTGCACCTGTTGGCCATTCTGTGGCAGATGGTGCAGCTGTGCATTGTGGCATCCCTAAGAAGAGAAGGGCCACAGCAGCACTTGCTGCTCCACCAGCACCCCACCCCACCACAACCACCAGCAGATCAGCCTGTAGAATGTGTGGACCCCAGAGAACTGCATGTAACACAGGCTGACTTGGCAGTTCTCTGGAGTGCTGTCGAGGAGAACAACGAGAGGATGAGTGCTGTGGAGCAGCGGCTGGATCACATAGAGGGACATCAGTTGCAAATTATGTCCATGCTGGAACTGCTGCTGGATCACCATAGGATCCCACATTAGTTTTTTTTCCTCACACCATGTGCCCCCCCACACCCTCCTTGCTGTGTTATAAAATGTATTCCTCCACCATCCCTGACCCTTGTATGTAATTATGCCCTTTGTTTGTTGTCTTCCGTATGCGTGACACTTTGTATTCTGAGCAGTGCAAGTACAGTATACCGTGCTAAACTGCATGTGTGCAGTCAGTCTTCTTTCCTGTCTGTGTATGTACTGCAGACACTGTCCAACTCCCTGACTTAAAAACAAACATTAATGAGTACAATGGTGGGGTGGTGAAGCATGGAGAGATACTACAAAACAGGCTTACAATACATCCAAGTAACTATAAAAAAAAAATTAATGTTGTGATTCGTGACGTGATCGTAAATCGTGATTTGTGACTGCATTTGTGACTGTGATGATGAAGAAATGTGAATGCCTATGGCTGCACTTCCCTGGGCCCTGATGAGGTGTGGTACAAAACTCCCCGACTTAAAAACAAACATTAATGAGTACAGTGGTGGGGTGGTGAAGCATGGAGAGATATTACAAAACAGGCTTACAGTACATCCAAGTAACTATTAAAAAAAATTAATGTTGTGATTCATGACATGATCGTGAATCATGATTTGTGACTGCATTTGTGACTGTGATAATGAAGAACGTGATTCGGTGTCGATAGTGTGAGATAACCAGTATGAATCTGTATTGGGAATGTGAATGCCTACAGCTGTACTTCCCCAATGAGCTGTAGCTTAAAACTCCCAGACTTAAAAACACGTATCAATGAGTACAACGGTGGGGTGGTGAAGCTTGGAGACATACTACAAAACAGGCTTACAATACATCCAATTAACAAGAAAAAAAATGAATGTTGTGATTTGTAACGTGATCGTGAATCATGATTTGTGACTGCATTTGTGACTATGATGATGAAGAACGTGATTTGTATCATGAGGGACTCATGATGATGGTCCTGACTTAAAAATGCATATTAATGAGTACAATGTTCATGCAGAATTAAGCACCACACCTGTCCAGTACTCTGAAGGGAAGCCATAGAAACAATTGTCACTTAAGTTACAGATGGAGATTGGGCCCTAAACAGATGCAAATGCAGAGACCGATTAAGATTGAGCTGTGTACTGGAGAGAAGCAGACACAAAGGCACAACACCTAACCAGTGCTCACCATCAGAAATTCTAATCTGGAAAAGAATACCTTTGCCAGTTGGGGTGGGCCGTGGGGGGGAGGCAGTGTACTGCACTGCTGCAGTAACAGTCAATAGTACTAGTACCAGTAAAGATACCACAAAGAAGTACAAAAATCACACAGCTGCAGTGGATAACAGCTTCACATTGCTGAAATTATTATGTGGCACAATAAAAGGTGTCTGATTTGATGACACGCATCACACACATATTCACACATACACTAAGTAATGCATAGCAAATTGAAAACTTCAGTAATATAACCACATATTTTAAACAAACTAAAATTATGCACTGCGGCAGCAACAGCCACTAGTACTAGTACCAGTAAAGACACCACAAAGAAGTATAAAAATCACACATAGTTACACAAGAAAAATATCACCAAAACAGAAAACACTGTCTTTTTCTCCAAGTTAATCTACCTACACCACAGATATTCCCTTCCCCCAAAGCACACTTCCACTGTCTCCCAGTAAACAGGCTGAATGTTGTGCATTAACATTCAAATCCATACACAACCAATAAACGCTCCATGATATGAGTGCAGGAGGATTTCCTATAATCGATGAACTAAAGTTTCAGCAAAAATAAAATGACTCGGAAAGGCTTTTTTAGCAGCTTTTAGAAGGTTTGAATCACAGAGAGCTCTCAGAGCAGATTGTCTCCTACAGCTTCCTACACACATTACCCCAAACTAAGGCTGTGCAGAACAATCTAGAGCCCATGTGACCTGAAATTCCATGAATCACTGCAAAATGTGCCTTTGGAGCTTAAAAAAACAAGGCACAGTGAGGCAAAGTACATTGTTTTCAATGTACTTCACCATAAGAATTGAGGGAGTAGTGGTTTGTGAAGGCAGAGTAATGCAAAGTCATTGTTTTCAATGGACTTCATGTTACCCATTATAATGTGAAGTACTCCACTTCACATTGCAGAGCACTCTGCGAATTTGCCTTCACTCCGCGAATCACTTCGCATAGCGAATTGGGGCCACTTCGTCCATCACTACTTATGGTCAGCTTCAGTGCGGTGGTAGTCATGGAATTCCTATGACAGTATAGTGGGCTAATCATAGTGTTGGCTGTTCTAACTATATGATCAATATGTTGGGTGAAGGAGAGGGTGTTGTCTAGATATAAGCCCAGGTACTTGAAGGTATTAACTTGTTCCAGTTGCTCCCTGCCCTTGCAAACAATGGATAGGGGGTCTACCCTGTTTTTGGTGTGTGATGTGGTGAACAGCATGACCTTCATTTTCATGTAATTTAATAAAAAGTTTGTTTTGCTGGAACCAGTATTCCAACTTGTTGAAGCAACTCTGGAGCTGTTCTGTGAGCTGGTATTTTTGTTGAATACTGGCATAGATGATTTCTTCATCCTCATACAGCAACATTTTAGCTGGGCACGCGTGTAGTAGTGAGTTAATGAACTGACTGAATAAGAGTGGGCCAAGGATGGAACCTTGGGGTACTCCAAGGGTGACTGCTCTTGGGCTGGAGCGGGTCCCAATTTATTTTTATGCTTTGTGTTCTTTGCACAAGGTAACTCTGGAACCATGATACTGCATCAGTGGATAAGTCCAAAGATTGCAATTTAATCACTAGGATTTTGTGATTTACTCTGTCAAATACATTAGTGAGGTCAATGAAAATTGACTCCTCTAGCCTGCCTTTATTGATCTCCTCAGAAATGTAGCTGGTGAACTCTGTCAGGCCAGTTGTGGTACTATGGGCTCTGTGGAAACCATGCTGTTCCTGACATTGCCTGTCCTATTTGTTTAGGTAGTCCATAAGTTGATCAGCTACTATACAGTCTAGGGCTTTTGACAGTAGGGGCAAGATAGAAATAGGGTGGTGGTTAGAGTGGTTTGTACAGTCACTGGTCTTGTGGACCAGAGTGACATGTAGTACTTTTCATGTACTGGGGAATGTTGATGTCCTGAGTAGCAGATTGAAAATGTTGGATATGGGCCGGATGATCTAGTTTAGTGTGAGGGCCACAATTTTCATATCTACTAATTTGCTGCCCACCCTGGTTTTACCTGGCACACGTTTCATGTATTTTTTTGACATCAGCAGCTGGGACCTGCTTCAAGTAAAATAGCAGCACACTAGGGTCAGGTTTGCACAGGTTGATCTGATTGTTCTGAGTTAAGGGCCCTGCTGGTGCCAGGTACTCAGGTGGTAGTGTAGTGTAGTGGGTCAGAAACTGTAAGTGATCCATATATTGTTCCTTGCTGTCTAGTGGCACCCATACCCTCCAATTTATGCACCCCCCATTAGTTTTTATTTTCCTCTGGTGTCTAGTGGCACCTTCCACCTGCCGTGGTTTTCCCCACCTGAAAAAAAATGGTCCTTGATGTTTTTTTTTTCTAAAACAAGACAATGGTTCCTCACTGAACAGACACCCCCAGCCCACCTCCCACTCAGCGCCCATCTTATCACACCCCCAGTACACCCACACATGCCCTCACTCACCTGAAAAGGTCCCAGGTTCAAGATCCACTGTCTTGATTTAAGACATGTCAGCTGGTGGCAACAGCGACTGTAGTGTGAGAAACTAAAGTAAATGTGGTTCAATGTATTTCAATGAGGTTTTCAACTCTGATGCATATATTGGCCATTTTTGCACATTTTGACAGTAAATTTTCAACATGGCCTTTTCAGGACCCCACCTCATGGACAATTCAATGGAATTTTGAGAATCTGTCCTGAAAGGTGATTTTGCAGTTGCTTGGTGAAATTACCTTTTGGACAGAATCTAAAAATGTTTACTGCCTTTGTTCATGTGGTGAGTTGATAAGAAGGCTATGTTGAAACATTGAGGTCAAAATATGTAAAAATAGCAAGGTTATGCACAAGTGTTTACATTTAGCTACACTTCCTCATAACTGAGTACTTTTGCATATTTTCAACCCAAATTTTCAACATTGTCATTTTTTTCCATCACCTCATGAATATGGCAGCTGTCATTTTTTAAATCATGGCCAAAATGTGTTTTCTTTCCTCTGGAGTGGAATGACGTTGATGTGGTGAGGAATGACATTTTTGTGGGGATTTGAAAATTCTCAGGCCATTGTTCATGAGGTGGACTCATAACAAGGCTATACTGACAATGTGGTTGATGTTTTGGCTATAGCGCATCCATAGCAACATGCATGTATGCATCTGTGGAGGTATGGCACACACACATAAGGATATGATTATGGATTGATGGGGGGCCCTGTGCTCCCACAGGGACATCATTTATGGATACATGGGCATGCAGGGCTCAGATGACCCTGTACTCTGACCAACATATAAGAATACGATTTTACTATCTCAAAAAGTAAGGAAATTATTGCCAAAAATTTTTTATTTAATGCATCAATTAGGGTACCAGCAAAAAAAATATTTAAAATTTGTTGTTAGGGTTTCCAACCCTAACACTCCACCCCCACCATGCAGGCTGCAACAGGCATGGGGGTTTGTGTCTTGGGGTTGTCAACCCTAATGCTCACCCTATTCTCCTATACTGTAACCATGTCAGCTTACTTACACATGGAATGGGGTGAGCATTAAGGTTTACAACCCCAAGGCACACCTGCACACCTGTTGCTGCCTACACGGTGGGGATGGGGTGTTCGGGTTGGAAACCCTAACAGCACATTTCCAAAGTTTTGTCATTGGAATCTTAACTGATGCATTAACATTTATTTTTTTTGCCAAGAATATACTACATATGTATATATTTATATATAGAAATACAAAATAACACATACCCCCATAATGCAAAGTATCATGGACTGTATATGCAAATCACCAGAAAATATTATGCTGGTTCAACTTTAAGCAAAAATGCATGGTGCCAAAAAAGCCTCTCACACAGTCTGTAAAGGGTACCAACAGAAGACATAGACACATGTGTCCTACCAGGACTCATCAGTGTGCCTCATACCTATGACACCCCAGTAGAATGAACCAGCTACCCTAAGTTGGTCTATCTGGGTTAGGTAGTGGTGAGAACAATAAAATAAAAAGCAAGCTAAAACACAAAGAACTTTAGTGTGCAAGCACTGAGGCAAGGGTTACCCCAAAGGACATTGGCCAGGAAGCCAAGTTTCAAAGAAATACAAATCTAGCTGCTGGATGTCTGCCTCTAAACAAGTAAGGAGTCTACTGAGAAATATAAGATCTTCTTGTCTCAGAACAGGACAATCAGGAGCTTAAAGGGCACAGAGGCAGTAAGTAAATAGAGAGAGAAGGAAAAAAACAGAGGAAAGAGTAAGGATTCCAAACAATAGTGAAGGGGCAAGAAATAAAGACATGATGGGAGTGGTGCAGTGCAGTGGCTATGGAGCAGCAGTCTTCCGGGAGATGTTCTGGAGGATACGGTGTTGTCCCATCTGCAGGCACCCCTCTGGGCTGAGGGGGGAGGTTGCTCATCTCCAGGCTGAGTTGGCCAGGATTTGTGGGACCTCTTCTTTCATCCAGAGACCACTAGGACCACTGCCATTGCCTCAGAGGTTGCCAAGAAAGAGGAGTGGTTGGACCACAGTGGGCTCAGGGAGGGTGAGGGTGGTGGAACAGAGGCACATCCCTCCAGTTGTACCTCTCCACAATTCCTAAGCCTTTCTGGCAAAGTGTGGTTCCTCTATGGAGGCACCCATAGTGGAGACCAAGGAGGATGCTGGGAACCTCCACAAAGGAGACCCACAGGAGGGTGGCATGGGACCCCACAGGGGAAGGAAACAACTCCTGGTGGGGGACTCCATTGTTAGGAAGGTAGAACTGGGGGAGGAAGGGGCAAGGGAGGTAAGGTGCCTGCCTGGTGCCATGGCTTGGAGGGACAGTGAGTGAATCGTCAGGATTGCCGGAGCAGCTGCACAGGGGAGGGAGCTGGATGTCATTGTCCACCTAGGGAGAAATGACCTGGCTAAGAATGGGATCAGAGCAGTGCAGGAAGAGTTTGTGGAATTGGGGAGGGGCCTTAGACAAGTAGCATGCTCAGTAACCTTCTCGGAGGTGCTGCCTGTCTATGGCATATGAGGGGATAGGGTACTCCACACCATGGGATTCAATCAGTGGTTGAACAACTGGTGCACAGCTCAGGGATTTGGCTTCATTGGGGACTGGGGGTCCACCTGGAGTGATGCAAGCCTATACTGGCATGATGGGCTGCATCTGTCCAGGAGCGGAACCAGGATCCTAGGTGATAGGTTTAAATGCTTCATTGGCAAGTATTTAAACTAGCCAAGGGGGGAGGCACTGGAAAGGAGCAGGGAAATCCTAGCCCCCCCAAAAAAGTCACAGTAGTAAGTGCAGTAAACACTAACATAGAGATGTTGATAGGGAGAAGGGCAGGGGTAAATGGAGAAAGTGACAAAGGCAAGAAGGATAGGGATGGGGCAAAAAGGAGTAAGGCCATCAGAAAATTGAGGATAATGAGTACCAATGCCCATAGCCTGGGCAACAAGCTCCCTGAATGGGTGGCCTTGATGGAAGAGGGATGCCTGGATATTGTAGCAGTCACAGAAACATGGTACACAGAGAACCATGACTGGGATGTTAACATACCAGGGTATGTAACCTACAGGAGAGACAGGGAGAGGAAAAGAGGGGGAGGAGTAGCTCTTTATGTAAAGGAAAGGATAAAGACAACTGAACAAAAGAGTAAACCGGGAGGAGAGGAGGCACTGTGGGTCATCTTGGAGACTGAAAGAGGCACCACAATCTGCACAAGGGTTGTATACAGACCCCCAGGTCAGGAGGAGGGAATGGACAAGGATATGACAGAAGACATTCTTAGTACGGCAGAGAAAGGGGAGATACTGTTGATGGGAGACCTGAATATGTCAGATGTTAACTGGAGCACACTTGCTGCAGCCACATCCAAGAACAGGGCCAGTCTCGATGCCCTACAGGTGGCATGCCTCAGACAGCTAGTTTCAGAACCCACTCATGAGGGAGCAATCTTAGACCTCGTACTCTCAAATAGGGACAATGAGAGGAGCTCAGATCTAGAAGTGGGTTGCCATCTGGGAACAAGTGACCATCAAACAGTGTGGTTCATGTTAAACTTGGCTACAGTGTCATGCCATACAAAAGTGCAGGTACTGGACTTCAGGAGGGCTGACTGGCAAGATGGGAGAGTGCCTCTGAAAAGCACTAGCAAACAGGCTAGAAGGAGGGGTGGAGCAACAATGGGGGATCATCAAAACTGCCATCACAGAAGCAACAAGCCTTTGTGAGAAGCAAATAAACAAATTAAAATGAAAGAAAAAGCCACTATGGTTCTCAAAAGAGGTGGCAGGGAAAGTCAGGGAGAAAAAGATAGCATTCAGGAAGTATAATGAAACACAGAAGGAGCAGGACAGAGAGCTGTACCAGTTAAGGCAGAAGGAAGCTGGGAGGGAAATAAGACTAGCAAAGGCCCAAACTGAGGAAAGGATAACCAACTCGGATAAGAAGGAGGATAAAACCTTTTACAGGTACATCAGGGAGTGCAGAAAGACAAAGGGAGGGATAGTGACGCTGAATAGAATGAACAGAGGGTGGGCAGAGGGGGATAGTGAAAAAGCAGGGATACTGAATGAATATTTCTACTTAGTATTCACAAAAGAGGAGGGGGAGGTGCCCAGTCCAATTAACAGAAGCACTCTGGATTGGGGGGTCAATCCCAGTCCTTTCCCAGAATTAAGGGTTCTGAAAGAACTCCTAAAACTGAAGGAGGACAAAGCAATGGGGCCTGATGGAATTCACCCCAGAATTCTAAAAGAATTAAGGGGAGAAGTCGTGAAACCACTGACTACCCTTTTTAACAAATCATGGGAGGATGGTGTGGTACCTGAGGACTGGAGGAAGGTGGATGTGATTCCCTTTCACAAAAGTGGGACCAAGACAGAGGCAGGAAACTATAGACCTGTTAGTTTGACCTCTGTGGTAGAGAAAGTGATGGAATCACTTCTGAAGGAAAGAATTGTTGAGTACCTAGACGCCAGTGGGGCACATAACCCAAGGCAGCATGGGTTCACAGTGGGAAGGTCATGTAAGACAAATCTAATTGATTTCTTTGACTGGGTGACCAAAGTAGTAGACCAGGGAGGGGCTGTGGACATGGCCTACCTAGACTTTAGCAAGGCATTTGACACAGTCCCACACAAAAGATTAATAGTCAAATTAACCAGCCTGGGAGTGGGTCCCAGGGTGGTAGCCTGGGTAAAACATTGGCTGGACAACAGAACACAGAAGGTAATTGTAAATGGAGTCCACTCTGAAGACAGAAGGGTTACTATTGGGGTACAGCAGGGTTCAGTACTGGGTCCAGTACTTTTTAATGTCTTTATAAGTGACATTGCAGAGGGACTGGAAGGAAAAGTATGCCTCTTTGCAGATGACACAAAGATCTGCAACAGGCTTGATACACAAGGAGGCGTGGAAAGGATGAGAAGGGACTTGACAAGGTTGGAGGAATGGTCAGAAGTATGGCAGCTAGGATTCAATGCAAAGAAGTGCAAAATAATGCACCTGGGAAACAAAAACCCAGGGGAAGATTACACAATGGGGGGAGGTAGTAACAAAAACAGAAAAGGAAAGGGACCTGGGGGTAATCATATTAAATTACCTTAACGTTAGCAAACAATGTGATAAGGCAGTATGGAGAGCTGGGGGTATACTGGGATGCATCGGGAGAGGCATCACCAGCAGAAAACAGGAAGTTGTTATCCCTCTGTACAGACAGTTGATGAGACCCCATCTAGATTACTGTGTCCAGTTCTGGAGACCCCATCTCTGCAAGGACATAGTCAGGATAGAGGCAGTCCAGAGGAGAGCAACTAGAATGGTGCAGGGTCTGCAAGAGAAGACATATGAGGAGAGACTAAAAAAGCTTAATATGTAAAGGAAAGGAGGGAGGGGGGGACATGATAGAAACATTTAAGTACCTCAGTGGAATCAACAAAGTCCAAGAGGGTAGCATCTTTCAGAAAAAGAGACATGCAAGAAGAAGAGGACACAATTTAAAGATGGGGGGGCTGTTCAGGGGCAATGTGAGAAAGTATTTTTTCACAGAGAGGGTAGTGGATGCATGGAACAGCCTTCCCAAGGAGGTTGTGGGGTCTAAAACTGTGGGAGAATTCAAGAATACATGGGACAGACGTAAGGCAATTCTTGTGGGGGGTAGGAAGAGATAGGCTGTTGGTTAACTAGGATCAGCAGCTTATCCTTAGGGAAATGGGCAGACTAGATGGGCCAAGCAGTCCTTATCTGCAGTCAAAGTCTATATTTCTATGTTTCTATATGTGATGCCAAACCCTAGCACTCCATCCCCACCCTGCATGCAGCAACAGGAAAATCGTTGTAGTTTTATCTCTCCTGAGTCTTCGTTAATCAGGCATGTGGTGTACCTTGGGGTTGTCAATCTTAACGCTCACCACATTCCATCAGTAAATAGGCTGAGATGTGTAGAGTGCATCAGAATGGGGTGAGCATTACGGTTGGCAACCCCAAGATACATCCCACACCTGGTTTTCAGACTCAGGAGAGGAGAAACAATAATTGTTTCCTATTGCTGCTTGCTGGGTGGAGGTGGGATGTTTGGGACGGGAGCGCTGACACCGCATTTCGCCACTTTTGTCACTTTAACCATAACTGGTACATTAATGACATTTTTTGCAATGAATTTCCTTACTTTTTGAGATCATATAATCATATCCTCATTTGCCTGTGGAAATGCAGAGCCCAGATGACCCTGCACTTGGAGTACTTCTGTTTGTGCAAAAAAACTATTTATTTGCTTGGCTGCATGGGTTGTTCAACTCCCAATGTAATCCTATGAGAATTTTCATGTTTTATATTTTTTGTTTTTATGTGCTTCCTAATTGTTGGTGGGGGGATTATATGTTATTCTTGTAGTACTCATTAAGACCTTTCTTTGATATATACATTGTCCCTTAACTCCAAATATTGATAGAGGTAAAAAAGTAAGTCAAGTTAAGCCTAAAATCTTTTTCCATATGAAAGGATCCTTTTTTGTATGAAACAAAAGACCCATACGAAAAAGAATTCCATCATACAAAAAAAGAATTTGGATTTCTTTTTTTCCAATTCTTTTTCCGTATGAAGGGATCCTTTATTGTTTTTTTTTTGTTTGTTTGTTTTTGTTTTTTTGCATATATGGCCAAATTCCTTTTTCGTATAGCCAGTTCCAAAAAAGAAAATTAAGTCACGAAAAGGGATTTTAAAATGAAAAAAATAACTGAGGGTCATTTTTTTTTCCAAGAACTAAGTGCAAATCCAACTAACAGGATCCTGATGAGAAAGATGCATGTCTTGGTGTGTGTCCAGGTTGCCATTTTGTGTCTGTTTTTGAAACAAGATGGTAGCCATATGAAAATGGATTTTTTTGCTGATGAAAAAAGATTATGCCCATATGAAAAAGGATTTTGTACACACCAAATTCTTTTTTATTTATTATGGTTTGGAATTTTAGTCTGAAATGTTCAGGGTAGAAATGGCATGCTCCAGAGTGGTACGCTTTATTAGTTTGGTGAAAAAATATTAATCCACTCCAGCATTATTAGGATTTGAAATGTGTGTTCTGCACATGATCAGTACACTCTTTTGGATTGCTGTTTCATAAAAATAAGAATCTGGCCCTATGAAAAAGGATTTTGTTTGGTAAGGGGAGTAATTCTTTTCATGAGAAATTTTTTTTTCTTATGACTGCCATCATTGTCCATTTTTTTTAAATTTCTTGAAAACTCATAAACATTCTATCATGGAAAAAAAACAACATATATGTCTTGCTAATCAGGACCCTATTAGGTGGATTCTAAAGTTAGTTTTTTGGAAAAAATTACCCAGAAATGTGCTTTTAACACATTTTAAAATCTTTTTTCATGAGATGATTTGCTTTTTTCATATGGCCATATGAAACATGAATAAGGCCTTACAAGCAAGATTTCCTTTCATATGAAAAAAGAATTTGGACTTAGTATTTTTACGCAGTTATTTTTCATATAAAATAAATTTTTTTGTGTTAGAAAATGACACAATCTCATGAAAAAGATTCTTTTATATGGAAAAATAATTTGGACTTAGTTTTTTTTTCCACATTTCAGCTTTAATAAACCATAACTCCATCAATATTTTTAGTTAAGGGACAATCCATGTCTCAAAGGAAAGGCCTTAATGAGCACTACAACACTAACATATAATACCCCACTAAACATTAAAAGCTTTACAAAAAAAAACATAACTACTAAAAAATGAAAATTGCCTTAGGAGAACTTTGCACCTTTAACGAGCCATAAGTCTGTCAATAATTGGAGTCAAGGGAGAATGTATCTATCTAAATAAAAGCGTAAATAAGTACTACAACACTAACATATATTCCCCCCCAAGAAAAACATGCATTGAGTATGCAATGAAGCTGATCATCATTTAAAAAGGTATCAAATGTGTTTCTAGTCTTCAACTACAAGTGTAGCAAATTTCACAGCAAACCAGAAAACATTTACTGACTTATGGGTGAAAAAACAAAAGACACATTTTTGCCTATATACAGTCCACCTCTAGCACTTAAATGGGACATGCTTCCACAACTAGATGGCCCTGCACTTCCCAAGTCAGATGGATGTGTTCACACAGGCCTCAAAGTGACCTGTGTGAATGAGGATACGATTATACTATTTTTAAAAAAGGTAAGGAATTTCTTTGCAAACAAACTGCCTTAATGCACCAGTTAGAGTTCTGATTAAAACAATGAAAGTAGAGAAATGTAGTGTTAGGATTTCCAACCCTAACTCCCTCCCCACTAACCTACCATGCAGAAAAAAGGGGGAAAAAACACTGATTTTCAATCTCATGACTGTTGAATCAGGGATGGGGTCTTTCTTGAGGTTCTCAGCCCTAACATTCACACCATTCCTTGACCAAATAAGGTGACATGTGATAAGTTTTCTTCAGGCAGAGCCTGCAGGTTGTTGGCATCATATGAGAGGACACTGTTCTGTTCGTTTTAAGACTATATCACAATTTGGTGAGCATTGAGATTGAAACCCCCAAGGAAGACCCAACCCCTGATTTGTCAAGTCAGGGCAGTGAATACCATAATACTTTTTCCTTTTTCTTCTTGGGGGATGGGGGGATAGGGTTGGAAACTAGTGTTGCTCAGATAGTATCCTAGAAACTAGGATGCCACCAGATTCCTCCCATTTGGCCAGATAGTTGCTGTGGTAGGATAGCAGTGCTATCTGACCATGGTTCCTACCTTCTAGGATCCAGTGCATGGATCCTTCAAATGTTATGGATCCTGTTGATCCTAGTAACAAATGTTGTGGATCCTAGCAACAGATCCAGCTTGAATCCTAACTATCCAACCTAGGATTCCTCGATCGGACATAAGATCCTTGGATCCTAACTAGGATCCATCGCTATCTGACCCCAGATCATAACTATCTGACCTATGGTCCCTGGATTTGACCAAGGATCCCTGGATCCTAACTAGGATCCATTGCTATCTGACCCTGGATCCTATATCTGTCTTTGGTAGGATTTCTGGTAGCATCCTAGGTAGGATTCCAGCACTATCTGACAGATAGTGGTAGGATCAACAAAAGCACTATCTGAGCAACACTATTGGAAACCCTAACATCACATTGTCATTCTTTTGTGGCTTTAATCAGAACCCTAACTGGTGTATTAATGCATTTTTTTTGCAGAAAATATATATAATATGAAAAAACAGCAAAACATACAAAGAGGAAAAGAAAAAAATATGCGTAAACCAAAACTCCCATTATTTCACATTTTTACCAAAAGATACTACAGATTTGGAGATGGTTTATACTTTGCTTGCTCATGCCTGGCCTGGATTGGAGTTTTACTATCAGAAAACTGTGGCTTAAAAAAGGGGGGTTCTTATCCGAATAGCTGTACTTGACCAAAGTGCTCATAGATGTACACAGCAAATTTAGACAAATCAAATAGCACAGCGTGGAGTTTACTGTACACAATTTTAGAGAGTGTGCTATTTTATTCCTATTTTTCTTCCCTTTGAAGCCAGACTGGTATACATCTTGTAACCCTAACAGTAAAGCATGTTGTGCTTTCATCTTCACTGGTATCATATTCACAACTCAGTTCACTTACATTACTAGCCCTGGTCAGAAAAATATATCAGCTCTTCTAGGTTTTCAAAGGTGCAACCATTCCACAGATAACAGAAAATAAAAAATAGCATGCACACCAGACACATGAGGTTAAATACATTTATTTGTGCAAGCTTTAAACCACTGACCAACCACTTAATTTATTGGTCTGTGGGATCCTCCAGAAGGGTGAGAGTGACCTCCCAAGTTTCTGTAGCTTGTCCCATTCAAATAACCTTTTAGCTCAACTCCCTCACTTGGTTAACTGTCTCAGGAGGCTAACTGACCACTTCTGCTCATAGAAGTGATGAAATATATGCAGACATAAAAAAACTAGCCCTGCTCAGATAGTGTGGAGGCCATCTGGATGTATTGCATTTCATTACTGCAATATTACTGCAGGAAATAAGGCAATTTCAGTGGCAGTTAATTCATTTTGTCATACAGTAATCTGAGACATGGTGTTGTATGTGGCTCAGCTCCTCTCCAATTAACATGTATAGTAGCCCCAAGCATCATGGCAAGACACAGCTCTCTATTATTGTTCCATAACTGTGGGATGCTGTGGCTCGTCTCCAGCTATCCTCTGGACAGCATAGTTTCAGAATTTGCCTCACTACTCACACCCTTTTTTTTCAATTTCCTTCTTTCTAGAAATATTTTTGCTTGCTGCAATGGCCAGAATAGAAAACAGATATGTATTTATTTATTTATTTCAAATTTGTTAACCAGGAAAGGCACCATGAGCAGAAGCTCATTTCCAGATGTTACCGGGGGAAGGAGTATAAAACAGAGGGTGACAAACATCAATTACATGGTAAATTACAGAGTAATGTTAGACAGCTTGTGAACAATGACAGAATACATTTAAATATGAAAACATAGAGTATTTACAGTATAAACAGTATAATACAGAGTATATATATATATATATTTTCACATATACAGTTTTTTTATAGCGAGTACTTTACAGTAGGAGACCAGCTATAATAGGAACCAACTGATGAGAGATATTTCTATACTTTGGATTGTGCAACCTTTGGAGAGGCTTTTAGCAAAAACTCGTTGGTATATTATATACCTAGTCCTACAACAAGCTCTATATTTTTCATCCCATGTTACACAATTGTTTTGAATTGTGTCTACAGAATTTTGTGCATGTGTTACTGCCCAACATTCAGTATGTGAACTCTTTCTATTTTCATGTCTAAAGATGTTAATTTACCATATGTTTCCATTATAAAATGAAACTATGAAATCATTGTAATGTGCATGTCTGAAATTATTAATGCATATTTATCAAATCTTTTGTTTTTAATATCTGAACGAAAGATTCCCAGGCACTGAAAGATCTGAGCTGGCAAGCAGACCCTGAGTGAGCCAGTGTGACAGAATGATTTACAACCCCTGGCACTTGAAACTCAGCCTATTACTTCACCCAGCAGAGGGCTTATGATAAGCCACTTGTATTGTTCCTTGTTTTCAGTCATGTTGTTTTACATTTTCTGCATGCAATTTGTGATCAAAGCAAAATCATGTCTCAGTACTGGTACATTTACTTTTCTCAACATTAACAACTAAAAACAATTATTGTCAATGAAATACTTATTTGTATAAGCATTTAAGCATTTTCATAGCATGGCAAGGATGATTGTTTTTCATTATTTATTGTTTATCAAAGTTATGGGTGTATCTTTAAGCTGTATACAGTTACTCACTGTAATCCTCCACCACTCTGAATTTGCCTTGAAAGTAACACTCTATTCCCAAATACACATTATTTGATATTTGGGTCCCCTTCCTGTACCCCAGTCCTTAATTTGGAGGGCCAGCAGTATAAATCCAATATATCACAGTCCAGTCACCCTCTCCCTAACCCACAGCAACATAATCTGTATCAGTCTATTATATGACTGATAAAGTACGAAGAGCACAAAAGTGGCAGGGGGTATGCGTGAACTATTGTAGTATGCATCATTAATGATGATCAGCAGCCTGACCAGTCAGTCTCCCTACTGTCATCAGCGATGCACACTGCTCCACCTTCTCTCTCCTACTGTAGTTCTACATACCTCTGACTCAAGCACTATCAGTCATGTGGGTTAGGGAGGAATGTCTACCACTGGCCCTACAAAATGTGGCTATGGGGTCAGGTTGGTTGCTCAGCTATTTGGGGGCACTGGAAGATGGTCTGGGAAGGGGGGCAACTTATGAAACAAGATCATCACCTGGCATAGTGCCAGCAGCTGGATTTTGTTTTAAATAAATCTATTTGAATGCAGAGGGGGTAGAGATCACCATGACCACCTGGAGAGAGAGAGAGAGAGAGAGAGAGAGAGAGAGAGAGAGAAATGGGATTATGTTTATTTTTTTTATTCTCCCAATATTTGTTGCCAAATCCCAAAAAGGTGTCCCACTGTTTTGTACTTGGACCTGAGTACTAAGAACCTGTGGGATTTGGGAATTAATATTTACGTGTATGTGCTCTATTAAATAAATAATCATACTTGGCACCATGGACACTCAATTTTTCATGATTCAGTATTAGAGGCCACAACAAAACTGTTCTATCCCTCCCTAGATGGCCAGGGTAGTCCTTTAGTCACCTTTCAATACCCGAGTCCTTTCATGCTCTCAATTTCCTCCTTCATTCTCTTATGCATTTTTTTTAAAACAATGCCAGCTCCTAAAAGGAATATGATGTGTGCCACCTATAAGAGGAGCAGTATGCAAAGCCTGGCTTCACTTTCTTTCTAAGGTGAAATCTCTATACCTACATGCAAAAAAATGTATATATTCCTGGTAGGTGCTTTTATAGTTATTTGTATTGTTTGTCTACAATTGGATAATGTGCTTTTGCCTATGCCATGCTCTATTGCCTGTAAGTATTGCATTTACCCTCCAGCAAGTCTGCAACATGTACCTGTACTGTGTATGTCCACAAAACTTTAATAAAGCTATTAACTGAAAAAAAACAATGCCAGTTCCGACATGTTTTCTGGAGTTAATGCCATCTTTTAAATGAAAATGATATTCAAAAATTGTAAAAACACATGCTGTGAGTTGGTTTTTTGTTTTGCTGATGGTCCCTGGCATTCTGTTCCTTGTGCCTGTGACTAGGTTTTTTGTTGTTTTTTTCCCCCCTGCATATTTTATGGCCCTTGGAGTAGCCATGTAGGCTTCTTTTTTGCCTTTGTTCTGTTGGAATTTTCCCAAAATGCCTCTGGTAATGATGTTAATTATACCTAACACTAGAACTAACAGCACATGATTATAGTTAACAACTAGTCACAACATCTAACTGTAACCATTGACTAAAAATACCTTGAACAGCTTAATCTGGTTCAATGTCAGTTGGCATCCATCTATGTCTCCCTCCCCTGGGATGAGGTCAAAAATAAAAAGAATTGTCTAGTCTTAATTTCCTGGTCAACAAAAACTAAAAAAAAAAAAACACTCATGAAAGTTGACTGCTTTAAAAAAAGTGTTTGCCCTCCTTTCCAAGCTGAAGTCAAATTTATCTAAGTGGCAACTGCTATTTTGGATGTGTGGCAATTTTCTTTGTAAAGTGCTGTCAGTGGGTAATAAAAATGTCAATGCACCTTTGAAGGTCTTAAGTCTAATTGACATCACTCCCAGAGGTATTATGGGATAATTCCAACAGATCAAAGGCAATAAAAGAAGCCTCCATGTATGCCCCGGTCATAAGACGGGCAGGAAAAAAAAATTGCTATAGACTCATGGGAGAGAATGCCAGGGACAAGCAGAGGGAAAATAATGCACAACTTGTGTTTCTATCATTTTTGCATGTAGTTTTCCTTTAAATCACATCCCCTTCATTAGTCTGATTTTCCCACTTTCCCCTCCTCAAATGCCAGTGTTAAGCATTTAGCCCCTCTCATCTATGATTCTTTCTTGAGGGGTAATAATCCAAAAATCCAGGCTAACCAAATCACCCACGTAACAAAGAGTACAAATACACCCATTTATAAATACAGTCAACTAACTGTATCACTGAATGGGGTGTGCAATCCTGAGAGGAGGTGGAATGGTCTGTGCCACTGAAGACACTATAATGATAGATTGTTTTGTCTAGTTCATCTGGAACTCCATCCCATCTCAGTAGTCTTTGCCAGTGACCCTTCCATTTCAGTGCTCTTTTCCAGCAGCCCAGTAATTAGCACACTCAAAAGCCATTTACAGTATAGTTTTGATACCATTCAGTGTTACTTTCACTCTAACCAACTAACACTGAATACAATAAAAACATGGGCCATGACATTCAGCTCCAAACCAAGCTGACTAAACTCACTTGCCCACAGCCTGAAGACCAATGATGGTTCACTTCTGGCACATGTCAAACCTATTAAATATCATGGATTTGAGTACAATTTTTTTATTAAAGGTCTGACATCATCATTGGTGTTTGAATGATCACATGATGCAGTGTTGGCATGAGCTACACATCAGCACTATCTGTCCAGGCACAGAAAAATAGTCAGCCACCAATCCATGGAAAAAGGTAACTGAAGTTGGGTAAAACTAATGTTATATCACATAATCATTCGAACCCTGTGTTATACCACATCAAAGTTTATTTGAGGCTCTGGGAACTTTGTACAGTAATTTATCATTTGCTTACTTGGCAGGACAGCAAGATGGCTGCATGCTGCCCCACTCTTCTCTGCTCCAGTAAGCTGTTTTACTTTTGATATATAGTTCCTTATTTTAAAATAATTCTTGTTCATTCATGTTACTTGGGGAAAAAGGGTATTGTTCCCTAAATGGATATATGTTCTGTAATGTTTATTTTGGGGTTTAATGTCCCAACTAAATGAATAAGCTACTTGGCATTTCTGAGCCACGGGAAAGATGACTGGATTTAAAACAATATGCAACAGCACTGAATGGATTATATAGATCTTTCTATTGTGTTTTGGATTCAGATGGTTTTTGAGCAGAAAGGAGGAGGACTGAAAGCATGGCAGCATTTAAAGTGCTGAGAGGCTTGTTTAGCCTTTATAAGGGTATGTTACTGTTATCAGGGGTCTGGGGTTACCAGTTTGTCTGATGTGGAAAATTCCAAAGTTACTATGTTTTGTGGAGTGATTTCTCTGTTTTGCCTCAACAGTTGTTAATTGCCAGAGCCAGAAAGGGGAAAGCTTCAGACTGTGGAAAAGTGTTCTGAAAGGCATAATGGACTCCCTGAGTAGGGAGACTGTGTAAATCCCCTGGAAAAGCTGGTAGTGACTTTACTGCTAGCAATGCAAATATGAGTGCTAACAGCCAGCGGTAGTGAGCACAGGGAAAGCTTATGGTTTGGCAAGAGGCAGCGTACTTTGTGGAGGGAATCCCAATTTATGAAAAGGGAGCCTAGTCTGCCACTCATACTTGACATCTTCCCTCATATATTTACTCCAGATGCTTATTCAGTGACATTAGAGGCTAACCAAGGGTTAATCCCTGAAGAGGTACAGTTCAATTTTATTTCTTAACTAGGTGACCAAACAATCAGCTTTTTTGTAAGCAAACTAAAGGGACTGGCTTCCTGAATGCCTCACTTTATTCGTTGTGCATACTTATGGATACTTGATTTCACGTATGGCTTCTCAATTCTTGTCCTTTTATTGAACTGCATACATTTCCATCAATTAACACTGATGATAAAGCCTCTCAGGATTATGGCTTTGGACATTGTGGCATATATTGATAATTGCAGTGGAAATTTGCCTAGCTGTTGCTCATTGAGGGCAATAGGACTCCCATTTATGGAACTAAATAATGGTTCGTTAAAATGTCCCAGAATGAATTGCTTGAGAAAGGTAGGATATTTTACTGACTGAACAGATGCTCCGATGCCAAGCTAAAAGATGCATCAGACTTTAATTATTTGTACTTGCTCACTATGGAATTAATGGAACTCCATCTGGGAGCACATTCTAAAACAAATGCTCCTGAATCATCTCCCCAATGAACAAAACTGTGCCAGATGGGGGGAAAAAAGACAAAACGTGTAATATCCAAAATTCTACTTGAGTCCTAGGAATCCATGTTAAATACCCATAAAGAATTAGTTTAGTTGCCATATTGGTCCGTGTAAGAACAGATGCAGAAGAAAATTGTTTGATATCTTTTATTGGACCAACATAGATGTTACAAAAAGAAAACAGTGCCTAAGCTTTTGGACCAATTGGGTTCTTCCTTGGAGACTTAACTTAAGTCTTTGAGGAAGGACCTGGTAGGTTTGAAAGCTTAGGCACTGTTTTCTTTTAGTAACATTTATGTTAGTCCAATAAAAGGTATCAAACCATTTGCTTCTGGATCTGTTAAATACCCAGTAATTTATCATGCTATATGCTGGTTTAGCGATAGAGGGAGACCATTTGGTTGGTGTTTTCTGGCTTTCATTTGTCTCTGCTTACAATTTGATGGACTCCTGAACATGAATGGAGCCCTTTAGCCCAATATATTAATTTATGTACCTGAGCCAATGAAACCTTGAATGCTCAAAAATGAATGAACTCCTGAGTGTAATAGAGCCACATTTCTGTTTAGCTGAAACTAGATACATAGATAGTGTCAGCAGATAAGGGCCTATGGCCCACCCAGTATGCCCATTTGAGCTTGTAAGTTCAGTTTATGTTTTCCTAGAAGTCTGTTGCCCCTTACTCCTGACCTCCAGAATTCCTTTATGTCTATCCCATGCATTCTTAAATCCCGTGATTGTTTCAGCCCCCACCACTTCCTCTGGCAGGGTGTTCCACTTGTCCACCACCCATTCTGTGAAGAAATTCTTCCTCAAGTTTCCTTTGAATCATCCTTCCTCCAACTTCATCCCATGCCCTCTAGTCCTGGAATATCTTTTTTGCTTAAAAATAGTGTATTCCTGCACCCTGTTCCTCCCTGATTTTTAATATTTTATGCCAAATGCTGTATGAATTGCTTGAAACATTTACGCCTCTATGCCTGCTTAATAACTTTAAATTTATCTGTTTCCTGTTCACTTTTAGTGTTCTGAATTATCATTTATTAACATACTTAAATTTACAGGACAAAAGGGTTTGTATTATTAATCCCTTAATAGGATCAGTTTAAACAATTTGATTATTGCATACAAGAGTAATCCACAATCATTTATTTAGTTTGCTGATATTAACTGAAATTATTAGCTGGCAACTTTGTCAACATTTTAATGTGTTACCTTTTAGCCCTGGAACAGGAGAAGTAAACCTTTTTAGGACAAGTTGTAATTTCTTTAATATTACATAGCCTTTAACTGCTCTATACTATTTTTTCTCATGTTTGCTATATTAGATAACCGAGTTCAGATTGTTATTCTGAGTAATAGGTATTTTGGTCATGTCACTTAAAGCCCTTGTATATGAGTATTATGGGGGGGGGGAGACAAGATCAATCTGAATTGATTATTTTTACTAATATTGTATAGCTCTCTGTGTTTAGGGCTACCTAGCCAATGGAAGGTTGGAATGGTTATGTGGCATAGAACTTTTTAGGTATTTTTATATATTGCCATAACTAGTGGATTGGTTTATATTTAAAAAAAAATACGGATATAATGGGTATTTAGAAGCATTTCAATATGGAAGTTCCTTTTGAAAATGTTTATGTTTGATTTTGTACATGTTTTTGTGCCAAACTGTAATGATCAGAATGGCTTAACAATAAACAAACAATTTGCTTACTTTATTCTACTTATTTTAGTGACAATAAGCCACAACCTTGACTGTTGCATAACATGTTAGCACTTTTTTTTAATTAATGACCTATAGCTAGCTTTGTTCGGGGGCCTGCGGACCATACACAAAACACCTGACCAAAGGATGTATAAACATGGCAGTGGTAAAGGTGTTAGGCTCATCACCACATTTTATTTGGCTGGTCTGTTCATGGAAAATGGCATGAAAGTGGCACTAAGAGCAGAAGCATATCACAAAATCCAAAAATGGTAGGTCTAAGACCTATACTCTGTTGCCACCAGTACCATCATCTGCAGATCAATCTCCTGGTGCCTGAGATTGCAACTGATCTATTGCCTTACTCATCTGTACATTATGTGTGATTCTATACATTATTGGACAGGGCTTGTCCAAAATGGCAAGTTCCCCCTTGGAAATATTTCTCCACCCATGCTGCTGTGGCAACCCCAACCTCATTTCTGACATGTTAGCCCAACCTCCTGTCAGATGATTAGTAAATAATAAAAAATGCATCCACTGGAAACCCAGCACTGGTGGTATGCTGATGCTCTGACTCCTGAGGACCCTCACAACAAAGGTGGCCATCAGGAGCCCATCTCTAGTGGCTATGTAGTGTCTCAATCACTACTGAAGATGGTGGCCAGCATAAACCCTCCCTTAACATCCATATTTGGCTGCCATCTGAATCACAACTGTAATTTTCTAAATGCATGCACACATAATTGAAAACCAGGATTTATCAAATACACATTGGATATTAGTAGTTAATAAACTGCAGCTGTGATTTAAATGGCAGATGGCTGCAGAGGTGAGTGGACAGTTTGCGACACCTGCTATCTATGGGTGGAGGAGTAGTTAGCCTGGAAAGGGTGAGGATGAGGGTTACCACTGAATGCAAGGGACTGTTTGCCTTGGACAAAGTGAGAATGGAGCATACCACTGGATTCCAGGGGCAGATTATCTTGGAGCAGGGTGAGCATAGGTGGTATCACTATACACCAAGGCAGATTGGGTTGGGAAAGAGTGAAGGTGTACTACTGGATACCAGAGATTGCTTAGTCATGGGAAGAAGGATTGCATCACCTGATGTCAACAACTGCTTGGCTTTGGGCAGGGTGAGAGAGGGCAGTGTCACTGGATGTCAGATATATTTTAGTTTGGATGAATACCATTATTTATTTATTTATTGAAATGTATTGGCCTGGTAGGCCCCCTGAGACATGTTTCCCATTATCAGCAGTGACTCAGAATTAATTACAAACAGTAACAGAAAAAAACATATACAGGGTCAAATACACAGGGCACAGATCAGTAAGTGTAGATAGCATTACTGCACAAATCAAAATATAAGAACAAGTCCAGGGTTAATTACACCTTAAATTACATTGCACAGCATAACATCAGGGACTTTTTGACTTGAGGCAGGGTGTTGGACAGAGGGTCACGGGATATCAGTAACTACTTGGAATGAGGCCAGAGTAAGAAAAGGGTACTACTTGATGTCATGGAATGATTGGCATTGGATAAGTAAAGGTAGTGAGTGCCAGTGGACACCAGAGACTGCTTGTCACCATAAGTAATGACATTGCCAGCTCAAGGCTATCTTTCTCATTACAAATTTATGTGTATTTGTTATTTCACCAATAAGACACAACAGCGTGTGTGTTGTGCTTGGATAATGGCATGACTCAAGTCGGTTGAAGGATGATGCCAAAGACATTGTGCTTCCACCACCTAAGAAGTGCCGATATCCTCATACAACACACACCCTGGAGTGCCTTGTTGTGATTATGAAATGGGCCCATTAGCAAAATGAAATAAAATATTTTAAAAAGAAGTTTTATTTATAGTAAAATGTGTTAATAATAAAAGAGAAAAACAAATGTAATATCAAATAGAAAAAGTAGTCATTTTGACTGTTAAAGTAGTTTGAGCTTTGTCAGTAGGTGGCACCTATGCTGCAAGTTTTCTGTCTGTACTGATTAAGGGCATTGTTTGAATGTGTGATGGCACAGCTCTGTCAGCTTCAGCATAGCAGCATGGAATAAGTGGTTGGCTGAAGTTTTGCAAGTGTGGGATTTGGGCTACAATCTCACTGGAGCCATGGTTGCATTGAGCTCCATGGTTGCAGCTCAGTGGATAGAGTGTGGTATGGACTTGGAGGTAATGTGCCTCTCAGTGAAGAGCTCTTTCACCCAAAACAAACTGTGCGAGTGGCAGCCTATGGAACCAGAGAGTTATGCTTGTGATGCTCTGCCATCTGCATATGGTCATTGTATGATATTTGTAATATAAATAAATAGTCTGTGATTGTCTGCTGGCTCCGAAGTCAGCCCTTGCTTCAGTGAGTGATGTTTGACCACAAAAGGTTTCAGTGTAGCTAAAACTGCAGGATGTGAGAAAAGACCAGAGGAAACCGAATTAACTCCCTTCCTTTCAGAGTGATAGTTTATGACCTTTTATAACCTGCTCATGCTTTTGAAGTGGAAACTAAATATTACTTTTATGACCTAGCAGAAAGGAAAGTCACTTGGCTGATCCTGTATATTTTTTATAACCTAACTGAGAATTAGTGACAGAGTGTGGGATTGTTAAGTTCAAAGAGAAATGTTTGATCAAAAACTGTCATATTTGGGAAATGGCTTTTTTCTGATGTTCACATTAATTAAAATACCTCATTGTAGAAAATTATGCTAGAATTAACTCTAAGGGAGGATCTAGCTGACCTCACCAAAAGGGGGTGGGGAGAGGGAGGTTGAAATGAAACATGTATCTGGGAAATGTGTGTCATATCATTCAGGACTCAGAGATGTTTAACTCTCTGGATTTGAAAGCACTTGAGGGGTAACAACCAGATAGGAACAACTTAAGTATTGTGGCAGGAGTTTGTGTTCTGTAATTTCCCATGTTTTTTATGTAAGCCAATAATATAAGTTGCTCTGTATTTTATTTCTTCTGTTTTACAATTTTTAGCAAACTACATTTTCTTTAATACTGCCCGTGTTTCTCCTCAGTTCTTTTGCATGTGATGCTGAATCTGTGTTTAAGTCTGACAGCTATTAAGGGCTTGCATGGTGTTTCTCAGCTTGTAAAAGGTAAGAATATACCTAGGTCTCATATAGAGTTGTAAGGGTTCATTTTGGATACCTGGCTGGGTGCCCCTGGGTGAAAGATTATATTGCATTCCCCAAAGAGAACATTATCTGAGCCTGTCAATAGGGTATGCTAGCATAAGGTTCACAGTTTGAATCCCTCCAGAACTCGAGGCCAATAGGTGATTCAGACCCAAAACAGACAGGAGGGTTACCCTGTCTGTCACCTATTTACACTATTACAGTCTGACGTTGGCACTGTGGGAGCACAGGGCCTGACCTGTGGAGGGCATTTGTGACAGATCTGGTTTTCAGTGGTGTGATTTAAAGCATTTGGTAACACAAACTTTAACAGTTTAGTATTTCAGATTAATATGGTGCAGCTCACATGCAAAATAAGACAGCGATTTTTAAAAAGTAAACAGAATTATATCATTGTGCTTACAGTCAACATTTTTATCTGTTTTATTTTTTTCTGGGTGCAAGTTAGAGTAGCTGTAGTTAGGGAAGAAGATGGCTTCCAACTACAGTGAGCACACTGCAGACTACCTGAGGCAGTTGTGCAAGGAGAGAGGAGTCCTGCATGAGGGGAAAGCCAACAAGCAGAACCTCATGGAGGCTCTGATGGCAGCAGATGCCCAGAACCTTAAGTCATAGTCTGTGACTGAAAAGGGCAAACCTTGGGTGAGGAGGGGCCAGTGCAGTGTCCAGATCTGGTGAGGAGGACAGCAGGGTCAGTGCAAGCCAAGGGCCACAGCAGCAGGGGAAGGTCATCAACATTCTGGAGCCAGAAGGTCTCAAGCTGCAGATGGAGTTGTGAAGAATGGAGCTGGAGTTCCAGAGAGAAGAGAGGCAAGAGTAGCAAGAGGCAGAGGAGAAGAGGGAGCAGCTTAAGTAGGAGGCTGTATAGTGCAGTGGTTTAAGGCTCTGAGCTGCAAATTTGGTGACATCCAGCAGACCAGACCTCAGTTTGAATCCCACAGCTTCCACTTCCATGCTGTGTGACCCTGAGAAAGTCACTTAACTTCCCTGTGCTCCCAGGTCACACCTGTAAAAGAGCTTTCAGCTTAGTGTGCTACTCCTGGTTAAACAACTAAATTAAGTGAGAGGCGAGCAAGAACAGCAAGAAGCTGAGCGAGAACAGTGAGAGGCTGAATGACAGCAGTGAGAAGCTGACCATGAACAGCCTGAGCACAAGAGGCAATATGAACTGGAGAAGCTACGACTCCAAACACCAGCACCAGAGCTGGTAAGTGGCTTGGGTTTAACTGGAACTACAGGACTAGGGTACAAATTAAATTTTAAATTGATAAGCAAATTTAAAGAGGGGGAAGATATGGATGCCTTTTTAAATTCCTTTGAAAAAGTTTGCATTCAGGCAAATATTCCTAGAGGGTACTGGAGCTTCCAGCTATCCTTGCTACTTACTGAGAAAGCTCAAGAGGCATTGGGTCAAATGGTCAATGAAAACAATGATTATAGTAAAATGAAAACTGCACTTTTAAAGAAATATGTGCTAACAGCAGAGGCATACAGAGTTAAATTCTGTAAGCTCAGGAGAAGCCCTGACATGAGCTACAAGGAGCTAGCCATGAAACAACATCAGTTTTTAAAACATTGGTGGGAAGGAATTGAAGCAAACTCTGTAGATAAAATTGAAAATGCTGTACTGTTAGAACAGTTTTTTGGGGAATGCCCAGTAGAGCTGAAAACCTGGCTGGAGGACCGAGATCCAAAAACAGTGCAAGAGGCTGCTGAACTCTCAGACCACTATGCCAAGAGCAGACCTGCTCTGAGAGCAAATGGGGTTGGCGTGGCAGTGCAGAAAGGGAAAAGCGTGCCTTCGGGACAGCTAAAACCCTCACTGCCTCCACTGAAACCAAGTAGCCCCAGGTTTCAAAGAAAAGATTTACCTGAGAAAATAAATGAATGTTGGGTTTGCAAAGAGACTGGGCATATTGCCAGACAGTGTCCCAAAAGGACAAGCAGTACACAGAGTGGTGCTCGAAAAGAAGTGGGTTATTTTTGTGTCCCTGAAAGCATGCCAGTCAACATGAGGGAACACATGCACCAAGTCACTGTGAATGGTGTATAGACACACGGGTTAAGAGACATGGAAGCATCCCTAAGTTTGGTAAAAGGGGATCTGGTAGAGCCTGGTCAGTTTATATCCAATTAATTTGTGACTGTATGGGGATTCACTGGGGAGGAGAAAACCTTGCCACTTGTTAGTGTCTTCCTAGACTGGAGTTAGATGGGGGGACTGTACAAAAGGTTGCCATAGTGAAAACTTTAGCTGTTGATGTAATCATTGGCAACAATCTCAAACAGGGAATGGTATGTGCAGTTACCCACAGCCAAGCAGCAAAGAAAAATGGTGGTTCCAAGGACCCCATAGAAGCCACTGTGGAAACCACTGGAAGGCTGGTTCCCCAGCCTGGGTCTCCTGATATGGAGACTAATGAAAGGGGGGTAGAAATTTCCCCACAGCAGTTAACCAAACAGCTACGGAGGGTTACTTCAAGGAAGGAGGGGTGACCCATTGTCAGAGAGTTATGGGATGGCAGTGATCCTGAGTGCCCTGACGCAAGTGCTAGGGACCCTAGTTTAGACACTGAAGGGGACCTGTCTCATGCCTTGGGAATGTGTAAGGAGTTTGCAGCTGCTCAGAAAAGTGACCCTAGTCTAGAGAAGCTGAGGGTTTGGACAGACTTTGACAGAGCACAGGGAGGTGATGGGAAACACAAAGTTCATTGGGACAATGGACTGATGTATACTCAGGATGCTAAGTCAGAGGGAGGGGTGATAGGCAGGCAGCTTGTCATTCCTCAGGGGTACCATGAGCAGTTACTCAAAATTGCACATGATATTCCCATGTCTGGTCATCTGGGAATCATGCGCACTATGGAGTGATTGGTCCAGAATTCCTATTAGCCCAACTTCACCCAGCAGGTGAAGGAGTATTGCAGATCTTGTCACCTATGCCAAGAAATAGGGAAGGCAGGTAGGAAAACCCAAGCCACCCTAATTTCATTGCCCATCATGGATCAGCCATTCCAGAGGGTGGGAATGGATATCGTGGGGCCTTTAAATACCCCAGCTCCTCCAGGAAGAGGTTCATCCTGACTGTGGTGGATTATGGCACCCAGTACCCAGAGACAGTTGCCCTATCCTCACTGAGGACAGATAAAGTGGCAGATGCCTTGCTAGGAATTTTCTCCTGTGTTGGGTTTCCACAGGAAGTTATCACCAATCGATGGGGTTCCTTCACGTCTGACCTGATGAAATGTTTGTGGGAGAAGTGTGGGGTGGTGCAGAGATGCACAACACCTTATCACCCACAAGCCGATGGGCTTGTGGAAAGATTTAATGTTACCCTTAAGTCAATGCTCCAAGTGTTTGCTGAACAGCATGGGAGGGACTGGGAGAACTAACTTCCCCACATGTTGGTTACATACAGGGAAGTGCCCCAAGAGTCAACAGGGTTCTCCCCCTTCAAACTCTTATACGGATGCAGGGTACATGGGCCCCTAGGGTTGATCCAGGAGGACTGGGAAGGCAAGCACACCACCCAGGGAACTCCCATAGTGGAATATTTCCTTAGGTTTAGGAAAAGGCTGAATGAGCTTATGGGAACAGCCCAGAGCAGCCTGGCAGCTGCCCAAGAAAAACAGAAGGTGTGGTACAACCTCAAAGCCAGAGCTCACTCATACATGGTGGATCAGAAAGTCATGGTCTTAATCCCGATCCAGAAAGACAAGCTGAAGTCTGAGTGGGCAGGACCATACAAAGTAGTCAGAAAGGTAAATGACGTAAACTATATTATTGAGTTACCTGACAGAAGACATACACAAAGAATGTACCATGTCAACATGATGAAGCCATATGCTAATAGGGCTGACATGGTGTTTGCAGTGTGTAGTCTTGGGAAGGGGAGTGGATGGATGAAGGAGACCCCCTTCTGGACTTTCTGGAAGAAAGCAAGCTGGAGTCCTCTGTGGAGGCAAATAAAATGTCTCCCCAGTTGACCCCAGACCAGATCCAGGAAGTAAGGGATATTTTAGCAGACTTTGTCCCTCTATTTAGCGCCAAGCCTGGACTAACCCCCTTAGCAATGCACAATGTGAAGACAGGGACACAGACACTCATACAGTGGACAGCATATTGGGTGTCAGAGGCTGTCCAAAAGGATATTAGGAGGGAGGTGGAAGAAATGTTGGATTTAGGAGTAATTCAGAAATCCTACATCCCCTGGGCCTCACCTGTAATCCTTGTGTGCAAGCCAGATGGCTCTACTCATTTTTGTGTGGACTATCATGGACTCAGTGCAGTCACAAAGTCAGATGCCCACCCAATGCCATGGACAGATGAACTCCTGGACAAGTTGGGAGGTGCGACATACCTTACAACTGTTGACCTGACAAAGGGGTATTGGCAGGTAGAGATAACTGCCAGAGCTAGGGAGAGGTCAGCCTTCATCACTCCGATAGGGTTATTTGAATTTTAAGTAATGCCTTTCAGAAGAAGAACGCCTCAGCCACTTTCCAAAGGCTGGTGAACCAGGTGTTAAATGGTGCTGAGGAGTGCACTGTGGCATACCTGGATGACATTGTCATCTTTAATGCAGGCTGGGAGGAACACCTATCCCACCTTAGGGAAATGTTAGGAAGGATACAGAGGGCTGGGCTCACTGTCAAAGCTGAGAAGTGCCAGGTGGCCATGGCTGAAGTGGCGTACCTCGGGCATGTTGTAGGCTGGGGACATCTCTGTCCTAACCAAATGAAAATAGAGGCAATCAAGGCATGGCCCAGACCAGAAATGCAAAAGCAGGTCAGAAGTTTTCTGGATACAGCAGGGTATTATAGGAAATTTGTACCAAATTACAGTGCCCTGGCTGCTCCCCTATCTGGCCTGTTAAAGAAAAGGATGCCAAGGAAAATTATCTGGGAACCAGCCTGTGAAAAAGCCTTTACCAGACTGAAGGAGGCACTGTGCAGTGCTCCTGTATTGGCAAGGAGAGACTACAACAGACCCTTTGTAGTCCAGACTGATGCCTCAGATGTGGGTATTAGGGCAGTGCTGAGTCAGACATCCAACCAAGAGAAAGATCACCCCATAGTGTACCTGAATAAAAAGTTACTTCCCAGGGAGCAGGCTTACTCTACTGTGGAAAAAGAGTGTCTTGCCATGGTGTTGGCCATAAAGAAGTTGGAGCCATACTTATATGGGCATCATTTTGAGGTACAAACTGACCACAACCCCCTGGTTTGGCTGGCACAAATGGGTAAAACGAATGGTAGACTACTAAGATGGAGTTTTGCCTTGCAAGGGTATGACATGACTGTCTCACACAGGGCAGGGGCAGCCAATGAAAATGCCGATGGCTTGTCATGTCAATATGAGAAATTAACCGACTTAGGGAGCTCATCCCATGCAGGGAACAGAGCCCCCAAATTCAGTATAGGTGGAGAGGATTGTGATGCTCTGCCATCTGCGTATGGTTATTGTATATTTGTAATATAAATAAATGGTCTATGATTGTCTGCTGGCACCCTAGTCAGGCCTTGCTTCAGTGAGTGACCTCTGACCCCAAAAGGTTTCAGCATAGCTAAAGCTGCAGGATGTGAGAAAAGACCAGAGGAAACCTAATTAACTGCCTTCCTTCAAGAGGGATAGTTTATGACCTTTTATAACCTGCTCAGGCTTTTGAAGTGGAAACTAAATATGAATGTTATGACCTAGCAGGAAGGAAAGTCACTTTGCTGATCCTGTATGTTTTTTATCACCTAGTTGAGAATTAGTTACAGAGTGTGGGATTGTTAAGTTCAAAGAGAAATGTCTGATCAAAGACTGTCATATTTGGGAAATGGCTTTTTCTGATGTTCACATTAATTAAAATACCTCCTTGTAAAAAATTATGTTAGAATTAACTCTAAGGGAGGATCTAGCTGACCTCACCAAAAGGGGTTGGGGAGAGGGAGGTTGAAATGAAACATGCATCTAGGAAATGTGTGTCATATTATTCGGGACACTGAGAGATTTTTAACTCTCTGGATTTGAAAGCATTTGAAGGGTAACAACCAGATAGGAAAAACTTAAGTATTGTGGTAGGAGTTCGTGTTCTGTAACTTCCCATTTTTTTTCTTTTGAGAGTATAAGCCAATAATATAAGTTGTTCTGTATTTTATTCCTTCTGTTTTACAATTTTTAGTAAACTACATTTTCTTTAATGCTGCCTGTGTTTTTCCTCAGTTCTTTTGCACGTGATGCTGAATCTGTGTTTAAGTCTGACAGCTATTAAGGGCTTGCATGGTGTTACTAAGCTTGTAAAAGGTAAGAATACACCTAGGTCTCATATACAGTTGTAAGGGTTCATTTTGTATACCTGGCTGGGTGCCCTTGGGTGAAAGATTATATTGCATTTCTCCAAAGAGAATATTGTCTGAGTCTGTTAGTTTGGTATGCTAGCATAAGGTTCACAGTTTTAATCCCTTCAGAACTTGAGGCTAATAGGTGATTCCAACCCAAAACAGACAGGAGTATTACCCTGTCTGTCACCTGTTCACACTATTGCACTCTGAGGTTGGCACTGTGGGAGCAGAGGGCCTGACCTGCGGAAGGCATTTGTGACAATGCTAAGTAAAAGAAAACAAATATAAGAAGCTTTGTGAAGAAGGTAGCTGATGTCCTACATGAAGTGTAAATAAGAAGCCAGTTACTGGCTTGTATGGATATAGGTGGGCAAGTAGGGGGGTGGGCAGCTATAAACTTTATCACTGATATGCAGTGTTTGGGGGTTGGGCTGGAGCCAAGGCTTGTGAGGACTCAATGTCAGCAGTGAGGGAGTGTGAGGAGCCAGTCAGCTATATTTTTGAAAGTGGCAGGTTAATTGTGCTGTGAGTGTTGCAGTCTGTGGCATGGGGCATTTTACAATACAGGAACAGAATCAAGGCCATTTGATACCTCTCAGTCTGTACAGTTTATGGTGAGGGAGTACAAGCTGGCAGTCAGTGGCATAGGTGGTTTTTATTTAATGATCCAAGGCTGATTTAATGGTCACACACACAGCAGAGGGATTTTGTTCTTTTTTAATGTAAAGGGTCCTTAGCCAAAAAATGGGAGATTGTAAGAGAGAGATGATTTATATTTAAGTCTGTACAGTTACTGCTGTGATGCCAGGGCAGTCAGGCTGCAGATGTCACAGGGTAGTGATTTTTTAAGTCAAGACAACAGACTGGATCTTCTCCCAGTGCTGCTGCACTGCGATATCATTATGGGTTCTGAGGTCTTTGTCAATCAGCTTTTTAAACTTTTTCTGTGCATGTCATAATAAATATCCTATCCTATAGGAATTTAATTGCAAAAAACTACATTTAGGCATAAATTAGGGTTAAAGTTAGGGTAATGCCAATACATCTTCATGCAGTGAGGAACATTGCACCATTTCAAGTGCATATCCCTCAGTTTCTTTTATAATAACATGCTGCAAAGGAGAGGGTTTTATATTTGACTGACAAGGCCATGGGACCAGATGAGATACATCCAAGAATCCTGAAGGAGCTGGGGAAGGAACTGGTGGTCCCACTAGCAAAACTATCTACCAGCTCCTTGGCAAGCAGAGTGGTACCCAGAGACTGGAAAAGTGCAACAGCGGTCCCACTCCACAATCAGGCAGCAAGGAAGAGGCAGAAAGCTACCAACCAGTAAATCTCACATCTATAGTTGGAAAACTGATGGAGCATTGCTCAAACAGAGGATAATAGCATTTCTCAAAGCCAGAGGGCAGCTGGACCCCAAACAGGTTGGTTTCATGATGAGCAGGTCTTGCCAAATCAATCTGGCTGAATTCTTTGACTGGGTTACCAGGGAGGTGGATGGGGTGGGGCAGTGGACGTAGTCTACCTGGACTTTAGCAAGGCCTTTGACTCGGTTCACATAGAAGGCTTTTAAACCATTAGACCATGTAGGACAGGCAGTGGTTAATTGGACAAAAAACTGGCTACAAGGTAGAACTCAGAGGGGTCAGGTAAATGAGCTGTGTCACCAGAAGGAAGGGTGATCAGCGGAGTGCCCCAGGGCTCTATTCTGGGGCCACTGCTCTTCAACATTTTCATAGCTGACATTGCAGAAGGTCTAGAAGGGAAGGTGTGTCTGTTTTCTGATGACACTAAGATATGACGCAGGGTGGACTCCACAGACGGAGTGGGAAAGATGGAATTGGACCTAAGGAAGCTTGAAGAGTGGCCTATAGCATGGCATTTGAGATTCAATGCCAAAAAGTGCAAAGTCATGCACATAGGTAGAGGTAATCCAGAGAAAACGTATTTCCTGGGAGGGGAAAAGCTAGCTGCCTCAAACCAGGAGCGTGACTGTGGAATGATGATCTCGGATGACTTAAAAGTAGGAAAACAGTGTGAGAAGGCAGCACTTAGGGCCAATGGAATTCTGGGATGCATTGGGAGAGGACTCACAAGTAGTAAAAAGGAGGTGGTCCTGCCACTCTACAGAGCACTGGTCAGGTCAGGCCACACCTGGAGTATTGCATCCAGTTTTGGAGGCCCCACCTCAAAAAGGACATCAACAGATTGGAGACAGTACAGAGAAGAGCAACAAAAATGGTGCAGGGATTGCATGGCATGTCTTACAAGGAAAGACTGCATATTAAACATGTATTCATTAGAGCAGAGAAGGAAGGGGGAGACATGATCAAATCCTTCAGATACATAAAATGAGTAAATAAGGTGCAAGCACAGGAACTTTTTCACTTCAAAGAAGACAGTAGAACTAGGGGGCATGATCTAAGGCTAAAATGAGGAAAGTTCGCCACCAATGTCAGGAAGTTCTTCACAGAGAGGGTGCTACATGCATGAAATAGCCTGCCCCTAGGTGTGGTGGGGGCCAAGACGGTGGGTGAATTCAAAAATGCATGGGATAGGCACAGGGGAGCCCTCACACAAAATAGGCAGTAGGGGACTGGAGTAAATTAGGAAAGATTACTACAGGGCAGACTAGACGGACCAAAAATTCTCCTTCTGCCATCACTTTCTATGTTTCTCTGTTTCTATGTAACTTGCAGTGGAGTGTTCTGCTCACCATGCCACCCCAGATAAACCATGGTTTTCAGAGAAGATACAGAGAAGGAATAGAAGGCATTTCAGATTAGCATTTCCCCTGAAGTGTTGGAGGCTTGGGGACTCTGTAAAAAAGATGGTGTTGGGATGGGGGGGCTGGCAGAAAGATTAGGATTTTAACTGAGTTCAGGCAAGGAGAACAAAGTGGGTCATTAGGGGTTTAGTGGACAGGATGTTCAGTTGTAGGAGGTGAAGGGTTAGAAATAAATAAAAAAAAAGATCTGAGCCTTTTTCGAGCCAAACCTCCATGGTATGAGTCCAGCTTGATTCCTCATGAGTTAATCAAATCCACTGAGACTTACTTTAACCAGTGCAAGTTCTATCCACCTCTAAGGTTCACAATTGCCACACACTAACATAACATAGAGAATATTGTATGAGCAATCTCCCACAACAAGTCTGCTTTTCAGTCAAGAAGTTTCCATGTTAACAGGAGACCTTGAGAGTGCTGCTTGAGAGGTCTCGCTACCATGGAAACCTCGAGATTAAAAAACAACCTTGTTGCGTATGATTGCTCATACACTGTCTTTTAAAGTGTGTGGGCAACCACAAATTGAAGTCTGTGTCCTTACTTCTGCATTTCTTTTCAGCACCGATCTCTTCTGTGGCTAGTCTCACCACCGCAGCCATTTCAGGAAGAGCAGAGGTTACTCGAACACGTATGCAAGATACATTTAAAGTTGTGCTGCAGTAGCTATGTATCTAGTGCAGCACAATAAACACAATGACATAGTTACTGCAGCACAACAATGTTGTTTTAGGTATAGATTTCTATCTAGAACAATGTTGTAGCATACACTGTAGCATTTGTCTATAACTGACAGGGGAGTTTAAAAAAATGGGCATGGTGTTATGATATTCAATGCTATGTGAATATACAATGGACCTAACTTACCATGAAGGACCTTGATGAAAGTGTGTTGTATTTGTCTGCTCAGCAGCAAGTCTGAGTTATACCGTTTCCCTCCAAAAATAGAATAAAAAAAGTTTTAACAGTTTAAACATCAGTGAGATAAACCAGACCATACTATTTTCTTTTTAAAGCAACAGATGATAGCCACGAAAAGTATGGCATTTTCAAATACAGTAGAGGAGAGTCTAGGATGCCTTATTAAATCATGCTGCTGTACTGCAAGCAAATAATAACTACAGTAAAATAATTGTTTTACCTTAGTTATTGTTTGAAGAGTTAAAGAGAAGATGACTCCTGCTCACCCCATAGACTCTAAGCCAGTCATGATGCAAGCTCATTTTAGATGTCTGTCATGATTGGTCTAGCGTCAGCAGGAGTGCTCCAGATCATTGTTTCTTTGACTCCCATAATTAAGGTAAAAATAAACTATTTGACAATAGTTATTTTTAGTCCTACAGCAGCGGGATTCTGTAAAAGAGACGAGATGCTTCACTACTGAATCTAAAAACATCATGTAAGCAATAACCCATGACAGGGTGTGTGTTTATAGGCATTTTATGCACGCCTGGGGTGCGTTGTGCGGTATGAGGCCACATGCTGAGTTTCCTCACAGGCCCCCAGGCATGCATTAAATGCCTATAAACGCACACGCTGGAATGGGTTATTGCACTTATAATATGGGTGATCAGAAAGTTATGAAAGTGCCACAGAATTCTTTTGTTCCTGTGTAAAGACAGAAAAATGAGGTGTGTCCTGCCACCTGACAAAGTAGTCCCTCTGAAGACAGCATGGTTCCTGTGTGGAAAGAACTACAACAGATTGCTCTGATGTGCTGACCTGTTCATAAACTATGTATTGCATGGTGATGGTGTGCTCCTCCACCATGAGGAACATCAAGTTGTGTGCCTTTGGCGGGAGACATACTGACCTGTCCCAATTCTGCTTTCCTTTTCTGAGACAGAAGCTACAGGAAATATATCAGCAATGTGCTGCCCTCCTGCATCTGAGTACTACAACACTGTCCCTGTTCCTCTCTGTGGTGCTGCATGCTGTTGCTTTGTCCACAATTCCCCCTCCCCCCAAAAAAAGTTGCAGCTGTCATTTGATAATTTGAAGCTTAGCAATACTGGATAGCGACACACACATCTCATATTGCAGCTCTGCCCCCTTCCGGGACACCCAAGAATGGATTTGACAGCTGAAGGATCCTGTCCAGTTTTCCAGAGGGTGAGCAACAACACTCTGCTTTTCTGTGTCACTGTACAACACGGGGATGGGAAGGGAGACACGAGCCACTAAGCGGCACAGTGCGGACACATGATGGGAAACCCCTGGCTGTATGGTGCATGGAGGTCCACATGGTGCACAGAGGTCTGCAGGGTGGGTGGGAAGACAGTACAAGTGTGTAACATGGGGAATGGAAGGGACACATGAGCCACTAACTGCCACAGTGCAGATGTATGGTCGGAAACCTCTGGTAGGATTACAGTGGCCATATGGTGCATGGGTCCATGGGGTGGGTGGAGAGACAGTTCAAAAGCGTAACACGGGGAGAGGAATGAACACAGGAGCCAGTAACTGCCACAGTTGGGACACATGGTGGGAAACCTCTGGTACGATTACATTGGCTATAGAGTGGGTGGGTGGAGAGAGTGTACAAGAACTGTCACACTTTGCAGACAGAGAGACACACACACTGAGTGGTACACCGTGCTACAGCACCACCGATCGGACAAGAACACATACAAGTCCTGATATTAAGAAACAGTGTATGGCGGTTGACATGGACCACCCTCTCTTTCTCTCTTCAGCTGACTAGTCTGCTTGCCATGTTTCTCTCTCCTACTCAAGATGGGGTCATACTGTCAATCATGGTGAGAGAGAGAGAGAGAGAGACAGAGACAGAGAACAAATCTTCTAGCTCACAAACAGTGGGACAGTGCTGAGCCAGAGAGACAGAGAGAGAGAGAGAGAGAGAGAGAACACACACAGACTGCCCGAATTCTGCAATTGCACTGTGTGATGTTACTTCTTGGGTTGGTTGGGGGACCACAGCTACAGATGGATGGGCATATCCATGACAGACACAAGTCCAGATATTAAGAAACAGTGTACCGCTGTTGACATGGACCACTCTCTCTCTCTCTCTCTCTCTCTCTCTCTCTCTCTCTCTCTCATGCTGGATGGAGTCATACTGTCACTCATGGTGAGAGAGAGAGAGAGAGAGAGCAAATCATCTAGCTCACAAACTGCTGTAAGTTGTTCAACTTGTCCCGGGTACAGGGGGGGGGGCAACAAAGAGTAGGCCCAGAACAGAAATGGTGCACAGGCAGTGGTAGCTGTGTAATGCTCTATATGTGAGCAGCAATCATTGCGGGGAAGGGAAACAGAGCTCAGGCACTGGGAAGCTGTGCATTGATCATGATGCCTGTACTAGAGGGAGCTGGGGGACAGTGCTGAGCCAGAGAGTTAGAGAGAGACACACACAGACTGCCCAAATTCTGCAGTTGCACTGTGCAATGATGCTTCTGGGGTTGGTTGGGGGGAACCACAGCTGCAGAAGGATGGGCATATCCATGAAAGACACAAATCCCGATATTAAGAAACAGTGTACCACTGTCAGCATGGACCTTGCTCTCTCTCTCTCTCTCTCTCTCTCTCTTCCTCTCTCTTTCTTTCTGCAGTGGGATACTCTGCTCTGCTTGCCCTGTCTCTCTCTCTCTCATACAGGATGGGGTCATACTGGCACTCATGGTGACAGAGAGAAAGAAAGTGAGCAAATCTTCTAGCTGGCAAACTACTGTGAGTTGTCCAACTTATCCTGGGCACGGGGAGGGGGGGGGGATGCCGACAAAGAGTTGGCCAGGAAAGAGAACTTTGCACAGGCAGTGGCAGTTGTGTAGTGCTCTATATGTGATCAGTGCTCATCGCAGGGAAGGGAAACAGAGCTCAGGCACTGGGAGCTGAGCAGTGATCATGATGCCTGTACTGGAGGGAGTTGGGGGACAGCGCTGAGCCAGAGAGAGAGAGAGAGAGGGATGCACAGACTGCCCGAATTCTGCAGTTGCACTGTGAGATGATGCCTCTGGGGTTGGTTGGAGGGGGATCACAGCTGCAGAAGGATGGGCATATGCATGACAGACAACATTTGCGGATCACACGTACTTTTGCTGGATATTGTGTTGCTACTGCTGGATGCATGCTGATGCCACAACAGCACTTTTAAGAACTGACTGAACACTGCCCAATACCCCTGGTATCTGTGCTACATGTCACTCTCGCTTAGGCAGTATTCAACATGGTTGCCTTTCAGACTATAATTCCCCAGTAAATAACTAGTGCCACACTGCCCTGGAATACTGCTTCAGGGAGCATCACCCTGAACAGGCATGTAATGCATGGTCAGCTGATGCTGTTTTACCAACTGGAATGCTTCCTGCTCTTTTCCCATGTTATAATTTTGTTTATTCACTGCAAACATGAACTGTTTAGAGAACATATATTTATAAAATATAAAATCTATAGAACAGTAAATAACATGGTGCCTCACAAGATTACCAGTGTTCAACAGTATTTGTAGAGTTGTTCTTTTTTGTGATGAGAACAACCCCCACTGCAACCTATATACCAGTTTTGGACTCCTCTCACCTTCCGAACATCCCTAGTACACAAATGTATGCAAGGACTCCATCTTGAATACCTGTACAGCTAACAACAAGAACAAAGCAGCACTGTCACTTAAGGTCCAACTCTGGAAACCTCTTTCATTCTCTCAGAGAATGCAAATTAGTTGACTCTAAAGCCTTCAGTATTGACGTTTCTGCCAATTAGAACTCACTGTCAACTACTCTAAAACAAATTTGTAACTTATGTGCCTTCAAGAGAGCACTTCAAGAGTACCTCCTTAACCAGTTCATATGGTAACATAGCTAACTGATCTGGCAAACACCTGATCACTACCACCTCATTACTCTCTTCTTACTTTTAACCATTGGTATACTGTATTATACTCTCTTGTTTCTGTTAATTAACTGGTTACCTCCTACCTTTCTATCCCTTTGTTACATCCTATTTGATCTAGCTTGTAAATGCGTATGGTATACACAGATGATTTGTTTTATACTTGTGTTTTCTTCGTTCAAGTTATTTGCATTTTACATTTTTAATTACCAAAATCTGTCACTGCTTATTACTGCTGACCCCATATTATGCACAGAAAACATCATGGGCTTGATTTTAAAAGCCCAACATTTGGTGCAAGGTGCCTGCACGAAAAGAATTTGTTGCAAGTGGCACCATGCAGCAAAGTTTTCGGGAATCCTGATGTTTGAACACAGGCTCCATCGAAATCGGGACGCCTTGCCACTGTGCCACCCTTAAAGCAGAAGTGCTGGTGTGCCAGGTTGTGACTGAGCTTGAGCCATGGTGGGGCTGCACCATCCCCTTATTTGCAATTTTAGAAGCCCTGCCATGGTTGCAAGAGGGGGGCTGAGGTTAGACCAGCCACAAGCTGGTCAAAGAGCCCTGCACAACTGCCTTAGAGGGAGATGAGTTGGGGGAGACTATAAGGTCTGGATTCACAGCAGAGGGAGCAGCAGGGGTGCCATAGTGGGTGATGGGGGCATGGCAGCAGTGGCAGGGCTCAGAGGTGACACCCAGTGGAAGTGCCTTGACCACAGGGAGAGAGCTGCTATGCCCAGGTACAGTGAGAAAGGCAGGAATGGACCCTGTCTCAGACCCCAGGTGGTAGTAGCCCTGGCTCCAGACCCAGAGGTGACACAGTCCCTGACAGTGTAGTCGGGCATCAGCATGGCTCCACACTGTGAGCTGTTGGAATGTTGCATTCCCCTTTAATGTTCCCATCCACCAACTGCACCCCATAACCTGCAGCCAATGGAACCCACCGCATGCCAGGAATTGTGTCACCTCTGGGGCAGCTTCCAGGGCTGTTTCCACCTGGGGTCTGGTGCAGGGTGTATCCCTGACTGCCTCGTTGTACCCAGGCATAGCGGCTCTCTCCCTTTGGCCATGGATCCTCCACTGGCTGCCACCTCTGAACCCTCCCACTGCCGCTGTGCACCCTGTCACCCATTATGGCACACCTGTTGGACCCTCTGGCTCTGATCCCGACCATGCAGGCAGATCCCCCCTTACACCTTCATGGCTCCACTAGGGTCGTGACACATGGGGGGGGGTTGACAGGACCCTCTGACAAATCTCTCAGATGTGCCAAGGTTTGACGCAGCCCTGCAGTTGTGACAACTCTCTGGACTTTGGCACAGGGACCCCTATTTTTCTAGAATAGGGCACAGGGTCCATGATGCACCAGGAGTCTAATGTAACTGTGGGTTGGCACATCTTGTGCCAATCTAGCGACTCTTCTAAAATTGGGCCCAATGTATAACTTTCTGTTATACATGGATTTACATGTAGAATGGAGAATGTGAGATCACCCCACTTTTGGGTTTCCACCAGTATGTCATTTCACATTTTTGAAACCATCCTTCCTCTCTGCCCCACCCCCTGCACCCAACAAGTACCTCCTCTTTACTTAATTATCTCAACTTATCTGGTGATCCTGTCCTTCACAACAGTTCCACCAAATCTGAAATAATTGCTGACATGTTCAGATTTCAGTCTGCCAAGTTTTCAACCCAAACATGGTTCTACTCAGCCAGGGAAAACAAAACATTGACACAAACCTACAATTCTCATTAACCTTATCAGAATCAAAGCAGAAGACAGGATAAACTGGATTAAGTTCCAAAACACATGTAAAAAAACAGGTAGTCACCAGGGAAAGAAACAGAGCAAGGGAACTCCGTACTTCATTTCTATATTTCCTCATTACATTTCCAACTGGCAAATTCTGTTTCCATACTAATTAGGGAGGAGCTCTGACACACTAGCAATTATGAAAAATAAATTATTGCAGGTTGTGATAACTTAATTTGTTTTTCACATCCTTAGTGTGAGATGATTATATAAACCACTCAAGCTTTGCTGTCATGGTTTGTGTGTCATTTCACACCTCAGGACCCAGCTATTCAAAGCTTTACACTGGGTGCAATGTGTTTGCACCCATGCTGTGCATGGTATAGTGACGGAATCCCATATTCAGAGGCATCGCTGTGCATGCTATTAGAGCCCGTGCACTAGCCCAGAGGTAGTATACAGTATGTAGTACCCAAACTTGGGGAGCAGTAACTTACATAACATTCACAGCATGACATTCAGCTTGTTATCACTGCACAAATGGGACTGTGAAGCCTACATAGTGCTACACTAATACCGCCTATAAAAAGGCTGTCTTAAGCTGGGGCAAACCCCAGAAGCAGAGGTAGACACCGCATGCTACACATCAAGATGGCTCACATGGCAGTACACATCACATACCTCATTCAGCAGGTCATGGAGGATGAGGAAAGGGCCAATGCCCACCATGGACCAGGGTGCAGGCCACAGACATGCTATGCTGCAAACAGGCAGTACTGTCCATGAGTCACATTCAAAGTGCTCAGTGATGACCAGATTGTGAGCCAAAACAGGCTCATGCTCAGGCAGCTGTGTAAACTGCTGCATGGCCAGCTCCAGACAGACACCCAGCACAGTCATATGATGTCTGTAGAACTCAAGGTGATGGCTGCATTGTGCTTCCTGGCCACTGGAACATTCCAGACATCGGTGAGGGACACCAGCAGTATCTCACAGTCATCCACCTCGCGGCTGCTGGGCCAGTTCCTAGATGCCCTGCTGGCCCATGAGGACAGTTCATCATATTCTCCAGCACAGCAGCAGAGCAAACAACAACCATGCAGCAATTCTGTCGATTTGCACACCTGTCAGCTGTACTCAGTGCCATTAACTGCACCCATGTTGCCATCCAGGCACCCACCAGTGAGTGAATGCCTATATCAAGAGGAAGAGGTACTATTCCATTAATTGCCATGTGGTCTGTGATGCAATAGGGAACGTCATCAATGTCTTGGCAAGATACACTCCAGCAGTGAGCCTTCATATGGTGCTACACTATCCTGTGCTAGTGGTTTGAATGTGGGGACATCTCTAGTGACCACCTCATCAGAGAGTATATCTCAAAGGCCTCTGCCCCCCCATGTTGCAGATGATGATACTAAACAAAACTCTGTATCTGCACTGGGGACAGTGCATATCCCCCTGCATCCCTGGCTCCTCATGCATGTTCTACAGCCTGCATCCATTGTAGAGGACAGGTACAATGAGGCACACAAAGCCATGGGCAACATCACTCAGCTTGTCCTTGGAATGCTCAAGATGCAGTTTAGGTGCCTTAATTGTTCCAGTGGTGACCTCCATTTCACACCTCAGAAGGTCTAGGCCATATTCTTTTCCTGTTTTATACTACACAACATGGCATTCAACTGAGGGATACACATGCTGGCCCCAAGGAAACAACCTGCAGTGGAGTCAGAGCCAGAGCACCAGGGGAAACAGGATCAGCTCAATAGTTGTGACCCCATGATAGCCAGGAGGACCCAGGAGTACAGAACCCACTTCATAACATACCTGTTTGGACATGGAGGGTGCGTACAGGCCACATAGAAAACTATAATGTGTTTGGCTAATGTATCATCCCATAAAAATAGGAGTACATAGATACAGGCTATCCAGGCAGGGGGATACCGAAGGGGTAACAGAAACACAGCCCATTCAGGTGGGAAGAAAAAAAATAGGGGGCACACACACATACAGTCCACTCTGAGAGTGGGGGTCAGAAGGACTGAAAACATAATTACATGCCAGCCAAGCAGGGGGCCACAGGAGATGGTTGATAAATATACAGACCATCCAGACTGGGGGGAATAACTTGGATAGGTGTTCTGCCAACTCAAACCAAGCAGCTATTTGCCATTCACACTCACATACACACAATAACAAAACAATAAGTACAGCAAGCCAAAGCTTTATTATAACAAAATATAATACAAAAGGTTATACATCACCGATTCAATAAAGCATCATTCAAGCCCTCTTCCAATGGCTGGGAAGCCCCCTTGTCAGCCTGGCTAGGAATCTCTCGAACCGGGAACTGGCCCCACAGCGATGCGTCCACCCTTCAGGAGAGGCTTCTAACCAGGCATTGAGAAAGCTACATTTATATCTTATTCTATGCTAAAAATAATCGTGCAGCCTTTATAGTGTTGTCTAGCCACATTCTAGAAGCTGGCCGGGCTCCCAGGATGTTACGAATTCACACCACAAGGACTGCTCAGAATTCCCTACACCTGCTAGGTCACTGTGCTCCAAACACTGGCCGGTGCCTAGAACACTATGAGCTAAGCAGAAGTTTAAACAAAACTACAAAAACAGGTTGCCTGATAATATGCGACCTTCAAGTCAGCAAAATACACTGTCTGAAGCAAAACATAATAATGAGGCTATCTAAAGAGCAAAACACCAATTAAATGAAGCAGCATGTAAAATGGAGTCACAAAATACAAAATGGAGTATAAAATGACATACATTACATGAAATAGCATACAAAATGGAGTGACAATAATCAACATATTATACTATCACTACAATAGGTCATGGGGCAGAGGGTGGTGACACATAGGTATTTGGGGGAAGAAGGGCCACATGTTGGCAAGGGTTAGTGATTCCCAGCCTATGTGAATTCCCTATTGCCTCCCCTGGGTATAGACAATATGCATTTATTGTACCTTGTTTAGATGGTGGGGATGGTCATCATGATATGGGGGATGAGGATGGGGATGGAGTTATCTGCCCCAGCCAAGGCCCCATGGAGTAGTGATCGCAATGTGAAGCAGGTGGTGACCTGGTGTGTGCAGCCTCCTTGGTGTCCTGAAAGTCCCGTGTGTGCTTGACTTCCCATTCTGGCATTGTGTGCTGAGGGCAAATGCAGTACTGTCCACCATTGGGTGTCACTACTACAACTGGACAGACTGGGGTTATAGCCCACCCATGCAGTGCCAGCCACCACGGCTACAGCCTCCAGCACAGTGGCACACATGTGATCCATGCAGGAGATCATTTCTTGGTGCAGTAGTCCAATGCTGAATGACAGATCCTGGCACAGGTCACACAGGGCTGCCATGTGCTCCACATGACATACCTCCACCTGCTCCTCAGCATGCTGCATGTCTTCATGCAGCATGTGGCGGACCAATGTCAGTTCCTGCTGCATGATACTCTGGGCATCCACAGCTGACAGCAGCAACTGCTGGTAATCAGCTACATCCCAATGTTGCCAGCAACTGTCCATCGGTACAGGGTCTGGCTGCACCCTTGGCCATTGTTTGGCCTTGGGCTTGCCCTGCTGTTGGTGCTGAAGTCCATTGTGGGCACTGTGGGCCAGCTGTGGCTGGCCCAGTTGGATGGGCATGGGGAGGCAGGGCTGTGGCCAGGCTGGAGGATGAATCCTGGGGAGGCACAGCAGTGGCTATCCCTGTGGCATTGGCCAGGGCAGCAGAGTGATAGCCATGCAAGAGGTGGGGTCATGAAGTGGCACAGCACTGGCTGTGCCAGAGGAAGTAGGGGTCTGCACCACTGTGACCGCAAAGCCACAGGGGGACAGTAGCTGGGCCCCATTGATATGGGGGCTGGCAGGGGGGCACAACCTCTGCTGGTCATGGCACACCCCAGTTGTCCCCAGACCATGATGAAGATCTTGTCATCCTCTTAATCCACATCCTCCTCACTGCTGTCCATCAGCATGTGCAGACGGGTGGGTGGCAGGAGCACCTCCCACCAAGATGGACCAGGGGCATCCACTGCCATGTTTGGTATGACATGGTATTCTGTTGGGAGAGGAGAGTTATATAGCAATGTATCATACACAGCAATGTACCAGCCAAGGCAGCATGCCCGGCATACGGTGAAACAACACCAATGCACTGTGTGCAGTGCACCACCTATACCTCTGTATCTGTACACACCATATACCCCTACAACAGGGAGCACACAACCCAGCACCAGTAAGCCCACATCCCAATACCAGAGAGCAAGTAACACAGTACCAGTGGACACACACCGCAGCACCTGTGAGCACACAATCCAGAAACAGAGTATACATCCCAGCACCAGTGAGCAAACACCCCAATATCTGTGAGCACAAATCCCATTCTCTGGGAACACACATCCCAGAACCAGGGTACACATGGGTGACAACACATGAGGCACAGTTGCTGAGTACCATAAAGATGGATACACCCCTGGAGTCATAGAAACAGTAGTGTGGCCTACATCCACTGTGTCATACAGCACTGGAGTATGCATGCACCTGTACATATATAAACACACATGTATACACACATGACCAATGGGACATGAGGCAATCAATCACTCACATGGCTGGACCAGTTCCACTTGGCTCTCATAGCCATCACCCAGAACTCCCATAACCTCCACAGACCATTGGGTGGAGACTATTGCCTCCTGTGCAGGATCCAGTGTACAAGCAGCCAACGATATCCATGAGCCCCTGCCTGTGGCATGCATCTCCCTGCATTGCATAAACAGAACCTTCTTTGTCTGCCTCCTCATGTCTCTGAAGTTCTTCCACACAACCTCCATGGGCCTGTTCCATTCACTGATGGCATTGACCATGTTGATGATCTCTACCCAGGTCTGCCATACCTGGGCATTCATGCTATTGCTCCAGTACAGGACATCCTCCCTGGTCATGTAGGTCTGTGACAGCACCTGCAACTCCCCCTCAGAGAAGCAGTGGCCCAGTATTCTGTTCCTGTCCTCCATGATGCCTGCTGCACAGAGGAATGGAATACAGGTGACCAGGGATTATACACAGCCGAACATAGCTGAACAGTAAATTGGGGGAGCCCCCCACCCGAGACACATAGGTGTCCCGGCAGTGCAAGTACTAACACAGCCAGTGGTCTGCCTGGCATAGGCCTGCCCATACACTGACATGGTCATATTCACAGTCACAGACAGGGGTTATAAAGGGAAGGGGCCTAAAGGAGCCCAGGGCCACCACCACAGATGCATTTATGTGATGGCGTTACACCCTCTGTCACTGTGTACCGGGCTGCACATGTGCCACCCCATGCCGAGTATGTTCTCCCAGTTCAACTCCCTCCAAGTACGCAATGCAGTGCACAATGAGATTATGGCACTACCATAGCAATGAGATGTGCAAAACAAAAGACACACCCTGAACCAGCAAGAGTGTGCTGGGAGTACAAGGTCTACGCATAGGGTGATACCATGGCAGGCAGATGGACCAGGGCCATGCATCAGCAGGACCAACAGTGGTACAACACTGATATGGCCAGTTTAGTTGCCCTGGTGGTGCCATAGAGGACCAGCTGCTGGGGAGGGAACAGAGTGAAACAGGCCACGGAGTGAGGTGTGGGCATCTGTGGGGCAACACCTCACTCGACACACCAGAGTCATCCACACTGGTGACCAGTGTTGGCACCACTGCAATAACCTCCAGAGGAGGGAGGCACACTGTCTTCAACAGCTGAGGGTGACGGTGGATGGTGACACTGTGCTAAGGCTGGGTGAATACAGATGTCTGTATGTATGGAGTGTGTAATGGCCTGTATGCAGTCCTGTGTCATGAGACTATATGACAGGGTTACCATCCCTGATAACCTGTGCACTATACCTGTGTGTCCCTGTTGTTCCCCATTTTCCAATGAGATATGCTGCATTGTATGGCCTGCCTGTATGTATACAGGTGTCTGGGCCCTCTGTCTGACACAATATCCCTGTGCTCAGTACATAGCAGGACCTGCCATGGTTTCCTGAGGCAGGCACCTGCCAGGGCTGCACACTGTGGGCTACCATAGTTACAGTACATGGCAGCAGGGTGAATGTGCATAACAGGACCATATATACTGACATAAGATGTTATTCAGGATTTGGTTATCAGGTACATTGACCTAGATATGTAACTGCCCTTTGTGAGGTACAACCTGGGAGGCTGTCACATGTGTTCAACATATAACTGTGCTGGTTGCTGTTGCCACTGCCTGTATCATACACAGTGTCTGTGATGTGCTACATAGGTGGTCTGCACATGCCAAGTACTGAATGGGGTACTATTAAATTGCATGGGGGGGCCAGGCATGTACTGGCCACTGTGAGGGACAACACCTACAGAGGCATACCCGCCAAGTAGTTGCACAGGTATGCCTTTTCCTACCCATGTCATATGTGGTCTGGTGCACTAATGCATACTATGCCATGTAGAAGACCTGTAGCTGACAGGTACAGGTCTGTTGTACAGGGGCCTGGGGGGTGGCAAACTGTGGGCACTATATGGGCCAGTATACAATGTTCAAGGACATACCAACCATTGTTGGATGTCTCAGACCTGCTGCAGCTAGGCCATGACATGCTTGTGTTTGGCACAGCAACTGGTCACACAAGTATCTTGCGGACCGGCCTGGACCTGTCCATCTGCATCATGCACATATGGTGGCTGGTGCTCAGTACAGGCATATGGGCTTGTATACTGTGTAGGGTATGCAGACAGGTACACCATGTCCCACTGCACAATACTGATCATGTCTCCCTGTACCTCCTCTACAGATCTCAGCAGATAGCAGGCTGTAGCCAGGGTTGAAGACCTGCAGAGTCAGACAGGAGACAAGGCAGGCCATGAAGAACCCCACTGGAGCTGGTCACAGGACATGCATCCACATAAATGTTCTACATTGTGTGTTTCACCCGGGGTGCATATCAACACTCAAAAGTGCTGGGACAGGTGAGGCCACTATGGCCGTGGCCCAACCATTGTCATAGGTGGTATGGCCCAGCCCAATAACTGCATTCATGCTAGTTATTACTATGGAGGACTATGCCTTTCAAATGCATCATGTGTCTGCTGCATGGCAGATTTGCAGGGCACAGGATGTGTGTGCAGCTCCCTGAACCTCTGGCTATTCCACAGCCCATGGCACCCTGGCTAGGCACCACCATTGTTAGCGCTGCAGTTCCACATCTGGCATGCCTGTCTGTGTTGACTGACTCTTGCACAGCTGTGTCCATCTGTGAAGAAGCACAGCATGCCCACTGTTTGTGCAGTCCTCTATTGTGGGGTCCACAATGTTGTCTCTCATAGGCCACACCCATTCTAATGAGGCCATTTGACCTGTTTTATTTATTTATTTATTGAAATGTTTCACCAGGAAGGCACACCGAACAACAAGTTGCTTGTCTCACAGTGCGACCTGGGGGGGGGTGGGGGTACAAGTGGATGTAAAAGAGAGATCATACATATCATTATAGTTAACATACATAAGCATATAAGTACAGAGATTTAAACCAATAATATCACTAACACACTGCTGGAATGGTGTTACAACTCAGTGACAGGTGAACAGTACAATTATACAATTGAAGTGCTAGGGAAAGGTCAAGCAAGAGGGTCAGAGAAGCCAGCTGGAGCAAGGAAAAGCAAGTAAGGCAAGGGGAGCCAGGACATTACCAGTAAGAATGAATGCAAAGTTCAGTTGTTTGAGACAATTAACACAGGTCTAGGGCGAGCTAAAGTTGCAGCTCAGACAGAACAAAAAGTATTTGTAATTTAGCACAGTGCATATAGTTGCAGGGGCTTCCCATTTAAGTGCAGTGGGGTACAGTTGAGGGACAGAAGAGGGAGGGAGGTTCAGGTTGGGTAGGAAAGGACGAGGCATGACTACAACTAACCTCTCCAGGATGCTGAGAACCCTGCCAAGGGCAGAACAGGGCAATAGGGTAAACACTCCAAGTGAAGTAGAAAAGACGAAGGTCAACCTTAAAGCTCTGGAAAAATGGTCAGAAACATGGCAACTAAAGTTTAATGCAAAAAAATGCAAGGTCATGCACCTAGGAAGGGCCAACCCAGGAGAGGACTACTACCTGGGAGGAGTACAACTGGAATCTTCCAAACAGGAAAGGGATCTGGGAATAATATAATGGATGACCTAAAGATGTACAAACAGTGTGACAAAGCAGCACTACAGGTGAATGGCATATTGGGCTGCATAGGCAGGGGAATCACCAGCAGAAAAAAGGAGATCATCCTGCCACTCTATACATCTCTGGTGAGGACACACCTGGAGTACAGCGTACAGTTCTGGAGACCACACCTAAAAAGGATATCAACAGTCTGGAGACAGTACAAAGGAGGGCTACAAAAATGATACATGGCCTACAGAACAAAAACTATGAAGAGCATTTAAAAAACCTGAACATGTACTCCCTGGAGCAGCGGAAGGAGAGGGGAGACATGATTGAACCTTACAAGTTCCTAAATGGAATAAACAAGGTGCAGATTCAGGAACTGTTCCAAGTCAGAAAGCACACAAGAACTAGGGAGTACAACTTGAAGCCGGATGGAGGCAAGTTCAGAAGTAACACACACACATTTTTCTTTACTGAGAGGGTGGTGGATGCATGGAACAGCCTTCCTCAGATAGTGGTGGGGAAAAAAACAGTGGTAGATTTCAAGAATGCTTGGGACAGGTACAAAGGCACCTCCACACTGACTGACAGTTAAGTGAGGGGGTAGGCCTATGGGCAGACTAAATGGACTGTATGGTCTCCGTCTGCCATCACTTTCTATGTTTCTATGACATTGAAATGAGGAGATAAAGGGTGGAGGGTGGGTGGGTGTAAGTCAGAGGAATAGTAGATTGGGTAGATGGGTAGGTGAGGAAGAGAAGGGAAGGAAGAGGCATTCTTAGAACTAACCCCTCCAGGATGCTGAGAACCCTGCCAGGGGCAGAACTGGGTGATGGCATTGGAATGAGGAGATAGAGGGTGGAGGGCAGGTGTAAATCAGAGGAATATTATGTTGGGCAGATGGGTAGGTGAGGAAGAGAAGGGAGGTAAGAGGCATACTTAGAACTAACCCCTCCAGGATGCTGAGAACCTTGCCAGTGAGCAGAACCAGGCAAGGATGTTGGTAAGAGAAGATGGAGGGGGCAGGTATAGGACAGAGGTATAGGCAAGGGGTGGGGTAAGTGAATGGTGGATAGGGTGATGTGCTGGGGAATAGGCTCATAGGAAAAAGTTAAGGAGGATTAAAACAGGAGCAGCTAGAAGAGAGATAGTTATGTAAGCAGAGGCAAGGGAGAAGGAGGAAAAGGAGTGCCATATTTGGGGGGGGGTTCCCAGAGTTTCAGACAATGATTGGCAAAACCAGACTGTCTGATGAGTGTGGATTGGCAGGGGAACAACAATGTAAGAGTATCTGTGGATCTGAGGGAGTGGGGGAGTAGAGAGGGAGCAGGACAGGTAGGAGGGAGTTCCCCAAGCCAAGTTTAGAAGTGAGTTTGACACAATGAGCAAGGCACCTGTTGGCAAGCGGGGGAAAGGACAGGGCATGGTAGGTGTCAGCAGGTTTTACTTCTCTTACACACATAATACCACTCTCTTGCACACTTAATACCACTCCTGTGTCCCTTGTCCTATGTGCCCCACTGGTTGAGTTCTGTGTCTTGCTTTCCATAGGTGCCCATCGAGCAGAAGGTCACTGTCAAGACACTGTGGACAAAGAGGGCTGTGACAATGACACCTTGTCAGGCTGCTGGTGAGGAGGGTGAAGGAGAGCACCACACTCATCAGGGACCTTGCAGCAGCACTATAGCAGCCATAGTGTCTGCCACCACCACCACCACCAGCAGATGCCTACTGATTTGGAGTTGGCACTGGTAAATGAATAGGTGTCCCCATTGCATTCATTTCCCCCCTCTGTTTGTGGGCAGTTAGCTCTGTTTTGTTTTCCCCACCCCCTTTGTACTTGTTGTTGCTGTCTTTATTTGTTTTATATGGCATGTTGCCTATTTGGATCAGTAAAGGCTATTTTTGTATGTATGCTACTGGGTCATGTATCTGTTATTGGTTCCTCTTCTCACACCCACAGCCACCTCCAGTGTTCAGCTCTGTATGTGGTGCTCTAGTCATGGCAGTGCCACTACATGGCACCCTGTGTTCACTGTTATCCTCAGTGCTGTATTCAGAGCTGCGCCACAGCATTGTGCTGTGCCGGTACTTGTAATTTGCATGGCATGGAGTCTGCCCTATATTCATAGGGTCTAGTGCCAGTGCAATGACTTTAAATATGGCACAAAAAGGGACTGGTGCAAGTGCAGGTGCAGCACAGTGACTATGTTTGTATGCACTTCTGAATATTGGGCCCCAGGTGTGTAAAAGAAATCTAACTGCACACCGACCCCCACTTATTAGTCTATATGTATCTGCTTTGCTGTCTCCCAAGGACGTACTTGAAAAATACATTAGGTGTTACACCTCAACACAGCTATCCTGATGTACAAAATGACATAATAAAATAAATATATACAGTATGTATTTTAAAAATATGTATATTTCAAAATACAGCAGAAAGGAATGTGAATGTAGATCTGCTATATTTTAAGAAGTATTCAGTGGCAAGATGCTAATGATACAGTAGGCAGTTTCCAGACATGCAGCAGTGGGATGTAGGTGTGAGAGACTAACTTTTGTTCCATCACTCTACTTCCAGTGATGTCTGCATGGCTTCCTTCAGGCACTTGAAAAGGCAAGGAGGAATGCTATAAATGTATTAAGGCTGGTATTGCAAACCAGCTCTCAAAAACATAAATGGTTAGTCGTACTAGGGACCCACATTCTGTTCCATATTTTATACATAGGACCCTTGATTACATAAAACTGCACAAAAGAAGGAAGCATCATTAAAAATACGATTGCCAGAAGTAATACTATAACCCCAAATACCCAATTATCAGTATAATATAGTTACCCTAATTCTGCTAGAGTTATTTCAGACCATGTGTTCTTAGCAGGGTTCCAACAATACCAGGTTTTTATTTTGAAAACATTTAATTTTAATTTTAATATAGGCTAAGTAAATTGAAAACAAATGAAACAGAAACCAGATCAATCCCTTAAACGAATGAGTCAGCAACTATTTATTGTGGAGTAATTATTTCTTATTACCAATCTGATAAGGCACAGATATCTTTTCTAGGGTGTTGACTTAAAAGAGATCACCACTCCAGGGTGAAGGAGAACTGAATGCAATGCAATATGGCAGTGAGGCACTCCATTTCTTGACAGACAGAGGGAGATGGAGAGAGAGAGAGAGGGAGAGAAAGAGAGGCATAAACAGTCAGTGATAGAGTGAAAGACAGAAACAAAGACAGAGCAACACAGAGACAGAGAGAGAGAGACTGACAGACAGAAAGACAGTGACAGAAACAGAATGTGAGAGAGACAGACACCGAGAAATAGAGGCAGATAGAGACAGACAGACAGTAAGAGAAACTGAGACAAATACATAAAACAGTGAGTGAAAGACAGATTCAGAGCTTGACAGACAGAGCCAGACAGACATATATATGTATATATATATAGAGAGAGATAGAGAGAGAGAGAGAGAGAGACAGAGAGAGAGAGACAGAAACTGAGAAAGACAGAGAGATACAGACAGACAAAGATGGAAAGGGACATTGGCCACAGGTCACCTGAGGATCTATCGCCCCTTACCAAATCGATCAAGGAAAGGCACTGGCTTCAGCTGTGATTGCATCTGTTTGCCCACCACTATGACTAATTGCAGGATGCAACTGCAACAGCCCTGACTGTCAGAGTGCGGACAGAGAAAACCTAGAGGAAAATAAAGTGTGAAAAAGTATCATAATGTTCTTAGCACCAGTACAGTGCTCTGACAAAACAGTCACCACCACCAGAAAGATAAATTAAAGTTTTCTGTAGCTATAAAGACAATACAGCTCTAATCACAGTATCACATACTGCAGTTTACTACTTACATTTTTTTTATTTGCTCAGTCTGGGCTGTCTGAGGTGTAGCATCTCATTTCACTGGGGCCCTGCTTTTATCTTAGTTTTTATGTCTGTGGGCGGAGCCTACAGGAGTATTGCATGTACAAAAGGAGTGATGTCATGTTTTCTGTCCGTGGAACTGACTGAAGGTGTAAATAGTCTCCTCCGTCTTACCCTCCCCCAAGAAATGTTTTCCACCCTCAAGTAAATACACTTTCATGTTAGTCAATGGTTGCAGGGTACTATTTTCTTTCTTAAATGGGTGGTACAAGAACTGGAACCTGAGTAGTGGGAGGCAGCATTGTTTTTTGGGGGGAAGTAAGGTCCACTCCACCTCCACCCAAGAAGCTCCAAAAGGTCCATCCCACCTTTTTTTTTATTCATGTGGGAGGGGCATGAGGTGGATCTATCATCCTGAAAGAAGACTTGCATGTTTGGGATGTGGACCAAAGAACAGAACAATTCTGTGGAGTTGCCTGCATTTTGTTAAGGACTAGAACAGAAGATACTTAAAATGCCTTCAAACTGACTTAAAAACCCTTGCAACAAATGATTATCAGAGTCACCTGGTGTCTCAAAAGGAAAGACTAAGAAATGTCTAAAAACTAAGGAAAATAGACAGCTTTCAATTATTTCTTAAACATTTATATATTTAAAACAAAGTTCAACTTTTGGGATTATCAATATTTGTTTACCATACTCTATCTATCTATCTATCTATCTATATATATATATATATATATATATATATATATATATATATATATATATATATATATATATATATATATATATATATATAGTAGTTTGTCTTTTAGTAGTTTTCGAAATCTTGCATTGGTGTTACCAATGCATTTAGAAATACATTTTTTTTATTGTCTTTACAGATAACCTTGAAAGCATTGCTGTTACTGATGCATTTAGAAATAAATGTTTTTAATTGTCTTTACAGATAAATCATGCATGTTCATGTGAGGGCTCATTTTTTGGGGGGATGGGGTTCAAATTATTTTAATCATGGACACAGTACTTTGCAAACACAGTCTGTGATGAAGTGTATTTTTCTTTTTAAGTTTGAGAAAGCTATTCAAAGTAGAATGGGTTAAACACTTCCTTGAACTTCCTGCTTAACAAGTTCCCCATGACACTTCACAACATTTGACATCAACATCCTAAGAGCAGTCAGTGTGATACAGTACTTTACAGAACATTGCTTAACAAGAGACCTGGCCTTTCCATTTTCCAAATAATATACCAACTTCATTCTCAGGCAGGCAGCTATAGGATACTGTTTATATTCTACTGAATCTTCTTAAAGGAAAACTGCATGTTAAAATCAGGAATATATATATTACTACCAGTTTTGAGTTCTCACTTCAATCTAGTGTTTTGTTTCTGCCTAGGCTGTTAGAAGAGTTTTTCTAATTTTCCCTGGGTGTTTTATGACGTCTGGGGGCTGTCATTCAAGTTTGTTTTATTGCATCTTCTCCAAGTTAGTCTTCACAGTGTACCCTTTGGTTTGATGTGTAATAGCCCCTACAGCAGGCCAGTGTCTTGTTACAGTGTTTTGCTTAGCCACAGCAGAGAAAAAAAACCACTGCAGCCAGGATTCACAGTGCTATACAATATACTATAAAAAGTTACATGTTTAAACACACACACACACACACACACACACACACACACACACACACACACACACATATATACACACATACACACCAATCAGAACACAGCTGGATAAGATACCAGTATTTAGGAAACTTGTCATACTTACCCAGAATCTAGCAATGTGAATCCTGGCTGTGACTATAGGTGTTTACAACTGAATGATAATAACCAAATTTGCTTGACTTGCAGACATGTAGGCATTTGTGTCAAATTTCTGTTTGACTTACTGTAGGTTACACATTGACTCTGATCCAGAAGCAAATGATTTGATACCTTTTAATGGACCAATATAGATATAACAACAAGAACAAAGTGCTCTAGCTTTTGGACCAACCAGTCCTTCTTCAGAAGCCTAATGGCCATTGTTTAGAAAAACAATACTTTTAACAGCAAGATTATGTAGAAAAAACAGAAAAAATCCCCACTGGTTTAAAATACTCATTTAAAAAATGCAGATGATGATGTCAGAGAAGTTTAACAGTACTATATTACCTTTAGCCAGGAGGTTCTCAGGGTCAAAGGTGCTTGGTGCAAAACACATACAATGAATCCTGCTGCATATAAATTTAATTGACATAAGATAACACTGCTGGAATAGATGACTCTTAAATCAAGCTATGAGAGCCACAGTGTGTATAAGGATGTGATTACTGAAAAGCAACCCCACCCAGATTAAAGACATACTAAGAATGTCTTAGGACTCCAAGAAGTTTCTATGCATGCATTATAGACACGAAATTACCAGTAAAGTTGTCTTAAAAACATCAGTGCACACTGTATGATGTGTAAAACTTAGCTGAACCTATCACCCAGTTGTACTCTCCAGCTAGATATCATGCCCCATAATTTCAAAAACCTCTAGTATAGTGAGAGGACTTTATAAATGATAATTTAAATATAAATTGACAGTAACAGTGTCAAACAAAAAACTCTAGTCGATGACCACCAAGGAATTAAGACCATGTAGCCTGATATGTAGTGATGCCAATATACACTGAGAATTTAACAACTTGGTATACCAGAAGTGTCTAAGGAATCTGAAAAAGTTATAAAAATTTTATTTCTCTCCTCCTCGTCACACAAACAATACACCCTACCCCACCCCACATCCCTATAATGCGGGGGGGGATAACTAGCTTTAAGGAGATACTCTCTCTCTCTCACTCTCTCTCGCGCACATGCATGCACACACATACACACACACACACACACACACACACACACACACACACTCTTAATGAACCTTTTTTCACATCAGTCACTGCAATTGTTCCCCAAAGGAATTCTACTTGTCATGAAATCCTAAGTAAAAGGGCTCATGTATCCTAATAACTATAAAGCAAAAATGTGAAACTGTTTAACTGTACTTCTATCTGTGTAGCAACACTTCAAAGGATTCTGGATAGAACTACAATGAAATAAAACTGCCACCTTCCCCAGGATAAGGTAACTAGAAGTAAATATAAAGTATGTGTGTGAGACCAGAGGTCTAACATACTTACATTTCCACAAATCACTACACTGTTACCCTAATGTAAAAAGATCTGTCCAGGACCCCCATGCAAATGAGATGTCACACCCCAATATGTACAGAGTTAAAAAAAAATATGTGACAGTCTATGATAACACTCCTGTATGTATAGTAACAGGCTAGGTAATCTGAATATGGTGCAATGGAGTCAACCCCACTCCAGGGCAAAGATAAAAAGTAAGGAGGAATTAATATCCATTATGTGTGTGAAGCAAGAGTAGTGACACACTGTAACTTCATGTATCTAAATAGAGGCCTACCTCAATGTAACAGCAAGCCCCACACTGGTTATATCATGTATTTCACAACACATACCCACACACATACATACTCACATGCACCCACATCCCACACATGTTGAAGTAATATAATATGCCAGTCTGAAGAAGAAGTCTGTGGATGTCACTTTCAGTAATGTCCCATGAAACCCAGATCAACGTTCATCCCACCTTCTACCATATGAAGACGCAAAATAAGTTTAATCTCAAAATCACGTCACTGTTGTGTGTTTTTGAGATTTCCTTTTAAGACCATTACTGACATATCCAAAATTGAGTGGTCAGGCTGGGAGAAATGGTGCCCCACTGGTTTTTCAGTCTTCTTTGTTCTAAGATATGTCTGTGTGAGTTCATTCTGGTACGGAGCTGTTGGCTTGTCTCTCCAACATAACCTGTTTTTGGACATCTTTTGCACTGAATGAAATAAACAACATGTCGTGATGTGCATGTATAACTCCCATGCACCTTAAATTGTCTGTTTTGTGATGTAACCACACAGTCCAAGGTAGAAATGAGCTCACATGTCTTACAGGTGCATTGATTGCAGGGTCGTGTGCCATTGTGTGACATGGTTTTCTGTTCTGGTGAAAGCTTGCTCCTAATAATACTACACAGATAGGAGTACAGTTAAATAGTGTCACATTTTTACTCTGTAGGTATTAGGATACATGAACCCTTTTACTTAGGATTTCATGACAAGTAGAATTCCTTTGGGGAACAATTGCAGTGACTGATGTAAATAAATGTTCATTAGGAGAGTATGTGTGTGTGTGTGTGTAAGAGAGTATCTCCTTAAAGCTAGTTATCCCCCCCCACGCAATATGGGGATGTGGGGTGGGGTAGGGTGTATTGTTTGTGTGAAGAGGAGGAGAGAAATTAAATTATCACTTTTTCAGATTCCTTAGATGCTTCTGGTACACCAAATTGTTAAATTCTCAGTGTATATTGACACCAGTACATATCAGGCTATGTGGTCTTAATTCCTTGGTGATCCTCGACTAGAGTTTTTTGTTTGACACTAATACTGTCAATTTATATTTAAATTATCATTTATGGAGTCCTCTCACTATACTAGATGGTTTTGAAATTATGGGGTATGATATCTAGCAGGAGAGTACAACTTGGTGATGGGTTCAGCTAAGTTTTACACATCATACAGTGTGCACTGATGATTTTAAGACAACTTTACTGGTAATTTCTTGTTTATAATGCATGCATTTAAACTTCTTGGAGTCCTAAGACATTCTTACTATGTCTTTAATCTTGGTGGGGGTTGCTTTTCAGTAATCACATCCTTATACACACTGTGACACTCATAGCTTGATTTAAGAGTCATCGCTCCAGCAGTGTTATCTTATGTCAATTAAATTTATATGCAGTAGGATTCTTTGTATGTGTTTTGCACCAAGCACCTTGCTTTGACCCTAGGACCCTCCTGGCTGAAGGTAATATGGTACTCTTAAACGTCTCTGACATCATCATCTGTATTTTTTAATTGAGTATTTTAAACCAGTGGGGATTTTTTCTGTTTTTTCTGCATGATCTAGCTGTTAAAAGTATTGTTTTTCTAAACAACAGCCATTATGCTGCTGAAGAAGGACTAGTTGGGCCGAAAGCTAGAGCACTTTGTCCTTGTTATTACATCTATGTTGGTCCATTAAAAGGTATCAAATAATTTGCTTCTGGATCTGTTCTTGCAAGGACCAATACAGCAAATACTAAATCTAGATTTCAACATAGAATCTGAAAAATTCATAACATGCTGTATTGTGATTCAATGAGCTGATAAATGGGAATGTTGGTTTCTTTTACAAATTCATTTTTCCTGACCATGGATATACTAAAACAAATATTTCTCAACAAAATGTTTTTAAATAAAGAGTTTAACTCACAGCAGCAGAAGCATTTTGACATTAAAAGCTTAGTGGTGTGGATGTAGAAGCACCAGTATTTAAGCATTACTTTGGTAGAGGATTAATTGTGATTGGGGGTGAGGGAGGGAGCGAGTCTTGATATTTGTAGCATAATGGTTTTCTGAAACTTCAACCTTCAATGGGTTAGACTCTGCAGCCATCTGTACAGTATATCACTAAGCCATATTCAGTGTGGTATGGGTAAAACCGAGATCACCAGACCAGGACCAGTGTTGTAAAATCTGCACTGAGCACAGCTTGTGCAAATATTGCTGATACAGTGGATCAAATAAATAAGTGCAAATAAATACTCGGCTTCGCCTTGTGCTTCAACCCACCCCATGAGTGATGTTATTACATGATAACACACACCCTGTCATGTCTTATTGCTTAAATATGCCGTTTCTCAATGTACTATACTTTGATTCAGTTAGTGTATGCAACAGCCTTCATGTGAACACTCTGGGCTTCTCTTAGACTTCTGGGGTCTATTTGCTTTAGCTATTGTATATTGTTTGAACTGCTTTGGTCTTCTTGATGTGGTGCCTGTGTGCCTAAACTATGTCCTCTCTTTATCTACTGCTACCCATGTATCTCCAATGAATGATTGTTATAACTGTCTGCTCTCTGAGCCATTGTTTTTGGACTTGTTAACTGTGCTGTCTTTGTATTAGTTTCAATGAGGTGCCTTTGTAAATGAGTCTCTGACTCAAAGGTTTGTAAATTTGATATTGTTTAAATAAATAAATGTTTATGTTTAAGCCCATGAAACACCCTTATCTAGTTAATGCATTCACAGTCGTAGTGGCTCTGCCAGAGCTTGTTCAGGCTGATATGGGTGAAACATGGGTATGTTAAGGAGCTTGTTCAAGGTCACAGAGAGCCAGTAGCTGTGGTTGGAGTCAAACTGGAGTCTTCTGGTTTGTAGCTTTGTGTACTAGCCCCTAAATGTTTACTACTGCTTTATCTTTTCATTTTTTTTTATTTACACAGTGGACCCCACCAATGGCTATTGCCTCATTCTAAATACCATAAAATCAGAACAAAACCAAACATCATATATAATCCTTAAAGCATAACTCAACCACAAGCACTGTTTCATTGAATCGAATTCCAAGCTAGTAAAGAAAAGGCAAAAAAAATGTTTTTTTGGAGAAGAGAATATCAACAGATTAAAGAGTGTACTTTAATTACTTATCAAACTAATGTGTAGCTTAATTTTAGCACCTACAGTAGCCTATGCCCCATGAAAAGAACAATGGTGCATTTTAATGTGTTAAACTTAGTCAGAACTCTAATCTACACTGCAGACATGTATGTCTTCTAACTGAAATTACACAAAAGCAAATCACGTTCACTGAGACAACTGCTAAGACTGTACAGTGGAAAGGCATATTATTATCAGCAGGTGTCTGCTGGCCAGCTTCCGTACCAAGCCCCAAGTTATTTAATCCTTATCTTTATTTGCAGGCTCAGGGTCCTACTTCTGCAAATATACTAATAGCACATAGCTTTGAAACTTGAACCCAGTCTGAATTAGAGCCCCAAATGAGCAGGAACAATAGGCATAAATACATTTTAATATTACTATCCGTGTTCAAGTGGGTGCATGTATATGCACACACACACACACACACACACACACACACACACACACACACAAAACACACCAACACCATGCTGCCAAGGCTTTCAATGAGGGAAGATAATTACTCTTCTTTGTTCAAGAAACTGACAGAGATTAAATCTCTGTCCAGAGGCAACAGGAAATTAAGCATAGACGTGGCCAGAACTGCATATTCTAGTCCTTATCATCCATCAACTAAAAATAAATATTACACAATTGTTTTATAAAGGAGTGAAAATGAGTTCACTTCTTAAAAATCCTTATAGTGTATAGAGTATTGGTAACTGGAAAGGCAGACAAAATAAACAGATTCTTTTTTGAGGCTTGACCCAGCAATGTGTAAAATGTTTTTTCACCATGTTTTGTGCTGGTTGAGGATAACAATAAGCACTGTCTCCTTTGCATAAAAACATCACTAGCTGCTCTCTAGGAGGCAACTACTGGCTTTTCTCTACAGAAGCTTATACAAGTTAAGATGCTGAAAACAAAACTGGCAAAATATATCCTGAAGAAAATATGTTGTTTTCTTGCCATTGTGTCACAACATATATCTTGTAGATAGACCAATTGATGACTTTTTATGGTGTATGAACATTTTAATTGTAACAGTATTAGCATAGTCTTCAGGAAGTTTCACCCTTTATGTGCTCTGTAGGTACTCTTTTTGAACAGATTGCTGATTTTGCATTTACACAATTTTCATGAAATTGTGCCAAGATCTGGTACAATTTCATCAATACTCCTTCATTCAAAGAGCACAATTGTCTCCAAAATAGTGCATTTTTAAAATATGACTTCTGAGAAATGTGTAATTTCATCAGATAGCATCCTTTTTTTACCATTTTGAACACAGTGCTCAAGTTTTCAAAAATTTCACGAAATCACATGAAATTGACACCATTTCTCAAAAACAATGTGAAACTGATTTTTATTTTTTGTTGCAATTAAATTTATGTTATTTCCCATTTAAAGATTCTTCAATTACAGACTACAAGAAAAGAAAGGAAAGCAACAGAACAATTCTTGCATACATCCATATGTTTTTTACACATACATGGTTGAGTAGTAGGAAACAAAAGAAAACAAAATAAAACAAAAACCAACCCCCACCCCCAACCCATACCCAGGCACAGTCTCCACTTACTAGCAAAACCTTAGAGCAAATAAGACAGGGTTTGGCACAGTTCCCATATATCCCAGTTGTGGAGGCTAAGAAGGCAGGAATAATATACTGAAAACAGAAAATATGGGGGAAGGAATTAATTAGGGAATAGAAGAAAGATTTATTATTCAAACGTATCCCATAGTATGTAAAAAAAAAGAATTCCAGCATCTCTGAAAAGACTTCCAAGAATGGGTAGCATTAGCTACACAACATTCTACATTTAAGGCAGTGAGAAATTCCTCCCACCATTCACTAAATGATGGTTCCCAGTCATCAATCCAGTGTCTAAGGATTACCAACTTTGTAACTAAGGAAACTGTAGCAAATTGAACTTTTTGGGGGGATGTAGGGATAGATGAGTAATTTCCCAGAATACGGTATCCTCTGAAAAATATGGGGTTAGTTTTAAGTAAGGTGTAATGCTTCTTTTTACTACTTCCCAGAATTTGAGGATCTTGGGACAAGACCATAATTTGTTATATAAATTTGCATTATCTGATCCACAGTTCTTACAGACAGGTGAGGATACCCTTCTCAGTCTATATAGTTTGCTGGGTGAGTAGTAAATATTATGTAGTATATTAAATTGAATATTCCTGAGACAATCTTGTTTTATCAGAGCATATATATCTGTCCAAATTCTTCTCTGCGAGGTACTGGAAAAGGACCTGGACAGTTTCTGTTTCCAATAATGAGCTACTGGAGAAGGATTATTCCAAGAGTTATCAATAAGTTTGTGGTATAATTTCAAAACTGTTTTTTGTTTCAATACAATAGTGGATAATGAAGTTAGGCATGAACCTGCTTTATCCAACCATGGTGGGTTGCCTAAGAAACCCTTTATACAATGACAAATTTGCCTGAGAAAGAACAGGTACTTCGGTGGAGTAGCCAATTTCACCTGTAGCCTCGGTATTGGTGAAACTGATTTTTTAACTTTGTCGGCACTAGTTAGGGCACACATTCACCTATATACTGTACAAGTAGCAAGGAACAGATTGTTTTTTTTTATTTTAGTCTTTGGTAACTGGGTAAGGCCCACTAGGTACAAGTGCCTGTTTTCATGGGCTACCTGGAAGCACTTGGGGGTTACGTGACTTGCTCAGAGCTACACAGTACACAAGTGGAGATTGTGGGAATCAAACCCAGGTCTGTTGGATGTACCAAGCTCATTCACAGCTCATCACTCTAACCTCTAGGCTATACTGCCAGCCCCAGATGAAGAAGCAGTAATACAACATGAACAAATAAGAGAAAAGATTAGCAAAGAATATTTTAGATGGCTAAAGCTCACACTGAAAACTACTTTGACAACATGAAATAAAGTGCAAACTGTAACTCAACTTGCCCTTCATGTGCTCTCATAAAATGTAATTGTTTTTGACTGGCCCAAAATGAGCTGCACAGTTGGACAGAAAAACAAGAAAGCTTTGCCATGGTTACCAATTAATTTACAAAAAACAGTATACGCCAAGACTATACATTCCAAGGTTTGAAGGAGGCATGGGCATTTTCAAGATTTCCTACACATGTAGATGACTGTGGGACTACAGGCATATTTATTGACAACCCAGGACCCAAACATAGTCAATGTTCTGCATCATGAACATATAAAGCCCAGTACTACTTCCATTACAAAATGAGGGAAAGTCTTTAGGAGAGCAGCAATTCTGGATGACACCAGTAAACATGGAACAACTGGAAAGAGAATTTGCAAACCAATAGAAGAAAGCCTTAAAAGGGAAAGACCAACAGCAATGGAAAGACAACAGGAGAGACAATGGGCTCACTTTTCAAAATGAGAAATTTGATGTAAGGTGCCTGCTCCAAATGGATATGATGCAAGTGGCACCCTGAGTCAAAGTTTGTGACTATCCTGATTTTTAAATGTTAGCTACATGAAAATAAGGATGCCATGCACCATAACCACCCTTGTAGCAGAAGCACATTTGCGCCATGTCATAAGGGTGCACCATCCTGTTTTTGCTTTTCCAGAAGCCCCGCCATGGTTGCAACAGGGGACTTATCTCAGACCACTCAGAAGGGGGTGTAATGGCCATGTGCCACTGATGGGCAGAGCGAAAAATGAGGGGACCTGCAAGGAGGAGAGCAGGAGTGAAAAGAGCACAGGGGGTACCTATAGCATGAGAGGGGTATGGTGGCAATGTCAGGGTGCTGGGGTGTCACCCAGCAGGGGTGTCATGCACAGGTACAGTGAGCTGATCAGCCAGGGTAGAAGGGGGCTGGCAGAAATGGACCATGAGCCAGCCCCAGCTGCACACAACCCTGGCATCTGCCCCATATGTGCACCAGACCCCAACATTATCGGTGCACAGAAGTGGCAGCAGGTTGCAGGGTGTAGGTGGTATAAGGGAATGTTCCCTGGGCACCACAACAGTCCCCTGGTACTGAGGCCCCTGCATGGAGGCAGGCTGTTGCTCTCCCATGGTGTTGGGGACTGGTACACCTATGGAGCAGGTGCCAGAGCTGTGTGCAGATGGAGCTGTGTCACGGTCAATCCCTGCCAACCCCCTCCACCCTGGTCAGTTGGCTCACTGGACCTGCATATGGCACACACACAGGGTGCCACCCCCAGCACCCTGACATTGAGGCAATGCCCCACTCGCATCCTAGGGCAGCCCCCCTGCTACTTTTTCCACTGCTCCCCTCCTTGCCAGCATATTCCCTTCCCCACATTTGCAGCCTCTTTCAGTTTGCACCAGGCTGGGGGGACAGATCCTTCCATCAAACCCCATAGGTGAACCACATGTTTGGTGCAACCCTGCAGATGCAACAACTCCTGGGGCTGTTGTGCAAGGATACCCATTTTTAGAAAATACAGCGCAGGGTCCCAGATGCATTCAGAGTTTGCTGCAACCCAATATCACCACAAATTGTGGTGATCTAAGAGTTCTTTGAAAATCAAGCCCCATAGCTTCAGTGGAAAATACATGGATCTGCTGTAATAACCACATGTTGACCACAAACTGACTCATGAGTGGCTAAAAAGTGGAGAATTCAAACTAAGTGAGGAGCGGTTGATACTGGCTGCCCAAGACAGTGGATTACATACAAGGTGGTTCCCAAACTGTATATAAACAAAAAACAGGAACAATTGACAAGTGTGGGTTCTTTTTTATAGAGTTTAGAAATGGCCTCCCATCTAATGGCAGGATGTAAGACACTTTTGTCAGACGTCCTATAAAATGAAAGACACAATAATGTAGCCAGTCTGCTTCATTGAAAACAATGCAAATGCCATAATATGCAGGTAGAAGAAAAAACACTGGAATCATGAGCCTGAAAGGATCACAGAAAATGAAAAATAATCATCACATGGGATGACTCAAGACCAACTGTCTATAAAGTAGATGCCAGAAAAACAGATATTACAATTTAAGAAAAACAAATGCTTAACTAATTGAAGTGTCCATCTAAAGTGACTACGGTGTCTTATACATAGAGAGGAACAAGACAATCAAATATCAGGATATGCACTAGAAACAAGAACATGTGGAAAAAAGCACAGAAATAGTCCCAGTTGTTCTTGGAGCTGCAAAACTCATCAGAAAGAACTTTCAGGCACACCTTAATGTTCATACTGAGGTTCCTATGGAAGTAAACAGGGAGTGATAGGCAAGATTTCCAGAAATGGCTCCCATCTCATAACCCGCAACAACACACCTCTCATTTACCCTAATCCATGCATCCAGTTTATGCTTACAGAAGGACTTACTTTTGTTAAGTTGTAGCCCAGGTGCCATATGCCAGTGGACTACTACCCCTGCCTGTTGACCTTCACACAAGTTAAGGGACCTGGTTCCTGATACAGTTGTATTCAGCAGTTCTATCCCAAAAAAGAAATAAAATAGCACGGTGCCACCACTCAGAGTAAGTTGCAGTGGGCCAGGTGTGTCACTGTTACAATGCCCTGGGGGATGCTATACTTACCCACCTCCTTTTCCAACCACCCCACACACTGGATGCCAAACAGTTTCCCAATACCATATACTGTACCACATGTACTTTACAATTAAATTACACAGAGCACCTTTCACACCATGGTTTCAAACAACAAAACACAGCTTTATTTAGGGGAAGGGCTAGGGTTGGGGTACCTGCAAAAGGGATAGTTGTGTAGGAAAGATTGGTTAGAAAATGAGTTGGAACAATTAATAACATAAGGGCCTGTAGACTAGATCACCCCAGTTGCCACCCCCACTGGTACCAGTGACTACCCTCTTTCATTTCTGGGTACCCAGGAGTTCACAGGCCTGCTCGGTGCCATGGGTTAGCCGGCATTGGAGCCCTAGGAACAATGCAATTGACTGTAACAATTAAACAATTACTCCCCTTGATCAGAGCCAGCCTTAGGGGCCTGTGAACTATGTATTCACACAGGGCCCCAAGAGCAGAAGGGGCCTCCAAAAAACCCAGCTGTCCAGTTGGCCTCCTTCTTCCAAGTCAAGTATGTGCTAATTTAAGTTAAGTGCAAAAATGGCACAAAACTAGCTAAAAATGAAGCTACAGGGAGGCCATGTTAGGGATGACGATGTTCCTTGGGGGCTTTGTGACTTCTGATATGGGGCCCCAGCAAGGAAGTTCACACAGAGCCCCAGAATAGCTAGGGCCAGCATTGGTCTTGATTTGCCAGGGCAAGCCCTGGGTACTCAGAGTCCTGGAGATCTACAGTATTCCTGGTGCAGAGGGCATTCACCTGTCCAAACTGAGGGGATTTTATTTCAAGGAGGGCAAAAGAAATGGGCAGCAGAAGGTATTCTGAAGACATGAGCTTGATTGAAGGTCTGGCTGCTTGTCCCCTTGATTGAAGATCTGGCCACTTGTCACCTTCAGCCTATTCAGGCCCATTGCAGAGCTCTCATGCAAGGTCCACCAAACAACAGAGGACCCAGACCTAGGAGTGGCACCACAGCCCGACTCCCTCAAAGATCACGGGTGCCCTAGCTCCACCAGCATGCGACGGTGACCCCCTGTAGCCAGCAGCTCCCACTTAGTGGGGGTTAACAAGTTTCCCACCTGGCTTTGAATTAATCTGGGACCCTCTTGGATTCTTTTTTCCTCTCAACAGGGAACAGCTCCACTGTGGAGCCAGAACAGTTTCTCCACACTGTCTGCTTTCCATGCCTTTTATCAATAGGTTCCAATCTCTAACTCCAGATGAACAGTTCATATCCTCTGCTGGATTTCAGAAACAGCCACAGATCCCTGAACAATAGGGCACCTGCTCACTCTTTCTCTCTTAAAGTCTCTCTTCTTTAAATCAGCCTCCACCTTTTCTCTGACTTACAGTTTCTGAAAAAAACTCTCTCCCAGCTCAAAGTTGCTCTCTCAGTCCCAAACTGGTGAAGGATTGCTGCAGTAGAAGACTCCAATTAAGACAGCAAGTTCAACAAGAGGCCTGGAATGATTAGCTCAAAATGCACAGTTTCAGTGCTCCCAGATCAGCCCAAGCATTTTCCTGTAGCAGACCCTCATTTTTCCTGTATTTTCCCTGTAAAACCTTGATGAAATCCCTGTAGGTTTTCCTGTATGCCCCCGCCAATTTATTATTGCTATTGGCATCACTAGGATGGTAAATAAAATCACTACACCACATATTCTGTCTGTTTTAAGGGTTCTTATTTACTTTAAGAATTAAACTGACCCAAAACATTACATAATTACATGACAGCTAAAAGATATTTACAGGTAACATGAAAACAAGCAATGGTGGGGAAGAACTGACGACAAGGGAAGCACCGATACTGAACAGGTGGTATAAAGAGATAAACACAGGCATATATATGCATACGTATAAAGTCTTAAAATGGTCACCAGGAGTCACATTGTGCAAAGTTACCATGAGCACCTGTCCTGAGGAGTGATGTGCAACGCTTTGAAGTCACGTGCATCACATCCACGATGCAAATATATGCAGTCACCTTTAATATTTGTCCTTGCTTCTGCAGTGTTCCAGCATGGTCTTTGTTGGCTTAAATTTAAAGCAGTCCTCTTCTGTTTTATTGAAGGAAACATGCAGCAGTGCATTCAGTGTGTTTCCTTTCATACAGCTTCTGTCCTTTGTTTTGGTACGGTTGACATCACTAAATAAGCGCTCCACATCTGCATTTCCATGGGGCAGAATTAGCAGTGCAGATATAAGCCTGCCAAGTAGGGGGAACCTCAAGACAATTGGATTCCTGGGATTTTTCAGGTTTCTGATGTGCTGCCAATACTCGTCAATTGGCAAGGTGGTCTTTTCCTCTGGGAAGGTCATCATTTCATATTCCAATATTTCATCATCAAGTTGATCCTGACTTCATCATTGGTTCCAATAATGTTGGGGAAACGGTCTGCCAAAGCTTTTAATTTAGCACTTGAGACATGTTGTTTCTCTGGGTTTAGTGCCTCCAGATGTTTATAGATGCCACCATCATAGTCTGCAAATGGCATTCTTCTTTTCACTTGCTGGCATGCCTCAATCCAGAAATCCTTTGCTAATGAAAGAAACTGTAGAACTGTTTCTTCTTCCCCTTCCTCTTGTAGTTGCTGTACAAATGACTTGCAATCAGATTTTCCAAAAGTGACTTGGTCCAAAGGAAGGTGGTAGTCTGTGTTTAGGACATCAATGTCTTGAATTTGTGCAACTTCTCGAATAGTAGCAGTGGTTAGGAATTTTGACAGCAGTTTTTTGTACATAACCTCCAGCTCACGGAGAAGAATGTGAATGTTTGGTTTTTCCTGCTGGAAAAGAAGATTGAACTCTAGAATGAGTGGCAATGCATAGTCCAGGAACATGAAGCACAGCTTTACTAGATTTGAACGTAAAGCAGTCCTGATTCCCAAAACTGTTGCACTTCTTTCACTGAACTTTCAAAATAAGACTTCAGAGCCTGAAACTGTTCCACAATTCTCCCAGCCACTTGGTGCAGACTGAGCTATCTGGTCTGACACGGTTTTAGAAGTTTGTGTGGTTTTGTGTTGGTGAAGTCCTGAAAGGTCTGAAAGGTCTGCATTCTCTTGGCGCTTTTCTTAAAATAGTACCAGATGTCTACAGGTAGGCTCTGTACCTCGTCAGGAACACTTTGCAAGCGTCATTTGCTACGAGGTGGGCAACATGGCAGATGCAATGAATATTGAAGATGTACGGCAGCTCCTTTTTCAGTCTGGAGAGAACACTGTTTCTTATCCCTATCATCACATTCGCTCCATCAGACCCAAACCCTACAATGTTTTCCAGGGGGATTTCATCCTTTCGGAGTTCTTCAGTGATGGCATTGTACAAGGTCCCTGCATCAAATGTAACTCCAGATGCAGAAGGTGTTCCCTGGACTTCAAGCAGCTTGTAAAAGCATGACCTCACCCGTCCCTGGGCATCAAGGATGCAAGCAAGTAGAGCCAGCTGCTTTGCAACAGTCTGATCATTGCTTTCATCGATGAGGAGACTGAAATGTTTTTTTCTCATTTGCTCAACAACAGATAGCTTGAGCTCCTCTCCAATTACATTCACCAACAGCGATTTTGTTTTGCTCTCCTTACAGGCAAACTTCTCTGCAATCTTTGAGTCCTTGAACATCACTGGGAACATCTCACTCATGTGGTTTGCCAGTGCAAATGGCAAGTGATGCTCTGCCACAGCCCTTGCCCACAACAATTCTGCTGATGCCACATCAGCATCCAGGGAACGTGCAAAAAACTTGCTGACCGTTGCATTTGACGAGAGTGATGTAAGCAGCTTCTTATGTTTTTCTCCTTGACCATGATCACGAAGATCGTTCTTCCCTCCAGTGGCAACCTTGATGTGTTTGTTGCAAGGACTAGAGAGAGAGAGAGAGAAAAAAAAAAAGAGAAAGACGGGATTAATTTTGTAATTTACAAAACATTATCTCCTCCACCCACTCAAAACAATCCTGACTGATCACTACACTGTTAGCACCCCTGGCTTACACTACCCATCTATTTTAATAATGGTGCATGTTCTCCAATACTTCTGTGCACCACCTCACACATTTTTGCACCCCCCCCAAATGCATCTTAGAATTGTGTATATATACTTACACGCAGAATGCATGTTCTTCCCCTTTGTCACTCTTCTGGAGCTTTCCTTTGAATTCTGGTTCAAGTTCCCAGTCTTTCCTGTAGCTCTGACGATACTTCATTTTGCAGGTGGAAGGTGATGGAGATCCAGATCGACTCTTGTGGAAGACATATCAACCAATGGGATTCTGTCCGTGCTGCTGGTTCTGTAAATACACAAAATAAAAAGTCTGTCATGTGTTTCATAATCGTGAAAGAAGTGAATTTTTTCTTAAGCATGTGTAAAGCATGATTGTATGCTCACCAGACTAAAGATCAAACTCTGGATCCCCAGGAAGCAGATGACAGCATAGTGTGCCACTGGATGGCATCCAACGAGGATTAATTGAACAGATGAAACCAGGATGAACAAATGAATGAACCAATGAATGAAAATGAAATGATGGACTAGACAGACTAGACACGACAATATTTTTAGTGACATCCATTGACCGAGCTCAATACAATGCTGCAGTGCTTATTAAACACACTTACACAGTGATGCTATTATCAAAACATGATCTTTGCATCCTGAATTGGTGACTTACCAATTTGATTTCAAAAGGAGTGGAGGTCTCTTGGTACTCACCTCAGGGCCCTGCTGTGAAGTCACCCAGCTACCACGTTGAGGTAGACCGCCCATTAGCTGGGTCCCTACTCTAAACTGTATCAGTCTCAAATGGCTAACCTTTACATAGGGTGCCTCAGGCCAAAATATGCTTACTCATGGTTTGGGACCCCATCCAATGTGCAGGTAACTGGTTGGGAGCTAGCTAAATCATGAGAACGCCATACTTGATTCACAAATATTAGCTGCTCACCCTTGCTCATATACAAGTATGGCATGCATAAAAGAGAGAAACAATCAGACTAGTGAGGACACCCTGCTCCCCCATCACCCCCAGGGTAAATTGTGATGTTAAACATATTTTTCCAGGCCGAATTGCGACATACTAATTTGATTTCAAAAGAGTGGGGGTCTCTTCAGTATTCACCTCAGGGCCCTGCTGCAAGTCACCCAGCTTGTTGAGGTCGACCACTCATGTAAGTAATTTACTGATGACTCAGGGGAAAATGGGGTTCTGCCAAGTCTCCCTTCCCCAACCCACACTCCCTTTACTCTGCTTTTTGCTTTCTTATATTGTTTTTCTTCTAACAAACTTATTTTCTTTTTTCCCCCTACAGGTCTGCCCGGACGAGGGCACCCAACGTATCAGATAAGTATAATTTTATTTTTACTCCTGTCCCTTCCATCCCTTTCATCCCACTTAAGAACTGAGGATACTTTGTGACCCCTTTGCCATATTTTGTTTTCACAGGGTCATGTACACCACCTCTTTGAGTACTACTTTGGCTCCTAGGTCAGGTAAGTCACATTATAATCACCCAACATAAATAAAACACAGGTATAAACTACTTTCTTATTTCATGGTGATAAGTAATTAAGCATGTAGTTTGACAATAGTGGGCAAAGCTCTGAACTGTACCACATATGAGGAACGTTCCTCATTTTACTTCATGAAAACTCCGTGTTCCACATTGTGAGGACTTGTCCCACATTCAGTGAGTAGTAACATTTTAAATCAAAAATCTATAGTAAATGATGCAAAACTTATATTATTCAATTAATAACAGATTATCTGAACACAAATGCTAACATTTTAACACTGTTCTGAGCTTCCTAGTTAAAGATTTGCATATATTGCTCAGGCAGCATTTCAATTGTGCAAATAAAGGCCCGCTTGCAACAATGTTCGAACATGTGTATCCCCTATTAGATTGTGACCCACGTTCTACACAAACAACTTGCACATAAGAGAAATGCCTAGTGATTTGAAAGGACACTCAGGAAGGGTATTTTTCATGGTCAAAGAAACAGCAGGAATCAAAATAGTACTACTTTTAAAAGGTAGCAGGAACAGAAAGTCTCAAATGGACAAAGGCATGCCACTATTTTCTAACAACTGCCCACAATGGGCAAGCAATGAGAGTTTTACAGTACAGCAAATATACCAAATTATAAGAAACTGTCAACACCTCACCTCAAAAATATTTTTTATCAAACCATCGGTACCACTAGTACATTTAACGTCTGTATTGTTTTTTAACTACATTTCGCCCATACAGATATAGACCTGGCCATTGATAAGGGCAAACATGAAATAAATTATATGACTGAGAATTTGCTGCATTTTAAATGCACCCGGATTGTTTCCATGAAACTCTTAAGTATTTGTTGGGGAGAGTAACAATGTAGCAGGGAAGTATTTACAATCTGATCAAGGAGTTTACTTTTGTAGACCTTACCCCATACCTGGGGAGCCCTGTCTAGGTTCCCTCTTCTGAATATTGTATATTGTTTGCTTATTGGTTGTGTAACACCCTACCTTTTCCTTCTCCAGATCCTTGTTCCAGCCCTCCCTAATACACCCTTCTTGCTTGCTTACAATTTACGTTGGTATACTGTTGTTTACTGCTTGGTGATTGTGTTACTGCATTGTGGCGTGGGACTGTGTAGAATGATCAAATGCTTAATCTTCTTGGCCTTCTCTGGGTGGAGGCCCAATCCTCATCCCAGTCATAAGAGGATGGAGCCACCTGTTTTGTGGGCCCAGAATGAGAATGGCTTACATGTACTACATTCTGCATTGCTTTGCTGCCCCTGATTTTGATCCCTGATGTTTATTTTTGTTTCCAAACTGATTGATATGGTGCCACATTCAATTTGCTGTATATTCACTATGTTATTTTGTTTTGTGGCTTGGAGTTAGTCCTGATGTCCTCAGTGTTCTGTAAGCTCCTGGAGCAGTGTACATTATGTTACATGCCAGTTCATCTTAGTCACAAGAAAGTTCAAATGCAGCTGAGAATATTTATGTAAACCTTGCAGCAGCCATATTCAAGGGTTCACACTATTAATTATTTCAGATCATATGACAGTGCTAAAGCAGACTCAAAACCAGGAGAGATGATATCACAAGATAGAAGACATTAAAAAAATTGAATGAATGGTATAGGTACAACTTTTTGCCATAGTATATGCTGCGCTTTAATTTTCTGAAACGGAAACAATTTCTCTAGTACAGAAGGTATCCAGCTGTGACTGATGTATTTTAGGATATTTATAAGGAAAGAAACTGCAGGGGTTAGGTACAACCTCACCATTCACAAATACCACTACTGTATGTGCAAAGGAATCCACCTGCTGTATAGCAGAATCACTGGAGACACAGTATCATAAAGCATGCTGTCACTGCTACTACAGCCAAACTGCAGGGGTTAGGTACAACCTCACCATTCACAAATACCACTACTGTATGTGCAAAGGAATCCACCTGCTGTATAGCAGAATCACTGGAGACACAGTATCATAAAGCATGCTGTCACTGCTACTACAGCCTACGATAGTGAGGGAAGCTTCTTCCTACATGTAAAAATTCCTGACTGCACTACTCTAAATCTGATTCTCCTAAATTGATGCAGTGCACAACCAATAAGTTTACCCTTTACCTGCCTCAGTAGTTCCGACTCACTGCTCCTGTTGTGTCCACCACTGACTCGCTGGCAATACTGCCTCCTGCGGCTCCAAACGAAATATTAAAATAAACCAGTTCTGGTCCCGCTGCACTGAGTGCCTGGATGATCGATCTCTCGCCTCCACGTCCCGACTCGAGTGCTGTCCGCTCAGACTCCGCCGTCCCGTCCAAGAATTTCAAACTTCCCGGCTGATGGAGTTATATAGTAGGGGGCTCAGTCGCTAGCCTATCGGGGTACTGCCTGGGCAGTCCAATTAGCCAGCCTGGAGCCATGAGAGGCACGCGTGGCTCGCGTATCAAGAGATGCCTCCCAGCACATGATCACGCAGCTCCCAGGAGTCTCAGGGGCGCGTGATCACAGCGTGAGAGGTTGGGAGGCACCAATCAGAGGCTACTCTCGCTCTCTGTGAGACTCTCGGAGTCTCAGATGGCCTTTGTTCCTTTGTCTCCCGTAGCACTGACAACAAACCCCGTAGATGGAGGAAAATACAGATTTCCTCCCCGTAGCCCGTTTTTCACTATAAATCCCCGCAAAATACGGGAATCCCCGTAGATATGGGAGCACTGCAGTTTCTCCAAACAGCAAGTATACTTCTCCACTATTCCTCTGGCAAAATCTGTTTTACTCTGATTTAAGCCCTGTGAAAGGCCTTAGAAGATTTCTCATGCAGTACAGAGCCCTTATGACTCGATCAGAGCCCAGCCACAGACTGACTCAACTACTCGAAGTCTCTGGAATTTCTCCTCAAAGTGCTGCCCTCTGATTGGCTGCCTCAAGTTACCAATTACAATATTGAGCCCTCTTTGATTATTGATTTGTTAAGCCTCTTGGCACCTGAAATTAGTCCACACCTTCTCCTATAAGCACTTTCAGACAGTTTTGGGCACCCAGATAGTTGATTGGCTATCCATTAGGGATCATAGCATCACAACTAAAGCTGCTCAGTACACAGCTTCACTGCAGTCCACACAGATCCCCACTTTCACTGCCCTCCTGCAGCCCAAATAAACCTCTTTATTTAATCATTGTCCCACAGTCTCATAGCCCTCTTTCTCAATTACTGTCCAGTTACAAAGTTTACACTTTTCATTTGCCCCCCCACCTGTTGCTGCCACATTTCATTCAGCCCCCCGCCAGGCAGCTCATTATTAATATGCATGACCCATCTAATTAATATTCATGAGATGGAATGTTCCCCTGTTCGATGCTCCTTTTCTATAGCCCAAAAAGGCTTCTGGTGTGCCTCCTTTAGGTCTATAGCCCCCAATTACCTGAACTGGGGGACTGGGCCTTCCAAAGAATCCCCGTGTTCCCACAGGAATGGCCAGTGTTAGAGGTGCACAGTGCCTCCTTAAAAAAACAAATGGAGCACAGCAGCTCTGTGGTCTGACTCCTCCAGCCCCACTTTGAACAGCAAACCACTGCAGGGGCCAGATGGAGACCTAGGAAGCAGCCAGGGAACTAGACAATCAGTGGGGGAAAATGGGGTCTAATTCAACTTCACCAGCAAACAGGTAAGCCCCCTCAGGGGGGTTACAAGTATTATAAAAAGGGAGAATCTGTTCCATGGTTTCTCCACCCTCTGAGAGAAATAAAGTTTTCTTCCAATACTACTGTATTTAATGCAACATAATTGAAGCAGATGACCTCTGGTTTCTACATTCCCCTTCTTGACTATAAAACTCATCTCATTAAACAAATAAGGATCATTAATTATGTGTCACTTAAGAATTAGATCACTCCTTAGTCTTCTTATTTGGAGTGACATAAGGTTTAGTTTACTTAATCTGTCACTGTAATCTAAGTCTTTCAATCCTTGCACTTGTCTAGCTATTTTCTTTTTTACCTTTTCTATTTGATTAATATAATTTCTCTTATAGATTGTAAAAGAACTAAGGGCAGAACTAGTGGCACCACTGACTACCCTTCTGAACAAATCATGGGAGTTTGGTGTGGTACCTGAGGACTGGAGGAGGGTGGATGTGATTCCCCTTCTCAAAGGTGGGAGCAAGGCAGAGGTAGAAAGCTACAGACCTGTTGGTTTGACCTCAGTGGTAGGGAAAATTATGGAATCACTTCTGAAAGAAATAATTGTTGAGTACCTAGAGGCCGGGGGGCATAGGACCCAAGGCAGCATGGATTCACAATGGGAAGGTCATGGCAGATTAATGTAATTGATTTATTTGACAGGATGACCAAGCTAGTAGACCAAGAAGGAGCTGTGGACATGGCCTACCTAGACTTTAGCAAGGCATTTGACACAGTCCCACACAAAAGGTTAATAAACAGCCAGCCTAGGAGTGGGTCCCATGGTGGTAATCTGGGTAAACAATTGGCTGGACAATAGGATGCAGAGGGTAACAGTAAACAGAGTCCACTCTGAAGAAAGGGGTTTACTAGCAGGGTACTGCAGGGTTCAGTACTGGTACTGGTCCTCTTTAATGTCTTTATAGGTGACATTGCAGAGGGACTAGAAGGAAAAGTATACCTCTTTGCAGATGACACAAAGATCTGCAACAGGGTTGATACACAAGGAGGGTGGAAAGGATGAGAAGGGATTTGGCAAGGTTGGAGGAATGGTCAAAAGTAAGGCAGCTTAGATTCAATGCAAATAAGTGCAAAGTATTGCACTTGGGAAACAAAATCCCAATGGAAAAGTACACAATGGGAGGGGGTATTAACGACAACAAAAATGGAAAGGGACCTGGAGATAGTCATATCAGACAATCTAAAGGTTGGAAAGTAATGTGAGAAGGCAGTAAGGCGGGCTTGGAGGATACTGGGATGAATAGGGAGAGGTATAGCCAGTAGAAAACAAGAAGTTGTCATCTGTCTGTACAAACAATTGGTTAGACCCCATCTGGAGTACTGCATGCAGTTCTGGAGACCACATCTTTGCAAGGACATAGACAGGATGGAGGCAGTCTAGAGGAGGGCAACTAAAATGGTGCAGGGCCTGCACCAGAAACCATTTGAAGAGAAAGACTAAAAGAGCTTAATATATATATATATCCTCAAGGAAAGGGGGGGCATGATAGAAAATTTCAAGTACATCAAGGGAATCAACAAAGTCCAAGAGGGTAGCATCTTGCAGAAAAAGAGATGTACAAGAACAAGGAAGCACAATCTCAAGATAGAGGGGGATGACTCAGGGGCAACATGAGGAAATATTTTTTCATGGCAAGGGTGTTGAATGCATGGAACAGCCTTCCTGAGGAGGTTGTGAGGTCAAAAACAGTGGGGTAATTTAAGAATACATGGGACAGACGTAAAGCAATTCTACTAGGAGGTAGGAGGAAGTAGGCTGTTGGTAAAACTAGGATCTGCAGCTTATCCAATAGGTAGGAAAATGGGCAGACTGGGTGGGCCAAGCAGTCCTCATCTGCCATCAAAGTCTATGTTTCTATGTTTCTATATTCTATGTCCTATGTTGTTTGGGCACCAGAACTGAGAACAGTAGTCCAATTGGGGGCAGACATACAGTATGATCTGTATAAGGGTACCAGTATCTCTGGGGCTCTGGACTTAATATTGTTTTTAATAGTCCAAATGATTTTGTTAGTCTCGGTAATCATCTAGTTTGTCTGTCTTGTACATCATAAACTATTGGTTATATAGACCACTAGATTGTTTTCAAGTGATGTTACCATCAACTGCTTCCCACATAAATAGTAAATACATTTATTATTTTTATTATTAAAACCCAGTTGCATAACCCTACATTTCTCCAAATTAAAATGTATTTCCCATATGGCTGCCCAGTCAATAATAGTAGTGAGATCATCTTGTCTGGTAATTTCTTCTTATGCTGTACAGGAGCCTCCTATTTGTGTGCCATCAGCATATTTAACTGACCAACAATTCAAACCTTGAGTTAGATCAGGTATGCAAACATAACAAATAAATGGGATGAGAACCAACCCTGAGGAATGCCACTAGACACATTTTCCTCCTGTGAAGGACACCCATTTATCACCACCCTCTGGGTTCTATTATCAAGCCACTTAGATATCCAATTAACTAACCTAAAGTTAACACCTCTTAGTGTTATTTTTTTAGTTATGGCATTGCATGGAACAAAGTCAAACATCTTGCTAAAATCTAAAAAGATAATGTCACATGGAGGATAATATCTTTCAAAATACTCTCCAGGAGTTTACAAATAACAGAAGTAAGACTAATAGGTATGTCATTTTCCACAGTCTGTTTGTCATCTTTTTTAAATAGTGGTGTTACATCAGCCATCCTACAATCCCTCAGACTTCACCTGTATATAGGTTGTTTACAAATAATTACTTGAGTGGGTATACAAAGTGTTTTGACATGAATTTAATCATACTTTCCTTTATCATGTCAGGGTCTGGTGAACAGTCTGCTTTAATGTCTTTAATCCTATTGTTGATCTCTTCTTCCGATATTGTATATTCACTGAAGCATATGTCAAGTGTTGTGGGAAATTTGTGTATTTTACCATATAGTCTACAGAAATGTTTGCTAAATAAGTCTGCCATTTTATCTACTTCATTAATGGTAGATTTATCTCATACTAGAAGGCCCACATTGCATTTAGGTTCCTTAAGTGAATTAATGTACCCATAAAAAAGATTTACCATTATTTGTTCTAGCATTCTTTGACAAGATTAATTCTGCATTGCTTTTTGCATCTTTAATTTCCTTATTACATCATTTTTTAATGTGTTTGTATTTGTTTCATAGAAATAAGGTCTATGTTTTTCTATATGCTTTTTATTAATACGTTTTATAAATTTTTTTGTTACATCATCTTGTTTTTTTTCTATAATTTTTATTTGTTTTCTTATATTTTGGAATAACTTTCGTGCTAACATCAAACATGACAGTTTTTATTTTATCCCACATTTCCTCTGAGTTGCAGTTAGAAAATAGTAACTCCCAATCAATAAAAGATAATGCTGTATTTATTTTAGTTATATCCACATATTTATAGTTATAGAATTATTATTACTACAGTATATGTAATACAAGAAAAAGCAATTATACTATATTTAATATAAGAGAAAGCAATAGTAAAACATACTGAATTGTGTTCACTAGTACTTAGGATGGCCTATATTACAGTGTGTAATATTTAAATTGAGTGTACACAGAACCATATCTAAAATATTCGATCCTCTTGTAGGTTCTGATACATATTGACCTATCAACAGTTGTTCACATGCAGACAAGAATTTTTTACTTGGGGTGAGACAGCAGTGCAGCGGTGTGGTTTACACAGTTAATATCATCTAGATTTAGGTCTCCCATAAAGAGAACCTCCCCAGCCTCACAGGTGCTATCAATTTTGCTAATGTGTGTAGTTACCAATATCTGTGACCCCATACAAACCTCAGAAGGAAACCATCTACAAAATGTTGCCTGCCTGTATTAAGAGCATTTTAGGAAAATATAAAACATGTATGCTGATTTACTTATTTCTTTGAATATACCCTGGTTTAAGAATGGGTTACATTCTTGTCATGGTATTACAAAACCCTGAACATTGGAGACATTGTCTGGGAGATACTCCATATGATTACAGGTCCCAACCACACCAAAGCCACTGGCTCACTGGGTTTCTGTGAGCAAAACACTTGCCTACCTAGTTCTAGTCTTCCCACTAACAGCATACATTCACCATATTTAGAGAAACTAAAAATGTGTTTCCTTTGAATTCTGGGGGAAGGCATTTCTTGAGATTTAAAGGGTTTACAGCTGCCATTATAGGGACTGCAATTGAAATTATAGAGATTTAAATAGCAACTACCTAGTAAAGTATCACCTACTGCAACCCAGCTATACAGAGTTAGAAACAGTCTCCCATCTAGTGGTAGGATGTAAGATATTTATGTCAGAAGTCCTGTACATAGAAAAACATGATAACGTAACCAGACTGGTTGACAATAACCTGCACTTGTCCATTTTTTCCAGATTTTTTCTATGCAGTTGGCAACCACCTTGTGAGTAATCCACTGTCATGGTTAAGCATATAGTTTAGAGTAATAAGCAGTGAATAAGCTTGGTACATCCAGTAGACCTGGATTTGATTTCCTACACCCTCCACTCATATACTGTGCAAGTCAATTAATCTCCTCAGTGCTCCAGAATCACCCCTAAAAACAGGGACTTGATAGTTGGCCTCACCTGGTACCAAAGAATAAAAACAGGACCCAGTCACTAAAACAAGGTGTTCATCTCAAGACAGAGTGTATACTAGTACAGTACATACCACTTTTTTGTGCAAAAAAACAAAGTTCAAAGTTTATTAATAAAATGTGTATAGTCCATGGGACATACACTCACAAAAGAGAATGTTTAAATTATGTTGGGTTTTATCATAAAAACATATAAAACACTGACATATCTAAAACATATGTTTAATTACACACTATTGATAGATCAAACAGCTCTATTATTGCACAAACCTATTGATAACATATTTATGTAAATGTTATTGCAAGTGAACTGCCTCAAGAAAAGATGTGGTCCTGTGTGCAACCCAGTCAATTTTTTTGTATGTTACACACCTCCAGATAGAATTTAATCACAGCATAAGCTATTAAATCTGAAACAGTATTCAATAAGATGGATAATGTATTAGCAATATTCTGTGTTTTCATCTTGTCAAGAAATCATAGCTATTTAGTTCTACAGTCAATTAACAAATCATAATATAATAATATATGTTCTGTCTATATTATAGAATTGGTATTACATCTACAGATCTTTCTAGTATTAAGTTCTTCTAATATTGCAAAAAACAATCTTTAACTATAATGGACATTAAATCAGATTCATGCCATGACCTTTCTCTGAAGGCATTTTCATAGAAATCAAGATTTCTAGTTTTTCCTAATCTTTGGTGTTCAGATTTTTATATAATGTAAAACTGGATAATTTAGATTTTTTTTCAAAATCTGTCTGCCTGATATACTTCAAATATTGCCTGTATCCTATTTTTTTCTGGATTGCAAAAGGTTGCATTATTAAAAAAGGAAGGCAGCCCATATTTTCTTAGCTTGATAGCCATGATAGAAAACCAGAGATGAGTACTCATATTATTTTGGCTGTTTTGTAAAGGTTCTTGCCAAGATAAATTTACCAATACATTTGTTTGGTTCTTTACAGTTTTGTACCGAAATAAATTACCATCATCAGGGCCTTTACTTGAATGGACTTGAGAATAGTTTATTTTCTTAAATGTTCACCAGATACCAGTTGTGGGAGACCAAGAGTTAGCCTTAAGTACGTATTTTGTACAGGTTCTAGCACTGACTTCCTCCTCTAGTCCCAAAACTTCTGACTCACAAGGCAATACTGAATCAATTTTGGCATTATATACTTGTAGCATAGCATTTAACATATTATTAAGAAAATATTTGCTAAATTTTTTAATGCCTAAGATGAGTTGTCTTGCTGCACTTTTAGCATAAGTTGCATGTGGATTCCAATGTCTGACAGCTGAAACAGTCATGTCCAGGTACTTAAATTCTGTAACTTCCTCTATTGTGTTTCTTTCATAGACTATATCTTAGGCTGGGATCCATACTAATTCCCAACTGTAAAATTCCCAAAATGGATTTGCCTGACTCTGCAGTCCCTACTGGGTTGCAATCCTGACTTTTGTCTGCCCATCAGTTATTTACCCAACATGTACGTTCCTGAACATTGTAACGGCATATATTGCTGTTTGTTTTGGGAGTTCAAAATGCTCACACTCAATGCCCCATATGCTCTAAATGCTCCTATACTAAGCAGTGCCAAAATGTTCCAAAATAGTACTTTCTCCATGCCTTCTACTTTTTTTAATGAAACACTTGCAGTATGATAAGGACTCCATTATTTTCTGTCACTAAGTATGCGCTAAAGATTTCCTGTGGTCTCCATTTGATGCATACCTGTGCTCCCTGAGAATGTGCTTTTGTAAACCAATCCTACTATTAGAAGGATTTATTTTGTCCTGGGTTCAATTGTGCTTCAGTGCTAATGAACTGTGTCCTCTGGTGTTTAGTTACAATTTGATTAAAGCATAATCAATTTTAGGCTGCACTGTACTACATAACGTCTTCAACAGTTCCAAAAGGGCAGTATGCAAGCTGAAGCTTTCGGGAAGGTGCACACTGAATGAGGTGGCCTGCCCCCAAAACAATATCCAAATGGAAGAACAGCAGCACTCAGTACGCTGCTGCAAATAAGTAATTTATTTTGCTATATTGCAGATAAAATAAATGAAGGCATACAGAGCACAAGCAGATGTCCTGCAAAAAACACACAAAGCTACCCCAGTGCTTCGACTCTGAATATGAGTTTTCCTCCGGAGGAAGACTTGTGTTCAGAGACAAAGTGCTGGAATAGCTTAGTGTGTTTTTGCAGGGCATCTGCTTGTGCTCTGTGTGCTTTTATTTATTTTATCTACAGTATAGCAACATAAATTACTTATTTGCATCAGCATACCAAATGCTGCTGTTCTTCTGTTTGTATAATGCCTTATTAGTAAGCACAATAATGGTTATAGAATCCATGTACTGTTCACTTTAGTCTTTCACTAGTTCTGGCAGAAATGTGGTTGTTTTTGATATATATTACTAATTAGAGTCTCAGTTGAATGAACTATTTGCAAATCATATCACTGAGCCAAGTCATGGCCATTGCTGTCTCCACCTGGATTCTGCTGCTGAGGAAGTGAAGGGAGGGGAGGGGAGGGACACAGCATTTTACAAACATGGAATGGAAGGGCAAGAAAGGGATATATGGCAGCAGGAGGTGGGTCTGGTGTGACTGATGAATGGCACACAAATGCTCACACTCAACACCCCTATATGCTCCTAAATGCTCCTATCCTAAGCAGTGCCAAAAAGTTCCAAAATAGTACTTTCCACATGCCTTCTACTTTTTTTAATGCAACACTTGCAGTATGATAAGGACTCCATTATTTTCTGTCACTAACTAAGCATGTGCTAAAGATTTCCTGTGGTCTCCATTTGATTCATATCTGTGCTCCCTGAGAATGTGCTCTTGCAAACCAGTCCTAATGTTAGAAGGATTTATTTTTTTTCCATTCAAACTTTATTAACAGATTTTCCACATTAAGAGGCAGTTAACATGAAAAATAAAACAAGAATACAGCAACTTATTATGTTAAAACTGCCCTACCCTACCCTCCCCCCATACAGCAGTAACGTATCAGTGTTTCACATGAGTTCAAAGCCATTATACAAGAGTATACAAGGCTATTTGATCTAGAACACAACTAAGTCTGAGCAGCTAAAATTAGAGAGTGAAGGGGATCCCATATTTGAGCATAAACAGATAACCTGTTGTGGAGGCTGGCAATCGCTTTTTCTGTATGCAGGTTAGCAAGAATTTCATTCACCCACTCCTGTAATGTTGGAGTAGACTTGTCTTTCCAGTGACGTAAAATAAGCTTCTTGACAGATAGAGCTATCATAGAGATATGAAACCTCACTTTAACTAGAAGGATTTATTTTGTCCTGGGATCAATTGTGCTTCAGTGTTAATGAATTGTGTCCTCTGGTATTTAGTTACAACTTGATTAAAGCATAATCAAGTTCAAGCTACACTGTACAGCATAATGCCTTCAACAGTTCCAAAAGGGCAGTATGCAAGCTGAAGCTTTTGGGAAGGTGCATGCTGAATGAGGAGGCCTGCCCCAAAACAATGTCCAAACAGAAGAACAGCAGCACTCGGTACAGTGGTGCAAACAAGTAATTTATTTTGCTATATTGCAGATAAAAGAAATTAAAGCACACAGAGCTCAAGCAGATGTCCTGCAAAAAACACACAAAGCTACCCTAGTGCTTCGACTATGGATACGAGTCTTCCTCCTGAGTCATGGCCACTGCTTTCTCCACCTGGATTCTGTTGCTGGGGAAGAGCAGGGTGGGGAGGGACAACAGCATTTTACAAACATGGAATGGAAGGGCAAGAATGGGATCTGCAGCAACAGGAGGTTGGTTAGGTGTGACTGATGAATGGCAAGATATGGGAGGGATCTGCAGCAGTAGGAGGAAGGTTTGGTGTAACCGGAGAACAGTAGGGCATGGGAGGGATCTGCAATCATGCAATTCCTGCAGCACTCAGCATGACACAACTGTTAAGATTTCAAGTTATGGGTTTTCAAACCTATCGGCATTTTGGTTTTCAGGGGTTTGTGTCGGGCAATAGTGCGGCAGGATTTAGTGTGTCAAGAAATTGTACCTAACCCCTTAGGTTTCTATGCATATTCATAATCTATACCTTTGCTTTTTTTGAGTGATCAGTTCCAGCATTAGTGATAAACGTGACTCTACAACATTATCTAGAGCAATCTGTAAGCCTTTGGATGTTCTAGAGATAACAATCAGATTGTCTGCAGATAATTAAATGCTGATAGGATGGCCCATGATTTTAGGGACATCAACATTAATTATAGCTATGTTTCTTATACTATGCTATATATATATATATATATATATATATCAAACAGAGTTGCAACCATCAAGCAGCCTTGTTTCACTCCTTTAATAATATTTTGTATTTTTTTCTTATCTTGTTTGTTAATTTGCTATCTATGCTATATCTTAGTCTAGCTGTGTGTGTGTGTGTGTGTGTGTGTGTGTGTGTGTGTGTGTGTGCAGCTTTTTACTTATGTTTATCTACTGTAAGTCCATACCTGAATTATGTAATATATTCCATAAGAAATTTCTATTTACATTATCAAATGTGCCTTTGATATCAATGAAGAGAGGTGCCTTTTCGACCTTTAATGTATTTTGAAATTAAATAGTTTAGGATAAAAAAGTTATCAGATGGTGATCTGCCTTCTCTGAAAGCAAATTGATTCTTGGAGAGAATGTTGTTGTCCTGAATGCTTATACCTATCTTATCCAATAAAAATCTGGACTAGATCTTTGCAAAAATAAATAACAAAGGAAAGTAGTCTATAATGGACTGGGCTTGCTCTAAGGCCGTTTTTGTAAATTAGAACAAACTCAGTGGCTAGCAAGTTTCCAGGAAAGATTGACATGAATATATTTATTTATTTCGTTACATAACTTTGCTAAGATCTCTGCCCACCATGTAATATTATATTTAGGGTACTAGATCTGCCACAGGAACCTTATTATTTTGCTGGTACAGAATATGTTTTCAACTTCAGCAATACTAATCAGCTGCTATCTTATAGATCCCCATGTAAAACTGTGTAATTTTTGATTTCCAATAGGCTATATAAATTTGAAAATGGCTTTCCCAAACAGAGGCTGGGAAAACTGCCTCCGTGCTTTGTGTTTTTTTTCATAAGGTATAATTGACCAAAATGTTTAGTGTCCTCGTCACTGGCCGCTGCTTGCAAATTACCCCCCAACTTTCTTTCTTACTTCTTTTTTTCTTTTAGTTTTAACAATATGCTGTACTCCTTTCTTATTTGGACAAGAACTTTGTTAATATCTGAAATAGACGCTAACTAGCCAAACCACCAATTTTGTTCATTCCAGATCTGAATCTCTTACAATCTTTATCAAACTAGCAAACCAGAGATATTTTGGACTTGTAATATTCTGTTCTTTTACTGTGTCATTCGCACCCATTCTGTCTACTATGCTACATACTAATTGTTCAAAATTATGTATATAATACCTCTTTATTCTGTAAGATATTACTTTTTATTGCATTAATTTCATTGTTTTCTTGTAGCTCTTCATTTTTTATTTGCATTACTGGGTTCCTTTTAATCTTTGTCTTGTTAATAAAAATGTGTCAGCTATCTATTATGTTTGTTTTTTGTCTTTTCATTGGTACATCTGATAATCTGAATGATATTTCAGTGGGGAGGTGATCCCTTCTAAAATTGAAGAGAACCTTAAAACAAACTATCAAATGCCAAATCAATATGTCGCAAATGGCATAGTCTAATATTGAGCCCCCTTTTGCAACTTTTCTTGGGAAAGTAATAGAATCAAGTATATCTCCATTTGTTCTTCCATTGTTTTTCAAAAATGTTTTACTGATTTGAAACATTTCTTAAATATTATGAAAAAAGAAGATAAATTATCCTAGTAAATAAGGACGTATAGATTCCATCTATCCATATAATATACCAATACAAAGATTCCAGTTGCAATTACATTAGTCATAGCAGGAATGACAACCTTATATTCCCCTTTCCCCCTATCATGGATACATACTCTTCCTAGCCCTTAACAAGATAACAAAGGTGGCAACATGGCTTCAATATCTTTCCATATTGAAATATCAATTTCATTGTCGATATTTATTTCATCAGCAAATTTCTCAAATAGGATGACCTCTCTAGTCTTACTATATAACACCATCTATTAATAAGAAAATATTCAATAGTTGGTGCATTCCATTGTTCCAGTATCAATCTCTGAATAATCATTGTACTGGTACAGAAAACCTTATGTTGTGACTTATTTAAAACCAGCTGCTTTGTGTCATTGAAAATAAGCAAAGCAAAACCATTGGGAATCTGTTTCCCCAAAACTTTTGATAATAAATCTGTTGTTTGTTTCCACCATGGCCTATTCTCAGAATATTCCCATAGGCAGTGTGTTAGATTCCCTAGGCCTCTACATAAGTGCCAACAGTCCTGCCTCGCTGCCTTCAAAAATGTACTGGAATGTATAGTATTTATTTATTTATTCATTCAATTTTGGTAACCAGGTAGGCCCACTGAGCCCCGAAGGTCCCTTTTTCAGGGGCGACCCGGGTTTAGTTACAGAGGTATACAGGTACAGTATTAGATTACAGAGAAGTATTGGTACAGCATTTAGTTACACAATAGTACAGGTACAACAAGGAAACAGGTTCAGAGCAATTCATGAGGTGTTTTAGTACAGCATTTAGTTGTAGAGGAGTATAGGTAAAACAAATAAACAAGTAAGAGCAATTCAAGGAGAGTAAATACTTGAATAAACAGAGCTGACTGTGAGCTAGAAGTAGTTTACAAGGGATGACTATTACAGGGATGTGCTTGGGTAGGAGTGCAGCAATCTGGAGGGAGGTAGTACTTTACAGGGCAGTGCATGTCTAGGCTAGTGAGAGACTGGCCTAGGGTTGAGGCCTCTCATTGACAGGAGCAGATGCTAGCTTCTAGAAGGCGGGCCCGAAACCCCTTGCAGAATCTTTCAAGGGAGGGGGCATTCTGAAGGAGGGGAGGTAGCTTGTTCCATAGGGCAGGGGCCATGGTGGCAAAGGATTTACTGCCAGCAGTGGTTCAAACCCTGGGTTTAACTAGGAGGTTGTGCCCAGTGGTTCGTAATGTACATGCTAAGTGCTTGGGAACCAGGAGACTGACTAGGCTGACAGGGGGGTTATGGTGAAAGAGCTTGTATGTGTGGGACAGCAGAGGGTATTGGAGTCAACCCTCAAGGGAGGGCCATTGTAGGTCAGCAAGGGCTTTGCAGTGTTCCCGTCTTTTGTGGGACTGTGATGCAAACTGGGTGACTTTGTTGTAGAGAACTTGCAGCCTATTCATTTCTTCTTTAGCCAATCCCTGGAGGATTGGGGCAGCATAGGTCAGTGTAGGCAGGAGTAGGCTATTGGCAATGGAGATTCTAGAATCGGGAATGAGCTGGTCATTCAGGCGGTACAGCAGGCCCAATTTATGGTGAATAGCTTTGGTTACTTGATCTAGGTGAGATCTGAGGGAAAACCCTTGATCCAGGGATAGCCCCATGTACTTGAGGGAACTCACAACCTTGATGCGGCAGTCTGAGGATGAAGTCAAAGGAAGCATGGTACTCCAGCCTGCGCCTAGGTTTCTCTGACCAAATACCATTGCTTTGGTTTTTGTGGTGTTTAGAATAAGTTTGTTCCCGCTAAGCCAGGACTCTAGCTTGTTAAAGTCGGCTTGGAGATGGGGTCCCAGGTCAGGTGGGTTGCTCTGGGACCAATAGATAACAGCATCATCTGCATATTGAACGACTGAGCTGCCACCGCAGTGGGATTTAAGATCATTGATGAATAGTGAGAAGAGTAGGGAGTCAAGGATGGAACTCTGAGGCACCCCCTCACTTAGAGGGAGTGGATCTGAGGTCACAGAGTTCCACATGACCTGCTGGGAGTGTCCAAATAGGCAGCAGGTAAACCAGGTAAAGGAATGTTGGTCCAAGCCAAAGGAGGCCAGTTTGGCTAGCAGGAGTTTGTGGTCCACTAGGTCGAAGGCTTTTGTTAGGTCAACAAAAACGGCTCCTATGGGGAGTCCCTTGTCCATGGCCCCTAGGATGTTGGTTGATAATTTTATGAGGGCTGGATCAGTGCCATGGTTATGCCTAAAGCTGTTTTGCATGGAGGCTAGTAACTGGTTAGCCTCGAGGTAGTCATGGTGTTGACAATATACAAGTCTTTCTTGAATCTTGGCCAGGGTACAGAGCAGTGAGACTGGCCTGTAGTTGCCGATGGATTCCCTGGGCCCTCCTTTGTGGATAGGGATCACAACGGCTTGTTTCCAGGAATGGGGAACTGTACCTTCAAGCAGGGATTGGTTGATAAGCCATGTGAAGGGTAGGGCGATGGCAGGTGCCGCAGCCTTTAATAATTTAGGGGAGATGCCATCTGGACCTCCAGAGCCTTTGTCTTTGAAGGTCCTTAAGAGGGGAAGTACCTCCTTGGCCTTTACTAATCAAAGGTGAAAGAGCGGCCGTGTGGGGCAAGGTGTCTCAGAGCAGGAAGGTTCCAGTAGGATAGGTACAGAGCTGGACTTGTGGTCGTCAAGGTTGGTGAAGTAGCTGTTGAAGGCAGCAGCAATTTCATGACAGTCATTTGAGATAAGGCCATTGACTTCAATAGGACTTGAGGGGGATTTCTTGTTGCCCTTTAGCAGGCCATTGATGTTGGATCAGAAAGACCGAGGGTTGGTCAGAGTAGTATAGTAGGCTCTTGTGATTACTTTTTTCTGTATTGCTTTATTCTTCGCAAACAAATAATCTTTATTTGATTTAATTCTCAAATTTCTCCATTGTTGTACGATAAAATCCAATTATATTTCTGAACACCATCTTTTATTTATTTTTCCCATGAATCTTTCTTTAATGTTTTAAATAAATTCTCTGTAATAATTTGTTTGAATCCAGATCTATAATAGCTTTCTGTTCCTTAAGTTCTTTTGTTAGATCCAATTTATTTTCTAAGTTGAGTGCTTTCAATAATAACAAAAATTCATTTTTCATAGTTAGATTAGTGAAGAAGTTTACTTCAGTTATTCCAGAAAATATATTTTTTCAAATCCTGGAAGAAGCAAAAGTCCCGCTCATTCAATAACTGAATCCATCTTTGAATATTTATTTTGTTAGGTTTTCAAACCACATCCTTCCCCTCCTCTTGCCAGATAGGATAACTGCTCCATACATTTAAATATAGCCATGGAAAATATTTATTAGACATTATTATTTTTTTTGTAGCTCTTTTTAAAATTGGATTTAAAGCAAGAGCAGACTAGGCAACAGGGCATTATTTCCTACATCCCATATTATATTTTTGCTCCTATATTTTTTATTATTGTCCCAAAATAGAAACTCCCAATGATAATTATATTTGCTCTGAAAAACCCACTCCTACCAAATCTTCACCTGATGGACCACCCCATAATATAACAGGTCTGGGCAGCTACATCCACCAGCCCTCCTGGGGGTAACCATCTGATCCCAGGCAATTCTGTTTTTTTACATGTTCTTCTAAGGTTATTATACCAAGTTAATGCTGGTGTGCCACTTACTGACTGTATTACAAACAACATATATGGCAATACCATCATTTTAATAGTTTTGATCCCCCCCCAGAGGAATAAAGAGCTTTTTTTCCCAATTATCTAATAATACATTAATTTCCTTACCATCAACTTCATAATTGTTTTACATAGAAACATAGACTTTGATGGCAGATAAGAACTGTTTGGATCACCTAGTCTGCCCATTTCCCTACCTATTAGATAAGCTGCAGATTCAAGTTACCCAACACCCTACTTTCTCCTACACCTCACTAAAATTGCCCTATGTCTGTACCATGCATTCTTGAATTTCCCCACTGTTTTTGACCACACAACCTCCTCAGGAAGGTGATTCTATGCATCCACCACCCTCTCTGTGAAAAACTACTTCCTCACATTGCCCCTAAGCTGTCCCCCATTTATCTTTAAATTGTGTCCTCTTGTTCTTGTACATCTCTTTCTTAAAGATGCTCATGTCTTGGATTTTGTTGATTCCCTTGAGGTACTTGAAAGTTTCTATCATGTCCTCCCTCTCCCTCCTCTCCTCAAGGGCATACATATTAAGCACTGTTAGTCTCTCTTCATATGGCTTCTGTTGCAGACCCTGCACCTTTATAGTTGCCCTCCTTTTGACTGCCTCCATCTTGTCTATGTCCCTGCAGAGATGGGGTCTCCAGACCTGTATGCAGTACTCCTGATGGGATCTCACCAACTGTCTGTACAGAGGGATAACAACTTCCTGTTTCGTACTAGTGATGCCTTTCCTTATACATTCTAGAATCCCCCCAGCCCTCCTTACTGCCTTCTCACATTGCTTACCTACCTTAAGGTCATCTGATATGACTACTGTCAGGCCCCTTTCCATTTGTGTTGTTGTTAGTACCCACCTTGTGTACTCTTTCCCTGGGTTTTTGTTTCCCAGGTGCATTACTTTCCACTTTTTTGCATTGAATCTAAACTGTCGTATTGTTGACCATTCCCCCCATCTTGCCAAGTCCATTTTCATCCTTTGCATCCCTTCTGTGTATCAGTCCTCTTTCAGATCTTTGTGTCATCTGCAAAGAGGCATACGTTTCCTTCCAGCCCCTCTGCAATGTCACCTATAAAGACATTAAACTGGACCGGTCCCAATACTGAACACTGTGGTACCCCACTAGTAACCCCCCTTTCTTCAGAGTGTACTATATTTACTATTATCCTATGGGTCCTGTTGTCCAGCCAGCTTGTTACCCAGCTTGTTACCCAGGCTACCACTCTGGGGCACACTCCCAGGCTGCTTAACTTGTTTATTAATCTCTTGAGTGGGACTCTGTCAAATGCCTTACTAAAGTCTAGGTAGGCCATATCCACTGCCTTTCCCTGGACTATTACTTTGGTTACCCAGTCAAAGAAATCTATTAGATTCATCTGACATGATCTTCCTGCTGTGAATCCATGCTTCTTTGGTTCCTGTGCCTCGCTGGCCTCTAGGTACGCAGCAATTCTTTCTTTCAGAAGTTTGTTATGGTTACTTCCTGATTACTACAGAGGGTGATACCCAAATATTTAAAATTTGTAGCTACCATAAAATTCTTATAATAGTTTGATATAACTGTGTAATTTGTTTTATACTTGGCATAACTATAGATTAAGCCTATATTCTGATAGTACAGAATATCTTCCTATGTCCTCCGGGAAACCTGGCAGAGACGTGTTTATATTATTCCTAAACAGTAAGATATCATCAGCAAAAGTGTTTATTTTTACCATTTCACCATCAAAAGTAATACCTTGAATTAACTGATTTTCCTTATATAGTTTAACAAAGGTTCTATACACAGACAAAACAACATTGGTGACAGAGGACAGCCCTGTCTGACACCATACAGCATTTCAAATGGTTCTGTTGGGTACAAGTTAATAATAAACCTAACAGTGTTGTTTTTTTTTTTTGATAGAGTTGCTGCCCCATCCCCTCAAACACTGGAACATAAAATTCCTGTCTCAAAAATTGAAAGCTTTAGTTGCATCAATTGCAACAGCATGATATTCTGATATTGAGTTCTTAACATAATAAAATAGGGCCTATACTCTTCTTGATGCATGAAACATGGTTCTTCCTCTAATGAAATCTCCATGTGTTCTCCCATATACGCGACACAAATGATTTTCATACAGAAAGTTCAGGAGTAATTTACCTTTGGCATTTATATAATCATCCTTAGATTTCAAACTATGAATATTCAGAATAGAATCTATGTTCCAAGTCATATTGGTACACATTGCTTCTGAAAGAATGCTTGTTTGAGAAGTCTCCCATCCAAATGACTATAAGATTATTACATGTTTTCTTTGTACTCTTTGTTCTTTTATTTACTGTATTCTTCATTCCAAGCATATACATAAATCTGTGCTGGACATAATTGGCTCAAAATATGAGTTTGCAATATAAGGATGGATATTATCAGGTAATGTGATTGTGACTGCTAAGCTGCTATCACTTTTAAGAACAACTGGGGCACCCTGTAAATTCAGTTCAGACAAAACCAGTGTAATTAGTTCCCCCTTTATTTTGACCACAATTCTTTGGACTTTTGAAATCTGGAATAACAAATTTCATAAACCCCTGGATATTTATTTCATGATTTTTACCTGCTCAGGTCTCTTGTAATAATACAGTATGATATTTCTGTGTATCAGCCAGCCACTCTTAATCACAGATTTTACTTTTTATTCTTGCAAAATGCCAAGAAATTGGTCATATAGTATGATTCTGTGGGGCTATTTTATTATCCCTAGTTTCATCCCTTCTGACTATATCAATCAGAATCCACATATGACAACATTTCGAACCTGCTTTTAGTTTGGATCAGCAGCTCCTCTATACCAACTTTCTCATTTACAGAACTTGCTTGATCTTGGTCCAAAACACAATTACTGTTCAGTTCTTGGCTATGGATCTTCATTCCTCTTACATACGCCTATCTGCCTGCTGTTCCTTGCATAGTCCTGTCTGCCTGCTGTTCATTGTAAAATGTGCTCTTTTTCTATACTCTTTTCTAAATATTCTGTTATTTTTTGTTGTTTAGGTGACTTTCATATTAATACTCCTTTTGGCTTTGATTTGGTTTGTTTTGTTTTTCACATATAACTTCAGGTATTACATGTTCTTCCATTACTGTATCATTAAGCAATATTTCATTATCTGCTAAGATTAAACAGTCTTCTTGGATCTTTTTCCATGAAGCATTTTTTTTTACATCAGACATGATTTCCATTTTGCTGGCTGGACCCTGTACCTATAAACAGAGACTATGGGTACAATTTTCAAAGAGGATGCAGGGCTTGTGCCAAGTTCTGGGTCAATCCTTATGTTTGGTGCAGCTGTACCAAACTCCTTTGATGCAAATGCACCTGATTTTGGTACATCAGGCACAGCTGTGACACTTTACACATTTTACGGCAGCTAGCACCAAATATTTGGTGTAAGTCTCGTAAAAAAATCTCTCCCTCTCCATACTGCTTACTTTCTGTGTGAAGGATGTTGTTAAATTGTTTAACAATTTACCTTCATTATTTGTTTTCTTAAGGGATTTTTTTTTGTTTTTCAACCTTTTTATTTCATCTACTACTTTTAATATATCCTGTGTTTCTTTTTCTATTATTTTTTAATATCTTTAATAATTGTTAGCCCTTGTTTTATTGGATTCCTTTGTGTTTACAATCACACTCAAAATGTTTCTGTTTTTAATTTATATAATTTAAATCTTAAGAAACACGATCACTTATTTATTCTTTCTTATCTCATATAAGCCTAAGGCTTCGGCTATATATTTAATCTGAATATTAATACTACTCAGAATTTCTATTAATAAGAAATCATTTTGTAGGAAAGCTTGCTTAATTTCTATTGGCTCTTTGCTCATTCTTAAATTATTCAGTGCAAGATTGTCACAAACGTCACACTGTCTATTCTAACTTTTTTGTTACATCTGTTTTATTATGATTACTGTCCTCTGAACTAAACTAAACTAAATAAATGGAATGTTTGGACAATTTGTGGAGGTCTAATTTTGTCCTGATTATATAGGGTGTTAAAAACATTTTCAATTATTGTAAATAAGGTCCATTCCTAGAAGAATCTACACACTGAACTTCTAATGGCTCCAGATCTTTAGGATGCTCTACTATAAAGAAGACAACTCCACTTTCTTTTCTATTTTTTTTCCAAACCACTACGAGAAGTGATTACAATTTTACACTCGCTTGCACACATGTGCAAGGAATGTCTTGTAACAGTAGGACTTTTGGAGGTGTGTGACCCTCCTCTCAAATCCAGTGCTCAGTGTAGCAAGGTGTAACCCTACTGGGTCAATACATGCTGAGCTGTGTATGACAGCAGTTTGGCCGTGTTGGTCTTCACTTCAAAGAAAAGATCTGCTGCAATCAGCTGTGGTAGTGTGTATGTTAGCATACACGTCAGCTGAATTGCTGTCATGCACAGATCAGCATTAAAAAATCCTCCTGCTTCCTCCCTCTGCTAATGTCCTCCCCCTCCCATGTTAGTGTGCTCCCTGCCCTGACATTGTGTGCCAAGGGAGGTGCCTAATCCCCCATGGCTCAAGCACCCCCCTGCACACTGTGTGACTGATGGGGGTGCCCAATCCCCCATCAGCTGCAGCCTGCCCCCAAACAAACACCCAGCTGGCACACTGGGAGCCCACCCCTGCATGCTCATGATTACCACCCCCACACACTGTATGGCTGGTGGGTGCCCTATCCCCACCAACTCCACTCCCCCCAAACAAACAGATATGTGGCACATTGGGAATCCACCCCAGCATGCCAGAAGCGTCTCTTTTTTCTTTTTTTTTAATTCTGTGAATAAAGAAAACGGTCTGTCAGTGAGTTCCTGCCCCTCTGCCAACCCGTACCCACTCTCTGTGCACCCACCTCCCCACACACCCCTTCACCCCATACTTACCTCTGGAGCCTGGTGCAACGATCTTTGGTGAACTGGAAATACGCCTGCACTCTTCAAAGCTGACCGTGATCTAAGGAAATACTTGTAAGCTGTATAATGGCATAAATAGTGTTTTTCCAATTTAGGTGGATATCTCGGCCATCTTTTTAACTTTGACACCAAATTTTCAACATGGTGTTATTGACACCCCTCTCATAAATTCTGTCACTGGCATGGTGTTATTCGGTCCTGAAAGGTGATTTCATGGTCATCGAGTGGAATCACCTTTGAGGACGGAGTAATGAAATGACAGTGTCGGTGTTCATGAGGTGGGCTCTCAAAAAGCCTATATTGCAAATTTGGTGAAAAAATTCCCCAAAAATGACTGTTTTACAAGCGTGCATTGTGCAGTTTCCACGCGCACTTGTAAGTTCATGAATTTGTAATAATTTTACTCCATATTTTCAACATTGGCATATTTCCACAACTCCTTATGAACAGTGCAGCTGTCAATTTTCACATCCTGGCCAAAATATGTTTTTGCACTGTCGGCGTGCAGTAGCACAGCAGCTGTGTGAAATCATGTTTGGTACAAAGTAAGAAAATCACAGTGACACTATTCATGAGCAGACATCCTAAAATGCCTATGTTGAAAATTTGATGTAAAAATTCAAAAAAATGACTGTTTTACAAGTGTGCGTTGAGCAGTTTCCATGTGCATTCGTAACTTCATGAATCTGTCATATTTTCACTCCAGATTTTCAACATTTGCATTTTTCCACACCTCCTTATGAACAGTACAGCTGTCATTTTTCACATCCTGGCCAAAATCTGTTTTCACACTTCCGTCGCAGAATAGCGCTGCCACTGTGGGAAATCAGGGTTCAGTGCACAGTAAGAAAATCATAGTGGCACTGTTCATGACCAGAGGTGACAAAATGCCTGTGTTGAAAATATGGTGAAATAATTCCACTGAATGACTGTGTTACAAGTGTGGGTTGCACAGTTTCCACACAGGCTCGTACCCTTGAGCATGACCAGGGCAATCCTGAGCCCCCAAGTGCTTCAAATGGTGTAGAACATTATACCTTTTATTTGGAGTTTGTCCCACTTTAATATTCCATGAAATATATTTAATGAGCATACTCATTTCATAGCAATCCTCTGATCCTGTAGTAACAATTCTGCCCACACATTAAACACATTAAGCAAAATCCATTCATATCTGTATTAATATGCTGAAGACTTTCAGGCCATCACCTGCAAGCCCCCTTCCCTCACCCTACCCAACATGCAACATTTAACAAACTATACAACAAATAAGTAATTAAAATCAAGTTCATAAGCAAATTCAATGCATGATAATTAAAAATCATCTTTGTTACTGGTATGGATCTGTTAACCTGACAGATCAGCCTGAGCTCTGGACAATGCTCAGCATGGCCCCCCTCCACCTCCTACACCCACTTGGTCTGCTTTGCAGGCCCTGATGGTGTTGGAGAGGGGTCTGTCAGCATTAGAGAGTGGTGTGAAAAAAAAGCCCACACTTGTAATATTCTGAAAACACTGGATAAACCTTATGTAAAAAGACTCAGACTCTCCCACAAGAGAGAGGGGGAATGGAGATGTAAACAGCACATACCAAGCAACAGTTTTAGGCCACTTTAACAACAAACAGGGAAAGAAACATTTATATGGCCAAGAAAATTCTGGCTGGCACTACAGCCCCACACAAGCACACCAATATACCCAAATTAGACAACGGAAGAGTGCTATCCTTGGTATTCCCCGTATGGTATAGTTTGGTTACAAGTGGATCTCCCTCAAGTGCAACACACCCATGGTGTGCCCAAAGGATTTCTTCCCATGATCAGCATAGATCAGTGCAAGGCAGGTGCTGGGGGTCAGGCACCTCATGAATCCTCTACAGCTGACCAGACACCCAACAGGTAGAATAGGGACCTTTCCTCCCTCCACTCAGCTCAGACATAACCAGCAAGCTTACAGAAAAAGATAAAAAGAAAACAATGGAAGAACAAAGCAACATAAACAAGTTTACCCATTGTCAATCTGAAGTCCAGACAACTCTTCCTCAATATTTGGAGGAAGTATAACTCCAGACAGGGCTTAGAGAACAACTTTTGTGGCTGTATTGTATGTTACTGTCCAATAGATCTGGGGCATAAGCATATACAACATGGTGCCATAAAGTACAAATGTCCAGGTCTAAAGCATCTGGTGCAGGGAAACACCCCACACTACTGTTAGTTCTCATCATGACACACTGTTTCACCCAATAAACTTTAATGTGAATTCACATCATGCCAAAAGTCTTGAAAAATTCTATATGGCCAGTAGTAGTTGATGAGGTCCCACACAATCAGCAGCAAAGTTTCAGTTCAGCACACATAAAAGTTAGTTCAAGAAGACCACACAAATTAAAATGCTAACCTACAGCAGCAGTCCCAATCTCATGGTCAGCTAATGTTTTGTGTGTTTTGTGTGTCCCAATCCCATTACCATATTAAAAGTAAATCTAAAAGCCACAAAAAGAAGAAATAGTACTCCAACCCATATTCATGGAGATTAGTTGACATGAACCCATCACGGAAGAAAGAAGACAAAGTCTCAGCTTGAAGCAGTGCCAGTTGTATGCTGATTTTTGGCCATCAAAGAGGCAGGTTTAGTGAACAGGTTTGAGAACAGCTGCGATAATTCAGCCCAGGCTTCCTCTGCTGAGTGAAACACCTGCTCTCCATCCTCCACCATTACCATAAATTTAGCCAGATAACTCAGCTGATATTTAATGCCTGCAGTCGATAATGTGCACTTAATAGATTTATATGCAGCTTGCATCTGCTGAATTGCTCGGCTGATGTCACTGAAAATCAGTAAATGGTGGCCTTCCCCTCCCCTTTCCCCAGATTGAACATCTTCTTTTGTATATGAATTTTATCCAAAACATTAAATAACTTTAAAATCAGGGGTCTAGATTTTTCTCCTTCATTGGGCATTGGGCAGAGTGCACAATGGGCTCATTCTATAACATGATGGGGTGTTGGGAGAGGGGCCCTGCAAGCTTCTCATGGAGTTGTTACACAAACTTAATGACATCTTTTTTCCTCTGTCCTCTCAGGTAAGCCAATAATTACAAGGTCATTATGTCAGCTGTGTTTTTCCTGGTCATCCAGGCTCTCTTCTAATTTTGCCACCTTACGTTTAAGCAAAATCAATTCCTGCTGCTCCATCTCCTGTGCATCTTTCATCGCACAAATGCACACCACTGTATCACCAATCCTTTGCTTTAAGCTTGCCAAAGTAGGTTGGATAGTTTTAATGTCCTGCAGTAGCTCCAATAAAGATGCTTTAATTCAGTCAAATTCTGCCATGCAGTGGTCATCCTGGATGTTTTTGGCCACTGGAGAAGGGGCGCAATATAGTGAGAAAGATGGTTTCCCATGCTTAGCCACTGGTGTATGAATGGTAACCATTGAGCCCAGAGCTCTGTCTCCATTTTCCATATCCACTACTTCAGCAGAAAAACAGTAAAATTTATACTTGACAAAAGTAACATTAAAAGTACAAAAGTCCTTGCCAATTCACAGCAACTGCAGTTTACAGAAGTCAGACGTTTCCATAGATAGTTTGTCAGATGCTGCCGAACTCTCCTTCTCCTCTCCTACTCAGCACCATACATCACGTGACTCCCTCACACCTTCCCCTCTAGCTCCTCCACAATTTCACTTATGAAGACATTAAAGAGGACTGGTCCCAGCACTGATTCCTGTGGCACCCCACCAGTCACTGTCCCATCCCATGTCTGCCATTTACCAAATGGTAAAAGAAGACCAAAAAAATCAGGTGCTTAGTTAATTTACAATTGCAGATTTAAATACTATACATAAACGTACCCAGTGAATCCTGTTTATATTAATTTCTTCTAGGTGCAAAATATATCACCTTAGAGAGAAAGTTGCCTTTCAAAATATTTTCCTGTCTTCTAGATCAGCAACCCCCTTTGTTTAGTACTGAGGTAGCTCATGTTTTTAGGCCTTGCTTTTGATTTTCAAGGCTTTAGGTTGATTTGGTGCCCATTATTTAAGGAATCTGCTAGTATTATATAATCAAACACACCTACATTTGGTGAATGAGTTACTGTTGATAGCCTCACACTTCTGTCCTCATATGATTTGTGACAGAGCATCTGTTGTTGTGGCACCAACCATTTGGAATAGGCTGCCAGATGAGATTAAGTGGCAAGATCCTTATCGGTGTTTAAAACTGAGTTAAAGATGCATCATTTTCAGTATGCATTTAATTCAATGTACTGTAGTCAATTTGGTTGGACAACTGAAGGTGGGGTCATCTGTGCAATTTATTGCAGTTTATCTTTTACTGCTGCTGACATATAGAATGCTTCAATCTATCTAGTTTTTTAAAACTATTTTAATATTATTTATGTGTTTAGTTTTAACTTTGTAATGCCCCCCGAAAGCTGTCACTCTTTAGACAAAATATAAATAAAAGTTGATTGACTGACTAATTAATTGACTGATTGAGTAATACATTAATTGTGCAAGGTGTCCTTCATTTTTAATAATCCATGACTGGGAATGGTGGGGCTGTAAAAGGTGAGGGCTTCTCAGTGGCCGGTGCTTACAAAGTGCTCTTGTTCACAAGTATGTTGTTATCTTTATTGCTGCTGATAATTAATATTTGTTTCATACAGTGCATGTTGTCTGTTTAAAGTGTTTTAATATTAACTGTGTTACTAGTTTAAACTTTGTAATGCACCCTGAAAGGTAACTCTATTTGGATGCAAGATAAATAAAAGTTGATTATACAATGGCAAGAAAAAATGCTGGACTCTGATTGGTCAGTCTTGGGCTGGACCAGTGATGTTATCCCAGTACAACATCATGGGTCTAGTCTCAGCCTCACTGTGAACCTGTAGATGAGCATTTTATTGAGCTTTTGATTTATTGTTCAACTCCTCTAAAAAAAACAAAAATATTTTTCCACACAAAAATATCTTTAAAATTATTTTTTTTATTCTGTATAACAATGACCCATTGTATATAGCAATAATGCCCTCCATGGTGTGTGTCGTTTGTGATAACATCATGCCTCAGTCATTGGATGCACTCGGCCTGCGGCCTCCTGCCCAACCACCTGAGGCATGACATTATCCCAGCATGACACACACCCCCTGTAGGGCATTATTGCTTAATTGATTAATTAATTGAGCAATTGACTGCTCAATATATTATTCCGTTTTAGCAACCTACAGTATGATTGGGATGGGTGGGCTGTAAAAGCTGAGGGGCCACTCAGTTGTCAGCACTTACCCAAAGTCTTTAATTTACTAGAAAATTGTTAAGCTTAGCACCAGGTCACTTACCAAATAATAAGAATTTATTCCCACTTGGACCAAACGAATGTCTCTCTGTCCTGATTGATATGATCATGAAGAACCACTGAGCATCTGCTGAAAACTTGAATCCATTCACATCTTATATTATCAAAATAACTTTTCACAATTACCTACTATAGCAGGCTGCATAGTCATAACAGCTAGCAAAATATGTTGGGGGGGTTAATCAGTAGTGGTGGGTGAAGTTGGAAAACTTCGCTTTGCAAATTATTTCACAAATTTTGCAGAATTGGATTAGATTAGATTGGATTATTTCTAACTGCCCTCACAGGGTCAAAGTAGCCAGAGTATTGCTGGGCTGCATTAGTGACCACTCTCCCATCTACTGTGTATGGCGCAACAACTTTGTCTCTCCCCCCCCCCCACCAATACATGAAACCAGAAACGTCACATTTCAAACTGGCCACATTTTTATCCTCAATTAGGACTGCTGATCAGAGCCCCCTTGTTCACCTCTCCACCTTAGACCAGGCCCTTGATTGCTTCATCACTACTTTCACAGGCACAGTCAACAAACATGCTCCCATAACTAAATGCAGATCCAAGGGCATCAAAGCCCCTTGGCTTTCTATTGAAATGCTGTTTGGGAGTCCTGTAAATTCAGTCTACTTCATTCCACCTGGCTATCTTATCATCAGCTGAGAAACCAATGTAAAAACTGGATCCAGGGTGTCAAGTGTTACTACTACCACTCATTGCAAACTGGTAATTTATGCAAGCCTAAAGAATTTTGGAATCAGATGAATTCCTTGCTCAAAGGTAAAACTGGCGCATGTCCCAGCTCTATTCTGTCTGGGGACGATCTACTTCAAGACCCTCCTTCTAGTGCAAGAAGGAATCAATCAGTTTTTCACTGACCTAGACTGGTATACAGCTCACCTTGCACCCATCCCTGAGTTCAACATCCCTTCCTTGTCCCATGATGCCCTTGGCACTTGTCCTGCCTTCCACTTAAAGCTCACTACCACAAGGGAAGTTCACAAATTATTATCAAATCTCAAAGAGGAGAGCTCCCCCAGCCATGACACATTAGAACCCAAGTTCTTCAAGCTTGAGGCTGTAGCACTGGCAGCACCTGTCTGCAGTCTCCTAAATAGGTCCTTCCTGTCTGGAGTTGTACCAAGTCTATGGAATGTGGCTGTAGTGGTCCCACTCCACAAGGGTGGAACACACACCATCAAAAACTATAGGCCTATCTCGATCTTGAGTCCCCTGGCTAAGATCCAAGAAAGGATTTTATACAGAGAGTTGCAGTCCTACTTAGATACGCACCAGCTTCTAACAGATTGCCAACATGGGCTTAGAAAGGGACATTGTACCTCCACAGCACTGGTCAAAGTATCAGCCGATATTCTTAGAGCCAGTGATGAAGGCCTAATAACTGGTGCTGTGTTCTTTGAATTAACTAAGGCCTTCAATCTCATCAACCATCACCTTCTGCTAGATAACCTGCATCTACCTGACCTCAACTGCCTAGCTCTTACTTGGTTTGAGGACTATCTCATGGGTAGAGTGCAAAGGGTAAAATGGTCTGGCTTTCACTCATCCCTCAGTCCTATTGTGCACAGGGTTCAATTCTTGGACCAATACTGTTCTTGTTCTTTATTAATGAACTCCCTAATTTCTGTGGTGGTACGGCAGTACAGCTCTATGCAGATGATGCAATCTTATACCTGTCATTTAAAAACATGGAAAAGCATAACCAATCTCTCTACTCTGACTTTAATATGCTCAAATTTTGGTTCTTGGCTAATCACCTAATCCTGAATATGAAAAAATGAAAGCCATGTTATTCCACAATTCTTCTCATAAAATAGTCAGTCTGCTCCTAATCAGTTCACTGTCAGGCAACACCACAGAAGTAGTTAAAAATTTAAACATTTTGGATTACTCCTTGATGCCTCATTTTCACTAGAACCTCATGTATTGCAGCTCACTAAGCCAATAAACCAAAAACTAGGTCTCTTATACCGTCTTTGCCCCCTACTAGCAACTGGTGGCTGTCAAAAAATTTCCTCAACATCACTCCTCCTTATTTTGTTATATGAAGCTCCACTCATACTCTCTGCACAACCTTCACCCCTTGTACAGATGTGTCAAATCTACCATAGGATAGAACGTTTTGCCCCGGGGGCTAACTCCAGACAGCATCACTGTGACACCCTGCATTCCCTCCTATGGCCTAGCTATGACTCTAGGCTACAGTACCTTACACTATGCTCTGTGTTTGAACTAGTTAATCTCCACAACCCTCCATGTCTCAGAGGTATATCGTGTATCATAAAGCTTATCCTCGCCCTCTTAGGTCCTCTTCTCTCCCATTATTAGCTGTCCTGAAATCAAAGCGTCTTTTGAGCAGACATTCATTTGCCTTCTCTGCTACCTCTGCCTGGAACTCCCTTCCTCCTACTCTGCTCTCCTACTCCACCCTAACTCTTTTTAAAAAAGAGCTTACCTCGTATCTCCTTAAACCTCCCCTCTGCATCTATTTCAGCTAATCTACCTCCACTACTACTATTTGCTGCTTGCTCACATTCCTTCTGGTGCTGAAACAGTTGTGCATGTGTATTATAAGCATGTGTATTGTAAATATATACATACCAATGTCTTAAATTGTATTTATACTACTATCTTTGACTTTGCTCTACTTAAAACATATGATTGCCTACTAACTATTTTGAAGACGCTTTATATCCCTTGTATGCACTGTTGATACTTTGCACTCTAAAATTCACTGTATCTGTATTGTTGTATTGCACTGTAATTACCTCCCAGGTCGTCACTGAAAAAGGGACTTTATGGTCACAGTGGGCCTACCCAGTTACCAAAATTCAAATAAATAAATAATAAATATAACTTGTAAAATTAATCTGTAAGGCAAAGTCACACTTTGCCTGAAAGATGGAATTTGTGAAGGCAGAAAATGACAACTTCTCCTAACTTTGCTTAGGAATAATGCTCCTAAGGTGACGTTAGCAAGTATTTATGGGATATGAAGTCACATGGGCTCTTTTTTGATGCAGAGGCTAACTGCAGTGTGTGAAGGAGAGAGAGCTGGAGTCAGCTGTGTTTTCAGAGCTGTGTGCCAAGAAACATTTTAAAACCTCTGAAAATGTAAACTTTTCTGTCTAAATTCATTCTATTAAGTGTGTGTTGTGCCTGTGAATCATTGACTGTTTAATGATTTGTTGGTCATTTTCCTACTTTAATTAGTACTTTCAGTTTCTGTATCGCAGACAGTGCAGTAGTGTGCTTTGGGAGAGGGGAGTTTGTGTAGCTCTAGTCCTGAAGCAAAACAAAAGGCAGGCTTGACTTGTAGCCTAGTGTGTAATGCTTTTGTACTTAATGTTTTTTTTCTCTGTTTGCTGTGCATTGGTAGTTTAGTTGTGTAGAACAGTGAGGTTTGTTTTACTGAATTGTTTCTGTGAGTTAGCTTTATTTTGTGTATGTGTAGGCAGTGTCTTGTATGTGTCTGAGTCCGACCCCTAGTGTACAATCCCTGTTGTGTACTGCTTTCCTGCTACTAGGTGCTGCTGTTTTTTCTTAAAAACACACACCAAAAAATATACCTTAGGTTGTTCACTTGGTGGTTTTGTGTGCTGTCTGTGTTAAGTGTTGTGTGGTCATCACGTGTGTGTGTGTGTGTCTTCTTAGACCCAATAGTCTCACTTGAGTATTGTTCTGTGTCAAAACCAAAAAAAATAAAAAAAGTTAAAAAAAAAATTCTGGCGTATTTGTTTCAGTGTAAAATCTCATAAAGTCTTGTGCGAGTGCAGTCTTGAGTATGTGCCCCTAGTTCCAGCCTACAGTCCCTCTTATGTATTGGCTTGTTAACCCCCCACTCCCCCCAAAAAGGAAAAAAAAAAGGTTTTTCTTCTACTGTCTGTGTAAAGTGTTGTAAGTGTTGTGTGTGATTCCCTAGTACCTTAGATAATACTGGTTGTGCGTAGTTCAGTGTCAACACCAAAACAATAAAAAAAGTAAAAAAAAAATTCTGGCACATTGGTTTCAATGTAAAGTCTTGTAAAGTCTTGTGTGAGTGTAGTCCTTCATGGGTGCCCTTAGACCTGTCCATAAGTCCCTCTTAAGTACTGACTTGTTAATATTGATGTGTGTAGTTGAAAACCTTTGCATCATGAATTAATTAGTGAATTCACCTCATTTTGCAAAGTTAATCCACTTTGCAAAGTCCAAATTCACAGCAAACTGATAACTTCATAAAATGCAAAGTTGATAACTTCGCTGGCAAAGTTTGCAGTGCACTACAGGATTGGAGGTCACATGTTGCCGAAATAAGCTGCACACCACCAGGAGGCTGTCTTCAGTGCAGTCATCTGAAGACAGAGTAGGAGAGAAGTCTGTGTGTGCTTGTCTGAAAAAACCTTTTTAAATATGTCTCAAAACCGAGCTCACGTAGAAACACAGAAAGTGATGGCAAAAGGAGATGGTTAGGGTCCATCTAGTCTGCCCTTGATTTATTTACTACCCCCTAATTGCCCTTGCTGTTGAGGGTTCCTCTGTGTCTATCCCATGCTGCCTTAAATTCCCTACTGCCTTTGCTGCCACCACTCCTGGGGGCAGGCTGTTCCATGTATCTACCACCCTCTCTGTGAAGAACTTCCTGATATTGGTATTGAACCTCCCTCCCCTTCACCTCTGAACATGACCCCCCCCCCCCAGTGAAAGAGGACCTCTGCCTGTACTGTATTTATGCCTTTCATGTACTTGGAAGATTTTGATCATATCTCCCCTCTCCCTTTTTAGCTCCAAGGAGTACATGTTTAGTTCTCTTAGTCTTTCTTCATAAAATTGTTCTAGAGGGCCTTGTGCTGCTGCATTTTTTTTGGGGGGGGGTCACTGGTTATTCACTTTAAAGCAGTGGGGGAGGGTAGGTGTACTGTAAAACAAGGCAGCCCAGAAAGATCTATAGCTTTTTTGTGTAAGCAGGAGATTTGTGTTATATTGTGGTTTTCTCACCCTTTCTTGTTCATCATTTTTTATCTTAAATGAGTAATTTATCATTTTTATTTCTGTGGTTTAGTTTGGTGTGTTGAAGTAAAATATTTTGTCAGTGTCTTTCTGTAGCAGTTTTAGTTATTGTTTTAGTTACATTTTTCTTAAAGTGATGGTGTTCTGTCACTTTTTGTTATACTTAAATATTAAATAACCACTGTAACCCCTGTCATTTAAATCCTCATTCTGTTAAAAAAAAATGTTTTGGTTGTTTTTAATAGTTTTCAGATCACATTGCTGATCCCTTATTCTCTAGGGGTAGGTGCTGTCTGCTGTTGCTGTTAATTAATAATTTGTTTACCCCATTACACCCTAGAACCCATGTGGGTCCTCTGCTTACCCAAGGGGACTGTTTGTTGTATAGATTGCAGGTGACCAGACTAACACTAACCCTAATGTCCCATAGGATAACACTGTAAATTTAACAAGCTATAACTCCACCAGTCTTTGAAGATAAGGGGTGCTCTATGCATCCAAACAAGGGTCTCAGTGTGTACTACAATAGTAACACATATTATCCCTGGAGAAATGCATGAGGTGTGCACAACATCCCAAAGTAACCTCCCAGTTTTACCATGGTGCCAAATCCACAACCTAAGTCCAATAACAATTGAAAATGCACAAAATATGCACTGTCTCTTGGACTATAACCATATCAAGTCTCAGACAAATTCGACTTAATTTGACTAACTTATGCCTAACATAACCCAAGAGGAGTAGTTGGTGGAAATCATTTTGACCCAACTTCACCTTTGTGTACCCCGAGAAGAAGTTGCTGGTGAAGTTGCAAGGTGAAGTTACTAATGGAGTACTTCCTATTAAATAGAAACACGTTGTGAAATGATCTGTTGAGGCGAATTTGGTGACTTCGCCTTAACTTCACCTATGAATTAAAACTTTGCAACATCTCTACTTGTTAAACTCCTCCAAAGAAAAGGAAAAAAACAATTTCTACTGTCTGCATAAAGTGTTGTAGTGTTGTGCGTGGTTCCCTAGTACCTTAAATGTTGTGTGTAGTTCAGCATCAAAACCAAAACCAAAAATAAACTTAAAAAACTGTTTCTGGCATATTTGTTTCAGTGTGAAGTCTTGTAAAGTCTTATGCGGTCCTGCATGGGTGCCTCTAATTCTGGTCTTAATCCTTATTGTGTATTTTCTTGCAACCCGTACCCCCCAAAAAAGGAAAACAAAATATATTTCTAGAACTGTTGTTCTGGTTGTTGTTAACTGCCTGTGCAATATAAGAAAATGCCCATGAAAAGACTGTCTGCTAAATGAGTTTCTGGCAGTGGTGCTACTGCCAAAAAGACCTTAGCTTCTGTGTTTCTGAAGGGTAGCAGTCCAAGCTGTGATGATGCAGGTTCATCAAGGACTAGTAATGGTAATGCTGGTCATAGCAATTAACAAGAAGTAGTTTTTGCAAGTGGAGGCATTAGTGTGGCTAGGTTTTTCTCTGCCAAATCGGTGGCATCAGTGCTGGTGGGTGCTAATGGGACTGGCAGTGAAGGCAGTGCATGCAGGGACAAAAGAAGCAGTAGTTCAACAACCCCTAACAAGTTATCATGAGGGAATGTGGTTGAGTCTGAGGACTCAGAGGTAACCAATCTCCCCAGAAATGTTGTAGAAGAGCCTGAGCCTAAGTCACATTGTGTTGTTGCAGCAGATCCTAGTGTTAGGGCATCAGATGATGCAGAGAATAAAATACAGGGTGACAAAAGTGAGGATGAGGAGGTGAACATATCTTCAGAGGTTAGCATCATAGGTGGGGATGGAGATGATGATATGGATTTTCTATGGGAACCAGGGAAAAAGAAAAGTAAGGGACATGGCATCAGTACCCCCCTCAGTTCTACAGCTGTTGGGTCTGTTGAGCCAGTAGTAGTAGTAGTAGTAGTAACAGAGGAGTATGAGCCAATAGTTGCATCAGACCAGAAATCAAACCCCAGATCTCCCATTTCTAGTCCTTCAATAATATCACATTACACTATCCACTAACATCATGTCAAATCAAGGACTGCAAAATCTCTAGTTTGAGAGTTTTAAATTGTGGATCTAAACAATGAAACAGTGACTATCTGCCAGCTCTGTCAAGCAGGTATGTGCCATGGGAAAAAGAGTAGTCACATTGGCACTGGAGGGCAGCATGCACACCTGAAGTACAGGCACCTGGCATGAAAGGGGAAGCTGCGGGGGGCCTTCTTCCTTGTCAACCTCATTCAGAAAGGTATCTCAAAGTGTGATAGATAGTGATCTACAGTGAAATTGTGATGCAACCATGAAGGATTACTATAGGTATGAGGAGGAGGAAGATTTGGTGGGATTTACGAGTAGTGGTCAGAGTAGCAGTGGTGGTGTGAGTATTAGCAGCCAACATAGTAGGCAAGCACATCTACACCTGTCTTTAAAACATCAAAAATCATGTCATTCATTCAGTCATCATCTGTGCCCCCCCTCCCGAGTCCAAAACTACCCCATCCATGCCAGTGCGCAGAGCTCAGCTGTTTGGTGTCTCCAGACCAAAAACCCAAACATTGCAACCTGCACTGCAGAGCATGTTTGAGTGTCATACAAAATACCCACAAAGTCATTCTGCTGCATGTGAACTTTATACAGCAACTGTGGAAATGCATTTATTTATTTGAATTTTGGTAACCCCGGTGGGCCCACTGAGACAAAACAGTCCCTTTTTAAGGGGTGACCAGAGAAAAGCATTACACTGACTGTGCAATACATTGATAACAATATTAGTATAGGGATCAGGTTAACATAAAGCCTAAGCACAACAGGAGTACACAGGAGTACATCTATTATAGTTACAACAATACAATTGAACAACGGTAAACCAAAACATCATTCACTATTATCAAACACCTTTTTTCTTTGCTGGCGATTGACCTGTTGCTCTTCTCTTTTGTGGAGAATGTGGGGTTAGCAGGTTGATGGCATGTGCCTGTCCAAAATGGAAGATCCCACCCTGGGCATATTTCTCTTCCTGTGCTCTTCCAGAGTTATATAGGACTGTGACACAAACAGTAAGACATGCCCTTCAGCATTCTGCATCACCATACAACCACATAAATATGGATATGTGGATCAGTGGCCAAACAGCTGGTAGCTCTTTTCTAAGTATTATGGCCAACTGGGCACAGGTTCCTTGGGTAATGTTTGATGCTGGGATTGGAAAAAAATGTATAAAGCCCAACTATGGTGGTAGCAACATTCCTGATATTCACCAATGTGCCATGCTGGCAATGAGGAGTGTACCAGGGTCACATATAGTCTTTCAAACAAAGTCTTTGATGGCAGATAAGGACCACTTGTCCCACCCAGTCTTCCCATTTCCCTACCTATTGGATAAGCTGCAGATCCTAGTTAACCAACAGCCTACTTCTTCCTGCCCCCCCACCAGAATTGCCTTATGTCTGTCCCATGCATTCTTGAATTCCCCACTGTTTTTGACCCCACAACCTCCTCAGGAAGGCCGTTTAATGCATCCACCACCCTCTCCATAAAAAAATACTTCCTCACATTGCCCCTGAGTCATCCCCTTCTATCTTCAAATTGTGTCCCCTTGTTCTTGAACATCTCTTTTTCTGAAAGATGCTACCCTCCTGGGCTTTGTTGATTCACTTGAGGTATTTGAAAGTTTTTATTATGTCCCACATCTCCCTCCTTTCCTTGAAGGTATACATATTAAGCTCCTTTAGTCTCACTTCATATGGCTTCTGGTGCAGACCCTGCACCATTTTAGTAGCCCACCTCTGTACTGCCTTCATCTTGTCTATGTCCTTGTGGAGATGGGGTCTCCAGAACTGCATGCAGTACTCCAGATGGGGTCTCACCAACTGTCTGTACAGAGATAACAACATCCTGTTTTCTACTGGTGATGCCTCTTCCTATACATCCCAGTATCCCCCCAGCCCTCCTTACTACCTTCTCACATTGATTGCTTACCTTTAGGTCATCTGATATGACTACCCCCAGGTCTCTTTCCATTTTTGTTGTTGTTACCCCCCTCCAATTGTGTATTCTTCTCTTGGGTTTTTGTTTCCTAGGTGCATTATTTTGCACTTCTTTGCATTGACTCTAAGCTGTCATACTTTTGACCTTTCAAAGTATGGGTACAAAAATGTTAGAATTCCTCCTGACCAAAACTGATGAGTGGCTGCACCCACTGTTCCTGAAAGCAGGTTTCATAGCAAATGATAATGGCACTAATGTGATGAAATGTATCAGTGATGGTGGGTTTGTCAGAGTTCCCTACATGGCACACTGTCTTAATCTTATAGTGCAGGAATTTCTGTCATATCTGTAAATCAAGGCATTGCTGACTGTGGCCTGCCACATTTGTGCCCACTTTACCCATTCTGAAAAGACCCGCAACCAGATTAGGCAGCTACAGATCCAAAACAAGCTGCCTCAGCACCATCTGAAGCTTGGAGTTGTCATGAGATAGAACTCCACTTTCTACATGATAGAGTACTTGTACACGCAGTACAAAGCAATCTCAGAACACCTGCTGCTGTACACAAGCCATGATAGTTCGGGAGCATCCATGTCTCAGATAACTGAGCAGTGATGACTCATGGATTGCCTAATCATGATTCTGAGGCCATTTGAGCATGCCACACTCGCAGTGACTGGGGACACTGCATCTATCAGTCAGGCCATCCCACTGCTAAGAGTGCTGATGCAGACATTGTTAACCATACAGCAGATGCTGGAGGATGGCAGAGATAGGTCAAGATGTGCATTACTGGAACTTGTGCTTCAAATATTCAACAGAAATAGCCACATCTCAAGCATTCTGCAGTCTCCTGAATTTGGAATTGCCACAGTGCAGGACTGATGCTATAAAAGGGGCCTGTTATCCATAACTGAGGGTCAGAATGATCAGGTGCAACATCTCACTGATCAGCTCGTAAGACAGGTTCATGGGGCACAAATGTTGCAGGCATAGTTCTGTAAGCCACAGCATGGAAATTATGACAGATAGGGTGCTGCTACCACCTTTCTTAAGCAGGATGGAAAATCATGGCTGCTCTCAGGAGGACAACTGCGCATAAATCCACTTTGGGATGCCTTGTCACAAGTGGGAATTTTGGATGTGGAGGAAAAGGAGGAGCAGGCAGATGAATCATTAGAGTTGTGGGCAACACAGAGCATGGTGGAAGCCTATTTGGCAGACAACAGGCACCTGAGCATATTGGTGGAGCTTCTGGTCTACTGGAGTGGCAAGGTGACTGAGTGGCCAGCACTTACATCCATAGCATTGAAACATCTAAGCTGTCCACCCTCTAGTATAAGCATGGAGAGGGTATTTAGTTCAGCAGGGTCCATTGTGTGGGACAGGCATACAAACCTATCACCTAGAAATGTTGACATGCTGACATTTATTAAAATGAATGAAATGCACGTTACACCTAGGACAAGTATATCTGTGTTTGTACCCCCAGGATAGTGGCAGTGGTGATGAGAGGAAAGCAGCACAGCATGGTGGTAGCAACAAACTGCATTCCATGAGGTGGATGAGGCTTATGGAAAAAGAATTCCCGAGTGTGGACAACTTCAGTCTTGAAGACTGTGAGAGCTGCTTCATTGATGAGGATGATGGTAGCAGCACATAAAGAGAACATTTTTGCTACACCCCTGCCTTTCTTCTTATAACTTTAATCATGTGATATGTCTTGTATTATTTAATTTGTTTTCTCATGCCAGCATTTTCCCCAACTTGTTCAGTGATTCCATACAGTCATATAAATACATCTCAGCTGGCAGCCAGCACGAATGTACAACTCCTGCAAGAGCCAATCAGCCCCCCAGCCAGTGAAGCCTGCTTGTACAGCTCCTCCAAGTGCCATAAATGCCTCCCAGCAAGCCACCTGTTTGCACAGTTCCTCCCAGTGCCAAGAATGCCCCCCAGGTAGCCCCATGATTATACAGCTCTTCCAAGTGCCACAAATGCCTCCCAGCTGGTCGCCTGCTTATACAGCTCCTGCTAGTACCAGTAATCCCACCAGCCACCTGAAGTACAGCAAAGGCCAGCAGTGTATGCTGACATGGTAAGTTCATTTCCTTGAAAGCAGCATTATTTGTTAGTCAGCCACAAATGTCATGCTATACTTTGTTAAGAAATGTATTTATGATATCTTATTTATCATGTTCCTGACCATGTATGCTTAATTTGCACAGATACTTTCAAAAGTGCTGTAACAGTTAATGTAGTAATTAATGATTGATACCATTAAAGATGAACGCCATTTTCAGTTTTTTAGCTTGGGTTCTAAGGAAAATATGCCATATTCAGTAGTAGGATAATATGCAACACATGCTTCTTCTCAGCTAAGGAACAGATAGCACTGTGCCGCCATAATTTGTTTCATGGCAGTCTTGCATGGCATATGATGGGACTGAGCTGCACGTTGTTTCAGGTACGAAGTGAAATGACAAGGAAAACGGGAATCTCAATATTTTTTGCAGACAAATATTATTGCTGAAGAAAACTACAGACCTGGGAACACATACTCAGGTTTTACATGTGTTTCAATTCTCTGTTTTGCCTCCCTCACATTTTAGACAACTGTGTGTTGTACACCACTTGCTGTGGCACCGTTGTGCCACAAATGGCATGGCCATCAGTACTCTGATGGTAAGCATGTGACATGATTTTTTTCCTTTCCCTGATTTTTTAACATATTTTCTTTCCTTTCACAGGTGATGAGTGACACTCTGGCCATGCCAACCCTGAGTCCTGCTAAATAATATCCCTTTTCTTCTTTGCAGGTGAGTTTGTCATCCATCGTGTGTGTCTGGTCACCCTACTATATGTCCTTAAGGCCAGGCTATTACCTATGTGATGATAAGCATCCTTTTAGAATGTTATTTTATGTTCTACTTTTTAAGTATCTTTTCATTTCATCACAGGTCTATGGAGTGTAATACAGTATCTAAAAAAGGTGTATTTTTTCATCACATCAGGTCTAACCATCTGACAGTGATACATCCTGCTATCAGCAAGAATACCAAGTCCTTGTAGAGCAAGCAACCCATTGCCACGTGATGCTTTCTGCCACATTCTGTTCATGGGCTGAACCATGCCAAGTAATAATGTGAGATTCCTGAAACAAAATAAATAGAAGACAGCACTCAGCTATCCTGCCATATGGTCCCAGTCCTATGATTTTAGAAAAAAATACTTACCTTCCCACATGGTATGCCACTGTCCAAAAGAAAACATACATTGTAGAATACCATGCAGCAGCACTGAATCAAACTCATAAATGCCTGCAAGGAGAGAAACAGTCACAAAATATGTTTAGAAAGACAATGGTTTCACTGTCACGCACTCACAACCCCCAAAAAAATAATCTGCTGTGAATCAGCTTGTAACATCCAGTAGACAGACCTGGATTTGATTCCCACAACCTTCTCTTGCATACTGTGTGACTTGGAATAAGTCACTTAACCTCCCCAGTGCTCCCGGGTCACCCAGAGGCAGAGGCTTGAATTTGGCATCTAAAGGTTCATAGTTTTGTAGTCTAGCCACTGTGCTATGCCTCCACTGTGCTATGCTGCCTCCTATCTACATTTTCTACCTCCTCCCTCCTTCTACACCATTTTGTGTGTTTAGCAGTTGGTATTGGTCTAAAGAAGAATGGCAATTCAAACTTGAAATGATTCCGCAATAGGTTTTTAATGGATGGATGTGAGTTCTTGTTCCACACCAGGAATGTGGCTGATTGTGATATTGTAGTGTGGAATGGAAAGTGGGCTGCACTGTTCAGATGCTATTCTTTGGATGATATGTTAAACTAAAGTCTCTTCTGCCCATCTCTGGTTGATATCCACACTGATGTTAATGATCGCATGGCACTTATAACAAAAGTAGGGGAATTTTTGTTTGAGAAACTCTTATAACAAGATAAGGTCACCATGCCTTAATACATCATTGGAATCATACCATTAGGCCATTTCCAGTTATTATAACTAGGAGTAATCCATAAAAGGAAATGATACTACACACCTAGACCATGCTCCTAGCAATATAATATTCCCTAGTGTTGTGTCCAATATTCCCCTGTCAATAAGATAGTTTAATGTAATACACACTCTAGAATGCACCTAGACAAAAGCTCTCAAATCTGTCTTTGGCCTTGACACTGCACTAGAGTACCCTGTGTTGGATTGGGAATTTGTGTCACATATGCACCCAAGGAAATGGGTTACCACTGCCCTTATTCATTTTGAAGTGTCATTTAGTGGCACTGGAGTGGACTTCCAATTAGGGTTGTTCAGATAGTGTTTTTGTGGATCCAATTATCCTCTATCAGGCAGTGCTGGTATTTATTTATTTATTTATTAGCTTTTGGTAACCAGGTAAGTGCACTAGGCAACCTACCTGCCTATTTTCAGGCACGACCTGGAAGAGCACAGGACATTGGTTACAATATGCAGAAATGCACAGACATAATATAGGTGTACAGGAGCAAAACAAGATATACATTGGGTAGCACAGTAATAGTTACATAAGGGTACATTTTAGGCATAGATCATAATAAGGATGTAAAATAAAGAAATTAAGGTAACCATAAGACAGCTGAGGACAGTAAAGACATCAAGGTTCATAGCCACCTAGACAAGCATATTGCATGGGAGAACATTAGTGTAGTACTCAGGGTCAGACCCGACAGCCTGCAGTGGGACAAAGCAAATTAAGAGCATTTGCATTGGCCAGAGGCTAGAAGGTGGGTGAACAGTGAGTTTGCTCCCTCAGCCTCCTTTTGAGCCTATGTCCTCAGCAGAGCTAAAGTACTTGACTTGGAAAACTGTGTTCTTGGTTGCCATTACCTTTGCCAGGCATATCAGTGAACTGCAGGCCCTGTCAGTGGAACCTGATTTCATCTCCTTTCACATGGATAAAGTGGTTCTTAGAACCAATAGAAGGTTCTTGCCCAAAGCGGTTTCAGACTTCCATTTGAATCAGTCTATGTCTCTCTCTGTTTTATTCACTGATCATTCTTCCTCAGGTGAGAGGAGGCTACACAGTTTGGACATTAAAAGAGCCCTTAGTTACTACATAGAGCATACCAACCAGGTATCTGACCTAGGATCCAGTGAATGGATCTGGTGGTTAGGTCCATCAGATCCAACCTCAGATAGTTGGATACGGTGGTTGGATCCATCAGATCCCACCTCGAATAGTTGGATCCAATGGTTGGATCCATCAGATCTCTGGCCAGATCCATGGGATCCAGATCAGATCCACGGATATCTCAGATACTTGCAGTGGATCCTAAGAGGTTGGATCCTTGGTCAGATGTCTATGCCATCTGAGGCTATCCGATATCCAACCAAAATGATGGTATCTAAACTTGTAGGAAACTACCCAAGCAACGTTACTTCCAATGGCCATAATAATCTTCAGGATATGGGTGAGGATGGGGACACAATCAAGCCAATGAGAATGAGCGCCTGGTTGCCAGAATTTTTCTAGGCACCTGTCTTCCAACACCAATAAAGGGCTCCCAATGTCAGTAGTAATAAAAACAAAATGTGCCAACACTGGAGATGAGCTTCCAGTGTTGAATGCAAACACATCATGGACGCTTTTACAATGGTGGTCCCATGCTCAGCAGCAATCACAGGTGCTTGAAAATACCTCATGAAAAATCCTTACATAACACTATGGTGTATGCATGGCTAGCATTTAAAAAAAACATTACAGTCTCTTTCTCTTTGTATGTTTAATCTTGAAAATGCCAAGAGCACCACCTATGTGATAGGATCCTAATGAACCTGAAAAAAGGTTAAAAATCTCTGCTTTTTTTCAATTTTTTCATTCCCAAAAAAAGCATAATTATGAATAGTTATCAGTTTTTTGACACAATGGCCCCAATACTGAAAAAATGGGCAAGTGCAGCCATTTATGCTACACTTGCCCCAGTGCTCCTCCCAGCCATGGCAATATCAGACAGATAGCAATCACCCACAAAGTGACACTGTCTGACTGAATATCAGTCCATGGTAGTGCAGCACTAAATTAATTTGCACTGCCCCAACAAAGACTATGGCTACTTATGGTCAATAGAGGATAGTGCTGCCCAAAATGGGATAACACCAAGTAATCAGTGGGTCATAGTCAGCACAAGCATTTAAATGAGCCCACTGGGCATGTAAGGTGCTAAGGGGCCATCTGAAAATCCATTATGGGCTAATTTGCTAAGTTGCAGCAGCCCTTTAGCACCCCAGTTTCAGTAAAACAACAGCCCTGGTACACCAGTGCCTCCCCATCTCCAAATACATGGTTTCCTTTAAATCCCTTTTGGTCCAGTGGTTCCCCTCTGATCTCCCAGTTTGTGGTTTTCTTTAAATCCCTGGTGTCTAGTGGATTTCTCCACCCCTGATTGCCCAGTACAACCTTTTTCTTTATGTCTCTGGTGGACAGGTAGTCCCCCTCCTCCACTCCTGATTGCCCAGTACAATATTCTTCTTTAAAACCCTGATGGTTCAATGGTTCCCCAACCCCTGATATCCTAATACATCCTTTTTCTTTACATCCCTGGTGCCCGGTGTTCCCCTGAAGAGTCCCACCCCCAACCAGCCCACCTGCTTACATCTAACCTCCCATACACCCTTCGCCCTCATGTCCAGTGTTCACTGACAACGGAATACCAAGACTGGAACAACCCTCCTCTCACCTCCATGGCTGGCTGCTGTATGAGCTTTCAGTGAGTGTGCATACTGTAGAAACAGCTGAAACAAGAAGAGGAGGGGAATTTCTATTGTGGTCCTGGTTAAATTTCTCCCATTCACTAAAATTATCACCAACAGTGTCTTCTAGTTTAATTTCAGTTGCTTTGTGTCTATATACTTCCCATCCAGATGATGCTAAAAATAGGCAATAATGTCTGGACCTACTTTCCAGGTCAATTAAAACAAAATGAATAAATAAACATGAACATGCCTAAGCAACCTTAAGTACAGTGATTCTGACATATCAATATAATAAGCATTGTATAATGCACTGTTAATTGCAAAGGTAATTGTTTGAACAGGAAACCTTCTTAGACTTATACCATTTCTAGACCTGCCTAGCAAAAAGGAAATCCAAAAAACTTCTGATGATAGGAGACTCCTTGATTAGGGGAGTTGATACCCATCTCCAGCCAGGGGTAATGGTCAGATGTCTCCCAGGTACATCGGCATGGAGACACACTGATCACATTGTTAAAATTGTTCGCAAAGCAGGAGAAAACATTGACATCCTGGTACACATAGGGACTAATGATCTCTACAGCTGGTCAGTTGTGGAGACCAAGGAACACCTGACCAGGCTGGGTGACAAACTATCATCCATTTCATCTGACATCTCCTCCTCTGAGATCCTGCCAGTCTGGGAGAGGGGGGTAGATGGACAGCAGGTCAGAGAAGGGGAGATAGGGGAGCTAAACATGTGGCTCAAGGGCTGGTGCCAGGAAAAAGGACACAGATTTGTAGGGAACTGCCAACAGTTCTGGGAGCGAAAGTTCTTTAAATTTGATGGACTGCATCTGACTAAGGAGGGAGTCAGTGCATTGGGGCAGAAGTTTGACATCTTTGCTGAATATTTAAACTAGCAAATGGGGAGAGGGGTGCAGCACCCCATATGTCGAATGGGAAGAACACCCCTCCCCCCTCAGCTAGTGGTCAAACAGGGATTCATCATGTTTGCAGTTCATTTGCATCACCAGGTAAGAAAAAAGGTGCATCTCCCCATACGACGCACAGGGGAAATGCCAAACCTCACCCAACAACAAGCACACGGAAATCTGGCCAGTGGAAAATCATGTACACAAATGCTCACAGCCTGAGAAATAAGATCCCAAACCTGCAGGCAATAATGTCAGAGGCTAAACTGGACATAGTTGCCATTAGTGAGACATGGTTTAAAAGTAACCACACTTGGGAGAATTCAGTAGCTGGCTATGTACTGTTCAGAAGAGACCGAGGTGCAAAAAGGGGGTGGGGGGTGGAGTGGCCCTGTATGTCAATGAAAATATCAAAGCTACAGAAATTCAGAATACACATAAGGATCCAGAAGAACTGTGGGTCACCCTGGAAACAGGAAATTGGACGGCCATAAGAACTGGGGTTGTCTACAGGCCCCCAGATCAGGGGAGGACATAGACACATTACTGTTAGAAGATATACAAAACATGACAGCTAAAGGGGAGGTTCTGATAATGGGAGACTTCAAGACTTCAACATGCCGGATACAGATTGGTCAATACCAGCAGGAACATCTGCCAGAACTAGACACATGGTGGATTCCCTGCAGGGGGAGGGCCTCAAACAACTGGTACAACAACCCACAAGAGACAGGGCTATCCTAGATCTAGTACTGACTAACAGGGAAGGGATCACAGATCTCCAGGTAGAAGGTCACCTGGGGGCCAGTGAACGTCTCATGGTATGGTTCAATTTGGCCACTACATCTAAATCATCCCATTCCAATGCAAAAATATGGGACTTCAGAGGAACTGACTTTGACAAGATGGCCAACAGAGTTAAGATAGCCCTGGCAAAAAGAAACACAGGTGAGGGGATACAGGCAAAGTGGGCAAGCATTAGGGATGCAATACTTGAAGCAACATCCCATTGTGTTAGACAGAAAAGGAAGTGCAAAAGCAGAAGGAAACCACTTTGGTTCTCAAATACAGAAGCAGAAAAGGTCAGAGCCAAAAGACTAGCCTTCAGGAAATATAAGGGAACAAAGCGGGATGAAGATAAGGAGGCATACCAAACTGCCTTAAGAAAAGCAGGGAAGGCAGTAATGCAGGCAAAGTCCCAAACTGAGGAAACACTAGCACGAACAGTAAAAGAAGGTGACAAGACTTTATATAGATACAATAGTGAAAGGAGAAAGTCCAGAGGGGGTATTGCTAAGTTCAAAGGTGAAAAGGGGGCATGTGATGGGGAGGACCCTGTAAAAGCATCTATCCTAAATAGATACTTTTGCTCAGTATTTACTGAAGAGAAGGTAGGGCAGGGCCCACAGCTCAGTGCCATGGACACAGGGGAAGGGAGGTGAGCACCACTCCCTTCACAAAAGAAAGGGTCCTACAAGAGCTCACTAAGCTCAGGGTGGGCAAGGCAATGGGACCTGATGGCATACTTCCCAGGGTACTTAAGGAGCTAAGGGTGGAACTAGCAGAGCCATTAGCAGAACTGTTTACTGAGTCTCTGAGCACAGGAGAGGTCCCAGAAGACTGGAGAAGGGCTCATGTGATACTGTTCCACAAGAGTGGTAGCAGGGAGGAGGCAGGGAACTACAGACCAGTCAGTCTTACCTCACTAGTGGGCAAGATTATGGAGGCACTCCTTAACGAAAGGGTAGTGCAACATCTGGAATCCATAGGGGCATAGGATCCAAGACAACATGGGCTTACAAAAGGAAGGTCCTGTCAAACTAATCTCATAGATTTCTTTGACTGGGTAACCAGAGTGGTGGACCAAGGGGGCGCAGTTGATGTCACCTACCTTGACTTCAGCAAAGCTTTCGACACTGTTCCACATAAAAGATTGATAAATAAGCTGGGTAGGCTCGGGTTGGGTCAGCAGTTGGTCAACTGGGTGGCAAACTGGTTGATGGGCAGAAAACAGAGATTGGTGGTAAATGGTATGCAGTCAGAAGCGATGCAAGTCACAAGTGGGGTACCTCAGGGATCAGTCCTGGGGTCAGTTCTCTTCAATATCTTCATTAGTGACATTGCAGATGGACTAGAGGGTAAGACTTGTCTGTTTACAGATGACACCAAGATCTGCAACAGAGTAGATGATCCAGATGGGGTGGGCAGAATGAGAAGAGATCTGGATAAACTAGCAAAATGGTTAGAAGAGTGGCAACTGGGATTTAATGCAAAGAAGTGCAAGATCATGCACATAGGGAAGAGAAACCCTGAAGCCACCTATAGGCTTGGATGGGAGTTGCTGGCAGTCACAAAGGAAGAAAGAGACTTGGGCATCATCATCACCGATGACCTGAAATCATCCAAGCAGACCTCTAAAGCAGTAGGTAAGGCTAGGAGGATGTTAGGGTGTATTAGTAGGGGTATCACAAGTCATAAGAGGGAGGTAATAATCCCTCTTTACAAGACACTGGTTAGGCCCCATCTGGAGTACTGTGCAGTACTGGAGGCCACACCTTCACAAGGACATTAACCAAATTGAGGCAGTCCAGAGAAGGACAACCAAAATGGTGCAGAGACTGCATCAGAAGACATATGAGAACAGATTAACAGAGCTCAATATGTATACCCTTGAGCAAAGGAGGGAAAGAGGTGATACGATCGAAACATTCAAACACCTTAAGGGCATTAACAAGGTGAAAGAGTCTAACATGTTTAAATATAAGAAAAATAGCAGGACAAGAGGACACAGCATGAGATTAGAGGGAGGCTGATTAAGGGGGAATGTGAAGAGATTATTTTTCACAGAAAGAGTGGTGGATGCATGGAACAGCCTACCCCAGGAAGTGGTGGCTATGAATACAGTGCAGGGCTTCAAACAGGCATGGGATAGGCATAAGGAAGCAATACAGATGAGTATGAATATACAGGCCACTGACAGAGCAAAGGCCGATGGCACATTTATAAGGTAGAAAAAGAAATGGGCAGACTGGATGGGCCTTGCGGTCCTTATCTGCCGTCAACCTCTATGTTTCAGCTCAAAATTATTTTCATGGTCACTGTTTAAGATGCAGGGGCAAAGGTTTGGATATTGCCTATAAAATATTAAGTGAAGTTCTTTCAAATGTACTGAGTTAGCAGTTGATAGAGTTGTAAATTCTGAGGCTACAAAACACTGTCAGGAGCAAGGAGAATTCTCGAGAAAAGATGACATATTTGTCAAAGATTCTGTAAATAAACTTTATGGATCTGTCCCACTTAGAATGTAAATGTACAGCTTCAACAGTATTTCCATGTCCTTGAGTACAATAACCAGAATGTTCTTGAAAAAACTAGGAGAATACTGTATTATGCTTTTTAGTTGTTAGATATTTACTACAACATGGATCTTAATATATCCCCTATATGCAGATCCTTGTATTAAAATCATAGAGCCAGACCAGCACAACAGTTGCAAACAATTTTTTTTTTCCATTACTGAGCTAATGTGTTTTGGGACAAGATTATTTATTGGATGCTCCTTTACATGAACCTTAGCAAGTATTTTCATGGCATTGGGTTGCCTTTTTTGGAAATTCCTGTCCATCCCAGTGATGCCCTTGGTGTGCTGTTTCAAGAGGACACAGTGAATAAAAATACATGTAGTTGTAAAGATTAATGACTTATTCAGCTTTGGGACCAATGGTGCTTCAGGCAGAGATGCCCTGACTACCCCCCCCCCCAACAATTGCTGTGAGACCAAGTGCACCACAAAAACTGCTTCATTTAGAAGCCTAGCTATGCTGACCCTCCTCCTGCTGCCTCCTGGACCAATCAGAGGGTGGTGACTGAAACAGGAAGCCTTTGTTGCTTTGGGCTTTAACTTGCAGCTGTAACAAACCATGAGGCAGATGCCAGTGAGCTGAGCCAGGGGTCATGAGGGGGATCTCCAGCCTGACTACCCCCTCCTTCCCCAGCAATAGCTGTGGGATGGAGTGCATCACAAAAACTACTCCATTTATTAGACCAGCTCTGCCAGCCTCCTCCTGTTGTCTTCCAGACCAGTCAGAGGCTGTCTGTGTATATTTCTTCCCTGCCTTTCAAGCAGTCCTTCCATGCTGCAGTCCTTGCACAAAGGACCACTTTGCCAAGGATAATAACAGAGTCTGCCAAGAAGAGTCCACCTTGAGAGCTTGCTTAATGTGGGAGATGCTACACTTGGAAGTTCTGAGGTACTGTATTATGCAAAAATCTTACCACATTGTTGACCAGAGGTACTGTCCTTAGCAAAATATGCTTAGACTAAAACAGCTGCTAGAAATCTAATAACGTCTCACTGCACTAAACACAGAATGCTGTTTACAGGATACACTGTGATAGAGCAGGAATACATTTGTTGTTTTTCTGGGCATAGGCACATACCTTGTGTACTATGTTGTGACACAGTAAGTCTGTTTCTCTGCAATTCTGATATATATTTAACTCTCACTTGTTGTGATGATTTCTGTAGTAGCAATCTGGCAGAGCAGGATATAAACTGATAGTGTAGCACTGAGTTAGTGGTAAACTAGTGGCATTTTATTAATGTGGTATCATATATCCCTATTGTGTTAATTTGGATCTAAGGCAATCCAGGCCCCTGTCTTGCCTTGGAGTCACACCCACATCAGGTGTGGTAATCATTGCTATTAATTGCTGTACAACTGTCATTACCTGCCTATACTAGTCAATGTGATTGCTGTACTTTTTGTTTAGTTTTTTAATCCTACTAGGCTCTCCCCCTGCTTGCTACTGGGTGAAATGTGCACTGATAATCCTACATTTCCAGCTCCCAAGTGTTGCAAGTACTTATCTTATCTGAATACTATAACACACTATTAAGCAATACCTTTGCTGTGAGTAGCACATCCTAGGACCTGTTCATCATGGCTAAGTGGGGCATATTCATAGCTGTGCTATACATGTGTGCTGTTCTCAGTCTAGAAAGAATTATAGCTGCTTCTAACTGACCCAAACAACACATGGGTATGCCATTTCTGATCTCGCTGTTCCCTCTACCCTGTGAATTGGACCCACTCCAGATAGTACTTCTTGAACTGTACAGAAAGAGCAACTGCTATAATCTGCTCCAGTGCCTCCATGACTCCACAAGGGAGTACGATGACCTACAATGCTAGATATCTGCCCACCCACCCCATTGTGATATTGCCAGTACTTTGTCTGCTATTGTCTGGATATATACAGCCTAGTTCTGGCCCTAACTCCCTTATCTACAGAGTATGTTTTTCTTCTGACACAATCTGATCTAATACACTGGGTCTGAAGGTTGCTTACATTAACATTAATAGCCTCCAGCCTAAAATCCATGAATTGGAGAGCTGGGTAGACTTGTATGTCCTTGATATATTAGCTCTATCTGAGACCTGGTTAAAGTCATTTGCTCTTCCATGAGGATGAGCTGAAATGGTTCTCCACCCTCCACAAGGATAGGCATGGTAAGAGAGGTGGTGCAGTACTTTTTTCATAAAGTCCTCTCTTAATGTCACTTATGTATCTGTCCCAGAATTAAAAGACTTAGCATGTGAAACATTGCTTGTTAAAATACTTACTGATGGTTCTAAAGCTCTCCGTGTGAGTTGCCTTTACAATCCCCCTCTAGTAGCATCTCCAGCATTATTCTCCATTCTGAAGGCTCTTGCAGACCACCCACTAGGTCAGCTAATAATTCTGGATGACTTTAATCTGCACTGGACCCCTGACATAAAAGGGGGACTGAATGATGCTGTCCTGGAGACACAGCTCACTCAAGTCATCTGTGAACCAACCAGGCTAAACAACAGATCAGGTAAACATACCTTTCTTGATTGCATCCTAGTCTCCAACCCACACAGAATAAAAGTTGTGGGCATACTTGTAGACTCTTTAAGTGACCACTCTTCAACATTCTGTATTTGTAAAAATAGTGCTGGTAGGCTCTTCCTTACCAGAGATTTCTCAAAATTTGAAGAAGTTGTCTTCCAGACATCTTTGTACAATGGGCAATAATCAAATCTTTCCCTGATATTAATGCTGCCCTTGATTTATTTACTAAGAACTTCCTAGCTGCTGTTAACCTCCATGCCCATCATAAACAAATTAGGGTAAAAGGTCAGAGGTCCAAATGGCGTAATGCTGATCTTAGAAAACTACTGAGGAAAAGGGACAAGGCATGGGGCGTATTCAAAATACTGGTCACAAATCAGATTGGGATAAATACAGGGAGCACAGGAATATCTGAAAAGCTTGCTTATAGCTGCCAAGAGAAATTATATTAGGAATTTGCACAACAATAACCTGTTCAACCACAAAAATGTTGAGACCCATATAAACACCCTTCTAAAGGGTCAACCTACTCACTCTGAATCAGACAACCTGGCCAAGGGTAAGGTACTTAATGACCACCTTGAAACTGCCAATGCCTTTAATAGATTCTTCATAGACCTAGACAGATATAAAATTCCACTCTTGGGAACTACACTGAACACCCCAGGTCTGCAAAAAACTGAGATACCTAAGGCCAAATTTTATTTTAGACAAAAGACCAGAAAAGAGCTTCTAACTCTATGGCCTCTGAGGGTTTTGACAATCTGGAACCTAAACTATTAAAGATAGCTGCTCCTGCATTTGCATCTCCTGTTGTTATGCTATTCAACAAGTCTTTCATGGAAGGAAGAATTCCTAATAGCTTGAAGGTGGCCATTGCAATACCTGTTTACAATCGTAGCCCTAAAGAGCATATAGATAATTCCTGCACCATGTCCCTAGCTAGCTCCCTTGCTAAAAAGGGAAGGCTTATATATAACCAGCTTCAAGAATATTTTGAGCAGTGTCACCTTTCCATTGGTTGGCAACATGGGTTCAGAAAATCCCATGGCACTGACACTGCTATGGTTAGTCTGAGCACAGATATCCTGAGTGACGTGGACAGGGGGTGTATGACTGGGACAATCTTCATAGATCTCATAAAGGCATTTGACCTAGTTATTCATGGTCTCCTAATGGAAAAACTCAGGAGGACTGGTCTAGGTGACTTGTCCTACAGATAGTTCACTCATTACTTGACTGGCAGGACTAAAAAATGAAATGGAAATGGAAAGATATGGAATCTTCATTACTACCCATAACTGATGGCATCCCTCAAGGGTCCATTTCAAGCTCAATGCTATTTTTCTTATTTGTAAATGATCTACAGGAGCTCCAGTGATGTCACCCTCATCAACCGACTTCTCGCTTTGGATTTCTTGATGCAAGAATGATGGTTCTTATCAAATAAACCAGTTTGCAATGCAAAAAAAAACTAAACCCATCCTTTTCAAACCCAAGCATCTAGGTCTAACCAGGCAGCACCTGCTAAACTTGTTCACATCTGAGGGTAATCAGACAGAGGTGGCTGAGGCTATTAAATATCTAGGGATATACCTTGATCAAGAAGTTTCCTTCAGAGCACATATTGATTATCTCATTAAATCCCTACACCAAAAGATTGGTTTACTATACCACCTAGGTAATGACCTCACCAAGGAATCTCAACTAGTTTTTGCCAGGAGTACTCTGTTTCCACTCTTACAGTATCTCTACTGCAGTATCTGCTCTTCACTCTGTGAGAAACATTGACCTCAACAAACTCATAGTACATTGTAACAAAATTGGTTTAATCACCCTGGGTGCCCCTCCTAGGATGCATCACTGCAACATCTTCCTCTCTCTCTTAACTGGCTATCTATTGAGGGCAGACAAGAGAACTCTTTCCTCTGTCTCACTTATAAAATCCCAAAGTGGTCCTACTCTATCCTAACTCCAAGGTATCCTGTCTCCTAAGACAGAATGGAGAACACTCAGGTTCAACAGATGCACTCTGTCAGAAATATCCTGGGTTAGGTCAAGTGCAGGAGTGAGTTCCTTTGCCAGCTCAGCTCCATCTTTGTGGAACACAGTTCCTGCCTCCCTCCAAAATTGTTTCACACTAGGAGGATTTAAAAAAGTACTCGACATATCTGCTTGAGCACAGCTTGTGTTCCTGCAACAACTGATTTGGAGTTGCTGCTATCCCCCCTTACCTCTGGTTTTGCACTTGGTAGTGCTAGGTCTCCCCTTTGTAATACTGTGTTTATGCCTTGATGTGTAATATGATCCAGCCTGTGTACTAATCTCCTGCACCCTTGTCTATGTTGTTACATGTGCTGCCACGTATCTGATTTGGCACACCTAGTTCATTAACCCATGTATTGTCTGACTGTACAATCTATATTATTTTGTATTCTCTGTAATTATCTCCAGGTTGCCCCTGAAAATGGGACTTTATGTTCCAGGCCTACCTGGTTAACAAAATGTAATAAACAAATAATTAAAAACTTTAAAATATGTGATAGCCTTTTGAGTGAAGAGATGGTAGATAATAATTAAAGCCTTGCCTTGAAAAGATTATTTTAACAGAAATGGACAGAATGTGCTGAAAGATACAGTTGAAAAGAATTGTATTTAAAAATGTATCTCACCATAAAAGAATAACTTTTTGTTTACAGGACAGGGTGAAGAGTAGCAGATCAAACATTAAATATACCATGTTACAAATCCAGTACCTGAAAAATAATAATCATTAATTACAATTCAGGCCATAAATTACCAACATGTTATTATTATCTTACTGAAAAAGAATAATAGTTGGACAACAATGTACTGTACAACAAAGTTGTGTTGCAAGCAACTGGTCGAGCACTTACCCACAAGGTGCCTTCTCAAGACCTCTTGAGTGAAAGCGCAAGACTATTTGTTTGTTTGGTGGGGGAGCTGTTTGTATCAGCTGCTGTAAATTAAACTATTCATAGATTTTAACCTAGAGCACAGCATTATGTAAATATACCGAATTAGTCAGTGCCATTGCTGTCATCTGCAGTCCCTCATTTGCCCCATTTGCTTAGTGTGCTGGCAGATGGGGCAAATGAGGGAAGAAACTGAGTGGCTGAGGAGGGAGCTGCAGGCATAAGGAGGCAGAGGTATGGAAGATTGGGGTCATAAGGGGAACCTGCTTGGACTCGCAATACAGCCAACAGCAGGCCAGCACAGGAAATTCCTGAAGAATCAGGAGGTGGGCTGCAAACTCCGGTGCAGTCACATGCAAGACATGGAGACAGGGGTTGGAGTAGTCAAGGAGACAAGACTACAGCAGGGCCAGTGCAAGGTCATAAGCCTCAGGAAAGAGGGACCAGGAAAAAACAGGGAATGAGGATCGTCAGAGCAAATCAGGTCAATGGTATAGTTAACTGAGAGAAGCAGGAGGGGGAAGGTAGTGTAATTACTGAGAATGTTAAAGGGGGGCCACTACCAGGGAGAAAGGAAACATCACAGAAGTGGCAGGCGCTACCTATAGCCCTAGAGACAAGGGGCAGTAGAAAGGTGGTAAGGAAGCAAATCCAGGGACAATGGAGCAGGGAGGTGCAGAGAAGCCAGAAATAGGAGGCAGCAAGGATAAGGATGGAACAAGGTTGAGGAAGGAACCTTGGGGAGAGGGCACATGCTACTCAAGGAAAACACAGGAAAACCATAGTGGGGAGGGTGGCAGGATGGGGGCAGAGGAAACGGCATGGGGAAGGTAAGGGGTTGCACAAGAGGAATGATCTAGTAAGTGAAGCTGATGCCCCAGCCATAGTTGGCAAGGGGGAGAAGTCAGGACAGAGAATGGAGGAGACAGAAGGGGAGTAGCAGGGGATAGGGAAGGGAGCATTTTGGGAAGGAAAAGAGCCCCCAAAAAGAGAAGGAGCACATAAAGGAGTCAGTCAGAATTCTGGGGACTCTATAGTTAAGGGGGTCAGATGGGGGGAAAGGGGGCCAGGAAAAGCACCATCTGGGTAGAGTACATGCTTGGCATGACAGTAGGTAGGGTGCAGCAGCACATTGGTAGATGTGTACAGAAGGTGGGGGGAACCACACATCATTGTTCACCTGGGAACAAATGATCTGGACTGAAGGCAGATAAAGGAGGATCAGGACAGCTTCAGAGAAGTAGGGGAGCTATGCAGAGAGGAGGGAAGCACAGTGACATTCTCAGAAGTGCTGCCAGTGCCAAGGGTAAGTACAGACAGAAAAAGCTGAATCATGTACTTCAACAAGTGGCTGAGAGAATGGTGTGAGTCCATGGAATATGGCTGGGTGGGAGAGTGGGACAACACATGGGAGAATCCATTTCTATATGTAGGGGACAAGCTATATCTAAGTAAAGGAGGGTTCAGGGGTGTTAAAGCAGAGACTGAGGGAATTTATCACCACAAAGTATAATTTAAACTTGCTGTGGGGGGGTGGGGGGAGTGAATCAGGAGAGGAGGTCCTGAGGACCTCCTCCCATAGCAATAATAGGGCCTACTTTGTCTAGGATGGGGGAGGAGAGGGTAAGGGGCAGCTCGGAGAGAGTCAAGGAGGAGGGTGGTATCACTAAATGCTAGGAACCTGGGGAATAAGATGGCAGAGCTGAAGGCACTACTGGCAGAAGGAAAGGTGGACATAGCAGCCATCACTGAGACATGGGCAACCCAAAACCATGACTAGGATTGGCCATCCCAGGATTTAAATTATTCAGGAGGGACAGAGAAAAAGGTAAGGGGGGGAGTAGCCATTTACAAAAGAGAAGGGATTGGATGCATCAGGGAGGAGGGGGAGGAAGGTAGGGCAGAAGTCATTTGGATACAACTCCATGCCCCAAAGGGGGCAAGGGTCTGACTGGGGGTTGTTTATAGGCCCCCAACCCAGAAAGAGGATATGGATCTGTAGCTAGGGGAGCAGTTAAGGAGACTCTGTGGCAAAGGGAGCACTGTGGTGGTGGAGACTTCAATTTACAGGGGGTGGATTGGAGCATCCCAGCCACCACATGCACCAGGGAGCAGATCCTCCCAGAAGCAAACCAGGATGGCTTCCTGACCCAAAGGGTGACAGTATCAACAATGGAAGAAAATATTCTAGACCAGGTGCTGGAGGATGGAGAACAGGTCACAGATGAAACAGTGGAGGAACCACTGGCTGGTAGCGATCACAACACAGTGTGGTTCTCTATCAGTTTGGGTAGAGAGATCCACAATACAAAAACAAAGGTCCTGGACTTCAGAAAGGCAGACTTTGGCAGGATGGGGTAATTAATGAGAACACACATAGATGGCATCCACCCTGACATGGACGCAGAAAAGAAATGGGCAATCATAAAACTAGGGCTGATTGAATCCACTAGAGCTTGTGTCAAGTACCAGCAAACTAAATCAAGGACCAAGCATCCAAGCTGGATGACCAGAGAGGTAAAGAAGAAGGTGAAGAATAAGAGAAGGGCATTCTGAACCTACAAGAGCACCAACAGGGCAGAGGATAGGAAGACATATGTGAGGAAATCCAGGGAAGTGAGCAGAGTGGTCAGGACTGCAAAGGCAGCCAGGGAAAGGAAATTAGCACAGGGGATTAAGGAAGGAGAAAAGGATTCTTCTGGTGTAGCAGGGAAAACAGGAAGTGCAAGGAGCAAATAGTTAGGATCAGGAAAGGCAGTTGGTGGGTATACAAGGGGGGCCAAGAAGGCAGTAGTACTCAATGAGTACTTCTGTCCAGTGTTCAAAAGGGAGAGGGATGGGCCCGTTCTTGCAGGGAAAGGGGTACAGGCATGGGGAGGGGTGAGACAACCACAGATGGGGCCATCATGGTGCAAAGGGTGCTGGAGGGCCTTAGGTCACTGAGGATTAGACAAGGCACCTGGACCAGACAGGGTACATCACAGGGTGCTGAGGGAGCTGGCAGAGGTCCTAACAGAGCCACTGGTGAATCTGTTCAACACCTCACTAAATATGGGATGTGTGCCCAGAGATTGGAAGGAGACACATGTGGTACCTCTCCACAAAAGTGGGCCCAAGGTTGAACCAGGTAACTACAGATCAGTGATCCTCTCTGCAATTGTGGGGAAACTGATGGAATCTATCTTCAAAGAAAGGCTGGTGCAGTTTCTTATGGATAATGATCTGCAAGATGACAGACAGCACGGGTTCATCGCTGCCAGATCCTGTCAGACTAACTTGATTGATTTTTTTGACTCAGTCATGAGGGCACTGGACGAGGGCCATGTAGTAGATGTAGTCTACCTGGATTTCAGCAAGGCCTTCAATTCAGTGCTACATGGAAGGTTGACCTGCAAGTTGAGGAGTCTTGGTATAGGGTGGAATTTAGCCTGATGGGTAGAAAACTGGCTGAGAGACAGGCAACAGAGGGTAGTTGTGGGGGGGAAAGCATCAGATCCCAGGGCAGTGACAAGTGGTGTTCCACAGGGATCAGTACTGGGACCAGTCCTGCTTAACATTTTCATCGCAGACATAGCAGTTGGGATCAAGAATAAGATCAGCCTCTTCGCTGATGACACCAAGATCTGTGCTGAGGTGGACGGGGAGGAAGGTGGCAAATTACTGCAGGAGGACTTAGCAAGACTCAAGGAGTGGTCGCACACCGGGCAGCTTGGGTTCAATGCCAAGAAGTGCAAGGTGATGCATTTTGGAGCCCAAAACCCAGGATACAGCTACTGGATGGATGGTATCAAACTGTCCACATCCAACGAGGAGAAGGAGCTGGGGGTGCTAGTCACCAGGGAACTAAACCCCTCGGCCAAGTGTAGGAAGGCAGCAGCTAAGGCTAACAGGATGCTAGGGTGCATAGCAAGGGGGATTACATCCAGATGTAGTGAAGTCATATTGCCCCAGTGCAGGTCCCTGGTGAGGCCGCACTTGGATTACTGCATGCAGTTCTGGTGCCAGTACTTGAAAAGAGATATCAAACTACTGGAGGCAATGCAGGGAAGAGCAACAAAGATGATCCAGGGGTTGGGGATAGAACTTACAAGGAAAGACTAAAAGAGCTCAACATGTATACCCTGAAGGATAGAAGAGAAAGAGAGGGGACATGATTGAGACCTTCAAGTACCTGAAGGGGATGAACTGAGTAGGCTTCCAGGGTGGGTTCACTCTCTAGAATGGAAGAGATACTAGAGGGCACTCCATGAAGTTAAAAGGAGGCAAATTCGGGAGGGAAAGGAGGAGGTGCTACTTCACTGAACGAGTGGTAATGGGGTGGAATGCACTGCCTGAGCAATTTGTATCAGTGCAGACTATGGGGTACTTCAAGAGGGGCTGGGACAAATTCAAGGGGAAAATACATACCACAGGACAGCAGTTAGGGGAGGGAAGAGTTAATGGGAGTGGGGCAGCTGCAGTCTAATGGACTGAAGTGCTGCACACTCGAGCAGACTAGATAGACCACATGGCCTGTATCTGCTGGCAATTTTGTATGTTCGTATGTTCTTCTCTTATACTGGCCGTGAAGCTTTTCGAGGCATAGTAAGTACTCTGCTGATTTCTGTAGTTTGAATTGTATCTGAGTTAGAAAAAAATATACTTTTAGAGAATATAGGGACTCCACAAGCCATGAAACAGAATTAACTGACTGTAAAACTTCTGCTAGCTTGTGCAGGTAGGCATCATCAACTCCCATGATGCCTTGCATGAGTGGGGTCATGTCCTTTGCAATGCAGACAACAGGTTTTCACACCAGGGCAAAACAGAGGGAAGCAGACACATTTATAATTAAATTAGGATGAAATTAGGGGGATACAAATGAGGGAATCATTGTTCATGCCTACAAACTACATGGATATACAGAAAATAGGCTGAGGGGATTTTCCCTTTAAAGACAGTGGTGTTGAGTTTTTTTAAATGTAAAGCATTTTTTTTTGTATTATTTCTTTTCTCCCTCCTTGCCTCATGACCTACCACTCCTTCGGGCTGCCTAGGTCCCAGCAGCTCCAACTGTCCCTTCCTGAGCCCTCCAGCCTCATATCACAGCTGACCCTAGGGTAACCCGGACATAACCCTTTGCCGGGTGGGTCCCCCTCTTCTGAAGGGGAAGGCAACAGGAGGGGCAACTAGCACATACTTGGCCCCAAGGTGCTGCTGAGGTGAAGGGACTCCTTCAGGGCATCGGCAGCAGGGGTGGACTGGCAGCCATCATCCGGTCAGTCGCAAAGTGGATTTTCTACTTTTCTACATTGTTCCCTCCTGTGTGCATTGACAAGCTCCTGTTCTCCACCAGAGGCCACTGCAGTGCAACATCAGCCCACTACCCATCCCAGGAGAGGAGATCAGTCCTACAGATGCTCAATCCTCTCCTTCCCCTGCCAGCCACCGGCATCATGGGTCCGTTCCCAAACCTGGGTCGCTGGTGTGGTTTGAGGTAAGACGCCAGTGCCTCAACCCTCTGCGCCACCAGGCAAGCCTGTAAAACATTTTTTATTCATGACTAACTATACCTGTCTTAGTACTTCCGTCCTCCAGTCTATGTTTGGGTAGGTGAATTCTACCATGAGCACCACATTTGCTTTTTCTGTTGACTTTTAGATTATCTCATGAAATTTAAGGTCCTGGTTCTCCTTCTACAGTGCAGTCCACCAGTAAGAAACATTCCAAATAAAGATGTAACACTTTCTCGCATGACAAATTCAAGTAACTGCCATCTAATAACATTGTGTTTCTGCAGTATCCTGCATGATTTCCCTAGCAGAAGCTGTGATAGCAGCACTTCATCCTAATGGGTAGCACTGTAGGTCAAATATGACCGACCTTTTCCATTTCAGACTCATAACAAGAGCGTACTAATCCATCTGCATAGAGGTCCTATATTTCAGTTATCTACAATGTGCTTTTAATGCACAGTATATTGCTAGTCCCCTTCCCCTTCCCTTCTTGCCTTTTCTATCTAATGTATTCCTTACAGTTTGTCCTTTTCTCTATTTCTATTCCACACAGGCCATTATCATCCCATCATATCTCTGGTAGTCCTCATACAGTACTGTATGTCCAGTTCTTCCATGGTGATCAGTGTTTCCAGTTCAACCAGTTTCTTTCTCAGGGTTTCTTTCATACACCACCAGTTGCTGTTTTGTTTCTTTTTGTACCACTTTTAAGCATCTCAAGTTGCCTCAACTGTCTTGCTTGTCAGCTTAGCTAAGTTATGATTTTCAACAATACTTTAATCATTTGTTTTCCTCATCTTGCTCTCAGGTTCTCTAGCCTCTTCCAGCATCCCCATCATCCTCATGATTAATTGAAGGTACTCTCTATAAATGGTTCCCAAAAATTTTTTTTTTTTTTTTTTTATTCGATTGCTGACACTGTTTTGTCAGTCAATGTAAAACTGTCCCATAGCAATGCTTGGATACAAGGTGCAGGTTTTAGAGTAATGCCAGCGCTACATAGCATGATCATTCAAACACCAAGGAGCACCATACTATCGATTCTTCAAGGTTCCATTGACATTTTACTCAAATTTTTAATTTCCCTAATTTGTACATTTTGTGCTTCAACCATACTATATACATTGATATAGTTTGTTTTCCTATGAATTTCCTTACTTTATGAAAAAAAGATATCTAACAGCTCATGACTTTAGCTTTTGCCTTTCTTACACCCTATGATGAATACTGTACTTGCTGCAAAAGCACTTCAGCCATCACACACACTATCACAGACCTGTAGTGACTTTGCAAATAGCTTGCTGCATCATTACACACATTGTGCTAGACTTGTAGCAGACTTTCTAAATTTTGAAATGACTATAACTTGGCCAGCTTATAACATTTTTGGCCCAAACTTGGGGTATTACTTAGCTAGGCTCCTACTTGTGACCACTCAAGTTGTGAAAGTTAAATCCCCCAAAAATGGGTTTTTAGGGGTAACCTCCCAAAAAAACATTAAGAGAGAATTTAAGTTCTGTCACTTTCATTTTTATAAGGAAATGGTCAGTCTTAGCAACCCCCCACATTTGGGCCAAAAATGTTTAAAGCTGTCCATGTTATGGCCATGTAAACATTGTAAGGCTGAAAAACCTAAGTCACCAAGCATGCATAATTCACACTTTCTTGGGCTTAATTTTTTTCAGTCTTAAAATGTTTAGGTGGCCATAACTTTGCCAATATTACACATTTTGGGCCCAATCTTTAAAGCAGCTTAGTTAGAACACTCACCACCACCACATACAGTACATGGTGAACTATAAATCCTCCCAAAATATGTGTTCAGGGGCAACCCACAAAAAAACATTTTAATTGTGATTTAATTTCAACACTGATGTGATTGTGAGGAGTCACACCAACTTAGCTCTCACTAATGTTTGGGCTAAAAATGTATAAAAGTGGCCAATGTATTAACAACTACAGTAAACATGCTGAGCCTAAAAAAAAAAACTGTCTGCATACATATCCAGTTCATCCTTTTTTGGCTTAGAATTTATAGGCATTGTTTAACTAATACAGCACAGCACAGCCAGCTACAATACAGCAGAGTCACTTGCAGTAAATGACATGTCACTAAACACTACAATAAAAAAAGGTTAATTACCATTGAATTACACTGTTCCCAGCAGCATGCTGCAGCATTTTGTGATATACTGCAGCATTACTGTGTTGCATCCTGGCTGGCACCGCTGTATACTCAGAGCAAATGTGCTCAGAGAAAGGGGGTGCTGCTGGCAGATGACAACAAATATTATCAGCACAGGAAACCAGCACAACAGACCAGACTAGATACGATCTCATGAATTCATGAAATTTTACATAGTATGATACATGCCATAGTACATCATTCTATACAGTACACTGCACATTTTAAACTATAGACTTCACACCACCAAGAACCAGAAAAACGTGGAGTAGAAATGACTACCCCAGTGCTTATATGATTCACTCCACTTCATCAGCTGGTGATAATCCCAAATACACACTTCTATTTTGTAGGACTCATCCATCATGTGACCAACCACTCTTTCTAATTCTAGTTATATTCTTTTTTCCATGTTGCAGACCATTCAGTATTTGTTTCAACATATGAAGTTAATTGCATCTTATCTAGCTCCTAACTGAATTCATAACTCCTAATCATATAATTTAGTACAGAATTCAGTGCTGCAATTGAGACATTTCAAACACTGTTAAAGCAAAATATTGATCATATTTTTAAATCTAAGTGGCCTTTATATTCCCCTATCTGAGTAAAAACAAGAAACTGTGGAGGAGTAAAAATCACTGAAAACCCTTGAATGCCTCATTTCCATATTTTTTGTGGCTATGGAAACCTTGTGATGACTTAGAATAGTTGTTTTGCAATGAAGATATTCATATACGGAAGATAGATAGATAGATAGATAGATAGATAGATAGATAGATAGATAGATAGATAGATAGATGATATGTGACAAAAACAATGTTAATGATTCAGTTAAGGGCTTTGAAACATCACAAGTTGGGAAATACCAGGCCCCACACCACTCCTTTAACTCAACCAAATTGAATGCTAAAGCACAATCCCAACCCAATCCTGAAGGACCTTGCACAAACCAATTTAATATCCATAGTTTCTGAAAAAGAGTTGTAATTAAGCAGGGTGTGCAGGGCCCTTTGATCTTTACACAAAGCAGGAGCTCAGTCATAATTTTCTTCACACAGGCACTTCACACAAGAAATTTGCAGGGCTCTTTGGGCCTTGTGTAAAGCAGAAAATACACACATCAGAAGGTAAGTCTTAATTTGCTTCGGGCAGAGCCCTACAGGTACTGAGTAAAGCAGGATGATCGAGGCCCTTTAGGATATGTACAAATAAGGTAATAATTCCCAAATTGTATTTTGCAGGGCCCATCTGGCAAATTAGGAGTTAAGTCCTAGGGCCCAGCATAAAAGAGAACACACACGGGGCCCTTCAGGCCCTGTGCAAATCAGGAAGTAAGTCCACAATTACGCTGTCTGTGAATGTCATAGGCGCTAATTTCCTGGTTTGTTTGTTTTTTAGATTCTGATCTACAATTTTAACATGATCTTCATTTGCCACACCTCATGAACATGTCAGTTGTTGTTTCTGATCCCAACTGAAATGCAATTTCATAGAATGACAAGAAAACAATGTTTTGGGTTAGATTTGAAAAATGATAGTGGAGAGGTTCATCAAGTAGTGTGAACAAATATCACATTAAAAATGTGGGCTCAAAAATGTCAAAAAAACAACTAAGTTATGAATCACAGTTGAAAAGGTATTTTAGTGTTGGTATGAGCCATGTACTGTTTTTTTCTGACTTATTTTATGATGAGGGTTTTTTTTCAGATTTCATTCACAGTTTCCTAATTTTGGGAGATTTTAATCCCACATTTTCAAACTAGTATTTTCTTCACCCCCACCTCATGAATAAGACAGCTGTGATTATTTAAATCCTGCATGAAATGACATTTGGCAGTACAACCACAAATTAAATTTTTGACAAGATTTGAAGAATGACAGTTGTCAAGTTCATGAGGTGGGATAAAAAGACCATGTGTAAAATTTAGAGTCAAAATGTGAAGAAATAAAGTTAGAAATACAAGCTGAAAACTAAATAAAAAAAAAACTACAGCAAGTCCTGAAATTTATTTGATTCAGTGGAATGGTGGACATGGTCATGAATGGATTAGCAGTCATACACAGGATTTTATTTATTTATTTGACAATTGGCAACCGGGGAAGTACACTGAGCCAAAGTTTGTTTCCAGATGCAGCCCAGAAAGAGGAAAAGTGAATAACAGCAGAACAACATAGAAATAACAAAACATTTCAGCAACATCTGGTAAACAGTTGGTACAAAGTTGGAATAAATACAAAACAAATTGTGCAGCAAATACGTACAGTACAGCTCAATAAGAACACCTAACAAGTGCATAGTCAGAAGTGGCAGCAAAAACATGCTGAGCAAGAACAATATTGATAACAGGTGATTGACCTAAAAGGTGAGTTATAGCTTGACCTCATAATGGAGGGAGAAAACTGTAGTGGTGTGGAAGTGAAACCAAGGCAGGAGTGGGGAACTCAGGTGGCTACTTGCCCCGATGGTTAAGGCTTGTACAGTTAGATGTCAGAAGGAAGGGTAACAGGCATGGGTGGGGAAGGGCTGGAGTTTCAACTTTTGCCTGAGGGAGTCAGGGGATGGGGAGAGGCAGAGGGGGAGAGCAGTTGGTTCCAGAGTGAGGGAAGTTGAGAAGAGAAAGTAGACTGCCCAGCAGAAGAGTGGGTGTGATAAGTGGCAAAAGTGTGATGATTACAACTGGGGATCCTATACAGGTAAATGAGTGACTGTGGGTGGGAATGGGTTTGGGGGGGTAGACATGATGATGCTGGACCATATTCTTTAATTTTTTTATTTATTTACTTATTTTTTACTTACACATAATGGGAGGTGATGACCCTGGACCATTCTCTTTATTACACTTTTTTAATGTAAGAAGACTGTGGGGTGGCTTTCCTTATTTCAAGTAGTTACATGTGGGTAGGCAGGGGAAGTGGTAGCGTGGACACTAAGAGGTTAGGAGAGGTGCATCCCTGTAGTCACAATAATAGGGAGGGCAACTGGGACTGGGCAACTAGTGGTCAAATTAACCATAAGGATGGCCACAGGGCTTGGGTACCCCAGTTGTCAAATGAAGGGATGCCCAATGGGCATGGCTCCACAGTGGTGAATTAATGAATGGAGGAGGTGATTATCAGTACTGGTAACCAGGCTTGGCCACCTGGTAGCCGAAAAGTGGGGAGGTAGAGGAGGTAGTATGTTTAAGACCACCAGCATAGGAACCATGGTGGCCATACAGTATACTTTTTCATGCACCAGAACTGAAGCAACTGCACAGTGATGTGCACCGGTTCAGGACTGTAGCTTCCTTTATATGTGGCCCTGTAGGTCATATGCAAAACAATGATCCCAACTGGTGGTGGGGCTAAACCTGTAACTTGCATTGTGCAGGCTCAGCAAGGCCTATGCAAACTAACACACCCATCAAGCATGGACTCAGACCTGTAGCTTGCTTTTCATGGAGCCCTGTGGGCCCTACACAAAGCAGCATATCCATTGGACAGGCATGAAACTTGCCAATGTGGTGTTTATAAGATGGGGTTCTAAATACCCCATCCCTCAGATTTGGTAAAAAAAATATTAACCAATAAAAAATTTAAAAGTGTAAGCAAAAAAATGATAAAAAACTGAGTCAGAAAAAAGACTAACTCTCTGTGCACCTGCAGTGTACATTTAATGGGACTTCATTTCCTTTTTTTTTTGCTCCCCCAGCTCTGGGTCAGCCTCTCCTTCAGGCCTTCCTATGCCCCTTGCTGCCACACTGCCCTGATACAGCCACCCATCATCCCCACATTGCAGCCCCCCCCCGGTTACCTGGCCATAACCCTTTTCTGGGTGGGTCCCTGTCCTCCAAGGGGGAAGGCACCGGTAGGGCAGTCAGCACAATTATTGGACCAGGTGCTGCTGAGGTGGTCCATAGACTGCTTGGGGTCTTGCAGCAGCGGGAGCTGGTGACCATCATTCAGTCGGCTGCAGGGCTCTCTTTTTCCCATTTTGCTCCCCAGGGGTGTGGCGTGCCACAAACATCAAGGCATACACTGACGTTCAACATGCCCCATTAGTCAATGGGACCCAGCACAGTGCTGTATCCCCAGCCTCTGCCAGGGGTCAGCAAGTGCTGGGTCATTTCCCTGCCTTCCCCCCATGAGAAGTAAAGCAGTCATCAAATACTCGAGCCCTCTATCCCCGGCCAGCCCTCCAGCACCCAGGTCTGTTCCCAAACCTAGGTCACTGGCATCACAAGTGCAAATTCAACAACTGCGCTGAAGGACCGTCCACTTCATTTTTTTTTTTGCAGGGGGGGCATGTTTTCTAACATCCCATAACTGTTTTACTTTCTAATTTTTTTTGAGTAAATATAAAATTTGGAATTGTTACCCCCCCAACACATGGAAACCCAGCTGGTAGTTTTCCAGTTTGATCCTAAGTCCATCTTAGGACAAATCCCCCATAACAAAACCTAAGTCCCAGTTTTGGGACATAACTTTTTCCTTTATTTTTTTTCCTGCAGGAAAAGAAGCATGTTGAGTGACAGCTGAAGATTCTGATATGGGACATTGAAGAATAATGATGAGGGACATTGAGGACTTGCAACATAGGAATTAAGTGTGGGCAAAGGTGGGAGCAGGCTGGCAGTATAGGTGTTAGAGGATGAGCAAGGGTGTTTGTTTTATTACATGGGATGGGTGTGGGAAGAGGGAAGTAAAGGTAACTTGGCCAATAGGTGGGGGAAAGGCTTTTTTGTAGGTGAAGGATACCTGGGCAGCACTGTGCACCTGCCACTGATTGTAATATTGTTCAGGCAGGTGGGATGGTGGTACTAGTGACAGGATTGGACACACACTGCCAATTGTATTATTGTTTGGGTGGGCATGAGACAGTACTGGAATTGGTTTTGGGCACCCACTGCCAGTTATGTTATTTTTGAATGGGCAGGTGGGAGGAAGGGTGATACCAGTATCAAAGTTGGGTGCCTGCCACTGCTTCTGTTATTGTTCAGATGGTCAGGTGAGAGGTGAGTACCAGTGGTGGGGTTGGACAACCACTGCCAGTTTATTTATTGTGCAGTTGGGAGAGGGTTACCAGTGGCAGGGCTGGGCTTCTGTCTGAATGACAAATTATATGGAGTCCAGTGCCAGTGGCAGGGAGTATCTCCTGATCACTGGCAATCTTGAACAAAAGCAGGGGCTATTTTAAGGACTCCAAACTGAATGAAATGGTTGCTTTGAGTAATGAATACAGAAACCCCTCACAAAATTAATGTTTGTCAATTTCACAAAAATGTAGTTATCCATAGGTAGGCTTAGGGATGGTGGTGGATCAGAGGTGCATCCCACCAGTTGCACCTCTCCACAATTCATACACTGTTGTGGTGGAGCGTGGCTCCTCTATGGAGGCACCCGCAGTGGAGACCAAGGAGGAGATGGGACCCTCCACAAAGGGGAGTCTGAGGAGGGTAGTATAAGACCCCACAGGGGAAGGAAACACTCCTGGTGGGGGACTTCATCATTAGGAGGGTAGAAAGGGGGGGAAGGGGAGAGGGAGGTAAGATGCCTGCCTGGCACCATGGCTGGGTGGGACAGGAAGCAAATCTTCAGGATTGCAGGAGCAGCAGCACAGGAGAGGGAACTGAACATCACTGTCCACCTAGGGACAAATGACCTGGCTGAGAATGGGATAAAAACAGTGCAGGAGGAGTTTGTAGAGTTGGGGAGAGGCCTTAAACAAGTAGCATGCACGATAACCTTCTCAGAGGTGCTGCCTGTCTATGACATGGGTGAGGCTAGGGTACTCTGCAACATGAGATTCAATGAATGGTTGAAAAACCAGTGCAGAGTTCAGAGTTTTGGCTTCACTGGGGACAGGGGTCCACCTGGACGGATGCAGGCCTATACTGGCATGATGATCTGCATCTGTCCAGAAGGGGAACCAGTATCCTTGGTGATAGATTTAAGTGCTTCATTGGCAAGCATTTAAACTAGCCAAGGGGAGGGAGGCACTGAAAAGAAGCATGGCAATCCCAGCACCCCCCACACAAAATAGGGTAGTTAGTGAGGTAACAACTAAGGTAGAGAAGTTGATAGGGAGCAAGACAAGGGTCAATGGAGAAAAAGGCAAAGACAGTAAGGACAGGGATGGTGCTAAAAGGGATAAGGCTATCAAAAAATGGAGGGTGATGAGTGCCAATGCATAAAGTCTGGGTAGCAAGCTCCCTGAACTAGTGGCCTTGATGGAAGAGGGACACCTGGATATTGTGGCAGTCACAGAAACATGGTACACAGAGAACCATGACTGTGATGTCAACATACTAGGATATACAATCTATAGTAGGGACACGTAGGGTAAAAGATGAGGAGGAGTAGCTCTCTACATAAAGGGTTGACCGAGAGGAGTGGAGGCACTGGGGGTCACCCTGGAGACAGGGTATGGCACCACAATCCATAGGGGGGATGTATATAGACCCCCATCTCAGGGGGAGGAAATGGACTAGGAAATGACAGAAGGCATCCTTAGAATGGCAGAAAAGGGGGAAATATTGATGATGGGGGACCTGAATATGCCAGATGTTAACTGGAGCACCTTTACTGCAGCCACATCCAAGAGCAGGGTCATTCTTGATGCCCTACAGGGGGCATGCCTCAGACAGCTAGTGTTGGAACTCACTCAGGAGGGAGCAAACTTAGACCTGGTACTTTCAAATGGGGATGGAGAAAGGATCTCGGATTTAGAAGTGGGTAGCCATCAGGGAACAAGTGACCACCAAACAGTGTGGTTCACAAGAAAAACACAGTCCTAGAGTTAAGTCACACAAAGGTGCCTCAGAAAAGCACCAGCAAACAGGCAAGAAGGTGGGGTGGAGGAACAATGGGGAAAAATCAAAGCTGCCATCACAGAGGCAACAAACCTTCATGTGAAGCAAATTAAACAAAAAGAAGGGAAAAAAACACTATGGTTCTCAAAAGAGGTGATGGGGAAGGTTAGGGAGAAAAAGATAACCTTCAGAAAGTATAAGGAAACACAGAAGGAGCAGGACAAAGAACTGTAGCAGTTAAAGCAGAAGGAAGCCGGGAAGGCAGTCAGAATGCCAAAGGCCTGAACTGAGGAAAAGATAGCCAACTCAGTTAAGAAGGGGGATAAAAACTTTTACAGATACATTAGGGAGTGAAGAAAGGCCAAGGGAGGGATAGTGAGGCTTAATATAGGGGAGTGGTGGGTGGGCAGAGGGTGACAGTGACAAAACAGAGATACTGAACAAATACTTCTGCTCAGTATTTACAAAAGAATAGGGGGGTACCTAAATCAAATAATAGAAGCACACTGGGTAGGGGGGTTAATACCAGTCCATTCACAGAAGAAAGGGTCCTGAAAGAACTCCTAAAACTGAAGGTGGACAAAGCAATGGGGCCTGATGGGATTCAGCCCAGAATTCTGAAAAAACTAAGGGGACAACTAGTGGCACACCACTGACTCCTCTTTCAACAAATTATGGGAGGATGGTGTGGTACCTGAGGACTGGAGGAAGGCAGATGTGATTTCCCCTTGCAAAAGTGGGAGCAAGGCAGAGGCAGGAAACTACAGACCTGTTAGTTTGACCTTGGTGGTAGAGAAAATGATGGAATCACTTCTGAAAGTAAGAATTGTTGAGTATCTAGAGACCAGTAGGGCACTTGACCTATGGCAGCATGGATTCACAGCAGGAAGGTCATGTGAGATGAATCTAATAGACTTCTTTGAGTGGGTGACCAAAGTAGCAGAGTAGAGAAGGGCTGTGGATGTTGTCTACCTAGACTTTTGCAAGGCATTTGACACAGTCTCACACAAAAATTAATAAACAACCTAGCCAGCCTAAAAGTGCGTCACAGGGTGGTAACCTGGGTAAAAAACTGGCTGAACAACAGGATGCAAAGTGTAATAGTAAACATAGTCCACTCCATAGAAAGGGGGGCCACTAGTGGGGTAGCGCAGGGTTCAGTACTGGGACCAGTCCTTTATAATGTCTTTATAGGTGACATTGCAGATGGACTAGAAGGAAAAGTATACCACTTTGCAGACAACACAAAGATCTGCAAATGGTTGATACACAAGGGGAGGTGGAAAGGATGAGAAGGGACTTGGCAAGGTTGGAGGAATGGTGTCGTAGGGTCGTTAGTTCAGGAGGCAAATTGCAGGCAGACAACAAAAATCAGCTCAAAAAAAGTTCCAGGATGGCATTTATCATTTTATTTTTCCACTTCATCAAATGACTAAAATTCTTACAGAAGAGAAGATTGTCATTAGTTTAGCTTCAAGCCACTTTCTTTCCTCTGAGGTCCTAACCCTCAGACTTTCAGTTCCAGACTGACTCCCTGGTCTGGTCTCTATCTCTCATTAACACCCTAGAGGCAGACTTTTATACATTTAGGTGGGGGTCACCTGACCTGGCCCTTACCTAACATACAAAAATAAAACTATTTGGGTTAGTCTAGATCGGCAGGTAACCCACAATACCTGTCTAACATACTACCCCACATAATTTAATAGCAACACCCCTTTCTTTGTATGCAACACTGAGCTATAATATCCCAAATATACCTAATTGTAACATCATTAGTTTCATTAAGGGATTAAGCCCCTCCCATTCTGAAGTGACCTCACTTCCTTACTTCTATAAAAGCAGCCATTTCTGGGGCTGCCAGCCCTATAGACAGTCCTGACTGTAGAATCAGGTAATGACTGCTACTATTCTTTATGTATAGACCATAGGTGTTCCTGAGTTGGACAAGTGAATAGAAGAATAAGGGTGTGCACCTTATTTTCTTTCCCTTTGTCAACTTCAGGATACCAGGCAGTAACTGAAATTAAACCAAAACAAAAGGAAGGGAAAATTGTTTAACCAGGAGAGGCACACTAAGCTGAAGCTTGTTTCCACGTGCAACCTGGGAGCACAAAGAAGTTAATTGACTTGCTTAGGGTCACACAACACACAAGTGGGGGGCTGTGGGATTCAAACCCAGGTCCCCAAGTTTGCAGCTGAGAGCCTTCAACCACTGTGCTCAGCTGCCTCAAAAGAAACAATGTTCTCTTGTACTTTTCTTTCTGTAAGGGCTTTATTTCTTTAGCCCTCACCTTGCTTATTCTAATTTTCTAATATTCTAATTTACAAGGGGGTTTTTGGTAAGCTCAGGATACTTCACCGACTCCTTAATTACTTTCAATTTTATATTTTCACAAGCCGATGGCTGAAATATCAGCCCGACGGTAAACATTTAAATTCAGCCCCTTTTGACTTTGTTCAATGAGCTGCCTTACAGCTATCTATCCACCTTTCCTTTTAGTTCTTGCTGCAACTCTTCCGAGTGCATAGCGTTATTGATATGTAAAGGAGAGGTGGCTGAAATCAACCTGCCACCCAGTCTTTAGAGTTTAGAGATTAGAGTTCACATACTTCCTTTATTTTTCATTTTGCTCTCTCTCTCTCTCTCTCTCTGACTTGACCTCTCCCTTTATATAGCTATTCAAAGGAGAGGGCAGTAGAATCCAGAATTTCCACAGGAAGCATGCAGTAACATGTAGGAGTAGAAAGAAAAAGTTATGTAGCCTGCTCCTCTGTTCCCCCCCCCCCCGTTCTCATTCGGTCAGGACATTTGCCCTACTTGAATAAATAATAAAGCTTATCTCTCTCTTAGCTTTCTTTAGATCCCACTTTATTGTGCACATTTCATAGGATTGACTGATGAACAGGGCAGCTGCAATTATGTTCTGGCATTCTGCCATGACTAACACACTACACTGGAGCATAGAGCTGTATTTTTTACTCTCAGGGACCTTACTGTCCCTTTTCTCACTGAAGTGCTCACCTAAAAGCGCTAAGCGCTATTCAAAGAAGTGGGGCAGCTCCAATTGCATTATGGCAATCTGCCAGCTGCTTGCTATCACAGGCAGATTGCACATTGGAGCTAGGGATTTTACATTAACCCTGCCAAACAACTGTTTTGGCTCCTAATGCCTTTTCCATGTTTTAAGGCACTGGCGTATTATGAAGAAGCACTTCCTGCTTTCTTTACATACTCCCTCTCAGAAGATGTGCTCATACAGCCCAATGTGCCTTCATACAGAATCAGGGCATACTTTAATGCTTGCTTCAAGAAAGAAGCTGCTAAACACTTTTTAGAGGTTTTGCTTTTTTTTGGATACTGGCTACTGAACAAGGAACAGCATGGAAAGGGCAAAGATAATGAAGGAGTTGCTGCTCTTGTCCTTACAAGTGTTTGTGGCAGGATGCAAGGGTGTCCTACCATGAGAGATTGCTATTTTGTGCAGGGTAATATAGGAGGGTTGCTTCAGAGCTGTTAACAGACAAGTTATAGTAAATATTTAGAGCAACTATATATCTTAACTTATATATTGTGTCTGTCCCACTGGTCATTTAAGGTATTTTCACTCCTGTGAAGGCAATACCCCTTTAATATATATCTTACGCATTTCTACATTTCGCATAAATACCTTTGCTATCAGCACCTGGTGCTTTGATCATTCCATTATACCTAGCCACTTTTTTTCTTGGGGGGGTACTTATAAGAATATCAGGGCCCTTACTCATCACAGAGGTCACCCTGTGACAAATGGTAAAAAGTATGGCAGCTTAGATTCAATGCAAAGAAGTGCAAAGTAATGCACCTGGAAAACAAAAACCCAAGGGAAGAGTACACAATGGGGGGGGTATTAATGACAACAAAAATAGAAAGGGACCTGGGGGCAGTCATATCAGACAACCTAAAGGTAGGCAAACAATGTGAGAAAGCAGTAAGGAGGGTTGGAGGGATACTGGGATGTATAGAGAGAGGCATCACCAGTAGAAAACAGATAGTTGTTATTCCTCTGTACAGACAGTTGGTGAGACCCCATCTGGAGTACTGCAAGCTGTTCTGGAGACCCCATCTCTGCAAGGACATAGACAGGATGGAGGCAGTCCAGATGAGGGCAACTAAAATGGTGCAGGAACTGACTCTGCACCAGAAACCATATGAAAAGAGAGTAAAATAGCTTAATATTTATACCCTTGAGGAAAGGAGGGAGAAGGGAGACATGACAGAAACTTTCAAGTACTTCAAGGGAATCAACAAAGTCCAAGAGGGTAGCATCTCTAAAAAAGAGGGATGTGCAAGAACAAGGAGGCACAATCTGAAGATAGAGAGGGACAACTCAGGGGCAACATGAGGAAGTATTTTTTCACAGAGAGGGTGGCGGATGCATGGAAGGGCCATCCTGTGGTGGTCATGGGGTCAAAAACAGTGGGGGAATTTATGAATGCATGAGACAGACATAAGGCAATTCTATTTTTTTCATTTATTGAGTTCTAGGATTACAGATACCTTTGAGTCAGGGCTCTTTTACAAAGGTTCCATGTCATAATTCTAGTGTGAGGTAGGAGGAGGAAGTAGACTATTGGTAAAACTAGGATCTGCAGCGTATCTGATAGTTAAGGAAATGGGCAGATGGGTGGGCTAAGCAGTCCTTATCTGCCATCAAAGTCTATGTTTCCATGTAGTACATTGAAGAATGTTCTGTGCATGCATGAAAATAGCACATTATTGTCTTCATTATATTTAACAGTTACATGCAGTATTTTTCAGTAAAGACATATAACCAAGAATCATCCTTGCCAAAACTCTTATGAGGCTGAAAGTTTCAGGTTTCTTCTGTCAATCGCTGTTATGCTATCAGTGAGCAAAAAACATCTTAATTTTCATATTTTTAGGGGTTTCCAAACTTCTAGGAATTTTAAACTGCTGAACTGACCAATAACAGACTACCATATCCATTTATTTGTTTATTTGATTTATTTATTTAAAATTGGTGACCGGAAAAAGCACGCTGAGCCGAGGCTCATTTCCAGGTGCGACCCGGGTACATGTAGTACAAGGTGGTAGACAGGGAAATACAAATACAGCGATTTTCAAGTAACAGACGAGTGATACATTATGGAACATTTACATGGAGTTTGGTGGAGAGGTTACACTTTAGAACGAACAGCAGGATTGAAAAAAGAATTACTTAATGTAGAATATATCATCATAGAATATATATATATATATATATCAGAATATATCCATGTAGAGTGTGTGTGTCATGTGTTGTGTGTGTGTGTGTGTGTGTGCGTGTGTGTGCATGCGTGTGTCTGACCGATAACAAACTACCATATCCATATAGAGTGAGTGAGAGTGTGTGTTGTGTGTATGGGGGGGTATAAATAAAAGCAGTTTCATAGCACCTTAGCCTGCAAGGACTTAGCATCTCGTATAGCAATCTAACTGCAGATGTTAAGCTGGTGATAGGCTTGAATTTTTTGTTAGTATGAACTGTTGCAAGTGACCTCTTAAAATACTTCCTTTTCATTTTGTATAACATGTGAATTGAGTCACCTTTGTATTTCAAGTTACATGGTAGGAGACCAAAACCACAGATACAGTAAGTTGCCACAGAGTATAAGCCATAATCTGAATCTTTCTGCAAACAGCCTTGCCTAATATAACAGCTTCATGGTATCACATAGACAAAGCAATTAAGACAAGTAAAAACCTGTGTTCTGTGAGGTGTAACTTTAAGGAAGGAGTTTTGTCCTGTCCCTAACCTATGTGTCCTAATAAGAATTGGATGATGCAAAAATAATTAAATGGCAATGAGAAAATGTTACTTTTAGCAGCAGTGAAGCTGGTAGCAATCAAAATAATGCAGTCACACAGAGTTGGCTGATTGCATAATAAGCAAGATGCCAAAGATACCTGTTTGGGAGAAAGTAAACTAACAGCTAATAAAATTCAGGAAGATTAAAGTGTAAAGGTATAATGTTCAAGAAGCAGAAAATAATAAAATGACTGCTACAATGAATATTTTCCCCCAACATTTTAACATAAAACAATATCTGGAAAATATGATTTCCTGTGTAATGAAACACATCATATAGTGTTAAGGAATAATACATAATGAATGGGAGAACCCCTTCTGAAATTATGGACCGATGTGTACTAAATATCTACAGGGGCTCAAGATAGTGGTTAGTGCATATAATTTGGTGGTCCAGTTTTGATAAACACAGGGAAGTTCAATTAGCATTTAAGAGAAAACTACAGACCCTATAAGTGTGTAGAGATGCAGCAAATTTAAATTTCATCAGTGAAGTGAACAAAAAGTGGGCACTTCACGTTGTCATTCTGCTACGCGTAGTGGCCAAAGTGAAAGGCTCACTAAACGTTGTAATTATGACTTTGTGTTGTCATTCCGCCTTAATGTGAAGTGAGGCAAAGTGACAACAATATAGGCAGCCCCCCATACGTCACATAGCTTATAGTACTGTAAGGCACATGCTTTAGCCAGGCAGGAAGGAAGTGACTCATGCAAGCAGATACTTTCACTTTCTCCTTTGCAGAGGTACAGAGAGGAGGCAGTTTGTCTGTGTAATAGTTAGGAGGAGCAGAGAATCCAGAAATCATCTAAAATCCACCCAATAGCTTTTTCAAAGCTATATTATGCGTGGTTCATAGCTCAGTGCTTATGTAACATATTGTAGCTGGATGATGTAGATGGTTGTTGGATACAGAGGTCAGCACTTAAGAGGACAATGTTTACTAGGTACTAGTAGTATAGAATGATTTGTGCTTAGGTACTTTTAGCATGAGCATGATAGAGTCAATGAATATAGTACATATGAATTGGATAGATTGAGCAATGTGCTTGGATCCTTGAATTGAGAGTCTTTATATTATTTGATGGTTTGGGCTATTCCCTGTATCCCACCTGTAGGGAGGAATCTTGGTTTGGTATTATGGGACCCCCCCCGGTGGGATAAGAGTGCTGCAGATGGAGGAGGTGTCAGGGGAGGATGGTGGGTGAGTGTGACTCGCTCTAAGAAGAGGGGAAGTCTGCTGCTTGAGTTAAATAGGATGTGGAGAAGGAGCTCTTCCCCCACATAACAACAGGCTTGCCCTTCAATTATGTGTGGTTCATAGCTCAGTGTTTATGTAACATATTGTAGCTGGATGATGTAGATGGTTGTTGGATACAGAGGCCAGCAGGTAAGAGGACAATGTTTACTAGGTAGTAGTAGTATAGAATGATTTGTGCTTAGGTACTTTTAGCATGAGCATGATAGAGTCAATGAATATAATACATATGAATTGGATAGATTGAGCAATGTGCTTGGATGCTTGAACTGAGAGTCTTTATATTATTTGATGGTTTTGGCTTTTCTCTGTATCCCACCTGTAGGGGGGAATCTTGGTTTAGTATTATGGGACCCCCAAAAAGAATATAATATCAACTATTGTTCTATAACTGACTGATGAATGAGTCGAGCAGGAATACACCCTTAATAATGATATGAATAGATGATCACCTCCTCCAACTCTGGAAAGTGTGACCAGTAGCACGCAGGAGAGGAAAAAACCCTTGGGGGGGGGAAACTTCTGAGGACCCATGGCTACTGACCTGCCCATCCTTCTGGGCATAGTAAAGGCCAGAGATCCTAATTAACAAATTGAATTAATCAGCTAATCTGAATTCCAAATTGTAGAACTTGATCCAGAGAAATGGAGCTTAAGAAAGTACTGAATTGTAACATGTCCAGTGAAGCAATCTCCTCCTAGTAAACTCCGAGTTTGAGAATCCATGTACAATTCGAACGATGGAGAGTGGATATATTGAAAAGACCGTCTTCTGGACTTCAGTTGACAGAAGGCAGGAGAATCAAGGGAATTGTATGATGGTGGAGATGAAGTTGATGACTGATGAACTCAATACAGGTGACCAGACGAATTAGTTGTATCCAAGCTTTGACGCAAATGAGGCAGGATGAATAGAAGTAGTATGACTTCTAGGTTTCTACTAATAGAGGGCTTGTATAGCATGTGAAATGGGAGAAGGCTTGGAGCCAGGTTACCGACTGACGAATCCAGTTCTGGTAAGTATGACAGGAGTAGAGTATAGTCTTAGGAAGTGATATAAAGCAATGGCTGTAGAGCTGAGCTGGAATAATGGCAGGCTGTAGAGGATTACTCAGAGGCACTAGTGCAAGGTTAGGAAGCATCCAAGTAGTAGAATATGGTGAGCCCAAAAGTAAGCAAGGCAGGTGGACTGCAAATCCAAAGAGAAAGGAGTATGTAGCAAGGAATGCATCAATGTAGGCAGGCGAGAAGGAATGGGATGTGGCAACCAGCCCCTGGTGAAAGCGTAGCTTAACCAACAGCTGGTGAGGTAAGAGAGAGGCGGCTGATTCCAAGTATGGGAAGTGCAGCCAGACCCATGGAGGTCTGCTGGAGAAATAGAGCATGGCAGGTAGTCCCTCAAAGAGATACACAGCAAATCCATCAGCCGATGAGGTAAATAGAGAGGCAACTAGCTCCAGGTAACAGGAAATGCAGTCAGACCTATGGAGGTTAGCCAGTAGGAATAAAGTGTGGTATATAGCCTCCAGGAAACATATCTTGAGTCAGAGCAGAGTAACACTGCATTTGTAGGGCAGACTTAGAGAATGGAATGGTGCTGAGGACAGACGTATCCAGTAGATCAAGGATGGCAGGGATCACATTGAAGAGACGGTGGCAGAGAGATGGCAACCTGATGAGAGGAATAACATCCGAAACTGTAAGTATTCAATGTTTGAGTCAGCAATAACCTGATGAGCCCCGAATAGTCGAGCATAAGAGTCCCAGGTGGAGATAACTGAAGAGACTGAGTCAAATGGAGTAGTGTCACAGGGTCCAAGAAGTGATAAAACACAATCAGGATAAGGAAGGTCTTCAGGAGAAGCTCAACTAAGTGTCCTGGAAAGGTGAAGCAGCAGTAATTCCATATGGTGGAAGCGGCAGGGCAAAGCATCCAAAAATAGATGATGATCAAAGAAATGGCCAGATCTGAATTTATAGGGAAGGAGCTTCCAGCTGGCCAACACAGCAGCAGGTATGTGTATAGTAGAATGTGTGAATCTCCAGGCCAGAGCAGGGTGAGGCAGAAGAAGAGCAGAAGTAGGTAAACCTCCCAGCCCGATGGATGAAGGCAGGTCGTAGAGTTGTGAATCTCCAGGTCCTGAGCTGGACGAGGCAGGCATAGAGTAGAAGTGAGTAAACCTCCCAGCCCAAAGGGCAAAGGCAGATCGTAGAGGCTGTGAATCTCCAGGCCCTGAGATGGGTGAGGCAGGCATAGAGGAGAAGTAGATATCGTAATGGAGGCAGAAGCCTGAGCCAGTAAAGTGCGAAGTAGCACTGGAACTGTAAAGCAGACTTAGGAAAGTAAGATGATGCTGTAGACCGATGTATCCTGTAGATCAAGGATGGTAGGGATTGCAGCGAAGATCTTGGCAGAAGAGTAGGCAACCTGTCAAGCCAACGAACATCCTGAATCCAGTAGTCTATGATTGAGGCAAAGGTGCAATCACGTAAAGCAGTGCAGGCAAGCACAGTCGAGGAGCCAAAGGGAACATCCAGAAGCACACTTAAGGAGAAGGCCAGAGGAACATACAAGCCCTGCAGAAGCCATATATGGAAGAACTTATGGAGGCCAAGGTAGGAAGGAGCGGCGTATGAGCTGAGGAGTTATAGGGCAGTGGAATAGCCATGAAGGGAAGAATCACACCTCCCGAATCCCCAGCATTGAGCCAGATCATAGCCTGCAATTCATAGGAATGACCAGCGGGTGGAGCAAAGCCCGATGTGGAAACAGAACATGACCACGAAGCGGGCCCCATATAGGAAGACAGGGAAAGGTCCAACAACAAAAAATAGAAACAGTCCGTAAATCCAGAGAGTAGCATACTGAAGAACCAGGAAATGAGCAAGTGAAGGTAACAGCGAGCCAATTACAGAGTGCCAAGCACAGGGAGAACAGGCAAGAGGCATGCATACCTCTCAACTGTCCCTGGTTCTCAGGGACTTCTAGATTGAGCTTCCAAAGCGTGCCTTGTCCCACCTAAATTTTGTGTGCATCCACAGCTAAACAATGGGGATCATAAGCAAACAATGTCAAACTTAAGGCTATAGATATGGTCCACCTTGGAAAATGCATTGCACACTAAGCATCATAGCCAACCTGCTTCATGAGTGGATACAGTATCACCTATTTGAAGTTGGGTCAATGATTCTGGTCATTGTCCCTGATTTTCGGATGCTTTGTCCCTGATTTATGAGGCAGGAGGTGGAGATGCATGGAGGCATGGGACGCATAATCCAGGATGAAAGGGTAGATTGCAGGAAAGGCAGAAAAGGAAATGCAGTGGCTGAGCCAACTCGCAATGAACCTGATTGGTAGATAGCAGAGAATTAAGCACAAAGTAAAAACAAAATAGTACAAAGAAACACAATTTATTGCACAGTATGTAGAGCTAGCAGCTTCATGTTGCGATGTGCTCCAACTCTGAGGTCTGAGTCCCACCGTGCTTCCCAGTACGAGTGACCAAAACCTCCAAGTCTTAATTTCAGAGGTGAAGGTTGAGAGGTAGGAGAAGGAATGAGCCATGGAAGAGAGCACCCCACAGGAGCACGTAGGCTGCACAAGTGGAAGAGATTGCACAGTGAGCTGAGCAGCATAGAGTAGCAGGCAGGTGCTGCAATAGGAGAAGCAATGTGCTTCTTGGCTGAGCGGATAATCCAAAACTGGTGGGCAGCGAGCAGGAAGCAGCTGAAGGGTAGGCAGTGGTTGTACTGCTGAGGAGCAGGTAGTCAGCGCGGTGGCGAGGTAAAGAAAAACCCCCGTGCTAATCAGAGGCAAAGAGCGAAAGTGGCAATGGACTAGGCCTGGAGCCAGACTGCCTGGAAAGGAAGACAACAATACAAGGACTGAACACAGGAGAAAGGGAAGCAGGTAGAAATGAACAACAGCAGGCAGAATGGAGCTAGACTTCCAAAGAACAAACAATAGGGAAGAAAACAAACTGGGGGGAGGAACGAGGAAATGCAGGAGAAATGGAAGCAGGGAGAAACAAACAGGCAGCAGGCATAATGGAGCTAGATCCCCAATAACAAACAAATAAGGAAGAGAACCAACGGGGGGGGGGACGAAAGAAATGGCAGGACGGGTAGGGCAGAAACAAGCAAAGGGCAGCCACAGACCAGCGACGACACAACAGCGAGTGTGACTTGCTCTAAGCAGAGCAGAAGTCTGCTGCTTGAGTTAAATAGGATGTGGAGGAGGAGCTCTTCCCGCACATAACAATGGACTTACCCTTCAATTGTTCAGTGTTTTTGTAGATTTTTTGTAGTTCATTTTTTCTTTCTGTGATTGTGAGTTCTTTGTTTTTTATATTTATAAGTTTTTGTTTGTCTGTGTGTGTGTCTGACTGTGTGTGTGTGTGTGTGAGTGTTTTGTGTTGTCGTTGTCAACTGTTGACTCATCTTTACTATGGCAAAGGGAAGGAGGGAGGGAAGACTCGTTCGAGTACTTAAGTTGCTGAAATGGACCAGGGACAGGGTGAAAGTCAATGAATGTCTGGGACATTGCAGGGGGCAGTGGGACCGCATGGCAGTAAGTTGGCAGGGGAGGAGTGCGCACTCATGGGGGGCATGGCCAGATGCTATTGGACCAGTCAAAAATCTTGGGTCCTCCCCCCAAGAACCAGCAGCAGCAGCACCACCACCACAACCACCATGACCACCAAAACCATCAGCAGCAGCAGCTCCAGCAGTACCTCCTCCACAGCAGGATGTGCCAGAGGTTGAGCACTGCTGTGACCAGGCTACTGCCAGTGCATCTGGCCCTCCCGTGCCTGGTCCCTCCTGCAGCTCCCCAGTTTGGGAGTTCTTTGACTGTGTTGGGGGGGACAGCAGCCTGGTATGGTGCTGCATTTGTGGTGCTGAGGTGTGCCGTGGCCCACGGGGGACACACCAGGGGACTGGGGGCCAACGCACACACATGGTTAATCACCACAAGGTGGAGTGGCAGGCTGCCACAGAATGGGCCAGACCTCCACCTGCTGGCCCTTCTGTGGCAGTGGCAGATGGTGCTGCTGTGCATCGCTGCAGCAAGAGGAGGACTACAGCAGCAGCTGCTCCACCACCAGCAGCACCACCACCACCAGCTGTATCACCACCAGTGGACCCCACACCGCCAGTAACTGAGGCTGACCTTGCTGTGTTGTGTGCCATGGTAGAAGAGAACAATGAGAGGGTGAGTGCTGTCCATCAGCAGTTGGAGCACATACAGCAACACCAATTGCAGATTGTGTCAATGCTCCATCTGCTGCTGGACCAGCATGGGATCCCATATTAACTTTTTTTTCAATACACCCCACCCCGCTGTATTATAATACAAGTTAAGAATGTGTACCCTGATGTGGAAAAGCAGGACTGAATAGTGCAAGTATAATGTGCTAAACTGCATGTGAGCAGTCAGTGTTCTTTCCTTTGTGTGGACTGCAGACATTGCCCAGCTTCTTGCAAACATATATATACTGACTTGTTGCAGTGTTTATGGTATAAAGAATAAAGATAACAATATATAGCACATATTTTATTGGTACCATCATTAGCAGCGGACTAAGTGATATGATATTTTTTCAGAGGTCTCTGGCCAGACTGCACCTTAGTCGCACAGTGCACAAATGACTTTTTGCAGATCATATAGCAACTAAAAATCCTGCTTTTCAACAAACCATACCAAACAGACATGAAGTATTAGTGATGGTGAGGCACCCAAAATATTTGATGGATGGTGTGCAGACACTATAAAGTCAGAAAATATATAAGTTCCAGTTTACTCACTGCCAATTGCCAACACACTGTGCTACCACAGTTCTTCTTTTCATTTTTTGTTCTGGAATACATGATGTCTTTCTAGTTTAGACTGGCAGTGTCAGTTTTTTACCAAGTTGATGTACACCTTAACATGACACAGTGCCAGTGGTTGCACAGTGTGGTGGCAGTGGACTGCAGAACCTGTTATATATTCCAAGTGGCTGTACACCATAACATATTTTGGGTGCCTCAGCAATATTTAATGTCTGTTGGGTATGGTTTGTTCAAAAGCATGATTTTTTTCTGCTGTTATCTCCACAAAGTCATATGTGCACTGTGAGTGACTGAGATGCACAGTGGCCTGAGACCTCTGAAAAAATATCATATCACTTACTCCGCTGCTGCTGATGGTACAAATAAAATATACATTATATATTCTTATCTTTATTATTTACATACTGCAACAAGTCACACCATATATATGTTTGCATGAAGCTGGACAGTGTCTGCACACACAGGAAAGAACACTGACTGCAAACATGCAATTTAGCACAGTATACTTGCACTGCTTAGTCCTGCCTTTGGGCAAACACTTCACAACAGAAAGTAAACATTACTGAGGCTCCAAAAATATTTCTTTTTTGAAACAGACAATAATTTATTATTTATGACATTATGTGCTCACAACACACAGTCACCAGAATTGTTGTGCATCCCCAAAACGCAACTGTATTGTGTCCATAAAATTCCCCTGTGCTGATGAAGTGAAATGGGAGTGGTACACCAAATTCAAAGTGCCCCAGAATTATTGGCGCACTTAGTCATGCATGCAGTGCTGACACACAGTCACCAGAATTTTTGTGCATCCCCAAAATGCAGATGTCTTGTGTCCAGAAATTCCTCAGTGCTGACAAAGTTAAATGGGAGCATTACACCAAATGCAAAGTGTTCCAGAATTAATGGCACACTCTGTCTTGTGCACAATGCTCACCCACAGTCACCAGTATTTTTGTACATCCCCAAAATACAACCGTCTTGTGTCCAGAAAATTTCCCAGTGCTGAAAAAGTGAAATAAGAGCATAACATGAAATGCAAAGTGTCCCAGGATTAATGACACACTCAGTCATGCACACAGTGCTGACATACAGTCACCAGAATTTTGTGTATCCCCAAAATGCAACTGTCTTGTGTCCAGAAATTTTTTCAGTGCTGACGAAGTGAAATGGGAGCATTACAAGAAATGCGGCTGCTGTTGCAATTACAAGTAATGCTGCTGTGTGTTGACCTTACTGTGATGATGTGATGATGCACAGTGTCTTGCCAAACCATATGAAGGAGGGATAACATGAATGACCATTCAGTGTACCATCACAAATTATGACACTGATAGAACTGTTGGTTGCCCAAAGTGTGCTGTGATCACCTCAACAGTAAGGGTGCCTTTTGTGTGAACACCAATAGCCTTGTTGAGTTGATATATACATATATGTTTTTCCTTGGGTGGAGTTGACATAAATAGACATGTACTCATTGTATTGTTTTCTGTCACAGGTCACATACTGTTGGTGTGCACGTTCCCATGCTTGAGAAATCGTGGCATTGGAATTGGAAATGGAATACTCTCAAGCCAATGAAGGTAAGTATGTTTTTTGTGGGGGGGATTTATCATATTTGCAAGTAGGTCTCATTAATGGTTTATTGTTTGGTTACTTCTTCACAGATTTTATCTGCATTATTCTCCAGTCCAGTAATGATGGTCATGGTCATCATCAATTCATACGACTTCTACTTGCTGCGTGTCTGCCAGCTCGGGGAAGGGGGAGGTATGATGTTGAAGTTCTTTGGATAAGGCAACTATGACACAACAAACATCTGAAAGTTTCCTAAAAAAAGAAATAAAGGACTCATTACAACTTGATTGCAGCAGTAACACATTATGTTTAAGCCATGGCTATTCCACCATGGGTATATGGATTAACACAGATAGCAAGCTGTGAAGCCTCAAGAACACCAAATTATCAGATCACAATTAAATTTAGTATTGGGCTATAAGAAGTACACTGTGTCAGTGTCCCTGTGTCTTAACTCAAGTTACATTTTAAAACCACATCTTGTCAAGTCACACGACCTGGGTAAAACTTTTTTCAACACTGGCATGGCTGCAGCTGCAAATTTGGAATACAGTGCATGATGTGTTGGGCAAATACTTTGTGACATACATGTCACCTACTTTATGAATCATCATTCGGATGTTTTGCATTCTTACGAAATAAAAGGAACAGATTAAATAAAATTGATACACTTACCAGTATGGAAATGGATATCCCATAGGTTGCTGTATGAAGCAATGCTGTACCATTGATACAGACCTTCAGCAAAAGAGAGTCGTTTGTTAACCTGTAAAAAAACATAATAAGTTGACCTTATTTGTTTGACCATTGCAGGTTGGTAAAGCAACAGGAAACAAAACACAAGGCTAAAGGAAGTTGAATAGCATGAAAAACATTAGTACACATACTCACTTTATAACATTCATAGTAAGGAGCCTTGTGTCTGTGGCTGATGGATGTGGTCTCCTGTTCGACTCCCTCTGCCTTGGCATGGTCAAGACATGTAATGGAAAACATCATCAGAATGGTGGTGGTGGGTGGTGGTGGTGGTCACAGGTTAGGCACATGATGACATTCCCTCTCAAATCTTCCTGCATCTGGTGGTGATTGCAGTGGCTAACAACAGTCTTATGGTGGTGGTCCAGGGGGTCACACAAAGTAATTCCCCCTGGTGGAAATGGATAACAGCGGTTTCATGGTGGTGGTCAAGGGGGGCACACAGTGACATTCCTTATGGTGGCAGTGGCTAACAACAGTCTTATGTTGGTGGTACAGGGGCCAGGATATATTGTGCTCTGTGTTACAAATGTGATGTGACATATGGTATTTGAGTCACTCTGAGTGGGACACTGATTTAACTTTATGAGAAAGAAAACATGTATCATACAACAAATGTGACAGCCTTTTAACCACTTAAGTTAAAACCTGCCAACATTAACCTCATCATCACCCTTATAAAGAAAGCCGCCTCATAGTCATCTATGTTTGAATTCTGACCACTGGGAAATTCTTCCTCCATTGTGTCATTATCTACGTCAGTGGTAGGCCGTTTTATGTTGACATTGCCAGTGCCACCAGGATGGTCCATTTCTACATCAACAAATCCATGACTAGGCCGGGGTACAAATATTGAGGTTACAATCTGAGCTGGTATGTGCCTCTCATTCATTTTTATGAATGTCAGCAAATTGACATTTGCAGGACAGAGGTTTGTATGATGATCCCGATCTGTTGCACATGCTGAGCTGAATATCCTCTTGACACTTACACTGGAGGGTGGGCTTGTCAGGTACTTCAGTGCCACTGAGGTTAGCTCTGGCCATTCACTGACCTTTCCACTCATGTATAAAAGAGGATCATCAGTTATTGAAAGATGCCTGTTTTCAGAGAACTATGACTCAACCATTTGTTGTGCTGCACTAAGTCTAGTGAATGATGCATCATCCTGTTCTCTGGAATCATTTATGTCACAAACCCTCACTTGGGACAAAGCCTCCCAAAGTGGGTTAACACCAACCAGTTTTGATGACAGACCATCTGGAACTGCACTCCCCTTCCCCTTAAAGGATATGCTTGATGCAACTCCAAGTTCACCTCCAGCCTGATTATGCTGCTGAGGATTGCTGACCTTGGCACGTGACTTCTGTGCCCCATGAACCAAGCGCAACAGTTGCCCACTGACATATTTTATCTGTTCAGGCCAGCCCTCCAGTACTGAGGCAATTCCATGTTTGTATCATGGGTCCAGCATTGTTGTTATTGCAAAGTTGTCACTACGCTAAATGCTCAAGATGTGATGATTCTGGTTGAATACTGTCAGCATGTGTTTCAGCAACACACTGCTAGCACTGTCTCTGGCAATATCAAGGCTATGTTGTACATTCACCAGTGTCTACCTCAGCAACCACAGCAGTGCAATTGATTGGCTAATGGAGGCAGAATCACCACTCACTGCCTGTGTGGCATGTTCAAAAGGCCTCAAAATTGTTATTACAGAGTCCGTGAGATGCCACTGTTCAGTCATCATCGACATGGAGGCCCCGGAACTGTCACGGTTAGTGTACTTGACAAGATATTCTGAGATGGCTTTGTATTGTTCATACAACATCTCTGCCATGTATAAAGTGCAGTTCCACTGGGTGACAACTTCCAGCTTCAAGTGGTGCTGCGGGAGGCAGTTTCAGATCTGCAACTGCCAAAGTTGGTTATGGGCCTTTGCAGAGCGTGAAAAGTGAGAACAGATACGAGGCGCAATTGTCAGCATTTCCTTTATATCAGGGTGCTGCAGAAACTCCTGCACCACAGGATTTAAACAGTGGGCCATGCATGGAACCTGAACAAAGTCACTATTCGCGATGCATTTAACCACATTTGACCCATTGTCCCTTGCTATGAACCCAGCTGTCAGGGACAGGGGGTTCAGCCACTTGTTAATTTCTGTCAGTACCAAGTCCAGCATGTTTTCACCAGTGTGTGAACAGGTCTCATTGTGCATAGCAATCGTTGCATGCTGTTGAATTCCTGGAAGATTGCTACCACAAGACACCACCTTACTACACTGATTATTCACACTACCAACAGCACAAACAACACCCGGCACCTGCACCCAATGTGCAGTTATACAAAAATATGAACTCCCCACTGTTTTGCCACTTGTCCACATATCCATACATAAATGGATGAATGGAGAGGAAAAATGTTGACGGGCATGTCTTACAGAGTCGGACACAGTACGGTACAACTCAGGGACAGCACGGGTGGAAAAATATGTCCTGGATGGAACTTTCCATTTTGTACAGGCACAAGCTGCAAACCACCAGAATCCAGAATTTTCCATAAAGGAGAAGGGCAAAAGATCAATTGCCAGCATTTCAACTACAGCAGCATTAAGTTCACGTGACACTGTATGATTGGATGGGTACTTCAGCTTATGCTCAAAAACACTGTAACATGGGCTGACTTAAATTTTTTACATGGGGTGTGATGACAAATTGTTCTGCTCTGTGAATGGCAGGGGATGGAGTGTGGATGTGTGATGAAGATGGTTACATAGGTTATGAAAAATCTGCAAATGAAGTTATTTTCCCAGATTTAAGAACAGGGGTTGATGTATCACTTGTACTAGACATACTGCATTCACCACTTCCACCACCACCATAACTGCTACTCTCACCACCACTGGGCAAGATTTCAAAATCATTGTGCTCCTCCACCTCATCATGCCTGTAGTAATCCTCTGCTGTTATTTCCTCCTTACTGCACACATTTAATTTCCTACATGATCTTACAGTCATGGAAGGGGATAACATGCTCATTATGGTTGATGACGAGGGTGAACGTCCAACTGTAAAATTGTATTAGTAGTTTAATTTCTTAGATGCCCCATCCAGCAGGCCCTAGGTGCTTTACACAGAAACATCAACAAAATACAGCAGCACTATCAACCAATAAATAAACAGATTCTAACATTAATGTTAGTACAGTATTTCAGATATAAGATGGGTATGCTAATAGAAACAGATTACGTTACAATCACGTGTACACTGTTCCACAGAGGGAGCCTCCCTAAGCTTACAGGGCAGCTGATTCCAAAAAGCAAATATTGCCATTGCAAATGCATGGTCTCCATACAACTTTAGATGCAATCTGGGAATCCCCAGAAGACCCATCTCAGAGGAGATTATGGTGGCAGTCAGGAGCATATGGATGCAGGAGCTTCTTTAGGTAATCTGGTCCCAGATCCTGTGGGCTTTGTATGTTTATAAACTTATTTTTAAAGAGACATACCACCTCACAGGCAGCCAGTGCAAGTGTCTGCAAAACAAGAGAGGTATTCTCAGAGTGGGACACCCCAACAATCAGGCAAGCTGTGGCATTCTGCACCACCTGTAAGTGGTGTTTCAAGCCTCCAGATAGCCTTAGATACAGAGCATTACAATAGTCCAGTCTGGATGTCATGAAAGCATATATCAGTGTCTTTAGGTCCTGAGAACTTAGATAGAGCTTGATCCCAGTGCTATTCCTAAGATGGCAAAATTAACCACCGTGGACACCAGATGATCTAGTGTCAGTTTCTGTTCTACAATGATGCTTTGACTATGGGCAGGATTGAGCCAAGATGTAATTCAGCCACCACCCTACCCAATCCTGTCATGCTTAAGAGACCAACATCCATCAATTGGACTTCAGTCTGGTCTGAATACATCCTTAGCCAGCTGAAGGCCATCCAATCATTGATAATAGCAAGGCAACCATTTAGTACACTAAATGCATGCCTATCCCGAGGGACAATGTTACATACAGCTGAGTATAATCACCATAGCAATGAAACTGCAGACTACACCTACACATAACCTCATCCAGTGACAGAATATATAGCACAAACAACATGGGTGACAAGCTCAAACCCTGAGGGACCCCACAGGTCAGGGCAGATGGGCCTGAGAGAAAATTTCCTCACTTAAGCTGTTGCAACCTACTGGAAAGGAAGGACTCAAACCACCTCAACACAATGCCACCAAGACCAACTAAGTCCCTCAGCTGAGTTCTTATGATCCCATGGTCTAGCATGGTCTATGGTGTCAAAAGCTGACAAGAGGTCAAGGAGAACAAGAAAGGAACATTATCCTCTGTCTCTAGCTAAGAAAAGATCATTCTGCAACCTGATGAGTGCAGTCTCCATGCTATGACTCCCCATGAATCCTGACTGGAATAGCTTATAGATGGAAGAAGCTTCCAAGTGCATCTCTAGCTACATTGCCGCCACTTTTTCAATCACCTTCCCTAAAAAGGGAAGATGCATGACAGACCTGTAATTAACAAAAACATCCAGGTCCAATGATGGTTTCTGAAGAAGGGGGCTTCACCTCAGTGCTTTTAATAAATGCAGGGAAACACCCTCCTTAAGCAATTTACCAAGTTTTGATATATGAATGCATAAACTGCAAGGTGACTGCATATAGAACTGATTTGCAATGTATTTTGATAGATGCATAGCCTATTTTAGCAAATTAAATCAGGTTTTCACCCTCACAATCCAGGAAGTGTCATTTTGTGTATTGGAGCCTGTATTTGGTGACCTTTGACATTCATTACCTTTGCAATGTCTCCACAGGGAGATCTGTGCTCTGCAATTGAAATTAGTTCTTGGTCACAGAAATTCTTTCTTAATAACAGAGCTCTTGGTCGCAGCATGCAGCACGACAATAGCAATGTCAAACAGTTTATTTTCAGGGTCCAATGATGAAAGCATTATGTTGTCCTGCACTAACAGTGATCTTTTGGACACTGACATAGTGCCACAATTTGAATGCCACTGCATAGTAGATCCCCATAGGGATGATCCTATGACAGCAGCAAGAATGATGTGGGCAGTAGCTCAGGCAGTCACAGCAGTAGTCCCGATCTATTCCAGTACAGCAGTGAGAGCAGACTTAGCAACACGGACTGTTAATATTTTATTTTGATACTCAGTGCTACAGTTTGGTTCCCATCATTGCTGTCATTTTACTGTGCAAAATCGAGGTATGGTGTGTGTTCGGTTACCCCCAGCATCAATGTGCCCACACAAATGCTAGTGATAGTTCCCTGGGTTTTTATATTTCATTTTGTTTTTGGGGGGGGATTGCTTTCCCTATGCTAACGAGTTGTTGGCCACTCCAGCTTGACACTGAGAGCACGGCTCAATCTGGTGGCATGCCTTGAGCAGGATAAATGGCTCACAATTTGTCCAAATCCAATTTGTCCAAATTCCTCACCTGGTACTAGTTAGTAGTGACCTCCCGCCAATTGATTTATCAGTCACTCACTCTGATGGAGCACAGGGTGGAAATTACAAGCAGGCACCTTGTACCCCAACCACTCCAAACCCCCCAGCTGCACACATACACTTAGAAAAATGCTGCAGCATAGAACTTTTATTATCTGTAAATTATTTATACTGTTTGGTTTTGTCTTTGCCCTAGTGCCAACTGGTCTACGCTATAGCTTTCTTCTCTGTGTATGTGTGTGTTTGGGGGTGGGGGGCCTGCTAGTACTTTCCCCTTTAGAGGTATCAGTGATTGAGTAATGTGTTGAAGTCACCGGTTCCCCTGTTTATGGCATGTTATAAATTTAAAACTACAAATTATTGTGCCAGCTTTGTGTTACCTCTAAGTGCTCAGGAACTATACAGACTGCAGCTGTCATTAGTGTCTGCATAAGAATCTGTAATACCATCCTGGCATTGGCTTATTGCCGCTACATGTGTGCCTCCAGGTGCATTATAAACTGAACAAAAAATACACAGTACAGTCGGTGATTGTCTCCCACCCCCTAAGGTTAAAAAGGACACTGCCAATACCCTTCTCATGGAGAAAGAGACCACATCTATGTTTAGATAGCATAAGTACCGTTTGATTGGTCCACTACAAAAAAGGACATATCCTTGCGGTGGGTACTCAAGTGATAGACTGTATTTGAATCATCCTTCCTCACTTATGTCACCATACTTCATTACCACTTCAGTCTGTGTCAAGCCATTTGTGTTTTCCAATTTTTTCCATTACAGTGGATCTCTGATGCACATGCGTAAAGTGTACAGCAAATACAACAGATGCTGCACTATACTGTCTCCAACGCCTTACCGATGTCATGGTGCATTGTGTAGACTCCCTGCATTCATTGCTCTGTAGCCCATATTTTGGTTCAGACATTATTCCCTAAGTATGCCAAACTGACTAGCACACTTTGCAATATAACATCATAGAAGCCGTACATTGGTACCACAGTGTCAGGAGAGGATGGCAACTACAATCTCTTCTTTTTCTGATGCTCCAGAGCATATACAATGATGCTATAATCCTAATTATAAATAAAGACTGCATGTTAAAATGTTAAAAAAACTAAGTGTTTTTAATTTTGAGATGCACTGTAAACTATGTACAGTATATAACTGATTTTATTGCATTCATTTATAAACTTAGCAAGGACCTGGCAAGCTGGAGAAACAATTCAGTGCACCATGTCCCTTTATTCATGCACATCTAAGCATACTTTGGTGATCAGTGTTATGGTGTTTTCACGAGAGCACCAAATGAGCTCAAGAAAACACAGGAGCACAGGAAAAAAATATAAACTGTCTATAATGATGGTGACAATCAGAAATGCAATAGCAAAGGCAGTTTACTGAAGCAATCACACTGGAAGCAGCACTTGCCAAAAATGCACAGTTTATTGCACTGTTCTCTTGGGATTGGACTGTGCAGCTCAGTGCTTATACTCTTACTGCACTTTACAATTCTGAACTGTTGAAAAAGTCATCCATTTAACACAGATCTCTATGTACCAATACTGAAAAGCTTACTGCAATTTATATATCTGCCCAATTCAAAAGTTGTCCGTTTGTGTCCCAATACGCTACAAATTACAGCTCCACTCAGTTAAAAAAATGTATTTTTTATACAGACTTCTTGTTATAATTATGTACTTGCAGCACTTATTAAAACTGTAACACTGTACTCAAGCAATGTAGATTGTGATGTTCCTAGAACCGATGGACCTAGGACACAGAGCTTAGTCAGATGAGTAAAACTGAAAATCAGGAGAAATCACCACTTCTGCAATCCCAAAAGCAAGTATAACAGCTGCCAATATAACAAACAGTTTCAGTCATCAGTGCTGTAATTTTTGCCAGTTCAATTTTGGATCTGCACTCACTGAGGCTGGGTCCAGGAAAGATGAATGAATGAGCAGTGAGAAAGGTGCAGTGGGAACACCTTCCCTGTGCTGATGTCACTCATGCATGTGGATGCACTGCTCACGTGCGGACTTCAAACAAAGAAAAAAACATGCGGAGACAACTGTGGCACAAAAATGTTAAAAAACTAAGCATCTGAATATATTTAATACTTAACTTCAGGGCAGCTGAGCTTTGCATCACTCAATGAAGGGAAGGTGATCTATAAACATAACATCGGGGGAAGCTGGTAAATCACTTTAAGGAAAAAAATAGTCATCTCAGCAGTCACTGGCCCTAGAGACTTCCAACAGTCCATTAAAAAGCCAGTTGGGTCCAAGATCCAGTAAACAGAATGTGGGATGCAACTTCATGATCCTAAGAAGGATCTCTCCAGATGGCATTGAATGAAACTCATCCCAGTCTGACAGAAGGCCCCCGCAATTCGCAGACTTGACCAAGGTGGGCCCTAACAGTCCACTGAGACTGAACAGTGAATAGAGGAGACCCTATCAAGGAAGAACTGGCAAAACTCCTCATAATCATTTGAGTGTCACAACTCCCCAAAACTGTAAGCAAGCTGAATATAACAACTTCAAACACAAAGGCAGCAACCAGATGGTAAAGTCAAGCTCTGGATGCATACTATGTATAAAGGAAATAAAAAAGACTATGCTAAGGCTTACCAGGGAATAAAAATGATCAAGTTATGTCATCCGATTCAAATACTTTATTAAAAGATTACATGCTGGCAGCAGCACATTCACAGTGCCAAATGATTTCAAGCATAACCCATGCTCTTCTTCAAGGCATAATTGGAAGCTACAGGTGATTACCCTAATAAGGTGGACATTTAAAGTGGTATGCACCTTAACAGCATATTAAGCATACTTAAAAATATAAATTTAAATACAAGTCTCATAAATCCACATGTAACACACTTTTCTCATATATTAATAATACTCAACAAGAGAAGACAGAAACCCTGGGGGATGAAAGGGGGATTGGGGTGATTGGAAATAAAACAAGGGTTAGTCAACTGGTAAATACATATGAGATACACATTGACTAGGCACAGTATCATTCTAAAATACATTATACAGTGTACAATTGCACTATCCACACATTATATTAAATATTAAGAATTAAAAATTAACAACTCAGTAGTAGAATAATTATTTTTTAATGAAAATACACTTCTAAAGATGCGTACAAATACTGTAGCATAAATATGAAGTCAACTGAAATGTATCATTCAGTCCACAGTTACTCATGGCATCAAATGTGTATTACCAGTAGCTTTCTCTTTTCAACAGTAACCTATCTATATCACCACCCCTCAAAGGAGGGAAAGTCTTCTCTATTCCCTGAGATTTAAAGGAGTGTTGTGGATCTTCATTCATAACATGTACGGCTAGGGCATTGTTGAGGTCTTTCTAATCTATCACCCTTAGATGTTTCCCAATTCATAATTTATATTTCCTTGTGGTTTTCCCCCACATAAAAAGAGTCACATAAACAGGTAGCTTTACATATCACATTCTCTGTGTGGCAGTTAATAAAGGTATTCACTCTATATGCTTTACTGATTCGTTGGTCATAAAATCTGTCTCCCATTGAAATATATTTGTAAAACTTACAAGAACCACATTTGTGATTACTTCATGGTAGAGGCTTGTTCTGTGTGACTTGTTTTTGACTGAAGGTAACAGCCTATCCACAGTGTGGAAAAACTCAGCTGGTCTGTTCTTCTCTGCAACAATCACCCTTAACAAGAATTCTACCTTCCTCAGAGTAACTTCCTCTGATACACCGTATAGTGAGCTCTCAGTGTTAGTCTATCCTTCATCTATCACAATCTCCACTAGGAATGCTCCAGTCTCTGTCCTTTGGCACTCAACCCTCTAAGCTCCTCACTGAACCAATGGGAGCTCTGCTAGGAGACTCTTGGGTGCATACGAAACAGTGTGAGCGAGTCAAGAGTGGTGATGATAGTCATATTATAAGCCTCCACTGCAGCCTCAAATCCATCAGCACACACCTGCAACAGGCTCAAGCAGCTCAGTGCTGACAAGAGCCTTAATGTCTCCAGATTATTTAAAGGTCGGTACCAAACTAACTCCATGGGGTGTTTACATACTTGGGGAGCCCTGATCTGAAAACTTACATGATGCTCAGACACACTGACCATATCAAACCCGACATTATATATCTTGAGCCCCAATGGGAAGGCAGGTCCAAGGTGTGGCAAGAATGTTGTGATGCAGAGGAAACCACCTATGTGAAACCCAATAGATGCATGTGTTGGAGAAATGGCTGTCTAGGCATGAAGAATTTGTTGGCAGCCCAAATATTAAAGTCTCCCAGTGCAAGCCACCTGGGGTACTCCACCATCAGGCCAGCAACAAACTCCACAAATTCCTGCAAGAACCTACTCTTGGATTTTGGAGGATGGTATACAAGAAGGATTCTGCCTTTCACAACTAATGTCATCCTTAATGGCCACACATTCGAATGACCTGGTCATACCTACTGGGTATATTGTGGAAGCATAACAGGTTGCACAATGTCATTGAATGGAGGAAGATTTAAGTGAAACTGCTTCACAAAATGTGTGAAACTGACTTCTAGGGTGGGTTGTATCAGCTGATACTGTAATGACTTCGGTTTTAAAACCATATGTAGAAAAAAAGGGGTGGCAGTATATTTCCACTGAGACTGATGGACCAGTTCTATTTGTTTTTTTTCATAGAACTGCAACTCTATGTATATTTTATATGAATGTACTAGTAACATGTGTAATACAAATGTAATCTACCTTGAGTCAGGGCCCATATATAAATGAGGTTTTATTCCAAACTCGTGGTAATGCAAAGAGGGTAGGGAACATGTTTGCTGTACTAGTGACACATGGGGAAGAGGAGGACACAGGAGGAGATTGCACAAGAGATAGTACTCACAAAGAGGAGGGAGTGAGGGGCATTACTAGTGGAGAGTTAGAGCACAGCGTGGCGGGGAGGGATAATACTTGGAGAGGTGAGGATGGAAAGGTAAGTTGGCAGTCAAACAGGAGGAGGGGGAGGGGTATCAATTAAGAGGGACAGGGGGAAGACATGGGACAAATTGTAAAAGCACTGTCTTGATTTGCTCCAGGAATGAGTACCTGAGTGGGGGAGGCGACGGACACAAGGAAAGATGAGGGGGTGTACTGCTGTTGGGGGACTCTATACTCAAGAGGATCTGAAGAGGTAGCAAAGGGGAGAGGCACAGTTGAATATGGGTGGAGTTCATACAAGGATTAAAGGCAAACAAGACAGGACAGACAATCCTAAGGTGTGCAAGGAGGGGTAAGAGGAAACCACACATTGTGGTACATGTGGGGACAAATGACCTAGCAGGGGAAATGGTGAAGGTAACAAGGGAGAAGTTTGAGGAAATGGGAAGGTTGTGCAAGGAAATTGGGGAGTCTGTGGCCTTCTTGGAGGATTGGGGAGTTAAACGCATGATTGGTAGAATGGTGTTGAACTAAGGGGTATGGGGTTGTGGGTGGCTGGGGTAATACCTGGGATAATAAACAATCTGTTTGCAAGGGATAGGCTGTACCTGAACAGGGAGGGGAGGGAGGGAGGTATTAAAGCAAAGACTGGGGAGGTATATTGTGAAAAAGGTGGATTTAAATTAGTTGGGGGTGGCAAGTGGACAGCAGGTAGGCAGGGATCTGATAGAGAGGAGTCACAGCCTACCCTCCAGGATAGCAGGGAAGGATTTGGGGTTTCTGAAAAGGGAGGGAGAGGAAGGGAGGAGATGGAGGGTGATGAAGGGAAGGCAGCAGGATGGAGGGTGGTAACACTGAATGCGAGAAGCTTAGGCAACAAATCAGCTGAGCTACAGGCACTCTTGGCAGTGTGGAGGGTGGATATTGTGGCTGTCACAGAAACATGAGAACTGAGTACAGGGACTGGGATCTGGCAATCCCAGGGTAAAAATTATACAGGAAGGACCATCAGGAGGGGAGAGGGGGTGAGGGGTGAGGTGGCAGTCTATGTGAGGGATGGTATCAAATGCACAAGGGATGAGGTGGAGGAAAGGGGAACAGAGGCAATCTGGCTCTAGCTCTTAGACTCAAGGGGTAGGAAACTAAAGTTTGGGCTGGTATAAAGGCTGCTATCCCAGTCTGAAGAGCTTGACTAGGAATTAGCAGGACAAATCAGAAAGGTATGTAGAAAAGGGAAGGTGGTCATCATGGGGGATTTCAACTTGCCTGGGGTTGACTGGAGCATTCCGGTCACCTCCAGTGCTAGAGAGCAAGTGCTCCTGGACACAATCCAGGAGGGTCTCCTGACGCAGTTGGTCAATGGACCTACTAGGCTAAAAAACACTTTAGATCTAGTATTGTCAAATGGGGAGGCAGTAAGGGAAATAAGGGTGGAGGACCCACTAGCTAACAGCAATCACCAAACAGTGTGGTTTAATATCACAATGTGCAGGAAGCCAGAGACCTCAGTAACCCCTTTGGCAAACTTCAGGGGGGCAGACTTTGGAAGGATGCAGGAAGTATTGAAAGGGAAACTGGAGGGCATAAGGCAGGAGATGAACATGGAGCAGAAATGGGATATTATTAAATGGGGGGTTACAGAGGCAACAGAAGACTACACCAAGACACAGAGTAAGAGGAGCAGAGCAAGGAAACCATGCTGGTTGAACAGTGAGGTAGTGGAGGTGGTGAGGGCAAAATGAGAGGCACACCAGAGGTATAGGAGGACGGGGAAGGAAGAGGACAGGGAGGAGTATGCAAGATGGTCAAGGAAGGTGACCAGAAAAGTGAGAGAAGCCAAGACCCAGAGGAAGCTGAAATTAGTGCAGGGAATTAAGCGGGGGGGGGGGGAGAGAAAGACTTTTTCAGATACATCAGGAAGAAAAAGAAGTGCAAGGAGACAACAATGAGGATACAAAGGTTGGCAGTGGACAGAAAAGGGGGAGGAACAGGCAGAAGCACTGAATAAGCACTTTTTGCTCAGTGTTTATGGAAGAAAAGGAGGGACAGCTACCACAATGGGCTGGGAAGGTGGGGAGAGGAGGCAACAGATGGAAGGACTGAGAGGGGTAGAGTCCTAGAGGGACTGAGGGCACTGAAAATAGACAAGGCACCAAAGCCAGATGGTATCCACCCCAGAGTGCTGAAGGAGATGGCAGAGGTGTCGGCAGAGCCACTGGTGGATTTGTACAGCACCTCACTGGACTGGAGGATAGCACATGTAGTGCAGTTACACAAGAGTGGACCAAGGGATGAACTGGATAATTATTGTCCAGTAAATCTCATCTCCATAATGTGCAAACTCATGGAAATGATACTAAAGGAAAGACTGGTGTTGTACCTGAAGGACAATGGCCTCCAGGATATGAGGAAGCATGGGTTCATTTCAGGGAAGTCCTGTCAAACCAACCTGATAGAATATTATGACTGGGTAACAAGTGAGCTGGATAAGGTCATGTGGTGGATGTTCTTTACTTGGACTTCAGCAAGGCCTTCAATTCGGTGCCTCATGGCAGCTTGGGGGAAGCTACCTGGTGTAGGGGTAAGGGCAAAAATGATTAACTGGATTACAAGCTGGCTGAGTGGAAGGCTGTTCTTAATAAAGGATCTATACAAAATGCATTTAATAGTGGGCTCATGGGACAACCCTGTCTAACTCCCCTGGTCACCCCAATCATGGGTCCAAACCATCCATTAACTCAAGGTGTTACTGTAGCATTACGGTGTAGGCCTTATATCCATGATATAAATTGTGGTGAAATACTACTGTATATTTATATAGAGTTGTCCAAAGAAATCCATGATTAGCAAAATCAAAGGCTTTTTTCTGGTTCAGAGAAAGAAGTATACCATGTGTGTTTCCCTGGTAACTTTGTGAGAATAGTTCTCTTAGTAGAATTACATGCTCTGTTATGGATCTTCCAGGAACTGCACGTGTGCGCCTTTGTAATCACAGTAGTAGCCACAGACATTGCCAGCTATTTCCAGATATTTTGCAAAATTTTTAAAGAGTTTCTCTCTGCTGTCCCTACTGTGGAAATGGAGAAAGCATGATATGTTTCTGAAAATATCATAGACATTTCGGAAAATGGCTAGAAGTGTCTGTGGCTGCTACTGTACCTCTTTAGCTACTTTTGATAACCTTAGGGTTAAAATTGTTGTTAGAATTTTAAAATCATTAAGTAGTCTGACAGGCCTCAAGTTATTAATCTCCTGTCTGTCACCTTTTTATGTAAAAAAACAGTCTACCATTCAGCATTCTCAGAGTAGGACTCTGTCTTCAAAATGGCTGAAAATACTGCTGTTAGTTCAGGTGCTATGTCTTTACCTATAAACATATATAATTCTGCTGTTAATCCATCACCTCCTGGAGGTATATCATTTTTAACATGTGCAATAGCATTTTCAACCTCGAAAACTTGTATATTTGCCTCTAATTCTTGATTTAATTCTGGAGATACTGTAGGTGTTCTAAATGTCGAGAAAAAAATGCTCTATATCTAAGGAAATATCTTGATTTTTACTTAATAGCCCTATGCAATGCGTGGTTACAACTTGAATTAAATCTTTGGCAGTGGTGCAAATCTGTTTTTTTGAGTTTTTCAGACTCACCATGAATTTTTGTTTAACTTTGTCTTGAGTGCATTCAAAAGGACATATCTTCCCTTTTCTCCCTTGTGTCCCATATTTTTGTTGATGTAAAAGATTGTGTTCCTGTTGGATGAGAAAAGCTTTAATTTCCTCTTTTATGTACTGAATTTGGTCTTGGAGGTCTTGACCTGTAGTATAAGCCATTGTTAGCTGGTGTTGAAGCGTTTTCCTGTTTGTCAAATATTCTAGATGTTTTTATTTCTCTTATTCTTACTATATTGTTTTAAAACCTCTTGTAGTTGTATAATTGTATCCTCCCACCAAAGAATAGGTTCATTATACATATCATAAAGGATTTACATGCTTGTATGAAGTATTTAATGTTGATTTGTAAATCTTTCTCTGACAGTAGTGATGAGTTGAATTTCCAGTCTCCCGGACCGTTCCTGGAGTATTGAGTGTTCCCTAACTGTAGGTATAATATATTGTGGTCTGAGAATTCTGTTGGCATGGTGTGAGCAGTTTGAATAGTTATAGTATGCCAAATAAATAAATAATCAATCCTTGTGGCTTTTATCCCTTTCTGAAAAGTAAGGTTATTTGTTCCTGTATAAGTGAAAAAAGCATCTACCAAATGTGCTGTCTGTGTCATATTTTTAAAAAATGCCATGTCACAAAATATTTTTTAGTTGTAATATTTTTTTCCTGTCAGAGACAGTGATGCTACAATTAAAATCTCACCCCAAAATAGCATTTTCAGAGGAGTGTAGGAAAGGCTGAATGGCCTGGAACAATTCAATTTGTGCAGCCTTCGTTTGTGCTGCTTAAATGTTGATTAACCTATTAAGGATGTTCCCAATCTTTATATCAAGAATTAAGGCCCTCCCTGGTATTAGGGCCTGACGTTTTATTTATTTATTTATTTATTTATTTTTATTTATTTTAGTCTTTGGTAACTGGTTAAGGCCCACTAGGCACAAGTGCCTGTTTTCAGGGGTGACCTGGGAGCACTGGATTGTTTAGTGACTTGCTCAGAGTCACACAGTATGCAAATGGAGGTTGTGAGAAACAAACTCAGGTCTGGTCTGCTGGATGTACCAAGCTTGTTCACACCTCATTCCTCTAACATCTAGGCTATACTGCCAGCCCTTTATCAACTGAAATTGTATATCATGAAAATGGATAGCTACCTCTGTGCGTGTGTCCATTGCTAATGACCAGTAGGATGGATCTATTGCCCATTGGGTAATGGTTTGTTTCAGTTCTATGGTACTGTGTAACCTGGTGTCTTGTAGGAAAATAATCCTTGCCTGCAATCGTTTAAGGCTAGCTATCACTGCTGTTTTCTTTTCTGGGCTTTTCTTACTGTTGACTTTAATAGTGTATAAGTGAAGGCTGTGATCCATTTTTAAGTGTGGGAGGGGTAGTATAGCTTAAGTTGTCCAGAAAAGACCAGGTATGCTATTTAACTCATGGTGGTTTCTTTTTTTTTCTGTGCCGTTCTACCTTTTTTCTGTTTAGCAGTCACTGGATGCTGGGACTGTTCCCTATTCAATGCTTTAAGTAAGTGAGTATCTTCCCTGTCTGAGCTGGAGGTCAGGCAGAGATGACCAAAGCGAAGAATCATCTGACTCAATGTTAGTGTCTTTGTCTTTTTCCACAAAAATCTCAAATTTGTTAGATATGGACGTTTCCATGGTTTTGGAAATTTTGGATGCTGGCATGTCCCAAGTCTGCCTTCTTCTGTTGACCATGTTCCCTGCATTCTGTTCAGTCATTTCTTGCACTGGGGAAGGGGGAGATGTATCTGTACCCTCCTGTGGTACAACCGTGCCAGTACTTTCCCCACAATCTGTACTGTTGATTCCTTGTTCCATATTTTCTGACCTAACTTCCCCAGCTTCTAGCCCTCCCTGCTCAGGCTCAGTATTGTTATTCTGTTCATGTAGAGGTTCATAGAAATCTGTTATGGAGTATTAACTGCTTCTTGATGGGGTGGGGGGTGACTTTGCATGGTTTTCCCTCTTTGGGCTATAGCTACAAGAAGTCTTTGCTCCTCATAGTCTGCTTGCTCTGGTTGACAGTGGGCTGCCCATGAGTATGTGTGGTATGAGTGCCCAACTGTGTCACACAGATTGCATCTCTGACTGTTTCTGCAGAACCCACTAGTATGTCCTATCTTATTACAGATTGTACATTTTTTTCTATCACAGAGGCTACTGATATGCCCTGTAGCCCCACATCTGTAACATGCCTTGGGCTGTCCTACATAGAACAGCACCCCTCGATCTCTTCCCACCAAAAAACAGGCAGATGTTGTAACCCTTCTTCAGTACTATTTAACAATACTCAGATCTGCCATCCCCTCATCCAAATGTTGTCATCATCAAATATTGCTTCCAGCTGCCCCTGTACTGTACACCTCTGCCTTAACCAGTACAATAAATTAGTCATGCTTACACCTTCATTACGGAACAAAACTGTGATGGTCTTGTTAGCTGGCTTTCAAAGAGGAATAACCTTGAAGGGTAACCAAACAGGTGATTGTTTCAATAGCTGATATGTTGTCCAAAATTTCTGTAGTCCTGCATTTAGCTTAAAGCTAATGTCAAAGGTTGTTTCACCAGACACATGGATTAGTGCATACTCTTCTTGAGCCAAAAAGTGCATAGTGCCTATTAGTAATGTTCTGGCCACAAGTTTTCTGTCTGGGAATATGTCTAGGCCTCCCTTGTACAGAAGCCAAACAGCATTATGCCTTTTTGCAGGATAAGTGGGTGCCCTAAAGAAGGATGCATAAGATCTAGGCCGGGTACCACCTTCCCTAGGAGGGCTAGAGTCTGCATTGTCATTTGATCACTGGTTTGAAGTATCTGATGGGCCATAATTATTATTCTGGCATGAAGGGGGGTCTTCTACCATAGCATTTCCATGAATGGATTGGGCCTTGGCTGTTGTTAGATAAAGCAGTCGGGAATTTACAAAGTCCAAACTTTGAGTTAAATGGAGTGGGGAACAAGACACCATTATTGGAGCAGTATTAATACCTTCCATCTCTGAATCAATCCACATTGTCAGTTTGAGTATGTGGCCTGGTAATTACAGAGGGTCTCATGTCTATGGGTGATGAGCCTGAGATCCATTTGCCAGTACATCTTTGCTGTTCCCACCCTGCTGCTGTTAAAGCAGTTTCCACAGACCAAGACTCCTTTCAGTGGTTACTGATTCACTTGCCCTGTCCTGTCTTGACCAAGAAGAGGTCCCATATGTGCCCTTCCGAGTAAGACAGTGCCAAACATTTTTTTTGTGATTGCATTTAAACAACAGTTCCCTGCTGGTATCTGGTGGAAATGTAAATGATGCTGCAGATGTGAATGGAATCTCCCCCCAATTTCCTTCTTCAGTTCATGGTACAGTGGTACCTTGTGCTGTTGCACCACATATAGGCCGTATCTGGGCCTGTGCATTTACTGGATGCAGCTCTCCTGTGTGCTTCCACTCGCTTGAATAATATTGTCTGTCCTCCTGTCTCCTGGACTGAGCTCCAGTTCATTTGTCCATCTCCAGAAGTTGTTGCTTGAGTTTTTCCACTAGTAAAGTTGCTATATGTAATGCTTTTTCTCTGTTTGCCTGTTTCTGTGTTTCCTGCTTTCCTTGAGATCCACTCACTGAATTTTGACTTTCAGTATGTTCTCCAGGTACAATTTCTTGCTCCATTGCTATGGGAGTATTAGGAAAAGTTAATCCTCACCAGGAGATGTGGTAGAGAAGGAGGCTGGCTTCTGTACTCCCTGCATGTCCTCACACTCCAAATGCACAGGCAAAGTGACCATTCTGTCAACCAGAGGTTCCCGCTACAGGTGAATTGGAGAATTTCCTCAGTGTCCTTGCCAAATCCCTCCTTCACTAAAAAAAATACCACCAACAGATTAATCTGACTCTGTAAGTCAGCTTGCATCTATATCCCCCCCACCCAGACGAGGCTGAAAATAGGCAGAATTGCCTAGTCCTCCTTTCCCAGTCAACAAAAAATAAATGAGATCACAAATTCAGTGCTTGGTGCATAAAAGTGATTTAAATAATTTATAAAGCATTGAAAAGGTACTCAAAGTCATTCAAAATAACATTTAAAGAGCAGCCTTACCACTGATACCACACCCCCTGATAAAGCCTTGTGGTGAAGTGCTGGGGTGCGTGGCTGGCCACTCAACTTGGATAAGGTGTGTTATTTTGTTGTAAGTTTTTTCTGCTATTTTGAATGATGTTGAGCACCTTATCAACTCTTAATAAATTATTTGAAGCAGTTTTATGCATGAAGCATTGAATTTGTTAATTGAATGGCATTGAAACCATTCTTGGAAAAAGAGATTAAAACATTAAAACTATTTAAGAAGCTAATTACAAGTTTGAAAGTCATGCATAAACTTCAGAAGCATACAGAGAAGGGTGCTATGAAGCATAGTTTTCAGTTGTTTAGAATACATTTTTTTGCACCTACTGTAATGCTCATGAGTCATGACATTGACCATGTAATCCCCACTTCTTGAGGACTACATCCAGAGTACAGATGTGTGAAATTAAAAAATTTCATTCTGCAAAATATTGCACAAAATTTGCACATTTCGTGAAATATTTTGCAGGTGTGAAATGCGAAATTCTGCCAGCAAAATGTGAAATTTCACTGGTGAAATGAGGAATTTCACCACCTAAGGGTGAAATTCTGCCATCCACATGTGAAATTCTACATTTCGTTTGCAGAATTCGCATTTCGCACCCGTGAAATATTACGTGAAATGCATAAATTTCATGAAATACTTTGCGGGGCGAAATTCCTGATTTTACTGGCAAAATTAAATTTTGCTACACCTCTAATCCAGAGTAGCCTTTTACTGTAAGGGTTAATCTACTGTACCATCTATATTAGAAAGGCTTCTTGTAAGGTCTCCACCACTGTCTGGTTTCTTGCACTTGGTGCTATTGATACACTCCAGTCCACATTAGGCATGTCAAAGTATCCCCCTCAGCAGTATGTCTCCCTATTCTGCTACCCTTTTAATCCTCTCTGCCATTTCCATTTCTATTTCCTCTTTCTCAGACGGATGCCTATATACTTCATCCACCCTGATTACTCTCCACCCTATAACTATCTGTGCCCCTAACATTTCCACCTCTGTGTTAGCCTCACCTTTTCTCTGTAGCCTTTATATCCTCCATCATATATAAAGCCCTCCCTCCCTTCTCCTGCTCCCCATCCCTCAAAAAGAGTATCCTGAGATCAATACAGTAGATCCTAGTCATGATATCTTCTGGCACAACTTTCTGTTACTGCCACCAAGCTCAGATAAGTTTTTGCCATCAATCCCTGCAGATAACTGATTTTATTTCCCAGGCTTCTGGCATTAATGCACACTACCCTCCAGTGCTCCTGTGCTTTATTCCCCCATCCTCATTTGTTACCCTGTACTCTTATATCTGTGCAACATATACTGTAAGAACTTCACCTCACAGTTTGGTCAGACAGAACCACTCAGCTTTGCTTTGATGAACTTTTGTCTAAACTGCATGAGATGACACACAGATAGTGCAAGAGACATCTTTTACAGCACATATAAACTTATAGAATGAAACCATGCATTTATATTTCTTCCAGTAGCTTTGTTGCCATCTATGTCACAATTACCCTGAAGACAGTCAACAATGGGTGCAGACATTATATTTAACAACACAAGTCTACCAGTTGAAAACAGTAAACAATTATTTCATGTCTCGGTCATTTTGCAAAATAAAACTGCTCTGGCATTTTGAGTCTTTGTCCACAAGAGCCACATCAGTCTGATTCTCCTATCACCTAGCTTGATATCAGTCTCTCTCACTCCCAAGACTGCCACCTGCCTAAGATGGACCAGTGATTATATAAACATGAATTTAAAAGGGAGCAGACAGCACAAAGGGTCCCCACACTAAAGTGGGGGGATTGCCCAATGCACACTTTGTGTGCAAAAACATTTTTCTCTTTTTACTGTTTACTGTAGCATATCAGATTGTATCAGAGTAATTATGCTTAGTTCTAGGCCAGGGTTTCTAAAATGGTGAGGCCCGCTTCCCTGGGGAGACCCCACCTTGTTCCAGTGGAGGCTCAAGCAAGTCTGAAAAAAGTACTGTATTTAAATGTTGCATTTTAAATATTTTGTGTGATGGGATGAGGTAAACTGAAAGAGGATGAAAGTAAGTTAATTTATTTTAATATTTACAAATCAGTGCCCAGGAAAGGTACATTGAGCCAAGGCTCATTTCAGGTATACTCAGGAAGGGTACAGAGTGAATACAATTCAAATGTAACTGCAACAGAATCAAGTAAAACAAAATTAATAATAATGCAAAGAAATAGAACAATGAACAAATAATGAGAGGTAACAATTGACCAGTGAGATGTGTGCAGAACACCCAAATACAATGGCAAGTGAAGAGGTACTATAAGAAAGAGCAGGAGGGAGTAAAATAATCCCCAAGAAGTTGTTTGAGAGCAGGGCAAGAGGGGGAGAGGCAGAGGTGGATAGGACAGTTATTCCAGATAGAGGGGAAACAGAGAATACCATCTGACTCATAAAGGTATTGCAACAGGGGGTAACAATGGTTCAAGGGTTACAATTACAGAGCATGTTGGCTGGCCTTGGGATGGTGCTTACAAGTGGGCTTAAAATAAGTTGAATAAAATGATGGCCAACTACTCAGAGGAGTTTCACTTTATTTCTTGTGTACTGTTCAAAGTGTGCTAATTTTCTGTGGGGAGGCCCAAGATTATTTCAACATCTGGGGAGGCTCAATATCTTTTCCATAGCTCTGGTGAGGCTCAGAATGACAAATTTGAGAACTAATGTTCTAGGCTATCTTCTTTTACTAAAAATATCCCAGAATCCCATGCAGCTGACATCAGAGCAGTAGGCAGCAGTTGAAGATTCAATATCCTGTAGTGCACGTTACAGCTTGTATAATCTCTTATCAGATGCATTCTTGGTCTGCTTTTGTCCAGCAGCTAAGTATGATTCTCTGTGAATCTACAGCCCAGGAAGGACAGCAGGACCAGCAAACAAAATATTAGATCTTATATAAATTCTAACATGCACTGCAGGTCTATTGTTCAGTTCAGTTCAGTTTATTGTGCAGAGATAGGTTCCATTGAGCATGCTCATTTGCAAGGAAGTCCCTTAAACAACATACTTATTAGACACAGAGATTTACAACAAAAACACAGTTTCAAATGCAGCAATAATACAAACAACATGGTACACAGAATGCAATACAGTAACGCATCATTGTACAAAGGAATACTGGAGAATAAGCTATTGAATTTCTCAATGCTGCCTACTGCTGTGTTATCAGCTGCAGGGGGTTCTGGAATTTGTAGTAACAGAAGATGTCAGCCTAGAACTAAACAAAACTTAGTCTGATATAATCTACCATCCTACAGTAAACAGTAAATAAACCAAAATGTTTTTGCACACAAAGTGTACATTGGGACCAGACCAACACTTGAGTGGGGGCCCTTGGTGGTGACTGTTCACCTTTAATGTGCAAGAAAATCTATAGAAAATCACATTTTTGTCTATACTCTAATTGATCAATATGAACAATTTGATTGAATTAGTTCTTATAGAAAAATCAATCCCTAAATTTCTGTTATCTTCATCTCAGTGATACTGATCAAGACTTTCTGACCAAACATAATTAAATGTTACCTCAATTCAGTGTGTGAAACCAGCAGGGAATGAAAAGAGCTAAATCATTCCTGGATGTGTGAATCAAGTTAACCTGACATTTGACAAAGCTTTTCAACAAGCATGCTAGGAGCAATGTGGAGAAAATGAAATGCTTATCTCTTTGTCACCTTCTGACCAAAGCATTAGTGAGAATAAAATAAACACTCTTTCAATTGAATAGCTAATAGCCCTTTGATATGGACCCAGTGACAAGGAATCAGAATTAAAGTTAATAGTGCCATGAAGGTAACAAAAGTGTTAAAAACAATTTAAATCATTTTTTGAATTCCAACATGGGAAACAATGCAGTAGCAATTCTGAGTGCACTACCACAATTGCTACCACAGTGTGCTTTTAAAATATGCTGCCTCATTTTTGAGAAACTGAGGTCACAGAAATATTCAGATAAACACACATTTTAAAACTCAACTTTATAATGAAACTGATACTCAATTAACACACCATTGGGGATAGTCTAGTTTTAATTTGAACCAAAAGGATTCCGAGTACTTTCAAATAACTGCAAAAGCTGAGGTATTCTGAGTGATAGCACAGAATAGAATTCTGTTTCATGGCTTTGTATATCACCTTCTATGTACAGTGTTTCCTATAGAACTTTGCATAGCAATTAGTCACGATGACTCATGGATATGCAATGGAAATATAATACTAAAAACATGGCAAGTTGTTAGATGTTAGATGTTAGTAATGTGTTTCTTGTATTCACAGTAGTGCTGCAACTTTTATTCAACCAGAGAATCCAACACCTTAAACAGCAGGTGTTCAGTTCTCACAGACAGAAACTGCAGTATTTGGCCAAAGTTCAGATGTTTACTTGGTTTGAATGGTGCAGACCAGTGTAACCGATGAACAGGCAAACCTCAGTTAATGCACTATTTAGATCAACTTGCCAGTTTGCCAGCAAGGCAGTCACATGGTACTCAACCAAATTTTGGTATAAGGCTGGTGATCAGCTGCTGCAAGAGTTCATTTTCATGTCAGGCATTCGGATGAGTGGTAGCTAGATAGACAAAATTCCCTGTTATTTAAGCAATAATGCCCGACAGGGTGTGTGTCGTGCTGGGATAACGTCACACCTCAGGTGGTTGGGCATGAGGCCACAGGCTGAGTGCATCCAATAACTGAGGCGTGGCGTTATCCCAAATGACACACACACCTTGAGGCATTACTGCTATTGTACAACACTTGTTATATAGAATTAAAAAAATCATTTTAAAGATGTTTTCGTGTGGAAAAATATTTTTGTTTTTTAAAAGAAGATGAAACAATGAAACACATCATCAAGCACATCAAGCAGCACATAATCAAGCAAAAGTTCATCTACAGGTTCACAGCGAGGCTTAGACTAGACCTGTGATGTTGTACTGGGATAACATCACAGGTCCAGCCAAAGACTGACCAATCAGAGTCCAGGATTTTTTCTTGCCATTATATAATGATTATTAGTTCAGCTAGGTTTGCTACAGAAGAGAAGACTTTGAAATAATGCCTCCATAATAAATACAACACAGCAAATTGTTTTTTTCTGCTAAATCCAAACAGAAAGCAGCATTAAGCTTTCTGCTGTGTGTGTGTGTGTGTGTGTGTGTGTGTGTGTGGTGTGTGTGTTTGTGTATGTACAGTATATATGCACACACTTTATCCAGTGTGATGGCCACTGGGTTGGGTGGTAGAGAATGGTAGGAGAGAGTGTGTTTGGGCAGTAGACTGGGATCAGAGGGTAGAAAATGGATCTCAGGGATGGCTGCCTGCCACTGTCCACCAGCTGGCACTGTGATTTTGCATTAGAAAGAAAGAAAATTAAGAAGAAACATGTTCTTACAGAATGATTTGCTGTATATATTGGGCTCAGCTGTACAAGACCTTGAGGCCTGACATAGAGTACAGGGAGGAAACCTGTGCAGTTTGTGACCAGTGGGCTTGGGTGGACAGCCTGCTAATGCCCACTACTAGTTAGCCCTTTTTCCTTGCATTAACAAATAAAGTGTTCACTTTCATATAAATTGGTACAGCATTTGCTGTCTATGTCAGGCTTATCTGTGCAAGCCCCAGAGGCCTCAGGCAGAATATATGGAGGGAGACTGGTCAGTGGGCAGCAAGTGGGTGCTGTCTGGCAGCCTGCCAGTGCCATTACTAGTTGACACTTTTTATTTGCTATAACAATAAAAGAAAGAAATGTTCACATTCACAATAAATTGGCACTGCACTTGCTGTGTATGTTAAGTTCAGCCGTGAAGCACCTGAGGCCTCGGGTAAAATATAGGAAGGGAGCATGGGCTGCCAGAGGCAAGAAGGTGGGAGTGGTTAGACTGCTAATGCCCACTCCCAGTTGACACATTTTTTACAATAACAAACATATATAAAAGAATGAAGGCTTCATGTTCAAGAAAATTAGTACAACATTTGCTGTGTGTCAGGCAAGTCCCTAGGGCTTGAGGGTAGAATATGAGGTGGGAGCTTGGACAGAAAACAGCACAAGGGTGTGAACTGGATGCCAGCTGTAGTCAAGCAACAATGGATCAACAGGTAAGAGAAGGATATGGGGATGGGGTTGGAATTGTCCAAAGCAGAAACAAACAAACAAAAAAAAAACAGTCTGGCTATTCTGAACTCCTTAGAAAGTGTAGAAAGGGACCCCAATGAATAGTTCATAAAGTAATGCACATTGTTGGTACCACATGCCATGATGCTGCAAAGGTTCAGGTTTAGGCAATAATAGCTGCAAAAAAGGCAGCAGCTACAGGCAGTGGAAGTGGTGGAGGAGAAAGATACTGATATAGGACAGCCTTAGGGCAGAGACATTGATTGTAAGTATGTATCTAGCAGAAGTGGTAGCAATTCTGGAGAGGAGAAGGATGGGGATTGGTAAGGTTTAGGGTACATAAGTGGTCAAAAATGTCAGACAGTGATTCCTAAAGGAAAAAGAAGACATAAACTCAGTAAAAAGCAAGTTACAGTAAAACACCCCAACCCCCCATGAGACAATGGAGCAAGAGAAGGAAAGATATACTGTACAATACCCAGGTAGACACAGCTGAGACACAGGAACTTTACATGAGCTACCTGAACTGGTGGATGAAAAAGAAAAACAATGCATGATATACAGCCATCCTATCTAAGAGTACCTCTTGACAAGTCCAAACTGGTGACATCAGTGAAGTGAGATTCTTTGGAGTATGTTTAACAGGATAAATAGAGACTGCTTCCTCATCATGAGCTCTCACAATATAAGCTAAAATAATAAAACTTTGTTTCTCCTTTTTATGCACCAGTTAGGGCTGTTCTATAGCGGCAAAAGCGAGGAAATTCGATGTTAGGGTTGAAACCCGCTTTGCACCCCTCCAGCCCACCCCCCCAACTGGAATTAGGGTGCGCTTTGGGGTTGTCGGCCGTAACTCTCACCCCACCACATGTGGAAAGAAGCTGAGGAATAGGAGAATGGGGTGACAGTTAGGACCAATGACCCCAATGCGAAAATACTTTTTCCAGGAATCTGAAAAACATATTTCTGGGGTGTTTTACCCCAAAATAAAGACATGGCTAGCATCCTCAGGGTCCGACTAGGTGAATACAAAAAGAATTAGGTTGCTAGACGGTCCCAAATTTAAATGCCAAGCATTTTTCTGATCACCAACTGAAAACAAAATGTTGGATTTGCAACAGTAAAAGGGCCATTTGCGAAAGTAAAAACTGCATTTGCGACACTGTCAAACCTTTTAACTTTTCCCATTGACTTATAATGGGAACTTGTTTTTTGAATAACTTTTGAACCGTTTAATATTTTTTCATGAAATCTTTGAAAGGCACATCGGAGACCCTGGCCTCACGTTCCCTAAATATTTTGGACCAGTCACGCAAACTGTGCGACCTGTAGGTGCGACCGTAGAATTCCAAAAAAAGCGTAACTGCACGTGCAGATCACGCTTAATAAATCCGCAGCTGTATATCTGACCAATACAAAACTTGGCAGATCCCAAGGCATATGGGTCTTGATTCTGTATTCCAAATTTCAGGCAAATCCGTTGAACCGTTGCAAAGTTATTAAGGTGCAAAATTTTGGGTTTGCGTGTAAATGGCTCCTCAACCCTAACATGGTAGCACTACCATGCTACCATAATATATACATATATATATATATATATATATATATTAATAGTGGCAGTGGTACCACTATGAATTAGGAGTTGAGGCCATTTCTATTTTAAACCCAAAACTGCACCTTAATAACTTTGCAACCGTTTCACGGATTTGGCTGAAATTTGGAATACACAATCAAGAACTATAGGCCTTGGGGTCTGCCAAGTTTCATACTGGTTGGATATATGGCTGTGGAGTTATTAAGCATGATCTGTGCACGCGTTTATGCTTTTTCTGGAATTTTACGGTCGCACCTACAGGTCGTATGGTTTGCTCAACCAGCCCAAAATCCTCAGGAAACATATGGCCAGGTTCCCCGATGTGTCTTTCAAAGATTTCATGAAAAAATATTAAACGGTTCAAAAGTTATTCAAAATTTCCAGTATAAGTCAATGGAAAAGTTAACAAAAGTTCAACACTTTCAGAAATGCATTTTACCCGAAATGGGCCTGTTACTTCGCAGAATCAGCCATTTGTTTTCAGTTGGTGATCAGAAAAATGGTTGCATTTAAATTTGGGACCCTCTAGCAACCTAATTCTTTTTGTATTCACCTAGTCGGACCCTGAGGATGCTTGCCATGTCTTTATTTTGTGGTAAAAGACCCCAGAAATATGTTTTTCAAATTTCTGGAAAAAGTACTTTCACAAATTACTTTCGTGCTCACGAAAGTGTCGAACTTTATTGCGAAAGCTTTCGCAAATTGCTACAGTAATTTTCCATCTATGGGAAAGTAACAGCGATTCTTTGGCATTGCGCTGCAAAAGAACCGTTGGGAGTTTTGGGCTGAAATTTGGAGGGAACGGAGCCGACATCTCACAGATGTGCCTTTCAGTGTTGTATTGAAAAAATATTACACAGCGGCAAAGTTACAGCACTCCAAAGTTGACAGTTTTTCCCATAGGATAACATTACAGCGCCTGACGCATTACAGAAATCCTTTGGATCCCTGCTGCAAAATAACGGTTTTGTCTTTTTTCCTGAAATTTTGAGGGAAGACAGCCAACAGCCCATGGATGTGCCTTTCAGTGGTTTGGTTAAAAAATATTACATGGCGGCAAAGTTACAGCACTCCAAAGTTGACATTTTTTCCCATAGGATAACATTACGGCGCCCGACGCATTACAGAAATCCTCTGGATCCCTGCTGCAAAATAACGGTTTGGTCTTTTTTCCTGAAATTTGTAGGGAAGACAGCCAACAGCCCACAGATGTGTCTTTCAGTGGTTTGGTGAAAAAATATTACAGGGATGCAAAGTTATGGCGCTCCGAACTTCTCTTTTTTTCCCATAGAATAACATTACGGCGTTCACCGTGCCTTTCAGAGCCCGTATCTCGGAAACGGTGCGAGATACGGACTTTCGTCAGAAAAATTCTTAGCCCCTGGTACAAAACTAGCCAGGACAGTCATAAATCATACGACTTTTAAATTTTTTTTCTATGTCATACGGTTCCTGAGATATAACTTATTTAGTATTCCAAGTCCTCATTTTCTGCTCCGATACCCATTATTATGCATACATTCTTTGTACTCACTGTCTTTCTCTGTTCAGCTTTTGGGGAAAACCAGCCTGTGCGCTTACATTACTGTTACCATTGCCCTTTCCGCTTGCGGTTCCATGCCTGTTTCACTTACCGTTGACGCTCACGCCACCAACGACGCCATCCCTTATGCGTTTCATTTGGCGCTTAAGGCTTCTGTTACTTTTTGCCAATTGTGTGTACCATACTGTTTCTCTTTCTGTTTCACTTTGCGTCACCATGCCCATTGACATTTCCGTTTGCAGGCACCATGTTACTATGTGACAACACATCATGTAGCAGACTGTTCCCGTCTATGCCACCGTGTGCTTTGCCCTTTCTGTTGTCATTAGCGCTTGCGTTACCATGTGCGCCACTGTTAGTGCTTCTGTTTGTGTTGCTGTTCCTGTTACTATGCCACAAGACATCATGTGGTGGGAGTGCGGGGCCCCTTGGGCCCCACACTCCTGCTGCTGCATTACGTGCCAGGAGTGCAGGGCCCTATGTGCGTTATCCTTTGCGTTTTCATTTGCGCTTGTGTTTCTGTTATTTTTTGCCATTTGCTTCTACAGTACTGTTTCTCTTTCTGTTTCACTTTGCGTCATCATGCCCATTGACATTTCCATTTGCAGGCACCATGTTTCTATGTGATAACACATCATGTGGCAGACCATTCCGTCTACGCCACCGTGTGCGTTACCCTTTCTGTTCTCATTCACGCTTGTGTTACCATGTGTGCCACTGTTAGCATTTCTGTTTTCGTTGCTGCTCCTGTTACTATGCCACAAGACATCATGTGGCGGGAAGGGCCCCGCGCTCCCGCCGCCACATTACATTCACTATTTCTCGTTATCATTCTCAAAAAGAAGGGAAATTAGAGGCAAAAAACTCCTTTTAATACATTAGTTAGGGTTGTTCCACAGCGACAAAAGTGAGGAAATTCGCTGTTAGGGTTGAAAACCCTAACTCCGGATTCACCCCCCCCAGCACCACACACACACAGACACACACACACACACACACATTAAAGTATGGGGGAGGACCAAGTCAACACAACCAATGACAGACATCCAGCAGCAGGTGACAGAAATAACAAACAATTGTCTAAATGTACTACGAGACATCCCCACCCACCAGACCAGGTACTGCATGCTCAGTGGAGATCAACAGCAAAACTGAGGCCATGTACACCAAACGTACACATCCCTGATTGCAGCTGCACACAACGTATCACACAGTAGTTGCATGGCCTTACCTACCGATGCCCCACACCACAACACAACTGGTACTGTGCCGTTAGTCAATATAAATGCTGAAGGTGCATGATGACAGTTGTAGAAAGGTTTTAACACTAGTGAGTATACATTAATTAAGAGAAGTACATAAATTAACTACAAGACACTAGCATGCTCGAGATAAAAGTAGTGTTACATTTAGTAGGTGATTTACATAGTAGTACATTTACTGCAATGGTTTACTCAAGATAGAGAGGCTGATGTAAACATATGGAAAAGCATTGCCTGTTCAACGCGTAGAAATTGCGATTGCCAGTATCACATGCATTCTTACTGATGAATGTGTGCTGCTGATGTACATACATAGACCTTCAGTGTGTTTCAATACTAAAGATGCAGTAAGTATTCTTTGTAAGAAACAGTGTAATTGCATGGATCATGCCAAGCAACTTCTAAATATCATAGCACTACTGAGCCAACAATGACGTACCTGTATCGGAGATGTATATAGGATAGATTTTCCTGTAGGCACTTACTGAGTATGTTGTACCTGATAAAGACAATCTCATTGCATCTGTGATGACTAACTTATTCCAATAGTAATACATTTACTATTGTTGCAATGAGTGATCTATGCAACTTATAGACACAGTGTAATTTTTTTTAACAGTTGTTTCATACTCAGGCTGTATGCATAGTGTTTGGGTTTGCCACACTTCTGTCACTGATGCTATCAAAGTGATAACTATGTTAATTGTGGTACAACAGGAATCAAGTACGTATGGTGTAGATATAAACAGAATGTCTTTTAGTATTGATTTAACTCACAATGGGGTAAGTGTACTAGGACAGCAGGGGTTATGCTCTATCACTGACTCTGTCAGTTATAATCACACTAAGGTTTTGATGACTGTAATGATCAAGTTACACTGTTCATCTTCATGAGTTCATATTCACAGCCATTCTCCAGTAACTAGACAGTGTATGGTGTAACCGGGTGGGACACTGTGTTGCAAAGCTGCTGCAGTGCCTAGCAGAGGGAGAGTATCTACTCATAAAGAAAATTAAGCAATAAGGCATGACCAACAGTTATGTTAAATGGTCTGTTAATCACCCTGTAGGGGTTTAATGTTGAATGAGGCATAGCCGAATGCCACATGTCGCTAGACAGTGATAAACTGACCATTAACATAATACCTGGGAGTGGCTTATTGCTATCATAATAAAACTGTTTTTAAACAACATTAAACCATGTTCATCATATGGTTAGGCTCTACATGTATGTTAATAAAAACTAAACATAAGGCTGTTACAATGTTTACAGTCAATTAGAAAGCTGCATTTCTCAAACCCTTGTTATAATCAGAGATATTATACCTGTACAACTCCTTGGTTTTGCTGAACTCTGTTGCTCAGGTGGCCCACCACATGTGGTATGGTCTGGTGTGGGGCATCGGTAGGTAAGGCCATGCAACTACTAAGTGTGGTACGTTGTGTGCAGCTGCAATCAGGGATGTGTACATTTGGTGTACATGGCCTCAGTTTTGCTGTTGATCTCCACTGAGCATGCAATACCTGGTAAGGTGGGTGGGGATGTCTTGTAGTACATTTAGACAATTGTTTGTTATTTCTGTCACCTGCTGCTGGATGTCTGTCATTGGTTGTGTTGACTTGGTCCTCCCCCATACTTTAATGTGTGTGTGTGTGTGTGTGTGTGGTGCTGGGGGGGGGTGAATTCGGAGTTAGGGTTTTCAACCCTAACACGAATTTCCTCACTTTTGTCGCTGTGGAACAACCCTAACTAATGCATTAAACGGAGTTTTTTGCCTCTAATATATATATATATATATGAATGTTTTTCACTCACAAGAGTGTGGTGTGCATATTTATGGAATTCACACATACAGAAAAGAGAAACAAATAAGTGCCTTAGTTGGTCCCATCTAAGTCATTTATTTTTTTTTCTCTCTTCTGCTTGTACCAGTTTCATAAATATGCACACCTCACTCTTGTGATTGAAAATGTAATTATCTGTGCAGCACCAGGTTGTGCTTTAGAGAAAGAGTAAGGTGTCTTGGGATGTCCCACTTTCCAGTTGCCTTGGTGGCACAAATGGTAGCACAACTGACATGGCATTCTGGGTGGCCTGGGTTCAAGTCCCAGCCAAGGTACTTATTTATTTCTCACTTTTTTGTATGTATATATTTATGAATGTACAGGAGTTGGATGCTCAGGCTTAATTATTATTTTTTTAACTATAAATGTCTTTCTCCGTATACTTTTGGGTTCTTTTTGCACCATCATATGTATGATGTCTGTTAAAATGTGAAGTATTTCTGAACAATTGCTATATGTATATATTGAGTGTTTACTCACCTGGTAAAGGTGATTGTGTTGGTTGACATCCACGGCACTCCAGACCTTACCTCATGGGTTTTAGCCCACCTGATAGGCTAGTGATGCACATGACCTAGGATCAAATTTCTAGACCCCAGGTCCCAGAAGTCCCTGCTCTCCAGTTCAAATCTTCCATAGCTGAAAATAAGGTTAATAATACCACAACATACTTATATGTGCATAAACATACACTGAGACACCTTCTAAAACCTAGCCAGAAAGCCCCTTTTATTTACCTCTTAATACAAGCTAATACTTGGCCTCCTAAATGACCAATGATGGTCATCCTGGATGACTCAAGAAGTTCAATACAGAAAAACAACACCTTGAGATATTTCTCCATTTCCTCCATGTTCCCTGACCAAGATATTTTCCTGATCACTCTGATCCCTCTGTGGGAGGGCCATGGAGTGCCATGAATGTCAACCAACACAATCACCTTTACCAGGTGAGTAAACACCCATTGTGATTGATTGCCCATCCATGGCACTCCAGACCTTACCTCATGGGTTGATAAACAGCAGTACAGTACCTGAAAAAGGGTGAGACAGGGTGATCTAAGAGTGGGAGGAAGAGGGGCTGGCTGCCGACAGGACCAAAGTGGCAAATGGGATTTGGAACTCATATAAGTAATCCAACCTATAGTGTCTTGCAAGGTATGGATTGAAGTCCAAGTGGCTGCCCTACAAGTGTCTTACGTAGACACATTGGCCCTTTCTGCCCAGGAGGTAGTGATTGCCCTTGTAGAATGAGATTTGATACCCCCTTGGGGGTAGATTCTTTGCTTTGTAGGCTTCTAAAATGGTCCTCTTGAGCCAGCTCATTATCGTGGTCTTGGAAGAAGTCCTACCCTGTCGTTGCCCCTTTGAAACAATAAACAACCTTTCGGTTTTATGAATGGGTTAGGTTCTAGATATGTACGTGGTTAGGGTGCCTCCCACATCTATGTGATGCATGATAGCTGTGCCCCCTTGTGCTGTATCAGATAGTGTGGGCAACTCGATGGGTTGCTCCCTATGGAAAGGCGATGCAACCTTGGGTTGAAGTCTGGAACCGTTCGTAGGTGTACCTCCTGTGGGGTAAATGTGGTGTATGGCTCCCTACAGGATAGGGCCCCCAGCTCACTAATCCTGTGAGCAGAACAAATGGCCACAAGGAAACAGGCCTTAAGTCCTGCCCAGAACAGGTCCACCTGACCGAGGGGTTCGAAGGGTGCTGTGCTGAGTGAGTCTAGGATGAGGGTCAGGTCCCAGGGGGTGATTAGCACCCGGGCCCTGGGTCACAGTGCTTCTACTGCTCTGAGGTAGTGCACAGCATCAGGGTGTGCCCCTGGGCTATGTTGTCCTATGGGGCCAATGGCTGCACCTATGGTGGACAGTTGTAGTCAGAGTGATGAGTGTGATAAGCCCTTATCTACACCCTGCTGTAAGTATAGTAGAATGGTAGACATGTCAGCTGTTTCTGGATCCGTACCTCTATCCCTGCACCATGCCACGAAGATAGACCATTGCCTACCAGAAGTGGAGGTGGTGGAAGGCCTTCTAGATTGCAGTAGCGTAGATATCACAAAAGTGTGGTATCCAGCCTGCAGCAGTCTCTGCCTCTCAGGAGCCAAGCCATTAGTTTCAAGGTTCCCAGTGCGGGGTGGCGCATGGGTCCCTGTGTCAGCATGTCCAGTCAGTAAGGTAGCCTGCATCTGTCCAGTGCCCTGGCTACCGCCACTGAGAACCAGGCCCAGCATGGCCAGTATGGTACTACCAGTGTGAGGGTTGTCTGTGACTGATGGATCTTGGAAAGTACTTGCGGTAGGAGGGGGATGAGGGAAAACATACGACCGATCCTGCACCCAAGATTGAGATAGGGCATCGGTCCCCCATGAGTGACGTTCCCTGTACCTGGAGGAAAAAACTTCTTACTTGAGTGTTCTCTGCTGTTGCCATGAGGCCCATGGGGATGTGACCCCAGGTCTCCTGTATCAGTTGGAACAAATCGGGGTGTAGGTGCCACTCTCCTGTGTGCACCTGCTGATGACTGAGCCAATCTGCTCAAATACTGAGCTTTCCTGCAAGGTGGACAGCGCCAATGTTTCTGAGGTTGGTCTGGGCCCAGTTCAGGACCCTCATCACTTCTCTCTGCATGGCTCTGCTCCTGGTGCTCCCCTGTCTGGTGATGTAGGCTACCGTGACCCAATTGTCGGAGTGAATTAGAACTGACTCACTGGAGATGGTCGATTGGAAGGAATTGAGAGCAGGATTTACCACTCTGATCTCCAGAATGTTGATGGATAGCCTTGCTTCTGTCATGGTCCAATGGTCCTGTGCTGATAGGGAGCCCATGCATGCTCCCCATCTCAGGAGACTTGCATCTGTTTCGACAGAAACATCGTACTTGGCCTCCAATGGAACCCTTCATGTGAGGGACTGGCTTGTAGTCCACCAGACTAGTGAGCATCAGATTGGTTCCAGTAGGGGTATCCTGACCTTCAGGTTGCACTTGTTTGGGGAACTTTGAGTCAGCATATAGTTTTGTAGAGGTCTCATGTGCCATTGGGCCCATGGGACCAGATCGATGCATGATGCCATGCAGCCTAACATCTGGGCTATTTGTCCTACAGTTGGAAGTGTTGGTCTTCAGTTGGTAGGCAAGGGCCCTCACCATTTCGACCCTCTTCTGGGATGATCTGGCCCACCCCTGGGATGAGTTTGTCTCTGCTCTCAGGTGCTCTACCTGCTGTGTGGGATTCAGGTTACTCTTGTAAATACAAGGTGAAAGAGTCTTACATGTTTAAATATAAGAAAAATAGCAGGACAAGAGGACACAGCATGAGATTAGAGGGAGGCCGATTAAGGGGGAATGTGAGGAAATTCTTTTTCACAGAAAGGGTGGTGGATGCATGGAATGGCTTACCACAAGAAGTGGTGGCTATGAATACAGTGCAGGGCTTCAAACAGGCATGGGATAGGCATAAGGGAGCAATACAAATGACTATGAATAGATAGGACACTGACAGAGCAAAGGCCTATGGCACATTTATAAGGTAGAAAAAGAAATGGGCAGACTGGATGGGCCTTGCGGTCCTTATCTGCCATCAACTTCTATGTTTCTATGTTTGTCTTGGTTCACAACCCAGCCATGTTTCTCTAGGGCTCGTAGAGCCATTCGGGTGACTTGTAGTGAGTGTTCCTTGGATCGAGCTCAGATCAACCAGTCGCCCAGGCAAGGAATTAGGTTCACACCCTGTTCTCTTACTGGTGACAAGAACAACGGACTCTGGGGAACACCCTTGGAGCTGAGGTAAGACCAAAAGGTAGTGCCTGGTACTGAAAATGTTGCCCTAGAATATGGAAACATAGGTATTGCCTGTGACTTGGTCTGATTGGAACATGTGGAAACACGTCCTTCAAGTCTATCGAAGTCAGGTAGTCGCCTACTCATATGCTGCGGAGAGTAGACCTCAGCATTTCCATTTTTAACCTCTGGGTGAGCACGTAATGGTTGAGGTGTTTGAGATCTAGGATGGGGCAGGAGCGCCCCAGTCTTCTTGGGCATGAGGAAGAAAATGGAGTACACTCCCTGTTCTTGCTCGTGTGGTGGAACCTGTTGGATCACCTTGTTCTGGATCAAGTCCAACAGGATCTGTTGGACCTGATGGGAGGACGCTTTTTTCTTTGAGTTGGGAGAACTTATGAATTTGTGTGGTATCTGAGAGTGGGACAATTCTATTGCGTACCCCTGGGCCACTACTTCTAGTACCCATTTGTCTGAGGTTGTACCCTGCCACCTGTGTTGAAATAGCATTAGTCTTTTCCCTACTGGCGGGCACGGGCTCCCCACCCGAGTGGGTGGGAGAGAGAACTGATAGTCATTGTTTACTTCTGTTCCCTCTTCCTCTGCCTCCGAACTTGGAGCCTCGGCCTCAAAAGGAGGTAGTCTGGTAACTGGGGTTGAAGGAGCTGCGTGCTCTTCCTTGAGCTCCTCTACCATGAAAGGAATTGTTCTGGTAGTAGTTATCTCTACGTGTCTGTTGTGACCTGTTACCACCTCGAAATCTCTGTCTGCTTGATGGGAGGTAAGTGGGTCTGCTCTTGTTCTTGAGGAGATCCTTTTCTTCCTCCTTTTGCTTTAGGTATTCTTGTAGACCTTCCCAAAAAATGTGTTTGCCCTTCATGGGCAGATTCTGTAGTACAGCCTTGGATTCATTGTCTGCTTCCCACAGTCTGAACCACAAAGCTTGCAAGGCATGGTTCATGACAGCCGTAGCCCTGGCATTCAGTTTTAGGGTCTCTACCACCATATCTGCCAAGTATTTTGCAGCGTCAAGCATGCATTCGAGTAATTCTGCTTCTCTGGTCTTGGGTTCTGCCTTGTCCAGGAGCTCCTTGAGCCATCAAATTTGTGCATGTGCGGTGTAGACTGCAGTTGTGGAGGCCTTGGCCACATTACCTTCTATTTCAAATAACTTCTTGAGCATGTCCTCACCTTCTTATCTGCCGGGTCCTTTAGTGAAATGATACCACAGGGTAGTACCATCTTCCTGCTGAGTGCCGACACCTGAGGGTCAACAGTGGGAGCGGTGCACCAGGCGCTGGCCTTGTCCTCCTGAATAGGGTACATGCAGTCCAAATTTCTTTTGTCTGACATTCTACCAGGTTCTGTGGACTCCCATTCCCTGGTGAAGATGTCATTGATCACTGGGCAAACTGGAAAAACCTCTTTGGTGGTCTTTTTCTGCTGAATCATGGGGTCAAGCTTTGATTCAGACTGACTTTCTTCCAGTTTGAACCCCATGGTGGACATGATTATCCTCAAGAGGCCTAGGATCAAGTCAAAGGGGCACAACTTGGATGTGAGGGACGATAGTGAATGTGTTTCCATCTCTTCATCATCAGATGGGACAACCTCCACATCATTGGGAGGGTCCGTGTTACCTGAGTCATCTCCTAAATCCAGCTGTGGGGTGCTGGGGGATGGCTCGATTGGGTTCTGGTGGGTCCCCGATGTACCATCTAGATTATCTGGCTCTTGCTGTGGCTTTGGGGTCAGTAGAATCTTAGGCTGGGTCATGGCCTCCAGCCTCTCCATGATTCCTAACATAAAGTTCTGTTGGCTCTCCATCATGGCCACCGTTGCTTGTTGATTCTGTAAGAGAATGGCCCTTAGGTCCATCCAGTTAGCCCCACTGGGCCCTGGAATGTCCGATCCTATCCCTTGTGACTGCTCCAGGGATATATCGTCCTCATCATGGAGGCATGCGGGGCATTGAGGTCCTGCATTATGGGTAATCAGATTGGTGCTACAGGTAGTGTACTTGCTTGCCTTCACCATCTATGAAAAAGAAGACAAAAACGGGAAGGATCATTAGGACAGCAGATGTGGTGGGCTTCCAGGGGAGACTGGATGCTCCTGCAAATGAGGCAGTTACTGTCTCTGCCGCTAACAATAGAAGTACACCATGAAGAAGGCCAGACCCCTCTAGGGGTGAGGTCACGGTACTGCATAATTCCTAAGGGAAAAGCTAGCAGCCTAAATGTGGAGGCCCCTTCCAAAATGGTGGCCCATTTGACAAAATGGTGGCCCTGGCTAAAATGGTGGATCAGTCAGCCCCGAATAGAGGTGAAGGTGTGTTCCCTCCCGTTGCTGACAGGGCCACTGTAGGGAGATGCCCTGAGGTGCAGGAATAGGAGCCAGAAGATATTATCATCCTTATTGTGAGACAGGTAGACCACTGGGCAAAAAGGGGCCTAAATCTCTAGGACTGAGGGCTTGACTAGGCCAGCCGCTAAGAGAGGGCCCTGGGCCTACCCTCAAATGCCCCCTTGCATCAGAATAAATCTGGCTTTTGTTAGCCATGGCGCCTCATGGTCTCCGCTTGGGAGGGGATCCCACCAAGGGTTGTGACAAGATTTGCCTTAATCCCAATTCTCTGGAGCCCCCAGATCTTGAGGGTGCGAGGAGATTCCCCCCCGCTGCAGTCCGTGGATTAGGAGTAGGCCTCGGGCATCTGCTCCCCAAGGGAATTCCCCTCTCTCTGCTGTCTGACTGATAGGCCCAGAAAGAAAACACCTCTTCCTCTCTCTCTCTCCTTTTCTGCTACCTGAAACCGGGTACTGAAACCACTCCGGACGCCACTGAGCAAGGATGCAGTAGTCGGGAGACCAGAAAGGAGAGGCGAGGCTGGCCCAATCCTTAGACGGAACACATCAGTGGCCTGGTAAGGTGGCCGCATTGCACAGCTCGCATGGGTCTGGAACAAATGTGCTGCCATGAAATGTGGCGACCAGCCGAAACAGTGCAGGATTCCTACGGCTTCTGTTTCCTTAGGGCTGCGAGAGTGGGGAGTGAGGGAGGGGGGTACTAGGTGAAGGAGCGCCTTGCAAATGCTCATGGAAGCTAGGCAGATGCAGCAGGGGGGAACAGTGTGAAGCCTGAGCTATCTATGTGAGTCAATGAAGCCCAAAAACGGGAGTTTCACACAACTAAATGCCAAATGAGACAAAAAACAAAATGGTAGGAAGCATTCAACAAGTCCAGTTAAATATGTTAACCAACGACAGCGCATTAAACAAATGTAAAAATCATTTGTTTCAATCCAAAACAAAATGTGCCCTGCTGGAGACACCAACAACAAACACCAAGCCTAGGCTGGCCCTGAGAGACCAGTCCTCTGCCATTGCACTGCATAACAAACAAGCTGTACACATTTTCTTTTGTCTGAAAATAACATATAGAATAAAACGATAACAAAGGCTGTCTTAGGCTGGCTCAGATGCTATGTAATTTAGCAATATAGCTTATTTTTCTTTCCTGTGACAAACACAGGCCTACCTTTTCCTGGTTCAATTACAGGGACTCCTGGAGTGCTTGTAGCCTGATCAGATGCATGATTTGAACTGGAGAGCAGGGGCTTCTGGGACCTGGGGTCCAGTAAAATTTGATCCTAGGTCATGTGCATCACTAGCCTATCAGGTGGGCTAAAACCCATGAGGTAAGGTCTGGAGTGCCATGGATGGTCAACCAATCACAATTCCTATTTGCAATGTAAAGATAATTTTTAACATTTGTTTATTTCATCACACATTCTGGATTCTAACTAATGTTATAGAATTATTAGACTCTTTAGAATGTAATCCTTTTGAATTTCTCTTACAAAAAGAATCTTAGCCCATGTATTCAGAATACTAATGTATTTATTGTTAGTAGCCTACTCTTTACAGGCAATTGTATTTATGCTGTCTCTTGCATTGTGTCCTATATAATTAAATACTCTGTAAGTCTTGTCATAAAAGTGGAATGCTGAATAACTAAAAGAATTTGAACTAGTTTTCTTTTTAAATAAAAACTTTTAAAAGTAAAAAATACACATCTCTACACACATACTCATGTTTCCCATCCTCTTCCTTCACTCCAGTCATTCAAAATCCAATCCTTGCCCCCCCATTCTCTTAGTACCCATGCATACATAAAACTGATCCTGTGATTACTATAAAAGCACTTTATATTTTATGACTTTATAGCAGTGTCAGTGGCTCTGTAGGTAGCACTTGCCTCTGAAGCCAGGAGATCACAGGGCTGTGGGTTCAGTTCCCACATCTGGCACTTGGGTTAATATCCAAGTACTGACACTGTAGTGCAGCATGAGAGGGGTACTGCACTTTTGAGGTGCCGTCTTTCAGATGAGACATTAAACTGAGGTCCCATCTGCCTGGATTGGTGGTAGTTCAGGTGGATGTTAAAGATTCCATGGCACTTATCGAAAAGAGTAGGGGAATTTCCCCGTTGTCCTGGCTAAATTTCCCTCATCCACTAAAAATACCACAAACAGCTTAATCTGGTTCAAGGTCAGTTGGCATTTATCTGTATCCCCTTCCCCAGGGTTGTGCCTAAAAATAGGCAGCATTTGTCTAGTGCACTTACCTGGTCAATAAAAACTAAATAAAATAAAAGCATATGCTGAGTTTCATTCATTAGAAAGCTGCTAGCTGAGGGAGAGAAAGCTGTATTATGTCATCAATATCCTTTTTTGGAGATCACTGGGAGAGTGTGGGGTGTGCTCCTGTTTTATTGGGATGGGGAGAGGAGGAGGGAAAGCTGGTGGAAAGGGATGGGGAGAGGAGGTGGGAAAGCTAGTGGAAATGTATGTGTTTTAATGGACATTAGGTAGGGAAAGATATTCTGCAACACTGTGTTTCTACAGAACTTTGTCAGGACCAAGGAAGGAATTTAGTATGGGTGCTCAGAGGGAGGGGGGGTAGGGATTGGATTTTCAGTCATCAGTGTTGGCGGACGAGGCAGAGAGACATGAGTTCATGTGTGGCAATGTGTTTGTACTTTGCCATATGAAGCTGGATAAAGTTAGGAATACTTCTCCCTGTTATGTTTAGTACAATGTTCCTTACTTTGCAGGAACTCTGTTGCATCTCTACAGATGATACCATCCTTTACTACTGTGCACCATCCATGTCTCTTGTCAAGGCACTCTTCTGGTCTGACTTTGATATACTATACTGCTAGTTCTTCAGCAACTGACTGATTACCTTTTAATATAACCAAGTCAGTTCTTTTCATGTTTGTTTATTTTTTTTTAATTTTGGCAGATAACATTCAGTCAAATACAGTGCCTCCAGCTCAGAATGTATTTGTCATCTGACTAGTCAGAGCCTTGCATTCAAATGGATTGCTTAAACTCTGTGTCCCTAATGCGAGTACAGATATGGGTATGCGAGCTTATTCCATTTCTGCCCCAAGTCAAAGGAATTATCTAGCATTGTCCTTACATCAAACCCTTTGAAATGTGAATGTTTCTAATATTATGCTATTGCCTTGTATTATATATGGTTTGTATTGTTTACTGTAACATATTGACTGTAGTCTATGGTCCCAGGTCATGTTTGAGAAAGGGCCTTGGCTCATAACACTTACCCGGCTAACAAAAGTTTAAATTGAATAAAAATTTCCCAGAATGAGACCAATTTTTTATTTGGACTCTTTCCTCTGTGTTTCTCTGTGTTCATGTTCAGAGAAACTTGATTGGATGCTTCTACATTCATAGAAAAGAGGGAAAGGCATGGGGAAGGATTAGAAAAAGGTAGTGTGGATGTTCCGAGGGAGGGACTGGGGAAGGTTGGTGAGGGAGGATAAGATGAGAAGGGGGGAAGAAAGTAAAGAATTGAACAGGAGATGGGAAAGTTTTGGGAATGCAGAATCAGAACCCAACCCATTCCCCCATCCCACACCAACGCTCCTTCAGCCCCCCTTTAGACTCTACAATTACCAATAAGATATTTCAAACAACCTGAAAATATACAGTTTAGCGCCCAAAATTTAAAATGCAATTTGAACTCTATGAATAAAAGAAGGATAGTGCATGTTAGTTTTGGAATTTTGTTAGAGTTTGTTTGGTGTATAAAGTGCATACCAGCTGAGGGCCAATGCCAGAAAGTGCAAAATCATGCACCTAGTGCATAGTAACCCAGGAGCTGAGTATAGCAAGGCTGGGGTGAAATACTGGCAGTTATTAAGCAGAAAAAGGGATACTGGAGTTATAATATTTGATTGCCCTGCCACACTGAGGTTGTGTGAAAAAGCAGTTGGTAAGGCCAGTGGTATACTGGGATGCATAGGGAGAGGTATCTCAGCAGGAGGAGGGAGGTGGTATTGCCACTATATCCATCACTGGTGAGACCGCACCTGGGTATTATGTCCAGTTTTGCAGGCTGCAACTCAGAACGGATATAGACAGGGTGGAGGCAGTCCAGAGGAGAGCAACTAAAATGGTGCAGAGGTTGCACCAAAAGCCCTATGAGTAGAGCCTGAGGGATCTCAACATTTACACTCTGGAAGAGAGGAAAACAAGAGAAGAGTTCCTTGATGTCCTCCTTATTTATCTTATGCAGACTCTTGTATATCTCAACCATGTCACAGGAGACTGTTAAAGAAATTGATCAGCAATGGCATGGAATCCAAAGCAGTGAATTGGGTTAGAAACTGTTTTTTAACTACTTTAACTCTCAAACTTAAATAGTCTCCAAACATCTATTAAATTCTAATTTTTTTTTCCATATGTAGTTTGTGCTTTTTCCCCCAGTTTTCTCAGCAAATGGGATCCTGTCAGAACAACATGATACATGCATGTGCATGGAGGTGCACATGCACACTGGGTTCCAGCTCAGCCCCTTCCACCCCAACCCTGGAGATCACCTGCTGCCCCCTCTGCCAATGCTTCCCATTGGACTGCCACCTGATGAAGGAAAGCTATGAGGGGCAAGCACTCATCCCTCCCTGGGAGAGAAGAGCCACCACCCCCACAAGTAACAGCACTAGCATACAGGTACCCCCAGCCTCTGCTAGGGGGCTGTGTAGTGCCAGACACTCTGCCCCTCCTTCCTGGAGAAGGAGAGCAGTCTCTAGAATGCTCAATCCTTCTCCCCCCGGATGGCCCTCTGATGTCCCAGGTCTGTTCCTAAACCCAGGCCAACAGCGTCACAGAGAGGCACCCTGCCCCTGCCCTGGTGGGCTGGCTAAGTAGTGTCCTTCTTTATCCATGATAATCTCCATTACTTGAAAATGAGTATTCTTATTTATAAATATGGCCACACCTGCGTTTGTGCTATTATCCCCTGCACTATAATTATGGCCAACCCATTCCCTTTTCATTTTTTCCATGTCTTTTTTTTTTTAAGATGAGTTTTTTGCAAAAAAACTAGGATGAGGCTAAACTTATTGAGGAGTCTTAAAACTTTATACCTCTTAACTTTTTCATTCAGCCCCTTAACTTCCAAGTTATTAGCCTCCAGTTACTTACCATAATTAGGAAAAAATATATCATTTGTGAGTCAGAGAATGATGTGGTGATGCATGCTGCTTAAAAGGGTAATTTTTTTCTGGTGCATCATATTGAGAGCATTAAGTCTAAAAACAAACAACCGTCTCTCCATCATTCTACTTAGTATTGAGAAATGAAGTAAATGAAGGTTAAGGATTGGTTTAGGAATCGTTGAACAAAAGAATAACTAATAATAGAAATAATTTACAAATCTCCCTATCAATAGAATAGCCACAAAGTTAAGGATAAAAGAGGATAGATGAAAAAAGAAGAGAAAGCAGGAAAGAAAAGAGAAGAGTGAAAGATAAGATTGTGTGGTACCACAACTTAGGCAGAGAAAAAAGATTACTGAGTTGTACCCCATCCCTTGACAGTTCACAAATGCTAAACGAGGTAAACCGGTCCCCCCATACAATCCTATTCCAGATTCAAAACAGTAGTAATTCTAAAACAAACAGGCTAATAAATCAAGTTAAACAAGGCATAAAAGGTGTTTAAATCTATATGCAGTAAACAAATGAACTACTTATGAATAAATATGTCATAGATATAAAATGTGAGTCCATTAGGTTTCACACATTAAAAGTAAATAGAATAGTTTCTTCTTTTAGAATTTATTAGTTGAGAGTGTGCTTCCGGAAAATTCTAGAAGCATTGTAAAGTATCCAGTATGCACATTTTCATCCATGGTGTAAGAGGTAGCCATGAAATGCATACCCATTTAATTAAACCTATTATTCTCTGTTCTCAATCATTAAATAACACCACATTTAGTGAGTTATAGGGTAATGTGTTCGGGCTACTTTCACTCTTACATTAATATGCTTATTCTCCTAAAAAAAGATTGGCATTTATGTTTAATAGGGCATAGTGCATGAATGTGCTGATATAATTAAATAGCACAAGTTCATGACAAGTGGCTGGTAGAAACTACGCCCACAGATAGTGCACACCTGCCATAGTCATAACTTTAGGGCCATACAAGCACCCCTATATCCAAAGTAGGCCATCCTCCTCAGTTGAAATTGTGTATAAATGGAGACACGGCTCAAGGGCAAACACAATCAATTGATATATGGAATATAGAGCAGACTTAGTCTGAGTTTATGAAATTATCTAAAATTACCCCTATTGACCTTTAATTGCTTAAAAGATGATAAAGTGAAATTATGTTCCAATTAAGGAAAAAGAATTATACATTTTACCATTTGAGCAGTTAGAATTCAGAATAATCATGGCTCACCCTTGTGGTGTTGCCAAGGGTCCAGTTTAGAAGTCCGGAGACCTATACTGCTTAATAGAAAAAAGCAAAACCAGAGGGAAAGCAATGATGATTGATATCAGTAGAATTTGGTTTATTTGTTAGGATGGTAAAATGCTCCCACTAAAAGAAAAAGCATCTGAAGGGAAAATGGATCTGTAGAATGCATGGCACTCTCCACCATGTTGACAACTGTGTAGCACATTTGTGTTGACAGCACGACCCCTGGTGACCTCGGGTACAAAAAGCCAATCAGAAATGTTGCTGTATACATCATCAGACAGCTCATGCAGTCTGACGATGTTACTCTCAAGTTCAAATTTTAAAGAGCTACTGCTGCCATAAAGAAAATAAAAAAAAAACATAATTAGGAACAATTCAGCTTGCATTCTGTATGTATGCTATATATTTCTCTTCCTCATTATTTACTGCTGAGTAAATTTTCATGAGTACATGATTTTTATCCCTTTGAGTTTATCTGCCTCTATAGCTTACTCCCTACTTCAAGTCATAATGCTCTGTTGTGACACCACAATCTGGTGCCATGGGAGTAACTGTGATGTCACAAGCAGTGCATTATGCCCTCAGGTAGGGAGAAAGCAACAGAAATATATTAACTTTTCAGAAGCAAAGATCCTGTTTGCATGCAGATGATCTCAGTAATAAATAACGGGGAAGAAGAATACAAAACTAATGTGAAATACAAACTGAACTGTGTCTAAATGTAATGTTTTGTTAAAATTCTCCTGAAAGTGTCAGCTGCTCTTTAATTGACAATCCATGGAAGACACAAGAAACATGGCAGAAAATGAAATATTCTATAAACATCAGGTAGCAGCAGCACCTGTGACTGCATGAAAGAAAGAAAAAAGAGAGACCCCCATTCAACACAGTATGACATCCAGCCTATGAATGGACAATTGTACAGGTACCCCAAATTCAGTCACAGCAGAGTTTCAAGCAGTAAACATACACAGTACATTAGTTATCAGGCTTTTTTCATTTCTATCTGTTAAATCATAGTGCAAGAATTGAGACATATTTTAGGCACCAGACAATAACCCAAAGTTGGGAGCATTTAAGTTTTCTAACAAAGTTCTCACAAGAGAAAAGTAAGGCAGGAATTCAGTTTTCCACCGAGCACACCCCACTTTTTAAATATTTTTTCCAAAAGTCCCCTAAGTGCACATTTGCTGAAATTTAGGCAATTGTTTTATGTTTTCCTTTTGAGTAACCTAACTGCCATCTTGTAGATAGGGGGCTCAAGGATGCAAGGTGAGGGTAGTCAGTGAGCCGGTAGCAGACTGGTCAGCAATCTAAGCCATTTTTTGACCCCTTCACAAAATGGCTCATGCCCCTGCTGCCAGACTCCCTCACTCTTCTCATCAGTATACAACTTTTCAAATAAAGGTATGCCATTTTTTGATAAAGGTAATGGGAAGGAAAAAAAGAGAAATTGAGAGGGAGGTTTGCACCATGGGAACCAAATCACTATGAATAAAGGTTAGAGCATTTTTATGTCTGGCATCTAAACTGTCAACACTTACAGTTACACCTCCGAGATGTTAAGTGACCATAGATATTCAGTTTGAGATCAAATTGAAGTTTTGGAAAAATGAGAGGCAAGCATTTTGTAAGCATTCTGTCTTCAGCTGACTGAAAGTTGGGATAGTTCTTGACACCCTCCTGGGTCCAGACCCTCAGGTTAGTTGGATGAAATAAACTGTACTCAAGTCTAGCTTCACTTAAATGCTTAATGCAATAAAAGGCCACACATCTCTTTAGAGGTTCATAAGGCAAATCATCGTAAAATGTAAGTCTCATACCCTCATACTCGATGAATGATTTGTCTCTGATTGCTCTCTGGAAATTAACTTTTTGCTGAAAGTTTAAAAAAATACATCTCATTATGATGGTTCTTGGTTTTTCTCCTTTAGCTGGTATGGGTTTCAGGGATCTATGAGGCCTTTCCAGTACATAGGATTGTGAATCGGGGGGGGGGGGGGCAGCAATTTGAGACAGTAAGGAACTTATGAACAGGATGGGGTATGAGTCTTCAGTGCCTTCTTTGAGTCTTATCAAATGTAAATTATTTCTTCTGTTCCTGGACTCTTGATCTTCAAGTCTTTCCTCTGGCTTTGTGGTTCTCTTTGAGTTTTATAGTCTTTTGGCTTTCTCAACACTGGATATCATGGTTTCAGCATCAGTGATTCTAATTTTGTTATTGTTGATGTCTTCTTTTAGGTCTTTGAATGAAAAAATTGGGTCAGAGAGCACTGTATGCACTGTATCCATTTGATCAGAAATTCTGTCAAGCCGAGATGCAGGGATGGTACAAACTTCTGTTTTGCAGTTTTGATCTATAATGCCCACTTCATTCATTGATCTTTTAGTTCATTTGATTTTAACTTGGTCCTATTTAGTGGATATGTCCATACTTTCAAGATTGTCTGAGGTATCCATGCTCTGATGTTAGGTCCTAAGTTTAAGCTGCCGCTGTTTGTTGGGAATGAAATTCAGCATAGTAATATTGAATAAAATGCTACCCAAATAATAGTAGACAAGAAATGTGTTAAGGTATGAAAGAAATTAACAAAATGTAACTTGAAAATAAAAAGCCTATTTTAAAAAACAGTACAGTATTAGAACAAGGACATAGGGCGGGAGGAATCATGGAGCTCAGCATGATGCTACCTGCTCCTCCTGCTGTATCTGTACAAATCCTTGTTTCCCCCTCTTAGTAGTCCCTACACACTTGATTTATGTTTAACTGCCTGCTTAAGACTTGTTTGTTAATTCTGCACTTCAGTGGTCTTTTTGTACCCTGACATTGTTAGAGCCCTGGTTTTTGTGCAAACTAAATGCAAACAGAACCAGAATTGTTCATTTTCAATCACAACTGAACCGAACTAGAACCTCCTAATTGAGGTAGGCGATGAACCAGAACCGAACATGAACCTGCCCTTTTTAAAATGCAGAACTGTGTTATGCCTTTCAGTTTACTGTGTTTCCTTTTCCTCTGCCGAATGCTGATGTCTGTTATGATTTTGATGGACTGACATGGTTAATAATTAAATCATGCTGTCACTTTAACTTTACATGTAACTTTATTTTTGATTGCAAGGTAGACCTGGAATGTGACTCGAAAAGGAGAATTAATTTAAATTAATGAGCTGCACAATGAGGAAGTCTTGGGACATGTGAAGGCTAATATCAGGCAAAATAGAATTAAATTCTTGCTATTACTTACGTTAAAGATGTGTGAATTTAGTTAATTGAGCACTCAGTGTTTCCTATTGTTTTATCTGTTCAGGAACTAGATAAAACACTGTAATCTCTTGTAACCTCATTATTACCTATAATAGGCTATGCTTGTTTTGCAACAGGTTTTGCCACTAAATTAATTAAATAAACTGCATATATTTATACTTTTGATATTTTATCTGAGGACCACTTAAAGCGTTCATTCATGTGCCTAACTGTATTCATGTCTTATTCATATTTAAGAACTGATTTTTTAAGAACTGAACCAGAACTGAAAAAGTAACAAAAAGGCTAGAACTGAACTGAACTAGAACCCCACCCTGTAGAATCTGAACATAGAAACATAGAATTTGATGGCAGATAAGGACTGCTTGTCTCACCTAGTCTGCCCATTTCCCTACCTAACGGATAAGCTGAAGATCCTAGTTAATCAACAGCCTACTTCCTCCTACCCCCCACTAGAACTGCCTTATGTCTGTCCCATGCATTCTTGAATTCCCCCACTCTTTTGACTCTATGACCTCCTCAGGAAGGCCATTCCATGCATCTACAACCCTCTCTATGAAGAAATACTTCCTCACATTACCTCTGAGCCATCCCCCCTCTATCTTCAAATTGTGCCCACTTGATCTTGCACATCTCTTTTTCTGAAAGATGCTACCCTCTTGGACTTTGTTGATTCCCTTGAGGTTTTTGAAAGTTTCTATCATGTCTCCCCTCTCCCTCCTTTTCTCGAGGCTATACATCTTAAGCCTCTTTAATCTTTCTTCATATGTCTTCTGGTGCAGACCCTGCACCATTTTGGTTGCCCTCCTCTGGACAGCCTCCACTCTGTCTATATCTTTGAGGAGATGGGGTCTCCAGAACTGTACACAGTACTCCAGAAGTGGTCTTACCAACTGTCTGTACAGAGGGCCAACAACTTCCTGTTTTCTACTGGTGATGCCTCTCCCTATGCCTCCCAATATCCCGCCAGCCCTCCTTACTGCCTTCTCACTTTGTTGGCCCACCTTCAAGTCATCTGATATGACTACCCCCAGGTCCCTTTCCATTGTTGTTGTTGTCAGTATCTCACCATCCATTGTGTACTCTTCCCCTGGGTTTTTGTTTCCCAGGTGCATTTCTTTGCACTTCTTTGCATTGAATCTAAGCTGCCATACATTTGACCATTCCTCCAACCTTGCCAAGTCCCTTTTCATCCTTTCCACCCTACCTTGTGTATCAACCCTTTTGCAGATCTTTGTGTTATCTGCAAATAAACATACTTTCCCTCCCAGACCCTCTGCAATGTCACTTATACAGACATTAAAAAGGACTGGCCCCAGTACTGAACCCTGTGATACCCCACTAGTAACCCCCCTTTCTTCACTGTGGACTCCATTTACTATTACCCACTGTGTCCTGTTGTCCAGCCAGTGTTTTACCCAGGCTACCACCCTGGGGGGTCAATGTAACTTCGCTCCCATCAATACGCGCCATGACAACTCGCTCCCGACAACTCGTATACAAGTCAATTGGCTCCTGTACTTCCCGCTCCACGTCTTTTCACTCCCAAATGCTCAGTTTTGTGATTGTACTGAACGTTCTTTGCCTCTGCCACAAACACATAGCTCAAGTGTAAAAACTGGTACTAAAAGGTTCTGATAAGGTAAACCCTCTTATCCTTGATCATATGCCATTTATTCCAATTATTAACAAGTTTCTGGCCTTTGTCTGTTTGAATATCCCAATTATATTTTAACATATCGCCTTGTCAAAAAAATTCGTTAAAAAGTTTACATGGCTGACATTCAATTTTAATGTCCCCAATGACATTTTGGGAAGATTCTCCATCCTATATCGGAATACAACTGCTCTTTTGAGTGTTTCCATCAGCCACTGTTATGGCTGATAATGTCTGTACCAGCTGACAGGCCCATGTACCTGATTCTCTATCTTGCACTTCTAAAATCAGATCATCTGCATAAGAAATAACTTTTATCTGCAGCTGCACCCCATACTGTATACCATTAATCTTGGGGGAGGAGTGAAGCATTCTAATCAAAGAGTCAAAATTGCTCTGTTATTTGCTGTCTTTAGTGAAGACCATTGTGGTGTTGCATATGTATTTGATAAATGACCCTTGCTCACTCCTGAGAAAAGGTAACTGATGTTCCAGCTACTTTAACTGGTTTACAAAGAAACTGAAATGCAACTAAATGAAAATGGGTTCATACTTTACATATTGGTATATGGATATATTTTTGCCTGTGGGAGCGAAACAGATGAGGAGCCGGTGGTGTAAATGCTGTTCTATATGCTATATTTTAATTACTTATGGCATTGCATCAGTAAAAGAGTGAGTGCTGGCTTCTTTATCTGTTGCAGATCTTGCTTCAGCTTTTGTACTGCAGGAGCTGCTTCGGGTGCTGTAAGGTTCGAGCTGCAGTGAAGATTGGACTGCTTCAGTGCTGGTGCTTGGCATTTGTATGCTAATGCCTGGTTTTGGATTAGGGATTAGGGAAACAAGGAGTTTTGGGCTATTTGTTTGTGAGTTTTTGGACTACTTTGAAACACAGCATTAATTGCTTCTGGGAGCGAAAAGACGAGGAGCAAAATGCAGAAGGGAGTGAATTGACAGGAGCGAATTGTCGGGAGCAGACTTTCAGGGCATGAATTGTTGGGAGTGAATTGACGTGCTCCCCACCCTGGGACCCACTCCCAGGCTGGCTAATTTGTTTATTAATCTTTTTGTGCTTGACTGTGTCAAATGCCTTGCTAAAGTCTAGGTAGACCATGTCCACAGCCCCTCCCTGGTCTACTACTTTGGTTACCCAGTCAAATAAATCAATTAGATTTGTCTGACATAACCTTTCTGCTGTGAATCCATGCTGCCTTGGGTTCTGTGCCAAACTGGCCTCTAAGTACTCAACAATTCTTTCCTTCAGAAGTGATTCCATCATTTTTCCTACCACAGAGGTCAAATTGAGAGGTCTGTAGTTTCCTGCCTCTGTCTTGCTCCCACGTTTGTGAAGGGGAATCACATCTGCCCTCCTCCAGTCCTCAGGTACCACACCATCCTCCCACGATTTATTAAAAAGGGTAGTCAGTGGTGTTACTAGTTCTTCCCTTAGTTCTTTTAGAATTCTGAGGTGAATCCCATCAGGCCCCATTACTTTATCCACCTTCAGTTTTAAGAGTTCTTTCAGAACCCTTTCTTCTGTGAAAGGATTAATATTAACCTCCCTATCCAGAGTGCTTCTATTGACTGGATTAGGTATCTCCCCCTGCTTTTCCACTGTGCATACTGAGCAGAATTATTCATTCAGTATTCCTGCTTTTTCACTGTTGGTCTCTGCCCAACCACCTTCCTCTTTATTCAGCCTCAGTATCTCTGCCTTAGTCTTTCTTTGCTCCCTAATGTGCCTATAAAAGGTTTTATCCCCCTTCTTAACTGAGCTGGCTATCTTTTCCTCAGTTTGGGTCTTTGCTATTCTGACTGCCTTCCCCACTTCCTTCTGCTTTAACTGGTACAGTTCTATGTCCTGCTCCTTCTGTGTTTCTTTATACTTCCTGAATGCTATCTTTTTCCCCCTAACCTTCCCTGCCACTTCTTTTAAGAACCATAGTGTTTTTTTCTTTCATTTTGATTTGTTTATTTGCTTCACACAAAGGCTTATTGCCTCTGTGATGACGGTTTTGATATTTCCCCATTGTTGCTCCACCCCACCTTCTTGCCTGTTTGCTAGTGCTTTTCTGAGGCACGCCCCAATTTTTTCAAAATCAGCCTTCCTGAAGACCAGTACCTTCACTTTTGTATGGCTTGACTCTACAGCTAAGTATATCGTGAACCACACTGGTGGTCACTTGTTCCCAGATGGCTACCCACTTCAAGATCAGAGATCCTCTCTCCATCCCCATTTGAGAGTACCAGGTCTAAGATTGCTCCCTCCTGAGTGGGTTCCAAAACTAGCTGTCTGAGGCATGATGCCCCCTTTAGGGCATCAAGAATGGCCCGGCTCTTGGATGTGGCTGCAGCAAAGGTGCTCCAGTTAATATCTGGCATATTCAGGTCCCCCATCAGCAATATTTCCCCTTTCTCTGCCATCCTAAAGATGCCTTCTATCATTTCCTTGTCCATTTCCTTCCCTTGAGATGGGGTTCTGTATACAACCCCTGTGCAGATTGTGGTGCCATTTCCAGTCTCCAGGGTGACCAACTCCAGGGCGAACTGAACTAGAACCCCAGAAAATCACAGAACCCTGGCTCTAGACATTACACTATTTGTAACATTGAATTTGTCTATGTTATTTTTTTATCCTGTTCTTCCCTCACCTAAGTGACACCTGGAAATGAGCTTCGACTCAGTGTGCCTTTCTTGGTCACCAATTTTCAAACAAACAAACAATCCCCTTGTGTCCTTGATTCCTTCTTTCCTGACCTCACATTCTGGCACTGGCCATACTTCTCCTTAGTAAATATAGAACAAAAATAACTGTTTGGCATCTCTGTCTTCCTCTTGTATATCTCCTCCCACCAATACTTGCTGTTACATCTTATATCCCCTTTAACCTTATGCTTCTCTCAGATGTACCCGAAGAATTTTTTTTCCCCTTTCTTTACCCCCATTGCCAACTGAAGTTCCTAAATCCTCTACATAAGTAAAATGAAATAAACAGTATTCAATATATAAAATACCATTTTAAATGAAAAACATTTTTGTTTTATGGTTATTACCTTATGCTGGTCATCATCACAGGAGAGTGTAGAACCCACTGTAACCTTGCCACTGGTCATTCCTTTCTGCTAAAAATAACCAGAAAAAGAACTATACATTTAGCAATAATTATGGCCACTATGTAAATGACTTAGTGCCTGATAATATAACTCTAAAATACAGTACTTACAGTAATATTGTGTACTATTCTGCACAGACTCCCTCCCTTCTGTATGTATTGATACTATACTCACTACATTGCCTTTCTCTTTATGATCATCTCCACTAATGAACCATCTCTCAGGAAGTATTTTACTACAAAGCAAAACTTACTGTCACAGAGGACAATTTGAAAATTAAATCTTTCTTTAAAGTCACACAGTCAACCCTTTTTGCATCATATTATTTCTATTTCTAAACTCACATTTTATGATAGCTCACTTTCTCTAAAATTCATTGATGATGCTGGTTGTTTTACCTGTTACCATTTGTAGTATAACTGAAATGCATACAAATTGTATATTTATACCCAACCTTGTTTTGTTTCAAATACTTGATCTTCTCTTATTACATACTTTCTGTACATTAGGAACCCCCCCAGACACTGAAGCCACTCATGAGACAATGGTCTCCTTTATTCCCACTGCATCATGAGTGGCTAAACTGTGTTGGGGATGTTCCATTGTTCAGGAAAGATGTATCAGGAGTTGATCAAGGACTGTAAACACAGGTTTTTGTGTAGTACCACCAGTATGGAGGGCAGTCTGTTCTTCACTTTAAAAAAGTAAAAAGGATGTAGAATCAAATTAGCAGCTACATCAACAAATTCTACAGAATGTAAGCAATAATAAAATGTGTTTTTTTAAACAAGGGACAATTTAATGCCTACGGGGGGTTGACAGTGTCCTTTTAACAAGATTATTTACAATGTAATATAAACTGCAACATCATATACTCTTACTCTCTCTCTCCCCCCACCTGGCTTTACATACAGCCAGTTTAAAGCACCAGTCATATGTTCCTCTGGCTCTGAGGAGCCTTTGAACCAGGAAGGAATTTATTATTTAAACTTTGTAATTTAAGCACCCTCATAGTATTTATACAGAACCATTTCACCAGTGAAATCCCTCCTACCTCCAACACTAGTCACTGTCAAGTCCCAGATAATGCCAGCTCAGGAGTTGCTATACTTTCAGTTGTGGCTTAGGGATGTAGAAATCTAAACAAATCTCCTTCTTACACCCCAGCACCCAATACCCATCCTCCAGCATGTATCTTTATTCAACTTTGTTCCAGCTAAAGTAAATTATCCATTACCAGTTCTGTCTTCATTACCATCATCATCCTGGTCTCTGAAACATAAGTATCCCTCCGTTCCCAATCATAGCTTGGCTAACCCCTATCAGCCAACCCATGCTAAGGAATTCATATGAAGCATTTATCTATTTATTTAAAAATTGGTAACGAGGAAAGGCACTCTGAACCAAGGCTCATTTCAGGGGTGACCCGGAGGGAAGAATAAAGGAATACATCTTGCAAACAGAATAAAATAGGTGGCTACAAACAAATAAAATGCAAAACAACAGTACAGCAATTTGGCAAAAGGCATGAAGTTTTCAAGTCATGGGTCTAAGGAATAATTTATTTATTTATTTGAATTTTGGTGACCAGGTAAGCACACTGAGACAGGACAGTCCCTTTTTCAGGGGCAACTCAGAATTAGTTACAAGCAGTACAAACATATGAACATATGAAAATGCCAAAAGAAGAAGGCCTTATATTCTATCAAGTCTGCTCGATTGTGCAACTAGCCCCTCAACTTGCAGCTGCCCCACCCTCCCCACACCTCTTTATCATAACACCCCACTCACCCTGTCCCAACCCCTCTTAAAGCCACCACCATTCTACAAGACACCACCCCCTCAGGCAGAGTATTCCACTTGTCCACCAGCCTTTCTGTGAAAAAATGTCTCCTGATTTCTCACCTGAATCTCCCCCCAACCTCAACTGATGCTCTCTTATATCTCTCCCTCTTTTAAGTTGGAAAATCCCTTCTGTATTAACCTTAGTTATCCCCTTAAGGTATTTAAATGTTTCAATCATATTCCCCCTTTCCCTCCTCTCCTCCAGGGAGTACATGTTCAACTAGACTAATCTATTCTCAGAGGACTTTCCTGCACACCTCTGAATCATCTTTGTTGCTGTACATTGCATCCCCTCCAACAACTTGATATCCTTCTTCAGGAATGGGTGCCAGTACTGCACGCAGTACTCCAGATGAGACCTGACCAGAGACCTGTACAGGGGAATGATCACCTCCCTATTCCTGGAGGAGATTCCCCTCACTACACACCCTAGCATCCTATTGGCCTTAGCCACTGCCTTCCTGCATTGATCCGAGTTATTCATGCTGCCCATTATAAGCACCCCCAGATCTTTTCCTCCTCGGTACTTTCCAGCTGCACCCCTCCCAGCTGATAGCTCCTTCCCTGGTTTCTAGCTCTGAAGTGCAGTACCTTGCACTTCTTGGCATTTAACCCCAGCTTCCATGTTACTGACCACTCCTGTAGTTTGTTCAGGTCCTCCTGCAGCCCCTTCCATTCTTTGATGTCATCTACCACAGCTCCCATCTTTGTATCATCAGCGAACAGATTGATCCTACTTGGGACCCCGTGTGAGATATCAGCTATGAATATCCCAAACAACACCGTTTCCTGTACTGATCCCTGTGACACCCCACTTTTAACTTCCCTTGGTGATGAGAGTCCGCCCACCACCACCCTCTGCTGCCTTCTATTCAGCCAACTGACAGTCTAATGGACCATCTTTTTTCCCACCCCTATATATTCCAGCTTCCCTCAAACCTCCCATGCAGTATGGAATCAAAGGCCTTGCTGAAGTCCAAATACAGGACATCCACTGCATGGCCCTCATTCAGTTCCCTGGTCACCCAGTCATAATACTCAATTAGATTAGTGTGGCAGGATCTGCCAGAGACAAACCTATGTTGATGACCATCCTGGAGACCACTGTCCTCCAAGAACATCACCAGCCTCTCCTTTAGGATTATCTCCATGAGCTTCCCCACAATTGATGGGAGGCTCACTGACCTGTAGTTTCCTGGCTCATCCTTGGGTCCACTTTTGTGAATGGGCACCACATGGGCCATCCTCCAGTCTTGAAGTATGCATCCTGTGTACAGGGAGGTATTGAACAGGTCCCTCAGTGGCCCTGCCAGGATCTCTGCTAGCTGAGTATCCTAAAGTGAATGCCATCTGGTTCCAGTGCCTTGTCCACCCTTAGTGCCCACAGTCCTTCCAGAACCCTGTCTTCTGCAATCCCTATGACAGTCACCCCCTCCCCTCCCCTACCCACCCTACCTCCTTGGGGTATCTGCCTCTTTCTCCTTCATGAACACAGAACATAAGTTTTTGTTTAATGCCTCTGCCTGCCCCCCACCCCTCATCCTTCCTAATCCTCACCATCTGGTCTTTTCTTCCTTCTTTCTCTAATTTATCTGAAGAAGTCCTTTTCTCCTTCCTTAATACCCTGTGCCAGTCTCAGTTCTCTTGAGGCCTTGGCCACTCTGACTAGCCTGGTAACCTCCCTGGACATCTTCGTATACTCCTCATCAACCCTCCCCCCCTTTCTTGAGTTTCTGAAATAACTTTCTCTTGGCCCTTACCCCCTCCATACCCTCCTGAGTCATATACAGCGCTTTCAGATGTTTATCAAATAATATACATAGAGGTACAAAGGTATTAGTTACATCCATTATGTGATTAAGTTGCACAATATTTACAGCAAGTAATGATACAAATAAGATGCACCAAGGGAGCAATATGTCATTGGTTACAGTTGCAGGGAGCTGCCATCCAGGAGAGGGCTTTGCGCCTCTTTCTGAACTATATCAGGGTGGGGCAGGTAAGAATCTCTTGATGTAGATAGTTTCACAGAGTGGAGACTATGAGGTGGAAGGATCTCTTTCTGACTGCATAACGTACCTTGAGGTTGTCCAGCAGTGGGCTAGCTGCAGATCTCAGAGGCCTTGTGTGTTGTTCATGCTGGATTGTACCAGTGAAACTTGGGGGAGAAGACAGTTTCAGTAGCTGAAAAGTTAGACAGTACAGGGGATAATGCAGCCTAGCCTCAAAAGAGGGACAACCCAATATTGCAAGCACTACACAGTGGTTGTCTCTGGAGTGGGCACCAGTGGCAAAATGCCTGATTTTGTGATGAAGAGTCTTAAATCTGAATAGGACAGATTCATGTGCAAAATGTAATTCTGGGGATCCATAGAAGAGGATAGGCAGAAGGGTGCTGCTAGCAATTGCTAGGCAAGCAGTTTTTGTTTTCTTTTTGCATTTAGGATGCTTGTTTTTCAGCAGTTTTCGAGAAGGTGGAAGTCATTTTCCAGGTGGTTGTTCATCCAGATTATGTCAGCACAGGACGTATGTAAGATAGCATCACCCACATACAGCAGTACTGTGGCACCATATTTAAGGTGGAAATCATTTATGAATAAGGAGAAGAGGAGATGGCCAAGGATAGAGCCTTGAGGTACCCCATCTGTTATCAATGTAAGAGAAGAGGTGTAGCCCTGACATTTTACACTCTGTTTCTGCACAGACAAGTAGTTTTTGAACCAGTGGCAGGAGTGGTCATCCAGGCCTGTGCCCCTTAAACAGTAATAAGTACTGACTGACCAGGTCACACACCTTCATCAGGTCAACAAAGATGGATCCCATAGCTATACTCACGTCCATGGCATTAGGAATATCTGAGGTTTGCATACCAGGGCTTTGTTGGTGCCATGGTTTCTATGATAACCATGCTGGACATTGGTCAGAGAGTGGCTGTGCTTGAGGAAGGCATGGAGTTGGTCATACAGTAGTCTCGCCTGGATTTTAACAACTGTGCAGAGAAGACAGATTGGTGTACAGCTCTTGATCATGTCTTTTTGCCCCCCTTTGTAGAAACAAGAGCCACATTCCACTTCTCAGAGACAGTGCCCAAATGGAGAGAGTTATTAATAAAGGGCACAATAGGGTTGGCAATTATGGGTGCAGCAACTTTAAGGATCTTGGGTTCCAGGGTATCAAAACTAGGGAAGCCTTCACCTTTTATACTCTTGAAATGCTTGAGAACTTCCTTCATGATTACTAATTAAAGGTGGAATATAGGTGGGCTTTCTGGTCAGGTGTCTGATAAGGAGGCATAGAGCTATCAGAGCTCTCCATTAAGGGGGTATTAAACTGAATTAAGTCTGTGAAGAAGTTATTAAACCCAGAGGAAATGGATAGGGAGTTGAAGAGAACTAGCCCATCAGTGGACATTTCCCTGGAGGAAATTGTGCACCTGCCTTTGAGTAGAAAGTTTATTTGGGACCAATATTTCCTAGGATTTGACAGATTTTTAATCTGTTGAGACTTGAGATATGTCCTTTTAGCACTCTTCAGACTATTTTTGCAGGTGTTTCTGAGGTGTCTACAGGTATGCCAGTCCAAAGATTGGCAAGCTTTCTTATATTGTTCCCTGGTCTTATCCCAGAAAACTCTCAACTTTCTGAGAAAAAAAATCAAGGAAGTGGTAGTACATCACAGTACAGAGAAATGGGAGGCATACAAACATCCCAAGGGAGAGGCAAAAAAAGTTGGGGAGGGGGTAGGAAAAGACAGGCCAGGAAGGGTGCTGACCAGTGCATGAGGGAGGCTGGAGGAGTTTAAGACGGTGCATATGGGAGGTCAATAGGGTGAGTGATGGAGTGCAGGAGGGAAGAGGTTCCAGAGAGAAAGGACATGATAGGAGAAAGCTAACCTCCCAGCTGTGGAACAAGGGTGGGTGAAGGAGAAACTGTGGGGATTGCTAAAACGAAGAAAGTATGAGGCATATGGAATGGGAGAGATGAGAGAGGATAAGTACAGGGGCAGTTCCTCAAACCAGTATTTAGAGATGAAGGAAGCACTGTGATGCAGGTGATGGGATGGAAGAAGGAATTTGCAATGATGGGTATGAAGAGCTGAGTTATTGGCAAAATGACAGAAAGCATTACAGAAGATGTCCAGTCTGGCCAATGAAGAGGATAGAGCAGTACAATATATCGAATTAGTGTAGTCAAAGACTGGTAGCACCATTTTGGTAACCAGTTCCCAGCAGACATGTGGGGACAGGCAGTCTTTATTATGGTATAGGACTCCAAGATTGGGGTGAAGTTTAGCATGGATGGCATCAACGTTGGCAGAGAAGTCAAGTCTGCTAGCAAGTCACACACCAAGGTACTCATAGGAGTGAACCACATCTTGGGAAGAACCAACCAGGTGAGAAACATAACTATGGCTTTGGATTTTCTAAGATATAATGATAATGCATTATACTAGCTCTTGGGAATGATGGCATGGCATGGCATGGCATGGCTCACAGATGCCAGCCGGACAAGGCTGGGAGGGAAGGAGGCTTGTTACAGTTTGGAGCCAAGAAGTAAAGCATAAGGAAGACAGTGCTTACTGGATCATTAACATTTGACTAAACATGGGTGCTGTGACAGTGGTGTAGGGGCTACTACAGTATATTGGATTTGTACATCCACAGTGGCAGCTTAAAGTAGGAGTGCATCTTATATTGAACATGTTTTTCCTATACCATTTTATTCTATTTTAAATTACCCTATTCTCCTGTTTTTTTTTTAAGATGCTCACTCCTTTTTTATTCTGGACTTAGCCCCCCTCAACTCAGGACCAGGTATGCTGCTCCATGTGTTTGCTACTGCCTCCACTGTTTCCTGCCACTGCTTGTATGTAATGGTGGGTGAACTCCTAAACTTCGCTACGCAGAGTACTTCATGTATAACATGGAATTTGCCTATTACTCCACAGTGCAAAGCATATAACTTCACCTTTAGTTTTAAATGCGAAGTTTCATTGGTTATGATGGACTTCGGGTTAACTTCACCTTTTGTACTGATTCACCCTTAATTTTAAAGTGAAGTTACATTGGTTATGATGGACTTCGTGTCATCTTTGCCTTGTTATTGCTCTTTAAGGTGAATTTTTGCAGTGATTCTTGGGATGGCAGGTCACATGGGCTCTACATTGTCTTGCACAGCCTCAGTTCATTGTAGTGTGTGTATTGAAAAGCTGGAGAAAGTTTGCTCAGAGCTCTGAGATTCAAACCCTCTAAAACTTTTCAGTTGTGGAATTGTATTACTATGTGTAATTCCTCTGTAAAATTGAGGCCCAGGGCTGTGATAGTATGTGTAATTTATTTGTATAATTGAGGCCCAGGGATATGGTATGTATGATGTCTGATGTATTGTGTTAGATTTTGTATGATGAAGCATTTGCACTTTATGGCCCGGATATTCAGAAGGGGTTGCACATGGCACAACGCCCACTGATGTGCCCCAGCACGATATTCAAATGGAGATTGTGCCTGGCACAAATCCCGATGCACTGGAGCACATCAGTAATGTACGCAGCACAGGTAGGGGGGCGTGCCCATGCATACTCCACACATCCCGATATTCAGCCCGGGAATTGCTGAGTCCATGCATGTGCAACCCCTACTTGCGCTGCACACAGGTGAGCCAAAAAAAGAAAGAAACAACAGCTGGCCACCCACAGGTGAGCTGCCATATTGCAGGGTGCAACATGGCAGCTGCAACCTATGGGTGGTCACCCAAGCTCCGGCTGCACCTCCGTGGCGGCGCTCCCCAATACCTGATCATGGGCATCTGTTTAAATATATCCCTGGTGGTCCAGTGGACCGCTGTCAGCTCAATCGCGGGCTTAAGTATAAAAAAATTCATGTCCTATATCCCTGGTGGTCTAGTGAACCACTGTCAGCCCGATCGTGGGCTTAAGTATAAAACAATTCACATCCTATATCCCCTGGTGGTCCAGTGGACCGCTGTCAGCCTGATCACGGGCTTAAGTATAACAATATTCACATCCTATATCCCTGGTGGTCCAGTGGTACCCCCCTCCCCACCCGTCCACTGAGCCCCACCACCCCGCTCCCCGGCCGGTCAGTGGGTGGCAGCACTCCACCCACCTGCCACCCCGCCATCCGCTGACTGACACCATAAGTAGGGTTGTAAGCCCATTGGTCCACAGCATGAGCCAATGGGTGTGCAGCCCGTACCATACTACACAGTCCAGATATGTGAATGGATGCATTCACATATCTGGAATGTGTAGTACAATATGGGCTGCATGCCATTCACTCACACTGTGAACCAATGGGCGTACAGCCCTACCTAAGATGTCAGTCAGCGGGTGGTGGGGCAGCAGGTGGGTGGTGCTGCCACCCACTGCTGACTGGGGGGGAGCGGGGCAGTGGGGCTCAGTAGGTGGGTGGGGAGCGGGCGTACCGCTGGACCACCAGGGATATTGGACTTTATTTTTTTAATACAAATGCCCGCGATCGGGCTGACAGCGGTCCACTGCACCACCAGGGACACAGGACATGCTTTATTATACACTTAATCCCGTGATCGGGCATGTAGCGGTCCACTGGACCACCAGGGATATGGGACATTATTTAAGTCTACATATGCCCGCGATCAGGCAGAGGGGTGCATTGCCATGCTGTGCAGGGGGCATTGGTCCCTGGCAGCTGCTGCCTGGCAGAGTGCCAGGCTCAAGTCACCGGGGATTGGCGCACCTGCATGCAAATGGCACCATAATGTCATGCAAATGGCCCCATTTGTGCCTTGCATACATTATGGCCCCATTTGTATGTGCACTTTTGAATATCGTGGTTGTTGCACATAGCGCAAGGCAACTTGAGCTAGCGCATCCCCCTGCTCCACTCTGGCCACTTGCGCTGATGCAGTGCCACTGCGCCATGTGCACTGTGGGTGGCCAGGGTGCGATATTCAACAATGCTGTTCCATGGCACAGCTCCGTTGAATATCACCCAGTCAACACCCCTGTGCAGCCAAGTTGTGCTGCGCCCAGGCTTGTGCCACAGCCTGGCGCAGTCTGAATATCCAGGCCTATGATTATTGACTAATGATTAATGACCAATAATATGTACTGTATTTTAATTTTCTCCTTGTAACCAGGTACATATTTCTATATGGTACCCCTTGTAAATGAGTGTAAATGTTGTACTCAATGGGTGTATACCATGTTCATTTTATTATTAATGAATAAATCAAACAAACAAAATCTTTCAAAATGCCTTTTTGCCATAAAACTTCGTCAAAATGTAGTACATCGATTGCAGAAAACCCTCATGTGTTTATATCATTGAGTATTTATTGATTTTGTGTCCATATTGAATGTTAATTTAGTACACTCAGTGTCTGTACTGACAGATACTGTAGAAGTGTGCTTCGAGGAAGGGCGTATATCTGGTGAAGGGAGATTCACAGTGAGAGAGACAGTCTTTCTAACTGTTTTTGGGGTCCCCATGGCCCAAACAACTAACATCCCCCTTAAAAGGTGGCTGACTCCCCCTTCCTGGGCTAAGACACAGATATGGCACACTGATGAGTCCAAATGAGGATGAAACACGTGTATGTGTCTGCTGTTCTTAGCCTTTGCTGATTGCACTGTGAGGCCTTCTGGCACCATTCAATTCTGCTTAAAGAAGAGCCAGTCCAAATTCTCTCATAGGGATTTGCATATGTTTCCCATAATGCTTTGCATTATTGGGGCATATGCAATTGTGTTTCCTTTCAAACTTGGCTGTATGGCCAGTATCCTCCAGGATAACCCATGCCTCAGGGCATTTGTTCAGGGGTTCTTTTGTAGTTATTTTCCTTCTCTATTTTGGGGTCCCCATGGCCCAAACAAATAACATCCCCCTTATGGGGTGGCTGACTCCCCCTTCCTGGCCTAAGACTCAGATATGGAACATGGATGAGTCCAAATGAGGACAAAACACGTGTATGTGTCTGCTGTTCTTAGCCTTTGCTGATTGCACTGTGAGGCCTTCTGGCACCATTCAGTTTTGCTTAAAGAAGAACCAGTCTAAATTCTCTCATGAGGATTTGCATAGGTTTCCCATGATGCTTTGCATTATTGGGGTATATGCAATTGTGTTTCCTTTCTAACTGTTGTTGGGTAGCTAGTGTGTTAGTATTTGTGTGTTCATGTACACACAGTAATACTTGTAGTAATTTTTGATAACTTGTTGCTGTTTGCTGTAGTGCAGTGCATTTTTTCAGTCTATTTAAAAAATGTGGTTATAGTATACTTAACTGTTTAATTTTCTATGCATTACCTGTAGTATGTGTGTGTATGTGCCATCAAGTCAGACACATTTTCTTGTGCCACACCATAATCGCAGCATTCTGATTCTCTTATCCAGCTGTGGTATTTTTCACTGCTTCATTCTATCTATTTAGTGGACTGGTACTGCAGCTGTCCCCCATGGAAAAGGTATTATTTTTCCAGTTTTGGATTTGTGTGACCACTAGTAGAGATGCAGCAAATTTAAATTCCGCCAGCGAAGTGAACGCGAAGTGGGCTCTCCACATTGTCACTCCGCTACATGGAGTGGACAATGCAAATTAATCACTCCTCCTTGTCATTACCACTTCACGTTAAGGCGGAATGGCAACACGAAGTAAGGCAGAGTCATTGTTTTCAATGGACTTCACGTTCCTCATTATGATTCTAAGTGATCCACTTTATGTTTCAGATTTGGCAGCCCCCCCCCAAACACATCACATGGCTTACAGTACTGTAAGTCACATGCTCTTTAGCCAGGCAGGAAGGAAGCGAGTCATACAAGCAGGCACTTTCACTTTCTCCTATGCAGACGGAGAGATAAGAGTGTGTTGTTTTGTCACTGCTGAGACTTGGAGATCAGAGTGAGGAGGAGATTTAAACTTTGATTTAGACCCAACAGCTTTTTTAAAAGCTACAATTTTTTGTCTTTTCTGTACTCTTTTTTTACTTAATTTGTTCTTTCTGTAAATTTATTTTTCTTACCTTTATAAGCAGTTAGTTGTTTGTCTGTGTCTGTGTGACTGTGTGTGTGTGTTGTGTGACAGTGTGAGTAGTCATTGCTTGGACTGAGGGAGCACAGTAGGAGAGATGGACCAGGATGAGGGAATGTCTGGGGTGGGGGCAGCTCTGGGAGAATGTGGTACTGGTAGGCATCGTACCATGCGTATGCATGGGGAGCATGGCCACTGGTTCCCGTTGGACAGATTGAAAATTCTAAGTGTCCCCCCCAGAAGCAGGACCAGCACCACTTCCCGACTCTGAGGCAGTTGAACCACCACCACCACCATGTCCAACACCAGCTCCAGCACCAGGTCCTCTGGAGCAGGATGTGCCTTTGCCCCTGGGCCCAGGTGTGGATCCCATCCCTGCTGAGCGCCATGATCAGCCGGCTGCCAGTTCATCTGGCCCTCCCCTGCCTATGCCTGGTCCTCCCCGCACATCTGTTTGGCAGTTTTTTGACTGTGTGAGGGGGGACAGCAGCATGATCAGGTGCCGCCTATGTGAGGTGGAGGTGTGCTGTGGCCCCCAGGAGACTCACCTGGGGACTGGAGGCCAGCACACCCATATGCTCAATCACCACCAGTTGGAGTGGCAGACTGCCACAGAACAGGCCATGTCTGCATCTGCTGGCCCTTCTGTGGCAGAGGGTGCAGCTGTGCATGGCAGCAGCCCTAATAAGAGGAGGGCCAGAGCAGCACCTGCTGCTCCACCAGCACCACTCCCACCACCGCCATCACCACCACCAGCAGATCAGCCTGTAGAACATGTGGACCCCAGAGAACTGCGTGTAATGCAGGCCAACTTGGCAGTTTTCTGGAGTGCTGTCAAGGAGAACGAGTTGGTGAGTGCCATCAAGCAGTGGCTGGATTGCATAGAGGGACATCAGTTGGAAATTATGTCCATGCTGGAAGTGCTGCTGGATCACTATGGGGTCCCACATTAGTTTTTCCTCACACCATGTGCACCCCCCACACCTTCCTTGCTGTGTTATAAAATGTATTCCTCCACCATCTCTGACCCTTGTATGTAATTATGCCCTTTTTTTGTTGTCTTCTGTATGCGTAACACTTTGTATTCTGGCCCTCCTACCTTCTGTTAAGTGTGTGTGTGTGTGTATTTGTTTATGCTGATTTGGTGCCTCATTAATGTTTACTTTCTGTTCCGGAGTGTTTGTGGAAAAGCAGACTGAGCAGTGCAAGTATACTGTGCTAAACTGCAAATGTGAAGTCAGTCTTCTTTCCTGTGTGTGTGTATGTACTGCAGACACTTTCCAACTTTTTGCAAATATATATATGCTAATTGCTGTCTGACTTGTTGCTGTGTTTATGGTATAAAGAATAACGATAAGAATATGTAATGTATATTTTGTTAGGAGATCATAGCAACCAAAAATCCTGCTTTTCAACAAACCGTATCTAAGAGACATGAAGTATTGCTGATGCACCCAAAATATTTCATGGTGTACAGACATTATAAAGTCAGAAAATATATAAGGTCCAGTTCACTGCCACCACACTGTACTACCACATTCCTTCTTTTCATTATTTGTTCTGGAATATGTCTTTCTAGTTTACACTGGCAGTATCAGTTTTTCAGCAGGTTGATGTACACCATAACATGACACAGTGCCGGTGGTAGCACAGTGTGGTGGCAGTGGACTGCAGGACCTGTTATATATTCTGACTTGGACATGTCTGTTCACCATAAAATATTTTGGGTGCCTCAGCAAAATTTATATCTGTTGGGTATGGTTTGTTTAAAAGCACAATTTTTTGTGCTATTATCTCTGCAGAGTCATGTGTGCACTGTGTCTGTGTGACAAGTGATTGAGGTGCATACTGGCCCAAGACCTCTGAAAACATATCATATGACTTTGTCTGCTGATATTGATGGTACAAATAAAATATACAATATATATTCTTATCTTTATTCTTTATACCGTCACCATGAACAGTGCAACAAGTCAGCATCAGAATATATGTATGTTTGCAACTTGATGCTGGACAGTGTCTGCACACACAGAAAGACGGACAGCACACGTGTAGTTTAGAATAGTATAATTGCAGTGCTCAGTCCTGCTTTTTGACAACTACTTCACAATAGCATGACAGAAAGTAAACATTACTGAGGCTCCAAAAATATTTACCAGACTCACCAGAATTCCCAGTTCCAAAATGCAACTGTCTTGCATCCAGAAAATTCCCCAGTGCTGAGGAAGTGAAATGAGAGTGTAACATGAAATGCAAAGTGTCCCAGAATTAATGGCACACTCAGTCATATATGCAGTACTCACACACAGTTCCCAGATTTTTTCTGCATCCCCAAAATGCATCTGTCTTGTGTTCAGAAAATTGACAAGTGGTGACGAAGTGAAATAAGAGCATAACATGAAATGCAGTGTCCCAGAATTAATGGCGCACTCAGTCATGCATGCAATACTCACACAGAGTCCTCAGATTTTTTCTGCATCCCCAAAATGCATTTGTCTTGTGTCTGGAAAATTGACAAGTGGTAATGAAGTGAAATGGGAGTGTTATTCCACATGCAAAGTCCCATCAGAAATGATGACTGTGAGTGAACTGTTGCTGGTCCAATGTGTACTGCGATTCCCGCAAATGCGATGCGATCATCTCATCCAGATGGAAGGGTGCCCTTTGACTGTACACTAACAGTGGCCTTGGTTAGTTGATATATAAAATGTAGTTTTGTATTTTTTAGGTGGGGGGTTGACATATATAGACATATACTCATTGTACTGTTTATATCACAGGTCACAGATAACTGTTGGTGTGCACATTCCGGTGCTTGATGAGAACTTTTTACGTTGAAATTGGAAATGGATAACTCTCAAGCCAATGAAGGTAAGTATTTTTTGGGGGGGGGTTTTGGGGGGGAAGCATATTTGAAGGTAGGTCTCATTAATGGTTTCTTATTTGGTTACTTCTTCACAGATTTCATCTGCGTCCTTCTCGAGTCTGGTTGGTAATGATGGTCATGGTCATCGATTGAAACGACATCTGCGTGTTGCATGTCTGCCCCAGCCCGGGGTGCCTAATGTTGAAGAACTTTTCTGGATAAGGCAACTATGCCACAACAAACCATCTGGAAGTTTCCTAAAAAAAATGAAGGACTTCTTACAACTTGATTGCAGCAGTAACACATTATTTTTAAGCCATGGCTGTTCCACAGGTATCTGGATTATTAACACAGATAGTAAGCTGTCACACTGCAATCAGCAGATCAATCACAAGTTAATTTAGTACCAGGCTATGCAACAAATGTACTGTGCCAGTGTCCCTGGTTCTCAGTCTCAACTCAAGTTACATTTCAAAACCACATCTGGTCAAGTAACACAACCTGCATGCAACTTTTTCAACACTGTCATGGCTGCACAGCTGCAAGTTTGGAATACAGTCCATGATATCTTGCAGAAATAGTTTTGGCGACGTACACATGTCACCTAGTTTATGAATCCTCCTCAGTCGGATTTGTTGCACTCTTTTAAAAAAGATGGAACAGATGAAATAAAATATATTTATACACAGCAGCATGGATTTGAAATGGATATTCCATAGATTCCTGTGTATGGTACTGCTGCAGTGCCATTGATACTGACTTTCAGCAAAGGAGAGTTGTTTTCTGTTAACCTGTAAAAAAACAAAATAAGTTTAACATATGTGTTTGACCACTGCAGCTCAGAAAAGCAACAGAAAAAACATACAGCTAAAGGAAGTTGAATAGCATAAAAAACAGTACAAATACTCACTTTATAGTTTTAATATTAAGAAGCTGTGTGCCTGTGGCTGATTGATATGGTCTCCTCTTCAACTCCCTTTGCCTTGGCATGGTCAATGTAATGGGAAAATATTGTCTGAATGACGCTGGTGGTGGGTGCTGGTGGTGATAGCTGCAGCACATGATGACATTCCCTGTGACATCTTCCTGCATCTGGTGGTGCTGGCAGTGGCTAACAGCGGTGGTGGTGGTGGTGGTCTGGGGGGTACACAAAGTCATTCTCTGTGGTGGCAGTGGCTAACATTGCTCCTGGTGGTGGTGGTCCAGGGCGGCACACAAAGTCATTCTCTATGGTGGCAGTAGCTAACAGCAGTCCTGGTGGTGGTCCAGAGGGGCACACAAAGTCATGAAAAAGAAAACATGTATCACACAGCAAATGTCACCACCTTTTAACAACTTCAGTTAAAACCTGCCAACATTAGCCTCATCATCATGCTTATAAAGAAAGAAGTCTGACCACTGGGAAATTCTTTCTCCATTGTGTCATCATCTACCTCAGTGGTAGGCCGTTTCATGCTGCCACTGCCAGTGCCAGCAGGATGGTCCATTTCTACATCATCAAAACCACCATGTCTAGGCCGGGGTATGAATACTGAGGTTGCAGTCTGTGCTAGTATGTGCCTTTCATTCATTTTTATAAATGTTAGCAAACTAACATTTGCAGGAGAGAGGTTTGTCTGACAATCCCTAACTATTGCACCTGCTGAGCTGAATATCCTCTCAACACTTACACTGGAGGGTGGACATGTGAGGTACTTCAGTGCCACTGCAGTCAGCTCTGGCCATTCACTGACTTTTCCACTCCAGTACAAAAGAGGATCATTGGTTATTGACAGAAGCCTGTTTTCAGACAAATATGACTCAACCATTCTCTGTGCTGCACTAAGTCCAGTGGTTGATGCATCATCCTGTTCTCCGGAATCATTTCACAAACCCCACTTGGGACAAAGCCTCCCAAAGTGGGTTGATGCCAACCACTTTGGGTGACAGACCACCTGGAACTGCAGTCCCCTTCCCCTTACAGGATATGCTTGATACTCCTCCAGTTGCACCTTCAGCCTGATTATGCTGCTGATATTTGCTGACCTTGGCATGTGACTTCCGTGCTCCATGAACCAAGTGTACCAGTTGCCCACTGACATTTTTTACCTGTTCAGGCCCTCCCTCCAGTACTGAGATAATTCCATGTTTTTATCGTGGGTCCAGCATTGTTGCTATAGCTAAGTTGTCACTACGCTGAATGCTCAAGATGTGATGATTCTGGTCGAATACTGTCAGCATGTGTTTTAGCAACATACTGCTAGCACTGTCTCTAGCAACATCAAGGCCATGCTGTACATTCACCAATGTCTGCCTCAGCACCTGCAGCAGTGGAACTGATTGGCTAATGGAGGCAGACTCACCACTCACTGCCTGCGTGGCATGTTCAAAAGGCTGCAAAATTGTTATTACAGAGTCCATGAGGCACCACTGTTCAGTCATCATAGACATGGAGGCCCTGGAAGTGTCACGGCTAGTGTGCATCAAAAGATATTCTGAGATGGCTTTTCTATTGTTCATATAACCTCTCTGCCATATATAAAGTGGAGTTCTACCAGGTGACAACTTCCAGCTTCAAGCAGTGCTGAGGGAGGCTGTTTTGCATCTGCAACTGCCGAAGTTGGTCACAGGCCTTTGCAGATCGTGAAAAGTGTGAAAAGATATGACATGCACCTGTCAGCATTTCCTTTACATCAGGGTGCTGCAGAAACTCCTGCACCACAAGATTTAAACAATGGACCATGCATGGAACACAAAAAAAGCCACCATTTGTGATGCATTTCACCACATTTGACCCATTGTCACTTGCTATGAACCGAGCTCTCAGAGACGGGGGTTCAGCCACTTGTCAGTTTCAGTCATGACCATGTCCAGGATGTTTTCACCAGTGTGTGAACAGGTCACATTGAGCATAGTAATCTTTGCATGCTGTTGAATTCCTGGAAGATTGCAACCACGACACTCCACCTTACTGCACTGATTATTCACACTACCAACATCACAAACAACCCCAAGCACCTGCACCCAGTGTGCAGATATACCAAAATATGAACTCCCCACTGTTTTGCCACTTGTCCACATATCCATACTTAAATGGAGGAATGGAGAGGAGGAATGTTGAAGGGCATGTCTTACTGAGTTGGACACAGTATGGCACAACTCAGGGACAGCACGGGTTGAAAAATATGTCCTGGATGGGGCTTTTCATTTTGGACAGGCATGTGCAGCAAACCACTGGAACCCAGAATTCTCCACAAAGGAGAAGGGCAAAAGATCAACTGCCAGCATTTCAGCTTCAGCAGCATTAAGTTCACGTGACACTGTATGATTGTGGGGGTACTTCAGCTTATGCTCAAAAACACTCTGTAACATGGGCTGACTTAAACGTTTTACATGGGATGTGATGACAAATGGTTCTGCTCTGTGAATGGCAGAGGGTGGAGTGTGGACAATTGATGAAGACGGTTGCACAGGTGATGATAACAAACCCACAAATGCAGTTTTTTTTGCCACATTTACCAACCAGGGTTGATATACCACTTGCACTAGACATACTGCATTCACTACCACCACCACCACCAAACTGCTACTCTCACCACCACTGGACAGCATTTCAAAATCATTATGCTCCTCCACCTCATCATGCCTGTAGTAATCCTCTGCTCTTATTACCTCCCTACTGCACATGTTTAATTTCCTACTGGATTTAACAGTCATGGAAGGGGATAACATGCTCATTATGGTTGATGATGAGGGTGAATACCCCACTATGGTATTAGCTGCCATCTTGTGCTGGGTCCACAGTGCCATGTGCCTATTCTTAAGATGCGTATGCTGTCCTCCTGTGCCCAGATGGCTCCCCTTTTTACTTTAACTCACAAGAACATTGCAAACCCGGCAGATTACAACTGACTCATCATTTGCATCTTGCACAAAAATATCCCAAACAAGGGATTGTGATGCTCTACTTTTAACATGTCCCTGATGCTGCTTATTGGACTCCGTTCTTTTAAGCCATGAAGTGAGGGGTGTGCTACGTGATTTTTCAGGCAGAACACACTTGAACTGCAACTGACCACCATGACTACCTATCATTATTACTGGGTCATCATCATCATCATCACCATCAACTGAAACTGGTAAATCACAAGTTTTTATGGGGGGGGATTAACGCAAACAGACCCAGACACAGCCACCTTGAATTTCTTTTTCTCTGGTTCCCAACTGGGGTCAATTACATCATCATCATACTCATCAACATTACCCCCATCCACATCTTCTGCGTGGATACTGGCATGTGGACTGCATGTTGCAACCACAGGAACATCATCAGATTAATCATCATCATCATGTCCATCACCTGATAATTTTTCAATACACTGTGACTCACTGCATGGAAAATGCATGACCTGAACCACGGTGGAAGAAATGTCACATCGTATGCTATCATTGACATGATTATCAGAATCCTCATGTTCAGTTAATGGGATGTTACTGGGAAGTATGACATCATCTACACTGCCACTCACTCGCAGCGCTTCACACTCCACTATATTTTTGGACTCAGTACACTGGTCAGAAGTGAAACTTGAGGCAGCAATACTCATACCACCAGCAGCAACTGCACTAACACCACCGGCTGGGACAACATCATCTCCTCCAACTATGAGTGAAGTTACTGATTGGGCTGTAAAAAACACTGCAGGAGAAATACCTTTCTTCACATCAGCAATGCACTTCTGCATCTGCGTACTACCACACCCATAGACAATCTTACCATTGGCAGCAGTGCCATGGTGAGAACCAGCTTTCCTTGCACATCTCTTTGTGGGAATTTTGGGGGATCAACAACAATATTCTAAACAAATTTAGATTTTGGAACGTTCACGCTGGGTGGGGGGACACTGGATGTGAAGCCAAAGAAATAACTTTGGCTTCAGCAACAGATACAGATGCAAATTCACAAGTGAAAACAAAACCTTAACTAACCAGTGGTGCTGAAGTCACAAACAATCCAATCTGGAAAACAATTCCTTTTGCCAGTGGGGGGTGGGGAAGCACAGACTGCAAATTTTTATGGCAGTGCAAGCAGCAAAACAAAGAAAAGATACCACAACGGCAGAACAAAATCACACAGCTGCAGTGGATAGCAGGTTCACACTGCTGCGCCTGCAATAACATTGTGGCATAATAAAAAGTGTATTATTTGATGTCATGCACACACACACACACACACACACACAATTTGTCTACAAGTAATGCGTAGCAAATTGAAAAGTTCAGTAATATACCACGTATTTTAAAAAAACTGAAATTATGAACTGCTGCACCAGATCCACACAACACACAATCACAATATATATATATTTATACAACATGTCTTTTGGGATAAATGCAAGAATAAAATGTGATATCTGAATTAGGCAGTGAAGATATCATCGATATTTCCATGTTCCTATATGTCATTGTGATATCTCCACACTCCTATACGTCATACTGAAACTGATCCTTTCATTTTCACACTGCCATTATATTAAATGACTTTCACTTTTGTTCCCCAATACAGTGTGCACAAGAGCTACTAGCACAGGTTATTAATGTGCTAGCATACATTTAAAATGAGGTACAATCTGTGTTAATAATAAGAAAATTTGTTTTTTATCTTACAGAGCTAGTTTACCGATGTTCCTTCTGTTTTTTATCTTACAGAGCTAGTTTACAGATGTTCCTTCTGTTAAATCACCAGTAGGGTATTCCAGTGTTAAACCATCTGTTTTTTTCTGATTACTGCTTTACTGTATCATAATATTTATGACTGAACCAATTTTGTTAAATTTTTGTAAAAGTACTGCATGGATCCCTCTCTCCGGCATCATTCTGTGGAGCGTGTGGCTGGATTGACACTGCGAGAGAAAGGATGTCATTCATCTCGGCCACAGTCGCTTTCCCATGCAACTGCTCCCCCAACCCCTGCATGTCTGATGGACATCCCCCCAGAAGCCGGACTGGTCCAGCACTAATGTGTTAACACCTTCCCCCCATCAACGGGCACAAATCCTCCACTCACCCTTGTAGCTGGCAGTGGGTAACAGAATGCAGTTGTGTGCATTTTCTGCAATTGGCAAACTTTAACAGGTCTGCATTGTGTTCTGTCACTCGTTGCTCCTTCTAGCCTCTCTATGATCCATTTTAAACCCCCAGAAAACCATTCAAACCCAGAATTTTGAGCTTTAAATAGAAAAAGTAAGACCAATAGCAAGCAGAACTGGTTGTCCTGCAGTTTTCTACGATAAAAAAGCAACTTACAGTGCAGTGACCACAGTGGCTTTACATGAGACGGCAATGTCAGCTTACGGCATGTATTTCTCTTGCGACTATTCCCCAGTTCCCTCAGATGACTTTGCAGGCACACTGTGTTTAAAAAGTTAAAAACAAAATCAGTGTTTTATTGTCAGAAGCTGCCAACTAAATAGACATGAGAGCGAAGGAGTCTGCAGCTTCAGATATATAGACACAAGCATGAGTGCCCATTGCTATAGCAACACTCGCTTAGGCTTCCCTCTAATTTTCTGAAGCCACCAACTTTGTCACCCTCGCATGTATACAGTCATCAGCTTCTACAATGCTCAGTTAACTCTAGATAAAAAAGCCCAATTTTCTTTTTTTTTTTTTTTTTTTTTACAGAGGATGTCTTATTTTACATCTATGCATGCACAACCACTTATGGACGCCTATATTAGAATGAAAACAGTGCAAATAGTTTTACCTAAAACACCCTGCAAATAACAGGATCAACCAGATCATTTTGTAATCTGCTTTATATTGTGTTAGAGGGAATATGCAAGATATGCAGGGGGGGTGGGGACCAAAACATGTATAAAGTACTGCAGCATCTTTAACACAGCTCTGTGTCCAGCACTGTGTTGACAGTGGGATGAGGAGGCAGGTTTGGTTGTATAAACAGAACATGACATGGCCTGACTGAAGATATCATATTTATCTTCATTCGAGGCCAATGACATCAAGATATCTCACTTGTGGCTTCGCCACTTGTGAGATATCATGATGTCATTGGCCTCTCGTGAAGATAAATATGATATCTTCAGTTAGGCCATGTCATATCCCATATATGTATATATATATATATATATATACACACACAGATATATGTATATACATATATATATATATAGAGTCGGGGGCCAGCTGTGGTGGTGAGAGAAGGGCTGAGCCAGTTGCCGGCTGCATTCTGGGATGTTATTGGACTGAGCAGGGTGTCACTGCCGAGTGGGGGGACCACTAGACACCCAGGGAAATGGGTTTATATTTATTCAAATTGGGGGTCAGGATACTTGCTGAAGGTGGGGGGACCACTAGACTACCAGGGAAAGGAGTTTAGATTTATTTGAATAGGGGATCATGATATGTGCTGGGGTGGGGGGACCATTAGACTACCAGGGAAATGGGTTTATATTTATTTGAATTGGGGTTCAGGATACATGCTGGGGGGTAGGGGGACCACTAGACTACCAAGGAAATAAGTTTATATTTATTTAAAATGGGGGTCAGGGACTGTGTGGGGGAGGGAGAGAGAGAGAGAGACACTGGCCTACCAGGCTGCATACCTCTCAACTGTCCCTGTTTATGAGGAACATCCCTCATTTTACCCATTGAAACTGCCCTGTCCTTCATCTGTCCCTCATCTTGAGTGTCCAAATATGTCCATGTCCCTTTTATCAGTGACACAAGAGCTGTGGGGGTATGCCAGGGTGTGTAACAGGCACACATGGGGACAGGGACCATGGCGGCAGGTAAGGAATTGCCTGGCCCAGCCAGCCTACCCTGTTCCCTATCTAATGGATATGCTGCATATCCTAGTGAACCTACGGCCTATGGCCTCCTGCCCCCACCAGGTTCACCTTCTGCCTGTCCCATGCATTGAGTCCCCCCACTGTATTTCACCCACTACTGCAGTGGGGTACTTATGTTGTTGGTGGGAGTGTCCTCCAGGGCATGTATGGCCACAGTGGCCATGGGCAGTGTGTCTGCATTTATCTATTTATCTGGATGTGTGTGTATATATTAATATATATTATATTATATTATATATATATATACACACACACACACACACACACATGTACAGGTCATGCTTGCACAGTTGCATGGGTGCACTGTATGCACTGACTGTGCCTGCTGGCACACAGTTCCTGCTGCCTCCAACCTGTACTTCCATTCTGACTAACAGGGGATGCTGTGGGCATGCCTTGGCCTGCAGTGTCCAGCCTGTACATCCATTCTGACCAAAAGGGGGAGCTTTGTGCTCTATGCAGTAGCACCAGGCAAATTGCATGGTAATGTATGCTAAGCAGCAGTTAATGAGATGCAAATGTACCTGTTTGCCCACAGATTACCTTAGTAGGCTTATTTGCATGGGAGCTTTGAATATAGCTCCCGTTTGCCCCAGGCTAATGGGGTAGCACTGTGCAATCAGGTTAGCCCCAGTCAAACCTCATTTTAGCAAAGCACAGTTCTGCAGAGTGTGGCTTACATTGTTGCTTGCAGTAGATGTGAGACATCTCTGTGCAATCACACACGATGTTCTCCACCTGCGACACTGGCTTGTTCCAGAGTCTAATGAGCTGCAGTTGCAGTGTGCACTTTCCTGTCACTATATTCAGTGCTGTCTTATTCCCGGGCAATTTTTGCCCTGCACTCCTGGCCCTGTTTGCCCGGCTTCCTTTGCTTGCTATATTCAGCTGGTTTTGCACCAGGCTATTTCCTTTTGAATATAGCTTGCTTTGTGCTCCAGGCTAAGTTTGCCCACCAGGCAGTGCTAATTTAGCCCCGGGGCAAAGTTTTGAATATCTGGCCCTAAGTCTTCTAATTTAGACAAGGGTGAGATTAATAGAGATTTTTTTTTAAACAAGTAATTTTTAACCTGTAAATATGGGAATCTTGTGCTGTTAGAGAGAATTTTTGCTGCAGTGCTTCGAAAGACATAAATTTGTTAGTCTTGAAAACATTGTTTATTGCATGTGCTCCTTTATCATAAAGTTTGGTTTTTAAAAAGCTTATTTCCATAGATGGAGGGAAGTGTATATTTTTGAAAATTGGAGAGTGTCTAGAAAAAAGGTTTTTATTTCCTAATATATTTTGTGTTGTATTCCAGATATTATTGGGTAACTTAGTAGTAGATAATATCCCATCATAGTTCCCTGGTTTGTTTAAGTTAACCGTTAAAGTTTGTAACAAACTTGTAAAAGCAATTTTAGCCAATTCCAGATTGAAACATGGGATTCCTTTCCCTTCTTCTTTGACCCAGTAAAAAGTACATTCCAACTGAGCTGCAACATATTAATACCCCAAATTTGGCATCCCCAGTCCCCCTTTCTCTTTCGGTAGTTGTAATTTGGATAGTGCTATTCTAGGAGGTCCCTGGTTCCAAAGAAATCTCTGTACTGCTCCATCCATCTCTACAAAAAATGATTTTAATGATTTTGGTATTGCTATTGGGAGAGCTTGAAATAAAAATAATAACCATGGCAGAATATTTATTTTAGAAATATTTACTCTATCAGGATGAATGGAAGTGTGTGCCAACTTTCTTGGTCTTGTTTAGTTTTGGATAGAACCTCCAAGTGATTTAAAGTAAAAAGTGAATTTTTATCCGTTAATAATTGAACTCCTAAATATTTAATTGATTGTTTCTGCAGACCTAGCAAAGAACAGTTATCTGATAATTTTAGACTATTTGAAAGAAATAACTCTTCACTCTTACTCAAGTTCAGTTTATAACCTGATATATTACTGAACTCAGAAAATATATTTAATGATAATGGATAATCTTTCTCCAGGTTTGAAATAAATAATAAGATATCATCCAAGTATAGTGATAATTTGTGTATTTGATTACATATTTATATTCCCCTGTAACTCTTGATCCACCCCTTATTTTTGCAGCTAGTGGTTCAATAAATAAAGAAAATAACAGTAGGGATAGGGGACAGCCCTGTCTGGTACCCCAAGTGAGATCAAAGTATGTGGAAAATTGTTGATTGGTTTTAACTCGGGCTCTAGGATTATGATGGATAATTTTTATCTGGTCCAAAAATCTTCCCTCGATGCTGAAAATCCTCAAAAGCTCAAATAGAAATTCCAAGTGAACCCTACCAAAGGCTTTTTTGGTGTTGCAGAAAGAATAACTGTATCTGACCCCTGAGTAGCTTCAATTAAATGAAGTACCCTTCTAATATTATGCTGGAGCCTTCTGCCTGTCACAAAACCAGTTAGGTCTAAATGGACTAATTTAGGTGTTATTGTGGCCAATCTAGTAGCTAAAATCTTGTGAATATTTTATAATCATTATTTAGTAGTGATATTGGTCTAAATGATGAGCATTTATCAGGTATTTTTTTCCTTTTTTAGTAACAATATTATATTAGCTTCTTTAAAAGTAGGGGGAAGCTCACCCTTTCTCTAAATTTCTTGACAACCTTGTGCCAAGACTGGAGCCAATAGATATTTTAAATATTTATAAAATTCTGTTGAAAAGCCATCTGTACCCAGTGACTTTCCATTAGGTAAGTTTTTAATAACTTCATAAATCTCCCACTCTGTAATTTCCTCATTCAAGAGATCTTTATATTTCCCTGATAACAGAGGTAAATCAATCAATTTTCCCCAGATATCACTTAATATTTTGTGTTGAAGTTGAATTATTAGATTGATATAGGACAGAAAAAAATGTTTTAAAGTCTTCATTAATTTGCTCTGGATTACTAATCTTCCTATTATCCACTGTTGTAATGAGATCTATTCTGTTTTGATTCTGTTCCATTCTTAATTGATATGCCAATAATCTACTTGGGGTATCAGAAAAAAATGCATCTCACCCTTGCTCTATACATTTGACCTTCTGACCATCTATTTAATACAAACTCCACTCTTTCCTTTAAATGTAAAACTCTTATCTTATTTTCTTCAGAATTTACTTGTGCTTGTAATGACTCTGCTATCATTAATTCAGTTTCTAGACTTTTCAACAACTCTCTATATTTTTTCTCCCATTGTTCTCTAAAGCAATAATACATCCCATTAAAATGTTTTTAATGATTCCCATATTGAGAACCATGAAAATTCATCTGGTGTATTCCTCAGAAGAAAATATGATATAGTGTCAGTGGCTCAGTAGGTAGCACACTCACCTCTGAGGCTGGGAGATCAGAGGGCTGTGGGTTCAGTTCCCACATCTGGCACTTGGGTTAATATCCCAATACTGACACTGTAGTGCAGCATGAGAGGGGTGTTGCACTTCTGAGGTGCCGTCTTTTGGATGAGATGTTAAACCGAGGTCCCATCTGCCTGGATTGGTGGTAGTTCCAGTGGATGTTAAAGATCCCATGGCACTTCTTGAAAAGAGTATGGGGAATTTCCCCAGTGTCGTGGCCAAATTTCCCTCATTCACTAAAAATACTACCAACAGCTTAATCTGGTTCATGGTCAGTTGGCATTCATTTGTATCCCCCTCCCCCAGGTCGTGCCTGAAAATAGGCAGAATTTGTCTAGTGCACTTACCCGGTCAACAAAAACTAAATAAATAAATATTTCATTGTGGAGCATTGGTTCAAATTGTTCTTCCTGCCACAAACCATTATCAAGATGTCATTTTGCTGATTGATATATGGGTGTGTGTACATTTAATTTCCATGTAACATGAAACATGGTCAGATACACTTATCAAATTATATCTGAAAAATGCTATTTTGTGTAGTAAATTATTAGATACCAAAAATAAATCTATTCTAGATAAGGTATCTTCAGCTTTTGAATAATATGAACATTTAAGCATAGGTGGGTGTAAATAGCAGAATGGATCCATTAATGCTAAGTTTTGCATGCAATTTTTAATTAGATTAAGAGGTTTTGTTTTTTTCTTTCATTCTGGAGCAAAATGAGCTCTATCCAGATGGGTCAGGGCTAAATTACCCCCCCCCCCAAAAAAAAATACATGGAGAATCACAGGCTGCTACTTCTAAAAATAGTTCTGTATAAAAGGAGAGGTTTTTTTGATTAGGAGCATAAAAGAATAAATACTGATGTACTATAACTGTTTATTCAATTTTCAGTTTCACCATTTTCCAATGGCCTTGAGGATCTATGTAGGTTTTAAGAACCTGTGGATTGTACTTTTTTTTTTCAAAAATAGCTGTACCTCTGGCATTGCTGGCATATTCCATATAAACCCATATAGCTTGAAAGAGATTGCCAAAATATCTAGCATCTTTCTTTTCAAAATGAGTTTCCTGAAGTAGCAGACTATTTTTTCCCATTAACATAATTCACACATTTTTAACCTGTCTTTGGCACCCCTTAAGTTCCATGTCATAAATCTAACTTTAATCATCACAATTTGTATTTCCCTTCTATTTATTTATTACTGTTTGCTGAACTAAACTATTGGACAGCAGAATATATAAATCTTTTTGAATTTTTTTTCACTGAAAATATGTCATAAGAGCATTTCTATACACTTTCCCAATGTACCCACACTTTCTGTACATTGTTAATGGAATTATTTTTATATTATCCCCTCCACCCTATTCCCAATCTTCCTTTAGTTAAACTACTAACAGGTGAACTACCCCTCCCTTTCCACATCCAGAAGTGACTTGCTATCTGCTATGCAACATGTTGTTCCATGAGCCTACCCTCCCTGAACTAAATTATTCCACCTATTATTTCCTCATTTGCTAGTCTGGAATTCTAGTTACCCACAAAATAACCAAAAGAGATGAGGGCGGAGGGAGGAGCCTTGGCAAAATGGCACACTGAGTAATGACTGTGCAGTGTGAGCACCCTGAGTGAACATTTTTTCAGTCTGGAATGATTCTGGCACAACTTGATATTTTTTGTTAAACCTACAGAACTAGGGCATGTCTAAAAAATATCACAAAGCACCGGAGATTAAAGGTAATCTAGACTCTGAAACTATGCATGGAAATTTGACAAAGAATGCCAAGCAAACATCAAAGCAGGAGCAGGGCAGTCAGCAACAGGAACAAGCAGATGTAATTAATCCTGTGTCTCTGGCTCTGCAAGGTACAAAATTGACCTTTCTTAAATGTTTGGAGAATACATGTGGGTATGAGAATATTGCCGATGCTAGTAAAATAGTTCCAGAAGAATTTGGCTTAGAAAGGGAAAGTGTTCCAAAGACTGGGGTCCAGAAAGATAAAATAGCAACAGAAGTAGAAACAGAAGTTCTAGTGGAAGGCAGGGGTTCCCCGCCCTCTCTCCCTGGTGTTGCATCAAGGAGATAAAATTTGAGAAAAGGGGGAAAAAAAAACTCTACGGGTCTGGGGTACATTAATTAAGCCCAACAAACAATAGTAGCTTTTTTAGGCTCTCTGATTGGTAACAAATCATTTTTTCAAGCAGAGGAAATGTCCATAGCATCAAAAGCTAGATCTGTTAAAAATTCAGATAAGATAAAACAGAGAAAACGGATAAAGTAGACAAAGGTTTGACAAAAAATAATAGCCAAGAGAAACAAAATAAATAAGATAAGACACTAACCAAAGAAATGTATGTGCAAGAACAAAGAGAGAAGGTGGAAACATCAGATCTGGTAATAGCAAGACTTGCAGAGGCAGCAAACACGTCAGTGGATAACTTAGAGTTATCTCAACAAAAGATACTTCAAGAACTAAAATTTGGCTTTGGATGTAAATGCAGCTATCTCAAAATTGGATAAAAAATTTTCAGAAATGGTAGAAAAGCTTGATGCACTATTTACCAGGGCAGATGTCTGTGAGACAAGAGTTAGTAATTTAGAGGATCAGGTTTCCAAAAGTACAGCTTATTTAATCCAGGTGAACAAAGAGCTGTACGCCTTATGATTAAAAGTGGAAGACCTTGAAACACAGTCAAGAAGAGACAATTTAAAAATTGGTGGTCTCCCAGAGGGAGTTGACAGCCCAGATCCACTACAGTTTTGTAAAGAAATGTTTTCAAAAATCTTGGGTTTAAAATACCTGGAACAGAAGGTAGAGATAGATTGGGCACATAGGGCATTTGGCCCAAAACAAAATTCTATACCAAGATTTATGTATGTAAGATCTTTAAACTATCAAGACTGAGAAAAGATATTACAAAAGGCCAGACTAGAGAGAGGTCTCTATTATAACATGCTAACAAACAAGCCTTTCCAGATTTACCACCTTGTGTAGTGTTAAAGCGAAAAGCCTTTGATCAAGTAAGGAATACCTTATGAAAAGAAGGAATTCCATGCTCTTTGTTGTACCCACTGAAGTTAAGAGTTAACCTGGATGGAAAGATTATTTTCTTTTTCTCTCCACAAGAAGTTTTAGAAGCACTTAACAAGAGAGCAAAATATGATGTACCCTCTGCAGCTATATCTTTACAAACCCACACACATGAGGCTACAACAACATTCATTGAAAACTTAACACAGCCATCAAAAGTAACCTCAAATATAGTGGAGTAATAAGAAGAAACCTAACAGTAACTTAATCAAAATTATCTGATTTCAATCTGCAAGGGAAGAAGGTGGGGGGTGCATATATGTTAAAGGTTCATTTATACCTCTTCCTACTGGAAACCTGCTCTCCCCCCCCCTTTTTTTAGTAGTTCTTTTGTAAATTTGTAAATTGTGTGTTATGTACTGGGGAGATTGGGGGGGGGGATTCTGTGGTACAAGAAAAGGTATATTAAAATGGATCTACCAAGCCACTTCAACAACAAAGTTGTTGAAGGACTTGACAGAACAAAACTTTGCCATCAGCTGTCACATCACCACGGCAAAATGTAGAGGACCACAACAGCATTTACTATTTGTGGGGGAAAGCCCCCCCACACCCCCCCATGCAGAGGGGGCTCTGCCCTCCCACACCCCCCAGAATGATAGATTCTCAACTCTGGGGAGAGCAGATGTTGGAGGAGAGTGGAAAACACCAGCAGTTGGCATCTCAGAACTTCATTGAGATAACCCGTTCAACACTGGTTGTCGAATGGATTGTGCCACTGTGGGGGGTTCATTGTGACAGCATCACTGTTACAACGGTACACCTATTACAAACTACCCTTTAGAAATTTAAAAGTTAAGAAGAAAAAGGAAGAAGAGGGAAAGGCGTGGGGGGGGGAGAAAAAGGAAGAAAAGAAAAAGGAAAGGAAGAAAACAAATTCTTATCTCTATTGGTTCTTTTGTGGGTAACTAGAATTCCAGACAAGCAAAGGAGGAAATAAAAGGTGGAATAATTATTTCAGGGAGGGTAGGCTCATGGAACATGCCCCCTTGTTCTAGTGTCTTCCTTTCTCTGAAAAAGACCCTCCACTTGCAACTTATTTACTCCTGTGAAGTACTTGTAGGTTTCAATCATGTCCCCTCTCGCTCTCCTCCAGGGAGTGCATGTTGAGTTCCTGAAGCATTTCCTCATACAGATTCTCATGCAATCCACTCATCATTATGGTTGCCCTTCTCTGTACACTCTCCACCCTTTCAATGTCCTTGTGGTGGTGCGGCCTCCAGAACTGGACACAGTACTCCAGGTGGGGTCTCACCAGTGTGCAATACAATGGCAACACCACCTCCCTCCCTCCCTCCTCCTGTTAGAAATCCTCTCCCGATGTACCTCAGCATCCTGATAGCCTTTCCTGCTGCTTTGTCACACTGCCCAGCTACCTTGAGGTCATCAGATATGATTACACTTAGGTCTCCTCCTTGCTTGTTGACTGTAAGCTCCACTTCCCCATCTTATACACAGATTCTGAATTCCACAGCACTAAGTGCATAACCTTGCACATTTTGACTCTGAAAGCCAACTGCCAACCCCTAGACCTTTCCTCTAGATTCCTCAAATCCCTTTGCATTCTCTCCACCCTTTCCTAAGTGTCAACTTTGTTGCAGATTTTTGTATAATTTGCAAGGAGACACACCTTACTCTCAAGCTGCTCTGCAATGTTACTTATGAGGACACTGAATAGGACTGATCCCAGCACCAAACCCTGTGGCATCCCACTAGTCACTCTCCTATCACCTGAGTGGCTGCCATTTACCATAATCCTTAGCCTCATATGCCTTAACCAGTTTGATACCCAGCTTGTCATTTCTCCTTCATCTTGTCTTCTTCCCCCCACATAACAGAAGAAGGCTGTGTCCTCTTTTTTTTACCTCATTAGCTCTCCTTGCCTCTGTTGGTGCTTTAGTTTCCCTCACCCTCCTTCCTTCCTACCTATCTCCCTTTGTTTTGTCAGATACACCTCCTTGTCTTCATCCTTCTGTGTCTCCATGCACTAAATGCTGTTTTCTTCTCCTCCACTGCTTTTGCCACTCTTTAGAGTACCATTGTGGCCTCTTCCTCATCTTCCCCTTGCTCACTTCCTTCAAACAGCAAGCTTTTGCCTGGGCTACACCCTTCTTAATTTTTCTCCATTGAGCCTCCTGGCTTCCCTCACCTTCAAAGCATTCCCTGAGACAGTTTCCCAATGCTTTAAAACCTGACCTCTGAAGTCCATGACCCTCATCTTAGTGTGTTTTCTCCTGTCCTATCCATATGACAAACTACACAGTACAGTGATCACTGATGTCTGCAATGCTGTCTGTGTTCATAAGTACCAGGTCCAGCAGTGCCCTATGTTTAGTGGGATCAAAAATCAACTGGCTGAGAAATTCCCCTTGTATAGAGTCAAGGATGGCCCTCCCTCTGATGTAGCTGCAGTAGCTGCAGTGAGAATGCTCCAATCTACAGACTAGATCAAAGACCCTCATAATCAAAACTTTCCCTTGCTGGCCATTTTGCTAATGGCTTCACTGAGCACTCTCTCTAAATCCTCCCCCTGTGTCACAGGTCTGTATAGTACCCCCATGTGAATAACAACCCCCAATCCTATCTCTGGCCCAATTCATAGAACCTCCAGCTCTTCATTGTCCCCCTGTTGCCCCTGTATCTCAGTGACCCTTATATACTCCTTCACATATAAAATAACACATCTACCTTTCCTGCCTAACCTGTCCTTCTGGAACATGGTATAGCCCATGATGGCCACTTCCCAGCTGTGGTTGTCCATGCACCATGATTCCATTACTGAGGAAGACCTGGGTATATTCATATTTAAATGTGTACTCTTTTAATTATTTCAATTAAAAAGTAACTACTAAAACAGCCTCAAAATGAGGAAAAGGGGCACCTAGCAAGACAGGAGAAAATACAGTAGGCAGCCTAAAATAGATTAAAAAGTATACTGTGACAAAAACTCTGTTGGGCCATTTCAGCTTCTAGAAAGTTTTGTCTGAATCACTTTTCTTGCTGCCACCATCTGATTATACCAGCAAACCACCTCTGTCCTGCTTAGGTACATGGAAGGTCAAACACAATAATATTTGATAGAGTGCACTTTGGATGATGGACTTTAAACAGAGAATATTCATTTTGCCCAGCAGAAATATTTAAATTTCTTTTCCATTAAGGATGCTCAGCCACTGGTACTATAAAAATAGATTCTTTACTATTATAATGCTACAAGATATTACAAGAAGGATATGTATGTAAGCGCCCCACTCCCACTGTCTAGGGGTATCCAGATGATAAAAGTTTGGAGGGGTTGCTATACAAGCCAGAAGACACAGTCTATGGGAAAAGAAATACGCGTACTACCTGGTTCTTCTGATGGTTGCAAAATGTCTTCAATAAATGAGGAGCAGGCACATATTTCTTCATAGGTGGAACAACTGCAGGGGGCAATGCTTGTTAAACAAGCACCAAATGCACTATTTAAATTGATTAAACTCAATGTCCACTCCATAATTAAAAGTACAAAACTAATTTAACATGCAACAAGAACTGGATAAACCACTCCATGGAGCATGAGGGTAATAATTCACAGAAGGGTTACTTTACAGGTAGGCACCTGGCATTTGTTCTGCAACAGTCTCTTTTGCCAACAGAACAATTCACTTGCAGACATTCTCTTGAGCCAAAAAGGCTACATTCCTGACAGCAGCTTTAAACATGGGCTGAAACAGGCCACACATAGAGGTAATTCAAACTCAGCAGCACTCTCATTTCCTATTCCTTCACTTTATTCTGTCTTCAACCAGGCACTTGCATACTTTTCAATTTCTCTAAGTCTCAGACACTTAAACTGATGCAGCAACTGTGACAGTACAAGACATTTCTACTGTCCCAATCCATTCCTTACATTGCCTTGCTTTACCCTTCTACACTGGGGGGTGTCTTTCAATACACTGAGCCTTGTCATTACTATGCAGTCTTACACATTCACAGTGGTGTTTTTTTTTAGCAAGAATCGAACCCCTGAAGACCTTCCAGATGCCCAGTCACTGATGCCATGCACCAAACCATTCTCCTCAAGGAGTTCCAAACAATTCTCAGACTTACATAGCCTGAGGTCTCCCCAAAGAATCTGGCACACTCCTGTACCTACAGAGACCCAGAGGCACAATCTCCTCATGCAGTGATTCCAATTTCTGGACTGCTGACTATGCCACATGGAGCACCCAGATGGTCTGCTACCCCACTGGGGTCCCAACCAACCATTCCTCACATGGACATTTTCCTGCCTCCACAGGCTGAACTCCCTGGGAGCCCAACCACTGTAGTGGCCCCTGGCCAGGGGAAAAGGGGTAGAGCTGCCACCTCTATACCCACAACAGTACAGGCTGCCACCTCTGACCTGCATCCCAGATCCAGTCTGCAATAGCTGGCCTGCCCACAGAACACTCACCAGTTCCCAGGGTGCACTCACCCATGGGCAAGACTTCTCAAAAAACAGGATCTCATCAGTGCTTACCATACCATGGTGCCAGAGATCACATGGTGGGCCTCCAACTTTCAGCTTCTCATGGGTTCCAGCTCCCAACTCCACTGACAGGACCAAGGCTTGTTGCTTCACTGTTCCCCCTCACCTACTGCCCAAACCACCATTCTTCTCCATATGCAGGTCTTCGGGGTGGAGGGCTGGGGTGGCATGTGGCCCACCCCAGCCCCACCATGGCCCTCTGGCTGAACTGGTGGGCACAAACCCCCTTCCTTCTCTTCTCTTTCCCTCTGGACCTCTCCTTCTATCATGCCAAAACCCTTCATTTTATATACCTAAAGATGGTGCCCCCTACCGACAGCAAGCAGGCCCTACATCCTAGACCTACTAGCACCATGGCTCTTTCTCTCTGCCTAGCTACAGAAATTTAACTAGTAAGCTCCCAGAGGGTGCTTACATGTACATAAAACAAAAAGATATATTAATTTACAGGAAAGGAAAATAAAGCAGTTTGAACAGATAGACGGTTTGTAAAATGAACTCACAGTCTAATTTCACACTAGGATCTATAGTTACTTGTCAGCTAACATGAAAGAGACATTCACAAAGACTGCTCTTTCCTCACCCAAATAATCTAGCTATGGAAGCAGGTATCTCCTTTCTATCGGGATGCTCAACAAGAGGCAGACCCCAGGTTCTCTTCAAAAAGTGTAGGAAGTCAGAGAGAGAGTGAGTTGGCATTACTCTCTTCTATTTATGCACTCAAGGCAGTAGGATGGGACCTCTCTCTATAGTGACAGCCCTCTTCAGTATTCCCTACCCATGTGAGTGCATGGTGTGTGTGTGATTACAACTGCCAGGCCAAATGACTTTTTCCACCTAGCAACATCCTCACTGCGTGTTCGCATCTCTGAAACCTATCCTAGGGTTTTATGACATCTTCTTGTCTTCATTGTCTGAGTGTGGGAACCCATCCTTGCAAGCTCCTTTACTTTGTTTATTTCCTAGCTGCTCAGGATGCCTCTGTGGGAAAAGTAGCACTCTCACACCAGGCAACTGTTTTCCCCTATAGGTTTCCCAGGATAGCTGTTGGGACATGGGACATGTGACCAGAACTCCATTTTGTTTGCACTATCCCACCTAATGATAGAAAGAATTTATATAAAAATAAGCAGAAAAGAAAATAATTACAATAACAAAAAAGATTATATTAACATGGTCAGTTCCCTCCACATATTCAAAAGAGACAGTGTGGTCTAGTGTTTAGAGTACCTGTGTGAGGACTAAAAAACTGCAGGTTCAAACTCAGCTAGAGCCAAATTCCCACTGTGTGACTTTGGACAAGTTACTTAACCTCTCAGTGCCTCAGTCCACCCAGATGGGGAAATGAAATGAAGCAGAGCTCTTCTAGAAACGAGGTGCTGCATCTCAGCTGGGCTATCCTGGGTAAATAAATTGCAAAATAAATAAATAACAAGCACTGCTGCTTTAAGGTAACAACCTGGCTGGCTGGAGCCAGAATGGCCCTACAAAGTCAAATCACATGATTCCACAGAACCATTCTACCAGTAGAAAAATAATTTAACCCAGCACTATAATCATGCCCAGTACTAAAACAATATTAAAAGCAATCTTAAATATGCTGTGTTATTCATATTCTGACTAAATTTTCAGCCATAATAGTCAAACATATAAGTTATATGTTCAAAATAAACAATCTCATTTTATCTCAGAATCAGCAGATTGGTTCATCAGATGGAAGCGCTAGCTTTCACAAGCAGGAGAAAACTGCAGGGAGCAAATTCAGCACTGCTCAGTTATTTTTTGTCTAAGTAACCTTTTTTGCCGAGATGATTCATGTGTACTGTAACACAACACTCTATGAAAACATTAGCCAACTGCTGCTATGGCTAAGACATGAATGGTTTTTAAAGCAGTATTGAGCACTATATTTTTAATAAATATATAATTTAAAAAATGAGAGTCAAATACTTTTTTATTATTATGAAGACCCTGCAAGCAAAGTCCTTCTAATACAATATGTTGCTCCTGATCCAGGTGAATGTATGCAAATATATATGGGAATGTAATACACATGTGCCTGTAACAACTAAATCCTATGATTTATTTATTTCAAAAGTTTTACCAGGGAAGACGTAGTGAGATGGTAAAAGCGTGTTTCCATATATGTCCAGGTGTGTGTGTGTGTGTGTGTGTGTATGTGTATGTGTGTCAGGGAGTATACAATAACAAAGGTGCAGAAGAAAATAATATACATAAGGTGATGGAATAATAAGGCTATTCTCTTTCAAGATAAAATGTAAGTTTTATAACAAAACATGCAATGTCAACAAGTCAAGCATGATGTAATTAGCATGTTGTATGTTTTCAAATGGTTCCATTTTATTGTACGTTTTAACTTTTCAGAATAAAACAGAACGTTCCTCAAACTTACAACAAGGCACAATGGGAACTCTCAGAAAGAGCAGTCCTGTTCCAGTCATATTTGAAACATAGAAGCATAGAATCTGTCGGCAGATAAGGACCATACAGCCCACCTAATCAGCCCATGTGCCTACTCACTGCTGCAGCCCCAGATCCTATTTGATCTACAGCTCTCCTGCTCTGCACATCTCCAGGATACCCTTATGTCTATTCCATGCATTCTTGAACCTCCTTCACACTTATTTGGTCACATTTATCCTAGTCCTCTATTCATAAAGTGATTTTACAGCAGTTCTACAGTATAAAAACAGAAGAGGTATTGTTATAGTTTAAATCCTAATACATTTATTGAGATATCACTAGTGATCAATCTGGCAGGAGGTGCACGGCTTTTCTTGGTTGACTGTCATGCCACAATCAGTAAGGTCACAGGGCTAATGTAGTATGAAGGGAATAGAACTTGATATGTTAAAGACCTGGTGACATGTTCAGGGGAACTTTGACAAAACATAATATTTAGGCCATGTCCAGCTTGTATTTCCCTTTAGTTCTGTATTCCTCCTCCCCATTATTTAGTAGTGAGGTAATTTGCATGAAAACAGGATTTTGTTCCTGAAAAGTTCATCTATTCCTGTTGCTTTCTCCCTACCTGAAGTCATAGAGCACTGCGTGTGACCTCACAGTTATTTCCATGGCAACAGATTGTGATGTCACACAGAGGATTATGACTTAAAGTAGAGAGTAAGCTAAAAAAGCAGATGAACTCAAAATGAACTTTACGGGACAACAATCATATATCCATACACATTCCTTTAGTAATAAATTATGGAAAGGAGAAAAAATAGAATAATAAATGACTATGTATTACAAGGCAGTTAGACCATTGAGAGGTATTGGGGACTTGGAACTTTGAGAGCAAAGCTTGAGAGGTTCCCAAAGCCCCCAAAACCTCAAGATGGTCTGACTGCCTTGTAATACAAACTCATTTATCTATTATTTTTGTAATATATGGATCCAGTTGTGAAAAAGCATGACTTTTTTAATGTGGATTCCGTGAAACGGGCTGGCTGCCCACTGCACTGAAGATACGCTGTCTCTCAGCCGCACGCAACACTGAAAACTCTGTCTCCCTTGTTTCTGAACATTTTGTTTGTTTGAATTTATCAGGCAGTCTTACCTTTTAGTTTTTTCATTGTTCTGCAATTGCCGGATCAGCCATGTACTCCCTTATACTGCAAGTTTGAAGAAAAAAACACAAATTAAAGAAATGAAGTTCACGCATTCCTCTTGCAAACAGCTACCATGTTTTTCAGCTTGTTCTGCCCGCCCACAGAGAAAAAAGCTGCCAATGGGGATGCATGCCATCATTTTGGCTATGCAGGAAGGGACATGGCACCATGGCAAATGGGTTTCTTGGCAGGCAGAGCTGCACATGTGCTGTGGCATTTCAGGGATAATACTATCGTTCAGAGGTGAAACAATGGTATTATCACCTCTGAATGATAGTATTATCACGGCGGAACAATAGCATTATCACTTGAGACAGTGTTGTATTACTGGAATTTTTTTATATGGGACAGGATGGTATTATTTCACTATCTCCATATATTACTATATAAAATATAAATGAAATGCAAGCAAAATTGTATCTAATTATGTTTTTTAAAGTTTTCTTTAATGTATCAGTAGCTCTTTAACCTCTGTACTTAGCCTTTTCTGCATGTATCAGTATTGTTTTGTACTGTATTTATGAATGGTAAAATAGGGGCTATATGATGGGCTGCTGTGGGATACACCATTTATTTGAATGAGCAGTGTGTGACCTGGGTTGACCTCATGAGTGGCGGGGCCTCGAGTGAAGTCCCGGGGTCACACACTGCGAGTTCAGATAAATGGTGTATCCCACAGAAGCCCATCACATGTGCAATTTATGCAATAGGCAGCTTTTATTTTTTTTTGTTAGTTTTAATGTTTTAAGTGTTTTTTTTAGGTGGACTATTTGTGATGCGACCTGTTGGGAGCGTGGAAGTTTACTTTTTGTGTGGTTAGGCAGTGCATGGATTGTGATTGGCCAGTGTTTTGTGAATGGGAGATGTATTGAAATTGCAATTGGCTGCTTGGCGCATGGGAATATTATTTTGATTGGCTGAGGGGTGTGACTGCATGTTTGTGGTCGAAGCTTCTTGTATGGCGCAGATGGTTTTCAGTCGTCGAGGAGGAGTCAGGAGGGAATGTTATCTCATGCTATTTGTAGTTTGTTTCTGTGGATTGGGCCTAGTTCATTTATTGAAGAGCAGAAGAAGGAGTTTGAAGGAGGTACCAGGGAATAATTTGGTGGAGCGGCGATAGAGAGGTTTTGAAGGAGCTGGAGAAGGAGTTTGAAGGAGCCGGTGGATAAGGGATGTCTCGAGGAAGGACTTAGTGGAGTGGCAGCGGAGAGCTTCAAGGAGCTGGATATGGAGTTTGGGACAGTCTGTGGATGAGGGATCTGCCAGGGTGTGTGTACTGGGGTGTCCGCGGACAAGTCATTTTATGGATTATGATCAGTGGTGTAGCCAGGCATTTCAGATTTGTATGCCAATCTGCCACACTGCTACCCCCTCCAACACTGTTGTTCATGTCTGCCACCCCCCCCCCCCACAGCTTGAGTCCAAGGTTCCTGGCTCCAATAAGATGTTTTCCACACTAGACCTGTTGTCTGTCTGTACTGCTAGTGTGGTGCTCAATGCCCACTGGTAAATGCCACTGACTGCAACACGAGTCCAAGACCACAGCAGAAACTTCTTCTCGCTCCCCGCAGGAAGGCAGATTCACTCCACTTGCTACTCCACATGAAGTCTTCATTCTATTAGCTGGCTCTGAGTCTGTTCTTCTATCTGCTACTCCTCAGTTCTTCTACTGCTTCTCTCACTCCCAGTACAACTGAACTAATAGTATGGCTTCTAAGTTTGCTGGAGCATTTAAACTCGCCGCCCCAGACTTGACCCCCCCCCAATAGATGCTGCTGCCAATCCCTATGTAGGCGGACAATGCAGACGTAATTGAGACTTTCAGCTTCAATGTCCATGGTCCTCTCTGCCACCCCCCCCCCTCAAAACAAAGCTAAAGAGAAAAGAAAAAGCCTGCAAAGCCAAACAAAGGAATTTAAATGCAATGGACTAGAGAGGGCAGAGCAATGCTGGCCAGCTCGTTTGCTACCCCTTGCTACTAAACTTTGTATGCCATGGCTTATTTGGAGTATCAGTAACTACATCCATGATTATGATGAAGGATGTGGAGTCGGCCAGTGGAGGGAGTTATTTTACACTGCAGTTCTGGATTTGGGCATGAAGAGCCTGAAGACTTAAGGGATTTTTTTTTTTTTTCATTGGTTGGGAGGGAGTCGTTTGGGGTGTTTTGTTTTGCACTGTGGATTTAGGGCTGGAAGAGCCTGAAGATTTTCTCATTCTTTTTATTAGTGTGGATTTACAGCTGGAGGTGTGCGAAGAAAGTGAAAGAGGCTGGTGGTCTAAGTATAATGAAACTGCAAGTAAGGGTGACTGAAAGTAGTGCCAGCATACAGGGGATTGATTGATGGCAGGGTGTGGGATAAATGGTGGTTGATTGATGGCAGGGTGTGGGATAAATATTAGAATCACCATTTATCCCATGGCAGTGGGAATAAATGAATTTATTCCACTGTTTATCTGCCCACATATATTGCATAAATGTAACTATACCTGTACTGTCCCAGGACCCTTCTGAATATTAGTTGTACTGAACTCGAGTATACAATTCTAGCTACACATTTTTAAAGTGGTACTTAAAATAAGACTTGGTCTGGATTTGCAGCCTGTTAGGAACTAAGTCCCACTCCTCAGCCACCATTGCATGATGAAATCTCCACACCTGTGGAGATTTGTATCTTCAGCAGGCACAGCTGCAGGGGCTGTTACACCTGGTCCCACCTGACGATAACATGTTGGCCCACTTGTGCCAGTTTTTTTTCCCCCCACAGCCACATGACTTTCAGGGGCATTGAAAATCTAGCCCTATTTTTTTTTTGAATCAATACCTCACCAGTCCAATGCATTGTTATACTAAACCTCTAGCTATCATTAATTGCCACATTGTTTGACATAAGCATTGTGGTGTGCTTTGTTTCAAATGCATACCTTCAACTCTTTCTGACTTTTCACAAGTTATTGTACACAATAGTTTTCAATAACAGGAAAGTCTATGTAACCTGGTGGTTCAAATAATAACTGTTTCTGTGTTACTTGTACTGAGTTGGGTCACCCTTGAAAATGGGAATATAGTATATGATTAGGGTTTATTGTGGATGGAAAACGATGGCTTTCAAAATCTTGTAGTACAGTTCAAAGGTCAAAAAAGTTGTTGTACTATCGTTCTGACGTCACATCGATAGTACAACTTTTTTGGCTTGCCCTACCACCTTATTGGCTGATTCCCAGCAGGGATTCAAATAAAAAAAGAAGAAAATGGCGTCATCACTTAGCGATCGGTCAGGCGAGCAGTTTATAACTACAGTTTGGACATGGACTGTGTAATCAGCTCTGTGTGTCCAAACTGTTTTCAGTGTTTCTTTTTTTTAATTTAATGCCACAGTTTACGGTTGTTAGTGTGGCATGGGATGGTAGCGAGGAGTTGGATGAACCGGTACCTTCTAGGACAGGACTGCATCAAGCACTGGAATCCTCAGGTATGTGAGTGCAGAAAGAGAAAGAAAAAAAAATGGAAATGTGAACGCAAGGTATGAACCTTGCAAAATTGTGGGCAACCATATACTATATAAAATAGTGGATGGTTGACCATCCACAGCGAAAGCTTTGTTTCGATTTCAGGAGTAGATGGCGTCACAGAAACCTCTTGAGCTTCACTCTCGAGGTTTCAATGATGCCATCGACTCTCTCGATGGAAACACAGCCTTGTTGTGGGTGGTCAACCATCCACTATTCTATATGTGTTGCTCAAAGGCCTTCTGCTGCATAAATGAAGCCGGGTCCAAACAATTAAAACTGGTGTGTGCTTATCCTTACCTGGAGGTAATTCGAAGCACAACCAGTCAGGTCAGTAATCAAAATCAAAACAAAGTGCCAAATGAAAAGGCTTAGCCTGTGAACTGTTGGGCAAAGGGTTGTACTCAGAAGCAGATGCCTCCAGAGGGAGTATTTGCCATATTGGTCCTTGTAAGAACAGAGCCAGAAGCAAATGATTTGATACCTTTTAATGGACCAATATAGATGTAACAACAAGAACAAAGTGCTCTAGCTTTCAGACCACCAAGTTCTTCATCAGAAGCATAATGTCATTACTTTTCTGATGAAGGACTTGTTGGTCCGAAAGCTAGAGCGCTTTGTTGTTGTTGTTACAGCTATGTTGGTCCATTAAAATGTATCAAATCATTTGCTTCTATCTGGATCCAGAGGGGAGGGATGTCCACAGAAGGGAGTGGATTAACAACATGCACTCTGCTACATAAATAGCTGGGGTAGATGCGGAGGTATGTGTGGAGTTTTTTATGTGAGGTAGGATTAACTCCTTCAATAGGTATTATAGTTAAATGCTGACCACTGTATCATCCACAGTACACTGCCCCGCATAAAATATTTTTAAATACTGCAACAAAATCAAAAAGGGAAGAATATGAAGCAGTGACTCAAATCAGGATTCAGCACACAGCGCTAGATTTCCTAACTGTTCAATGGCAAATCCACTCGTCATTTACTCTGCTCGTCCCAGAGTCAAAGTGGAGAAAATAGCTAAGCCCCCTGTTGCTTTGACATTATGCTAGCACCCACGAAACACTACAGAAATATCATTTAGATTTGATGGAGCAGTGTTGGTAAATCTAATACTCACGGTCGGCATACTTCAGAAATCCTCTCCAGCCAGGCATATGCATACCCAGCAGCATTGTGGACTAGTAGACAACAAACAGTTCCTATAGGGATAAGCAATTCATCTTCTAATTCGATTAGAATAAAAAGGATAACTATTTTACAATAATAATATGGAAATCGTGAAGTAGCGACCACTGAAATAGACTTTTTTTTTGGTAACCTGTTAAAAACATAGAAAGTGAAATATTGGGAATCCATGGTTCCTCTGGCCTAGTAAGTTATCTGTTTCTTCTTTCAAAGCTAAAATCTTATTTAAGAATATTAATTGGCTTGAGTTTTTGGCTTTGGTAGAAACCAGTTTGGTCATTGTTAGGTGGCAGCAGGGGGAGCTTCTTGATTCGTAATTCACATTTGAATAGCCTACATGGCCACACAACAGAAATACAACAGAAAAGATACTGGTGCCAAATTGCCGCGCGCTCACACACACACACACACACACAAACACTTTACACAGAAAGTGTATACCAACGTGATTATTCTGGCCCAAAATAGAGAGCTGGATTTGGGCATGAACCCTGTGCCCCCACCCACCACCTCTCAAAACTGAATGAGAGTTCCTGCTCCTCTCCGACATCACTTAAGAGATGACGATTGACCCTCAAACACAGTTCTAACTTAGTCACTGCCTACAATGTTATGTTTTGTGCCATGCGAAGTCGTTAAAAATACAAACATGCCATAGTCTCGAAGTACAAATAACATTGTGGCAGGTGAAGAATGGTAAAAGAGAATAAAGTTAGAAGACCCTGATAGCAGAACACAATAAGCTGCAGAGAGAGAGAAAAAAGAGCTGGTTTTGAGTTGCTCATATCGTGTAAGTCGCGCGCATCCCGTAGCAACAGCGAGGGAAGGGGGAAGGGACACTGCTTTCCATGTTCCCACAGCAAATCCCACCAGTGTCCCCATTGAGCGGAGCAAGCCGCCTTTTGTTAGCTCCTCAACACGCCGCACAGATGGCGCCCTGCTTCGCTCCTCCGTGACAGGCAGCGGCGCATAGCCAATGGGAACTCAGCAAGCAGCGGGCCAGCTTCGCCTACACCAGGTGCACACAACAGCAGCACAAAGAAGAGTGGACGCGCGTGCAGCAGCAGCGCCGGCGGAGAATACAGTACTAGCTGAGGAGAAGGAGCCGCGGACTGGACGGCTGCTAGCATCCAGGAGACGGCGGCGGCAAGTTGCTAAAGTTGCCAGATGGTCGTGCGCGCACCCATTAATTCCAATTGGGCTTTGTGGACTTTACACTTACATGGTGAGCTCTGTTTCTCTCGATAACGGGGGGTCTTGTTTTACGGCTGACCCGCTGTCCGCCGACTACAATTCCTAGTACCTTTTGTCACCTTGGATCTGACGAGCAGCTCTTCGACGAGTTTCTTCAGACATAGTCCCTCTTTTTCTCTTTGTCTGTTTTTGAGGTAAGCCTCCGTGTCCGGCCACTTCTTTAAACTTGAATTCTGTGACCTGGGCAAGCCTTGGTGTTTCCATGTTATTAACTACAGCACCCCTACTGCCAAAGGTCTATTTTGACCCGAGGCATGGGTTGCATTCGACGTGTTGGTCTGGTTCATACCTCTCAACCACTCACATTCAGCATTAAAATTCATAGCACTGACCCTCAAAATTCAGAGCAGAATGCCCAGAATATGTAGCATTTTCTAATTTTAAAGAATAATACGTCTACACATAGTGGGTTATAAACATGAAGTGTTAACGAATGTTTCTATCAAGTTGAATGAGTTTATAGTCTGTGTCCAGTAATAGCTCTCTAACATTATTAAGAACATGCGTACACCTTTGCAGAGGAGAGCAAGGTTAAATTTCAGTGTAAAAATCCTAGCACTACGTCAAATTCATATCCGTTTAAAGGTACGGTGTGTTTATATGTACGACGAGTATAATTGTGTCCCCCGCCTGGAAATAAGCCTGGCTGTCTCCGTGTGCCTTTGCTAGTGTGAACCGATTTTTAGATGGATAAATGTAGCCTTTCGTTTGAAGTAGCCTACCGTGGTTTACAGGAAAACTACTAGGTGAGATCAGTGGGAACTGCTGGTACTGAGTTAAAACACAAGTGAATGGAGACACTAGAATGCACTGTACGGTGACCGAAAGTTATAATATGATGGTGTCCTGCTACATCGCAAGTAAGCAATGGCGTTGGTAATCATTGAGGTGGGGTGTGTGTGTAACAACATATTGTGTATTTTTCATGTCCTCCACTTATTGGAGAATGGTTTTCTTGACTTTCTTTTTAGTATAGTCTGGGTAAATAATAACTTCCCCATTATGTCAGCTATAAAATATATATGGTAGCAGGAATAGTCAAGTGGTCTTGCTCGTCAGCTGTGAAGATAACAGATTTACTGCTGTGTCCTGAGAGTCCTGTACTGCAGCCGCAAGCCATTTCTAGCAGAGTTTAGCTACCGGTGGACAATCGCAAGTCTAGCACTGGCTGGAAGGAACAATCGAGTCCGATTTCTTGCTGATTTAAACTGTTTTTCTCTCTCTCGATAACTAAATAAATGATTCTGCACTAAATGCTAAAGGTACGGGGTTGGGGGGTAGACCCAAAATGCTTAGTGGAAAAAATTAGTACGAATATTTTGAGTTGAAGTCCCTGTGGGAACATATTTCTTTCTGTGTTGGCTGGTTTGCATCTCAGCCAAATGCAATATGCATTAAACTTGGGGTTCATCCTGTGCAATCACATTTTATTAAACCAAATTTGTGAAGCATACCCTACATCCTTACTAGCATAATATTTTGGTCACTGTTTGTTGAGAGCCTGCTAACAATGCCATGTCATGTGTGTCCCCTAATCTCTAATTTGCATTCAAATGTGAGAGTATTTTGGCAGATGTCTTGCTTCATCCATTCATACAGGGGAATTCAAGAAGACAAGAAATCTTGAGAAAACAAGAGACCTTAAGAGAAAAGAATGAGAGGGAGAGAGACAGTATGAGCTTTGTGTGTAGGATTGTATGGGCTACCGTCACCTTTCATTGGGGTCAACATCCTTTCTAGCCTTTGAGTATTTAAAGTCTTCAGTATTGGTTACAGCACATGTGCTTACTTTCTTTCATATGTAATCTGAGGGGTGTATGGTGTAGGTTTAGCAATCAGCAATGTCAAAAGGTGCAGATCCAGCTACCAGAACACATTAGTTTTTCTCTCTGAGAACTTGTGCAGCATTTTGGAATAATACATTATTATGTTGAAATAATAGGTTATTACAGGAAAAAGATGTGATCTGTTCATGCTTCATAATTGTTTTCACCAAGTTATGTCTGCTAGTTTAGCAAAGCAGTTGAAACAGAAACAAGAAAATAAGTGTACTTAAAAAAATGTAATAACATTTACTGTTCATGAAGGGTGCTGGGTTTGCTGTACTGCAGACATGTTATTTGTTTATCCACACGAGGGTGTAGCATGGGTGATCACAGTGCAAGCTTCTCTACAGAGGCCTGCCACTGTACCATAACCCTGTCATGGAGGGACCACAACATAGGCATGAGATCAGATTAAGAGACCTTAACTATTCAGTCATTGACTAAGACACTACCAAGAAGGGTACCAGTTGGTGCAAGTTGTGTTGGTGGTTCTTTTGATGTGGTGACGTGTTATATAGGGAACTACCACAATCCATTTCACATAGGCCACAAAATAGTTATCACATGATAGTGCTTTTGTCCTCTACGCACCTGGGTCATATTTAAATATGTGACCTGATAGAGGAAAGTTTCCTTAGCCCACAACATATATATTGAGCCATCTATTTCTCAAAGTACAGTTACATGAAAGCATCTGCTGAAAGCAGTTTTCTAAACTAGGGAGGGTTACATTTTCCATAACAAAATGATTGTATTTGCTTAAATAGCATACTTATTCATCCCTGCTTATGAAGTAGGAGGGGGATGGATCGATATAATGGATCTTTAGTCCCTTCAAACCTTAAGTTACAATAACAGCTATCCCTCTGAGCACTGTTAGGTAGTTCCCTACTTGGGGAGGGGGGCAGACAGACCATGGGAAATTAGTATTTTTTTAAAATGTGATTGCTGCATGGGGCATCACTGGGACAGGGTGTTTAAATTAGGGATGGGTAAAGTTGCTGAAATTAGCAATTTTTTTGTAACTTTCCTTCACCACCTGCAATTCGTGTTGTCATTCACCTGTCAATTTGCCCAAATTTGTATGGCGAATCTATGTGAATTGCCAGTTCATGTGCAAATTAGGTTATTCACATCATTTGCCACTTGAGTTTGCCCAATTTGCCAGTGAAAAAGTTGTAGATTACATCTCTAGTATGCGACTAAACCCACATCATACCTCCCCAAAACATTCCAGATATACTTCCATTCCCCTACCTGCACACCAAACACACTTTCCTTCCTCCCCCAACCAGCACCCAGAAAAAACATTTAGTAAGGAAAATGGTCCCCAGTGCAGAGTGTCAGTGAATTCAGGTTTTACTAGGAACAAAGACGTCACTCTCCATTCATTCATGCCATTACTGGGATAGACACTGAACAGAGCAGACGCTGTGCACCGGGGGACTTTTCTTTATTACAGTTTTTTTTTTTTCTGGGTGCCAGTGGGGGGGAGACTGGTCGGGATCAGAGGGATGTTACATGGGGGGGCTATGTTGAGATGACTTACTTAGTGGCACTCGGGTCGGGGGAAGTAGGGGAGTGTGTTTGGTAGGTGGGTAAGGGAGGGTAGGGTATTTGTTTCAGTTCATTTCACACTAAATGTCTCATGACTCCTACTTTATTACTTTACAAGCATGCTGCTGTTCTCTAGGGAAAGGGTGGGAAGGATGTCGGTGGGGGATGTGAGGGAGGTGTACCAGGAATAAAACATTGTTAGGAGGTGAGAGGGAGTGGCATTATAGCACAGTGGATGGGGGGGATTAAATTTTAGATTGAAAAGAAAACTGTGCAATGTTGGTGCCTCTGCTGTGAAATTCACAGCAATGCCTTAGGTGAATTAAAACTTTGCAACATCTGTAGCCTAAATAATGGAACATTATTTTATTATAAACTGTAATGAAGTCCTCCCTTAGAGAGCTTCAGAATGCTATTTTAAAGGGACACCATCAACCCCATTTGGCCTCAAATTGTCCCTAGTTTAAGAAACACATTTTATGGTTGTTCTCATAGAGACTGCTGATGTAGCTGGTTGTTTGATTTAGACTCCTTTTTCCTTTTAAAAAGTAAAAAATTGAGTGTCAACCTTACTGGTGTTACCACACCAAAACATGTTTATTTACATTTTTAGAGCAACTTCATCTGCATCTTTCCTGGACTCATGAACACTGCAACACTATCTAGCTACTCGTTATGCAGTGGAAGTAGATGAGAATATTGTATCATGAGTGGCTGCACTGTTTGAGGGTGATTCTAATGTTCAGGAAGTATTCGGCAAGCTTAGGTAAACAATTTGGAACAAAACAAAGCTCTGTATTATGCTGTACATTCCCATGCATTTCAGTTCTAATAAGCAAGCAGGCAGATTAAACAACCAGCAACATCAACAAATTTTAGAGAAGGTAAGCAATCATAAAATGTGGGGTTTTACCTAGAAATAATATGATGCAAAAAAGGTTGACAGTGTCCCTTTAAACTTAATTAGCCATATCTGCACATTTTATTATGTTATTTAGAATTTATTGTAGTGTAGAACACATTGAGTAATATTTGTGTTTTTTATATTGAAAGTATGTACATCAACTTTATATATGTCTGTGTATGGATGACAATAGGACTCTATCCTGATGTTAGCCACCTGTATAAAAACAAGTATGTTCATCATTATTGTTATTATTATTATTATTTTATGAGTTGCATTTGGGACACCTACATTTTCCATTGCAACTCCTATGGTTCAATTGAAACCTCTAACAACCCTCCCTCCCCCATTTCTGCAGTCACTGATAAAGCAAAATGTTGGTAGCAGGGGAGATTTTGCAAACCCTGTGTTCTAGTGAAGTTGTGGTACTGTTAATAGTCTAGATACAGACATATGAGGTGGCATTATAATGTGATGAAATTACAGGACAAGGATGTGCCTAGTCATCCATCAAAGGCATGCCTGGTTAGTAGGATCTTTACTAGGGGTCCCTAAAGTGAAGGGCTGTTAATGAACAAAGTAATAGCTACTCCCTAAAATTGTAATAGGTCTTGCCACTGTATCAGTTTTAGTACTTGGTTTAGTCATAAAATCTGTTGGCCACCAGTGAATTTTCAGAAACAAGTATAAATATGCAGTCCCTGGTACAATTATTATTCTGTTATCTACTTGGCCCTTGTGATGAAAGCTTTCAACATATTCTGACTTGCTGGATTACTATATTTAATATTTTTTTGTTTATAATTCTAGATCTGTTTTATATTTTTTATGAAAACACTGACATTTTAAAATTGTTTACATATTTTGTCTTGGTTTGGTTCTAATCCTTTGTATGATTAGTTTAGATTGTTTCAGAAAACCACTACCCCTCCTACCCCTCCGTTGTCTAGAATACTGAAAAGAAACACATAAGGGGAGGAACCTTTCATCTGCCACTAACCTCGGCTACTTGTCCAGCTGACAGACAGCACCCTCTGCACTTCACCCCAGGGTCTTGTGATCACTCTGAGATAAAGGACTTGCAGTGTGATGTGTGTGTGTGAGTGTATGTGAATGTACCCATTAACTTGCTGTCACCAGTTGCCCTTTGTTTTTAACAGGGGTCTTATAGGCTGTTATCCTCAGCAAAAAGATTCCATTCAGTAAAAGGGGCTTATGTTCCCCCTTTTGTTCTGAAGCCCTATTCACAAACCAGGCCTGTGCATTACATTACATGGTCCAGTGGTATGTAAAAGAACAACATCTGTTAACCTGTAAAAGACTGATCACTAGATAGGTACAGTCGGAATATAGATATATTCATAAAACCTTTCTGTTTAAGCAAGCAATGTCATATAAACCTAAATGCACACTGTTCTTAGGACGTTTTGTAGTATCTTGTAAACATTTTGTCAGGGATAACACATCTTTTCACAGAAACAAAAGTTTTGCCTTTCTTGCTGTGATTACATATTTTTTTATTGTTATACCATTGTCAAGCATCTCACCTCCATCTACATTATAAAGCACTGTCAAAGTAAAAAGAAAGGTCTTGTGTAACTCTGCTTGCTTAAAGTGCCTTTTTGTAATTTTGTGTGAAGGAGCCCACTAAAATTCAGTGACACCAATAAATTAGCCTGCATATGTTTCATTGAAAGACTTTGACCCAGCATCAAATAATTTGCAGATAATAACAAATATGTATTTACACAAAACCAACTTTAGAAATATTTTTTTCAAATCACAGTTCTCCTGCAGTTGTATGGTTCTGAAAGTGAAGTTGTAAAATTATTCAGGTAGCAGAGGTACAGTAGTATCCAGTACATTTAGTGGACTGTATTAGTTGACACTGTGCTTTTACAGTGTGCCAAAATAAGTGGAAAAGTTATGGCTAGACACACCGTATACAGTAGTTGTAATTGTACGGTGGCATTGAAAAATACATTAACATAAGTTGCCAAAAAGTCACATGACTGATGCATAATCAAATGTAGATCTTTTTTTCATAATGAAAAAACAGCTTATTCAGTGAGCCATTTTAAAAGCATAATAACACATTGCAAGGTTTCCATTAAAAAAACAGTAACGCAAAACAGCATGTGGGTTGTGTATTAAGAAGACATGACTAGATATTAGTAATTGTGACACAACTGCTTAACAAGACATATGGCCATAGAGTAAGTGCCTTTGACTCCTGGACGTGTGAATTTTTTTTTTTTGGGGGGGGGCACAATTGCCAACATTCTGGAGTGTCTAATTGCACTTATAAAATGGGCAGGTAAAAAAAAAAAATCAGATTAGAACAATTTAAAAAAAAAAAAAAAAAGATGTTTAAATTTAATATTAAATAGTTCCTTTACCTTTATCTCTGGATTCTACTAGAGGGTGTTGGCAGGTTTATTGTTAGTCTACTAGTTATTTGCTGGAAATTGATGGCTATTCAAAACCTGAACATTATAAATGGTTGTTAGCCCATTGATTTCACTCTGTGTGCCCAGGTGGGCTGCACTAGTATTTTTGCTCTCCGTAGTTGTCTTAACATGTATGGCTGTGGAACAACCAGTATGCAATATTTTTCTTGCCCATTTTATAACCTTGATTACACTTGGAGACACACAACCATCTCTGTGGTTTAATCCGGTATAACCTGCAAACCTTGTACTGTACTATTGCTTTTCTAAAATGGAAATTGCTATTTATAAGTAAAAGGTAAGAAAACATGGAAAAAAGGGGGAACAATTAGAGACTGCAGTTTGAAACATAAAATGTTATCCTGTTGCTTTGCTTAAGGTGCCTTGAATCAGTGGCACAGATGAAGTAGATAAGTAAAGTGTAATTTGATTGGGATTCCTTGAAACAAACTATTTTGTCCAGTTGCTATGCTTTGGGGGACCCTTGAAACCCTAGAACAGGGGAGGTGACTTCTTTCTTTCTTTCTGTGGTATTTGTCTTGGGTTCCTTGAAACAATATCAATCATTGTTTTGTGTTGGATTAAGCAACCAGACTACAGGAAATTTCAGAACCGGGTCTATAAAGCAGTTCCCAGACCTTGGTTGCATGCATCAAATGCTTTATTGCACAATCTGTCTTGATTTATTGCTTACATGACCAGTAATCCAAAAGGAAGAAAAATGCTTTAGATTGAGGTACTCAAGTAAATGTGTTTCTGCCATTTGGGCAAGTGTAATAATCCATATCTATATCCATTTATTGTATATTGTATAGAGGTGGATTCTATACAGAAAGTAACACTAAACAGATGTGCTTACAGTAATTATATTTTATTTCAAACTAGAAAGAATAGGCTTTGGCCCCCATATTCAAACAGCGGGGCAATAACTGGGCTAGTGACTTGCTAATGGTGAACAGCACCACCCAATAGGGCAGTGCATAGTCCCCTTCCCCCTCCAATTGTCATCTGTTCATGTGTACTATATGCCTGGTGGCCTAGTGCCCCTCCTTGATTGTTCACATGTATTGATATGCATATGAAAAAGTTAATGCTAAAACGGTAGCATTGAGAAGGTACAAAGAGAGACAGAGGAAAGGGATAGGAAAGTTTACTAGGAAAGGTGGAGGGATGCAGGGGAACACAGTGAGGAGTGCAAAGTTAGGAAAAGATAACTAAAGGGGACAAGACATTTTTTAGGTACATAAGTGAGAAAAGGAAGATGCGAGAAGGAACTGTGAGATTAAAAAGGGTGGATGGGGAGGCCTGGGCAGAGGAGAGGCAGGACAAAGCAGATATCCTAAACATATATTTTTGTTCAATCTTTATGGTAGAAGTGGCAGGGGATGGATCACATAAAGGCATCAGGAACACTGGGGGGGAGGGAGGTAGACACCAATCCATTTACAGAGGAGAGAGAGTACTGAAAGGACTTGCAAATCTGAAAGAGGGCAAAGCTATGGGGCAACACGAGGTACACCCTAGGGTGTTGCAAGACCTCAGAGAGGTACTGGCTGCACCTCTGACAGCCCTGTTTAACAACTCGCTGGAAACAGAAGTGGTTCCAGATGACTGGAGGAGGACAGATGTATTCCTGCTTCATAAAAGTGGTAGCAGGCAGGAGGCTGGCAACTATAGGCCAGTCAGACTGAGTTGAGGAATCTAATGGAGTCCATGCTCTTGTCTCCACTTGTTATGGCCCCAAATCCCACCAAGTCTGGCCCAGTGCCACCTGTTACCACATTCTGGGAAACAAAACCCAGGGGAAGAGTACACAATGGGGGGTGAGATACTGACAACAACAAAAATGGAAAGGGACCTGGGGGTAGTCGCATCAGATGACTTAAAGGTGGGCCAGCAATGTGAGAAGGCAGTAAGGAGGGCTGGGGGGGATACTGGGATGTATATGGAGAGGCATCACCAGTAGAAAACAGGAAGTTGTTGGCCCTCTATACAGACAGTTGGTAAGACCACATCTGGAGTACTGTGTACAGTTCTGGAGACCCCATCTCTGCAAAGACATAAGACAGGATGGAGGCTGTCCAGACGAGGGCAACCAAAATGGTGCAGGGTCTGCACCAGAAGACATATGAAGAAAGACTATACATCTTAAGCTCCTTTAGCCTTGAGAAAAAGAGGGAGGGGGGAGCATGTTAGGAACTTTCAAATACCTAAAGGGAATCAACAAAGTCCAAGAGGGTAGCATCTTTCAGAAAAAGACATGTGCAAGGTTATGGCAGTTGGATTTCAATGTTAAAAAGTGCAAAGTCCTGCATCTAGGGCACAGAATCCCAAAGGCAGAGTATAATATGGGGGGAGAGGTATTGATGGTCACCAAACAGGAAAGAGCCATGGGAGTAATCCTAGCTGATGACTTCAGGGTGTTAAGGCAGTAGGTAAGGCTAGTAGAATGCTGTGGTGCATAGAGAAGGGTATCACCAGCAGAATAAGGGAGGTGGTGTTGCCACTATATAGATCATTAGTGAGACCAACTTGGAATACTTTGTCTAGTTCTGGAGACCACATCTCAAGAAGGACATAGAGAGGGTGGAGGCTGTCCAGAGAAGGGCAACCATAATAGTTCAGAGGCTGCTTCAGAAGCACTAGGAGGAGAGACTAAGGAATCTCAATATGTACATCCTGGAAGAGAGGACAGAGTGGGATACAATAAAAACCTTTTAAATACCTCATTGGGTTGAACGAAGTACAGGAGGGGGGTATTTTTGAGAGGAGAAGGTGGATGAGAACAGGGGGCATGCAATGAAGCTGGAAGGGGGAACATTTAGGAGGGCTGTCACTGAAAGAGTGGTGGATGACTGGAACAGTCTTCCAGCAGAGGAAGTGAGGGAAATAACAATGGTATGCCTCAAGCATGCATGGAGGTACAGGGGAATATTAGTTGGAAAATTGGAGTGGGGGAGGTAGCCTGATATCAAGTAGGATCTGTGGTGAAAGTATAGGCAGGGAAAAAAAGAAGGCAGATTGAGTGGGCCAAGTGGTTTTTCAAGCATGCATGGGAAAGATACAAGGGAATCTTAGTTGGAAATGAGGGTGAGGAAGGAGTTGCAGATCTGGTAGGATCTGTGGTGAAAGTTCAGGTGGGAAAGAAGGGGTAGACTGGGGTAGGCCAAGTGGTCCTTATCTGCTGACAAATTGTATGTATTCTATACCTGGTATTCTAGTGATCACCCACATTCCCAATTGCTTATTTGTTTACTTGTATTACATAGCTGGTGGTCTAGTCGCACTCATGCCCTGAAAGGCTTTCTACTTTACTTACAGTTGCATGACCATCAGACAGCTGAGGTGGTGGGCAGAGGGCTGTGTTGGTCTCACAGTGGGGAGGTACAATGAGGTGGGTAGGAGGGGATCAGATGCCCTTTGAAGGGGGCCACTGGACCACCAGGTATATAATACACACGAATGGAATGGTGACTGTGGGGGGGGGGGGTGGTGGTGGTGGTGGTGGAGATTGCAAAACAACCAAGTACATGTGATACAATTAGAGCTGGGCACTAGGGTGGCTATGCATGTATACTGATGAGCCCATAATGGGCTTGCAAATAGTCCCTTCCGCCTTCCATACTGAATGGGTTAATTAGCATGATAGGGCTGAATAGAGCACACAGAAATCCTGGTGCTATCCTGTTTGGGATACATTATCTCCATTGGCTTCCCCTGTGGGTCATATTCAGTCAGAGTCCGTGTTAACACAGGACATAGTAAATATGTGATGCACTAATATGGCCCCATATTCGGGCAGTTAGTGTGCTTTTGTTGGAGCACATTAATTGCCTAAAGTTCACAGTGTGCTAATTGCCTTGTAGCACTTTTGTCTGTGTGGTGCACACAGGTGGCTTTGGATGTTTGGAATGTCTTTATAGTGTGGCTTTCTCACACACTATCTCAAAGTACTCAAGATACCAATGAATGAAAGGCAGAGCAGGGACTATATATGTATAAACATCATAGCAGCTACTAAGTGCACACAGCATCCCACATGCAGCCATAAACTTTGGATTAGAATCCACGAAAAGCACATGGGATTTGTAATGAAGTATTTCATAGGTAAAATGTCTTATGAAGACTCTTGGATTCCTATTTGAAGCCTGTGGGAGTCAGAAAACAAATTTTAGGCTTGGCATGCTAACAGACTATTGAATACATAGACTAGCATTTGGAATGATTAAATCCTACAGCACTGTCCTGTTGCTGTAACTCATTTGTAGTTAAATTGTATTATACATATTGTACTTGAATTGTACTGTATTGCTTTATATGGTCATACACCTCTGTACTTCATACTGCTCAATTATTGTATACAATTGCTACTTTCTTGTTGTTCCCTTCCCCCATGATGCATCTGGAAATGAGCAGTTGCCTGCTCAGTATGCCTTTCTGGTAAAATAAATAAAAATGAAGAAGGTGTGTCCCACAGACTCCATGATGCCCTCATTAAGAAATTATGCTGTGCAAAGCAAGAGCTGGGCCATTAAGTCACAAGTTACAAAATATTAGAGAAGGATATGCATCTTTTATTGTGAAGAACAATATCTACTCGCTAATATGTGCTAAAGTATACTTAGATTTTTTTCATATGCATAATTTTTTTTCTGTAATCTGTTTATTCTCCTGGTCATGGCAGGCTTGGCTTCCCTTGACTCCTGCTCCACTATCCCCCATCATCCATAATCTCCCCAGGGCTTAACTGTGTGCAGCCAGTACCCCCAGGATTCCCCCTATGGGGTGGTCAGGAGAGGGAGGGAGGAAGGGCCATGCCCCCGTTATCTGAATCCAATTCCGCCAACAGGTACCCTGGTGGTGCTGCAGGTGAGGCACGGCATGCAGGTATCATAAATGCCTGCCATGCCTTCCTTTTTCCTCCATTTATTTCCTGATCCATCTATCAGCCATGGCATACTTGAGCAGTGCATGCACATGAAAGCACGCATTCATCCTGGAACTGTGACTACTACCACCACACCCCCTGACATGTATCTGCAACTTGAGCTCCCATGGGCTACCACCAGCCCTCCACCTGATGGCAGCTTAAGAGGGAGACAGACAACCACCGCACACCAGGAGAGGAGAGCCACTAGGTGGCTGCTGAATCCTCTCTCAGTCCTCCCCAATTCCCCCTCTAGTCAACCCCTAGAAACCCTTGCTCATTCCAGGCATGGGTCACCAGTGTGGCAGGAGGTGAGGTGCTTATCACCTTAGCCCTCCACACCATTGGGCTGGCTTTTGTGTAAAATAATTTAAGACGGGGATATGTCATTAAATATGTCAGTTAAATATTGCAATTATATCACCTTTATGGAGAAATTGAGAAAATATATGGCTTTGGCTTTTGCTATGATTGAAGTTAACAGCTGCTTGTATGTATCTTCCCTATTCATACCCTGACACTTTCAGAGAGAATAATGTTTTTGGTTAGGATGCTTATTAATCATGAACAAGTGTTTCCTCATTCCCCCTTTATCCAAACCCCCCCCAACTGGCTGGGACCACCTACAGCCATCTCCATTGCCTGATCCTGCCCCACAGAGATTCTCCCTGACCTTGTATCTCAGTCCTCTGGCCCACCCATGACTCATCTGCTTGGAGATCCCCCTTGGCTTATCCCCCAAGCAAGGATGCCTTCAGCTTCATGGTGACTCCTTTATACATGATCTGGCTCCCAAGCAGGCTGAAGTGAAGACTGGGGGGGATTGAGAATTCCATGCTGGCAGGGTCTGGCAGTGGGCCTGGGGAGTAGGAGTGGCATCACCTACCCAGCCAGCAGCATTTTTGCTTGTTTTGTTTGCCCTTGTTACGAGCAAATGTGCAATGACATCATGGAGAGTCATGCACACTCCCAGGCATGATATGCCGATGTCCACTGCATCCCATTAATCCCTGCTCATTGCCTCCTGACTGCTACTAGAGGCACACTGTTGCCAGATCTCTGTACCCTCTTGCCATGGAGGAGGTAAGCTGCCCTCTGGCTGCTCAAATCTCCTCCCCCATCTATTCCTCCAGAGCACTCTGCTCATTCACAATCCTGGGTTGGCAGCCTTGAAGCTGTTGCACTTACAGTATCAATGTGCCAGCAGGCTGACTTTGTTTCCTCATTTTCATCTTATTATATAACTAAGATGTTAAAGAACATCAAATGGACAGTAGAAATGGGTCTCAAAAAGTTATGTTGTGAAATTAATCCTGACATTGCTTCCAGGGGGGGTTTAAACTAGGAAGGAGGGGATGGCAAATGTACAACTAGTATGCAGCACTACCATGTAGAGGAGCAGTATGAGATAACTCTCCAAGACAGTATGGTTTGTAAGGAAGGGGTGCCATGGGGGGAAATCAGGCTTAGGAGGTGTGGGGCAAGAAGAAGGTGGGGACTGGGTGGAGGGTAGTCTCTATAAATGCAAGGAGCCTGGGTAATAAAGTAACTGAGCAATAGGCTGTTTTAAACATAGGGTAGGTAGATGTCTTGGCCATCATGGAGATGTGGGCCAACCAACACCAGGACTGGGATCTGACGATTCCTGGGTACAGGGTGGGGTGTATAGCAAGGACAAAGGAGTTGGGAAGGGAGGAAGGGTGGTGATTTATGTAAAGGATGGGATCAGGTGCACAGGGGACGAGGGAGAGGAAAGGAGATGAGGATGAAGACACTGAGGTAGGGGTGATGTATAGACCACCAGCACAGTGCGAGGAGATGGACAGGGAGTTGGCAGATCAGATCCAATGGGTGTAGCAAGGGGAGTGTGGTCATTGTTGGTGACTTCAGTCAACCTGGGGTGGACTGGGATATCCATGCCACCTCTAGCGCCAAGAAACAGGTGCTTCTCGATGCGTTCCAGCATAGCCATCTGGAGCAGATGGTTGGTGAACCAACCCGACTGGGCAACATATTGGATCTATTACTACCAAATGGGGAGATGGTGATGGAGCTATGGCTGGGGGACCCACTAGCCGGGAATGACCACCTGTTGGTATGGTTCAGGCTAAGCATGAGCAAGGAGGTCGTGGGGTCAGCAACAAAGGTAGTGGACTTCAGACGGGCAGACTTTGAAAGGATGAGGGAAATACTGAGGGGGAGCCTTGATGGAATTCAGTCAGAAATGGACATGCACCAGAAGTGGAAGATCATAAAGTCTGGCCTGAGAGAGGCTACTGTGGAGTGCACCAGGACTCTGAGCAAGAAGTCCAGGGCCACAGTGCTGTGCTGGATGACCAGGAGAGTGTTGGAGGTGGTGAGAGCCAAGAGAGCTGCATTTAGGTGAATGAAGAGAACTGGGAGGGGGGAGGACAAGGAGTTGTATGCAAAGAGGGCCAGAGAAGTAATTAAGTTAGTAGGGGAGGCCAAGGCCATCAAGGAGCTGAGGCTGGCTCAAGGCATAAGGGAAGGGGAGAAGGAATTCTTTATGTACATGAGGGAAAAAAGAAACTGTAAAGATCGGATAGTTAAGATTAGGAAGGGCAGGGCGTGGGTAGAGAAGGAGGGAGAACAGGCAGAGTTACTGAAAGAATACTTCTGCTCTGTTTTCATGAGGAAGATAGGAGAACCACTGCCTCTGTGAACTGGAGGGAAGGGAATGAGGAGGGAGGAGGTGACTGATAAAGTGATTCAAGAAAGCTGGGTACTGGAAGGTCTGAAGGCACTTAGGGTGGATAAGGCACCAGATCCTGAAGGCATTCATCCTAGAGTGTTGAGAGAGATGGCAGAGATGTTGGCCAGACTGCTGACTGACATGTTCAACACCTCCCTGGATGCAGGATGAGTACTGCAGGACTGGAGGCTGGCTCATGTGGTGCCTATTCACAAGAGCTGCCCAAAGGATGAGCCAGGCAACTACAGACCTGTCAGTGTCACTTCCATAGTGGGTAAGCCAATGGAATCAGTCTTGAAAGAGAGACTGATAATCTTCCTGGAGGTCAGTGATCTCCAGGATGGGTGGCAGCACTGGTTCATCTCAGGGAGATCATGCCAGACCAACCTGATAGAATACTACAACTGGGTGACAAGGGAACTGGACAAGAGCCTTGCAGTGGATGTCCTATATTTAGATTTCAGCAAGGCCTTTGCCTTGGTCCCTCATGGGTGACTGGGGGCAAAACTGGAACATGTGGGGGTGGGGGAAAAGATGGCTGGCTGGATCAGGAATTGGCTTGGGGATAGACTGCAATGGGTGGTGGTTGGGGGAGAACTCTCATCTCCCAAGCCAGTGACCAGTGGTGTGCCGCAGGGCTCTGTACTGGGGCTGGTGTTGTTTGGACTGTTTATATCGGATATAGTGCATGGGGTGGAGAGCGGGATCAGTTTGTTTACAGACAACACCAAGATGGGAGCTGTAGTGGATGACATAGAGGGGTGGAAGAGGCTACAGGGTGACCTCATGCAGCTTGAGAAGTGATCAGTGAGGTGGCAACTAGAATTTAACACAAAGAAATGCAAAATTATTCACTTCATGGTGAGAAAACAGAGGAGGGAGTATTGGTTGGGTGGGGTGCGGTTAGGGGTCACTGAGGAGGAGAAGGACCTGGGTGTCATAGTAACAGGGAGCATGAATAACTCTGCTCAATACAAGAGGGCAGTGGCTAAGGCCAATAGGATGATGGGGTGCAACATGCGGGGATTCTTATCCAGGCACAAGGAGGTGATCCTGGCCCTGTACAGGTCCTTGGTCAGACCACAGTTGGAATACTGTGTGCAATATTGGCGTCTTACCCAAGAAAGGCTATTAAGCTTCTCAAGGCAGTGCAATGCAGGGGAACAAAAATGATACAGGGGATGTAGAGCACAACCTGCGAGGAAAGGCTGAGTCAATTGAGTTTGTTCACCCTGGAGGAGAGAAGGGATAGGGGGGACATGATTGGGACTTTTAAATACTTGAGGGGATCAACAAATCTGGTGCAAAAGGGCTATTTAAGCAAAGGAAGGGAAGGGACATGAGGAGTATGGGCTGAGACTGGAAGGGGGCTCGTTCAAGAGGGAGATGAGAAGGCATTATTTCATGGAGAGGGCTGTGTCAAAATTATATGCTCTGCCAGAGGGGGTGGTGGCATGCAGGACTGTGAGGAGTTTCAGAAGGACATGGGATGGGGCACATAAGGGGGGCTGGGTAAAGGGCACTGAGGAGTTCCAGGAGGTGAGGGTGGTGGGGAAGCCACAGTACAGGGGTGCTAGCTGCACGTACAAGCAGACTTGATAGACCATAAGGCCTGTTTCTGCTTACAAGTTTTGCATGTTCATATGTTCTAGTGGGACTTAGACTTTTCCTGCTGCACAGAATTGCTATGCTCTTTCTGACCTTATAGAATCACCATCACATGGGTTTGAAAAATGATCCCAGAACCAGGGTGCCAAAAATTGTTTCCAAGCATAACATTCTGAGCCCTGTTCTGTGCACTGCTGCAAAAACATAAAAAACTACTGCAGAATCCAGAGAGTTTGATGACTTATGTGAAGATGCATTACTCTGCATTGCCATAGATAGCCAAAAGTATGAAAATTGTGGCTTTAACACTTACAGATTTTTTTTACCTTCTTGTTCCAGCAGTACATTGAAAACAATGTTTTTTGTGAGCTACACATGGGCACATACTGTGCACAGCATATAGGTACCAGATTCTGAACCTAGCATACTATGGGAAGATTGCTATTGGTAGCCTGGGTGGACCATCAGTCTTTTTCTGCCATCATTGTCTGTGTTTCTCTTCTATCTAGCTGGACAGAAAGTTCACCTGATCTTGTTAGCTTGTGAGAATAGCTATCATCATGTGACTCTGTTAGGCAAGGTAATTTTATTTGTACGGCACCCGATTCCCCCAAGGCTCTGGCCACTTAAAAACATAAAAACAAGTAAAATCACAGCAAAGTGCAAATAATAAAAACTCATACAAATCTATAAAAACCAAAAAACGTAGTTTTATAACTATTTAAAATGAGTAACACTTAAAAGACCAGGATAACTGATATAACTAATTGCCTTTGGGGGAAGCCAAATGAAATAAATGAACCTTTAGGCTCTTTTTGAAAGGCTGTACAGTCAGGGCCTCCCTTATAAATGCTGGAAATGAGTTCCACAGGGACGGATCAGTGACACTAAATGCATGGTTGCCAGATGTTTTCAGTCTGACCCTGGGAACAACAAGGAGGCCTCTAGTTGAGGAGCAGAGGGAATGGACTGAGCTAGTGAGAGTAGCCATTACAATGTGCGTCATCCTTCCCAGATTATAACTTATATTTCAGGAATAAAATTTATATGAGGCATCATCTAGAAAGGTGGTGGCTTCCTGCTAATGCTTCTGTCACAGGTCTTTTCAGTCCTTAGTCTTCAGCCTTTTGTAACCCAAATTCAGTTATTCCAAAAATACTTACCAGCAGTTAAATGTCTTCTGATGCCGGCAGCATTTTACTTTTGTGTCAGTAGTATCAGCTTAGCTGTATATGAGTGTGTGGTGTTTGATTCTGGCCTAGTGCTCAGCTCTTTATCCCAGCAGAATGGTGCTGGAGGTTCCAGATGTGGGAATTACTGACCTACAGCAAATCAGACACATATTTTTGATGTTTGTTATTGGCAGAGGTGGCTGTCCTTAAAACCTCATCAAAGCAAGCAGTGAACATGACTGATATGTAGCAGAGATTGACTGGTGTAGAGACTCATGTCCATGGCCAAAGATGCAGCGGACTCACTGGAGGCTAAGCAGAAAACCAAGATGCCTCTTCAAAATGCTCGGTTGAGGACCTTGGAAACCACAGTCGTTATAATCTCAGTTTTTTGGGGTTTCTGGAGGCAGTGGTGAACTGGGACTCTGTAGCTTTCCTTAAACTTGTCCTCCCAAAACAACAATGGCTACCTGTGCTAGAAATAGTGAGGACATACCAGTCCTTAGTATTCCCACCCAAAGCCTGGTGAGAAGCCATGGGCCATAGTGGACACATTTTCTCCACATCCTGACTAAAGAGTGGATTTTGCAGCTTGTCTAGGATTAGGGGGCCCTGTCCTGGCATGGTGATCTCATCTTCATTTTCCAGAAGTGCTCAACTGATGTGGTCCATTGGCTGCGGGAATATGCTAAAATCTGTCACAAGCTATTTACCCTGGGAGTGCATTACTCAGTGAGGTTCCTGGCCACATGTCCTAGTGCACAGAATGGTGTAGGTCATGATTTTCCCTGAAGAGTGACAGTCACAATCATTATTCCCAAGTTATGACTGGGTCCAGCTACTTGATCCACAGACCAGTCTCCTCGTGACTGTGAAGCACAATGGATACTACAGCAGTTTCAGTTTGCCTGGCTACATTACTCCTGTATACTGGGACTCGGGCCCAGAATCCATGGGCTCCCACTGCAGAACCATGGAGGCAGATGCAGGTGACATCTTGAAGAGTGAAGTAGAATGCCCTCTCAATCACCATAACAGCAGAGGCACAGTTGCATCTGCAGCTGGGAATTAATGGCTTTTACAGAAACCTGCATCAATGTCTTTCAGAGGAACCTGTATGTACCACTTGGGTCACCTTTTCTGCAGAATCATACATCTCCTGTGGAACTGGCCATCATATCACAGCCACAAGAGCTACCTTCTACTAGCACCCTCTGGCTAAGCCAGTACTCCTTTACCCCAGAGAGCTCAACTGGGATGGAAGATCCTTCTGATTGTTGAGCACAAAACCCCATGGATCAACCCAAACTACAGATATAAGTGTGGAAACACTACTTTTTTCCAATGGATTGCGCTCTTGGGTAGCAGCATTTCAGAATTTTCAATGTGGTTTCCTTTTTTCTGTTTGATCCTTTTTTATATGCATTTAAAAATGACTGATTTCCAGGTGTGATTTCTCTGGATTTGAACTGAGTGAATAAACATTAATCACAGATCTTGTCAACAGACTGTGTGCCCCATCAGCAAGTCTATCCATTGCATCACCTCCTATTTGCAGTAGTGGCCATTTGGCATTTTTAACAGTTGCAAGTTAAAGTTTTACCTGTTCTTCAAGTTCAATATTTCAGGATTTCTTTTCTTTTTTTTTTTCTCTCTTAATTACTTAACTGCGGGATATTGATCACACTGTGTTTAGCAAGAACTGGGGAAGGTGATTCAGAATCACTATTGCCGTGCCGTGGAGATTTTGAAGCTAGTGCTTTCATCGTGATGCAGTTGTGGCCAGCCTGTGACATTTGAGATTTGTGTCTTAGCACTTTCTCTCCCACATGGAACTGAGCATGTTACTTATGACTCTGCCTACTTTGCTGACTATTTTAAATGGAGCTAAGGTTTGTTTTTATTTTGTTACCCCCCCCCTCCAATGAGTGGGGCTATAGGCAGGATACTATTACTTGGTTGGCTGCCTGTGCTGTATGGTCTCTGCCAGGAACCTGAAAATTGGGGTCAACTAGATCAAGACTAGTATCTCCTTGGTCTGACAGAATGCTAACACACAAGAGGTAGCACTCTAGCACAGATAACATAAAGGTAAAAGATGGTGTACTGCTAAATCCAATTACTTCATTGAAAATACGTGGATAAAAACACAGATATTGCACAAAGAAACTTATCGTAGAACACCAAATTCAGTATAAAGGGGATCATCAGGTATTATACCAGCACTTCAGTCTGAACTGGAGCTGTGTAAATAGGATGAAGTGCACACATAAAACACAGGAAACAAAAGGCCGTAATAAAAGATTCATTGCGTCAAAATCACAGCAAAATGCAGTCTTCAGCATCAGTGAGTAGAGAATCTGCAAGGTGCTCCAGTGCTTCGACCAATTCATACTTCATCAGAGGTCTGAATTGTCCAAGCGCTGAACTCATTGAACCACCAGGACTCCTTGCAGGTTCTCTACTCACTAGTGTTGGAGACTGTATTTGCTGTTATTTTGATGCAATAAACCTTTAGGTTTGCCTGTTTGTTTCCTGAACTTTATTTGTGCACCTCAGCTTGTTTGCCTAGTTGTTCTTGGGGTTGCTCACCCCAAGGCTGCACCAAAGTCACTTTCACTGCTGAAGCCTGGGTCTTTTCCTGGTCTGTTCTGCACTAGATCTACCCCTGTGGTATTATGTTTGGCAATTTTCAGAACCCTGAATTGTCACCCTACTATATCCTCTTCAGTTGCAGGGTGGGATAGGTTACAAAACTTAGTTAATATGGATCTAATCCTCTGTAGCTTGGACCCCTCTTTGGAATAACCCCAGATGCAAAATTGGTATCATACCAGTGACTTTGAACTCATGGGTAGTCAGGGTAGAAAATGGAAATTTGGAAAATTAGAGAATTTACTAGACGTGGGTGCACAGTATCTAGATTCCTTTACCATCTTAAAAATCAAACTTGGTGCCAGCCAGAGGAAGTTCTGGAGATATCTACAGCATGTTAGCCTGTCCTATATTATTAGCCTAACACTTAGATCCAAGGGAAGAACCTTCTCCTTATTCAAAAGTGCACCACTATGCCAAAAGGTGGGGTGGGGGTGGGGCAAATCTACCATTCTGTCTGGGACTCTTTCACATACGTACTCTTTCTGTGCAGACTGCATGGGAGTAGGGACTTTTGTGGACACCTAACCAAGGAGAAATGGATATCCTGTTGGCATCCAGGTGGCATCCAGAAGACCAGACCTGGGTTTGAATCCCACAACTTCCACTTGCATACTGTGTGACCCTGAGCAAGTCACTTAACCTCCTTGTGCTCCCAGGTCGCTCCTGTAAAAAAGCTTTCAGCTTAGTGTGCTATACCTGGTTAAACAACTAAAATAAAAAAAAAAAAAAAAAAGAATACTGCAAGACTCATTTGCAGAGACAGCCATAGCAGGCTGATTCAGAATAACATTTTAAAGAGCTGGTATACAACCAGCAGGTGCTCCACTCTCTCAGATTAGTTGCTTCAGATTCCTACTGGCCATGTGGCTCCCATGGGTTCCCTTTCTCATGTGACTCTAGGTGTCTAAGCCATGCCGCTTTATACAGCTATTTTGAAGTGCTTACTGAGCATGCTCAGAACCCAAAATTTTAAAATGTAATAATTTTGGAATGGATAAATATTTTTTCACCAAACCAGTGAAAGGAACCTGTGTGGGCCAAGTCCATTCTACCCTGAAAATTTCAGACCAAAATTCCAAACTGTCTGGGCGCAAAAAAAAACCCTGTGTTTTTTAATCATTTTTTCACTATCCACAACTTGGAATCCGCATATCCGACCAGAACAAATCTTGGCATATCTAGAGATCTACCCATGAGACTGTGCATAAAAACTTTCATGGAAATCCATTGAATAGTTGCAAAGATATTAAAGTGCAAAATGCAATGCTCACTACTGCCATCTGTAGGGCAGTAGCTAAATTACACATGAGTTATGTTATAAATATACATATAGCCTCACTCACCTGAACAGGTGCCAGGGTAAACATCCACTCTCACTGAAGACACAACCTGCTGTTGGAACCACCGACTGCTGTATGAGAAACTAAGGTAAGTGCACTTCAATGTATTTCAGTGGGGTTTTCAACTCTGATGCATAACGTTGTCTGTTTTGCATATTTTGGCTGCAAATTTTCAACATGGCCTTTTTAGGATCCCACCTCATGAACAATGTCAATGGAATTAATGGAATCAGTGGTCAAGAAGGTGGGGACTGAGGTTTAATCCAGGGACGTGTAGGGTGCTGCATCTGGGGGTCAGAAACCCAGGTCATGTATACACCCTGGGAGGGGTCTCACTGCAAGCCACAATGAGTGAAGGGGACCTGGGGGTGGTGGTAGACACCAAAATGAATAACACTGAAAACTGCAGAAGATCTGTGGCAAAGGCAAAACAGGATTCTGGGCTACATAGCCCAGGGAATTACATCCAGGAGGAGGGAAGTGACCCTCCCTATTGTATAATGCCTTGGTCAGGCCATATCTTGAGTACTGTGTGCAGTTCTGGAGACCTCATCTTAAGAAGCACATAGCATTGCTGGAGCGGGTGCAGAGGAGGGCAACCAGGATGATTCGGGGCATGAGTGAAAGGACCTATGAGAAAAGGCTGGAAGTCCTTGGGCTGTACTCACTGGAGGAGAGGTGAAACGGGACATGATAGAGGTCTTCAAATATGTGAAAGGGATTAACGGGGGCAGAACAAAAGAAATGTTCAGGCTAAAGAAAGGGGGCACAACCAGGGGGCATGAGTGGAAGATGGAGGGGGAAACTACCGGGGAGAATATAGAAGGCATTACTTCACTAAGAGGGTGGTGGGGCCATGGAATGTACTTCCCGGCAGTCTAGTGGAGGAGGGCATAGTGGAGGGTTTTAAGAGGGGGGTGGGACTGGTGCATGGGTATATTGAAACCAAAGACGACCCTCTCAGGGGCTGGGGGGTGGAGGAGCGAGCACCCAATAGGGGCTGGCTACCGAGCAGACACAAAAGACTGTTAGGCCTATTCTGCTGGCATTTAGTATGTTAGTATGTTAATTACTCAAATCTGGATGAAAAGGTGGTTTTGTGGTCACTTGGCAAAAGCACCATTTGGGTGGGATTTGAAAATTTTTACCACCCTTGTTTGTGAGGAGGGGTCATAAGAAGGGCATGTTTAAAATTTGGGGTAAAGATTCCAAACTTATGTGCATCGATTAAAATTTTACAGTGCTTGCTTTTAATTATGGTAATTTTAAGTATGTTAACCTCTTATTTTCAGTATAACCATATGTTTACACCACCTCATGAACATCACAGCTGTCACTTTTCAAATCCTGGCCAAACTGTGTTTTCATACCTGTGGCATAGAATGATATTGCTGTGGTGCCGAATCAAGTTTTAGTTGTGATTTAGAAATTTTCAGTACCAGGTTCATGAAGTGGGGTAATAAGAAGGCTAAGGTGACCCCATAAGCAAATAATAATACGATTATACTGTCTCAAACTCACTCAGCAGGTCAGGCCCTCTGCTTTCACAGTGCCAACCTCAGAGCACAAGAGTGTGAACAGGTAACATACAGGGTAACCCTCCTGTCTGCTTGTGGGTCCGAATCACCTTTAGTCTCGAGTTCTGGGAGGATTCAAACTGTGAACCTTATGCTAGCGTGCCCAATGTACAGGCGCAGATTCGTACCCTCTTCAGGGATTGCAGTACAATCTTAAGCCAGGGGCACCCAGCCAGGCTTCCAAATTGAGCCCTTAAGGTTCTATAAAAGACCTTAGGTGTATGTATGTGTGTGTGTGTGTGTGTGTGTGTGTGTGTGTGTATATATATATATATAATTTCCGTGTATATGTGTGTGTGTATGTATATATATATGTGTGTGTGTGTGTGTGTGTGTGTGTGTGTGTGTGTGTGTGTGTGTGTGTGTGTGTGTATATATGTATATATGTAAATATATAAATATATATATTTTTTTTTTAGTTTTTGTTGACCGGGTAAGTGCACTAGACAAATCCTGCCTATTTTCAGGCACGACCCGGGGGGGAGGCGGATACAGATGTATGCCAACTGACCTTGAACCAGATTAAGCTGTTGGTGGTATTTTTTACAGTTTAGTAACACCATCAAGCTTTTGAATAGTTTTGTCAGTCTTAACACTCTATACGTCACATGCAAAAAAAAAAAAAAAAAACTTGGAAGACCCAGGCAGTATCTTTCAAATATAGATTTTACTAAAATGGATAAAAATAAACAATTTAAACACAGAACACTATATCACAAAGCATACAATCACTTACAAGAAAACAAAGAAAACTACAGACAAACTCCTACCAACATACAGTTAGATACTTTTCTATCTAATGTATTACCTCTAAGTGCTTATCGGAGAGCTATGTTTCTCTCTCCCAAGATGGAATATATCTCAACAGCTCAGACACAGTATCTTTTAAACTGTCTCTCTCCACACCCCTTCTACAAGTCATCTAGCTCCTCCTTTTTGAATATTAAAAAAATTACAAACAGGATGTCAGGCGGTATATTAAATAAGGTGACATCAGTACAAACTCAGTTTCCAAAGATGACTGCTTAAACATTTTCTCTGATCTTAAGCAGTTTCTGTTTTCCCAAGGAACATCAAAGGTTTTTATAGCTTTTAGCACCATGGTGGTATAACACGTTCTTCCTATAGGTATCATAAAACTTTACGAGTCCTATATCCTGGCAGCTGGGTCAGTTCTAATTAAGACAGAAAAATAGGAGACCCTTACTTAGGTCTCTCTGGTCTTTTAATTACCTCCTGGTTTCAGGTTAATATATCCTGTAGCTTCTCTGAAACCTGGGAGAGGGGGCACCCATGGAAGCACTGTGACAATCACACACTATTTTTATATTACAAATATCATCCAACAATCATAACCAGCTGGTCAAGCGTCACAATCCTCCCTACCTAGACTGAATTTAGGGGCTTCATCCCCTGCATGGGATGAGCTTCCACAAGTCAGTTCACGCCTCATGTAGACACTATAAGCCATCTGTGTTCTGATTGGTTTCTCCAGCCCTATGTAAGATCGTCATGTCATACCCTTGCAAGGCAAGACTCCATCTTAATAGTCTACCATTAGTTTTTCCCATTTGGGTTAGCCAAACCAGGGGGTTGTGGTCAGTATGTACCTCAAAATGCTGTCCATATAAGTATGGCTCTAACTGCTTTAGGGCCCACACTATGGCAAGACACTCTTTTTCCGCAGTAGAATAAGCCTGCTCCCTGGGAAGTAACTTTTTTACTCAGGTACACTACAGGGTGATCTTTCCCTTGGTTGGATGTCTGACTCAGTACTGCCCCAATACCCACATCTGAGGCATCAGTCTGGACTATAAAGGGTCTGCTATAGTCAGGACTTGCCAATACAGGAGGACTGCACAGTGCCTCCTTCAGTCTGGTAAAGGCTTTTTCACTGGCTGGTTCCCAGGTAATTTTCTTAGGCATCTTTTTCTTTGTCAGGTCAGATAGGGGAGCAGCCAGAGCACTGTAATTGGGTACAAATTTCATATAGTACCTTGCTATCCCTAGAAAACTCCTGACCTGCTTCTGCATTTCTGGTCTGGGACATACCTTGATCACTTCTATTTTTATTTGGTTAGGACGGAGCTGTCCCCAGCCTACAACATGCCCAAGGTATGCCACTTCAGCCATGGCCACCTGGCACTTCTCAGCATTGACAGTGAGCCCGACTCTGTGTATCCTGCACATCACTTCCCTAAGGTGGGACAGGTGTTCCTCCCAGCTGGCACTAAAGATGGCAATGTCATCCAGGTACTCCACAGCGTACTTCTCAGCACCATTTAACACCTGGGACACCAACCTTTGGAAAGTGGCCAGAGTGTTCTTCATTCTGAAAGGCATTACTTTAAATTCAAATAAGCCTAGCAGAATGATGAATGTGACCATTCCCTAGTTCTGTCAGTTATCTCTACCTGCCAATACCCCTTTGTCAGGTCAATAGTTGTAAGGTAGGTCGCCCCTCCCATCTTGTCCAGGACGTCATCCGTCTGAGGCATCGGGGTGGTGTCTGACTTCATGACTGCATTCAGTCCACAATAGTCCACACAGTAATGAGTAGAGCCATCTGGCTTGGGCACAAGGACTATGGGTGAGGCCTAGGGGCTGTGGGATCTCTAGATTACACCTAAATCCAACATTTCCTCCACCTCCCTCTTAATGTGCTTTTGGACAGCCTCTGACACCCGATATGCTGTCCATTATATGGGTGCCTGCGTCCCTGTCTCTACATCATGTGTCACTAAGGGGGTTAGTCCAGGCTTGGTGCTAAACAGGGGGGCAAAGTCTGCTAAAATCTCCCTCACTTCCTGGATCTTTTCTGGGGCCAGCTGGGGAGACAATTTAACTGCCTCCACAGAGGACTCCCTCTTGCTTTCTTCCAGCAAGTTCAGAAGGGGGTCTCCTTTGTCCATCCCCTCCCCAGGACTACATTCTACAAACACAGTGTCAGCCCTATTAGCATATGGCTTCATCGTGTTGACATGGTACCTCCTTTCTATATATGTTCTGTCAGGTGACTCTATGATATCGTTCACGTCATTTACCTTCCTAACTACTTTGTATGGTCCTGCCCACTCAGCCTGCAGCTTGTCTTTCTGGACTGGAATAAGGACCATGACTTCCTGACCCACTGTGTAAGAGCAAGCTCTGGCTCTGCGGTCGTACCACACTTTTTGTTTCTGTTGGGCAGCTGCCAGGTTGCTCTGGGCTGTCTCCATAAGCTCCTTCAGCCTTTCCCTAAACCTAAGGATGTAATCCACTATGGGAGTTTTCTGGGCCTTACCATGGCATGCTTGCCTTCTTAGTCCTCCCAGATCAGTCTAGGGGCCCATGAACCCAGCGTCCATATAAGAGCTTGAAGGGGGAAAGTCCTGTCGACTCTTGGGGCACCTCCCTGTATGCAAACAGGTGGAGAAGGCATTTCTCCCAGTCCCTCCCATGCTGTTCAGCAAATGTTTTCAGAATTGACTTCAGGGTACCGTTAAATCTTTCCACAAGCCCATTGGCTTGTGGGTGATAAGGTGTCGTGCACCTCTGTACCACCCCACATTTCTCCCACAAACATTTTGTCAGGTCCGACATGAAGCAACCCCCTTGATCAGTGATAACCTCCTGCAGAATCCCGAGATGGGAGAAAATCCCAAGTAAGGCATCTGTCATGTTTTCTGTCTTTAGTGAGGATAGGGTGACTGCCTTAGGGTACCGGGTGGCATAATCCACCACAGTCAGGATGAACCTCTTCCCGGAGGATCTAGGGGTATTTAAAGGCCCCACAATATCCATTCTCACCCTCTGGAATGGCTCCTCCACTATGGACAATGGAATTAGGGTGGCTTGGGTTTTATTACCTGCCTTCCCTATTTCTTGACACCAATGACAAGACCTGCAATACTCCTTCACCTGCTGGGTGAAGTTGGTCCAATAGAAATACTGGGCCAACTGCTGCATAGTGCATGCTTTTCCCAGATGACCAGACAAGGGAATATCATGTGCAATCTTGAGCAACTGCTTACGATACCCCTGGGGAAGGACAAGTTGTCTGCCTATCACCCCTTCCTCTGTCTTCACAGCCTGAGTATACAACAGCCCATTTTCCCAAAAAACTTTATGTTTACCATCAACTCCCTATGCTCCATCAGAGTCTGCCCAAGCTCTCAGCTTCTTTAGACTATGGTCACTTTTCTGAGCAGCTGCAAACTCCTTACACATTCCCAAGGCATGGGACTGGTCCCCTTCAGTCTCTAAACTAGGGTCCCTAGCACTAGTGTCAGGGCAATCAGGATCATTGTCATCCCTAACCCTCTGACAATGGGTCACCCCTCCTTCTTCAGAGTAACCATAGCTGTGTGGTTAACTGCTACTGGGGAAATTTCTACCCCTTTTTATTTGTCTCCCTATCAGGAGACACAGGCTGGGGAACCAGCCTAGGTTGGTTTCCACAATGGCTTCCATGGGGTCCAGGGAACTACAATTTTCCCTTGCCACTTGGCTATGAGTAGCTGTACACACCATACCCTGTTTGAGATTGTTGCCAAGGATGATGTCAACTGTTAAAGTTTCAGCTACAGCCACCTGTTGCACAGTTCCCCCTGTTTCACCCAGTCTAGAAGAACACTAGTGAGTGGCAATGTGGTCTCTTCACCAGTGAACCCTTGCACAGTTACAAATTCATTGGGTATAAGCTGACCAGGCTCTATGAGATCCCCTTTTACTAGTGTCAGGGATGCCCCTGTGTCCCTTAACCCTTGTGTCTGTACCCCATTCACCGTGACTGGGTGCATGTGTTCCCTCATGTTCACAGGCATGCTTCCAGGGACACACAAACAACCCACATCTTTCCTAGCCCCATTCTGCATATTGCTCACCCTTCTGGGACACTGTCTGGCAATATGCCCAGTTTCTTTACAGACCCAACTTTCATTTCTTTTCTTAGAGAAATCTTTTCTCTGAAACCTGGGGCTAACTGGTTTTGGTGGAGCCAGTGAGGGTTTTAACTGCTCTGAATGTGTGCTTTTCCCTTTCTGTGCTACCACGCCCACCCCATTCACTCTCAGAGCAGGTCTACTCTTGGCATAGAGGTCAGAGTGTTCAGTAGCCTATTGCACTGTTTTGGGGTCTTGGTCCTCCAGCCAGGTTTTCAGCTCTGCTGGGAATGCCCAAAAAACTGTTCTAACAAAATAGCATTTTCAATTTTATCTACAGAGTTTTCTTCAGTTCCTTCCCACCAATGTTTTAAAAACTGATGTTGTGTCATGGCTAGCTCCTCATAGCTCATATCAAGGCTTCTTCTGAGCTTATGGAATTTAGCTCTGTATGCTTCTGCAGTTAAATCAAACTTTTTTAAAATTGCAGCTTTAAGTTTGCTGTAATCATTACTGTTCTCATTGTCCATTTGACCCAATGCATCCCGAGCTTTCCTGGTAAGTAGCGAGGATAGCTGAAAGCTCCAGGACCCTCTAGGAATTTTAGCCTGAATACAAACTTTTTCAAAGGAATTTTAAAAGGTATCCATATCCCCCTCTTTAAATTCAGCTATCAATTTGGAATTCAATTTGTAACCCAGTCCTGTAGTTCCAGTTAAACCAAAGCCACTTAACCTGCTCTGGTGTGGGTGGTTGGAGTCATAGCTTCTCTGGTTCATGTTGCCGCTGGTGCTCATGCTCCTCATGGTCCACTTCTCACCTTTCTTGCTCCCTTTTCTCCTCTGCAGCTCGCTGCTCTTGCTTCTCTTCTCTCTGGAACTCCAGCTACATTCTGCACAACTCAGTCTGCAGCCTGATTGTGTCTGACTCCAGAATGCTGGTGACCTTACCCTGCTGCTGTGGCCCTTCACTTGCACTGGCCCTGCTGTCCTCCCCACTGGATCTGGACACTGCACTGGCCACTAGCCCCTCCATGCCCAAGGTTTGGTCTTTTTTCAGTCACAGTCTGTGACTCGATGCTCTGAGCATCTGCTGCCATCAGGGCATTCACAAGGTTCTGCTTGGTGGCTCTCACCAAGTGCAGGACTCCTCTGTCCTGGCACAACTGCTTCAAGTAGTCTGCAGTGTACCCACTGTAGTTGGAAGCCATCTTTCTTCCTAACTACTGCTACTCTAACTTGCGCTTTAGAAAAAAAAATCAAATGGGTAGGAACTTGACTGTAAGTAAAATGATATAGTTCTATTTCTTTTTTAAAAAATAAATCACTGCCTTATTTTGCAAGTAAGCTGTACAGTATTAAGCTAACACACTGAACAGTTAAAGCTTGTGTTACCAAATTTATTTATTTATTGATGAATATCGGAGACATACCTTTGAGTAAAAGACTCCTTTACAAATGTTCCATGTCAGTTGAGTAAAGAAGCAAAACAACAAATAGTTCAACATATACAAAGGCAACAGTGCATGCAGAGGTAACGAAAGTAGCAAGTACTTCAATCAGTACAGTATCAGACATGGTTACAGGTGGTTGAAACATTGCAGCTAGTAATACAGTGGTACTTAGAGTTACCGGAACAGAGTAGGCGCTAACAAGAACTTGCACTACAGGATGGTGGCGTAGCCATGCCCTAGTGGTTATTTGCAATTTCAGGCAGAACCATAGCAGTCCATTGTCATATATATGCACGCTCTAGGGCGGCAATACCAGGGAGGTAAATATTCTGATGAGATACAGGAGTACCTGAGAAAATCGGGGACAGTCACAGACTGAATCTTGGTTGATTAGGTCTCAGAGGTGGGATTTGAACAGGCTAAGTTTAGGCTCTGTGAGGAGGGAATTCGGGAGGGAGTTCAACTAGCCAGGAGCCAGGTACTTAAATGTTCTTTGACCCAAGGAGGTTTTGCAGTGGGGTACCCCGAAGTGGGTCATTGCAGTTTGCCATGTGTGGCGGGTAGACAGGGGTGCTTAGAGTAGAGGGGTGAGAGCAGGAAGGAGTAGTTCAGCAGATTTTTTTTTTTTTTTTAGCGAAGAGGCAGGTCTGATATTTTAGCCTCCCATCAAAGTTTAGCCAGTTGTTACAGGTGTAAAGAGTGCAGGTATGCATGAGCCTATTGCATTCAGTGGCTAGTCTACCAGTCTTATTTAGGGTTATCCTAATTTTGTTGAGGTGCGTGTTGTCAGCTGCTCCATATACTATGATACCATAGTCTATAAGGGATAGTATAGAAGCCAATACAACTAAATGTAGGGCTTAAGGGGGGGGCAGTGTTTGTACCGGTGTAGCAGACCAATACGAACATTGACAGCGGAGCACAGATTTCGGATATGATCATGGTAAGTGAGCCTTGAGTCCAGGGTGATACCCTAGGTATTTGAATGAGGTGACCTGCTCAAGGGGGTTGTTTTTGTGAGTTTAGAATGAGCAGGGGTAGCCTATGATTTTTGTTTTGGGTATGTGAAAATGCCATAGATTTTGTTTTTTTTTTGTAGTTCAGAACAAATCTGTGCCAAACAAACCAGGATTCAGCATCTGAGAAAGATTTCTGGAGGGCATTTCAGACAGTGGTGTGGTCCATGTGAAAGCTGTAGAGGACAGTGTTGTCTGCATATAGAAGTAGCTTCCAAGAACATTTCTTGGGAAGGGAGTTGAGAAAAAGGGAAAATAGTAGGGGCCCAGGATGGAGCCCTGAGGGACCACCCGAGCTGGCTTGTAATGGTGTAGATCATGTTTGGGCAATTCTAACTGTCTGGGTTCTCTTGGATAGATAGCTAGCAAACCAGCCAGTGGTCTCATGAGACAGGCCTATCCGTGAGAGGGAGTCCAAGAGAAGTGTGTGGTGCACCATATTAAATGCCTTGGAGAGGTCTGTGAAAACAACGCCTGTAGTGTGGCCTAGGTCAAGTGATGTGTGGAGAGCATTAGTGAACTCCAGTAGGGCTGTGGTAGTGCTGTGGTTATATAGGAAGCCATGCTGCCTGGACATAGGAGGCTATATTTGGACAGGTAGTCAGTAAGCTGGGTGGCTACAATTTTCTCCAGGGCTTTGGAGAGGGGGGACAGGATTGAGATGGGATGGTAGTTCTCCAGGAGTGTGTGGTCTCCACTTTTAAGGATGGGTGTGATGAGGGCAGATTTCCACCTAGAAGGGAACTGGCCCAGCAATAGTGAGCAGTTCAGAAGCATGATGAGTGGGAGGAGGACTTCATTAAAGGTGAGCCTAAGTAGCTTGAGATCGAGTGTGTCGCTACTAAAGCATGATGTTCTGAGTGTTTTGAGAAGAAAAGGGGTGGCTTCACACTGCAAGACCATTTTGAAATGGAACATGGGGGTAGTGTGAGAGACAGAGGGCACAGGTGGGGTTTCGGAGAAGAAATTGGGGGAGGACACTACTGAGGTCGGAGAAGGAGACATTAAATGTGTTAGCAACCACGGCGGGGTCTGTGGTGATAGACCCATTGGCTCAGAGTTGGGATGGGGGTACGGTAGAAGCTTTGCCACTGAGCTCCTTGAGGGAGTCCCAGAACTTGCATCCAGAGCCCCAGGAGGCAGTAAGCGAGGCTTGGTAGAATTCTGCTTTGACCTTCCAGATATTCTAAATGCATTTATTTTGTGTCTCTTGGTAGCGCTGCCTATCAGTGGGCTTCTCAGTTTCCAGGGCACTGTGTCACAGGTTGTCATGGTCCTGCATTTGGTCTAGAAGGGCTTGTGACATCCATGATATATCTACCCCTTTGATGACCTGCTTGTGTAGTGGCACATAGTGATCACAGGCAGAGTTGAAGGTAGTGATGAATTGTTCAAGGGCAGAGTCAGTGCACCCAGCGGTAGAGATAGGGGACCAGTCACTAGTTACGATACATTGCTTAAGGGACCAGAGCTTGCCTGGTTTAAGGCAGCATTGGAGGATAATTTCGGGTTTTTTTTTTTGCAAAACAAGACTAGTGGCAAAGCACTGGGGAGTGATCACTCGGGGCATTCTGTACCACCTGGAATTGAGCAGCTTTGTGGGGTGCATTAGTTAACACCAAATCAACCAAATCTGTCACAAATGCACTCAGCAGGTCAGGCCCTCTGCTCCCACAGTGCCAACCTCAGAGCACAAGAGTGTGAACAGGTAACAGATGGGGTAACCCTCCTGTCTCCTTGTGAGTCTGAATCACCTTTAGTCTCAAGTTCTAGGGGGATTCAAACTATGAACCTTATGCTAGTGTACCCAATGTACAGGCACAGATTTGTACCCTCTTCAGGGATTGTGGTTCAATCTTAAGCCAGGGGCACCCAGCCAGACTTCCAAAATGAACCCTTTAAACTCTATAAAAGACCATAGGTATATTCTTACCTTTTTCCAGTTTAGAAACTCCATCAAGCTTTTGAAAGGTTTTGTTAGTCTTTACCCTCTATATATCACATGCAAAAAAAATAAATAAATAAATAACTTGGAAGACCCAGGCAGTATCTTTCAAATATAGATTTTACTAAAAATGGATAAAAATGTGAAAAATTTAAACAGAGAACACTATATCACAAAGCATACAGTCACTTACAAGAAAACAAAGAAAACTACAGACAAACTCCTTCCAACATACAGTTAGATACTTTTCTATCTAATGTATTACCTCTAAGTGCTTATCAGAGAGTTGTGTGTTTCTCTCTCCCAAGATGGAATGTATCTCAACAGCTCAGGTACAGTATAGTTTAAACTGTCTCTCTCCACACTCCTTCTATGAGTCATCTACCTCCTCCTTTTTTGAATATAAAAAAAAATACAAACAGGATGTCCTATCAGGAGGTATATTAAATAAGGTGACATCAGCAAAAACTCATTTCCCACATATGACTTCTTAATTAAATATTTTCTCTGATCTTGAGCAGTTCCTGTTTTCCCAAGGAACATCAAATGTTTTTATAGCTTTTAGCACCATGGTGGTATGCCATGTTCTTCCTATAGGTATCATAAAACTTTATGAGCCCAATATCCTGGCAGCTGGGTCAATTCTGATTAAGACAGAAAAACAGGAGACCCTTACTTAAGTTTCTCTGGTCTTTTAATTACCTCCTGGTTTCAGGTTAATATATCCTGTAGCTTTTCTGAATCCTGGGGAGGCACCCATGGAAACACTGTGACAATCACACACTACATTTTTATTTTACAAATATCATCCAACAATCATAACCAGCTGGCCAAGTGTCACACATACTACCCAAAAAAGTAAACACATTCATTGCAAACAACTTCATTAATGTCTTTGTTAGGGTTGAATCAACAAAAGTAGGGAAATGCGGTGTTAGGGTTTTGCACCTTAACAACCCACCCTCACCCTGCTGGCTGCAACACATGTGGGGTGCGCCTTGGGTTGTCAAACCTAACACTCACCTCGTTCTTATATACTGTGCCCATCTCAGCTTTATTTACTCATGAAATGGGGTGAGCATTAGGGTTGACATCCCCAAGGCACACCCCATGTGTTGCTGCCTGCAGAGTGGGGGTGGGGTGTTAATGTCAGAAACCCCAATGCCGCATTGCCCTACTTTTGTTACTTCAACCCTAACTAGTGCAATAATAACATTTTTTTGCAATGTAATATCTCTCTCTCTCTTTCTCTAATATATACTATAATGTAATATATGGATTTGCCAAATAATACCATCGAAAATTATTTAAAAAAATCCTCGTAAACCATCTCAGAGAACTCTGCAGACTCAATAATACCACACTTCACTGGCAATAATACTATCGTTGCAAGAAATGATAGTATTATCACCAAAATGCCACAGCGCATGTGCAACTCTGCCCAGCAAGAAATCAGGTTGCCATGGAGCCAAGTCCCTTCCTGCCCATCCAAAGTCACACCGCATTCTAATTCGCCATTGTTCTTCTGTGGTGGCACACTCATTTGAAACATGATGCTCGTTACTTCCTCGCTAGCGAGCCAAATGCGCCTGCTTCGCTTTCTTCGCTTTTGTTTTTCTATAAATGGATTATCTGGTTCATCCTGCATTACCGAAGGATCATAAACGAAAAGGTAGGACTTCACGAAATTCAAACAGACACTGACAGACTGGCGGTTACGAGTGGGGATGTGGGCAAGTGACTCTGTCTCCAGTGTGACGGTCAGCTGACTGCAAGCATGTCTTCAGTACTGCGACTGGCTAAAGAAAGGCAAATCCATATATTACAAAAAATAACAAATAGGCGAGTGTCTATGACTCGGGAATTATACCATCTCGAGGTTCTGGGGTCAAGGGAACCTCTCGAGCTTCGCTCTCGAGGTTCTCTTTATCCCAGAACCTCTCGATGGTATAATTCCCTTGTAATAGACACTCGACTATCTATTATTCTATTTATATTATGTATGACATTGCAAACATTGTTGAAACAATGGACGTGACATCCAAAATATAAAAATACCACATTGCTAGTCACAAGACCTAATCTACAAGATAAAGGGAGAGAGGAACATAATTTGAGTTATGTGAGATCAGTCAGATACATAACAGACTTGGTCAGATAAGATGATGAGCAGTAAAAGGTACAGATCCTTGGGTTCATTGTGCTGTTGCAACAGTTACAGGTTGCTATCAAAAGGAGTTGTTCTTTAAGGATGAAACTGAAGGTGCCTTGTAATAGGCAGTCTTTAATGGTAATTGGAAGAGGGTTGCATTGCAAAGGAGAAAGGTACAAAAATGACCCCTGCCCTGTTCTCATTTTTATGCATGGAACTAAGAAAGGATCATAGGAGACTGACCTCAGATTTTGGAAAAGGATCTGCCTTTTCAAAGTTGATGCCAGACAAGCAGGGGAACTTGTTTTGAATAGTTTGTAAATGAGGCTGTACATTGCATAGCTGCATGAGTCCTACAAGTATGAGTCATTTTAGTATCATGAGTACATTATAGTGGTAATTTCTGTTGTGGGTGTTTAGAGCAAAGCACTAAGTCTGCCATGTTTCCCATCTCCCTTCTGTCCTCCAAGAAAACATGCTGAGACATGTGTCTCTCATACACTTTGCCCAGCTGGCCATGAATTCTCCCTGTCTCTATCTTTGTCCTCTTTGAAGTGCAGGCCCTAGAACTGGAGATAATATTTCACATGAGCTCACCAGTGATCTATACTGAGGCAATATCACCTCCCTTCTCCTGCTAATAATTCTCCTCATGAATCACAGTAATTTTGTTAGCCCTCCCAAATTTATATATTGAATAAGTTTTACAAAGGAAGGCCTAATGTGCTATAAACAGCTCATTTCCAGAAACATCTTGGGGGAAGCATGCCTAGTGACGTACAAGGACACAAAGCAGTTTAACAGCAAGCAAAAAATGTAAAGCAAAAATGAGCAAGAGGACCAGACCACTGGCACAGCAGTAGAACTGCCACTCAAGATACCAGCAACCTCAGTTCAGTAGCAAACTCTGGACATCGGAGAACCAGTGGGGGGGAAGGGGGAGGCTTGAGGGTCCAGAGGACTGCTCTCCTCCTCCAGGGAGGGCTTGCACAGCCCAGTGTTTGCCTAGCCCCTAGCAGTATGATGGGGCAGGCACCCATGACTGCCTGGTTAGGAGGGGTGGGCAGATGTTGATGTGCAGCTCGGGGGGAGTGCACACTGCATGCCAAGGTGTCCATGCATTTATGCCATGCCACTCAGGATGAAAACCCTTGATGGCCCCACAGTCAACTAGCTGGGCTCACCAGTCCAAATACTGGGTCAATTTCCCAATGGGGATTGGGAGACACCATCGACCCTACCAGGGGGGTCAAGCCCTGGGGGTAATGGCTGACATGTAAGTTCAGGTGGACATTGGATTTATGGGGTTGGCCAAAGGGGAAGGGGGAAAAACAGTAAATAAAAATAGAAAAATGAGCAAAAGAGGATTATAGTACAGTGCAACAGAAATAGTGCAACCAGCACAGTAAATACATTTGATAAAAAGTGGTTAGTGTAAAAATTGGAAAAGGCTTGAGAGTGTGGGGGTTTTACTATAGCTCTGCAACAGCGCTCGCACTGACATCCCTCACAGCGACAGACACAATGCCGAGTGTCGATATTGTACCATTGGGGATGTTGGTGCATTTCTACTGGGGGACTGTGCCCCCCAACCCCTCATGTGGGGGGCTCCACTCCCCATACCCTCTAGTCTCTAAATATATAACTCTGAGTCAGAGTTGAATGGGGGGTGCAACACCAGGAAAAGCACCACCAGTGTCTTCCTTGCACCTTCACAGTGACTCGCCTCAGGCAGGCAAAATATGTTGCTGTGCTGGTGTTCACTGTCTGGGTGTTGACCTTGCGGTGGCTACAGATGCAGCAAATTTAAATTCTGCTGGCGAAGTGAACATGAAGTGGGCACTTCGTGTTGCCAATCTGCTCACAGAGTGGGCAATGCAAAGTGCTGACTCCGCCTTATCATTACCACTTTGCGTTAAGGCGGAATGGCAATGCGTAGTAAGGTGAAGTCATTGTTTTTAATAGACTTTGCATTCCTCATTATGAATCTAAGTGATCCACTTGGTGTTTCAGATTTGGTAGCCCCCCAAACATCACATGGCTTGTAGTACTGTAAGTCACATGCTCTTTAACTAAGTAGGAAGAAAGTGAGTCATACAAGCAGACACTTTTACTTTCTCCTGTGCAGATGGGGAGGGAGTAGTGTGTTTTGTGACTGCTGATACTTTGAGATCAGAACGAGGAGGAGATTTAAACTTTGATTTTGACCCATCAGCTTTTTTAAAAGCTACATTTTTTTGTCTTTTTTGTGCTCTTTTTTTACTTAATTTGTTCTTTCTGTAAATTTTATTTTTCTTACCTTTATAAGTAGTTAGTTGTTTGTCTGTGTGACTGTGTCTTTGTGTTGTGTGACAGAGTGAGTAGTAATTGCTCAGACTGAGGGAGCTCAGTAGGAGAGATGGACCAGGCTGAGGGAATGTCTGGGGTGGGGGCAGCTCTGGGAGAGCATGGTAGTGGTAAGCATCGTACTGTGCGCATGTGTGGAGGGCATGGGCACCCATTCCTTTTGGACCACTCGATACTTGTGAGTGCCCCCCCCAGAAGCGGAACAAGCACCGCCTCCTGTCCTGACTTTGAGGCAGTTGAACCACCACCACCACCAAGTTCAGGTTCTCTGGAGCAGGATGTACCTATTCCCCTGGGCCCAGGTGTAGATCCCATCCCTGTTCAGCACTGTGACCAGCTGGCTGCCAGTTCATCTGACCATCCTCTGCCTGTTCCTGGTCCTCCCCGCACCTCCATTGTTTGGCAGTTTTTTTTACTCTGTGGGGAGACAGCAATGTGGTCAAGTGCCGCCTATATGAGGTGGAGGTGCGCCGTGGCCCCCGGGGGACTCACCTGGAGACTGAGGGCCAGTGCACCCATATACTCAATCACCAGCAGCTGGAGTGGCAGGCTGCCACAGAACAGACCATGCCTGCACCTGCTTGCCATTCTGTGGCAGATGGTGCAGCTGTGCATTGCGGGATCCCTAAGAAGAGGAGGGCCACAGAAGCACCTTCTGCTCCATCAGCACCCCACCCCCCACCACCACCACCACCAGCAGGTCAGCCTGTAGAATGTGTGGACCCCAGAGAACTGCATGTAACACAGGCTGACTTGGCAGTTCTCTGGAGTGCTGTTGAGGATAACAACGAGAGGGTGAGTGCTGTGGAGCAGCGGATGGATCACATAGAGGAACATCAGTTGCAAATTATGTCCATGCTGGAACTGCTGCTGGATCACCATGGGATCCGATATAATTTTTTTTCCTCTCACCATGTGCCCCCCCACACCTTCCTTGCTGTGTTATAAAATGTATTACTCCACCATCCCCGACCCTTGTGTGTAATTATGTCCTTTTTTGTTGTCTTCTGTATATGTGACACTTTGTATTCTGAGCAGTGCAAGTATACTGTACTAAACTGCATGTGTGCATTCAGTCTTCTTTCCAGTCTGTGTATGTACTACAGACACTGTCCAACTCCCTGACTTAAAAACAATCATTAAAGAGTACAATGGTGGGATGAAGCATGGAGAGATACTACATAACAGGCTTATAGTACATCCAAATAACTATTAAAAAAAATTAATGTTGTGAATCATGACGTGACTGTGAATCGTGATTTGTGACTGCATTTGTGACCATGATGATGAAGAACGTGATTAGTATCATGAGTGACTCGTGATGATGGTCCTGAATTAAAAATGCATATTAATGAGTACAATGTTCATGCAGAATTAAGCACCACACCTGTCCAGTATTCTGAAGGGAAGTCAAAGAAACAACTGTGACTTAAGTTACAGATGGAGATTGGGCCCTAAAGAGATGCAAATGCATAGACAGATTAAGATTGCACTGTGCACTGAAGAGATGCAGACACAAAGGCACAACACCTAACCAGTGCTCACCATCTGAAATTCAAATCTGGAAATGAATACCTTTGCCGGTTGGGGGGGGAGGGCAGTGTAATGCACTGCTGCAGTAACGGTCACTAGTACTAGTACCAGTAAAGATACCACAAAGAAGAACAAAAATCACACAGCTGCAGTGGATAGCAGCTTCACATTGCTGAAATTATTATGTGGCACAATAAAAGGTGTCTGATTTGATGACACACATCACACACATACTCATAAACACACCAACTAATGCATAGCAAATTGAAAACTTCAGTAATATAACCACATATTTTAAACAAACTAAAATATGCGCTGCTGCACCACAACAATCAGCAAAAAAGGCAAGAAATATTGAAAATATTACTGTGTGTACATTAACACAGTTATACATGAAAATATCACCAAAACAGAAAGCACTGTCTTTTTCTCCAAGTTAATCTCCTACACCACAGATACCCCCTCCCCAAAGCACACTTCCACTGTCTCTCAGTACACAGACTGAATGTTGTACATTAATATTCAAAATCCATACACAAACAATAAACGCTCGATGATATGAGCACAGGAGGGTTTCCTTTAATCGATGAACTAAAGTTTCAGCAAAAAAATGACTCAAAAAGGCTTTTTTAACAGCTTTTATAAGGTTTGAATTGCAGAGAGCTCTCAGAGCAGATTGTCTCCTTCAGCTTCCTACACACACTACCCCAAACTGAGGCTGTGCAGAACAATCTAGAGCCCATGTGACCTGAAATCCCATGAAACACTGCAAAATTTGCCTTTGGAGCTTAAAAACAAGGTGAAGTAAGGCGAAGTACATTGTTTTCAATGTACTTCGCCTTAAGAATTGGTGGAGTAGTGGTTTGGGAAGGTGGAGTAACGTGAAGTCATTGTTTTCAATGGACTTCATGTTACTCATTAATAACGTGAAGTACTCTGCTTCACATTGCGGAGCACTCCGCGAATTCACCTTCACTCCATGAATCACTCCTCACAGTAAATTGGGGCCACTTCACCCATCACTAGCGGCTGCACACTGAGTGGGGGCAGAGTTAGGTGCAGTAGCATTTATCCTGTTGTACTAAACAGTTTGCTTTATGTTATTGCTGATCACTCCTAGGTCCCTCTTCTCTTCTGTTGTCTGTACCAGTGTCCCATCAGTACAGTACCTCGCTCTCAGATTTTCACCTTATGTGCATCACTTTTTACTTTTTAGCCTTGAATTTCAACTGCAAAATACAGGACCACTTCTACAGTCTCCTCACACCTTGTTTCATAATGTCCTTTCTTTATTGTCAACCCTCCTGCAGACTTTGGTATCATTTGCAAACAGACTAATTTTGCCCTAGATATTCTCTCCTATGTTGCAGGTATACTGTACATATTAAACTGAAGTAGTCCCAGTACTTACACCTGTAGTACTCCTCTAATCACTGCCCAGTCCTCAGAGAAATTAACATTTGGATCACCCTCTAGTTTCTGTCTGTCAGGCTCACTGGCTTGTAGTTTACCCAGAGTTTCCCTATCATCCCCATTGTGTAAGGGAACCACATTTGTGACTTTCCAGTCCTCTGGCACTATGCATACTGTGTTTCTACCAATCTTTCAAAGATGACTACCAATGGCTCCACTAGCACCTGCCTAGTTTCCTTCAGCACCCTAGGATGTATTGTTTTTTTGGTTCTCTAGTCCCTTTAGTTCTACCCATTCCCTTTCTTCCTTCCTATTGCTAATCTGTCCCTGTTTATACCCCCTTCAGTTTTCATCTGCTGTTAGGGTGTTGGCCTGCCTCCTCAACTGTTCACACAGAACAAAAGTATTCATTCAGTATCCCTGCCTTCTCTGCATCATCCCCTGTACTCATCCTGTTCTTTCTTATCCTTTCGACATTATCCTTTGTCTTTTTTTTCACTACAGCATCTAAATAAGGTTTTGTCATTCTTCTTGACCCTTTCTGCTACCCTCATTCTGTCTGCAGTACACGTTAAGAACATTTTTATGACCTCTGATCTTTCATTTGCTGGTACTGGTGCTCTTCTGGGCTTAAGTGCAGCCACTGAAGGACTATACTTAGTCCCAGGAGAACAGTGAGACCAGCAAACCTCTGATCTGTGCTTATAGAAGTTGTAATATTTGCTGCAGGCTTTTGAATCTCCCACTGCAGCACTCTGATGTCAGCTGCAAGGGATTCTGGGATTTGTAGTTATAGAAAATGTCAGCTTGCAAGTCTGCAGAATCAGTCTGATGCAGCAATCTACTATACTGCAATAAACTGAAAGTAAAGAAATGTTTTGCACACAAAATGCAGATTGGGACCAGGCCCACACTTGGGTATAGAGTTCTTAGTGCTTCCTGTTCCTCTTTAAGGAGCATATTGAAAGTTTAGTTTAAAAAAGGTGACTTCTTGATTGGGAGCACTTAAACAGAAAGTATTTTATTTAAATCAAAATACAAGGCAACATGTTGTTCAGCAGTTAATTTTGCCCATAATTGATTATGGCAGCATTACTTACAAATACGCTTCCAAAATGTATTTAGAAAAACTCAACAAAATCTGTTGGAAAATTACACAGTTTGTATCGGCATGTCCATTTGACACACACTTGTGTAGCATGTCCACATCCAATGAGGAGAAGGATCTGGGGTGCTGGTGACCGGGGAATTAAACCACTTGTCCCAGTGTAGGAAGGCAGCAGCTAAGGCTAACAGGGTGCTAGGGTGTATAGCAAGGGGGATTATATCCCGATGTAGTGAAGTCCTATTGCCCATGTACAGGTGGAGTACTGTGTACAGTTATGGCACCCGTACTTGAAAAGAGATATAAAACTACTGGAGGCAGTGCAGCAAAGAGCAACAAAGATGATCCAGGGGTTGGGGGATAGAACTTATGAGGAAAGACTAAAAGAGCTCAACATGTATACCCTGGAGGATAGAAGAGAGAGGGGACATGATTTAGACCTTCAAGTACCTGAAGGGGATGAACAAAGTAGGCTTCCAGGGTGGGTTCACTCTCCAGAATGGAAGAAATTCCAGAGGGCACTTCCTGAAGTTAAAGGGGGGACATATTCAGGAAGGAAAGGAGGATGCACTACTTCACTGAAAGAGTGGTAAAAGGGTGGAATGCACTGCCTGAGCAACTCATATCAGTGCAAACTGGGGTGCTTCAAGAAGGGGTGGGACAAGTTCAAGGGGAAAGTACATTCTGTGGGGGGTAGTGGGGAGAGGGAAGAGTTAATGGGAGGGGGCAGTTGCAGTCTAATGGGCTGAAGTGCTGCACACTCAAACAGACTAGATAGACCATACAGCCTGTATCTGCTAGCAATTTTGTATGTTCATATGTTCGTATGCTGGAGAGTTTAAGTTGGCCAAGGCTCGCCAACAGAAGAGAATGGATTTGGTCGACAATTGTGTTTTAAATTGTATAAAAAATACTGCCAGTTCCACTACAAGAAATTAATTACTGCTATTTGTCCAACCTCTCTCCATGCTGTAGATTTAGATCAATTGTTTACCTAATGTTAACTTTTCCCGAGGTCCAAACAGCACATGAGCAAGCAACAGTAGCGTTTAATGCAGCTAGGTCATGTAATTGATTAGACAGGAAAATAAGCACTGATTAGGCAGGAAAATAAGAACTGTTCGCTTTTTTCTCCTGTTTTCAAATATAATCGACCCAATAACAAAATGTAAATGTGTGTTGTTTTAAGGATGTGTATAGTGTCTATATGTTATTTTGTTTATTGTACTATTTTATTTTCATTGCTACAACCAGGTACATAAATAACAGATTGACTTTGTAAACAGGCTTTGCTATTGTCTTAACCTGTATAAAAATAACAGTTTTACTGTCACAAATGCACTCAGCAGGTCAGGCCCTCTGATCCCACAGTGCCAACCTCAGAGCACAAGAGTGTGAGCAGGTAACAGACTGGGTAACCCTCCTGCCTGCTTGTGGGTCTGAATCACCTTTACTGTCAAGTTCTGGGTGGATTCAAGCTGTGAACCTTATGCTAGCATACCCAAATGTAACCAGCTGGCCAAGCATCACATTTACTACTACCACCACCACCTTTAACTAGAATCCTGGTCTTGCTACTGTTTTCTGCATACGGCACCAGCAGAATCTCTAAGAATGCTACCATATCTGCAGTTTCTCTTAGGTTGTTAACTAGTTCTGTGAACCTCTCTTTGATCTTGTTGCAAAATGCAATATTTAATTGCTCCCACTCAAGAAGTCATCTTTTCTTACAGAAATTGTGCCTGGGTCAGTCACAATACCCTCCCCCCCACACACAGACACTGGTCAAACTCTCCAGCAATGGATGTATCTTCACAGATCTCTTCCCATCCATAGTGGTGAAACAACAAAAAAAAAATGCTGAAAACAAACTAAAATGTAGAAACATAGACACTGTCCATTTAAAATATATATATCACCCTGTGGCCTAATGTATCTACCAAGGCTTAGCTATGTAATGCCATTTATTTTTTTTTTTAAATCTCTATTAGCCCTCCTATGTCCTACAGACACCGACCCTTCAGGAGTGCCAAAGTGTCATCCCCTGCCTCATTCACCCTCCCTGATACTTGCCACCTAGTCCCCATGTAACTGTGGCTTCCCCAAAGTAAGTCGGTGGGAGTGGCAGACACCCCGATATTATAAGTGGTGTCGGTTCAGGAGTAGTCATTCAGGTGAGGGCATATCGGGGGCATGCTCTGGGTACTCTGTCTTCCTGGCATCCACAGGTGTTTCCACGCTTTCCTAAGGAGGAGTGGTACAACCTTACACCAAGGCATTGCTGCCGGCATTGCCACTCCCCATCCCCAACATCAACTGTGTGCCTGCCGTGTCCTTGGCTTCTGACAGGGCCAGTCAGACACCGAGTATGGATCCCCCTCCCACCAAGGAGAGGAGAGTGGTCCTCCAGATGCTCAATCCTCTCCTTCCCCTGCCAACCCCTGACTTCCAGGGCTCGCTTCTGAACCCGGTTCGCCGGCGTGTGAAGTGTGGTGTCCAGCACCTCAACCCTTTGTGCCACTGGGCCTGCCCTAATGCCATTTTTTGTTAGGGTCTTAGTGGCCCATCACAGCCCATACCACACTCCTATTTTGCCACTGTCTTAAGCAGCCACATATGCCTATGCCATCCATGCTTGAACCTCCTTATTGATTTTTATAGGCTGTCTCTTGGCAGTCTAGTCCACCCTTTCCATGAAGCAATGATATACAGTATGATGTCCCTCTTAAAAGGGGACAGGAACTTTGTGCTAATTGGCAGCAGTTGACAATGTAGTTAGTAACAGAAATGAGACTTACCTGAAACTGAACCATATTTAACTGCACTTGAATGAACACTGATATGAACACTATTTTCAATTTTCTTTTTATGGACAACATTCTGCATCATTCCCTTCATGGAATCAGTAATTTGGAGATTTTACTATGTCATGGTTTGTGTACAGAATGCTTAGCATGAACTATTGTCCTATCAGAACCATGCTTAGAGTTCTGTGCACAAACCATGACAGTCATATTTCCAAATCACTGGTTCTGTGAAGAGAACTGTAACAGCATGCTGCCTAAAAAAGTAAAACACTGCAAAACACAGTTTTCACAGCACTTTTTATTCAGGTACAGTTATATATGAATCATTTAGGTGCATGGATATCATTTATGTAAATGGCAACATTATAAACAGCTGCAAATTGGAAATAATTTCCTTTCCTCTTTAAATCTCTCCACTATTAGTTTCATTAAAATCCTCTGGTGCCAATGTTCTCTCTGTTTAAACAACTTTCTACTGTCTTCTCTGTTAATTTAATGTTTATAACCCTGTCATCTCCTGTTTGCCTCCTGCATCCAATGTATACATAAGATTCAATAACCTCTCCATGCAAGTCTTATCCTGCTTTCCCTAGATCCTTTTGGTTACCCTATTCTGCAATGCGTCCATGCTGTCTCTTTCTTTCATCAAGTGCATGTTCCAGAACTGCACACAGTACTCATGGAAGGGACAAACTAGGGACCTGTAATGCAGCAGAATCACTTTGTCTCTCAGCCTGCCAATTCCCTTTCCTGTACATCCCAGTAATCTAATTGCCCTCTCCACTGCCCAATTACCCTGTACTGTTGCCTTTAACTTGTACCATTTTATTACCCCAAGGTTCCTTTACTCTGGCCTACTCTACTCAGAACCCCCCCATTCTGTATTTCAAACTTGGATGTCTTGCTCTTGTGTTCACTACCTTGCAATTCTTGGCATTGAATGTTAACTGTAAAACCCTTGACCACTTCCACAGCCTTTCTAGATCTCCATTTATACTTTTCACTCTTTCACAGATCTTTGTATTAACTACAAAGAGGATCCCCACTCAAATATTACAAATAAAAATGCCAAGACCTATTCTTGTGATACCACAGTTGACCTCCTGACCCCTGATTATTCCCTGTTTAGGACTGCCATCCGGTTTCTGTTACTTAGCCAAGTCTTCACCCACCTTGTGATTTTTTTTTTTTTTTACTTCCCCCTCCTTGGTCCCCCACTTTCTTAACCAGCCCTCCATGTGGAACAGTGCCAAAGGCTTATCTGAAATCAAGGTACAGTATGTCCACCACCTTAATCACTCAACACTCGGGTCCATTGGACACAGCCTTCCCTCTATGGACATATGCTGTCTGACATTCTGAAGTCTGTTCACCTCCAGGAATTCCCTCAGCCTCTCCTTTGTTGGGTTTTCTAGCATCGTCCCCACTACAGAGATCAATTAACTGGACAGTAGTATCCCATGATTGCACCTAATTTCACTGTTCAACGGTTAGTACTTTATATCCTAGGTAGATCATAATATTGGGTGAGAAAGAACTTTTATCATACTGTACTTACCTTAATTTCTTTTTCCTTTTTTTTTATTGGTTCCGACTTGCCACTAGGTTAGTTATTCATAATGGCTGGATAATTAGCTACTGTATTGTACTCTACTAATACTAGGTTTATAATCTGAAAGGAGGATAACATTCCCAATTTCCCTTCTATTTGGGATGCTGACACAGTCACAAAGCTGTGACATCTTTAAAGAATATAGTGTCAAGACAGCTACCAGCTTGAGTTAGTCAGTTGCATTTTTGCTCCACAGTTCAGAATAATAAACATCAGATTGTTTATCATTTACATTTTCTTAATGGAATTAAAATAATTTTTAGCCTATCTTTGTGGAAATGCAGGTATCCTTCACATTATTGTATTGAAGGGTGTAAAATAATTTTCTGGTTTAGCAAACATTGGCTCACTTCAGATGTGTGTCATTTTAAACTCACAAGCCTTCAATTCTGCAGATAACACAGTAATTCTACTCAGTTCTATGTGAAAAATAGCTTTTTTTTTACCTTTATGAATACACCAATGGCATAACTCAACATTTTATGCCTAGAAAATAGCAGACTTGTTAGAACAATAGCATGATCACTCAGATTTTCATATGCTGTAGTAGAAGAATATTCTTCTAGAGAGAAAAACTCTCAGATGGGTCCCAGTGATAGTGCTGGCAGAAACAAACAAAACAAGCATTTGTCAATGCCAAATGTTTGCTTGCTGGCATTGGCATTGGTAGTGTAGGAGTTAGAGGGCTGCATAATAGTAATGGCAGTGAAGTATTGAACTGAAGCCAACCCCATAACCACCCTGCAGATAGTGACAGGCATTGGGGTGTACCTTTGGGTCATCAGGCATAACAGCCACACCATTTCATCACACCTTACTGTGCAGACACCGACAAGTGTCACGGTGTGGCTTGGGGTCTTTGGCCATTATACGCACCCCATTCCATCAGGAAATACAGTGATATGGGTGTGGTATAGAAGAATGGGGTGAAGTTTGGGGTTGAAGAGTCCAAGGCGCAATTCGATGCCTCTCAGTGGCTGCAGGGTGTGGGTGGGAGTGGAATGGTATGAACATTGCAGTTGACAATCTCAAGTCACAGCCCTGATGCCTGTCATTCTCTACAGGGTGGGCATTATGGTCGGAAACCCTAACACCTCAGGCATTCATTGGTATTTTCACTCCAAATTTTCAACATGGTTTTTTTGTGACCCCCACCTCATGAACAGTGGCAATATCAGTTTGTTAGCCAAAAGCTGCTTTTGCACAGCGACTACAGCATTTGTCACCACAGGTGCAAAAACACATTCTGAACAGAATGTGAAAAATGACAGCTGTACTGTTCATGGGGAGGTGTAAAAAATGGCATTGTTTAAAATCTGCAATGAAAATGTTTAAAAAAAAAACAAAAACTGGTGAAGTCCCGAGCGTGCGTAGAAACTGTGCAACGTGCACCCATAAGGTAATTAGTTTGGGGATTGTTTACAGCAGATTGTCAAAACAGGTATTTTGGGACCTCTGGTCATGAACAGTGTCACTGTGATTTTCTTCATCTGTCCCGAACAATGATTTCCCACAGCGACCAAGCATTTCTGTGCTGAAAGTGTGAAAACACATTTCGGCCATGTTGTGAAAAATGACAGCTGTACTGTTCATAAGGAAGTGTGGAAAAATGCCACTGATGAAAATTTGGACTGAAAATATTACAAATTCATGAACTTACAAAGGTGCATGGAAATTGCTCAATGCTCACTCGTAACACAGTCATTTTTAGGAATTTTTTTCACCAAATTTTCAAGATAGCCATTTTAAGACCTCTGCTCATGAACAGTGTCACTGTGATTTTCTTAATGTGTCCCATACATTGATTTTGCACACCTACTGTGCCATTGTGCGCTACGTGAGTGGAAACATGTTTTGGGCGAGATGTGAAAAATGACAGCTGTACTGCTCATAAGAAGGTGTGGTAAAATGGCAATGTTGAAAATCTGAAGTAAAAATATTGAAAATTTGTGAACTTACAAGTGTGCGTAGGATTAGCGCAACAAACGCTCGTAAAACAGTCATTTTTGGGAATTGTTTCACCAAATTTTCAACATAGGCTTTTTGAGAGCCCACCTTATGAACACTGGCACTGTCATTTTGTTAATCAGTCCTGAAAGGTGATTTCATGCAGTGACCATGAAATCACCCTTCGGGCCAGATTAACGCCATGACAGTGATAAAATTCATGAGGAGGGGTCCCAAAAACCCCATGTTGAAAATGTGGTGCCAAAATTCCAAAAAATGCCTGAGATATGCAGCAAAGTTGAAAAAACCCTATTCATTACATTATACAGCCTACCAGCATTTCCTCAGTTCACGGTCGGCGTTGAAGAGTGCAGGCGTGTTCCCGGTCCACCGAAGATCATCACACCGAGCTCCAGAGGTAAGTATGGGGTGAGGTGGGGGTGTGGGGAGGCAAGGTGTGCAGTGGGGGTGGGCGTGGGTGGGAGAGGGGTGAAGACAGCAGCGAGGAGGTTTTTCTTTCAGTTTTTTTATTTGGACTACGAGGGACATTTGCCACACTGGGTTGGGCTCCCAGTGTGGCAGCTGGAAGGCTGTTGGGGGGCAGTGGAGCCGATGGGGGATTGGGCACCCCCATTGGCCATAGAACCTGTTGCCATGCTGGGGTGGGCTACCAGCATGGCACCCGATACTCTGGGGGGGAACAGTAGGGCAGACGGGGGATTGGGCACTCCCGTCAGCCATACAGTGTGTGCGTGGGGAAGGTAGGAGTGCATGAGCACGCAGTGTGTGTGTGTGTGTGTGTGTGTGTGTGTGTGTGTGTGTGTGTGTGTGTGAGAGGGAGCGGCGCTGCTCACTCAAGTGGTGTTCTCCATTTCAGCTGTACGGCACTGCATTTTGGATCGTCGCAGTATGTTTCTTGCACATGCATGCAATCAAACATAAAAAGGACCATAAGTATTATAGCATTTTGTCTTTCTGTATTGAAGCACTCAGGAGACTTGTGGGAAGCAATACTATTTCCTGGTGAAATGTATTGACAAATATTGCAAAAATAAACTTGAAGTACAAAGTTTTATATAGCAGTGCAGAAAGTAAAGTCATTGACCAGACACCCCAGTGCTTCTGGCAGTTTTGTCAGAGCGCAGCATCTAATTTAGTGAGCTCTCCATTTTAAATCCCTCTTTAATTACAGTTCCACCTCATATCTGACCTTTCAATTATTCATTTTTTATCCATCATTGTAAACTCCAATAATCACATTGTAATATTTATTGTATTCTCTGTATATGTCATATATTCCCAATGTTAGGATTTCCATTTATGTTACTTGTAACATTTATATACTGTATCTAACTATTTCTTTACACAGCCTTTGGGGAAATGCAGTAATTAAAAACATGAAGTAAAGGTTACTTAAGTGATGAGGACACAAAATATGTTTACAAAATCTACACATTTCAATGAATTACTGGAGTAGGCTATAAATATTAATTGGCAGCAGGGCATTCGAAATTTAAATATTATGAAATATACAACATGGATAATACTTATGGCTGCGCATGATACCAGTTCATTTAATTGTAAATACATACCCTTTAAAATAAAGTTTAATTGCATACTATAAGGAAAATGTATGGGCAACTGTACACAACAAGCCAGTGTTTCCTTCAAGGGGTTGAGATAACAGCTTATAGACCTTGAAAGTGATGTTCGAGAGGTCCATACTGCTATGTCAACTCCAAAATGGAAACACAAGGCAAATTGTGTGTTGTTGCCTATATTTTATTTATTATAGTTAATGGTTTTAAAGTTTCTGTTCACTATCCACCTGCCTGCCCCCACTCCCCTTGTTGACTGGGAAAACAGCAGTATTTCTATGAGTCACTTAACCACAGATGGTAGTGAGCTGCCAGCAAAACCATTATTAAAGTTTGGTTTTGCTGTAGCCTTAACTGCCAAGCAGTAATAACTTACTGGCACTCCTACTTCCTAAATGGTTTGTTTGCTTTCTTCCTGATAACTAGGGGTGTGTGGGGGGGAAAAAAATTCCACTGGCGGAATATTGGCAAAAGTGCTAATTTCGCTTCTGTGAAAGTTCAGAAATCATTTTCACAACTTCTGTAGAAATTCTGCCTTAAAACTGTGGAATAAATATACAAACTGCCGGTTAATTTATTAAACTGCAGGGAAAAAATCCACAGAATGGATTATTGCCAGTGGTCAGTTCTGAGGCTTTTCTTAACTGCAGTTTAATTCATTAATCCACCCCCCACTGATTGGGGTCCTGGTAAATAAATACCTCCAATCCCTCCCTCTGCCCCCAACCCACCGATCATGGTCCCCAAAAACATTTTATTTCCTTGGTGTCTAGCAGATCCTCTCCCTAATTTGGATTCCTTAATCCACAAAAAAAACAGCCGACAGTCCACCAACTCATCCCCCTCTTTTCCCAGTATTCCCTGGTATCTAGTGGACCCCCCCAATGCCTGATCCCTTATAAAAAAGTAATCCCAATTCCCTGGTGTCTAGTGGACCTCTCCATCACCCTACCCTGACAGTTCATCCACCACCACCCCACTCCCCCCACCCTGCCCCTGAGTAGGTCACTGGTGCAGCCCTCCTCTCTCCTCCACTACTGGTGGCCCACTGAATTGTCAGCGAATGACCACATGGTTGTACAAGCATGCACTCATTCACTGACGGTTCATTAAACTGTGGATAGAATAAATTCTGCAGTTTATATGCATTTTTCCACAGTTCACAAAAAAAAGTCCACGGAACTTGGTGAAAATCCTTGGAAAATCCAAATTTTGCCAAAGGCAAAATTTCTGAAAGTTTGTGGAAGTTCCGCAAAAGCAGAATTCTCAACTTTCACCCAACCCTGCTGATAACATTTCCCCAACAAAACAGCTAGTGACATTTTTTTTGTAGATGATTTGTAGAAGTGAAGGATGGCACTGAGTGTCAGTGTGAGGGGAACACAGATGCTACTGATGATGGAACATGCACAGCAACTTTCAGAACATGCACAGCAACTTTTGATCAGTCACTTATTTCTATACGTAATAAGGGCTATCCATATATTATATTTTAAATGGTCAAGTACTAATAGTAACTAAAGGCAGTCCCCAAAGAGAAACATTATTGGGAAAGAGTCTCATTATAAATACCTGTTATTAAATACAGAATATAGTATTGGAAATGAATGAATTAACCCAATCATTAATAGTACCATAATACCAATATTTCACATGTGAATGTTTGTTCATGTTTTCAGTGTATGCATGTATGTATGTAGTTTCTGTTTTTTCCTTGACCAGAAGGTGGGTGAGGTCACATAGGCTCATTTTCAGCCACCCTTGAGTTTCAGAATTTACAGAAGGATAGAGCATATAGATTTAACCAATCTTCTGTTTTACATACAGACACTATTATGACCTTTACAGTAAGTTTTGCCAAATACGTTCTGTTTTACCAGGCATATTTTACAGACAGATTCTGAATAGGTACTGCATTTGCATCTGAATATTTATTTTTTTAGTTTTTATTGATCAGGCAAGGGGGGCTATGCATTACTGTCTTTTTTTCAGTGGGCTCAGATGCAACACAACTAAAACAGAACCAGATTAAGCTATTGGTGGTATTTTAATAATTGGGGGAAGCTTGGTCAGGACACCAGAAAAATCTACCAACTGTTTCTGAGAAATGCCATGGGCTCTCAACCATCCACTTGAACAACCACCAGAAAAGACATGTAGAACCTTGGTTCAACATTTCATCTGAATGACTGCACATCCAGACAACAGAGTGCCCCTTGGTGTTGCACTTGGGAGACATTGTTTTATGGTATGAGCCCAGTTTTTTTTTTATTTTCAAGCAGAGAGTGAGCAATAAGTTTGCTAGCAAACAATTAAAATGTTTGTGTGCAAAGCTAGACCAGGACCTCACAGCTACTTTTGTCCTTGTGTGTGTCTCTCTAGAAATACTTTTTGACAAGTTTTTCTCTTAGCAAGTAAGATGGTTCCCTTGGGGTTAGCTTTTGGTTTACATATCCCTTGTGTCCTAGCATATCTAGAAAAGAAGAAAAACAGTTGTGATATAAAGCTGTATGCCATACCTCACTGGGACGGGTAGAATATTCCAGTTTATCATGTGAATGCCTCTGACTACTGCTTGCAACATTTTGTGCCCACATACTGCAGTTGAGGAGCTTACAGTGTCTTAAACTGTAGAGTTTCTCGAATGAACGTAAGGCAGACACATGCTTGCTTTGTGCTATGGTCAATGTTAATAGTTCCAGCTGGTGACTAGATTAGAATGAAGAACAGCAGCAACTATGGGTAAGTTTTATACAGCAATACACTAAAAAAAAAATCAAACATGTGTGAATAAAATATATTCATTATGGAATGTTAAGGTTATTGGGGGGGAAAAAGAAATTACCTGAACTGTGTAGAAATTTGTTTGGGCAGCTGTAAACCAAAGGAGACAGCAATTGTACTACCCCCAGATGATGAATCAACAAGGAGTGAAAGCCCAGTGTGAGGAAGCTCCCCAGGGCAGGAGAGCATGAAGACAGGGGTGGGGACAAGGCAGAGAACAATTGTGGTGGTATAAATCAGGAAAGCAAGAAAACAGGAGCAAAGGAGACAGGTAACAGTGAAAGTAGTACAGGAAGAGAGGGACCAGGGGAATTTCAGTGGGCAGCTCAGATGGAGGAAAACTAGGGAAGCATGCTGGGAGGGAACAAGTTATGGAGAGCCACATGCTCAAATGCATTGATCTGGGAAATAAAACTCCAGAATGCATGGATCTGGGAAATACAATTCCAGACCTGGAGGCCGTCATTGTGGAGGCTAGCTTGGATCTGGTGGCCATAACAGACTCATGGTGCAGTGATAACCATGACTGGGATATGGCCATAACAAGCTACTCTCCGTTCAGGAGCGGTCTGCCAAGTAAAGCAGAGGGAAGCAGGTAAGGCAGTGAAGGGAGCAGAGGTGCAGACAAAGGGGTAACTAATGGGAATAAGACTTCAGGTACATAAATGAGAAGAGGAAAGCAATGGGACATATAGTGAAGAAAAGGATAACACTTGGGGATGCTGTGCAGAAGAAGACTAAGAAAAAGTAGACATTTTGAGCAGGTACGTCTGCTCAGTTTTCACAGCAGAGAGAGAGAACAACAACCATGGAGCAGCAGAAACAAAGGGAAGGGGCAAGTGGACCCATGTCCATTCTGAGAGAAAAGGGTCTAAAAGGGACTTGCTGCTCTGAAAGTGAACAAGGATATGGGACAAAATGGGATACACCCGTGGGTACTAAAGGAACTCAGAGAGGTGATAGCTGCCCTGCTGATGGCCTTGTTTAACAGCTCACTAGAAACACACGTGCTGGAGTAGGAGAGCAGCCATGGTCCCACTACATAAGAGCAGAAGTAGGGAAGAGGCTTATAACTATAGACCAGTCTATCTTCCCTCAGTGGTGGGGAAATTAATGGAAACATTGTTAATGGAATAATCAGTAGAGTAGCTTGAGTCCAGTGAACTTCAAGACCAAAGGCAGCATGGATTCATGGGTGGAGGTCATTCCAAATGAATCTGATTTTCTTCAACTGGGTGACCAGGGAAATGGACCATATCCACTACCCTAAACTAATCTATCTGGTCTTTGACAAGAAACATAGAAACATAGAATTTGATGGCAGATAAGGAACACTTGGCCCACCCAGGCCTTCAACACTGTGCCACACAAGAGACTGATAAAGAAATTGAGCAGCCTAAGAGCAGGATCCAAAGTGGTGAATTGGGTTAGCAACTGGTTAACAGATAGGTGACAGAGGGTGGTAGTTAATGGCACTCACTCTTAGGGGAGAGTGACCAGTAGGATACTGTGGGGTACCCCAGCTCAGTACTGGGACCAATCCTGTTCAATATCTTCATAGTGATATTGCCAAATAACTGGAAGGGAAGATATGCCATTATGCAGATGACTCCAACATATGTAGTAGGTTAGACAATCAGGAGGGGTGGGAAGGAATGTATTGGGATCTTGGGAAACTTGTGGAGTAGTCAAAAATATGTCAGTTGAGGTTCAGTGCCAAAAAGTGTAGAATCATGCATGTAGGTCATAGGAACCCAGGAGCCCAGTGTAGCATGGAGGGGGAGGTACAGTCAGTCAGTAATCTGCAATGAGACCACGGGGTTGTGATACCTGATCTCAAATAGGCTGGGCAGTGTTACAAAGCAGTGGGTAGGGCCAGTGGGATGCTGGGATGCATAGGGAGAGGCATCTCAGCAGGTGAAGGGAGGTGGCATTGCCACTGTATCACTTGCTGATGAGACCCAACCAGGAGTATTGTGTCCAGTTCAGGAGGTCACACCTCAGAAAGGACAAGAAGTAGTCAGAGGAGGGCAACCAAAATGGTGCAAAGGTTGTACCAAAAGATACATGAGGAGAGACTGAGGGAACTTAACATGTACACCCTGGAAGAGGAGAGTGAGAGAAGACGTGGTAGGGCCCTACAAATAACCTCACAGGGGTGAATAGGGTGCTGGAAGGGAATTCCTTTCAAAGGAGGAAGAACACCAGAATCAAAAGGCATGCACTGAAGCTGGATGGTGTGAGAAATTTTAAAAGGGATACAAGAAAGTACTGCTTCAATGAAAGAATGGTGGACACCAGGAACAGAATGCCAGTGGAAGTGGTGGAGGAGAAAACAGTAGGAGGCTTCAAATATGCTTGGGATAGACATAGGGGAACATTAGTAAATAGCTGTGTTTGAATTCAAAACAGTATACATATTGGGTTCTTTGCAGATTTCAAAAGAAAACTGAACTGAAGATGCTAAATGTTTCCCAGAAACAAGATTTATTTATCAAGTGCACAAAGAAATAATAGCAGACTAACATGAAAGACCGAAGTGTGGCCAACTCACCCAAACCTTTCAGGAGACCAAGTCAGGCAGGTTGCAAATCTTGAATATTCTTCTTTTCTTCTATTCTCCCCCACCCAACACAATGCTCAATCTTTTATACCTTATCTGACCACACCTTGAGTGGCCACTAAGTCCTTAGACCAACCATAATGTCAGGATAAGGTGTGTTTTTTTTTTTTTTAATCAAATTTGGTATATGTCCCAATCTTTTAAGAATTATTAACTAATTCTGATTGGTTGTCTCCTGAAAGTTGAGGTAGTAGCTGGTCACAGCATAATCATACAGTTACACTGTCATAATTAATTTGACCATTAGATGACAGCAGTGTTCCAATTTCCACAAAGTGTCTGTCAGTATGTAAGAAGACTTCACACTTTTGGCTTTGATTGGTATTCACTTGAGTAAACACAACATGCAGGATTTTAAATAATTGATTAGCAGTTTTTTTTTCTTGGGACAATACTAACTGTACAGAAAGTATTTATATATGTTTTCTAGAAGTGTTATGTTTGTTAAACACAGTGAGGCAAGTGCTATGCATTTTCACAATGTTTTAGCACTTTTATCAGAAAAACGCTAATCAATTTTTAGTTAAATAAAACCCTGACATGATATATTGATATTACAGGGTAAGAACATATGACATAAACCTTAAAACTTATAATATAACCTTATTTTAAATATACAATTCTATTCCAAATCGCAGGATAAACATACAGGTTATATTCACAAAGAGGCAGTTTGGAATGTTCTTGCAACTGCAGTTTTTAATGGCTACCTAACCAAAAATTCTGCAGTAACCAGAATTTTTAGAGAGAATCAGTTTTAGCTTACAAAATGGATTTTTAAGGAGACAAACAACTTTGACTTATATATGCACTTTGCAAGCATTTTACTTAAAATGGATGCGGCTTGCAACATTTGATATAAACATATCACTTGATATCTAGGAGACATGGCAGTGGCTGGCAGTATACCCTAGAGGTTAGAGTAACAAGCTGTGACTGAGTTTGGTACATCCAACATTCCTGGGTTTGATTCCCACAACCTCCACTTCTATACTGTGTGACTCTGAGCAAGTCACTTAACCAACCAACTGCTCCATGGTCACCCCAGAAAACAGGTATGTGTACCTAGTGGGCCTTACCCATTGACCAAAGAATAAAAAAATACTCATGCAACAGGAAACAAGGAAGTAAGTTGTTTTTGTAACATTTGCCTCTACCATGGACCCCTGAGGGGCAGGCTGGCTGGTCAGAACCTGAAGGAATAGGGACCACCTGCTCACTCAGCTATACTTACTAATTATTTGTGTGAAAGGACTGTTTATCTAAAGGGACAGGACTGCCTGCTCACTAATATATGTTTGTGTGAAAGGACTGTTTACCTGAAGGGACAGGCCAAACCATCTGTAATCAACATTAAAAAGCAGTTGTTTACAGGAGTCTGTCAGTTGGGCACAATGCACATAGAAGGGCTTGGCAGCATACCAAGTATTAGTGAGACCCAGAATGAGGGAAATCCATTGGTAAAATAATGGATGTAGTAACAGGTGGATGTTACAAACCCCATTCTTGTTGCCAGGGAAGCAGGATGATCTGTGTGTCTTCCCACATTCAAGAGAGCTTAGCAGTCAGTGCAGTGTGTCATCCATCTTGGATTATGAAAAACATTGCATAAAAAAGGTGCATTAACAGAAGCACAGCAGGTCAACCAACACTAACCCTTCTATTGATTTAAATTGTTGCTTGATCCTACAGGCAGGAGGAGGAGGGTTGCCAGAGACCAGTTAGGGTAAGTGGAGACAGACTAGTAAAGGAGTAACTGGGCACACTGGGTAGGCCAAGCAGTCCTTTTCTGCTGACACATTCTTTGTTTCTGTGTAACTGTTTTGCTTCCTCTTAAGCCTTTGTTGTGAATGAAATGAACCACCTAGATAAGGTGTCTTGGAAGTTTTCAGAGTTTTCTTGTTGTGCTATACAGAATAAACACATTTCTTGAATGATAGAAATGGTAAGGATGTTATTAGGCATGTTTTGAACTCCTAGTGAACATCTAAGATATGACGCTATTTCCCCATGAGCTTAGTCTGTTCTTGCAGGCTGAAGTACAGAATAATCTCTTGGTTAACAAGAGCCGTGGGGACCTTCTGTGGTAAAAAGAAATGCATGTTTCATAGATGCATCATTATCCAAATGAAAATATAGCAAAGAAAGTGCCATACATGAGAGCCTGAAGATCTCTAATCCTATTTGCTGAGCATATAGTTTTGGGAAATAAACATCAGTTTAGAGAATATCTTCTGAAACCTGTATCTGTTCAAAAGAGGTTTCATGAAAGCCTGGAGAACAGTACAGAGATTCCATAGAGCTATTGAGGGTTTCTCTATAGGTGTGGAATGTTTACATTTGCATAGGGCGTTAGTAAGAAACTCTGAGTCTCACCACAATTGCAGAATGGGGGGGAGCTAAACTCCTTGACTGCTTAGCAGAAGACCTCTGTCCACCCCAGTGGTAGAAAATGTAAGATGTTGTACCACTGAAGCTTCACTGGTTCTGATCCACCTGTTGAAGGTTATCAAAGTTCTATCACATGTTATAGAGATAGCCTACTTCCTGGAAGACAGCAGTGTCTTATCTCTAAACAGCTTAGTATGAGGAGACTCCTCTACTCAGGAACAAAGCAGTTAGCCTTAACTGAGGCAGACTTTGGTGGAATGTGGGTCCCTGGTTCAACAAATCTATCTTGGGCAAGATCTGGATGGTACACAACTGCCAAGTTGGGTACATTTCAGACCCAAGGCCTTCATATCTAATCTGGAATTTATGACATTTTTAGAGAGAGATGCAAGCTTTCTGATACTACCAGAATTGGAATAATTGTCTTAAAATTTAACTTTCATATTTCAGATAGTGCTCCTAGTGACTCTCCACTGGACACCTGTATGGCTATTAATAACTCAGAATCTGTGCATTTCCAGTCTGGAGTGAAGGGGACAATTTTGGAGGCTCCCAGATCACTTATACTGTATACTGCAGAAACCAGCTGATTCAGTGGGTGTACATACTGTCATCTGGGCCAGGATTTTGCTTTTTGCCAGATGAATCACTGAAGGAATTCCAGAATGATGATCTTCCAGTTTTTCACTTACACACTTCTGACAGTATAATTTTCCATATGTGCTGCCTAATTTGCTCATGTTAATGACCATCACTGCAGTCTGACTTTTACTGACCTTCAGATGGTGTGAACTAGGAACATCTGTACTCCAATAAATGGCTTTCATTTCTTTGTACAGTACATGTATCTGGGGATTCTAATTTTCTGGTACCACAAACCCTGCATTAGTATTTGATCTAATACTAATCAGCATGTTCTCCTGATGCCAATCCTCAGTTTTATCTCTGAACAGTGGTGGTTGAGATAGAGGAGAGCCTCTTAGGAGGGACATTTCCTCCACCATTCTAGCAACTTGTGTACTGAGGGCAAAATCCATGCTGGGACTCGGTACTGCTCCAAGACTAGCAACCAGTGGCACAGAGGATATAATTAGCAGTTGTCTTGTGCAGTGTGGACCAGGGGACCCTATCTATGGGGCTGTCCTCAAACCCAAAATCTGTAGACATTTCTTGGCTAATAGACCAATGAAACTCTTATTAGTTACTCCATTTTTATTGAGATAGGATGCACAAACCTGATGTTTACAAATAGTTGCCCCAAATGTCCTAGGGTCTTATGGACATGTAGGGAATTATTTTATATGTTCACTACCTAGCCTGTATCTGAGAGGATCTGTGGTTCCATTTGAATGGCATTGTATCTAACCATCTTGAGAATTCACTAAAGGAATATTCTAACCATAGGTTATACACAGTAACCCTTCCTCAGACAAAGGCCATAATCATCACTAGTACTTCAGTTAAAACTTTTGGGTCTAGGTCAGTACAAAGAAGTGAATCTACTAGCTACGTGCTGATCCTGAATTGTGACCTCATTACTCTCTCAGAGAGCTGTGGATGAGGATATGCAGATATGCATCAGAAAAGTCCATGTAAACCTGGGAATCCATAACCAAACTTCTCAGAAGATTGTACTTTGCATCATAAAGATCTGACAATAAAATCAGCATCCAAGATTTGAGAAACAGGTGATCTTCCTGAATTCTTGGGGACCAGTGAACTGTGTAGGAACCTGTTTCCTCCTGAATAAGTATCAGCACTAGTGCTTCTTTAATGAGCAGGTGAGCCATGATTTTGTCTAACTTCCGTAATATTTGAAAAAAAGACCCGTTGCTTTTTTTTTTTTTTTGAAGATTTTTTGTTTGTTTTCCTGTGTGAATTTAGTGCTTGTGAAAGTGCTGGATTGACAGCAGCGGAACCTGAAGTCCTCTATTTATCCACATGACCGGTGCATCATGGGTGATCACAGTGCAAGCTTCCCTACACTGTCCTGTCAATTTGCCTAAACTCAGCCATGGAGAGAGCACCATGTAGGTGAGAGGGGTAGTTCAGACTCCATGCCCATTGAGTCTTTGGCCTCTCCTATGAGATTTCAAACAAGGGTGCCAGTTAGGGCCAGTTGTGTTGGTGGTTTTGTGATGTGGACACCTGCCCACTGGGAACTAAACTGAGACCACCACACCTCATTTCACATTGGCCACCAAACAGTTCTCAGGTGATAATGACTTTCAGCTACTACTGACTTGTGCTGGATTTGAACCAATGTCCTAGAGGTGAAAGGCTTCTTAAACCTGCTGCCAGTGCACTGTGCTGTCCAGTTCCCCAACCTGTTACCTTTTGAACTTGAAACCAGAGAAGTTTCTCCATCACACTAACCTCTGTAACTAAGAAAATCAAAATTATTTGCTTTGAATGGACTGTTAACTGTCAAAGCCCCAGTTCTACTTGTATGAAGGCTGCTGACTGCTAGCCTTGATATAGAAACCTTCTGATCTTTTATGTCATTTGGCATTACTGTTAGCTTAGGGCCAAACAACACAGCACATATCACATGTAAAGAAACCTGCTTGTCTTTGTTTGTTAGCATTACAGATCGCTTAGAATTAAACATCATATAACCTGCAAAGGAACACTGAGAATGTGAAACTTTATGGTGTGCTCTGCTGACAAGTTTCTCAACCATATGCCAACATAGCCATAAGGGAGTTTGTTAAACTTCTTACAGAGAGAAGTACAAATGTACTGTGGAGTCCTCTAGCAGAAAGTGGTCATTCACACTAATAAATCTAGACTCTGCGCAGGTGCATTCTCTAAGTTATCTGCTAGATGAGAGCTGCCAAGGAGTCCCCTGGCAAGCATCCAAAGGGACAGGGGATGGACCAAAGAGGGAATAATGATAACCACAAAGGAATGCACTAGGCTCCAGAGGAAATGATCAGAGTATAAAGTACCCAGCTAGTTTATCACAGAGGGTGTCCAGGCAGTAAGGGATAAGAGGTAAGCCTGCAGGAAGTTCAGGAGGACCCAAAGGGAAGAGGACCAGGAGCACTACATGAAGACAGCTACTGCAGCAAGTAGGGTAGTCCAGTGGGCTAAAGCACTGAAGGAACTGCAGCTAGCTGAGGGAATTAAAAAAGTGGAAAAGGCCTTTTTCTGCTATATTATTGAGAAAAGAGGCAAGCGATGTGGGATTGTTAGGCTCAGGAAAGGGGACAAGTTGGTAAAGGACAATGAGTACAAAGCAGAGGTACTGAACATGTGCTTCTGTTTGGTCTTCACCAGAGAAGAGACAGACTGGTGCCACTTGGGGGACGGAGGTAAGACGGGGGAGGGTGAGTGAGCATGGATGTTTTGATTGTGATGGGTAGGGTGAGGAAAAGGTTGTTAGTATTAAGGGTAGATAAATCCACAGGCCCAGGCAGTATACAGTCAAGGATGCTGAGAGAGCTGGCAGAGAAGCTTGCAGGTCTCTTGGCTGGCCTGTTCAATGGTTCACTGGAGTCTGGTGTGGTACTGCAGGACCAGAGAATGGCACATGTAGTGTCTCTCAATAAGAGTGGTTCCAAGGGAGACCAAAAAACTGTAGACTGGTTAATCTGACCATAATCATGTGCAAGTTCATGGAGAGACTACTCAAGGAAGGGTAAATAAAGGAACTGGAAATATATGGCCTCCAGGTTGAGTGGCAACATGGGTTTATTGGGGGAGGGATATTGTGTCAAACAATTCAGATTGATATCTTTGACTGGGTCACTAAAATAGTGGACAGGGGCCAAGTGGTGGACATCTTTTACCTGGACCTAAGCAAGGCCTTTGACTCTGTTCTCCACAAGAAGTTGATAAGGAAGTGGTCAATCTAGGGGTTGGAGAGAAGTTGACTGGGTAGGTGGAAATTGGCTGGGGGACAGGCCCTAGAGTGAGGTGGTGGGAGGTGAGCTCTCTAGCACCATGGAGGTCACCAGTGGAGTCCCACAGGGCTCGGTGCTTTGAACAGTGCTTTTCAATGTCTCCATCGGTGATATTGGAGACAGTATTAGGGGAAAATTTGGCCTATTCATGGACAACACTGAGCTCGCTAGGAAAGAGGACACAGCAGAAGGGGTACATGACCTAAGGGATTATCTGGAAAAGCTGGAGAGGTGGTCTGGGATTTGGCAGCTTGGCTTCAATGCAAAGAAGTGCAAGGTTATGCACATTGTAGCCAAGAACCCAAGGACTGAGTACAGCCTTGGAGGATCCGGGTAGCTGCATCAGCAGAGGGGAAGGACCTGGGGGTGATGCTCACTAGTGACCTGAAGCATTCCATGGAATATAGGAAAGAGGCAGCTAAAGCAAAAAAATGTTGGGTTGCATTGCCAAGGGGATCTGCAGTAGGTGGGATGAAGTGATACTGCCCTTGAACAGGTCATTGATGAGGTCACACTTGGATTACATCATGCAGTACTGGGGTCCATACTTAAAAACACATGTAAACCTGCTGGAAATGGTCCTTGGGGGGGCTACCAAGATGATCAGGGGCCAGCGGGGTAGGGAATATGAAGAGAGGTTGGAGGCCCTGAATATGTGCTCCCGAGAGGAGTGGAGGAACATGATTGAGACCTTCATGTTTTTGAATGGAATAACAAAGGTGAACAAGGAGGGTCTTTTCAAGATCAGTGGAAATAGAAACACAGGGGAGCACAGTTTGAAGTTAGAGGGGAGAGGTTTATGAGAGAGGCTAGGAGGCACTTCACGGAAAGGGTGATGGGCTGGAATGTCCTTCTGAGGAGGTGGTTTTGTTGAAAACAGTGGGCAGCTTCAAGAGGGGCTGGGATAGAGTTAAGGGGAAAATAAGGGTCAAGAGGGGTGGAAGTTATAAAGGAGTTGGTCAGGGAGGGGGACAGGATGAGTAGCTGACACTGATGACCATTTAGTACAAGCAGACTCTATAGATGTAATAGCCTTATTCTGCTGGCTTTGTTATATGTTCATATGCTAGAGTGTCAGTCCATTCACATGGACACTCCTTTAATGCGATGACTAGCAGTATACCTTTATCATGGAATCACAGATGGAAAAATACTCACAGTAATGTTTGTTCTCTTGTCATTAGTGATTGCCACAAAAAAAAAATTTAAAACCTGCTCTTTCTATTGGGAGTATTGCCGTTTGACCAGTGCTGAAATAGCAGCCTCTATTACTGGCACTTTTCTTTCCTTCATCATTCTATTTTGTGTGGACAGTTTGTGCAAAGTTTCCATACTTGGGAAATCATTCTGAAGCATTTCCTGATGTGTGGTCTGTATCAAGTTCACCAACAGCATTTTGGTAGACTATGTCTCCGATAGTTACAAAATCCTACAAGTCTAGTATTGACTGCCAGGAAGGGTGATCCTGAAGACACTTCTGATGTCTCTGTCCATTAATTTTCTTCTTTTATATTTGGACTCGGAACCCTGGAGAGTCAGAAGACTATGAGGCTCTGTAGAATTTATTTTGCATTGGGAGCCTTGTGGGTTATCTTGCCGAAGGCGGTGATCCCAGCCTGAATACTTCTGGGTATAACACATGTAAGGAAGAACATCTTTCTTGCCCAGGTTAATGAAATATGCCCCAGAACATCTACATTTTCCTGCTTCAACACCCCCTCTGCAAGGGTCGCATGTGATTTTGGTGTGTTAGCTGGCTGATTTTCCAGAATCTTAGACAAGTTTCTTTCCATGTAATATCTCATTGAGATAGCATGAGTGGTGTAACTCTTACTGCCTCTGCCAACAAAACCAGATATACCTTCTTCTAGGATACCAGCTTGCTGGGTACTGGGAGCTGGAAAAACTAGCATTAGTTTTGCAAGTGCAGAATAGAACTCAATTTGACAGACTTTGAAATTCTTATTGAACGTGAAAGATCTACAGAAAGCTATGGCATGTCTGTAAATTTCATGCACTTTGCATCTTGCATTATGTTTTCACAATGCGTGACTTGCAGACAATATTTTGTACACTTGCAACTTGCTGTACTTTTTGTCTTGCAGTAGTTGTCTCAAGTTATATGCTTTTGTTGGTAAGATTTTCCCACATATTTTCCACAATAGCAAGACTTGGACTTAAAAAATTAAGCACATTAACAAATTAACTTGTGGCAAAAAATACAAATTCTAGACTTAGAGTAATTGAGACTCTTTTGATGTTCACACAAATGTGCAGTTGTGACAGAAAAATTACACAATTCCATTGGTTTCAGTATCGAAGAAGGAAAAAAATGGCTACATGTTAATTAAGCATCCCTTGCCTCAAAAACTATCTAGGCAAGGAAAGCCCATCCAAAAATGTTCAAATATTACGTACTATGAGTTAAAAAACTTTGCATGGTATGCTAAGAGAGGGGAAATAGTCTTGAGGGAGGATAAATATCTCTGCTTACTTAAACATTAAACTAGCAGCCAGACCACTAAGAGCAAATTTCTATACTGGTATGACACCCTTAAATTATTTAGGCATAGCAAACTGGCAGAATGCCCAGACTTCCACTGGATCTGGGGTTAACACAACAGGACCAATACAGATATAGAACCTGATGACAGATAAGGACCGGTTGGCCCACCTAGTCTGCCCATTGACCTGATCTTCCCAATAACCTCCTCCTCTGCTGAGTTACCAGAGAGGAGAAAAATAGTTACTGCTGTGCAACACTGATCAAGATTATTAGCCTCAAGGAATTGCTTCTTGCCCTTCAACAGATAAAGGACAACTGGCTTGATCAAGCTGGTAACTGCCTAGTGGAATGTTAAAGCAGGTAGTGTCTGCGGTAATGCCACAGCTTGTAACACTGTCAGTGTCACTAGCAGGATCACCTAATTACCCAAAGGTTATGAATGACACAGAAATGGTGGCTACCTTCAAATAAAAAATCTAGAGCTCAGTTGGGGCCTGATGTTCAACAGTACATGTTGATATTAAGCTATCACAAAAAAACATTTTGTGCCTGCACATCAATTATAAGCCTATTGAGCCATGCTCACTAACCTTTTTCTCCCCCTTACTATACTCTTTTAAACTATTCCTGTTGACATATCTCTCATACCTCTGCTCTTGCTGTTAGCTGCACATATCATACCTCTACTGACAAGTCTACTCTCTCTCCCCCACCTGCCTCTGTCTACTGGCTACTCCCCTTCAACAACCTTTACATCCAGTTAAGGTTGGCTTATCCTTATTCCTAGCTATCTTTGCCACCTCCTCACTTTACTAATATAATTGTTATGACTAATCACCTATTACCATTGTAATTCTAAATGTTGCATATTGCACTTGTTTATTTTACAGTGCATTCATTGTGTTATTGTGTACAGTATTTTTTCCTTATAATTGCTACCCCTCCATTTGCACCTGGAAATGGTAGTTACTCACCTGGTAAAGGTGATTGTGGGGGAATACATCTCTGAGGCACTCCCCTTTCATGACATCATGGGTTGTGTACACCTGATAGGTTGCTTGATGCACATGTGACTTGAAGAAAGTCCATCCCCCACCTGATGGGGGGTCTGCTCTCCTAAGGTCAGTTTGATGTATTCCAAAGCTGTATCTGTAACAATAATCTGTTAATACATTTTGCTGTTAATGAGTGTAGCTATATAGTGACCACTTAGTGGTAGAAAATTGTTGTGTAACTTTATTTTGTTATTACACTATACATATAGACGTCAGTGATGTCCAAACCTGCTAATTTGTAATAGTGAGTATCATACATTCATACAATGTATGAAAACTTGTTGAGTCTTTCACACGTCTGTTGGGTGGGATGTGGAGTGCCTCAGAGATGTATTCCCCCACAATCACCTTTACCAGGTGAGTAAACGACCATTGTGGGCGATAATCTCTGAGGCACTCCCAATTCATGACATCATGGGTCATTAAAAAGCAGTAATCCTCTGCTAGGGTGGGTCAGATGTGTTGTCTTGTACCTAGTCCCTTACATGCTGCAAAAGATTTCCTTTGCAGTATTCACATTTTTCTCTGCCCAGGAAGTTGCGATTGCTCTGGTAGAGTGAGCTTTCAGATCTCTTGGTGCAGTTGAGTTATTCACTCTGTATGGTTCTGTGATTGCTGTTTTAAGGTACATGGCAATCAATGATTTTGAAGCTGGTTTTCCTTTTCCATGCAGCATTACAAATGGTCTGTTTTGTATATTTCCTCTGTCCTTGATAGGAATGTGTTAAGTATCCTTTTCATACCCAGCATTGTAAGTTGAGGGTTGTTTTGTATTTCCCCCCTGAGGGGGTTCTGCAGATATTTCAATAGTTTGGTTGATGTGGACTGTCAATGATACTGTTTGTCATAATGACATTATAGGTCAAAGGGATATTCTGTCAGTGTAAAATGTTAGGAAAGGTAAAGGGAATTTCAGTTTACAGCCTAGTGCTTTAACCTCTAGGCTACACAGTCTGCATGGGTCTGCATGAGTGTGCCTATAGTTCTCCTCCATGTCTGACAGATGCTAGTGCCATCAGGGAGGGTGAAAGTGTTAATGTCTGTGCCAAGCCTATGTCATGCGCTGTGCCCTGTTTGCTCAAGAATGGTATGAGAGATGTCATGTTGCACTTGGCCCATGGCACTATGTCTATCAATGATGACATTACTTCCAGTACTTGTGAAACTGCTTGAAGTTCTGGATTTCTGTGTTTCTGTAATTGTGTAATCTGTGCAATAATTGAGTGGACTTTGGCATTTACTGGGTTGCCGAGACCTGGATTTGTGTCAATCAGTGAGCCTAGACTATCTATAGACTGGCTGGGGATGATGGGTAGCTTTCTGATAGGTTATTGGACAGCTGTGATTTTGTAGGCAGTGTACTACCGCATTTGTTCTCGAATGGACTGTTGTACTATTCTGGTCTTGATCAGTCGGTCATTCAATAGGGTATTACTTGTATGCCCTTAACTCTTTTACTATCGTGAACACACTTGGGGTTGATGGTAGGTTGAATGGTAACACTTGTATTGGTATCATTTTCCCAATATGTGAAATCAACAGAATTTGTAGTGTGATGTATGTGTCCTACAAATGTAGTGAAGTTAGGTAATCTCCTGAACTTATAACCTCGAGGGTGGACCTGATTGTTTCCATTTCTAGGGTTTGAATTGTACAGAATTGTTAAGGTCCAGAACTGGGCCTAGCTCTCTGGTCCCTTTTTTTTTTTTTTTGGTACCTTGTCAAATATGGAGTATTCTCCTTTTCCCTGTTTTGTAATGTGTTACCCTGTTTATGGTCTTGTTGTGCAGTAAGTCTGCCAGTACTGTTTGGACTTGTGTTGGGGTAACATGTTTTTCGGCACAGGGAATAGGACTAGAAGGTTCTTTGTTGGTATGCGAGAAACTTGTATCACATATCCTAGTCTTATTACTTTAGGACCCACCTGTCTTGTGTGGTTTGCTCCCATGCTTTCATGAAGAGTGGTAGTTGGTCACCGACTGGAATGTTTTGGTGTTGCTTGTAGCAATAGTAGTTGTTTCAACTGGGTTCTGCGGGGGGGGTAGTTTCCTCTACCTTGCTTGGGAACCCTTCTAGCTTGATATCTGATGCAATTTTATTTGTTTTGTTTTTGTGGGTATGGCTGCCTGTAGTAGTGTAGCCTGTAGTTGTAATTGCCCCTGTCTTGTCTCGAAAGGAATGAGAATATGTTTGTCTAGCTGGCAGATAAGTGGATCTGTTTGATTGATCTTTGGTATCTTATCTTCTTTTCCCTTGAGGTATCTTTCTAGACCATAACTGAACAGTCCGTTTGTCTCCTGTTTGCGCTTGGTGGAGTTGATATGTTGCTGTATTTCAGTGTGCTGGGGGCATAGGCGGTAGTTATCACAGGATCTCTGTGATGGTGAGATCATGCTGTTTGGCCCCTCAGAAAGATGGCAGCTAAGGTCTTGCTAGAGTTGAGAGTCAATAAAAGGGCTGCTCCTATGTTGAGTGAGATCTCAGACTGGAAGAGACGAGGAGAAGAGGAGTGAGTTGTTTGGGCATTTCTACAGACCTAGGGGCCATAAAAAAAAAAAAAAAAAACATTTTGGTTGGCTCCATGTTGGTCCACAGCCTTAAATACCCTGAATGGGGTACACCTGTATTGCTGAGGTCACGGAAAGCTGTGTTTCAGTCAGGTTCCACCATGGAGCTAGAGGCCGTTTGAATGGTGACATGACACAGAGACTGGGATACCTGGAATTGAAGTAGGGCCACTGTCCTGCATGGAGACACTGCTCTAAGGGGTGCCAGGTTGATATTTGCCTTGCTCTCCTTGTACAGGTCATTTGATGAGGCTTTTTTTTTTTTGGAAGCGTTTGCTCTTGTAACCACTAGCAGGGGTATCCAGTTAGTCAATCTCCTTACATTATAAGGCCCAGTGGATACTTTCTGGACATTTGCTCCTGGGACCACTAGCAGGGGTATCCAGGGTGCCAAATCTCCTTACATTCTAAGACCCAGTGAATATTTATGAACGTTTGCTCCTGGAACAGCTAGCAGGGGTATCCAGGTAGTAATTTTCCTTACATTATAAGGCCCAGTGTATACTTAGTAGTTTGCTCCTGGAACTGCTAGCAGGGGCTTCCAGGTGGTCAGTCTCCTTACTTGTAACTTGCACTGCTCTACTTAAAAGTCTTGTAAACTGATGTTGTGATATACTCAGAAGCTATACATCATGCATTAGTTTTCTGTGCTTTTTGCCAGGTATATTATAGTGATATAAGCACAAACTGATAACCAAAATGCTGGATTTTGATAGCATCCTGTATTTTGTAGCAATTGTCCTATAATTCTTGTATGCGTGGTTTATAGTGAAATATTATGAGTCTTACCTTTACCTCTAGATTTGGTTAAATATGCTGGAGATGTAGGTATGCTGCAACCTTGCTTCAGGTGTGGCTCTTTGTTTTGGCCCTGCAGTAAGCTGAAAAAGTACAATTAGAGGGTGTATTTCGATTCTTCCCCTGCACAGTAATCAATAATGTTCTGTACTGTGCAGGCTATTGCTGAGCCTGTGCATTAAAGTGTGCACTGTCCCTTTAAATGTGATTAGAGTGAGTGAGGGGCTCAGTGTTATGCTTCCTTGCCCACAGCTGTGGTAATGGTGCTATCCCCAATGTATTTTCCCCATTGTTAATTGATTTTCAAATCGTTGCCCTTACATTTAATTATTCACGTTGTGGTCTGCTGTTGCAGATCGGTTGGTGATTTTAACAAATGTGCTCTGTGCTGGTTGAATGTTTATGAGCATAGTTACGCTCTTTGCAAGATGGCAGCATCGAGTCTGTCAGTCTCCTGTCTGGTAGCCACCTACACCCTTTATTCTGCATGGGTAAGGGGTGAGTGGAGAGCTTTTCCGAGATCACAGCAGCAAGTCTCGTGATATTCTTTCTAGCAGCTGCTGATCTGGATAGGCAAGTTAGGTTAGTTTCTCAATGCTCCTCCTCCTCATGAGACCTACTTGTTTATGGTGTTTTGGTCAGGTAGATTATAGAGGAGTTTCCTCTACCGTTTGATAGAAGAATGTGGTGAGTTTAAGAGACAATGTGCCATAAAAAAGGGCTAGAGAACATGTCATTTTGAGGTGAGGCACAGAGGGACTAAGAAATTGCTTCAGAGACTGTTGTTTAGTGATGTCTTGAGTGATCACTTCAGGTGGTACTATGCTTATAATGGGGGAACTGTGGCACATTAGTTAGTATTTTAGAAGTCTGGGATGCTGGCAGGGTACTCCGGACGTTCTAAAGTGGCCACTTGCTCATTTAACAATGTATAGACTCTGGAGCTGCTGGCAGGGCTCCAGGTCATCAGGCATCTTAGTAAGGTGGTATGCTTGTTCTGAACAGCACATAGGGGAACTCAGATAATATGCCCAAGCAAAGAATGAAAGCCTTTAATTATGTTGTAGTCCCTGATGTACTGAGCTCCTGGGACTGCTGGTAGGGGTTTCCAAGTACCTGTGGCTGTGGAATCTGTTTGGTCATCTGTGACAGATCTCAAACAATACATGACTTTGTTAGCTGTTAGCATCCTTTAAATTTTGCATCCTTTAAATTTCAGAAATATGATAAATTATCTTGTTCCAGCTCTTTTTTATTAAATTAATAGGACCAAGTCATGCATTCACATTGGTATGCATTACTTTTGTCACCCACAGTACATAGTAGCAGCTCCTTAATTACTATGTGATTATGCCTTTAAGAGAGGAAAGGCAACTGAGTATTAGTGAAAGAAATGACTATTAAAGTTCACTATTTCCCAAATAGTTATTTTAATCAAACCTCCTTGTATGTTCACCCAATATAGTACAGTGCTGTACATCATTTTTGGCCCTTTTTGTATGCCTTGGTTATCTAAGGGGGGAGCAGGCTGCTTTAGCTAAAGCTTGCCTGGGCTGTGGTAAACTGAGTGAGGGAATTCTGCATTGCTGGCTGCTATTGTAATAAGATACAGTTTGGGGCAGAAGCATTTTTTGTTCTGTAAAAAATGTTTTTTCAGTTCCCTTTCAGGGTCAGTAAGTTAGGGGACTTTGCCTTGAGAAGCTGTATCAATTGCTATCTCCATTTTCCACTGCAAGATAGGCTGGATTTAGTCAAATCTTGTTTGTTTATCCTCCTCTAAGATGGTGGCCGAAATCTCACGAGAGCTGAGAGCCAGTCAGCTTGCAACTCTCATGTAGCAGGAGATTTGTAAACTAGAAAGAATTAGGGGAGAAGATCATGCTGCAAGCAGCTGTTTGAGAAACCAGGGCCATAAAGAAACATTTGGATGGGCTCCATTTTGGTCCATGGAATTTTCTTTTCTCTGTGGGACTGTTTTTGTGTAGAAAATAGCACAAGGTGGTTGCGGGTGCTTTGATTTAGTGCCACTGAACTCCAGTAATGTCTGAATCCAGCTCGGGCATTTTAAGCATTTTCCAGTGCAAGGAAGCTTTTCTGGGTGAGTTTGAGAGTGCCTTTTTACAAGTTAGTGAGGCTAGCAGGGTCACCAGATTCTTGTTGGTGATTAATACAACTCAGGATCCAGATTGATTAATTATTTATTATATTACCTCATGTAAATCACTGCATAGATTCTGTGTTCACTTATGTGGGTCAGACATTATTTTAGTTCCTGGCACCACTAGCAGGGGTGTTCAGGTAGCTAATAATCTCTATAGTTGCACAAAGCAATAATGTTCATAATTTGAATACTGTGCTGTCAATTTCTCAGCTAACATTGTCCTAGACAACCGTCGCTAGTAGAAGCCGCAGTGCTAACATTTCTAAGACTGACAGTTTTGCAATTATAAACAGTTGCATATCTGCAGAAACATAGTCTTGTGGTCTTGTTTGATCTTTGTTGTAGGATATTAATAAATGGCTTAGCCAAGTGGCTTCTTACCTTAGTAATGAAGTTGTTCTTTATAATAAACATTTGTTCTTTACAAGACACACACTTGAGCTCTAGGGTGTGCTTGCAACCTGTTTCGATGCACATAAGAACTGACCTTAGGAGAGCAGACTCCCCTCTCAGGTGTGGGATGGACTTTCTTCAAGTCACATGTGCATCAAGCAACCTACCAGGTGTACACAACCCATGATGTCATGAATTGAGAGTGCCTCAGAGATTATCCCCCACAATGAGCTCCAACTCAGTGTGCCTCTCATAGTCAGCAATTTCAAATAAATTAGCAACTTTGGTAGCCACCGTTCCTTGTGCCTGCAGAGGCAGTTGTAAGTGCTTCAGAAAGGGGGTGGTAGCTACCATACAAATGACCCACATACCCATTTACAAATGCATTGCATCCTTGCAGGATCAATGCATAATGGTGTGCCCTTCCCTGTTTACTGCCTGTTAAAAACTAGTGGTAAGGTAAGCACAGCAGGTAGCTGACACCAGAGTCGGGCAATATTGGAAGGATGACCACAGACATGGCAGGTATGGTGTGAGGCAGGGGGAACTGCTTGGAAAGTGACCTTTAGGAGTGTGGAGGGCCACTGAGCACCAGGTCATCACAATATGGGGAGAGGGAGTGGGAGGGAAACCACTATAGCATGAGGGAATGAATGATAGTTGGTTGTGGAGGATAGGCACAACTTGGCTAGGAATCTGTGTGCCTTATACCACAATCGCAGCTTAGCATTGGGTGTCACAACATGCATCCGGTACATATCACAGTGCCTTGTTGTGCTACATTTATGGGTGCATTCTGATGATTTGCATTGTAGCACTCTTGCAATAGGGGATTCCTCCCCCTTTTCAGTGTACCACACTTTGCTTATTGTGGCTTGGGAGGTTGGTAAATATGTTACGAGAACAAACCTCCAATTTGCATTTACTCAGACTGCATCTGAGAATCTGGTCTATTATGCTTGACCTGAAAGGAATGTATAAATGTTATTGTCAAAATGTATTTTTGAATGTATACAATGCACAAGACTGGAAGAATGTGCCTGTTATTTCTTAGTAGATTTGTTTTATTTATGTTTTTGAAGCTTTTTAAAGTGAAAACTCAAATTTGCTCTGTCTATTTAAAAGGAGTGACTATTTTGCTAGCCTTATTCCAGTTGAAAAGAGCTGCACCTTTTCTTGCTTAATAAACATATATTACATATTTTAACATTGAGTTTTATTACCTGATTCTATAGTTCTTAAAAAGTTTCATTTTAATCCAGCAACAACATTTGGAGTTTCAGAATTTCAGAGTCAAATTATTTTCAGCAACAGTACAATAATAATTTAATTCAGTAGGCAAAATGCTAGTTTTCTATGAATATTATTCAGTACAAATCCAGTGTATTCAGCATTTTTTTCACTTACCTGTGTCAGCAAAATCTGCTTCTCATTAAGCAAGGGATCTCAATACTGTACATTCAAAAATAGGAAAAGACATAGCAATTACCTAACCACCATATAGATAAGGCACACAATATATGTGCAGAGTGCTTCTTTTTTCATACATTTGTGTGCAGAAATCAAGTGGTATAGTAGTGAAAACCATTGGCAACAAATGCTTCTTCTGAAGGAAGCTCTACTAGTGGTATGTAATATTAAATGCCATACTGCGTAGCATTGTTTATTACAAATGGGTTTTCTCTGCAGTACTACATTCTATTTGCACAAAAATGCATGAATAAATTCATGAATGTGGATCTACTCTGCTATACATTATCTCATATTTAATTTATCACTTTGCAATTCTGTTTTCCCTACAGTATGGAAGGATTCTGTTGTAACAATATACAAGGCTGGTGATCCAACCAACATTCAAAACTACCAGCCTATTTCTCTCTTAGCACCTCTCTCTAAGGGTTTAGAGAGAATAATTCTTGATCAAATGACTGAGTATCTTTTAAAGTACAATGTCCTCACACCTGCTCAATATGGATTTAGGCTGGGTCATAGCACCATCACGGCCTTGGTGGGGTTCACGAGCACTGTCCAGTTGGCCATGGATGATGGCCAATATACTGGGGCAGTGTTTATGGACCTCACCAAGGCCTTTGATTTGGTGGATCATGACCTCCTACTATCATCCCTCTCTAATCTAGGTATGTCTGGTGAGGTGGTAGAGTGGTTTGGGAGTTATTTAAATCAACGTACACAGATAACAAAGATTGATGGTCATTTCTCACAACCCACTCTTATCTCATTGTGTGTTCCACATGAGTCGATTTGGGGTCTCCTTTTGTTTAGTTTATTTTTAAACACTCTTCCCTCAGTATGCACTAATTCCCAGATATTACTTTACGCAGATGATGCGATGATCCTCATGAGCAGTTTAAATATTAACACAGTTCATTAAGATCTGTCAGTTGATTTTCAGGTAGCTCACAGTTGGTTTATGGTACACAGACTTGCTCTGAATGAAAAGAAAACTAAGTCTGTGGTTTTCAAAAAGTAAGAAAATGAACAGGTACAGATATTGAGTTATTGTTACATACAGTGCAGGGAAATATTATTGAACAAGTTCAACAATTTAAATACTTGGGACTCTTAATAGATGAGGGCATGATGTTTGAACCACATATCTCTAGTTTGATTAAAGCTACTCATCAGAGATTAGAGGCTTTATATAAACTTAATCCTCTCTTAGCCCCATCTACTAGAAGAATACCTGCCCACAACTTCCTTATTCCTACTATTGATTATGGTCTCGTGATTTATTATGCCACAGAGGATGGATTAATAAATAAAGTTAAAATTCTTTTGAATCAAATTTCTAGATTTTCCACACAACTTCCAGCCAGGACACATCACTGTCTACTATTGAGGGATGCAGGCTTTTTGCCATTAGACCTGTACTTTAAATTTCAATTGGGTATGTTGGCAAACAAAATAACGTTAAACGGGGTTCCTGAGGTTGTTGTTACACCTTTTAAGAGACATATTAGTTCTGTTTGCACAAGGTCTGCTGATTTCACTTGCATTGAAATACCTAGGATAAAGACCTCTAAGGGCCAAATAACTCTACTGTATGTTCTTCTTTATTTTTTTAATCAACTGTTACCCACTTTAGATAGCCTGAAAGGATCATTAATGTATTTCGGGAAGAGGTTTAGGAATTACCTATTACTGAAAAGTGAATGCAAATGTTTTATTTGCTATTCTAGTAATGTGTATTATTGGTGTTCTGAGATTTATTGTGAGTAGCATTTTTATATTCTTATATTTTGTATTTTTGTATATTTGTTTAATTGTGTGTTTATGTGAAACTGGTCAACCATGAAAATGGGTATTTGACCCATGGTCTTACCAGTATAAACAAATAAAACAAACAAACAGAAACATTCTATAGATATATCACTTAATTTTTGTGATGTTTGGATAAATGCTGTCATTTTCTATTGTTGCTGACATGGTACTGTTTACATTCCCTGAGCTGCCCTCTATTAGTGATTTATCGTTCTGTAATGCCTCTACTGTAATACATTTTAAGTCATATAGAAAGGTTTCTATACTGTATTGATATAGAAGTGGTGTTTAATAATTTTAGATTTACTATTTTCTGATGTTTTTGTGTAGGTTTATATATTTAAAAAAGAAAAATTGGTAATCATATGAAAATGTTCCCTTTCATTATTTTTAAAAATGGTTATTGACTATTGTGACAATGTCAGAACTCTGTCCCATATTTATAAGGAAAATAAAGTTACTAAAAAGTTTGTGCTGCTCTACCCTATCATATACCTGTTCTGTCCTTTCTGTCTTTTCAAAAATGAATTGCACACTCTTCTTCCCATGGGGCCTAGGAGCAGTATTATGAACCTCACCATTCCTAGCTCCTTCTCCTGTACACCCCTGTCTTGCTTGTCATGCTGCTATTGAATTTTTTTTCTTCCTCTTTCCTCTTCCACAGTACATTACTTACTTAGAAGGTCTGTAATCATACATGTAGGATTTTTTAATGAGTGAGCTGTTCCTCATGCCATGAAATGGAGCCAGTTTTTTTTTCTTCTAAAAACTAGGAGTTTGTTTAAAATAAAATAATTATTGAAAGTAGAAAGGGGTTAATGCCTCCCCATCCTTGGCTAGAGTTGTTTTTCATACTTTTTGTTTATCCCAGGAACTCAGAAAGGTCAGCTATATAAGTGTGATGTTCTGAGAACAAATGGTCAGGGAGGTCAGATTAGAAAATAACCATAAGTGACTGCCAAAGGAGGGCTTTCTACACACACTGTACTCTCTGAGAAAAAGGGGCAGATTTTCTAAGAAGCTGAAAGCAAGAAAGATGTAATCTAGTTAAACAGGTTAACCTAAAGTAGCAAAATATAACTTCCACTGCTTAAAAGAAGTCTGCAATTTTGAAATGAGCAAGAACATTTAGAAAAAATATGGTGAGAAAGACTCTGCTAAACTTTCTGTTTATAACAGATGTAAAGCAGGTGCCAAATCAGTTTTCTTAATCTGTTTACCATTCTGAAATGTCAAAAAATATATACTTTTTATTGTTGCATTTTCAATAAAACAGTACTATTTGTGCCTTGTACCACTTTCCGTGGTCTGGCTGTATTTCCTAACTTCTTTACAACAGTTAAATTATAGAAAAAATACATAAAAATGCACAAGCCACAGCTAAAATAAATGTTTAATAAATAGTAACTATTGAACAATTATTGTGCAGTGATATCTATACTAAAAAGTGATTGCTAGTATTTGGAAAATGTTTTATTATAGTATAACTCTGTTGTGAGAATACACATTTTTAAAAACAAAGTAAATACATTGTTTTCCTTGCAAAAAATATTTTGAGAACCCATTATAACTTTTGTTTGAAACACTGATTTTTATTTCATAGGCCCATTAAAGGGTTCTACACTGAAAACTAATAGATACTTGATGTCTAAATCTCAGATTTGACGGACTGGAATTTTTTTCTACATGACTGAGTTGAGTTATTTTGTTAATGCTTACCTTCATAGCCCTCATAAAGTTTTAACAATTGAATGTTGAAATGAAGATGAATATGTTCCTTTAAATGAATAAAAAACTTAATTTGTGGCATATACATGTAAAAAGCACCTGTAGAAATGTTCAAAATAAAGAATATAATTTTTGTTGATGCAGTAGCAGTGAGAATATTCTCACTGTAGATGCATCATCCACTACTTGATATTCTTACTGCAGAGCTATCCCAATGGATAGCTTCAACAATGGTGATAACCTCACAATGTTCATACACAGCATTTTTCTTAATTTTGTTTTTAAAAGCTTAAATTGAATATGTAGTCATTGCATAAACTGAATACAAAAAGAACTAATGTAAAAGGCAGGACTTTCAAAATTCCCTTGTGGTCTTGCCACTCATGAGGTATGGTTTCATCCTTGACAATTGTAAATATTTACTATCTGAATACTCATGCAAAATTTGCATTAAACTAAGGCTCAGATCCCCCCCTTCCTAACTACTCCCTATCCATGAAATACTTGTTTATATGCTGATTCATCCACTTGCCCCCAGATTCATTAGAAGGCAGCAGTATCTTCAAATAATCTAGATACCCCAGTCACCTCCTCCCATAGCACACACTCCATTTTAAGAATCATGAGAGATGAAAGCATACACTCACTTGATGGGAGAGGGCAGAGCAGTTACATAATTGATGATAGGCAGATAGGTTGGTTAGTTTGCCTAGCATCATCAGTGAAGCACCTGCTCCACCTTTCCATCCAAGTTTCATGCCCATTTGCTCAAGTCACTACACTCCTTACAATGGTGCATGTATGCCATGGGAGGGATGTGACTGGGCTCTCCAGATTATTCGGATTTACTACTGCCCAACTCCCAGATAATCCACAGTAGCTTAGGACAGGGAAGGGGTATATCCATTAGTAGTGGTGTACAAACATGCCCAGATTTGCTTCATGAAAAAAAATGGCAAATGTTGACAAATTTGCAAAGCTGAGAACAGCAATTTGTATTGTTATTCAGTGGGCAAATTGGCCAAATTCACATGGTGAATGGCCAGTTTGTGGACAAATCCCAGTGCAAATTGTATGCTACATCCCTCTCCAACTCAAAAATAATAAAAAAAAACACGATCTCTCCTACCACCCCACCCACGTCTGGCACCCTCCGCCTTCCTTCCACCTGCTCCTGGAAAATGCTGCTGCATCTGCTGCTGTGCTTGAAAAAGCAGTCATTTCACCAATCAACACTCCAAACACACTCCATCACCTCCTCCAACAGCATCCCACTGTCTTTATTAAGCAGCACACCCTGTCATGTGGCCTCACCAAACCCCCCCAGACCCCACCACATTCCTTACCCCACCAGTACATGCAATTAACCTGTAATAAAGTAAACAATCCCCCCAGTACAGAGATAACTGGCCACAGAAAATTAATATCTTGTTATGAGCATTGTGTGACAGTGATATCTTTACTTGTACCAGTATTCCATAGTGCACTGGACTTAAGCAGCATTATGACAGATAAGTAAGCAACACATCAAAGTGCCACAGAGCAGCCCCAGTGTTTTGACAACAGAGGGCCTTTGCCAAGGGGTATTGACAACAAAGGATACCTAGCCCAATTTATAGTACACCTGTAAAAGGGAATAAACCCTTCAAATATCACTGGTAACTACAAGCCCTGTAACAGGAACAAAAGTGCACAGATTTTCTTTTTTCAAATACATAAGTCACAAGCACATTATTAACATCTACAATCAAATTTAGTAGTTATAGTTTATTTGTTTAATGTGCAATCCCATGGGCTGGGGGCATGCTGTACATAAAATCAAATCAGGGAGTATAAAACAAAACACAAATAAATACATATGACTTAAAAGTATAAAACTATTAGCATAAATAGCTAAAACAAATCAGTGGAGACTAGCTAATTTATTCCAAAATATCTGTATGTATAAACTGAACATGACATGGCTTTACTGATGATATCATATTTATCTTCATTTGTGGCTAGCTATATGTGAGTACAGCTAGGGTTGAGTAAGGTGTTTAATGCTAAAATCTAATTTTTGCATAACTTTGGTGGTATTCTAAATAGCCCGAGAGTTTGCATGAGCTTTCTGGCCAGCAGTGTCTCCAGATGTGAAAAGTTTTGTGATGGCATCTTGCATGGTTTACAAGATGTAGATAATCAATTTTTAATGAAATTCCTTTTTTTCTATACTTAAGTTTATTTGCTCTCACATAAAGACTAAAGTGTATGGACATTTTTTCATGAAACTTTCAGGGTAGAAGCACCCTCTGGTGAGGTAATGCCTTTTGAAGGTTTCATGGAAAACGAATTAAACAGTTCCAGAGTTAAAAATGTTAAGTTTTTCTTCTGAGCATGCTCAGTAGGATTTTGAGAACTGTGATACGAATGATGAAAAACTGTTTATGATAGTTTATCCTTCATGATTTATCCATCGTGAGAAAACATTTTGATCATGACCATCTTGTTTTTTGTTTTTCTTTAAACTAGAAAACATTGACAAAACATAATAATTTTGTATTTAAAAAAAAAGCCTCAACCTAGCTAATGGGACCCATTTAAATAGATTCTGGTATTTATTTTTTTTTATGAAAAGACTAGAAATAGTTTTCTGAGCACCACAAAATCCAAGGTGCCCAGATTAGTGAGAGAAGCCATTCACCTGCATTCTGTGTATGAGAACAGTGGGACTTTTTGGGATTGTGAAGCTGAAGCTGGAGTGTTACTGCCAGCTTAAGTGGAATAAGTGAGCTGGTGATCATCTGATCTTTTTCTCTTTCTCTCTTCCACTCTAGCTGTTTGTCTGTCTAGCCATCTATCTCTATCTATCCATACTGTTTCTTTTTTATTCTCTTCCCCTCCCAGCTTAGTCAGCCCTCCCTTGTTCTTCACTGAGTCTATTGTAAAGCGGACTGGGGTGCCCACACCTGTTACCGCTTGCCTATCCCCCCTTCCCAGGGCTGTTTATTATATGTATGAATAATAAACAGGTCAGAGAACTCACCCCCAGTACTGCTTCTCTTGAGCCCCCTGGTTGCCCACCTACCTCCTCCAGTATATGGTTGTGGCACTGCATGCCCTCACCTGGTGCTGCCAAATAGTATCCCAACACATGGGTGCCCAATCCGTAGTGTTGGCTAGGTCCCACAGAAATAAAAAAAAAACTGTCTTTGATCTTTTTTTGTCATAAAAAAAGAAAACGGTTCATCACTAATCTGATCCCCACAAACCCCAACCCTCACACTCAGCACCCACCATCCTACACACCTCACTCATGTAAAGCTGCCCCACAGTGTAGATCCACACTCTGATTGAATAGACATCTTGCTACTGGAACCGCCTACTTCAATATAATAAAATAATGCAAGTCTGATTTAATGTATTTCAGTGGGTTTTGACATTTTAGTTATAACTGCCATTTTTAAATATTGTCCTTTTCCACCCTGTCCCTATCAGAGCTTCCCCGATCAAATCTGATGCATCAGAAAATTCTACAACACTCTCACCATTATTTCCTTCACTGGTTTTCTGGGGGCCCCTTTTCTCTCCTCCACCGTAGCTGTTTTAGCTTTGGGTGTGCTTTGTTGTTCTAGTTGTCTCTCATTTTTCTCTTCTGTAAAAACTGAGTCTGTCCACTTTTTCTCAGGCCGAGCTGTTTCTCTCAGTGGCCATTCCCTCCTGGTTTTTTTTCACACTTTTTTTTTTGCATTGCTTGTTTTATTCTCATACTCTACATGATGCCTGGGTGCAGTCTTTTCTTCAGCAACTGCATCACTCTGTCAGCTGTTTTTGACAGGCCACATCCTGCCCATCACTTGCATCTTTTTCTATTGCACATATTTGTTTTTCTAGTTCCATTTTTCCCCGGAACCTTCTTTCCTCTAATAACAACTGCTTTTTTATGCTGTCTTTCTTTCTTCTGTGACTTACCCCCACCCTCATTCTCCACAGAGGATGTTTAAGCCACTGATGAGGTTTCTCCTTTTTCTCCAGACTTATTGCATGCTGTCCTTCCTTTCTCCATGTTCTCTCCATTTGCATCACATCTTGTCTCTTCCAGTGCCATTCCATTCAATTTTTCATCGTCCATGGTCTCTAATGAAGTGGAGGCAGAGGAGGAGACCAGCACCTCAGCCTTCTGCACGTCCATTCACTGAGCTTACCACTCAGCTACTGACTGAATCTTCTGTCAGAGCTCCCCCTACCAAAATAGTAGGGGAATTTCCCCAGTGCCCTGGCCAAATTTTCCGCATTCACTGAAAATACCATCACCAGCATAACCTGGTTCAATGTCAGTTGGCATCCATCTGTATCCCCCTCCCCCAGGATAAGACTGAAAAAAGGCAGAATTGTTCAGTCCTCCTTTTCCAGTGAACAAAAACTAAACTAAAATATGATAGGTGGATTCAGCATTGGGAGTGAGTGACAGTCTGTCCCAATTTTGCTTGTTCATCTCTGAATTAAGCAAGTTTACATCTAGCATTTTTAGAGATTTATAATGAAGATGCTGCAGAGGGCTGGAACTTGAGCTGCTGTAGTACTACTGCCAACCTCCCCTCAACATGGACCAGATCGGTCTGAACAAAAGGTAATGTACTCATGGTTTGTTGTGGTTCAAAGAGTTTATTACACAACACAAACACTAATAAAGAATCTCTAAGTGTAAAACAGATATTGTTACAGGTATTCATAGTATCATAGTAATGTGTCTGCAGAAAAGGACCATCCTGGTCCATCTAGTCTGCCCATTTCCCACCCACCCCTTCTTCTCTCTACTTCCTAACGATATTTTCCTCTGCCCACTAGCCAACCCCTTGTGTCTGTCCCATGCCCTCCTGAACCCCTCCACTATTTCTGCACATACCACCTCATTAAGTAATCTGTTCCAGGGTTCCACCACCGTCTCAGTGAAATAACATCTCTTTACATTGCTCTTAAATCTTCCTCCTTTCAATCTTAAATTGACTCCTTGTTTTAACTCCTACTTTCCTTTTGAATAAGCTACCTTCATTTACTTTATTCCCTTCATATACTTAAAAGTCTGTATCTTGTCACCTCTATCTCTTCTAACCTGCAGCGGGTATAGATTTTATTCTCTCCATCTAGTCTTGTATGGCTTCTCTTTCATACCTTGCAACATCTTTGTTGCCCTTCTCTGAATTCTCTCCAACCCAACTATATGCTTTCTTAAGTGAGTCCTCCATAACTGTACCCCATACTCCAGGTGCAGTCTGACCATAGTTTTATATAAAGGCATCAACACCTCCCTCTTCCTACTTGTTATACCCCTTCCTATGCACGCCATCATTCTATTAGCTTTACCTACTGCCTTACTACATTGGTCTCATACCATGAGGTTGTGAGAGATTATATTCCCCAAGTCCCTTTCCTGTTCTGTATGCTTTATCAGTTCTACCCCCAGTGAGTACTCAGCCAGTGGATTTCCATGCCCCACATGCACCACTCCACACTTCTTATCATTGAACTTCAGCTGCCAAATGTCCAACCACTTCTCTAGGGTGCTCAGATCTCTCCTCATGGCCTCAACCCCTCCTGATGTGTCTACTCTGTTATATAACTTTGCATCATACACAAAAAGGCACACTTTCCTGTCATAGCCCACTGATTTAGCACTGATATAGAGTTAGTGTTGGGTAAGTTACTTTTTCTATTACATTTTGAAACTTGTTCCAGGAAGCTCTGTGCAGTCACTAGCAAGGATGGAGAAGTACTAGAAAAGGTAATACACCTTACAATTATAGTTACTAACTTCTTTTTATAGAAAAAAAATACAAAAATAATAAATAACTATAATATATTTTTTGAAAGTAATAACATAGACATAGAAACATAGACTTTGACAGCAGATAAGGACCACTTGGCCCACCCAGTCTGCCCATTTCCCTACCAATTGGATACGCTTCAGATTCTAGTTAACCAACAGCCTACTTCCTGCAACCCCCCACTATAATTGCCTTATGTCTGTCCCATGCATGTTTGAATTCCCCCACTGTTTTAGACCCCACAACCTCTCCAGGAAGGTGGTTCCATGTGTCCACCACTCTCTCCGTGAAAAAGAATTTCCTCACATTACCCCTGAGCTTTCCCCCTTCTAACTTTAAATTGTGTCCCCCTGTTCTTACACATCTCTTAACTTTGATGCATATCTCGGTCATTTTTTGGAATTTTTGCACCAAATTTTCAACACGGGGTCCTTGAAACCCCTCTTCATGAACTCTGTCACAGTTATGACGCTAATCGGCCCTGAAAGGTGATCTCGCAGTGGCTGCATGGAATCATCTTTTGGGACTGATCAACACAAGAACAGTGGCAGTGTTCATGAGGTGGGCTGCCAAAAGCCCATTTTGCAAATTTGGTGGAAAAAATCCAAAAATGGCTGTTTATAATAATGCGTTGCGCGATTCTGACGCGCGGCTGGTAACTTTTCAATTTGCAATATTTTCATGCCAGATTTTCAGCATTGTCATTTTCTACACTCCTTGTGAACAGCACAGCTGTTATTTTTCTCATCCTGGCCAAAATGTTTTTCCACATTTCCGGCGTACAATACTGCGGTCGCTGTGGGAATCAGTGTTCAGGGCAGATTACAAAAATGACAGTTACACTGTTCATGAGCAGAGGTCCTACAATGCATATGCTGAACATTTGGTGACGATACTCCATAACATGACCGTGTTACGAGTGTGTGTTGCGCAGTTTGCGCGCACGCTCATAAGTTCGCGAATTTATAATATTTTCACTCCAGATTTTCAACATTGCCATTGTTCTGCACCTCCTTATGAACAGTACAGCTGTCATTTTTCACATCCTGACCAAAATGCGTTTTCGCAGTTCCAGCGCAGAATAGCACGGTCGCTGTGGAACGCCCATGTTCGAGACACATTATGGAAATGACAGTGACACTGTTCATTAGCAGAGGTCCTAAAATGCCTATGTTGAAAATTTGGGTCCGGCAGTCCATACAATTAGTGTTTTATGAGTGTGCATTGCGCAGTTTGCATGCACGCTTGTGACTTTGTGCATTTGTAATATTTTCACTCCACATGTTCAACATTGGCATTTTTCTACACCTCCTTATGAACAGTACAGCTGTTATTTTACATATCCTGTCTGAAATGCTTTTTCACACGTCCGGCGCAGAATCGCATGGTCGCTGTGCAAAATCAGATTTTGGGGCAGCTTGAGGAAATGACGATGGCACTGTTCATGAGCAGAGGTCTTAAAATGCCTATGTTGAAAACTTGCTGCCGAAAGTCCAGAAAATGACTGTGATGCAAGCGTACATTGCGCAGTTTCCACGCAGCCTTGTAACTTCGTACATTTGCAATATTTTCATGCCACATTTTCACCACTGGCGTTTGTGCACACCTCCTTATCAACAGTACAGCTGCCATTTTTCACAGCCTTCCCAAAATGCATTCCCGCAACTGCGGCGCACAATGGCATGCTCGCTGTGGGAAATCACCTTTTGGGACACATTAACAAAATCACAGTGCCACTGTTCATGAGGAGAGGTCCCAAAATACCTATGTAGAAAATGTCTAAAAAAACTCCCACAAATAATTGGGTTGAGGACGTCTGCTGCGCAGTTTGTATGCATGCTCATTGCTTCACCAATATTTCATATTGCCACTCCAGATTTTCAACGTTGCCATTTTTTTATGCCTCCTCATGAACAATACAGTTGTCATTCTCCACATCCTGCCCAAAACTGTGTTTCATCCCTCTCTCACCAAATGCCACAGCCATTGTGCAAAACCACCTTTCAGCTAACAAAGTGATTGTTCCACTTTTCATGAGGTGGCCTGACAAGCAGCCCATGTTGAACATGTAGAGTGAAACTACCACTACATGCCTACGGTGTTAGGGTTTCCAACTGCAGCACCCCACCTGGTACAGACCGACAGGCATCAGGGTTATGACCTGGGATCATCAGATGTAATGCCCACACCATTCCACCCCCTCATGCCCACCCTGCAGCCACTGACAGGCATTGCAGCATGTCCCGCACTGTTCAGCCACAAACTTCACCCCACGCTCCTATACCGCACCCACGTCAGCATATTTCCTTATGGAATGGGGTAAGTATAATGCCCAAAGACCCCAAAGCACACCATGACACTTGTCAGTGTCTACAGGGTAGGGTGAGGTACAATGGCATGAGCATTATGCCCGACGACCCAAAGGCACACCCCACTGCCTGTCACTCTCTACAGGGTGGGGTTGGGGTTGGCGCCACTTCAGTACTTCTCTGCCATTTCTATTATGCACCTCTAGCTCCACCACTGCCAATGCCAATGCCAGCGTGACAACATTCGGCATTGACAAATGCTTGTTTATTTCAACAGTTCAAAGCAGTACAACAAACCTGATTCTCATCTCACTGGCAGGCTTGAATATTGGTTATCTCATCCCAGAAGTGCCTTGAGCAACTGGGCAAAACCAGATTGGCCTGAATATCTGGTCTGGCCTGGAGCACACCCCTACTAAAAAAAAAAAACACACTATCCTCTCAAAAATAATGGGCAAAACAAAAATGCTGCACTGGGAAGCTAGGTGCAAGCAGCAGCAAGGAAAGAAAAAGCACACTCAAAGACCAACAAAGCACACAGAAATACTCGGTGCTAAATTTTATTCAGGACACAGTACCAAGACAGGGTGTTAGCAGCACCCCCATCTTGACACTGTATCCTGAACAAGACACATCACTAGTATCTCTGCGTACTATGTCGGTTTGTGAGTGCTTCCAAAAATAATATTACCAATGTTTCAGAAACAGGGGCGCTGAGCACTGTGATCTGACAAACAGTGAATGTGAACAAGCAAGGAAAGAGGTACGAGGAGCAACTGGAATTAAAACTCTTACCTGGCATGCTCTTGCTAGTGTACCTTTATTCTAAAAAAGTAAAGAAGGCACTGTGCGACAAAAAAGTAAAGAAGGATGGTGTAAAAAGAGGCCAACATGGATGGCCAGGAATACTTCAAAAATGAAATCATGGCAAACCAGGACATTTAAGTTATGTTAGGCATAAAAACAAGTAGGTAAACGGGAACTGGTTAATAGAAACATAGAAGTTGACGGCAGATAAGGACCGCAAGGCCCATCCAGTCTGCCCATTTCTTTTTCTACCTTATAAATGTGCCATCGGCCTTTGCTCTGTCAGTGGCCTATCTATTCATACTCATTTGTATTGCTCCCTTATGCCTATCCCATGCCTGTTTGAAGCCCTGCACTGTATTCATAGCCACCACTTCTTGAGGTAGGCCATTCCATGCATCCACCACCCTTCTGTGAAAAGAATTTCCTCACATTCCCCTTAATCGCCCCTCTAATCTCATGCTGTGTCCTCTTGTCCTGCTATTTTTCTTATATTTAAACATGTTAGACTCTTTCACCTTGTTAATGCCCTTAAGGTGTTTGAATGCCTCGATCATATACTCTCTCCCTCCTTTGCTCAAGGGTATACATATTGAGCTCTGTTAATCTGTCCTCATATGTCTTCTGATGCAGTCCCTGCACCATTTTGGTTGCCCTTCTCTGGACTGCCTCAATTTGGTTAATGTCCTTGTGAAGGTGTGGCCTCCAATACTGCATGCAGTACTCCAGATGGGGCCTAATCAGTGTCTTGTAAAGAGGGATTATTACTTCCCTCTTACGACTTGTGATGCCCCTACTAATACACCCTAATGCTCCCCTAGCCTTACCTACTGCTTTAGAGGTCTGCTTGGATGATTTCAGGTCATCAGCGATGATGATGCCCAAGTCTCTTTCTTCCTTTGTGACTGCTAGCAACTCCCATCCCAGCCTATAGGTGGCTTCAGGGTTTCTCTTCCCTATGTGCATGATCTTGCACTTCTTTGCATTAAATCCCAGTTGCCACTCTTCTGACCATTTTGCTAGTTTATCCAGATCTCTTCTCATTCTGCCCACCCCATCTGGATCATCTACTCTGTTGCAGATCTTGGTGTCTTCTGCAAACAGACAAGCTCACCTCTAGTCCATCTGCAAGGTCACTAATGAAGATGTTGAAGAGGACTGGCCCCAGGACTGATCCCCCTGAGGTACCCCACTTGTGACTTGCATCTCTTCTGACTGTATACCATTTACCACCACTCTCTGTTTTCTGCCCACAACCAGTTTGCCACCCAGTTGACCAACTTCTGACCCACCCCGAGCCTACCCAGCTTATTTATCAATCTTCTATGTGGAACAGTGTCAAAAGCTTTGCTGAAGTCAAGGTAGGTGACATCAACTGCTCCCCCTTGGTCCATCACTCTGGTTACCCAGTCAAAGAAATCTATGAGATTAGTTTTACAGGACCTTGCTTTTGTAAACCCATGCTGTCTTGGATCCTGTGCCCCTATGGATTCCAGGTGTTGCACTATCCTTTCCTTAAGGAGTGCCTCCATAATCTTGCCCACTACTGAGGTAAGACTGACTGGTCTGTAGTTCCCTGCCTCCTCCTGCTACCACTCTTGTGGAGTGATCACATGAGCCCTTGTCCAGTCTTCTGGGACCTCTCCTGTGCTCAGAGACTCACTAAACAGTTCTGCTCATGGCTCTGCTAGTTCCACCTTTAGCTCCTTAAGTACCCTGGGATGTATGCCATCAGGTCCAATTGCCTTATCCACCCTGAGCTTAGCAAGCTCTTGTAGGACCCTTTCTTTTGTGAAGGGAGTAGTGCTCACCTCCCTCCCCCCTGTGTCCTTGCTGCTGAGCTGTGGGCCCTGCCCTACCTTCTATTCAGTAAATACTGAGCAAAAGTATCTATTTAGGATAGATGCTTTTACATGGTCCTCCTCCTCGCATGCTCCCTTTTCTCCATTAAGCTTAGCAATGCCCCCTCTGGACTTTCTCCTTTCACTAATGTATCTATAGAAAGTCTTGTCACCTTCTTTTACTGTTCGTGCTAGTGTTTCCTCAGTTTGGGACTTTGCCTGCCTTACTGCCTTCCCTGCTTCCCTTAGGGCAGTTTGGTATGCCTCCCTATCTTCATCCCGCTGTGTTCCCTTATATTTCCTGAAGGCCAGCCTTTTGGCTCTGACCTTTTCTGCTACTGTATTTGGGTTAAGGTAATACTGCTGGAGTGCAGAAAAGGAGACCAAGAGAACCACAGAAATCTGTACGTGCAGGGGACTAATAGGTTAGGTTAGTTACTAGTTACTTTCAAATAAATGTAGTCATTTACAGTTGCGTATTTCTTTTGTATAAAAAGACACAAGTAAATGTAACTGTAAGGTGTATTTCATCTTCCAGTACTTCTCCATCCTTGCTAGTGACTGCACAGAGCTTTGTGGAACAAGATTTCAAAAGTAATAGAAAAAGTAACTTACCCAACACTGTATATATTTTAAAAAGGACTGGTCCCAGTACTAGCACCTGAGGAACACCGCTGATTATACTCATTATCCTAGAATGTACACAATTTACCACCATCATCTGACATCTATCCTTCAGCCAGTTTTCCACCATCTAGTTATTTTCTGTCCCATCCCCAGGCTGTCTGTCTTATTTACTAGTCTACGGTGAGGAACAGAGTCAAAGGCCTTACTGAAGTCCAGTTGGCCACATCAACTGCCCCCCCCCAATCAATAACCTTTGTTACCCCCATCAAAAAATTTGATCAGATTTATCTGGCAAGATCTCCCGCTAGTTAAGCCGTGTTGCTTTTCTTCTAATAGTTTATTGTCCATTAAATATTTTTGCCACTCTTTCCTTTACTAACACCTCCATCACCTTACCCACCACTGATGTGAGGCTGACAGGGCAGTATTAGCAAACCTAACCAGATATCAACAGCTACACTAAGCTCCCCCATGTATTAGCACATTCTATATCTTCTTCAATTCATAGCTTTGTGACAGGTTGTCTGACACAATGTCATTGTCAAGATTGCCCATGAACAGTTCTTAGAAATTTTGCATCAAATGCAGCTGATGGAAAAGATAATAAAAAAAGTGGAATTGATTATTGTAGCATTACAGGACATAATTAAAAATAATCTTTCAGAATATGATATTGTAATTGTAAAATACCAATAACTATTGATATTCCTGACACTTGCATTTTTGGCTGAAAGTCACTAAAAGGAATGAACAGATATGAAACTTCCTTCAATATTGGCTTTTGAATTACAATAATTAGCCCTGAATACTTCCTTTCAGTAGAAATTGATGAGTCCGTACACAGACCAGAGCTAGTTCTAATCAGTAGAGTAACATTATTTTCCAAGAAAACAGTAGATGGTTATAAGCAGAAACAAAAATACCTTTAACTGCTAAAGCTACTGCAATCCAGAAATGCATAAGCCAGTTTGTCCTTTCATGTATCACTTTTCTCAACCTATAAGCAAAGTAGACTGGTGCACCACAACAAGTCACGTTGTGTAGTTCTGGTCTCCAACATTTACAAATTCAACCAATGTAACTGAGAAATTTAAACCCTCTATCTACTACGTCTGTCAAAATTGTGTTTTTTTTTTTTTGCTCCACCACCAACTGGCCTCCTTCGGCCCTGCCCCTGCTGCCTAGCCCTGTCATCCACCTCAGAACATACTTGCTTCCATGGTTCCCCATGGATGACCCCCCCATGGGAAGGGTCAGCCAGAGGAGGACCTCCATCAACCCCCCCAAGAAGAGTTAGAGTATGATCAGGGAGAGGCAGTCCAGATGATGGTGCAGGACCTGCATGGTCACAGTCATTTTTCTATTTTTTCCCTGGAAGGCATGGCATGCAATAACATAATGGCATGGCTGCCAATATTTGCCCTGCCTCCCCCATTCTGTCAAGCTCTAGTGCTGGTAGACCTTGCTTCCGCGAGGGGCCAGTCATGCACCAGATGCTGTCCTCAACTCAACCCAACCCCCAGAGGAGGAGAGTGGTCCCCTGAGTGCTCCACCCTCCTCACCCTGGCCAGCCCTCCAACAGCCCTGGCCCATTTCTGAACCTCAGGAGTTGGCATCAGAGGTAGACGTTCTACCACTGCGAGCCACCCCTATCAAAATTATCATTAAAAAATATTTCTATGCTTGCAGTTGTTTTTCCAGACACGTGTACAGAGATATTCAGTAATCTAATTTACAGATGCAACCCAACTGGGGAGGGGCAGTGGTTGTAGAACCAACGGAGAAAATCTGGCAAGTAACTTAACAAAAATTAAAAAGATTCTTAAATTATGGGAAAGTCTTGGCAGCATAATGATTCTACCACTTGTAAATATTTTGGTCAGCCCTATTAGAGAACATGATGTACAGTATATGGGATACTTTTTATTACACATATGTTTAGTTCATTACAGAATGTATTGCTTGATATTTTTATGTATAGTTTTACTACTTACATACAGTATGCATGCAAAATATATGTACACTTTCTGACAGTTTTCTTCATAGTTTGACATTTTACATTTTAGAATTGCCTGTGGAAAGAGGATCCAGTCACCATAATTATGATCTGCACAGTATGCTAGTCATGTTTAGAACTAATCTTAACCTATTTCCTTATGTAGATTTGCAAATTTAAAGGAAACATTGCTGACACTGCTATTGGGTAATTGACAAACCTAATACTTTAGAATCCACCTGTTTTTGTAGTTACTACTGTCGTGCTTATGATCTCCCTGCCAGGTACTTAATTTTACTCATTATTGTTGAATGCAGCAACTGACATGGTACTCTAGTTTGATTAGTAGTGTCAAAGTTCAAGCACTGCATGACTAGGAAAGCATGAATTCTTCAGCCACTTCATGTCTCTGAAAACAAAACTCTGGATAGAACTGATATGGCTGCGCTGAGCTTTGAGGAGCACCACCGGAGTGCGCTGTGTATAAGATGGCAGTGATGACGGAACTGCAAATGCGCAATACACATGCATGCATCGTCTGCTTCAGCACTGCCATATTGTGCACAGTGGCTGTCACATCTGCAGTTGTGGAAGAAAAAGAAGTGCCCCTGAAGTGGGTGTGTTTATGCGGCTGGTGGAGGGGAAGTGCTGCATATACACAACCACTGGAAACTGTGCTGCAGCACTGTGGAAGCACACTGGACAGTGGTACAGTCATGTGCTTCCACGTGGCTACTGCAGATGATAGTCACATAATGACTGGGGAGCTCCACCCACGCAGCTGTAAAGAGACACTAAGTAGTATATTAATATGCTGCAGCAGCAGCCATTAAAAAATGCTACTAATGCACCATTTTAATTGTAGTATATTTTTTAGGAAGATTGTTGTTTAGAAAACTAACTGTCTTGGACTTAAAGACTCCTTGTAAGAAAGTTAGTCAGAAGTTGACTCCTTCCTGCAACTCTCCCAACCTTTGCTGTGTGCAGGATGAAAACAGTCCTTAGATCGGTGCAAGTGAATAGCTTTCAAGCAGGCAATCGAACATGTGCTCAGTCAGGAGAAGCTACTCTTATTGATCAGTTTTAAAAGTTTAACATTAAGTACCCCAATAGCTGGTAGCGCGTATTAAAAGTAGTCTTTCTTGTATTCCTAAAAGCACTGAGGATCAACCAAGAGAAATGACTGTTGCTTTCCATTAAATAAATACATGTTCATGTCTAAACTGCTGTGCAGGGGGAAAGTGATCACTACAGCACTCACTTCAACCGTAACATGCTCGGCATCCTTGTATAGATAAATATCCACACACAAAATATCTATAACAATTCCTCCTTTAATCATAGGAAGTTTCTGAACATCTCCTCTCCAAATCTCTTTTCCATCCATTTAAACTCACTATGTTATTGCTAGCTAGTGAATGTATCAGTTTTTCTCTTTTCTTATTTTTAGTTTTGTCACTAAAAGTTCTGACCAGAACACAAAAATGCCTGTCAACATTAATCCCTCCAAAGGTCTTCTGATAAATTCCCTAACCTAGCATTGAAAGCCCTTCTTGGATACAGTTAGCTTCAGCTAACTATAGAAAATAAGAAAGATGCATAAGTGTAACACAGTATTTACCCTGTTCGGTTCAGGAAAGCAGTTTTAAATGTAATTCTATTAGTGACAGGAACTGGTGTCAAATTTTGTTTTAGGAAGGGGATAGTGTGGTTTCAGCTTTTACTTTTTATGCAAGTGGGGAGATAACACACAGCAGCATTCTGCAGATGTTGGAATCTTGGATGTTGCAGTGTGAGAATTCAAGAAAAAAGGGAAGTTTCAATGGTCGAGGTGTCTTGAAATAAATGCACATATTAGCATTTCATCTGATGCATGGTCAATTACTTCTTTAATACGGTATTTTCTTTATGTGCTCTCTCCAGTGCTGCCCATTTCTGTTACAGCTACCGCCCAATCCCATCCACTCCCTTCTCTGTCTCTCACTTTAGCCTCCAGGGGTCTGCAAAGCTCCCAGTAGTGAATTCTGTTGGGATGGTAGTAGAAGGTCCCTCTCTAGGAGTCAGGTGGGCAAAAGGGAGTGGTAGGGCTTAAGAGTGGCAGTGTCCTGCTGCCATGCACCAGGGCATTCCTCCTTAGTTTTGCCCATCTCCAGCTACAATCAGTGAGGGTGCAATAGAGTGCATGCACACAGTGCACAGCCACTCTCTGGACCCAGGCTATGTCCTCCTTCCCACAAGACACTCCAGCTGCACTGCCAGCAATGTTAACTCAGGTGATGGTATTCCAGCAGAAGCAGCTACACTTTCACTATGGAGGTGAACATTCTGGTTACATATTTCTTAGAGGATACACTAGGTCTATGTTACCACAACACTGAGAAGTTCTACACTAAGCTGGAAGCCCAGCACTTGGATTCCAGCACTGTGGTTCCTAATTTTAAGAAAACAGATTTTGAAAAACTGACAGAATTCATCAAAGAGAAGAAAACCAGAATGCTATTTTTCTAAGCAAGGTGCATTCAGAAAGCAGGTAGTCAGTGGATAGAAAGGAATGAATCTGGGCACTCACTATGCTAGCTGTGAAAACAGATCTGGAAGCAAGTTGTCCATTTGTGAAGACATCATCTTTATTACAGATAAATGCCCTCAGTTCTGAGCACAAAGGTAGGAGCAGCAGTAGCTGGCAATGAGTACCAATGTTTCACCCCAATCTGGGGCTTTGTCAAGGTATGGTGACCCCCAGGGTATTCCCCTATTTTGTAGCAATCCTGTGAAAATACTGTGAGCTTCAAAGTGATGGGGTGCATTTTTACTACTAGTGAAACACACTAAATATTATTTCAAAAAACGAAATCAAAGATCAGCTTGGGAACCTTCATGAATTGGAGGAGGGAAAAATAATTAGATATCAGTGAAGGAACGGCATTAGAAACAGACCACGTGAGCATTAAATATGTCAGAAAACCAAAAAAAATCAAAGGAAGCCAATATGGTTGGATAGACATGTGAAGGACACAATTCAGGACAAAACGGAGCTTTCAGTATCTACAAAGGGGAACCAATAAGGCCAGTAGAGCAGTGGCAATGGTAGATGTTTGTGGTTGGGGGCCTGGTCTCAGTTCTATGAAAAGTTAGATATTTGTTTTCTTTTTGACATGTCTTGCGTGTGACAAAATATGTTATTACAAGCCAGAGTTTTGCAGTTACCTAGACCCCTAGAAGGTCTGGGTTTTTATATACTCTGGTGCTTTATAGAGCTTTTAAAGATGATACAAACACTTCTGTTTGTTTTCCTTCCTGCTCCAGGAACAATATCCTTTACAGACAGTATGAGCCAGGCTCATAGTTTTTTTTTTAAATGGGTATATGGCAGTATACCTAATTTTAACCCTTTACTATTCCTGTAAATATCACTGTAATATTATACAGTAAATCATTCTAAGTCCTCTTTCTCACTCTCTCGCTACCTCATTCTTAGCTTCTCTGTTGGTGCTTTTCATCTCTGTCATATTTTTTCTCCAGTAGCAACCTTTATAACCTCTCTGAGTTGGATTTTTATCTTTTCTGTGCTCTTTTTTGTTTAGTTAATCTGTTTTTAGGTAGATATGGACTCGTTGATTCAATATCATCTGTAACCTTTGCAGGTGAAGGACATGAATGCAAGAAAAATAAATAATTACTAACTAAAAACTAGAGATGATATCCCCCCCCCCAAATAGAGGTCACAGTTCCTCAACTGAAACATATGCTGTGCGCAGATTAAACAGTAATTTCTAGTTCATATGATGTAGCAAATCTTTGCAGCTACTCACCTGGAGATGTAGAGACTGGAGACAAGATGTGGAGCAAGGAGAGAGATGGTGGTGGCTGCTGCTGCTTCCTGCTTGGAAATCAGCACCAGGGGGAGCAGCTTGTGCAGATAGTCTGAGGTCCACGGCTACCCCAAGGATGCAGTGAGGGTCTGTGCTAGCAGGAAGGGCACAGCCAAAAAGAACAGACTATTTGACTGAATTCCACTTTCAGGCTTCTTGGCTGTTGGGGAGCAGAATGAAAAGGAAATTACAAAGTGAGAGAGGGAGGGATGCAGTGACCATGCCATGTGCACAGGCAGCGCGGTAGCCAAGCTCCAGCTGTAGCTCACATTTGCTATGGGGAATTCTCACAAAGTAAATGAAAGTCTAAAATTTTTCTCATAGAATGAAAAGATCCCATTATCTGTGTGGAAATGGATAATGTATTTTTGTGCTGGAGGCAAGTGTTTCGGATTGCTTAGCTTATCGTTGGTGAACCTTCCTTTAAATAATAAATTAATCTCTAACATGCTGCTACTATGGCTGAGCTGAGTTATATAAATCCATGTCTTGGGAATATTGAAGCAAATTAAAAGTCAGAAAAATACTTGAGACCTACACATATCTGATGGGCACAGTTTAAGATGGTTCCACCATGTTGTGCACGGTGACCGTAACTTCCACAATTGCAGAGACAAAAAGTGGTGCTGTGGGAAGGGGGTGTGTGTATGCGGCCTGTGGAGGGAAGGGACACTTAAACAGCACCATTGATGTCTATACCAGAGCACTGTGGAAGCACACTTGACAGCGGTCATGTCACGTGCTTCTACAGTGCTCATAAGAGATCATGAATGATGGCATGATGCCTGTGGAGCTCTGCCCATGCAGCTGTAAAAATATGTCAGGAAGCCATTTAGAAAAATAAGTATAGGAGGCATTCTAAATATGTATTTAGCATACCTTTTTGCAAAGATAAGAGGGACAACTGTATTGAATAGATATGCTATATTTTCCTAAGAAAGCCATCATCACCCACACACCACAGATTATTAGAAACATAGAAAGGTGATGGCAGAAGAGACCAAAGATCCATCAAGTCTGCCCTTGTGATCCCAAGATCCTAGGTGATCCTGGGTCATAGCTAGTAGATTCCCTTGTGGATTTGATTCTACCATACTCCTTATCACAATCCTTTTTGAATGCTGATACAGTCCTAGCTCCTACCACCTCCACAGGTAATTTGTTCCATGGCTCCACAATCCTTTCTGAGAAATAGTGATCCTAAGATCCCTCGTGAAACTCCCACCCTCTCAGTTTCCATCCATGCCCCCTTGTGTTTGAGTTGTGAGCCTTGGTGAATAGTTCAACGTAGGGTACTAAATTTAAACCCCTCTTGTACTTAACATTTTCTATCATATCCCCCCTTTCACTCCTAGATTCAAGCGAGTACATCTGTAATGCCTCCAGCTGCCCCATACATGGCAGCCCCTCTATCATTTTGGTTGCCCTTCTCTGAATGATCTCTATCTTGTCCCTATCCTTCTTAAGGTATGGTCTTCAAAACTGTATTCAGTATTCCAAATCATGTATCACCAAAGATCTGTACAGTGGAAGTATCTCCTCCCTGTGCCTACCATCATATCTTCTCCCTATGCATCCCAGCATTTTTTTGGCCCTACTATATGCTGCATTTCACTATCTGGTTTGTTTAAGGGGGTGTCTAATAATAACTCCTAGATTCCTTTCCTCTTTTGAGGCACTGAGTTTGACCCGATTTAGTCAATAGGTTGTTCTAGGGTTATTCCTGCTAATATGCATTACTTTTTATTTCTTGGCATTAAATTTCAGCTGCCAGATACTAGACCATTGTTATAACCTTTTCAAATCATTTTGTACAATTCTCATTGCTTCTTTGCTGTTCACCCTTCCCCCTAATTTAGTATTGTCTGTGAACAGTGCAAATATTAAGTTCCCACCAAGTCAATAAAATCATAAAGAGTTTTGTGAGAATCAAGCAGGAAGTACTGTGCAAGCCTTATCCCAGTACTCACCATTTTAAAAATAATTGGCCTCTCTTTTTCCAGTATTTTGGAGAATAGCTATCCAGAAACAATATTTCTAGGAAAAAATAATGTACTCCTCTCTCAATACACGCAGCAGACCTGTTTATACAAAATGTGACTTTAATGTGTAGCACCAGAACATATAGATGTTTGCCTAGTTCCTAAGAAGAACAGGGGGGTAATTTCTTCAGGTGAAGCTGGTGGGAGGATAAATCTCAACACCACAGGAAGAGTGGCTACTACTATCACCTCCCCCCCCACTTTCAGGAGATTAAATTTCCACCAAGTTTTTCACAGACACCTGTGCTCAGTTTGCTATATGGTTAGGAAAACCTATGTTTAGAATATCAACTGCTTGAGAATTATTTAGTACTGTACCAGTAGCTTCATTTCAGGCTCTTTTTGGTTCAGGCTTTCTCTGTTTAAGTTTTGAGATGTTATTCACGCTCCATTACACACAGTCCATTATTTGCTGCTAGCAGTGAATCACATCATTTTAAGCCACTTGAAAATCATTGGGTAATAAGGGTTAACCAAGTAATGTAGGGACTTTGCAGAATAAACCATACTTAGACTTCAGATCATACTACTAATAGGCATGTAGTAAGTAGTGATTTATGGCAGCACCACTAAACAGCTCTATTGAGTTGAAAAGAAAATCCATTTCCCCAAAGCAAATTATTGCACCAGCAGGACTCCAATCTCTCAACATCCCCCCTCCCCCCACAAAAAATTATCAGGACATTCCACTCTTCATTACTAAAGACATTTGCATGGAAAGGGTTCTTTTTACTTCAACTTGATCCTGTTCTTGCTGTTTTGTTTTTGTTCTAAGTTATAATCATCTACTTGGAACATCAGCATGTTAGTGACAACAGGTTTTGATGTCATAAACTGAGGATTATGACTTCATGACAGAAACTGGCAACGTCTAAGGAAAAACATTCCCGTTTAATGAAAATGTCTTCAATAGTGACAAAAGAAGCCCCCTGCAGTTTGTTGTGTAACTGAGTTCTGCTAATGCCAAGTAGGATTTTTGTTTGCTAGAAGTGATGAAATCTCTAAACTAAATCATTATGTTAACCCAAATACTCTTTATTTTACACACAGAAGACAGTAAATCCTTCATATTATTGCTGTCTACATTCTACTACAGCTGTAAGATGGTATGATGAGGAATTTGGTTTACAGGTAAAGGTTGTTTGCAATGCAATAATCAGATTAGACAGATAAACTTATCCAGGAGAACATTGAATGAGTTGGCTGTACTGTTAAGCCACTGAAATGGCTCTTTGATAAGATAACTCCCATTAACTTGATGAAATGTGGGTCATTTTGTTTATTACAGTCTAAAGCATAATTCCATCTGATAGGAAAAACAAATCCAGAGCTTTAATGCTCATTAATGGAATTGCCTCAGTGCTATCTTTGTTTGATCTGACTCCAGATCTGTGATTTGGTTATAGTAATTCACATAGCTAGACATTTCTACATCTACCATGATTTACTAATGTGTTTTCTTGTTAGTGATTCCTATAATACAGAAGAAGAAAGTTAGGCTAATTTCTTTAGTGGTGGTAGTGGAGGGGGTAGTTCAGTATGGTCAGTCTGTGGAATAAGGGACAAGTTCTAAAGAATCATTATTCATCAGCCAGCATCTCTTGAGAGATTACATGTAATCATGTCATGTATAGTTGCTTTTTTTTCAAAATAAATGTTGGTCTGATTTAGTATCGTAATACCATCCTTCTGATGTCATGAATCCATAATACTATCAGCCTGATGTCAGAAGGAGGGTATTACAGAATCGAATGGCAAAGTGTCTCACACTCAGCTGTTCTCAGCACTCGCTCCTGTCATGGCTTTCAAACTTCACTTTGAAACTGACATGAGCAACACCAACAGTTGAGATGGCAGAAGTTCTGTCACAGAAACTAATCTGGGGTGGGGAAAAGGCAACTATATATTACAGGAAACAACAGATGGGCATCTCATCTGTTATGGTTGCTGTTAAATACATCTCAGGATTCCTGTGATGGCATAAATATCTCAAGCTGTGCTCTCAAGATTTATGATGTCACAGGAATCCATTGATTGATTTAAAGCACTGTAGCAGATGGATGCCAATTTGTTATTCTATTTATTTTCAGAAATGATATTAACATCTCCAAATTATCCATAGTTTACTGTACCTGAATAACAGTTGTTATGAACAACTGTGTTTTGTAGTTTCTTTTTATGGAGAACACTCTGTACAGTTGTTTTCATGGATCCAGAAATTTGGAATTTGAACTGTAACTGCATGGATTCTGAACTCTGAACTGTTGGCCTATCACAGACAGCAATGCTCAGGTTCTAAATCCATCAGGTGACATAAGCAGAACTCAAAGTTCCTGGTTCCATAAAGAGAACTATACAGAGTGTTGTCCATAAAAAAATAATTGGGGTGTGACTGTAATTTCTTAAAATAGACATATTTCATGCAGCTGTAAATTCAGTCATTTGCAAGAAAATTAATGCTTACAATGTGTATGGTTATTCCAGAGTCAATCTTCCGTGAATTTTCAAACTTCATCTATTTTATTATGAAAAATATTTTATTAAACAGCACTGTCTTTAACCAAACTTTTACTAAAATAAAAGAAACTGAACTACAGTGGTTAGGTTAAGTGCATTTAGCATCCCTCCTTATTACATGTTGTTATTAAAAAGAAAAAATAACTTTGAGGTTATCCTTTTTGAATGTTCAGATGGTGATCTGTAGTAGATCAACTAAGCAGAATGTAGTTTCTGTAACAACTTTCATTTAAACTATGCCCCTATCTAGTTCTGCACCCAAGTGCAGTACTAGGGGGATGCTGAACTTTGGGGTGTGCCTTCCTTCATATGAGACATTAAACTGAGGTCCCAACTGCCTATTCTGGTGGTAGTTCAGATGGACATTAAAGATCCCATGATATCTTGTAGGTAGGACATTTACCCTGTGTCCTTGCCAAATGTCCTGCATTCACTAAATGTACCACCAACAGTCTAAGCTGGCTTAGTTTCAGTTGGCTTTCATCTGTATCCTGCCCACCTTGAGACAAGGCTAAAAATAGGCAGTATCATTTAGCCCTTCATTCTTGGTAAGCAAACACTGAATAAATAAACATTGAGTTAGATGCTGATAGTGCAGTGACTACAGTATAAGGACAAATACAGTGACTACAGTATAAAGACAAGTGGAGCTTTCTTTAGGTGTGCATCAATCTCAATGACTACAATTGCTTGAGCTTGTTTTAAAATGAGGCTTTACCAGGACATTTGGGTAATCCCCCTTTACATTTTTTGAATAGTTCCTTGTGATTTTTAACTGCCCCCAGATATAGGCAGAATAAACCCTGACTTAATTTTTTGGTACCTCCAAGCAGTCAACACCCCATTACACTGCTGTGTTCAACATTATGACTGTGAGTTGAATTCCGAGGTGTGAGATGTGAACCTAGAGTCTTCTAGCCCTGAGTTGGAAGTGCAGTGATAACACTGAATGCCACGGACAGCAAGATCATTTTAGTTGCACTGAAGTTGCATCTACATTATGTATTGGGATTTTTTTTTTATAGGCACATTTTGGCTAATCACGTAAGGTTTCTGAAGTGATAGCTTACAGCTTCCTGAACACTGTAAAGGGCCATATCTAGTAACCATTCAAGAGCATTTTATACAGTATGTTGCTCTCTCTCTTATGTACATAGGTACATGGGGACAAAGAGTGTTCTTTGATAGGGCCCATAATCTGTGTGGTTTTTTTCCAATCTGTAGACAGCTGCCCTATGTCATTACCTCATTTGTCTTGTTTTGCAATTAGTTGTTAGAATGGAGGCTCAGTGTTGCACTCAAAAGAAATCAAGACTGCCAAACTATATCTGATTTACTGGCATATACCATTGAAAGAAAGCAATAAACTGCCCAACTAATCCAACATAAAACAAGTAATTTTAGGAGCTGCAAATTGTCAGATTCTTTATTTACACTGTTCAGTACATCAGTTCATTGATGGGTGGTCTAATCGGGAGTTTGGATGCAGGGGATATATTTTGTAGCATAATAGAAATGGCCAGCATGACAACTTAACCAACTGAGTTGAATAAAACTAAATTTTGTATATATATTTTTTAAGACCCATAATGATTAATAAACTTCAGATTGTTAATATGAGGCATGTTTCTTGTTCACTATACCAATATTGGACTAAACTATATCTGCATATATAAACTCTACAGTGCCTATTTAAGTGGGACTACATTGTGACAGCTGGCAATTCATAAAAAAGCTTTAAGATGCACATTTATTTTCATTGACTGAAGTTGTCATTACCATTTTGGTTTACCAAATTATGATTTATCCACACAGTTTGCTTTCAGGACACATTGTAATAGATTTTTTTTCTAATAGAGAAAGGTGTTTTTTTTTTCAACCCCTACCTACCAAAAAATGTTTATGGTCCAGTATATAGAAACTTGACAATCAAATGATGTTGTTTATATTTTGAAATAATGTTTTCACACATTATGTTTCTAGAACTGATGTACAGTGCATGAATTGTTTAAATTCCAACACTTGTCCCTTCCATGTAACCTGAGAAATTATAGTGAACAACTATGCCTTTATTCATAGCATCTGAGACTCTACTAGCTGAGTCTGTGTTAACATTTCTGTACCACTGTCTGCATATATTAATATGCTACTGTCCAACATGGAAGATCCTTATATTTAAGAATAGTTTATTTTGCCAAAACTGGCAACCTTCTAACAGGACCAACTACCAGTTTGGGCCAAGCTGCTCCAGAGACAGTGTTAATGGCTGACACTAGGGCAGAGCTATTGCTGTAGGTCTTAACTGTGTAGTAGATACCTCAATTGTGAAAATAGGCTGCAGTCACAAAGAGCAATACCCAACAAATAGGATATGTCTTGGCTGTTTCATGTTAACTTACATACTGTGGTTGGGACACAGCAGAACATGTGGGCAAGGTATTTTTTGTTCTGGTGTCAACATTCTAGGCACCCATCTCATAAAAGCTCATTTCATACCAATACTTTCTTGAAGTTATATAACCCACATAAGTTGCATCTAGATTTACCCCCACCCCAGACCTGGCCACAGTGATTCAATGAGTTGTCACTGAAGAGCACTGCTACTGAAAGTCCTTTTTCTTGGTGTACCAAGAAAATTGACTTGCCTCCCTGGTATAGTACAGAATTCCACATCAAGATACTGTACAGAACTGGAAGCACTGACAATGTTCCCTCTTACTGTATGAGAGCTACACCTTATGCCTGTTCAGTAGCAAATGAAGTTCAAGGAATTGTTACTTGTTTTGAAGCATTTGCCAGAGTTAAATCAGTCTCCCTTGATGATTTTCTGTTGCATTATGTCCCTACTGAGCCTCATTGATCTGGGAGGAGGAGAAGTTGTTGAGAGTGCCACTAGCAGTTCTGCAGTTGGTGAAAAGGTGGGCCTTTGTTTTGGTAAAGTCATTTTTTTTCTTTCTTCTATCTCCTCTGCCAGGCCATGTGCCCATGATGCCACCACCCCAGATGTCTCCATCCCTATCACTGGCAATCAGTCTGTGATTTGGTAATGGGGCTTACCTACCTTCAATGGCAGGGGCAATGACTACAGATGGATATGCCAGTTATATGGTTCATCTGTAGGATGTCGTGTTGGAGCTCACATAATTGGTAGAGCCACTTTCCATATTTTACTCTATGATTCCCCTCCTAATGCCGCACTCATTTGTGGACATCAGCATAATATTATGTATCTGCAATGGCATCTTCTAGCCCTGCCACAAGGGTTGCTGCTAAAGTGGGACAGTGTTCATCCCCCATCAGGAATGGACAGCTGTGCCTCAGGTGACACATCCATCTTTGCTGTTGGAATGTAGAGGTCATTAACATGGAAGCACAGTGTGCTGTCTCTTTGGCTGTCCAGTGATTCCATGCTGCAATCTCAAGCTGGATGAACTCTTTCAGTATGAATTATTTACTTGGAGTGCTTTTGTACTGTCTTGGTTTATTAAGCTGTTATGTTTTTTTTTTTTTTGTATGCTTTTAGTATGTTTCCCTAGAAGGGTGCTATGTGCATAAACTTGACTTAAACTATATGCTCCACTATGCCTTTTGAAGTATCCAAGCATTGCTTTTTTCATATTCAGAGCGAGCCTGCAGCCTTTATTCTTCCAATCTTTTCATACCATATTATTCATTTCGCACTTACAGAAGGCAAACTAAACAGAGGCCATCACCGAAGTCTTCCTTTCCCTCCTTTATTTCTTGAACCCTCTTTGTTCTACCTGAAATGGTTTACTGTGGCCATACTGTATATACACTAGCTGCCTAGGAATTTCAGCCTCACTGTTTATATACGTACACTTGGTTTTATAAGAACAAATAAAACAGAGTGCCACATCAGTTTGTGGACTGCAAATAAAACAAAGGGGTTCAATTAAATGCATGCTGAAAACATAAAATAAAGTTAGACTTGATTTAGCAACCATGCTGCTTTAAGAATTCTCTCTAAAGAAAAAAAATATAAGCATATGCTGGCTTACAGAAAATTGCTATAGGCCTGTGGTTGAAATGGTGTTTCTGAATGTATTTTCCATATTTAATCTGCAATTGTGTTAACTCTTGGTTATAACCATTTGCTCAGACTGAGAAAATGGTGTCTCTGGAGATATCTTCCATAAAAAGACTGCAAATGTGTTGACTAGCTTACCTGCAAATGCACATGCTGTATATGCAGTGTTATCCATCAGGATATTCTGTCTGAAATTCAGAGTAAAGTTTTGTGTCCTACTCTTAAGGAACTACTAGGAAAACTTTGGAAAAACATGATATTTTGATATGAATTGGCTTGCATTTTATATTTCTTCTATAGCCCCACCCCACCCTTTATTTATAACTGAGGAAATATGCACAAAACAAGATCAGTATCCCTTAAAAATCATTTGCTCTACAACTTATTCCCCACTTGAAGTTGTAATCTTCTGTTGTGCCATCATAGACTGTTGCCATGAAAATGACAATGATACCATAAGCTGATTATTATAACATCAGGTGGGGAAAAAGCAATAGCAGCTTCAGAACTTTAAGAGGACATTGATCATTGCATCATGAATATGTCCTCTATAATTAATAAGTGGGTGAGGAAATACAGTTATTGGAGCCTGCTAAGATGCAACAGTGTCTCTGGTTGCTGCATTGCAAAAGAAATGATCTTCCATGAAAACTGCCTTATGCTGGTCCATTGGCACAGCATTTGGATTTCTGCTTGCAATGCCAGTGACCTGGGTTCAGGAACAGACCCAGGTGCTGGAGGGCCAGCCGGGGGAGAGAGGGCTCAAGTGTCAGATGACTGCTTGCCTTCTTTCAGGGGAGAGGGCAGGGAAGTGATCTGGCTTTTGCTGACCCGTGTGAAGGCTGGGGGTACAGCAATGCACTGGGTCCCATTGACTAATGGGGTGTGATGAATGTCAGCATAGACCTTGATGTTTGTGGCATGCCATGCCCCCGGGGAGCAAATGGGGAAAAAAAAGAGCCTCATGGCTGACCAGATGACAGTCCCATCTCCTGCTGCCGTGAGACCCCGAGCAGTCCATGGACCACCTCTGCAGCACCCAAGCCGAGAATTGTGCTGGCTGTCTCACCAGTGCCTTCCCCCTCTGAGGAGAGGGGACCCACCTGGTGAAGGGTTACATCCGGGTTACCCAGGGGCTGTAATGTAGGGTGATGGGTGGTTGCATTGGGGGAGTGTGGCAGCGAGGGACATAGGAAGGCTCAAAAGAGAGAGGCCAGTCCAGAGCTGGGGGAGCAAAAAAAAAAACTGACTTATTTCTTGTAGTATCTCTGCTGCAGAATGCTGCATTTATTGCATTGCATCCCGATGGGCGCTACTGTAACTATTGTGAAATATAAGCCAAACTGTTTTAAAGTATTATGTTTTTCAGAGTTCTCTAGGAGGCATCTGCTGCTACTAAAACTTCATAACTGCCTTTTGTGACTCCACATCTTACATAATAACAGCCACTTGAAAATTGCACTCTGTGTTAGAAAGCCAATATACAGTACTTGTCAATGTTCAAGTAATGTTACCCGATTACTGTGTACACTGATGTATTGCATACTTATTTAGTAGTGTTGCTTTTGTGTGCATCTCTGGGTCCCCCTTGAAAATGAGCATCTAATGCTCTTGGGTCCTACCTGGTTAATACATTCTAAATAAATAAATGCTATCAGAACTTGTAAAATATTCTCCTTACCAAAAGATTTTTGATTGAATGCAAAACAGTTTATTTCACATTTCATATGAAAACAGCAGAAGTGTGGAATATTTCAGTCTATTATTCTAATATACAACTCCCTTGATGTCTGTCTATAATTAAATCTCCTGTGTAAGCAACCTACAGTATATTGAAAAATTCAATCGCAAACTTATAGTAGTATCTTTAATTTCATGTAACACATATCAAGCAGTTGCATATTTTGGTCTTTGTGTTACCTTTTTAATAGGGTAGATAAAAAGAGGTAGTCCACCTCATGTTAGTTTATGCTAAATGAGGTTATCACAAAGGCCAAAATAAATAATTCTGAGGGGGTAGATACAGTTCAGGATCCACACTTTGGCAGTTTCACAGGAACAGGCTGATTCCTTTGACGTCTTCAAGCTTAAACTCCTCCCACTACCTGGGTAGTATATCCTCCGACTCTGCCTCATGATGTCACATCTTTCTATCCATTGGAATGGACAAGTCTCCTCCTTTGCAGCTCTGTAGCATTGAGGGATATCCTTTGTATTAGTGCTTTTTGGTAAACTTTTCAACTTTAATTAAAAGTCTATTGGTAGAAATCCTGGTAGCCGGCTCTGCCTTTCAAGAATGAACAAGATTGACAGTGGGAGAACAGATGCAACTGGGTTTCAAATTCTACATTTAGTGCCAGTAGAAAATGTTGGCTGCCAACCCCCACATTTCTTGCTCTTACTGCTTGGGTGGGCAACATGACATGGCTGGTAGCAGCCTTTGCCAGGCGATGCTCCCAGTATCACTTGAGAATTAAAAGGCAAGGCTTGCCCTTGGTCAGCCCTCTGAATGAGGTCTACCCAAGCGCTGCAAGAAGACCTTGGCAGCTGTCAGGTTGGCTTCACAACTTGTGGCCCTTGAGGATGAGGTGGCTGCAGCAACGGTGCATTCCTCATCAGTCTTGGCAGTGTCCCTGGCTGGGGCCTGCATCGGAGAGACCTTCTCCAAAGATTTTTGCAAGATATCGGGCCCTCCAGACCTTTGGGGACAACCTTCCTCACTGGCATAAATGCCTCTGGTGTAGGTCATGGGATCGGGAGTGAACACATTCCTCCCACTACCTCAAATCCCCTGACTGCTCGACTTTAATTAGATTTTATTGTTTGGGAAAATACCTTTAAGCAACAAGTGCCTGTTTTCAAAGGTAACCTGGTCATATAACAATAATACACAATGTACATGAAATATACAGTATAAATTATACTTCGTTATTGCATACAGTAACAATATTACTCATCATCATTTAAAACAATTGCACATAGCGAGATCTTGAAGATGCATTCTGAGACCAATTTTAAAGTGTCCCAAGTGCTGCCTATCTAATATATTCACAAGATACGAGTTCCATGCCTTTGTTGCCCTATATTAAAAAAATGTTATCCCACACTATATTAAAAAAAATATATACCACATTTGTTCTTTTACTGGGTATTACTAACTTCAGATCTTAGCTGATCTTTTAGTGCATGAGTTTGAGCATTTCAATAGCATTGTATACAGTCTTTGAGCACATTGTTCATGCACAAGTTTCTAACACCAGAAACCATCAAAATATATAATGCAACAATCTAAGGGTAACTGCCCTACCCATTCATAAAGTTCACAGTGGTATCTCTTCTAGCTTCCAGTACAAATCTGCAGACTTGATTATATGCAACCCTCAGTCTGTATAGCACCCTCTCTGCTGCTGAAGCATAGATTGGTGGCCCATAGTCAATAATAGAAAGAATTAGGCTCTGGGCAGCCAAGCTTCTTGTTTCTTGACCAGAATTCCTTTTGTTTCTATTTAAGAAACCCAATCTCATGTTAATTTTCTGAACTGTATAATCTACAGTATACTGTATGTTTAGCATAGGACAGTTTGCTATCTAGAAAGACTCCCAAAGTACTAAACATGTAGTACCTGCTCCAAAATCTCTCCAGCTTCAGTCTTACTTACTAGTTGTTCACAGTGTACAATCTTCCTTGAGCTACCAAAAAGCATCAATTTGTTTTTTTCTTTAACATTTATTGTTTATTACCAAGTAACCATTTTTGGACTATCGTCAAATCATGCCAATGAGGTTTTTCTAGGGCACAGGCAATGTTATCTCTTGTTACCAGGGCTGCACCATCAGCATAAAAGTTGGCCCTGCAGTCCCAACAAACTGAGGAGAGCTTATTGGAAAAAAAGCTAAAAAACTAGTGGTCCCAGTGTGGACTCTCGTGGGGCTCCAATACTGTCTGGCCTTAATACAGACATAATATCGCCCAATTTTACATTCTTCTTTCTATTATTTAAACAATTTTGAAACCAATTCCAAACATTTTGTGATAAACCAAGTGTATACAATTTCTTTACTAGCATCTTGTGATTCACTAGATTAAATGCTTTCAATAAATCAATATAGACTGCACTCTCCATGTCCCTGCTGTCTAAGGCATCACTCAAGAAATGTGTGACAAGGCAGCAGGTAAAGCAAATAGGATGCTGGGATGTATAGGCAGGGGCATCACCAGCAGGAAAAGGGAGGTCATAATTCTGCTATACAAGACACTAGTGAGACCCCACCTGGAGTACAGTGTACAGTTCTGGAGACCATACCTACGTAAGGACATAGACAGGGTAGAGAAGGTTCAGAGGAGGGCAACAAAGATGGTGCATGGATTGCATCACAAGTCCTATGAAGACAGGTTGAAGGAACTGAACATGTACTCCCTGGAGGAGAGGAGGGAGAGAGGGATATGATAGAGACATACAAGTATCTTACAGGGAGGAACAGGGTGCAGGAAAACACTATTTTTAAGCGAAAAAGATGTTCCAGGACTAGAGGACATGGGATGAAGTTGGAGGAGGACGATTCAGAGGAAACATGAGAAAGAATTTCTTCACAGAACAGGTGGTGGACAAGTAGAACACCCTGCCAGAGGAAGTGGTGGGGGCTGAAACAATCACGGGATTTAAGAATGCATGGGATAGACATAAAGGAATTCTGGAGGTCAGGGGTAAGGTGCAACAGACTTCTAGGAAAACAAACTGAACTTACAAGCTCAAATGGGCAGACTGGGTGGGCCATAGGCCCTTATCTGCCTACACTGTCTATGTATGTATCTATGTATACTCCAGTAAAGCAGTTGTGGTGCTACACGTTTTCCTAAAACCATTCTTAGTATCCGATAGAAGGTTAAAGTCTTCAATATAACTAACCAGTTACAAACATATGGACATATGAATTAGCCAGCAGAAACAGGCCATAATGGTTTATCAAGTCTGCTCGAGTGTGCATGTCTAATTAGTTTCCTGGAGCTGCCCCCCTCACTCTGCTTGGAGGTTAGCTATCCCTTCCCTAGTACTCTCCCCTTTTCCCATCCCCAGAACACCGACCCTAATTTTCTTCTTCAACCTATTCTACCCCCCTTGAAACTAGCCACTGCATTTATCACAACCACCTCCTCTGGCAACTCGTTCCACCCCGACACCACCCTTTCAGTGAAAATGTTCCTTCTCATTTCCTGTTTTTTTAATTTTAAAAACTTTATTAATGAAATAAAGAAAACATGACAAAATAAAGCAATAAAACAAACATCGAACATACCATTCCCCCCACATCCCACTCCGGCAGAGGGACCCATAAATGTCCCATAGTAGAACATGTAAAGTGAAAGTAACAGAGCACTGAGAAAGAGTAAACAAACAAGCCTACAAGTAAAGTGAAAATCATACTAAACCCAGGCCATATTATTGTAAAAATGGAATAGTCAATTCTGAATTGTAAATGGGGTGTGTAGCTTACCCCACCTCTTGTCAAATAACTTGTATTTATGATGAAGACTCATTTCTTTCTTAAGTCCTCCCCCACTAGATTCAGACTATGCTCCCTTGTTGTACCCTCCTTCCTTAAGTTAAAGATGCCCTCTGATCATACACTGTTTATCCTCTTAAGGTTCTTGTAGATCTCTATCTCTCTCTCTCTCTCTCTCTCCTATACTCCAGGGAGTACATGTTAAGCTAACTTCACCTCTTCTCATATGTTTTGTCCCCTACCCTGCATCATCCTGGTTGCTCGCCTCTGGGTCCCTCCAGTAGTTTGTTATCCTTCTTCATATATGGGCACCAGAACTGCACACAGTATTCCAGGTGTGGCCTCACCAGTGACCTGTACAGTGGCAAAATGACTTCCTCCCTTCTAGAGGTTATTCTCCTGGTGATGCAGCCTTGCATTTTATTTGCTTTGGCTGCTGCCTTGTGGCCCTGTGCTGACTGTTTCATGTCTCCTCTGATCATCACTGCAAGGTCCTTTTCCTACTCTTAGACTGCCACCTGTACTCCCCCCAGCCGGTAGCTGGCCCCTGGGTTCCTGGCACCCAGTGCATGACCTTGCATTTCTTGGTATTGAAACCCAACTGCCAGATGCCTGACCATTTCTCCAGCCTAGCCAGATCCTCCCTTAATTCCTGTCTCCCTTTCATTGTGTTCACCTTGCCACAGAGCTTGGTATCATCCACAAAGAGGTAAATCTTACTTTTGACCCCCTCTGCTATATCGCCAATAAAGATGTTGAACAGCACAGGTCCAAGTACTGATCCCTGTGGGACCTCACTGGTTATAGGCCAAGGTTTGGATAGCTCCCCCCTATCAGCACTCTCTGATTCCTATCCTGCAGCCAGTTCTTGACCTACCCCAGCAGTTTGTCCCCTATTCCCAGGTCCCTCAGCTTGCTGATCAGCCTGCCAAGTAGCACTGAATCGAACGCCTTGCTGAAGTCTAGGTACAGGACATCCACTGCCTGGCCCCTGTCCAACAACCTCATAACCCAGTCAAAGAAGTCAATCATGCTGGTTTGACAAGATCTCCCCCTGACAAACCCATGCTGCCTGTCATCCTGGAGATCATCATCCTCAAGGAAGGACACCAGAGTTTCTTTTAGTCTGGTCTCCTTCACCAGCGACCCAGGTTCAGGAATGGACTTGGGATGCTGGGGGTCAGCCGGTGGAGGTAGGATTGAGTGTCCTGACAGATGCTCTCCTCCTCTGGGGGGGGAGGTTACATGGGCAGTGATGCCCACATGCATTGCCACCAGTGGAAGCATGGGCAACAAGGTGTAACAGCTCCCTACAAGGGATCCGGGGTGGGGAGGGTGCTGCAGATGCTTGACTGCAATGTGCATAAACACACTGCCTGTATGGACTCGAATCCTCTGCGTTGGTGCCCTCAGGGGGATGGGACTGGGAGAAAACCAAAGGCAAAAAATGTGCCAGTCTCTCACGGAATGACGCTGGGTCCATGCTATGTCGAGGCCTGGTTGAAAAGACTGAGGAAAGGATTCCTCGGGGCAGGGACCAGGAGGAAGTAAAAAGAAGAAAAGCAATTGTCTTCATTATCTTTCCCACTATGGAGGTCAGGCTAACTGGCCTATAGTTACCCGTCCTTGGGACCACTCTTGTGGAATGGAACCAAGTGAGCTGTTCTCCAGTCCTGTGGAACATACCCCTCCTCCAGTGAGGTGTTAAACTGGTCCTTCAGCAGGGCTGCTAGTACCCCCACTAACTCCCTCAGGACCCTTGGGTGTAACCCATCTAGTCCCGGTGCTTTGTCCACCTGCAGTTCACTTAGCCCCCTTAAGACCATGTCCACCCCAAGCTCCCCTTCATAGTCCACCCCCCTCAGGCTCTCCCTATTCCTCCCCTGTGGCTTAGGTCCTTCTGCTTCCTTAGTAAAGATGGAGCAAAAGTATTCATTTAAAGCCTCCGCTTGATCTTCCCCTTTTCTGCCCATCCTCCTCCTCCCCTCTTAATCCTTACAATCCAATCCCTTCTACTTCTTTTCTCCCTAATGTATCAGAAGAAATCCTTCTCCCATTCCTTAATCCCCTGTGCTAGTCTTCACTCATTATCCACCTTGGCTGCCTGGACCTCTCTCCCTTCCTCCAGAGATTCTTCTGCATAATTCTCTCTGTCCTCCTCCTTCAGGGTATGCTTGTACTTCAGGAAGGCCTGCTGCTTTGCTTTCACCTATCAGCTACCCTCCTGCTGTGCCAGCTCAGTCTCTGGCACCTTGTGTTCTTTTTACAAATCTTTGTACAGGTGTAGGTGACTCTCTTAACCCCTTTTTGATGACTTTGCCTATTTCTGTACCACATAAATCTGTGGCTTGAGCTTAGCCAGGTGCTCCTTCAACATGTTACCCATTCGCTGGCCCAGTGGTGCTGAGGGTTGAGGCGCTGGATGCCACACCTCACTCCATGCCAGTGACCCGAGTTTGGGAGCAAGCTTGGGCACCGGGGGTTGGCAGGGGAAGGACCAGATCAAGCACCCAGGGGCTGCTCGCCTGTCCCACGGGGAGGGCATTTGGATGCCGGGTGCTCCGGCAGCCCCTGGTGGAGATCGGGGCACTGCAGAGACACGGGCAGCACGTTACAGCATGCCTGATGCCAGCAGGGTTACCATGCCCCAAGTGTCAGGGTGGGGGAGTGCACGCAAGGGGGGTGCAGTGAAGGACTGAAAAAAAGAAATACCCTGCCTAGGGGATAGGTAATGGCACCTTCCCTCCATGCCCAATGCCAGATCTGACTCGGCCATTGCCTCATCACTCCTCCACCCAGGGCCCCACCTGCTGTCAGAGTCTGCCTCTCAAGGAGCCCAAGTTAGTGGTCGGGCTACCCTCCCCGGGCGAGTTAAACCTGGAGTGCTGGCAGTGGGTGGGGGGGGAGAGAAGGGCGCAAAGACTGTAGTGGATCTCAGGTGGGCAGATATAAGGGGAGAATGCCTTAGAGAGTTCCCCGAGCTGTGACTGGAAGAAAAAAAAAGTTGGAAAAAACAACATGTTACCCATTCTAGTGATATCTGCCTTCCTGAAATCCACCGCCCTCATTTTGTCTTAGCTGCATCCAGTTGATCATAGACTATTCTTTCCAATACCTTGGACAGTGGGGACATGACCAAGATTGGCCTATAGCTGTTTGTAACCATTGCCTCACCCCCTTTATACAGGGGGTCAACCAAAATGTTTCCAAAGTTCAGTCACTGCTTGTGTTCACAGGGAAAGATTGAACACCTTCATAGATGGAAACGCCTCCACATCAATAACCAGATTCAGCAATTTTATGCTAAACCCATCGTTACCTTTTCTAGTCTTGGTATTCATTATGTTTGTTTGTGCGCATGCGCAAGAAACATTATGTGACAGCATAGGAGAGAAGTGGGGTTTTGTAGGTGTGGCACTGTGGCAGCCAACACCCCCGCTGCATTTTGAGGCTTGGCCCTCTTTCCCCAATGCGGTGGCATGCTGCTGATGACACTAGTTCAGCAAGCATGCCACCAAGTTGAAACAAATTCACCGCTGCAATGAGGGAGAAGCCCGTCATTGCAGGGCGGTGCCTTGCCTGGTGTAACATTTCAGTTAATATGGTGGTGGCTCTCACCACGGGCCACAGAGTCCCCATGAAAACTGATGTCATGTTGCCATCAGCATGCCCCCCTTCTCAGTTCATTAGCCAACTGGGGAGCCCACTCCCCATTGGCATAGTGTCCTGTACATTTAGTTTGCCAAGAGGGGTGCCCAGTCAGCATCATGTTCCCCCCCCCAAACACAGATCCTTTTTTATGTGCCGACGGGGGTGCCCAATCCCTGTTGGCTCCAGTCCCCCCAAGGAAACATCCAGGTAGCATGCTGAGAGCCCACCCCAGTGTGCTCAAGCACTCCCCCCCCACACTGTATGGCCAACAGGGTGCCAAATCCCCATTGGCTCTACTCCCTCCCAACAAACATCCAGGTGGCACACTGGGAGCCCACCCCAGTGTGCCAAAAGTCCCACATCACCTTTTTTTTTTAACCTGTAAAAAAAGAAAATGCTCCCTCATTGAGTCTCTTGCCTCCTCCCCAACTTGCAGCCACCCTCTGCACATCCCACCTCTCCACACACCCCTCACCCCCATACTTACCTCCAGAGCCCAATGTAATGATCTTCGGTGGACTGGGAACAAGTCTGCACTCTTCAAAGCCGACTGTGACCTGAAGAAATGCTGGTAAGCTGTATAATGGCATAAATGGTTTTGTTTTCAACTTATGTGGCTATCTCAGCCAATTTTTTTTGAGTTTTGCCACCAAATTTTCAACATGGGGTTCTTTGGACCCCTCCTCATGAATTCAGTCACTGTCATGGCATTATTCAGTCTCGAAAGGTGGCTTTGCAGTCACTGCGTAGAATCACCTTTAGGGACCTATTTAATGAAATGACAGTGTCACTGTTCATGAGGTGGGCTCTCAAAAATGCTATGTTGCAAATTTGTTGAAAACATTCCAAACAGTGACTGTGTTAAGAGCATGCATTGCAAAGTTTCCGTGCACACTCTTAACTGCGCATATTTGTAATAGTTTTACTCCAGATTTTCAACATTGCCATTTTTTGGCACCTCCTTATAAACAGTACAGCTGTCATTTTTCACATGCTGGCCAAAATGTGTTTTCGTGCTTCTGGCACAGAATAGCATGGTCACTGTGGGAAATCAATGTTCAGGACAGATTAAAAAAATCACAGTGACACCGTTCATGAGCAGAGGTCCTAAAAGGCCTATGTTGAAAATTTGGTGAAATAATTCCAGTAAATGACTGTGTTACGAACATGCATTGTGCACTTTCCACGTACATGCAGAAGTTCAAGCATTTTTAATATTTTCACTCCAGATTTTCAACATTGCCATCTCTTCACAGCTCCCTATGAATGGTACAGCTGTCATGCTTCACATCCTGCCTGATCTGTGTTTTCACACATCTGGTGCAGAATGGCATGGTCGCTGTGGGGACACATTAACAAGATCACAGTACCACTGTTCATGGGCCGAGTTCCCACATGCTTTCATGAGGTGGGGGTCACAAAAAGGCCATATTGAAAATTTGTAGTGCAAATACCAACAAACACCCAGGGCATTAGGGTTTCTAACCATAACCTCCCACCCTGTACAGACTGACAGGCATCAGGTGTATGCCTTTGGATTGCTGGCTATAATGCTTGTACCATTCCACACCCATCCCCCTGCCCCCGAAGCCAGTGCCAGGCATTGTGGTGTGCCTTGGACTCTTCAGCACCAGACTTAACCCCATTCTCCTATACTGCACCCATTTCAGTGTATATCCTTGTGAAATGGGATGACTGTGAAGCTGAACACTCCAAGGCACACCTCAGCAGTTGTTGGTGTCTACAGGATAGGGTGAGGTGAAATGCCATGAGCATTAAGGGCAATGACTCGGAAGGCACACCCCAATGCCTGTCCATCTCTGCAGGATGGAGGTGGGGTTGGCATGAGTTCAGTACTTCACTATTCTGCATCTGTCTGACTCCTGCATGTCCAATGCTACTATCAGCAAGCAAACATTCGGCATTGACAAATGCTTGTTTTATTTAAGTACAGAATATCAAACTTTCTTGTTACCTTTATGTTTAATAGAACTCCCTACTGGTTTTCCTAGCTCCATCCCCAGGTATAACCTTGCCTGTTTTTTATATTAGGTACTTTTACTGACAGGGAACTAAAACAATTATTAAACTCATTAGCAACCCCAAATGACTCCATCACTAAACCATCACCTTTCTGTAAGGCCTTTGGTACCATTTTCATACCCCTTCCTAGCACCTGATTTATGCTTTCCCAGAACTTATCAGGATTCTTTGCCTGTTCTCTTTGTTGTTTTTTTTTCCTTTTACGAAAATAGTAGGCTTTCATAGATGGGATTAATACCTTACACCTAAGCCATATTGTTTATAGGTTATTGTGTCCCTTTGTAAATCATTTGTTTCAAATTATAGCCATGTTTATAGGCTATTTTGTCCCTGTACAAACCACTTGTTTTAAATTATAGCCACATGTTATCTCTTTCTATCATTGTGTCACTAATTTCCCCTGGTTATCCAGTTTAGTGGCCTACCTTTCCTCTTAATTCTTCTTCTAATAGGTGCAAATTTATCACAAATCCAATAAAATTCTTTAATAAAATAAGCACTCATTCACTGTTGGAATACAATCAGTGTAAGACCAATCCACATTATTTATCATTTGTTTAAACTCTGATGTTTTAGCCTTTTGAAGTTTTCTAATATTGAATATTTTAGGTTTTGGTCTCACTACCTTAGCCGATCAATGACAAAAAAGTAGATGAATGGGTGTTTGAAACATCTGAGAGCACTTTGATCCCTTTAACTTATGCAATTTAATATAATATCAAGCCCAATAATGTGCCTGATTGTTTTAGAATTCATCCTAGTTACTTCCTTCACCAACTGCACTAGGTTCAGTGAAGCTATTTTAACTCTTACTAGTTTTTTTAAGCAATCATTATTAAAATCTCCTAAAAAATATTTTTCATGGCTGGCCCGGTGGCACTGAGGGTTGAGGCACTGGACACCACACCTCGTGCCACGCCGATGACCCAGGTTTGGGAACAGACTCAGGTCACCGGGGGCTGGCAGGGGAGAGGGAGGATTGAGTGTCCGATGACTGTTCTCCTCTCTCTGTGGTGGATAGTGGGGCTTACATCACCCTGTAGTGGTGACTGGTGGAGGCCAGCCACACTACAAGTGGCATGCAATAGCAGGAGGAGGAGAGCGCGGCAGGCGTCAGCACGCTTGAATGCTATTGCACGTCTGGCTCTCTATTGGGAGAAAAAGCAGAAAATGTGGAGGGCGATGTCCGCAGCTGATGGCTGTGCCTTACACCCCTGGTGAGACCTGAGAGGGGTGAGTACCCAGTGGGTAAGTGAGTGATAATGGCCGGCCCATTGGGAGAGTGGGTTCATGTGGCTGCACGCACGACTGGGTCCGGGCGTGCAGGGCCGGCAGCCGGAGATCATGCAGAGCCGCTCTGCCAAAGGAGAATAAATAGGAGGAAGATAAAAAAAAAAAAATGTTTTTTCATGCTCCATATTTAATTGGGGATCATATCATAAAAATGATTGATCCCTATTTTACTATATTTTGGAGGAATATATACAGTGATAGTTATTAACTGACTTTGGTTAGGTCAAGATCTCTTTTGTTACCCCTTGTTGGGCTTGTTGATCTTGACTCCAGTTGACTGGGAGGGTGAGATTTTTCTTGAGCTTTTGGACCAGGTGTCAGAGGAGCTCAATAAGGAGTCATCTCTCAGACTCTGATGCTTCTGGTCCTCACACAGGAAGATGTAGCTCAGTTATTGTACCTGACTGGGTCACTGCAAGACCAGTCTCAGCCAGTGGTCATGCCTCTGAACTCGATGATACTGAATGTAGCTCAAAATGAGGTCTACCATGACCCTCTGAAGAACCCATCTCAACATTAGCCCTTAGGTTGATGGTCGAGGTCATGACATCGCTTGTGGTTTAAATCATGCTTGACTGGGAGGTGCTGCCATCGATGCTCAAAGACCTCATCTTTGGGTAAGGAGATGCACTGCTACTTGATGTGACGGTGTTGTGTGGAGCTTCCCTAGCAGCAATGGACCATTGTGAAGTGGGGTAGGGTCTACCTTCTGAACCATTGGTTGCCTGGCAACTGCCAATCATGCCCACGCTGGTCCTCCTAAGGCAGATGTCCCTGACATTTGATTCACCACCACTGAGGGTAAACATGCAACCACCACAGCCTTTGGTGGATTCTCCCAATAAGGTCTCCCATGCTGCTACTGGCATGCCAGTCTGCCTGTTGGTGGAGCTCACCCAGTCCAAGGTTACCAGGGTGGTCCATTTCAGCAAACAATCAAACGCTGTTTTGAGGATTCCTTGAACAGTTGAGGGGATGTCTATACTTTCCTCAAGGTTGAACACTTTTGACAGTGGCTCAGTTGAGGAAGTGTCCACTGACTATGGGCCATTGTCATTTGGGGCTCTAGTTTGCTTCATGTCAGAGTCCATGAGCGTGCCCTTGGAGCCAGTTCAAAAGAGGGCTAAATACCCCTTCACTGACATTCTGAACAGGGACCGTTCCCTGGGGCATACCTTTCCCATGGATGAGGTCATTTTGGGACTGGCCCTGGAGCTTTGGCAGTGTCTAGCATACTGCCAGGCACCCTCCACCAGTATGGTCTGCAAATATGAAGTGACTACCTGGTCCTTTTCTGGGTTCTTAGATCCTCTTCATCTGAAGGGCTGGTCTGACTTGGCCTTCTGGAAATCCAGTTGCCAATGGGGATGTGGACAAACCACTGGCTAAGAGTCCAAAAAGATTGATTACATGACTCAAATGATCAATGCTGCTGCATCATTGGGTCTCTATCTGGTAAGCTGTGCCATGATGAAGGCCAACTTTGACCACTCCCTGTTAAGAGTGCTGGATGATGTCCTCTCTCACCTTCCCTCTGTCAGCCTCTGGTGAAGTTAGTCATAGTACTGGTTAAACCCCAGCTCCAGGCAGCTCTGGACAAGGGTGACCCTGTGCTTGTGCTGCAGCAACAGCTGCCATGATGCATTGCAGGCCTGGCTGTGACTTTCCGCTTTCACAGTGGATAACCAGCACAAACTGGCCAATGTCTCTTTTCTGAGCACCGACCTCCTTGGACCTGGTGTGGAGGGACATCTTGCCAGAACTAAGAAGTCCAGTGCCACCCTAGATTCTGTGGTATCATCCCAAAAGGACACAGAGGCACAGAAGCCTAAGAAGAAGACCTTCTAGTATTGGTCCATTCCACTGCAGCAGCCTCAGCTGCAGCCCTGGCAGAGGCAATACCAGATCAGGCACCTGAAGCCCAAGATCATTGGCCACAAGGAGAAATGAGATGGGGTGGTACACTAGCCAGTGCCTTCTCCAGAGCTGCCCAGTGATGAGTGGGGGGGGTGTCATCTCCCACCAAACCAGTCTCTGGCCAAACTGGTCCATCATTATTATATAGACAGGTAGGTACTAGAGGTGGTAGGCAGAGGGTTGCCTCTGTATTTTTAGAGGCTATCCTGCTTTACTGGCTCCACATTTCTCAGGAGTCCAGAATGTCACATCACACACTGTCCACCATTAGTGAGGATGTCACACTGCTCCTTGCAAAAGGACCCTTAGCCCATGTCCCCTGCAAGTCAGGGATATGAGGCCATGTACTTCCTGATCCCCAAAAAATGGGAGGTTGGTACCCCTTACTAGATCAGCATGATCTCAACAAATTTATGCAGAAGCACAAGTTCCAGATGGTCACTGTGAGTCAGATTTTACCATTCCTGGAGCAAGGCATGAGGTTCTGCTCCCTGGATCTTCAGGACATGTTCTTCCACTTCCCAGTCAGTCTGTTCCACTGGTGGTACCTTCACTTCAGCACAGAAGGGGTTCTGTATCAATTCCAGGTCATGCTCTTTGACTTCTCATCCACACCCACAGTGTTCGCCAAGTGCATGGCAGTGGCAGCAGCCTTCCAGAGGCATAGGGGCATCAGGATATATCACTGTCTGATTACTGGTTAATAGCCAGGTCATCTAAGGAGGCCATCAAACAGTCCAGTGATCTGGCCATCCATACCTGCAGAGACTTGGGTCTCTTGGTCAACCTGGAGAAGTCCAAACTGATTTTCCTCACACATCAAGTTCTTCTGGGCAGAACCAAACTCACTGTGGGCCAAGGCCCATCTCCCTGTGTACTAGGCTCAGGACCTTACCTCCTTTGACTGATCATTTCAAGTTGGGATCTTGCAACCTGCCAGGGATTTCCCAAGGCTGCTGGAGTACATGGTATCCACCACCAGAGTGGTCTGCTGGGCACATTGGCAGATGTTCCACATGCAATGGGAATTGGGCTCCAGTGGGCTCAGTGCCTAGGTCATCTGGACCAGCTTGTCATTGTGACCCAGAAGATGTGGGATGCTATCTAGTCATGGGAGGTCCCACAACATCTGATGGAAAGAATCCCATTTGTCTGCCCATAGCCATCTGTCATGCTCATAATGAATGTGTATCTGGTGGGGTAATGAGCACACCTGGGAGACCGCAGAGTCCACATGTTCTGGTCACTTGAGTTCAATCATCGCATCAACCAACTGTGGCTCATGCAGTGCAGCTCTCACAGAATTCACTCCACTGATCAGGGCTCAGGTTGTGCAGGTCCAGATGGACAATACCACAACCACATTCTACTTGAACAGGCAGTGTGGAACACATACCTTTCCCCTATATCAGAAGGGTCTTCACACCTGGACACTAGTACACGGCCTGAGTGCAGATGATCTGGTGATGCATGTCATGGAAGCTCAGAATGCTGAGGCTGTTTTGTGTCCACTCCCCACAGTCAGGACACTTTTAGGAGATGACTTCATGAAGCCCTGCATTCTAAGCCTCATGTACACCTTTCCATGGATCCACAAGGTGATGGTGATGAAGGCCCAGAAGGACAAGGTGCAGATGATCCTGATAGCTCCAGACTGGCCCAAGACAGTTCTGATGCATTGATCTCCTGCACCTCAGCAGCAGGTCTCCGTGGTGGTTGCCTCTTCACCCAGACTTGCTGACCAGATAACAGGGGAAGATCCGGCACCCAGACTGTTAATCCCTGCAACTGTCAGCCTGGTTTCTGAGCTGCTAAAGTTCCAGGCCTTGGGTCTCCCGGAAGATGTGCTCTACTTTGTGGAGGCCTCTAGAAAGAAGTCTACTTGCAAATGCTATGCATTTAAATGGAAGATGTTCTCTATCTGGTGCCAGAGCAAGGAGCTTAATCTCCTTGCCTACCCTGTGGTGAGCATCCTTGAGTACTTCTGGTCCAACTCTTAGTCAGGTCTGTGAGCGTTAACCCTGAAGATGCATCTGACAGCCATCTCTACTTACAAGGCATGGGCTGGTAAGCCTGTGGTGACCCAGGAAAAGGTGGTCAGATGCTTCTTTTAAGGTCTTGACCACTTGTCCCATGATGTGCATGAGCCATCACCACCTTGGGACCTACTGATGGTGCTGGCTCTGCTCATGGGCAAGCCATTTGAGTCTATGCACAGGTGTGAGATGTCACAACTATCGTGGAAGACCACCTCCTTGGTGGCTATCACATTAGTAAACTCCAGGCACTCTTGATGGAGTCTCCTTACCTGGTCTTCCAGAGGGACAAGGTCATCTTTTGACCCACCTGATGTTCCTCCTAAGGGTTGTATCATAGTTTCACTGTAACCTAGTAATTAATATTCCAGTATATTTCAATAACCCATCTTCGGAGGCTGACCCGGGCTCCGTGCCATGGACCTGCAGAGGGTGTTCGCTTATAAGGAACACACACCTAGTATTTTGGGTGAAGCTCAACAGCTATTTATAACATGCTGAAGCAGCACCTAGCAGACCAGCAGCAAAGCAGAAGATTAGCAGATGGATTATGTCCTGCATTGACCTGTGCTATAGGTTGGCTGGTAGGGAGCCTCCCAAAGAGGGCTAAGGGCTCATTCTAACAGACATACTGCTACTTCAGTGGCTGCTTCAAGTGATATCCCCATACAGGAGATCTGTAGGGCTGCCACCCGGTGTAAAGCACACAGCTTCAAATTTCATTACAGCATCAACATCATATTACTTCAGGATACTGTTTTTGAGTCCTTGGTTCTCCAGTCTCCATATGTCAAATGGGGTGCACACCTTGCCCTCTCTTCCTGGTGAACTATTAGGAGTCTGCAAAAGTGTGAATAGTGAACTTTATCCATGCCCTTAAAAATATAAGTTACTCACCCTTAGAAATATTGGTTACTCACCCATAGGAGTAGTGCTAGGAATGGTATGCATCTCATGTCCACACAACCCACCCAGTCTGCCCAGGCAATGTGGCACCTGGATCCCTGATTCTAGTGTGCAGGTTCTGACATCATGGGGTGGAGCTGGTGGATATACCACCAAGATGGTGGGAGTAGTTTAGGCATCAAGATGTCCGATGAATTGGCCTGTTCCAGTGGAGCTGCCAGAATCTAGATAGGAACTGTATACCACACAGTTCAAAGGTAAAGGGGTGTTGTCAATCCCCTTAGGCCTCAATGTGTCCAGTTAAAAACACCTTTAATGATGGGTCACATTCTGTAGGGATTGCTGATGTACCTGATAGTTTGATTCTGATTACTTTTTTAATTTTTAAAACTGAAAAACAGACTGCCCCACCATACTGGTGTTACAACACAAATGCATGTTTGTTTACATTCTTTGATCAACACCCATTACATCTTTCCTGTAATTGGGAACACCCCCAACAGTGTCTAGCCACTTATGATGCAGTGGGCAGAGAATAGACTATTGCATTATAAGTGACTGCACTGTTTGGGCCTTTTCTAATGTTCAAGAAATATGCAAGAAGGGTAGGTCAAGTATTTGAAACAAACAAGTTTGGATATAATTACACCATTAGTATTCATTTCAGTTTTTCTTGGAAAGGAAACAGATCAACCAGTAGACATCATCAATGAATTTTAAAGAAGGTAAGCAATCATGAAATGTGGGTATTCAACTAGGGAAATAATATGTTGCAAAAATGGTAGACTGTGTCCCTTTAAATTAGTAGGCCATCAACATAATTCTAGCCTGCACAGCACCTTCATTTTACCCTTTCTGTGATCCTGAATAAAAAAAAAAAAGTCCTTCTGTGGGAGTTTACTGTAAGATTTTAATCATGGCTTCAGCAACTATTGTGAGAGCATTAGAGAGAGAGAGAGAGAGAGAAAGAGACAAGCACTGTAAGTTATGCATTTATAAGTGTTCATTGTAGCAAAATGATCAGAGGAATCTCTGTTCCAAGCATGGGTATAAGAAATTATTCATTATACTCCTGCTGCAGATTATTATTTCAATCAGACCAATTTAATGGGGTTTCAAAGTTATGTTATCTCTTGTCTAAGACTAAATTTCATTTGATGATGATCAGGGACAGGTAGTTGTATGCCCTTTCAGAGATGTTTTCATATTTTGTGAAAGTATTTTTTTATCATCTTACATTCTTTTCCATGTACCATGTTCTGCCACTATAACGTTAGCCTCTTTCATTGGTGCCCGGTGCTTCCTCTATTGTAGGAATGCTTCATCTATTGCAGGGCTCAAAATTAGAACCAGACCACTAGCCAAGTGTTAGAGTATGCATCTGGCCAGTAAAATGATTTTAAACTGTCCTTGCTTTCTTATACTGGAGGTGGTAACAGTTACACCTGTCCCCTCCATTTAAACAGATGCATCTCCAGTCATTGCTGGAATGAAACCTGGTATCCTTAATCTGGAAGGCAACACCTCTAACAATCCAGCTGATGGAAAATGTTCCTTAGCTAAGAAGTGTGTGTACTCCTTTAACTTTCATATACCTGCTCTGTCTAATAGACCACCACTAGAGGTCCCTATTACTGTTTTAGTTATTCAGCACTCCTATTTCACTGTTCTAACTACATGAATTAAAACAGCCTAGCCAAACATGAACATCATGTTCGCAAAGTGCTCAGTGCCTTAGATCTTAACGTTTCTTCAAAGATGCTCTCTCTATCGCTCCCTTAGCTGGTGTCAAGCCTCCTACCGTTCCAATGCTAGATCTTTAGTTTCTGCTGAAGAAAGTGGTTACCCTGGATGGTTTTCCCAGCTAATTCAGAAGCTAAGTTCTAAAGATTTGTTGTTTTATAAAGTATTAAATTCATTTGGATAATACATTTGTTCTCTCTTTGGAACTGTGTTTAAGCACAGAAAATGTGATATTGAGCACTATTTTACAGTTCCCAAATGCCATTGTGGATCTGGGGACTAGGTTTTTTTTTTGGTATTACACCACTGCAAAGCTGATAACATTTATAATAAAATGAAATGGTCTTACACAAAATGGACCATCTGAAAATTAAATTACAATGAGGAGCATAAGATGCTATTTCTAAATAAATGGTTCAAAATGATAAGATTACTTTTTACAGTGGCTTTTTGTACTGTTTATAAAAGAAGTCACTCTTGATTAAAAACAATTATTCAAAGCTGTAATGGACTTAAAAACTTCATGTACGGCATGTGAAGAACAAATGAAGAGTAACACTTATTTGCAGGCATGTGATTCATTGGAGAAAGGCTGAGAAAAACTAGCATCTTTATTTTACTTAACAAAATATCATCCACAGGATATTTAAATGCTCGGGAAGCTGACTTTTTATTCTTTGGTAACTGAGTAAGGCCTGTTTTCAGGGACAATCCCGTAGCCCGGGGGGGGGGTTAAGTAAATTGCTCAGGATCACACAGCCTGCAAGAGGAGGTTGTGGACACTAAAGCCAGTACTGCTGGATGTACCAAGTTCGTTCACAGCTCATTAATCTAACCCAGGGTTTCTTGAATGGTGAGGCCAGCATCCCTGAGGAGGCCCCAATCTGTTCCAGGGGAGATTCAAGCAAGTCTGAAAAAGTAGTGTATTTGAATTTTGGGTTTTATGCATTTTGTGTGAAGGGATGAGGCAGACTGAAAGAGGATAATAGGCAAATTTATGTATTTATTTATTTATCTATTTATTTAACAGACTTTAGGATTACAACCTTTGAGTCAGGGACTCATTTACAAAGGCTCTGTGTCAGAATACAAGAAAACAGGACTTACAGAATACATAGTAACAACAAGATGGCATTACACTAGGGTTACACACACAAAATTATAGTAACCACAGTAGTACATGATTATAGTTACATACAGCCATGTTTCATAGAAACAGTATGACTAGTTAGGCAGAGATCTGTGGTTGTCTTTACAGATATCAAACTGTTATCATCATATGTTGGACACAGGCTGGCTCTGACTATACTTTAGTGGAGCGGAAGACTAGCACAGCCCACAAATGCAGGAGCCCAAACAAAGGCGTTTAGTTACATATTGGTGACTAGGAAAGGCATGCTGTTTTAAGGCTCATTACAGGTGTATCCCAGAAAGGGTAGTGAGTGAATACAATTCCAAAGGTAACTGCAAAGTAGTCAACCAATACAAGATAAACAATAGTGCAAACAAATATGAACAATGATCAAAATGTGAGAGGTAACAACTGACCAATTAGAATTGTGGCAAAACAGCCCAAATACAGGAGTTTAGCAGACAGGTACTAGGAGCAAGAGCAGGAGAAAGCAAAATGATGACTGAGGAGTTACGTAAAGAGCAGGTACCCACTATCATGTACCCAGCCCCCCTCAAACATGTATAACAGCAGACCTGCTCCACTGCTGAGGGGTATTAAAACCTTTGTGCGCTTCCCTCAGGTTAAAAAGTTATAGCATCCCAAATTTGCACCCCCATAGAAACAGCCATGTCTGACATGCCCTCAGTCCCCTTTTGTGATGTCAGAAAATGAATACTGAGGGTGCATTTCATTAACCTATATATATGAGACATATCTATGGCTTTTAGTACTATTTAGAGGTGCCATGTAGAAAAATCAAAGCAGCCACTGGAGTAACAGTCCCTGTTTACTGGAGTGGTCACTTTCATTTTTCCAAGTGGCAACTCTAAATAGTACTAAAATGTTTTGAAAAATGGTGCCAATACAAGTCTATGGAACAGACACACACAGCCTTCATTTTCTGACATCACAAAAGGGGGCTGGGGTACCTGCCTGTGGGTGTGTCCAACAAGGCTATGTTTTTATCGAGGTGCAAATTCAGGGTGCTATAACTTTTTAACCGGAGGGAAGTGCATGGAATTCTTAATACCTCTCAACAGTGCACATGTCTGCTATTATATATGCTGTTTGGGGGCTGGGTACCTAACAGTGGATACCTGCTCTTTAAGAGCAGGGTAAGAGGGGGAGAGGTAAGTAGGAAGGCTATTCCAGATAGAGGGGAAACAGACTGAGAAAGCAGTCTGACCATGAAGGTACTGCAACAAGGGGAAACAATGGCTCAAGACTCAAATTATTAGAGCAAGTAGATCTGCCTTTGGAAGGGGAGCTTACAATAAGAGGAATAAAATGAGAGCCAACTACTCAAAGGAGTTTCACCTTATTCCTGATGAACTATGCAAAGTATGCTATTTTTCGATGGGGAAGCCCAAGAATATTTCAATATTTGTGGGAGGTTCAAGATCTTTTCCATGGCTTAGGGGAGGCTGACTATGACAAAGTCTGAGAACTATTACTCTAACCTCTAGGCTATGACTTTCTACCTATAAATGTAAAATTCAGAACATGCTTTATCTAAGTTAGAGGGCTGAAGTTCAGAAATGGGCCATTAATACTGTGTTTAATATCATTGTTGCCAGATTTTCCCCAGTACCATTTATTTCAGGGCCTGAAAGGAAGCCACAGTGGCTTAGTTTGCCTGTCAACTGTGAGGGTTATGGGAAGGCTTTCACATAATGATGGCAGCCTGGAAGGCACAAAACTTCCAGTTAAAACATTAATGTTAATGCTGCAAACAGAATTAAAAAATAAAAAAAACTATTGGATGAATTAGTACTTTTACACTAGTAGGCCCCACTTCACTGCCTCTTTAGCAGGCTTTACTTCCCCTTTATCCACATGGCATACTCACCCAAGTGTTGCTGGCTTCTTAACTATTATATTAAATGTGTTTACTGTTTGGATTCATACAGGATGCATCAACCGTTCAGTTGTAAATGATTATGCTGTTAATTCCCTATGGCAAATGCCATTGAAGTATTTCAAAAATGAGTGCAAAACAAGGTTAAAATTATTTTGGTTTATCTGCTCCCTTAAAAATTAGTAGACCCTTTTGAACAGGTTAGGTGCCTTTTTATGTTCCCAATTGCTAGCCCCCACCTACACCTTGGAATGATTCCAAATCTCATTTGAAGCATGCAACAGACGACCATAATCTACTAGGCAGCTTTATGGGCAGCATGTTAATTAGAACAGATTGTCTGTGCCTTGCAAGTCCCAGGTCTGAGCCACAGCAAAGGTCAAACCTGGATTACTTGGGGGAATTAATTTGAGCTTAAAATGGAGGTACAGCATTAGCCACCAAGGTGTTACAGGTGTTTGAGTAGATGTTTAACAGCAAAACCCAGAAACGGAAAAGACATGCACTCTTTCACTCTACAGTGGATGCATTTTTTAAAAGAAAATAAAAGAAGTATTGAAAAAGCATGCGTTGTCTCATGTGAAATGATGGTGTTAAGTGAGAATTGCCCTGTCTTGCCTGCTTGTTTACAGGATGTTATTTAATAAATGTCTTTGAACTTTTTTTTGTAAGTCACAATTGTCTTTTAATGAAATGTGTCTACTGGTGGAGTAAGAGCGCATGATTTTTTTCCTTTCCTGAACTTTGAATTTCAACTGTTGCACCAGTACCTCCCTCAGCACTGGCTTTCCTGCTCCATTAACAGCAAAACTGAATACTCAGAAATCTGGCCATGGAAGATATTAGCTTTCTACAAGTGTGAAAAAGTGTGTCAATAAATTTTATTCCTGATTTGAGATCATGCCCAGAGGTTGTGTTTAGCAAGTCCTGCCTTCCCCAACACATTTTCAAGAACATGGCAGCCTACATAATTAAATATACACTTTCTGGTTCATAGTGCAGGGTTGGTTAAAGAACAAGGGGAAGTACTTGATTTATAGCTAACTCCTCCTTCCCGGTAGTGAGACTTTGAGTGAATTGGCCTAAAGTTGTGACTGTGATCTGCAACACAACCACTACAGAATTATAATAATAATAATAATTTGTGAAACATTTTGTTTCTATGATCTGCTTCATGTCAAACATATAAAAAAAAGAAATGTATCTGTGATCAGGGAAATAACTCACTCATGAAAACTTAGTAGCCACAAAAAGTAGTCATTATAATGTAATGCAAAAGAGAAAAATATTTTGGGCCAGTTTGAAATGGATACATAGAAATAGCTATTCCACCCATCACCATAGATATGTTTCCTGACCCACAGAAAGGGTTGGTCCTGACAGTGGACAGTAGAACTGGCCCATCCCCAATTTAAAGGGCCATGCAGTTTATTTTAATAGAAGCTAATAAGAGGCAGGAAATTTCAAGCCTCCCCCACAAAACATGACAGGTAGTAAGGTAAACACTGAGGTACAGTGCTCAACAGAGGGCAGGACAGGGGTAAATGGAAAAATAGACAAGGGCAAAAAGAGCAGGGATGGGGAAAAAAGGATAAGGCCAAACATTAAATGGAGGGCAATGAGTACCAATGCCCATAGTCTTGGAAACAAGGTTCCTGAGCTAGTGGCTGTGATGGAAGATGAACAATTAGATATTGTGGCAGTCACGGAAACATGGTACTTGGAGAACCATCAGTGGATGTCAACACACCGGGGTACACAGTCTACAGAAGGGACGGGGAGGGGAAAAGAGGAGGTGGAGTAGCTCTATACATAAGGGAAAGAATCAAAGCTACAGAACTAAAAAGCAAAGGGGGAGGACAAGAGGCACTCTGGGTCATCTTGGAAATAGGGAATGGCATCACAATCCGCACAGGGGTTGTATACAGACCCCATCTCAAGGGGAGGAAATGGACAAGAAAATGATAGAGGACAGTCTCAAAATGGTTGAAAAAGGGGAGATATTGTTGATGGGGGACCTGAATATGCCAGATGTTAACTGGATGACATGTACTGCAGCCACATCCAAGAGCAGGGTCATTCTCGATGCCCTGCAGGGGGCAGGCCTTAGACAGCTAGTGTTGAAACCCACTCGGGAGGGAGCAATACTAGACCTGGCACTTTCAAATGGAGAGAGGATCACAAATTTAGTTGTCAGTAGACATCTGGGAACAAGCAACCACTGCACAGTGTGCTTCACAATAAGCACAACCATGGAGACAAGCCATACAAAAACAAGCATACTGGACTTTAGAAGAGCTGACTTTGGCAAAATGGGTGAATACCTGAGGAATACACTAGCAAATGGCCAAAAAGGAGGAGTGGAAGAACAATGGAGAAAAAGCAAAACTGCTATCAGAGAGGCAACAAGTCTTTTTATGTGAAACAGATAAAGAAAACAAAGTGGAGTAAAAAACCACTATGATTCTCAAAAGAGGTGGCAGGGAAGGTTAAGGAGAAAAAGGCTGCATTCAGAAAGTATAAGGAATCACAGAAGGAGCACGGCAGGGAACTGTATCAATTAAAGCAGAAAGAAGTGGGGAAGGCAGTCAGAATAGCAAAAGCCCAAACCAAGGAAAAATAGCCAATTCAGCTAAGGGGGATAAAACCTTTTATAGGTACATTAGGGAGCATAGAAAGGTTAAAGGAAGAATAGTGGATTAATAAGGGAGAGAGGAGGTGGGCAGAGGGAGACAGTGAAAAGGCAGAGTTACTAAATGAATACTTTTGCTCAGTATTCATGAAAGAAGATGAGGAGGAGTTACCTAAACCAGACAATAGAAGCACTCTGGGTAGGGGGGTTGACACCAGTCCATTTACAGAAGAAAGAGTCCTGAAAGGACTCCTAAAACTCGAGGTGGACAAAGCAATGGGGCCTGATGAGATTCACCCCAGAATCCTAAAAGAACTAAGGGAGGACCTAGTGACCCCACTGACCACACTTTTTAACAAATCATAGGAGGATGGGGTGGTACCTGAGGACTGGAGGAGGGCAGATGTGATTCCCCTTCACAAAAGTGGGAGTAAGGCAAAAGCCGGAAACTACAGACCTGTAAGTTTGACCTCAGTGGTAGGGAAAGTGATGGAATCACTTCTGAAAGAAAGAACTGTTGAGTACCTAGAGGCCAGCGGGGCACAGGACCAAAAGCAGCATAGATTTACAGCAGGAAGGTCATGTCAGATGAATCTAATAGATTTCTTTGACTGGGTGACCAAAGTAATAGACCAGGGAGGGGCTGTAGATATGGCCTACCTAGACTTTAGCAAAGCATTTGACACAATCCTGCACAAAAGATTGATAATCAAGTTAGCCAGCCTGAGAGTGGGTCCCAGGGTGGTAGCCTGGGTAGCAAACTGGCTGTACAACAGGACACAGATGGTAATAGTGACTGGAACACATTCTGAAGAAAGGGGGGGCACTAGTGGAGTACCTCGGGGCTCAGTACTGGGTCCAGTCCTCTTTAACATCTTTATAGGTGACATTGCAGAGGGTTTGAAGGGAAAGGTATGCATCTTTGCAGATGACACAAAGATCTGTAACAGAGTTGATACACAAGGGGGGTAGAAAGGATGAGAAGGGACTTGGCAAGGTTGGAGGAATGGTCAGACATATGGCAACTTAGATTCAATGCAAAGAAGTGCAAAGTAATGCACTTGGGAAACAAAAACCCAGGAGAAGAGTACACAATAGCAGAGGAGGTACTAACAAGAAAAGAAATGGAAAGGGACCTGGGGGTAGTCATATCAGATGATCTAAAGGTGGGTAAGCAATGTGAGAAGTCAGTAAGGAGAGCCAGGGGGATACTGGGATACTGGGATGCATAGGACGGGGCATCACAAGTAGAAAAAGGGAAGTGGTTATCCCTCTGTACAGACAGTTGGTGAGACCCCATCTGGAATACTGTGTGCAGTTTTGGAAACCTCATCTATGCAAGGACATAGACAGGATGGAAGCAGTCCAGAGGAGGGCAACTAAAATGGTGCAGGGTCTGCATCAGAAACCATATGAAGAGAGACTGAAAGAGCTTAATATGTATACCCTTGATAAAAGGAGGGACAGGGGGAACATGATAGAAACATTCAAGTACCTCAAGGGAATCAACAAAGTCCAGGAGGGTAGCATCTTTCAGAAAAAGAGATGTGTAAGAACAAGGAGGCACAATTTAAAGACAGAGGGGGGACGGTTAAGGGATAATGTGAGATAATTTTTTTTCACTGAGAGAGTGGTGGACGCATGGAACTGCCTTCCTGGAGAGGCTGTGGGGTCTAAAACAGTGGAGGAATTCAAACATGCATGGGACAGACATAAGGCAATTATAGTGGGGGGTGGCAGGAAGTAGGCTGTTGGTTAACCAAAATCTGCAACTTATCCAGTAGGTAGGGAAATGGGCAGACTGGGTGGGCCAAGTGGTCCTTATCTGCCGTCAAAGTCTATGTTTCTAATAGTATAAATTAGATGGATGTCATTAGGGCTTTTAAGACATCCATGACTGCACAGAATCATGTTGCTGACTACAACTGAGAAGCTATGCTTTAAAGTTAACTATGGATATACTTTTGTTGCTAGGAGTTCCAGAACATTTCAGTAGTCAATTTAATAGAAAACTCCACCCTCATATCTTGTAAATTTGATTTATTTCCATGTCAACAGACAACTCTTTTCCTGTAGCTGTTGAGGATGTATGTGTTTGCTTTGGTCTGTTTTCACAGTTCATGCTAGTCCCATGTAACTATCCTGGAGGTCTCCATTTTATGGTTGTTTATTTTTTATTTAAACATTTGTTAACCAGATAGGTGAACAGAGGCTCGTTTAGAGGTGTGAGATTCCAGGTTGTTGAAATCTCATTGTCCATGCATGAGAATTATATTAGCATATGAGAATATGATGTCACAGTACTCATTTATACCATGTATCTCTATTCTGAAAGTACACATATTCTGAAAATAAATCTCTGAAAACACACACACTGTAGTTTAAAGGAAAACCCCTGCATTACAAGTAGAACAGTTTGCAAAGCTAACTGAAGGTAAATGTGATATTTCACACCATGCTGCAGATTGTTTTGTTGATTTCTAATTGAGCAGACTGGCATACTGTGGAGTCTAAAGGATGCTGAGACATCATTTTCTCATATGCTAATACACCTGTCAGTAACAATGAGATTTCAACAACCAGAAAATGGAGCCCATCCCCCCACCCAGATAGTTACAGGGACTACATAAACAGTGAAAATAAAGTAAAGCAATCACATAAATCCCTTACAGCTACACAAAGAGGTGTCTGTTTACGTGAAAGCAAATGACAATTTTAAGATTGAGGGTATTGTTTTCCTTTAAAGCCAGATTTTGATTCTGCACATTTGTACATGAGTTTAGTTTTGGTTACACCTCTTGACATCTCTACTGCAGAGGTGACTCCTCCCCTTAGTAGGCAAAGACAGAAGACTGAAGAATTTCCTTGAAACCTCCTGAATCCCATGATCCTCCATCTTCTCAGTCCCCACAGCAGGGGCAATACCAGTTCTATCGCTCCTACAGGTAGTCACCATGTTCATTCTTTCTGTTGACTCTTTCAGATCTGGTATCTCAAGCATGAGAAGCTACTTCTGCTCACTTAAGCCTGAAAGGCAGCTCTTTTGGATGACTGAAGCTAAGTAGGAAGACCTATGACAGGGACTTAGTTTCAACTCCATGCCAGAGGTAGTTTCAACTATGGTAGGGTCTCCTAAAGCTTCAAAATGGCTGAAAAGGTAGCATTGAGCAGCATCAAGAAAAAAACGAATCGAAACAAAAAGAGAATCATAGACAGTGGCAGCAGAAAAGACTTTGGGTCCATCCAGTCTTCCAAGAATATCAACCTGTTACCTTTATGGCTTCCTGCCTAGCATGGTCTCTCAATATAATTGACTCATCAATTCCCAAAGTTACTCCTTCCCCAGTCCCTGGTACCACCATCCTCTTCTCACCCTTTAATATGGCCAAGCCCTTGTATCTGACATATCTGACAGTCAACCCATTTACAGTCCTCACTTCAGCCACCTCTTTTGGCAGCCTGTTCTAGTGGTCTGTCACCCTTTCAGTGAAAAAGAACTTTCTTATTTCCTTCTAAAAAGTCCTCCTGACCAGTCTCTACCATGTCTTGTTAATGCATTCAGATTACAATTGAGCAGGTCCTCACAGTCAATCTTGTTTATTCCCATCAAGAATGTGTGCATCTCTGTCATAACCCCATCTTACTTTCCAGTACATAGATATTCAGGTCTGCCAACGTTTACTTGTCTGTCCTGCCCCACTGCCCCTGGATCATCTTGGTGACACTCTGTTACACCATCCCCAGCCAGTCCTTATCCTTTTTTAGGTGTGGGTTACAGAACTTACTGAAGCACACAAAATGGGGTCTCACCAGGGACCTGTATATGGGCTGGGACACCTACAGTAGCAGCCACAGACATGGCCAGATATTTCCACATATTTCACAAAATTTCTGAAGAGTTTCTCTCAGCTGCTCCTACTGTGGAAATGCAGAAAGCATGAGATTTCTCTAGAAATATCACAGAAATTTCATGAAGTATCTGGCCATGCCTTTGACTGTGACTGTACTTTCTTCTTTTGTCAAACCACTGCCCATACACCCCAGCATTTTGTTTGCCTTGATATATGCCTTGCATCCTGATGTGAAGCATTGAGACTGTTGCTGCTGATGAACCTAAGATGCTTCTCCTCCTCCACTGTTTTCGCTATTCTTAACCCCCTTCAGTATTCTGTATGTGGAGTCCTCTTTTCCATTTGTATCACCTTGTACTGTTGTCAACATTAATTGTCATGACTTGGACTACCTTTCTAGTTCTTCAAGGTCCTTTACTCATTCCCCTCACACCCTCTTGCATTGGCCACCCTGCAGCAGAGTTTTCTGTCATCTGCAGATACATGCCTTGCCCTGGATACCATTCTCTATCTCACTGATAAACATGTTAAATAGAAATGACCTCAGGGTTGACCCCTGTGACTCCCCACTTGTGACTTCCCTGGCCCATGATTTAATCCCATTTACTATCACCCTGTTTCCTCCCTTCCAACTAGTTCCCTAGCCATCTTGTCAGCCTTTCTTTAATACCGAAGTCCTTTAGCTTCTTTAAGAGTTTCTTGTGTAGTACAGAATTAGAGGCCTTGCTGATGTTGAGATATAGCTCTCTATGCCTTTTTTCCTTCCACAGCCTTTGTAGCCCAATCAAGGAAAACTATCAGGTTTGTCTGGCATGACCTTACTACATGAAACCCAAGCTGCTTATTATCTTGCAACCTAGTTTGTTTCTATAGCAGCACTAGCCAGGATGCAGTAATACGTCAGTATAACTCAAACTGCTGCAGTATAGTACAGATATCAGAATAATTCAGTGACAGTTAAGCCCTTTTGTCATGCGTATTTTGTGACCTGTCATTTACTACAAGTTATTGCTTTGCATGATGACTGATTTCACTGTAGTATACCATAATTTGTTGATTTACTATAGCCACCAGCACCTTATCTACAGTTGAAGCAAACCTAACTGGCCTGTAGTTCCGTGGGGACTCCTTTTCACCATTCTGGTGGAGCATTACCACATCAGCTGTCTTATAGTTTACTGGCACCACACACCCATCTCCAAGTTGCAGTTAAACACATCTGTCAGAGGTGCAGTCTGTTCATGCCCCAGTTCCTTCATTACCCATGTATGTAGTCCACTGGGGCCAATTTTCTTGTCTGTCTTTATTTTATTTTATTTAGTTTTTGTTGACCGGGTAAGTGCACTAGACAAGTCCTGCCTATTTTCAGGCACGACCCAGGGGAGGGGGATACAGATGAAAGCCAACTGACCTTGAACCGGATTAAGCTGTTGGTGGTATTTTTTTCTAGTGAATGAGGGAAATTTGGCCAGGGCACCGGAAATGTCCTTACTCTTTTTGATAAATGCCATGGGATCTTTAACATTCACCTGAACTACCACCAATCCAGGCAGATGGGACCTTGGTTTAACATCTTATCCAAAAGATGGCACCTCAGAAGTGCAGCACCCCTCTCCTGCTGCACTACAGTGTCAGTACTGGGATATTAACTCAAGTGCCAGATGTGAGAACTGAACCCACAGCCCTCTGATCTCCTGGCCTCAGGGGTGAGTGTGCTACCTACTGAGCCACTGACACTGTAAACAAAAGATCTGTCTTAAAGGCTATAAGCCTCTTCAACACAATCTCTTCTCTTTGACCTGTACTAGATCCAGTCCTCTCACTCCCTCTTTCATGCTTTCACACCACTTACTGGCAGTGCCCCCCCAAAGTACCATAAATACAGAACAAAAGTAATTGCTTAGTAGATCAGCCTTCCGGTCATCATCCTCCACCCAAATACCCCCTTCCTTCAACTTGGTAATCCCTCCTTCCATTTTTCTTTTTTCCCTGATGTACTGTAACTAAAAACTGTCTTCCCCCTGTACCTCTACCACTATTTAATTTCCATATCTGCATTTGATTCCATAACCATCCTCTTTGCTTTTTTACCTTTGATTGATAATCTTCTCAGTTTTCCTCAGTATGAGCTCCTTGTACTTGTAGAAGGCCATGCTTTTAGCCCTCACTGCCTTCCCCACCCTCCAGGAAAATGAGAATGTATTCTGGTGTTTATTTCTTTTAACAACCTATTTAATGCAGGAGTATGTCACCTCCAGTATGACTCCATTTATAATTCCCCAATTTGTTTTCTTTCCCACCACCTCCTCCACCTCAAGAAATGTCCCTAAATACCTTTGTAATCTATCTGAAGTTTGCTCTCCCAAGGTACTGGACCACAGCTTTTAGTGAAGAGCACAGTCACCACATGGTTATTTCAGACCACTCTGAGTTGTGGTTTCTGGGCCCTAGCCATTCCTTCCTACACTATTTCTGTGTTGGAAAGTACCAAATCAAGGGTGACCTCATCCCTGGTCAGATCCCTAACTCATTGTACTAGGAAGAAGTCCTACATGACATCCAGCAGTGACTGACCTTCTATTTCTAGCTGCCAGACCTGCTTAATTCACATCTGGCATTTTTAGATCTTGCACTATCACTACTTCTTCCTTAGCTGCTGTCTTCCTGATTTCTTTGCCAATTTTCTATCCCTTCTTCTTCCATGCTTGGTGGCTTGTATACTATCTTATCCTGATCCATTCCACTACCTCGGTAGTGAGATGAACCCATACTGATTTCACATCATTCCTCTCTTTTAGTGCTGTGTCTTCCATGGTTTCAAAACCCTTACTACATGTGTAAAGTCACCACCACCTTTTTCTGTCTGTTCCTCCTCTACCAGGAGCAAGCCAGGATCACAAAACTCCACTCATTGTTTTCAGTTGTGTATGTCTCGGTTACTGCTGATACAGTCACAGCCAAAGACGTGGCCAGATATTTCCTTAAATTTCTGTGATATTTCTAGAGAAATCTACTGCTTTCTCCATTTACACAGTAGGGGCAGCAGAGAGAAACACTTTAGAAATTTCGCAAAACATCTGGAAATATCTGGCCATGTCTGTGGCTACTACTGTTGGTCAAAGTTAGCCTCTGTCACCATGGCTTGGAGCTTATTTATGCTGTTTTCCAAGTTCCTAGCACTTACACTTTCTGCCCTCCATTTACCTTTTCTGTTTTTCTCCTTTATCCCTGGGATTTGCTTCTTTATGCTGCTATGTACCTTTATTTTCCTTCCCTTTCCTGCCACCACTTTGTTCCCTCTGTCCCTTCTGTTCTTTCTTTCCCTCTTCCCCCCGCATCCTATATTTTTCCCACCTGCTATTTGGCTGCCCCATTCACATTGTGATTATTCCACTTCCTGTCATAACCCTACAGGTTCCCTCCTGTTAAGTCCCCTTGTTCTGTTTCTGGTTGTATTCATTCTCCCTGTCTCTTCTACTGCAGTTGGAGGAGAGCCAGCACAGCCTTTCTTACCTGGATTAATGCCCTCATCCATAGTTCACTAGTTTATCTTCCCATCTAGGTTCAATACCTTTTTATGTATACTTTGATTTTTCTGTCCCAGTACCTAGGCCCTCCTCCCCAGTTGAGTGTTTCACTTAAGCAATACTGCATGACAGGGTGTATGTCATGCTGGGATAACATCACATCTGGGGTGATTGGGCACGAGGCCATAGGCTGAGTGCATCCAGCGCCTCAGGTGTGATGTTATCCCAGCACGACACACACCCTGGAGTGCATTATTGCTATTATACAATGTCTTGTTCTAATACAAAATAAAAAAAATGTTTTAATGTTTTAGTAGATTTTTAGTGTGGCAATATATCTTTGTTTCTGAAAGGAAGATGTGACAAATCCAATGGCAAATCAATACTGTGATGTTATACTCAGATATCATCACTGCCTCAGGCACACACTGACCAATCAGAGTCCAGGATTCTTTCTTGCCATTGTATAATTTTAAGTAGCATATTGTGCCACCAGCCTACTCCCCAGTACCCTATGGAATTGAATCCTTATGTACTGCTCCTCTCCTTCAGCCACTTATTAAATGTACCATTTTTGAATCATCCCATCATTCTCTTTTTGTTGCACTGGTAAGTTGAGAAGGCCACCATTGATGCAACATGCTTGAGAGTTTTTCCTAGCCTACAAAAGGAATTCTTTACTGCTCCAGTGTTCTGCTTGCCAGGTCATTTGTCCCTATGTGGATGATTATATCTGCCCTAGCATTCTCACGCTCAGAATGAACCTCTCTGCTGAAGCTCCCAGAAGACATTGTACCAGTATTTCTTCCCTCTGGTCTCTAGCACCCTTGCTAGTCCCCTAACAATAGAGACTCCCACCACCAAGACTTTTTTCTAACTGAACTCCCATCAGTTGCCTCCTCCCCCTCCATCAGAGTTTGCACTTCTAGGAGCCCCCTAAGGATTTGCTGTGGTTGTGTGATCATAGGTTGTACCTAGCTCAGAGAATCTGCTCAGCAGAAGCAGCTGTATCATGGAAGCATGAGACAGGAAATGATATCGTGGCTGAAAAACTGTGCTTAGAGAGCAGAGGGTATATTTTCCACAAAGCTTTTGCCAAGCACACAGAATGAGAACGCTTATTTTGAAAGGTGCCCCTTGAGTTCACTTCTATTAAATATACAATTTGTTGTTTTTTAATTGTTTTAACATATTAGCCACAAAGTTTCTAATAATAATTATTTTGTCTTTTTTAACATATTTTTATCTACCACTGCTGGCAGGGCTTAGTGGAAGTTATACCAACCATCCATGCTCTGTCCCCCCTCCAGCCATCAGTGATCATGCTGTGTGGCAGTGGGGGCTTGCTTTTTACCTAGTAGTTTTCTGTTGCTGTTTTCCCTGAACCCCCACCCCTGAAGATTCCAGCACAAAGAATGTAAGTCCAGGCTGTAGATGTGATGGTGCATGTCTCAGCCAAGTACCTAAATGCATCCTTCTCTCCCCACACCTTGAGTCCCATGCCACTACCCATGCATTAACAGGTAGTGGGAATGGGGCAGTGGGACTGCCCTTCCTTCCTCGGTGGAGGAGAGCATCTAATGGGATGCTCAAACCTCCTCCTCCCAGATGGCCCCCAACAGCCCAGCTTGCTCCTGAACTCAGGTTCTGTATTTTAAAAATCTTTTTCAGAAGAAATGCACTTCTTCAACATGAAGTAACTTCATATACAATACATGATCATCATATTTTGATGGCATTTTCAAATAGTTGTTCTGCACTGAAACTATTCAGAATGTCCTTTTAAAATTTGAAGAACAGGTTGCTATGACAAAAAATCTCTTTACTACCACTGTATAGACATGCAAAACAGAACTGTGACATATTTTTGTATGAGCATAGTTGCATCTTTTTTTTTCACCACAGAACTGGCTTCTAATAGTTTTGTTATTAGGACACCTGGGGTTTGGTAACAAAACATGACCACTAGAGCTCAGTTCTTGTGGTTTTGTGATGTCACAGAACCTCTCTGAGTCATTATTAGGGGTGGGAGAAATAAGGGAAAAATCCTTTTCTGCACCTTACGTGAAAATGTACCAATTTTACTTATTTTTGCAAATGACAACAGTGTATTTCAACAGCACAATTAAACATTTTGAAATTCACATTTTGGTTAGAAAAGGTACAACTTTGATTTAAATTTATAAAATGTTAATTTTCTTTGAGCATTAAGACAATGACCCCAAAGAGGTCACAAATGAAATTTCACAGCACGGGAGGCATATTTTAGCACCATGTAGTTTTTAATACAAATTCTTCCAGACTGCAGATTTTTAAATATACAGTTTTTTTTAAACATGGATACTTTCAAATGTGCACCATTTTTTTTTACACAAAAATTGCACAACTTGAACTTATTCAGTCTAGATTAGTCCTTGAAAGAAACAAGCTTGAATAGTTTTGTTTTGGTATTGGTCTGCAATTGCTAGTTTGCTGTTATTTCCTGTGTCTTTAGCTCAGAAGGGATATTTATTAAGTTTTCAAATTAATTTAACATCAGTAGTTTGGAGGAAGGACTTTTTCTTTCTCAGCCATATTATTTAGCAGTAGTGTATGTGCAGTTATATCATGAATGTTAGCATGATACACATGCTGTGCTGTTATTCACAACCATCAGCAAAGCAATTTGCCATTTAGTGGCATGAATTTGAATGGAAATTTGTTGTTTCAATTATCAGTAGTAATTTGAGGACTTTTTTAAGATGAGCCAGTACAAGAAAATGTGCCCCATCCATATAGACAGACATACTACATCACATTGGGTTGTGTGGTATTCATGCAGTACAGTAATTAACAATCCTCAGAAATATAATTCATGATTTAGAAACAACAACTTAAAAGGCAGTTTCTTTTTTCAAGTAGCAGTATTGGTTACATGGACTTGTTTGTTAGGAGGCATGTTGGCTGTGACACCAAGGAAACTCCCTTACTCTTGATAATTTGGCCTTTTAATTTTTGCCTGTGTACCTTACTTTGGACAAATGTTCTACTTTACCTGTTCACGTGTCATTTGCCTTCTGTTTGCATTTTATTCTGGCTGCACAATTTTGTAGAACTGCTTTCTTTCTGTTCTGTTGTTTTGTATCTGCATGTTTATTTTGTTTAGTTTTTCATCAATAAAAAAATTCCCCTACTCCTATTGCATTCATTGTATTGCATTCAGGGCTCTATGGAAATGCTGCAGGTGGTTAAACCACTAAGAGGTATGTCTGAGAAAGAGGGGAACTGCCAAGTACGTGTCTTATAAGTAAAACAGTTCATTTATGGTTGCATCTTATTTGTCAGTTCCTTGTGTAAAGTGATGTAAGGGTGAGACCCTCTTCATATCCTTTTTGTAACAAATTCTTTACAAAAAAAACCTTTATTAATGCACCACTTAGGGTTCAGGTTAATACCACAAAAGTAAGAAAATGTGGCATTATGATTTCCAGCCCTAATGCTTCCCAACCCCCTCAAGCAGCAAAAGGAAAAAAACATTAGGGATTTGGGTCTCCAGAGTCTTGGAAAATTAGTTGTGGGGTCTTCTTTGGGGATGTCAACCATAATCACACAACCTCATGAACACGGGCAGAGAACATTTTCAACTCCTGCCTGAAAGGGGATTTTATTCAAGGACTGCAGATATTACCTTTTGGGACAGACTTGATGGTCTGATAAGGTCCTTTTCTGCTGTTAGATTTCTGTGATTCTGTGTTATGACCCCACCTCATGAACACGGGCAGAGAACATTTTCAACTCCTGCTCGAAAGGGGATTTTGTTCAAGGACTGCAGATATCACCTTTTGGGACAGACTCGATGGTCTGATAAGGTCCTTTTCTGCTGTTAGATTTCTGTGATTCTATGTTATGATCTCACCTCATGAACACATGCAAAGAAAATTTTCAACTCCTGACCGAAAGGTGATTTTGTACAAGGACCACAAATATCACCTTTTGGGAAAGATTTGCCTAACAATAGTGCCATTGTTCATGAGGTAGGGTCCCAAGGAAATATGCAAAAATGGCCAAGTTATGCCTCTAAGTTCGAAACCATACTCAAATACAGTGAACAGCATACCTGTTTCTTCAATTCGTGTTCTGACTTTGAAGAGTGAAGATGCGTCTGTGATCTAGAGATGATTACGGTGTTTAACCCCTGATGGGTAAATAAGGACTTCAGGGTGTGTGGGGTGGTGGGTGCTGAGTGGGAGGGTTGAGTGGGGGTCTGAAATGGTGCAAAAGATATTGATGAATGTTTTTCTTTTTACAGGTTAAGAAAAAAAAACGGGACCGAGGATACCCAATTCTGACATTGGGGAATTAGGCACCCCCAGTGCCACTTTATGTTTTGGGGGGGTGCTGAGAGGGCAAGTTGGGTGGGGAAGAAACCTATTTTAAAAAAAACAAGAACAAAAGGAAAAAAACAAGGAAGGACCAACATCACGGGAGAACACAATGGGGACACTGGGGGATTGGGCACTCCCATTTCATTGCTGTGTTTCTGAGGAGGGATGGTGCTGAGAGGGAGGGTCAGGTGGAAGGGAATTTTATAATAAAAAATAAATTAAAATAGGTGATCATGGTGGAACACAGCACACTCAATCGTGACCAAGATGGCCACCGCATGCTACTGTGCATGAACGACTACTAGTGCATGTGCCCTAGAGTGCAGCAGACATCTTGGACATGGCAGTGTGCGCCATATTTCTCCATGCCTGCTGGCACTGTAAAGATAGTGCAGCACTGCTTCAATAGAGACAACATGAGCAGAGTGCTTCGCAGATGCAGAGGTGACTGTGGAACAACTCCAAAATGTTGTTCATTCACAAGAAATGCATGAAGTCCTTTTCTCATAGCAAGAGGTCTGCAGGGCTGCACCCGCTGCAGCCCTAAATAGTGAACATCCCCAGGTGTGTATTTTTTTGCCTCAGGGGAGATAGACAGGGAATTTAAAAATTATTATAGCACTCTGTATAAAAAAGAACAGACAAAGGATTTAGCATAAAAGATCCGATCATTCCTATCTAAAACCTATCTGATAACATTAATACAAGAGTAGTGAGACATGCTAAGACAACCAATTTCTACATACTAAGGAAAAATAGGAGTGATAAGACTTTAGGCCCATGTTGCTCTAGTTTTACTTAAAATAATGAAGTATGCCAACATTCATCAAGGAACTAATTTATTTTTGAATTCGGTTTTCCTTGTACTTACTATGTCTGTTGCTGTCAAAGACCTCCCAGGAAATAAGACCTCCCCTTCTTCCCATCTATACCCCCTTCTTTTCCACCTTTATTTCCCTCCCTCTGCCTCCTGGCCTACTTGCTTCTCCTTTCATAAACCCTACTACATGACAAGGTCAACTCTGGCTGAGTTATGATTGTAATAATGTACATATCTACTTTTGTTTTATTAGGTTTTCTGAATTGTATGTCTGATTGTGTTACTTTGATGTGGATCCTTTGTAAATGAGCTTCTAGCTCAAAGGTGGTATAATCCAAGAATTCAATAAATAAATAATAAATAAAATAAGTCAGCTAGTCCAGATGGATTCTATTTTACTCCTGTGTTGGTGTCTACCCCAAGAAAAGTCTTTAAATGAAAACTGTCATAATTTCAAATTCCCCTTCCCAAAGCCTTAGCCTCCGATTAGGTTTTTCACAGTGTAAACATGTTTTTTTTACAAATTCTAACTTTATTTTATTGTTGCAAAGTCCTGGGGTTGGCAACATGGTGGACACTGCATGGTTTCATTTCAGATGAAAGTACAGCACTGCATTGCCCGCTTCAATACACTTTCATTGAAGCAAGTTGTTTGGCACCGCAGTTTCACCTGAAATTAAACTGCTCGGCTTCTACTATGTTGTCGACCCCTGGACTTTGGAACAATAAAATGAAATAAGTTAGAACTCATAAAAAATGTGTTTATATATTGCAAAAAGCCTAATCAGGGGGCAGAGATTTGGGGGAGGTCAGGAAATTAAAATGTGGGACAGTTTTCTTTTAACAACATTCTAGAAAAAATGGGATGCCCCTGACTCTTGGCAGGAAGCCATTATCATGGTACTGTTAAAACCTGGATAAAAGTGCTTAATTGCAGTTTCTACAAGCCTATATCCCTCTTAAACTAACATACAAAAATCTACTCAAAATGTTTAGTTACTAAATTACAAATAGTGGTGGGATAGTACACCAAGACCAGACTGGCCTTATATCTGAGAGACACTTCCATGATAATATCAGTAGACTTCTGATGTAATAAATGCTCAGGTAGGAAAAAACAAAGCAATATGATTTTGGTAGTTGATGCCCAAAAATCATTCGATGGCCTGGACTGGGTGTCTCTAGAAAAAAACCTTAGTGGCCTTCCGAGTGGGAGAAACATTCTTGCACAGAATAGTCACCACACAGTCAGAATGAAAGTCATCAGAGTCATATCCAAGGCATTGTCCAGCCCAAAATAAACAGGGGATTAAGATAGAGGGAGAAGTGCAAATAGCTCTATATGAGGACAATGTGCTACTATTTATTCAGGATCCTGTGACTAACCTAGTTCCCCTGCAAAATATTGCAGATGAATATGGGCAAGCCACTGGGTTTAAAGTTAACAAAGATATATCTGAGGCATTGCTCCTAAGTGGTATGATTAAGGTAGAGTAGCATAATTTCTTTCTAACAGTAGCCATTTTAGATATCTGGGCATACAAATCAGCAAAGACATTAATACATTGTATGAAATTCATTACCTGCCACTCCTGCAAGCAGTGGAGGAGGGTCTGAAAAGATGGGGGGAGCTATCGGTGACTATTATGGGATGAACTGAAGCTTTGAGAATGAATATTCTACTGATATCTTTGTTTGTATTCTCAGCACTCGCAGTCTTACCTCTTAAAACTGAATGGAAAAGAATAAGGAGCTCTTGGTCCAGGTTCATTTGGGGAAAGAGTAAACCCAGGATACCTTGAATTACCTTAATACTCAAAAAAGACAAGTGGGGGGGCTAGGAGTCCTAAATTTACCTACCTTTTTCCAAGCCTGCCAGCTGTAGCATTTACTGATGCAATTCAGAAATGAGGAAGTTACCAGTTGGGTAGCCCTAGTGAAAGATAAGGAAATCCTAGTGCAGACCATTGAAGGCAAAACTCCCAACAACATAAGTTTGATTATCAACTCCTGGTGCAGGGAGATGAATTCATGGAGTGAAGCCCTGAAAGAGGGGTAATATCTCACTAGACTCTGTAAATTCACTGAAATAAATATATATACCTAAAGGATTTATACCAGGAAAAATTGACCACACCTTTAGTATGGGGGAAAGACTAAGGCTAAAGACGCTGGGTCAGTTCAGTTATCTGGCATGACAAAAACATTTACGTAGCTACAAATGCAATTTTGGATACCACAGATGGGCTTAAATTTGTTACTTACAGGTTAGAGATAAAGAACCCTGTAGGTCTCAAATGAAGCAAGACATGGGACTGCTGAAGGAATGATGGGTAGTGCAGCTGAGGGTGAGAAAATAATTTGCTCAGTATCCAACCTATACTGAATTTACTCACAGCAAGACATGCAGGTTCAACTTAACTGTCACCAGAGATGGGAAACAGAAGCTGGTCTCACCATCTCAGAGAAACAATGATTGACCTGTTGGGCAGAGGTAGTCAAAACATATGCATCAAATTAACTGGAGAGAGTACAGATGGAAAGTGATGCCAAGATACTTTAGAACACCGGTCATCCCTGCCCATTTCAATCCTAACTACTCAGCAGACTGCTGGAGAAATGGTAATCAAAAGGCACACCATGAACCTTTTCTCTGGAGTTCCCTGGTATTGTAAGAATATTGGGGGAAGTAGTAGGGGAAAATCCCCTCTATTGCACCTCCAAATGATATAAAATTCCTTTTGTGGCATCTGAGGCCATAGTTTCTGCAAAAGGAAAAAGGTACCTATACAAAATCTTGGTGGCTGTGGCCAGCAAAACTATTGCACAAAACTGGCTGCAGACTACCCCTCCCCTGCAGATAGAAGGGTGGACAGCTAACTGTAAACAAATCCTCCTAATGGTGTGGTTAACAACCAAATTACGGTTAACTGAGGCAAAAAATCAAATCATATTGGCTACCTTTTTTGATTTTATAGAAGTAACAGAGGGCAAATCAACACTAGATCAGATTGCCTGTCTGCCTTGAGGATAATTGTTGTGAAACCATAAAGTATTGATAAAAAAGAGCATCAATAAATGAAGAATAAGAATCAGCATTTATATAGGGATTTTCATAAACACTTGTATCCCAAAGCACTTTACAAGCAATCAGAGACTGGTAGTGAAGTAACTGTGTAGTGGCAGCCATTTCACACATCAGTACCCACACAAAGTCTTACACAATTGCATTGAATTGGTTTTATGGGAGGGGGAATGTTGGCCAGCATACCAGGGAAAATCTCCAACTCTTGCAAAAAGTGCATTGAGTTATTTTAATTCTACCCGGACAGCACCAGAGATGGGTAGAAAGGACCTCACTTTAATATCTAATCTGAACGATGGCACACACTGACAGTACTGCACTCTCCTAGTGTTGCACTCTGGTACCAGCTTTTATGGTAGGAGCCCAATCCTGGAGTGGAATGAGTACCCACAACCTTCTGTCCCAGAGGCAGGTGTGCTACCAGCTGAGTCACTCTGACACCTAGTGACCTGTAAGAAATGAGTCAATAAATTTTATTGGACATGATTTACATGATGGCTATACCTATTGGATATCTGTTCCTTTTTCTTATCCCCTTTTGTTTTTCTTTTTATTGTTTATGTATTCTAGTATTTCAGGCACATTAGTTTCATTATGTAATTGTATGACATATTAATGAAGTTGTGTAGCATTTAATGTTCAATACCCTGACAACACTGGCCAGTATTAGTTTAAGTATCTTGTCTGCATGTGTTAATAAAAAAAAAAAAAAAAACAGAATCTTCTAGTTAATTCCTTCTTAACCCAGCTCAGTGGCATAGTACTAAAAGTGTTCAGCTTTATTCCAGGTTGAAGAACTGGGTTTTCATCCTGAGCATGGGACTCCCAGCTTAGGTTGACAGAGACAGGAGAGATATCCCAATCAGATGCTGCACTTTGTACAACACAGGGAGGGTAGGTAACTACTACTAGTGCCTCTCTGCTCATGGTGGACCAAAAGGAGTGAGCCATAATGGCAAGTGTACATAGTTCATCAATCACTTCAGCTGTTAATATGGTGGGGGAAGCACCAACATCCAGTTGAATGTTAACGCCATGTTCTTGGAAGTGACAACCAGAGGGTTTACAGCAGGTCACACCCCTGATGAGAGGAAATAAGGAGGAAAGAAATTGGAAAATTAGGTGCGGTTTGCGAGGATGCAACCCCCCCCACACACACATACACTCTCTCTCTCACTCTCACTCTTTTCTGTCTACCACCTAACAGTGACAAACTGACATGCAAGTTACTAGTCCTCTTCCCCCACCACCACCACATGAATGAATGAACTGAATTTTCTGGCTGTTTACTCTCAGTATAGATGACCATGCCCAGAGGGGTAAGTAGAAGAATGTTGGACAAGGTATAGAAAAATGTTCCTGCAGCAATAGGATCATTAGCATGTAGGTGGGCAGAAGGAATGCCTGGATCCACTAAAAAAATGGATCAAATTCAGTCAGACATTCACATTGGTCATTTTGTGGGACATTTATCACTGCCACATTTTGGGGGGGTCCACATTTTGCAGCTTGTGTCTGTTATGCATAACTTCTAGTTTATGATTGGCCACACTGACAGAAATTTAATCTTGCAGACTGCACCAAAATTTAATGAAATGTGCACAGACATTTGTGCTAAGAAATTCAAAATACTCTAAGTCATGAAGGTGGCCTGTGTGTTGGCAGCTGACACAAACATGCCAGATCTAGTAAACAGTTTATTTTGGGACCTACATTTCTATCTATATATTCCAAACCACTTGTCCAGCTGTAATGGAACATTTCTTGCCACCACTTACAATAAACACACTTTCTATAGAGTTTCAGGGGGACTACATGCAAAAATGATAAAAATACATTTTGAGTATTGGGTTTTTGTTTCTGTGGTGGTCCCTGTCATTCTGTTCTTTGTGCCTGTGGCAGTTTTCTTTTTGTAACTTTTCCCTACCAGTTTCATGACCCCTGGAGTAGCCATGTAGGCTTCTTTTATTTTCTTTAATATGTTGGAATTTTCTCAGATTGCTTCTGGGAATTATATCAGTTAGACCCAAGACCTTGCTGTCTTATCACCTAGTGACAACACTTTACAAAGAAAATTGCCACGTATCCATAATAACAGCTGCCACTTAGAGAAATCTTGACTTTGGCTGGGGAAGTAGGACACACACTTTTTCAAAGCAGTTAACTTCCACAAGCAACTGGATGCTGTGACTAGATTATAAATAATATCTTGGGCTCTTGGTTCAAGTGGTGGGTATAATTGACATCATTCTCAGAGACACGCTGGGAAAATTCCAATAGATCTAAGGAATAAAATAAGCCTGCATGGCTACCCCAGGGGCTATAAAATTGGCAAGAAAACAAACCTTGCCACAGGCTCAGGGAACAGAATGCCAGGGACAATTATAGAAACAAAAACCCAGTGCTTAACATGTGTTTTTAGAATTTTTGCATGCAGTTTTCTTTTATGTATGTTACTAATATACTTGGTAAGTTATTTACTGTACCACTTTAATTGTTTTAATGTGCTAGAGTTCACAACCGTATGCACTATTTCCATAAATTGATGCTGATGTTATGATTGCACCATATTGTTTAGTGTTACAATATTTTATCAATTATGTTTTGTAATTATTGACAATTAAAGGCATACTAAGCTGTGGTAGCTCTTTTCCAGGTGCATCCTGTGTGTCATTGTTGGCTAGGACATGGTGGAAATCCTCTACTCTTATGATAAAATTCCATGTGATCTTTAATTTCCACCTGGATGGCAACCAGAAATAGGCAGAAGGAACCCTAATTTCATATATCATCCCAGATTGGTGGCACCTTAATAGTGCAGCACACCAGCGTGATGCACTGCAGAATCAATATGGGGTGTTAGCACAAGTTCATGGTATGTAATGAGAACTCATGATTTTCTTCCAGCCTTACAGGTACGTGTGCAACTTACTTGGCTGCTAAGACTGCAATAGGAACACAGAAAGAACTTTCACAATGATTAAAACGTGCAAATGTATTGTACACACATTTAGCAATCAGACCAAGTACATTGGATTACTATGAAGTGGTGGACAACACAAGAAGTTAAACTTCCCAGGTAAAAGCTGAAGGATCAAAACTTACATAGACACATAGAAAGTGATGGCAGATAAGGACTGCTTGGCCCACCCATTCTGCCCATTTTTCTCTACTGTACAGTATCGCCACATACCCTACTTGATCTTTGGCCCATTCTCCCTACCCCTTCATTTCCACTAAGATTCTTATATGCCTATCCCATGCATTCTTGAACCCCACCAATGCTTTTTCTCACACCACCTCCACTAGGAAGTTGCTACAGGAATCCACTGCTCTTTCTGTGAAGAAGTACTTCCTCACATCTCTCCTGAATCTACCCCCTCCAGCTTTGTAGCATGTCCCCTTGATCTTGAGCACAATTTTTTCTGAAAACTACATCCCTTCTGTAGCTTATTTATCCCTATGAGGTACTTAAAGGTCTGTATCATATCCCCATTCTACTTTCTCTCTTTCAGCATGTACATATTGAGGTCCTTTAAGTCTTTTCTCATAGGGCTTTTGATGCAGACCCTGCACTGTTTTAGTTGCTCTCCTCTAGCCCACCTCCACTCTATGTCCTTCTGTCTGTCTTTCAGAGATTTTGTATCCAGAACTGGAGACAGTACTCTAGGTGGGGTCTTACAAGTGATCTACACAGAGGCAACACCACCTCCCTCTTTCTGCTGGCGATACCACTCCCTGTGCCCCCAGCATCCCATTAGCCCTTACAACTGCCTTATCAGACTGCCTGATCACCTTTAGGCCTTCCGCAATGGTTACCCCCAGTCCCTTTCCTGCTTCGTGGTTGTCAGTACCACTACACCTATTTTTTACTCCACTCCAGGGTTTCTGTGCCCCAAGTGCACAGTGTTTAAACTCTAAAGAAGTTTATTTATTGTAATTGGTGGTAAGGAATGTTCCATTACAGCTGGATAAGTGGTTTGGAATATACAGATAGAAATGTAGGTCCCAAAAGTAGATTTGGCATTTTTGTGTCAGCTGCTAACACACAGGCCACCTTCATAACTTAGAGTATTTTGAATTTCTTTGAACAAATGCCTGGGCAATGTTTCATTAAATTTGGGTTCAGTTTGCAAGATTAGACCTGTGTCAGTTTAGCCAATCATAAGCTAGAAGTCATGCATAACTAAGACACAGGTTCCAAAAGTTGGAAACTCCCAAAATGTGGTACCAATAAATGGCCCACAAAATGACCAAAGTGTATATCTGACTGACTTTCAATTTGTTCTGTTTTTTATTGGATCCAGGCATTTCTTCTGCTGATCTACATGCTTGAGATCCTATTGCTGTAGGAGCATTTTCAACCCCTTGCCCAACATTCTTTTACTTATACCTTTGGGCATGGTAATCTGATATTGAGAGTAACCAGCCAGAAATATCCAGTTCATGTGGACAGAGTGGCTTATGCTGAACTTATAGATGTCTCTCTTTAAAGAAAACTAGCACTAGACATACTAAAAGGCATGACTGAAAAAGTTAAGCTGAGATCCTGAGCCCGCACATTAGCATAAGCACCCTGACTTTACTTTGTTTTGTATAGCTCATGTGAGAAATTAGTAAATCCAAAGATATACCACAACCTGTCTTGCATTATTGCTCAGTTAAACCATGCCTGTCTTAAACTGTCTGGGAATATTTACAGTTTCCTTTCTAGTGATCTAGTAGCTTGAGTGTGGGGCTACTGAAACTGACTTAATTTAGCCAAAATGAGTATCTAAAAAGAATAATTATAGCATACTACAGATACTTTATTCAAGAGATGCTTGATTTTCTTTGCATAAACATCTCCTGCTTGTTTCACTCCTCCTCTGTGCAGATTCCTTTTTTTCTTTAGCCTGGTTTTAAATTACTCATGACTCTCTCAACATTTGTTTTCTTGTCATCTCCTGCCCCATCTCATGTCTTTTCTTTTCCTCCTTTGTCTTATTTCCTTCTTCTTGCTTCATCTTCCTTGTTTCTGCTGCCTTAATCTGCTTCTTTCTTTGATGGTTTCTCTTCTGAACAGTGCTGCACTTTCTATACAACCGTTAGTGCTGTGCAATTGATTAATTCCTCATTTTTATGTTTGCTTGCACGCATGTGTAAGAAACATAGTGCCATCATCTGAGTTTTCGGAGGTGTGGCAGCCCTCTTCCAATTCAGTCAGTGTGTTTGCAGGCACGACCACAGTTCTCCAATGCCTGCTGGAGCTGTCTATGACAACAGTCCAAAATGCAGTGGAGTACAGTTGAAAGGGGCCTCACGCTTCAGTGAGCAGTGATAAGATATTGCCTGCTCATGCACGCTCCCCTACACACATGCGCATGCATATGTGTGCTCTTCCCCCCGCGCACACACTGTGTATGGGTGAGGTGCTAATCCCATTGGCTGTGCTGACCCCCAAAACAGGTTCCATATGCCACGCACGCGGTGCCCAGCATGGCTTACATTGTAAAGGCAATGGGGGTACCCATTCCCCCATCAGCTCCACTGGTCCCCCCCCAAGTACAGGGTGCCACGCTGGGAGCCCACCCTAGTGTGGCAACAGATGCTATCGCTGATGGGGTGCCCAACCGTCAGCTCCATGCCCCCCCACCAGCCATCCTTGTGCCATGCTGGGAGCCCATCCCAGTGTGGCAAATGTCCCGCGTCGTCATTTTAAAAAGGAAAAAACCTGAAACTGAAAAGCGGTCCCTAGCTGTCTCTGCCCCCACCCGCCCACCCACTCGCATCCCACCTCCCCTCCTCACCCCATGCACCTCCAGACTCTAGCACGATGATCTTCGTGGACCGGGAACACGTCTGCACTCTTCAAAGCTGACCACAAACTGAGGAAATGCCAGTAAGCTGTATAATGGGATAGATAGGGTTTTTTCAACATTGCTGCATATCTCAGGCATTTTTTGGAATTTTTGCACCAAATTTTCAACATGGGGTTTTTGGGACCCCTTCTCATGAATGCTCTCACTGTCATGGAGTTAATTGGGCCCGAAGGGTGTTTTCGCAGTCACTGTGCGAAATCACCTTTTGGGACTGAGTAATGAAATGAAGCTGCCACTGTTCATAAGGTGGGCTCTCAAAAAGCCTATGTTGAAAATCTGGTGGAAAAATTCCTAAAAGTGACTGTTTTACTAGCGTGCGTTGCGCAGTTCCTACGCACGCTTGTAAGTTCGTGAATTTTCAATATTTTGACTCCAGATTTTCCAACATTGCCATTTTACCACACACCTCCTTATAGGCAGATACGGCTGCAATTTTTCACATCTTGCCCCAAACGTGTTTCCACCCATGTAGCGCACAATGGCGCAGGCGGTGTGCGAAATCAATGTATGGGACACATTAAGAAAATCACAGTGACCCTGTTAATGAGCAGAGGTCTTAAAATGGCTGTGTTGAAAATCTGGTGAACAAATTCCTAAAAAGACTGTTTTACGAGCACACATTGCGCAGTTCCTACGCATGCTCGTAAGTTTGCGAATTTTCAATATTTTCACTCCAGATTTTCAACATTGCCATTTTATTACACTTCCTTATGAGCAGTACAGCTGTCATTTTTCACATGTTGCCTAAAACATGTTTCCGCACATGTAACGCACAGTGGCGCAGTCGGTGTACGAAATCAATGTATGGGACACATTAAGAAAATCACAGTGACACTGTTCATGAGCAGAGGTCTTAAAATGGCAATGTTGAAAATTTGGTGAAAAAATTCCTAAAAATGACTTTTACAAGCATGTGTTGTGCAGCTCCTACGTACACTAGTAGGTTTGCAAATTTTCTATATTTTCACTCCAGATTTTCCACATTGCCATTTTATTACACTTCCTTATGAACAGTACAGCTGCCATTTTTCACATGTCACCCCAAATGTGTTTCTGCACATGTAGCGCACAATGGTGCAGTTGGTGTGCGGAAGCAATATTTGGGACAGATTAAGAAAATCACAGCTACACTGTTCATGAGCAGAGGTCTTAAAATGGCTATGTTGAAAATTTGGTGACAAAAGTCCATAAAATGACTGTGTTACGAGTGAGCATTGTGCAGTTTCCACGCACCCTCGTAAGTTCATGACTTTGTAATATTTTCAGTCCAGATTTTCACCAGTGGCATTTTCCACATATCCTTATGAACAGTACAGCTGTCATTTTTCACAACATGGCCGAAATGTGTTTTCACACTTTCAGTGCAGAGATGCGTGGTCGCTGTGGGAAATCATTGTTCGGGACAGATAAAGAAAATCACAGTGACACTGTTCATGATCGGAGGTCCCAAAATGCCTGTGTTGACAATCTGCTGTAAAAAATCCCCAAACTAATTACATTACGGGTGTGCATTGCACAGTTTCTATGCACGCTCGTGACTTCACCAGTTTTTTTTTATATTTTTACTGCAGATTTGCAACATTGCCATTTTTTACACCTCCCCATGAACAGTACAGCTGTCATTTTTCACATCCTGTTCAGAATGTGTTTTTGCACCTGTGGTGCTAAATGCCGTAGTCACTGTGCATAAGCAGCTTTTGGCTAACAAACTGATATTGCCACTGTTCATGAGGTGGGGGTCACAAAAAAACCATGTTGAAAATTTGGAGTGAAAATACCAACGATTGCCTGAGGTGTTAGAGTTTCCAACCATAACGCCCCACCCTGTAAAGAATGACAGGCATCAGGGGTGTGACTTGGGATTCTTGCCTGTAATGCTCATACCATTCCATACCCTGCAGCCAGAGAGAGGCATTGAGGTATGCCTTGGACTCTTCGGCCCCAAAGTTCAACCCATTCTCTTATACCGCACCCATCTCACCATATTTCCTGATGGAATGGGGTGCGCATAAGGGCCAAAGACCCCAAGGCACACCATGACACTTGTCAGTGTCTGCAGGGTAGGATGTGGTGAAATGGTGTGGCCGTTATGCCTGACAACCCAAAGGCACACCCAATGCCTGTCACTTTCTGCAGGGTGGTGGTGGGGTTGGCATCAGTTCAGTACTTCACTGCCATTTCTATTATGCGGCTCTGTAACTTCTACGCTACCAATGCCAATGCCAGCAAGCAAACATACAGCATTGACAAATGCTTGTTAAGTGCTGCATTGATTCATTGTTTTGCAGAAAGAGGTGTTGATCAGTTCTTTGGGGACTTTGAATACTAGGATCCCTGATTCATGTTTCAGTTTGTGATGTGAATTGGAATACCATGACCGCTGACAGTGCTAGAATGCAACAAAAATTAGGTAGTAGCCTATGCAGACAAGTTGGGAAATTAATAGAGTAGTCCATACAGGTCTGCTTACATGAGCTATCACTCTTGACAAAAAACCAACTGAAGGGTAATGGATTAAAACATATGATCCATATGGCTATGTTGTTGGAATCACAAGCTTGAACTATCACAAAGAGAGCATCAATGGTAGGATTAGCCTGCCTGTCATGCTCCACAATAAATTTCCCTATCCTTCATAAATATTGACTCTGAACCTTACTTTAATTCATTTACTATGTGTTCACCTCAGACTGGTAAAGTTTATATCACAATATTACTGTTCAGAATGCATGCTATTTTGAATAATTTCTGTTATTGTTTCCAGGATAACTGCTGCCCTGTCTGCTCTATCAGAATGGCAGCTATGAGGAAAATGTTACATTCATTATCTTATGAAACTCTGTACTGCCATTTTCCCTTTATATTTTAAATCCTTTCTCTGAGGGCTGTCATTTTAATATAAGCCAAGGACAGCAAAAGTGACTTGATGCAAGTGGAACAGATCAGATTTTTACTTTCTGATTGCACTGGATTTTTTTGTTAAATGCTTGTTCTAGGTTGCTTTTCATGCTAGTGGAGAGCTAAGCTAATAATGGGAGAATAATTTGTTAGAATAAAAATCTGTCAAATTGAAAACTAAATCCAAATGGAGTACAAAATAGCTTAAACTAAAAAAAAGCAAGGAATTGCTTAGGTTTTAAAGCTGCATGGTTGATAGACATGTTAAAGACAAAAAGCAATTTCTGCTTATTTATGTCAAATTTTGTCTTAGGAAGGATTTAGAACTGTCTCAATGGTAGCTTAAATTGAAGATCATAAGTACTGTTTCAACTGACCAAATAACTAGTGCTTGGTATTCCTCTTAGAAAACTTATAAGGTTTATTGCCACTTTCTTATGCAAGAAATGCTTGTGATGCTGTTCAACTATAGATCAAATAAAGGCATGAAAACATTGAGACAAGCCTCATATCGTGCAAGATAAAATATTTAATCTTTTTCCTTGAGATTCTAAAATATATTGATTATTAGCATGTATCTACTTCAGATGCATGGTAGTCTCCCTTCTTAACTGACTTATGAATTGGATATGATTAGTTGGTTTACGAACTGGATAACCTTAGTCTCACAACCCAGTACTAAGAAATGCTTTATTTAATTTATTTAATTTGATTAGATAATAGACATATAATTCTAGTAGAAACATTTTCTTAATCTGAGCTTGTGGGAAAACTTTGGAGATTTTATTTTTTGTATTTTTCATATTTGTAATGGCCATTATAACCTAAAGTAAAAAGTAGCATTCATACATTGTTCACGTTCAGAAAAAGTGGATTCAAGGCTGCAGAACTTGCTATAATTTTATTCCTATCAAAGATCATGGTAACTGTTCAACACTAGTAAGACTCTGACTACCCATTTTGGGAAGGAGAGAATCTTGCAACATGATACAGCTAAACATTAAATATTCTTCATCATCATTTACTTTATATTTTAAATACCATCACAGAAAATTATGAAACTTGCAGATATTAAAAAAAATGGCTTTTTGCTCTAAAAGGTTTACTTGGATATTTAGATTCCTTTTTTTTATTTTGGAAGGCAGGTTATACTTTTAGGAAGCCCTGAAAAGGGTTGTATGACAATTAAGGAGTAATGCAAAGCACACTATAAGTTATTGGGCAAAGATGCATATTGATGCTTTAAAACAAAGCAATAATAACTCGAGTCCTGTTGTGCTGAACTGTAATTATAATGTGCATTATAAAATGTAAACATGATTTCTATAGTCCTGAAATAGCATTTTGTGTTTTAGAAATACTAGACATTTGTGTTTGTTTAATTTCTCTAGCATCCTTGGTACATTAGTTTGGTATATAAGTACAGGGCCTTTAACATTTTTAAGTTGCCAGGTTGCAGTAAGCAAATGAACAGTAGTATAAAATGAGGGGTTTTATGTATTGACATTGTATACATCTGCAGACAAACTACTTGGTTGAATAATACTAGAAGCACTAGAAAGAACATTTTAATAAAGAGAATAATACATGGGGGGGGTACATAACTATTTAACACACCCGAGATGTACAGTATGATGCTACATAAACCCCAAGGGTGAAGCTCAAGGTTTTTAACTAAGCATCACACACCGATGTTTTAAAAAAAAAAAAAAAATGTTTTGTACCAACCACTATGTTTTATTTTAAAAAGCCACATGTTAGTTTTCCAACTGAAGTGTAATACTGGAAGAGTTGTGTGGTACAGCTTTGCCATTTAGTTTAAATTGATAAAGAAAACGTGACCAGATCAACCAATTACTTTTGTTAATCAAGCATAAAGGGGGTTGGGTTACTGTGGGCATGTTGATTTGGGAAGGGGGAGCCAAATGGGCATTTTGATACAGTTGAAGGAGTTTGAGTTTGATAGGTCACCATTTCACCCAGTGGTGTGCAATGGAAAATTACACCATGGTTAGCCATGTGTTGAGAAAAAAGGGGGTAACCAATAATTCTACATTATTTATTCTTAAACCAAACAGAGCTTAGTTTGTATTACAACGCAGGTCTGTGTATGAGCCAGAAGAAATTGGATTGTATGCAGCTATTGCTGGTCTGTGAGCTCACAGCAATTTTAATAAGTCTGAGGACATTAATTCCCAAAATGTGAGGGTATGTAACAGAGAGAGAGAGAGACATGTTACAGTCAAGTTATAACTAAACTGAAACTCATTTACATATACCCACCCATCCTGTTCATGCTCAAGCTCTAAAATAAATAGTGGATTTTATATGACTCATTTTTCAGCTAAAGAAAAAAAAAACAGTGTCTTGTATCTTTCAAAGCAAGGCTGGCAACTTGTAAAACCTCCTAAGAATGATTGTAACAGTAGCTGTTATCTGTTTTTCAGGTACATCTGCAAATGCTGATTTGACTTGACTAATTCCTGTGTCAAAGCTGTGTGCAAGCACCTGGAACTGCAAGGGACTGTTTAAAAGCTTCAGATCATTTTCTGGCATCTCAAACTTCTTACATCCATCTTCCATATACCGGATAGCTAATGCTTTCAACTTGGAACCTCCTGTTAAAATTGTAAATCTTTTGCTTCACAAGTCTGATCATTTCTCTTCACAGCAGTTACCTTTTTAAGTGAGTAGCAAACCAACATGGTTAGTGGAATATTTTCCTCAACATCTTGTCAGTTATTGACAGGACTGCTCATCATTTCTTTAATTGACTTTTCTGTACAGAACAGTGAATGTCCTCAGCTATGTGTGTGTGAGATAAGACCATGGTTTACACCACAGTCAACCTACCGGGAAGCTACTACAGTAGATTGTAATGACCTTCGTTTGACACGAGTTCCCAAGAACTTGTCCAGTGATACACAAGTTCTTTTACTGCAGAGCAACAATATTGCAAAAACTATTGATGAATTCCAGCATCTTTTTAACTTAACTGAATTAGATTTGTCACAGAATAATTTTACAACGATTAAAGATGTAGGTTTGTTCAATCTTAGTCAGCTCACAACCTTACATTTGGAGGAGAATCAGATAGCAACAATGACTGATTACTGCCTGAAGGACCTAATCAACTTACAAGAACTTTATATAAACCATAACCAAATTAATAGCATTTCTGAAAATGCTTTTTCTGGCCTAACAAATCTTTTAAGGCTTCATCTTAATTCTAATAAACTGAAAGTTATTAATAGTCATTGGTTTGAGTCTACACCCAATTTAGAAATTCTTATGATTGGTGAAAACCCAGTGATTGGAATCTTGGATATGAATTTTAAGCCACTGATGAACCTAAGAAGTCTGGTTTTGGCAGGAATGGACCTAACTGAGATTCCCAGGAAATGCTTTAGTAGGCTTGGACAACCTAGAAAGTCTTTCATTTTATGATAATAAACTGGCAAAAGTCCCTCAACTTGCATTGCAGAAAGTTCCAAACTTGAAATTCTTAGATCTAAACAAAAATCCCATCCACAAAATCCAAGAAGGTGATTTCAAAAACATGCTTAGTTTGAAGGAACTTGGCATTAATAGCATGACAGAATTGGTATCAGTTGATAGGTATGCCCTTGACAACTTGCCTGAACTTACAAAACTTGAAGCCACTAATAATCCAAAGCTGTCCTATATACATCCATTTGCATTTCGTGATGTACCTACCCTAGAAAGCCTAATGCTTAACAATAATGCCTTAAATGCTCTCTACCAGAAAACAGTTGAATCGCTTCCAAATCTACGTGAAATAAGTATTCACAGCAATCCACTTAGGTGTGACTGCGTTGTCCAGTGGATGAATTCTAATAAGACTACTATTCGTTTCATGGAGCCTCTTTCTATGTATTGTGCAATGCCACCGGAGTATAGAGGGGCAGCAAGTGAAAGATGTTTCAATTCAGGATTCAAATGAGCAGTGCCTTCCCATGATTTCTCATGACACTTTCCCAAATCATCTTAATCTTGATATTGGCATGTCTGTTTACTTGGATTGTCGTGCAATGGCAGAACCTGAACCAGAAATCTATTGGGTAACTCCACTTGGAAACAAAATAACTGTGGATACGCTGCCCGACAAGTACAAGCTAAGCAGTGAGGGAACACTGGAAATTTCTAATGTTCAAATTGAAGACTCTGGTAGATACACATGTGTTGCCCAAAACACAGAAGGGGCTGATACAAGAGTAGCTACTATTAGAGTTAATGGTACCCTTTTAGATGGCACACAGGTATTAAAAATATATGTGAAACATGCTGAATCTCATTCAATCTTGGTTTCTTGGAAGATTAATTCCAATGTTATGACTTCAAATTTGAAGTGGTCATCAGCCACTATGAAGATTGATAATCCCCATATTACTTACACTGCCAGGGTCCCTGTAGATGTTCATGAATACAACTTAACACATCTGCAGCCTTCCACAGAGTATGAGGTCTGTCTGACTGTATCAAACATCCACCAACAGACTCAAAAATCCTGTGTAAATGTGACCACAAAGAATGCAGCTTTTGCTCTAGATATTTCAGATCAAGAAACTAGTACTGCACTTGCAGCTGTAATGGGATCAATGTTTGCAGTTATCAGCCTGGCCTCAATTGCTGTATACATTGCTAAAAGGTTTAAGAGGAAGAATTATCACCACTCCTTGAAGAAATACATGCAGAAGACCTCTTCAATTCCTCTAAATGAGCTTTATCCTCCACTCATTAATCTTTGGGAAGGAGACAGTGAGAAAGACAAAGATGGTTCTTCTGAGGCTAAACCGACTCAAGTTGACACATCTAGAAGCTATTATATGTGGTAGGACTTTTGAATTTGGTAGGAAGGAGCACAATGACTCTTTTTTGGTGGGGGGGTCTTGCTTTTTCTGCAAAAGTGAGAATTTCAAGACAATTTTGTATTTTGACTTTGCTAGTTTGTGGCAGAGTGGCGAGGACAGGTGGATATTTCAAACTTTTCTAGTATAGCGTATCGCAACTGTTGGAAACAAAAAAAGAGCTCCACCTAGCTTACAGACTCTTAGTTCTTGTTTTTCATTTATTGCTACTGTTTAACTTCTCAGCTTCAAGAAATTAGTAACATATGGAGTAATCCAGTGATTCACTGGTAGAAGTGCCCCTCTCCTGAAGCCATCAGTAAAGACAACAGAATCCTGGTACTGCTGAAACAGTTTTAAAAACTGTTATGCAGAGTATCTTAGGCATTTTAATCCAAGGACTGTATGAGCTGGCAAGTGGAGACTTGACTTTATTTCGTCTGTTAAATAATGTTAGTTAACTGTACTGTAATGTTGTATCAACTATCATTTGAAATTTTGACTTTGATAAAACTATGACCTTTTTCATTTTCTTAACTTTTTCATTTTTCTTTTTGTTAAATTTTTAGATAGTTTTGAGGACTTAATAAACACAAATGTGCAATGGAATAATGCACAGTTTATAAGTCTTTTATTTTCTTTGGGTTATGAGTAGATAATGATTAACAGCTTTGCATTCCTTTTTAGTTTTGATTTACCTGAATTAATATTGTATAACGAAGGGGAAAAATGAAAAAAAAGGAATTTTGCTGATTTTTATAGAACTTTTGAATTAACATGTTCTTCTTTAGTATCAAATAAATCAAAGTTTCTTCTGTTTGTTTAGGTGACCCTTTGTTCTGCTCTTCTATATTCAAAAATAGATGGACTTTTAGCAATATATGTAACAAATATTAAAAACAATATTGTCATTTATTTACACAAGATCACTTTCTTATAAAATAAATAACCTATTTACAATTAGCAGAGACCATTTCATCTTTAACTGCTAATCACAATTCTTAACCTAATGATGTTATTTAACTGCATCTTAAAGGAAAAGGGAAGCCATAAAACAAGTAAGCTATGATTAGCACATGAGGCCCTAGTCATAACATATTGTGATCTACTTTCACCCTATTCATTAATGTGTTGTGTTCAAAATAATACCTTTCTTTTTAAAAAAAGAATAATATTTTAGAGGCATCCAGTCTGCATCAAGAAACTGATGGCTGATTTCTAGTATTTTTTTGGTGGGTGTCATTTATTGTTATTATTTTTATTATTTGAGGTTGCCCCAGAACATTCTAGGTTTTTGAAAAGAACTCGAGTGATGTAATTGATAACTAGTCTAAACTCTTTACAGATAGGGTCCAGAGTTCATTGATTCTTAACATGTTGGACTGCAATATATAATAACTAACACGAAGTTGAGTGTTATGGTTTGCAGAGTACAGTAGAAATATCAGACTTTTTTTTCAGAAGTGAAGTTTTTTCAGTCAAGTCTAGTGACCATCACATTTTTACCACTGAATTCTACAATTTCTTATTGTTCAGCTACTGTAATTCTTGTATTTATATAATTTTGTTAATCGGGTGGGCCCACTGAGACTAAGTGTCATTTTTTTTGCCTGGGGTGCTCTGGAATTAATTACATAGAGGTATTGCAAGATAGCACAGGAAATTGAGGAATAATAAAATTGTTACAAGTATACAGATTATTCACAGGGCTACAGAGTTGGAGAACAATGGTGTGTTTACAATGATGAACAAGCAGACATGTAAATTAAGACAAGTCAGAGGCTATGCAGCAACAGATTTCAGGCCACTGTGGACAAATAAATGCTAATAGGTACACATCAGTGATTGAAGGTGCTTACTTGTGCTCTAGAAGGATAATCTTAAGCCCTTTCTTGAATCCCCCAAGTAAGGAGCAATTTTGGAGGATTGGTGGGAGAATGTTCTACAGAGATGAAGCTGGGGTAGGAAAGTACCTTTTTCCTGAGCTGGAATATACCCTGGGCACCTCTAGCAGGATGCAACTAGAGGACTGGGGCATTCTCCTCAGGGGTTTAGTTACCAGAACATCATGGAGGTGGTGGCCCTTGACACATTACTCTTGAATGAAAGTTTCCATCATAGAACATTTTACTGGAAGTAATGTAGAAGAATTTGAGACATATTAATATATTTTTCTATTGTACAAAAAGTTCTGCCAGTCATAAATTAATAATAAAGGTGTGGTGTTTGAAACATTTCAGGTCTTTTTTTTTTGTTGATGTTAGCAAATGCCTATTTTTGACCCCATTTAATATCATTCCTCATCTCAATTGTGACTTTATTTCCTGCCTGTGTGCCTTTCTTCTGGCACAATCTGAAGACAAAATGGAAAGTTTAGTTTTTAGTCTAAAATGTTTAGCAGATGATGCAAGTGTAAACAAAAAAACAAACATCAAACAACCATTTTAATTGTAGAGAAATTACTGCTAGTGACCAGAAAAGAAACCTGGGCATATGTTTACTCAAAAAACTAAAATGGGAACCACAAAGCAGAACATAATCAAAATTCAGCATGTTCTGCCCCCCCCAAAAAAAAGCTCCTGAGCAAGAATGAATGTATGCTATACAATAATTAATTAATTAATTAATAGGGATTACTTATCCACTCTACTACTCAGGGTGCTATGTAATTTCATTGATTGACAAAAATTTGTCAGCACTCAACTTGAAGGTCAGTACTGCTGGTGCAAATGTGTGGGGTAGGGAACTCTAGTTCAGTAGTTAGATTTAAAGTCTGATCAATTACAATAGAACATTTGGAAAGCACTGTTCCTGTTCAAAAGTTCCCCCCAGGCCTAAAACTGGCTAAGGTTTAAAAATGCAGCATATAACTGGGAAACATGTCCCAAGGTCCTTGTTAGGTCTGTTCAATACTACATCAAAGGTGGTAGGTTCTCCCATTGAATTGTTTCCATTTCCAATACAGAGTGCTATGTTCATGACCACAGTCTCTGCTGGTAGGCAGTTCCATAGGTTCTTCACTAGAAGAACTGCATCCTAATATTACCCCTGAATATGCCATCCCTGAGCTTCATGGTGTGTCCCCATACCCTGCTGAAGAAAACAAGATCAAATATCTGTTTGTTAGATATTGTTGATATCCTTGCATATGCAGAAGAGTGAGATCATTTCTCCTCTTAGCTTCCTTTTCTCCAACGTGAATATGTTATTGGCAACCAACCTCTCCTCACAGCTTTTGTCCCTATACCCCTGATTATTTTGGTGCTACTAGATTATACCCTCTCAACTGTATAAATATCCTTTCTGTATTGAGGGGACAAAACATGCATGCAGTACTCCAGATGCCATGTGCCCTACTCATGAATACTTTTCCTGCTCCAGGGGACCCTTTTGTGAGCACTAAAGTGAAGTACCAATTCAAATCTCCACCATGATGCCTGATTCTCTCATAGTTTCCTCTCCTCATTTGTATTCAGGGGCCAGTCCTGTCCTTCACCCTCCTCCTTCAGTGTACTGTATTTACTTAAAGGCTTTAGTGTTATCTACAGATACTACTAAAATCCTGGCTTCCAGCTTCTCCTAGACTTTCTTAATTGTAGTCTTGCAGTCCCTCAGTACTGTTCTGTACTCATGCCTGGTTGCTTTAGGTTACTGTTGAGTCGAGGGGCATTACTTTACCTGTATTGCTTACATGAATGCAGAACTCGGTGTCTGCTTACAACACCGTCTTCATCAAATTCTACATGGGCTCTGCATAACCAGCCTCGTGAAGCTGCTTCAGAACCTGTGACACCAGGGCCTTTATCTTGGCAAAGCCCACCTTTCTCAAGTTCTGTGTCATGGTAGCAAAGTGTTGTCTCATCATCTTTTTCACAAGGGGAGGGTTATCAGATTGTCACCATTGTGGCTCAAGTTTAACACTTTCCCTGTAGATGACCCCATTCCCACTGCCAAGAACAAGGTGAAGGGTGGCCTCGTATCTTGTCACCTTTTGGGCATGCTGTTATAGGAAGCAGCCTTTGAAGGTTGACAGGATCTCAAACTTAACCCTGCTGTGGGCCTTCTCAATATGCCAGTCTGACAGTCATTTGAGGTCTCCCAGTACTGACACTAAATCAGATTTGGTTGCTTTTCTATCTCACTTATTAACTGTTCAAATGCTCCACTGAACTGTTTAGGGGTCTTTTGCTCCCCCCTTTTTTTCTAGCTTGACCCAGGTGGATATTGTGTCACTCTATGTCCTGCATTATGTCGTCCTGGTTTTCTGCAGTGACTCTTTCCCATACAAAAAGAGCTGCCCAACCCCTTCTGCCTATCCTTTTGAAATAGAGAGTTGACATAGAGGATAGCCAAAACACAGAACAAATCAGCTAGCCTACACTAAGCAAGGTATTTTATTTAATAAAGTGGCAGTGTGAGTGAGTAGGCAAAACTAAATGCTATTGAGTCAGTGATGTGGGACAGTTGTTTAAGTTGTTTAACTTTTAATAGTCAGTGTGGGGAACTAACTAGGACAAATTGCAGCCTCTTGTGGGTTGAGTGGTTAATTATGACCTGTGAAAGAGGTGTGTGATTGGCGATGAGCAGAATAAGGCTTACAGGAGGCAGGAGATGCTAGTTAGCTGGGAGAGCTGAAACAGAGGAGAGCACAGAGCAGTATCTTTACTGGAGGAAGTGGAGTGCAGCCTTGTGATGCTAGGTATCATTAAAGGAAGAGCAGGAAACCCATTAGGGCTATTCTATCCCCGTACTTACAAATGTTTTAGGTGTGAGTCTCCCATAGTGTCAGTGCCATGGAGTAGGAGTGCAGCATTCACATTGGCAGGGCATTTGTGGTTCCACAGGGAACTCTACCAGTGCATCCACCTAGAAGTAGGACTAGAAGGTAAGCACCCCTACTTGGTGGGAGAAGGTGTCACAACAGAGATGTCCACACTATCCTACTACCCTATCTGGGGTAAGACAACATTGTAGCATAAAGTAGTAGTGTAATGTATAGTTCACACCTGGCCTAACCCCCCACCTGTGGTATAACACCAAAGCAAGAATAACACCACCCTAATAAGCAAACCAATTTGAGAAATCTACTGCTTAACTCATTGCCTCCACAGGCTCACTCTGAGATTACACCACTTGTCTCCTGAGTCTCCTGTATACTTTTAACAGTGAATCCTGGGCCTTTCTAAGCAAATCAGGCCATAGTCAGCATGTTGCAAACAAATGCTAATAACTCAATAACCGTACATGCTAGACACAAAGCATGAGTGACAGAGTTATTCAGCACAAGATTGCCTTTCCAATGGTGGTATGCATGTAATAATAAGTAATTTAGTTTTTTTCTATGCTGGTCGAAACCAGAAAAAAAAATCACTAAAAAAAGGCAACATAAGCCATTTTTAATTGGAAAATATCTCAAATATCAACACCAAATTAAGCATACAGACATTAGATGGTGTTTTTCTATTATGTTTGTTAAAAAAAGTTATCCTTTTACTATGAAACATAATTTTTCCCCATTTTAGTCAAGGTGCTTTGGTGAGATTTGAGGGATGAATCTCAACCACACACACCATATCATAAACAAATGCATATAACTCCAATAGTATACATGATGCACACAAAGTATCAGCTTGAAAGATGATCAGCACAAAATTGCCTTTCCAATGATGCTATGCCATCAATTGTAATCAGTATAGGATTTTTTTTATGCCTGCTGAAGTGTCAACAAAGTGCATTTTATTCAAGCTGCTTAGGTGAGTCTGGATGGAAAAAATGTCAGCCATACACACCATACCATAAACAAATGTATATAGCTCCTAAAGTATACATGACACACACAACACATCAGTGGCACAGTTGTTCCACACAAAATTGCCTTTCCAACAGTTCTATGCAATCAGCTGTACTCAATTTGGTTTTTGTTTTATACTGGCTAAGATACCCAGAATGTGTTTTTTTTTTTTTTCAAAGTGCTTAGGTGGTTCTAGATTGACAAAATGTCATAAACAAATATGAATAACTCCTAAAGTCAACATGATACACACAAAGTGTCAGTGGTAAGGTTGTTCAGCACAACATTACCTTTCTAATGGTACTATGCAGTCAATTCTAATCAATTCTGGCTGGCAAGTAATATTAAAATATGTGAGGGACTTCTCCAGATGTTTCTAGGGCACACAGGAAGTCTGTAGGTGACTTCTGTAGGCGTTCTGGGACACACTGTAGTTAGATTTACTGATGCCTACAGACATTTCTAGGAGGCAATGAGTTAAGGTACAACACTACACATGCATCTGGATTAGATAGTTTGGGTATCCAGGAGGATGGGTGGACATAGTGAGTTGCGGCAGATGTGTCTCATCCATCCTCTGGGGTGCTTTGGGAGAGGTGTGTGTGCCTAGTTTGCAGTGAGTTGGGATTACTGATGGCAGAAGTGAGCCAACTAGTAGCTGTACTCGCCAGACTGAGGAGTACTACTATCAGTGGGTCTCGGAGTCTGGACAACTCTCCCCCAGAGGCTCCAGAGGGCCTTGGGAGCAGGATGGTTCACTGTGAGAAGGCAGCAAAGAGTGGCTGTGAAGGGGAAAGCCCAGATTCCAGGGGTGCTTACTAGGAATCAATTTCATTCCTTGGAATTACCATAAAGAGTGGCATCCCATGGACTCCAGGCTAAAGGTGTTGATCAAGCATCATCTCCTAGAGCTGAGGCCTAATCCATGCAGGAGACTAATAGTGTGGCCCAGTCTGCATAGGAGGAGTTTTCTGGAGAGGGGGAACTAGTCAGTAAGGGGAGGAAAGGAAAGACACGAGTCATAATACTGGGTGACTCACCTGCAAGGGGAATAGAGAGGCTTGATGAGGGCCTGTGGCCTGGTAGGTGGAAGGTGCTGTGCCTTCCAGGTATGACAGCAGTGAAGATATGATCCTGGCTGCAGAACTCAACTGAGGGAAATGACAGGTGTACTGGCAAGTCAGACATGATCCACTTGGGAACAAGTGATCTGGAGGTTATCAGGGTAGGGGTAGAGGTAGAACAGGTCATGTTCAGGGTAATGGGACAGAGGCTCAGGGAGAGGGCAGCTTTAGAAGCCCTCTCTGATGTGCTGCCAGTGCCACATGCTAGCCAGACCTTTAAAACTAGGATTGCAAACTTCAACATGCAGCTGGTGCTGGGAGTAGGACTACAGTCTTATATGGGATGGAAGAAGCCTCTGGGAGAATAAGAAATTGTATGCATTGGATAATCTTTACATCAACAGAGCTAAGAAGGGAACCAGACCTGAGGAATAAGCTGGAAGAGTATATAAGTAGATGTTTAAACTACTTTGGGAGAGGGCTTTACCAGGGAACAGGGCTCTAAGCTTTCACATAGAGAGAGAGCCATTTGGTCCCTCCTGGACAACACTCTCAAAGTAGAAAAGGAAATAGAGGAGAACAACAAGAGGGGAAATGGGAGGGGTGGGTCACAAAATCCAAAATCATATCAGAATGTAACTAACAGAAACAGAGCACAGAGAGCCAGCATACACTGGAGCAGGAAGGCTAACAGACTGTAAGAAAAACATCAAGGAGAACCAGTCAACCTGGAAAGTCATAACCACTAATGCCATGACCCTGGGCAACAAAGTGGGGGAATCTTCAGGTACTAGCTGCAGAATCTCACCTGGACTTAATGGTCATTACAGTAATGTGGGTGGCTCTGTACCACAACTTGAATCTCTCCATTCAGTTGAAAGGATGGAGATGGGGCTAGGGTGGAGTGGCCCTACATCTAAATCAACAAAAGCTAAATAAGCTAAATAAATAAATAAATAAAATAAATCTGAGGAAGGGAATTAAGTCCACATGGGACATCACAGATAGAGAAGGGGTGGTGACAGAAATGTTCTGGGTGCAGGTGAAGGTAGAGAGGAGCAGGAAGGTAAGATTGGGGGTGGTGTAGAACTCTAGAACCAAAAGGATGGGGTTGATAAACAACTAGTTGAGGAAATCAGAAAGGCAGTGACATTTTGATAGGTTGTGGTTGTCATAAACGCATTCAGTAGGTCAGGCCCTCTGCTCCCACAGTGCCAATCTCAGAGTTCAATAGTGTGAACAGGTAACAGACAGGATAACCCTCCTGTCTGCTTTTGAGTCCGAATCACCTTTAGTCTCAAGTTCTGGGGGGGGATTGTTATAGCAGCCGGGCTGGGGGTGCTGTAGGCTGCTCCAGCAGTGTAGTGTTTGTTCGTTTTCATTTATTTGACTGTTTTTATTCATTTTGTTCATTAGTTTTAATCTCCTTTTTGCTCATTCCCTCACTGCAATCTAATGTTTCTGACATTTCTGGGAGCCTGTTGCAAGAGAACTGGTAGTGGAGTATTTTGAGCTGAGAGCGATACCGGGGTACTTCTGCAATGACCTCGTATTGGCCCTGTTACTGCTCAAGTATACTTCATTTGTTGGGCCTGCTATCTGAGTATCTCCACCGGATTATTACTGGACACTCAAAATTTGAGCTTTTAAGATGTGGATGTACTATTGTGATACCTATTGTTTTGTGCCGGCTGGGTTGGCCGGCTGAAGAAGAATCTTGGAAGACTTGAAGAAGGGGCTATGAGAGAAGGTGATCTGTGGGAGCAAAACAGCAAGCAAAGACTTTTGGATTTATAATGGACCTTAAGTTGGAGAGCTGCAGTGTGGAGACTATGAACTGCAGGCTGGTGGGATTTGGAGAAGTAGCCTAATTTGGAGCAGCAGTAAAGCTGTTGGTCCCAATCCTGTGGGTGGGTTTGTCTGGGGTGTGTGACTATGCAGGGAACTGGGCCCTATTTTTGCTGGGTAGCCGGTGTTTTTTTGGGCCAGTGATCCCTTAGCATCTTCTGTAAGCTAGCTGGTGGGTTGGGGTCCAAGGGGAGGTCTGCAGTGGTGGCCGTGGGCCTTACAGTTTTGCCTCCTATGTGGATTTGTTGGGGCCCTGTTCATGACCAAAGTGAAAAATCAGCAAGAGGATTTCCCCCTTCTCCACATTGCAGTCAGACTTTTCATTTTACTACTGGTTTTGTTCAGGAAGGCAGTGAGAGTGCCCTTCCTTTTTTTTAACCTCTGGCAATGACAGTGTCTGGAGACAGTTAAAATCATTTGGACATACTGTTACTTTCATTTTGGGAGGCCCTGTTTATGCCCAAAGTGGAAAAACCAGCAAGAGGATTTCCCTTGGACTTCCCTCGTCTCCAAATTATGGTCAGACTTTTCATTCTACTACTGATTTTGCTCAGGAAGGCAATAAGAATGCCCTTCCTTTTTTTTTTTTAAGCCTCTGGCAGTGAGAGTGTCTGGAGACAGTTAAAATACTTTGGCCATACTGTTACCTTCATAAAGTCTCTACTACAGGGAGAGTGTTTTACGGGTAGGAGAAATCAATTTTTTCTAACATCTACTTTACCCAGTAAGTGAGAGTTCCTGTGGGCTTTCAGCCTCCGCTGGCTGTGAGAGGACTATAGGGGACTGGAAACTTGATTTCTCTGTTGTTTTTTGGACCTTATTTTAATTTTTCTATGCTTACAGTTGTAGAATTAAGGATTCATTAGTCATCTTATTTTCTGCTTTCCGAACTGTTGTTCTGGACTCTACTGCACTGTTTTACTTATATATTTTTGTAGTTTTTAGCACTGGTTGTTTAATTTGTTTTTGTGGTTTTTCATTTTATTTTCAGTCCTGGTAGTTAGTTAGCCTATGGTATGTGTATGTTCTCTCCTCCAGTTGTGTGCTATTCGTCTTCTGCTCTCCATGCCCTCCATCCTTTCCCCCACTTCTTTAGCATTTTCTATCTACCAGTGCTGTTGTGTGCTGGGTATTGTGCGTAGGAGGGGTGGTGGCGGGGGGTGCTGACATCTGAGGATGAATGAGCTGATCTCTCACATAGGGGTGGTTAGGTCTAGAAGACATCTGGGGGGAAATGGAGTCTGGAATGTGGAGTCTCATGTCTAGTCCCTATACCCAAGGGCACCACTCCTTTTGGTGGGCAAGTGGCCGGGCTGACTCGCAATTCTCATCCAACTTGAGTGGAGATGTGCGATGCCAGATTTATTAAGAACAAGACTGCAATTATTGTGGCTCTTGTTGGAACAGCCAGTCTGGCATGCATCACTGAGACCTGGCTGGATGAAAATGCTGGCCCTTCGTTAGAAGTGGCAACTCTGACAGGGTACTCGGTGATACACCGCCCGAGATTGGATCACAGCAGGGGGGTAGCGGTCTGTTTTATGACTGAGTTGGGCCTCACAGGTGTACAAGTTGAGAAGGCCAGATCCTTTGAGTGTACTGTGGTAGCAGATGTGGGTTGTAGGATAGCTCTCGTCTACCATCCACCTGGGGATGACGGCAATTCCTGCAGGAAGTGGCGGACTTCGCGTCGACATGGTGCTGGAGTCACCCAGACCAATGGTTCTGGGTGACTTCAGTGCCTGGGTCAACGACAAACTCTTGCCTTTTGGACAGAACTTCCTCCAGTTGATTACATCTCTGGCCTTCACACAGATTGTTACCTCTGCTACTCATAATCATGGTCACTGTTTGGACTTGGTGTTCCTCCTGGGGATTGAAGCCTCTGATCTGGAGGTGGAAACTGTTGGTTGGTCCGATCAGTACACTGTGAGGTTTAACTTTTTCACCCCCCTTCATAGGCCTGCCCCTGTGGAGATGGTCAGTTACTGCCCTTTACAGGATGTGAGACCTTAAAGCCTAGCGGCAGTGATTGACCTCTCAGAATTTCCTGAGTCTAGCTCGAGTCCAGAGTCCTTGGTCTTGGCCTATAATAAGGCCATCTTCTTGGTCCTGGACTTGATTGCTCCTGTCTGTCTTTGTCCTCTCCAACTTCACCCTCGGGCCCCTTGGTTTGATGGGTCTTTGAGGGAGTTGTGGTGATTAGGACGAAGCTTAGAATGGTGCTGCCGGAAATCCACCCTGGAGGCTGACCACCTTAGACTGGTAGAGCATTATCAGGCCTACCAATCAGCAATCTCTAGTAAGAAGACAGAGTTCCTGTCCAGGGAGATTGCAGGTGCTCAGAATTGACCAGCTGAACTCTTCCAAACTGTGGACAGGTTGTGCAGCCCAGCCTGTCTGCTGCTCTGAAGAGTTTTTTCACAAATGGAATGTGATGAGCTTGCTTGATTTTTTTTTTTTGTGAATAAGGTGGCCGACATCAAGAGGTTTCTTGGAGTCCTTTGACCTGCCAGAGTTCATGGATATGTGGATTGTCCAGGGTAGGTGCTCTGTGTGCTGTGGTCTGGATCTGGGCTCTACTCCCATGGTTATGGCTTGTTGTGATATCATTGGCCCAGTCCTGGCTCAGATAGTCTGGTGCTCCTTGGAATCGGGTGAGTTTCTAAGCTCCCTGAAGGAGGCAGTGGTAACACCCCTTCTGAAGAAAGCTTCTTTGGACCTGGATGTTCTAGCAAACTACAGACCTATCTCGAACCTTCTCTTTGTAGGGAAGGTTATTGAGAAAGTAGTGGCAATTCAACTGGAGAACCACTTGACCATCCATAATATCTATGGACCTCTTCAGTCCAGTTTTTGAAAGAGGCACAGTACTGAGATTGCACTGGTTCGGGCACTCAATGATCTCCTGATGGTGAGAGATCGGAGAAACTGTTCCATTTTGGTGCTTCTTGATCTCTTCTCAGCCTTTTACACTGTAGACCATGGGGTGCTGCTCGAGTGCCTGAGGTTCTTCTGTGGCCTGACATGTACAGTCTTCAGGTGGTTTACATCTTTTCTCATGGGTTGAACACAGAGAGTTGTCTGGGATTTTTTCTTCACACTCACTCCACCTGTCATGTGGGGTTCCTCAGGGCTCGGTGCTGTCCCCCATGTTGTTTGCAGTGTATGTGCTGCCCCTCGGACACATTGTAAGACCCTATGGGCTGAGGTTTCACTGCTATGCTGATGATACCCAGCTCTATCTGTCTTTTGCACCCAGCCAGGATAGTGCTTTCTCAGTATTTAATAACTGCCTTGATGAAATCCAGGACTGGATTAATTTGATCTGGCTAAAGTTGAACACAGGAAAGACTGAAGTGATGGTTGTGGATCCAGGTCACTGGATAGAGGGGTTGAGGGCTGGTCAGCCCTCTGGACATTTTCTGGGGGCTCCCAGATTCTTACCTCTGAACGGGTGCGTGACCTGGGAGTGGTACTTTATGATGGGCTGACCCTTCAATCTCAGGTGTCAGCAGTCATTAAGTCTGCCTTTTAACATCTTAGGAACATTGCCAGGGTCAAGCACCTTGTTCCGTCTTGTGATCTTCCAGTGTTGGTCCATGCCTTTGTGACCTCACGCCTTGACTATTGCAACACCCTATACTTAGGGCTTCCTGGGGTTGATATCCACCACTTGCAGGTAATGCAGAGTGCTGTGGCACGATTGTTGATGGGGTCTTCTCGGGCTTCACATATTACCCCGGTGCTGTGCAATCTGCACTGGCTGCCAATTCAGTGGTGGATCACCTTCAAAGTTGGTTTACTGACTTATAAAGCCCTACACAGACTTGGTCCTGACTACTTAAAAGAGCTCCTGGTCCCTTACAGCCCTGTGTGACAGCTCCGTTTTGCTGACGCGTAGTTGCTGGAGGTTCCGAGGGTGAATTTGAAATCTTCTGAGGCCCATGCATTTATGTTTGCAGCCCCTAACCTCTGGAATTCTCTACCCCATCAGCTTTGGGAGTGTGTGACTGTGGGTGGATTTAAACAGGCATTTAAAACTTTTATGTGGTTACAGGCCTATCAATGACTTATTGTTGTATTGATCTGCTGTGTTATTTTTTATTGCGTTTTTTGATTATGAAATTGTTTTAATTGTAAAGCACCTTGATATTTTTAAAGGTACTTAAAAAATAGTTTTTTTTTAAGTTTTTTTCAAACTGTTAACCTTATGCTAGTGTACCCAATGTACAGGCTCAGATAATATTCTCTTCGGGGGGAATGCAATATATCTTTCGCCTAAGAGCACCTAACCTGGTATCCAAAATTAACCCTTTTAACTCTATAAGATACCTTAGGTATATTCTTACCTTTTCCCAGTTTAGTAACACCATCAAGCTGTTGAACAGTTTTGTCAGACTTAACCACTTATACGTCACATGTGAAAAAGAACTGACAGACACCCAGGCAGTCTCTTAAGAAAGTGTTTACTAAAAATGGATAAAAACTGTAAGATAAAATACAGAACAAATGTCAGAGCATCACAATCACATAAAAGAAAAAAAAAGGAAAGCTACAGAACAAACTCCTACTACAATACATCTAGATATTTTCTATCTAATATATAACCTCTGCAAGTGCAGTTAAATTAGAGATCTTTGTTTCTTAAGAGCCCCAAAAGATATGGCATTCATTTCAGACGCAAGTATCAGTTTAAACTGTCTCCACACTCCTTTCTTGAGTAATCTAGCTCCTCCTTTTAGAATAAAAAAATTACAAACATGATGTCCTATCAGGAGGTATATTAAATAATGTGACATCAGCAAAAACTCATTTCCCAAATCATGAGTCTTTGATCAGCCAGTTTCTTTGAGGTTTACAACCCTGAAGTCCATCACCTAGGTGTGATATAGAGCCAACAGGAATTGACTAAATGACATCCTATCCTGTAATAAATTGTATATTTAGTTTCCAACTTAAAAGCATGAGGTCATAAAAAGGCCATAAAATGCAATTTCTCAAGGAAGTTAATTACATTACAGAGATCTCTTGGTCAGCTTACATATCCTGTAGCTTCACTGAAACCTGGGGGGGGGGCATCCAGTGAAGTGCAGGCTGTCTTATGTGAGACAATCGCATACTATATTTTTATATTACAAATATTATACAACAATCATAACCAGCTTGACAAGCATCACAGTGGTTACAGGTGATTTCTGTCTACATACCTGATACTGACTGGAGCATCTCAAGATTTGCAGCAGCAGAAGCAAGGCATTGCTGAATGCATTTCAAGATGGCTTCCTGGTCAGTGGGTTATGAAGCCAAAGAGAGAAATGGCAACCCTGTATCTTGTACTGAAAAATTAAAACTATGTCTAGAATATCAGAGGAGGGAAGCCACTATGTATTAGTGACCACCTATCAGTGTGATTTGCTCTAAAGACTGGCAAGAAGCACATCCACTCCAAAACTACTGTAGGATCCTTGATTTTAGATTAGCTAATTTTGAACAGTTGAAAGATAAACTTAGAAGTAGGCTGGTGGGAATAGAAGTGAGTGGGGACTAAAAGGGAAAAGGGCCATAATTAAGGATAGCCTTTAAGAGGTCACAAGCTCCTGCTTGAGACATGTGAAGGATGGTAAAAGATATAGAAAACCAATCTGGTTTTCACAGGTGGTGACAGATGTAATAAAGGTGAAAAGGGAGGCTTTGAAGAGATTTGAAAAGAGAAGGATGAGGACAGGGACATACCGAATACCTTGTTAAACTGAAGGAAAACAATAAGGTGGTGCAGAAAGCTAACGGAAACATGAAACTGAGGATTACAGAAGATACAGAAGGGATAAGGTTGTCTTTCATTACATCTGGGGAAAAAAGCAAAATGAAATAAAGCATTGTCAAAATGAAACTGGGTGAGGGTGGATAGTAGGCAGCAAAGGTGAGGTAGGTATACTAAATGATTAATTATGTCCGATACAGTGGTAGCCATTCTAAGCTTTCTTCTCACATCAGAACTTGTGGTACCACATTAAGATACTACAAAACAACATTTTCATCTCATTAACCACTCCTATCACAGACAATTATCTGTTGCTGCTTCCCTAAGCACAAGGTAATGCTTAAGGGGACATTGTCAGCCTGTTTTCATCGTAGTATTTTAGTGAAAACCCCACATTTTATAGGGAGGCAGTATAGCGCAGTGGTTTAAGGCTCTGAGCTACAAATCTGGTGACATCCAGCAGACCAGACCTGGGTTTGAATCCCCCAGCTTCCACTTGCATACTGTGTGACCCTGAACAAGTCACTTAACTTCCCTGAGCTTCCAGGTCGCTCCTGTAAAAAAGCTTTCAGCTTAGTATGCTACTCCTGGTTAAACAACTAAATTAAAAATTAAATTAAATTTTATGATTGCTTACCTTCTTTAAAATTCATTGATGCTGCTGGTTGTTAAGTCTGTCTTCTTTCTTAGTAGAACAGAAATGCATGCTAATGGTGCATTTATACTCAACCTTGTTTTGTTTCAAAACTTTGATCTACTGTTATAAAATGGGCTTCCAGAATAAAGAAGTCTCATTGATCAAGATATATCATGTGGCCATGTATAGAATTTGTTTCATGCACAGTCATCCTGGTCCTAAACCACATCACACAATTAGCAAATCAGTCCTCCTACAACCAGAATTGATCTTTCACCACAAACATGGCTGCTACCTTTACACTGTAAAACACCTTCGACTGGGACCTAAAAATAAAACTACCTTAAATAAAAAAAATAAATTAAATGTTGTTTCCATGATCATCACACTTTTCTTACTCACATAAACAAATTAGAAACATTTAAGTATTTTGTAGTTTTCACTATGACTATTTCTTTGCTGATAATGAAAAAGCCCCCTTCTATCTTTACCTGCTCATCAGGGAAATCTTTTCTGCTTGCTCTGACAGTGAGATAATTGAATCTATGGCTGTAACAGAGGCCTTTGTCATATGTGTACAATATGTTAGGAGAGAAACATTCTGCCAGTGGAACAGACCAGAATTTTGAATCCATGTATTCTATGGGAAACATTCCATGATAAATATTTCATATCTTGAATCTTGATGCCAGCAAAGGACAAACTTTGTCCAGCAGTAATACAATAACATCATCTATGACATCATTTGCAGTGGGCGGAAGGACTATTTTATCATAAATGCACACAAGTAAGTCTATTGTTTCTACATATAAACATGCTTGTCCCAACTGCAAAAAGTAAAATAAAAAAGGAACCTATTTTATAAGCACAATAAGTCAATCTGGTGTGTATATGAACATATTGTAGTGCACTTCCAGGGGCTGAAAGCACTCAGCCTGCAGCTGCATGGCTCACCACACCCCTGGGCATGTTGTACAATGTTTCATACACACCCCATTGTCTTATTGCTTACTCATTGCAAGCTTCCTAAACACTCCAAACAAAACAGCCACTCATGATATAATAGTTTCCTCTCCTCCTACTGCTTCCTGATTGGCTAGACTATGTTGGCGGTGTTCCCAAGTCCAGGAAAAATGCAGCTGGAGTTGATTAAGAAATGTAAAAGAACATGTTTTTGTGTGGTAACACCTGTATGGTGAGCAGTTGATTTTCCACTTTTAAAAAGAAAAAAAAAGAATCAGAATCAAACTACCAGCTACATCAGCACATTTTACAGAATGTGAAGAATCATAAAATGTGTTTTTAAACTAAGGAATAGTTTGAGGCTGGGGGGTTGACGGTGTACGTTTAAGCTAATGAGGTATTGCAGTATAGTACAGAGACAGTTTAGAATGGCTACCTCCATATTTACCAATGAAAAGGAAGGGCTCTTGCCTCAGGGAAGAGTTAACACTAAACCAGAAGTGGGAGCAAAAATGTGCTTATTGATCAAATTACCACAGACAGGGGGCAGGATTTTCCAATGCTTGTGAATGCTGCAAACCCTGAGTGCACCGTGTATATGGCGCATAGAACTTGCAGCATTTACCCACCAGCAATTGGGATTTTCTATCCCATATGGCAATTGCCACAAACTAGACCAACTTTTTGTGGTCTAGTTTGCGGCAATCCTGGGGACCTTTATTACAGAGCTTATGCCAGATATGTGGTGCAAGCTTTATGGCAACTGTCATTACTGCACCTGAGATTGTAAAATCAGATGCAGTTGCAATGAAGGGGTTTGGCACATTGCCAGATCATAAGTGTTGTGTGGTACAGGGCTAGTTGCAAGCCCTGCACCATGCTTTGAAAATCCTGACAAGGGTGTTAATAGGACTCATGGCAGTGAAGGTAAATAAATCCACAGGGTCAAACAGACTGCACCACAGGGTGCCAAATGAGATGACACAGGTACTGATGGAACCACTGAAGAACATCTTCAAATGTTACTTGGGAACTGGAGAGGTGCTGATGGTATGGAGAACAGTAAATGTGGTACTCCTTCAAAAAGGTGGTAGCAGGGATGAACCAAGGGATTACAGACCAGTAAATTTGTTGTAAGCACTTGCCAAACTATTGCAAACCATAATCAAAGAAAACTTGATGGAGTTTCTGAGGGAAAATGGATTGGAAGAGGATAGCATGGTTTTGTAGCAAGAAGATCTTGCTGAATAAATTTGGTAGACTTCTCTGACTCAGTAACAAGGGTGATAGATAAAGGGCATGTAGTGGACATATGTCTTGAGTCTAGCAAGGCGTTCAACTCAGTCCTGCTTAGCAGATTGAGGAAAAAAATTAGTGGATCTGGGTTTAGGACAAAAATAGTATGCTGGGAGAAAAACTCATCGAGGAAGGACTCAAAGTGTGGCAATAAACAAGTAGTTCTTGAAAATGTGTTAAGTCAATGGTGTACTGCAGGGGTTGATACTAGGCCTGGTACACTTTAGCATCTTCATGAGGAATATAGAGGAAGGTATCACAGGGAAGATCTGCCTATTTGCAGATGATACCAAGGGGAGTGTCAGGATTGACACTGAGAAACGTATTTGTAAATTAAGAAAGGACCAGATCGAGAGGTAGTCAAAAATCTGGCATTTAGGTTTCAATGCAAAAAATGCACAATCATACACATACAGTAGAAAACAGGAATCCAGAGGCAGATAACAAGTTGAGAAGGGGTTGCCAGTTACTGTGAGAGGAAGAAAGGAACTTGGGAGTGGTGTTGTCTAACCACCACAAATCATCAGCATGATGTGATAAGGCAATAGGGAAGGTGAACAGGATACTGAGATGCATTGGTTGAAGGTTCAGCATCAGAGAAAAGGAGGTCATATTGCCCCTGTACTTGACCCTGGTGAGACTTCTTGGAGTGCTGTGTAAGGTTCTGGAACTCCTGCCTAACAAAGGGCATTACCAAGCTGGAAAAGGTGCAGAAGAAGGTAACCAAAATGATTCAGGAGTAACCAGGAGAACTTATGAGCAAAGATTATAGGGCTTCAACATGTACTTATTGGAGACTAGAAGGGGGGGTGGCTTTATTTAAACACCTAAATACATGCAGGGTATTAATAAAGGGCTGTTCACAACCAGTGGCAGTACAAATGACAGAGGGAATAGTAGGAAACTTGTAGGAGGGAAATTCAAGGGGTGTGAGGGGAGACTGGATGGACCGCAAGGCAAAATGTTGGGAGAGTTTTGCTAGCTGTGTCCTTGAAGGTGATTACTACATGCACCTTTAATAAATGTGTGTGTGTGTTGTTACTACTATACAGATGCATACCTGAGTGTCCACCAGGCCAGCTATGTGGTTTGATATAGGCATGAGTTTTTCAAATGGCTCACTGACCTGCTTCCTGAAAGTAGCCAAGATATATGTGAAATCCCTGATCTTGGTCTGATGGTGACCAAGCATTAGTTGGTGGTCACAGTGGTGCACATACTTGACTGCCTGGTTAAAGATGTCAACTGTCACTAAGGAAATCCACCAGCACATAGTGAATCTGCCCTTCATTGTGATGTATGTCTTTGGGCTAGGGGTTGAGGATCATCTGATATGTATTGAGAAGTGCAATATGACCCTGGAATTGGTGACATTAGTCACCAGTCCCAAGCAGCAGCCCAGGCTACAAGGTTTAAATTCCTTTCATGGCCCCTACTGAGACATGAAAGGTTGGTTGCAGCCACTGCAGCAACAGAGGCAGCAGTTCTAGCAGCATCACCCAGCTACGAACTTGAATAAGTTTCAAGGTGAAGGCCAATGCAAGGGTGGAGTGGGTGGTTCCTTCAGAGGTCAGCCTTTGTGCATCACTTCCAAGGCAAAAAGTTAATGGATGAGGGGCCCAATACCATCACTATCATGAATCTTGCTGGAGCTTCTGGTCAGGGGATGACTCTCCCACTTCCTGACACTGCAGTCCACTATTATGATGGACTTGTGGGTTTTGGTAATAGATGGATTTGGGTTGTCTCTGAAATTTGAGATTTTACCTCATTATCTATACGGAGCACCAGTGCAGGCAAACCAGTGCTGGAGTGTCTCCCCACATTATGAGGTTCATCAACTCCTCAAATGGTATGCAATAGAACTATTCCCAGAAAACTGAGTACAGCATGGATTCATGTCCTAGTACTTTTTGGTACATAAATGGACTGGGGCAAGCACTCAATTCTCAACCTGTGAATCCTTAACAAGTTCATTTGTAGTTGGAAGTTTTGCATGGCAACCTAGCACAAGACCATGCTATCCCTGGAGTCTGGTTAAGCTTTGATCCCTGAACTTTTAGGATACATACAGTATTTCTATATCCCCATCTGTCTGTCACACAGATATTTTCTCTGCCTTTGGGTGAAATTAATCATATAGAAATTCAGAGCCATGCCGCTTGGCCTGCCATCGGTACCCAAGGTGTTCAACAAGTGACTGCTTATTCTAGCAGACATTTTCAGATACAGTGGTGACAAGGTTGTTTAATACCTTAATGACCAGTTCATTACAAGGAACTGTTGTAGAACAAGGAGTGGTCCAGTGATATGCTGTCCAGACATTACAGGGTCTTATACTGATGATGAAACTAGCCAGATCCAACCTAATTTCAAAGCAGGTGATCCTGTTCATTGGAGCTGAGTTGGACTCTCTCCTAGTTGGAGCTCATCTGTCCCTGGACTGGGTGGAGGACCTGGGGGCACCTGTTGGGCCAATCTTTCCAAGCCCTGAACCACCTGATCAAAGAGACCCAGCAAAGTCTTGATGCCATCCATTAGTGGCTGTTGCACATAGACCTCTCTGAAGGCTTCCTATTTGTTCAGGGAGAGCACTTGGGCACTCTGATTTACATATTACTGACAGGCTGGGGCATACTTCTGCTGGGTTGCAGAGGTCATGGGTTCTGGTTGCTGAGAAAGAATTTAGCTTCATATCAACCTGCTTGAATTACACTCTGTACATCTAGTGTGGTCAGAGTTCTCATCCCTGATCCAGGGTCAAGAAGTATAGAATAGCATGGACAACACAACTACCATGTTCTACTTAAATAAACATGGCAGCATGTGTTCTTTTCCTCTGTGCCAGAAGGTGCTTCAGGCATGGCTTCTTGCACATTCCCTGTGCACAGACTTGGTGATGCAGCAAAAAAGGAACTTTTGGATTATTTTCAGATGTGTGGGGGAGGCATCCCATGAGTGGTCACCACAATTGTGGGTGTTCTCAGAATGAAAAACACAATCAGTGGGTCTGTTCACTTTCTGGAGAAATGTGATGCTCAAGTTGTTCTGTGCCCATCCTTCTCAGGATGGAACTCTGCAGTGGGATGCTTTCTCTTGGTCCAAGTCTCAGGGCTTCCTGTATGCCTTCTCTTCCCTCATTCTGGTCCACAAAGGTTTTCTCAATGCGTGAAGGGACTGAGTGTCATTAATGCTCATCTGGTACCACAATCTCCTCAATCTCAGCAGCAGATCACCACAGCTGATTCCACTTCTGCCAGACCTGCTGATGAGGTCCGAAGGACTGAACCGGTATCTGAACACTCCCTGCACCTGACTGCTTGGTTACTGGGTGGCAAGAGTTCCAGGCCATTGAACTTTCTCAGAATATTTTCCACATGCCTCAAATGAATTAACTCACAAGATGTCCACTTCCAAGTGGACAAAGTTCTCATGTTGGTGCAAGGATTGTTGCCACTCTTCTGCTCCATGTCACACAATCTTGGCTACCTCTGGTCCTTATGGCAGCCAGGATTGTGAGCCATGTCCTGCAAGGTACACCTGGTTGCCATGTCTACTGTACATACCATGCCAAGGCAGGTAGTCTGATAGTGACATAGGACACAGTTGTCAGTGGTGTCCTTAATGGCTGAACCACCTTCCCATCCAGCGTGTGAACCATTTCCACCATGGAACTTAATGCTGGTGCCATCATGAGTAATGGGTAAAACATTCAAGCCTGTGGACAAGTGCGATTCATCACACTTGTGGAAAGCCAAATTCTTGGTCCCCATCACCTGGGCCACATGGATGAGTGAGCTCCAGGTTTTACAAAAGGACAAGACTGTCCTTCACTCCATGCAGAATTCCTGCCCAAGGTAATTTTAGTTTCACCTGAAATCAGACTCTCATTCTACCCACTTTTTCCCCAAAGCCTCACACTTTGCAGACTGAGCAAATGCCCCACACATTCAGTGTTCACAGGGTCTGCTCTTCTACAGGGAGCATGTTGCAGAATTTGGTTGTGAAACTCACCAGCTGTTCCAGATATGCTGAAGCTGACCTAAGCAGACCAACAAACAGATGATTGGCCAATGTACCACCTCCTCTTTTGCTGTGTATTATAAGTTGGATTGGTAAAGTGCCACCCAAAGGGGATTAATGGTAAGTAGTGTAGGTGAACAAAGACAACCACATGGTTGAAGGCTCACTTCAGCAGACCCATTAGGGTATTATCCGGATTTCTTAGCTATACTATCGAAAAAAAAGGTCACCCACTGACCCTGGTTGTGTTGGGCTAAAACATTAATCAGTGCAAACAAAGTAAGCCTTGCAAATGACCCCCAAAAACTAATCTTAAGAGGCACAAGAAAAAAGTGTGCAAGAGAAAAAATGCACCTTTTATTTAATATGCCTACACACAAAATATAAATATACTGAATAGGTGCCACCCCCACAGTTCATTAGTTAGAAGCTAATGCCTTTTAAGACTAGTTTTTGGAGGTCAGTTTTGAGGTTTCCTTTGTTTGCATTTCTCAGATATGTAGGGCTACTGGCAGAGCAAATGTGCACACATATATCTTCCATTAACGCATTAACTTGTTCACTTATCATGATGCTGCTTTTGTGTCCTCAGTCCACCTGCCTCTATTTTCATAATTTGGGTGCACCTTGCCCCCTTCTCCTGAGAACACCTAGAAGTCTGTGCAAGTGTGGATTGTGAACTGAAACTCAGTTGTTACAAATGGTGGTTACTGACTTGAAACCATTTTTCTACTACTGGTATTCAGTTCATGCCCACACCCACCCAACCTCCTTTGGAAAGACTTACTTTTTGTTTTGATTTCAGAATGCAAATCTGAGAGCATTAGGATCTAGCCAGAGGACCACATTGTTGGGTCATTGCAGGAGTCAAGCTTGAAGACTGTTCAGGTCACTGAGCATGCTCAGTGGAAGACTGCCAAAGTGTGGATGTGAACTAAATACTAGTACTAGAACTATAGTTATAAGTAAGTAACCCCTATTTAAATATGCTAAGCTATAATAAACATTTCAAGTTTTTGGTCCAAACATTTGCAAAACAGAAATACTAGATCACGGAGTATCTGTCTTGAGGAAACAATGGAGGCGCAGTATAAGAATCCTCCTTTTTGTAGTTAAAAAATCCAAAGGAGTTCTAAATTAGTTTTAGATTGACAGTAATCAAGTAATCAGTAGTTAATGAAAGCACATAATATTTCAAAACAAAGCTTGACATTTCCTATTATAGCAAATCTACTTATTTCCTGCTATGAAAATAATGCCTAATTGGGAAGAATAGTTCATTTTCTTGAGAGACCCAGGGTTGACAGATGCCTTTACAAGAGTATGTACTGTATAGAATGAAAGGCAACTACAATGAAAACTAGAAAGCAACAGAAGATAGCTGGGGATTATAGATTTGACTCCTGCTTATGGAGCAATTTTAAACAATAAAAAATTCTTTTGTGCTGCCCTTTTACTGTATTAAAAAATGTGTCTAGGTCACTATATGCCATTGCTTTATGGATCTGGTCCTAATGACATTAAAACTTATTGAGGGGAATACATTGGGAATCAGGAAAAATGGCCTACTTTTGCAAACAGGATTGAAATTTTGAGGTCTATGGGTAATGTAATGATATAAGAACAAATTCCTTTCTTATATATGCACTAGTTTATTGCAGGTATACTTAATAGTCACTTTTTTGTAATTTGACTGGAACAACTTAGGCGTTTAATTTATCAGTGATGTGAAAGTAATAGCAGTTTATGCTCTTGTGGCATTAGCCAGTGTTCATTTCTTGTGGGCAGCCTTTTGTGCTGCTTGATCAGTGGAATCCAGACTAGGTCTTTTTTGTTACAGCCACTGGAAATGTATGCTGCATGTATGATTATTTTGGAAATGTAATTCATATGACTTCAGTGTATTTGCCCATCCTTTCTTTTCTGATTATTGTTTGTCTAATTCCCCCACCCGTCCCTCAACTCAGTGCTCAGGATTGCTACAGTCGAGTGTGAGGTGAGTTCTGGCTTCTACAAGCTGATGTCAATGCCACTCTCTAGTCAGTTGACAAGAAGCATCAAAATGCAGAGTGGTTGGCACTTTTCTCCTTATGATCTGAGCACCTCATCTCCATAACATGAGCAAACCTCAGCCAGTCTCAGCATGGCAGTACAATACCATAGGGAGACCTGCACATTTCTTTCTTTTGCAAAATAATTATACAACATTATTCAAATATTCTATTTTTCTGTCCTTACTCTAACTAATGTAATCTTTTTCCTCTTGCCTTCCTTTGTTATCTAATTGATTTCTTTCATTTTTAGTGTTTATTTGTGTTTAGATTATTTTCATGTTTGCCCTTGTGCTTGTGCAAAGCGAAGATATTGGTATGATAGTGGGTTTTGAGAGGTGTGTCATTGTCAGTTCAGTGCAGAACAGTCTGCAAGGGGCTCAATAGTGTCAGATCAGTCATCAGCAAGGCTAATCATGACACTGCTCTGGTCTTGCTGTGTAGAAACTTCATGTAGTTCAAAGAAAAGAGCCAGTCAAATCATAGGGCAGCTTTTTTCTTTGATCTGCATAAGGCCACCCAGCAAGCAGAGCTAATCAGTGTCATGATCAGCCTGCTGTGGTTCCCCCAATGTGAAAACAATCCCTCAGACCCTCTGTCATGTATCCTTCCCACCTCCCATTGCTTCCCCATTCTTAATGGTCTGACACTGGGGTGCCCAATCCCTGGTGCTGGCTAGTACCCCCACCCCGACTGTTTTCACAGTGCAAAACTGGGAAGCCCACCCCAAGTGGCACCAGACATAGCACCAACACTGGGCTGCCCAATTCCCTGTGGCAGTACCTGAAATAAAGGAAAACCAGCCCTCATCTTTCTTTTATTTTTATACACACTGTAAAGAAATGTCCATCAATATATGTTGCTGTTGCTAGCACACTGCTGCCATTACCTTCTCCCCCACTTGAGCTTCCCACTCAGCACCCCCATCCCACACACCCCTTAATTTTAATTTTCTCATGCCATGGTGCTTTATCCCCATTGCTGGTCAGTACCCTCCACCCTGCCTGTCTTCACAGTGTGACACTCAGGAGCCCACCCACAGTACCACCAAACATAACACTGACACTGGGGTGCCCAGTCCCCAGCATTGGTACCTGAAGTAAAGAAAACCATCCTTCATAGTCTTTTATTTAATTTTTATACACCAGATCCACGGAGTACCAACTACATCACATGCCCCCAACCCCTTACTTACCTACTTGGGCTGCAGCACTATAAACCTCTCTAGACAAGATACATGTCTTCACTCTTCAATGCCTTACTGAGAAAATCAAGTATGTGGTTGTGTATTTCAACAGGTTTTGTACTTGTCCTCATAACTTTGGTCTTTTTTGAATATTTTTGCTCCAGATTTTTAACATGTCCTTTTTGGTACCCCAATTTATGAAGAAAGGTGGTGAAATTATGGAAATCCATCCTGAAAGGTGATTTTGCAGTAACTGTACAAAATCTTGTTTAGGCAGGATTTGAACATTTTCTCCACCTTGTTCGTGAGGAGGGGTAATAAGAAGGTTATTTTGAAAAATTGGAGCAAACACACTAAAAAACAACAAAGTTATCAGTGTACATTGACATCTTCCATACACGCTCATAACTTTGGTAATTTTCAATGTTTTGACCCCAAATTTTCAACATAGCCATTTTCTAACATTACCTCATGAACATGACAGCTGTCATTTTTCAAATCCTGGCCAAAATGTGTTTTCACACTTATACTTGGTACTATACTTAGTGTTAGAAGTAGGCTATTCCCATTGTGTCTGTCTCCTGCCTTAAGCAGGCCACTCTATGCCATTGTCTTGAATTAGGTAGTCATCCAGCTTAGCCTTGAATATGGATAACATATCCAGCTGCACATTCTCCCTAGGCAGGATATTCCATAGTTCACTGGCTGTATGGGTGTAGGACCCTCTCCTTTCATTTTAATTTTTATTTATTTATTTTTAATTATGCTGTATTTTAATTTGTTTGGTTCGGCACCTTAGGTTTGCTTCTCTGTGTATATATTCTGTCCCTAATCTCTCTCTCTTGATTCATCATCCTCTTTAATTCTAAACATTTATAGCATATCACCTCCATCTCTCCTGTCCTTCAAAGTGTATAGTCCCAGTTTGTTTAATCTTTCTTGATATGAATATTCCCTTAAACTAGTTACCAGTTTAGTTGCTCTGTGCTGCACCCATATATATATATATATATATATATATATATATATATATATATATATATATATATATATATATATATATATATATATATATATATATATATAATATATGCCTCATTGGAGGTTTGCACTCCACAGTGGAGTACAATAATCCAAGTGCAGTCTTACATATGCTTTATACAGTGGCATTATTCATTGTGTGTGTCTACTTATGAAATTTTTTTTTAATGAATCCTAGTAGTCTGACTGTCTCAACTGCTTTATTACAATGATTTTATAATGTTTGGGCCTTATTGACTAATTTCCTTCAATCTTTTTCACTATTTTACTTCCTTCAGGGTTATTTTGGTTCATTGGTATTTTCCAAAGACATTTTCCATTCCCAAATGCATAACTATGCATTTGTCACTGTTAAATGACATACCATTTTTAATGACCCATTGCTTGATAATTGTAAGATTTGTTTTATTTTGTTGGTATTTTTATTAGTGTCATTTGGCCCACCTAATTTCATTATGTCAGTGAATTTTACTAACCAACTGTCTACTCCCTTATCTAGATTACTGATGTACAGTGCAAATAATGCTGATCCCAGTACTGAACCCTGGGGGAGCCCTCTAATAACCTCTCCCAATTCCAACAGTATTCCCTTTATTCTCACCCTCTGAGTTCTATTATTCAAATAGTTGATCACCCACCTTATGAGATTTTTTTCTATATTTCAGCTTATCTGGTAATATATTATGAGGTACTTTATCAAACACTTTTTGAAAATCTAAGTAAATTATATCTACCGGAGTGTTTGTGCTCAATGTTTTGTTGAAAATTTCAGAAAAAAATTAATGTATTTGTAGTGCAAGATCATATATTTTTTTTTTTTTGTGGTGCAAAATGACATTTCAGCCACTATTTTATAAATGATGACTGTCCTCTTTGGAAGGAGAGATTATAAGGACTATGTTGAAAATGTGTGCTCAAAATGTGAAAAAAAAGAACAAACTTAGTTATGAAGAAACATTAAATTGTTCCACTGTTTAATCTTAATTTTATTTTTGCACATTTTAGCCCTCAGTGTTCAACATATTCCTTGTGTTGCCCCACCTCCTGACCATGACAGGTGTCATTTTTCAGATCTCCTTCAAACCTTGTTTTCACTATCACACTGCAAAAGCACCCTTTGAATGGTATTTAAAAAAATCCACTTGTCTTAATCATAATGTCAGAAGTCATAAAAAGACTGTTGGAAATTTGTGGTCAAAATGTGTGAGCCCACTAACAATTAGATATTGCCTCCCAGCTGGCCTGTCCTAGGTAAATAATCTAAAAATGTATTAAAGCAGGACCCCACTGAACAAGAGCTAGTACAACAATAATGCTAGTGGCAAACATTTGGCATTGACAAATGCTTGTTTAGTATTAGTTTTCCATGATGCCACTTGTTTGCTGTTTGATTTTGCTATGTTGCTCAAATGTGTCTGTGCATTCAAACACAAGCAGCCCCATATTCCAAAAGTGCTAACTGATGTGCAAATGGCTGTATGCTGGTGTAATGGTGTGCCATGAGATAAAAGCAGCAATATTGGAAACCACATACTGAAGTTCAGCATTAACAGGTTTCCATTATACATCCTCTGAGCACAATGCATGAAGGATTAACCCCTGTGTGAACACAAACCACATAACCACTTGCACTAAGCACCTCTACACTGTGAGTTGATCAATTTTGCAAGGCACAAACCCTTTAGTGCTGAAGTAATAAACTGCAGTAGTGGAACATGAAATGCAAATAACTCTACTCAACATGTATAATGCTAACACCTCCTTACCATATAATTACCTGCTAGTCTACATGTTATTATCAAGGCACACTGCTCCACAAAATGGAGGGTGGCTGTGGGCTGCAGAATACAACAGAGCAGTCCACTCTCATGTGAAAACAATAGAAATAAGATGGCAGACAAGGACCACTTGGCCCATCTAGTCTGCCATTTCTCATTACCTATACTATTACCACAGAATGTGCCTGATTGACAGTTATTTCCCCTCCCCCTTTCTTTCTACTGTGACTCCCTTGTGCTGAAAAATGTCACACGAGGCTGTAGCACACATTTTTCCACTGTAAATGCAGGGTATTGCTGTGTTTAGGGAGGACAGCATTTTAGATTTAAGTGCATAGTCAAGGTCTGCTGCATAATTCATATTTCATCAAGATCCACTATCCACGTGGGGTACAAAGCAAAATACTTCCCCCTTCATCAATACAGCCATCTGCACCAATACATATATTTGACAATTCCTTTGGGTAACCACAGCAACATACTGTACTTGGCTTTTACATGGGTGCTAGTACATTGATTTCAATGCTCAATGCTATTTGTGTGCTGTTAAAACATGCATTTCCCAATAGTTAACTAGCTCTGTGCAATGCCTCCAATATACCACTGTGCCATTTATGCATTGCTTCATGTTTTTTTGTCCGCAATCAAGGACTTCCTTTGTGCTGAATTGCAAACTGCTTTGTGCTGCACAATTCTAAGCTTCTAATATGACAACTGGCATGCTAAATACATCTCCAGACTCCTGACAATGTTCATCAAAACAGGCAGGAGATAAGGGCACTGGGGCAGAAATCTGAGGTATACATTTCTGGGTGTTCAAGTTAACTGTGGGGGGGCTGGGGCTAGGACTAGGGTTGTGCTCAGGTGGCAGATACCTAGGTAAAGGAGATTGAGCTAGCACATCCTCAATGGAGGATTTAGGAAATATTGTATCTCACTTTATCTCCAGGGACCACAGTGTCAATTACCTTTCTGTTTGTGTCCTTCAGCTGGGCTTCTGGGATTCTGACCATAGAAATACATGTAAGCCAAGCTGATCATCTGCCTTGGCTCCCAGCAGCCCTCTGGTTTAAATGATAGACTTATTTTCCACTAACATCGTTCAGCCTCCACTTATTTTCCCTAAAGTCTGTTTGTATCTGTACACATTTAATTTCTTATTTTCACCATACGTCTCCATCTCTGTCTCCTTCCCACACATTTATCACCTTTCAGCCTTCTTACTAGGCCCTGTTAATTAACGCCTACCTGGGGACTTCTCTAGCTCTTTCACTCCTATTATGCGTTATCTTTCCCATCATCACCTTTTTGTTTCACAGATTCTCTCTTAATATTGACACTTATCACTTATTCTGCCTGAGCCTCCTCTTTTTTTCCTTACCCACATATGTGTATATATATATATATATATATATATACATCCCTCATTTTACCTTCCCTCTAACTTTGTTTTTTACTCTTTTAGATATTTCCTGAGGAAGACCTAAGGTCGAAATGTAGATTTTTAACTCTAGTTTCTATTTTCAGAGTGCATTTAATAGAACCATTTTGTTTTGCTTCTAGACCACATGCTGATGCAACACCTTGTTTTTGTTCTTTTTCAAGAGGTATCAACAGGGTGGACAGCAGGGATCTAATCCCAAATAATAAAAAAACTGCAACCAAGGGACACTGGGAGGTGAGAGATATAAAAGGGATGCTAGGAAGTACTGTACCTTTTCACAGAGACAGTGGATGCATGGAATAGTCGACCCAAGTTGGTAGCAGAAGCCAAATCATTGACCAGATTTAAATATGGGTGGTATATCCACATGGGGATAATAAGCCCTAAGGAAGGGGGCACTGGATGGGCAAGAGGGCCCAATACCTCTAGTCTGACTTGAGGTTAGACACAGAGTTAGGTGGGAAATGAGCAGATTGAATGAGTAATTATCTGACATCAAAATCTATGTAGTCAGATGTGCAAAGACTTGATTGCATAACACAAAGCCACTTAGTGCAATGCAAAGTGTTTGAATTTTTGGTCCAATGTTCCTTTTCTTCTGATTAACAATTATCCTTTCAATAAAAACAGTCGGCTGCTGCAAAATCATGTCACATTGTAGTAAGATAATAATACTAAACGTAAAGCACATGCATTAAAAAAAGCTTGGTATTTCTGCATAGATTCAGTAAGGCAAGGCAACATTATTTCTATAGCACCCTTTCCCAAAGGCTCAGAGCACTTTACTATAAATACAGTAAAACTTCAAAACAATTTATATAAAACAGGCAGTAGGTATAAGTCATAAATATAACAATAATTTAAAATTAAAGGAAAGGCTTCAACAAAGAGAAAGAATTTTAGAGTGGACTTTAAAAGTCTACTATTCAGGTAGATCGAACATGCTCTGGCAGGGCATTCCATAAGGTAGGTGCTACCATACAAAATGCTCTGTCCCTCAATTGCCACAGTCTAGATATAGGGACAGAAAGCAAGCCCGCAATGGAAGAGTGGAGTGAGTGAGTTGGGTAGTACAGAATTAGGAAGTCTTTTAAGTAGTCTGGTCCCACACTGTGTAGGGCCTTAAATGTTGTCAAGCATATCTTGAAGGTCATGCACCACCACATAGGCAGCCAGTGCAGCACACATAGTACCAGCATGATTTAATCCCTTTCTGAGGAGCCTGCAGTCAGCCACCTGCAGTATACTGGACTAGCTGCAGGTGTTGCAAAAAATCTCCAGATAAACCTAGGTATAAAGCATTGCAATAGTTGAGCCTAGATGTAACAAAGGCATGTAATGTCATCACCAGATCAGCAGGGGCTAGATGCTGTTTAATCCTGGAGGTATTATGAAGATGTTGGAAGCCAGCACACACCACAGTTAACACTTATTGATCAAGTGTCAACTTGCAGTCTAGGATGGATCCAAGATTCTTAACCACATCTACAGTTCTCAGTGGCAGACCACCCACTGCAGGACATAAGATCCCCTCATGATTGCTGGGCCCTGCCTACTTGACTCAACAGTCTTGACCTCCATCTTACCTGTGTTAAGTCATAGCCAGTTTGAGGCCATTCAGATATGCATATCTCCAGCACCAAAACTGCATTTGAGCCACCAGAAGTGCAAGACAGGTAAAGCTGAATATCATATGCATAGCAATGAAACACAATGCCATACCATCTAATGATCTCCAAGGCTTAAAGAATGCCACAAGAGAGTGCTGAGGTCCTGGAAAGAAAATTTGCCAGGGCCAGCTGCTGAATTCTCCCAAATATGTAGGACTCTAACAAGTGCAATACAGTGCCAGTGAGTCCCACATAGTCCCACATAGTCCATCAGGTGATCCAAAAGCACACCATGGTCAATAGTGTGAAATGCTGCCAAGAGATCCAACGGGTCCAGGATGGGACAAAGTCCCTGATCCCTCTCCATGAGGAAATCATTTGTCACTCTGATGAGGACAGTCTTCATGCTGTGGTGCACCTGAAAACCCAACTGGAGAGGTTCATGAATGTTAAACTGCCAAGGCTTTTAACAAGTTGCTCAACTACTATCTTCTCAATAATCTTCCCTAAAAAGGGGAGATTACAGATGGGTCTGTAGTTTCACGAAATATCAGGGTCCAAGGGAGGTTTTTCAAGAAGGTACCTCACCACGGTCTTTCTAAGGGCAGATAGGAAAACACCCTCACTCAAGGAACACCCAATAATCTGGGAAATAATTGGACCCAAAACCACCTGGTACTTTGAAAGTAGCCAAGTAGGACCAGGATCCAGCAAACAGCTGGAGAGATGCAAACCTGCATTCACCCTGAGAACTTCTTCCTCCAAAACTGGCTGACTCTCACCCCAGGCAGGCAGATCAGCAGTGCTACCCAGACCCTGACCATAGCTGGCCCATGATAGACTGCTTGAGCAGATACTTGATCTGATGGAGGACACTTTGTCAGTGAAGACATTTCCAAACTCGTTGCATGTTTCAGCAAAAAAACTTGAGCAGATGACAAACAGGATGGGTTGAATAAACCTGTCCATGGTGTGAAAGAGTTGAGCCAGATGATTTCTCCCTGCAGCAATCATCCATGACAGGAACTCTTTCTTTTTCAAGGTGATTGCTGAGTGATACTCACTGTAGTGAGTTTTCAAGGCCAGCTTGTCAACCACAGACCAGGTCCTGCACCAGGAATGCTCTAACCTCTGTACCATAGTCTTCAACCGACCCAGCTCATCACAATACCAATGAGAGCTGCTTCAGAATGTCAAGGGATGAACATGGTAAGGTGCTAAACAGCTAAATAGAACCTAGGGAGAGACCAGCCATGTTTGCTTCTGGTCCCCAGGGTTCCCACCAGACCAAGTGGGGTGGTAGCCAGAAGGGTAACACTATCCACCAATCCTTTGAGGTCAGTGCTTTGCAATGCCAGATCAATCAGGAAAAAGACTACAATTACCACAGACTTGATTTCCTCAGTTGATCTGGCTTGCATCACCAAGACCTGGGTGGGTGACAATGCTGATCCAGTTTTAGAGGCCGCTGTTCTCCCCCCCCCGGGTATACGGTAGTGCACTGCCCCAGAGTGGAAGGCAGTGGAGGAGGAGTGGCCTTCTGTTTTAGATCTGAACTCTGCTTCACCATGCACCCAGTGGGAAAGCTAGGATCCTTTGCCTGTGTGGCCATGAGTAGGGGTCCTGGCACAGGATGCAGGATTCTTCTGATCTACCGCCCCCCTGCGGCGATGGGTGAATTCTTGCAGGAGGTAGTCTATTTCATTGTCAGTAAAACGTTGGCATCCCCCAGATGTTTAATTCTGGGGGACTTCAATGTTTGGGCTGATGATGAAACTTCTAGGTTAGCTTATAGTCTCCTCCAGGTAATGTTATCCCTGTGTCTGTCACAGGATGACCCACCAAGGTGCTCACATGCAGGATCTGGTTTTCTCACTGGGGCTTGAGGTTACTAACCTGAAGACTGATCATGTCATTTGGTTTGATCATTGCATGGTGGAGTTCTTGTTCAGGGCCCTCACCAAGAGCCCTCTCCCTGCAGAGATGGTTAGCTATCGCCCTTTGAGGGGTTTGACACCGGAGGAATTTCTGGTGGTGGCTGATCTATCTAGTGTGGGTAGTGCTTGCATAGGGGGTATGGGTGAAGCCATCAACACCTATAATAAGGTGATGTTGGCAACACTCGACTCTCTTGCACCAATCTGTGCATGACTCAAATCCTCTCACTTGAGGCCCCCTTGATTTGATGGGGAGCTCAAAGAGATAAAGATTTTGGGTCAGAGGTTAGAGGGCTACTGGTGGAGGTCTGGGTCAGAGGTGGACAGACTGCCCCTGTGCTCCCAATATGGTGAATATCAGGGGACAATCACCCATAAGAAGGCAGCATCCTTGTCCAAGGAGATTGATGCTGGGTGGAATTGACCAACCATGCTCTTTCAGACTGTGAACAGGATCTTAAATCCTGCCTGTCTACAGCCCATGAAAGATTTTCTGATGCATTATGCGAAGAGTTTGCTCACTTCTTCTCAGACAAGGTGTCCACCATCCGGCTGGGTGTACCACCAGTGAGCCATAACAAGGCTGACAGCAGTTGCCTTGGGCATCTGGAGAGCACTCCACCTCAATGGGGAGAGTTTAAACCAGTGGAGGCAATCGAGTTCACCCAGATTGTTCTCAGGCTGAAGCAGACATGTGAACTGAACCCGGGTGTCAACTCATTTCCTAATGAGATGTGTTGCCACCGGTGGCCTGATGTTTGCCTTGACTAGCCGCTGCTCACTCTCAGAGGGGGTCTCCTCAGATGCCTTGAAGGAGGCACTGGTCAGGCCCCTTCTGAAGAAACCATCTTTGGACCCTGATGTCAGGGTGAATTACCGTCCAATCTCCAACCTCTCATTTTTAGGGAAGGTTGTATTGCTTCAGCTTGAGGCACACCTTGTGGCCTTTGACTTGTATGAGTCCTTCCAGTTGGGGTTTTGGACAAGGCATAGTACAGAAACTGCATTAGTTCGGGTGCATAATGACCTCCTCAGGGTGAGAGATGGAGGTGAGGGGGGCAATTCTCATTCTCTTTGATTTCTCTTCAGCTTTTGACACAGTAGACCATTGTGTGTTGCTTGACCACCTGAGAGAACTCTGTGGACTCACTGACACTGTCATCTGCTGGTTTGAGTCCTTTCTCATGAATAGAAGGCAGTGGACAGTGATGGGGAATTCCTCATCCTCCCCTAGCCTCCTGTCATGTGGAGTTCTTCAGGGTTCAGTCTTGTCACCAATGTTGTTTGCTGTGTATGTGCTGACCCTGGCTGAGCTCATTAGGAAGTACAGTTTGGGTTTTCATTTCTATGCAGATGACACCTAGCTATATCTTTCCTTCACCCCTGGAACATCAAATGCAGTGAAAGTGCTAAATGCATGTCTTGCCAAGATCAACGACGGGATGGCCTCCAGCTGCTTGTGACTGAACCCTGATAAGATGGAGGTACTGGTGGTAGCATCAAACAGAGGGCATGATAGGAGGTCCTCAGGTGCAGAGACAGGCTTGTTATTGGAATCTGTGTCTTTGAAGGCCTCCTCTACAATGTGAGATCTTCATATGACCTTTGACAGAAGATTGATATTGGAAGCTCAGGTGTCATCCATTATCTGGACCAGCTTTTACCAACTTAGGAATTTCACCAGGATCAAGCCCCTAGTTCCACCCCTGGACCTCCCCACCTTGGTGCATGCCTTCATGATGTCAAGGCTTGACTACTGTAATGCATTGTACCTCGGGGATGAACCCGTCCGACAACCTCAGCTGTCACTTAGAAAAGATGCGTTCTAAATGTGAGATGCTTAGCCTTGCTGCAGAATACCAGGTCCAAATACTATGCCAGACTATCAATCCTAGTTTGTGGGCCAAACTCCCCGATGCCATCCGCCAGGATGGGAACGCTACCTATGATGAGTTTGCAGCTGAGCTCATTTCTGCTCACAGCCTAGGTGTAGTAGGATTGATGCTTGCATACCCTGTAAAACAGAATGCAAAGGAAAGTTCAGCAACTTACCACGGGAGACTTTGGATGGTCTACTGAGCAGGAAAGCACCTGGCACAAGAAGCTGCGGATGCAGATCTTACTGATTATAAGACCCTGTTCCTTAGGAACGTGATTCCTGCAGTACGAGAAAAGGTAGAGCCAACCACCTACCCCAATGTGGATAGGTTTGCCAACATCCTTTGGAAAACCGAGAGAGTCTACCAACTCTATATCCATGATCTGGGCTTCAGTTCCAAGAAAGTAGCCACCATGGAGCCTGCTTCAGAGGCCACGACGCACTACACTGTGGAAGGGCAGGCCCAACACCAACAGGCCCCTCCAACTGATAACCAACAGACCCAACACCAACAACAACCGCAACAGCAACAGCAATGGGGTGGGAACCGGAATTGGCATAAGAATAAAAAGCATAAGGGTAAGGGTAAACCACAACAACAAAGAACAGGCCCTTCATGTAGGGAGATAGCTGAAGAGAATCGGAAATTTCAAGAGCTCCTGGGACAAGTGCTCTCTGTAGCAGACTCTGTTCCTGCACAGGCCCTTGCAGCGGTACAACCGGTGACCCAGACCACAATAGGTCATGGGGATACTGGAAGTGCAGGCCTTCAGGCCCATACAGGCCTGAACCCAGAAGCTCCTCCCTATATAGCATCAGTACAGCATGGTGAAGTGATTCACAGGAGTCAGGCCCAACCTCTCCATCCTCCCAGCAGTACAGATTGACAATTACAGGCCCCAGTCTGGATTGTAAACAAGCTGGCCTTGGATATAAACAGAAGGCCCTGCACTGAGGCCTAGGTCAGAGGCCACCTACTAGTAGTCTTGTTAGATTCAGGTGCAGCTGTATCTGTATTGCATGATGAACATCCAGACACATCTCCTTGGTCCACCGGACGGAGGACCAACATGTCAGGAGTTGATGGACCCCCTGATGAAGACTCATTGATGAGTTGAAGAGCTGGGGCACATTAAGTGCTTTGTTTACTGTTTTGCCTGTTGGTTCGATTTGTTTCTTTTGGATTTAATAAATAACTTTGCTTATTTACATTTACATGTCTGGACCTGGATTTATCCTGCAACGGGCTCAAGTGTGCTGTACATTTTTTGGCTCTCTGTTGATGGTTCTAGGCTACCTGCATACCGTTCTCTGCCTCTACTGGTAGAGCTAAGCCATCTAAAGGCCTCACACACTTTCCAACTGATGGTAATGCATGATCATCCTAGTATCATAGGAATTGACTTCCTTACACCACATGGCTGTGTGGTGGATCTAGCCAACATGCTACTGATACAGATTCAGGGTCAGTACCATACCATTTGATCCCTGATTCACACGTTGTTGGGACAATCTCTGCCAATGACAAGGAGTATGATGTCATAGATTTGTTCAAAGGTCATGAGCTTTTCCAAAAGCTTCTCCCAATTTTGCAATGACATCTGGAGGCATTTGCAATTAACAAACATGACTGTGGCAGAATGCACACTGTCATCGAAGTGCCAGGCCCAACACATGAGAGGCAAAGGCAGTATCCCTTTCCAACTGAGGCCTTGCCTTCTCTTAGAGAAACGATCAAGTCACTCCTCAAGCAAGGAGTAATCAAAACGTGCATTTCTACTGCTAACTCCCCAGAGTGGCCCGTGAAAAAACCCACAGGTGCCTGGAGACTTACTATTGACTACAGGAAACTGAATCAGGTCACCCCCAGTTGTTCCCCAACTGTGGCATCAGCACCCAATGTGCTATGACTCTTGACCCCTGACCTGAAATGGTTCAGTGCCCTGGATATTTCCAATGATTTTTGGTCATTACCATTGGATCTTAAGAGTCAATATAAGTTTGCCTTTACTTTTGAAGGAAGACAGTACATGTGAACTTGCTTGCTGCAAGAATTCCATAATAGTCCGTCTCTGTTCCATCTGCACATGATGGATGCCCTCGAGAGTTCCTCTACTCCCCAATGGCTCTTGCAATATGTGGATGACCTGTTTCTGGCAACAGCCACACAGGAACAACATCTGGATCTCTTGGACAAACTACTGACTCTCATCCAGAGATCAGGCCTGAAATGCAATCCAGCAAAAGCACAACTATGTCAGAAAGAAGTACTCTTTCTGGGTCTGAAAATAACCGACCAAGGTCGAAGCCCTACTTGGAAGAAGATAGAGGGATTGCAAGACTTACCATTGCCTACCAACGTGGCAACTCTTTGAAGATTTCTAGGTATGGTGAATTATTCGAGAGATTTTATTTGTGATTTTGCTCAAAAAGCTGCTCCTCTGTATGAGCTACTCAAAAAGGACATCCCATGGACTTGGGGCCCTATACACACCCAGGCTGTGATGTCACTGAAGCAGGCCCTGGCCTCCACCCCAGCTCTGGTCAACCCCAATCCAGCACTACCATTCCATCTGGAATGTGCCGCCTCTGACATTGCCATGTCAGCAGTGCTGGCCCAGAAGGTTCATGGCACCCTGTGACCCATTGCATATGCATCACAGCTCTTGACCCAGTGGAAGTACATCCTTTGTGAAAGGAACTTTCTGGCTACCGACTGGGCTGTCAAACACTTCCTGTATATCATTGGGTACTCTCTACTGATCAACACCAATCGTACCCCAACTACATTTCTGCTCTCAGACAGAGTGAAGGATGGGTCAGTCTCCAACACCAGACTGACACACTGGTCACTTCTCCAGGATAAAGACATACAGGTACACCCAACAAAAATTCCATCTGTGCTGACTTATGGACTCCTTTTCCAAGGAAAACCCCATGACTGTACACTGCAGTCACCTGATCTTCCAGATCCAGGTCCTTTCCTCCCTGCCACGTCACAAATACTTGACAACACCTCTTTGTGTTGTGTCTTTACTGATGGTTCAGCATCCTCCTATCAGGAAAAACAAATCACAGGGATGGGCATTCTAGTGATTTACCCTTATGGGAACACTGTTAAAATATCTAAGTACTGCAGTGTAGCATCATCACAGTATGCATAGATGGCAGCGGTGGCCTATGCCCTCGAGTTCATCCAGCATGGGACCGAGGATACTATCATTTTTATAGACTCTAACTGGGTTTGTTCTCTTACAGAATTTCTTCCTTTCTGGCAGAAGAACTCCTTCCTCTCCTCTGATGGCAGCCCAGTGAAGTACAATGAATTGGAAATATACATACATTCACTGGCACAAACATTTGCACAGAAACTCTATGCACATAAAGTCAAAGCTCATTCTCTCCATGACCCCTATCATGCCTTCAGTGACACAGCAGACATCCTTTCCAAGGAAGGGGCCTGAGGGGGGGACATCTGGATGATGGACCATCCAGAGGCCAATGCAGCCATACAGATTGCAGCACTCAGGAAGAAACCTGAACCCTTTCCCCCTTGGACCTCTCAGTAGCCCAACATGTTGATACTGAACTCAAAGAAGTGTTCAGATTCCTTGACAAGAGTACCGAAGATAAACTTCCCACACATAACCCTTACCGGAGGCATGAAGGAAAGTTACACTTATTACCAGATGATAAGCTCATCTGGTACCAACCAGATGATTCCACCACCAAGTTGTGGGTGGTTCCCAGACACCTCAGGTCTGAATCCTTGCACCAAGTGCATGACACACCCACTGGTGGACACCAGGGAGTGGAAAACACCCTCCAACGGCTAAAGACCACTGCCTGGTGGCCTGGTGTCACCAAAAGATGTTAAACAGTTCAAAGACAATTGTCTAGTTTGTGTGCAAAACAACCCCATCCCTACCAAGTGAAATGCCAAACTCTTACCACAATGACACTCTGGCCCTTGGCATGCCATACAGATTGATTTTATTGGCCCCCTGACCAACACCAGCAGAAATAACAAGTATGCTCTTGTGGTAACTGATCTCTTCTCTAAGTGGGTTGAAGCTTTCCCCACTAAGACATGCACTGCTAAGACCACTGCCAAAATCCTGGTGAAACAGATTTTCTCCAGGTGGGGCCTACCTCTCAAGTAAGACTCTGACAAAGGAACCAGTTTTACAGGTGAGTTGATGAAAGAATCCCTTGAACTCCTTGGAGTTCAACAGAAGTTCCACATACCTTGCCACCCCCAATCCTCGGGTCAAGTAGAAAGAGCCAACAAATGGATTAAGCAAATGCTTTCCAAATTCATTGAGGAAAATCCCAGAACTTGGGATTCCCTACTGCTGTTACTCCTTATGGCAATTAGGGGTACACCCTCAGCCACTACCCAGCTCACACCCTTTGATGTGATAACTGGAAGACAGATGAGATAACCTGAACACCTGTTGTTTAACCTGCACACCCCCACTGCAGACCATGTGTCTGTAGACCAATATGTTGAAAAACTCAGAAAAGACCTCATACACACACTTGTATGCTGCCAACTGCATGGGCAAGGCCCAACAACAATCCAAAATACAGTTTGACAAACACAAACAAGAAGTGGATTGTCAGGTTGGAGATCAGATAATGGTACTCCAATTTGCACATACCACCCATTCCTTCTCTAATAAGTGAGAAGGCCCATACCCTATTGTCAACAAGCTCAGTCTGGCAGTCTATCAGGTTAGATTCCTACATAATAATAAGTTGACTGACAAATGGTTACATGCAAACCAGCTAAAACTGTATAAAGGAGCTTAATTACTTTTCCTCACCCCTTTGGCAGGAATAGTACTAACTTACTAATGTTTGATTTTGCTTTTCAGATACACTGACAAAATGGCTATCTTGTTCCATTATCTCCTCATCTCAGGAGTTATCCTCTGCATCCAAGGCACGGTACCAAACCTCCTACCACACCTTGATCATCCAGCATCTCCTTTAGAGGGAGTATCCATCAATATACCCGATAGTCTGATTACTGTCCAGGAAGGTTCTGATGCTTACCTCACTGCCTCGGTTGTTGCTCCTGATAAATCTACCCTACAAACTGAGTTGCAAACCACATTGCAAGGACAAATTCTCCCTGTGGCCAAACTCTCCAAAGGAACTTTCCAGGGATGGCCCAATGCTAAATTATCAATACATGGTTCTTTGTCCTTGTTACAAACTGCATTAAGACATTCTGGTTTGTACAACATTACTGCCATAATTGATCCTTCGTACTGTAATTCCTTGTCTAAGGATTCTGCTTGAAAATGTTGTGCTGTACACCACATGGCTTCTGCAGCCATGTATCTATCTGTGTTACCACCCACTGATAAACAGTTTTTAGAATGCCAAAAATACACCCCTGGTCCCCGTAGTGGTCTAACAGCCACTGCCTTCCCAGGTTCATTGATTATTAACTTACAATTTATGCATATACCTGTTTTGTTTAATCTTACTTACTGGAATATGAAAGAATATGGTATGTGTTATAATACTAATACGTCAGCATTTTATAGCTCATTATTGCTTGATAGTTTAGCTGCATTTCAGATTCGTACTCAAGACCCTATTGCTGGGGTTCATTCTACTGAACATAGAGGCAACTTTAGGAGAAAACCCACTCCTGATGATCATGCTCCTGAACGTAAGACATGTGAAGTTGACAGTTCTGATGTCACAGGTGCAACAGGTGCTGTCACAGGCCTTTTTGATATGGCTTTGTCTATTTGGAATAAAGCAGACATTGCTGCTATCAAATCTCATTCTGCTAAGTTCTCCACTGGCCTGGTTAACAGTATACTACCCCCATTATTGCATGGTGTGGATGGCCTTAGTCAGGAGGAAAGATACACTGTGTACAACATGCACGACATTGCTAAGGCATTCACTGATTTGAAAGACAAGATTAACGCACTCATACAACAAAACAACAAAGAAACAGATAAACAATACATTGCTAGAGAAATCCTTTGCTCTGCCTACAGCTCATACATTATCACTACCATCAACAATCTCTTCTGTGATCTAGAATCTGGAAGGATCCCTGATATCATACATGACAGATGCATTTCCAAACGGAATTGTACATGACGTAACACCCCTAGCTGTATTGCTATTTATATGCAACAAACTCTAACCATTCCTCTCTCCACATCTAGGAACTTGGGGCTTGTGACCAGACACCCCAACACTGGTCCTTGTTTCACTACTAAGAAATGTTCCATAAGAGTACTATGTTTGTTTCTTTTACTGTTCCTTTACCACATTTTGATCCCACTGCAGCCTTGTTTGACAAGCTTGCACTGGTACACTCCATTGGGCATTTGCATGAAGACATCTACAGAGAACGCCTGGCTCTACCGCCTCTACTGGTTTTCCATCCTTTCCTGGATGCCTGGGTGGCTCCACACATGGACTGCTGTGTGAAGAAGCAATACATTTACTTGTGCCGATGTGATGTATTTGATGTTATTCAACCTGTTTGTGGTTATTCTCCAGATAGCATTGACTGGACTTTCACCATGGATGATGACATCACCAAGAATGGCATGGATTTCTTGGATTCAACTTTGGCTCAGGATAAGCTCTACCAATCATATTGTGAGGAGGTTCATCACCTGTCAACATGGATTTCAAAGACGGCCTACACCTGCCTTGTCCAGTTGCAAAAGTGGAGACTCCCTACTGTTCACTCTCAGTATAATTCTGATGGGGAGTATTGTGTGGTATCTAACTTTAAAAGCTATACTTCGGATCTGTGACATGTGCTATTGATGACCCCAATTTTTGTTTTGTCCCCCACCAAAAGACTGTAATTGGACATACCATCATAACCCTCGTCCCCCTTATGGATGCAGACATCATTCATGGTAACCTCTATTATCTGCTCACACTGTCTGAATACTTACCATATTTTAATGTACACACAGACCCACTCACACTTACATTTAAATCACTTTTAGGCAGGAAAGACACACACCTCATCCACATCAGCAATAACATGACCAAGGCCAATGAAGCTATTCTCTCATTGATTAATGATGGTGACATGAATGACGCATTGACTAACACCTGGTTAGATATTACTTTTAAAGGTTTTGTTATTATACAAGCATTTTTAATCTTTATTTTGATTATTATGCTCTGCTGCCTACGGCGCACACTGTGCCAACACCATGAGCAGCTCGAGTTCCTTTACAAAGCTTGCATGTCGGGTTTGTAAATGACCACTGCTCTCTGGCCTTTCCCTGGATTTGCCTGTGTTGCCCTTGGAGGCAACAAGGATGGGAATGTTACTCGAGGTCCCTGCACCCTAATTGGTACCCTCAGAGGTACACCGTAGACAGCTAGTGCTTAAGCATATGTTATACTAACACATAGGGCTAAGGGCATCTACCGTACAAGAGTAGATGTCAGGATATGTACTCATATTGTTGTAATACACTTTGCTTGCTAATACATATATTCTTCTATGTATTTTCTGTGTATTTCTTACTTGTAAGATGCCAAGGCACTTGCGTCATTGGAATAATTATGATATGTAAGTCAGCATTGTCACTTTTTGGTGAATTGTACTACTACACTGAGTTATGTAAGACTCTGTATAAGAACTCTTTTGTTCACAAACTGATGACTACTACAAAATTGTATAATGTTATCTTGGACTGTGGAGCCTCCTCTAATTTAGCCAATAGGGCACATCTCTGTAACTAGAAATGTTTCTATCTTACAGTAACTATAGTAATTATCATAGGTATATAATGTGATACACCAGTCTTGTACCTCGGAGATCCCAAGAGACACAAAGAAACCTCGAGGTATACGAAATGCTTAGCACTGGCTCCCGGTTTGTATTGGTAAGAACTGCTTACAGCAACCATGATTTTATCCTTTTTGGTAGCAATAAACAAGTTTATTACTCTTATGCAACGTGTCTGTGATTACTTGCATTCCCAATATTGCCAAGAACCTGAAAGTGAGGTTTAGACCTCCTGACAAATGGATCATGGGCACACCACCTCAGCTATCTTCATTGACCTTGCCAAGGCCTTTGATACTGTCTCCCATGTCCTTTTGCTATCCAAACTCTCCCTCGCTGGACTTTCAGAAGCAGCCACCAGCTGGTTCCAATCCTACCTGGCAGGCAGGTCACAAGCTGTAAGAATACACTCTTGCACTTTTGCCCTCTCCTTATCACCACTGTGGTACCCCAGGGCTCAGTCTTTGGCCCATTACTGTTCTCCATTTTACTAAATGACCTGCCCTCAGTATGCCCACACACATACATTCACATGTATGCTGATGACACTGTACTGTATGCATCAGGTCCCTCCACCTCTGAAGTGGCCTCTAGACTCCAGGAGGACTTCAGTGCTGTTCTACTTTGGTTTCGCTCGAACCAGCTTTTTCTTAATCCCAATAAAACTGTCTCACTAACCTTTGGCAAGAGGCAAAGACTCTTCTGACTCTCTGCAACCCCCACTTTCCACACCACTGATGAGTCCCCTTTGGAAGATTGCACCTCTTTCAGATACCTCAGGGTCTGGCTCAACCAGCACGTCGACTTTTCTGTTCATATCGACATAATCCACAAGAAACTTCATCTCAAACTGGGCGTGCCATATTGCAACATGGTCTGCAACCCTTTGCCCACCTGCAAAGCAGTTATACAGAAAATGATCCTCCCAGTTCTTGACTATGGTGACGTAGTCTACGGCATATCCCCTAAGTCCACCTTAGCCAGACTAGATCCCCCTCCATTCCTTCTGCCATTATACCCTGGACTGCCCACCCATGACACATCACTGCATCCTTTACAAGTCACTTGACCTGCCTTCACTACAGGAACAGAGACAGGCCCAGTGCCAGGGTTACAGCAAAATTCTAGGCACAGTCCCTTCCCTTCCCTCCTACTTCGAGTCCGCCCTCGCAGTTCAGCCCACCTCTGCACAAGCACTCAGGAACACAGTCTCCCGGCTTCTTTTTGTCCCACGTATGTCCACATCTAAAGGCCAAGCTGCCTTCAACTACCATATATCTAAATTATGGAACTTCTTGCCATTAGAGATTTGGCACTTAGACAACACTCAACGTCTCAGCTATCTCCTCAAGGTGCATTTCTCCTCCACCTGTTCATGCACCTAGCTCCTTCAAGGAGCTTAGTGCCCTCCTTCTAATAAAAAATCCATTTACCACACTATGTGTAGTACCCCGGCACGCAACTAAATGTACAAAGATCTCTGCCCTCAGCAGAGTACTTGATATAAGGTCCTCTGCAGCAGTTCATATCTAGTTGTTAGCTTACTCAGATCTCTGCCCTAAGCAGAGTACTTGGTCTAAGGTCCTCTGTGTCCAGCTCTCGTCAAGCTGCTCACTTCCATCTGTAATCATGATACTCTCAGTATGCACCTGTAATATGTATTTTATGTGCATAATGTATGCAAGGCATTGTAATTTCTTGTAAGAGTTGTACTGCTATTCTCCTGCTTGTTACTCTGATCTTCTATTTATCTTGTAACCATTTTGGGATATTGACTCTGTAGCCTATTGTATTGTAGATGCCATTATTTATTGTATTGTATACAATCCTACCTCCCCAACCCCCTGGACACATCTGAAATCTAGTGGCTCTCCACTCGGTATGCCTTCCTGGTAAAACTCTTAAATAAATAAATAACAAATAAAAATTGTCAAGATGGGATTACTATCTATTTTAGGGGTCCTATTAAACAATACTGTTTGGGTTTTCTTGACATTAAATGTCATCAGATGAGCCTTGAAAAAAATCTTGAAAATAATCAAATGCGGACTGGAGTTCAGTTTGTATATGCTCAACAGACCTCCCCTCAGCATATATCACCATGTCATTGGTGTACAAATGAAATTTAATGTCCATGTCATCGAAACTAAGTGCATTGACATAGACGTTAAAAAGTAGGGGCCTCAAAATGGAGCCCTGGGGCACTCCTGATTTTATATAAACTGGGGAAGAACTATATGGTCCCAGTTCCATGAGTTGCCTTCTGTTCTGTAAATATGACTTGACCCATTTCAGTACAGGGCTCGATAATCCAAGACTGGTAAGCCAGAACAGGAGAATGTGATGGTTCAGCATGTCAAACGCCTTTGACAAATCTATGAAAACAGCACCAATCGTCATTCCCCAGTCCAATCTCATCTGAAGGTTACTCACCACTTTAACCAGGGCAGTTCTGGTGGGATCTAAACCCAGATTGATATGCATTCAATTTGTCCCTTCTTTCCAAATATGCTTTAAATTGAGGTGATACCAGCCTCTCAAAAATCTTGGATATTTGAGGCAATAAAAAGACTGGGTGATAATTACCAATATCTTGTTGCTGACCTGACTTGTGAATGGGAATAACCTTACTGGTTTCCCATTGTGTAGGGAATTCTCCACTGGAGAGGGACAAATTGAAGATAAAAGACAACAGATAGGAAATACAAGGGGTGGCATATCTAAGTACTTTTTATGGTGTTCTATCGAGGCCTTCAGCTTTAGATACGTCACGTTTTAGCAGTTTTGTTCTAAATTCTGCCGCTGAGATGTTCTCAAACTTAAAGTCATTGATCAGCACTGAATTCAACATATCGGCCTCTCTCTCTCTCTGGGTCCACAGAACATTGGGTATTAGATCCTTCCCCAGCAACCCCCACCCCAATGAAGTGTTCATTAAAACCCCAGTGACCTTAGTATCCACTTACCATTAATCTGAAAGCTACCTGAATGCTTTGTTTTATTGGCTTCCATCAATCCAGCGATAATATTCCAAAAAGATCTGGGGTTGCTCTTGATCTTATCATCTAATTTATTTTTAAAGTAACCTTGTTTAGCTTTCATAACAACTTAACTATACCTGTTACTAGCCTTTCCGTAAACTTGCCAGTCACCTTTAGTAGCTGTGTTTTTTGCTCTATGCCAATTTCTATCCCTCTCCCTTTTTAACTTATGCAGATCTGAATTATACCATTTTATCCCTATATCTTTTACCTTTTGTTTCGTTATTGGATCATGCCTATCACAGACCTGCATAAATTCTTGATGAAAAGAGCTCCAGGCATCTGATACATATGGAATTAAATCTAACCTCTCCCAGTCTATTCGTTCCACCTCCAACATAAAGTTTGTATAGTCAAAGTGCCTAAAACTTCTCAAGTGTATGGTATCAGGCCTGTTGCTGTTGTTATGCCCTTTATCACACATTGCAAAAGTAAATTGATGATCCAAAAAGGTGTCAGGTAATATCCCACTAGTGGAGTATAGGTTTGGACAGTTAGTAAAGATAAGACCTAATCCCATTGATTTGTCATTATCTTTATTATTCTTGTATGCTTGTTTGTCAGTTGAATAAGTCTCAAGTTCACTTGTAGGTCTATTAAACTATGAGTAGTACCAGCTTTACTCCAATTAACATTACAATCACATATGAATTTTTATTATCTTGTAAAACAATCTTGTAGTGCATTAAAGACAATTATACCTGTTTTTGGAGGTTTATAGATCCATGCTAGAATTAATGGTTTACTAAATGGTAATTTTTTCAACTGTTCCAGATTCTATGCCCCCCTCATTTAACCCTTAGGCTGCCGACAGAATTAGAACGTATAGGAATTCTGGACTGATACATCAGTTCACGGCAAGCAAGGGTTAAATTATTCAGTTTTTCATTTGAAGCATATTGTGAATTAACATAGAACAAGATTCCACCCCCTCATTTATTTCTATACTTTCTGTATATTTGGTAGTTATCCAATTTAACAAATTAGTCTGGGATCCTTTGATTTAGCCAAGTAGTTGTAATTATTATTATCATCTCAGGATGGTAGATAGTTACCCAATCTTTAATTTGATCAAATTTCTTCCAGACGCTCCATGAGTTAAAGTGGACTACTTCAAAGTGTCTCTGCTGCAGAATTTCTGCATTAATGTGGGTTCCTTTTCAAGGTCCAGGGTTGGGATAAACATCATTACATAATAACATGAATAATATAGCATAGTAGTTAAGTGTGTTTAAAAAGAGATATTTCTTATTAATTCTTTTCCCTGCTAGAAGCATCAGATTTGCAATTTTAAATGTTATAGCAGTATTTTTTAGTAACTGTGGAATTGAGACACCCCATGATCAACATAGATTTGATCATATCCCTAAAGGTGGTCTTGGCCATCAGGCTGAGGTCAGGTAAATTAACTCCCCTGTGGTATCACATGTGACTAAGGCTGAATGTACCCCTGCTCAGTAAATATTCACTTTTTACCTCTGTGTCTAAGTATTTGAATTTACCCTTTCTTTGCAAGCATATTAAACTACAGTATAGCAAATGACTAGCATAAATGCCAACCTCATGTTACCCATTTTTAAAAGAGCCACTACAAAAACTTTTATTTTAAAAAGAAGAGGTGTGCCTGGTATAGAAAATAGTTAGTTTTATATATCCACCCTTTAAATATCAAACCTGTTGTTAGCATGGGGATCCAGCCTGACGGTACAACAATTACAGTAATGAAAAAGGATTACCGAAACTAAAGTAATATGCTGCTGCAGCCGAGCTAATAACACACAGCTAAATACTTGCATTAAACTTGTAGCATGAATGCAGAGCTGTTACAGCAGTCCAATCTAACAATATACGTTTAGCAAATCTATTATTTAATTTCACTAAAACTCAAGTAAAAAAGAGAAAGGTACGGGTAGTAACTTTCCTACAAGATTTCATCTGTACAAACTTCAATGAAATGTTAGAAGATTTAAAACATACATCTCTAAAATAGTTTACTCTACTTCTTAAGCAGAGCATAAATTAAAAATCTCTTGGCTTACCATCAGAAGGATCACCACAATAGCCTAAGTGCCCCCAACACTATTGAAGCCAGACTCCTGATAGCAACCTTTGAAATCAATTTTTTGAGATGGAGTGGTGCTCACTCCACTCATACTCATACTTCTGCTCATGCTTAGTGAGTGGCATGAGCTTTTGAATGGCTTGGCCCTGCCTCCTCCGTGCTCTAACTGGCTGTCAGTTCTCTTGAGCCCCCACATGCCAGTACATGCCAAACTGATAGAACAGTCAGTGAAAGTCCTGTTGCAATATGCTGGAGATGCAGGTTCTATAGGCAGGTAGAGTTGTGCTGTTGGAAATGCTGCTGCTGCTGGAGATGCAACACAGCAGCTAACAGTCTCTCCTCCTCAGTGAGCAGCCCTGCCTCCTCAGTGCTCTAACTGGCTGAGATCATGAGAACAAAAACAGTAATAAATATAGAGTTACCACTAAAATGAAAACAAAACCTGTGAAAATAAAGACTCTGCTTTGTTCTAACTTTAAGAATATTATTGTAGGAATAAAACTGCTGTAACACCCATAGGCATTAATTTGCACAACTTTTGTAGGATGACTCATGTAAGTAACCCATTTTAGTGCATATGCATTTGTTTCTATATAATAATCTTATTTTATGGTAGTAGTGCATAGCCTTGTTCTAAGATAATAAAACCTGTAAATCAGCACTATAACCTAAAACTTCAACTAGTTATCTATTTACTTTACATCATCAAAGAGCAGGGGAACAAATTGTAGATTTATCAGCTTAGGAATAACATATTGTGTTGTCATTCTAAAATATAATGCATCCTTCAGACCTCTAGTGTTCCTCCCTTAGTGGTTCCATGGATATCTACTTGCCTGGGGAGTAAAGCTTTCTCCTTTGTAGCTCCCAGACTGTGTAACAGCCTACCTACCCCCCTCTGCTCTCTAGACTCACACCTAGCATTCAAAATGCACTATAAAACTGCCTTGATGGCCTCTGCCATATACACCTATGCCACCAGGTGAAATATTATGCTCACCTTCTTGATGTGGATTCTTCAATTTTAATTCTGATGTAAATTCATCTGTTTTAATCCTATGGTACTGCATTGAATATTTCTGCTGTTAGAATCCACTTTTTTGTATTTTACTTTTCTGTAATGTCTGCTGTATTTGCACATGCACTTTGTATCTCTTGTCCTACTTTCTGTACCATTTTTTTGTACCTGTGAAATTGTATTTCCAAACTGCATTACCTATGTGCCATCTCTACGGCCCAGGTCATGCCTGAAAATGGTCTCTGGGATCAGTGCACTTACCAAGTAAACAAGTACATAAATCAATAAATAAATAAATAACAGACCAGAAAACCAGGAAGCAAATTGCCCTCAGTTTTCTTAAACGAGTGTGATGAAGGGTGGTTCTTTTACAATAAGAATGAGATAACATCCTCAGTATTCAATAGTTGCAACATCATCCTCTAGGATTTCACAAAATACTCTGGGGACAACTAAAGTTAAGAATCATTATTTACTAAAGCCAAAAAAGGATGCCAAATATCTGCAGTTCCATTCTCTGTCACAGTGGGTGGTGGTGCAAAACTGGTAGAAACTGAATACAATAGACCTCAGGTTACAGAAACAAATGGATCACTCACCCAGCTTTATTGTAGTATCATTATATAGTTATTGAGTCACACAGAAAATTATAAAGGCCCCCCCTGCCCCATGCCACCAACATTTTTGGGGTTAATACCCCTTCCTCCAGGTGGATTGGGTTACAGAAGGCAAAAAAATTTATATTTACAAGTTTTCTCTGTACATCTATAATCAAGGCTTAAATACACATTTTGAACATGCAGATATTCCTTTAAATACTCACAAACACACAAACCTAAATAACTGTGTAACTTGATAGATGATCTAATGCTTTGCACTGTGTTATTTATCTGTGAATATACATGCACTACTTAGTTTTAGGAAACTTTGCCATACTAGTTTTGGTTTTTACAGTTTATTGCTAATTTCGCATATAAGCTCAGTTTTCCATTATATAACAACTAGTTTATATATAAATAATATTTATACTTAGTTTCTCATTTGGTTTTTATGCCCTCTGGTTATAAAGAAAACATGTAAACAGTTATTCTCATGTTACAACAACAAGGTCCTAATTTACTACTGTGCTATATTATTGTGCTCTTTTCTTTACATTTGCTATCTTTACCAAGTAGTTTGCCTTTCTAGCCTTGCTACTCTCCTCCTTTTCAGGAGAGAGCAACCAGTGCTGCTTATTTAGGGGTTTAAATACCCACCAGACCTCTCAGCCTTGCTGCGTGATATCATCACGTTGGATGTCATGATGTTATTCACTGAATTTTAACAAACTGAAAAAATGTGTTAAACCTTACAGTATTTCAGAGCCTTTCCTTTGAATGTAACTGCTGTTATATAGCTACTCCACATTACATGAATTGAAAGCCACTGGAATTGCATCAGAGATGGTCAAAATGTGCAGGGGCTAAGGTTATGTTAATGATCATTCTTGCCTGAACAATCAGCATTCCTCTTTTCATTTTCCCTTAATGACAATGCAGTCAGAGAATGATCATCTCTTTACTGATTGAGTGTATACTGAAATTGTAACATCCTATCAGTCCTGTTATAAAATGTGAAATGTTTTTCAAACTTTTTTTCAGACCACCATAGACACAACCCTGTCAATCTTAGTAACCACTATGTATTCACTCTGTGAGTTTCCTGAGATTTGTTATAACTGTACTCTGTTTCATAGGGGCTTCATGGCCAAAATTGTGTGTCGCGGCAGGGGAGGGGTGGACAAGGAATATCCTTGTCAAAAGCTAAGTTGTTATTTGGTGTAGGCATGAACCCTCCTGATTATGTACCATGTACTGAATATTGGCACCTACAACAAGTACACTTCTAGCACATCTTCTGTGTGCTATCTCCAGGTCATAATTGTATGCCTCTGTGCAATTTTCACATATATTATCTGCGAAACTATTTAAGTTAAAAATGTATCTGTGTGCACTTACTTTAAAAATTGAATTAATGGACATGCTCTGTAAGTGAAGATAAACAAGGTAAGACTTGGGTCCCAGTTTGAGACCCCACATTTGGGATAGATCTCTGTACTCATGTCATTTCAAAGTGGACAATGGATAATATGTTGTGGGCTCAGTGCACATCCTACCTTTTGTTTCAGACAGAGCAGAAGTTGATTTACCTCATAAAAATGGACAGAGAAAGAAATCTAAAAGGAAAATAGAACAGACATGAGTAGGCTATATTATTGGTCATCAGTCCATGTTTTCATTTAATCCAAATTTGTTGTCCATCACTCTAAAAGTATCTTTATAATAGGCCTCTCTGGTAAGTAATGTCTTTTCCCGGTCACCCCCCTCCTGTCCAGTGTCACATTGTTTATCACAAAGTGTCTCAAGCTTGGGATAGTATGGCTTTTATCCCAGAAATGTCTGGCAATTAGTGAGGACCTGTCTGCTGTATGAATGTCACTTTTATGCTCACTCACCCTGACCTTCAGTGTTCCTCTTGTCTTCCACATGTATATCAAACAGTCTGGTATTTCAAGGCATATAAACATCCTTTGCAGTCTGACATGTTATAAAGTCCTCAGTTTTTATTACTGCTCCTGATACAGCATTCACTATTGTTTTTTTGCCTAGGGATATTAGAGAAGTGCATGCATGAACCATAAGGGTAATTATCATTTTTATTTATGTTAGTAAAAATTTCTGCTTTTAATTTTTTTGGTATTTTGTGATCAGTGTATGCCACTCTGTCTCTAAGGTTCCTGGCTCATTTGGATACCACCAATGATGGTGGCTCCTTAAATACCTCTTGACCTTCCCTATTAGCTTTCAGTATCTTCCAATACATACAAACATACAAAGAAGCCAACAGAAGAAGGCCATTTGGTCTATTAAGTCTGCTCATATTGCAGGATCCATAGCTTGAGCTAATGTCCCTGCCTTCCTTCCCCACTCCTCCCATCCTTCCTACCCATGACCCTCCCCCTCCCCCTATGCTTGTCCCAGCCTCTCTTAAAGCTGCCCACTGTCTTCAACAAGATTAAATCTTCTGGAAGTGCATTCCATGTGTCCACCACCCTCTCTGTGAAGAAGTGCTTCCTGACCTCCCTCCTAAACCTCCCACCCTCCAGCTTAATACTGTACCCCCTCGTGTTATGGTTGCCATTCAGCTTAAAGAGACTCTCCTTATCAACCTTATTTATCTCTTTCAAGTACTTGAAGGTCCCAATCATGCCCTCTCTCTCTCTCTCTCTCTATCTCTCCTGTCTTCCAGGGAGTACATTTTCAGTGCCCTCAAACTCTCCTCATATGCCTTACCCTGCCAACAGGATATCATCTTTGTTGCCCTCCTATGGACCTTCTCCAGCAGGTTAATGTCCTTTTTGAGGTGTGGGCACAAATAATGAACTCTATACTCTAGATGCAGCCTTACCAGTGACCTGTACAAGTGCAGTATAACCTCCACACTCCTACTACTGATCCCCTAGATATGCATCCCAGCATCTTGTTTGCCTTAGCTGCTGATTTCTTGCCCTGTGTGGAGTGTTTTACATCACTAGTGATCATCAGTCCCAGGTTCTTCTCCTCCTCTGATGCAGATACTCAGACCCCATCCAGGTAGTACTCTGTCCTAGGATTCTTGGCTCCAGTATGCATAACTTTGCATTTCTTTGCATTGAAGCCGAGCTGCCATATCTTGAACCACCTCCCTAGCTTTTCCAGATCTTCCTGTAGGTCCTGTATCCCTTCAGCTGTGTCCACTCTCCCACAGAGTTTGGTGTCATCCATGAACAGGCACACTTTGCTCTTAATGCCATCTCCAATACCATTGATGAAGGCATTGAACAACACTGGCCTCAGCACCAAGCCCTGCTGGACCCCAATGGTTACTTGTCTGGTGCTAGATAACTCTCCCCCCCACAACAACCCTCTGGGTTCTGTCCTTCAGCCAGTCTTCCATCCATCTGACCATCTTTTCCCCAACCCCAAGATCCACCAACTGCCTGATCAACCTTTTATGGGGCACTGAGTCAAAGGCCTTGCTGAAATTAAGATAGAGGATGTCTACCGCTTGGCCCATATCTACTGTCTTAGTGACACAGTCAAACAATTCAATCAGATTTTTTGACACGATCTCTCCCCCATGAACCAATGCTGCCTTGCATCCTGGAGACCATGCTCCTCTAGATATTTCACCAACCTCTCCTTTAGTATGGTCTTCATGAGCTTGCCACAATGGAGGTCAGATTCACTGGTGTGTAATTCCCTGGGTCATCCTTGGGACTACTTTTGTGGAGCAGCACTACATTTGCGGTTCTCCAGTCCTGCGGTACTATGCCTGTCTCTAGTCAACTATTAAATATGTCTGCCAGTGGCCCTGATAGCTCCTCAACCAGTTCCTTTATTACCCTTGGATGTACTCCATCTGGGCCTGGTGATTTGTCCACATTCAATGCCAGCAGCTCATCCCTCACTCTATCCTCCTCTATCACTACATCTGTGTCCCCCTCCTTCCCTGGTCCTCTTTTCCCTCCTGAAGGCACTGGTCCATCCTTCTCCCTGGTGAATACAGAACAGAAGTATTCATTTAGTATCTCTGCTTTTCCCCCATTATCCCCACCCACTCCATCCCTTTCCTAAGCCTAAAAATCCCATTCTTCTTATCCCTTTTCTCACTTATATAGCCACAGAAAGACTTCTCCCCTTTTTAATTCCTTCAGCTATCTGCAGCTCCTTCTGTGCCTTTACTCACCTGATTTTCTTACTTGCCTCACTAGCCAACCTTAGGTAGTTTTCCCTATCCACCTCTCTCTTGGTCTTCATGAATTTTCTATAGTTCAACCTCTTTTCCCTTACTGCCTGGGCAACTCCAGAATTGAACCAGCTGGGCACTTTGGCCATTGTGTTCTTCCTCCTGAGCCTAAAGCACTCATCTGTGGCAACCAATATTCCTTCCTTAATGATGAACCACCTTTGTTCCACCCCATATCTGCTCTGATGCCCGCCAGATGGCTCCTTAGCACTTTGCCCATTTTCCTGAAGTCCGCCCTCCTCAAATCCAAGAGTTTAGTCTTAGTTGGGATACTTTCCCTGCCCATATCCAACAGGAACCACACAGTGCAATGGTCACTTCCACCCAGTGGCTCCCTAACCATTATTTCTTGCACATGTTCCCCATTTGTAAGCACCAGATCAATAATTGCCTCAGCTCCTGTTGGTTCAGTGAAGTCTTGAGTCATGAACCCACTTTGCAGTCCTTCCAGGATCACCTGACTCCTAGCACATGCCATGGATGATTTGCTCCAGTCCACCTTGGGCAGGTTGAAGTCCCCCACAATTACCACCTCTCCCTTCCCTGCAGCTTTCGATATTTGTGAGCTTATTTCCCTGTCCCTCTCCTCATCCTGATTGGGTGGTCTGTAAACCACCCCCAACTGCACATTTCTCCCTCTGTTGGACCTTAACTGAATCCATAATGCCTCCACCTCCCCTTCCTCTGAATCCTCCCTCATGCAAGTTATTCCCACCCTGATATAAACAGCCACCCCTCCCTCGTTCCCAACTACCTTGTCCCTCCTGTATAGTTTATATACAGGGATCATGAGGTCCCAGTCATGGTGTGATGTTGCCCAAGTCTAGGTTACTGCAGTTATGTCCACCCTCCTGTCTGCTAATAGTGCCTGCAGGTCTTCCATCTTGTTTCCAAGACTCCATGCATTCAGACACACCACCCTCCACCTAGAATCTGACCTTCCTTCTCTTCTCTTCTCTCTATTCTTCTATTCACATTTATCTGCTCTGTGTGAACCCCTCCACATCCCCTTATTATGTGTTCCTCACCCCCTCCACCCTTTGCTAACTATGTTTTGGCCCCTTCCACCTCCTCCCTCCAGACCTCTTCCATCACTGTGGGGGGAGGTTCACTGACCTCCTCATCTTGGAGTCTGTGGGCCTGCATGCCCAGTGCCCCCCTTCAATAGTTTAAATTAAGTGTAGTGGTTATGTATTCCCCCAGTTTGCCCCCGAGTACCCTCAAACCCTCCATACTGAGGTGTAGCCTGTCTGGTGAAAAGAGTGCTTTGTTTGACCAGGTCTCTTCCCAGTCCCTAGTACAGATGAACATCTCCTCCCTGCGCCATTTCCTCGGCCAGTCATTGAAATCCTCTATTCTTCTTTGCCTGGCTGTGCTGGCCCTTGGTACTGGTATCACCTCTGAGAAGGCCAGCAAACTTCCTTCCACCCTGCAGATCTTCCCTAACTCCCTAAACCTACTTTGCACTACCTCCACCTCCTCCACAGCTTGGTCATTGGTTCCCAAATGTATAACTAAATTATGTTTTCTTCCAACCTCCCTTACCATTTCCCTTATTCTTGGACCTACCTTCCCAGCTGTCATCCCTGGCATACAAACCACCCTCCTGCTTGCATTTGGGTTCTGTTTCCTTCCCCAGTGAATATCCCTAATTATGGAGTCCCCTATTAATGCCAACCCTGCATCCATGCTTCCCGTCCTTCCTTTCTTACCTTCGATACTAGCTGTTTCCATACCTAACTGCTCCCTCTGCACACCGGTGAACTTATCTCCATATCCACAGTTTATCCCCTTAACTGTTTTTCCATCTCCTAGTCTGCATCTCCCCTTTTGACTATCTGTATCTGCTTTCAGTTTTCCCTCCCCTCCCCTTTTCCTTTCCTTTTCTCTCCCTCCCTCTCCCCTTCCTCCACTCCGTTTTGTCTGCCTCATCTTCCCTGCCCACCCTGATTAGTTCCCTCCCTTGTACTCCTACTCTGAACCCTTGCTCAATCTAACCTCCTACCTCACCTCCTGCTACCCCCTCCCTCCTTCCAGACAGTGGTGTAAATCTATTCAATAAAGGTACCCATTTAGAATTTCCCACTCCTGATGCTGCACACACACATTCCACCCCCTTCCCTTACCACTTGCCATTCCTCCACCCTGGACTCCCTATTCCTCTGAGGATGAGATACTCCTGTATACTGGGTGATCCTCCCCACTCCCATTCCCTGCCTAATGCCGTCACTCCCCTGGGCATCACTGCTCTGCCTTTCTCTCCACTACTCTTCTCCTTTGACTTCCCACACCATCCTCCCCAGCTCACATCTGAACAGCCTTATTTCAACCCTTGGCAGCTCCAGACTCTTACACACTAGACATCCCCCTTTACTCCACATCACCCCAGAAAGACTGCTGCCCCACAGCTATTCCAGTTTACTGCTCTCATGCTTCCCATACATGTATCTATTCCCCACTTCCTCCAAGCCCAGCTTCTCCTAGCCTCCAGTTATACATAACTATAACATTCAAAAATATATAAATTTCTATCTCACTTTACTATCAAAAGGTAACAACAGGTGCACGTGGGCCATCCAAACATCCAAGGCAGACCACTACCAGGCCACCCTCACCTCCTCATGGTGGTGTGCCCGGAACTTCTGGGACAATATAAAAGAAATAAAAGAGAAATCACACTCCCCCTCCAGCCCAGCTTATGGTCAATGGCTCCACCTTTACTGACCCTACTGACATTGCCAACTGCCTTAACTCCTCCTTTACAGATCTTAGCCCTGTCCTCCCGAGTAACTTTTTCAACCCAACCCCCAACCCACTGCCCTCAGATCCATAGTGTCCCAGGTTCTATCTATGCAAAGTATCAGTCCAGGAAGCCAGACCACTCCTGCTTAAGACACTAAACAGCAACAGTCCTTGCAGCGACTCCCTGGATCCAAAAATACTCTGGCTGTTCCTGGATGATGTCCTGATCCCACTTACTGGCCTACTAAATCAGTCCCTCTGTCTGGGGCAATTTCCCAAAGCATGGAAAACAGCTATAGATGCACCTATTCACAAAGGAAGTGGCAGGTCCACCCCCAGCAACTATCGTCCAATCTCCATCCCCCCAAAGCCTTAGAAAAAGTGGTGGCCACTCAACTCACTGAATATCTAGCAAAATACAACATTCTATGTCCAGAAGAGCATGGCTTCCATGCTGGCTACAGTACAAGTGAGCATTAATGGAGTTCTCCAACTTCCTGCACTCCTCCTTGGACTCTGGTTCCCTAGCTGGAACAGTGTTCATTGACCTCTCTAAGGCCTTTGACACTGTCTCCCACCCCCTCCTACTAAATGCCCTCTACCATACAGGTTTCTCTGCTGGCCCCCCCGCCTGGTGCATGAGTTACCTATCAGCCAACTTCCAGTGTGTCAAGAACAATGGAATACTCTTGGAAACCTGTCACATCTGCTCAGGGGTTCCCCAGGGCTCTATCTTGGGCCCACTACTTGTTTGTTTCTACCTAAACACCCTGCCCAGTGCCTGTTCTGGCAATATTCTCCTGCACGCTGATGACACTGTTATTTATGCCACCCACAGAAATCCCACCTCTCTCCAAGACTCCCTCCAACATTTCTTCAATGATGCAGAGAACTTTAAAAAAAGCAGACTAGTCATCAACCTCAAAAAAACCAAGGCAATGCTCTTTGCCCACCACCAGAATAAAGCCAGCAACAACCCCATCCAAATCTTCCCCAGCACTCATCAACCACTTGAACAAGTTTATTCTTACAAATACCTTGGGATCACCTTTGACTCAGCCATCACCTTTCAAGCCAACATTACAGCCCTCACATCCACCGCTAAAGCTCATCTTGGCATCCTCTACAGTCACAAGGACTGCCTCCTACCTGATGCCCTCAGGCTTGCCATTACATCCTCAGTAATGTCCCTTGTGGATTATGGCCTTCTGGTCTATGGTGCTGCTGACTCCACAGCCCTCAACAAGATTCGACTCACCCTAAACAAGGCTTGCAGACTAGTGACCAGTGCCCCTAGGCTCAATCACACTTGTCAGCTTTATGACATGGCCAAACTCCTTAGCCTCAATGAATGCCTCCGCTACCAAACTCGCCTACTATCTAAGAAGATTCTACTCGGGCTCTCCCCCCTGGGGTTTCTGCCTCCATCCAACTTACACTTTCCAGAGTCACTACCCGAACCACTGACAAGGTCACCCTACTAGTACCCAGACCTAGGACCACCCTGGCACAGAGGTCGTTCAGCTACGGAGCCTCATCCTAGTTCAATTCGCTTCCCTCTGCCATTTCCAACACCACCAAAATTGCCCCCTTCAAAACTGCCCTATAGAACCTATTGTTCAACACCCTGTGCTGCACCTGTCACTAACAGATGCTCTGCTGCTCTCAATACACTATTGATGTAGCCCTCTGGGCCGAACTCACCTTCACCCCACTCCCCTGTGGCCTCCCTTTCCACTGCCAGTACCTGCTGGTACTAAACCTGTCAATTCTGGAATGTTTTTTAATTTCTCTTTGTGTTCATACAATTATGTAAAACTATGTTATTCTATATGATTGTATTCTGTAAGTATGTTGACTCTGTATGTCCTCTCTGTGACGAGGTACTTTTGTAAATGAGCCTCTGGCTCAAAGGTTGTAAATCCGATTATACAATAAATAAAAATAAATAAAACAATGACACTATTCTACCTTCTACTAACACAGATTCTATCACAGAACCAGAACACAATGCAAAAACATCTGTTACTTAGCAACAACAAACAGGTGACAACACACCAAGCTGATGTAGCTTTTTTAAAAAATACAGAAACAAATTGTAATCTTTTAAACCAGCAGAAATTAACAGCCCCAAAAGCACCCTGAACTACAAGAAAGAATACAACACCACACCACAGATAGGCTGCCACAGTAATCAAACAGCTCAAAAAAATTGGAGAAAGAAGAAAAAAAACAGAGACAGCACAAAAAGATATAACGTACTGTAAAGTATTAGGCAATAGATATACTCAGTTGTTTAACAGAGAACATAAAGTACTTACCAAAACAGACAGAATACCACCAGCACCCCTTTCTTTCCACCTTACTCCCACCCCCCATTCCCTCCTCTGTACACCAGCTTACCCTCACTATCCACTTGCCGTTGCTTGGCCTAGGCCCCTGGCAGGGTTCTGTGCATCCTAGAGGGGTCCAGAACCTAGGCAAACACCTTCCTCACCTCCTGCTCCCACCCCATTCTTTCCTGAAAGGGCTGGGTCTTGGCCCCTCTTCTCTCCCAATTCCCTCTCTCTCTTGGTCCTTCTGAAGCCTATTCCCCATCGCTGCCTACTTCCTTCCTGCCGCTCTCTACCTCTGCTGCCTACAACCTGCTTCCCTCCTGTTGTGCGCTACCGCTGCCCTGTGCAGCAGGGTCCACAGCATACTGGAAGGGCCAGGCCCCAGCAGACCCTTCTCTTCCCCCTCTCTTCCTTCCTGACATACTTTAACTCCCATTGCCTACAACCTGCTTCCCTCCTGTTCATGTTTGACCTCCACCTGGTACAGGCAGGGTCCCCTGCATTCTGGAGGGGTTAGGCCCTGGCAGACCTTTTTCCTCCACCCCTTGCCTTCCCCTCCTCCAAATACTCCCCTTTCCACCCCCTGCTCACTGCCTATATGCCCCCACCTCCCCACTCCTTCCTAGCCATAGTTATTGGCTAAACGCTAATCTGTAATGTACTTTTAGTCAACCTTGTACTTTTGTTACACCTTGCAAACTTTGCTCTATCTGTGTCTCTCCTCGCAGTCTTGCACTAGTTCAACCTCCTTGTATTCTGTCCAGCCTTTTTCTAACTACAAAGCTATGTCCCACCAAGTATTTACCAAGATATTTGTGCTATTGTATCTATCTAGTTCAATACTGTTAGCATTGCATCCATCTAGTTCATACCTGTTAGCATTCCTCCTTTTCAGTACTTCTGTATAGTCTGTTCACTTTATTGAATGTAATCAAATTGTATATCTATATTGTGTACCAAATCTCTGTATACTATCCTCATGTTCCCCTACCCCCCAGGTCGCACCGAGAGATAAGTAACTTGTTGCTCAGCATGCTTTCCTGGTGAAACATTTCAATAAATAAATAAAAATGACACTTAGCTCCTCAATATTAGACACCACCAAAGGCACATACAGAAATGGTTTAAACTATAGTATTAAAAATAACCACATCAGAGCCGAAAGATCACACTAAACAAATATGTTGATCCTTCTAACTTCCAAACAGTATCTACAGTACCACACAAATTTTATATCTTATAAATTTCATATCTTCCTGAAGCCTACAGGGTTATCTTTCATGAGTATGTTCTTGATATTCCCAAAACCATCAGTGAAGGTGATGGCAAACACAATGGCCCAGATATTTAAACTGTGCCCGGCTGTGGCGCAAGCTTGGGCGCAGCTCAACTTGGTTGCGCAGGGGTGTGGACTATGTGATATTCAAAGGAGCTGTGCCATGGCTCAGCAACTTTGAATATCGCACCTGGCCACCCCCAGTGTGCATGGCACAGTGGCACTGTGCCAGCGAAAGTGGCCAGAGTGGAGCATGGAGATGTGCTAGCGCAAGTTCCATTGTGCCATGCACAGCACCCACGATATTCAAAAGTTGACATGCAAATGGAGCCATAATTTATTCAAGGCACACATGGGGCCATTTGGATGTCATTATGGCCCCATTTGCAGGCAGGTGTGTCAATCCCGACTTGCACCTGGCACCCTGTCAGGCAGCAGCCATCAGGGACCGACGCCTCCTACAGCCCGATCGTGGGCATCTATAAAAATAAAAAAAAAACATCCAATATCCCTGGTGATCCAGTGGACCGCTTTCTGCCCGATCATGGGCATCTGTATTAATAAACCCCCCGTCCAATATCCCTGGTGGTCCAGTGGACCGCACTCTGCCCGATTGCGGGCATCTGTAAAAAAGAAAATGATCTATTACCCTGGTGGTCTAGGTTACCCTCCCCACCGCCCACTGAGCCCACGGCCCACCCCGGTCAGCCGGTGGTGGCAGCACCACTGCCTGCCGCCTCCACCCGCCGACTGACACCTCGGTGGGCTGCATGCCCATTGGTTCACAGCATAAGTCAATGGCAGTAGCCTTTATTGTACTACTACATTCCAGATATGTGAATGATTCATTCACATATCAGGATGTGTAGTACAGTAGGTTGCACGTCCATTGGCTCATGCTGTGAACCAATGGGCGGCAGCCCTCCCGAGGTGTCAGTCGGCAGGTGGCGGGCAGCAGCGGTGGGTGCTGCTGCCCGCCAGCTGACCGGGAGGGGGCAGTGGGGCTCAGTGGGTGGGTGGGGAGGGGTACCCTAGACCACCAGGGTAATAGGATATTTTTTTACAGATGCCCGTGATTAGGCAGAGTGTGGTCCACTGGACCACCAGGGATATTGGACGGGGGGCTTATTAATACAGGTTCCCGCGATCAGGCAGAGTGCGGTCCACTGGACCACCAGGGAAATTGGACAGGGGGGTTTATTAATACAGATGCCCACAATAGGGCAGAATGCGGTCCACTGGACCACCAGGGATATAGGATGAAGTCTTATTTTACAAATGCCCACGGTCGGGCATGGGGGGACACTGCCGGGTGCAGCTGGAGCTCTGGTGGCCACCCACAGGTGGCAGCTGCTGTGTTGCACCCTGCAATGCGGCAGCTCACCTGTGGGTGGCCATCAGTTATTCCTTTTTTTGGGGCTTAACTTTGTGCTGGTGCAGGAAGGGGTTCCACATGCATGGCTTTGCACATCCTGGGCTGAATATAGGGCTGTGCAGGTTATGCATGGGCACGCCCTCCCACCTGTGCCTGCATACATTACTGATGCACTCCGGCGCATCTGGATTTGTCCCGTGCACTTTTTCCCTTTTGAATATTGTGCCGGGATGCATCAGTGGGTTGCGCATGGCACAACACTGTTGCGCCATGTGCAACCCTTTTGAATATCTGGGCCAATATGTTTATCTGTTGCCTTCTCTTGTTGTCTTGTAGTTCCCTGTACTATCTGTTGTTTCAGGACATTACCCATTCTTTCTAGTTCCTCTCTTACTGAAGTCTACTGCTATTTCCTCAGCAGAAATCTCTCATCCATTTCTGTGACTGTGTTCTCATATTACTCCAGGGTGGAACAGTTCCTCTTAGTCCTCAATATCTGTCCATAAGTGATACTGTTTTTATGTCCTTGAGGGTAGAATGACTTAGGATGCAGAAAGGCATTTCTGTCCATACTCTTTCTGTATATGCTGGTGCACAACATGTTATTTCCTATATAGACTTCAAAATCCAAAAAGTTGATTTCCTTCCCCAAATTAATTACAGAAGAAAAATGTAGAATCCCTGAATTCAAGTATTCATGAAATGCTAGTAACAGGTGTCATTGCTCTTCTAGATGACAAAAATGTCATCAATAAAATGCTTCCACTTCACAAGCTATTTAACAAATGGGTTAGTCAGTTCTGTGTAAATAAAATTTGTTTCAGAGTAATGCATAAACAAATTAGCAGATGAGGGAACCATAGTCGAGCCCATGCATGTCCCATAAACTTGCCAATAAAATCATGTCTCAAATCCAAAAGGATTTTGTCCCAGCACCATTTCTGTCATACCAACTAGGATTTGGTTGGGAAGATTATTTCTTAACCTGTGCATATCAAGTGCCTCAGAAAGATCCCTTAATCCCTTCCCATAGGCGAGAGAGGTGTAGAGGTGTCTTCCATCCCAGGTAACTAGGATGTTGTCAATGTCCTATTGTTCCTCATTAAATTAACAGGTGGATTATGTCCCCTGTATTCTTGATGTATGCCTTTGTCCTGCTCACTAAGGGTCTAAAGTGATAATTCACATAAGTGGATAAGGGTTGCAGCACTGAACCTATGCTTGTTACTATGGGTCTGCCCAGGGGGCTATCAAGGCTGCCATGGATCTTTAGTAAAATGTAAAAAAAAAAAAAGAAGAGCAATTTTGGTGTTTTGTTCACAACGGTCCTATCCTCCACCTCAGTAATCCACCCTATTTGCAGACCATCTTCCAGAAACCCTCTTACCAACTCTCTTGCTTCTCCCACTAGATTCATTTTTGCCTTCCTTTAGTTGTCAGCATTAAGTTGCCTAATGCACTCTTTCTGACAATCATCATAATTCATCACCACTATAGTCCCCCTATCCCCTTATCTGCACTCTTATTCACTATATTTGGGTCATTCTGTAGACTCCTTAGGGCTAAGAATTCCATCACTGTCAGGTTAAATTTGTGCCTTCTATCAAGACTTTCTTAGAGGTTTCTTCTTCTTCTTCTTCTGTGGCATCTCAATTGCTGAAGGTTTGCAACCATGATAGTCCATCTCGCATGGTCCTCAGCCAGTCTTTTTGTGGACAAATAGCTATTCTGTTTTGTACATGATATCACACTCCTCCATCCAAGATCTTCTCCTTTGACTCCTCGTTCACATTCCATCAACCTTCCCTTCCAGCACCTGTAAGCATGACACACCTGCAGATTTCCTCAGCATGTGTCTGGCAAAATGCATATTTTCCTCATAAGATCTCTGACCAGTAACTTTCGAGTTCCAATCATTTCCAATACTTTTTTCACTGGTAACACGATGCATCCACAATATTTTGAGAATGCTACGATAGCACCACAGTTCAAAGGCATGTAGTTTCTTTATGATGGACTGTTCAAATGTCCAAGTTTCACAACCATAACTCAACACAGACCAGATGCAAGTCTTTAGAAATCTGATTTTAGTCTTAAGATGTAGGTTCATCTTCTGTAATGGCGCTTCTTAGATAGCAATAACCTTTTACTTGCTGAACAGCTATACTATTCACTTGAATGTTACAAGTTTTCCTCTCATCTTTGCAAATGACCATAGATTGTTTTTTGTCTACAGTCAGTTCCAAACCATACTCTTTGCCATATTCATATAAAGTCTTCATTAATTCCATAAGACCTTCTTCTGGATCTGCCAGCAACACTGTCACACACAGCAAATGCTATAGAAACATTTTCCATTTATCTTAACACTGTCTTCTATTTTTTTGATGAATTTCATTAAAAACTCACTGTCTATGCTAAATAAAAATCGGTGACATCATACAGCCTTGTCTCACTCCCCTTTTTGAATTTTTTTTTAAACTAAATATGCTTTATTAAGATTATGACATCAAACGAACAATATATCAACAATACATTCAAACCCGAGTCATCCAAGATGGAAGCTGTGTAACTAAGCTGCTGTAGAACCAGCTTCACCCATTTTGACACATCTGATATTTCAGCACCCACAATCTTGAATTAACTCAACGGATTTGAAATCTACAGTTTGTTCTGAACACTTTGATACCTGAATTGTGCTTATCGGACTTTGGATTGGAAAATAATCCTACTTTGAACATTTTGCCTCATTGCATCTGGACGGCCTCTGTGACGAGCCTTAACCACCAGGGTCAAGTTGGCATCCTCCCCACTGCATCTGGCAATGGAGGACTCCAGGGACTTTAACTGTTGCTCCTCAATCTGTAGATCAACAATTGGCTAACATCACTACTTTACTTAACAAGGTCCTCATAGACACAGCAGAGCTTATGGAGACAATGACGAGCACTAAAGCTGATGTGGTGAAACTGACTAACAGAGTAACTGACACAGAATCCAATTTCAAATGTCAAGGGGAGATTCTGCATGACTAGCATTGCCAACTCAGGGGCCATCATAATCAACTACAATATCTGTTGGGTAAAATTGATGACCTGGAGAACCGGGGAAGGAGAAAGAACATACAAATTGTGGGCTTACCGGAGGGGGCTGAAGATCATGCTGTGATATCTTTCCTCCAAAAAGCCCTCCCAATAATGCTTAAACTAAATAACCAACCCCCCTCCGGAGCTGGAGAGGGCCCACAGTTCTCTGGCACCCAGATCGCAACCTGGCAACCGGCCTCATCTGATACTGTGTAAGTTCTCCAGATATCCTGTCAAGGAAACATAGAAACATAGAATTTGTAGGTAGATAAGGACCACTTGGCCCACCTATTCTGCCCATTTTCCTACCTGATGGATAAGCTACAGATTCTAGTTAACCAACAGCTTACTTCCTCCTACCCCCCACTAGAATTGCTTTATGTCTGTCCCATGCATGCTTGAATTCTCCTACTGTTCTTGACTCCACAACCTCCTCAGGAAGGCTGTTCCATCCATCCACAACTCTCTCCATGAAAAAATACTTTCTAACATTACCTCTGAGCCGTTCCCCCTCTGTCTTCAAATTGTGCCCCCTTGTTCTTGCACATCTCTTTTTCTGAAAGATTCTACCCTCTTGGACTTTAATTCCCTTGAGGTACTTGAAAGTTTCTATCATGCCCCACTTCTCCCTCCTTTCCTTGAGGGTATACATATTAAGCTGCTTTAGTTTCTCTTCATATGTCTTCTGGTGTAGACCCTGTACCATTTTGGTTGCCCTCCTCTGAACAGCCTCCACTCTATCTATGTCTTTGAGGAGATGGGTTTACCAGAACTGCACACAGTACTCCAGATGGGGTCTCACCAACTGTCTGTACAGAGAGATAACAGCTTCCTGTGTTCCACTGTTGATGCCTCTCCCTATGCATCCCAGTATACCCCTAGCCCTCCTTACTGCCTTCTCACATTGCTTGCCCACCTTAAGGTCATCTGCTATAATTACACCCAGGTCCCTTTCGATTTTTGTTGTTGTTATTATCTCACCCCCCATTGTGTACTCTTCCCCTGTGGTTTTTATTTCCCAGGTGCATTACCTTGCACTTCTTTGCATTGAATCTGAGCTGCCATCCATTTGACCATTCCTCCAACCTTGCCAAATCCCTTTTCATCTTTTCCACCCCACCCTGTTGCAGATCTTTGTGTTGTCTGCAAAGAGACATACTTTTCCTTCCAGGTGCTCTCCAATGTCACTTATAAAGACATTAAAGAGGACCGGTCCCAGTACTGAACCCTGTGGTACCTTGCTAGTTACCATCCTTTCTTCACTGTGAACTCTGTTTACTATTACCCTTTGCGTCCTGTTGTCCAGCTAATTTTATTTCCAGGATACCACCTTGGGACCCACTCCAAGGCTGACTAACTTGTATATTAATCTTTTGTGTGGGACTGTGTCAAATGACTTGCTAAAATCTAAGTAGGCCATATCCACAGCCCCTCCCTGGTCTACTACTTTGGTCACTCAGTCAAAGAAATCTATTACATTTGTCTGACATGACCTTTCTGCTGTGAATCCATGCTGTCTTGGGTCCTATGCCCTACTGGCCTCTAGGTGCTCAACAGATCTTTCCTTCAGAAGTGATTCCATCATTTTCCCCACCACTGAGGTCAAACTAACCAGTCTGTAGTTTCCTACCTCTGCCCTGCTCCCACTTTTGTGAAGTGAAATCACATCCACCCTCCTCCAGTCATCAGGTACCACCCCATCATCCCATGATTTGTTAAAGAGAGTAGTCAGTGGTGTCACTAGTTCTACCCTTAGTTCTTTTAGAATTCTGGGGTGAATCCCATCAAGCCCCATTGCTTTGTCCACCCTCAGTTTCAAGAGTTCTTTCAAAACCCTTTCTTCTGTGAATGGACTGATATTGACCCCCTATCCAGAATGTTTCTCTTCTTTGGTTTAGGTACCTTCCCCATCTCTTCTGTTGTGAATTCTGAGCAGAAATATTCGTTCAGTATCCCTGCTTTTTCACTGTCTCCCTCTGTCCACATCCCCTCCCCTTTATTAAGTCTCCGTATCCCTCCCTTGGTCTTTCCTTGCTCCCTAATGTACCTAGATCCCCCTTCATAACAGAATTGGCTATCTTTTCCTCGGTTTGGGCCTTTGCAATTCTAACTGACTTCCCTGCCTCCTTCTGCTTTAACTGATAAAGTTCTATATTTCCTTATATTTCCAGAATGCTGTCCTTTTCTCCTTAACCTTCCCTGCCACCTCTTTTGAGAACCATAGTGTTTTTTTCCTTCATTTTGTTTTATTGATTCACTGTGATGGCTGTTTTGATTATTCCCCATTGTTCCTCCACCCCTCCTCCTTGTCCATTTGCTAGTGCTTTTCTGAGGCACTCACTCATTTTCCCAAATCAGCCCTCCTAAAGTCCAATACTCTTGGTTTTGTATGACTTGACTCTACGGCTGTGTTTATTGTGAATCACACTGTTTGATGGTTGCTTGTTCACAGATGGCTACCCACTTCTAAATCCGAGATCCTTTCTCCGTCCCCATTTGAGAGTACCAGGTCTAAGTTTGCTCCCTCCCGAATGGGTTCCAACACTAGCTGTCTGTGGCATGCCCCTTGTAGGGCATCAAGAATGACCCTGCTCCTGGATATGCCTGCAGCAAAGGTGCTCCAGTTAACATCTGGCATATTCAGATCTCCCTAACAACAAGTCAACAAGTATGGAAAGGTTTAGTGCCCTTAAGAAAAACTTCCTTGGAGCAGCCAGGGACCTGAAAAGCTCACAGTGGGAAAGTGTGCCAGTCCAAATTTATCAAAACTACTCCTATGATCTTTCCCATAGAAGACTTGCTTATGGCACAGTAAAATAGGTGCTGTATAAGATGAACATCACACCATCATTAAGATATCTGGCTGAGGTGCAGGTCCTCTACAGAGGTAAACAACTCACCTTTAACATGCCAGATGAGGTAGAACTCTTCATTGCTGACATCTCCAGAGAGCAAGCCCTGCAACACCAACAGCTGGCTATGCCTCATGGGGAGGCCCAGCTACTGATGCATACCACTGCTCAGCATGAAGACCCTCCATTTTAGAAGACAGCTCCAGCAGCTGCTTCCAGTGCTGGACCCAAACAGCAAATGATCCAGTGGGGGAGGCAAAAGAAGAAATCAGCTGCCAAACAAGGGAAGACTCCTCCAACACCACCAGCCAAAGCTCAGCAGAACAGATCAAGGAGCTGGCAATGGAAGGCCCACTTGTTGGAAGGTAGTGGATCCTCCACCTATTCCACCTTGGTGAAGACTTCTAACAGATCTGAGCTGCTTTGGGACCTTCTGCCTGCTGCCTTAAACCTTCCCTGAAAATGCATAATCACTGAAGAGGTACATCTCGCATCACTGGAAGAGCTGGCTGGGGACTGGGCTCCGATATACTGAGACTGGGCCACTGACTTAGGGAGCCCCCAGCCTGACGGTGATGCTGCAGCCCCATTGGAGACTTTCACTGCTGGCTGATAACTGGTATTAACAATGGGGGGGGGCCCTTGAAAGATTCAAAGACAAATTCTTCTGTAATGTAGTTTCTTTTTATTTTGAAAAGTCCCCTACGTTTCATCCACTGGATGGGCTTGTTCATGGGGATATAACTTGTAAATGCTGTTTTCTTAATTTTTTCTCTGTAATAATGTAACTTAATACTGCTGTGAAAATATGTCTGTTGGCAGAAATAACTTCCAAATCTCTTAATCAGTATATTCTATTTGGTGCAGGCAAAAATGTGCTTTAAGGCACTATAAAACTTTTTTAGTCTTTATATTCTTGTTCAATGCAGAAAAATGTATTTGAAATCACTAGGTTATTTTTAATGAGCTTTTAGACCTTGATGTTGAAATTCAAAGGGGCCAAATAGGAGGATGACTGTATAAATTATATGGAAACCTCACAGACAACTTTTAAAATCAGACCACAGTAGGGAAGAAAACAGAGCACTGTATCATTTTGAAGCACAGTCAGCTGTGAAGTAGGATCTTAATCCAAACATGGAATGACATCCATATCCAGTTCCACATCAATGCAAGGATTATCCTCAAACTCCTTGCTAACAGTAGCCACCAATACCCAGAGTCACAACCGAATGTAGGCATGCCATATTCAGGATCAAACCCAAATCCTGAGTCAAGGAAGGAAAGAATAGAAAGGTACACACTCTACAGATGCATCCATTAACTGAAAGATCATCCACATAATCAAGCATTCAATTACGCATAAGTCAGCCAGCAGAGACAGAGAGGTGGACCTCTAAGTAGCAACCAGACTGAACACAAAGATGGTTATTCTCCACAACCGTGGCTAAAGTCCATCTTGTAAACCATTGGCTCAATCAAGGAATGTGGAGTAGGATCCCAGATTGAAACAGAATCCTGCTCTGATGTGAAATAGTAGTTCACCCTGAAAAGTGGTATCAGTGAGAAGCATTAGGCATAACCCTAGGAACCAAAATCTTGATGTTTGGAAACCCAAGGGGCCAAAATAGGAAGATGACTGTGAATTTTTTATACAGCCTCACAGACCGCCCCCTAAAATTGGACCACCATGGAGAAGAGAGCACTGTATCATTCTGGAGCACAGTCAGTGGCAAAGTAGGAGCCTAATTCAAACATGGAATGGCACCAATATCCATTGCCATGTCAATGCAAAACTTATCCTTATTCTATCTCCATACTAACAATCACCACCAATACCCAAAGTCATTGATCTTTAAAGAGGTCAGGGAGAAGATCCTTTAAATTCTTCTCAGCCTGGTTTGCAGAATTGTAAGAATGCCAGACCCTCTGCACTTGAACTTGGAGATGAGCCAGGAAGCCACTTTGAAACAAATCCTGGTGACAATCAGTTTAGTGACTGCTGGATGGTAAGCAGCATGTTTCTAGGCTGGCTCAGTGGCACTGAGGGTTGAGGCATGGCACTGGATGCCACACCTCATGCTGTGCCGGTGACCCGGGTTCAGGAGTGAGTTCAGGCACCGGGAGTCAGCAGGGTTGGGAGAGGATTGCGCCCCTGATGGGCTGCTCTACTCCTGGGGGTGGTCAGGGACTGGCTGGCATGCCAGCAGCTCCTGGTGGAGACTGGGGGTGCTGTAGCATGCTCAGCCAAACGTAATCTATATGCCCTGATGCAGGCAGGGGTTGCTGTGTATGCCTTCCATCGAGGACGTGCACACATATGGGAGGGGGGAGGTATCTTCAGTACAAGGAAAAGCCTGGTCTGAGGGGTAGGCAACAGCAACAGCCCATATGCCCACGGCTGAGTCCATCCTGCCTGGCCTTCCAGGATCCTCCACCCGGGTCCTCTCCCACATCAGAGTCTGTCTAATAAGTGAGCCCAAAGAGGAGGGGTGGCCCCACCCGAAGGGGTTAAGCTGGGGGTGCTGATCATGGACAGAGGAGGAGGAGGGAGAGAGGAGGCACAGGTAGGTGGACTTCAGGCAGCGCAGAAACAGGCAGGATGCCTGACAGAGGCCCCTCAGACCATGACCGGAGGGACAAAAGAGATTGAAGAAGAAAAAAAGCAGCACATTTCTGGAAGACAGTGCCAGGCAGGTCCTAGGTGATTCTCAGCTTAGTTCCCTCCCAGAGTTCACGGAGTTTCTGTAGAATGTGCTGCTTATCAAGATAATTGAGGAATTTTAGTATAAAGGGTCTGGGGGAGATCCAGCTGGTAGCATACGTCGTAGGGAGTAGTGAGCCCTCTCAGTAATGTAAGCAGGGTTGTTCAGTGATGGACCAGCTAATTTAGTCAAAAGCTTTTGGGCAAACAAAATAGGTGTAGAGCCCTCTGCTGATTCTGGGAGACCGAAGATGAGGACATTGTTCCTATAGCTTCTCCCTTCTCGGTCTTCCAGTTTAGACTTTAGTTGGGCTATTTTTTGCTGAAGATTGTGTATTGCAGGCTCAGTTCTGTCTTTCCACTGCTCAAGAGAGTGAACACAGGACTCTGCATTACCAAGACATTGACCTAGGTCCCCCAGATCAGATCTAAGTGATTTTTAGCTCGTTTGTGATGTCTTGCAAAGAATCTTTGAAGGCTGAAATTCAACTAAAAACAATCCTCCATAAGTGGCATAGATGCCAGAGTAGTAGTAGAAGAGCACCTTCCTCTAATCCTTGGGCTTTGGCACATTTTGAATACTTGTCCAGCATGGTAGGCAGCATGCGCTTAGGTGGAGCTTGTCGCATTTCAGCATCCATTGTGGCAATTTCAAGCGAGAAAATTGCTTGCGGATGAAATGCAGAGATTTTTAGTACTCTGAAATGTTCTTGAGAAATAAAATTTGTAGGAATTATCATTGAAAACGGTAATTTAAAACACAGGCAAGCGGGAGCTGAGTCATGCTGCTGCTACTTGGTTTCAGGCATCATGTGACCTTCCATCTTGATCTCTACTGCCTCTTAGCTTCATTTCTTATTATAATTGCATTTTGGTTCCAATATAGCTATGTTACTATCTGGAGTTTGTATCCATCAGCTCCTATGGATATTAGAATGCTGAACAATTTGTGACAATAAACCCTGTCAGAAGCTTTTTCTTAGAGTATGAAAGTAAAATCTTACTTTCTCACCCCAGGCCACATACCAGCAAACATCAAAACATACTGCAGCCTGCTAGGGATATTAAAGAATTCATTAAAAAAGAACAATGTGTTGATAGAAGACAAATTTAACCTGACATTGAAGGCACCTCTGACTTTTGGCAGCACTGAAGACTTTACTTCACCTCTTTACCTTCTTTCTACCTATGACTGCAAGTATGTTTGGGCTAACAGCCCTCTCTATAGTTACTCAGAACATTTCGAGAAATAGGGGCATCTTTATGTACTGCTGAGGCAGATGCCAGTACTATTGCTCACATTTAAAACTACCCTCTTGCAGCATACTGCCTGTTAACTTTGTAAATGCCTATACATATTTAAACTTATCTGAACTCTACTTCTGGCTGTGTTCTTACATTTACTTGTTTTGGTCCTATATATCTGGATGACGGGAAGTGTATCCCCAAGTCAGAATAGCTAGATAATGACGGCATTTGCAAGCAGCTTAATTAATTCCTAAATAAATACTTTACAATGAGGTTATCAAGTTATTACTGAGATATGCCTTTTTTTGCATAAAATAGTTGCTACTGTTTAATGTGTATCAAGAAATGAACCTCTGAGTACACAGTCATAAATTTTTGTATATCTGAATAGCCAGCTCGGGTCTACCAGTTTTGGAAGCTTGCACAGTATCGCTGGAAGAGACATTATAAACAATTTTCTGCACTGTCTGAACATGTATTAAAAACACAACAGTGACTTTAAAAGTTCAAATTTCTGTTGTCCTAATTTACTGTATATGTGGCTAAGGCTTGTATGGACACCATTCTTAAACATTATATGGATTTGTGACAGTGCCACTGCTTTTTTTTTCTGAGAATACCTACTGCAGACAATTATATTTTGCTATTTAATGCATGAAGAGAACTGCATCCATTGTGTCTGTGACCAAACCCAGTTCTACAGTTTTCATTTATTAGCAGCCATTTTGGAAGTCTGCTAATTCTGAAGGGAAAAAAAATTCTATGCACTTTATGATTAACACCTTATACTTGCACTATGAGATGCACTTTTAACCTGTATCGTACTTCCTCAACAATTGAGATTCTTTAATTTTCTAAAACAGAGAACTATCTGAAATCTTGAAAGGATGCTTTTCATATGGATTTTCTTCAAAAAACAGGGTGTTGAATTAAATATTGAGCTTTTGTGAGCCCTAGCAGACTTTTATATTTCTAGACTGTTTCCTTTGAGAGTGCTAACCAATTTATTGCCTTCCTTAAAGATGCTCTGATGTTGTTATAAGGTCTAAAGTTTCAACATATGCTGAGGTACTAGCCTCACTGTCTGGAGTAGAAAGGTAATGTACCCTGTTTTCCTTCTGAATCAATTGGATACATAAACCATCATACCATGCAATAAATAAGCTATAACATGCAATAGGGCATGGATTTTTTGAGAATTAATGCACAGCCTGGGTAAACTGGAAGGCACAAGGTCAACAGCTGAGTGGCTGAGTGCCTTTCAATGTATCAGGGAAATGCATTAATTCTCCAGAAACGCTTGTTAAGGAATGGGTCATTGTGCTTATAAAATGTAAATAAAAGTTTTTTGTTTGTTTGTTGTTTGTTGTTGTTAACGGAAAAAAAAATGTTCATTTCCCTGTAATTAGGCTGTTAGGTAGAATATGTGAGTTTGGAAATGAGGACAAATGCCTTTAAATCATTCAAGGTGTGCATTTAGTTTGAAGAAACCTATGTTCTGGTGTGGGTTACTGTGTTTTAAACATGACATTTTTTTTTAATGAAAAAAGAGGTTTTTGCATTCATTTAGGCTGTTGCTAGATAGATCAGGGTAGGTTGGTTATTAACTGTGCTGTTTCTAGTAAATTAACCCATGGTCAGGTAATGTGTTTCAACCAATGATGTTTTTAAATGTGGCCACTTTCTTAAACTACATTAAAAAAAAAATACCAGCAATAGAATCATTGAGGCACATGTGTAAGTGAGCTTTGAAAGTCCAATCAGGAAGCAAACTTTTCAAAACAAGTTGGTAGTTTGTACTAATTAATGTTACGTGATATGAAAACATAGAAAGTGATGGCAGAAGGGGACTGCAAGGTCCATCTAGTCTGCCTAAGAACCTACCTGGTGCAATTCCCCCTCCCCTCCTTTGCCTTTCCATTTGCTACCTTTATGTCTATCCCATGTGTTCTTGAACTTGCTTACTGTTTTGGCCCCAACTACTTCCTTGGGAATGCTAGTCCATGGGTCCACCACCCTCTCTGTAAAGAAGAACTTCCTTGTATTACTTCTGAACCTCCATCTCATCAGACTCATGTCACACCCTCTCAGTCTCCTACTCTCTTTCAATTGGAAAAGCTCCTGAACATTAATCTTATTTTTACCTCTCATACATTTAAGTCTCAATCATGTAGCCCCTCTCCCTCCTCTGTTCCAGGGAGTACATGTTGAATTCCCTCAGCCTATCCTGGTATGCCATATGGTGCAGTTCCTGAATCCTTTTCATGGCCCTCCTCTGCACCATCTCAATTCTGTCTATATCCGTTTTGAGGTGTGGTCTCCAGTACTGCACAAACTACTCCGAGTGGTAACAACACCTCCCTCCTGTGGCTTGTGATTCCTCTCCTGATGCAGCCCAGTATATCAAAAGTATGAGAGCCTTTGTCATTCCTACATTGTGGTATTGCAGAGTTAATGTGTCATGTCACTGGCTGTGTAAATCATACAATAAAAATCACATTAAACTGTTCCTATAACTGGCTGTTCTAGCATTTTGCAGCTAGTTGTTTAAAAGCTGCATTCTTTATTGCAATTAATTATTAAACATTTTATTGTGGCTTGTTAGCAGTTTGTATTTGGCTAAAGCTTATTTAGCAATGCATTTCAAAAATGCTGCAGATGAGTTTCAAGTTGCACAGCACTGTCAACTCTTATCTGAAATTACTGTACAGTACTGTGAGTGCATGTCTTCCGTTATCCTGTTGGCATAAAAAAGCATTACAGTAGAAGTACATCAATGCCACAGGAGGTAAATACTGAACTCTACAGTAAATTATGTAATTTATGATGTTTTGAGACAATATTTCTTTTAGCAGTCCACCTTGACAGACGACCGCCGATGCTCCCATCCGTCCACCAGCACCAGATCGCTCCAAGCCATGGATAAAATATTTCTCTCATCATGCAGTAAACACAATTCCTGATAGTGTGGATACTAATAAACAATTTTAAAGCAAATTTTATTTTAAAAGCGGAACTCTAATGTGCTGCAATCTGTGTTTGAAAGTTGAAGCCGTGGCTCTGGTCATGGGCATTGGCAGTGAAGCTAATGCGCATGCCTACTGTAGAGCCACGGCTTCAACATTCAAGCATGGATTGCAACACATTAGAGTTCCTCTTTTAAGATGAAACTCACTTTAAATTCTTTAGTAGTGTCCACATTATCAGGAATTGTGCTTACTGTATAATCAGACAAAATGTTTACTCATGGCTCAGTGCGGTCTACAGTAGTGCCGGTGGATGGACGGGAGCATCGTCAGTCATCTACTGTATCAAGACAGACTGTTAAAAAATGAATATTAGCTCAAAACATCAAAAATGAGGTAAACTATTTACATCCTGTGGCACTGATGTGTTTACACAGAATCACTTTTCTACTGTAGTGTACAGTACAATATTGTGCAGTGTACTGTACAGTTCAGCACTGGAGTGCATATGCAATAGCTAAACATTGGGAGAAGAGCTGCATGTGCACTTCATGTGAGCTGCATGAGAGCTGGAAACCACCTGACAGTTAAAACTGTCAGGACTGCAACTGCATTTACAGCACACAAAAAAAAAACAACTATAAAAGCAGTGAACTGAACGAGCACTTTAATGTGACTTGTACTGTAGTTCATAGCATTTACAGAAATGTAGATGTGACTTTCTAGTCTATTTTCAGGCACAACCTTGTCAATGAACAGCTAACACCAACAAATAGGTAGACAATAGTATAACTAGTGGTATTCCACAAGTGTCTGTTTTAGGATTAATACTCTAATGATTTTACACATGACATGGATGAGGGGTTATAGGGATGGTTCCAGAAATGTTTTGATGTCTCCAAACCTGGATTCAGAATGGCTGTGGCAACTAATGCTAATACCCTTTAAAATGACATGGATCAAATAGTGAGCTGGGCTAATAAGTGGGGCATGCTACTTAACTTTGATAAATCCAAGATAATTCATACAGTGGTGCTGGCCAAGACACACTGCAAAACTGCAACACACTGCAATGGAATTATTGCAGTAAACAAGGCAATTTTGATGGCAGTTAATTCCCTTTGTCATGTAGTTTCAAAGGATATTGTGTTGCATCCTGGTTGGCACCAGTGTATGTGTAAGAAAAAATCTAAATCATAAATACTACATCAAAAACAAAGTATCAGCTGAATCATCTGATGAGGGAGAGTTGGGGATAACTATTTTTGACAATGTTTTAACTACAAAACACTGTGCTGCATTAATTCTAAGGCCAGGCACCTATTTATATGCATCAGGAGCCATATTGTATCTAGGATTAAAATGTAATCATGCCCTTATACTGAAGCCTAGTTAAGCTACAGATGGACTATGCATTCCCATTCTGGTCATCAAATCTCAAAAAATAATTGTAGAGTAATTAAAAGTATACAAAGAAGGGCTATTAAAAACTAATAAGGGGATTATAACATAGTTCTTATTAAGAGAAATTAGAGAACCTGGGGTTAATGACACTGGAAATGAGGTGTAGATGAGACTTACTGCTATTACTATATGACATCCTCCAAGATGACACACTGATGAAATCAATGGGATCAAATTAAGAAAACTTCAGAGAGTGATCAGAGGTCATCCTAAACAACCTAGCCAAGAGAAAGCAAATACTACTGATAGTTCTAGATTCTATACACAGAGAGTGGCAAATCTCTGAAATAAACTACCATCTTCAGTAGTGGTCTCTCTAAATAAAGAAAATATTTAAGAAAGGGCTAGATGACGTATTCTTAAATACATGCTTCACAATAGTAAATCACTGAGTAGTAGGCAGTCTTTATTGACTACATGGTCTACTTCTACCTATAGAACCACAGAAACCCATAACAAGTACATACTGTATATGTCACATAAAACATAGAAACATAGATGTTGACTGCAGATAAGGACCTCAAGGCCCATCCAGTCTGCTCATTTTTTCTACCATATGAATGTGCCATAGGCCTTTACTCTGTCAATGGCCTATCTATTCATACTCATCTGTATTGCTCCCTTATGCCTACCCCATGCTTGTTTGAAGCCCTGCACTGTATTCATATCTGCCACTTTCTGAGGTAGGCCATTCCATGCATCCATCACCCTTTCTGTGAAAAATAACTTTGTCACCTTACCCATTAATCGGCCTCCCTCTAATCTCATGCTGTGTCCTCTTGTCCTGCTATTTTTCTTATATTGAAACATGTTAGACTCTTTCACCTTGTTAATGCCCTTAAGATGTTTGAATGTTTCAATCATATTACGTCTCTCCCTCCTTTGCTTTAGGATATACATATTGAGCTCCATTAATCTGTCCTCATATGTTTTCTGATGCAGTCCCTGTACCATTTTGGTTGCCCTTCTCTGGACTGCCTCCATTTTGTTAATGTCCTTGTGCAGGTGCGGCCTCCAGTACTACATGCAGTACTCCAGAGAGGGCCTAACCAGTGTCTTGTAAAGAGGGATTATTACCTCCTTCTCATGACTTGTGATACCCTTACTAATATACCCCAACATCTCTCTAGTCTTACCTATTGCTTTAGTGGTCTTCTTGGATGATTTCAGGTCATCTGTGATGAGGATGCCCAAGTCTCTTTCTTCCCTTGTGATTGCCAGCAACTCCCCTCCCAATATAAAGGTGGTTTCAGGGTTTTGCTTCCCTTTGTGTATGATCTTGCACTTCTTTCTGTTAAACCCCAGCTGCCACTGTTCCAACCATTTTGCCAGTTTATCCAGATCTCTTCATATTCTGCCCACCCCATCTGGATCATCTACTCTGTTGCAGATCTTGGTGTCATCTGCAGACAGGAAAACCTTACTCTCCAGTCCATCTGCAATGTCACTGATGAAGATATTGAAGAGGACTGGCCCCAGGACTGATCCCTAAGGTACCCGACTTGTGACTTGCACCTCTTCTGACTGTATACCATTTACCACCACTCTCTATTTTCTGCCCACCAACCAGTTTGCCACCCAGTTGACCAACTTCTGACCCACCTCAAGGCTACATTTGTATTCAATAAATGTAGTCTTAAATTAGTAAAACTGAGGGAATTCAAGATGGCTTCCAAGCAGGAGTCACTTTAACCCAGAGCTTTACATAGATCTCGAAGAAACTTTTAAAGAACTCTCTTTTTTGGCAGAGAAAAAGGGTTGCTAAATCTAACATTAAACAAAAAAAAAAGGAAAACATACATCCTCTTCAGCTGATAGCAGCTCACCTGTTAAGAAGGAACCTATAGATTAATTTTTCAGCATGGATGAGGCAGTCCAGGGAAATGATATGAACCCTACTATGGCAGCTGCAATAGCCTGCATGGACATGCCAACAAAGGTGTGTCAGGAGTAACTGGCCATGAGACTGAGAAACAGATTATTTGACAGTCCCTTACCCCACAGAGCTACCATGGAATGAACAAAGATATGAAAAAATAAATGCAACATTTTCAGATACAAAAGATTCAAATGAAAAGCTTCAATGAATTTATTACCACAGTGGACTATTTATTTGACTTTCTAAAGAGTTTTGAAAACAAATTTGACATTTAAATAACTTGTGCAGAGTAACAGGAGTGAGAGAATAAAAGAATCCAATCTGAGGTTAAAACCATTCCAGAAGATCAAAGCAACTTTAAAAAAGAGGAAAAATATCTACAAAGGACTGTTACACCAACAAAAAATAAAGGACAACACATATAGTCTTATAGCATCACAAAGACATGTGAAACAGTTGGAGAATTCAAATTGACTTAGCAATTTGATTGTTGGATCACTACCTGAATTTGATAATCAATTCAAGAACTTGAGAGGAATGATAATGGATATTTTTATGCAATGCTTACAACTCCCACAGAATAATTTACCCTTCATTTTATATGCATTGTGACTGATTAATTAACATGGTTAACTCTTGTGTTGAAAGATATTTGTATCTAAGTGATGAATTAGTCTTCAAACTCATTAATGCTACAAATTCTGAAGGTCTAATAATATTATTGAAATACCTATGTTCATCACATTTGTGGTAACTCGATGGGAGGGGGGAGAGCTGACATTTCACTTTTTACACAAGTGGTAGTGCCTGGTCTTAGTAGAGATTTCCCACTCTAAATGGTTGGAATGTCAATAACCTGACCCAAACCTTCACTTTATCAGGTTTTATACCATTTGATATTTGCTTAATGACATGGTACCTTTGTTTCATATGAACAATCCTTCTTATATCAAGACTTTAGAATACAGTATTAGTCTTCATCTTTTTCTGGTATTTAAAATTTCAACTTGGAATATTGTAATTCAATTACGATATGTTTTACTGCCAAATAGATTTTGAGAGGAGTTATGTTAAATAGTTATTTTTTTCTGAATATTTAAATCCAATTTTACATTTATGTATGTCTGTAACCTGAAGATGTTGTTCAGATATTATTCCAGGTTTTGTCCACCATAATTGTAATCATTTTGTAAAGGGGACCTTGTATGTATGTGTATGCTATGATTTTTCTAAAATAATTTTGATGATTGCATTCTATTTTTTTGTGTGCATTTTGTTGCTTTATGCTTCAATACATGTAAATCTTGAACTTAAAAACTTAAACTTGATTAGCTGGAAAACCTAGTTACAAAGAAAAGTTATTAACCTGTGACTATCCAGATGAGCTCAGCTACATCATCTACTGCTTCTTTTCAAAGAGATGTTTTCCCTATTCAGTGACTTACTGTGATTATGACATTTGCTTTCAGTACTGATAAGGCAATAGTTATAAACTCAATGAAATCCAGAGGTGCTTTAATATTCCAAGGTAACAAGATACATATGTTCCTGGATTAATCACCAGCTACACAAGTGAAAAGAAAACAATTATTCTGCTTACAGAAAAAGGAGCCTATCTTTCTAGGTGCAACATTCTCATTGCCTTACCTTTCAAAGTGCCTCATTACTTTTAAATCCAACTATTACATATCTCTTAATCCTGAACAAGTAAAAATCTTATTTTGAAGAACTAGAAAGAGTGGGAAAACAGAAATGGATTGAAGAAGACCAAAAAATGAATGAGGATGCTGATTCACAAGGTGTACCTCTATTAGAGCAATCAGTATTGTGCTCAGATTGGTAGACTTTGCATGAATATTGTGCACAAGATATACATATAACTATATCTATGTATGTATAAAAACTGAAGTAAAAGGTGACATAAAAGTGATATACAACAATGTTCTTTGAAAATAGAATTGTCGTTGTGTTTTTTTTGTTTTGTTTCCCTAGGGCTGTGCTACTTGGGAGGCAGGGTTGAACTCCCTAATCTGTTAAAAAGCCATTTTTCTTCAGTGCCTTTTATATTCTGAAATTGTTGTCACTGCTGGAATTATTTTTTAATTTTAGATATAGAAATGACTAATAGAATGGATGCTCCCTTGCTCAGCTGGTGGGCAAAACTAAATACTACAAGTATACTAGAATTACTTCATATTTGGATCAAAATTGTTACTGTGAATGCAATTTGTCTTTTTCTTTCCTAATCAAATTGATTATGATTTGCAGATTGCCTGACAGATTTTAAATGTAATTACATTATAACTATTCATCTTTTATGTAACTGTAAAAAAATTATAACTACAGTAAAGAGTTAAAACATGCTTTCTGAAAGTGTACCAAAATTCACACTAACAATTAACATGTTTCACTTGTTGGGGAAGAGAGTTTTAAAATCAGGAAACAAAAGAAGCAAAGGGTTTTTGGACTGTCTTTCTAAGTACACTAGACTCAGTAAGTAAAAATAATTCATTTGGTCTTAAGTTATGAGTACCAAAATCAAGAGGCATGCATTCAAATAAAGAATTCGGGATTTATGTTTTCTGTAACTTGTTGATGAAACACACTACGGCAAAGGACATTTCAGCAACTGGTGTAACCACCACCCATCAAAATATAAAAAACAGTGATGGGTCCTTTGGGTACCTGGTAGGTCAAAGTAACATAATGTTTGTTATTATTAATGATGTTCCGTCTAGAGAGCTAGTCACAGAAAGAACCAGAGTGGCCCAGCGAACCATAATCTAAAGCTGGCAGTAAAGTTCTTTTTGCAATTTCAGGACATGTTTCCAGTGTCAGCTCTTTTCAAATTATATAAGCCATCCCCAGTTTAGAATTTAAGTATTATACTGCAGCTATAATATGAGATGAGAAGTCAAGAAATGGGTCTAATAAGATATCCAAACATTTCTGCCTTTTCAAGTAAAGAAGCATTACAATTTGTCATTATGCTGAAATTATCTATTTTTTTGTTCATGTTTGGAGACAAATTACATGATGTTTATATTCTGGTTATTCAATGCAAGTATAATATCAATTAATCAGTTATACATCCTCCCATTGTCACTGTTTAAGCATATGCTCAGGTCATTTATACTGTATGCTTTAAACAGACAACAATTATCAAGTTCTCAGCATGTAGTAGAGAATTATAGCCATTTTGCAAATCATTATTCTACAGTGAGAACAGCATTGACCCAAGTAAGAAACATGTGTAACTTCTTCACCTATAATAGCAATTTCAGAGACCTTTCCAGTGACTACCCTTTTTAATAAATCGTGGGAGGATGGTGTGGTACTTGAGGACTGGAGGAGGGCAGATGTGATTCCCCTTCACAAAAGAGGGAGCAACACAGAGGCAGGAGACTACAGACCTGTCAGTTTGACCTCAGTGGTAGGGAAAATGATGGAATCACTGCTGAAGGAAAGAATTGTTGAGTACCTAGAAGCCAGTGGGGCACAGGACACAAGGCAGCATGGATTCAAAGCAGGAAGGTCATATCAGACAAATCTAATTGAATTCTTTGACTGATTGACCAAAGTAGTAGACCAGGGAGGGGCTGTAGACACGGCCTACCTAGACTTTAGCAAGGCATTTGACACAGTCCCACACAAAAGATTAATAAACAAATTAGCTAGCCTGGGAGTGGGTCCCAGGGTGGTAGCCTGGGTAAAACACTGGCTGGACAACAGGACACAGCAGGTAATAGTAAATGGAGTCAACAGTGAAGAAAGGAGGGTTACTATTGGGGTACTGCAGGGTTCAGTACTGTGCCAGTTCATTTAATGTTTTCAGTGACATTACAGATGGACTAGAAGGAAAGTATGTCTCTTTGCTGATGACACAAAGATCTGCAACAGGGTTGATATGCAAGGTGGTGGAAAGGATGAAAAGGACTTGGCAAGGTTGGAGGAATGGTCAAATGTATGGCAGCTTAGATTCAATGCAAGGAAGTGTAAAGTAATGCACCTGGGAAACAAAAACCCAGGGGAAGAGTACACAACAGGGGGGTGAGATACTGACAACAGCAAAAATGGAAAGGGACCTGGGACTAGTCATATCAGATGACCTAAAGGTGGGCTAGCAATGGGAGAAGGCAGTAAGGAGGGCTGGGGGGATACTGGGATGCATAGGGAGAGGCATCACCAGTAGAAAACAGGAAGTTGTTGGCCCTCTGTACAGACAGTTGGTAAGACCACATCTGGAGTACTGTGTACAGTTCTGAAGACCCCATCTCCACAAAGACATAGACAGGGTGGAGGCTGTCCAGAGGAGGGCAACTAAAATGGTGTAGGGTCTGCACCAGAAGACATATGAAGAAAGACTAAAGGAGTTTAAGATGTATAGCCTCGAGGAAAGGAGGGAGAGGGGGGACATGATAGAAACTTTCAAATACCTCAAGGGAATCAACAAATTCCAAGAGGGTAGCATCTTTCAGAAAAAGAGATATGCAAGAACAAGAGGGCACAATTTGAAAATAGAGGAGAGATGCCTCAGAGGTAATGTGAAGAAGTATTTCTTCACAGAGAGGGTTGTAGATGCATGGAACAGCCTTCCAGAGGAGTTTGTAGAGTCAAAAACAGTGGAAGAATTCAAGAATGCATTGGACAGACATAAGGAGTTCTAGTGGGGGGTAGGAGGAAGTAGGCTATAGGTTAACTAGGATCTGCAGCTTATCCATTAGGTAGGGAAATGGGCAGACTAGGTGGGCCATGCAGTCCTTATCTGCCATCAAATTCTATGATTCTGTTTCTCATAAGTTTATTTGTTGCTTATGATCTACAAATGATTTACAAACTATTTCAGTGTTACTTTAGATATATATATCAAGCAGCCTTTTTTTTGTAGAAATTTGTAGTCATTAAGATAAAATGCCTTGGTCGGGTCCACAAGCATATTCCCACTGTACATGCCATTGTGCTACTGTACATTACAAAACTGCCATCATATGAGACCCTGAACAAGGAAGTTATTCCATGCTGCTGCCAAAACTCAAGTTGCTAAAGTGATAATTGATCAGAGGTGGGGAATATTATTGGAAAACCTTTCTGCATTTTCGCATAAAATATGCAATTTAAGGAGTTTTGTCTCACTACTAATTAGAGTAGCAAAATTTCTCAAATGTTTTGGAAAATTCTTGCAAAAAAATATAATTTTGTGTGATTATCACACTCTAGAATTTTGCCACCAAAAATGAAGTTCTGCATATAATGGATCTGTATTTGAAGGTATCACCCGCACTGATCCCTAATGACCACAGGGGTGTTAGGGTGAGAGGTTCAGTACTATGCAAAAACTCCATTTGATACAGAATTGTCTTCAGATGTAAAATTCTGAAGACTGTTGCACATACAAAATAATGCTCTACCATTTCCAGGATTTTTTCGGTATGTTGAGGAAATTTCTGCAGCTTTAATTAGCAGTGGAAAAATGTAAATAGTTATACATTTTATTGAGAAGGTGAAGACTGTTTCTCCACATTTCATTTTTCCTTGCCTATTCAATATGTTAAAAATCTATGGAAATTCCTCAAAGTTGTGTTCCACAATTCAGAAATAAAGTGCACAAATGTCATATAGCTTTGATTTTAAAGGCAAAAAGGTTTACTGGGCATTATGGACAAATTTTTCTGATTCCTAACTCTGACGTGCTAGATGCAGTTTTCCTTTCCTTTCATTGTCTTGTTTAAAAAAATAATCACTTTAATAACTCAGCACAGTTGACTCTAGTTCCTTAATAACATAAAGGCAGAGCAGTTTGCACATTGGCCCTCACTCTTTCAGTCAAAGACACTTAATTGACTCATTATCAATCTAAACAAGCAACCTGTACTAATTTGTTCAAGAAGCATATCTTTACTTGAAATGGGCTAGAAACTTAATTTTTTAACTGAACACTTGTTTTCAGAGCATCCTTGCAGACCTAGGCTTCGGACATCATTTATATTGCAGTAGCCTTACTTATTATTGAATTATTTATAAGTTTTGCCAAGGTACGGTACACCATGCAGATGCTTACTGGAGGGGTTACATGGACTTGTTTTACTGACAGGGAAATAATAGACAGAACAGTGGGTGAAATATCCTACTCTTACTATAAGTGTTGTGGGATCATTATCATAAAATTTTATTTTTCTACACTCCCTAGGAATAAAGTCAGAGTACATTAAAAAATGTTCACAGAAAAATACAAACAGAATCACATCAGTTATATACAAAATATTTAACATTTATGTGAACAGTTGTCAGATATGGGCAGAAAAGACCTTGGTTTACCATTTCACCCAACGAATGCCATCTCAAGTGGGCAGCACCCCCTATCCCTTCCCCTTGCTGCTCTATAATATTAGTATTGGATAACAGCCCAGTGATTGGTGTAAAACTAGATGCACACTCTTCCAAACCCAGAGGAGGGCATGCACCCTACTGAGCCACAGACATATGAATCCCACTATGACATTTGATGAGGTTTTACCAGTTGATGTACTATTCATGAACTTTTCAAAGGCATTTGATGTAGTACCACATAACAAACTGATTGATAAAACGATTGAAGTGAAATTTGGTGCAAATATTACTAAGTGGATTAGATCTTGGTTGGAATATAAAAAACAAAGAGTTTCCATAACAGGACACCTATCTGATTGGGGGAATGTGACAAGTGGTGCACCGCAGGGATCTGTCCTGGGGCCAACATTATTTGAAGTATATATTAGTTCTATGCAGCCTACATATAATGCATGGATTTGTAAATTCACAGATAATGCAAAGTTGGGTGAAGTAGCAAATAATGGACAAGCAAAAAAAAAAAAAACAATTCCAGAACGAGATATGGAATTTAGAAACATGGGCAAGGAAGAATGAATTGATATTTAACTTAAATAAGTGTAAGGGACTACATTTGGGAGAAAGAAATATGAGAGTATCTTATGTATTGGAATGAAAAGATATAAAGGAGACAGGTTCTGAAAAAGATCAGGGAATAGTTATAAACAGTAAATTAACCCCTGAAAATCAGTGTAGGGAGGCAGTGCAAAAAGGTATGAATATGCTGGGGTGCATACTAAGGAACATCAGGAGCAGGGATAAGCAGGTGGTGGTCCCTCTGTACAGGGCATTAGTGAGACTACACCTGGAATATTGTGCTCAGTTTTGGTCCCCTCATACCAAGAGTAGCACTGTAATCCTTGAAAAAATTCAAAGGAAGGCAACGAGATGCATTAACAATATGTCAAATAAAGCATATGATGAGACACTAAGGGAACTGATCATGTACTATCTCGAAAACATAAGATTACGAGGTGAGCTCTGCTTAGTATATAGAGCTATACATAATGAAGATCTATGGGAATGTGTGAGACTAGAACATTTATTTTATTTATTTATTTAATTAGCTTTTGTTGACCGGGTAAGTGCACTAGACAAATCCTGCCTATTTTTAGGCACGACCCGAGGGGAAGGGGATACAGATGAATGGCAACTGACCTTGAACCAGATTAAGCTGTTGGTGGTATTTTTAGTGAATGAGGGAAATTTGGCCAAGACACCGGGGAAATTCCCTTACTCTTTTCGATAAGTGCTATGGGATCTTTAACATCCACCTGAACTACCACCAATCCAGGCAGATGGGACCTCGGTTTAACATCTCATCTGAAAGACGGCACCTCAGAAATGCAGCACCCCTCTCATGCTGCATTACAGTGTCAGTACTGGGATATTAACCCAAGTGCCAGATGTGGGAACTGAACCCACAGCCCTCTGATCTCCCGGCCTCAGAGGCGAGTGTGCTACCTACTGAGCCACTGACACTGCTTTAGAACATAAGGAAGTTGTGATGGAGTTTAGGGCTCACAGATATAAAATAAAAGGTGAAAACTATTGGACAAACAGAAGAGGTAAAGGGTTTTATCAGAGAGAGGTCAACCTATGGAATAGTCTGCTGACAAAAACAGTGGAAAGAAAATTATTAAAGTATCTTTAAGGTAGCTCTTGATGGACATATGGGAAATACAAGGATGGTGTATAAGGTTTGAACTAAGTTGAGTCTCCAAGGCCAATGGCTACTTGACTTATACACTCCTATGTTCCTATATTATGGGCTTCTTAGAGTGGAGTGTTAGAACTGGGGCTTTGGTTACATTTTTTAATATTGTGAACTGTATTTTTTTTAAATAAATGTAGTTTCAGCATTAATTTCAACAAACACCTACTTTTAAGTTTCATTAAAGGGCTATAAGGCTATTTAAATAACTGAAAAAGTGTCCTTTAAGTAATTATCTAGTACAGTGAATGCTATAAATGATATAGCCACTTGCAGAAAACTTCCACATCCCAATTTACTTCTGCATCATGTTAGTCTGTTTTAGTGTGATTTTGTAGAAGGAGATATACAGGAGTACAAGTAAAGGTGTTTAACAGCTTAGCAAGCATGATCTTAATATTACGAATGACAATGCTTATATATACTTCACTTAGCTACTCAGTTCCTGACCTGCATGAGCAGCATAAGGACCAACTAAGCTGGGGAGAGAGATAGCATACTAGTTCAGGTTAAAAGGATGCTGTCAACCCTTTTTGCATCATATTATTTCTGTTTGAAAACCCACATTCTATGAATGCTTACCTTCTCTAAAATTCATAGATGTCTTTGGTGGTTTTATCTACTTGCTTTCTTTTAATTTTTTCTTTTATATTTCTTACTTCTGCTCCTGCAACTCATCCTGCCTTACCTCCAGCCACCATCCTCTCTCCAGTCCACCCACAGGCTCACTCACATCTGTCTGGCATGCTATATGCCTGTGGAGGGGTCCCCACTCCCTCTTGCTGTGCCGGGATCCACTACCAGAGTATGATTCCACAACAGGCTTCCTGGATGTAGAGGCATGGCCATCCAGCTGCCCTGCTGACTGCCATTTTTCCTCCAGTTTGGCACACCCCTTGAAGTGTGGACGTGCAATGACATCCAGGCACATCATACCGACATCCGCTGCACTTCACCCCAATTGCACCACTCCTGCAGTGCCCCCTATTTCCATCGGGGGCCACCCCAGAGTGATGGAAGTTCTGAACCTTCCCCAGTAAAAGGAGAGCAGTCCATTGGATGCTCAATCCTTTCCCTCCCCAGCCAATCCCTGATGGCCCGGATGAATTCCCAAACCCGGATTGTCAGCATGGCATGAGGTGTGGCGTCCAGTGCCTCAACATTCAGCACCACCGTACTGACCTGCTTTCTTTCTTTATAGAACTGAAGTGCATGGGAATGGTGCAACTATACCCAGCTTTGCTTTGCTTCAAATTCTTGATCTTCTCTTATTGCATACATCCTGAACATTAGGAACATCCCCAAACAGTGCAGTCACTCAAGATACAATAGTCTCCTCTCCTCCAACAGCATCATGAGTGGTTAGATTGTGTTGGGATTGTTCCCAAGTCCAGGGGACATGCAGCAGAAGTTGATCAAAGAATGTAAACATACATCCAGTATGGCTGGCAGTTTACTTTTAAAATGAAAAAGAAACCAGAATCAAACTATCAGCTTCATCAGCAATCTCTACAGAAGGCGAGAAATCATAACATTTTTTTTTTTAATTAGACACATATGGCAAGATATCATTACCACGATCACAGTAATGCACATCATTGTATCCCCCCACAAGTCTTAAGTACAGCCAGGAAGCTGATCCTTCCTGGGGGAGTATATCTAGTTATTGTCTATGCTTATTTAATTACTGTAAAACCCTGTAAGGCTTGCACTATGGAAAGTGGTCCCTGTGTTCAAACCTATACCCTGCCCTGTCACACTGGTGCATTTAAAGATAAAAAAAAAATCTCTTAAAATGAAGTAGTGGAGAAATACTGCTAGTGCTGTGAACATGATACAGCCACATAGAAATATGAGCACAGCATGTGCTTTTTCTTTGAATAAGCCCCATAAAAGCAAAACTGATGGTCCTGAGGATGAAAATAAAATAATGGTACTTGCTGAGAAGATGGTGTGTCTCTCATGGCTCCCTTCTGTTGCTCTGTGTTAGTAAAGGTACTGGAAAGCAATGTTTCCTAGAAAGGGGGAGGGTAATTTGGAACGGACTCTGCTGTTGTAGTAAAATGAGTCCCTATAAAAATGGACCACACCTTCATCTTCTCATATGTAAAAAAGGGTTGTCTGTAAAGTGAGATTAGATGTGGGGTTATGCCTCATGAAACCCTGATAACTGTTTTATTCTGGTATTTAAAAATAAAGAAGTACCTACAGCAAGAAACTGATGTGTATATATAACACGGATATTGTGTATTTACATGTATACTATAAGTGGTTCAACAACGTGAGGAACCTATCCAAATTTAAAATTGATTCATTTGCACATGCACCACCCCAGCAGATATGAAAGTGAGCAAGAAATCCCTACAAGTCAGCTGTCTGCCACATTAGCTGGTGGAAGTGCTGTGAAGTAAGGTAGTAGCAGGGCTGTGTCTGGTCCTGTGAAGTAAGGTGGGTAGCAGCCCTTACTGAATTAAGCACTCTGATCCTAGCCATTGGATTTTTGAACTCCTAGGCCAGTTAAGGGTTTGCCAGCCCTGACACTATCCATTTGTTTTCATTGCTGGATGTTGTTGAAGCTGCACTTTAAAAGAAACCTGCAAAATAAAGATCTATTATCACTGGCCCTGTGGTCTCTTGCAGCTTCCATACAACCCATCTTCCACAGGTGGTGTTAGCAGTGGGATTACATATAGAAGATATCTTGCCTGGTAGATAAGGAAGCTGTCCAAAGGAGCTGGCATGCCTGCAGTGACCACAAGCATTGTGGAGTGAAAGTAAACTGAGCTCGAGGCTGAGAGGCTAAGGGCTAAGCCAAAAGTGTACAAACAATTGGATATGTCTCTTAATCTTGGCAAGACAGAAGCAGATAAGGAAGAGTTTGCAGAAGACGAGGATGAAGTAGAAGAAGAGGAAGGTAAAGGAGTACACACCACAGAAATGGGTGGAGAATTCACAGAATTCCTAATGTGGTGAACAAAATGCCAAGAAGGTGCTGAGAAAAAGAAAGAAAAGCAGTGGCAGGATATGCTACAATCCCATAAGCCAAAGCCAGAATCACTTCCTCAGACTGGAGCAGTTCCATTTCCTATGCTGCATCAAGAAATATGCCTGAATCACTTAACACCTGCAGGTGATATTGAGGCATTCTTGACATCATTTGAAAGGGTTGCCTTGGCTTGCCAGTGGTCCAGAGAATAGTGTATAGTGCATCTTGTTCCAACAGTCACTTTTAAAGCACAACAGTCCTACAGCAACATAGATGTTGTACAGGCCTACAGTTATGACTATGTCAAGCAAGAAATCCTCGGATCCTATGATGTATTCTGTAAAACGTACAGGCAATGATTTTGAAGCCTGAAATTCTATGCTATAGAAACACCTAGAGAGATGGTCACATGGCTAAAGGACTTGTGTCTGAAATAGCTGTAGCCTGACAGAAAACAATGTAGAAAGTGGTGGACATGATAGTGACTGAACAGTTAATTTCCAACTTATTGGTGAAGGTCCGATTCTGGGTGGGGGAACACTGGACAGAGCAAAAGTAAGAAAGCAGAGGGCCATCTGTCCCTGTATGCCAAAGTACAGTATTAGTGCCAGTTGACGTTAATGGAAAAACTGTTCCAAGGTTGGTAGATTCTGGGAGCCTCCAAACATTAGTGAGAGGTGCACTACTCGGAACTAAAGAAAAACAGTGGCCAGAACAGATGTAGCATGTGTGCACGGAAACAGGAAAGTCTATCCAACTATAGACATCAGTGCCAGTAGCTGGGGAACCCAATGTAATTTAGGCTGCCAGTTATAATTGGTACTGATTTTCTGATTTTCACCATTTCCACGAACTGTTGAAAGGCTGTGATATTGACAATTTATCAGAAGGTGTGCAAACGAGAAGCCATCAAGACTTTAAGGAACTATACCCTTTAGACAATAACATCTATAAAATCCCAGGGAAGACCAGAAAGAGTAAAAATGAAAAGAGAAAAAACGTATTGCTGGAATCCCATAGTGATTGGTTTGCTGGCCAAGGCACCTAGCTTCACCTGAGCTCTTTCCTTCTAAGACTGCTTGAAAGGCAGAGTAGAGAAACTTACCAGAGCAAGGGAAAAGGGTTAAGACTTATTTTGGCTAAGCAGACTTACTGTGTGGTGTTGTTTTTATTTTTTACTCACCGGGATGGCTACTGTTTGTTGCTAACATTTCATTGTTTTATTTTTCTCTGTAGCAAAGTGTTTCTTACAGTGTATATCTTCTCTGAAATTATTACAGGTGGTGCTTTACAGGTTTTACAGTTTTATCTAACATTAGGATAAGCTTTCAGGGTTACTGCATTTGCTGTTGACTGATTGTTTCTGCTTTTACCTCCTTGTTCTTTTGTCTGTGGTTCTTCTTTTTCGGCAGGGGAAGGGCCCAGCCACCCACCCCCATCCCCAACCACCCCACACTACACTCCTTTTATAGGGTACCACAGTTGTGATATTTTCTGTGGCAGAGCAGGAAGGGGCGGATCAGTGAGGCCTCCACAAGGTGAGCTCAAGTTAAACAAAAACAAAACACAATAAAACCAGTACTTGAATTTTTTTCCTTTTTTTCCATCTAATTACTCTGACTAGGTTATAAACCCAGCAACTTATCTGGAATGGATATCATTAACTGCAGGTACTGTGGAACAATTTTCAGAAGGACAGTCTTACAGGATTTAGGACACTGTCCTACATGCTGGGCCTTTGGAGATCTTAGGGCTCAGCTCAGGGCAGCATGGGCAGAGATTACACACCTCAAATTTCATATTCAAGAGGAAATACATTATAAGAACCACCCACCATTTCCCCAGCATCCAACAGAAAAACCTCAACTGCAGAGGGTAGTTGGTCCAGGAGGTTGGCAGGTGGTTAGGAGGGGCAAATCAGGTGCCCCATCACTCTCTGCTCTCCAACATATTACCACCAAAAACCATATAAACACTACAAACAGGTATCTGCCTCTATCTCTGAAATCAAACAAAGAGGCAGAAGACACTGCAGAGTAGGACACTGCAGCACAGGAGCTAGCACAACAAAACTCACCCAAATCAGGAACCAAAACAAAAAAAGCAAAAAGGAAATCCAAAAAACTTCTGATCATAGGAGACTCCATGATTCAGGGAGTTGATACCCATCTCCAGCCAGGGGTAATGGTCAGATGTATTCCAGGTACATCAGCATGGGAGACACTGACGCATTGCTAAAATTGTTCACAAAGCTTCGAGAAAACATTGATGTCCTAGTACACATAGGAACTAATGATCTCAGCCAGGTCAGTTGTGAGACCAAGGAACACCTGACCAGGCTGGGTGACAAACTATCATCCATTTCATCTGGCATCTCCTTCTCTGAGATCCTGCCAATCTGGGAGAGGGAGCAGATGGATGGAAGGTCAGAAGAAGGGAAGATAGAGGGAGCTAAACACGTGGCTCAAGGGCTGGTGCCAGGAAAAAATCAGATTTGTAGGAACTGGCAACAGTTCTGGGAGCGAAAGTTCTTAAATTTGATGGACTGCATCTGACTAAGGAGGGAGTCAGTGCAATGGGGCAGAAGTTTGACATCTTTGCAGAATATTTAAACTAGCAAATGGGGAGAGGGGTGCAGCATCCCATATGTCGAAGGGGAAGAACACCCTTCCCCCCTCAGCTAGTGGTCAAACAGGGATTCAGCATGTTTGCAGTTCATTTGCATCACCAGGTAAGAAAAAAGGTTTGTCTCCCCATACGACGCACAGGGGTAATGCCAAACCTCACCCAACAACTAACACTGAAATCTGGCCAATGGAAAATCATGTACACAATGCTCACAGCCTGGGAAATAAGATCCCAGACCTGCAGGCAATAATGTCAGAGGCTAAACTGGACATAGTAGCAATTAGTGAGACATGGTTTACCAGTAACCACACTTGGGAGATTTCAGTACCTGGCTATGTATTGTTCAGAAGAGACCGAGGTGCAAAAAGGGGGGGAGGAGTGGCCCTGTATGTCAATGAAAATATCAAATCTACAGAAATTCAGAATACACATAAGGAGCCAGAAGAACTGCGGGTCACCCTGGAAACAGGAAATGGGACAGCCATAAGAATTGAGGTTGTCTACAGGCCCCCAGACCAGAGGGAGGACACATACACATTACTGTTAGAAGATATAGAAAACATGACAGCTAAAGGGGAGGTTCTGTTAATGGGAGACTTCAACATGCTGGATACAGATTGGTCAATACCAGCAGGAACATCTGCCAGAACTAGACACATAGTGGATTCCCTGCAGGGGGAGGTCCTCAAACAACTGGTACAGCAACCCACAAGAGACAGGGCTATCCTAGATCTAGTACTGACTAACAGGGAAGGGATCACAGATCTCCAGGTAGAAGGTCACCTGGGGGCCAGTGACCATCACATACTATGGTTCAATTTGGCTACTACATCAAAATCATCCCATTCCAAGGCAAAAATATGGGACTTCAGAGGAGCTGACTTTGATAAGATGGCCAACAGAGTTAAGCTAGCCCTGGCAAAAAGAAACACAGGTGAGGGGATACAGGCAAAGTGGGCAAGCATTAAGGATGCAATACTTGAAGCAACATCCCATTGTGTTAGACATAAAAGGAAGTGCAAAATAAGAAGGAAACCACTTTGGTTCTCAAATACAGTAGCAGAAAAGGTCAGAGCCAAAAGGCTGGCCTTCAGGAAATATAAGGGAACACAGCGGGATGAAGATAGGGAGGCATACCAAACTGCCCTAAGGGAAGCAGGGAAGGCAGTAAGGCAGGCAAAGTCCCAAACTGAGGAAACACTAGCACGAACAGTAAAAGAAGGTGACAAGACTTTCTATAGATACATTAGTGAAAGGAGAAAGTCCAGAGGGGTATTGCTAAGCTTAATGGAGAAAAGGGAGCATGTGGAGGAGGAGGACCCTGTAAAGGCATCTATCCTAAATAGATACTTTTGCTCAGTATTTACTGAAGAGAAGGTAGGGCAGTGCCCACAGCTCAGCATCATGGACACAGTGGGGAGGGAGGTGGGCACTACTCCCTTCACAAAAGAAAGGGTCCTACAAGAGCTTGCTAAGCTCAGGGTGGATAAGGCAATGGGACCTGATGGCATACATCCCAGGGTACTTAAGGAGCTAAAGGTGGAACTAGCAGAGCCATTAGCAGAACTGTTTAGTGAGTCTCTGAGCACAGGAGAGGTCCCAGAAGACTGGAGAAGGGCTCATGTGATCCCGCTCCACAAGAGTGGTAGCAGTGAGGAGGCAGGGAACTACAGACCAGTCAGTCTTACCTCAGTAGTGGGCAAGATTATGGAGGCACTCCTTAAGGAAAGGATAGTGCAACACCTGGAATCCATAGGGGCACAGAATCCAAGACAGCATGGGTTTACAAAAGCAAGGTCCTGTAAAACTAATCTCATAAATTTCTTTGACTGAGTAACCAGAGTGGTGGACCAAGGGGGAGCAGTTGATGTTGCCTACCTTGACTTCAGCAAAGCTTTTGACACTGTTCCACATAGAAGATTGATAAATAAGCTGGGTAGGCTCGGGGTGGGTCGGAAGTTGGTCAACTGGGTGGCAAACTGGTTGACGGGCAGAAAACAGAGAGCGGTGGTAAATGGTATACAGTCAGAAGAGATGCAAGTCACAAGTGGGGTACCTCAGGGATCAGTCCTGGGGCCAGTCCTCTTCAACATCTTCATTAGTGACCTTGCAGATGGACTAGAGGGTAAGGCTTGTCTGTTTGCAGATGACACCAAGATCTGCAACAGAGTAGATGATCCAGATGGGGTGCGCAGAATGAGAAGAGATCTGGATAAACTAGCAAAATGGTCAGAAGAGTGTCATCTGGGATTTAATGCAAAGAAGTGCAAGATCATGCACATAGGGAAGAGAAACCCTGAAGCCACCTATAGGCTGGGAGGGGAGTTGCTAGCAGTCATAAAGGAAGAAAGAGACTTGGGCATCATCATCACTGATGACCTGAAATCATCCAAGCAGACCTCTAAAGCAGTAGGGCTAGGGGAGGCAAGTGTATTAGTAGGGTATCACAAGTCAGAAGAGGGAGGTAATAATCCCTTACAAGACACTGGTTAGGCCCTCATCTGAGTACTGCGCAGTATTGGAGGCCACACCTTCACAAGGACATTAACTAAATTGAGGCAGTCCAGAGAAGGGCAACCAAAATGGTGCAGGGACTGCATCAGAAGACATATGAGGTCAGATTAACAGAGCTTAATATGTATACCCTTGAGCAAAGGAGGGGGAGAGGTGATATGATCGAGGTATTCAAACACCTTAAGGGCATTAACAAGGTGAAAGAGTCTAACATGTTTAAATATAAGAAAAATAGCAGGACAAGAGGACACAGCATGAGATTAGAGGGGGCCGATTAAGGGGAATGTGAGGAAATTTTTCACAGAAAGGGTGGTGGATGCATGGAATGGCTTACCTCAAGAAGTGGTGGCTATGAATACAGTGCAGGGCTTAAAACAGGCATGGGATAGGCATAAGGGAGCAATACAGATGAGTATTAATAGATAGGCCACTGACAGAGCAAAGGCCGATGGCACATTTATAAGGTAGAAAAAGAAATGGACAGACTGGATGAGCCTTGTGGTCCTTATCTGCCATCAACTTCTATGTTTCTATGTTTCTATGATCCAGCAGACCTGGATATTATGCCACCAACTAATGTCAAGGACACAAAATGTGATTTGGACTTAGGTTTGCGATGTTATATAAAAAGTGAGCAAAAGAATGATGCTGGTTTAAGTCCTTTGTATGAATTGGTGGGAAATATGCATGTGAACACTCAGTATGTGATACAGAATTATATTTTGTATAGGTAATGTAGAAACCCCAACCCCATAGAAATTGTGTATCAGTTAAACATATTATCTGTTTCCTATATTTTTGAGAAACTACTGTCACATGATCTGCCCTTGGCTGGTCACTTAGGCTGAGATAAGACCTTGGTCAGCTCTTGAAATTCTTCTTTTGGTCAGTCTTCAGTTACCAAATGGCAGAATATTGCCGGGCATGCCTGACTTGCCAAAAAGTAGCTGCTATTACCAAACAGGATGTTGTGCCCCTGGTACCATTCCAATAATAGAAACTCCCTTCACAAGGTTGGCTATGGATGTGGTGGGACCTGTGGAATGTAGTATTAAGGGTAATAGAGTTATACTCATGGTATGTGACTATGCCACATGTTACCTGAAGCAAAACCGTTAAGAATGGTGATGGCTGAAAAAGTAGCACTGGAGCTACTAAAAATATTCAGCCTGCTGGGGGTCACTAAGGAGATCCTACTGGATCAGGGAAGCCTTTCAACTCTGCCCTGTTAAGATCAGTGTATAAAGCTTTGGGCATTACAGCAATTCACACTTTTCCCTACCATCCCCAAATGGATGGCATCGTCAGGAGATACAATCAAAACCTTGAAGTGAATGCTACATAAGTTCATTGCTCTTGAAGGTAGACACTAGGACCAGAACCTTTCTCTCCTGTTTTTTGCCTTTAGGGAAGTGCCCTAGGCATCAATGGGATATTTGCAGCTTGAGATGTTATATGGATGAAATTGCAGGGGCCCACTAGACATTGTAAAGGAGTTATGGGAGGATGGAACCCCTAAGAATAGCATTGTATTAACACACATAGAAACAGTGAGCCAGAAATTAGCAAAGTGTCCAGAGCTGGCCTATGTGAATCAGGAAAAGGCCCAATTGCACTAAGCCCATATTAAAGACATGGGGCAGAATTTTCAACAGCTTAGATCACTGCAAGCACTAGGTGCATTGAAGATATGGCACATGGGGCTTGTGGCGATCTAACTGGAGTTTTTATCCCATGCAGCTATTGTCACAAGTTAGACCAACCTTTTCTGGCCTAACATGTAGCAATCCTGTGGGTCTTTTGTATGCAGCTTGGCCAGATATTTGGCCCAAGCTGCTGCTAATCATGAAAACTGTCACAACCACGCCTGACATTGTGAAATCGGGCACTGTTGTGATGGGGGTTGGTGCACCACCAGAAACCAAGTGTCGTGGTGCAGGGCTTGGTTTAAGCCTTGTGCTATGCTTTGAAAATCCTGCCCATGGGGTTTGGGGTAAGCAGTTTATCCTATGAAACAAGGTATTACTACTGCTACTGACCAGGGAAAACAAAATCCTCATGAAATGGCAAGGATCATACTCTGTATTGAGAAGTGTAGGAGCAGTGACATACCTGTATGAAGTAGAACAACCAGAGTAACATCACCACTCCTAAATATATCATGCTAACTTGCTGAAAAAATAGGTAGAACACCAGCCCCACCAAGTGAGGTTTGTATTGCCTCCCAAGGAGTTGACCTGAATAAGGCTCATAAGAGATTCACTGTACATGATGACTTGAGTAGTATAAATGTAGATACTTCTTTAGCAACTACTCAGAAAACCCAACTTCATTCAGCTCTCCAAAAATTTGAGAAAATGTTCACCTCTGTCCAAGGAGTAGCAAATGGAGCTGAGCATGTTATCACAAGTGCTACAAATAAACTCATTTGGCAAAAAAAATATCGCTAGCCAGAACATCTAAGAAATTAAGTGGCCAAGGAAGTGCAAAGCATGAGAAAACTAGGGATACAGTATTTCACCATTTTGAAGCTGTCCCCATTTAGAAGCTGCCCTCAAATTAAAGCTGCAGTAAAAAAACATTTGCCACTCCCGATTTGTAGCAGTGGCTTCTAAAGGGGGTGGCAAGCAAAACATCCCCTCTACAGGATATGGCTCTCTGCTGCAGAATCCAGTAGACCCTTTGTTTTAAACTCCTCTGAAGTTTTAAATCCCCCACAAACCTACAGTAATCCCCCGATAGTGACCCCTGCTTCTTGCACCTCCGTGTGCTGAATAGGAAACAACAGCCGATGCTGTTACCTCCCTAGTGTGTTGCACAAAGGAAGTGGGGGCAGTAGTGACTTTGGTCAGAGTTAAAACAGCATCGGGTGAAGCAGCGGTGAAGCAGGGGACAGAGTGGTAGGAAAAGAGCCAGCCAACAACCAGTCACATTCAGCAGCATATCCATACTTCATCCCATTCAAGCAAAGCCAGTAAGTGTGATTTTATCATTAGAAGAGCTCTGCCTGTAGCCCTTTTTGCAGAGACCACACTATGAGAACAGCTTTCGGCATGTTAATAATTAAAGCCACCCCCATTTAGAAGCTGCCCTTGTTTAGAAGCCACGGCTGAAAACAAAAGATTGTAATAAAAGCTGTGGCTTCAAAATGGTGAAATACGGTAATCAAAGAATCTCATAGCAAATGGACCTCTCCCATAGTGGTGGTAGGGAAAAAGGAGGAAGAATAAGAATCTATTTAGACTTCAGGGGCCAGATATTCAAAACATTGCCCAGTAAGCAATGTGGTTGTGCCCTTTTGGGCCAGGGTTTGCACCTGTGCACAATATTCAAAGGGGGCTTTTGCATGTGCTAAAAGGGTTAGTGCATGCAAAACAACATAACATATGTGGTGGGCAAAGGAAGGGGCGAGGACAAGAATACTGGTGCAGCATGATATTCAGTGCATTTGTGTTGCATAAAGGGGTTTGTGCAGGTCACTTTGCACTGTGCAAATATTGCCAATCAAAACCCCAGCTTACTCTGGGAAACCCTAGCAGCCACCAGTGCCACTGCAGGCAACAAGCAAGTTGGCAGTTGGGGAAGCCCTCCCACCCCTTGGTGTCTTGTGGCACCCCTGTGCATTGATACCCTGAAGCTTACAATCCCCATGAAGCTGACCTTCTTCAAAACCCTGTACTTGCGTGCATTCAGCGAGACTTGTTATTGTTTCTGCTGATGGCTCTTAAATCCCCATGGTTGTTCTCCTACTCTGTCTTACCCTCTGCTTCTTATCAACTCTAACTCCTCCCATCCTTACTCTACTTTCCCTTCTCTGTCCCTCATTACTTCCTGCAGTACTTTCTCAAGAAGTGAGGCTAATCTTGGATAGTGTTAGGCTGAACTTGATCACTTAGTTCTGAGAGCTGTATTGCATTTGGGTGAACTTGTTTACTTAGTTCTGAGAGCTGTATTGTTGTTATTACCCTATGTCATGTTCTACTTTGTGACCTTGATTGCTATGTTACCACTGTATATATTCCTGTACTTATAGTATCTCTGTATTTTCTACTGTGTTGTTGTATCTCCTTCATGCATCTGTCCAGGACCACCTTGCAAATGACTTTACCTCAATGGTGTATCGCCTGGTAAAATAAAGATTGACTGATTGATTGAGTGATTGATTGATTGATTGATTGATTGATTGCCAGCCCCAGTAAATGATGTATCTATCCTTGGTGCCTAGTGATCCCCCTGTCCCCCGATTGCCAGCCCTGGTAAATGATGTTTCTGTCCCTGGTGCCTAATGGTCCACACTGCCCTTCAGTCACCAGGCCCGGTAAAGGAAGACTTTCCTTGAAGCCTAGTGGTCCCCCTGCCCTCTGATTGCCAGCCTTAGTAAAGGAATACTCTTTCCCTGGTGCCTAGTGGTCCCCCAACCCTCTAGTCACCAACGCCAATAAAGGAAGACTCTTTCCTTGGTGCCTAGTGGTTCCCCAAACCCTCCGATTGCCAGCCCCATCTATGAACAATTAGTCTCTGATGTCTAATGGCCCCCTTTTGCAGCACCAGCACTGATAAATTCACCCTGCCAACCCATCTTACCTTACACAAGTGCCGTGGAGCTCATATAGTGATTGTCAGAGCCCTTCTCATGCCTATTCAGATGTGACCTGTATATAAAGACTAAGCCCAACATACCATACAGGGCATGTGCACACTTCCTGTACAGTATACAGGTTGCACTCCCCTGTGCAATACATGGGATGCACACTTTCAGTCTTTCCATACAGCAGCTGGCAGAGGAGATGTGAGGAGGGATATGCTATTGCTTTATTGGCTCTAAAGTACTGGTGTAAGGTAAGTGGGGGTTGGCAGGGTGGGTTTGTCGGTGCCAGCAATGCAGGGAGGGGAAACTAGATGCCAGGGACCGATCGTTGATAGATGGATTGGTGATTGGAGGGTGGAGTAGGACCACGAGGCACAAGAGAAAGAGTCTTCCTTTAGTAAGGGCTGGTGATCAGAGGGTGGGAGAACCACTAAGCACCAGGGGGAAGAGTCTTCATTTACCAGGGCTGGTGATCAGAGGGGGTTCATTAGGCACCAGGGAATACACGTGTGTTATGGAAGAGGGCAATCGGCTGGGAGTGGAACTGTTTGCAGCGGCATAAAACTGCTGATGCTTCCCATACAAATGGCCCCTTAGCTCCTGGCATACTCAATGAGCTCATTTGCATGGGCTGTTTGAATATTGCTCTGGGAGCTATTGGTGCTATCATGTCTGGTGGTGCTGTTCCCTGCACTGGTGGAATCCATGTTGGGGCAGTACTACTCAGCTTAGTGCTGCACCTACATGCCCCTATATTCAGTTGGATAGTGCCAGTGCTCTCTCTGACCGAATATGGCATCCTCAGGATTGTGAGCAAGGCACAGGGTCATAATGCCACACGGCAGAATGCCACACGGCAGAATCGCATTGTGTGATTTCATTCTATTTATTGTTCTGTGGGAGGCTCTGCCCCCACACACCCCCATTACAGGGACCCCCCACTAAAGATTCCAACTCCGGGGGGTCCAACTCAGAGTGTGCACAGGTCCGGGTTTCACCATAATGCTGTACACAATTAAGCGTACATCATTATGACCCGGTGCGGTGAGCAACAGGCAAGCACAGTGCAAACTTTTGCACTCCACTTTGCCCATTTTTGAATATTGAGCCCCAGATGTCTGAACCAAGTATCACTGTTTGATGCCTACCTCATGCCCCACATGGATGACCTCTTAGATCATCTAGGGAATTCCAAGTACTTCAGTAGCATGGATATGACCAAAAGGTACTGGGAAATCCTCCCAGATCAAACGTCCCATGACAGAACTGCTTTTCCACCCCACTGGGTTTTTACCAGTTCACAATGATGTCATTTGGATTACATGGTGTACCCACATCATTTCAACAATACATGTATAGCATATTGGCACAATATGGAGAGTTTTGTATGGCATGTATGGATGACACTGTCATATACACCACAGAGTGTGAAACCCACCTGTCACACTTGAATACCATCTTTGCAGCCTTGCAGAATGTAGGTCTTACCATAAACCACAGAAAGTGTGCCATGGTCATGGAAGAAATGAGGTGCTTGGGGTTTGTGTTGGGATGTGGAAATATTACACCCAAGACTGCACAGGGAGAGGTATCTCCAGGAGAAGGAATGAGGTGGTGATGCCACTGTATAGAACATTGATGAGACCACATCTAGAGTACTGTGTCCAGTTATGGAGGCTGCATCTCTGGGAGGACATAGACAGAGTAGAAGCGGTTCAGAGAAGGGTGAAAAAAATGGTGCAGGGAGTGCACCAAAAGTCATATGAGAGGAGACTGGAGGATCTTAATATGTATTCCCTCGAGGAGAGGAGAGGAGAGGAAAGAGATTTTCCAATACCTCAAGAGTGTAAATAAGGTACAAGAGGGTAGCATCTTTCAAAAAAAAATTAAAGATGTTCAAGAACAAGGGTCCATGAGAAAGTATTTTTTCACAGAAAGGGTGGTGGATACATGGAACAACCTCCTGGCGGAGGTTGTATGAGCAAAAACAGTAGGGGAATTTAGAAATTCATGGTACAGACATAAAGGAACTCTAGCAATAGGAAAGAGAGGGTAAGTGGCAGATCATTTAGAATCTGCAGTATATGAAACAGGTAGGGAAAATTGGCAGAGTGAGTGGACCAAGTGGGCCTTGTCTGCCATCAAATTGTATGTTTCCATTGAAAAAGTGGAGGTGGTAGCCAAAAGCCTACATTCTCTGACCGAAAGTAAATTAGGTCTTTTTGGGGCCTTGCCAGTTACTACCGCTGCTTCATCCCTTACTTTTCCTAACTTGTTGCACTGTTTTGAACAGTTATTTGTGAGGGGGCTTTCCTTGCCCTGAAGGGAGCCCTTTGTTCCGCTTCTGTGCTAAACAGAATAGACTTTAGCAAACCTTCCCAAATCCATACAGATGTTTCAGATGAAGGTTTGGGGACTGTTCTTAGCCAAGTAGCAAATGAAGAAGACCATCCTATTTTGTATGCTAGCACAATACTTTTTGATTGTGAGATTAAATATTCTACACTCAAAAAGGATTGCATAGCAGTGAAAAGGGCCACAGAACCCTTAAGATTATGCTAGGGAGAGAATTAAGCAATAAGGCATGATGTGGTGTGTGTTATTGTGTGATAACGTCACTCCTTGGGTGGGCTGAAGTACGAGGCAAAGCCGAGTGCTTCCACCAACCCAGGATTGACATTATTACACAATAACACACACCTTGGAGTGCCTTATTGCAATTACACAATGGCTCATTGTTATACAAAATAAAAAAAATGTTTTTAGTAGATTTTTAGTGAGGCAGCATATCTTTGTTTCTGAAGAGGAGATGCAAACACATATGCTACAGCTCCAATAAATCAGTACAGTGATGTTATACTAAGATATCATTACTGTCTCAGGTACACACTGACCAATCAGAGTTCAGGAAATGTTCCTACCATTGTGTAATTCATATTAGTTACTGACCACAGTCCATTGTGTTGGTTGCAGCAGATGAAAGACAAGCATGCCCATTTGACATGGTAGAACTTAGCCATGCAGCCATATAAGTTTACGTGTTACACTGGTCAGGGAAGCAGCATATCAGTTAAGCAATAATGACTGAAGAACCGGTCATTTCCTAGAGTTTAACAACTGGCTGAGGGGAAGAGTGGCCCGAGGCACTGCCGAGGGCCACCCCTACCCAGACAGTTATTAGTCTCAAGGAAATGACGGGCTCTCTGCGGTCATTATTGCGATTATAAGTCTAATCGCAATAATGGCTTCTTTTTTACAGCATTGCCTTAATTTTGCTGTGGCGGCAGTGGGAAGCGCAGAGCGGGTGCTGTGCTGGTAATTTCTTAGAGATTTCAGACAGGCGCGGCAACCAATTACAGACGGCACTGCCATCAAGAATAATTAATTAGACTTATAATGCTGATTACATGTCACAATATGGTGCTGAAATTAACAGGGTGAAACTCTTTAACTTTCAGAAGGTTCTAGGGAAACAAAGGGAAGCTACTGACTGAATAATTCACACTAGTATATGTATATAAAATGAAACCAAAAACTGAAATTACATGATGTATAACGATTAATTGAAATACGTAAATCTAGAAAACCCACATAAAATGACAAGTTTTCTTTTAACGGTGAAGGTACAGTTTGTAGTAGGGTATCATTGCCACTATCACAGTTATGTACATTACTGCATTTTGCCCCAAGTCCTCTGTGCAGCTAGGGAGGTGGTCCTTCCTGAGGTACTGAATCTATTTATTTTTGGTGCCTTATTTTCAGTTATTGTAAACCCCCTGTAGGCTCACACTATGGAAAGTGGGCCCTGTGTTCAAACCTATACCCTGCCCTGTCACATTGTTCTATTTAAAGATAAAAAGCCCTATCTAATAATGAAGCAGTGGAGACATACTGCTAGTACTGTGAGCATGATACAGCCAAATAGAAATATAAACACAGAATGTACTTTTTCTTTGAATAAGCTCTTAAAAAAGCAACACTGATGGACTGACAATAAAATTATGGTACTTGGTGAGAAGATGGTATGTTTCTTGTGTCCCCTCCTACTGCTCTGTGTTAATAAAGGGACTGGAAAACAATGTTTCTTAGAAAGTGAGTGGGTAACTTGGAACGGACTCCGGTGTTGTAGTAAAACAAGTCCCTATAGAAATGGACCATTTCTTCAGCTCCTTGTGTATAAACAAATTCTGGCCAGAGTTGATAGGGCTACAGTTAAGGAATTTGGGTAAAAATAAGGAAAATTTGTGTTTTAATGGGCCAGATTTCCAAACCTCCACAAATCAATGCACGTTGTGCCAAACCTCTGGACTGCAGCAAACTCCAGTGCATCAGGTACCCTTCACCTGATATTCATAGAAATGGATACCTGGCATCAAATTCCCTGAATTTGCTGCAAGCTATCCCATGCACATGACAAAGGGTGCAATTGCCGCAAGCTGCCAGAGGGTTATGCAGCTACAACTGTCAGTGGAGCATTGCATCTAACAGGCAGAAATTATCACTTTGTGCACTGTTAAACCTGCCCCCATGAATAGATGTGTATTGGGGTGTGTGTGTGTGTGTGTGTGTGTGTGTGTGGGGAGGGGTGATAGCAAGGCACAATACAATGACACACCACTTTACCTAGGAGTTGAACTTGGTATGCATTGAAACTGGACTCGGAAACACATGACTTCATGTAAACTTGATGCTGTCAAGATATTAATGTAACATAAAGTACTGAAATCCACTCACCCCCCCAACACACACACACACACACACTCTCACAATACAATAAAACGTGATGGAGTATTCTTGTAATATATGTCAGCAACACTCCAAGCTATCAGTCTGCCCTTTTGATGTACACCAATTTATAGAAAACCTGTGCAGGTTTAGGTCAGTTAATGTACACAATGGTAAATATATCACTGTCATTTCTTAGTCCACATCAGTTTTGTAATATTACACATTGTGCATCAGCCACGGTCACCACAGATCACATTTCCAATTATATGCTGGACACTACACAGCCATATAATTCATATTTTGGTGAATATATGGCATGATATCACATTGCTGTGAGCACCTCCCACCTTGCTTTCAATAGCACACTGGCACACAGGCTGTTAGACCAGGGTCTGGCTGGTCTAACCATGGCTGGGACTTGCAGCCACATTGGGGCTCTGAAAATCCCAGGTAAGGGGATGCAGCAGCCCCATTGTGGTGCAAGCCCCCTTCTGCCATGACACACCCACTTCTGTGGTGCTTTGGTGGTGCAGGACCTGTCTGGTGCAAAGGCTCCTGCTCTGGATGCAGCCTATGTTTGAAAATCAGGTTTGCTGCATGTTTTGATGCAAGGTGCTTCTTGCAACATTTCTGTTTGACGCGGGCACCTTGCGTCACACTTGCAGCTTTGAAAATCCAGCCCCATATGTTTATACCAAATATGTAACGTAGCTTTTTTAAGACCCTGCCTTATGAGGAAGGGCAGATGAAAGGTTCAAATCTTGGCCTAAAGGTGATTTTGCGCAGAGACTCAAAATCAACTTTCAGGATGCAAATACACATTTTGGGCAGGAGCTGAAAAATGGCATCTGTCACATTCATGAGGTGCTATAAAGAAATGGTTGTGTTGTTATTTTGGGGTGAAAATATTGAAATTACTGAAGTTAAGAGACTGCAATAGCAAAATTCAATGTAGGCTCATAACTGTAGTGCTTTTTTTAAATATTTTTACACAAATTTTTCAACATAGTCTTCTTATGACCCCACCTCATGAATGAAGGCAGAGATAATGTTTAACTCCTATCCGAAAGGTGATTTTGCACAAGGACTGCAAAATCAACTTTCAGGATACAAAAACACATTTTGGGCAGGAGTTGAAATATGACAGTTGTCACATTCATGAGGTGCTATAAAGAAATGAATGTGTTGTAAATTTGGGGTAATAATATTGAAAATTACCAAAGTTACAAGGCTGCATTCACAAAATTCAGTGTAGGCTCACAATGTTATTGTTTTTTAATACGTTTATACCAAATTTTCAACATAGCCTTCTTATGACCCTCCTCATAAATAAAGGCAGAGAAAATGTTCAACTCCTGGCTGAAAGGTAATTTCATGCAGGGATCGTAAAATCAACTTTCGGGATGTTAGAAAGCATTTTGGCCAGGATTTGAAAAATGACAGCTGTCACACTCATAAGGTGCTGTAAAGATATGGTTATGATGTGAATTTGGGGTAAAAAAATGTGAAAATTACAAACGTTATGAGTCTGTGTTCAAAAAATTCAATTTAGGCTTATAACTTTGTTGTTTTTTAATATTTTTACAACAAAGTTTCAACATAGCCTTCATATGACCCTACCTCATGAACAAGGGCAGAGAAATTTTTTAACTCTTGCCCAAAAGGTGATTTCATGCAGGGACCACAAAATCCCCTTTTGAGACAGAGCTGCCTAATGACAGTGAGATTGTTCATGAGGTGGGGTCCCAAAGAAGGCATGTTGAAAATTTGGGGCCAAAATATGCAAAAATGGCCATGTTATGACATTAAGTTCAAAACCCCATTGAAACACATTGAACCACATACCTGTTTCCTCAGTTTGCAGTCTAGCTTTAAAGAGTGAAGATGTATCTGTGATCCACAGAAGATTATGGTGCTGGACCTCCTAGTGGTAAGTAAGGGCATGGGGTGTGTGGGGTGGTGGGTGAAAAGTGAGAGGGTTGGGTAGGGGTCAACAACTGCCACAAAAGACACTGATGGATTTTTTCAGGTAGAAGAGGGAAACAAAATGAGGATTCCTGTTGGTGACACTGGAGGATTGGACCCCAGTATCAGTGTTATGTTTCTAGGGGGGGATGCTGAGAGGGAGGGAAAGTCGGGTGGGGGAGAAAATAGAATAAAAAATAAGTACGGAGGTATGCAATCTCCCTCCCCATTTCTTGCCCATGGCTTTGACAATGTCCATTGGACTGCTTCCTCCCTTTCTTTTTTTTTTTATATAAGATTGCTGTTTACTGCATGTAACTTTATCCCATAAACCACTGTGATATTGTGTTCTTTTTGTTATCTGTATTGCACCTGTATGTTACCACTGTTATATCTCACACTGTAACCATGTCTACCCTCCCTGCAATGAGGTGCCTTTATAAATGAGTCCCTGACTCAAAGGTTGTAAATCCGACTTTCAAAATAAATAAAATAAATAAATAAATGATCGGGACACTGGGGATTGGGAACCCCAGTGTCCGTCAGTGGCCGCAAAAGACTTCGATGGACAGTTTTCTTTTTTTCAGGTCGAAGAGGGGAAAACTAATCTGAGGATTCCCATTCATGGAAAGATTGGGCACCCTTGGTGTCCGTGTTATGTTTCTGGGGGGGATATGGAGTGGTGGGTGCTGAGAGGGAGGCTCAGGTGGGGGTAGAGAATAAAAAAATAAAAAAGTACGGAGGCACACAATCACAACATTGGGGCATTGAGCATCTCCAGTGTCAATCGTATGTTTCTGGGGGGGGGACGCTGAGAAAGAGTCAGGTTGGGGGGATAGCTTTAATTGTAAAGAAAAAAAATGGAGGTTGCAGCGGAGCATGGTATAGTCTGCCATGTCCAAGATGGCTGACAAGTTCTATTACGCATGTGCAAGTATGCACATGCACAGTAGAGTGCAGGGGTCACATTGGATATGGTGGAGTGTGCCTTGTTCTTCCAAGACTGGTGTTTTTTTATTACAGATATCCCCCCCACCAGGCCCTCCCTCTCAGTGCCCACTACCTCACACCCCCACAGAAGCATAACAGTGACACTGGGAGTGTCTGATCCCCCAGTGTCCCAATCAGGATGGTCTAATTTCTTTTTTCTAGTAAAAAATAGTGCAATGTGACAGGAGTGCTCCACAGATGTGGAGGCAACTGTGGTGGAACTTCAACATGTTGTTCAGTTGCAAAGAATGCAAGGAATGCTGTGTCATTTTTTGAAAGCAATAAGTCTGCAGGGCTCTGCCCACTGAAGCCCTAAAAAGGGTTGCTTGCAAGGTGGGATTAGAGGTGGGGTTATGACTTATTAAAACCTAGTAACTGTTTTATTCTGGTGTAGAAAAGTGAAAAAGCGCCTACAGCAGGAAGTTGATGTATATATAACATGTATAATGTAAAGTAGTCACACATATATTGTAAGCGGCTCAACAATGTCAGGAACCTATCTGAATTTAAAATTGAGTCATTTGCATATGCACTCCCTGTCAGGACTCTGTGTGGGGCAGGTATAAAAGGGAGCTAGAAATACTGGCAAGTCAGTTGTCAGTAAGCTTAGCTGGTGGAAGGGCTGTGAAGTAAGGTAGTATTATGGTTGCACCTGGTCCTGTGAGGTAAGGTGGGGAGCAGCCATTATTGAACTGAGCAGTCTGATCATAGCCATTGGCTTTTGGAACTCTTAGGCCAATTAAGGATTTGCCAGTCCTGACACTGTCAAGCCACATTTCTTCTTACTGCTGGATGTTGTTGAAGCTGCTTTTTAAGAGAAACCTATAAAATAAAGAGCTGTGATCACTGACCCTCTGGTCTCCTGTGTCTTACACACTATCAATCTGCCACAACACACTCATAGGCATAAGGGATAACCAGTGCATTATGTGTCCTGGCTACCAGTTCAGTCCAGAGAAACAGAGAAACATGGACTGGGTCAGCAGAAGAGGACCACTTGGCCTATGCAGTTTGTTCAGATGGTCCCTGCCTACTCTGTATCTGAAAACCCAAACTGGTCTCCAGTGACTGTCCCTCCTCACTGCTTAATTGATATTCCCTATGTTTATCCACACATGCCTGAAGCCCCCTACTGTTATCACCTTCAATACTTATGCTGCCAGTCTGTTCCTCTTGTCCACTACTCTTTCCCTGAAATAGTACTCACATCACTCTTAACCCCCCCCCCAGTTTCATTGCATGCCCTGTGGTCTTGGTTCTCTTTCTTATTTGAAAAGGACTCCCTTCTTGCATCCTGTTCACCACCGTAAAGTACTTGTAGGTCTATCATGTTCCCTCTCACTCTCCTCCAGGATCTGCAGCCAGCCGGTCAACCCTCTACTCCCAAAGTGCCAACCTCTGAGCATAAGATATGTGTACAGTGAACAGACAAGGTAACCCTCTTGTCTGTTTTGTGGGTTCAAGTCACCTTAGTCTCAAGCTCTGGAAGGATTCAAACTGATAACCTCTTGTTAGCATACCCAATTATCAGGCTCAGATAATTCTGTCTTTGGGGGGGAGGCAGATATCTTTGCCTATGGGCACCCAACCAGGTCTTTCAAATGAACCCTTAGAACTCTATGCCAGACTTTAGAGAACTCTATCCATTTACCAGTTTGGTATACAATAAGCCCATACACAGTGTACTTATAACCTTTAAAAGCTCCACTTAAAATAAAAAGAAATGTCAAGGCACTTCATGCAGTTTTGTTTGTAAAAAACATATATTTACTTTAAAAATAACAAAACAGAACAATAATTACAGAACAAATATATATCCCAACACATACAGCCTTAAAACAAACAGGTAAAAAAGTACAGTTCCTACAATTTATAACTTCAGACTAGTTTTGTCTAATGCTTACTTTCTTTCAGTGCTTTGAGGGTCTCTCTTCTCTCAGTCAGAAATTGTCTTGTGTGTCTCTAAGGCTTGCTCAGTTGGATAAAAGAGTTCTGAGCTGGCCTCCTCTCTGAGATCATTAAACTCCGCCTTGGTGTATTAAAAGTTATATGTTACCACACAGGATGTCCCAACAAGATTTAACAAAATGGTAAGTGACATACTCAATTTCCTCTCCTCAGGGTAACTGGTCAGAACTGGTTTGTGCTCTGCTAGACATACATCTCAAAAGTTTCTTTGATCTAAGTCAATGTATTCAAAGCAAAAGTGTATTTGCCTCTTTAATCTTGTCTGGACCTTGGAATCTACACCTCAAAGATCTCTCTGATGTAATTCAAGGGTTCCCCTGGGAATGTATATTGGACCTTCCAGATTCATCTGGGTCCTCCCTGGCTCAGACATCAAACCTCTTCAATGTCCATTCTGGCCTCTCTCCGTCACCCCTCCCCACAAGTCCTTCTTAGCAACTATGCAAGTCAAAGGATCTCCCGGAGGGCATTATAAATGGCTAATCTTATTTCCTGGGATGAAAGCAAATTGACAAGGTAACAGCACCCCAGATCTCTGCAGTTTAAAATACCTCCTGTCCTTTGAAATTATCCCTGGGGGGTTTTGACGTGTCACTTCCAGTAAGACAGGGGTTTCCTCAAACTGACCTTCCTATCACTTATTTTATATGTAATAAGAAAATTTAATACAGCAGTCGAGCACTCAGAGCTGGCTGTCTACGTCACAGCACATATATATGCAGGTGTGGAAGTGCAGGGCCCCCTGAGCCCTGTGCTTCCATGTGTTGAACAACGTTGACCAAATTGTCAGCATAACAATCATATTACCCCACCTCATGTACCAAGGCACAGAGAAATTGTGAAATGCAAGGCAAAACATAATTATGGGCAACTGCAATGCCATTCTGTGCCACAGGTGCTAAAATAAATTTTGGGCAGGATGAGAAAAATGACAGCTGTACTGTTCATGAGGTGGTGTGAAAAAATGGTTATTGTTGACAATTTGGCAGCAAAATATTGAAACGTACCAAAGTTATGCACATGTGTAGAATAAATCCAATGGAGGCATGTAACTCAGGCATTTTTAAAGAGTTTTTCACCAAATTTTCAATATGGCCTTTTTGGAAACATACCTCATGAATAGTGGCACTGTAATTTCATTCATCAGTCCCGAAAGATTTCACACAGCAACTGTGCAATTCTGCATGACAGGTGTGAAAACACATTTCAGGTAGGATATGAAAAATGACAGCTGCACTGTTCATGAGTTGGTGTGAAAAAATGGCAATGTTGAAAATTTGAAGTGAAAATATTAAAAATTGAAAAAGTTACGAGTGTGCATTGAAGAATTGCAACAACCACGCATAACTCAAGCTTTTTTTCTGAATTTTTACACCAAATTTTCAACATAGGCTTTTTGGGTCCCCATCTCATGAACACTGACACTGTCATTTTGTTACTCAGTCCCAAAATGTGATTTCACACAGCAACTGCAAAATTACATTATAGGTCTGATAAACAAGACTATACTAACAGTGTTCATGAGGTGGCATCCCAAAAAGCCCATGTTGAAAATTTGGTGTAAAACATCCAAAAAATGGCTGAGATATCAAAATAAGTTCAAAATGACAGCACTTACCATGGTTCTTAAGTTCACAGTTCAGCTTTGAAGAGTGCAGATGTATCCCAGTGCACAGAAGATTGCAGCCAATGATCTCCAGTGGTATGTATAGGGCAAGGGGGGATGGGGAGATGATGAGGGACCATTTTCTTTTTTACAGCATTCAAAAAAAAGTGGGGAGGACAGTTTTCTTTTTCAACAGTTTTTTTTTTTAAAACATTATGTCGGGATACTGGGAGTGGGCTCCCCAGTGTCCCTGAGTACTGGAGGGGGGTTTACTTAAGAATGTCAGCATAGGGGTTGGGCACCCAGATGCAGCAAAGTAAATATTTATTTTAAATATTTATTTATTGAGCAATGGACTTTGGGGGGGCATCTGACACTGGGGTGGGCATCCCGTATCAGAATACACAATTAAGGACATGGGGGGGTCAGAATGCTAACACAGGGATTAGGTTCCCTGATGTCAGCAGCATATTTAAAACAAAGGGCTATTTCTTTGGGGGGGCATCTGACATCGGGGGTGGGCATCCCAGTGTTGGAATTAACAATGAAATATTTGGGGACACTGGGGGTGGGCTTCCCAATGCCCCACACTACTGAGGGTGGAGCTACATGCTGATACGGGGAATGGACATTAAAATAAAACATTCCTTGGCCCACTTAGAGGCAGTAAAAGGAGAAAATCACCTTTTATTAGGTACACAGCAACAGGTGTTCATCTAAACAGAGGCAGAGGAACACGATTCTGATGTTATTTGGCCAAAAAAGTGGCCAGAATAGGTTTTGGGCTTCTTTACTGAGGCCAATGTTTTTTTCCATTGAAATATTGACGCAAATTGTGGCAATTTTCATGAAACAGTGCCACAATTTGTGGCAGTTTTCATGCAACAGTGCTGCTAGTTAAGCAAACATTGTAACAATTTGTGTCAGTTTCACAAAAGAAGTGCTGCAAATTGTGGCACTACTAATGGTGGAAATGCAGAAAACCTATTTCGGGCCACTATAATGCCAGGACCCTGTTCCTCAGGCCCCAATTAGGTAAACATGACTATTGCTATTTATCAAGGGGCAGTATTTTTTGAATTACAGCATTTTTTAGCCATCGTTAACTGAAAACCAGATGGTGGCTGCATGAAACTGCAAAAACCATTTGCGGCAGTCAAAAGTGCTTTCACGAAAGCAAAAAGTGCTTTTGAGGTGGACATATATTTTTTCCCATGGGCTATAATGGGAAACTTTAATAACTTTTGAATGGCTTGATATTTTTTTCACCAAACCTTCAAAAGGCACATCAGTGAGGCAGACCGAATATATCCTGACAATTTCAGACCAGACCACCAAACTGTTTCGCTGTAGTCTGGAGCAAAGAATTTGTCAAAAAAGAGGTATTTTTTCAAATGTTTTGGCACTCCACAACTCTGCAACCACACATCTGACTGGAGCTAAACTGACAGTGCATGCAAACTTTCAGGCAAATTGGACAAACAGTTGTGTAAGCAATAATACCCAACAGGGTGGGCATTATTATGAAATACTGGACCACCCCGGGGTGTAAGGAAGCCTGATGTTGCAGGCAGAGGGCCTTATAGCCCCTGGAAGGTCTGGTATTTCCCAATAATGCTAACCCTGGAAGCATTATTGCCTTAGAAAATGGTCATCTCTGTAAATTTTCATGAAGTTGTTAAAAAATAAAGTAAATGACTGTGAAAAATGAATACAGGTATTAGAAATAAATGTATTAATAAAGTAGTCCATAGGCTGTTCCTGGTGCTGTTGTTTGTCCCTGCAGCATTCTGGTAGATTGCTGCCCCCCCCATGAGATAGAGTCACACAGACACTGGCACTGATCCCTAAAGAAGAAAGGCAGTGTACTGTGAACATTATTAGTAGGTCACTGTGGCAATTTTTATTTTTTGGTGCAGAATTGTGTTTCTCTTCCCCCCCCCCGAGCCCGACATTGTATCTGTGTGATGTATAACGTTTGACCACAAAGTGCGAGGAAGGCAAACAGCAACGTTTGACTGCGATGAATGAGGAAACAGAAGAAAAATATTTATTTTCACTTTCTAGTGAGTGTTTGTTACAAGATTACTGAAGTGTGTTTATTTTAATTTTTAAAAGATGGAGTGGCATCAGCTGAATACTGTTTGCTTTGGACTGGGGGAGACCAGTACGTCTTGCTAAGTAAGAGAAAAAATGGTGGGCATTTTAAATATTCGCCTGTGCATCCAGTCAATTAAAAAGTAATCTGGGCACCACTGTGGAATGCTGCACAGTGAGGTGCCACTTGGACTAGCACTTATGTTTTACTGGGCATCTATTGAAAAATAGATGCCCAGGTTGCAGGCAGTTTCAGCCAATCAGGATACAGAATCCAGCCTGGCCATTTTCTAAAAAGTTATTAAAGTACAAACTTTTGGGTTTAATATATTTATTATACTTGTGCATTAATGTCAGTATAGTTAGGGTTGAGTGCACACTTCTATGTTAAAGCCAAATATTGCAACCGTAATAACTTTACAACTGTTCACTGGAATTGCATGAAAGTTTCCATGCACAATTTCTTTAGGTAGATCACTTGACGTGGTCAATTTTATGTGAATCCGTTGTGTGGTTTCTGATACATAGAGTGTCACAAATCCCTAAATGTACATGTTTGTTGCCTTTTCTTTGTCCACCTGTATGTTAGAAATGGTTTTAGGTTGTGGTCTGAAATTTTCAGGGTATTCGCCTTTGCCTCACAGATGTGCTGTTTGAAGGTTTGCTGAAAAAATATTAATCTGTTCCAATTCCAAAGTTTCCCACTATTTCCTATGGGAAAAGTTAGAAGTTACGCACAAAAATAGTTTTGTTTTCTCAGGAGCTACTATATTGTTGCAGGTAGCTTAACATATTTTTTGCAGAGGGCTCCTTTGTCTACCATCTTGTTTTTCAGTTAATGACAGAAATAAAGAAAACACAGACAAATGAATGGATTAAAAAAAAAAACATCAGAACCTAGCTAAATGGGACCCGTTTAGCTACATTCTGATGGTTTCTTTTTATTTTTTTGCAAGAAACACCTTGTCTGGGTGCTCAAAATCCTCATTGCAAAGATTAGCGAGAGGACCACTTCTCCTGCATTCTCTGTATGAGAACAGTGGGATTTTCTTGACTTCTGCAGCTGCAGCTGAATCTTGTGCTGCTGGCTGTAGTTTCATCTGGGAGCCACAGTTTCCCTGGTGTCTAGTGGCACCCCTCATCCATCGATCACTGCCACCTATCACTGGTATCTAGAGGCACCCCCCTTCATATCTTTCCTTGGTGACTAGTGGCACCCCCACCCTCTGATTCCCATTGTTTTTATTTATTTATCGGTTGATTGATATAATCTAACACCTAGATACCTTCCCCTGGTGTCAAATGTCCCCCCTCCGCAGTCCCTTGTGTTTATTTGCCAACATTGGGGGGCCCAATCCCTGTGTCCACACTAGAAGCCCCCCCCAGCAGTGTGGGACAATGGGGAGCCCACTCCCAGTGTCCCAAAATATTTATTTTGTTTTTACCTGTGAAGAAGAAAACCATCCCCAAAGTCTTTTTTTTCCTGAAATGAAAGAAAATGATCCCTCATTGTCCCTACCCCTCCCCCATCCCAACCCTCCCACTGAGCACCCACCCCACTCCCCCTTATCTATACTTACCATCGGAGGTCATGAGCTGTCATCTTCTGTGAACTGGGACAAGTAGGCACTCTTCAAAGTCAAACCACGAATTGAGAAATCAAGGTAAGAGCCATATAAAGTATTTCAATGGTGTTTTGAACTGGAATGTTTTGACCAAATTTTCAGCATGGGCTTTTTGGGACCCAACCTCATAAACACTGTTACTATCATTTCATTAATCTGGCCTGGAAGGTGATTTCACAGTTGCTGTACAAAGTCACCTTTCTGGACAGAATAATGAAATTTCACCACCAGTGTTAATGAGGTTGGGTCCCAAAAAGGCCATGTTATCAATCTAGTGAAACAATTCCTAAAAATGGCTGAGTTATGAGTGTTTGTTGAAACTTTTCTATATACACACGTAACTTTGGTAATTTTCTAACTTTTGACTCAAAATTTTCAACATAGCCATTTTTTCATACCACCTCATGAACAGTACAGCTGTCATTTTTCACATCCTGCCTAAAATGTGTTTTTGCACCTGTGACGTGGAATGGCATTTTGGCACAGATCTGAACATTTTCACCTATAGTGTTTATGGGGTGGGGTCATAAAAAGGCTATGTTCAAAATTTGGGGTAAAAATATGAAAATAATGCCAATGTTATGACCATTCCTTGCAATTTTGCTATGCCCGCTCATAACTTTGGAAATGTTAAATATTTTGAGCCCAGATTTTCAACATAGCCTTCTTATTACCTGACCTCATGAATGTCGCAGTCATCATTTTTCAAATCCATCCCAAAATGTGTTTTTGCATCTGTGGCATGGAACGGCATTACAGTTGAGCACAATTATGTTTTGGCATGGATTCAAAAAATTTCTGTACCAGGGTACATGAGGTGGGGTAATAAGATGGCTATGCTGACAGTTTGGTCACTGTCATCCTATAAATGGAAGTGTAGGGCTGGAGGGCCTTCTGCTTTCATGGCTACTTACATATATGCATCTGTGGAGGGATGGGAATGCAGGGTCCTCTGGAGGGCCCTGCACTCCCACAGACAAATAAGTATATGATTATACTATTTGAAAAAGTAAAGAAATTCATTGCAAAAAACTTTGTTAATGCAGCAGTTAGGGTTGTTACTTAAGTAACAAAAGTAGGGAAATGTGGCGTTGGGGTTTCCAACCGTAACTTCCCACCCCACCCTTCAGACTTGATGACAGGCATTGGGGTGCCTTGGGGTCATCAGCCCTAATGTTCACCCCATTCTTTTATACTGTATCCACCTCAGCTTATTTACTTATTGTATTGGGTGAGTGTTAGGGTTGATGACTCCAAGGCACCTCCCAAATGCCTGTCAGTGTCTGTAGGGTGGGGGTGGGGTGTTAGGGTTGGAAACCCTAATGCCACATTTCCCTACTTTTGTCACTTTAGTAACAACCCTAACTGATGCATTGACAAAGTTTTTTGTAATGAATATAGCAGTAACAACCCTATACTTAGGATTTGTACAGCACTCAATATTAAATCCCAATTTTTGTACCTTAACAACTTGGGCATTTTTTTATGAAATAGCCCAAACTTTGGCATACGCGGTCATTCTGCCAGTGTCTCAAGATCTGGAAAGTTTTCTGGTGGCATTTTGTATGGTTTTTGAGCTATAAAGTGGTAAAAAAACTGAAAAAAAAGCACTTTTTCCTATAAATTAACATGATTTTTTTTGCCATCATCTACTGCCCACCTGGAATTTTATCTGAAATTTTTAGGGATGATGGGGTGTGTGCCAGGGGTGTGCCCTTTGATGGTTTGATGAAAAAATATATTAACATTTTTGAATTATAACAATTTTTGTGATAGCTGCCAGACAGACAGGTAAAGGAAAACAGTTTGAACTGTAAATTTACTGTTCAAACTGTAAATTTACTTTTTATGCTGAGAGAAAATACTGTTCATGCTCCAGCCATCCTGTCTTTCTAACAATTTACAAAATAGTGTTGTGCACAACTACTGCATTCTACAGACAGCACAGCATCTGTATTTAAGTCTCAGTGTTATGCTTAGTTCAACGTTTGTTTTAAAATTAGTATATCTCCATGGCAAATATGTGTTTTTTAACCGAAAAGAAAGTCCCCCCATCACTTGCTAAGTAATTACCGTTCGATTTATTTATTCTTCAAACTTTATTGTTCAACACTAAATATCAATTTGTACTCATTAATAGTTTGAACTTTACTGATCGAAAAGTAAAATTCCCATTCTGATTTCTTGTAGTCCCATTGCGAGGGCCTCGGACAATCAGCCCTCCCCAATTAGCCCCCATGGATGCCCGCTACAGAACGGACACCCCAAGTATGCCAGGACTGCTGTGTTTGTTTGACTTGGTACCCAAATGCCAGAAAAGGACTCTGTAAACCTTCATCTTCAATGCTTGCCTGTAAACAAATACATGTTATTCTTCTTTGTCTCCTGGTTGTATTTTAACCGCCCTAGGCATTTTTCCTGCATTTTTTCGAGCATTGTTTATTTTTGTTCTGCAGACCTCTGCTGATCATTTCTGGTCTCTCTTCTGCCGCATCTATAGCCTTTCCTCCCTTTCACCCTTAGTAATGCTATCTTCCGTATACTTTTGCACAGTTGTTTTGCTGTTCTCTCTCTCCATTTCAGTGCCCTCTGTACCATTCTCCCTCCTTTCCTTTGTTCTCCTTCTGCTTGCCCCTTCCTCTCTCTTCTGACCCAGTACTGTTTTGCTCTCTGAAGCATTGAATCTCCAGCTGTGCACTTTGACATTGGTAGTACAGTGGTCCCTTCCCATTCTTTGATTGCTGTCCCCGACGTTATAATATTAGTCCCTGGTAGTACAGTGGTCCCTTCCCCTCATTCTCCAATCACCATCCCCAATGTAAAAATTAGTCCCTGGTAGTCCAGTGGTCACACCCCTCTCCCACATTCTCTGATTGCCATCTCCAATGTTAAAATTAGCCCTGGTAGTCTAGTGGTTCCTCCCCCTATCCTGTTCTTTGATGGCTGTCCCTGGTAATAAAAAATTCAAGCTTGGTTTTAGTGGTCCTTCCCCCCTGCCCTGTTCTCTGATTGCTGTCCTCAGTAATAAAATTCAAAGCCCTGGTAGTCTAGTGGTCCCTCCTCCCCATTCTCCAATCATATTCCTGGTAATATTCATTTGCAAACCTGTGGTAGTCCAGTGGTCCCTCCCCCTCCCCCATTCTCTGATCATCATCCCCATATTTTGTGTTTTTTTAATCATTGGTAGCTCAGTGGTCCCTCTGCCCTCCCCCATTGTCCGGTCACTGTCCCCAGTGCAGCCCTTTATGTCTCTGGTGTCTATTGGCACACCCCCCATTCATTCTTGCAAAAAAGAAAAATGACCATTGATTTTTTTTTTTTTTGAAGGGGCTGAAAAAAAAAATGGTCCCTAGTTGATCAGCCCACCCCTACCTCCCACTCAGCCTGCACACCCCCAGTACAGCCCATACACCTTCACACACCTGAACAGGTCCCAAGTTCAACATCTGTTCTTCTGATCCAAGACACATCTTGCTGCTGGAACCGGTGACTGCAATATGAAAACCTATGGTATATGTAGTTCAACGTATTTCAATGGGGATTTTAACTTTAATGCATAACTCAGGCATTTTTTTACATTTTGACTCCAAATTTTTAACATGGCCTTTTGGGGACCCCACCTCATCACCAATATGTCTGTCATTATGCAACTCTTTCCCAAAATGTGATTTTTGCAGTCAGTTGGTGAATTCATCTTTTTGGTGGGAATTGATAATTTTTCCTGTCTTTGGTCATGAGGTGGGGCATAAGAAGACTCTGTTAAAAATGTGGGGTTAATATATTTAAAAATGGCAGCATTATGATCATTTGTTGCAATTTCACTATGCACGCTTGTAACTTGGGAAATATTAAATATTTTGACCCCAAATTTCCAACATAGACTTCATATTGTATTCATTAATAGTGCTACTGTACTATAACAGGGCAGTGTCAGAAGCCCAGGATTGAATAGCTTCTGTCCGAGTTCACCCACTCACTCTCCGCCCTCGGTCCCCTTGGCTTGATGGGACCTTGAAGGTGTTGAGGCAAGTGTGGCAAAGGTTGAAGCTTCACTGGCAGAAATCCAGTTTGGTTGATGATAAACTTAGATTGATGTCCCATTATAAGGACTATCAATCATCTGTTTCCTGTAAGAAGGCAGAGTTTCTGTCCAGGCAGATTGCCACTGTGAGAAACTGACTGGCTCAGCTCTTCCAAACTGTTGACAGGTTGTTCAATCCAATCAGTCATCAGAATCAGAGAGCATTTTCACAGTTTAAGTGTGAGGAGTTCACTCGAATCTTCGCAGATAAGGTTGTCACCATCAGGTCAGAAATCCATAAGCGTGCTCTAATGAGTGTTGTGAAGGTTGGCGGGAGGTGACATGTGCCCTGTTTGTCTGGTCTGACTTCAACCAGCTGGTGATTATGGACATCTTAAAGATTATTCAGGGTATGCGACTGACTTACTGCAGTTTTGACCCAGGTCCTAATCACCTCCTTGTGGGATGTGTGGAGATCATTGGACCAGTCCTAGCTGAGATAGTCAGGTGCTCATTGGAGACAGGAGTGTTCCCTGACCCCCTTGAAGAAGACAGTGGTGACACCTCTATTTAAGAAACCTTCCTTGACCCAAACTATCTTGCTAACTACAGACCTGTCTTTAACCTGCCTTTTGTGGGCAAGGTTATTGAGAAGATAGCTGTGTAGCAACTGGAGGATCATCTTACCACCCATGATGTCTATGATCCTCTCCAGTCTGGATTCAGAAACAGACATAGTACTGAGATGGGACTTGTTCAAGTTCTTAACAATCTCCTGATAGCGAGAGATCAGAAGAGCCATTCGATCTTGGTTCTTCTAGATCTCTCTGCAGCGTTTGACACCATGGACCATGGGGTGTTATTGGAGCACCTGCAGGTGATCTGTGGACTGTCTGGTACAGTCTTCAGGTGGTTCCATTCTTTCTTCATGGGCAGGACCCAGAGAGTGGAGTCGGGGATTTTTTCCTTGGCCCCTCTCCACCTGGCCTGTGGAGTACTGCAGGGCTTCATTTTAACACCCATGTTGTTCGTTGTGTATATGCTGCTGTTGGGGGACCTTTTAAGGTGGTAAGGGCTGAGTTTTCACTGCTATGCAGATGATACTCAGCTATACATGTCCTTTGTGCCTGAACAGGATGAAGCCATCTCAGTCTTTAACAACTACCTCACTGAGACTCAAGACTGGATGAGTGCCAACTAGTTGAGGTTGAATCCGGACAAGACTGAGGTGTTGGTTGTGGACCCAGGTCATCAGATTAGAGGGGTCTTCCTCTGGTCAGCCATCTGGTCTTTGGCTGGGTGGCAGCAAGTTGATGACCTCTGAGTGGGTGCGGAATCTGGGCATTATGCTTGATGGTGGGCTGATGTTTAAATATCAGGTGTTGGCCATTGTCAAGACCTCATTTTTCCTTCTGAGGAATATTGCCTGAATAAAACACCTCATTTCACCTGATGATCTTCCAATGTTGGTCCACACCTTTGTGATCTCCCGCCTTGATTACTACAATGCTCTGTACCTAGGGCTACCGGGTTGGACATCCACCACCTGCAGCTGGTGCAGAATGCAGCAGCCAGGTTGTTGACTGGTTTATGTAGATCTAGCCATGCCTCACCTGTGCTCTGTGGACTGCACTGGCTCATGGTGCAGTGGAAGATCACCTTCAAGGCCAGTTTGCTGACCTACAAGGCCCTATATGGACAGAGACTGCATTATTTGCAAGGTCTCCTTCATCCAACCACCCCCTCTGACCACTCAGTTCCATCAGTGAGGGATTGGCAGAGGTTCCCAGAGTCCATTTAAAGACCTCAGGGGGTCAGAGCATTTGCATTTGTGGCCCCAACCCTGTGGAACTATCTACCTCATTGGGTTAGAAAGTGACTGACCACCGAGGCTTTTAAATCAGTGCTGAAAGCATATTTATTTAGTCTAGCATTTTCTGATGCTTATTAACCCTTGCATGGCCGTGGACTGATATATCAGTCCAAAATTCCTATACGTTCTAATTCTGTTGGCAGCCTAAGGGATAAATTTTGCTGCCAGTTATTATTAATATTATGTTATTTTTAATTATTAGATACTGATGATCTGTTTTTACTATCTATGTACAAGCACTTTGGTATTTTGAAAAGTGCTTTTTAAAAGTAAAATTGACTTGACTTATTGCCTCACCTCATGTATGACATAGATGTCATTTTTCAAATCCTGGTCAAAATGTCTTTTCACACCTGTGGCACTGTGATTTTACAGAATTATGTTTTGGTGAGGATTTGAACATTTTCTGTACAGGGGTACATGAGTTGGGGTAATAAGATGTCTATGCTGACAATTTGGTTACTATTCTCCTATAAATGGAAGAGCAGGACCCTTCCACAGCTACATACATATATGCATTTATAGGAGGATGGGGGGCCCTGTGCTCACTCAGGCAAATAAGGACATGATTACTCTGTCTCAAAAACTATACATGGATGGGAACTCAGGGCCCCACAGGCAAATAAAGCTATGATTACACTATCTCAAAAAGTAAGAAAAATCATTGCAAAAAACTGTGTTAATGCATCATTTAGGGTCAAAGATAAAGTGACAAATGCAGGGAAATATGATGTTAGGGGTTCTAACCCTAAAACACCTACCCACCCCTGAAGCAAATGAGGGGTGTAGTCTCCCTTGGGGTTGTCAACTCTAATGCTCATAGATGTTTGCAATGTGTGAATATATATATATATATACACACACACACATATATACATGTACATATACACACATATATATATATAGAGAGAGAGATTGATAGATACATGAATAAGGTTTATTCCTTGATATTCCTACTAACCAGTGTATGAGACAAGGATGTGTCCTGGCCTCAACTCTTTTTTGTTTATCTATTCACTGTGTGGGAATAATGTTATGAATTGTGCTTGGTGCCACTTGTATATATTGATTTGTTTTGGCCTTACTCATTCCCACCTTGAGTATGAGCTGATAGCTGGAAGGCCCAAAAAAGAATAGTATCCACCTCCTCCAACTGACAGAGAGTATACCTGGCAGCACTCAGGAGAGGAAAAAAACCCTTTAATGGAGGAAACCTCTGAGGAACCATGGCTACCAAGTTGCCTTCCTTCTAGGCATACTACGAGGAGATGGAAAGAAAAGCTGAATGCATTTCTGCTTCAGGATTAGGAATGTATGTCTCAAAACAAGATGATGTCCATCTTCCCAGATGTTTAATGATGTAAGCTGGAACTTTTTTTGAGGCAGAAGTAGTAGCACCGATTCTAAATTAATGGCCAGAATAAGTGAAAGGATCGAGTCCCAGGCGTTGTAGTAGTGAACGAATTGAATCCACAAATTCTTTGGTGGTTAGAGGTACATTATTATGAGAGGTTAGCAGAGGAGATTCAGGACTGGATTGACTATGAAAACTGCATAGCTGGTTCAAGAAGTAGACGGGGCACCAAGCAGTATTTGTAGGAAAATATTGAATGTCCATGCCTTCTCATAGCCTGTCAATTTTGATGCAGGAAGATGGAGAACATAGTAATCAGCCCGCTTGGTAAGATGTTTGACCTTGGGAAGGGACGTTGCAGAAAGTGATGAAACTGCGAATTCTCCAGGACATAGAAATCCATAAAAAGCCAGACAGATAGCTGCAAGTAGGATGGTGGAGTGTGAAGTAGGAGGTTCAGACTTCAGTAGACTAATTAGCTGTTTGAAGATGGTATCATCGATGGGCAAATGAGTAGGCATCCTTTTGAATGAGAGTTTTTGGATTGCTGTAAGAAGGAGCTTAACTGCAGAATATGATGTCAAGAAGACAGAAGCTGGATCTTGTAAGCAAAGGTGAACTTGAATGCCAGCTAAGTATTGTCGAATGGTACAGTAAGATAATTTACTGGTTGTATGACAATAGGTCATGAAAGCTAATATGGTAGGCAGAGAAATTGGAAATGCAGAGGAGGCTGACATGGAGCAGAATGCATTGTATTTTCTCCAGGCTGTTTTGTAAGCTGATTGTGTACTGATCGATAAGGCTGACCACATGAGGTTTTGCGCTGTAGTAAGATAATTAATCATGGCATGACTAGATTCTTGAACTGAGGAGCTGGAGTTGGTAGAGGATCCGCAGTAGGAAGGAGAATATGAAATTTCTGAAATGGAAAATGGGAAAGGTAGTCAGCGGCTGTATTGAGATGACCAGGAATATGAAAACACTGAATGCAAAAATTATGAATCAGAGAAAGCCGTGTTAATCTCCACAAGAATAGCATAATTGTAGGAGAAGATGATCTGCCTTTGTTAATAATATCTACTGTTGTTTGATTATCTGTATATATTAACACTGTAGACAAAGACCATCGATGACCCCAAGTAAAAGCTGCTGCAACTACAGGATATATCTCAAATAAAGGGGAAGAGGTCGTGGCTGCAGTCAATTGTAGAAATTCAGAAGGCCATGTAGAAAAGATCCATGATTGATGGAAAATAGCAGCGAATCCGTGAGTAGGTGAAGCATCCGTGAATACTCTAGGAGAAAAATCTTGAGAGATGTCTTTGTAGAACACAGAGTGACCATTCCATTGGTTTAGGAAGAGGAACCACATGGCAAGGTCGGATTTTGCAGTAGCTGTAATGGAAATGTGATGGTGGAGAACTGACGCTGAAGGAAGCAGAGCAAGCAGATATGCTATGAAGGTACGTCTTTGAGGAATTATACGTGTAGCAAAGGAGAGGTAACCTAGCAGAGACAAGAGTTCTTGTTTTGTGCAGGATGAGCAATTGGAGAATGATAGAACCAGAGTCTTGATTCTTCGTATCTTGTCCATAGGGAGTCTGGCTTCCATGCGAACGGAATCGAGAATTATGCCAAAAAATTCCAGAGAAGTGGCAGGACCAGAAGTCTTTTCCTCCAAGACAGGTACAGCTACTTGATGAAATAAATGGCATAAGGCAGAAAGGGCTGCAGCTGGAGGTGCAGAAGGAGGTTCAATGAGAAGAAAATCATCTAGCAAGTGGATTACTGAGGTTACCTGACAATGAATCAGCAACAACCAGCAAAGCGTAGAAGAAAAGATATCAAACAGTTTCGGACTGCTTTTGCAACCGAAAACTACCCACACAGCAAAGTAGTAGAAATCTTCCCATTTGATGTCATAGAGATGCCAAAGGGATGGATGAATAGGAAGAAGTTTAAATGCATCGGCAATGTCAGCTTTAGAGAGCCATGCACCTCTGCCCATTTGTTTGATAGTCAAGATAGTGTCACCAATCTTGGCATAGGCCAGAGAAAAATTCTGAGAAGGGATAAGAGAGTTGATACTGGGAATGTAAGTGGCACGTGGAGTGGATTAATCAAAAATAAGGCGCTGTTTTCTTGAGAATTTGCGAGTAGCAACACCAATAGGGCTGACACGAATGAGAGGAAACGGCAGATGGAGAAATGGTCCGATGAGATATCCTTTGTCCAGCTCCTTCTGCAAAAGGGAGGAGACCAAGTCTGGTTGAGTGAGAGCTGTTTGTAAATTAGGAGATTCGTATGAGTCCTGAGGAAGAGAACAGATGCCAGTATGGAATCCAAAAGTAAATCCTGAGATGAGAAACTGCACTAAAGAGCGAGATGGATGAGTGGAGAGCAGACGGGACAGTTCGCTAATGTTGACAGGAGTAGAAGGATGACACAATAGTCAGAGTCTGCTTCTTAAATTAGGGCAGATGGATTTTGCATGAGCTTCACCACAATGACTGCAAACGTGCAGCAGATGGCAGGGATGAAGGGAGCAACCCATATCGATGAAATTATTACAAACAGATCTGCCAGCCACGAAAGTAATAGGACAACCATGTTTATCATAGGACAAGCGAGGCATAGCAATATGATTGCATATAGTCCTGGTAATAGTGGAGCCTGAAGTGGTAGTATGGGATGTAGATGAATCAGGCTCGGATAAAGGACAGAAAGAGGCAGCATGGGAAAGGGAGCTGCAGATCTGGCAAGTGAGAGCCTGTTGACCAGTGAAATGGCGGCAAAACAACTCATTGTCGAGCGAGCCCCAGTGAAGGCAGACATTCAGGTGAGAGAGAGCAGCAGCAGCTTTAGCTGAAAAAGATTTATGGTAGTCAAAAAAATGAGTACCACCATAGCGGACGCCAAGGTCAACAACTAGATACAGGTAGGTGTCCAGTTCCTCCCTGCAAGATGGAAAAGCAGAACATAAAATGTCTCTGAACAGACTAAAGGCCAAAACAAATTCAGGAATAGTCAGTTTTTTGGAAAGCCTAGGGTCCTTAGAACGAAGGACGATGGAAAATCACCACAGGAGATGACTCTGTTTTCAATGGTATCATGGGAAGAAATAAGCAATGATATAAGATTGACATCTTTCCCTTCTATGATATCCTTGTGGAGATGAGCAGGAACTAGATGAACAGGTGAGACAGCAGGCACAGAGGAACTTGAAGCTAGAATACCTGAGGTGGAAGCAATGGCAGGCACAGAAGGAGATGGTTGAGGCATTGGGGATGGAGCAGGCTGAGGGGCAGCCAGATCCTGGTGACGTTCCATAACATCCAGGCAAGTGGAAGTATCAGACACAGAAGAGGCCAGATGAGAAATGAGATCCTTCAATTCAGCAAAGGCATCAGGAGCAGGTGTGGCAGGACGAGCTGGCATAGGACGCGGAGTGAGATCCTGATTCTCGAGCCATAAATCATACAGCTCCTGCTTCTTGGCACCAGCAGGAACAGGAACCCCCAAAGTCTTCAATTCAGCCAGGAGACAAGGAACGGGCCAGTCTTTAAGAGAGTGCTTAGACTTTGCAGACTTCTTCTGAGGAATGGGAGGGGGGAGTCCTTCAGATGGAGCAGGAGGATCCATGGAGGCTACCAACAGGCTGAATCACAGGCAGAAGGCTGAGAGCTGGAACAGGAATGGCAACAACACAGCCCAAAGCTGGAATACATGAGGGAAACCAGCAGGGAGTCCCAGAAGAATGACAAAAGGGAGTCCAGGATAATTGCAGGCAATAGGAGGAATGAACCCAGAGCAAGCAAGGAACTGCCAGGAAAGCGGCACAGCAAACGAGGGAGCCAGCAGCAGTCGGACCAAACAGCAGCCAGACCAAGAAGAATGTTACTCGGATGCACTTCGGGATGGGGCGGGCGACGTGGAAGAGGAGAGAGAGAGAGAAGCGAACCAGATGACCAACACCCGGATCTGCAGAGTAGAGGAAAGGGGGGGGGGAATATGGCAGAAGTGCTGAAGAGTTACCGCAAGTGGCGAGAAGAAAAGCTGGCAAAGGACAAGGTAGCAGGTAAGTACCAGCGAGGGAGAAAACCACACGCCCAGCCCAGCGCTCAACTGTGAACGCTAGACAGGAAGAGCTGAGCGTGTAGGAATGTTTTATAGAAGGGAATCCCCGCCCATTGAATTACGGGTGGGCCCTTCAGGTGATTGCATGTTAAATGACTTTGTATATCTGGAGTCAGGCTCACCTAAAATTAATGACTTCCAATGTCCAGCAATGGCTTATGCAGATGATTTTATTTTATTATCCTTATAAAAAAAAGTTTGAAGAAAAAGTTAGACCTGTTAGATGCAAAAACAAAAAAAAAATAAAACTTATGACAAACCACACCAAGACTCAAGTCCTGGTGTTTGGCTCTAATTAGGTAAAATGGCATTGGTTTATAGGGAACCATAAAATAAAAAAATAATCCCTAGCTAAGTGTATGTGGGCTTGAACTTCTCCTCTAACTGAACTTGGTCTAGACAAGCTGTACAAAGTATTAAAAATACTAAGAAAGCAGTTCTAGGCCTAAGAAAATGTAATTCCTCCTATGGGAGGGGGTTTACACAATGACACTCTTGGTTGATGTGATTAGAACTAAATATATGGCCCAGTTATTGTATGGGGAAAGGTTCTGGGATGCAAGGGACAGGGAAATGCTTGCTACTTATGCTTTTAAATAACTTAGGCTGGCTTTTGGTGCTGGGCTCTTGTTCCCTGTTGCTTATGTGAGATCAGATCTGGGTATGGATAATATAAATGCATTTATGGATACAAAGAAGGTCAGTTACTGACTCCAGATAACAAGAATGCTTAAGGAAAAGGTTCCATCTATGTGCTTGAAAAACAAAAAGGTAGCACATGTTAGGTTGCAGAGAGTCCATTTGGTATAAAGATCTCATCTATACATTAAAAAAGTATGAATTGACAGTGTTGAGCCATTACTTGGAAAAGAACATCACCCCCAGTTCAAAACATAAAATATATATTAAAATAGAAAAGATCTAGAAACCATTTCTAGGTCCAAACATTATTTATGGTTTGCCATGAACAACAGTAACTTTGGTTATAAATATTACCCAGCTGCTATCACTGATCCTCACTTAAGGAGGGCCTTTATTAAATAAAGATTTGAATTATTTGACAGAAATGTACTTATAGTTTAATACAATAAAGCTGACCGTAATGGTACAGATATGTTTTGTCCATGTTGGGGTAATGAAGATATAATTCATGTTATTTGGTACTGTTCTTGGTATAATAAAGCAAGGAATTATTAGTTCAGTTTTTATATAGAATCTTGGAATGAATTAGATAAGTCTGTAGCTACAACAATACTTTTAAAGAGCACCTTTCCTGCTTTTTTAAAATTGCCCCCCAAGAACCATGAAGGACCCACACCTACCCCAGATTCATATGGTGCAAAAATCTGAATTTTTATGTTCCTCTAATTTGGAAAGGAAGAGATCATAGTTCAGCTTCTAAGAGTTGAGTCAACAATCCTTTACATTTACTGATACTGAGAGCCACCCCTGCGCTTGCACATTTTATGATGTCACTATATGGAGAGGGCAGGGGCACTCTTCATAAACATAAAGGGGGCATTTCTTAAATTCTATTTTTGATATTTTAGGTGGCCATCATGAAGAAATCAAGACAACTGCTCTGCTAACAAGGTCCTTGTTAGTTGAGCAGCAGCCTTGATTTGTTCATGATAGCCATCTAAAGTATGAAAAACTTAATTTAAAAAATAGCCCCATTCATCATGTCTATGGAGTGTGTGTTCCCCCCGCCACTCTCCATATAGTGGTATCACAAAACATGCTAGCGCAGGGGTGGCTTGCACTATCAGGAGGTGATAGGGATCAGTGGCTTAGCTCCACAAAGCCAAGATATTATCCCTTCCCTTCCAAATTAGGGGCACATAAAAATTCAGGTTTTGGTATTTTATGAATTGGGGGCAGATAAGGGCTCTTAATAGTTTTTGGTGTGAGCACCAGGAAAGGTGCTCTTTAATGACAGCAGACAGCTGGACTTTAAACAGATTATTACATTTCTTCCTATCAATTAGTAAACTGAGAAAAAGAATGGTTGCTAAATTAGCAATGTATTACTGAGTCACCTCTACAAAACTTAATGATAATTTTATGTTTTGTTGAATACTGTGGCACAGATATTCAAAAGGGTTGCATGGTGCAACAGTGTTCGCCATGCACAACCACTAATATGTGACCGCCAATATTCAAAAGGGAAAAGTCGCCGCACAACCGCGATGTGCCAGAGTGCATCAGTAATGTATGCAGGCACAGGTGGAGAGGTATACCATGCATAACCTACACAGCCTGATATTCAGCCTGGGATGTGCAGAGTCATGCATGCGCCCTCTACCTGCGCCTGCACAAGTTAAACCCCAAAAGAGGAACAAATGATGGCCACCCACAGGTGAGCTGCAGCATTGCAGGGTGCAACATGGCAGCTGCCACCTGTGGATGGCCACCCAAGTTCCTGCCGCACCTGGCGGCGCCCCCCCATGCCCCATCACAGGCATCCGTGTAAAGACACACCCGTACAATATCCCTGGTGGTCCAGTGGACCCCTATGTGCCCGTTCACGGGCATCGGTATAAACCCCCCGATCCAATATCCATGGTGGTCCAGTGGACCGCACTTTGCCCGATCGCGGGCATCTTTAAAACATAGAACAGTCTTATTACCCTGGTGGTCTAGTTTACCCCTCCCCACCCGCCCACCTGAGCCTTTGCGCCCATTTCCCCCAGTCAGCCAGCAGGCAGCAGCACCCCACCCCTGCCACCCGCCACCCGCCAACTGACAGCGGTAGGCTGCATGCCCGTTGGTTCACAGCATGAGCCAATGGGCATGCAGCTACCTAACAACACAGTCCAGATATGTGAATGAATTCATTCGGGTGGGGTGCTGCCGTGCTGGCTGACTGGGGAAACGGCGCAGTGGGGCTCAGTGGGCGTGGGGTGAACTAGACCACCAGGGTAATAGGACTGTTCTATGTTTTAAAGATGCCCGCGATCAGGCAGAGTGTGGTCCACTGGACCACCAGGGATATTGGAACAGGGGGGTTTATACTGATGCCCACGATCGGGCACATAGGGGTCCACTGGACCACCAGGGATATTGGACAGGGGGGTTTCTTCTAGATGAATGCCCGCAATTGGGCTGCAGGGGGCATTGGTCCCCGATGGCTGCTGCCTGGCAGGGCACCAGATGCAAGTCGACAGGGATCGGCGCACCTGCATGCTAATGGGATGCAAATGGGTTCATAATGACATGCAAATGGCCCCATGTGCGCCTTGCATAAATTATGGCCCCATTTGCATGTCCCCTTTTGAATATCGCAGGTGCTGTGCATGGCACAATGGCACTTGCGCTATCGTATCTCCATGCTCCACTCTGGCCACTTGGGTTGGCACAGTGCCACTGCGCCATGCACAGTGGGGGTGGCCAGGGTGCGATATTCAAACTGCTGTGCCATAGCGCAGCTCCGTTGAATATCACCCAGGCCACACCCCTGCACAACAAAGTTGAGCTGCGCCTAGGCTTACGCCCAGCCTGGCGCAGTTTGAATATCCGGGCCTTTGTTTTTAATTTTTTGTGTGATGTGATCTCTTATTTATTGCTAGACCATATTTGTAGATAATATTTACTGTAGCCAACTTACTGTAAGCACTTTTGTAATGACCTCTTTTATGCTCAGACTTAACCTGAACCTGAACTCCTGCTGCTCCCTGGTGGCCCGTTCCCCCCCCTCCACTGTGATGACTGGGCAGAAGTAGCTGTCCATGATAAATCCAGGGCTGTTGGGCTGCAATCATCAGTGCAAGGGTGGTGCTGACAACAATGGGAGTTGTCTACCTCTACACAGAATACAGCCAGAAAGCTGTAGCACTCCAGGACATTCGTTTTTAAAACAATAAACAAGTCAGTTCATGATTCTTTACAATATATTGAAAATTTACATAGAATTAATGAACAAAGGGAGTTGCCTGACTACCTCAGTGCTTTGCTTGGCTGTACCTGTTCAGGATGTTTACTTTCTCCTCCTCCACACAGTCTTCCCCTGTGGTGCTCCTTATCCTCACTGTTCCTCTCCTTGCTTTCCTTTTCTCACTTACGTACCTGAAAAAAAGTCAAACTTCCCCTTTGGCTATCCTTTCCTCTGTCTGCACTTTTGTTCTCATCACTGCCTTTCCTGTTTCGCTCTGTTTTACTTGGTATTTTATTTATTTATTTTAAAATTGGCAACCGGGAAAGGCACACTGTGCTGAGGCTCATTTTTAGGTGTGACCCAGGGAAGGGGGGGAATGGAGCAGATTAGGAAAAGTAAAATTACAAACATCCTAAAATGCAAAAGACAATAAACAAATCAGCACCAATGGTACAAGATGTAATGACTCAGCTGAGTTCACAATTGCATAATGTACAAAATGAGCAAGAAAACTGCAAGTGCTCAGTAGAGGGAGAATTGAAAGGAAGGAGTAGAGGGAGCAGTGGAGAGTTGGTAAAGAAGCGACAGAAGGCATTACAGAGGGTGTTCAGTCTGGCAATGGATGAGGAAGGGGAGTGCCATAGACCACATCTGCTTAGTTTTTTGGTAACCAGCTCCCATCAGACCTTTGGAAGAGGCAATTCTTGTTGTGGTACAAGGCACCTAGTCTTGGCTGAAGTTTGTCATGGCTGGCATCAATGTGGGTAAAGAAGTCAATGTTGCTATCCAGCCACACACCTAGGTACTTGAATGCAGAGACTACCTACAGAGGAGTACCATCCAGTGTATAGAAAACAGGGGAAGGTAAGAGCCTAGCCAATCTCTGGCTGGTGCCAAAGGTCATAGACACAGTTTCTTGGTGTTGATCCAGAGCTGGTTGTGTTGGAACCAGTGTATCACATTGTGGAAGTATTCTTTGAATGGAACGTCCACTGCTGAAACCAATGGGTCAGAATTATAGATGACTTTGTCATCCACACACATAAGAATATGTATAGAGGCACAGGCAGAGAGGAAGTCATTTAGAAAGATAGAGAACCAGACTGAACCCAGGATGTAGCCTTGAGGGATCCCTGCTAGGATGGGGAGGGGAGGAGACTGATGCCACCAAACTGAACAGTTTGTTGACAGCCCGTGAGGTATGAATGGAACCATTCTATAGCAGATGCTCAGAGGCCAGCAGAGCTCAGCATGTCCTAAAGGAGTGGGTTGGACACTAAGTCAAATGTTTTGGCTAGATTGGTGAATATTAGCTGTAGTAATAGGTACCTGATCCATCCCAGTGAGGACAGAGTCATGCAATAGGGAGGAGATGGTAAAGTGTTTTTTCCTAAATCAAGACTGGAAAAGGGAGATGGAATTAGAGGACTAAAGGAAGTTAACAAGCCTGGAATATACAATATTCTGTTGGAGCTTTGCAAGGGAGGGGAGGTGTGATATCAGCCAGAAGTTGCTAGGGAAGGAAAGGGTGCCCCCTTTGTGCAGAGGTAAAACCCTTAGCAACTTTCCAGGCCCAATGGGCAGTACTGAGGAAGAAGGAAAGGTTCAGAAGGTGAGCAAGTGGAGTGGCAATGGCTGGTGCAGAGATACATAGGAGATTAAGGTCCAGCCCATTGGGTCTGGACTTAGAGGGGTTGAGAGACATAAGGGTGAGGAAGACTTCCAGGGCGCAAAACAGGGAGGAAGTGGAAAGCTTCAGGAGAGTGGGGTAGGGGAGAGAAGGTGAGGGGCAGGAGGGGGGATCAATCAGGAGGAGGAAGAGAGGGTAGTGTGCAGTTGGTGAAGAAACTTTGATATGAGCAGCAATGGGGGGGGGGCAGAGACCAGTGAGCCTTCCACCAGGAGGACAGGGAAGATAGATTGGGTTTGGGGATTGAAAAGGGAGTGGATTACCTTCCAGAAGTTTGATAGGGAGTTTAGGTTGGACTGGAGGTTTGACTTGAAATAGTGGGCATTTGCATTGTGGACTGACTTTGTGCAGGCATTTCTGAGTGACCTATAGGTGAGGAGGTCTTCCAGGGATTGGGTGGACTTTCAGTGTGCCCAAATTTGGTCCTGAGATTTGCACAAAGCAATGAGATCAGAAGTAATCCAAGGGTGGTGGGAGCATTTGACCCTAGACTTTCTAATAGGAGCATGGATATTCCAGGTATGGGTAAGTATGGCAGTGAAGAGGGAGAGGGCCATATTGATATCAGGGGCAGAGTAAAATGGGGGACCAATCAGAAGCTGTCAGGTCATCTAGGAGGGCAATAGTGTTGTGTGACCTATGAGGCCTATACCAAAGGTATTTAGGTGAGAAGGGGTAGGATGTACTGTACTTTCCGGATGTAATAGGCTAGACATTGGTCACTGAAGGCATCCAGGAGAATGCCTGCTGCAATGATATGGTGGGGGTGAAAGAAGAGCACCCAGTCCAGAAGGTAATAGTTGGGGAAGTGATGATTTAACCAGGTGGGTTCGGTATTACGTTGTGTAAGATTTAGGGACTCAGTCCTGTAGATAGTAGGCATGGAGGCTGGGGGAAAGCCAATTTATGTTGAAGTTCCCAAGCAGGATGAGCTCACTGGAGGCAACATAGGAAATGGGAGAAGAAAAGGAGTCAAGCAGGGGTGAGGGAGAGATCCTGGAGAGGTGTAGAAGACACCAACAAAGATGGGGAGAGTGGAGGGGAGGAATAGCTTGGCTAATCCAGAGCTCATGAGTAGAAGGGACAGACTCACAGAAGGAGCAAGACAGATTCTGATGGACATATATGACAACCACACAGCCTCACTTGCCTTAGTCATGGCAGAAGAGATGTTAGTCAAGTAGAGCTAATGTGGAGTCAGGTACCTTAGAGGAAAGCTGGATTCGGAGATGCACAAGAAATCAGAATAACACATGGAGTTCCAGATGTTAAGGGAATCAAGTTTAAGGAGGAAGATGCTAGCACTGAGGTGGAAGATGCTCAGGCCTTTTGGGAGAGTAGGGAGAGAGGAAGGAGAAGTATGACCAGGGTTAGTTTCAATATCACCATCAAGAAGGAGGAAAGTAAAGAGGAAAAGGAAAATGGAGAGAGAGATTGCCACCCCCTTGAACAAGGGAAGAGGGTGGGAGGGAGGGGATGGAGAGACAGACACAGTGGAAAAGTTAAGATTGCGGAAGGGGAAGTATAGGAGCCCAGGGTGGATAATGGGGAAGGAGTATGGGGGAGGTGAGGAGCAGGTACATGGTGAGGGGTGAGGAGGAAATAGAGTGAGGGGGAAAGTGGAGTTTGGGGACGGAGTGGAGAACTGACAGAAAAGGGTGGAGATGGTGGGAGGTATGTGAGTAGGCCTGAAAGGGAGAGAGAGCGGGGATGGGGATAGGTGGGAGAAAATATTAAAATAGAAAGGAACAGTATGAAGTATGGTGAGGTGAGTTGAGCCTAGAAAAAACAACTGCAAGTGCGTTAACAGTACAGACAAATGCAGCAGCTGAACACCTTGGACCACATCAAGCAGAACTAAATAGAAGCAAAGTACAGTGGAGTCAGCCATGATGAAGTGCAGTAACTTGCAGTAATGACATGTCACAAAATCCTGCATGGCAAAAGGGCTTAATTGCCATTGACTTACAATGGCCCCTGCAGTAAACTGCAGCATTCTGTGATATTCTACAGCATTTCTACATTTCATCCTCGCTGTCACAAGTTCTTAAAGTAAGGCAATATATTTAGAGAATAACAGTAGGGTAGTAAGCAGCGCTATGGCTATGGAGACAAACAGTAACAGGAGCAGATAAGTTAAGAAAATATTTGCAAGGCTGTGAGTTTGAAAACACAAATTACTGGGAGACCCAGATAAGGGAAAATGCAGTACTTGCATTTTTTTTACTAGGACCAGAGATCAGTCAGGCAGAGTTGTATGCAAGCAAAGTACTTAAATAATGGTAATATAACTAAATAATTACTGTGGAGCAATAGACAGAACTACGGCTATGAAGACAGTAAAAATGGTAGCAGATAAAACTGAGCAAACAATTTGCAAGGCTGTTTCAAAACATAAATTGTTAGGTGACCCAGATAGGGATCAAACAGTACCTACAGTGGTCCATGTGGTTTGCAGAGAGGCAGCATGGCTGGCAGCCAGCAGACACCAGGCTGACTCCAGGTAGTCTCCAGTCCTTTGTGAACATCCTTAGCATGAGACCACAAATGGGAGGGCTGCTTGGCTGCAGGGAAGGTTATAGGTGGAGGAACAGGTGTGCTGTCTAAGCTCCAACCCCTGCAGCATCGTCCATCCATCTGAGTGGCAGAATTGGAGAACAGTACCACAGAGCCAAAACCCAGGCTCCCAAAGGTAGGGTGGCAGCATCAAAGCTTGTGAGTCCTCAGGTTGAGGGGAGGGAGCAGGTGCAGCTGTGTCCAAAATGTGCTCCCTTGCCGTCTTTTGCTGCAGTGGCAATCTGTTCTATAAAGAGCAACTGGTGGCAGTTTTATAATTTAAATTCTGGTGGTCTCTTTAAGCTCCATCCCTTGCCAAGTCATCTATCTGACTGAGTGTCACAACTTAGGTCCTGTACAAGGGAGCTGAAACTCAGGTTTCCAAGGGCAGGATGGCAGCAGCAAAGCTCATGAGTCCTCAGGTAGAAGGGAGGGAGCAGATGCAGCAGTGCCCAAAATGTGTTTCCTCTCACCCCTTTTGCTACTGTGGCAATTTGTTCTATAAAAGGCAACTGGTGGCAGTTTTATATTTTAAATTCTGGCAGGCACTCTAAGCTCCACCCCCTGCTGAGTTGTCTGTCTGCCAGGGTGGTGGAATTGGGGTCCAGTACAACAGAGCCAAAACTCAGGCTCCCAAGGGCAAGTTGGAGGCAGCAAAGCTCATGAGTCTTAGATGGAGGGGAGAGAGCAAGTGTTGCAGTGTCCAAAATGTACTCCTTCTTGCTCTTTTTTGCTCCACTAGTGATCTCCTCTACAAAGAGCAACTTTTAAATTCTGGTGTGCTCTCTATCCTCTACCCCCCTTTAAGTCATCCATCCACTCGAGTGGAAGAATTGGAATATGATGCAACAGAACTGAAACTCAAGCTCTCAATGACAGGTTGGAAGCAGCAAAGCTCTTGAATCCTCAGGTAAAGGGGAGGGAGCAGGTGTAGCAGTGTCCAAAATGCCATCCCTCTTGCTCTCTTTTACTCTGGCAGCGATCTGCTCTACATAGACATACCTTCTTGTATTTCTCCCTCTGCATTTCCTCATACCTCCTGAGTGCCACACTTTTCTCCCCTCGCAAACTTGGCCACTTGCCTAGAGAACTATAACATCCTCTTTTCCCTCTACTTTTACTTCTTTTGTTCATGCAGAGGTTGGTTTGCTTAATTGTGCCATTCCTTATTTTTCCCTACTGTGCCTCTTCCCTTCCCTGGCAACCCCCATCTCATGAGACAATTTCTAAGGCAGTCTCCCATTCCTTTAAAATCCACCCTCCTAAAGTCCAGGACCCTTGTCCGCATGTGGTTTGCCTCTTTTTCCCATAGTAATGTTAAAACTACACTGTACAGTGATCACTGGTACCTAGGGCACAGCCTGTCTGCAATAGCATTCCAGTTTATTAGTACCAGGCCCAGCACTGCCCCATCCCTAGTGGGTTCCTTGACTAGCTGCATGAGAAAAGCCCCTTGTAGGCAATCAAGGATGGCCTTGCTCATTGCCAAAGCTGCAGTTGGAAGGCTCCAATCCACAACTAGCAGGTTGAAGTCACCAACTCGCAGCATCTCCCCCTTACTTGCCATCCTGATGATGGCTTTCCCAATGCCTTATCCAGTGCCTCTCCCTGTGCTGGAGGTCTGTTTTCCACCCCTGTATGGATAGCGACCCCAGTATCTGTCTACAGGATGACCCACAGTCCTCCAGCCCTTCTTTTTCCTCTAGGTGCCCCTGTACTTTCATGGCATTGATTCCCTTCCTCACATGTAGTATAATCCCTCCTTCCTTCCTTCCTTCCTCCCTTCCCTGTCTCTCCTGAACAGAGAGTAGCCCAGTATGGCCATGTCCCAGTCATGGCTGCTAGAGCACCATGACTCCATTAGGGCCACCAAATCCAGGTTAGCCTCTGCATTGATGGTCTCCAGGTCCAGAATTTAATTTGTCAGGCTCCTTGCATTGGCTTACATGGCTGTCCATACCTCCCTCACTGCCTGCTGCATGCTTCTACTTGTACTTTTTCTTGAAGCTACCCCAATCCTTCCTCTTCCCTTGTTGCATTCTCTGTTATGTCTCATTTACTCCTTTCTTCTTGCTTCACTGATTTACATCCCCCTTGTCCTCTGCCTTGCCCCACCCCTATCTTCTTATGCCCATGCGCTGGGGTAACTTACTCCACTAAGACTCTCAGAGAGAGATTTAAATGATGTGGCAGGAATGTCAGATTTCTAACTACAGATCTCTGAAGAGGCTCATGAAAATCTTGCTGTCAACATTCCCAAATATTTTGGTCTTTCCTATAAACAGCAGGTGCAACAGGAAACAAAACCCACGTTTTAGAATCATTCTGACTTCCCCACTGTGATGGTATTAGTGTTGGCTCTAATTATCACATTCTGTTTCCACTGGAAATTATGGAATTTCACAAATTTCTATGAAATTGTCCTTTGCTGCAATGAAAACAACCATTAAACATGTGGACTTTCACCAACTCCTGCAGAATGCCATGGAAAGGAAAGTGGCAACATTTTGCATTTTCCTCAGTCTTTTTTTCCACAGAACATGTTTCTGCAATTAAAAAAAAATCAGTTCACTTTTAAAACTCAAGGCTTACACAAAGACAATTGCAGTTCACTTAGCAGAATTTAGCAGAATTCCCTATAAAATCCAACCAGGGTTTTGGAAATGGATTTGTGATTCTGCATAGCACTACCTCACATTAATTATTGCTAGCAAATGATTGAGGTGACTACACTCATCACGGAGGCCAAAACCATAGCATTATTTCAATAGTCTAATCTCTTCTTGTTATGAAGCTGACCCGATCATTTTAATATCATGGCAAACAAGTCTAAATTCCTCTCAACAAGAATAGGGCTCAATTCATTCCATACAGATTTTAAGTCCTTTTATTTAATCAAGTGTCACTAATGCTTCCTCTGCAACCATTCATGGCCCATGGTGCCACTTCATCCTGGCCATAGCAGTGTTCACCTATTTACAAAAAAAAGAATATTACAAATGAAGAAAACTTTTCTTATGATTGCATTAATACTGAAGTGTGCACACCTTGGGAATTAAGGTGATCATCATCTATCAAAATATAGGCAGCATGGCTAAGAGGTTAGAATAATGAGCTGTGAATGAGCTTGGTACAGCCAGCAGACCTGGGTTTGATTCCCACAACCTTCACGTGCATACGGTGTGACTCTGAGCAAGTCACTTAAACCTCCCCAGTACTCTAGGGTTGCCCCTGAAAAAAAGCACTTGTATCTAGTGGGCCTTACCCAGTTTCCAAAGAATTTTGTTTCCCCATTTACAGTTCTATGTTAAGCCCATTTAGTATTGTGCTGCAAGTTCTCCATATACAGTTAGACAATAATGCTAGAGCACAGAGGTACTGTAGTTGGCATCTACTATAGACTTGTGGTCCACAGTTCCACAAGCAACAGACGGAGCAAATAATTTCTCTGTATTTTTCATGTGCTTCACTTTAATGCTGTGCAAATTGATGCTGAATGTGCAAAGACTTCATAGCAGCATAATAAAACAGACTTTGCAGCAAACACTAGAAACAGTAAACACCAAATGCCCTTGTGGTGCACTTCTTGGACCACCCCACTTCTCCTCATGATGACTTCACCATGCTTGACACATTATGCACACATGCGCTTTGTCAAAGGCTGATGACATCCAGTAGAACTACCTGTTTTGAATAGTTGCCTTAAAGAAACAGTACTCAGACTGAACAAAAATATTAAGAAACAAGGCAGTCTGAACTGAAAGTATCTATATACAGTTCCATAAGCATCACCCATATGATCAACAGCATGGATGGTATAATAAATTAAAATGCATTTGAAATATCAATTCCTGTGTTTATCAACAAATAGTAGGGTATCACAACATGATGCTTATACAGAGTACAATATGCATAGCTTGCTGAAAAAATTCCCTTTGTAAATCTGTTAATAGTAACTCGGGATGTGCCCAAAGAAAAGCAAGCAGTATCATATCAAAATGCATGTAATCATCAGTGAAGACACGCTAACAAATCTCTCTCAGGAAATGATAGGCTTATGTTTTTTTAAACAAATCTTTTGATATCTGGTAAGCAACCAAAGTTACTGGCATAGTAAAAATAGGCAGTATGATGTTCATAGTGTGCCATCTTCAAGGACACCCCAATACTCCTCAGTACTCCTCACAGCAACATAAACCTATGTGTACATGAAAGGCAACTTGAGAAAATGTATGAAATATAGGAAATCCAGAATAGTTCTGGATTTCTTATAGTTCCTCAGCTATTCTTCAGCATTCTTTCAGTTTGTTCTCCATATGAGAGTTGCCTTTCATGTTCATGTAGTTTTATGCTGTCGTGATGGAGTTCATTTCACATCCTTTGAAAAGGTGGCAGCAGACTGAGGACGCTGTGAGTTGTGCAGTAGCAAGCCGTGCTACATTTACATGCTTGACTGTATTTTTTTGTAAGGTATGCCACCATTGCCTAAGGGCTGGGGTTTGCAGTTATTTACCCTGAAGAATGTCTTTTCCCTCTGCTGTCCTTTTGTTTTTTCTTATCTTGCAGCCTTGTATGCTGGTGTCTGTCCCTGATGAGGGTGTCCTTGCTGTGTTTTGGAGCTGACATGGTGCTTGATCACAGAGAGTCAGGGGACCAAGGCTGAGCCCATTGGAGATTGCATCAGCTGCTGAATTGGTGGAGAAGCTGCAGCAAGCAACAAAGGAAGTGAGATGCTATCAGAATCAATGGTTTCCAGGAGGAAGGACAGAAGGAGTTGGGACCCAAGACCAGTGTTGTATCAAACCTCAGTTGAGGCTGTTTGCCTACATTTTTAAATGTTACTGATTTGGAATCAGGCATCTGATTCACTTTAACTGGGGGCTGGAGCCATAAGGGTGGAATAACTGTTTTCAAAACTGTAAAACCAAGGAAACTAATCTGATATGGTTAAACAAAACTAAAATCTTATTACTAGTCTGATGCTTTTTGAAGAAATACTGTGTTATGTTTTTTATAAATGGTAAATTTGAATTGGTCTGTTGTTCACTGCAGGAGCAGTGATAGGATAATAGGATAGGAATTAGTATAAACTTTAACAAGGAGCAATGTCATTGTTTATAAAGACACTGTATCAGCTAATATCTGTTATACTAATTTATATATGCACATTTGGCATCCTAATGAGTTTAAAAAAAATACATAATACTAAATTTTATTTTCTATGTCATTATGGTCACATGATACATCCATGCATTTGAGCAAAATGCAGCCTTTAAAGATCTTATAGGCAGTGAGTTCAGGTAGATTTGGGCGCTGCTGCTTTTCAGTCGATCTTCAGTTGCCTGCTCTTAATTTTAATACTGAGATAGAATCAAGTGTATGTAGGTATACATGCAAACAGGTGAGAAAGAAATAAATGCCTCAGCTGGGACTTGAACCCAGGCTGCCTGGTATAAAATTCCAATTGTGCTAACCAGTTGTGCCACTGAGACAAACTGGAACCTGGGCTGTCCCTGAGCACATTACTTTTTCTTAAATGCTGAGGCACTTCTTTCTCACCTCTGTTTGTATGTGTTCCATAAATATGCACACTGCACTCCTGTATGTAGGTACATTTAACCAAATAGTCATTCTTCTGAGGTGTACTTTTTTGTAGGGCTGTTTTTTTATGTAGTTTTAATTTTGTTCTTTCCAGCCTGGTTCCTTTCTGTATGGGGTGATAATTCACAATATGATCCAGCTGTGTGTAGACCACCTCTCAATGAAAATAACAAAGTAAGTCAGTTTGTGTATTTGCTTAAATGCTGTTTTGAAGTTTTTTTTTTAATATATCCAAAATGCTCCTATTTTTAACATTTATAATTCAACATTATATTGACACTATTCCTGTTTTATTTATTTTTTTTCTGCTCATGTCAGAAATGTAGCCCTAAAACAGATATCTATTACCTGGGTAACAAAGTAATACTTTGCCAGGTCATTGTTTTTTCCTGGTTAGACAATAATACTTAAAACTATATTAGCTTTAGCCCTTGAGACTGTGGGCTGTGAGCTGTATAATTCTTCAGTCCTTAAGTCTTTTAAATTTTAATGGTTTGCCTCTTGAACTTTATTACACAGGACAGCATAGCTGTGGCTAGAGGGTAGTCTGACCAACAGCAACTACATGTATACCAGATGAATCAAGGAAAGAGCACCAAAGGACATTTTTCTTCACTTTATACAATAAAGATATTCAGCTGGGCCATTAAAGACTATGCAACCTGTGGAGGAATACACAATGTCTGAAAAACGTTGTGGTACTATTCTACAAAAACACTTTTTTCACTATTATCCTGAACTGTTTTAGAATGTATCCTGCTGTTCTGACTGAACATATTTAGGATAACATGTTTGGCTGTCCTGGTCGTATTTATCTAAGTTGCCTTTGATTGTTCTTATGAGAAGAGAGATGAGACAGAACAAGAAGCTAGCTGTTGGTAAAATTCAGCTGCAAAATAAAAACAAAACAATGAAAAAGATAACAAAAGGAGAATAGGAAGAATACTGCTAGCTACATGTATGGCCCTGGGAACCAAATAGAGCTGGTGGGTTTGAGGGAAATACTGAGAATTCAGGGCACAACTCTCCCGCCCAACTGGCTTCATCCCCAATTAAACTCAACAATCCCACAACTGTATCTGAAAATTCAGATAATCCTCTTTTAAAGAAATTAAAATCATGGAAGGTGGAAGCACAATTCAGTAGCAAGTGCTGAAGACCTAATTAGTAAAGAAACACAGTTACAACAAAATGATCTGAATAAGAAACAAGAGAATAGTGGGCGTTCATAAATTGTGGTTATGGTTCAAATTCACCACATATTAACAGAAAAGTCAGTCAGTAAGCAAGATCTAGTTGATCTAAAAAGTGGAAAAAGTCAAAAAAAGAAAGCAGAACCTTGTGAAGCAAATATGGGAAAAAGCAAGTCAGGAAATTATACCAGAACCTTGTAAAGCAAATAAGGGAAAGAGCAAATATAAATTTAAAGTTTACTTCTTAGATGATTTTGAAGTTTTCCTCACTCTGTTTGCTAACAGAGTAGATACTGTATATACCCTTTTCTCAGTGACCCCCTGATATCACACACCTGCAGAGTGAAAAGAACAAACTAGTAATGTGCTGGCCCACCAGTGTAGTGACAAGGTGCCTGCTTGCAATGCTGATATCCCCAGTTCAGGAACAGACCCAGGAGTCAGAGGTCTGGCCCAGGGTAGAAGGCTGGAGCATCCAGAGACAGCTCGCCTTCTCTGGGGGTGAGCAGATCAAGTGTCTGGCATAATGTGAACCCTTAGCAGAGGCTGGGGGAACCATCATGACTAGCACCATGTTGTTGGGGAAGTTTGACAGATGTACCTTGCACCATTGCACATCAACCTTCTTGGGATTGCAAGCATTATAAATGCTGCAGGTCTCTTGCATGATGCCCTCCTCCCCTTACTTCCAGTCCCCTCAAAGCACTCAGTCCCCACCGAGACAGTATTTTGTTGTACAGTCACCCTCGCAGCCCCATCTGGCAGGGTAAGCTGAGGGAGCCCTGTCAATTGCAGTGATGTAGCCGGTATCCTGGACATGATTCCAATGGGGGGGGTCATCTCAGCAGCCCTGCCTTGGGGGCGGTAAGCCCAGGTGGATTGGGGATCAAGTGTGGTGGTGTGGCTATGGTCTGGAGGTTAGGGCTGAGTGACAGGGGACTGGCAGTGCAAAAGGAAAAAAAAAAGAATAAGCTCACAATAATACCCAACAGAGTGAGTGGTATTGGCTATACTAAACTGCCCAAGGGAAAATTAAGCCCCACAACAGAGAGCTACCCAGATTCAGATGTAGTAGCTTTGCTACCAGTAAGGTGATTTTCATAATTGTTTAAACAATATGGCACTTTCTTATTTGTCTTGGTTTTCTGTAGTGAGTGTGAAGGTAGGGTGAGCCAGGGAGGAGGTTAGGGGAAGCTTTGTGAGAGTAGTGCTGAGAACACGACTGTGCTGGCACTATTAGTTTAAAAAGAAACACAGTTCTTTTGGGGGGCACTGAGGGGAAAAAACAATTAATAAAAGTAACACAGTGCATGCAGGTTGAATTTGCAAATTGTAGTTTTCTACTGTGTGTGGGGGAGGGCCATTGTTTGCTAAGGCAGAAAAAAACGGCTGACTTTGTTTTTTAAAATTTTGTTTGGGCCACTGATTTCCATTGCAGTTGGCATGGATCTTGTGTTTTCCAGTTTCTGTTAGCACATAAATATACCCCTTGGCAAGGGGTTTAGTCAGTCAGAGGCCGGAAAATGTTCAAACTAGTTTCTGAAGAATCAATGATTACAGGGGATGAAGAGCAATAGGGGGTTCTGCAGCAGGTATTGATATCAAGCCTGGACTAACTGAAGGCCTACAAGACATTAAGAATGAGCTAATGATCAATAACCAACTTATAATGAAAATTATTATTATTCTGTTAAAGCAGTAGTATTCATTAGTAACTATGTTTTTGTTCAAGCAATAAAGTTCATCTAGCAAAATTATCATGATTCACATTTTTTTCTTTCATTCCTGAACCAAGCTATGGGATTTTGAAGTTTTTAAAAATTCTAACTCCTGTGCCATGCCTGTCATGAAAAAGTTAAATATCATGGTACAGTGTTGTTCTGTTTACCATCTGCAGTATGGATCTAGCATATACATTCAACAGGTAGCTTTAATGAAAGAGATTTTTTTAAAATGATGAGTGGCAACCATCTTTAATGATTTGAGTCATTAATTACAAAATTAGCCATAAGAGTTGTTTTGACAATGTTTGAAAATACACTGAGCATGAATCTTAGGATGTCAGTGTAATAGAGCATATGTCCGCCATGCCCCTTTCACACGTTAACTGCTTCACAACCCTGCAACACAGACAATGCAGATTTTGACAGGGGCTATGGTGGGATTTGTACCAAACCCCTTTTGCTTTAAAATTTTTTCTTTTAAGGCCTCACTGCATTGGATGTTCAACCTGTTGTCCAACTCTCAGGGGGAAGGGGAGTGTTAAGAAGCAACACCCAAGCCCAATAAAAGAAGTGTGAACAAGCAGCAGGATGGTTTCTGTTTCAGTGAGATGCACGTGGAGGCAGCAAGAGACTGAACTGCTAGAAGTTTCTGCTAAGCTGAATGCAAGCTGTTTGTTTCTTTTTCCTATTAATGAAAGTGAAGCGGATTTCATTTAATTTAGACTGGTGTCTGTAGTGTTCTCTTTGAGAGCGTTCCCCTAAAGCCACCTGGTTTGCTACCCTACCACAGTCAGAAATACATTTTTGCTAAAAAATGATTTCATTAACTTTTTTTGCCTTCTAACAAATACTGGTGCTTTAAGAAGGGTCCTGCTAGAAGAAAAACAAAACATAAAACTATTGTCCATGTTACTGAGGAATATAAGGAAAAATAAACTCAGTTAATGAATGTAGCCAAGTTCCTGTAATTGAAAGTAACAAAAGGGCAATAAAAGAAACAGTAGAAAGAACAGAAAACAGCAAACTAGAAGAACTAGCATCATTAGCCTCAAGAAATATGTTAGCTAAGCAGGGTAAAAAAATAATCTAGTAAAGACAGAAACCAGTCAGAAGAGGTGCAAATAAAGTAAGTTATAAAATGCAAATAAGTAAAAAAAAAAGGAATATAACATTACTGACTCTAAACAGTCTGTAGAGGCTAGAGGGGAGATTATAGTTATCTCAGACAGTGGTAAAAGAAAAATATATATAAGAGTTTTGTAGGAAGCAAACAATTATGTTTTATTAATAGGTAACCCTCACATTTTAGATGCAAAAGCCTCAAAGATCCAAGACTAAGTGATGAAAGAAGAGTAATGAGATTTAAAAGCAGAAATAAAGGAGAGTCTTATACACTCAGGGTTACATCTCCCTACTCTTTTTATTAGAGGCCTTCCAAAATCTCATTATGAGAATGCTACTACCTTAAAGGTACGATTGTATAATTTATGCAAAGGTATAATGGGTAACACATTTAGTTGCTCAGACGTCTCTTCTTTTTACTGTAAGGAGCTATAAGGATGGATTTGCTTGGTAACACAACATTGCTGATGCAAGAAAGAGAATACTTAACGTAGGGTGATGAATTAGTTAAAGTGGGGACTCCCTTTAGACCTCTATTAATAACACTGATTCTGCACAGAGCATGGCTTGGGCGCTAGCTAAGAAGACAACTTAATCGCTATCTCCTGCTTGCCTGATTACTAATCTGCTAACATCCAGCAATTTAGACCACCCCTGAATGTTCCATTTCAGCATCCAACAGTAACCCTTGATGAGAGGAGAAATTTTTTACCTGACTTGGAGAAAACCATCACAAAGTTTAGCACTCAGTTTGCTTCATTGGCTCTCTTTACCGCAGTGATCTGGTAGTGTGACAGTATGGTGTCTGGCCCAGTGCTAGCATGCTTGGACAATCTCCAAAGGGAGGAATGTGTCTTTACTCTTCTTGTGGCCAACATTGCGAACATCAATGCCACTTGCTCCAAAACTTCCTCTGAATTGATAAAATGTACAGAGTGAGTGACACTCACTGAGTGACTGGCCCTTGTTACAGATGGATTTGTTAACGATCTTTGAGCCCAGTGCTGAGAGCAAGAGAAACTCCCCAAATATCTGTGAGAGCAAGTAGAAGTCCTGGAGAACAGGGGCTGACACAACAATCTTTGCTTTGTTGGCTTCCCTAAAGGCAACGAGAGCAAAGATTGTGTGCAGTTTTTGCAAGATGTGCTTCCAGTGATTTTAAAAATGCAAGACTCATCCCCCTACAAACTTGAAAGAGGATATTGCTCCTTTGTGCCATGTCCTAAGCAAGGGGAGAACTCTCGACCTCTCCTTGTCCAGTTTTTGAGATACCTGGTGAAGGACAGAGTGCTAACACTGGCTAGGGAATGAGGTTCCGTGCTGTAGCAAGGATATCAAATTTAGATATTTCAGGACTTTTCTCAGGAGTTGTTTCAGAAGAGGAAGGCCTTCACGAGTGTCCACAAACTTGTATACCAAGCTGGAGCAGAATACAGCATGAGATATCCCACTGTATTCGGGATTAAAATCACTGGGGTATATGTAAGCCCAAGTTGCAGACAAAGAAACCTCCTGCCCAAATGGCTTAGATGTGCATGAAATGTAGCTTACAACATCCAAACAAGAAATAACAGCACCGTCAACCAACTATTGAGAAAGCAGACACTTACCTTTATTCAGTGTATAAGGTGCTATGTAGCCATTTATTAGTACAAAAGATGAAAAAGCCAGCAAGAACACCCTACCTCTCACAACAGGACACCAGAAAACATCCCCAGCAAAGATCTTCAACCGGTTTCACTCTAAGGCATCATCAGGGAGTGCCCTAGGTTTCCCATTACTCACCTTTAAATGCATCTCTTAAAGGTATAGCCTTCTTTTATAACCACATTGAATATACTTACATTGTTATAATTCATAACACATCTAAAGTGCAAAAAACACATAAAATAAGAAAGTGCTTATTAAAAAAATGTTAGTGTGCATTTAAAACCTAGTGACTAAAACAGATCACCTGTTTAACCCCAAGAAGGTATAGCTTGTCTAAGAACTAGGAACTCACTACATATAATGGGCTATAATTTCATGTTAAATATATAAATTCAGATCATGTCTTTTTAAGATAACTTCATTACTTTCAACAACATGTCCTCTAAAATTCCATTATTATGAAGTTCCCAGCATAAATAGCTATTAAACTGTTCATATACTTTTGATATTATCATATGTGTGTGCGTGTGCATATATATATATATATATATATATATAGTTTTATTCAATAAATGTTCTTATTTGCTATATCTGGTCATGTGACTGAATTCTGCAGTTCCACTCAGAGTTCATAATCTTGTTGAATCCATAAATAATCCTCAATATACTAAAATAGTAAATATAAAATCTTGAAAAAGAGCTTTAGAACCCACTCCCATCTTTTTTTCTTATTTCAAATACATTTGATATTAAAATGATTTTAATAAATTAGGTCAGCTATAGTTGTAAGCCATAAGGACTCAGCATGTAAACTAATGTCTTCTCCATAGAGTTTTGGAGCCGAGGCAATAGGTGCATACACGGGGGGGCACAGTTTGTATGTTGTACTGACCATCATACCTTTCTTAAGAACAATGACAGGTCAATACTATCATTCAGGCCTAGGGGCCGTATGGCTTTCAGGGTGTAAATCTAGAAAGATTCCTGTATATTCAGTACCAGATCTTGATCCCTTCCCCTTGATCCTATGTTCATTTTTTTTTATCCCTTCAAATTGGAACTTACGTTCCCCTCTCTGGCCATTATCCTGGATGTGTTGTGCCAAAGCATTGTGCATATCAGGCAATCTTATTGAGCTCAAATGTTCTCCTATCCTGTTTTTATTTTTATTTGTTTGCCATTAAATTTTTATTCCAGTTTTCTTTACAGAGAATACATACAAGAAACATAATTATTAACATAAAACATAAAGGAGTACACTGATACGTATTACAATTACTGACAGGAGTCCTTCTCTGCAATACCCCCCCAATAAAATCCAACAACAAAACCGGAAAGTAAATAAAATATAAACCCCCAAAAGAACAAAACTCCTTACCCCTCAGTCCACCCCTCCCTCCCGCTCAAGGCCTTTTAAACTGATTTCAACCCAAGAGGGTACCTATATAAACACAGTGAATAAATAGTATAAAGGGCCCCCATATCTTATCAAACCTGGGACTCTTATTTTGGAGGACGGCTATCATCCTCTCAATTGTAAGGCTCGCGAGAAGTTCCTCCAGCCATTCAGAGTAACTGATCACGCTAGAGTCCTTCCAATGTCTGAGGACCACTTTTTTCAGGGTAATCGAAATCAGGGCCATATAGAACTTCCTGTTCTTAACCATAATATGGGACATATCCCCCAGCAAACATATTTCAGGAGTAAAAAGGTCTTCCAAGCCCAGCAAAGGATCTATCTTATTTTTAATATCTGTCCAAAGTGGGATTATTTTTGGGCAAGTCCAGAAGATATGCAACAGGTCCCCGTTTCCGGAATTACATCTGTTACATTTGGGGTCCACTACCAATTTTAGACTTGCAAGTTTTTGAGGGGAGTAGTAGATGTTATGGAGAATTTTAAACTGTATAAGTCTTAACTGGTCCTGCCAGATGAATTTATGGCAACCTTGCCAGAGGGCCGGCCAATTCAGATCTGCATCGGGAAACACTGTGGCCCAATATGAGCATGGAGCAAGGTTTTGGAAGTAGGCCCAATTAAATAATACAGTGTATACTTTGTAAATTGCCTGTGAGAGTCCCACCAGGGATTCCAGGGACTCATGAAAGTCCACTTACGGAGGCTGGACTGGATTACTACCTACTTTTTTGAGTAAAAGGTGCGGAAGCTGATATATTTTAAAAATCGCCTTGGAGGGCAGATTAAATTTGTGCAGAATCTCAGATGAGGAACATACATGTCCTTCCTCATTGAGGAAATCTTTCAGGCAACACTTATCTGGTAGGGTCAGCCAGGTGGGGCTGATAGGTTTATTATCAATCAAAAAACGCGGGTTACCCCAAATAGGTTGGGACCAATCCTTAACCTGGTCGTATTTTAAGAAGTTGCAAAGCTGAGCATGGATTCTAAGACAGACCCCTATCGGGGATTTCCTCAAAGGAGAGAGAAGTAGTTTTGGACTGAGGTAAAGTAAAGCCTCTGGGATCAGACCATATTTCTTGAAAAGGGCTACCTCAAACTTTATCCACAAGAGTACATAGGTTGTCTGCGTATGCAAGTCCGTATGCTGAACCCATCTAAGATATTTATTAACCTGACCCGCCCAAAAATAAAGAGCAAAATGTGGTAAGCTTAATCCCCTGAGTAATTTAGGCACAGCCAGTTTGTGGTAGGCCATCCTGGCTTTCTTATATCCCCAAACAAAGTTAGCTATAGCCCCATGGAGCTTCTTAAACCATGAAAGTGGAAGCCAGATGTTTAACATACTCAAGGGATAGAAAAGCCGAGGGAAAACATTCATCTTAACTATATTTATCCTACCCCATAAAGAAAGTGGAAGTTGTGCCCATCTTTTGAGATCTAAATCAATGGTATGCACCAGGGAATCCAGATTCAACTGGCGTGTACGTGTCATGCTCCTCGTCAGGGTAAGACCCAGATATTTGAAAGAGTCAGATTTCCACCCTAGACCTAGCTCAGTAATCTCTTGCTTGAAGAGGCTTTTAGTAAGGGGGTAAACCATGGTTTTATCCTGATTCAGTTTATAGTTAGCTAGAGAACTATATTCCCGAATAGCCTCTAATAGAGCTGGGATTGATGTATTCGGCCTCGAAATGTATACCAAAAGGTCGTCTGCATATGCTGTTACCTTAATGGCCTGATCCAGTATTTTGATGCCATTTATCTCCCTGTTATGCACTATGTGCCTGATAAGGGGTTCCAAATACAAATTAAAGAGGAGGGGGGATAAGGGGCATCCCTGTCTAGTGCCTACATATAGTTGAAAAGGGTCCAATGTGGCCCCATTGCAAGTGATTCTGGCTGTGGGACTTGAGTACAGGGCGCCTATCCATTCTAAGAACATCTCTGGAAACCCGAATTTACCCATTGTGGTTAACAAAAACCCCCAGTGGACCCTGTTGAATGCCTCCTCGGCATCCAAGGAGACCAAAGCCATGGGAGAGTTGCTCTCCTCAGAGGCTGAGAAGACATGGGCCAACGTCTTGAGATGATCGGCAGCGGACCTGCCTTTCATAAAACCAACTTGCTCTGCACCTATAAGTTTAGGCAATACCCTGTTCATTCGTTCCGCCAATAGTTTCGCCAGAATTTTAATATCGTAATCTAACAGGGAGATAGGCCTGTAGCTGGCTGGCTTTTCAGAAGGTTTGTTTGGTTTTGGAATTAGAACTATGAGCGCCTCGAAGAGTGACTTATCCAACTCATCGCCAGTGAGAATATATTGAAATAACATAAGCAACAGTGGGGCTAATTGTTTAGAAAGCTTTTTATAGAAATTGGACGAGAATCCATCCGGACCCGGTGTTTTGTCTAGTGGAAGGCTTTTAATAACTGCCTCAATCTCCTCTTGGGTTATATCGGCCATCAGACATGTCTGGTCAGATTCAGCCAATGAGGGGAGCTCCAAATCTTCAAGAAAAGCAAGTATCTCAGAATTGGCTGGAGGGGATTCCATAGCCCCCTACAGGGATTTAAAATAGTTCCGGAATACCTGAACAATCTCTCCGGGGGTGGTTTTAATATCACCATCCTCCTCGGATTGAATCCCAGAAATTATGCGGGAAGATTCTAACTGTGTGATATGCCCAGCCAGGAGCTTTCCCATTTTTTCCACTTGATCTAGGTAGTTGGCTCTAGTTTTTATTAGAGCTAATTCTGCTTGCTCCCCTAATAAATTAAGGTACACATCTCTTAATTTAACTAGCTCCACTTTATCTTCCTCCTGGGGGTGGGGGAACATGTTGGACTCCATGGTCTTTATCCGGGCCAATAACTCCAACATGATGTGTTCCTTCTCCCTTTTCTTTTTAATGGCCTGGCTAGCTAGGATGCCCCTTATAAAAGCCTTGAATGCCCCCCAAAACATATCTGGATGGATATTGTCTTTCAGGTTATTTATAATAAACTCGTCTATTTGTTTTGAAATGAATTGAGCCTCCTTAGGTTGTCTCAAAATCTGATTATTTATTTTCCACCTATTACCTCTTTTGGGCAGAGACGAAAAGGATATTGAAGCTAACACTGCAGCGTGATCTGAAGGAGGTCCTGCCACAATTGCAGAGTCCAATACCCCTGGGAGAAGAGTCCGGGAAAGCAATATGTAGTCAATGCGGGATGCTGTACCGTAAGCTTGAGAGATAAAAGTGTATTCCCTGGATTTTGGATGGAGCACTCTCCAAACGTCTACTAAACCAAGATGATCCACTAATTCCCTCAAAGCTCTTAGGGCAGGGGTAGGACCCATTTGGGAATGTCTGGACCTATCCATTAAGGGGTCTAGGGCCAGGTTAAGGTTACCCTAAAATCATGGGAAGTTGGATGAACGGTGTAAGTGCTTTCAGTAGCTTTACAGCAAAATCCTGCTTGTCGACATTGGGACCGTAGACAGATCCTATTAGGATCTCTGTGTTCTGCAGCTTGCTTTGACAAGAACATATCTTCCCTCATTGTCCTGGATCACTTGTAGGGGGGTAAAGGGAACCGACCTGTGCACTAAAATCATAACACTGCTTTGCCTGTTACCCTGAAAGGAGAAGACCATCCCTATTTGTAATTGTCTCATACTGTTATTCTCTGTGTGGAGTAGATGCATTTCCTGTAAGAACACAAAATTTGCCTTTACAACCATCTACATGCTTCAGAATCCTATACTGTTTGGACTTAAGTCATGCCCCCTTGACGTTCCAACTAAGGAATTTAATAATCTTATTCGATGCCATGGTTCTCCACATTAATCAATATCATGATGTACTTAACCCACTTCAGTGCACCAAACTTCGGAACCTGAGGTCTTGTGCACCCCCCCAAACTCCCAAACACAATAAAACCCTATATAAAATATCCATCCAACCCCCTGTCCTCCACTCCCCCACCTGTATAGCCCCAGCGGGTCACAAAAACCTTCCCCCAAGCCCACCCCTACTCGTGGCCCATGACAGCAATACACATAGCCCACTCCCCACCACCCTCCCCCCTTCCTCCATCACAGTAACTCATAATTGAGCAATTGGCAACCCGTTATATTTGCTATCTACCTAATGTTACAACGTTTAACCACGTTTACCTACTTTAAACCTCTCATTAGATCTAACAGGATCCTATAAAAACCTCTGAAATGTGTTAACCAGAAGCATATATCATTCACCATGTAATCACAATGAATTGTGCTACCCAGTTGAATAGAAATCTATATAAAACAATATTGAACCAACCCATGCTGGTGATCTAATGTGGCATTATAACCCAATACTTTACTCTGCTGATGAACATAAATGCTTTTGCCTCTTGGGCAACTGCCCCTATTAATTCAACCGAATTTACTTAAGCTTGAATCAAAATAAGTCCCTCACAAGAGTGCTGCGATATAGCATACAAACAGTCTCTGGCTCCCTCTTGTGGTGGTTCGCTCAAATTAAAATACCATCTTCTGGTTAAAATTAAAATGCTAACAAACATGAATTTTGTAACTTTGCCAGCTAAACATATCAAATGATAGGAACTCTCCAGTCCTTCCAATCTTCTCCATGAGATCAATGGACAAATAAGCTTATTGTTATAAGTTGAGCAGACCTTGCTCCCGAAAACAAGGCACCACCGTGGTAAAACGAAAGCCGGCATTTGACCTTTGAGCCAAGAAAATTCAGTCGCTTCTTGGGACTGGATCTCATTAACCTCAGCACAACTGTTGACCACACAGTTATATTAGGCAGTTTACTAGTCCTCCTGTAGGAACACCAACCAAAAGATCAGCCAGGAACCCCGGGCAAAACACCACGTGCCTCTTATACTGCTTTGATCCCTCCGACCATTTCAGGGATCTTTGAAAAGGTTGGGGAATGCAGTTTGCAGAGCAGACATTGCAGCTGCCATGGTTTCAAACTATTTCCATTCTCCCGCTATCTGCACCTGAAATTTTACCGGGTAACCCATTCTAAATTTAATATCAGCCGCTATTAATTTATTGACCAGTGGGTGGAAAGTAGCTCTTCTTTGCCGGACAGATAACGGTAAATCTTGTGCTACCCGGATCTTAGCTCCTTCCCAGTGTAATTCCTTGGCTTCTCTGGTTTTCGATAAGAATAGCTGCCGTTCCTGATAATTAAGGAACCGAAATATTAGGGTATGTGGCGGTGCAGTTGGTGGAGGTAATGGGCGCAAGGCACGGTGAGCCCTTTCTATAGTATATGAGGATCCGAATGGTGAAGGCCCAGCTATTTTTTCTACCAATTTCTGAACAAATTTGATCAGGTCTGGACCCTCCTCCCTCTCAAGTAGTCCAATAATCACTGCATTGTTGCGGCGACTCCTTCCTTCCAGATCCTCCATTTTCAGCTCAAGCTTAGCAATTTGTTGTTTCATCTGGTTCACCACAGGGTCCATTCTTTCATTGCTCCCCTCCAGGGACCGCATTCTTACTTCATTATCGGAGGTCCTCTGAGCTAGATCTTCGAGCGCACAGGTAACACTTTTGATTTCGCCTGCCATTTCCTGCATCTCCGTTTTAAATGGGCGAAACTCTTCTAAAAATCTGGTTAAAGTAAAGGGTTCTTCTTCCAAAGTTCCTGACATGGAGCTCTGTGAGTGGTGAGAAAATCGAGGCCCTGGATTTTTTCGTGGCCTTCTCCGGAGTCACAGGCTGGGTATGTTTTGGAGGGGCTTTATGCATTTCTGTATCCATTAGGACTCCTGCCGTGTTTGTAGGGTCTTCCGATTTGTTAGAGCTATAAAAGTTCCTTTCCAGGAAGCTGCAACGGGATTCTTAGCTATTTTGGAGGAAGGGTGGTCGGAGCACTCGGAGAAAGCAGCTACTCAGTGCTCTGCATCACGTGACTCCTCCTATCCTGTTTTTAAACAGATGCTTAATTTTGCCTACATAAAAGGCTGTATAACTGCATGTGGCAAGGTACACTACTCATTCTGTGCTACAATTAAAAAATTGTTGTATACAGAATTCTTTGTTGTTATTGGCTGAACACAACAGCTTTATTTTTATAATGTGCTGACAATATACACACCTGCCACAGGCGTAGCAGCCCTTAGGTTCAGAGGGTAACCAACTTTAAATAAGTAGTCTTTCTTTTGGTAGAAAACTGTGGACCAAAACAGTATGTCCTTTATATTTTATCCCCTTCTGTATGTTACTTTTGGGGGAAGTCTTGCAGTTTCTATCAATGCGGGTTCTGTTTCTAGAATGTGGCAGCATTTGTTGAAGCATTCTCTAATCACCTCACTTTTTCGACAGTATTGTGATAAAGGGAGCAGTACGTTTGATAGACTACTTAAAAATTGACATATATTTGACTGACACCAAAATACCAACACACTCACAAGATTGACAACACAAATAATGAATATCAAAATAATGACAGACTACAGATTTTGCAGCTAACTTGCACAAGCTTCTACCTTCTACTATGCCTTTATCTACTGTTGGGATATTACATAATTATAACATAATAAATAGTACTCACTGCGGGTGAAGTAGACTGGTAGGAACTGGAGACGATCTGTAGATGATCTGGAGATGAGTATCAGCATGTCCTGTTGTACACTGCTGAAAGGACACTGCTTTTCACAAACACGCAGCTTTCTAACAGCTGCGTATTTCAGAAAACCATGAAGGAGATGTGCATTTAATTTAAAAGTCATTTTCATTTAATCTGAATAAAGTCATGGCAGTCCATGTTGTATCCACAGTACTCACAGTAACAGGTTGTGCTCAATTCCTCACAGAAGCTTTTTGCCAAATGAATCTCTTTCTCCTGGATTATGTTACAGAGTTTCTCCTCCCTCAGTGCATACTGTTTCCTTAAAGGGGATCTCAGAAGGCCATGGTTTATTTTTTCATGTCAGGTGTTGCGTGGTTCATTGCTCATTCATAATCTCGGTTACAAAGAGATGTATGCCAACATGTGCCAAACCAATCAATGCACAGAGATGTCTGTGCCATGCTTCAACATTGTTCTGTGTTCTCGGGAAACCAAACATGTGCTGATCATGAACAGACCATAGCTCCAGTGCAAACAGTGGTGGGCTTCGAAGAAGAGTATTGTTGCGCATCCTATGGCATACCCTCCCAAGCACATAGTTCTCCTCGAACCAGTCTTATATTTGTGTGCAGCACTCAGGGAACTCTGCTTTCAGCACCTCGAATATTGGTGGTATCTCAGAAGGTTGTAGGAATGCTAATGCCTGTAAATGCCTCATCAAGAGGCTGAAGTCAGGATCTGAGCCGTATTTTGTGGACAACCCAGCGCTTTGTATTTTCCTCCAAATTATCTGCCCAAAATGGAACAGACAACCATTATTTCATGCATCAGGAAACTCAGACTTGCAGGCATCTATTGCAGCCTTCTCAAAATCAGTAACAATAAATTGAGGCTCAAGATTTACTCCATGCTCATCAGCAATATCGAGAATATCTTGAAAAAGCCACACATAGCAATCTTGAGATTTTGGTGACATGAGGCAATACACCAGTGGCACCACTCTGCTGTTGTCTGCACTCCCAACTGGTGCATGGATAGAGTACAGCTGGCAAAACAATGTTGGAACCTTTGTAAAGGTTCCATCCATTAGCCAAACTGTAGCAGTAGACAATTTTAATATGTTCTCTTTGGTGGTAAAAATCAGTACAGTGTCATCACCACAAATGGACTGGTTAACAAGAAACAACTCACTATCCAAGTATTTCAGTGAGTCTGGAATAGCTAGTTGTTCAAGCGTGTGAGGTTCAGATGGCATATTTTCTTTTTGAGCGCGTTTTACTACCTGTCTTAAATCATGACAAGATGGCATGCTATGGTGCACCTCAGAATGAATACCTGCACATTTGGCCTGTATTATTTGTGTTGGGGTATTGTTTGTGCCAAGTGCAAGCTGCTTTATAGCAGCAACAGCTTTGGCAACAGGTCCCTCAGTAGCATCTGGTGAGTGATTGTGCTCTGATTTTGAGCTCAAAAAGTGCTGCGCTCCAACTATCACAGTGCTTGCATGTCCTTGGCAATCACATTTGTTTTTCTGACAATCCCAATAAAAGTGATCACCCATCTGGCTCTCCTTCACATACAGATATCCATCAACACATGACTTGCCTTGCCCCTTTTGTGAAGGGACTAACTTGCAGGGATCCACCATCAACACAGCCATCCTATTTCCCTATCAGTCCTACAGGCTGGTGAATCAGAGCGCAGTACATACAGTGTATGACAAGTTTGTCAGACGATGTGACAGGTTTGTCAAATGATGTGCACTAATCCACAGCGATGCAGCGATGGGTGGAGAGTGGCTGGAGGTAACCAGATTACAAAGTAAAAAATGTTTATTTTGAAGTATCTTTTAACCTGCATTGTTTGTCAGTCTTTTAATGTAAAGTAACAGTGAATATGATCATTTCAGCACATTGGTAATTCAGAGACAAGATACTTAATGTTGATTGATTGGATGTCGATATTTTGAACCAGACCATAAATAAACATAGCCTGATCTGTATTTCTGTCCTTTTTAATTTTGCATATCAATAATTCAGTTCTGTCTACCCACTTCACTGTGTCTTGAGTACATGCTATAAGGGCCTGACTGTAATTCCTTTGTAGGAAGTGCTCCTGTAGTTCCCCTACTTCTTTTATCATACACATGGGGCTGAGTGCAATTCATTTTTACCCTCATAAACTGTGATTCTGGGGTGTTGCTGATGGTGTGGTGAGGATGGCAGCTGCTTGCCAGGAGTAAGCTGTTTTGATTAGTTTTCTTTCTATCTAGATCTGTCTCCACTGTACCATTCTGCATATACATAATATCCATATCCAAAAATTATACATTAGGTTCACTAAACTGTGCTGTGAACTTCAGATTTGGATTTGTTTTTTCCAAATAGCTAATGAATTCCTGTAATTCATAAGCTCCTCCCCGCCGCACCATCAGCATATCATCAATAAAGCACGTCCGCAGATCTATTCGATCGCAATAGGAGTTATTGTCCTGATCGTATATAGCATTTTCCTCCCACAGACCAAGGTATAAATTAGCATACATGGAGGCAAAGGTTGCCCCCCCATCACTGTGCCGCTAACCTGTAGGAAGTGCTGTCCCTTAAACATGAATGTGTTCATTGTCAAGATGAACCTAGATAAGCTACGCAAAAAGTCAACAAACTCCAGTGAGTAATCTGTTTTCATATCCATTTAGTAAAAAAAAAGTGCATGTAAACCTCCATCATGGGGAATGTTTGTATATAAGGACTGAATATCCAGTGTAACCAGTAGCCATCCTTGTTCCATCTGTGATGCACCAGGACACCCAACATATGTGTTGTGTCTTTAATGTGTGATGTAAGCATAGAAGCCAGATGATTGATGTGTTTATCTACAAACTTAGATAATGGTTCTGTTTGTGAGCCTATACCTGACACAATGGGCCATCGTGGGGGATCCACTGATGATCTTCGTAATTTTGACGCAACATATATTGTCTGTCTTAATGGGTGAGAAACCACTAGAAATTAAAAAGAAACATCAGAAATAATGCCTTTTTCAAATGTATCTATTAAATATGCATCAATTTCTTTTTTAAACATCATGGTTTGGTCAAATTTCAGCCCCAAATGGAAATTAGGTAGTGTCTGCCAGTTGTCAAAAAATTTCCTTTTTGTCGTCTTCTGTATTAAGGACTACTATGGACCCTCCCTTGTCCGCAGGTTTGATAGTTATATGTGGATCATTGTTAAGTTCCATCAAAGCCATTCTTTCTGCTGTGCTTATGTTGGAATAATGCATACTTAGTAAATCATGTCCACATTTCTGAATTTCATGCAAAAAAGCTTTTTCAAAAACCAGTACCACAGGGATATATTGTGGAACAAATACGGATGGGTTCCTCAGTAATTCCTACCCTCTTGCACTGTCTGTGTGGAATGACTGTTAAAAGTATCATTCTGACCATTCATGCAAGATGTTTCAGTATTATTAGATGTATCAAGAGAATTTTTTAAAAAAGCGTACCTTTAGGTTCAGCTTTCTTGTGAATTTCTTCACATCCATGTATAGGTCAAAGTTCTTAACCTTGCTGGTCAGGACAAATCCTAGGCCCTTCTGTAGGACTGTTGTATAGCTGACAAATTAATCGCATTTTTTGCTTGCCCCTCCCCTTGTAGCTCCCTCTGCCCCAGCTCTGTGTTGGGTGGTTCTGTCCACTTAATTTCTGGGATCTCTGGTATCTGTGGTAACTGTGTTTCCCTTGTTTGTTGCCTCCTCTGATGTTTTGTGCCTCCACGTCTTGTTCACTTTCTGCGCTGTGATTGTCCTGGAACTGGACTGATTGAGTGCTGTGTCTCATCATGGGAGTCATCACCGGTTCCATTTGTTGCTCCTCCTCCTCCTCTATCTCTAAAATATCATCCATAGAGGATTCTGACATGAAGTGGTCTCTGGGCATATTTTAAAGAGGTAGTGGATTTCAGTATAGAGCAGGTAACTTAAGACTGTTCTCTGTCAGTTTCTGCATGTGTGTTTAGAGCCCACTGGTGTTTATTATTTGTTTTTTGTTTATTCCGTTTCTTGCCTTTTCAGCTCTTCTGATTCCATGTAAAGACCCTGTCTAACAGGTAGTCCTGTCGGTCATGTTCAAATTTTGTCATTTTAACCTGTTTCAGTCTCATTTCCTTTTTTTGAATAGTCTGTAACAGTTCTTTTTCAATGTCCTGAAAGTCTGGATGCTCCCTATATTTAGTTATTTTTTTCTTAACGTTTTTTTCATGTTCTTCTCTAGTTCACTCCGTTGTACTATGTAGTATCAAATTAAACAGTGAACAAACAGCATGGAGGCGTGCTGCATTTGGGTCTTCCAGTCTGTCATTAGTGTTAATCGATCTTCTCCCTATCCTGGCCATTTAATCATATGAACATACGAAATTTGCCAGCAGATGAAGGCTTAGTGGTTTATCAATTCATAACTTTATAGTTTGAGTAGGTAATGGATGCTCTTTATTCATTCTTCAGCCCCCCAATGAGGCTTTCAAAACAATTTTCAACAATATGTGATCAGGGGCCCCTTTAAGAGTCATAGACTTCACGATGTTTGAAGGATTTTTTTTCCAACGTTTTATTGATTTCCCCTACGTTTCACTCTGAACCAGATCTTGTTTACTGGGTTTATTTTCTTCTTTTTGTCTATATTAAAGGTATGCATACATTTATTTTTCATTCTCTGTATTTCTTTTTTACGAAACTTACTGTAAACATTTATTTTGCATCAACATGTACCACTTCTAAGGTTGTCATTTAATTTTCTGTCATGCTTTCATTCCTATGTTTATACAGCAGTCTGTAGTAATCCTGCTCGAGGTATTTTATTTCCGAAATTTAAAACAAGAATGCATAGCTTTATATTTACTGTGACTGAATTGATTGAAAGGGAAATTAGTTTCATTTTCTGTGCAGCCGAGGCTTGCCCTCTTTTTTTGACTATGCCTTTGCCATACCTTTGTTAATTTTTAAAGCTGCTTTAGGTGGAGACTTTTTTCCTTTGGCTAGCGCCTTTTACTGTTGAATCATAATTTATAGGTCTAAATTACCATCAGGCTATGTCTGCTTTTCAGTGCTTTTACTTATTCTTTTACATGTGATTGTGGTTGCAAAAAGCTTACCTCCACCTCGCTTTATATCTCTTAATCCTCTTGTGGTGTGACTGTGCAGTGTACAAACACTAACTGCTTCCAGTACAGGCATATGCACTGGTGCCACTCACCTGTTTTGTGCTAGGATGTGGTCACCACCCTCTCTGTAAAAAAGTGTCTCCTCATCTCCCTCCTGAACCTTCCTCCCTCCTTCCAGTCTCATATCATGGCCCCAGGTGTCCCTCCCCTCCCTTACTTTTTACAGTCCTTCCATACCTGTCTTGTTTATTCCTTTCATGTACTTAAAGGTTTCAATCATATCCCCCCAGTTACTCCTCTACTCCAGTGAGTACATGTTCAGCTCCCTCAGCCTCCTCTCATATGGTAAGTCTCCCAGCCCCGTGATCATCTTTGTCACCCTGCAGTGCACCCTCTCCAGTAACTTAATGTCCCTCTTTGGATACAGGCACCGGTACTGCACACAGTACTCCTGGTGCAGTCTAACTAATGATCTACACGGTGGCAGAATCACCTCCCCCCTCCTCAAGGATATACCCCTTGCAATGCAATCCAGCATTTTGTTGGCCTTTGCTGCTGCCTTCCTACATTGTGCTGAGTTGTTCATTGACCCTGTAATGAGCATCCCCAGATCCTTCTCCTTCTCTGCCTCAGCTAGCTGCACAGCCCCCATCTGGTAACTCCTCCTTGGGCTTTTCACACCAAAATGCAGTACCTTGCACTTTCTGGCATTAAACTCCAGTTGCCAGGTGTACAACCAGGTTTCCAGCTTTGCCAGATCATCCTCCAACTCCTGCCATACCTCTAGGTCATCCACCACCACTCCCATCTTGGTGTCATCAGCAAACAGACTGGTCTTGCTCTTGATACCCAGTGATAAGTCTGCAATGAATATCCCAAACAACACTGGTCCCAACACTGAGCCCTGCAGAACACCACTTATCATTATTCTTGGGGATGAGAGCTACCAACCCACCACCCTCTGTTGCCTTCCCTGAAGCCAGTTTCCTACCTATCTCACCAGCTTTGCACCCACCCCTGTGCCTTCTAACTTACTTCCCAGCCTCCCATGTGGCACCAAGTCAAATGCCTTACTGAAGTCCAGGTACAGGACATCCACTGCATGGCCCCCATCCAATTGCCTAGTTACCAAGTCATAGAACTCCACCAGGTTGGTGTGGCAGGATCTGTCACTTACAAAGCCATGCTGTCTGCTGTCCTGTAGCCCTTTGTCCTCCAGGAGGGCCACCAGCCTCTTCTTAAGAATAGTCTCCATCAGCTTACCCACGATGGATGTGAGGCTCACCGATCTGTAGTTTCCCAGTTCATACTTGGGGCCGCTATTGTGGAGGGGCACCACATGAGCCTGTAGTCCCCTCAGGGCTTGGTCCACTTTAACATATGCTTCAAGGTTGATTCTGTGCCAGTAGTTTCTGTGTGCCTTTAATGCTGCATGTTCAAGTGACTGAAAAGCTAAAACTATATCAGGAGCAGCTGTGGGTGTTTCATTAATCACATCTGACTAGCAATGCCATCAGGAGTCAGTGCTCAGGTTAGCTTCATCCATATCTTTCAAAATAACATCTGCCAGGGTGCTACCAGCATCCCCAAATGTATGTCACTGGATCTAAATGACATCCTAGCCTCTGATGGCTCTTTCATACCCCAAAGGCAGAGGAAAAATACTAACATACTAAAATGCCAGCAGAATAGGCCTAGCAGTCTCTAAAGTCTGCTCATTTTCAGCACCCACACTGAGGGCCGATTTTGGTGTCCCCCCTCCCCCTTGGGTTATACTGTCCCCAGTCCCAGATGTTCCACCTGTATTGTGCCTGATCAGATTTACCCTCCCCCTGTACCTGTCCCATCCCCCATTTAACCCGTCCACAGTCTCCATCTCTACCAGCTCCCTGGGCAGTGCATTCCATGGCTCCACCACCCATTCAGTGAAATAACATCTCCTCCTCTCCCCTCTGAGCTTGTCCCCTTCCAGCTTACACCCGTGACCTCTTGTTGTTTCACCCTCCTTCCTTTGGAGTACCCTGACTGGGCCTCCTTTATTGATCCCTTTCATGTACTTAAAGACCTCTATCATGTCCCCACTGTCCCTCCTTTCCTCCAGGGTGTACATGTCGAGCTCCTTGAGCCTCTCCTCATGGGTCCTCTCCCCCAGGCCCCAGATCATTTTGGTTGCTCTTCTTTGGACCCTCTCTAGGAGTGTAATGTCCCTCTTTAAATGTGGTCTCCAAAATTGTACTCAATACTCGAGTATTACTTTAAACTAATAAAATGGGTAACTTGCTAACCTGAGAATTTATATCTTGGGCTACACTAAAGCTGCTACATAACTGCTGCTGTAGTTGGTTGCCATGGGCTGGTTAAACAAACCAAAGTTGCAAACAAAGAAAACCTCCCCACAGGCTTGAATGTGCATGAAATGTAGCTTACAAAATCCAAACAAGAAATAGCAGCACCATCCACCAACTATTGTGAAAACAGATAATTACCACTGTTCAGTGTATAAAGTGCTTTGTTGCCATTTTTAGTGTAAAAGCCCCAAAAGTCAACAAGAAAAACCCTGTCTCTTACAACAGAACTCCAACAAACATCCCCAGCAATGATCTCCAACTGGTTTCACCCTAAGGCATCATCAGGGAGTGCCCTAGGTTTCCCATTACATACCTTTAAATGCATCTCTTAAAGGCATAACCCTCTTTTATAACCACATTGCATATACTTAACACATTATTATAATTCATAACACATCTAAAGTGCAAAAAACACATACAATGAGAAATTGCTTATTAAAAAATGTTACAGTGTGTATTTAAAACCTAGTGACTAAAATAGATCACCTGTTTAACCCCAAAAATGAACAGCTTGTCTAAGAACTAGGAACTCATTACATATAATGGGCTAAACTTTCATGTTAAATATACAAATTCAGATCATGTCTTTTTAAGATAACTTCATTACTTTTAATAACATGTCCTCTAAAATTCCATTATTATGACATTCCCAGCATAAATTGTTATTGCTGACTTTTTGGGCTTTTACACTAATAAATGGCTACAAAGCACTTTATACACTGAATAGTGGTATGGGTCTGCTTTCTCAATTGTTGGTGGATGGTGCTGTTATATCTTGTTTGGATGGTATATGTAAGCCCCCCAACTCTGTGGGCTTACCTTTGATGTGGCTCCCAGTTTTCCCCCTGCTTTCCTCACTGACGCCATTCCCAGGTCCCCGGGTTCCTTTGAGCCCCTATTCTCCATCTGTACCCTGACTTGTTTTTCCTGTGTTTCCTGTGTGAATGGGGCTAGAGGAGTAAAGATGTAGAACTGCTGAGCTGCCACACAGTGAATGTGCAAGCCGGTGGTCCGCGCATGTGCAGTAGCGACTGTTCATTTTTTGCTGCCACTGTGGCTTAACTACAGCATCTCCAGTGCTCCCAGACAACATATTAAGCAAATCAAGGTCCAGAGATATGGAAGAGGCCCCTAAGAAGCCCCCAAAAATGTTAATTTAAACAGCACCAATGGTGCTTTGGGGCATGTCATAAATATTAATGAGGATAGGCTATAAATATTAATGAGTCTGCCTGATCCCTTGGGGGGGGCCACCCGGGCCAGTGTTTTGGCAGCAGCAACAGGTGGGAAATCTAATAAAAATATTAAACTCTGCAAGAGGTCTAAAAGGCAGAGGCACTGCTATAGAACTGTGGGGGAAAATAGAGCAAAATTAAACTGTTCATCTGCAAGGGACTTAGAAAGCTGGGGCAGGTGGTTTGAAAAAAAAATGTAAACAATCATGGCAGCCCCCTTGGGACTACAAAAGCAAGGGGGCTGCTGGGAATAAGGTCAGAGGGCAGATTGGGAGCCTAGGAAGACTTCAGCAGATCAGAGAGCCAGAAGTAGGCAAATAGTTTAATGAGACTGCAAAGGACTCTTGGAAGAAAATCAGAGACATTTCTTTGCACCTAAATGAAGGACTAATAGTGCATCAAGTGAGTGAAATGCATACTAATTTGTTTTACGGGACAACTGCTGCAGACAATGAGAGTGGCTGCTATAAAACTGATAAAAGGGACTGTTCTGCCCACCAAAGGGAATTCCTGAGTGTGCAGCCAGAAAGTGCAGAGGAGAGAAAGACTGCAGTGGACTTGCTAGCCCTGAAGGCCTGCCTGTTTGCCAAAGGCCTTGTCTGGCCACAGTATTGGACAAGCTGCAGAATGCCTGGAAAAGAACACAGACCCTGGGAAAAGAACTGGACTAAGTGAGAAGTTCCTAGTGTGAGATTTGACCCTGCGCTGAGTGAATTTGCTACTGAAAAGTGAGAAATTTCTGGTGAGATTTGAACCTGCAGCTGAGTGAGTTTGCTGCTGAGAATTTGGAAGTTGCTGCTGAGATTTGAACCTGCAGAAAATTTAGACTCTGCAGCTACAGTTGAGAGACCGTTGAGATCTGCTGACAGAAAGAGAGAGTCTGATTGCCCCACAGTGTGTAAAGAGTCATCAAAATATGGCAGCCGGAACGCAGAGACTGTGAAGGTTGCAGCCTGAAAACCACAGTGTCTGCAGCAGAAAATAAAGTGACCTGCAAGCTGTGTTCCTCCTCGGTGGGGTAAGTGCATTAGAGACTGCATTTGCTGCTATCTGGACTAACTGTCTGTGCTGGGAATAGAAACTGAGCTAAATTTCTCAGCTCCTGTGCTGCATCAGAGAAGACTGTGTGCCAGTCATCAGTCTGGGGAACCACCAGCCTGCTCTGTACCCAGACCGGAGAGGAGACCAACGGAGAGGAAGATGTCGAGAGGCCTGCCAGGTGAACACCACATACAAAGGTCCTGGGGTAAAGCTTGGAAAGGCCTGGCAGGTGAAGATGAGCTTTCTTCATTTCTTCAAGCCACTGCTGCTTTGTTGCAAAAACAACTCTTGATGCCAGCACAGTACCGTGAAACAAGTTTCTGCCACCCCCTTTGAACTTCTGAACTGTAAGTACCCTGAGTTGCAGCTTTGGGGAAGTCTTTATTTAGCTAGCTAGCTAGTTAGAGAAAATTAAGAGGCTTAAGTCCTGGGCAGGACTGTGCCAAAATTACAGTTGCACCCAGGCATAAAGTTAGTTTTTTGCATCAGATAAAAGTTATTGGGCCCCAAAGAAAGATCCTCGAAGTCTTCTTCATGGCACTGTGGTACCCACCCAAGGGATTTTATAGACTTTGTGAGCAGCTGCCATTGGGAAGCCAGGTTCACCCATAGGTGGGAGGTGAGGATTGTGTGGGGTAAAAGTTCTGCACCAGTTGTGAAAGTGGTTATGTCATCTTTCTCCCTTTTTCCCATTCACCCAAAATAAAAATTGTTAATTATTAGTGCTACGTTCTGGTGCGGTTATTCACTGCAAAAAGTGGAAATTGTTATTGGCTGGGGAAGGTGCAGTAGGGGCAGTTACTATATTTTCATAGGGGGTGTTTACCTGCAGTTTCTCTACAGGAATTCCCTATCACTGCCCCAGGTGGTGGCGCCACGCGCACCTGTTGTTCTGGTACCACTTGTTTGACAGAGAACCTAGTCCAGCCCCCTCGAGGTGTGTCCAGGGAAGATCTGAGGGCCCCAAAACAGGTGAAGTGAGTCTGAAAGGGGCTGTAATATGTATCATGACTGCCATACCTCTCAAGTGTCCCTCATTATGAGGGACATCCTTCATTTTTCCCCTTAAAATTGCTCTGTCTCTCATCCGTCCCTCATGAAAAAGGTGCTGCCAACACAGAGAGTGTGCTGTAAATTCAGACTTTATAGCAGAAACTCTTAATAATTTAAATACTAAATCAAAAATAAACTTTGTACAAGTAACACTATGGTTTTCATGGTGTTCTGAGCTTGTATCTTCATGTTTGAGGATCTGTCCCTCATTCTGAGGGTTTGTGTCTCTCATTGTCCCTCATTTTGAGTGTCTAAAAGTGTCCACGTCCCTCATTTTTGGTCACAAAAGGTTGAGAGGTATGATGACTGCCATACCCCTGAAGCAGCAGAACAGCTCTTCATCTGCAACTGGTCTAACTGACTGCCACCCTCCAGAAAGTCTATGGAGGACATGAGGGAGCCAAACCATGCACAGATGAACACATGAGCCCTGCCATCATGAATCTCACAGCTGCCAGCAGAGGGGAGCACTGACCGGGTATCAATGGAGGACAGTGTATAGACATCGCTTCCAAAAGAAAAAGGCAAAACAAACAGTGCAAGTTACATTCTAGGAGGTCTGAAGAGCAGCAACCATCAGCTACAGGACTGAAAAGCAGAAGTAGCAAAAGGACCAGGACTGGTGGGTGTATTGACCACAGACAACTTTCAGGGAATTGCAGTAATAAGGGCTTGGTTTTGTTAAGAGGAATCTGATCAGTAAAATAGATAGCAGTTTGCAAAAAATGCTGCCAATTCTCACTATCATTCGGGCAGAAGTACAGTACTATATGGTAAATAATATGGGGTCTGGTGCAAACACTAATGACTCTCCTACACAGGTCCGGTTTATGGTTTTGGGATAATATATAATGCTGGTCAGCTTATGGGAGGGCAGAATACTGGAGTTCATTGTTCCAGATCAGTGCTGATTCCTACTTCTTTTTCAGAGCTCACTGCACTAACCCCCCATCCCTTTCCCCATTGGCCTCTCAGTTTGTTGCCCAATATGTTATGAAGGTGTTGTGTTTGAGGACAGGGTTGGTTGGGGGGGCTGTGTGGTGCACTCATCATTGTATCCGGTAAATAATGTCAGGTTGTCCCAACCCCAAGCATACCCAGTCAGTAGTGGTGGTGGAGCTGTGGTGAATTATTGCTAGTTATATGCCAGGGGGATAGCTGCAGGAGTGTAATGCCTCAATGCCTCACTGCTAGGTTTGTCTGGCAGCTGGTCAGAGACCCCATTTCACATGGCCCAAATGGAAGGAGGGACAGATTGTATAAAATATCATGAGATGAAACACTTGCGATTGGTCAGAATTGGAAAATTTGGAAATAGGGGGTATTATCAGTGGAACATTTTCAAGTAAGGTTTCACCTTGTGAACACAGAATGGGCACACCCCTGGGTCCAATATAACACCATCGGTGGCTACCTGGGGTGAAATCAGTGATACAGCTTAACAACCCAGACTGATCTAGCACCTGCTATCTGAACCTGGGCAGCCAAAAATCACCTTCTAGAGGGCATTTGGTCCTCTTGAACCCTGCTTAAGATGTGCTGTGCTCACTTTATTATTATAAAGGTGTGGATTGTTCAATCTAAAGGTCACCCCACCCCCGGTTCAACCCCCCTATAAACTATAGATAGTAGTTCAGCCACACCAACCCTTTGTTTTGTAGTCTGGTACCCTGGTAGGTCAGTCTGACCTCAATAGTATGTAAACTTATGGAGACCATACTTAAGAAAAGGCCGGTGAGGTACATAGAAAGATGGAGGGTGGGCAGAAAAGGGTGCGGAGCAGGCAGAAGCACTCAATAAGTACTTCTGTTCAGTGTTTACCAGGGAGAGTGATGGGCCTACATCCCAGGAAAAGGTGGGGTGGGCACAGGGGGAGCGGAGTTAACAGATGGGGAGATGCCAATTAGCAGGGTGTTGAATGGCCTTATGTTCCTACAGGTGGATAAGGCACCAGGGCCGGACGGCGTGCATCCAAGGGTCCTGAAGGAGTTGGTGGAGGTTCTGGCAGAACCTCTAGCAGACTTGTTCAAAAACTCTCTGGGGACTGGGTGCGTGCCCCACGATTGGAGGATGACACATGTGGTGCTCCTCCAGAAGAGTAGGCCCAAGAATGAACCAAATAACTACAGACCAGTCAGCCTTACTTCCATTGTGGGGATTCTAATAGAGACTATCCTTAAAGAGAGGTTGGTGATCTTTCTGGAAGAGAATGGTCTCCAGGATGATAGGCAACATGGGTTTGTCTCAGGCAGATCCTGCCAGACAAACCTATTGGACTTTTTGACTGGGTGACAAGGGCACTTGATAGTGGCCATGCAGTGGATGTCCTGTATCTGAACTTCAGCAAGGCCTTCATCTTGGTGCCACATAGAAGGTTGACTAGTAATCTGAGAAACCTGGGATCACGGAAGAAATTGGTTGGATGGGTTAGGAGCTGGCTGCAGGACAGACAGCAGAGAGTAGTTGTTGGGGGAGAACTCTAGACTCCCAGAGCTGTAACCAGTGGTGTCCAACAAGGCTGTGTACTAGGATCAGTGCTATTTAACATCTTTATTGCCAACAATGGGAGTAGGAGTAAGATCAGCCTTTTTGCAGATGACACAAAGATCGGTGTGGAGGTGAGATAATGTGGAAAGGGCAGGTATTCCAAGGGGATTTGGCAAGACTTCAGTGCTGGTCAGACATATGGCAGCTGAGGTTCAATGCTAAGAAGTGTTAAGTCATGCACTTGGGAGCTCGGAACTCTGGGAATTGCTACTGACTGGGGGAGCTCAGTTATCAACTTCAATGGAGGTGAAGGATCTGGGGGTACTAGTCACAGGGTACATGAATCACTCAGCACAGTGTAGGAAGGTGGCAGCCAAGGCTAATAAGATTTTGGGGCGCATTGCCATGGGAATCACCTCTAGAAGAGAGCAAGTCATTCTGCCGCTGTACAGGTCACTGGTGAGACCTCACTTGGAGTACTGTGTGCAGTCCTCGTGCCCCTACTTAAAGAAGGACTTCAAACTACTGGAGGGTGTCCAGTCCAGTACAGGGTGAAAAAGATGATCCTTGGGCTGGGGGACAAACCATATGAGGAAAAACTTGGGGAGCGCAACATGTATTCCCTGAAGGATAGAAGGGAGAGAGGGGATATGATTAAGACCTTCAAATATTTAATAGGCATGAATCAGGTTAGCACTGAGGACATGTTTAGATTTAATGGGGGAGGGACACAAGGGGGCACAGTCTGAAACTGGAGTGTGGAAGATTCAGGAGGGAAATGAGGAGGCACTACTTCATGGAAAGGGTGGTAACGAGGTGGACTGCACTGTCAGAGGAGGTGATGATATTGAAATCTATTTGTAGTTTTAAGAGGGGGTGGGACAGTGTCAAAGTTAAGGTTGAAGCTGGGGAGGGTGGAGTCAGCAGAAGGGAGTGATAAATCACATGGACGGGCAAGAGGTAGGGGGCATCTGCAGTAGATTAGACTGACAGCTGCACACTTGAGTGGACTCAATAGAATATACAACCTGTATCTGCTGGCCTTTTCATTTGTTCATACAGAAGAGAATGGCCTTCAGGACGAGAGGCAACATGGATTTGTGGCAGGCAGATCATGTCAAATGAACCTGACTGAAGTCTTTGACTGGGTGACCAGAGCAGTGGACAGAGGCCAGGCAATGGACTTCATATACCTGGACTTCAGCAAGGCCTTTGATACTGTACTATATAGGTGACTGATCAGGAAATTGGCAGATCTAGAGGTGTGTGAGAAAAAGGTAAGGTAGGTAGACAGCTGGCTGAGAGACAGAACCCAGACAGTGATGGTGGGAGAGTTATCTAGCACCTAGGAAGTCAACAGCAGGGTTCTGCAGGGATCGGTGCTGGTGCTGTTGTTGTTCAGTATCTTCATAATTGGCATTGGGGGAGGTATTAAGGGCAAGATGTGCCTGTTTGCAGATTACACCAAACTCTGTGGGATGGTGGACACAAAGGAAGGAATACCGGACCTGCAAGAGGACCTTGGAAAACTCAAGAGATGGTTGGGGAATCTGGCAACTCGACTTCAATGCCAAAAAATGCAAAGTGATGCACATCAGGGCCAGGAATCCAAGGAGGGAGTATTACATGGAAGGGGATGTCTGGGTAGCTGATTCAGAGGCAGAAAAGAATCTGAATGTGGTGATTACTGGAGACCTGAAACACTCCCCACAATGCAAGAAGGTAGCTACAAAGGCAAACAGGATGTTGGGGTGTATAGCCAAGGGATTCAGTGGTAGGCTGAGTGAGGTCATTTTGCCCTTGTACAGGTCAATGGTAAGGCCACATTTACAATATGAGGTAAGGTACTAGCATCGATATCATAAGTGAGACATCAGCTCACTGGAGAGGGTCCAAAGGACAGCAACCAAAATGATCATAGGTCAGCAGAATACATCCTACGAAGAAAGGCTGAGCACCCTAAGGATATACTCCCTGGAAGAGAGGAGAGAAGGATGAGATATGCTAGAGATCTTCAAGTACTTGAAGGTGATTTCCAGAGTGGAAGGAAAAGGGGCAGGATTCACAAAGCTTTCTGAAGGTGCAAAACCTTCCCTAAGTCCCCAAAACTTCAGTAGCTACGGAAAAAAAGGGAAATTGCTCTGAGTGCTGTTCATAAAACCTATACAGTTGTGGAAAAAATACACTACGAACTGTGGAAAAAAGTGCAGCTGTGGAAGTTTCTGAGGAAAAAAAGGTAATTGATAAGTATGGCACATCCCTCAAAAGCTATTCTCAGCCAGGTTTTTTCCACAGTTGCAGAAAAAATGTTACACACATTGGAGTGAGGTGTAAAACTCCCTCAGCAAACTGCAGTAGTGACCCAACAATTGAAATACAATTAAAGTGGAGGTCAGGCACAAGTAATAACATCCCAGTGGGTATATCAGTGGCTAATGTTACAGCAACATTAGCACACATTGCCATGGAATGGCACTAAAAAACGACCACCAGACCCAGTGCAGCCCATGAAGGAGCCCTGCAGACTGTAGAGCCTGAACAGCCTGCAGTGCAATGCTACTCCTGCAGGCAACAGGAACACTCCAGGGAGGGATGACCAGCAGTGACAGACAGCCACTGTGGTGCCATGGTATTGCTGGTACCTGTGGTGCTGCAGTGGTCCCAGTTGAGGGACTGGTTGCTGGTCTCTGTGGGTGCTTTCATCTACATGCTATGGCAGAACTGTTGAAGTCTGCTGCTCCAGCTAATTAGGGTCATTGTTGTTGTGCCTCCTATGCCATTTCCGCAGCCGCAGATCCACAGCTGCAGATTTTCAGCACTTGTGCATTTTCTGCAGCTGCTGAATTTCCTCACCAGCAGAGCTTTTTGCGAAATTCCACACCTGCACAAGTTTTCTGTGTGAATAATAGGGTTATTATTTATATGCAGAATATCACCTATTTTGATGTGTAATTATTTGTTATATTGTGAATTGATATTTTTTAAACTTTTTATATGTTTGTAAAGGCGCCCAGAGCCTCTGGGACTGGATACCAGAAAAATAAAATTTGCCTTGCCTTGCCTGTCTGCAGTGCTGCAGGCCTTTTTCCCGCAGCTGCATGATTTTTGGCCTTCTATGTGAATCCTGCCCCAGGTCTCTTGATTGAGTGACATCAGAACCACAAGGGGACACAACTTGAAGTTGATGGGTGGGCAAGGTTTAGGAGGGATGTTAGGAAGCATTTTTTCACTGAAAGGGTGGTCACGACATGGAATGTGCTGCCAGAAGATGTGGTCTCAGTAAAGTTGGTGGGTGCCTTTAAAAGGTCCTGGGACAAGCACAAAGGGAACCCATGGAACCATGGAGGGGATGCAGGGAAAGAAGGGATGACACGGGACGGGGGGTAAGGTAATGGGCATAAGCCATGGACCCTGCATCATTTACTGAGCAGACTCGATAGACCAAATAGTCTTCTGCTGTCTTTTTCATATGTTCACATGTAAACTGCTAGTTGACATGGGGGATCGAACCAGGCAGCCAATTTCGGCTCTTGTTAATGAATGTCATAAGGCTTGATTGGGTGGTGACCAGTTGAACCACCAGCTGCATTCAGGCTTAATATAGGAAACAATCTCCAAGGTGGGCATAACTTATAAGATGGGGTCAATGGCCCACTTGGAGAGCACTGTTCCCACTACCACATCAAAATTGTATCTGTCAACTAAATCAGGCTCTTTGTCTTACTATTTGTCTTTCTCCCTCTTCCTCTACCACATATTCTCAAGTTGCCATGGAACCCCCTGCTGTCCTTTTCATGAAGCCATCCATCATTTTACCGATCAATGCCATGAGGGCAGAGGAGGAACCACAACCCACTTAGGAAGAAGGGTAAATGTCTTCTCTCCAATCTTCATTAGTTACTTACTCACTAGATGGAGTAGGTAGTGGAGTAGCTCTACCAGGGCTAGCACTAATAAGAGTAGGAACTTTCTAACCACTCAGGGATAACCCTGCTCCCTCCTCTAGCTCCTCTCACCACCACTGCCACAATATACAGTGGCTGGTGGGCTGAAAATTTGACTGAGGAGTTAAAAATGCATTATGGGAGTGTCTTTCCTCCACTTGAGGGGTGGTCTAAACCAGTCTTGGTAATGCAGGCATAGGAGGTACATCTTTTTCCACACCTAGACTACTACCCTCCTCACATGGAGTGCATTGCATCTCTGTGGGAATGCGCAGTAGTATCTGCAGGAATGTGAGGTGCATCCATGGCACTATCTGCATTCCAGGTTACAGGTACAGGGGAAAGTACTCAGGGATGTAGATAGAATGTTTCTGTGTATGTTTTACAGATCTTATAGTGTCTTTTTTTTGTTTGTTTTGTTTTCGTGGTGAAGAGACATGCTACTGCTTGCTGGGTGGAACTGCTGAGGTATGTAATGAAGGGGGCTACTTGGGGAGAGCACTTTGCCATTTGCACCAGGGGAAACATGATTTGCATTTTCCTTACTTTATCTCACACAGTACCATTATGGTGCAGTCAAAAAATAAACTGTCTCCCATGGGATATAAAGGGTCTCTATCACCCCATCAAAAGAAAGGCCATTCTAACCTAACTCTGTAAACAGGAGCCATGGTAGCCATACTCCAGGAAACACCGCTTACAAGGCCAGAAACTCTAAAATTGAAAAGTGAATGGATGGGTATGGAGGTACATGAGGTTCTCCTGTAGGAAGTGTGGTGTCTCCATTCTGTTCCTTAAGAAACTGCCATGGCAGATCACCAGGCCCAAGGCTGACCCTGAAGGGTGATGGGTGCTGGCGGTAATTAAATCCTTGGATGTTCAATGGATCATAGGTGGTATTTATTGCCCTAAAGATATTGGCTCTCACTTTTACACCAACATGGCTCATACTCTGGGTGAATTCAATAGAGATAATCTGCCCATTATGCTGGGAGGGAACTTCAGTATTCCTCCTGATGGGGTGCTGGATAAATCCAACTCCTCAATCACCCAATGTATGGTGTCTGCTGCACTCAACACAGAAAGATTTTACACTTCTCTCAGCCATACACAAAACACACATATAGGATTGATTACTGGCTCCTGTCCTCATCAATCACATGCTCACTTGCCCATACAAGTACAGGCAACACTGCTGTTTCTGATCATGCCCCGGTACAGATAGTGATCACCTCCCCCTCCCTTTATGCTACCTAAATGCTTTATATGGAGACAGGATCCATTGCTGCTCACAGATAAATCCTTCCAGTCCACCATGATACAGGAAACTAAGGCTTTCTTTGAAATCATTGTGGCCCATGAGGTTTCCCCAGCCTCCACATGTGAGGCCTACAAGGCTTACATTAGGGGAATCATCAGATTCACTTCTAATAGGAGGAGGTTTAGGAAACTAGAGGAAAGGGAGCTGGTGAAAAACCTGACTCTTAAGGAGAACACCTTCAAGAATGGTACACATACCTCTGAGGACAATCTGAAAGCCATAATAGGACTGAGATATAGGCTCAATGCAATTCTATCCAGACAAGCAGAGCTATCACAAGTCAGACTGAAGCACAGATGCTGGGAGGGGAGAGAGCAATCTGTCTTTCAGATGAGATGTTAAACCGAGGTCCCGTCTGTCTGTTCTGGTAGTTGTTCAGGTGAACCTTAAAAATCCCATGCCACTTCTCGAAAAGAGTAGGGGAATGTTTTATTTAAAACCAAAAGCAAAATATACAGCACATATTCCATAATCATAAGATTTCATCAGACAAAGTCAAAGTATCCATATACATTTTTTTTTGCATTCCCATTAGTTTTCTTCCCCCTCCTCTTTCTTAATCTATAAAATGGTCCCTCATAGTCTTCCCAGTCCCCCCTCCCCATCTCCACCCTCCCAATGAGCACCAACCTCCCCTTACCCCCCCTCTTACCCCATACTTACCTCCAGAGGTTGGTACTGTCATCTTCTGAGGACCAGGACATGTCTGCACTCTTAAAAGCCAAACCGCAAAATGAAGAATCAAAGGTAAGCTCCGTATAATGGCTGTCATTGGGGGGTTCAACTTATGATGATATCTCAGCCATTTTTAGGAATTTTGACCCCAAATTTTCAACATGGATTTCTTGGGGACCCCACCTCATGAACACTGTCACTGGCATTTCATTACTCAGTTCTGAAAGGTGATTTTACAGTCACTGCACAGAATCACCTTTTGAGACTGATTAACAGAACAGCAGTGTCACTGTTCATGAGGTGGAGTCCCAAAAAGACCATATTGCAAATCTGGAGAAATAATTCAAGCAAATGACTGCATTATGAGTGTGCATTGTGCAGTTTCTATGCACACTCTTAACTTTGCCAATTTTTAATATTTTCACCCCAGAGTTTCAGCATTGCCATTTTGTCACATCTCCTCATGAACAGTACAGCTGTCATTTTTCACATCCTGGCTGAAACGCATTTTCGCACCTGTGGCACAGAATGGCTTGGTCACTGTGCGAAATCAACTTTCAGGATGGAGTAACAAAATCACAGTGCAACTGTTCATGAGAGGACGTCCCAAAAAAACAATGTTGACAATTTAATGAAAAAATTCCAAACAATGACAGAGTTAGGTGTGTGTTGCCCAGTTTCTACGAAGGCTCGTCACTTCGCCAATTTTTCATGTTTTCACTCCAGATTTTCAACATTACCATTTTTCACACCACCTCATGAATAGTACAGCTGTAATTTTTCAAATACAGCCAAAATGTTTGTCTGCACCTGTGGTGTGAAACAGTGTTACAGTTGTGCAGAATTATATTTCCACAGGGATTTGAAGGTTTTCTGTACTGGGTACATGCGGTGAGGTGATAAGAAGGTTATGCTGAACATTTAGGGTGACATTTATTTAAGATGGCACAGTTATGACTATTTGTTGCAATTTCGCTAAGCCTGTTCATGTGAGGACGCGCAGGGGCCAGAGACCCATGTGTTTCCACAGCTAGATACATATGTGCATCTGTGGAGGGATGGGAGCACAGAGTCCCCTGCGCTCCCACTGTGTCATATGGTTACTATTGTACTATCTTGGGTCCTTCAGGCCCTGTGCTTCCTCAGCAAAATGAGGATACAATCACACTGTCTGAAAAAGTAGGGAAATTCATTGCAAGAAACTCAATTAATGCATCAGTTAGGGTGAATACTATAGTGACGAAAGCAGAGAAATGAGACATTAGGGTTTCTAACCCTAATGCCCCACTCCCAGGGTTCCCAACCCTACCACTCCATCCCCACCCCTCCACCCTCCACACACCAACAGGCATCTGGGTGTGCATTGGGGTCATCGGCCTAACTTTCTCACAGTTCTCCTGTACTGCACCACCTCAGCTTGTTTACACATGGAATGGGGTGAGAGTTAGGCTGTCAACCCCAGTGCACACCCAGACCCCAGATGCCTGTTGGTGTGTGGAGGATGGAGGGGTGAGGATGGAGTGGTAGGGTTGGGAACCCTTGGGGTGGGGTGTTAGGAGTGAAAACCCTAATGCCTCATTTTCCTGCTTTTGTCACCATATTATTCACCCTAACTGATGCATTAATGGATGTTTTTTGTAATAATATATAAATGTATGTATGCATGTATATATATGTGTGTGTGTGTGTGTGTGTGTGTGTGTGTGTGTGTATATATATATCATGGTAGCACGGTAGTGCTACCATAGTTAGGGTTGAGGAGCCATTTCTATATTATATATATGTGTGTGTGTATATATATATATAGAGAGAGAGATACATACATACATACACACAGTTATACAGTCCTCTACAGTGTCCCTCAGTACAGGGACATCCCTCTGTGTTCCTCTCACTATAGTCCTGACTGCATTCGTCCCTCCTGGGAACAGTGATGCACACACCGAGACTGTACTGTAGAACCACACTTTCAAGCAGGGAGTTATATTCTTCTATGATGCTACATAACTCTTACCCTGTGTACATACGAGGGTAATGATTTCCATTGTGTCCCGAGTATGTCTCTCCATGTTTGCGGTTGTGCCTTTCATTATGGGGATCAGTGTCACTCTTTGTTCAAATTCAGAGTGCCTGTGTCCCTCATTCCAGTGCTGACTGGGTGGGAGGTATGCACTGTGCATGCCTGCCGACACCCATGGCCTGCAGTTAACAAACTGTTTCTCAAGGCTGGCATACAGGTGGATCTGTGTGCACACTCCGGCCTGTAGCTTTTAGCCTGTACGTCCAGTCTGACCTACAGCTGGAGCTGTGGGCACCATCCAGCCTGCGGTTTTTGACCTGTAGTTTGAGTCTGGCCTATGGGTGGAGCTGTGTACACCATGGAATAGCACTGGGCAATTTTCATGCCAAGGTATGCTAAGCAAGCCTTAATGAGATGCTAATGTGGCTGTCCGCACACGGATTGCCTAAGTAGGCTCATTTGCATAGGAGATTTGAATATAGCAAACTTTTGCCCTGGGCTAATGTGTTTGCACTGGGTTAACGTGTTAGCACTGTGCAATCAGGTTAGCCCTGGCCAGTCCTCTCAAAAGCATAGCACAGTTCTGCAGTGTGTGGCCTGCATTATTGTTTGCAGTTGTTGTACAACAATGCATTGCTATCACACACATTGTCCATCAACTTCAGCTCTGCCTTACACCACCTCTGTGTCCACTGAGCTGCTGTTGCATTTTGCACTTCCCTGTTGCTATATTCAGAGCTGTCTTATTTTCTTGACTATTTTAGCACTGCACTCCCAGCCCTATTTGCACTGCTTCCTTTGCATGCTATATTCAGCAGGTTTAGCCCAGGCTATTCCTTTGAATATTGCTTGCTACTGGTTCAGGGCTAATTTAGCACACCGTGCAGTGCTAATTTAGCCCCCAGGCTAAGTTTTGTAAATCTGGCCCCATATGTCATATATTTAAAGCGTGATTCTTGCCAATATTGAGAAAGCTTGTTCCATAATAGCTTTATAATGGGGCATTCAAAGAACAAATGTTCCATAGTTTCCAAAACATTCCCACATGTATCTTCCCCATACATTGCTTATGTTTATGGTTATTCCTTACATTAGGTTTACCGTGGCTGCACATCCACACTGTATCCTTCATCATGTATTGGAATCATGGTTTCTAACAATGTTTCCAATATGATTTTATCTATTCTCACAGGGGCTTGAAACATGGGTTTTTCATAATAGTGCTGTTGTGTGATTTCTTTAAAGAATTGTTTTGTTGTAAGTTCCCCTATTTGTTCTATCTGAACTTTCCATTGCTTAAGAAAATACATTCTTGTTGCCACATATTTTGGTATAAGATTGTAAGTTCCTCTGTTTTCAAATACCATTTAAAGTCTATATAACTTAACCATTCTTTAAACAAAGGTCCCCAAAATTTTAATTTTGTGTCTACGGTAGGTTGTATATTTATGTAAATAAAGATACTTTGAAAAAAAAAATCAGATGTATCATGTCTAATCCTCCTTCTTTTTTGGGGTCTATAAGTATAGCTCCTCTTGACTGGATTAAATCTGCTTCCCCATAGAAGCTGAAAGAATATGCTCAATATATTTGTCTGCATATGTATTGATATGGGATACATGTAAGCTATATGTAGGAAAATAGGTACTATAAATGTCTTTAGAAGATATATTCTTATTTCTTTCATTATTGACCATGACTTCCACTTCATTACTTTATAATTTGCTATTTTATATTTCTCTTTCTAATTTTCTTGCATTACTTCACCCTGTCCAAATGTTCTACCTAATATTTTTATTTTTTCTTTTGTTATTGGGATTTCTTCTGTAGTTGATATTTTCACTTCTCCTATTGCTAATATCTTACTTTTTCCTTTATTTATTTTGATCCAAGTATTTTTAGCCTATTCCTCTGAAATCCCTAAGGCTTGGTTTCCTGATTGCAAATCATTAGTCATAAGGATGCAGTCACCTGCATACAGTAAGCTGACATTTTCTGAATTACCTCCCCACTTGCTAGTTGTAGTGGTTGCATTTCTAAGTTTTATTCTATGATCCTTAAAATATGATCTAAATCGAACACTTACAAAAGGGGCTCAAAGGGCATCCTTGTCTCACCCCATTTCTGAAAAAACTTGGTATACCTAAATATCAATTTATTAATGCTATGATTTGTGCTTCTATGTACAATGTTTAAATATTATTAATAAAGATTGCTGTTATACCATATTGTTTTAACACCACCCATATGTATTCATGATACACTGCATCGATAGCAGTTTCTCGGTCTAATGAATAAATATATCCCTGTAGCTAGTTTTTATTCCCTCTTTCCACTAGTTCTCTAATGTTTATTAAGTTTTGTTTGATATTCCTCCCTGGTATAGAGCAGGTTTGTCTTTCTTTTATTAGAGTTTGTGTTACTGTTGTTACTCCTTTACATATTATTTTTGCTAAAAGTTTATAGTCAGTAGTAAGTAAATTTAGTTGTCTCCAATTCTTTAACTGTGATGTACTGTATCTCCCTTTTGTGTATAAAAACCATCAACCCTTGTTTCATGCTACTACTTAAGGAACCCTTTTGCAACACCATATTAGAAATTTATTTTAATGTTGGAACCATGAATTCTATAAAGACTTTATAAAACTCATTCGGTATGCCATCTGTTCCGGGACAGTATTAACTTGTTTGAATAGCTTCACTTATTTCTGATTCTTGTACAGTATTTCTTTACACAGTAGTTTTTCAGCTACCTCTTTCATTTTGGGGATTTCTAAGATATTTAAAAAGCTATAATCCTTATTTTCCTTCTCTTTGTTAAAGGTTTGCTTTACATATTCCTGAACTATGAGTTTTATTGTTTTGGGGTCAGTTTGTTTTTCTCCATTTTTGTCTATTAATTCAAACATAACCCTACTTCTAACTCATTCATGACAACTCTCATAAGGGTTTGTGTGGAATCTATTAGCTTGTGTCCCATATTTTTGTTCCATTAGTCAGGATGTTGTTCTATTATATTGATATTCACACATGTTTTACTTATCTTCTTGGATTTGTATACATTTGTCTTCTCCTGTTTCTTTTGCAGTTGTTAGCAACTGTAACAGTTTTGCTCTATGACTAAGGTATGTTTGATGTGAGGTCTGATTGATTTGTTTAGATAATTGTATCATTAGTGTTTTTATATCCTTTTGATGTCTTCCCACCATTCTAAAGGGTCTTCATACAAAAAGTAAACTATTTCTCTTGCATTTAATAAATCATTCATTTCTTTTTTAATGTTTTCTTCCTGTAATAATTGTATATTCATTTTCCAAAAACCTCTCCCCATTCTTGGATATTTTGATAAATTTATTTTTACTTGCAGTCCCATGTGATCTGAAGTTTCTATGGGTATTCTTTTAATTGATTGTACATTCGTGTTTGCTGGTAAAAACCAAAAGTCTATTCTTGAGGACAAAGATCCTTTAAAAAGGTATATTATGGCTTTAAAACTAAAATGTCATAAGCATCTTCTAGATCAGCTTGTTTTAAAATGGCACTTAATTTATTTGTGTCACAATAGGTTTTACTTGTTTTCCTCTCACAGTCTCTTCTTGACCTTCTGCAGTTGAAGTCACATCCCCATAGCACCATATTAGATCTGGGTAAGTAAGGTTCTATCTGTTGAAATAGGGTGTTTCTTTCTGATTTTACTTACGGGTTATATATATTTATTAACCTAACTTGTCTGTCAGATATTGTGAAATCCAACACAACAGCAGTGCCTGGCAGTATGTCCACAATGTTTTAGAGTTTCTAATCTCGTGTTGCAAAAAGAATCCAAACTTCAGAAGCTATTTCTTCATTTATGGACCAAAAGGAAAGTCCCCCTCTCCATTCTTTTTGAGTTTGTTTTATTTCTGAGATAGTATGTAGTCTCACATCTTGCAGAAAAAAAAAGCATCTCCTCCCAACTCATTTAATATTTCACAAGTAGCTGTTCTTTTCTTTGCATTTTAATACTGTTGGTGTTAATGTGGTACATGTAAGATGGTCCATTTTTTATTGTAGAAGGGAGAATATTCATGTCTTTGAGGTTATATCCTTTTTCCTTTGGTCTTATATTTCACTTTCCTTTTTTAAAATTTGGGGTGTCTGCAGATTCATAGTCAGATGATTGTTCTGGTTGTGAAGATTGTATTGATGAAACGTCTGTGTCATATCCTTCCTCTCCCCAATCTCTTTCTTGTAACACTTCATATTTATTTTGTAAATCTAATTGTTCTTCCTCTTTTTTTTGCTTGGTTTTTGGTTGTTGCATATTCTGTTTTGATCTTGTTATCATTTTGTATGGGCCTTTAGTCGGAGCCAGTGGTGGAGGCATAGCTTCTGTGGATTGCATTTTCTTTGCAGTACTGAGTACTGGGTCTTGGGGGAGGGGTCCTATGGTCCCATTTGTTCCTCTGAGAGAGGTACTTCCTTCTGCTCACTAGTATTGCTTTCTTGGGTGGCTATTTAATTTGTAATATGTTGCAGTGATGATGAATTCTTGATTGCTCCTTCTCCTAGATCTGGTGATGTGGTATTTTCCTTACCAAGATGGTAAGCATTTTATTTTGGTTTTTCCTTTTGCATCCTTTCTTTTTTTGCTAGTGTCACATAAATATCTTGTTCAGCAGGGTCTGGACTGTTGTGAGAGGCCTAGAGTCAATTCCCATATGTTTAGTTTTTTTTCTTCACACAAATTGCATTCCATAGGGTATTTACCTTGCATGCCATAGTGTCCTATTTCCCCACATAAACCACATTTTATTTTGCCACACACATTGCTGAGATGACCTTTTGTCCCACACCTGTAGCAGGCCCTTGGCTGACTCATATAGAAGGCCACTCCTCTATCTCTGCCCAAGAAGAAGAGGTTTGGGAGGTGCTGCACTTCTTCTTAATTTCATTTCAAGATTATGTTGTATTTCCAACCTTCTGTCCAAAAATATTCTTCATCTAATATTGGCTTTGGTTGCCCAGTAATCTTGCATTTCTGTGATAACCAAAAAGTAATATCGGCTACATTCACCTCTTCATTTTTGAATAGCGTTGTCACATGCTTATATGCAGGTTTTTTCAGAGGGATTGCAATAAATGGTTTCCACAGGGGTGTGTCCTTTTCCTCATGACACAATTTCCAAAAAGGGTCTAATCGTGCAGGGTGTTTGAAACTGATATCATACAGTTGTTCTCCTGGAATATGTACGAGAGCATAGATTTCATATGCAAAATATTTTAGACTTTCTTTTATCCACTTCCTTCCAACAAAATTTCTGTCTGTGGTTTCAGAAAAGCCTCCCCTATATTTTACTCTGATTGCATTCCCGCACTTTGCTGGTTCAACTGCAAGTCTTACATTTTAAAGAAAAAGACATTCCCTTTTATTTGGTCCCCATGCTCCTACTGCAGGTTTTCCCTGGGCCTGTTCTGATTCTTGGTCACTATTTTCTTTTTCAGTTTGTCAGGGTTTTTCCTCTATTTCCATTGAAGAGTTTAAATCTTCCTCATCATCCTCTGATATATTACCTTCCAAAACATTTGTTAAAGGTGAGCAATTTTCTGGTCTTTTATTCTCACTATCTTGATTTTCAGCCTTTATATTTGTAATATGTTTATCATACTGATCTGTTTCTGCAGAGATGCTAGGAAGGTTTGGGTCCTAGTCTTTTCCATCCTGAGTTATTTTCCAGTCAGCATTTTCTAAGGCCTCTGTCACCAAGTTTGGGGTGTCCTGAGGGTAACTAGTGTCCTCTGGTTCTGGTTCTGAGTACTTACTTTTTGAAACACGATCCTGAGGTTCATTTTCTGTATCCAAGGTTATGACATTTTGATTTTGTTCCTTGCCTTGGTTGTTATCTTGTACTTCTATATTTTTCACATCTTTCCCTTTCATAATGCTGTGCTTTTTCCCATTTTCTTTTATTTTTCCTTTTGCTTATGGGACCCGTCTTAGGCCAAGTCATTTTGTACTTAATAATGCCATCCCATTCAGGGTCCTCATTTCCATTTGTTTTATGTTGTCTGGACCACTGTCATCAGCATTATTGTTTCATTGGTTTGTGATTGCTTTTCACTGACAGCCCCTGTCAATTGATCTGCCACTTGTTTGGTGGCTTCCTTTTGATGACTCTGCATCAACAGGCAACAGCTGAGATGCTGGCTTTGGCATTGCCCAATTCTCTGGGTTACAATCCACCTTGTTTTCTGTGATTTGTATCATCTTTTGCAGTCTTTCTTTCTTGTTCTTCAAATAGTTATTCTTCATGTCTTAATCATGCATATAAGGCATCTGTGTCCATACCTTGCTCTGAAATATGCAGCTCCATCAATATCTCATCTGTGTTTCTTGAATCCTTGTCTGCTGTTTCAGTAAATGTGTCAGGTATGGGAATCTCCGTTTTCTCTGTTTTCTCCATTTTCTCCATTTCCTCTATTTTGCAATGTACATTTTCTTCAGTCTATTAGGCTTCAGAGTCAGGGAACAAGACCCCTCTCCCCAGCCTCCAGCACATCCATCTCCTCTGTGATTTCACTGCAAGTGGCCATCTCGACCAATGGCCTGAGGCTCCCCTACTGAAACAGTAGGGGAATTTGTTTTTATTAAGAAATCACAAAAAATCATAATGGAAATTACAGTACATAAATCATAAATCTGGAAGGCATAAATCATTTTGAGAAAATAAATGATTACTGAACCAAAGAAATTAGGTAAAAATAACCCTTCATGTCATACTTTGTTGATCTTCACAAAGAAATTAAAAAGAAAAGAGGGGGTGGGGAGTATCATAATAAGATTGGCCAATCTTTTGTTTTCACAAACAATTACAGTTTATCTGTTAGCATTTTCTTATCTGCTAAGTGATAGGTACTGTACATCTGAATCTGTTATCCAAGGGAGATTTATCCATCCCTTTTCCAAAAAAATACTCAAATTATTTTTTGCTTCTGAAAAAAAGACATTTCTTAATTCATGTGTGATCTTCTGTAATAATTTGGCATGAATAACATTTTTCTGTTGAAGAGTATATATGCATCTTGTATTCCAAATGTACCATTTTATTGTAATAAGAATTAATAATGGAGTAGAATGGTCTCCTGTAGACCAGCATTAATCTAAGTTACCATATATTAAGGTATTATAAAATATGTTTGCATAAAGGGGCATTGTCCATTGATTTACCAGTAATTTCCAGAAACCCAAAATATAACTGCACTGGAAAACCAAGTGCTCCATGGTTTCAAGCTGTTATTGACATCTTGGTCTAGAGCATGGTCTTTCTAACAGCTGTTTATGTTTCTGGTTAGCTTCGATGTTTAGACATTCATGACAGTGCAACCAGTTAACGTCTCTCATTTTTTCTGGGATCCTGTTATTATTCAGAGATTCTAGTAAAGAGGGAAGCAAATGATCTGGGCATTTAAAAAAAAACTTCAATCTGAAAGCTGGAAGCTAAAATATGCTTGTAAAGTACTTTCCTATCTACAGTTAAGACAAAATGGCTGGATATTTTCCATGTTCTAAGTTTTATAAAAACTTCTCTTAAGTATGTAGGAGGCTGATTTGATGATTTTATTTTCTGCAATGGGTCTCTTGACTATTGTGATAATCATGTAAGACAGGATTTTCTAAAGAAAGGGGTCCAACCATGATCAGTTGCTAATAATGAGGGCTTAAGATTAGTTGTTATGTATATGATATAAAAAAAACCCACCAGGGTATTTGTCATATTAAGACCACCTTGCTTTAAGGGGAGATGTAATATATTCCACTTGATAGGATCCAACCTACTCCCCAAAACTGCTTGAAAAAATGCTGTATAGGGATGTTTCAGAGTTTTTGAAGGAGGAAAAAAGTAACTAACACACAGGAAAAAATAGGGATTAGAAAGGTTTTAATTAGATAAATTATTTTTTTTCTATAGACATTGTCCATCTGTTCCAATTTTGGAACATTGAGCAACCTTTTCTATTGTCGGTTCCCAATTAATAACATCCAAAGGTTCTGAACCAAAATTTATACCTATGATTTTAAACTCGCCATTGTTATATGAATGCCATCTGTATCTGCACATGTGCTGGCTGATTTCTTTAATTATTGACCCTTACTTTTTATAATATTCGGAAACATTCCTGTGCAAAGACTGCAGTCAAAATGTATTCTTGGGGCTTGTTTTGCAGAAGATTTATCTTTAGTTAAAATAAAGAGATAATCTGCATAAGTCATTGCTATAAACAGAATTGTCAGGTCTTTGATCTGTAGTTTCTTTAGGTCTGAGGAGGAGTTTAGAGATCTTAATAAAGAGTCAATATGTAATACATATAATAAAGGGCTAAGTGGGCATCCCTGCCATACATCTCTATGCACTGGCAGCATTGAGCCCATCCATTCTCTAACATGGGAGGTAACTGTTGCCGGTTTGTAAAGGCTCTGTATCGATGAAATAAAATCATGGGGTATTCCATAAAGCTTTAGCACTTGCCATAAAAAATTATGGTTAACTAAATCGAAAGCTTACTTTTGGTCCAGTGATAATATATAACCCTCAAGTACATGTAAATTGTCATATTCTGTTATTTCTCTTATTAATATTAATTGATCCATCATTTTTCTTTCAGGTGTCAAGCAGGACTGGGCTACAGAAATTAAATATTTGGCTGCTTTTAATAGTCTAAAATTTAGAATTTTAGCTAATACTTTAAAATCCACATTCACGAGGCTTATGGGCCTCTAACTAGAAATGTATTTTCTGTTTCCTTTTTTGTATAAATAAAATAAACTGCCTTTAGCCATCTGCAAAGGGATAGTGTCTTCTCAAGCATTAAAGTAAATGTTGCAGCTAGCTCTTTAGCTATCAGGGGGCCCAGGACTTTATGTAATTCTGGGATAAGTCCATCTCTACATGGGGTAGTATTATTAGTAAGGGAGCTTATGGCCGTTTCCACTTCTAAGGTAGTAATATCTTGTGTCACGGTGTTTAGAATATTTCCAGGGCATGTGTGGGGGAAGAGAACTGAGAAATTTTGTAGCTGGGGCTACATTTAAATGTTGTGTGGAAAACAGGGTCTTAATATGCTGGGAGACTATCCTTAATAAGTTTTGTTTTTCCGTATATTTGATCCCATCAGTATCTAATAAACTATGAATAGATTTGTGATTTACTTTATCTTTACAATTAAGATAAGGGCAAATAATGTTTACCTTTCATTTGGTACCAAATAATTGCTGCTTTTGTAATCCACCATTTTTTTTTAAATGATATTGTAGCCATGGTTTGAATTTGAGTTGTAAAGTTATGATTTGTATTTCTAGCCAGGTATTGCAGTTTCTGTAACTGTTGTCTGTTACGTAAATACTGAAAGTATTTGTTATCTCTGCAGGTTTTACTATTTTGTTTTAATAAATTTTGTAGATCCTGTTTAGTATCTACCCACCACTTTATGGGGGTATCGTACATTTCATAAATGGATTTACAAATAGTTAAGAGATATTGCACCTTTTGAAAAACTTGGGGGTTAGATAATAAAGAGGAATTAAATTTCCAGTAACCTGGACTGTATTTATCTATGGAAGTATGCCCTAATAGAAGGCATAATGCCTTATGATCTGAAAATTCAACTTTCTTTATAAGTGCCTTTGTAATGGGAAGAGATTTAGACACAAAAAAGAAATCAATACAGGTTGCAAGAGTTCCTTTTTGGAAAGTGGGGTCAGGCCGGTTGTTAACCGCAAGTATAAGCATCAATTAACATGGCATCATGTATAATTTGTTTTAACATAGACATTTCACAATATATCTTTTTTGTCTTGGTATTTTTCCCTCTATCTTGTAATGACAGACCACAGTTGAAATCGCCTCCCAAAATTACTGGGTGAGAAGAGAAGTGACAGGGTTGGACAGACTTAAATAATTTAATTCTATTGGCTTTTGATTGTGAAACATAAATATAAATAAATCTGTAATATATGTTTCCGATTTTTATATCTAAAATTAACACTCTTCCAGGTATAAGGTCAATCAGTTTAATTATATGAAGGTCAGTAATATGTTTTAAAAAAAAAACACCCCTGAGTAGGTGACCATACCTAAGGACCCAAAGGAAGGGCTAATATACCAGTCTTTGGATGTAGTGCAGATTTCTTGTACAGTGTGTAACCTGGTATCTTGTAGAAAGATTAATTGAGTAGGTGCAAATAATAAATATGAGAAGACTGCCTGCCTTTTCCTGTTGCTTTTAACACTATTTGTAGTAATTTAATAAAGTTGAAGTGGTGATTGCATTTAAAAAGGATGAGGTGAAAAATGGCTCTTTAACTGGGGGGGGGTTGGACCTACGTCTGTGGGATCTCCTAGGATTACCCTGAATTTTTTGAGAAATGGAGGGAGAGTCTTGAGTGGAGCCTGAAACTTGGGAATCCACATCACTAACCTTTATGTCAGTAGTTGAATCAGGTTGGAGAGTCCCTAGAGTCTTCTGATTTAATATATGAGGTATCTAGTGCATTCTGAAGGGTGTCATATCTGCTAGAAAAAGGAAGTTCTGTAGTTTTAGGGGCCTTAGAAACAGGTTATTTCAGTGTGTGTGAAGTTTTTGGAGTTCTGCCTCTCTTACCTTTAGCTATTGTGATGGGAGGAGTGGGAGGGATAGACATCTTTATGGTATTCACTGAAGTAAGGTCAGAAGAAAGGAGGAAAAGGCCAGATTATTCTACATCTATTGTCTGTGCTGGCGGTAACTCTGACTGTGTTTCCTCCTGGGGGGGACCTCAGGGACTGAGATACCTGGTGATTGCATTGGTGTTGCTAAAGTGTTTTTTTGAGTTGAAGGGTAAGTGGCCCTTTAAGCAATGGCTGTCTGTTGTCTTTGTTCCTCTTCATCTGTAGGGTCTGCCTGGTTGTGGGATGCCCATCGATAGCTCTGATAAGAATGATCTACTTTGTCACAGAGATTACATTTGTGTTCATTAACACAGTGGCCACTGGTGTGGCCCAATTCCTGACAAAAATTACACTTAAGCTGGTCACACATACTACTCAGGTAACCTGTTGACCCACATTGATATCACGCTTTGGGTTATCCTGCATAAAACAGGCTGCTCCTGTCACGTCTAGAAAAAAAAAACAGTTAGGTAAATGCACAAGTCCTGTGTCAGATTCTGTTAACATCACTTTTACTTTCCATTCCCCCATCCACATGTGTTCCATATCAAAGATTGCTTCAGGTTGGCCAAGTGCAGTGCACCTTTGTTTTAACCAGTATGTGAGATCTGTAATGCTGACTCCTTCATTCCTGAATAAAACTGTAACAGTTTTGTACACTGGTCTTGTTAAAGGGATAGCTTCAAAGGGGGGGTCAATAGAAGAGTATGTTTAAGTTCTTGGAATTTTGCCCAAAATTGCTGCAAACCTGAACTTACTTTAAAACTTATATCAAAAGTTGTCTCCCCAGAGACATGAATCAAAGCATGTATCTCGTTTGCAAAAAAATGCACTGAATCTTTCAAAAGGGGTTTGGCAATGAAAACCCATTCAGGAAATGTACTCATTCCACCTTTGTATAAAAGCCTTACTGCGTAATGATGTTTTTCAGGGTAAATAGGTCTGTGGAATAGGGAAGCATAAGGATGGGGATTTGTTCTGTTGATAGTATTTAAAGGTGCAGCTGTAACCATTAATGCATGTTTTTGGGGCAGATGATTAGTTTAAGTAGCAGTTGTTGCTTTATCTGAGGGTTCAGTACTTGTAATATCAATTTCTTTATTGATGGAGGGCAGCATTTCTAAGGACTCTCCTATATTTAATTAAGGATTTGGGGTTAATGCCAGCTCTTTTTGTAAAGATAAAGGGGAAGTCTGGAGGTTCTGTTTTGTAGACTCATTTTGTTGAGACACTTGAGCTTAAGATCCTGTGGTTTGAATCGTGGTTTGGGGAAAAATGAAGCCCGAGTCATTTTGAGATTGACATTGCATACTCTGTGTATTCAACGGTTTAGGTATTCGTATTGCAGTGGGTCCCAACACCCAAGATCTATCATTAGGGTTTTCTCCCAACCTGTCACTCTTAAAGCTTTATCTACTGTCCATCCTTGTTGGTCTGAAGTTGCAGAGATGGTTTCCCAGGGACGTCTTAGGCTAAGCATAGAAACACCCGTATGTGCCATTCCAGGCACCACCTCTGAGTTCAAAGATGTTTCTCCATTCTGCATTGGTTGTATAGGTAATATACCAGCCATTGCAAAATTGGTCTCTGTAACTGCCACAGTTTGAGTATTTGCAGAATCTGGCACAGGCAAAGAAGAAGTCATAGTATCTTTTGTCTGTTTTTCCTGAGCCAGAGCAGCTCCAGATGGTAAGAAAGACTTTGGGTTAGTTTTCCTGTTTGCCAGCTTATAGTAAGTAGATTTGGGTCAGGCAACCATAGCTTTTTTTTTGACAGAAAGTCCTTGCTCTTGCCACTGTTATAATCTGGTGGGTGAGTCAGGGAAACAGCTTTTGAAGGAGTTTTAGCCAAAAAGGAAAAAAAAAACTGTAGCACTGGCTTGATCAAAGGCATTAGTTTGATAAATTACTTGCTTACTTGTTTTTCCTGTAGAGAGAGGCACTGGAACTTGATGCTCAGACAGAGCATCAGTTGCTAGGGAGTTACTAGAATGTGAGGCTTCAGCAGCCAGAGATCCCATTTGGGTTTTACTTTGTGCTGAAGATCTGATGTTCAATAAGGCTGCAGTTATTTCCAACTGCCTAGTTTTGAAGCATTTTTCTTCTTCCTGTAGGATTGCTTGCAATTGTCCTGTAGTAATGTCTGAAAAGTCAGTTTGCATTTGCTGACTCATTTATTTCTGTAATTACTGGCTCTACCATAGTTGTCTGTGCAGGTTTGTTTTGTAATTCAATATCCATTTTACTTTCAGCTCATTCTTCGGCATCGTAAAATTCTTCAGTTTCTAGTAATGCCAAGACCTGGGAAGAGATCTGCTCCCCAGCCTCCCAGACACCTATCCTTTCTGAAGTTGAACCAGGACTGGCCATCATGCTGACAGACAGCAGCTCCCCCTACAGTAAGAGTAGGGGAATTTCCCCCATGTCCTGGACAAATTTCCTCCATTCACTAAAATATCATCAACAGCTTAATCTGGTTCAGTGTCAGCTGGCATCCACTTGTATCCCCACCTTCCCCATGATGAGGCTGAAAATAGGCAGAATTGTCTAGTCCTCCTTTCCCAGTCAACAAAATAAAAAAAATACTGGGAAACTTTTGCCCATCATCTTAGAGCTTCTCAAACTGAATTTATAATATTGCCTTTAGAAATCCCTCAGGCCACCTTTTGCAATCATCCAAAGACATACACTCCAGAATGATGGAATTGTATGCTGATTTGTATTCAACCATGCTCCATCCTCTCAACACTGCAATTCAGGCCTTCCTTTCACAGTTGTCAATACCACAATTGGACCCAGCCTAACAGCAAGCACTAGGAAAACTGTTCAATGATGTGGAAGTCATAAAGGCAATTAAGGCCCTTGCCTTTGTTGAAGCCCAAGGGGATGACGTCATCCAGGCAGACCTGTACCTGATTATGCCCCTCCTAGTAGCACTGCATGTGGAAGTCATAAAGGCAACTAAGGCCCTTGTCTTTGTTGAAGCCCCAGGGGATTACATCATCCAGGCAGACCTGTACCTGCTTATGCTCCTCCTAGTAGCACTGCATCTTAACTCATTTGCTCCTGGTGGCCATTTTGGGTCAGATCTAGCAATGGATGGTTCTGAAACCATATGGCATCTATAGAAACAAATGTGTTAAGTGAATGTATGAAGGTGTCTTGGACTATGGATCTCTCCAACCTACTTTTAAAGGAGTGATTATTAGTCATGCCCCTCAAAAAACAAGAGCGGAACATGCTGCTCCAACTATGACCCTATCTCACTTATGAATGTGGACTGCAAGGACCTAGTCAAGGTACTGCCCACTAGGCTAGAAGACCTCCTCCATCATTTGATACATCCGACAAAGGCATGTTTCATGAAAGGTTGATTAAGTTTGGATCATCTGAAATCCCTGCTTGCAATCATGAAGGCCACACAAGAGTCAAAGAAAGAGGCTGCAGAAGTCTCCATTGCATTAGAAAAGGTCTTTGACTTGGTCACTTGGCCATATCTTATTGCGCCCTGCAGCACTTTGTCTGTGGTTAAAACTTTCTGCTGTGAGAAAAAGTACTATATACTGATACCAGAGCTAGGGTTAAGACAAATGGCATATTATCTCCCTCTTTTCCATTGCAGAAAGGAACCAAACAGGGGTGTCCCCTTAGGTTTAGAGTGTACTAGAAATGTAAAGAAAAATACAATGCCCTTAGACATAAAATTGTCTCAATTGGAGACTGCATGGATATGGCATCTGTAAAGCTTGAAACCAGATGGATTGAATGACATCATAGATTAGAAATGTTATTTGTAGCAAAAAAGAGATACATTTTTTTTAATTGGAGATTCCTGTATACTGCCTTGACTCTTCTGTGCAAATGTTTTATGTGGTATACTTCATTATTATTACTTTTATTATAATTGTTGTATGTTTGCATCCCTTGTAGTATGCCATAGAGAAAAATTACTTCAAAAGAAGTTGGCTCAAAATGCAGTTTGTAGCAGAAGAATGAAGCAGCAAGCCTCAGAGTCTAGATTCCTAGACTTTGGAATCAAAGAAATTGAAGGACATGGGATAAAATGAGATGAATGGAAATGCCTAGATCAGCCAATATTTCAAATAAATTGATTAAGAACTTTTTAATATCATGTTATATACTCTGTAAGTAAAGTATTTTAAAAAGATCAGAGAAGTTCATGGCATATTGATGAAATACATTTATTATTGAATTCAAATATGTATCAATTGATGCTAGACAGACAGTCATTTTGGAGATCAAATCTGCTTATTTGTAATGGGGACTAATGGATTAAGTAATTTAACATTTTTAAATTAGCACGAGCACTTTGTAAAGAGTATAAAAGTTACACTGGGGTATTAAAGCCATGCCCCCTGAGGAAGCTTTACGATGAAGCTCTGGGGTTAATGGTGGTTGGCTGTTGGACTGAAGTAAGGTCCATAAATCTCTGTGTTGGTGACATATTGTTTGGTCTGCACAGTTTTACATTTTGTTGTCATAATGAAACTTTTAATGTGGCGTTTTGGTATTGGCTCCTTTGATTTAGACCTTTACCTGTTGCACACCTTCCTTATATGCTCAGCACAAAGGTAGCATGTAAATAAATAGGGTGAGCCATAACCAGGCCTCCTGTAGGTGTAGCACCCCATCTTGTGTTCAGAGTGCAGGTTTCTTTCGTATCGGTATTCCTTCAGGGATGCCCCCTTCCACCGTTACTATTCTTCTTGGCTATAGAGCCATTAGCAATTGCCATTACATCACACCCCCACATAGCAGACAACAGAGTAGCACATGACTCTCATTTCACACTGCTTCATGCAGACAACCTATTAGTTATTCTTTTGGTCCCAGAGTCCTTAGTGCCAGCCCTTCTTTGAGTACTTCAGCAATTCACAGAAGTGTCTTGTCTCAAGATCAATAAAAGCAAAACCCAAGTGCTGCCAATTATTGACAATTGTAGCCCATATTCCTTTAAACAGCAAAGGCTGGCCAGGTCACAAGAGGGTATCTCATATATAGGAATCAAAGTTAATGTACACATTTCCCCATCCCTAAGCTGAAACTTACCCCACTACTGCACAAACCACACACAGAATGTAACTAATGTAACTGGTGGAGGGCATTACACTTGTCATTAGCAGGCAAAATTGAAGCACTGAAAATGATTAGCACAGCAAAGCTGCAATACTTGATAAGCTACCTCCCAATTACAACAGGTGATGCTTGGTTCTTCAAAATGGACAGGCTGTTTGGCACCTTCTTGTGGGAGGGCAGACTACTGTGGTACAGTACAAGGAGGCTCAGGGCACACTGAAAACTGGGAGGTTGGGGCCTTCCATGGATAAAAGGTTATCATTTGGCTTTTTTGGGTGCACAAACCATCATATGGTTTGAAGACAATCCAAAGTGCTCTCTCTCCTATGGCTCAGGATGGAACAGAAACTGATGGGTAACAGATCACCCAGCATACTCGTGTATGGATTGGTGCCACAAGGGTCTAGGTCCTATCCCACAATTCAGCATCCGAACAGACTTGGAGGTCTCTGGCCAAAATTCTTAAACAGAATCTGACACCAGTGGGACTCATGCCACTGGGGGGACAATAACAAAGTACAGGTGCACAAACAGCCCCTCTACTGGGAATCTTGGGAGGCTGAGGGGATACATCACATCCAAGGCCTCCTGCTTCCACATTCTCACACTACAATCTTTTGAACAGATCTGTACCTATTACAGTATTGCTAGATCAGATCACTGGAAATACTTGCAAATTAGAAGTGCAATGCAGGCCTTATTATGAGCAGCTGACTCGACCCCCCCAAAAAAAAAGCCATCAGCCTCCTACCTGGAAGGCTAGCTTCAACTATCCAAAGGCAGAGCAGGATGTATTTATCAGTGCCTCTTACGTGCTCAACCAGACGAGACTCTTCATGCAAAAGGTCACTGGCAAAGGGGCTTAGCAACAAGTATCTCTGCTGAACAATAATCTTGCTTTTGGTGCTGTCTTGTAACTGGAATTCTATTACTGAGTTGTATTTATATACTGGAAAATGTATTTTAGCATTTTATGGTTTTAATTCTTGTTTATTGTACAGTACTCTGGTACTCAGTGAAGAGCGCTATATAAATAAAGGTTATTATTATTAAGTGCTTGATCAGTGCACATGCTACGTGCAGAGATGCCAGAAGTCATCTTATCCAGAACAAGATATTGCATTATTGGTACAGGACTCCAAAGGTACTCCATCTACTGAATCTAGTCCCTTCAGACCAATGCTGGTATTGCCAGGCACAGGGAGGGACTGTGTTACATATCCTGTGGCAGTGCCAAGCTTTGGCAGACTTTTGTAAAGGAGTACATAATACAGGCCAAATCATCTTGGGCACCACTTTTTCATTCTCTCCCTTAACCTATATTCTTGATATACCCTATAACAATACACACATTCTTACCTACTAGAAACAGTGGCTAGATGCGGTAGCTATAGAGGCTAAATCCCTTATTCTACAGAAGTGACACACACACTGGAAATCCTCTCCTTACATAGCTGGAAGCAGAATATGGGTGCTCTAGCAAACAATGAATGCCTTAGCCATCTTGTCTCAGGAAAATACCAAGAGTACACTTTTATATGGGTAGCTACCTACAACATCTTAAGGGGCAGTAGCATAAAGGATATATGGATGTGACAAACTGTGATACTACACTATGGTTCTTTGCAACTCCATGTGTATTGGAGGAATGTTCTCCCCCTCTTCTCTTATATTATGAATGCTTTCTTTCTGGTCAATATACACTACTGTCTCCTAAATGTTGTTTGTTTTGTTCAGGTCTTGTCACCACATAGTTTTTTTTTAGATGTTAATGGTTAAATAATTATAAGTGTTAATGCTGTTCATAAGACACTTTACAGTTTGCTATAGATCAGCACCAGCATAAATTCCTGTACACATGTAGAACTTATACTAGTAATGTCAAATGTTTTGTCCAACAGAGTTACAACATTTCATTTTCTTTTTCTAACATAATCACTAATGTACTGTACCTATGCATCTGTATTGTTTAAATTTAAAAATATTAAATAAAGCCCTTAACAACAAAAACATATTGCGCCTGCACAACCTTCTGGAAAAAAGGGTCCCAGAGAACTGTAACAATGGTACACATCAGAGGAAAAATAATATTGAAAAGGACAATCAGGTCAGAGTAGCTGTCATTAAATCAGAATATACTGTAACAACAAATTATATGCAACCAGTTGAGAAAATGCATATATGAAATCCAGATGATAACATCTTATACCAGGAAAATAGAAAAGTAATCAAAGGAAGATTGCAAATGCACCAGAAATTCAACAATAGTTTGATTTTAGAAGAGAGAAATAGCAAGATGAAAGGGAGACATTTTGATGAGGAAACACTTACTAAAGATTTTGCTGAAATTGTAGATCTCATTTCTGTTCATGAGGAAAATAGATTTAGTATGATTCAAGAGGACACAATAACAATATGGTCCTCAGTCACCCAGTCCTCCTGTAAATAATGAGAGCCTTATTATCTTAATTTGGAATGTAGTAGGACTAGAAAGAAAATTTAAGGATGTAGACTGTGCTAAGTTCCAAGGGAAGTATGATATTGTCATGCTACAGGAAACCTGGATACAACATATGAATAATGTTGCCATGGAAAGTTTCCAACACTGGATGATCATGACCACAAATAGTTCCATGTATGAAAGAGCTTCTGGTGTTTTGAAAACCAATGTGGCATCCAGTATAGGAATCCATGGAAAACAACTGCCTCTGTTATGTAATAATTCTTTACTATGTGTACTGCTATTAAAAGAAAATATTCCAATATGTGTACTATTTAATGTATACCTTCTCCATCTTCATAATAATCTTGCTGTGCTTTTATAATGTCTAATCCTGATGATGCAATGACCACTGTTCATGCAAGTTACAGTAGTAGCCACAGACATTGCCAGCTATTTCCAGATATTTCGTGAAATTTTTGAAGAGTTTCTCTCTGCTGCCCCTACTGTGGAAATGCAGAAAACATGAGATATTTCTGGAAAATATCACAGAAATTTCAGGAAATAGCTGGCAGTGTCTGTGGCTGCTACTGTATCCTGCTATCCATTTATAGGGTGAGAATTTAGTGCCAGAACAGTAGATCCAGAAGATCTCAATAACTTTTGGAGTATTGAGGATACATTTCAGCTCCCAATTAGAGAATTGAACGACTGTTAAATCAACACCCAAGGAAAATTAATGTTGACTTTATTGAAAAATAATAATCTTCAAACAATAAACAGCAGGTTTTCCAAAGAATAGTTGGAGAATGTGGCTTTTCCTACCCTGTCTTGGGTCAGTATAATCAACTACCTTGTTATCGATATTTGCTCATTCATCTGGTGAAAGTCTTTATGTTTATTACTCTATGGAATAGCTATCATATGCTGCAAAAGATAGTTCTAACTCTTGCTGGGAAAATCTTTCACAAAATATCACAACCAGGATAGATGCAGACACTAAGATTGTAAATAAAAAATCAGTAAAATGGACACCATACATGAAGAGAACAATACTTAACCTTCTTACTATACAGGATGTAAAAAAATCTAAATGAGTCCCGTATAAAAAGATAATCTAGTTGATAGGAGGCTTTCATTAATACTTGATAAATATGAAAACATAAATAATATAGTCGAACCTCTTAACCAAACTGTATGTAGAGCTAACTCTCAAAATATCAACCGCAGGAAGGTGTTATGGTTTGACAAAGAATGGCTACTGTAACTTTAAAAAAAACTTTTGAACAAAGAAAAAACTTAAGTATTGTTTACTTTACACATATAGGCTTGCATTACATAACATGGGAGGAGAATACGTCATTGATAAAAGTGAAAAAGAAAGAACATAATGACTCCTTATGGGATGCATTACAGGATTCAACTTCAAGTAAAACTGTATATGTTTTAGAATCTAGTGGCTCTGGAAACAGATTACACCAAAAATAATATTGATGCCATTATTAGTACTAGAGATATTTCTGGAAATATCACAGAAATATTAGAACGGTTAAGATTCTTTAATGAAATGTTTAAAGATGAAATAATACCTCCAAACAATGAGTACCTAATAAATAGTAGTTAGTTAGCCATACATAATATGTATATTAATAATGATAATGGGTGGGTAACATTTTCCACTGCAGAAGTCAACAATGCTATCAAAAACAAGAAAAAAAATAAAGCTCTAGGGGCTGATGTAATGGTAGCCAAACTGTAGCAAACTGATATTTCTGGTGGGCAGAACTACTAACCCTATTATTCAACTCTATAGTAAAGTTTAAGATAATCCTTGAATCATGGAAGCTAGGCTTAATTGTTCCTATTCATAAGAAAGCCTCTAAGATGTGCACCAAATCTATAGGCCTATTACCTTGTTACCTATAGCATTGACAATATTCTCATGCCTTCTGTTCAGCTGTTTAAGGTGGTGAGTAGATGATCAAAATATCATATGAATGAACCAAGGAGGATTTAGGAAAACAATACAGCATTCTGGATTTAATTTTCACTTTGAACTACTTAGACGAAAAAATATATAATGAAAAAACACCAATTATATGCAGCATGCATTGATACAAAAGCTGCATTCAGTGCAGTTAAGATGCACACTCAGTGGAGAATTCTTGAAGAGCAAAACATTAATAAAGCTAGAAATGTTATGACTCTTACATTATGATACTTAATGCATGTTTAAGGGTACGTAAAGATGGTGGTGTTACTGATCCTTTTGAAGTAAACCTTGGAGTTAAGCAAGGATGTATCCTTTCATCAGTGTTATTTAGCATCTATATTGATTTGTTGGTAACTGTCGTTAATAAAGTAGGTACTTTCTGTCCTTCCATTGATAAATTCCCCTTTCAAATTTTATTATATGCAGATGATGCTGTTATACTTTCAGAGACTCCCCAGGTTTAAAACATGATCTATGCTCTGTGATTTCAACATTCAATAAAACAGAATTAAAACTTAAAGAATACCTAAACTGTCTTTTTACACATTTGTTTTTGAATGACTCCATAGGCTTGTAAAGGAGATGGTGTTATTTACATTTATACTGAAACAACGTTTATTAAAGTAGGATAAATGCAGTTTTGAAGCATTTAAAAATTGTAAACAAACCCTCCCCTGATTCAAAAATACTGCTCTAAAAATCCTAAAATGGCTGCCTTGATGATGTCATTCAAGAGACAGATGCCCAGATCTGTACTAGCTATATTCAAATGCAAATAACTTTAAAATGAAAAATGATGGCATGGTACTGTGAGCACAAAAGTTGTTCAGCACATAAATATCTACGAAATGAGTTGTGTTTCATTTATAGCTACCTTTTAGTTTTATTTTTATAATTAGTGAAACAACAGCAGAATTTTTTTTTCACTTTTTCAACAAACAAATGCAAATAACTTTAAAACAAAAAAATTATAAGGTACTATGAGCACAAAATTTGTTCAGCAAAATAAATCTACAAAATGAGTGATGTTTCATTTATAGAGACATTTTAGATTGTATATAATCAGCAATAAATGACAGGAAATTCATTTTTTTCACTTTTTTGGAGGTATGGCATAATTGGAATATGCTACCCCCCCCACTGGAAATATTGTTGCTATTTTTTGTTCTCGTGCCAATTGACCTGAAGACATCACTCATGGCTTCACCACTCATGATGTCATTGGGTCAATCTGCACTCAAATAAAAAAAATATCAACAATATTTCCAGGAGGGGGGTAGCATATCTCTTATATATTCTTTGCAAAACAAACTCTTGTTAATGCATCAGTTTACTGTAGGTTGCTATTAAAGTGACTAAAGTATGGAAATGCGATGTTAGGGTTTTCTACACAAACTACACATTCCTCCCAAAGTGACAAAAGTATGGAGATGCAATGTTAGGGTTTTCAACACAAACTACACATTCCCCCCAAGCAGCCAAAGGGGGTAAGGCAACACAAGCAATCATAGACATCCATAATCAGGTAAGACCAACAACAGAGGGATCCTCAGATTGTTTCTGACACCTGTGACCCTACACAAGTCACACCTGCCACTGCACAGAACTGAAAAGCAGTTTCTGATGCACTGTCCGCCCCCCCAAGCCCCATCTAATCTTCCCAAGCCTATCTAGTTATGGGATTGTGCCCCTATCACAGCATTAGCTGTTTCCCCAGCGTTCCATGACCATGTCCCAACCCTGCTTATAGGCTGTTTCAGTCTGAATGATATTTCCATGTGGCCCCCTGGTGAGATGCATAATAACCCTGCCTCACCTTGGCAATTCCTATTTCATAAGTGTAATGTAGCTACAGCACTTGCTCGTGTGCATGTACTCTACACTCCCTGTTCCTAGTTTGTCATGCATGGACTTCAGAAACAATCTGAGAATCCCTTTCCTCCAATTAACCAAACTGCAATTTGTTGCTTCTCAAACAGCTTCCACCTCCCGAATGGGAGGAGGGGTACAAAACTGTTGTATGCTTAATATTTCCATTTCTGTTTTCCCCTGCTCTGTCAATGCTGCCTCACCATGACAGTGTGAGCCACAGATTCTCATATTCACACTTTACATTAACAGGCAAAGTTATCTAGGACATGCAGCATTTCTCATGCAGTCACCCAATGACACATCTTTTTTTTCCTTGCATTTAGTCAGTGCACATGAAACTGCCTTCTCCATACTACCAAAAGCTATATCTCACTCTGCTGTTGTCTCCCTTTTTCTGGTTTCATGCTGTGTCATTTAGCTGTGTGCCATGTAAGTTAGAATGTTACCTCTGTTTTCAGGCAAAGAAGCCAGGGGCCTGGTGCTCCTCAGAGCAGCCATCTGCTAACTCTCCCACATCCTTAGCATGCACTTCTGTGGCAGCATAGGTGACTTCAGCACCTGAGTGAAGACATCCACACTTCTCAGGTGGTTGGTGGCACTCAACTGCACCTCATGCCTCACAACACACCTGGGGTGTGTGGTAATTTAGCATTATATATACCCTGTTGTGTGTTATTGCTTACTTACAATTTACAATGTGATCCTATGCAAAATTTTGTATTGCACTTCCCAGGTGGTTGAAGGCGCTTGACTGCACTTTGTGCCTCACAACCCCTTGGGGCATGCAGCAATTTTGCATTGCCACACACCCTGCCTTGTGTTATTGCCTATTTACAAATTATAATGTAATCCCATGGGAACCATTTACCACACTTCCCAGGAGGTTGAAGGCACTTGGCTGTACCTCAAGCCTCACAACCCACCTGGGCTGTGTGGTAATTTAACATTGCCACACACCTGTCATGTGTTGTTTCTTACTTAAAATTTACAATGAGATCCTATGGGAATTGTTTACTGCACTTCCCACGTGGTGTGCAAGTGCGCATGTGTATCCATGGCTATAGAAACACTGGACAATGATCAAATCTAATCAAATCACACTTTATTTTTATAGCACCTTTCAAAATCAAGGTGCTGCACATAAAACCAAATACAAATATAACTTTAAAACAGAAGAATGAAACACATTAGCCATTAGGGAAGGCCACATTAAATAAATACATTTTTAACTCAATCTTAAATCTGTCGATGGTCAGGCATTTTCTTAACCAATGAGGTAGAGAATTCCACAGAGTTGGAGCCAAAAAAGAAAAAGCATGGGCAACTGATGTTTTTAGTCATACCCTGGGAATCTCTAGCAATCCCTCGTTGGCGGATCAGAGAGGATGGGGGGGCAGTAGGGTATCAAGAGGTATGGCAGGTAACTGGGTCCCTGATCATGTAGGGCTTTAAAGGTTAGCAAATCAACCTTAACGGTGATCTGCCATTGAATAGGCAGCCAGTGCACTTTGCAGAGCACAGGGGTAATATGACTGGACCTAGAAGTCCCAGTCAAAAGCCTGGCTGCTGCATTCTGCACTAGCTGTAGCCAGCAGATATCAACCCCTGGATGATGATGTCTCTTGTGTCATGTGGAAAGAGTTATTTCTCTTACCCGATAATGGATGTCTGTGGTTGCTTGTGTTGCATTGCTCCCTTTGGCTGCTTGGGGGTAATCCGGAGTTTGTGTTGAAAACCCTAACATCGCATTTCCATACTTTTGTCACTTTAATAACAACCCAAACTGATGCATTAATGGAGTTTTTTTTTTTTTGCAAAGAATATATAAGGGATACGCTACCCTCCTACTGTGAATACTGTTGATATTTTTTGTTTGAGTGCTGATTGACCAGACAACACCAAGAATGGCAAAGCCATGAGTGATGTCATTAGGTCAATCAGCACAAGAACAAAAAGTATCAATGATATTCCCAGTGGGGGGTAGCATATTCCATTTATGCCATACAGCACCTCCAAAAAAGTGAAAATAATTGAATTTCCTGCCATTTTTTGCTGATTATAAAAAATCTATAAGGTATCTATAAATGAAACACCACTCATTTTGTAAATAATTTTGTGTTGAACAAATTTCGTGCTTGCAGTACCATGCTATCATTTTTGTTTTAAAGTTATTTGCATTTGTTTGTTGAAAACATGAAAAAAATGAATTATCTGCAAATTATAAACAAAACTAAAAGGTATCTATAAATCAAACACCACTCATTTCTTAGACATTTTTGTGCTGAACAAATTTTGTGTTAACAGTACCATGCTAGCGTTTTTCATTTTAAAGTTATTCACTTTCGTTTGTCAAAAAAGTGGAAAAAATAGAATTTTGTGCTGTTTTTTTTTGCTAAGTATAAAAAAGGTAGCTATAAATGAAACACCACTCATTTTGTAGATATTTTTGTGCTGCACAATTTTCATGCTCACAGTACCATGCTAACATTTTTCGTTTTAAAGTTATTAGCATTTGAATATGGTTAGTACTACTAACACACATCTGCAGAGTTGCAGCAACTATCTTTTGAATGACATCATCAACGCAGCCATTTTAGGATTCTTAGAGCATGATTTTCGAATCAGGAGAGGGTTTGTTTACAATTTTCAAATGCTACAAAACTACATTTATCTTACTTTAATAAATGCAGTTTCAGTATAAATATAAACAGCTTCTCCTTTACAAGCCTATGGAATCACTTAAATAAATGTGTAAAAAGATGGTTTAGGTGTCCTTTAATGTTGAAAAAAAATAATGTTGTTTGGAGGAAAAAATCATCTTTGAATAGATTGTTAGTAAATAATCACAGTTATGAGGAAGTAGTATCATTCTGTGAATTTGGTGTATGATTTGACAAGAACCTGAAGTAGAAACAGCATGTTAGTAACACAAAGGAAACAGCAATGAGGTCAAGTTTAGCTATTAATTGCTTTGGTAATACACTTGTGCACAGTTCATTTACTGTCTTAAAATCTTATTTTGAAGCAAATGTTAATGCTCAAATGCTGTAATGTGGTGAAGTGTGGGGAGTGATTGGTAATAATTTATGCAGAGAACTGACGTGGTACAGAATGCATTCCTAAATATCATATTGGGGTGTCCAAAATTAATTGCAAGTACCATTATGTGAGAAAAAAACTAGGACACAGAAAAGTGACTGCTATGAAAAAAATGAGGGCTGTAATATACTTAGTTTTCTTTTTCAAAGGTAAAGCCGTGATTCCAGGCATGCATACTTGGCACTGATGCAAATTTGTATGCCCAGAATCGCGGCTTTACATTTCAGAAGTAAAACTAAATATGTTACAGCCCTTGTTTTTTTCATAGCAATTACTTTGCTATGCTCAGGAGACTGTAAACTGGTAGAAAACTGTTTGACTCACAACGCTTACTAAATACCAAGACTCGTTCATGCATGAGCTTACATTATCTCATCACTGAATGTGCTGGAGCCTCTGTCTGCCTGAGATAAAAGTCAGGACAAGTAAATGTAGAAATTATTGAAGAATACAGTACTGAATGTGCGGTTTATGTTGCACAACCACTAACTATATAATGTGCAGCCTGACAGATATATTCAGGTGTTATTTCAAAATAGTGCTTAACATCAGCTGAAGAGCTGACAATGTCTCTTGAATCTGCACTAGCACTGGAGAAAGAACACAAGCATTAAAGTGCAAGCTACAAACTCTTGCGAACATCTAAAAAGAACTGAGTTAAAAACAAAGCAATTTTTCATCAATAAACATGTGATGCATTGCATGACTGGAGTCATGACCTGTAAGATGTCTCTATGCAGTTTTTTCACACTGACGTTTGGAACCTAACTAAAGCTGACATTCTGTGGATTTTGAAAGGAGCAGAGAAAAACACTGAAGGATTAATAGCTCAGGCTGCACAAACTTAATGAAAAAACAGTCCATGAGCCCTTCTCTTTAAGTTAAATGAGTACATCTCTGAGTGTGAGTATTGTTGAAAATAGATGCTCCATATAAGTTACTGTATGTATCCCATCCTAAACACTGGCTATAATCCTTTGGTTGGGTAAACCAGTATGACCTGGTTGTACTTTAAAACATTTTTATATTGCATCTTATTTACCTAGATCCACAGAAATTGTTGGCAGATAAGGACCTCTTGGCCCACCCAATCTGCCCTATTAATCCCTACCTATTATGAGGCCCAGTGCCCAGACTGAACTCTGGATTACCTCCTCTTATTTCCAGGATATCCTTGTATCTATTCCACTCACTTTTAAATCCTGTGACTGTTTCAGCCTCCTCTACCTCCTCTGGGAGGCTATTCCAAGTGTCCATTAAAAAATACTTTCTCATGTTACCCCTGAGCCATCCACCCTCCAACTTCATACTGTGCCCCCTTGTCTTTGAGCATCTCTTACTTTGGAATATGCTCACTTCCTGTACTCTGTTTATACTGGTAAGGTACTTGAATGTCTTTATCATGTCCCACCTCTCCCTACTGATCTCCAGGGGATACATATTTAGCTCCTTTAGTAGTTCCTTTTAGGTCTTTCCATGTAGGCCCTACATCATTTTAGTTGCCCTCCTCTGCACTGCCTCCACCATGTATATGTAATTTCTCAGATGAGACCTCCAGAACTGGATGCAGTACTCAAGGTGAGGTCTCACCAGTGTCCCATACAGAGGTAAAATTACCTCTTTCTTTCTACTGGTGATACCCCTCCCTATGCATCCTAGCATTTGGCTAACATTTCTCACCAACTTGTCACACTGCCTAGCCTCTTTTAGGTCATCTGAGATGATAACTCCCAGGTATCTTTCCTGCTTATGGTCTCTTTCCTCCTTTGTGACTCTCCGTTCTTCTCCTCACAGTTCGTATGTTGCCTCTGGGTTCTTGTGCCCTATGTGCATGATCCTGCATTTTCTTGCATTGAATCCCAGCTGCCATGCACCAGACCCTTCCTCCAGTTTTTCAAGGTTCTCCCTCATCTTTTCAACCCCTCCTGGCATGTCCACCCTATTGCATACCTTTGTGTCATTCACAGATAGACATACCTTCCCATCCAGTCCCTTCACAATGTCACCAATAAAGACATTGAAAATGACCGGCCCCAACACCAACCCCTGTGGTATCCAGCTTGTCACCTGTCCCTCTCCAGAGTGTTCCCTGTTTACTACCACCCTTTGGTTCCTTCCAGTAAGCCAGTTCTCCACCCATGTTACTATTTTAGGTCCCACCCCTAGGCTGCACAGTTTGTTTATCAGTCTTCAATAAGGGTTGATGTCGAAGGCCTTTCTGAAGTCCAGATAGGTGGCCATACCTTGCCCTAATCCACCACCTTAGTCACCTAGTCAAAATCTCTACTAGGTTTGTCTGGCAGGACCGCCCTCTGGTGAATTCATGTTGTGCCTGGTCCATCAGGCCACTCATATCAAGGTATTCACTTATCCTTTTCTTCCGCAGTGATTCTATTGCCACACCCATTACTAAAGTCAGGCTGATCAACCTGTCATTTCCAGCCTCTTCTCTATCATCACCCTTGTGGAGTGGGACCACATGTGCATTCTTCCAGTCACCTGGTACATCCTCTGCCTCTAACAACAGGTTGAACAGTGCCATGAGGGGTACGGCCAGTCCTTCCTGGGGTTCCTTCAGTATCCTGGGATGCATTGTGTCAGGACCCATTGCCTTGTCCACCCATAGCTTCTTTAGCTCACTCAGAACTTTTTCCTCCATAAAGGGGCTGATGTCCACTTCCCTACCCTTTATGCCCCTGTTCTGCATCTCTGGCTCTGTCCCTTCCCCCTCCTCAGTGAATACTGAGCAGAACTACCTATTTAGTATGTCCACTTTTTGACAGTCCACTGACATACTAACCTACTAAGATGCCAGCAGAGTAGGCCAAAAGGTCTATTGAGTCTGCTCGAATAGCAGCACACAGTCAAGACACCATTGTTGCCCCCACCCCCATAATCCCCCGGACCCCAGCCCCCACCAGAGTTACCCCACCATTCCTGGCATTCCTCAGTTTTAGCTCCCCCCTATATCTGACCCAGCCCATCTTGAACCACCCTACTGTATCAACAGCCACGAGTTCCACCAGCAGTACATTCCATGGGTCCACCACCCTCTCAGTAAAGTAATGTCTCATAGTCTCACCCCTAAGCCTCCCACTAACCAATTTAATGGAATGCCCCCTAGTAGTCCCCTCTTCACTTAGCTGGAACACCATATTGAGGCTGACTCTGTTCGCCCCTTTTAGATATTTAAAGATTTCAATCATATCCCCCCATCTCTCCTCTCCTCCATGGAGTACATGTTCAGTTCCTCAAGTCTCTCAACATAGCATCTGTCCCCAAGACCCTGTATCATCCTGGTCACCCTCCTCTGTACCTTTTCCAGGAGGGCAATGTCCTTTTTCAAGAACGGGCACCAGTACTGCACGCAGTGCTCCAGGTTCGGTCTGACCAGGCAATTATACAGAGGAAGCAGTGTCTCCTGTCTCCTCGAGGCTATCCTCGTGGCAATGCACCCAAGTATTCTATTCACTTTCACCACAGCCCTCTTACACTGCTCAGTGTTGTTCATTTTTGTCATCCACAAACACCCCATGATCCTTTACCCTCCAATGCCTGCAATTTCTCCCCACCTAAGAAGTACTCATGATTAGAGTTCCAAAGCCCAGGTGGAGAATACTGCATTTCTTGGCATTAAACCTCAGTTTCAAAGTGCGTGACCGCCACTCAAGTGTCTCCTGGCCCCCCTGTAGAGCCCTTCTACCCTCGTCCCCATCCATCACTGCCCCCAGCATTGAGTCATCAGCGAAGAAGCTCATTTCACTCCTGATATCATCCCTGATGTCCGGGATGTCAGCATTAAACAAGAGTGGGCCCAATACCAATCCCTGTGGGACCCTGTTAATGACCTTTCTAGGAGATGATACCTCACCCCCCGACCACCATCTTCTGAAACCGCCCAGTTAGCCAGCTCTCTATCCACCTTACCTTCCTTTCCCCACCCCCATTCCCTCTAACTTATCCAGCAACCCTGAGTGTGGCACCGAGTCAAATGCTTTGCTGAAGTCCAGAAAGAAGACATCCACTGACCTTTCCTGGTCCAGTGCCTTTGTCACCCAATCATAGAACTCCACAAGGTTTGTCTGACATGATCTGCCCTGAACAAAGCGATGTTGATGATTGTCCAGATGGCCCCGTGTCCCCAGGGACACCTCCAGTCTCTCTTTTAAGATGAACTCCTTCATCTTGTCCACTACCAATGTCAGGCTGACTGGCCTGTAGTTACTCGGCTCCGCCCGTGAGCTGCCTTTATGGATCGCATGACATGAGCCATCCTCCAGTCCTGAGGCACCCATCCTGTCTGTAAGGAGGAGTTAAAAAGGTCTGCCAATGGTGCAGCAAGTACATCTGCCATCTCCTTCAGCACCCTGGGATGAAACCCATCCAGACCTAGTGCCTTATCCATTCTCAGGAACTTAAAAGCCTCCCTCACCCTGCCCACCAGCATTTCGACATCAGAGAACTCACCCCCTTCCTCAGTTCCAGAGACCCCCCCCATGTATTCTTGGTCCTCCATCATCCCTTGTGAAGACCGAGGCAGAATAGTCATTGAGTACCTCTGCCTGCTTGCTGGACTCCTCAGTCCACCCACTCCCCGACCTTAGCCTGCTAATCTGTCCCTTAATGTTCTTCCTATCACTGATACCTAAAGAACCTTTTTTTCCCCATTTCTGATCCCCTGGGCCAACCTCTGCTCCATCTCCACCTTGGCCGATCTCACCATCCTGGTTACCTTTTTGGATAATCTGTTGTACACCTCTCTGTCATGTGTCCTTGCAAGTGCTTATGTTTCTTATAAGCCGCTTTCTTCTCCCTCACCACCTCCTGAACCTATCTGGTCCACCAGCTCAACTTCCTGGCCCTACCAGACTTGTGCCGTACTTTCATGCAGGTCTTGGTGGCTTCAAGGAGCACCCTTTTTATAATCACCCACCTGCACTCTGTGTCCACGTTCTGTCTGATCCCCTTCAAATGCCTCTTGAGAACACATGTGAACCCACAAAGTCCTCTCCCCTGAAGTCCACCACTGTCATTTTTGTGCGATCCCCACCCCGGTCTAGATAAAACCAAACTGTGGCATGATCACTCCCTTCCAGTGGGTCCCTTACAACTAGGTTCCTAACCAGGTCAATTTTAGACTGGTCTACATCCAGGATGTGACCCTCCCTAGTTGGGTCCACAACTAGTTGTAATAGGAATGTATCCTGGAAGATGTCCAGCAAGCGCTGCTCCCTAGTTGATGTAGATGCCATGGTGCCCCAATCCACCCCCCGGCATGTTCAGGTCACCCAGCACCACAGTTCTACCCCAACCTTGACCGCAGTGGGCTCTTATATTCACTATCAGGCCATTCTTGAGTTCTTCAGTCAGTGAGGGCAATCTGTAAACCGCCCCCAGGTTGAAACTCTTTCCCCCAGGAGCCTTCAGGGTAACCCATAGTGCCTCTACATTTCCCTCAACCCCCTCCACCCTGCATATATCAATGCCATTTCTAATGATGAATGCCACCCCCCTCTCCTGCCCATAGCCCTGTCCTTCCTGAACACCAAGTGCCCTGGCAAGTTCAGGTCCCATTCATGATGATGAGTGGTCCAAGTTTCAGTGACTGCCGTCACATCCACATCTCCCTCGGTCAATGTCGCCTGCAGCTCAGGCATCTTATTTCCCATGCTCCTGGCATTAATCAGGACCACCCTCCATCCCTGCCCCTTTCCCTTGCCCATCCCCCCAGCTTGAGATCCACCAGTTAACTGCAAACTCCTGCTTCTGCACGCACTGTCAGGTGTCCCAGTTAAACACCCCATCCCCTCTGTTGGGGGGAGAAGACAAAGTCCTCCCCTGTTGTGCCAACAGCAGCCTCAAGCTACCATAGAATGTTTTATACCATTCTTAATTGTCCTGACTATAGTCTCTTCTGTTAATGCCTTCGCCCTCTGGACTGCCCTCTCTGACTCTCTTTGCTTCTCCTGGTAACATTTCCTATCCTCCTCCTGAGTTCTTCTGTATTTTATGTAGGCTAGTTTTTTCACCCTTACTTTTTCCACTACCTCCCTAGTGAACCAGATTGACTTCCTCCTCCTCCTCCTCCTCTTGCTGATTTGCCTGACACATAGCTTGGTAGCTCTGTCAGGTCCCTGTCTTATTGCAGCCCACTGTTCTTCCACCCCCTTCTGTTCCCTCATCTCTGTCAGGGCACCTCTCAGGCATACCCTCATTTTCTCCAAGTCAGCCCTCATGAAGTCCAGGACCCTCATTTTGGTGTGGTGTGGCTCCAGCCCAGTTCTTTAATTAAACCTCACTGTCTGATGGCTGCTGGTCTCCAGGTTGTCCAAAACCTCTACATTATTGACACAATCCCTGTTTGATAAGAACAGGTCCAGCACTGCACCCTCCTCAGTGGGTTCCATTACAAGTTGCCTGAGGCACTCCCCTTGCAGAGACTCCAGGATGTCCCTGCTCCTTGAGGTTGCTGTTGCTGGGAGGATCCACTCCACATCCAGAAGATTGAAGTCCCCCACCAGCAACAACTCTCCCTTGCTAGGCATCTTTTGTATTTCTTGCAACAGATCCCTATCCTCTTCTTCTCCATGTGCTGGAGGTCTGTATACCACCCCCATGTGTATAACTGACCCTTTCCTTTTCTCCAATGTGACCCACGGTACCTCCGCTCCACACTGTCCCCCTTATAATTCTGTAGTCTTGATGTAGTCCCTCACATAAAGAGGTACCCCTCCCCCCTTTTCCCTTCCCTGCCCCTTCTAAATAGAGTAAAAACAGAAATGACCAAGTCCCAGTCCTGGTGCTCCTTGCACCAGGTTTCTGCGATGGCCAGTGGATCCAAGCCCCCTCCTGCTATGGTAGCTTCTAAGTCTGTGATTTTGTTGCCCAAGCTATGGGCATTTGCACACATGGCTCCCCATGTGTTCTTCCCCCCCTTGGTATTACCCCCCATTTTAGTCCCATTCCCACTTTTGAGGGAGTGCCAGCTAGGTTCCCTCCTACCTTGCTGACCCTCTTTTTCTTCCTAGCCTCATACTCCCCCTTTAGCATTTAAATGCAGGACCTCATCCATGTACCCTTTCAGCTTCTCCCTGAGGACTCTCTACCCTGCCTCATTTAGGTGCAGCCTATCATTAAAATAGTCCTTCAGCCAGCCTGGTGGTGCTGGAGGTTGAGGTGCTGGTCACTACACCTCACACCTGATGGTGGCCAGAGGGCTGTGCGGGTTGGGAGGGCATGCACTGGTGTCATTACATTGGTAGGTAGGGGCATGAGAGAAAAAAAGGAAAAAGGAGCTGGCCACACCAGCTCCCCAGCCAGGCCCCTGAAGTCTGGATTTCTCTCTAGGGTTGGGGCCAATGCCCCTTGACCCCAGCCCTGCTATGGGGGGGACCCATGGGGGATTTATGGGGGTGTCGAGTCGGGGAACAGTGTGGCCAGAGACTGAGTCCCCCCGAAGGACGGACCAGAGCCACCTGTTGGGCTCAGGGAGCCAAAAATCTGTATATAAAAAAAAAGTCCTTCATCCAACCACCTGTTTCCCCATCTTCCAAGACAAACAAACCCCTCTAACCTTCACCAGTCCCTCATCATTCATTAAAGTCCTCTATACTCCTTTTTCTCCTTGTGCTGGTGCTGGGGACTAGAATAACCTCAGAGAAGGTTAGAGAGCTTGCTACCATCTTGCAACACTCTGAAAACTCCTTGAGCCTTTGCTGGACCATCCTCACCTCATTGCCTGCCAAATCATTTTTTCCCAGGTGTATAATCAAGTGAGGTTTACCCCCACCTCTTTTGCCTCTTACATGATCCTAGACCCTGCCTTCCATCCCGGGTAATCAAATTGATACTTGTCTGTGGTTTGGGTCCCATTTCCTTACCCAGTATATATCCTTTATGATTGAATCTCCAAAGACCATCACTTTTTCTTCCTTCAATGACTTGTCTTTTTTTCAATGACACATCTTTTTGTCCCATAGCTGCTCCTGGTGAGCTCCCCTCAACTTATCTTGGTCTCTCCCATTTCCATGATTTTGTAAACTCCCACAGTGCTCTATTTCCTTCACTGTCCTCCATATTGCGTGTTCTCCCTGCTGTCCAATGCCGTCCACAGCTGTGTGCCCTTCCCTGGTTTCTCCCACTGCCCCACTTGTCCTTCCATTGTTGCCCTCTTTCTGCCCCTCATTTCCTTCATTCCCCCCTGTTCTATCCACCTCCCCTGTTCCTTTATAGCTGGTTTTCTCCTCAATGTTGTTCTAAGCCTCATCTACCTCATTTACCCCGTGGTCCTCTAAACCTGCTAGTGCAGCAAATCTATTTGATGCAAGTCCTTTACCCTGGGGTAAGCTTCTGCATCCCTTTCCCTTGTCCTGTGGTAGTTTCCATGTACAGGTTTCCCCCTCCATCTCCCATCTCTCCTTACATCCTGCCATTCACCATTTCTGGTACCTTCCAGACTATGTAAATCCACTACCTCTGGATGCCTTTGAACCCCCCTGCCTGCCTCCTGGATGTGCCATCCACTCGGTCTGTAGTATCCCTAAACTGACCCCTTCTTTTCATTTGCATTCCTCCATCCACCCCCTATCCAATTTCCACCTACGCCAGTTTATCTCAGCCCTCATTTGCTCCAGGTACCTGCACACCAGGCAGCCCACTGCTCTCTACACTGTGTTCAAGAACACCACTGCCCTGCAGTTGACTATTCTCCCCCTCCTTCCCTGCCCCTCAAAACCTCACTCATGCCTCCCTTCCCTCCCCTCTCTGCTTTTCCCCAGAGTGTAATGGCCACAGTTCCACATCCTTTCTCTATTAATTTTACTGTTATGACATGGTGGCCCTGTTCCCTTCCTCCTGCCCTCTCTGAGTCCTAGCTCTAAGATGTATCTGAAATTTGGTAAAAATCTGGCTTTGTCTTCTGCAGTGTTTTTCTACAACCTTACTACATCAGCAGTAATCAATGCAATTGAAATTTAGTAAAAATCCATCTTTGTCTACTGTAGCATTACTAAAACCTTACTACAGCAGCAGTAATCAATGCTAACTTCACCCTACTAGCAGTGCCCACAGGTGCAGTTTCATACCCCTAACACGTAACTGTGTCAGAGCCTATAGCAGAAAATATACATATTTCAAAAACACTAGTCCCAACCCAGTTCTTGGCTTTTTGTGTTAAAATATGTTATAGTAGTTACCATTTCCATTATTTATTGTAGCTCTAAATAGTAAGATAGCATTTTGTACCTGATCACAAATGGGAATGTTGTTTGTCTTATGCTTGTGTATTTATTTATTTTTATTTATTTGTAATTTTTGACCAGAAAAGGCACACTAACCTATTATAATTTGTTTCCAGGTACATCCTGGAGGGTGGGTAGCATAGACCTGTTTTTTTTTATTGACAGGGAAATGTTGCCCATGACACTGGGGGAAACTCCCTGTACCTCACCATCACCCTCCCATGGCATTACATTGTCAGCTATGGATATTACCCAAAATACCAGGTGTGAAGCTAGAACCCACGACCTTCTGGTCCTCTGGCCCCTGAGGCAAGTGTGCTGCATACTGAGTCACTGATGCTGCATACTCCCACATGGTTAATCCCGAAAGTTTTAGCTGCTTTACTGAAGTGCAATAACTGGCTTGTCTTTTCTCTGATAGAAGGAGCAGGTTATAATTCACCGTTATTACCCGCAGGTTATAACGGTGAGCACACAATGCCTGCTCCTTCTCCTGTCTCACATTGCACCTCAGTGCACACTCACAAGAAAACTCCTCATAGAAAATTCTGTGACAGCTCTGTCACGGCGCTAAAATGAACGTGCATAAATTACATTTTTCTACAACAAAAAAGCCACTTCTCAGTACCGAAGTAGAAGCACCTCAAACACCCTCTCTAGTAAAACATAGATTAGGTTTGCTGGCAAAGGCACCTAGGTTCACCTGAGCTCTTTTTTTTTCTAGGTTGCTTGTAAGGACAGAGCAAAGAACCTTACCAGAGCAAGGAAAAGGATTAAGGCTTCTTTTGGATAGGCAGATTTACTATGTGTTATTATTTTCTTTTGTACTCACAGAGATTGTTACTGTTTGTTGCTGACATTTCATTGCTTTTTCTCTGATTCAAATTGTTGTTGCTGGGTATACCTTCTGCTGTGTTATTACAGTGTGTGCCTACAGGTGTGTGCTTACAGATTATTGCTGTAATGTTCTGATTAAAATTGTCTTTTGCAAGTTATATCTTCTATTAGTGCTTTATTTTATATCTTCTGTTACTGCTTTATTTTTCTGTGTAGCAAAGTGTTTCTTACAGGGTATATCGTCTGTGAAATTATTGCAGGTGATGCTTTACTGGCTTTACAGTTTTATCTATCATTAGGCTAAGCTTTCAAGGCTACTGCATTTGTTGCAGGCTGATTGTTTCTGCTCTTACTTCCTTGTTTCTTTTGTCGGTGGTTCTCCTTTTCCAGCAGGTGAAGGGCCCAGCCACCAACCCCATCCCCAACCAGCCCATGCTACACTACTTTTATAGGGTAGCACAGTAATGACATTTCTTATAGCAAAGCAGGAATATGCAGGTCAGAGGGGTATTCACACAGTGACCTCATGCACAGGGGCAGAAGTAATTTAATTTACTTTAAAAAGTTATTCAAAAACAAGCAAACAAAACACAAAATCAAACTTTTTCTTTCATTTTCCTCCTTCTAATTACTTTGACCAGGTTATAAACCCAGCAACTTATCTGGAATGGATATTATTAACTGCAGGTACTGCGGGACACTTTTCAAAAGGACAGTTATACAGGATTTAGGAAACTGTCTGACATGTTGGGCCACTGGAGATCTAAGAGCTCAGCTCTAGGCAACATGGGCAGAGATTGCACACCTGAAATCACATATTCGGGAGGAAATATATTATAAGAACCACCCGTCATTTCCCCAAAATCCAACAGAAGCACCTCAGCTGCAGAGAGTAGTTGGTCCGGGAGGTTGGCAGGTGGCTAGAAGGGGCAAATGAGGTGCCCCATCACTTGGCACTCTCCAACATATCAGCTCCACAAACCATATAAAAACTACAAACAGGCATTTGCCTCTATCTCCGAAATCAAACAAAGGAGCAGAGGACACTGCAGAGCAGGACACTGCAGCACAGGATCTAGCACAATAAAACTCACCCCAAATCAGGAACCAAAACAAAAAAAGCAAAAAGAAAATCTAAAACACTTCTGATCATAGGAGACTCCATGATCTGGGGAGTCGATAACTATCTCTAGCCAGGGGTAATGGTCAGATGTCTCCCAGGTACATCAGTGTGGAGAGACACTGACTGCATTGTTAGCATTGTACAGGAAGCAGGAGAAAACATCAATGTCCTGGTACACATAGGGACTAACGATCTCACCAGCCAGTCAGTTGTGGAGACCAAGGAACACCTGACCAGGCTGGGTGACAAACTATTATCCATTTCATCTGGCATCTCCTTTTCTGAGATCCTGCCAGTCTGGGAGAGAGGTGCAGATGGACAGAAGGTCAGAGAAAGGGAGATAAGTGAGCTAAATATGTGGCTCAAGGGCTGGTGCGAGGAAAAAGGCACACAAATTTGTAGGCAACTGGCAACAGTTTTGGGAGTGAAAGTTCTTTAAATTCGATGGACTGCATCTGACTAAGGAGGGATTCAGTGCATTGGGGCAGAAGTTTGACGTCTTTGCAGAATATTTAAACTAGCAAATGGAGACAGGGGTGCAGCACCCAATACGTCGAATGGGAAGAACGCCCTTCCCCCCTCAGCTACTGTCAAACAGGAGTTCAGTATATTTGTAGTTCATTCGCATCACCAGGTATGAAAAAAGGTCTGGTCCCAATATAATGAATAGGGGGCATGCCAGACCTCGCCCAACAACTAACACACCAAAACCTGGCCAATGGAAAATCATGTACACAAATGCTCGCAGTCTGGGAAACAAGATCCCAGACCTGCAGGCAATAATGACAGAGACTAAACTGGACATAGTAGCCATTAACGAGACATGGTTCACCAGTAACCACACTTGGGAGACTTCAGTACCTGGCTATGTACTGTTCAGAAGAGACCGAGGTGCAAAAGGGGGGGTGGAGTGGCCTTTAATGTCAATGAAAATATCAAGAGCTACAGAGATTCAGAATACACATAAGGAGCCAGAAGAACTGTGAGCCACCCTGGAAACAGGAAATGGGACAGCCATATGAACTGGGGTTGTCTACAGGCCTCCAGACCAGGGGCGAGGACATTGACACATTACTGTTAGATGATATATACAACATGACAGCTAAAAGGGAGGCTCTGACAATGGGAGACTTCAACATGCCAGATACAGATTGATCAATACCAGCAGGAAAATCTGCCAGAACTAGACACATAGTGGATTCCCTGCAGGGGGAGGGCCTCAAACATTTGGTACAACAACCCACAAGAGACAGGGCTATCCTAGATCTAGTACTGACTAACAGGGAAAGGATCACAGATCTCCAGGTAGAAGGTCACCTGGGGGCCAGTGACCATCACATGGTATGGTTCAATTTGGCCACTAGAACTAAATCATCCCATTCCAAGGCACAAATATGGGACTTCAGAGGAGCTGACTTTGATAAGATGGCCAACATAGTTAAGCTAGCCCTGGCAAGAAGAAATACGGGTGAGGAGTACAGGCAAAGTGGGCAAGCATTAAGGATGCAATACTTGAAGCAACATCCCATTGTGTTAGCGAGAAAAGGAAGTGCAAAAGATGAAGGAATCCACTTTGGTTCTCAAAAACAGTAGCAGAAAAGGTTATAGCCAAAAGGCTGGCCTTCAGGAAATATAAGGGAGCGCAGCTGGATGAAGATAGGGAGGCATACCAAACTTCCCTAAGGGAAGCAGGGAAGGCAGTAAGGCAGGCAAAGGCCTAAACCAAGGAAACACTAGCACAATCAGCAAAAGAAGGTGACAAGACTTTCTGTAGACACATTAGTGAAAGGAGAAAGTCCAGAGGGGGTATTGCTAAGATCAAAGGGGATAAGGGAGAGTGTGAGGAGGAGGAGGACCAAGAAAAAGCATCTATCCTAAATAGATACTTCTGCTCAGTGTTTACTGAGGACTTGATATGGCAGGGCCCACAGCTCAGCACCATGGACACAGGGGGAAGGGAGGTGTGCACTAGTCCCTTCACAAAAGAAAGGGTCCTACAAGAGCTCACTAAGCTCAGGGTAAACAAGGCAATGGGACCTGATGGCATACATCCCAGAGTACTAAAGGAGCTAAGGGTGGAAGTAGCAGAGCCATCATCAGAACTGTTTAGTGAGCCTCTGAGCACAGGAGCGGTCCCAGAAGACTGGAGATGGGCTCATGTGATCCCGCTCCACAAGAGTGGTAGCAGGGAGGAGGCAGAAAACTACAGACCAGTCAGTCTTACCTCAGTAGTGGGTAAGATTATGGAAGCACTCCTTAAGGAAAGGATAGTGCAACACCTGGAATCCATAGGATCACAGGATCCAAGAGAGTGTGGGTTTACAACAGAAAGGTCCTGTCAAACTAATCTCATAGATTTCTTTGACTGGGTAACCAGAGTGGTGGACCAAGGGGGAGTAGTTGATGTCATCTACCTTGACTTCAGCAACGTTTTCAATACTGTTCCACATAGAAAATTGATTAATAAGCTGGGTAGGCTCGGGGTGGGTCAGAAGTTGGTCAACTGGGTCACAAACTGGTTGATGGGCAGAAAACAGAGAGTGGTGGGAAATTTTATACAGTCAGAAGAGATGCAAGTCACAAGTGGGGTACCTCAGGGATTAATCCTGGGACCAGTCCTCTCCAATATCTTCATCAGTGACATTGCAGATGGACTGGAGGGTAAGGTTTGTCTGTTTTCAGATGACACCAAGATCTGCAACAGAGTAGATGATCCAGATGAGATGGGCAGGATGAGAAGAGATCTGGATAAACTGGCAAAATGGTTGGAAGAGTGGCAACTGGGGTTTAATGCAAAGAAATGCAAGATCACGCACATAGGGAAGAGAAACCCTGAAGCCACCTATAGGTTGGGAAGGGAGTTGCTGGCAGTCACAAGGGAAGAAAGAGACTTGGGTATCATCATCACAGGTGACCTGAAATCATCCAAGCAGACCACTAAAGCAGTAGGTAAGGATAGAGGGATGTTGGGGTGTATTAGTAGGGGTATCACACGTTGTAGGAGGGAGGTAATAATCCCTCTTTACAAGACACTGGTTAGGCCCCATCTGGAGTACTACATGCAGTACTGGAGGCCACACCTTCAGAAGGACAGTACCCAAATTGAGACAGTCCAGAGAAGGGCAACCAAAATGGTGCAGGGACTGCATCAGAAAACTTATGAGGACAGATTAACGGAGCTCAGTATGTATACCCTACAGCAAAGGAGGGAGAGAGATGATATGATTGAAACATTCAAACACCTTAAGGGCATTAACAAGGTGAAAGAGTCTAACATGTTTCAATATAAAAAAACAGCAGGATGAGAGGACACGGCATGAGATTAAAGGGAGGCTGATTATTATAGGCCCATATCCCTTTTGAACCAGGATATTAAAATCCTGTTGAAGATACTGGCTGATAGGATTACCTTGGTTCTTCTGGATTTGATTGGTATGTCAGAGGTTGGATTTATGAGGGGGCGCTCATCGTCAGACCACCTGTGCACCCTTTTGCATGTCTTCTCGGAGTCCAGGGACACTACCTTTCCAGCTGTTCTGGTATGCTTGGACGCCGAGAAGGCATTTGATCGTGTGAATTGGAATTTTCTATTTCATACTCTCAAGGCATTCGCTTTCCCCTCCTTATTTATAGATTGGATTTGAGCCCTATATCAGGCTCCCTCTGCTAGGATTTCAGGTAATGGGGCATTTTCAAAGCCCTTCCTGTTACACTTGGGAACAAGGCAAGGTTTTCCTCTTTCCCCCCTATTATTCAATCTATACTTAGAACCTCTTATTTGAAACATTTTAGACAATCTGGAAATACAAGGCATACTGATATGTAATAAGGTAGTAAGGGTCACGGCATATGCCGATGATCTTCTTCTTCATCTGTCCCATCCTGGTACGTCTATCCCAGCCTGCAATTGAGAAGTTTAATTCCTTTTTGATTTACAAATTAAATTCCAATAAATCATCCATTTTCCCCCTCAACCATAAAGTGTTTAAACATGATATTATCCCCTTTGGGTTGTTCTGGTCACCCGGCTTTCTCAAATATTTGGGCATTAGACTTACACGTAATCCTTCCTTGTGGTTCAAAGAAAACGTGGAACCCCTTTCCCAGGTGATTATCCAGGATCTTGATAGATGGTCAAAGCTCCCGATTTCATTATGGGGCCATATTAATATAATTAAAATGAACATATTTCCCCACCTTTTTTACCCTTTATCGCACCTTAATCCATTTATTCCACTATCCTGGTTTCAGAAAATGCATAGGCTTTTTGCCAATTTCATTTGGTCCAACAAGCACCCCCTATTAGTATACCATAAACTGGTGGCTCAAAAATTTGATGAGGGGTTATGTATTCCTCACCTGGCAATATACTACTGGGCTAGCCGTCTATCAAAATACCTAAAGTGGGTACACCCAGAGCCCGATAGTTTGAGGCTAGTCTGGCTTAACATTGAATTAGATTTTATTCAGGCTACGAATATGGATCCCCTGACCCTGTTCTATGTCAAGTTTTCCTCTCTGCCAGAGGTCTGTAAATGTCCAACCCTTATGACTTCTTTAAGAGTACACGCTCAACTTTGTTCCTTTTTGTGTTATAAATCGCACTTAGACCTGTCTCAATCCATATGGAACTCACCGTCTTTTATTATAAACAAACAGAGGATCCCTCCCTGGGGGAGGGGATTGTATCTAGTTTTCTTGATGGAGAGAGAGAGCTTGGCTCTCTGTAACTAACATTATCCAGAAATTTAACATCCCAGCAGCCTGCCACTTCAAGGTCCTCCAATTAAGGCACCTTCTTACTACCTCATTGGGTAATACTCCTCCCCATTCTCCGGCATTTTCTTTAATATCTGAGCTTTTTTCCTTGCTAGGTCCCTACAAGGTAATCTCAAAGGTGTATCAAGCCCTTTTTCATTGGCGGTATGGTGGTTCCTATGGTCCTACCAATCATTGGGCCTCTCTTTTTCCCCAGCATGCCTTTGATTGGCCTGTATTTTATGGCAGCATTGTCACAAGTATGTGTCACAAGACAGACTACGACTTATGCAATATCACATTTTACATAACCTGTATTATACTCCTGTAAATCTGGTGAGATGGGGTCTTCTTGAATCAGGTTTGTGTTCCAGATGCTCCCAAGAAGAAGGGACACTTTACCATATGTTCTGGCAATGTCCTAAGATAATTCCATTATGAGACTCAATTAAAGCCAAACTGGATCCTTTACTGGGTTTTCAGGATTGCTTTACCCCTGAAAATTGCCTGTTAGGAGACTTGTCCCCTATAGAGACTAATACTCAGAGATTTCATATGTCTATGATAACATTATCTGTTAAAAAAGTCATACTTAAGCATTGGAAGGATGACATTAGCCCATCATATCAAGAATGGGTTCATGAAGTCTTTGCTAATCATCGTACTGAGAAAGCTATTGAGAGTCTTTATAACGGGCAACGGAGTTATAAGCGAATCTGGTATCCCTTGCACACTCTAATTACTATTGGTATGGATAAGTGAGATGTTGGCAATTGCTTGTCTTAGTTCAATTATGGTTTATGGTATTATGATATTATGTTACTTTACTGCTGTACCGGGGGGAGGGGGCAGAATATGCCCTGTATTGTTATAATGCTGTGAATGTGTCACTATTTCTGTCCCCTGTATTGTGGAAAACTTGTTAATAAAGATTGAATTGAAAAAAAGGGAGGCCGATTAATGGGTAATGTGAGGAAGTTCTTTTTCACAGAAAGGGTGATGGATGCATGGAACAGCCTACCTCAGGAAGTGGTGGATATGAATACTGTGCAGGGCTTCAAACAGGCATGGGATAGGCATAAAGGATCAATACAGATAAGTATGAATAGATAGGCCATTGACAGAGAAAAAGCGGATGGCACATTCATAAGGTAGAAAAAGAAGTGGGCAGACTGGATGGGCCTTGTGGTCCTTATCTGCCATCAACTTCTATGTTTCTATACACGCTCCCTAACTCCTCTACTAACCTTCTCTCTCACCCTCTCTGATCTCCAAAGAAACTAACAGGATCCCTCACGACACCACAGAAATTAATATGTCACCAAGGCAACAAACCGAAAGAATGCTTAGTAATACGGCAAATCTGCATATTGCTGGAACAATAGACTCAATAAAAACCGTATAGGAAACTTTGCGCAAACTGAAGAAAACAACCAAAACTGGACTATTACAGAAACTTTACTGGACTTTCTACAAAAGTTCTAAAATGCTATTACTTAAAAATATTTCACAATTCAGCTGCGTTTTTGACTTCCGAGTTCTCGTTTCACTTTCAACTGAAATAAAGTTTAAAGAAACAAAAATCACATTCTGTAATAAAAAAGGTGTTTTCATTGAAACAGTTATGCTGTTTCTTTACAACCTGTATTTTTCTACCTTTATTGTGTCACAGTTCACAAATAAACTTTCAAACCTGCTGTTCAAAAAAAAAAGTTCCTGGCAAATACCTGTCACAAAATATTTATTTCTCTATGTGGCAAAAAAAGACAAGCCAGCAATTACATATAACAATGTATAGGGTGAGTGCATAAATGAGAAATTAATGCCCACCCTCAGTGTGGGGTGCTTTTATAAACCCTTCGGGCTTTGTCCTTTAGGTTTATGTAGCATCCCACACCTCAGGTGGGCATTAATTTCTCATTAGAAAATGGGCAAAGACAATTCTCTCTCCTGATTGGCTGAGACACTTATTTAGGTGGGCATCTATCAGACAATAGATGCCAAGCTAAAAATAAGAGCCAGTCCAAGTACCCCTTCACCGAATACCATTCTTCAGTGGTGCCCAGCCTGCTTTGTAATTGGTTGAAAGCACCCCAGAAAACTACAAATCTCTGCCATGTTGTTTCTGTCGCTTAGCAAGAGCTACAGCCCCCCCAACACTACTTACTTACTTGCTTCTTCATAAAAAAAAAGAAAGCACACTGATTCTGCGGCCGAGAGAGAGAGAAGAAATTCTCACAGCCATATTCTCTAGTAAGGCACCACTCTGACCGCGATCTCACGCTGCCACAGTGACAAAAAGTAAATGAAAGCCGTTGGTCCTGTCGGCTTCCTTGTGCGAAGTCTCCCTCCCCACTGGCTTACACCAGCCACCAAAAGCTCATGAATGTACCTGCTTTTTGCAGGTTTATTTTCTCTTTCACCTCGGTCAACTTCCTCCCACAAAACCTATGGACCTTCCACGATGTCTGTACTCGGGTGGTGTACAGCGTCATTATACGCCTGCCTGCCACCTCAGCTGCTCTCCAGATGTAAATTTTCAATCAGGAGACACACTCTCCAATGCGATTCTGTGCCCCATTTTAAACGCAAAAGCCTAAAATCACCCAGAACACCCTGTCCTCAGTAATTGTGCACCAAAACTGAATGTTTTTTGTATGCTGCTTTTTTTGCTTTTGAATTCAGTCTGGTTTGAGCTGGCAGTATACCCGGTTTAGAGTGAGCACGGCAGCATTTGAACATACATACACCAGTTAATCTACTATGGTTGTAAGGCACTCCCTTATTGAAACTCTGACTCTGTTTTTCCCTTCATGTACAGTATATGAGTTAACATACCATTTACTATGAGTTTTATGACATCTGTAAGAAGCTCACCCAGAGATACCCTTATGCTGTATTCCCCTTCATCCTCCTTGGTTACATTCTGCAGCAGGTATGACCCGTTCTTGATTTCTGATATCGTGAACCATAAGGTCACCATCTAAATGCCAGATGTACTCCACAGTCCTGCTTGTGTTTCTGGGTTTAAACTGGATCTGGACAATAGGATCCAGTTCTGAGACAGGAAGGACAACTGAGTCACCAGCCGAGCACTGTAGATGGTAATCTGGATAAGAAAAAGTTTACACAAACTTAATGCCTCTATGTGTGCAGTCATGTCTGTAAATGCTCATTTTTTTGGGGGGGCAAGTAAGTCTGAAAGATGATAGTGTGTGTGTGTGTGCGTGTGTGTGTGTGTGTGTGTGTGTGTGTATGTGTGTGACCATGGCAACCATCTCCAAAAATGCAGGCGGAGGAACTATTTTGTTACAAATCTTATTTGAAATAAAATTTCCATTAACATTTTTCTTATTAAACTTAATTTTTTGACAGTGCCCGTTTTCTAAGCACAATAATACCCTCCAGGGTGGGTGGTATTGTGCTATACGGACCTTCCAGGGGCTATAAGGCCTTCCCTCATTATGCCCCTGGGCGATCCAGTATAGCACACTACCGCCCACCCTGTCGGGTATTATTGCTTGCTTATGCACTCACCCCTGTGCATTATTGCATATATAGTAACTGGTTAGTGGTTATTCTGGAAGTTTTGTAAAGTTTAAATTGCTATTAAACATTGGCATGCCATCACAAATCCTATTGTACATAGACATGATGCCATACCTACAGTATATAGAACAAGGTTTTTGTAATGATAAAAAATGCATCAGTTGGCATTTTTTCCTCTCCCTTTCACCTGTCCTTCCTCTGCTCCAATCCCAGAATATTCAGCAGTAAAAGTACCCCTATCAAATCCCTCAGCTGTATTTGTCAAACTTGCAATAGTCTATGCATTTTAACTGTTTATTGTTTTTGGTTTTTACATAGAAAACACAAATATTATAGAAAACAGAACATGGGCAGAACATTATAAACTTGGATTTCATTTTTACACACAGTCACTGATGATTTTGCAAGCCATTGGACCACTCTCATGGAAGCTGAGGTTTTCTATAAAGGAGTTAAACTAAAAGAACCACTACCAGGAGTGGGTCTGCTCTAGGTAAAAAATAAATATAATCCAAAAGAGAGAAACCGGACACTTGCCCTTCACTGCTCCACTTGATATGTAGAAAGAAGGCACTTCAGCCAGATGCTGGTGAAAAGTCCTTCTATATTTCATAAAGTCGTGCAACAACAGTGGCAATCAAGCAAGGCTTGCAAACATCCCCTTCTATCCAACCAGTGGCATTTAGGGATTAGTTTTCTACAGCATCTGGTTGAAGTGTCTTCTTTCTACATACTGAGTGGAGTGGTGGATTGTACGTGCATGGTTTCTCTCTTTTGGATTGTATAGGTTTTCTACATATAAATGGGTGTGTAAACAAACCTTGTTATACAGTGGTGATCGTGCAAAAGTTTAATGCTTCTACACAACGCGATAGTGGTATACATGTTATTCAATGGTGTACCGCAATTGCACAGCAGTGCTATACCATACTAATGCTAAACTTTTGTGTGATCACCACTGGGCCACTGCCTCCTGACCCTATACAGTACTCTGAATATAAACATTCCTCTGCTTTTTCTTTTTTATTTTGAGTAGAACATTAAAAGAGATGGTAAGTGTGCTGGGTCCCTCAAATTCTGAAAGCCCATTGAAAAACATTGTGAAAACAAGGTACTGAGCTTACTTGTAGCTGTCAACAAACAGGCCATAGATTTAAATATCAAAATCATCCATAAATTAAATCAGTGCAGCAGTCATTTCATGACAGTTTAAGACTCAAAGTGATTTCTTTTAGGGGCAAGCTGCATGTTGTTATGCTTGCCCTCAGTGACATCAAATTGTCTAAATATTCCATGAAATGGCTGTGGCCTTGAGCAAATGTATAGATGATTTATGTATTTATGCCATATCTCTAGAGTGAGGATGCCTACATGTAAGCCAAATACCTCTTTTATGGGCCTTCATAATTTAAGGGGCAATGCACACTTATCTTCCACTTTAGGGCTACTCTAAACTGGTTGCTTTGACTTGTGCATTTATCATGTCATTTGAATGTTTCAGGATTTTGATAGATAACTATTAAGCATCCTCCATCTGATAACCAGCAGTTTATTTTGTATAGTATGTTCTTTTTGCATTAGCAATGAAGCCTGCCTGATGATTTCAATATACCACTGTTGCTTTATTAAGTAACGCCTCTTGCCTGCCTCTAATTTAAGGCATCTGTATTTGTTAGTCCCCATGTAATTTTTTTTTCACAATGTAATTTTTTCAGCATAAACAATTTGGTGGCAGAAACATCAATATAATTTTTTTTGTTTGTTTTCTTTTATTCCTGAACTAACATATGATATATTGATATTTTTACAAATTCCTGCTCCCAGGATATACCTACCATAAAAAAAATTTAATTTTATTTATTTATTCTAGGATTACAAGTACCTTTGAGCCAAGGCTCTTTTACAAAGGTTCCATGTCAGAAATAACAAACAACAAGGAAGCAACAGTGAAATAACAGTAAACAATTCATGTAGAACAGTGCTATTGAAAGGGGTCAATTATAGGAAGAGCAAGGTGTAGAGGAGGAGGAGAAGTGTAGGTAGTTAATAGAGACAGCTATAGTAAAATGGTGAACACAGCTAGGATGCATATACCCACAAGGAATGGGTAGGGTCAGGCACCCAGGAGTGGCAGAGAAACAGGGATGAGAGGAGAGGGGGAGGATGAAGATGTAGCCGGAGGCATTTGTCGAAAAATAAATGGGAAGGAGTGATAGAAGAGAAAAAGGGGCAGGGTGAGGGGGGAAATAAGTGCTATAATGGGGCAAGGAGAGACTAATGAGGTGGTATGAAGACCTAAGATTTGAAGTGGCACCTCAGGAACTAGGGGGAGGGGGACTGGGGGGCCTGGGGTTAAGCAGCATATAAATTAGGATTAAAGCTGTGTAGGTCATCAGGTAGGAGAGGCAATGAGTCACAGGAGCTAGAGGCAATGAGATGGGCCCAGAGCCTGGTTTTGAACTGACCTAGTGTTGAGGCAGAGGAGATGGTGTGGCTGAGACCATTCATCCATAGAGGAGCCCTATAGGCAAAGGAGCATTGGGCCTGCATAGTTCGACAGCAAGGAACTTATAGAATCTGGGTTGTCGAGCTCCTGGTGTTCTGTCAGTTGGTGTTTTGATGTAACAAGACAGTAACACAGGTGGGTGTGAGGCCAAGGTTGATTTTTCCCACCATAGCACATGTGAGATACTTTATACGGTTGGAGAGTTGGAGCCATCCGGATTGTTCATAAAGGGCGCAGGTGTGGGTGAGGCGGTGGGCACAAGTTGTGAGTTGGCATGCTTTGTTAAATGCAGTTGTTATATGTCGGAGGGCAGATGTCATGGCGGAGTCATAGATAATGAGGCCATAATCAATAATTGACACCACAGAGCTCTGGACGGCAATCTTCAGGGCCTCTGGGGTGAGGTGCTGCCTGTGCTTGTAGAGTAATCCAAGGCATGTGTTGGCAGCTTTAGCCATGCTGTCACTGTGAGCCATATAGGAGAGATTGGGGTCAAGCAGAATCCCTAGGTTTTTGAATGAGTAAACTTGTTCGAGGACAGTCCCCTGCTTGGTGGAGATGGCAAGGGGGTGTTGCTTGTAACGGTTATGTGAACTGCAGAATAGCAATGACTTGGTTTCTTTGTGATTGAGCACTAGTTTATGATTGGAGAACCATGTTTCAATGGCACTGAATCTGAGTTGGAGGCTGTGTTGTAGTGCTGAAAGGTCCTTGTGCGTAGAAAAGACAACAGCATCATCAGCATACAGGATGATTTGTTCTGAGCAGGATTGTGGTAGGAAGTTTAAAAAGAGGCTGAACTTAACTTACATAACTTGATATAGTACTATGCTGTTTACCATAAAAAAAAACAGGTGGTAACAACATCCTAAAACATCCATAATAAGAATCTAGTATGTGCATTTAGCAGGTAACCTCAAAGAGATTTTTAAAAACTGCAAGTGGCAGCCATCTTTAATTATCTGAGTTCTTAAATACAACATAAGCCATAAAGGGAATTTTAAAAGTATCTGAGGAAATTACAAATACACCAAGGATAAATCTAAGGATGTCAAAAATACATTTTTGCTAAAAAACCTATATGATGAAACATTTTGCAGAATAACAAATACTGCTATTTTCATTGCATTTTTGCAGGCTCTTCTTGGTGACTTTAGAGCCCTGGGTACCTGGCCTCCTGTTGAGGACTCAGAATTGCTAGATGTTGTAGGAAATACAAATTCTGCCTTTCTATCTTTGAGCCTGGAACTTGCAACTTCCAGGGCATATAAGGTGAATTATCTTGATAACCTATGGCATTCAGCCTTGACTACATTTTAGGCTGGTAGTCCTCCTAATCCTGATACACTTATCCTTGCTTTGGATAACATCAGTAGTTCCATGTCTGCAGAAATATCCCTCTTCCTTCCACTATTCTACTGTTTCCAGGGGTACAAGTGGGGGTGGGAGAATCCCCTTGCATCTTTCCATATGAAAGGACTGCACCACAGATTAGTCCTAGAAATAGCAGGCATGGGGTATGCTCTAAAATGCTGTCCACCTCTTCAGTACACCCCCGCACCTCTTTTGTCTTTTCCTCTGGACCACATGCCCCTTCTAAAAGAAGCACAATCACTTCTTAGAGGAAAATGCTGTCAAACCCATTTCTTCAGAAGAATAGCACAGAATATTCTATTCCCCGTATTTTCTGATTCCTAAGTAGACATGGGACCAGTAGCCTGTACTCGACCTATGTGAGCTGAACAAATTTCACAACAACAAAAAGTTTCATATGATGTCACTTAAGGCTCTTATCCCCATGTTGCAAAAAGGGGGTTGTCTCTGCACTGTGGACATGAAAGATGATTCCCTTCATCTCAAAATCAGGAAATTTTGTAGATAATACCTCTGCTTTGCACTGGTGAGTGAACATTACCAACTTTGGGTTTTGCCCTTTGGCCTATCCTCTACACCATGGATAATTACTAAATGTTTTGGGGTTGTGGCTGTAGCCCTTCAGAGGGAAGGGCTTTATATCTTCCCTTTTTTTGATGACTGGTTTCTGAAAGCCCAGTCAAAAGAAGCAGCCCACTACACATTGTCCTGGACATTATACTTGTTCAAGAACTTGGGGCTTATGGTTAGTATACCAAAATCAGTACTGATTCCCTGTCAGTTCCCCTATTTTGTTGGTGCAGTACTAGACATGTTGGTGGGCAGTACTTTCCTGCCTCCGGACAGAGCAGAGGACTTGGTTTTCTAAGCCCAACTAGTACATTACATCAAAGTTTCTCTGTACCAGCCCACACAATGCTCCATCTCTTGGGACTCAAGAATGCTGCCATCATGATGGTCCATTTGCCTGGCTATATATGAGGATTCCTCACTTGATGCCTTGAGTACAGTGGGGTCGGCAGAACAACCTGGAATGTAGGATTATTGTCATGTCACCTCTCTGCCAATCCTGAGATGGTGGAGTGACTGAATGCACCTATTGCAGGGTGTCTGCTTCTTCTTCTCAAATCCAGTACAGATTCTAGCAATAGCTGCTTCTGCATTTGGCAGGGGTGCCCACCTCAGTCATGACAAAAACCAGAGGTCATGGACCGACCTGGGCTCAGTTCTCCACATTAATATTCTAGAAATGAGAGCCGTCCTTGATGACCAAGCCTTTGAAAAAGAAATTGGTCTAGGTTCTGTGTTGATAAAAACAGATAATCTGTGTAATGCACTGTATCAAAAGGCAAGGGGGCACTCAGTCTTACCCCCACTGCAGAAAGCAGTGAAAGTATGGATCTGGGATTTGTCTCACAGTTTTCAACTGTTGGCTGTGTTTTTTCATGGTATTTTACATTACTGCACTGATAAAGTCAGTCCCTGTCACAGGAACACGAATAGGAACTGCTGACCTCCATAGTAAATTACTGCTTCAGAAAATTGGGTCATCTGGAGGTGGAACTTTTTGTGCCCCCACACAATGCAAAATTGTCACATTTCTGCTTGCTCACTCAAGCACCAGGAGCTTTGTATTTTTTTTTTTGTGAGATGCATTGTTCATATCTTGAACTGGGAGGTACTTTATGTATTTCCTCCAGTTCCTCTAATTCAGAAGGTTCTGCTGACATTGAAGGCAGAGAACGCCACCCTAATACTGATGATCCCTTTTTGGCCTTACCAAATATGGTTCCTGTTTTTACTGCACCTAGTGGTGGAGCCTCCTGTTCAGCTTCCTCTCTGTAGGGATCTGGTTGTCACAAGTCAGGGGGTCCTTTGTCCATCCGAACTGCCGATCCCTGCATGCATGGCTTCTGAAGACATAGAAAAAACCCTGATGACTACTATCTGGCTAGCAGCTGGAGTACCTTCAGCTAGATACTCCTTTGCCATATAGGGTGGTCTCCTGTTACATGTGTCTTTTTCCTTTTTTCATATCATGTCATTATTATAATGACTGATCTCCTGGCCCAATACATGTGTATTAATTTTCTGTTTACATACATTTGATTACAGTACTAATCTTCTCATACCCCTGTTAGCGTGCTTCTGTTGATACATCTAGTAGTGTCCCACATGTTTCCAGCAGGGATTCTGCACAAGTGCCTCCCATTTGCAAGCCAGTTCTGCCTTGGATCTTAACAGATAAGATACAAACAAGTAAACAAACAAAAAACCCTGCATCTCTAGTTTATGGCTATGTTTAAGCCTGCTGACTCTGGTGACATGTTTTCTTTCATGAAAACCACTTCCCCTGGATCACCTTACCTTCTGACCCATAAGATTTCAAAGCTTCCAGGTCTGCTGCATGAGCTACCTTGAATTTTCTCCACAGAAACAGGGTGTCTGTACAGTCTGATCCTCATACTTCTACCTATGGCAGCATCTTACACCTTCTAATGTCTTTTCCAGAGCATGCTACCCAAAAGGGCATTGCCCCTTACCACTGTTGTACATAGTACCTTGTGTGTTCTAATTCTGTAGTACTAAGGATTACAGAAATTCTTCTCAGCGTTTTTGTTTCAGCTTGTTCCTGAGACATAGGGCACCCTATCTCTAAATATATACCATCCCTTTCCCAGGGACTGATTGTCTGTCTTACATTTTTAATTAGATCTATAGCAAGGCACTTTCACAGTATGTGGCCTCATTACTCACTGATTTGACCATTTCTGCACCTCAGGTGCACTACTGCCTTGTACACAACTGCATATACCTTCTTGTATACACTACTATCCAGACATCCTCTGTTGTTGATGTGCTGGTTTTTGGTCTTGGAGGTTTGCAAGCTGTTCTGTCCTGATTACACAGCAGACTTCACCTTCCTCCTTTGGTATCTTGTGTACTGCTTAGGAATCATTTCAAAGGTGTGATCCAATGGAGGAGTTACTCACTGTAACAGTAGATCTTTGAGCCACAGTGCACATATCCTGGTTCCCCGTTACTAAGGTATAAGCCAGCAGGTTTTTGCCCACTGCTTGGTTTGGAGGTTTTCATCAGTGATTTATGTATACTACTGTATATTTCCAGTCCCATGCCTCTTCTTGCGTGCCTGATACAAGTTTTTGTCCTCCTGGTCATCTCAGTAAGAGACCCAGCCCGCTTATCTCCAACAGGAAGTAGGGAGCAATGGGGCAACCCACAACTATTTAGGCATGGACGTTGCATACCATCATGGGTGGCTCCCAGCTAGTAAAGGTTTCTGAACGGTCCTGATGCTGATGGCTTTCAGTTCCAAAGGTGTGGCCCAGTCGAAGAGTTTATCTCAAAGATCTGCTGTTAAGGTGAGCAACTGTTCTTTTCCAGGATGACCACTTGTGTCAGTTTATCAGGTTTGTGGTCAGGACTTTGAAAATCAACTTTTCAGTATGAGCATTTATATTCCAATCTTATAGGAGACAGGAAATGTATGTGAATTTTTTAGCTGCTTGTTTTCATTTTCAGAAATTATATTCATACCCAAAAAGGATCCGTATTTACTTTCCCTGAACAAACATTAAGATGTAAACAGGGTTTTCTATTGTTTTCTCTGTAGTGACAATATTATGTATACCTCCTGTCATGGAACTAGCAATTTGGTGTTTTGACTATGTCACAGCATGGATTCAGAACTCTGACCACTGTTCTGATAGGTCATCAGCTCACGCTCAGAGTTCTAATTCCATGATGTGAAACTGCCAAAATTCTGAATTGCTGCTTCTGTGAAAAGAACTGTACAGAATGTTGCACATACAATGGGCCCAATCAAGATGCAACATGTGGCTTTGCAGTAAATGACATGTCATAAAATATTGCATGACAAAAGGGCTTAATTGCTATTAAATTACACTGTTCCCTGCAGCATAATGTGGTATTTTGCAGTAATATGGCAAGCTACTTAATTGTTTCATGATTGGCACCACTGTACAAAGAAAACAATACAAAACTCAATTTGGAGTTAAAATTTTTTTAGACACTGTTTAATATTGATCTTTTTATGAAAATAAAAACATTACAAGCAGCTGCACATCAGAAATAATTTCATGTTTTCGTTAAAGCTCACCAATTGATAAGAACATAAAAACTAAATATTTTGCCTTACCAGTGGAAATCTCTTCTGTGAAATTCAGTCCCTTGGATAAATACTATAGACAGGAGGCACCCAGGCCAGAGCATGAGGTAAAATGAGACAACTCTGATGTGCAACTTGCAAACTCCTCCAGATGACAAATTTTACAACTGATACTTCTGGCCACCAAGCAGCTAACCGTGTGAAAACTGAGAAGCAATTTAACCTCTTGGACGGGACATCATTTCCACTCACAGACCTCCTGCCTTTCAACCTGGCAGTACCAATAATGCAAAATGTACAGACTGGGTGAATGGACTCCTGTCAAGATCCTATAACTAAGGAAGAACCGATGAGTGAACAGATAGCCTTGGCATTTGAAAATGAGTGCCTCGATGAAGAAATCGGATGCCAGGGCTGCAAGCTATGCTTCACTTCTCTGGAATGCAACACTTCACTTTTTAAAAAATTATAATAACTGCTTCTCTCTGCTTCCAGCCCATTGGCCTGGTCCCTAAGGCATTGCCAGAGGGGTCACAGTGGGCGGTATAGGGCTTGGGTCTTAACTTGTTTAAAGTAATGAAGATGTAGCAACCTTGGAAAACACAGTGGAAACAAGAAGCACAAATTGTGATATAAATGCATTGGTACAACTGAAATCTGTCAGAAAAGAGAAGCACTAGCAAACTCAAAAACTCAGCCTCCGACCAACAGACCCAGGACTCAGAGGGCTGTGTGGATCACATCAGGACTGCAGGAGCAGACATAGGGCAGCCAAGAGGCCAATTTCACTTGTTAGTCTTCTAGGGTTCCTTTTTATTTTTTATTCATTTTTTATATTTCAAGTTGTTTAAAAGAGCAGGGAAGTGAGACTGTATGGCTCAATGTGAAGCAATCAAGAAATAAGTCTCACTCTACCCTTAATGCATAAAATAAAGATTTTTTTCTCTTTAAATTTAATTTATTATATTCATGTGTTTCCAAGTTTTTTTTGTTGTTTCACATGCTCCTTATTTATTTAATATGCTGTAATGTTTCAGAACTTATTCAGTTCCTTCATCACACTTGGAGCTTTCTTATTTGTGTCTAAATGAAATAAAATACAAAAACAATTTTTATTTAATGTAAAGTCTTTGGTTGCCTTATTATTAATTTTTTGTATTTGTAATATAAGGTGGAACGACCTGTGCAAACCATGGACATTTCTTTTATTCTGAGAGTCAGCGTGAAAATGCGGGGGGGGGGGCGATAAGCCTTACGTTCTTTGTCTTCAAAATATTCAATTCTAGATAAAAAATATTTATATATAACCTTAATTAGTTAAATGCACAGCGTACTTTGTCTCTTATTTTATTTAAATGCCTGAAAACATTTGAACTTCTTACTTTAATCTGTCTTGATGTGAAACATTCATGACAAAAACTTTCTCATGAAACCAGAACTTTCAGTTCTTTCTATAAATCAAAACAAAGAAGATTCACTTGATACGAATTCCCAATTCTCCAAATTTCAATTTCAGAACTGTAGGAGCAGGTGAGCTCTGCTCTTCTTACCTGTTCCCCAATGTTTCTTTTATTTTTTCACTTCTGGATTTCAAACAATTAATGCAAAGAACACCATTACTCCTGTCGCTATTACACGCTGCTCTGATGTGAACTGCAACTCTGTATCGCCTTACCAGGTGAAGAAGAAGGGACGGGCCATTTGGCTGCACACTTGAAGGCATTCTGACGTCATTTCTGACATCACCTGTGTGGCCCAGTCATAAAGAAACTAGTTGGAGAATGCAAATAACATCCATGAAGTCTCCTTCTTTATTTAATTTTCAACAAATGTTTCCAAACTGTTCTTTCCCATGTTTGAAGTCCTTAGGTTTCTTATATTAAAATCATCCTTTCTTATACATATTTATAAATTTTTGACTGGGTACTTATTTCACAAATTGTGACTTATTACATTTCATGCTTCAAATGGTTCCCTCTTATTTAAAGAACATTATGTCTTAGGTTTTTAGATAAAAGAAATTGCTTTCATCTTCTACATATGGGCTTCAAAATTAATGCATTTGTGAAATAATAATAATATTAAGAAGAAGAAAGGGTGATTTTAATATAAGAAACTTGAAATTTGGAGAATTGGGAATTCTTACAAAGTGACTCTTCTTTGTTTTGATTTATAGAAAGAACTGAAAGTACTGGTTTCATGAGAAAGTTTTTTTGTCACGAATATTTCACATCAAGACAGATTAAAATAAGAAGTTCAAACATTTTCAGGCATTTAAATAAAGTAAGAGACAAAGTACTCTTCGCATTTAACTAATTAAGGTTATATATAAATAGTTTTTATCTAGAATTGAATATTTTGAAGACAAAGGACCAGATTCTAGAAGGGTGGCGCAAGTTGCCACCAAAAGCAACTAATATATATTAATATAGATATATTAATTTCTGAGTGCATCTTCTTTGTACACACTGATACAGGACTCAGTCGGCAGCTGGCCATGGTGGTGAGAGGAGGGCTGTGCCAGTTGCCGACTGGGGATGGGTGGGGAGTGCTGGGTGGGCTGGCACTGCTGAGTGGGGGGCCACTGGACTACCAGGGATACTGGACCTATTTATTTCATATTGTACATATGGGGGGACCGCTAGACTACCAGGGATACTGGACCTATTTATTTAGTATTGTACAGTTCCGGGGGCCACTAGACTGCCAGGGCTGGCTTTTGCCACATATGCAGCTGGCGACTCGCAGTTCGGGGCATGGGTGGGGGTATGGCAGCATGTTGGCATGTCTGCCAGTGGGTCTACAGGACCCCCTGGGGGTGGCCATAGGTTACACCAGCTAAATGCTGGTGTAACTTACATTGCCAGATCTCCTCTGGAGGTTCTTGTGGAATCCTGATGTGGGCACTTTTTGGCTGCCCTTCTAGAATGGGGCACAACTGCTGCCATAAACCCCCTAGAGCCATGTCATAGGGGGTTTATGCGGCATAACAGCTGTTTGGCGCAAGTGGCCTGTGACATGTCGCAGGCCACTTTGTAGAATTGTGCATGTCGCAACTGCTGGTGTAAGTTACTACATGCACCATTCTACTTAGTGCAACTGCTGTTACACCAAGTGTAACCCTTCTAGAATCTGGCCCATAGAACGTAAGACTTATCACCCCCCCCCCCATTTTCATGCTGACTCTCAGAATAAAAGAAATGTCCATGGTTTGCAGAGGTCAGTTCCACCTTATATTGCAAATACAAAAAATTAATAATAAGGCAACCAAAGACTTTACATTAAATAAAAATTGTTTTTGTATTTTATTTTATTTAGACACAAATAAGAAAGCTCCAAGTCTGATGAAGGAACTGAATAAGTTTTGAAATGTTACAGTTAATTAAATGAATAAGTAGCATGTGAAACAACAAAAAAACTTGGAAACACATGGATATAATAAATCAAGTTTAAAGAGAAAAAATTATTTGTTTTATTCATTGAGGGTAGAGTGAGATATTTTTCTTGATTGCAGCCAAGAGGCCCCCACTGACCCCCATCACAGCCGCACTTGAAAACTCCGCTGCCAACCAACAGACCCAGGACTCAGAGGGCTGTGAGGATCACATCAGGACTGCAGAAGTGGATGTGGGGCAGCCAAGAAGTAAAGGCACCCCTCCTCCTATGCACCTCTGACTGTGGGTGTTTTTTTTCCTATCATTTGACTGACAATGACTGACTGATTCTGCTACACTTATAGCAGGCTGCGTTTTCGGTGTGTTAGAGCATTGCTTGAAGGACTGCAGCCAGTATTGTAGCACAGAGGGATTGTTAACGCTACAAGCAAATGGAGAATAGTGTTTACTGTCTCTATTTCAGGGAAGTGTTTGGGGGGTGCTTTTTGAGGGGCTGTGGCATAGCGACCACTTTAGTGGTTCTCCAGTCTGGTCCATATTCAACAGTGATATGATAGTGTTTAGCAGATTATTTACCTGTTTGCTTTCCATTTCTGTCTTTCTCTACTGCATGACAGTCACAACCAGCCCTTCCATTGTGTGACTTCCCACCCTTAAACTGAGCCCTTTGTCTGTCACTCTTCTTAGGACCCCATTGACCCCCACCCCACAGCTGCACTCAAAAACACAGCCACTGACCAACAGGCCCAGGACTCAGAGGGCCATGGGGATTACATCAGGACTACAGGAGTGGACATGGGGCAGGAAAGAGGTAAAGGCACCCCTCCTCCTATGCAATTCTGACTAAGGGTGTTTACCCATCAACACTTCACATCGACTCCCCACTGACACTATGCCCCTTTCCCCACTCCCTCAACCCACTCCCCCTGCCTACCATTACCACATCCCACCCAACCCCCCTCGCATGTAATTTGAGGAACCTCAAGCAATGTCACCCTTTCACACAGCATATCGCCCACCTGCTGCCCTGCCATCTCAAGCCCAGGCTCCCCCCCCCACTCATATGGCTAGCACTCGACCTTCGAACCCTACCCATCCCAATGGTAACACATAACCCTCCACCCGCTTTAACCATTGTAAACTGAAATGACCTAAATATGCCCTCCTACAATATATGCTCCTTCTTCTGCTCCTCTCTGTTAATGTCCACCTCAACCCTGGTCCTGCCCCTTGTCATACCCCCTATAGTGTCAAGCAAAATGGGCTCCTAATAGCCTCATTTAATATCTGCAGCTTGCAAAAGAAATTCTCCTCCCACCAAGGCTGGCTTGTACAGCACCCCCCCTGATATTTTGGTACTAACAGAAAGCTGTCTTGCCAGGGGCAACCCTGGTTCAGCAGTGGCCATAGATGGGTACTCAATATTCCATGCTGATAGACTCATAAAAAGGGGTAGCGGCTGCGCACTTTACATAAAAAACACAAAACAAGCCACCCAAGTAATCCTATCCTCCCCGGACCATGAAGCACAAATTGTCACTGTCAAATTACTCCTTGGAAACCCAGGGAAAACCCTCTACCTCTCAGTGGCCTATATGCCACCCTGAAACCAAAAGCTTGCATTCAAAGCCATCTTAAACTACATCTTGCAACTCCCCTTCAAAAACAAAGCCATCCTCATTGTTGACTGAAACATCGACAGACTATCACACTCCTCCTCTCATTTCAATGACTCTGCCTTAGCCTTCGACCTCACCCAAGTTGTTTGATCCCTTACCAGACTGAATGATGAGACAGGCAACCCTACTTGACCCTCATTTTCACCAGTAGACCTAAAAATATCTCACAAGTCAAGGTGCCTACTGACATTCTTAGTGACCACTTACCAGTTGCCTGCTGGTGATCAAACAAGAACCCCTGCCTGTCCCCTGTTCCCTCTTACCAGCGCCGGCTAAAAAAAGTCTCTATCTCCCTGTTCAAGTCCCACCTCCAGATGTGTGATTGGACCCCAACTACCAAGTGCACTGACACTGCACTTTCCCACTTCATCATCACATTCAATACAGTCTGCATCATTTACACCCCCCTTTCTAAACGTTACGCCCAAACCTGGGACACCCCCTGGATCTCTCAGGCCCTTCTAGACATGATGCGGCAATGTGACAATCTCTGGCACAGAGCCATCAAAACCCAGCTACCGAGCGTTAGGCAGCTCTACAGAGAGGCTAGAAACAAGTGCACCTGGGCCATTTGCCAGGCTAAGGAGGCCCACTATAAAGAAGCCCTTACCTCCTCATGGGGCTCTGGTCATGATTTCAGGAAAAACATCAAAGAACTCAGCGGGAAGACTATATCCCCACCCCTGCTCAACTATCAGCTGGTGGGGCTAGTATCCAAGACCCACGGGCCATAGCGAATATCCTAAGCCACACATTCTCTGACCTCAGTGAAGTTCTATCCCCCAATTTTTTTGAATCCCCCAATACACCCCTCCTCCAACAAATATACACCCTTTTCATCTTCGTACCATGTCACCTAGTCAAGCCAGGAAATACTTATCCAAAGTCCTGGGCAAGTCCTGTCACAGTAATGACTCCATGGATTTAAAGCTCCTGCAACTCACTCTTGATGAAGTTCTTCCTTCATTAACCAAAATCCTTAACAAATCTCTCTGCCACAGCCAATTTCTGTCACCTTGCAAACTGGCTGTTATAACCCCCATCCTGAAAAGTGGTGATAGTACCTCCCCAATACTAGAGATCCATCTCCATACTGCTCTGACTCTCAGAGGTGTTAGAGAAAATCATAGCTGATCAACTCATGGACTATCTATCTGAGTGCAATCTCCATTGTCCTTAGTAGCATGGCTTTAGGAGGGGCCATAGGACCACAACTCCCCTCCTAGAGTACACCTCATACATAAACCAGGCCCTTGACCATGGGCATGTGGTTGGCTCCATCTATATTGACATCACAAAGGCATTCAAAATGGTCAGTCATGCCTTGCTCCTACACTACGTACCTGCCATGGGCCTCTCCCAAGAGACAATATCCTGGCTCACAGATTACCTCACTGGTAGGACCCAACATGTCAAAATTTGTTCCACTCTGTCTGACTGCCATCCTGTTCTCTCTGGCATCCTACAAGGCTCCTAATCGGCTCCCTTTTCTGCAGCCTTCTTCTTAACTCACTACCCAATGCCTGCACTGGTAAAATTCTTTTATATGCAGATGACGCTGTCATTTATAGTAGTCACCAACACCCCCTCACCCTCCAGCACACACTCCAGAACAACTTCTTGGATGCTGAATCCTGGTTTGTGGACCATAGGCTTATACTTAACCACAAAAAAACCAAAAACAATGATCTTCACCCACTGCCAGAGTCCTCACTCTGGTACACCCCTTACCATTTTCAATTCATTGGGTGAACCGCTAGAGCAAGTTACCACATTTAAATACCTGGGCACAAGCCTAGACACATCCCTCTCCTTCCACACACATATTCAGCTCCTATCCACCTCTCTCAGCATCTGGCTAGGTCTTCTCTACCACCTCAAACACTGCCTCCCCCTGGAAGCCATCCGCTTGGCAGTATCCTCCTCAGTACTCTCCCTAATGGACTACGGCATTGTGATATATGGCTCTGCAGACCTGACCACTCTAAGCCACATCAAAATCACCTTAAACAAAATGTGCCATCTGATCACAAGCTGTGATAGATACACTCATACTTGTGACTTATGTAGGCTTAACCAGTGGCTAAACTTTGACGGGAGACTTAAATATCACACCTGTCTCCTAGCCAAGAAAATCCTACTCAGCCTTGCCCCCCTAGGGCTCACCAACTTATCCAACTGACCCCCACAAAAAGGCCCACCAGAAGTATGGCTAAATCCTTCATCGCTGTCCCCTGCTGTAGGACCTCCCTGGGCCAAAGGGCTTTTCTTTATCGAACCCCTAAATGGCTCAATGAGCTTCCCACCTCCATATTACTTGAACCCAAGCTATGCCCCCTTCAAAATAATCCTGAAAATTCAGCTCCTTAAGTTCACATCCTGTGACTGTACCTAGTCGCCCCTACCTCGACCCCCTACCCCACTTGCTACCTCCAAACTGAAACCCTCTGTGGTTCCTCCTGGTCCTCCAGTGTATTTTCTCACACTGTACTTAATGCTGGGTGAGGCTACCTGACAAAAAAAAAATGTGTTCCATTGCTCCTTAACCCTGTGACGCTGGGCATGTGTTGCCCTATATGGTGTGTTTCTTTTTAGTTGACTAACTGCTATTGTACCCAGGTTTTCTTCTGTATCTACCTATGTTAACCTCTGTATCTCTGACATGGAACCTTTGCAAAGGAGTCTTTGACTCAAAGATGTATTTCCGATTATTGTAATAAATAAATAAAGGAACTACAACTTACGCTTAATCAGTATGCTAGTCTTTTATGATGCATCCTTTATTCTTATTTGGAACCTAGTTAAGTAAATATTAACAGAAATGTTTGACTTGCCTGAATACAATCCACAATTTAAAATAAAAGTACATTGAATTTACCCTCAAAAATCTTTTGTGACTTTTGACAGAACTACAGACTACTACCTTTTCTACCTCCACTTCTAGCAGTCAGAACAAAATAAATGCAGAATCAGGAACTGCTATCATCATTACATTGTATGTAAAACCAACCATGATTTGGTATTTAACGTGGATAGACAGCATCAAAATTTGCAATACAGAAGTTATAGATATTCTGCCTACTCTGACTTTGACCTGCAGTGCAGAGAAAGTGCTTTTTAACAATGTGTGATGAAGTGATTAATCTCAGGACTACCTTCTCCCTGCAAAGCCCATGCACAGTGAAAATGATGCACTGAGAGAAATTTCATATCTTATTTTGACCAAGATCAGTTTTCTCCATGCAAGACCCAGGTGAGATGACAAACTCCCATCAGCCACTTCTTCAGTTTTGAATAACTATTTTCCCTTACTGAGATATCCTAGGAAATTGGAAGCTGAATATCCCCTTTACAAGCCTTAGTAAATGATGTGAGATTTGCCAGTGAGACTTGACCAATGGACACTTTGAACAGTACTCTTATAATTAAGCACGCACTTAAGCTAGCTAATAAATATTCACTTATTTTAATTGTTTAACTTGGGAGTGATTCCCCTCTTCTATTATTTATTTGGACTATCTGTAACAACTGAGTGCTTAATTGTGTAATTTTCTTTCTGTACAATGTTGTACTGAAACTCTACATTAATGAAAAATGCAAAAAAGTGAAAAAAAAACCAGTGGCCACACACAGGACTTTATTCTCTCAGAAAGCAGGAAGATTGAAGATTTCTTAGGGGATCCAGTCATTTGTTCAGGCCACTGCACCATATCACACAGTTTCAGGTCCCTTATGAAGCCACCTGTGACTGTTGAGGTTGTCCAATACTGTACTAAATGGGGCATGGATTCTGAGAATTGTCTAAGTTTTTTCTACACCTTACAACTGAGAGAAGCCTCTACCAGGGGGTGAACTGTTGTGGTCTAAATATATAATAGAGCTTTGATTGCTGCACTGGACACCATGGTACCATTTTGTTTCCACCTAATGACCTCTGGCTGAAGCAGCCATTGTTTCTTTGGAGATCTTTGTAGCAGAAGTCTTAGGAAAGTAGAGCGCAGGTGGTGGGTAGAGATGGGTGAAGTTAACAAATTTCATTCAGCAAAAAATTTTGCGAAATTAGCACATTTCATGAAACTTTTTGCAGACATGAAATGTAAAATTCTGAGCAAAAACAGCTGAATTCCGTGCACTCAAAATGTGAAATTCTGCCTGATAATGGTGGAATTTCACCCACAAAATATGAAATTCTGCCCAGATCCTGGTGGTTTAGTAGCCCATCCCATCCCCCCAACCCTGCAAGTAGTGTCCCCACCCTGCTCCCCCCATCCAAAAACTGAGGGCACCGGCCTAGCCCTCCACTCTCCTTCATGAATGACAGCCCACTTCATATGAATGAATGAGCATGTGCTGTGCTGTGCATGTGATCATTAGTTCATATAAAAAGTAAATAAAATATTGTCCCTGGTGGCTAGCAGTCCTTCCCCCTCACCCATCACCTGTCCAGTAGATGCTTTTTTTATATATTATTTCCTGGTGGCCTAGTGGCCCACCCCACAACCCAACTCAGCAAGTACTGTCCCATCCCCCTCCCCTCACCCATCCCGATTTCCAAAAGAGAGACAGCCACCATCTCAGCCCACTGCTCTCCTAGTGGCCCACCCCACCTCCCAACACAGCAAGTAGTATCCCACCCTGCTCCCCCCACCCAATCCCATTCCCAAAACAGAGGGCTACCGGCTCAGCCTTCCACTCTCCTCCACAGCTGGCAGCCCACTAGATATGAATGAAGGAGCATGTGCTGTGCATGTGCTTATTCATTCATATAAAAAAATAATGAAATTAACCTTGGTGGCTAGCGGACCCTCTCCCTGACCCCATGACCTGTCTACCCATTTTGGTTTTTTTTTAAATATTATTCTCTGGTGGTCTAGTGGCCCACCCCACCCCAAACACAGCAAGTAGTGTCCCACCCCGTTCCCCCAACCCCATCCCATTCCTGAAACAGAGGGCTAGCGGCTCAGCCCTCCACAGCCAACAACCCTCTGACATACTAATGAATGAGCACGTTCCATGCTGTGCAGTGCATACACTCATTCATTAATATGTCAGTGGGCTGCTAGCCTTGAAGGAGAGCAAAGGGCTAAGCTGGTGGACCTCTGTTTCAGGATGAGGTGGGGGTGGGGTGGGACACTACTTGCTGGGTTGGGTGGTGGGGTGGGCCACTAGACCACGAGGGAATAATATTTAAAAAAAATGGGTGAATGGGTCATGGGGTTGGTGGGAGGGACTGCTAGCTATCAGGGTTAATTTAGTCATTTTTTTATATGAATGAATGAGCACGTGCACAGCACAGCATGTGCTCATTCATTCATATCTAGTGGGCTGCCAGTTGTGAAGGAAAGTGGAGGGCTGAGCCGGTGGTCCCCTTTCTTTTGGGATGGGGAGGGGGAGCGGGTGGGACAGTACTTGCTAGGTTGGGGGTGTGGGGTCGGCCACTAGACAACCAGGGAATAATATATAAAAAAAGCACCAACTGGTGAAAGGTGGGTGGGGGGAGTGCTAGCCACCAGGGATAAAATGTTATTTATTTTTTATATGAATGAATAAGCACATGCACAGCACAGCATGCACTCATTCATTCATATCTAGTGGGCTGCCAGCTGTGGAGGAGAGTGGAGGGATGTGTCACTGGCCCGCTCTGTTTTGGGATGGGGAGGGAGCAAAGTGGGAGACTAGCTGCTGGGGTGGGGGTGAGGGGCCACTAGATCACCAGGTAACATGTACAAAATCATACTGTGGAAGGGGATCTATCAGAGATGGGGAGAGAGGGGAGTTCACTAGACCTCCAGGGAATATTTAAAAAATACATACTGGTAAAAGGGAATCAATCAGGAATAGGGACAGGCAGGATTTCCCGTGGAACTGCGCATTTCACTTCCGTGAAATATTTCATGGAATGCTAGAATTTTGCGAAATATTTCTTGCAGCAAAATTACTGATTTTGTGGGAATTTCACCCACAAAAGTTTTCTTCGGCCCATCTCTAGTGGTGGGGTTCATGGATGCATCCCTACAGACTCAAACTGGAGGAGCATAATAAAGATTACTAGGAGGAAATTTAGTCAGAGAAGAAGAAAGAACTGTCTGCCTGCACATTTCCACACAGTGGACAGTCTTTTACATCCTGACTGCCTGCTGTTGAGGGAGTCTGTCTCCTTGAAGAGGTGTGAATGATTTAATGACTTCTTCAAGGCCAAGATGGTCAGCATTTGTCTCTCCTGTCTGGCAGTGATCTTATATCTCTCAAACACTTCTTCTACTCTCAAGAGTGCTTTACAGTATGAACATTTCTTTTTTCAGAGGACCTTAACATGTCACCAATAGCAGCAAGCCCGCTAGACCTCGTTCCATATCACTGTCTCTCTCATTTCTCAGGTGGTTTCTTACTGAACATATTTTTTATCCTGGCAGCCTACCAGACTGGGAAACCTGTAGGCTGAGCTCAGCTCTTATTAACATTCATGCCCCAATTCCCTGCTTCAACCTCGGCCAGCTAATTTATGTGTATAATCTGGACTCCTATGATAGGGGAGATGCTGTATATTTTAATCGCTGCCTGGCCAGGGAACTAAACTATAGCATCTGACTTTCTACTGTCTCTAAACCAGGTGTTGGCTACTCAGTGAAGTCATCTGAATGAATCTCTTTCAGATTTCAGATTCAGATTTCAGATTCATTTTTGTTTGTAAACATATACAATTACACAGAATTTGTCATGTTTCATACATGAGAAATAAGTCTAATGCATAATTATAAATACACCACACTTCAAAAGTTTCATGATAAATACAATACTTTCAAATAATTCATGCGTGTATAAATTAAAAAAACTAATAAGATTCAAATGGCTTTTAAAAAGTTTACTACCCCAAAGATTACATTTGTTTTGTTTAATCTTAATAACTATGGGCAGGATTCACTAACATGTGAGAAGGTCCTGCAGCTGCAGGAAAACCTCAGTGCTAGCGTGATTCCACTTGTGAAGCCGCAGGTCGCCCACAGCTGCGGGTATTCACTAAGGTGGAGCCAGAGTACGACCGGCTCCATGGAATACGGCAGCTTGCGGGTGCTGTTGCCATGGATAGTACTGCAGCTGCGGGAGGCTGCTACAGGCATTGGGACCTGCCATAGTACCCTCCGCAACTGCTGGGGCTGAGGATCGGCTGCTCTGCAGCTGCGGCAATTTCGTCACGCAACTGAGGTTGTGGAGTGGGACTTAGTCCCATTTCGCTTAGTGAATCCTGCCCTATGTCTTGAGATCTAAGCCCAGGTTTAAATCTTTCCTTGGAAGTAAAGACATAATCCATCTCTTTCTTTCTTCAGTATAGAGTTTGCACTCCATAATGGGCATGTAAGATACTGGGTGTTTTTACGGTACTTCACTTACAAACAAGATTTTTTTTACCAATCCCCTTAGTTTTATGAAAATAAGGGATTCCAAGGCTGTTTAAATGCAACTTGCATACAGCATTTCTATGGAGTCTATTTTCGCAGAATAATAGGTAGTCTTTCATTCCTCCTTTTTGTTTAATACTTAAATAAATACCAAACATATCTATACCATGAATGTTTTCAAAATCTCTCTGGGTATCTTATCTTGTAGTCTTATTGTGGCCTCATCTATAAACTGGTCCATATTGGTAGTTGCTTTTGTGACCATAGATTTTCTAGGCCTGATTTCTTCATATCATTTAAAATCACAAACCAGTTTTTTTCTTATGTCTACTACATTGTAGTTTATATATATGATCCAGCCAACACACTTTGGAAGCCTATCATTTGTTATATTCCTTATTGTTCCCCAAAGCTTAATTGCTCTAACTTGAATCCTTGTTGACAATGACAGTAAATCACCAGTTTCCAATCTCATGAAGGCTGTCAGACAATCTCTCAGGAGGTTTAATGTATTTCTAATAAATGAGTTTTGAATAGCCTCTATATTCAGATTGTTTGAATATAATCCCCATAGTTCACTGCTATATAATGTTTGGCTAATTATTTTAACTTCATGTGTAGTTTCTATGGCAACAAATGAGTTGTTTGCAAATGTGTTAGCAAAGTATCTAATAGCACCCACTGTATTGTATGACTTGTTTTTTAGCTCAGTTATAAGGGGTCTCCAAGACATATTTTTATTAAAAGTTACACCAAGATATTTTCACTCTTTAACCACTTCAAATTCCTTACAATTTTCCATCCATGATTTATTAGTAGCTAATTTGTTACCAGAAATCATAATTTTAGTTTTATCCACATTTATATTTAAATCCAAATTTCCTAATGATTTCATAATGCTAGTTAGGCCTCTTCTCAGGCCCAAAGGTGTCTGAGAGATTAGTATAGCATTGTCTGCATGTAAAAGAAGTTGAATTATTATGTTTATCAAAGGAGCAAAAGTATCAGTTATGTTAATGTTGTTAATCATGGATTCAATGTATATGTTAAATAGGAGTGGTGCTAATAAGCAACCCTGTTTTACACCTCTAGGCACATTTATTTCCTTCGATAAGGCCCATCCCTTGTAAATCTTATCTGAGCTGTTGTGTTATAATGTAACGACTTCAATATTGCCAATAACTGTTAATGAATATGTAGGTTTTCCAGGATTTCCTATAACATAGCCCTATTTACAGAGTCAGAAGGTGTTTTAATGTCTACAAAACAGCCATAAAGATTACCACTCCTTCCAATAACATAGTTATCAATAAGATAATTCAGTGTAAAGATTAGGTCAAGAGTTCTATTTAGCTTTTTGAATCCGCATTGAAACTTTGACACCAAACCGTTATCTTCCACCCAGATTGTAAGTCTATCCAGTATCAGTCTTGTGTAAATTTTTTGAATAACTGGTAGGAGAGTAATAGGCCTATAGCACTTTGGTTCTTGTTTCTGAGCTTTCTTGAAGAGGGGAACAATTGCTCCCTTGTTCCAGTTGGTAGGTAGAACTAAATTATTGATAATTAATGAAACGATTGGAGTTAGTTAACATGCCCAGAATTCAACATTGTGTAAAAAACTTCTGCAAGGAGCTCATCTACTCCCGCAGCTTTATTCTTCTTTCTGTGCCATTATTCTGGCTCTAACCTCAGTAATGGAAAAGGTAAATAACTGTATATTTTTTGTCACCGTGAGAAGATTAGATAGATTACTCCTAATATTTTGGTTATTAGAGTCCTAAATAGTACTGAAATGTGCTGTCCAGTCATCTTCGGTGATCATACCAAACATATTGTAGCGTAAATTTTTTTCATCACATCCAAAATCTACTAGAGACCAGAATGTTTGTATATCTTTTTTTTCCAAATAGACTCCTGAAGCAGTTCCCACAATGTCTGCTTATATTACTTTTTTTGTATTGGATTAAATTTCTATATTCAGATTTAAGATTTCTTGAAGCAATTAGCACTGAGGGAATAGTTAATCTTGCTCTCAATTTCCCTAACTTCTGAATTTCTGATCTTAATAATTCACATTCTCTCTCAAACCATGATTTATTAGTTCCAACCTTTACTTTTGGTTTATATTTAATTTCCTTACATATTAGAGACTCAGATTCCTTCATGTAGTTATCAAAGTCATCTAAAATGCTACATACTTCATATGGACAGTGGTTATTTAGTTTAAGTACTAAATTATCTGTTTTGGTGTTACTAATTATTTTATCAATTGTTATTTTACTATATTCATTCCACTTTATTTTCTTCTAATATTTAATACACATATTGTGGTTGACATCTTGTTCTTGTGTCCTATTCTTTGTCTGACATTTAAAATATGACAATTACACAGCAAATTGGAAAGTGATCATTATCCTAGATTTTGTAAATTTTAAAGTGTTTAATACTGGTATACTCAAAGGCATCAATTATACATAAATCTAATACACTACCCCCTTTTATGGTAGGGAACATGAATTCACCTGCCCGATCTCCCTTAGTACATCTGTTCAGTATTCTTAGCCCAAACTTATCGAAAAACGACAATAGAACTTTGCCTTTCATATTCATCAGTGTATCTTTGGATTGTCTACTCTAATTGGAATATTTAAAGTGTCATCAATACACCAGTCCAAAGTTGGTTCTTCTATATTACTTTCTATATGAGTGTTAAAATCTCCAGCAACAAAAATACAGATACCTGGGAATCTAATCCTACTGGATTCAACATCATTGCCTATTCTTCTCAAAATTTCAGAAAACTCATTTTGTCTAACAGCAGAGGTATATAGATATTAAATAATGCCAAGCATCTATTGTTACCAGATATTACTATATACATATAAAACTTGTTATATATACCTGACTCCATATCTTTAAAATCCAGAGCTGTATCTATGAAAATGGCTAACCTACATTTATACCTACCAAATGTTTTATTCTTGTAGGCTGGTGTTATCCAAGCCTTATAACCATCCATTCAGCGGTCCTCTAATTTACCCATCCATGTTTCCTGTAATAACAGTATAAAGAAACTTGACATCCACTTCAAACATTTCTTATCTTCTATTTTTGCCCTAAGTCCAGCTATATTCAAATTAAGTAACTTTATTATATTTTCATGGTTATTACAATGTCTTAGTCAGTTAGTGTCATCAAGAATATCTATAGTGCTCTTTGTGGTGTTTTTCATAGAATTTTCATTCTCTGAACAGTCTATAGATGGCACCAAAAGCTGACAGAAAGATTCATCTACTTCCAGAATCTCACTGTTATTAATTATGGATTCTAACTGCTTTCTACCTCTTTTATAGATAGATTCAGCTTCATCCCCTTTCAGTACATGTTCAGTTTCTACAGGTTTAAAGTATGTAGAGATATGTAGTTGTTTAATACAGTGCAATTTAGTTTTTAATTTTGTTGCATCTTCAGCCACCTTTTCCTGTTCTGGTGTACTTGAGTCTATTGTATTCATTGGTCTTATTGTATCATAATGTGATTACAATATTTGAGAATCTGTTTTTATTTGTAAGAATGCATTTTCCTTAATCTGAATTTTTTAGTAGATGCATATCCAGCCTTTGTATGGGTGTGCCTTATATCTATAGGAGGATTTAATGTCCTGCCACCCTATTTTATTTTCCATGACTCCTTTTATTAAATTATAAGAAGCTAGCTTTAATATGCATGGGTTTTCATTTTTTGTTTTTGTTATGACATTGGTAAAACTTGTTGGTAACTAACACATCTCCCTCATCTATTAATCATTCCTTTTCTTTCTCTGTAGTTTCCCTTTTTCCCTTCCAAATTGTTCCCTTTTGTTTTTGTGCATTGTTGAATTTAACCTTTCTATTACTTTTTCCTTTATCAATATTTTTAGTGTCTGATGTTTTATTTTTTGATTTCTCCAGTTTTGTTTTATTTTTTACTAGTTCTTTATGAGATTTTTTTCCCCAACAATAGTTGAATAAGCTTTTTTAAATTTCTTTTTCCTGGGTTGTTTTAATTTATTCTTTTGTTGATAGAGCAGCTAATCAAGGAACTCAATCTCTTGAATCTCTTTGCTAGATATCTCTTCAGTTACTGTCCTAATTGATTGGATACCTTTATTTTCTTTCCCTTGATCTCTTTTCTTTGTTTCTGTTGGTTGAGTAAATGGCACCTTCTTTTTCTTCCTTCTTCCTTAACGGAACTATAAAATCCCCCCTCAATGGAGGCTTCTTCACAAATATCCACTTTTTTTACATAAACTCAATAAAAGCTTTGAAAAGTGCAACCAGTTCCAGAAGTTGGGTGTTTCCAAAACGTATCTCTCTTTTTAACTCATCAGTTTTGTTTGAGAGTGTAATCATTTCTGCTGCTTCATCCTTATGTAGTACACTTTGTTTACACAGTTTTTTTGACTGGATCCCTGATTCTCTCTGATCATCAGCCCCAAGATGGGGTGTTTTATCAATAAGTTTGGAAGGAGGATAGAAACTACAATTATTTATATATGGAGTGAGAAATGAGTCAAATTCCTTTAAATAAGATTTGTTATTACTATTTTTCTCTGAGGTAGTCTTAATATGGGCTTTCTAATATTGAGCCCAGCTTCTGACAATCGTGTAACATTATTCACTATATTACATGAATTTCTACTTGGAGCTACAGCATTAGAAACAATGATCTCATTAAGGTCATTAGCAGTTACACAGTCAGAACCCCTTACATTCCTTAGATTTGGATTTTTACTTACACCCTCCATCTCTCCTATATGTGCATCACAGTTCTTTTTGGAAGGTTTAATCACAAGGTGTGGTACTTCTAGATCAGATCTATGTAGTTCTGGCCCAGTTATGTCAATTAAATTACTTGATTGTACCTTATTCTGATGTAAAAAGCAATTTTCCTCTAGATTTCTGATTAATTTTAATAGGGGGGGAGAGGTCAGAGGTACATCACCATTACTACTTTTTTCCATTGGTGAGGATGTTAATTTAGGATGAAATTGTTTAATCACTTTTTATTACCTCTTAGTTCAATGTGACCTTAGACTGATTGTAGGAACTGTGTTATTTTTGAAGTATCTAGTTGATCATTACCTTTATCTATTTTATCTTGCTTTTTATTAGCTTTGAGACTATACAGTATGTCCTTGCTTTTCGGGGGACATTAGTAAACATTTTAATTATGTTTAACAAGTATTTATCACAGATCTGTGATTAGACCAACAAACTTATTTGGTTAATGGAGCCAGTTACAGAGCAAGCCAGAAATAGGAATTAGATTCTAATTTATCTAGATAAGCAATGACAGATAGTGTTTATAAATATGCAGTAAATAAGTGATAAATAGGCAAAAAATATAACAGCAGATAATTTAGCCAAAACATGTACTATAAACACAATCAATAAAATCTTAGTTGCACCATACAGAGCAAAAGTCTGTTTATCCAAATTACCCTTTAAAAATTACTTAGCCTGTGATAGGTATGAAACAAGTTTTTTTTTCTACTTGGGGTAATTAGTCAATTTAATATTCAGCCAGTTGTCTTCCAATACCAAAGAACTGGCTTTCTTCTTTGTTAACAACATAAATGTTAGAGTCTTTGGTGTAAAAAGACTTGATTGTCAAAAGGGTGTCAAAATCCCTCTTCCCTTACAGCAGTTGTAGAACAATCTTTCCTTTACCTTCTGCCTCGATTTCCACGGTTTCAGATCCCCACTTGTCCTCATAGTACCGATTTGGGATTTCAGGTTTTGAAGGTTCACTAGTGGAGAGAGGAGGGGGAGAGTACTTAGGTATGGAATTAATTAACTGAGTCTTAATGCAGTAACCTGGGGCTATACCCTAAGTTTCTTTAACTGTTTCTAATTACTATAACTATAACTGTGATAACAATGATGACTATTAAAACTGCTGTAACTATACAGTTTTAATTCACAGTTTTATATAATGTAGTTCAGAGCAAATTTCCCTTGCAAACAATATACTTCTTAAAAATGAATTTCCCCAATATAAAAGAAAATGACAGTGAAATAATAAATTACTATATATCAATATACCAGTATACCAAAAATTCAGAGTGCTTATAAAAGTGTTTATACACATAAAATAAAATGTGTCTGAATAATCCTTTCCACAACAAAAAGTTATTTAAGTATAAAGGACTTAGTTTTCTGATAGTCCAACTAAAAACTACAATGCATAAAATGCATGAAAATTCCTTTACATACTGAATGCAGATCCAGCATTCAGATCTCCACCATACAAAAAAGGCCAAGGATTTGTCTCTTTCTATGTCTGTTAGTAAGCACTTCCAGGCCAAGTGGGATAATAGCTACTAGCATCACAAAAATTGCAGCATTAACCATCCTTTGAAAAAGTAAAAAATGCCACAGGTAAGACACTAAAAGCAGATAAAAATCACATAGCAAAACAAGTTTAACTGTTATTAGGAGGAGAGAATCTATACCAGTTTGTTTTTCCTCTCTTGGCACCTTGGAGTCAGAGGCACAAAGAGAGAGCAGCAATGGTGACTGCAAGGCAGAAGACACTAGTGGTGATGCATGCACCTTATAAGGCTGTGCCCTGTTTGACCCTCTCTAGCACACATGACCCAAGATGCACACGAATTAAAAAAAAACAAACTTTTAAGCAAAGATTAAAAATGTAGGGTATTAAAATTTATCCTAGGTCTTAGACCCAAATAGGTTTCTTGCTTTGCTTAAATTATAATAACAGTGGAAAAGAAAAAATAACAACTTGATACACATAGTACATGGAAGTACCGATCAGAAACAGATGAAGAGGAGAGGGAAAATACAGTTCTTTTTTTATATATATATATTTTGTAGTGTGCGTGGGAGGGGAATGAGTGGCTTATGATAATGAGTCCTGTTAAAATACAAGACAACCAAAATTAGTTCAAAAGTGAACACTCAGCTTTTCCTAATAGAGTTTTCTGTAACTTCAGCTTCAACTTTGGCTTTGGTTGTTTTGCTTTGCTTAGCTTTATTATTTCATTTTGCCATAGCTCTAACTTTTGACTTCAAGCACCACTCACAGTTTAGAGTTAACAGCTTTGCAGCTTAGCAGTTTAACAGCTTACATGCATAATCAGTTAAATTCACACAGTACCACTCTAAAACTCTGACTTGTTCCTTAGCCCTTGTTCCTTGTTCCTTTTAGCAAATGGAACAGCAGGATATTGGAGCAAACTCAAACTGCACTCAAGTCCAAACAGGTGAAGAACACTGCTATAAATGCAAGCCTTTGAAAAGGGCCTTCCTCGTTCAGGCAATCCTACCAACCCCATTGAGACTGGCCTTCCTCCTGCAGCAGAAGAAAAAAGCAGGAGCAACAATACCACAGAGGTGCTCAACTTAAGAAAGTCTGGTAAGACCATATTTAAGGCAACTTTGGCTTACCTTTTCTAAATTAAAAACTCACCTAGTGGTCCTGCTTCTGGCAGCTAATCCACAACAACCAGAGTGCAAGACTCTCACACATCCATTCTCACTCTCTGACTTCTGGGTGTTAGTCAAAACACATACTGGCACACCCTGGCATTGTACATTTTGAGGGGGAACTTCCAACAGGTCCCTCACCATCCCTCCAGTGTCATCTTCCTTGTTGATGTTACTGTCTTGGGGTCCATACCCTATGTGAGAATTGTGCTATACCCTAGACACAGGGCCTATTGTGCCACCTCTTGAACTTGGTAATTCCCTCCAGGCAGTCATAGCTGGAGTCACTGGCAGACTCAAATCTATCAGGGCTCTTTGATGATGCTTGTCATCCTCTCTCCAGATATTCACTTACTCTCTCAGTCTTTTCACTGACTGGCCTATTTACATCTCCCTGGGTTTTAACAACCCTGGCTGGTCCTAGCAACCCATGTTCTGTTGGGCCTGTTGTTTACAATGTTATTGAAGTTGAAAACATAACAAAAGGCCTGATGGTGTAGAGGGTTGAGGCATGGGTGCCTTACCTGGACCCACGCCGGTGACCCGGGTTTGGGAACGGACTCAGGATGTCAGGGGCTGGCTGGGGTGGGAGAGGATTGAGCATCCATGGGACTGCTCTCCTCTCTCTCAGGGGCAGGCTAGGGAAGGTCTTGGCCAGCAGTGGCCTCTGGTGGAGACCAGGAGTACTGCACGATGGCAAAAGGAGGGACATCAACTAGAAAACATGAAAATGCTCCACATCAAGCTGTATGATGGCTGCCTGGCTCTCTGAGCCCATCAATGCCTATGAAGTCTTCCACCTCAGCATCACCCTCCGGGCCAAGATGTCACACTGGTCTATGGCCCCTCTGGCTGGTGCCTTTCCTCTAGGAGGAGGGGGACCCATCCGGCAAAGGGATATGCTGGGTTACCTGGGGGGATTGGCTGTCATGTGAGGGCAAAGGACTCTGGGGACAGGATGAGTTGGAAGTAGCGTTGGCTCACCTGAAGCAGAGGCTGGCATGGATGCACATCATGGGTGAAAAAGAGATAATACAAAAAAAAAAATAACAAAAGACATCCTGTAATTAATAACCCTTCATGAAACAATATTTGTTTGTACAAAACTTTAATCCTAATACAAATGAATACATGGTTAGCTTTTTTAACAGCTTCCTCATATACATCCTGCTTTAGATCATATAGTTCTCATGTGCCTTTATTTCTCTGTTACCCTAAGTAGGCATCAGTTCAGGTAATACATAGTTTCATATTTTCTCATCCCCAGGTTCATATCTGGCCATTTTCAACACTGCATTTCATGCCAAATTTTTCAGCTTAACCAGTTACCCTGTTTTAATATCTTTGTAGACCATTAACCTCTTTCTGAGTCTCCACTGTACCACCAAGTTTGGTATTGACAACAGGTTTGGTTATCCATTTTTCTATTTCATCACTAGGGTCTTTGATATAAAGGTTGAACAATATTGGAACCAACATAGAACCCTGTAGTGCCCCACTTATTAGAGCTCTTCACTTAAGACAAACCCATTTACAGTATCTTAACCCTCTGTTCCCTTTTATGGATATGGTGAAAGTAGGGGTGCAGTAGAAAAGTGGACAGCATTTAAAAAGATGATGACAAAAGTTGCAAATAACTCCACTTCAAAGGTATCCAAGGATAAAAGGGCTAAGAGGCCAATGTGGTTCACAGCTGACATAAAGGCAGCAGTAAGAACCACAAGGAGAACATTTTCCATGTATAAGGGTTGTCAAAGGGAAGAAGACAGGGTGAAGTATCTGGACTCAAGAAGAGAAACTACCAGGAAAGTGAGAAAGGCCAAGGCAGAGATGGAGTTCTGGTTGGCAGTGATGTTAAGAAAAGGGATAAGGCATTCTTCTGGTACATCTTGGAGACGTACAAGGTCAAAGGGGGTTACAATGAGACTTAATAGCAATGGGGGGCAGAAGAAGAGAAATACAAACATACTGAACAATTATTTTAGATCATATTTACTAAGAAGAAGCATGAGTCACTGCACATATTGTGGGACTAGGAATGGCGGGAGCATAGATGCTGGGGAAAAGGTCCAGACAATGGAGGCAAGGGTGTTGGAAAACCCAGTAGGGTTGAAAGTAGATAAATCTATTGGACCTAATGGATTACACCAGAAGATAGTACATGAGATAGCAAGGATTATAGCATGACCCATAGAAATTTTCAATAGCTTGCTAGACATGGGGATGGTCCCTAGGATCTTGAGGACAGCAGATGTGGTTCTGCTGCACAACAGTGGGAAGAAGGATGATCCAGAGAACTATAAGCCATTCAGCTTGACATGTTGTATCTACAGTGAAGATGATTATGCAGTCTCTAGTAAGGAAGGACCTCGTGGATTTCTTAGTAGGGAATGGGCTGCAGGACACCTGCCAGCATGGGTTCATGAAGGGAAAGTCTTGCCAGACAAATCTGATTGGGTTCTTTAGCTGGGTTGCAACAGCAGTAGACAAGAGGCAAGCAACAGATATAGTATACCTTGACTTCAGCAAGACCATTTTAGGGTCCTTGGGGTACAGGAAAAGATGGTGAATTGTGTAAAGAGCTGGTTGGGAGTAGATTACAGAAGGTGGTAATCAATGAGGAGTTTTCAAAGGTGAGGGAAGTGACCAGCAGGGTACCTCAGGGGTCAGTACTAGGACCGGTGCTCTTCAATATTTTCAACTATAACATAGGTGACGGTATCAAGGGTAAGAGCTGCCTCTTTGCAGATGACACAAAGAGCTGCACAGTTGTAGACACACAGGAAAGGAGACGAGAAGTAAAGGAGGATCCGGGTAGGGTGAAGTGATGGTCCAAGATTTGGCAACTGAATTTTAATGCTGAAAAATATAAAGTAATGCACACTGGGTAAAAAAAAGTGTGCAATACAAAATGAGAGGGGTGGAACTGAATAACATTCTGGAAGATAAGGATTTAGAGGTGATGATATCAGAGACCATAACAATGTCTGTGAACTGCAACAGGACAGTAAGCAAAGCAAACAGAATACTAGGATGCATAGGAAGATGGATAAGAAGTAGAAGGTGGGAGGTTATCCTCCCTATACAAACCACTTGTGTGTAGCACTGCTATCTAAAACTGGTACTGGAGCCCACACCTGAGGAAAGACTGTAAAAGGTGGAGGAAGTACAGCACAGGACAACCAAGATGGGGCATGGTCTTGGGGATTTTATACATGGAGAAAGGCTGCTGAACTTAAACATATGCACCCTGGAGAAAAGGAGGGAAAGTGGTGACATGACTGAGACATACACGTACCTTCATGGGATAACTAGAGTAGACACCACGGAACTATTCTTCTTGAGTTCAAACACAGGGGTGAGGGGGAATTCATTAAAACTGGCAAGGGAGAGAGTCAGAAAAGACATCCGGAAGCACTTCTTAATGGAAAGGGAGGTGGATAAGTGGAGTAATCTACCAGAAGTAAAGAATAAATTAATCAGCAGCTTCTAGCAGGGATGGGACCTGCAGATGGGTTTAGCTAAGAAAAGTGAGGAAGCAGAAAAGGGGGAGGATTGTGAGTAGGGCAAGGCAGAAGTGTAGGATGGGCAAGCTGGATTACCTGGAACCTTTTTCTGCCATCAGTGTGTATGTATATACCCAAACCAGTCTTCAATCCAGTTTTTTATAATACCATTTATCCATTTGTTTATTTGCATTTGTAAAATATTTTACAGGTAAATAAGCAGAGTCCAGAAGGACTCATTCCAGCTGCAAGCTGGGGAAAGATGAAGGCCATGGACACACAGGAATTCTAATACAGACAAAAAAATACTGTGCCAAATGAAATATACAGAGTTTCAGTAAATGAAGAGTATGCAAATAACTGCCACGTAAAGGAATAAAGGTGTATGCAAGACCGCCTTTGGGCATTAAATAAATACTCACTCACTATACAAAAATAGACAGGTCAACAGTACATACACACTAATGCATTATGAGGTTGAAAGTAAAAACATGCCCAGGAATGTTACATGGGGACACTAGTACATTGCCTAAGGGCAGAAGAACAAAGAGCACAAAACAGCAAATTCTGCATATAACAAATTGGAACATGGAGCAGTACTACTACCAACAAAATAGGTAGTACATAACACTAAGGAAGGAGTGTGACTCCAAAACCTAGCTCAGATCAGGACTGCACTTAGGAGCAGGCTGACATGCAAGTGGACTCCCCACAAAAGGTTAATTTGAGCCACCTGTGGAGCAAAATTGACAAGTCAGTTGGGCCTTGAAATGCTCCTTATGCTTGTCCTTCACAGACTGGGGACTGGAGATGGATGTGGGTGAGACAGGAAGACTATTCCACATGGAAGAAAATATGTGCCTAATAGAGGCTTGGCCCACATTGACTTGAAATGAGGAATTTGGAATCCACAGTACTTCTGTCCTCTGACTGTAATGAATAGGATAAAATGGAGACACAGAGGACTATCTCACTGAGGTACTCTGTGATAGTCATTTGCCCAACCAATATTTACTACCTAACAGTGTGGTATGGAGAGAATGCCCTCAAGGAAGAGGGGGTCCAGTCAAGCTCATTGCACATAGTACATGTGTGAGTTCATGGAAGGCAAGCCAGAACAAATCTACCAGAGGCATTTAAAAGGGAAGACATTTTAGACTGAGCAGTATTGGAGGCTATCAAGAATACTACATCACCACATTCAAGTAGGGGGAAGACTGTTTGAATATGCTTTACCTGTACTAAGATGTCAGTTTTAATGTATTAATCAGTTTTTCATGCTCTACTAGATCAAAGTCTTTCTAAAATCCAAAAATAATTATGTCTACCGGAAGTCCTCTTCTTAACATTTTTATAAGCCAAGGAAAGCAATTTTATTTATAGAGTGTCATATCCTGAAAGCTACAGGCACTTCAGAAGAGAGAACAAAATAAGTGCCTTAGCTATTCCTCTCCTCTGTTTGTTTCAGTTCCATAACTGTGCACCTTGCACCTTGTGTTTGAAAATGCAGTTTTCTGTTCAGCACCAGATAATGCATTAGAGAAGGAGTATGGTGTTTCTGGGAGTCCCAGGTTTCCAATTGCCTTGGGGACTCAACTGGTATTCCGGGTGCCCTGGGTTCAAATTCCAGCTAAAACATTTACTTCCTTCTCTCTTCTTTTTGTTTGGGCTCCAAAATGTGCACACCACACCCTTATGTTTAAAAAAGATAAACCATGAACTGATTCATAAATATGATGCAATCTAAAAATATATGATATTCTTTTAGTAACCAGTTACAGTGCTTTTTCCATTATGCCCATTTCCCATAGCCGTGCTTCAAGTTCCTCTCTTATAAATAATTCTATTATTGTACTCATTATTAACATTAAGCTTACTGCTCTGCAGCTGAACTCTTCACTCTTGTTCCCTTTTATGTGTAACAGGACTACTATAGCTTTCTTCCAGTCCCCTGGTGCAATACCCTCTGTTAGTAAATTCTTTAAAATTTTTGCCAGAGGCTGTGCTACCTCCAGTGCTACTTTCTTTAACAATGCAGGGTGCACCAGGAGCAGCTGATTTGCTTACCTTTAAATTATATAGCTTATCTAGCACCCTTTCTTTGCTAAAATCTTGCATCCAATAAGCCATCTGACTTCTTCAGCCCTTTGAGTGCCCTTAATTTCTGATACCCTACTGATCTGTTAAGCCCTGAGCACAAATGCCTATTACGTTTGTCCACTAGCACATGTCCCTCATCTTTCATGACTCCATATACTAATAAAGGGCCAACTGTCTCAGTCACCTTGCATTTACTATTTGCATGTGTGTAGTACTCCTTCCTATTAGCTCTCTTTTGCTCAGCCATTCCCTTTTCATTTTTCCTGCCTTGTAGTTTTTTTTGGACATTGTGACCATCTCTTTGTATCTGTAACTGTCTCTTGCATCTCTAGTACCTTCAGTTTTTATCTTCTCAAACATTGTCTGATTTGTGTTAATTTCCTTCCTGGACTTCGTTAGCCAGACTGTTTTATACCTGTCCTGTGTTATTTGGTTATCCTTGGCACTGAGATAGCCATCCTGCTCTTCCTCTGTATCACAGAAAAGCATAGCACAATAAGGCAAGGCAATACATAATTTCTGTCTTCTGGCAGTATTATTTAAGGCACCAGATTAGATGAAGTGTTACCTTATTCTACCAAATAAGAATAATGAGGTAACACATCAGCTCATGTGGTACCATGAATGATATTGTGGTATGGAGTAAATGCCACATTGCAGTACACAATATGATAAACTGCTCTGTGGTAAAACAGATGTTCAGGATGGCTACCTTTGTTTGTGTTTGTCCTGATGTTCCAACAATTTCCCTTTTTCAGATACACAGTTGGTCAAGTGGCCTCTTACCTGCAATCTCCTGTTTCCAGTTCCAGATGTTTAATTCACACCTTAATTTGGTGAAGCAAACTTCCCTGTAGTTATAGAAAATGGTTTTCCCTAGTCAATAATTAATTTCCTGCTAATAACATCTAAGTCACCATGAATATTACAGTTACTGCTCTTGCATTTTGGTCTCAAACATGACTGAGGGCCTGGGCTGATCGGGGGTTCTCATACAAGATTTAAGTTAATTATGTGGTGCCATCACCCAGAGCAGTTTTAAATGGATCTGGTGTATGCATAGTGCAACCCCCCAAAGAAAATGTAGTTCCTACCCACCTCCTCAGAGGCACAACCCACACATGAACCAATGCAATGCAATAACAGTCTACAACTTATCATTTAAAAATACTTTAATAGGCAATCAGATGGAGATTACTAGCAACATAGCAAGGGCTTTTAGTAAAGCCAGGCATCTGATCCTAAAAGGAAAAGAAGAGACTGTACAATGAGGTAGCAGTATAAGACATGACTATTGTTTCAGTGCCTGTCCAAGCCAAAACCTTAATACACAGGGCTGTTATTCCCTTGCCCTCCTAGGCACAGACAAAATATATACAGTATATATACACCCAGGCTATGCTTTAAGTGTCATTCCAGGCTCAACCCACTATACAGTACATGCCCCCACAGATACATGCACAGTAACTGCTTGCCCACTGTATTGGGGAGAATTACCCTCTCCCCACTGCTACCAGTTTCAATACTCCTTAATTACTATTAAGGAGCTCTGGGTGCTTTACTGGGTACCCATCTATGGAAAGATAGCTGACCTGATAACATTGCACTTGGTTGGCCAGTAATGGTGCACTTAAGCAAATGAAACAGAAATTATTGGTTGCAACGTAAACCCCAAAACCCAAAGGGTATTGAACCCCAGTAGGTTATTTGTAAATCCTGGCCAGCTAGCCTAGTCTAGTAAATGCTTCTCCACAACTATGATTCAAAGTGATGCAGGTGCAGGGCAAGCCCTGACTTTATTTATGTTGTCATTGATCTGGGCATCTCCCTCGGTGAACAGGAATGATGGTGCAGTTGCAGCTCTGGTGTCCCTCCCTGTCAGTCTCTGTCTCACTCTTGCTGTCCTTCTTTCTTAAGGCCACTGCTTTTGGCCAGTAAATGGCTGATTTTCTTCCAGTATCAGTCATGCTTCCCTTGGCCTCCACATTTAGCAATCTATTCTTTCATGTGCACAAGACAGCTCAGCACGAGAAAAAACAGATCCTATCTGCCCAACACACCACACCCTAGAATGTAGTCTCTAGTATGTGGTTGTAACCATCACTGGAATGTGCTACTGACTGGGTGGCTGCCTAGACTATAGTTAGCTGCTGTCACAGTTCGTGATTGAGGCTTGCAGCGCACAGAGTCTCTTAGACAATTTCTGCACCCTCTTGCTTTTAGTTTGTGCTGAGCTAGCATGTGATTATTGTTTTCATAGCAGAAGTTCTGCTTATTACTACCACTCTATTTTATTTATTTATTTATTTGATAACCGTGTCAGTGCACTGATCCAATGGACCACTTTCAGGCATGACCCAGGCCATTTGCATGGTACACTGAGTAGAGCAAGTGCAAGTTACAGCAATTAACAGGTATTGCAGTTTGGTTATAGAAACAAGGTACATAATGGCAATACATACCATTAATTACAGTAAGGTACATGGTCTGTAAACTAGTCAGTAATCAGGTTGAGACTGTAATGATACGAAAATTTCAGAGAAGCATTTACATGCCATCTACATTGAATATGTGCTGTGACAAAGGCAGAAAAGGGGAGAGTACAGAGCCAAGTAGTGTGAGAGTGCCTCCAGAAAATGTATGACACCAGTACAGGAGAGGGGAATTAGAGGATAGGGATGCCCTTATTACCCTGATGGGCAAAGGCATCTGGCTTTCGACAGCAGCCAAGATTTGATGTGGGTTTTGCAGGTGGGGTGAGAGTTGGTTGAGCGGAGCAATATAGGGAGCATATTCCATAAGTTGGGGCAGAGAAGAAAAGGCTTTAAGCCCCATTGCAGAGTATATTCTGTGGACTTCTGGGGGGTGGGGCAAATGATTCATGTAGGCACCTTAATTCCACTCTGCCCTTGAGGAGGGGAGAGTATGGGGATAGGTGGCTGCCTCTGAGGGTGTTGTCTTTAATACACCCAAGGGCATAGTCAAACCATCCTAGTAGTTGGAGCCATCCTAGCAATTGGTACAAGTCACAGTGGTGAATGGAGTAAGAAGACTATAACACAAAGTGACAAATGCTGTTGTATATGGAGTTTAGCCTGGAATGCAGAGCAGAGGACACCAGAGAATATATGGGGGTGCAGTAGTCTATACGGGGGAGAAGATTGTCTTGGGAAATTGCTAGGTGCACCTCTAAGGTCAAGAACTGCTTTTGGCCCTAGGCAGCCCCTAGTATCTTATTTACCCTGCTCATGATGTTGTTAATATGTTCAGTGAATGAAAGGGAGGGGTCAAGGGTGACATTTAAGTATTTGAAGTTGAGAACATTTTGGAGGTGGTGGCTTCTGGTATGTGCACAAGGAGTGAGGAATTAGATTTGGAGACATTGGTAAAGAACAGTTTGGACCAGATGAACATAGCTTTTGTTTTCTTTTCATTGAGCAAGATCCTGTTGGACAGTAATCAGTTGTGAGCTGCACCATAATTAAGGATTAGTGTGGAGAAAATGTTCAAGAGAGACTTGTCTGTGTGGAATAGGGCAAGGTCGTCCACGTAGAGAAGCAACTCACATGATAGACTCACGGCAGGTAGGAGGTGTTTATGAAGATGGAAAATAGCTATCTCTGGCAGACACACATTATGTCTCTGCAGCAACACAGCAGCAAGCTGTCTCTTCAACAGCACACAGGTTTCTCATTCTTTAGGATCTCACAAAGATGTGAATTAGCCATGTAACAGCCCTGCTGTTGATTGGGGAATATCATCTACAAACTGGCCATCTGGACTTTCAGTTGCTTTGGACAGGACTGGAGCTCTATCAGATTCAGATTTAGATTTTATTAAGATAAATGTATAAAATTATTAAATTTATCAAATTCAGTAAAGAACCACAACGCATAAGATGTATACATATATTTAAGATGGTTACCATTAAAACAATGTAACAGTACCATTTTATGCAAAGTTTCTAAAGTACCAGAATTTGATCCCTTTTTACAAGGTCAGTTAATTTATATATTTGACATTATATATCATTACCTCATTTTTATTTACTGAATATGTTCGCTGTACATTTCCGATAATTTGCAAAATCAGAAATAACTTTTTGTATGGCCAGTGACATCAAATACTCAATTTTGTCAAAATCATTATTAAAATGTTTATCTCCTAGAATTGGGCATAACTAATTTTCTCTCTCTACAGAAATAGCAGGGCAATGCATAACTAATGTCACACAGATACTAAGTTTTCCTCTTTAGAAATACAATGATCAATTTGTTTTATACCATATGTATGAAAGACCGTTAAAATACATAATCTAAAGATATGCAGTATACTACATTGCATCTTATTTTTGCAAATCTCAAAAAATGTTGCCATATTTGTCCCAGTTTTAACTTTACTATACAGTTTATTATGATCCATTGCATGAATTATTTCTTAATTTCTTTGGGCATGAATGTCCATTACTCTTTGAATGGCTTCAGATACATTCAGTATGTTGCAAGTTGCATATACTGTATGCATGTGACCGTATCTGAGGTAGTCCAAACTTTTTAAAAATATTATTTAATTTATAAAACCAATTATTATGTTATATGTTCTTTAATGCAGTCTGTGTGCACCATTTTAATAACTCATCTTCATCCATGTCCATTATTCTTTTTCATTATTGTATAGCACTAATTATTATTTTTTGATATTAATGAAGCCATACCTGTTTCTGCCTTCAGGAAGGCATTTGGTGTGTCCATGGGTAATTGAAAAGCAGTTCTTATAAATAAATATTGTATAGTTTAAATATTTGGGAACTTTTTTACAATGCTCCTGACATCACTACTATAAATAATCTGAGTAACAGCCTTTGCATCGAATGCAATTTTCATGGCCTTAAAGGTGAACAATCAGCACCAAGGCCCCACACTCAAGTATCAGGCTAGTCCCAATGTACACTTTGTGTGCAAAAAACATTTTGTTTTACTGTTTCTTGTAGTATAATAGATTGCATCAGACTAATTTTTTTGAGTTCTATGCTGACATCTTCTTTTACTACAAATCCCAAAATCCCCTGAAATGAAAGCAGTAGGCAGCAGTGGGAGATTCAGTTGTCTACAGTACATGTTAGAGTTTGTAAAAGTTATGATATTTTCTTTGCTGGTCCCGCTGTCCTCCCTGGGCCAAGTACAGTTACAGAGGACTGTATTCAGCACTCTGGAGTAAAGCAGACACAGAAAACATCTATTTGGAGATTATAAAAGCTGTAACATACACTGCAGGCTATTGAATCTCTCACTGCTGAGGCACAGAAAACATCTGATCTGAGATTATAAAAGCTCTAACATGTGTTGCAAGCTACTGAATCTATCACTGCTTCCTACTGCTGTGATGTCAGCTGCAGGGGATTTTGGAATTTGTAGTAACAGCCTAGAACTAAGCAACATTAGTCTGATACAATCTACTATACTACAGTAAATAGTAAGCAAATCAAAATGTTTTTGCACACGAAGTGCACAATGGGACCAGCACCACACTTGGGTGTGGGGGTCCTTGGTGCTGACTGTTCCCCATTAAAATAATCACTTGCAAAGTTCTCTATGAATCTACTAATACCAAGTGTGGATTTCTGTCAGTTTCCTTTTATTTGATCAAAATGATGGTTCCAAGTTAGACATTTATGAAATACCACCCCAAGACATTATTTGAACTGGGACATTTTTTCAAATTTACAGCTGCTTATTAACCATGTCTTTATTTTCATATATTTTTTTTTTGTCCAAACACACTATCTTTATTTTCATTATATTCAATTCCAGGCCATTATTTTTTAGATGATTTATAACTGTCACCAGGCCTCATTTTAGACTTAATAGTGTTCAACATAATAATATTGCCAAACCCACATACAGTAATAATTTAATGGTTTCATTATTGATTTTTGGTGGGTATGTATCCACTTCCCACAACCTATGTACCTAGCTCACTGTGTATAGATTGTATAATGCAGAGGCCAATATGCAGCCCTGTTTGACTCCATATTTTATCATTAATGGCTCTGTCAGAGCCCCTTCCCTACAGAGTCTTGGATAATCAGTAGTGCCAAAAAGGTGATTTCACAAAGTGACTGCAAACTTACCTTTTGGGGAAGACCTGCATAGTTCTACCATTGTTTGTCAACAAACACTGCATATATGGATAAGGACAGGGTCCTAGCCCAACTTAATAACCATTATGTCACTGACAACCTAGCATTTGACAACTCACCAGCTAGTAAGATTGTCACCCAGCCACACAAAACAAGTAGCCAACCTTCTTCCTCTTTTAGTTTTAGTGCAGTTTCTTTCAAACAAGTTGAAGACCTAATAACTTCATTGGATACCAAGAAAAGTGCCAATGCCAATCTCCTGGAGTCCTTCTTCTTGAAAATAGGACACCATCACTTAACCCCCCCATTATGCATCTCTTTAACTTATCTTAAGCATTAGGTGACCAACCTGTGGTTTGGAAAATTGTGCATATTATCCCCTTTTCAAGTTAGGTAATCCATGTGACCTCAATAATTACTTTACAATTCAGGAAAATCCTGTTTTTCTCATATGGCAGACATGGGTACACACATTGCATCCTGGGACATGTTCAAGTGAGTGAAAGTGTGTGTGTGTTGGAGGTGGGTGTTGAGTGGGAGGTTAGGGCAGGGTGGGGAGTGGGGGTGTTACATTGGTGGGGGACTTTTTCCTTTTTTAAAGTTAAAAAAATCAACAAGAGATGGTTTTCTTTATTGCAGGAGAGTTTCTTATACTGGGGATTGGGCACCAGAGTAGCTAGCTACTGTTAGGCAGTGCAGAAGGTTGGCACCCCTGTGCCAACATGTATATATAATGGGAAAGAAGGCATTCAACTGGGAAGGTGAACAGAACTGGTAATATTAGGGGACACCCCAGTCCACTTATTCTTATTAATTAAAACATGGGAAAGGGGGGGCAAGCAACCAGTAGGTGACAGGGGAGAAAGAAGCAGTACCAAGGGTGGGCACCCCAGTCCACTACTAATTATTGTAGATTGATAGATGGATAGATAGATAGAGATGGAGAGAGCAGGGGATCACCGACGTACTAGTTTAACTGAAGCAGACAGCACAACTCCAGCTGAGGTTTCAGAATTCAAGAAGGTCCTGCTGTTCTCATTCAGAAAATGTGGGAGAACGGCAGGTGAAAGGCTCCTCTTGCTAAGCTGGGCACTCAGGAATTTCAGGTGCCCAGAAACAATGGGCTCAATATTCAGAGTGCCCTTAGAGCACCACAACTTTTGCAGCAACCCATGGTTGTGGCAAACTCTATGTGTCAGGGACCCTGTACCATATTTTATAAAAATAGGGGTCCCTCTGCCAAACCCCGATAGTTGCCTCAACCACAGGGTTGTGCCACACATTTGTTGCACCTGCAGGGTTTGATAGAAGGATCTGTCCCCCCCACATGGAGCAACCCTAGATGACCCACAGAGGTTGGAGGATAGCTATGCCCAGAAGGTGGAGACCTGGGACTGATGGAGCCTTGGTGGTGCAATAGAGGGTGAGGAGGGCACAGCAGCAATGGGACAGACGTGTGGAGGCACCTAACTGAGATGCTCTGTGAGTTTGCACACAGCCAATTGGGCTGGGTGGGGGAGCATGGCTGGACCAGCATGATCTGAACCCCAGTTGTCAGCAGCCCTGGCACCTGCCTCACAGGACCCACAGTTCCAGCATTGTCATCGGACATCCACTGGCCACCACAAGGCAGTGGGCTATGTACCTGCAGAATGTTGCAGTGATCAGAGCTCATCCCCAGCCACCATATGCACCCCACAACCTGCATCCACTGTCACCCACCACCTTTAGGGAACTGTGGGTCCTGTGGGCAGGTGCCAGGGCTTCTGTCAACTGGGGTCTGGGTCATGCTGGTCTGGCCATGGCCCCCCTTGCTGATTTAGCTGTGTGTCAACTCACAGGGCACGTCTGCAGGTGCCTCCACACATCCCTCTTACTACCACTGTGCCCCCCTCACTCCCCATAGCACCACTAGTGCTCCATCAGCCTCTGGTCCCCATCTTCCATGTCCCCTCAATTGCCTCCCTGTGAAACAGTGGTGCAGTGCTGTTAGACCACCTCCTGGATATATTAATGTGTGCTCTCACTTTTAACCACAGTGGGCTTCTGGAATGCTGAATAAGGTGATGATGCAGCCCCACCATGGTGCAAGCCCTCTTATGAACAGGCACAAGGGCACTTATGCTGCATGGGAGGTACAGGGTGATTTCAGTGAATGGCATCCAAATTTTGACTCAGCCTGCATTCAAAAATTGGGATTGCCACAAACCATAATGCAAGGTGCAACTTGTATTAGAGCTATTTGGTGCAGGCACCTTGCATAACAGGGTTTGTGTTGAAAATTGAGCCCAATGTTTCTTGGCATATTTAAAAAAAAACTAACACCTACATTTAGCTAAAAGGGCCCCGTTTACCTAGGACCAGGTGTTTGGTTTTTGAAAATACATCATTTTTTTAGGTTTTTAATATATAATTTTTTTTGTAAAACTCAAAATTAAGATGGCAGCTGCATGAAGGAAAAATTTCAGCTCACAAAAGAAAAAGCTCAGCTCACAAAAGAAGATTCTCCTGTCATGACTGAAAATTCTTCTTTCATACCAAACATATAAATGAAACACCCTACTAGACATGTTCAGAATTAAAATTTCAAATCCTTATAACTCAGAATGGATTATTATTTTGTTTTTCTTCAAACCAACAAAAGACACCATTCAGGGGCAAGCCTTTCTACACTGAAAATTTCATAACAAAACTGAAACCATCTGGGCTGGAGGTGAGAGCAAAAAAACAGCAAAAGACCCCCATTTCTTCACTCTTTGCCTGATCTGGATCTTGGAATCTGAACATGTGATCATCATGACACATAACAAATCAGAAGACTTTGCCCCAGACTGCACATGCAAAATTACATGCAATTTCATTGAACGGGGGGTGAAGTTATTAAAGTGCGAAGTCTGGGGTTTTATGTTAAACACCCTACTCAACCCTAACCATAGGGGCACTACTGCTCTCCCATAATATGTGGGTAAGCCCTTGTTTTTCTGGAGGCTTACCTGTATCTGCCTTGACTCTTCTCTCCTCCATGCCCCCATATCTTGTCTTCAACCTCTCGGTCCCCAGGACTGCCAAAAGGAGGGACCAGCAGGGCATCCATGAGCCCTGATGGGAGCCAAGTCAGAGCTCTGCTTCTGATCCACATGGTGACAGCCGCACAGCATACCCCATGGTGTTGGCATCTTTGACTATAATAAGTGCTGAGACTGGGCCTCCTTGCCCCACTCAGTCCCAACCAAGAGTTTCTCAGCCCTGGGAGGGCCAGTAGGAGCCAGGAATCAAGAAAGGTGATGGCCAGCAGATTAAAACAGCAGAGAAAGATTTGATAGCAGGGTTAAGCACAAGAAGGTTAAGCAATTTGCATAGGGCAAAACTGAATAAGGGGTAGTTATGAGATTCAAACAAGCAGATGAAAGCATTATACTTAACAACAAATGTTACTAAGGTAACTTAAGTCGATGCTCAAAACATTTTTATTCCACCAAACTGAAGCACTTGGAAAGCAGGTAACAAGACTATGACCCCGGTACTTCACCTCTAGAAAACAAAGTTTCGTCAATGATTCATCCCCCTGTCAAAGCCTTGCATCCTAGTGACAATGTGCCAGGGTTATAGTTTTGTTCCAAGTGTTCCAAGTACTGCACTGTGGTGGAATAAAAACCTTTTGAACATCAACTTAAGCTGCCTAAGCATCATTTCCTCTTTAGTGCACCACTTTCTGCGGCTTGTGTTTCAGAGTGCTGCAATACTGGGTACAGGTGAGCACCTCTAACATTCGTTGTTTGTTATAGGACTCAAACCTAGGTCTCCAGGTTCACAGTTCTGTGCTTTGAACACTTCAGCAAACTAAAAGGAAGACATATTAATTATAATTTATTTACAGAATCTCTGATGGCATTTTTAGTGAGGAATAGGGTTCATGAAAAAAGTACCAGAATAACAGCACTAGAGACTGATGCGTTTTATTTATTTACATTACTGGTACAGTACAGACTGTTGTTTGTTAGCTTCCCCACATGACCAGCCAATGTACTCTACTCAAGCCTGACCTTGTAGGGAATACCTCTAGTGGATGCTTCAACCTCCGTTCAACCTCCCTGTCTTTTTATTAGGTATCAATTCTGATGATATTTTAGGTGATTTGGGCACCTTGGCCTGGATTTTCAAGGGTCTGGATGCATCACTTGCAGCAGTTAATACTGACACAGCTGTGTCTATGTAAATGTACTGGAATGTTTGCTTGCAGTTTTCAAACAGTCCGACAGATTTCCAACCCTTTACACACTTTGCTACTGCCAAACAAAATGACGCTTGGGCCAAATATTTCGGTGTCAAACTTGTGTCACTTGCAAAGAGAAGACAGAGCACATTTTCTGTGGTCTAGCAGTCTTGTCACAAGTACCCTATGTGTGGCAAATTTGTGCCATGATTGGCTGAAAATCCAGTCTCTGACCTTTAACATTTGCCCTTTGTTGATGTCTTTAGTTAGGTTGCATAGCTGTGACAAAAATACCACTGTGTACTCTTTTGGAGTTCTACAAAATTAAATTCTTACACTTCATATTTTTCTGAAATGTGTGCTTTATCATTTTCACTATTGTATCTTGTTTTTTGCATTATTTAGACTTAATCAGCACCTTCATGCCTGAACCATGTCTTATTGCATTGATCGACCTTCTGTAATTTTCATGTAAATATATTTTATTGTTCCCCCTTTCCCCTTCTCCCAGAATGCAACTGGAAATTAGTTGTTATCAGCTCAGTATGATATTCCAGGTAAAACTTTTCCAACGACTAAATAAATAAACATTCTTTTAACTCTCATGTCAGATTACAAACAGTGGTGGTAGTCACCATTACCTCTGGAAGCTTGTCTTTGCTGAATTTGTTCTCTGGCATAACAGTGACAAAAAAGATCTCTGTATACTTTATTTAATTTCTACAAAAAATGTTTTGTTCACTGTATTGAATGTTCTCTATAATAATTTTGAAATTGTAAGGCATAAACATAATAAATGGCTCTATTTTCTATCTTTTCTTAAAATAAAAATATTCCTATTGCCTCCACTTTTATAAGTGGTCATGATTTCTAGCATATTGTGATGTTTAAGCAGCTTTGTGTAGGCTAATAATTATCCATTTTGTATAATGAAGTCTGAAAAATTAGGTAAATGCTGCTAAATATAGATGGGTCTATACAATGTTAGAATTATACTTCCAGAGCTAGGTGGGCCTAAATGTTTGGAGCAGGGACAGAGGCATGTGCAAGAGCAGTGAACAAGGGAGGGACAAAAATCCTGACAAAGCTGAGGGGGGTCTTGGGGCATGCTCCCCCCCCAGAAGTAAAAAAAAATACTGTAAGTGGTACATTTTCCTGCATATCGGAGTATGGCAGGATGAATTACTGCCCACCATGATGAAGTACTATGTCATAAGGATACTACAATTTCTTATATTAGGAGAGGAGGCTTGTACCCCTGAGAGTAGAGTATGCAGATGGAGTAGCCTGCCAGCCAATAAGATCAACAGTGTGTGTCCCAGCCAGTGCCATCTGTCCCTGTCACCCTACTGCCCCACCCATCTGCCTGTGATGTACCCTACCTTCTCCCCCTCCCTGTCCCCCTGTGAACTGGATCATGCCAGACTTCAACACCACAGGCCACAGTGGCCAGCACCATCTCACTGGTGGATCTGAGGAGACACAGGATCAAGCAATTGCCATCAGCATAGTAGCCAATGGAGTGTGCCCTTTTGCAGGGTAATGCTCCTGATGTTGAGATGGCACCTGGTGTTGGAAGTCATCATGACCATCCACTAATCAGTTCCCGCTATAGACAAGGCTGGGCACATGCATGTGGAACTGGGACTAAAGATACGCTTGTGTGGATGGCTGTTTGATTTTGACTACTTTGGGTAGGAGTTAGTATCCCTGTGTTCATCAGTATTTATTTTACATAATGGTATTCATAAGGATGTGAGTACATAAGGGATAACACATGACAGTGTATATAGTTAAAAGGAAATAATAAATGCTTCAAGTTGGTGTTAGGCATGAGGTGTAGCTGAGTACTGAAACCACCTGAGAAAGTGCATTATATCCCTTACCACTGCACACCGTGGAGTGTCTTAGCCCACTTATAAAATGGGCTTTTATTTGTTAAAAAAAACATATAGTTTAGGTGAGGTGTGCGGTTGTCAGAAAATAATCAGTGATCATGTGACAATGTGCAACTAGTGAGGTTACAGGATTTTCATGGCATATTTTATAAATAAGATTCAGAGACAAAATCAGACTAATTAGCCCTGCAAGATCATCCTCCATTTTGCAACAGTTACAATGGCAATGACACACTGAATGATGGTTGCATGCTATTAATGTACCATGCTACTGAGCAGAAAATACCCAAAAGGTACAAAATATATACAAAAGACAGCACACTCAAGTGTTGTTCAAAAATGTTTCCACTGACTGCATTCTTTGAAAATTGTAATCAGTGCTTTGTCATGCAAATCCCATATAGCATCAAGGTGTTTTATATGAGACTTGCCTAACAATCCTATTGATCTTATTTTGCATGTAATAAAATAATTCAAAACATTTTTCAGCAGCTATTGAATACTTCATCTTTTGTATCTGTTCAGTTAGTCTTATACAAATAAAATGATCATGACTCTGTTACCTCACTTGGAAAGCTATTACACTTTCCCACCACTCTTCTTGTGAAGCAATGTTTTGTCCAGCTTTGTATTTTATGTATTTTTTAAGTTTCTTTACCCAGTATTTCCAAGTGGAGATGTCACATCCTATTTGTGGTCGGTAAGGATTACCCATTTGTCCAGCTAGGAAGGGATTGGAGCATGAGGGAGGTCATGTGACTTGCACAGTGAACCAGTGATTCTGGCAAGATTCAAAACCAGGGAATCATCTGGTTTTGCAGTTCTGTGGTTCAACCACTGGTCTACACTGCTTCCCTTACTGAGACAAGATTTGAGATTTCAGTAAAGCAGTAAGGCCCTGGAGAAATTAATCCCAGTCAGTTGATTCACTCAGGACCAAGGAGAGACTGATAGCTAAGCTCTGTTGCTGGAGGAAGACTGCAACACCTGAGTCAGCAAAATCACACAGCCAGTGACTTGTTTCTGGGGAGGAACAGAGGAAGGAATCCCAATACCCATCCCAGCAATTTGCTACCTCTTAAAAATACAGCTTGTTGCATTTTTGTTCTATTTCTGGCAGTTCTTCTGGCCTGAACTGCCTTTACTTTACAGGCAAGTACCAGGCTTTTGACCACCCTCCCCCCTGAGCAGAACAGCAGTCCTATGGACAATATACCCTCCTCCCCCCAGCTGGCCATCCATCACTCTGGTCTGGGATTACTTCCAAACCTGGGTTGTTGGTGTCACAAGCTGTAGTGCTACCGCTGTAACAGCTGGCTGGCTTACATTATCTTTTAACCCAAAGCCAGTGAGTACCACAACAGACTGGACCCATTGGGCCCACAAGGCACAAGTGTCTATTTATAGGAACAACCAGGGAGCACTGGGAAGGTTAAGTGATCTGGTCAGAGTCATACAGGATGGAAGTGGAGCTTGTGGGAATGAAACCCTGGTCTGTTGGATGTACCAAGCCCATTCACAGCATGTTTCTCTAATCTCTAGGGTATACTGTCAGTCCAACCATATATGTCCCACTGCCCATCCCTTCTCTTATCCACACCCTGGCCATGCCACTCATATGGGTCTTGTCTTTCCTGGCTCTCTAATAACTAACAGACAAAAAACTTACTTTTTTCCCTCCAGCCAGTGATGAGTCTACTAATGGGTGTACAACACTTGGAGTTTGAGATGGCCAGGTCACTACGCACTCTTTGTGTTGTGCAGGAGCACAAAGAAGTAGGTGAGCAGTGCTTAAAATACATATTTAAAAGTGGAAATACCACATGCCCTTAAGAAGTGAATTTGGGGATATTACTGGTCCTTCATATTTGAACTTCAACACTTGTTACATATGTGCACCTGCATAGTAAAGTGAAGAAGAAATTTTACTGGCCTCTATCTACCTGGTCTTCCCTCATGATGCTGGTTTGGATCCTATGAACTAATATTTGCTGAACTTCTGAATCTAATTTTGAACCTTTTGTGCTACTGTTTTTCACTAGTTGGGATATACATCTGTTTTGGAAAATCTCCAGGAACAACAATTTGACTATTTCTTATTTATAGAAATGTGACTACTGTACAAATGTCCAGTATTTGTAGTTTTATCTAGGAATTTAGGAGTTTGTTTCTGTGTTTATAATATTTATTGAATTTCTTACTTGTTCAATTAAAGTAGTTTGGGTGCGTTTGGTGTGATAATGCCATATAAGACAGGTAAGGGAGTAACTAAAACATATAGTAGAGTGCATAATAAAATGCTAAGAAAAAAGAGAATAGTGGAGTGAATCTGGGAGTGATAAGACTGGTAATAATAAAATAACTCAGTTTATGTGCCCTTCAGTTACTCACATTGAACTCAGGGGGATTAAGAAAGTGGCAAAACATTTCCAGCCAAAATTAACTTCATCCCCAGCAGAGACACTATGTGAAAGTAGTCATTCCTTAACGCACCCTATGTTAAAGCAAATTAGAAGTTTAGAAGAATCAGTGGCATCTAAACAGTTAGAAAAAATAATTACTTTAATAAACAAGAAATAGTAGAAAATATTAATGTGACTAATGTCACTAATATTACTGACCCAGATCTTCACTTATCAGATTTAACACATCCATCAGAAGTAACTCTAATCTAATAGATTTAGTAGATTGTGTAGAGAATAATGGTGAAAGGGAACATTCTGGCAAACCAGTTTCAGGAGCTATATCATCTCTGTAGGGTATTGACCTAAAAGATCAGCAATAAATAGCATCTTTAAAAAATGTCTCATTTCTTAATAACTTTGATTCTTTTTTGACTCCATAAATTACCAATCAGAATGTGAAGGGACAGATACATCAAACAGGTATGAGTAGTGCTCTCCCTAATGTCTGCACTGGGAGATGTAATACACTTCCTGAATATTATAATGTAAATGCAAGTGATTCAGAGAGACCGCCCCTTAAAGCTCATGCTATAGAAAATTCACTCTTAGTAATATTCAATGAGCTGAAATGGGAAATACGATTTAGTAATGAGCAGCTCTTGGAACTGGTTACATTACTTAGATGCTTTGCAACAACTTTTATGAAAGATAGGGAACAACATAACCCCCTTAATGGCCAGGGAGTTAATTTAAATGTAGTAAATGCTCAGGTAGAAATCTCCCAACATGAAAGGCAATGTCTGGGCTCTGACCAACAAGAGGTAGATAAAAGCATGCCTATATTTAGTGGTATGGAAAGTGATAGGGCTAACAGGAGCATTAGAACTAACATGGACAGTATAGCTAATAAGGAGATTTTGGAAATAGAAAAATTGGTGAAAGAACTCGATGAAAGAAAGAGATATATAGTTAAGGAGGGTATAATGAAGGAAAAGTCAAATAAAGTAAGAAACATTGAAAAACAAAATAATCAGCAAAGTAAGGAGCTAGACCAGAAGGTAAAAGGAAAGAATGATATAATGGGGAATAGTGAGAAAACTCAAAAAGGGGGAAAATGTACAAAGGGCTCAAAGGAAGGTAAGAAAAAGAAAGTGAAGTTTGGAAAAACAAGTGAATCAAAATCTGTTGAAATCAATAAAAAGAAACTTGAAACAATAGAAGAAAGAAAAGAGCGCCTGATTAAGTTAGGAAAAATGTTACCAACTTTATTTATTAAAGGTCTACCCAAAGGCAAATCAGAGAACAGTTACATCTTAAAACTTGCTACATACAATCTGAATAAAGGTCTCGCAGGTTCCAAAATTGGATGGCAAGATATCAAATCTACATACAGGTATAAAGGTGGCTCCTTTAAAGGTTGGATATGTGTGGTGTTTAAAAATACTACTATAAGATCTAAAGTTATTTTACTGAAGGATAGGTTTATGGATATAGGAGTAACATTAAATGTAACAATAAGGGAACAAGTAAAAGATACAATGAATAGCTTAGAGAAAAAGAATGGGATGCCAAAGTGCGTGGAGATAAGAGGTGGGGCTGTTCTTAAGCAACCCTGGATCACAGCTTACATAAAACCAAGAGAATTAGTTCATAACTTAAAAAGTGATGATGAGATAACTTTAACTAGAAGGGGAAGAAAACAGATGGAAACAAGGATCAACACTAGTATAGTAATGGAGGAGGAAAGTAGTGAACTTATCTCCTCAAACTCTTTAGTAGAAACTTCAGTAGTTAGTGAGGTCAGCTCAAATACAACAATAATTTTGGAAGATGACTCCATTTGACAGCCAGCTACAAATTTTCATAAAGAGGAAATTAACATATTATGGTGGAATGTATCTGGTTTAAGGGGGAGATTAATGGATAAGCAGTGCCATCAGTGGATGAGATCTTTTACAATTTTACTTATCCAAGAATCATGGTTGAAAAATATAGATGAACAATTGCTTGAGGGCTTTACTGCCTGGCTGTCTCCAGCATATAAAGTAAAATCCCATGGCTGCTATAAGGGCGGATTAGCTATTTATATTAATTCAAACCTGGATTATGGTACAATTGAAGTAAGTGCATACAAAGAGTTCTATATGTATGTGGTGATCATGAATACAAATATCAACTTGGCTCTTTTAATATATATATATATATATATATATATATATATATATATATATACACCAGGCTTAAAGGCAACAAACTATTCTAGGATTACTGAAATGGTAAGAAGTAGTATTGAGTCACTAAAAATAAAATTCCTGTGGTAAAAATCTTTTTAGCAGGTGACTTCAATACCCACATGGGTAACCTTATAGAGGAACAAACAAATGAGTGGTGTATAGATGACTTACTGAATATCCCCATTAGACAATTACAAGATAAAATAATCTCCAAGCAAGGAAAAATAATTCTACAGTCTTTTTAAAAATGTAATTGTAGAATTTTGAATGATAGGACAAAAGGGGACTGGGAAGGGAAATATACATTCCCAACAGTGAAAGGAGGAGGGGTTTTGGATCTTTGTGTGGTAGAAGCAGTAGATTATCCTTTAGTTGATAAATTTAATGTCATTAAGTTATGGGATAGCTATCACTTTCCTATTATGTACACTTTAGCTCTAGATTTTAATAAACGCATATTAAAGCATCTGAAACCATTGCAGACAAACATATGAGTATTAAGTATGGGAAGAACATTATATGGGATGCCTATTAAAAATAGGTATTTATGGTATTATCTTGACTGATCAGTTAAGAGCAAAAGTGAACACAACTAAGAATAGAAGTCAGTTGGGTGTGGACCTTCAAGTTAAATAATTTAATGAGTTAATTGCCCTTATCTTATCCAAACTTAGAAGGAGGCAAAGACTTAAAAGGCAAATTGTTGTGGGTCAAGAAAAAACATGGTTTGATATAGAGTGCTATAGGATGAGAAACGTAATTAAAAAAGTAGTGAAATTGAGGGTTAAGGCCTGTCATACTCAATTTTGGGAGCCTTCAAACACTTGAAATCAGAGTATAAAAAATGCTGTATAATAAAAAAAGAAGCTATAAGCATTACTTGTGGGGGATGCTTCAGGATTGCATATTAATAAATGACTATGGTCACTTTTGGGTGCAGTGACAGTGCAGTGACCATAATACTACTTATAATATACCAGGTATAATAAGTGAACAAATGTGGGTATCGCACTTTAGCTTGATATATAAAATAAATTCAAATCAGAATAATGCATTAGTGTTGGACCCTGGTACGTCACTCTTGGATATTAGGGATGGAGCATTTGATTTCTCCCCTAATTAAGTAAATGCTGCTTAGCACAAAAAAAGAAATAAAGCAGCAGGGGCTGATGGACTCCATGTAGAAGTCTTTTAAAATAATCCAGATTACTGGTTTTCTGTGTGTACTCCAATTTTTATAATAATAAGTAAACACCTGATTCTTCCCCAAAATTGGAACAAAGGTATTATTGTACCCCTTTTTAAAAAAGATGATAAGCGAGACCCTAAATGCAAAAGGCCTATTGTACTTTTGCCTGTCTTACAAAAACATTTTCTAGATTAACATTGGATAGGTTGTTGGTCTGGGTCAAAGAGAATAATCTGCTTTTAAAATTTCATGGGGGATTTAAAAGAGGACGCAGTACTTCAGATTTGATTTTTATGCTACATTTTTTGATAGACAAATATGTCAGACATAAAAAGGATACTTTATATTTTGGCTTTTTAGATATAAAATGTGCATTTGACAAGGTAAACAGAGCTAAGTTATGGGAAACTTTGGCAGCACTTAACATTGACTAACAGCTTTTGCAGCTTCTTAAACTTTTACATCAAAATACAACAATTGAGGTACGGGATGGTGCATTTATAAGAGAGCTGGTTATTGAAGCTGGTGTCAAACAAGGATGCCTGTTGGCTCCTATTCTGTTTAATTTGTATATAGAAAACCTAGTTAAGAATATCAGCCAGATTGATATCTTTGCACCATCTATAAATAATGAAGAAATTAAATTATTATTATATGCTGATGATGCGTTAGTTATTTCTAGAACCCCTTTAGGTCTTAAACGAGGTATTTCTAACATTATGAGTATGTTAAAGGATTTGGACTTTGAATTAAATGTTAGTAAATCAAAAATCTTAATTATAGGAAAAGATAAAAAAGAGAGAGATTATGGACAATCAAGGGTTGTCAATTTGAAGTTGTTAAGGAATTCAAATATTTAGGTGTAACAAGTGATAGTAAAGTGGCATGGTTCCAACATTTGGTGGAAGTAAAGAATAATTATTATAAAACGATGGGAGTGATTAGAAATTTTGCTACAGGAATTGCTGATAACTCCTTTGTCTCTCGGAAAAAAACTTTTGAAGTTAAATTAATAAACCAATTACTTTATGCCAGTGAGGTATGGGGTTTATATTTAGAAAAAGCTAATGTAGAATGTTTACAAAATCAGTTTTTAAGATCTACTTTAAATTTGTTTCATGATTGTCCATCAAGCTTCTTAAGACTAGAGTCCAGTCTAATGCAGATTAAAGCAAGGATTTTGATAAGGGCAGTTAAGTCTTGGGCCAGATTATTAAAAATGAATAAAAATAGACTTCCACTGCTTTGTTGGGAAGAGAGTATGAATAATTTAAATATTGGAAGTGAAAATGCATCATGGTTTCACAAATTGAATAATAGATTGAAATGTCTTGGTTGAACTGATGTATGGAGTAGCTCTGCAGTTAATAACACAGATGGGTATATGAATGAAGTGGTACAAAGAATTAATGATGTAAATATTCAACAGGATTTTGAAAGTATACATGGGATGGATTCCATGGGGTTGTACTCAGATATTAAATCTAGATGGGGTATAGAAAATTACATGATTATCTGTGAAAATGGCATCCATAGAAATATGTTATGCAGAATTAGGCTGGCCTGTTTGGGAAATTCCTAATGTAATTTGAATAACTGGTATTGCAAAAAATTTAAAAATAGCTGTAATTGTACTGTAAGATTGGAACTGTAAATTATGCATATTCTATTTGAATGCAAATCCTGGGCTCAACAGCGTGAAATTATTTTCTCCCAATTAATGCCATCGCACCTTATTCCCAATTGTTTCGATTACAAAAATCTTTGCTAAAATTAGATTCAGTTAAGCTAATTTATGGCATTGCCAAATATTGTTTATTTAAAAAAAATATGAATTAAAACTGTGGGCTAGGCTTTTATGGTTTCTTTGTCTTTGTCTTAGTCATATATAGTGTTAAATTGATTTTTAGTTATATAACAATTGTTATGTGTGTATAATATGGTAGATTTTATGTTAAGTAGTTTTAGAATGTATCAAACTTGGTTTTATACATTTATATTAATAAAAAAATGAAAAAAAAAAGAAAGAAGTCTACTAATGGACACCAACCAGGTGAATGCAGTGTGGGCAGTAAGGAAGCTAGTGACTCAAGAGGATGGACTGGATACAGAGGACCAGAGACCATAGTGTTGTCAGCAGGGGATAGATGGCTCAGTCAGAAGCACTCCGAAGGACAAGTGACACAAAGCAGCAGGCTTCTCTTCCTTCTCTGTGTAAACTGAAACACATTGGTCCAGCATTACACAGCTCTGTAAGGATGTCAAGGTCAGCTGTAAATCTCTCATTACAGCAGCCAACTGCAATGCTAAGAATGCAAGCCAGGAGAATGGTATCTGTTCTTGTTCAATATAACCCCATCACACCTGAATTAGCTAGAAGTCAATGCAAAATAAGCTTCAAACATTGCTCTTTTTTAGCTGTGACTGAGGGGTTAACCTCAAGGAACAGCTTCTGTGGTCCAAGCCCTGACCCTACTATATAGATTTATTTTTCATAGTTGCCAGGGTTCCTTGGAGAGCTACTGGGGTTTAGCCCCCACAAGCCCCAGCATAATTCCAACAGTGGGTCTATATGAACTCCACATTATTTTATAATGATTATACTGCTGGTGTTCATGATGTGCTGTGTCATTTAAATGATGGACAAACTGCCATTGGATGTTTTTAATTAACCTTTATTGGAGCACATTGCATTTAGTGTGATTAGGTCAAGTAATGCAGAAGTATTTTAAACAGATATATATATATATATATATATATTCATATTCATTGCGAAAAAAACTCTGTTAATGCATCAGTTAGGGTTCATAGCACAGGGATAAAAGTTTGGAAATGTGATGTTAGGGTTACACCCCTACCACCCCCCACCCTCCACAGACCAATAGCCATTGGGGTGTGCGTTGGGTCATCAGCCTAACTCTCACCCCATTCCATGAGTAAACAAGCTGAGGTGGTGCAGTATAGGAGAATGGGGTGATAGGTAGGCCTGATGACCCCAATGCACATCCTGATGCCTGTTGGTGTGTGGAGGGTGGGGGTGGGAGTGGGGTGGTAGGGGTTTAAACCCTAACATCACATTTCCAAACTTTTGTCACTGTGCTATTAACCCTAACTGATGCATTAATGGAGTTTTTTTGCAATGAATTTCCCTTCTTTTTGAGAAAGTGGAACATAATTGGTAACTGATATGTGTTAGTAGGAGTGTGGGGCCTCCAGGCCCTCGCTCCCTTCACATTGCCCATTTTTTGCATAATGGTATGTGTATGTGACAGCATGGGCCCTTCAGGCCCTGCGCTCCCACTTACATATTACTACGGAGCCATACAGCAGCCCTATAGGGCAAGGAACACTTGTAACACAAATGTGCCAATATCTCAGCATCCGTAGCAGGTATCAAAAAAATTCAAATGTTGTTGTAATCATGACAGCGTAACCGCCACATGAGATAGTCAACGAAATCTGTGTCTTGCATCGTTTACAAGATACGGGCACCGAAAAGCACTGAAAAAAGCACCCTTAGAATCCTTGTAACACGTTTTTGTCAATATCTTTGTAATCATAACAAGTAGGAAAAAAATTCCACTGCTGGTGTAATCTATGATTTCCAAACATGTTTCTATAGCAGGTAGCAAAAAATCTGTATCTCACTTCGTTTTCGAGATACGGGTGCTGAAAGGCATCATGGGCACTGCAATGTAACCTATGGGAAATCTGTCAACTTTGGAACGCTGTAGCTTCGGGCCCATTAAATGTTTTGACACCAAACAGCACATCTGTGGGACCAGGGCTTGCTGTCCTGCAAATTTCAGCCCAAAATCCCAAACCATTTTGTTACAGGGGATGGCAAAGACTTGCAGTTTTTGGAAAAAGTACTTTCATAAATTGTGACAGTTTTGCAAAAACAGCACAACACTTTCATGATTTGCAAAAGTGTTGCAGCCGTTTCTTTTGCAATTTGTGAAAGTACTGGGGCACTGATTTTAAAAATGGCATTTCTGGGGGGTTTTACCCCCCAAAAAAGATAGGGCTGGCATCCACAGGACCCGACTAGGTAAACACAACAGTCAGTGTTTACCTAGGGGGTCCCAAATGTAAACACCAGGCATTTTTGTCTCTTGCTAACTGAAAACAAGATTGCCCACGTATGAAAGTAAAAGGGTAATTTGCAAAAGTAAAATGTACTGGCAGCAGCTTTCGAGAGGCACATATATTTTTTTTCCCATTGACTATAATGGGATACTTGTTTTTTGAATAACTTTTGAACGGTTTAATATTTTTTCACCACATCTTTGAAAGGCACATCAGTGACCCAGACTGCATCTTTCTTCAAGATTTCAGACTAAACAGACAAATCATGCAAGCTGTAGGCATGAGCAAAGAAATGCACACAAAGTCAGTTTTTTTGTTTTTAGGCATTCTGCAGGTCTGCAACTGCTCCTCTGACCATAACTCAACTTGCCACATCCAGAGATCTATCATACTGGACCACATATGCAAAATTTCAGACAAATCTGTCATACGGTGACAAATTTATTGAGGTGCAAAATTTGGGGTTTAAGATTAAACTGCTCACTCAACCCTAAGTATACTGGCACTACCACACCAGTATAATATATATATATATATATATATATATATAATAAGGGAAAGTTAGGGTTGAGTAGGCACTTTAATGCTAAACCTCAATTTTTGTGCGTTAATAACTTTGCAACCATTCAATGGATTTACATGAAATTTGGAATGTGCAGACTGTATGGTAGATTTCTTGATCTGCCAAGTTGCATTTTGGTAGGACGTATACTTTCTGAGCAGCAAAATGCTAAAAAACACGTTTTTCACCACTTTTGATACGTTTTTTGCCTATGGCGCTGTGATCACACTGTGTGGTCTTTTGGTCTGTAATTTGGAATGTAGAAAGAGTTTGGGTCAAGGAACAATTTAGCATTGGTTTGGTAAAAAAAATATTAATCTGTTCCAAAGTTAGTATATATTTTATTTTCGGATTCTGTGCATGCTCATTTCACTCCAAGATTTATATGGTTATTTTTCAGACAAAGATTGGGCTCACGGTCAAGGATTTTGTAGCTCATGGTCTAGGATCCTGGTCTGCCAGAAAATTCCTTGTCCATGAGCTGCCATCTGTTTTTCAGTTTTTCCCCCAAAACAAAATTTTGTAGCTTTCTCCATTGGTGACTTTGGGGCCAAATGAGGCATAAGTTTTGTTCAGGGTGACCCCCTCTACAAAACCATGTCTTTGGTTTGGCTCATTTTGGTCAAAAAATAGCTTTTTTAAATTTAAAAATGATTTGACCATGACTCGCTAACAATCTTAATCTGGGAGCTATCAAAATCCTATTCCACGAGTTCGCAATCAAGGATTTTGCTGCCTCATGGACAAGGATTTTAAAAACTTTACCATTGCATTGCTAATGAACAATTTGGTCCTTTTACTTGAAATTTTCAGGGTATTGAGAGTATGCCTTACAGGTGTGAATTATGCTGTTTAGATGTTGGGGGAATTAAGCGGTTCCATAGCTATGCCATCATGAAGTTGAGATCATCCCCATAGGATAACATTGTGGTGCCCATTTTGCTTTTTGGTGCCCGTAGCTCATAAACGATGTGAGGTGCAGATCCAGTTGATTAATGTTGTGTGCAGTACTCACTGTCATGATTACATCACTTGATTTTTTGTTCCAGCTGCTACGGTTCCTGAGATATCGGTAAATAAGTGTTATAAGGGTTCCTTGCCCTATAGGGCTGCTATATGGCTCTGTAGCTATGTGTAAGTGGGAGCACAGGGCCAAGAAGGCCCACTGTCCCACAGATGCATACTGTTATGTAGAAATGGGCAACTTGGTGGGAGAGTGGGGCCCAAAGGGTTCCGCGCTCCAACCAACACATGTTATTTACTAGTTATATTACACTTTTTCAAAAAGTAAGGAAATTCATGGAAAAAAACTGCATTTAATGCATCAATTAGGGTTAAAGCAATAAAACTGAGGAAATGAAATGCTATGGTTGAGCCCCTAGCCCCCCACACCCCACACCCCCATCCTCCACAGAATAACAGATGTCAGGGTGTGCCATGGGGTCATGTGGCCTAACTCTCTCACCCCATTCTCCTTTACTGTAGCATGTCAACCTGCTTACACATGTAGTGGGGTGAGAATTGGGTCACATGATCTCATAGTACACCACGGTGTCTGTCAGTCTGTGGAGGATGGGGGTGTGGGGTGAAGGAAGGTTATGGGCTCAACCCTAACATTTAATTTCCTCACTTTGTTGCTTTTGCACACATATATGTGTATATTGTTGCTTTTGCACACATATATGTGTGTATATATATATATATATATATATATATATTTATATATTATACTGCACGGTCACGCCAGTATAGTTAGGGTTGAGTAGGCACTTTAATGTTAAACCTCAAATTTTGCACATTAATAACTTTGCAACTGTTCAATGGATTTGCAAAAAATTCAGAATGCACTGTTTAGTATGGTAGATCTCTTGATTTGCCAAGTTGCATTTTGGTCGGAGGTACAGTTTTTGCACAGCAAAGCACTGAAAATCATGTTTTTCACCACTTTTAAGACCTTTTTTTGTTTGCTCTTTTGGTCTGAAACGTTCAGAGTAGAAAGAGTTTGGGTCTTGAAAGAATCCAGCATTGGTTTGGTTAAAAAAATATTAACCTGTTCCAAAGTTATTTAATTTTTGGGTTCTGAGCATGCTCAGTTCACTCCAACATTTATATGTATTTTTTGCGAAAGGGGATTGGGCGCACGGTCAAGGATTTTGTCAGCCCATGAAAGGGGATTTAAAAAATTCCAGTCTGTGAGGAAACATTCCCCTTTCACAAGCTGCCATCTTGTTTTCACTTTTTCCCCCAAACAAAATGTCGTAGCTTCCTCCACGGGTGACTTCTTGTTTCAATAAGGCATGGGTTTTGTTCAGGGTCATGCCCTCTACAAACCTATACCTTTGGTTTGCTTCATTTTGGACAAAATATGGCCTTTTCAAATTTTTAAATTCTTATTTTGCGACTCGCTTCCGATCCCCTTTCGTGAGCTGGCAACATCCATTCTGTGAGCCTATCCCCTTTTGCGGGGCAGTAAAATCCTTGACCATCACTTAGGGATCAGATGACCCTTCTCACAGATGAGAATTGACTCACGGTCAAGGATTTTGCTGCCTCTTGAAAGGGGATCGGCTCGTAGACTTGAATTTTGTCAACTCACGAAAGGGGATTGGTTTTTTGAATCCCCTTTCATAAGAAGACAAAATCCCAGTCCCAGAGCTGACAAAATCCCTGTCTGCAAGCAATCCTCTTTTGTGAGTTAGCAAAATCCTTGACTGTCACTTAAGGACCAGATGGCCCTTCTCATGGATGAGGATTGACTCACAGTCAAGGATTTTGATGCCTCATGAAAGGGAATCAGCTCACAGACTGGGATTTTATCAGTTTGAGAAAGGGGATTGGTTTTTTGAATCCCCTTTTGTGAGCTGACAAAATCCCAGTCCGTGGGCTGACAAATTGCTCATCCATGAGCAATCCCCTTTTGTGAGGTAGCAAAATCCTTGACTGTCACTTAGGGACCAGATGGCCAAAATCTGATGGTCAAGGATTTCTCATGGACAGCTATTTTGACAGATCCCAAACGGGGATTGATTTCACAGTTGGGGATTTTGCTACCTCATGAACTAGGAATTTTTAAGCTTTTAAAAACTTTCCCACTGCATTGTAAATTAACACTTTGGTGTTTTGACTTGAAATTTGCAGGATATAAAGGGAAGCCCCAGAAATGTGAATGATGCTATTTAGGTGTTGAAAAGTTAATCAGTTCCATAGATATGCTATCACAAAGTTGAGATGTTTCCCATATGATAACATTGTGGCACCCATAGTGACTTTCTGTGCCCGTATCTCAAACACAAAGCGAGATACAGATTTTTCACTACTGATGGCTTAGATCACCTTTACGTGAAAAGGTGATCTAAGCCTCAAAAACAAACTTGGAAATCGTAGATTGCACCTGCAGTAGAATTTTTCCCTAGGATGTACAGTTACTGAGATATTGACAAATTAGTGTTACAGGGGTTCCTTTTGAGGCAAATTGGCTACTGTATGGCTCCATAGTTATGCTCTTATAGACCAATTTCAATTATTTCAATATGTGCTAAAATGTTTGAGAAGCTGATTTACTAGCAAGTGATGCAATATCTTTCCAAATATGGTGTGTTGACCCCCTGTCAATCAGGTTTTAGGAAGGGATACAACACAATACATACAATTTTGAGGGTAGTTGATGATGGGTCAGATGCCTTCGACAGAAACCAGGAAATGGCAGACATATTCCTGTATCTGTCAAAGGTATTCAACACTGTAAATCATATTGTGTTATTGAATAAACTAAAGAGAGTGGGCTTGGATGTATCAACACTGAGTTGGATTCAAGCTTATTTGGTAGGAAGATTACAGTGTGTCAGGGTGGGAGGAGCCTGTTCAGCACCTGTTACTATGTGTAACGGGGTACCCCAGGGATCAGTTTTGGGACCTCTGTTTTTTTTTATTATATATAAATGATTTACCAAAAATGTGTTCACCTCACACATGTGTCTAACTCTATGCTGATGACACAATATTATATGCAACATTTTTCAAATATACCGAAAGAACTAATAAAATTGAGACTTCTTTTAAATGAACTCAAAACACAATGGATGATTTTCAGAAAAAATATAAAAACAGTTAATTATGAAAGAAATAAGGTCATTAACCAGAGTTATTCTTGAGCAAGTGAAGTCTTGTAAATATTTAGGAATGGTATTGGACAACTTAACATTTGAGACACATAACATCAATGTCAAATAAATTAAAGGGACTACTGAGTTTTTTTTACAGAAATAAATCCCTTTTTCATTTAAAAGTTAGGAAGCTGTTGGTCACATCTATGTTCTTGACAATATTAGATTATGAAGATGTGGTCTACAAAAATGCTAATAAAACAGTATTAGGTTCTTTGGATGTGTTGTTTAATAGTGCTCTAAGATTCATAACAAATTTGCCATATAAAACTGACCATTGTTTTTTTTTGTACCAGAAATCAGGTTTATGTTCATTATTAGATAGGCGAGATATGTATTGGAATTTGCTGGTATATAGATTTGTGACCCAGTCTTTACCAGATTTTCTCTTGAAGATGGTTGCAGTTAGACAAAAACAAACGTATGACATAAGATCTTTAGATCAAATATGTTTTTATGTATCTCAATATAGAATTAGTTTTGGGAAAAAAAAACTTTGTCAAGTTTAGTACCAAAAACATGGGAAAGATTGTCAAAGCAAGTGAATGTTATTGTATTAAAATCTTTTGATCGTTTTAGGTCATTTTTGAACATACATTGTAATTGTTTTGGATGATATTTGTACTTTATCTACACTATTCTGATTATTTGTGTGTTATGTTTTTATATGAAATAATTGTGTACACTTATAACCTCTGGTATGTATGAGATGGATTCAATTGGAAAAGAGATTTTTATCTCAATTTGATAGCCAATAAAGGTTGAAAGTTGAAGTAAGTGGGAGTGCAGGGCCCGGAGGGCCCACATTCCCAAAGATGCATATCATTATGCACAAATGGGCAGTTTAGTGGGAGTGCAGGGTCCTGAGGGCCCTGGCTTCCACCAACACATACCAGTTAGCAGGTACATTACACTGTAAATAAATGTTTTTGTCTTTTGGCAGGGTATAAAGGGGATGTCCCAGAGATGTGACTTATGTTGTTTGGGAGCTAAAAATTTTATTGGTTCCAGAGATATGCCATTATGAAGTTCAGATTTTTCCCATAGGATAACATTGCAGTGCCCACAGTGTTTTTTGGTGCCTGTATCTCGGAAACGATGTGAGAAGCAGATTTTGTCACTGTATCTTGCATGGAGGTCTCACTGTCATGATTACAGCAGCACTTGAATTTTTTTCATAGCTGCTATGGTTGCTGAGATATTGGCAAATTAGAGTTACAAGGGTTCCTTACCCAATAGGGCTGCTGTATGGCTCCATAGTTATGTATAAGTGGGAGCGCAGAACCCGGAGGGTCCACACTCCCACAGATATATATCGTTATGCAGAAATGGGAAGATTGGTTGGATCATTGGGCCCGAAGGGCCCCACAATCCCACCAACACATGCTATTTACTAGTTATATTACACTTTTTCAAAAAGTAAGTAAATTCATTGCAAAAAAACTTAGTTAATGCATCAGTTAGGGTTAAAGTGACAAAAGTGAGGAAATGAGATGTTAGGGCAGAGCTTACTCACCCCATCCTCCACAGACAGATGCCGGCGTGTGCCATGGGATCGTGAGGCTTAATGCTCACCCCATTCTGTTTTACTGTAGCATGTCAACCTGTTTACACATGGAATGGGTGAGAGTTGGGTGTCATGACACCATGGCAAACCCAGCATCTATCGGTCTGTGGAGGATGGGGTGAGTAATGAGGTTGAGGGGCTGTGCTAACATCTCATTTCCCCTGGCAACCCTAACTATTCTTGTCTTAACAAACTTTTCTGCAATATATATCTATCTATCTATCTATCTATCTATCTATCTATATATACAGTATATATATATATATATATATATATATATATATATATATATATATTACTGTGCTATCATAGTTAGGGTTGAGGAGCCATTTACATGTTAAACCTAAAATTTTGCACCCTAATAACTTTGCGACCATTCAACAGATTTGCCTGAAAGTTGCAATACACGATCAAGAAACATAAATCTTGGGATCTACTTACTTTTGTACTGTTCAGATATTCGGATATATGGCTGCGTTGTTATTAAGCATGATCTGCGCATGCATTTACGCTTTTTTGGAATTCTTTGCTCGTCCCTACAGGTCACACGGTTTGTGCGACTGGTCTGAAAACTTCAGGGAACGTGTGACTGGGGTCCCCGATGTGCCTTTTGAAGATTTTGTGAAAAAATATTAAACGGTTCAAAAGTTATTCAAAAAACTATTTCCCATTATAAGTCAATGGGAAAAGTTAACAAAAAGTTTGACAGTGTCACAAATGCACTTTTTAGTGTCGTAAATGGCCCTATTAATGTCACAAATCCACCATTTTGTTTTCAGTTAGTGATCAGAAAAATACTTGGCATTTAAATTTGGGACCCTCTAGCAACACAATTCTTTTTGTGTTTACCTAGTCAGACCCTGAGGATGCTAGGCATGTCTTTATTTTGAGGTTAACACCCTAGAAATACTGTATGTTTTTTCAATTTCTGGAAAAAGTAGTGTCGCAAAGTAGTGTCGCACTCATGAAAGTGTTGCAAACGCTTGAAAAAGCTGTCTCAAATCACGACATTACTTTTTCAGACTATGGCCAAAATGACAGCAGTTCTTTGCCACTCTGCTGCAACTGAGTGGTTTGGTCCTTTGGGCTGAAATTTGGAGGAAAGGCAGCCAACATCTCACAGATGTGCCTTTTGGTAGTTTGGTGACAAAATATTGTATGGATGCAAAGTTATGGTACTCTGAAGTTGACACTTTTTCCCATAGACTAACATTGCGGTGTGCGCTGCATGACAGGAATTATTTGCCACCCTGCTGCAAAATAACGGTTAGGTCTTTTACAGTGAAATTTGAAGGGAAGAAGGCCAACATCCTACAGATGTGCCTTTTCATGGTTTGGTGAAAAAATACTATAGGGCGGCAAAGTTATGGCACTCTGAACTTCTCTTTTCCCCCATAGGATAACATTACAGCGTTTGCCGCACCTTTCAGGGCCTGTATCTCGGAAACGGTGCGAGATACGGACTAAAAACACTTAGCCCCCTAACAGGGGCTAAATAAAATACTAGCCAGGAAAGTCATAAATCATATGACTTTTACATTTGTTTTCTACATCGTACAGTTCCTGAGATATAAGCAATTTAGTATTCCAACTCCTCATTTTCTGCTCCGAGACCCATTATTATGCATACATTCTTTGTACTCACTGTCTTTCTCTATGCAGCTTTTGGGGAAAACCATCCTGTGCGCTTACATTACTGTTACTGTTACCGCTTCTGCTTGCGGTTCCGTACCCATTTCACTTACCATTCCCGTCTGCGCCACCATGTGCGTTACTCTTTGCGTTTTCATTTGCGCTTGCGTTTGCGTTATTTTTACCATTTGTGTCTACAGTACTGTTTCTCTTTCTGTTTCACTTTGCGTCACCATGTGCATTACCATTTGCATTTGCGGGCACCATGTTACTATGTGACAAGACATCACATGGCGGAAGTGCGGGGCCCCTCCCGCCGCCACATTACATTCACTATTTTTCGTCATCATTCTCAAAAGAAGAGAAATGAGGCAAAATTCATTAATGCATCAGTTGTGCCCCACAGTGATAGCAGAGCCAGGCTGAAAAGCTCCCCTGACCCATCATTCATCCCACAACCAGCATCGATAGGTGGGGTCACCCGTCCTTCCCTCACCCCATAATCCCATACCCTGCTTTTACACATGTGATGGGGTGAGAGTTAGCCCGATGACCCAATGCGCACCTCGATGCTAGTTGGGGTGGCTGGAGGTCTAAGGTGGGCTTTCAACCCCTAACACTGAATTTCCTCACTTTTGTCGCTGTGGAACAACCTAACTGATGCATTAAACAGAGTTTTGGCCTCTAATATATATATATATATATATATATATATATATATATATATATATACAGTATATATATATATATTACTGACATGGTAGCATCAGTATAGTGAAGGTTGAGTGCAAACTTCTATGTTAAAGCCATAATTTGAACCTTAATAACTCTGGAACCGTTCAAAGGATTTGCATGAAATTTGGCATGCACAATCTTTAGGGGTAGTTCTCTTGATCTAACACATTTTGTGTGGCTCTATGTGGTTATTGAGATACAGAGTGCCAAATTATCCTACACTTATGTTTTCTGCCTGTTTTTCTACAGCTGTATCTGATAAATGGCTTTAGGTTGCAGTTTGAAACTTTCAGGGTAGAAAGTCTTTGCCTCACAGATGTGCCTTTTGAATGTTTGGCGAAAAAATATTAATCCATTCAGAAGTTATTAAATGTTTAATTTTCCCATTATTTCCTATGGGGAAAGTTTGATGTCCTGCACAAAAAATGCTTTTGTTTTCACAGACAGTATTGCATTTTTGCATGAAGGTTCACATAGAGCCTAGTTTGTTTTCACAGAGCTCTGTTGTTTTAGCAGGAGCTTTTGTCTTTTCACATGTAGGGTCACATGGAGCCTACTGTACTTTCACAGAGCTCTGTTGTGTCTGCCATTTTCTTTTCTCATTAGCAAGACAAGGAAAATAAGGAACATATGTAATAAGCATTTGTCAGTGCCGAATGTTGCTTGCTTCTATGTGCTGTTTAGGTATTTGGAAGTCATTGGAGTGTAACTATTGAAAATTTGCGAACTTACGAGTCATTTTTAGGATTTTTTTCACCAAATTTTCAACATAGCCATTTTAAGACCTCTGGTCATGAACAGTGTCACTGTTATTTTGTTAATGTGTCCCATACATTGAGTTTGCACACCGACTGCGCCATTGTGCGCTACATGGGCGGAAACACGTTTTGGGCAGGATGTGAAAAATGACAGCTGTACTGCTCATAAGGAGGTGTGGTAAAATGGCAATGTTGAAAATCTGGAGTGGAAATATTGAAAATTCGCAAACCTACGAGCGTGCGTGGGAACTGTGCAACGCACACTCGTAAAACAGTCATTTTTAGGAATTCTTTCACCAAATTTTCAACATTGCCATTTTAAGATCTCTGCTCATGAACAGTGACACTGTGATTTTCTTAATGTGTCCCATACACTGAGTTCGCACAACGACTGCGCCATTGTGCGCTACATGGGCAGAAACATGTTTTGGGTGAGATGTGAAAAATGACAGCTGTACTACTCATAAGAAGGTGTGGAAAAATGGCAATGTTGAAAATCTGGAGTGGAAATATTGAAAATTCGCAAACCTACTAGCGTGTGTAGGAACTGCATAGCATGCTAAATAAAACAGTCATTTTAGAAGTTTTTCACCAAATTTTCAACATAGCCATTTTAAGACCTCTGCTCATGAACAGTGTCACTGTGATTTTCTTAATTTGTCCATACATTGATTTCGCACACCGACTGCGCCATTCTGCGCTACATGGGCGGAAAAACATTTTGGGTGAGATGTGAAAAATGACAGCTGTACTACTCATAAGAAGATGTGGTAAAATGGCAATGTTGAAAATCTGGAGTGAAAATATTGAAATTTCACGAACTTATGAGCCTGCGTAGGAACTGCACAATGCATGCTCGTAAAACAGTCATTTTTTGGAATTTTGGCACCAAATTTTCAACATGGGGGTTTTGGGCCCCCTTCTCATGAATGATGTCACTGTCATGGTGGTATTTGGGCCTGAAGAGTGACTTCACAGTCACTGCGCAGTCACTGCGTGAAATCACCCTTTGGGCCCGAATCACGCCATGACAGTGACATCATTCATGAGAGTGAAGCTCCAAACCAAAATTTGGTGCAAATCTAAAAATGGCTGAGATATAACAAAGTTGAAACCCCTATCTAGCCCATTATACAGCTTACCGGCATTTCCTCAGTTCACGGTTGGCTTTGAAGAGTGCAGACGTGTTCCCGGTCCACCGAAGATCATCGCACCAGAGTCTGGAGGTAAGTATGGGGTGATGGGTGTGTGGGGAGGCTGGGTGCGCAGTGGGTGCGGGTTGTGGGAGGGGGGTCTGGAGGCGCACCTTGAGCGTTTTGTCTTACAGATAAAAAACAAAAAAAGCGTTGTGGGACCGTTTGCCACACTGGGGTGGGCTCCCAGCATGGCACAAGGACTTTGGGGGCATTCAGCCGATGGGGTATTGGGCACCCGTCGGCAAAAGACTGATTGCCACGCTGGGTGGGCTCCCAGCGTGGCACCAGCTTCTGGGAGGCAGCTGGCTCAGCCCGGCGGGGATTGGGCACCCATTCGGCTATACAATGCATCTTGAGGGGTGCGCCACGCCTGCGGTGGGGGAGCTGCGTGTGAGCAGCTTCTTATCGCTGCTCACTCAAGCGTAGCTCCCCTTTCAACTCATGCCACTGCATTTTGGGCGTGTGCTAGACAGCTCCAAAATGCGATAAGCTTACAGAACCCGCACTCAGGACACTGTCTGAATTGGAGGAGGTGACACACCTCAAAATATCTGATGATGGCACTATGTTTCTTGCACATGCGTGCAAGCAACATAAAAATGAGTGAAAAGGAAAAAAGAAACATCAGAACTTAGCTAAACAGGACCTGTTTAGCTACATTCTGATGTTTTTTTTTTACATTGTGGCCAGCAACACCTTTTGTGGGTATCCAAAATCGGAGAGGTGCTGAGGACAGTGAGAGGACTAGTTCTTCTGCATTCTATGAGAACAGCATGATTTTGTGGACTTCTACAGCTGTAGCTGGAACTCCTGCTGCTGGCTGCAGATTTGCCTATACCCACTCTTTTCCCTGGTGGCTAGTGGCACTCCCCACCCACCTATCATTGTCCCAAGTGGTAGCCCCCCACATATATTTCCCTAGTGTCTGTTGGCATCCCCACCCTCCGATTTCTGTTATTTATTTAATCTGACACTGGGATGCCCACCCCCTGTGTCAGATGTCCCCCCCAAGTCACTTGTTTTGTTTGCCAACATAGGGGGACTCAATTCCCATTTCAACAGGATCACTGGACCAGGACAGGATCACTGTCTTCTATGAAGTAGATATTTGATGTTTGAAAATGTGGTATGTGCAAAATAGGTATAGCTTATTTTCGCACATGCTATATTTTTGAATATCAAATATCCACTTGCAATCAAGAATGATTGAGACATTGAATAAGTAAACAAAATACGGTGTATTAGCTATAGTTCCTCTGTGGCACAGAAGACAAGGCACTGGGTCAGCACACCCAAGAGTCCTGGGTTTAAAACTTGTCTTTCCATATTTTTTTTCTTCCCCTACAACAAAGACAACAAAAAATGATGGAAGAGTGGCCTTGAACCCAAGACCATTGGGCTTGCTGTCATATGCCCTGTCCTCCACTCCCCAGGAGAAGCACAAAAGTAAAGATTTTTTTTGCTTTACTTATCAATGCTGTCAATGATGCACTTGGCATGATCGCAAGTGGATGTCCATGTGCAAAAATGTGCTGTGTGTGAAAATAGGCATAGCTTATTTTCTCACATAACACATTTTCACAAAACTGACATCCACTTCTGATCAAGGCAGGCCCATCACTAACAGTGTGTGGAGCTGGAGGATGCTACCTGTCAGCTACTTGCTCTATGAACTGACCCCATTGCCGTCCTCTGTGTGGTGACCCACTTGCCCATGGTTGCTTGATGCCGTGATCCCCCCAGACCCTTGTGTGATTTGCCAACATCAGGATCCCAATCCCCATGTTGGCACTAGAGAAACACCCCTTTTCCAGCAGTGTGAACACAGGGGAGCCCACTCCCAGTGTCCTGAGATGGTTTTCTTTTAACCTGTAAAGAAGGAAACCATCCCCAATGTCTTTTTTATTTTTTGACCTAAAAAAAAGGTCCCTCATCATCGCTGCCATCCCTTCCCCATTCCCCCATCCCCACCCTCCCACTGAGCACCCACCACCCCACACCCCCCTTACCCTATACCTTCCTCCTGAGGTTGCCTGCTGTCATCTTCTGTGGACCGGAACATGTCTACACTCTTCAAAGCCAAACTGCAAACTGAGTAATCAAGGCAAGTGCCATATAATATATTTTATTTCAATGGCATTTAAAACTTATGTTCATAACTCTGCCATTTTTGCCATTTTTAGGTATTTTTCTTTTCACCAAATTTTCAACATGGACTTTTTGGGACCCTACCTCATGAACACTGTCACTGTCATTTTGTAAATCAGGCCCAGAAGGTGATTTTGTGGTCACTGCGTGAAATCACCTTTCAGGACTGATTAATGAAATAGCAGCACCAGTGTTCATAAGGTGGGGCCTGAAAAAGCCCATGTTGAAAATCTGGTGAAAAAATTCATAAAAATGGATGAGTCACATGTGTTCATTGAAATATTTCTATGCACATGCGTAGCTTTGGTAATTTTTAATATTTTGACTCTAAATTTTCAACATTGACATTATTTTCACACCCCTCATGAACAGTACTGCTATGATTTTTCACATCCCACTCAACCTGTGTTTTCGCATCTATGGCACAGAATGGCATTTGGCACAGATTTTAAAATTTTCACCTATGTGATGTATGAAGTGGGGGTCATAAAAAGATTATGTTGAAAATTTGGGGTCAAAATATGAAAACAAGTACAATTTATGACAATTTTTTTGCAATTTCACTATGCACACTCATGACTTTGAATAGTTTAAATATTTTTGACCCAGGTTTTCCACATAGCCTTCTTATTAGCCCACCTCATGTATGTCACAGCTGTCATTTTCCAAATCCTGCCAAAAATTTGTTTTCATACCTGTGTCATGGAATGGCATTGCAGTTGAACAGAATTACATTTTGGTGGGTATTCAAACTTTTTCTGTACTATGTATATGAGCTGGGGTAATAAGGTGGGTATACTGACAATTTGTTTCACTGTTGTCCTGTAAATGGTAGCACAGGGTCCAGACAGCCATGTGCTTCCACAGTTATATTTATATGTATCTATGTGTATATATATATATATATATATTTGAATGCATCTACAGAGGGATGGGAGCTCTGGGTTCAAAGGACCCTGTGTTCCCAGAGTAAAATAGGGATACTATTATACTATCTCAAAAAGTAAGTTGCAAAAAGTTTCATTAATGCTCCAGTTAGGGTCAAAGTGACAAAAGTTGGGAAATGAGGTGCTAGAGTTTCCAACCCTAACACCTGACCTCATCCTCCCAAACCAGGCAGGAGAGCAGGTGTGGGATGTGCCTTGGGCTTCTTAAGCCTAATGCTCACCCCATTCTCATAAAGCCTACACATCTGACTTTATTTACAGATGGAATGGGGTGAGTGTTAGACTTGAGAAGTCCAAGGCACACCCCACACCTGCTCTCCTGCACGGTTTGGGAGGGTGGGGTGTAAGGGTTGGAAACCCTAATGCCTCATTTTCCAGTTTTTGTTGCTTTGACCCTAACTAGAGCAGTAACAAATTTTTTTCTGCAATTCATTTAAATATATGTTTTATGCAAGTTCAAGCTTGAATCAGAGAACCTTCTGTAGTGTACTGTTGAAGGTGTTGGACTTTGGTGCAGATGATTAAGATTTCAGCTACCACAATGAGTAAACTTTTCATCAGCATTTCTGTGACTAAAGTATATGTTTTTTGTCTTTACAAAATACACATCAAAATTATAGGAATATGTTGTATGAACTAAAACAAGAGTTTTCTGGGGTCAATAATGTGTTGCTACAGTTATCAGAGTGTGTTATATGTGCAATGAAGTTGTGCCTCCCACAGCTACGGTGCTGAACTAAAATGCACTTGTTACCTCTGATATGTTTGCTCAATAAAAGGAAGTGCCCTAGATTTAAAACTAGGTTTGTGCTTTTTAAAGATAGCATGAAATATTCCTTGCAGGAACAGTTACTTTCTCCACAAATTGTACTTCCTACATATGTTTATTTTGTTGATGATTTCCTATTTCAGCTTTTACACCCACACAAATCACCACTCTAGTGAAACTTCATCAAATATGTGATGAAAATGTATAAGTTGCTTTTAGGATTTGAACCATGTTCTCTTACTGAGAATACATAATTGCACATGCAGACCCTTGTCTCATTGATTTCTAAACCCAAAACATAACCTGTGTGCTTGCAAGCTGCACTGAAGCAAATAGGATCTCATGTGGAGTAGAGGGTATGTCTAACTTGCGAAGCAAGTGGTGCAGGTTGTACTACATATAAATGCTCCATAGGAAGTCATCTGAAGGAGCCATTGATAGTGTTACTCAATGGAACTGCCTGGATTCAAAACCTAGGCTGCTTTCTAACTTGTTTATTAACCTCTGCAATACAGGAGTTGCCATACACTTCAGGTCAGCTTGATGGCATAGTGGCAATAAAATTATCTCTTAGTTCAAAGTACCAGAGTTTTTATTCCTGCTAGGAACTTAACATTTTTTCTATTTTCAGGCAGATACCAGGGTTCATATCCTGACAGGGACATAATACTTTATGAAGACCTTGTTTATGGTTAATTTCCACCAAAATGTTGCTCTATGGTGGCAAGGTGTTAGAATAGTGAATATATTTATTTGTTGTTTGGTAACAAGGTAGGTGCTCTAGACATAGGAAATGCTTATTTTCAGGCATGAACCATGAAGTTACAATACAAGAAATAAAATACAAGACAAAATAGTGGTATACAAAATCAAACTCTGGTGGTAGAATACAAAGACAAACAGGCTAAATAGTCAATACAAATTTAATTAAATGTTAAAGAATAGCAAACTAAGTTCAGAAACCAACATAACTAGGGCAAGCAAACATAATGAATAATTAAAACAAGTGCTGTCAGTGCAATTAGATTGACAGTACAAAAGTTTAAATCCAGCAGTTATCATGGTAACAGGTATTCGCATGAGGGTGGAAGTATAGAGGAGAGGGTGGTAGTAGGCAGAGGAGAGAGGCAGGGTCAGATAGGGTAGGGACAATCAAAGAAGTGGAAAGGGGAGACAATAGCAGTAGGTACTGATGAGAATGAGGATAAGGGGTGGGTTAAGATGGATTGAAGCATGTTCAGGGGGCTAGCTTAGTAAGATAATCAAAGTGTGCCTTTTTGAAGAGGTAGTGACAAGGTGCTTGTCGGATAGCTAAGGGAAGTGAGTTCCAGTACTGAAGGGCAGCATGGGAGAAGGCATGGGTACCCTTAGCTGTTTTGCACCTGGTGATATGAAGGGGAGTTTGGTCCACAGATCTGAGACCATGCAAGGAGGTTCACTGGTACAGCACAGAGACTAGAGATGCAGGGGTGTGAGACCTGATGATGTTGTCAATCATGGAGCCAAGGGAGATGAGACAATGGGCAGTTGAGGAGGGCCAGTTTATTTCCGTATAGAGCTGACAGTGATGCTTACAATGAGGGAGGCAGAAGCACCCTGGCAGATATTGTCGTATATTGTGTCCCATCTGTTTAGAGAGGCTTTGGATGCACATGTATAGGTGACAGCACAGTAGGTAAGGGCTGGGAGCAGAATGCCTCTAACGATGGCTAACCTAGCTGAGGGTGTAAGGGCATAGCTATATACAGTATATACATAAATGGGAGTGAAGTGCAAAAGTGAATTTATATATTTTCCTGTGTGTCCATCAGAGGCCCCCCAGAGGGACTTCTCAGGGAACATTTCCACATAGTGCAGCATCATTAGTGTTACTGGGAAGTCCCCTGGTGACTCCTCCTATAATTGTACTTACAGACATTGCCAACCAAGAGGTATGGCATCAGTGCTGTTTTGCTTGTTCCTTAACCTCTGTGACATAGGAGGTGCAGTTCACTTCAACATTGTTTGTTGATGCAGTGGAAGACTTATTACCTATGGACACAAGGGACTGGGAGTGTGATGCCTATAGGGAACATTATACTTTTGTATTTTTAGAAAGAGGTAGGTTCTGAATTCTGACTGAGACTTAATACTTTAAGAATAATTTTCTTTAATGTTATTTTCACCAAAATGGTGATACTGGGCAGTGGGATGCTAGAATATTAAATACACGTGAAACAGAGTCAAGATCAAAATGAATTTTTTTTTTCATACAGTTTCTTCACAGGTCCCTCCAGGGAGTCTGGGAATGATCTATGCCACCAGATGATTTTACTTAAAGGCACTGTCTGGATTTAAAACTAAGAAGCTGGTAGTGCTTGCTTTTTTACCTTGTATAACCTTTACACCATAGGAGAAGCGGAACACATTTGTGTTCTTTGGTGTTGTCATAGAAATGTACTAGTTACGAATGCAAGGGACTAGGGATTTGAATCCTGTTATAGTTCATTACATTTTGATGTTTCAGGGAAAAGATCAGGTTTTGAATTCTGACAGGGACTTAGTATTCTATGAAGATTTTTTTTAAGTTAATTTTCACCAGAATGATGATACCAAGTAGTGTAATGGTACAATAGTAAATATACTTTACATGAAAGGGAGTGAAGGACAAATGTGAATTTATTTGCTTCCTGTACTTCCTTCATAGGTCCCCCAGCAGTAGGGAGAACTTCACAGTGACACTTCTGTAAATGATCTATGTCACCTGGTATTGCAGTTTTACATGAAGACACTGCCTGGATTCAAAACCCAGAGGTCTGGTGTGCTTGCTTATTACCAAATGAGATGTAGCTCTCTTTAGTGCTCAGAGTAGTTAGATACGGTGGGCAGACTTTATAGGCTGATGGGCCTTTTTCTGCCACTATTTTCCTTGGATCTATGATGGTGCAGTTTAAAAGTTACTAGCTATGAGTAAAAAGCTCTAGGGGTTCAATTCTTGATAAGAACACTGCATGTTTGTATTATTATGAAGAGACCAGAATTTTGTCAGGGACTTGGTACTGTATGAAGAATTTTTTAAATTAATTTTCACCAGATTGATAATAGATGGCGGTGTGATGTTAGAATAATAAATATACATAATAGGGAGTTAAGCGTAAAAGTGAATTTATTTATTTTCCCGTGTTTCCCTCAGAGGTCCACAGTGTAGTGGGGACTTCATTGTGAATGAGCTGTACAAATCACACTATACAGAAATGGTTCCCTGAAAAGTTCTCCAGAGAAACATTTCATAGTTTCACTTAAAGGAACAGCCTGGATTCCAGCTCAGGTGTCCTAGTCTGAGTGCTTCCTGGCTTGCTACTTAACCTCCACACCATAGGAGCTACCAGTTACTTATGTGCAGCTCAGCGATGCAGTGGAAATTAAATTAACTTTGAGTGCAGGGGTCATGGGTATCAATTCCTGTCAGGAACCTTGCATCTTTATATTTTCAGGAAAAGATTAGGATTTAAATCCCGACAGGGATGTAGTACTTCATGATCATCTCCTCCTCCTCTCCACACTCCAGACCCTTGGCTTCTCCCGCCGTTCCATTGACTGGTTCACCAGCTACATTGGGGACAGGAAGCAACTCACCTGTTTCAACCGTACCCTCTCACCCCTCCTACCCATTTACAGTGGAGTATCGCAAGGATCTGTCCTTGGACCGATCCTGTTCTCCCTGTTTGTCAATGGTTTACCCTCCGTTGCCACAGAAGGGCACCTTACCATGTATGCGGATGACCTTGTCTTATTAGCCAGCACCCCTGATGTTTCCAGCATCAATGCCCAACTCAACTCGGACTTCTCTCGTATCGGAGCATGGCTGGATGGGCACAAACTCATAGTCAACCTTAAGAAAACACAGGCCATGCTCTTTCGCACTGCGACAAAAATCTCCTCCTGCATAACGCCCCTCAAAATTCATGGTACCTGCAACTCCTTCCTGATGATAATTGACTCTGCTAAGTACCTTGGAGTCACCCTCGACCCTCAACTGGACCTCTCCGGGCACATCAGAATCATATGCAATGCCACCAATGGCAAACTTGGCCTAGCATATAGGGCTAAAGACTGCCTTACCCCGGCCGCCCAGCTGGCCCTAGCCAGGGGGATACTACTGCCCACCCTCTCCGATGGTCTCATTGCCTTTGCTTCAGTCCCTTCCTCAAGCCTAGCCAAGTGGGACACCACGTACAACAACATATGCCGCTTTGCACTTGTGGCCCCCCGCCTCGCTCACCGATGCATGCTCTACTCTCGTCTGGAATGGCTCCCCCCAGAAAAACACTGGATCTACACCATGGGAAACTTTATTGACAACATAATTCAAATGGCCACTCCCGCCTCGCTCGCCATCCCCCTGAAACATGCCTCCCCATCTACCAGCTTAGGTCCTGTGCATCCCAGACCCGCCTGGTCCCCAAGACCCGCACCCTCACTGGGGATAGGGCATGAACCTCCCACACACCCAAGCTGAGGAACTCCCTTCCCCCACAAGTTCGTGCTTCCACCTCCCACTCCACCTTCAAAACCTCCCTTTGGAGTTTCCTGAAATCTGCTGTGACCTGCCTGTGTGCTGTCTAACGCAATTTGTGATTTGAATTGCTTAGCAGTGGTTAATACTGCAGAAAAAAGACATCTCCAGTAATTGTCATCTAAAATGAGGTGGAACGTTCAGACAGAAAGTCTGTAAACTTCCATTGCAGCTCCTGAGATGGGTTAGTGGATCTCAACATTATCTAACTCCTTGCAACCACACAAGTAGCCATGCCTATCATAGCTCTGTCATTGGTGTCCACACCATCAGAAGATGTTATTTAGAGGCAACCATAACATGCCAAATAGCACACCGAATTCTCTTTTGTATCATTTCATATCCTTTCCACTTGTCAACAAGAATTGTCATAGTGCAAGCTGGTATTTCTCAGAATACTTTAAACAGGTAGCCTATCAAAATGCAAGGGGGGTCAGTAGAACACACTCTTCCCTCTGGAATCCATCTTGGGGCTCAACTTTTCATAACAATTGGACAAGATGGTGGATTGGTATTCCTCAGCTGAAGCTGCATGCACCAGGACTTCTTTTCCAAGACGGATCTGGAGGAACTCCAAACTTCAACCTAAGCATCGAAGAATTAGCTCATATGAGTAAATGAACTTCAATAATTTTTGACCAGATGTAATTACAGACTGATGGGATAGACTGAAATTAATTAGAAACAGAAAAAGAGAATATGATGGCAAAAAAAGACCAGTTCACCCAGTCAGTCTGCCCAACCCTGTCTATTATGTGTGTGATGGCCCTATCGGCCATCCATCCCTTTGTTACCGTCCCATGCTCTAACATCCCTGGATCTCTTCAGTCCTCTGTGCCTGTCCCACTCTTATTGAATCCCCCCACTGCTTTAGTACAGACAATCTCACTCAGCAGTCTTTTCCACCTATCCACTACTCTTTCCATGAAAAAGTACATTTGGACATCCCTTCTGAACTCCTCCCCCACTCCCACTAGTCAACTTCAGTGGATTACTTCTTGTGCTTATATTTGCACTTGGGGTGAGCAGCTCATTTCAGTTTACACACTTTAATCTGTTGAGATATTTATATGTTTATATCATGCCTCCCCTTCCCCCCATCTGTAGGGTATACATGCTGAATTTGCTCAACCATTCCTCATATGTTTTCTACCATACCCCTTTGTTATTTTGGTCATCATCCACTGCACTGCCTCCACTCTGTCATAGTCCTTCTGCAGGTGAGTGCTCCAGAACCTTGCACAGTACTCTAGGTGTAGGTGGATCAGCAACATATACAGGAGAAAGGGTCACTTCCATGTCTCTACTGCTGATCTCTCTTCCTATAAGCCTCAGCATCTTTGTTAGCTCTACCCACTGCTGTTTGGGCTTTTGTTCCACATATGAATTATCTTTCATTTTTTGTCATTTAATATCAACTGCTATATCCTAGGCCATTCCTCCAACTTTTCCCAGCCCTCTGTTATTGTTCTAACCCCCTTTAGCTGTTCATCCAACTACAAATGTTAGAGTCATCACTGAAGAAGCAGATCTTCACCTGGAATCCTATCCCTTTAACATATTCATGTGCGACACATGGATAGGATTCCAGGTGAAGATCTGCTTCTTCAGTACTAAATATAAATTTTTTTTAGCTTACTGTAGCAGATTTTATTGTAAATTCTATCTGGTTGATCCTGTGCCCTCCCCACCAGCATTTTGGAAGGGCCCTCCCTGGCACTCCCACAGTCACTCATGGCTGTCCCCAGTATGACGTGTCATATGAGGGGCAGCCAGGGCTCATCCATAGGCTTACTGTATTACTGTACTTACAAACAGCTCTGGTTTGGAGCCTACATGTGTCCATACTATACCAAGACCAGGTACCAACTAGCAGGGTTCCTGTCAGCCTGTTCATAGTCTTGGTGTCGCTTGATCACTTGAGCTCCAAACCAAATCTGTCAGGTACAGTAATACAGTATGCTCACGGAGCCCCTGCCCCTCGTATGACACTTCATACCAGAGACAACCACGGGTGGTTGTGGGCATGCCAAGGAGGGCTCTTACTTCTAAAATGCTAGCAGGGAGGGTGCAGGATCAACTCCATATAAATTAAAATAACTTTATCAACAACAGTAATGCATCTCTATTTATTAAACTGCTAATTGGGCCCTGCTTCACACGGAAGTGGGGCCTGACAGGAGGTGGATGTTTCCCTTTAAAGGAGTAGTACACCCTCATAGCTTGTAAATGTTATTTGTTTCCTTGTCAACAGATACCTTTTTCCGTGTAGCTGTTGGGAATATATGTGTTTGCTTTGGTTTGTTTTCACTGTTCATGCCAGCTCCTCTAACTAGCCTGGGGGGGTCTCCATTTTCTGGTTGATGAAATCTAATTGTCCCCGACAGCTGCATTAGGATGTGAGAATATGATGCCCACAGCACCCATTTACACTACGTATCTCTATGCTGAAAGTACACATAACCTGAAAAAAACTCTCTAGAAACACACATATTGTATGCAGTTTAAAGGAAAATTACCTTGCATTACATCTAAGACAGTTGAAGGTAAATGTGGTATTTCACACTTTGCTGCAAGTTGCTTTGTTGAACTGTAATTAAAGGAGTAGTCCACCCAGAATTTGCAAAAAACATATGTTCACTGACCTACACAGCCAGTATAGTGTTATGCTTGTGAAACTGTGTTAGTTTGGTTTTGGCTGTTCGCACTCTCTATTACAGAGGAATTACCACCCTGTAGGGGTAAGAAGGCAAGGAACTCTTGGAGAGGGTTCCACCCCTTGAGGTGCCACGGGACGATTCCCGTGGCTAAATGTACCTTTGGAATCCTTCTATGGAGAGAGTACTGCCACTGAAGGAGGAGGTGAGGATGGTGGGGCAAAGAAAAAGTGCCTCACAGTGAGGCTGAAAGGAACTGCTTATATAGCTCAGGAAGTGGGAGTGGCTGGCTGCTTGGCCACTGAACTCCAGGCAAAGCCTTACCAATTCACTGACCTACGCAGCCAGTATAGTGTTATGCTTGTGCAACTGTGTTAGTTTGGATTTGGCCATTTGCACTCTCTATTCCAGAGGAATTACCACCCTGAAGGGGTACGAAAGCAAGGAACTCTCGGAGAGGGTTCCATCCCTAGAGGCGCCACGGGATGATTCCCATGGCTAAAGGTACCTTCAGAATCCCCAAAAGAAATATAGTATCATCCCCAAAAAGAGGCAACATGAAGCATATGAGGAAGCAGTAACTGTGACATAGGAGCAGTAACTGTAACATAGTAGTTAGTTTAACCTCAGTGATAGGGAAAATGATGGAATCACTTCTGAAGGAAAGAATTGTCGAGTACCTAGAGACCAGAGGGGCACAGAACCCAAGGCAGCATGGATTCACAGCAGTAAGGTCATGTCAGATTAATCTAATTGATTTCTTTGACTGGGTGACCAAAGTAGTAGATCAGGGAGGGGCTGTGGACATGGTCTACCTAGACTTTAGCAAGGAATTTACACAGTCCACATAAAGATTAATATACAGGTTAGCCAGCCTGGGAGTGGGTCCCAAGATGGTAGCCTGGGTAAAGAATTGACTGGAGAACAGGACACAGAGGGAAATAGTAAATGGAGTCCACTCTGAAGAAAGGGGGGTTACTACTGGGGTACGCAGGGTTCACTACTAGGACCAGTCCTCTTCAATGTCTTTATAAGTGACATTGCAGAGGGACTGGAAGGAAAAGTATGTCTCTTTGCAGATGACACAAAGATTTGCAACAGAGTTGATACACAAGGTGGGGTGGAAAGGATGAGAAGGGACTTGGCAAGGTGGGAGGAATTGTCAAATGTATGGCAGCTTAGATTCAATGCTAAAAAGTGCAAGGTAGTACACCTGGGAAACAAAACCCCAGGGGAAGAGTACACAATGGGGGGTGAGATACTAACAGCAACAAAAATGGAAAGGGGCCCAGGGTAGTTATATCAGATGACCTAAAGGTTGGCAAGCAATGTGAGAGGGCAGTAAGGAGGGCTGGGGGGATACTGGAATGCATAGGGAGAGGCATCACCAGTAGAAAACAGGAAATTGTTATCCCTCTGTACAGACAGCTGGTGAGACCCCATCTGGAGTACTGCATGCAGTTCTGGAGACCCAGTCTCTACAAAGACATAAACAGAATGGAGGCAGTCCAGAAGAGGGGAACTAAACTGGTGCAGGGTCTGCACTGGAAGACATATGAAGAGAGACTTAAGGAGCTTAATATGTATAGCCTTGAGGAAAGGAGGAAGAGGGGGTACATGATAGAAACTTTCAAGTACCTCAAGGGAATCAACAAAGTCCAAGAGGGTAGCATCTTTCAGAAAAAGAGGAGTGCAAGAACAAGGGGGCACAATTTGAAGATAGAGGGGGCAGCTCAGAGGTAATGTAAGGAAGTATTTTTTCACAGAGAGGGTTGTGGATGCATGGAACAGCCTTCTAGAGGAAGCTGTGGAGTCAAAAACAGTGGTGGAATTCAAGCATGCATGGGACAGTCATAAGGCAATTCTAGGGGGTGGAGGTAGGAAGAAGTAGGCTGTTGGTATCTAGAATCTGCAGCTTATCCATTAGGTAGGGAAATGGGCAGACTGGGTGGGCCAAACTGTCCTTATCTGCTGTCAAATTCTATGTTTCTATGTAGCAGAGAAGCATAGGCAGTTTGATAATGCATGATATGCTCAGTTGGATAACATAATGAATACCCAGGCTTGCATAGCACGATACTGATGGATTGCGTTGAGATTAGGAGATCCCCTAAGGAGAGGGGGAATGGCAGGACATCCTCCACCTCCACCAAACAGCGGGACCTACCTAAGAAACTAGGGAAAACAACTATGCTAACTAAGTTTTATGACCTCAGGCAATGGAGGAGAGAAAAAAAACCCTATGAGGAGGAAATCTCTGGGGATCCAAGGCCTAGGCCGCCTTACCTCCAGGCTTGGGATAGTTTAGTTAGTGACAGATCTGCAGCTGCAATTTGGAAAACCCAATTAAAGGGAGGTGGAAAATATTCCAATTTGGAGGAAGGCTCCCACTCAAACCCTCTAGCGGAAACGCCGAGGAAGGTTGTGAGAAAACTCTATAACAATACATGCACCCAAGGTGCAGGAGGAGAACAACAACTGATGAGGCACTCACCTGGCCTATCCACCCTATATCAAACCAGGAGAACCAGAGGCAGTCGTAGGGAGAATGCAGTGAAGGTGCCTCACTAGGGAAACTACTAAAGTCAATGGCTAACTGTTATAGTGGAACACTAGAGCCAAAGGAGGTAACTTGTTCCACCCTTCACCGCTAGTCTTAAATTCTACACCAGGAGCTGCTGTTGTGTAACAGGCAGCTAAAGCCAAGCCCAGGGCAAGAACATTCCCATCTCTGGGCCAGGTGAGAAGGATCCCACCCCAAGTTGGACATGCTTGAGATGAGGACTAAATGCAGTTCAAGACCTTCAGCTGCAGGAACCCTACACCAGAACAGAATGGCTGGCATGCCCCAGAAATTGACTGAGAGCTGAAAAGCTGGTGAGCTGATGAGCACGGCATCCTGAGATCATAATGAGCATTGAGTGCTGAGACCTTGCAAGGTCAAATACAGATTGAGTGCAGCAGAATCCCAGAGGCTGAAGCTGAGGGGATGGCAGTAGGCATAAAGCAATGGTTGGCATAAGCAAGAAGCAATGGTTACGTAAGCAAGTGTGGACCTGCACGTAGGTCAATAAGCAGTAGTAGTGATAGGTGAATCTGCATAACAACTGTATAGCAATTAAACAGCACTGAATTGGGGGCATGCTAGCCAGACATGAATAGCCAAATCAAGGTGACAAACACTCTGAGGATTTTCAGCAGAGAGGAAAAATTTGATAATAAGCTATATTAATAGCCTCAGCAGCAGCTTAGTTGGCTGACCTCAGAGTTGTAACTGCAATGAAACATGGAGACACATGCTTTGAAAGCAGGCATAGCCAGGCAGTGCAATGAAGCTGCAAACAGAATGAGAGCAGGAATGAGAAGCATAGCTAGGGTCAGAGTAAACTGTGTCAGGTGAAAAGAATTGAGTATGCAACATGGAGCAGCTATGGTTGAGCTGAAACATACAGATAATGATTGCAGTTGCATTGCAGTAGTTTGAGTATTGTGAGCATAGTGTAAAAACACAAGCACTGGGTACAATAGTAATTAAAGCAAACAGCAGCAGTGGCTGCAGATATAGGTAACTGAAAGCAGCAGCATGAGCTCTGAGTAGCAGTATGCTAGGAGCTTAGAAACAAAGCCCCACAAGAAAGACAAAACCAAAACACAGCAAAACAGAAAACAGGGAAAGGCCCAAAACCAAGAAGCACAAAACACAGGGAAGCATGCAGCCAGAGGAGAGATACAAACCAGAAGCAGGAAAACAAACACTGAAGTCCAGCAGAGACACACAGAAACAGCAGGCGGGGGGGGTAGGCCCCAGCCAGCTCAGACGACAAACCAACATAGCCTCCAGCTGCAAAGAAAAAATGCTTCACAGTGAGGCTGAAAGGAACTGCTTATATAGTTCATGAAGTGGGAGTGGCTGGCTGCTTGGCCACTGAACTCCAGGCAAAGCCTTACCAAGTATGTAGAGTATTTTGATACGTATATTAAGTCCTAGTGTGTCCATCCCTCTATCTGCTGTTAGGAGATTTTTCTAAATTAGCCTGCTAGCTGTATGGTAGTTTTATGACCCCTGGAGATCTCCATTACAAATAGGTTTATTGGCTTTCTTTTTCCTACAATGTACCCTGTCTCATGTGACAGTGATGTAGCCAGTCTCATGTGACATGAAGCCATGTCTCTGAGTGGAGAGCAGGTTGAGTTGAGGCAGCATGGACCCAACAAGGTTATGCTCAAGTAGTTGATGTGAAGGAGCAGACCCACAGAGAGGTCAGATGAGTGATAGATACCCAGATGCGGTCATGAGAAGCCTGATGGTGATAATAACTATAGGAGTACAGCAGTTCAATGAGGTAGCATGAGTCCCAATGAGAGGTGTGCTCAATTAATCAATGTGGATGAGTAGAGCCTGAGGTCAGACTGAGAAAAAGGGAGCCAGACTCATGTCATGAGGAAGCTACCTTTTACTGGTAACTATGGAGACCAGGCATAGGCACTGGGACACCAGACAGACTAGGGTAAGAGGAGGATATGAATAGAGATGGTGATGGCAGGTTGGGGAAAACCCCAAAAGAAAGCAAAGGTCAGAGAAGGAGAGGAATGGAGGGCAGAGGGAATGGGAGGAGGAGGGCAACAAGTGGAGTTGATGGGGTAGACACCCCTGATGTGGTGGATAAAGGTAGTGAGAAGGAAAGAGGCAAGTAACTGAGGTCAATGAGTGAATAGGTTTTATGTCCACAAACAGCCCTAGCAGCATGAGCAACATCAGTAAACCTATGCAGAGTAAGGGGAAATGAGACAGTGAAAATATATCGAGGAGAGGTACACAGGGGCCAAGCACATTCCAGAACATAAAGCGAAGCAGAGCAAAACAGCGATGGAAAATAAGTGATTCAATGCCAGCAGCATGGAGCTGGGCAGGGCAGGTGAGTGACAGAAGATAAAGTAATAAAATGTCAAAGGGTGAAACACCAAATGAAGCTGAAAGCAGCAGAATGAACGAGGAATGGATAAAGGTCCTGCTCTCTGGATGAGGACAGCTACTAATACCAGCATGAGAGACAAAAGGTGGTAGGACAAGCAAGAAACCCCAGAAGGACAGAGGCAAGGCAGAGTGGTGTGAGGAAAGGGTTTCCTCGTCATAACATTACAAATAAAATAAATACTGTCTGCAGCTTTATGATACTGATTTGTTGGTATTATTCAATGGTGCGTCAAATGAGGAGAAGAGCAACAAGAGCCTCTGCTGCCCTCTCAGGCAGGGAACCATAAAGGAGGTGAGGTAGACCAGAAGAAAAGTTGCAATGCACTTGCCCCAATACTGCTAGGGAGAGAAGGGGAGTGGAGCACACTGAAAGGCGAGGCAGCAGGCACGGCTGAAACAGAGCACTGGAGGATGACACCACATACTGGAGACACTCATGCAGCCAAGGAACTGAGGATCTGAAAAATGGCGATGAAAGTGGGGCAGAGGCTGGCACCCACATACCTGAGAGAAGGGAGATGGGAAATGTAGACTCAGTGAAGCTCCAGGCGAGTGGCTGCCAAAATTGGAAGTGTGGCTGGCAATGGCACACTTGGAAGTGTTGAAGAGGAATCAGGGCAGCGGTCTGCGAGGTGAGAGAAAGCCCAAAAGAAAGGAGATGGAACAAACTGGAAACGGGGAGGTACAGAGACATCCAGAACAGGGACGGGGTGGGGAACTGGTGAGGGAAGAAGCAACAAGGGGAAAATGAGGCTGGGGTGGACAAATGATAGGAGGGAAGAAAACGAGCAGGAAAAAACACACACCAGGTAAAAAAGCAGGAGGTAAAAGGGGGGGGGGGAGGAAGTGAGGAGAGAGAAAGGCTGAACAACTGCACAAGTGCCAACTGGAGAAAAACACAGACATGAGAAGTGGGGAGAAAGAGGACCACAGCCAGGAGTGAGAAAAGGTGGCACCTCTGGCCCGCAATGAGAAACAAATCCTGGAACAGTCCAGGAGGAGTGTCCTTTTAAAGCCTAATGGGTGAGTGACGTTTGTTACTCTGCCCATTGAACCTCAGGTTTAAAGCCTTCCCAATGTTAGTTTTACCCTTGTGCTCTGCCTTCCCTTCCCCCCCATCTTTAACCTCTGTATTCCTTCTTTATTCTTGTGCTGTTCCCATATATGCCAAAATAATGCTTTGTCTCCTTGTGTTACACCCTCTGCTAATCTCATCTCTGCCTCAGATTTCACTTTTGTCACTATTCTACTAGTGTCCTTTGTTTTTATTAGGTATGCTTCCTAGGTATGCTTCTCATTCCTCATCTTTGGTTTCCTTTTTATCTCTTGAAAGCCTTGCTTTTCTCTTTCACTGCCTCACCTACTGTCTTTGTAAATCACATTCACCTTTTTGCTTTTCTGCTCTTACAGTACGGTATATCACAAACACAATATTCCATAGCTTCTGCTACTCCCTTTTTATAAACTTACAATATACAGTCCAATGTCTCTATTTCTACTATTTTCTTCAGGCCACATCTCAATATTTCCTGCATTCTTCCACCGTCTGCCATCCTGAAGTCTCAGACTTTTCTCTTGCTATGTTGAATCTAAATTGACACTGTCTCATGATTGCTTGTTCCAAGCAGTTCCTAGACAGTGACACTCTGGACTGTATGTCAGTTAATGAAAACCAGGTCTGTGTGGCACCCTGCCTTGTAGAGGTCTATACTGGCTACATTAGGAATGCTTTCTGGCATGTCTGTACCAGGAGCTGTTTCCTTTCACTTTCTGCTGCTGGGACACTCCAGTCCACATCTGGCATATTATAGTCTCCCAAGTGCAACACCTACCTGAGTTCCACTGACTTCCTAATGACCTACCCCTTTCACTGTCCACCTCCTGAGACTGTGATGGTGGTTGGAAAACCATTTCAGTACTTTTCTTCCTTTTATTGTACATAACATGATCAAGGCCATTAATTTATGGTGAATAAAGTAATGAAATTCAATTTTCAATACCTGAAATTCTAGGAACTGCACATGTGATTGTTAGTCTAATTTCCAGATTTTACCAGGATTCTCCTGTCATTCCTTTATTATGAGTATGGTATAAATAATCAGAACAAAAGAAGCCTTAATATACAGAGCATTAATTAAACAAAGCAAACTGAAAATAGTACAGGAAGCAATTATGAGAAAAATACAACTTCTATAGTTACTGATCCAGTATAAAATTCCAAATTCTGTGAAATTCTTTGTTTTTACCATTGTGCATTTATTTCAGATTCCAGAATTTTAGCAGCTTTTCCAGTAAAAACGGAAAACCAGTGGTGTTGCACATGATGGCCTGTACCCATAAGATTTTCAGCCCTTTTGTCCACCTGGTTTTATTCATCTTCATGGCATTTACTTCTACTTTAATGTATAAAGCCACACCTCCCCCTTCCCCTCACGCTATTCCTTCTGAATAGCACATATCCTGGTTTGATCATGTACAAGTTATGGTGCAGTGTTACCCAAATTTCTGTGACCACTATAATCAGTCAATCAATCAAACAACCAATTTTTATTTTACCAGGAGAATCACCATTGAGAAAAACTCATTTGCAAGGTGTTCCTGTAATTCACATGCCAGTGCCTGTAAGTCTGAGAGCTTCTTCTCTTGACTTTTGGCAGTCATGCACATTCATACTCCCAGACAGTACCCCTTGCCCCTTAGTTTACATGTATGTTTTAACCCAGTTCCCATTTTAGGTCCTGCCTTTGCTGGGGAAGACCAGTTAGGCCACATTCAGTTGAGATTATGTGCCTGAACACAACTGAGCTGCCCTACTTTCTTAGTTTAAATTTGTGTTTATTTATTTATTTCAAAAAGTTTCACCAAGAAAGACATACTGAGCTGCATAACAGATGTGTCCTGGGGGAAGGGGGATTGGGAGATAATAAAACATTACAGGACAGTATGTACAATATACAGTGTATAAAGAGAAATATGTCTGTGAGTGATAAATCTTCCTGGATGTGCTGTGCACATCTCCTCCCCAGTGCCCTTTTACCCTCCTTGTTAGTACAGCAGTGCAAACTAGGATGCAACACAGTAGTGCTGCAGTATATCAAAAAATGCTGCAATATACATTGCAAGAAACTGTAATTCAATGGCAATTAAGCTCTTTTGTAATGAAGTATTTTGTGACATGTCATTTACTACAAATAACAGTGTTGCTTCATGGCTACTTTGCTGTATGTAGGCAATCCTTCTTGAAAAGCCCCATTCTTTACAAGAATGGCCCTTGTGCATTAGGAACCAAAAATTCCTCCTCCTTGCACCAACCTCTTAACGACACATTGAACAAGTACAGATGTAAATGTTCCCTCTTTTTCAGGTGTGGAGGTGTGGTCACAGTAGAACCTTTGAAAAGGCTATGACTTTTACCCTTTCTTTGACTTCTGTGTCTGGAGTATGGAAGCTTGCCTTAGCCACCTTCTATGCTATTCCTCCTAGTCAGATTGTTAGGACCTACTTGTATGATCAAATCTTGTTTCTCTCACTTTTCTTGTAAGTTCCATTACCCTGGATCTGAGTCTGTCAGCTGTAGTCCCAGGATAACAGCGCTCCACATCTCACCCATCTGGGTGAGTCCAGCCACCCTCCTGTTCCATTAACTACTGAGTCCCCTACTACTAACATTTACATTTTACCCCATTTGGGACCTTAATCCCTCCCTGGCATGCCTCCTTTAGACAATGCTTGTCTGTAATGTCTGCTTGTTCCTATCCCCTCTGTGTGGGCTTCTAGACCAACAGTGACTGATACCTGTTACTGTAGAAGTATACATTTCTGGTTCCTTAGGCTTTTCCCACCCCCTTATTCCCCCTCCACCCCATACTACCATCCAGTCACCATCCTTGACCTGGATGGACATTTGTGGTACCTGTGGCTGTAGCATATTTACCAGCCTAGTTACATTGGTCTTCAAGTGGTGTATTTTAGCCCTTGCTGTCATTAATTCCACTCTCAAGGCATGGAATTTCCTGCAGTTCAGGCACTGTCTGAATTCCTAGAGTACCCTCTGGGTCACTAGAGTCCCACACTCCCTGCACTGCTCCCACATGCCCCACAAGTGTCCCCCCTGCTTGTTTTGTTACTTGTGCGTTACTTATTTTCACAATATGTTTTTCCTGCTGTGTATAGCACTATTACCAGCTGGTGCTACACTGTTTACTTGTGGTTGCCTGAGATAGGATTTTACACCTTATTGACTGTGCCTATTTTATAACACTTACGCAGTATTGTGACTCTGTTTTTTATCTATACCTACATAGGTTTGTTCTATCTTAATACATCTAAATGTTGTTTACACTTATATTGGTAGTTGTTTATCTTACCCAAGGCCCCTGGAATTCTGCGGTTCTGCGGTTGCGGAATTTGCCACAGAATTTGCATCATGCTACAGAATATATATAGTGCTGCAGAATTCATTGTTTTTGGTGAATTTTCATATAAATATACTGTTTTTTCATAGTGTCAGGCTTTCTTTCCCACCTCGTTTATCCTGAAGCCACTCCTCTATGCTCAGCATATGATGTCATCAATGACATCACATCATATTTAGCCAATGACAGGACTGCATTCTGCCAGAGAAATGAATAAATCATGCCGCAGAAATCAGAAAATGTTGCCGCAGAAGTCAAGGAGCCATGCAGCAGAAATCAGAAAATTCTGCCGCAGAACACCAGGGGCCCTGATCTTACCTTACTGCGTGTTTCCCTTCCTGTATACGGACTACCTGTGGGTATTCCAACAGGCACAACATTCCTATTCAGTGACACCCACTCTCCATGCTCATGCTGATTATTGAACTGATTTGGATTTTTTCTTATCCGAGTTTATACATACCTGTTATATACATTGCAATCACCCATGGAAAAGGGTAAAAGTTATAGAAGCTCATTTACCATGGGTCAGTCCAGATTTCATAGGTCTCCAATGTCAACTTGATGAATTATGGGATCAGTATAGGCAATCTAAATCAATTGAAAGGGACTGGGCATGGATTAGTATATTAGGAATAAGTGAACAACAATAGTCAGAAATACCAAAAATCATTACAATTGAAATAATTTCATTGACCATAATATTAAGCAAAGGTATTTTTGGAAATAAAATGAAGTCCCTAACCAATGGCAAGGATGGTTTGGGAACAAAACAGCTAATCATCAGTTATGCAGTTATTGCTAAGCCATCAGTCATTGCCAGTGTATTTGGTCAATTTGTTCTGGCATGGTGTGTTGATTCTGAGATGAATCTCCTAGTGTGATTGTTTATACTAGAATTAACTGCTCACACAAATGATGAATTTGTTTTTTCTACTGCATCTAATATACCGAATAGTGTATGAATGCCTATAAACAACAAGACTGTGTTTCCATCAAGGGTATGTCATGACATCATAGGGAGCTGGAGAGCAAAGTTCGAGAGGTCTTTATGATGTCATCACATGTCCGAGATGCAAACACAGCCTTAGTTGTGTATGGTCAGCCATACACTGTTTTATGTAGTGTATTTTTTTTTATAATTCTATGTTGATCAGGTTATGAGTATAGTACCTTTACTAACTGGTCCCACTCCTGCTTGTTCCAGCATCTCACTGTGACTCAGACAATGTCAGTCCTAAGAATCTGTTATCCCAGTCAAGACTATCTGTGACCACACTGTTTATTTTTAAAATAAAATAAAAACAATGAAGGAGTTCAGTTTGGTAACTTGAAGCCATCTATTGCTGTCTGTGTCCAAACTGTCTGGGTCCACTGCTAAGTGCTCACTAAATGGTGCCACCATTTTTATTTGAGTTTACTTGTTTGAGCCACATCTTCAGCCAATGAGGTGGCAGGTCAGGGCTGAAAGTTGTTATGGTATTATAGTGTATGGTGGAATGTTGTTAGGGATGCAAATCTATCTCTAGAATAGGATTATTATGCTGCAGTAGCTTTTATTTTTATTTATTTATTTTATTTGTTAGGCAATCAGAATTACAACCCTTTGAGTCAAGGACTCTTTTGCAAAGACTCCACATCAGGAATACAAAAAATGCAAATAGTGCTAGAATATAAACAGTGACAAAAAAGTACTTGCAGTTTCAGGTCATCGACCCAGTGTCAGGTAGTATGAAAATTCAAAGTTTTAGATAAAAAAATAAGGCAATAGCTAAATACAATAAACAAGTACATCATTGAGACAACAGAGGGATAACTTCCAGGAGAGATAAATGAGCAAGTACTACCCCACTAGAGAAGGTGGTGAGGCTAGCCAGAAAAATAGGATATTAGGGCTCACGTTGCAGGCAAGTCCTCATGTTTAGGTGGAGCTAAGAGCAATCACAAGAGGAGGAATCCAGAAGGAAGGTCTTTAGGCCAGTTTTAAAGTGGCCAAGACTGGGTTCCAAGGGATGGTGTGAGGAAGGCTGCTTAGTCAGAGGGGGCGTGAAATTGGAAGGACCTTTGACCAAGAGAGGTCCTACAATGGGGGATTAGGAGAGAGGTTTTGGAAGAGCATCTAGAGGTCCTTCTGTGAGGGATCATTTGGAAGGGAGGTGGAGGTCAGTGGGGGTTGTGACGCTTGGCCAGCTGGTTATGATTATTGTATGATATTGGTATTATAAATAAATGGTTAGTGTATGAAATGTCAGTCTGTGAGATTTGGCCCTTTAAACTTTAAGTGTCAGTAGCTGAAAACCATGATGTAATTATACAGACCAGAACGAAACAGTTAATTAGAACATTCTTCTAGAGAGACAGTTTATGGCCCTCATCACCTGCTGCTGCTTTTGAAGTTAGAACTTAAATATGAATTTTATTACATCAGGAAAGGACGTCATTTAGCTGATTCCTGTTAGCTATCTCACACCTGGGTGATGCACTGCAGGGTTGTAAACCTCAAAGGAAATGGTTGATCAAACACTCATAATTTGGAAAATGGATTTTTGCTGATGGTCACATTATGTAAACTACCTCCTGATAGGAAATCATGTTTGTAATTTTATATTCAAAAAGGAGGAGCTAGATGTCTCACAGAAGGGGTGTGGAGACACAGAGTTTAAACTGATACTTATGTCTGAAATGTAGGTCATATTATTTTGGGACTCTGAGAGAAAACAGTTCTCTGATCTAACTTAAGCACTTCCAGAGGTAATATCTTAGACAGCAAAGATCTAAATGTATTGTGGTAGGAGTTTCTGTTTTGAACTTTTCCCTTGTTCTTTTATGTGATTGTGATGGTCTTTGATATTTGTTCTGTATTTTATCTTACTGTATTTTATCCATTTTTAGTAAACATTTTCTTTAAGATACTGCCTGGGTCTCCTCAGTCATTTGTTGCATGTTATTGCTGAACAGATATTAAGTCGGACAACTGTTCAAGGGTTTGATGGTGTTACTAAGCTTGGTAAAAGGTAAGAATATACCTAAGGTCTCTTACAGAGTTTTAAGGGTTCATTTTGGATACCTTGTTAGGTGCCCTTAAGCAACAGATATATTGCATCCCCGCGAAGAGAATATTATCTGAGCTTATACTTTTGAGTACGCTAGCATAAGGTTCACAGTTTGAATCCCCCCAGAACTTGAGAGTAAAGGTGATTCAGACCCAAAAGCAGACAGGAGGGTTACCCTGTCTGTTACCTGTTCACACTATTGTACTCTGAGGTTGGCACTGTGGGAGCAGAGGGACTGACCTGCGGAGTACGTTTGTGACAGGGGCTTCCTTCTGAAATATTTTCTTGGCTAAGAGACAAGTGTGGTACTTAAGCCTACCTTCAAATTTTAGCCAATTTGTTAGCTTGTATAGTTCACAGGTGTGTGTTAGCCTATCACATCCTAAGACCAAACAGTAGGCTTTATTGAGGGCTAGTTTTACATGGTGTAAGGCGGTTTGGTCTGCAGTGCCATAGATCACGATGCCATAGTCAACCAGGGATAAAACAGAAGAGGAAACGACAAGCCAGATTGCCTCAGGGGGTAGGCAGTGTTTTTGCCAGTACAGAAGTCCCAGCCTGGTGTTGATGAAGGAGGAGAGATGAAGGATATGGGTGTGGTAAGTGACAGAAGTGTGCAGCATGACACCCAGGTATTTGAACAAAGTGACATGATCTAGGGGGGTTCACAGGGAATTTGTGATTGTTAACAGGGTGCTTCTGTGTGGGCTGTGGTGGTGGGCAAAGATCATGGACTTGGTTTTCTTACAGTTCAGTATTAGGTGGTAGTCAAAAAAACAGTTTTCAAGTTCACCAAAGAAGTCCTGAAGGGCAGATTGAAGGGAGTTAGGATGGGGGAGTTTCCAGAAAATGACAGCATCATCCACGTAGAGCAGTAATTTCCCACTGCAGGATTTAGGGAGGGAGCTCAAGAAGAGGGTAAAGAGCAAGGGGCCCAGTATGGACCCTTGTGGCACTCCTGATAGGACAGGTCTACTTCGGGAGATAGTGGTGTTTATTCTGACCTGTTGTGTTCTACCAGAGAGATAATCTTTGAACCAAGCAGTAGCCTCAAGGGAGATGCCCAGAGATGGAAGGTAGTGGAGGAGCAGAGTGTGGCTGACGGTATCGAAGGCTTTCGTCAAGTTGATGTAGATAGCCCCAGCTAGGTGACCCTGTTCCAGGGCTTCATGTGTAAAAAATGTAAACTCGAGGAGGGCAGTGGTAAGTAAAAGTAGGTAAGTAAAACTTTATTTTTATTGCGCCTTTCCAAAGCCAAGGCACTGCACATTTTAAAATACACAGACACACTTAAAACGTGCAGTAAAACAATAAATACAAACATAATTAAAAATAATCCGGTGATGCTGTGGCCTCTCCAGAAGCTATGCTGCTCAGAAGAGAGCAGGTTGTGCTTGGACAAGTAGTCTGTAAGCTGGTCTGAAACAATTTTTCCAAGAGCTTTGGAGATGGGAGCCAGGATCGAGATTGGCTGATAATTACTGGAGGATGTACAGTCACTGCTCTTCAGGATAGCGGTTATTACAGCACATTTCCATGGCATAGGGAATTGGCTGAGGCATAGGGACAGGTTAAGAATTTTGGTAAGCTGGGGCAGGGTCTCATCTATGGTGAGGAGGAGGCATTTGAGATCAAGGGAGTCACTGCTAAAGTGGGAATTAACCAGGACTTTTGTAAGGTAGCACTTTGCTTCACTGCAAGAAATGATTCACAGTTGGAAAGGGGGTGGTCAGTAGTGTCAGAAATGTCTGCAGGACAGTCTTGGATTGGGTCAAAAAAGTTCAAGGGAAGGATGTGACTGAGGTCTGAGATGGCAGCATTTAGGGCGTCAGAGATTGTGGTGGGATCCTGGGTGACGTTCCCATCGACTAGTAGCTGGGCAGTGGCGGGGGATATGACTTCCCCAGTTGGTTCTTTAATATTGTTCCAGAATTCATACCCAGATCCCCAGGAAGAGGTATGGGCTTGTTTAAAATAGGAAGCTTTGGCCTGGCATGTGGTCCAGGTTCATTTGTTTTTTGCCTCCCTGTAATGCTGTCTGTCCTGGGGGAGTTGCATGTCAAGTGCTTTATACCAGAGGTTATCTCTGAGGTGTAATTGGTCTAGTAGTGACTGGGAGATCCAGGGGGTGTCCCGTTGTTTCACTACCTGCTTGGAGAAGGGGTAAAAATGTCACAAGCAGCGTTAAAGATAGAGATAAAGAGGAAGAGGGAGGTATCTACAGTCTGGGCAGTGTGGATGGAGGACCAGTTGCAGATAGAGAGGTAAGTTTTGAGGTGGGAGAGGGACTCTTTCTTGAGACGCCTTTAGTAGAAGACTTTGGGGGGGCTGGGGGAACTTTGACCACCTGCAGGTAACCAGGGAGCGGTCACTCATAGCATTGGGGAGTACTTTGACACAGATGAGGTTATTAGGTCGGATAGTGAAGATGAGGTCAATTAGAGTGGAGATTCCTGTTTTAGTGTCCAGTCTGGTGGGAGACTAGACAACTTGGGTAAGATCATAAGATAGCATAGATTCTTTGCAGGGTATAGATGTTGGGGATAACCGGTTCACATTGAAGTCTCCCATTACTATGATTTCGCTATTGGATGGGAGGTGAGTGATACTGGTCAGTACTGAGTCAAAGGCAGGTTTTTGGTAATGGGGGAAGGGTGTAGACAGCCTTTGTATGTTATAAAAAGTGTTTTACCAGGATTGTCAAGGAGTAACTTAATGGCAAGGGTTTGGGCACCATATGCAGGGGGGGAGGGAGACAGGGAGGCATGAAGGGAGATTGTTACATAGAGGGCACAGCCACTACCCCATTTGCTTTGCCTGCCAGCACGGAAGATGGAGTAATCATTGAGGGCAACTGATGCATCAGGGATGTCTCTGGAGGGCCAGGTCTCAGATAAGGCTAGAATGTCTGGGGAGTGTACAGCGATCCAACCTTGGAGGGGTATAAGCTTTTTTTGTAGGCTGCAGATGTTTAGGGAAGCCATCAAGAGGTTACCAGGCCTGCCCACTTGGGGGACACCTGACACAGGCAGCCCAGCGTTAGGGTACACATTACCAGATAGGAGGAGGAGGAGGAGTGCATGCCTGAGCAGTGCAGCCCTGATTATTTTGGGTTTTGTGTGTAATGTTTGGGATGAAGGGATGTGTTTTGTGGGCATGATCGGGGTGGGAAGGGTGTGTATGAGGTGTGCCAGGGGACCAGAAGATGTGGGGTGGTAGGGGCAGTGTGGGTAGTGATATACCAGGATAAGTGGGGGGAGTCCAGAGTCATTTAGGATAGAGGTTCCATGCAGGTCATGGATATAGGGGCTGGCCAACGGCTTGGGAGGTAGGAGTGGATGAACAAGGTGAGGAAGCATGAGGAGGGGGCGTAGCAGGCCAAACAATGTTAGGAAGCCCCAGGGGTGTGTCATTAAGAGAGGAAAGGTGGGGCATGGTGCTGGACAATAACCTAGGTGCCCAGTCTGTAGGGAGGGTGGAGGGAGGGAGCATTGCAGTGGGTAGGTAGGAACTTCTTGTCTCAGAACAGGAAGATCAGGAGCTTAAAGGGCACAGAGGCAGTAAGAAAGTAGGGAGAAAAAATAAAAAATAAACAGAGGAAAGAGTAAGTATTCCAAACAACAGTTAAGGGGCCAAAAATAAGACATGATGGGAGTGGTGCAGTGCAGTGGCTGTGGAGCAGCAGTCTTCCGGGAGACATTCTGAAGGGTGCAGTGTTGTCCCATCTGCAGACACCTCTCTGGGCTGAGGGAGGAGGTTGTTCATCTCCAGGCTGGTTTGGCCAGGATTTGGGGGACCTCCTCTCACACCCAGGGACCACCAGGGCCACTGCCATTGCCTCAGAGGTTGCCAAGAAAGAGGAGCGGTTGGACCACAGTGGGTTCAGGGAGGGTGAGGGTGGTGGAACAGAAGTGCATCCCTCCAGTTGTACATCTACACAATTCATATGCCATTCTGGCAAAGTGTGGTTCCTTTATAGAGCACCCGCAATGGAGACCAAGGAGGATGCTGGGAGCCTCCACACAAGAGACCCACAGGAGGGTGGCATGGGACACCACAGGGGAAGGAAACAACTCCTGGTGAGGGACTCCATTGTTAGGGGGTAGAACTGTGGGAGGAAGGAGAGAGGGAGATAAGGTGCCTGCCTGGAACCATGGCTTGGAGGGACAAGGAATGAATCTTCAGGATCGCTGAAGCAGCTTCATGGGGGAGGGAGCTGGATGTCATTGTCCACCTAGGGACAAATGACCTGGCTGAGAAAGGGATCAGAGCAGTGCAAGAAGAGTTTGTGGAGTTGGGGAGGGGCCTTAGACAAGTAGCATGCACGGTAACCTTCTCGGAGGTGCTGCCTGCCTATGGCATGGATGAGGCTAGGGTGTTCCACACCAGGGAATTCAATCAGTGGTTGGAAATCTGGTGCAGAACTCAGGGATTTGGCTTCACTGGGGACTAGGGGTTCACCTGGAATGATGCAGGCCTATACTGGTGTGATGGTCTGCATCTGTCCAGGAGGGGAACCAGCATCCTAGGTGATAGGTTTAAAATGTTTCATTGGCAAGCATTTAAACTAGCCAAGGTGAGTGGCACTGGAAAGGAGCAAGGAAATCCTAGCCCTCACCCAAAAATCAGGGTAGTAAGTGAGGTAAACACCAAGATAGAGATGTTGATAGGGAGAAGGGCAGAGATAAATGGAGAAAATTACAAAGGCAATAAGGACAGGGATGGGGCAAGAAGGGGTAAGGCCATCAAGAAATGGAGGCTAATAAGTACCAATGCCCGTAATCTGGGCAACAAGCTTCCTGAACTTGTGACCTTGATGGAAGAGGGATGCCTGGATTTCATAGCAGTCACAGAAACATGATACACAGAGAACCATGACTGGGATGTTAACATACCAGGGTACACAACCTGCAGGAAGGACAGGGAGGGTAGAAGAGGGGGAGGAGTAGCTCTCAATGTAAGGGAAGGGATAAAAGCAATGGAACATAAGAGTAAACAGGGAGGAGAGGAGGCACTGTGGGTCACCTTAGAGACTGGAAATGTCACCACAATCTGCAGAGGGGTTGTATACAGACCCCATGTCAGGGAGAGGGACTGGACAAGGATATGATAGAAGGCATCCTTAGGATGGCAGAGAAAGGGGAGATACTGTTGATGGGGGACCTGAATATGCCAGATGTTAACTGGAGCACCTTTGCTGCAGCCACATCCAAGAGCAGGGCCATTCTCGATGCCCTACAGGTGGCATGCCTCAGACAGCTTGTTTTGGAACCCACTAATGAGGGAACAATCTTAGACCTCATACTCTCAAATGGGGACAGTGAGAGGATCTCAGATCTAGAAGTGGGTAGCCATCTGGGAACAAGTGACCACCAAACAGTGTGGTTCATGATAAACTCAGCTACAGAGTCAAGTCATACAAAAGCGAGGTTACTCGATTCAGGAGCGCTGACTTTGGCAAGATGGGAGAGTGCCTTAGAAAAGCACTAGCAAACAGGCTAGAAGGAGGGGTGGAGCAAAAATGGGGAAACATCAAAACTGCCATCACAGAGGCAACAAGTCTTTGTGTGAAGCAAATAAACAAATCAAAATGGTAGAAAAAGCTACTATGGTTCTCAAAAGAGGTGGCTGGGAAGGTTAGGGAGAAAAAGATAGCATTTAGGAAGTATAAGGAAACACAGAAGGAGCAGGACAGAGAATTGTACCAGTTAAGGTAGAAGGAGTAGGGAGGAAGTCAAAATAGCAAAGGCCCAAACTGAGGAAAAGGCAGCCAACTCGGTTAAGAGGGGGGATAAAACCTTTTATAGGTACATCAGGGAGCGTAGAAAGACAAAAGGGGGGATAATGAGGCTGAATAGAAAGGACAGTGGGTGGGCAGAGCGGGACAGTGAAAAAGCAGGGATACTGAATGAATACTTCTGCTCAGTATTCACAAAAGAGGATGAGGGGGAGGTGCCTAATCCAATTAACAGAAGTACTCTGGATGGGGGGGGGTCAATCCCAGTCCTTTCACAGAAGAAAGGGTTCTGCAAGAACTCCTAATACTGAAGGTGGACAAAGTAATGGGGCCTGATGGAATTCATCCCAGAAGTGGTAGGTTGGTGTGGTACCTGAGGGCTGGAGGAAGGCAGATGTGATTCCCCTTCACAAAAGTGGGAGCAAGACAGAGGCAGGAAACTACAGACCTGTCAGTTTGACCTCTGTGGTAGGGAAAGTGATGGAATCACTTCTGATGGAAAGAACTGTTGAGTACCTAGAGGCCAGTGGGGCACAGGACCCAAGGCAGCATGGGTTCACAGCAGGAAGGTCATGTCAGAAGAATCTAATTGATTTCTTTGACTGGGTGACCAAAGTAGTAGACCAGGGAGGGGCTGTGGACATGGCCTACCAGACTTTAGCAAGGCATTTGACACAGTCCCACACAAAAGATTAATAATCAAATTAACCAGCCTGGGAGTGGGTCCCAGGGAGATAGCCTGGGTAAAACATTGGCTGAACAACCGGACACAGAAGGTAATTGTAAATGGAGTCCACTCTGAAGAAAGAGGGGTTACTAGTGGGGTACCGCAGGGTTCAGTACTGGATCCAGTCCTTTTTAATGTCTTTATAAGTGACATTGCAGAGGGACTGGAAGAAAAGTATCCCTCTTTGCAGATGATACAAAGATCTGCAACAGGGTTGATACACAAGGAGGCATGGAAAGGATGAGAAGGGACTTGGCAAGGTTGGAGGAATGGTCGAAGTATGGCAGCTTGGATTCAATGCAAAGAAGTGCAAAATAAAGCATCCGAAACAACAACCCAGGGAAGATTACACAATGGGGGGGGGGTAGTAACAACAATAAAAATAGAAAGGGACCTGGGGGTAATCATATCAGATGACCTTAAGTTTAGCAAGCAATGTGAGAAGGCAGTAGGGAGGGCTGTGGGGATACTGGGCTGTATAGGGAGAGGCATCACCAGCAGAAAACAGGAAATTATTATCCCTCTCTACAGACAGTTGGTGAGACCCCATCTGGAGTACTGTGTCCAGTTCTGGAAACCCCATCTCCACAAGGACATAGACAGGATGGAGGCAGTCCAGAGAAAGGCAACTAAAATGGTGCAGGGTCTGCAAGAGAAACCATATGAGGATAGACTAAAGGAGCTTAATATGTATACCCTTGAGGAAAGGAGAGAGAGGGGGGGCATGATATAAACTTTTAGTACCTCAGTGGAATCAACAAATTCCAAGAGGGTAGCATCTTTCAGAAAAAGAGTCATGCAAGAACAAGGAGACATAATTTGAACATAGAGGGGGATGGCTCAGGGCAATGTGAGGAAGTATTTTTTCACAGAAAGGGTGGTGGATGCATAGAACAGCCTTCTTGAGGAGGTTGTGGGGTCTAAAACTGTGGGAGAATTCAAGAATGCATAGGACAGACATAAGGCAATTCTTGTGGGGGGTACAAAGAAATAGGCTGTTGGTTAACTAGGATCTGCAGCTTATCCTTTATGTAGGTAAATGGGCAGACTAGGTGGGCCAAGCAGTCCTTAACTGCCATCAAAGTCTATGTTTCTATGTTTCTAAGTAACTATTCCTAGGATGAGAAGGAGAGGTTGCATGTTGAAGCTGTTATTTAGTGATTTGGTATAGATTGGACTAGCAACCACTAGTGGTGAGGGAGTATAGGCTGCTAATGGAGAAGTGGGCTGATTGGTTTTTACAGTCATATGTATCTCCCTATCACGTGTGTCTCCCTGTATAAACATTTGCTCACCAAGGGTGGTGGTGGGGGTGGTAGGATAGCCGATGCTTAGCATCAGCGGGTACAAGCTCAGCCATGAGCAAGCATGCCAACAGATTTGAAAAAATGTACCAAAAGTGGTCAACAGTCCTTAATGTTCATGTTCAGCCATGAGCAAGTGGCCGATACTTCAGGCGCCTCCGTGCTGCTGTCCACTGAGAGAGAGATCACCGTACCTGCTAAAATTATTGTCTGAGGGAGGGCAGCATCAGGGAGCCCTTGTGAACTCCTCTGGGCTACATCATTGCAGCTGTTATGCTGTACTAGCTATTTAGCTTCTGCAGCACAACAACATAGAAAGCACTAGAGCATGCACTTTACACTACCAGGAAGTGTTTGTGGTGGTGAAAACGAGAAGGGAGTGGAGCGACACTGAAGGAAAAAAAAAAACAAAAGTAAGATTACAGCAGGGCTCCTAAATATTTTCGAAACAGATTCTTTTAAATTTTGAATTATGAAAATTATGAAAGATAATGTATGGTCTTCTATCTATGCCAAGCATATGTACTCATCTCGAGATTGCCATGGTGACCTAACCTCTTGAGCTGTGCTCACGAGGTTCAAACGGTTGCCACAGAACCCTCTCAATGAATACATATACTTGTTATACATAGAACACTATATGTTATTCTCTATGTTGTGACATCAGAATGATACCATAACAACTTTTTCTGACCTTTGATCTGTACCATATCAATAATATTATGTGCATTGAAATCCATATACAATAGCAGCTGACCCCAAAATGGTCTTCTGAACAAAGAGATCTTTATTTCTTAAAATTGTCAACTCCCTCAAGCACTAAACAATTAACATTTCTATTTTATTTAACGTTTGAACAAACATCAGTACCTACTGACAGGAAGAAATCTAAAATAGTTTCACTTCGGTAACACTTAAATTTTATTTTTATTTATTGATTACTGGAAAGGCATATTGAGCAATACTAGGGATGAATGAGTTGTCTGTGACCCGGTTCTGATAACAACTCTGATTTTTCCCCAAAAGGTTCTGATTCATTCTGATTTACTCTGATGAAATGTAGACCTATTTTAATCTGTTTGAGTATGAGAAAGGCATCAGTATTATTATTTTAGATCCCTCTGTTAAAAAAAAAATTGTAATCATTTATTTAAACATTTTGGGGGACATTTTCAAAGGAGATGCGCCAGCGCATCTGAGATACACCGGTGCATCTCAAGAAATGCCCTGCAGTGCAATATTCAAATGGTGGAGATACATCGTGCATCTCCAGCTGCGCCCAAACACAGCCTTAATGTATGCGGTGAATCTCCAGGGGGTGTGTCCATGAATATGCGGCAGGCACATCCCCATATTCAACCTAAATGTGAAGTACATCTACCCACACATCTCGGAGATGTGCTGCACAAGGTTAGGAACCCATAGCCACCCACAGGTGGGATGCTGTACTGCACACAGCAGCACAGCAGCCGCCAGCCCCTGCAGCCTGGTGGCTAGCCCCCCCACCAATACCGGACCCCAATGCAGCATCCACATACAAACAATTATTTCCCATGCCCTGGCAGTCTAGAGTGGACCCCCTCCCCATACTGATCCCCATTCCAAAACACAAATGTACAGTGCCCCAGCTCTGTTGATATTGTACTGGTCCCCCCTCCCCGTACTGATCCCCATTCCAAAATGCAAATGTACAGTGCCCCAGTCCTATCCATATTGCACTGGCCCCTCTCCTTGTTCTGAACCCCATTTCTTGTACAAAAAATAATGTTTCCCCCACCTTTTCCATAATGTAGTGGACTGCCACCTCCCACCCACAAAGGCACACACATCCCATACCGCTCCCCCCATCCCAATATGTCCAGGAAGCCGACAAGTTGCTCAGCCCACAGCACACCTCCACGGCTGCCCACTGACTGAACTGTCAATGCATGACAGCTTACTATATGCACTACAAGCCCATTGGCTGACACTGTTGACCAATGGGCTTACAGTGTGAACTGTAAGCTATCATTCACAACTTTGTAACGGTTGTGAATGACAGTTTACAGTACACACTGCAAGCCCATTGGTCAACATTGTCAGCCAATGGGCTTGTAGTGTACTGTAAGCTGTCATGCATTGACAATCAGTCATCGGGCAGCAGTGGAGCCATGGGGTGGGCTGTGCTGCTCACCAACTTCCTGGACATGCTGGGATGGGGGGTGGAAGGGATGTGTGTGCCTCAGTGGGTGGGGGGGTCCACTACACTATGGAAAAGATGGGGGACACGTTATTTTGTGAACACAAAATGGGGATCAGTATGGGGATTGGGGACCAGTATAATATGGACAGGGCTGGGGCTCTGTACATTTGCGTTTTGGAATGGGGATCTATATGGGGAGGTAGAAAGGACCAGTGCAATATGGACAGGATGGGGGCACTGTAATTTTGCATTTTGAACCACGGATCTGTACAGGGAGGGGTGGTCCACTACACTATGGAACAGTGGGCTGGTGATTGATTTATTGTTATTATGAATGGGGATCAGGACTGGAGGGAGGACACTACACTATGGAATCGGGGGCTGGAGATTGATTTATTTTCCGTATGAACAGGGATCGGGACAAATGGGACTGGGGGGGCAGGCCACCCGGTGCATTCTATCCAGGCACACCTCTGTGGAAGGCATGCAAATGAGGCCATAATGACATGCAAGTGGCCCGTTTGTAACTTGCATGCCTAATGGCCTTATTTGCATTTCCCCACCTGAATATCTGGAATCTGGGCCCAGCCTATCTGCAGTTGTGTCACATATCCCCAGTCCAGGTATTAAGGCCATCCAGACAGATGTGCTGGTGCACTGTCAGCAGCCCCCATTTGTGCCACACACATGCATTGCTATATTCAGGCAGAATGCACTATTGCACATTTCGTTTGGATATAGCAATGTTTTGTGCTGGCCCATTTATTTGGGCAGCGCATCTAGATGTGCTGGAATGCCTCCACCCTTTGAATATGGGGGCCTTTACATTGTATTTTCCTGTCTTTTTTAAGGTCAGCAAGCAGCCAACAGCAATAAAATAAATTGACTGTTGCTCTTGTCAATCCTGCGTGTCAGCTACAACATGACATTCATAGGAAACAGTGGGCTGGATTCACAAAACTCTTGAAAATCCTGCAGCTGCAGGAAAATCTCAGTGCAAGCAGGTTGCTACTTGTGGCAGGAGCTGCAATTTCTCCTGCAGCTACAGTATTCTCAAAAGTGGGGCTGGATTATGGCCAGCTCTACGATTTACAGCAGTATTGAGGGTGGTGTTGCTGTGGAAATCTCTGTAGCTACAGAAAAATGTTATGGCCAGTAGGACCAGCTGTAACATCTTCTGCAGCTGCTGCAGATGTGAATAACAATCTCTGCAGCTGTGAAGCTTTCGGTCCACAACTGGAGTTGCTGTGTAGAACTTAGTTTAAAAAATGTTTGTGAGTCCAGCTCAGTATGTGCAGGTGATTTGGGGCTTTGCTTGCAAGGAAAGGAGGCAGTGTATCAAACATTAGTGAGAGAGGCGAGATAGAGAGAGAGAGAGAGAGAGAGAGGAGAGAGAGGGAGGAGGGAGAGAGAGAGAGAGAGAGAGAGAGAGAGAGAGAGAGAGAGAGAAAAATTCAACAGCAGAAAGAAAACAGCAGAGTGCAGACAGACCTTCACTGAGTCTGGCATGCTTTTTGGTGGGAGACAGGAAGCATAAGCAGGGCAGCAACCATTCCTCCTGCCCTTTAGACTTAAGGGTTTTTTTTTAATTTATTTATTTATTTTTTTTTAATATCTTGCTTGCCTACCTGGTGTTATAGCAAGCATCATGGGCACCAACCATGCCACACACTCCTGCTTGATTGGCCAATTATTTTTTATCACTTGTGTTTCCTAACTTTTTTTATTTTATTTGTTTGTCCTAAAGTTTATAGCCAGCCTGCATAATAGGCTTGGATATGAGGACCCTTACAAGCCCTGTACTCCCTTCAGCCAACTGGCGATAGTACCTCAGTCTCAGGCTGATGTTATATAGCTCTGTACTCTGTGCTGGGGGACTGGGGTGGGGGGTGGAGGAGGGGAGGGGGAGAATGGATCCTCTGTTTTCACACTGTGTATGTTGCTCATCCATGTATAAGATGGATCTATTCTCTGTACTTTAAAATGTCTAATAAACTTAAATTAAAAAAAAAGTTGTTTGACCTTGCACCCCCCCCAGCATTGCAGTTTTTTTTTTATAGAGCTGTTTGGCCCCAACCACCACCTACTCCTGCCATGAAGCCCACGTACCAGTCCCCTCTTCCCTGTTGCCCCACCCCACATCATCAAGCCGACAGGGATCCACATGGTACACTCCACTTGGGTTCCCAAATTGAAAAATACATACAGCAATACATATGATGTAATATACACTATGACCACACAAGAAGGATTTTCTTTGCTTGATCTTTCTGTTGCAGTTGCTGACTTTTGTCCTCTGAATTCAAAGAAATAAATAATTAAATGAAATAATATCGGATGCGTGGTTTGGCTGCAAAGAAAGATGGCTGCCTAAGAACGTTGATCTGCTCCAACCCTGACCAATTCAAGAGAAAAAGAGAGAAAGGCACTCAGCAGAAACTAAACAGGAGGTACCGGGAGTCATCGACACCTCGTGCACTTAGTGACTCGAAAAAAGAGAACGTACTGTACCTGGCTTGGTTACAAGGCAGCACCAGCTGGGAACCAGGATGGCCTTGTCATGAGGCAGGCAATGGAAAAGTCCCGCTGTAGCCCTGGTCGACTGCAGCTTGAGAATGGACACAGAGGAAACCCATCAGAACATACATTGGGCAAGCTCTGAAACAAAGGAAGATCAGGAAACATATCTGCAAGCACTGAATCTGCCAAAGAGCCTCACAACCCAGTCACTGGTGGACAATAATACTGAAAATAGCTGGAACTTTGCGTTTCTACTCCCCTGAGTCTGAGTTTCATGAAATGGACACTAACAAAGCAGAATGGAACAGCTGACTCCCAAGAAAATGAATGTACAGGTAGACGATTCCCTCAGCTATATAATCAGAATGCTGGAATCTCTCCTAACTGATATGGAAGACATTAAAATCATCCTAGTCAGAACAACAGAAGTCAGGCACCTCCAGGACTGGATGAATGTGACTGAGCAAAGAGCTGATGTCCTGGAGGTGCATCAGCATAACATACTTGAGTGCTTATACCTTCAAGAAGCAAGACTTAATAAGTTATGGGAGAGAGCATAGGACCAAGAAAATAGGGGACACCACAAGAATATCTGGATATAAGGTGTTCCTCAAGGCTTAGAGGGTCACAACATGGAAAGCTTTTCAAAAATATTCATACCATGGCTAATGGGCAGCAGATGGAGAGGGCCGATTGAAGTGGAGTGGGTGCACCGCACATGGGGAAAAAGACATTACAGGGAGCACCCCCAGGATCAATAATTGCCTACCTTCTCAGATATTCCACCAAACAGAGATTGTTAAGAACTACAAAGGATCTAGGGGAGATGGAATACAGAGGGGCCAAGATTTTGTTCTACAGGGACTTCTCTCACGAAGTGGCCATGTGGTGCAAGGCCTTCGGACCATTGACAAGATAGCTGAGGGAACTGAATATCAGATATCACTTCTGAGGACTTGCAGGGCTAAATGTAATGTATGATGGCAAGGAAATGGTGGCATATAACCCCCAATAAGTACAGATCTGGTGTCAGAGGCACTGGCCACAGGCAAATATAGGAACTACAAATCCCAGAGGCCTTTGGTCCCGCCATAACAAGCAACAAGCAGTATCAGTGGCTCAGCAGGTAGCACAACTCACCTCTGAGGCCAGGGGATCAGAAGGCTGTGGGTTCTATCCCCACATCAGGCATTTCCCAGCATGCTACCACCAGGGCAACCTCCAAACCCCTCCAAGAACAACACAGGCAACAATGAAAGAGTGCGGGAGTCTGGTAAATGTCCACAGCTACAGAGGTCCAGACAGTGCTCAAGGAGCCAGACAGGCAGAAGAGCAAAATCACCAGATAGAAAGCTGTCTCCACCTATAAAGTACTTAAGAGATGACTCAACAAACAGGGACAAATCAGCCGAAGGCCAGGGAGACAGACCGGCGAGCAGGCCAGAACTGAATACAGTTATGCACTGGGCATATGCAGCCAAAGCTTTCAAAATAGAGGAGATGGACAGTTGGGAGCCAACACCCACTGAGACCAGAACAGGAGACCATTTATATGAGGAGGCAATAGCTGTTGGTCAAGGCTGAAAGAGAAAAAAACAATTTGCTGCTTGGTTTCTTGCTCAAGATAGATGCCTGGAGGTGCTGGCGAGCCACTCCACATTGATGCTGTTAAGCAGTATGCATTTTGTGTTTGGTTTATGCCATTTAATATTTTAAAAGGGAAAAAAACTATGTTTTCAGTCTGAATAGTTCCAGATCAGGTGTGCAAGGTATTAGGAGCAAACTGAGGGGGACAAAGGAGAGGAACTAGAGGGGGAGGCTGTGATGAGTAAAAGCAAGGAGCAGAAAGGGCTCATGTCAAGAAAGTAGTGGGGAAAGGGGGTTCAGAGTAGAGCTAGAATAGTGGATGAACGTCAAGATAGGAATGGAATTCTGTAGAAACAAGCTACATATATAGTAGCAGAAAAGGACAATGGGTGTACAAAGGAGGGAGGAAACTGTTAGGGAACACCAAGCCCTCCTCAGATTCTAGATGGTAATAAACCAGCAGAAGAAACAACAGGCAAGTGGCAAAAAAAAGGGATAAATTATTTATTACCTACAGGAATCAGACTCGTACCCTAAACCATGTTTCACCTAAGTAGACAACTGGGAGCCTCAGTTTAGCATCCCCACAAGATGGTCTCAGTGAGAATGTGTGATGCAACAGTTCTTATAGTAAGTTAGTGACTATGGCAAAAGCTAGTCCATGCGTATATTATAATTACTGTTAGAGTTACAGACAAGCCCTATTGGCCAAAAAGTGCTAGGTGGCTCCACAGTGTAGATAACATTATACAAAATGTGTAATATTGGCTGAAAATGAACAAAGAGCTTATACAGGAGAACATGTGCACTATTACATAATAAGTGTAGTATTACACAACTCCAAAAGATGGCAGTGCAGACTGTATAATGACTTATTAGAAGATAACAAAGACACAAGTGTCTTGGCCTACTATGTGCTGTTCCTAAGCAGACTAAAATGGAATCATAATGTTTCCCTGGCTACTTACACTTGTACGGTAAGAACCAATGCCATACAAGTTAGTAGTAATTTGTCATATGTATAACATAAGGTTTGTCTCAGGTTCACAGTGGGAGGCTAATTAGGGTGTGGGGAGTTCATGTAACAAAACTAAGAGAAGGAGGAAGACAGTATAGAGGAGCAACAGAGAGTGTAAAAGGGAAAACCAGGACAGGATCCACAGTTGGGAGGTAGATGGACAGCCAGACTGGCATAGCTGAGTAAAAAACATTGAATGCATGAGGATACATTAGGCATTAGTGGCAAGAGGTAACCCTTACTTTCCTCCCCATAAACTATTACTACTGTATATAGTAGAAGCCCCACAGTGACCCTCAATAAGATGAGTATCCAAGCTCTGGGACCTATGATGCTAAAGGGGAGAATCAAAAACAACCCGGAACACAGAGGAAGGGCAGGTTTGGGGAAAACAGGGTGAAGCATCTCACGAAGAACCATGAGATGCCCCAGTGGTCAAGAGTTTACAATAAAAGAGAAGCCACTAGCTGGAAAGGGGACCATTGGTGGGGTGACAACACAATACTGAGGGAAACAGAAGGGAGGAGCACCAAATGAGGGGATGCACAAGCCTCTCATACAACTGCACAACAAAGAACAAAACGATTGCTCCCCCTCAGGCAAGGTTAATAGCCCCCCCATTGTAGGGATGCCTCCTGTAACATTCAAATCAAGGCTGGTTTGTAGCATTAGTTGATAAAACATACTGTCACATCGAGAATAGATCAGTATAAAGAGTCGTCACATTATAAGAGTAACCAAAATGGAATTAGAACATCAAGGTTAGGTAGGAGGAGTAAATAGCCATTGACTGACTTAATCTCCCTCATGGTACCTAGGTGGGGTAGACTGGGACATCTCCCCTTTCACAGACATCTAAGGCACCTTAGTGTTATCACTCATTCAGATAAAGCTCTGCTTTTAAAGTAGGTGTGTATGGAAGATAAAGGTGGTATAGAGAGCACCAGAATACATCATTGTGTTCAGAATAGAATTAAGGTAAGGCCCAAAGAATAGTAGTTTTATCATACATCTAGTCTGGGGCTGCTTGCTGTCTTTATCCTGTCTTTATTCTTTTGCAGAATAATGCTCTATAAGGCAAGAGGAGACTGAGTCCATGACATGTACTTCAGAAGATTTGCCGTTTCCAAGGAGTGGGAGCCAGGGCCACGATAAGGAGCTGAGAACAAGGGGGAAGCCCTAGGAGGTAAGTGGAATTGGGGAGATAGTGCATTGGAATGAGTTCCAAAATAAAGGAGGATGAGGTGAGGTGCGTCTCTTGGAACCTTAAGGGGCTCAACCATCCAGTCAAATACAACAAGGTCCTGCAACAATTGAAGTATCTCAGGGCAGATCTGGCACTTCTCCAGGAGACACACCTCACAGCCAAAACAGTTCAATGGTTGTAAAAGACGTGCATGGGGAAGGTGCTTCATTAGCTCAGCCTCATGTAAAACTAAAGGAGTGGCTATACTAATACATAAGTCATGTCAATGGACAGCCAAGTGGACAAAAATGGACAAGGAGGGCGATGGATGATAGTCCAGTCTGCATTCCCAGGGGGAAAGGCTGTAGTAGTTAATGTTTATGCTCCCAACCAAGACAAGCCTGATTTTTTCCCCACAAATCAGCAAGACACTGACAGATGCCAGAGGTGATGATCAAGACATGCCGATATTGGGAGGGAGGAACTTCAGTCTGGTCCAGAACACATTTCTGGACAAATCACACCTAGCTCCAGATTCACACCCCAGAGTGAGGGAGGCCTTGGTAGCACTAGAGGAAGAATAGTGGTTGAAGGTCCCTTAGGGTGGTGAGAATACAACAGGATGGGACTACACATTTTTCTTCCCAGTACATGGAACACACAGCCATATTGATTTTTGTTTGACCAATGGGGTAGCAGCACAGGGGGCACATAATCTGACCATTGAACCTATGGTAGTGTCAGACCACGTGCCAATTGGGATGACCTTCACTCCCCAAGGGGAACAGCCCACATCCACTAGATGGAGAGGTAACCCACTGCTGATCAAAGACCACACATTTGGCAAATGGATTAGGGAGCAAGTCAGGCTGTATTTTAAAATAAATGGCAATGGAGAAGTTGATTCATGGACAGTCTGGGAGGCCTTCAAGGCCTATGTCAGAGGCTGCATAATCTCATGCTCTGCCACACAGAATAAACAGTGATGAGAAGAACCAAACAGGCTTCAGAAAGACCTGGGGAACCTGGAAGTACAATTCAAAGAGGCTTGCAAACCATCCAATGAACTGATAGCAGTCATTACCGGACTAAAATACAAAATAAACATAATCCACCAGAGGAAGGTGGAATGGAAGTTATTAAGAGGAAACATAGCTTCTGGGAGGTGGGAGACAAGGGGGGTAAATTGTTAGTATATAATTTAAGGAAGCAGAAAGCCAATTCCCAAACACATGCCCTAAAAGCCAAAAATGAAGAAACAGTCCGGAAGCCAAATGAAATCAATTAAGTCATGAGACAGTTCTACCAGGACTTACACTTCTCAAAGGCTCCCTCAATTGGAGCAGGGCCTGACCCAGCAATAACCGCATTCTTAGGGAACATATAGCTCCCACAAATACCGTGGGAGGAAATGCTGAACTTGGAGAGGCCCATATCTTGGGAGGAGGTAAGGTGTAGCCTGGCATAACTGGCATCAGGCAAAGCCCCATGGCCAGATGGAATTCCAGTGGACCTGTATAGGCTGATGGCTGATGAAGTCACACCGGCACTATGAGTAGCCTTACAGGGGGCAAAGGAAAGGGGCATACCCACCCCCCACTATGTGGGAGCCAATTGTCACTCTGCTCAAAAAAAAAACCTGGCCTGTGCAAATTTCCAGCCTATTTCTTTGATCTCAGTTGACACAAAAGTACTGAGCAAAGTTTTAGCTACTAGATTAGAAGCAGTCCTCACAAGCATCATTCACCCCTCACAGGCTGGATTCAGCAAGGGAAGGACCGGGGCGGATAATATCTGAACAGTTCTTAACCGCACATGGAGAGCAATGTAGTCCACCACACCGATGGCAGTGTTGGCAGTAGATTTCTGGAAGGCTTTAGATTTGGTTGAGTGGGGATACCTGCATGACACGTTGAGGGCATGTGGCTTTGGCCCAAACTTTTAATCAGTGGATAGCCACTTTATAGAATACCCCCACAGCTGCAGTCCTAACTAACCAAAATATTTCCCAACAGTTTGTACTGCAAAAGGGTACAAGGCAGGGGTGCCCCCTTTTGCCACTGCTGTTCCTGGTGGCATTGGACCCACTGGCAAGGAGATTTCTCAGTACAGCTGAAATAAAGGGCGTTAAAGTAAGGGAGGCAGTACTTAATAAGTACTTACGTGGATAATCTCCTCTTTACACTGGAGAATCTAAGGTCCACCCTACCCCTGGTCCTGGAAATCCTTTGGGAATATGTGGAGGTTTCAGGTCTAAAAGTAAACATGAAAAATACCACAATTGCACCACTGAACCTAGCATGTACAAGAACCAATGTGCAAGGGATACCAGTAGTGTGGGCCCCTCAGGGCTTCACATATTTGGGGATCTAAGTGCCAACCTTCTGGAAGCATCTGACAGAGGAAAACTACACCTCTGTTCTGAATACAGTCAATGCTGACATCCAAAGATGGCTTAGACTGAGGCTCATTCTTAAGGGTAAGGTAGAAGCCCTTTGGATGTTTACCCTTCCTAAAATTGCATATATATTTTGTAACCTGCCAATGGAAATGCCAGCTAAGGTACAGTATTCCACATGCTGGACAAGGTGGTAGCAAAACTGCTTTGGGAAGGCAGGGCCCCCAGATTTAGCAGAGCAAAGCTGAGAGCCCACTGGTCAAAAGGTGGTCTCTGCTCGCCATGGTTTTATGGGTACGCTCAGGCGTACAGGTTTGCACATGCCACTAGGTGGTATCTCCCCACAAAACCATTGAGCCCCATATGGGTACAACTCAAAAGGGACATAACAGGATAGGCTTGGCTGGAAAACCTGCTGGGGGGGAAATTTCAGACCAAGTACCATGGACTCCCTGGTAATACGGGACACTTGGAAAGCATGGAGATGGTGCATGAATCTAACATAGGTCCCAGCGGACGAGAGGCCCACCAGTGAGGTATACACTCCTTTGGGACAATACAGACTTACAAGTGGGAGGCAGACCTAATGTATGTCATGCCAGATATGGTGGGAGAAGGGTATACACACCATCAATGACCTGACTGAAGGAGACCATGGCCCCCTGATGTCATACCAGCAGTTGCAGCACAAATACAAAATCCACAAATCAGATTTCTGGAGGTACCTTCAGATGAGGGAAACATATGGGAATTTCAAAGGCGCAAAGGTATGGTACAGGGATGGGAATGGCTCCCACATCTCCACAAACCTGGGAAAAGCAATTGTCTAGCAGGCAGAATATGCAGAATGATTAGGGACAAGCAGCCAAACACTACGGAGAAGTGCAGAATTCAATGATCGCAGTACCTACAAACAGATGTCTCACAAGGGGTCTCGGACAAATGCCTATGGCATGCACACAGGGCCTATACAGACGCAAGAAGTCAAGTACTGCAACTAAAGCTTTTACTGAGATGGTATCATATTCTAAAGGTACTCCAACAAATGGGACTCTTACCACACTCACATTGTTGGAGATGCCAGGAGCCAGAGGCCAACTTACTCTCATCATATGGCAGTGCCCCACCATGGCTTCTTTCTGGAGAGGTGTCCTGGAGGATTGCACCAAGGTGACTGTGATAAATATCCTGGATGCACCAGCACTCATTATACTGGGGGATACCAAAAACTTAGAAACAAATTTGAGTCAGATAAGGAGATCGGTTACAGCAGTGCATCTCGAGGCCAAGAGAGTAGTTTTGATGAAATGGAGACAGGCCAATGCTCCTTCATTCCTGGGATTGCAATGACAGTGGAAAGGCTGGCAACTTTTGAATGACTATCATTTGCCATCAAAAATCAGACTCAAGCATACCACAGACAATGGGACCCTTACCTAAATTAGCACCTTTGCTCAGTGCCCCTACCGGCCCCTAGCAACCCTCCTTTATGAACAGACTACAACCACGTACCACCAGTATGTTGTACAAGATCAACAGAGACAGTTGTTGAAAAGTAACATTATACTGAATGACACACACACCTACAGTAAGGAAACAGGAATGTTGTTTGATGTTTAAATGGTTGATGTTGAAACAAGGGTTAGAACTGTTGCAATTTTCTAGAACTACTATGTATTAGTATGATATATATTGACCTATCCAATTTCAGATAGAATGTATGTTATGATAGTTGGAAAACAATAACATTTTACATGATAAAAAAAATAATAATATCACCAACGTCTTCAAATACCACCAAGGAAGCACCCTTATTTGGAGACACTTGTTGCAGCTGTTCATCATCATCGCCTTTATGTTCCTGCCACTGTTCACTGAATTGGTAAGAGAATTTGTTGAGATGAACCTTTAGGAAGGTAAGGTTTATGCAGACAACATTTCAAGCTGTGCTAAATATACACTCACAGTAAACACTAGTGGAAAGGGAACTAAGAAGCTTAATAGCACAAGCCGAGCATGCAGGCCAGATGTTTTTCTTTTCCAGCCTGTACTCAAAGGGTCATCAGTAGTATTAATGAGTGGTTCTCTTAAATAGGCATCCACAATATCAAACAAAGACAAAGAAGGTGGCTCCAGGATGCACAGATCTGAATTATCAGTTTCCATGAGTTTTTACCAAAAAGTGTGAAAGTCATCAGTGTGCTTTTCAGAATGACATGCCTTTTTCAAGGACCATGAAAGAGGACTTTGTGCAAGACTACCTAACATTTATGAAGGAGTACATGGTGGCACTAAGTAGAAATTACTGCTGTCACCACTAATACATGTTGCATCATCAGATGCAGCATCCACATCATGTGATTCACTTGTATTGTCAAACCTAGTCCTGTCTTTTTCCTGTGCAATTGTTGAAAGCAGCATGTTTTTGTATTCAAGATAAGTCACCGAGAACTGAAGGAAGCAGCTGTCACAACTTAACCCGAGAGTCAAGAAGAGTAGAAAGAAGAACATTTCTGTCTGTCATGATATTGTGAAGACTTCTGCAATTTTGGAATTGCTGTATCAGTCTGTCCATGAGGGATACACCAGACTTGTCTCCTTTTTGGTCAAAACCTCTATGCAACCTCCTGAATTCCTTGTTCAATACATTTATGATGGTAATAACCTGCCTTAGAGAAGCATTCTCTTTGCTAATCTGTTGAGTTGCTTCCTCAAAGGGAATCAAGAGCAATATAAGATGCTCCATTAGGCCCCACTGGAATGAATTCAGCACACCATCTGCTATGTTGTGCTTTGTGGTATATTCATGGACTGCCTGCTCTTGTGTGAGAAGTCTCTCGCACATGTAAAACATTGCGTTCCATCTCATCAGAACATCTTCTTTTAGTTGCTGTATTGGCAAGCCATCTTTTTCCTGGTGGTCTGCCAAGACACCACGTCATTTTACAGAGTGACTAAGATGGCCACAGATTTTCTTTGCAGCTCCCACTAGTGCTATGATACTATTGTTACTGGAAAGGAAATCTTGTACTAACAGACTGAATGAGTGTGCAAAGGACGGAATGTGAGTAAAACCACCACGTTTCAATGCATTAAAAATATTGGTGCCATGGTCTGAAACCACAAATTCAGTAATGAGTACCAGGGGCTCTAACCACTCAGATATTTTGTGACACAACTCTTCCAAAATATTGTCAGTGGTGTGATGCTTACTAAACAGGCTAACACAAAGGGCTGCCATTCTTGGCCTACCTTCCTGTGAACTGTTGCTTGTGGTGGTGTTTGAAGATGATCATGACACCCAGTATGCTGTGATGCACATATAATCAGTGGTTTGAGAACTCGTCCACATGTATGTTGTCAGGTGAACAGACCCACTTTCACTGTCTGGAAGAGCCAATTCTTTTTACTTTGCATACATTTGTACATTTTGGGAACAGCCACAGTCACAAAATATTTATGGCTTGGTATGTTGTAACATTTAGCGAAATATTTTAAAAGGGCTCTAAAACCATCATTCTCCACCACAGAAAATAGTTGCAGGTCCATGGCAATACATTCAGCTATTAACTGATTAAATTTTAATGTTACATGATGTGATCTACTGTAGGCAGTTTTCTGTTCAAGCATCACAGTAATGGTCTGCTGTTTAGTTTGTGCAGGGGGGACAAAAACCACGGTACTGCAGTGGCTAAGCTGTAGCTTGTCCAAATACTTTTGTCATCGAAGCTGAACATGTTTTTTTTTTCTATTCTGCCCTGTCTCTCGTTCTCTTCACCATCACTACTGTCTGTAGGATTGTTTTCATCACAGATATGTGTTACTTGCTCAGGGCTGCTGCCCAGCTGAACGGTTGGATTGCTCTTTGCAAATGCCTTTTTAGTGATGTTGTCCCAAACCGGCCCCTCACTTCCCCCTACTAGCTTCCTAATGACAAAAAGGTGCAGACAGCAACACACTTATTTATGGACTTTTATGAAAATAGCTCCACACAGCTGAGGTGGAACATTTTGCCATCATGCCAGAAACTGCATCAATTTTGGTGGCAGTTGTTTCTGACCCTGATTCATGCACACTGTGCCTGTCTCTAGAGAAGTTACCATGATTATTGATTGTTTTTCCACTACTGGCTGTAGCTACTGGTGGTGCTTGCTATATCTCTTTTTTTCTTTTTGGGTGGGGGAACCCAAGTGGCATCCTCTACCTCATCAGTATCGCATTCTGATTCATCACCTTTGGAAGTGCGCAACTGTGATACATCGTGATCATGATCTTGTTCTTGTACATTTACAACCTCTTCTTCATCAGAGGCTCTGCTTTCTGATGAAGAAGCCCAACATGCTTGAGTGGTATATCATGAAGTGCCATGTCTAGTGGTACTAGATAGAGCCTTTTTCTTAATCATTGACTTTCTAGATCTAAATGTCTTGGCTACCTGTTTTTGTGTTTTACTTTTATCTGATTTTTCTGGCATTGCTGATAGTGCTGCACTACTTTGATCAGGGGATTCACCAACATTCTTTTATTTTTCTGGTTGTGTTGTGAATTTCCCCTTTTTTTCGGAATTTGTTTTCAGGAAATATTTTTATTGTAACATGTACCAATTTCAGCCAAACTGCTGGTGTTGGCCACATGTTCCATTTCCATAACAGACCCTGATTCTGAATTCATTTTTTTGGGATCCAACAGAATTGCTTACTTAGCAGTATTAGTTCAGACACAGAGATAAGCAACACAGAGTCTGAGATGTGACACCCCCCTTTTACAATCTGTATGACACTATGACCTAGTAATAGATCAGGCACAGAGCTGGGCAACACAGATTCTGAGATGTGACACCCCCTCTCAAAATACGTGAGGCACTATATGACCTAGTAGTAGGTCATGCACAAAGATGGGCAACACAGAGTCTGAGACATGCCCCCTCCTTCACAATCTCTATGGCACTATGACCTAGTAATAATTCAGTCACAGAGACAGGCAACACATTGTCTGCAGCAGTATGATCTTTCAGAGCAGCACAGAGATGAGCAATACAGAGTCTGACACGTGGGTGACACCCCCCCTTTAAAATCTGTATGCCACTGTAAGCCCCCTTCAAAATCACTGAGGCACTATGATGTTCAGATACCTCCTGTCCTGTCTGATTCTGCCCCCCCCTTAGTTTATTTTCTGCACTCTGCTGTTGAATTCATTGGTCTCTCACTCTCTGTCTGTCTGTCTCTCTCTCTCTCTCTCTCTACTCACTCATTCTCTCTGACTAACAAAGCGGGTGTGTTTTGGTTTTTTACTGTGGAGTCTGAAATGTCTGCACTCTGCTGTTGAATTTGTTGGTCTCTCTGTCACTTTCTTGCTTTCTAACGAATAAAATATATTTTTTTCTCTCTCCTTCTCCCTATCTGTCTATAACAAAATGATTTTCTCCAATTTTTTGGGGGGGGACTCTGTATACACACACACATGTACACTAGATTGTCTCCATTGATGCAAATCCCCAAATGCACTCAATACTCTGTTTCCTAGGGATGTCCTGTGGTGTCCAAAACTCTCATTGGTTGGCTTCCTTCAGTGCCCCAGGATCATGAGAGTTTTTTTTTTGTTGGTCATGTGATAGTCCAGAGACTTGGAAGTTTTTGTCAGAGATCGTGGAAAAAAGAAATTTTTTTTTTAAATCTTTTGCATCTTTCGGCATCCTACACTGCCTTTTCCATGCCGTACTGGTGGTGAGAGTGTTATTCCAGACTTGTCCACACTTCCAAACCTTGCCAACTCAGCAATTTGGGTCAAGCAATGAAAGGCTTGGTTTTCCCAGTCAGAGTTGAGTCAGCCCTGCTCAAGGGTGTTTAGAACTGCACCAGAGCTGGTTCACTGGGCTTACAAGTGGTGGAAATAATAAATTTGCAGTTCCTCCACCAGCAGTAGTACTAAGGGACCTGCTCTCCCTCTCAGGGTTGTTACCCCCAGAAAATAATAAACCCTATTTCCCCAGCTATTGTACCTGTGTAAGTGACCACTATGTGCACACAGAGAAAATGCAATCACCCAACAAGATTATAAAAAATAAACTAGCAGTTTATCTAAAGAGAAGGATAGGAACAGACAAGGGAACAGAAAGGAAAACAGGAAGTTAAGGCTACATATAAATTCATCCATGTGTCCCACTCCCATAATGAAGTCCCAATCCCCACAGCAGGTGCATTTGAATTTAAGCCCCAATGGCCTTTATTGTTGGGCACTTCAGTGAGGTGATTGGCTTGGGCAAATCCTTCAGGTAACCAAACAGGCTCATTGGTGTGCTTGACAAGTAAAGACTGAAGCACCACAAAAGTAAACACACAAGGGACTGTTATTTGTGTTCTTAACAGTTGGGTGCTGGGCACATATACAGTATGTGTCAGTTAGTAGTCTGTTTAGGCCTTAATGCAATCAGATAATGTCCAACCAAAGTCTTTCAAAGCCTCCAGTTATATCGGTCTGTCTGTCTGTCTGTCTGTCTATCTATCTATCTATCTATCTATCTATCTATCTATCTATCTATCTCTCTTCTATCTATATGTGTTGCAGGACAAAAGACCACAGTTGTACTCATGGTTCCATCACTCTTCATGAATGTCAGCCTATCGAGCACCACTATTCCTCCATGTAACTTCTACTAGTGGATCAGACACCACCAGCCAGCAAGAATGTTGGTCAGCATCTACTGTTCAGCTCAAATATGAGTTGCATGCAGGCTTTTGCTTCTCAGCTGTTCCTCCTCATTGGTTCATTCTCCAACCCATCACTGGTGGTGTCCTTTTGGACTGAGTTCTGTGAGTCACCTGGTTCTTGACAGGGGACAGTCTAAGCGTCATCACATGGATGGCCAACAAACTGCTTTTTTCTTAACTGTAGTGACACAGTAGCAATTCTATCCATCTCAGATTTCAAACAGTAAGGTGTACTTCACTGGCCTACTAGACTCATGGGGCTTGATTCTCAAAACGTGGCTCAAGCCACACCAATGGTAACTTGCATCAATTGCTAGTGTACCAGGGACCCTGCACCCTGTTCTGTATCAGGCAGGGTCCCAGCAGCAGAATCCAGCAGCTTGAGGCAACCATGACCATGTGCCAAACAGATGGCACATGTGGATGGTGTGCTGCAAGCTGCTGACTGACTGTGCACCAGTCCCTGGTTGTCTAGCAGTTGTCCCCCAGTCCCAATACCCACTTTATTAAACAAATTGCATCCCTGGTACTCTAGCAGTCCCCCCCACCCTGATATGCCCATACATATAGATATTAATACAATCATTCCCTAGTGGTCTAGCAGTCCCCCACCCCTAGCCCTGATATCCCAATATATTATAATGTAAATGCAGTTATTCCTTGGTGGTCTGATAGATCCCCACCCTGGTAAGTAGTGCCCACCACCCTGCTACCCCCCATCGTGAACTGTGAACTGCAACTGGCACAGCCCTCATCTCCCCTGTCAGTCAGCGAGCACATACTGTATACATTACACACTCAGTGACAGTTCAGTTGGTTCCCTGCTGAGGTGGTGAGAGGAAGGTTGTGCCAGTCACTCACTTGTGGCTCAGGACAGAGGTGAGCGAGGTGTTGAGCACTACCTGCCAGGGTGGGGGGCTTTGGGTCCACTAGTCCACCAGGGAATGATTGCATTAACATTATAATATATGGGGATATCAGAACGGGGGGGGGACCACTAGATAACCAGGGAATGATTATATTAAACTTTTATTATAGGGGAATATCAGGGCTGGAGAGGGGGACCATGGCACATTGGCACAACTTGCTAACCCTCCCAAAGGGAAAAGTTCTAAGTACCCTTTGACCAGCCCTGGTTGGCCTAATCGTTCTTAGTCATTTGCCCTCTGGGATGGTTTTGAGGGGTCTTGATCTAGATGATTTGGCAGCCTGTGTCTGTGCCATGCTGGAGACAATTTTATGTTTCAAGGATGGCACAAGTACCTTATGGCGCACGCAGCCTGTGGTTGATGAAGGCTGCATTTGAGAATCACTCCCAGTGCATTTTTTGGTGCAAGGGGTGCTTTGCACCATTCCCTGTGGTGCAAGTCCCTTGTGCCAATTCGGGAGCTTTGAGAATTGGGCCCATGGTGTACCAATAGTTAATGACTCTGCTGATCACTCTTCAATCAATCAATCAATCAATATTTATTTAACCAGACAAAACACCATTGAGCAAGCTCATTTACAAGATGGTCCTGGGATGACAATAACATAACACAGTAATCAGAGCACAATAGAACATATGTAATAACATATTGTCAAGTAAAAAAATAGAAAATGAACAAATAAAGTACTGATGTGTATGATACAATAAAATAAGGAGAAAAAAGAAAAATAAGTAACAATTTTGTACAAGGGTTGCAACAGCTCTCTTAACACTTCAAATTAGGGGCTCTGCAATGCCGGTTTGACAACACTTTTGTTGATGGCATCACAGTGACAGGATTTATGTTGACCGCAAGTTGTGGTCGACATAAATCCAAATTGTCTCATGGTCCATTTTTTCATTGGGGCTCTTCACCCCCCCCGAATCCTCCAAAGCAGGGGCTTTGCCCCTGCACTCCCCATACTATAGATTATCAACTCCAAGTTGGAGTTGATTCAGGGAGGGGGTGCAGGACCGAAAGACAGTGTGGCCTTGTGTCAGGCACACCAACACAGCAAACTGTTGGTAAACTGTCAATTTAGTTGACAGGTATGTAGGTTGCTGTGTTGGTGTCACTGACCATGGCACATACCCAAATTAGGTAGCTATAAGAAGGCAAGCTCAGCACCTAGGAATGGCTGATATCATCGGCTGCACACAGCTCAACCCAGGATAACATAGAGGTGTTCTAGATATATAGGGTAAGAGCAAAGAGGCTTGCATAGATAGTAAAGAAGTGATAGAAGGGAGAGAAGAGTGATAGATGAGGAGAGTGCAGGCTAGTGATTTGATAGTAGTTAGAGAAGGAGGGGAGGCAGGATTAGTAAAAAGTGCTATACAGGCGGTACAGAGGAGTAAAAGGGGAAAAAAGGGAGGGTGTAGTATGCTAGAGGTCAGCTAAACAGGCAAGTTACATGAGTTTTAGTAGCCAGAGAGATTAAATATTTTGGAATGACAGGTACATGTTTCATTCAGCACACTATTTAACAGGGATTTAAAGATAGAAATTCCAGGAATTTGTGTAAGTCTTAGTGAGTTCAAGAATGAGTTCCAAAGAGAGGGAAGGGCAAAACTGATGGATGTCATAACATGTTGTGATCTTGGGTATGTTGAACATGACAAGAGAATAATGCCTCAAACACTAGGACCCCTGTTAGTGCTGTGCAAAATTGGAAAATTTCACCCGGCGAAATATTTTGCATAATTTGGGCTTTTCACGAAATATTTCACTGGGGAAAAAAAAGAAATTTCGCCCATGAAGGGAGCAAAAGTTTGCCCTCAAGCCAGTGAAATTTTATAATGCCCAGGCATAATTTCACCAGCTGGGTGAAATTTACTAAAATAATGACTCCCTGAGTCCCTGAACCCCGTCTAGTGGTCCCTTCCCTGGTCACTCACCGGACCAAATTTCTCAAAATAAAAATTAATTCTCCCTGGTGTCTAGTGGTCCCCACTCAGCTGATCACTGGCCCAAAGTGAATAAAGCAAGCCCCCCCCAGTTAACTCATTATTTTACCCAGACCCCCAATCCTAAAAAAAAAATTCAGTGCCCACTCCCTGGTGTCTAGTGGACCCCCCACCCTGTTATCAGATAGCACCCACCCCGCTCCCCCCAGTACCCCAATTGGACCACCGGCACAGCCCTCCACTCACCTCCATGGCTAGCAGCTTGACTGAGTGCTTCAATGAGTGATCGTGTGCTTGACCACTGGACACCAGGGAGTGGGGACTGAATTTGTTTTTAGGATTGGGGGTCTGGGGAAAATAATGAGTTCACTGGGAAGGGCTTGCTTTATTTATTTTGGGCAGGTGATTGTCTGGAGGAGGGTGGGACCATTAGACACCAGGGAGAATTAATTTCTATTTTGAAATTTGGGCTGGTGAGTGACCGGGGGGGAGTGAGGAACCAATAGATGTCAGCATTTGAGTCAGGCAAAATCGTGAAATTTTGACATGGCAAAATTGCTGATTTTGCCACAATTTCACCAGCAAAATTTTATTTTGCTGCGTATCTAACCCCTGTGTCCATTGAAAGAGTTTGGAGATATATAAGAGAAGTTTATTTGAAATAGCTCTATGTATCCAAAGAAGGGCATTCCTTGATCTCCAGGCACTAAGGGAGGACCAACCTAACACTGAGTATAACGAACAGTGATGGGTGTTGAGAGGTGCATTGGTAATAAATCTCAACGCATGGTGTCCAGTTCGTTTAGTGCAGCTTTTGAACAATGACTATAGAGAAAGTTCCCATAGTCTATTAATGGAAGAAAGGTAGTTTGAATCAGTCTAGTTTTTGCCTCATACTGTAGTTTAGGAGGTGCCTGATACGATAGAAAATGTCCAGTCTCTGTCTTAATTTTTTAGTTAGTTCATCAATGTGGTGTAAGAAGCTAAGCTTACTGTCGAGCCAAAAACCCAAGTATTTAAACTTGTCAACCATTTCTAGGGATTCCCCAAAGAGGGCCTGAATCTTTAGGTCTTTGTTACTAGGGTCTGAGCTTATAGGTTGAGTAGAAGTGGATATAAACATGGCCTTTTGGTCTTTGAGAAGTAATTTCAACTGTAGTAGATTATGCTGAAGGACATCAAAATCTTTTTGTTGGTGGCAACTCTTTCTTGGTGGCAAACCCCAGGATTGTGTCATGGAGCCCATATTGATGGTTCCCCACTGTTTTTTAATAAAAGATCTCTTCTGCTTCCCAAGTGGTGAAGAGTTCATGACCAAACAATGGAATGTTCCATTCCACAGGCTGCAAACAAGTTCTGTGCAAACCTAAGCTCCTCATTGGATTCAGTCTGTGGACAACAGTCCATTGCCTTTGACCCCCTGGATAAGTAGAAAGTCCTTTATCAGACTGTGTCATTAGGCATGGAGATCACCATATTTGTTTACATTTTACAGTCCCACCAGAACAGTTTCTTTGTACCCTGAAGGTGTACATATGGTACTGAAAGTCTCAGTCTCATTACCAATGAATCTCAGAGTTCTAATGATAGAACAAGCTAGGGTGCTACACTTCTCATTTAGTGTGTCACAAATTGCAGGTTTGCATGCAGTACAGTCCTCATTGTACTCTCTTGTTAATCAGTTATTCTGCATGGGTGTTGTTAGATACAGTGTACTATATGCTACTAAATGTGATTGCAAACAATGCACTCTAACACACTGGAATTCTACAAAATATTAAATGGTACACAGACTGCTGAACTCACACAAAACTCCTTTCCAAATTGAAGTACTTGAAACACTGCTCTGTGTTTCTGAAATCCATAAAAACTGTAAAGATATTACTGTCTGAGGATAATGATTTTCCATAAATGGTCCTACAGTCTGCAAGAAAAGCATTTGTTGGATCCACGTACTTCAGGTTCTCACTGTACTTCCATCTCTCTTATTAAAAAAAATTACCAAAATGCTTATTGCACAATATTGTCCAGTCTTGCAGTTCAATTTTGTTCATTATGTTTCTCAGCATTTTTTTTCCTAAAACCCTCCCTCCGTCTGCACAGCTCTCATCTTCCCTTCTATCCTGTGGTACCTTTCTGCTGCAGGTTGGACCTGATCTGTGTCTCCATCTCTCCCCATCCAGTAAAGCACCCATTGCTGGGTCCCTCAGGCTGGCAGGGGATCTTGAAGGCAAACAAAATTCAGCTGATGGTAGAGAAGATGTGCCATCATTGTGCCAAAGCATGACAGTGGCTTGAGGGACAGGCCATGTCAACATTCTACCTGACTTTGAAGGAAAGAGTATCCATAAAAGGAGTTACTGCCCTATGTGTCTTCCTTCCTCTTGGACAACTGAGGGGCAGACGTGTAGTGGCAATTGCCATGATTCTTCTCTGGAGGCATCACATGTCTGCTGGGGACTGATTGGAGGTCTGACTAGAAACCGAACTCCAGAATTAAATTAAAGTCCTCCACCTGAATGTGTTTGCCATTAGGACATTGGGTCATACAGTATTGCTAATGGAGCCCAATTATACAAAAAATTCTAGAGGCCAAATAACAACAATTATCTTAAAATTACTACTAGTCAGATGACAATTGGTGTCCAGTCTATACCACATATTTATCCAGAGGCTATTGGACCTTCTAGGACATGCCAAGGACATTTGAAAGCCCTAAGCTAACTTCTCAAAGACATAGTATGCTTCTTTTTCCTTTGAAAGGTCCTTAGAGACCCAAAAGAGCAGCTTCTGATTCTCTAAAAGGAGTGGGGAAGTAAACCTATTTGACTTCAGTTGTATGGTTCACTTTTTTCTTTTGTTTGCTCTGCAAATACCTGTTTCACATAATTAATTTTGATTTCATTCACCCACTGTCTAGGGCGACATCACAGTTATAACCAGGACTTCATGATTTCTTCTATTTATTTTACATATGAACTAGGATCAGACAGGTCAGCTGTGACCCGGTTCTGATTTCAACAGAAGGTTGTGATTTACTCCGATTTACTCTGATGAATTGTAGACCTAATTTAGTCTATTTGAGTATAAGAAATTCACCAGTATTATTTTTTAGATCCCTCTGTTAAAAAAAAAAAGTAACCATTTTTAAAAACAAATTTGTGTCTGTATTTTCCTGGCATTTTTCGAGGTCAGCAAGTAGCCAACAGCAGTAAAATAAATTAACTCTTGTTCTTTCTGGTCCTGTGTGTCAGCCACCACATGACATTCATAGGAAACAGTAGGTTAGATCCACAAATAGTCTTGAAAATCCCACGGCTTCAGAACAAAACTCGGTGCAAGTGGGTTGCCACTTGCAGAACTGCAATTTCTCCTGCAGCTACGGTATTATCAAAAGCAGAGCTAGTTTACAACTGGCTCCATGATTTACTGCAGCTTGTGGGTGATGTTGCTGTGGAAATCCCCACAGCTGTAGAAAAATGGTATGACTAGTGAGACCAGCTGTAACACCTACTGCAGGTGCTGTTGATGTGAATAGCAGTTTCCACAGCTGTTGAGATTTTGGTCTGCAACTGGAGTTGCAGTGTGAGACTTAGTCCCAAAAACATTTATGAATCCAGTCCAGTGCATGCAGGTCATTTGAGGCTTTGCAGTGAAAGGAGGCAGTGTGTCAAACATAAGTCAAAAAGAGAAAGAGACCAATAAATTCAACAGCAGAAAGACAACAGCAGAGTGCAGGCACACCTGATGGTCCTGTTCACTCTATCACTGGAGCTGGGGGAAGTTCCAGAGGGCTGGAGGAGGTCAGATGTAGTCCCATTACACAAAAGTGGAAATAGGGAGGAGGCAGGAAACTACAGACCTGTAAGCCTGACTTCAGTGGTGGCAAGGTTATGGAAACACTACTTAAGGAAAGGATTGTGGAATACCTTAAAACCAGTGGATTATAGAATCTGAGGCAGCATAGGTTCACAGGGGGGAGATCCTGCCAAACAAACCAGATAGAGTTCTTTGACTGGGTTACCAGGGAAGCGGATCAGAGAGGAGCAGTGGATGTGGCCTACCTGGATTTTAGTAAGGTCTTTGACTCCATTCCACACCGAAGACTGGTAAGCAAGCTAGGCAGCCTGAGAGTGGGTCCAAAGATAGTAAAATGGATTTGAAATTGGCTAAGTGACAGAATTCAGAAGGTGGTGAATTATGGAGTTCACTCGGAAGAAGGTAAGGTAACCAGCAGGGTGCCTCAAAGGTCAGTACTGGGACCACTCCTCTTCAGTGTCTTTGTTAGCAACATCAGAGAGGGGCTGGAAGGAAAGGTATGCCCGTTGGTGGATGTCACAAAATCTGCAACAGAGTAGACACACCGGGGGGGGTGAAAAAAATGAGGGACGATCTGAAAAAGCTAGAAGACTGGTCAAGAGTTTGGCAACTGGGCCTCAACACCAAAAAGTGCAAAATTATGCAGATAAGGCACAGAAACTCTAGAGCAACATATCATTTGGGGGGATTAGCAACTACAAAACAGGAAAGGGATCTGGGAGTCATCATATCTGATGACCTGAAGGTAGAAAAGCAGTGTGATAGGCTGGTAGAATACTGGGCTGCATAGGGAGGGGTATCACCAGCAGAAAGAGGGAGGTAGTGATACCCTCGTATAGATAAATGATGAGGCCCCACCTGGAATACTGTGTCCAGTTCTGGAGGCCCCATCTCAGGAAATACATAGAACAGATAGAGGCAGCACAGAGAAGGGTAACCAAAATGCCTAATGCACACATGTGACCTTTATGAGCAAGCCGGGTGGCTACAAATTGAAAACAGGATACAATACCAAACCTGCCTCTTAGCTAAAAAATCACTACTCAGACTTCAGCCTCCTGGAGTCACAAGCCTATTAAGCTTATTCACAGGCCCACACTGCACCAGGAACTCTGGCCATCAGGTTCTCACCATCCCTTGTTGCAGAACCTCCCAAGGGCAGAGGTCATATGCCTACTGGGCACCACTTTGGTTCAATAACCTCGGCACTGAACATAGCACCACGCAGAGATTAGGGCTTTTCAAGATCAAGCTAAGACAACACCTACTGAAGAAAAGCTCCTGTGACTGTACTTTCTAATTACTCCACACACACCCACTTCTGACCCCGGTCTTATTCACCTTTCAGGTTATTACCATCTCTTCACTAATCCTACTTTGTCCTTCTACCCTGAATTGTCCCCATTTTTGCCCTGCAATAACCTGCTCTCTCCTCTCCCACCTCCCCCTAAATAGTCATCATGCCCCCACTCAGTGCCCCCTACTCTCCTTTCTGGATAGCTGCTTACTGTCTTTTACCTGACAATGCCACCTAGGCTGCTACTGTTACCTAAATTATCCTAGTGTTAAAACCATCTCTGTTTCCTGTTTATAATTTATTTTTGTCTATGTTTACTCACCTAGCTAGATACTCCTAAACCCACAATGTATGTATACCCACCCTTTACGACATGGAACCTTTGTAAAAGAGTGGTCTCCCACTCAAAGGTATTGTTATCCAAGATTGAATAAATTAAACAAATAAAAAAAAATAAAATAGTGCCTGACCTGTACCAGAAGCTCTATGAGGAAAGACTCAGGGAGTTAAATATGTGCTCTCTAGAGGAAAGGAGGGAAAAGGGAGATATTATAGAAACATTCAAGTACCTCAAATGTATCAATAAGGTACAGGGAGGTGGAATTTTGCACATAAAGAGATGCTCGAGGACAAAGGGGCAAGATATGAAGCTGGAAGTGAAGAGACTTAGAGGGGATTTGAGGAAATACTTCTTTATGGAAAGGATTATAGACGTCTGGAACAGCCTACCAGCAGAGGCAGTGGGTACAGAAATGATAACAGGTTTCAAACATGAATAGGATAGACCATAAGAGGACTTTGGTAACAGGTTGGGGGGGGGTTAAGGCAGGAGATCAACTAGGGTCTACGGCAGCACAGTAGGTAGGGACTTTAGGCCATACAAGGTGGGTCAGGGGGTCCAAGCAATCAGAGCCGCAGAGCATGGGGCAGGCTCCCGATGACTAAACGTGAACAGTTGGTACGGTGTAGTCACGGAACACACTCCCCATAATTAAACAAACTGATGTCCATACGGTTTCTTCTGAATTTCAGTTGCTTATTGCAGAAGCAGACAAGAAGCTCCTCACAGTGCAAGTGAGAAAAATGGAGTGACATTTCACCCTAATTGAGTTTTGTTGAAGTATATGCCCTCTGGTGTTACAATATTTTTATGGCAACATTTACAACCATGTGATCAATTTCATTTAAAGTGCCATGTTGCTTAAGTGGATGTTCACATTGTGACATATACAAAAAACTCAGTACATGAACTAAAGGGGTGTATAACAACAATAACTATGTCATTAAAAACATTCTTGTCTAACACTCAGATCTCTCCTATCTTGCCATTCTACTATACACATTTTATTAATGTTACCTTAGAATCAATTCAGTGGTAAAGAGAGGGTGCTCTCAGATTAGTTTTTGTCAGAGCATACTTCTTATTTATAAAATACTGTTAATCATATGCTTTAACTCAATTATATTAGGCCCTTGCTAAGGCTGACAGCATCTGGAAAAAAACTTAGGGAATGGGGGCCGGTTGGAAGGAAAATGGTAAAAGGAGAAATAGAAGGGAGAAACAAAAGGCATTGTAGTGTGCAGAGAAAAACAAAGGAGAAAGTAGAAAGCCCCAGAAAATAAAAATCACCAGGCTTTTGTTCTTTGTGTCTACTCTCTTTCCATGTGTAGAGAAACTAATTCACAATTGGAAGGTGCGACATGTTCACAGTTCTTCCTTTACTGTGGCACCTGGAAAATATACAGAAAAAAACAAGATATAATTTAGAATTAAGCTCTTAGGAACATATCAACATTGCTTTAGCATTTTGTAAGAAATGGCTCCAGTTCAATTTGTTCATTTAAGCCCTTGGCAAACATAAAGGCCCCCAGTCTATATATCCAGTCATTTTCTTTTTTGCTCAAAGCCCACTCTCTGTCTCCCCCTCTTGGGCCCTAACACACTTGATCCAATCCTCTAAACTTAAGTACAGTACATGTTCATTCCTATTCTGTGCATTTAATATATGTGTAGCCCAAACATATTCTAGGTTGCCATTTGCTGTGTTCTCACATGTTCACATCCTTTCCCTCTTTCAGTTTGTGTTTCTGTACGCACCACATAATATGGTCCACATGTACAATGTGCAAGATATACCACCCATATAGGATCACAGTTGATAAACTGTTCAATCTGCAACCTTTCCCAATTGTAGGGATTAACAACTTCATCACTTTGGTTAATATGAACACCCAGGAAGAGAGGAGGGATGGGGAAATATGACCGAAACATTCAAGTATTTGAAGGGGATAAACAAAGCCGATGCTGATGGGTTGTTCAAGCTGAGAAAAGTTAGTGACACAAGGGGGCATGGACTAAGATCAGAGGGTGGAAGATTTAGCAGAGAGCTGAGGAGACATTACTTCATGGAGAGGGTGGTTTTGAAGTGGAACACCATACCAGAGGGGATGATATCCTGTCAGAAGGTGGGAAGTTTTAAAAAGGCATGGGACAGGGAATGAGGGAGGGTCTGGGTGAAGAGTGCTGAGAACTGGAAGAATAGTGTTGAGAACATCCTGAAGAAGGGGGAGGGGGTTGGGGCAGCTGCAATCTAGGAGTGCTAGCTGCACACTCACGCAGACTTTAATAGACCATGAGGTCTGTTTCCTTTGGTAGTTTTGTATGTTCATATGTCATATATTGGCAGTACTTAGATCTACCACACTTCCTATAAGCCTTAGGTAGTGGTAAGAGCCAAGTGTTAGGTTTGGGTGTAGATTGTACTGATGAGACAAGTTGTTCTTTTAGATTTCTAAGCCTCCTGTAATCCATTCTTGGAGGAGTTTTAGTTGTGTCCTTCAACCTAGGATCTCCTCCTAGAGCATACCAGTATTTGCATATGATGTCTTTGACTCTCCAAAAACTAATGTTGAAGGTGCTTACAAAATTAATCCGATATTGTACTTCTGCTTTATCAATCTCTGCTTCATTTTCATTTCTTATCAACAGTGATTCTTTACTTCTCTCCTTATAAGCTTGCTTTGCACTGTCAATTACCCTCTCTAACATAGCCTCTGTTTCTGAATCTCCTGGTCAGAGCCTCTGACTCTTTAACATATGCTTCCTGCTTACTGCAGTTGCACATTACATGAAAAAACTGGCTTTTTAGGAAATTGTTAATGGTATGACATGGATGGCAACTGCTAGCTAACAATGTGGTATTTCGATATGTAGTCTTCCTGAACAGGCTGGTGTTCACTGTGCCCTCACCCTCTTTCTCTATACATATGTCCAGGAATGAAACTCTCTCCATATATCTGCATGGCAGATAAACCATAAATGTGGGTTACTTTCATGCAGATAATCCAGGAAGTCATTAAGTTCACTTATTTCACTTTCCCATACCATGAAGACATCATCTATAAAACGTTTCCATATCCTGATTTTTGACAGGTATGGATTTGATCGCTCACTCCAGATGAACTCTTCCTCCCAGTAGCCTAAGTATAAATTAGCATTCACACCCATTGCTGTCCCCTTTTCCTGGTGATGGTACTGGCTCACAAAATTAAAATAGTTTCCTTCCAGTACTATCTTTGACTTGTCAACTAGAAAATCTGTGTCAGGTTTGGCTTCCTCTCCCCTGCTATTCAGATAATATCTTATAGCTCTTAATCCTCCTATGTGGGGAATGCTAGTGTAGAGGAACTCCACATCAAGTGTTACTAAAACGCAGTCTTTTCCTACATTTAATCCCTCTATTATGTTCAGTATGTTCCCTGTATCTAGTAGTAAGGAGGGAAGTCTTTGAACAAGAGGCTTGGATCTGTTGTCAACAAAGCATGCTAGTGGCTCAGTAACTGTTTCCACACCTGATACAATAGGTCTCCCCAGGGGTTTGCCAAATGCTTTATGTATTTTGGGTAATACATAGAACTGTGCTTTGAGGGATGATTTTACAGTGAGATGTTATTTTTCTTTGCCTGATGTTAGCCCTGATCAACATGCTCAGTTCAGAAATGCATCAATTTGCCATTTTAGGTTGGGGATGGGATCAGTACTAATGGGTTTATAGAATTCTCTTTTGTTTAGTCGGCGTTGTACCTCTGACTCCTAATCCTTGGTGTCCTGAACCACCACACTCCCACCCTTGTCAGCTGGTTTTATACTGATGTTCTTATTCTTTCTCAGTTCACTCACAGCCATTCTCTCCTCATTGCTCAAATTGCAATATTTAGGTATACATTCTTCCTTCCTAAGCTACTCTAACACTTTTTTCACATAGCTTTTTAAAGACTGTCACTGCTGGTAGTTGGGGGCAGAACGTACTGGGTTTTGACCTTTTAATTATATTATCATGTACACTTTGTACCCCTTCCCCCACACAGTTGTTATTTAGACTTTCATCACTCCTATCAGCAGTAATATCTATATTTTCATTTTGTGCTTCAAGCACCTCTTGTGTTGCTATAATAACTTGTGTTTCAGATACCTGAGCCCCTATTTGCTTGTTTATCTCAGTGTGTCCCATGTTGCTGAAAACAAATCTGAGACTTAACACCCTGTATAAATGATATAAGTCAATAGTAGTTTGAAAGAAGTTAATGTCTGTTGTGGAGACAAATGACAGGCATTTGTTTAGAACCTTTCTTTCAATGTCACTCAGGTTGTAGTTAGAAAGATCTGTAACATTGTCTACCTAACATAGAAACATAGAAGTTGATGGCAGATAAGGACCGCAAGGCCCATCCAGTCTGCCCATTTCTTTTTCTACCTTATAAATGTGCCATCGGCATTTGCTCTGTCAATGGCCTATCTATTCATACTCATCTGTATTGCTCCCTTATGCCTATCCCATGCCTGTTTGAAGCCCTGCACTGTATTCATATCCACCACTTCCTGAGGTGGGCCATTCCATGCATCCACCACCCTTTCTGTGAAAAATAACTTCCTCACATTACTCCTTAATCGACCTCCCTCTAATCTCATGCAGTGTCCTCTTGTCCTGCTATTTTTATTATATTGAAACATGTTAGACTCTTTCACCTTGTTAATGCCCTTAAGGTGCTTGAATGTTTCAATCATATCGCCCCTCTCCCTCCTTTGCTCTAGGGTATATATATTGAGCTCCATTAATCTGTCTTCATATGTTTTCTGATGCAGTCCCTGCACCATTTTGGTAGCCCTTCTCTGGACTGCCTCAATTTGGTTAATGTCCTTGTGAAGTTGTGGCCTGCAGTGCTTCAGATGGGGCCTAACCAGTGTCTTGTAAAGAGGGATCATTACCTTCCCTCTTCCGACTTGTGATACCACTACTAATACACCCCAATATCCTCCTAGCCTTACCTACTGCTTTAGTGATCTGCTTGGATGATTTCAGGTCATCGGTGATGATGATGCCCAAATATCTTTCTTCCCTTGTGACTGCCAGCAACTCCCCTCCCAGCCTATAGGTGGCTTCAGGGTTTCTCTTCCCTATGTGCATGATCTTGCACTTCTTTGCATTAAACCCCAGTTGCCACTCTTCTGACCATTTTGATAGTTTATCCAGATCTCTTCTCATTCTGCCTACCCCATCTGGATCATCTACTCTGTTGCAGATCTGGGTGTCATCTGCAAACAGACAAACCTTACCCTCCAGTCCATCTGCAATGTCACTGATGAAGATACTAACATACTAACATACTATTTGCCAGCAGATTAGGCCCTACGGTCTATCGAGTCTGCTCGAACCTAGATCCTTAGTTGGGTGCCGAGACCCTCCCATCCCTTGTGCTCCAGAAACTCCTATCATCCATCCCCACCCCCCAGGAAAGGCCATCATCTGATACATCCACTTTCTGTGTCTGTCCCACCCTCTCTTGAAGCCCTCCACTGTGGATCTCTGAACCAGCTCACCAGGCAGTGCATTCCAAGGGTCCACCACCCTCTCAGTGAAAAACCTCCTCCTCTTTTCCCCCCTCACCCTTCCACCTTCCAACTTCAAACCATGCCCTCTGGTGATACCTCCCTGCTTTTGTTTAAAGATCCCCTCCATGTTTACCCTATTTATTCCCTTGAGGTACTTGAAGACCTCAATCATGTCCACCCTGTCTCTCCTCTCCTCCAATAAAAACAGGCAGAGCTCCTCAAGTCTGTCCTCATAAGTCAAATCCTTAGCCCTCGTATCATCTTTGTTGCCTCCTCTGTACCCTCTCCAGGAGCTGTATGTCCCTCTTCAAGTGTGGTCTCCAGTACTGTACACAGTACTCAAGGTGTGGTCTAACCAGTCCATTGTACAGTGGCAGAATCACTTCCTTGCTCCTAGAGGTGATCCCCCCTACGATGCATCCCAACATCCTGTTTGCCTTGCTAGCTGCTCTTCTGCACTGCACAGAGCTATTCATACCTGTATCCACCATGACCCCTAGGTCTTTTCCCCTATTGAGGCCTCCAGTGCCTCCTCCCAGGGTGTACCTGTGTTTAGGTTTCCACCAAGATGCAAACACCTTGCACTTGGTGATATTGAAATTTAATTTCCATGTGTGAGCCCAGCTTTCCAGGGTGTCCAGGTCCCCTTGCAGGGCCAATCTCCCCTCTTCTCCCTCAACTACTGCTCCCATCTTGGAGTCATCCGCGAATAGACTCATTTCACACCCTATACCCTCCCTGATGTCCGATATGTATGCATTAAACAAGATCGGACCCAGGACCAAGCCCTGTGGTACCCCACTACCTACCTCTCTAGGGTTCGAGAGCTCCCCCCAGACCACTACTCTCTGAGTGCATCCAGCTAGCCAGTTTTCAATCCATCTGACCATCAAAGGGCCTACTCCTAACCCCATCAGTTTTTCCACCAGACCATTGTGGGGGACAGAGTCAAACGCCTTGCTGAAGTCCAAGAATAATACATCCACAAGCTTACCCCTGTCCAGTTCTGATGTTACCCATTCATAGAACTCCACAAGGTTGGTTTGACATGATCTACCTGGCACAAACCCATGTTGCCGACTATCCAGACCTTCCACCTCCTCCAAGTACACCCCCAATCGTTCCTTTAGTATATTCTCCATTAATTTTCCCACCACCGAGGTCAAACTGATGGGTCTATAGTTCCTGGTACTTCCCTCGACCCCTTTATGGATTGGTACCATGTGCCTCTCGCAATCCTAGGTACCTTCCCTGTCTCAAGTGACCTGCTGAAAAGCTCCATCAGGGTGCAGCCAGTATGTCCACCAATTCCCATAGCACTCTCGGATGAATGCCATCCGCCCAGGAGATTTATCTCTTCTTTAGGGCCTTGAGGGCTAACCACACCCTTTGGCAGAGATAGCATCATCCGTCCCTCCACCTTACTGGTCTTTTTATCCTTATCCAGATGTGACACCCCTGGGGTACCTTTCCTCCCTCTTGCTCCATTTCTGTTGCTCCCTGATCCCTCCCTGCCACTTCTATCCCTTCATGCCTTGCTTTGTAGATATCCCATCCCTCCCTAGTGAACACAGAGGCAAAGTACTGCTAAATACCTCTGCCTGGTCTCCGCCTCTTCCACCCACCCTCCTTCTGATCTCAATCTGCTGAGATGGCCTTAGTTTTTCTCCACTCCCAATGTTCCGGAAGAACCCTTTTCCCTCCATGTATCCCTGTGCTAGCCGTGCTCTTTTACTGGACTTTGCTCCCCTCACCATACAGGCGACTTTTCTAGATGCAAGCTGGTACATTTCTTATCCCTATCCCCTTGTTGTTTTATATTTTTGTAGGCCGCTCTTCTTCTCTTTACTGCTACCTGTACCTCACTGGACCACCAGCATGGTTTATGTGACCTTGCTCCTTACGTTTCAACTTAGCACAGATCCTGACTGCCTCATGAAGTCCCCGTTTTATGACCTCCCATTTCCTTTCCACATTTGTCATTGAAGTAATCCCCTTCAAGTGATCATTGAGAATATTTCCCATGCCCATAAAGTCTGCCCCCCTGAAGTCCACTGCCAGTGTCCTAGATGTCACCCCCACTTCCCCCATGCTTATTTGAAACCAGACAGTATTGTGGTCACTCCCTGTCAGGGGTCCTGTACAACCATGTCCCTTACCAGATCCCATCTGCCAGAACCACATCCAGGACATGCCCCTCCCTTGTGGGCTCCATCACATGCTGTGTTAAGAACACATCCTGGAAGCCATCCAGCAGCCTCTGCTCCTTGGCCACCTTAGAGGACATGGTTCCCCAGTTTGTACCTGGCATATTAAGGTCCCCCATCAACACCACTCCTTCCCCTTTTGGAACACACTGGGCAATGATGTTGTCCAGCAAACCATCCTCTAGAACATCACTCATCCCAGGGGGCCTATATGCTACTCCCAGCTTGACCTTATCTCCTGCTGGGGATTGTAAGGTGACCCATAAGGCCTCCATGTTTCCCTCTGCCTCTTCTACCATAGCAATTTCTATGTCATCTCTAATGAACATAGCCACTCCACCCCCTCTGCCCTCCTTTCTATCCTTCCTAAGCATAGTGTACCCCCGTACATTTAGGTCCCAGTCATGGTTTTTGTTGGCCCACGTCTCCGTGACTGCTGCCACATCCACCCCTCGAACAGCATGGCCTGGAACTCTGGCAACTTGTTTCCCAAGCTCCTGGCATTTACTAACACCAACCCCAACCCCTTATCCCTGATCCTCTTTGTCGAACCCCACCCAGATTCCTTATACTTCCATCCTCCCCTGCTCCTCCTGAAACCTCCACCTCAGTCTGTCCCCCTTGGGCTTGAGCTACTCCTCATCTGGAGGAGAGGGCTTCGATCAGCCCTCCTTATCCCTCCCCTTACAAGTTTAAACCCCACCTTCCTTGTATGTAGTCAGCCATCCCTGTTTAAGTACTTCCTTCCCTAATGGGGCAAGATGAAACCTGTCCTTGGCATATAGTCCCTTATCCTCCCAAACTCCATTCCAGTTCCCTAACACCCCCAACCCATTCTCTTCACCCACTTCCTGAGCCAGTCATTAACCTCTGTGAGCTTCATTTTTTCTCCACTGAGGCCTTTGGTACTGGCAATATCTCCAAAAGGAATGTTGCATCCATTATCCCGACAGACTCTGCAAGTTCTTGAACCTTGCTTGATTTCCAAATGCTATTTCCTCTAGATCATTAGTTCCCAAATGCACCAGGAAATCGGTTTCCTCCACAATCCCTAACCATTTCATACACCATGAACTTTGCTCTGTGCACTGTCAGTCCAGAGATACTCACTACCCTTCACCTGGCTATGGCATCCACCCCCTGTCCTCCCAATGGATACCCCTCAATCATCGAGTCTCCCAGTAAAGAACCTTAACACCTCCATCATCCTTATGGTTACCTCCACTATGCCTCTCAGCCCGCCTTCCCCCCTTTATTCATTATCTCAATTTCATGGGAGTCTTCCTGCCTTATTAGAGACCCCCTTGTCACCCTCCCCTTTCTGCCTCCCTCGTTATTTTGCCCACTTAACTCAAACCCCCTCTGAATAGGTGTCCCCTTTAACTCTCTCTTATCTGAACCATTTATCCTGGCCCTGATGGTTTCCCCTTCCCCCAGACCACCATCCTCCCCCCTTGTAATAGTACCCCTGCCTCCAGAGGCTCTCTGTGGGTCCCCTTTAGCTATGGCCTCATCCTTGGTACTGACCTCCCTGCTGAAGGGGGGCTCCTCTCCCACCTCCTTGTCTCCCAGTTTCTCTCCAATCATGGTCTCTTCCCTCATGTCTGGAATATGTTGCATCTTCCCCATTTGCTTAACATATATGTTTCCCCTTCTCCCTCTGGGACTATGCCTATCCTTTCCACAGCTGGTCTGTGATGTCCTATGGGTATCCGACTCCTTCCCCCTGGCCTCTGTATAAGTTTCCTCATTTCCACCAACCCCTTCCTCCCCCTCTAGGTTGCTTAGTAGCTCAAATTTATTGTGACACTCTATGTCAGCCTCCATCAAGTAACCCGAGTTTCCCCTGACTGCATCTCTAAACTGACCCTCTTCTTCCTCTCTTGCACTGTTCACCTTAGGAGCTCCCTTCCCACAGTCTGCTGTTTTAGGCTTCCACACAACAGCCCCTCCTGACTCTTCCCCCTCTAGTCTCTTTGTATTCAGAATGTTCACCCCGTATGCTTTCCCCTTAGCATCAACTTCCCTATCTAAGGGTCCTCTGTCCCTAATATCCCCCCTCCTGCTTGCTGTAACATAAAGTCCTGTAATTTCAGAGCGTTGCCCCAGCCTCCACTCAGCCCCACCCTTCTGCTGCCCATATCCACACCCCTTATCCTTGGACACCCCCCCAGCTCCCACAGCTTACTCCTTAACCAATATACCTCACTCCTGATACAAGATAGCTGTCTACAGAGTGGGCAGCCTCCCTCTCTCCAGGCCCAATTTAGAATTATTGCCATCCCACAGCCTGAGCAGCCTACAACCCTTCCGAAGATGCCTGCCATGGTGGAATATGGCCACCCTGATTACCCCCTATGTTTACAATAACACACCCCCTTTTCTCAGTCCCTTTCCCCTGGAGTACAGTTTCTCTCTATACTGACTAGTTATTTACAAACCCAATTTCAACCCCACCAATAAAGTTCCCAAGTCTCACAAACACATACAGTCCAGTGTGTGTTCGGTCCCACTAACAGTGTGTGTAAGCAGACATCAGGTACCGTATGATGTCACAGGCCCACCAGCTCCTGTTGCTTCGAATTTCAGCCCCAAACAGAAATACTCAGCCCTTCAATACCAACCCCCAGTGGCTTTTCAGTATTTAAGAAAGCATACAAAACAGGGTGGGAGGGCTCTTACCAAACACCAGGCAAACACATTTAAATTTCCCTCTAATTATCCCTGCCAAACAACTATCTCCAAAGTTACAATATCACAGTCCAAGTAACAGTTCTAATTCAAGGTAATAATTTTTAACACATAGAACTAATTTCACTTACAAACTATTCAAATATTTCAGTTAAAACAGAATATAACTGCAGCCCTCTTTCCTACCATCCTGCTGTTTAAGCTCCCAAGTGAACAATCCGAGATATTGAAGAGGCCTGATTCCTGAGGTACCCCACTTGTGACTTGCATCTCTTCTGACTGTATTCCGTTTACCACCACTCTCTGTTTTCTGTCGTCAACCAGTTTGCCACCCAGTTGATCAACTTGTGACCCACCCCAAGCCTACCCAGCTCCTTTGTTATTCCTGATATCTCTTCTTCCTCCTGTGACCTCCTTATCCCACTTGGCCTCCTCTTCCCTCGTCATGTTCTTCTCTTCCTGCCTGGTATCAGAATTTCCTCTTGCCTCATCTCTGGATCTCTTCCTCTGGCTGATTCAGTTCTAAAAATTATCTGACTGGTTGGAATCACTTGTAGCACTAGTTTCAGAGGCACTCATAAATGCAATGGATGTGGTGGCCAAGGGGGAATTTCTTTCAGTGGTCTGTACAGTTTGTTTCAGGATGGAGTGCATCTCAAATCTCACTCAATCCTTCTTACTTTGTGTATTGTTTTTTGGCCAACTAAAGATGTGTTCCTGCTTATAATCATTTTTGTCCCTCAAGAATTTCTTCTTTTACGTAACATAGATTTTCTTATCTTGATATGCGATATGCCTTCTTAGTTCTTTAAATTTATTAAAGTTAGTGTCGTTGAAAAAGTGTTCAGGTGTTCCTCCTTCTCAATTAATTCTCTGTTTCCAACTACTGTTTCTCTGTATTTCTGACAATTAATTGCATCCACTTAATAGATGCTTCTTGAGCAATTTCCCTCTAGGGTCCAATAAAAGTTTTGTACTCTACGCTGAAGGTCAGTACTTTAATGACTCTTAGTCCTCGTGGGACTCTATTCACTTTCAGATATGCCTCAAAGGATTTAATTAGCCAGTACTGCCTCCTTGACTTTAAAGCAGTCTTTTGAAATGCAAAATTAGCTGAGTGAATATTTGTACCTTCTGGACCCAGCATCTCCTTCCATTCCTCAGTTTGTTCCTCCTGCACTGCAGCCCCAAATGGGTTTGCCATGTTATAGATTTGAAAATATGCTCTGTGTAAAAGCAGCTGGTTCACCTCCACTACCTCTGCTTCTTTGATCTGTGTTTGCACTTTCTCTCACTGCTGCACTCATGCTTGTAGGTGATAAGAAGCAAACAGTTTCTCTGGTCCTGCTCTGGCATTATTTTGCAAGCTGGGGCTCCACACAGCATCACTCACTTTCTGCATATGTCCGAGCAGTCAGGGCCTCATAGCCTGGGGCGGGTTCCCGGTGACTAAACTTGAATAGTCACTACAGAGTAGTCACGGAACACACTCCTCATAATTAAACAAACTGATGTCCGTAAGGTTTCTTTTGAATTTCAGTTGCTTATTGCAAAAGCAGATAAGAAGCTCCTCACAGTTCAAGTAAGAAAAATGGCCTGACATGTCACCCAAATTGGACTTTGTCAGAGTATACACCCTCTGGTGTTAAAATATTTTTATGGCAACATTTCAACCATGTGAACAATTTCATTTAAAGTGACACATTGCTTCAGTGGATATTCACAATGGGGGCTATACACTAAAGGGTGGGAAGTACACACCTGAGGTGCATATCCTGCCACATAGCTCCGCACCTGTGGACAGGTGCACACCTGGTGGTATTCACAAACTCTGGCCACCTGTCCATGGCCCCACCACCTTGCATGCAGGGTTGAGCGAGGCAGACGGGGCAGAGCCGCTGACCTGGGTGAGCATCTAATCAGATGCCCATCCTGGGTCCTACAGTAGATCCCTAAAGTAGCAGGGCATGCACTGGCTGAGCACCTCTGCAGATGTAAGATGGCTGGTGACCATGGAGGTGTGTGGTGGCAGTGCCACCGGCTGTCCCAAGATGCAGCACCAAAGGACCATGTGGGAAGGGGTGTCAGTGCTGCAGGTGTGTGTGTGGGGGGGTATTGCAGGCCAGTGGTGTGGGATGGGGACTCAGGGCACCTCTGTGTCCATGTGTGTTAGGGTTAGGGATGGCTGTACCACACACAGAAGGTGCACACTTGGGGGTAGCTGTGCGATCTGGGGATGGGTGCAGCCATGAGGATGGTGTGCTTTGCCCCACTGGGAGCCTTGTCAGTGCAGCATAAGGCTGTGGGCAGCATGGATGTGGTGGTGCTGCCCTGGAGTGGGGAGTGCAGCCTTAGGGGATGGGGCAGCACCTTGTGTGTGGGGGGTCAGCCTATGGGGTATGGGGATGAGGCTGGCTCACTCATTGGGGGATGCCCACCTGCTGCAGGGCCATTCCCTCATCTGGTATGTGCAAGGACAAGGCACATAGGAGATTTACTGCAGGGTTCACCCTGATGTAATGGCTACCCTCCTACGTGCCCCAGTGCACTGCAGTACATGGCTTTGTGCATGCCACATAGTGTGGGCACGACTCTGGAACACCACCACCATATTGCTGTCTGCGCGGCCAAGGGATCCAGTGTAAGTCCAAATTGAACAGCATTTGGGAATGCCTTGTGGGATCCGCAGGACCCCTACTACATGGCATTCACGTGTATTTATGCCTACACCCGGTTACTGCACTCGTATACAAAGTGCATAGGGCCCATTGTGACATATGCAAGAACTTAAGACGTGAACTAAAGGGGGTGTATAACAACAATAACTATCTCATTAAAAACATTCTTGTCTGGCAATCAGATCTCTCCTATCTTGCCATTCTACTACACGGTTCTTGTATTGAGTTCTTGCATATGTGAGGAGCTTCTTATCTGCTTCTGCAATAAAGAACTGAATTCCAAAGAAACCATATGGACATCAGTTTGTTTAATTATGGGGAGTGTGTTCTATGACTACACTATATTGGTGGGTCAGGAGGTCCTTTTCTGCCAACATCTTCTATGTTTCTATGTTTCTTCACTAAGTCTGGCAATCTTTTTGGTGGGACCAGCACATATGATAGAGCCCCAGCCATCCCTCCCACCCTTTCGATCTGAGTTGTTATTTTTTTATTTCTAATTATTTTGCCTGCCTACTTGGTGTTATAAGAAGCATCATGGATCCCAGCCATATCACACACTCCTGCCTGATTGGGCAGTTATTTTTTATCACTTGTGCTTTCTAACTTTACTTTTTTTTAATCTGGTTGCCCCCCCCCCAGCATTGCAGTTTTTTTTTTTAATAGAGCTGTTTGGCCCCAACCACCACATACTCCTGCCATAAAGCCCACATGCCAGTCCCCAGCCCTGTTGCTACTTCCGCCCCGTCATCATGACGATGGGAATATGCACTGTACTCTCTCCCTGGGTTCCCAAATTGAAAACCAAACACAGCAATACATATGTGGTAATAAACACCATGACCGCACAAGAAGGAATTGTTTTTAACTTGATCTTTCTGTTATAGCTGCTGACCTTTGTCCTCTGAGTTCAAATAAATAAATAATTGTAGCAAATAATGTCATCACCATCATCTTCAAAAGCCACCAAGGAAGCACCCTGATTAGGAGACACCTGTTGTGCTGTCTGTTATCATGGCTTTTATGTTCCTACCACTCTGCACTGAACTGGTAAGAGAATTTGTTGAGACTAACTTTTAGGAAGGTAAGGCACTGTACATTTTCAGTAGTAGGCCTTGTGCAGCCATTAGAGACATTTCCAGCTGTGCTAAATATACAGTAAACACTATAATAATAATAAACTTTATTTTTTAAGAGTCTTTTAAAATATCAAGGCACTTTACAATAATTAAAACATAATTCCATAAAAAACAAACACAATAACAAATAACACAACAGAGCCATACAACAATGACCCACTGATATTCCTGACACCACAAAAATGTTTTAAGCACCTGTTTAAATCCCCCCATGGTTGCGCACTCCTGAAACTGACAGGGTAGGGAATTCCAGAGAGTGGGGGCCACAAACTTGAATGCATGGGCCCCAGAAGGTTTCAAAGTCACCCTTGGAACCTCCAGCAACCCCTCGTCAACCAAACAGAGCCTTCACACAGGGCTGTAGGGAATTAGAAGCTCTTTGAAGTAGTCAGTACCAAGTCCGTGTAGGGCTTTATAAGTCAGTAAACCAACTTTAAAGGTGATCTGCCACTGAATCGGCAGCTAGTGCAGATCACGCAGCACTAGAGTAATATGTGAAGCCCGAGACGACACCATCAACAATCATGCCGCAGCATTCTGCACTAGCTGCAGGCAGCGGATATCAACCCCAGTAAGCCCTAAGTAAAGGGAGTTGCAGTAGTCAAGGCACAAGGTCACAAAGGCATGGATCAACACAGGCAGATCGCTGGACAGAACAAGGTGTTTGACCTTGGCAATGTTCCTAAGATGATAAAAGGCAGACTTGACAACTGCCGACACCTGAGATCAAAGGGTCAGCCCATCATCAAGCACCACTTCCAGGTCATGCACCCATTCAGAGGTAAGAATCTGGGAGCTCCCTACAAAAAGTCCAGAGGGCTGACCAGCCCTCAACCCCCCTATCCAGCGACCTGGATCCTAGTGGGATGGCAACTAAAAAACTTAATTTCAAAGGTAAATAGTGCAGGCAAGATGTTTTTCTTTTCCAGCCAGTACTCAAAAGGTTCATCAGCAATATTAATTAGTGGTTCTTGTAAATAGGCATCTACAATATCAGACAAAGACAAAGGCGGCATCTCCATGACAGACAGATCTGAATTATCAGTTTCCATGAGTTTTGACCAAAAGGTGTAAGAGTCATTTGTGTGCTTTTCAGAATGACATGCCTTTTTCAAGGACCATGAAAGAGGACTTTGTGTAGGACTAGCCAATGCTGCTGAAGGAGTACACGGTGACACTAAGTAGAAATTATTACTGTCACCACCAATAGATGTTGCATCATCAGGTGCAGCATCCACATCATGTGATTCACTTGTACTGTCCAATACAGTCCCATCCTTTCCCTACGCAATTGCTGAAATCAGCATGTTTTTGTAGTCAAGATAAGAGTCACCAAGATCTGAAGGAGGCAGCCATTGCAACTTAAACCAAGAGTCAAGAAAAGTGGAAAGAAGAACATTTTTGTATGTCCTGACATTGTAAAATCATCAGCAATGTTGTCAATGTTTTGTTCAAAACCTCTATGCAGCATCCAGAGTTCTTTATTCAATAAATTTACGATGGGAATAGCATGGCGTAGAGTAGCATTCTCTTTGCTAATCTGTTGAGTTGCTTCCTCAAAGGAAGTCAAGGCCAATATACGATACTCCATGAGGTCCCACTGGAATGAATTTGGCACACCATCTGCTACATTGTGCTCCATGGTATATTCATTGACCACTTTCTTTTGTGTGCAAAGTCTCTCCCACATGTAAAACATTGAGTTCCATCTTGTCGGAACATCTTGTTTTAGTTGCTGTATTGGCAAACTGTTTTTTTCTTCTGGTGATCAGCCAAGATAACATGTCATTTTACAGAGTGGCTAAAATGGCCACATATTTTCTTTGCAGCTCTACTAATGTTATGATACTGTTGTCAATGGATAGGAAAGCTTGTACTAACAGATTTAATGAGATTGCAAAGCATGGACTGTAAGTAAAACCACCAAATTTCAATGCACTAATAATATTGGTGCCATTGTCTGAAACCACAAATTCAGTAGTGAGTCCCAGGGGCTCTAATCACTCATAAATGTTGTCACATAACTCTTTGAAAATATTGGCAGTAATGTGATGCTAACCAAATGTGCTAACTCAAAGAGCTGCCATTCTTTGTCTACCTTCCTGTACACTGCTGCTTGTTATGGTGTTTGAAGATGATTGTGACCCCCAATGTGCTGTGATGCACATATAATCAGTGGTTTGAGAACTCATCCATATGTCTGTGGTCAAGTGCACAGAACCACATTGAATGTCTTGAACAATTCTATTTTACTTTGAATACATTCATACATTTTGGGAACAACCATAGCCGCAAAATATTTATGGCTTGGTGTGTTATAATATGGACAAAATATTTTTAAAGGGCTCTAAAACCATCATTCTCCACCACAAAAAATGGTTGCATGTCCTTGACAATAAATTCAGCTGGTAACTGTTAAATTTTGATGTGACTTGATGTGATTTACTGTAGGCAGTTTTTTGTTTAAGCATCAAAGTAATGGTCTGCTGTTTGGTTCATACAGGGGCCAAAAAGCACAGGATTGTAGTGGCAAAGCTGTAGCTTGTCCAAATACTTTTGTCAGTGAAGTCAAACATGTTTTTTTTTCTGCTCTGTCCTGTCTCAGTCTCTTCACCATTGCTATTGTCTGTAGGATTATTTTCATCACATATATTTGTCTCTTGCTCTGGACTGCTGCCCAGCCGAATGGTTGGTTGTGCTCTTTGCAAATGCCTTTTTACTGATGTTGTCCCAAACTGGCCCATCACTTTCCCCCTGCCAACTTCCCAATGACAAAAGGTGCAGACAGCAACACATTCATTTTTGGTACTTATGTGAAAATAGCTCCACACAACTAAGGTGGAATATGTTCTCATCATGCCAGGAACTGTGGCAGTTTTGGTGGTAGTTGTTTCAGACTCTGAGTCATGCACACTGTGGCTGTCTCCAGAAGAGCTACCATGATTATTGATAGTTTTTCCACTACTGGCTGTGGCTACTGGTGGTGCTTGCTGTATGTTTTTTCTTTTTTGGTGGGGGGACCAGGTGACATCTTCTTCCTCATCAGTATCACATTCTGATTCATCACCTTTGGAAGAGCATAATACATCTTGATTGTAATCTTGTTCCTGTACATTTACAACCTCTTTTTCATCAGAGGCACTGCTTTCTGATGAAGGAGCCTAATAAGCAATAGTGACATATTGTGGAGTGACACTTCTAGTGGTATTAGAATGAGCCTTTTTCTTAATCATTAACTTTCTAGATCTAAGTGTTTTGGCTACCTGTTTTTGTGTTTTACTTTTATTTAATTTTTATGGCAATGCCGATAGTCCTGAATTATATTAATCAGGGGATTCACCAACATTCTTTTCTTTTTCTGGTTGTGTTGCTTCATTTTCATCAATTGTGTTAATGATATATGAATTTCCCTTATTTTTATTTGTTTTCGGGAAATATTTTTACTGTTATGTGCACCAGTTTCACCCCTACTGCTGGTGATGGTCACATATTCCATTTCCATATCAGACTGATTCTGAATCCATTTTTTAGGATTCAACTTAATTGCTTACTGAGTCTGAAACATGACACCCCCGCTCAAAATATGTGAGGCACCATATGACCTTGTAGTAGTTCAGGCACAGAGATGGGTAATGCAGAATCTGAGATGTGACCCCCCTCTTCACAATCTGTATGACACTATGATCTAGTAGTTGTTCAGGCACAGAGATGGGCAACTCAGAGTCTGAGATGTGACACCCCCTCTCAAAATATTTGAGGCACTATTTGACCTAGTAGTAGTTCAGGCACAGAGATGGGCAACACAGAGTCTGAGATGTGATGACCTCCTCTTAAAATATGTGAGGTACTATGTGACCTAGTAGTTCAGGCACAGAGATGGGCAACACAGAGTCTATGCTATGGCAGTATAGCCTTGCAGTAGTTCAGGCACAGAGATGGGCAACACAGAGTCTGAGATGTGACCTCCCCTGTGACAGTCTGTATGGCACTATGATCTAGTAGTAGTTCAGGCACAAAGATGGGTAACACAGAATCTATGTTATGGCAGTCTGACCTAGCAGAAGTTCCAACACAGAGATGGGCAACACAGAGTCTGGGTTGATATGCAAGGTGTGGTGGAAAGGATGAAAAGGGACTTGACAAAGTTGGAGAAATGGTCAAATGTATGACAGCTTAGATTCAATGCAAAGAAGTGCAAAGTAATGCACCTGGGAAACAAAAACCCAGGTGAAGAGTGCACAATAGGGAGTGAGATACTGACAACAACAAAAATGGTAAGGGACCTGGGGGTAGTCATATCAGATGACCTAAAGGCGGGCCAGCAATGTGAGAAGGCAATAAGAAGTGCTGGGGGATGCTGGGATGCAAAGAGAGGCATCAGCAGTACAAAACAGGAAGTTGTTGGCCCTCTGTACAGACAGTTGGTAAGACCACATCTGGAGTACTGTGCATAGTTCAGGACACCCCATCTCCGCAAAGACATAGACAGGGTGGAGGCTGTCCAGAGGAGGGTAACCAAAATTGTGCAGGGTCTGCACCAGAAGACATACAAAAAGGACTAAAGGAGCTTAATATGTATAGCCTTGAGGAAAGAAGGGAGATAGGGGACATGATAGAAACTTTCAAGTATCTAAAGGGAATCAACAAAGTCCAAGAGGGTAGCATCTTTCAGAAAAAGAGATGTGCAAGAACAAGAGGGTACTATTTGAAGATGGGGGGGACGGCTCAGAGGTAATGTGAGGAAGTATTTTTTCACTGAGAGTGTTGTGGATGCATGGAACAGCCTCCCTGAGGAGGTTCTAGAGTCAAGAACAGTGGGGGAATTCAAGAACGCATGGGACAGACATAAGGCAGTCCTAGTGGGGGGTAGGAGGAAGTAAGCTGTTGGTTAACTAGGATCTGCAGCGTATCTTTTAGGTAGGAAAATGGGCAGACTAGGTGGGCCAAGCGGTCCTTATCTGCCATCAAATTCTATGCTTCTATGTTTCTATGAGCTTATTTTTCTACTCAAAGCACAGAATGCTTGCTCTTTCAGAGATGAAGTTATCAGTGTAATAAAAAAGGGTGTAATTTAGAGATTTACCAGTTACCACATACTTATCTTGCTTACACAGAATAATATATCAAGGGAGTTTTACAAAATATACATTTATACTATTGTCTAATAAAACTGAGGATATACTGTAATAGAGAATAAAGGAAGGATCTGGCAGGTACAGTACATGTGCTGTTTGGGAAGTGTGGTGCTAACTTTGTTGTTAACTTTATTTTGCCTTCACCTCCATGCCGGACTCTTAAATTTTTGACTCCTATAGAACTGATAATATCAGTACACCCATGGGTGGTGAGTGAACCCTTGGGTCTACTAATCATTTGATCATGTGGCCTTTCCTGGGCTAACTGTGGTGTCATTTTGGGAAATATTGAAAGCATTGCCCCGTCTCTTCTTTTATCTGTCTCCACATTTCTATTCTTTTGTTGGCTTTTTTTTTTATCTCGGACCATACTGAACTAATATTTGAATGCCAGTGGGTAGTAAGAGAACCCTCGGGTCCAAGAATGAACTGTTCTGTGGTCCTTCATGGGCTTTTTAATGTCTTTGTCATTTGAACTATAGTGAGGGTACTGCTCTTACTTTTCAGCCACACTGGTAGCAGCAGAGATTGGGCATGATTTCATCAGCCAGCCACTGGACTTATTTCTGTATTGTTATTTGGCAGTATTTCACACTATAGGATTTAGTCTGGAGTTCTCCTATTTTTTTTCTGTTCTCCATTTTGTTATTAACTGCCTAGTGGTTGATGGAAAGTGGTGAGGGTGAGTGGTAGGGTATTGGGGCAAAGGGTTGGGATTTAGTAATTGGATGTAATAGTTGGGTGGGATAACACAGGTTGGGGTTTGATTACTTTAGTTTGGTTTTATGTGGATATTAGGTTGTGTTGATTGCATCAGCTCCTGAGGCTCAGTTACTCCCTGTCCGAGCTTGAGGATCTGCGACCCTTTGTTCCCCCCCGTAGGCTGCAGTTTATTTTCAGTGTAGGGAGGAGGGCATTGTGAGGAAGGGCAGAAGATGAGCATGTGGATTAGGAAGGACTGAGGGAGCAGTGCCTATCAGGATAGTGTGGATCAGGAGATGCCCTGGGGCTAGATGGGGATTATAGAGGGGTCAGCTGTGTTTGGCCCCTGTTTCCAGGGATCTCACTAGACCAAGTGGGCAGGTAAGTGAGGGGCCTGCTGACTCCTTCCATCCACTTTGGGCAGTGCTATGTAATGCTAGATCAATGAGGAATAAGACCACAATTATGGCAGATCTTATTTCCTCTGTTGATCTTGCTTGCATTACCAAGACCTGGCTGGGGGACAACTCTAGTCCAGTTCTCAAGGCATCGGTCCTGACTGGCTTCTCAGCTGTTCACTGCCCATTGAAAGGCCATAGGGTGGTGGTCATCTGCTTTAGATCTGAACTGAACCTGGTGGCACTTCTAGTGGGAGATGCTGGATCGTTTAAGTTTGTGGCTGTGCAAGGTGGTCCGGGTGCGGGCTGCAGAATCCTCCTTGTGTACCAGCCTTCAGGCTGTGAGGGGGAGTTTCTGAAGAAAATTGCATCCTTCATCACTGACCCCATTTTGGACTCACCTAGATGGCTTATCTTGCATGATTTAAATGCCTGAGTGGACAGTGAAGGTTCACAATTTGGTGAAGATTTCATCCAGAGTATGGAAGATTTGGGCCTTGCACAGATGATTACCACAATGACCCACCTACATGGTCACACCTCAGGCCAGGTACTCTCCCTGGGACTTGAGGTTAATAGGCTTGAGATTGATCCAGTCAGTTGATTGGATCATTGTGTTATCACGTTCAGTTTCAGGGCTCCCCTTGTAGTTCATCCCCTGTGGAGGAGGTCCAGTACCGACCTTTGAGAGGACTTGAACCTGAAGGACTGATATCAGTTCTAGACACATCAGAAATGTTGTCAACATGACTGGGATGTGGAGGCTGCAGTGGCATCCTAGTATAGGGTGGTCACTGGGGCATTTGTCTACCTAGCACTGGTCTATGTACATCCTCTGGTGTTGTGTTTCAGCTTACCATGCTTTGATGGTGAGCTGAGAGCATTAAAAATCAGAGGAAGGAGGTTGGAGCATCATTGGAGGAGATCCAAGACTTGTTAGGACAAACAATAACTAAGAAAAGGGCAGATTTTATATCAAGAGAGATTGCCGCTGGGAGGAACTGACTGACTCAGCTCTTTTGGACTGTAGACAGGCTTCTTCACCCTATCTGGCTGGAGCCAATAAGAAGTTACACCCATGAAATGTGAGGAGTTTGCTCGGTTCTTCTCAGATAGGGTGTCCTCCATCCAGGTCAGAATTATTCAATTTAGGCATTATGAGCCCAGTAGTGGAAAACCTGTGGGTCAAGAACACAGTCAGTGGACTTGGGGGCAGTTTTGGTCAATGACAGTGGAAGAGGTATGCCAGATAATCTTGGAGCTGTGTCCAACATTCTGTAATCTGGACACAGGCCTGCCACGAATACTAGTGAGTTGTTTTGGGCATCTGGGCCCTGTGCTCAACAAGATTATCCAGTGTTCTTTGTCAGAGGGGCAGTTTAACCATCTTTGGACCTGGATATCTTGGCAAACTACCAGCCAGTCTCTAACCTTCCCTTTTTGGGAAAGGTTATTGAGAAAGTTGTTGTGTTTCAGCCTTTTTCCCCTTCTGTTTCTCACTGTGCTCTGGTGGGGAAATCCCTGACTCAGTGCCTCCTCGCCCATTGCCAGCATCCCTTGACAGCATACCAGAACCTAAGGCTGTGGCTTTCCCCATGCAGTGGGACCCACAAAGGGGAGATCGAGCTCAACTGTTCAATCCAAGGGCCGGCTGTGGTGTCATACGTCATGGGGCTGAAGGCTTCACTTTGCACAGCTGCACAGGGTTTTCCACTTTTGTCCACTGGAGGTGTGGATGTGCAATGACATCAGTGCAGAACAGGTGCACTTCCACACCTGTTCTGCAGACATTCACCGTAACCCCCTCACTTTAGAGTGGCACTGGCTGTTGCACACCCAGCCTCCACCAGGTGTCACTGATAGCCAGGGAAACCATGATCTTCCTCTCTGGAGGAGAAGAGCTGTCCATTAGATGCTCATCCTACCTCCCCCAGCCAACCCTCTGATGTCCCACGCTCACTCTCAAACATGGGTCCTTAGCGACGCAAGCAGTAGTGCTACCACTGCACTGGAGGGCTAGCATTGTTGTGCATCAGCTTGAGAAATACCTTATGATCTTTGACATCTTTGAACCTCTCCAATCTGGTTTTACAACCAGGCACAGCACAGAGATGACACTTGTCAGAGTGCATAATGACCTGCTCAGGGTGAGGGATAGAGGAGAATGGTCAGTTCTCGTCCTCCTTGATATCTCATCTGCATTTGATACCGTAGACCATGGTCTGCTTCTTAACTGACTCAGGGAGTATGCTGGACTCACCAGCAGTGTCATCCAGTGGTTTGACTTCTACTTATGGGATAGAACACAGATGGTAATGTTAGTAATGTTAGGAAGTTTTTCCTTGCACCCGATGGTTCTGTCCTGTGGTGTACCCCAGGGTTTGGTCCTGTCTTCCATGCTGTTCACTTTCCATATGCTTCCCCTGGGCAAGGTTATTAGTCATTTTGGGCTTGGGTTTCACTGCTATGTGGATGATATCCATATATACTGGTACAGTAGCACCAATATAGTTAGGGTTGACCGGGCAGTTTAATGTTAAATCTCAAATTTTGCACTTTCATAATTTTGTAACAGTTCAACGAATTTGCACAAAATCTGGCATGCTTTGCAGCTAGGGGAAGGTCTCTTGAAGTGTCAAAGTGCATGTGAATCCCTTTAGAAGGTTTTGAGATACAGAGTGGTGAAAAACACAACATTTCACTGCTTTATTGCCAATGTTGTTTTTTTTCAGTTTCTTTTGACAGTTGTTTCTCAGAAATGGCTTTTGATTGTGGTCTAACATTTTCAGAGTTGAAACCTTTTGCATCACAGATGTGCCTTTTGAAGGTTTGGTGAAAAAATATTAATTCATTCAAAAGTTATTACATTTTCAATTTTGACAACAAAATAGATGTGCCATGTGAAAACAAGCTTGTTTTTGTTGGGAGGTAGCTTGTTTCCCTTGTGTCTTCAGGAAGGTAGCCTGTTTTCATAGGCAGAGTTCATAGTGTTGCAGTGAGCCTCCTTGTCTAGTTGCATCCCCTGCCCGTATCCCTGGTGTCTAGTTGCAACCGCCCCATTATGTTGACCCATCTCAAGTGGCACCCCCTCACCACCCATTACCATCCTTGATGTTTTTTTTATTCATTTGCTGACAGTGGGGTGCCCAATCTAATTTTCAGCAATGTAAGCCCCCCCCCAGCAGTGTGGGACCCTGGGAATCCCAATCTCAGTGTTCCCTCAAATTATTTTTTGTATATTTGCTGACAGGGTGCCCAATCCCCGTGTTGGCACTGTAAACCCCCCCACCAGTGTGCAATACTGGGGAGCACGTTCCCAGTGTCTGCAAAACATTATTTGCTGACAGCGGTTGCTCAATCCCCATGTCAGCACTGGGACACTGGGGAGCCCACTTCCAGTATCCAAAGTTCTGTTCTACCCACCCAGTAATGTGGGACACTGGGGAGCCCACCTCCAGTATCCCAGAATATTTAAAAAACTCCCTAAAAAAAGAAAGCAGTCCCCCGATGCCTTGTTTTTATTTCTTTGCTGTAAAAAAGAAAATGGTCCCTCATCATCTCCTTGTCCAACCTCTCTCATCCCAACCCTCCCACTAAGCAACCCACCACCCCACCCCCCTTGCCCTATACTTACCACCTGAGATTGTCAGCTGGCATCTTCTGTGGACCAGGACACATCTGCACTCTTCAGAGCCGAACCATGAACTAAAGAATCAAGGTAAGTGCTGTATAATGGCTGTCAATGGTGTTCTCAACTTATGTTGATACTGTATCTCGCCCATTGTTAGGTGTTTTTGCAGCAGATTTTCAACATGGGCATTTTGGGACCCCACCTCATGAACACTTTCACTGTTGCTTCATTATTTGGACCCAAAATGTGATTTTGTGGTCATTGCATGAAATCACCTTTTGGGACTGAGTAACAAAATGACAGTGCCACTGTTCATGAGGTGGCATCTCAAAAAGCCCATGTTGAAAATTTGGTGTAAAAATACCTCCAAACACCTGATTTCCGCGCAAGGATATAATCATAAGATCAGAAAAAGTAAGGAAATTCATTGCAAAAAACTTTATTAATGCATCAGTTAGGGTTTTTACTAAAGTGACAAAAGCCCTAACAGTAATGCTCACCCCATTTCATAAGTAAATAACATGAGATGGGTACAGTATAGGAGAATGAGGTGAGTGTTAGGCTGATGACCCCAAGGCACACCCCAGATGCCTGTCAGTGTCTGCAGGGTGGGGGGTGGAATAGGGGGAGTGTTAAGGCTGATGACACCAAGGCACACCCCAATGCCTGTAAGTGTCTGCAGGGTATGGGTGGGGTGCTAGGGTTAGAAACCTTAACATCCCATTTCCTTGCTTTTTTCCCTTTAGTAACAACCCTAAATGAAGCATTAATGAAGTTTTTTGCAATTACTATATATATATATATATATATATATATATATACACACACACACACACACACACACACACATAGATAGATAGCTAGATATCTAGACATTGCAAAAAAACTCCATAGATGCACCAGTTAGGGTTACTATTACTGCAGTAAACGTATGGAAATTCAGTTTTAGGATACCCAACCCTACCACCCTCCACACACCAACAGGCATTGGGGTGTGTCTTGGGGTCATTGGGCCTAACTCTCACCCCATTCCATATGTAAGGAAGCTGAGATGGTACAGTATAGGCGAATGGGGTGAGAGTTAGTCCCAACAACCTCTAGGTACACCCTGATACCTGTTGATGTGTGGAGAGTGGGGGTGGCGTGGGATGGGGTGGGGTGGTAAAGTTGGGAACCCTAGTACTGAATTTCCATACTTTTGTCACTGTAATAGTAACCCTAACTGATGCATTAATGGAGTTTTTTTGCAATGAATGTCCTTACTTTTTGAGATAGTATTATATATAGAATAATGCATTGGGTGGTGTGTTTAAGAGATTTTTCACACACCCTGAGGTGTTGGATGCTTACATAAATCCCAAGAGCAAAGCTTGAGGGGTTTATTTAAGCATCTAACACAGAGGTGTGTGTGCAAAATCTTGAGTTAAACACAACACCCCGTGTTGTATTTTATATAATTGCTGGAGAGTATTTTTTTGCCACAGCAATTATATAAAATAAAAATACATCAGTTTATAGCTGCAGTTAGGTTGGCATAAAGTGTGGTCTGCCATCACTTGGCTGCTGAAAATGTTCCTGTTTTTTTTTCTCCTTTTTTATTTAAAGGTTTACTCAAGGAGCCACCTGTTTAAGGAAGGATCTGTGAAGGTTACTAATGAGAGGTGATTTTTTTTATTTACTTCTCACCAAGAGCGCTGTTGGTGGTGAAGTAGAAAGTGCCAATAAAGGGAGGAGTGGAGGTTTGCACAGGTGTGGAGTGAGAAAACCCCAGCACATGCTCATGGGTTATAACAGTGAATTATAACTGAGTTTCCCTATGGGAGAAAATGCTCCCCAGTTATTACAGTATTCTTATTTTACTGTTTGGACCCTGCATTCCAATGCCTCCATAGATGCACATATGTATGTAGTGTGAAAGCACAGGACCCACTTGGCCCTGCACTTCCATGTGTCAAACAACAGTAATCAAATTGTCAGCATAGCCATCTTATTACCCCAGCTCATGTACCCTGGAACAGAGAAATTGTGAAATGCAAGGCAAAACATAATTATGTGCAACTGCAATACCATTCTGCACCACAGGTGCTAAAATACATTTCAGGTAGGATGTAAATATGACAGAGGTACTGTTCATGAGGTGGTGTGAAAAAAATGGCTATGTTGAAAATTTGGCAGCAAAATATTGAAGAGTGCCAAAGTTATGCATGTGCATAGAGTAAATTTAACGGACACACATAACATGGGCATTTTTAGGAATTTTTCACCAAATTTTCAACATGACCTTTTTGGAACCCCACCTCATGAACACTGGCACTGTCATTTCATTCATCTGTCCAGAAAGGTGATTTCACAAAGCAACTGCACCATTCTGCACCACAGGTGCGTATACATGTGTTGGGCAGGATGTGAAAAATGGCGGCTATACTGTTCATGAGGTGGTATGAAAAAACTGCAATGTTGAAAATTTGGAGTGAAAATATTAAAAACTGCCGAAGTCATTAGCATGCATAGAAAAATTTCAACTACTGCACAAAACTTAGGCAATTGTTGTTGTTTTTGTTGTACCAGATTTTCAACATGGGCTTTTTGGAAGCCCATGTTGAAAATTTGGTGACAAAATACCAAAAATGGCCAAGATATCAACATAAGTCCAAAACACTATTGACAGCCATTATACAGCACTTACCTTGTTTATTCAGTTTGCGGCTCAGCTTTGAAGAGTGCAGACATTTCCTGGTCCACAAAAGATGACAGAAGATGATCTCCAGTGATAAGCAGAGGGCAAGGGGGTGTGTGGAGTGGTGGGTTACTCAATGAGAGGGTCAGGATGGGGAGGGGGACGGGGGAGATAACAAGGGATCATTTTCTTTTCTTCAACAGGTTATACAATTAAACCACAAAACCAGAAAGTCAAGCACTCACCAACCTCAAATGAACAAGGGCACAGGTCTCTTGAAAAAAAGTTCTAATTTTATTACATTTTGTAAATATGCAGCATATTATCCTAGCACAGCCCAAATTATTAGCCAGTTTTATTATTTTCTTGCACAAATGCTATGTAGTTATTTAATGTTATTTATTTTCAGTTTTGATGTGGTTAACTGTCTGCTGTTTTTAAATTATGTTGTATTGAAATGGCACCCTGGGCTTCTTGAGAAGGGCGCCATAAACAAATACAGACTGCTGCTACTAAAGACTACTATCTGTAATTGCTCAACTTTTGGGGGAGAGTTAACATGTGTGCTGATAAATGGTATAAAAGTAAAGGCAAAACATTGTTTTCACAGAAATAATAAATGAAGGACTGTATTTAGGTTTTATTGTATCTTAGGCATAGAAAATGAATAAGGAATGTGAATGAACAAGTCATTCACTGAGAAAATATTAACTAAATAGCTTAAATAGAAAAAAAATCAAGAAACATGGATTGACAGATGCTTTTTTAGTTCTTTGCACTGACTTAAGTTTGTAGCTAGATCAATATATATGAGTTCAAAATTAATTATTAAGTTACAGTATAATGGCATTGTTGTAATGAATTCTTACAAATTGTATTCTGTCCATCCTGTGAAATCTACCACAGCAGCAAAACATTAGTGAAGATCAGTGTTCCATTATGATACAAGTTATACCTATTAAAAATACATCTGAAGGTTTTTTTGTGGTATGTGTGTGGTGTGTAAGGCTTTTTGTCTGTTGTTTGCAGAATTACTTTGAGGGTTATTGAAACAGATTCCTTCCCTTTTATTTCCTTGCAGAGCTGGGTAGCCACACTGGATGTGCCTTATTCAATATTGAGTCCATGGTCTCTACTGTGTCTTCCTTTGTACAGATTAAATAAACTGCAATGTTTAGGTGTACTGATACACAGTTGAACTAATCCATTCATCACCATTCTTAGATATCAAGGAAATTATATTTAGTCTACAGTATCTATCTGCTGCAGAAATTCAGAAATAGCTGGGTAAAGCATTATAAAATACTGAGTTTAAATGGTGTAGTAACCTTCAGATAGATCATACTTATGAGGCAAATATGATTCTTAGTTTAATTTACTGACTGTACAGTAAATGTATAGCCTGGCCAATAGATCAGCAAAAAGAGAGACTGGAAGAAGAAAAGCTTACATCAGCTGGAATAGAACTTTCCCACATGTTGTGTCTCAGCACAGACAGCTAAAAAGTGACAGCCATGCTGCATAGCCCTCAATGTCATTAGTCACAGAAGGGCACTGCAGTGCTACTGTAGACTTAGATAAAATACTAGAAAATGTAATGAAAATGTATTTGCTGGTGTTCCCTTGACTTGCCAAAGGACTGGACCACTTGACTCACTTTGAATCTATGGGACCAGAAACTTCTATGTTGCAGTGCACGGTTACAAAGTGTGAAGGTGCAAAGCAACTGCTCTGTTGTACTTTCACACACTGGTGCCCTACATAACAGTTGTTCTTGGTCACTATCCCCACTCTTCACCCCCACAACTACAACAAGTCACAGTGCAAATCAGTCCTTCTGAGGTTAGTGGCACACCTCTCAACATTCTGTTTCACAGATCAGGGAATTAGATTAAAATAAATCAGAGACAAATGACCCAAGTGAGGGGCACATCTGAAAAAAATAGCAATATCACCACAAGAAGCAGTGTACAATATTCGGCCAATAGTAACAAATTCTAGCCAGAGCCAATAGGGTTGTGAAGAGGGTTCTGTGTGTTAACATCACCTGCAAAATAAAGCCTGGCAAAACATTCTAGGCAGCAAATCGTGGTCAATAACACTGCAAGTAAAAATCATCATGGGCAACAATACTGCATGTCACCAGCCCACAATGTGCTGCCAACCCCCATGGAGACTGATCGGATATGGACGAATGGCAAGGGCAGCAGACATGGTGTGGCACCCAGTCGGCATGGCACTGGGACGTATGAAGAGGGAGTACAGTGCCACACCGACCAGCAGAGAACAGCTGCAATGCCATCCTGCTGCCACACCAACAGATGCCGAAGGCCAACACCTGGGAGCCAAGCAGAGAGCTGGCACTGATTGGACCTCACATGGTACACTGTAGCCATGGATCCCAGTGCCTGCACCCCATGGATGGATGTGCCTCCAGAGCACCACTCTGCACAGCCCTGTGAGCTCCAGGAATGCAGACCCACCAACAGCCCCTGAACCTGCCCAACAGACAGCCTGTCTACTCCAGCTATAGACAATGCTACCCGTGTCTGTGGTGCCCCTGCCTCAAGGAGGACACCTACCTCATGCGCAGCCAGTCCAGTTGTCCTGCTACCTGCTCCCTGTCTACACACAGTTATGTCCTGCGATAGTCTAGCCTCACTTTATTTTGTTCTGCAGTATTGTGACTGTGGTGTTATGTACCGTGATTGTATTTATGGCGATGTTAACACACGGAGCCGTGAAGAGCTAACAAATGACCAAAGTTACCAATGTGCAGAGAAATTATGCAATGCCCGGGTGTAACTTGCCCATTTTTTGGAGGTATTGCACCAAATTTTCATCATGGCCTTTTTTGGGACCCCTTCTCATGAAGATAGCCAGTGTCATTTTGTTCTCTTATCCCAAAAGGTGATTTCACAGAGCGAATGTGCTATTTTTCAGTATGAGGTTGGGGAACTTTGCAAAGTTTTTCGAAGTGTGGCATTCCCAGATTTTTACTAACAGCACTGGCAAACTATATATTTACAATATCTCCATCTCCAATACAAACACATTCCCTTTTTGAGTTTTTATTTTGAAAGAGATTATTTTTGCTGTTGTACATTATATGGTCATAACAACAAGTATAAACAGTATTTACAAATTAAATATTTAAAATGCACGCTACATATTGAAGTAATATTATATGACTATGAAGAAGCAATGGTCAAATATGGAAAACATATTTTATTAAACATTTTTCCATACTTTCACTCAAACATTATTTTGGATAAGCATTTCAGATAGCAATTTATTATTTTCTTTGTATTGCCATTTAGTGCTGTTCAGTCACATGCATCAAAAACTGGCATGCTGCTAATTCAGTCCTCCTGAATGTATTTAGAGTACAAGCTGGTGTGTGTATGTGTGTGTGTACTTGCATGCAACCTGTCACTGTAGATAAACAAAATGCTATGGTCCCCAGTTCTGGCAGTCTCTCACCTTTCACCAGGACTAAATGCAGACAGGGTGAAAACCAAGCACTTACCCTGCACCCACACTGTAGCTGTCTCTGTGGATTAGCCAAGGGTTTAAAGCCCACGTGGCATCAGTCCCTTACCTCTTACCAGCACTAAAGCCATCACAGTGTGAATAAGTTTGCACTGAGCCTGCCCCACATGGCACTGTACCTGTGGATAAACTGAGAGCTTTATCTACTTTTTACCAGCCCTACATTCACCACGGTGGGTGAGTGGGGGGGGGGGGGGCACTGCACAGTACCTGTCCCTGTGGATAAACAAAGAGCTTTAGTTTACCATCTAGTGCTATCTCAACTATACCTTGTATGAGCATTGAGAAGAAAAGTCAGCAGTGAACCTGATTCTGTGGATAAACAGAGGTATTGTAAGTCCCCCATCTTTCACTAGCACTGGATAGCAAATATACAAAGGTTGAATAGAAAAGTATAAAAAAAAAAAAGAAAGAAAATGTTCTCAGATCCCAATAAATGCCCATAAGAACAACGGTAAAAACTTAAGTTTGTCAGTAATGGGCAGGGCCACTGGAAAATTTGGAAAATTTTACCCAAAAATGCGGGGATTTTCTTGCAAACATTGCGGGAAAATTGCGGGGGTTCACTATACATCCCCACTGCCCCCTAATAGATATTTTATTGTTTGCTGCAGCATGTATTGATCACATAAATTGTTAGATAAATGTATTGCCACTTGTAAATGCTTTTAATATGAAGAAAGATGTGTGTTTTTGAAATGCACTGTAAACTAATCATTATGTAGCATATCTTCTAAAAATCAAGACATCTAAGTCATGCAGTGCTAACTAGATTTTATTCAGTAATTTATAGTTAGTCTGTACTGAATACATCCTGAAACAACATATTTTGCCAGTTTCTAGATGTTAAATAATGAAGCCTGTTTAAACTACTTGCTTTGGTGCAAGAAAAAAATAAACAGATAACCAGGGTGCATAACAAAGGACTAGTAAGAAAAATATTTATTTTGTTAAAATGATTACTGTTCTTCATCAGCATTGTAAGTACATTTTAAAATCACATGATAAAAGTATCAAATCATACCAATAGCTTTTCATTACATCATATAATAGTTTTTAATACATTGTACTTTTGTTCTACTCGGTTTGCAGTGATTTTACTTGGGTTGCAATTATTTTGTCTATTTGAAGGTAACTGTTTAACTATACTTAATCTGTTCAGCATGTTTTCAGAAATGTTTCCTTTTTGTAGGCTTTGTATGTGAGTATGCAGTTGTGACAGACTGACATGTAAGGAATCACTGCCACCAGCCCCCTCCGAAGCACATTTAAGTTTATAATAAGCAGGGCCATCCAAACTCTTGACACATTTGAATCAAAATCCTTTCAGATTGAAAGTATTTATACAAGGAAAATCTACCCTGCCATTCAAAACCAAGCATTGTGGTCAAGGCGTCATTTAGGTGAATGGGGCACTTTGCACCTCTTCTCACAACTATTGTTTCAGTCTCTGTGTCAACAAAAAAGTTCTCCAATAGTCTGCTTTAACACAGATTTTAAGTGTTCAAGTCTAAGTATGCATGACCAGAGGATTCTGAAACCAAAGCAGGGAGGTGAATCACATGAAAGCAGAGTCACATTTGACCCCTTCTCACCTCACACTGTACTGTTTTGGTCAAATCCAAGTCTGTGTACCATATCTGAGTAGATTTCCTTGAGAATTTAAATATTTTTATACAATTTCAGTCAAAAATTCCATAAATGTATGAAATTGCAAGAAATTGTGGATTTTGTGTGGAGAAGGGTAAAAATTGTGGAAATTGCGGAAAAATTGTGCCCACAATTTTCCAGTGGCCCTGGTAATGGGTGAGAGAGCTAACAAAGCTGCAGCTGAACTGTCTGTAATCTGACACTGTAGTCTGCCTGATTGTTTCAGAGCTTCAATAAATTCCAGTACAACAGATAATGAGTTAACCCCTAGGTTTCTGAAAGAAATGGAATAAATCTATTAGACTAAGCTGGACAGATGCTCAATCTGCAGCCCTGCAAAGGTTCAATTGAGGGTCTAGAAACTGCACTTTCAAAAGTTTTTTTTTGTTAATATCCTGAGAAGTTCAGAGGTATAATACAGTAGCATCCCCCCCCTTCACATGCCTTCAACATAGAGCAGCAAATAGCAAAAATCAGGTGGGGAGGGTGTACTATTTTGCAGCTGTGGAGGAATACTTCCAAATGTCAAAAAAGGGAGTTCCATGATCAGCCATTTTTAGAGCTACAATCCAATTCCAATAAGGCTATAGGCTCTGCCCACAGCCCTAAAAAGAGCATTTTTGAATGAGAATTACAGTCAACTGCAACCCTAATGTCTGACACCATTTTATGACTGAAATCCATGCTCTTTTTGTAACAGACGTGACAAATTTAGGAGACAGGATGAAAAGGGGGCAAAATCAGGGACATCTCTGAAAAGAGCTGCTCTGTTGTACCTTCACACATTGGTGCTGTACAAAATAGCTGTTCTTAGTCACTGCCCCCCCACACTCCACCCCTGCAACTAGAGCAAGTCACACTGCAAATCAGTCCTCCAGAGGTTAGTGGTACACCTCTCAGAATCCTGTCTCACAGATCAGAGACTTGGCTTAAAAGAAATCAGAGATAAATGACCCAAATCAGGGACACATCTGAAAAAATCATAATATCAGCACAAGAAGCACTTTACAATATGCTGCTCATAGTATAAACAGCATTCTTTTGATGAGAACTACAGTAAACTGCAACTGTAATGTCTGGCATCATTTTATGATTCAAATCCATGCTCTTCTGTGACAGAAATAACAAATGTAGGAGGGGAGATTAAATCAGGCAAAATCCGTGGCATCCCTGAAAATCAGGGACAGTTGAGAGTTACGGTAAGTGGACACAACCAAACAATTGTTTCTAGCAGTGAAATGTACTTGTTTTAGCTGAACATCATGTTTATGTATTGCATAGCTTTATTTGTTATTTGCATTCCTGGTCACTCATGAAACCACGCACATTTTTGCTCATGGGTCTACCAGGTCACCAAATAAAATGAAATGAAAAGAAGTGTTTTGAGATAAAAAGCATAGGAACTGGGCCACCCATTGCACTCTCATACTAGCAAACTGGGTTCAGAAGTGAATTCAGGAGTCAATCAGGCAGTCCCCACTTGCAGGGGAAGCACTGCTGGTTGGCCGCACTCTCAGCTGGTGAGAGTATATGCCAGTTTCTGCTAGGAAGTTTGCTTTCTCTGCAGGGGGACACTGAATGACTGCAAGGTTTGTTGGGGCACTACCTGCCATCCTGTGGGTGGTGGACTAGACAGAAACACAAGCTAAAACCTTGTGACCTTGAATAATCTAAATGATGATCATTAGCACTCTTGGGCCCAACTCATGGAGATCCCTCCTGGCTATGACAGCAGGGAAGAAATGGATAGGTCTGGGGGAGCCAGTACAAAAAGCACAGAACAGAGGAAGAGGCCAAATGTACAGAGACAAAGTGCTAAATGAAAGTAAAAAGATAGAGGAGCTTTATTTACAGAAAAGTAAGCTGCGTACAGTAGGCATTGCACAGTATGCTACCAATAATACTTTCACTTGTATAAACTTCTGTACTGATAGTTGTTTTTTAATGTTTTCATTTGTACTGTTTCTGTGAATGTTCAATTTTAAGTGGTTATGTATGATATCAGAGGATAATGACTGCAAACTAAATCTAGATTGTTTGGAAGGACCAGTCAGGTTTCAAATTATATTTATAGTGAAGTGGCTAAGAGAAAGAATTGCGGTCATGCAACATGAAATTATTAAACACATATGTACCTGGGGCCGCATGCGCGGCTAGGATCTGAATGGCAGCTTAAGCATCTGGCTCCATTTGCTGCAATTACATTTATTACTTTAATAATCTAAAGTGCTTTGATTCTCGTTCCAAACTGTAATGGAGAACTGGACTGTATCCTGCAACTTTTCAGCATAGAATCATGGCTTAAAGTTTCAGTGCTGCTTTACCTGTACTTGTTGCATCATGTTTTTAACGCTGTTCTGTCTCTGCTGATAATGGTGGCTCTAGAAACTCATGCAGTTGTGGACCTGGCAGACAATTTGGGCATCAGGGCCATGCTGCAGACCCTGGTCCAAGACATTCCCTCCATTAAGGAGTTCGTGTCTAAACTGGATGAGAGGATGGAGGCTGCAGAGCACTGAATTATGGAAATGGAGTTCTTTGCCTCCAAAGTGGTATCCAACAATGCTTGGCATGCAGATACAAAATATGTGGTTTGAGAAACATATAAAAACATTAGATGCAAAACTGGAGGACCTGGAAAATAGAAATAAGTGGAATAATCTGTGAATTATCGGGGTGCTGAAGGGCTTGAAGGGTCCCAATATGTGTCTCTTTCTGCAGCAATTGATCCCACAGATTCTGGATTATGATTGGGACAATCCCTTTGAGATGGAACTGGCCCACAGATCCTTGGGCCTCAAGCTGGCAAGAGGCTTACCTCCACATCCAATCATAGTCTATTTCTTAAGATTTTTGGTTAAGGACCAGATACTGTGACTAGCTAGGGAGAAGAGCTCACTTAAGTGGAATGGGCATACCATTTACATTTTTCAAGATTTTTCAAAAGATGTTGCCACCTGAAGGAAGGATGTTGTGTCCATATGTAAAGAACTAGCATGGATGATGGTGAAATATGCTATGAGGTACCCTGCAGTGTTAATCACTAATTGGGACAATCGTTGATTTCAGTTTGAAACTTCACTGGAAGCCCAGCACTTTCTATGCATCAATGTCTGCAATCCTCCTGTACAACTGTTCAGAACACTTTTATACCCTCACACCCTCTGGAACAGTTCTCGTCTGCATCAAAACCTGCTTGCAATCCTGACTTCTGGTTCCGCCCCTACAATGCATGGCTATTTAGTCTAGTGCTCTGAGATCTCCCTCGAGTAAAATCTCTCCATCAAGCACGTTTAGCGATCCATATTAACTAAACTAAGCTACCAGAAAGGCAATGGAGGGAAGTTCTTTTTGGATTCTGGTGTTTGGTTTGACTGAGCAATAGTAATGGAAAGAGATGGGGAGCAGTCTGAATCGGAGGCCTCTGGCCTAGAAAACAAGAAAGCAACAATAAACTCGGCCTCTCACAAGTCTGCACAGTAAAGTTCTCGCTCTGCGACTAAACTTAAGGCTAAAAAGGCGAAACTTGACCTTATCTATTAAGAAATACTATAATTTGGGGCAGAAATAAAATAGTTATACGGACAGCTACATAGAGATGTTATGGTATTGGATCAAAGGGCAGATGATTCAGAGAGGCAACTCATGGCGACTGAGAATTGAGTAGACCACTTAGAAATACAGATCCAACAAATGCAGCAACAACAAGAAATAATAGAAGCTAGGCAAGAAGATGCTGAAAACAGGGCAAGGAGAGAAAACGTCCATATATATTGTATCCCTGAAACTGCAGAAAGTTCTAACATTAAAGAGTTTTTGGATACTTTGCTACGCTCAGCTCTAGAGCTCCCTGAAGGGTTCCAACTTAATTCAGAGATAGTTTACCTGGCATTATCCCTGAAGCCATCTGACTCTGAGGCCCCCCCCCCCGAGATTGCTAATTGCTCGATTCAATAGTTTTGCCATAAAGGTGCAAGTACTATCGATGGCGTGGCATAAACAAAAAATCTACTATGGTCAAAAATGCTTTTATTTAGACCATGACTACGCACCCAAAACAATAATGCAATGAAGAGCTTACTTGCCCTTACTTCCTGAGATAAGAGCAGCAGGACATAAGTTTTCTTCTCTCTATGCTTCCCGCCTGATTGTTCATCCTCTGAACAGCAGAAAAGAATATGCAGCGGCTCAAGAGGCAAGGCAGGATCTCTCAGAGATGGGCCTTCACTTTCTTGATCGTATGAAAGAAACAGCAGAATCTACCTCACGACCCCCACGATAGCAAACAGTTCAGCAGAAAACAAAAAAGGGACAGCGCAATAACCTGGTCTAGGATCCAAAGAAAGCATTGGCTATTTTTTGTCATTCAGAACATACATCTGAAAATGAGCAGACTTGAATAAGTCTCTGAACTTTGGAAGCCAGAAGCTGATTTATTGGGAGGTGAGTGGTTAGGTGGGGATGAAGGGTTTATCCCAGGGCTATCCTCATTCCTCAACTGCCCTGACTCCAGGCCCAGCATTTAGAAGGCATTAAAATTAGAAGGCTTGATGATGCAATCTGGGCCATCTGCTGAGGTGGTGATGGAATTGGATCCCATCTCCCCCCTTACCTGTTTTCCCCTTTTCTGTAAGGAAGACTGGGACTGCAAGCCAGAGAGGTTTCTAATTTTAAACTAAAAAAGTAGGTTTCAGAGACTAATCAGAACTGCCAAGAGATAAACTGAGGGCATTAAAACTGATTGAAGGCACCCATTGCTTGGACCTTTGGTTCTAATGAAACACCAGTCTTTTAAAATTTCTACAGGGGGATGGAGATATGCACGGGTGGTACATGGTGTATACTTTAATGAGAGCAGGGGTGATAAAACACTTAATATTACTAAGTGTTTATGTGATCTTAACACAATGGTATGTTAGAGCCTGTAACTGCAACCAGGAGGCCCCAGACATTTTTGCACTGGGCTTTACCTCCATTCATATGGGTTCTGAGCTTCCACCGATACACCCCATTGGAAATTTAGGGAGGAAGACATTATCGTCCCCCACCTTGGAAGTAACCAACTGTAAGATGTATATATGTTGCAAACAGTTCTTTAATAGTCAGTTATGGTTGACATATTTGTTTTTCAGAGCCCTCCCAGAGTGGGATTGGGGGATTCAACAGGCATATTATTTGAAGTTACTGAAAATGTTTATAAGAGGTACAGAGTGTAAACAAAAGATAACAGATGCATGGCTAAGGATAAAATATGAAGGTAATATTTTGAGAAGAATCACACCTAGAAATATAAAGGGATGAAAAGTTGGATTGCGAGGTAGACAGTGGCAGTGGAGAGGAAAAACAGTCAGGAAAAGATGGGACAAATTAAGTACTTGCTATAGAAAGGTGCAACTTCTAAAAAAATGGACAAAATGGCTAACTCTACATGTGCTGTTTTATCACTCAACATAAACAGAATTAATAGCCCTGTAAAATGTTTACGACTACAGCAATATATTAAAAGGCAGGCACCAGATATTGCATATATACAGGAAACACAGTTGACACAGGCTGAACATGTGAAGTTGGGGGGCAGAGGGTAGCTATAGGGTATATTCAGCCTTTAGCAAAACAGTGCTGAGAAGAGGAGTGGCTATTCTCCTTCCAGCTACCTTACCTTTAGAGGTGGAGGTGGAATTTGCTGATCCAGCAGGTTGTTTTGTTATGGTACAGGGCGCATTATATGGCCAAGAATTAACCTTGGTGAATGTATATCTTCCACCAGCCTCCCCACAGGTGAGGATATGTCAACTTTTCAATAAAGTGATGGATTTACCAAAAGGCATATTAATAATGGCCGGGGACTTCAATGCCATGTTAAATTCAAGTGTAGACACTACTAATCCTCTAGCCCATAGATGTTCTACAGCACAGAAGTGGCTCTCTTCCCAGCTTAAAGCTTTATGGTTTCTTGATGTGTGGTGACACATTTATTCAAAGGGGGTGGATATACTTATGAATCACCACTAAAATAGACCATTTTTTTTACTTCGGTAGAACATCTAGATGTTTTAAGAGATCTTTCCTTAATGGGAATGTTCCTGTCGGATCATACTCCATTGCTTCTTAAACTAGACTTAGGAAGGCCACAAAAGCAGACGTTCTAGAGATTTAATTTATCCCTACTTAAAGATCAGGAACTCAAAGACATCCTGGCAACTAGAATAGCACAAATTATTAGGGAAAATACTACCCCAGAAACCTCAGCAGTGTTAGTTTGGAATACATTAAAAGCAGTTCTATGGGGGGACTTGATAGCATACTGTGCCAGAAAGCAAAAGCAGAGGGACTTAAGATATAAACAACTGCAGTCTCTACTGGCCGTTCCCCAGCAGGGATGGGGCCAAGCAGCTGAGGCTAGGGAACAGGAAATGAGACACCTCAGGGGGGAGCTTCAGGCTATAATAGACTACCAGGTGCAAGCAAAATTGCAACAATTAAAATGGTATTATTATGAAGGTGGGCCAAGGGGAGTACAGAACTTAGCTAAGAGATTGAGGGGCTCAAGACAAATAGCTACAATAACGAAGCTTAAAGACCTAACCACAGGAGAAGTGAATGGCAATACCCCTGAAATTCTTGAAATCTTTCATAAATATTATAAAGAGCTATACTCAAATGTATCCCCCCCATCTGAACAAAATATTGCTTGGTTTCTATCATCCCTACACTTCAAGAAGCTAACCCCTCTGCAGCAAGAACAGCTTAAGACACCATTGACAGAGGAAGAGATTAGGTGGGCAGTCAGGCAGTCAAGGACACTTAAATCACCAGGCCAAGATGGGTTCCCACAAGAATGGTATAAAGCACATCTCCCCTTATTAATCAACCTGTTGAAACAAGTTTTTACAGAAGTGCAGATGGGAGGTTCACCTCCTGCATCCTGTGCATATGCAGTGATCTCAACAATCCCTAAATCAGGCAGAGACCATAGACACCCAGAATCATACAGGCCCATTTCAATATTAAATTGTGATTATCTGCTTTATATAGCAATTTGGGCCAAGAGATTGGAGGACATTCACCCAAATTTGGTGCATCAGGACCAATCCGGGTTTTTAAAGAATAGGCAGATATCAGATAACACCATTAATGCTATCCATCTGCTTTCTTATGTTTCTAAGACTTCGCTGCCAAGGGTAGTGGTGAGTCTGAATGCATATAAAGTGTTCAACCAGGTGCTCTGGGGCTATCTATGGCAGTTGTTTAAAGCTTTTGAATTCCCTGTCGAAATGGTTACCTGGTTAAGCAATTTATATGCTAACCCTAAGGCTTATATAAAGGTGAATGGATCCTTGTCCTCCCCATCGATGTTAGATCAGGGAACCAGACAGGGCTGCCTCCTGTCACCTTTATTATTTGCGCTCTATAGCTCTATATAGAGCCACTAGCATTGGCAGTAAGGGAGACTAAGGATATCTGGGGCATTGAAGTGGGAGGAGAAACCTATACTATGTCGTTGTATGCACATTACGTGCTTTTAACATTAACAGACCCAGAAATATCATTAAGTGGGGCCTGTTAGGTTTTGGGAGATTTTGCTTCTGTCTCCAGATATGTTATTAATTCCTTAAAGACAGCGGTCCTTGCTCTTAATTTTTCCCCTTCCCCCCAGTTAAAACAATCAATCTCATTCAGATGGAGAGCCACAAAGTTAAAATACTTAGGTATGCATCTCCCCCTTGAGGTGTCCAAGTTAATCTTAATAAGCTACAAGCCGATGACACAGATATTGGAGTTGGATTTGCACAACTGGTCTCAAATGAGGTTCCCCCGTATACCAGAATATAAATTATTCAGTCTAATATCTTGCCTAGATTATTATATTTATTTCAAACGATCCCCTTTAACCGCCAAGGTATATTTTTATATATGGAATAAAATATTATCCAGATTTGTCTGGGAGGGCCGTAAACCATGGATTAGATGGTCTTTATTACAACTGCCGAAGGACAGGGGTGGCTTAAATGTTCCAGACCTGAAACAATATGCAATGTCAGTGGGAATAACCCGCATTCTAGCATGGGTAAATCCTAGGGTCCAATTACTTTGGAAGTCAATTGAATGTTTTCTTAATGATATTCAAGACCCTCAGGGAATAGTTTTTGCACCCTGGCTAATCTCCCAAAATTAACAGAGTTTGAGAATGGGACAAGACAGATCCTACAAAGCTGGTACAGATTTAGAGCTAACCCGGCTTTGGATTCATTTTTACTTTCTGTGGTTATTAACTGCAGAGACAGAATTCTTACCAAACTAATTTGATTTAACATTTCGGATCTGCAACAGGAAAGGCCTAACATTTCTTTTTCAATTCATGGATGCTCAGGGGGTGATCTCATTTGCTCGGATGCAAAAAGATTTTAAATTAGAGAACAGGTATCATTTTAGATATTTACAGGTTAGAGTTTCTCTTACATACGGGTCAACAAAGAAGCTGCTTCCCTTCTCCTATGCTTCTCCTTCTGAGTATGATTATTAAAAATATTCGGGGATCTGACCAGGTCCATATGATTGGGTTACTATATATAGAGTAATAAGAGAGCTTGTATCTGACTCATCTTACTCAGTGTTAGATGTGTGGAATAAGGAATGGCCATTGGTAGTAACATACCAGCTCTGGATTCAATATGCCCGCCCTTCCCTGGGAATTTCCTTGGCCCCTTATTGGCGAGAGTTTGCCTGGAAGTCTCGAAATAGATATTTTAATACTCCAGCTATAATATCTAAGATATCCCACGTAACAAGTGCAGAATGCTGGAGACAATGTGGGGAGTCATTTGCTGACTACGTATATATTTTCTGGAGCTGCTCAAAATTATACAGCTATTGGCAACAGATTGAGGAAGCCCTTCAGGAAGTTTATTCTCCAGACTTAAAGTTAAACCCACAGTGGGTATTATTATTAATCCCTCCCACCAGATATAAGATGCTAAAGGGGTCACTTATAACTACCTTTTTTATCATTGCTAAGAAGGCAATAACCAGATTATGGAAACAGGTCAGATCCCCTGCGATAGAGACTTGTCACGATATGATAGTTGAACATTATTTACTAGAGAGACTGATTGCAGGGGCTCAGGGATGGATAGCACAATTTGAATTAAGGTGGAGGTCTGGGTTTTTTATAATTCAGCAAGAGACCCCACTTTTGTTCCATGATGGAACTTACAAATTTACAAGAATATGACTTAACTAAGCTATATATTTGGTGCCTAGGGAGAGTAGTTAGAAGAAATATGAAATGGGAAAGATAGTTTATGTTTGGATATTATATAAGTGTACTGGACAAAGATTACAAAAGAAGGGGAAAGTACTTTTTATATTCTTAATGTATTGTCCTCTCCTGACTGTCAAAAGAATCTGGATTTTTACCACTGTATGCCATGAAATGTATGAAAGAACATGTACCTTTAAAGTAAACATAATAAAGATGAAATATAAAAAAAAAATTGCTTGCAATCCTAAGGACCCCCTTTAGAATCTACTAGAACTGAAACTGTATGGAGCTCTGAGAATCACGCCCAGGTGCCTGCTAAAGGGGATATGGTCCAGCCTGTTAAACCTAAGCGGCTTAGAGAAGTGAGAAGAGGCACTGGGGTACAGCGTTCATTATTTCAGTCAACGGCAGTTACTCTTTCCAGATCTGAGGCGCCATCTTCCCCGACTCTTGCCTCCTCAAGCCCTTCTGGTTGGTGTAAAGATCCTGAGCCTAAACATCCTTGGTACTCACCAACACTATCGCCAAAGGAATATCCACCTTTAGGGATGTACTGGGTGGATTACATGGATGATGAGTCGGTTGCTTCTGTGCCGACGGATACACTTTGTCCTGAAACTTCAACGCCAGCCATCCAAGATCAAGAGGCACAGCTTCATGCAGCTTATTCTTCTGGACCGGCTCCACAAGCCCTGACTGAAGTATCAATAACCAGTGCTGAGGATTTTAAGGAGTCCAGCTTGATTTTTATTATTTTTATTTATGCTGACACTACTATTATAGCTCTTGGGAAATATGACAACAGGATCGGATGTGTGATAAGAGAGAGGAGGAGAGTAGAATCTGTCTATCTTCAGCATTATATGCTCTTAAGTAGTGGTTTTTGGGCAGTATAATGGTGGTATAGGGATGGAATTTTTTATTTTCATATAATTTGATCCCCCTTCAACACTCATTCACTTGGAATACTGAGACCAGGAAGGCATGGGGTCCTGCTAGTACAAGGCTTTTTTTTTTGCTAGCTGGATAGGGCACTACTAGGGGTGAGTAATCATGGTCCTCCCTACTGGTTCTCCCCCTCTTTTCTTTTTCTTAGAAAGCACATGCATACCGAATGTGGCAGGAGCATACTTAGTCTGATGCTAGACCTGCCATCCATGGTGTAAGTAATGTTTCACCTTATACCCGCTGGGGAGGGGGAGGATATGGGTGGGTTATACCTGCCGTCTCGAAGATTCCCAATCCTCAATCTATTAAAGCTCCAGTTGTTGGAGCTTTTGGGGATTTCTTTATTATTTTTTTGACATATTTTGCTACAACTCTTTCCTGGGAATGGGTTTGATTACTTACTTACTGATATATATGGAGTCTGCAGTTTATTGTACCTTGTATTACACTGTTATAGGTGTGTTTTGGATTTCCTAAATTTTCTTAATGAACCAAATGGGTATTTAGTGAGTTGTTATAACAATTTGATTATATATACATGTTGCTGTTTATGAATAATAGAAGTAGAGGTATGGGTTTGAATATACTTGCCACCAGTGATATATTTTGTTTGGTTAGCTCTGGGTTTAATAGAGTAGTAGCTATAAAAACACCATCTTCCTCATTTGAATTCACTGATTACTTTCTTTATATACTGACTTCCCTAGTTTTGTTTTGTTTTTTGTACAGTACTTTATACTCCTCCCCCGTACAGCCCCCATCTGACCGGCTCCCCCAGTTCTGTCCCCCGACATTACCGGGTCTTACCTTACTCCCGGTCCAGGGGCGGTGCCTGCAGAGAGTTGTTCGCCATCCTGCTGCTGTTTTTTTCCTCATTTTCTCCCCCTTTTTACCCAAGGGCCCCAGGAGAAGGTCGCATGCATGCGGAGGCATGCATGCACCTCAGAGCCCTGGTAACGACCCTACATCACCCACCCCATTGGCCTATCTCTGGCACCCTTCTTGCACAGCCCCTTGGCCTCCACCAGGGGGCAGCTATGAGCAAGGGATGCCATATCACCTTCCCAGAGAGGAGAGCTGTCTGCCGGCAGCTCCATCCAGCTCTGCCCTCCCCCCCCACCATGCCAACCTCCAATGACCCAGGCTCGCTCCCAAACCTGGGTCACAGGCGTGCCATGAGGTGAGATGTCCAGTGCCTCAGCCCTCTGCTCCACAGGGCCGGCTTTCCCTAGGTTTTTTACTGGAATTTGTTTGTGTTTATATGTAGAGATGGCTAATTTAAAAATCATAACATGGAATGTGCAAGGCATGATTCACCCCATTAGAAGTAGGAAGGTTATGTCCTATCTTATGTCTACTGGATGCGACATTGCCTTCCTACAGGCAACACACCTCCATAAAAGGGAGGCAATTAAGTTATCGAAAGGTTGGGCAGGGGTTGCCTACTCTAGCTCTTTTACTTCAAAAAATGAGACATTCCAATACTATTTTAAAGAGGGAGGCCTTTTCAAGTGGTGCATACCCTATCAGATAAGAAGGGTTGATGGCTTGTAATTTGGGGCCATTTATATGGTGTACAGGTCCTACTGGTTAACCTATATGCATCTAATGTCGACACACCAGTTTTTTTTTCTAATCTGGCTCAATGGATTTTTTATTTGAGTAGTGACACTATGGTTATTATTCTAGGGGTAGATCTTAATTTTGTATGGGGCCTTCTTTTAGACAGGACCCCCCAAGGAGAAGGGATGTCCCTCTCACTATCAGTCAAGAAGTGTCCTTCAGCAGTCATGTCTTGATCTTGGCCTTGTTGATTGTTGGAGAATCTTTCATCCAGGGACTTAAGCATTTACTTTCTGTTCACATCGATTCCAAACTTGCTGTCGAATGGATTATTTCTTATGCAGCCCATCCATTTTGGGAAACCTGTTAGACGTGGCTATTTTCCCTATACTTATTCCTGATCATGCCCCAGTAAGTCTGGTGTAGGTCCCTAATGGGAGTGCACTTAAATCACTAAAATGGAGGTTTAATCCAGCATTCCTATGCTCTGAAGAGTTTAGAAGTTGACTGCAGGAGGAAATAACTTTCTATTTTGATTGGAATTCTTCCCCAGATATTTAGATTTTTTCATTGTGGGATGCCTTTGAGGCCTTTGTTAGGGGTTGGGTTATCTCTTACACCTCAATGTTAAATAAACAACGGTGGCAGGAAATTGCAGACCTTATTCAGCAAATTAAATTATTAGAGGAAAGCATATACTGTATGAATCCCTCATAAACTAAGAGACCAGGGTCACAGAGGTTCTTACTTAAGCAATAATGCCTACAGGGTGTGTGTGTTGTGCTGGGATAATGTCACGACTCAGGTGGTTGGGCACGAGGCAGCAAGCTGAGTGCATCCAATACCTGAGGCGTGACAATATCCCAGCACAACACACACCCTGGAGGGCATTATTGCTATTATACAATGGCTTGTTGTAATACAGAATAAAAAAAGCATTTTAAAGAATGTTTTTATTAGTGTGGAAGAATATTTTTGTTTCTTAAGAAAAGACGCGAAAAAAAGAATATATCATAATGGTCCAAGAGGTCATCTACAAGGTTCACAGTGAGGCTGAGACTAGACCCGTGATGTTGTGCTGGGATAACATCACGGGTCCAGTCCCAGGCTGACCAATCAGAGACCAGGATTCTTTCTTGCCATTGTATAATCTTAAATATAAGTTGAACATGATTTATAATGAACAGGAATCTTGGGCTTTATTTTTTTGAAGCAGTCCTACTGGTGAATTAGGTCATAAGGGTGAGAAATTGCTGGCCTATTGTCTGAAGTAGAAATCTAAGGAGCCCCAGATCCCATATTTAAAATCAAGGGACACTCAAATAGTTATTGACCCAATTCAGATGGCCTCTCAATTTACAGATTATTATCCTCTCTTTGTAGTTCTTCTGTTTCCCCAAGTAATGAGGACTATCACTCTTTTTTTGCAGGTCCGAATATTCCCTCTTTATCCCCAGACATAGCCCAGATGTTATAGGATGATATCTCCCTAGCAGAAATACAGGGGTCAATCCGTTCATTGGCTCTTAGCAAGGCCCCAGGCCTGGATGGCTTTAGCTCAGACTTTTTTTACGCATTTGAACCTTTTTTATCTCCCTGGTTACATAAACTTTTTCGAGCTATTAAGAAATCTGGTGCGCTGCCATCTTCTATGCAAGAAGGACACATCACTGTCCTGCCAAAGCCTAATAAAGACACTACTGTTTGTCCTAACTTTAAGCACATTTCTCTTCTTAATGTTGACTGTAAAATTTTAGCTAAAATTCTCACCTCCCAGCTAGAAAAGGTTCTTTACTTACTTATCCACAAATCACAGGCAGGCTTTATATGTTGAAGGCTAAGCAGTGATAATGTGTGAAATGTGCTAAATTTAATACAAATTGCTACTAAGGGCCAGAATTCCATGACCTTAATAGCTATTGATGCTGAAAAAGCATTCAATTCCATTGAATGTAATTATTTGTTCTATACTCTTTCAGCAGTAGGTATTGGCCTGGTTTTTAAGAAGTGGATACGGAGCTTGTACTCTTCTCCAAATACAAGAGTGTTGGTTAACGGGGTTCTGTCAGAGCCTTTCTCATTATTCCGGGAAATGAGGCAGGGTTGTCTGCTAAGCCCCTTGCCATTTTTGTTAGCTATTGAACCCCTTAACATGGTTCTTTGACAAAACCCAGGGATCCATGCCATTCAGGTGGGGGGGGGGGCAAATCATTTTCCACTTTATTGTATGCAAATTATTTACTTTTGACTTTGACTAGAGTAGAATCCTCATTGCCTAAACCTTGGGAGGTGCTTGATTCCTTTAGTGCAGTATCAGGCTTGAAAGTTAATTGAAATAAAACAGAGATATTACCTCTTAATAATGCAAACCCTAATCGGATACTTACCTAGCCACAGAAATTTAAATGGGCCCCTAATGGTATTAGATATTTGGGGATGCATATTTACAATAATCTACATGATATGTGTTCTAGGAATTTACATGACTTGTTGAATGGCCTGTATACGGATATGAATAGATGGTCTAAATTGAATTTATCACACCCCAGTAAGACTGCAGCTATTAAATTGATGGCATTCCCAAAGCTTATTTACTGTTTCAGTAATTTAGCAATGCCTGTTTCTTCTGGGTGGTGGAATAAAATAGACAAGGCCTTTTCAAATTTTATTTGGGAAGGTAAAGTTCCCTGTTTTAGTAGGAAAACCCTGCGGGCACCCGCTACCATGGGAGGTTGGAATATACCTTGGCCATGGGCTTATTATGTGTGTAATGGCTTCAAGCAAAGCTTGCAATGGTTTCATTCAGATTATAGTCACGCACCACTGTAGGTGGAGATGGAGCAATCTATTATAGGAAATGTCCCATTATCCACAGTCCAAAGAGATCCCATTCCTGACTCAGTTCTTCTTATCCAACCAATGTTACTTACTAGACAGGCCTAGAGGAAGTTGATTCAAATGTGTGGATGAGATTATTTTTTTCCCCAGCTTCTCCCCCCCGCCGCAGGAGGGTTCTGGTCCCCCATTCTGCTTGCCGCCCCACCATCCCAAGCCTTACTCCCCAAGGGGGAGCCACCGGGTGGGTGAACCCTCCCAGGAAACACGGGTCTCTAGCCCTGGATTGCTCCTCAAAGTGGGGTTGTGGGTGCGGGGGCCCCCCAGCAGACTATGGTCTGAGCAGGAGCAGTGGTGGAAGCGGGGGCCTTAACTAGCAGCCAGCATTTTTTTTTCTGCTATTTATTCATGGGGTCGGGGATATGTAATGACTCCAGCATCCATTCTGCCCCCCTGACGTGTGGTGCTGGCTGTGGCAGTACCCCCAGGCTCTGCTAGAGGTCTATTTTGCTCAAGACACTCTTCCCCTCTCCCCTGGAGAAGGAGAGCAGTCCCTAGGATGCTCAATCATTCTGCTCCAGCTGGTCCTCTGACTCCCAAGACCATCCTCAAACCTGAGATGTTGGCGCCGGGACAGACACCTCGCCTCCATGACAGCGGACTGGCCATTTGGGTGGGATTATAAATATCTTGGCCCTTGTGACCCCCTGTGGAATAACTATTATATACAGATTGGAGGCTCCCAGATCCCATGGACTAACTCGGCCTCTAAAGGGATTTATTTAGTGGGTGATTTATTTGACCCACAGATTGGAATTTTAAAATCATTTGACCAGTTAAGAAACAGCTTTGGACTACCCACTCACAATATTTAGAAAAATATTCTCAACTGAGACATCTCCTTGCAGCATGGGTGATGGAAGATTATAAGTTGAGACACACAGAATTGATGATACACCTGTGCTTGTGGCTTTCTTGGTCTAAGGGCCACACAAGTGTATTATATAAATTCCTTCAGAAAGCCCATCTTCCAGATTGGGAATCCCACAAATTGAAATTGGGTGAGGAGATGCAGGAACCTTTGAAGACTGACCAGTGGGTACATCACTGGGTAGATGCCCATTGTGCTTCTCCTGACCCAAAGGCCCAGCTTCCCCCCAAAAAAAGATTTTAGCTAGATGGTATAGAACCCAAATCAGGTTGATGAATATGGGTCTTGTCACTTCAGATAGTTGCTGGAGATGTGGTTTAGTTCACAGAACATTATATCATATTTTATGGCATTGCTCTTTAGTAAGGGACTGGTGGGAGAATATCCTTAGGACCTTGACACAGATTTTGGACACAGAAGTACCAGGCTGTCCTTGTTTTTTTGGATTTTAGGTGATCCCTCCTTTCTGGATGTCACAATGATACAGTTTAAGGTGATGCTTTACACAGCTGCTTTGGAAGCCAAGAGATTTCTTTTCTCTCAATGGCAAACTACCACCCTGCCTTCACACCTACAGTGGCAACAGCCTGTGTCTAGGGCTGCATCCTTTCAGCATGTATTGTTTTGGAGGAAGAAAGCACTACTTAAATTTTATCAAGCCTGGCACTCCTGGTTGAGCTTTATTGGGGTGGATGTTTGAATATGTCTACATCTGAATATGTTTTGTGTTTGTTATATAGCTCCATCATGTTTAGGCAAGCTTATTTATGTTTTATATCTATTTTATTGTGATTCTATTATCTGCATACTTTAAGAAGAAGTCACTGTCTTCTTTATAGGTGTTCCTTTTGTAGAAACATAGAATTTAATGGCAGATAAGGACCGCTTGACCCACCTAGTTTGACCATTTCCCTACCTAATGGATAAGCTGCGGAACATAGTTAACCAACAGCCTACTTCTTCCTACCCCCCACTATAATTGCCTTATGTCTGTCCCATGCATCCTTGAATTCCCCACTGTTTTTGACTTGTACTTTATGTTAGGTGGGGTAGATGGTGTAATTGTAGTATTATTATTATTTCTATTAGCATTGCTCTTGTTGTTATTTTAGTCTTATTCTATATTACTTAGGTAGGTTCATTTTTGGAATTACGTGTACTAACCTGTATATGTTTGCATAGAAACATAGACTTTGACGGCAGATAAGGACCACTTGGCCCACCCAGTCTGCCCAGTTCCCTACCTATTGGATAAGCTGCAGATTCTAGTTAACCAACAGCCTACTTCCTGCAACCCCCCATTACAATTGCCTTATGTCTGTCCCATGCATGTTTGAATTCCCCCACTGTTTTAGATCCAACAACCTCTCCAGGAAGGCGGTTCCATGCGTCCACCTCTCTCTCCGTGAAAAAGAATTTTCTCACATTACCCCTGAGCCGTTCCCCCCTCTAACTTTAAATTGTGCCCCCTTGTTCTTACACATCTCTTTTTCTGAAAGATGCTACCCTGCTGGACTTTGTTGATTCCCTTGAGGTACTTAAAAGTTTCTGTCATGTCCCCCCTGTCTCTCCTTGCATCAAGGGTATACATATTAAGCTCTCTCAGTCTCTCTTCATATGGTTTCTGATGTAGACCCTGCACAATTTTAGTTGCCCCCTCTGGACTGCTTCCATCCTATTTATGTCCTTGCATAGATGAGGTCTCCAAAACTGCACGCAGAACTCCAGATGGGGTCTCACCAACTGTCTGTATAGAGGGATAACCACTTCCCTTTTTCTACTTGTGATGCCCTGCCCTATGCATCCCAGTATCCCCCTGGCTCTCCTTACTGACTTCTCACATTGCTTACCCACCTTTAGGTCATCTGATATGACTACACCCAGGTCCCTTTCCATTATTGTTGTTGTTAGTACCTCCCCTCCTATTGTGTACTCTTCTCCTAGATTTTTATTTCCTAGGTGCATTACTTTGCACTTCTTTGCATTGAATCTAAGTTGCCATATGTCTGACCATTCCTCCAACCTTGCCAAGTCCCTTCTCATCCTTTCTACCCCCCTTGTGTATCAACTCTGTTACAGATCTTTGTGTCATCTGCAAAGAGGCATACCTTTCCTTCCAGACCCTCTGCAATGTTACCTATAAAGACGTTAAAGAGGACTGGACCCAGTACTGAGCCCTGAGGTAGTCCACTAGTAACCCCCCTTTCTTCAGAATGTGTTCCATTCACTATTACCTTCTGTGTCCTGTTATGCAGCCAGTTTTCTATCCAGGCTACCACCCTGGGACCCACTCCCAAGCTAGTTAACTTGATTATTAATATTTTGTGTGGGACTGCGTCAAATGCCTTGCTAAAGTCTAGGTATGCCATATCCACAGCCCTTCCCTGGTCTATTACTTCGGTCACCCAGTCAAAGAAATCGATTAGATTTGTCTGACATGACTTTCTTGCTGTGAATCCATGTTGCTTTGGGTCCTGTGCCCCGCTGGCCTCTAGGTACTGAACAATTCTTTCTTTCAAGTGATTCCATCATTTTCCCCACCACTGAGGTCAAACTAACAGGTCTGTAGTTTCCTGCTTCTGCCTTTCTCCCACTTTTGTGAAGGGGAATCACATCTGCCCTCCTCCAGTCCTTAGGTACCACCCCATCTTCCCATGATTTGTTAAAAAGTGTGGTTAGTGGTGTCACGAGGTCCTCCTTTAGCTCTTTTAGGATTCTAGGGTGAATCTCTTCAGGCCCCATTGCTTTGTCCACCTTGAGTTTTAGGAGTTCTTTCAGTACTCTTTCTTCTGTTAATGGACTGGTGTCAACGCCACTACCCAGAGTGCTTCTACTGTTTGGTTTGTGTAACTCCTCATCTTCTTCTTTTGTGAATACTGAGCAAAAGTATTCATTCAGTATCTCTGCCTTTTCACTGTCTCCCTCTGCCCACCTCCCCTCTCCTTTATTAATCTTCACTATCCCTCCCTTAACCTTTCTATGCTCCCTAATGTACCTATAAAAGGTTTTATCCCCCTTCTTAACTGAGTTGGCTATCTTTTCCCCAGTTTGGGCCTTTGCTTTTCTGACTGCCTTCCCCACTTCTTTCTGCTTTAATTGATACAGTTCCCTGTCGTGCTCCATCTGTGATTCCTCTTACTTTTTGAATGCAGCCTTTTTCTCCTTAACCTTCCCTGACACCTCTTTTGAGAACCATAGTGTTTTTTTATTCCGCTTTGTTTTCTTTATTTGTTTCACACAAAGGCTTGTTGCCTTCATGATGGCAGTTTTGATTTTTCTCCGTTGTTCTTCCACCCCTCCTTTCTGGCCATTTGCTAAAGCATTCCTCAGATATTCACCATTATGCCAAAGTCAGCCCTTCTAAAGTCCAGTATCCTTGTCTTTGTATGGCTTGTCTCCATAGTTGTGTTTATTGTGAAGCACACTGTGCAGTGTTCGCTTGTTCCCAGATGTCTACTGACTTCTAAATTTGTGATCCTCTCTCCATTTGAGAGTACCAGGTCTAATATTGCTCCCTCCTGAGTGGGTTCCACCACTAGCTGTCTAAGGCATGCTCCTTGTAAGGCATCGAGAATGACCCTGCTCTTGGATGTGGCTGCAGTCCATGTTGCCCAGTTAACATCTGGCATATTCAGGTCCTCCATCAACAGTATCTCCCCTTTTTCAGCCATTTTGAGAATGCCCTCTATCATTTTCTTGTCCATTTATTCCCCTTGAGATGGGGGTCTGTATACAACCCCTGTGCAGATTGTGATGCCATTCCCTGTCTCCAAGGTGACCCAGAGTACCTCTTGTCCTCCCCTTTACTTTTTAGTTCTGTAACTTTGATCCCTTCTCTTATGTAGAGAGCTACTCCACCTCCTCTTTTACTCTCCATGTCCCTTCTGTAGATTGCGTACCCTGGTATGTTGACATCCCAGTCATGGTTCTCCGTGTACCATGTTTCTGTGACTGCCACAATATCCAAGTGTTCCTCTTCCAACAGGGCTACTAGCTCTGGAAGCTTGTTTCCAAGTCTATGGGCATTGGTACTCATTGCCCTCCATTTAATGTTGGCTTTATCCTTTTCTACCCCATCCCTGCTCTTATTGCCCTTGTCCATTTTTCCATTTACCCCTGCCCTGCCCTCTGTCAAGCTCTGTACCTCAGTGTTTACCCTACTACCTGCCATGGTTTGTGGGGGGGGACGCTTGAACTTTCCTGTTTCCTATCAGCACCTCCCCCCTTGGCTCATTTAAAAGCTTGCCAAGGAAGCCTTTAAACCTGTCACCTAGGAGCATGTTTCCCTTCCTGGACAGATGCAGGCCATCATGCCAGTATAGACCTTCATCTCTCCAGGTGGACCTCCAGTCCCCAATGAAGCCAAAGCCCTGTGCTCTGCACCAGTTTTGCAACCATTCATTAAACTGCATGGTGTGTAGTACCCTAGCCTCACCCCTGCCATAGACTGGCAGCACCTCTGAGAAGGTTACTGTGCTTTGCTACCTGTCTGAGGCCCCTCCCCAACTCCACAAATTCATCCTGCACTGCACTGATCTCATGCCTAGCTAGGCCATTTGCCCTGAGGTGGACAATGATATCTAGTTTCCTCTCCTGTGATGCTGCTTCTGCAATCCTGAGGATTTGCTTCCTGTCCCTCCAAGCCATGGCACCAAGCAGGCACCTTACTTCCCTCTCCTCTCCCTTCCCCAGTTCTACACCTCTAACAACTGAGTCCCCTATCAGAAGCTGTTTCTTTGCCCTGTGGTGTCCCTTGCCACTCTTTTGTGAGTCTCCCTTGTGGATGTCCCCAGCATTCTTCTTGGTCTCCAATGAGGGTGTCATCATAGAGGAACCTTGATTTGCCAGACTGACATATGATTTGTGTAGAGGTACAACTCGGGGGCTATGCCTCTGTTCCACCACCCTCACCCTCCCAGAACCTACTGTGGTCCATCTGCTCTTCACACATGGCAACCTCTGAGGCAGTGGTTGTGGAATTGTTGCTCTTTGGGTGGGGGAGGCCTCCTTAGTCCTTGCCAGTTCAGCCTGTAGGTGGGCAACCTCCTCCCTCAGAGCTGACAGTTGCCTGCAAATAGTGCAGCAATGCATGTTCCAGAATGTCTCCCAGAAAATTGCTACCCCACAGCCAGTGCATTGCACCACTCCCCACATGTCCCTCTTCCTTATAATATATGCATGTTGCTGTTGTACTTGTTTGAGTGATTCAGTGATTCACCACACCAAGAAACCAAGATGGTGGCTGCATGCTATGTCAGTGAGGAGGACTAACAACAACAGGGTTGGAAAAAAGTCTATACTAAGGCGAGAACAGGTATGTCACCATCGCCTTAGTGTTTCCGCCTTTCCAGTGGAACTTGTGCTGCATCTTGGTTGGTACTGCTGTTCTGTTTTTTCTCTTGTTGCAGGAAAATGGACCAACTATAGGCTGATTGTGTTTCACAGCCAAGAAACATCTTATGCGGTGGCTGAGGTCCGATTTAATTCCCTGCTACAGTGTTGCCCTGCAGAAAGGCTGAGACAGAAGACAGCAGTACCCCAGAAAATTATACATTTTCCCTCATCTCTTATCCTTATTGGGAAAGTACCTTTTACATGACTTATTTGCAAGAAAACATTTAAGCTACGAGTGGATCCCCTCTGATTCTTGTTGACTATTAAGGAAAGTGTGTGTTGCACAGTTTGTTGTTTTATGTATAGTTTAGTGATTTAACAAATTCTATATACCTCATATTTTATTTGGGGGGGCTTAAGGGTTAATGGTTGAGAATTGTGAATGTGTGTGATACCTTTTAATTGTTAACACAGCAAAATTAGCACGTACAGTACTTTTAGTACACAATAGACTGTGAGCTTGAATCTTAGTTTTGATTGGCTTGCTTATCTCACATGAAACAGCTGTCACTTCTTGAGTTCCTTTCAATTGTGCATGATCGACGCTCGGGTTTTTTCAGATATGCCACACTACAAATATTACAAGCTGCTCAGTGTTTTACAGATGCTCAGCTTAGTTCAGCTCTTTTTCCTAGTGTTAACTTAAAATTAATTTTGCATTGAATTGTGATCAGTTTCAGCAGTTCTAGAACAACATGGGTAAAATACTAGATGTTGAAGCTGAATAATGAGAATGCTGTATTAAAACACTATACGCTATATGCTGAATGCTGAATGCCGAATGCTAAACATCACCTGTTGAACACTGAATGTTAAGAACAAAAATTAAAACATTGCAGGACTAACAAACAAGATTCAAGCCTTTTTAGGATCTGAACAAAAATGTCTATGAAAATGCCTTTGCAAGAGTAAGTATACAGATCACTATCGCTACCTGTTCATTGTATAAAGTTTCCTGAAGTTTGTTGTGCTTTCAGAGGCTATATTGTACATATTAGGAGGGTCTGTTGGCATGGAATCTAATGGAAAACATAGTAGGATTGCATATTTTTTCCTACTATAGCTTCGATGTACAATATTGTTTTTTTAGTCTCAGAGGTTTAGTGTAATCCTATTTAGAAATTTATACTCACAGGAGGACGTTATTATTATTTAAAAAATGTTTACATTGTTCATATTGATTTTAATTCAGGCAGTATCACATGCCTGTTTGTTTTACTCTATTAGTTTGCTAGTTATTAATTAGTTTGTCAAAGTATTTTATGCTTTAAAACACTTTCAGGAAAAAGTTCTGGATTGATTGGATTTTTCTGATTTCCAGATACTTCCTTGATTGCGCTTTATGTCTGGACGAGCTAATTGGATACTTCCATCCAGAGGCTAGAAGGCTTTTCTTCAGGAATCTTATGGTATCTTATTGAAAAACTTTTTATATGCAGAACTTTTGAGGACATCGAGGACCTGAACATGGCTCACAGACAGAGCACTGGGAACTGTCTGTTTTCCATGGTCAAAGAACATTTTGGGATTTTGAATGAAGCAGTATAAACTCTTGACCTTTTGACCTCCTGATTTTATAAGAATTTCAGACATGATTTCTATTGTATATTTTCATGTGTTACTCTGTAGATAGCTGCAAAGAGATTATAATTGTTAGCATCAGTGGCTCAGCAGGTAGCACACTCACCTCTGAGGCTGGGAAATCAGAAGGCTGTGGGTTCTATCCCCACACCAGGCACTTGGGCTAATATCCCAATACTGACACTGTAGTACAGCATGAGAGGGGTGCTGCACTCCTGAGGTGCCGTCTTTTGGATGACACCTTAAAGAGTAGGACAATAGAAGGATCAAAAGATTGGACCTCACCTTAGCAGATCGATCAGGGTGTCACAACACAAGGTTGCTGGGGCCTAGGGTTGAGGCTGATGCCCTTCAGGAAAAAACCCAAAATTAAAAATAGAAAACTATGATGTTGAGCATTTTACAAACAAAGGGAGACTTCGTATCTTGTATGAACCTCTCTCAACAGATAGTAGAGATAACCAAGAACCCTTATTATGCGGACATAATGATTCTGGAAAATATCGCAGCTCTCCAGGAGGAAATGTCCTCCTTGAGAACAGATGCTTTAGAAATAAAATGATGTTAGAACAAATAATTAAAGGGTTTAGCAAGGAACATCAAGGGGACCCAAACACAAGTATTCAAAATCAAACAATAGAAACTGCCCTTACTGAAAACAAATCTGTTCAAGTGAATCTGCTGGCTCACTTTTTTAAAGACCTAAGCCTGGACATAGAGAAGACAGAGTAGAGGAACAGAAAAAATCAGGCAAAGGGGAAAAAAGAAGGAATCTCATAGTATTCAAAAACAGGAAAAGATTAAGTAAGAAAAAAGGGGAAACTGCAAATAATAAAATTAAAAAACAAGGTACTTTAGGAAAACTGAAGGAAGGGAATGATTTTGAGGCATTGCGACAGGCTGAGCAAAATTATGTTATTCAGGAGATACTGTCTTTTTCAAATAAGGATGTTGTTGATACAGATCCCAAAATATTGCCACTGGTTGGGAGGGAGGCCATTGCTCCTGACTTTGATCCTCAACCATTTTATCCTCTCCCTGGAGATAAAACACCTGCAATGGGTCTCCTCTCATTTAATAGTTTTCTTAAGGAGAGTGGACCATCAAGGGAGTATTATTTTGAAACTTATTGCATTAAGCAGATACCTGATGAAATAAATGTAATGTTGACTACCCACATGAAATACATGGTTGGTATTAGTCAAGAGATAGGGAATTTGGGGGCATTACATCTTCCAAACTCAGAAATAAATGATTGTGTTATAATCTACACAAACTCTCATGTATTTGCAGCAGAAATATGGTCCAAAGGTAACTTATTGTAATCAAAAGGGATTTTGATGAGTGACCCCCAGCTAGTACCAGTGTCTTGGCCCATAGATATGGGTTAGAGAATTACAAATCAGTTTAAGAACAGGGACCAAACAATAGAAGCTTTGTTAAAAGAAATTAATAATTATGACTATAACCAAAACATAGAACAATCTGACAAGACAATTACAATTTTTGGATGGAATAAGAAAGGAGAAAGTGACCAAAATATAATCAAAAGAGGATTAATTTCCTTTCTGACTCACTCCCTTGATATGGAACTAACAATGCAATCAATTCCAAATATTAAAGTTTGGAAAGAAGAAACTGATTCTTCACAAATAGATTTGTTCTTTACTTCAGCAAGATCAGTACATGCTATCATGGATAAGGCAGAGTATATTGGTGATTACACCTAGGAAATTCTTTGAGGACATCCCTGTGATCCCTAGAAATGAGAACTTAAGGACAGATATCCTTGGGTAGAAACAAACATTACATACAATACAATACATAAAACCAGGACAAGTGCTTAAAATATTGTCATGGAATATTGAGGGACTCACCTCAAAACTTGTTGATAGTGATACATGTTCCTTCTTGGAGTCTTATGACATACTTTGTTTACAAGAAACATGGAGTATGACACCAGAAAATAATATAATTCCTGGTTTCTCTACAATAGGTATACCGGCAGTTAAAGTTAAGAAGCTTGGCAGACCTAAATCAGGACTGGCAATTTTTGTCAGGACCTCCCTGGACTTAGTAGCTTCTAAACTTGAGTCCAGGGAGAACCTGATATTGGCAGTTAAACTCTGTAAACCTTCCTTTACATTGATACTTTGCAATGTCTATATTCCCCCAAGAACTAAAAACAAGGAAGATCCCTGGTGTAATTTCCTAGAAGATATGAACTTTATTTTGGAAAAATCTGGTCACTCTCCAGTTTTTATTATGGGCAATTTAAATGCTCGTATTGGATTAAAGTTACTTAAAGGATGATCTTTATACAGACTTATTGATGAATGTAGTAGAGATGAACCAAGGGTTAACCTTGTATAGAAAATTGGAGGATAAGAACCAAAATAGAAGAAGCAGATGGGTAAATACTTATTTTGGAGAGAAAAATGTTATTCTCATAAATGGTAGAATTAAGAACAATAGTACAAGTGGTTATCCATGGGTGGGACCCAAAGGATATTCAACAATAGATCTTCTTTGGGTAAACATGGAAGGAGCAAAGATGTTACAGGATATGAAGATATTGGATCAACCAGAATCAGCACATCTCCCAGTCAGTGTAAAATATGTAGCAGAAATCCCCAGCATGAGAAGAAAAGAAAATTCTCCTTCCATGGAAATTATTAATCTTAAGACAATTAGATGGCATACTCATTTTATTCAAACTTTTAATGAGATATTTTTACAAGGTCCCCCTGCTGAATTGAGAAATTAAATATTATTGAAAGTTAATCTAGATAATATTGTAGAAAATTGGGAAAGGTTAACAAATTACACTAAACCCTTTTGTAAAACTGCTTCTTCTAGGATGCTGAAACCTCGTACATGGTTTAATAAACTTTGCAGAAAAGCAAAATCTGTTTTAAACCAAAAAATAAGAGAAGTTAGGGAGAATAAAAATGAACAGAAAATAAAAGCATTAAATCAAGCTAAGAAGGAATATAATAAACTCTTGGAGCAAGAGAGAAATAAATATTATAGGTTACAATGGGACAAGTTAAGAAAGACTATAGTGGAGAAACACACAAAGACCTTTTGGAGTTTGATGAGAGGAGGTTATGGTCAATACCATAACAAAATTCATGCTCACATTACCCCCGCAAAATGGGAAAAGTACTTTGAGACATTATTTTTTTCAGAAAAAGAAAGGTTGGAGACAACAAACCATACTAATGTACCCATGGAAACCTTGGTTGACTCCTTGGCCATGAATAGTGATGAGATTTCACAAGCAATTTTATCACTAAAATTAAATAAGGCTCCAGGCCCTGAGAGTACAATCGGGGAAATTTACAAAACATTCATATATCAGTGGGTACCTCTACTGGGAAAATATTATAATGCAATCTTGCAGGAGCAACATATATCACAGAGTTGGCTCGGCAGTATTGTATATCCAATTTTGAAAAAGGGAGATCCACTAAATCGAAACATGTATAGACCAATCAGCTTAACAGATATTTCACAGAAATTATTTTGTAAAATTTTGTTAGAAAAATTACAGAAATGGATTGATGAGAACTCGATTCTTAGTGAATATCAAAATGGATTTCAGGCAGGTAGATTCACGTTGCAACACTGCTATGTTTTGAGACATTTCGTTTGGAAATATGTGACAGTGAAGCACATCAAATTTTATTGTTGCTTTGTGGATCTAACAGCAGACTTTGACAAAATCAGAAGGAATTTGCTTTGGAATAAATTGACATGCTTATATGTAGATGGATCTTTGCTTGCTATACTAATTAGATTGCACACTGACACCCAGATGCAAGTACAATATAATCAAATGGGATCTTTGACATCTCCCATTAGCACACACGTTGGCATCAGACAGGGGTGTATTCTTGCTCCAACTCTATTTAAGAACATTTAGATTACCATTCTCCCAGAATAGGGAAAGATAGAGTATCACTCTTTGCCTATGCTGACAACATTGTTTTGTTTTCAACTTCCCTGCTGGGTCTGCAGAGGAAAATGGACACATTTTCCAAACTTTATAATAGAGATGGGTTGCTGATTAATGAAAACAAGACTACGGTTGTGATTTTTGGAAATAAAGCAAGGACTCTACCAAAGGTTTACATGGGCCAAAAAAGAATAGAAATAGTTAAGACATATGACTATCTTGGGGTACATTTTTCTCAAACTGTAACTTGGAAGGAGCATATTGAATATATTAAATCTATAACCAAAATAGCAGCTAATGCCTTCAGACAATTCAACTCAAAGTTGGGAAGAGCGTCTATGCAAGGTATACTGAAGGTAATAAAGGCAAAAATGAATACTAGTATAGTCTATGCTGCAGAAATTTGTGAAAGTCAAAAGTCTAATCCCATTGAATGAGTGAGTAACAAACTCTATTGTCATATATTAATGCTCCCTCAGTCAGTACCAAAGGAAATTTTACGCTTGGAGTTGGGACAATTTCCTCTGGGAACTTTAATCCTGAAAAAACTAATTACTTTTCTGTTAAAGCTAATACAGCTGCCAAAACAAAGAATTCCAAGATGGTGTTTAGAAGAAGAGATATATTATGTCTCTTTTAACTTCATAGCACCTACTATTCAACTTTTCAGGAATAAACTTTACCCTAATGGGTTAGGTCATGTTATAACAGACATTTATCACAAGCCAGTAGAAGAAATTATAGCCCTAGTTAAATCTAGAGTTAGAGATCTAGCTAAAGCTCAGGATAATGAGAGGATAATTACCCTGAAGAATTACAGATGGTATAAAATAATAACGCAAAAAGATGGCTTGGACCCATATCTCATTAAATTAACCATCCCTCACGCTAGACATTTAATAACAAGATTTAAGATAGAGTTATATAAGGCAAATTATATCTACTATAGACAGGGAAGGGAAAAAGTAGAATCTCCTTTTTGCCCATGTGGGATCCAAATAGAGGACGACTTGAAACATGTATTATTGTTATGCCCTCTTTATAACTCTGCTAGGAGGAAATGGTTAGGGGATATTCTGGCAAGCACCGTCCTCCCTTCCTCCCAACCAGTTGGTACCATTTCTCCTTAATAACACAAATGAGGCTGTATTAGAGAAATTGATAACATTTGTATCTGCTCTTCAATTATGATGATCTTATATGAAATATGGGTGTATGCATATGTGAAAATTCGTATGACATCATGGATATATTTATTAGAATTCCAGACTCTGGAAGTGAAGAGTGTTTCTGATAGGTCCTAAATGAAATTAAGTAATTGTGGAATTCATACAATTGTGAAATTGTATTCTTTTCTGGAAATTGTATTTATGATTCTAGATGTTTTGATTTTGTAAAAGCTTAAGCTGAACAAATAAACCAAACTTGAACTTTGTTGTACTTGTTTGATGATTTCTCAGACTTAGATTTTCATGATGTTTTTGATCATGTACTGCTTGCTAGTTTAGAAACAGTAAGATGTTTATATACAAAAAATGTATAGCTGTATACAGGGCTACAGTTTTCCTTCTTTTAACAAACTCAGTCAGACAGACAGATAGATCGAGACATATGCAGTTATTTATTTTAAAACAATAAAAATAGATATACCTATGATTTGATAGGCAGTTTACATTAAATGTGTGCTTTTTCACTGTTAGCAATGTAAGACCTTTGCAGTAGGGACTTTAATTTTTAGGGTTAGCTCTTTAATGTGATACCTCAAAATGTTTTGAATCAGATAACAATTGACAGGAAACTGAGCACCAAACATAGCAATATTTGCTATGAATATCTGCCACAGTTTTGTCAAAAAGAAAACAGGTTTAATTTTGACATTTGTTGAGTAATTATGTTTTGGCCCAACTTAGCTACATTTTGTGATACTTTTTAGAGAAGATTACTAATCTTGAATTATTATGTATAGCATTCATGCTTGGTAGCACAAAGCAGGGAAAATAGTGTCCAGACAACACGATTATAGTAGGAGCTTTTTTATTGACTGGTGAATTTTAGTAATTGTAGTTTTGGTCATATTGTTGCAGATAATTAACATACAAAATATTAGAGAATAGAAGTACTGAGATTTGTATACTTTATATAGAAGAAAAAAATGCTGAGGTCTGTTGTGTACACATTTAATTTTCTTCAAATTTATGAATTAAACCTGTCAACTATCATCCCACTGCTGAAAGTACTGACAGTATGTAGTTGTGCATCTTTCCAACAGTCTAGTTGTCAGTCATAAATCTTCATACATAATACATTTTTAATATATGAGGGTGCTGCTGCTGCTGCTGCTCAACCAGAAAACATTCCCCCATACCCTAAACCATAAAGCACCCTGTTAGCTCACCACCACCTAGTCACCCCAAATAAAAGTACATTATTTATCTAGTTTATACTCCCCTCCACGCACCATAAAATGTAGAAATCAAATATAGGGTTGATCCTACCTTCAAAAATGAAATTTATTAACCCACCACCTGAAATTCCTGTACTACCTTACTACCACATCTCCTACTCACAACCTCATGCTGGTTAGTAAAGTTCTCCACTTGCTTTACCTATCCAACCAGATACCATGCACATTTCCTAAAGATGTACTTTGGATAATACAAGATAAATAGTGCCATATAGTTTGCATACAAGTCATTAAGTATCCTGTATTGTAAGCCTTTCATCAAACAGTGTTTTTACCTGAGTGCTATAGATATCCATGATACAGGAGTTCAGAAAAAGGGGGTAATGTTTCACAGAGGTGGGATCAACTGAACGTTTTCTTTGGTGGGGTGGGGAGGGATTGCTGCCAGGTTACTTACAGTTGTCTGAAGGACAAACAAATACAAATAAGCAGTTGTAGATCCTACCGACATTAAAGGACTGACAACTGCTTATAACTAGCTCTTGTCTGTCCTTCAGACTTCTGCATTTAAGTAATAGCCCTAAGAAAACAAACATAAATGCAATGTTAGTAGGACTGACAATTACTTATATTTACTGGTTGTATAAATAAATATATTGTTTTCAAGCACTTTTGTTTTCCATAATAACTAAATGATACAGTAGTACACATACAGTACTGTATGTGCATTATCACCCATGTATTATGGAGTTTGTTGCACACATAAACACTAGCTGTCCCTGCTTTTCAGATTCTCTCTTCTGCTTTCAAATCAACTTTCTGCACAGTTGCTTCTGTATTACAGCTCCTTTGATGAAGATCAACATCGTAACAACCCTTCTCTACTGGATTTGCACTGTGTGTGGCTCAATAAGCTCTGTTTAGCTATGTTTAATAAATAGCAGTTATTTACAGTAACAGTAACAGTAGATCTTCAAGAGACTCTCCTTCATTGAACCATACCATTGGAACTGTAAGCCATCCTCATCAGGGCCACCAGAAACTTTATTACTCCAAGTGGTAGCTGCACAGATATCAGAAGCAGACACATTGTGAAACCAAGTCATGGAAGCAACCATACCACTAGAAGAGTGGGCATGTACAAGACCAGGAAGCTGCTTACCACACTTTTGGTAACAGAAACTAATGCAGGATGCCAACCATGTGAACAGGCATTGTTTAGAAACAGGAGACCCCACCATCCTAGGAGTGAAAGACACAAATAGTTGAAAGATATTCTCTACAATCCTTAGGGCAATTAAGTTACCAATACAGCATGGATACTGAAAAATAAATTGCAAGGTAGTTTGATTTAGTGTGCTATCAGAAATTACTTTCAGCAAAAATCTGAGGACTGGTCCTTAAGGTTACCCTAGCCTTATAGAAAAAAAAGGTAAGAGGGCTCAGCAACCAGTTTTGTAAATCTTCATGCAGAAATCATATCCACAAGAAAAAGCATCTTCTATTAGAAGAAGTACATGTCACTGGTAGTGGTTGGTATAAAGAGAGGCACTGTAAGAGTCTTCAGAACCATGTTAAGGTCCTACCCCAATGCCATGTCATACACTGGGGGTGAATCAGCATGATCCTTCTAAGGAATTTGCAGGGCGTCTCAAGCTGGGCAACCATTTTACCATCAAGGAGTGCATGCAAAGTGGAAACTGCATCCAGATGCACCTTTACTGAGGAGTACCTGAGGCCAAAAGGGATAACAGGTAATCTATAACATGACTGACTGGACCAGTAAAAGAGTCCAGCTGATGTGGGGGTACACCAGACCATGAAACATGTCCCTTTCTGGGAATGAGTGTAATGAGTAGATGGCTTATGAGCTGCCCACATAAATAATGCTACCTCAAGGGAAACCCAAAGCAGAACAGTTCTACATCCTTAGGAGCCAGGCATGGAGGTGCAGGGATTGGAGATACTGGTGCACCAGCGAGCCCTGCTCCTGTGACAGGAACCCTGTTCATAGAGGGGGTAGGACAGGAGGCTCCACTGCAATTACTATAGCAGAGCAAACCAGATTTGTCATGGCCTGAATGGGGCCACAAGAATCTGGGTAGCTGTTCCACTCTTTAGTGGACCAGAGAGAACAGAGGAAGTGCATGCAGGAATCTCATCTTCCAGTAGAGGGACAATACATCTTGCTAAAATAAACTCCAGGTCCTGGAGCAACTGAGTGGGAATGTAGCAGTTTTGCTTTGAGGTGGATGCAAAAAGGTTGATATTTGAGTGGCCACATTTTTCAAAGAGGTCATCCACAATGGAATCCAGGAGTTCACACTTACGGCAGTGCACCTAGGAGCTTCTGAGGTGATATGCCAGAGTGTTGAGGGTACAGTGAAAAAACATGACCATAAGGAACATAACGTGTTCCACAGCCCAGTGTTAAATGCCAGTCCAATTGTTTCACTGCAATGGGGAATAATAATGAACACAATCCTATCTGTTGATTTAGTACATCACTGATAGGTTGTCGTTCTGAATCAACAGAGATTATCCATGGAGAAGGACAACAAGGGCTTGTAGTCAAGGCAGAACAGCCCTCATCTCCAAAGTGTTGCTCTGGAGAGGGCTTCAGTGAGGACCAAAGGTCTTATATCCAGAAGTGCCCAAGAAAGGCACCCCAACCTGAGCCTGAGAAATCTGTCAACATGATCGACAGGGGAGAAGGATAGAGAAAAGGGGACCCATCTCAAAGTTGGAATGGTCTAGCTACCAGAGAAGGGCACAACAAAGTGGAGGCATCACCTGTATGAGACACTCCAACTCATCCAGATGCTGGGCCCACTGGACAGTGACAAACCATTAAGGAATCCTCATGTACAGACATGCCAGTGGTACCATGAGGTTGTGGCTACCATCAGTCCTATCAGCCAGAGCAGGTTCCTGGTAAAAATGTGATGACTGGGGGGACCACGTGATGTAGAGTACCGGGTAGAAGCTCCTCTGTATAGCTCCAGCCTCCCAACTTGATAAAAGTGCTTTTTAGAGCGTTTAACAAGCCTAAAACCATATATTTTTAAGGTATACTGCCTTCCTAGCATCGAGTGTTCCTGCTGGGGGAATCCGAGAGAGAATGGAGGTTTATATGAAATGGGCGCTGCAAAAACATACCCCGCAAGTTACTCTAGAAAAGGCCCCGAAGAAATCGCAGGTCTTGAGTGGAACTGATAAGCCAGAGGTCGCAAATCAGGGCGCGGAGCAGGAGCCGCTCACGTTCAGCAGATTCTTAGAGGAATTAAAGCCCTTTCGGGAAGAAATAATAGAAATGGCATCAGAGATGAAATCTCTATCTAGAAAGCTTGAAGAGATCTCAGTCTTAACTATGGATAATATCGTCAGGATCTCCTCTTTGGAGAAACAAGCAGAGAGGTTCAAGCCTGGGATGGCTGCCATACAGTAGAAACTTGCACATTTTGAAGCTAAGCTGGAATACCTTGAAGGTCGTAGTCGTAGAAATAATATCGTGATCCTGGGGCTGCCAGACAGAGAAGACGGTCAGAACACCATAGCATTTGTCCAGAAGTTGGTGGAGAAGATCACTGGCCCCTCACCCTTTGGGGCTAAATACATAATCGAGAGATCCCATAGATCTCTGAGGCTGAAGCCCCCCCCCCGGAGCCATGCCTCATCCTATAATATGCCGATTTTTGAATTACTTGGAGAGGCAGCATTTGTTGTCCAAAGTTAGAGAAATCCAGGAAGTGAGATGGAAACAAGTCAAACTCAGGCTGGCGCAAGACTTGCTGGGCTCTGTTCATCTGAAACGCAAAGCATTTCATCCAGTCATCTCTAAAATTATTGCAGCTGGTCTGAAGCTTTGTATGATGTACCCAGCCAGGCTACAGGTGCAAGTAGCCGGTACCTGGGTTTCTTACGAGGATCACGAGGCTGCGATTTCTGGTCTAAAGCTGTCCCTACTTGATCTTTACAGGGATACTTGAGAGGCCTCTTGCCAGATCAAGGGAAGAGTTCTGGGTTGAAGATATCTGGCTGCCACTTGGAGGATTCTTCGGGGATGAATATACATAGTTGCTGAATTTCCATCCAAGCCTGTTTAGTGGGCTTAAGGGACACAATTTCTTTAAATATTTTCTGGACTTTATATGGTTGCTTACGATTTAGCTTTATCTGGGACTCTGATCTCTTTTAAAATGACTGTTTAAGTTTATGTTTTCAGGCATTGGGGGAGAGTAATTTTGTAATGTTTTGGTTAGTACCTCCCTTGCAAGCATGCGAGGGGGATTTGGTCCAGTTAAGGCCTTTGGTGCGTAACCCGTTGGGTTTTAATGCCCATCTTTCGGTGGGTTGCCTGGAGAGGCTCTCAGGGCATTCTCTCTACAGCACCTTACCATGCGCTTTTGTTCCTGTACCATCAGAGGGAGCTCGAACCTCTTTGTAATAGGGCCCAATGATTTCAATGGCCCATGATGGGCTGTCTGCCCTGGTATAAGAATGCTATTATGAAATGGGGCGTGGCTGAATCTGCTTGGTGGGGTCAAGTGTTTCCTGTTTGGGTGAGTCCCATGAGATAACTGGATATATTGCCTGTGGTCTGGTTTTAATAGCACTTATCGAGGTGCATTCCTTTCAGCAGGCAAGGCTTGAGGGTTGGTAACTCTCACTAGTCTTAGCGCCCTAGTTCTATTATACAGTGTTACTCCCACGGGTCATCTGGAGTGAATCACATGTGGACCTCATATATAGTTACTGTTACTTAGGTCATTTACCTCCTGTTGTTTTCATGTAGGAGGGCTCAAAGATTTATCTTCTCTTTTCTTTTTTCTCAGGGTTTAGGGGGGTAATGTTGGAGGGCTGGGGAGAAGGAAGCAGTAGCTGTTGAACATTGTTGGTGACAGTTGGGGTGGGCGGGTGGGGCAGAAGGCAATAGTTTGGGTTTATTAATGCTAGTTTGTGATTGGGCATTACTTGAGGGGGTGTAAGGGTTAGTTTGGGCAGGATTGGGGGGTTTGGGGGTGGGAGGATGGCACAGCAGTTCTAGTGGAACAGGGGTATGGGGATCATAATAGTAGTAGCTGTCAAAGGTTAACCTCGGGATTGTTTTGTCAACAAAGATGGCTAGTAGTATTAACCTAGCTACGTGGAATGTGAAGGGGGTTAGGAGAAAACCTAAGCAATATCAGGTGCTTAAACACCTGAGCTTGCTCCGTGCACAGATTACGTTTTTACAAGAATCTCACCTGCTAGATGCTGAGGCACTACAACTCAGGAGACAACAGGTGGGGCAGGTCTTTAATGCCTCAGGCTCAACCAGTAGTTGTGGTGTCATGATGCTGATTAATAAAGATGTCCCATTTATTCCCACTCAGGTTTTTAGGGATTTAGAGGGAAGGTATGTTCTAGTTCAGGGTACCCTTTGGGCCATGCCACTCTTGCTTGGCAGCATTTATGGACCAAATGCGGATGATCCCACCCTTTTCGCGAAATTGACTTCCACTATTCTCCCCTTACTACCTATTCCCATTATCATGGGGGAGACTTTAATCTGGTTTTGGACCCTAATATAGACAGGTCTGGGAACGTTTTGAAGGGACTGTCCCTGGGACAAAAAGCTTTCAAGGAATTACTGGATCAATGCGGACTGTGTGACATATGGCGAGTTTTGCATCCCAATTCCAGAGAATTTACTTTTAGTTCGCTGGTACACGGCTCTCAGTCTCGCATTGATTACCTTCTTGTCTCTCATGAGCTCTTGCTGGGTGTGTCATCCACCTCAATTCAACCAGGCCCTGTATCTGATCATTCTCTGGTGTTATGTAATCTGGCTTTCTCTAATATTCCCAAGAAAGAGACCCAATGGAAACTAAATGAGCGGCTATTGAAGGAGGAGAAATACTGTAGTCTAGTGAAAGATCAGATTGATTTTTTTTTCTCTACCAACCCTTTAGAAAGTGCTATGCCAGACATTATATGGGGAGCTTTTAAGGCTTATATTAGGGGTATTCTCATTAGTTTAGCTACAAAGAGGAAGAGGGCTCAGGAAGCAGAGTTATTATTATTATTGTCTCAAATTCAAGAACTAGAATCTAGACAGCCAAACAATATTTCCAAGGAGGAGAGGCAGAAATTATTAGTAGTTAAAGATAGATATTTAGAATTATTAAGGGAGAAAGCGGAGTTGGCTATCATTCGTACCAAAGCAAGTTTCACGGATCAAGGAGAAAAAGCGGGGCACCTGTTGGCCTTACGTTTAACACAGCAGGAGACTGCAAGGTTTATACCTCCTATTAGGGCACAAGCAGATGATTCCTTGAGAGTATCCCCTTTAGAGATTGTGCAGGAATTTGCTACTTATTACGAGCAGCTATATAGGGACATGGATAGCCCTCCTCCCATAGAGGATTTGGAAGAGTACCTTAGGGATTCTAACCTACCTTCCTTGGCAAATTCCCCCCAAAAAATGTTATCCTCTCCTCTATCGCAGGATGAAATTTCGGCTGTTATAATGGCCCTGCCCTCGGATAAAGCTCCAGGACAGGATAGGTTTTCTGCTTTATTTTATAAAGTTTTCAGGGAGCAATTATTGCCTGTACTCCACCAGCTCTACCTTCACATTCTCTCCGGGGCTGCAGTAGACACTCACTTGTTTGAAGCCTTAATAGTCCTATTACCCAAACCAGACAAAGACCCTGAATTGGTTCAGAGTTACAGGTCAATATCCCTATTGAATCAGGATGCCAAAATTCTTTCAAAGATATTAGCGGATAGGCTAACCCTGGTTCTCCCAGATCTGACTGGTATATCTCAGGTTGGGTTTATGAGGGGACGTTCATCCTCAGACCATTTACGTACCCTCTTGCATGTCTTCTCGGAGTCCAGGGACGCCACCTTTTCTGCGGGTTTGGTCTCCCTGGACACCGAGAAGGCATTTGGCGGGGTAAACTGGAATTACTTATTCCAAGTTCTCAGAGCTTTGGGGTTTTCTGCCATTTTTATAGCCTGGATAAGGACGCTATATCGGTCTCCCTCTGCAAGGATTTCAGGTAATAGGGCTTTTTCAAAATATTTCTTGCTACATTCAGGTACGAGACAGGGTTGTCCCCTTCCCCCCTATTATGTAATCTTTATTTAGAACCCCTTATTCAAAATATCTTAATAACATGGGAATACAAGGTATTCCAGTCCGGAATAATATAGTGAAGATAACAGCATATGCAGATGATCTCCTCCTTCATTTGGCCCACCCAGTAACTTCTATCCCAAATATGCTAAGTGAGATAGTCAAATTTAGCCGTTTTTCAAATTATAAGTTGAATGCAAACAAGACGTCCTTTTTTCCCCTTAATCACAAGGTTTTTAAGACAGACATTATCCCCTTGGGATTGTGTTGGTCTCCCCGTGTTATCAAATACTTGGGTATTAAGTTAACATGTAACACTTCCCTATGGTTTAAAGAAAACTTAGATCCTCTTTCTCAGATGATTGTGCAGGACCTACAGAGATGGGATAAGCTTCCGATTTCACTATGGGGCCGCATTAATATAATAAAGATGAATGTGTTTCCCTGTATTTTTTATCCCGTCACATCTCAACTCATTTGTTCCTGTATCCTGGTTTCAAAAAATGCATAAGCTTTTCACTAATTTTATATGGTCTAATAAACACTCCAGACTGGCTTATCACAAATTAGCTGCTGCCAAAAATGAAGGGGGGTTACGGAATCCTCATTTGGCAATTTATTACTGGGCTAGTCATCTCTCTAAGTACCTGAAATGGGTAAGACCGGGTCTGGAAAATCTGAGACCAGCTTGGCTTAATATTGAATTAGACTATATTCAGGCTATGAACATGGATCCCTCAACCATGCTCTTTGTAAAAGTCTCCCTTATACAGAATGTCAGTAAATGCCTCACTCTCATGACCTCATTGAAGGTTCACTCACAGCTGTGTTCATTTCTAAGATATAATCCGAGTACAGACCTGTCTCAGTCCATCTGGAATTCTCCAGCTTTCACCATAAATAAGCAGGTAATTTCTCGTACATGGTTACCTCAGTTAGGTGAAGGGATAGCCTCCTCTTTATTGGATGGCTCGGGGGCTTGGCTCTCGGTAACCGAGATTCTCAGAAGGTACAACATTCCTGACTCTCAGTCATTTAGGGTTTGTCAATTGAAGCATTTGTTAATCACGGTGTTTGGTAAAATCCCTCCCCGCTCATCAGTTTTTGCATTGGTACCTGAACTTTCTTCCCTTTTCGAATCCCCAGGGGTTATCTCTAAGATACAACAGGTATTGCATCTATGGCGGTTTGGGAGTGGCAACGGTCCCACTAGTTTTTGGAATACATTTTCCCCGCAGTCCACTTTCAATTGGTCGGCTCTCTGGATGTTTTGTCACAAATACATGTCCCAAGATAGATTACGTCTCATGCAATTCCATATTTTGCACAATATGTATTACACGCCAGTTAAACTGGCTAAATGGGGCCTCCTCAATATTGACAGGTGCACTAGATGTTCCCAGGAAGCTGGGACGGTTTTTCGCATATTCTGATCATGCCCTAATATAGCTTCGTTATGGGATTTAATTAAAACCGGCCTGAACCCCATATTGGGATTACAGGACTGTTTTACTCTGGATATTTGCCTTTTGGGAGATTTGTCTTCCATTAAGAATAAGATTCGGAGATTTCACATTTCCATGATTGCACTCTGGGTCAAAAAAATTATTCTCAGGCATAGGAAAGACAGGAATTGTCCAACATATCAGTAATGGATACATGAAATCCTTGCTAATCTCCACACAGAGAAGGCCATAGCAAGCCTTCAGAATAGGTTACATAAGTATAAGTCTATATGGGATCCCCTTCACACTTTAATTATTACCGCTAGGATTTAAAGTGTAATTGGTGCACATGCCATCACATTAAGTATGAGATCATCATGGTTAACTAGCTACTACAGTATTTGAGGGAACTGTTGTGCCAGGGGTGGGGGTTGGGGGCAGTGTTGGATTGTACTACTAACTGGCTGTTCATATTTGTTTCACTGCTTCCTGTATTGTGGAAATTTTGTGAATAAAGTGTGAATTGAAAAAAAAATGTGATGACTGGATAACACCAAATTAACTTGGGCTATTAATGTCATGGCACAGCCTACTGGCAAAAATGCCCAGCTGACTCCCTTGTCCAGAATAGCACTTATGTATTGCAGGCATTGGCATGGTGTCAGAGTTGCTTTTGGTTTGTTCACCAGGATACTCTACTGCTTAAAGAGCTAGTGGGTCTGGAACAAGGTGTAAGTGAGCAATGCCTGTAATGGAGCTTTTAATAGCCAGTCATATAGTCCTTCCCTTGGATCACCATGGCCACCACTGAAAATACTTGGTAAAGACACTTGACTCTGAAGAAAAGCCAAAAGACAAGACACAAAATTGGTAGTGAGAGCATTGCAGCATAAAGAAAAGGTATTTTCTGTGATTCTTGAGCACTTTGATATGAAGGTAAGCATCATTCATGTCCAGTGTGCATAGTCTATCCCATTGTAGCAGCAGGAGGATCAGCAACTGCAGCAAAACCATCTATAACCACTTGTATTCTATGTACAGATTCAGGCCCTGAACTTTAGGATGGGACATACATCCCCTTTCCACTTTTGATCCAGAAAGTATTGGAAATTGTATCTTCCTGGACCAGGACAGCAAAGTGTCCTGGAGGGTAATGATTTGGAGGAGGACTATGCATTGGAGGAACAAATAGCAGTTCAAGGGCATAACCTCACTGAACTACCTCCAGTGCCCAAGCATCCGTGGTAATCTCCCTCCACTTTTGAAAGAATAGGGAGATGTGGCCTCCCACCAAGATCACTTGTTTTTCTGAAAGGACCAGGATAGGTGGAAGGGAGTTAGAAGGTTCCATGGGTGGCAGACATGCCACCAATACCTGCACCTTTGGTAACTCTTGCATGGGAACTGGGAGGCAAGAATGTGTGAGATGGCAGGGCCCAGTTGGACAAGTCCTCTGGAACAGCCTCTACCAGGACAGTAGTATGGTCTTTGAAAGGAACCTTGGCCTCTACCTTGAAGCTTAAGATTCAAGGTACTGTACACAGGGAACGGAGAGTAATTTTTGAAGTCTGCAGGTTCTGTAAAGCATTTTCTACATCAGGCCCAAATAATTGATTGCTACTAAAGGGAGCCTTAGGGACTGATTACTGGATGTCTGCTGCAAAGTCAGCAACATGCAGCCAAGAATGACTTCAAAGACAAATACCAGAGGCTACAGCATGAGAAGAAGTATCCAAGGCATCATAAACTGAACTCTGAAAATGCTTTCCAGCCTCTGGATCATTTATGACAGTCTTCAGGACCTCTATTTTAATGAGTTAATCAGGCAGCTTGTTAGCCATAGCTGAGATGGATTTCCAAACAGTACTCTACCTGTGGGAGCTAAGATGACATTGGGTGTGTAGACATGCTAAAGAATTGCTCTGGACCTTTTCTAATAATGCTTTATTTAGCCATGAGAAAAGCTGTGTCAAGTTTAATTTCTCAAAAAACAAAGAATTACCTTGCAACAGAACAACAGAAGAGGAAGAAAGATTCATCTTTTTCTGACTCAGAAACTCCAATCAAGAAAGGCCTGTTGGACCACTACCATCCTGTTTTACCTGGATCCGGAAAAAAACAGATGCTGGATGGTGTTGGGAGTCCATTCGTTGTTTCAGCAGACTGCGAGTTTTGACTCAGATAAACAGAAGGAATCTGTTTTCTCTGATGCTGAATTACTGGATCTTGTGGATGAGAAGGAGTTTTCTTCTTCCATAGATATGTACCCAGCTATTCTTTCTTGTCAACAACAACAGCTGCAAAAGAGGTCAGTTGTAGAACTACCTCAAATACAACTTGGAATGCAGGGGGAAAAATGCAGGAGACTTTCAAGGAGCATAGTAAGGTGGGGGGGTTTCAGACAAAAATGTTTCTAAACAATCTGTCTTATGCCTTGTCAAGAGGTTGTCTCCCCCCGTGTTGTCACCATCGACAGTGTTACCTGCTAAAGCTGAATTTAAATCCCTCAAGGAAGCATCTGCTTTGATTTCTAGTCTCTTTACTTTATGACTTTGTTCAATAAAAAACTCAACCTACTGATTAACAGGTCAGACATGTTAGAAAGCAAAATGAAAAACATTAAATCTGAAATGGAGAAAGTCTCTGAAACACAAAAATCAATTCAAAATCAAGTTGTGGTAATACAGCAAAAATCACGTACAAATAAAGCACTTGTGATCACAAACTTGAAAGCAATTATTGCACTTCAGAGGATGAATGAGGAGATGAAGAATATAATTCAGTACAAGAACTTGAGATTGATAGGAGTTCCCAACTCCTATGATAAAGGGTATGAATCCCTAAGAGACGTGCTAAAAGAATTGTTTGTTTCAGTGCTTAAACCTCCAGACAATAATTTACTATTTGTGACTAGAGCATTTTGGGTGCCCAATAGAAAGTCCTATACCACTACACAAAAGAAATCAAGATGTGAGTTTCAGTTTACTTTCACCAAATTCTGTGGCTGTTCCAGGTCAAGCTCAGAACTCTGCTAATATTTTCTGTGATACAGTGGGTCCCAAGAGCATTATTATTTTTTCATTAGATTTCAATACAGATTGTGATTTGGTATTGAACACTGCCAGAAAATTAGGAGCCTTACATTTCAAATAAATTACTTGCCATATCTTCCCTGACATTGCCCCAGAAACACTGCAATGCTGTAAACAATTCCTCAAATATAAAGATCTTACTGAGATTGGAGCAGTCTATAAAATTCTTTATCCTGCTAAATGTTCTTTAGCATGTGTAGAAGATAGGTGACTTTTCTTTGAACTTGAGCAGCTTAAGGCATACATCACAATGAAAAAAATACAAAACAATGAAAAGAGTCAACAAAATGAACTTGATTTAGCAGATGAGATGCCTTCCCTGGAGGATGAGAGTAATTGAAGTGCTATTTTGCTTGATGAGGTTGTTAGAGACATATAAGATCATTGAGATTAAGATATGGATTGTTGAACAAGTATGATTCAATATGTGAGTTTCAGTTTCAGAGGAATTTATTGTTTTAAAAGGTAAAAACACTGTAAGCTTGTGACTCTTACCCGATATGATTTATGTTCTTTACTACATATATGTAATAATTTAATTCCTCCCCACAGCCATCGGTTCTTTATTAGTGGACTTTACCTTAATTATTATAATATCTTTCATCTGTGTGTTTACTAATACTGGAACCATTGTACTTTAGTTTAATTCTGATGATGAGATATGATATGCATGTACATAGTACATACTATGCTCTTGTAAGATGTAGACATTAAATAATGATAATAAAAAAATGTAAAATACAAAATGTAAATTAAAAAAAAAAGCTGAGATGGATTTCCATAGGCTATTCTCATATCTGAACATATAAGCCTGATAGTTGGCCATATGGAAGCCAAGGGACACTGAAGCATAAGTCCTCTTGCACATCACATCCAATTTCCTTGATTCTTTGTCAAGGTCAAGAAAGCTCATGTGACAAGAATCTTCAGGCCTGTCATGGGCAGCCATGATGATCCATGAATCTGTCTCAGTTAGTGAGGGATGACTTTTAGAAGAGGATGTTGGATATTGTTTATCCACCTTCCAAGGCACAGCAAAATGCTAGGTTGGTTCCAAGCAGTAATTGTTCCATCCTCTGAAGCAGAATGGATATGAGGAATAATCACAGTGAGCCAAGAGGAGACCTCTAGAGACTCTTAGAACTGTTTCTTAGAAGAGTCCTCTTCTTCAGCAGTAAAGCCCCGTTTATCTTATAGCAACCTGAGGAAAGTCTGAAAGGAGGCATCCTCAGGAGAGTGAGGATTGTATTTTAAACTGCCCTCAATACTAGAAGAGAGGGTGGAAATTGAACCCACTTCATCAGGTGGGGCAGATCATCCTTTTTCTCATAATAACCTTCTTCCAAAATGTTAGGATTTTACTTTAAAAACTCCTCATTTTCAGTCAGCAGGAAAAGAGGACAGGGTTCTTGATAGGGCATCATCCTCAATGGCAAAGGTGTCAATAGAGGAGGCTGTGGGTTGACTGAGTTGACAAAGCAGGCCCAAAGGTTGGCATCGATGATGATGATGATGGGCCAACAGTCAATGGTAATAGTGTAAGTAGCTATGGTGGAGCCTATGGCAACAGCTGTGAAAAGAGAGCTGACATGGTCTGTAAAAGCAACAGAATGTTGACAGCTACTGTAGTGGATGTTAACAGTGAAACCATTGACAGGACAATGCCTAATGATGCAATAGGATTAGAGTCACCTGAAGAGGGATCTTAGTCTGTGCTATACTCCAGCCTTGCTGTCTCAGAGACACTTGGGGGGAAGCAGAACCAGAGGCTTTAGAGACCTGGACTCTGTCTTAGGACTTTGTTGGACAAACCATGAATGGGCAGAACAAGTCTCCGATTGTAAGTCTTTGTTTTGCCCTGAGTGAAGGTGCTGCTCTGTCAACTTGGAGGAACTGTCCTATTATTTTTCTTTAGGATGGAGTCCTTGGGGAATGCAGGGATGTCAGTGACCTGGGGCCAATAGAAGGAATAGAAGAGGCCAGAGTCATTTCCTGCAATGCATGCTGATTCTCTATTTATTTATTTAGGCTTGGGTAACTGGGTAAGTGCACTGATCCAGGGGACAATTTTCAGGCATGGCCCGGGCCACAGGTGGCACAACACATAGGTACAATCACAAAAAGTAAAATTATACAAGCAGGAGTGTAACAGGGTAGAATAGGACCCTGTCTCAGTTGTTATGGAGAAAGTGTTTAAATGCAAGGATCTTTCTTTTTATGTCTCTTTGTCTGGTTGCACAACCAAATTTTCCTGTGAGACTTCAGACTTGATCAACCTGACAGGCTCGCAGTTCTTTGCCTCTCACTGTCTCTCAGTTTTCTCCTGCTGTCTATTTTTCTCCGTTGCATATCTAGATCTTCTGATATAAAAATATGTGCAAATCATTGTGTGGAAATGTTACTGATATTGGGATCCCTTATGTTTGCAAAATATATAGTATTACTGTTGAAATGTATATAATTATAATTTGAGATGACTGTAAAAACCTGTTGGAAGCTAGAGGTTACCAGAGTTCAATATTTAAGCCTTTTGCAAAAGCTGTGCAAAAGGGGGCCTCAACTCCAGAAGCACACTGTGTTCTAGCAGCTCCTGCCTGATATTTACAAAAACAGGATGCTTGTTAAGGATGGGGATTGAAAGGACTTATAAGAGCTAAGCTGCAACTGCAAGAAAGATTAGAAGAAAAAGGGACACAAAGACTGAAGGAAAAGTACTATGTTTTCTCCATTGTACATAGTTATACTGAACAAGTTTTTTTTTATATTCCTGCTACTGTAAATAAATATTTTTGGTGAATTCTACAACTGCTTCTGGTTTTCCTATGCTTCCTGACCTGTGCCTTGATGACAGATGGTGTCAGAGTGGGATTTAAGCGGTGTATACTCTAAGACAGGAGTTTTGTGCATGGGTACTGGACCTAGTACCAGGGAAGCACAGAGGAAGGTATGGATTCTGCAGCAGCAAGTCCAGGAGTGGCTACCAGGAGAATGGCAGCCAAACTAGCAGAGACAGAAGTCCAGTCTGAGATTGTACAGCAAGCACAGGTTATGGAAAAAGAACAGGTAGTGACAGAACCTAAAAGCCTGGTGGACTTTTTCAAATGGTGGGCTTTACTGCTAAAGGAGATGGAGAAGCAGAGAGCAAAATAGATGCAGTGACAGTAGCAGCAGATGAGAGAACAGATGCAGTGATGAGATCAGCAATGGCTGGATGCCTTGCAAGCTTTCAAAGGCAGAGGATCCGGCACAGATCCAGATGAGTAACAAAATGCAAGCAACTTAAAAGCCATTAAACTTACAAGGTTATGTCCCTCAGATGATATTGAGGCATACCTGACAACTTTTGAGAGAGTTGTCATAGCCTGCCAATGGTCAAAACAGAAACAGACAGTTAAACTGGTACCCTACCTGACAGGGAACGCCCAACTTGCCTACAGCAATATAGACACTGCACAGTCAGAAAACTATGATGTGGTGAAAAGCGAAATCCTGAAAAGGTATGACATCTCCGGAGAGACATACAGGCAGAGATTTCGATCACTGAGGTACAACTCATTCAACAATCCTCGAGAAGCCTTCACCCGACTCAGAGAACTCTTGATAAAATGGATCCAACCAGAGAGCAAAACAGTCCCACAGATCATCGACACATTTGCCATGGAGCATTTCATCAACATCTTGCCTACAGATGTGCAGCTGTGGGTAAAGGAACACAGACCTGAGAGTGTGGAAAAGGCTGTTTCTTTGGCTGAGGACTACCAAATGGCCAGGCAGACACCACAACAGTGAGGTAACAGCCAAGCACCGGTAAGACACTCTTTTTTCCATTTAAACTCCAAGCCTGATAAGAACTCTGGTGGGGGTAACAAATCTGTGCCCAAAGGCGTTATCTGCTATAATTGTAATAAGCCAGGCCATTCTGCAAGAAACTGCCATATGAAGGAGAGTGACACTGGAGAAGATTTATCCTTGGCAAATTGGGGCAAGTACTTAACAGATGTGAAGGTGGGGGTTAAGACTGTGAAGGGACTCATTGATTTGGGAAGCAGACAGACCCTTGTGCATGTTAAAGTGCTGGGAAAATACTGTGCAAAGGGATCAGGTACTGGTGTCATCTGCATCCATGGGGACACTCAATACTATGCCACCACCCAAGTGACCCTGACCTTTAAGGATGTGTCACACCAAATGAAAGTGGGGGCAGTACCAACGTTACCTGTACCTGTGATTATTGGAAATGACTTTCCTGGATTTACTGAGTTGATCAAAGATGGAGTAAATCCTGATGCTTCAGAAGCAGTGGTGACAAGAGCTCAGGCAAAGAAAATTTCAGACAGTGGGGACAATTTTCCTTTCAAAGATTTTGATTCGGACTTGTTTGAGCACAGCTCCAAGATCTGCAAATCTAAGAAAAAAAGACGAAGCCTGAAGAAACTATGGCAACAAATGACTGAAGGACATAAAGGGTTAACATATGACAATGCAGAAACTAAATTGTTAACTGATTGTGATTTTCTTTCAGAACAAGCTAACGATGTTTCTCTTCATTAGAAGAAAAAGGACCACAAAGACTCAAGGAAAACTACTGTTTCCTCCTTTGTACATACTGGTAGTTATACTGAACAAGTTTGTATTTTTTATGTTCCTGCTACTGTAAATAAATATTTTTCATGAATTCTACAACTGCTCCTGGTTTTCCTCTGCTTCCTGACTTGTGCCTCAATGATAAGGAGTAATAAAGGTAGTATACAAAAATTATACAGCAAGAATAATAAAGATAATATACAAATATTAGAGCAATGTACAAACTTGCATAGGAATTGTTACACGAGGTCCCTGCACCCTAATTGGTACCCTCAGAGGTACACCGTAGACAGCTAGTGCTTAAGCATATGTTATACTAACATATAGGGCTAAAGGCATCTACCGTACAAGAGTAGATGTTAGGATATGTATGCATATTGTTGTAATACACTTTGCTTGCTAATACATATATTCTCCTATGCATTTTCTGTGTATTTCTTACTTGTAAGATGCCAAGGCACCTGTGTGCTTGGAATAATTATGATATGTAAGTAGGCATTGCCACATTTTGGTGATTTGTACCACTGCATTGAGTTATGTAAGACTCTGTATAAGAACTCTTTTGTTTCACAAACTGATGACTACTACAACATTGTATAATGTTATCTTGGACCATGGAGCCTCCTCTAATTTAGCCAATAGGGCTCATCTTTGAAACTAGAAATGTTTCTATCTTACAGTAACCATAGTAATTATCATAGGTATATAATGTGATACACTAGTCTTGTACCTTGGAGATCCCAAGAGACACAAAGAAACCTCGAGGTATAGGGAACGCTTAGCACTGGCTCCTGGTTCATATTGGCAAGAACTGCTATGGGCAACTGTGGTTTTAAAACTAGTTTGTAGTCACTTACAAAGTCTGGCTGTCGTCCTTTCAGGTGTGGATGATGCTGACTCGACTCACTCCATTACAGCTTTGAATTGTAAGCCTACAACTCTTACAGTAGGCTGGCTGTGTATAAAGTGCTCCTGCTGTGGATCGATACATAGCAGGGCACATTTTTCACAGTCTGATTTTTTGTTCCCTCCCACACAATGGCCACCATATCAATTATATGTGCAGAACTGAGACTCGATGTCTCAAACTTTCTTACCTCCCATGGAGGATGGGCTGACTTCGCTCGGGATGCAAGTCAATCTGAAAACCCTATACTGGGGATTTCAACCCAGTACACAGAGATGAGACAATCAACCAATAAGTGTCAGGCTAAAGGGCTGATGGTCATGGCTCTCTATGCTGCTCTGGAAACCTCCAAAGTGAGGTTTCGAACCCTTGCTCTGCAAATTTCATCTTTTAAGCAACAGATGGGTTTGCAGGAAATGGAATGTGTTAGACTGCAGCAGAACTTGGAGTCTGAACTCCAAACTCTGCGGAATGAAAAGGATTCACTTTTGCATCATTCAGCTCACGCTGCAGAGCAGGAACTTTGTATGTTGAAGCAGGAGTGTGAAAGTTTGAGACAGGATAAGGGACAGGCATTGCATATTTATTTATTTGTTTAGATTTTGATAACCGGGTAAGCCCACTGAGAATAGAGGTCCCTTTTTCAGGAGTGACCCGGAATTAGTTACAGAAAGAGACATGAAGAAACAGTTATTTTTTTTTTTTTTACAGTAGTTACATATGTTGCACAAATAGACATTAGCCACAGTAGACAGGGGAAAAGTAAGGATTCACAATACAGGTTCAAGCATTATTTACAATAGTTACATTAGATACACAAATGTAGAATTAGAAACCAGTACACAGGTTACATCAAGGTTTAGGAGATACATCCAGTAATGAAAGGAGGTTCATGGCGGTGCAGTGGAAAACAGGCCTGGGCTAGGGAGCTATATGAATGATTTGCTAAGTGCTGCAAGTGCTCAGTAGAGTGAGGAGATGGGAGAGCTACAGGACGAGATGAACCAGGTACATAATGACTTAGAAGTGGGTACTAGGGTCAATCGTGAACTGACCACCGTGTATAGAGTGTTTCAGAAGCAAATGCAAGATGAGGTTGATATGGATGTTGCAACTGTGAGTCATACTGAATGTAAAACCAAGATGGTGAAACTGCACCATTATCGGGAGGTTCTGGCTGGACATGTTAAGGCGATGGGAGGCGTAGCCCCTACCTTCTACACGTCATCTGAAGGGGAGGTATCAGATGATGACACCTCTCAGTACAACGCCCAGTCACACCCCTACTATGGCCCAGAAACCCCATCCAGCCATCCACAAAATGGCGGGTCCCCAGTTCACCCTCACCATGTCATACGTCATCGATGTCATGACGCCCATCATGGGAGATGCCAACATGATGGCCCCCATGAAATGAAGGGACCACCAATAGCTGTTATTAATGTGGAAGATAGGCAAGAGATAGAAACGATGATTGAAACTACAATAGGCAATGTACCTCTTCCTGAGAGAAGTAATCAGGCTATTAAAACCCAGATTAGGCAGCTTCTGCAGGAGTCTGGCACTCAGGATGGTATTGTTCATACTGTGGCAGAGGCTGCAGCTCGGGCTGCACTAGACGGCACCCGAGACAATCTACCTCTGCCTGATCAACCCAGTAATCCCCTACAAATGGCCTACTCTGTTCAGCAAATAGCTGACAGTATCGGTTGGATGAACCCATCTGACAACCTCAGCTGTCACTTAGAAAAGGTGCGTTCTAAATGAGAGATGCTTAGCCTCGCTGCAGAATACCAGGTCCAAATACTACACCAGACCATCGATCCTAGTTTGTGGGCCAAACTTCCCGATGCAATCCACCAGGATGGGAATGCCACCTTTGATGAGGTTGCAGCTGAGCTCATTTCTGCTCACAGCCCAGGTGTAGTAGGAGTGATGCTTGCATACCCTGTAAAACAGAATGCAAAGGAAAGTCCAGCAACTTACCATCAGAGACTTTGGATGGCCTACCGAGCAGGAAAGCTCCTAGCACAAGAAGCTACAGATGTAGATCTTATTGAGTATAAGACCCTGTTCCTTAGGAACATGATTCGTGCAGTATGAGAAAAGGTAGAGCCAACCACCTACCCCAACAGATAGGTTTGCTGACATCCTTCGGAAAACCGAGAGAAAGTTTACCAACTCTATATCTGTGATCTGGGCTCCGGTTCCAAGAAGGTAGCCACCGTGGAGCCTGCTTCAGAGGCCACGACACACTACACTGTGGAAGAATAGGCTCAACACCAAAAGGCCCCTCCAACTGATAATCAACACCCCCAACAGACCTAACACCAACAACAATTACAACAACAACAATGGAGTGGGAACTGGAATTGGCATAAGAATAAAAAGCATAAGGGTAAAAGTAAACCCCAAAAACAAAGAACAGGCCCTTCATATAGGGAGATAGCCAAAGAGAATCAGAAATTTCAAGAGCTCCTGGGACAAGTGTGCTCTGTAGTGGACGCTGTTCCTGCACAGGCCTTTGCGGCAGTACAACCGGTGACCCAGACCCCAACAGGTCATGGGGATACTGGAAGTGCAGGCCTTCAGGCCCATACAGGCCTGAACCCAGAAGCTCCTCCCTATATAGCATCGGTGCAGCATGGTGATGTGATTCACAGGAGTCAGGCCCAACCTCTCTATGCTCCCAGCAGTACAGATTGACAATTACAGGCCCCAGTCCAGATTGTAAACAAGCTGGTCTTGGATACAAACGGAAGGCCCTGCACTGAGGCCGAGGTTGGGGCCCACCTACTAGTAGTCTTGTTAGATACAGGTGCAGCTTTATCTGTATTACATGATGAACATCCAGACACATCCCCTTGGTCCACCGGATGGAGGACCAAAATGTCAGGAGTTGATGGTACTAGGCTACCTGTATACCGTTCTCTACCCCTACCGGTAGAGCTAGGCCATCTAAAAGTCTCACACACTTTCCAACTGATGGTAATGCATGATCATCCTAGTATCATAGGAATTGACTTCCTTGCACCACACAGCTGTGTGGTGGATCTAGCCAACATGCTACTGATACAGATTCAGGGTCAATACCATACCATTTTGATCCCCGATTCACATGTTGTGGCAACAATCTGTGCCAATGACAAGGAGTATGACATCATAGATCTGTTCAAAGGTCATGAGCTTTTCCCAAAGCTTCTCCCCATATTGCAATGGCATTTGGAGGTGTTTGCAATTAATAAACATGACTGTGGCAGAATGCACACTGTCATCGAAGTGCCAGGTCCAGCACACGAGAGGCAAAGACAGTATCCTTTTCCAGCTGAGGCCTTTCCCTCTTTTAGAGAAACAATCAAGTCACTCCTCAAGCAAGGAGTAATCAGAACTTGTGTTTCTACTGCTAACTCCTCAGTGTGGCCCATGAAAAACCCACAGGTGCCTGGAGACTTACTATTGATTACAGGAAACTGAATCGGGTCACCCCCAGTTGTTCCCCAACTGTGGCATCAGCACCCAATGTGCTACGACTCTTGACCCCTGACCTGAAATGGTTCAGTGCCCTGAATATTTCCAATGGTTTTTGGTCATTACCATTGGCCCTTAAGAGTCAATATAAGTTTGCCTTCACCTTTGAAGGAAGAAAGTACACGTGGACTTGCTTACCGCAAGGATTCCATAATAGCCCGTCCCTGTTCCATCTGCACATGATGGATGCCCTCGAGAGTTGCTCTACTCCCCAATGTCTCTTGCAATATGTGGACTACCTACAGGAACATCTGGATCTCTTTGATGAACTACTGACTCTCATCCAGAGAGCAGGCCTGAAATGCAATCCAGCAAAAGCACAACTATGTCAGAAAGAAGTACTCTTTCTGGGTCTGAAAATAACTGACCAAGGTCGAAGCCCTACTTGGATGAAGATATAGGGGTTGCAAGACTTGCCATTGCCTACCAGCGTGGCAACTCTTCTAAGGTTTCTAGGTATGGTGAATTATTCGAGAGATTTTATCTGTGATTTTGCTCAGAAAGCTGCTCCTCTGTATGAGCTACTCAAAAAGGACATCCCATGGACTTGGGGCCCTATACACACCCAAGCTGTGATGTCACTGAAGCAGGCCTTGGCCTCCGCCCCAGCTCTGGTCAACCCCAATCCAGCACTACCATTCCATCTGGAATATGCCACCTCTGACATTGCCATGTCAGCTATGTTGGCCCAGAAGGTTCATGGCACCCTGAGACCCATTGCATATGCATCACAGCTCTTGATCCCAGTGGAACAGAAGTATAGCCTTTGTGAAAGGAACCTTCTGGCCAGCTACTGGGCTGTCAAGCACTTCCTGTATATCATTGGGTACTCTCCACTGATCATCAACACCAATCATACCCCAACTACCTTTCTGCTCTCAGACAGAGTGAAAGATGAGTCAGTCTCCAACACCAGACTGACATACTGGTCGCTTCTTCTCCAGGATAGAGACATACAGGTACACCCAACAAAAATTCCATCTATGCTTGCTCATGGACTCCTTTTCCAAGGAGAACCCCATGACTGTACACTGCAGTCACCTGATCTTCCAGATCCAGATCCTTTCCTTCCTGCCACACCACAAATACTTGACAACACTTCTTTGTGTCATATCTTTACTGATAGTTCAGCATCCTACTATCAGGGAGAACAAATCGCAGGGATGGGCATTCTAGTGATTTACCCTTATGGGAACACTGTTAAAATATCTAAGCGCTGCAGTGTAGCATCATCACAGTATGCAGAGATGGCAGCGGTGGCCTGTGCCCTTGAGTTCATCCAGCATGGGACCGAGGATACTATAATTTTTATAGACTCTAACTGGGTTTGTTGTTCTCTTACAGAATTTCTTCCTTTCTGGCAGAAGAACTCCTTCCTCTCCTCTGATGGCAGCCCAGTGAAGTACAAGGAATTGGTAATATGCATACATTCACTGGCACAAAAATTTGCACACAAACTCTATGTGCATAAAGTCAAAGCTCATTCTCTCCATGACCCCTAACATGCCTTCAATGACACAGCAGACACCCTTGCCAAGGAAGGTGCCCGAGGGGGGGATATCTGGATGATGGACCATCCAGAGGCCAATGCAGCCGTACAAATTGCAGCACTCAGGAAGAAACCTGAACCCTTTTCCCCCCGGACCTCTCAGCAGCCCAACATGTTGATACTGAACTCAAAGAAGTGTTCAGATTCCTTGACAACAGTACCAAAGAGAAATTTCCCACACACAACCACTATTGGCGGCATGAAGGTAAGTTACACTTGTCACCAGATGACAAGCTCATCTGGTACCAACCAGATGATTCCACTACCAAGTTGTGGGTGGTCCTCAGACACCTCAGGTCTGAATTCTTGCACCAAGTGCATGACATATCCACTGGTGGACACCAGGGAGTGGAAAACACCCTCCAAAGGCTTACGACCACAGCCTGGTGGCCTGGTGTCACCAAAGATGTTAAACAGTACATAGACAATTGTCTCGTTTGTGCACAAAACAACCCCATCCCTACCAAGCAAAATGCCAAACTCTTACCACAAAGACACTCTGGCGTTTGGCATGCCATACAGATTGATTTTATTGGCCCCCAACCAACACCAGCAGAAATAACAAGTATGCTCTTGTGATAGCTGATCTCTTCTCTAAGTGGGTTGAAGCTTTCCCCACTAAGACATGCACAGCTAAGACCACTGCCAAAATCCTGGTGGAACAGATTTTCTCCAGGTAGGGCCTACCTCTCAAGGTAGACTCTGACAAAGGAACCAGTTTTACAGGTGAGTTGATGAAAGAATCCCTTGAACTCCTTGGAGTTCAACAGAAGTTCCACATACCTTACCACCCCCAATCTTCAGGTCAAGTAGAAAGAGCCAACAGACGGATTAAGCAAATGCTTTCCAAATTCATTGAGGACAATCCCAAAACCTGGGATTCCCTACTGCCGTTACTCCTTATGGCAATTAGGGGTACGCCCTCAGCCACTTCCCAGCTCACACCCTTTGAGGTGATGACTGGAAGACAGATGAGATTACCTGAACACCTGTTGCTTTACCTGCACGCCCCCACTGCAGACCATGTGTCTGTAGACCAATATGTGGAAAAACTAAGAAAAGACCTTGTACACACTCTCTTGTATGCTGCCAACTGCATGGGCAAGGCCCAGCAACAATCCAAAATACAGTCTGACAAACACTCACAAGAAGTGGATTGGCAGGTTGGAGATCAGGTAATGGTACTCCGATTTGCACATCCCACCCATTCCTTCTCCAATAAGTGGAAAGGCCCATACCCTATTGTAAACAAACTCAGTCCAGCAGTCTATCAGGTTAGACTCCTGCATAACAATAAGTTGAATGGCAAATTGTTACATGCAAACCAGCTGAAACTGTATAAAGGAACTTAATTACTTTTTCTCACCCCATTGGGCTGAATAGTACTAACTTAATAATGTTTGATTTTGCTTTTCAGATACACTGACAAGATGACTATCTTGTTCCATTATCTCCTCATCTCAGGAGTTATCCCCTGCATCCAAGGCACTGTACCGAACCTCCTACCACACCTTGATCATCCAGCATCTCCTTCAGAGGGAGCATCCATCAATATACCCGGTAGTCTGATTACTGTCCAGGAAGGTTCCGATACTTACCTCACTGCCTCAGTTGTTGCTCCTGATAAATCTACCCTACAAATTGAGTGGCAAACCACATCGCAAGGACAAATTCTCCCTGTAGCCAAACTCTCCAAAGAAACTTTCCAGGGTTGGCCCAATGCTAAATTATCCCAAAATGGTTCTCTGTCCTTGTTGCAAACTGCATTAAGACATTCTGTTTTGTACAACATTACTGCCTTAATTGATCCTTCGTACTGTAATTCTTTGTCTAAGGATTCTGCTAGGAAATTTTGTGCTGTACACCACATGGCTTCTGCAGCCATGTATCTCTCTGTGTTACCACCCACTGATAAACAGCTTTTGGAATGCCCAAAGCACACCCCTGGTCCCCATAGTAGTCTAACAGCCACTGCCATCCCAGGTTCATTGATTAATAACTTACAGTTTATGCATATATCTGTTTTGTTTAATCTTACTTACTGGAATATGAAAGAATTTGATATGTGTCACAATATTAATACATCAGCATTTTATAGTTCATTATTTCTTGATAGTTTAGCTGCATTTCAGATTCGTACTCAAGACCCTATTGCCGGGGTCCATTCTACTGAACATAGAGGCAACTTCAGGAGAAAACCCCACTCCTGATGATCAAACTCATAAGACACATGAAGTTGACAGTTCTGATGTCACAGGTGCAACAGGTACTGTCACAGGCCTTTTTGGTATGGCTATGTCTATTTGGAATAAAGCAGACATTGCTGCTATCAAATCTCATTCTGCCAAGTTTTCCACTGGCCTGGTTAACAATATACTACCCCCATTATTGCATGGTGTGGATGGCCTTAGTCAGGAAGAAAAATACACAGTATACAACATGCACAACATTGCTAAAGCATTCACTGATTCGAAAGACAAGATTAAAGCACTCATACAACAAAACAACACAGAAGCAGATAAACAATACATTGCTAGAGAAATCCTCTGCTCTGCCTACGGCTCATACATCATCACTACCATCAAAAATCTCTTCTATGATCTAGAATCTGGAAGGATCCCTGATATCATGCATGACAGATGCATTTCCAAATGGTACTGTCCACGATGTAAAACCCCTAGCTGTATTGCTATGTGTATGCAACAAACTCTAACCATTCTTCTCTCCACAGCTAGGAACTTGGGGTTTGTGACCAGACACCCTAACACTGGCCCTTGTTTCACTACTAAGAAATGTTCCATAAGAGATACTACGTTTGTTTCTTTTACTGTTTCTTTACCACGTTTTGATCCCACTACAGCCTTGTTCGACAAGCTTGCACTGGTACATTCCATTGGGCATTTGAATGAAGACATCTACAGAGAACGCCTGGATCTACCGCCTCTACTGGTTTTCCATCCTTTCCTGGATGCCTGGGTGGCTCTGCACATGGACTGCTGTGTGAAGAAGCAATACATTTATTTGTGCCGATGTGATGTATTTGATGTTATTCAACCTGTTTGTGGTTATTCTCCAGATAGCATTGACTGGACTTTTACTATGGATGATGACATCACCAAGAATGGCACAGATTTCTTGGATTCGACTTTGGCTCTGGATAAGCTCTACCAATCATATTGTGAGGAGGTTCATCACCTGTAAACACAGATTTCGAAGACAGCCTACACCTGCCCTGTCCAGTTGCAAAAGTGGAGACTCCCTACTGTTCACTCTCAGTATAATTCTGATGGGGAGTATTGTGTGGTAACTAACTTTAAAAGCTATACTTATAGATCTGTGGCATGCGTTATTGATTACCCCAATTTTTGTTTTGTCCCCCACCAGAGGACTGTGATTGGACATACCGTCATAACCCCCATCCCCTTCATCAATGCAGACATCATTGATGGTAACCCCGATTATCTGCTCACATTGTCTGAATACTTACCATATTTTAATGTACACATTGATCCACTGACACTTAGATTAAAATCACTTTTAGACAGGAAAGACACACACCTCATTCACATCAGCAATAATATGACCAAGGCCAATGAAGCTATCCTCTCATTGATTAATGATGGTGACATGAATGACACATTGACTAACACCTGGTTGGAAATTACTTTTAAAGATTTTGTTATTATACAAGCATTTTTGATCTTTACTTTAATTATTATGCTCTGCTGCCTACGGTGCACGCTGCGTCAACATTGTGAGCAGTTCGAGTTCCTTTACAAAGCTTGTGTGTCAGGTTTGTAAATGGCCACTGCTCCCTGGCCTTTCCCTAGATTGCCTGTGTTGCCCTTGGAGGCAACAAGGGGGGGGAATGTTACATGAGGTCCCTGCACCCTAATTGGTACCCTCAGAGGTACACCGTAGATAGCTAGTGCTTAAGCATATATTATACTAACATATAGGGCTAAGGGCATCTACCTTACAAGAGTAGATGTTAGGATATGTACGCATATTGTTGTAATGCACTTTGCTTGCTAATACATATATTCTCCTATGTATTTTCTGTGTATTTCTTACTTGTAAGATGCCAAGGCACCTGTGTCCTTGGAATAATTATGATATGTAAGTCGGCATTGCCACATTTTGGTGATTTGTACCACTGCATTGAGTTATGTAAGACTCTGTATAAGAACTCTTTTGTTTCACAAACTGATGACTACTACAAAATTGTATAATGTTATCTTGGACTGTAGAACCTCCTCTAATTTAGCCAATAGGGCTCATCTTTGTAACTAGAAATGTTTCTATCTTACAGTAACCATAGTAATTATTATAGGTATATAATGTGATACACTAGTCTTGTACCTCGGAGATCCCAAGAGACACAAAGAAACCTTGAGGTATAGGGAATGCTTAGCACTGGCTCCCGGTTCGTATTGGTAAGAACTGCTTAGGGCAACTGTGATTTTATCCTTTTTGGTAGTAATAAACAAGTTTATTAGTCTTATGCAATATGTGTGTGAGTACTTGCATTCCCAATATTGCCAAGAACCTGAAAGTGAGATTTAGACCTCCTGACAGAATACATGACTGTGATTTTCATTGGATATATATATATATATACAGTATATATACAAAGAACAAATATAAATAGAGGAGAAGACGTAGTGAACACTGTTAGCTACCCTAGCTTTGACCTTAAGGAAGGTTTCAAACCCTTCTGACAATGGCTCCTCATGGCCAGGTTAAAGCGTCGACATATGCTGAAGGCCTTAACATCATCCACTAGGCCCAAACTATGGATGCACAAGGAGTGAATGTCATCCTTACATATCTTTAATTTACTAACATCTCAAATCCAAAATCAGTTCCCTTTCCTTCATGGTGCCATGACCAATAGTTTGAAAGAAGTAAAATAATTAACAACAGTAGTATTCAACATTGAGTTTCAGTGTCGTTTCTCTTGCTGTGATCTGATGAGTGGTTGTTGGTGGGAGAAAAAGATTGAATTGGGATGGGGCCACTTATGTTATATAGGCAGCAACAACACAAGTTGACGTGGATGGACCCAGCTAGGAAACGTTTCCTGGTTGTACTGACACCAATGGCTTACAGTTTCAATGGTGTAGCAGCTCAATGGAAGGAGATGTCATTGAAGAAGATCTTCCCTTTCTGCTCCATCTGTACTGATCTAACATAAAACAACTTGAGACAAAGTAAACGTTTACTTAATAAATTTGTTGAAATAATGTTTATTGTTCAAACAAAAAGTTCCTTCACTGAAACCACAACACAAAACTAACAGTGAGTAACAGTATCCAGCATCTTTTGTTACTTTTAAGACTGAAATTCCACAAACCAATCATTACAGAAAATAAAATATGGGAAGTTGTCTAAAAATTCATTTTTTGCACATCATTGGTATGTGATGTCTGCATAAATCTCTCAAGCTTCACTCTAAAGGTTTATTGACAACACACACATCATGGGTGGGATATTCATACTGCACCAGGCTGTGGCACAAGCCTGGGTGCAGCGCAACTGGGATGTGCCATGGCACTGACAGGGTGATATTCAATGGTGCTGCACCATGGCTCAGCACCATTGAATATTGCTTTGTAGCCACCCACATAGTGTATGGCACAGTGGCACAGCACCAGCGCAAATGGCCAGAGAGGCATACGGAGTTGCGCTAGCGCAAGTGCCGTTGCGCTAGGTGAATCAACCATGATATTCAGCGGTGGACATGTAAATGGGGCAATAACACATGCAAGGGGCAAATGGAGCCATTTGCATGTCATTATGGCCCCATTTGCATGCAGGTGCACTGAACCCAGGCGACTTGCACCTGGCGCCCTGCCAGGCAGCAACCATCAGTGGCTGATGCCCCCTGCCCCCACCTGCAACATGCTGCAACACCCTGGTGGTCCAGTGGACCTATCTCCTTGACTTATCAAGGGCTGTAATAATAAAGAACATCCCTGATGGTCCAGTGGACCTATCTTCATGCCCAATCATGGACTGTAATAATAATTAACCTCCCCAGTGGTCCAGTGGACCCATCCCCCTGCCTGATCGCGGGCTGTAATATTAAAAACACTCCCTGGTGGTCCAGCAGTACCTGTACCCCCTCCCAACCCGCCCACTCTTTTCGCCACCCCACCCCCAGTCAGCGGCAGGCGGCAGCACCCCACCCGCAAGCTGCTGGCTGCCCACTGACTGACTGCATACAGTACGTGCTGTCGCCCATTGGTCCACAGCATGGGCCAATGGGCGTGCAGACCGTACCATACTACACAGTCCCAATATGTGAATGGATCCTGGTCTGAAATCTCAGAGTGGGTACTATGAGTGCTGGAATTGGCTGTGCTTAGCTGATTGGAGTTCTCAAAACTTAGAGCAAAGTAAGATAAGTGATTTATTTTGGAAGACAGGGCAGATTTTCAAAGCAGTTTATTCAATGTTGTAAAAGTCTCAATGTATAAAACATGTGTCAAATATTTCTGATTTTCCATCAGTACAGCATAAAGACACCCTGCTAGACCACATTTCTGTGGTCTACAGTGCATCACATTTGAGGCTTTTTGCATGCATCTTCCAGGCAGCTTATACCTACAGTTTGACACAAGATGATGTAAAGCATAGAAACATAAAATTTTACCAGCAGACAAAACCCTTGTGGTCTCTCAGGTTTGATCAATATGGAGTTTCATGTCCCTCCACCCCCCACCCTGCTCCTTATCTACCCCCTGTACTTGTTCTACCCCCTGTTAAAGCTTTCCATGGTTTCAGCATTTACCTATGTTTGTAGCAGCTTGTTTCACCCTACCACCACCCTCTGAGTAAAGAAGTATTTCCTAGTATCCTTCCTAAACCTTCCCTCCCCCCACAAATTTGCAGCTGTTACCTCTGGTGCTCTTAATCTCACCGGACCTATACAATTTACTGGAATCCACCTTATTAATATCCTTCATATAGCTGAAGTCTCTGTCATATTCCCTTTCTACTTCCTGATCTCTAGCTAGTATATATTATGGCTTTCCAGCATCTTTTCATACAGATTCACTTGCTGCCCTCCTGCACCTGAATGAAGTTTCCCTGCACTTCTTCCAGCTTGCTCATGTCCTCCATCAGAAAAGAATTCTAGAACTAGACACAGAACTCCAGGTGCAGCCACACACAAATTCTGTACAGATTCAGCAACACTTCCTTTCTACTGCTGCTGATCCCTCTGCTAATGATCCCCAGCATTCTCTTTGCTTTTCCTACTTTCTTATGACTTGTGGCTGCTCATAATTGCCACCCCAGTTCCTTTTTCTCTTCTACCTTTATGATAGTCATTCTCCCCCCTCCCAATCTGTACTCAGCCCTCATGATTTTTCTTCCAATGTTCATGGCCTTGCACTTCTTGGCATTAAAGTGCAACTGCCAGTTTCCAGACAACCTCTCTAGCCTTTTCATATTTTCCCTTATGTATCTAACCCTCTCCTCATTTGGTGTCATCTGCAAAGATGCAGATTTTGCTTTTGATGCCTTCCACATATTCCTAATCAATACGTTGAACATCACAGCCCAAGCACCAAGCCCTGTGTCAAAGGCCTTGCTATAGTCCAGGTACAGTATATCTACTGATGGTCCTTCTCTACAGCCCTTGTGACTCTGTCAAAGAAGTCTATCAAGTTGGTTTTACACAACCTCTTGACACAAACTCCTGCTGCCTGTTGTCCTGCATTCCATTATTACATTGGAATTCTACCAGAGTCTTCTTCAGTATGACTTCAATCAGGCTTACAAATATTTAATTGAAACTGACTGCCCTATAGTCCTGTGACTCATTCCTAATCCCACATTTATCTAGTGGTACTTAATCTACTGTTCCCATTCCCTCATTCAGACTCAAGGAAGTCATTATACAGGTAAACCAGGCGAGCTTCTAGTACATATACCATCACTCTCGGTACCCTAAGATGCACCCCATCTGGCAATGGAGATTTGTCAACCTTCTGAGTTAATAGCCCTTTAAAGGGTACCTAAACAAGCAGTTTTTTAAAACTGCAAACTCCAAAATCTGGCTTCATAGCAAGGTAAAGTAAAAGCTGCTGTTTACATTTATGCTAGAACTGCATTTATGTAAATAACATAAATGCAGTTTCATAGCTTTTAAAAAATGTAAACATCAGCCTTTCACTTTCAAAAAACAGCCTTGGTTTCTTCCTAAAATGTCTGCCAAGTGTATTAAGTGATGAGCCATGAAGACATCATCGGAGTCAGAGACAGAGATCCACATATAATTCTATAGTGCTAACTAGTTCTTCTTTCCATTTTTATTTTGAATTGTTGTACCAGAATGATCAACACCATGTATTACCTTGTGGATTATTTTGATTAGTACACATGTTAAGCTATGATTTTGTTCGTTTTGTTTACTTTAAGTTGCAGAAAATATTTTGCAATCCTGATGACTTTTTTTTGGGCAAACTGCATTACAGAACAACACTTCAAATACCAGATGATCTAGTGGTTATATGATGCACTGAATTTCATTTTTTGTTAACCAAGAGAGACACACTAAGCTGAAAGTTTTTTTACAGGTGTGACCTGGGAGCACAAGGAAGTTTAGTGACTTGCTCAGGGTCACACAGCAAAGTACCAGTCTTGTTCAGTTCCAAAGCTCATGCTCTCTTGTTAATCCACAAATAAGGCTTTCTTTTTCCATCTGAACACCCTGCACCAAGCCTGCCTTCTGTTGAATACCCTACCATCCATACCCTGTCCTTAGTACTACCTGGGGACGCATATGAACTTGCAGTCTCATGAAGAGAATTATCATACCTCAGATTGTAATCTTGTAACTCTGAGAGTTGTGCACACCTGTACTGATACACATCATCAGCTGGCACTGTTACAAAATGCCTCCCAAATCACTCTCCAGTCCACATTCTCAATGTTTGACATCTGCTCCCACCGTAAACATTGAGTGCATCACCACCCTTCTGCACAGTGAAGGTAGTGTGTACAGTTCCCTGTTGTGTTTTTTCCCCACCTCATTAACCAGCAACTAGGTCTTCCTGGAGGGCTAAACAATAAGCATATAACCCACCAGAAAAACTGCTGTTCATGCCCTCATAAGGGCTGCATTACAATGGATAACAATATTATTAGCAGGAGAGGCATACTAATACCTTGAGTGAATCCACCTGACTTCCAGTGTCGGTCTACTCCTTTACCTGTGATCTGCAGAACCCCACAGGACAGTTCCCAGCAATTCTTCTCCAGTACTTTTCTGTGCTCTACTCCACAATGCGAGTTGGCTGGCTACCACCCTTCCAAATCTTGAATGAGCTATACACAATTCCCTCAGTACTGTCCTAACAAATGTCAACATCCCCCCCCACTCAAGGGTAATCTCCCTATACTGAATTCAAGTAACAATTTAGGTGCATCCCTGCCACTCTGAGTATGTGTCATCACTGGCTACTCCCATCCATAGTCAGGTAGTGATCACGATGCTGGCAGCCCCACATTTCAGATCTCACAGTGATCTGCTCAACGTAGTCCTTCATGTCTTCAACTAACCTGAATATAGTTGTACCCTGCTGGAATGGTCTCTTCAGGCTCTCTGGAATTGAGTCTTCTCACCTGCTCCCCACACCAAAAACTGGTGAGTTCACTACCCTTCTGCATCATGAATGTGGTTAGTACAGTCTCCCATGTTATATTTACATATTAATAATAAACATGATCTTCTGGTGCTGATAGCAGCATGGCACAAGTGGAAAAATATGCTTTTCTACCCATATAAGATCTAAGCCACCTATGATTAGGTACTTTTAAATAAAATGCATAATGACGTGTACACCCATCATTTAATAGTGCCTAATCAAAGGTAGCCTAGATCTTTTAAGGATAGGAAAGCCCATCATCCCCTTGTTCCCTGCTGGTATGAGCCTGACTTACTGGAAAGATATGTTTATATTTGATATGTCAAAATAAAATGGGGACTGTACTACTTGAATTCATGATGCAGAAGGGTGACGAGACCACCAGTTTTCGGTATGAGGAGGAATAGTGAAGAATGAATACCAGAGGGGGACTGAGAAGGCCACTCTTGCAAGGTATTGCTATATTCAGGGAAGGGGGAAGACAGAAGGAGAGAAATATGAGCAGATTACTGTGATAAATAAGATGTGGGTCTGCCAGCACCTTGATCACTACCTGACCCCGTTGTCCTGGTCAACATTCCCCTTCCCGTAAAAAGCAGTTCATGTACTTGTCCAAGGCTGTGTGTGGATATTAATGTATGAAATGGCTACCACTACATGTTCAGTCACTTCACTACCAGTCTAGTATTGCTTGTAAAGCACTTAGGAATACAGTCTGTATGAAAAACACTATATAAATGCTGATTCTTATTATTATTATTTCCCATGGAAAAAGAAGACAAGACAAGCATATATTTGATTTTTGAGAAGGTATGAACTCTAACATTGGACTGCACAAGAACTTTGCTACAATAAAGTGGTGGCTGTAGGGGGTGGTGAAGGGTGTGGCAGCAACCCCCCACACACACACACAGCAATGTACTTGCTGGCTGCTGCTGCTGCATTTCACTTTGTTGAAGAAGTCTGATTTATTGATTGTACAAATGTTTACATTCAAATTATGGATTACATTTGTAGGTTCTGTCAAAAAAGTACTAGAAAAAAATAACAGCAGAAAATATAAAGGTTTAATAAAAAAATTTAAAAGTGCATATTAAGCATGCACACCACCCCAGCATCACCACTGTAGCATCCTGGATCCACCATAACCACTAGACCACCAGGTTATTCAAGATTTGTACTGCACTGTGGTTTGCCACAGAGAAAGTTGGTTGGATTAAAACACATTTTCAGCATGTTAAAGTAAACATAATGAACAGAACCATAGCCTAACGTGCATTATACAAAATAATGCACATGGTTTTGACCATTTGGGTGAAACAATTCTATACAAAGGGAAAATAAGAACTAGTTTTCACTGTAGAGAGCCATATATCTCTCTGGCTTTGGCTCCAATGATGTCATCACATAACACATTTGGCGGTCACTTTAGGAAGCAGGTAAGACAGTTTTTTTGAAATTGGAAAGCTGATTTTACAATTTTCAAATGCTCTGGAACCACATTTAGATAAATTATATAAATGTAGTTTTAGCATTAATGAATACAGCAGCCTTTCCTTTAGTCGCCTATGGAGTCAGAGTTTTAAATACTTTGTTGTCAAAATGTTGTTTAGGTATCCTTTAAGAACCCTTTCTGTAATGGTTTTGCACATTTCCAGTTTTGGATCCTAGCAACCTTGGAAATGAATACACACTACCCTGGTGCACAACAAAAGTTATAAAACTTCAAAAAAGTATAAAACAACTGTCCCCAACCCTGCAAAGTTGTGGACCTCCCTTCCACCCTCTGTCCCTTAATCCCAGCACCCCCCTATCTTTTATGTCAGCTGACAGCTGCTGGGGTGGGTCCCATCCTGCTGTGGCTTCTTTTCTGCAGTGGTCCTGTGTCTGGTTTGGTGTTCTGTCATGATAGTACATGTCAAGACTTGCTATATCATCAGTCACCTCCCTTGCATCACCTCCTTCCCAGCAGGGCACTTCACAAGCCCTACTCTCATCATCCAGCTCCTCCATATATGTTGCCATAGGTGGTATCCTGTTCTTAGGGCACCATAATTAGGGTGCCATAATGTGGGCACTGCAACAAGGGCATGAGTGATGGGGCAATCTGGATTTTAGATAATCTTGCACTCATGCCCTGTTGGGCATTCCACAACTTTGTGCCCCTTTCATGGCATGCACCCCCTCAGGAGTTTGTTCTATTTATTTTTGGGGGGGGGCGGGGGGCAAAGCCCCCCACAAAAATTACTCTTTTTGGGGACTATCCTGTGGCGCTGTTAGTTTAGGGTGCCAGAATGTCACCCATGATAATTCCGGATGGCATAATTCCAGCACCCTAAATGACTTCCTCCACATTGCCCCTGCACCACTGTGGGTAACCACAATGGGCTAATTAGTTATGACTGGTGGCACTAGCTACAGTACTTGCAGCTAGCTACTGGGGTGTTTGGATTGTGGGAAACTGGTGGTGTTGACTGGGGAACTGGCCTGTTTCTTTCTTCACAACCCCCCACTCCTGAGCATCATGGCCCCTGGCCCTCAGAGTAGCTTCTCCCAAATATGAGCTGACTCTCCAAGTGCCTGCCATGCTGAGAACTTATTCTGGGTGTTATCCAAGCACTCAAATTCCACTTCCTTCCTGCTCAGTCCCACTACCTCTTACTGCATGCCAACTATGCTACCATTTTCCAAGCCAGATACGAAGCTGACATCATCTGACAGGGGGTGGCCTAACAGCAGCAACCTCTGGTTTACCAAGGCCTATCTTAGTCAGTCCAGCATCAAACAACAGCAAGGGCCAATCCAGAATTTAGTGCTAGTAGGCCACCACTCATGCAGTGCTCAATTGTGTATAGAGCATGGTCACTTAACACAACAGCAAGCCATAACCAGTCCATGAGTATGACAGGCAATATGTTGGGGCCAGTGGAATATACTAGAGTGACAAAGGGAGGGGGTTAGAACTTTGGGCCAGGTTCAGGACATTTATGTTTGAGATAGGCTTTTTCCTGGATTTACAAGGACAGGAGACTGGTGGTCTTTGGGTGGCCAGCAGTGGCATGGGTTTTGTGCTCCTCAGTGGCTACAAGTAGCTATGTAGTATACCTAATCCATATTATCTACAACTTTACTGGACTACTATTAGCCCACTAGCCTGATGGAGACTAAAGAGTCAGACACATCACTGGAACCAAATCCTGAGCCCAGCAGACCTGGCACTGTTCGGCAGGGGTCTGGGGAGAGCAACAAGAGGGTGGATTTTACTTTCAATGATTTATCTATGTTTGCACTGGGATCAGATGTGGAACTGGAATCGGATTCCAATTCTGATCACATCCGAGTTTTTTTCAGAATTAGGATTTATGGCTCTCAAAACTGAAATTCTGATTTATGAAGAAAGTCACAGTCCAACAAATCTGATTCCATTCAGCAGATTTTGAGCAGCTCTAATACTGAGCACAGATATTTGTTCAGTATTTCTGCCTTACCCTTACTATCCCCTGTCCACTCCTTACCTCTCTTTAGCATGACAATCCCTAACCAAAATGGAATATATTGCAATATATTGAAAAATATGTGTTAATGTATGTCAATACAATGAGAAATACATTGTTCCAATGTAATATATTATATAATATATTATTAAATATATTTTGAAATATACTGACATAATATATTTCAAACCCATAGTATGCAAAAAAAATGTCACTATATTGAGAAATACATTGACTCAATAAAATATAATACACAGCATATTTCAGCATACACTGAAACCATGTATTCTGCCTCGTGCATTGCTTGAAAGCATGTCAATTACTTAGTATTACATAGTCTGAAATATATTATTAATATATTTCAGAATATACAATGTATTCTTTGTATGTTATGTATATTTTTATATGTTACATATTTTTTATATATGTTACAAATATTTATATATGTTACATATATTTTTATATATGTTACATGTATGTTTGCAAATGCTTAGTTTTGTCTCATGTCTACATTTGCATAAGTAATTTGCATATCTAAAAAAAATAGTTTATCAGCCAAAATCATGATAATTTCTAGTTTTACAATACATTTGAATTTACAACATTAGCTTACAGAATGAAAAGAAAGGTACAAGTTATAAAGCAAGTACATATAGGATCTCACCCTGACCTAAAAGTGAAACAAAATGGGGTAATATAAATACCAACCTGAACCTTTAACAAACATGAGCTTGTGGCCAGCCCAGTGGTGCTGAGGGCTGAGGCTCTGGACACCTTACCTTGCACCATGCTTGCAACCCGTGTTCGGGAACAAGCATGGACTCCCATGGGTTGGCCAGGGAAGAGAAGGATAAAGCATCCGATGGCTGCTCTCCTTCTCTGGGGGAAGGGGGCAACCTGCAAGCTCCTGCCATGATACCACCACCTGGGGGAGCTCAGGTGGTAGGTGTGGTAGAGGGAGGTAGCAGCATGGGAACGGTGCAGATGTTGGCAGAGGGGTGGAGCAGGAGGCACATCTCACCACATCTCCTTTCTCATTGGCCCTCTTTGCACACCTACGCCAGGGGAAGAAAACAGGAAAAACACCCCGTCTCACCTAGGTGATGACTCCTCACTGCATGCCCTCTGATCGTCAGGGCAGACTCTGCTGTACAGGTCCACAATGGGGAGCTGAGTCTCTCCCCACCCCACACCGGGGGGGGTAGGGGGAATCCGGCCATCAAGGGACTATGTGGTACCAGGTACTCTAGGAGCAGACTCCGGTGAGAAGAAGGATCATGCAGCAGAGGAAGTCTGAAAGAGTGGTGAGAGGGGTCAGTAAGATGGATAAATACAGAGTAAAAAAAAAAAGGACATGAGCTTGTGAGGTAAGTCATATGTGTAAGTATAAATGTATAAAATGTACATTTGAGTTAAGGTTGCACTGTAAACAATAATTCAATGTAAATATCTCCATGATTAATAACAAGATGAACTCCAGTTGTACAGATAGAAATACATATAAATTATTTCCTTTGTTTTTGTCTGGGTAATAGTTATAATTAATATCTATTGCACATGTGTATTACTATATATATTTGTAAATATTGGAAACAACATTTGAAATGAAAAAAAATACATTTATACATATATTGGCAATATACCTGTAACATATATTTACTATCCTTATTTCAAGGTAACCCATGACGTGGGCGCATGAGTAAGGGGACCATCCATTATGGCAACACCTTCCCAGTGCAATCCACTCATGGCGACGGAAAGGTAGGGCGACCGGACGAGGGGGTGGGCAAACTAGGCGACAGGATGTCGCTATACATACACGCGTGGGGTGTGGGAGCAAGCACGTTGAGCATGGGCTGGGAGGGGGTGGAGAGGGTGTAGGGGGTGACACTGTGGTTGCCGGTCGAGCTGCATCGTGGCGTCAGGGATTGGCTAATGGCTGAGGTGGCTGAGGGACCGGGTTCGGTTCCGGGCGCTGGTGCAATTTATATTGCGCCTGGCCCAAACCTTTTAATTTTTACTGCTTTCGTCCCCCGACATGCACCCCCATGGAGTTGAGAATCCGTAAGTAGGGGGGCGTGGGGGTCAAAGCCCCCCCCAACAGAAAGCTATAAAAATATGTCCTGGCACCATTGTGCTGGTGTGCTGGGGTTGTCAAAGTGCCGAAAATGTGATCGGCACTCTGACTGAGTGATAACGGTGATCGCTTTCAGGCATTCACCATTATCACATAGACCTTTATTTCAATATATTTGGAATTTAATCAATATATTTTGCAATATACAACAGCAGTGGGAGTAAAAATGACAAGATAAAAAAAAATATCTTAATGACATCAGTAACAACAAGATATCAAAAAGGATCATTGTTACTGTTGTCACAATAGATAACTTTTAAGTTACTGTCATCACAGTGGAATATTGAACCAATCAGAGAGTAGCTTCGACAATGCTGATGACATCACAATGCCTAGTGCAGCACTGAAACAAGCAATTAAAATCAAAGAAAAGCAGCAACATTTTTAAATAAACTGCAGATTTAAAAGCTATAACTTGTACATTACTGTTGTATATATCAAATATACAATAGCCTGACTCAAAATAAGCAATTTATCATCACTTGTGAGTGGGTAGGACTTTCAAAACTTACTCGTAGTTCTGCCACTCATGAGTTATGGTCCTACCCCCTCACACTTGAAAATAAATAGCATATTTTGAGTCAGCCCATTCTATATCCCCTGTATATACACAATACACTAAAGTGGCAATAACATGTGTACTTACAGTGCATTGCAATGTATTTGCAAATTTTAAAATATATTGAAATATATCGATTTTCCAATAGATTACAATATACTATAAAACAAGTAGATTGGAATATATTTCACTATATGTAAATATATTGTTAATAATATATTTTAAAATATATTTCATTTTCATAAGGGATGCCCTTCTTTATTTGCCTTTTCTCCCTAATGTAATGAAAGAAGGTCTTGACCCCATCTTTGATTCTGTTCACTATTTTCAACTTCTTGCTAGCCTTGGCCCTCTTTAATTCTCTGCTGGCCACTTTCCACTTTACAAAGTAGTCCCCCTTATCTTCTTCCTTCTGACTTCCCTTGAATTTCCTAAAAATAATCCTTTTCTCCCTCACTGCATTATTTACTTCTGAGGTGAACCATAGTAGACTTCTATGACTTTTCCATAATCCTAGTTGCCTCAGAGACGTGATGGTGATGTTCTGAAGAATTCCTTAATAATGGCCAACTGTGTCTAATAATAGCCAGCCTCTCTTCCACCTCCCTCCCCTCCCCCACACACACATACACTTCCTTGATCCTTGCCAGAAGTTCTGCAAGCTTTTCCTCACATAGTGCTAAAGTTTGCCCTTCTAATGTCCAGAACATGAGTTTTGGTGTTTTGTCATTTCTTTCCCAGATCTATCCTAAACCATACCAATGAGTGGTCACTAGTACATAAAGGTTCAACAATGCAGTTATCTCTGAAGTAGTTGCTGTTTGACAGCACCATGTCCAGTGTCGCCTGTTCTCTTATTAGTTCTCTGAACTCCTGGACCAAGAAGCCAACCTGGAATGTTCCTAGGAGAGAGTGACTTCTGCTGCCAGCTTTTGGGACACTACAATCTGTATCTGGCAGACTGAAGTTTCCCATAATCACCCCCTTACCTGCCTCATTGCTTTCTTGATCATGCTCCCCAGAACTCTTATCTAGCTGCTTACTTTGATTTCGTGGTCTATTGACCATCCCCAAGTTCACCATCCTGCCCGATTCTTTTTTTTAATTCATGTTTATTGAGCAACTTGGGTACAGTTGGGGCTCTTCTCCATTCTTTCCAAGTTACCCGCTATTTGTGCAGAAAGTGCCTGCATGCAAACATGACCATGGACAGTCACAGGGTGCACAGATTCATGACCGCTAGCACCAGCAGGGCACCTGTCCATGGCCCCACCCCTGGCATGCAGGAATATGGGGGGCAGATGAGTGTGGAGCTGTGGACCCAGGTAGGCATCCAATCAGATGCCCATCCTAGGTCCTGGAGTGGATTCCTTGCACCACAGGAGTGGGTGTGTGGGACATCGCGAGTTTGATATGTCTGAATGTATGGGCAATCATCTGAACTGCTGCTCTCTTCCCAGCCTGGCAGCCCAGTGTGCTTAGGAAGATGTGTGCAGGGGAACCCCTTGACACCACACCCCACCAGTGACCATTGGGGGGCACATAGACACTTGTGGCTGGGACCCCAAGGCATACCATTTCCCACATCATCCCAGCACTCTGCACCTTTGTGAATGGTGTGGAGTGTGGACATTCCCCCTGTCACACCCCCGGCCCAGGTGCAGAATGGAAAGATCAGCTGGGGATCCAGCACACAACTTGTGGGTGCACCATCGGTGCATAGCACCGGACCCCCACAGCATGGGTATTTCATGTAGGACTTCCTACCCACTGCAGATATGCAGCATGTTGGCAATGTGCCCTTTGGAGAATAGACCCCAATGTTCATTTACAGTCTGTACATATGTCACAGTGCACAGATAGAGGTGTGGCAGTATTAGACAGGTTATCTTTAAAGATATAAAAATTACAGAGTTGTCTTTCATAGTTTAACTGGTTGTGTACATCAAGAGGTCTAGTATCCCATTCCATAACCACCACCTTCCAATTCTCTCTTGGGTGTGATTTTCCCAGAGGCATGTGTGAGGCTCCATGTATGTCGTAGGGCTAATGGGTAGAGTTTGGATCCCTGTCTCCCATGTACAGCACCCATTTCAGCCACCTTGTTGTGAAGCTGGTTATGTGTTTGTTAACCCGGAATATCAGTTGTTCCATTTTGTATATTTCTTTTGTTACATCTATTCAATTTTGTACTGTTGGGTGGTCTGGCTGGAGCAATATCAAGTTTTAGCTTTTTGAGCTGCTGCTATCAGCCCACACCATAGATATAGAGTATCTTTCCCCCTTTCTCCATCTGGGGGCAGATGCAGCACTGCATTTGTCAACTGCATGGGTTTATCCAAGCTAAATAAACCTGATAGGGTTTCGCCCACTCTCCTGCCTGATTCTGGCTTGACCAGGACACGTAGTAATTCTGTTCCAGTACTCCTCCTGCCCTATATTTCATTTGGAGTGATAATCCCGGGATAGTGCTGTCCCAGTCATGGTTTGGAGATGACCAAGTTAGAGCTGTTTGGTGTTTCTAAATAGGGATATGTGTGGAGAGGAAGTCTTTGTTTAGCATGTACTAAAATGTGTACTTTCTTTTGGAAGGGAGTCTTTTTTTAATGTATTCTTCTTGTTATAAAGTCATACAGCTGAATTTAGTTTAGTGCTTCAAATTTTTGTGGAGATGGGGACCAACATTGTTTAAAATGCCCTGGGGGGTAGTCATGCATAGTAACACAGTAATTTAAGTTTGGAAAGAACACTAGGCTCATCATGCCCTTCCCCCCCACTCACACACACTTCCTAGAGTAAAAGCAGGGAAGAAAAAGGTATCCTGTGCAAACATGCACCAATTCATAAGATTTTCTGTCCACTCTACAATGTAGGGCATCCATTGATTCCCTTGGTAAGTGAAACTTTTTCCAGCCTTACCTTAAATACCTGTACTTTTTTCATATCTGTGGTCTTCACTGGTAGGTTGTTACACAGATCCACCACCCTCTAAGAGGAAAATTATATCCTATGCTACACCTGAATTTACCACCTCTGAGCTTCAGGGTGTAACCCCTCATCCTACAGGAGGATGCCAGATCAAGCATTTTCACATGTTCGGTCATCTAGGTATCCCTCAGTACACATTAGACTGAGATCAAGTACCCTTTCAGCCTCCTTTTCTCCAGGGTGAACCTATGAAGAGACTTGAACCTCCACTCATAGCTCTTCCTGATCATTTTGGTGACCATACATTGCACTCTCCACAGCTTCAATGTCATTTTGGTATTGAGAAGTCCCAAACTGCACAGAGTACTCCAGGTGGGGCCTGATCAGGATCTTGTAAAGTGGCAGGATTACTTTCACTCATATGCTGGTCACATCCTTTTGATACTATCCTGCATACTGCGAGCCCTTGTAACAGTGGTTGCATGCTGCATGTCATACTTCAGCCCTTTTCTAGTATGACACCTCAGGTCCCATTTCTCCTCCGTTGCATCAAGTGGAGCCCTATACAGTGTGTAGTCCAGCCTCTGTTTTTCCTTCCTAGCTGTAGCACATTGTATTTGGTTTTATTGACTCATGGGTACGTTCATGAAAACAGTGTACCAAAGTGTGACATGAAGGTCAAAGTTTTAATTTTAAAATATATAACATGTTAAATGTAATTTGATATACTATGGGCTGGTGCTAGGAAAAAGGACACAAATTTGTAGGTAACTGGCAACAGGTTTGGGAGCGAAAGTTCTTTAAATTCGATGGACTGCATCTGAGTAAGGTAGGAGTCAGCGCATTGGGGCAGAAGTTTGATGTCTTTGCAGAATATTTAAACTAGCAAATGGAGAGAGGAGTGGTGCAGCACCCGATACATAGAATGGGAAGAACACCCCTCACCCCTCAGCTAGTGATAAAACAGGAGTTCAGCATTTTTGTTGTTCATTTGCATCACTGGGTAAGGAAAAAGTTCCCGCTCATCATACAACACGCAGGAAAAATGACAGACCTTGCACAACTAACGCACCAAAATCTGGCCAATGGAAAATCATGTACACAAATGCCCATAATCTGGGAAACAAGATTCCTAACCTGGAGGCAACAATGGCAGAAGCTAAACTGGATATAATAGCCATTAGCGATACATGATTTGCCAGTAATCACACTTGGGAGACTTCAGTACCTGGCTATGTACTGTTCAGAAGAAACTGAGGTGCAAAAATGGGGGGGGGGTGGAGTGGCCCTTTATGTCAATGAAAATATCAAAGCTACTGAAATTCAGAATACACATAAGGAGCCAGAAGAATTGTGGGTCACCCTGGAAACAGGAAATGGGACAACCATATGAACTGAGATTGTCTGCAGGCCTCCAGACCAGGGGGAGGACACAGATGCATTACTGATAGAAGATATACAAAACATGACAGCTAAAGGGGATGTTCTGCTAATGGGAGACTTCAACATGCCAGATTCAGAGTGGTCAATAGAAGCAGGAACATCAGCCAGAAATAGACACATAGTGGATTCCCTGCGGGGAGGGGGGCCTCAAACAATTGGTGCAACAACCCACAAGAGACAGGGCTATCCTGAATCTAGTACTGACTAACGGGATCACAGATCTCCAGGTAGAAGGTCACCTAGGGGCCAGTGACCATCACATGGTATGGTTCAATTTGGCCACTAGAACTAAATCATCCCATTCCAAGGCAAAAATATGGGACTTCAGAGGAGCTGACTTTGACTAGATGGCCAACAGAGTTAAGCTAGCCCTGGCAAGATGAAATACAGGTGGGGGGGTACAGGCAAAGTGGGCAAGCATTAAGGATGCAATGCTTGAAACAACATCCCATTGTGTTAGAGAGAAAAGCAAGAGCAAAAGAAGGAGAAAATTACTTTGGTTCTCAAAAACAGTAACAGAAAAGATCAGAGCCAAAAGGTTAGCCTTCAGGAAATATAAGGGAATGCAGTAGGACGAAGATAGGGAGGCATACCAAACTTCCCTAAGGGAAGTAGAGAAGGCAATAAGGTAGGCAAAGGCCCAAACCAAGGAAACACTAGCATGAACAGTAAAAGAAGGGGACAAGACTTTCCATAGATACATAAGTGAAAGTCCAGAGGGAGTATTGCTAAGACCAAAGAGGATAAGGGGGAGTGTGTGGAGGAGGACCAGGGAAAGACATCTATCCTAAATAGATACTTCTGCTCAGTATTTACTGAGGAGAAGGTAGGACGGGGTCTACAGCTCAGCACCATGGACACAGGGGGGGAGGGAGGTGTGCATAAGTCCCTTCACAAAAGTAAGGGTCCTACGAGAAGTCACTAAACTCAGGGTGGACAAGGCAATGGGATCTGATGGCATGCATCCTAGGGTACTAAAGGAGCTAAGGGTGAAGTTAGCAGAGCCATTAGCAGAACTGTTTAGTGAGGCTCTGAGCACAGGAGAGGTCCCAGAAGACTAGAGAAGGGATCATGTGATCATGCTCCATAAGAGTGGAAGCAGGGAGAAGGCAGGGAAGTACAGGCCAATCAGTCTTACCTCAATAGTGGGCAAAGCTATGGAGGCACCTTAAGGAAAGGATAGTGCAACACCTGAAATCCATAAAGGAACACAGGATCCAAGACAGCATAGGTTTACAACAGGAAGGTCTTGTCAAACTAATCTCATAGGTTTCGTTGACTGGGTAACCAGAGTGGTTGACCAAGGACGTGCAGTTGATGTCGCCTACCTTGACTTCAGCAAAGCTTTTGATACTGTTCCACATAGAAGATTGATTAATAAGCTGGGTAGGCTCAGGGTGGGTCAGAGGTTTGCCAACTGGGTGGCAAACTGGTTGTCGGGAAGAAAACAGAGAATTGGTAAATGGTATACAGTCAGAAGAGATGCAAGTCACAAGTAGGGTACTTCAGGGATCAGTCCTGGGGCCAGTCCTCTTCAATATCTTCATCAGTGACATTGCAGATGGACTAGAGGGTAAGGTTTGCTTGTTTGCAGATGACACCAAATCTGCAACAGAGTAAATGATCCAGATGGGGTGGGCAAAATGAGAAGAGATCTGGAAAAACTGGCAAAATAGTCGGAAGAGAGGAAACTGGAGTTTAACACAAAGAAGTGCAAGATCATGCACATAGGGACAAGAAACCCTGAAACTACCTATAGGTTGGAAGGTGAGCTGCTGGCAATCACAAAAGGAAGAAAGAGACTTAGGCATCATCATCACAGATGATCTGAAATTATCCAAGCAGACCAATAAAGCAGTAGGTAAGGCTAGAGGGATGTTGGGGTGTATTAGAAGGGGTATAACAAGTCGCAAGAGGGAGGTAATAATCCCTCTTTACAAAACACTGGTTAGGCCCTATATGGAGTACTAGGTGCAGTACTGGAGGTGACACTGGCACAAGGACATTAACAAAATGGAGGCAGTCCAGAGAAGGGCAACTGAAATGGTTCAGGGACTGCATCAGAAAACATGAGGACAGATTAACGCAGCTCAATTTGTATCCCCTAGAGCAAAGGAGGGGAGAGAGGTGATATGATCGAAACATTCAAACATCTTAAGGGCATTAACAAGGTGAAAGAGTCTAACATGTTTCAATATAAGAAAAATAGCAGGACAAGAGGACACAGCACGAGATTAGAGGGAGGTCGATTAAGGGGTAATGTGAGGAAGTTATTTTTCACAGAAAGGGTGGGTGCATGGAATGGCCTACCTCAGGATGTGGTGGATATGAATACAGTGCAGGGCTTCAAACAGGCATGGGATAGGCATGAGGGAGCAATACAGATGAGTATGAATAGATATGCTATTGACAGAGTAAATATCTATGGCACATACATAACGTAGAAAAAAATGGTCAGACTGGATGGGCCTTGTGGTCCTTATCTGCCATCAACTTCTATGTTTCTATGTTTCTACGATCAAGCTGGTAAAAAGTGGTCATGTGGTAAGATAACTGCCTTAAAAATGGCTAAGAAAATGAATGCTCACCGTGGCATATGTTCTAGTGGACACCAAATGTTAGTGACCCGTGTACCAAGGACACTAATCAGCTGCTGTAAGTTAAAACAAAGGTTACTAATAATCAGCAAATTGATACATTTGAATGTAGTTTGAGATACCATGCTCAAACTGGTTAAAAGTGGGCATGTGGTAAAGTAACTGCCTTAAAGATGCCCAGGAACAAGACTGCTCACCGTGGTGTATGTACAGTAGACACCAAACATTCGTGATGCATGTACACAGGATACCAAACAGCTGCAGCAAATTAAAAATAGTTTACTAATAACAATCAAATTCATAAATGGCATGGCAAACCTTACAAAAAAAACTAGTAGACAGTTTTTCTTTTAAGTATGGAAAAAACTTTAAGTAACAAATAAAAATGTTTTAATTATTTCATAAAGTCATCCTTTTTTTATTTAGTGCACATTTGTTTCTTGCCACCAAAATATAACCTTTAATGTCCAAAAAATATCGACGCCCCCTGCAGCCTGATCGCGGGCATTTGTAGTAAAAAACAAAACAAAACTATTATGTCCAATATCCCTGGTGGTTCAGTGGACCGCTATCTGCCGATCGTGGGTATCTGTATAAAAAAATCAATATCCCTAGTGGTCAGTGGACGCTATCTATGTCGCGGGCATCTGTATAAAAAAAAGAATTCCAATATCCCTGGTGGTCCAGTGGACCGCTATCTGCCCGATCACAGGCATTTGTAAAAAAAAATAATTCCAATGTTCCTGAATTAATCATTCACATATCTGGAATGTGTAGTATGGTAAGGGCTACATGCCCATTGGCTCACGCTGTGAACCAATGGATGTGCAGCCCTACTGAGGTGTCAGTCGGTGGGCAGTGGAGTGGCAGGCCAGTGGGGTGCTTCCACCCGCCGGCTGACCGGGGGGGAAGCGGAGAGGTGGGGCTCAGTGGGCGGGTGAGGGGGTACCACTAGACCACCAGGGATATTGAAATTATTTTTTTTACAAATGCCTATGATCGGGCAGTTAGCGGTCCTCTGGACCACCAGGGATTTTGGATTTCATTTTTATACAGATGCCCACAATTGGGCAGATAGCAGTCCACTGGACCACCAAGGATATTGAAAGTCTTTCTTTAATACAGATGCCCGTGATCGGGCAGATAGCGGTCCACTGGACCACCAGGGATATTGGAAGTCTTTCTTTTATACAGATGCCCGCGATCGGGCAGATAACGGTCCACTGGTCCACCAGGGATATTGAAAGTCTTTCTTTTATACAGATGCCTGCGATCAGGCAGATAGCAGTCCACTGGACCACCAGGGATATTGGATTTCCTTTTTATACAGATGCCTGCGATCAGGCAGATAGCAGTCCACTGAACCACCAGGGATATTGCACTTTCTTATTTCTTTTTTATGCAGATGCCCACGATCGGGCATGGGGGGGCGCCGCCAGGTGCAACCGGAACTCGGGTGGCCACCCACAGGTGGCAACTGCCATGTTGCGCCCTGCAATGTGGCAGCTCATCTGCGGGTGGCCATCAGTTGTTCCTTTTTTTTGGGATCAACTTTGTGCTGGCACAGGTAGGGGTTGCGCATGCATGGCTCTGCACATCCTGGGCTGAATATCGGGCTGTGCAGAGTATGCATGGGCATGCCCCACCTACCTGTGCCTGCATATATTATTGATGTGCTCCAGCACATCGGGATTTGTGCCACATACTTTTCCACTTTTGAATATCTCGCTGGTACGCATCAGTGGTTTGCGCATGGCGCAACACTGTTGCACCATGCACAACCCTTTTGAATATCTGAGCCCTGGAGTTTTATTTCGTGGTATGTTGCTGGTATGTGTAGCGGGACTGGTATGATCTGATATTGATGGCACCACACTGTTGTCCTGCTTCGTATTCAAAACAGCAGGGGAATCCCTCAGCCTCCATTCAATCCACGGACCCACATGGCTGGCATTTTCACACAGTCCTTCACCCTTCTGGCAAGCAGTGCAAATACAGCTATAATCCATGGCTGCAACCACACCATTGGAGACAGACCTGACACCCTGTATTTTGTGTATCCCCTGTACTGTTTTTAGAATGAGTCCTTCTTGCCTTCTTATCTCATTGTCAGCCACCCAAAAGAATGTTCCTATGGAATGGTTGCAGCCATCATCAGTAGGCTGCAGTGTCAGGTTTTCTCTGCAGTACTTGGAGAGATCTTTCACTGAGGCAATGACTGCTAGCCTGGATGTCACTGCCCTAGTTGTCACTGACTTGATGACCACACTCTTGCCATCAGAGGAGCCTTATCCATGGCATGATCCAAAAAAGGCACGGTCAATGGGAAAGCCATATTTTGTGTGTGCAAGTGAAATGTCATAGAAGGCCAACATAGATTTATATTGATTCTCACAGCCATCTGTGAAGTGTGCCTCCTTAGTGATGGTAATTGAGTGGACTGTTTAAAAGTGGGTGTTTGACATTTTAACGAAATGACGCACAGCATTGTAGTCATGCTTCAGGTCACTTGATATAAAAACTAAGGATTCCATGACAGTGACCGCACAGTGCTTACACTGATAGTAGGAAACCACCAGGTGTGCAGTGGCCTGCTCATGATGCCAGTGACATGATTGAACTTCATCTTGAAATTTGCAGGCATAGTTCTCCACAAAGTTCAAAACCATCAGGACCAATCCCTCAGGTATATTATGTTTCAATGTTGTAAACTGGTGTTGCTGCCATGATGCCATGTGCAGGTGACTCCTCAGAAACATGAAGTCTTCCTTCATGATTTCCACCAAATTATACAGTGTTGATTTCTTTGTTTTCAAGACTTTCCTTGATCTAGTTTGCCCATTGTTGACAGTCACTTTTACGGTGTCCCACTGCTGCTACCTCAATCTATCATGTCCATGTCCTTTCAGTAGATTGTCAAATCTGTCCTCAAGAGCACCGGTGCTACAATTGTCACATACTTTGTCAACACAGTCTTTTTTATAAACTTTTTGTTCAGTTAACCTTCTGCACATGGTAATTGCCACCATGTGATAAATATTTCTCACTCTACTGTCCAATGCGTTATGAGTATCAGCGGCCCGGTTCAATGCCTGCAGTTTTAATACTGCATTTGCACAGTATTCACACAGGCACTGCTCCTGCTTCTGCTCCTTTGCAAGTTTTATATGTTGTGACTGCAAAGTATTGAACTTGCTTCTCCCAACTGATGTTTCTGGATTTTCCTTGCATAACTCCACATGCAGCACAGAAAGGAGTTTTGCCAGGAATGCCTTGGTTTTGCCTGTGCTTTTTGAGAACGCCTTCTTGTGGGGCAGTGGCATGGCTACCACTTCATAGAAGTCCCTCACTTGATGGACGGTTTCACCTGACAATGCAGATTTGTGTGTTGCTTTCTTAGGACTCCTTGATATGGTCATCAACCTTGTCCAGCTGATCCCCAAGTATTACTTGCAGCCAATAGCAAATTATATTTTTTTAGACTGCCTAATAAACTTTTTAATTCTTGTCTCAAGTATCTTCCCTCTGTTTTGGGGGGCATTTTAGAGCATTCAGTGTTTCTTTCATTGTTTCAACCAACTTCTCCTGCAGGTTTGTATGGCAAGTAAAGTTCTGTGTCACCAATGCTGCCTTCTTTGCTGGTGATGCAGAAGAGACAATGAGGGCAACTGTAACAGCATTGCATGATGGTGATCATAGTAACCCTCCCCATGCCCTTTGCACTGCCTTCCTGATGGCACTTTCTGAACAGGGATCAGTTGCGACAGGATTGCAACTGGTCTGTGCCGACTGGGTTGCAACTGGTCTGTGGTGTCATTGTTGGTGTCTCTGTGGGGGTGCTAGTGGTGGCAGCAACTCGAGCCATTTCTCCTGCACAACTCACATGGTACTTTGCACATCTTCTCTCATTTATCCATCTTTTTTTCTGTGATGTCATTGATGCATGCTGCTCTTTTTTCTGCTTCCTCCATTTTTTTTTTGTTTTAACACACACTGAGCTTTTCAATTTTTCCAGGTGTGCTTGACCAGCAATGGTCGGACATCATGTTGGAAGGCAACATTTAATAATCAACATTTCAGCAAGAAACTGAGTCAAGCAGTATATCCTCAAAAGGCACATGAAATGGCAGACTGCACTTTTAAGTTAATCTGTCCAGGTGTGCTTGGTGAGCCCCAGGAAATGTAACAATAGCACACAAAATTTACGCACAGAGGGTACATAATCAGTTTGCCCACTTTTACATTTTTGACCAGTTGTTAGCCCCACAATAGCCCCACAATATCACACACAAAAAAAAAGATATCACACCCTGAAGGCACAGATCAATGACAAAAAAATATACATTTTTGCTCTAATGTACAAGTAGAACCCTCTGTGCTGAAATTGTGACTGATGTACCAAGACACTACAAAGCCTGTGGCAGATGTACACAGACACCACACAAGTCTGTGGCAGATGTACACAGACACCAAGCACACCTGGTGATGTATGTACAAAGACACCACAGTGCTTGGTGTCTGTTTGCAAGTTTTTTCCTCTTTATCCACCAGAGAGATTTGAAATCTAGAACCTAACTTACCCTGGCTATACTTTTTGAATTGCAGGGAATCAGCGGGGCACTCAGTTTTCCTCTGGTCTTTCACTGCAGTCAGGAGAATGCTGAAACCATGTGGCGTTTGTACAGGGAGTGCATGCTGTGATGTTTGTACATGGGGCTCTCACACTAAGATGTGACGATGTTTTCCCAAAGAGTTGTCATCTCAAGAAGAGCTCCCAATTACAGAACCATGGGTTTTAAACATGTTCAAGAGGATGCCCCAATACATGGGATGGGATTCCTGCAGGTACAGAAAGCAGGTCCCAGCTCCCAATCATGGTGCTTGTAAGTCAGCAACAGCAATACACCACAGTCAGGGTGGGTCAGAAGTCGCCCCTGTGGAGATGGGGGTTGGGCTCACAAAGAAAAAAGGAAAATCACAAGAAAGCATTTGGTCAGGGGTAGGGGCAGGGGATCAATGAAAAGAAAAGTGCAAAGGAGTGGACTGCAACATACAATATTAGTGTACCTGCATTACTGGACACTAAACTGTACAAATGCCATGCTGCTCTCAGTTTACATTATTGCACAGAGTGTGCAATATATGAGGCTGTCACACAACACAAAATAAAGGCACAACAATAGTTTTATGTTTTAAGTATTTGATTAATGGTAAATGTGATTAAATTGATGTGAAACAACAACAAACCTGACATGGTCTTCCATGTCACATTTCAGCTCTGAAAAAAATCAACATTTAGGGTATTGCAATATTTTTTTTAAAAAAGTGCTTGTGCTAGGAATTTTAATTTTATCTTTTTTATCCCTACACAGGACCACCAACAAAACAATGTAAAAAGTCTTTTTGATATGCTCATTTTATAGCTGTCATAAGATGTTGAAAATTAGGCACTACCTTGGTACTCCATTTCCATAAAAATACCCTCATCCACGGACCAATTGCTCACCTTGTTCGGATCACCCTGATATTTTTTACCATCCTCAAGGGAGCCACCATTCTGATCATCTTAGTATCATCAGCAAATTTGTTAACGAAAGTTTTTGTTGTTATTTTGTTTGTAATATAGTGGTAGAACTATGATTTGTGCTTCAGTATTTCAGTGAGGTGGGCTGACTTGACCTGCTATACAATGTATACAAATACACCTGCTGTTTTGTTTTGTGGTAGTGGTCAGTTCATACAGTATTTGAAAAGGCATAAAAATATTGCTTGTGTATGAATATTGCTATTCAGGGCTAAAGCTCTTGTGCTGAACCTTAGACAGAAAAGTGGATATACAATATCACCATGTAGCAGGATAGGCAGACAGACAGATGGATGGATGGATGGATGGATGGATGGATGGAAGGATGGGATAGATAGATAGATAGATAGATAGATAGATAGATAGATAGATAGATAGATAGATAGACAGACAGACAGACAGACAGACAGACAGACAGATGGGCAAGGCAAATTTTATTTATCCGGTGCCCAGTCCCTGAGGCTCTGGACACCTTACATTAAAATGTAAGGTTGATAAAAACACAACACACAGTAAAAAATTTAAAACAATAAATACACAAATACATTTCAGCATGACAAGATAACTTCATGACATTAATACAGGTCAGTCACCTTTGTTGGGGAAGGCCAAACAGAAAAGGTGAGCCTTTAGTCCCTTTTTAAACAGCTTGACTGTTGGGGCCTCCCTGATAACAGCTGGCAAAGTGTTCCACAGGGTCCACCCAATGATGCTGAAGGCACGGTAGCCAGATGTTTTAGCCAGACCCTGGAAACATCAAGAAGGCCCTGTGTCGAGGAGCAGAGAAAATGGACTGAGGAGACAGGTGTTAGTAGATCAGCCAAATAACCAGGGCTCAGCCTGTATAGGGCCTTATAGGTGAGCAAGCCCACCTTAAAGAGGATCCTCCACATGACAGACAGCCAGTGAAGAACCCACAAGACCAGGGTCACATGAATGAACCTTGCCAGGCCTATCAGCAACCTAGCTGCTGTGTTCTGCACCAGCTGCAGTCAGCGGAGGGTCCCTCCAGTGACCCTGAAGTATACAGCATTACAGTAATCTAGCCTCAAAGTCACAAAGACATGTACCAGTGAAGGCAGATCTTCGGGCAGAACCAAGGGCTTAATCCTGGCGATGTTCTTCAAGTGGTAAAAAGCACTTTTGATTACAGATGACACCTGAGCTTCAAGTGTCAATCTGCTGTACAGAACAACACCAAGATCTCACACTCTAGGGGAGGCTATCAATGGTGTGGATCCCAGAAACAATCCTGTACTCAATTCAGAGGCACTCCCATCACACATGCGACCTGGCCCATAGATAGATAGATAGATAGATAGATAGATAGATAGATAGATAGATAGATAGATAGATAGATAGATAGATAATTTCCCACAAGAATGTGGGGTAGCAATATTAAACTGAGCAAGTCAGTTAACAACCTCTCAGTATTTCAGTCTCCTGGTTCTGTCTACTCTGCAGTAAAACGCAAGAGAAGCAGAACACCACTGAAACTGTCTGCTCATGAGTAAGATAGTGTAAAATAACTCCTAACTCATGTAAAAAGCTGTTATAAAAACAATTGTTTTACACTGGGTACTAAATCCAGGTCTTTTTAGTACAAATGCTTGTCTTTAGAAGACACATAAATCCTTCAAAGAAAACACTTTTTGGAAGTATGAAGAAAGGCATTTGCAAAACGTAATTGCTGTACTTTGTGAATAATTCAGGAGAGTGTATCATAAGATAAACCTGGGAATGGTTCTACAGTAAATCAATTTTTCCCTGGTCAGCAGAATAGGAGTTCGCTAGAGACACTGTGCCTGCATAGTCAGCATGAGATACAAACACACATATGCACACAGACACACAACTGCTGACACACACATACAGTAGATACACTCACATAAAGATGCACTCAGATACTGGCACAACAAAAACATAAATAAAAATATACAGATTCAAACATTTTAGGAGTCTGTACCATATAAAGTCCCATGTAAGTAATGATACTTGGGGAGTTGGGAGTACTGTCTTCAATATCAGTCCCCTTTTCAAGCAAGTGTACTGCATATTGTGACTTAACAGATTACTAAAACTGAAGTTAAATTTAAGTAACAAAGAGATGTAGTAATATTAAGGTAATAAAAAGGGGGGGTTAGATAGGATTTATTGGAACTTTAAATTAGACACAATGCCAAAAGGGATGTTGAACAGAGTATATCTGACATAAGACAATTATTCTTAAAGTCACTGTTTATGTATGCCAGAAATTGCACTGTAAGAAAAGCATAGTTGTTAAGGAATCCTATATTTGTGCTCACAGCAAAAATAATTGCCAATATCAAATCCTAATAATGATCTCAACAGAAATGTATGTGCATAGGTGCCCTAACTTTGAAAACAGAGACATCTGCAACTAAAGTTTCATGTGGGTCCCCTGCCCCCAACATGGAAACTGCTTTTTGTGGACATCTAACTACAAAGAGAATGGACAGTTTCAGAAATGTCTACTATCTGTTATAGATGCACAATTTATCCATGTATCTCTGGCATACAGATGTTTGGTATACTGACTGATTACCAACATATTGCATCGATAGCCCTAGGTATCACAGAGAATGTCTACAATTTAGCGGAAAAGATGGGGGGGGAGCATGCTATGCAACTGCAAACAATGGTCTTTGCACACTTTCACTGATGAGCTTGAACCCCTAAACCTTTGTTAAAACAATATTCACAAACTTTTTTTCTACATATGAGCAAGCAATCTCCCATTTAAACATCAGCAATTACTGTCTGTGAAGCAGCACAAGCACAACTTTTTTGCAACTTCTATTAGTCATTGCATGCACATAGTATGGGAGCATGTACTAAACTGCAGCTCCCATATTGTATTCTACACAGTATGTCTACATGTGGCTAAATCATTCAGAAGTTATGCATGTATGTATGTACAGTATGTATTGTATTTATTTGGAATTTTTGACTGGGAAAGGAAACACAGAGCCAAGGCTCAATTTCAGATGCTACCCAGTGGGAGGGTGTTACAGAAAGAGGGAGCAGTACAATAAATACTGTAATACAGTTCAGAAAATCAAAATTATGCAATGTAATTTCAGTAAACCACTGGCATGCACAAACATAAAAGAACTCAGAAAAGAGATTATTTGTTCCTAAATAGAAGTTATAACAACATCTGGTATCATTCCATCATACATGTTACGTAACCAGCCTCTCACCCCACTGCTGGTTCAAGTCTGGTCAAAATGGAGTTAAAGTGAAGCCAAATTGTTTGAGTTCTGGAACATTCCATGCTGCTTTGTTAGCTAGTTTGCTGAGTCACTGTGCATGCTGGGCCATTGCCCAATGGCTGTGCTAATTAGGCTGCTGTCCATCCCTCCCCTTGACTATACAATGCAGAGCAAAATGCACATGCTGAGGAGCTTTGAGCTTTTAGCTCAAAAGTTGCTGAGAACCTGGCGGTGGAGAGGTAATTGCAGAGAGAGACTGCAACATTGTCCCACCCTGCTGTGTGGAAAGGGGTGCTACCAGGCCAGGAGAAGCAGTTTGTTCTGCAGAGGAAAGGGAATCCTTTATTAACAGCTGTGAGTGAGAAGGAGATAAGATGGAAGCATTCTGAGGCCACATGGTCTTGACCAGTTGAGTAGAGGTGCTGATGCAATTGTAGGAGTCTCACCTCAAGGGAGTTGCTTGAGACTCACGAGTTGAGGTGGAGGTGCCTTTATGCCATAAGGCAGAACTGTGGAGAGTCAAGGGGAAATTTTCTTGTATCTGTTGATGCTGTATGCTCCAGGAGAGGTTATAAAAATGGAAGGGAATGGGAAATTGTATACCCAGGAAAGACACACTAAGCCAGAACTTGTTTTCAGATGTGACCTGGGAGCACAAGGAAGTTAAGTAACTTGCTCAGGGTCACACAGTATGCAATGTATGCAGAGCCTGATCAGTTAAGAATCTGTCTGTGCTCTAGAAGGCTCATGACAATTCATGCTTCATGTGTTGGGGCTGAGGGTAAGATACAATGCAGCCTGGGGGAGATACCTTGTACATTTAGGTCTTCAGTGGTGAAAATAAGATCATCCACACAAACAGTATCCTAAAGGCTGGGAGACTGTAATGCTATAGCATTATGTTCCCAAAGAATTGGGAAGGTGAATAGTGTATTTTTTTAACAAAGTATTATGGGTGAAGGGGATTAGTGTATTTAAAGGAGCACCCTAATAAAGGGACCCCATATATGTGACCCCACCCTGGGGTGTAGAGTCCCATGATGTGGAAAAGAGAGGGATAGACAGATGAGACAGAGGCTTCCATTTAGATAGCTCTTGACTATTTAGGGACTCCAAAGAATACACAGGAAGTGTATGCATGTCTATGTAAGACCCTGTCCACACTACACCTCTGTAATGTTACAGAGTGCCCAAACTGTTACCACGATGGTTTGCATTTACACCTGTAACATTACATAGGGCGTTTTCATAATCGTTGTCGAAACCACATATGAGGTGATGTCAACAACGGTTATGAAACTGGTCATGCCTTGGTAACATTACCGGCGGTAGTGTAGATGGGTGGTAACAGTCCCCTGCAGGGCCCAGCTCAAGCGTGGGCTACATTGTGGGATCGGGCACTGCGTAGCAGTCGCCAGCTCGAAGTGGACGGCGGTGCCGGTCCCGTAATGGACACCGCTGTGGTGTGGATGCACTGCACTGCTCCCTGGCCATAATGGATTGCATCCGTTACCGGCTGGAGTGGTGTAGTGTGGACAGGGCCTAAGTAAAGTGTCCCCTCAGGGGGACTCTGCATCCTACATGTACAGTATGTGGAGTTAAATAAATTAAGCTATACTTGACTCTGCTTCCCTGAGTGGACAATGGCATTTGTGAGTAACTGCTCATTGCATAGTGTAGGGACCCTGCCATAGCCCCGGGACCGAGACAGAAAAACAACCCTGTCCAGTTACCTGCCTTGGTGGGTGGGGTCCATAATACCTGGCATCTAGACCAGTTACAGTTACACAGTATCTATTAAAAAAATTAAACATACTTTAATTTAAAACAGTTCGCAAACCAAGCTAATCTTCAAAATATCAATATTTAAAAGTGTATGTAAACTATGTATTAATAATATATTAATATATTGATAAACCTAACTCCAAGCATTCATTTTCCTAAGATAGGTTTCTATCCCTAACAGTTCAAAAGTTAGTTCCATTGAAATAAATCATCTTTAGAAGGGTCTATCTTTTGGAACCGTAAGAACTAGGAAACTTAATATTTTTCTTACATGAAAGCTTGAAGTCAGAGCAATAAGGATGAATGCTACTGCTAGATGCACATACCCAAGGGGAAATTTCATTAATGCACCAGTTAAGGTTAAATTGACAAAAGTAAGAAAATGTTATTTTAGGGTTCCAACCCTAACACCCAACCCCAACCCTGCAGCAGCAAAAAGAAAACAAAACTTTATGGTTCTGACTGTCCTGAGTCTTGTCAAATTAGGCTTGGGGTCTTCATTGGGGTTATCAACGCTACTGCTCCCCCCATTCCATCAGCAAACAAGCTCAGATGTGCTGACTATATGAGAATGAGGTGAGTGTTTAGGGTTGATAACCCCAAGGAAGACCTCAGATCTGATTTGCCAAGACACAGGACAGCCAAAATTGAAAGCTTTTTCTTTTGCTGCTTGCATGGTGTGGGGTAAGAAGGAATCTCTAACAACACATTTCCTACTTTGTCAGTTTAACCCTAATTGATGCATGAACAATGTTTTTTTGCACAGAATGTCCTTATTTTCTGAGATAGAAGGGAGCTGCATGAACACATCCATGTGATTATGGAAGCACAGGGCCCTCTGTCCTATGTGCTTCCATGCCTCCATTTATCCACATGTGTACGTGGACCTGTGCTTCCATTCTGCCAGAAAAGCAATTTATGTGCTTCCTTGTAATTTTTCTAAGGACAGACCATTTTCAGTTTGTATTTGTTAGGGGCTTCGTGTTGTACTAGTCATTAAGACCTTTCTATTGATATGTACATTGTCCGTTAACTTCAAAGATTGACAGACTTACAGCTTGTTAAATTTGCAATGTTATCCTATGGGAATTGTACATTTTTAATTTCTATGGATTTTACATGGCCACTAAATTTCTTTGGGAGGTGTTATGTGTTAGTATTGTAGTAAGTAAGTAAGCTTTAACTTCTTAAGTGCCCAATCCCATTGGCTCTGGGTGCTTTACAAAAGAGCTGCAAAACAAACAATCATGTATTTACAACAACGGTCAAGCAAAATAAATAAAATTCAGTAAAACAAGTTAGCAAATAATATAAACAATAAAACACTAAGCTGGGCAATAACTAAATTCCAAATGCTTCTTTAAAAAGGTGTGCTTTCTGGCCCCTCTTGAAAGCCTCCACTAATGGGGCCTCCCTCAAAGACTTTGGAAGCAAGTTCTAAAGGGCTAGCCCAGCTACCTCAAATGCACTGTCTCCCGAGGTTTCAGTCTAGCCCTCAGAACCATTAAGAGGCTATCAGTGGAGGAAAGGCAAGAGCGCACTGAGCAGACAGATAAAAGGAGGTCACTCAGGTAGCTAGGACCCAATCCATATAGGGCTATATAGGAGAGCAAGCCCACATTGAAGGTGATCCATCTGATTGGCAACCAGTGCAGATCATGCAGGACTGGGGTCACATGACTGGACTGAGGTATGCCTGTCAGCAACCTGGCTGCTGCATTATGCACCAGCTGCAGTCGTTGGAATTTCCCTTCACTGACCCCGAAATTAAAAGTGTTACAGTAATTGAGCCTTGATGTGACAAAGGCATGTACCAGTGATGGCAGGTCATCAGGTGGAATTAGGGATTTAATCCATGTGACATTCTTTAGATGATAGAACCCACTCCAGATGATGGATGGCATATGTGCTTCAAGTGTCAACGCATCATGAAGGATGGTACCCAGAATCCTCCCCCTAGTGGAAGCTACCAGCAGGGTAGGGCCCAGGAATAACCCTGTTCCTGACCTAGCAGCAACCATATCATTCCGGCAACCAGGCTTAATCACTAGCACATCTGTCTTATCCTGGTTAAGTCTCAACCAGTTAGAGAACATCCAGTCCTGAATCTCGGCCAGGCAGTTGTTAAGCACCTCCATGGTGTTACATGTCCTGGAAGCAAAGGACATATACAGCTGGGTATCATCTGTATAACAGTGAAAATCCAGACTGTAATGCCTAATGATCTTCCCCAGGGCTAGCATGTACACCATGAACAACATCGGTGACAAGGTCGAACCTTGAGGAACTCTACACAGCAGGAGCTTCTGGCAGGAGAAGAAATTCCCCATCACTACTTGTTGCATCCTGCCTGTGAGAAAGGACTAAAATCAGTTAATGACAGCACCAGCAAGTCCACAAAACCCTCTAAGGTGGTCCAGTAGCACAATGTTGTCCACAGTGTCAAACGCTGAGGAGAGATTGAGGAGAATGAAAATTGACTGGTCTCCTCTATCTCTTGCCCTGAGGAGGTCATTTTGCACCCTGACCAACACCATTTTGGTGCTGTGCCACAACCTTAACACTGACTGGAGAGGCTCATAGACATCAAAGATTATAAGGTGTGCCTCGAGCTGCAGAGCCACCACTTTCTCAACAACCTTCCCCAGAAATGGGAGGTTGGAGACAGGTCGATAATTTATTAAGACATCAGAGTTGAGTGATGGCTTCTTCAGAAGTGGCCTCACCAACAGCTCTTTTTTTCAAGGCATCAGGGAAGAGGACCTCTGAGAGCAAGCACCAGACAATCTCAGCAAACACTGGACCAATGGACTCCACATATCCTACTAGTAGATGGGTCAAGTCCAGATCCAGTTCACATAAAATGGGCCTCAGCTTCAAGATTACCTCCACAACCTCAGCCACCATCACCAGTCGAAACTCCCCCCAGACAATAAGAGTGCCTCTGCTCGCACAAGGCCCATCACTGTGGGACTGACCTTATCCCACTGGAAAAATTCCCAAAAGAATGGAGGACACCCTGTCAGAGAAGAACTGAGCAAACTCCTAGCACAAAGTGACTGAAAATGCTTTTTTTGGCTGCAGACAGGCAGGATGAAGTAGCCTCTCCACAGTCCAAAAGAACAAGGCCAGTCTGTTCCTCCCTGCAGCAATTTCCCTGGACAGGAACTCTGTCTTGTTATGGTTGATTGCCCTTTGATATTCAGCATAGTGAAATCTCAAAGCCAGTCTATCCTCCTTGGCCTGAGTTCTCTGCCAGCAACACTGTGACTTCTGACCTTTGGTCTTCATCTTCTTGAGAGCCCCATCAAATCATGGGGATTTCAAGTGAGATGACCTGGGTCATATACAGATCGGTGCAATGGTGTCAAGCACCTAGGGGACAGCATTATTATAGGCCATCACTGCCTCATCCACACTTGCTGCACATGCAGCACTCACACCAGAAAAATCCAAACCTGCCAATGGTCCCTCTGGGGACATCTACTCAGTGGGTGGTAGCAGACCATCTCAACAGGGGAGGAATTATTGGGGGGGGGGAGCCCAAACAAGAACTCCACTGTGCAATGATCAGACCAAAAGACTGGATCAATTCTGAGGTCAATGACCTCAAACCCCGGTGAAAATACTAAGTCCAAGGCGTGGCCATGATGATGAGTTGAGAAGCAACTGCTTGTGCAAAGCCCAGCAATGTCATCAACTGGAGGAAGTTTTTACCAGAATGTGCGAGTTCATCATCGACCCAGGCATAGAAGTCACCCAGAATCAACCATTTGGGTGACTCCAACACCCTGTCAGTGGTGAAGTCCGCAACATTCTGCAGTAATTCCCCCTCGCGTCCTGGAGTGTGATATACCAGGAGGATCCTACAACCTGCACTGGGACTCCCGCACACAGCCAGACATTCAAACAACAAAGTAGATCTCACTGGGTGCACAGAGAAGTTCAGGTTGTATCTAAAACAGATGGCCACACCCCCACCCCTGCATTCCTTCTTCGGGCAGTGCACTATAGAATACCCGTCCAGAATCAATGCCTCCAAAACTGGGCCTGTATCATCCCCCAGCCAGATATCTGTGATGCAAGCCAGACTGTCCAATGAAATCAAGTCTGCCATATTTGTGGTCTTGTTCCCCATTGATCTGGTATTGCATATCACTGCCCAAAAGGAAATGGTGGAGACTGCTGGCCCATGGGCTGCCTGCCCACTCGGTCCTGAGGGAACCCTGGGAATGGGGACCAACTATGTCTGGCCTCTCTTAAGGCCCTATTTAGCTCCAGGGTGCCTCCTGGACCTGTCCAACTCAGTGCAACTGACCTCTGTAATACCTACAGTGCTCCATCACCAACCAACTCAACTCTACCAATACCAACCTCCCTGCAGTCCCTAATCAATACAGTTGGTACAGGGAGGTAAGAAAAGGGATGGAGGTCATACAGCAGAGATGCTGAGTAGGTAATATGAGGGGCTCTGAAGCCCAGGCACATCCTATGACTATTGCATGCACCTTAAAACACTCCACATAAGTTACCCCCTCCCTACAATATAAAATAAATTCCAAAAACAAAACAATCCCCACTCAGCTTAATTCCCTACACATACACCAATCGTTCAATCACTATTATTACATATACAGCTGTATACCATTCATGCATAGCATTCAGTCACTAATCCTACAAATCCTCACACCATCCATCCCAATAAAACTCCCCCAACAAAAAATAAACCATATCAAAATTAACAAATAAAACTTTAGGAGAATCATGTTTGGTGAGTTGCAGAGGGCAAAGTCCCAAAGTCCCACAAAATCACAGAAAAATGAGAAAGCTCTGAAAACAGAGCACTGTCCAAATTTTTTCACAGAAAAAACACAGCAGTGTTCTCACCACTGCTTGAAATAAACTCAGAGTCGGGTAATGAGTGGTGCTAGGCAGGCAAGAAAAGTGCTCTCACCACTCTTTATGCAGATTTACAATTCAGGCTGTTTACCAAAGCACAAACACCACAGTATATTCCCATTTGGGATGGCGCTCACTTCACCCCTCTATAGGATAGATCTTTACACAGAAACCTGCCAGTTCATGCAGGATGGTACTTATTAGAAGCCATCAGTTACCTCAGGGGGAAAGGTTCACAGCAGAGACACCCAGTATCCCAGTCCAGGGTGCTGTACATGTTCCTCGAGCCACATGGCATTCCAATGAGTTTTACACAGCCCACAACAGTCCTACAGCAAAATCCCAGTCCTAATAGACCAGGAAGCCACAGATGGCATTTGGCCTTAGCCTCACCATGGTTTTTAGTCTTGACTCTGCCCACACAATGCTCTTTGGGGAAAACAACCCCATGATGCTTTCCAGGCCAACTCAATCTCTGCACAGCGGCTGCTGACTCCTTGACTCTGTGGCAAATCTGACCTCCAACCTCTTACCTACAATGCTGCTGTGGTCCCACACTCTCCACTCAGAAAATCCTTCCTTCAGGCAACCGCTCCTCAGCATTCAGTTCCCAGCCAACTGCCTTGCAATCCACACCTGGTACTGGTGACTGGATGGCTGTCTCCAACCTGCAGCACAGCTAGAACAGTGGCGCTGAATTTCAAATAACAATGATGGTCTCTGCGAATCACCGCGGGGAAACTCTAAAAAATAATAAACCTAGCTCCCAGTTTTCCTCACTAAAAGACCCTATATAATTCTCAGACCCTACACTTCAATGTTACAACACTACAATACTAAGATTACTTACTGCAGTAACAATTTAAAATTAAGCACTCGCTGGACAATAATGTCCCATCCAGTAAGGCCAGCTAACTGAAAGATTCTCCTTTAGCAGTTTCTGAATTTCTAAAATGCTGTAAAAAAGAGCAAAAAGAGGTTAAAGTGTGCTGACTAGAGCACAGCTAGATGGCCACCAAACATGGTGGCCCTCTTCCCTCTCATCAACAAAGCATCTGAGACTTATAGCATAGTACTCATGAAGACCTTTATTTTGATATATAGATTGTCAGATAACTGCATATACTGTCAGAGTTATGGCTTGTTAAAGTTGAAGTGTGGAAAAAAACTAAGCCCAAATTATTTTTTATATGAAAGGATCTTTTTCGTGAGCTTGTGTTGTTCATATGGAAAAAGATTCCTTCATATGAAAAAAGCATGTAAAAAATAATGAAAGTCCAAATTCTTTTTTCATATGAAGGGAGTCTTTTTTAATTTGGTCTTATTCCTTTTTTTTTTTTTTTGTATGGCCATACAGAAAAAGAAATTCTGATCATGAACATGAAAAAAGATCTTAAAATGTGTTAAAACACATTTCTGGGTGTTTTTCCAAAAACTAACTGTAGAATCCATATATGGGGTTCCCAATTAGCAGGTTACATGGCTCGGTGTCTCTGCAGTATATCACTTTTATGGCTTTTCAAAAATGTTTAAAAAATAATTCTTTTCTCATAAAAAAAGATGACCTCCATATGAAACAGAATCTTTTTTCCTATTGGCCAGATTCTTTTTTCATATGAAATAGCTATCCAAAAGACCACACTGAGCATGCTCAGAAGAGAAAATTTAAATCCTTGTAATTCTGGAAAAATCAGGACATTGTCCTTGACAACAGACTGACACTTGTTGCTCAGGTGTTGGCTGTCGTCAAAAGTGGTTTTTACCACTTAAGGAACATCACCCAGATTAAACCCCTAATTCTGCCTGAGAACCTGCCTTCTCTGGTGCATGCTTTCATTACATCCAGGCTGGACTACTGTAATGCTCTGTACTTCAGGGTCAGTGGAGGGAACCTTCACCTACTGCAGATGGTGCAGAATGCAGCGGCCAGGTTGCTGACAGGCCTGCTCAGGTCTTGTCATGTGACCTCGGTCTTGTGAGGCTTGCATTGGCTGCTGGTCAGGTGGAGGATCATCTTCAAGGTGGACCTGCTCACCTATAAGGCCCTATATGGCTTGGGCCCTGGTTACCTGTTGGACCTCCTTACACCTGCCATCCTGGTACACTCCCTCCGCTCCTCCACTGAAGGCCTCCTGATGGTTCTGAGGGCCAGGCTGAAAATCTTGGGTGATCATTAATTTGAGGTGCCCAGCCTGGTCCCCTGGAAATCACTTCCCAGGTCTTTGAGGGAGGCTCCATTGGTGGAGGTGTTTATTTATTTATTTTAACATCAGTTTAAAACCTTTGAGCCAGAGGCTCGTTTACAAAGGTACCTCGTCGGTATGAAAACAGAACAACATGTATACATGAGACACTCAGAAATACAGTACAGCAATAAATCACAGGCAAGTTGCAGGCAAAGCGTTACGAGGAGTCTGAAGAATTATTTATTTGGGAAAGCATACCCTGAAAATTGTTGCTAATTTTAATATGATTTCTAATTTATTCATCTATTAATTTATTTCTTATGTAACTTTTATGCTTTGTATGCTGTTTGTTTTACCCTGTTTATTAACTACTTGCAGGATGCCCAGAGCCTCCAGGATTGGGCACCATATAAGTAAATCTTATTTACTTACTATTTTTGTTTCCCCAAACCAGTAAAAGGCACCAATATGATCCAAGCCCTTTCTGCCCTGAAAATTTCAAAACAAAATTCCAAACTGTCTGGGCACTTGGTGATGACAAAAGAACAGCTAAAAAACTGATTTGTTTTTCACTTTTTTCACTATCCGAGTCTTGGACTCTGCACATCAGACTGGAATAACACTTGGAAAGTCAAGAGACCTTGGTTCCAAGACCACACATGCAAATCTTTGTGCAAATCCGTTGAATGTTGGCAGAGCTATCAATGTGCAAAGTTACAGGTTTAACACTAAACAGCCCACTCAGTCCTAACTATAGTGGTGCTATTGCACCAGTATTATACTGTTTCAAGACACTTTGAAATATATTATTGATATATTTATTTGTTGTGACATTCAAAAAACATTAAACACATACAATTGGTATGCCTTTTTTGTATTGGCAGGCTGTATCGATGAAATTTGTAAATATCAATACATAAAAATCCAAGGTGGATTTAATTTTTTTAGAAATAATTTATTTTATCTTTTTCTGATTGAGGTAGGGTAGTGCCACATTAGCCCACACAAAATAGAGGTGTTCAGGTCTCAAAAGTGTGTATCTTTAACTTTTTGTTAGCCGAATAAAGGTTTTTCAACTTGATTTTCAATGGCCCCTTAGATCGATGCAAGATGCACTGAACACCCACTTGTGGTGAACTCTGGCATGCCAGGGACCCTACAACTGATTTTCATAGAAGGGGGGGGTCTTGGTGCCAAAGTCTCCAAAGTTTCTTAAGTGGTCCCATGTGACAAATAACAGACACATGGGAGGGGGTTGCCAAAGGCTTGCTTCACTCCCCTATTCTGGTCTAACGTTTGCTCAGCAACACATATGGTGGAACCCCAACCCTACCAGTCTAGGAAATTGTACATTGCCAGTAGTTCCGTGCAGTGCAGGTGGTAAATTGGTGACTGTGAACTAACCACAGTGGTCAGCAAATACAAAGAGAGATGGACAGACAGAGAGCACTTTTCCAGCCCCGACATACAGTCCTGAACATAGGACACACAAGGCTGATATGACATGGCATGTTGCACAGATGGCCATGTGCACCACTGATGACAGTATAGTGACATGTATTAGGTAACATGTTACATACCAGTACACATGCCCTTAGGACAAATGTGGGTGGCATAGACCATAATGGAGCCTGTAATGGCAGAGATCAGCTCAAGCTGTCAAATGCTTTGCTAACTATTGCAGCCTGCAAGATACATCAGCACTGTGGATGGTTGGCAGTGCAGTAGCCCATGGTCCCATCAGTGCACAAACGCTTGACTAGATGGTGAGCAGATCACAGCCAAACAGACTTCATTTGGTGGATGTGGACAGTACCATATCTGTGCAGTCAGAGATACTGGTGGAGCCCATGCCACATAACTAGCAGCACACCTTGCAGTGCAGGGCACAGCAGAGTGACAGCTCACAGGTGGCAGTGCAGATACCTTCTTCCCCTAAAATGATACACTGTACTGTAGCACACAGCTGTACACCCAGCAGCACAAAGTGTCTGACTGAACAGGTGTCACAGTGCAGGTGCCACTGTGACAACAAATGGAGGGTAGTTGGGGAGCCCTCTACAGCAGATGTCAGAGGACTTTCACAATGAATCACAGCTATGCCACACACACGGGCACAGGTGGTGCCACCACTGTGCCCACTGCTGCTCCACTGGCCCTCCCAGTGTGCAGTCACTGCTGGGTGGCATGCCCACTACACAGCCTGAAATGCCTACCCCCCCACATCCCCAACACACACCCTGGCTCAGAGCTGCCATCCCAGATTGGGCTCTTACCTGCACCCACCAATGGCTGCTTCCTCCGGACCCACTCTGCCACAAGTACCTCCATTAGCTCCAGACCAGGGCATGGATAACAGGACCTGCTGCCCCAGTGCAGCACACCAGTGCTGGGATCCTGCTGCATAGGACCTTATGGGGTTATCAGGTCATCCTATGGCTCAGGACAGAGGTCGCACAGGGGCCATGCTGTAGCTGGTCTAACCATGGATGCCACTTGTAGCCACTGAAGGAATTTGAAAATCCCATGATTGGGGATATTTCAACCGAGTTGTGCCGCAAGCCCCCTCAGTGCCATGACACTGCCTGTGGCATGCCACAAACCAGCACAAAGCTGTCTGCTGCCATGGGTCTGGAGATTGTCTCAAGCACCGTTTCAAAATCTGGAATTTTGCAAGGTGCAGCACAGTGAGCCCCTTGGGTCATTTCTCTTTGAAGCAAGCACCTTGCATCATTCCCAGTGCTTTGAAAATCAAACCCATTATCTTTACCCAACAAAAAAATTATCTTTTTTCTTCTCTCCTGCTTTTAATTTTTCTTAGTTTTGGCAATACTACATCTTATTTCATAAGGAACACCGTAGGTTGCAACCTCCCAAACATTCATTTTAAAGTTTTAATTGCACTGTGGATACTTCCCCCCTCCCTTCCAGTAACCCTTAATCTTCCTTTCTTTCACAGGCTTCATCAATAAATACAAAAATGAGGAAGGTCAAGATCAAGTAAGGGCAGTATCCAACTTGAGCATGGGGTTATGTAGAAAAAAGGTTGGGACACGTTAGGTACTAGACGGACAGAGGAAGAGGGCAAGATGCAGGCTGCAGAGTAGAGTGTCATCTGCATAGATATGACTGAGAGGAGGTACTTGGAAAAATAGGCAACTGGATATGACCTAGGATAGAGCCCTGGAGAAGAAAGTGAGAATGGGAGGAAGGGAGGGAGGGATGAAGGAAGGAAGGAAGGAAGGAAGGAAGGAAGGAAGGAAGGAAGGAAGGAAGCAGAGGGTATAATCTTGTTGACTAACTGGTACTTGTCAAGCAAGTAGGAGTGGAACCAGATGACCAGAAGGTCCTAAAGACCCCCCTCCCCCCACCACCACAAACAAGTGTATCAAGTAGTAGTGAAAGGAAAATAGTGTTTTAGTAAATGTAGAATAGAGCATGGGCAACCATTCACAGCAAGGCTGTGTTTCAATCAAGGGGCTGAGATGACATCATAGGTAAGGATGTAAGTTTGTCATGGATGAGGTTTTAATGACTCATTGTTTGTTCATGAAATCATTAGTAAAGAGTAGTAAATGTTGTGGCACTGTCATCATTGCTACATTCTGATGACACTAGTGAAAGTCATGGAAGTCCTGAATAAAGATCAAACATCATAAAATCAATGACGTGTATGACTGCCATGACAAACTTACATCCCTAATCATAGGGAACTCGAGAGAAAAGCTCCAGAGATCCCTATGTCATTTCAACCCCAAGATGGAAACACAGCTTTGTTTTTGTATCGTCCACCAGCATATGGTTTCCCAAGATTGAAAAAAGTTATATTTCAAGGTTTCATACCTTGTGTTTGTGCTCCTGCTTGCTGTCGGCAGTTCAGTCTGCTACAATGTCCATCTGTGTGGTCCCACTCCAGTCCAGACCCTCCAGAGCAAGGGAAAGGATTAAGACTTCTTTTGGCTAGGCAGGTTTACTGTGCATGTTGTTATTTTTATTTTGCACACACAGGGATTGTTACTGTTTGTTGCCAACATTTTATTGCTTTATTTTTCTCTGATTCAAATTGTTGTTGCTGGGTATACCTTCTGCTGCATTGTTAAAAGGTGTACCTACAGGTGTGTGCTAACAGATTACTGTTGTAATCTTCTGATTCAAATTGTCTTTTGCAAGGTATATCTTCTGTTACTGCTGTATTTTTCTCTGTAGCAAAGTGTTTCTTACAGGGTATATCTTCTGTAAAATTATTACAGGTGGTGTTATACAGGTTTTATAGTTTTATCTAACATTAGGATAAGCTTTCAGGGCTACTGCATTTGTTGCTGGCTGATTGTTTCTGCTCTTATCTCCTTGTTTCTTTCATCTGTGATTCTTCTTTTTTGGCGGGGGAATGGTCCAGCCACCCACCCACCCATCCCCAACCACCCCCTCTACACTACTTTTATAGGGTAGCACAGTCATGGCATTTCCTGTGACAATGCAGGAAGGGGTGGATCAGTGGGGTATCCACATGGTGACCTCATTTACAGGGGCACTAGTAATTTAATTTGTTATAACAAGTTATACAAAAACAAATGAACAAAATACAAAATCAAACTTTTGCTTTCATTTTCTTCCTTCTGATTACTCTGACCAGGTTATAAACCCGGCAACTTATCTGGAATGGATATCATTAACTGCAGATACTGCAGGACACTTTTCAGAAGGACAGTTTTACAAGATTTAGGACACTGTCCTACATGCTGGGCCATTGGAGATCTTAGGGCTCAGCTCCAGGCAGCATGGGAGAGATTGCACACCTCAAATTTCATGTTCAAGAGGAAATATATCATAAGAACCACCCGTCATTTCCCCAACAACCAACAGAAGCACCTCGACCGCAGAGGGTAGTTGGTCTGGGAGGTTGGCAGGTGGTTAGGAGGGGCAAATAGGGTGCCCCATCACTCGGTGCTCTCCAACATATTACCTCCACAAACCATAGAAAAACTACAAACAGGTATAGGCCTCTATCTCTGAAATCAAAGAAAGGGGCAGAGGACACTGCAGAGCTGGACACTGCAGCACAAGAGCTAGCACAACAAAACTCGCCCAAATCAGGAACCAAAACAAAAAAAGCAAAAAGGAAATCCAAAAAACTTCTGATCATAGGAGACTCCATGATTCAGAGAGCCGATACGTATCTCCAGCCAAGGGTAATGGTCAGATGTCTCCCAAGTACATCAGCATGAAGAGACACTGACCACATTGCTAAAATTGTTCAGGAAGCAGGAGAAAACATTGACATCCTGGTACACATAGGGACAAATGATCTCACTAGCCAGTCAGTTGTGGAGACCAAGGTATACCTGACCAGGCTGGGTGACAAACTATCGTCAATTTCATCTGGCATCTCCTTCTCTGAGATCCTGCCAGTCTAGGACAGGGGGGCAGATGGACGGAAGGTCAGAGAAAGGGAGATAGGGGAGATAAACTTGTGGCACAAAGGCTGGTGCCAGGAAAAAGGACACAAATTTGTAGGGAACTGGCAACAGTTTTAGGAGTGAAAGTTCTTTAAATCTGATGGACTGCATCTGACTAAGGAGGAAGTCAGTGCATTAAGGCAGACGTTTGACGTCTTTGCAGAATATTTAAACTAGCAAATGGGGAAAGGGGTGTAGCACCCCATTCGTCGAATGGGAAGAACACCACTCCCCCCTCAGGTAGTGGTCAAACAGGAGTTCAGCATGTTGGCAGTTCATTTGCATCACCAGGTAAGGAAAAAGGTCCAGCTCCCCATGTGATGCACAGGGGATATGCCAGACCTCACCCAACAACTAACACACTGAAATCTGGCCAATGGAAAATCATGTACACAAATGCTTGCAGCCTGGGAAACAAGATCCCAGACCTGCAGGCAATAATGACAGAGGCTAAACTGGACATAGTAGCAGTTAACGAGATGTGGTTAACCAGGAATCACACTTGGAAGACTTCAGTACCTTGCTATGTACTGTCCAGAAAAGACCAAGGTGCAAAAAGGGGGGGTGGAGTGGCCTTGTATGTCAATGAAAATATAAAAGCTACAGAAATTTAGAATACACATAAGGAGCCAGAAGAACTGTGGGTCACCCTGGAAACAGGAAATGGGACAGCCATAAGAACTGGGGTTGTCTACAGGCCCCCAGACCAGGGGGAGGACATAGACACATTACTGTTAGAAGATATACAAAACATGACAGCTAAAGGGGAGGTTCTGATAATGGTAGACTTCAACATGCCAGATGCAGATTGGCAATACCAGCAGGAACATCTGCCAGAACTAGACACATGATAGATTCCCTGTAGGGGGAGGGCCTCAAACAACTGGCACAACAACCCATAAGAGACAGGGCTATCCTAGATCTAGTACTGACTAATAGGGAAGGGATCACAGATATCCAGGTAGAAGGTCACCTGGGGGCCAGTGACAATCACATGGTATGGTTCAATTTGGCCACTACAACTAAATCATCCCATTCCAATGCAAAAATATGAGACTTCAGAAGAGCTGACTTTGATAAGATGGCCAACAGAGTTAAGCTAGCCCTGGAAAAAAGAAATACAGGTGAGGGGGTACAGGCAAAGTGGGCAAGCATTAAGGATGCAATACTTGAAGCAACATCCCATTGTCCTACAGAGAAAAGGAAGTGCAAAAGAAGAAGGGAACCACTTTGGTTCTCAAATACAGTAGCAGAAAAGGTCAGAGCCAAAAGGCTGGCCTTCAGGAAATATAAGGGAACACAGCGTGGATGAAGATAGGGAGGCATATCAAACTTCCCTAAGGGAAGCAGGGAAGGCAGTAAGGCAGGCAAAGGCCCAAACTGAGGAAGCACTAGCACAAACAGTAGAAGAAGGTGATAAGACTTTTTATAGATACATTAGTAAAAGGAGAAAGTCCAGAGTGGGTATTGCTAAAATCAAAGGAGATAAGTGAAAGTGTGACCAGGAGGACCATGTAAAAGCATCTACCCTAAATATATACTTCTGCTCAGTATTTACTGAAGAGAAGGTAGGACAGGGCCCACAGATCAGCATCATGGACACAGGGGGGAGGGAGGTGAGCACTATTCCCTTCACAAAAGAAAGGGTCCTACAAGAGCTTGCTAAGCTCAGGGTGGATAAGGCAATGGGACCTGATGGCATACATCCCAGGGTACTAAAAGAGCTAAGGGTGGAACTAGCAGAGACATTATCAGAACTATTTAGTGAGTCTCTGAGCACAGGAGAGGTCCCAGAAGACTGGAGAAGGGCCCATGTGATCCTACTCCACAAGAGTGGTAGCAGGGAGGGAGCTGGGAACTACAGACCAGCCAGTCTTACTTCAGTAGTGGGCAAGATTATGGAGGCACTCCTTATGGAAAGGATAGTGCAACACCTGGAATCCATAGGAGCACAGGATCTAAGACAGCATGGGTTTACTAAAGGAAGGTCCTGTCAAACTAATCTCATAGATTTCTTTGACTAGGTAACCAGAGTGCTTGACCAAGGGGGAGCAGCTGATGTCGCCTACCTCAACTTAAGCATAGCTTTCTATACTGTTCCACATAGAAGATTAATTAATAAGCTGGGTAGGCTCAGGGTGGGTCAGAGGTTGGTCAACTGGGTGGCAAACTGGTTGATGGGCAGAAAACAGAGTGTGGTGGTAAATGGTATACAGTCAGAAGAGATGCAAGTCACAAGTGGGGTACCTCAGGGATCAGTCCTAGGGCCAGTCCTCTTCAATATCTTCATCAGTGACATTGCAGATGGACTGGAGGGTAAGGTTTGTCTGTTTGCAGATGACACCAAGATCCTCAACAGAGTAGATGATCCAGATGGGGTGGGCAGAATGAGAAGAGATCTGGATAAACTAGCAAAATGGTCAGAAGAGTGGCAACTGGGGTTTAATGCAAAGAAGTGCAAGATCATGCACATAGGGAAGAGAAACCCTGAAGCCACCAATAGGCTGGAAGGGGAGTTGCTGCAGTCACAAAGGAAGAAAGAGACTTGGGCGTCATCATCATCACCGATGACCTGAAATCCTCCAAGCAGACCACTAAAGCAGTAGGTAAGGCTAGGGGGATGTTGGGGGTAATAGTAGGGTATCATAAGTCAGAAGAGGAGGACAATCCCTCTTACAAGACACTGGTTAGGCCCCATCTGGAGTAGTGAGTGCAGTACTGGAGGCCACACCTTCACAAGGACATTAACCAAATTGAGGCAGTCCAGAGACAGGCAACCAAAATGGTGCAGGGACTGCATCAGAAAACATATGAGGACAGATAAATGGAGCTCAATATGTATACCCTAGAGCAAAGGAGGGAGAGAGGTGATATGATCGAAACATTCAAACACCTTAAGGGCATTAACAAGGTGAAAGAGTCTAACATGTTTCAATATAATATAGCAGAACAAGAGGACACAGCATGAGATTAGACAGCGGCCGATTAAGAGGTAATGTGAGGAAGTTCTTTTTCACAGAAAGAGTGGTGGATGCAAGGAATGGCCTACCTCAGGATGTGGTGGATATCAATATAGTGCAGGGTTTCAAACAGGCATGGGATAGGCATAAGGGAGAAATACAGATGAGTATGAATAGATAAGCCATTGACAGAGCAAAGGCTGATGGCACATTTATAAGATAGCAAAAGAAATGGCCAGACTGGATGGGCTTTGCAGTCCTTATCTGCCGTCATCTTCTATGTTTCTAAGATTTGTGGCAGCAGTTGCTTTACAATAAAAAAAACTGACAAATTATTATAGTTTGGAAACATGGAGTCAACTATGGCAGTCCGTGTCCAACTATCTCAGTGAACTGCTCGGTAAATGGTGCTGTCATGTTTGTTTTAAGTTTTTGTGAAGAGCACCGTTGCGTCCCATCAGGTTGCAGGTCAAGGAGGAAAAGTTGCTGTTGTTGTATCATTGTGACAGCAGAAATTATACTACAACAACTTTCTGTAACCTTTGGACTGTCCTACAAGTTTTTGAAAGTCATTTTCCATTCACAATAAGTCTTAACCATATTCTATTGTAGAATTACGAGACAAAAATAAAACCGGCTACCCATTAGAGGCACAGAAAAAAACTCCACCATTAGGAGATGGTAAAAACATAACATTTATTCAACATATCTAGAAACCAGTAGCACCCCACACACACACGTCAATGTTTCACGTCACTCTGATGCTTTTTCAGGGCATGGCAGGTGGTTTTATTTTTGTCTTGTTAAGCACGTTGTTGATGTGGCTCCATTTTGAGTGGGTCCTAAGTTACCTTTTATCGGTGTTAGTGTAACTATTGTAAATTTGCATGGTGCCATTTCTAAAGTTGTCTATCTTGTTTAAGAGTACCACATGAGAAAGAACTGTATGTGTACCTATAGCTATGTTCTCAACCCAGTATAGTACAGAACAAATTTACTACTACAATGCAAAGATTAAGTTCAATCGGTATTGTCAGAGGCATTGCATAATTTGCTACTCAGAATCATGTAACACAGATTGACGTGATACTAATGGGTGTCTCTGGGTCCCTGTGTGGGACAGCTGTGTGCACACACACACACACACACACACACACACACCAGATATGTTGGACTTTGGAGATCCATACTTACCTCTTTGTTACCCTAATATTGAACAAATTATACATCGGAACTGCAGCAGGGAATCTCCCTGGCTAATAGTTGTGTCTGCAGGATCCAACCACCGCTGATCGCCTCTCCAGCACCGTGGATCAGGGGCTCCTTATCAGGACCTGCAGCTGAGATTGCAGGCTTACGAGTACCACCACATCACTGTCCCACATTACAGGTTCAGGGCTCCGACTTCTGAAACTGCACAAGGGACTGAAACTAACACCACTGCATAGCTGATTCCACTAAATGGATGCTGTTTTACCAATGGGGAACAAGGGGCTAAAATGTGTGTAGAAGTGGGGGCTGAAAACAAAACCTTTTTCTCTCCACAGAGATCTACCAACTGTGAGAACATACTACTGATCTCCTACGTCAGGGAAGGTGGGTTTACCATAAGATACAGGCTGTGCTTTTGAACTTCAAGGTTTAAGGTATATCTTATAGAATGGACTGTACACACACTGGTTTTAAGAGCTGTATTTAGTGAAATAACTGCAACAAACTCACCAGATTGTTTTTTTTTTTCCATCTGTGGTAGGGGACGCAAAGGAAGATTAACACATCGCCTCCCACTTTGGTGATGTCAAGGGCTAGGCATCTATTCAGCAGCATAACAAAAGGGCGCCAAGTACAAATAATAGTGGAGGGGGTTTAAAAAGGGCTTGGGGCTCCTTCATGACAGACACATTGGGACTGCAGTGGAGAATCTCCCTGGCTGATAGTTTTGTCTGCAGGATCCAACCACTGCCGATCACGTCTCCAGCACCGCAAATCAGGGGCTCCTTATTAGGGACTGCAGCTGAGATTGCAGGCTTGTGAGTACCACCACAACACTGTCCCTCACCGCAGATTGGGGCTCCAACTCTTGAAACTGCACCAGGGACTAAAACTAACACCACCTCATAGCTGATTCCACTAAAAGGACGCTGTTTTACCCATTGGGAACAAGGGGCTAAAACGTGTACAGAAGCAGGGGCTGAAAACAAACCCTTTTTTCTCTCCACAGGGATCTACCAGCTGTGATAACATACCACTGATCTCCTACATCAGGGAAGGTGGGTTTACCATAAGATACAGGCTGTGCTTTTGTACTTAAAGGGTTGAAACATATCTTATAGAATGGATTGTGCAAACACTGATTTTAAGAGCTGTATTTAGTAAAATAACTGCAACAAACTCACCTAATTTTTTTTTTTGTCCATGGTAGGGGATGCCAAGGAGGATAAACACACCGCCTCCCCCCTCAGTGACGTCAAGGGTGATGCATCCAATCGGCAGTATAACAAAAGGGCTCCCAGCACAAACAATAGCAGAGGGGGTTTAAAAGGGCTCAGGGCTCCTTCACGGCAGACACGTTGGGACTGCAAAGGGGAATCTTCCTAGCTAGTAGTTGTGTCTACAGGAGCCAACCACCGCTGATCCCCTCTCATGCATCATGGATCAGGGGCTTCTTATCAGGACCTGCAGCTGAGATTGCAGGCTGATGGTTTTTTTTTAGTCCATGGTAGGTGATGCAAAGGAGAAATTTGCCCACCCACCTCCATTCCCACCCATGCCGGCTCATTGGCCTTTATAGCCCGCCTATCAGGCTTACATTTTGTGCTAGGCAGAGGAAGTGGAAAGGACTACATGACAGTAGGGAAGTATCAATAAAAAAAAAGAAAAAATCTCTTGCAGTTCATTCTTCCGTCTGATACATCTTTCAATGGAGTGCATGGATTGCCAGCACTATGGGTGGTTATACAGCACGTATACCCTGAGTGTCCAAGGAAAATGCCCCATGTGTTGGGCTATAGAGAACCTCAGGGCACAGCTCCAAAAAGCAAGGGATGAAATATGCTGGCTGTGGCATCAGCTGGATGTAATGACCCACTCTTCAAATTTCCCTTGGTGACACCAAGACCCTAGGAAGGTATATCCACCCAATGGACTCCTTCAATATCCAATCCCTGGGGATTCCCCCCCACAGGGACCCCACCATCACCCAAACTCAGTGGGGGTGTCACCCTCACAAAGACTCCATCATCACCCATGCCTGAAGGGGGTTGCCACTTCCACAAAGACAAACAGTGCCAGGTGGATGGCAAGTGGTGCCCAGGGGTAGAGACTGTCATGACTGGGCCTAGCTAAACATGGGGGGGGACAAAGGACTCCAACAGGAGGGAGGAACAGGTTTTCACTGCTCCAGGATTAGGACACTGAGCAGACTGAGGCTGCTGCAACAGGGCAGCAAAAGCAAACTAAAAACATCCACACAAAAAAACAAAATAACAGAAGCTCAGCAGATAAAGGCAAAAATAACATAATAATCATGGAGAATTCAATGATAAAGGAAATCCAGCTGCACCTAAGTGACAATGGCCCTATGGCAGTAAAAGTTAGATGCCTCCAGGGAGCCACAGTGCAAGAAGGCACAGAACGCATTGTCAAGATTATGGAGCAGAAAGGTGGCATAAAGGGCATCATCGTTCAGATCGGTACAAACAATATCCCTGGTAAATCACTGGAGGAAACCAAAACACACATTATGGCCCTCAGTGACAAAGTAACCCCTTTTTCATCCATCCATTCTAGCCTTCTCCGAGGTACTACCAGTATGGGTGAGGAGGCACAGCTCACAAAAAAATCAGGGAAAATGAGATCAATGAGCTAAACTCATGGCTACAAGCTTGGTGCCTAGAAAAAGGACACCACTACATTGGGGACTGGAATAATTTCAGGGACAGGAGGCTCTTTAGGTGAGATGGCCTCCATCTCACGAGGGAAGGGACAAGAGCACTGAGTCAGAAACTCGACAGCTTTGTGGGGAGTTTAAACTAGCCAATGGAGAGACAGTGGCTAAGCCAGATCTGCAAAACGGAGTCTAGGTCACCTCTCTCCACAGTACAAATAAAAAACGCTTGACAAAAACAAAATACAAGGATACAAAGAATACAAACAAAGCAAACAAAAATGAAAAAACAAAACAAAAAAAAAGGTAAACGTGGAAGGCAATGGTAGTAAATGCGCATAGTCTAACAAATAAAATGGAGGAAATGATAGCCTTCACTGCAGATGCAAAACTTAATTGGAAAGCAGTAACTGAAATGGCTTAATGATAACCATGAATGGGACATCACCATTTCAAGTTTTAATCTCTTTAGAAGGGACAGAAGGGGCAAAATGGGGTGGGGGGTAGCACTGTACATAAGGGAGGGCATAAAAGTGATCGAAGTCCAGGGAGCACAAACAGGGCCTGAGTTCCTATGGGTCATGATTGAAGAAGGCAAAGGCTCGGTCACACAGGCTGGAGTAGCCTAAAGACCTCCAGCACACAATACAGAGGCTGATAAAAGCTGCTTAAAGACATAACTAACATGACCTATAAGGGGAATTGATCCTGGTGAGAGATTTCAATTTGCAGGATGTAATTTGGAAATTCTTTACAGCCACTTCAGCCAGATGAAGAGATATTATCAGAGCCCTGAGAGGAGATGGACTCAAGCAACTTGTTGATGACCCCACAAGGGGGGACTTTATCCTGGACTTAGTCCTAACAAATAATACAAAGGTTATAGATATTAAGGTTGTGAGTCATCTTGGGTCAAGTGACCATAAAACTGTTTGGCTTGACATCAGTGTAAAGGAGGACCTTAGCCACTCAGCCAAGGTCTATGATTTCAAGAAAGCCAATTTCACACAAATGAGAAGTTGTCTCAATAAGGCACTGGAAGAAAAACCACCATGGGGAGTGAAAGAGAGTTGGAACCAACTTAAAGTGGCATTAAACCAGTCAACAGAAGGATGCATGAGAACAGTCAGCAAAAAAAAAAGGAGAAGAAACCCAATTTGGTTCACAAGGGAAATACGAGGTGCTGTAAGGGAAAAGAAAAAGGCATTAAGAAGGTACAAAACCACTAAAAAGGATGAGGACATGAATCTTTACAGGATCAAATTGAAGCAAGCCAGTAGAAAAATAAGGGCGGACAAGGCACAAGCAGAAGAAAATATTGCACAAGACATTTTGGGAGGTTCAAAGAAATTCTTCAGGCATATTACTGATAGAAACAAAACCCAAAGCGGGAATAGTTAGGCTCAAATCAAAGGGAAGGGGGATGATGATAGAAGGGGACATTGACAAAGCAGAATCACTAAACAAATACTTCTGCTCAGTATTTACAAACAAGGCAGAAGGGGATGGGCCCAACTTGATAGCTGGAACCAGACAGGCCGGGGGTGTCGGATTAAGCCCTTTCTCAATGGAAAGGGTATTGAAAGAACTAGCAAAACTAAAAATGGACAAGGCCATAGGTTCAGATGGGATCCATCCAAAGAAGCTAAGTAAACTAAAAGTGGAGCAGGCAGCACTTCTGATGGATCTCTTTTACAAGTCACTAGAAGAAGGGATAATTCCAGAGGACTGGAGGAGGGCCACAGTGGTCCCTGTTCACAAAGAGTTGAAGCAAGGAGGAGTCAGAAAACTACAGGCTGGTCAGTCTGACCTCTGTGGTGGGTAAACTGATGGAATCCCGGCCCAATGGAGGATTAAGGAGTTCCTAGAGGCCAACGGACAGCAAGACTCCAGGCAACACGGGTTCATGACTGGCAGATTCTGCCTGACCAATCTGATTCAGTTTATTGACTGGGTCACAAGGACAGTGGACCAAGTAGGAGCAGTTGACATAGTCTACCTGGACTTAGGAAGGCCTTTGACTTGGTACCCCACAGAAGGTTGCTAAAGAAGCTGAGGTGGGTGGGAGTTGAGGAAAAAATAGCATGGGTAAGAAACTGGTTGGAGGGTTGAACTCAGAAGGTCATGGTACATGGAGCTATATCTAGTGAGAGAGACGTGACAAGCGGGATGCTCCAGGGGTCAGTCCTGGAGTCACTGCTCTTCAACATATTCATTAGTGGCACCACAGAGTAGCTGGTGGGGAGGGTGTCCCTATTTGCAGATGACACAAAACTCTGTTATGGGGTTGACACAGTGGAGGGGGTAAATCAAATGAGGGATGACTCTGCAAACTTAAGAAATGGTCTTATGCATGGCAACTGAAATTTAATGCCAAAAAGTGTAATGTCGTGCATCTCAGAAATGGCAACACCAGGGCCAAATACTACTTTGGAGGGGAGAAACTTACCACCTCAAGCCAACAGCTTGACTTAGGGGTCATCATTTCAGAAGATTTAAAGGTCAATAGCCAGTATGAGAAGGCAGCATTAAAAGCAAACTGTGTGCTGGGATGCATAGGTAGGGGCATCACTAGCAGACAGAGGGAGGTGATCGTGCCTCTGTACAGGTCATTGGTGAAGCCCCACCTTGAATTCGGGATCCAGTTCTGGAGGTCATAGCTGAGAAAGGATATTGACAGGGTGGAGATGATCCTGAGGATGGCAACTAAAAAGATACATGGACTCCAGGAAAAGAGCTACAAGGACAAACTGGGAAAGCTCAACATGTACTCTCTGGAGCAGTGGAGGAATGGGGGATATGATAGAGACCTTTAAGTGCCTCAAAGGGTTTAACAGAGTCCAGGCAAATGAGCTGTTCCAGCTAAATGCATCCACAAGGATGCGTGGTCATTGTCTGAGAGTGGGGTGAGGGGGAATTTTAAGAGCAACAAGCATTAAGTTCTTCTTCACAGAGAGAGTGGTGGCACCATGGAATGGGTTACCTGAGGAGATGGTGGAAGCCAAGATGGTAAGGGAATTCAAGAATACATGGGACAGATACAAAGGAATTGTGACAACAAAGACAGGGAGATCATGGTGGTGGTGGTGGGGGGGGCTGTCCAAAACATGGGCAGACTAGATGGAGCGAGGGTCCCCATCTGCTGACACTTTCTATGTATCTCTGTATTAGCTTTTGCTTCAGGAATTAATTGAGTATGTACATAAAGGGTCACATATTCAGATTGCTGTATAGCCATTAATGTATATTCTACTTCAAGATATAGACAGTGAAGGTGTTTTATACATGCAAGCAATTTTAAAGTTGCATGCAAAAAATAAGAACTGCTTTAACAAAAAATACTTCCTGGTTACATATGAAGCTGACACTTGATAGGTCAGTGGGCCATATATTTGCTGTACAAACATATGGTCCCATTACAATGTGTCACAAATTGTCTCCAGTTTAAACTTTTCCTTTTTGAAATATAGTTAGAAATTCATTGGATTTCATCAACTGAAAAAGCTTTCAAACTCAGTATTGCTGCTCATTTTTTATTCTAGTAAAATATCCTGAAAGTAGTTAGCAGTGTCAACATAGCAGAACAATAGTCAGCTTTTTCTCAACCAATTTCTGCCTTGTGCAATGGCTTAAAATATTACCAACTTATTTACACACTTTATATACAGTAATTTAAAGTGCACTTTCTACCATATGCTAAGAGTCTTCAATACAGTTGTCATTAATTAGTGTTATGTGACATTATAAGATTTTTCTTATATTTATCAATATTTTAGTGGTCTATATATGTACCCAAGTGCCTGCAGCAAGCATAATTTCCCAATATATCACTTTGGTTACCAATAACTCTATTGCGTTGGCAGTTTCAACGAAGTCTAATGTTCAAATTAGCAATAAATTCTGACAGCAACATTAATCATGTCTGCTCAACCAGTTTAATTTGGATATCATATTTCCTGTAGTCTTTGCTTATAAAATACATGTTGGATCCTGGAGAAAGCTTATTTGGTTGGGTTTTGCTTTGAAATCATTTATCTGGGTTACAGTGGCAGACGAATGAAGACAAAGAAAATGATGTTATTTCTTTCAAATATATGCTGCCCCAGTGTTTCTTTTTAAAGAGAAATTTGCAGTTCAGTATGCTTCACACAAAAGCGAGTTCAGCATTGTGTTTGCAAACCTCACTATAATATATGCTTTATCAGCTCTGTATCTCTAGTGTTAGTATTTTCAAGATGGGATTATGGTGATAAATGTACCGAGACATGTACATCATAATAACATGGATACTTCAGTAAACCAGATTTGCAAGAAAATGTGATTAAGATTTTATCACAAGACCAATCCTTAAAAATTAGACATGATTAATTTGAATTTAAAATAATCCACATTGTTAGATATTTTAAATCATGAACCTATTTTTTATCTAAATGCTGAAGGTTAGCTCTTTCTCCATTAGCATACTTGCCGGTAGACTAGGAGTTGTTTTGCTTGATGTTTTACATCTCTGTTCAGTCAATGACAGCAGCCATAAACTGGATTCACGTATACATTTTTTTCAGGAGCTTAGTTAAACAAAAATACAATAAACAGAGTGAAAATAATAAAAAGGATACCCCAATTTGCTTCAGCCTTCCTCAAGTTTCTGTTGTCCTGATGTATTGTGACATAATGTGCCTGACAGTCAACAGCTGGATACAACAGTCACTGCATAATTTAGTAAAATATGAAAAGTACTTTTGCCTTCAAGAGCTAGTAGTGCCAGCAATAGCATACATATTGACTTCTTTAATTTGTCACTGCTTTGATCTATTGTTTTGTTATCTCTCCTAACCAGGACCTCCTTGTAAATGAGCATTGCTAAATGGAGCTTTTCTCATGGTAAAACAAATAAATACAAATACAGTGCATAAAATGTTATTAATTTTTTAAAAGTAGCCAGTTGCAACTTTTTATTTTGGAAGTACTTTTCTTTTTTATACTTATGGTTTGTTTAAGGGAGGGTGAGATCCTCTGGATCTTTGGTTGTTAATCTTAGTTATTAGGATATTTTATATTGATTGATTTTATTTAATTTTGTTTTTGTTTATTTTTATATTATTTCATTTATTTTATTTAATTGTATTTTATTTTTCAGGTTTTGGATTTGGTTTTTATTATTGTAATGTGTAGAGGGCCTGCCACAACGATTGTGTGCTATTCATCCTCCGCACTCCGTGCCCTCTGCCCTTTCTCCCCTTTGCCATTACAGTTGTCAACCTACCAGCGCTGTAGAGTGTTGGGGATTGTACGGAGTGTGAGGAGGGGTTTTGGGGAGTGCGGACAGTGGAGGCCGAATGAGCGGAGACATCGGATTGAGGTTGTGGAGATCAGAAGACACCCTGGGGTGAAATGGATTTGTGAGCGAGGTTCTCCTTGTCTGGTTCCCATACCCAAGGGTACTTCTACTATTAATGGTATTGGGCAAGTAGTCTTTTCCACTTCAGTTACCTGTCCAACCCAAGCAGTGTTGTAAATGCCAGATCCATTAGGAACAAGACTGCAGTTATTGCAGACTTGGTGGGGTCCGTGGATCTGGCTTACACTACCGAGACCTGGCTGGATGGTAATGCCGTTCCAATTTTGGAGGCAGCAATTCCAGCCGGGTACTTGGTGTTACACCACTCTAGGTTGGACCGCGGGGGGGAGTTGCGGTCTGTTTCCAGACTGAACTGGGATTCTCAGATGTACCAGTTGAGGAGGTGGAGTCCTTTGAGTGCACCATTGTGGCAGGTGTGGGATGTAAAATAGTTCTCATCTACCATCCACCAGGGGATGAGAAGCGTTTTCTACAGGAAGTAGCCAACTTCATCATCGGCATAGCATTTGAGTCTCCCAGGCTGATGGTCCTGGGTGACTTCAGTGCCTGTGTCGATGATGAATATTCACAGTTTGGACAACTCTTCCTCCAATTAATGACATCTTTGGGTCTCACACAAGTGGTTTCTTCTGCCACGCATAAGAGTAGTCACTCTCTGGACTTAGTCTTCCTCCTGGGGATTGAGGCTACTGTCGTGGGGGTGGAACCCATCAGTTGGTCTGATCATTACACTGTGGATTTCAGTTTTTGCACACCCTCTTGTAGGCCTACCCCTGTGGAGATGGTTAAGTGCCGCTCTTTACGAGATATTAGCTCTGAGGGCCTGATAGCAGCACTTGACCTATTGGAGTTTTCTGAAGTGAGCAATGACCCTGGTGCTTTGGTGCTGGCCTATAATAGGGCCATCTCCTCAGCTCTGGATCAAACTGCTCCTGTCTGTGTTCATTCTCTCCCCATTTGACCTCGGTCTCTATGGTTTGATGAGGCCTTGAGGGAGATGTGGTGACAAGGACGAAGATTAGAGCATTGTTGGCAGAGAACTGCCCATGATGCCGACCATCTTAGATTGATGGAACATTATCAATCCTATCATTCCACAACTCTCGTAAGAAGGCAGAGTTCCTGTCCAAAGAGATTGTGGCTGCTCAGAACCAACCAGCTTAGCTTTTTTGAACTGTTGACAGACTGTGCAACCCAGCCTGTCTCCAGGTTCGGAAAGCCTTTTCACAATTAGAGTGTAATGAGCTTGCTCGCTCCTTTGCAGATAAGGTGGCCAACATTAGAGCAGCACTCCGACCTGCTCCCTCTATTGAAGCTGCTTCTGATCAGTGTTTGGTTGCTCCCTCTGGTCTCTATTGGAGTTTCTTTGATCGGCCTGAGTTCATTGATATCATGAGGATTATCCAGAGTATACGCCCTATGAGCTGTAGTTTAGATCCGGGCCCGACTTCCTTGATAAAAGGTTGTCTTGAGACTATCGGCCCAGTTCTAGCACGGATAGTCTGGTGCTCCTTGGATACAGGTGAGTTTCCTAGCTCCCTGAAGGAGCTGGTGGTGACACCCCTCATGAAGAAAGCTACCTTGGACCCCGACTGCCATGCTAACTACAGGCTGATCTCTTATCTTCCCTTTGTTGAGAAGATTATTGAGAAAGTGGTGGCAGCTCAATTGGAGAACCATTTAACCATCCATGACATCTATGAGCCCCTCCAGTCTGGTTTTTGAAAGAGGCATAGTACTGAGACAGTGCTGGTTCAGGTGCTCAATGATCTCCTGATGGCTAGAGATCAGAAGAATCGTTCCATTCTCGGTCTTCTTGATCTCTCATCAGCTTTTGACACCATGGACCATGGGGTACTTCTCGCGTGTCTGGAGTTTATCTGTGGTCTGTCAGGGTCAGTCCTCAATTGGTTTAGATCTTTCCTCACTGACAGAACTCAGAGAGTGGTATCTGAATTAAATTCTTCCTTCCCACTCTCACTGTCATGTGGGGAACCCCAGGGCTTGGTGCTGTCCCCAGTGTTGTACGCAGTGCCCCTAAGAGACATTGTAAGAAGGTATGGGCTGAAGTTTCACTGCTATACAGATGATACTCAGCTCTACCTCTCTTTTTCGCCCAACCAGGATAGAGCTCTCTCAATCATTAATAGCTGCCTCGCTGAAATCAAAGGCTGGATGAGTTCAAGCTGGTTAAAGTTGAACTCAGAGAAGACCAAGGTATTAGTTGTGGACCCAGGTCACAGGGTAGAGGGGATGGGAGCTGGTTTATCCTCAGGTATATTTCTGGGAGGTAACCAGCTCTCTACCTCTGAATGGATGCGGAACCTGGGGGTGATTTTTGACAACGAACTGACACTGCGTATGCAGGCGTCGGCAGTTGTCAAACTTTCCTTTTATCATCTTAGGAACATTGCCAGGATTAAGCACCTTGTTCCGCCAGCTGACCTTCCTGCATTGGTCCATGCTTTTGTAACCTCACGCTTGGATTATTGCAACTCCATTTATCTAAGGCTTCCTGGGGTTGATATCCTCTGCTTGCAGCTGGTGTAGAACGCTGCGGCCCGATTGTTGATGGGTACATCTCATGCCTGTCATATTTCACCACTATTACGCGATCTGCACTGGCTGCCGATTCAGTGGCGGATCACCTTTAAAATTGGTCTTTTGACCTATAAAGCCCTACTCGGACAGGGTCCAAACTACTTGAAAGAGCTTTTGGTTCCCTACCGCCCTGGGCGATCTCTCTGCTTGGTGGACAAGGGGTTGCTAGAGATCCCGAGGGTTTCTTTAAAGTCATCAGGTGCTCGTGCTTTTATGTTTGCTGCTCTGACCCTTTGGAATTCTCTACCCTATCCACTTCGTCAGTGTGCAACCGTGGAGGAGTTTAAAAATGCCCTCAAGACCTATATATGGTCAAAGATAAATTTTAATTAATTTAGTATGAAGGAGCTCAGAGTTAGTATGAATTATTTATCGACCTGTGTTTATTACTTATTGGTTGTTGTTTAAAATTATTGTAAGGTGCCTTGGTTTAAGAAAGGCGCCATATAAATAAAGTTTCATTCATTCATTCATTTATAAGGCTTACCACCTGATTGTATTAAATGTGATGTGAAGATCAGTACTTTGCTTGATAGTTGACATCTATTCTGTTCCCCTTCATACCTCATCAGCACTGTGACCTCACTGTGATGTCACAAGTGACTGATCTGGCACTCTTCTAGGTCAGTTGTGAATTCACAGCCAGTAAGGTCAATGTACTGCTGAGTTTTGAAGCAGAACAGAACTTGATATTCCAGCCTCCAGGTAAAGTACTGTTCCACATGTCACTCATGGCAGTATCAGATAAAAAAAATCTTCTAAAAAGCATAAGGAAAAATAAAAGTGCTTTAAATATAAACAATAATATCTGCTGATTTAAAATGGTAGAATTAATTTCAGGCAGTGTACTAGCTACCTTTATTAAACTATTTATACTCAGACTGGGGAGGAGTTCCCAATCCAATTCTATTACATTAGCTGAGGTAGCTATGCTGATCCAGTCAACAATTTTGCAGTTTTTAAACTAAAAACAAACATAACTGCAAATTGATTTCAATGGGACATTCTCAAAATTGTTTTCTTATACAGATGTGTACTCAAACAAAACAGGCTGGGGCCAACACATGTTATCTGGAGGTTTATATCAGATAAAGAAAAATAGCTTGGGTCAGTTATCTTGCACCTTAGTTGTGCCAATCTCTTGCTACCAAGACCAGCCTCCTTGGCCTGGGTGGCTGATTGTGTTTGTCTCTGTCAGTAGTTTTGTTTTTGTGGATTTTTATGTGTTTCTGCTTGGAGTATCTATGCTGTTCTTGGATACGACATCTGTGCAAGTCTCCTGGATTGAATTTCTGCAAAACATCTCCACCAGGTATTAGCATTTTTATTATAGATCAACTTTTTGGAACCCATCACAAGCAAAAACAAGTCCAGCAATTAAGTTTGACAAACTCTGAATTGTTCAGTGCTGCACTGAATCCACATTTGTGTCTGACCTGTTCCTAAAGGATCAATTCTTGTCTTTAAGATTAATTCACAACCATTTTGGGGAAAAAAGGGAAGATACTGAAGGTTTTTCACATTCTGCATATGCCCCATGCTACAGTCCATCACCTTCACAAATTGAACACATTCTTTATCTTTGACCTACAATAACAGTGGTTTACTGGTCCCCGGCAATTCACCATTCCCTCTAAATGGAGTCTTAGGTATATGCCAGACTGGAATTCAGTTCTAAAGGTGAGCAATTACTGGTGGGTGGCAGTGTGCTTTGTGCGGTACCGTTAAACACTCCTCACCCTCCTTCCCTAACCACCCTCCCACCTAGAGATGTGTCTCCTTTTAGCTGAACTGTAGTGGTGCTAAACCAATCAGCCAACATTTTCAGCCCTACCTGCAGTGCTGATTGGTAGATCCCAAGCCAACCAACTCATACCCCTCCTATGTCTGCACTAATGGTAGACTCCTGCTGCTCCATTTACATTAGCTGGCTGATTTACTGTACCACCACCCTCACCCCACTTCCTGGAAATCTCAGGTCCCTCCACAGTTGGACAACCCTAGGCAGCTGCTGCTAGCAACAAAACAGTTGACTGCATTTACAACCCCACTGACCAAATGAGGACCACTGGTGAAGGAAGGGATTTATTGCTCCAAGCACTCCCAGGTACCCTCAAGCTACCCCACTAGCCCCAGTAGCTTGCAGGGTAATACTTGAATTGACACTTGTTATGACCCAGGGACAAGTATGCTATTAACCAAGAGGAAAGTGCAGTCCCCAGCCTGGACCTTAGGTCTAATAACCTTCCTCAGATTCCTTCAGATGCAAGCACCTCCTAAACAAGAACATGTAAACATGATCTATGACTTGGACCTCGGTCCACAGATAAGTATGCCTTCATGGGTGACAGGGGTCAATATCCCCCCTCCAATATATGACCAGTGCCCTACACCCCCTCCCACCTACTGCCCATCCCCTAACCACAACTGTTCTCACTACAGCTACTTTACCTACCTTCTGACCACCTGCATCCTGGAGTGACCTCCCAGACTGGACAACAGGCCATATCCAAAGAAAGATGGGCTGCAATACTATTATCCTAATTTAAAAAAGAAACTGCTACTTTTGCTCATACTTCTGCCTAGAAATGTACACCCAAACCCAGGACCTCCCCCCTTGGATCACTCCCCAACATGACCCCCCTATTACCCTAAGAATTGCCTCACTAAACATTGGTAGCCTACTCCCCAAAATTGCACAGTTAGAGGCATGGGTGAATCAAGTCCAGCCAGACACAATCTCCCTAACTGAGACCTGACTGAAACTAAATACCCTTGATGAATCCATCATGCTGCATGGGCGTAACCTCTTCAGGCAAGAGTGTAATGGGAAGGGGGGGAGGCTGCCTCGTATATGTCAGGAACATGATATAAGGACACAAAGTCTTACTCGTTAATTCCAATAAGGACTGTAAAATCCTCACAGTACACCTCTTACTAGGTAATGGGAGAAAACACTTCACAATAATGACAGTATATATCCCCCCCCCCCCGGCAATCTGGATTGGATGCATTCACTAGCCTCTATAAAGAAGCCAGCCAGGGCTGTGAGACACTGATGGTAGGGGACTTCAACATAAACTGGATTGTTAAATCATGCACAAATATTAAAGACCATATTAGCAACCTATACCTTACTCAGGTGGTAAAGAACAACACTAGAACCAACTATAAAACTGGCACTAGAACCTTTATAGGCTGGGACCTTACCACCTACCCAGAAAGGCTCACAGAAGTCACAGTGTTGTCTGATGTCTTAAGTGACTCCTCTCCTATACTGTGTGCATGGTCCACCAAAATAAAAAAGCCACACCCTAAAACTACCTATAGTAGGGTACTAAGGAAGGGAGCAGCTGATAAATTTTTACATCAACTGGCCCAAATTTATTGGCGCTACCTGGACATCACGCACTCCATTGACCAGGCCCTGGACTACTTTGTAACTGTGTTCAATACAGTTGTAAACAAATTTGACCCTTTTAGAAAGCATGTCATGAGAGGGACCTCAGCAGACTGGGTCACCCTCCTCCTCCCTCCTTGCACACATGAGGGCCAGGGACAACCTTTGGCTCAAGGCCAGGGCCTCCAGCTTGCCAATGCATTATCAAGAATACAGAGCAACTAGAAACCAATGTACTAAGCTAATCAGGCAGGCAAACACCTCCTACTTTATGGGGCAAGGTTAACGCCTTCTGGGACTCACTACTTAACCAATTAGGGAAGGGAGACAAATCCACCCCATCGATGTTTAGCACAAATGGTACAGTTACTATGGACCCCACAGAGATTGCCAGCACCTTCAACAATGCGTTCACTGACCTTCATGCTGTACTCCCACCATGCAACAAACCCACCCCCCAAGGGACCACCACCCCCACAGACCTACCCAATGAAAATGAGGGCCCACATGCTCCCAAGTTTTACTTTCTTTCTATCTCCACCACAGACACTGTCAACTATGTAAAAAGAGTGCTCAATAAAACCAGAATTGGGGAGGACACCCTGGATATGAAACTGGTGGCCTCACACTTGAGGAACTAGTTCACTCCTTAACCAAACTGTTCAATTTATCCCATAGATTCTCACAATTCCCAAAACTATGGAAATCCACTCTTGCAATCCCTGTGCACAAAAATAGTGATTGTACCCTGTCTCTAACTATAGGCCAATATGAATACTCTCACCACTGTCTAAAGCTCTTGAGAGGATGTTGTTTGACCAATTCATAACCTATCTCAGCAAATACAAGTTCCTCAGTGTCCACCAACATGGCTTCTGCAAGGTGCACAGCACCACCATGGCCCTAGTCAAATACACTAACTACCTACATGAGTCACTAGACAAGGGCCACCTGGTGGGGTCTATATTTATTGACCTAACTAAGGCCTTTGACCTGGTAAACCATGCATTCCTACTCACTGAGTTATGAACACTTGGCCTTTCCACTGACACTGTCCAATGGTTTAGCAGTTACCTCACGAACAGATCACAGCAAGTCAGGATTAATGGAATCTGCTCTGAATCCAGGCCAATCACAGTAGGGGTTCTGCAGGGCTCAGTACTGGGGTCTCTCCTTTGTAGCATCTTCATAAACACCCTCCCTGGAGCCTGTCCAGATGCTGTGATGCTGCTCTATGCAGATGAGACAATCATCAGCACAAAGGAGCCGAGCCTAGCCAGGAGGCTCTCACACGTAACCTACAACACAGCTTCACATCACTAGAACAGTGGTTCTGGCAGACTAAGCTAGTCCTAAATTACAAAAAGACGAAGACTGTGCTCCAGCATTCAGAAAAGTAATAAGATTCCTCCCCTCACCATCATCAATGTAGTGAGAGTTGCCTTGGACCAGGTTGACATGCTCAAGTACCTGGGTGTCACAATTGACCAATCACTAACCTTCACACCATACACTGATTAGCTGGTCTGCAATATACACAGGAAACTTGGAGCACTCTATAGAGTGAGACACAACCTTATCTCAAGGCCAAAAGGGTGGCTTTCACTAGCTCCATCCTCTGAATGATTGATTACAGCATCCTGGTCCATGGGTCAGTCTCAGAAACAGTCCTAAAAAAGGTGAAGATAGCCCTGAACAAAGCATGTTACTTTGCTACTGGAGTAGCCAAAACCACCCACACCTGCACACTTTACACCCTCACAAACTGGTTACCCCTTAATAGTAGGATAAATACCAGACCTGCCTAATGGGAGTGAAAGCTGTCCTGGGACTCATCTCCCCCAGGATACAAACTCTCTTGACACCCTCACAAAATGCCTATGCCACCAGAAGCACAACCCATGGTTACCTCTCTGTTCTATGCTGCACAATCAGCCAGTCCATACATTAATTTGTGATCAGGGCCCCTCACTGGCTAAATGATCTGGATCTGAATATGCCTCTCCATGGGCTCTTGAAAAGTGGCCCATTCAAAAGAGTACTACAGAGGGCACTATTGCTTGGCCCATGTTGCTGCCTCTAGCAATCTCACTCTCTATTTCAAGCTAACAGTACAGCTTGCTTTATGCATTGCTTGCCCTGTCATGTGTTCTTTGACAATGCCTACGTGGTTACTTCTTATTTGTCTGTTGCCTTTTGTTAACCAACCTTCTGAATCTACCCTGAACTGATAACCTCTTGAAAATTATGAGGAACCTATGTAAATAAACATCAGTTTGTTGCCAATTGAAAGTTACCTCCTGTATGTACCATAAACTGTTGTAGTTGTAACCTACCTTCTGTATATACCCTGAACTGCTGTACCTCTTTGTAACTGATGAGGAACTTTTGTAAACTAGCATTTATCACTCAAAGGTACTATCCGATTTACATAAATAAATAAATAAATAAATGTCACTATTTTTCATAATTTGAGTCCTGGGGTCAGATATTCAAATACACTCAAAGCAGAACTCAAAAATGTATGCTGTGCCTTGCGCTTGTCCATGTGCCCGAAGACGCTATATTCAGTTGAATAGTGCACCGGCACTATTTGACTGAATATAGGGTCATGCTGGCCTACTGCTAAGCCACTTAGTTCTATCTTGACAGTGATCTTGAAGTACACCACCAGAACGGATAGCGCTGGAGCGCTTTTTGCGGTATTCAAAGGGACCCATGCAAACGAGCCCATTGGGCATGGAAGGTGCTAAGGGGACATTTGCATTCCCATTATGGGCTTATTTGCATGAGTAGCAAGGCAGGTTAGCATGGTACAGCCCACCAGTTGCCCGGTCCCAGACATGTACATATCCCTGGTGGAAGAGGCCCCCCCCCACCCCCGGTGATCATCGGCCATTCTATATAATAATGTATATATATTTTTTCCTATATGCATTTTTAGCACTTGTTCTCCCATGGCTACCTCTTCTAACAGCCCCCCCCAGCCCTGTCACCCCAGCTCCTTCAGGACTTATCTTCACTTGTACTCTCTGCCACAGAGCTGTTGTAGTGCCCAGCCACTGGGTGCAGAGCCTGCGGAGGGTCGGTCGTCATCCGCAGCTGGGGAAGTTTTTCCTCATTTTCTCACTTCCCTTCCCAATTGCTGGGGTGCACACATAAGTGTGCGTGCATGGAGGCACATGCATGCTGCAGAAGTCGCACTGCACCCTCCCTTTGTATGTGCTCTACAGTCCCACACTACTCCCAGATCTCCACCCAGGGGCAGTTGTTCAGCAGGAATGCCAATCTTCCCTTCCCAGGAGAGGACAGCAGTCCTTGGATGCTCAATCTTCTCCCTCCCCTGCCAACCCTCAGCAACCTGCTTGCACCACAAACATGGGCCACCGGCATAGCAGGAGGTAAGGCATGGATGCCTCAACCTTACATGCCAGTAATATTTATTTATTTAGTTTTTGTCAACCGGTTAGGTGCTCTAGATAATACATTTTCCAATTTTCAGGCATGACCCGTGAGATTACAAGACATTATAAGGCTAATTAACAATTAATGAGCTGCTTCTGCATTGTCATTCGCTACAGGATTGATCATTAACATTCAGATAATGACCGGTCTAGATGTGTAATAACCACGAGCGATCACCTCACAGAAAGTCATGATTTAACCGTGCAGCTGGTAACACAGCTTTTCATCCTACAGACCCTTTGCAGTGACAGCCACACATGGAAATGAAAGTCATGGCAGCCGCCAGTCCTCTCCTGGGAAGGGAGGATTGGCATTCCTGCAAGAGGGTGACGGTGAAAAGGCAGAGATACTAAACAAATATTTTTGCTCAGTATTTACAAAGGAAGAGGGGGAGGTACCTAAAACAAACAGTAGAAACACTCTGGATACAGAAGTTGCTACCAGCCCATTTACAGAACAAAGGGTTCTGAAAGAACTCTTAAAACTGAAGGTGGACAAAGCAATGGGGCCTGATGAGATTCATCCCAGAATTCTAAAAGAACTAAGGGTAGAACTAGTGACACCACTGACTACCCTCTTTAACAAATCATGGGAGGATGGGGTGGTACCCGAGGACTGGAGGAGGGCAGATGTGATTCCCCTTCACAAAAGTGGGAGCAAGACAGAAGCAGAAAACTACAGACCTGTTAGTTAAACCTCAGTGGTAGGGAAAATGATGGAATCACTTCTGAAAGAAAGAATTGTTGAGTATCTAGAGGCCAGAGGGGCACAGGACCCAAGGCAGCATGGAGTCACAGCGGGAAGGTCATGCCAGACAAATCTGATAGATTTCTTTGACTGGGTGACCAAAGTAGTAGATCAGGGAGGGGCTGTGGACATGGCCTACCTAGACTTTAGCAAGGCATTTGACACAGTCCCACACAAAAGATTAATATACAAGTTAGCAACCTGGGAGTGGGTCCCAAGATGACAGCCTGGGTAAAGAATTGGCTGGAGAATAGGACACAGAGAGTAATAGTAAATGGAGTCCACTCTGAAGAAAGGGGGGTTACTAGTGGGGTACCGCAGGGTTCAGTATTAGAACCGGTCCTCTTCAATGTCTTTATAAGTGACATTGCAGAGGGACTGGAAGGAAAAATATGTCTCTTGCAGATGATACAAAGATCTGCAACAGAGTTGATGCACAAGGTGGGTGGAAAGGATGAGAAGGGACTTGGCAAGGTTAGAGGAATGGTCAAATGTATGGCAGCTTAGATTCAATGTTAAGAAGTGCAAGGTAATGCACCTGGAAACAAAAACCCAGGGAAGAGTGCACAATGGGGGTGAGATACTAACAACAACAAAATTGGAAAGGGACCTGGGGTAGTCATATCAGATGACCTAAAGGTGGGCAAGTAATGTGAGAGGGCAGCAAGGAGGGTTGGGGGATACTGGGATGCATAGGAGAGGCATCACCAGTAGAAAACAGGAAGTTATTATCCTCTGTATAGACAGTTGGTGAGAACCCATCTGGAGTACTGAGTGCAGTTCTGGAGACCCAGTCTCCACAAAGACATAGACAGATGGAAGCTGTCCAGAGGATGGCAATCTAAAGTGGTAGGGTCTGCAACGGAAGACATATGAAGAGAGACTTAAGGAGCTTAATATGTATAGCCTCAAGGAAAGGAGGAGAGGGGACATGATAGAAACTTTCAAGTACCTCAAGGGAATTAACAAAGTCCAAGAGGGTAGCATCTTTCAAAAAAGAGGTGTACAAGAACAAGGGCCACAATTTGAAGATAGAGGGCGGCTCAGAGGTAATTTAGAAGTATTTTTTCACAGAGAGGGTTGTGGATGCATGGAACGGCTTTCCGGAGGAGGTTGTGGAGTCAAAAACAGTGGTGGAATTCAAGCATGCATGGGACAGTCATAAGGCAATTCTAGGGGTTGGGGGTAGGAAGAAGTAGGCTGCTGGTTAACTAGGATCTGCAGCTTATCCATTAGGTAGGGAAATGGGCAGACTGGGTGGTCCAAGCGGTCCTTATCTGCCGTCAAAATCTATGTTTCTATGTTTCTGTGTTTCATGTTTACAAATGCTGTGACAGCAAACAGCAGGAAAACACACAAGGAAATGTCAGGCAACCAAACAAAGGTTAACAGGAATGCAGCAGTCAGTGAAATTGCCACTAAAACACATGATCTAAGAGAAAGAAAAAAAAAAGTGTCGCCAAAAAACAAACAAAAAAAAGGCACAAAAAAAGAACCCAATACTAACAAGTTCTAGTCATAGCCAGTACAGCTGTTCAGAGTGGGGAGAGCTTAGTTAAACAGTAATCGGAGCTGTTGCCACACCGGAGTCAGTATGCAAGATGGCCGGGGGAGCAGAAGTGTCCATGTGCAGTTCGATTCTGTGCCCAAGATGGCTGCCGTAACAGAACTGCAAATGCAAGATATTCGCGCCTGTGCAGTTTGCTTTGGCCACCATCTTGGGAATGTGCCCTTCAGTTCTACAGTGACAGAAGAGCTAGGATGATGGCAATATGGCTGCAGAGCTCCACCCATGCAGCCGTAAAAACTGAATTTCTGCAAGTACACACCTAAAAGAAAGACAACAGGAGTTTTCCCAACATGTAACCGCAGACATCCTTAAGTCCATGCAGCCAGACTAATTGACAGCAGATTGGCAGACATAGACACACGTCATCATGACATAACCTAACTACAAAACAACATGCCACATAATAACGTTGCACACCCACTCTGCCACCTCTACAGGAAAGTAAATAATAAATTTTAAGTTTATTTTCAAACTATTTCTACAGGAAGGATAAAATTAGCCTTATAATAGCAATAGCAACCTCAATGATGGTCATTTTTCTGGGGCTTGGTGACCATGTGCCAGGTGGTTGCTCTCGGCTATGCCTCGGGCAACTCAACCACCACATGATTGTTAATCCCCAGGAAATTACCGCCATGTCCGTCGTTATTGCTTAAGTAGACAATCAATGCAGCAGAAAAACATTACAGTGTAGAGGAAGGATGAGGTACAGAACATGACAATACTGAATGAATTAATATTATATAATGTAATACTATATAATTAATATATCCCTGTGCTAGTGGTTCTCGTTCTGTATAATACTATCTCCCTGGTGCTAGTGTCCCCCCCCCCCGATCACCAGCCCCAAGTGTCCATGTATAATACTTGGTTCTAGTGATTCTCCCCACCCTAACATTGCCAACCCAAGTGTCCCTATACAATCCCTGGTGCTAGTGGTCCCCCCTCACCCCCCAACCACCAGCCAGGAATTAAAACACAAACCATCCCTGGCATCCAGTGGTTCCTCACCCGCAGCACTGTGCACCCTCACACTCACCTTATCTGTATCCACAGTACCATGGGTGCCTATGGTGACTGACATAACCCTCCTCATACCTCCTTAGCCAGCCATCATATGTCTAGGCAGGGAGCACGCATCAAATGTATAGGACAGGGTGATGCACCTTGTCTTATATATACGAAGCATGTTCAATACTTGGATATATGGCAGCCGGCCAAGGAGGTGTGAGGAAGGCTGTGCTGGTTACTGTAGGCACGCGTGACAAGGCAGACACAGATAACCTGAGTGCAGGGGTGCCCGTTGCGGTTGGGGGGACCACTGGTTGCCAGGGATGGTTTGAGGGACCACTAGCATCAAGGATTATACATGGATGCTTGGGGCTGGTGATCGAAGGGTGGGAGGGAACAATAACACCAGGGATTATACAATGACACATGGGGCTGGTGATTTGAGGATGAGGGGAGCCACTAACGCCAGATGTTATACATGGACACTTGGGATTGGCAATCGGGGTCCACTACCAGCATGGAGATATTGTTATTCAAAATGGGTTGGCAATCTGAGGGGAGAGCCACTAGCACCAGGGAGATATTATTATACAGAAGGTGTCGGTGATCGGGGGTGGTGCCAGGGATCACAGGGGTTGGTTCTGCTCCCCCAGAAGCTAACCAGCTAGGTAGCTGCATTACCCCCGGCAGCAGCTAGGGTTGCCCAAAGTTAAATTGGGGGTTTTGTTTGGCAGTATTTGCATTACACAATAGGGCAGCACTAAACCTTTTTGTGCAGTGCAAAGCCGCTGAAGATGGGGTAGCACACATTATTCATAGCCATGCCCCTCCCCTTGCCCGTACACATACATTGTTTTGCATGGGCACTAACTATCTTTGTCCATGCAACAGCCCCTTTTGACTATGGGACTCCAGCACAAACCCTAGTTTGAGTGGGCAAAGATCCATTAGCTCCTACGCAAACTTTAGAATATCAGACCCCTGGTCTCCTTGGACAAGATTATTATATTACATATCTGGACTTCGTAGTTCTTTATTTAGGGTATGTCTCGTTCTTACTTTCTTCTGCCAAGTGATACTTGTATGCAGTGATACATACCTTCACCTGCTGCTCTCCAGGACACCAGAGCTTTTGGAGGGAGCCTGCCTACCATCTTTTGTTTTTCCTCACCCCACCATGGGACTTTCACCTAAGCAGAGCCCTGACTTTGTTCACTGGCAGATTGATCCACCAATTGGGTGGGTTCAAGAGTGGGACAATAGAGGACTGTCGCGATTTTCATCTGCCTTCCATCCTCCCAGCATCACACGTACCTTCAGAAACACAAAGAAAGCAGCGCTACACTAATGACACCTAAAAATAGTTGTTTATTTATAAGCCCAAACAAACAGCACTTCTAGGTGTTGAGATCAACCTTCAATCAGGGTGAGAGCTAAGACTCAGTGACACCCCCTGATAAAGAGGGTTTGATCCCTTGAAGCACCAGGGCATTTGCTTGTTTGGAAGCATTGTATTAAACTACAGTGGCGTGAAAAAGTATTTGCCCCCTTCCTGATTTTCTCTATTATTGCATATTTGTCACACTGGATGTTTTCAGGTCTTTAGACAAAATATAATATTAGATAAAGGGAACCTGAGTGAACAAATAACACTTTTTTTTTTTTACTTATTTCATTTATTTAATGAAAAAGTTAACCAACACCAACTGGCACTGTGTGAAAAGTAATTGCCCCCAGTTAAATCAACCCAATTAAAGGGATAATTAGAGTCAGCTGATTGAACACAGCCAGGCTTGATTACAGCCAGCCCTGCTCAATATAAACCTCACTTATTTTGGCCCTTACCATCAGAGTCACGTTGCCAGCACAAGATTCAACAAGCACATTATGCCATGATCAAAGGAAGTTCCTGAAAAGATCAGAAACAAATTTGTTGCCCTCTATCAGTCTGGAAAGGGTTACAAAGCTATTTCTAAGGCTCTGGGACTCCATCAAACCACAGTGAGAGCCATAATCTCCAAATGAGAACACTTGGAACAGTAGAACCTTCCCAGGAGTGGGCGGCCTGCCAAAATTACTCCAAGGGCGCAGTGTAAAATCATCCAAGAAGTCTCAAAGGATCCTAAAACAACATCCAAAGAACTGCAGGCTTCTCTTGCCTCAGCTAAGGTCAGTGTTCATGACTCCACAATCAGAAAGAGACTGGGCAAAATGGGCTTCATGTGAGTAGCAAGCGGAAAACCACTGCTAACTAAGAAGAATATAAATGCTCATCTCTCATTTGCCAAGAAGCACCTGGATGATCCACAAGCCTTTGGGAAAATGTTCTATGGACAGATGAGTCCAAAGTGGAACTTTTGGACAACATGAATCCCATAATGTCTCAAGAAGCAAACACAGCATTCCACAGTAAGAACACCATACCAACAGTCAAACATGGTGGTGGTAGTGTGATGGTGTGGGATGCTTTGCTGCCTAAGGACCTGGATGACTTGCCATAATTAAAGGAACCATGAATTCTGCTCTGTACCAGAGAAAATTTAAGGAGAATGTCCAGTCATCCTTCCGTCAGCTGAAGTTGAAGCGTAGTTGGGTCATGCAGCAAGACAATGATCCAAAACACAAAAGCAAGTCCACATCAGAATGGCTAAAAGAAGTAAAATTAAAGTTTTGGGTAGCTTAGTCAAAGTCCAGACTTAAATCCAATAGAGATGCTGTGGCTGGGACCTGAAACGAGCAGTTCATGCTCGAAACCTACCAAATGTTACTGAATTAAAGCAGTTCTATGAGGAAGAGTGATAAAATTCCTCCACAGCTATGTGAAAGACTGATATTGAATTATAGGAAGTGTTTGGTTGCAGTCATTGCAGCTAAATGCATAAACAGTTATTAGTGTAAGGGGCAATTACTTTTCACACAGTGCCAGTTGGTGTTGGTTAACTTTTTTTCATTAAATAAGTGAAATAAAAAAAAAAAACAAGTGTTATTTGTTGACTCAGGTTCCCTTTATCTAATATTACATTTTCTCTAAGACCTGAAAACATCCAGTGTGACAAATATGCAATAATAGAGAAAATCAGGAAGGGGGCAAATACTTTTTCACGCCACTGTACTTATTTTCTGGAGTTATTAGTGTAGCACTGCTTTCTTTGTGTTGCTGGTTCATTTGCCTATCCTAAGCAGCAGCTCCTGTTTTGTTTCTTTGACTGTGGCTCTTCACACATACCTTCACATACTGCTCTCCAGGACACCTGGGTTTTTGGATGGAGCCTGACTGCAATCTTTTGTTCTCCATCCCCATTGCCACCAGATTTTCACCTGAGCAGAGCCCCAACTGCCTTTATTCACCGGCAGTCTGATCAACCAGTTGGGTGGGTTTAAGGGTGGAACATCCCCTCCTTCTCCTTTATTCTCCGGAAAGGTGCAAGTGGCCCTTTCATGTAGTGGCCCTTCTGCGCAAAGAACCATAGCACTAATGATATCGAGGAAGCTGCCTGGAGTCAGCCTGAAGTCAGCCATCAGCCTCCCACTCTGCTCACTTAACATTCTACATGATTCCTACCTCACTGCAAACCTGGACACTACTCGACTACCCTGTTACAAGGTGAATGTACAGCCAGTTATGGGGCTGTATGCACCAAAGTGTGGATTGCCTACATGCCGTGAATCTGAGATATGAAGGTAACCCTCATTTGAATGCAGCACAGCGAGAGTCCAGTGGTGCCATTCACAGCAGTTAAACAAGTATCTTGCACACATGATGCCAGGGCCGATCGTGCCACTCCACACTAGGGCGGGCTGGGGGTATTGGGGCATACCCACATGATTCACAAAGGCATAGAGTGCTGCTCGGTGAAGGGCATGAGTTACAGCAGGATGAACCCTGCTGTATGTGTTCCATGTCCCACCCACGCGCACACATATCACAGCAAATGACTAGGCTCTCAGGTACAGCCCTGTACTGGTGCATACCTACTGGCATCCCTGTGGCATAAGTCATTATCATGGTGGGTGTCTAACCATCCCTAGTGTAGTGCGGTACAGGGCAGTGCATGGTAACATGGGTTGGGCACACCCATGCCACTGGAGCAGGTGGTCCATTGATGCCCAGCGGCTATGGTATGCATATATGGCTGGCATACCTCCCAGCCACTTGCCTTCTGACTCAAAGACAGCATGATATCATCAGAGACAATGAGCCCTATGCAAGGACAAATCATATTCATCAGTACTAGTCACACAGACAGCCGATTGAATAAGGGGAGTTGTCTACGACGCATGTTCTGTATAAAACCATGTCTGTAATAGTACTGGTTGACTGTATTTAGTGCTGGTACTCTCTACTCATCTGTCTTTGAACCCAGCCTTTATATTGGAGAGAGGACATGGCTGGAGCACAGTTAGGGAAGTCCCCAAACATCAGGGACTGTTAAGAGGTGTGATGCTCTGTGTCAGTGTGGTACCGCCAGTATGGCGCAGCATGCGCTATCTCCCAAACGCTTACCGGTGCCACAGGTGCTTCCATTCTCCCTTACAGTATTGCACTACTGTACTCTGCATTCCCAGGCACAACAGACATATATATACTCGTAAAGCTATCGGGTACTGACAGTGTCCCTGTACTTCCATAGGGTTCCGCGCCATCCCAGGACCCCCCAACAGGCACGCATAAGGAATACATGCTGAGACCCAGGACAGTCATCTGATTGGATGCCCACCTGCATCCCACATTCTGCCCTTGTGCAGCCCCAATTCAGCAACATGTTGCTACATGCCTCGGGGGTGCAGCCGAGGACTGGTACCCAGCAGGTGCTTGTGTTCCTGAATACCATGCACCCTATGCCTGTCCAGGACCACTTAGGTAAACAAGCAATATATGTGCTTTTTGTGCATATAACCTGCTCCGTTCATGCATAGAGCCCATGGTGTGCTACTCTTAGGCTCCCTCTGCTTAGTCCCTCCTGCCACAGTTCCAATACTTGGCATACTCCAGCTTGCCATTTGTCTCCCTGTACTCGTAACTGGTGCTTTACAGCTGTGTCACTTTTATCAGTTTTACTGAACTGTTGACTGCCTCTTGTTGAACCTTGTCCTCCCTGCTCAACTGCTGCATGTAATATGCTGTTTTATCTTGTAGCCTACTGCTTCATCTGTGTTGCTACCTATCTGCTATGCAGTTTTGGTTCACTATGTTTTTTTATTCACTTCATATGCCATTCCATTTAATATTGTTGCACTGCTGTTTACTAGCTTGTTTTGGTGTTCTGTACTACAGTGATATTCTGATTACCATTGTGCTTTGTTCAATCACAGTAGTCTCTTTATAGCCAGTTATCTTCCTCTCCCCTTCAGCCATAATGTTCCTGGCCTTATTCTGCTTGCTCCATTTTCTTCCTCTCTCCCTCCTTCTCCTCCTCCCTCCTCATTTGATTCCCTTTCACTCCTCCTCATCTCCACCAACCCCATGTGCTACCTATCTATTTCTCTTTCTCCCTTCCTATTCGCCCTGGTCTCCTGGCTTCCTCCATCCTTAACCTGGAGTTCCTCCACCACGTCCTCCTTTTCCCTTGCCACCCTTCCTCACCTTGCTGTCCTACACATTCCAAAGGTAAGAAGCCCCACCTCATCCTTCTCCCCATTTTCCTACTCCTCCTCCTGTCTGGTAACATGAAACCCAAACTTGGACCCCCTTTCCCCTCCTTTCCCCCTTCTGCCACCTCTAAGAACCTCAGAGTCTTCCATCTAACTGCAAGCAGCTTGCTACCGAAATTTTACCTCCTCTCTGTTAGGCTGCAATTACATTCCCCTGATGTCATGTGTGTCACTGAGTCTTGGCTGTCCTCCAGGATTCCTGACCAAAGTCTGTCACTTCCTGATTGCCATCGGTACATGTGGCAGAGGGGTGGCCATTTACATTCGCTAGAATGTGACTTGCATTGTGGCAAGCAAAGAGGCTCCTCCCTCGAATATCTTTTAGTCAAACTCTCCTTCCTCTTCTTAGTACCCATTTTCATTGGTGTTCTGTATGCCTCTCCTAAGATTTCTCACTCTTCACTGGCAGAAGCTCTATCCATAATTACTTCTTTTTCCTCTAGAGGTGAACTCATCCTCCTCAGGGACTTCAATATCAATTGGATTTGTCTATCCTGCAGACCTACCATTCACAAGATTGGATCACTTAATTTGACACGTTTTTTTCAGAACCCAGCAGACTCAATTCCCACTCTGCAAACCATTCCTATTGGAGTGAGTTCTAATCCCACCACCACCACCACCACATCATATCTGTTGGTATTTTGCCAGATGCCTTTAGGGACCACTGTATGACCTTCTACATCAGAAAAACACAGTGCCCCCTAGCTATCTAAATGTATGTGGGCTAGGTCTCTCTGGTCACTAAACATCAACATTCTTCTGAGCGACCTTACTGCTACCAACTTGTCTGACATCCTCACTGCCTCAGATATTGATGTTGCCTTTGCTCTTTTTCATTCCAAATTGTCCACTGTCTGGGACAGGCACGCCCCCTCAGGAAACTCTCAGTAAAAACATACCACCATCCCTGGATTACCTCTGATATCATAGACTTGTGTAAGTCCAGGGACCATGCTTGGGTCTGTTACAAATATCCCACTCCTCTTCTGACCACATCTTCTACAGGACTCTGAGGAACTATTGCACTAAGGCTGTCTGTAAATCACAGTATTTCAAAGCCAAGCTCCAGTCAAACCTAAATTCCCCATCTAAATTTTGAAAGATTATACACTCCCTTTTTGAACCCCCTGCCCAGTCATCTCCCCCATTCTTGTGGAAAAGGGTTCAACTGTGTCAGACCATGACTCAGTCGCCCCTCTCTTCAACAAGTTCTTCACAACTTGTGCACTTCCATTCTTCTCCACTACTAACTCCCCCCTTTCTACTCCTCCCCTTCCCGTACCCCTCCAGGTTACCACTTCCTCCCATCACCATCCAGGAAATCATATTTGCCCTTTCCATCCTCAACTCATCAAAGTCCAGTCCTGATGCTCTCGACCCTAAGTTACTACAGCTCTCCACTCCTGCTATTGCAGCCTTCCTTACTTGCCTGCTTAACCTTTTCACACTCTCTGCACTGTTCCCCAGTCTTTTTTTTTAAACATGTTTTGCTGAGCAGGCATCACAAATACATAACAATACATTACTCTGACATCCAGTAAACCATTGACATACAGGCTAGGTTCTCTAAACTATAGTACATACATACTTTGAGCTTGTGATTAAGATACTAGCATCACTATTCCACATATATTTAGTATAAAGCCCTCTACAGTCGCCCCTTAAATCTATGTATTTATTAATGTTCTACAATGACAGGAGAGATGTCCTCCAAATGTGTTGTCCCTGCTAAGATGACTAATAATTGACATAATAAAAGCAATTATTATAAAAATGTTACATTAACATTGAACCATAAAAGATAATATTGCTCACAGGCAGAGAATATACACTGCCCAGGACACAAACACAATTGACCATAGTGATGGTGGCTTCTGATGGAGAGTGTACCGGTGGGGAGGGGGGGCCCTGCTCATAAAGACACTATTCTACTTTCTTTTGAAAATAACCTTTTTCCACCCTCTTTGCACCCCACCACTCACCTACCCCCAACCTCCTCTAATATTTATTGTCCATCTCAGTCCCTCATGGCAACTCCTCTTGTACTTCAAAGTCAATTCCTCACTGTCCCATGAAGAGCTATTTCTCTCACATCTGACTGTATTGAAATGATGAGGGGGAGGAGCAGCAAGATGGCTGCTTCACTCTCGCACCAGTCCTAACTTTGATGTACCGTCTATACATTTTTGTTTAAATTTCTCAGTGCTTTTTGCTTTAGTTTAAAACTGGTGAAAGAAACTACTGCCAAATTTATATATAGCTTACTGTGTTGAAGCAGAAGTGCTTTCTCATCTTCGGGTGCTTCAGTTGTGGGGACGCTGCTGGATAAGCTTGTTGGCCATTTGTGCAGTGGTGGATTTTGTGTGTTCAGGCCATGAAGCACTGGAAGAGGAGCTTTCACTGTATTTCATTCCCGCATACTCACTAAAAGTTTTTAAACATTTTTGGACCACAGGAGAGTTGTGTCTCTCTTTGGGAGGGGACGTGAGCACATCAGCATTTTGTTTTGGACTCTCTGGCATTTGCTGCTTGTCACTTGGTGCTCGGAGTGCTTGAACTATTGAAGTGGCTATTGGGCTATGGTTGATGTATGGTGGGGTGACGGAGACTCTGTGGGACCCCTTCATCAATATTTGGCTCAGTTTGGGGATGTCCCACACAGAAGAGTGGAGATCCAGATGTGTGAAAGCACTTTAGTGCTGAGAGGCTAGTTTAGCCTTTAAAAAAGGTGTGTGAATAGCTAGAGATGGAAACGAGAAAGGGAGACTGATGGAGGCATATTCTGGATTGTGTAAGGTGCACTTAAATGAACCTTGGCCTACCAGGTGTGATTGTTCACGAAGATTCCAAAGTTGGAAAAGGAGGAGAGGCAGAGGTGCTCCTAAATTATTCTGCTATGGAGTGTTTGTTGGAGGAGACTCATTTGAATATAGCAACACCTGGGTGATAAAGCAACACCTGAGGCTCTAACATATCTTATGGACTCTGACCTAGGTTTGGAGCATGGATCGGGGAATGTGAAGTATGGAGAATGGAGCATGGAGTCAAGCTGGTAACTTTAATTTCAGCTATTTAAAAAAAAGTTGATTTATGATCTGGGGAAAGTGGTGAGAAACCATTTAAAGTGCTTACTTATTTAAAACTGAAGTTGTGCTCACAAAAGGTTTTTAAAGGACTCCTAGCTTGGGAGTCGACTGTTACAACTCCCCAAACCTTTAAAGCTAAAATTATCAATTAGTTAAGTGACAGTTGGATGCACTAGCTACTTTTAACATATACTTTGGGCACAACTGAAACCGTTTGTTTTGAGTGAAGACATAAGCTGACTTTGGGGTTATCCCCCCTCTTTTTTCCACTTAAAAGGTATTCTAATCATTCCCCCCAGCTTGCTCTGAAACTTTTAGTTTAAATACGAGTAAACCTGAAACTTGAACTCCTTGAGCTCCTGAAACAAGATTATATTTTCTTGAATGTACAGGTTCCCTTCACAGGGTTCCTTTTACTGGCTATTTGTGGTGTCTCATGAAAATGTATAATGCCATAATACTCAAGAACTTGCTTCACAGGACTCCAAGGATAACTGGAGCTCTTCAACTTTCAGTGTACAAAAGGTTGGACTTCCAAATGTAGAAAGAGTCTTCCAGCATCTGTTTAAAATGTTCTTAAAATGTTTTGTTTAGAAATAAGGAATTATTGAATGGTCACTAAGTGCCCATTTTTTATACCATTATTAACAAGTTTTATACATTTTCTTAGTGTTTATGCTTGTCTATAGGCCCTCAGATATCTGATTTAAAGCATGTAGGTTTTGAAATGTATCTCCTTGGTTTATGATATTATGTAGCTTTCTAGAGCATTTTCTCTAAGATAAATGTCCTAATTGAAAGTATATTGGTCTCTATGGGCCTATTGGAAGCTGAATATGGGATATGGAGATTATAAAGATTTTTTTCCTTGTATAAATTGAGGTTTTGTTTAAAATCAAATTGAGGTCCTTGACAGGATTAAAGGAAGTATAGCAGGAAGCTTGCAGGTGATTAATTAATTGAATGGTGAGATCCCAGTTTGCTACTCATGATGCTAGATAAGCAATGTCAAGTATGGTAGAAGTCGGGAGGAGAAGAGTAAAATTAACACTTGCCAGCACAAACTAGGATAGGATCATCAGTTGGTTGGCATTCGTTTAGCAGCTGAACAACAAGATAAAATCTCTAAAAAACCCTTAGGTGCAATTGGACCTAAATGGACCTTTGTAGCCTAAAAGGAAGGCTTATCCTTCTGAGGAAGCCAGTAAATGGGTCTGATTTTGTAATTTGTTGGGGTATGGGAAACACCCTTTTGAATTTCTGGCTGAACTAAAGGCTGACTGCCTGGACTGATGGAGTCCTCAAGTAGTGCGTGGTGAGGGTCATTGTGCTTAAAGACTCCCTCGAATAGAATCAGAAAAATATTGCCATCTGGCAATGATGTTTAAATGGGAATGCCTATTGTTTTATTGTTTTTCCTGATGTGGCCATTGCAGTTTTTGGGTACCTTTCCAGGGATGTCAAGATATTAATTGAGGAACATGCATAATATCATAGCAAATTTTAAAACAAGTTTTTTTTTTTTATGTATAATCTTTCATAAGTCCTGAGCACCTGTAGGTTACAGAGACTGTATGAAATCAATATACATGCTTCATATTTTTTGCATATTTTATTTGCTACAAGATTTCAAAATGTCTTATTGTACTGTATTGTTTCATAATGACTTTGAGTCAATCGAATAAACTTTAACTAACACTTTCTACTGTTTCGGTTAATGGTAACCAAGTGTTGGGGAAGAGAGATTACTGCCCATTGGCTTGCAATTGAATCCTTTAAAGATGCATGCACTACCTTTAAAGATGCATGCACTACCCAAGGTTATTAAGCCAGTGAGCTAGGCTAGGAGGGGTTTCACTAACGCAGTGTTGGGCAATCATTTCTTGGCTGTTATTAAAACCATTGCCCATAGTCTATGTTTTTCCTACTGCTGGGAGATTACTCCATCCCCAACATAAATTCTAATGGAGTTTTAGGGAGATTAGTCCACAGTATTTTTTGCATGACATTGTGGACCTCAATCCAAAAGGGAGCCACCTTCCCACAAGTGAGAGCCATGTGGAGAAAGTTCCCCTCTGCAACCTGACACTTTGGGCATGTACTCTGCCTGGAAGGGGAAAACCTGCATAGTTTACGAGGGGTAAGGTAGGTCCTGTATGAAAAATTCAGCTGGACCCTATGTAGTTTATTTGATATACAGCATTTGCGCACATGTTTAATTGCTTCTTCCCAAGTACTGTAATCTATGGCTAAATGTAGGTCTTCTTACCAAGCATGTTTGGATCTATTGGGGGGAGGCATTGAAGAGTAGTTTATATAGAGTGGCAGAATGTTAGTGTTAGCATGAGGCCTACTTATAGTTTCCTCAATAGGTGAAAGCTTAGGACTCCATAGTGCTGCTAATTGCCTGATTCTCAAGTATGCAAAGAAGTCACAAGCTTGGATTCCATATTGGTGTTTGAATTCCAAGAAGGATTTTATTCTACCCCAGTAAAACAAATCTTCCACAGTTTTCATCCCCATCCTTCTCCACCATAGCAAGCTTGATGAAGGAAGACACTGTAGCCCTTTAGAGCATATATGCAGCATTGTATTGGCTGAGAGCTCACGGGTGTTTAATATGCTTATGAACACCCAGCTACAACCTTACTATGGTAAGGGTTAACGAGTTTTTGTATCTGGTGGAAGATAAGCGAAGTAGATAAGATCCCCTGCATTAGGCCCCCCAGGTTATTTTTATCCTCCATTTCCATCCACACAGGTATGTGGGTGGTGTTATGATTTTCCAGACAAGTCAACTGTGCTACAATAATATTTGAAGTTGGGTAGAGCTAGTCCCCCATTTTTAAGTGGTAGTTGGAAAATTGTTCTCTTTATTTGGGCTGGCTTTCCTAGCCACAGGGATCTATGTATTATACTATTTAATTTCATAAAGAAGCTCTCGGACACTCTGGTGGGCAGGTTTTGTAACAAACAGAGGCACCTTGGGAGGAGGTTCATTTTAACTGTATTGACCCAGCTGATTAAACTTATTGGAAGGCTCTCCCATTTTTCGCAATCCCCATTCATATTACCTAACAACTGATTACAGATCTCTTTATACAGGTGGGATAAGTTCTTAGGGATAGTAACTCCAAAGAATTTTAACACTCCAACAATTTTTAATTCTGGTGGGAGGCAGGAATATAGTTGTCTTCGCCCTTGCCCAAAATCATCATTTCACTTTTTGACCAATTTTATGTCCTGCCGACCCCCACTTCCAAATTCCACCAAAATGTTATGAAGCCCTGGTATACTAGTTTTCAGGTCTTGCAGGTACAGCAAAAGATCATCCACAAACAACGATAGCTTATGCTATTTCCCTCCTACAGTTATGCCCCTGAGTCTATCATCATCTCTAAGCACAACAGCCAGTGTCTCCAGGAATAGCATATACAACAGGAGGGACAGTGGGCAGCCCTGATGAGTACCACAGGTCAGCAAGAGTGGAGAGATGAGTGTCCCATTTACAAGAATCAGCTGAAAGCTCTTTGTATAGTGCTCCCAGCCACCTCAGCATATTTTCCCCAATGCCAAATCTATGCCTGGCTACAAACAGGTATCCCCACTCAACCCGGTCAAATGCTTCTTCATCATCTAAGACCAGGATTCCTGGACTGTCCTGCAGAACCCTTCGAGATGAGTGCTATACCACATTTAGCATGTGCCGTACATTCAGTTTCTCTTGTCTGCTGTTACTATAGATGGGAGAACCTCCTCAGGTCTATCAGCCAACACACAAGCAAAAATGTTATAATCAGCTATTAGAAGAGAAATTGGCTTGTAAGATGAGCACAGTTTCAGATCTTTGCCATGCTTAGGCAGGATAGTAATAGTGGCTACACACATAGAAGTTGGCAAGATTCCTGCTGACAAGGATTTGTTAATCATGTCTCAGAGCAGGGTCTGCAGATACAGACAAAATAGTTCGAAAAAATCCACAGGATACCAGTCTGGCCCTGAGGCCTTGCCTCCCCTCGGGTGTTTGATAGCCCTACGGATATCATTCCATGTTATAGGCCTCTCCTTCTCTTTACTATTCTGTTTACTCATTTTCTATATTTGGGCCTTGGTAAAAAAATGCATCATATTGGGATTGTGTTGGTGTGGCCTCAGAGATGTATAATGTTTCATAATATGAATGAAAACACTGTCCTATATCCCTATCCCCATGACAAATTTTGCCTGTGCTCTTTTGCACCTGGGTTATATTTCTAGTGCCCTGCCTATTACGTAGCTGCCAAGCTAGCCATCTGCCACCCAAATCCCCTTCAGAGCAATTACCAGCTTGTGTCAGCAACAGATCCCTTTCTATTTTTACGTTATATGCCGTATTAAACTCCCATTTCAGCTACTGAAGCTCATTTTACCCAAAAGCAGAGGGGGATTCTTTGTGCTGCTGTTAAGCAACTAGGATCTTAGTCTCCAGTTTTGAAAGATGTTCAGCATCTATTTTCCTGTGATAAGCTGTGTATGAAATGATTGCTCCTCTCAATGCTGCTTTTAAAGCATCCCACCAAACTAACGCAGAGGTGTACCTGGGGGTTATTGACTAAAAAGTCTTTGATTTGGTGCCTAATGTACTGTTGGAAATCCTTTTTTTTGTTAAGTAAAGAAGGATCAAGTTTCCACGTTCAAGAGCTACTGGCCAAGCCCAAATCTGATATAGTCACTTACAGAAGTGAATGGTCTAAGACCATAATGGGGTCATACATCACAGAGTTAACTTTCAATATAACGTCTTGAGATACCAGGGCCATATCTATTTGAGAATACATTCTGGCTGAGTGAGAATAATGAGAGTAGTCTCTGCCAGTGAGATTGAGGTGTCTCCAAGAGTCTATTAATGTGTAATATTTCATTAGTTCTTTCAGGACTTGGATCTTCTGGTTTCAAGGCAGCCTATTCTATTTGAGCAGTCTAAAGTATTCTCCAGAATACAATTAAAGTCCCCATTTAAATGCCAATGTCCCTAAAATGTTGTTATTTCCAATGAAAAGTATATGAAAAATTCTGTATTGTCCACATTTGGGAGTACATGCTGAATCTACTGCAAACTGCTGACTAGTATTTAGCTGCACCTGCAGAAGCACAACTCCCCTCCCCCCCAATTGTCGACTGCTGCCTGAGTCACCACACCCAGGAACCTTGGCCTCAGCCACACAGCTGCACCCCTGGTCTTTGATGTAAAATATGGACCCCCCCATTTCCCTCCCCAGTTCCTAGCCAATATGTTCTCCCTCTTTAGGTGTCATATGGGTGTCTTGTAGGCAAGTAACGTCCACCTTCATTGATTTCAGCCTACCCAACACTTTTTTTCCTTTTACTGTGAGATCTGAGCCCATTAATGTTCTAAGAACCTAGTTTTAGAGTATTATTCATAGTCCCAACCTTCTGTAAATACTGAAAGGACTAGTATCTGGATGGCACTTCTATAGTCAATCTTAAGAAAGTACCGATACCTAGCATTTTGTAATGTAACATAACACAGAAGAACTTGCCTCTGAGTTAACTGTGAGGCCTCCACACACCCCTCCCACAACAAAAAAGGTGAACGTACATAACAGAACATACAAACATCAGTTTTAGTAACCCTGCCCTGATCCCCCTTCCCACAGTGCAGCCATAACCCCAAACACAACCCTGGTTGTACTTTCCCATCCCCTGAACTTTTGCACTATTAGGCCCAGATATTCAAACTGCGCCATTTTGTGGCGCAAGCCCCTGTGCCGCTCAAAATAGTTGCGCTGGGGTGTGGCCAGGGTGATATTCAACGGAGTTGCGCTATGGCGCAACTTCTTTGAATATCACCCCTTGGCCACACCCACTGTGTAAGACTGGAGCATTGAGATGCGGTGGCGCAAGTTCCATCGCTACCATGCACAGCACCATGAGACCAGAGGATGATGCAAATGAGGCAATTTGTGCAAGGCTCAAGGGCCATTTGCATCTGATTACAGCCCCATTTGCATGCCATTAGCATGCAGGTGCGACGATCCCCGATGACTTGCGCCTGGCGCCCTGCCAGGCAGCATTCGTTGGGACTGACGCCCACTGCAGCCCGATCGCATTATGTCCCATAAGGGACAATGCATGTCCCCAATCCCTGGTGGTCCAGTGGACCGCGAGTAGCCCAATCGCGGGCAGAAGTGTACCCCCCCCGAGTAGCCCGATCATGGGCAGAACTGTGCCCCTCACCCCCCGAGTAGCCCAATCACAGGCAGAACAGTATTCCCCCAACCCCCCGAGTAGCCCGACATCGCAGGCAGAACAGTATTCCTCCACCCCCGAGTAGCCCAATCACGGGCATCAGACCTCCTCCCAAGTCCAATATCCTGGTGGTCCAGTGGACTGCAGTAGCCTGATTGCGGTGGCATTCCTCACCCCCTCATGTCCGAAAATCCCTGGTGATCTAGTGGCCCCACCCCACCCACCCATGAAGCCCCCACCACCCGTTCCCTCCCGTCAGCCGGGGGGGCAGCACCCACCGCCTGCAGCCTCGCCACCACCAACTGACAAGTTCGGTGGGCTGCACGCCCATTGGTTCAGAGAATGAGCCAATGGGTGTAGCCCATTATCTGCGTACTGTCAGTTCAGATATGTGAATGAATTCATTCATTCACATATCTGGACGACTATGCGTATATCTCCACGCCCATTTGCTCATGCTCTGAACCAATGGGCTGCAGCCCCGAGCTGTCAGTCGGCGGGCGACGGGCGGCAGGTGGGTGCTACGCCCGCCGGCTGATGGGAAGTGGGGAGGGTGGGCCCGTGGGTGGATGGGATGGGGCCACTAGATCACCAGGGATTTCGGATGTGGAGGGTGAGGAATGCTGCCCGTGATCAGGCTACTGTGGTCCACTGGTCCACCAGGGATATTGGACTTTGGGGAGGTCTGATGCCTGCGATCGGGCTACTCGAGGGTGGGGAATACTGTTTTGCCCACGATCGGGCTACTCGGGGTGGGGGGTACACTTCTGCCTGTGATCGGGGCATGGGGGGTGCCGCCAGGTGCGGCAGGAACAAGTGGAGGGCCACCCACAGGTGGCAGTTGCTGTGTTGCGCCCTGCAGTGCGGCAGCTCACCTGTGGGTGGCCCTAGACTTGTTCCTTTTTTTCGGCTCAACTTTGTGCAGGCACAGGTGGGTTGCGCCTGCATAACTCTACACGCCCGGCAGGAATATCGGGCTGTGCAGTTATGCATCGGGCACGCCCCACCTGTGCCTGCATATATGCACCCTGGTGCATCGGGATTTGTGCAGGCGCACTTTTTCCTTTTAAATATCGCACTGGGGTGCATCAGTGGGTTGTGCATGGCGCAACACTGTTGCGCCATGCACAACCCTATTGAATATCTGGGCCTTAGTGTACAACATTCCATCTTTTCATAGGTGGTCTTTTTACTATTTGGAGGCACATACAGTAAATCTGAACACGCTTCTATATGGATATTATAAGCAGAACAAAGAAAGGTTTCCTATAATACCTGAACTAAAATAAAACTTATAGTTAAACATTTTCTTATGTCAGCTCCCCCCCCACTTCGAGAGCAAGGGGTGTTCTCCATCATTCTGAGTATTTACGGTAGGCATCCAGAGGGCCCAGCCAACAACCATCTCATCCAAAGGAGTCTATTTCTTACAGGCCCAACTTATTATCCCAACAAGAGTTGTTAATTATTTTTGCAGTTTATAAAACTATCACATTATATTCCTTTTTTTCTAAATGCTGAAGCCTGAAGAATGTTGTCTGCTATTATCACTAACCAGCACTGCTATGGACAGTTATAAGGCCCCCCCCCCTTCTGGATTGCCCCTTATAGTGTCCAGAAAGTCTGAGCAGCAGAAGAGTCTATGTAATTGGTATCATCACTTGTTGTTACCAACGGCTCCTGCCGTGGTCGAGCTGTTGACTTTACTCTACAAACACTCATTACGATAGGTGATCCATATATCTAGCTGGTGCACATGCCTCCTAGGGACCACTATGAATTTATAATTGTTGTAAATTGCTTTGTTACCATTATAATGAGTCCCTGGAGGGGTTTTCAAACCAGCATCATCACAGGCAGACCACCCTCATGAGCTGAGTCCAAAGTGAAACATGGCACCTTCCTGCAGCCCATATAAAACAATGGAAAAGGCGTTTTGGCCATGCTAGGCTGCAGATTTCACCAGTATCTGCCTTTCAGAACAGGACACCAAATACTGTAGTTCCAGGGGCAGCCCACATCTAGACTAAACCATTTTACTGTACCATCCAGGAGATTTTAGTTAGGGTGTTGCACCTCTAGCTCCTTATTTGAGACCTTGTGTAGTCTTACTATTGTGTGCATGGCTTAAACTCCAAGTTAGCAAGACTGCAGATCTAAAAGCCAAAGGATCACTATACCCTACATATATTGCCACACGGTTTGGCGAGTTGAGAGAGAGATAACAGAGTAAAATTATTTTGTAGAAATGTATCCTCTTGCCTGTAGCTAATGACAACTGGAGCCTACTAGCAATGATCTTCCAAGTTATATTTGAAGTACCACATTTTAATGTGTACCATGTCACTGATTCTAGATATGTTGGCCATCAGCTCAGCAGCGAGGGTGTGTCAATCCATTTTCAAGTTCCAGCACATTGATTTGTACAGAGCCCCCTTGTCAATTACAGTGGCCACCAGTTATCAAAGAAGGCAGCAAAGTGCCAGACTTTGATATGCCCATGGAGCCATGCCATGCAGCATCGTGGTGTGTCTGAAGTAATAACAACCATAGCTGGAGGCTATTTTAAGCACATATATAAAATCCTGTCAGGATCACAAATTTAAACATTCACCACACAACAGCAAGGGAAGCTTCTGGAGAGTCAACCACATCATCATGACTATCTTTTGTGCATTCTACTCCTACACACCCCAATTCATCATGGTGTAGCTATTAGCAGATAATATGAAGCATATTGGCATTGGTTATCAATTGAGCAAACCATATAGTACAAAAGTAGCTATGAACAGGCTCTCCTCTGGACGACTGTCAGCAGACCGATGAACATACCCAGAATATTGACAGTACATTTACCATTTGTCTGTTTTCAAAACATCCAAACCTATGTATGGCATTCACTTGGCTGATGTCGTTGACCTGATTTGGGATCTGCCATCCATTGCTGCTGATTCATGGACAACATACTGCTCAGCTTCTTGCAGCTTAGAAAAATATTTTGGAGCACATCCAAGCTTTATCATCTGCAATTTTGCAGGGTACATCAGTGCAAAGCACCATCTGATTTAATGTAAAGTAGTCCTAATCCCTGCAAACCTTTGCCTCTGTATTTGTAGTTCTCTAGAATAATCCTGGAAAACTGACATGCGTCCCTCTCCACCGCAATGGCCTACCGGGTCAATATGTCACATGTTTATGTTTATGTCACATGTTTAATAATGTATGACTTATCCGCGCAACAGGAACAGTACGTTGAGAGGGTGCAATACCGCTAAAGGAAGTATGTAGTAAAAATAGTTATTTTTAGACAGGCTATACAAACTTTAGGTCTGAGGACCTATTTTCAAAGTCGTCCTGTACATACATTAATTCAAGTTATGGGGTAAAACATCATTCATAAATACATTATAAAATGTGTTATAATCCTTTCATAATTCAGTACACACAATAAACCCACGAATGTAACAATTAGTTTACCTAATATTAATCTAGTTACAAATGTGGTACTTCATCCCCTGTTTAAATATCAAACAGTTTACATCATACCCCCCCTTATAATAACATCACTTCAAGCATGTACATTCAGAGTAAAATATTTCATCCAGTATGCATGGTAGTGCACCCTATCTCTGTTCCAATGCAGAGGATAAGAGTTGTGCTGGGATAGGGGGCCAATAAGATGCTGCCATGGCTCAACGAGATGAGCCACAAGCAGCAAGGGATGCCTGCAGTGTGTTTGGGACCAGGTTTCGATTCTTGGTCCCAGACACAAGAAATTTTATTTTGTCACACATTGTGCAATTTCAGTGAATAGAATAATGGGGGTTTCTGTCATAATGGAGATCATGCGAATAGCGATCGCCGTTAGGATGAGTGTACATCCCCGAAAATGAATTTCGGTGATGCACACTCACAGCGAAATGAAAAAAGGCACCCATGTTATTTGCAGTGTATATGCTGCCATTGGGAGCGATCACTAGGCGGTACGGCTTGAGTTTTCACTGCTATGCAGATGATACTCAGCTGTACATGTCCTTTGTGCCCGACCAGGGTGATGTTGTCTCGGTCTTTAATAACTGTCTTACCGAGATTCAGGACTGGATGACTGTGAGCTGATTGTGGTTAAACCCCCCCCAAAAAATGAGACGTTGGTTGTGGACCCAGGCCATCGAGGGGCGGGTTTGCTGACTGGGTCACCTTCAGGTCTTTGGCTTGGGGGGACCCAGTTGTGCACCTCAGACCGGGTATGGAACTTGGGTGTTATATTTGATGACTGTCTGACCCTTAAACATCAGGTGTCAGTCGCTGTCAAAACTTCCTTTTACCATCTGAGGAATATAGCCTGAGTGAAGCATCTGGTTCCTGTTGATGACCTTCCAACATTGGTCCATGCCTTTGTTACCTCCCGCCTTGGACTACTGCAACACCCTGTACCTAGGGCTACTGAGGGTAGATATTCGCCATTTGCAGCTAGTGCAGAATGCAGCGGCCAGGCTTTTGACTGGTACATCAAGGACCAGTCATATAACACCTGTCCTCCGTAGACTGCACTGGCTGCCAATTCAATGGCAAATCACCTTCAAGGTTGGTCTTCTGACCTATAAGGCCCTACAAGATCAGGGACCTAGTTACCTGCAAGATCTTCTTCGTCCCTACTGTCCTTCCCATTGGCTCCAATCCACCGATGAGGGATTGCTAGAGATTCCCAGGGTTTGTTTAAAGACATCAGGGGCAAGATCATTTAGTTTTATGGCCTCAACCCTGTGGAATTCTCTACCTCATCGGGTGAGAGAATGCCTGACTGCCCAAAGCTTTAAGTCAGCCCTAAAGACTTATTTGTTTAATTTAGCATATCCAGACTTTTAAAATATATTTATGGATTGATTTTAGGAATTTGTTTTAATTTTATGTATTGATCTATTGTAAAAGCACCTTGGTTTTGGAAAGGCGCTTCTTAAAAATAAAGTATTCATTCATTCATTCATTCATACAAGTATTTCTTTTAATGTGGGGGGTCTACTAAAAGATTTTCAGCTCCAAGGGGGGTGGATGTCGGGGGGATGAAATACTTGTAAAAATTAAAAGCCAGCTGCTGGCAAAATAAAAAACATGCACACCAGATCCAAAGCCTGCACCCTGCACCTCTCAAGTGACCACCCACCCCACCATGCTAGTGGTCCAGCTCGGCAGCTGCCCATCGCACCCCCTCCCACATAACTTCCCTCCCCTTCCTCCCCCCCATGCACAAGTATACGGGTGTACTTCCCTTAACCCTACCTCACCCACCCATGTATCCGCTTGCTACCCTACCAGGTAACCCTGCACACAGGTACCGTGACTGAGTCACCCTTTTCTAAGTGCTCAATCGCGGGCACCTTGTACATGGTATACCACCACGGACTACCCTTTTTAACAAATCATGGGAGGATGGTGTGGTACCAAGGACTAGAGGAGGGCAGATGTGATTCCCCATCACAGAAGTGGGATCAAAGCACAGGCAGGAAACTACAGACCTGTTAGTTTGACCTCAGTGGAAGGGAAAATGATGGAATCACTTCTGAAGGAAAGAATGGTTGAGTACCAAGAGGCCAGCGGGGCACAGGATCCAAGGCAGCATGTATTTACAGCGAGAAGGTCATGTCAGACAAATCTAATAGATTTCTTTGACTGGGTGACCAAAATAGTAGACCAGGGAGGGGCTGTGGACATGGACTACCTAGACTTTAGCAAGGCATTTGACACAGTCTCGTACAAAAGATTAATAAACAAGTTTGCCAGCCTGTGAGTGGATCCTAGGGTGGTAGCCTGTTTAAAAAATTGGCTGGACAACAGGATGCAGAGTCCACTCCAAAAAAAGGGGGGTTACTAGAGGGGTACCGCAGGGTTCAGTACTGGGTCCGGTCCTTTTTAATGTCTTTATAAGTGATATTGGGGAGGGACTGGAAGGAAAAGTATGCCTCTTTGCAGACAACACAAAGATCTGCAACAGAATTGATACATGGGTGGGTGATTTAAAGGATAAGAAGGGACTTGGCAAGGTTGGAGAAATGGTCAAAAGTATGGCAGCTTAGATTCAGTGCAAAGAAGTGCAAAGTAATGCACCTGGGAAACAAAAACGCAGGGGAAGAGTACACAATGAGGGAGAGGTACTAACAACAATAAAAATGGAAAGGGACCTGGGGGTAGTCATATCAGATGACCTAAAGGTAAGCAAGCAAGCAATGTGAGAAGGCAATAAGGAGGGCTGGGGGCATACTGGGATGTACAGGAAGAGGCATCACCAGTAGAAAACAGGAAGTTGTTATCCCTCTGTACAGACAGTTGGTGAGACCCCATCTGGAGTACTGCGTGCAGTTCTGGAGACCCCATCTCTGCAAGGACATAGACAGAATGGAGGCAGTCCAGAGGAGGGCAACTAAAAAGGTGCAGAGTCTTCACCAGAAGTCATATGAAGAGAGACTAAAGGAGCTTAATATGTATAACCTCAAGTAAAGAAGGGAGGGGGGGCATGATAGAAACTTTCAAGTACCTCAAGGGAATCAACAAAGTCCAGTAGGGTAGCATGTTTCAGAAAAAGAGATGTGCAAGAACAAGGAGGCACAATTTGAAGCTAGAGGGGGTCGGCTCAAGGGTAACATGATGAAGTATTTTTTCATGGAGAGGGTGGTGGACGCATGGATCAACCTTCCTGAGGAGGTTGTGGGGTCAAAAACAGTGGGGGGAATTCAAGAATGTATGGGATAGATATAAGGCAACTCTGGTGGGGGGGGTAGGAAGAAGTAGGCTATTGGTTAACTAGGATCTGCAGCTTATCCAGTAGGTTGGGAAATGGGTAGACTGGGTGGGCCAACCAGTCCTTATCTGCCATCAAAGTCTATGTTTCTATGTTTAGCCATTTCTGGACAGCAGTTCCTCCTGTTTGACCTTTGAGCCCCTCCAGGAGCCCTATGATTCTTATGTTCGATCGACGAGCCTGGTTTTCTTGAGCATTGGACCGGGCCAAGAATTGGGTGACACTGTCTTGAATGGTGCCATCCACCATGCAATCCTCCAGCTCACTCACCCATTTTTTCTGTTCCTGAAGGGGGAACCCATACCCAGCCACAGTCTCAGCAAGTCGGCTGACCACAGCTTGCAGGTGAGTAATTCTTTTGGAAACATTTGTAAATACTGCTTTCATTTCATTTTGTAAATTCATTATCATAGTGGGTAGCACGGCTGCAGCCGCCTCAAGGCTCCCTCTATTTGAAACCATTTCCCCACTTGAAACCTGGGATATGGTGCGGCTCTCTGCGATGCCAGCTGCTGATTCAAACTGCAAGGTGGACCATTTTTTTTGTTGCTTTTTAAGTTGCCATTCCTTCTGTAAAATGAATACCGCACCCAGAGAAACAACATTTTTACTTTAAATACTGTTTAGTCTGCTATGTATAAATGTACATCGAGCAGCCAATCTAGCACCTGACCACCATGCTAGTCTGCCAAGCCACATCCCCCATTCTCCAGTCTTAGTAGATGGCCAAAGTTATTCCTCTTCACAAAGGGGGTGACCCATGTTCTCCTGGTAACTATCATGCCATCTTCCTCCCCCTCCCTCTTTAAACTGCAAGAGAAACTGGTCCATGCCAAACACCTCAATTTCTTTTCATCTACTAAGTTCCAATCACCTTTCCAGTCTGGCTTCCAGAAGCACCATTCCACAATCTCCTCCCTGCTCTGTGTCACTGATGCCAACTTATCTGAGTTGGATCAGGGGCTCATTACAGCAGCAATGTTTATCAATCTGGCCAAAGACTTTGACTCTGTGTCCCACCCACTTCTCCAGGACAAGCTGTGAAATGCTGGCCTCTCTGCCACTGTTGTTTTATGGTTCAGCTTTTACCTAGCCAATCATCTACAGTCAGTGCAGGTTGGTGGTTCTCTGTCACCTCCCCTTCCTATCTAATCTGGGGTTCCACAAGGCTCCATCCTTGGACCCCTCCTTTTTCAATCTTCCTCAGTGACCTCCTCTCTACCTGTGTCTACTCACATATACACATGTATGCAGATGATACAGTCATCTTCACCTCTGGTCCTTCCTATGCAGCTGTAGAAAACCTGCGCCAGGAAGACTTCAGCAATGCCCTCCACTGGTTCCATTCTAACCAACTTAGAGTTAACATTTTCAAGACAGTAGTCATCACCTTTGGTACCAGTCAGACACTAGCCAGCCTCACTGTCCCCCGTCTTCATCACTCTAGATGGCACCCCACTTGAAGTGGTTCAGTCCTTTAAGGACCTGGGGGTGTGGCTTGACAGTAAGCTTGACTTCTCAGCACACACTGATGCCATCCATGCCAAGCTCCATCCCAAGCTTTGTGCCCTCTATCATTACAAAACTGCCTAACTCCGCTTGTCAGCAGGGAGCTGATTACCATACTGGTGCTGCCTGTCTTTGATTATGCAGATGTAGTCTATGGTTCTGCCCACTCCACTCCACTCCCATCACCAGACTGGATACCCTCCAATTCCTTCTGCCATTTGCACCCAGCTCTCGTCCTTGCATATATCAATGCTCGCTTTACTCCTCCCTTTCCATCCTCCCTCTGCCATCTCGCCGACAGGCCCATTGTGCTACTTTCACCTCCAAATATTGGTGCAGTACCCTTCACTCCTACCTCTCCTCACTCCTATTCTGAATTCTTCCTGCCTTCTGCTCCCTCTGCTCCATCGACCATAGCACTTCTGGTATTCTTTACTCACGCTTCTCTGCTGGACAATCTGCATTCTCCTATAAGCTTCCCTCTCTCTGGAACAAACTCCGCTACTCCCTCCATCTCTCCCCATCCTTTAACTCCTTCAAACACCCACTGAAATTTCAAACCTTCCCCCACTTGCTCCTGCTACCCTTTTTCTGGTTACCCTTGAAGTCTTGATTTTAATCCAGACAAGTTTTTGGCTGTGATTCTAAGCGCTGCTAAAGTTCACTGCACTTTGTCTAATTGTGGTACATGCAAATTCTATTTATTTATTTATTCTAACATTGTAACACATTGCTCATCTGTCTGTTAAGCTGTTGTTTTGCTGTTGTCTACTGCTGTTTTGCTCCATCTCCCCCTTCTCCTGGTAACACCTGGAAATGAGCCTTGTCTCAATGTGCCTTTCCCGGTTACCAAATTTTTACATAAATAAATAAAATCTTTGTTTGGAAATGAGCTGTGTCATAAAGGGCCAGACAAGGGGAGGACTCGGATTCAGATTTTATTTCATAATAATGTAACACAGGTGCCAGGTATCTGAGGGCTATACTGCCACTGCCTTGCAGGCCAGACCAAGGTTGAGGGTCTGGGTTCCCACTTTACTTTAAAACTGGTTATCTTCCAAGATCACATTATTGTGCAGTGCCTTCACCCACGGTATACTTATGTGGCCTAAATAATACCTGGTACAACTCACTGGGATGCTGTGCCCACCCACATTATCATATAGTCACCCCCAAACCTGACCCAATAACCAAAACCCCACATTTCACACTTTAAAGAGTTATTGATTCTCACTAATAATTTGCTCACAACACCAAGATTTATAAAAAACAAATAAGCAACAGTTTATTTACAAGAGGGAGGATTAGGAAGGGTGAATTGGAAGCAGAGGTTAGCTATTGAAATTAGATTTGATTGGATTGGCATTTGGTTTTGATTAACATTGCAATTAGAATCAAGGTAATAATTTTGCATTTAAAGGCAAACATTAATCACAGTGGCCACCCTCCAACCTTCTGATGGATTCAAGTTCTTTATCTATCTATCTATCTATCTATCTATCTATCTATCTATCTATCTATCTATCTAGCTGCATTAGATGGCAGACTTGAATTAGATGCCCACACAAAACACCAGCCCAAGCATGAACTTGTAGGTAATTCACTCTCTTAGACACTTTTCAAAGCACAATGTCAAAAGTCCCTCTTGGCTAACCTGGTGTTTTCAGCTCCAACTTGGACACTAAGACACATTAACAAAGTCCTTCTTGGCTATGCTGGTATTTGCAGCTCCAATTGGACAGGTACTATCCTCACAGGCAATGTCAGGAAGAGCCCCACACTCTGGGCACTCCCCTTCCAGTCCTGTAGACACTTTTCAAACAATCACATAGTCATTCTCATCACTGGACACTTCTCTGGTCACTTGCACAGATGTCCACCTACCTCTTAAGCGCTGGTTAAACGAAGGGTGCAGACAAACAGTCACACTCTAGGCTTTCTGGGCTTCTCTGCCCCAACAGATTTTCAAACAGCTTAAACTTGCAAGTAGATGTTTACTCACTCAGAAGGATTTAGAAACTTTCCTTTTCTGGAAGTTGCAGACTTTTTTTTCACTTACTGTTTACTCCCCTTCTCTCTACTCCTGCTCCCTTCCCTCAGGGACTCCCTAGGCATCCATCTAGGCTGCACCGGAGATGGGTGGGCTTTCCACTCCCTTCATGTGTCCTCTTTTCTTCATCCCTCAGATTGCCCCTGAGAAGGGTGAAGGGGGAGACCCAAACCCCTCTATCCTATGCCCAATGGTGGCAGGCACACTGCGGACCTTCTCTAATCCCCAGTCACTGGAGCCAGGACCCATCTCCAGGGAGCTGAAGTGGGGTATTTTCCAATTTTCCCTGGACATGATGTGCACCACAAAGTCAGCGCATAACTGCCAACATCCATCACGTCAATCCTCTACAAAGTGGCTAGGTGCTTGCCGTGCCCCAAGCCTACACATGGGGCTAGTCAACTGCTGAGCCTGTGCCCCCTCCTTCCTGGAGAAGGTGAGCAATCCCTAGGATGCTCAGCCTTCTCCCCACTGGCTGGCCCTCTGACTCCCCAGGCTCATTCCTGAATCCTGGTGGTCGGCATCACAGGCAGTAGCGCTACTGCTGCACTGGAGGGGATAGTGTGGAAGTTGCAGACTTCATCAGCACTCACTGCTGAGGCAGAAGCATTTCTTGCAGCTCTCTCACAACTGCAAGCAGATGCTGGCTTCTTTCCCACAGTTTCCTAATGTGGTAAGACAGCTGCTAGCCCTGGAGGACAATTTCTGGTAACCCACAGGCAAACAACTTCAATTACTTGTGCCACTTCACTGAACCACTAGGCCCATTTACTTTAGCTGAGAACCAGAGGCCTCTCTCTGGGGAGGGGCTCGCCAAAGAACTTAACTCAACCTGCAATGTTCCCGGGTTTTGTGGAGCTCTCTGAGGCTCCCAATTGGCTGAATCTACTTGTCAGTCCAAAAGCGATTAGCTAAATCCACTTGTCAGTCCCCAAAATGAATATTCATTAGCATCCTTCAATTCTTGATATGCTCCCTGTTTTGGCACCTGAATTTGGTTCCTGCTTTTCCCCCAAAATCCTTTCTCAAGGTCCCATAAGTCTCTGGCAAAGTCCCAAGACTCTTTAGGGCAATTCCTGGCTTTCCAATTGGCTGCTGCTCTGCAAACATAGCTGCTAGTATCAACAGTCCCAATAAATAAGTTCTGGTGCAGCCAGGTAGAATACATTTTTATTTTCAAAGCCCCATAGATCAAAAGTCATAACTGTGCTCTATTAAATGCTGCCCAAAATAAACACCTTTCTGCAGTCTCTAGCCTGTCACTGCTGCTGGAATACAAAGTCCCTAGGCAGCAGCCAGGCAGCTTGTTAGGGGTCCCAACATAACAGTCTGGAGCAGCCAGTACATTCATTTTATTTACGTTGTCCCCTTTATTTAATAGTCCCCTCAATGTCCTCTTAATCTCTACCCTGAATAGGCATTTATTTTCACCCCTGAGTCTGTCGCTGCCCCAGCAAAACAGAGCCCCTACTGTGGCAACTGGCGGCAGCTTATTAATATTCATTTGACATACCCCAAGACTGCTTACTTTACACCACCGAGTGACTGCTGCTGACCTGGAACATGATAACAAAAGAACAGGCACCGAATTAAGCTACATCAAAGGCTAAGGGCATTATTGAAATCATCCTTCATTAACCTTAAGAAGACATGCAGATGTGATGAACAGAGCTGGCATCCTCCACCGCACAGCTCAGATTAGCAGAACATTCTTTCATGCACTGGAAGCCCACCTCCACCACCAACCTAGCTTTGCTGAATAGTAAAGTGAATTAATGCCATATTACTGTGATGGAAGTGGATTTTGAACTACACAAAAGAGACTGTTGTATGTAGCAGAGTGACAAATTTGGCAGTATACAAGAGAAGGGAAGCAATATAGTGCAGTGGTTTAAGGCTCTGAGCTGCAAATCTGGAGACCTGGGTTTGAATCCCACAGCCCCCACTTGCATACTGTGTGACCCTGAGCAAGTCACTTAATTTCCCTGTGCTCCCAGATTGCACCTGTAAACAAGCTTTCAGCTTAGTGAGTCTCACCTGGTTAAATAATTGGAAAAAGAAAAAAAAAAGACCTGCCCACCCTATTGACAGGGCTTCCAGTACCCAAAAATGTTGGTGCACTGTACACGCATGATATAATGGCAAACAATATGAACTCTGACAATCTGGTGAGTAGGACACTTTGTCCAAAATTTTGTTTTAGGATTTAGATGGTCAGCCTGGAAAAGGCTATCCAGTAGGAATAAATTCCCAATTGAATGTCGACAATGATCCTAGGCAAATTAGGTTCTGCCCCTTTTCAAAAGTCACAGGTGTGCGTGCCTTTTAAAGATTTACATGTGCTTGACCCCTAATAGGATCTAGCAATATGGGGACATCACTTCTAGCTATGATGAATGCTTAAAGCCAGTGTAATTCATCATCGATTATCAGGCCCTAGAAATTAAAATGCATGAAAGAATATCAGGTAGTAACTTCTAATGTCACAGCAATTCAAAGTGTATTTTTCAGTTTAAATCATTAATCCTCAGATTTGTTTGGGTCTATAAACCCTTTTATATAATGCCCAGATTTTTGTTTTTGGACCCTTGTTTTTTGAAACTGTATTTAAGGTTTTCTTTAAAGAGGGTTGAAAAGTAGAACACCTGCATTATTATTAATTCTTCAGGCCACTCAGTCAACCCTTTGATATTGCCTTGAGGTTGCCTTTCACTGCCAGTAAAGGAATAGGAAGATATGTACTGTCCTTTAGAGAATCGGAATAGTTTTGGCTTATTTAGCATTACTTGGCAGTTGGATTTTCTGATTTATTTAAATCTTATTTAGAAGCTCTGTGTCAAAGAAAGCCCCAGAAAGACATCCTTTTATTATTTTCTTTAGTGTTAAACTACTGTACATGATGAGGGTTTTCAAAAGGGTCTGATGCAGATGTGGGAGCATGCCCTACTCACAACTGTATCAGAATGAATGTATTTTAACACAGATACATTGTTTTCTAGAGCACCCAACATCTACAACACTTTCTGTGATTTACAATAGCTTGCATCAAATAACTGATGCATGCATGATCTTTTTAATGCAAGTGCCAACTTATCAGATGAAACTACATCTGCAGAGTAGACACTGGTAGACCATCTAATAGATTGTCAACCATTTCATTCACTTTGAAAATACAGCAGGGGGATCCATGTCAGAATGAAAATCCATGTAGTTAGATAGATAGATAGATAGATAGATAGATAGATAGATAGATAGATAGATAGATAGATAGATAGATAGATAGATAGATGGATGGATGGATGGATGGATGGATGGATGGATGGATACATACATACATAGACAGACAGACAGACAGACAGATAGACAGTTGGTCTTTGCAAATAAAACTGTGATAATGGAGACTAAGGTTGCTACTGCATAAAACTCAGATTCCACAAAGCTTGGAAAGGTGTTATTAGAGTTGCCAACCCAGCACTCTCCCTTGTGAACCAATCCCAAGCTACAGGTCTTGAGACATACCTCAGTGGCCTGGTCCTTCATACAGGGTCAACATACTCAAAATGTATAAATAACAATGCTTATCCCCATTCCCTACCTTCATGACCCATGGTCAAGCTACATTCCTATAGTCATGCCACAAGGGTTGGGTGTTTCATACACATCCTCTTTATTCTAGATCTGTAATTAGAACACTTGCAGAGCTGTGGAAGTTTACATCCATTATGACATGTGGTTTATTTTGTATATAATATTATGGACCATGCACAAAGCAGCAGACTTGTTACATATTTGTATATTGCTTCATATAGAGCACTGTAACCCACACACAAAGCAGCATAAGGGTTGTAAAGTTGATTGATGTGGAGTTTAGTTCATGACAAGCTATACAGTATGACTAGCATTTTACAGATCTTTATTTGTTCTCATTCAACTCTGAAGGTATAGTAGTACAGGAAGTAGAATACATACCATTTACTTGTAAACTGCCTTCTGGATTCTTTGTGAAGTACTATACATATTGTTCACTTCAAGCTTGCTTTCTTTAGGACACATGCGTGAAAGAGGCATTAAGGGGAATGGGACAGGAATCAGGGATTGAGGAACAGTGGGCAGTATTTAAAATGGGGATTATAAGAACAACAGAATTATGCATTAAGCAGGTTAGCAAGAGGAAAAGAAAGAGGAGACCATTATGGTCCTTATGTCATTTTTCACATACAGTGCCACTCCTCCTCCCTTCCTGCCTGCTCTGTCTCTTCTGAATATGTTGTAGCCAGGTATGGCCATCTCCCAGTCATGGTTATCATTACACCAGGTTTCAGTGATGGCCACAATGTCCAGGTCTGACTGTACCATGACAGCCTCCAGATCTTCCATCTTGTTGCTAAGGCTCCTGGCATTTGCACACATGGCTTTCCATGATCTGACCTCCCTAGACTGCTTCACTGTTCTACTCAGCCCCTTCCTTGGTTGTCATTTATCCCTGGTTCTCCTTGCTGTCTGCCCTTCTGCTGAATTTTGCCCTTTTCTGCTTATCCACCTTTTGGACACTAATCTCCAACTTTTGCACACTGCTTTGCAGAGATAGCCACTCCTCTGGTTCACTGGTTCCATTACTAGCTGTGGGGGGTGAGCAAGTAGGTACCATCCTTGCTGGCCTGCCACCCCCCTTTGCTAGTTTAAATGCTTGTCAATGTAGCATTTAAACTTATCATTGAGTGCTTGGATTCCCCTCCAGGATGGATGCAGGCCGTCAGGCTTGAACAAACCTCCATCCCTCCAGATGGGTCCCCAGTCACCAATGAATCCAAACCCTTCCTCACAGCACCAGTTCTTCAACCATGAGTTAAAGTTCCTGGTGCATGCACTCCTATGCTCTCCCTTGCCTCTCACAGGTAGTACTTCTGAGAAAGTGACAGAAGTAGCTACTTGCTTGAGACCCCTCCCCAGTTTCCTAAACTCTTCCTGAACTTCCTTTGGCTCCCCATTTGCCAAGTCATTAGTACCTAGGTGGATAATGACATCCAGCTCACCCTCCTGTCTTGCCTTCCCAGTGATCCCCAGTATCTTCCTTCCATCCCTCCATGCCGTGGCACCTGGTAGGCACCTCACCTCCCTGTCCTCCTCCTCCTGTATTCCTAGCTGGATCCCTCTTATGATGGAGTCCCCCACCAGGATTTGCTTCCTCCTCCTCTGGGGTCCACTGCTTTCCCCACTGAGGTCACCTCCTTGCCTAACCTCCACATCCTTTCCTTCCACTTCCCTGGGTACCTCTATTTGGTTGTCCTCATTTGCCAGTGTGGCATATGAGTTCTTGAGAGGAATAGGATCTGGGATGTGCCTCTGCCTGACTGCTCTAACCCTCCCTGAGCCCACTGTCATCCAAGTGCTCCTCGTTCTCAGCATCCTTTGAGGCAGCTGCATATCAATGCTCTTTATGTTATTTTATTTAGTGTCTTATAGCTGTATGAAACAAGTTGCAAGTGGACAGTACATATCCTTCTAGGCAAAATGGAAATAAACTGCCATTAAAGGGATATTGAACTATACATAGGGTCCACAAGGCCATGCATCGATAAACATACAACTGTGTGATAATTATGCAACTTAGCACTGGATTTACCGAGACTCACATGAACCAGAACAGACGTGTGGCATGGAGCTGGGCCTGTAGTTTGCCCTTGAGTCATAAGGCAAAAGGATGTAGAAGGGTAATGGGGGCTACTATTTTAAAATATTGAATATGTTGGCCCTGTATAAGGTACCAGATCATTAAGGCATGTCCCTGTCATTGTAGCTTGGCCTTGTGTCATGGGGTGGGGGAAGTGAGGGAGTTGAAATCAGTTTTGACAATCCTAATAACATATTTCCAAACTTTGTGGGCACTGGATTGACCAGTCAAATAGCACATTTCCCAAATCTGTGGACATTGCTTTGAGATCCCTGATACCACATTTCCAAACATTGTGGACACTGGGTTGATAAGCTTAATAGAGCATTTCCAAACATTGTGAGCATTGGGTAGAAAACCATAACAGCACATTTTCAAACTTTGTAGGGTTGGATGTTTAGTGTCTTGCACAACTCCACAACTTTGGGTTCTGTATTCATGGGGTGAAGCAGGCAAGGGCTGTGGGAGTTGTCCATTGCAGAGAGGCATTAGGATGCAGCGTTCTACAGCTGGGTAATAAGCAGATCAAGTATACCTAGGTGAATTGGTAAATCATCAGTCAAGTTTTCTGAAGGTCAGTAATGACAGATCATTGTTAATCATCAAATGTTATCATATGACCATCAAGAGGGAGATAATGATTTAAGATCATCATCTAGATCTCAATGTAATCATCAGGCATTTAACTTTCAAATCGCCAACTGATGAGCATTGATTATTTTTGTAAGCTTAAATCAGCATGATGGTTTTTGATGATCTGTGGATGATAAAATTATGATTGTTGATGATCATTGATGACTGTATTAGTTCTGTATTATATGACTGTAAGTCACATGAGCAATACTTATCAAAATCTTTTGTTCTTAATTATGAAAATATGAATGTCAAATATCAGCAAAAGCAAATAAATTATAATGTAAATCATGTGAAGTGAAATTTTAATCCCTTTAGGAAGAGGAAATGCAATGTTTGATATAGTATGCACATTCACATAATTAATTTGCAAATTTCAGTAGCACAGTTTATGAAACTAAACAATGGTAATTTCTATGTTTTAAATCATTTTGCCTTGACAGTAGTATTTTGCCAACTTTTATGAAAGGTTCTGAGCAGAAACTAAGTACTTGTAGAAACTCACCATATCCATAAAAGGAATCATTTTAGGGAGAGATATATAAACTGATTTGAGCCCCTATAACAGCAGTAACAAATGAGGTATCAGAGTAAGTATAATTGAAGGCAAAGTGTTTGTATGGAACATGTATCATAGCTGATAATGCCACTAAAGATGTCTAAATAGAAGACACAATAAATTTCAAAAGTATAGAAAGAAGATATATAGATTTTTTAAATGTATTACAGTACTCTTTGCCACAGGAAAGCATGGAAAATCCTAATGATATGCCATCATCATTAATCACAATCACGATTTCCATAACATGATGGTTTTTGATTGGCGGCCATGTAACATTGATGTTTGATCATTGTTAGTCATGATCACAATGATGGTTTTTGATGCTTGATCAAGATCTTTGCACATAACTGCTAATGATTATTAATGGTACATCATTATAAAATCATCACCTTTCCAGCTGGGCATCCCTGCTCATTCTGTGGCTTAAGCTGTAGGTATTTAGTAAGTTGTACTACCTTAAGCCATACATTCCTTTTCTGTAAACCATGAAATAATTTTCTGTAGTGTATATAAACAGCAGAAGAGAATCATGCAGTTCTAGCTATTTTTCCATGTAACCAATTAGTCATCAGTATAATAAAATTAATATTTTTTCAAACCACTAAAATGACCCATTCCTTCATAACATCTAAGAAACTGCAAGTTTCATAACTTAAAGGGGAATGTAATTTCCAATACTGTCACCAAGGCAAATCAGTTTTAAATAAGTAGTAGTTGTAGTAGCAGTAGTAAATACATTTATTCATAAAATCTAGAAAAGGAATGCCAGATGAGCCAAAGTTCATTTTCTGAAATCTAGTGCCATTCATTTTTAAAGATCCCTCAGATATTATAACACTAGTCCTGATGGACATCTTCGACTGTCTTTTTTTGAAAACACTATTCTTCATTGAAAACTTTGTAAAACATACACAAGAGACCAAATAAAAATGTACAATATGCCCATCAAAATTCAGCGAAAGTCAAGACTACGTATGATGATACGAAGTGTGCTAGAAGAGAAAGCATCAAGTTCATGCCTTGACAGAGACTGAGATGTTTTGCAGTGTGCCATCACAGCTGTTGAGATAAAATGTAAGTGGTAAGTAATAAAGCATCCAAGGCACCCCACCTGTTCTGATAAGCTCCATGTTTATTGCACATGATACCACCCATTTCCTTTATTTTTATTAGCTCCAGTATTCTGCTATGCCATTCCTGGTGAATGGGCACTATATTGTCTATCCAATTGCTTAAGTATTAGCCTTTTGGCTATATGGGCTATTAACAAGATGTTATACCTCCTTTGATCCGTTACCTGATCTAAATCTAAACCCAAAAGGAAAATTTGTGGGGTAAAGGCTGAATCAAATCCTAGCAGCTGTCCAGGAGTTGCTGAATTTCTATCCAGAGTGGCTTGGCCTTACAGAAGTCCCATAAGATATGTACCTTGCTCCAGCTTACATCTCTAAGTGTCCCATTTGGTGGAGTTTAACAGATGTGTAATATAGATTATGGGCCACTTTAAGCTGTGTGAGTCTGAGCCCCTCAAGTTTAATATACCTGCATAGATTGTTCTACATTTTGGTTCTGATGTTCAGTTCTGCTAACACTGGGAATTCTCTTTGCCAGTATTGACACATGTCCCCGACCCTGGTGTGGTTAAGTACAACATTTTGTTGTATATCAGAGAGGTGGAGTGCCTTTGTGTAGATAATGTAAATGATATTGCCTCCCGTGTCCTCAACTTTGTGAAGGTCCATGGCTTTGAGCCTAATGTGGTTGCCAACATATGCTGTAATGGAAGGAATGGGAAGACTGGTACCTGTACATTGACATTATTCTGTTACAGTCAACCATATGGCCTACAGTTGAGATATTGACATGACCTAGTAATGTAGGTGGGTGTAACTTGCTCTTCATATTGAAGTTAGGGTTCCCTATGAGTGGTTGGTCTTGGTTGTATAGGGCATTTGATCCCAGGAGTCTATGCAGTTGCTTGCTAACTAGTACAGAGGTACCTATAGCCATGGATATCAGGGCTGGAGGTAGCTTACTGTTTGGTTTATACAAAATGGTATTGATATTGCTTGCTTTACAGTATAGATCAATCTCCATCTGCTAACACAGAAGGGTGTAGAGATTTCTCTCTGCTTGCCCAGGGCCACCCCTTCACCAGAGGAACTGCACAACATGCATAGCAAGATAATAGAGCCTGATGTCAGACATTTGGAGGCCCCTTGGACTTTGAGGGGGCAAACTTGTGATATGACCTACAAGTGTCTTATTATTCCAGAGAAATGACATTAAGGTAGATTTAAAGTGAATACACCATGGGCCCATAGGGTCAGGGGTAGGGCATCCCATCTAGTTAGGTCTTGTTTTATCTGTGTTAGTGGGTTGTCTAGATTCATAGACAGCATAACCTTTTTGCTCCTGGTGAGTAGTATGCCCAGGTATTTGACTGCATCTGGATGCCATATACACCCCCATCTCATCACCTGTCCCTTACCTGTGATGTGATTAAGAGGCATTAGACAAGTTTTTGAAAGGTTCAGTTTATAGCCTGAAATGTGCCTGAATTCTTGTAGCAGGTCTGATGCAACTGGGATTGGGTGCTCTGGGTCCTCCAGATGCAGTAGTACATCATCTGCATAGATGGATATGTTGTACCTATGCTCTCCCACTTGTATGCCTTTGATTCCATCATCAGCCAGAAGTCTTCTGGTCAGAAGTTCCAAGTACAAATTAAAAAGATATGAGAAAAGCGGGGTACCCCTGTCTTGTCTCCTTCTGCAGTGTAAATAGCTAGGAGTCAACTCCATTACAAGTGGTTCTAGCTGTAGTGTGTAAATATGGCAGTCTGATGTAATCTATGACTGAATTAGGAAAATCAGATTACTCTAATGTAAGGTAAAGAAAGGGCCAAGACACCCTTTTGATGGCTTTTTCTGCATCCAGGGACATTAGCACCCCCAGTTGTTTGGAATCCCTGGATGCAGAACAAATATATCCAAGGTTATAGAGGGGATCTGTGGAGAGCATACCCTGCATACATCCAACCTGCTCTGGACTTGTCAGGGAGTTTCAGACAGAATTTACCCACAAGGCCATGATCTTCACCAGTATTTTGATGTCTATGTTTAAAAGAGAAATTGGTCTATAATTGTCTAGAAACTCTGGGTCATTGTCAAGCTTAGGTATAAGGGTGGTAACCACCTGCTGCAAGTATGGGTTCAAGTTCCCCCAAGCTGCACTGAGCAGGGTAGCCTGTGGTCCCAACATCTGCTGTGTGAGGGCCTTATATAGGTTCAGGGAAAATCCATCTAGGCCTCATGCCTTGTTGGGTGTAAGGATAGAGATGACTTGGCTCACTTCATTATTAGCAACAGATACTCCCAATCTGTCAAGTTGGTCTGGGGATATTTTAGGAAGGTTGCTTCAGTCAGAAACTCTCAGATAGGTCTATCTGCCATGGGGGCTGGTATAGATATCCTTATAAAAGGTTCCAAAGGCTGCTGCTATCTCTCTGGGGTTAATAACAAGGGGCCCATGATGTGGAAATTGGACTTCTTTTACTATGTTAACCATCTCTTGTTGTCTAAGCCTGAGGCGAGTAGTCTTCCCACCTTCTCTCCCTGGCTTTAGTTCTAAAGACTGAAAATTCTGTCTGTTTTATAAGCAGTTCTTCATATTTCACCCTAGCTGTGTTTAGTTTTAACCAATGCTGAGGTGTTGCTAAGTTAAAAATGCACTTCCCTCTTGCCCTTATCCCTACTAATAATCAGACACTTTCTTTTTCCGTTTTCCTTTTCCTTTGCCTGGTTGCAGCCAATCTAATGGACTCCTCTCAGGGTGCACTTGAAGGCTCTCCACAAGTGTGCTTGGTTATCTACTGTGTTACTATTTGTCTGAAGGAAATATCCAGTACATTCTCTGGTTTTATCCATACATTTAGTATCCTTCAATAAGTTGTTATTCACCCTCCACTCCCTGTTCCTGTCTGCTTCACCTGATGATAAAAATGGTAGTTGTACTAGGGAGTGGTCTAAGATTTCCTTTGGTAGGATTTCACAGTGTGTAGTGACTCATAACATATCCTGGCTGAACAAGTAATAAGCCAGCTTAGACGTTGTGTTATGAACTGGTGACCAAAATATGTGCTCCCTAATGCCAGGGTGCAGCACACCCCAGGCTTCTATTAGGTACAGTGAATCTTGTAGTTCCCCAAAGGTTCTCTGATTCGATAGCAGGTCTAGACATTGAGGCCCAGACCTGTCTAGTGCAGTGACTGGTACAACATTTCAGTCCCTGGCAAAAATTGTAGGTAAGATAGCAAAGGCCACACATTTGGACAGGATGGTGGAGCAAATTTGTGGATCCTCATTTCTTGAGCTGTATACTGAGGCCAGCACCATGTCTGTTCTGTCTGGTGTACCTTTAATGATGATTATATATGGGCCATCTGGGTCAGGCCTCTGTTCATGCAACTGTAAGGGTGATTTCTGTGTATTAAAATGGTGGTCCCCGCTCTTTTATTGCTGTTTCCATCAGCAAATACCTGATCCACCTATTTTCATCTCCATAGGTTGCCCTGTGTTGTTAAGATACGTATCTCCTATAGAAACACTGTTTATGCTCCTGTTATCTATTGGCAGATGATTTATGCAGACTTTGGCAGTTTGATCCTGATTGTTTCCTTTCCTCCTACCCCTGTGATGGGTAGATATTTCTATGATTTGACAATTTACTGCATGATAGAGATGGTCTTTGTATCCCTATCTAATTAGGTTACATGGCATTAGTGTATGGTAAGATATGATGTAGTAACATAGTTAACTCTAACTAGGAAGAACATGAACAAACTGTACACAATAAAAAAATACTTATATAAATGAACAGCTAAAGTAGAGCATGAGGTGGAGAGGGGGCACAGTGGATGCCTGCTGTTACAGTAGATGCCTGCTGTCAGTCCAAGAAAATCTGTTTGACTGGTATTAGCAAAGGCTGTTGCCAAAGAGAATGCTCTGCTCAAGACCCATACAGGGGTGACCCGTCGCTTATGAGCCTTAATGTAACCATGAAAGAAACAACCTACTGGTGAATTATGCAGTGATGATCACCCCCCAAAATTAGTTTGGCTCTGATATGTCAGAGCAGGTTAGATCCCGGTCACCACCAGGTAATGGGCAGCATACTGGGAAATGTCTGATCACCCCATATATCCACATCTTGTGACAGCCATATTTTGCCTTGTTGTGTATTGCCACACAAAAATGCAAAGTTTGGTACCTGTGTTGCATGAGAAAATATAATAGCCCCCATCAACCAGTGGGTTAAGAATAGTCCAGTCTGAGCAAACATCTCTAAAGTGATGCAAACAGATAGAGTAGTGCATTGGTATTACAGAGTCAGTGAACCCTGTGAGTCTTGGTGGGGTAAGTGGCAGCAGTTTGATCATGTGTGCAGCTGCCAGGGTTGAGGAAAATTGAACCCACTTCTGTGTACAGCATTTCTTCTACTTTAGGCTCTGAGGTCCCAAGTAGATGAGGACTGACTTCTTGACTCTATGATAGTGTGACTCTTCCTCTCTTGATGATTCCTAGTGTCAGTCTTCTTGGGTAACTGATCTTGGCCAGCACATGTGTCTGACAGAAGTGGACAGCTTGTTTACTGGGACTGTGGTCCAGGTGTGCGCTGTGCACATCTGGGATAATTGGAAGGTTTGACAGCTCCTGTCAATCTGCTAGATCACAGCCGTGCAAAGTGGTAGGGGCTGAGGCATTGAGGTGAGAAAAGTTGTTTCTCTTGTGAATATGACAGGTTGTTTTTCACCTTACCAGGATGCCACCACCATGTTTGAAAACTGTCAAGCCTCTTTCTCCATGCCCCAAAAATGCTGTTTAACTGTCAAATAACAGAGTTAATAGCCCCAACAAACCAACAGTCCAGAAAGTCACAACATGCCCATGTATTACACTTGAGACAGAATAAGGAACATGTGAACTAGGTAGTTCAGCGATGTTCTGACAGTTGAAGCACATGGAGGGGATAGGAAATAAGAAGGGGGAGGTAATCTGCTCAGCACATGACTCCTTAACATTTTCAGTGGCAGATTTTAGCTATTTCATTGTTTGGGATGTGGCTCTCAGCTTGCATTTTACCATAGCTGAGATGGAAATAATTCCTGGCAAAAGTTTAGCCATTTCTTATTGTGTAGTGTCTGCACTGGTGAATTTATAGGCACATTAGGGAGCGAAGAAAGACCATGGGAGGAATAGTGTGGCTTAATAAAGGGGAGGGTGAGTGGGCAGAGGGCAACAGTGAAAAAGCAAGGATACTGAACAAATGCTTCTGCTCAGTATTCACAAAAGAAGAGGAGGGGAAGGTACTTAATCCAATCAATGGAAGCACTCTGGAGAGGGGGGTCGATACCAGTCCATTCACAGAAGAAAGGGTTCTGAAAGAACTCCTGAAACTGAAAGTGGACAAAGAAATGTGACCTGCAGGATTCACCCCAGAATTCTAAAAGAACTAAGGGGAGAACTAGTGACACCACTGACTATACTATTTAACAGATCATGGGAGTGTGCTGTGGTATCTGAAGACTGAAGGAGGGTTGATGTGATTTTCCTTCACAAAAGTGGGAGCAAAGCAGAGGCAGGAAACCACAGACCTGTTAGTTTGACCTCAGTAGTAGGGAAAATGATGGAATCACTTCTGGAAGAAAGAACTGTTGAGTACCAAGAGGCCAGCAAAGCACAGGACCCAAGGCAGCATGGATTTACAGTGGGAAGGTCATGTCAGATGACTCTAATTGATTTCTTTGGCAGGGTGACCAAAGTAGTAGACCAGGGAGGGGTTGTGGACATGATCTACCTATACTTTAGCAAGGCATTTGATACAGTCCCGAAGAAAAGATTAATAAACAAATTAGCTAGCATGGGAGTGGGTCCTAGGGTGGTAGCCTGGGTAAAAAACTGTCTGGACAACAGGATGCAGAGGGTAATAGTAAATAGAGTCCATGCCGAAGAAAAGGGAGTTACTAGCAGGGTATCGCAGGGTTCAGTACTGGGTCCAGTCCTTTTTAATGTCTTTATAAGTGACATTGGGGAGGGACTGGATGGAAAAGTATGCCTCTTTGCAGACAACACAAAGATCTGTAACAGTGTTGATACATGGGGGGGTGGAAAGGATGAGAAGGGACTTGGCAAGATTGGAGGAATGGTCAAAAGTATAACAGCTTAGATTCAATGCAAAGAAGTGCAAAGTAATGCACCTGGGAAACAAAAACCCAGGGAAAGAGTACACAGTGGGGGGACTAACAACAACAAAAATGGAAAGGGACCTGGGGGTAGTCATATCATATGACCTGAAGGTAAGCAAGAAATGTGAGAAGGCAGTAAGGAGGGCTGGGGGATACTGGGATGTATAAGGAGAGGCATCACCAGTAGAAAACAGAAAGTAGTTTTCCCTCTGTACAGACAGTTGGTGAGACCCCATCTGGAGTACTGCGTGTAGTTCTGGAGACCCCATCTCCACAAGGACATAGACAGAATGGAGGCAGTCCAGAGGAGGGCAACTAAAATGGTTCAGGGTCTGCACCAGAAGCCATGCAAAGAGGGAGTCCAAAGGAGCTTAATATGTATACCCTTGAGTAAAGGAGGGAGAGGGGGACATGATAGAAACTTTCAAGTACCTCAAGGGAATCAACAAAGTCCAAGAGGGTAGCATCTATCAGAAAACGTGATGTGCAAGAACAAGGGGGCACAATCTGAAGATAGAGGAGGGACAGCTCAGATTCAATTTGAGGAAATATTTTTTCATGGAGAGGGTGGTGGATACATGAAACAGCATTTCTGAGAAGGCCGTGGGGTCAAAAACAGTGGATGAATTCAAGAATGCAAGGGACAGACTTAAGGCAATTCTGGTGGGGGTTAGGAAGAAGTAGGCTGTTGATTAACTAGGATCTGTAGCTTATCCAATAGTAGGGAAATGAGCAGTCTGGGTGGGCCAAGCAGTCCTTATCTGCCATCAAGGCCTATGTTTTCTGTGAATTTGTGAGTTCTGACTTGAGTTGCTTGAAGGGAATTTCTTAATTTGTTTTTAAGCCATCTGTTTGTCTCTGATGGTCAGGGTGACAGCTGAAAAACCAGGATAAGGTGCCTTGATCCTCAGCTGGTTCTGAATATATACCTTTCCTTGGAAGTGTAGGCACTTCAGGATGGTGTGCTGGGTTTGTCTCCTCATGGTAGTCTAGGTCTTAGGGATTGGTGTGCAGTTTCAGTAGTGTATACTGTCCCCATTTCAGGTTGTCCAGCAACCTCATATAAAAGTTTCTGTATGAAGGACAGTATTTTACCCCTTCAACCTTTTCAGGTATTCTGACAAGGACCAGATTGTTTCTCCTGCTTTTGCCCTCCTGGTCCTCGATTCTGCCCTCCAAGTTTGCCACCCTTTTCCTCAGTTGTTTCAATTCCATACCTTCCCTCTCCTGTCAATCTTCTATGGAACTAATGCAGGATTCTGCATCACATACCTGCCTGATAAGAGATTCAAGGGCTGGCTTGAAATCCCTGAAATCACCTGTTAGTTACAATAGTGTGATTTGTACTGTAGCCAGTCCTGAAAAGAAGTGATTCTGTTCATCTGCTGGTTACCCGTGGTCATCTGGCTCAGATGATGAGTCTAACTGAAAGCCCTTCTTGTGCCTCTTGTGCCTCTTGTGTGCCTGGTGACATAGTGGCACCCATGGGGCTTTGTCAGGTTCCATTTTTTGTGGTTCTCCAGACTGCATTCTTGTGTCAATAGATGACTGTTGCTACAAGTTTTTAACTGACTGAGATGAAAATAAAAGAATAGCTTTTGGTAGGTTGTAGCCAAGTTTAGAAGTCTTGGTTCATGGAGCTGAGAGAAAAGCTGCCTTTCACACTGAGCACATCATGCAACTCCAACCTTCTTTGACTGAAGTCTGAAGTATGGTGTTTTTCCTGAACCTTGGAAAAAGCAAAAGTTGCCCCTATTTTTAAAACAGGAGATATTAAGAACATGACAAATCATTGCACAATCTCCCTGCTCCCATTCTCTCAAAACATTTGGAAAAATTAATTAATTTAAAGTGTTGTAAGTAAGTTACTTAGGACCAGCACTCCAAAAACAGGACAGACAGTTCTTATAAACTTTTAATTAACTTATTAGTACAACACACAGGTACCTTGTAATGAGGCCCCCAAAGTGAGGTTCCTGGCACTTCAGACCACAGAGGTCCTTCATCAAGGTGATGGTCGATTGATGAAAATTAAGTACTTTAGCATCATATGATGCAGGAACTAAACAATGAGCTTGTGCAAGATGACACGCAAATGATATGGAAATAGTCATTTAAGAGATTGAAAAATAGAGAACAAAACTTCTATGCAAAATCTACCTGTACACAAGGTTGTGGAGGAAAGTAGCACATCAAAATCTACTAGCAGGTGATAACAGCATGAAATAGATGAAATACTGACAAAAACAAGATCACAAAGAATAATATGCAGCCTAAATAAAAATGAGTATGAAGTGCTGCAACAGCACAACTCCCCCACCAAAGTAAAAATAACACCCTCTGAGAAGGGTCAAATCCCCCACCACAGTAAAAATAAAACTATCTGATAAGTGAGGTAACTTAGTCTTAACAAAACAAAGAAGACAACTGTGAAGTGACACCACAGCTGAAAGACACAGCAGCTTATCAGAAAGTAACAGGCAATCCAACAAATAAATATGAAAAAAGAATGGGTAGTTGGAAAAACAATGCTGCTAAAAAGGGTTAGATATGTGAGCAAGAACAAAAGTCTTTTTGTACAGGTTTCCTCATTACACCAATGTTTTGCGCTGTTCCAAAAGGAAAAACATATTACCACCTCCAAGTAGGCTCACAGTATCTGGTAATGGATAAGTGTTTCAAAATATGTCCAAATGTCTGGACTTTTGCTTAAAAAGACTTATCAGGCTAGCCTAAGGCATCACATCTTTCGGTGCCTTACTGGAGGGAAATGATGCCTGCATGTAGTTGCCTAAAAGATTTAAAGTTGTGGAAGAGAAAAAACAGTCATAAATTTATATTTACTGGGTCTTCTGTACTTTCCAGTGTTTAGATCTGCCCCTGCGCCGCCCTGCACTCTGCCAAATTTATGACGTGATGACAGGGAGGGAGAGCATGGGGATGCATTACAATATAGACTATGGGGGGTAACTTTATGAACAATTTTGTGTATTATATTGATCATGTGGTGATAAAATGAGGGCACTGGGTGACTAACAAGGCCCTTGTTATTCGGCCGGTGATTTGGAAAAGCAGCATGCCCAGCATTTATGGGATATCTTAACAACAATTAAATACATTTTAATTTCACTTATCAATGGTGAAAACATTTTTTTTTATTTAAGCCAGCAATTTGACAACAGGAAGGTATAATTATTACCTGGGGTTTCAGGAAACCAACTGCAGCTAATTCCCTACTACTAGCATCAAATGTTCAACAAATGCTTGAATCTATCCCTAATGAAGAGATGTTAAGATTGAAAAGAAATTCTTAAAAATAGAGATGTTGACACACAATTGGGGGAGCTGAAACAATGATTCATAGAAAGGGGTACACTGGCAAAGTGTTAACAGAGACAGAGATAAGAGTGCAAGAGGTAGACAGAACTACACTGTTGAAACCAAAATGTAAGGTCAGGAAGGGAGGAAGGGAGATTATAGACCAGTAACATTTTCCCACTCAGTACATGTTTTTGGCATGATCAAGTTGGCAATGTAGACACCAAGCAGTGGTCAGTTTTGATGAGTGATACAAAACTGAAAGAGTATCTAGGCAGTACCCCTAGAATTAGCTCCATAAGGGGGAGAAACATAAAGAACATGCTTAAGCATAGCCACTATGGAGAACAAAATAATAAATACACAGATGTGGCTTGGACAAAAATCTACTGAGTACCATAGACGTCATAGGTGCACAATGTACAAATATGCAGTTCCAGGGAAGGAACATGGCCCCAATCATGCAGGAAGGTTTGATCAAGGTCAGAAAAGTTATTACTTGTTCAACAAGTTTTGCTGTGTATATGATATGGTGCAGATGCCCCAAAATGTATGTTTGGAGAGCAGTACATGCCTTGAAAATTAGAATTCAAGAGACTATCAGAGTGATAAGAGAAAGAGAGGACAGTTCGGTAGCTATGCACTTCAAATACTTCCACATTCATAATCTACTGTAGAACAACCCAAGTTTGCAGGCATTGACTTTTTTACACTGAGAAAGAGAGTGGGAAATGGGACTAAGACCCTATCACTAAGAGAAACTAAATGGATTTTTGACCTGCTGGTACTGGCATTCAAGGGCAGAGAGGAAGATATAGATTTGTCTCCATATTTGTAACCTGTACGAGCTGATTATGCCAAGACCAGTGGTAAATGTTAAATAGCTGTAACACATAGAGATTAGTTAATTAAATGGGTGGATTTAGGTTTGGTCAGAGGTGCTTTCTGGGGTGGAGCAGGAAGGGTGTTCAGCATGAGTAGGATCATTGGTTGAGTTGTAGGATGAGATAAGCTGTGTGAGTAATGTTTGGGAGTGGGGATGAGTTGAGTGAGTTATTTTTAGGGGTATGGGGTGGTATCACTCCTCAGAAAAATTGCCCTAATATGTAAAATAAATCAATAAATCATAAAAATAGAGATAGTTATGAAAAACAAACTCTAGCCAGAGCCAATACAGATGCGACGACTTTGTAGGAGCGTCGCAGCCACCAGGGAACAACTGCCACTGAATGCATGTGAATGCTACACACAAGATGGCAGAACCTACAGAACTACGCACGCACTATAGTAGCACATGCATAGTTCTTGTGAATGGCACATGCCATTCCCAAGATGGTGTGCCCGGCAAAACCACACATGCATGACACGTGGGCATGAACAGTATGCCGCTGAATAAGTAAGTACCGGAGCAGCGATAAAATAGTGCAGCTACGGCTGACCGGTACTGATCGTTTTGCACTTTTGGAAGGATCATTCTGAAAGTCCGAAATGGAAGTGTTGCAAGGCCTGATCCGGTAGCTCATTTTTCTGAGCTCGCACAAAATGGCTGCAGGCTCTGCCTACGCAGCAGTAAAAATGGAGATTGCTTTAACTCTCTGTTTTCATTTTGTTTCTTTCTTATATTCACTATGGTGTTTTATTTTATATTTGGTGATGTGAAACATCAGGTCTTTGATTTTGTCATCATTTTTCATTCATTTTATTTTTTATTCTTGTAGGCCTGATGAGCAAAATGCCCGTTTTCATAGGCGACAAGTATAAATAAACAAAATACATAAATAAACAAAATACAAACACAAATACCTACATTATAAAAACATTGAGTTACATAAGCAGTAATTACATACAATGATATGAGTATAAACAGAGTGTACTTGTTTTAACAGGAACAGTGCTGTTGCTCTTTCAAATACCGGACAAGTCCCCTCTTAAAACTATTAATCGAGGGGCATCTGAAAAATGACAGAGGCAAAGAGTTAAACAATTTTGGGGCCTTAAACAATATTGATCTTTGACCTACTGCTTTCCTAAATAAAGGAAGCTTAACAGAAAATTTATCTTGGGATCTTGTACCAAAAGTATTAACAACCCTGGAAAAAAGGCTAGATACAACAGAAGGTATTAAGCCCAGGAACATTTTAAAGATAAAAAGAGAGTATTTTAACTGAAACATATGATCAAAGGATAAACAATTTGAATATTGTAAAAGTTGACAATGATGGGAACATAATGGAGTTAATGTAACAAATCTTAATATTGTATTATATGTAACCTGGAGACAAACCAGCAAATAATTACTGGCTGAAGCATATATAACCAAATCATAATCCAGTTTGCTACGTAAAAAACTGTTAGCAAGCAAAAGATAGGACTTTATTCAATAAAGAGCACCAATTCTTTGGTGAATTGTTTTCCTCATAAAGTTAATATGTGATTCAAAGGATAATGTAGAATCAAGTGTTAGCCCTAAATACTTAAAGTGGGCAACTTATTCTAGAATATTGCTATTATGATCAATTATGGATGGAACAATTTCTTTACTTTTCCTATTAGAAAAAATCATGTTTTTGGTTTTTTTAACATTTAAGACCATGTGTTTGTGAAGTAGCCAATCTTGTAGAGAGTCAAAATCAACGTGAACTTTTTTTATCTCATCATTTGGGCTGAGGTCAGTACTAAACAAAACAGCATCATCAGCATACATAATAAGTGATGTCTGAGTGCAAACACTAGAGACCGAGTTCATAAAAAGGGATAAAATTGAAGGCCCCAATATAGATCCCTGGGGCACCCCAGAAATAATCGATTTTGATTGTGAAAAAAAAACATCAAGAAGGATGGTATGAGATATATTACTTAAATAAGTAACAAACCAGCTTTTCACATTTGTAGAAGAGTGTAGATTTGATAAGACACCAGGTAAGCGTGTATGGTCTACCAAATCACAGGCCTTGGTGAGGTACACAAATACAGCTGAAACAGAGTGCCCCTTATCAAGAGCAGCCTGTATGGAGCTAGTGAACCCCATCAAGGCAGTCTTGGTACTGTGATTTTGTTTAAAACCATGTTGGTTGGGAGTTAACAAATAATGCTTGTCAAGAAAATCAGTTGTGTGATCCAATATGATCTTTTTCAGGATTTTAGAAAGAGGGGATGGAAGGGAAATAGGATGATAATTTGTTACACATTTTGGGTCACCAGATTTAAAAATAGGTTTTATAATGGAGGATTTCCATTGATCAGGATAAAGGCCAGCACTTAACAATGCATTAAAAATAAGTGAAAGGGGAAATGCAAAAGGCTTTGCACCTAACTTTATAATTTTGAAATCAATTCCATCAACACACATAGATGGGCGTGGGTCCCTATTACTGATATATTCCAGAACTAATTCAACTGAAATCTTATTAAAGTAACATTTTGGAATATCCTTGTTATCAATATGAACATCACTTGTGGAGGAACCAAACACATTTCTGTAATGGTCAAGATCCCCCAAATAATTATTAAAGGCCTCTGATACTACACTGGGGTCACAAGTTAAAATATTATCCTTCAATAATGAAATAGTAGCTGTTTTTTTCTGTCAGCCAATCAAAATGATTTAAGACGTCCCAGGTTCTCCTTGGGTGTCCAGAACACATTCGCTGTTTAGATAGAAAAAAGAGAAACTTGGCCTTTCTAACTGCTGTTTTACGTTGATCTTCCATCCCTAATTCTCATTAATTGTAATAAATCCGAAGAAACCCAGGGGTGTTTATTAGCCCTGATGCTCATCTTTTTAAGGGGGGCAAGTTTATCAACTATTCCAAAAAAGGTCTTTATAAAAAAATCTAACATAATAGTGGGATCGGTTAAAGATTCAAAGGGGAACCAATCCATTTTAGAACAAGCGGCATCAACTCTTACAGAAGTGAGTTAAGAGCCCTAAATTGAATATACTTTGGGGGATTCTTTACCAGTCTAGTGGACCAGGAACAGTGGACAGGGCAATGGTCACTCAGACTATCAGGCAGGACCCCTTTAAAAGGGATCCTGTCAGAGGAGTCATGTGATGCGGTGCGCTGGGTAAGATGCCTCTCTGCCCGCTCCCACCTTCTGCCCATTATTTACCCTTCAAAACCCTGTTTTTTGGTGCCTTTTACAGAAGACTTCCTGCCTGTTGCCTTTCTGAACACTCCTGCTTTCTCTACAGGGCATCAATGGACGAGGAGATGCAGAAAACTGCTCCAAAACACACGCCTCCTGCAACACCCAAGAAGGTCTCTAAGAAAGCCAGGACCTCCCCCTCGCAATCCTCACTGCCTGCTACCGCTGAGTGTCCTGATACAGATCTTCTCACCTTCTCGAGGTTCTTAGAGGAGTTTCAGCCTTTTAAGGCTGAAATGCAGAATATGACAGGGGAAATCAAAAGCATCTCTAATACCCTGGAGGAGCTCTCTAAGAAGACTGCTGACAACAAAGTATGTATACGATCTGTTGAAAAGAAGCAGGATAAAGCTGATCTGGAGTTGGTGGCCCTGAGGCAAAGGCTAGTGAAAATGGAGAACAAGGTGGAAGACCTGAAGGGGCGCAGTTACCGTAACTTTGCAGTAATTATTGGCTTGCTCAAGGGCGAAGAGGGCTCAGACCCCATCAAGTTTATTAAAAAGTTTGTGGAAAAGGTGGCTGGCCCTTCCCCCTTCAGTGCTAGCTACATCATAGAAAGGGCTCATCGTGCACTATGCCCACCTCCCCCGGCCGGAGCCCCCCCCAGGTCACTCATATTTCATTTTCTGAACTTCTGGGAGTGACAACATTTCTTATACAAGGTCAAGGAGGTGCAAGATTTGCAATGGGAAGGTAAAAAACTGAGGGTGGCACAAGATCTGCCCTTATCTGTGCGCCAGAAAAGAGCTACGTTTCATAAAGTGGACCTCAAGCTGATCGCCACGGGAATTAAGTTCCACATGGGTTTTCCTGCAAGGCTTCAAGTTTGCCTGAATGGCTGTTGGGTGACCTATGAGGAGGTGGAGACGGCATCTGTTGGGCTTAAAGACGCGCTTCCTGATCTATTCAAGCCTACATGAGAACTGACCTGGCATAGAGAGCCATGCCGAGTTTCCATTTGGTGGTGTTCACTAGCTGCAGCAAATCATATCTTACTACAATACTTTTGGGGCCATGCCACTGACAAACTGTGCAACTGGCTACTTATCCTTACATTACAGCTATCAAGTGGGGTCCTCTTTCTGATATAAAATGGACATTGTGTTCCTGATCTGGTTCTCATCTTCAGGACTTTCTAATATTTTGCGGACTCTCATTTTTGTTCTGGCTCAACCCAGTTTCAATTTTGGTTCACAAGTCAGGTGTTAGCAGGCTCATATGTGTTTTCTTGGTTTCAATTAATGAGCACCTGAGCGGGGTCATTGTTCTCATGTTAACTCCCAATTTGTTAGTTCTGGTAACCCAGTTTTTCAGGAGTGTTGTCCCGATCTCATGACAATGGGGGTGGGCAATACTTCCCTTTCTCAGATCTTAATATGAGACTCTGTTGGCAATTGCGGTCTCTCCCTGGCCCTGTTAGCAGGGCCTGTTTCTTTTCAGATTTCACTCCTTTTCTCGCTCCCTGCTACTACTGGGCAATAAACATGGTTAGTCGGTATATCAAGGAGATCCCCGACAAGGATAGATGGTTCTCGACGCCTTACTGGGCTCTGGTTCGCCTTCTCTATAACCCTGCTTAAGTGCTGTCTCTGGAGGATTCCCGTTGCCTTTTTCCTTTTTCAAATTTCCCTTCTAAACTGTGACGGCCACTGTTTTTGATTTAAAAATGCGGTCTGGACAACGACTCTGGGCCTTTCAGTTTTCCCCCATATCACAGTGGGTAGTTATGGACTGCCTGCTCTTTGCCATTAATCACTGATGTTGATGGGTTGCACCACAAGAGGGCGACTGAGATTAATCTTTACACATGACACCATTGTGTTATATCGCTCACTCCCTGTGGGCCACGTTATTTTATGGCTCGTAGGGTTACTGCAGGGAGGATTGCTTTCTCTAAAGGGCTAGTATAGACAACTCCCCGGTATTATTTAGGGGTGTTGTCAGGCTATTAATGCTGAGAACAAGCTATTTCTTTGGAGTGTTCTGATTACAGAGGTGTATTTCTGTTCCTGATGTCTGCTTTACAAGGCGGGGTGGTTGGGGGGGAGAGGAACTTTTCAGTTTGCTGGCCATCATGTACCATGCAAAATATGGGAGGGTGTGGGAGGAGGGGGTTATGGTTTATGGGGTGTTTCGGGCGGGGGTTTGGGGGGGTGGCTGGAGGTATGGATTTAATGGAGGTAGAATTGGGGGAAGGGTAGAACAACCCAGCGCATACTATGTTTGGAACAGTATAGATGGACTACACATGTATATGTGCGCTTTGGAGGATTCTGAACTGGCAACATGAGTGATGGCTAGAAACATACAATTTATCAGTTGGAACGTTAAGGGGGTGAGGCATAAGACCAAGTAATATAAAATACTGAAACATATAAACCATTTGAAGGCAGAAATTATGTTTTTGCAGGAGACACACTTGCTCAAGAGGGAGGATGACAAAATGAGATGGCAACAAATTGGGCAGATGTTTACAGCAGAGGGTATGACCCATAGTAGAGGGGTCATGATCCTTTTGCACAGGTCAGTTCCGTTCAAACCTCTTCAAGTTATATCTGACCCTTCGGGCAGATTCTTGTTTGTAAAAGGCAGATTGTATACTCTGGACATTGTCCTGGGTGCTATCTATGGCCTTAATGTAGATTCCACTAGTTTTTTTGTTCAGATAATTAAAGCCCTAACCCCAATTTTGGATACCTCCATGGTCATAGGGGGTGATTTCAATCTCGTTTTTGATCAGGCTCTCGATAGGTCGGGTCAATCCCATTAAGGTCTCTCTCTGGCACAAAAAGCATTTAGGGACCTGATGAATTCCATTGGTCTTAGTGATATATGGCTCATATTACATCCCAATGCAAGGGAGTACACTTTTGTTTCTCCAGTGCATGCAACCTCCTCTAGGATTGATTATATCCTCATTTCTCAAACCCTGTTACCAGGGTTATATGTTCTAGTATTGTCTCAGGGCCCCCATCGGATCACTCTGTGGTCACCTGCCTAATAGCCCTAGCCTCATTGCCAAACAAAGGAGGCAGGTGGAGGTTGAATAACCAAATCCTGAAGGAGCCAAAGACGGTTCAATACATAGCATCCCAAATAGAGTAGTTTATTACTTCTAATTCTAACTCCACGGGGAAGCTGGATATGATATGGGGTGCTTGTATAGCGTATCTAAGGGGGATTATAATTGGTCTAAGATCGAAAAGGAAAAGGGAGAGGGCATCTCGGATTTCTGACCTTCTTTCTCAAATTAGGAGTATGGAGACTGCTCTTTCTCCATCTTCCTTCCGAGGCATTCAAACAAGACTTATCGAAATTGAGAGAAGCCTACCTAGCAATGTTAACAGAACAAGCCGAATTCACAATTTTGAAAACAAATGCGGTATATACCGATCAGGGCGAGAAGGCAGGCAAAATGCTACCACTGCGTATTAAGCAACAGGAATCTGCCAGACTCATTCCTGCTATCCATTCTCCTAGTGACAATTCTCTTAAGGTCTTGCCCTCGGAAATAGCGGAGGAATTTACAAAGTATTTCCAGGATCTATATGGCCCTATGTCCAACTCCCCATCTAGGGAAAGACTTTATGAATATCTGAGTGATTTACAGTTGCCAACTCTTACACAGTCCCAGCAAATAATTATGGAGTCTCCCATTTCTGAGGGCGAGATTGAAAGAGTAATCAAATCTCTCCCATCCGATAAATCTCCGGGCCCTGATGGGTTTACTTCCAATTTTTATAAGGCTTTCTCTAAACAACTGATTCCCATTTTGCTGCCGCTTTTCCAGGCTATTCTCTCTCGGGTCAAGTGTCTGATCCCTCTCTTTTTGAGGCGTTAATAGTCTTGTTGCCCAAACCGGATAGACCGTCGGATCAGGTTGCAAGTTATAGGCTGATCTCCCTACTTAACCATGATATTAAAATCCTGGCAAAATTACTAGCCGACCATGTGGAGGCAGTACTTCATTTTCTAATCGGGGTAGATCAGGTTGGTTTCGTGAAAGGGAGATCATCGGTTGACCATCTGAAGACCCTGTCTCATGTCTTCTTGGCATCCAAAGATGCTCCTCATCCAATGGTCTTGATCTCGCTGGATGCCGAGAAGGCGTTTGACAGAGTCCATTAGGACTACCTATTCATTACGATGGAGGCTTTCGGTTTTCCCAAGGAATTCCGGGATTGGGTGAGTTCTTTATGTAAGTTTCCTTCTTCATGTAATGGGGTTATTTCTAGCCCCTTCAAACTGCATGTAGGGACCAGACAGGGGTGCCCCTTATCTCCTCTCCTCTTCAACATCTATTTAGAGCCGCTTATCAGGAGGTTATCAGGAGCCCAGGGTATATCGGGTATCTCTGTAGGGGAGCAGATGGTTAAAGTGGCGGCCTATGCAGACGACCTTCTGTTGCAGCTAACACATCCACTCACATCTATTCCCGCTATCCTAAAGCTAATAGAGGATTTTAGTAAGGTCTCAAACTATAAACTTAACATAGGAAAGACAGTGTTTTTTCCTCTTAACCATAGGGTTTGTAAACAGGATATTATTGCGTTTGGACTCACCTGGAAGTCTGATTATATTAAATACCTGGGGCTTCTTTTAACAAGGAATACAACGCGGCTCAGACAGCTAAATATTGATGTACTGTTACACAAAGTAGATCTTGACCTTCGTAGGTGGACCCTACTTCCCCTCACTCTATAGGGCAGAATAAATGTAATCAAAATGAACGTTTTCCCCCATCTGTTCTACCCCCTTAACATGTTGAATATATGGCTTCCCCTGTCCTGGGTTAAAAAAGTGCACGGTATGATCTCCATCTTTATATGGGGTGATAAGAAGGCCAGAATGGCATTTCATAAATTAGCGGCCCCGAAGGCCAAAGGAGGTTTAAGCCTTCCCCATATTAGGTTATATTATTGGGCCAGTCAGGCCAATAAATATCTCAGATGGCTGACCGCCGACCAACTGTCCACGGCTGCTACATACATTCCGACTTGGTTAGCTGTTGAATCTGCCTCCATTAAAAAAACACGCTTTCCTCCCGCTGCACTGTTATATACCAAGATTAGTTCCCTACCAGAGTCTCTACGTAGTTCCCCTGTAGCTGTTTTAATCAGGGTTCGTACTCAGCTGTGTGCATTTCTGAGATATAAGAATCTCAAGGACTTATTTCAACCCATAATAGGCAGTCCCAATTTTTTATTAGAAGGTAAGCCTCTCCCAGCCACGTGGCTTCCTCAGATAGGGAATTGCCATTTAGAGGAGTTTGTGTCACCCAATAGTCAATGGTATTCTTCAGCTGATATTATGTGTAAGTTTTCAATACCTCGTACAAATATTTTCAAGATTTTCCAGTTTCGTCACCTCCTGGTTAAGGTAATGGGCTCGCCCCCCAGCCCCTAATATCAGTTTTCAGGCTACCTTAACGGAGCTGGCAGGTCTGCCTCATGCTGTATCCAAAATATACAGTGCTTTCTTCACCTGGGCCTACCCTGACAGTTATGCTCCCGTCTCCTTTTGGGCCTCTCTCTTTCAGGGTAGAGATCTGGATTGGTCTCTCCTGTGGCAAAGTTGCCATAAGTTTCTCAAGCAGGACAGACTCAGACTAATGCAATTTAAGATCTTGCATAATATTTACTATTCTCCGTAGAAACTTGCTAGGCTTGGTCTTGTGTCCTCTCCCTTTTGTACAAGATGTCAATCTCAAGAAGGAGATCTTCTCCATATTTTCTGGAGCTGTTCTAAAGTTGTCCCACTGTGGACTGCGATTAAACAGTGTGTTGATCCTCTGTTAGGGTTCTCAGACTTGTTCACCCCCAAAATTTGCCTTCTTGGGGATTTCTCCTCCATTTCGGTGGTGAACAGGAGGTATCACACAGCTTTGATGTCAATGTCTGTCAAAAAGGTGGTGTTAAGACACTGGAAGGATACAGAGGTACCAACATATGTTGAATGGCTTCAGGAGTTACTTGCAAACCTCAGAACTGAAAGGACTATTGCCAGTTTATTTAACAAACTTAAGAAGTTTGATAGGATTTGGGGACCACTGCAAATCCTCTATGCACTTCAAGTTTAAGCACTATTAGGCTACATTCACAGGTATAGTGCATATAGGTGTAAAAGGTGCTGGGTTGTTCGGTGGGGATCGGGTTGGGTGGGTGGGGAGAGCGAATCACTCTATATCTTGTATCCGATGTATATGATCATACTACGCACTGTTATGATTTGTACTCTGTATTGGAAACTTTAATAAAATTTGAATTGAAAAAAAAAAAAAAAGGGATCCTGTCAGGGTGAGTGACCAAAATCCAATCCAAAATAGTCCCTAACCCTGACTGATAATTAATTCTAGTAACATCTCCAATTAGTTGAAATAGGCCCAAATCTAGAAATGATTCCCTAACAATACTATTTTTTTGTTATGCGCCCCAATCAGAATTAAAGTCCCCCATAGTAATTAATTCATGATTCTTAGGTATATCATTTTTAAGATTAGTAACAAGATCAATAACAAAGAGATATTTCTAGGGGGAACATAAACTGTACTAAGCAGTAAATGCTTCTTACTGCCTAGAATAATCTCAACAGTAACAGAATCACATATTAAGCTTATGTCAAAAACTGAAAACAAAGTAGATTGTAACACCTCAGAAACATAAATTCCAACCCCCACCCCTTTTCCCATCTCTATCCTTTCTATAGAATGTATATTTGGGCAACAGAACCTCTGAACCCTGAATCAGATTTTTGAGCCATGTTTCTGACAAAGCTATAACATCAAATGAATTCTGCTCAATCCAGGCAGAAAACTCTGTCCATTTAGCAGTTAGGCTCTGTATATTAAGATGGACAAATCTTAGGGCAGAGTTATCAGTACAGCAACCATCATCATTAGGAAGAGTCAACATCTACTACATTATACATAACAACAGGCATTAGAAAATGTGGTAATGTATGAAATATTCAATTAAGAGTTACATTTATCATATGTAAACCATGATAAAAGTATTGCAAGCTAATATAGATGTATACTGTAGGTTGACAGGCATTGTTAAAATGTAACCCTAAAACATGTATACCTTTAAATGAGCTGAAAAAAGCATCTGTGTGAGAGCTCTACCCCCTTAACAAAGGAACTGTGTTGTCTGAAGCACCAGGGATCTAAAATTCATTACAAGGCACCTGAGTGCTGTGCTAACAAATTGACTGAACGCTGGTAAGAACTGTCTGTTCTGTTTTTAGAGCACTGGTTCAAACTACCTTCGTGCATTACAGAAAGTGGCTGTCTTGAAAAGACGTATGTAACTTAGCCGTTAGCGTGTTTCATCTAATGTATATGGACAGTTTCATAAGTACTTGAGGCAATACTCATTACTATCTGCTTTGTAGTCATGTTTTAGGGCAAATTTCTTCATGAATACTGTACTCACTGGTTTATGAGTCACGTAGTCACTGCACTGGATGAAGGAAAGTGCATTGATGTGGTGTTCATGGACATAGCCAAAGCTTTTAACATAGTTGATCATAAATTACTACTAAAAAGACTGACATAGGGGTTGCATCTGATACAAAAAGATGATTTGAATCCTGCATGACAGGGAGAAGTGGGATGTTGGAGGTAGAGGCTCATTTGTCTGTGTCCCTGATGTTGAATAGGTTTGTACACCAGGGATCTATCCTGGTTCCTCTTCTGGTTTTGGTTGTCATAAACTGAATTTCAAATACTGTTAATAATGGACCTACTGTATAAAGGTGTATGCTGATAACACAGTGTTGCTTACCACAGCAAACTCCAACAAAGAAATGGAAGTAGTTACAGGATGCATTTAATAACCGACTATAATGTTTCATTAATGCAGAACTTGTTTTGAACCAGAAAAAAGACCCAAGCCATGGACTTTCACCATCACTGACACAGTTCAGAGGATTTCGATCTTGCAACTGAAAGTGTGTCTGAACAACTTAAAAGCTATGCATTACAGGGACAAAGCCTACAGCTCATGCAAAACGGATCTATGATACAGGTTCAACAACAGTCATACTGATGACACTGACAGGGCAACAACTGCTCAACATCAATTACACTGCTACTACATATCGCTGACAATAGGAACACTGACTGCAACTGCCAGGACAACGACACACAACATATACAATGTGGGGGGGGGGCACTGCCCCCACACCTCCCCTGAAATTAAAATAACAAACTCCAGGGCACCCATACCATGGAGTACCAGTAAAAACACAGAATTGCTGCTTCACTGCTCCTTATTGCTCACAGTTTCACACAGCCAATTACAATAGTGGTAGTCAGTTTCTCATACCACCACCACAAACACCCAATGAAGTGAGAAGAGATCTACTCCTGCTCAACTCAGCCCAAGGAAAGAGAGTAAAGGTCATTGACAAGTTCAAATACCTCAGGGTCCTCCTTGACCAGGAGCTGACATATAAACCACACATTGACTCCATAACTCGGGCCTTCCATCAAAGGCTTGGCCTCCTCTTCCTCCTGGGCAACTCCCTCTCTGGCGAGGCACGACGAGCCATTGCCAACTGTAACCTCCTCCCCTCCATCCTGTACGGTGCCCCCCTGCTGCAGGTCCTCCATGAGACGGAACTCAACAAACTCACCATGCTCTACAACCGAGTTGCTCACTTTGCAACTAACTCCTCCCCTAGGAGGCACCACTGTGGGGCCCTCATGGACCTAAACTGGCCCACCCTACGGCACAAACTGGCATACCCTACTGCCTGCCTTGCCTTCAAATTCTCCTCCCTCGGCCCTCCTCCCCACCTTTGAGGGCTCCTTACTTCTAAAGTCCAGTGCCGAACCCTGTGATCTTCTGCAAGTCGCCCCCTTGATATCCCTCGTGTTCGCACCAACCAAGGCAAGCGCTCCTTCCAATACGCTGCCTCATAACTTTGGAACACCCTTCCAGCAAGCCTGATTGACAAGCCTTCCTTCCCTTGGTTTAAGTCGGGCCTCAAAGTGTATCTCCTCGAACTCAGCCTCTGTGGTTGTAATAGCTAGCCCCCAGTCCAGGCCCTCTCCCCTGCTACCACTGGCTTAACCTCGCCTACTCCCCCCAGGAATGTCTTAAGCAAGGATGTAAATGTACTGCATACCTGTCTTAACACCTATGAACTGTATGAAACCTGATGACTCTGTGCTAAACGTATGATTCCGAACATGTACCTGCTGTAACTACTGTATATCGATGCCAATGTATGCATATGTATCTGCTGTAACTGCTGTATATCGATGCCAATGTATGTTTTCTTTGTAACTAATTCTGGGTTGCCCCTGAAAAAGGGACCTCAGGTCTCAGTGGGTTTACCCAGTTACCAAAATCTAAATAAATAAATAAATAAGTGCATATATCAGGCAATCAGCCACCATCCACAAAATTCCTCAGCATTGTGGACACCTCTCACAGATGACCCACACACCACAAATGGCACTTGCTATAAGTAACATCCCCTAACTGGCTCTGAGTAGAACCCTCATTACCAGCAGCAGTCGATGTAACTTACCTGCCAACACAGAACACGTCCACTTGATATAATACACCTACTGACACAGCCCACCTTGCTGTAACACACCTGCTGCAGTACAACACAACTCAGTGAACCTGACTTCGCTAACATGGTTTTGCTCTAGTTGATTTGCCATCAGTGGTCTGCTGTAGCAACGGCATACCGTGCAAAAGTACCACTACTCTGGGATTTAATAGCGAATGCTTTGAGTTTTACTGTTCATATTAATTCAGTATTTAAAAAGCAAATGGCTGGGTTAGTGCCCTATGAAGAGTAGCTAATTGTTTAACATTTTGAGTCAGAAAACAAATTGATAAACATTTAATTTTAACAGTTATTGCATAGGGAAGCATGATTTATGCAACTATAACTCAAATAGTGCTATGCAAACTGGATACTTTACAGATGGGCTGGTAAGCACTGCAATTATATCATAAGTTATGCTGTGCCATGAGTCAGTATCATTCACATTAGTTCTATGTTACTCAATATGTAAAAAGTGATGGCAGCATGCAATATGGCCTGACATGACCCAACCTGACTATGAATGGCATCGGATACAACTGTATGTCATAGGTTCATAAGGTTTGCCCTTAGAGATGTCTCCAGAAAGGACATGATTGCAATATGTACCAGTTACAAAACTGGGACTCTCTTGAAATTTGATGAAAAAGATCTGGGCCACTATTACATAAGGTAAAACTTTGAACTCACCAGTTGTACTAAGTGAGCAAGTTACCAATGCAAACTCAATACACATACTTGGAGAAGTTAAAAGTAGAGGGCTGGTGATTCCAGTGGGAAAAGAAAAGGTTTGATACCATGACTTTTAAATACAATGTACAAATTTGGAACAAAGTATTGGCTGTAAGAAGACATAAAACTACTGTAACAGAATTCTGTAATGTTTTGAGTGACGCGTTTTTGACTCATTACCAATGCATATAATTTTTCTTCAGCAAAACTTTTAAACAATGGTCTTAATATAAATATTAAGTGTTTATGTAAGCATTAAGCCATGACAAAGGAGTGTTCTACTGTGGAATTAATGCATGGTTGTGGGGGGGGGGTGTGGTTAGAGGCCGCAGGCCGAGTGCCTACAACCACCAAACATGCATAAACAAAAAGGTAAATAAATAGCATTTTACTTTTAAAACTGCACTAACTTGTTTACTATATGTGAAAATGTTCTACTCATTTCATAAGTGGAATAAGACACTGGGTTATGGGCTGATAAGAGCACTTCCCAGGTGCTCAGTGTAAGCACCTCATGCCTCATTGCACACCTGTGGTGTATTCTTATCAGTCCATAAACCACACCTCATAGTGTCTTATTCCTTCCATGTAGATAGGGGATATATATATATATATATATATATATATATATATATATATATTCTGCTTTTATCACCTGCTTCAGTTGGTTGGTATACTTGCCATCTTCTGTCTTGTTATATAACTCCATCAAGCTCTTCAGTCCTCCCTAATAACTTGCCTATGTCGCATGCTTGGCAGAAATTGGTACCATAGTCTTCTGTTTTTTTTTAAAATGGCATAGCTGCTTTACCTAAAGTTAATGCTCATTTCTGTGAGATGACAGTACAGAATCCATAATAAATGTAATTTTATGACATTCATTTGTGGGCTTGTAACTAAGCATAATCTTAGTAATCTGATTATTTTAGAGTACCCACTTTCAGTTTCATAAATAATAATTCTTTCAGATACGTACTGCACAATACCAGAAACTGTACACATTCAAATGGAACTGAGATGAGCCACTTTGGACTCAATTGGTCACTATAACACGGCAAGAAAACAGAATTATGAGTATGTTTAGTTATGTTTCTTAGCAAGGCAAATGAAAACCTTTGCACTAAGACAAGAAACTATAATAAGTTAGAGGAAGGCCACACATTGTGATGGGTTCTAGTCCCCCCAGATGGAACCAGGCATAATATTAGAATTAGCAAAGGACTCAGCTCTCAATGGACACAAAAGCTCTCATGACGCTATGGCTAAGTGATCACGATGCATCTTTTAATTGCACTTCACATATAACCGGAGTTATTGCTACACCAGTGTAGCCCAGAGAGCCATCACACAGGACCTTTTTCATCCTGTGAGATGCCTCCTTGGGCTACACCAGCATAGCTATAACTCCTATTATATGAGAAATGCTGTTAAAAGATGTATAGTGAGCACTTGGCCATAGTGTCATGAGAGCTTTTGTGTCCATTGAGTGCTGAATCCTTTACTGCTGCTGGAATAATTGTGTGGGACTTGAGAGCACCAGCACCAGGATAGTGAACTTAACAGGTGTTTTATAATATTAGAATTGTACAGATTGAGCACTGATGGATTATTGCTCAACATATCTTACACAAGCGGAAGTACTATATGTTGGGGAGGTAGACAGACTGTTGTTACTGTATATATTTTAAGGCATTGTGCACAAATGACATACCAGGATTACATCTACCTGTTTGGTGGAGCATTTAATCCTGTTTAATTTTTCTTTTGCAGTTTGCATTCAAGGTAATCCTTGTTTTCTAGTTGCATCCATAATGATTGTGAGTGGACATGAAGTTGATTATTTAATGTAGTGCTTGACATTGGATAAGTTAGACTTCGGCCAGTGTTATAAAGAGACTGCCATGGCTTCTTCTGATCCTAGCATAGTAAATATTATTCAAGGCCTCATGGGGGAAGCTAACCACAGTTTTGTTTTTTTCAGAACAGTAAGACAATTACATGATTGGCTAACTATGAAATGATGCTTGATTATATTTTATTTTGAGGTTTACACTTGTGGAGTATGCACTGCACTACAGATTAAGTGATGTTTGTCCAAGCAGACCAAAAACTGTGAATTCATGCACTACAGATACGTGTTGTGTACTGTAAATGTGTTTCAGAATTAAACCCTCCTATTATTTAGTTACATTTCATGATATACAACTGCTTTAATGTTATAAGTTTCACCACAAGGATTTAGTCCTTGCAGTATTACTCGAACACTTCTTAAATTTCTTATGGGAAATACTTCATAGCTGAACCTATTTTGCTTTTGGGATTATGCACTGTTTGATTTCACTGACGCATACCATAAACCTTTTCCAAAAACTGAAATTAGGGCAGGTGTAATTTCCATTCAGTGAAGAAGCTTGTAATATCACTGGTATGATATTGCGAAAAATGAAATGGTCAGATAGTGGTATGATCTCCAAGGAAGAGCCTACTGTTTCATAAACTAATTTACCTTTATATTGCCTAGAAGCTTGCAGCACTTTAATAACTTGGCAGTCCTTCTGGTCTAAAATAATTATTGTGAGCTCCTTTACTTCAGTGGTATAAAGCAATCTCAGCATTGCAGAACCAACTTGTCTGTTAAGCTATGCCTTCTAGAAGATATTTACATCATCTATGTTGCACTGCTGAAGTTTAAAAGTGGTTTATACAAGAAGTTAAGTATAAAGTTATCTCTATTATACCAATGTAAGAATATCATCTAAAAAAAGATTATTCTGTAGGAGCAAGTACAATTTAGAATGCTTTTTGCTGCTGCTAAATTATGTCTTCATCCTTTGACTAAGACATCTTAAGTTGAGTCAAAGGTTTTCCTGTTCATAACAAGCATTAAATAAACTCTTTCTTTGGATTTATGTTTTAAAAAGTCAAAGGGATTTTCAGGGAAGGCATACTGAAAGCACATCCATTGATATATGCATTAGCTACAATCCAAAGGGCCCAGGGCCACATGTGCACAGAAGGTCTGCAAGGCCGTAAATGGGCAATATCAAAATTTGCCTATAGATGTAGAGAAATGTTACCATCCAAAAAAAGCCATTAGAATACTCAAATAATGGCAGTCAGGCATTTCTATTACTTATAACAAAAAGTTACAATATGAAAAAGTTTGTAGAGTTATGGAGGGGAAACAGTAGTGGAGAATGGCCAAAGCTGTATCTGTACAATGGGACAAAATTACATTTTATGGTATCACTTCATACTCTATTAAAATGCAATAATTTTGACTACCCTGATGACACAGTGATGTACTGTGTAGCTTTGTAGAAATCTTTAGTTTGAGTCTGACCTCAGTGCTGCCTTCTTGTGCACTGCAGATGTTAAGAAAGTATGTTGTCACAGCAAATGTATTCATACCTGCTCATGAATTTGAAGGTGTCAGGGACTGATGTACCTATTAGTAAGTACAGCTGTGAAGGTGGCATTCTCAAACTTGTGAGGAGAATAGAGGAATTATTCCCTATGCTGGCTGTCCTAATTAACTATCAGGATCAGTATAGGACTGTGAGGATCGTTACATGCCAGATGTCTTAGCCAGGGTCAAAGTTCTATGTGTCAGATCAAATCAGTGGAGGGCAACATGAGGGGAAAGATGGTGAAACCCCATTCTTAGTACAATACAAGTCTCAGAGATCCTGAGATGTTGCATCAGGTAGCTTCCTCTTAAAGAATATGCCATTAGGAACCACACAACAAGTATAGGAAGGACTAGCCTACAGTGATCAAATAATATCATATAGAGACTAATAATGAATAAAAGTACAGTTCTTATAAACTAATCAGTAAGTCTTCATAATTACTAGTTATGATATTTACTGACTGGAGTGGCACCACTTCTAGTGCCATAATAACCAGGCTCTAGCCATAACAACCATCTGTTTATTATGGTGTGGGTATTAGTCTAACAATTAGCTTTAGAGTGGCAATTTATACAGCAATAACCACACAATTTCTCATAAGTCACACTGTCCTTCCTTGAACCATAAAGCACTCACATCTATATATCAGCCATTATGCAAGCTACAGATAAAAAAACAATGTGGAGGGCTTACAGGCTTTTCTTTGGATTCTCTCAGTAGCAATAATTCACTTAACACATCAGCCATGGTCAATTGCCATCAGCTGTGCAAGGGATGCTGTCTTCTCCCCTTCCCATACACACTACATAACACCATAACACGAAATCCATATTTTTTTAAATTAATAAATATTATGCTCTGGTAAGAAACCAAACCAAAACAATATTTAAAACTGAGCATTTTGTTTTACAGAGAAGCAGAGTGACAGAACTATGAAACAGTGAAAGTGAAAGCTGTCACCTCCATGTTCAGTGAAAGTTAAAACCGACTTCTCTTGGCTTTGCAAATAAGTGAAAAGCCACTCACAAGTACACTAGCAGAAATTACTGCACAATATAAATGAGGCAGAAATAGTGTACTTTATGGGCTTTTTATGAATACATTGTCACACATATTTAATATGAATGAAGCAGCTTAAAATGAAATGTAGTTGCATTTATTACTGTTGTTCATTACATAGAAACATAGAAACAGAAGGTGACGGCAGATAAGAACCACAAGGCCCATCCAGTCTAATCATTTCTTTTTCTACCTTATGAATGTGCCATCGGCCTTTGCTCTGTTAATGGCCTATCTATTCATACTCATCTGTATTGCTCCCTTATGCCTATCCCATGCCTGTTTGAAGCCCTGCACTGTATTCATATCCATCACTTCCTGAGGTAAGCTGTTCCATGCATCCACCACCCTTTCTGTGAAAAAGAACTTCCTCACAATACCCCTTAATCGGCCTCCCTCTAATCTCATGCTGTGTCCTCTTGTCCTGCTATTTTTCTTATATTGAAACATGTTAGACTCTTTCATCTTGTTAATGCCCTTAAGGTGTTTGAATGTTTCGATCATATCACCTCTCTTCCTCCTTTGCTCTAGGGTATACACATTGAGCTCTGTTAATCTGTCCTCATATGTTTTCTGATGCAGTCTCCGCACCATTTTGGTTGCTCTTCTCTGGACTGCCTCAATTTGGTTAATGTCCTTGTGAAGGTGTGGCCTCCAGTACTGCATGCAGTACTCCAAATGGGGCCTAACCAGTGTCTTGTAAAGAGGGATTATTGCCTCCCTCTTATGACTAGTGATACCAATACTAATGCACCCCAACATCCCCCTAGCCTTATCTACTGCTTTAGTGGTCTGTTTGGATGATTTCAGGTCATCTGTGATGATGATGCCAAAGTCTCTTTCTTCCCTTGTGACTGCCATCAACTCCCTTCCAAGCCTATAGGTGGCTTCAGGGTTTCTCTTCCCTATGTGTACGATCTTGCACTTCTTTGTGTTAAACCCCAGTTGCCACTCTTCCGACCATTTTGCCAGTTTATCCAGATCTCTTCTTATTCTGCCCACCCCATCTGGATCATCTACTCTGTTGCAGATCTTGGTGTCATCTGCAAACAGACACACCTTACCCTCCAGTCCATCTGCAAAGTCACTGATGAAGATATTGAAGAGGACTGGTCCCAGGACTGATCTCTGAGGTCTGGTCCCAGGACTGATCCCTGAGGTACCCCACTTGTGACTTGCATCTCTTCTGACTGTATACCATTTACCACCATTCTCTGTTTTCTGCCCATCAACCAGTTTGCCACCCAGTTGACCAACTTCTGACCCACTCCAAGCCTACCCAGCTTATTAATCAATCTTCTATGTGGAGCAGTATCAAAATCTTTGCTGAAGTCAAGGTAGATGACATCAACTGCTCCCCCTTGGTCCACCACTCTGGTTACCCAGTCAAAGAAATCTATGAGATTAGTTTGACAGGACCTTCCTGTTGTAAACTCATGCTGTCTTGGATCCTGTGCTCTTATGGATTCCAGGTGTTGCACTATCCTTTCCTTAAGGAGTGCCTCCATAATCTTGCCCACTACTGAGGTAAGACTGACTGGTCTGTAGTTCCTTGCCTCCTCCCTGCTACCACTCTGTGGAGCGGGATCACATAAGCCCTTCTCCAGTCTTCTGGAACCTCTCCTGTGCTCAGAGACTCACTAAACATTTCTGATGATGGCTCTGCTAGTTCCACTCTTAGCTCCTTTAGTACCCTAGGATGTATGTCATCAGGTCCCATTGCCTTGTTCACCCTGAGCTTATTGAGCTCTTGTAGGACCCTCTCTTTTGTAAAGGGACTAGTGCACACCTCCCTCCCCCCTGTGTCCATGGTACTGAACTGTGTGCTCCATGTGGGCCCTACAGTTTTAATGTTTCATGACTTTAGACCAGCAGTTATATAAAACAAACCATGGAGTGTTATCATTATTCATTTTTATACACACCTTCAGTGTGTAATACCATTACAAGCCACATGTGCTTCACACTGATGGTTCATGCTGTATTACACACCCTGGGTGTGCAAAATGAAAAACTCATAATGTACAACACCCTAAATATTATTCTATGTTTAATGTTATGTACATTATGTCTGTTATAACTTTATACCATGACCGGCTTACTTGTTTTACTATCCTTCTGATTTTTTCATTTATTTATTTTGTTATTCCTTCCTGGGGTTGTGAGCCTGTTTGGTGGAGCTCCTCATATCAACACCCCTCCTCCACATCATTTTAGGTCACCAGGTTTTCAATCACTGGGATCTCAATCATCCTACATGAACCAGTCAGGGTTGGGAAATGACTGAAGAAGGCCACATCCTTCCCCCTTGTCTACCTAAAGACCATCATCTTCAAGTGGACACATCCCACCAGACCCAGTGGTACAGCAGAAGTGGGAGTCACCAGTTGGAGGTGCCAGGGCAGCAGGAGATTCTGTCCACATTAGTGGCCAACTGTATGTGAGTTTCACTCTGCCTCTGGGTTGGCTAGCCCTTGCCGTAGATGACAGCACAGTAACTGACATGTCTTCTGAGAGTTTGGTCAAAGTACTTCCTCATCCATCTGTGCTCACCTATTTCTTTACTGTTCAGTGGGGTACTTACTTTTGCTCTTCACATGCTTATAGACATGGTACAATATTAGTGACTCTCACTGTGCCGTGACCTTCCTTTTTTTATAATGTATAACACTGAATGTTCATAGCACTGTTGCTATAGGCTTAACTCAGTTGGTGGTGGTGTAAATGCACAACCACCATTCCCTGCAACCCACTTCCCATCTCCTACCCCAGTTTCCTTAGGCATTTTGTGTGCTCCCTATCATAGTCCCAGTCCTATAAGTTTCCCACTTTCTGTTTTCCTCCACTTTATCTTACTGTATATTTCTCTTTTAGTGCTACCAATCTCTCTTTTGAAGCTCTGGGCTAGGTGTGCCCAGTGCTCCCATTGCTAATGACAAAGCACAGCAGAGTGGTATTCTCCTTGCAAGAGCATAATAGAGGTCACCAAGGAGTTTTGAAGTTCAGAGGAGCTGGTGAGAGTGGAAGGGTTTGTCAGTGGCACTCAAGCTCTGGCAATGTGCCTGGGTCTGATTACTTTTTTGATGCCCCCCAATTGTTTCCCATTCTCCCATTCTTCATGGTCCTAGAGATACAGTAGCCTGGGCTGTGTAGCTGCAGGGCAGCTAGCCCCACCATAATTGAGGTCTCACCAGACTGCTGATATCAGGTCTTTCCAGGCCACAAGGGCACCATGTCACTGATGTCTCCATTGGGTAGGTTGACAAGTGCAGAGCTAGTAAGGCTGAAGGTAGATAACTAAATGAATACACTGGAAGTTCTGCTGGATACCAGTTGAAGAGACTCTGAAAAGGTTACAACACCAAAAAAATGTCCCAGGAAAATGCAGTAGGAAATCTGCAGAGTGAAACTCACATACAGTTGGCCACTAATGTGGACACAATCTCCTGCTGCCCTGGCACCTCCAACTGGTGACTCCCACTTCTGCTGTACCACTGGGTCTGGTGGGATGTGTCCACTTGAAGATGATGGTCTTTAGGTAGACAATATGCCAGATGTTAACTGGAGTGCAGTTGCAGCAGCCACTTCTAAGAGTGGGGGTTATTCTAGATGCCCTACAGGGGGCATACCTTAGACAACTAGTATTGGAACCCACTCGAGAGGGAGCAGTCTTAGACCTGGTCCTCTCAAATGGAGATGGAGAGAGGATCACAGATGTAGAAGTGGGTAGCCATCTGGGAACTAGCTTCCATCGAACAGTATGGTTCACAATAAACACAGCAATACAGTTAAGCCATACAAAGGCAAAAGTACTGGACTTCAGGAGGGCTGACTTTGCCAGAATGGGTGAGTGCCTAAGGAATGCACTAGCAAATGGGCAGGAAGGAGGGGTGGAAGAACAATGGGGAATAATAAAACTGCCATCACGGAAGTAACAAGCCTTTGTATGAAGCAAATAAACAAAACCAAACAATGTAAGAAACCACTATGGTTCTCAAAGGAGGTGGCAGTTAAGGTTCAAGAGAAAAAGAAAGCATTCAGAAAGTACAAGGAATCACAGAAGGATCAGGACAGGGAATTGTATCAGTTAAAGCAAAAGGAAGCTGGGAAGGCAGTCAGAACAGCAAAGGCCCGAACTGAGAAAAAGATAGCCAACTCAGTTAAGAAGGGGGATAAAACCTTTTTAGGTACATCAGGGGTGAAGAGAAGACTAAGGGAGGATAGTGAGGCTTAATAAAGGGAAGGGGGGTGGGCAGAGGGTGACTGTGAAAAGGCAGAGATACTAAACAAATATTTTTGCTCAGCATTTACAAATGAAGAGGGGGAGGTACCTAAAACAAACAATAGAAACACTCTGGTTACAGAAGTTGATACCAGCCCATTTACAGAAGAAAGGGTTCTGAAAGAACTCTTAAAACTGAAGGTGGACAAAGCAATCAAGCCTGATGGGATTCATCCCAGAATTCTAAAAGAACTAAGGGTAGAACTAGTGACACCACTGACTACCCTCTTTAACAAATCATGGGAGGATGGGGTGGTACCTGAGGACTGGAGGAGGGCAGATGTGATTCCCCTTCACAAAAGTGGGAGCAGGGCAGAAGCAGAAAACTACAGACCTGTTAGTTTAACCTTAGTGATAGGGAAAATGATGGAATCACTTCTGAAGGAAAGAATTGTCCAGTACCTAGAGGCCAGAGGGGCACAGGACCCAAGGCAGCATGGATTCACAGTGGGAAGGTCATGCCAGATGAATCTAATAGTTTCTTTGACTGGGTGACCAAAGTAGTAGATCAGGGAGGGGCTGTGGACATGGCCTACCTAGACTTTAGCAAGGCATTTGACTCAGTCCCACACAAGATTAATATAAGTTAGCCAGCCTGGGGAGGGTCCCAAGATGATAGCCTGGGTAAAGAATTGGCTGGAGAATAGGGCACAGAGAGTAATAGTAAATGGAGTCCACACTGAAGAAAGGGGTTACTAGTGGGTTACCACAGGGTTCAGTATTAGGACAGGTCCTCTTCAATGTCTTTACAAGCGACATTGCAGAGGGAATGGAAGGAAAAGTACGTCTCTTTGCAGATGACACAAAGATCTGCAACAGAATTGATGCACAAGGTGGGGTGGAAAGGATGATAAGGGACTTGGCAAGGTTAGAGGAATGGTCAAATGTATGACAGCTTAGATTCAATGCTAAGAAGTGCAAGGTAATGCACTTGGGAAACAAAAACCCAGGGGAAGAGTACACAATGGGGGGTGAGATACTAACAACAACAAAAATGGAAAGGGACCTGGGGGTAGTCATATCAGATGACTTAAAGGTGGGCAAGCAATGTGAGAGGGCAGTAAGGAGGGCTGGGGGATACTGGGATGCAGGAAAGGCATCACCAGTAGAAAACAGGAAGTTGTTATCCCTCTGTACAGACAGCTGGTGAGACCCCATCTGGAGTACTGTATGCAGTTCTGGAGACCCAATCTCCGGAGGACATAGACAAGATGGAAGTTGTCCAGAGGAGGGCAACTAAAATGGTGTAGGGTCTGCACCAGAAGACATATGAAGAGAGACTAAAGGAACTTAATATGTATAGCCTCAAGGAAAGGAGGGAGAGGGGGGACATGATAGAAACTTTCAAGTACCTCAAGGGAATCAACAAAGTCCAAGAGGGTAGCATCTTTCAAAAAAAGAGGTGTGCAAGAACAAGGGGGGACAATTTGAAGATAGAGGGGGGCAGCTCAGAGGTAATGTAAGGAAGTATTTTTTCACAGACAGGGTTGTGGATGCATGAAACTGCCTTCCAGAGGAGGTTGTGGAGTCAAAAACAGTGGTTGAATTCAAGCATGCATGGGACAGTCATAAGGCAATTCTAGTGGGTGGGAGTAGAAAGAAGTAGGTTGCTGGTTAACTAGGATCTGCAGCTTATCCATTAGGTAGGGAAATGGGAAGACTGGATGGGCCAAGTGGTCCTTATCTGCTGTCAAATTCTGTGTTTCTATGTTTCTATGCAGAGAATCTGTTTCCTCCTATTGGCTCCAGAGGGAGAAGTGGTTGCCTAGGCTCGAATTCCCCCTCACCGAATTTTGAACTAGGGAGGTACTAGAATTATTGCTTGGATAGGTGCTTTGCTAGATAAGTCTTGGTGGCTCATTTCAGAATTTAGTTCTGGGGGAAATTAACTTTGGCTTCTCTGCCAACACCACAACCCCCTTCAGAATTAAATGTTTGCTTTTTGAACTTTGTTGTGACTAATGCCTCATGATAAAATGTATCCTCATCAGGGCATAAACAAAATATTGTTTGCCACTCCACTCCAGGTTGGGCCTGAAGCTATTGATTGTGTATTACAATAAACTTGTAGCACTGCTGTTTGAAGGAGAACTACATTTGCTGGTAGCTCACCTCCACATAAGGATTTATGACTCTGCAATGTTTGTGTTGCCTTAAATGTTGTACATGTTTTGTTTATTAACAAAGCTCTGTAACTCCTAAGTGAGACTGCTGCCAGCTACCATTATGCGATCCAAGCTAACGAGCCCAGTCGAATTCTGCCACTAGTTAGCAGGCCACATTGGCATAAAGTGCACAGTTTTAGTAGTAAATTTTATTTATATTATGCCTATCCCCTTAGGCTCTGACATGTTCAAATGTAAAATAACATCAGAACACAAAGAAACAAATAACACACATATAGTATATAAATAATTCATAAAGTAATTCATGAAGTAATAATCAGGCTAGCAGCAATACTATACATATTTTCATTATTCATGGCAGACCAGATGAAAAAGATGACATTTGAGTCTAGATTTAAGATATCAATAAAGGGGTCACTCTGGCGTCCCAAAGCAGAGTGTTCTACAGGGTCAGGGCTGATAGAGCAAACAGTAAACAAAGAAACAGAGCACCTGACTCACCATGAAGAAAGAAATTCTCAAGCTGGCTGCATTGTTCAAATGTCCATTTATTGGTGCAAACACAGCATATCCAGCAGGTAGCACAGATGCCCAACAGACTCCCGATGCAGTCAGCTTAAGGCTTTCATTCTTCATGGTGAGTAAAGTGCCTGATTTTTACTATTGCTGAACTGTTTTGTGTTTAACTGTGAATGTTGACGTACCTGGAGAGGCTCTTTTTTGGGTTACTGCTACAGCAAATCCGTAATGCCCAGATTGTTTAAACCTGGATGCTGGGACCTTGAGAAGACCCTGCTAGGCAGAACAGAGAGGGTGATTTAGAACTGAAGAAATTAGGAGCTCTCACAGAGAACCTGGACCCATGCCAGGTAGGGCATTATAGGTAAGCAGGCTCACTTTATAGCTGATACCCCACTTAACTGGCATTCAATGCAGCTTGCAGGGCACCTGCAAGACATGACTGGAGCAAGATGCTCCAACAATGAGTTGGGCTGTCATGTTTTGCAACAGTTGCAAGCAGTGCATTAAACCGCTTGTAGTCCAAGATAAAAAACATTGTAATAATCCTGCTCTGATGTGATGAAGGCATGCACTAGGGTCTTCAGAACATCAATTGCCAAGTAAGGCTTAATCAAGGAGATATTTCTAATGTGTTAAAGGCCACTATTGACCACAACCATCACTTGATGCAGTACTCAAGTGTCAAACTGCAATCCACAGTAACTGCCAGATTTTTGTATCTTCTGAGCTACTGGAGGTAGGGAGACATCGAGTGTCACCCTGGTACCAGTGGAAGTGTTCTGCAGCCTGTGAAAGCCTGTGGACAACATATTTACTCAGAATTACATAGTTCTACTAAGCAGAAGAAAAATGCATTTTAATATAATATAAAAAATTCCCTTTCAAATCTTGAAGATTACATGAAAGAAATAAATGGGATTAAGCTACTTAGTAGTATATGCCAATATATATTTAGAGCCTGTATGCATCATCACAATAGTATTTCTGTTTGTCATGTATCAAAACATACAAACTGTAATTTACACTGTAATTCCAAAGATAGCTCTTTATGTAGACTTGTGAGCCATACTTCCTGTCTGTGGCAGAAAAAAGTACAGTTTGACTCAGAGTGATGGTGTTTTAGTATGTAAATCTGGAGGTTGTTGTGCTGCTGGTGGTGCCACCCCACACGTGCATACACAGAGCTGGATTTACAAAGCCCCTGAGAATCCCACAGTTGTGGGAAAAACCTGGCACAAGTGGGTTGCCAGTTGCGGAGCCGCAGTTTTTCCCCACAGCTGTGATATTCACAAAAGTTAGAGCCAGTTTACAACCAGCTCTATGATTTATGGCAGCTTGCGGGTGTGTTTTTCCCCACAGCTGCGGACAAATGTTACAACCAGTGAGACCAGTCATAACATGTCCTCAGCTGTGGGGGAGTGTGAATACAAATCTCCGCAGCTGTACAGATTTCGGTCCGCAATTGAAGTTGTGAAGTAGGACTTCGTCCCTTTTCATTTTATGAATCCAGCCCATAGTGGTTATGTTGGAAATGCTTAGGTGGGGACATTTTCACCTCTAGATTAATAGGTGTGGAACAACCATTATCCCCAAATCATGGAACTCTACTGCAGTGTTCAGTGAATAAAATTGACGGAGGTGCAGGGACTCTCATGCGGTGTTACAAGGAGTGCGGAACTGAGTGCTAATTTGAACTTCAGAACAAAGCATGCTGCTCTAGGTTCTAGGTAAAGATAGCACAGGAAAGCTGGGAACCAGAAAGTTTGCCACAAAAAAATTTGGTACAGGAAAGTTTGCACAGAGGAAAAATTAAAAAACTGGAAATTTAGTCCAGGCTGACATGGATCAGAACTCCAGTGAAATTTCAGGTTTAAGTGTTGCTTACAACATCACACCTCCATGGAGAACCACTCCAGTGAAAAATGAGGTATAAGCATAGATTTACTATTGCAACACTGCACCACCATGGATTGCCACTCTAGTGAAATGCATAGACCAAATTTCCAGCTTTTTTAATTTCCCAGTACTGAAATTTCCTGTACCAAACTTTCCTGTGGTGAACTGTCCAGTTTCAAACTCTCCTGTGCCTTATTTGACGTGCACTGCTGTTATGACACCTTCATTCACCACCTGTTGCTGCCAAGATAATTATGGGCTGCTCAATTAACAATTACTCTCCCTTTGGACTCAACAAAGGTAATCTCACAGTTTACCTTCTAAAAACCTTTAAAATCTATTCTATAGTTCATTACAGGGATTATTTACTCACACAGGCAAGTTTGCATTTTTGTGTGGGGGGTACAGAGAAAAGAAGAGATCTTATTACCCATTTTCTCTGAACTGTGCAATTGTAGTATGGCTGTGAGTGGGATATACTCAGTACAGACAGTATGAAGATGCACTACTGATTATAAACATTTTAAGGCACCAGGATGTATAATACCGGTGCTGTGGAACTGCACACGATATGCTTTGCTCTCCAGTGGTACTGACTCTATATGCTAGTTTGCCTAACTGTAGGCTTAGCATAACAAATTGTTATATTATATAAAAAATGCTTTGATTTTTTTGGGCCTCTGTTAGGGATCTAACACATTAGCAATTGTATGTCATTTCAGATGTTTTCTCATGTCATCTAAAGTTCCACAGCATCAGTATTATGCAGTCCTGGTTTCTTGAAGTTGTTATAATCAGTAGTTAATCAGCACACTGTCCATATTGATTATATCGTGCCACAGCCATACCGCAATTGCACAATTAAGAGAACATGGGTAATGCAGTTTATCTCTTCTTTTCTCTGCTTCCTTATGCAAAACAATAATCTAGCCTGTGTGAGTAACTGATGCCTGTAGTGAAGTATTGAATATATTTTATTATACAATAGCACACAAAAAAGCTGGCTCCTGATTGGCTATCTAGCAGGATTTACAATGTGTAAATCCTGCTAGTACCCAACAGGAAAAAAGTGCCAGCTGCACCCCGTGCTCTATACCCTCTCAAAATCAGTCTGATGCCCAACATCAAACCTGTATGCCGCCATCTTCCATACCATCGCTACCGACCATGGTAAATTTCAAAAACCAAAAATGGAATGCTCCTTTCAAGTCATAGATGAAACAGAGCTGGAGTAAATATTTTCAAACATTCTGAACACCTTTCCATGAAGGACATCTCAAAACTCTCTTCAGGACTTACCTGATACCTCAGCTCAAGCGTTCGAGCAGCCAGCCTCTGTCACTCATTCATTTTTTTTAGAACTTGTAATTTATTGAGCAATGATTACACAGTTTTACGATCTTTTTTTCCAAGTTTTACAATGGTTCATCATTACAGAGAAGCATGTTAAATTAGTATAGTCATCTATTATAACATTTCACATTATAATTTTTGTTGGTTCTATTGAAGCCTCCTTGCCTAAATATTCATGTAGGCTTCAATCTGAATTTATCTTCAACTCAAATTATACATTGTTTCATCTATTGGTTTCATTAGGTATTAATATCGCTTTTTTTTCTTTTCTCAGTTTAACCATATTCCTCATTCCTGAGGCTTCCTTGTCCCTACCATTTTCTTCACCCTTTGTCATCATTTAGATAGTACCATAACAATTCCTTTGACTTCAGTTCCCTCCATTCTAATAATCTGTGTAACCTTGCTTATTTTAAATCCCCCGTACCCCCAATAAACTTTATTTTGTAATAACTATGTACAAGTTTCTTTATTGTTGCACTTCAGTTAGTTAATTATAGATATGGATGGTCTCTAAAATGTTACCATATCTTCTCTTAAGGACGGATATATTTCCTGAGGCTGACCCACTTCAATATTTTTAATTTTATCAATTCCCAATAATGACTACTATTCAGTTTCTCAGCTCCCCCCTTCCCAACAGTTGTTCCACTACTTCTATCCCCTCTGCCTCTTCTATGTATATAAAAAAGGGCAGCCTGTGTGAATTAAATTTGTCTACATTTAATCTTATTTTTGCTGTAATAGCCTCTAGGGTTTTAATTTTTTTGTTATATTTATGTTCCATTGCTTAAGAGTCAAACTATTGTTTGTCATTCAATTTTGAGTTATTACTTTAAGTGCTGCCACTATTAAAACACAGAATAGGTATCTGGGGTTTGCTCCCTTCAGTTCTCTAGGAGGTCTTCCCAGGACTAAATGCACAAAAGTTAGTGGGGCTACCAGGTTCATCATACTTTTGACCACACTCTCAATCTGCTCCCAGGAAGAGACTGCAATTTGGCAACTCCATAAGATATGGTAAAATGTTCCCCTTTCTCCACACCCTCTCCAACATGAGTCAGAGTGGGTTCTCTTAGAATGTTTTGACATTAAAGGGTTTAAAAAGAATCTCCCACAAGCCTTCCACCTGAACTCTCTCCATGATGCCATGGCAGTGGTCTTGTGCACCCCACGCCAAATCCATTCCCAATCATCCTCCTCTATCATTGTTTCACCTTTCATTTCCCATTTGTTCTGGATATTCTGGATTGCTAGTGTGCCCTTCCCTTCTTGCAGGAATCTATACACCTGTGAAATTAAGTTTCTAATTTTGGACTGTGGGCCTCTTCTATAAATCAAGTTGGACTACTGGGACTGGGTCTTCCTTGATGGTGGTTAATCCTGGACCTCTAAGTTAAAAGTCCCTACACTGCAGATACCCAAAAGAATCCTGCTTGGGAATCATAATTTCCTGTTATATAGTGATAAATGTTTTAACCCCTTTCTCTTCCAGTAATTGGTCTAAATATCTCAACCCTTTCAACTCCCATCTTCCCAAACATCTACATACCATCCCCTTTGAGAACTCTGGAATGTATCTAAGAGGGATATACCGCCATATCTTAGTAAGTAGTTCCCATACCTGCCATGCTTGCAACCAGACACTTAATGTGTGCTTTGTCCAGCTGGTTTGAATTTCAGTCAGCTCCCTCTTCAGCACCATCCAAGGCAGCACATGCAAGGGATCTGAGGATGTGCATTCTTTTCTAGTATCTGCCGCCTTCCTCTCTGTCTAGGATTAGTCATTTTGGCTATCATTTTTGTTTGTGCTGCTATGTAGTAATTTTTAAAATCTGGTAGTCCCCAGACCGCCTTTTCTTTTACCTTTTGAAGTACAGTCCATTTAATTCTGGGTTTTTGCCCAGCCCATACAAAGTGGGAAAGCCTCCTCTTCAGACCTTTCCATTCCAGGGATGGTATACTCAGGGGAAGAGTAGAGAAAAGAAATGAACATCTTGTCAAAATATTCATTTTTATTGTTTCTATTCTATTGGAAAAGGTAAGGGGAAGGTCATTCCACATATTTAAGTCTGCAGCCACTTGCTTGAACAGGGGAGTGTAATTTTCCTTAAATAGCTCTTTTATATTTTTGGAACCCAAATGCCTAAGTATTTCACCCTACTCAGTACCCATTTAAATGGAATTAAGTCCTGAATCTTATAGTTAACTTTCCCATTTATATGCAATACCTCACTTTTATCCTTATTCACTTTAAAACCTGATATATTTTCATATTGTTCCAGTAATTTTAGGAGAGGAGGTATAGAATTCTCTGGGTTATCCAAATAAATCAGGGTATCATCTGCATACAGAGGTGTTTTACAAGTATTTGTCCCCATTGCTATGCCTTTTATATCCGAGGCTGCCCTAATGGCTTCCACCAATGGTTCTAAACTCAGAGCAAACAGAAGTGGGGACAAAGAGCACCCATGCCATGATCCACTTTCTATGTTAAAAGACTCAGAAATTGTACCATTCACTCTAATCTTAGCCTTCAGCTGTTTATAACATAGCTGAATCTACTTCAGAAATTCCCCTCCAATTCCCATTTTTTCTAACACTATTATTAGATATGTCCAATTTAAACAGTTGAATGCTTTTTCAGCATCAAGAAATATTGCCAATTGGGCCAAATCTGTGGGATTACTATACGCCAGTATGTTTAATAATTTCTTAACATTATCTGCTAAATGTCTATTGGGAATGAAACCCATTTGATCTATATGCACTAGGTATTCCATATAATTTTGTAATCTAAGGGCTAGTATTTTAGTTAACATTTTAATGTCTTGATTTAATAATGATATGGGCCTATAATTTTCACATTTATCCCTTTGTTTTCTTGATTTTGACAGAATTGTAGTTAGTGCTTCAGCTCAAATCCTTGGTTTATTTTCTTCTAATAAGCAATCATTAAACACCTGTGCCAGAATAGGTGATAAGGTCTCTTTAAGTTGTTTGTAAAGTTCAGAGCTGTACCCATCTGAACCTGGACATTTTCCAATGGGCAAGGATTCAAGACTTTTTTCACGTCTATGGTCGTGATCTGTGTATTTAGGGTTTCCCTCATTTCAGTGGTTAATTTGGACAACTTTCATTTTTGCAGAAAATTTTTAGTTCCCCTTTTCACCTCTTCATCATTTTTTACTCTGAATATAGCTTTTTATAAAAATTTAGAAATTGCTGGGCTATCTCTTTGGGGCTAGTCCAAGGATTGTTAGGATTTTCTTTATTAGTAATATGGGTTATTACCCTTTCCGTTTGGGCTTTTTTTAATCTGTATGCTAATAATTTTGTTGCTTTCCCCCTACTTCTTGGTATTTATGACTTAAGAACCTTAATTTACCCTCTATTTCTTCATTTTCCATGTTGTGCAGTTCCTCTCTTTCAATAGTTCTTTGTATATTTTAGAATCTTGTGGCTTCTGTTTGTGGCTTTCTCCAGTTCTCTTATTTTCCCCATTAACTCTACTCATTTTATGTTTTTAATTTTTTTAAGGCCGGCTGCTTGGCTAATTAGTTCCCCACAGATCACAGTTTTGATTGCTTCCCAAATAAGCAGATGCGAGCATCCTTGTAGTCTGTTCAGTTTAACTACTTCTTCTATGGTCTCTCTCAGCTTTTTTTTCAGAGTTTTATTATTTAAAAGAGACACATTTAGTCTCCATAAAGATTGTCTTTCTTCATGACCTGCTTTCAGCTGGATTACCACTGTTACATGGTCAGATAGGGTAAAATTACCTATCTGGGATTTGGATATTCTGTATAAATATTGCTGCTGCATATAAAAGGCATCAATCCTGGAATATGATTTGTGGGCTGGAGAGTAGAAAGTGAAATCCCTTTCCTTTCTGTGCTGACTTCTCCATATATCTGCCAGCCTTTGTTCATTAGTTAGATTATTTAAAGTCTTTGTTGCCTGAGCATTTGTTACTATAATTCCTAAGGATCTATCTATATAGGATTTCTTGACTGTGTTTAAGTCCCCTCCCGCTATTATTTGTCCCTCTTGATATCTAGCTGTCCTATGTTGGACTTTAGTCAAAAACTCTTCTGGATTCTGATTAGGTGCATAGATATTCACTAAATGCACTAAAGACCCTTTTAATTCTCCTGTAACCCTTAAAAATGCCCTTTCATTCCTGCTTCCACTGATTTTATTTGAAATGGCAGATCCTTCTTGATTAGTATTGCTACCCCTGCTTTTCTAGGATTTGGAGAAGCTGCTGATTCCACCCTACCTACCCAACCCCTTTTTAATTTGACAAGTTCTGTCCCAGTCAGATGCGTTTCTTGTAAAAAACGATATCCCCCACACCTGTTTCAGTTCGCCCAGTAATCTTGTTCTTTTCACCAGGGAATGTATGCCCTTTACATTATATGAGATCATTTTAATATCCTCCATTATTTTGTTCATGTTCCCTTGTTTTCCCCCATCCACACCCCTCTTAACTCTCCCTTCGTATTTCTTAGAAGCTCCTTTTTTGACATTTCCTCTCCTGAGCTATCCCTCTCTGATTTTTGAAGTTTTCTAAACTTTTCTTTCCAAAAATTCTGTAATTCTTTCCTTAACTCCATCCTTCTATTCATTCTCTTTGTAAGCATTTGTGCAACCTTTTCAAAACCATTGTAAAAAAAAAGAAAAATCTTCTTCCAAACACAATATAACAATATACCAACATGATTAACTTTTCCTACCCTTAAACTTGGGAAGACAACAGGACTCCAAGAGGAGTAACACTAAACAAAATTGTGTTCTTCCTAGGTTAAGTTTCTACCTCAGAAGGATAACGATCCAGAGTAGTAACTCCTCTCCCTCTGTGTAGTGGTCTGAGTTGACCTGATATCCCTCTAGGATTTGGGAAACCTCCTCCCCTACCCAGGGACCACCAGGGCCAATGCCACTACCTCAGAGGTTGTCAAGAAAGAGGAGAGGCTGGACCAGGGTGGGCTCAGGGAGAGAGATGGTGGTGGAACAGAGTTGTATCCCTCCAGGTCTACCTATCCACAGTTCATACACTCTGCTGGTGGATAGTGGTTCCTCTATGGAGGCACCTGCAGTGGAAACCAAGGAGGATGCTGGGAACCTTCACAAAGGAGATCCACAGGAGGGTGGCATGGGACCCCACAGGGGAAGAAAACAACTCTTGATGGGGGACTTAATCATTAGGGAGGTAGAAGTTGGGAAGGAAGGGGAGAGGGAGGTAAGGTGCCTGCCTGGCACCACAGCTTGGAGGGACAGGAAGCAAATCCTCAGGATCGTGGGAGCAGCTGCATGAGGGAGGGAGCTGGATGTCATTGTCCACCTAGGGACAAATGACCTGGCTAGGAATGGGATCAGAGCAGTGCAAGAGGAGTGTAAGAGGAGTTTGTAGGGTTGGGGAGGGACCTTAGACAAGTAGTGCATCCGGTAACCTTCTCGGAGGTACTGCCTGTCTATGGTAAGGGTGATGCTAAGGTACTCCTCACCAGGGAGTTCAATGAATGGCTGAAAAACTGGTGTGGAGCTCATGGTTTTGGCTTCATTGGGGCCTGGGGAGCCACCTGGAGGGATGCAGACCTGCGTGATGGTCTGCATCTGTCCGGGGGGGTGGAACCAGGATCCTAGGTGAGAGGTTTAAATGCTTCATTGGCAAGCATTTAAACTAGCCAAGGGAGGAGGCACTGAAAAGGAGCAGGGAAGTCCCAGCATCCCCCCACAAAACACGGTAATTAGTGAGGTAAACACCAAGGTAGAGAAGTCATTAGGGAGCAGGACAGAGGTAAATGTAAAAAAAGGCAAAGGCAGTAAGGACAGGGATGGGGCTAAAAGGGGTAAGGCCATCAAAAAGTGGAGGGTGATGAGTACCAATGCCCGTAGTCTGTGTAACAAGCTCCCTGAACTAGTGGCCTTGATGGAAGAGGGTTGTCTGGATATTGTGGCAGTCACAGAAACATGGTACACAGAGAACTATGACTGGGATGTCAACATACCAAGATACAGAATCTTCAGGAGGGACTGGGAGGGTTAAAGGAGGAGGAGGTGTAGCTCTCTATGTAAAGGAAGGGATCAAAGCAACAGAACTAAAGAGTAAAGAGGGAGCAGATGAGGCACTCTGGGTCACCCTGGAGACATGAAATGGCACCACAGTCAGCATGGAGGTTGTATATAGACCCCCATCTCAGGGGGAGGGAATGGACAAGGAAATGATAGAAGGCATCCTTAGAATGGCAGAAAAAGGTGAAATATTGTTGGTGGGGGACCTGACTATGCCAGATGTTAACTGGAGCACCTTTGCTGCAGGCACATCCAAGAGGAGGGCCATTCTTGATGCTCTACAAGGGGCATGCTTCAGACAGCTAGTATTGGAACCCACTCAGGAGGGAGCAATCTTAGATCTGGTACTCTCAAATGGGGACGGAGAAAGAATCTCAGATTTAGAAGTTGGTAGCTATCTGGGAACAAGCGACCACCAAACAGTGTGGTTCACGATAAACACAGCCATACAATCAAGACACACAAAAGCAAGAGTATTGGACTTTAGAAGAGCTGACTTTGGGAAAATGAGAGAGTGCCTCGGAAAAGCACTAGTAAACAGGCAAGAAGGAGGGGGTGGAGGAACAACGGGGAGTAATCAAAACAGCCATCACAGAGGCAACAAGCCCTTGTGTAAAGCAAATCAACAAAACACAACAAAGGAAAAAACCGCTATGGTTCTCAAAAGAGGTGGCAGGGAAGTTTAAGGAGAAGAGGATAGCATTCTGGAAATATAAGGAAACACAGACGGAGCAGGACAGAGAACTGTATCAGTTAAAGCAGAAAGCGGCAGGGAAGGGAGTCAGAATAGCAAAGGCCCAAACCTAGGAAAGGATATCCAACTCTGTTAAGAAGGGGGACAAGACCTTTTATAGGTACATTAGGGGGTGGAGAAAGACCAAAGGAGGAATACTGAGGCTTAATAAAGGAGAGGGAATATGGGCAGAGTGTGACAGTGAAAAAGCAGTGATACTGAATGAATATTTCTGCTCAGTATTCACAAAGGAAGAGGAGGGGAGGTACCTAAACCAAACAAGAGAAACACTCTGAAGACGGGGGTTGCTACCAGTCCATTTACAGAAGAAAGGGTTCTGAAAGAACTAATAAAATTGAAGGAGAACAAAGCAATGGGGCCTGATGGGTTTCACCCAAGAATTCTAAAAGAACTAAGGGTAGAACTAGTGACACCGCTGACTACTCTCTTTAACAAATCATGGGAGAATGGGGTGGTACCTGAGGACTGGAAGAGTGTGGATGTGATTCCTCTTCACAAAAGTGAGAGCAGGACAGCGGCAGGAAACTACAGACCACTTAGTTTGACCTCAGTGGTAGGGAAAATGATGGAATCACTTCTGAAGGAAAGAATTGTTGAGTATCTAAAAGCCAGTGGGGCTCAGGACCCAAGGCAGCATGGATTCACTATGGGAAGGTCATGTCAGATGAATCTAATAGATTTCTTTGACTGGATGACCAAAGTAGTAGACCAGGGAGGGGCTGTGGACATGGCCTACCTAGATTTTAGCAAGGCATTTGATACAGTCCCACACAAAAGATTAATACACAAGTTAGGCAGCCGTGGAGTGGGTCCCAAGGTGGTAGCCTGGATAAAAAATTGACTAGACAACAGGATGCAAAGGGTAGTAGTAAACAGAGTCCACAGTGAAGAAAGGAGAGTTACTAGCGGGGTACTGCAGGGTTCAGTACTGGGACCAGTTCTTTTTAATGTCTTTATAAGTGACATTGCAGAGGAACTGGAAGGAAAAGTATGTCTCTTTGCAGATGACACAAAGATCTGCAACAGGGTTGATACACAAAATGGAGTGGAAAGGATGAGAAGGGACTTGGCAAGGTTGGAAGAATGGCCAAATGTATGGCAGCCCAGATTTAATGCACAGAAGTGCAAGGTAAAGCACCTGGGAAACAGAAACCCAGGGGAAGAGTACACAAATGGGGTGAGATACTGACAACAGTAAAAATGGAAAAGGACCTGGGGGTAATTATATCAGATGACCTAAAAGTGGGCAAGCAATGTGAGAAGGCAGTTAGGAAGTCTGGGGGGAAACTGGAATGCATAGGGTGAGGCTTCAATAGGAGAAAACAGGAAGTTGTTATCCCTCTGTACAGACAGTTGGAGAGACCCCATCTGAAGTACTGTATGCAGTTCTGGAGACCCCATCTCCACAAAGACATAGACAGAGTGGAGGCAGTCCAGATGAAGGCAACCAAAATGGTGCAGGATCTGCACCAGAAGACGTACAAAGAAAGACTAAAGGAGCTTAATATGTATACACTTGAGGAAAGAAGGGAGAGAGGGAACATGATAGAAACTTTCAAGTACCTCAAGAGAATCAACAAAGTCCAAGAGGGTAACATCTTTCAGAAAAAGAAATGTGCAAGAACAAGGGGGCACAATTTGAAGATAGAGGGGGGACGGCTCAGAGGTAATGTGAGGAAGTATTTTTTCATGGAGAGTGTTGTGGATGCATGGAACAGCCTCCCTTAGGAGGTCGTGGAGTCAAGCACAGTGGGGGAATTCAAAACTGCATGGGAAAGACATAAGACAGTCCTACTGGAGGGTAGGAGGAAGTAAGCTGTTTGGTTAACTAGGATCTGCAGCTTATCCGTTAGGTAGGAAAATGGGCAGACTAGGTGGGCCAAGCGGTCCTTATCTGCTGTCAGATTCTATGTTTCTATGTTTTTCTTGGGATATGTTCTGAACAGCGAATATCTCCCCTGTCAGGTTCAGAGCTTGGTCACCGTATATAAGAAGCTGCTGTTCAATTAAAGACCCTCCTTACCCCCCTTCTATTTTCCATTTGCTTTGGGCTCTCCCCCCCCCCATTATACGCCATCATTACTGGAAGGGAGTAGCTCTTTTAATTAAAACATCATTAGAGCTGTTTACCGCTATTTCCCCCCTTTCTTCAGCTCTTTTCAATCTTTTAATCCTCCTGTTAATTACTCCCCATACCATGTCCATCATTTAGTCTCTATATTGCCCATCTTGTTTATTTCCCCCCACTTAGTTCTGGTGTTCTGCTTTCACATTTAGCATTTCCAAATTACAGCTTATCAGTCAGCAGTTGCCTACAGAGTCATTAGCCAGTCTTACTGCTTCCTTTGTTCCTTAGGTCTCCTCTGCTGATCTCTCCTCATTTTCTTCATTATTCTTCTCCCTCTCGACTCTCCGATTTCTGGTATCTACCCCTCGCATCTCCATATGGTGCAGTAAAGAATTCAGGTCTCTAGCCAGTCCTTTTGGGAGTGCTCCCAGCATGTCCCTTCTAGTTTTCCCTCCAGCCCTGTTTCAGGCTTCTCCTTGTATCTTCCATTCCAACTCCTCCATCTCCAAGTCTGGTATCTGTATTTTCCAGTTTCTTAGCAATGATGCAGCCTCTACCAATCAAGAGAATATTTTAATTCCATCCGAGGTATGTCTCTTCAGTTTTGCTGGGAAATTTAGCTGTGCCTTAAGTCCCATTTGCTTCCTGATTTATTTAATTATTCTTCTAACCCTTTGCCTCTCCACTTGTAAAGAGGGAGAAAAATCATGGTCAAAGAATATCTGTGTGCCATCATATTTGATCTCTTTTTGTCGCCAATCCTCTTGAAGGATATAATCCTTGGCCTGGTATTATACCATGCGCACTATAATTGAGAGTGGTCTGGCTAATGAGTTAGTTGGCTTCGGGCCCAGCAATCTATGGGCACTGTCCATTTCATTATGGAAATTGGCTGGAAGTGAAAGTGTGGTCCAGAGAATTTGCTGCACAAAGTCAATCAAAGATGGGAACCCCTCCTCTGTTCCCTCCGGCACGCCATGCAACCGAACATTGTTTCTGCTCACCCTATTCTCTATGTCTTCCATTCTGGTATGTGATACTCAGTCCTGTTTCAATAGGTACGGCAAGAGTCGATTCGATGTATCTTGAGTCTCCCCTATCTCTGATATTTTGGCTGTGTTCTCTATAACTTTTTGGTTCACATTCTTTAAATCTTGTCTAAGATCTGCTACTGTGGATTCAATCTTTTGAACTGATAGAAGAATTTGTTTTAGGGTACAGCTAGTTTTTCTGAAATGCATGCTATCGTCATCCATTGAGTCAGATGAGGAATCTGAAGCTGAGAGTAGTTTAGGAGTGCAGGCTGCAAAGTTCTCGATATGTGCCTCCAATTTTAATTGCTTCATTTTCACTCTGGAAGTTGAACGTTTTTTCTTTATTTCCCTTCGGTGGCATTTCCCAAAGCAGGTCCAGTTGGTGTTCTTAGAAAAAAATTCTTAGATAGGGAGGATTAAAGTTGATTTTTATCACTGAAGTGAGGAGGTCATAGATCTGCGCTTCTTACATGTCGGCGACATCACTGGAGGTCCCTCTGTGACTCCTTCAGAACCGGCAACAGTTTCCACAGTATACAATACTATCAGGAACTATTTTCTTCCTTCACAGCACTACATCAGTTTATCAAGCACGTTGTCCTAACAATCAATAAAATCTATAATAAAAATATTGAATTTAAAAAAATCCTAATTGTATAATAGCAATATCCCATGAGAGGCTGTGGGTGATGCCAGGATTTACACACAGGTGGTGTGTTGCTGGTCCCTCAGCTCTGCCTCGGGACCAAACAACACACCACCCATGGGTAAATCCTGGCATCACCCACAGCCTCTCGTGGTATATTGCTTAAAAAGTCTTTTTACAAGGTAAGCTGACCAGATTACCTTTGTGAGGCAATGGGGGAAGAGAGAGAGAGACTGATATCTGATCAGATCATAACTAGCTTGCCAGCAATAGCTGGATAATGAAGGAGTCAGTACTTTGTTCTGGACAATTTAGCAGACACTCAGTTCCCAACCCCTTGTAACATTGCATGAGCATTCCTGCACCTCTGTTATCTTTATTCACTGAATACTACAGGAAAGTTCCACCACCTGGAGATGACAGTAGTTCCATACCAACAAATGTACCACACCTAATCATTTCCAATTTAACCACTGTGTATATGTTGGGGGGATACCACCAGCAGCACACTAGCCTGTAGACTTACATACTGAAACATCATCAATCTGATTCAAACTACACTTCCTTTCTGCCAGAGACAGGAAATAGGTTCACAAGATTACCCAAACAGCCATCTTTGGAATTACAGTGCAAACTGCAATTTGTATATTTTGATGCATGACAAATAGAAATGTAGTGATGACATATACTGGTCCTAAATATATACAGTATTGACATATATTACCAAGTCACTTAAACCCATTTTTACAGCTGCAGGTAGCGAAGCCCTGCAGATGTCTTGATATCACATGGGAAAAAGGGGCACTTCAGACTCCCACTGAAGTAGAATTTTGGAGTTGAACCAAGATCCTTTCACTGCTGAAATCACTCTGTTGGTGGGGGGGGGTGATAAAGAGTTCCTTTCCTACATGCAGCATTCTCATGACAGCTCAAATTACAATTGGCAGATATGCCCAGTGTAAACTACACAGGCAGCTTGTGTTAGTCTTCATGGACACCTAACCCTCCTTTTAATACATTTTTATCTAAACAATGCCCTGTTGGCGGGGGTTGGGAATTGCTCCAATACTTCTTAATGTCCTCAATGATGTTTTTTGTTATGTAGTTCTCTATGCAGTAGTCTTAAATCAGCAATTAAACAGTCTTTGAAACACAGCTGTGATGGAACGTTGTTTTATACCTTCTCTGCTGAATTCCTTCAGACTTCATTGGAGCACAAGGTGACTTGAGATCAGGTTTTGGCTTGTGGCAGTGTGTTCTCTGGGTTGGGACAGGCAGACAGAAATTGTGATGATCCTCCAAATGAGTAAAACAGACAGTCTCATTTTTTAGTAAATCTGTTTGCTACATTAAAGCTACTTTCCCAACTAAAATAAGTAAAGATCATGTAACCCTCTGTCCAGATTTTGTATTGACAATCCTTGTAAAATTTGGGTGGTTACACTTTGTTTGCATTTGTAAGGAGATTATTTGGAAATACTGCTTGATTGATGATAAAGTGACAATTTTATTGGTGCCTGTGTCTAATGGCTATCTTCCCTCTGGCACTTGCAAGGTGCTGTAAGTTCCGAGGCACTAGTGAGTGAGGGTTTGAGCAGCAGGGGTGATGCCTCAGTTCAGTTTTCTTCTTTTAGCCAGAGTCTCCTCTATTTAGTACTATAATCAAACTTGTGAACAGTAAGATAGAGTAATTATGACATTATACTGGGATTACATGTAGCTGATACCTGCCCTATAGTGACGTCTAATTATGCATTTATGATAGCATGGACCCTGGAACTGAATGCACTGTTCTGCTTTGACTTGTCATATTGTCTCCTGCATATCTACTTGTGTGATATTTTTCTGTTTGTATAAAATGAAACATGTGGCTGACGTGGTAATACTGCAGTATGTATGCTTTGCTGCCCAAACAAGCATACGTCAGTGCCGAAGTAAAGTAAGTAAGTAAAGTAAAATTTAATTTTTAAAGTGCTTTTCAAAACCAAAGCGCTATACAAACACATTAAAACCATACAATTACATTAATTTAGACAGTCATATTTAAAATCCTTCAGAATAAGCTTTATAAAACAGATATGTTTTGAGCTCTGATTTAAAACTTGAGACAGTCAGGCATTCTCTTATCTGACAAGGTAGAGAATTCCACAGGGAAGGGGCAGCATAAGAAAATGCACATGCCCCAGATTTCTTTAACTGAACCCTGGGAATCTCTAGCAATCCCTCATGCTTGCTTTCATGCTGTTACAATTTAGAACAGCTGTATCTTGAGGCTATAGACAGGCCTTTCTTATCCCCATGAGCCATTGTTTCATGGACTTTGGGTTCCATTGAGCTAAGAAATATAGGCCCCCATATTCAGAGTTGGCCATGAGTTGTCTGTGGCAGTTTGTGCTCAGTCTGATAGGGAGCAATATTCATACAATTTGCTCACTGCAACTGGAGCATGTTGGTACACTACATAGTGACTATGCGTTACACTGACATTGGTCTAGACTGAATATGACTGACAGAAGTGTAATGGAGGTAGTGTGGATCAAATGGGATAGTGGCAGGGCTCCTGTGGGCCATATTTAGCCCTAACTTGCTAATGATCCCATTGGGCATGGAAAGTGCTATGGTCCATTTGCATGCCCATTATTGGCCTATTAACATGTGTGCATGCCCCCCATTCTGTAGCTGTCTTACATATACCTTGTGGTCTAGTGGTCCCCCCAGCCCCATATTTGACTGTCCTGTAGCTGTTTCAAATATTCTTGGTGGTGTAGTGGTTTCTGTATGCCCTGATTGATTGTCCTGTAGCTGGCTTGAATATTACTGCTAGTTTACTGGTCCCCCATCCCCTGATCACCTGTCCTGTAGTTGTCTTGAATATTCATGGTGGTGTAGTGGTTCCTGAACCCCCAATCAACTGTCTTGTAGCTGTCTTGAATATTCCTGGTAGTCTAGTGGTCTCCCCCCCACATAAGGGCATGTGATCCTCTGTCAACCTGCCTACTCAGGACCCTTCTCCCCACACCCCCTCCCCGTAGTGACAGCAACCTGCACAGCCCTCTGCTCACCACCTTGGCTGGCCACATTCTGATTGTCAGTAAGCAATCAAGAGAGCAGGAGAAACAGGTGTTTGTATAATACTTGCAATTGCTCAGAGACTTTCAGATGCAAAAGGGTTGAGGTGGTGAGCAGAGAACTGTGCCAGTCATCACTACTGCTGTAGTTTGCATTATATGACCAGGGCTGGGGGTTCCCTCAGAAGGTGAGTCAGAAGGGGTTCAGATGCCCTTATAGAGAGAGGACCACTAAACCACCAGGTATATACCAGGCAGCTACAAGACGGGTGATCTGGATGATTGTACAATGAATTTTTCCATTTCCAGGATAGATCAGCTTAAGTGCAACATCTGCTTTTCAGTGGGGTTCTGCTATAGGGTCTGCTTTTGCATTTTTACAGTATATTTACACAGGATAGCCCAGCTGAGTTGTGATATTTTGTTCACAGTGGGGTTCCATTTGACCCAGTTTTTACACTGTATTTACCCCAGATTTTACAGCGGAGATGCAAGATCTTTTTTTTTTCAGTAGGGTCCTCCTTTTACCCATTTTTATAATGCATTTACCCAGGATAGCCAAGTGAGAGGCAATTTCTCTTTTTTGGTGGAATCCAGGTTTTACTATGTATTTTTCCAGGATACAGCAGTATAGTGGACTTATTTATTTTAATTTAACTTATAAATGTAGCAGTGCAGTAGTGCATGTTTTAATGTCTTCTCCATGAAGGATTAGTAACTTAATAACCTGGCAGTGACAACGTTGTTCTGAAATTGAAGTTTGTACTTTTTATTCATGTGAAAGATGTATCTGCAATCTGCAGAAAGTCCTGCAGAAGTCCTCTAACCCAGTGATTGGCTAGTTGTACCTGGAGTGTAAGTGGGGAGCAGCTGACTAGTCACGTCATGTGAGCCTGTGAGGAATTAATTCACACAAATCAGGACTCAGGACTTGGCCAAGACTAAGTGAGTTAGACAGTTGGTGCCAACAAAACAATATGAATTAATAACCACAGTCCAAAAAGTAGAAGAGCACAACAATGCTTCACTCACCAGCAAGTCATAGGCAACATAGTGGAGAAAGGAATACAATCAATCGCAAATAGTTCCCAAGCAGTGCAGGGACTGTCATTTATTGAAGAATTCACACAAAAGACTCCACACCGCGTAGTATAGATAACCCTGGTGAGAACAGGAACTCTGTGAGTAGCAAAACACCCCTAGCGCCTCGACTCTCACGAGCCTTCAGAGGGGTTAAAGCATCTAAGCAATCAGGTTCTTTTTAAAGTCATTAGGTCATGAATATGCATAAGTCCTTATTAAAGCACCACAGTGACTAAAGTACAACAAATCCTATAATGCCTACTATATCAAACCAGTGTTATAAAATACCTTATATATTGTACACCAAATGTTTATAAAAGTTCTATATAGAAAATGGTATCAAAAAGGCATCAAAAAAATATTTAATCATTTAAATAATTTAGTTTAAGCCTGATCCTTGAACTGCAGTACATGATCTTATTTTATCACTGGTCCATTTTAAATTTTCAAGCACATTTATTTGCACATTTATATAGGATCCAATAGAAGCAGTCTCTGTATCAAGATTCAACATTATCCTAATGAAGGGAGAGAGAGAAAAGAAGAAGGGAGAATAAGCAGGGATTTCTCCTTTAAATGCAATAATGAAACAACAAACAAATAAATAAATAAATAAATGGGATGATGAAAATATTCCGAATAATTATAAAGACTTTTGGTCAAAACATTTTTAAGTCTGGTAGCACAAAATAGACCAAGTGTCTTATAAAGGAAGGATAAATTTAATCCTTCATTTCTTTAAGAATGGTTTCACATCCCATTTTGCATTTAACCCATTAGGTCTTACACTACTCATTTTAAAGATCCACATGCATTCTTGTTTAAACAGTTTATTAGATCTATCCCCACCAAAAGGTAAGGGAGGGACCTGTTCAATTGCCATAAACCTTAAACCATTTGTTGATGAATCATGGTAGAGAGCAAAATGAGTACCTGCTGGGGTATCCTGTCCGGCATTAGTAATAGACCTAATGTGCTCCTAAATCCTCAATTTTAAAGGTCTAATGGTTTTCACTAAGCAATCAGGTTCTTTTTAAAGTTTTTAAACCTCAGATTACATTTTGTAGAGCTCAGAACATCAGAGACAAAGTAGTGAACAGTACAGAAAAAGAAATAGAGAACGTGGAAAAACATACTTGGCTCCCAAGGAGGTCTAAAGGCTCCCTTACATGTAATTTTAAACATCCAGGAGATCAATGCAAGGAAATTGAAATTAGAGAACTTATGACATGTGATACTTCTTATGTAGTCTATGTGTTATGGTATACCTGTGAACTTTTATAAGTAGGGAAAACCATTAGACCTTTAAAATTGAGGATTCAGGAGCATGTTAGGTCTATTACTAATGACAGACAGGATACCCCAGTAGGTATTCATTTTGCTCTCTACCATGATTCATCAACAGATGGTTTAAGGTTTATGGGAATTGAACAGGTTCCTCCCTTACCTTTTGGTGGGGATAGATCTAATAAACTGTTGAAACAAGAATGCATGTGAATCTTTAAAATGAATAGTGTAAGACCTAATGGGTTAAATGAAAATTGGGATGTGAAAGCACTCCTAAAGAAATGAAGGATTACATTTATCCTTCCTTTATAAGACAATTGGTCTATTTTGTGCTACCAGACTTTAAAATGTTTTGACCAAGAGTTTTTATAATTATTTGGAATCTTTTCATCATCCTATTTATTTATTTATTTATTTATTTGTTGTTTCACTATTGCATTTAAAGGAGAAATCCCTGCTTATTCTCCCTTCTTTTCTCTCTCTCCCCCTTCATTAGGATAATGTTGAATCTTGATACAGAGACTGCTTCTATTGGATCCTATATAAATGTGCTTGAAAATTTAAAATGGACCAGTGATAAAATAAGATCCTGTACTGCAGTTCGAGGATCAGGTTTAAATTAAATTATTTAAATGATTAAAAGTTTTTTTTGATACCTTTTTGAAACAATTTTCTACATAGAACCTTTATAGGCATTTGGTGTACAATATATACAGTATTTTATAACACTTTTTTGATATAGTTTTGATATAGTAGGCATTATAAGATGTGTTGTATTTTAGTCACTGTGGTGCTTTAATAAGCACTTATGCATATTCATGAGCTAATGACTTTAAAAAGAACCTGATTGCTTAGATGCTTTACCCCCCTCTGAAGACTCATGAGAGTCGAGGCACTAGGGATGTTTTGCTACTCACATAGTTACTGTTCTCACCAGGGTTATCTATACTATGCGATGTGGAGTCTTTTGTGTGAATTATTCAATAAATGACAGTCCCTGCACTGCTTGGGAACTATTTGTGATTGATTGTATTCCTTTCTCCACTATGTTGCCTATGACTTACTGGTGAGTAAAGCATTGTTGTGCTCTTCTACTTTTCAGACTGTGTATTTGTAAGGCTAGCCACCCTGTCTGAGGAGCTGCATGGCTTGTTCTATACCACTTTTGGTTCATGGAGCTTCATTTGGATTTTTTTGAATTAATAACCAGCCTTGCATTTTCATAAAAGGAACATTGAGGTAAGTGTGCTGTTTTGTATTAATCATTTTGTTTGTATTGAATAGCCTTATCTGATGGTGAGGGGCTGGGCTGGGCTGTGTCCAGTGACTCAAGTGATATGTCTTTCCCCCCAGCTTTCCCCAGCTACCAGCCTGTCATTCCCTATTGTTAGTGAGCATGGAACCCATGAAGTGAGGTCCACATGCATCTGATAGTGGATGGTAATTCTTAAGCATTAAAGGCTGTGCTGCATTTGGATGAGGCATTAGGTCATTTGTGTTTTTTGGCTTTGGTGTCTGGGATGACTTCTGAGTGGGTGTTTAGAGTGGGACAAGCCTGCCACTGGCATTGCCCCACCCTTGCCATTTGACTGGGCTGTGTACATGCCATGGGATGTGCTTGGCAATAGGTCATCATCTGTTACAGTTGGCTGTACACCCCTGCAGGTTGGCTGTCATGTGTGGGTTGTGCTGGATTGCTTGATCGTGTTCTGGTTCTGGTGTATAACATATGGGGATTTGGGGATTGGCTGTCGTGTATTGGATATGAATGGGAAACATCATCCTGCTGTAGAGCAGTGACAATTATGGTCATTCCATTGTCTGAGGTTTCACACAGGTTGCAGAACCCTTGCTGTATGTCAAGTCTATGGGCTGTGATGTCACTGTATATGCCCTATATTTCATGCAGCAGTCCCTGCTGAGCCTTACCCTCCCTGCTCCAACTGTCTCAGGCTCAGGGTACATGCAGATAAAGCATTCATGACCTGGTATACATCCTATGTCAATGCTGGGCCTTGAGGGACATTCCAGTGGGTCCTGAGTTTCAGTTCCATTCTCTGGCATGGATGGTCTGTGTAAGTGTCTGCTGTGTGATAGACATCTACACCTCCAGGCTGGAGTTTTGTGTGCCCTTCTGGCTGCCTTGTATATCTGAATGGTGTACTGTTGGGGGGGGCAGAGTCTTCTGTTCAGGTTGCAAGGTAACAAGTGCAATGCCTACTGCACTGATAACTGACTGTACTCAAGAGAAGTGGTATAGTCAGGTGTTTGAAGGGTGGGTGGAATGGGATTTTTTGCTTTAGTTTTGACTTTTTTTTTAAGAAAATACAAAGTAGTTATTTTGATAGTGATACTAATTGTTTGTAATGAGTCAAAGAAGGCTTTAAAAGCAGCCAAATAGTTTCAAACTGACCTTCAAAATGCAACAGAATGCATCTAAAACCTGATAACTTCTGAGGGATTAGGCAGCCCCCAGATCCCCAGCCTGTGAGGGGTTGGGGGCATCGTAGTTCATGAAAACCCCACACTTCTAAATTTAGCACTACACCACTGCCTGTTGGTCAAAATTGAGTTTGTAGTGAGACTGCATCAGTCCAGCAGAGATTCAAATTACACCTCTCTCTCTCTCTGTCTCTCTCTGTCTCCCAGTTGTGTGAGTGGGGGGGGGCAGTGTACAATAATTTACTGCTGTCTGTAGGGTTTGTTATCCCTTTAGTGACCAATCTAAGACTGAATGATAAACAGACTCCCTCTCTTGCTCTCGCTGTTTTTTTCTCTCTTAAAACACCTAAACCCTCTTTTTACACATTTTTATCTAAACAATGCCCTGTTGGTCAAAACTGAGTTTGTAATGAGACTGCATTGCTCCAGCAGAGATTCAAATTACACTCCTCTCTCTCTCTCTCTCTCTCTCTCTGTAAGGTAAGGTAAAGGTAAGGTAAAACTTTATTTTTAAAGCGCTTTTCAAAATCAAAGTGCGGTACACAACATTCAAATATACAATTAATTTAAATTAAAACAATCATGATTAAAATCCTTTTGAATAGGCTTTAGAAAACAAGTATGTTTTGAGCTTAGATTTAAAACTAGGGACAGTCAGGCATTCTCTTATCCGGTGAGGTAGAGAATTCCACAGGAAGGGGGCAGCATAAGAAAATGCACGTGCCCCAGATGTCTTTAAACTTACCGTGGGAATCTCTAGCAATCCCTCATCGGTGGATCGGAGTGAGCGGGAGGGGCAGTAGGGAGTAAGAAGATCTTGCAGATACTGGGGTCCCTGGTCATGTAGGTCTTTATAGGTCAACAATGCGACCTTAAGGTGATCCACCACTGAACCGGCAGCCAGTGCAGTCCATGCAAAACAGTCGTAATATGACTAGACCTGGAGGTACCAGTCAAAAGCCTGGCTGCCGCATTCTGCACTAGCTGTAAGTGGTGGATATCAACCCCCAGTAGCCCTAGGTAGAGGGTATTGCAGTAATCAAGATGGGAGGTGATGAAGGCGTGAACCAAAATAAGAAGGTCAGCATGAGGAACTAGGTGTTTCACCCTAGCAATATTTCTAAGATGATAAAAAGAAGATTTGACAGTGGCAGACACCTGAAATTTCAGGGTCAAACCGTCATCAAAAATAATGCTCAGGTTACGCACCTGGTCTGAGGTCAAGAGCTGGACACCATCAAGCTCTAATCCCGATGGGAGCCCAGCCCTAAGACCCGCCTCAAGGCAACTAGGGTTCACAACCAACACCTCGGTGTCTGTGTGTGTCACTGATTTATTGCCATCTGTAGGGTTTGTTAACCCTTTCAGGACCAATCTAAGACTGAATGCTAAACAGAGATCTTATAAAGGGAAATGCTAAAAAGTGAAGCTGACCAAACGTGATAACTTATTTGACATTTTTGTCAACTTAAACTTTTAAATTATTTCCCAGCCTTTTACAAATAATGCTTACTATATGCACTGAATAGAGGCTGATGGCTTTGATAAAAAATGATGTATTTCTGAAATCACTGACTGTAACCTACAGAATATGTATGTTATGTTCATCACTGCTGGGCTTGATGGAGTGTATAGTACTATAAGGCACAGGTATTTAATTTGTTTTGATTTTAGTCTCATTTAATCTTCAAGCACGTATCTCCTTACCAGTCTGCCCAACAACCACCATACACATTTGTATCTAAACTTGCTCTGTGAACCAACAACATGAGTGCAAAACTGTAAGAGCTGTGTGCCTTATCCATTTTAATCATATAACCTATCATACATAGAAATGTAACCCTCCCTCCCCTTGTTTAGGGGTATGGATGAAATATTTCAATGGGGAGAGGGTGCTCACAGCAACAGAAACACTTCCAGTGGCCATGTTACCCAGGGCCAGATGTCACACACAGGGTCCATTTTCCGCGCTGGTGCTGGATGAAAACACCAAGTTAAAGCATATAAAACAGCTCCATTCAGTATCAAATGTCCACACAGAACTTGAAGAGACAACAGGGATCCCAAATTCATTAAACATATTTACACATAGCACAGAGGAGCATCAGTTCATTTGGGGAAACACATTCAGCTTTCACATGGCCAATATGGCTATAATAGCAGCTTTTACCTGGACAGAAGAGGTTTCACAGTCTTTAAGGCAGATTAACTTGGGGCCGCTATGGTCACAAAAGTTTGAAGGCATCACAAGTCCTAAAATAGTTCACAGTGCCTAACAGACCATTATTCTTCACAGGCACCCAAACGCTCAATGCTCTCTCTTGCTCTCTCTCTCTCTCTCTCTCCATACTGATTCAGCGGGTCACCCTCGGAACATGCAGTCCTCATGGCTTGGGGATTTTCAGGCTTCCTCATGATGCCTGCATCCTTTCCCAGAACTGGCAGCAACTGTCCCCAAATTGAGAAGGGGGACATGTTCTGCAGAGCTCCAAGGCAACTTGCTCTCAGGACACTATAGTCCCTGCCATATTCTTTCCCACTGGATCTCTGCACAAATCGGTGCAGGCTACCAGTGCACTCTATGACTTGCAACTGCTGGCTCATCTCTTGACTTTAGCTGCCTTCCAAGATACTGTGCAGTTTGCAGCTACTAGCTCCAACTTCTTTCTCTGTGTCCCCCCCCAAAGTGCCACCATCTGGGGGCCAGAGTGGGCAATCGCCCCTGCCTGGCCCTGACTCACTCTCACTCCCTCACCAATCACTCCTCTGACCAGAAATCCACCTCCTTCCTAAACTGCTGGGCTTTATCCCCCCATGGACCCACTGTGATCTCCCTACTCAGAGGAGGCTCCACTCAAGTGCTGAGAAGAATTAACCCTTTTTCCCCTACTGGGCTGAATTAGGACACAAAAAAAACAGGAAGGGATGAATAGACAAGTAATCTCCCAAAAGGGGGGCTACATAAACATAGACACTGATGGAAGATAATAATTTCTGGGCCCATCTAGTCTGCCCATGTTTAATTATGATCACTTTTGCTGCAGATCCAACTTTCCCTACAGCACTATCTCTTCCAACCCCTTCATTCCTTCTAGGATTCCTTTGTGCCTCTCCCATGCATTTTTGAAACCCACTACTGGTTTCACCCCACTGTCTCCCATGGAAGGCTATTCCAGGAATCCACCACCCTTTCTGAAGAAGTACTTCCTCACATCTCACCTGACTCTACTTCCTTCCAGCTTCATATCGTGACCCCTTGTTCTACAGCACCTTTTTCTTTGAAACATATCTCCCTCCTATACCTTATTACCCCCAAGAGGTATTTAAAGGTCTCCATAATGTCCCTACTCTCCTCCAGGGTGTTCATATTGAACTCTTTCAGTCTCTTCTCATAGTATTTATGATGCAGACCTTGCACCATTTTGACAGCTCTCACCTCTCTTCTTGCCGCTTGCTTGCTGCAGCAAAGGTGCTTCAGTTAACATCTGGCATATTCAGGTCCCCCATCAGCAATATTTCCCCTTTCTCTGCCATCCCAAGGATGCCTTCTATCATTTTCTTGTCCATTTAATCCCCCTGAGATGGGGGTCTGTATACAACCCCTGTGTGGAATGTGGTGCCATTTCCAGTCTCTAGGGTAACCCACAGTGCCTCCTCTCCCCCTGTTTACCCTTTAGTTCTGTTGCTCAGATTCCTTCAATATGATTCCTTCCCTTACATAGAGAGCTACTCCTCCTCCTCTTCTTTCCTCCCTGTCCTTTCTGTAGATTGTGTACCCTGGTATGTTGACACGTGCAGTTCTTCTTTAAGTGCATTTGTCTTCCAGCATGATCCTTTATGCTGTGGAAGCCACCTTAGTGCTAAGCAAGTATAAGTGATTGAGAACTGTTATCCACTTTACACACCTAAAGGAACACAGAGCGCTAAAGGAATTGTGTGTTTTATTTACAGAAGGTCCCCTGATTCAAGAGTTCTCCCATCCTTTTTCCCAGAGGTGTTCTAGCAAACAACACTTACCACCTCATCCTCCCTCTGCGTAGTGCATACCCTCCTCCAAAATGGTCCTGCAACATTAATAAATCCTTGCTTTTACTACAAACCAAAATAGGCTTCTCCCTTTACAGCCATTTTGCTCCCTTCCTCCTACTACTACCTAACCCTAACCCCATCACATCATATTTCTCCTCTTTCCACTTGGCATCTTCTTTCCTGTTGTTAACCCCAAATGCCTCTTCTGCATACCACCTTCCTACCACCCCCTTTTCTTCCCACGTACTGGCACACTGATCACTGTCTGCTGCCATCCCCATGGCTCTAATTTGAAGTTGTCTGGAGGCTGCTCCCTTTTTATTCCTCTCATAGATATACTAGCTTCAAGAGGTGGTTTAAGGAATACTCAATTGATGAACACCAAACAATTTTAAGGTTTCAAAATGAAAAACAGTGCTTTAATTGCCACATGTACACAGGTTCTTTAAGAATTACAGCATTAAAACAGATTTCCCCTATAAAATGTCAGCACTTCCTTTGTCCCAGCTTGGTTCAGCCTATTTTTCCCCTTTCAGTGATGGGTAGAAAAACAGGGCCCTCTACTTGCTTCTCAGAAGACTCAAGCAGAAAACAATTCATGTTAGACTCAGCTACAGAGTCAAGCCATACAAAAGTGAGGGTACTGGACTTTAGGAGGGCTGACTTTGGCAAGATGGGAGAGTGCCTCAGAAAAGCACTAGCAAACAGGCTAGAAGGAGGTGTGGAGCAACAATGGGGAATCATCAAAACTGCCATCACAGAGGTAACAAGCCTTTGTCTGAAGCAAATAAACAAATCAAAATGAAAGAAAAAGCCACTATGGTTCTCAAAAGAGGTGGCTGTGAATGTCAGGAAGAAAAAGATAGCATTCCATAAGTATAAGGAAACACAGAAGGAGCAGGACAGAGAGCTGTACCAGTTAAGGCAGAAGGAAGCAGGGAGGGAAGTCAGAATAGCAAAGGCCCAAACTGAGGAAAAGATAGCCAACTCAGTTAAGAAGGGGGATAAAACCTTATATAGGTACATCAGTGAGCGTAGAAAGACAAAGGGAGGGATAGTGAGGCTGAATAGAATGAACGGTGGGTGGGCAGAGGGGGACAGTGAAAAAGCAGGGATACTGAATGAATATTTCTGCTCAGTATTCACAAAAGAGGAGGGGGAAGTGCCTAATCCAATTAACAGAAGCACTCTTGATAGAGGAGTCGATCCCAGTCCTTTCACAGAAGAAAGGGTTCTGCAAGAACTCCTAAAACTGAAGGTGGACAAAGCAATGGGTCCTGATGGAATTCACCCCAGAACTCTAAAAGAATTAAGGGAGGAACTAGTGAAACCACTGGCAACTCTTTTTAATAAATCATGGGAGGATGGTGTGGTACCCGAGGACTGGAGGAAGGTGGATGTGATTCCCCTTCATAAAAGTGGGACCAAGACAGAGGCAGGAAACTACAGACCTGTCAGTCTGACCTCTGTGGTAGGAAAGTGATGGAGTCACTTCTGAAGGAAAGAATAGTTGAGTACCTAGAGGCCAGTGGAGCACAGGACCCAAGGCAGCATGGGTTCACAGCGGGAAGGTCATGTCAGACGAATCTAATAGATTTCTTTGACTGGGTGACCAAAGTGGTAGACCAGGAAGGGCTGTGGACATGGTCTACCTAGACTTTAGCATGGCATTTGACACAGTCCACACAAAGATTAATAGTCAAATTAACCAGCCTGGGAGTGGGTCCCAGTGGGGTAGCCGGGTAAAACATTGGCTGCACAACAGGACACAGAAGGTAATTGTAAATGGAGTCCACTTTGAAGAAAGAGGGTTACTAGTGGGTACACATGAGTTCAGTATTAGGTCCAGTCCTTTTAATGTCTTCATCAGTGACATTGCAGAGGGACTGGAAGGAAAAGTATGCCTTTTGCAGAAGACACAAGATCTGCAACAGGGTTGATACACAAGCGAAGTGGAAAGGATGAAAAGGGACTTGGCAAGGTTGGAGGAATGGTCAGAAGTATGGCAGCTAGGATTCAATGCAAAGAAGTGCAAAATAATGCACATGGGAAACAAGAACCCAGGGGAAGAATACACAATGGGTGGGGAGGTAGTAACAACAACAAAAAAGGAAAGGGACCTGGAGGTAATCATATCAGATGACCTTAAGGTTAGCAAGTGTAGTGATAGTATAATATGTTGATTATTGTTACTCCATTTTGTATGCTATTTCATGTAATGTATGTCATTTTATACTCCATTTTGTATTGTGTGACTCCATTTTACATGCTGCTTCATTTAATTGGTGTTTTGCTCTTTAGATAGCCTCATTATTATGTTTTGCTTCAGACAGTGTATTTTGCTGACTTGAAGGTCGCATATTATCAGGCAACCTGTTTTGTAGTTTTGTTTAAACTTCTGCTTAGCTCATAGTGTTCTAGGGACCCGGCCAGTGTTTGGAGCACAGTGACCTAGCAGGTGTAGGGAATTCTGAGCAGTCCTTATGGTGTGAACTTGCAGCATCCTGGGAGCCCGGCCAGCTTCTAGAATGTAGCAAAACAACACTATGAAGGCTGCACGGTTATTTTTAGCATAGAATAAGATATAAATGTAGCTTTCTCAATGCCTGGTTGGAAGCCTCATCTGCAGGGTGGACGCATCGCTGTGGAACTTTCTCCCGTTTCAAGACTCCTGGCCAGGCTGTGAGGTGATTAGGGGCTTCCCCAGCTACTGGGAAAAGGCTTGGATGTAGCATAGAATCGGTGATGTATCATGTTTTGCTTAATTGAAGTATATATTAATGCTGATAGTAATATTGCTAATGAATGAATGCTAAAGTATAATCATTAATGCTGATAGTGACATTGCTGCTAAATGAAGTGTAATTATCTTTTGCTTGCAATAAATTGTGCTGATGTGTGAATGCCAAGTGATTATTCCTTTGTGACTCTTCGATTAGGCAAGACAATTTTGGCGTAGTCGGCAGGATTCATAAAGGAAAGTACACACTAAGGTGAAGTGAAAATGTTTAAAAGGAAAGAGTCTAATGTTGCATGTGCACAAGTGGAAATTCCTGGTTGGGAAAACCAACCTTATGCTGATTTAGCCACTGAGTGGTCATGTTGTGCAGGGTTGAGTGAACACTGGAATCCTGTTTAAAGGATTCTGAGCCTGCAGATGTTGTTACATGGCGAAAAGAGTGCCTGTGGCAAAAGGGAAAGAATGTGCTGCCTTGGGGTGCAGGGGTGGATTTATTGTCTGCCTATAGGAAGATGCATGAAAAGGTAGTGGGACTTCTTAGTGAAAAGGCAGAGTTGGAGCGAAAGGTTTGTGATTTGGAAAGTAAAGCTGTGATGTTACAATGTCAAAGTCATTTGCTGAGTGATAAATTGGATACCTATCGGACAGTTGCAGAAAATGCAGCTGTCCGAGTGGCACAGTACAAGTATAAAAAGAGGAGGGGCAGAGTTAGTAGGAAAAAGGTAAGCCTAGCAATAGCTAGGGCAGGAGTCCACTGGGATCCTGAAACATGGGATGGAGATATTTGGTTTTCTACAGATGAGGAAAGGTCAGCCTCAGATAAAGAAGAAAAGGCTGAGGGACGTAAGTTCCAATATTGCATGCACAGCCAGTGTCTAGAAGATGTACTGAAGTGTTGGATCAGGGAATCCTAGAATCGAGATGTAGTGGAGGATTTTCTCAACAGGAGGTATCAGAACTCCTGGATGTGTACACCGGGGAGAGTTTGTTGAGATGGCTGGTGAGGTTGTATGACACAGGGGCAGATGGAGTAAGCTTAGATGAAACTGATGCCCTAGGTTTCTGTCACTAGCTATGACCCTGTGGTGAAGGAGGCGTTTGGACCCTCCGAATACAGGGGCAGGGCATGCTCGACGATGCTGGACGTGGTGGCTATGGCTTGCAAACACAAGTATCTGACGGTGAATGACTGGCGGAGATAGAACCATGGTTTACCTTAAAGGACTGTATACAAAACATTAAAATGGAAATGATGAAAGTTGCGGTCTCCACAGAAGACCATGCTGATTTAATGAGTGTTGTTGTGCCAGTGTCTGTACGTAATAAGATTATCAAAACTGCACCACCTGCATATAAGGCAGTAATGATGACTTTGTTGATTAATCAGACAGGAAAACAGTAGGTGTAGTGCTAGAGGCAATCACGGCAGTTAGGGAACTGGGAGATTGGGGCCCAAGGGGTCTAGTTTATATGATTCTTCAGGACAGGATAAACAGCGGTCCAATCCTGAGGTCGAGTTTCAGGAGAGATATGTTCCTGGCTCTCTTAAAGGATGGGGTGGCAAGGAAAACATTGATGGGATCAGTACCCTGATATGTGGAAATGTACAAAAAGAGGGTTGAACACTAAGAAGCGAGTAAATAAGCAGATCAATTCAAAGTTAAAGACAGATGTACATGTCTCTTCAGTGGAGTCTGTAAGTCCAACTGCTCCCCCGGCAGAGTTTGATGATGAAAGTATGTCCCGGGTTGGGGGGGGGCTCCCACTCAGGGATCCATTGAGTCACCCCGACCAGAGCAGGAATATACAGATCTGTATCCTAGTGATTTGTACCGGTTAGGGAGTTGCAGCAACTGAAAACCTAAAATATGACTGAAATGAAGACCAAGCCCCAGTAGAAGGGTGGGCTGGGAGGATTTTAGACCTCATGTAGAATTGGAAATTAATTGGAAGAGTGGCTCACCCCAAAAAGTACGAGCTTTAATTGACACTGGGGCGGAGGCCTCATTAATTTATGGGAACCCAGCAAAACACAAAGTCAGCGAGTGGTAATTACAGGATTAGGAGGTAAACAAATTGAGGCAGTACAGACCATTTGGAACTGAAAATAGGTCAGCTGCCCGGAGAAAATATTGTGTAATGATTGTTCCGATTCGAATACATTATAGGAATAGACATACTAAAGGGATGCACATGTATGGTTTACAGACGGCTCAGCCAAATATGTGGAAATAGGAGATACTGGAAAGCAGTAGCTTATTGTCCACACACTGAAAAGTTTTGGTAACATCAGGAGAAGGAAAAGCAGTCAATATGCTGAGTTGTATGCAGTATATCAGGCTTTGAGACAAGAAAACCCAGGTACATGTCATATTTATACTGATTCATGGTCTGTAGCCAATGGTTTAACAACCTAGCTGCCCACTTGGGCTAAGGATGAGTGGAAAATTTATTGAAAGAAATATGGGGAAAAGAACTGTGGCAGGAAATATGGACTATGGTGCAAAATACTCAGACCACTGTATTTCATGTTGATGCTCATTGTGCTTCAGATACACTAGAACGATGGTATAATTCTATTGCAGATGAAAAAGCTAAGATTCTTCCAGTGGATATTGAAGAAACTCAAAGTCAGCAGTTATCAGGGCTGGCAAAATGGGCACATCAAAAATGTGGACATTTGGGAGAGAAAGCCACTTATAGGTGAGCATATAGTAGGGGTGTACCCCTAACATTGGATTTGGTTAAAACTATTATTGCTCAGTGTCCTATATGCCAACATGGGCAACAAAGACCAATCCCTCATATTGTGAAAGGACAATTGGGGGGGGGAAATTACCGGGACAAATTTGGCAGATTGATTACATTGGACCTCTACCCCTTAGTGGAGGATGTCGATATGCTTGCACAGTTGTAGATACATATTCAGGGTATTTATTGGCATACCCTTGTAAACAAGCTACACAGAAAACACCATTAAGGCAATTGACTTAATTATGTTGTACTATGGAATACCCTTGCAGATACAAAGTGACAATGGTTCCCATTTTAGGGGAAAATGGTACAAGCTTATGCTCAAGCCCATAACATACAGTGGGTATTTCACATCCTTATTACCCATAGGCAGCAGGGTTAATTGAGAGAATGAATGGATTGCTGAAAGAACAGTTTAGGAAATTGGGGGAGAGCCTACGAAAATGGAAAGAGAATTTGCATGAAGCATTACAGATTTTAAATAATAGACCAATTGGAGAATCTGAGACCCCTTAATGCGAATGATAACTCCTAATTTGCAAGTGCAGGCTTACTCAACTACAGAAACAGTGTTATATTGGGAAATTACACCAGGAGCTCTGTCTCTTGCAGGGCAACCCAGAAGCTGCTGGACTTGATTTACATGCCCTTCAAGAATACAGAATAAACAGCAGAAACATTCAAGTGACAGAAACTGGTATTGGAATACAAATTCCACGAGACATTTTGGTTGGATAGCACCTAAATCAGAACTAGCCCTCAAGGGAATACAAATTTTGGGAGGGTGATTGATTGTGATTACCAAGGAGAAGTGAAAGTAATTTTGTTGAATAGTAGAGAACAAAATCTGTTAATTCAACAGTATGACAGAGTGGCTCAATTGATAATTATTCCAGTTAACAAAGTGACCCCTATAAGGGACAAGCCCCCACACTCTTAACAGCAAGGGGGATAAAGGTTTTAGATCTACAGGAGGTTTAACAATGGTAGCAAAATATGGGTTACAAACCCAAATGGCCCTCCTGAACCAGCTGAGGTGATAGCCACTGGACGAGACAACACAGTGTTAATTATCAGGTCAGGAAAGAGAGATGGGAATATGTACCAGCGAACACATGTAATCTTCGAGAATAATCAGTCTGTGTATTTTCTAGGTTCTTCAATGGATTCTAAAGGAATAACACTCTCTCACGGTCCATTCGGTAAAAGCCTATTACCCCAGGTGGAAGAATATTGAAGCTTGACGACCCACTTGTACAATGGGGTTGGAAATCTTCCACCAGTTTACGGGTGCAAGACAACTTTACTTGCCCTGAAAACCAAGGATGTCCTATAGTGAACATTACTTTTTCACCAGATGTGAACATTTGGAAACCAGTTGAGACAATGGCAGGACGATTATATGTCCAACCTATGCAGGACACAAATTGGATTAAATTACAGAACCAGACTGCTATTAGATGCTGCAACTTACCGAATAGTTGCATGGTGACTGTACAACATAGACTTGATTGCTGCATGAATCAAACAGACATTTTCAATGCAAGTATTACTTTGATTGACATAGACACGTTATTCTGCATGAATGCTACTGCAATAACTAATAGAACTACTTGGGCAGATCACATTACAGTGTTGAAAAATCATCCTGTAATTAGCAATGATAGTATAGTTAAGGTTCCATCCACATGTACATCAGTAGTGCAGCGTATCAGAAAAATGTAATCCATTTTAACATAACGTTTATGTTTAGTAGAAAATGCAAATATAAAGAGCTTGGTATGATACGCTATTAGGTGGAGCAGGGGCAGGCATGGGAATTTTAAATAGTGTTGATATAGAAACACTGACTAACAGGCTTCAGGCAGTAGGAATTGATGTATTTAGCTTAATTAACTTACAAGCTCAATGGACGCCAACTGTTTTCTTACCCCAAAGATTAACTTTGAATTATGATTTTGAGTTCTTGCAGTTATTTAATGCTTCACAGGTATGGGAATGGAGTAGCAGAAAATATTTCGATTTATTGATTGGACAGAATGCACAATGCGACATATGTATTCTATACTGCAAAGAAATAAGGCCGAGAGTGATTTAATGAGTAATAATGAATATGTGTGGAGGACCGTGTTCAAATCATGGATTCCTAGTAATCATTGGATTATAATGTCATCCACCACAGTAAAATGCACAGGTCCCTGATAATGAGCAGAAGCTTATTTTGTATTGGCAGCCCAATATTTTAGATCAATCAAGATTGAGTATCTCATTAAATAAAATTAAACAGATAATTCAGGAAACAGATGTAATGCAGGCTCATTTGGCAATAAGAAACAAATCATTAGTGCAAAGTCAGGTGCAAACTACGATAGTTAAAAATAAAATGATTGATTTAAGTTCCAAGATTCAACAAGAGACTACTCATTATTGGTGGGATATTTTTACAGGATGGTCTCCATCAGCTACAAAAGTGTTAAATATTCTGATACATCCTATCATAATTATTGCTGTAGTGACAATTATCTTGCTTATTTGGACTTGTTACTTATCATGTTATATTCGTAGTAATTTTGCTATGGTACCAATATCATACAAATCGTATTCACAATAATCAAAGGACCGAATGTAGTGATAGTATAATATGTTGATTATTGTTACTCCATTTTGTATGCTATTTCATGTAATGTATGTCATTTTATACTCCATTTTGTATTGTGTGACTCCATTTTACATGCTGCTTCATTTAATTGGTGTTTTGCTCTTTAGATAGCCTCATTATTATGTTTTGCTTCAGACAGTGTATTTTGCTGACTTGAAGGTGCATATTATCAGGCAACCTTGTTTTGTAGTTTTGTTTAAACTTCTGCTTAGCTCATAGTGTTCTAGGCACCGGCCAGTGTTTGGAGCACAGTGACCTAGCAGGTGTAGGGAATTTGAGCAGTCTATGGTGTGAACTTGCAGCATCCTGGGAGCCTGCCAGCTTCTAGAATGTAGCAAACAACACTATGAAGGCTGCATGGTTATTTTTAATATAGAATAAGATATAATGTAGCTTTCTCAATGCCTGGTTGAAGCCCTCATCTGCAGGGTGGACGTCGCTGTGGAACTTTCTCCCGGTTCAAGACTCCTGGCCAGGCTGTGAGGTGATTAGGGCTTCCCAGCTACTGGGAAAAGGCTTGGATGTAGCATAGAATCGGCGATGTATCATGTTTTGCTTAATTGAAGTATATATTAATGCTGATAGTAATATTGCTAATGAATGAATGCTAAAGTGTAATCATTAATGCTGATAGTGACATTGCTGCTAAATGAAGTGTAATTATCTTTTGCTTGCAATAAATTGTGCTGATGTGTGAATGCCAAGTGTGATTATTCCTTTATGACTCTTCGATTAGGCAAGACAGCAAGCAATGTGAGAAGGCAGTAGGGAGGGCTGGGGGTATACTGGGATGTATAGGGCGAGGCATCAGCAGCAGAAAACAAGAAGTTGTTATCCCTCTGTACAGACAGTTGGTGAGACCCCATCTGGAGTACTGTGTCCAGTTCTGGAGACCCCATCTCCTCAAGGACATAGACAGGATAGAGGTAGTCCAGAGGAGGGCAACTAAAATGGTGCAGGGTCTGCAAGAGAAGCCGTATGAGGAGAGACTAAAGGAGCTTAATATGTATACCCTTGAGGAAAGAAGGGAGAGGGGGACATGATAGAAACTTTTAAGTACCTCAGTGGAATCAACAAAGTCCAAGAGGGTAGCATCTTTCAGAAAAAGAGACTTGCAAGAACAAGGGGACACAATTTAAAGATAGAAGGAGGGCGGTTCAGGGGCAATGTGAGGACATATTATTTCACAGAGAGGGTAGTGGATGCATGGAACAGCCTTCCTGAGGAGGTTGTGGGGTCTAAAACTGTGGGAGAATTCAAGAATGCATGGGACAGACATAAGGCAGTTCTTGTGGGGGGTAGGAAGAAATAGGCTGTTGGTTAACTAGGATCTGCGGCCTATCCTGTAGGTAAGGAAATGGGCAGACTAGATGGGCCAAGCGGTCCTTATCTGCCGTCAAAGTCTATGTTTCTATGTTTCTATAAGTAGAGCTGTGTGGAATTTTCAACTGAGCTGCTCCCATTAAATGCTGGGGAATTGTAGAAGTTGAACTTCATTCTGTGGAATTCCACCAGAAGTGGAATTCTGACATTTCTAAAGCAGAATATTAACCGTGGAATCATACTCTACAGTTTATGTTAACTGTGGATTTAGTTTCTGCAAACCATGGAATAATTTTCTGCAGATTACATAATCTGTGGAATATCACTTCACAGTTTACACAGAAATGCTTTTCAGAATTCAGTGTCATTAAAAAAGAAATTCTGAAGAGCATTTTGGAAGCAGAATTGCTATTCTGCATGAATTCCACTGGCAGAATTCCACTTTCACACAGTTCTCATAAACAGAGAATAATGCATGGGCAATAATGCATGACAAGGCTGTGTTTCCATTGAGGGATTCTGATGACATCATAGAGATCTTGACAGCAAAATTTGAGAGTTTTAGGATGTCATCGGAACCCCAAAATGGAAACATATAGAGGATAATGTATGAACAGCCATATACAACAAACCTGTGTCTGTATCAAGAGGTTTCTATGAGTTGTAGCTAAGAGAGAGAGAGAGAGAGAGAAAAAACAGCCACCAGCTTCCTTAAGTCAAGGAGGTAATTTAATAGACTATGCTGAATTTAATTATTAATTTTTGGGCATGTGTAAGTAAGTAGGAGTCACTGTTCTGATGCTCTGTTTTTGGGATTGACTTTTCTTGGTTTAACTTTTATTTGCTGGGGAGGAAATCTTGTTGGGTGATATTTGCAGTCATTTGTGACTAGACCTGTTACTGAACCTCTGTGAAATAGGTGTCTGAAAGGAAGGAATGCACTCCCTACATGGAGAGTCAGAGTTGTAGTTAATTGTTTCTTGAGGGCAATGCACTGGCTGTGGAGCAGCAGTCTTCTGGGAGACATTCTGGAGACTGTGTTGCTGCACTATTTGCAGGCACCTCTCTGGTCTGGGGGAGGAGGTTGCTCATCTCCATGCTGACCTGGCACAGATTTGGGAAACCTACTCCCCCATCCAGGGACCAGCCAGGCCACCACCACTACTTCTGAGGTTGCCAAGAAAGAGGAGTGGTTGGACCACAGTGGGCTCAGGGAGGGTGAGGGTGGTGGAACAGAGGTGCATCCCTCCAGTCGTGCTTCTCCACAATTCATTCACCATTCTGGCAGAGTGTGGTTCCTCTATGAAGGCACCCACAGTGGAGACCAAGCAAGATGCTGGGAACCTCCACAATGGAGACCCACAGCTGGGTGGCATGGGACCCCACAGAGGAAGGAAGCAACTTCTGGTGGGGAACTCAATCGTTATGGGGTAGAACTAGGGGTGGAAGGGTAAAGGGAGGTAAGGTGCCTGCCCAGTGGCATGGTTTGGAGGGACAGGAAACAAATTCTCAGGATCGTGGGAGCAACTGCATGGAGGAGTAAGCTGGATGTCATTATCCACCTAGGGACAAATGATCTGGCTGGAAATGGGATCAGAGCAGTGCAACAGGAGTTTGTGGAGTTCGGAAGGGGCCTTAGACAAGCAGCACACACAGTAACTTTCTCAGAAGTGCTACCTGTCTATGGCATGGATGAGGCTAGGGTACTCCACACCATGGGATTCAATGACTGGTTGAAAAACTGGTGCAGAGCTCAGGGATTTGGCTACACTGTGGACTGGGGCTCCACCTGAAGGGATATAGGCCTATACTGGTGCTATGGTCTGTATCTGTCAGGGAGGGGAACTAGGATCCTAGATGATAGGTTTAAATGCTTCATTAGCAAGCATTTAAACTAGCCAAGGGGGGAGGAACTGAAAAGGAGAAGAAAAAACCTAGCCCGAACAGAAAAATCAGGGTAGTTAGGGAGGTAAACACCAAGACAGAGCAGTCGATAGTGAGAAGGGCAGGGGTAAATAGAGAAAAAGACAAAGGCAGTAAGGACAGAGATGGGGCAGAAAGGAATAAGGCCATCAAAAATGGAGGGTAATGAGTACCAAAACCCATAGACTAGGTAACAAGCTCCCTGAACTGGTAGCCTTGATGGAAGAGGGATGCCTGAATATTGTGGTAGTTACAGAAACATGGTACACTAAGAACCATGACTGGGATGTCAAAATACCAGGGTACACAATCTACAGGAGGGGCATGGAGGGTGGAAGAGGAGAAGGAGGAGGAGTAGCAGCTCTCGATGTAAGGCAAGGGATCAAAGCAATGGAACTAAAGGGTAAACAGTGAGGAGAGGAGACACTGTGGGTCACCCTGGAGACTGGAAATGGCCCTACAATCCACACAGGAGTTGTATACAGACCCCCATCTCAGGGGGAGGAAATGGGCACGGAAATGATAGAAGGCATCCTTAGGATGGCAGAGAAAGTGGAGATTATGCTGATGGGGGACCTGAACATGCCAGATGTTAACTGGAGCAGCTTTGCTGCAGCCACATCCAAGGGCAGGGCCATTCTCAATGCCCTACAGAGGTCATGCCTCACACGGCTAGTTTTGGAACCCACTCAGGAGGGAGCAGTCTTAGACCTGGTACTCTCAAATGGGAATAGAGAGAGGTTCTCAGATATAGAAGTGGGTAGCCATCTGGGAACAAGTGACCACCAAACAGTGTGTTTCACGATAAACTTAGCTGTAGACTCAAGCCATACAAAAGTGAAGGTACTGGACTTCAGAATGGCTGATTTTGTCAAAATGTGAGAGTGCCTCAGAAAAGCACTAGGAAACAGGCAAGAAGGAGGGGTGGAGCAACAATGGGGAAACATCAAAACTGCCATCATAAAGGCAACAAACCTTTGTGTGAAGCAAAAAAAAAACAAATCAGAATGAAAGAAAAAAACACTATGGTTCTCAAAGAAGTGGCGAGGAAGGTTAGGGAAAAAAAGATAGCATTCAGGAAGTATAAGGAAACACAGAAGGAGCAGGACAGAGAACTGTACCAGCTAAAGCAGAAGGAAGCGGGGAAGGCAGTCAGAATAGCAAAGGTCCAAACTGAGGAAAAGATAGCCATTTCACTTAAGAAGGGGGATAAAACCTATTATAGGTATATTAGGGAGCAAAGAAAGACTAAGGTAGGGATACTGAGGCTGAATAAAGAAGAGGGTGGTTGGGCAGAGAGTGACAGTGAAAAAGCAGGGATACTGAAATGAATACTTCTGCTCAGTATTCACAAAAGAAGAGCAGGGTGAGGTACCTAATCCAGTCAATAGAAGCACTCTGGATGGGGAGGGGGTTGATATCAGTCTTTTCACAGAAGAAAGGGTTCTGAAACAACTCCTAAAACTGAAAGTGGATAAAGCAATGGGGCCTGATGGGATTCACCCCAGAATTCTAAAAGAACTAAGGAAAGAACTAGTAACACCTCTGACTACCCTTTTTAATAAATCATGGGAGGATTGTGTGGTACCTGAGGACTGGAGGAGGGCGGATGTGATTCCCCTTCACAAAAGTGGGAGTAAGACAGAGGCAGGAAACTATAGACCTGTCAGTTTGACTTCAGTGGTTGGGAAGATGATGGACTCCCTTCTGAAGGAAAGAATTGTTGAGTACCTAGAGGCCAGTGGGGCGCAGGACCCAAGGCAGCATGGATTCACAGCAGGAAGGTCATGTCAGATGAATCTAATCGATTTCTTTGACTGGGTGACCAAAGTAGTAGACCAGGGAGGGGCTGTGGACATGGCCTATCTAGACTTTAGCAAGGCATTTGACACAGTCCCACACAAAAGATTAATAAACAAATTAGCCAGCCTGGGAGTGCATCCCAGGGTGGTAGCCTGGGTAAAACATTGGTTAGACAACAGGACACAGAGGGTAATAGTAAACAGAGCCCACAGTGAAGAAAGGGAGGTTACTACTGGGGTACTGCTGGGTTCAGTACTGGGGCGGTCCTTTTTAATGTCTTTATAAGTGACATTGCTGAGGGACTGGAAGGAAAAGTATGCCTCTTTGCAGATGACACAAATATCTGCAACAGGGTTGATACACAAGGTGGTGTGGAAAGGATGAGAAGGGACTTGGCAAGGTTGGAGGAATGGTCAAATGTATGACAGCTTAGATTCAATGCAAAGAAGTGCAAAGTAATGCACCTGGGAAACAAAAACCCAGGGGAAGAGTACACAATGGGGGTGAGATACTGACAACAACAAAAATGGAAAGGGACCTGGGGGTAGTTATATCAGATGACCTAAAGGTGGCCAGCAATGTGAGAAGGCAGTAAGGAGGGCTTGGGGGGATACTGGGATACATAGGGAGAGGCATCACCAATAGAATAAGGACGTTGTTGTCTATCTGTACAGACAGTTGGTAAGACCACATCTGGAGTACTGTGTGCAGTTCTGGAGACCCCATCTCCACAAAGACATAGACTGGGTGGAGGCTGTTCAGAGGAGGGCAACCAAATTGGTGCAGGGTCTGCACCAGAAACCATATGAAGAAAGACTAAAGGAGCTTAATATGTATAGCTTCAAGGAAAGAATGGAGAGGGTGGACATGATAGAAACTTTCAAGTACCTCAAGGGAATCAACAAAGTCCAGGAGGGTAGCATCTTTCAGAAAAAGAGATGTGTAAGAACAAGGGGGCACAATTTGAAGATAGAGGAGGGATGGCTCAGGGGTAATGTAAGGAAATATTTCTTCATGGACAGGGTTGTAGATGCAAGGAACAGCCTTCCTGAGGAGGTTGTGGGGTCAAAAACTGTGGGGGAATTTAAGAATGCATGAGACAGACATAAGGCAATTCTAGTGGGGGAGTAGGAGGAAGTAGGCTGTTGGTTAACTAGGATCAGCAGCTTATCCATTAGATAGGGAAATGGGCAGATTAGGTGGGCCAAGCAGTCCTTATCTGCCATTAAATTCTATGTTTCTGTGTTCTATGTTTCAACCAGCAACCTCGAGAGCGAAGCTTGAGAGGTTTTCTGATTGCCATAGAAAACTTCAAATGAAGACACAGGCTTGGCTGTGTATGGAAGCGCAGACATCATCTATTATAGTGCTCCCTTTAAGTGATTCACTCTTTTTTTTTTTTTGTGGTGGTTCGGGGGGCCTGAGGGTTGGTGGCAAGCTCAAATTATTGATACAGTGTGCTGCAGCATTTTCTGTAAGTTCAAGTTTTATAAAAAGGCAGATTCTAGCATGATTGAATAGAGGAAAGCAGCTGTTGGAAGCATTCTAAGTTATTGTGCTGCAGTAGTGACATCACTACAGCACAACATCATAATAAAGTCATTACTGGAGCACAACATATAGAATAATGGATAGGGAACTGTGCACAACAAGGCTTATTTTATATAGTATATGGTTCCCCCCAAAATGTGGCCAGTTTAATTCACAAGGTTTCAGGAGCGGGTACAGTTTCACACGTTATGTTCACACTGCTGCATCCACCCAGTCCTCACTGCCATGCCACTCTGCTACCAACCCGAATATCTCCATTCTTGCTGTTTTCCCGCTGTGCTACCGACCACTAAGATTAAGAGGGGCAGTGTTTTTTGAAACAATAAAACAGACAAACTGATTGTTTAGAAACACAGAGCCAACTATGGGAATCTGTGTCCAAACAATCTTTTAAGCATTCTCCCAACTGCTTACTAAGTGGTGCCACCGTCATGTTGATGTTTCAGCCAATCAGAAAATGGTTCAAGGATAAAAATTGTTGTACTATCAATGTGACGTTAGAACAATAGTGCAACAGCTTTTTTGACTTTTGAACTGTCCTACAACATTTTTAGAGCCACTGATTTTCATGTACAATAAGCCTTAACCATATGCTATATTATATTCCAGGAATGGAATTCCATAACAGCATTCCACCATACACTATAGTCTAGTTGTGCATGGTTGTCCATCTGTTGTTTTCTGTAGAATATGGCTTGAAACCTAAAATTAAAAAATATAATCATGGATTTAATGTTTTATTATTTAAAAAAAGCACCCACTCTGTTGAGGGGTATGCTTCTGTTTTTTTTTTTTTTTTGTTTAAATGATGAATCAAGAGAAGAGGTTGTGAAAAGAGAAAGTATGTGTGCTGTGTATGTGGTGAGGGGAATGCATGTGAAACAGCAGGTGGCATGAGTTTCCTTTCCAATTAAAAATGTTGCTATACCATAGAAGATTATAATATCATTCTATGACCATTAAGTTGTGGTACAACAGCTTTTTAACTAGGATGGAAATAGATGCATAACAAGGGGTAACCATATACCATATATGTATTTTTCTTCTCAACCTGTTCTCTTATGGATATTCAGACAGACAGTTTCTCATCGCTTATGTTGTCTGCATCCCTCTCTCTCTGACTGCTTGCCTATATAAAGGACTAACATACTCTATTACCCAATTTAGCAACTATTTTCTTTAGCATTTTTATATTTATTAGGTCTACTAATTGTTTTGATGCTGGTTGCTTAGCAAACTCCAGCACAACTTTCAAGCCCAGCATGGCTTCCTAGTGCATGTAAGCCTTCATTTACTTTGCAGTACTATCCCCTCCCCAGGATTTTATCAGCAGGCCTGAACAAGGGGAAATCAAAATACTGTTAAACAGTTTATTATGCTCATTTCAATTGATATTTTCTTCACATATTTCACTGTACCTATTACTAAGCATATGTGCATTCTTCCCAACATAGTGAAGCCAGTCGAGGTTCAGTGGCCTAAAGAGGCAGGGTGCCAATAGCCCATAGGATCAATAGGCCTTAGTGGGCTACTGCAACCTGTCACATAGCCAGTGTTCCATAGAAATCATAAATAAAACCAAGAGGAATCATTGCATGACCTCCTCACAGTCATTTGCATAATAGCACCATAGAGAACATATAAGTCATTTGCATATAATGGCATGAAAGCCCCTGTTTTCCAATACCATCTCCCTTCCAGTTTTTGTTGTATACAGTCTCTATGACTGTTCCTTTTTCTGTCACCTTGTCAACCCAGTACATGCAGGTAAGCTTGCTTGGGCTCATTGTCATCACCTTGCTCTTGCTGTTGAGTGACATCAGGTTTAACCTGGACCACTCTCCCCCCTTCCCCCTTTACCAAAGGGCTGAGGTTCATACATTTTGAAATTATTGTATAATATGATATGATATGATATTATCAAGCTGATCATACAATAAAATATAATACAGGGAGTGGCAAGATGTAATAAATTAATGCCTATCCATTTATACAGGAGAAAATGCTACACACTCCTATTGGAACCACTTTAACAGGGCCTCTCACAGTATGAGAATAAATACTAGTAGCATACACATGGAGCCAGAATGCTACCACTGCCTTGGTAAATAGCCACATTTAACATTAATAACCTGTTTTGTGGAACCTACAAGATATGGCTGTTATGATGTAATTTGAAAGGTCTTCTTTCTACCTGGGCTTTCCATAAAGCCCCAAAGTCAGTTAGTAACTGAAATTGGGTACTGAAAAATTAACTTCACATGTAAAAAATTTAACAATTATTCACAATATTCCACATGCAACTGAATTCAAGTTATACTGTACTACTCTGCAGTCTCTCCCATGGCTCCATGGCTCCTGTGATTAATATATTAAGAGGTATATCTCCAATACATTTTGTGGGAATAAATGTACCTTACTGTCTGCACCAGTTCCCTGGCACCACAGCAGACAAAGGCATTCATGAGTATGTATCTCATGCTCTTCTCTGCCATGAAGGTATACAAAGGAAGCCACCATTTTGAAGGGCTCAAAACTCTTTTAAAATCCCTGTGAGAGTGTGCTGTAACAACTAAAAAGATAGACTTCTACATTCTGCAGAACATGTAAATATCCAGTTGAAATGTACATTATCAGCTTGCCTTACTGCTGACACCTGCCCCCTCTATCTAGGGGTTGCTTTCTGAGCTTGGTTCTTGAAAGGAAAAGTCTGTCACAGTTCAGGGAAATTTCCCACATTTTACTCACAGTTTCCATGACCAGATGTCTTAAAATACCTTCACCCCACACTGTAGTATGTCACAGAAGAAGACTGCCCCCAGGACTTGATGCTCAGATACTCATGGACTGAACTAGGGAACAAAATCAGGACAGAAGAGAGTTGGAAACCTCCCCTGATGTGCCTTGAGTCAGACTGGTGTCTGCTCTGCTCACTTATGAGTAGTGATGGGTGAAGTGGCCCCATCCAGACCAAGTATGATTTCCTGGAGGAAGGCAAATTTGTGGAGTGTCTGCAACGCGAAGCGGAGTACTACATTAGTAATGTGTAAAGCGAACCATTGAAAACAATGACTTCACGTTACTCTGCCTTTGCAAACCACAACTCTACCAATTCTTAAGGTGAAGTACATTGAAAACAATGTACTTCACCTTACTTCGCCTTGTTTTTAAGCTCCAAAGGTGAATTTTGCAGTGTTTCATGGGATTTCAGGTCACATGGGCTCTAGGTTGTTCTGCACAGCCTCAGTTTGGAGTAGTGTGTGTAGGAAGCTGCAGGAGACACTCTGCCCTGAGAGTTCTACGCAATTCAAACCTTCAAAAAGCTGTTAAAAAAACCTTTTTGAGTCATTTTGTTTGCTGAAACTTTAGTTAATCGATTATAGGAAACCCTCCTGTGCTCATATCATCGAGCGTTTATTGTTTGTGTGTGGATTTTTAATGTCAATGTACAATATTCAGTCTGTGTACTGAGAGACAGTGGAAGTGTGCTTTGGGGGAGGGGTGTATCTGTGGTGTAGGGAGATTAACTTGAAGAAAAAGACAGTGCTTTCTGTTTTGGTGATATTTTTCTTTTATAACTGTGTTAATGTACACACAGTAATATTTTCAATATTTCTTGCCATTTTTTTTTGCTGATTGTTGTGGTGCAGCAGTGCATGATTTTAGCTTGTTTAAAATATGTGGTTATATTATATTACTGAAGTTTTCAATTTGCATGCATTACTTAGTGTGTGTGAGTATGTGTGTGATGCGTGTCATCAAATCAGACACCTTTTATTGTGCAACATAATAATTTCAGCATTGTGAAGCTGCTATCCACTGCAGCTGTGTGATTTTTGTACTTATTTGTGGTATCTTGACTGGTATTAGTACTTGTGACTGTTACTGCCGCAGTGCATAATTTTAGTCTGTTTAAAATATGTGGTTATATTACTGAAGTTTTCAATTTGCTATGCATTACTTGGTGTGTGTGTGTATGTGTGTGATGCGTGTCATCAAATCAGACAACTTTTATTGTGCTACATAATTTCAGCAATGTGAAGCTGTTATCCACTGCAGCTGTGTGATTTGTGTACTCTTTGTGGTATCTTTACTGGTACTAGTACTAGTGACTGTTACTGCAGCAGTGCATTACACTGTCCCTTCCCCCCCACGGCCTGCCCCAACCGGCAATGGTATTCTTTTCCAGATTTGAATTTCTGGTGGTGAGCACTGGTTAGGAGTTGTGCTTTTGTGTCTGCATCTCTTCAATGCACAGTGCAATCTTAATCTGTCTGTGCATTTGCATCTCTTTAGGGCCCAATCTCCATCTGTAACTTAAGTCACAGTTGTTTCTTTGACTTCCCTTCAGAGTACTAGACAGGTGTGGTGCTTAATTCTGCATGAACATTGTACTCATTAATATGCGTTTTTAAGTCAGGACCATCATCACAAGTCACTTGTGATACAAATCCCGTTCTTCATCATCACGGTTACAAATGCAGTCACAAATCACAATTCATGATCATTCACATTATGAATCACAACATTAATTTTTTTTCTAGTTACTTGGATGAATTGTAAGCCTGTTTTGTAGTATCTCTCCAGGTTTCACCAACCCACCATTGTACTCCTTGATATGTGTTTTTAAGTCTGGGAGTTTTAAGCTACAGCTCATCGGGGAAGTACAGCCGTAGGCAGTAGGCATTCACATTTCTTCATCATCACAGTCACAAATGCAGTCACAAATCATGATTTACGATCACGTCACAAATCACAACATTAATTTTTTTTAATAGTTACTTGGATGTATTGTAAGCCTGTTTTGTAGTATCTCTCCATGCTTCACCACCCCACCATTGTACTTATTAATGTTTGTTTTTAAGTTGGGGAGTTAGACAGTGTCTGCAGTACATACACACACTGGAAAGAAGACTGAATGCACACATGCAGTTTAGTACATTATACTTGCACTGCTCAGAATACAAAGTGTCACGCATACGGAAGACAACAAAAAAAGGGCATAATTACATTCAAGGGTCGGAATGGTGCAGAAATACATTTTATAACACAGCAAGGAAGGTGTGGGGGGGCACATGGTGTGAGGAAAAAAAAATGTAGGATCCCATGATGATCCAGCAGCAGTTCCAGCATGGACATAATTTGCACCTGATGTTCCTCTATGTGATCCAGACGCTGCTCCACAGCACTCACCTTCTCGCTGTTATCCTCAACAGCACTCCAGAGAACTGCCAAGTCAGCCTGTGTTACATGCAGTTCTCTGGGGTCCACACATTCTACAGGCTGACCTCCTGGTGGTGGTGGGGGTGGGGTGCTGGTGGAGCAGCAGGTGCTGCTGTGGCCCTCCTCTTCTTAGGGATGCCGCAATGCACAGCTGCACCCTCTGCCACAGAATGACCAGCAGGTACAGACATGGTCCATTCTGTGGCAGCCTGCCACTCCAACTGCTGGTGATTGAGCATATGGGTGCATTGGCCCTCAGTCCCCAGGTGAGTCCCCCGAGGGCCACGGCACACCTCCACCTCACATAAGTGGTACTTGACCACACTGCTGTCCCCCCACACAGTAAAAAAGCTGCCAAACAATGGAGGTGCAGGGAGGACCAGGCACAGGCAGGGGATGGCCAGAAGAACTGGCAGCCAGCTGGTCACAGTGCTGGACAGGGATGGGATCTGCACCTGGGCCCAGAAAATAGGCACACCCTGCTCCAAAGAACCTGGACTTGGTGGTGGTGGTGGTTCAACTGCCTCAGACTCAGGACAGGAGGCGGTGCTAGTCCTGCTTCCAGGGGGGGACACTCACAAGTATCGAGCGGTCCAGCAGGAATGGGTGCCCATGCCCTCCACACATGCACACGGTACAATGCTTACCACTACCATGCTCTCCCAGAGCTGCCCCTGCCCCAGACATTCCCTGGTTCATCTCTCCTACCGAGCTCCCTCAGTCTGAGCAATTACTACTCACACTGTCACACAACACACACACACAGTCACACAGACAAACAACTAACTTCTTATAAAGGTAAGAAAAATAAAATTTACAGAAAGAACAAATTAAGTAAAAAAGAGTACAGAAAAGACAAAAAATGTAGCTTTTAAAAAAGCTGTTGGGTCTAAATCAAAGTTTAAATCTCCTCATCGCTCTGATCTCAAAGTATCAGTAGTCACAAAACACACTACTCTCTCTCCGTCGTCTGCACAGGAGAAAGTAAAAGTGTCTGCTTGTATGACTCACTTTCTTCCTGCCTAGTTAAAGAGTATGTGACTTACAGTACTACAAGCCATGTGATGTGTGGGGTGGCTGCCAAATCTGAAACACCAAGTGGATCACTTAGAATCATAATGAGGAGCACAAAGTCCATTAAAAACAATGACTTCGCCTTACTTCACATTGCCATTCTGCCTTAACGCAAAGTGGTAATGACAAGGCAGAGTGAGCACTTTGCATTGCCCACTCCGCGTAGCGGATTGGCAACGCGAAGTGCCCACTTCGTGTTCACTTCGCCAGGGGAATTTAAATTTGCTGCATCTCTAGTTATGAGCAACCTGACTGCAGCTTCAACATTCCATTGTGGCTTATGCTGCTGCGAGGTCCTCCCACATGACACCACTGTCCAGATGACTGACAAAGGTGTCAGGGAAGACCTGAAAGTTAACAATTTGCTGCCACAGTGACTAAATAAAAAGAAATCCATTACACTACATAAGATTCTAGTACAATTCTAAACATGTTCTAAACACTTTGTAAATATTGTAGAAAACGTTTCTAGTACACATCCTACTAACTTTGCTTGTAAGCCAAGGGGGTGCTGAGGTTACATATGCAAATATTTTTTTTTTTATCCCTAACAGTAATCTCAATCAAGTATATGGCTTAGATGGAGTAAACATTATGGCCATGCATAATACAATTAGTCCTCCCCCCACATATAAATACAGCTGAAATTACCACTTTATAGTCAGCACAGATAATTAAATGAGATGTCATAGACAAACACTTCCACATTCCTCATATAGACAGTGGAAAGTTCATATGAGCAAAAAAAGAACATGTCTACAGCTTAAAAAAACTGGTCATGTTGAAGGATTGTAACCTACACTTTCCAGTACTAAATGACTGCCAAATGTTCACTAGGGAAAACAGGACCTGTTTGATTAGAGAAACACCATCATTGTTCACCTTCCTCCCCGAATGCTCTACTACATCATCCAAAACAATTTTAGCCAGTGTCTGCAAATGATCCAACATTTTTCAGGTTTGTGTAGCAAAACATTTTGTTAACCATGGCAAATTAGAGCCACACAGGACAGCACAGTCGATATTGACACCTTCCTCTCAAAACTTGGTGGTAACCCCCTCAAAGGACTTCCTATGCAGGCGGGTGGCATAAGCATGGTCTGGGAAGAGGAGGATCTTCAGTTCTTCAGTGGATGGTGCCTGTTCTTGGGCCACCATCAGGATAAGGCCCCTTCCCCCACAGACACAGTCACAATTAGAATTGTGTAAGGAGCATCTGTTTAACCTCAGGCCCATCTGAGGTTCATGAGATACACTTTCATAATATGTGGTGCATGTTTGATTCTAAGTACCTCCAGGGGCCAGTGCTCCAGGAAAGTGGTCACATTGACCCCCTCAGTGCCTTACAAGGCTCTCAGAATCCAAACACTGGGGGACAGTATGGCATTTTTCAGTTGCTTCAAATCTGTTTCAAGGAGATCAGTGCCCTAATAGCTGTAGAAGCAGAATCTGCAGTTGTCACTGCCATACCTGCCACTATCAGTTCCACCACAACCAAGTGGTATGTGCACAAGTCAAATTTATTTTCAGTCCTTTGCATGGATGGTGTAAGTCCTGCAATCACCCCTTGCAGTGTTTCAGTGTTGTAGGCTGATCACTGTAAGAGGGCTTCTGCTGTATCTCTTCACATTTCGCAAGCCCTGAAGAGTCATTTTTTGCTACACAGGGTCATCCCATTTTTCACCAAACTCGCCTTCAATGCTCAGGATACAGTTCTTTTCAGCACAAGTTTTGGAGTGATAGCTGATAAATACCTCCACTTTTAAAGCAAGAATTGATCCCAGGAGTAAGGAGCTTCTCAAAAAGTAGCTTGCTTGCTGGGCTAATGTGCTCTGCCCCCAGATTGTCCATTGTAATGCATGTAGGGTAATTTTTCAAAAGGTTTTTGCCATAGTCACAAAATGGGAGAAATCATTTTGAAAATAGGGCCTGTAGTCTCTTTCTGAAGATTAATCAACTTAGACTGTGTGTTCTGTACCTCACGCCTGATGTCTTGGTCATGTCTAAATGTTGGTTCCTCATCAGGATCTCTAATTTGTCAGTCTTCCTGCCTGGCTTCCCTGTCTGCTGGAACAACTAAGGAAACAAGAATAGTAGAGTAGCTGTATACATCTTGATCAACGACTGTTTGAGGTAGTGAATAGCTTTTCTGTTCCCTCCTTTAACGAGATCTTGCTTGGAGAACATCCCTGTCTCTCTCACTATTTTCACATTTGGCTCCAAATGCTGCTTGGGATTCAACTCTGACTACTTTCTTGAGGCTTTTTCCTCAGTCATCTCCTTTGCCTCCTATAGGGAACTCCTAGTATTGGGGATGTTAAAAAAAACTGTGCCCCTTCATCTAAAAGTATAATACAAAAAATTCAACCCCTTCACCTTACAGTATTTGTCTTTGACCCTACCTGTCTCATCCCTTATACAGGCACTCACTTCCTTATTGATGGGTCCTCTCTTCTGACCTCCAACCAGTGGAGTGGGACTGCCAAGAGGAAGCCTGTGGTAGTGGCCAGGGAGAACAAGGAGGCCCTCCATAGTGGAGACCCCAAGAAGGGTGGAAGAGGACACTGGAGGAGGAGGAAACAACTTTTGGTGGGGACTCAATTGTCAGGGGGATACAGTTGGGAAAAGGAAAGGGGGCAGAGAGGGAGGTCAGGTGCATGTGTGGTGCCATGGCATGGAGGGATGAAAAGCATATCCTACAGACGACTAGGACAGCAGGAAGGAAGGGGAGCTAGATGTCATTGTCCACCTGGGGACTAATGACCTGTCTAGAGATGGGGCTTAAATAGCACAGGGGGAGTTTAGGGAACTGGGAAGCATTCTGAGACTACTCAGTAGTTTTTGCAAAGGTGTTGTCCATCTACAACAGGGGGAAAGAGAGGGATCTCTGCACCAAGGCCTTCAATGCCTGGTTGAAGGAATGGTGCCGAGAGGAGGGGTACTGCTACATCTGGGACTGGGGGCCCACCTGGGTGGATGAGAGCCTATACAGAGGTGATGGCCTGCATCTATCTGGGAAGAGAACCACAGTCCTCAATGAATAGCTTTGAATGTCACTTTGATGAACATTTAAACTAGCTGAGAGGGGCAGTGGAAGAAATAGGGAGGTCAGAAACTATCTCACCCCCACAGTCTGAGATAGAGAGTAGGGAGATCCTGAGGAGAGAGAGTCCTCCAGGGTACAAATTAATCAAAGAATCAGCATGATATCAAAATAGGTAGGATAGTCAAAAGTCAAAAAAGAAGGGAGACAGAGTGGGAGCAAAAGGGGGAAGCAACAAGCAAAGAGCTAACAAAATTTGGTGGGCCATGTGTGTGAATGCTAGAAGTCTGTAAAATAGTATCCCAGACCTAGAGGCCATCATGGCAAAGGCTGAACTGGATTTTGTTGCCATTACTGAGTCATGGTGCACAGATAACCATGACTGGTACATGGCCATACCAGGCTATACGCTGTTCAGAAAGGACAAGGTGGGAAGAGGAGGAGGAGGTGGTGCTTTATGAAGGAAAACATAAAAGCAATAGAGATACAGGGAGTTTGGGGCATAAAGGTTGTGGGTCACCCCCAAGTCAGGAAACAGAGCCACCTATTGGGACAGGTATGATCTACAGGCCTCCAGCACATACAGAAGAGTTAAATAAGGAAATTTTAGAAGCAATTGTTAAAATGGCTGAAAAGGGGGAGGTGTTGCTGGTGGGGGACTTCAGTGTGCTGGATGTAGATAGGAGCCTCCCAGCTGTGCCTTCACCTAGAAGCAGTGACATCCTGGAGTCCCTGCAGGAAGCATTTCTCAAGCAACTAGTCAGTGAAACCACTCAAAGAGGGGCAATACTGCACCTGGTGCTTACTAACAGGGACAGTATTGCAGACATCAAGGTGAGAAGCCATCAGGGGACCAGTAATAATCCTACAGTGTGGTTCAACATAAGAACAGTTGCAGAATCCAACCACACAACAACAAGATTCCTGGATTTCAGAAGGGCAGATCTGATGAAGATGGGTGAATGCCTCAGGGATGACCTGGCATGGATAGATGACCTTGGGTGTGGAGGAATAGTGGGCCAAACTAAAAAAGAGCCTAGTGAAGGCAACAGACCTCTGTGTCAAGCAAAAGCAAAGGAGATTGCTATGGTTTCCTGAAAGAGGTGGCAGAAAAGATAAAGACTATAAGAGCAGCATTCAGAAGGTATAAGGAGACCCAGAGAGAGAGGAGCATAGGAAGACGTATTAAGGAAAACAGAGAGAGGCAGAGAAAGTAGTAAACAGTGCCAAGGCACAGACTGAAGAAAGGATAACTCAGGTGGTATCAAAAGGGGGCAGGACATTTTTCAGGTATGTTAGTGAAAAAAGGAAGATGAAAGAAGGGATTGTGAGGTTAAGGAAGGAGAGGGACTGTGAGGGGACCAAGAAAAGCTAGAAATCTTGAAGAAATACTTCTACGTAGTGTTCACAGTGAAAAGGGAAGGGAAGGGACTGTGAAAAAGCATCAGGAACTTTGATGGGAGGGAAGTTTACACTAGACCATTTTCTGAGGAAAGCGCCCAGAAAGCACTTGCTAACATGAAGATGAACAAAGTTATGGGGCCAGATTAGGTGCATCCAAGGGTGTTGAGGGAGCTTAGGGATATACTAGCTACACCTCTAACAGATCTGGTTAACAGATCACTGAAAATTGGAGTGGTCCTAGAAAACTGTATAAGGGCAGATGTAGTCTCACTTTGCAGAAGCAGTAGCAGGGAAGAGGCAGGCAATTACAAGCCTGTCAGCCTGATATCAGTGGTGGGTAAGTTAACAGAACCACTAATAAAGAAAATGATTTTGGAATATCTTGAGTCCAAAAGATTACAGAATCTGAGGCAGCATGGATTCACGGTTTAGGGGGAGGTCATGCCAAACAAATTAGATAAACTTCTTTGATGGTAACCTGCTAAAATAGTGCTACCAGAATAGCACCAGTCAACTGAGCGCTAGTCTGGATAGTGCTACCATGGACAGCGGAAGGGATTGACACGCTGCCAGGTGCTCCCCAGGTCACTGTCCGTGGGTGCTGCCAGAGGACAAGGGCAGCAGAAAACTAGTGGCTGGCTGACCTGCTCTTATAGTGTGGAAGGCTAAGGTATAGAGCAATTCAGCTGGGGGATTATAGAGACTGGGGTTCTATTCCTGGTTGCTCTAGATTTTTGCTGTTGGGATTTCCTTTTTTTTTTTACAAAGGGCCATGGAAACAGTATTCCATGGCCCCACAGATTTCAATTTGCCCCATGATCCTTCCCCCCCCCAGAGTAAGAATCATTATGTACAGGGGTGCAGGGGTACAGCCCCTCGCAAAAACAAAACTGAAGGCATTTTTGCCATGTGGTTGTTGACCACACTATTGTGGTTGGCTATGTTCGGACCCAGTGCTTTCTTTGACTGGGTGACCAAGGAGTTAGATCAGGGTGAAGGGGTGGACATGGCCTCCCTGGATATCAGCAAGGCTTTCAATATCATTACACAAAGGAGACTGATAAGCAAGCTTGGTAGCTAGAAGGAGGGCAACAAGGTGGGGACCTGGGTAAGAAACTGGTTAGGGGATAGGAGACAGAGGGTAGTGGTAAATGGAGCTTGCACCAAGGAAGAGAGGTTGACCAAAGTGGTGAGTCAAGGTTCAGTGCTGGGACCAGTCATCTTAAAAGTCTTTATTAGTGAATTAGTAGAGAAGCTGGAAGGGAAGGCCTGCCTCTTTGCAGATGACACCAAGATTTGCAACAGAGTGAAGACTCTGCAGGAGGGGGGGTGGAAAGGATGGGCAGAGATAAAAAAAAAACTGGAGGAGTGATCAAAGGTATGGCAGCTGGGTTTTAATACAAGAAAGTGCAAAATAATACACTTAGGCCATAGAAACCTGGAAGCAGAGTACAAAATGGGCAGAGTGGATACTGACATCAACCAAGAAGGAAAGAGACCTGGGATAATCACATCGGATGACCTAAAGGTGGCTAGGCAGTGACAAGGCAGTCAGGAGGGCTAGTAGGATGCTGGGGTGCATAGGAAGGTATCTCCAATAGAAAGAGGACTGTGATGTTGCTGCCTATAGATTGCTAGTAGGACCCCACCTTGAGTACTGTGTCCAGTTCTGGAGAGCACATCTCAAGAAGGACAGACAGAGTGGAGGTGGTCCAGAAGAGGGCTACCAAAATGGTGAAAGGTCTGCATCAAAAGCCCTACAAGGAGAGGATAAAGGAGCTCAATATATACACCCTGAAGGAGAGGATGGAGAGGAGGGATATGATAGAGACTTTAAATACCTCACAGGGATTAATAAGATACAGGAGGGGAGTATTTTTCTGAAGCAAAGGTGCTCTAGAACAAGGGGCATGCTATTAAGCTGGAGGGGGTAGGTTCAGGAGATATGTAAGAAAGTATTTCCTCACAGAAAGAGTGGTGGATTCCTGGAACAGCCTTCCAGCTGAGGCAGTGGGGGAAACACAGTGTTGGGGTTCAAAATGTCTGGGATGAGCCCAAGGGAATAATAGGGTAAGGAAGGGGAGAAACAGTGCTGTAAATCAAGTCAGTCTGCAGCAAAATGAAGGTAGGAAAAAAAAATGGGCAGACTGGGTGTGCCAAGTGGCCCTTATCTACCATCAAATTCTATGACTCTGTGTTTCATACTGTGGACGCAGGTACTGTCTCATATGTCCTTAGCAACCATCAAATGGTCTTCTATGTGTGAAAACCCACCACTCCAAAGTGCCCCCCACCACAAGTTTATTTGCCTCAGGTCATTTAGGTCCTTCAACCTTGATGCCCTGCTGACTGACCTGTACAATAATAATTGATTTCCTAGCACCACATCCTCAAATTTGGATAATGTCATAAATTACATCCTCTCTAAGTTCAGTGATGTCTGGGACAACCATTTTCCTATTTGGAGAGCTCATGTGAAAGGCCCTATCTACCATGGGTCTTTTCTGAGTTCATCACGTGCATTAAGGCTCATGATCAGTCTGGTGCCTCCACAAGTCCCAGCATGAAGGCACTCCATACTTGCAAAATCATAATATTTTGCTTCTAATTTTCAATGAAACTAAACAACCCCTCTAAACTCTTAAAGGTTGTCCATTCCCTATTCCATCTGTCACAAAGTCAACAACTCACCTTCAAATTAGGCTCCTTCTCAGTCTTGCCTGCATACTCCCACTCAGAAGTAGCTACTGCTTTCAATAAATTCTCCACTTGTGCTCTCTCACTCTCTGCTTCCATGTCTGCCTTGCCCTTCTCATGTCCCCACTTTCTCCCACCCACCTTCTACCTTTCCATGCTGTCTCCTTCTTTGCTATTGTGTATTTCTGCAGCTAATGCTGTCACTTCCCTCCTGGACGTTGACCCCGCTTAATGTAACATTACTTATGATCTTGACCACAAAGTCTACCACCTCTCTGCTCCTGCAATTTCCTTTCACATCTCCATCCTGCTCAATACACCATTCCTTACTGGTAGGGATGTAGGTGGTTGGAGATTGGGAAAGGTTTTAACTTGCACAAGGGTAGAGATTCCTGTTTTCCTAAGAAATACCACCCTATCTCCCTGTCCCCTAAATTGACTGAACTGCAGGAGAAGCCAGTGCTCTCCCAACTCTATTGTTTCCTTCACTAACTACAGAATGAACCACTTCATGATTCATTCCCTTCTCATACTCACTAAGAACACAATGAATGGGATATATCATGGAATAATTACCTCAGCTAACTTTGTTAAACTTGCCATGGCCTTTGATACTGTTACCCACCCCCTCATATTGAGCAAGCCTTGTAAAGCTGGTCTCTCTTATCTTGTGGTTTAATAGTTTGACACTTAACTGGCAGACAGAGCTTTTCTAAGTTTATAGGTGATTCACTCTTCACCCTCTACTTCTTGGATCTGGTATCCCCCGGATCTGTCCTGTGTCCATTCTTTTGTTTGACTTTTCAAGACAACCTCCTTACTGGATTTCTTGTATGATCATCCACATGTAAATGGATGGCACAGTGCTTTATGAATGTGGTCCCTCCACACCTGAGCCACCTGATAATAAGCAATTCTGGTTTTGCACAAATCAACTCACCTGTAATGCAAAGCAAATGGTCTCCCTTACCTTTGGTTCCAAGTAATGACCTATCAAACTCCAGTACACCTGACTTCATGGCCCTAGATGACACTTAACTGGAGGAAGCCTCCTCCTTAAATGTCAGGAGGTCTGGTTCATGCTTGACATCCCTGGTCATATAGATGCCATCCATGAAAATCTCCTCCTGATCCTTGTGACACTACACAGATGAACCCCACCCAGCACATTGTTGTGAAAATGATGCTCCCAATGTTTGACTATTGGGATGCAGTCTGTAGTGCAGCCCCTGATGAAGGTATACCCTGGCCAGACTGGCCTGTCTGTTTTATTCTTTTCTGTTATTTTGCTCTTGACAGTTAGCCATGTACCCACCACTACTTTTTGTACACTCCATCTCTAGACTGTCTCATCTTTGGCCCAACCTCACCCTTTCTTTTCAATCTTCCTCTTCTCCAACTGTCCTGGAAACCAGATAATCAAAGGTTCACACCTTAGTAAAGTTAAAATCTCATTGTGTAACCCTGTGCAAGTCACTTAACCTCATTGTCCTCCAGATCACCCAACTTGAGAAATGATAGAAACAGGACCCACTTCAAATGTGATGTCACACCTCAGTTGTTACTTATGTCTGCTCCTATACACAAACCTTTTTGCTCTATCTATTTCTCTTTTGTCACCACATCTCTTTTTCTCTCCCTATCTTACTCTGCCTATCCCTTTCCCTTTCCCTTTCTTTCAATGATCTTGGCCAATTGCAGCTTTGCTGATGACTTCATCCAACTGTAGTTTCACATCCTTTGTTGAAATTGCACTTTGTTCAGGACACTGTGTTATGTTTCATTTGCTCATATTTAATTGTTCTCGCTGTATTTATGTACTGAATGTGTTACTGTTTATTTATATACAGCCTAGTGCCTGAGATGGGCAGGCTAAGCCTGAGCTTATTTGCATGTGTGACCCTTTGGTGGGGGTTACAAGAGAGATAGAATACAGCAATTCAAACATAGTGACAACAACAGATACATTACATGTACAAGTACAATAACATGCAAAGTACATGTACTGAATGTCAGAAAAAAATCAATATGCAATGCAAAAAGTGTGTGTGCAAAATATATAAGTTAGTGGGGTACCAAAGATGAGAGCTAGAGGAGGGTGAAAGCAATGAAAGGAGATGCCTGGAACAGAACCATGAGAGCATTCAAATGAAAATTGCAGAGTCCACTGAATTTCAAGTTATACATTAGGATAAGTGGCAAAATTGGTAAAAGGGAGCAGTGAAGAGGGCAAGGGATTTGTAATGCTGGAGAGAAGTGTATGATGTCTAGTTGCATGGTTTTGATATATGTGATTGTAGGAGTGGTTTGAGAGAGGGCAGAGAGGATGAGAGACAAACAGGCGAGGGGTTGCTTCACAGGGCTGGAAGGTGGTAGATAAAGCAGACTGGTCTGCTAAGGATTTACATCAAGGGATACAAAAGAAGGGAACATCAGTCAATGATTGAAGGGAGTGGGAGTTTATGAGCCTACAATTCCTGATTCATATCCTTTCCGATCTTCTAAAGCATTCCCCTGTTAATATATTCTCCTTTCTCCACCTCTTGTACTTTTTTCATATTGACTATTGTGACAAGGCGCAACCTCGCCATGGGATTCAGGATCAGCTTTGCAGTGGTTAAGGAGTCTCAGGAAGACCAGTTTGATAACATCAAACCAATCAGGTATATTTTTATTTTCTTAATATGGTTGGTGACACAGAACTTTGGGCTTCTGCCCTTTTCCTTTTTAAGCCCCGATGGGGAAAATGAAACAGAAACAGAAATAAAAAGGCCTAGTTCCAGGTGGGAGTGCTGACTAAACAATCCCCGACCCTAACTAGAAACCCCCCTTTTCCATAAGGCTAGGCCTTCTGGAAGAACACAAACAGTAAAATGGAAAACACAATGGAAATAATTTTTTTCTTTTTGGCCTAATTCAGGAGACCAATCTCCTAAGGGTTGCTTAAGGAACTCCTGTTCTGGAACACATCCAAGCAGCTTGTCAACCCTCTACTCCTGCAGCAACTGCCTTCTGGCTTTTCCTTCCTGTTTTAAAGCTCTCCTGTCTGTGCAGCTGCAGCTAATCAGCCAAATCAACTGCAGCTGTACCCTGACTATCTTATTCAGGGAAACCCCCTCTCCTCCAGTACCTGAGTTTACCACACATCCCCCTCCCCAGCTCAACACTACAAGGTTGGTCGGCCTGTGCTGAGAGGTAGGGTCTTTGGGAAAGTCCATCTGCATTTCTGTTCAGTGTCCCCACTCTGTGGTGGACCACGAAGTGAAACAGTTTTAGTGCAAGGAACCATCTCGTCACTCTGGCATTTTTTCCCTGTTTGTTTGCATCCACTTGAGTGGAGCATGGTCCATCACCAGAGTGAACTTGCGACCTAGTAAGTAATATCTGAGGGTTTCCATCACCCACTTCACTGCAAGGCACTCCTTTTCCACTATGATGTACTGCTGTTCCTGGGGTAACAACTTCCTACTTAGGTACAGAATGGGGTGCTCTTCACCTGCTACCACCTGGGAGAGTACTGCCCCAATCCAACGTCACGAGGCATCTGTTTGCAGAATGGATTCTTTATCGAAATCTGGGAGACCAGTACTGGATCAGAACAGAAGGCTGTCTTGAGGTTGGTGAATGCCTCATCCGCTGCTTCTGACCACCTCACAATGTCCGGTGCTTCTAGCCCTGGTTAACTCCATTAATGGAGTGGCCAGTGGCAAAGTGAGGATGAACTTCGGTAGTAACCGACTAACCCTAGGAAAGCCCTCACTTGCTTCTTCTTGTTTGGTTGGGACTAGTTTTGAATTGCTTCTACCTTCCTCACCTGGGGTTTCACCAATCCCCGTCCAACCACACAGACCAAGTATTTTGCCTCTGACAAGCTGATCTTACATTTGGCGGGGTTCGCTGTCAACCCGGCTTCTTGTAATGTATCTAGTATGACCTTGACCTTCCAAAGGTGAGTTTCCCAGTCCGTACTATGGATGACTATATCATCGATATAGGTGGCAGCATAGTGAGAGTGTGGGAGCAGCAGTCAGTCCACCATGCACTGAAAGGTCGCAGGTGCTCCATGCAGACCAAATGGGAAGACTTTGTAGTGGTATAAACCCCGGGCAAAGAAGGCAGTCTTCTCCTGGGCTGCCCTTGTAGTGGGATCTGCCAGTATTCCTTACGTAAGGTCCAAGGTGGAGAGGTATCTGGCCTTCCCAACTGGTTGATCAGTTCATCGACCCTAGATCAGGGTATTCATCAAACTCACGTATACCTCGCTTAGTTTCCTGAAATCATTACAGAACCTCCAAGTATTATCTGGTTTTGCCACGAGGACGATGGGGATTGACCATTCACTATGGGACTCTTCTATGACGTCGAGCTTCAACATCCTCTCAACTTCGGCTCGGATTTCTTTCCCCTTGGCCTCTGGGACACAGTAGGGTCTTTTCCTTATCCTTACACCCGGAGCTGTCACAATGTCGTGGTAGGCTGCAACTGTCCGACCAGGTCGTTCGGAGAACACATCCCCATTTCATTGAACCATTTCCACTGTTTATTTGTACTGTGTAGGAGACAGCTCGGGTGAGATATGGACTTTCTCCTCTGTTTTACCTTCTGCCAGGGTTACCGCCAACGAGACACAGCAGGCCTCCCGATCTTGCCACACCTTCAGGAGGTTAATATGGTATATTTGGAACTTCTTCCTGCGATCGGGTTGGCTTACTTTATAGTTCACATCACTAACAGCTTCCACGACCTCATATGGACCCTGCCACCTGGTGAGCAGTTTGCTTTCTACTGTGGGAACCAGGACCATCACCCGATCCCCCGGCTGGAATTTCTGAATCCTTGCCTGATGGTCATAATAAGTCTGTTTGGTCTCTTGGGCCTTTTCTAACTGTTCCTGGACAATAGGAGTGACCCAGGCCAACCTTTCCTGCATTTGGGAGATGTACCCAATCATACTGGCTCCTTGTGGCGGTTGCTCTTCCCAGTCCTCCTTTAGTATATCGAGGATACCCCTGGGCCAGCGGGCATATAACAACTCGAAGGGGGGTGAGAATCTAGTGGATGCCTGTGGGACCTTTCGGACAGCGAGCATCAAGTAGGGAAGGAGTAAGTCCCATTCTTTTCTGTCTTAGCTCAAGACTTTCCGCAACATCCCCTTCAAAGTCTGATTAAATCGTTCGACCAGACCATCTGTCTGGGGGTGGTACACTGAGGTCCTCAGGGCTCAGATCTGGAGGAGTCTGCAAAGCTCCTTCATTAGACATGAGACAAAGGGAGTACCCTGGTCTGTCAGTATCTCCTTTGGGAATCCAACCCTCATGAAGACTTGAATGAGCTCTCGGGCAATAGACTTCGAGGCCGTGTTACGGAGTGGGATCACTTCTGGATATCTTGAATCATAGTCTATGATGACCAGGATGTGTTGGTGGCCCTGAGCTGACCTGTCTAGGGGGCCTACCAAGTCCATCACAATCCTCACGAAGGGTTCATCGATGATTGGCAAGGGCACCAATGGGGCTCTTAACTTCGGCCGTGGGGACACCAACTGTCATTCTGGGCATGAAGCACAGTACCTCCTTACCTCGGCGTAAATTTCAGGCCAGTAGAATCTTTGGAGTATGCGACGCAGTGTTTTTTTGACCTCAAGGTGTCCTCCGAGAAGGTGAGCATGTGCCAAATCCAGTACTGCTTTCCTCTGCTGGCAGGAGACCAGCAACTTTTCCACATCATGTTCTTCATCCGTATCACTCGTATAGGAGGTCATTATTTAAAGTGAAATACAGTCCAGGTCCCTTGGTTTTGCCTTCTACTGGCACCACATTAATCTCCACAACCTCTGACCAGATATTCTGAAAGAGAGTCTTGTCTATTTGGTCCCAACCAAAGTTCCTGGAGGCTATCCCGAGGGTACTCAATTCAGGGGGATTCAACTCTGTCTCTGATTCTGGGTCCTCCTCTTCCTCCTTACAACTCTCCCCTTGGGCACCAGACCACTCACCCTGTTGTCCCTCTGGGAGAGGGGTTCTACCTCCCACCAGCACGGACCTGCCATTGGCAGCCAGTATCTTGGACCCTAACTTTTTACAAACCCTGCATTCCTTTCATGATTTCCAGGACTTTCCTGCCTCCCCATACAACTTGGGGTCCCAATGCCCACAAGGAAAATAATTGGGTGACTCCTCTGACCCTCTGGGATTCCTAGCACCATAGCCTTGGCTACTGGGGCTCTGGCCTCCCGGGTTCCCCCCTCATGGAGTAATGTCTCAAACCCCAGGAAATCTTGACCCACCAGGACAGGATGCGCCAATCGAGGGAGAACCCCCACCGTGACTTACCGCTCCTCCCCCTGTGCTTCCACGGTAACTAGCACCATGTGGTAATAAAACACTGTGCCATGGACACAGGTGATCCCGGTACGTTTCTGGAAATTAATTTGGGAGGGTTGCACCAAACTGTGAACTATAAGGGTGACCTCACTCCCCAAGTCGACAAGGGCCACAACGGCCTGTCCGTTTACTTTAACCACCCGGGTGAATCAGTGTGAAGTGGCAACCACCCCTACCACATTAATCAAATGGCAATTGCTCTGTGGGGACCCACCCCAGTTCGACCCCATTCAGGCTGTTGGCATCACATGTCCCAGCTCTCACCCATATAACAGCGATTCTCGGGTGACCATGTACCCTTTGGGCTTCTAGGGGAGGTCAGGTCCCCCTCTATATTCGAACCCAAAAGTCCCTTCATGGCCTCAGACCGCTCTTCAGTAGTTCTTCTCCTGGGCCCTATCTTGTCCGACCTCTCGGGAAGTCAGTATCTCTGGTTTGTAGTCCGCCCCAAGTCCTGGGGGGTAGCTGACCCCAACGTCCGGGGAAAGTTTCTTCATGGCATAATGCCACTCCACTAAGGTGACCAGTTCATCACAGGAAGCAGGGTCAGCCTTTCCCACCAACTGCCGTAGGCTGGGCGGTAGTCCTCTTAAGAACCGGTCCATTACCAGGAGCTCCATGATTTTGGCAGCGCTATGGAGCTCGGGTCGCAACCACTTCTTGGCCAAATGGAGGAGGTCATGGATCTGCGACCATGGCTTCACCGACTCCCAGAATCTCCAGCTGTGGTACCTCTGGGCTTGAAGGGCTGGAGTCACACCAGCACGGGCCAAGATCTCTTCCTTCATCCTTGGATAGTCAGTGGCGACTCTCTCATCCAGATCATAATACGCCTTCTGGGCCTCACCGCACAAAAACGGAGCTAAAATGCCGGCCCACTGTTCCTGAGGCCATGATTCACGAGTAGCCGTCCTTTCAAAAGCGTGCAAATATGCTTCAATGTCATCAGCCATTGTCATTTTCTACAGACAGTGGGAAGCCCGTATAATCCGGTAACCCTCTGGGGTAGGCCCTCTCGGGCGACTTTCTCCCTGCATGATCTCAATGAGATGCTTTACCATTTCCTGGAGAACAGCATGGTCCTGGGCCGCCTGTGTGAGCAGCAACTGGTTCATCTCTTGTTGAGCCCGGGTAGCTTCCTGCTGAGCTGCTATGGCCTGGATCAAGGCTTTCACCATGTCCTCCATGCCTGTTCTCCTTTACTCAGGGGTGGTTCGGATTTCAGCCAAATTCTATACCGACCAGATCTCACGTCTACCACCACGTGTGACAAGTTGCAACCTCGCCACGGGATTCAGGATCAGCTTTGTGGTGGGTAAGAAGTCTCAGGAAGACCAGTTTGTTAACATCAAACCAGCCAGGTATATTTTTTTTTTCTTAATATAGTTGGTGACACAGAACTTTGGGCTTCTGCCCTTTTCCTTTTTAAGCCCCATTGGGGAAAATGATACAAAAACAGAAATAAAGAGGCCTAGCTCCAGGTGGGAGCACTGACTAAACAATCCCTGACCCTAACGAGAAACCCCCCTTTTCCATAAGGCTAGACCTTCTGGAAGAACACAAACAGTAAAATGGAAAACTCATAATGGAAATAATTTTTTCCTTTTTGGCCTAATTCAGGAGACCAATCTAGTGAGGGTTGCTTAAGAGACTCCTGTTCTGGAACACATCCAAGCAGCTTGCCAGCCCTCTACCCCTGCAGCAACTGCCTGCTGGCTTTTCCTTCCTGTTTTTAAAGCTCTCTAGGCTGTGCAGCTGCAGCTAATCAGCCAAATCAGCTGCAGCTATACCTTGACTATCTTACTAGGAAACCTCTCCTCCAGTACCTGAGTTTACCACACTATTAATTCTTGATAACTGTATTTCATCCCTGTGATGTAGGTCAATATAGTATAGGATTTGGCTTACCATATTGATTTCTTTGAATATTTTAGTGCCTTACTTATTGTATACTGTATCTCTTTCCCAGTGATATACCTGGAAAGAAGGTTGGCTCAGTGTGTTCTCCTGGACAAATATTTTAAATACATAAAATATTTGTTCTAATGTAATATGAAAAATAATTTGCTTGAGGTAAAGGAATCTCTTTACAAGTGTGTCCTGAGGTGGCAGCAATATTACAAACATTATACAGTTTAAGAACTAAAATATAATAGTTTCAAAGAATGTAACTGCAATGCGTGATATCAAGGGCCAAGCAACAGAGCTTGCAGAGGAGCAGACTATCATAATCCATATTGGAATGAATGACATTGGGAGCACAAGTCCTGAAGACATAAGGAGATAATTCATGGAACTAGGGATGTTCCTGAAGGTAATGGTATTTAGAGTTATCTTTTCATAGTTCCTCACAGTCATAGGGCTAGTGACGCACAACAGAGGACCATTAGGCAGGCCAATATTTGATTAAGGGCCTCAGTCAAGAGGAAAGGACTTCTTTTTCTGGCAAACTGGAGGGTCTTCTGGGACCCAGGATGGGCTACACCTGCAGCAGAAAGGAGGGGTACTGGCCAGGGAATATTATTTATTTGTTTGTTTTATTTATTTAAAATCCTTTGGCCTTGAAGGCACACCGAGCCACAAGAGATTTATTCCAGATGTGTCCTTGTGGGAAAGGGTAACAGATGGAACAATAATACAAAACTGTACAGTTTAAAAGTATATGAAGCAGCATTTCAGTGTAGTGAAATATCACATTATATAACATTAAATCCCTATAGATGCATTTTACAGTCAAGTAATTCATATTGAATACAGTTTTCTAACAAGTACGAACATACGAACATATGAAATTTGCCAGCAGATAAAGGCCTAGAGGTTTATCAAGTCTGCTTGAAAGTGCAGCTAGCAACCCTTATTCTGCAGCTGCCCCTCCCTTCCACCCTTCCCCTTCATTAACCTTCCCTTGTCCTGTCCCATCCCCGCTTGATGCAGTCCACTGTTCTACGGGATACCACTTCTGCAGGTAACGATTCCATCCAGCCACCACCTCTCTGTAAAAAGTGTCTCCTCATCTCCCTCCTGAACCTTCCTCCTCCAGTCTCATACCATGGCCCCTGGTGTCCCTTCCCTCCTTATTTTAAACAGCCCTCTGTACCTGTCTTGTTTATTCCTTTCATGTACTTAAAGGTTTCAATTATGTCCTCCATCCCTCCTCTCCTCCAATGAGTACATGTTAAACTCCTCAACCTCCTCTCATATGATAAGTCCCCAGCCCCTTGATCATCTTTGTCATGCTGCACTGCACCCTTTCCAGTAACTTAATGTCCCTCTTCAGACACGGGTGCCAGTACTGCACGAAGTACTCCAGGTGTGGTCTAACTAATGACCTATACAGTGGCAGAATCACCTCCTCCTTCCTCGAGGATATACCTCTTGCAATACAACCCAGCATTGTGTTGGCCTTTGCAGCTGCCTTCCGACATTGTGCTGAGTTGTTCACCGACCCTGTAATGAGGATCCCCAGATCCTTCTCCTTCTCTGTCTGGGCTAGCTGCACTCCCCCCAGCTGGTAACTCCTCCTTGAGTTCTTCATCCTAAAATGCAGCACCTTGCACTTTTTGGCATTAAACCCCAGTTACCAGGTGTCTGACCAGGTTTCAAGCTTTGCCAGATCATCCTGCAACCTCTGCCATCCCCCTAGGTCATCCACCACGGCTCCTACTTTGGTATCATCAGCAAACAGACTGATCTTGCTCTTGATGTCCCATGATATGTCTGCAATGACTATTCCAAACAACACTGGTCCCAACACCGAGCCCTGTGGAACACTGCTTATCAATACCCTTGGGTGTGAGAGCTCCCCACCCACCACCACCCTCTGTTGCCTTCCCTGAAGTCAGTTTCCTACCCATCTCACCAGCTTTGCACCCACCCCTGTGCCTACTAACTTACTTCCCAGCCTTCCATGCGGCACCGAGTCGAATGCCTTACTGAAGTCCAGATACAGGACATCTACTACATGGCCCCTGTCCAGTTGCCTAGTTACCCACTCATAGAACTCCACCAGGTTGATTTGGCAGGATCTGCCCCGTATGAAGCCATGCTGTCTGCATGTATATGGAGTACAGGCTTCATGGGGTGCTAACAGTGTAAGAGACAGTGGTCAGACATAATGGGACATTCTTTGTAGTGAGGAACTTACAAATAGTCAATTATGTAACATTCCTTTGAAGATGCAGGTGGATCAAGCTTCTTTGTGCAGAACAAGATGAAAGTTCTATTATGCAGGTAAGCTACTGTATACAGTATGAGATGGCTAATTGTCCTGTGGTGTATCTAGGAGTTGAGAATATCTACAGTACAAGTCACATTAAACTGTTCCTCCAATGAGTTGCTCTAGCATTTGTAACTAAGTTGCATAAGTGTTGCTGGATCCAGTAAAAAGCCTTGCAGAAACTGTTTGTAAGAGATAAAAATAATTTTGCATTGCATTGTGACCAGACTGCAGATGCATTCTGCCTCAGGGAGCTACATTGGAGCCCTGAATGGTTGATGCCTGCTCCAGAATGTGGACAATTGGCTGCTGCCATACAGCTTTTGCCATGATTGGCTGCCAGGGATTTGACTCTCCACAGCTGTTTTCCACTCGCCTACTGCCAGTTCTCTGTTTTCATCCCACACCACCTGCCCCAACCCCGGCCTCTATTAAATGCTCTATCCTCAAGAGCTGGGCCAATCTCTAAGCTGTCATTGGTTGACGCCATTGGCACCACCAACTGCTGTTTTCTTCACTCCCTAGCCACTCCTGCTTTCCAAAATTAACCCCCATACCCTGGTTCTTGCTCCCTTACCATTGCTCTTGATAGTGGTTCGGCATTTCAAGAATGCCTCGAAAGAAGTCCTTCCTAGTTGTGTGCTGCATTCTGTCATCCTACCTAGTATATTATACCCCAGTTACCCACTTACACCAAGGCCAGTCCCCCCTGTTAGAGGGATACATGATTCAGTTATCGTAGAACATTACACGGCACTACACCATGGGGACGTCCACCCCTCTGCCCCACTTAACCATGCGCCAAGCAGTACACAACGCAGGGAGCAGAGCACCCCTGAACCTGATGGTCAAACTTTTAATACTTGTGCTCTCTTCAACAAATTATCCTAGTGGCCAGGTCTTAACAACAGCAAAAAATAACTATTCCAAATGGAATAAGATGCATTTCTCTCTAGACTAATCCATCTCCTCAGGAAACTGCTATTGCTTATCCTATTTTGTTCTGGAAATGTTGAGCTAAATCCAGGCCCACCCACCTCTCTGATCACCCCTGAGGCTCTCCCTCAATACAAGGGTATCAGCTTTCTCCACATGAACATCCATAGCTTGATTAAAAAGCTTGACCTGATCCAAACTTGGATTCTTCACGCATCATCTGACTTCTTTATGATCTCAGAATCCTGGCTTAGATCCACAACCTCAAACAAAGCCGTTAACATGCCAGGCTACAGCACCTTCCTATGTGACAGACTAGCCGGGGGGGGTCCTAATCTACGTAAGAGTTCTCTGTCTCAGTTGTAGACTGCACTTCTAAAGCTAAAGAATTTGAATGTCTAGCTATAAAGCTAACACTCTGCTAACAACAAGGCGCCTCATTGCCACATGCTACCGACCTCCCTTCGGCGGCACAGCCCTCCAGCCTCATCTCCAAGGCTTGTTTGACTCAACAACCTCAGAGTACATTCTTATAGGGGACTTCAACCTTAACTGGAATGATGACAGTTTGAAGAAGCTTAAAGATCTCTACGACACATGTGGACTGTTACAACTAACCTCTGCATCCACTAGACTTAACAGACTTAACCCTAACCAAAGCACCTTCCTGGACCTCATGCTAGTTAATAAACCACACAATATTACCCACAATGGGGTATTCTGCAACAATATAAGTGATCACTGCGCCATTGCTTGTATTAGATACTCCCCTCAGGTAAAGTTGGCCCCCAATACTATATTGAAGAGATGCTTGAAAAGTTCCTGTCTAACCGCATTCCTGCAGGACTTGGGAAATCTTGTTTGGCAGGACTTTTATCTAACCCCATCTGTCAATGAGGCTTTCAACATCTTCCACAAACTACTAAAGGAATTGCTAGACAAGCACGCCCTGCCCCAAGGCTCTTCAAACACAAACACAGACCACCCTGCTGGTTCTCCCCTTGACTGAAGAAAGCTCTCAAGGACAGAGACCGCCTTTGGAAAAAAGCCAGGAAATCTCATTCAGAAGCCGATTGGCTCGCATTTCGTGCCTCCAGAAATGCCTGCACCAAACTTATTAGATCCAAAAAAGCTAGCTTTTTCCAAGCAGCATTGGAAGATAACAAGTACAATGTTGCCAAGTTTTGGAACATCCTCAAAGAGGTTGAAGGCTGCACCACTGTAGCCTCACTCACCACCAAAATAGTGTCTGGGGACAACATCTTCACTGACAAAGCTGAGATCCTAAAACACCTTAATGATCATTTCACTACTGGGGGACTAGCCTTTGACACATCCCCAATCAGCAAACTGAGTCCACACGGGGATACCACTGTGGACACTAGACTCAATGCTAATTCTACTCAGCATCACTCCGCTACCTTCAGGTTCTGGCCTGTTACCTTCAAGCAAGTTGACGACCTTCTATTAGTGCTGGATACAAAAAAAGAGTGCTGAAGCAGACAATATCGAACCCTTCTTCCTAAAAATTGGTTACCATCACCTGACCACCCCCATTACCCATCTATTCAACTCCTCCCTAATGCAAGGCATGCTACCCAACCTATGGAAAACTGCACACATCATCCCTTTGTTTAAATCCGGGGACCCGAGCGACATGAATAACTACTGGCCAATCTCCCTACTACTCTCTAAATTACTTGAAAAAATTGTTAACATCCAAATCAGAGAGCACCTGAACTCACAGAATCTGCTGAACGCCACTCAATTGGGTTTTAGAGCTAAGCACAGCACGGTTTTGGCCCTTACCAAAGTTACAACAGATTGGCACACAGCCTTAGACTCCAAGAAGCATGTGTTTGCTCTCTTCCTCGACCTCAGCAAGGCATTCAACAAGGTGGACCACAACATTATGCTTAATGCTCTGAGTGACATTGGTCTCGACAGTGCTGTCATTAAATGGTTCACCTGCTACCTTACTAGCAGACATCAGCAAGTCAAAGCCTCAGGTGAACTGTCTCTTCTAAAACCATTGCTACAAGGTGTACCTCAAGGCTCCATTCTGGGCCCAATCCTTTTTACAATCTACATCAAAAATCTTGACTCAAATCTATGCACAGCTAATGTTCACCTGTTTGCTGACGACACTGTCCTCTACACCGTCAACCCCATTCTGGACTTGGAATTTGAGGACCTACAGCAGGATTTTATTTCTCTACAGCATAATCTAATTAAACAGAAGCTCCTACTCATCGCTAGCAAAACTAAAGCTATGATTATCTCCCCCAAGGCAATCACAAGATCTTAACTCTGTTGGGTGAACCCCTTGAAACTGTCAACAACTTTAAATATCTGGGGTTCTGGCTGGACAATAAACTTAACTTCCTATTTCACCTGAATGAGGTCACCAAAAAACTAAGACAATGCTTAGGCATATTCTACTGCATCAAACACCTCCTCACCAAAGATGCCAGGAAGAGGCCCGTGCAATCTATATTCATGCCACTTCTGGATTATGCCGACTTCCTGTATGATAACTGTCCCTCCTCAGTGCTTAGTAAGCTTGACACCCTCTACCACAGGGCCTTGAGGTTCATCCTTAATCTACCATCTTGCACTCATCATTGTCTGCTCTACCGTGAGCTGGGATGACCCTCCCTCCCCACAAGGAGAAAAAGAAATGCTCTTCTCTGGCTCTACAGAACACTGTCTGATATGCTTCCGGTGTACATCTTGAGCCTCTTCGAGCATGCCAAGGGTGCTTATGGTTTGCAACACTTCTCCCTACTTTGCTTTCAGGCACCAAGAGTTAAAACATCCTACAGCTTGACTGCAATCATTTTCTCCTTCCCTTCCCTTGGAATACCATGCAAAACTCCTTAAAACTTTATACCCTCCCTGGTCCATTCTCCTACAAAGCAATGATAACTGATTACCTGAAAGATACCTGTAATTGCTTTAGATAAACCAGCTTCCTCAACCTCCAATACTTTTTGCATTTACTCTGGCACTTAGATCACCTTGTTCCCTAGTCAGGGAGCTCCCAGTACTTGCCCATCCCTTCTCCTGTTCCTCACTCTTTCTCTCCCTCTGTCATCCTACCTCCCCCTCTCTCTCTCTCTCCTACTCCCCTTCCCTCTCTGTCTCTATCTCTCTCTGTCTCTCCTCCACAATCTCTCTTTCCCTTCTCCCCTCTCCCTCACTCTCCCTCTCCCTTCCTCCCTTCCCCCTTTCTTGTTCTCTTTCATGCTCCTCCCCCTCTCCCTCTCTTTCTCATTCTCCCTCCCACTCTCTCTCTCTCTTTCTCCTTTTCCCTCTTTCATTCTTCTTCCCCCTCTCTTTCTCCCTCCCTCTTTCTCTCATTCTCACTTTCATCCATCCTTCTCTGGCCTAGTATATACATACATGCAAATAATTTTTATTGTGATGGCTTTACTAACTGCATTTATTATGATATCTGTATTTTTATGATATGTACAATCTCCTCATGTACTATTGTGATTGCCTACTTGTGGCTGTAAACTTTTGATGTCCAGGACCACCTTGAAAATGAGCTTGCTCAATGGTGTCTATGCCTAGTTAAATAAAGTTGATTGATTGATTGATTCCAAGTAAGTTGCAAAAACATTTCACAAACATTGCTCTTCAGCTGGTTAAGCACTGAAAAACAATACAATAAGACGTGCCATTGCATTGTCAACTGTAAAAAACAAAGCTAAACTAACTCATTAGTGGGGTATTTTAATGCAACTTGTACTGTAGACCTTGGTGGCCAGAGAGAGTATTCAGACAGCTGTGTCAGGGTAGTAGGGTCAACAGTTTACTAGGGAGCTTATCCACCCAGTAATGAACAAAAAGTAAAGCCCGTGGAACTTAGGGGGAATCCAATCAAATTTGCTATAAAGGTTAGTTAGTTAGTTAGTTTGTTTGTTTGTTCAGTGGGTGGATAGTTAGTTTTAGTTGTTCAGTTTATTGCAATTGTAGACAGTTGAAGTTCATACAGTAATGCTGGTGGAGCTCTTCAACGGGTTGCTTGAGACAGGGAGGGTACCTAGGGATTGACAAGAGGCACATGTGTTGCCAAACCATAAAGGGGGGGTTGAGGGAAGTACCAGGTAACTATAGACCCATCAGTTTGACCTCGGTGGTGGGAAAATTAATGGAGAGTATACTAAAGGAACGATTGGGGGTGTACTTGGAGGAGGTGGGAGGTCTGGATAGTCAGCAACATGGGTTTGTGCCAGGTAGATCATGTCAAACCAATCTTGTGGAGTTCTACGAATAGGTAACATCAGAACTGGACTGGGGAAAGCCTGTGGATGTATTATTCTTGGACTTCAGCAAGGCGTTTGATTCTGTCCCCCACAATGGTCTGGTGGAGAAACTGATGGGGTTAGGAGTAGGCCCTTTGATGGTCAGATGGATTGAAAACTGGCTAGCTGGATGCACCCAGAGAGTAGTGGCTGTGTTTCCCGAACCTTAGAGAGGTCGGTAGTGGGTACCGCAGGGCTTGGTCTTGGGTCCAATCCTGTTTAATGCATACATATCGGACATCAGGGTGGGTATAGGGTGTGAAATGAGTCTCTTCACTGATGACTCAAAGATGGGAGTAGTAGTTGATGGGGAAGAGGGGAGGTTGGCCATGCATGGGGACCTGGACACCCTGGAAAGCTGGGCTCACACATAGAAATTAAATTTCAATATCATCAAGTGCAAGGTGTTACATCTTGGGCAGGGACACCCTAAACACAGGTACACCCTGGAAGGGGAGGTGCTGGAGGCCTCAATAGGGAAAAGACCTAGGGGTCATGGTGGATGCATGTATGAATAACTCTGAGCAGTGCAGGAGAGTGGCTAGCAAGGCAAACAGGATGTTGGGATGCATCATAAGGGGGATCACCTCTAGGAGCAGGGAAGTGATTTTGCGGCTGTACAATGGACTGGTTAGACCACACCTTGAGTACTGTGTACAGTACTGGAGACCACACTTGAAGAGGGACATACAGCTCCAGGAGAGGGTACAGAGGAGGGCAACTAAGATGATATGAGGACTAGGGGATTTGACGTATGAGGACAGACTTGAGGAGCTCTGCTTGTTTTCATTGGAGGAGAGGAGAGACAGGGGAGACATGATTGAGGTCTTCAAGTACCTCAAGGGAATAAATAGGGTAAACATGGAGGGAATCTTCAGACTAAAGCAGGGAGGTATCACCAGAGGGCATGGTTTGAAGCTGGAAGGTGGAAGGGTGAGGGGGGAAAAGAGGAGGAGGTTTTTCACTGAGAGGGTGGTGGACCCTTGGAATGCATTGCCTGGCAAGCTGGTTCGGAGATCCACAGTGAAGGGCTTCAAGAGAGGGTGGAACAGACCCAGAAAGTGAATGTATCAGATGATGGCCTGGCCCAGGGTGGTGGATGATAGGGGTTTCTGGAACACAAGGGGGGAGTGCCTCAGCACCCAACTAGGGATCTGAGGTTCAAGCAGACACGATAGACCATAAGACCTAATCTTCTGGCAATTAGTATGTTAGTAACAATATAACACCATAAACATTTCACTTACAACAATCTACAGTCACGTGCATCATTGTACAATAACCTACACTCGGTCTGTAAAGATATTATTTCATAACAGTTAGTCATTGTTCCCTGTACTGTATGTAACAAAGTACATACATGCTAAATTACACGATGAATAACTTACACTAAAGACCTTAGTGGGTGATGTATTTAATAGTTAAAAACTTCAAAGTGGATAAATATCCAGTTACTCACTCTTAGATGAAATTATTATGAAATGTCTGAGGATTTACCATCCCAAATATTCTTTTCATCTAAAGCTTTTGATAGCCCATGGACCATAGTTTGTATTACATCTCTTTTTTTGTATCAATGTTAGTGTACCACCATTTCAAACTCTGCTGTTATATTTTGTTTATTTGTCCAAATAAAACTTAGTTTGCAAACACATTTTGTCACCATAGTAAAATAAATTCTACAATGTCGTTAACATTTCTTACATAATATGTGGCAATTCCATTTAATCCTTGAAATGTATATGTCCTAGTATGATTAATGATCTAATACCACTCTTCTGAATCTTTTCAATACCTTCTATTGTCCCTTTACTTAATGCAAATTACAATACTGGGTAGCAGTGTTTTAATAGTGGTCTAATCATTTTGTAAACTAGCAGCAAGTCTCCTTCAAACAACTCAGTCTTTTTAACTTGTTTATAAAATGCACTCTTTTGCCACATCACAGTTACATTTGTCACATGTTGCAACCACCCAAGAGCATTTGATGCATTACCTCCAGCAATTTTGCAAGCTGAATCATTGAATTTCAGGTATTTCAGTATAGAACATTTGTTTACAATTATCCCTCTGCCCATTAATTATCATTATGCATGACTCAAAAATGTTGCAGTTTGACTGGCTGTCAGGATTCCTTCTGAGACCCTTACATTAATCTCTGTTACACTGTCAAGGTCAGCCTGATCACCATGGCACTCTAATTTTTCTGTCAGTATTCTATCCTCTAGCACTGCTGAATGACTGGAATGATGCATTCTGATTCTGAACCAGTATTCTTTTTTAATTAAATAAGTTTAATTGGCAATTTAACACAGAATAACAGGCAATAGACAGGTAGTACAGCACATGAAACACAAATTAAACCTGCATTTAACAACTTCGTATAAGCACTTAGGAGTTCAAATCCACAACATGATAATATTTAATGAATATATAGCAAATACTGTTAAGTAAAGTAAATACTAGGCTAGGTGTTCTTTGCAGGGAATTTTTAATACTCTCAAAATAATCAAGGAATACAGTTGCACAGCAGCTCTTGTTACCTATCTTAAAGTATGGTAATATAATCTGTTAAAATGCTACTCAGACACAACTGGAAAAACTGGACAAGACTTATAGGATAGCTCGATTTGTCTTGAGGTATCACTATGGTAGACACCATTGTAGCATACTAGAACAGTTAGGGTGGCACCCTTTAGGAATTAGAAAAAAAGTGAACTGGGGCAATGGCATTTAAAGAATCTGTTGGGAAAAAATGTCTTCATCCAGATTTGCCCAGATAAACAATCATGGACATAATTTGAGAGAATTAAAACATGGGTGTTTAGTGGTCCTACTCATGAAAAATTCCTATAGTAAAATGCAAAGGTGATATTAAATACCAAAAACTTGAAAATAATTAGAAATGGGGGTTAGGAATGCCTAAACTCTTAAACTATATGGTGTCCTGTTTAGAATAATATAAAGAAAACCTGGTAATGACCTGAGTGACTTAAAAACAGGTATCTAGAGGATGAGCTTCTGCTTATTAATATGTCAAAGTTTAGTGCTTTTTGGGACTGTCAATAATTCTAAGACCCTTAAATTAGCATCCACTTAGAACTGTATAGATGTTCATGTTTGATACTTGTATTTGATATTTATGGTGGTCTGGGTCATGTGATATGTTTAGGAATTTAAAAAAAATGTTAACTTTGTATATATACATATTTATTTTTATTTTAGTCTTTGGTAACCAGGTAAGGCCCACTAGGCACAAGTGCCTGTTTTCAGGAATGACCTGGGAGCACTGGGTGGTTAAGTGACTTGCTCAGAGTCACACAGTATGCAAGTGGAGGTTGTGAGAATCAAACCCAGGTCTGATCTGCTGGATGTACCAAGCTTGTTCACAGCTCATTACTCTAACCTCTAGGCTATACTGCCATACTGTATGTATATGTAATAATATGCTGTTTGATACCACTTGAATAGCAGGACAACTTTGTATAACAGGTCTATTTCAGACCTAAAAATTAAATCCTGTTGAAAAATAAAGGTTCTATCTATCTATCTATCTATCTATCTATCTATCTATCTATCTATCTTTCTATCTGTCTATCTCTATCACCTTTAGCAAACAAAAGTCCCCCCATGGTCCAGAGAACACTACTAAAATATTAGAGGAATGTTACTGCTTACATACAATGTGGTGTAAAACAAGTAGTGCTTGGCTCCAATATGTTAGGCTAATGCAGTGAAAAATATAATTAACTTACTAGGAGCAAAGTATATAAAGCCTCTCATATTTCACTAAAAGCTTTTAAATAATGGTGTGTGCCCACAATCTGTTTCTCTACAGATAAAGCATATATCACTTCCTTGTGCCATTTTACTAAGATGGGGCTCTGGTTGTCCAGCTAATATCATACAAGCATTTGTCAATGCTGAATGTTGTCTCCACTGGCATTGGCACTGGTAGTGCCAGAGCTAGAGATGCATAATAGGAATGGCAGTGAAGTACTGAAGTGACACCAACCCACACCCACCCTGTAGAGAGTGACAGGCATTGGGTGTGCCTTTCGGTCATCAGTTATAATGCTCATGCCATTGTACCTCACCTACCGTGTAGATGCTGACAAGTGTTGTGGTGTGCTTTGAGGTCTTTGGGCATTATACTTACCCCATTCCATAAGGAAATACATTGACGTGGGTGCAGTATCGGAGAATGGGGTGAATTTTGTGGCCGAACAGCGCAAGGCACACTACGATGCCTGTCAGTGGCTGCAGAGTAGGGATGGGGGTGAAATGGCATGAGCATTACATCTGATGATCCCAAGTCACACCCCTGGCACCAGTCAGTCTGTACTGGGTGGGGTGCTACAATTGGAAACCCTAACACCATAGGCATGTGGTGGTATTTTCACTCCAAATTTTCAACATGGCTGTTTGTGAGCCCACCTCATGAAAAGCAGCACAATCAGTTTGTTAGCTGAAAGGTGGTTTTGCACAGCAGCTATACCATTTGGTGACACAGGGAAGGAAACACATTTTGAGCAGGATGTGGAGAATGGCAACTGTATTGTTCATGAGGAGGCATAAAAAATGGCAACGTTGAAAATGTGGAGTGAAAATATAAAAAATTGGTGAAGTCATGAGCATGCATAGAAAGTGCACAACACACATCGGTAACCCAATTACTTTTGGGAGTTTGTCACCCACATTTTTAACATAGGCATTTTGGGACCTCTCCTCATGAACAGTGGTGCTGTGATTTTGTTAATCTGTCCCAAAAGTTGATTTCCCGCAGTGACCACACCACTGTGTGCCACAGGTGTGGAAACACATTTTGGGCAGTAGGATGTGAAAAATGACAGCTGTACAGTTCATAAGGAAGTGTGAAAAAATGCCGGTGTTGAAAATTTGGCATGGAAATATTGCAAATTTGTGAAGTTACAAGGGTGCATGGAATCTGCGCAACACACACTTGCAACATACTCATTTTATGGACTTTCAGCACCAAATCTTCAACATAGGCATTTTAGGACCTCTGCTCATGTACAGTGTCACCGTCATTTCCTCAAACTGTCCTGAAAAGTGATTTCGCACAGTGTCCACACTATTCTGCACTGGATGTGCGAAAATACATTTTGGCCAGGCTATGTAAAATGACAGCTCTACTGTTCCTAAGGAGGTGTGAAAAAATGGCAAGTTTGGAAATCTGGAGTGAAAATATTACAAATTTATGAACTTACGAGCGTACATGCAACCTGCGAATACACACTGTGAATTCAGTCATTTATGGAGTATTTGTCAAAATTTTCAACATAGGCATTTAGGACCTCTGCTCATGAACAGTGACACTATCATTTTCATAATCTGTCCCAAACATTGATTTCCCACAGCGACCATGCTATTCTGTGCAGGATGTGCAAAAACACATTTGGGCCAAGATGTGAAAAATGACAGCTATACTATTCACAAAGAGGTATGGAAAAATGCCAATGTTGAAAATCTGGCATGAAAATATTGCAAATTCACGAAGTTATGAGCGTGCGTAGCAACTGCTCAATGCACACGCATAAAGCAGCAATTTTTTGGACTTTTTCCACCAAATTTACAACATAGGCTTTTTGAGCGCCCACCTCATGAACACTGGTGCTGACATTTCATTAATTGGTCCCGAAAGGTGATTCCGAGCAGTGACCGCAAAATTACCTTTCGGGGCTGAATAATGTCATGACAGTGGTAGAATTCATGAGGAGCAGTCTTAAAAACCCCATGTTGAAAATTTGGTGCAAAAACTCCAAAAAATGCTTGAGAGATGCATCAAAGTTGAAAAAAACCTTTTTATACCATTATACAGCATACCGGCATTTTGTCAGTTCGTGGTCAGCTTTGAAGAGTGCAGACGTGTTCCCAGTCCACCGAAGATCATCATGCCAGACTCCGGAGGTAAGTATAGGGTGAGGCGGTGTGGGGAGGCAGGGTGCGTAGAGGGTGGGCGCAGGTTGCAGGAGGGGGGCAGGGAGACAGCAATGGACCATTTTAGTTTTTCTCAGCGTTAAAAAAAACACATCGTGGGACCTTTTTTTTTGCAGGTCATTTAGCACACTGGGGTGGGCTCCCAGTGTGCCACCTAAATCTTTTTTGTTGGCGGTGGATTCTGTAGCTGACAGGGATTGGGCACCCCCATCGGCACATACTGGGGGGGACACACTAGCCAAGGGGCATCGGATACCCCCTTGGCAAGCAATTAAAGGGTGGGGGACACATTATGCTGATGGGGAGTGGGCTCCCCCATCGGCAAAATAAAAAGGGACAGGGGGATAAACGCTGATGGGGATTGGGCCCCCATCATCAAAGGAAAACTGTTTGGGGGGGTGCATGATGCCGAGGGGGATTGGCCACCCTCTCTGCATACATTGTACATGTGAAGGGGCACATTATGCTGATGGGGAGTGGGCTCCCCTGTTGGCATTGTGACATGCAGCGGCGGCAGTCACTGTCGCCATGTTGCCTGCACTTCAGGAGGCGTGTTGTGGTCACGCTGCATGAGTGCTTCACTCTTATTGCGGCGGACATTTTCTTTATTCTGGTGGCCACATTTGGTATGCCCTGCTGCTGGCTGATTGGGGAATGAGGGACACACCTTCTGATGCATGCCCTGCATTCGCCCAACACTGGCCATGCCTCCAAATGTGCTACCACCACAAGATGTTGTCTGACACGCAAGCGCGCGAGTCAACATAAAAATGACCAATTTCACAACAGCAGTGATCATAGCAATGTACCCATTCCTGATTCCCCCCAGACAGGTTGGCTTTCTACCCAAAAAAACAGATTTCAGGTGTGAATATGACTTCCAGATGCAGAAGGGGTCTAAACCATGTTTGATATCTTCCTAGAGGGTCTCTGCTTTCTCACAAGACCATAAAACATGTAATGACAACCCCTCAGTGTTGCCACAACACATTAGTTGGAATTTAGTGTCCCCATTTTATATAATTTTACAGGAGTCAAACAAAGATTAAGTAAAATCTCAAATGGCAAAAGGTATATATTTATCATGATTGAGATAGGTATATATACTGTATATATCAGACCAAACGTTTTGCCATTCTGCAGGTGTTTATCAAATTTGGAGTTCCTTTCCCCAGTATGGACAAGACCTGTCTAAGCTCGTAGGGTCTTTGATTTGTAGTTCTTTGCATAAGTGTGATGTGATGTGCCATGTGATTGCAGGGCTAACTGCATGAAATGACTTATAATATCCTGTTCCCCAATTTCACAGACCTATGGGCCAATATTATTTATTTATTTATTTATTGAATTTTGATGACCGGGTAGGCCCATTGGGCCCCGGAGGTCCCTTTTTCAGGGGCGACCCGGGGGTAAAAATTACATTCAGGTAAGCAGATCAGTACACACGGGTAAATACCATATTGTTTGACAATACAAGACTTCATAGGGTTACAAGCAGGTAGATGGTGGAGGAACATACAGGCAGTAGGATATTAGGAGTTAGACATAAAGAAAACATTTTTCATACAAATATCATGTAGAAATAGGGAGTGCTCAAGATATAGACAAGAAGTTGCTAAAGAAACAAGGTACCTTCCTTAGGGCTTAGCGGAAGGGGGATATGTTGTTACATTAATGCTCACCTTCCTTTAAGAGAGGTACTTTGACATATGGTCAGGTCCTGTGGCATAGGCATATGCTCCTGTCGAGCAGGTGTGCTTTGAGCTTAGTCCAGAAGTAGAGGCCAGACCCTGCCTCCCGTACCTCCAGGGGGAGGTTGTTCCAGTTAGAAGGGACTGTGAACGCAAAGGACCTGGACCCTGCTTTAGTCCTCATTTTGGGGACCACGAGGAGAGTTTGGCCTGAGGTACATAGACTCCATGGATTGGTTTTAACCCTGACTAGCCCTTTGAGGCTAAGGGGAGGTGTGGGACCAAGTAACTTAAATGTAAGGCAGAGAGTCAGGTAGATGAGGCGAGTTTCCAATGACGGCCACCTGAGCCTTGATTGGGCCTCACAGCGGTGGGTCCTAGGGTGTGATAGAGTAGCAAAGCAGACAACCTTGTTATACAAGGTCTGCAGCCTGCCTAGTTCCATCAAGGCCACACCTTGGAGAACAGGGGCTGCGTAGGTGAGCTTAGGGAGAAGTATGCTAGTTGCAATGACTACCCTAGCTTCAGGGATGATCTGGTCCTTTATTCTGTAGAGGATACAGAGTTTCCCATGGATGGCTTTGGTGATTTGGTCTACATGATTTTTTAGAGTGAAGCCTTGGTCCAGGGTTAGTCCAAGGTATTTAGTGGAGGTAACCACCTCAAGTTTTTCTCCCCCCCCCCCCGGACTGCAGATGTAGGAGCTGTGACCGCTCAGTTCCCAGGGATCTGAGCCCAAACAGCATCACCTTAGTTTTGCTGGTGTTTAATACCATTTTGTTCAGAGTAAGCCAATCCTCCATCTGAAGGATGTCCTCTTGGAGGGCTTTCTCCAATTCTTTTAAGTTGGGAGAGGCTCGGTAAATGACAGCATCATCCACGTATTGGATGACGCTACTGCTCCCACAGTGTGAGTGCAGATCATTTATGAACAGAGTGAAGAGAAGGGGGCCAAGTATAGACCCTTGTGGTACCCTTCTTTAAGCAGTGCAATCTTAGAGACATTATCCTTCCACTTGACCCTCTGGGTACGTCCAGTGAGGTGACTCTCAAACTAACCCAGTGCATGGGTGTCCAGGCCAAGAGAGCACATTTTTTGTAAAAGGAGGTTGTGGTTTACCAAGTCGAACACTTTTGAGAGGTCAATGAAGACCACGCCTGTACTGACCCCTGAGTCATTATTGCTCAGGATTTCTGCCGAGAATTTGGTTAGTGCAGTATCTGTCCCATGCTTGGCTCTGAAGCCGTGCTGAGACGGAGAGATTACCTGGTGGATTTCCAGGTATTCTCGGAGTTGGGAGTAGACTAGCTTCTCTTGTATTTTCGCAACAGCACACAACAAGTAGATAGGCCTGTAGTTCCCTATAGGCTCGGTAGACCCTCCCTTGTGAATGGGAATCACTAGGGCCTGCTTCCAAGGCTCAGGGACCGACCCCTCCATAATGGACTGGTTTATCAGCCAAGTTAGTGGCTTCACTAGTGCTGGGGCACCCTCCTTGAGGATTCTTGTCTGGATCCCATCAGGACCCCCAGATCCTCTCGAATGCAGGGATTTAAGGATGAGCAGAACCTCCTTTACCCTAACCAGCCTCAAATGAAACAATGGGTGGTCTAGTTCTCGGGGCTGGTGTGTGTTAGGCTCATTCCTGTTATCAGTGGGTCCCACCTTGTACACATCCAGGTTCATGAAGTAACCATTTAGGGCCTCTGCGATGAGTGACCCCTCATCAAGTACCTGCCCATTAGCCATGATAGGGCTGGTTGTAGTTTTATTGTTCCCTTTGAGGAGTTTGTTAATGTGTGACCAGAAGAACCTAGGGTTCCCTAGGTTAGTTTTTTGAAGATTGGTGATATATTCTTTTTTAGCTTTCTTTATGGCCTGTTTGCATTGGTTTCTGAGGGCCCTGTAGCTGGCTAAGTCCACAGGAAGCATTGTTTTCCTGAACTTTTTCCAGGCTTTGTCACGGGTGGACATCAGGGCTTTTAGAGGGGCAAGATCCACTTATAGCAGCTACCCTTTACCCTGTGGGTTTCATTGGGGCTACGAGGTCAGTGATTCTAGTGAGGGTTGTTTGGAAAAATTTTACAGCCTCCTCCAGGTTAGGTAGGTGTCTTATGGGGTTCCAGTCAATGCCATTTAAGTAGCCTATGAACCGGTCAGGGTGGAAGTCCGAGTAATCCCTAGTAGTGATCGTTCTAGGCGGAACTTTGATCGCATTATTCTTCCATATGGCAAATATTGGCAAGCGGTCGCTCAAGGCATCGGCCAGGATCCCAGCCAACTTTACATTACTTGGGGATGAGGTCAGGACCCGTCAATAATAGAGTGCCTTCCCGATTTATGGTTCATTCTGGTCAGTAGGGAGATAATTTGAGTGAGGTGGGAGTCATGTAAAACTCTGTTAATGGCAGACTTCACCTCTTGTGCCCAGTTTAAATTGAAGTCACCCAATAAGATAAGCTCAGATGCAGTGTCAACTGCAGGGTTCTTCAGGAGCATGTCCAGAGAGCCGAGCGATTGGTAGGGGGGCTGTATATGCAGCCAATTGTGAGGTGTTTAGCCCCTCCTATTGTGAGCCTATGAAGATTGCTTCTGAGTCCTGGGTCATGTCCTGGGCAGCCTAACAAGGGAGGAAGTAATAGTGTCTTAACATATATAAGCACCCCACCCCCTCTTTTCGAGGGTCTGTCCTTTCTGAAAAAGGCGTATCCGGCGATTGCTACCTTGTGATCCTGAATGTGGGGTTTTAGCCAAGTCTCAGAGACTGCTAGTATATCTGGTTTGTATACTGCCAGCCATGCTTGTACTTATGGGATCTTCAGTCTCAGGCTGCAAATGTTCATGTGCACCAACATCAGACCCTTTGCTCCATCCCATGCCTTATCAAGAGGGGAGGAGATTGAAACATTAGGCGTCCCTGGGCCTGGGTTAGGTTGGATGTCCCCCGCCAGTAGTAGAAGGGCAGCTAGTAAGCTCAGGAGAGTGAGGGTTGGAGGTGGTATAGCCAGTAAAGCCTGACAGAGGGTTGGGCTCCTAGTGTAGAGTAGGGCTCTGTAGAGGATCCTTTTCCTAGAGACTTCATGTGCCGCTAGGAGAAGGATGTTACACCTTGGAGAAGGACATTTAAAATGTCTGGCCATGTCCTCTCCCAACCCCCCATGGGTATCGGGGGGGGCAGTAGGCATTACTGACGAGCGTGTCAGTCCCTAGTTGAGCCAGAATGTAAATTATTGCCAAGATAATACCCTTGTTCCAGTTTCCAGGGTGCATAATGGAACATTTCTAGGCTCCTCACCTTGATCGCAGGTGCCTGGCCTAATAGCCAAGGATCCGATACAGGCAGTCAATCCTTATGTATGCTCTCACATGCAGCACTTCTACAGCTAGTACCAGAAGCAAGTCTGGGTCCCAGCCTGGTGCAACTTAGATGAGCGCAGCTCACTACCCTTAGGAACAGGTTCCCAGATTGAGCTACTGTATTGGGCACAATTTCTTTAGTGGAGAAACCTCAGGCTCAGTCTAGCAAGCAAGGGTACAGTATGCAATTCCCACAGCAGCACAAATGAACAAGTTTCCCTGTCTAACTCTGAATAACAGTTCCTACAGAGACAAAGAGAAGTAGTAGGTTCCCTGTCTATCACTGGCTAAGGAGGCTAGTTATCTGCTGGGATGCTGGAGATCCTAAAACCAGGGCTTAGCTAGCAGCAGGAGAATATAGGATTAGAACTATCAACACAATTCCACCTGTTTTATGTACTATGCAATAACATGGACTATCTGTTAAACTACACAATCACAGAACCTTATTGTTTTGTGCATTAATTTCTTAAGGCTAACAGTAAATAAAGTCCTTTGGCTATGTATCGGTAGGAGATAGAAAGCACAAGATTAATTATGATGCAGCAGTAATTTTAGTGTACAAAGTCAGGGCAATATTGCCCAGCAGGAGAATGCTGCTTCGTGGTTAGGCTTTTCATTTAGTTAGAAAGGTTCTGTCCCAGGGGGAAAAGGGATGCCCTGTGATGTGCCTGGCAGCTGCAGGAGGAGAGATAGGCAGGCAACTCCTTGGCAGTTTGCCGTTACTGTAGATCACAGCTTGGGGAGTACTGGGCTGCTGACTTCATTGGGGAGCTCCTCCTTGGGAACTAAGCACGGGATATGATTGGAGAAAAATCATAGCCTGGGCAGGGCTTCATCCAACTCCGGCCTATTTAGGACGCCACTGCCACAGGGCGGTTGGGTGGGAAAATCAAAGAAGCGAGTGAGGACCTTTAAATTCCCTCTGCTTGCTGGCTTGGTTAATGGAGAGCAGAAAACAGCAGGCAGAAGGCCCGGCTTATGGAGCTGCCAGCGCCTCGACCCCAGGAAATCATGGCTTGTGGTAGTCTCGAGGGGGGGGCCCAGTTAAGCAAGTCACCCACCCGCCCCAATCCGTTGCGGTGAATCTCCTTGTTCCGAAGTAGGGCAGCCTTTTAAGAGCCCTGATGAGTCGCCTCCGACCCTCACAGCCAATCCCTTGTGTCCTCCTCTGTGCGAGCATCAAAAATAGACAAAGAAGTGAGTGAGGACCTTTAAATTCCCTCTGCTTGCTGGCTTGGTTAACAGAGAGCAGAAAACAGCAGGTAGAAGGTCCAGGGGAGGTCCACCCGGCCTGTGGAGCTGCCGGTGCTTCGACCCTGGGAAATCGTGGCTTGTGGTAGTCTCAGTGGGGGGGGACCCAGTTAAGCAAGTTGCCCACCTGCCCCAATCCGTTGCGGTGAATCTCCTTGTTCCGAAGTAGGGCAGCCTTTTAAGAGCCCTGCTGAGTCGCCACTGACCCTCGCAGCCAATCCCTTGTGTCCTCCTCTGTGTGAGCACCAAAAACAGACAAAGAAGTGAGTGAGGACCTTTAAATTCCCTCTGCTTGCTGGCTTGGTTAATGGAGAGCAGAAAACAGCAGGCAGAAGGTCCAGGGGAGGTCTGCCCAGCTTATGGAGCTGCCGGCGCCTCGACCCCGGAAAATCATGGTTTGTGGTAGTCTCAAGGGGGGGGACCCGGTTAAGCAAGTCGCCCACCCACCCCAATCCTTTGTGGTGAATCTCCTTGTTCCGAAGTAGGGCAGTCTTTTAAGAGCCCTGCTGAGTTGCTGCCGACCCTTGCAGCCAATCCTTTGTGTCCTCCTCTGTGCGAGTGCCAAAAACAGACAAAGAAGAGAGTGAGGACCTTTAAATTCCCTCTGCTTGCTGGCTTGGTTAATGGAGAGCAGAAAAGAGCAGGCAGAAGGTCCAGGGAGGTCCGCCCAGCTTGTGGAGCTGCCGGCACCTTGACCCCAGGAAATCGTGGTTTGTGGTAGTCTCAAGGGACCCGTTAAGTCAGCCCACCTCGGCCTAATCTGGTTATGTCATAGGTTCTTATGACATGTATAGACTTTTAGAAGGAAAAGTATTTATTCAAGGGTATATCATACCTCTAAGAAATGCTTGAAAAGAAAGGGCACTACTGAAAGAGTTGATTGACAGTTAAACAAGGGATTTCTGACAGAAACTTCCTGGAACAGGACACTGATCAATAAGAAAATTGGGTTCCTACAAACTGGATGAAAGAGAAACCAGAAGTCCATGTGTATAAAGATGCTGAATTGTTTATTTGCCCATACAGACCAGTAAATCAGAATTTACTGTAGAGCCTTGGAGATTTTAGAAGGGTTAATACAAAGTAGACTCAACAAAGACAACCCTCGGCTGCATCTGCCATGGTCTATAATCAGCCATTGTGGCACATAGTCTCCTCAGTCCAGTGGCTGTGGAAAAGAAGCCCACCAAAAGTATTTGGTGCCCTGTGAGGCAAAATAATATAAGCAAAAATTGTGAAGGCAAAGGCCACCTACTTCCTTCAGGTCAGTCGGTTTGAGATATGATCATCATGCCATTTTCCCATGCCATAAAAACTGTGCCAGAACACTATGTAAACATCGGAACCATTTATGAGAGAAGTATATGTTCAGCATGTTAAGGGGATAAAGGAGACAGAGTAGCACATTCATTTTCACAATGTTTACCTTGCCCCAAATAGACAATGGGAGAGTCATCTGTCTCCTTAAATCTTGTTGAATTCTGCCTATAAGGGGGTCTAGATTAGTTTTTTTAAGACCCCATAGATGTGTAGAAATTTTGACACCCAATAGGTTAATGAACTAGATTCACACTGAAGAACTATCACTGTGATATTGCACTTAATAATAAAAGAATTTAGTGGCAGAACTTTGGTTTTCCCACATTGATTTTATATGTAGCTACTGCACTGAACTGTATCTCTTTAAGAGCAGCGAGGATGGAAAAACTAGGTTCCTCAACATGTAATAAAATATCTGCATATAGAGAAAATGTATAAGAATAATTCTCTATTATGAACCCTTTAATTCCTTTGATTTTGGCCTAATCATCTAGCAAGGGGTTCTAAATACAAACTAAAACATAGGGGTGAGAGGGGGCAGCCTTGTCTGTTGCCCTATTCCAAGTAAAAAACATTTAAGACTCCATTACAGTATATTTGGGAACTGGGATTCCGGTAGAAAACCTGAATCCATGCGGTGAATTTTGGAGGAATTTCTTACCTTGCCAAAGTGGTGAACAGAAAATGCCATGAAACCTGGTTGAAAGGTTTTTCTGTGTCCAGAGAGACCAGGGCCACAGGGACCCTGCTCTCTCCAGACACAGTCCCCAGATTATTGAGCTTCCTAAGATGATCACTAGAAACATGCCCTTGCATAAAACTGACTTGTTCTGCACCTACCAAATCCCCCCACATGTTCTCCAATCTTGAAGTCAAGACTTTCACCTGAATTTTCAAGTCTGTGTTTATGACGGAGACCAGTCTTTAACTACCCACACAGCTAACATCTGTCCTGGGTTTAAGAATGAGAACTATCAGGGCCAGTGAAAGGGAGGGATATATTATGAAAGCCAGACATTTCAAATCCCGACAACCATGAGCCTGAGACTGACATCCCAATGTGGCTCTAACCCGACCAATTAACGTCCCGACCACGTAAAGCCCCACACTGTACTTCTGCCTGGTTTGTGCTCTGGTGGGAGGCTATGCTCCCACACCTCCTGAAATTATTATAACCAACTCTGAGTCCTGGCAAATTCCACTGTCAGGCTTTCTGTGGTCAGGATAGTAATCTGTTGGGTAACAGCCCTGTTGGGATGTCGTCTCGGGCTCATGGGTGTTTGGATTTTAAATGTCAGTATTTCATAGTGATACCAGAGGGAGTGGTCTTGGATCCTTTCAGAGTGTATATATAGTTAAATACCTGGGTTTGGAACAGGACTAGCTCAGAGCTATACTGTCTATAGAAGTTAATAGGAAACCCATCTGGGCCCAGAGCTTCATCTACTGCTAAACTCTGAATGGTCTGATAAACCTATGTTTCTCTAAAAGGTTCTATCAGTAAGACTTGCTGGTATGCTGCTAAACCTGGCAATGGAATTAATAAGATATTCCTCAATACGGTGGGTAAGATGCTAATTGGTTATCTCACTCTTGTAGAATTCCTGATATTATGATAGGAAGGCCTGGGCAATTTCTCTGGGATGAGTAATCAGATCAGGAGATTTTCCATCCCAGATACACATTATCATCTGGTCGACATCCTGTTGCCGAAGTCTCAGGGCTAATAATTTGTTAGCTTTCTCTTCTTCAGTGGTGTATTTGACCCTAGCTCTAAACATTGCCATTTCTGCCTTCTCCCTAATCATGTCCAAATACTGCATTCTGAGAGAATTTAACAATCACCAGGTGGACTCATCTGTATGAAGGGAAAGTAAGATCTTTATTTCTTTAATGCATATTAACAAATCATCAGATTTTCTCTCATGCTCCCTCTTACGTCTCAGGCATAACCTAATACATTTGCCATAGATAATATTCTTCACTGCCCCATACTACATCTAGTCTGTCCACTGTGCCTACATTGTTTTCCAGAGAGTGCCTAATATGTTCACCAAATTTCTCCTTGATCACCTTTTCTCTGAACTGAGAGCTGAAACACCAAACTTTATCTAACAAACCCCAAGGCTCTAACATAAGACTTAGCCTAATCAGGGAATGATAAAAATAATTTGAGATTCGGGTTCACAACAAGTTCCTGGTCGATCAAAAAATAGTCTATGCAAGAAAAATGTTATGTGATTTAGAATAAGAATAAAACTTTGTTCTGTCGGGTGAAGTAAACAACAAGGGGCTACCAGACTCACTGCATCCATCAAATCTGTAAGATCCCTTTGCCCAGGTGTCACAACTTTCATCTTGCATCCTGAATGGTCAATATCTGCCTGGTAAACATGATTCTAGTTCCCCCCTCCACAGTACTATGGGTCCATTAATATAAGTAGATAAACCCAGGGTCAATCTCATAAAAAAGCTGGGAGAATCCATGCTGGGCCCATAAATGGATGCTAACAGGATTTCATGTTGCCCCATCCAACCATATACAAAAATGTATCTTCCATCAATGTCTTCATGAATTTTAATGGAATGAAAGGGTACTGATTCAGCCAATAAAATGGCTACAACCGTAGCCAGGTATTGTGACTGTTAGAGAAGAAACCCATCATCTTCCTCTGGGAATTAGATACCTTGATGTGTGGGATAGGTGTGTGTCCCTGGTCCCTGGTACTGGCCTAATCCAGCATCCACAAAGCAACAACTCTAAAAGGTGACAAGCTGCCAGAGCCTGCAACTGCCCTGAAGGTGACAAACTGCCAGATCCTGCCACAGCCAAGATTGCTGCCACCCTGTTTATACTGTCCGAGGCCCCCAGCTCAGCTCATGGCACCTGCCATCTTTGTTAAACCCTGTGAGACTGTCTATGGAATTGTGAGTAAATACAGGGCCTGCCCTGTCCAGGGGATTTGTTTAAAGTTTGCCAGCCAATTCCTATTTTATTTGAAAGCGCACCAATGCCAGCCAACTCATGGAACATTTCAGGCCTGCAACTCTACCTGGGTACCCAGATTAACTTGCAGGGGTACTGGTACCAGTGGGGAGGTGGGCTTATTGATGGTGTTGCTGTTGGGGGTGGGTACCATGGTTGTTATTGTTTATGGTTTTATCATTTCATCAAATACTCAAGTTGCCATTTATCTTTGCATTCCCATTTCCATTTTCCCCAGAAAATAAATTTGTTATTGTTAATTTTCAGTACTGTCTGTGAGCATATTATTAACTATAGTCATTAGATACATGCAATGTAGAGTATTACAACTGCTTATGATATTCCCTGTGTGAGACAACTGGAAGGAGAGGTGGGGAGATGCAGCATACCAGGGGGTTTTACCCTACAAACATCCAGCCCACTATAATTTACTCTGGGTTGGAGGCACCACGCTATTTAATTTTATCTTGGAAAAGAATCTCACCCCCATTACCACAAGAATGGAGCCCAGACCCCTCAATTTAATTGGACCCCATAAGGTAATGGTAGTAGTCCTTTGTTACACAGCACCGGGTTACATTTTTGGAGGCATCACTGGGATCTCCTGTTTACCAGTCATGCCCCACATGGAGGTCATCACCCAGAGCCTCTGGGATCATGTGCCTTATAAATAAAATTGCCTTGCAATGCTAGTGAGGTCAGTATTATGCCCCCCAAACCCTGAATTGTTGCTGACACTATGGCCTATAATAGACTAATTGAGTGGTGTAAAGGTGAGGATCTGAACCCTCAAAAAGCCCTTCTGTTCCTGGGAGTCCCCCTTGGGACAGAGATCAACTAGAAGAGGCTCTATCAATTGTCAAGTGCCTGGGCTGTGTTGCCATCTGAGGGTGGTGTATGGACTCTGCCACAAGACATTAATTGTGTTAATTGAGTGCTGGAATGTAGTTGATGCCACTTGGGTGCCTGTTGTACTAATCCCAGAAGGTTCTAATGTGGCATAGACCTTAGTGATGCATGCTTGTGTGATTCCAAAAAGGGAGGCCCCACCAAAGTCTAAAGGTTTCACAGAGAGAATCAGCAAACAGTTGCAAGCCAAAGGAAAGTCTATTGAGGAAGCTCGGAATGTACTCAATGTCCCAGGGGGCTTTCCCCGACAGGGTGAGAGGCCAGACTTAGTTATGGGCCACCTCCCTCAGACTCTTATTGTAAACTGAAAATGTTTTCTGGAGTAAAGCCCACCCTGGTAGGTGAAGATGATTTGGAGACATGGATAGACTATGCTGCCCCTTTAGTGCAAGACTGGCAATACTTTGAGGCTAAAAAAAAGAAAATGGCTGGCAGAAAGAATTTGATGCCCAGCACTAGAGGTTATCCGATCTCTTAGAGCCATTGACCCTGATGCACCCACCCAAGAGTATTTGATGGCCCTGGAGAGTGTTTTTGGAAGCACTGAGTCTTGTGAGACTCTCTTGTGCAAATTCAAAACTACTAGGCAGTGGGAGAAATAATCATTGTCTGCCTTCTTGGCTCATGTTAGAGGGCCTTGTAGAAAGTACAAAAAGAAAAAGTAGATTCTGCAGAAGTGGTATTCAGCTTGGTCTGTGCCTTCACCCAGAAAATCCAATAAAGTTAGTTTTGGAATTCAAATCAGCGTGTGGCGAAGTTTACTTTCATACAATTCTGTGAGTGCAGAACTTGCTCTTTCTTTTTCTGCCAGATACACAGGTGGGCTACCTGTTGGTTTTCTGCACCGATCCTGACCGCTGTTCACAGTCTAACCCCTTTCTTGAATTACCTCCTTGCAGAAAGTATTTTGCAAAGGAAGTGTGGCCTCCCAAGACTTAAACTGAGTGCAGCTAGAGCATGTGCTCAATGCTGCCTGCCACTCCACTCTGCTGATCCTCTAATTGCATCTGGCTGAGAAGAGAGACAAGCCACCATGTCATTGGGCATGTATGAGAGAGGTTATGGAGGCCAAAGAGGTTTATCCTGCTTCTGCAGCTGTTACACAAGTTACTGGAAGTACACCTCCAGCAGAGATTCAAGAATGGAGAGAGTTACTCAAGGAGTATAAGGAGGTATTTGATAAAGCCACTGCAGCTCTTAATAAGGACCAAGATGCCCACCAGAACCAGTTTGTTTTTCCTGCCATCCGAACCTCTCTGTCAAAGGCATGGGAGTGCAAGCACAGGCATCCCTGGGGAGTTCAGACCTTGAAAATTGAATCAATGAATTGTGTAGCATTGTGGCTGAACTGATGAAATGCTATATGCAGCCCCAGGATAGGCAGGGAGGAAGAGAGAGAGAGCCCAAGCAAGTGCAAGAAGTTGTCAAATCCCCCACCAAGGCCAACGATGCTCATGTTACAAAGCCAAATAATCAAGGCTGGAGTCCCCCTGCTGATTTGTCATCCCATCCCAAGGCAAACCAAGAGGGCATTTTCTGTTTCAACTGTGGGAAAGATGGATATATGAAGAAAGAGTGTTGGTGCTAAACTACTTGAAGTAAAGCTCCAGAAACAGTGAAACTTCAATGGGGACCAGTAAAGGAGCAGACTGGCACCCTGGCTAAGGCCAGCTCCACCCCAGTGGTGACAAAGTCTTCAGTCATTGTACCTGACACTGCACAACCTGACCTTGACAAACTTGTTGGACTGTCTACTGAAACTACAGTCCCCACTGAAGGCATACCTTTTTGAATTGCTCTGGACAGTGGTTCCCAAGTAACAATTACTTTTGAGAACTGGTACAACCAGCACCACTCTTATCACAAGCTACTACCCTTAGAAGGACTGAATGTATAGCAACTGAGTGACAAGTTCTACCCATATTTGGGCTATCTCAAAATGTGGCTTGCCTTTCCATCCACAATAACTGGAGTTGGAGATCCCATGGAGACCCTGGTGTTAGTGTGTTCAGAATCTGGGATGTATGGCAGAGTGCCTGTACATATTGGTACTAATGCACATATATTTGGTTGCCTGGCTCAGCTTTGTCAGGAAAGAGAAGCCAAACAAAAAGGAAATGTGTTACGTGTACATGCCTTGGTGCAAAAGGCTACCAGCAACAAACACAGACTCCAGCTGAAGCTCAAGATGACCCGGTGGGTATAGGACACCAAAGAGCTTCTGCTACCCCCTAACACTGAAGGCAATATCATTGGTGTGGTATGCCTGAAGAAAGAAGTAAAAAAACAGATTCTGATACCTGATGCTCCTGAAGAACATGGATTACACACAGGACTATTAATAAAGCCCAGTGTGTTGCCTGTAAGAGCCCATGCTTACGCCAAATGAGTTACCATGCAAGTAAAATATGTGACAGATAGACATTGTCGTCATGAAAGGATATACTTTGGCTCATTTGTACTGTGCAGATATGGCAGTGTAACCTACTTGAACCAGAGATGGCCCCAAGCCTGGCATTGACCTGGAACATTTTTATTTTGGTGACTCTCCTATTCCTGAGCAGTGGAAGGCCCAGGTCAGGCAAAAGCTAGTGGAGAGGACAACAGTGTTTTCACTTCACAAATGGGATGTGGGATTTGTAGCTAGAGAAGAGCACCACATCAGACTTGAATGATAAATGCCCTTTCTGGGAAAGGTCCCACCAACTGATGCCTGCAGACATTGATAACCTCAGAAGGCATCTACAGGAACTGCTGGCAGTAGGAATCATTCAAGAATTGAGAAGCCCATATGCGTCACCGATTGTGGTGTTTCGAAAGAAAAATGGAGCAGTACATGTGTGCGTGGATTACAGAACTCTTAACAAACAGACAGTTCCAGACCACACTATGCCCAGAATCCAGGATGTATTGGATTGCTTTAATGGAAACAAGTGGTTTTCTGTGCTTGACACTCACCACTTTCCAGAGTCTAATGGAAAGAGCTGTTGGAGACATGAATCTTCTAGAGTTCTTAGTATACCTTGATGACATCACCGTGTTTGGAAAGACCCTGGAGGAACAAGAGGACAGATTACTGAATGTTTTGGATCGATTGGAGGAGTTTGAACTCAAGCTTTCTATAGACATGTGTCAATTTTTCCAGAATTCAGTTAAATATGTGGGACATATAGTATCAGCCCAAGGCATACAGACTGACTCCAGTGAAGCTGAGGCATTAACCACCTGGCCAAACCAAAACCCTTGAAGAACCTACAATGGTTTCTGTGTTTTGTGGTTATTACAGAAGATTTGTCAAAGAATGCACACAAGTGGTGAGACGACTGCTGGACTTAATGCAAGGCAACCCACCCACCAATAAAGGTAAGAGAACAAAGACACCTGACATTACCACTAAATTCAAACAGTACTTCAAACCATCTGAACCTTTTGGCCAGAGATAGACCAATGACTGTGACAAAACATTTGATGAGATAATTTATCAACTGACTGCCCAGTTCTGGCATATGCAGATCCTCAGAAACCCAATGTGCTACAAACAGATGCCAGCTTCAGTGGGCTTGGGGCGGTCCTATATCAGAGCTACCAAGAAGAACTTCCCCAGCTGCTTTGCAAGCTGAAGTCTAAATAATGCTAAAAAGAGATGTCCTGTGCACAAGTTAGAATTTTTTGCTTTAAAGTGGGCTGTTGTGTACCAGTTTCATGAGTATCTTTATGGGGCACTTATCACTGTTAGAACTGACAACAACTCCTTGACGTACTGTATGTGCAAACCACTGCAAAGCTTGATGCAGCCAGACATAGGTGGCTGTCAGCCTTGTTCACCAATGACTACTGTTTTGAATACAGGCCTGGACTAAATCATGTTGAAGCAGATGCTCTGTCCCATCACCCAATGTCATCTTCTGCCAACAAACAAGCATGGGTGTGAATCCCAGAACCAACTGTGAAAGCATTGTGCAAATAATTTGACACAGATGAGCAGCCTGCTAATGAAACTGCTGTTCATCTGGTGGACAGCCTTTGTGCTCCTGGTGATTGTGTGCTGACTGCCTACTGTAATTTGGCTGCTCTGGACTGAAAATCATTGCCCCAGTTGACCAGTCCAAAGAGAGAAAAAAGGTTATATCACAGTACAAGTGGCATTGTCAACACCATGCAGAAAAGGGGTGTTGGTACCCAAGTAACTATCAGTGATCCGAATGCAAATTTGTTGCTAAGAGAGTGGCCAAAACTTAGTGCAGAAGTAGACTTAGTTTGTCTCAGGTAGATGTACCTTTCTGTTGCTGCTAAATTTGTGGAGGGGCAGGAGTGAAGGATTTAGTTGCTGGTAAGCTTGAAACTGTTTGTAATTGTTTGAGTCTGTTACTTTTAGGGAAGTAGTGCTAAGTTTGTTTAATACAGTGTATTTGTTTGTGTGTGTTAATTATAGCGTGAGCTGGAGATTCATTTATTTTTTTCAACATGCATTGGTAGCAGCTTTCTGGAAGGTTATTTTCTCTCTCCCTTCAGCTAAGATTAGTTTATAGCTAATTGTGGTTTAAATACCAGTGAGTTTTCTCACACAGCAGTAGTGCAGAAGCAAACTTAGTTTGGCTTAGGTAGAAGTACCTTTCTGTTGCTGCTAAGTTTGTGGAGGGGCAAGAGTGAAGGATTTAGTTGCTGGTAAGCTTGGAACTGTTTGTACTTGTTTGAGTCTGTTACTTCTAGGGCAGGTCTCATATTTCAACGGATTTTGGGGGATCGTTTTTTTTTTTGTTTGTTTTGTTGTTTTTTCTTTCTTTTTTCTTTTTTCATTGGGGCTTGTCCTCTGTGAACATAGGTAAAGGGTTTCTCAGCTGATTGTTTCTGGACTCCACCAGAAGGTAATCCCACCCACCCCTGGGCTAGTCTTCCTTTTATAGGGTGTGGGCCCACAGTGTTACACCTTCCTACACTACACAGGAAGTTCCACACCAAGTAAAGGGAGGAGCATAGGGGTTCATCTAGAGGGCATACTTAGGTTATATTGCAGGAGAGGTCCCATCAGACATGACAGGAGTCATGCAGTGCAGTGGCTGTGGAGCAGCAGTCTTCGGGGAGACATTCTGGAGGCTGCGATGCTGCCCTATCTGTAGGCACCTCTCTGGGCTGAGGGAGGAAGTTGCCTGTCTCCATGCAGAGGTGGCCAGGTTACAGGTGGCATCCACCCCCACCCAGAGACCACTGGTTCCACAGCATCAACCTCAAAGGTTACCCAGGAAGAAGGATGACTGAACCACAGTGGGCTCAGGGAGAGTGGGGAGGGGTCAGAGACACATCCCCCAACCAGTCCAGCTTAATAACTCCCATGCTATTTTGGAGGAATGGGACTGCCCCACAAAGGCACCCACAGCTGGGGACAGGGAAGATGGTTGAGATCTCCAATCTGGAGTCCCAGGGAAGGGGGCAAGGGACCCCAGAAGAGGAGGAAGCTTCTCTTAGTGGGGGACTGTATTGTATGGGGTGTGAAATTAGGGACAACTAGCAGGGGGGAGACAGGGAGGTCAAGTGCCTCCAAGGAAGTGCTGCCTGAAGGGATTGCAAGTGAATCCATAGGATTGCTAGGGCAATAGCCAGGAGGGAGGAGCTGGATGTCATTGTCTACCTGGGGACCAATGACATGGCAAGGAGAAGGGTGGAGTTAGCCAGAGTCCAGGAGGATTTTGGTAAGCTGGGAAAGGACCTGAAATGGGTAGCACATTATGTGTCTTTCTCGGAGGTGCTACCTGTCCAATGCATGAGGGAGGCCAGGGCACTCCACATCCAAACCTTCAACTCCTGGTTGAAGGATTGGTGTTGAAGGGAAGGATTTGGCTTCATAGGGGACTGAGGCCCAACCTGGGAAGATGCAAGCTTGTATCAGGAGGATGGCTTGCATCTGTCTGGAAAGTAGACCTCAGTCCTCAGTGAGAAGTAGGAATGCTTGAGCAGAGAGCATTTAAACTGGCCAAGGGAGGAGAGCCAGGAGAGATGGGTGGCTTAGTAACATCGCCTCTGCAAGAACATGCAAAAGTACAAATTGATAACAGGAACAATGCAAGTGAGCAGTGAGGGGCAGCAGGGAAACTTTTATAAGGGGGATATGGGGGCAAGAGCACATGAGCATGAATTCGGGGGAGAGACAAGTAGAAAACAGCAACAGAGGGAAGGCAGGGAGTAAAACATGGAAGGTCACGTTCACAAATGCCCGCAGTCTGGGAAATAAGGTTCCAGACCTGGAAGCCTTGATAACAGATGCAGACCTTGACATAGCAGCAATAACAGAGACATGGTATTCTGCTACTCACAGCTGAGACGTCACTGTACCAGGCTATACACTGTTCAGAAGGGACAGGGAAGGTAAAAAAGGGAGGGGGGGCTATGTATGTCAGAGAAGGCATAAAGGCTACAGAAGTACAGGGAAGGCAGGGGGAGGCTGAGGCAATGTGGGTCACCCTTGAACCAAGAAATGGCACAGCAATATATACAGAGGTGATCTACAGACCTCAGACACAGAGGGAGAACGTGGACATGGTAGTAGTGGAGGAAATTCATGACATGGCAGCTAAAGGCGAAATCTTGTTGATGGGAGATTTCAATATGCCGGATGTGGATTGGACCACCCAGGCAGCTGCTTCAGCCAGAAGCACGGCCATCCTAGAATCCCTGCAGGGAGCTGGACTCAGGCAGTTGGTGCATGAGCCAACCAGGGACAAATCAATTCTAGACCTGGTATAGGCCAATGGGAACAGAGTCGAAAGAGCCCAGGTAGAAGGGCAGCTGGGATCCAGCGACCACCACATGGTGTGGTTTGACACGGAGACAGAAACTCAATTAAGCCACACATGGGCAAAAGTATTAGATTTCAGGAGGGTAGATTTCAGTGAAATGGGTAGATGTTTAGAAGCAGCCCTAGAGAAGGTAGAGGTAATGGATGGGGTGGATAAACAGTGGGGGAGACTTAAAGGAACCATTCTGGAGGTAACTAACCAATGCATTAGGACAGTGGCTAAAGGGAAAAGAAGAAATAAACCATTATGGTTTTCTAAAGAGGTGGGAGACAAAGTAAGAGCTAAAAGAACAAGTTTCAGGAAGTATAAGGTGACCCAAAGGGAGGAGGACAGGGAGGTGTACCTTGAATGTCTCAAAGAGGCAGGGAAGGCTGTTAAGAAAGCCAAGGCACAGACAGAGGAGGGTTTAGCATGGTCTGTGAAAAAGGGGACAAGACATTCTATAGGTACATCAGCGATAGAAGAGAAACTCTAGGAGAGGGTTGTGAGGCTCAAAGGGGAGAAAGGAGAGTGTAAGGAGGGGGATCCAGACAAGGCAGAAATACTGAACAAATACTTCTGTTTAGTATTCACTGAGGAGGGAGAGGGTCAAGGACCACAGTTGGGGAGCAGAGGCAATCAGGGAGGACAAATGGACACTAGTCCATTCACAGTGGAGAGAATTCTGGAGGAACTCACAAAGCTGAAAGTAGATAAAGCCAAGGGACCAGATGACATACACCTGAGGATATTAAGGGAGCTGCAGAGGGAACTAGCAGCACCTCTGGCCACCCTGTTCAGAGTCACCCAACACAGGCATGGTTTCAGAGGACTGGAGGAGGGTGCATGTAGTCCCACTGCACAAATGTGGCAGTAGGGTGGAAGCAGGGACCTACAGGCCAGTCAGTCTCACCTCAGTGGTGGGGAAGATCATGGAGACACTGCTGGAATCCATTGGTGACCAGGATCTGAGGCAGTACAGATTCACATCAGGAAGGGCTTGTCAAATTAATCTGATAGATTTGTTTGATTGGGTGACTAGGGAAGTGAATCAGGGAGGGGCCGTAGACATCAGCTAACTGGATTTCAGTAAAGCCTTCAATACTTTCCCACACAGAATGCTGGTTAACAAGATGAGTAGTCTGGGAATGGGGCATTAGGTGATACAGTGTGTTAGAAGCTGGCTGGCAGACAGAAGGCAGAGGATGGTGGTAAATGGGATCCAATCTGAGGAGAAAGGGGTGACCAGTGGAGTGCCACAAGGATTAATACTGGGATCAGTCCTATTCAATGTCTTCATTAGTGACATTGCAGAGGGGCTGGGAGGAAAGGTCTGCCTATTTGCAGATGACACCAAGATCTGCAACAGGGTGGATACTCCAGAACAGGTGCAGATAATGAAGAGGGACCTGGAGAAGCTTGAAATGTGGTCAGAGGTGTGGCAACTAAGGTTCAATGCAAATAAGTGCAAGATAATGCACATGGGTAAGGGGAACCCTGGGGAGACCTACAGGATAGGGGGGAGGTGCTGACCATCATCAAAGAGGAGAGGGACCTTGGGGTTATCATATCTGATGACTTGAAGGTATCAAAGCAGTGTGCAAAGGCTGTAGGGAGGGCCAGTGGCATGCTGGGGTGCATTGGTCGAGGTATTACTAGTAGGAGGCAGGAAGTGGTGATGCCATTGTATAAAACATTGGTAAGACTTCACCTGGAGTACTGTGTGCAGTACTGGAGACCACACATGTGTAAGGACATAAACATGGTGGAGACTGTCCAGAGAAGGGCAACAAAGATGGTACATGGTTTGCACCACAAAACATATGAAGAGAGACTAAGAGACCTCAATTTGTACTCACTGGAGGAGAGGAGAGAAAGGGGTGACATGATAGAAACTTTTAAGTACTTCAAGGGCATAAACAAGGTGCAGTTGGGAGATTTATTCCAATGTAGAAAAGATCCCAGAACAAGGGGGCATGATATGAAATTGAAGGGGGGGGGATTAAGAGGTACCGTGAGAAAGTTTTTCTACATGGAGAGGGTGGTGAACGCTTGGAATAGTCTGCCACAAGAGGTGGTAGGGGCAAACACAGTGGAGGAGTTTAAACATTCCTGGGACAAGCAGAGGGGAAACCTTAGGTGGGAAGGGAGTGATGAAAAGTCATTGACCACTTAGAGGGAGTGGATACATAAATGTATAGGACCTGTGGGCAGACTGGATGGGCCTAGTGGTCCTTATCTGCTGACAATTTCTATGTTTCTATGTAGACTCAAAGATCATTTATTATACCTGGAGGTTCAAGACCCACAAAGGACCCCTCGTGTACAACTGTAGTAGTAGTAAATATTTTTATTCATGATTTCCAAAATACCGTGAACATAATCAACCCCAATTGAGTGAATAGTTCATTTTCAATGCGTATTACCCTCAAAATTCAAAAGAATTGTACTTTGCACTCTAGATGATGCTATGGGTCATTTGGGGAGAGAGCGCACACTGGATTTGGTTCATGCCCAGTTCTACTGGCCTCGTGTGGTAAGTGATATTGAGCACACTGCAAAAGCTGCAGCCAATGTGTTCAAAGAAAAACACTCCCGCAGAGGGCCACCCCTCTTGTTATTATTGCAACCAGTGTTCCCATGGAGCTCATATGCATCGATTTCCTAAGTCTGGAACCGGACTCAAAGAATGTGGCAAATATCCTTGTAGTCACTGACCATTTCTTGAGATACACTCAGTTTTATCCCACCAAAGACCAAAAGGCCTCCACAGTTGCCAAGACCCTTGTAGAAATATTTTTTGTTCACTACAGAGCTCCCCAAAGAATCCATTTCGATCAGGGAAGGGATTTTGAGAGACTGTTGATAAAAGAATTGCTGTCTCTGTGGGATGTCACCAAATCTCTAACAACTACATAGCACCCTCAAGGTGACCTCCAGCCTGAAAGGTTCAACAGAACTCTTTTGGATATGCTGGGCATGCTGAACCCAAATGATAAAAGCAAATGGAGCCAGCAAGTTACTGCTTTGGTTCACACAGATAATTACACTAATAATCATGCCACTGGATTTTCCCCGTACAGTTTAATGTTCTGCTGAGAAGCAAAGTTACCAGTAGATATTTGCTTTGGTGTCTCTGCTGATGGGTTAAGACAGAGGCTTACCTTCAGTATGTTCAGAAGTTAAAAGAACAGCTAAATTCAGACTACAGGCTGACTGCTGAAACCACAGGCAGAAGGAAATGAGCCAACAAAGAATGACATGATGAAAGAGTAAAGGCCCATGAATTGTTACCAGGTGACCATGTATTACTGATGAAATTGGGAATCCCTGAAAAGCATAAGATTGCTGACAGATGTGGCAGAACCGCTTATATTGTCATTAAAAAACTGCAAGACTTGCCTGTTTACAAAATCCATCCTGAAGAACACACAGGTGGCCACCGAACCATACATTGCTACCACTTGCTGCCCATTGGACAAATGGTTACAAGTGACCACCCAGATCAATCAGAATCTCCTACACTTCCTGCCACTAGATCTGCTACATGCAGATGGAAAAATAGGCATAGGGAACAACAATCTGCAACAGTGCCAACACCTACAGATGAGCAAGCTGAGCCAGGGAGTTCAGATTCTGAGTCAGAGGAAGTAGTTTATCATACCACATATTATCATCCCACACTGGAACTTGCTCGACTGCTTCAAGGAATGCTGAAACCAAAAATGAAGTTACAGATAAGCCTGCCACAGAGCTTCCTGCAGTATCAGTACACTCTGAACCACCAACTGACAGTGTACCTTTGGAGGATTGGCTGGAATCTGTGGTAGTGCCAGCTGAAGAGGGTGGAGACCCTGCAGAGCCTGAACCTGTGGAAACAGATGAAGTGCCAGTGGAGGAAAGTGGAAGCCCTATACAGCCTGAGTCTACAGAGACAGAGGAAACAAATGAAGTGCCAGAGGAAGTTGTGGTGCCTACTTTGCCTGAGGATGCCTCATTGCTGGTAGATAAGCTGGGAGTCACAACCCTGATTGCTGAAGAAGAAGTGTCATTGCTATTATGGCACTCTGAAAGAGCCATCATACCTTTGTTAGAACTTACCTATGATTTTCCAAGGGCTCCTGCTGATTTGCCTATGCACTTAGTCCACAGAGGCATATACATTAACCCAAGATCTCTGTACTTTGAAGTACCTCAGTGGAATCAACAAAGTCCAAGAGGGTAGCATCGCTCAGAAAAAGAGATGTGCAAGAATAAGGGGACACAATTTGAAGATAGAGGGAGGACGGCTCAGGGGCAATGTGAGGAAGTATTTTTTTTCACAGAGAGGGTGGTGGACACATGGAACAGCCTTCCTGAGGAGGTTGTGGGGTCTAAAACTGTGAGAGGATTCAAGAACACATGGGACAGACATAAGGCAATTCTTGTGGGGGGTAGGAAGAAATAGGCTGTAGGTTAACTAGGATCTGCAGCTTATCCTGTAGGTAGGGAAATGGGCAGACTAAGTAGGCCAAGTGGTCCTTATCTGCCATCAAAGTCTATGTTTCTATGTTTCTATGTTGTGTGCCTACCAAAATCCAAACCACCCAGAGTGGGTAAAGGGCTCTGGTGGATTGGATTGGAAGGACGTTGTTGCTACTCGCTCCTGAGATTGTGGATAAGTCTCAGGAAGCAGTTACACTGCCTTTTATCTTATGAAAGGTGTGATACTGCTGCCTATGAGTGTGTAACCTTTCCCGTAAATCTTATTGGACTCTGTCTTTGCTGCTCTGCCTGTCCTCTTGTCTGTTTACCCCCAGGAAGAAAACGACAGTTAGCGGCCCGAGTTGGAGGTGTGAGGGCTGTCAGAGACCCCGGCCGGATGGCGCCGAGGACACCAGCACTCCCTAGACAAGCAAATGTGAGCGGGAGTCTTTAGCCAACAGAGCAGCTTATAGAAGAAAGTATTTTATCCACTCATAATATTTACATTTATGCTGATTAATGACTGACAATATCAACAACAAGAAAGTTTGGATTTTTGTTTTGTGTTATGTAGTTTGTGTAGTGGCTGATATTGACACTGAGTTAATCAGATCTCCGACTAATTGAGAATATATTGAGACAACGAGCGTTAGAGATAGTTTAAAGCTCTTCTTGTTCTGACAGCCACAATAGTGTTACCTAAAACTCTGTCTAAATGAGGTAAGGATTTTATTTTCTATTTTATTGTGAGTTTTGAAATTCTCCATGAAACTCCTGCACCACGTGATCCTCTCTCTTAAAGTGCGTATGCTTAGCTTTGGCGTTCAGATTATTCTGGTCGCCATCACTGTTGCATCGCACCACATCGCTCCTACAGACTGGTATTCTAAAATTGTTACCACCACTTTGTCTGGTTCTGCCTGTGTTATAGACGAACCATTTTGTAGAGTCACTTTTTAGTTATTTGCAAGCTGTCCTCAATAGTCTGCTAGTCTGGTTATTTGCTTGTTTTTAGCCAGATGGAAGCTACAAAATCTCACTAGCTCACTTTGGCTGCACGAGTTATTGGTCGAGCGGCACAGGACAAAGCTTTGTGCTTCAACTGTATTTTAATCGGCTGGATCTGCAACAAATAAGTCAGATATACTTTGCAGCAAGGAGTCGGTTGTCTAACATTTACCTTTTATTTTTATTTTTATCTTTTTGGTTCTTTACCTTTTCAGCCCTGGACAACTATCTCAGCATCTTATTACATAAGTGTGAGTTTTAAGTATTGTATTTCAAGTGTATTTAGAGTGATTGCTCATTGCTTATGTACTAGGTGAATTAAGAGAGGAACAGGGTAACACAAGAGCCTTTTTTCAAAAATCTTAGTACTTTTTTATTTATTTTCTTATTTTCTAGTGCCCAAAGTTGAGGGGAGAATGTGGTCAAATGCTGTAATATTCGACAGAACATATAGTGTCTACACTGATTGGCGGCTGAGATACCATTGGAAACCTTATTATCTTTCATCTGAAGGAATGATTTCAGGATGGTTTTCTCTTCTGCCACTGACTGGTGCATTCTGGTGTACAGCATCTCAGCATTTACAGTCGTTTCAGTCATTAAAGATTTTTGGTAACATTTCTGCTCTCTCTCTACTTGTGTGGATCGATTACAGAGTTTCAATTCTAGGAGTTACTAATTACACATTATACAATGGAATAAAAAATTCTTCCACCTGATTGATTACCTAACATGATTTACGATGTGTAAATCCTACTAGTACCCAACGGGGGAAAAGTACCAGCCACCCCCCATCACTTTCAGTATCGCTCCAGTGGCATAATTCATCAATGCTGACCACCACTGTTTCTCTCCTCACTAAAGAAATGAGGCAAATTCAAAAATCTAAAATGGATTTCTCATTCGATATAATCGATGACCACAAGCTTAACAACATATTTGCAAACCTTACAAATGCATTACTGGTTGCTAAAATAGTTTTAAATTCTCAACAAGCCTTACTGATCAAACACTCACAGAGGCTGAGTGGGCACTGGCTGCTACCACCACCTCAGAACTGATGTCACTGTCAGTCAGTGCCCGTCCTATGGCGTCACTGGCCCCACCTACCAGAAATGCCCTCAACACTGCTCTTCCAATCATCACAGGCCTTCTGGTTCCTGTGGAAAAAAAAGACATACACACAACAATAAGGGAAGACCAATTAATAAACCTTGAAATCCAAAAGAATTAGCCTACAATGCACAAACAGAAAAAGTGGGCAGTCAAAGTCTTCTTCAGCTGGTGTGTACAAAAATAAATTGATATAGATTAACACTCAATTCCTGTCAAAGATCTAAATGATGTATTGTGAAACTTCTAAGCCACTGTAAGAAATACAGATGGGGAACAATATGTTCTCACTAGCTTTATTGGGCTAAGAACAGTACTAAACTACTTTATAAATGAGCCACCCATATCTCACATACTGAACTTAATGAATGACACGGAGTTCACCTCATCAAACAATGTTTTCAAGGGTGTCATTAAACAGTATCAAAAATAAGGCAAGGGTAAGGTCAATCATCACCCACCGCTGTCACAGGCAGAATTACCATTTTTGCTCAACTCAGATGTGTTATCTCCTAACACAGCAAAAAGTTGAGTACAAAAAGTATGGCTGGACATCCAGCTCCACTTGACTAGGAGGGGAAATGAGGGCATCAGAAACCTCACCTTAACCTCCTTTAAACTGAAACACACAACTGAAGACACCAGATACATAATAACAGCATTTAATGAAGAAACAAAGAACCATAAAATGGTTTATGATCCCACATGCTAAGCAACAAGATGCTGCATACTAGAAACTCCACAAGACCCACTGTGCCCAGTAACCAGTTTCTTAAAATACATGTTTAAATTTCCTCCTGACCCTCCAGCTTTCTTTTGCCACCCCAAAAAAATCCAGCAAGAATTACTAGACAGTCGAGCAATATGGTACAATTGGAAACCTATGGGAGTAAACTACTTGGGGAAAAAGCTACTGATGGTCTGCCAACAATCTGGACTCCCAATTCAGTACACAAACCATTCTCTGCAAGCCACAGCTGTAACTCTTTTGTCAGATGCTGGCATGGAGGCCAGACAAATAGTTAATATCACTGGACATAAAAACCAAGGCTCCTTGCATAGTTACTGGTAACCTAATGTAAATGAGTATGCCACATGGTCCTTCATAATTTCAGGCAAAAATCCTGAAACAATAAAAAAAAAAGACACAAACCCTAAACAAAAGCATTACTTCTTCCCAGAGCATACAAATGCTTCATCTATAAGCAAAGATTATTTTACTAAAGATTCCACCTGCCTTTCAGCCTGTCCACAGACACACCCAATAACCACAGAGACCTTCAAGGCAAAACAGGCCATGCCCACTGAAGACACACAAAGCTCAGCTGTACAAATTGTGATCTACTGCATGCAGACCATCCTGTCTCAAACCTCCACAACTGCACACTCTTCTAAGCAACCACATCCTCACCAAGAAAATGCACCTTTTGCAAAAGAAAACTGCATCCATCCCAAAAACAAGGAAGATGAAATCATTGTCCATTTTGAAGAACTGCAGAATCTGCACAATCCATTTCAAACCTCTCAAGGATGCCCATCCAATGATGTGCAAAGCAACAGCAGACAGCTAAGGACCCCTGCAATTTCAGAGCTGTTTACATTGTACCCATCACTTAGTAACTTCATAAACTACGGCACAATCAACTTCTATGGACTTCCAGAGCCATAGCTTGCAACCAAAAGGTAAAAACATACTAAACAACATTAAAAAAAAACAAATTAAACATGAGCAATCATCTAAAATTCTCTTCTATTTCAGGCACATCGCTCATCTGAAGTACTGCATCACCTTACAACAGCAACAGGACCCATCAACAGCAGGACCCTGACTACAAGACCATAACAGCCACATTCTTTCATCTCCACCACAGAATAAACGGACAAGACATCGTTCAGATAAGTGAAAACAAAAGCAAAAATTAAAACCAAAGACTAATTCTTTACAACAGTTCAGGATTTATAAACTACAAAAAATAAAATATAAAAAAAACAATTAAACATAAAAATTGTTTACCTTCTTATAAAAAAAATGTCTTGTTTCAAACAATTTTTTCTTCCTTAGCTAGAAAAGCTTCTTTCTGTTAAAAATGTGTGTTTACATGCTACATTATAAAACTTGTATTCCTAAATCACCTGTTCTCTCTGAGACTATTTTTTTCCATTTAAAGCAACAAATCTGTATCTAACAAAAATGAATCAAACAACGAACTTTATAATTATAGTTTAACAATTCCTAATTGTATAATCTCAATATGCCACTTGAGGGTGTGGGTGATGCCAAGAATTTTGCTTCTGGTGTGTTGCTGGTCACTCGGCTGTACCTCGTGACCAAACACACCAGGCATGGGTAAGTCTGGCATCATCCACACCTCTCATGGTATATTGCTTAAATTTTTAGCACACTGGACCTGAACTGCTGTGATATTTGCTTCAGTGACTGTGTTATAAATAAGAGCTGACCTGTTCTACTTTTACCTGTTTTGTACTGAGATCATAGGACAACAAGATTTATTGAACTTTTGGTCAGTTTTATATACCTCAATTATTGTAAAATCCTGGTTACTTGTGATAGGTATAAAATCAGCACTTGACTAGCACTTTAATAGGTTCTTATTTGCACCATTTAGCATCTTATATTTTTAAATGCTAAGTTGTTTGTGAATATTGATGTATTTTTGCATTTTATTTTCACTGTTGACTTATATAATATTCCTGAGTTAGCACAGCACTTATATCTGTGTGAGTCAGAAAATGATGTGAACAAGAAGGCGGAACTTGAAGTTGGGTGGAGGTATATCTAATTCTATCAGTGTACTTTCTGGTACTTCAATTTGATCAAATAACATACAGACTGAGCAACAGGCTGATAATAATCACAATTTCTTGGTTTATACTGAATCAGATTTGCACTCTGCACCCATATCACCAGCTGTTGGTAATGGTAAAGTTAAAAATATATCCAAAAAGGGCAAGAAAAGTAGCACACAGGCAAAATTAAATAAAATTAAATCCTGTGATAAATCCAACAAACCTAAAAATACTAGAAAGGCAGAAAAATCTTCAAGTAAGGGGAAAATGGAGAAGAAAACTAAGCAATCAAAAATAAAATATAATTTTAACTATCTTAAAAATACCAATATGTCTCAAATGTCATCAAAAGGCACAACAGGTGACATTTTGGATGGTACTGGCCCAGTGAATATTTCAACTAATATCATTTTGAGTTCACCATCTAATAACAGTATAACCAATCTGGAATATGGTGTCTATAATGCTCAGCAGTTTATTAGGGAAAACAGTGAAAATAGTGAAAACTCTCCCAAAGAGATTGGTTCGGACACAGCTGCCAACTGAGCAGTCTAAACAATCCACTAATGAGGAAACTAAATTTGATACAAGTAAAGATCTAGATGAAACTCCAATTATAATTGAGGCATCTGGGAGTTTAACTTACAGCCAGTGAATTACAGGAGACCATAATTGGGCTTAAACAATTTATGACTCCAGGGGAAGTCCCGAACAGAAACATTTTCCAGGCATCAGCTAAGTGAGTCTGCAACTACATACCCTTTTGCTCTTAGTGAGGATTTAAAAAAGTTTGTATGTAATCCATACACTGTGCAGCTGATGATCCTGGATCACATACTTTATCTTAAACATGACCTGGACATAGTTAAAGAGAACATAGCAATTGATGGTTCTAGTCTGGATGATGTTTAACAAAAATTAAGCAGGTTAATCCCTGTTGAGGGTTCTTTGTCATTTATTCTAGAGAATTCTACATTTAAACATCCTGATTTCCCCACAATTGTCATCCCAGACTCCCTTATCCATAAGGCTGAGAAGAAGGTACAAAAAATGAAATTTAAGAAAAAATAAAAGTAAGAGAAAGAAAATGAAGGACAATAAGGACATCTCTCTTAAAGCTTCAGACAGCAGCTCAGTCATTCCAGCTAAAATTCAGTTATCAAATACTGAACATAATACTGCTAAAAGCATTAGTGGTAGCAGTAAGTGTCCTGGTCAACAAGTAATTTCTACTGAGCAGTCTGTGGGTACAGTACTACACATTTTCTATTACAAACAGGAACTCTTCTTATTGAGAACAAGCTGACCAACTGAATATGTTTGAGTCTTCCCTAACTCAGTTTAGGGATGAATGGAATAAATGGAACAAAAAGAACACAGTGGACTCGAAACCAATAGATAGAGGAGATATCCTTTGTTCCAATTCTATACATAATGTAGCTTCTAATATATCTGAAACCAGAGGTATGCCATTTACAGTTGATGTTTCAGACTGTGCAATACTCTGTATGGCTACTCTGCAGCTCATGACTGGTCTTTTTGTAAGCTTAGAGACAAGATTGTGCACCTGTTTAGGGCAGCCACTGGGGCTGATATTGTAAATACTGACATAGTTCAAATTTGGAAGGATAAGAATGTTGACAGGATAGAATATTTATTTTTTTGTGCTGTACTGCATATTGCCAATCAATTTTGGATTAACAGTGAGGATCTGATAAGATTTGGTTGCTCACTTGACTATGTTAACAGAAGACTTGTTAACAAACACATTGTGACAGCTATAAATCAGCCTTCTCAGCTGTGTATCTTTGGGTTAAAAGCTTCTCCCAGAGACACTATGGGAAAACTGAAGGCTGCACTGAAAAATCTTTTTACTTATGCTCTGAGGATTCCAAGCAGTGAGTTTGGTATTATGAAAATTTTTAGATGGAAAAATGAAACACATTCAGGGTGTGTAGATGTTCTAATTCAGAATCAGGAACTAGCAGGAAGCATATTGAACAAAGCTACATTGTTGGATGATGCTGGGGTTCATATAACAGAGACCTCTATCTTAAGTAAATCTGCTCTAAGGACAGAGAGTAACAGCCCAGAACTCATAGAAGATAAAACTAACAAGTTACTAGCCCTATATGACTTAAGTAGATCACATAATGAGAATAACTCTAAACTTAGGACTACTATTCTTTTTTTTTATCACTACTTTATTTCTCCCTTTGCTCTGTGTGGCCCCTATTTGACTGACTCCCTACACCCGGTCCGGGAGTGGAGAGTTGGTCGCCATCCTGCCGCCCGCTGCCTTTTTCCGTTTTCTCCCCTTATTTTCCCAAGGACCCCAGGAGAAGACACATGCATGTGGAGGCACGCATGCACCTTACAGCCCTGGTAATGGCCCTCCTCCACCCGCCCCATTGGCCTATCACTGGCACCCTCACTTACGCAGTCTGTTGGCCTCCACCAGGGGGTAGCCAAGAACGAGGGGTGCCACCCCATCTCCCCGTAGAGGGGAGCTGCCTTACGGCCGTGCCATCCTGCTCTGATCACCCCCCCATGCTGCCCTCTGATGACCCAGGCTCGCTCCTGAACCCGAGTCACCAGCGTGCTGTGAGGTGAGACATCCAGCACCTCAGCCCTCTGCACCACCGGGCCGGCAGGACTACCATTCTTGATCTTTTGGAACAGCTGCTGAACAACTCTATCGAGAACCCTGATGCTATATCTGTCTTCAGGCAGGGGCTAGATCTAGACTGTGACTTGGTTACCATTAGGGTGGGTTTCCTAAGTCTGTACAATAGGATAATTGACAATGTGGCCCTATTGGATGCCATGGGGCTTTATTGGTTTATTTGTTATTTGTTTTAAATGTCATGTATTTGTGTTTTTGTATTCAGTGAATGTAAAAGTTATCTTTTTGTAAAACATCTTGTGACTGTTTTACAGTCTCGGGTCGCATATGAAAAAGGGCCTTGGCTCATATGTTTACCCGGTTAACAAAATAAATAAATAAATAAAAATTTAGTCCCAGTCGATGTACTCAATCATTATATTGTACAAACTAGTTCTGATTTTCAAAATTCAGTTTCACAGAATGTAGACAGTGCTCATAGAAAACATATTAGTTCAACAGTATTTAATACCCCAATTTCAAATAAGTATGAGTGTCTAGCTACCCAAGAAGACTGACTTAAGGGCCTAGATATACCACACTCTGATTCTGACTATATGAAATTAACCCTTCTCTCCTGGGACATTTCAGGACTGTCTAATACATTTGCAGATAAGGAATGGCTTGACTTGATATCTAAATTTAACATAAACTGTCTTCAAGAGACATGGCACCATCAATATTTAGATCTATCACTGAATGGATATGCACTCTTCCAGGTACCCAGAACTAAAGCAGTCAAAAGGGTGAGACAGGCTGGTGGCCTGGTAATCCCGGTAAAGACTGAGAAAAATACTCAAGTAGATCTGTTATACTATAGTAACAATGTAATTATTCTATTTTTGCAATTGAATGGACAAACATTTTGTTTAGCCAATGTATATATCCCTCCAACTAATTCTAATTTTTATAATTCATGTATTTGGGAACAGCTTGAGGACTTTATGCACAAAAGTTGGGCTGTTACTTCCTGTGAAGATCTATTACTATGTGGTGATTTTAATGCCCTAATCTGACTTTATGATGGCTTTGCAGATACAGATTTTCACAATTGGTGTCACTCAGAGGTCTTCAACTTCCCCAGATGCTCAAAAGACATCAAAGTAAATACTATGGGGCATACATTAATAGAGATCTTAGACATATATAATTTGATCCCCATTAATGGTAAGCTACAGGGGGATCAGTTTGGTAATTACATACACCATTCTGTAAGATGGCCTTCCACAATAAACTACATTTTCTGGAAGGGTGATATGACAGTGTGGGATACTTTTTTTGGTTCCCTTAAAGTTTGAAAGTGGCCACCTGCCCTTTATACTGAAATCTATAATTCTTGATAAGTCGACAGTGAATTTTCCCTTACCTCAATAATTAGAAATTAGAAATAGGAATATTAGATTGCATGAAACAGCAGCTAACCCAATTAGGGAACTGTTACAAAATATAATTTTACCAGCCCTTGAGGACAATTTTGATTATTTTAGGATAAATCAATGTGTTACATCTTGCATTGAGGAAGTAAAATCTTTCTTAATAACTAAAAACAACAACAAAAATGGCAAGGAAAGATGTATTTCTACGTGGTTTGATGCTGAGTGTCATAGGGCTAAAAAGAATCTCAAACACACAGTGAGACAGGCCAATATTCAGAATTCTGATATCACTCATAAAGATTTAAACAAAGTTAGGGAAGAGTACAAACAATTTCTCATAATCAAACAGAAAGAACACCAACTGAAACAATGGAATTATATGCTAAGGATTATAAATAACCAGGACTCTCAATCTGATTGGCTTCTTCTAGCAAAGGGCATGAATAATTTAAAATATGAAATTGACACATATATTTCTCTGAACACATGGATGCATTATTATTCCACTAAATTGTTTTGTAAGGATTATAATGGCCCAAATGTTAGCCTTGCAGCTGACATGACACAATTTAGTCCATTCACAGTTTCTGAAACTTACTTCATCATTACCTCTTTAAAGTCTAGAAAGGCACCTGGTCCTGACCTTATCCCGTCTGAGGTATTTTTAATTTCTCCCTCTTAATGGGCAACTTTACTTACAGTCTATTTTAATCAATGTTGTCAAAGGCTGAAATGTCCTTCCTCTTGGAAAGGTGCCACAATAATTTCTATTTATAAGAAGGGGGATAAAACTGATCCAACCATATATAGACCCATTTCCTTGCTCGATGATATGGGAAAGATTTTTGCACAGTTAATTTTGGATAGACTCAGAACTGAATTGGCCCTGTTAGGTGACCCATTTCCTTGCTCAATAATATGGGAAAGATTTTTGCACAGTTAATTTTGGATAGACTCAGAACTGAATTGGCCCTGTTAGGTGACCCATTTCCTTGCTTGATAATATGGGAAAGATTTTTGCAAAGTTAAATTTTGGATAGACTCAGAACTCCTGGTAGGTGACCTTTCAGAAGCTCAGGCAGATTTCTGAGCAGATTAGTATTGATTGAGTTGTTTCTGAAAAAGTGCTATTTTCATTCACAAATAAAATGCTGTCATTGTCTAGAGTTGGTATCAGAATCTGGTTTGCAATTAGCATCCAGGCTTAATCAGTCAAGGAGTTAATATTTCAGTACCAATAACCCAATTTTTGATTTATTACCTACTTTTTCAATGTGCGGAATCGTACAAAGACTGGGGTCCAATAGCACCCCTAAATATTTAAAGCTAGAAACTTCAGAGAGTGTAGTCTCAAATTTTCCAACAATCTCCAACTATTCCCTAGCCCCTGCAGTCTTTGAGTAGAGCCAAATACCATTATGTTAGTTTTAATTTGTTCAGTTTTAGATTGTTTATTTCCAACCATGTAGCCAAAATGTCATAATTAACCTGCAGAGATACCTGCAACTCAGCTATGGACAAAGCGGACTCCAGAAAGACTGTGTTATCAGCATAAAGTAAGCTGTTGTCCTTAAAAAAATCACAGGTAGGTTGTTGACAAATAACTGAAAATAGCAGGAGGCCCAGTACTGAGCCTTGGGAGACCTCTGACTTCACTTCCTTAGGCCCTGACAATTTATTAACTATTTTGACCCTCTGAATGCGGTGTTACAAGTAACTGTCAAACCAAAACAGATTCTGACCCTTCACTCCAATTGCTCTCAGTTTATTTAGAAGCAACCTGTGGTCCACTGTATTGAAGGCCCCTGCCAGGTGGAGAAACACTGCACTTGTAAACTGTGTTCCACCAATGAGAAGCTACCTTTTCTCTTCTCAGACCCCAGGCACAGTTACTGCTCAGTCAGTCCTCCTGAAGCTCTTCAAACTCCAAGGGACTTGCCTGAAACTCTCCATCACTTGAAGAGCCAGACTGTGTGTCTAAAGAGCGTTTACAACTAAAACTGTGCAGCACCTGAGAGATGCCCTCAACCTGTGAGGAGGGTGGACTGTATTTTGCTAAACACCTGACATGCATCTGGGTCAACAGCCAAAGTACAGAGGACTGGAACATCCAGATTGAAGGAAGAGAAGCTGTTTTTGTGGTTTGAACCTGCAGTGTGGAGACCACTTGAAAGACTATTTGCCCTCCAGCCTTGGGGGTGAGCTGGTTGTTTCCAAAGGCCTTAATGTCTTCTGCCTGGAAGGAGAGAGGGAGGGAGGGAGAGAGAGAGAGAGACAGAGAGAGAGACAGAGACAGAGAGACAGAGACAGAGAGAGAGAGAGAGAGAGAGAGAACCCTGAGCTCCAGGAAGAGAGACTGTCAGCGAAGACAGCCTGGGGAATCAGTCAGATATTGTCACCGCTGGACAATACCCATCATTTTCCTAGTACACCCTCCATTCTCCTCCTCACTCTGCATCTCCTTGTACCTCTGGAATGCCACCCCTTTAGTCTTTATCTTCAAAGCCACTTCCCTCAAGAACCATAGTCATCTATTTTTTCTCCTGTGAGGACCCTCATCCTTATGCACTTTGTCTCTGTTGCCATTCTTATGTTAAATCACACTGTATAGTGATTGCTGGTCCCCAGGTGGCATACAACCTTAATTTGTGCAATACTGTCCCTGTTTGTGAGCACCAGGATTAGTATTGTCCCATCTAGAGTTGGCTCTTGGATTAGTTGCCTGAGAAATGCCCCCTGCAGAGAGTCTAAGATGGCTCAGCTTCTTTCCAAGGCCGTGGCTGGGAGGATCCAGTCTACATTCAGAAGATTCTCCCAGTGCCTTATCCAGTTCTTCCCAGTGTGCTGGAGGTCTGTCATGCTGGTGTGAATAGTAACTCTGGTTCCTGTCTCCAGGGTGACCCACAGAACCTCCAACCCATCCTTTTCCTCAAGTTCCCTTGCATTTACATTGCTCTGATACCTTCCCTCACATACAGCACAACTCCTCCAACCTTTCTCCCCTCACTGTTCCTCCTGAACTCAGTGTAGCCTGGTATGGCCACATCCTTCAGTTCAGTTCAGTTTATTGTGTGGAGGGATGAGTTCCATTGAGCACGCTCATTTACAAGGAGGTCCCTAATACAACATACTCATGGTGCACAGAATTTCACAGTTAACAATATATCATAATACAATAATACATAAAAGGTACACAGTTTACAATACAGCAATTACAACATGATGCACAGAATGATACAGTTTGCAATACAACAAATACAACAAGATACATAGAATGGTATAGGAAATTATAATGTGACAGCAGCCTGAGCATTGTAATAGATATGACAGTAAAATACCAGTGGAATAACTGATGGACTAAAGGAAAGGAAGGGATAAATGCTTACGTGAGCTCAACAACACAGAGGAAGGGGTAACAAAAACATAGGAGGCTAATTGCACTGGCAGGTCTCAGTGACAAGATCTCTGACCAGCCTAATGAAAGCCCATAGTGGTATTAGTGTGCGGAGTTTTAAGGTAGCTTGGAGCTTATTCAACGTTACAGAGAGGAAGTAGCTTATGGATGCCATACCAAAGTGGGTTCGACATTGGGGTACCTTCATGGTAATATACATGCAGGTCCTAATCATCATCCTACATCCTAGTCATGGCTCCCTGTGCACCACAACTCAGTAATGCACATACGATCTATGTTTGCCTCTGTCCCAATGGCCTCAAGGCCTGGAATGTTATTTCCAAGACTCCTTGCTTTGGCACACATGGCTCTCCACACCTTGCTCCCACTCTGCCTGTAATCACCCTACCTGCCATTGTTGCCACTTGAAACTTCCATCTCTCTACTCACCCCTCACTACTTTCTTCATGCCCTTCCTCCTCAATACCTCACTTTCCTCTGTTTTTGCTCTTATACGGGAAATACTTGCTTCAATAGCAAGATATCTTATTAAACCAGCCTAAACTTGTTCCATTTTGGGTAGCTTGATATACAGTATGTGAGGATCTGTTTGTTTTAAAAGACACTGTGGAACAATGTTCAACATGACATTTATCTGGATGTATATTATCCATTTACCAAGAAAGGGCTTTTGATAGAGTGCTCCTATATATTTTCTACTCTAGCTTGCCACTGTATGGCATATCAGCATTTTTTATAGGCTGGATACAGGTGTCAGTCATTTGCAGTATCAGTGGCTCAGCAGGTAGCAAACTTGCCTCTGATGCCGGGAGATCAGAGGGCTGTGGGTTCAGTTCCACATCTGGTACTTGGGTTAATATCCAGTACTGACACTGTAGTAGCATGAGAGTTGTGCTGCACTTCTGAGGTACTGTCTTTTGGATGAGATGTTAAACCGAGGTCCCATCTGCCTGGATTGGTGGTAGTTCAGGTGGATGTTAAAGATCCCATGGCACTTATCAAAAAGAGTAGGGGAATTTTTTTATTGTACAAACATCAAGGACAAATGAAAACCAACAGTGTTGAAGCACACAAACCATAAAGCAATCATAAATTACAAAGAAGTCAAATTAAATATCACATTGTGTTAAATCACACACACCAAAAAAAAAAATTATTTGTAAAAGAACAAGAAAGGCGTACTATTTATATTTGATAAACACTGGGAATCCTTTCCACCAACTGGTAACCTTCCAAGAAGTGGAGTTTTCACAATCTTTAACATAAATCCTTTCCATAGCCCCTGTAATTAATAGGCTGACAGTTTCATAAGACATCCTTTTTTGGTACAAGACCCACTGACATCGGGCTTGCCATAAATAATAAATTAAACAACAACAAAAAAGGTGCCATGTTTCCCTATCATAACGTCTACTCAACTGGAAATTAATACCTAAAATCAAGGTATTATAATCTATATACAACAACCAAGACATATTCCATTTAGCAGACAGGAATTTCCATAAAGATGTGGCATAAGAGCAAGAACATAAAAAATGTTCCATTGATTCTTCTTGAGCAATACAATCCAGATAAGGACAGTATCTTTCGGTTACAACTTTATGTTTAGCATTTCCTCTAATGTTCAAATGACCATACAAGGAAAGCCAAACCAATTCCCACATATATTCGGGCAATCAAGGAGTATTCAATCTTTGTACAGCAATTTATACATGAGTCATAGGGCAATTTTTAAAGGCAGGTTCAGTCGGATAAAGCAATGTCATTACTTTTATACAATTGAGGCCCGCTCTTGTCCTTGACCAATTGAACTGAAATACCCCAGGTAAACAACTTTGCCACTGACAAAAAATAGTGTGGCACTTTTAATGATTTGATCGTTTCGGGTAATTTTGCCAGGCTAAAAGTAGTTAGCCAAAGTGTGTTTAAACAAAGACCCATAAGGGATTATTTGGAAGAAGCCCTAGACTAATATTACGTGAGATGATTAAAGTATGAAACAAAACCACCGGTCCACCATTCCAAGCCCACCTTTCCTTTTTTCTAAATAAGTATACTGCCGTTTTATCGGATTTAACCGGTTACCCCATAATAATTGAAAAATGTACTATAAAGTTCTGGTTTCTAAAGACATAGGTAAAGGAAAACCATAGCAGTATACAAAAGCAAGGAATAACAAATTGCTTCAATATCTGAACTCTCTTAATTTTTGACAATTTCCATTTTCTCCATAAGTCAATTTCCCTCAGTTTTATGTATTGCAGTGTTCCAGTTTAGTTCTGATAAATTCTACGACCCATAGAATAAGCCCAAAATTTTTATAGGCCCCGATGAAATTGTAATTCCTCCAATAATTTCATCCACAACATCCCCTCGTCCTATAACTAAGCCCTGACTTTTTTGTTCTTGTATTTTAGAGTTAGATACCCTAGAAAAAGAAACCATTAATTCCAGAAAAATAGGGATAGATTCAATTTTAGAAAAAAATTTACATAAATCATCAGCATAGGCTTGAATAAAATGCTCAGACAAGCCGGATGAGCCTAACATCCCCTCCCATTTGGGAATGGTAGTCACAGATCTTATTAAAGAATCAGTAGTAAAAGAATATAAAAGAGGACTCAAAGGGCATCCTTGATGAACCCCACTAGGCATGTGGAACCCCACACCACATATGCCATTCACAATTGGGTGGGCCAGTGCCCTTCATAAAGTGCTGTGATCCAATGAATCACTACCTTAGGTAATCATAGTACCGCAAGGAAAAACAAGTACGGAGATACACCCTATCAAAAGTTTTTTTCTGGTCCACTGAAACAATACAGCCCTGTTTTCCTTGAGAAACTGTATGTTCAATGAGATCACGAAGGATCATGTGGGCCTGCTGGATTTTTCTGCCAGGTAGTCTGCAAAATTGATAAGGGGAAAGCACCGTGACAGCAAATTTTTTCAGTCGGTTATTTCAAATTCCTGTGAAAAGCTTATAATCAGTGTTTAAAAGCGTAATCGGTCTCCAATTCTCCAAATGGGTTTGCTGCCCTGATTTATACAAGAAAATTACTAATCCAGCAGGGAACCACCCTGAAAAAACCTTACAAGAAAGGAAAAAATTAAAAACTAATTCTAAACACTGTCTGAATTCCAAAGGAAAAGTCTTATAAAGCTCCCGTCATCTTGTCCTGGAGAAATACCTACTTTTTGAGATTTTATTACATCCTCTATTTCTAACCGTGTTATAGGTTTTACCAGTAAATCTTTTTGGAAAGTTGACTCAGGAATTTGAATAGAAGAAAGGAAATGCTCCATTTCTGTTACGCTGGGAGGTACTGTGAGGTGCATGTGCTAGAAAAGAAGTCTTTATAATGTTCTGTATGCTCTCATTATCCGTCACTACATTCCCTGCTTGATTGACTAAGGCATTTAAAGAAGTATTAGTTCTATATTTCTAAAGGCCTCAAAAGAGTCACCTTGAGGTTGCTTTTTAGCCTATATTGTTGAATAACTTTAGCTGTTTTGCCCTGTCATATTGTACCAATAACATTTCCTTTTTAAGTATGTGTATTTGTGATGAATTATTGAACTTTGAAGTATTAGCCTTAGAAAATAAATAATCCAACTGTTGCTATAAAGCTAAATAGTGAAGAAAACAAGAATTCAATGCTATTTTTCCTTGATTCTGAAAGAATTTGCATAAATCAGCTTTTGTATCCCACCACCATTGACCGATGTCATCATGTAAAAAGGTAACCGACAACCTTGCCATCAGTAGAGAACCTAATTTATGCCGAATCTCAAAGGAGCTTAATAAGGGAGCACTTAATTTCCACCTGGATTTTCTCCAATGGGGAAGTGAATCATCAGAAATGTTACAGTGAAGTAACAGATGGTTCGAAAAGGCCACAGGTATAGTATGAAAATAAAAGATAATTTTGAAGACAAAAAATATAATCAATTATAGAAGAGCATTTATTTTTGATAAGTAAACATAGGGCCTCCTTCTGTTTAATACTGGCGTAACCAGCCCGGATGATTGTACCAATGCCCAAAGAGCCATAGTATCACAATATATTTTCCTGTTTTAATGCAGTTGTCAATTTCTTACTAGGGTCCAATTCACAATTAAAATCACAGCAGAGAAAACTGCAAATGAAGTAATCAAAAAGGTTTAATCATTTGCATTAGTGCCACCTTTTCAGCTTTACTTGTGGACAATAAACATTTATAAATCTACACGCCGAGGACTTCCAAACCCCATCTATAATCATCAACCTCCCCGGGATCAAGTCCATTAATTTTATCAAAGAAAAATCATAAGTACCAAAAAGAAAACCCAAGCCATCGGCTGAATGTTGTCCAAAGGACCAATAAGAAGGGCCCCAATACCATTCCTTCTGGAAATTCCTGACCTGGTCAATGGTGTAAACCCAAGTTTCTTGTAATAAATAAATGTCCAATCAATTTTCATGCATATAATTAAACACAACCTGACATTTTTTAAAGTTTAACAAACTATGTACATTCAAAGACCCCAAATTAAACTAATCCAGAACTAAATATGAGTCATTGAACTATCTCTTTTCCTTCTTTTCTTTTTTTTACTTTTGTACCCTTCTTGAACCATAAATGGGGAGGGGGGACTATCCCTAACTGGTTGTGAGTCCAATTCTTGACACTCCATGACTGAGTCTCCCCACTGAGAAGAAAGAACCTCAAAAGGGTTACTGGTTTCCACATTTGTAGTAGAGCGGCCCACTAAAGGAGGTTTTAAATTCCTGGAGGACCGTCTTACTTGTAGTGGCACTGTAGTAACTACCTCATTGGACCGAGCCTCCTGATGGTCAGTATAACATACTGGGGCTAACATAGGCAAGGTATCTTCAAGGTGTCAGATAATGGAACTACAGAATCCACAATTAAAGGTTGTGGGTCAGGGACTGCAGTGGCACTGCTAGAGGCCTGATGTCCTGCCCCTGCTTCAGAAGCCAAATCCTGAGCTTTTTGAATAAGAAGATCAGGACTACTAACTGTAGCCTTATTCCTAGCAGCCCATGCACATTCAGTGAAGACATGACCTGTGTCTTCACAGAGATCACATTTAGTATGATTCATACATTGGAATGCAATGTGACCAATATCTCCACAGTTGTCACAACGGGGTTTATCACATGAACTAGATAAGAGTGTTCTAGCACCACATTTGTAACATGCCCAGGGTTGGCCTGCATAAAAATACACCCCCTGATCCCAGCCCAACAAAAAAGAGTTTGGAATATGCAAAATCCCGGAATCCAATTGCCAAAGTTTAACTTTGAATTTCCATCCCCCCCCTCCAAAACTGTTGGTCATCTAAAATGGCTTCTGGAGAACTCAAGACATCACATTTCTGGGACAACCTATACAAAATGTCATCAATATGCACACCTTCATTCCGAAACATAATTGTTACAAATTTAATGGTTTAGTCAGGGGGATTACCAAATACGGGGTCCACAAGGGTGAGAATTTGACCTGGTTGTAATGTTCCCAGAATAAATCCAATGCATAAGCTGAGCGAAAGCTTATATCAAAATTATCCTCACCAGATATATCGATAAAAGCAAACACTTCATGTGGGGTAAAATGCAAAGAGTCTTTCAACAAATATTTCCCCACATAATGCCTGTCTGGCCTAGCTTCTAGACCACCCTTATATCTCAATCTAACAGCATTACATCTAGGGGCTGCTTCCTTCTTTATTTTAGAAAATAAGTCCGACAACAAAGGTTTACTAGAGTCCACAGCTTTTTTATCAGTATGAGGATGTTCAGTATGCAAATCAATTAAAACCTCTGAAGGTGGAACTTGTTCCTGGGGGGGTTCTTGCTTTTTACCACATGTTTCCAAATTAGCTTGTGTAGTGGGTAAAACAGAAATGTTAGGCCGCCATGAATGCTCGTTTTGCGAAAAGTTTAATTTAGAGTCCCAGTCAGGAGAAGGACACCAGGAACCATTATTGAAGGACCAACCAGCTTCCCGCAATGCCGTTTGAGGGGTCCAATTTTCATCCAATAATGGGTTAACAACAGTACTGTCCCTGACAAGAAGGCTCAGAGTCATTAGTAAGTGCCCCAGATACCACTGGTTTATCTGGTGATGTCATCAAATGTCTTTAGCTGAAAAAACAGCCGCCCATTTTTCCTTTCCCTCAATCCCCACAGAATCAATATGAGCAGTCAATTTCTTAGCAAAAGTAAATTCCGACACTCCAACCTGATCCAAAGGGTTTGTTTGATTGATACAGCTTACCTCAGGCTGTTGCGACTGCTTAAAAGCAGCAGAGGGGAGAGGCTTGAAAACAAACCCAGCATCTTTGGAAAGCGGTTTCTGCGGTGTGCAAATCACTGGACGGACCGACTCCATTGCCCGTAATGCTGTGTTGACTCTAGTATCCATGACAACCGAGGACGCATTGTCAGTAGTAACCTCCGAGGACCTACAAGATTTTGGCTCCCGGCACTGGAAATCATCATTTCCTTCCCTGCCAGCCAATAATCCCGTGTCAGGGTTATCCTGTAGAAAACTAGCCTCCTTTCCCAGTTTCTGTATCAAAGCCACAAGAACTGAAGTCTCTGGTTCTTGCAAATCCCGTTTCTCTGGCACTTCAACAGCCGAAAAAAACTCCGTCACCTGAGGAGTCTTGAATTGTTCCACCTGGTCTCCTGTAGAAGTGTATATGGGTAAGTCTGCCTTAGATATCGCTTGAGAGTGCTGGCAAACTGTATCCTCCATAATAATATTTTTCCTTCTTCTCATGCCACCAGGCTGACTGCCGAAACCGCGGCATAACTTGTAACATCTTTATAATCGGAATTACCGTTAAATCCTTCAATAGCACTTTGAACAGAGTCATCCTGATAGGGAACCGACTCCCTATGCTCTGGACCGTCCATCCTCCACCAAAGCTGAGCCAACAATGACTCAAACAGCCACTAGCCCCCTACTGCCAGCAACGCAGTAGGAGAATTTCCCCGGTGTCCTTGCCAAATTTCCCTCATTCACTAAAAAAAAAATACCACCAACAGCTTAATCTGGTTCAAGGTCAGTTGGCATTCATCTGTATCCCCCTCCCCCGGGTCGTGCCTGAAAATAGGCAGGATTTGTCTAGTGCACTTACCCGGTCAACAAAAACTAAATAAATAAATATAACAACACAATAGAGGTTTACTAATAAATGGGTATAATGGAAAATAAATTAATATTAAGAAAGGAGTGTAACAAGACTACCCCCCTTAGCCCCCTCTTGTATGTGGTATGTTTGGACCTGGTCTTGAAGCAAATTAGGGAAAAAACAAAATTAGGGGTATTGCCAGCCCCTTAAGCAATAATTCCTTCAAAATTACAGCACATACAGATGGTATGTGCATATAGGGGTCTATTCACGAAGGGACAAATTGCCTATGCACCATGTAGCTGAGGCTCGAAGGCAACCCTAAGTTAGAATGCCATGCAGCAGGGGTCCAGCACCCTCCCACCGACATTCACAGCAGGAGCACAAACCCATAGTGCACACAGTCCCCTGACTGATCCTTCAGCTATATGCTGTGGGTGGTCCAGAGGTGCGTCAGGGTATGGGGTGGCACTCCGTGCCATTCATGAAGGCATGGAGTGTTGGGTGAGGGAGGCATAAGTTATGGAATAGGATACCCAACCATAACTGTTCTGCACCCCCATGGACAACACCTGCCAGTGCTGGGTGGACATGGATATCCCCTACCTTGCTGCCTCATCCCACCTAGATGCATGGTAGGGCTGAGGGCAACCATTTGGGCACTTGCCCATAGGTGAAACAATAGCGGGATCTGCACCTACCCAGAATCCCCTGTTCATGCAGAGCAGGGAATCCACTATGGGACCCAGGAAAGATAGCCCACTGGATGTCCGCCCAAGTCCCGCAGTCTTCCCCCACACAACTGCATGTCATTTCTATAAGTGTGTTCAAAATGCATTAATTAATGTGCCAAACAGTGCCATAAACCCCTCTGAAGCTTTGAAGCACTCTGCTTCTTCCTCAGGGAGAAAGAAGCGGAGTGCCTTGCAGCACTGGAGATATTTACCATGGTACCATTTAGCATATTAAGTAATACATTTTGAACATGCTTACTATAACTGTGGTTGTACTCTGCATGTTTTGCTGATCTGTGTCTGTCATAGCCTTATTTACAGCAATACCCACTAGCATGGCAATGCTTCCTTTTTCCCTTCAGTTTCTTTTTCCAATTCCTTTGGGTGAGTTGTTTAAACCCAGTGGACTGGTAAGTAACTTATCTACCTTCAAGCAAAGGTGGACTAAATATAGTCAACCCTCAAGTTTCTTTCCACACTTCATTATTTCATAACACAAGCAGAGGGTATTTGTTTTTTTCAACTATATATTTTTATTAAGTAAAATAGATACATACAAGTAGAATACAACTGTAAATCATCGCCAATCCACCAATAAAACAAATACAATATTACACAAAGAGTTATCACAATGGTCATTACATATGTGTACAAAAATAGCCATCAGGTTGAAGGTAAACAAATATGTTCCTAAACAGTAAAAAGGGAGAATACTAGGACAAATACAGTTAATGGACTCACCAGACAAGATAATTAAGGCACAACATTGGACTTTTTCCCCATAATATATAATACCCATCTCCTCCATAAAAGCTCAAAAGACTAAAGTTTATTATGGACTTTAGCTGTGATTTTTTCCATACAGTAAATATGACATACTGTGTTGTACCAAAAATCCAAGGAGGGTACTTGAGGGGATAGCCAACACTTGGTAATAGTTTTACAGGCTGCTGCAATAAAATATGTAACAATTTACTAATACCGGGTACAAGAAAGGCATGTGGGGTGTCCAGAAAAAGAAGTAGCATAGGACTGAGTTGCAACTCGGGGCCTCAAAGATCCAGGAAAGCCGACTGAAGCTTCTGAAGGAAGGGCGCTAATATAGGACAGGACCAAAGAATATGGGTTAAAGCAACAGGAGATTAGCCACACCCTCTCCAATAATGCGCTCCCAGGGTGGGCAGATATTTAACCTGCCTAGCAGGGGTAATAAAGAATCTGATAAGAGTTTTACAAGAAAACTCATGCCAGAAATGGAAAAAAGTTGTCTTATGGATATGAAGAAGAATATAGTCCCACTGTTGCTCAGTAATTAGATTAAGATCAGCCTGCCAACGAGTCTGAACATGGACAATAGAACAAGACTGGAGATTTTGAAAAGCTTTATATAAATGAGAAATGAGGTGGACAGCCTGAAGTTCCCCCATAGTGGAGCACACTATCAAAGTAACTAGAGCGGGAGGGTCAGGGTACTGAGAATTCAGACGTAGCCGAGATTCGAGATAGTCCCGAACTTGTAAATATCTAAAAAAAGAAGTCAGGGGAAGCTGGTACTGTTGCAGCAGAGGGTATTTGTTAAAGGAAACAAAATCTGAGCTGGTTGGTGTTTATCACCCTCCTCTACCTTATTGATACCCTTGAGGTATTTGAATGTTTCTGTCATGTATCCCCTTTCTCTCCTTTATTCCAGTGAGTACATATTTAATTCCCTGAGTCTTCCTCGTAGGGCTTCTGATGCAGACCAAGCACCATTTTGTTTGCCTTTCTTTGTACTGCCTATACCCAATTTATGTCCCACCTGAGATGGGGCCTTTTTGTTAAAATGCACAAATCTAGCCACACAAATTACAAGTCAGGTGTCAGTATCTGATTTTGCAAAACCAGCATTCCAAAAAAAAATGAATACGGAGGAATACAAAACTGGAAATTATGACACTCTCTAGGCAACATCTACATGAGAATGTGATATCTCAGAAGTTGAAAGTGAAAGCAGATCTCAAGGTTTGTAGGACAGAAAAAAATGAACCTTGCTATGGCCCAGTTACTGCATCAAAGCATTCCCTGGCAAATGTGGGATGTTATCTGGATCTGCAGTCACAAAATATAGAAACATAGAATTGTTGGCAAAAAAGGACCACATGGCCCACCCAGTGTGCCCAGATGATCCCTGCCTATTCTGCTTCCATAGACCCTAACTGGTCTCTGGTGACCCTCTCTTCTCACTGCCTGTTCACTACTATACCCCTATGTCTGCCCCATGCATGCTTGAAGCCCTGTACTGTTTTCACCCCCACCATTTCCTCTGGCAGTCTATTCCAGATGTCTACCACACTTTCAGTGATGTATTACTTCCTCACATCCCTCTTTATTGTCCCTTCCCCAGCTTTATCACACGGCTCCTGGTCCTGGTGCACTTCCTCCTTTGAAAAAGACTCCCTCTTGCAGCCTATTCACCCCATGAAGTACTTGTAGGTCTCCATTAGGTACCCCTGTTCTCTTTCTTCCAGTGTGTACATGTTGAGATCTCCCAGTCTCTCCTCATAAGGCTTTTGGTGCAACCCCTGAACCATTGTAGTTGCCCTCCCTTCAACTGCCTCCACCTTCTGTATGTCCTTTCTGAGGTGCAGTCTCCAGAACTGGGCACAGTACTCCAGGTCTCACCAGTGGAACAGAGGCAACAACACCTTCCTCCTCCTGCTGAAGATCTCTCCTATTGCATCCCAGCAAAGCACTGACCCTACCCACTGCCTTGTCACACTATTCTGCCTCTTTGAGGTCATCAGATAAGATAAACCCAAGCTCCCATTCCTGCTTAGTGACTGACAATACCACCATCCCTCAAGCCGATACTCAGTTCCTGGGTTCTTGTGCCCTAGGTGCATAAGTTTTCATTTTTGGTGTAGAACCCTAACTGCCATGTTTTTGACCACTTCTCCAGTTTCTCAAGAACCCTAAGCATTCTTTCTACCCCCTCCTGATTGTCTACCCTATTACAGATTTTGGTATAATCTGCAAAAAGACATATCTAAGACATATATTGCCTTCCAGTTTATCTGCTGTGTAATTTATAAAGATATCAAAGAGGACTGGTCCCAGTACTGACCCCTTGGCACCCCAATGGTCACTCTTCCATCCTTAGAGTGAGTTCCATAAACCACCATCTTCTATCTCCTATCCATTAACCAAGTTGTAACTCAGTTCACCACTGGGTCCCACCCCTAGGCTGCTCAATTACATAATCAGTTTCCTGTGCAGCACGGTGTCAAAAGTCTTGCTAAAGTCCAAATAAGTCACATGCACTGTCCTCCCCTGATCTATTTCCCTTGTCACCCAGTCAAAGAAATCAGTGAGGTTTTTCTGGCATGACCTACCCCCATGAATCCATGCTGCCTTTACTCTTGCAGCCCATTCGATTCAAGATACTCTGCCAACCTTTCCTTTAACAGTGTTGCCATTAATTTCCCCACTACTGTGGTGAGGCTTACTGGCCTATATGAACAAGCCAGCAGTATAAGGCCATTTGGTCTATCTAGTCTGCTCATATTGCAGGGTCCACAGCTCAAGCTATTGAGCCTGCCTCCCCTTCCCCAATCCTCCCATCCTTTCCATCTGCACCTCATGTGATCCTTACTTTCCTCTTAAGTCTATCCCAGCCTCTATTGAAGCTGCCCACTGTCTTCAACAAGACCACCTCTTCCTGCAGCCCATTCCCACTGAACACCACCCTCTCCATGAAGAAATGTTTCCTAGCCTCCCTCCTAAACCTCCCCCCAGCTTAAGACTGTTTCCCCTTGTGTTTTGATTGCTACTTAGTTTAAAGAGACCCTCCTTATCCACCTTATTAATCTCTTTCAAGTACTTGAAGGTATCAGTCATGTACTCTCTCTGTCTCTCTCTCTTTCTCTCTCTCTCTCTCTTGCTCTCTCATCCCCCCTGTCCTCCAAGGAGTACATGTTCAGGGCCCTCAACCTTTCCTCATATGCTTTGCCCTGCTGGCCCATGATCATCTTCATTACCCTCCTCTGGGCCATCTCCAGTGGGTTAATTTCCTTTTCAAAGTGTGGGCACCAGTAATGTACTCCATACTCCAGATCTGGCTTTTCCAGCAACCTGTACAAGGGCTGCATAACCTCCTCTTACCTACTGCTGATCCCCCAACTATGCAGCCCAACATGGTATTTGCCCTTGCTGCTGCCTTCCTACACAGCATGGTGTGCTTCAGGACACTAGTGATCATCACTCCTAGATCCTTCTCCTCTTTTACATATACCTGGATCCCTACCAGGCTGGATCCCTACCAGGATCCCTACCTACTCCATCCTGGGATTCTTGACTCCGATGTTCATAACTTTTCATTTCTTTGCATTGAAGCCAAGCTGCCATATGCCAGACAACCTCACAAACTTTTCAGATTCTCCTTTAGGTCCTGTATCCCTTCAGTTGTGTCCACCCTCCCACAGAGCTTGGTGTCATACACACTTAGACACATTTTGCCCTTAATGGCATCTCCAGTATCACCAATGAAGACATTGAACAGCACCAAGCCCTGCAGAACCCCACTGGTGTCCTCCCTGGTGCTAAATAACTCTCCTCCTACCACCACCCTCTGTGTCCTGTTCCTCAGCCAGTTTTCCACCCATTGGGCCATCTTCTCCCTAACCCCAAGATTTGTCAACTTCCTGATCAACCTTTTGTGCAGTACAGAGTCAAATGCCTTGTTGATGTCCTGGTAAAGGATGTCCACTGTTTGGCCCATGTTTACTGTTTTAGTGACCCAGTCAAAGAAGTCAAACAGATTTGTTTAACATGACCTCCCTCCCAGAAACCTGTGCTGCTTCACATCCTGGAGACCATGCTTTTCTAGATATTCTACTAACCTTTCCTTAAGTGCGGTCTCCATGAGCTTGCACACAATTGAAGTCAAATCGAATGGTTTGTAATACCCTGGGTCATCCTTGGGACCTCTCTTATGGAGGGGCATTACATGTGCCATTCTCCAGTTCTGCGGTACCATGCCTGACTCCAGTGAACTACTGAGCAGGCTTGCCAGTGGCTCAAGCTCCTCTGCCAGTTCTCTAGCACCTTCAGTGTATACTGCCAGGACTTGGTGATTTGTTCACCATAAATGCTCTCCCCCTCTACCACCACATCCATTCTCCCCACCCCTGCTCCTCTTCTCCCCCCATTGACACCAGTTCATCTTTATCTCTGGTGAAGATGAAACAGAAGTATTTGTTCAGTACCTATGCCTTTCCCCCATTCTCCTCCACCCATCCGTCCTCTTTCTCAAGCCTAACAATCCCATCCTTCTTGTCCCTTTTCTTGTTTATATAGGAAAAAAAGGCTTTCTACCCCTTCTTAATTCACTCAGTTTCTGCAGCTCCTTCTGAGGCTTAGCCCACAGGACTGCCTTACTTTTCTGACTAGTCATCTTTAGTTAATTCTCCCTGCACTCCTCTCTCCTGGTCTTTCTGAACTTCCTATAAGCTAACCTCTTGTCCCATACCATCTGGGCAACCCCAGTACTAAACCAGCTGGGTGCTTTGGCCCTTGAGTTCTTCCCCCTGAGCTTAATGCAGTCCCTTGAGGCAACCATTATTCCCTCCTTAATGATGTATCACCTTTGGTCTACCCCATATCTGCCCTGATGCCCACCAGGTGCCTCCTTAGCAACTCATCCATTTTCCTGATGTCTACCTTCCTACAATCCAGGATTATGGTCTTAGTGAGGATGCTTTCCCTGCCCATATCCAACCAGAACCATACCATGCAATGGTCACTTCAACCAGTCCTTCTTGACCATTATATCCTCTATATTCTACCCATTCTTGAGAACCAGATCAAAGATTGTCTCCTCCTGGGTGGGTTTTGACGCCTGACTTGGAAGCCCATTCTGCAATGCTTCCAGGTCACCTGACTCCTGGTATATGTTGTGGTCAGTACACTCCAGTCTACTTTGGTCAGTCTGAAGTCCCCACTATTACCACCTCTCCTTCCTTGCAGCATTCAGTATTTGCAAGTTTAGTTTCCTGTTCCTTTCCTCTTCCTGGCTGTGGGATCTGTAAACAACCCTCAACCTCACCTTCCTCCCTCCTATTAAACAGCAACTGAACCCATATTGCTTCCGCACTTCCCTCCTCCGACTCCTCCCTCCATACATGTTATACCCTCTCCGATGTAAACTGCACATCCCCTTCCCTACCAACCTATCCCTCCTGTATAATATATATCCAGGGACTGAGAGGTCCCAGTCATGGTTTGGTGTTGCCCAAGCATCAGTGACGGCAGTAATGTCCACCCCTCCTCCTATGCATATAGCACCTGCATGTCATCCACCTTGTTTCTGAGACTCCACGCATTCAGGGACACCACCTTCCACCTAGAATCTGAGCCTCTTTCCCTTCCTCCACTTCTTTCTTTCTTTCCTTCCCATTTCTTGCATCTGCATAATCTCCCATCCCCCATTGCTGACAGCTTTGCTCCCCCTCTTTCTCCACCCTCCAGACCCCTTTTGCTGGTATGGAGGGGTCCACTGACCTCCTCGTCTTAGAGTCACTATGCCTACTGGCCAATCACCCTCCCTCAGTAATTTAAATTAAGTTTATGGGTTATTTATCCCCCAGTTTGTCCCTGAGTACCTCTGAGTCCCCACACTGAGGTGCAGTCTGTCCCAAGCCCCCCCCCCATTTGATGTAGTTTGTCTGGTGCAAAAAGTGTTTTATTTGACCAGGTCTTCTCCCATTTCCTAATACAGATGAACCCTTCCTCCTTGTACCATTCTGTCAACCAGTTATTGAATTCCTCTATCCTTTTCTTTCTGACTGTGCTGGTTATTGGCACTGGTAACACCTCTGAGAAAGCCAACAATTGTGCTACCTCCCCGAAGGTCCTCCCTAATTCCCTGAATCTGCCTTGTACTACCTACATCTCCTCTCCAGCTAGGTTGTTGGTACCTAGGTGTATAAGTACATTTGGTTCCCCCAAACCCGTTTCCCCAATTCTTGGGTACACATTCCCCACTATCATCCCTGGCTTGCACACCATCTTCCTTCTTGCATTTAGGTCTCCCTTCCTTCTTCAGTAAATACCCTTAATTATGGAATCCCCTAGGATTACCACCCTTCTGCCTCCTCCCTCCATGTTCCCCTATCTTCCTTCCTTCATCAGCTGCTGTACAAGTTGTCCACCACCTAATTTCTTCCCCACAACTCCAGATAACATCCTGCTGCATCCTCTGCTTATCCATTCAAGTGTTTTCCATTCCTCTCCATGTCTTTCCTTTTCTGGCTAGCCATGCTTGCCTCCACTTTCTCCTTTCTTCCTCTTACTCTAGCCTCTCCCTTCCACCACCCTCTGCTCCATTTTACCTGCTTCTTGTTCTGTGCCCACCTTGACTACCCAGCAGAGTCCTACCTCCCTTCCCCAGTCCTTCTACCCCGACTTCATTGTCTTAGCCCAACCTCCTACTCCACCTCATTTTTTCTCCCTCCACCTTTCCGTACATTGGGTCAAAACTATTCATTAAAGGCACCCCTTCAAGAGCTCCCACTCCTTATGTAACCCTCACAGTCCAACCCCTTCCCACTACTATTTGCCATTCCCCTTCCCTAGACTCCCTGGCCCTATGAGGAAGAGGTACCCCCAGAAAATGGCTGATCCTCTCTGCTTCCTTCCCTTGCCTGATAAATTTGCTTCTCTGGGCACCCTGGGCACCCCCATCTGCCATTCTTTCCACTGCCCTGCTCCTCTGACTCTCCACTCCATCCTCCCCAGCTCCCATCTGAGCTGTCTTACCTCTGTCTTTGGCTGCACAAGGCTCATTCACACTGGATGGCTCCCTGCACTCCATGTCATCTCCAGGAAGATTGCTGCCCCACAGCTATTACAGCATACCACCACCCCCACTGTCCTGATGCCTGTACATGCTCCTATTCCCCCACATCCTGCCAGACCCAGCTTCTCCTAACCTCCAGATATGTATCTCAGTATATAACTTAGTTAGGGATGTTTACAGCAATACCCAAACTCCCTCAATTCACCTATCTGTTCTGCTTCCTCAATACTCAGTAAAAAATGTAATGCGACCCTACATAGGGATTAGGTGCAATTCCCTTTCAACCCCCTAAAGTGTACTTTCTATACTCCCTTTATACTTACCTTTCCACCTGTGAGCAGCATGGCCTGTGGCCTGTGGTCCACCCCGCAGAAGCCCTGCTGATGATCCCAGATGCCAATGGGTCAGATGCCACACCTCTACTTTGTGGCACTCAGGATTCAAGGTCACTCATGCTTCAGGGTGATTTGGACCTCTGGGAAGTTATAGGAGACTGCAGCCACATGATTGGCCAGCTGCAGTCATTTGACCTGGACCTACAACAATGGTGCTGAAAACGGGCAGCCAAACAATACTTCCCCCTTCCTCCCACAGTTCTTCATCTCACTTCTTCCTCTCCCCTTTCACCAGTCAGCCATGTTTTCAGTAGTTTTTTGTCCAAAAATACAGTCCCCTCAACAAATTATCCCCAAAACAAAAATGAACTCCACAATAATGTTTTCAAAGCCCAATGCCCAATTGCGTGCCTCAGGCAGCCACTGTCCCCACACTAGATCCTTGCAGCTCACCGGCTGCTCTGTCAGCCTATATTTGCAAGTCCTATATTTGTAAATCTCTTCCCTGCTGCCACTCTTATGAAGACGAATCATGTCTTCTTTCCTCCAGTCCTCCAGAACCATGCCCAATTCCAGTGTGCTGGTTAGTAAGCCCATCAGTGGGGCAGTCAGTACCTCCCTGAATTATTTTAGTACCCTTGAATGTATCCCATCCAGTCAGATAGCCTTGTTCACTTTCAGATATGCAAGTACCTTCAGGACTCTTCCTCTGAAAATGAATTTGAGTCCACCTCCCTTCCCTTGTTTCTGCTGTTCCCTAGTGGTCTTCCCCTGCCTCCAGTGTAAAGAGTGAACAGAAGTACTTGTTTAGGATGTCTGCTTTTTGGTCCCCTTCTGTGTAATCTCCATCTGCGTCCTCCTTATCCTTGCTATCCATGCCCTTGCTTTCCTCTTCTCACTCATATAATGGAAGGAAATGTTATCCCTATTTGCTACCCTTTAGCTATCCTTCACTTAATCTGTTATTTTGTCCTCCTTACTGCCTTATCTGCTTCCCTTTATTTTACCTGGTACACCTTCCTGTCTTCCTCCTCTGTGTTTTCTTAAATCTCCTGAATGCCACCCTTTTTCCTTTTACTGCCATGCCCACTTTCTTAGAGTACCATACTGATCTCTTAATGCTTCTCCTTTTACTCCTTCTTTCTTGCAGAGGCTGGTTGCCTTAATTGCCCTCCTTATGTTTACAAACTGTTTCTCAAACCCTCCCTTGCAATCACCCCTACTAGGCAGTATTTGAGGCGGTCTCCAATTTCTTTAAAAGCCACTCTCTTAAAGTCAAGGACCCTTGTTCTCATGTGGTTTTGGTGAAGGTTGGGGACACAAGGGAAGTATGAGCACAAATGTGTGGCCAAGAAATTGTACCCTCAGCAAGAATGTTCTGGTCAAATTGAAACATTAGAAGACTTTTAATAAATTCTGCATACATTAATGGTTTCTGGTTATTCTTGGCCCACAGATGGAGAGTACCTTGGTTGGGAAGACTCCTATATGAGAATATTGTGTTGGGAGAATTTCCAGCAAGGTGCAAATCATATCATAGGAGCAATTTGATTGTCCTGTTCATATGTCTAAAGTTTTATCTATGGCAGGTGAGATGCCAATTCTTGCTAGAGCAAATATGGACTACTTACTTGACAATAATACAAATAGCAGAAACTACACTGAGGAACATAAGATCCAAGGGGCAGTGTTCACTTTCCACTGGGAACTTTCAGTCTCTATAGAGGTTGATTAGAAGGCTATAGAGAATTAGATTTTAGGACAAATAATGAATTTACATAATATTTTCCTCCACAGGAATGGAGCAAATTTTATCACCTTGTACAAATTAAAATAAACAGTTTTTGTTTCACTTACAAGATTTCTTTATGTACTATGAGATTGATAATCAGAAATATATATCACGTAAATAGTTTATTTTGCTTTCCCTGCTTCAATATGCTTTGATATATGGTTTGAGGGATTTGTTTTATTACTTCTTTTATTTTTCAATGAAATTTCCTTATCCTTTTCAGTAAGTGCCATCTGATTTTAACTTTCACCTGAACAGTGACCAGAGACCACCAGGAGGGACCTTGGTTTTATATCTTATCTGAATGATGGCACCTCACACAGCTACTCCCCATATTGTACTATAGTATCCATTATGGTGTGGGCTAAAATCCATAACCTTCAGTCTTCTGGCCACAAAGGACAGTGTGAGACCTACTGAGCCACTGACACTGATATGTTCTTATTGCGGGACTTGAGCCATTATCATCCAGCCCAGAGACAAGCATGCTACTGCTTGAGTCATACTAATATCGATCAATAGCATTAGGCTGTATCTTTGTCATGGAAGTCATGAATTTCAAATTTTTTATGAAACCTCCATGATTTTTTGAATTTCCCATGCCAGACTCATGATTTTTGACATTTTCAATTACAACACCATGATATGAAGTATTTTCCATGAAAACACCATCATGTGTGGTGTTTGTAAACGACAAGCAGCTCATAATGTGGTGCCTCACCATCACAATACATTTGAGCCCCAGACTCTGAAGTTGCAGTACAATATGTTGCCTTCTGCCATGGAGCCAGTCTATGAATGTCTCTTTGAAAGCATTTTATGTGTTTGCTGATGTGCTTGCATAAAAATTGTCAAAAAGAGGCAATTCAAATAGGTATGTGACTTTTCATGACTTTTACAATGATTTACATGATTTTTATAATTTTGACAACGACAATACAAGGGGCTTCTCCAACATTTTCCATGACTGAAGAACAGTCCTAATCATTGTCTATAATCTGTTCAAATATGTTACTTGTGCTTCTGCTGCTGAAGTCCTTACATGTTAAATATATTAGTAAAGACCTACTGCCTCAGGACTTCCTGAAAAATCTATCATACTGCATGTATGACCAAGGACCTACACAGTCTACAAATATTAATAAATGATGTTTGTGTATATCTTATGCAGGAAACAGTCATACCAGTAAACACTAAACAAGCAGTCAAATGAAATATTCAATATCAGCATCAGACACAATCTAAAATATTTACATCTGTGGTGCTTTGCACTGAATCAGCAGAGAAGTTCAGACTAGGGGGGCCAAGCAGTCCTTATCTGCCATCAAAGTCCATGTTTCTATGTTTCTGTGTTAAAGTGGTTCAGACGATCAGTCTCTGAATACAAGAAAGAGGCTATTATAGTCACACGGTGCTGACAATGCAAAAATATGCCTGCTTGCTTTTAGATTTTTTTTTTAATTCTCAAGCATCATTAATTGATTTAACAGTAGTTTGTGAACTGGACATATGACATAGTGTCTTGTTTCTTATCCTCCAATTATTTTTAAATTGCTGTCTACTATTTGTGTTCTAGTATATTGTTCTTTTCATTTACACATGCTTTAACGTGTCAGTGTTGATAAGACTACTGTTAGAAATGCAAAAGTTCAACACTGACATAAATGAATTGAAAAATCACTTTAAAGAGCTAATAGATCACCTGACATTAGTATTAACTTGTGAAAGTAGTCAATTGTTACTTCTTAATAACACAGGTGCTTCTATTTTTCAGTTTTGCTAATTAGAAGATTTTCTTCCTGACAATACTAGATATGATTTCTGGAACAGAAGTGCACCTAGGGGCTGGCATATCTATTTCTATTTACCTGCATTCATTCCTGGACCTTGTCATTTGGAGAATACAGTGATGCCCCATCTGCATGCACCTCTCTGTGCTGAGGAAGGAGGTTGCTAGTCTCCAGGTTGAGTTGGCTAGAATTCAGGGAACATCCTCCCCAAGCCAGGGATCACCAAGTCTGCCACTGCTAACTCAAAAGATGCATAGCAGGCCAAACTGCTAGACTATGGTGGGCTCAGGGAGGGTAAGAGCAGTGGGACAGAGGCACAGCCCCATCCAGTAACACTGCACAACCCCTATGGCACTCTGCCAGGGTGGGACTGTTTCATGGATGCACCCAAGGTAGTAACCAAGAAGTATGTCAGGGTCCTTCATGGTGGAGAGCCCAAGGAGGGTGGCAGAGGACCCCAGAGGAAAAGGAAGCAACTCCTGTTGGGGGACTCCATCATGAGAAGAATAGATGTTTGGGACAGGAAAGGAGGGTGGAGGGAGGTTAGGTGCCTTCCCAGTGCTATGGTTTGGAGGGAATGAAAACAGATACCAGGGATTGCTACAGCAGCAGGATGGGAGGGAGATCTAGATGTTATTGTCCACTTGGGGACAAATGACATGGCTAGGGATGAGGAGAAGATGGTTCAGGAGTGGTTCAGGGAGTGGGTGAGTGTTCTTAGGCAGGTAGCAAGCTCAATGGCTTTTTACAAGGTGCTGCCTGTCTATGACATGGAGGAGGATAGGGTACTTGGTACCAGGAGCTTCAACCAGTGGTTAAAGGAATGGTGCAGAGAGGAGGGGTTCAGCTACATTGGGGACTGGGGTCACACTTTGAGAGATAAAGTCCTGTACAGGGGAGATGGCCTGCATCTATCCAGGATGAAGACCACAGTCCTCAGTGAATGGTTTAAATGTTACATTGGCAAACAATTAAACTAGCCAAGTGGGATGGTGGAAGGAAGTAGGGAGATATAAACTGCCCCCCACAACAAATTGGAGTAGTCAGCAGGGAGAACCCTAAGGGAGACAAGTCCCCAAGGGTATCTAATAGAATTAAAAATAAATTTGTAGTAATAAAGAGAGATGGGAATGTGAACAGAGTCAGTAAGAACAGAGGGCTAAATAGAAAAATGGGGGGTTGTCGAGCAGGGTGGCACTAGAAGTTGGAAGGCCATGTGTGCCAGTACTCAAAGTCTGGGAAATAAAATTCTGGACTTAGAGGCCATTAAGGCTGAGGCTGATCTGGACATTGTTGCCATTACAGAAACATGGTGCACTTAGAACCATGACTGGGATATAGCACTACCAGCCTATACTCTGTTCAGGAAGGACAGCATGGGGAAAAAGAGGGAGAGAAGTTGTTCTTTATGTGAGAGATATCATAAAAGCGACAGAGGTACAGAGAATACAGAGAGGGATGGAGGTACTGTGGGTCACCCTAGAGATGGGGAATGAAGCCACTTTTCACACTGGTATGATCTATAGACCTCCAGTACAGGTGGGAAGTTGGATATGGTTCTGTTGAAAGCCATCCAAAAGATGGTAAAATAAGGGGAAGGTGCTGCTGGTGGGAGACTTCAGTCTTCTGGATGTAGATTGGAGCATCCCAGCCGCAGCTACAGCTAGGAGCAGGGACATTCTGGACTTCCTGCATGGAGCAGTCCTCAGACAACTAGTTAGGGAGCACACTCATGTTATGTATGGTCCCTACACCCTAACTGGCATCCCACTGTACACTTTAGACAAACCTTATGTTACAAATAATATGCATATGCCATACTAAAATATATAGGGCACAGACACTTACCATAGAAGAGTAAGTGTCAGGATATATAATGATTGTAATACACTTTACGTTCACTATGCATGGAAACTGCACATAGTAAGCCAAGACATTCATGTCTTTGTCATCTTCTGATATTATGTAGTTTGCACTGCGATGTTTTGGATTTATATATAACTACACTACATCCTGTGTTTTACATGTACCATGTATACTCTTATTATTCTAAGAGATAGCTGACTTAGCGAATGTTGTATAATGTTATCTACTCTGTGGAGCCACCTTACTTTTAGTCAATAGAGCTTACTGGATGTAATTAAGAATATTTCTATTTCCTTGTAACCATAGTAATTATCATAGTATATAATGTAATGTATTACATGTTCACCTCGGAGACCTTCTTCACTCCTTGGGGTACTGGAGAATGCTAAGCTCTGGCTCCTAGTGTCTTATGGTAAAAACTGCTTAGGGCAACTGTAATATCCTTTTATAGTAATAAACACATTTATTACTGATATGCAGCTTGTCTGCAATTCTTTTGCATCTCTAATTATCACCAAGAACCTGATCAGGGCTAGGCACCCTAACAAATTGGCATCCATGTGCAGGTGATTTAGATGGTGCAAACTTTCACTTGTTGCTTGAGAAATTTCCCTTCCTGTGGGTATAGTAGGTGTGAACTTCTGCACCATCTCTCCCATTATTTTTTACTTCCATAGCAAACTTGTAAAGTCTAGCTGCTTACTGGGCATGGTCAATGCCAACTCACCGCACCCAATGGCAATTTTGAATTACAAGATGACACGAGTACAGTAGCCCACCCGTCTGCTGATTTTGCCTGTCATGGATCAATACATGACACAGCAACCTCTTATGGATCCTGATTTTGAGCTTCCCAAATGATTATTACCGGTACTATGATGGCCACAATGTCAAACATATTCACAGACTTGAGACTCGATGTCTCTAACTTTCATGCCTCCCATGGATGATGGACTGACTTCGCACTGGACGCAAGTCAATTTGAAAACCCCGTGCTGGGGATTTCAATCCAGTACTCAGAGATGAGACAAACAGCCCAAAAGTGTGAGGCTAGAGGGCTGTTGGTCACGGCTCTCTGTGCTGCTTTAGAAGCCTCCAAATCAAGATCTGCTCACCCGAACTGCAGTTCTCATCCCTTAAGAAAGAGATGGGATTGCAGGCTAATGAAAGTTTGAAAAAAGAGCAAGAACTGGAGATGGAATTTCAGTCTTTGTGAAATGAGAAAGAGACTATTTTGCATTGTTCTGGTGAAAGCAATCAGCGAGAAATATGTCAGCTGAGAGGTGAATGTGAAAGTTTGAAGCACGATAAGAGACAGGTGTTACAAATGAATGATTTGTTAAGTAAAACTAACAATCAACTTTGAGAGGACTTGGACAGACTCCAAGATGACTTAAATCAGGTACATGATGAGTTGGATAGGGAACATAGGGAGAACTGCAAATTGAGAGCCGTGTATAGAGTGTTACAGAAACAGGTTACAAAAGGTGTAGAACAGAACATTGCAAACATTAGTAATGAAAAATGTAAAGACAAAATGACAAAACTGAACCATCAGCATGAGGTTTTGACTGGTCACGTTAAGGTGATGGGTGGCTATTCCCCCCCCCTTGACCTCATGTCATCTGGACATGATGAGTCTCATGATGATATCTCCCAATACAACACCCAGTCACACCCCTACTATGGCTCAGTAACCCCACCCTACCACTCACAAGATGGCAGGTCCCCTCGCTATGACAGCATGTCCCTACGTCATCAACACAATGATGATTATCATGTGCGATGCCAACATGGTGATCCCCATGATAGGGGGGAGGCTTGAGCCTACCACTGCCCTCTCAAGGCCTATCAACAACCTCCCCTATCACAGCTATTACACAGGAGGACAGGGAGGAGACTAAGAAAAATGATTGAAAGTGCTTTGCATGATTCAGATTTACTTGAAAAAAGCAAATGAACCATCTGGACGCAGGTAAAACAACTGCTGAAGAAGAACACAACTCAGGATTGTGTGGTCTGGACTGTGGCCGATGACACAGCAGAAGCCACCCTTCATGGTGCACGAGATATCCTTCCTTCCCCAGATCATCCTATAATCCCCTACAGATGGCCCACTCTGTTCAGCAGATTGCTGACAGCATACGCTGTATGAGTCCCACTGACAACCTCAACTGTCATTTGGAGAAGGCATGTTCCAAATGAGAAATGCTCAGCTTAGCAGCGGACTACCAAATACAGATCCTCCAACAGACTATTGATCCTGGCCTGTGGGTGAAACTCCCAGAAGTAGCCGACCAGGACACTCAAACCACTTTTGACAAAATTGCAGCTGAACTTATAGCCGCATACAGCCCAGGTGTGGTTGGGGTAATGCTAGCTCACCCCATAAAACAAAACACAAAAGAAAGCCCTGTGACTTTCCATCAGAGTCTGTGGATGGCCTACCATGCAGGTAAAAACCCTGCAGGAGAAACTGCAGATGCAGACCACATAGAACACAAAAATTTGTTCCTTCAGAACATGCTCCCAGCTGTCCGTGAGAAGGTGGAACCAACAATTTTCCCCATCACGGACAAGTTTACTGACATCCTTTGGAAAATGGAGCAGGCTTACCAGCTCTATATCCAAGACCTTGGCTCTAGTTCAAAAAAAAGGTGGCCATGATACAATCTACTGATGAGCCCACAACCCATTATACCATGGAGGGCAAGGCCCATGAAAAGAAATCTACATTTTTGGACAACCGACAGCATCACCAGTCCGGAGATGGGAACCAGAACCAAAACAAGAACAAACACAATTGGAATTCAGATTCCAATCGGGGCAATCAAAACAATCTAACAGGCCCCTCATACAGAGAGATTGCAGAGGATAACAGAAACCTCTGGAACCTCCTTGGCCAGGTCCGCTCTGTAGCAGATGTGGTCCCGGCATGTGCCCATATGGCTATAGGCCCAGGACAACAGGCCTCAACAGGCCATGGGGATTCTGGAACTGCAGGGCATCAGGCCACAGCAGATCTGAACACTGATGCCACTCCCTTCATAGCAGCCATCCAGCAGAGATGAGGTCCAATGAGAATAGGCCTAACCACTCTTACAAGAGCACCCTGCTGCTGGCACCATGGATTGACAACTACAGATCCCAGGCCATAGTGTGAACAAGCTGGCATTGGACACAAATGGAAGGCCTTGCACCAAGGCCATGGTCGGGGGCTGCTAACTGACAATGCTCTTAAACACAGGTGTGGCTGTGTCTGTATTACATGATGATGACCCAGCAAACTCTCCTTGGTCTACCGAATGCTGGACTAACACCTCAGGTGTGGATGGCGCAAAGCTATTTACCTATCGTTCTGTAGTACTATCAGTGACTATAGGCAACCTGAAGGCACACCATACCTTTCAGCTCATGGTGTTACATGATCATCCCAGCATCATAGGAATTGATTTTCTTGCACCACATGGCTGTGTGCTAAATTTGGCTAACATGCTATTGATCCAAATCTGAGGTCAATACCATTCTGTCATGATTTCAGATTCGCACGTGGTTGCAGCTATCACCACTAATGACAACAAATACGATGCCACAGTGCTATTCCCTAGCCACGAGTTCTTAAAAAGATTCCTCCCCATTCTGCAGAAGCATTTGGATGCATTTGCTACAGACAAGCATGGTTGTGGTAGGATGCAAACTGTCATTGAAATTCTAGGCCGAGCCCATGAAAGGCAAAGACAGCATCCTTTTTCTGCTGAGGCCTTACCATCACTCAGAGAAACCATTGAGTCACTCCTCAAACAAAGTGTGATCAGGACTTGTGTCTCTACTGTCAATTCACCAATTTGCCCTGTGAAAAAACCCATGGGAACTTGGAGACTCACAACTGACTACAGGAGACTTAACCAAGTCACTCCTAGTTGCTCACCTACAGTAGCATTAGCACCTGATGTGCTCAAATTGCTGACCCCTGACCATAAGTGGTTCAGCACCCTTGACATCTCCAATGGTTTCTGGTCACTGCCACTGGCACTCAAAAGCCAGTACCCCCATATAAGATGAACTGACCTGAGTTGCATGCTCTCTCATGGTAATAACAAGTCTTGTGATCTCTCATTGTAATAATGCTTATGTGCTTGTAATATCTGTATCTGAAGATGTAAATAACTGTATATGATCATGTATATATTATCTGTAACAATGTCTGTATATTATACATGGTGGCTAAATATCTGTAACCAACTGTTTTCACTGTCCATTGTAACTGTTTGTTATCCCAGTCCTCCCTGTGATGAGGTACCTTTGTAAGCAAGCTGTTGGCTCAAAGGTTGTAAAACCAATACTTTATAAATAAAATAAATAAATAAAATAAGTACAAATTTGCCTGCACCTTTGAAGGAAGACAGTGCACATGGACCTGTTTGTCCCAGGGGTTACACAACAGCCCCTCCCTCTTCCATCTACACATCATGGACGCCCTAAAGGGTTTCTCTGGCCCACAATGTGTTCTGCAATATGTGGATGACCTACTGCTAGTAACTGCCACCAATAAACAACACTTTGACCACTTTGATGAACTACTGACCCTCCTACAGAGGGCAGGCCTCAAGTGCAACCCTGCAAAGGCACAACTGTGCCAAACAGAAGTCATCTTTCTCGGCTTGTGCATAACAGACAAAGGAAGAAGCCTGGCAGGGAAGAAGATCCAAGGCCTACAAGATTTGCCACTCCCCACCAGTGTGGCAACACTCAGACATTTCCTGGGAATGGTTAACTATTCCAGGGACTTTATTTGTGACTTTGCCCAGAAGGCTGCCCCTCTGAATGAGCATCTGAAAAAAGACATCCCCTGGACTTGGGGTCCCATAAACACTCAGGCTGTGATGTCACTGAAACAGACCTTGGCCTCTGCTCCAGTCTTAGTGAACCCAAATCCAGCGTTGCCTTTCCACCTGAAATCAGCCACCTCAGACATTGCCATGTCTGCAGTCCTTGCTCAGAAAGTTAATTATACTTTGAGACCTGTTGCATATGCATCCAAATGTTGTCACCCGTAGAACAGAAGTACAGCCTTTGTGAAAGGAACCTTCTGTCTTCCTACTGGGCTGTCAAACCTTTCATGTATATCATTGCGTACTCACCTATCATTATCAACACCAACCACACCACTACAACCTTTTTGCCATTGGACAGAATGAAGGATGGATCTGTATCCAACACCATGCTGACTCACTGGTCACTTCTACTCCAGGACTGTGACATACATAGGGAACAGGTTCATCCTGCCAAAATGCCTTCATTCTGGCCCATGGGCTCCTTTATCAAGGAGAACCACATGACTGTACACTGCAACTGCCTGATCTGCCTGACCCATCTGACCCAGGCCCATTTCTCCCTGCTACTCCCAAGCTCCTTAAAGCCACTTCCCTGTGTGATATCTTTACTGATGGCTCTGCCTCATATCACCAAGGAGAACAGGTAGCTGGATTTGGGGTGCTTATCGTGTATCCCAATGGAAACACTGTTGGAATATCCAAATAGCCAAACATTGCAGTGTGGCATCATCACAGTACACAGAACTGGCAGCTGTGGCCTGTGCCCTTGAGTTCATACAACATGTTACCAAGCACACCATCATTTTTGCAGACTCTAACTGGGTCTGCTGCTCCCTTACTGAATTCCTACCACTCTAACAGAGCACTTCTTTCCATCTTCTGATGGCACCCCAGAGAAATATAAAGCACTTATGATCTATATTCATGAACTGGCCCAACTCTTCCAGCACAAACTCTTCATTCACAAGGTTAAAGCACACTCTAAATCAGACCCCTAGCATTCCTTCAATGACAAAGCAGATATTCTTGCAAAAGGGGGTGCTTGGGGGGGACACCTGGATGATGGATTACCCAGATGCCCTAGCAGCTGTCCATGTGGCAGCTATCAGGAAGAAATCAGAACCATTTGATCCATTAGACCAGTTCAATGCACAACATGGAAACCCCCAACTCAAAGAGGGGTTCTGGCTCCTTGACAAGGGAACTGAACATGACTTACCTACCCACAGTCCATACAAGCGACATATGAGTAGGTAACATTTGTCACCAGATGACAAACTGATATAGTATCAACCAGAGGACCTGCACAATCGATTGTGGGTGGTCACTCAAGCACTGAGATCTGAATTTCTCCACCAGGTGCATGATACCCCTACTGGTGGATATCAGGGAGTTGAATATACACTCCAGAGACTCAAAACAGTTAGATGGTGGCCTGGCATCACCAAAGATGTTAGATAATATATTGACAGTTGTCTGATCTGTGCACAGAACAATCCAATACTAACCAAACATAATGCCAAGTTACTGCCACAGAGACATTCTGGTCCTTGGAATGCCATACAGATCAACGTCATCGGTCCATTAACCAATACCAGCAAGAGCAACAAGTATGCACTTGTAGTTACTGATCTCTTCTCTAAGTAGATTGAAGCTTTTTCCACTAAAACGTGTACTGCAAAAGCTACTGCAAAAAACCTGGTGAAACAGATTTTATCCAAGTGAGGCCTACCTCCATAGGTAGACTCTGACAAAGGAATCAGCTTTACAGGTGAGTTGATGAAAGAAGAACTTGAACTTCTAGGGGTACACCAGAAGTTTCACATACCTTACCACACCCAATCATCAGGTCAAGTAGAAAGAGCCAACAGACGGATTAAGCAAATGCTTTCCAAATTCATTGAGAACAATCCCAAGGATTGGGATTCCCTGTTGCCTTTACTCCTTATGGTAATCAGTGGTACTCCTTTGACCACCACTTAGCTGACACCATTCAAGGTGATGACTGGTAGAACTATGAGATTACCTGAACATTTGTTGTTTGACCTGAACAGCCCCCACTGCAGACAGAGTGTTTGTTGACAAGTATGTGGCCAAACTGAAAGAAGATATTTTTAAGACCCATCTGTATGCTGCACACTGCATGGGCAAGACCCAGCAAAAATCCAAAATCCAGTTTGACAAACACAGACAAGAAGTGGATTGGCAAGTTGGAGATCAGGTAATGGTATTCAGATTTGCTCACCCTACACATGCTTATCCAAAAATTGGGAAGGACCCTACCCTACTGTCAAAAAGCTCAGTCCCGCAGTCTATCAAGTTATACTTCTGCAAAACAAGAAACTTACTGACAAATGGTTGCATGCAAACCAACTAAAGCTATACAAAGGAGTATCATTACTTTTCCTAACCCCATCGGGTGGAATAGTACCAACTGACCTTTTCTTTTTCCTTACAGGTATCCCTGCAAGATCGCTATCTTCCGTTTGATTCTCCTCATCTTAGGAGCTTTCCCCTGCATCCAAGGCATGGTAGATCACATCCTTCCACATCTAGACCATCCTCCTGCTGCCACCCCAGAAGGAATATCAATTACAGTCCCAAACAAGTTGATTATGGTACAGGAAGATAAAGATGCCTACCTCACTGCCTTGGTTGTAGCCCCTGACAAATCCACCGTACTAATTGAATGGCAAACAGAGTTTAATGGACGAACTCTCCCAATGGCCCACCTGTCCAAAGGAACCTTCCATGGTTGCCCAAATGCCAAAATTTCACCAAATGGTACCTTATCTATTCATCAAACTTATCATTGACAGTCAGGTTTATATAATCTTTCTGCTCTAATTGATCCTACCTATTGTGAGAGCTTCACCAAAGACTCTGCAAAACAATACTGTGCACTCAATTATATGGCCTCAGCCACCATGTATTTTTCTGTTATTCCTCCAACAGAAGCAGAACTCCTTGAATGTCCCCCACAGGAACCTGGCCCACTTAGTGGTCTAACTGCAAATTCAGCACCAGGTACCCTTATCAACAATTTGCAATATATGCATGTCCCTGTACTTTGCAGTCTCACACATTGGAATATGGCAGAATTTGGAATGTGTTTCACTACTAACACATCAAAGTTTTTCAGTACTATGTTATTAGTCTTGCAGCATACCAGACACATACACAAGACCCCAGCTGGTGTAAACACTGTAGAACATCTAGGTTTATTTATATCTAGACCAAATCAGTCTAAAAAGAAATCTCATACTTCTAAGAAGAAGCATGAAACAGCTGATGTCACTGGTGCAACAGGCACCCCAACTGGCATCTTTGGTTGGTACCACTATGTCTATCAGGAACAGGGCAGACATTGCTACTATCAAAGATCACTCACAAAAATTCCAACAAGATACGATTAAGCAGATCATATTCCGCCCCCATTGTTACATGGTGTGGATGGCCTTAGTCAGGAAGAAAGGTACACTGTCTACAATATGAAAGAAACTGTTAAAAATGTTACTACACTATGGATAAGTTAAATCAACTCATTGCACAAAATAACAAGGAGGCAGACAAGAAATATATTGCCAGGGAACTCCTCTGCTCTGCTTATGGCTCTTATGTCATAACCACCGTCAATAACCTCTTTCGTGATCTAGAATTTGGACATATTCCAGACATCATTCATGACAGAAGAATTTCAACATGGTATTGCCCACATTGTAAATACAGCATGTATTGCAATGTGCATGTCTCAGCCTATTTCCATACCAATATCTACTGCTAGGAACTTAGGCTTTGTCACCAGGCATCCTAATTAAGGACCCTGTTTCACTGCTACATGATGTACTATGTTTGTGCCTTAACTGTCTCATTACCATGTTTTGATCCATGTACAGCTATATTTGATAAACTAGCTACAGTTCACTCCATTGGGCATCTTGATGAGGATATCTACAGAGAACGCATTGAACTGCCACCTCTTTTGGTCTACCACCTGACCCTGGACCCATGGGTGTCACCTCACACGGATTGCTGTGCAGGAAAGGGCTATCATTATTTGTGTCGTTGTGACATTTTTCATATTATCAAACCAGTTTGTGGATACTCTCCTGACAGCATTGATTGGTCTTTTACATTGGTCCAGGACATTACTGCTTATGACACAGATACCCATGAAGCATGATCAGCACCACCACCACTGGCGAACAGTGGACAACTCTACAAGGCTTATACAGAAGAGGTTCATCAGCTAACTAAAAGACTATTGAATTACACTTACACCTTCCTAGTCCAACTGCAAAAATGGAGGTTGCCAACTGTTAAAATGACTTATAATTCTGATAGACAGTACTGCAATATCAGTAATCATAAATCTTTCTCCTATGGTCAAAATGTTTGTGAAATACCACATCCTAACTTTTGTTTTGTTCCTCATCAAACTCTTGTTATGGGAAACACAGTGATTGCTCCTGTTCTGATTGCGGAAACTGATGTTATTGATGGTGACCCTGAATATTTGCTTGCTCTATCGCAATATTTACCCATATTTAATGTACACATAGACCCATTGACATTGACACTCAAGACCCTTTTAGAAAGGAAAGATACACACCTCATCCACATCAGTAACAACATCTCTGTTGCTGGAGATGCCCTTAATGCCCTCATCAATGATGGTGATTTAAATAATGCACTTTCTAATAACCGGCTAGAAATTACCTTTAAAGGGTTTGTTATCATACAGGCATTTTTTTATCTTCTCTTTAATACTAACACTTTGCTGCCTAAGGTGTACACTCAAACAACATTGAGAGCAGCTTGAATTCCTTTACAAGGTTCATGCACCAGGTCTGTAAATGAAGTTTATTGTCCCCACTTTCCCATAGTGTTGTTGCCTTTTTGGTAAGGCAACAAGGGGGGGGAGGGTTGTTATGTGAGGTTCCTACACCCTAACTGGCATCCCACTGTACATCTTAGAAAATCTTATGTTACACATAATATGCATATGCTATACTAACATATAGGTCACAGACACCTACCATACAGGAGGAAGTGTCAGGATATATAATGATTGTAATACACTTTACTTTCACTGTGCATGGAAACTGCACATGGTAAGCCAAGACATTCATGTCTTTGTCTTCTTCTGATATTTCATAGTCTGCACTGCCATCTTTTGGATTTATGTATAACTATACTACATCCTGTGTTTTTCATGTACCATGTATACTCTTATTGTTCTAAGAGATAGCTGACTTAGCGAATATTGTATAATGTTATCTACGCTTTGGTGCCACCTTACCTTTAGCCAATAGGGCTTACTAGATGTAACTAAGAATGTTTCTATCTCCCAGTAACCATAGTAATAATCATAGCATATAATGCAATGTATTACGTTTTCCCCTCGCAGACCTTCTTCACTCCTTGGGGTATTGGGGAATGCTAAGCTCTGGTTCCCAGTGTCTTATGGTAAGAACTGCTTTGGGAAACTGTGATATCCTTTTGTAGTAATTAACATGTTTATTACTGATGTGCAACTTGTCTGTGATTCTTTTACATCTCTAATTATCTCCAAGAACCTGATTAGGCCTAGACACCCTAACACTCATGAGGGGGCAATACTGGACCTTGTACTAACTAACAGGGACAGTGTTGTAGCCATCATGGTGGGTGTCCAAAGGGACCAGTGATCACCATACCATGTGGTTCAATACAAGGACTGGGGCAGAGTCAAGCCACACATGGGTGTGGACTTCAGGAGGGCCAATTTTAAAAAGTTGGGTTGAAGCTTAAGAGATGCCCTAGTGGGGGGGAGGGACTCAGGTGAAGTGGAGGAACTTTGGACAAAACTAAAAGGGGGCACAGAGAAGGCAACAGACCTCTGTGTCAGGCAAGTAAGCAAATCCAAGAGGAAAAAGAGACTGCTATAGTTCTCTAAGGAGGTGGCTAGGAAGGTAAGGGCAAAAAAGTTAACATTCAGAAGGTATAAGAAGACACAGAAAGAAGAGGATAGGGAACTGTATCTGGAGAAACAGAGAGAGGCAGGTAAATCAGTTAGGAGAGCAAAGGCACAAACAGAGGAGAAAATAGCACAGAAAGTATAGAAAGGGGACAAGACATTGTTTAAGTATGCAAGCAAAAAGAGAAAGACCAGGTGAGGGATTGCAAGACTAGAAAGGGAAGGGAAAGGGGGATTGTGTGGAATGGTACCAAGAAAAAGCAGACATCTTGAATAAATGCTTTTCATCAGTGTTCACAGACGAAGGGGAAGGAGGGGGGCCACAGAAAAGTGACAGGAGCATCAAAGGAAGGGAGGTAGTCACTAGTCCATTTACAGAGGAGAGAGTCCTGAAGGAACTCGCAAATCTGAAAGTAGACAAAGCAATGAGACCAGATGGGATACATCCTAGAATATAAAATTCCTGAGACTAAAATATAACAATATATGCAAATTAAAACTTCATTTAAAAAAATTAAAATCTATTAAATATAGATAACTCAGTCCTAAAAAATCTTGTAATAAATGCAGATACCAATAAACATACATCTAAGGTGTATATATTGTAGCTGTCTGAGAAATTAATTCCTCAATGCTGAGGGAAACTAAGCATTATTGGGAAAAGATATGAAAAGAAGCATATCAGAAGAAACTTGCGTTGAGACAATCAACTTAGATAAATTAAAAATGTAAAATAATAGACTACTACAGATACATGTTAATGTGATCCATAAGACTTATTTGACTTCAAAAAGGTTGAACAAGTTTGATAAAAACATTTCTGAGCTCTGCCAGAGGTGTAGAGTACAAAAGGGTACATTGGGCAACACGCTAGCTGATTGTATAGAGATTAAGACCTACTGGGAAAATACTTTCTCACTGTTCGGAAAGGTACTTGGCTACAATTTCCCATTTGACACTGGAATTATATTATTTGGTACAAAAATGGTACTAGATGATAATCAAAATGACCAATAAATATTGATTAAAACTGGAATATTAGTAGCAAAAAAAATTATTTTACAACATTGGAAAGATGTACCACCTGCTTATATGGACTGGTTAGGTCTTACGTTAGACCATAGCAGGCTAGATAAAGCACTTTGCATAATAAAAGATGCATATGGTATCTATGATGAAGTGTGGTCCCCTTTCTTAGCTAATATATAAATGGAATACAGTAGAAGCCTCTTAAAGGGGACACCTCCATGGACGCCCTATCATCCCCTTTAAGCGACCGTCCCGTTTATCAGAAGCAGCCTTTTTTCCCATCACAACCAGAAGAGACTTTGCTCATGAGACACACAAACACACACACACGTTACAGTAACAAACAAAACAGAGAAAACAAAACATCAAGAAGTACTGGATCCCAGTACTTTTTACGACTACAGCTCCTTTTTGTAAAACTATGTTTGGTTTGGTTCTTGATTTAATCTTTAATTGGTGAAAGCAACACACTGCATTTTAATTAAAATCACTTAGCTTCACGTAGCAACTTTTGAGAGAGAGGAGTTGGGCAGCTGCAAAGCCTCGATAACTTTTATGTTCTCACTCAAAGAGAGGTCAACTCTTTATTTGTTGCTCGTAGATGCCATCCTGCAAACCAATCACACTCCAGAGAGATGCTAAGCAGGTGGAAATGTGAAACAGCTTAAATGCAGGGCACTTAATGAGGCATGATTACATTTTCAGCACTTTTTCCTACACCTGGGACTAGATAATCATCCCAATTAAGCGACAGGACCATCCCAATTAAACAGAAGCTTGTCCCATTGAATAACATTAGCAAAAAATTGGTGCCCAGGGGATCGTCCTAGTTAAGCGGATGTCCCCTTTGACCGCATCCCCTTTAAGTGGCTTCTACTGTAATAATGTTTAGCAATGATGAGGAACCATGACTTCAGAAGTAAGAACAATGATTGAAGCACCCACACTCTGAGCCAAGCAAAAAAAAAAGAGTGGATAAAGCAATTGGGCCAGATGGGGTCCATTCAAGGGTACTCAGGGAATGCAGGGAGGTGCTAGCTGCACCTCTGATAGTCCCGTTCAACCTATCACTGGAGACAATAGAGATTCTGGGGGACTGGAGGAGGGCAGATTGAGTCCAACTTTACAAAAGTGGTAGTAGGTAGCAGACCAGCAACTACAGACCAGTCAGTCTGACTTTGATGGTGGGGAAATTATTGGAGTTACTACTGAAGGAAAGGATAGTGGAATTTCTTGAATCCAGTGGCTTACAGGACATGAAACAGCATGGATTCACAGGGTGGGGAGGAGATCTCATCAAATGAATTTAATAGATTTCTTTGACTTGGTGACCAGGGAATTGGATCAGGGAGGAGCAGTGGATGTGGCCTACCTGGATTTCAGCAAAGCAACCCCGTTCCATATAGGAGATTAGTAAGCAAGCTGGGTAGCCTAGGAGTGGGACCAAAGGTGGTAAACTGGGTAAGAAATTGCCTAAGTAATAGGAGACAGAGGGTGGTGGTAAACAGAGTTCAGTCTGGGGAAGGGAGGTGACCACTGGGTAACCTCAGGGATCTGTACTGGGACTGGTCCTCTTTAATGACTTTATTAGTGACATTGCAGAGGGACTGGAGGAAAAGGTCTGCCTGTTCATGGATGACACTAATATCTGTAACAGGGTAGACACTCCGGGGGGTAGGGGATGTGAGGGTATCTGAAACTTCAGGGAGTGATGGAAAAAATGTGAGGTTATCTGAAAAGGTTAGAAGAGTGGTCAAGGGTATAGCAACTGGGCTTCAATGCAAAAAAGTGCAAAATCATGCACTTGGGGCACAGAAACCCAGGAGGAGTACAAAATGGAAGGGGAGGTATTGACGACCACCAAACAGGAAAGAGACTTGGGAGTTATCATAGCTGATGACCTAAAGGTGGCTAGACAGTGTGACAATCCAGTTGGAGAGCTAGTGGGATGCTAGGGTGCATAGCGAGGGGGATCACCAGCAGGAAGAGGGAAGTGGTGTTACCCCTGTATAGATCACTTTTGAGACCTCACCTGGAGTACTGTGTACTGTGTCCCGTTTTGGAGACTTCATCTCCAGAAGGTTATAGAATGAGTGGAAGCATCCCAGAGGAGGGCAACCAAAATGGTGCAGGGTCTGCATCAAAAGCCCTATGAGGAAAGAAGGTAGGACCTTAATATGTATACACTGGAGAAATGGAGGGAGAGGGGGTACATGATAGAAACTTTCAAATACCTCATAGGTATAAATAAGGTTCAAAAGAGAAGCATCTTTCATAAAAAAAGATGCTCAAGGACAAGGGTTCATGCTAAGAAGCTCGGGGGGTAGACTCAAGAAAGATGGGAGGAAGCACTTCTTCATGGATAGGGTGGTGGATGCTTAGAACAACCTCACAGGGGAGGTGGGGGAAGCTGTAATGGGGTTCAAGAAAGCATGAGATAGGCATAAGGGAACCACTGTGATAAGACAAGGTGGATATAAGCCAGAGGTCAAGTAAGATCTGTGGTGATACAGCAGGACGGGAAAACCAGGCACACTAGATGTCTGCCGTCAAATTCTATGTTTCTATGTTTCTAGGCATACCTCTTCAGCCTAGTGTCCTTGCTTGCTGTGACATCATTACTAAACAAGAAAATCCAATTACCTTTTTCCAGGCTGGTCATCTGATATGTCAAAATAAGTGAAGCCCCAATATCCATGAGGTATGAAGGGAAATAGAGCAAGATATTTCAGCCTCCATGTAGAATATTAATTTTCAGATCACACCTAATTCTCTCAGGTAGACAACCTTCTGAAGAGCAAAAGAAAAGAAGGAGAAATACATCAGAAATACAAACGACTTAAATAAGACACTGTGTTTTGCATCACTTAGGACCTACTCTTTGAGACAGTGGTGGGGGCGAGAAACTACTTCAACTTAATGATGGTGGCACATTCCCCACATCCCATTTCAGGCCTACATGGCCTATTTCATAGATTCAATCCACTCGCAGTGGAAGGGTAGATGCTATTATTGGCATAATGAATTAGATCTTCCTCTCACCAATGAGCAGTGGAGAAAAATTTGGGCAGACCTCTATAAATACAATATCTCGAACAGAATAGATTTAGTTTGCAACAATTTCATATTTTATACAATCTGTACCTCACTCCTCAGAAGCAATTTGGAATAGATAAATGTAGTACAGAGTATTGCACATGATGTAATAAAGACCTAGGCACCCTGTACCACATTTTGTGTTCATGCGACAAGGCCAGCTCTTTTTGCTCAGCTATTAGGGATTAGCTTGAGCCATTATTAGGCATGCAAGATTTGTTCGAGCCTGAAATTTGTTTGGTGGGTTGATATGGCGATAAGGTCATTGGTCCTATAGCCATATAGCCTTAATTGCAGCAGTGGCTAAATTAATACTACAGCAATATAGGTTGGATTCTGATGTTCCCACATATATAGAATGGCATAAAGAAATCTTCATGCTCTTAGTATTGAAAAAAACTATAACCAATATGGATCATAGAGTTCATGTTTTTCAAAAAAGGTGGGAGTGCCTATATAGCCTGCTGCAAATGTTTTAGTTTATAGGTAGATGGGACTTTTCGTCTAATCTTTCTCCATTTCTTTTTACTGTTTGCCAATCAGATTTCTGGGTGCCTCTGGTTTGCTAGAGAGTGGATGAAACATAGAAACATAGACTTTGACGGCAGATAAGGACCGCTAGGCCCACCTAGTATACCCATTTCCCTACCTGCAGGATAAGTTGCAGATCCTAGTTAACCAACAATCTATTTCTTCCTACCTCCCACATAAATTGCCTTATGTCTGTCCCATGCATTCTTGAATTCTCCTACAGTTTTAGACCCCACAGCCTCCTCAAGAAATCTGTTCCATACATCCACCACCCTCTCTGTGAAAAAATACTTCCTCACATTACCCCTGAACCGCCCCCCCCCCATCTTTAAATTGTGACCCCTTGTTCTTGCACATCTCTTTTTCTGAAAGAAGGTGGAGAACCTTTTTTTTTTTTGTCTCTGTTTGGGGTGATATAGTTTTTGTGCTTTTTATTCCTGTATTTCTTTCTCTTTTCGGAGCCCCTGAGGGTAGACATAGGATTACATATCCAGACACAGGTTTACCTACACAGACATACAGTCACAGACCCACATACAAAGAGCACACACAAACAGCATTACATACAGGTACACATGTACACACATAGCTCTATTTATACAGACAGACACACATGAGCACTACATACAAAAATTCCATGCCATGCATACATATGCTCACACACAGCCCTGCATATAGGGATGCAACTTCACACAGAACTAAACAGACAAACACAAATGGCACTACATACAAATACGTGTGGGTGTGCACTCACGCTCACACACACACACACACACACACACACAGAGCACTACATACAGTACAGAGATGCTCACACATACAGAGATATCCACACAAATAGTACTACATACAAAAATGCACATACATACAGTATGCACCATTACATGCAAACACACAAACACATACAGTACAACATACACAGCTGAACAAATGCACAGTGTGCTATTTAGACAGATGCAGACACACACACGCACGCCGCTACCTATACATAGATGGCTGCATTTACACACACAGCAATACATACACAGATGCACAAATTAGTACTATTTACAGAGGCATACATATGGACACACATACTACATACACAGATACACAGCACTTCAAATGCAGACACAGTCAAACACATACCAATACATATACATGTGCACATGCAAATCACTGTATAGAAAAATGCACACACAGCAATATATACACAGATCTATTCATGAGCACTGACTAAAAAGACAATATGATCACAAACACACAGTACTACAAACAGATACAAAGGAAAGACGTACTAAGCTGGTAACAGCTTATTTCCAGATGCATCCAGGGGAAGAGGGATGACGAAGAGCAGACAATAAAATAAGATGCAATAAGTAGAATAAATTAACAGTTGTACAAAGAACAAAAATTCAGTGCACAGGCATGGTATATAGTGTAACAAGGGGCTCAATTTTCAAAGCCCCAATTTCTGCATGTCCCAAGTGCACTGAAGATATGGTGCATGGGGCTTGTGGCAATCACCCCGGCCGGTGATCAGGATTTTTGATCTGGTACACCAAGTGTTGCAAGTTAGGTGCCACAACAAAAACAGCTTCACTGTGTGAGTACGACCAGTCCAACGAGCGACATAGTAGAGCAAAATGAGAACTGGCACCACTCGACTACAAAAACATCAGCTTTAATGAATAAATAGATAAAACATGCTGTCTGCAGATTGGGTACTAGCAGAAACCCTGATCGGTTTTGCACTTAATGCATCATCAAGGGGATAACACTTTAAGTGCTAATCCCTGACTTTCTGCTAGTACCTGATCTGTGGATGGCATGTGTTATCTATTTATTCAATGAAGCTGATGTTTTTGCAGTTGAGTGGTGCCATTTCTTGTTTTGTTCTGCTGCAGGTTAGACCAACCTGTTCTGGTCTAGCTTGCAACAATCCCGGGGGCCATTTCTATGGAGCTTGCAGCAGCTATTTGACACCAGCTGCTGTAAAATGTGAAAACTTTCATAACTGCACCTGAGATTGCAAAATCGGGCACAGTTGTGGCAAAGGGGTTAAGCACACCACCAGAACCTAAGTGTCATGGTGCAGGGCCTGAGACATGCCCTGTGCCATGCTTTGAAAATTGAGCCGAAGGTGTTTACAGTACAATAAATTTACAATAAATCAAGAGGAGTGAGCAACACCCCAAAATTAGGGAGGGATATACATATGCACAGCACTTCATACAAAGATACATGCAAACAGCACTGAAGCAGGCAAGGCAGCTAAAAGACAATGTCTGGAGCGAAGTCATAAACAACAATGGTACACAAAAAAAAAAAACAGCTAACGGACTCTGGTACACAAAGGAGACCAGGGCTTGGTCATAAGATGATTTTTTTTTATATATTAAACATGGTAACAGTCACCATCACAAAAAATGTTGCACATTTTTGCAAATGCAATGTGTACATTCCAAAGGCAAGGACATCACAGCATGAAAAAGCACCTCTTTTATACAAAATGTTTCTTTTTTTTGGTTAGACTTTCTTTATTCCACTAGGGCCTGTGCAGGGATGTACCCCCTATCAGTGCCTGGACCTTCCCCCTGGCATCCCTCCCAGGCTATTAAGAGAGGCCAGCAGTTTACCCCCTGTGGTAGAGCTCCCCGAGGGGAGAGACTGAAATCCACTTGGGGCCCCAGCTGAGGCTTACACATGAGCCCTCATTTGGGAGGAGGTCCAGAGGTGTCACAGTGCTGCTGGCCCCAGGGCTTTTCACTTTGGTTTCCCCCAGGAGATGTGGGGAGGACATGCAATGATGTCAGCACAGAATGTGTGCACTTCCATACATATCCTGCAGATGTCCACCAATGCCTCCTTCCCTGCTTATGTGTGGTCCCTGGCTGGTGTCACTCTATGCCAGGAAGTCACAGCCCATTCCCCTGGAACAGGAGAGTAGTCTATGGGATGCTCATCATACCTCCCCCCAGCTGACCCTCTGACACCCGTGCTTGTTCCTGAACACGGGTCAGCAGCGCCACTGGTGGAAACACTGCCGCTGCGCCAGCAGGCTGACTTGCAAAATGACTCTTAAAGTAACATATACACAATTACTAAATCACCATTTAAAAATCATTATATAAGAATGTACCAATTGTTCTATTCATATAAATATCAAACATGCATAAATAGTAAACCCTGTGTGTATAATACAACAAGATAGGAATAACAGGGAGAGTTACAGACACAATAACCAGGAACCAAGAAAAACGAAAAAAGGGGAGGGGGAAGGGGAAAAGGAAAACTAAGGAACAGATAAAAGGATCACAATTGGAATGAGGAAAGGGAGCAATAAGCAAACTGGGCAGTGGTGGGGATATCTAGGGGAAAGGTTAACATGAAAAAAAGAATTATCAGTTATAAAATAGAGAATAAAGTATGGGTTGGGGTGTGTAACAAGATTTTACACACACCTGAGTTGTGGGATGCTACATAAACTTTAGGGCGAAGCCCGAGGGGTTTGTGAAAAGCATACCACACAAGGGAGTATGTAAAATCGAGTTTGACACCTCGACCCATTTTTTATTTTATATAATAGCTGGGTTTCCCTTTTTTCGCCTCAGCAATTATATAAAATCAAGAGCTTCAAGTGCATCCGAGGTGTGGTTTCGTTTTAGCCCGGTGCCGAGATTTGCCAGATTGTAAACCTATTTTTGTTTGTTTGAGCAAGTCTTTATGCGTTTCCAGTGTATGTAGGGGAAAAAAGAAAAGAAAAGAACTTACTACCGAGTTCTTCTGGTGGCGCTGTGTTGGGTGAAACGGAAGTGATAAGTGGTCTCGACTGGTCACGTTGTTGCCTAAGCATGCACACAGCAAGGAAAATCGTGCACACGTTTGCTGTTATAAACACTCCTTTATAATGGCAAATTACACCACGGTTTCCCTATGGGAAAAAGGGGAAGCCAGTTATTATGAAAGTTAAAGCAACACTTAAATGCATTTACACTACATGGAAAGTACTCATATGCCAATAATAAATGTCAAGAAATATCCTCTATATAAAGCTTAGTATAATACAGAGCCAATAACATTATTATAAGTATACTTAAATAAAAGGCATCATTTAAAAAAAAAATATATATATATATATAGTCATTTAAAAAATATGTATTCCTATTGGAAATTGTCATTCAGGCCGGGAAAATGGCCTGCTTATAGTTTATATTGCCAGAATGTTTCACGCTTTGATAACTTATTGTCCAAATCCGCTCAACAAATTCTTGCAGGCACTTGCAAATCCCATAAATTTATAACTATTCCCACCAGTCTTTGTAGCCATCTACATGATTTAAATTCTCCTTTCTCAAAAGTCTCACCAGTGACAGGGTGGATGGATGAATAATTTGGAGTTCAAAATATTTTTTTACATAATGTGCAGTTACCACACATAAAAATTCCAACTGGAACAGTTTTCTTCTCATCCCCATTGGCAGGCATATGCAGGTTATGTGCTAAATTGCTCCCACTCCTTATTGCATTTCTGATCCTTTAACTGTTCCTTTGTTTTCCTTTTCCCTTTCTCCCTCCTCCCTTTATTTTTTTGGTTCTTGGTTATTGTGTCCATTAATCCCCCCTCCCCCAAATCATTCATTTCTTATTGTATAATACACACAGGGTTTACTATTTATGTGTGTTTAATATTTATACACATAGCTTGGTTAGAACTTTCTTGCACAGTGATTTTAAATGGTGATTTATTAATTATCTATGTCACTTGGGTGCTTTTTCATGCTGTGACATCCTTGCCTTCGGAAAGCACATAGCACATGTGCAAAAATGTTCAGCATTTTTTGTGGTGGTGAGTGTTACTATGTTTTACAATAAATAATTTTTCATCCTACAACCAAGACCTGATATCCTTTGTGTACCAGAGTCTGTGTGTGTGTGTGTGTGTGTGTGTGTGTGTGTGTGTGTGTGTGTCTGTGTGTGTGTGTCTGTGTGTGCACACAAACAACACTACCTATATGGATGTGTTCATACGGTACTACACACACATACTCAGACACTTATTTATTTATTTATTTAAGCATTTTACCAGGAAGGCATACTGAGCAGGCTACTCCTCGAGTCCAGATGTGTCCTGGACACACAAACAGCAGTACATAAACAAAGACACACACAACACTGCGTACACAAGCAAATACAGCACTACATGCAGACACACAGATATGGCACTACATACAGATATACACACAGCACTACATACGTGTATGGAATAGGTATAAAGGAAAACTGGTATCAAAGTGTGCAGGGGAGGGAGGGAGGTGGCTGGAGACCAGGTAGATTCTGTATAGGCAGAATAGGTAGAGAAAAGAGGGCTAGATTAGGTGAGCCAAGCAGTTCTTATCTGCTGACAACTTTTATGTTTCTATATACAGACATGCACACACAGCACACAGATACTGTGCACACAGGTGCATCCATGCATTTTTTCTTAACTTTCCTGCCCTTCCTAGCAATGATGCCTTCATCCTCCAGATGTTTTTTCTTATTTTAGAGTTTATTTACCCAGGATAGACCAGCTGAGATGCAAAATCTTGTTTTCAGTCATGTCCTTCTTATACCCATTTCTACAGCTCAGTGGACTGAATCATGTGGAGGATAGATGACTTGCTTAAGGTAGTACAGTGAGTATTTGGCATTAGTGGCTCTCCATTGTATCTCTAAACCTTCAGGGCGATTAACCTAGCAATTTCTGGCATAGGTGAAACCATGGGGGAAGAATAATGGGGACATCATCACACATGCTCTCAGAAGATGTTGTGTATCACTTGGTGTAACCAGGAAACTAACCCCTTCTCCTTCACTTTGCTATTCTCCCCCATGTTTACACTCAGGCCTTCATTCAGCACTTGTAATGGTTATAATATGCTGTTCATATTTTGTAAAATTGCAAAATGTATCGAGTATTTTAGATATGTCCTTTGTTAGTTCCTAGCCTACACTTTTGTGATGTAATATGTGCTTACCAATACTGATATGTACCGACTCAATGTGATTTTTGTGCAATCCATTATTGTGTTGCCACTACCCTGTTCAATGTTACTATTATTGTACTATTGTTACTTCCTCCACTGTTCCTTTCCCCCCCGGACACAACGGGAGATGAGCAATTGCAGCTCAGTGTGCCTTTCATGGTGAAACTCTTCAAATAAATAAATAAATTAAATTAAATGTAACATTAAAGGAGTCTATATTTTTTTCCCCTCTGTCTCAGTGAAATTTATAGGGATGATGGCCACCTCTTACCTTGGTCTCTGGACATTGTAAGCCCACAGGAGCAGCACAGCAGATAGTGGGTGGTGGGTGGGATTGTCAGACAGCTTGGGCCAATTGGATGTGCCTCTAGTGACAGTGGAGAAGGCTTGCCTGGGGCCAGTAATGGATGCTGCTGCTGGCAGTAGTAGAGGATGCCAAATTGGAGTCATCATGATGGTGCCACCAGTGACATTGCAGGAAGACTGATTGGGATCAGTAAGGCCTGCTATCACCAGCAGGCATTGGGGAGCCCTATTCAGGTCCACTTTGATGTGCCAGCATCAGCAGTGGAGAAGGCCCAATAAAGAACAGTTGGAAGCTGCGCTGGCAGCAGTGGAGAGGCCTAACCAAGGTCAGTCATGGATGTTACTACGAGCTGCAATGAAGGAGGCCTGATCAGGGCCAGTGAGATGACAGCATTAGGGAAGGCCCACTTGGGATCAATGGTATGCCACTGGTGATGGCAGCACAATTGTATTATAGGGATGGCAGGTGGAATAGTACCCAGCTGGAGAGAGCGGATTGGTCATTGAGATTTAGGGCCAGGATGGGAGGCTTGGCTGGTGGCAGAACCAGTGTTGGAATTACACTTTATTAACTTTGAGAGTTAGTTGGGCCCATAAGGGCCATATATTTTCTGTTTCCTGGTGCACCAGTTATCTCTCCGCCTGCTCCCAATGTGTGAAAGTCAACGGTACTCTCTCTGAAACATGCCCCATTCGCTCTGGGGTGCCGCAGGGCTCAATTCTTGGACCCCTACTATTCTCACTCTTTCTTAACTCCCTACCCAGCAGTTGTACGGGTAAGATGCTTCTCTATGCTGATGATGCTGTTCTCGTTGCCTCCCACAATGACCCCATGCTGCTACAGAACTCCCTCCAACTAGCCTTTGACTCTGCAGCTACCTGGTTCACTGAGCACCGACTTGTTATCAACCTTAAGAAAACAAAAACGATGCTCTTCTCCCACCCCCAAAATAAGTACAGCAAGTTTCCCTTAGCTGTCCACTCCACACCCAATCTCATCATTGACCAGGTGCAGTCCTATAAATATCTTGGTATAACCTTTGACCCTGCACTTTCATTCCATGGACATATATCTGCCCTAAATTCTGTCGCCAACTCACGGCTAGGCATTCTTTACCGGCACAAGAAATGCCTCCTCCTGATGCCCTCCACCTGGCTGTCACCTCCTCTGTCATGTCTCTCATTGACTATGGCCTTCCGGTCTATGGCTCAGCAGATCAGACTGCCCTCAACAAGGTTCACCTCACAGTTAATAAGGCTTGCAGACTTATCACTGGTGCTCCCAGACTCACTCACACATGTGAGCTGTACACCCTGGCTACCCTACTCAACCTGGAAGAGCAACTCATGTATCAGACATGCCAGCTCACCTTTAAAGCCCTGCGTGGCCTATCCCCCATAGGCCTATCCAACTCCATTTGCCGTACTGCACCGACCCTGATCACGCGCAGCTCGTCAAGAGCTACCCTAGTTATTCAGAGAGCCAGGACCTCTCAAGGTCAGAGGCATTCCCTACCGTCGCCCCCACTGGTATAACTCCCTACCTGCTAGTGTCTCAAACTCACTAACCTTAGCTTGCTTTAAGCCCAGGCTCAGAAACTTCCTGCTTAGCTCGCGCAAATGCAACTGCCGCTAGCCTAGTGTAAAAAAATATATATATATATATACTCTGTTTGACAATGCTCACTGAGCGGCTCCCCCCCTTGCTTTCCCTACTAATTCCTCCTCCCCTATCTCCCTCCCTTCTACTCCCACCAGCTCTCCCCCGGCCATAAGTTTTGCACCTTTTGTTATCTTTTGCTTCATTGGAGATTGTATTCTATTGAAACAAAATTGTAATTGAACTGTAACTTTTTTGTTTGTAAGTACTGTGTCCCTTGTACTACTGTTCTGATGTCCTCTTTGTGACGAGGTACCTTTGTAAATGAGCCTCTGGCTCAAAGGTTTCTAAACTGATGTTTAACTAAATAAATAACTAAATAAATAAATAAATATTTAAATTAAGTCCCTTTTCCCAATTATATGTCAATGGTAGGGATACATGAAGTACCGGGGCTCACTTCAGAGCAAGGGGGGGCCAAGCCCTGGCAAGCCCGCCTGTAATTACAACACTGGGCAGAACATATAATAGGAAGAAGCACCTGAGTTACTGAGACCAGGAAGGGAGGGTTGGCAGGTGGAAGAGGAGAGAGAGAGAGAGAGAAAGAGAGAGAGAGAGAACTGGAGGGTTTCTGAGACTAGAGAAGGAGGATTGTCATGGGAGGATGTACAGAGAGAAGGATGGTGGGAGAGAGTCACAGGGAGAACTTACTGCATGTTGGAAATTCTGAAAGCCTTATTGTGCTGCTCAGGACAACTGAAAGGGAAATGGCTGAGTTGTTCTTCCCTTAGGCACTCTGGGTGGAGCGCATATAAGAGATCACCACACACAACACAACATCACCTCACTGGGACCTTTTGAAAGAGTGCCAGCAGCAGTGGGAGGCAAAAGAGGTTAGCTAGCATTTACAACATTCCATTGCTATGCTAATGATAGGCCAGCAACATATAGATACTGTCATGTTTTGAAAACCTAAAGAGTGATCTGACCTCAAGGGATGGTCTGAGATTCCGCAGCCCTCAAAAAATTAGTTCATCAGAGATTTCTGCTATCTCTGTATTCATCAAGGTAACTGGCATGTTGTTACATATATAGATGTAGCTACAAGGAGGTCAAAAAGCAGAGCTGCAGTATGAATCAAGGAATTTATTTGCTCCCCAATTTTAATTTATTTACTGTATAATAAGAACATTCCTTCACAGAATAGCTAAGTCCCATAAAAAAAGAAAAAAAATCTAGGACATCATTTGTTGTGCTGGTTAAAGTGCTGTAATTTAAGTCAGACAGTGAGATTTACTATTTTTTTCCCTCCATAAATGAATTCCTTTTGAACTAATGTTGCAGTTTAAGTTATTACAGAGTGCTTCAGAAATGCCAAAGGGGAATTCTTTATCTTTAAGTCTGAATGGTTCCATTAATTATTCAGTAAAATTGACAGGTGCTGGTTGAAAGCTGATGAAATCAGCTGAGACTGTTAGTTTTTGTTTAGGAGAGAAATTCCTCTGCAAGTGACACAATCAATGCAAATGCCACCATTGATACAGAAAAAAAAGAGAACAACCAGATGGAGAGAAGCAGGTGGCTGTCTGGGTTCACTGAACTGTAAGACTCAATGCTTTAATACCTAGAAATGAAGAAGGACAACCATTTGTCTCCATGGTTGTGTTCTTTATCTGGAATTATGCTTTTGTGTACATTATAACTATCCACATAGCCCTGATGTGACAAGACACCAAGGAGAACTTTGGGTTGTTTTTTTTTGTTGTGTGTGTTGAAAAAAACAACAGCACCATACTAATGCACTTTATAATGCAATTACATTTTTTGCAAACCCTTCTAAATTATTCTTAGTGTCTGCTAACCTTATTAAAATCATATTTAGGTATTGGTTCTCTTACTAATTCATCACATCTGAAGATGTGCTGAGATTTTAAAGCTGTACATTGCTCTTTATAAAACCAGACTATTAGTTCACGGTGGTTAAAGCTCTTAATTCCAAAGTGGGTCAGTGTGAATATAATGTTAGTTTTTCCACATGTCATCAGACTAGATCTTTGCAGCTTTTTTACATAAACTAACATTTTTCATGAGTCCAAGAAATGAAAAATGAAAAAAAATATATCTTTACAGCCTGTAAGTTTCTTAATGTGTATCTTCAGAGTCAGCCTTTCCCTAGAATCAGCAACTGTTTCCTCACAGGTTTAAGATTTCCCTCTTCTTCCCCCAATAAAAGTTTAGCATTTAGCAGACAACTCCCAGTCCCCTGGCCAGTATCTTTATTAGTACAGTAGCAGAAGAAGACATCCATGAAAGAGAGTTTATCCAGTCTTTTGGAACAACTAATTCCACACATCATCAATTTCTTTCTTTTTTGCCTATGTCATTTTTATTAGAAATATGTTCAGTGCACAAAACGTGCCCTATGAACAGTATCCTTTGACCAATGTCCATTTTTATTTAGGGTACAAGTCAACAACTATATGCATAAATGTCAGCATTGGTGTGACCTCAGAACAAATCTTAGGAAACATATAATTTACATATCTTTTATGTTCTTCTCTTAGCTTTATTTCATGACTGCTGACTAATAACCTACTGACTCTGCCCAGGCAGTATTCACCATCTAAGTAAAAACAAACAATTCCATCACTCAATTACTGTTCAGGGCTGGGAAACATTAACAAATTCCTGTTTCACAGAATGTTTGTGACATTCTGCAAAATTCCAACAAATGTCATGAAATGTTGTGAATTTTTTTAATTTTCAAAATTTTTTAATTGATCAGAACTTGGTCAGTATCATGGATAGAACTCTAAAATTTGTCATGCATATCGGGGTCTATTCACAAATGGGTATTCTAGCCTACATGCCATGTATTGCAGTTGCATAGGCAATCCTATGCCTGGAAGTCATGCCGTGGAGTGCAGTGGACCCATGGTGGCATTCACCATGGGTGCACTGGCCCTTTGCACACAGGATCCCCCGGCCAGCTGCACAGCACTGTGCCAAGGGTGGTCTGGGGGCATGCCAGGGGGCATGCCTGCACTGTGCACATTCACGACTGCACTTACACACTGTGCCAGTGCTGGAAATGCTGCCCAAGGCCAGACCCTGCTATAGATATTTACGCATCACCACAAAGGTTCATGGCAGGGCACGGCAGCAAGGGGATTCCCCTGCTCACAGCTGCACCAGCCCATTGTGCTGCCTGGGAAGGCTGGGGGTGTCTGTTCAGGCAAATGCCCATTGTTTAATTCTTGTTGAGCTACACACCATCCCAGGATCCCCTGCATGAGTGCAGCAAGGGATCTACTCCAGTACCTGGAATGGGTATCCAATTGGGTACCCACCCACACAACCATTCTCTTCTCCAGTGCTGCTGCATGCCGGGGGGGTGGGAATGAGGCTATGGACAGGCAGTCAGCAATGGTCAATACTTGCTGGTACAGACCTGTATATAGGTACAGGGCAGCGTGGGTCAGGTACATGCCTTGCACACATAACTGCACCCAAGTCATGCATAGGGCCCATTGTCTGTAAGTGGCCCTAGCAGGATGACAAGTTTCATGACATTTGGATGAGGGACAGGCAAGTTATAGGGGCTCAAACTTTGACAATTTATTATCCATGTTAAAATGTTTGAAAATATTTCTATACTTACAATGTAGCCACCTTTGGAGCTAAATAATTGAAACTTTATATGCATACTTTCTTGGAAGAGTCATAGAAACTACTAACTAGAGAAGTAATTGGCTGTGTAAATTGGAAGGCCCAGGAGTTTCACTATTTAATTATTTGTTTAATAGTGTGAATATTTTCGAAATATTTGGTTTTTTACAGCTACACTGCTACTGCAGGTACACAATCAAGATTTGGCATGCATATCAAAACAAATATGCCCTGGAATTTAATTAAGCTGAATAAATGTGGTTTAGTAGGTTAAAAGTTACTGTGGAAATTATTAATTGGCAAAATATGTTCAAAAATTCATGGATGCATAAAAGGTAATGCCACTACAAGTCCACTTGTGCAATTTAACTTTCATAACATTCTTACCACCACTGAATCACCTTATTTGTGCTAGCATTATGGCCCTGCAATACCCCTCCAACAATCCAGCAATAGTGATGCCCAACATCATGTTACATCTAGATGCTTCCGACAGAGACATATTAGTCCACTGTCCTTCCTCATCACCAGGTATTCTGCCATAAGCAGATAACAATTATATTCCTGCATAAACCTAATACAACATAAGCCTGCCTGGTTTATCTTCATATCCCTTGTTTTTCTGCCAGCAAAATCTGCATATTACATATTGAGCCTACAGCTGAATTATCCAAAAGACCATTAAAAGCCCCTGTCCCAGCATTAAAATCTCCCAAAATCAAAATGGGAGTATTCACATGCAGTATCTCTGATATAATTCCTCTAAAAGGTTCCTTAGGGTGCCCCAAGGATCAACAATAGCAAACTTAGAGGAGGGAGGTGGGATATGTAAATTCAAAAGCAAAAATGTAAACACATTAACATAAAGAGCTATACAGAAATCCATAGTAATAAAAAGCCGAGCAGAGAACTGCTTATCAATCCTAACATAACACACAAGACCTTCTGACGCCCTAGCTAACTTATGTTTCTTTGGTGTTTTTTTTTTTTTTTTTGCAGGGACCTGAAAGAGTTCAACATTGTTGATATAAATTTCCTGTTCTTGTAAATACCAAAGCTTCTGGAAGCCTAGTATTGCATAGGCTGAGACAAACCCTAGCCAGTCCTGATCTGCCCATTTAGAACTTGCAACATTCCAGGAAAGTAAGTGATTTGGATCTTTATTAGCCAAAGGGCAACAAGAAGTATTTGTAGAACATAAAGTGGAAGATTTAACTATGAGTCATTGGTAGCCTGCAAGTACTTGAAATCTACTAGTAAGTGGTACTGCACAGAGAACTAGATCCAGCCTCAGATTAGTCTGGGGTTGAAATACAACAAGGGAAGCACATACAGAACTCATCACTACATAAATACAGTACCTAAGCTGTTTAGAATATGACATTTCTCCAAAACTCTCTCCGCAATTGACCTAGATTGGAAAAGCACATCAACCTAGGCACCATCATATCCTCCCCTTCTTTTGGCTCTTATTATTCCCCTGAATTCCAGTAAAATTTGAAGATAATCTGAAACAAAACAAAGAAATTAATTTAGTTAATTTGGCATCAGTTTCCTCTTGGGGTTTCTTAAGACCAGAAATACTAAGAGAAAAAGGAACGCATTAGTAGAAAGATCACTCCATTTCAACACTATACATTATGGGCCCCATATTCAAAAGTGGCAGGCTGCATCACACAAGTGCTTGTGCCAAGCAATTCAATTATGCCAGCACATAAGAATGGTATATTCAGAAGTTACACTGATAGAGAGAGAGAGAGAGAGATAGAACATGATCTTAGAGAACCTAAGATCTACAATTCTGGAGATTATGTACATTCTTCAGGAATGGTGAGAAACCCATCTCCCTTGTGATTTTCTCTGTCACATGCTTGGCATAAGTAGCATAATAAACTTTATTAGTACTCCTTGCTTGTTTACGAATGTTTCTTGGCAGACTCCGAGACACAAGAATCTGTATTATTATTATTATTTTTATTGTTTAGCGTAAACACCAAGAGTGTTTAGACAACAATGTGTGGCTAATTATCCTGAAAATGCACAATTGTGCAAAGGGAGATGTGTGGCACGTGCCCAGAGCCCAATACAGAGCATACAGAAATGCACAATGCAAAGTCACTTGTGGGGCATGCAGAATTGCAGTATTCAGAAAGGATATGCAAATGGCTTCATTGCACAGTCAGCCCCCAAACAGCACATTTGCATCTCATTACTGGAATGTATTCAGAGCATTTGCATACCATTGCCATGCACAGTTCCAGGATTACTGGGCAGCATCACCACTCCACTAAGGTGATCAGGAGGCACTGCAGCCTAGCAGGCAGGTGAGAACACATGGCTGTGTGTGGGTGGACTGCATTGGCTTGAGTACAGTGCTACATACCCCCAACCCCTTAGCACCCAAATGTGTGCCAAGGTGAGTGACAACTGGTCAGAATGTGTGACACAGCAGAAAACATGACAGTGCAAGCTCAGAAGACTGCAGAAATAAGTGAACCAATGTTGCTACTGTGTGCTGATACCTAGCATCTCATATTATCATTCAATTCTGCATAACAGTCTTAGTGGTGGATGTGTAATGTCACCCACTCTATGTGGGTCAGAGGGTGGCTGCATGATAACATGAATGCAGTACTGTGTGACATTTGAAAGGTTTGCAGTGCTACTACCCATGGCCATGCCCATGCCTTAGGTGGCCACATGCACAACACTGGAAAGGTCTGGTGTCCTTGGGGCATGCTCCTGCCACCTCCAGGCCACAGGTAGTGCCACTCCTGCCCCACACTGGTCACAGTTGTGCACTGTCCACCACCAGTACACCACAGTGACTCAAACCCATGGCCCCTGTCACATTTTCACACTGCAGGGATGGCATTGGTGACATGTATGTGGTTTCTGGTGGCGTGGATCTGGCACAGGTGTGCTGTGTGCAACTATGGTATTCCACTATGAGTGTGTGCCGCTGGGCTGTCCCTGACCCATGCCATGCTGCCATCATTACCACAATTCATCCTGCTCACCATTGTCCCAGACACCACCATGGGTGCATGCCTCCACCAGGTAGCACTCTGACAGCCACATGGGTGCAGGCCATGGCACCTGGTACATGTGCTGCATTGTAGCTCTCTGCTGTGCTGTACTGGGAGGCACCTGACTAGTATGTGGCAGCTGGGCATCCCCAACCTGAGTGTGGTGAGGGCGGTGGCTGACTGGGTGGTGCCATTGGTGTGACCCAGCAGGTACCTGGCAAGCTGGCACAGCATGGCTGTGGCTTTGGGTACTACAACCCTGGCATGACTGCTGTGTGTGGGTGCCTGAAGCACATCCTGGTGCACCTCCAAGGGCTGACTTAGGTTCACCTGTCTGCAGTTCTACAGCCTGCCTGAGGGTGGCTGGCCAATTTAGGCCATCCCCTTACATATCTAACTTTGCGTGGCACATTTTTGTGATGCGCAACACATGCACCGCACATTTTGGCTGAATATACACTTGCACGGCATATTCAGGTGCTCACCCCCCAATTTTTGCACTACATACATTATGCCTGCGATTGCACATTTGGAAATGCATGACACATCTCTCCCTTTTGAATATCGTGCTTCCATGCATTTTTTGGGATGCACCACTCATTTCCAGTTTGGGCCGTGCATCTCCTTTTACTATGTGGGCCTACATCACCCACTACCACTACTGTCCAGCACATTCTCCCCACTCCCCAAAACTTATTAGGTGTTGTAATTAGCCACAACCCTGTATCTGTATGACCTGTATACCATAACATGCCTGTTGTGCACTGCAAGGGGACACTGAACACCTGGGTCCCAAGGTGGAACACATCTGTGGCACAGGTAGTGTCAGCAGGTCAAATAATCCAGTTTTTGACTACAAGGTTGTGTAGCATGTAACACACTACAAAACCCTGCAGTCCCACAATCAGAGCTTAAAGGGGGTGGCAGGGAATGCTGTTGCTCCCTTGGGTCCCTGACTGTGACACTGGTGCCCCTCTGGCAAGACACTGAGCCAGTTCCCAACATCATTTAAGATGATTTAAGTCTTAAACCAATGCATGTCCACATTTGGTTATTAGATGGTGATTGACAGAGCAAACTGTCCTTACCTGTGTGTGAAAACACAACAGGAGCAGGTAAGTTGGCCATGAGAGCATGCATATACTGTACATATAATGATGTGATCACTTGCTCACAGACCGGCCTGGATGCCTTTAGTCTGAAATGAAAATACTGTAAGTTCTGGATGAACATACAAATTAAAAAAAAAAATCACACAGACATCTTCTGTGCCAGCCCCAGTGGAATCATCATCATTTATGTTTTGTATGTGAAATTCAGTTCTTCTGAGTTTCCAGAAAGGTAGGTCAAGTATTCTTTGTTACCAATGATCGACAAAAAACACTGATAATGCAGCAGACCACATAATATTTTGCACTCACTTGCTGCCATCTTGGTGCCATTAACTGACTGTGTGCCCCCCAGTTCCCAAACCTGGCTATGACACTGTAGAAGTCCATTCCATGGGCTAGCAGTAGTGTTCCTCCTGTCTTATCCAGTTGATGAATACAATTGTTTAACATGCCAAACACATATGCAACAATATTCGACACAATGGGCGGTATTGGGCAATAGAGGACCACCCAGGGGTGTAATGAGGTCCAACGCCTCGGGCAAAGGGCCTTATAGTCCCTGAAAGGTCTGGTATTGCCAAATACCACCCACTCTGGAGGGTATAATTGCACTTAGAAAATGGCACACTATATTAAACATGTTTGAAAAAAATAATTTACATGTTAAAATGTTAAAAGTCTTAAGTATTTTATTTTCTAATAAAATAGTTCCTCCACCTGCATTACAGTGCTCTTTTTTTTTAGCTGAGGACTTTTGTCCTAGTCGAGTCCCTATAGTTATAACTTTTGGAGCTGGTTGTCATGGTTACCAGCCACCCCGCCACACAGGCCTTAAATTGTGGTATGTTGACTTACATGAAGGCAAAACTAAGTTTCTTTTTTTTTTTTTGCTTTTGTAGAGTGGCAGCTGAGAAAAGAGGATGATTGCGGAGAGGAAGCTGGAGTGTATATGCCGGGATGAGAGCTACGCATGGTATAATTTTCTATTTAAAAGTAGTTTGTAGTATTGTATGATGAGTTGTTGTTATTGTTATACAGATCGGCCCTGTGGTTACTTTATGGCTGCCTGAGTGTCCAGTGCTTATTTCAGAGCTGCATGTGTGTAGCGCTGGTTTCAAAGCACTGTCAGTTGAGATGGAGCATGCTCAAGATAGCTACAAGTACTACTGTGGCTGAAAAGGTTTTATTTTATTGTAACAATGTCTTTTGTATTTAAAAGTGATGGTTTGGGTATAGGAGGTGTGGGAGGATTACTTCCCTAGGCGGAGGGGTGGGGGCTGCCTTACTGGTCATCTGCTTAGTCAGCAGAAATAAAATGGCAGCAAGTTGATTTTGATTTTTCAGCTGGCACAAGAATACCAGTTTGCCTTTGGGGCATGCTGTTGGCACTAGTTTTTAACAGGGCTGTATTGAAAAATAGATGCATGGCAATGGCATCCTTGTATCCAGTCAGGAACCTAGGATTTCAATTGCCATTTTTAAATGTAACTATGACCAAGATCTATCAGTGGACCTCATTGTATTGTGACTGTGCCTTCTTCTGTGGTTGCAGGTATGGCACCGGGAGGAATGTTATTAGTGGCAAACCACTGTTGCATGACAACAGAAAATGCCAATATCATATCTTGTGTACAGTATGTTTCACGTGTTTATGCATGTATCAGTTTCACAACAGTAGGAACTTACTAATAAGCCACCCCTTTTCTGGTTGCAAGGTAAACAGAAGTGGGCACAGCCACACTTCTCCAATATCTAGGCATTATCGGTTGATACAAGGAACATTTATTATAGCAGCACTGTAGTGCCACTATAGTTAGAGCTGAGTAGGCTAATCTTACTTCCCTGAATTTGCACTTTAATCACTTCACCCCTGTTCAACAGTGTAATGTCCCAAGAGTTGGGGCATCCCAGAAAAACAAAATTAAATAAATCAATTAGGGGTTTACAGGTGCCCAGGATGCCTGTGGTAAGAGTGGGCTGCAGGGTGTAATATAAAAGAGGCCCCTCACAAGTTAATTCCCCTCCCTCTATAGTGGGGAAACTGTAAATAATAAAAGAAAAGTGCCCTGTGCACTTAAAACTATGTAAAATAATAGATTTTGTTGCAGCTCTGGTAACAATGGTCTGGATGGAATGCTGTACTGAGCTGCTCATGCACAGCATTCCACTCTAGCCATTCTAGAACCCTGGTGGGTCCAAGTTTGACAGTTTAACAGTTTTTAGTCAGTTGTTCCTGGTAGCTGTGGAGGATAGAGGATGCAGCAGGTCTGGGGGGACCAAAAAAAAACTTACCTGGTGTTAAAGCCATCCCTCCAGGCTTGCTTGCATGCCTTCTTCTTCTCCACCTGCTGAAAACATCAGAAGAGCTCCGCTACAGTTGGCGGTGCCATCAGGGAACTACCAGAATAAAGTAACGTCCAGTATGGTCGTTGGGCTGAGAGCCCTGATGTTTATTTGTTTTATGCCCCAGCTAATTAAAAGTTTCTCTGGTCCGCTGTCAGTGGTGGCAAAGCCACATCTTTAGTGCGCAGAGAAAGCGAGAGTCAGGATGACCCGAAAGGCCCCTGACGTCCGCCGCATTGCCTGCAGCTCTCCCACTGCCAGAGATACCTCGCCTCCCAATCAGAAGTTTAATGGGGTGGTGAGTCTGCGGCAGCACTCGCTATGTGCTATCTGCCTAACAAGAAAAGGACTGCTTTTGTTTTTTATTTTAAACAGTGCACAGAAGGCGCTTGGAGCAGCGGTTGAGCGCTGCGGGAGGGTCAGGAAGCAAGGACCCTGAATTTTATTAATTAAAGAGAGGGGCGGGTGTAGTAACACCTACGGGGAGGACAGAACTCTGCAAGGCCATAGAGAGGCCTATTAATATGAATTAAGGGGCAGACTAAGGCTGGGGCGAAGGAAAAGAGTAGCAGCAAAGCCACAGTTAGGCCTAGATCTTAAAGGAGCCAAGCTAAGAAAGGCCCAGGAGTGCCAAAAGGGGCAAGTCATGCCCAGCACATTTAAGAGAGGGCACCAGGCCCATTTTAGAGGGCACCAGGCCTGAGGTAAAGAGGGCGCCAGGCCCCGAGTAATAAAGCAGGGCATCAGGCCCATTATAGTGAGGGCGCTAGGCCCATGATATGAAGGAGGGAGCCAGGCCCAGTAAAAGTAGGAAACCAGGCCCAATATAAAGACAGAGCAACCAGGCCCAATATAAAGTGGGTATCCAGGCCCAGAATAGAGACGGCACCAGGCCCATAAGTTTAAAGCAGGGCACCAGATCCATTTCGGAGGGTGCCAGGCCCACAGTATTTAGGGCAGCAGGCCCCAAGTAATAAAGGGCACCAGGCTTGAGGTAAAGGAAGAGCACCACTCCCGAGGTAAAGCAGGGATACTAGGCCCAGTAGTCATAAAGGGAGTTCCGGCCTAGTAAGTACGGGCAGGCCAACCCAGTAGTAATAAAGAAGCCCCAGCCTAGTGAGTTAGGGCAAGCCAGCCCAGTGGTAGTAAGGGCAGCCCTGGCCTAGTGAATTAGGGCAAGCCAGCCTAGTGGTAGTAAGGGCAGCACCAGCCTAGTAAGTTAGGGCAAGCCAGCCCAGTGGTAGTAAGGGCAGCCCTGGCCTAGTGAAGTAGGGCAAGCCAACCCAGTGGTAGTAAGGGCGACCCTGGCCTAGCCAGCAAAGGCAAGCCAGTCTAGTAGTAAGTAGGGCATATAGGCCCTATAGCAAATAAGGCATTTAGGCCTCTCGTGTTCAGGACAACTAGTATAGGGCAAGTAGTACACCCTAGTGTACTAATTAAGGCATTCATAGCAAAATGCTCAGGGGTAGCCAGATCCTATCCAGGAAGGCCCTACAGTCAGAAAAGGGTCCATTCCAGGGTGCTTAGCTCACAATATGCTACAAAGTAACTGTAACAACTATACTACTTATACTACTACTACAACTGTACTATTTATGCCACTGTTTATTGCTCCAGCATCTGAATGATTGCATATTGGCTAAAAGCACCAAGACTGCATTGTGACATTAGGATTGTGGTTGTTTGCCCCTGGTTGTATGAATGATTGCCCCATGCATAAGAACTATTGCCCCAGGAATATGAACGGTTGCCCCGTGCATCTGAACTATTGCCCCATGCATATGAACTATTGCCCTGGCATTTGAAATATTGCCCTACTTGTCTGAACTATTGCACCATGCATCTGAACTATTGCCCCACAAGTAAATAATTGCCCCAAAATTGATAATTTTCCCTTCTCCTGGCAAATTATCTGGTCATTACACAGTTCTTTTGGCATTGCAGAAAGGTGTATCTATAGCTACATTGTTGCCAGCATAGGGGGACAGTCTCAATCTTCTACCACATCGATGTTTCATGGTGTAGTCTGCTATTCTACATATCCAGAATCAGTCTCTACCCAGAAGAGGATGTCTTCATCATCATTCTTCACCAGATAGTGTCTGACCAGCAGATCATCTGCTCCGTCCATGTCATCTGCCGAGGTCGAGTTCATCTCCATTCGTACAAGTCGCACCCGTTGTTTCTTCTGTTCCACAGTTCGAAGTTACGTTTACTGAAGTTCAAGCGCATTACAACCTCTGTGTCAGTGTCATTTCATTTGGTTCATTTTCTGGATGTCCCAAAGTTGATTGCCCTCCCCAGAAGAGTGTGCACATCCTGGAAGAACCTGGTCTGTGTCCCCTGGTCGTTCGCCGCAAGTTGAGTCCGTCGAAGCCCAGTGTGGGACGCGTCCGCTGTTTCCTTGTTTTGTTCTAGTTCCTTGTGACAAGACTACAGAATCAACCATCTTCACTTCAAATCATTCTGGTTCCTGGTTGCATCAGAAGCTCCATCTTTACCTCAGATCTTTCAGAGTCTTGCTGGCCTTTGGAGTGCTGCAACATCGTCCAGGTCATGGTAGTCCTCCAGTGGGTTCGTTGCCATGCATATCCTGTTGTTTTTCTTCCTTGGCAGCCCCGGAAGTGGGTTTTGGCAGAGGAATCCTTTGCATCCAGTCTGGGATCCAACAGCCCATAAGTGGGTTCATTCCAGGAGCCAGCTTCTCTGGTTCATTCTTTCCAGCGGCCTTGGAGAGAGTGGGTTTTTGCTGAGAAACCTATGGTCTGTTTACCAAACCTCTCACCACCCCAGTGGCCTTAACTAGGTCCTTGCTGGGAATTGTGTTTAGGGTTCTACAGTTCTGTTTTACTTCCCTTGTAGCTACCAACGGAGAACGACGGTGTGCAAGAAGACTTCAGACTCTCGGACTTGTGAGAATTCTGTGGTCATTGTAAAACCAATTATTGTGGGTAGTGAATTACACCTGATTTCAGCCTAAGTACTAATGTCACTTACAGGTTACTGCTAAGGAATTTTAGAAGTATAAGTGGCAATAGGCCAAGGTGCATCTTAAAATATTGTTTGTAATCATTTTAGCAATATTAGATAAAAGTAATTCTGTCTTCTCTATCGCCCTCTTATTGTTGTGGGGCATATCTTCTCTTCTCTTGTGACTGTGTCTCCCTACCCACTGGTACTAAATAAATGTCTTGTGGGCGCTGAATCTTGTGGATGACTCCTGCCTCTCCTTGTCTAGTAACTGTTATCTTATCCACTATAATTCAGACCTCGGTTTTCCATCTTCTTCTTGAGTTAACCACAACAGATTTACATAACATTTTGCCTGGACTTTCTTTGGGGTAAGGTCTCTTGATGTGTCAAGTTTCTTTCTGGTTGGATGTGTGGGTTCTGAGATCCAGATAGCAAAAAAAGTGCAAAAAATCAGGGGGTTGCTGTTTTCGTCATCACCAACCACCCAGACAGTTTGGAAATTTGGTCTGAAATTTTCAGGGCAGAAAGGGTTTGACCCAGAGTGGTGTCTTTCATTGGTTTGGTGAAAAAATATCAATCTGTTCCAGAGTTCTAAGGATTTGACATTTCTATTCTGTGCAAGCTCAAGAATTTGGCCATATGAAAAAGGATTCTGTTTTATATGGAAGGTAATCTTATTTCGTGAGAAAAAATTATTTTTTCATATGGTCACCATCTTGTTTCCATTTTTTTTATGTTTTTGAAAACCCATAAAAATTGTATAATTGAAACACACCAACACCTGTATCTTGCTAATTGAGACCCCGTTTGCTAGATTCTGCAGTCAGTTCTCAGAAAAAGGACCCTGAAATGTGCTTTTAACATATTTTAAAAAACTTTTTTTGTGAGATGATTTTGTTTTTTTATATGGCTGTACAAAACTGGAATATGGCCATACAAAACAGTACTGGGTCAATATAGCACTGGCGAAACAGCACATGAAGAACTACGCATTTTAAAGCACTGAATGAATTACAGTGACAGGGGTACAATAGCAGTAAGAAACTACCTCTAGGAACTGGAGGAAAGACTGAAGAGGCCACAGGAGATACAAAAGTGGGAACAAAGAGGAAGCAGGGAACTACAGACCAGTCAGCCTCACCTCGGTAGTGGGGAAGATCATGGAAGCACTACTGAAGGAGAGATTGGTAGAACATCTGGTTGTCAATGGACTACAGGACCCAAGGCAGCATGGTTTCACCAGGGGGAGGTCATGCCAGACCAACCTCATTGAATTTTTTGACTGGGTGACTAGGGAGGTGGATCGGGGAGGGTGGTGGACATGGCCTATCTGGACTTCAGCAAGGCCTTTGACACTGTACCACATAGAAGACTATTACACAAACTGGGGAATATGGATGTGGGCAGGACAGTAGTGTGGTGGGTAGGTAACTGGCTGGGTGGCAGGACACAGAGGGTGGTGGTAAATGGCTGTCCTCCACAGAGGAAGAGTGACCAGTGGGGTACCACAGGGATCAGTGCTGGGACCGGTCCTATTCAACATCTTCATCAGTGACATTGCTGGGACCTAGAAGGCAGAATTTCACTGTTGCTGATGACACAATGCTCTGTAACAGAGTAGACACACCAGAGGGTGTAGATAGAATGAGAAGCAACCTGCAGAAACTTGAAGAATGGTCAGGGGTTTGGCAGTTGAAATTCAATGCAAAGAAGTGCAAGATAATGCATATGGGGCACAAAAACCCTGGCACAATATATCAGTTGGGTAGTGAGGATATAGCATGCACCAAGCAGGAAAGGGATCTTGGGGTTATCATCTCTGATGACCTCAAGGTAGGGAAACAGTGTGACAAGGCAGCAGGTAAAGCAAATAGGATGCTGGGATGTATAGGCAGGGGCATCACCAGCAGGAAACGGGAGGTCATAATTCCACTATACAAGACACTATTGAGGCCCCACCTGGAGTACAGTGTACAGTTCTGGAGACCATACCTACATAAGGACATAGACAGGGTAGAGAAGGTTCAGAGAAGGGCAACAAAGATGGTGCATGGATTGCATCACAAGTCCTATGAAGACAGGTTGAAGGAACTGAACATGTACTCCTGGAGGAGAGGAGGGAGAGGGGATATGATAGAGACATACAAGTATCTTACAGGGAGGAACAGGGTGCAGGAAAACACTATTTTAAGCGAAAAGATGTTCCAGGACTAGAGGACATGGGATGAAGTTGGAGGGAGGACGATTCAGAGGAAACATGAGAAAGAATTTCTTCACAGAACGGTGGTGGACAAGTGGAACACCCTGCCAGAGGAAGTGGTCGGGGCTGAAACAATCACGGGATTTAAGAATGCATGGGATAGACATAAAGGAATTCTGGAGGTCAGGGGTAAGGGGCAACAGACTTCTAGGAAAACAAACTGAACTTACAAACTCAAATGGGCAGACTGGGTGGGCCATAGGCCCTTATCTGCTGACACTGTCTATGTATCTATGTATGTATCTATGTAGGTGCTGTACATGAATGAGTCACTCCTGTGGTAGAGTGGCTAATGCACAAGCACCTGGCAGACCTGGGGATCTGGGTTTGGTTCCCTATCTCCCAATACTTTTTTTTTAATATAAGTTCTTCTACTTAAGGAGTTTTCCCTTTTCTCCTCAGTCCATACCCCCAGAGTTAGTTAATTAAGTTTGGGAGGTGTGATGGGTGAAGCCCCCATGTCAGGTGGTGTGGGGGCAGAGCCCCCTGCATCAAAAAAGATGTTTTGTATTGTCAATGGTGTGCATTGTTGTGTTACAATCTGTGTTTTCTCCTGACCTTAGTTTGTAGCACACTGTTTTGTGTGCAACACTGTGATTTTGCATGTGTTTCGGCCACGAGGTGTGACTCGATGCCATCCGAAACAAGATTGGTTTCATAAGAAAAAATGGATTTAGTTTTTTCACATCTTTTTATGTATGAAAGAATCTATTTTTGTAAGAATGAGGCAATCTCGTGAAAAAAGATTCCTTCATATGAAAAAATAATTTGGACTTGGTTTTTTTTTTCACTTTCTTTTTTTGTATCAAGGAATCCTTTTTCATGAGATTGTGTCATTCTCACAAAAAAAGATTCCTTTATGCAAAAAAAGAATCTGGACTTAGTTTGTTTTCAGATTCTTTTTTTCATTTGAAGGAATCTTTTTACATGAGAATGACACAATCTCAGGAAAAAGATTTCTTCATCTGAAAAAAGAATATGGACTTGCGTGTTTTTTTCAACATTTCAGTTTTAACAAGCCATAACTCTGTCAATATTTGCAGTTAAGGGACAATCTTTATATCACACCAAAGGTCTTAATGACTACTACAACACTACCACATAATACCTTACAAAAGAATTCAGAGGACCTCCAAAACATAAACATTTTAATATTACAACTCCCATAGGATGACATTGCAAATTTAACCAGCTGTAACTCTGTCAGACTTTGAAGTTAAGGAACAATCTTTATATGAAAAAAGGTTCTCAACAAGTACTACAACAGCAACAGATAATACCTGCCAAAAAATTTAGCAGCCATATAAAAAAATATAAAGATAAAACAATTTTAAATGAAAATTCCTGTATGATAGCATTGCAACTTTAACAAGCCATAATGTTGTCACTCTGTGGAGTTAAGGGAGAATCTAAAGTATGTATGAAAAATGGTGCCAATGAGTACTATGAAACTAACACATAATACCTACCCCCCAAAAAATAATTTGGGGCATTATAAACAAAACACAAAAATTGAACAATGAAAATTCCCATAGGACAACACTGCAACTTTAACAAGCCATACGTCCGTCAATAATTGTAGTTAAGGGACAATGGGGCATATTCATAAAGGTATGGAGTGGCTACAGCAACATGTAACTCTGACACATAGCCCACCCTGCACCTGTCTGTTCCCACTGTGCCCCTGCAGAGTATGCACAAAACAAATGCAACCCCATGCACCTGACCCCCAGCCGATCGCAGAGCTTCATGCAGGGGTGGGCTGGGGGGACACAGTGGGGAGTGTGCCAGCACTCCAAGCAATGGGCCAGAGGCTATGCCAAGTCAGGGGTGACATAACCCCTAGGGGCCAGTTACATGCCCTTTGGGATTGCAGCTGCCAGTCGTGGCACTGATGACAGGGATCATTGGATCCCCCACTATGGATGCCCCAGCTTTTGGGGCACTCTGGGTGGGTTGGGGCATACTACTGGCTAACCTCCCCTTTGCTGTCAGTGTACTGTGTGCCAGCTGACAACATGGTACCCGACAGGTGCAAGTAATCCAGTGTGGGACCCAGGGTGGGCAACTGATTGGCTGACTGCATGGGTCTGCCAAAATGCACCTGAAGGCCCCCCATGAACCTGCACACCAGGGGGGGTGAGGCCACATACGGGAGTCACACAGTGGCTGGTGTTCATGAATACAGCCACCACATGGATCTCCCAAGGATGTGGAGCTGCACGGGCAGATATGCACCTTTTTTGCGTGCCTTCATGAATAAGCCCCAATAACTGTAGTTAAAGGATGATGTATATATATATAAAAAAGGTGTTAATGACTACTACAAGACTTACACATAATCCCCCCCAAAACATTCATGGGTGCACATTGCAGCCATAATTTACCTCTAATCTTCACCATGCTGCCAAATGCACAATGAAAGTGCAATCATCATCAAAAATTCACCAATGGCGTATCTCATCTTTCCCTACAACCATGACAAATTTCACAGGAAACTAACATAAATTTACTGATGTATGGGTAACAAAGTGAAAAACACATTTTTGCCCATATACAATGAACTGTTGACAGTTAAGAGGGACATTTAATATATTGTTTTCCTTTGAACTGAGCCCCACAAAAAACAATTACAACCAAGAACATTCACTGCTTTTCTGGCGGCATGGAAGCACAAGGGCCCAGAGGGCCCTGCTGTTCCACAGCCACATGGATGTGTGCAGTTATGGATGGATGGAAGCACAGCACCCAGAAGGCCCTGCACTTCCCTCACTTGATGGATGTGTTCACACAGGTCCCAAAAGGACCTGCATGAATGAGGATATGATTCTACTATCTCAAAAAGTAAAGAGATTCTTGGAAAAAACTCTGTTAATGCATCTGTTAGGGATCGAATTAAACCGACAAAAGTAGGGAAATATCATATCAGGGTTTTCAACCCTAACTCTCCACTTCCACCCCCTAGCAGGAAAAGAAAAAAAAAACATTATGGTTTTCACTGTCCTGAGTCTTGGCGAATCAGGGATGGGGTCTTCCTTGAGGTTTTAAACTCTAGTGCTCACTCCATTCCATGACCAAATATGGTGACATCTGATACTTTTTCTTCAGTCAGGGCCTACAGGTTATTGGCAACATGTGGGGAGGCACAGTTTTGTAATTCTCAAAGTCACAAGGGAAATCATCAAAGCAGAATCAATAATTTGTTTTGGGTGGAGCTGGTCACTTATGGCTAAGTCAATCCAAGTAAGAAGGGTTGCGACCACTCTAGCTAAAGAATAGCCTGACACAAAAAGTTTCTTTTGGCATTTTCTTTTCTTTTTCAGATATTGCTGTTGCCCCATTTTGCCATATTTTACTTCTTCTGAGGAACTGTAAATCATTTAATAAAAAATATCAATGCATATTTATGATTTTTTCAAATTGAGTTTTTCAGTTTTCTTGAATTTACTATTTACAGATATAATTACAGGGTACTTTTTTTTTACATAATATCATTACATCATTTGCCCATTTTAATTAATTTCATTTTTGTATATCTGTACTTCAGATAATATACTGGCTTACTAAATATTAAAGTGCCAAAAGGTTACCTACTATGTTTCTGGGCTGTGGCCTCTGTTTGATGACAGAATTATCTCAGTCTGTTTCAAACATCATTTTGTTAAAAGATATGAATGGTTACAGCCTGCTGCATTTTTAAGGGTATCCATTTAGGATCCCAAAACTCATGGGACCAAATTCAGTATCCTGACACACGGACACCCAACAGGAAGGAAATTGATGCTGATGGGGGCACGGGAGTGGATGTGACAAACCGCCACCGTACCCCTAGCCAGGCATCACAATACACTGAAAAATGTGGAAGCTGGCCAAGCTGCTCCCGTGGCATGGAGAGCTAAGCCACTAGCAGCTCGGCCAGCATGTCTTCATAGATCTGGGTTCTGTTCTCGGTGGCAGATACTTTTGCTCCCTGCTGTTCCACCCCCCATAACTTTTATTTTTTACTCCAGGGACCTCTCCCCCTCGGAGTTGGTTATTTCAGTTATGGGGGTATAGGAGCAGAGACCCCCACGTTACTTGTAAGTGCTTGTCAGGATTTTGAGACTCAGTATCACAAACTCGGTCTTTTGGGGTTTGGGATACTGAGTTTCGGAATTACAAATATATTCCTTTTTAAGGTGCCTGCCTGTATTCTCAAAACATTTTATAGCCCTTTACCTTTTGTTTTCACTTTTATTCTCATTAGATATCGTTTACCACTTTCTATTTGACTGTGTCTAATATAAAGTAAAATAAAGTTAAAATAATGTACTTTCTGACATTTCATATCCGTTTTGTTTTATACTCATTTAATGCAGTTTACTCAGTTTCAGCCAGTTTTGAGCTGTCTCACTGGTTTTATAATTTCACAACTGCTGCAACAAAAAAAAAGATTCCATAAATATCTGCTGACAAAGTAAATAATAGATTTCAGCCAGTCTGTCTAATGTAAATGTGAGCATCTTACTATATTTTGGCTGTTAAGGCCCTCACTCTGTTTTTCTTTTTGCTAGCGGTTTGTTTTCTTTATGTTTGTTTCCTTTCTGTGACAAAGGAGTATATTTCAATGGCTCTTAATGCCAATGTATAAAAGTTTGCAGTGCTACTAAATGTTGCCCAATGTTTACTGTTTCCATTTTTTAATATTACTTCGTGGCGCTCAATGACTTCCTTTTGTGATAGTGCTTTTCTTCTACTCTGTGTTTTCTGGCAGCAAGTGTGAAGCATACAGCCCCTCCCTCTTGTACCCATGTGGTGTCACAGGGCATGTGGAGTGGCGGCAAACATTGTCAAGGCAACATTGTTGCTGAGCAACCGCTGGCCACGTGGGTACATGGCCAGTGTCCAAAGTGTAAACAAAACCGCAACTTGCACATGCTGATTGATTGTTTTCTTTTCTATTCTATGTATTCTTAAATGCATTTTGGTCATCTCTTCATGCTATCTAGTGCACTGAATTTTAATTTAGTTTACTATATTAAGTGATCTGACACTGATAGAGATTTTTCATCTTTATGCTATGACAGATACAGTAGGAGATCCTATGTCTCTCAATTCTTATACTGCTTTGTTTTATCTGGGTAAATTACACCCTTTGTTGAATCTTTGTAGTAATGTCTATAGTGCAAATAAAGCTGCAGTTCGCACATTCTGATCAGTTCTGTTCTCTATTCTAGGCATTTTCACATGCGGATCAGTCCTGTCTTGATTTTTTTTTAATGCATTTGATTTTGTTTCTGTTTACACTGTCTAGTGATCTAAAGCTGGCTGTAGGATATTTTTATTATTCTTCGCTTTGTGTTCTGTCAAATGTAATAAAAAATTCTATGTTTACCTCATCTTATGCTGCTTGTTATCTTATGGGTGGAAGACATAATCCACTATATTCACAGTGGTGTGGTTTGTTTCATCATTTTGAGATCTGCCAACAACCTCATGTTCAAGGTGTAGCATGTGCGTATGGGGAAGGGGGGAGAGTTTGCGGGGTGAGAGTCACCAGACCTATGTGACAGACTGTATTTTCTAGATTCACCAACAAGCTTGCCGAGTTAACTCCTCATTTAGCCCCCAGGGTACTACATATGTTCCTGTCTCATGAATCCACCAGGCTTCTCCTTCTTCAACTAGCTTTTTATAGTGTCTTCCTGTATTTTGTTCTTGCACCATCTCAATGCCCTCAAATATACCTGTAAGTTGTACTACTGTATGTCCTCTGTTATTAAAATGTCTTGCTACTGAGGACTTTTTGTTTTTGGTTCTTATCTTGCTTTTATATTCTGCAATATCTTTTTTTTAATTCTCTTAGTGTCTTTATTATATATAAAGGTGGTCACATGGGCATAGATTTATATATCACAATGTAAAAACAAGGTGGCTAAAGCATATGAAGACTGAGCCAAAAAGAGTCACTCACACTAGTAGATCAAAAAATGTGGCTTCCTATCTCTGCTTTACAAAGGATGACTTCATACATACATTGTAGTAGGATAATCCAAACTGTTTTTATTCTTAAAATGGCAACAGGGAAGTTGAACAGACACCCATCCCCACTGCCAAATGTTTTCATGCGTAAAGGTGCTTTTTCAAGGCACGTGGTGGCATCTGGAATTACATCATAATAAACAATTAGAATTAATATGATTGGTACAAAAAGATTATAAAAAAGATTAAGCCAGTGCCACCCAATAAAGGAGGACAATTTAGTAAAAAACAGGTGGTCATACTAGTGGTCATAATAAAGTGTACAAAATGCAAGTGCTAAATAGAAATAAAGTTATTGCATGAAATAATGCTATAAAATTTAATAAAAGCCCATGCTGACATTTTTTCTATATAAGGACCCCCTTTCCTCTGTATAGTTAATACAATACAGAAATAATGTTGAATAAAGTACAAAACCAATTAAAAAATACCTGTACAAAATTTGGACATACTTTTCTAAGAACTGCAAAAAATGAGAAAATACAGATTCATGAGAAAAGCACCACAGTACAGTTGCAGAGCATAGTGCTTAGCTGTAATTTGCAAATTCATGGTGAAGATGCAGGTTATTGAAAAGTGCATGAAACTCTGTGTAGCCACTGCAGAGCATGATGCTTAGCTGCAATGCACAAATCCATTATATTAAAGTGAAATATAAATTTATAAAGCCCTGCTCAGAAGTTAAATCTAAGCTCATCCAAAATAGAGTAGTAAGACCCTATATGTTTTTGTAGAAGCTTAGCATATCAAAAATATTTACAATATAAAGATAATGAGATGCAACATGATCAAAGTTTGCCTATATAACCATGGCATACCATCCTAAGAACTACAACAGGCAAAAAGCAATAACAATGCAGATCTTGCCTGCATGGTTTTTGTACTGCACACAATATATACACCCTATGTATTAGGTATTGCTCTGATTGTACCCCCACTTTTTGGGGTCCTATACTGTATATAATTTGTATATAATGCGCTGCTCACAGTCTTGGTGACTTGATGTATATGCTCAGACCATTTGTGTGCACCTACTGACTATGCGATGCTTCTGTTTTCCCTGACTCTGTGTAACAGCCTAAAGTGTATCATGTTGTCCTATGTTGTATTTCCTTGTACTATCCCGGGTCGTACCTGAAAATAGGCAAATGTCTTGTCTAGTGTACTTACCTGGTTAACAAAAGCTAAATAAATACTTTACATATTTAAGACTCCATCTAATGGTTGCAGAGCATGATGCTTAGCTGCAAACCACAATGTCAAAAAGAGATTATGTGAAATTTGATAATCCCTTTTTAGAGATTCAACATATGATATGAGTACACACGTCTTGTTGCCTAGTAAACAAGAAGCATCGATATAGCTAAAAGTGACATATGGAAAGAAACCAAAGGGGGGATGGAAAAGTACATATCTAGCTACTAAATGACTAATAGTATCAATTTCAAAGCACGTAACAAATTGTAATAGGCTGTAATAGAGCAGTACCACCCAATATTCTAAAGGCTCAGCTTATAATCAGAAAAGAATGGGAAACGCACAGAAAATACAATCAAAAGAGTATTTACATCACAAATATGGGGCTAGCTGAAAATAATCATTAAGACCAGGTGAAGTATAGTATTTAAAACGATACTGCCAGTACGTTTCTCTTTGGTTCAAATTAGTGTCAAGATCACCCCCTCTAATTGAGGGAAAAAGTTTGTCCAACATCTGAAAGAGAAAAGTATAATCAGTGCCCTTATTTCTGCTGTGTTGTGCCAAGGCACTGATGTCATCCAGTTACTTGCAACCGTGTATGTGTTGTCCTATATGATCTCTAAATTTTTGAATTGTTTTTCCTATGTAGAATGCAGAACATTTTTGGCAAGTTGCAAAGTAGATGATATTCCTTGTACTGCAGTTACAAAAATCCCATATTGGAAAAAATTCCTCTGTTGTAGAATGCTTGATGGAGCTACCAATCTTAATGTATTTACAAAAAGCACAGTTACCACATTTAAAAGTTCCAGTGGGAAAATTATTATTTTTTCTCCCATGTGTTGCCGTAAAGGTGCTATGAACAAGGGAATCTCCTAATTTCATATCTCTTTTATACGCAATTTGTGGCATATTCTTCATGATGTGTTGAAGCTTTCTTTCAGTGCATAGAATATGCCAATTCTTATGAATAATATTGTTAAATAAATGAGACTGTGTGATAAACTTTGTAATGAACTTAGGAGTTTTATTACTAGAAAACTTTGATTTTCTCCTATCTGTATTGGTTTTTTGACTATCCAGCTCAAGGGAGTGTGAATGAGGTGTGTTAGTCTCAAGATGGTCATCAATATCATTATCAAAGTTCTGGGTGGGCAGGGGACCTAAAAGAGTGGTCCTATCCATGGCATCCACCCTTTCTTTGGCCTCCAAAATGACCAAGCTGCTATAGCCCCTTGCAGCAAACCTTTCAGATAGGAGCCAAGCATTAGTTTCATAATCCACCTCAGTGGTATAATTATGTTTAATTCATAAAAATTGTCCCAAATGAATGTTTTGTGTCACATGGTTATGGTGGCAACTCTGAAAGTGGAGAATTGAATTTTTATCAGTGCTTTTCCTATACAATTTTGCTCTTATCCCACCATTTCCCTTATATATTGTGAGGTCCAAAAAAATTATTTCATTTAGGCTGCTGATATATTCAAATCTAAGATTTTTATCAGACTCTTCAAGCTAGTCAAAGAAATTTTTTAGTTCCATTTCATTGCCCTTCCATATAAAAAACATATCGGCAATGTGTCTGTGATAAAGGTCTGTTCTATCCAAGAAAGGATTCTGTTCCCCATATGTACATTCATCCTACCATCTGGCCAAATATATGATGCCATAATTGGGGGCCATAGATACCCCCGTGGCTGTACCTTAGCATTGTAAGAACATTTGGTCCCAAAAGAAAAAAAGGTTTTTGGTTTGAACATGCTCTATTAATGGGATCAAAAACTCGACAAAAGGCTGTGGCTGGGATGCTGTGGTATATAGTGTCTCTCTCAGGTGTTCCAAACTATCACCATTGGGGATATTAGTATACAGTGATCTTACATCAAGGGTAACAAATAGGGAATTCTCCTCCTATTTCCACCTCCTGTAGAATGTTAATCAGATGTGTGCTATCCTGAAGATATGACCTAGTACCTTGTGCTGCTGTTTTCATATAGAAGTCCACAAACTCTGATTTTGGGCCTGTAAGGGACCCTATGCTGGTAACTATTTGCCTTGAAGGGTGGTTAATCAATGATTTATGTATCTTCAGGAGACCATATAGAAATGCTTTTACTGGATGCTTGACTATCATAAACTCCAAAGCCTGCTGATTTATTAAACCATTTTGATATGCTTCCTCCAACAAGATGTCAATCTCCTGTTTAAATTTCTCTGTTGGGTCAGCTTTTAACAAGACATAAAAATTAATGCCACCCAATTGCCTAAACATTTCCTGTTAATAGTCGTTTTTATTCATAATAACAATTGAACCCTCCTTGTTGGCGGGTTCAATTATTAAGTGTTCTTGACTCTTCAGATGTTCCCAAGCTTCCCTTGCTGCTTTGCTATAATTGTAGTAATGAGCCTTTGGTATTTGTAAGTTTTCAAACTCTTGTAGACATGTTTTTTTTTTTTCAAAAACAGCAATAGTTAAGTTATGGGGTGGAATGAATTTAGAGATGGGTTTGAAAGTGTGGTTAGTGATTAATTGATCCCTACCCTCACCCTGATGGACTTGACTATTAGTGTTCAGAATACTGTCATCATTAAGTCTCACTCTCAGTTTCTTTATAGAAAAAGGCTTTCAAGTTCAGTTTTCTGTGAAATTTATAAAATTCATCCACAGTGTCAATTCGATTCAAATCCTGTGTTAGGACAAAAGAAAGACCTTTCTGCAAAGCTCTATTTTCAGTTTCATTTAAATTGTAATCAGAAATGTCAAAGACAATAATTTTATTGTCTTCCAGATTTCCTGGGTCAGTTAATAGTCACATCTGTTCTGGTAATAACCTCGTCCACATCCCCTCCCTTGTTTGTTCTGTCTCCCTCCTCTCCCTTGCCATTCTCCTCTCCTCTTTTCTCTTCTTCTCCTTCATGCTCCTTCTCATTCATCTTCCTGAAATCTGGCAATTCATGGACTCTGCTTCAGGGATCACTCTGGAAGAGGTGTTGGATAAAAGGATGTTAAATCTGACTGATTTGGGGGCTGCTCTATGGTATGGGGGTGAGGGTGTTGGTAACTGAATTACATAAATGATCCCCTGGAAGATGCAGTCTATAGAGGATTTAATTTGATATTCTTTCCCAATGTATGAATTTTTGAAAAATTCTTTCTTTGTGGTGTGACCACATGCCACACATCTCCCACATGGGTTCATGTCATTTTTCAATGGGCCTACAAGCAATTGTGCTCCTCTGAGTTTTTCTGTGTAGTGTTCTATTTTAACAATTTTATCCTGTATAGTGGGGCCTCTCTTAGATGTGACATATAGTTTATTTTGGATTATTCTGTCTTCGGTGGGATATAATTGCAGTACCTGCCAATTATCTAATATATTTTTCCATTTTCTGGCATCTCAGAGCAGTGGGTTGTACTAAAGGTTAGTCACTTACCTTGCTCCGAGTTCTTCTGTTTTTTTTGTTAAAGCCTGTTCTCTTGTTAATTGATCCACCCTTAGCATAGCCATTTTCAATGCAGCATGCTTGTAATCCTGTGATTTGAATCTATCTATTGTGATTTTTAGTTCTTTTTCAAAATATTCCTTTTTACTTCAGTTTTGTTTTGTTCTTAATAACTGTGAGTATGGGATGCTTTGTTTGAGTTTCCTATGGTGGAAACTTTTTGCATGGAGTATAGAGTTTATGTTGGTGTCCTAGTGCAAGGGCTTAGTTTCCAGTGCTTTTCTGCATTTCATTATGGTTATTGGTTATGTCAAGGAAACTGATGCTTGTCTTGCTAATCATGGCTGTGAATTTTAAGTTTGGATCTCAGCTAGTTAAATACATTAGGAATTCTTCCAAGGATTCATCATTTCTCTCCCACAGCAGCAATACATAATCAATAAACAGTTTTCAGAAGGCTAGCTATTGTTTATATCTGTTCCCTTCCTGTTCTGTGAGTAGTACATATTTTGCTTCAAAGTCATGCATCTATTCATTTGCATATTGTACTGTCATTGCTGAGCCTTAAAGTTGTCCCCAAAAAATTGGTCTTTGAATTTAAAGTAATTATTTTCTAGCACTATTCTTGCCATTTCTTGGACTAACCCTGTTTTGGGTCTTGTGCTAGGTATTCTGGAATTTAAAAGTTTTCCTAATGCTGCTACTCCTTCATGAGGGGGTATCGAAGTATATAAATGTTTCACATCAATGGTGATTAGGGTTACATTCTTAATGTTCATGTTTTTGTTTCGTTCACTAATCAGATGTAAGACATGAGACATGTCCCTTATATAGGCTGATTTCTGCTATATCAGTGGCTGTATGTGTAAGTCTATGTATTTTGACATGTGCTATAGTATCGAATCAATGCCTGACACTATTGGTCTTCCTGGTGGGTCTTGGAGATTTTTATGTAATTTGGGTAAGGAATAAAACACTTGTGTTCTTGGACATTCCTTCACTTGCATTTCAGATTCCCATGTATATAACCAGCCTATAGCAGTCATGTCTTCAAGAAATTCCTGGCTTTTTATTTTTATGTTCTGTATGAGATTAATGTCTAATGCCACATGGTTTTCCTCAATATTAAGCAGTTTTAAACATGTTTCTGTATTGTTGTGTGTCCTGAATGACTATAGTCCCTCCCTTATCTGCTGGCTTGGTTATAATTGATGAGTCCTTTTCCAAGATGTGTAGTGCTCCTTTTTGCTCTGTATTTATATTTCTTTGTATTTTTTTTTTATTTTATACCTTCTCGATGACCCTTGGGTGGGGCCCTGTATCCCTTCCTCCTGTTCCTGTGTTTGTTCTACTCCTTATCAGGATAAAAAATGTCATCTAGATTGTCCTGGTTTAAAGGTGCTTTTTTGTGTAGCTGTCAGAGCTGTCCATACTGTTGCCATCTGCCCGTGTGTTCCTTCTTCTGAATTTTTTGTATGTGTAAATTCCATGTCCCTATAGTCTTTTGTGTTTCTTTGAAATGTTTTTGTTTTAGCCTCTTTAACAGTTTTTTTCATATTCAGCTAGCATCTCTTTTGGGGTTTCTAGCCATTTACTAAAGTCTTCTAATTTTAATTGAGTCTTTTTAGTGATTCTTCTTGTCCATTAATTTATTCTGCTAATTTCCCTGAAGATTTGATCACAGCTTCAATGAGTGCATACATAAAATCTATACTACACCATGCTCTGATCCCATCCCACTTTTTTGTGAGATCTTCATCATTAACTCCTAAATTTGGTTCCACTGCCAACCTCAAACCTCTAGGGATCCTTTTATATTCCAGGTATTTACTGTAAGAACATGCCACTCGAGTCTTAAACCTTTCAATTTAAGATTTTCTATTTTCTGTTTGATATTCTTGGCACTGCCCATTCCTGCAGTTGTTAAATCCCTATTACTTTTCATTGTTTTAATTAATTCGGCCTGTTCATCTTCTGTGAAACTATAAAATGTGTCTCCTCCCTCTGCATTCCCCCCAACATCTGAAATATTGGCCATAGTGCTTACCCCAATGGACTGTATTGGATGTGCTGGTTATAATGAAATTTAATATGGGTTATAATACCAAAATTGTTCTTGTTCATGACATCAAAGCACCTTGTTTATATGAGTACATAAATAGTTTTAACACATCCTTGTCCAGCTTGTGTGTTCAGATGGTGAACATCCTTGAGAGAAAGGTCCATAAAGGTCCAGTCTTATAATGTAATTCTCAAAGTCCAAAGGGAAATCACCAAAGTAGAATCAATAAATTGTTTTGGGTGGAGGTGGTCAAAAGTAAACAGGATTGTGACTACTGTAGCTAAAGAATAGCCTGACACAAAAAGTTTATTTTGTAATTTTCTTTTATTTTTCAGATATTACTAGCACCCAGTGTTTTACCATATTTGGCTTCTTCTGGGGAACTGTAAATAATTTCATAAAAAATATCAATACATATTTATGATTTTTCAAATCCAGTTTTTCAGTTTTCTTGAATTTACTATTTACAGATATAAATATAGGGTACCAGGTCAAAACCTCTAAACACAAACAGTGCAGCAATAATCACGTTGTGGAAAGTACATATGCATTTAGAGTGACAGGGATATAATAGCAATAGGGAATTACTGCTACCCCTGTCACTCTATGCTTCTAGTGAGGAAGGATCAAGTTGCTATGTGCGAGAGTGCCTGGTCAAGCTGCTCCCATGGTGGAGTGGTTAAGGCACCAGCACATGGCAGGAATAGAGACCTGGGACCATGGTTTGGTTCCCCCCAGGTCTCCTAGTGCTGCAACTTTTTACGTTGCTTTTTCTAAAAATAAAAACTCCCTCCCCCCAAGTTTTCTCCCATCCCTGAAGTCCACACCCCTTCAGAGTTAGTTGTTTATATTCCAGGGGTGTGTGGGGGTGAAGTTTTTAATGGGCACACTCTTTGTGTTGTGGTCAGTGTTCTTTCTGACCCTGTTTCTGCATGTGCTATATTGCTTTCAGCAAGTTTTGCTGCACTGTATTTGTCTGCAACATTATGACCCCATGCCAAATACAGGGTACTTTCCTTTATATAATATCATTACATATTGTTACATTCTAAAAGTTATTTTTTTTTTTATTTCACTAATCAGGTGCAAGACATGAGACATGTCCCTTATGTAGGTTGGTATCTGCTCTATCAGGGGCTGTACTGTATGTGTAAATCTACATATTTTGACAAGGGCTCTACTATTGAGTCAATTACTGACACTATTGGTCTTCCCGGTGGGTCTTGGAGACTTTTATGCATTTTGAGTATGGAGTAAAACATGGGTGTTCTTGGACATTTCTTTACTAGCATTTCAGATTCCCATGTATGTAACCAGATCTAGCTGTCATTTCTTCAAGAAATCCCCATATTTTGATTTTTATGTTCTGTATGGAATTAGTGTCCAATGCCACATAGTTTTCCTCAATATTAAAGATCAAATGCACATATTTCATAAAAGGCTCGAATTCCATTGAATTCACATCCCTGTGTCATGATGTGTTTCCTGCAAATATCATGCTGTTTGGTTTGATGGTTTTCTTTAAATCAGCATCTGTTAATGTGCTCTGCAGTAACTGAAAACAGTTAAGAAACAGTGACGATGTTTCTGTCCCTGTCAGTGAGCAATGACATCATACTTGTCCAGCCTGCTGCTTCAGCAATTAAATCTCTGATTGACTGAATAAGTTGTTGCAGTTCCTAGTTAGAGCAGTCTGTAGAGCTAATTATTTTTACTCAGAGTTTGTTACTAGCCCATCTGGTTTGTGTTTAGAGAGAGATTAGTTTAAAATCTATCTTTCTGTCCTCATAAACAGTTGATCATTTGGGGTTCAGTACTGAATTGAAGTGGTATGAATGAATGTCTGTGAGAAATTACTCTGCTTGTATCACAGATGTTAGTTCTCTGACATCAAAACTATGCATTCTATTCTGGCTATATAACACAGGAATGTTTAATTGATATAAAAAAAATCCACATTCCATTAATTCATAGAAGCCTCAGTAAATATGTTAATGTGATAACAATGTTGTTTTCATTTCAGATTGACAAATGTGTGTCTGCCACATTCTGCTGTTTCAGGAACATGTACTGTATGAACTCATAAAATTCAGTTCTTTGAGGGTTTCTGTGTGAAAATACATCATGTATGTGTACATTAGAAATATGTGGGCTGCTTTACATGTCACAAATGTATATACAGCCCTTCTATAACTTGCAGCAAAGAATTCAGCAGTCCACATGGCGGTAAAACTTTTGAGATTCAACAATTGATTACCTGCGACACATGTAATATCATTTATATGGTCCAGTGTAGTTGTGGTGCCTTTTATATAGATAAAACAGTGACAGCTTTCAAGGCTAGGGTGGGAGAACGTTGCAGGGCTATTAGAAATGAAGATTTCACATATGCAACAGCTCTGCATATTCCACGTGCTGCCCACCCAGATACATATAAATTGATGTTTATTGCCATTGAAAAGGTGACCCCTAATCCAAGGGGTGGCAATTTCAGTAACCTTGTGCTCCAAAGAGAGGAGTACTGGATCTACACCCTTGGAGCATGCAGACCACCTGGTCTGAATGATAGATTGGATATTACTCCGTATATCAAATACCAAAAGAAATTAGCAGACCTTTACGAGATACTGTTTAGATGTTGTACTGTTTTTTACTACATGTCTTTAAATTAATTACTGTATATAAGATATCATAGCATATTTGCTTACACATAATTTATCATGAATACAATGTGATAATATAGCAGAATAACACATACTTTCTTATTACTGTTCCCTTTTATTCATGCCTAGAATTAAACATATTTGTTTATGATATTAGGAATATGTTTACAGGGACTTTTTATAACCATTGGTAAATTCTTTATAAATATATGCTCTTAAGAAATTAGTAACTTAACTTCTATTTATACGTTTATTTTTCTAGATTCAAACTTGGAGATGTAAACACTGAGTATTGGAGAACCCCTTCTTTTTACATGTCTACCAGATGCCACTTTACGTAATGGACTGCTGTACAATCTGGGACTCTATACTATATTTAACATTGAAATGTTTTTGAACTGTTCTTCTGACTGCATTTTGTTTTGGTGAATGTTTTTAATGATGTTTTTAAAATTGCACTTTCACTGTGTGTTCTTTCACTATTAGGTTGCAGGTTTGATGATGTCACTCCTATGTATATAAGACATCATCACCTTGACACAAGCATATCTTTTGATAAAGCAAAAGATTTCTGAAACTTGTCAAGACATGTCACACTGGCACTTCAATAAAGAATTATCGGCACCTAGATCTGCGAGTAGCTCTGATTTTTGTGGTGGTGGAGAGTGTGGGATTTTAGTCTGAGATTTGTTGTGCAACTTATGCCAGCACCCCAGCCAAGCATGTACTTCTGCTTTTTTTATTGTTAACTATCTGCAGTACTTGGCAGTCCAGTCTGTGTACTCTGCCTGAAAAATATTTGCATGTGAGACTTTTTTATTGCAACCATTAAGCTGAGTGCTGAACGTGTTCTACCATATCACACCCACAATTGAACTGTGCCCTACTATTTGGCTAGCCTATCTCAGACCTTTTTCTAAATAAGACATGCCTGTGAGGCTGTTTTACTAAAGCCATTAAGTTGAGAGCCTGATGTGTCCTCTGCCATATCACAGCTACTAGTGAACAGTGCCCTGGTATATCACTAGTGATGGCAGCTCCTTGGGGGTGGGCTACTGTGAAATAAATTGTCAGCCTTGCAGACACAGTGGTGTCTGAGCGGCAGCCATATAGTAAAATATGACAAAATGTGTTCAAGTCAACCAGTGGGTAGCAGACCCAGTTGACCAGTTCCACAGCACATCCACCAGACATGGTCAAGAGCATGAAAGCCCTGTAACATCGCTGCTGCTCACTGTGAACCATCCACTGACTAACTATGTGCAATACTTGGCAATCCAATCTCTGAACTCTGCCTGCAGAAGATTTGCTTGTGAGACTGTTTTAATGCAATCACTAAGCTGAGTGTCTGTAAGTGTTCTGAACTTCTGCCATACCATGACCACAAGTGAACTGTGCACTGCTTTTTGGCTGTCTCATCTCTGAACTCTTCCTAAATAAAATGTACCACTAAGGCTATTTTATTGAAGCTTTTAAAGTGAAGGTCCCCACAGCCTGTTTTTCTGTTTACCTGTGTAGTTTGTAGGCATGAACAGTGATTGCCTCTGTTATATCCTCCTAATTTCATCAGGATTTAAATGTAAATGAAGTTACTTAACTCTGGTGAGAAAACCTGCTTGACTCCATTGCCAAGGCCATGATCCAACTCAAGACATCCTGGAACTTTATGATATTTTATTGCTAAAGCCTGCAATTGTTATACTGTATCAGTCAGTGCTGTTGCTATCCTCTGCAGTTCCCATGTTCTTGCCTTATGTTGGCCATGAAACTTGTCAAAGTATAGTTATGTGCCCTACCATTTTCTGCAGTTTAACATGTGAAAGTGAGTGAGAAAAAATGCTTTCTTTTAAGGAATACAGGGACTTCACAAGACACATAACATAACTGAATGTAGGGACACTGGTTTACCGGTAAAATACAAAACCCCAATACAAATTGAGCAGACAAAATAGACCAGGTGGTCTCCTTCTGCTGGCTACTTCTTATGTCCTTATGAATGAGATTCTAACTTCAGCTGGCTTGTGCATGTATGCAGCATCAGCTCCCATGATGCCTTGCATGAATGGGGTCATGACCTTTGCAATGGCATAAAATAGGTGTTCATATGAGGACAGAACAGAACAGAGGGAAGCAACCTTATTTATATTTAAATTAGGTTGAAATTAGGGGGATGCAAAACAGGAAATCATTGTTTATACCTAGTAACTACATAGGTATACAAAAAATAGGTTGAGGGGACTTTCCCTTTAAGCTGAATACCTGAAGTGTTCTGTCATATCACAGCCACTAGAGAACAGTGCTCTGTAATATTGTGACTGATTGTACTGTTATATGCACAGCTGATGCTGCAGTTTTGTGCACTATGGCATTTTCGTGCATAATAACTAGCCCTGCACTCAGCTGAATACTATCCTCTGTTTGCCCAATCCATGCTAGTGACAGCTCCAAGGCGGTGGGCTACTGTGGGAAAAATGAGCTGTGGCCACATAGCAAAGTGTGTTCCAGTCATCCAGAGTCTACCAGAGAAACTGCAGCTGGGACCAGTCAGTCTGCTTACATGAGCCTTGGTTTGTTTGAATCATTGTATTTACAATAGACTTTAATATCAATTTGACCTTTGTTGTGCTTAAGTTTAATATTTTATTTACAGAGTTGTAACATTTTAAACTGATGCTGGGATACTGTTATTGAGTTTTCCATTTGTTTTATTTTATTTACTTTTTATTGAATATTTTAAAAATGTTCTGTTTATTAAAACTCTTTCAGAGAGATACATAGGTAAGGCATTTGCACAGTATAATGTCAGTCATTATGTTTATAACAGTAGTTAGAGTGGGTGAGATGAGCAAACATAAGAATTTGAATACTTTAGCAGTTCTAACCGCTCATGTCTTAAACAGTCCACAAGGTGACAAAAAACAAAACTTTACCTAGATGACACATATCATCCCATCTGAAGTCTATGCAAAGTACAATGGTATAGATTTCCTTCTTTTGATTACCTAGTCTAATTCTAATGTGCTTTCCCTACAGGTCTGGAACATCTGACCACCTTGATTTACTCACAATTTCAAGGGACAAAGTCTGATCACTTATAGTACTACAGGACATGTAGGAGTCAGGATTTTGACATACTATTAAAAAGCTGCTGCTCAATTTTTCAGCTTAAAAGTAATTTTTCCATCCATTTATTTATTTATTTTATTTATTGAAATGTTTTACCAGGAAGGTATGCTGAACAACAAGTTGCTTGTCTTCTGGTGCAACCTGGGGGTAGGGGAACCTTAGGATTGAATACAGAGGTTTGGTGCAATAACAAAAATTTACATTTGAATACATACAATTAAAGAGTGAGTAGGCTGTACAGTAAGCAATGAAAGAGTGGAAAACTAACAGTTTTGAACTAGGGGGGCTGGATGATAAGCAACTGAGGTTGTTACAATAGTACAAAATTAACATTAGATGCAAGCACTAAGCGGTTCATAACTGCATAGGTGGAATTGACTGAATGGGGTTCTCATAGATATGATCTAGGTTAAGCTAGTGAGGAGTAACTCAGATAGTACAAGTTAGCTAAAGTACACCAGAAGTGCAAATAGTCTACATGTGCAATAGAGATATTTAAGGCTAGCCATGAAAGGGCTACATTATGGAGGGGAGGGAGGGAGGGAGGTGGAAAGGGGAGGTGGGCAGGAGAGGGAGGTGAGAGGCAAACCAATTTCCAGCCACTTTAGGATGCTGAGGACCCTGCCAGAGGATTGGGCAAGGCAAGGATAAGGTGGCTTTAGACCAAGTAGGGAGGGAAGTAGGAAGGGGGTGGAGCAGGTAGTAAAGAAGAGGAAAGGGAGGGTAGGGCTTTCAAGAGCTAAAACTCTGTTGAGAGCTGAGAACCCAGACAGAGGTCAAGACAGGTAATGGAGGAGGAGGGGAAGAAAGAGGGGAGGAGAGAGAGGTCTGCTAGAGTCAGTCCCCTCCAAGGTGCAGAGAATCCTGCCTGCACAAGGCAGAGGTAAAACACATCAGGAGGGAAAAAGGTAGGAGGCAGAGAGGGAAGGGGGAAGAAGAAGGAGGGGGTTGCAGGATGAGTAGAGTTAGGTAAGGAGAGAAGAAAATTATTAGCAGAGAGGGGTGCGATTAAAGGTAGTGGAAGAACAGGTAGTGGAGATAGAAGTTGAGTAAAGGGAGGGTAGAGGGAGGATATTAGGGTGGATTATAGCAGGAGCAGTTAGAGGAAAGGTAGTTGTGTAGGGCTGCTCTGAAGGAGTAGAAGGAGGAGGAGTGGCATACTTGTGGTGGGAGAGAGTTCCAGGCTTTAGGGAACCGATAGGAAGAAGCAGACTAACCAATAAGTGTACACTGGTAGGAGACCGCCAGAGTACGAGTGTCTGAAGATCTGAGTGAGTGTGGTGGTGGGGGTGGGGTAGAGAGAGATATGAGGAGGCAAAGATGGAGTTCACCCAACCAGTATTTAGAGGGGAATTTTGCACAGTGAGAGAGGCGTCTGTTAGCAAGAGGGGAAAGAACAGGGCATGATAGAGCTCGCAGTGATGGGTTCACGAGGGAGCATCAAGAGTGAAGCAGCAGAATGAGTTGAAGAGGGTGTCCAATCTGGCCAGTGAGGACTTGGGGGTGGCACCATAAACTACGTCACAGTAGTCGAAAATCGGGAGTATCATCTTCTGGACTAGTTCATGCCTGGCTGTAAGAGGGATGCAACTACAGTTTCTGTATAAGGCATCAAGCTTCAGGTGCAATTTTTTTCAGGATGGCATCATCATGTCCAGAGTCCAGAGAAGTTGAGGTGTTGGTCCAACCAGTTCCCAAGATATCTGAATGGGGTAGTGACCTCTGAGGTATTCCCATCCAGGGTGTGGAAGGTGGGTAGACTGGGTAGCCTTGAGGATCTCTGGCTTGTGCCAAAGGTCATGGAGACTGTCTTCTTGGCATTGAAAAAGAGCTGATGGGAGGCAAATCAGAGCTGAACCTGGTGGAAGTCATGCTACAGAGTGGTTGCAACATCAGCTGGGCATTTGGCAGAGGTATACAAGACAATATCATTGGCATACATGTGAATGGAGGAAGAAGGGGAACAGACTAATGGAAGGTCATTTATGAAAATGGAGAATAGAATGGAACCAAGCACTGAGCTGTGAGGGACTCCAGTGGTGATGGAGAGGGGAGATAGAATCTTGGACCTTGACAGATTGGGTTCTACCTGTGAGGTAGGTCCTAAACCAGTTTGTAGCAGGTGTGGACAGGTCAGCTGCCATAAGGGAGTCTATAAGGAGTGCATGGGAGACGGTGTCAGAAGCCTTGGCAAGGTCGACAGAGATGGTTGAGGTGATGAGGCTATTGTCCATCCTTTTAAGGATGGAGTCAGTAAGCCTGATTAGGGAGGTGGTGGTGGAGTGATTTTTCCGAAAGCCAGATTTTAAAGGGTTGAAAAAGGAAGAGTCAGTGAGGAAGGAGGTAAGCTGGGGAGGACCAAGTGTTCTTGAAGCTTAGCGAGAGTCAAGAAGAGAGAGATAGGGCCAAAGTTAGCAGGAGAAGTAGGGTCGCCACTATTGGGGAGGGAAAGGACCACTGCATGTTTCCAGGAGGAAAGCATGGTATAGGATGAGAAAAAGAGGTTGAGGATGAGTCATAGCAGAAAGGCTATTGCTGGTGCTGAGAGGTACAAGAGCTTGGGATCAATGTCATCAGAAGAGGAGCATTTAGAAGGATTTACTGTGAGCAAGGCAGTGTTTCATCAGAGGAGACTGCTGTGAAGGAGAAAGGAAGGGTGGTTGGGAAAAGTTGCGTGCTAGGGGGGTGCAAATGTGGTGGGTGAAGAGGGGAGGCACTTTAGAAGGGCAGAGGCGCATGTGGTGTAACAGGAGTTAAATTCCTTGGCCACAAAATTCCTTGATCAATTTCAGTATAGAGATATTAAAATATCTTCACATATTGCTGTGTTGGACTCTTCTGGCTGTAACTATTGCTTTATAATTACTGGTGAGCCCCAATATCAACCAGTTTAAAAAGTCATATCAACCATCTGGTTGATATGAAAAGCCATGCAAAGCCGTGCTAAGCCACCCTAAGTCGTGCAAAGCCACGCAAAGTCATGCCAAGTCACGCAATGCCGAGCTAAGCTGCGCAAACAACGCAAAACACCAGTGATTATAAAAAATAAAAGATAGGCAACTATGTGTTAAGGAATTTTTTTACACACTCTCGGTGTGTGATGACTGTGTAAACCTCTCGAGGTTCGCTCTCGAGGTTTACAGGTCATCACACACCTCAGGTGTGTAATTATAAATAAAGAACACACACTTGCCTATCCGTTATTCTCTATATAATAACCCGTGAGCCCCAATATCAACCAGTTTAAAAAGTCACATCAACCTGCTGGTTGATATGAAAAGTTGCGCAAAGTCGCGCAAAGCTGCACAAAACACCAGTGATTATAAAAAATAAAAGATAGGCAAGTGTGTTTTAAGAATTTTTTTTACACACCCTCAGTGTGTGATGACTGTGTAAACCTCTTGAGCATCGCTCTCAAGGTTTATGGGTCATCACACACCTTGGGTGTGTAATAAAAATCCATAACACACACTTGCCTATCCATTATTCTCTATGTTATACCTATTTCTGTTTCTAATAACATTAAAGAGAGCAAATACGTTTGTGCTGTGGTGTGTATTGCGTCTGCATATATTGTTTAAATTACTACCCCTGTAATTATTTCTAACATGTCAGCTTCCACTTGTTTCCAGAAGGGCTTTATTAACTGGCAGGACCAGAAAATGTGCACATGAGTGGCACATTGGCATCCATAGTTCCAACAACAGGCAACTGATCTACAGGAAGAGTATTTAACTGTTGTAATAGGCATTTAAAAAATCTAACAGTTATCTTTCAGGTGAATTTATGTCAGATGTTAGAGGACACAATTTTATGTTGAACTAGAGCAGCAGATTCCCAATCAGATTCTGAAATCATAATCTGAAGATTTGATTCCCAAAGCTGCCTACGGGAGTGTAATGATATCTTGGTAGTGTGGCAGATAGCTTTATAGCTCACTAAAATAAAGTAGTCAGGTGTTTAAGTCCCTTTAAGGCAATTAAGATGAGGGAGGTACAGGGAAGTAAGTTTAGAGAGTCCTTTTTCAAGCCTACCGTATCGGCAAGAAAATGCCTGATTTGGAGAAATCTGAAAAAATTTGTGTTTGGTAGTGGCAACTCTTTTTTAAGCCATTAAAAGCGTTTAGGATTCCTTGGTGATAAAACTAAAATGCACAGTATCTGAGATCATACCTTGCCCAGGTTCTAAATCCGTAGTCTGTTTGCTGTGGGGTGGGGGGTCCCATGGTTCTCTAAATTCTGTAAATAAATGTTGTCCTTGGGAGAGAGAAGTTATTTTATCAGTTGTTCCCAGATATCTGAATAATGTTATAGAAAATCCACCTCTATTACCACAGAGGAGGAAGGCAGAGGGGTGCAAAATACACATGTTGAAGGAAAACTCTAATTTCTATATCTTTCCAGTGACCATTTTTGGAAGGGTCCAGCCACACACAGTTATGTTCCAGCAGTGCTGCACCATGGTAGGACTGAAGGTGTGGGAGAACCAGTCTCCCCCCTTAAACATCAGGGGCCAAAAAGACAAAACTGTTCCAAGTGGGCAAAGTGATTGCACCCTGTTTGCCTGGGCTTTGTACCTCTGTGCAATATTTAAAGGGGGATTTTGCATATGCCAATAGGGCTTTGCAGATGCTGATGCTTTTGTGAAAGTGGAGAGCAATTTAACTCATTAAATTTGATAATTGTCCAGGATATCATTACTCCCAGGTACTTCACTGCTTTTTGGCTGCATTTAAATTTATATAGTGTTTGGACTATGCTTAGAGGAGTACAGTTCATTTGCAGAACCAGGTTCCATGTGATATGGGCGATTCCAAAAGTGCGAGCCCATATCAGTGAATGGAAAATGTTGAGGACCGGAATGGCAACTGAGTTTTTTCTGCAGGGAGTTTTGCCCCCCACAGTCACCTTTATTAAATATCAAACTTCGAGGTTGTTGCATCTCAGGGTAAGGGAATACCTGTTTTGCCATTCCAGTACTCACCATGTTCCAATCACCGTAATACCAGCTCGCTCTTTTGTGTTTGCCCACATTATGTGATACCACAGAACCACTGTTTGTCCTAAGACGATATCCACTAGGGCTTCAAATTTCAGCAGGGATGTCCACAGTGCTGACAGGGAGTCTTCAAGTTTTGTCAGCTAGACTAGTAGATCATCGGCATAATATGCTATTTTATGTTCCCTGCCTCTCAGAGTCACCCATGTGATGGTATCCTACCTCAGAAGGTATATACGTATACCACAAAGAGGAAGGGTAACAGAGGACTGTCTTGTGCCTCATTCTATGTTAAAATAGTCTGAGAAGGAACAGTTAGCCTTTACTGTTGCCTGTGGACTGGTGTACACCCCTGTATTACCTCTTGAAACTCCTGTGGGAATCCAAAGGATGACAGGTTGCCATAGAGAAATCTCGGTGACACCCTGTCAAATGCCTTCTCTGCGTCCAAGTTCAGTATTAGTGAGGAAACATGAGAGTCTCTCTTATGATGAGAAAATTTAAAGGTTCTCTTGATAGTGTCCTTGGGTTTATCTTTTAAAGATAAATCCATTCTGATCTGGATCAATGATTTGGAGGAACACTCCTTCCAGTCTCCTGTCAAGTATTGCCATTAAAAGCTTATAATCTACATTTAAAATCAAAACCAGTCTATATGACTCACTTTTTGAGGCATCCTTTTCTGGTTTTAATATTGCTGAGATGTTGGCATAGTGCCTGGAGAAGGGGACCCAGCCAGCAAGCACTTCTTGGAATATTGCAGTCAGAGAGCAGAGGATGCATTCGCTAAACACTTTATACATGACTATAGTCTTCAAGGCCTGGGCTCTTTCCAACCTTCAAATTTATAATGGCCTCAGCTAGATCTTCCCTTGTGTTGGTTTGCATTTGTCTGCCCCTTGCTGTTCCGTTCATTTAAGTGGGGGAAGCCGAAGGAAGAAAGCATCATAGTCCTCCTGTGAAGGTTCCTCAGGCCAAGTATATAGATTCTTACAGTAGTTCTTAAGGACCTGCAGGATGTCCTCCATTTATACACTAGGGCCCTGTGGGAGGTGTGTTGCAATTTTGAGATGGCAGACAGTTTACCCATTTGTGTTAATCTGTATGCCAACACTTTAGTGTCTTTAGAGCCACCCTCATAATAATGTTTTATGTACCTGAGGGCAGTTTATATTTTACTGTTAAGTAACTCCTGTATCTCCTACTGTGTTTTTGAGATATGTGGCTTCAGGGAAGTATCCCCCTGCTTATGCTCTTCCTGTATTTTTTTGAGGGTCACTGTGAGGGTATTCATATGCTTTTCTCCATTCCTCTTTTTATTGATGCAATAGGTTATCATCTCCCCACTCATGACAGTTTTGAAATGTTCCAGGTTAAGGCTTTGGAGATATCTGGGGCTCTAGTTTCACAGAGGATGATGTATATTTTGTTTGCCATTAGGTACCTGAAAGCAGGCTCATTAAAGGGAAACTAAAACAAAACAAAAAAATGTGCCGAATGTTTTGATTTGTGGGTGTACTCCTAGTAAGTGCTTCCCTTTGTTTGCCGAAAGTAGTTTTTTCTTCGATTGGCTGGCTGCGTTTATGTTCCACTGGGGATCTCAATGTTAGCAATTTTATGGCTCTTCTTGTCCCTACAATGCCTCCTGTCCCATGTGATAGTGATGCATCCAAGGCTATTAATTCAACAAGAGCTGTTTTGTTTTTTAAATTTACAGCAGTAGAGTTGTGATTTTAAGTAACTCTCCTTTTTCTGGGAGCTCTAATTACAGATAGCAAATGTCTGAGGGATAACTGAGTGGGCTGCTCTGTAAAGAAACAGCTAGAGTCTTCACACATTACAGCATTTGTGATAGTGTGTGATTTGCAGGCCTTTTAATAGTCATGTGTTGTTTGATGAAATGAAAAGTTTTAAATCAAAACATTCACTTCTGCTGGCTAGACCTAGACACATACACAGAAAACAGAAAGTTTGAATTAAAGAAAGTTATTTAGTTGAAGCCAGAGTATTAGGCTCCTAACAGAAGATTGATAGATTGCAGGAGTCGTTACTCACTGAACCAAGGGTCCTGGGTGCATCACTCTCATATGGGAAAGGAGGCACCACAGAAACAAGAGACAAAAAAGCTAACATGGAGATTCCTTGGGGCCATGAAACCAGCAAATTTAGAAAAAAACTAATTTCAGTGAATAAAGAGAATGACTTACTAGTACACCTACAAATTAAAACTCTCTTTATGACATATATTGTCATACATTTTGACTTTATGTCTCCTTTAAGAATTCCAGGGTTCAACCTCCATTAAGTATTTAATTTTTGTTTTGGGGGGGTCTCTAGAGACATGTTATGTACTGGGAATAATGGTCAGACAGCTTAATGGGCCAATGGTGATGTTTTCACCCATATATAAATGCTTTGCCTTCATGAAAAAATAATCAAATCTAGTATATAGCTTCTAAGTGGGAGGGAGAAAAAAGTGTAATTATGGTCATGGGAATGTAACTGTCTTCAGACATCCACCAGCCCCATTTTCTTCAGTAATTTCTAACAGTGCTTTTGAGCAGCAGTGGACTAATGTGGCTGAGAGGTTGTGGTGTCCTTGTAGGCCTACATAAGGAGATTTAACTGACTTCCAAGAATTAGAGTTCCCTCCTGAACTTCCAGGAGTTCATTTAGAAGGACCTACAGTATGCCAATGAGAAGTCTGTCCCAAGGGGCATATACAGTTAGACTAGGGTGATAGGTTGTCCTTGCATCTCCCCATTAGGATGGCCAGACAACCTTCTTTATCAGTACAAGTAAGATCTACTTGCAAGGGAGTGTGGCAGGTATCATAATCACTGCCCCTCTACAGTGGTTCTTCTGATAAGAGGAGCTCACCACCATAGGGCAAAGAGGTGGGTCTCTTAGAGCAATACCACTACCAGTTTCACTTTCTAAATATGTGTGAGAATCTTTGATCTTTTTATGGGGCTGCTCAGGCCATTTAGCATTACTACGAACATACAAAATATTCCAGCAGATACAGGCCCTTGGGTCTATCGAGTCTGCTCGAGTGCGCAGCTAGCAGTGTATTCCTCTGCAGCTGCCCCCATAAGGTAGTGACCTTTCCCCTGACCCTGTCCCACCCCATCATAAAACTGGCCACTGACTTAAACTTTATCATCTCCTTGAGCAGTATGTTCCACCCATCTGCCTCACTTTTTGTGAAATACTGTAGTGTCTTCTCATTTCTCTTTTGAATCTTCCCCCCTCCAATGTCAGACTGTGCCACCTAGTGTTTCTCCCTCCCTTTAATCTAAAAATCCCTTCTGTGTTAACCTTGTTTATGCCCATCCTATATCTGAAGATTTCAATCATATCCCTTCTAACCCTCCTGTTCTCCAGGGATACACGTTGAGCTCTCTCAGTCTGTCCTTGTAGTGTTTGTCTTCCATTCCTCTGATCGTCCTGGTGGCTCTGCGCTGCCCCCCCCCAGTAACTTGGCATCTTTCTTTAAATAGGACCACCAGAACTGTATGCAGCACTCCAGGTTCAGTCTGACAAGTGACCTGTACAGTGATAGGATAACCTCCCTCCTCCGTGAGGTGGTGCCCCTGGCAATACATCCCAGAATCTTACTAGCCTTAGCTGCCTGCACTGTGCTGAATGGTTCATCTGCCCCATGATTATCATTCCAAGATCTTTCTCCTCTTCTCTATTGGATAACTGTACTCTCCCCAGCCTGTAGCAGAACTTTTGGGTTCTAGCCTCTGTGTGCAAAACCTTGCACTTCTTTGCATTGAAACTCAGCTGCCATGTGTCTGACCAGTGTTTGAGTTTATCCAGGTTCTCCTGTAGTCCTAGCCACCCCTCTTTGCTGTACACCACTGCTCCAGTCTTGGTGTGATCTTAAATAGGCTGATTTTATTTCTTAACCCCATCTGCTATGTCGACAGTGAAGATGCCAAACAACATTGGAGCCAGCACTGGTCCCTGTGGGATCCCGCTTGTTACAGTCCTAGGGGATGAAAGTTTCTCCCTTACAAGAACCCTCTGTTGCTGTCCCACAACCAGTTTTTGACCCACTCCACCATCATCTTTCCAACCCCCCAGTCAACCCAATTTACTAACCAGCCTCCCATGGGGCACTGAATCAAAGGCCTTGCTGAAGTCCAAGTACAGGACATCCACTACCTGGCCCATTGATTGCCCTTGTTACCCAGTCATAAAAGTCAACCATGTTTGTCTGGCAGGATGTACTGGTGACAAACCCATGCTGCCTGCTGTCCTGGAGACCATTTTCCTCCAGAAAGGTTACTAGCCTCTCCTTGAGGATAGTCTTCATGAGCTTTCCCATGATGGAGGTGAGGCTGACCATCCTGTAGTTCCCTGACTCATCCTTGGGTCAACTTTTATGGATGGGTACTGTCACAAACCCACTCCTGAGGGTCAGATCCACTGAGCTCACAGTGCCCATCCCTAAGAGCAATCTGTGACAGGGAAGAGGAAAACAGGGGATTCCCTCTTTGTGTCCCTCTATAGTGCTCACTGAGTTAACAACTGAACACTCACCACAAAGTCCCAGGGTCACCTCTTTACTCTGGGTAAGGGTGCAATACCAGCCTTGACTCTTGTAGCCAAATAAAAACCCTTCATGGTTGTTGCACAAAATGAGCAGATCCAGGCATTGTGCGCTCTTCAGGAAAGCCACATGACCCTGATTTTTTATTCTTCCACAGAACATGCAATAACCTGGTTCAAATCTCCACAGGCTCTTCCCTGAGACTTTTGTAGTCTCTCTATCTTTACCCAGATTTCACTTTTTAGATCCTTGTTCGATTGGTAGCTTATGGCGGCACCCCTTAGTAATAACAGTTTGGTCACAGGTTATTAATAATGTCTCACAATCACACACAATATAAACATTTCATTCAGGCAGGTTTCTTAAAAACAAAGGTTTTTACTAAACACTTATACATTGACAACTAAAAGATTTAGAAATTTGTTCACAGAATAATGCAAATAAAAGGGAAAGAGGAAATTGTTTAACCAGGAACGACACACTAAGCAGAAGCTTGTTTCCAGGTGTGACCTGGGAGCACAAGGAAGTTAAGTGACTTGCTCTGAGTCACACAGCATGCAAGTGGGGGCTAATGGGATTCAAACCCATGTCTCCAGGATTGCAGCTTAGTGCTCTTAACCATTTCACTATACTGCCTCCAAAGTGGACCTGTACAAGAAAATGCACTATAAAATGTTATGTAATTTCTACCTTAAGTTCATAGTGAATTGAAGTCAAGAAAAGTAAATTAAAGTTTCAGTTTCCTTTGTCCTGGCAACCACTGGGTCTCAGCTGTTTGCTCTGCATGGAGAAGAGTGTTCTTGAAGATGCTCAGCGGAATGAGAAGAAATAACTCTGGCTCATCCCTTATATACTGTAGCTGGATGCTGCCTGCAAAAACTCTACCTGGTTCCAAAGAGTGGCCTTCTCTTTTAGGCCAGTAGAGGTCATTCTTGCGCTTTCCCAAAATTCTTATTTATTTAGGATCTTTTTTTTCAGCCCCAGTACTTCCTTGGCAAATAACACCTGTACAAGAATTCACACTGGTCTGCCAGAAAGGATATCCCTGTCCTGTCCTATCAGCTCATAAAATGTAATATATCATGACAGTTTCCTGAAACTCAGGAGTCTCTCCCTTGAAGTGCATGGTTTATTATAGGTGAATGGATTTTTGCATAGCCCTGTTAAGGGACCTGGAAATGGAATATCAGCTTCCTCAATTAAGTTTACAAGGCCTTTCCACTACTTCTGGCAGGCAGGCCTTACTCAAATCATAGAATATCAAGTTCCTATGTGACCATTTCAGTAACACAGACATTCTTATGGCATTTGTTGTGGTATGTGACATACACAAAATCACATAAAAAAATATAACAGAACTATATCTACAAATAATGACTGGCAGTGACTAGCTCACAACAGGCACCACATGTGCCATCTTCCAGTCTTGGAGCACACAACCCATCCTCAGAGAGGTGCTAAACATGTCTGCCAGTATCCCTGCTAGCTCCGTCAGCACCCTGGGGTGGATGCTGTCTGGCCCTGGTGCCTTATCTACCCTTAGTGCTCTAGAACCTTCTAATACTCTGCTCTCTGATATGTTTCTCTCTGTAGATTCTGCCCCACCTGTACCCCCTTCTCCCTTACCCTGTGGCATAGGCCCCTGCTTTTCCCTGGTAAATACAGAGCAGCAATAGGTATTAAGTGCTTCTGCTTGCTGTAGCCTGTTCTCCACCCATCCCTCAGCCACCTTGAACCTAATAATTTGATCCTTACAGCTTATTTTTCTTCTTCTGTAACTGAAGAAACCTTCTCCCCTTCTCCTGTCACCTGTGCCAGCCTAAGCTGTCTTGCTGCCTTGGCTGCTCTGACCAATCTGCTCACCTCTCTTGATTTCATCGTGTACTCCTCCCTATCCTCCACCTTTTTGAATCTCATGTATTTCCTGATGGTTGCCTTCTTTTCCTTAACACCCCCAATGCCTCCCTGCTTAACCAGCTTGGCCTCCTTGCCCTTGTATTCTTGCTTTGGAGCTCAGAACATGAGTGTGTGGCCTCTTCTACTCATGACAATAGATTAAATAAGGCCTAAAACCACACTTATTGTAAATTTGATATGGTTATTTGTCCACAGTCAGCTCCATTTCTGTAACTCTCAGTGGTTTGACAAGTTTGAGTGTTATTAGGGCTAATTAGAGCCTACAGCCCTTCTGTCATTGACCAGACTATAGCTCTAAAAACAACTAATCTTAGAACTCCCATTTTAGACTTTTGCGTGCATTCATCTGACCTCCACGGCTGCAAAACAGTGCACTCCCCCTCTGATTTTTGCTATTTGTTGTTCTATGTTAAAGGCATCTGAAGAAAGGGGGGATGCTACTGTATTGTGCCTTAGAACCTCTCAGGGTATTAACAAAAAAAAAACAACTTTTTAAACTGCTGTTTCTATCATCTGTCCAGCTCAGTCTAATAAAATTATTCTATTTCTTTCAGCAAACTAGGGGTTAACTCATATTTTGTGGACTACAGTGTCAGATTACAGACTTTTCATCTACAACTGTAAGCTATCCTATTCCTATGGGCAGGACAGCTTGCATGCAAGCACACATGCACACACACACACACACACACACACGAAATAACTGGTCATTTGCTAGCTCTTCACAGCCCTATCGGTTCACTGATTCAAGCTCATTTGTAATGGAGTCCTTTCTAAAAGTCCTGCATTTCTCAGAGTGGGTTTCTTTTTTGGGTCTGTTGCTTAAAGCAGCAGTATTTATGTCTGTTCCTGATTTGAGGCTATAAGCAGCATACACCAACCTCTAATATTTAAACAGTGTCATTTTAAAGATAAAAGAATACAAGCATTTCATTACTTTTTATTATTATTCTTTGGTAACTGGGTATGGCTCACTAGACATGGGTGCCTGTTTTCTGGGTCAATCTGGGAGCACTGAGCAGGCTAAGTGACTTTCTCAGAGTAACACAGTATGCAGGTGGAGGTTGTGGGAATCAAACTCAGGTCTGTGTGCTAGATGTCCCGAGCTCTTTACTCTAACCTCTAAGACCATATTGACAGCCCCAAACTTAGCTGGTGTATTATTTGGTTATTGTATGGATCTGGAATCTATGTACTAGACTTTAATGTTTGTTTACAGTTTATAAATGTAATGTAATAAATATAAATATTTTTTCCTTTGGTTACCAGGTAAGGCCAACTAGGCACATGTGCTTGTTTCTAGGGACAACACAGGAATGTTGGGGAGTTTAAGTGACTTAATCAGAGACACACAGTATGGAAATGGAGGTTGTGGGAATCAAACCCATGTCTGAATGCTGGATGTACAAAGCTAATTTACAACTCATTACTCTAACCACTAGGCTATACTGCCAGTCCCACAAATAGTGAACAATTTAGACCGGGCTGTTAATATCTCAAAAGAAAACTGCCTTGAATCAGAAAACATGCATTTTTGTAAAAGTAGATGTTATTTTTTAAAATACCGGTTCTCATTTTGTTACTGCTTAATCTTAACTGGCCTTTTGGTAAATTCAGTGAGTGATTCTGATTCAGACACTGCTGGCATTGACCATTTTAGAACAGTATGGTCTTGTCATGAACTTACATTGTTGGTACAATGCACCTCTGTTCTAATTTAGAATTCTTAGTTTCATGGAGAGATAAACAACATCAAACAATTTTATTGCAGTCTAATGGATAATGTATCTTTGGGGATGACTTTTTTTAATTTTGAAAAACAAGCTGGAACTGTTATACCTGAGCTGAACCCTTAATATTACATATTAAATATTCTGATATGGTATAAAGGTATTTTTAAAATTACTATTTTCATCATAAATGTACATTTACTGTATATAAAAACATGGTTTGGAAAAAGTGCCCTCTATAATGCAACACATGCCCTTTTTATCTAGGGGCACCATCACCTTTTACAATCTTCCAGTGCCCCTGTGGGCACATGCACACACACACACACACCCACACATGCACGCACTTACACATACATACATGCACACACACACACACAAGAAATATAGGAGGACCGAGTTATCAGCATGCCAGTTTTTGATGATTGTGACTAAACAGTACTATATGGAACCAACAAGAAAACAACATTGGTCATTTGGTAGCTCTTCATAGCCCTATCGGCTCTGGCTAGAGTTTGTTTTTTACTGTCAGCAGTAACCCCCTGCAACTGTACTGGCTGCCTCCATTTGCTGATAAGTGAAATCCCCTTTGTACTTGAGTGCTCCATTAGCATATGAGAAGGACATTTTAGCTTGCCTATTAGTCTTCGCAGCATGTCTGCTAATTTAGAGTACAGAAGCAGGCAGCTGCAAAGGTGTGAAATTCCCTGATTACATTCAGATAGTTTCAACAGGAGATATTTCACTGAGTGTTTACAAAGATTGTGACAGACATTGTCCAGAAGCAGTTCAGTGAGACAAATGCTGCTATGCAACCAAGTATAAGAGAGAAATCCACCCCAAACATTAAGAATCAGATAGCAGTTTTAGGAAGGGCCAAAAATCAATGTACTACAGTTGAGCTTGCTGGTAATGCATAGAGGTACATAAAAATTGATGGGAGATCACGTGATGCAGCCAAAGCAGTGGCACCTATCTTGATTAGCTCCCGCTACTTCCCTTCATTAACCTACTATTTTTTCAAATTACTGATCTGCTATAGGCACAAGTTCTCCCGGACTTGTTCTGCTATCGGTCTGAACTCTCTAGGTGTAATTTCAGCACTACAACTCAAAAAATGTCAGCAGAGATGAGACCCGCATTGCCCCATCACACTCTGCTGAGCACGCCGGAGAAACTAAGAAAGAAATTGAAGGCCCAGACTCATGCCACACATTCGCAGGCTATGGGGCACCAGCAGCAAACTCCACTGATGCTGGAGCTCCTCTGCAAGAAATTTAAGCTGTTTAAAGAAGAGCTCCACTACTTGGCTACAGATTTTAAAATCATATCTAGGGCTTTGGAAGACCTCACCAAGACGAATGTCAGATAATGAAGCAAGGATCATTTTGGCTGAAAAAGAATAGAGGAATTTGGCTCAGCTTTGGCGATTACCAGAAGCAGGACAGCCAAATTAAAAGCCAAGGTTGAGGACCTTGAAGGTAGGAGCTGCCGGAAAAACTTAATCATCATCGGGCTCCCCGAGAAGGAGGAGGGAGAGAATCTGATGTGTTTCATGCAGAAATTGCTAATCAAGTTAGCTGTCCCATCTCCTTTTGGTACAGATTACAATAGTAGACACAGACATTGCCAGCTATTTCCAGATATTTCACAAAATATCTAAAGAATTTCTCTCTGCTGCCGCCACTATAGAAACGCAGAAAGCAGAAGATTTCTCTAGAAATATCAGAGAAATTTTGGGAAATAGCTGGCAGTGTCTGTGGATGCTGCTGTATGTTTCTGAACATGTACATAGGGCATTGCAATCCATGCCTCCCCCAGGGGCACCTCCACAGACTTTCATTTTTAAATTCCTGAACTACCAGGAGCAACAACATGTCTTGATTAAGCTGAAGGAACTCAAAGAAGTTTTCTGGGAGGGAAGCAAACTCCGGGTGGCCCAAGATTTACCTTTGTTAGTGAGGCAGAAGCATGCATTATACCATGCAGTCATTACCAAGCTGATTGCGGACAATATTAGATTCAGGATGGGCTATCCTGCCAGATTCCAAGTTTTGATTGCTGGGGAATGGAAAGTATATGAAGACCCAAAATCTGCTGAGGACCATCTGAAAGTCACTTTTCCTGAGTTGTTTAAAGATCGCTGAGGGCTGTGGAGTATCCACAAAGTTTCACATCATTCTTGGGGAGTGATCCTAGTTATTTGGGTATGTTTTCTAGATACCTATGAAATGGTATGTGGTTGCTTCTCAATTCCTTTTGCCGAGCCCTTCTTGGAGACTGTTGTTCTGCCCTAGGAGCCTGGATCTTATCAATCCCCATTTTAAGCCAGTTTGTGTTCCAGAGAGATGAGGCCTGAAGTGAGACCAACTGCTGGATTTATTTAGCTCACAACTTGCTTGTATTTCACAAATAGACTGAATAGCTTTTGGTTTGGGAGGATCACGCTGCCTGTAATTCGAATTAATCTCCCTGCGTATTGAACATTTTTTAATACCTTTTCCTTTTCAGTAAATCCCAGTTTCAGGACATTTTATTATAGTTTGCAGCCAGGAATGGTTTGGGTATTGTGTCTCCTTTTGCTGGTTTTTCATTTTTAGTTTTTATGTCTGTTTAAGGCTCCAGGAATCATTCTCCTATGGGTGGGCGAGTTCATTGTTAAGACGTTGAAAGTGGGTGTTTTACTTTTATACATAACTGTTTTTGGTTGTGGGTGGTTAGAATAATTCTTATGTTCTTCGATCTTAGTGGTTAGAGTGTGGGTAATTAAATAGTTGGGTAGTAGATAAGCTGCCAGACATGACATGCTTTAAATTTTTCTGATTTGAGAGAGGGGCTGGGGGGGGAGTAGAGATAGAGTGACCATGTGGAGGTGGATCACACAATGTAATGATTTTAGTTTGGTGGGAGGGAGGGTGTTATTGTTTTTGGGGAATTGGTTCTCAAGGTTGGGGAATATTCTGGGGGTAAGGAGGGAGGGCTATAATTTGGGGGAAAGCTGCCTTGGGGGGGCCTGGCTTCACACTGGGTTGGCAGGGGTATTGGTTGCTCATGGTCCCTTAATCAATACTCTGTTTCATGCATAAGTCTATCATCTGGTAATAATGGCTACTCCTAGACGGTTTCTCACATGGAATGTGAATGATGCCAGGAACAAGATCAAATGATACCAGGAGTTCTTCAAAGATGGCCGCCAGGCTGGGTGTGCTGTAAGACTGCTCTTGCAGTTAGCTTATGACTGTGATTTTTTCCTTTGCTTTTGCTTTCCCCATTTTTGTTTTTTGTTTATTGCCTGATTGTTTGACTGTTTCTGCCGGTCAGCTTTCTTGTTTTTGCCGTTAATTCACAGAGTGACACTGGGTCATTAATAACAATCTTATAGTGTGTATTGGGGCCATTCATTTTGGGCCCACTGTAGTCCTGTCTATACGAGGATTTCTGTTATCCTGTTTTTGTTTTCATCGGGATTTACCTGGATTTATCTGGATTTGCTGTCTTTCGGTCCCATTTTGTGTTCCAGGCTGGTGTGGGGAAGGAAACCTTGAGGAGAGGAGAGGAGTGGAGAGGAGCCGAGGAGAGGTGGTGAACTGTGGAAATTATTCACTGGGACTGGTGCAGAGTGGGAAAAGATCTGTGTGGTTCCTGTTTTTGCCTTGGATTGGACTTTGTGTGAATGGTTCTGTTACAGGCATCTTCAGTGGGCATAGGAGCTGGTATGTCTGCTGGAGCGGATGGTCACGACCCTGTGGGGTGACTAGTGGCTGGTGTTCGGGGCTGCTTGGAGAGCTGGGCCATGGTTTTGTCAGGTAGCTGAAGGAATGGGCCATCAGCTCCCTTAGGTTCCTCGGGGGACCAACTGGTGAGTTGGTGCTGGTGGTGAACCGAGGAGTGGCTATGGATATTTTCCAGCTGCAGTCCCTTGTATGAGATTTTTTGGGGTCTCTGCCTTCTGCTATATGGATCATGAGTGAGGACACTTGTTCTGAAGATTTCCTGCCCTGCACAAGGTCAGACCTTACATTTTTATTATTTTGCCTGATTTATTGTTACCTGGCAGGCAATAAGAGTGTTTGTGTCCTTTATTGGCTCCCCAGGTCGTGAGAAGGCCTGGGGGCTGAAAACATCTATAACTTTAGTACTATCTCTTGGCTCAGGACAGACAGTGAGAGTGCCTGTGTCCTGTTAATTTCCCGAGGCAGTGAGAGGGCCTGGGGAGCTGAAGATATTTACTGAAGATACTGGCTATTTATGTTTGATTTGCTTTCCTGTACTTGGATTCAAATTTACAATACTAGAGATTTATCATGCATTTATGAATGAACTCTTTTCTAGCAGATCTACCCAGTCTAAGGCTCTGAGTTGTTTTTATTTTTTATTTTAATGTATTTGGAATTTTATTCTAGGGGAGGGTTAATCTGTTTGTTTTGTGTTTTATTATTGTTTGGTGTGTGGTGTATGACTGTTAGTTGAGTGATTGGGTGTGTAGTGTGGTGTTGTAGTGTGAATATACTGTGGGTGTTTTGAGTGTGTAAGGATGTGTCTGGGAGTTGCTCAGATGGTCAGGCATACTGTAATTCCCCCTCCTGCCTTAAGGATCTTTGCCCTTTTTGTTGTCCTCCACTGTCCCCAGAGGTGTATAGATGGTGTAGGGCCCTGGGGATTGTGAGGAGGAGGAGGGCGATGGTGGGGACTGGAGGGGGAATGGAAAGGAGCAGATGAATTAGGATAGTGGGGATGAGAAGATGCCCTGGGGTGAAATGGGTTTAGGAAAGGGGTCCTCCCTGCCTGATTCCCATACCCAAGGGTTCTGCCTGTGGTAGGTAGGTGGCTTGGTCTTCATTGGCAACTTATCCTACTCAGTCAGTGTTATGTAATGCCAGGTCCATTAAAAACAAGACTGCTACAATAGCTGATCTTGTAGGATCATCGGACCCGGCATGCATCACCGAGACCTGGCTGGACGATAATGCTGGCCCTATTTTGGCTTCAGCTGTACCAGTTGGGTACTCGGTGATTCACCATCCGAGGTTGGAGCATAGGGTTGGGGGAGTGGCAATCTGTTTTAGAATGGAACTGTACCTGATGGAGGTACCAGTGGGAATTACCAACTCCTTTAAATGTATCTTGGGCGAGGGTGTGGGGTATAGGATTCTTCTCATTTACTGTCCACCAGGAAATGGGAATGTTTTCCTATGGGAAGTTACAGACTTCATTGTCGACATGACATTAGGATCCTCCAGATAGCTGATCCTGGGGGATTTCAATGCCTGGGTCGATGATGAACTCTTGCAGTTTGGCCAGGACTTCTTCCAGCTGATGAATTTTCTGGGCTTCACACAGGTTATTTCCTCCTTGACCCATATAGATGGTCATTCATTGGACTTGATATTCCTCCTGGGGATGGAGATAGCAGATTTAGTGGTGGAGCCAGTCGGATGGTCTGACCATCACACCATTGGGTTCAGTTTCTTGGCCCCCCTGGTAGGTCGGCCCCTATGGAAATGGTCCGGTACCACCCTTTAAGGGGTGTTACCCTGGAGGACCTGATGGCAGTGCTGGATCTATCAAGTTTGCCTAATGAATGCATGGATCCAGGGGATCTGGTTCTTGCCTATAATGAGGCAGTAGTTGGAGCCCTGGATCCCATTGTTCCTGTTCGTGTTTGTCCCCTCACCCTTCGCCCCAAGTCTCCTTAGTTTGATGAGACATTGAGGGAGTTGAGGAGAGTGGGAAGAAGCCTTGAGAAACATTGGCGGAAGTTGGGTCTGGAGTGTGACAGGTTTAGTTTGATGGACCATTATGGGGTCTATCAATCAGCAATTACCCATAAGAAGGCAGAATTCCTGTCCAGGGAAATTGCTGCTGTGCAGAATTGGTCAGACGAGCTCTTTCAGACTGTGGACAGACTGTGCAATCCAGTCTGTCTTCAGCCTGAGAAAGCATTTTCACAGGAGCGGTGTGAGGAGTTTGCTCAATTCTTTGCGGATAAGGTTGCCACAATCAGATCCAACCTCCTCCTAACTCTTTCAAACAGGAGTTGTGATGTTCGGCAGGAGATGTTGGACACCCAGTTTGTATGGTTTGACTTCAACCATCCCACAATCAATGACATAGTGATGATCGTCCAGTCGTTGTGACCGACCAACTGTAGTTTGGACCCGGGCCCCACTCGCCTTTTAGTAGGATGTGTGGATAAAATTGGCCTGGTCCTTGCCAAGATAGTCTGGTTGTCATTGGAGAGGGGAATCTTTCCTGATCCGCTGAAGGAAGCTGTGATTCGGACCCTTCTTAAAAAGTGCTCCTTGGACCTGGACTGTCTGGCTAACTACAGGCCTGTCTCTAACCTGCCTTTTGTAGGTAAGGTTATTGAGAAGGTGGTTGCGTTGCAGCTGGATGACCATTTGACCAGCTACAATGTCTATGATTCTCTCCAGTCCAGATTTAGAAAGAGACATAGTACAGAGACAGCCCTTGTTCGAGTACTAAATGACCTCCTAATAGTGAGAGATCGAAAGACTCATTCTATCTTGGTCCATCTTGATCTCTCTGCGGCATGTGATACTGTGGACCATGGAGTACTTTTGGAGCACCTGTGGTTTATCTGTGAAACATCGGGCCCGGTCCTCAGTTGGTTTCAATCATTCCTTGAGGGTAGAACTCAGAGAGTGGTGTCGGGAATTTTTTCCTCGGCATCACTTCCCCATCCTCTGGGGTACCGCAGGGCTCCATTTTGGCACCCATGTTGTTTGCGGTGTATATGCTGCCATTAGGAGTGATTATTAGGTGGTAACTTTTTATAGGCAAGCTGTGCCCTTCTGATCCACTCCATAGTTCAGCTGTCCCTCAATCTGAGTCATGGGACAGCTGACATTTCATGGGATGTGTTCCTATGATGTGGCATGATGTGCTATGTCATCTAGGGGGCTTCCTCATCACCAGAAAGGATAAGTTCCTTTCTGGAAGTGAATCCTAGACTGAGGGGCTGGTACAGGAAAGCACAGACTTCTCCTTGCAGTAGTAGAAGTGGCAGCAGGGCCGTCCCCATGGCACAGAGGGTTGAGGCACTGGATGCCACACCTCGAGCCATGATGGCAACCTGGGTTCGGGAGTGTGCCTGGGTCACTGGGGGTCAGCAGGGGATGGGAAGAATCTAGCATCCAGAGGACATCTCTCCTTCCTCGGGGGGGGGTCCAGGGACTATTCCCAAACCTGTGGTGACCTCTGGTGGAGACCGGAGATACCACAATGCTACAGGGCTTAATTAGAGGGCTGCGGAGCTACAGCAAGATGTTCCCTGGTGTCATTGCTCATCGGCACTCCACCTGGGGGCCGGGGGCTGAGAGCATAATGAGGAAAAAGAACTAGAAAACCCTCCACCTCCTGATAGGTGATGGAGGGTCAGGAGGGTGAAGTCCACCACACTCAGAGTTGGGCCATCCTCTCATCCCTGTGTGCTCTCCACCGCCTTGCTCCACCAGACTAGATTGTTAGATGGAGCACCAGGAGGAGTATCTGGCAGACCTGCCTCGGGGGACTTAGAGCCAGGGGGCTGGGTGCTAGTGGGGCAGATGGAAGGGGCAAGGTGGGGGCTTCAGATGATCAAGAACAAGGACTGGCATCCCATGTGACTACTCCTGAAAGAGTTAAGGAGTGTGGAGAGAGAAAGAAAGATTAAAAAAAAGAGAAGTGGCTGCAGACTTGGAGCGTGGGGGAGGCTTTGTAGATTCATCCACTGACACCTGTGACCAAGTTCACCCACCTCCAGCCCCAACAGCAGTTTGTTTAACTGTTTGCCCTTAGCCTTAAACACTACCTGGTTCCAAACTGAGCATTAGCAATAAAAAGTGTCAGCAATAAATTATATTGGCTTCCACTCTTCTAATGCACATCTCTCCCCCAGACCCAGTTCAGAGCCAGGTACCTGAGAGATGCAGTATTTAGTGGGTTGACTCTTTAGCTGAGGTCACAGCTACAGTGCCTTGGTTGCTCTGGAGGCAGGAGATGAGGACCATGAGCGCTTACTCATCATGCTATTTGTGAAGTCTAGCATCTCAGGCAAGATTCCATTCTTGAAATTCTGGACATTGAGAAAGGGGCTTTGGTGTTGCTGCTTGTGCTTCAAAGTCTACTTGCAGGCTTTTGTTTTGGGGATCCTCCACGGTGTCATCTGATGTATCATAGCTCTGATCCCCATCCAAGAGACCTACAATCAGGTGGGAGGGACAGGGCAACTTGAATTTTAATTCATGTGCTCCAAGTAATTTGAGCAAGGTCACATGGACCCTTGACACTTCATTACTGCCAAGAATGTCCTGTTTCACAATAAATCACAGTATTTTCAATACAGTTATGCATGGCCTAGTGTTCATCCACAATGGCTTTGGGCCCAGTACCCTGTATGCTCTTTGGATTTTCAGGGCATATTAAGGAGGGAGGGAGGGCAAGAAGGATTTTTAAAGTCTGTTCAAGGAAAGTGGTATCCTTGGATCTTCCCAACCCTCCAGCAAACTGTAGAGCTGCAAGTTACATCTATAGGGGCAACCTTTGAGATCTTTAAACTTCAGGTCATACTGGGGACCTGACTATCTGCAAGATCTCCTAGTTCTGAATTGCCCAACTCACCCTGTCCTTTCCTCCAAGGGTGGTCTCCTGGTGGTTCACAGGATAAGGCTGCAGCTTTCAGGAGATTGTACTTTCTCTGTGGCTGCACCTACTCATGTAGAACTCACTTCAGGGGTATCTAAGAGAGGCCCCCTTGGTGAAAGCCTTTAAGATGGGGCTCAAGACATTTTTATTTGAAAAAAACATTTAATTTATTATAGTATGACACACTCTTGATGACTGTCATTTTATTTCTTTTTTTTTTTTTTTATTTTGCTCTTTACTCCCCGAGCTACCTGCCGCCCAATTATCAGCCCGGTCACGGGCCGCCAGCTTCTGCACCCCAAATCAGCCACAGCCCTCGATATCCCGTGGCTTGCCCCCCACGGTGGGGCCCGCGGCACTCCCGGCATATGCTGCAGGCACTGGGATTAGGTCGGGGGTTTGGCCTGGGGAGCACATTGAAGCCGCGGTGAGCTTCGACCATGGCGGCGACAGCTCCTCCATTTCCGGCTTTCTGGGGAGGCGGGGTGGTGCCTATGATGTCACCATCCGCCCGCCTCCAATGGGTTGTCCAGCGTCGGCTGCGTGGGAACTCCGGCCTCGCCAGGGGTCACGCTTGCAGATGCTACCACACCCACCGGAGGAGAGCTGCCCAGCGGATGCTCGATCCATACTTCCCCGGCCGCCCGACGACCCGGATCTGCTCCTCGAACCCGGTCGCCGCGGCCGCAAGCGGAAATTACCGCCATGGCGCGGGCCGCCCGTCTATTTTATTTCTTAATATGGTGATTTGAATTTGAATCTGAATTTGTTGATGTTTATGCTCTGTAATGTAGTGTTTTTTTTTATGTATGTGAAGATGAATGTTTTATTGGCATCATATTGTATAGATTGTACAGTGCCCCGAGCCCCCAGGAAGGGGTGCTTTATAAATAAAGTTTATCTACTATATCCATCTATCTGTCTGTCTGTCTGTGGGTCTATCTATCTACAGTATCTATCTATCTATCTATCTATCTATCTGTCTGTCTGTCTGTCTGTCTGTCTGTCTGTCTGTCTGTCTGTCTGTCTATCTATCTATCTATCTATCTATCTATCTATCTATGTTTTTGCCAATCAAGGATCTGGAAAAGAGTAGACTCCATGTCATCTTGGCAGGTCACCAATTGTGAGACCAGAGTTAAGCGATTCCAGGTGGAACTGGTATTGCTGAACCATGCCTTGCACTGCCTTAGGATGTTTTTTATTTATTTAGTTATTTATTTGAAACTTGGTGCCCAGGAGAGGCACCCTGAGCCAGAGCTCATTTCCAAGTGGGACACAGAGGAAGGGGACAAGGTAAAGAAAATACATTACACAGTCACATTACACAATTACAATAAAGTGCAAGCAAAATAACATGATGAAAACAGATACAAGTGCAGGAAAAACAGCAGTAAAAAAAATTACATTTAATTTCAGATGTCGATGTAGTAAGCCATAAGTTATGTTAGCACCTCGTACAATTTCTTTTGTTTCTGTTCAGTTGCACAGAGTGAGGCATTTCTGTGGGGTGCAGCTGAGGAGTTGAAGAACTTGTTGTCCAAAGATGACTCATGGGATCTGCCTGCATCCAGCATTACAGATAGGTTCTACGATGCTGAGTCAACAACACTTTTGTCAACTGACATCTCAGCAATGGGACTTATGTCGACCGCAAATTGTGGTAGACAGGACTTACATTGATCACAAGTTGTGGTAGACATAAATCCCATATGTCTCTCAGTCCTGTTTTTCCATCGGGGGCTTCACCCCTGAAACCCCATGTGGGGAGCTCTGCCCCCCCACACACACACCTACTTTGGATTATCAACTCAAGAGCAGAGTTGATTCAGGGAAGGGTTGCAGGACTGGAAAACAGTGTGCCCCTGTCTTGGGCGCACCAACACAGTGACCTGTCAGCAAAGTGTCGATTTTGCTGACAGCGAGGTATGTCACCTTGTTGGTGTCGCCGTCAGGTCAGCATACTGCCCAGATGTAGTTTTGTTTTTTGTGGCTTGCCCATGTTGGATAAACCCTCCAGTCTTTCTCTGGGAACAGTTTTTAAAATAATCAAGTTGGTCTGAAGAGTTTATTTGGCCACCGATGTGGACAGCTCTGTGCTTTCAGCTGGCATCCCTGTGATGATGTCACCCGAGCTCCCCTTTTCATTGAATTTTAATTACAATGTTTGGTTTGGTTTATTTTAGGTTATAGTGGATGTCCAGATTTAAATGAAAATAAACCTTTTGATAATGAGGATTAACTTGCATAACCCATAACCCTAACTAATAATTCATTTACCTGCACATTTTCAGAATAGCAGGATAGGAAGGTCTTGGGTTTATCAAAAAATACATTTTCGGGTCCTAGGATGCACACCCCCTTATCTAGCAGTGCTCTGGAAACAGCTAATGAGTATAAGCATGTCAACTTATTCGGAGTCACATGATGTCTATCGAGGCGTAACAGCACTCCAGAGGAGCACCGTGGCAATTTTGAACAAAACTCTCCTAATACAGATTAAAGTCTCCTTGTGCCCACTAAAAACATATTCAGTACTGATATTACTTAACATTGCATGCCATGGTGACAGACTCCGAAGACCAACCATAATATATGGAACTTACTCTGGAAGAATCTGATGGAGAACAGGAGGCCACACTGAGCTTGAAGCAAAGAGGCCTCATATGAGTTGCTCCCTGGCTGAAATGGCTGCAGAAACTCATCCCAATATTGCTCCAGAGCATATGTATGCCAACATTTAAACATTTAAGATGGCACTGTTTATGCTGAATTCAGGAAATGGAAACCTATCATGTCCGAGGTCACACAGAGAGTTGCTGATGCTGAAGTGTGGGTCTCATTGACAGAGGATCGGCTTTATCAAACTCGAGCCAGATGTGGTATCACTCAAACACACCATTAAAAAATTAGAAGACAAGGTTGATGTTTAACAGGGATGCTCCAGGAGAAACAATCTTGTCCTCCTGGGGCTCCCTGAAGGAGAAGAAGGATCAACACCCATCATATTTATACAGACATTTTGCACCCATATAGCTGGTTCCTCCCCACATGGCTCGACATACATTATTGAGTGGGCACATCGATCTATCCATCTCAATCCAGCTCCTGGAGAATCACCATGTGACATCATATTGGACAGAGACCATTTGCCAAGGGGGGCCTGTAGCACTGACAAGCTGGAATGGGAGGGGAGAAGACTTGGTTTGGTCCCTGACTTTACATTTAAGGTCAGACAAGATCAAGCCATCTTTGGACCCTTGTAGTCCAAACTGCGGGCTGCGAAGATATGACATTGCATACTTTACCCAGCACAGCTCCAAGTTACTACTGCTACAGGGACACACCATATTAGCTCAGCTGCTCAAACAGCTCTGGAGCTGGGTAAAATGTTCACCAACTTGTTTGGAAAAGGGGGCTGAAGTAGGAGCAACCTTGCATTTCATCTTGAGGTTTAAGATGTCCTCGGATAAGTATTGGTATGTCAGATACACATTTGAGTTTTTATTGGACTATTTATTTTATGCTTATTGCAGGGGCAGCTAGTTCTAATTACAGTATGTGCCACTTATAACGGACTGATTTGACAGACAGCATTCTGTCCATTACATGCGGTGTCTGTTACAATGATTAGTCAAAAACCAAAAAAAAAAAAAAACAAGTGAGCGAATGGGAGAGCAGTGAGAATTATTCACCAGAAGTGATTTACAGCTCCTTTCAGTCAGTTGCAGTGTGCAAAAAAACCTCCAGAAACTTTCATTTATGTTTTTAAAAATGGCAATAAAAAAAAAATGTAAGCACTGATCGAGGTTGTGCTGTACTGTGCTTATCTACTGCTCCTTTGGGATGAAGTCCTCCATAGTAGTTTGGCGCTTCTTCCTGATTGTGTAGCGATACCAGATGGTCTCCACATTCGCAACCTGATCCCACTGAGGGGGGTAATGTCGTCTCTCTGCTCAATGGCCCTACAGAAAGTCAGGAGAGCATTCCTTAAGTCCGCCGGTGGTACCGGCACCTCATTTTCCCTGTTCTCTTCCTGTGAGGTTTCCTCTTCCTCTGTCATTTCATGTGTCCTGTGATTGGGTGACTGTTTCTGCAAGGTTGACTTGGGGATTGAGAAATGTGTGCTTAGATCATGCATACTTAATTTAGGCAATTTCTCAATCTCCTTAATAATCTCGATTTTTTTGGAAAGTGTAAGACATGTTTGCTTACCAGAAGTATTCTTGGGGGCACTTGTCATTCTGCAGAAGTACAGCACAAAACCAAGAACAGCGCTTACTACCTACACTACCAGAGGCAGCAAAAATTATGTGAATCGAAAATGAGTTTAAGAAGCCATTGATTTGCATAGCAAACTAGTGTTTTTTCGAACTGATGGCCGTTACTGCAGGAACTTAAGGTCCGCTTTAACAGACAATTTTAACACCACAACTATAGCAAGTGGCATTTGGCAATGGCAAGATGTCCGTTAGAAGCGGAAGTCCATTATAACCGGAGCCGATATAAGTGGCGCATACTATATTTTATGAACTCCCTGCAGAGATCCCATTCCTGCGATGGCCAAGGTTGAAAGTGGAGCCAGGTTCAATACGTGGACCTTGGCAGTTGTTTTTCCTTCTTAGGCCATTACATTTTTTTTATTTTGTGACACCAGTGCCACAATTTGACGAGATTCTGGATTCATTATTGTATCCACTGGGCACAGTTGCACTGTAGGAGTTCTGGAATTTTCTGTGGAGGCCCTACTCAACTTTCAGTCATGGAACCCTGGTGATGCATAAACCTTTTTAGACAGCTGCTTTTGAAGACCTGGTACTATCTAAATTTTGCCTGAACTTTATTGATATTTGCTAGTCAGGCAATTAGGGAGCTGATTACTACATGCATTTATGTTAACATATAGATGGGAGTTGCAGGAGACGTTTTTCCAGTCCTCCATTGAGTTTTGTATTTTTAACATATTTTCCCTCTGGTTGCAGCCTGCAGAGCCTTTCTCAGGCATTCTGGCTTGATCCTGCCTGCCTGAGGTCCCCCCATCCCAAGCCTCTTCCGCCACTGCAGCCAGTACCTCTGGCTTAACCCTCCAGGGTGGGGCCACCCCTTCTCTTTGGGTGCTCTTAGAGACTGGCCAAGCTGCAGGTAAGGGCCCAGGTGGAGGAACTGGAAGGCTAGGTTGATGAGATCCAGCAGTGGGCATGGGGGTCAGGTGCCATCGCCTACCCCGCAGAGCTGGTTGTTTCCTTGTTCTGTTGGACCCCGCCCCACCCAGCACTGAGGACATGCAATGATGTCTAGCACTGGCAGGTGAGCTCTCACACACATTGACAAGGACGTCCACCCTCAGCGCTTTCCCTTGCCTTCTCAAGCGCTCCTGAGTTCAGTGATCCCTGCCTCCACAGGATGTCACTAGCGCTGAGAGATGTGTCCCACCTGCACCCCAGGAGAGGAGAGCTGTCATTGGATGCTCAGTCCTCTCCTCCTCAGCCAGCCCCCGATGACCCAAGCTCATTTCCCAACCTGGGTCACCAGCGTAGCGTGAGGTGTGGCATCCAGTGCCTCAACCCTCACCGCCACCAAGCTGAGGGAAGTTCATTCTTGAAGGTATTCTTCGGCTGTTCTGGAAAAATGGATACGGGTTATTTTGCACTTCACATTAATCAGTTTTCCTGTGAGAGAATTTATTTTTTCACTTTCCTTTTACTGTGACCAGCAGCCGCAGTAGATTTGGTGCCTGAGAAGAGACTTGTACTCAGCAAGATGTATTATGTTGAATAAATGTGGCACTGTTTTAAGTTGTGGAATAATGGATATTTTGGTGCACTACATTTCAGATACTTTCCTCCTAGGACTCTTTATGTTCAATTAGAGGACAGTAGATATAACTGTCTCCTGCACAGTTATTTGTGTGTTTGTGGTTATACTGTTTGCCTTTATTTGTTTTATTATTCATAGTTGTAATTACCATTTACTTAGGTAAGACTAGAATCTGGTACATGCAGTACTTTACTAAAAACAGAGAATTATAAGGTTATTTTAGACAAAAGGTTTTTTGTTTTAGAGAATTGATAAAGAAAACTATAAACAGCCCCACTTATAAGAAGAGCTACACTTGCAGGGCAGCTTTGGGATTTTGATGCCTGGAGAAGATTTTGAATGGGGAAGGCTATGTGGGGGTTCCTTAAATCACCCTTGAGCTTTTCTTTACTGTCTGGGCACTGGGGGTTGCAAAATCCCATACATTGTGTTAGCAACACAGGGGTATATTCAGTAGCTACTGGATTTGTTGCCAATCTCTCAGGACCCCACCACTACCATGCTTAACTAAAATTTGATGCTAGGTGGTTAAGACAGGCCTGGGAGTTGCTTTTCCCATCTGGTAGGATCATGAGAGGGGAAGTAGGTCATGTATATATTTTGTACATCACCTTATAAAATTCTGAGGGTGTAATATGGTCACATAAACTGGCTTCTTAAAGTGGGAATGGAGATAGAATTGAAGTTTTGAAGCCCTATTGAGTTCTCTCAATGACATTCTTTCTGGACAGGTAGGAGGGCAGTAGAGAAGCAGTCTGTGGTAGGAGGGAAATATATTTTCTTTTTCTTTGAGTGGCTAATGCTTTGGCAGAGCCAGCTCCTCATCTGGTGTCATGGACCAGATGAATAGGAGTGGGTGCTCGGCCCAGAGGGTAAAATGGAGGGGAAGGGAGATATCAGGTAATATTGTTAATTTTAAGGGAATGGGAGGGGGCGACCTTGGGAAAGGGATAGGGGGTTTCACTTTCGCTTTATGTATGTTAAGATATGCCCCATCTAATGGCTAATATAGGTAGTCTCAATATTATACAATGGCAAGAAAAAATCCTGCCCACTGATTGGTCAGTGGCCACCTTGAACAGTGATGTTATCCCAGTATGACATCACTGAAACAAGGTTGTCACAGATGATTACACCACACAAAACTGAAATCACTTCATCCCCCCTGAATGCAGATGCCGTCATCACAGTTCCCTGACTGAAACCCTAAATCAAAGAAACAGAAGCAGGCAGGAAAAAGCCGTCAGTGTCATGTCACTACCTTCATTCCCCCGCTCCTCACAAAACCACATGTCAGCATTTCACAGGCAGCAGACTGCATGACTTTCCAGTACTGTTACTGCATTTTTGTTTACTGAAAACTCCCATTCTGAAACCTTCACCTGTTGTCACTTGGACAATGAGCAGCTGCAGCTTGCCATTTTCCTACACCAAATGGAGCACTCAGCTTAGCAGATACAAATGTCCCCCCCCCCATCAGTGTCCCAATCCCATGGAAAATAAAAATAAAAACATCACAGTTTAAAATTTGCTATTTTGAGCACTGCCAACATCTCCTACCTGGCTGGCATGCACTAAACCTTCACTTCCAGCACTTCATAGGCAGCATAATTTGTAAAATTAAAATCTCAAATCATGCTTTGTTTTCATGGTTCCAGGACAGGCAGTTATAAAGGAAGGCTTTCTGTCACAAATACTTAGGCCACAGAGAACTGTAGGGGGGGGAGAGCAAGAACAAAGGAAGAAACTCAGTGTTATAGAAGAGCAGCACCTAGTGGCCAAAGCAAAATAAAGGAACTATTTTTTAAACAAGCATGCTTCCTCAGTCCAAAAACTACTGTAAAACTGTCTTATTTTTCTTTTTCCATTTTTTTAGTGTTTTTTTTAAACAGGGAGCCATTGTATAATAGCAATATTGCACTCCAGGGTGTGTGTAGTGCTGGGATAACATCACTTCTCAGGTGTTGAATGCACTCAGCCTGTGGCCTTGTGCTTCAACCACGCAAGGTGTGATGTTTTCCCAGCATGATACACCCCTGCCATGCATTATTGCTTAACTATATAATGGAATATTAAAGGGGGAAGATAATACAAAAAAATACTGTATTTTAAGACATCTTTATCAGTATCAATTCCATGTAGTAATGTGACAAGAAGCTCATATTCCAAAAGAACAGTTAAACAATTAAAAAAAAACTCTGGGTGGGACAGGTATTTTGTGCAGGATCAAGTGCCAGGTGTGGAGGAGTGGCATTGCTAATTCACAAAGCAGTCCCGTTTACAATGATTAAGGAGTGGTGTGACACGGTTGGCTGATATATTATTATTCATGGTAGACTGGCTAACATGGAGGTAACTTTAGGCTATGTTTACAGTCCAAATGTGGACTCTCCTTCTTTTTTCCCTCCATTGACTATTATATTGACTTCCCTATGGGATGCTCCCTGTCTCATAGAGGAAGATTGGAATTTTGTCTTCTCAAATGTCCTTTTCACAATAGAGTATAATTTTCCCCTGCCCAACAAGGGTTAAGAGAATTCATGTCAGATTTAGGTTTGGATGATCCCTGGAGTGTCTTTCATAAGAATGAAAGAGATTATGTATATTATTCCCTCGCCCCACCTTGTTTACTCATGCATCAATTTCTTTCTTCTCAGTAATTTTAGTATGAGGCAAGTGGATGACATGGGTATACCCTTGGGTGCTGTCAGATCATTCACCTATTTTGCTTTGTATGACTTTATTGACACACTCTTCTAGGGTAGGTACTTGGTGCCTCAATGCTTCATTGTTAACTGATGGCCACACTTTAGAATATATGAAAAAATGTATTTTAACTAAGTGGCAGTAGAATTCCCAGTCAATACCTGCTGATGATATTATTTGGGGTTCATTAAAGGCCGTATGGTGAAGGGAGCTTTTAAGATTAGCCATGATCAAAAGGAAAAAGTTGAATCTGCAAGTGGAAGAATGGCTTTCCAGGATAAGGGAATTAGAGTCTCGCTTGTCCAGATCAGCTGACCACCTTTGGTTAGAGCTCCAATCCCTATGGGCCAAGTACTCAGCTTTTCTGCTGAACAAGGTTATTCACTTTACATCACAGTTAAAGGCAGCCTATGTAGGCTAAGGGGAGAAAGTGGGGGAACTTCTTGTCGGCAGGTTGAAGCAACAAAAAGCCACTCATTGGGCCACAGCACAAGTGGATCCAGATTCAGAAGCACTAACCTCAGACCCCAGTAAAACTGTAGAATTTTTATAGACTTCTACCAGTCCCTCTATACAGCCCCCCCCCCAGACGGTCAATTATTTTGATTTTTTAAGTGACTTTCTGCAGGGTGTTGACTTGCCATGGCTAGACACCATCCAGCAACAAAGTCTGAAAGCCCAATGCTGGCCCAGTGGTGCTGAGTGTTGAAGTGCTGGATGCCACACCTCGTGCTACGTCAGTGACCCAGGTTTGGGAACAGAATCTGGCTGCTGGGGTTCAGATGGGGGAGGAGGATTGAGCATTCTAACAGATGCACTCCTCTTCCTCCTGGGATGGGTTACCAGATTGCATACAGCACCCGTAGTTCCTCTGGCTATGGAAGCATGGGCAGTAGGGGCACACGGCTCTCCGGAGTTGGGGAGGGGAGGACGCTGCTGGGCGCTTGATGACGGCATGCCTCAGCACGTTGTTTTTCTGGACTTTGTCCTCTGTGCCAGCATCCTCAGGGGTACTGGAAGAAAATGGGAGGAAAATACATATACCACCAGCCTAACATGCAACTTGAAACTGGGGGGGCCTTGAAAGGACCTGGCGGATGGAGTAGGACTGGGTACAAGATCCCCTCTGAAGCCAAGAAGCCAGGTAAGTACAAAGAAAAATGTTTGAAAAGCCAGATCACTCAGCATGAAGTATTGGATGCTATTAACCATCTCCCTGCTGACAGGGCCCCAGGTCCTGATGGATTTCTGTCCTCCTTTTATAAATCTTTTAAGTTGGAGCTAGCCCCCATTCTGAGTGATCTTTTTAACTGTTTCTCCATAACATTAAAGAAAAGGCCCTTTTTGAAGCTTGCATTGTGGTGTTATCAAAACAAGGGAGGGATCTTATGCTTTCAGATAATTATAGACCTATTTCATTTCAAACAACTGATATTAAGCTATTAGCAAGTATTTGGGCATTTCATCTTAAGCAGGTGTGGGCAGATTTAATAGGTCCAGACCAGGTGGGGTTTATTGCGGGAAGACACTCAAGCGATCGTTTCCTCAAGATTTTTCATCTTCTCTCCACATCTGGGGAGGGGAGTGCTGATGCAGTGCTCATCTTCCTAGATGTGGAGAAAGCCTTTGATAGGGTGGCTCTGAAATTTTTTGTTTGACAAACGGCTTTTTCAGACCTTAGTGCTGTTCTACCCAATGACTTTTTCAAAAACAGGGCCTACTCCCCAAATACCTCAGCCCCTCAGTCTAACCATCCCCTTTTCTACTTCAGGAAGGTAAGGCTGAATGAAGCTTGCCACTATATTACTACAGCTATCTCTAAATCTAGATCTAGTAGCGACACCCTGGACCTTAAGCTTGTGTTGCTCACCCTCAATGAGGTAATTCATCCATTAACAAAAATCCTAAACCTCTCTCTCAGCTGTGGAAAATTCCCAGACCTATGGAAAACAGCCACTGTGACACCCGTTCATAAAAGTGGGGACAAGACGATTTACTCAAATTATCGCCCTATCTCCATACTGCCCCCACTCTCTAAGGCACTTGAGCCCATCGTGGCTGATCAACTTACCGACCACTTGGATAAATACAATATACCTTGTCCACAACAACACGGCTTCTGGAAAGGTCACAGCACCACCACAGCCCTTCTTGAGTTCACTGGAGCTTTGCACAAATCCCTTGACAACGGCCTTCTCACATGGGCCGTTTTCTTCGACCTCTCCAAGGCCTTCGATACAGTACACCATGGACTACTAATACACCAGCTACTGAATGCTGGGCTATCACCTGACTCTTCTCTCTGGTTTAAAAGGTACTTAGAAAACCAGTCACAGAGAGTAAAAATTGCGGACACTCTTTCTAACACCCTGCCTGTTCGCTCGGGTGTCCCACAAGGATCCATACTGGGATCCCTACTTTTTAGCCATTCCTTAAACTCCCTCCCTTACCACTGCTCTGAGCAGATCATACTATATGCCGATGATGCTGTTGCATTCTCCGCTCACAAAGATCCTGCAACTCTTCAACACAACCTTCAGCTTGGTTTCAGTTCTGTAGAGACATGGTTTCTTAATCATAAACTGGTCCTTAATGACAAGAAAACCAAATCTATGCTCTCCTGCAGCTCTCATAACCCACACAAGCTACACCACTTGGCTATCTCCACCACCCAGGGGAACACTCTAGATCAGGTGGTGTCCTTCAAATACTTAGGGATTCAGCTTGACCTTAATCTCTCCTATGGACTTCATGTAGATAATGTAGCTAGAGCTGCTAATACATGGCTTGGTCTCCTCTACAAACACAGACCACACCTCATGCCAGAAGCTTTGAAGGTTGCATTCCTGAGCTCTGTGATCTCTGTAATAGACTATGGTCTCATCATTTATGGTTCGGCCACAACCACAACCCTTAGACGCCTCTCAACTGCCTTCAATAAAGCATGTCGGCTCATCACTGGTGCTCACTGTCTCACCCACATGTGACCTGTACACTCAGACCGGCTGGCTCCAACTATCAAACCACATAAAGTTTCTCACCTGCTCCATGGTCAAAAAATCTACCTTGGCCTTGCACCTTCCGGGTCTCAACTCTGTTACAACACCAAATTAACAAATGGTGCCTTAGGAGATCCACGCTACAGCTACTGAAAGTCCCCACTGTCACACTTCACAGGGACAACACTCTTTGCTTATCGAGCACCACTCTGGTTCAATGGCCTCAGCCCAACCATCTCCTCTGCCCCAACTATTGGTATGTTTAAAACTAGGCTCCGGGACTATCTCACTACCAACAGCTCCTGTGACTGCCCAACTTAACCTTGTTTCTCCACTTCCCTTTCTGCTCTAGTTGTCCCCCCTCCTTGCCGCCTCACTGGATTCTACCCTCACATCTTGGGATACCCAATGATGCACTTTTCACCCTCTCGCCACCCTTCCTACATTCCTTCTCCCCCCTACCCTCTTCCCTCTCCCTATGACTCTGTCACTTCTTATCTGTTGTCTGTTTTCTCTGACAAATGCCGCTGACTGCCTTGTTACAATGCTACCCTTGAACTGTATTAATCTGTACTCTGTTTGCAATGTCCACATTGTTGTAATGCCTGTCTTGATGTTCCCCATAATTTGTATTTCTCTGATGTGGAACCTTTGTAAAAGAGCCATGGCTCAAAGGTATTTGTAATCCTAGACTTGATAAATAAAAAATAAATAAATAAACATACTGCCCACTATGGTTTACCACCTGAATTTAGGATTAAAATACTGTATCTTTGTCCCTCGGCTAAAATTATGAGTAATGGTGTTGTATCCCCACTGTTCCCTTTGACCCGAGAGACTCGTCAGTGGTGCCCTCTTTCACCTATGCTTTTTAATTTCTATATTGAACCTTTGGCTAGGAAGATTAATGGTTCTTTTGGAGTCAGAGGCATCAAACTGGGGCCTTATGAAAGCAAGTTATCTATATTTGCAGATGACGTATTACTTCATTTATCTAATTGGGGCACATCCCTTCCTAACATTTTAAAAATAATAAAGGATTTCAGTACGTTAGCAGGCTACAAATTGAACCATCATAAGACTACTGTTTTAGCATTGCCTAATTCTTGTTCTAAGGCTGCTGTTGAAGAGCTAGGCCTTAAATGGACCTCCTGCTCTGTAACATTTTTGGGAATGGACCTCACTCCGGATTTGTCCTCCTTGAAATCTTTGAATCTGGATCCCATTGTGAAACAGGTTAAACAAGATCTGTCCTGCTGGAAACATTTACCTCTTACCCTTTGGGGCAGAGTTAATATTTTAAAGATGGTGATATTTCCATGCTTTATGTATTCACTTTCCGTGTTAGATCTCCCGCTCCCAGGAACATGGTTCCAGAAAATCAGTGCAACTTTGTCAGCATTTCTGTGGTTAGGAAAGTGACCCAGGAGAGCTTTAGAAGAATTGTGTAGGCTTAGAGATATTGGGGGTTTACATGTGCCACAACATTTCCTGTACTACTTTGCATTTCATGGCAGTAAATATTTTAAGTGGTTTACGGAACCTGTTGTGGGATCCTCATTCACAGCATGATGGAATATAAAACATTTTAGGGTGGAATCCTGCCAAATGACATTGCCATGACTCCTTTACATTACCTTTAGTAAAGGACCAGCCCAGCTGAAACATTTCCCAATTAGTTGGTCCCTTAGAGCCCATCAGCAATTGTGCCATTTTTTTCAAACTCAATAACCAGAAAGACTTTGGACAGCCATTCTTCAACAATTTAAACATCAGGATTGGTAAAAAATGGTACAGCTGTCTACTTGGAGGAGTTTAAAGGGGTCAGCTCTGTCAGATTTCACTAGAGGTGATACATTGTTGTCACCGATAGAATTTAGAGACATCTTTCACCTCCCTGTTTTCCCAGTTTTCAGTTATACTCAGATAAAACATTACCTTTATTCCTTTTTGGGAGCACCCCTGTGGCCTGAGAGGGCTTCTAAATGGTTTTCCTCATTGGACTCTTTAGCAATCCAGGACAGACTGATTTCAAACTATACAAGGAACTGGGATCCCAACTTTGGAAGGTTTACTCTCCCCTTGCCTTTTAATGGCAGTTGGTGGTCACTCTGCCATATGATGTGACTAGGTAGAGGTCAATATGGTCTGATATATACAAATAAATTAAACAAGACAGATTGCAACTTATGCAGTTTAATGTACTTAATAATTTATGCTACACTCCACTTAGGTTGTATCGTATGGAATGATGGGCTGATGCCACCTGTCATAAATGTCTTCAGGAGGAAGGTTCCCTGATTCATATGATATTGGCTTGTTCTGGTGTGACTGCCTTTCGGCGCTGTATTAAACAATTTATTTCTTCCTTTTTGGGATATACCAATTGTTTTACACTAGAAATTTGTATTATTGGTAACTATTCAGAAATTAGATCACCACAACACAGGGCAAACATGGCTCTTGTTTCAGAGATGGCCAAGCTTCTTCTTCTATTAAGGCATTGGGTCAGCGATTCCCTCCCTACAAAGTGGGAATGGCTCCAAGATATGTTTTCAGCACTGAACTCAGAGAGGGCCATCATTATACAATATCATAATTTACCAAAACATTGTGGCTTGTGGGAGCCCCTTTTGCATTTTCAAGCAGAGAGGTGAAGGGTTCTGGTGGAATTATGATTCGTATTACCCCCTTGCCATTGACAGACCGCACCTGGTTATTGATTCCTGATTGTAGTAGTCTTTTATTTTATTATGGGTATTAATTCACTACCTTTCCTGTACACAGTTATTTTATAGGCTATAATATGTGTGGGGAGGAGGTCTGGGGTAGGAGGATTTTGATGATTGGTGGAGGGGACCTGAAGAGAAGTTCACTTGTTTGAGATCTATTTGGTTTTATTCCTCCACCTTAATGACATGCTTTCAGAGGGAAGGGTGGGGAGGGGTTGGGAATTGTTTGTCATTTATTTTTTGCATTTCTTTTTTTTGTGTGTGTTTTATTTTTTAGTTCTATTTATATGAACTGTACTTTGTGCGACCCTTGGTTTATCTATTCTGGTTTATAAAAACTAATAAAGCTTATTTTATTGAAAAAAAGCATGTCAACTTATTATTAAAGGCATGGTATAGGTTATATCCCAGGGAATTTGGTAACGGAAAGAAAGTTAGTCTTAAAAAGGATAATGTACAGGATAAATTTTGCTAGTCTAAAGAGATTGCAGATTATTCTCCTTTTAATAATGGCAGGCAATGTACAATTAAATCCAAGTCCATTATCTAATACTTATTCCAGTGGCTTTATGGCTACCAAACCCAAAGGAGGTACTTCTTCTGTCACGTGAACATTCAAAATATTCTTCTTAAGATGGATGAATTCCAGGTCTGGATGTGTCTACATGATTTTGATATTATAACTCTCTCAGAGACTTGATTGAATGCTAAAATCAGTGACAGTGAAATCCAACTTCCTAATTACAACAGCTTTCATAATGATAGGCCTGGAAGGAAAGGAAGGGGTCTAATTTATTGTATGTAAGAAGTGCCTTCACTGCTATACAGGATTCTTTTGATTTTATCTAGAAAGGCTGTGATTTCCTATCAGTACAATTATTAATTTGGGGAGTAAAACATTTGTTTGTGTCAACTCTTTTACTTTCCCCTTGGGACTACAGTATTGGAAGTTGGCTTACTCTTATTGACTTCTGTAACAGAAATCCCACTTACTGGGAATTTCAAGCTCACTGCCACCACAAAGTTCTTACCAGCAGGAACCAAAAAACCTGATTTTTACCTCCTCCTCCTTGCGTGAGGTCAGAAAGGTCTACACAATAACTATGGGTAGAGTGCCCCTTTGGATACAGACTGCAAACAGAGTCCAGTAGAAATAGTAGAATTACCTTTTTAAATAAAACAAGCAGTCACTGATTCTATAATAATAGAATTTTTACTAAAATGTTACAAGTGTTTACACCAGAATGTATTTACAAGAAGACAAAGGGGTATCACATTTACTAAGAAGCAAAAAATAAAATCACATTAAACAGACAGGTGTTGTTCGGCAGACTCCTAAGCTATTCTCACCTAAAATCCTTCACTTGCCCTAGCTAAAGAAGTACATTCCCTCACTGTGCTATCTTACCCATCAGCTAGTCTTTGTAATGTCAAGGGTTCTTGTCTTTAGATGTTTCACTGCAAGAGAAAGAGCCTGTTTATAGCACCACAATATATTTCTCCTCTCTGTGGGAGTGGTCTCACTCACTTTGAGCGACAGTTCCATGTTTTCCCAGCCATCTTTGAGAGAGAGAAAATGTGTGTGTGTGTCCACCCACCCTTCAGCACCTGCTTGCTACAATAATGATGTCCACCTGGATCCTTTGTTCAGTATGGGAACATCTCCAGGAAGCACATCCCCAGAGGGCTTATTGCTTTACTGCCTTCTCCATGGCTTTCCTGTTAACTTTCCCATGAGAACATCAGACCTCTAACATAAGCTGTCTCAAACTACTTGATCATGTGATCTGGTAGCCATCTTGTACCTGAAGCAGATGTGTATTTAGACAAGAATAAATGAATCAAAATAATACCTGGTTCTGGTCCCCTTTCCCATCGAAGCTTCCTATACAAATTTTAAAACTGAATCCAAAGAATTATTATTCTTAGGTGACTCCAGTGCTGAGTGGCATGATAAAAAGAATGCATCTGTAAAAGATTGGCTGAAAGATTTAAACCTCCACCTGGTAATTTCTCAGTCTACCCACACTGATTACCATTCAGGTACTAGTACATTAATTGACTGTGTTTTTTAATAGGATATACTAATCATGTCTTGAGTACTTCAGTAACTTCAGATTCTTTCTGTGATCATTGCCCCATTCAGTGTACTTGAGGTGCATGCAGACCTTGCCCACATATAATATATTATATGTTACTTCCCATTCCTTACGTAACCTGGGCCTAGATGGTTTTAGAACTACAGTAGCATCATGCTCAGGAGTGTAGTAAGCCACAAGGCTACAGGATGAGTGACTTCAGCCCCTGTAACTGTGGTTGTACAACACATCTAACACCCTAGAGTATCTTAATGTGCTTATGAACTGTATTTTGTGTTAAGTATGTAAAACAAAACTGTAAAGTGTTTAAAAATCAATAATTTTGTGTAAAATAGTCCATCCACAGATCAGTTGTTTCAACAGGGTGCTAGTCTGAGTTTTATTGATTGAGCCACTATGGTGTGTGCTGTTTGTGTGTCCCATTTCTAGAAGTCCCCTTTTCACAGTTTTATTCCACTTCATTCTTTAAATTAAAAACAATACCTTGATATTGTTTCATTTTGTGAACATGAACTGTTAATAATTTGCTCCTGGTGTTTTAGTTTAGTTGAGTGGACCAGCAAGGTAGTAGTGTGCATGAAAGTGAAACCAGGATTAGGGACTGCAACATCAATGAGCTACACATTGACAGTTTTGATAATTGAGCAGCATTGGTACCAGGACCTTTTAATACCCATTGGTTGTGCTACCTCAATCCAATGGGTAGGATCAAGTTTCAGCCAATCAGGATACAGGATTCTTACTACATGTTTCATAATAGGGATCAAAAGCAGGGCTGATTAACTGATGAAACATTGCTGGTTATGCGGGAACATGACAAGTCTTGGAATAAGCTTAAAAAAGATCATTCTACTTTTTTTTGCTGAATGAATATAGGAGATTACAATACATTTATAAAATCATGTTAAGGAAGGCCAAGTCTAACTTTTATTTTAAAGATTATTTTATAATATTAATAATCAAAGAATTGGTATTCCCCAAATTAACTATTCAGCAAAACCAAAACCACCCCTGGCATCATCAAATGGTATTTTTTTAAAATCCTGCTGAAATTGCATCAGAGTTAAATAATTTTTTTAGTGTAGCAGTAAATTTGGCTCCATCTGTTGATCATACAGATGCTGATCTACTCAGTTTAAACATCCCCTTGGGTAACAAGTTCTCTTTTTGTGAATGAACTGTTGAAGAAAGATTGGTATATTTGCTTACCATGAAGCTGAAGTCCCATAATGGGGCTAATGAAACAGATTTAAAAATACTTTCCTTGGTTTTGAATCTTGTGGTCCCAGATTTAGCTGTTTTGTTTAATTTTTCGTTGTCGTCTCTGGCGAGGTCCATGGGCTATAGAGACTAGTGACCATGGTTGCCATTTCTACATCAGGTAACTGCACTATGGCCAAGAACTATAGACCAATATCTCTGCCAACCCCACTGTCCAAGGCTTTGGAGAGAATAGTGTATGATCAGGTAAGTCATACCTGGACTCAGCTAAAGTCCTGACCCTTTATCAACATGGGTTTTCTGAGAATTAAAGCACAATGTCTGCTTTAACCAAATTTACTAGTTCACTCCACCAAGCTTTGGACAATGAGGGCATGGCTGCTGCTCTTTTTTATGATCTGTCCATGGCCTTTGACTTGGTGAACCACGATCACCTGTTTGTTTTCTGATGCAACTTCAGTCTGGCTTATACCAGCTCCTTTTTTAATAGATTCCAGAGTTATGATAGAAGGGATCTCTTTCTGGTTATTAGAAGTCAGGATTGGAGTACCAGAGGTCTCCATCCTTGGAATCATGTTATTGAGCATTTTTCTAAATGGTTTACCAACTGTAGTTATGTGTACAAAAATACTGTCCTACTATATGCTGATGACATCATCCTTTTTAGTTTTGGATCTTGCTTTGATGATGTTGCCATAGTTATACTGTACAACATGATTTTGATAAAATCCAAAATTGGTCCATATCTAATGGTCTCTTATTAAATTCTTCCAAGACCAAGTACTTGAAATTTGGATTGAAACAAACTGCTGCTGCAGCATGTGCTAGGCTGTCAAACAATGGTACTGATGGTTCAAGGTTTTTGGTTAGACCAAATACTTTCTTATGATGTGCATACTGATTCTATGATTTAAAACATATAAAAAGATTAGGCCTTCTTTGCAGTATTAACGGTTGTTTGGCAAAATTTTCCAAGAAGCCCCTAACCCAATCAATTAGTCTGTCAGTCTTAAATTATGGTTTCAACTGTGACTGACATTTTTTTGACAAGGGTTCAAACAGTGTACAATGCATTGTGTGGTTTTGTTGTTAGTGGAGAGAGAAATATGAAGAATTGTACATTCTATACCTTGAATGATTGGCCTTTCTTTCACCAGCATTGTTTCTATTATGTATTATGATATTTTATCCCTTCTTATATACTAAAGTTTCTTTATCATTTTTGAATTTAATATCATGGTATGCATCTGTTCATTCACCTAGGTTGTCTTAGGGTCAAACTCCCATTGCTCAAAACTTCACTGGGGCAACATTGTTTTGTTTTCTGGACTATAAAATATTGAAATGCTTTACCTAGCTCTATTTAATTTATCTCTTCACACAATGTTTCCAAAAAAGGTGTTAATATAACATCCTTTCATTAATTCAAAATGTAACTGGTTTACATCAGTGTTTGTCTTTGCAACGCTAGTACTGTATTCAGTAATATCTTGTATTTCTGTTACATGTACTTTATATTATGTATTGTTGTGTTGTTTGGCTTCATGACACCACAGGGACAATTTTTTCCCAATGTGATACTACAGCAATGGATGGATGTTGACTGCAAGTTGTGGTCAGCATAAATCCATCGGGATAATGTCTGTTTTTTTGGGGATGCTTTGCCCCACGAACCCCCTATGCAGGGGCCTCTGCTCCCCCGCACCCCCCATAACTTAGGATTGTCAACTCTGAATCAGAGTTGATTCAGGGAGGGAGGCAAAACCTGGAGAAAGCAGTGCTGGGATCCCATGGGTATTTTACAGTGGCAACAGTTACTTGCCACTGTAATGTACTTCAGTGTTGAAATGTCGCTGTGGCATCAGCATACAATGTTGTACAGGTCCACCTTGAAAATGAGCATCTGGTGCACTTGGAGTTACACAGTTGACAAAGTTTAAATAAATAAAGTGTATGTATGTATTTAAAAGATATTTTACCAGGTTAAAAAAAAAAACAGGAGTTTTTTTTCTGGTTGTGACCTGGGGAAGGGAGGAAATTGAGTGATCACAGGGAAATGACATTCACATACATAACACTTACTATAAAGGATATAATGTACATAGTGCAAATAAATGCATTATTGTGTGATGTGTCCAGTGGTATTACACACCATCTTTATGTTCATGCTGCGAAATGCCTTTTTATTGTAATATGCATCTTTATACTCTGAACATGCCAGAATAGCCACAAGTGTTCAGTCAATAGTACCAGCTGCACTGACCATTCCCACCACTGAATAGAACTTGGCTATAATGTCCCTAAGTACTGCCTCTTTTGTGGGGAATGTGAAGTAATCAAGCCTGTGTGTCTTCTGTTCTCAGAATTTGCAGATTATGTGAGAGGCCTTTGGCACCATACGTTCCTGCTAAAAAGTAGAACCATCCTAAATGTTCAAGGTGATTTGCATCTACACCCATCATGCTTTACATTATGGGGTTATGTGTGATTTTGAATTCCTGTGTGTCAGATGTACTTCAGTCACATGCCATAGACATTTGGACTTGAAGGACTGGCTGATAATGGTAACATCACCTGTGATGCATTTCAATGACCTGTGGTATTGTATGCCAATACTGTGAGGACATAGGCATGCAAATCCAGGTCATAGTTCCATCTCATCCTGGCCTGCAGCCATTCTACCAGAAGCTCAGCTGAGCTTAAACCATCCAATACATTGCAGTTTTATTAACTCAGTGGTAACAGATCTGGGTCTATACACATCAATCAATCAATCATTATTTTACTAGGCAAAACACCATTGAGGTAAACTCATTTGCAAGATGGACCTGGACAGTCGCTTAAGAAAATCAGTGCAACGAAGAGTATATACAGTAATAAGTAAATACAAAGATGAATACATACAATGATATATAACCATCCATGGACAAATGATAAGGAAACATTAAAGCAATAAAAACAATCAATACAGGACTCAACGCTACATAACCAAAAAAATCTATGTACAATATATAAAGATATGCCACAAGCCAGCAGGATATAGATATATGGGAAGTAACAGCAAGGAGCAGAAAGGCAGAGGGTAACCAAGGAATTTAGGGTAAAGGGAAGCATTATGCTTAAGGTTGAACAGAGGGTAAGGCTGAAAGAAAGGAGAACAGCTATGGAAGAATTAGTCAAGGTCCCAGGATAAGTGCCATCAGTGGAAACAATTACAGATTTCCTTAAATGAACGTAGGTACAGGGTTTTGAAGCAGCTCAAATTCACAGGGATTGCAAGATTCAAGTTTTTCTGTATAGTGTTCCATAGAACAGGAAGGGCATGGCTTATTGTAGATTTACTATATGCGGTTCTGACTTTTGGGATTAGGAGTGAGATATAAGAAAGACTTCTCAAGGTGTAGTTTCCAGCACTACAGATGGGCAGACGGCCCATAATATAGTGTGGGAGCTTATTAATGATGGCTCTTTAAGCCCAGATGATTGCATTTTTTCACCGTCTGAATCTTAGTGAGCTCCAGCCTATCTTGGCATAGAGTTCTCAGTGGTGGGTGGAGTGCGGCAATACAGTAGTGAATCTAATAGCTCGATGATAAAGAGTATCCACTTTGGACAGGGTAGTATTAGGGCCTTGGCCATACAGAAAATCAGTGTAGTCCAGTAAGGCAAAAATGTAGTCTAGACCAGCCTAGTTTTTGCTTCCAGAGTAAGTAATTTTTTGATCTGAAAAAAAGAGCCCAAGTCTCTGTTTTAATTTTTTGATAGTTGATATGCACACCATGCTAGGTGACTCTCGTCTTATTCCATTTTCTCAACCCTCATTCCATCTTATGCAGGATATCATTCATTAGCAGCCTGTGACATATCTCTCTAGTGCTACTTGAACTCCAGAATACAGTTATGCTGTGGTCAGTCGATGTGTGGAAAGCACAAAATGGGATTGCAGGTGTGACCTACAGGACTGCAGCCTTTGTTGCATGTTGATCCTTTAAATCAGCAAGGTTCTGGAGCTGAAAAATGGATGAGTAACATCTGGGTTTGGGGCCACAGGTATGTCCCTTTGCTGGGTGTCCTACACACACTATATTCCAGGAATCATTACATAATTGGCAAGACAAAGCAAACACAGCCTAAGCTGTACACTGTGCCATTGGAGGAAGAGATCTCTGTCACCCTGGTTCGTGAGGGCAGTGAGTTCTTGAAGAAGGACAGTGACTATGGGAAGGTAGTGGAGTTACTCTGTGTGATTATGTAGTACATTACTGTGTTTGTGTACACACAGTTCTATGAGGATTATGAACTGAATGTCATCTTCATCTGTTGTTGCAAGACTCCTCTAGGACAACAGGGCTACTGCAGCTGAGGAGGCAGAGGCATGACACACGTGACTGTGATTTCTAGTGTGACACTGGGGATCTATTTGTAATCTACTACATAATCACAACTAACTATTTTGTCTCCCTAGTGTTTCAATCAGTGCTTTGCATTTATTATTACTGGTTGTTCCTCCACCCACTGTTCTTATCACTATCCCACCCCTCATAGAAAAGTTGTTACTCTCCATGTTGCCTCTGTCATTTTGTTAGTCTCTTGTTATTCTGATAGCATCAAATGCTTCATTTGTGCAAAATTTTTTGTGGTATATACATTTCATATCACCCATCAGTCCCATTACTTTTATAGTTTCACCTAACAAACACTATCTTTGGTGCTTCAAACACTGGGCTGGATTCTCAAAAAAAGCCAACATTTCCATAGTTGTGGTAAAACGGCTCACAGCACTGCAGAAATTTAGTTGCAGCAGTTCTCAAAGGAAATTTCAGCAGTTGCAGAAAATCGCAAAACAGTTGAGTTGTGAAATTCTGCAAGTTTTTCCACAGCTGCAAAAATAATATTAAAGGCCCAGCAGAAAGAACAGCAGGTTCTCTGTATTAAGAGGAGCAGGAGACTTTTACAGCCTTGCAAATGTTGCAGCAGAACCAGCACTCCCAGCGAAGCAAGCAATCAGTCCCACAACTGGGACCATGGTAGCACTACCTGTACCAGCAGGACCTTGCACCCACTGGCAATATGTATCTGTTGGTTGTGTCTCTCTTTGAGGTGTTTCTTCCTCCTGTGCCTATAGCACACACTTCCACCTCTGCCTCAACTGCCTGTGGTGCTCCTTCATGGGCTGCACTCAGCCCTGTATTTGTGGTTTGTTGCCTTTCAATGGAAACATGTGCAAGTTGTGTTGTAACAACTGACATTACTATAAAGCCCAAAGGATTGCAGTTGCTGGTGCGTAAAACCCCCACTATAATTGTATTCCAATTGTTAGTACACTGCTTTTTGCTCAGGATGAGTTACACCTCATGGTCTGGATCTCAAAATACTCTGAAGGTGCAAAACCATCTGCAAGTCTGGAAAAGAACCACAGCTGCAGAAAGAAAGTGGGAAATTGCACTTAGTGGTATACACAAAACTTCTGCAGCTGCAGAAAAAATACACTGTGGACTATGGAAAAATGTGCAGCTGTGGAAGTTCCTTAGGAAATAAAAGCAATTGAAAAGTATGGCATATCTTCTTAAAGGCTATTCTTAGCCAGAGTTTTTCCACAGTTGCAAAAAAATGTTGCACACATAATGCACCACAGAAAGTGAGGTGTAACTCTCCCTGAGTAAAATGCAGTGTACCAACAATTGAGCTACAATTATAGTGGAGGTTCTGGCACCAAGCAACAGCAAACCAGTGAGTATATAGTAGTGTCATTTGTACAGCAAAAATAGCACTCATTTTCATTGAAAGGCAACAAACCACAACCACAAGACCCAGTGCAACTCATAAAGGAGCCCCACAGGCAGTAGAGGCAAAGCTGGTAAAAGACTACAGTGAGTGCTGCTGAAGCAGACAACGTAAACACATAAACACTCCAGGAAGAGACACAACCATCAGTTCTACCTTCAGTTACAGACAGCCACTGTGATGCATGGTCCTGCTGGTACAAATGCTGCTGCAGTGGTCTCAGTTGAGGGACTGGCTGCTGGTTTCTCTGTGAGTAATTTCTGCTGCATCTATGGCAAGACTATCAAAGTCTGCTGCTCCAGTTAATGTGGATTACCTGTTGTTGTGCCTGCTGAGTCTTCTCCTCAGCTGTGGATTCACACCTGCACATTTTCAGCAGCTGTGGAAAAATTTTGCATATTTTCAGCACTTGCAGAATTTAGCAACTTGCCTGTTTTGTGATTTTCTGCCGCTGCAGAACTTTTCTTTGTGAATTTGCCACAACTAAATTTCCACAGTTATACAAGCCATTTTTCCACAACCACAGAAATTTTGGCTTTCTTTGAGAATCCAGTCCCACTCTCTGTAGTGCAGCATGTGCACAACATTATTTCTGCAACTGCAGAAAAACAGTAGCTGCACTTTTTTCTGCAGTCTGTTGTGTATTGTTCCCACTGCTGCAGAGGTTTTGTGTATATACTTAGATCAAGTACCCCTTTTTCCACAACTGCATAACTTTTGGGGACTTGTTCATTTTTATGCAGCTTTCAAGTGTTTTGAGAATCCAGCCCACTGTCTCAATAAACTTGTCATAAGATACATGTTGTTTGTGCAACTCTGTTACCCCTCTGTGACAAATATGTTATTTTGAATTAATTAACTACCACTGTGTAAGAGCACACTTACATTTTAAAAAGCCTGATATCAGAAAGAGTTTTGTGATATCTGCCCCCTACCCACCTCTGCAAAAGACACAGCTCAGGTCAAAGCACTGGAATGTCAGGTCCACTATGATTGTTTACACTTTATGGAATAAAACTGCCTTGGAACATTTTCACCAAGCATACTGTATGCCTAAGCCTCCATTTCTGCTGTGTGCATCCACCTCTGTGTTTTTGTGCTAGTTAGTACTAAGGTTTATACAGCAGGTGACATGGGATGCATGGTGATGCAATGCGCTGGAAAGACAGGCTAGGCAGCAAGGCGTTGCTGCTTCTTTTCCCCCCTCCCTCACAGTTAAATGCCACCATCTGAAACTCGGGCTATGCTCATTGATCTGAAAGAAATCCACTTTTCTTTACTTTAGTTGATCCATGTCTCTGCAACACAGCAGGCAAAAAATTTGGCATATCTGAGTCGCACCAGAAAAGTTATAAGGGTACAAGTGGCTTTGAGAGTGTGATTTTTGGACTTGAATTTGTGGTAGTAGCGATCTGGTTCCTGAATGGAATCAGATTCAGTCCTTGTGGATGTTGCATCTGAAACATATCTTCTTTTTTCTCACTACATGTGCCATAGTTAGAAGTAACTCCAAGTACTTGAAGGAAAGGAGATTGCCGGCAACACGGTGGCCATGAAGGTATCAAAGTAAATGCTTCAAGAAAATGATACAATCAACAAATACCAGCAACAAACAACAGAAAGATAAGTGGTACTTTTCTAGCCTATGATTTAATCTTTGATTTATAAAACATCATTTGTTCAAAGAAAAGGAAAGGTAATTTGCATGGCCTAAGTTAAAAGACTGCCTTGAACTTTAATTCATCCACATGTTTCTGAAACTTTTGCATTGAATATTAGTCTGTGCCCCTTACAAAGGAACATCAAGTTTTACTATGATTTGAATAAATATAAGCTCTGCAAGCACAAAGTACCTCGTACCCAAGTTAGAATCTGTTTCTCTAAAACTCTGGGGGCCAGTTTATGTGAAGTGCATCTTAAAAAGAATCCCTTTCTTCCATTTATTACCATTCTGGCAAAAAGGAGACGTGGTCCTGAATTATAATAAAAAAAAAAACAGAGATTTTGCACATGGGAGAGGCACACCATAAAGCTGAGCTATGAGGAAAAAGATTGTCTAACTTTTTCAAGCCTTAGGGGAAAAGTTTAAATCCCCAAAAATGGCAACTATGAGTCAGATCTGAAAATGGGGCCAAGACAAAAAACAGGAAATTCAGGCAACTGAGGCTGCCCTTTAAAAACTGTTCCGATCTGGCTAGGTCCAAAGCAGCAAATATGGCCCCAAAAAATTGATTTAGAAAAAAAAGGAAAAAAGAAAGGGGAAAAATGTAAATGCCAACACTAAACCTATGCAATCTCTGGGAGAAATGGATGGGATTTCTCCAAAAGAAGACACTGAGGTTTTACCTGGCCCCTCTGCAAAGCAGTCACAAATTTTCAACATTGAGTCAAATGCTGAGGAAATTGCTGCTCCTTCTAAATTTAGTCAGTTAAATGGGGAGTCAGTGCCTACAGGACCAACATCTGATCCTCCACCAGCATGGGCCCTACAATTAATTAAATATATGTCGGACATACAAAATTCAGTAGAAAAATTACAGCACTTACCTGAATCTATAAAAACCCTTTCAGAAAACATTTTCAAGTTGGATAGTAATCTGGAGAAGGGCCTTGAACAAATTTCTGAAATAGAGAAGACATATTGCAAACTGGAGGAAATTGTAACCCTTCTTGCCCAAGATGTGAAATCCCTAAAGAAACATCAGTCAGCCATAGAAGAGAAATTGGATAAGCAGGGGAATCAGGCTAGGAGGAAAAATATATGGGTGTTCGGTATTTTATCTGAATGGGAAAAAGAACTTCCACTTTGAAGTATTGTAGCTGATATTTTCTCCAAACTTTTAATGGTGGACCAAGAAATTTCTGTTTTGGACAGGGTTCACTGGCTGGGCACAGCCAGATATGTTAGGAGAACCAGACCAGCAACAGTAAAAGTTCTAACTGTCTGCAGAAGGGAAATATTTGGTCATGCAGGCCTTCTAAGGACACAATAACTTTTTGTATAGAGATCAACTGGTATATCTTAAAAAATGATTATTCCAAAGCACTATGGGATCAGAGAAAGAGATATGGGGGTTGCAACAAAAATTGTGGGCAGAGTGCATTCAGGCATATGTAATTTTTCCAGCTAAGCTGAAAGTGTTACTAAACAATCAAATTTTACTCTATAGCTGTGTAACTGAAGCATTGTCTGATTTAAAAATATGCTTGCCTACATTTGTTTGTAGGTTATGAGAATGGTTAAGTAGAAGTTCATATTCAATACAGGTGGTTGAAAGTTTTAACAAATAAAGTTAAAAAGAACAATCTAAATATAATATTTTGGAAATTTAAAAGTCAGTTGGGGGGGCTGGCTCTACCCCAGCACTTGTTACCAAGTGCCAAGGAGGAGTTCCAGACCTTGTCTTAAGCATTGGGGGGTTGGGGAATGCAAGGAATTAAATAGGTATGGGTTTAGGATCACTCATGGGTACAAAAAAATGGTATGGTTTAAATGTCTTTGGGCAAAATGATGGGGACACTTACAGGTTGCACTTGGAATGTAAATGGTATAAAGTCACCAGTGGAAAGAGCCAGAATTTTTGCCCGAATAAAAAAAAATGAAGTCCAATGTAACTATGTTGCAAGAGTCCTTCCTTAATGGGAGGGAGTGGGATAAATTAGTAACAAAATATCCTGGAAGTTTGTATTTTTCTGCCGGAGTATCAAATAAAAGTGCTGGGGTTGCTGTTCTTTTTGGGAAATGTTTTAAGGGAGATATTGGATTCAGTGAGTGATAAGGGAGAATTATTTTGGTAAAAACAAAACTAAATGGCAGATTTAGAGTCCATATATGCCCCTTTTAAGGGCTATAGCAACTTTCTGGTAGAATTAAATAAACTAATGTACACTTGGAACAAGGGTCTCTTCATATTGGGGGTGATTTTGATTGTACTTTAAATGAAGAATTGGACAAGATTTCAAAGGGTTTGAGTTGGACAAGTACAAAGCAAAATTGATGGAAAACTTTCTGGATCTGAACAATCTAGTGGATATTTGGAGGGAAATAAATGGGGGACTAAAGGATTATACATATTTTTCCTATAGGCATGAGGTACACTCCAGATTGAACTATATTTTTATGTCTAGAGAATTGTTAATAGGAAGTATGAAGGTGTCAACTAAATAGAAACTTGACTCATCTCAGATCACAGCCCAGTTATCTACCATCTCTTGTTGGGAAATGGGGCAACAAGGTTAATAAATTGTGGCATTTAAATAATAGCCTTTTGCAAGGTAAGTTGTACTCAGTGGAAATGATACAGACTGTAGAGTATTTCATGACTGAAAATAAGGTGTCAGAAACAAATATAGTAGACTGGTGGGATGCCTTTAAAACTACAGTATGAGGAGTGGTGATTTCAGAAACTTCATGCAGGAATAAACAAAAGATGGAACAAGAAAAAGAGGCAGAGGGAAAATTATTGTTCCTGGAAAGGGCTGTGAAGTCAGATGACTCAATAAAAAAAGAAGAACTTAAAAATTTCAGGAAATTAATTGAGTCTGCAGAATATTTTCTCATTAAAATTAATTGGGCATGGCGCAACAAAAATTGTAAAAATAATGGTGAAGCAATAGGGAGAATCTTGGCAAACAGAGTACACGACCTAGAAAAACAAAAATCTGAGATTGTTTGATTATCAACAGAAGATGGTGAAAGAGTTGCTGAGCAAACAGAAATTTTAGGTGAATTTGCTAAGTTTTATACAGAACTCTACACTTCAGAATGTTCTCCGTCCAAAGAGGAAATATAATACTTTGAACAGTTTATAGGATCTAAATTAAATATTACAGAGGCAGAGGCCTTGATGAATGAAATTTCTGAAGCTGAGATAAGGGATACCATGCATCAAATGACAAAATCAAAAACCCCAGGAATGGATTGCTTTTCTTTAGAATATTATATTGCATTGGAAAATACAGTAGTTCTCTATTTACAAGTTTTATTCAATCAGATTGTTAAGAATGGGAAATTGCTTTACTCCTTTTCACAATTGTTTATATCAGTATTATTGAAACAGGTTAAATCAAGTAAAAAAGTGGAAAATTACAGACCTATTGCAATACTGAATACAGGTTATAAAATATTGGAACACTGTAAATAATAGAATACCTCCCCCACTTCCCAAGTTAAATCATAGTAATTAGACCAGTTTCATTCCCAGTAGAACAATATAAGCATATTTATTAAAAATGCAATTGTTAATTGAATATTTACAAAAACCCAATTCCCCAGCAATATTTATGACCTTAGATGCAATTAAGGCTTTCGATATGCTGGAATGGCCTTATCTATTTAATACTTTAAAGGCTTTTGGTTTTCCTTCTGGTTTCATTACTATTATTCAGACTTTGTACTCAAAGCCCAATGGCTCAAATCAAAGTAAATGGACACCTTTCTGAAACTATTGTCCATCACAGAGGGGTACGACAGGGCTGCCCACTGTCTCCTTCCCTTTTTGTATTAGGGTTAGAATCCCTTTTGAGTGAAATTAGAGTAAACAGGGACATTCAGGGTATTAAAATAGAGTTAGAAGAAACAAAACTGAATGTACTTGCTGATGGTGTTCTTTTAATACTACAGAACTCAGTGAACAGTGTACAGGAATTGAATTAGGTTATAAAAATATTTTCCAAAGTGGCTGGTTATAAAATATATCGGGGAAAACTGAGATGATAACCTTTCATGTTCAAGACCTAGGCCTAATCCAACAATATATACAGGCCACGGTAAAATACCAAGGCATGAGATACTTAGGAATTTGTATACATAGCCAGACTGAAACCTTGTTTAAATTAAATTTCAAAGAACTTGTGGATTTGGTTAGGGATGAATTATAGTGTTGGAGTAAGATTCCTTTGTCCCTTTGGGGAAAAATTCAAATTGTAAATATGATGATAGACCCCTTCCTTTCATACTGACTACAAGCATTAATGATACCTATTTCTTGATCCTGGTTTAAACAAATAAATAAGCATTTCAAAAGCTTCATGTGGAACAAGAAACACCCCAGGATTTCATGGGAAAAGCTTTGCTTTTCAATGAATCAGGGTGGGCTCTCCTGCCCTGAACTGGAAAAATATCACCTAAAATATTTAATGAAAAAGGTCTTGAAATGGGCCTTAGATAAGGAATATCATAGGTCTAATCTGTCCCTTTTGAATGATATGATTTTTACCTCCTAATCAGAGCATGTGGATCTGTCTCAAATTGCCTTTACTGCTAGAAAATTGAAAAATTCTAAGTGTCTATTGGTAAGTCATATGGCTGATGGGATGATAAAATACACAAATAAAATAAAATGAGATCTGCATCATTCTCCAGAAAAAAAAACTTGGAGAAATCCCAATTTCAAAACAGGAGGCAAAACTTTACAAAATAAAATATGGGAAGGCAAGGGAATAAAAAAGTGGATTTTTTTTTGAGAAGGGAAGGCTTTTATCCTGGGATACCTTTCAAAATACATTTCAGGTAGGACCAAACCATTACCTGTATTTCAGTCAATTGTTAAGTCTATACAAGAAAGATTATTCCAGATGGGATAGAGCATCAAATAATAAAGAACTGGAATTAATGTTAGTTAAAATAAAATCAAATAAGTGTAATTCCTTTTTTGCCTGGTTTAAAAACAATCTACAGAAATCATGTCTTCAGATTTATAAATTAACCATTCAAAAATGAGAAAAAGAGCTCAATTCTATGTATACTGATGCACAATGGGGCCTCGCCTATAACACTATTTCTCACTTTAAATTGTCAAGAGACAGAGTCATCCAGTATAAAGTTCCAAACAGAGCATACTTTACACCACATAAACTCTACAGGATGAAGTTATTGCAGGATTAATCCTGCTGGCATTGTGGGGAGTTAAATGCTGATATGTGACATACTTTTTGGAATTGTAGGATTATTAAATTATGGTGGAGGAAAGTGTTTCAGGTCTTGAGTCTTACTGGTATAAATATTCCACAGTGGAATGATCCAAAGATTATAATATTGGAAATGTATAATATAAAGGGTTTAAAGGGAAATTAGAAGTTTTTTCTTCAGGCTAATATTATGATGGTTGAAAGGATCATTTTACAATATCGGAAACAGGATGCTACAGATTGATCTTTTCCTAAATATGAATGGAAGCAGTTATTTATAACAGCTGTTTACAATTATGGCCACTTTAAGGATTTTCAGACAGTGTGGACATTATACAATAAAGAAGTAGATATTTGGAAACCAGAGGATTTCTTGGTGTGAGATTATGAACTTAAATTAATTTATCTTGGGAGGTTAAAATGATCTTAAAATCCATTTGCACATTATAATCCCCATGTATTTATTATGTAATTTAAGATGTGGTAAGATATGAATTAGTATAATGTGATCCATACCTGTGCCCTACAGATAAAATGGTTGGAATATATTGAAAAATGAGTAAAGTATAATTTTAAAAAATACTGAGGTTAATACAGAGGCTTCAGAGATGGAATTAGACAGTTTATTTATGCAACTCCATCTGTCAGTTTATACTAAGAAGGATTTTTGTTTACCCTTCTGCAACCAATTGTCAACTCCCCTTCTGAAATTAATGTTATTAGTACTGTTAAGTCATGTGGCAAGTTGATCCATAAGTTTACCACCCACTGTGTGTAAAACTGTTTTCTAGTATTTTTTTTTTAAAGTAATGTTTTCAGCTGTTTATAATGATGCCGTAATGCATATGTTTCCTGTTTTCCAGCCAGAGTTGGTTCATCCATAAATTCAATGGGCATATACAACTTAGTGAGAAGTTATGCATGTGCAACATTGTTGATAGTCTAAAGGTATTTGAATGAATGTGTTGTTGACTGTCATAGGTGGATACTTTGGATGTTCCCACTCTCTGTGCCTTGAAGAACTATCACCCTGTTGGGGTACTGTGAAGGCAAAGGAACCCTCTTGAGGAGGGTTCCACACCTTTAGGTGCTGCAGAAACATAGTTCCTTAAAGCTAAAGGTATCCTAGAAAGGAGCCCAAAGGTACTGTGTGGCAGGTGGTGAACAATGAACCTGAGAGAGGACAGATTGACAGTGACTATTGATGACACAACAGACAGAGTCTGAACTGAGCAATGACTGACAGTAATTGGTAAGTGATAGACAGAGGCATGACTTCCATAAGGAACAGCAGACTGGAAAAGAGAGCCACCATCTAATCCCAACTCACAGCACAAACCTACTAGGATAAATGTTACACTAATATAGGTATACTACATTATGGACCACCTCCTGCAGAGACTACCTAACTTTTACGACCTTCAGCATTGAGGAGAGGAAAAAACCCTATGGGGAGGAAATTGTTGGGGATTCAAAGCCTTGATCACTTTTCCTTCAGGCTAGGTATAACATTTGTGGCAGTTCCACTACCATAATTTAGAGACACAATTCAAGGGGGAAATTTTAGAGGAAGGGCTCTCTATCCCTCTAGTGGGAATGCTGTGAAAGTGCCATGAGCCAATCTCTGTAGCTAAAGGAGGTTCCCTGGAAAGGAAGTGCACTCCCCAAGGTGGGAGAAGGAGATCAATGACCACTGAAAGGCACTCACCTAGTCTTCACTGAGGGAAGGCCTAGGAAGAAAGCTGAACCCTTGAGGGATAAGCATAAGAGTTGGGCCCTTGAGGGGGAATGGACTTGCACAACTTTATAATTTTCACCCTTGAAGGGCAGAGGAAGGGAAGTAGATGGAGCCCAGGTGAAACTCAGGCAGACATGGAGGAGTAGCTTTTGAAGGTGCTGCTGATGTGGTTTGCACAACTAAAGAATCTCCCATGGACTTAGAGGCTCCATCCTCCAGTAGCTGAAGTCTTAAATGCTACAACAAGAGGTGCTGCCAAGTCATTCTGCATGGTCAAAGCTTCCACTGGAGTGTAGGAAATTCTCACCCAAATGGCAGAAAGAAAGGGGCCCTGGCCAAGTCAAGGGACCCACCCTCAAAATGTAGACTTCAAGGAAGCAGAGTGAGGTCATCAGCATGAGGGCAGGGAGCCATGGAAGCCATGTTGTGGTTGTGGTTGGCATGCATCTGAGTGCACGAGTAGTGGAAGGCCAGTGGTGAAGCCTGAAAGCCATGAGCACAAGGTAGAAACAAAATGTAGGCAAGGTTGAATGACTGATTGAGACATGAAATGACAACTAAGACATGGTATAAGACTGAATAATACGAGCCTGGACAGAATGGTGAACATATGCCAAGCAATTCCATAAGGGATGCTAATATTAGTTGCTGATACACTGCAGGACATGTAGGCTGAGTCAGTAGAGAACAAAGTAAACTGCTGGGGGGGAAAGAAAGATACAAGAACAGAAAACTAGGAAGCAGCAAGCTGCTAGACTGAGCACACTAATTAAACCACCAGAACACAAACAGAAGTAGCTGCCTTGCTAGGAACCAGCTGAAAATATTTAAAGATTGTAGTTGAACTGGGAGATTGCAAATGGTCTGGAAAAAACAAAAGAATGAAAAGAATGGGAGCCTGAAATAGCACAAGTCAAAACAAGAATGACAAAGGCTGGACACTGTAAAATCTAGAAGCACACAAGAACCAAGACAAAAAGAAATACAAGTGGTACTGTACATGAGAACAGGAATGCAGCAGGAACAGTTAACTGAGAGAAGCACAGACTGCAGCAAGGAAGAAAGAAAGCAAAATACTGACCTTGAAAGCTGGTGGAGGGACAAACCAAAGAGATATTTTGTCTGTACTTACTGTCTGTGATTTGTCACGTTTGTGGTATGTGCTTGTCTGTTTATGATATGGGGATTGGGAGAGCTGGCAGGTCACTGCGCACTGTGGGTTTTCAGAGGTATGGTTCTGGTGTACATTTGGGGCTTTGCTTATTATTTCCTGATTATGGTTCTCATCATTTGACTTAAATCTAGTGTGTATTTGTTGTGTTGATGTGTGTTGTTATGAATGGAATATGGTGTCACTACTGCAGCCCACCTGTTGGTATAGTTTTAGGGCCTAAGAACCCAATGAATAGATGCCTATCCCATGCTGTGAGTTAGTGTCTACATGTATGATTTCTGCCTATGTTCAGAAATTACTGTGTACAGAGTGGTTCTGTTAAGCTGTGCAAACATATGTGCACAGCATTTCTGCACGGCATATTGTGTGCACTGTGGGTCAGTGTCTGGCCGAGTTCCACATTTTTGGCATGGATGCCACAATGCACTGCTGCTAGATAGTGTATCAATATAGTGCACCCAGACATTTTCTGGAATACACCATAAATCAGCAGACAGAGGTATTTAACAGATTAAGGCATTCTGTGACATAATGCTCTCACTGCTTATGCAGCTCCCAGGAACAAGCACGATTTCAACAATGAAAAATGAGTCATCCAGGATAATTGCAAAGGACTGCTACTAACAGTTAAATAGACTAAAATAAAAGGTTATAGTCACAATAGCAATAGAAACACAGTTGGCTGAATAGATACAGATAAAGCTGACTATATGTGAAGACATAGTTCTCCGTTACTTTAGTAAACCAAGTTAGCTAGTAAAAACTAGTGTTCAAATGCTTTTTAATTTTTTTGAAATTACTTTATTATTGTAGCCAACTCCCTGATGTCAGATACTACAGCACCCTCCACCATTGGTGGTTGCTGTCCAGAATGTGTCTAGCTACGAGACTGTAGGTACAGGGAAAGGTGAAGGGACACATTAAACACATTAACAATAATTTCATTGTCCACATCAGATCTTCATCACCAAGCAGTTTGGGGTTTATTAAACACTTCCTTACACATACCAGCTGGGTTGTCCAGCTGCTCCCCATAGGGAGACAACACAACACGTTACCAATGACACAGATGCAGATGGTACACCTAAAGTTTGGACACTGATACGTTCCACTGTACCTCACCCTCAGTCATGGCTCCCCATCAGACAAGCATAGTAACCTCACTGAATCTTCAATCTAACATGCTTCTGTCACTTTTCCTCATTTTATGAGGATTCAGTAGGGGGCCTTAGCATTTAATTCATAGCCCTGCCCTCCTTTCTTATTCCTAGTTCCTTATTCCCAGCATAGTAACACGCTATTTGTATTTAGCTTACCCTATAAATTACTCTTTTAAGGCCCACCATCCAACCAGAAAGATGGAATTACTAATGTTTTTTTGCCATCTCGGTACCTCTCCCATACTAGTGAGGCCTTGAATGTACACCTTTGTAGGGGCCTGGTAAACTGTTGGACAGCCTGTTCCTGCTACTGTCCTTTGACAGATCCCTCTGTTCTGTCTCAAAATGGGTCAACCTCCCCCTTTTGTTATTACTACAGGTAAATGTGGTTCTGGCAGAAAGCCAGAAAAGGTGGCCTTAACTGTTAAACTCCCTGGTAGTCACTAGTGAGCTACAATATCTCTGCTGCAGTAAAAGCAAACATGCAGTATGGTGTAACTTCCAGGTTCCCTACAGTTGATGAGACTCAGGGAACATGCTCCATTTTGATAAGTGGCCTGTCAACTATGTTCCTAATGTCATATTCAGTTCTATGGAAAGTGAATAGAAAACAGTGAGTGGCCTGTATTCACAAACATACCTCCAGTGTTACTTTACTTTGCCTTATCTAATCCAGATCAGCAATGCGCCATTAAATAACAGAGGAAATTGCTGAATTTGGTTATAGTCAAGCCAAAGTCAAGTAAAGTTACCACTGGAAGAAATGTTTGTGAATACAGACTACTGTTTAATCACTTCATTGAGGATAAAGCACTCTATATATCCCTTATTTATAATAGACTGTATAAGGGTATGACTGGGATTTGTGTGTGTGTGTGGGGGGAGTTATCAGGAAACTGATACAGGAGTCCACCTGGAAAATTAATCTGGACCCTGGCTAACACACTCATGTAAACACTGCATTTCAGTATGGCACCCTGGCTCCATTTGTACATTTTAAATAAAATTGAAGAGATCGACACCCCTGCATTTAATTTGAAAATACCATAGTTGATATTTGAAATGATTTCTACTGTTTGGAATGTGGGGGAGGAACCAGACTGAAGAGGACCCACCTGGAAATGTCCAGGTATCCTGGTTGGCCAGTTCAACACTGTACATCAGGTTCTTATTTCAATCAGAATGAGTGTTTTTATCCTTTCGGAACTCATATCTGCTTTGCTACCGATTCCCCCCACGTACTCATCATTGCTTACTTTACTCCTCCTTATCCATTCTCCCTCTTCCATCCCATTGCCAGATCCCCTGTGCCTCCCTCATTTCCAAATACTGGTTTGTCTCCCTTCCCTCCTACCTTTCCTCATTCCTCTCCGTTATCTCCCAGGCTCCTATTCCCTCCACTGCAGAGATCATTGCACTTCCTCCATTCCCTGTCCCTACTTCTCTGCTGAGCAATCAGCCTTCTCCTATTGCCTTTGCACACTCTGAAACCAGCTTCCTACTGACATCTGCCTCCTGCCTCTCTGCCTCCCCTGGCTCCCTCAGGTTTCAACTGAAGCATCTTCCCCACCCTCCTGCTCCTGTTTTTCCTCTACTTAACACCCCTCTTCCATTGCCATCTTACCCTGGTGACGGTACATCTGGCTGGCTGGTTAATTAATCATTTTTTGATTTTTGTACTGCTGCTTTGCCTGCACTTGTATCATGTTATTCTGAACGCACTTTACTGAAACTGTGAAATGTGACTGTGTATTTTATTTTATTTATCCCTTGTCAACCATGGGTCACACTTGGAAATGAGCTCTGGCTCAGTGTCCCTCTCCCAGTCACCAATTTTCAATTAATAAATAAGATAGGATAATCCTGCACTTTTCTATCATATATTGGCTATGTTATATGACTATGGGTATAGTAATGTGTGTTTCTTACTGTTGCACAGGGGTCTCTTGTGCTGGTTGGGTGAGAGGATTGTGAAGCTCAGTGGTTCTGTCTACACAACCAGTACAAGAGACCCATGTGAAACAGTAAGTAACACAAATTGCTATACCTGTGATCATATTATATGGCAATGGATCATCATAATATGATTATGGGTTGTGTATAAATAGTTTTTTTTTCCCCAGACTCTCAATATTTCATTTCCATGCCCCCCCTCAATTTGCATGGTTTGGCTGTCAACATATGCTGTGGACATGCAAGATTCTGTGACGTCCATTACAGTTTGACATGGTGGTGTGGAGGCCATAGGTTTGTTGCTCTGGCATGGTAGGAAAGTTGCAAAATCTAACTTTTTGTGTGTGTGGTTTGGGGGGAGCAGGAGGGTGAAGAGGTATGTTTTCATTTTTGGTAACTTTCAGCAGCAGGACTTATATGGAGGCCGTAGGATTTGGTAACATGAAAATGTGGGCAAGCATATCAGACATACAGTGTGAGGATATGACTGTATACAAAATAAGTGGCAAAATGGTTCTTCTCACTGACCAGTTAATGGTGTTCCATTGCCAAATAATTATAGTGAGAAGAAAATACGGTATGTTGAAAACTAACGTTACTATTGCTGGAGTAAAATTATTATACGGTAGACATATTTTATTCAATAAAATTAATTTTAACAACAAAGTAGATATCTTATGAGGCAGTATTTATAGTTTTAATGAAAGCAGGTATAGAATAACCTGCCAGGACTTTCCCTTAAACAGTAAGATTATCCTTCATTCAGAAAGTAAAACACTCTCTCTGTGTTGTGTTTTGCAATTTTACTGTTCCTGCAGCTTACAATGCTGATGCAACTTTCTGTAAAATATTCTAGTGCAATTCATAAATATGCTCAAGTAAGTAGTGCATTTATTTCTCAACATTATTGGTATTATTACTGCCATAGCTGGCCCTATACACATCCATTGATGATTGCCTCTGTATCAACTTGGCAATCAAATGGCTTCAGGAGGAGTTTTCATTTGGCCTTAATGAGTCTGAAGCTTCTTTGGCATAGGGTCTTACTGCAGAATGGTGCATCTGTTTTGAATTTGTATTGTCTTTCATTCACTGAATGAGTTTCAGCACCTGGAAGAGATTGACCTGAAGCTGTTGTTTATAAAGTTCCACAACTGCTCAGTGACATATTATTGGATGACCAGAGTGGACATTATAGCCTATTTGCCTCACCCTACTGTATATTAAGTAATTTTCAGCTGTATTCTCCTGGTCATTAGCATGCGTATTGCAAAGTAGTTACCCTTGCAGCTGCCGTGTCCACATTTGGCAGTCTTTCTTCAAGAAAGAACAAAGCTGCCCAGTTTCCTCTTAATAATGTCTTTATCCTAAGAACTTAAAAACCTGACAGAATAAATAATGTGTTGCAATGAATTTGTACAAGGCTAGATGTACAGCTTGCTTTCATCTGTGCAAATAACACTATAAAATAATGTAGTGACATACAGTCTAGTAAACTAGGCATATTTTATTTATTCTTCTCAGGCATATGAGGTTTACTAGGGGTCATGATTTTATTTACACATACTTCATGCACACATTTGCACAAATCTGGAGTGTGTCCTCAGTCAGAGATTGCTCTCAATGTTTCTTGGGGATTTTTACAGCTGACAGGTCCCTGTTACAGTAAAGCATGCAATATATATGACAGCTTTTTAAATGCCTCTAGGAAAAATCAGTTGTTGACAGTTAAACAGGATGTTGGTTTAAAAAAATAAAACCAAATCAGTAATGCATGTCTTTCTACAAAACCAAGCATATAATTTCAGAATCAAAGACTATTATTTTTCTGTAATTCCATTTTATTATTTTGATTCAAGAATTTAGGATATAAATCCCTAGATCATTATACCCAGATTAAAAAAAAATAGAGGGGCTTTGCTGGCTCCATGGTGCCAGGTGACAGGGGATTGCCTGGCATGCTGGTGACCCAGATTCATGCCCAAGCCCAGGACATCAGGAATGGAGGCCAGTAGGGAGAGCTCAAGAGTGTCCTTTGAATGCTCTCCTCCAGGGAGGGAGGGTCATGGAGGCATCACCCTTTGGCAGCTCCTTGTGGCCAGATATGGCCTTGTGCTTTGTGGCATGGATGACCACATGCCACATGCATAGGTTTTAAGGATGCTATGGCATGCCTCCCCAGGGGGCAGGGAAACTAAGAAAAATGGAAAATGGCCACTCGTACTGCTGGATGATGGTGACCCATCTCTCCTGGCTGCGAAGCCCCTGATTCTGCCCATGCTGCCCACCCAAGATGTGAGGGGGTGCCAAGGAGCACCTCGATCTCCCCTCCTGGATGCCTCTCCATGGGCAGGGAGGCCCCATCAGTGAAGGGATATGCAGAGACAGATGGGAAGCTGGGCAGATGGATGGCAGATTGGGGAACAGCGGAGGGTGTGGACTTGGCCACCCAAAGGAGTGGCAGATGGGTCAGATGGAAGGGGGCATAAACAGATAAAAAATAAAAAAAGAGGGACAGTGTCATGAGAATCATGAGAGTTAATTTATTTCTACAAAATACAGATTCTGATTTTTAATCAAGATATTCACATTAGAACAAGTTAGAAAGAATAGGTCAGATAATCAAAGCAATTGAAGCCCACAGTTTGAGGGGCACTGGATGGCTTTGTGGATTGTTAGCAGATTGAGGAGCCTTTCACCTGTAAGTCACTGGTTCAAATCCAGCCCAGATCGGTAGTAACTGAAAATCATTACCAGCTGTATGGACCGTTTGGTAGCATATGTGAAATAAGCTCTTTTCAGAGCCAATACGACTGTAAAATAAAGGTATTGATTGAGCTGAAAAAAGTGAGAGACTGTTTCAAACTTGATGAAAGCTGAAGATTTCATTGATTCATGAACAGGTGCAGACCTGCAGGGTGTTTTGGACTGTGCATAATGGGAAAACTCTGCCTTACCGAAGTGCAGGGTCTGGCACATTTACTTTTTACACATGTACTCATTACACATTCAGAATATACATTTCCTCTTCAGACATTCAGTACACCTTCACTCTTTATACATTAACTCTTCACACACTCAGTAAACATTCACTCTTCACAGATTCATACTTCATACTTCACTCTTTACACATTGACTGTTCACATATTCATTCTTGACATATTCACTTAATTCACTCATATTTGTTTTTTTTTTAATTTTGACCCAAATTTTCAGGATAGTTATTTATGACTGCCCTTATTTAGCATTTATAGTACATTGTTTAAAATGTAATTTCATACCACAAATACAAAAAGATTTCTCATCCTGGATTTAAAAAAAATGACATCTTTCACATTTATGAGGTAGTGTGGAAAAATGGGTATGCTGAAAGTCTGAAATCAAAATGTTGAAAATTAGCAAATTTATGAGTAAACAATGGAATACTGCAATGTTCAGTCATAAGCTAGACATTTTACCATATCTGTATACCAGATTTTCAGCATAACTTTCATATTACCCCACCTCATGAGCCTTGTAGATGAAAGTTTTCAAATCCCTGCCAAAATGTGATTCTGTGACACCAAAATGTCATTCCACACCACAGATGTGAAAATATGTTTCGGCCAGGATTTGAGAAATGACAGCTGTCACATTCATGAGGTGTTGTGGAAAAATAGCTATACTGAAAAACCGGGGTCAGAATATTAAAAATTACTGAAGTTATGAGCTAGCATAGAACAATTTTAATGTACGATTGTACCTTTATCATTGTTACATATTTTGACCCCATACTTGCCACAAAGACTTTTTATGACACCACCTTATGAACAACAGTGGCGAAAATTTTCAGATCCCACCTGAAAGGTGATTTTGCCAAGTGACCACAAAATTGCCTTTCAGGCTTGATGTGCATAAGTGCACTACCATTGGTCAAGAGGTGGGGTCCCAAAAAGGCCATGCTGAAAATTTGAGGTGAAAATATGCAAAAATGACAAAGTTATGCATTAAAGTTCAAAACTCCATTGAAATGTATTGAACCACACTTACTTTAATTTCTCATATTGCAGTTGTCAGTTCCAGTAGCAAGATGAGTCTTCAATCAGAGAGTGGATCTTCACTGTTAGACATGTTCAGATGAGTGAGGGTGTGTAGGAGGTGTTGGGTGGTGGGGGTGGTGCATGCTGAGTGGGAAATCAGGGTGGCAGAGCTCAGATCGGTGAGGGACCATTTTCTTTTTTACAGATTTAAAGACAAACAAAAACATTGAATGTCAGTGTTCTTATTTACAGCTGACACAGTGAAAATGAATATAGGAAGGGTAACTGGAGGGTGGGGGTGCCACTTGACACCAGAGAAATATTACTTTACAATGGGGATGGCAGTTGGAGGGTGGGGGTGCCACTAGACACCAGGGAAACATTACTATACAATGGGGATTGTGATCAGAGGGTGGAGGTGCCACTAGATACCAGGAAACATTACTATGAAATGGGGAGGGTGATCAGAAGGTGGTGAGACACTAGACACTATGGAAACATTACTATACAGTGGTAATGGAGATAAGAGGGTGGGAGTACCAGTAGTAGACACCAGGGAAACATTAGTATATAATGGGGATGGGGATTGGAGGGTGGGGATGCTACTAGACCCCAAGGAAACAGTACTATATAATGGAGACAGTGAACAGAGGGTAGATGGTGCCACTAGACACCAGGGAAACATTACTATACAACATAAATGGTGATTGGAAGGTGGGGGATGCCACTGGACACCAAGGAAACATTACTATGCAATGGGGATAGCGATCAGAGGGTGGGAGGATGCCACTTGACACCAGGGAAACATTACATATCTAATGGGACAACAAACAGACTCCATGCTAGAGCAATATCAGGGAAGGTTGCAGTTTGGAAAACAACATCAGCACGATACACAGAAACATAGAAACATAGAAGTTGATGGCAGAAGGACACTGCTAGGTCCATCTAGTCTGCCCTTTTGTTTTAGACCTATTTGGACACTCTATTTGACCTTTATAGTCAGGGCTCCCTTGTGTCTATCCCATGCATTCTTGAATCCCCCCACAGTGTTGACCCTCACAGCCTCTTGAGGCTGACTGTTCCAGGTGTCCAGCACTCTTTCTATGAAGAAGAACTTCCTGGTGTTGGTTGAGAATCTCCCTCCTTGCAGCCTGAGGTCATGTCCCCTGGTCTTGGAGCCCTTCTTAAAGTGAAAAAGTTCCTGTATCTGTACCTTGTTAATTGCAGATTGCACCAGTCAGTGTTCACCCCCTCCCATGCTGTCCCATTGCCCCATGGTTTGATGGGGCTTTGAGAGGGCTCGGAGGTTGGGGCATAGGTTGGAGAGTAGTTGGAGGAAGACTGCCTCTGATGCTGACCATCTTATTTTGCTAGAGCATTATAAGCTCTACCAAATAGCAATTTCCCATAAGAAGGCAGAATTCCTGTCCAGGGAAATTTCTGTCGCACGGAATCGACCTGCTCAGCTCTTCAGAACTGTTGACAGACTGTGCAACCCAACCTGTCAGCAGATCCGTTGAGCTTTTACGCAAACTGATTGCGAGGAGATCGCTCTATTCTTTGTGAATAAGGTGGAAGACATCAGGAGGCAGTGCCTCCAACCTCACTCTAAGGTTGTTGCAGTTGATCAGTGTCCTGTTGCGGAGCCCAGAATTTCCTGGAGTACCTTTGACCTGCCGGATTTCGTAGACACTATGAGGATTGTCCATGAGATGCGTCCAACATGCTGTAGTTTGGATCCCGGCCCTACTTCCCTGATTATGGGTTGTAGTGAGATCATTGGCCTGGTCCTAGCTCGGATTATCCAGTGTTCTTTAGAGATGGGAGTTTTCCCTAGCTCTCTGAAGGAAGGGGTGGTGACTCCCCTTCTGAAGAAAGCTTCTTTAGACCCGGATGACCTAGCAAACTACTGACCAATTTTTAACCTCCCTTTTGTGGGGAAGATTATTGAGAAAGTTGTGGCGGTCCAATTGGATAACCATTTGACCATCCATAGTTTATACGAACCTCTCCAGTCTGGTTTTCGTAAGAGGCATAGTACCGAGACTGCTCTGGTTCGGGTGCTCAATGATCTCCTGATGGCAAGAGATCGGAGACACCATTCTATTTTGGTTCTCTTTGATCTGTCATCAGCTTTTGATACTATGGATCATGGGGTTTTACTCGAACGCCTGAGGTCCATTTGTGGACTAACGAGTATGGTCCTCAGATGGTTTTCATCTTTCCTCGAAGGGAGAATGAGGAGAGTGGTCTCGGGTTTGCATTCATCCAGGGCTTTCTCTCTGCCTTGCGGGGTACCTTAGGGCTCGGTGCTTTCCCCCATGTTATTCGCAGTATATATGCTACCCCTCAGAGACATTGTAAGACAGTTTGAGCTGAGGTTTCATTGTTATGCTGATGATACCCAGCTCTACCTGTCTTTTGCACCTGACCAGGTTAGTGCCATCTAGGTGCTGAACAACTGCCTTGCTGATATCCAAGACTGGATGAACACCAGCGGTCTAAAGTTGAACCCAGGAAAGACTGAGGTTATGGTGGTGGACCAGGGTCACATGGTTGAGGGTGTGAGGACTGGGTTCCCCTCTGGATTAACCCTGGGGGTGGACCAGATCCTCACCTCTGAACGGGTGCGTAACCTGGGAGTGGAGCTTGGCACTGGTCGGACCCTCCGTTATCAGGTGTCTGCAGCTGTCAAGACTGCATTTTTTCATCTTAGGAACATTGCCAGGATTGGACACCTGGTTCCACCTTGCGACCTGTTGGTTTTGGTCCACGCCTTTGTGACATCTCACCTTGATTTCTGTAACCCCCTTTACCTAGGATTTCCTGGGGTTGATATCCACTGCTTGCAGCTAGTGCAGAATGCGGCAGCACGTTTGTTGACTGGGGCACCCAGAAGTTCTCATATTACTCCTGTGCTGTGCACTCTGCACTGGCTGCCAACACAGTGGCGGATCACCTTCAAAGTGGGTCTTTTGACCTACAAAGCCCTAAACGGTCTAGGTCACAACTATTTTAAAGAGCTCCTGGTGCCCTACACCCCTCTGAGACAGCTCCACTCGGCTGATGAGGGGTTGCTGGAGATTCTGAGGGTAAATTTGAAGTCTTCTGGAGCTCGTGCTTTTGGATTTGCTGCTCCTACCCTCTGGAATTCTCTTCCCTGTCAGCTCTGGGAAAGTATGATGGTGGCAAGCTTTAAAAAGGCACTAAAGACTTTTTTATGAGAGAAAGCATTCTCTGCTTTGCTGGGATTGATTATTTTAGTTTTGTAATATTCGTTTAGTGTAGTTTTATTGTATGTACTGATTTGTTTGTGTTTTTGATGTACAGCGCTTTGAAACTTTGAAAGACGCTTAACCAAATAAATTTTATTATTATTATTATTATTAATGCCTTTTATGTACTTGAATGTTTCAATCTTGTCCCCTCTCTCTTTTCTCTGCTCCAGGGAGTACATATTCAGTTCCCTAAGTCTTTCCTCATAGGACATGTACTGCAGACCCTGAATTATTTTTGTCTCCTTGCCCTCTACCATTTCCACCTGGTCAATGTCCTTCCTGAGGTGAGGCCTCTAGAATTAGGCTCCATATTCCAGGTGAGGCCTGACCAGCGATCTTCACAGTGGTAGTACCACCTCTCTACTCCTGCCCATGATTCCCCTCCCAATGCAGCCCAGCATTCTGTTAGCCTTCAATGTTGCCTTCTCACACTGCTTACTAACCTTCAAGTCATCTGAGATTATGATTCCCAGATTTTGTTCCTGGTTTGAGGCTGCCAGTCTTTCACCTCCTAGGTAATACTTCTTCCTTGGATTTTTCTTTCCTATGTGCATTACCTTGCACTTTTTGGTATTAAATCTCAGCTGCCACACTCCAGACCATTCTTCCAGTTTCTTGAGGGCAGCTTCCATCTTGCTAGCTCCTTCTGAGGTGTCCACCCTGTTACATATCTTGGTGTCATCTGCAAACAGACACACCTTCCCTTCCAGTCCATCAGTGATATCTGCTATAAAAACATTGAAGAGCAGAGGCCCCAGCACTGAGCCGTGGAGCACCCCGCTGGTCACCCTGCCTTCTGTCGATTGTGTTCCATTAACCTGTACCCTCTGGGTTCAGCCTTGTAAACAGTTTTGTATCCATCTGGCTGCTTCTGGACCAATTCCTGTGTGGTCAAGCTTCTTTTCCAGCCTTCTGCGTGGAACCGAGTCGAAGGCCTTACTAAAGTCTAGGTAGACCATATCTACTGCCCCACCATTGTACGAACATACGAACATACGAAATTTGCCAGCAACTAAAGGCCTAGAGGTCTATCAAGTCTGCTCGAATGTGCAGCTAGCACCCCTTATTCTGCAGCTGCCCCTCCCTTCCACCCTTCCCCTTCATTAACCCTCCCCCTTGTCCTGTCCCATCCTCGTTTGAAGCAGTCCACTGTTCTACTGCATACCACTTCTGCAGGTAACGCATTCCACCCAGCCACCACCCTCTCTGTAAAAAAGTGTCTCCTCATCTCCCTCCTGAACCTTCCTCGCTCCAGTCTCATATCATGGCCCCTGGTGGCCCTCCCCTCCCTTACTTTGAACAGCCCCTCTGTACCTGTCTTGTTTATTCCTTTCATGTATTTAAAGGTTTCAATCATGTCCCCCGTCTCTCCTCTCCTCCAGTGAGTACATGTTCAACTCCTTCAACCTCCTCTCATATGATAAGTCCCCCAGACCCTTGATCATCTTTGTCGCCCTGCGCTGCACTCCCTCCAGTAACTTAATGTCCCTCTTCAGATATGGGCGTACAGAACTGCGCAGTACTCCAGGTGTGGTCTAACTAATGACCTATACAGTGGCAGAATCACCTCCTCCCTCCTTGAGGATATACCCCTTGCAATACAACCCAGCATTTTGTTGGCCTTTGCAGCTGCCTTCCTACACTGTGCCGAGTTGTTCATTGACCCTGTGATGAACACACCCAGATCCTTCTCCTCCTCTGTCTGGGCTAGCTGCACTCCCCCTAGCTGGTAAGTCCTCCTTGGGTTCTTCATCCCAAAATGCATCACCTTGCACTTTTTGGCATTAAAGCCCAGTTGCCAGGTGTCTGACCAGGTTTCAAGCTTTGCCAGATCATCCTGCAACCCCTGCCATCCCCCTAGGTCATCCACCACCGCGCTTCAACCTTGGTATCATCAGCAAACAGACTGATCTTGCTCTTGATGTCCCATGATATGTCTGCAATGAATATCCCCAAACAACACTGGTCCCAACACGAGCCCTGTGGGACACCGTACGTCACTGCCCTTGGGTGTGAGGCTCCCACCCACCACCACCCTCTGTTGCCTTCCCTGCAGCCAGTTTCCTACCCATCTCACCAGTTACACCTGCCCCTGTGCCTACTAACTTCCTTCCCAGCCTTCCATGTGGCACTGAGTCGAATGCCTTACCAAGTCCAGATACAGGGACATCCACTGCATGTCCCTGTCCAGTTGCCTAGTTACCCAGTCATAGAACCCGACCAGGTTGGTTTGGCAGGATCGGCCACGGTGGAAGCCATGCTGTCTGCTGTCCTGTAGTCCTTTGGCCTCTAAGAGGGCCACCAGCCTCTCTTCAGGATAGTCTCCATTAGCTTACCCACGATGGATGTGAGGCTCACTGGTCTGTAGTTTCCGGTTCATCCTTGGGGCCACTCTTGTGGAGGGGCACCACATGAGTCATCCTCCAGTCTGGGGTACACACCCCAGATGTAGTGAGGCATTAAATAGGTCTGCCAAGGTCCTGCAAGGACCTCTGCCAGCTCCTTCAGTACCCTGGGGTGGATGCCATCTGGGCCTGGTGCCTTGTCCACCCTCAGTGCCTTCAAACCCTCTCGAACTCTGCCCTCCATGATTTCCCCATCTGTCACCACTTCCCCACTCGTCTGCCATTTCACCCATCTTGGGTGTCACCCCTCTTCTCTTTAGTAAATACTGAGCAGAGTACTCATTTAGTGCTTCCATGTATAGATACCTGCTTCCACCCAACCCCCTCCTTCCTAATCCTTACTATGGGTCCTTACAGCTCCTTTTCTCCTGATGTGACTTAAAGTCCTTCTCCCCTTCTTAATGCCTTGTGCCAGCCTGAGTTCCGTAGATGCTTTGGCTCCCTTACTGCCCTTGTCACCTCCTTCAATTCTGTCAAGTACTCTCTCTGTCCTCCCCTCCCTGTTTTCTTGTATTTCCTAAAGGCAGCTCTTTTCCTCCTTACCTTTCCATGACCTCCTTGCTCAACCAGCTCAGTTTCTTGCCCTAGCCTTCTTGCTCTGGGCTTTGTAGCAGGTTTGGTTGCCTCACTATCCCCAACTTTGAGGCTCCATCTCTGGTTAGTATCCATACTAGATTGAATTCTGGCCAGGTACCTTTTACCACTTCCCCATCCTCCCAAAGTCATCCCTCCTGAAGTCCAGCACTCTTGTGCCAGATTCCACTCCTTCCTTGCCCATATCCAATGTGAGCCATACTGAGTGGTGGTCACTCCCTGACAGCGTTCCTCCACTGTAAGTTCTCTCACAAAGTCCCCATTTGCCAGCACAAGGTCAAGGGTATTCCCTAACCTGGTTGGTTCACTGACCATTTGCAGCAGGAAGCTGTCCTGGAAGGCATCCAGCAGTACCTGCTCCCTTCTGTTCCTGGTTGTTGGGGTGCTCCAGTCCACTCCTGGCATGTTGAAGTCCCCCACAATCACCACACTACCCTTCACGCAGGTCGTCCTGATCTGTCCCGCTAGTTCCCTGTCTAACTCCTCCATCTGAGATGGTGGCCTGTACACCACTCCATTCTAAGACTCCTATTCTTGGAATCCTGGATTTGCACCCAAAGTGACTCTGTACTACCCTCCTCCCCTTCCTCCCTTACACACTTCAGTCCTTCCTTCACATATAGTGCCACCCCCTTTCCCATTCACTCTGTCCCTACAAAATAACCTGTACCCTGGTACAGACAGGTCCCAGTCATTATATTGGGTGGCCCATGTTTCCGTGATGGCTGCAATGTCCACCTCTCCCTCTGCCATGAGAACCTGCAACTCTGCAGTTTTCTCCAAGGCTCCTAGCATTAAGGGTAACCACCTTCCACCCTTTCCCTCCTCCCATCCTGCCCTCCTTTCCTAGCATCACCAATAGTACTTGCCATTTGTCCTTGTCACTGTTATGGGGGTAGCTCATATGATTTCCCAACCTGTGGTCTCTGCATATCTCTTCCCCAACTGCACCCCCACTCCTAATTTAAACTCTCAACTTCCTCTATATATTCTTCCATCCTCTGCTTAACTTCTTTCCTTCCTCACTCAAGTGTAGTCTGTCCTTGGCATAGAGACTACTGTCCTCCCAGGTCCCTCCCACCCCCAACAGCCCATACCCTTTAGCACAACACCAGGTTCTTAGCCATCTGTTAAATTCCTCTATTCTCAGCTTTCTTGTTGTGCTTGCCTTTGGCACCGGAAGTATCTCGGAAAAAGTTACTGATCTTCCTGCCCCCTCACATAATTGTGCTAGTTCCTCAAACCTCCTCTGGACTATATCCACTGTCTTGTCAGCCAGGTCGTTTGTCCCAAGATGTATAATTAAATGAGGCTTGTCCCTACCCCTTCTAGCATATTTCAGAACAGACTGTTCCACCCTTTCCGCTGTCATTCCTGGCATGGCCTCCACCCAAATGCGACTATGCCTCTCCGCCTTGCTACCCCACCTAACTCCTCTTAGTATTGAGTCCCCAGCACTAAGATTCCACCCTCTTACTCCTGCTTGCTTCCTTTCATCTCCCTCCCTCATTTCCAGCTCCTCTTCTTCCTCCTGCATTATTATGCCCTTTTACCCGTTGCAGTTCTCCAGCAGAACTTCCCCGCTCAGTTCGGTCCAGGCATTTATCAATTACTCCTCTAATTTCATCACTTCCCTCCTCCACCTTCTTCCTCTCTAGCAGTGCAAAACTATTTTCTGAAGATCCTTCACAAATGCCTGCTCCCTCTCTCTGCATAGTAACCTGTTCTCTCCTTTCCACTCCATGACTTTTGCCACTTCCTCTCCTCCCCTCACAAGTCCCTATTGCCTCATTCCATTTGACTTTTGTCTCCTGACCTGGTTTCCCTGGCAATCATTCTTCCTGGCCTGGGACCCTTTGTCTCTGCTTCCCTTCTTCTGAGCCTCTCCTCACCACTGTTGGCTTAAATTGCCCTCCCTCATCTCCCCTTCTTCCTCCCTCCAGTATTGGGCTAAACCCACCCCCAATCTGCCTTGCCTGTCTTAGTTCCTCCTGCAGACCCTCAATCTCCTTTCTAAGTTTTTCTATGTGGTTGCACACTAAACATCCTCCCACTCTCCAGGCAATGTTTAGAAAGATTGGTGCACCGCAGTTGTTGCAGCCTACCACCCTACCCATTGCTGTCGTTGCCCACCAGCGACCCCCCACCCTTCCAGATGCAGGATACCAAACACTCCCCCAAGTCCCCACTCTTCCCCCTCTATCAGTGCAAAACATTCTTTATGTCCCTTACCTCCTTTGTTGCACGTTTAGATATGCTGAGCAACTGTTTTTATATTCCTATCCACACTCAAAAAATACTTTAAGTAGCCATTGCACAACCTTCTTCAACTCCTACTCCTCCTTTACCCAATGCAATAACTATGTGAAGTAGTAATAATGAAAGCGCCTAGATTTGCATTTACCCTTCCACTGAGAGAGCAGTCACCTCTTCACTTGCTGCAGTTCCTTTTCTGGATGTCTGCTTCTGTTATGACAGGTGCAAATCCTTTGCCTGTTTGAGGAAGTGATGTCAGAACCCCTAGTACAAAGGGAATAATTGACCAGGGGTGGGTGGGGTGAGGGGTTTGGGTGGGTGGACCAGCCCAAGTCCACGGAAACAATCAGGTAGCTGAGGCCTCTAGTCAGACAATTAGCACCTTCCCCCACTCAAAACTTTGCAGCTAGTGAAGCCAGCAACAATGAATCAATTCTACTCAAAGCCCCAACATAGGTTATACCCAAAGAAACAGGACACCAATTCAAACAGCTTCACCAACATTACATCAAAATAGGTTTGGAATTATAAGATATAGGTCTCCAATTCAAAGAAACAGACCAGTTAAATTACACCAATTATGTTTAAAGAAGAAATAGGCCTCTACAAATGCAGCCTGCCCATCGTAAACCAAACAAATGAGCCCACTTTTAGCTACCAAAACAGGTTTCAAAATTCCAACAGCCCCAAACAATACCCTGCTAGCCCCTTAGTAGTAAGAAAGAAAATAAACATTCTACCAAGTAGAATCCATGAAAAACAATGTAAAACAAGAAGCTACTGTACTGTAGATCTGATCCTGTCCCCCTTCCAGTTCCTTCTCCTTGTCCACTATTTTTTAATGCAGTCAAAACACTCAAGCAGATTTGTCTGGCATGGCCTACCTGCTGTGAACTCATGCTGTTTAGGGTCTTGTTGCCCACTAGTTTTGAGGAATGCTATGATCCTCTGTTTGAGTAGCGTCTCCATTAGTTTCCCTACTATAGATGTGAGGCTCACCAGTCTGTAATTACTAGCCTGTTCTCAACTGCCTGAATTGTGAAGTGGAGCCACTATTACCTTTTTCTATTGTTTGGGTACCACTCAGCTCTTCAAGGATTTCATGAATAGAAGTGCCAGAGGGGCTACTAATTCTGCCCCCAGTTGCTTAAGGATTCTGGGGTGCATTTCATCTGGTCCCATGGCTTTGTCTGCTTTTAGTTTACTTAGTGCCTCCCATAATTCAGCTTCTGTAAAGGGACTCATATCTGCCCCTGGTCATGGGGTGTTTTGTTTTTTCAGGGCTGTGCTATCCTCTGCGTCCTCTTTAGCAAACACTGAGCAGAAGTATTTTTTGAGGAATTTGGCTTTCTCTGGGTCATGTTTGGTGCATTTCCCTTCTTCAGTAGCAATCTTTACTTTCCTCCCTTTTGCCTTCCTACGTTCCCTAATGTATATAAAAAATGATTTGTCTCCTCTCTTTGCCCCTTCTGCTATCTTTTCCTCTGTCTGGGCTTTTGTCTTTCTAATTTGTTTGTTAGATGTTCTCATTGTTTCCTTGTACGACTCCCAGTCTTTCTCAGATTTGGTTTCCTGGTATATGCTGTACACCTTCTTTTTTTCTTTGTCTGTAGTAGTCACTTCCTTGGAAAACTATAGAGGTTTTCTCTTTTTTTTTGCTTTGCTGACCCATCTGGCATATTGATCTGTTGCAGTCTTTGTTGCTTTCTTGAGTCTCCCCTACATGACCTCCACCTCCTCAGCCTCTAGTTCCATTAACTGGCTACTTATGTTGTTCCTCATTTTTTGGAAGTCAGCCTTTCTGAAATATAACCTTTCTGAAATCTAGCTGAAATGGTGGAGGGGTTCAAGAGGGCCTGGGATAGATTTAAGGGGTTGGGAAAAAGGTGGACACATAAGAGAAGGGGGGTAGGGTATTGGGCAGACTAGATGGGTCGTGGAGCCTTTTTCTGCCCTCATATTTCTGTGTAATCTGTGTAATAGCACCTTTATCTTTCAGTGGCTGGTGTCCTGCACTATGTTTACCTTAAAGCTTACAATGCAATCATCACTGTTGTTCATATGGCATCCCACTATGTAGACGTGAAGCACCATGATTGCGGCTCACTACGGCTCTCTGAATTAGAGTGAATGGCAAGAAGGATTTTGTAGTAAGTTTGATTCTATTTTATGCCTTGGAGTGCAGTTTTCTTAGTCCTAGCTGAGATAGTCTGGTGTTCTTTAGAGACAGGTGTGTTTCTGGACACCCTGAAGGAGGCAGTGGTAACACCTCTCCTCAAGAAATCCTCTCTTGACCCAGACTGCCTTGCCAACTATAGACCTGTCTCTAACCTTCCCTTTGTGGATAACGTTATTGAGAAGGTGGATGAGCGGCAGCTGGAGGCTCGCCTTACCATCCATGATATGTATGATCCTCTCCAGTCTAGATTTCGGAAGTGGCATAGTATGGAGATGGCCCTAGTTTGGGTACTCAATGATTTCCTGATAGGGAGAGATCAGAAGAATCATTCCATTCTAGTTCTCCTTGATCTCTCTGTGGCATTTGACACCTTGGACCATGGTGTTGTTATTAGAGCTTCTGCGGCTGATCTGTGGACTGTCTGGTACAGTCCTCAGGTGGTTCCACTCTTTCCACACTGGCAGGTCTCAGAAAGTGGTGGTGGGGATTTATTCCTCTGGCCCATTCTCCCTGCCTTGTGAGGTGCTGCAGGGTGGTTTTATCACCCATGTTGTTCACAGTGTATATGCTGCCATTGGGAGACATTGTATGGCAGCATAGGCTGAGATTTCACTGCTATGCAGATGATACTCAGCTATACATGTCCTTTGTGCCCACACAGGATGGAGCTGTCTCATCATTTAACAACTGCCTCACTGAGATTCAAGACTGGATGAGTGCCAAATGGTTAAGGTTAAACCCTGACAAGACTGAGGTGTTGATTGTGGACCCAGGTCATCAGGCAGAGGTTTTCTTGGCTGAGCAGCCTTCCAGGCTTTGGCTTGGAGGCAGCCAGCTGATGACCTCTGATTGGGTGTGAAATCTGGGCATTATTTTTGATAATGGATTGAAGCATAAATCTCAGATGTCGTCCGTCATCAAGACCTCATTTTACCACCTGAGGAATATCACCTGGATTAAGCACCTGGTCCCACCTGATGACCTTCCAGCATTGGTCCATGCTTTTGTAACATCCCGCCTTGACTACTGCAACTCCCTTTACCTAGGGCTACCAGGGGTTGAGATCTGCCGCTTGCAGCTGGTGCAGAATGTGGTGGCCAGGTTGTTGACTGGTTTATCTTGATCATGCCATGCCTGTGCTCTGTGGCCTACACTGGCTGCCTGTTTAGTGCTGGATCACTTTCAAAGTCAGTTTGCTGACCTATAAAGCCCTACTTGGACAGGGTCTGTGTTACCTGCAAGAGCTTCTCTGCCCCTACTGCCCCCATACCCACTGTGCTCCACCAATTAGGGATTGCTAAAGGTTCTCAAGGTTCATTTGAGGACCTCAGGTGAAAGGGCATTTATGTATGTGGCCCCTACCCTATGGAACTCTCTACCTCATTGGATAAGGGAGTACGTGACCATGGAGAGTTTTAAATCTACATTAAAGGCACATCTTTATAATTGTGCTTTCCTGGAATTTGAATGAATTGCTGAGATGGCTATATATTTTATTATTTATCGCTATTTTAACTGCTGAATTTTATAATTATTGTTCAAGTGCTTTGATACCTGTTAAATTGCACTTTTTTTATAAATAAAGTTGAGTTGAGTTGAGTTGTGTTTCATACATATCTAATGTGGACAGCAACCAGAGGGTGGGGGTGGCACCTAGCTCCAAACCCAAAAGTGAATGGGAAGTTAGAGCTGAGTAGGAAAATACTGCACCCAGCAGGGGGAGGACAGCATTGTAGTGAATGCAGAGGTCTGCATGTGCTTCAACTCCACTGTGGAAGGACACAGTCAAGATATCTGGTCATGTGCTTCCATAGTCCCCTCTCTCTGCTACCTAATAGCAATACAATGTACACCTCTGCTATGCAGCTGTAATGAGTTGTGGTGCTCTCTGTCTAGTTCCTAGTGGATAGGTGTCCACATTACAAATCCACCAACAAACTATTTGACACCCTTGTTGGCAGTCACTCTTCATACACCATGTATTGAATGGGCATGGAGTCTAAACTATCCTCTCACCTACAAGGTGGTCCTTTCATGACAGGGAAGCTTGCACTGTGATCACCCATACTGTACCTACCATGTACATTAAGAGTGCGCTACTGTTTCCAGTGCTGTGGGTCCAGCAACTTTCACAAGCACAAAGAATTCACAATCAGAAAAAAAAGAAAAGTAACAGTTTGTGTTGGTAAACTGGGCCAGAACTATAGTTAAACAGTTAAAATAACGTTTGTAATTGTGTTTTGCAGTGCTGGACCAGGATTAACATAACTTTGTCCAGGCAAAAACCCAGGTTTGTGCTAGCAAACTGGATTTTATGCCAAGTTCCCATTCACAGAAGCCCAGTTTGTGCAGTCAAACCAGGTTTGTGCTCCAGCAAAGTCTAGAGGGGGCAGCAATGCAAATCGGGGGAGGAGATCTGAATACAGCACTGTACAATTCACCAAGCATTTGCTCCATGCAGGGGCCTCTTGTGCAGTCCCATTGTAATGAGCAACTTCTGCTGACCGAGGCCTTGCCTTAATCTCGTGCAACCCTAGTAGTTGGTGGAGGTACTGTGGTGCCCCCCCCAAGAGTAAAGAATGATGTTTCTCTGGTGTGCTAGTCATCCACTATGCTGATCACTGGCTCGAGAATAAAGAAATATGCTTCACTGGTGCTAGTGGGCCCCCCCACAATTGCTTGTCTGAGAATAAAGAATGATGTTTCCCTGGTGCTAGTGCACCCCCCATGATCCCAGGCCCAAGAAGAAAGAAAGAAGTTTCCCTGGTGTTAGTGTTCCCCCCCCTGTGAATCACTGGACCAATGTTAACACATATCTTTCCCTGGTCTCCAGTGGTCCCATTGCCCACTAAATCCCTCTCCCAGTATCTTGACACATATTCTCTAGTGTCTGGTGGTCCCTTGTCCCACCCAATCCTATGCCTGATATCGTCAAACATTTTCCCACATGTCCAATGGTCCCTTCCCCCCAACCAATGCCATGCCCAATATCATTAAACATGTTCCCTGGTGTCCAGTGTTCCTTCCCCCCACCTGATCCCATGCCCAATATCATTAAACATTTCCCCTGATGCTCAGTGGTTCCTCCCCCAACCTGATCCCCTATATATAAAATGACAACATTCCCTGGTGTCCACTGTTTCCAGTGATGATTTTTTTTTTGTTCATCTGCTACAGATGCACTTTCTCTGTCCCATGTGCTGCCTGACCCATTGGGAGCAATAGCAGAAAACAGCAGAAAAATTAAAAATCATAAACTTTTATGTGCTTTTTCATGGTGTCCTGTCATAGCTGTTCTGATCAGCTATCCCTCTATATTTTGTGTAGTTTAAGTCACACTCAACAGGTCAGGCAGCAAGTCACTGTACATCAGGCTGGATCAGGGAGCAGGAACACCATTATCACAAAATCTGCATAATTCATATATTTATTCCAGCTTAGTTGTTATTTTAATACTATATCATACTATTAATGTGATATCACAGAAGGGGATTGTTACTGTGAAGTCACCATTGTAGTTAAGTTTGGTCAACTTCCTATGGTACATTTTTTAACTTACTTAATCTTTCTTCCACTGAGCCAAGCAAAGACCCTTCTGTAGGTTGGGTCTTACATGCTCATCACCAGTCTCCACCCTTAAAAGTTTAGCCCTTTGGGTGACCTCGGATCAGACTACTAAGTCATGGGAAGTAGTGTTTCACTTTCTTTCTAAATGTTTATATGTGTACATTATTTGGTTTGGCATTCAAAATTCAGTAATTGAATTGTAAGCCCCCCATTTCTGTGGGCCTACTTGTGTTTTTCTCATCTGGCTCTCACCTTCTGTCTTCACCCTCCTGTCACCCAGGACTGCCAAACTGGGGACTTGTGGGCCAGTAGAGGCTTCAACTGGAGGTCTCTACAGCTGGAGCCACTCATCAGCACCCATGCTCTCTGACCCTAGACTGCCAGTGGGGCCAAGACCAGGCAGAAATGGTACCATCATGTGCAGGCTGATGATTTCCTGGCCTAGGGAGGCAGTGGATCAATGAATAGAAATAACTATGGTGGCCAGCAAAAGAACTGCCATGCATGCAGGGCAGCACAGTAATGGAACTGGCATTCCAATTCACAAACCAGGCCATGCACCTGCTCATAAATCGGGTCCCAACTCCAGAAAAGTCAGCAGAGCCGGACAAAGGCAAAGCAATGCCTTTGAGTGCACAGAAATTGTCTCCTGGCCTCAGGGCAGATAGAAAGGCTGAGAAAAAGAAAAGGATAAATGCTCATGTACGCTAGCAGCTGGGAGAGTGGCTAGAAAGCTGCTTCCTGCATTGCAGCACATGACTTCTAAATGGGCTAAGTGCCCTAAGTAATAAGCACCTCCCCAACCCCAGTACAGACAGTGGAGCCAGGCTGACATAACATCAGCCCAGGAGGGCTTAAGTTGCAGCAGCAGCTAGCTGCTAAAGGCTGCAGACACTATGTAAACAAAAATAATGTGCCTCTGTCTCTTGTCAGCCCTTTGACTCCTGCAAATACTTCTGAGAAGGTGCCAGATGTTGACACAAGATTTGCTTGAGAATTTCAGCCAATCAGTAACCTGCATTGCTTCTCAGCCTGCATGATGGCACAAAGATCTGCAACAGGGTTGATAAATAAGGTGGGGTGGAAAGGATGAGAAGGGACTTGGCAAGGTTGGAGGAATGGTCAAAAATATAGCGGCTTAGATTCAATGCAAAGAAGTGCAAAGTAATGCACCTGGGAAACAAAAACCCAGGGGAAGAGTGCACAATATGGGGGAAGGTACTAACAACAATAAAAATGGAAAAGGACCTGGAGGTAGTCATATCAGATGACCTAAAGGTGGGCAAGCAATATGAGAAGGCTATAAAGAGGGCTGGGGGGATACTGGGATCCATAGGAAGAGGCATCACCAGTAGAAAACAAGAACGTGTTATCCCTCTTTATTGACAGTTGGTGAGCCCCATCTGGAATATTGTGTGCAGTTCTGAAGACCCCATCTCTGAAAGGATATAGACAGGATAGAGGCAGCCCAGAGGAGGGCAGCTAAAATGGTGTAGGTCTGCACCAGAAGTCATACAAAAAGAGACTAAAGGAGCTTAATATGGATACCCTTGAGGAAAGGAGGGAGAGGGAGAACATGATAGAAACATTTAAGTACCTCAAGGGAATCAACAAAGTCCAAGAGGGCAGCATCTTTCAAAAAAAGAGATGTGTAAGAACATGGGGGCACAATTTGAAGATAGAATGGAGATGGCTCAGGGGCAATGTATGGCAGTATTTTTTTCAAAGAGAGGGTGGAGGATGCATGGAACAGCCTTTCTGAGGAAGTCGTGGGATCAAAAACAGTGGGGGAATTCAAAAATGCATGGGACAGACATAATACAATTCTTTTGGGGATAGGAGGAAGTAGGCTGTTGGTTAAGTAGGATCTGCAGCTTATCTAATAGTTAGGGAAATGGGCAGATTGGGTGGACCAAGCAGTCCTTCTCTCCCATCAAAGTCTATGTTTCTATGTTTCCATGACATCCCAGTGCAGCTGGGCTAACATTTCAAAGACTGCTTGGCTGGGCAACTAACTGACCTATAGGGCATTCAGTTTCTATCCCCTATAAAAAGGTTTGTTTCATCTGGGCCAGTTCTACCAGTTTGATACAGAGATAGGAGCTGAGACAGTGAGGAGCCACTGTCTACCAGGCATTGCAGGCCTGGCAGGTAAAAGAAGTTTAGGATCCCAGCAACCAACTTTTGTGTGACAGAAACAAGTTTTTAACAGAACTAACAGTTTGATGGTGAGGACTGGCGCTGGGGAGTTTCCTGTCCCACCAGGGACTTTCCCCTCTGGGGGATGAGCTTCTTTGAAAATCAGCTGACCAACCAAGAAGGCCACTTCCTGCTTCATAGTCCCTGGACCCACTGCACCTGCAGCACTGGACCAAATATGAGAGAACTGAGATGAGTGAGTGAACACCAAACAACCCCAGGGAAGCTGGCTCTTCAGCCGTCTCATCTGTTCTGTCACCAGATACCAGACGTATCTATGAAGTTACAAAATCATGAGTAACCACCAGGGTTTTGGCCTCACAGCAGGGGAAAATTATTAATTTTGCTAGGACTGAAGGATAAGCCCTGTGTGGAACTTTGCCATTTGATAGACTCAGGCAGAAGACCTGTGGAGGCCTTCCAACCACCCATTTGTCAACTACCTAATTTTTTCTTGATTAAGATGTTGGCATGGCACTCTTTCCTTTGGCTTGGACTACAGCTGCTGTGCTACAGTTTATCATGAAATACAACTCAGATGCCTGAACAGCTAAGTGCGATCTCAGACCCATACAATTATGCTTGACTGCTTTCCAATATTGCAGCTTGAGGAGGTGTTAACCTGTGAACTTCATTCAGCAGCATTTAAACCTGGCCAGAGTTTAACAAGCTCTCACACAAAAACTATTCCATGATAGATAAATTATACAATTAAGTTTATAGTTTTTCAAGGCAGAACCATGAAGCTGCATTGTGTGGGTGTCTAGGATCATACTCAGCTGTTCAGCTAGTGTGTCACTTCATAATGATATGATAGTATATGGTTAGGGTTTATTGTGGATGGAAAATGATGGTTTTCCAAATCCTGCTGTAAGACAGTTCAAAGGTCAAAAAAGTTGTTGTACTATCGTTCTGACATCACAATGATAGTACAACAACTTCTTAACCTTCAACTGTTTCCCGATTGGCTGAAACATTGGCTTTTCAAAAAATACTGTACAGCATGGCAGTGCTGGTAAGCGAGCGGATGAGCATGAGCTTTTCAGATAGGTTGGACATGGACTGCCATAGTCGGCACCTTGTTTCCAAACTATCAGTTGGTCAGCAGTTTTTTTTTTTTAAATAAATCAGTGGTCCCTCAGTACAAAGCTAAGCCAGACGACAGTGAGCAATGGTACCTTCGGGGTCGGCAGCGGAGCAGCACTGCAGCGAGGACCGGGAGAAAATGGCAGTGTCTGGGCAAGGTACAGAAACTAACAAATCCTTGTGAAGTTAATGTGGCACAGTTTGTGGGGAACCATATACTATACCAAATAGCAGTTAGGGAACTGTGCATGTCAAGGCCATGTTTCCATCTCGGGTGTTTGATGACATCATAGGGACCTCTCGAGCTTCACTCTCGAGGTCTTTGATGTCATCAAAACCCTTGATAGGAACACAGCCTTGTTGTGTACAGTTCCCTATCCATTATTCTATATATTGTGGATTGAGGATCATAAGATCAATTTAAACAAAATACGGGAAAAGGCAGTTTTACTGATGAATGGGCTATAGATGACTGTGTAACAGAGTTAATTTAATCCTGATAGAACACTGTTAGCCAATCAGACACTTGCACTAAAATAACCCTTATAATGATAAATATTAGTTTAATATCATGAATGGAAATAGGTTTATTCCATTGGCAAAGATGATGTAAAGGAACTAACAAGCATTTGTCAATGCCGAATGTTTGCTTGCTGGCATTGGCACTGGTAGTGTAGGAGTTAGAGAGCTGCATAATAGGAATAGGCAGTGAAGTATTGAACTGAAGCCAACCCCACCACCACCCTGCAGAGACTGACAGACATTAGGTTGTGCCTTTGGGTCATCAGGCATAACGGCCAAGCCATTTCACCACACCCTACCCTGTAGACACTGACAAGTGTCACGGTGTGCCTTGGGGTCTTTGGCCCTGATGCTCACCCCATTCCATCAGGAAATATGGTGAGATGGGTCCTGTATAGGAGAATGGGGTGAACTTTGGGGCTGAAGAATCCAAGACACACCTCGATGCCTCGCACTGGCTGTAGGGTGAGGAATGGTATGAGCATTACAGGCGAGAATCCCAAGTCACACCCGTGATGCCTGTCAATCTCTACAGGCTGGGGCGTTATGGTCAGAAACCCTAATGCCTCAGGCATTCATTGGCATTTTCACTCCAAATTTTCAACATGGATTTTTAGTGAGCTCCACCTTATGAACAGTGGCAATATCAGTTTGTTAGCCGAAAGCTGATTTCTCACAGCAACTATGTTATTTGGCACCACAGGTGCAAAAACACATTTCGAACAGGATGTGCAAAATTACAGCTGTACTGTTCATGGGGAGGTGCAAAAAATGGCAATGTTGAAATTCTGCAGTGAAAATATTAAAAAAACTGGTGAAGTCACGAGCGTGCGTAGAAAATGCGCAATGCACACCCATAATGCAATTAGTTTGGGAATTTTTTACAGCAGATTGTCAACACAGGGATTTTGGAACCTCCACTCATGAACAGTGTCACTGTGATTTTCTTAATCTGTCCCGAACAGTGATTTCCCACAGTGACCACGCATTTCAGCTCTGGATGTGTGAAAACACATTTCGGCCATGGTGTGAAAAATGACAGCTGTACTGTTCATAAAGAAGTCTTGAAAAATGCTGTACTGTTCATAAGGAAGTCTTAAAAAATGCCAGTGGTGAAAATCTGGACTGAAAATATTAGAAATAAATGAAGTTACGAGGGTGCGTGGAAACTGCTCAATGGTCACTCATAACACAGTCATTTTATGGACTTTTTTCACCAAATTTTCAAGATAGTCATTTTAACACCTCTGCTCACTGTGATTTTCTTAATCTGTCCCAAACATTGATTTCACACAAGGCCATTGTACGCTACATGGGCAGAAACACGTTTTGGGCAAGATGTGAAAAATGACAGCTGTACTGCTCATAAGGAGGTGTAGTAAAATGGAAATGTTGAAAATCTGGAGTGGAAATATTGAAAATTCACAAACTTATGAGTGTGCATAGGAACAGCGCAATGCATGCTCGTAAAACAGTCATTTTTGGGAAGTTTTTCACCCAATTTTTAACATAGCCATTTTAACACCTCTGCTCATGAACAGTGTCACTGTGATTTTCTTAATCTGTCCTGAACATTGATTTTACACACCAACTGCGCCATTGTACTCTACACGCGCGGAAACACATTTTGGGCGAGATGTGAGAAATGACAGCTGTGCTGCTCATAAGGAAGTGTGGTAAAATGGTAATGTTGAAAATCTGGAGTGAACATATTGAAAGTTTGTGAACTTACAAGCATGCATAGGAACAGCACAATGCGTGCTCGTACAACAGTCACTTTGGGGAAATTTTTTCACCAAATTTTCAACATAGGGTTTTTGGGGGCCTACCTCATGAACTGTGACATTGTAGTTTCATAAATTGGTCCTGAAAGGTGGTTCTGCAGTGACCGGGAAATCACCTTTCAGGGCCGGTCTGCTCATGACAGTGAAAGAATTCATGAGGGTGGGGTCCCAAAGAATCCATGTTGAGTGTGGCATCCCAAAATACCGAGATATGCACTAAAGTTGAAAAAACCCTATTTATTCCATTATACAGCTTACCGGCATTTTCTCAGTTCGCGGTCGGCTTTGAAAAGTGCAGATGTGTTCCCGGTCCACTGAAGACCGCAGCGCCAGACTCCAGAGGTAAGTATGGGGTGATGTGAGGGTGTGGGGACGTGGATGCACAGAGGGTGGGTGCAGATGGGGAAGGGGGTCAGGACAGTCGGTGAGGGAAGGTTTTTTCTTTCAGTATTTTTTTTTTACCTACATGACGCGGGACTTGTGCCACGCTGGGGTGGGCTCCAAGCATGACAGCTGGAAGGCTGCTGGGGGGGGCTGTGGAGCCGACGGAGGACTGGGCACCCCCTCGGCCATACAGACTTCTGCCATGCTGGGGTGGGCTCCCAGTGTGGCACCCGGTAGTCTCTTGAGGGGGGAACAGTGGAGACGATGGGGGATTGGGCACCCCCGTCGACCATACAGACTGCTGCCATGCTGGGGTGGGCTCCAAGCGTGGCACCTGGAACTCTGTTGGGGGGAGCGCAGCACAGCCGACGGGGGATTGGGCACCCCCATTGGCTATACAGTGTGTGCATGGGGGGGGAGCATGAGTACACAATATGCATGCTTGTGCCATCAGCTTCACAGTGTGTGCATGGTTGGAGTATGGGGAAAATGACCATGCAATATGCGTGTGTGTGCCATTGGCGACACAGTGTGTGCAAGGGGGGGGACATGACCATGCAATATGCATGTGTGTTTTTGGAGGGGCGCGCGCATGAGCACGCGATAGCTTATCACTGCTCACTGAAGCATAGCTCTCCCATTCAACTGTATGGCACTGCATTTTCAACTGCTGTCATAGACAGCTGCAGCATTCATTGGTGAACTATGGCTGCGCCTGCAAATACACTGAATTGGAAGACAGGGTGCCACACCTACAAAAACTCGGACGATGGCACTATGTTTCTTGCACATGCGTGCAAGCAAACATAAAAATGATTTCTATAACCAGGGCATCTAGCTGTTGTACCCTTCCTGTAGCCCAGATATATTCTAAATCCAGCATTAATGTTACATACAAGGATTTAAGGGGGACAGACAATGTTTTTGGATAACTTGCAAAAGTAGGGCAATGGTGCCTGAATGATACACCAATAGGTTTTGTCTTTTAGAAATCTGTGCTCCACTGTATTGTAAGAACTCCTTGTCTGTAACACTAATGTTGTATTTATCTATCAACCACAGAGTACAGCAGATAGATGCTGTGTTTTAAAAATTCACTTTTATTCCTTTCCATCATAATTGCCCATGTAACAAACCCATTTCCATTTGTGATATTAAATTAATATTTAGTAACAAAGACTAAGGGTAAAAACACATCTTTAATTAGCTATGCAGTCATTTTGGGAAGTGAATAGCTGGAGTCAGTGAATACAGTCAAAATAAAGCAAGACAGCCTTGTACCAACAGAAGAAAACTCCCTTGCATCAAAACCAGCTTGTTTTACATAAGTAAACAAAAAATGATCACCCTTTCAATTTCTTTTTAAATTTTATGTTTATTGAATTTATATTGGAACAATTCCATAATAATATCCAGGTATAGTGTCATCACAATATAAGTTACATACAATTGCAACATTGATTAAAGCAAGAATCAAAAGGACCTTTGCACATTAGTAACCACACTGGGTGGATTAATCAAAGTAGTAAGCAGTAAGTGTCCCAAAACAGCCATTGTCATCAAGAAAACAGACCATTAATATCCAAATGAAATATGTCCCTTAAAGCAGAAGTCCTGTACCTTAGTACCATGGCATATCAATCATGAGGTCTGCATATTGTGCCAAATCAGTCCAGGAAAATATTGAACGTCGGGCCCCCACTGCAGAGTGAAACCCTTTCAATTGTTGTGCATCTTGCACCAAGATAGTAGCACTTTTAAAACAAACACACCAGTTCCTGACAGATCACACTCCTCACATAGTTGTCCACCTCCAGTTCACAGCTGAGGTAACGCGTTCACTCATGTGCAACTACTGAGCCTGAAAACATGCACATACTTTTTAAACAGTATTGATCTATTCATTTTCATCCTAAAAATGCTTTAAAGAAATGAGCTGCTCTTATATTAACCAGTATGAAATACGCTAGATTTAATTGTAGATTGACTGATCATATGAGTAGTAGACTAGATGCAGCACTGGGACACATCTGTAATGTGAGAGCATGTTGCAAAACAGGTGTAACCTACCTTGCATGATTTTAAGTAGGTCAAAGGGCAGAGTTATAGTGGCAGGTGTTTGGATTTACCTAGAAACATGTTTCTTTGATCTTGTTTTTCTTCTGTTCAGTCACTTGGATAATAAATATATGTGCAACTCTTTCCTGGTGGATAGATGATGGAGGTCATATATATTCCTGTGATAGGACTGGCTGTTCTTGGTGAAGTACCAGGTTTGTAGTTGCTACAAGGACTACAATAAATCTGACCAAAAACAATGTTTTTAAAACACTGAAGCACATTTTTGGTGGATGATTGGTGACTTGAAACTGAGAATTTGCATCAACTTCAATCATTTGGATGAAGATGGATAGAAGTAGTTCTCTCAGCTTCTAATGTGAATTTCTGCAAATGTGCTGATGCAAACTAAACAGGTGGTACGATGTCAGTGAAACATCTTTAGTTCCTTGTTATGCTGCTGTAAAGGAGAGAGCTCTGAAAGTGAGCTCTTGTCAAGTGTACTATAAGTAGAACTTGCAGGACATATGTTTCCATCAGTAACTAACCCCATTGTTGGAGTCTAATCATTTATCTGTCACATTGTGTAGCTGTTAGGGTCTGACACTTCCCAGATTACAATACTCCACTGGGTACTACTAATGCTGCATGTACTGAAATATTTTATTTTTAAATTTCATATTCACTGATTAATTCTTATTGTGACCCTAACCCCATGTGATAACTGCACATGCTTGTCAATTTTCATTACTGACCATTTCATAATGCTTTGTTCAATGTTTCACCTTCAGACTTTTTTTTTTATAAAAAAAGACCCAGCTGAGTCCAGGTAGGTACAGTAGGAGAAAAAATAATCAGAATAAAAAACACAAGTGTGCCCTCTTCAGGGGTTTCATTGGAAATGCTTTTTAGTGGGGGGGGGGAGTACTCATATCTGGATTTGTAGAAATGAGAGCTGTGATCTCTGGGGAGGTACATAGATTCATAGATGCCATTGGCAGATAAGGACCACTAGGCCCATCCAGCCTGCCCATTTAAGTTGCCTAACAAAGTGTCCAGTGAACCTATCTGGTCATTGACTTTAGCTTTTCTTCCTATCACTATTATTACTTTGTTTCTGTCCCATGCATGTTTGAAGCCTGCCACTGTATGGGCTGCCACCACCTCCTGGAGCAGGCTATTCCATGCATCCACCACCCTTTCTGTAAAAAAGAACTTCCTGACATTCCCCCTTGTGCAGCCACCCCTCAGTCTCATGTCATGTCCTCATGTCCTGACACTACTATTAATCTGGAATATGTTGTCCCTATCACCCTGTTAATGCTCTTTAGGTACTTGAATGTTTCTATCATGCCACCTCTCTCCCTCCTTTGTTCCAATATGTACAAATTGAGGTCCCTCACTTTCTCCTAATAAGGCTTGTGATGTAATCCCTTCACCATTTTGGTTGCCCTCCTCTGTACCATCTTTAATTTGTCAATGTCCTTTTGAAAGAGTGGTCTCCAGAACTGTACAAAGTATTCAAGGTGAGGTCTCACCAGGATCCTGTACAGTGTGAAACTACATGTGTCAGGAGACCAGGAAACCAACCCTTGTCTCCTGTTCTGTGCTGCCCGAGCTGCTGCTGCCCTAACCCTCTTCACCTCGGGAGATGGAAGAAACCCACCCATAGTAATATATTTTAATGGATATAGATGTCAGAGAAGCAGGAACTTCCCATGGAATTTTGTAATGGGAGACTGAATTCTTGTGTGTTCCTTTCCAATGTAACCCCTGGCACTGCTTGATGTTCAGAACTTGCAGCATCAGTAACTTGCACTACAGCACTAGTTGAAGCTTACAGGACAAAATGTAGTAAATATCAATTCTAAAGAAACTTGAATTAGTGTTCTCCAACCATATACAGTGCTTTTTTGATTATTCGCTACCTGAATATCCACCTCCCTTATATACAGCCAGATGATTGATTTATTTAGTTAAGTTGTTGATAACCTGGTAAGCACACAAGGCTGAGGGCCTATATTCAGGTGCAACATGGATTTAACAATACAAAAAACTCAAAACAGAACAACAAACCATAAGTTCATAAAAATAAGAACTATAATACAGAAAATATCCAAAATTTTAAATATAAAAACAAAATAATCTTAAATAACATACATATATGCAAAAATGAAATAAATGACATGTTCATATATATAATCAAAATATCTACATTGTGTTTGAGTAAATAGATATTCTTTCAACCTTTTGTTAAACTGGTGTTTTGTCTTAGAACTTCTCACTTTTAGAGGAAAAGAGTTCCAAGTGGTAAGACCTAGATATAAAAAAGCCTTTTCATCTAAGTTTGTTTTAATAAAAGGTACTGCAATAAGTTCAAAGTCAGTTGATCTAAGAGACATGGGGCCAGATTTTCAAACATTGCCAAATACCGTAACATATGGCACCAAACATATGGCCCACAGAGCTTATGGCATTCTCCCGGCCGGTGATCAGGAGTTTCCATCCCATGCACTGATTGCTGCAAGCTAGACCAGTTTTTTGGAGGTTGGCTTGCAGCAGTCTTGGGTACCCTTTTTATGGGGCTTGTGCCAAACAGTTGGTGCAAGTTGTTGTAGGTCGGGTAAACTGTTATAACTGCTCCAGAAAAAAAGTGTTGGACACAGAGCTTGATGCAAGACCTTCATCTTTCTTTGAAAACCTGACACATGGATCTTTTGGAAACTGATTATGAGAGAAATTGCTTAAGAAACTGTGGTTAAAAAAAACTGTGCATTACATTAAAGGTGACTAGACCAAGATAATCTTCTATTTCTATGAGATGACCATTTAAGATCACCATATGAATCACGCCATGTATCCTTCAATTTGCCTGAGAGGCAGACTTGCAGGTGTCATTGTAAGCTGTATTACACTTCTGCAGGTCTGCCTCACAGGCATTTTAACAGACAGCAGAGCAATATGTTAACCTAGATAACAGAAGACTCATTGCAATAGCTAACCTAGCTTCTGAAGTTAGCTGCTGCCATGCTCTAAAAACAGCAGAAAGCATACAGTTAACAGCTTTGTAAATACCATCTATATGAGCAGTAAATCAAAATAAAGGCTCTGAAAGAATTCCAAGGTACTTGAAAGCTGTAACATTTTTCAATGTCATACCACCATGACTACAAACACATAGTTGTTCCTGTACATGTACAAGTTTAGATTTTGAGCCAAGCAGAATTTTTTTTGTATGTAAATAATTAACTTTATTTTACTCAATTTACATAATGTCAAAATCTGCTTTTAAATCTTAAGTACAATTATTAGTGTGTTTATAAATTACAATATCACCAATGTAAAGCAACATTTTACTTTTAAATTTTAATGAAGATAATGCATGGACAAAAACAGAAAATAGATCAGGGTCCAAGATAGAGTACTGTGGTACAGTGGTTTGCAAAGAAAGTAAGCCAAAAGTAGTATTAGATGTCTTAACCACTGGTGTTGTATCACACAAGTAGCTAGTTATGCAACCACATCAAGATATTCTCAGAAATTACCAAATCTGATAGTCTCTCTAGCAATAGGTCATGACTGACCATATCGAAGGCCCTGGTCAGGTCCACAAAGATGGCACTGGTACATTCACGATTATTCATGGCCATGTATATATAATTCGTGAATCTGTCCAAGGCCATTGCAGTGCCATGATGAGGTCTGCTGCTCAGCACAAATCAAACTGTTATCTCCAAGATAACCATTAGGTTCATCATAATCCCCATTTCATATATTTTTGGAAAGGGTGCAAAACAGAAGTAATCTGATAATTGCCCATACTACATGCATCCCCATTTTTATATACAGGTGTCACTCTTGCCACCTCCCATTTCATGGGTACAATGCCAGTCATAAGTGACCTATTATACAAATTGCTCATGGGGGCAGAATTAAATACTGCTGTCAACTTTAACAGATTAGGCTCCAGTTAATGAAAACAACTACTTTTGCCAGGATCTAACCCCTTCAGATGTTTAAGCACCTGAGAAACTCTTAAACAATGAAAATAAGAAAAAATGGCCTGGCATTGTCACCATGAAAAGGAGGGGCATCAAAATTATTTGAATTAAGAGATACAACTATTCCAGGCTAAGATAAATTCCAATATTCAGACAAATCTAATTTTTTATTGAAGACATTAACTTTAATGTTAATGTATGAATCCAGTTTATCATTGATTTCCCCGATTTTTATCCTGCCTTCAAACCTAATATGTTTTTCAGCAAGCTTCAGAATATTTTGGGTTGATCAGACTCATTGCCAATTTCTGTTTACAATATTCACTTTTATTTTTCCTAACACCCTCTTTAAAGGCATTCTATAGTTCATTATATTATTCAAATGAGCAATTTTAATGGTCTCTTTTAACATATTCTACTGTTTATCTTAAATGTTTATCAGTTTTAATAAATCCCCTGTTAACCAATCAGTGCAAGTGACCCTTATTCTGTCTACTTACTGGTATGTGTTTATCTTGTAGATAAATAAATTTAGCTACACAGTAATCAATAATTTGCTCAACACACACAGTCTTATATATTGGTGTACAATCAATTTCCATCAAATCATTTAATAATTTAAAAAAATGTCATTACATTTTCCATAATTGCGGAAAGTTACTATCCCCAGAACAGACTTGGGTGGCTTAGTACACAAATAGCATAAATGGGGCAATGGTCACTAATACTATCTGCTAAGGTCATTGCATCAATAACACAATTTACTTGGACTTCAGCAAGGCTTTTGACTCTGTGCCTCACTGATAATTGCTGAAGAAGAAGGATGATCAGAGTGTAGCTAGTGATATACTAAGGTAGGCAATGTATCAATTGGGGGGACGTGTTAACAGCAACAAAACAGGAAAGGGATCTGGGGTCATCATATCTGATGATCTGAATGTAGCAAAGCAGTGTGATAAGGCAGTAGGAAAGGCTAGTAGGATGCATAGGGAGGGGTATCACCAGCAGGAAAAGCAAGGTATTGTTACTCCTGTATAGATTAGCAGTGTGGCCACATCTGAAGTACTGTATCCAATTCTGGAGGTCCCATGTCAGGAAGGATGTAGACTGGGTGGAGGCAGTACAGAGAAGGGCAACCAAAATAGTGCATTTCCTGCATCAGAAGCCCTTTGAAAAAAGAAACATTCAAATACCTCAAGAGTATCAGTTAGGTACAGGAGTGTCGCATATTGCACAGAAGGAGATGTTCAAGGATGAGGGGGCATGATATGAGATTGTACGGGAGGAGACTTAGAGGGGTAGTGAGGAAATATTTCTTCACAGAAAGGTTGGCGACACCTGGAACAGCCTCCCAGCAGAGGTGGTGGGCACCAAAATGATAGCAGGTTTCAAACATGCATGGGATAGACAAAGGGGGACCTTAGTAACAGGGCTGGGGGCAAGGCCAGAGATCAAGCAGTGTCTACAGTAGGACAGTAGGTAAGAATTTTAGGGCAGACTGGGTGGGCCAGGAGGTCCTTTTCTACTGACAGCTTCTATGTTTCTATGAGTAGGTATCTGGCTAAAGGGGATGCATCAGAGGGTTGTGGTTAACAGGATCAAAAAAGAAGAATGGGAGGTCATGAGTGGAGTACCAAAAGGATCTGTCCTGGGCCTAGCCCTCTTCAATATGTTTATTAGTGACATGGAGAAGGAATCTGGGGTAGGGTGTATTTCTTTGCAGATGACACTAAGGCTTGTGGGAGGGTGGCTAGTGAAAAGGAAATCAGGGAAATGCGAGTGACCTGCAAAGGTTAGAGAGATGGTCTAAGATTTGGCAGTTGAAATTTAATGCCAAAAAGTGAAAGGTAATGAACCTAGGCAGAAAGAATCCAAGGACAGGGTACTAGATGGGTGAGTTAAGACATAGCACTATGACTGAGGTGGGATCTAGCAGTTATCTTTAGTGACATTCTCAAGCAATCAAGCCAGTCCAACAAGGCCTATAGCAAGGCAAACAGGATGCTGGGATATATTGGGAGGGGTGATGACAGCAGAAAACAAACTCTGGTCAGAGCTGAAATGGCTGTGGAGAGTATTTGTGGTTCTTTTACCCATTATTTCTAATGAATTTGCACAATGCAGATCTGCTGAGAGGCAGTTTCAATATGGTCTTCCTTTTACACCTTTTTACAATGTGTTTTCCTAGAATATGCCTGTTGATTACTATATATTTAACCCGGATAGTTCAGAGAAGACATGGCATCTCATCTTCAGTGGGGCTCTGCATCTACACAATATTATGCTGCATTGCGTAAAATCAGAACACATTGAAAACAATATTTTACATCTGGACTAGGCTACCCTGAATAAATACTGTACATTATAAAACTGATAAAATTATGACCCAACTGAAAACAAGATATTGCATCCAATCTGGGACATCCCGAGTAAATATAGTGCAAAAATGTGTAAATAAAGATCCCTATGACAATGAGATGTAGCATCTCCCCTGCACTATCCAGGATACAAAATTTAGGATAAGAAATATTTAAAGGAAATCTACTGTAAACTGAATTCCACTGTGTTCACTGGCATAAACAGTTGCTTTATTGTTTTATAATTTATTGGATTGCAGTATTTATTTTGAATGTTGTGGCTATGAGGATGGTGTGTGTGTGTGTGTGTGTGTGTGTGTGTGTGTGTGTGTGTGTGTGTGTTTGCTGTAGCTCAATATATTTTTTCACAAAAAGCACAGTAAAAAATGTTTGCTGATTGCTATACATTTCACCCGAATAGTTCACAGAAGACCTGGCATATGTCTGAGACAGTGCTTATCAAATAGTGTCTTAAGATGTTAAAACAACTGTAAATCTTTTTAGATTTGCTGGGAAAGGATGACATTTATGAGGTAAGAATGTTTCTTGAAAGGCAATACCTGCCCAACTGAAGTGTGTAGCAAGAATATGTTTAAATGTTAAGTATTTAAATGTGCAAGTTGCTGCATTTTGAAGGGGGTAAACAAATCTCCAGTTTAACAGGCAACCAATATTTAACAAGCTGTTTCAGTTTCCTAATGGCCATCTGATAAGCAGCTTAAAGTTATGTCTATAACATTCTAAACAGAAAGAAGGGAGTATTTTATTTCAGTTGGCATAGTGATTTGTAGATGTGGAAGGATACATTGAAAACTCCAAAATATGTGTTTCACAAATACTCCATTTTTCCAGCAGTAGATAGCAAGATGGCTGTAGGCTCTGCCCACAGCCATAAAAAGAGGTAAACCTACCTCTTTATAGATCTTTGGTGTGGCCACACCTGGAGTAATGTGCCCAGTTCTGGAGTTCTCACCTCAGGAAAAATAAGGACAGGCTGGAGGCAGTGCAGTGAGGGGTGACAAAGATGATTCAGGGTCAACAAGGCAGGTCTTATAAAGAATGCCTTAAGGCACTGAACACATAACTTGCTGGAGACCAGATGAGAGAGGGGGGATATGATAGAGACCTTTAAGTTCCTGAAAGGAATAAACAAGGTGAACTGTAAGGATTTTTCTAGCATGAATAACTGTTCAAAGTCATGAGGGTATGAATGGAAACTGACAGGTCAGAGGTTCAAGATGGATATGAGAAAGTATTATTTTATAGAAGGGGGGGTTGAACTGTGGAACAGTACTGTATACCAGTAGAGGTGATGGGCACCAAAACCATTGATGGTTTCAAGCATGGTTGGGATGAAGTGAAGGCTATTGTAGTAACTCATGGCAACAGTGACAGGGAGAGGAAGAGAGGGTGCATAGGGAGGGCTAAAATCCTGTATGGATATTAGGTCCTGGATTTACATCGGGAACCATGGGCAGAATGGATAGACCATTAGCCTTTTTCTGCCATTGTTGTCTGTGTTTCTATGTTTCTATGATCTGGCCCATTTGTTAGGTCTCAGTCCAGGGCAGTGTGGCTTTTACTTTTTAAATTATACCTTGTGGGGTCAACAGTATATCTGAGTAAAATTAATTTTGCTAATTATGGTTTATAACCTACTTTTATTAACAGTTAATCAGTTTAATTTAGTATCACCCATTTTAACAGTCTCAGTATGAGAAGAGGACTTTGGAACTCTCACAACACATATTGCGGGAGGATATATATATATATATAGTGAGAGAGAGAGAGAGAGAAAGAAAAAATGAATAATGGCTTTGCAACTGTGTTTTATGGATTATTTTTACACACCCGAGGTATGTGATGACCCATAAACCTCAAGAGCAAAGCTTGAGAAGTTAATGAGGTCATTGCACACCGAGGGTGTGTAAAAAAATCCATAACAGCACAACTGCATAGCCTTTATTTTTTATAATTACTGGTGCTGAGAGACTTTTCCTTCAGCTTTTATAATTGCTGGTGCAAAGGAGTGAATGACAAAGCTACTGAAGCAGTTGTCATACACACATGCACACACACACACACACACACACACACACACACACACACACACACGCGCACACACACACACACACAGACATTCTCTCTCATCGTTGTTGTTTTTTATTAAACTGTTGAGCTGTGCTTCAGTCAAGGTGTAGAAAATCAGCCAGCCCAATCAGATACAGTCCCACTAATGATCACACTGGGTAGGGCTCACCGCAGTTTCCCAAACCTGACATACAGCAGGATCAAACAGATGAATTTTCAAAGTATTAAAGGCAGGATCAACTGGATAAATACTGAAAAAAAACAATTAGCAGAGAAAGACTTACCAAGGAGAAACAATCCAGCAGCACTAATGGCTCATCGCTGAGCAACTAATGGAGCCATCATGTCTGTGGAACTCATTAGCCCACCCACACAGTGTAACAGCCAATTAGGCACTGTGATTAATTAAACTGACAGGAGAGTTAAAAGAAAATGCTGTAATAACTGGGTAACCCAGTAATTATGGTGTTTGAAACATAGAGTGACATTGTGTATTTAATGGGGTCACCAGTAATTATATACTGTATATATACAGTATATTATAGTTAGGGTGAAATGACACTTCTATGTTAAAGTTCAATCTTTGAGCCTTTATAACTTCAGAGCCCTTCAATGGTTATGCATGAAATATGGTACATAATTTCTAGGGGTAGGTCTCTTGATCTGCCAAATTTCATGGGAAACTGTGAAGTGGTTTCTGAGATATAAAGTATTGAAAAAACAGAAAAAAAGAAGTTTTTTTAGCTTTTCTTTCCTCACCTGTATCTCTGGAATGCCTTTATGTTGTGGTCTGACATTTTCAGCATAGAAAGCCTTTGGGTCTCAGATGTGCCTTCTGAAAGTTTGGTGAAAGAATATTAATCAGTTCAAAAGTTATGACATTTTTAATTTTCCCATTGTTTCCTATGGGAAAAATTATGTCAGGCATGAAAGATACATTTTTCACACAAAAGGAGTAATGTGTGAAAAATAGCAGCTTATTTTCTAACAATAGGACTACTGTGTAAAAAATACCAGATACTTTTTGCAAAGAATGCTGGTGTTTTTTGCACAGTTCACAGTCCTGCAATCAACTAAGCTGTGTTGTGGCCGCCATCTTGTTTTCCTGCTTAGCGAGGATGTTGAACTACCAAATATTTTAAACACTAAACTATATCAGAAAACAGCTAAAGAGAACCTCTTTAGCTGTTTTCTGATGATTTTTTTGTGTTTTAAGCTGGATCAGAAGAAGTTTTTCTATCAGGTGCCAGCTTATACAAAGAACAGCTTGGAGTGCATTCTCTGGATGAGAGGAGCTGTAATTTCTTGACTTCTGCAGCCACATCTGGAACTCATTCTGCCAGCTGCAGAGTCATGGAAGACCCACTCTGTGTGCTTTGTGCGCACAATACATGGTGCCTACTGGGCATACTGGGAGCCCACCCCAGTGTGCCCAAATGTATATTTATGTATGAAAACCTGTGAAAAGAAGAAAACTGTCCCCAGAGGTCTTTTCTACGATGCAGAATTGAATCAAATCAAAATGTGTACAAATTTCGATGCAGGATCCTGCATTGAGGTACTGTAATGAGTTGCCCAATGCTTTCCTATACAAAAGCATTGTGCAGCACATTACAGAAATTTATGCACATTTAGATGCAGGATCCTACATCAATCTAGTCTGCTCACACCATTCTCTGACATGTGGGTGCCCAATCCCCATGATGATCTGTACCCCCCAGGAGCCTACTTCAGTGTGCCAATATATTAATTTTTTACATGTACAACCTTTCCAACACTGAGATGCCCACTCCCAGCGTCAGATGACACCCCAGCCCACTCATATTGCCAACAGGGTTGCCCAATCCCCCTGTCAGCATTATGATCCCCCAGAACTTATGTGGCACACTGGGAGTCCATCCCAGTGTGCCTGGTCCCCGTAATAAAACCTGTAAAAAAAAAAGAAAACCATCCTGATGATTATTTTTAAAAATACCTGTAATAAAGGAAACCTTCCCCATAGTCTCCCCAGTTCCCCCTCCCCCATCCCCACTCTCCCTATGTGCACTCACCTTCCTGCACACCCCCTCACCCATACTTTCCATCTGGAGGCCAGGATCAGTGATTTTCCATGGATCGGGAACACATCTGCACTCTTCAAAGTCCAATTGCAAACTGAAGAAATCGAGGTAAGCTGTATAATGGGAGTCAAAGGGGGGGCAACTTAGGTTGATATGTCAGCCAAATTTAGGCATTTTGGCCCAAAATTTTAAACATGTGATTCTTGGGACCCCTTCTCATGAACATGTCACTGTCATTTAGCTTCATGATTCATGAAATTACAGTGCCGTTGTTCATGAGGTGGGGTCCCAAAAAGTCCATGTTGCATTCTTGGGGAAAAAAATTCCCAAAAATGACTATGTTATGAGCGTGAGTTATGCAGTTTCTACACATACTTGTAACTTTGTCAGTTTTTAATGTTTTCACTCCAGATTTTCAACACTGCCATTTTTAACACCTCCTTATAAACAGTACAGATGTCATTTTTTTACATACTGACCAAAATGCATTTTCACACCTGTGGTGCAGAATGGTGCAGTTGCTGTGCAAAATCAACTTTTGGAATGGATTAACAAAATCAGAGGGCCACTGTTCATGAAGGGAGGACCCATAAAGCCAATGTTAAAAATTAGGTGAAAAGATTCACAAAAATGACTGTGTTATGGGCGTGTGTTGAACACTTTCTGCACACGCTTGTAACTTTGCCAATTTTTCAAATTTTCACTTCAGATTTGCAGCATTGTCATTTTTTCACACCACCTTATGAACAGAGCAGCTGTCATTTTGCACATCCTGTCCAGAATGTGATTTTGCACCTGTGGTACAGAATGGCATGGTAGCTGTGCAAAATCAACTTTTAGGATGGATTAACAAAATCACAGTTGCACTGTTCATGAGGGGAGATCCCATAATGCTGATGTTGAACATTTGGTGAAAAAATTCCATAAAATCAGCCCATTACGAGTGCGCATTGCTCAGTTTCTATGCACGCTCATAACTTTGCCAGAGTTTCCCATTTTTCACACTGTTGTACTATCCGGATGGAGGGATAAGAGTGCAGTGTCTGAAGGACCATGCTTCCCACCATAACATATGAATACTGTTGTACTATCTTGATGAAGGGATTGGACCACAGGGTCCAAAGGACTCTGCACTCCCACGATGACATATGGACAGTGTTGAACTATCTCAATGAAGGTATCAGAGTGCAGGGTCCAAAGGTCCCTGCTCTCCCTGTACACTGTGCTCCCACCATAACATATAGATACTGTTGTACTATCTTGATGGAGAGATGAGAGCACACCACTATGACATATGTACACTGTTGTACTATCTGGGTTGTGGGATTGGGACCCTGTGCTCCCACCATGACATATGGACACTGTTTACTATCTGGATCATGGGATGGGGACCCTGTGCTCCCACGATGACTTATGAAGAGTGTTGTACTATGTTGAAGGAGGGATGGGAGCACAGCGTCTGAAGGACCCTGCACTCCCACTGTAACATATGGACAGTGTTGTACTATCTCGATGGAGGGAGGGATGGGAGCTTAGGTTCCGAAGGACCCTGTGCTTCCACAGTAAACTGAGGATACAATTATACCAACTGAAAAAGAAGGGAAATTCTTTTTCAAAAAACTTAATTAACGCATCAATTAGGGTGGATACCACAGCAACAAAAGCAGGAAAATGAGGCATTAGGATTTCCAAACCTAATACCCCACTCACTGGGTTCCCACCCCTACCATCCTACCCCCCCACCCTCCACATGCCTACAGGTGTTGGGGTGTGCCATGGGGACATAAGTCCTAACTCTCACCCCTTTGTCTTAGTCTATAGCATGTAAACATGTTTATATGTGAAATGGGGTGAGCACTGGGCCTTATGACCCCATGGCACACCCCAACACCTGTAGGAGTGTGGGACGATGGGGGAAGATTGGTAGGGTTGGGAATCCAGGGGGTGAGGCACTAGGTTTGGAAACCCTAACACCTCATTTCCCTGTTTTTGTCACTGTGGTATCCACCCTAACTGATGTATTAATGAAGTTTTTTGCAAAGTACATATATATATATATATATATATATATATATATATATATCAAACAAAAATTAATTTTTTTTTTTGGCATCCACTAACGTTAGTGCAAAAGAGATCACTCACATGATAACCCATCTCCAGTTGATTGGCTGCAATTCAATACTTTGAAATGTTCTTTATAATAAATTAATAGCCCTCCTGTCTTTTTTTAGTTTTCTATCATTTCTAACAAGTTTATTACCAGAGAGATAAATTACAGTATCAAAAAAATGAAGTCCTAACCATGGTTCACTCAACCCAAGCAAATCTGGAGAATTAGAAATAACCCAAGAAGTTAATTCAGGCAAGTATTTAATCAGATTTCAAATATTTAAATACATATTGTATAATCCTTTTTGACTGTGATGTACTAAAACAGGCCTTGGGTTCTGTTCGATATCACCATAAAGAAGCAAACCTTAAACTAGATTAACTGAATTTAATAATAGCATGATACACTTTTCACAATCAAACCATTTTATTTTAGTTAAACTACTATAGCAGCCAAAGATAAAAAACAATGGTAACTAACTGCCAGATTGGAAATGTATTATAAGGGCTGTTCCTTACTAAGCAGCATATTAGAGTACAGTTGTAGGAACTGACATGGTCAGATATTTCCTGAAATTTCTGTGATATCTGTAGAGCAATTTCCCATCTCTATGCAGAACAACTGTGGTACCACCAGAGAGAATCTATTTAGAAACATTGCAAAATATTTGGACATTTTGGACCATGTCTATGGCTGCAACTGTAAATGTAATTAGTTTTATTGAAGAATGCATTATTGTATAAGCAGTCCTAAACATGATATCACAACCAAAACTAAGAATAAGAAAATACCTATCCCCTAGAAGAAAGGCTAATAAATTACTCATATTGAAGAGGGAAATATACGATTATCTGCAAACAATACTGTAAAACAGAAATAATGTAAAAATTGAGTAGAGTTTTTTACTTCTGAAATGGACTCCCAAGGTAACTCCTGGCACCCTTTTGGGAGCCACTCATGCAGAGAGATGCTTCCTCAGCTCTCCTTTTCAAGTCCAGTCACCCCACCCACCTCCTGATATTACACACAAGTGGATCCCAGAACCGACTGCTGCCACTAGGTCAGTCTGAGTTGGTACCATTGTCTAGGACCAGAAGGGTAGTTACCATCTGGGGTGAGATAGAGGTCAAGAAGATGTGGAAAGCCTCTGGTAGAAGCTGCTGTGAAGTAGTAGCTGTTTGCTCGACTCTCCTTTTCAATTCCAGTCACCCAACCCATCTCCTGTTATCACCCACTAGAGGATCCCCAAACCAACCTATGCCACTAGGTCAGTCTGGTGCCTTTGTTTAGGGCCAGACATGTAAATACTAGCAGGAGTGAGATAGTACTCACATGTGAGTACTAGCAGGATTGAGATACAGGGAGGGCAAGAAGCTTGGCAAAGACCCTAGTAAAAGCTATTGTTATTGACATGTATTGTTTGCTAGGTTATGTGTCCTGTCATACACAATCCTTAATTATATGGCATCCTAGATTATCCACCACTCTTGATTATACACCCAATTTTGTCTTGAAAAGTGGGCAAATACTAGAAAGTGTAACATTGCTTCATTCATTCACAGTATAGGCAGCTCCAAGAGAAAGCCAAATGAGGCCCTCACCCTCCCCAAAAAATGTACACAGTTCTTAATAAATAATTGAATTCATGGACAGCAAGTAGTTTAAACATCCAAAACTTGTGCCTGCAATAGTAGACCGCTTGGGAATAGCTACCTAACAAATACTCATTTTGGTGGAATATCAGATGTAGCACTGTAGTGGGCCATATCAGATTCCCCCTCCTCCCTTTCATCTGCACGATAATAAATCATTCTGCATTTCTGACTGAAATCAAGTGTTCCAGACAAATGTCAGTAATGAAATGAATAAAAAAAAGCAATGATATCGTACAATTGACAGGTAGGTTCATTTATACAAGTTTAACAACCACCTCTATGCAATTTCTTTCCACTGAGATTTTCAGCAGTTGATCCTTATTCATGCTTCCCTTAAAGAATTATAGTTTGGTGCCTTTCAGCACCTTTGGTACTGTAGATTGATTGAATCTTATTTTACTGTTTATTGTTGCCCTTGTTTATGGTTCTCTGCATTCCAGTACTTTGATGGTCTCCTGATTAAACTATCTCTCTTTTACTCCTTCCTGCATATCATGTACACCTATGCTAGTCTTACTGCCCCATCCTACTAGTTCAGAAAACCCTCCTTCTTTTCTATCTGAAAGTAGTCCTGTCTAATTTCCATGTCTGTTAAAAAACTGGTACTTAAGTACTGGAGGAGTTCTGAGGTTTTCTCTTATTCTGAATGGCTAAACGAGCTATTATTTAATCTCCGAGTGGAGAAGACTGTCTCGAGTATCAATAATAATAATTCCAAATATGAACGGATCTGGGCCTCACTTCATACGTTATATACTATCTGATTTTTAATATTTAATCTCTAATCTCTCTGATGTCATGGACTGTCAAGCTTTTGGGACTGTCGGGGGTTTGGGGTGGTGGTAGGGGGACGGGTCAGTCAATTTGTTTTGTCTCAAGTTTTACACTGTGGATGTTTTGACCCTGTCCATTGTATATTGTGAAACTTTCAATAAATTAAAAAAAAAAAAAAAAAATGAAAGTAGTCCTGTCCTTCTTTTTGTTTAAGTGGAGCTGATCAAGTAATTATAGGCTCCCCTTTTTTCAGGTGGTCCCAATTTCCTAAGAAACCTAACACTTTGCTCCATGCACCTCACACTTAGCCACATATTTATTTCTTTTATTTCAACCTACCTCTGTTACCATATGCGGCATTTGTAGTACTTTAGAGAATGTTTCCATGTCAGTCATTGAGTTGCCTCCTAGTTCCCTAAATGTAATATACAGAACTTTTAGACTAACTTTATCTACATTCATTGATTCCAGTCTGGATTACAGTGACTGGCTAGCCCTTGTTCTTCTTCTGCAGGTTCGACATCCATGAGTTGAAGTTTGCCAGCCTTACACCTGGAATGGAGGGAGGCAACATAGCTGGCAATGTTCATGGTCCCAACTAGAGCCTGGAGAAAACCGTGAATGCCAAATTCACAGAAATTTCATGACATTTCACAAATGTCATGAAATTTTCCAAATTGTCTTGAAAGTTTCTAAAATTCTGACTTTGATGAAGTCTGAATCTTCCAAATGTGTTTAACAACTGCTTGCCCTATTCCACAAAATGTTGTGGTTGAATTGTGAAATAATGCACATGAACTGTGGAATGACAGTTCTAAGGTATTCCATTTCACAGTTTAATACATTAATCTACAATACTTGTGATTATTCTGCAGTTTAGTGTTCAGTTCTGTGGAATTTCTTTCTGCAGTTTAAAGTAAATTAATCCACAATTCATACATTCATTATGTAGTTTAGTGACTCACTGAACTGCAGAATGAATGTATGAACTATGGATTAATGTATTAAACTGCAGAGAAAAAATTACGCGAACTGATTACTGACAGTGATTAGCAGAACTAATCACTGACAGCGATCAAGTCTTCAGAAATTCTTTCTGCAGGTTAATAGATTAGTCTGCAATGCATACATTCATTCCATATTCTAAGTCAGAATTTCAATGAAGGTTGCCAAAATGCATTCTAAAATAAATTTTGTGGACATGAAATTTCGACTTTACCAGAAATTCCGCTGGTGGAATTTTAATTTCACATAGTCTTAGTCTCACCTTCATAGCTCCCTTTGTCTAAGAACCTATGAACTGAATTTCCCATCACTACTACTTTTCTCTTGCTGTTCTGTTCTTTACTACCGTTTGTTACTATTGAAATCCTATGCACTCCACATCTACTTTTTCTCCCCAGATATAGTATTTATCAATTTTACTTATGTATTCTAGTGAAGCAGTAGCAGAAGCTCCTGTTCCCCCTGGTGACCACCTTTTCCACTGCATTATTTTACTACCTGCTTTCTAAATATCTATTTTCCCTGGACTCCTTCTTGCTATCTTTCTCTAGTCATCGTATACTGTATCTGTCTTCTACAAAATCTTTTATAAAATACTCCCTTTTGCCAGTATGTTTAGTTTCACCAGTTACTGTACCTCTCATATTCATTAATACGGTGCAACCTGATGGTTAAAGTGCATAGAGGTGAATCTAGACAATAAGGTTTGAACCATGCCACCACCACTTACTGTGTGATACTGCATCCATGGTTTAACCTCTTCTCTTCCTCCTCCCACCAGTTATACGTATCAGTGCTGCACTTTCATTAACTTCTCACTGCCTTCTCTGACCTCCCCAAATCTCATTTCCTTCTGTCAACCCTTATAATTGGTGCAAAATTATTTTTAATAGGTTTTATTGAAAAGCTTCTACACATACAATGAAGTTCACCAAGATAGATATGTCGATAGGGAGAAGGGCAGGGGTAAATGGAGAAAGTGACAGAGGCAATAAGGACAGGGATGGGGCAAAAAGGAGTAAGGCTATCTGGAAATGGAGGGTAATGAGTACCAATGCCCGTAGTCTGGGCAACAGGCTCCCTGAACTAGTGGCCTTGATGGAAGAGGGATGCCTGGATATCGTAGCAGTCACAGAAACAAGGTACACAGAGAACCATGACTGGGATGTTAACATACCAGGGTACATAACCTACAGGAGAGACAGGGAGGGGAGAAGAGGGGAAGGAGTAGCTTTCTATGTAAAGGAAGGGATAAAAGCAACTGAACAAAGAGTAAACAGGGAGAGAGAAGGCACTATGGGTCACCTTAGAGACTGGAAATGGCACCACAATCCACACAGGGGTTGTATACAGACCCTCATGTCAGGGGGAGGGAATGGACAAGGATATGATAGAAGGCATTCTTAGGATGGCAGAGAAAGGGAAGATACTGTTGATGGGAGACCTGAATATGCCAGATGTTAACTGGAGCACATTTGCTGCAGCCACATCCAAGAGCAGGGCCATTCTCAATGCCTTACAGGTGGCATGCCTCAGACAGCTAATTTAGGAACCCACTCATGAAGGAGCAATCTTAGACCTTATACTCTCAAATGGGGACAGTGAGAGGATCTCAGATCTAGAAGTGGGTTGCCAACTGGGAACAAGTGACCATCAAACAGTGTGGATCATGATAAACTCAGCTACAGAATCAAGCCATACAAAAGTGAGGGTACTGGACTTCAGGAGGGCTGACTTTGGCAAGATGGGAGAATGCCTTAGAAAAGAACTAGCAAACAGGCTAGAAGGAGGAGTGGAGCAACAATGTGGAAACATCAAAACTGCCATCACAGAGGCAACAAGCCTTTGTGTCAAACAAATAAACAAATCAAAATGAAAGAAAAAGCCACTATGGTTCTCAAAAGAGGTGGCACAGAAAGTCAGGGAGAAAAAGATAGCATTCAGGAAGTATAAGGAAACACAGAAGGAGCAGGACAGAGAGTTGTACCAGTTAAGGCAGAAGGAAGCAGGCAGGGAAGTCAGAATAGTAAAGGCCCAAACTGAGGAAAAGATAGCCAACTCGGTTAAGAAGAGGGATACAACCTTTTATAGGTACATCAGGGCACGTAGAAAGACAAAGGGAGGGATAGTGAGGCTGAATAGAATGGACAGTGGGTGGGCAGAGAGGTACAGTGAAAAAGCAGGGATACTGAACGAATATTTCTGCTCAGTGTTCACAAAAGAGGAGGAGGTGGAGCTGCCTAATCCAATTAACAGAAGCGCTCTTGATGGAGGGGTCAATCCCAGTCCTTTCACAGAAGAAAGGGTGCTGAAAGAACTTCTAAAACTGAAGGTGGACAAGGCAATGGGGCCTGATGGAATTCTAAAAGAATTAAGGGGATAACTAGTGAAACCACTGACTACCCTTTTTAACAAACATGGGAGGATGGTATGGTATCTAAGGACTGGAGGAAGGAGGATGTGATTCCCCTTCACAAAAGTGGAACCAAGACAGAGACAGGAAACTACAAACCTGTCAGTTTGACCTCTGTGGTAGGGAAAGTGATGGAATCACTTCTGAAGGAAAGAATTGTTGAGTACCTAGAGGCCAGTGGGGCACAGGACCCAAGGCAGCATGGGTTTACAGCGGGAAGGTCGTGTCAGACAAATCTAACTGATTTCTTTAACTGGGTGACCAAAGTAGTAGACTAGGGAGGGGTTGTGGACATGGCCTACCTAGACTTTGGCAAGGCATTTGACACAGTCCCACACAAAAGATTAATAGTCAAATTAACCAGCCTGGGAGTGGGTCCCAGGATGGTAGCCTGGTAAAAAATTGGCTGGACAACAGGACACAGAAGGTAATTGTAAATGGATTCCACTCTGAACAAAGAGGGATTACTAGTGGGGTACCACAAGGTTCAGTACTGGGTCCAGTCCTTTTTAATGTCTTTATACGTGACAATGCAGAGGGACTGGAAGGAAAAGTATGCCTCTTTGCAGATGACACAAAGATCTGCAACAAGGTTGGTACACAAGGAGGCGTGGAAAGGATGAAAAGGCACCTGTCAAGGTTAGAGGAATGGTCAGAAGTATGGCAGCTTGGATTTAATGCAAAGAAGTGCAAAATAATGCACCTGGAAAACAAAAACCCAGGGGAAGATTACACAATGGGGGGAGGTAGTAACAACAACAAAAATGGAAAGGGACCTGGGGGTAATCATATCAGATGACCTTAAGGTTAGCAAGCAATGTGAGAAGGCAGTAGGGAGGGCTGGGGATATACTGGGATGTATAGGGAGAGGCATCACCAGCAGAAAACAAGAAGTTGTTATCCCTTTGTACAGACAGTTGGTGAGACCTCATCTGGAGTACTGTGTCAAGTTTGGGAGACCCCATCTCTGCAAGGACATAGACAGGATAGAGGCAGTCCAGAGGAGGGCAATTAAAATGGTGCAGGTTATGCAAGAGAAGCCATACAAGGAGAGACTAAAGGAGTTTAGTATGTATACCCTTGAGGAAAGGAGGGAGAGGGGGGACATGATAGAAACTTTTAAGTACCTCAGTGGAATCAACAAAGTCCAAGAGAGTAGCATCTTTCAGAAAAAGAGATGTGCAGGAACAAGGGGACACAATTTACAAGATAGAGGGGGGCGGTTCAGGGGCAATGTGAGGAAGTATTTTTTCACAGAGAGGGTGGTGGACTCATGGAACAGCCTTCCTGAGGAGGTTGTGGGGTCTACAGCTGTGGGAGAATTCAAGAATGCATGGGACAGACATAAGGCAATTCTTGTGGGGGATAGGAAGAAATAGGCTGTTGGTTAACTAGGATCTGCAGCTTATCCTGTAGGTAGGGAAACGGGCTGACTAGGTGGGCCAAGCGGTCCTTATCTGCCATCAAAGTCTATATTTCTATGTTTCTATCCAACAATGCACACTATACAGTTTAAAATATTTTACATGAAATTGCTGTTAATTTCAATTCAATGTTTTCAAACATTGATTATTAAAGTCATACAGTAATATATTGTATGTACTGTAGGTCAAACACATGAAAACATCCAGTTATTGTTTCCTAAAATGCTTATCTAATCCCCATCTTATTTCTTTCATTTATTCCATACATCTGAATAAATACAGTATGTAAGTTCTATGGGATTATTTAGAAGCATGCTTGATCCAGGGAAACCTTATTAAAAATTCACCTGAATCCAGTACCTTTCTTGAACTATAGTGTTACAATGCCTTCCTCTATTACAGTTAGTGAGGGTTGTCATGTATAATGGAATGCCTTTTCTTGCCCATTGGCTGTTAGCTGACGCCTTTCAAGCTTCATGCACAGTGTAAGGTTATGCAACCAATGAAATATGCTGGGGGTGGTCTCATTGACCCAGTGCTGGGCAACTGTTTTTTCTAGCATTAACTAGGGCTACTGGCCAGAATCTGCATTTTATGCTTCTCCTATATTCAAGGTTAGCTGCTAGCATAAATTGTAGTGGAGTATCTTGTAGTGACTGGCCCAAAACCTTTTGCATTAGTGCGAACATCATAGAAACATAGAAACATACAATGTGACGACAGATAAGGACCGCTTGGCCCACCTAGTCTGCTCATTTTTCTACCTAACAGATAAGCTGCAGATCCTAGTTATCCAACAGCTTACTTCCTCCTACCCCTCACTAGGACTGCCTTATGTCTGTCCCATGCATTCTTGAATTCCCCCACTGTTCTTGACTCCATGACCTCCTCAGGGAGGCTGTTCCATGCATCCACAACCCTCTCTGTGAAAAAATACTTCCTCACATTACCTCTGAGCCGTCCCCCCTCTATCTTCAAATTGTGCCCCCTTGTTCTTGCACATCTCTTTTTCTGAAAGATGCTACCCTCTTGGACTTTGTTGATTCCCTTGAGGTACTTGAAAGTTTCTATCATGGCCCGTTTCTCCCTTCTTTCCTCAAAGGTATACATATTAAGCTCCTTTAGTCTTTCTTTGTACGTTTTCTGGTGCAGACCCTGCACCATTTTGGTTGCCCTCCTCTGGACAGCCTCCACTCTGTCTATGTCTTTGCAGAGATGGGGTCTCCAGAACTGCACACAATACTCCAGATGGGGTCTCACCAACTGTCTGTAAAGAGGGATAACAACTTCCTGTTTTCTACTATTGATGCCTCTCCCTATGCATCCCAGTCTTCCTTACTGCCTTCTCACATTGATTGCCCGCCTTTAGGTCATCTGATATAATTACCCCCAGGTCCCTTTCCATTTTTACTGTTGTCAGTATCTCACCCCCCATTGTGTACTCTTCCCCTGGGTTTTTGTTTCCCTGGTGCATTACCTTGCACTTCTTAGCATTGAATCTGAGCTGCCATACATCTGACCATTCCTCCAACCTTGCCAAGTCCCTTCTTATCCTTTCCACTCCATCTTGTGTATCAACCCTGTTGCAGATCTTTGTGTCATCTGCAAAGAGGCATACTTTTCCTTCCAGTTCCTCTGCAATGTCACTTATAAAGACATTAAAAAGGCCCAGTCATTGTACTGAACCCTGTGGTACCCCACTAGTAACCCTCCTTTCTTCACTGTGGACTCCATTTACTACTACACTTTGTGTCCTGTTGTCTAGCCAATTTTTTATCCAGGCTACCACCTTGGGACCCACCAAGGCTGGCTAACTGTGTATTAATCTTTGTGTGGGACTGTATCAAATGCCTTGCTAAAATCTAGGTAGGCCATGTCCACAGCCCCTCCCTGGTCTACTACTTTGGTCACCCAGTCAAAGAAATCTATTAGATTCGTCTGGCACGACCTTCCCATCATGAATCCATGCTGCCTTGGGTCCTGTACCCCACTGGCCTCTAGGTACTCAACAATTCTTTCCTTCAGAAGTGATTCCATCATTTTCCCTACCACTGAGGTCAAACTAACTGGTCTGTAGTTTCCTGCCTCTGTCCTGCTCCCACTTTTGTGAAGAGGAATCACATCTGCCCTCCTCCAGTCCTCAGGTACCACCCCATCATCCCATGATTTGTTAAAGAGAGTAGTCAGCGGTGTCACTAGTTCTACCCTTAGTTCCTTTAGAATTTTTGGGTGAATCCCATCAGACCCCATTGCTTTGTCCACTTTCAATTTTGTTAGTTCTTTCAGAACCCTTTTTTCTGTAAATGGACTGGTATAGACCCCCGTCTTCAGAGTGTTTCTCTTGTTTGGTTTAGGTACCTCCCCCTCCTCTTCCTTTGTGAATACTGTGCAGAAATATTCGTTCAGTATCCCTGCTTTTTCACTGTCACCCTCTAACCACATTTCCTCCCCTTTATTAAGCCTCAGTATCCCTCCTTTGGTCTTTCTTCACTCCCTAATGTACCTATAACAGATCTTATCCCCCTTCTTAACAGAGTTGGCTATCCTTTCCTCGATTTGGGCCTTTGCTATTCTGACTGCCTTCCCAGCCTCTTTCTGCTTTAACTGATAAAGTTCTCTGTCCTGCTCCTTCTGTGTTTCCTTATATTTCCTGAATGCTATCTTTTTCTCCTTAACCTTCCCTGCCACCTCTTTAGAGAACCATGGCGTTTTTTTCTTTCTTTGTGTTTTGTTGATTTGCTTTACACAAAGGCTTGTTGCCTCTGTGATGGCTGTTTTGATTATTCTCCATTGTTCCATCACTAACCAAAATGGCGCAAACTTACTGCATGTCAGGGCCACATGTAGAAAGTTGCCATGCTCAGTATGACAATTCAGAGACACTGGTAACCTAGAGGCAGTAAATCCATACAGCTTAGCTGGGGTCAGATATGTCCTATACAAAAAGTAAAGTTGGACATGGCACAATTCGTTGGAGTTTGAGCAAGTAGTTTTATGGCCTCATGACAAATTGCATCATTAATGTCTAAGTTTACGTCCTCTTCCCCAAGTTGTCTTACCACTGTTTTCAGGGGAGGCATTGACCCTAGACAAATTCTGTAAAGGGCAGAAAATACTGAGATGTGTGGCTGAGGGTGAAATAAGACCTCTTCAATTGGGGATAGTGTTAGAGACCTATTCCCTAAGTATTATCTCACCCTTAACTAAGCAAAGAATTCACCTGATTGTATACCATATTGGATTCTGATTTCTGTAAATGATTTAAGAGTCCCACCATAAAATAGATCTCCCACACATACCAATCTAGACTTCCACCACCTTAATATTGCCTGATGCAAAAAGATATTATATCCTTTCTGATCTCTAAGACCTGTGTGGATAGTAGCATTAGAGTACAGCCCTTTGTTGTGTCCAATACATTTATGTGCTCCTAACCAAAGTCGTGTTAGGTGGCATGTAAGAGGGTTCTTACATTTTGGTGGGAAGTGATGATTCAGGCAGGGTGACAATAGGCTTTGAAGGAGTCCTCCTATGATTTGTTCTTCTTCAATTTGTCTCCATGAGGGGATCCTACTGGGGGTTGGGTTTTGAAGAAAGACCAGTTGTGCCACCCAATAATAATATTTGAAATTTGGTAGTGCTAGGCTGCCATTTTGCATGGGGAGTTGTAAAATATTTCTTCTTATCTGTGCCACTTTTTCATTCCATATGGATTTGTGCATGATGCTGTTTAATTGTTTGAAGAATAGTGCTTGGATCCTGGCGGGTATGTTTTGAAAGAGATAAAGACAAGTTGGCTCAGTGGTGTAGAGGGCTGTGGCACATGACACCTTACCTCCTACCACACTGGCAACCCAGGTTCAGGAATAAGCTGGGGTTGCTGGGGGGGGTGAGTTGCATGGGGGGAGAAGGTCAAGCTTCTGACAGACTGCCCTTCTCTCCCAGGGTGGGGGGGACAATGCAGTCTCACTCCTTGGCTGCCACCTGGTGGAAGCTAGATGGCAGAGGCAAAGTTGCAGCAGTGTCACACTGATGGGCTATAGTTACGTAGAGTGTGTGTGCCTCCAAGTGTACATGTCTACGGCTGCCAGAGCAATGGGGAGAAAAATAATGGAAAAACAATGGCAGTTGTAGACTATATGAAGCTCTGCCTTCCCGCCATCACCCCACACTGTCACCTGCCTGCCAACCCTCCAGTCTGGATGCAAGGTCCCTGTTGGGGGGGGGGAGAGGAAGGCCCTCCTCTTCCTGGCCCCATCACAGGGAGAATTCTGTGAGGGATATGAGGGGGTCAGTAGATTGGAGAGGCATGTGCCGGGTGAGTGAGGCAGGGACAGTTCTGAACAGTCTCCGTGCGATGCACCTGGAGGAGGATAAACAACTATATAACAAAAAAAGAGATAAAGGCATTTAGCAGCATGTTCATTTTAATAGTTTTCGCCCTTCCTATTAAACTCACAGGTAGTCCCTCCCACCTCTCACAGTCCTTTTAGTATTGTTCAAGAAATTATTATAATTCTATTTGTATAACTGCGGAAGTTTGCTAGGTAACATTACTGCTAAGTGCTTCCGGGATTTACTGCCTTTATATTTAGTGGGTGGTCTGTGAGGATAGTATGATCTTCCTGTTCCAAAACCAGTATCTTACTCTTGGACCAATTAATTTTGTGGCTTGCTATAGTCCTATATTCCTGTAGAATACTGTGAAGAATTGAAATACTCTCTTCTGGATTTTGAAGATAAACTAGTAAATCATTGGCAAACAGTGATACTTATGTCGTTTACCTCCTGCTTTTAGTCCCTGAATCTTTTTGTTTAGCCTTATGACAGCAGAAAATGGTTCTAGGCATATCACGTAAAGAAGTGGAGATAGGGGCATCCCTGCCTTGTTCCCCTAGATAACTGGAAGGGTTTTGCAAGGTTCACATAAATTAGGATTTGGGCTGACAGTTGATTATATAATGCTCCTATCCATTGGAGCACATTTTCACCTAGGCCCATTCTCCAGTGTTTGAAACATACCTCCACTACACATGGTCAAATGCCTTTTCAAAATAAAGGGCAAGGACAGCTGGATTTCCCTTGTGTGCTTCCCCTGCCCATTTCCAGATAACATTGTGAGATTGTCTCAGATTTGATTTGCCCTGCCTTCCCTTCCAGATAGATGTTCATGAATTATTGTAGGTAAAACTGTTTCCAATCTACTAGCAATAGTTTGTGCTAGAATGTTATAGTTTGCTGTAAGTAGGGATATGGGTCTGTAAAATGAACATTGTTTGAGGTCTTTACATGGTTTGGGCAGTATGGTTATTGTGGCAGTCCACATGGAGGGGGGGGCATTGTTCCTCAGGCCAGGCATTCATTGATCATATCCTGTAAGAGGACCTGCAATTCTTATGAACATATAAATGTGCCAGCAGAAACAGACCACCTGGTCTATCTACATCTGCTCGAGAGTGCAGTTAGCACCCCTAGTTTGCAGCTGCCCCACCCCTCTCCCCTTTGTCATCTCACTGCTGCCCCCCACCTCCTCCACCCTCACTCTCCCCTGCTTCCTGTCCCATGCCCTTTTAAAGCTGTTCACGGATTTACATGATACCACCCATTCTGGTAGTGCACTCCATTTTGCTACCACCATCTCCATGAAATAGTGTCCCCTCATTTCCCTCCTAAATCTTCTCCCCTCTTTTCTTAGCCTGCACCCTCCCGATGTCCCCCCCTCCTTAGCTTAAAGATCCCATCTGTCCCATCCTTATTGATTCCCCTCAGATACTTGAATGTCTCTATCATGCCCCCCCCGTCCCTTCTAACCTCCAGGGTGTACATATTCAGGTCTCCCAGCCTGTTCTCAGTTTCTCCCCTCCATTCCATATATCATCTTCGTTGCCCTCCTCTGTACCCACTCCAGCAGCCTGATATCATGCTTCAGGTATGGCCTCCAAAACTGCACACAATATTCCAAGTGCGGCCTTACCAGTGACCTGTAGAGGGGCAAGATCACCTCTTTTCTACTGGATGAAAAACCCCCTCATTATGTACCCCAGCATTTTGTCTGCTTTTGTAGCTGCTTTCCTGCACTGGGCAATATTATTCATGTTCTGTTACCATTACCCCTAAGTCCTTCTCCTCCTCAGTGATCCCCAGCTTAACCCCCCCCCAGCCAGTATTCTCTCCTTGGGTTCTTCACCCTGAAGTGCATAACCTTACACTTCTTTGCATTGAGCCCTAGCTGACACCTCTCTGACCACTCCTCTAGCTTGCTTAGGTCCCCTTGCAGCTGCTTCCATCCCTCCTCTCCATCCATCACTGCTCCCATTTTGGTGTCGTCTGCAAACAGATTTACCTTGCTCTCCACCCCATGCACTATGTCTGATATGAAGAGCCCAAATAATACTGGGCCCAGCACAGAGCCCTGTGGCACATCGCTCATCACTGGCTTTGGAGTTGAGAGCTCCTTTCCCACCACCACCCGTTGCAGCCTCCCACTCAGCCAGCTTGTAATTCAGTTTGTCATTTTTGCCCCTACCCCCTACACCAGTTAGCTTCCCCCCAAGCCTCCCATGAGGCACTGAATCAAAGGCCTTTATGAAGTCTGAGTAAAGAACTTCCACTGCATGACCCTTATCCAACTCACCTGTCACCCAGTCATAATATTGTATCAGGTTGGTTTGACAGGACTTCCCCGAAATGAACTAATGCTACCTCACATCCTGGAGGCCACTGTCCTCCAGGTATGACAAGAGTCTTTCCTTTAATATAATTTCCATTGAGTTTACACACTAGGGAGGTGAGACTTACCGGACGATAAGTACCCAATTCGTCCCTTGGTCCACTCTTGTGTAATGGCACTGCATGTGCCATCCTCCAGTCCAGTGGCACACATCCCGACTCCAGTGAGGTGCTATACAGATCTACCAGCAGCTCCGCCAACACCTCTGCCATCTCCCTCAGCACCCTAGGGTGGATACCATCCGGCCCTGGTGCCTTGTCTACCCTCAGTGCCCTCAGTCTCTTAGGACTTTACCTCCCTCAATCCTTCCATCTGTTGCCTCCTCTCCCCCCATCCCCACCCTCCCAGCACATGGTGGTAGCAGTCCCCTTTTTCTTCTGTGAACACTGAGCAAAAGTATTAATTCAGTGCTTCCGCCTGTTCCTCCCCCTTTTCTGTCTATTCTCCGCTCTTTTTTATCCACACTATTGTCTCCTTGCACTTCCTTTTCTCCCTGATGTATCTGAAAAAGACTCCCCCCCCCCAATTTCCTGTGTGAATCTCAGCTCCCTCTGGGCCTTGGCTTCTCTCACTTTTCTGGTCACATTCCTGGATCATCTTGCATACTCCTCCTTGTCCCCTTCCTTCCCCATCCTCCTATACCTCTGGTGTGCCTCTCGTTTTGCCCTCACCACATCCACTACCTTTCTATTCAACCAGCATGGTTTCCTTGCTCTGCTCCACTCACTCTGTGTCTTGGTGCAGGCTTCCATTGCCTCTGTAACCCCCCATTTAACAATATTCCATTTCTGCTCCACATCCATCTCCTGCCTTATGCCCTTCAGTTTCCCTTTCAGTGCTTCCTGCATCCTCCCAAAGTTCACCTCTCTGAAGTTTACCACCCGGATTACTGAGTTCTCTGGCTTCCTGCACATCGTGATATTAAACCACATCATTTGATGATCACTGTTGGCTAGTGGGTCCTCCACCCTTATTTCCCTTACTGCCTCCCCATTTGACAAGACCAGATCTACAGTACTCTTTAGCCTAGTAGGTCCACTAACCAACTGCATCTGGAGACCCTCCTGGATTGCATCCAGGAGCACTTGCTTTCTAGCACTGGAGGTGACCTGAATGCTCCAGTCAACCCCCAGCAAGTTGAAATCACCTATGATGACCACCTTCCCTTTTCTACATACCTTTCTGATTTGTCCCGCTAATTCCCTGTCAAGCTCCTCAGACTGGGACGGTGGCCTGTATACCACCTCAAACCTCAGTTTCCTACCCCTTGAGTTTGGGAGCTGCAGCCAGATTGCTTCTGTTCTCCTTTCCTCCCCCTCGTCCCTTGTGCATTTGATCCCTTCTCTCACATAGACTGCCACCCAACCCCCCTCCCCTCCTCATGGTCCTTCCTGTATAATTTGTATCCTGGGATTGCCAGATCCCAGTCCGGTGCTCGGTTGCCCACATTTCCATGACAGCCGCAATATTCACCCTCCACATTGCCAAGAGTGCCTGTAGCTTAGCTGATTTGTTGCCTAAGCTTCTCGTGTTTAGCGAGACCACCCTCCATCATAGCCCCTTCCCTTCCTCGCCCTCTATCTCCTCCCTTCTACTCCCTCCCTTTCAAGCCACCCAGACTCTTTCCCTGCTAGCCTGGGGGGGTATGTTTTGACTTCACTCTATTGGGTGCCTGTCTACCTGCTGTCCACTTGCCACCCACCTAACTAGTTTAAATCCACCTTTGTCGCAATACAGCTCCCCAGTCTTTTCTTTAACACCCCCTTCCCCTCCACACTCAGGTGCAGCCTAGCCCTTGCAAACAGATTGTTATTACCCCAGGTACTGTCCCAGTTGCCCACAGCCCCATACCCCTTAATTCGACACCATTCCACCAACCATGCATTCAACTCCCCAATCCTCTCGTTTCTCACTATGCTTGCACAAGGTACTGACTGGGAGCACCTCCAAGAAGGCCACAGACTCCTCAGTCTCCTCGCACAACCTTCCCACTTCCTCAAACCTCTCTCTTGCTGCCTCCACCATTTTCCCTGCTAGGCCGTTTGTCCCCACATATACCACAATGTGCGGTTTCCTCCTAACCCTACTTGTGCACCTTAGGATTGCCTGTCCTGCCTTGTCTGCCTTTAATCCCATTATGGATTCCACCCATATCAGACTGTGCCTCTCCCTCTTGCTATCCCATCAGATGCCCTTGAGTATGGAGTCCCCCAACACCAGTACACCCCCCCCCTTTCCTTGTGCCCGTCGCCACTCCACCACCCAGGTTCTCATTCCCAGGGCCACTCAAGATGGTGCTTTTACCATTTGCCCCAGTGTCTTCCCCCCTGCCCCTCTCAGTTGAGATCCCTCCCCCTTCTCCTGTTTGTCTGCCAACCTCCCTCTCCCTCCTCACCTCTCTGAGTATTATCCTTCCCCCTACCATGCCGTGCTCAATCTCTCCACTAGTAATGCACCTCACTCCCTCCTCTTAGTGAGTACTATCCCTTGTGGAATCTCCTCCTGCATCCTTCTCTTCCCCATGTGTTGCTAGTACAGCATATATGTTCCCTACCCTCTTTGCATTAATATGTGTTTTCTCCTCCCTCCTGCCTACTGCTGCTTCTCTTTTGCTAGGTCCTACTAGAGTCCACCCTTCATCAGCTGGCTTCCTGTCTAGTTGGCCCCCTCTCTTGACCCACTGTTCCTTCTCTGTGGTGCCCCCACAATACTGTCAGATGTCAGCCTTTCTACCAGTGCAACCCTCCCCTCCCCGCTCAGCCTCCCCAGCTCCCTGCCAAGTCACTGATCCTCTTCCTTGAGCTTTCTTAGCCTGTGGCATATTGGGCACCCTCCCAGCCTCCACAGTATGTTCATCCCCACTGCTGCCCCACAACCATTGCACCCTACAATCCTACCCATGGTTCACACTACCTATACAGGACAGTGAAATACAGTCTTTCTCTACACTGATTGCAGTTGTTTACTAACACAAATACAAGTCCACCAATAGCATTCCCAAGTCTCACAAACACATACAGTCCAAAAATTAGATGTTTGCTCCAGGTCCTTTTTATGCCCCTCCCCTTGGCTTTAAGTGGGGCCATTGTGCCCCTCATTGAGCTTAATTCAAAATACACAACCACAGAAACCTTTAAATGAAATTCATAAGATACAGCCACAGAAACCTTTAAGCTAAAAGAGGACAAGAAATCATTTCTAACTGGCAGCTGTTTATAAAGTTCTTATTTTCAGAAATGGTATCTATTCACCTAAAGTATTCATATTTAACAGTACCTGAATAAAAAGTGATATCAAAAGCTGTATTTTGCATTGTCTTCTTTTAATGGGCAGCATCCTGTTACACTTCTCTTCATGGAACTAATAATTTGGAGTTTTAACTATGTCATGATTTGTACACAGAACTCTAACCAGGGTTCTGATAGGTCAACAGCTCATAATTAGCATTCTATACACAAATCATGACATAGTAAAAACTCCACATAAGTGATTCCATGAAGTGAACTGTAACCAAATGCTGTCCATAAAAACACAACAATGCAAACTACAGTTTTACCTATCACTTTTTATTCAGGTACTGTTAAATATGGATACTTTAGGAAATTGCATATTGTTTCTGAGAATAAGAACTTTATAAACAGCTGCCAATTAGCACAAATTTCCTGTCCCCTTTAATTCAAAAAAACACAGCCACAGAAACCTTTCAGCTAAATAAAAAAAAATAGAAACACTTACAACAATCATCTGCACACTAACTATCTCCACAGCAAGTAGAATTAACGAAGCCTTCTCTCCTGCAGTTTGATGGCTGTGTCAGAATTTAAAGGCTTTGTGGGCAGGCAAGTCTTGGCATGTCCTGCTCAATCTCTCCAGCCACAGAAACCTTTCAGCTAAAGTCCAATAAAACAGCCACAGAAACCTTTCAGTTGAATTCCAATAACACAGCTAGAGAAACCTTTCAGCTAAATTCCAGTAATGCAGCCACAGAAACCTTTAAACTAAATTAAAAAAAATAACAAAACTTACAAAAATCCTCTTCACACTAACTCTCTCCATGGCAAGTAGAATTAACTAAGCCTTCTTGACAGAACACCTTAAAAAAATATATTAGAAAACCATTAGGTCCCAGGGCCTTTACACCTTTAAGATGTTTGAGGGCTTTTGTTATTTCCTACCATTGCATAGGCTGTTCCAGCTGATTTCTAATTCCCTCTTCAATCATTGATACTGGGGCTTTGGCAAAGAACTCATCATCCTGGATCTGTGTGGGCAATATCTCAGATTTGCAGACAGTTTCATAAAATGTGTGAAAACCTTCCCCTATTTCTTCATCTCCATATTTCAATGTTTCATCATTCACTTCAATCTGTGCTACATTTTTGGCACCTTCTCTGCTTTGTGATTGCTGAGCAAGCCACTTATCCCCTGTATCCCCATCAAAATAAGTGCCTGCTTGTGTAAGAAGTAAAGCCTTCTCTATTTTTGTGCTATGGGCTGTATTAAATTCCCATTTGAGGAATTGTAAGGAGTGCTATCTTCCAGGGAAGAGCCGATTGATGTGAGATTTTTCTGCCTTATTAATCTGCTCTTCTGTTTTAAATACTGTTCACCTGTCCTCTTTCTATGAGATGGAAAAGAAATGATAGCCCCCCTCTAGTACAGCTTTTAGTGCATCACATCTAACCACTGCTGATGTAATGTCAGCAGGATTATTAGTCAGATAATCTACTATTTGTGTCTTCACATATTTCTGAAAATCTCCCTTCTTTAGTAGCATGGGATCTAGCTGCTAAGCTTTATTTATGCAGAGAGGGCCCATCCCTGATATTGTGACTTGCACTGGGATATGGTACTGTACATAATAGTCACGGTGCCATGCAATGCAGGCTGTAAGGTTGAAATTAGTGTCTGAGATATCAGGGCCATGTCCAAACTAGCATATGCCTTGGCAGAGTGGCAGTAGAACATATACAGTATTGTCTGCCTGAGGAGTTTAAATGCCACCAGGAATCTATAAGCATGTGCTCTTGTATTAGGGCCATCAGTACTCTAGCAATTCGGGTCACTGGTCCCCCTGCTCATGAAGAGCGTTCCATAATGCCATCTTAAGACACAGTGAAAATCCACATTTAGGGTCCAGTGTCCTTCAAAGCCAGCCATTTCCATGGAAAAGCACTTGGAAAAATCTGAGTTATCTATGTTTGGGCTGTAAATTGACTCCACTGCTATTTTCTGGCTTGAGTTCAGATACATTTGTACAGTGCCAGTACATACCTACCACAACACTTGTCTACACATACCCAAGTAACTACTCCTGAAAATCTGGGTCTAAGCAACATAGCTACTTCTCATGATTTAGATGTGAAGAATGAACCATGCCACTCTCCTTCCCAACTTTTAGCTTTATGGTTACCTTCCTTAGATATCATATGCATTTCTTGTAGACATAATACATCAATCTGCATAAATTATACTTTCCCTAGTCCTTTTCCTTTCTCCATGCATCTTTAGACCACTAATGTTCCATGAACATATTTTTAGTGTATTAGTCATTAGTAGATTTCTTCAAGAGACTTAAGTGTGCATTAGGATAAACCATAAAATTCTGGATTGTCAGCATGAATATTTGAAGCTGTTTGAAGTTAACTGTGAATTATAAAACATCACAAAGCCTCCAGCTAGCCTGAGAGGCACCCTTCCAATTCCCTCCTTCTCCCTGCCCTTCAGTAACATTTAAGGAGAAATTTGTGTAACATTCAACTATGGCTTGTCCCTCCTATCCCCTCCTCCCTATTACTTGCCTAAGGTCCCTGTAACCCCCCCCGTACCCCATCTACTGTATACTTGCCCACAACAACAGGTGAAGTCCCCCCCAACCCATTTTGTCCATTTGTCCTAGCACATAAATTGTGTGGCATCCCTCCAGTAATGAGGTGGTTCAAAAACAGGCAGACACCTCTTAACAATATATAACCTGATCCACTTTATTTATTTTTGGTAAAGAAAATTAACTGATGAGCATTATGTCCCTCCTCCCACTCAGGTTGAGAGGTAGTATTATGCCTACCTTATCAAGATAAAAAATCTTGAGTTTCACAATAATACTCTCAACAAACACTTTGAGCCTCTTGCAGCATAGTAGTTAAAGCTATTTTACTTATAGTAAATGAAGCTTCTCTGTTCTAAACTGAGAAGCAGTGTGTCTGTATACAGACTGCTGCAAACTTTATAGGTAATAGCTGATACAATTTAAACTCATTACAATTGTTAATGACTGTGTGTGATTCGGTGCTCCACAATCAGCATCATCCCAGGTTTCCTTGCCCTGAACTGTTGTGTAGGTGGTAGTGCATATCTCATATTGTCAAAGTATATTACAATTGTCTGGATCAATCCCAATCCATCCTGCAATAAAAAAATACACAAGCGCAGAACAGTCTCTGTCAGATCTGGAAGTCCAGGTTCCACATGCATGTTTTGTTAGAGTTCCAAGTTACTCCCCCTCCACTACTAGATGCAACTCATGCTGCAGTCAAAGTTAGGGGAGCTTGCAGGATGAGAACAACTGAGCCCTGTGATGATGTGTCGGGCACAGTAACTCAGCTCTCACAGTCTGCAATTTTCCTATTACATCAAAAACTGTCATGTTACTGCCCTCCACCTTTGTGAAACCTCCAGAGTGTTTACTTCATGAGCTACCATCAGTTGTGTTGTGCAACCCAAGAATTATCACGTACTTCTAAAATTCAATCTATTAAAAAAATGTACCCTCTGCACACTTGGATATTTGCTTCAGTGACAGCATAACTGACAAAGCCACAGGCTCTGATGCCCAGTAGATCTTTTTCTGTTCATCTTAATCCAAGATGCCTTGACAACCTGAATCCAATCTACACACAGTAAAGTGGGCATGTGCTGGTGGTGGTGTAAAGCTAGCCTCTGATTGGCTGGTGAAGAGCTTATCAATTACTGTTTTTGTCAGTTACAGAGATACAGGGGTGGACTGAGACACATTTGGGCCCTTGGGCACCAATGTTCTATGGGCCCCGCTTCATGAAATAGGGGTGGGTCCATCGTGAAATAGAGGTGGGTCCATCATGAAATAGAGGTGGGTCCGTCATGAAATAGAGGTGGGTGCTGATGGTGCTGTGAATAGATAAAACTATAGGCTGGGGGTCTGGGGCCACCTAGGCCCCTAGAAAATATTTGGACTTTGCAGTGCATTCTGATGCATTTTGGATGTAATTTAAGACAAATTGCTATCCTGTTACCCTCTCCCCATGCCCAATAATTTGCACTGAGCCTTGCACCCTCTCCCCATGCCAATAACTTGTACCCTGCATTTTTCCCCCTCCCTAAAATCACCACAATCTAGTAGCCTACTAGTAGTAGGTTGCCCAAACCACTCCCTGGGCTCCATCCTTGGAGGATTACAAACACAAACACACTTTTCCTTGTCCAATGTTGCAACAACAAAACAATTCAGTGCACACACCCTGACCTTCCCCACAAAAAGTGGAGAATGTGACCAACATTTTGTTCAGCCTGGATTGGCAACTTGCTCATTTAATTTCAAAAGAAGTGGGGGATCTCTTGGTATTCACTTCAGGGCCCTGCTGTGAAGTCACCCAGCTACCATCATCAAGGTAGACCACCCGCCATCAGCTGGATCCTGCCTGGATTGGCGACTTACTCATTTGATTTCAAAAGGAGTAGTGTCTCACACTTTAGGGCCCTGCTGTGAAGTCATCCAGCTACCATCATCGAGGTAGACCCCGTCAGCTGGGTCCCTACTCCAAACTGCATCTTCCCCATTTCTTTATTTAAACTGAATTTATATTAAGTCAAGTCAGCAATCAACTGGTCGGACAGTGGACACGGTCCATATTTGTTAGTGGTTAAAAGCTGTAAAGTGTGCAGAGCTCCTGTTCTTTCCTCTCTGCTAGAGTCAGGCTCCGCAAGGCCCCCCACAGCCAGCATGGTTCTAAATAAGGAGCAAAAAGCTCAGCTCTTTGGAGGTCAGTGCAAACTTGTCAATTATCTTATCTTTGTCATTCCTCAATTGTAGTGCAATGTCTTTTTCCACCGCAATGAACATCAATGACTCCAAGTTCTGCTGAGTCATGGAGGACCTAAGCCGGGTTTTCAAAATGTTGAGTTTAGAAAATGATTGCTCACATGTACATTGTGTGACACTGAGTGTAAGGAGATATTTGTATGAGGAGTACAAATTCTCATACACTGCGGAGCATAGTCTGTATTGAGATAGCAAATTGAATGCACAGGACAGACAGTTCTTGCATGCAGCTTGTTTTGTAGATGTGGCGTGTGTGGACTCTTCAACCTCTTCCTCAAGGTCACTGTCATCAGAATCAGATATGTCACCTTCCAACAACCCACATTTTAGCTTAGCATAACCAGATGCAAAGGAAATCAGCTCCTCATGAAGAGACTCTGCATTTATGTGAGAAAGCACCTGTGGTATGATTTGTGGATTAATTTGTTCGGGAGATGCCAGTAGCTCTTGAAATCTATTCGGATCAAAACATGAAATCTCTTGGTATAATTGATGATGTGAAGTGAATCTCTTGTTCATGTTTTCCAGAACAGTGTCCAGTATAACATTGTAGCAGGAAATTTCAAAACATCTTAGTGGGTCAGCAACATTGTTTTTTTTTTCTGAATGAGCTTCAAGTAGTTTGCTGGCCACAGCAATATCATGGTTGGAAAGTTTCTCATTCACTGAATCCACAAAGTGTTCTACTGGGTTCTGAAGACTGTCAAAGTCTCTTGAAATTTCTTTCAGGTGGGTGATGGCATTGTCAATTAACCTCCAAGCTTGCAGAACATCTAAACCAGATGTTTGTAGGTAATCGGAAACTGGAGTGGTGATATCAAAGATGCGGATGTAGATAAATGCTGCCAAAATAATTTAAAGCTTCAGGAGATTGTCACTTAGAGTTTTAGCTTCGTAGTGTACAGACTGCCAAAAATCTGTTGACTTGCTTACTTCTCTGAGCACAATCGACAGATTAGAAAGAATTTGTTTTGACTGATCATTATAAGTTCCAAATAGCTTGCCCGACTCGACCATCTTGTTTCACCAATCCTCCCTAGTTTCTGCAGTCAGTCCATTCCAGTCTTGTTTGCCATCTGTTTTTCCCAAAGTTGCATTCTCTTGCAGGACTCATGGAAGAAAGATGACAAAAGTTTTGCAATATTCCAAACAATGTTACAGCAGGCACACACACGCTACTCACATCACCAACTACGAGGTTCAACATGTAAGAGTAGCACCAGGTATGGATATGGTTAGGTTGAGTTTGTTTCATTAGCACCTGAACCCCATTGTAGGCACCACTCATATTTGCAGCCTCATCAAAGGAATCACTGACGTACTGGGATAGATCCAAGTCCACAGCAGAAAGTGCTTCTTGGAGCATTCTGTGTAAAGCTTGAGCGCTGGAGTCAGTCACATCAACCTGACGCAGCAGTCTTTCTTGGGCTTTCTCCGCCATGACGTATCTTACAACAATGGCACATTGATCATGTGTTGCAATATCTTGTGTTGATTCCAGCTGCATGGAAAAAAGGCCAGCATCCTTCACCTCTTGGATGATTCTCCGCTTTATCATGTCTGCAATTATGTAGAAAGGTTTTGTGATAGTAGTATTACTAAGGAAAGTTATGAATTTTCCTCTTCCCATTTTAGAAGCTTCACGTTTCTTGGCCTTATCAGTTATGGATTTTAGATGAGATGTTAGTGTGGGGTGGTAGTCTGCAACCAGTTTCACAGCTTCAAGAAAATTTCCATAATTTATAGAAGAATCATCATCCAAAAGTTTTGCTGCCTCTGTATTTTTTCCACAATAAGTTAGTGCTTGGAAACCAATAAAAAAGAGAATGTCAAGAACACAGCTAACCACAGCACGCCGTTCAAACACAAGTTTTTGGTGAGGTGTAAGTTGGTCATGAGACAAGAGATTTGCAATTCATTTTCCTTTGTTGTTTAAGAAATATGCTTCACTGGAGTGCTGATGACACTGCGACTGTTCATGTTCAACCAATCTCGTGGTTATGTGTCTCCAGTCCGAGCAGCCTTCAATCAGTGTAAGTTCTATGGAATCTTTTGGGTGCATATTGTAAACAAAATGTGCAGTTAATTGATTTCTTCTCATTATTGTAAGTCCCCCACTTTCTGTTGATGTTTTTACTTTGACTGTCCGTGCAGTAATAGACAACATCACTGTTGAAAGGGATACCCTGAGTAGGCTGGCAAGGATGAAATTTCCAGAACATTTCCTCACTCATATTTGCAGATTTCATAAAAAAATCCTTTACAGAAGGCACAGACTCTATTAAAGCAGGGACAGAATCTACAAATTTCTGAGAAGTGGCTTCTTGCTGCTCCTCCTGAGGAGGTCCCGTATGTTGCACATCTGAGGTACTTGATATTCAAGTACAACTACTGCATCAAACACTCCAACAGTCTCAATCATTTCCTCAGCTTCAACATTACTGAAGTGTGAAGTTCCTGCTTCATCTTTACTCATTGGCTCATCTTCTTTTGTCTAGCGTGCAATTCCTGATCCAGATGGCAGAAAAAAACTGTTAATTCTTTGCAAAGATTTAATCCCATCAAGTCTCTGCTGTTTTTCTTTTCGTTTTTGTGCCCCACTGTGGTGCTTGTATTTGGATCCTACCACTCAGTCTTCCATTTTCTAAATAAACAGAAAAATTATATATCAGCCAGCCTTAGACTGCACGGAACAGGTGGCAAAGGTTGGAACTTATCGAATCCCTGTCCCCTAGATAACTTGACATCAAACAGCAGAAACCAGGGTGACTGGTCTGTACTTCTTACATGAGCTTGTCCAGGTCCAGGCTGGATGGGTGGGGTGTGGGGGTTAGCCTGGCAGCTCAGTAGGGCTAAAGCCCAAGCCCTCCCATACATGGCCCAGAAGGAGACACTGGTAGAACAGGTAGACTTGCAAGAGACATGGTGAGGCAGAAAGTTTTTTTATATAAACACAACATGCTTGTGATAGCAAGGCCAAATCCTAATAATGCAAAGCTATAAAGACAAAAGCTGCTTTAATTCAGCACACATTGCAGGAAATCATTGTATTGCAGCCTGAGCCTCTTTACTTTTTGTGGGCACCATCACGAGGTTTTAAACTATTGCACAATGTGCTTCTAAATTTCATGGGCTGCTCCAGACCCCACTCACAACAGATTACTGTTAACTTGTGCTGCCAACAGGGGCGGAAACGGGCACCAGCCCAGTACCCAAATGCTGGTAGATTTTACATCAGGCTAGTACAATTTCCCTTTAACTAGCCCTGCTGGCTTGTTGCTGGAGAAGTTAACATTTTACTAAATTCACCAGCTGGGCCATTTGAACCTCTATGGGGCTAGTGGATTTCACAAATCACTACTCCTGCTGGTTAGTGGCTGAATAAAATGTTGGCCCCTGCCACCAACCAGGACTGAAACTGGCACCAGCAGAGAAGCCTAATGCTGGTAGACTTTGCATCAGGCTAGCACAATTTCCCTTTAACTAGCCCTGCTGGCTTGTTGCTGGAGAAGTTAACATTTTACTAATTTCACCAGCTGGGCCAGTTGAACCTCTATGGAGCTAGTGGATTTCATAAATCACTACTCCTGCTGGTTAGATACCTGAGCACCGAGGCATAGTGAGGCACGGGTGCAGGTATCTCAGTATTACTGAACACCCAGTTATTACTATGCTACTAAATAATGTAAACTAGTCTTTCCACAGAGTCATCTGTCCTGTCATTGATCTGTCTTCACACCAAATACACAGAGATTGCCTCACTCCTCTCTTCCAGATAGCCACCACCACCAGGACCACTAGACTGTCCTCCACTCTCTTTCCCTGTTCCTTTCTGCTGGCCATTCAAGGCCAGAAAACACTCTTATGGGACCCAAGCTCTTCAACTCGCTCCCTCAGGAACTAAAACTCTGTCCCTCCTCAAATGCCTTCAAACACAATATCAGGAGACATTTCTCTCCCACCTGCACTTGCTCGCAGTTCTAATATGGCTCCCATTCTGCACTCCCCCACCTTGCCTCATACTCTGGTTATCCACCTCCGGCACTTAGCCTTTCTTTCTAGTACTTGAAGTATTATTAATCCACCTAGGCTAGGTCTTGCACTTCTCAATGTCTTGTTTCCCACTGTTAAATTTTATTATTGTTAAACTCTCACTGAATGCTTAATTTCACCTTGTATTTGTCAATTCACCAAGGCTAATTTATGGTTTGCCCTGTAGTCTAAATTATTGTAATCCATGTACAATTTTATTAACCCTTGCTGTTAGTTAAATGTTTAAGACCATGTCATGTCTCACGATTGTTTTATGTAACTGGATGCTTGTGAAAACTAGGCAGCAATGCTCGCTTGCCTTTCCAGTAAAACCAATAAAATAAAATGAAATGATTGTTTACCATGGAACAGAAAAATGCAAGGATCTACAGTATTCCATTAGTAGACTGCCATCTCTACACACAGGTAAAGAGCAGGCTGTTCTCTGGCAAAAGTGGTAGGGATAGGAGGTGGGTTCTTTCATGGTGTCATGACATGCTCAAAGAACAGGAACAGCAATGGAAACTAATAGTACTAGATTTTGAAAATTTGGCAGGGACTCGCTTTTAGCCATTGGTGGTACTCTTACTGGCATAGTAAGAGCCAGATCTTGGCCAATCAGTACACTGTGATTTCCTTGCCACTTTTATAAAGTAATGTTATAATGAAAGTCAATATGTGCACCACAAATGTTCAGGAGACACAAAAGTTCAATAAAACACAGTGAGTAGAAAGATGCCCTGCCTTAAACTATTACATCATGACCCAGTTTAATTTTAGCTCAAAAGCTTGTAATACAACAGTCTACCGCAACCACTACACCAGAGGAACGCTGCCTGCCAACAATGGGAAAGTTAAGTGCACTACCCCCAACATTCTATCATTACTGCTATGCTGGCCTGCATTCAAAGATGGTTACCTGACCACTGTTTTCTTACATTGCTTTCAATGATTTGCAATGGAAGCAGTCCAGACCTGGCATACCATATTGATCAACCATAGCAGTAACATACAATAATGATTCTAAACACTATGCCCAGGTTCACATCCCACAACAGCTAATTATAAAGTTTGTTGCTCAGTCTTCCATCCTGAGTAATGGGGAATGCAGAACTTACACTGAAAATGAGCGGTTGCAGCACATAATAGATCCATGCATGACATGTGTGATTACAAACTACAGACGTCTATATGTCCATGTATCCATGTAGAAATAAAACAAAATTTTGAAAGCAAATGTGTCTGGCTGTTATTTTACTACCCCCCTCTAAACAAAAGCAATATTAAAACACACACACACTGCTGGAAGCATCAAGCCAGGCTTCAGAATGATTTGCCAATTTGCTTGTACTCTATAAAGTAGGTGTCAATTCGCACCTCTCATTGCAGGCTGAGTCAGTTAGACACTGCCATTGTCACCAACTGTTCTCAACTTCTACCAGTAGACACTTTAAGCAGCTGCTAATGTATCCTGATTAGGCATAATCACATTTTGTCATGCAGCTGTTAGAGCCAGCCCATTGCTAAGTACTTAGCAGAAAATATTTATTGCTTAGAGCACCATTCCTTGTGACCAGCTATAAGGGGTACACTATTAGTAGACATCTTATCAGTAGTTTAAGATAAAAAAATGTGCTACTACACATTCTGGCCATTTTTGAAGGCCAGTGCTATGATTTTTAATTCTGAGAGTTCGAGCAGTATGACCCTCAGGTCAGAACATCCCACATTTCCTCCGGTTCTCTTCTCTCTCCCCCAATATGTGGTAATTCAGCAGGCAGCTGACTGTCACCAAAGAGGAAGGGGACCTAGGAGTTATCTTGGATGACCTTAAGGTATCAAAGCAGTGTACAAAGGTGGCAGGGAGGGCCAGTGTTATGCTGGGGTGTATAGGAAGGGGCATCATCAGTGGGGGGGGGTGGTGATGTCATTGTATAAAACATTGGTAAGGCCTCAGCTGGAGTACTGATGCAGTTCTGGAGACCACACCTGCACAAAGACATACATATGGTGAAGACTATCCAGAGAAGGGCAACAAAGATGGTGCAGGGCTTACACCACAAAACATGAGGAGAGACTAGTAAGGGACCTCAATATGTAGTCATTGGAGGAGTGAAGACAGTGGGGGGGACATGACTGAAACATTCAAGTACCTCAAGGGAATAAACAAGGTACCGGCAAGGGAGCTTTTCTAATGTAGAAAAACTGCTAGAACAAGGGGGCACACAATATGAAACTGAAAGGGGGTGGATTAAGAGGTAATGTGAGGAAGATTTTCTACACAGAAAGAGTAGTCAACACATGGAATAGTCTGCTACAGGAGGTAGTGGTGGTAAGCACAGTGGAGGGGCTTAAGCATGCTTGGGACAGGCACAAGGGAAGCCTGAGATGGGAGGGAGTGATGACAAACCATTGATCACATAGGATCAGTGGCAGCATACAATATATAGGGCCTACGGGCAGACTGGAAGGGCCTGCTGGTCCTTATCTGCCGACAATGTTTTTATGTTTCAATCTATAATGAAAGATGTGAATGAGCGTGAACCATTAATGGCACCTTACCCCACAGTCTTGAGCTCATGCCACGAGGTTGTCACCACCTTGGTGCCAGCCTCCCCTATCACAACCCTGTCTCGAATAGACTCCCCAAAACTGGCCAAAAGGCAAAAACTGAGGCAGAGAGCGACATAATGAATACTGTCAGTAGACAACTTCAGTTGTCAATCCCATGTGTCCTGCCCATATCACTCACTCCGACTGCAGTCCTCATAATCAGGTGCCTCCTGCTCCAATCCTTGCTTGAAATTCAGTCTCCCCCCACTCCTGAATTTGTTTTAGTTTTTACCTTCTCAAAAACGTAGTCTCCTCAGGCTGATGGTGAAGATAACCTATGCTGCTGTCTGGTCCCACTCCGGCAGGTTGTGGTGATCTGTGCTGGGGTGTGTTGAGCCTAAAAAAAAAAAATATTACAACGCTTTAAAGTGTGGAATGCAATAAAAGCCTGGGGGGGGCAGTAAAGTTCAGGTCCAGGTGAGTGGAGGTACGTACAGGCCCTCAATCTGTGGTCCAGTTGCCCGACTGATCAGTCCACCCCAGCCCCCGATGCAAGTGCCCTTCTGCTTATGTAATCAGGACCTCCTTGTGAATATGCCTGCTCAGTGGAGCTTTTCCTGCAATATGAAAATACGAAGTAGCCAGCAGAAGAAGGCCATTTGGTCCATCAAGTCTGCTCATGTTGCAGGGTCCACAGCTTGAACTAATGTCCCTGCCCTCTCTCCCCATGATCCTCACCTTCCCCCATGCCTATCTCAGCCTCTTAAAGCTGCCCAGTGCCCACTGTCTTCAATGAGATTACCTCTTCCAGCAGCACATTGTGTCCACCACTCTCTGTGAAGTAGTGATTCCTGACCTCCCTCCTAAACCTCTCACCCTCCAGCTTAAGACTGAACCCTTGTGATATGGTTGCTACTCTGCTTAAAGAGACTCTCCTTATCAACCTTATTTATCCCTTTCAGGTACCTGAAGGTCCCAATCATGTCCCCTCTGTCTTCCAAGGAGTACTTGTTCAGTGCCCTCAAGCTCTCCTCTTGTATACCTTACCCTGTTGACCAGCCATCATCTTTGTAGCCCTCCTCTGGACCTTCTCCAGAAGGTTAATGTCCTTTTTGAATAAACTTGAACTTTAACTTCACCCTTCACCCATGATAAACAAGCCACTTAGCTTTAATTTCCCTAAATATAATCACACACAGCAGGTCTGCACATGGCATCATTAGCATTGTAATAATATTATGTGCTACAATTTCCTGCCAGGATGGTAGTGAGCACTGGCAGGAAATTAAGACTGTTAGCAATAGCTGCAGAGTGCAGTACAGCAGATAATGAAAGAAACTGCATACTATACAATGGTATGAAATAACAAATGTTAACTAAAGCAGACCCTAGATCCAAAAACAACTTTTACAGGAAGAAGTTGTAACTGAACTTGACAAAAATCACTGCTAGCCTAATGCCAGTGCATTTCTTGATTTTTTTTTTTATCCCCATCACCTTAATTTGATTGTCTGGTCCCATCACCACCTCCTGCCCACTTGGAAATAGGACACAGGTATTTTTGAAGGTTCTCCCCTTACGCCCCCCCAGGCCCCAGCACACGGCTGTGAGCATGTGGTGCCAGCTAAGCCCCTTCCACCTCTCCCACCTCCCGTAACTTGTTGCCGCCCTCTCTCCGCCTATACTACCCATCAGACTTCCACCTGGATTGCAGTATTTCAATACCAACCCTCACCCTCTCAGCCATACCCAGTAACACAACATCAACATCCCCAATCCCAGCCATCAAACACTAGTTCCAACACCTATATGAAATTTTACACACACACACACACACACACACAAGCGCACGCACACATGCATGCACACACACACACACATACACACACACACAAGTGCACGCACACACACACACACACACACACACACACACACACACACACACAGTGCTGTGTTTGCTAAGTAATACGAGAAACTTAGCACCCACTCTGCTATTAATGAACCCAAGTGCTTGGATATCTAAATACAACTGCAATGAATGAGAGCTGAACAGCATGGAAACAATACTGCTGCCTTAATTGTAATTGTATTTGTAAAATATTTGTTTGGCAGTCATGTCAGATATATGTTGGTATGCTTTCAGGTGGTGCCCCCCCCGAGTAACACCTATATTATCACTGAGCACCCAGGGATGGGGTGGGCACAGCACCCCCACTGAAAGCATGATTGTATTTATCTAGGACATAGTTACCAAGCTTATTAAGCATGGAAATGTTTGCTGCATTTCCACATCACTGTGATGGACTGCCCAAGAAGCAGGGAATCTGCAATTGCAACATGTCCACGTACTGGATGACAGAGGTCACAGGAGCACAAAAGTACCGTAACCATGTTTGTACCAGCAATATTTCCAAGGTTTCCCACAAACACTCATCTTTGTAATCCATTAACCATTTTTGCACTGACCTCCACTCCAGTCACCCAGAGCCTTAGGAAAGCTTTTCCATCCATCCACCACCCACTATATGAAACAGTACTTAGTCAGTTTTAGAGCTACAGTACCCCTGCCTTGCCAGTTCTCTTTTCCCACCAAGCCAGTACATTACCCCTCTCTTCTATGAACAGCTTGCAGAGGAGACCACTTCAACTTTGTTAATACCCTGCCTACAACAAGTATTAAATATTGCAGCCTTGTCTCCTCTTCCCCCTCCCTGTATTTAGTAATTCTGTTTTGTCTCTTCTCTTCCACCCACTCTCGTCTCCCCCCCCCCAGAATTTAATATTTCAGCCTTGTGTCTTCCCCCAATTGCCACTCTAGCCTCTTTCTACTATCTATGAACAGATCACAGATGAGTCCATTGCTCTGGCTTTGTTAATGCCCTACCCTGCCTGCTACAAGTACTAAATATGTAAGCCTTCTCTCCCCCCCCCTTCTGGTCTCCAATGAGTAGCTAGTGTTTAGACCCACCATTGCCAAACTGTACAAAGCAATAAGTGATACAGTAACAAGAACAGCTAGCCCAAAAACTAAAAGTGCTTACTTTAATTCAGTAAGGAGAACTTGGGTACCCCCATCCCATCCCCACCCTGACCTGCCTCCGTTCTCCTCGCTCCCAGTCCAGGGGAGGCCCTAGTTTGTCTTCTTACCTCCTCAAAAACATAGCAGTACAGCATACACCATCTGGGGGCTGGCACCTTTTAAATGTCTGCAGGTCCGGCGATCTTCTCTGCTGCAGCCTGTATTGTAGACAGCTAGCACTTGGTTGGCAGTGCTGTTCTCTCTCTTGTCTGGTGGTGGTCGTCCAACTCCAGCAGAGATCTATGGTGCGTCAGATTGACTGAGCTTTCTGAAAAGATAAAAAAAAGTAGACCCAGCTCTTTATTGTGTATATAAGCTCAGTCAGCAGTGCACTCAGTGCAGGACGCAGGCTGCAGTAAAAACTCCTCTGTCTTTCGGCTGGTGCAGTGGTGGGTGGCTCTAAAACAGCGAAGACTCCCGAGTCCGACTCTCAGTCTCTTCAGATGGCAAATGGCTCTTCTAGGCTACAGTCTTTCCCTGGCATTCTGGAACTTGTCCTTGGCTGTAAATCCAAAGCACCAAGGGAAATGCTTTTATACAGTATGACCTGGACAGCTCGGACCTGAGTGGGAACTGTAAAGTTCAGGTCTGGGTGGGTGGAGGTGTCACAAACAGCAGCAGACCGAGGAACACCCCATGATTGGTTAGCCCAGGGGTTGACATCAGTGCACTCTGTGCTGTTGTACAGCACACATTGATTACCGGTGGAAATAATCATGAGTCGTGACTTGTAGCAGTGTAGAGGCAAGCAGTCGGCATGGTGGTGGTATGGACCGCATGGCGTGGTGCTTGTATGGGCAAGGTGAATCATACTGGTCAGGGTTGGAACCTGTGGCTGTGGGTCGACTTGGGATGCTGGGGGGCCAGCCCGGCAGGGCTAGGACAGTCAGAAGACACTCTGGTATCATCATATCATGAGGTATGTGGTAAATGATTATTTTAAAATTGCTTTTTTGGCCATGCCCGGGGGGAAAAAAAAACAGAAGTATTGTCCTTGGCTGGCAGTCGGGCAGACCTTCTGGTAGTACAGGCCCTCAGTCTGTGGTCCAGTTGCCCGACTGATCAGTCCACCCCTGCAGAGATACTGCCGGACTACATTACTCTGCCCATGAAGCTTTCCGCTATCTGTCCAGATACAGACAGTTAATGGTTTCCAACTTTGTAGCCATTTTTTTTTTGGTTTTTCTGTTTTTCCGCCCCCTGTGCTCGCTGGTCCCCACTCCTTTGGGCTCCGCAAGTTCCGCCCAGTCCCACTGTCCTTACCCAGCCCTCCTCTGGTTCCTCTTATTTGCATCCGATCCCTGGGATATCCCAGTGCATCCCTTCACTGGGTGGGTCCCCCTCCTCCTCTGAGGAAGGCACCGAGGGGAGAGGGATAGCTCCAGCACACTCTTTCTAGGGTCCAGGGATGCTGCCGAGGAGAAGGAGGCCCCTGGAAGGCACTGGAGGTACACGGGGAACAGAGACCCGTCATCCGCCGGCCAGAGAGCAATTTTTCCTGATTTCCTTCAAGGTGCGTGACGTCCGGACATCAAGGCAAGAGCTGACGTCTGCCACGCACTACCCAGCAATGACCCCAATGTGTTGCCCAACCCCTGGCCTCCACCAGTGGTCACCCAACACCGGGTCGCAGCCCTCCTTCCCTCCCTGGAGACAATGAGCAGTCATGGGATGCTCAAGTTGTCTCCTCCCGGCCGGCCCTCCAGCGACCCGAGCTCAATCCCGAACCCGGGTCACTGGCATTGCAAGTGGAAATCCAACCACTGCACCGGCAGGCCAGCTGTAGCCATTTTTAATGGAAGTTTTGCTTGTCCACTACTTGCTGGACAGGTTTGTAGGGAATCCAGGGCCACCTAGATCTCCAATCACTTGACTGAATTGCTGTTTGTTCAGCCAGACACTTTAACCTGGGAGTTACATTTTCTGAAAGTTATATACCTCAGTTGTCATTTTACCCTTCAAAAGAGAATTATTCTTTAGATGAGATTGGAGTTAAATACACTTGCCTGGCTCCTCCTTGACCTGTCCGGAGCTGATAAATCAAAAGAGCAAAATTGACAGACAGTTTTAGTCCAAATGGGAAGGCCAGACTCCATGTGTATGCTGTTGTTACTATTCTAATTTTCCACCCCCCTCGCAGTTACCTGCAACCCTTGTTGCAGTCCAGGTCAGGGAGACTGGGGGGATAAGAACCATGGAGCCCAGTACCAATGAGTTCAAACATGATATCTCAGCCGTCCTATTCTTTAACACCCATAATACGTCTGAACAGATAAATGGCACAGATCACTGCATTTGTGGGACTCCCAAAGTAGGTCAGCTGTGGATTGCCACCTATAGTTGTACTGGCCAAGCACTATTTTGCCTTTCTTCAATTTCCTCAGTTAGAGTTTAAGGGTTTACAATGTGATTTCTGTATATAACTCAGACCTTTGGCCCCACTAGTATTAGCCATGTTAAAGTTCTGTTCAGCAGGGCTCACTATACCAATGCCCGGAAAGCCATTCTTTATTTTGCTCGATCCAGGTCACCATGACAACGTAGATCACATCTCAAGAAGTACAGTGGGCAGGTGTAGGGATCTGTACACAGCCAATTCCTAATTGGCTAATAGAGAAACTTGTCAATTATAGCTTTTGTCCATTTTATAGGAGCTGTCAAATGAATCTTACTCCACCCACAAAGCAATTTCCCACCTAGCAGCTATTTTTACAGAAAATGTCCTCTCTTAAGTACCTTTACAGAACAAACTCATAGGGATATCAGTGACATCTAAATGTCTCCTCCAGGCACATAAACACCTTCTATTCCACCTAGTATATTTAATCCAATATTCTTTATAATATAACCTTCAGTTAAATACATTTTGTGGCATTTTGTATTTTACAGAACATTTTCATGTGGATGATATCTCAGCCATCAGCAATACATGCAGACACCACATCATGCTGCCGCCTGTGACAGAACTGATATTTGTGAAATTAACACACAATCATTACCATTGTGTCATAGTGAAGACATACATCATCCCATGCTCACATTGCACTGGAGCTGTTGATTGGGGTCAGGAGTGCCCTTCCCCGCTGCATCATCTAGGTTATTGTATTGCATGTCATCCCATGGTTTTGTAAAATATTTAGGTGGGCTAACAGGCTTAATGATTCTGAGCTTTGCAGGTACAGTAGGGTGAAACCCCTTTCCCACTGATGTAAATTCATTTTTATCCTTGCAAATTTCTGCCTTTGGACTTGTAAGTCCCTTGTATAATCCTGAAATACTGAGGCTTGTCCTTCTTCTATGATAATCAGTCCATGTGCTCTTGTAGGTTGGATGACTTTTTCTTTTTCAGGAATCCAGAGATATTTTATCAAGTAGTGGCATAGCTTATCTCCTGGTTTGGACTTAAGGCCAGTTTGATGAGCCCACTGTATCTCATAGTGGGCTGCGGCTTCCTCAAGACCTAATTTATCCACCAGCCACCTTTGTGTCATCTTGCCTCCTTCCTTGCCCTCTGTACTCTCTGGTAGCCCACTTATTCTTATATTTGATCTACAGGTGCTATTTTTGATCTTCGGCCTGGTTAACTAGTTGCTCCACTTGCTCAGTTAAGATTTTTTTTCCTCTAGATAAATCTGTGATGATGTCTTCCAGCTCACTTATTCTCCTCTTCTTTTCACCAGTCCTGATTGTTTGGCTTGCGGATATCTCCACTAGCACTGTAACTATTGCCTGCATGTGGGTAATTTGAGCAGTAATATTTGTAAATCCAGCTTTTACTTCTTACTGGGGATTTGTAATTAGTCTGGGCAAGGCAGCAATCACTGAGTCCTTGATGCTTTTTCTGCCTTCCACCTTGACAGTCCTGGTCTGCAACCTTCTACCAACCACTGGTGTACCAGATGTTTTTCTTGCTGCACTTTCAAATTGCAGCATAGACTGCTTTGTTGTTGATTTTTCTGGTGCCATTCAGATAGTTTGCCTTTTGTTGTGTTTTAATCTGTGAATGAAACCCTTTAAATATTGTTGTTTTTTTTTGTTTATATACAGGTGCCTTGGGGATCCCAGCTATTACATGACCACCATGTTCTGGAGCCATGCCACACCCCTCCAGTTGCTGCAAATGTTTATGGAATGTTATTGACTGCAAATGCTACAGGACAGAGAGAATGTGAAAGGCACTATATAAAACTGATTGGATTCCTTTCCTGCAGTAATCCTGATCCTCACGAGAAAAACTTGCACTGGTCACATACAGTGTGCATGTTTTCTGGCTCCCACAATTCTGAGTTCTGAAACTGTCTCTTGTAATATTCTTTGGTTCTGAGGTCTTCTGTGTGCCCCTTTTAAACTCCCTTCTCACTTTGTATACACCTTGTCGCAGGCTAACAATCTACCAATCATTATTTGCAATATATATTTATGTTATATATTGTTTAATGGGATTTCTGTGTATGTCCATGCCTATGTTACTTCAATGCATAGGAAAAGACTAGATTTATTTTTTTAAAACCTTTTGACTTGACGGACACCTGTTTACCACAAAGGTGAGATCTTAATTCTCAGGTTCGGTTGACAGTGATGTACCAAAAGCCATTTACCTGCCATAAACATGCATTGGAAACAGAGTGCTTTTTGATATCAGGAACTATGACAGCGTATCACATTTTATGAGGCCCCAGAATGTTTTTGCTAGGAAATTCTTTCCTAACAGGCCTGTATGAGGTAATATAAAAAAAGGCACACATCCTTCTAACAGTGCTGTGTGAAAATGTACTTCCAGTATGTTACTGTGGGAACCTAGACTTCAAAGCTTAATTCAGATCTGTCATACCCCATGCTGTGGGTTACTGTTGGGGGAAATAAAATAAACTGTTTTCCTTATATCTGGAAAACTGATGACACTGCAAATTTCAGAAAGCTGAGTGACATCACCAGGTGGCCAGGGAATTGTGGGTCACTGACTGGAATATTGCTGACACTGCAGTTCAGAAAAGATAAACTCTCAACAGAGTCACTCAGGGCCATTCTGGTTTTGGACTTCTTCTTGACACAACAGTAAAAACTGCCAAGCTGCTACACAGAAAAAGGACTTTGAAAAATTGTCATCTTTGAGGTAGAGAAGTAGTTAAAACAGTTTTAAGGCATTTATCCTGTATACTTTTTTCATTTGTTTCTAATACTCTAACCTAAATTTGTATGTGTTCTCTTTTACTACATTTATTTATTTCTTTTAGTAAATACTTTTGTTTCTCTAAAGAATTCTGCCAGCGTGAGATTCCTTATATTGCATATGTGACTGTAGAAGTTTTATTACAAATCTGTGACAACTGATTATGCCTAGAAGGGTCACCAAATAGCAACCAAATTGAAAAGGGTCAGTGGGGACATCTGGAGGGATTTTGGGTGAATACCAAAGTCTCATATGGGTCTGCAGGGATTGTGAACTGGGCTATTGCATGTCCTGCAGGGTGAAGGCCAAATCAGGTGTTTCCACTGCTACCCCAAAGAAAGCATAATTATCTGGGCCATCCTCCTGTGTGTAATAGCCATGAAAAGGGTTCATATTTGGCAACAAGACTCGATACTGGTATTGTGCCCTGACCCAAAGTATAGAGGGACACTCTGGGACCTCGTGGCAAGTGTTCAGTTGTAAATCCAGTGAGCACTCTGTGCATACACAAGGAGGGTATCTCTGTCTTACCCTTCCCTGTCACAGATTGCACTTAGGAGTGGGCACTGAGAGCTCAGTGATCTGACCCTCACAAGTGGGTTCATGACACTCCTCACTTGGTTTATTCCGTTCTCTCTGCTCACTATTATTTGGCAGTAGCAGCTTTCACTTGTGGTATGGTTAGCTTCATTTGTGGCAAGGTAATGGGATGGGTACATTTTCTAACACAGCAGATTTTTCTATTATGTGTAGCACAAAAGGTGTAAAACACAATTTGTGCCCAAGCTATTGGGACCCCTAAATATCTCAGCCAAGATCATATATTAATCTTGAGATGTTAGTATCTCATCTTTCTGATGAGATCCAAACATCACATGGAGAAACTTCATAAAAGCTTAGGTTTGATACATATATCAGTTTATACAGTTTTTCATATATTTTCCAAACTGTATGTAGCTTCCCCTTTTTCATTACACCTATGCAGATTAACATGGAAACAGAATTGCTATCTCGTAGACCTGATCTTCTCTGTCTGCTTGTCTAAGCCTGACACAGTAAATAATAGTGTGTGATATAATAATGATTTCCAAAGCAAGAAGCCGAGATGAAACAAGCCATGAATTGTGATGACAGTTGTAGACAACTAGCCAGAGCAAATGATACAAAGGTGCTGTGGTCACCTTATGTGCCAAAGTGCATAGTTACTGTATAAAACAAGAGTTGGCAACTGGGATGAGATTTCTGCTTTTTCTCTGTGTGCTGAATGATGAATTATTCATGTGCGATATCACCTGTATATTACGGTTGAGGAAGCCTTTTAATGTTGAACCCCCAACATTTAGCTCTAATAACATTTGTGGTGTTTGATGAAATTCCTTGAAATTCAGCACGTGCGATCAGTCTGCCAGGTTCTTATGATCTGGCAAGTTTTGAGACAGCCGTTCATCGAATTCCAAGATTTTGGGAGTATTAAAATAAGGAAAAGAAAAAAAACACTTTTCAGTGTCTTTTGTTTTTGTTTGTTTATGTCTAGAGCAAAAAAGGTTTGGCATGCTGTTCCAAAATTTCTGGGGTAGAAGTGTCTTGGCTCTAATAAGTGCCTTTTGAAGACTTTGTGAAAATATATTAATTGATTTTTGAGTAATAATTTAATTTATTTAGTTAGTTTTTGTTTACTGAGTGGTTGCACTAGGCAAACAAATGCCTTTTTTCAAGCACAATGCAGGAGAGTACAATGTGATAAACACTACAGGGCATGAAAATTCACAGTAAGAAACAGTTTTCACAGATCAACATCAGAGTTACAACACAAAGAAATAAGAGTTACATGGGGAAAGTAGTGTAATACATAGTTGATCAGCACAAGCATTCAGAGGAGGGGAGAATGTACAATTAACAATAGAATATAAATTACAAAAGAAAACATTTTAAACATTTGACTTCTGAGCATGCTTAGTAGACTTTTCAAGATAGCTGTTTCTTATGACCTAAGAATGTTTCACGCATGTGCAAATTCTTATGTTGAGAGAAATGTTTAGGTTGTGAGGACAGCCATCTTGTTTTTGATTTGGCCAAAAAAAGAAAACCTGAAAAAAGCATAAAAACAAACAAATTGCTAAACCTACCTGAACAGGACCTGCTTAGCTACATTTTGGAGCTTGTTTGATGAAACATAACCCAGAAATATGTTTTATGCACACTCTAAAATGTTTTGTTGTAGTTTAGTGAGCTTAGTGATGGTTGTCAATCCTTTTGCTGTGAGTCGAGAATTCTTATGTTGCGTGAAAGTGCAACCTTGGAATACCATCTCATGACATAAGAATTTGGACTTGGTACCAAAAAAAAACTTTTACTCATAACTCAATCAGTTTTTACAATTTGCTAACCAAGTTTTAACCAAATTATCACCATCACTTTTTTTGTAGCAAATGAAATTTATTTCAAATCTGCCTTGAAAGGTTATTTTGCAGTCACTCCATGAAATCATATTTTTGGGTGGGATTTGAAAAATTTCACCTACCAAATTCAGGATCATGAAAAGCCTATGTTTACAAGTTGGAATCACACATAAACACACATATGGTGGTATCCAGTCCATTACATGTAGAGAATGCAAGACCATGGGTAATACAAAAGGAGAAAAAAAATCATGTTCTCAAACAGAACCATGCATATATATCTATATTTAAACAGGCCCAAAAAAGTATTTTAAATAGATAAGTAACTTTAACTCTTTTTCTGGATTTGAATCTTTAGATATTTTAAAATAAAAAGACTAATAAACACAAGTATACTGAATTAAATACATTGTCATATTTACATTTCAGCCATTACAGTAGGACTAGGGCAATATATTGTTATCATAGAATCAATTTATAAAGAGAAGAGAAGAGAAGAGAAGAGAAGAGAAGAGAAGACAAGAGAAATACTCCAGTCCATTATTCTGGTCTTTCCATAGATCATTCCCCATTCTATGTCTTGTAGCCCAGAGTATAGTTCCTTATCTAAATCCATAGGGGATTCACCTTCCTCAGAATCTTCTTCATACTGTGCTCTGATAAACATGACTAACTGGTGTGCTTCAATGAATAGGTGCTGTTTTCATTTCAGAGACAACCATACCTTAGCAAGTGCAAACAGCTAAAAGGTTTCTCCCATCTCCAGAATCTCTTGCCAATAAGAAAGAAATGTTCTCCTGTGCTGTTGAGTTTGAAAAGAAAAGTCCAGATATATGTAAAGTCTGTGAGATTCATAAGATTATATACTCTTGATGCAAGAAAGTTTGATAAATAAGTACTGGTCTGAATCAAAAGCAAAACTATTAAATATGGTAGATTTCATGCTGACATCTAGCACCTAAGTCTCGGCCACAGGTATTATTTTTTTTCTCTTGAAATCTTGTACTTGCTCATTTATGCAATCAAAATGCCTTTGTGATAAATGGCCATTCAAATACTTTGACAAGTATATCCTTTATAAGATCTCTTACATTTTCAAAATCAGTCAAAAGAATTTGGTAGACCTACAAGTCTAAGATTTTTGCAGCAAACTTGATTTTCAAGATTTTCAGTTTGTCTATTTAAATACTAATTTTCTTTTATAAATGCTGCATTAGTAGCTTCAAGAGTTGAAAGTCTATTTTTGAATGCAATATCTGCTCACAGTGCTTTTTTATTTCTACTGTATTTTGTTCTCATTTTTATGTTTGCTTGTGCACATGCGCAAGAAACATTATGTGGCAGCTTAGGAGAGAAGCGGGTTGTGGAGGCGTGACAGTGTGGCGGCCAATGCCTCCACTGCATTTGTGGGCTTGCTGCTGTGTAACCAATGCAGCCCCACTGTCCTGGTGACACTAGTTCTCCAGAAGTCCTACCAACTTGAAAGGATTTGACTGAGGCAATCAGGGGCACCTCGTCACTGCAGCATCAGGCATTCATATCTCTCTCTCTCTCTCTCTCTCTCTCTCTCTCTCTCTCCAGATCTCCCCTTCCAGTTCATAGCCCATGAGTCCATACTCATGGTGGGTTGGGTAGGACAGGACTACAATGGAAATGAGAAAGAAAATGCTAAGACAAAACCCTGAGCTTCTAACTGGCTTTCCCCCCACTCCCTCATCTGCCAAGGGTACTGTAGCCATAGACTGGTGCTCACATTTCAGTTTCTCATTTAACACTCTCTCAAATCTGACTGCAACCATCAACCCCCATGCTAACTCCCATTGGCCAAATGAGATTAACCAGAAAAGAAGTATAACTGAGCCCAAATAGTTTATACGTCTATACCCACCACTGGCCCACTGTGATGTCAGTTTAGACACACTGAGGGGGAGCACTTCTGATTACCTGAACAGTCACCTTTTGAAGCATGGATACTGTGTGTGTGAACGTGTGTGTGAGACAACTCAAAACAGGTCCGCAAGAAATTCAACAGCATTCTCGCTGGTTAGTTGTTCTATAGACAAGACTCTGAGTGGAATCCATGTATGTTGATGGTTCTGGGGAGGAGGCAAGTTGCAGGACACTTAATGGGATTATTACAACCTTGGATTTCACAGCTAAAAGCCCACCCCCAAAAAAACTCTCCCCGTTCTTTCAACAAATGATATAATTCTCTGTATAAGGGAAACTGCTAAAACTAGATAAACACTTCCATAGGTATATATTGGCCACTGTCGCAAAGATATTTGTTCATCATGATTGCAAAGTAACACAAGACTATACAATTGAAATTGAATTTGGAATGAAAACAAAATAGTTGAAGCTTTTTGTCAATATTTATTTAAACACAGCATTCAACCGCCATCCATTTTCGGGAGACTGAGGGCTAAAAGATCTCGGTTCTCCTAACCAGGGTTACATGGTAGATATGTTCAAACATCCAAATACTGTATCCTGGTATGCTCCTTGTGATGTCAGAATCTGGGGGAAAAACAACTTCGATGGTAAGTCACATCGATGCTGGCAATATTGAGGTGGAATATTCCAGGTTCAGAGGTAGGGTTTTATTTGTGAATTATAGCATTGTCATTTAGAGATTATATCGACCATGTTATTTATCACAACAGGACGGAAGGTCAGACCCATAAAAAATATGGAGTTCCTTAAAACCCGATTTATGATTTGTTTAATGCAGCAACAATACATAAAGTGATCATTTTCATTTACAAACATAATATCATAATCAGCACCTGTATGGTGATGTTTTTAGTTCAGATCTTTGTTCTGATGAATTTAATTACACACATTAATGTTCCCTGAAACCACTAGGAAAACTTAAAAATATATACCATGGCCCAGATATTCAAACTGCGCCAGTCTGAGGTGCAAGCCCCTGCGCTGCTCAAAATAGTTCTTGAGGGGTGTGGCGAGTGATATTCAAAGGAGTTGCGCTGTTGAGCAACTCTTGAATCTCGCCCCAAACCATAACATGCATAACGCAGTGGAACTTGCGCTACCGCAAGTTGCCAGAGTTGAGCAGTCAACTTGCGGTGGCGCAAGTACCATTGCGCCATGCGCAAATTTCCGATATTCAAAAGGTGACATAAAAATGGGGCCATAATTTATGCAAGGCACAGGGGGGGCCATTTGCATCTCTTTATGGCCCCATTTGCATGCCATTTGCATGTAGGTGCGCCAATCCCCGAGGACTTGCTCCTGGCCACCCTGCCAGGCAGCAGCCGTCGGGGACCGGCACTACTGCAGCCCGATCACGGGCATCACAGTTACATGCCCCCCACCTCCCACAGCCCGATCGCGGGCATCACAGTTCATGCCCCTCACACCTCCCACAGCCCAATGCGGGCATCACAGTTACATACCCCCCACCTCCCACAGCCCGATCGCGGGCAGAACACATACATGCCATACCCCACCTCCCACAGCCCGATCGGCGGGCAGAACCTGTAAACCCCCTAGTGCCGATCGCGGTCAGAATGTAACCCTCCCCCAACCCGAATAACTCCCTGGTGGTCAGTGGACGTAAACCCGATCGCGGGCAGAATGTCTCACAGAACCCCCCAAACATCTCCCTGGTGTCTAGTGTCCCCCCACCCACCCGAAGCCCTCCACCGCTCCCCGCGGCGGGGCGACAGCATCCACCGCCTGCCGCCCCACCGCCCGCCCGACTGACTGCCGGTAGGGCTGCGCCGTAATGCAGAGCTAGCCAATGGCATGCAGCCCATACCCATTATGACAGTCAGATTGTGAATAATCATTCACAAATCTGGACTATCATATCGGCTATGGAGCTACGCCGTGCCTGTCAGTCTGCAACTGGAGGACAATCGGCGGACGGCGAGCGGCGGTAAAGCTGCCGCCGGGAAGCAGTGGAGAGCTGATAGTGAAGCCTGGGCTGAGAGATGTTGAAACTCTGCATTCTGCCGCAAGACTCCGGAACTGAAGAAGTGTCCAGGTGAAGAACACATTCTGCCAGCGATAGAACCTGAGGGATTCTGCCATGTTCGAGCACTGAGGTTGACACGATTCTGCGCGATGGGGCTGTGAATGTGAAGGACACGTGTACTGCCCACGATCGGGCTGGTGAGGAGGCACAGAGAGCGAGTTGGGGGCCAGCCAGGGGTGGCAGCTGCTGTGTTGCGCCCTGCAATGCAGCAGCTCACCTGTGGGTGGCCCTCGACTTAAGCCTTTTTTGGCTCAAGCTTGTGCGGCGCAGCTTGGGGTTCGATGCACAACTCTGCGCAACCCGACTGAATATCGGGTTGCGCAGGTTATGCATGGATCCTCCCCCTCCTGTTGAGCATGCATTCATTTGCATTGCTCTCTTGCGCAACCTGGTGCCAGTGGCGTAACTGCCTCCTGCTGAATATCGCAGAATGGCGCATTTTGGACTTGCGCATGGCGCAACCCTTTTGAATATCTGGGCCCATATGTTTATAAAACACAGAAATACGCTATGGTCAGAATGTCTTTCCAGCATTTGTATTATTTATGGGAAATAACTTGATCTTTGCTCCATAGTCTTTGGCTGCGTGTACAAGGTGTCAGTCAACACTTGACTTCTTAGTCCTTTGCATAATTTCATGAATGATTTATGGGTTTGTAAACTGCACATTGCACTTGCAGACACAATGCATAGAAAGATGAAGAGCACAGGGCAATGATAATATTTCAGTGCAAATGTAACGAAGAGACAGGAAGACTCTGAATTACATTACATTGTACAGTTGTCTCTGGACTCTCTCTGTTCTTGCTAACTGGTCAGACATTTGTTTGTGTTTCCCAGGACCTGCCATTTTGTTAGGGTATGGCAAAAAAATAAATAAATAAATAAAAGATGCAGGTTTTCTTTAGCCCTCCAGTTTTGTGTCTCTCTGTGCTCGTTAACTGGCCAGACATTTGTTTGTTTCCCAGTATCTGCCACTTTGTTCAGGTATGGCAAAAAAATTACAAAAAAAAATAAATATATAATAAAAGATACAGGTTTTCTTTAGCCCTCTGATTTTGCCTCTCTCTATGCTCGTTAAATGGTCAGACGTGTTTTTTTCCTAGGATCTGCCGTTTTGTTCTGGTGTGGCAAAAATAAAAAAAAATAAAAACTGCAACTTTTCTTTAGCCATCCGATTTCATCTCTCTGTGCTCACTAACTGGTCAGACTTTATGTTTCCCAGGACCTGCCATTTTGTTCTGGTATGGCAAAATAAAACAAACAAACAAAAAAAAGATGCAGGTTTTTCTTTAGCCATCTGATTTCATCTCTCTTTGTGCTCGCTAACTGGTCAGACATTTCTTTGTGTTTCCCAGGACTGAGGTCTTCTTTACCCCTCCAATTTTGGGGAGACACAACAAGTTTTTGTGGTAAGTGACTTGGAACAGAGCAGTCCTTTATTCCTCCCAGCACGATCTCTGCTGTGTACAAAAAGTATATTTTTTGGTATTAATAAGGTGGCAGTGTAGTTGCCCACCTAATCCAATCCCAGATGTTCCCAATTATTTATTTCTATATTACACTGCCTTGATGTTGTACTGACTTCTACCCCAGCACTATATTGCACAACACTATTCATTCTTGCACCACCACCACGTCCCCCCGCATCGAGCGGCAAACAGAGCTGGCCACCTGGATATCCCTGCCCATAACACTGTGGAGCTGGTATTCACATTAGTGGTTTTGTGACTGATTTTGTTGGGCTGGGGTGCATTGTTTTACCAGTGCCACCAATTAATTTAAAAGAAAAAAAAACATTATTTTGTTGCTTGATTTCACCACTTGCAGCTTATGTGTCCCTGGCCAGAAACAACAGGATACAGTAACCTTGAGCAAATGACTTGACCTCCCATATGAATCTCCTGACTTTGAGCAACTGAGCTTAACTGTACCATCGAGCAATATTTCAATGTTATGTATTGGTTATATCGAGGATGGGTGGGCACTATACCACCATGGAATCACAAGAAAAATAATACTTATGGGAACATGGTGGACTGAGGAGTGAGAGTGTGTGTGTGTGTCTTGTGTGTGTGTGTGTGTGTGTGTGTGTGGCACCATGCCTTTAACGGGGACCAATCTGCAATTGGAGTAACTGATCACAGTAAAGTTTCAGTTTGAAGGCTTTTTACTTGTTCAGTTTGAACGCTTTTTATGTTTGCTTGTGCGCATGCACAAGAAACATTATGTGGCAGCTGAGGAGAAAAGCAGGTTGTGGAGGCGTGGCAGTGTGGTGGCCAATGCTGCCACTGCATTTGTGGGCTTGCTGCTTTGTAACCAATGCAGACCCACTGTCCTGGTGATACTAGTTCTCCAGAAGTGCCACCAACTTTAACTGATTTGGCCACCGCAATCAGGGGGCACCTCGTCATTGCAGCAGCATCAGGCATTCATCTCTCTGTTGGGTCTGAAGCTGGTGGTGCGATGATGGGTGGCCCCTGATTGTTGCAGCCATCGGTGTGCTACTCCATCAGTTTATTTAAGATGTGTCCCTGATTATGGACATTTGGTAGTCAGAGTAAACCTTTGAGTTAATAGGAAGCTGGATAAAACCACCAAAGTAAATGAAGCATTAATGAGTGGTGTTTGAAGAGAGCAGGGGCTGCTTCCTGTGATTGCTGGCAGAATGAGAGATGGGGTGAGAGAGATTGTCATGTCAAGGGGATGGGATGATCAGAAAAAGTAAACGGAAAACTGGAGGGGATGCAATACAAACAGCTGAGCTGCAGCTGTCCACACAGCAAATTTAATCACGCTCATTCCATCTACTGGCTGCATTCAAGCCTCATCAGCTGCAATCTACAAGTTAACATTTAGAAAATCTGATCACTAGACACCCCAACCCCCACCCCCATATACAATATGCTGGCAAAAATCATGGGTAGATGCTAATCTTGCATTAACCCTGCCCCCATCATGCACATAGCAGGAACAAAAGAAAAATAATGTTAATCTGCAAGCAAACTGAGATTGAAAGTTTACAACAGATGAAAACTATTACAAGCAATAAGCTGACAGTGACAGAGATCCCCAGTTTACAAGGCTTATCCTGTTCAGTGCGTAAATCAACCCCCCTGTACCAACAAGGCTGGGAGTTGGAACCCAACGACCACCGACACGATCACGGTGACATGGGTGGGAGAGAGCAAGAGGAAAAAAAACAACACAACTGTTTGAAATTCTAGAAGGGCAAACCAGCAAGAGATCTGACACTGGAAAAGGCAGAATGAAAACATAAGCTCATTACGACCAAGTACCACAAATCCAAGGGAGACAGGGCAAAGGGAGGTTAGGAAATCTGCAAACATCATCACCAGAGGGAGAACCAAAGCCGAGGCAAGATCGGTTCATTGGGGTGGCATTCGATCAGTTCCTTACATTCTCAAAGGCAGCACAAGAAGCATCAGGCACTTGGGGGAAATATTTGTCTTTGAGAGGTGGGGCTTCTCACATATAACCCCAGTGGCTCAGGTGAGAAGAGGAGCCTGTTTGGCCATAGTACTGTATGGTGGTGACAGCTGCACAGGTATCTTTACATATAGGATGATTACTAGGTGCCTAAGGAGTGCAGTCGGCACATCATAAGCTTCAGACATAAATACCACCGGGCTTATAAGTTGTTTATAAGCAGAACACTATAAAATGACAATCACCCCATTCCACAAAAAAATATTAGCAGTCACAAAATCAACTCATAGGCAGCTCTGCAATCTCACAGTCCTGACGAAACGGGGACAGACAGATGCTGGGTAGATTGGAAAGGTTAGCAAAGTTTGAAGTTGAGCGAGCATGTGTGCCACTTACTTTCTTGTGGAGGTCGCAGTTGGCAGCGGAGTCTCATGGGTGGCTGTTCAGGTCTGCTCGGACCAGCACTAGGAGGAATACTTGCAGAAATAGGTTCCAAGTAATCACCATCATAGTTGGGAAGTGGTGCCAGGCTCGCTGGGTGGGTGAGGGTTGGTGAGAAGAGATGGTGCAGGGGGTCTAGAAGTGAAGGAGAGGAGGCAGGGTGGGGAGGGGGCTCTCGCTTCTTAGTCTCTCTCAGTCAGTGTGAGATCAGATAGGGGTCCTTAGCTACCCCGGCTAGTAGCCGAGGCTCGAAGCACTGTCAAGGGGCTCCTTGGGCTGTGATTCCTGTCTGCCATGCTGCGCCTCGGAGAGCCGCTACCGAACAGAGACAGGGACTGTGAATGGGGGTGATGAGGAACCACTGATGCATGTGATGGCCCGCGGGGTGACTGCTTCCAAACTGCTGCACTCATTGTACACACTGGCTGTCTCTGAGCTACTGCAAGTGTCTTCTCATGCCTGTTCATTCCCTGGTTCCCTCCACCTCCTCCTCCTGCTGTCTGTGCTCCTGTGGGTCTGAGGTTGGGGGCTGTGTGCCAAGGGTGTAGTTCCTGCCCTTGCCCCTGCCCCTGGATGGAGCATCAGACTCACTGTGAGGCTACGATTGGCCAGCCAGACACATCCACCTAACCCTAAACTTTTCAGTTCCTTAACCTCCCAACCCCCACACACATACACTCCAGTTTGATAATCTATTTTAGCAAATCTCTCTCTCTCTCTCTCTCTCTCTCTCTCTCACTCTTCCTGAAGACTCAGGCAGGGGTGCAGAAGGGACAGATTTATTACGGACCGGGAAAAATAAGAATAGTGAATTTGTGGAGCAAGGGCGCCTTTCAAGTATAAGTGGTAATTACTGCACGTCAAATAGCATTTGCAAATAAGCAATAATCACTTTCTAGTATAGTACAAAGGGAGTAGGAAGATGTGTTGCAGAAAGACTAAACAGTTCTTCCCAGTTAAGATTTAGAAGGAAAAGAGGACACACACACACACACACACACACACACACACACACTCACTATGTGTGTAGTCAGTCATGACAGTTGAAGGGATCACTACTGAAGGATTGCTTGGTGTCTGTGGATTTTTGCTAGGTTGGAGGTGCCAGCTGCCAGTAAGGAGATAGCAGAGCATAGCTCTGTCTCACATGGAAAAAGTGCAGCCCATGCAGAGAAGATGCTGTAAACTTAGCCTTTAAAGCAGCAGTTTCATAACAATCCATGTTTCTAAAGCAAAATTAAACATGTACAGGTAATGGCATTAGTTTTCACAATATATCAGCTTGCATCTTCATATCTGATAATGTGACATTCAGGGCCAATGTCCCAGCGTCTCATATTTTGAGTGGTAATGTCCCACATTTCAGTGACAATGGGTTAAGAAGTATGCTCCAAGTGGAGAAGGTGCTGTCCCCATTCTCTGAGACTGTAAAGCAGAAATTTATTTTACTCTTTGCTGCCCAAGGAACAGCACACTTTATGAATGGGAAAGTACCTATTTTCACAGAGTTCAGGGGGGGGGAAGGGGGTACATAGTTGCAGTTAAATGGCATAAAGTGATCAAAACGTCCACTTTGCACTACTACCTTGCATCCTTTTGTGTTATACATAAAGGACTCCCAAGTCTTTCCCTGCACCATCCCAATGGGCATTGCACAAGCACAGGGAAAGGCATGGGACTGGCATGTTAATGAAGCACTGGTGTATGAACATAGAAACATAGAAACATAGAAGTTGACGGCAGATAAGGACCGCAAGGCCCATCCAGTCTGCCCATTTCTTTTTCCACCTTATAAATGTGCCATCGGCCTTTGCTCTGTCAGTGGTCTATCTATTCATAGTCATTTGTATTGCTCCCTTATGCCTATCCCATGCCTGTTTGAAGCCCTGCACTGTATTCATAGCCACCACTTCTTGTGGTAAGCCATTCCATGCATCCACCACCCTTTCTGTGAAAAGAATTTCCTCACATTCCCCTTAATCGGCCTCCCTCTAATCTCATGCTGTGTCCTCTTGTCCTGCTATTTTTCTTATATTTAAACATGTTAGACTCTTTCACCTTGTTTATGCCCTTAAGGTGTTTGAATGCCTCGATCATATCACCTCTCTCCTTCCTTTGCTCAAGGGTATACATATTGAGCTCCGTTAATCTGTCCTCACATGTCTTCTGATGCAGTCCCTGCACCATTTTGGTTGCCCTTCTCTGGACTGCCTCAATTTGGTTAATGTCCTTGTGAAGGTGTGGCCTCCAATACTGCACGCAGTACTCCAGATGGGGCCTAGCTAGTGTCTTATACAGAGGTTATTACCTCCCTCTTATGACTTGTGATACCCCTACTAATACACCCTAACACCCCCTAGCCTTACCTACTGCTTTAGAGGTCTGCTTGGATGATTTTAGGTCATCAGTGATGATGATGCCCAAGTCTCTTTCTTCCTTTGTGACTGCTAGCAACTCCCCTCTCAGCCTATAGGTGGCTTCAGGGTTTCTCTTCCCTATGTGCATGATTTTGCACTTCTTTGCATTAAATCCCAGTTGCCACTCTTCTGACCATTCTGCTAGTTTATCCAGATCTCTTCTCATTCTGCCCACCCCATCTGGATCATCTACTCTGTTGCAGATCTTGGTGTCATCTGCAAACAGAAAAGCCTTACCCTCTAGTCCATCTGCAAGGTCACTAATGAAGATGTTGAAGAGGACTGGCCCCAGGACTGATCCTTGAGGTACCTCACTTGTGACTTGCATCTCTTCTGACTGTATACAATTTACCACCACTCTCTGTTTTCTGCCCGTCAACCAGTTTGCCACCCAGTTGACCAACTTCTGACCCACCCCGAGCCTACCCAGCTTATTTATCCATCTTCTACGTGGAACAGTGTCAAAAGCTTTGCTGAAGTCAAGGTAGGCGACATCAACTGCTCCCCCTTGGTCCACAGATGTTTCCTGGCCCCCACAAATCTGGCCACATGTCTCAGCATGTCAGACTCCAGCAGAACTGTGTGAAGCAGTTCTGTGGGGTGGCTCAGGCATACAGCAGCCGAAATGATGATCAACGTGTCTGAGATTGGCAGGGGACTGGAAAAGTAACAGCCACAAGTGTGGGGAAGTGGCTAAGGAAGGGGCTGTCCTGGGCACCAGGGATATATTTCATAATCAGGAGTGAGTACAAGGGTCACAAGACCACCAAAAAGTACCAGCAAGAGATGTGAAATATAAAAAAAGACTCCACCCACAAGGAGGCCATAAGATATGGGGTTGGGGACAATTGAGTGGTAGCGTCTCACACCACATGACTGATGCAATGCCATGTCGAGATACCCATGGTGGTTGCAGTTTTTATGTTTGCATGCAGAATCCCAGTTTCTAACCAAAAACATGCAGCATGTATTATTTGCATTGCAACTTAGTTGCTTAAGTCTCAACTTTGTGTATAGCAGTTTTCAGGAAGTGTGGGACAGAGAGCTGCATTGAGCTTCTAAAGTCTGTCACTCCCAACTGTGACTGTGTATCAGGCCCCTGAGTTTCTGCCTCTGCAATGTGCTGTGTGGTCTGTGGTGTCCCAGGGACATTCAGTTGATTCAGGACCAGCAGGGCAAATCATATAGGGACTGCACTTAACATGTACTCAGTGGTGTCAGCGTGGCTCAGTTGGTAGCACATCCGCCTCTGGACCAGAAGGTAGTGGGTTCTCGTCCCACACCGGGATTGGACTTGCACCTAAAAATCACTGGCATCCGTGTACAGTATTGGGGGGTGCTGTACTGCTGGGGTGTGCCATCTTTCGGATAAGACGTTAAACCGAGGTCCCTTCTGCCCATCCTGGTGTTGTCCTGGTGGGTGTCCAGGTGGAAGTTAAAGAACCCAGGGCACTCTTCGCAAAGAGTAGAAAACATTTCCGGTGTCCTGGCCAACATTCCCCTTCCCATAAAACTGGTTCATGCAATTATCCAGGCTGTGTGTGGGTGATGATGTGCGATATGGCCACCACCACCACACATTCAGTCACTTCACTACCAGTCTAGCATTGCTTGTAAAGCGCTTTGGATGTATGAAAAGCGCTATATAAATGCTGATTCTTCTGCTCACTGGAGACCAAACAAAAGATGGGTAATATATTAGAGACTTTCAGGTTCCTGAAATAAATAAGGTGAACTGCAAGGAAGTTAACAGTTTAAGGATACCGAACACAAGTGGAAGCTGACAGTAGGAAGGTTCAAGAAAGACATGAGAAAGTTCTATTTTATAGAATGGGTGGCGAAATCATGAAACAGTCTTCCAGGTAAGCTGATGGGCACAAAATCTATAAATGGTTTCAAGCACAGCTGGGGCAGAGTGAAGGTTACTCAGGCTAGTAGCAATAGGGAGGGAAACAAGGTGTGGACAGTGGGAGCTATTACTGTATATGGACAGTAGGTCCCAGGATTTGGTAGGGAACTATGGGAAGACTGGATGGACCATTGTTCTTTTTCTGCCATCATTGTCTATGTAACTATACCTCTATGCCCCACATGTTATCTTGTTTTCCACCATATTTAAATATGAAACAGAAACATAGAATTTGATAACTAATAAGGACTGCTTGGCCTACCCCAGTCTGACCATTTTTCCCTGCTGATTCTATCCTGCCAGCACAGACCCTACTTGCTCTCTTGTCCCCTCCACAGAGTCAGGATGATCCCCAAGATACCTGGAAATCTCCAGGTGGGCCCTCTTCAGTTAGGTACCTGGCTACCTTCTAAACTCTGCAATTCTTTGCATTTATCATCCTGGGGCACTGTAGGTAAATGTAAAATGAAAACACAGACATAATGTATCAAACTTAAGTGGAATAGTGATATGAGTGTGTCACCCTGAGCCCTCCCTTTTTGGTTTTCCAGGTGGGCTCTGGTCTCCATTTTCCAGGTGGGCCCCCCCGTACCCCAGTCTGACCCTACCCCTCAGCTTCCCAACCAAGATTCCCTTGTATGTACAGGTATGTGTGGCACTGTAAGTAAATGTAAGATAGAAACACAGAGCTAGTGTATCAATTTAAGTGGAATACTGATATGAATGTGTCACCCTGGGATCTCCACTGCAGATTTTCCAGGTGGGCACCAGCACCTGTCAACACATTCCAAGTGGATACCCTGTACCCCAGTCCAACCCTATCCTTGCTTCCCAACTAAGATTCACTTTTGCCTATCACATGCATGACTAAAGCCCACTGCTGTTCCCCCCCACCTCATCTAGAAGACTATTCAAGACATTCACTACTCTTTCAGTGAAGAAATACTTTCTCACATCAATCCTAAATTTTCCACCTTCCAGCTTCATTGCATGTCCCCTTTCTTTCATGAATCTCTTCCTTTGAAGAATATCCCCCTCCTGTACCTTGTTTAACCCCATGAAGTATTTATATGTCTCTATCAAGTCCCCCCTCTCCCATCTCTCTTCCCAGGTTGTACATATTTAGGTCCTCCTTCAGTCTCTCCACCTAGGGCTTCTGATGCAGCCCCTACACCATTTTATTTGCACTCCTCTTGACAGCCTCCACCCTGTATATGTCCTTCCTGAAATGCGGTCTCCAGAACTGGACAGAGCACTGCAGGCCTCTTTCTGCTGGTGATACCTCTCTCTATGAACCCCAGCATCCCACTGGCTCTACCCACTGCCTTGTGCCACTGTCTTGCCACCTTGAGATCATCAGTTTTGATTACCCTATGTCCCTTTACTGTTTGGTGACTGTCAATATCTCTTCTCCCATTTTATACTTTGCCTCTGGGTTTCTGTGCCCTAGCTGCATGATTTTGCACTTTTACACATTGAAAATCAGCTGCCATGCCCTTAACCACTCTTCAAGATTTCTCAGGTCTCTGCACATTATTCCCACCCCCTTTGGAGTGCCTACCCTATTGCAGATTTTAGAGTTATCTGTAAAGAGGAATAGCTCCCTTCCAGTTCATCTGCAACACTTGTAAAGTCATTAAAGAGGATTGATCCCAGTACTGAGCAGTGAGGCACCTTGCTGGTCACCTTGCTTTGGTTCAACCATTGGAATGGTAGCGCATTCCTGTGCTGGGCAATTAGGGCACCAGTCCACAATGTCACCCATCACTTTTTTGCAGGAGGATGTGCCCCACCCCACCCCCTACTTAAGGATACCTACTCGGGGCTGTGGACCTTGGGAAGGGGGCAGTGAATCCTGAATTTGTTGCCCTGAGTGCCTGGCACTGTAATGCTGGTGCTCTGAGTGCCATAAGGACCCTCCTTTCCCTGGAGTGAACTCCATTGACCACCATCCTCTGCTGCCTATCCATTAACCAATTTTTTACCCCGTTTGCCCAGTTTCCCTATGAGTGTCCTATGTGGTATGGTGTTGAATGCCTTACTAAAATCTAAGTAGGCTACATCCATCACCTCACCCTAATCTATTTCCTTGGTCACTCAGTCAAAGAACTCTATCAGATTTGGTTGACATGACCTCCCACTGTGAATCAGTTCTGCCTCTGGTCCTGTAACCCATTGGATTCAAGATACTCCATAATATTTTCTTTTAGCAGCAACTCCATTAACTTCCCCACCACTGATGTCAGACTGACTGATCTATAGCTGCCACCCATCTCCCTGCTACAACATTTATGAAGCAGGACTGCTGCTGCCTTCCTCCGGTCCTCCAGAACCACTCCTGTTTCCAGTGAGTTATTGAACAGTGCTGTCAGAGGTGCAGCCAGTACTTTCTGAAGCTCCCTCAATACGCTGGGGTACCTCATCTGGCCCCATAGCTGTATCCATTTCAGACTTATGAGTCCCTTCAGGACTGTCTCATCTGTAAATGGACATGTGCCTAGCTCCTAACCCTCAGTGCTCCTGCTTCTTTTATGTAGCCCATCCCCTCTCCCTCCTCTGTGAAGACCACACAAAAGTATTTGTTCAGGATGTTTGCTTTTTCCTGATCCCCTCTGCACGGTCCCCCTTGCCCTTCTTAACCTCATAAACCTTCGTCTCATCTTCTTTTTACTTTTGTACCTACAAAAGGTGATGTCCCCTTCAGTTACCCCTTGAGCTATTCCTTTGTCACTGTGTGGCTTTGCATGTCGCATTATATTCCCTGACTCCCTCTGCTTCTCATGCTACACCTCCCTATTCTCTTTCCTCTGCATCTCATTATAGCTCCTGAATCTCCATTTGGTTTGAACTGGCCCTTGCATCCAGTGAACCACAATCAAGAGCTGAAGTCCTTGATTTTAGAAGAGTGGACTTCAGTAGGATGAGGGACCTGGTCAGGGACAAGTTAGTAGGGGTGGACAACATAGGCAGAGTGGAAGAGAGATGTGGGGTAATTAAGGGGGCCATTGTAGAGGCATCTAAGGTATATATGAGAACAGTAACCAAAAATAACAGGTTCAAGAGAGCATCATGATTCTCAGCAAGGGTCAAGGAGATGGTGAGGGACAAGAAAAAGGCATTCTACAACAATAAAGAAAAGCAGAAGGAAGAATTGGGAGAATGTGTACTGAAAAATAGGGAGGCAAAGAGGATGGTTAGTGAGGCAAAAGCAGACACAGAGCTGTATATTGCAGAGGGGGTCAAGAGTGGTGAAATGCAGTTCTTTAGATACATTAGGAAAAAAGTAGGGGCAATCATAAGGCTAGCTGAGGGGGTAGGATGATAGAGGAAGACAGGCAAAAGGCCGCCATCCTCAATGTGTACGTTTGCTCAGTTTTCACTAGGGAGGACAGTGGGCCCTTCTCAGAGATTGGCATCAAAGCGGCCACTAAGGGAGTAGGGGATAGGAGGCACCATTTCCACATCACTCACCATCTAGGCTTAAGTCCAACAGCCTCCATCCTGAGACTAATGCTGTTCCCTGTCTTCCTCAGTGACCTCCCCTTTGTCTGTGCCAACTCACATAGTCACATGTATACAGATAACCCAGTCCTCTATGCCTCAGATCCATCAACTGCCTCTCTGAAAGTCTTGCTCCAGCATGACTTTCACAGTGTCCTGCGCTGGTTCCTGTCCAACCAGCTACGGGTCAAAACAAAAAGAAAACAACTGTGTCTATGACCTTTAGTATTTGCCAGAAGTTGGTCCACCTCAACTTCCTCCCTGTTTTCTCCACACTAGATGGCTCCTCTCTCGAGGCTCTCCCATCCTTCTAACACCTTAGCATGTGGTTAGAGAACGGGCATGACTTCTTAGCCCACATTGATGCCATCCATGCCAAACTCCACCCCAAGCTTTGTACCCTGTACTGCAGTAAGGAATGCCTCTCCCCACTGGTCTGCAGGAAATTAGTCACCATAATGGCTCTCCTGGTCTTCCACTATGCAGATGTGGTCTATGGCACTGCCTCATCCACTTCCCTGGCCAGACTGGACACCCTCTGCAATGCCTTCTGCTGCCTTGCTACAATCTCACCTCTCACCCACCACTACTCGCTGTACTCCTCCTATCCATCCTCCCACTTCCACACATCACCAGTTCCACTGTGCTTCCTCATCTCTAAATACTGGTTTGGATCCCTCCTCTTATTTATCACATCTGCTCTCCCATACCCTCCTCCTTTCCCCCAGGGACCCACACATTTCTCCCTCCCATCCTCACTCCTTAGCTGGCAAATTTGCTTTGTGATACCATCTCCCTTCCCTTTGGCATCAGCTTCCCTACTGCATCCGTCTCTCTGTCTCTCTTTCTCTCTTCTCTCTCTCTCTCTCTCTCTCACACAAACTTAAACTTCTCCTTCCTCCTCCTTGTCCTGCCAACTTTCTTCCTGAACCATTCCTTACCTCCCCCGACCTACTCTCAGCACTGGTTTCTGCATCCCATTAAACAGGTTCCCTGCACTTTTCAAATTTACCAGCTTTGCACTTTGCTTTTGATTTTGTGCGTGATTTATTTGGAACTCAGTTACAATGTTTGGCATTACTGTCTGTACTTCACTCGACTAACACACTTTATGTTATTGTTCTTGTAATTTCATTATCAGTCTTTTTTTGTATTTCTTTGTATTTGCACTCTCCTCTCCCCTCTCTGGAAATGAGCCTTGGCTCAGTGTGTGCCTCTCACAGTCACCAATTTTCAAATAAATAAACAAACAAACAAATAAATATGTAAATAAATAAAATAAAGAGGTCATGGAGATGAGGCAGCCAATATTTACTAGCAAAAATGTCCTGAAATGGCTGGCAGCCCTAAAGATAGATAATGCCCCAGGACCAGAAGGGTTGCATCTGAGGATATTCAGGGAATTGGCAGCAGAACTGGCTGCACTGCTTGCAGATCTGTTTAACCACTCACTGAGAATGGGGTAGTTCCAAAGGATTGGAAGATGGTGGACATGGTTCTGTTCCATAAGGGGCAGAGGGGACACAGGGAGCTACAGACCTATCAGTCATCTCTATTGTAGGGAAGCTGATGGAGTCACTGGTCAAAGAGGACCTCATGGACAACCTGTAGAACAATGGTCTCCAGGATAGTAAGCAACACGGATTTGTGGTAAGGAGGTCTTGTCAAACTAACCTGATAATTTTCTTTGACTGGGTGACAAGGGAACTGGATAGAGGCCATGCTGTGGATTTGCTCTACTTTGACTTCAGCAAGGCTTTTGACTCGGTGCCTCACAGATGCTTGCTGTAGAAGGTGCAAGATCTGGGATTGGCTAAGGTCATAGTAAACTGGGTAGGTAACTGACCAAAGGTGAGGTAGCAGAGAGTAGTGGTTAAATCAAAAGAGAGCGAGGTAACAAGCAGGGTACCATAGAGATCTGTCCAGAGTCAGGTCCTCTTCGACTTGTTCATTAGTAACATTAATGAGGGAATCCAGAGCAGGTTGTACCTCTTCACTGGCCATACCTGGAGTACTGTGCCAAGTTCTAGAGTTCTCACCTCAGGAGGGATAGGGATAGGCCAGAGACTGTGCAGTGCGGGGTAACAAAAATGATTCCGGGCCAGTGGGGCATGTCCTATGAGGAGTGCCTCAAGGCTCTGAACATGTACTTGCTAAAGACCAGAAGGACTAGAGGAGATTTGATACAGACCTTTAAGTTCCTAAAAAAAAGGTGAAGTACAGCAAAATATTTAGCTTGAACACTAGATCGCGGTCCAGTTGACATGAGTGGAAACTAACAGGAGGGAGGTTCAGGAGGGACGTGAAGAAATATTATTTGATAGAAAGCGTGGTGGAGTCATGGAACAGTCTGCTAGCGGAAGTGGTAGATTTGAAAACCTTTAGTGGTTCCAGGCACGCTTGGGACAGATGGAAGAATACAGTGGTTGCTCAGGGCAGCAGTATCAGGGTGGAGCATGGAGGGAGGATGGGAAGGGATAGGACCCCAGAGTGGTGATAGATCCCAGGGCTAAATAGGGAACTCAAGCAGCTAGATGGACCATTGATCTTTTTCTGCTGTCATTATCGACAGTTTGTTTCTATTACCTTTTCAGCCACATTCTTTGAGAACCATAGCGGTCTGCTTTTCTTCTTGTTTTTGCTCACTTACTTTGTGCAGAGGTTTGTTGCCTTCACTATGCCTTCCCTTAGTGAAGCTCACTGTGCCTGTGCCCACCCAGGCCATTCCTCCATGCTAGGTGATCTCTGAGGCATTCACAAAATTTCTGTTTTTTTTAAATCTGCCCTCCTGGATCCCAATCCTTATGTGGCTCACTTTCAGTGCCATCCTCATGTTGTGAAACACTATGTGGCACACCCTGTTCCCCAGATGGCCACCCACCTTGAAGTCTGCAATGCTGTCCCTGTTAGTGAGCACCAGGTCAGTATTGATCCATCACAAGTGGGCTTTCTTAATGAGCTGCTTGAGATATGTCCCCTGTAGGGAGTCTAGGATGTCCCTGCTTCTAGCTGAAGCTGTAGCTGGAAGGCTTCAATGTATATCTGGCAGACTTAAGTCCCCCACGAGCAGCACCTCCCCTTTGTCTGCCATTGTGCTAATGGCTTCCTCCAGTACCTTATCTGGTACTCCCCCTGTTTTCCTCCTGTGCTTGAGGTCTGTAGATCACACTAGTGCAAATAGTGTCGCTGGTTCTTGTCTCCAGGGTGACCCACAGTACCTCCAATCCCTCCATTCCCCACCCCGGATTTCCTGTGTCTATGTTGCCTTGATACCTGCCCTCACATACAGTACCACCCCTTTCTTCCCACCCTATCTTTCTGAACAGGTATGAACTTCCATAGCTATGGCTCAGTCATAGTTTCATGTACACCACAACTTGTAATAGCCACAGTATCAGGTCTGCTTCCACCATGATGGCCTCCTAGGTACCAAATTGTGTTTCCTAGATTCTTGCATTTGCACATGGCATTCCATGCTTTGCTCCCATGCTGCCTGACACCCCCCTCTTTCCCATTATGACTTGCCTTCTTTTCCTCTCTCTTTTTTCAAGTCTCATTCCCATCCCTTTTTTTCTGTCACACTGCTTTTTTTGTTTATTTTGCTTCCTGGGGGATTTTTCTCCCTGTGGGTCCTCCTTTCTCTCTGCTTCAGTCCATGGGGGGGAGCAGTTAATGCCTCCCTTTTTATGTTTGCTTGCAGGCATGCGCAAGAAACATGATGTGGCAGCTTAGGAGAGAAGCAGGTTGTGGAGGTGTGCCACGGCGGCAGCCAACAGAGACACTGCATTTGGGGGCTTGGTACTGGTGGACCAATGGAGGCACAGTGTGCCGATGACACTGGTCTCCAAAAGTGCACCAAGTACAAATGTTTTCACCGCTGTAATGAGGGGCTGCCTCGTCATTTCAGCCTCAGCCATTCTGCTGCAATGAAAGAGCGACCCGTCATTGCAGGGCGGTACCTCCCTAAGTTGAACAATAAATTTAACATGGGAGCTGATTGCCACCACCTCACCCCCATTTGTTGTGTGCCGAGGGGGTGCCCAATCCCCCTCGGCATCATGTGCCCCCCAAAAAATTTTTTGTTTGCCGATGGGGGCCTCAATCCCTGTCGGCTTCAGTCCCATCCCTGCCCAAGTTTAATTTGCAGACAGGGGAGCCCACTCCCCATCAGCATAATGTCCCCCCCAAAAAACTGTTGCTTTATGCTGAGGGGGTGCCCAATCCCCCTCAGCTCTTGTGCCCCCCTGTATGTGCCGATAGTGGTGCCCAATTACCCATCAGCTACAGTCCTCCAAAAAGAAACAGTCAGGTGGCACACTGGGAGCCCACCTCAGCATGCCAAATGCCCCTGTCAAACTAGAAAACTGTCCCGCGATGTTTATTTTGTTTTTTTTGCCCTGAAAACCAGAAAACAGTCCCTCGTCGAGTCCAGTGTCCCTGCCCCCAACCTGCACATACCCTCTGCTCACCCTGCCTCCCCATGCCCCCTTACCCCATACTTACCTCCAGAGTCCAGCACAATAATCTTCGGTGGACCGGAAACATGTCTGCACTCTTCAAAACCAACTGCGAACTGAGGAAATGCCGGTAAGCTGTATAATGGGATTGATAGGGGTTTTTCAATGTTGCTGCATTTCTCAGTCATTTGTTGGAATTTTGGCACCAAATTATCAACATGGGGTTTTTGGGACCCCTCCTCATGAATTCTTGCACTGTCATGGCGTTAATCGGCCCTGAAAGGTGATTTCATGGTCACTGTGCAGAATCACCTGTCGGGACCTAGTAACAAAACAACAGTGCCACTGTTCATGAGGGGGGCTCTCAAAAAGTCTATGTTGCAAATTTGGTAGAAAAATTCCAAGAAATGACTGTTTTACGAGCATGCATTGTGCAGTTTCCATGCATACTCGTAACTTCACAAATTTGTAATATTTTCACTCCAGCTTTTCAACTTTGCCATTTTTACACACCTCCTTATGAACAGTACAGCTGTCATTTTTCACATCCTGGCTGAAATGTGTTTTTGCACTTCTGGCGAAAAATAGAGCAGTCGCTGTGGGAAGTGAGTGTTTGGGACAGATTAAAAAAAAATCACAGTGATAGAGCTCATGAGCAGAGATGCCAAAATGCCTATGTTGAAAATTTAGTGACAAAAGTCCATGAAATGACTGTGTTATGAGTGTACGTTGCGCAGTTTTCACACACCCTCATAATTACGCGCATTTGTAATATTTTCACTCAAAACTTTGAACACTGGCATTTTTTCACACCTACTTATGAACAGTACAGCTGTCATTTTTCATATCCTGCTTGAAATATGCATTTACACATCTGGCACAGAATAGCGTGATACCTGTTGGAAATCAATGTTTGGGACAGATTAGGAAAATCATAGTGACACTGTTCATGAGCAGAGGTCACAAAATGCCTATGTTGAAAATTTGCTGAAAAAATTCCACTAAATGACTGTGTTACACCCATGCATTGCACAGTTTCTACATAAGCCCGGACGTTTGAGTATTTTTAATATTTTCACTAAAGATTTTCAACATTACCATCTCTTCACAGCTCCCTATGAATGGTACAGCTGTCATTCTTCACATCCTGCCCGATTTGTGTTTTCGTACATCTGGCGCAGAATGGCACAGTCACTGTGGGAACTCAAAGTTCAGGACACATTGACAAAATCACAGTGCCACTGTCCATAAGAAGAGATCCCAAATGCTTTCATGAGAAGGGGGTCACAAAAAGGCCATGTTGAAAGTTTGTAGTGTAAATGCCAACAATCTCCTGGGGTGTTAGAGTGTCTAACCACAAGGTCCCACCCTGTACAGACTGACAGGCATCAGAGGTGTGCCTTTGGATTGCCGACTGTAATGCTCATGCCATTCCACCCCACCCCACCTCCCTGCAGCCAGTGACAGGCATCGAGGTGTGCCTTGAACTCTTCAGCCCCACAGTTCACCTCGTTCTCCTATACTGCACCCATTTCAGCGTATGTCCTTATGGAATGGGGTGACTGTACAGCCAAATACCCCAAGGCACACCTCAACACATGTCAGTGTCTGCAGGCTAGGGTGAAGTGAAATGGCATGAACGTTATGGTCAGTGACCTGAATGCATACCCCAATGCCTGTCCATCTCTGCAGGGTGGAGGTGGGGTTGGCGTGAAGTTCAATACTTCACTGCCATTCCTAATCTGCATCCCTCTAACTCCTGCATTTCCATTGCTAATACCAGTAAGCAAACATCCGGCATTGACAAATGCTTGTTCTTTGGTTGTTTTGCTTTCTTTTTGAAAGCAAAATCAAGGTTTTCACTCAGTGCATCCTGCTTGCATTCTTGCCTTTGAAGTGTAACACATAATTGATCTATAGACTTACCCAGTGTTTCTGATGAGTAGTGTGAGCCAACAGGAGTTGCAGTGGATGTACTTGCCTTTAAAAATGATTTCATTTTACTATAACCCTCTGGCAGGGGACTGTCAATTCTGGCTTCATTCTGTGTTGCCATTGCCTTCACTAGTTTCTCTGTCCCAATTCCTGTTTGTGAAACTGGATCAAACTGCAATTCCCTTGGAACCACATCTTGCAGTATTGATGTGAGAACTGTTCACGTCACTTTCGTCCTTATGCTCAACAATGACAGTCATAACTTTTATTTCTGTTCATGTGCTCAATTGGGAATACTCTTGCTTCTGCTTGAGAGAATTGTTTGATGAAGCCAGCAAGCCCACCTGCACTTTCGTAGGTAGTCCATTTACTATTCCAGTCAGGAAGGATGCTGAGGAAGTGGCTGAGCTGAGCGGCTCTCTACTCTGTTGGCTTAGTTCTGGCCATATGAATTTCTTCTCCAAAGGACACATAAGTGGCGAGGCAAACTTCTCGCTGGACAATGAGGTAGCCCTATCTTTTCTTTTTTCAGACAACTGCCTGAAGCAGGCAAAGAAAATTTGAGAATGAGCTTTTCATTCAAAGTTTTGAAAAATCAGTGTGGGAGCTCTCTCAGAGAGCTTCTGCTGTCATGGCCATCTTGCTTTCCCCAAGTCAAGGTCTTAAAACACAACAAAGCTATGATGGAACATTGGCATTTTTCAATGTTCACTCATAACTTAACAAATTTACAATATTTTGAACCCAATTTTTCAATATAGCCAGTTTTCACCCCACCTCATGAACGTGATGTGCCATTTTTTGAATCATGCCCAAAACATGTTTTCACACCTGTGGTCCTAAATAATATATTGGCCAGTATTTTATAAATGACACCTGTCAAGTTCAGAAGCTTGTCATAAAAAGACTATGTTGAAAATTTGGGGTAAAAATGTCAACAAAAATTTATAAAGAAACATTGTGTGCTGGGCTGGCCTTTGACCCAGCAGGTAGCATTTTGTTGCTCCCATGTCAGCAACTTGAGTTGGGGGTCAAGTCTTGGGAGCCAGCTGAGATGCCCAAGGATAGGAATCAGCACTGTTGCCCCCCACCACTCCTTGCATGGAAAGGACTGCACAGTGTTCTGTCACATAAATGACACTTTGCTGCAGGCTGGGGATCCTTCCCTCACAAAGGATTGACATGCATGTCAAGGCCTGATGGGACCACCTACTACATTAGGAGAAGTGGGCCTGTATCAAAATTGGGGAACACAGCAGCTGGCAGGATGAAGGTTTGGTCACTGCAGGACCCGCACCACCAACAGGCCTTATACTGCCACCAAATGCCCAGTCCCATCACCCGCCATGCCAGGTACTTACCTTCTATGTTTGATACTCTCCATGGATTCGCCCATGATGAAGCCCAGAGGGGAGAACAGTCTGCACCCTCCCCTTGCCTGTCTACCAGTTTGGCAGTCTGGCACCCTTTCGGTGCTGGAGGGCATGCAACAGCTGGTGGCTTCATTCTGCCATTGTGTTTGTTGATGAGCAGAGAAACAGGCCCAACCCCCAAGAGAGGAGAGTGATTCCAGTCCACCTCCCCCATGCTAGCCCCTATGACTGACTAAGTCTATGCCCAAACCTCTGTCACTGCTGTGGTATCGATATCTCCCCTCCTGATCAACCCACTTTCAACAAAAGAATTAAAACTTCAACAAACTCTTTCCTCCCAACCCAAATGATCATTATTTTTATTACTTATACTGATCCAAATTCCTCCCTTTATTTCTATGGGTCTGATGGAACAATGACCATGATGCGGCAGGACACTGACCATGTGTATCAGATAAGTATTGTTTTATGTTTATACTGCCTTGTGTGTAATAGGGCTGGGTGAAATTTGCAAATTCCGCTTTAGCAAAACTTTCACGAAATTTGACAACTTGGAATCTTCTGAACTTCAACCTTTGGTGAAATGAGAAATCTTTGGAAAGTGTTTAGTGAATTTTCGCCCTGTTATGTGGAATTTTCTCACTGAACTGTAGAATAAAACACATGAACTGTGTAATTAATACATTAATCCACAATTCATGTGATTATTCCACAGTTCAGTGATCAGTTCTGCACTGTCCCCATGGAAAAAAACCTTACATGGTGTCCAGTGGCACCCCCTATCCTCTAATCATTCTCTGCCTCAAAATCATTGTTTCCCTGATGTCTAGTGACACCCTCACCCTCTGATCACATGCCACCCTGCAGTTAGTGTTTTTCTGACATCTAGTGGCACCCTCACCCTCCAATCACTGGCCCTGGCTAAAATTGTTGTTTCCGGGTATCTAGTGGCACCCCCACACTCTGATCACTCGCCCCAGCTGTAATTATTATTTCCTTGGTGTCTAATGGCACTCTTCACCCTCCAATCACTCACCTTGGCTGTAATTTTTGTTTCCCTGGTGTCTAGTGGCACCCCCACCCTCCAACTGCTCACCCCAGCTGTAATGATTGTTTCCCTGGTGTCTAGTGGCACCCCCTACCCTTCAACTGCTCACCCCAGCTGTAATTATTGTTTCCATGGTATCTAGTGGCACCCCTCACCCTTCAACTGCTCATCCCAGCTGTAATTATTGATTCTCTGGTGTCTAGTGGCCTCCCAACACTACCCACACTGGGTTGGGTACACCAACCTACCACCCCCTTTACATACATAGTTATCAGTCATAAGACTAAGACTACTGAAGTGGTGAGCCCATACGGTGACCAGCATAGCCCTCCTCTCACTACTTCAGCTGGACTAGGTGGTAAGAGGAGGGTTGTGCTGGTTGCCATATCAGCTCCCCACTTTCTGACCAATGAATATGCATGGAAGGGGGGTGGCAGGCTGGTGTACCCAACCCAGTGTGGGTGGAATGGGGTGGCCACTAAATACCAGGGAAAGAATAATTATGGCCTGGGAGAGTGATCAGAGGTTGGGAGGTGCCACTGCAGACCACAGAAACAATAATTACACCTGGGGCAAGTGATCAGAGGGTGGGGGTGCCACTAGACACTAGGGAAACAATAATTATGACCAGAGTGAGTAACTGGGGGGTGCCACTAGACACCAAGGAAACAATAATTACAGCTGGAATGAGTTATTGGATGGTGGGGGGTGCCACTAGACACCAGGGAAACAATAATTATGGCCAGGGTGAGTGATCAAATGGTACACCTGAGGCAAGAGATCAGAGGGTGAAGGGTGCCACTAGACTTCAGGAAAACAATAATTATGGCTGAGACGAGTTATCAGAGGGTGGGGGTGCCACTAGACACTGGGGAAACAATAATTATGATTGGGATGAGCGATTGGAGGGTGGGGGGTGCCACTAGACACTAGGGAAACAATAATTACAGCTGGAACGAGTGATCAGAGGGTGGTGGGTGCCAGTAGATACCAGGAAAACAATAATTGCAGCCAGAAGCATGCATAGGTAAGGCTGACCCTGGCTTTGGCCCCCCATTAAGTAAACATCTAACAACATTTACATGAGCATTACATCCTTGGGGCAGGGCTTCAAGCAGACTGCACTATTTTTAAAGTACTGAAGTGCTGAGCAGTGTTGAGTGCAGTCAAGAGCAGCAACAGTTGAGAGTGTTAGAGTATGAGCCACTGCCTGTATCCTCTTACCCCTTCCCACGTTTACCTCTTCAGCCAGCCAGCCTGGGAGAAAGAAAGAAGCCTCTCTCCCTCCATTGCTCCACTCCAATTGACAGCCAGACTGGACTTGTGGGCTGGGCTTCAAATAGCTCACACTGTTCAAACTACCCAAGCACTGAACTTTTGCTGAGCACAATGGACTGAATGTCATCTGAAGCAGTAGGGGTCAAGAGAGTAGGAGTCACTGCCTGTATCTTCTACCCTCTCTTTTCCATCCCATCTTCGGTAAGCCAGTCAACCTCTGAAATCTATGGTGGTGCCAACTTGAGGGAGCTAGCCATACCTTTCTAGTCAGCAGAATGCATAACATTAGGAACAGCTAAGTAAGTCTGCAGTCAGCAAATTATGACTGCGCAGAAACTGAGTCCGGACGTACTCGGGGAAAGCCTTGTGTAATCTGCTTGTGAGGTTTGTTTTGAGGGGTTGTACTGTGAGTGTACTGGCCTGGGGAGAGCAACCTGAATTTTTTTTTTCTTGGAGGGGAGTAAACTGCATTCATAAGGGAGAACAGCCCAATTATAACTTTTCTTTTTGGCAGGGAGAACAGCAAGGTATGCTTTGGTGTCTGGGGATGAGCCTGTCTGCCTTATGGAATGATTGGGTTACTGGATAGATTGTATGTGTTTGGGGAGGGCAATGAGAAATGCAGCTTTCTCTGACAGTGTGTTTGGGAGGATGATAACTGAGGTGCCTGAGCCTGATACATTGGGTAATGTGTGTTTCAGGGATGTACTGTGTGAAACACACACATCTAAATATAGGAAAAAGCACCATTTATGCTCATTTTTAAAAACTGTTTCTGGGGGAGCATGCCCCCAGACCACCCTAGGTTTCTGAAGATTGTGCTCCCCCTTGTTAATTGACTCTGTGCATGGCACTGATTACAGCCGGGGAAGCGATTGGAGGGTTTGGGGTGGCACTAGATACCAGGGAAACAATAATTACAGCCAAAGTAACTGATCAGAGGATATGAGTGCCACTAGACACCAGGGAAACAAATTCATATGGGTCCAGTGCTACACAGTTCATACTTTCATTCCACAGTACAGTGACTCACTGAACTGCAGAATGAATGTATAAATTGCACAGTAATGTATTGACCTGCTGAAAAAAAATCTGTAGAAATTACTTCTTTTTTTTTAACTTGTTTTTTATTAAGAGACATAAATGACATTTGGTTTCATTCCATGTAGATATTGAGGTCAGTTATATCAATAACATTACAGTATAGGACAGTTAATTATCAATAAACCTGATCTTATAATTACATGGTTGTTGTTATGTACCTATTGTATATAAGAACTATACATTTTTAAGCTGTAGTGTCTCTGTAAATATCCATAAAGTGGGTTTCAGGCATAGTGGGTATCGATTGCTGTAATCAGATTTATTGATACAAGTTCCCACCTGCATGATCCATGTGTCTCCTCCAGTATTGATTAGCCACTTAAGGCTAACCTCAATCTGCAACACTGTTTTCAGCTACTCTCCGCTAGGGAGATCATTTTAATTTTTAACTAATCTCTCAAAAATACAAAGAGCAACAAAAGATAAAGGTAATAAAAAGTAATTTCAATATTCTAACAGAACAAAAAGGCTTATACTGTATGGTGGAACGCTGTTCTGCATGGAAATCCATGCCTGGAGCAGTGGTGTTGTACTGCACTCAGTGTGTCAGGATGTTGCTGTGCTGCACCAAGTACGTCACTAGTGCAGCACAACAATATCGAACGTGGGCACGCAGCGCAATTGAGCAGCCGCGGTGGTGAGGAAGTAAGCAGCGCAATGGAACTGCTGCCTAAGTAAGGCTTTTTTTTTTTGAGACCTGTTTGGGGGATAAAGGAGTGCAGCCCACGGTTGCCCATACACTAAAAAAGATTGTGTATGAGCAACCATACACAAACAAAGCACTTGAACAATCTCGAGGTTTCCATGGTAACAGATATCTCAAGCTTTGCTCTCAAGGTCTCTGGTTACCACAGAAACCTCTCGATCATACAACTGCCTTGTTGTGTATGATTGTTCATACACAATCCTCTATGTAATACATAGCTGGCTTGCATACTCCATCAATCTATCGCTTAAATTGTTTTTTAAACATAATGGATAAAACCATCCCCTCCCAATACTTTATTTTCCAGTTATCTCAGCATTAGTTGGCTGGCAGACTACTCATATTTATTGGAGTAGTTGGTCTAATACTGTTGTACTGTTTTTCTCCTCCATGTAACAGGAAAATGGGAGCCAATGGGAGTTAAGACGGTCCACATGAAGACGTAGTCTAGCTGTTATAGCCTCTGTATGTTTGATATTGTTAATATTGTTGAACCACTGTGTTACTTTTGGTGGATTCTCTCTCAACCAGTTTTGAGTAATTGTTTTTAATGCTGCTACCCTGAGTACTCTTAACAAGTACTTGTCTGTGGCAGATAAACCCTCTGGAGGGAGTCCTAACACCATACTGCTGAATGATAAATCTTGTTGGATCCCCAGGATGCATTTAGTTATATTACACACTGAGTCCCAGAACAGGCAGAGTACCCCACAGCTCCAAAAAATATGGTAATGGAAGCCAGTATTGGTGCAGTTGCGCCAGCTATGATCAAAATTTATGGTACCCAGATGTTTGGATATTACCGGTGTTCTGAAGTATCTTGTACACACTTTCCATTGGAACTCCCTCCAGTTGGCCGTTGTTGTTGTTGTTCTATGAATACCTCTCCAAATATCCACCCATCGTTTAGTCTGTAGTGTGGTACCCATTTTTCGTTCCCATCTATCTTGTATCTGCAGGTATCCCAGTATACCCCTGTTTTCCTGTAAGAGTTTGTAAATTTGAGTAATTAACTTTCTAGTATCTAGCATGATAGCTCTTCTGTAGATTAGGGAACTCCCTGGGGCCGAGTCACCTTGCAGCGCTTCCACCCCGGGCCCTGAGTTTATAAAATGCCTGCATTGTAGGAACTTATAGAAGTCCTGCTTGGGTATCACAAAGGTTACTGAAGGGTATGAAAATCTAGGACCATTTCCCCCCATATCAATTGAGACAGATTTTTTTAGTTCCTGTTGCTCTCATCTATTTAAACCGGGATCTAATGCACCCATTGGCAACCCTGGAACATATTTGAGTGGGATGTATTGCCATACTGGTGTTATGAATTCCTAATTATGTCTAACTTTTAACCATCTATTCATTGTATGCTTGGTACAAGTATTATTTATCTCCTTCAGAGTATTTGGCATTATCACCCAAGGCAGGATTTTAAGCGGGATTGTTGGGTGACTGTCTCGTTCCAGAGCACACCAACCCAATCCTAATAATCCAGTTAACATTCCTATCATGGAAAACATTTGGGCTGTCATGTAGTATGAAGGCAGATGGGGAAGACCCCAACCTCCCTCTTCTTTCAAGGCCTGCAATATGGCCCATTTAATCCAGGGTTTACGACCTGCCCACAGAAATTTTGAAATTTTCTTCCAAAGATTGCACCATCCTTTTGCTGGGATGGATATTGGTAAAGCAGTAAAGAGGAAGAGGCATTTAGGTAGTACATTTTGTTTTAATGTGTCTATTTTGTTGGATAGGGACAGGGGAAGAGTGCCCCATCTATTTAAGTCTGTGGACATGGAACATGGAACATGGAACATGGAAATGCCTGAGTCATTCTTTCTGCAGGCAGTCAGGGCTAAGCACGTTCACAAGATCACTGCACACAGGACAATGCCTTCACCACTGAAGCTTGTCATAGTCTGTTAGCATTAGTGAAAGTCAAGAGATCAGTTAGCATTTCCTGACTGCCCAAACTAACTGGAATCCACTGTATCCCCATGTTCAGTATTGGACTTTGTTCCCAGACATTAAATAATACTTCTCATGGGGGTGACATTAGAGAGGGTTGGATCAGGGGTGTGAGAATAATAGATGCCCTGGGGAAAATTGGACCAGGATATGAGTCCTATCTGTTAGATTTCTAGGGCTTTGCTTAGTGTTATGAGTCAGGTGCTGGTTGTCTCAGCTGACACAGATCCTCCACTTCAGGTACTTTTATGTAATGCAAAGTTGATGAGGAATACGACTGCAGTGATGGAGGACTTCATCATGGATTTCTGTGCTGACCTTGCATGCATCACTGAAACCTGACCTGGTGCTAACTCCAGCCCTGTGCTGGAAGTATCTATCCTGGCTAGGTACTCCATTGTACACTGCCAGAAGTGTGAGAGCAGGGTTGGCCAGGGTTGCCATCTGCTTTAGATCTGCATTGGCGCTCATGGCATACCCCACAGGAGTGACCAGGTTATTTGAATATACCATTCGAATATGTGGCTGTTAGGAATGGGTTTAGTTCAGCGTGTGCAGGATCATTTTGGTGTACCATCCTCTGAGGCATGGGAATGAATTCTTGCAAGAACTGGTGGACATCATGATTAATTTCACAAAAGTTCCAAAGGCAGCACAAACACAATCACAAGAAAATACACACTGAAAACTGCTGTTATTTCAGCTGAAATTCAGCATTTACTGTATTCTGTATAAATTCAGTACTGCAGTACAGTGCTCACCCAAAGCAGAAAGCCCCTAGCACCTCGGCATTAAGCCTTCCAGTGGGGAGTATACCTCGCCAAGGAACGTTACTCTTTTTAAACACATTACAGGTTGTGACATCACCAAAAAGCTCGTGATTGGACAATACACTTATTCTATTTACAATCAATACACAGTGTAGTTGCAGACAAAGAGCGAGCAAACTAAAATTCCAATTTATACTGCATATAATACTGGACCAGTAACTATTAATACTAAACTGCATAAACTGGGATCTTCTAACAAAGAGATCCACCTAGTTAGTTCTGATTCTTTTGCTGTCCAGTAAATTACAGTGTATTAATTATTTAGGAACTCACTGCTAGCTGCAGGTAGAAATAGAAGGAAAGCAAAGGTCAGAATTATATTTTGTGGCCAGCTGCTCTGGAAAAAACAAGGTAGAAATAGGTTTACAACTTATAAGGAAAAAATATAACACTATGTAATTAGTAAAAAGCTTTACAATAGTTTCCAAAATGTTTCAATTTTCAAAATTCAGAACATTCTTTGTACAATCACTTCAAAATTAAATTTCCTTTTATATGGGGCAAGATTGCTTCCAACTCATTTTTGTTTAATTAAATTTAGGATTCTTGCATTCACCATTAAGAATTTGCAGATGATTGTACCCTCAATATGATGTTGACCTGGGTAAGTTGATTTTATTCCTTTTATCCCTTCCTATTCAGTTTACAGATTCCAAGATTAGTTTTAGTATGGTCTTGAGTTTTATGATATGCTAATGATACCCAACTATACTTGTCTTGTGCTTCTAATGGGAAGAATATGGTCTATGTTATGTGTTGTGGTCTGTGTAAACTCAATGGGCTGAATTTTCAAAGCTCAGTTGCAAATTGTAACAATGGCAGCTTGCGTCGAGGGCCGCCATGTCAGGGACCTTGTGCCCAATTCACTATCCGACAGGGTCCCAGCACCTAAGTCATGCAGCTTGCTGCAACAGTGGCAGTGCACCAAACAGATCATGGACCCATGAGGTGTGCCACAAAATCTGTGGGGCAGTGGTGCAGCAGCTGCACCCTTGGAAAGGAGTACAATCATGGCTAGCGCTCCCCCACCACCACCATCACCGATCTGCCAGTAACATAAATGTTGACAAAAACTATTTCCCTGGTGATCTAGTGATTTCCCCCACCCCAACCACTAGATCACCACGGAATTATGTTTGTACAGTTATAGGTTACCGGAAGATCGGGGCTGAAGGGGATACAGTAACGTATGGTTGACAACCCTCCCACAGTATGTCTAAGTACCATTAGGCCAGTCATTGGCTGATCTTAGTGTACTTAGATGTTTGTCCTCAGGGAAAGTTTTATGAATGCAACATTAGGGGATATGGCAGACTGCATCTGTCACAAGCCCCCTAGCACCATGCCACAGCCCATTTTGTGGTGCAAGACTGGTGCACACCCCCTTTGGCAGGTTGCTTTGCAAAATAGCTCTGGTGCATCCTTTGACGCAAGGTGCCAGTTGCGTCAGACACCTTGGGCCAGATTCACCAAAGACAACTCAGGATGCAAGGCAACTTGCGTCTGAAACAATGGTGCAAGTAGTACTTGCATCCTGAGTTGCATCTTGGTGGGATTCACAAAGGCAGCCTGTGGCATGCTGCAAGCTGCCTGCTCCCAACTGTACCAATGCACCTGAAACCCCCTTGCAAAAGGGAGTAAGGAGGTTTAAGGCAGCAGTTGCACCCTATTCACAAAGGGTGGTTGCTGCGTCCCACATCGGGATTCAGGAACAATCCCTGGTGGACATCTGTCAAAGACCACTTACACCACCTTTGAGGTGGCGTAAGTGTTCTTTGCCATCCACAGGGGGTTGCCACAGTGCCTCAGCTCTACAGCACCTTTGGGCTACAGCCCCCTAACAGCCCCAGTTCCCAGGTATGGTACCCACTGTGCCAGGATGGGTGTGTGGAACACCCCCTCATGCCCAGACCCCTCGCACGTCGAGAGTCACCCATATGCCCACTGTCCCCCCACATGCCCTAGGGCAAGATCCCCCCTCCATCGCACATCCAGTATAGCCCTGGTGGTCCAGTGGCCCCCCACCCCAGCCGACAATGCCAGTCCACCCCACGCCCTTCACCCCCCCACACACTCACCTGGTGGGTGTGTCGGCGACTGGCAGTGCCCACCTCTCACCACCATGGCCAACCGCCGACTGGGCTGTGCCAAGTTCACGTGCAGTGGCAACAGACACTCCATGAATGACGGCGCCTCATTCACGGAGTGCCTATTATTACTGTGGCGCGTATCTTGGTACAGTTCAGCAGTGGCTGACCGCGGTGGTGATAGGTGGGCAGTGCCAGTCGCCGGTGGGGGTATTGGTTGGGGGGTGTGGGGTGGCTCACACTGATGGGTGGGGGGCATGTATGCCTGACCTTGCCCTGGATTGGGGGGCATACAGGGATGCCGGCGCATCTGTCTCCCGCCTTTCCTGTGGCTTGCAGCATGTGTGGTCATTGCACCATCTGTGTGACCTATGCAACAAGTCATGGGGCGCAGACCCCTGGACCTGCTCCGATGCTGAATTGGGTGCAGGGTTCAGGTCGCAGGGATGGTCGGCACAAGCTGCCATTGTCGCAGCTTGTGGCCGACCTTTGTGAATCCAGCCCTTTGCGTCCTTCACAGGGCTTTGAAAATCCAGCCCAGTGACTTTATGGTTGCCAATTGTCTGAGCCTTAATGCAGGGAAAACAGAGATGTATCTTCATGAACCAAGCTCCTTTTGGTTGGCAAAGATAGGTGCTGATAGTTGACTGAAATGGTATCACTGTCTGCATTGTAGCTAGGGACAGAAGCTGGGTGGTCATTATGGACTGCAAGTTGACACTGGAACATTAGGTTTTATCTGTGTCCATAGTGACGTTTTCCATCTCTCTAACATCACCTGGATTAAACCATACTTTCTGCTAGGGGAAACAGTTGTGCATGCTTTTGTTACATGCAGGCTGGATTACTGCAATGCCCTTTACCTATGGTTATCTGGAGGTCTGTTGTGCCACCTGCAGCTGGTGCAGAATGCTGCAGGCTGATTGATTGCTGAAACACCTTAAAATCAGTATATAACTCCTGTGCTGCATAACTTGCACTGGCTGTCTACTGGCTGGTGCATCTCCTTCAAGACTCTGAATGGCTTGGGTTTAAGAGAGATATTCTGTCCTCACACACCCCTGTCAACCCTCTTCGTTTCACTGAGTTTGGTTTATTGGCTGTCCCCATTTGAGGCTTTAACTATCATGAGAGTGGGCCTTTTGTGTGGCTGTGTTTCTATGTTGGAACACCTTCTAAATATACATTATATATTACATTTATTTATTGTATAATATTCATTATTTACCCCCTCTTTATACGCTATTATGTTTGTAAGGCACCCTGTGGACTAGGGTGCTGTGGAAAATAAAACTCCTTTGCCTCATATCTGGCAGATGTCACAGATGATCTCAAGAGATGGGCCACGCTAGTAGAGCACCTAACCAGGAGAGCTAAAAATGAAAAAAAAAAAAGAAATATAAGCTGAAATGTGATATAAAATGCTGTTGTTTCAAAGGTTCCCCTAAGATACTGGGGCAGGTCTCAAATAACTCTTGTAACTACAAAAGGTAGGCCAGGCCATGCTATAAAATCTGGCTCATGTGCAACCCTCAAGGTCTCTTATTCTCTACCATCTTATTTACTTATTTATTTATTTGGTTTTTGGTAATCGGGTAAGTACACTAGACAACAGTGTGCATATTTTTAGGTATGATCCATGAGATTACATTTCACAAGAACAAATAATGATTCACAAGGCACATCCACAAGCAGATTACAGTTCACAAAAGTACAACATAGTGATAGCAGGACAATTCAAAAGCACTTTTATAAGAGCAGATTACAGATTAACAAAGTACTTCATAGCGACAGCAGCACATTTCAAGCAGTTGGAAACAGGAGATTTTACAAGCGTTGAAATTATACAAACAGTTGTGCAACAGCTGTACAGAGAGATTTAAAGATAGGGGTTTGCCCTGAGTAGTACAGAATAGACAACAGAGGAAGCCTAGCGGGTATCTATGTATAACAGAAGTATTCTTACCAGCAGTAGAGCAGAGAGGGTCAGTGAGGGTACAGTTTTGTAGGACCAACTAGGAGTAACAAGTGTTGGGACAAGTAGACTTAAACAATTGATAGTGCAGTAGTGGCAATATACAAATTAACAAACGCAGTGCATATAGTTGAGGACTGCAATACCTACATGTCATAAGGGGATAAGGTGAATCGAGTAACAACATATTCATCAGGATATTAGAATAGCGAAACAGGAAATGTAGGCAGTGGGTCAGATTAGGGAGTCAAAGGGTCATGGGAGGACATGGTGGTTGGAAGCATTTGCAAGACATGGATTGAAAGAGATGGGCTTTGAGGGCTGATTTGAAGGACAGGGTGGAGGTGGAACCATGTACTGTTTGAGAAAGAGAGATCTAGAGCCTAGGTGCAAAAGATGAGAAGGCCTGTTCACTCATTTTGGTAGCACACCTGGGTGTGGCAAGTTGAGTGGGATCGTGAGATCTGAGGAAGTAGGCAGCATTTGTGCTAGGAAGGGTCAGAATGGTAATAGCAGGAGAGGGGGACTGTAGTTGCTTATATATAAAGCAGCCTAGAGCAAAGTACTGTGATGCAAAGGGGGAATAGCCACCCTAAAGGGTTGTAGAGTGAGCAGTGGTGGGTGAGACATGGGAGTAAAAGGGCAAAGCATCAAACATTGTTATAATTGACATTCCACTTCTGCAAGGAACCCGAGGGGGTGTTGGAGATGAGGAGGTACCTGAATTATAGGCAGGGGAGGAGTAGGCCCTGAGCAATGGTCTTCCAGGTGGGAGTGTGAGAAGATGCTTAAGGCAGTAGACCATCCCAATACGAGTGTTGTCAGCTTTACATTGATTTGTGATGTGGAGCTGGTGCTTGAATTCCTTGACTGTGGAGAGAGGAGAGCTGTTGATGCATCTGATATCTAGGGGAAGAGTGCAGGAACATGGGTGGATCCTGGACCCAAATAACATCATTTGAGATTTTGTGGCATTAAAAACCAGGTTGTTTGCCATGAGCCATTTTTTGTATGAGTGTGAAATCCATATTTAGCTGGGAGTTGATGTGTTGAGTACTTTGAGTGCTGTGATAGATGTTTATATCATCTGCATACATAACAATTGAGGAGGAGGAGGTGGAGACATTGAGGAGATGAACAATGAACATGGTGAAAAGGAGTGGGCCAAGTATAGATCCCTGGGGGACACCACGGGTGATGGGCAATTTACGAAAGGAAGCAGTGCCAAACTTAACAAACTGTGTGCAGTCAGACTGGTAGTTAGCAAACCATGAGGTGGCATGTGGGGATAAGCCCAGTGCAACTAATTTCTGAGTAAGAAGGGAGTGGTCTATTAGATCAAAGGTATTGGATAGGTCTATAAAAATGTCCCCAGTGAATGAGCCCCAATCCATGGCAGTTTTTACATCATTGGAGAACCTAATGAGAGTGGTTGACATACTATGGCCCTTGTAGAAACCATGTTGGCAAGGGGTGAGGAGGTTGTGAGAGTCTAGATAGTCCGTAAGTTGGGAGGCAACAATTTGTTTGAGGAGCTTGCCTAGAATGGGCAGTAGAACAATGTGACAGTATATTGAGATAAATTATTTGAGACTTCTTTTTTAGGAACTGGGACTACCTTGGCTACTTTCCACAGGGATGGGACTATGCCAGTAGTGAAGGATAGATTGTAAATGCGGGTAATGGGAACAGTAAGGTGCTGGGCCCCGAGATTTAGAATATTAGTCTCAATCCTGTCAGGGCCAGGTGGAGCACTCAGTGGTAGGGATTTAAGGAGACAGAGGACCTATCTCTTTGAGACAACTTTCAGGTAGAATGGGGGATGGGTTGTGGGGGGGTGAAGGTCTTGGAAGGGGGGAACTGAGACAGGAAGAGGGAGAGTTCAGTAAAGTTGGCATTGGAAGCACTAGCTATTATGAGAGAGTTATTGCAGTGAGTGTTGTTTATGATCATTTCATTGGTTGAGGACTGAGAGGGAGCATTCAGGAGTCCTTTCAAGTGACCCCAGAATCTTCTAGGACTGTCAGTGGAGGAAGTGAGCTTAGCTTTTCAAAAGGAGCTTTTGACTTGCTTGATGTCTCTTTTGCTGCAATTCCACAAAATACGGTAGTTTTGCCAGATCTGGGTATCAGAAGATGCCTTGTAGGTGTGCCAAAGGCTATCTCTTTCTTTATAAAGGGAGAGGATGTCGCTGTGGCTCCATGGGATGGCAGAGCCCCTATCTCTCCTCCTGGTGATTGGGAAAAGCTTGTCCTGTAGCTTGAATATGTGTGACTGGAAGATTTCCAGAGCAGTGTTTACATCAGAGGTAGCTAGGAGGAGGGACCAGATGATGAGCAGGTGCTCAGCTCAGTGCAAGAAAGAGTCGAGGCTGGCAAGGTTTCTGAAGGTGAGGACTTTGGGAAGAATTTTAGGGGTGTGGACTTTCCAGAGGCAGTAGGTGGGAGAGTGATCACTGATGGATTCTGGTAGAACACCGGATTCTGTGATCATGTCGGGACAGTTGTGAGCATCCAGTCTAACCAAGCAGAAGATGAGCCACTTAAGGGAGGAGCTCGTTGGATCTGAGATGATTTGGAAGAGGCAGGCTCTACTGATAAGCATTTCATAGGAACTCTGCATTGGACTGAGACAATCAAGATTGAGATCCCCCAATGGAATTGTGTTGTGTTGGCCAGTAGAGGGTAGGATGGGTAGGATGGAGTTGACGAGGGCAGTTAGTCCTGCGGTGCCACCTTTTGGTGGGTTGTAGATACATATAATGTGTAGTTTTTTGGCATGGCCAATGGCAAGTGTAGCATGTAGAAACTCACAGGGTGAGGTATTGCTGGTGGGATGAGGGACCATGGACAAGTTGAGGTGGGACATAAAGAAGATGAGAAGACTACCTCCATGCTTGGAGGAGGGGCGGTCGAGCTGTAAAAAGGAGTAGTGAGGGAGGTTGCAGAGAGAATCAGAGGTGGAAGGCTTGAGTTATGCTTCAGAGATCCTGAGTATGTCAAAACAGTATTGTGCTGTCCAGGCTTCAAGGCCAGTCTTTTTTTTTTTTTTGTCAAGTATCTTTATACTCCGGTGGGACCAGGGCATCTCTCCCGAGTAAGCACGTGACCTCTACCTCTTCTCCCAACATGAAACCACCCTCCTACCAGTCTCCCTCTCCAGTCCCATGGACTCGTCCAGCCACCCGGATCACCCCCCAGGGGAGGGCCCATCTCACCTACCTGGCGGCCTTTCTGGGATTAGAGGGATAGTCCTGGGCCAGGTGGGGAGCCAGGAGATCCGGTGAAGGGTTGGTCTGGCAGTGGGATGTGGGTATTGGTCCCCGGGGTTTCTTACACCTCCTCTGGTCCTACTGGGTTTTTTCCTTGGTGTAACTCCCTCAGAGCGCAGACGTGCAATGACGTCTGAGCACTTATGTGTTGATGTCCACTGCTGCTCCTCCCCCTACTACCAGCAACACTCATGCAGGACTCCCGACTTCCATTGGGGGCCACTGGTGACGATACCAGCCCCAGTGCCCACCCAGGAGGAAGCAGTCCTCAGATACTCAATCCCTCCTTCCCTGCTGACTCCTGATCGCACCCAAGTCGCTCCTGAACCCAGGTCGCTGGCATGGCACGCAGGTGCATCCAGCCACTTTAACCCTCAGTGCCACCGGTTGGCTTTCAGGGTTAGTCTTGTTTGCTAAAAGACTGCCAATATTGAGGTGACCAATTTTAACTCAGTTTTGCCCTGGTGCCCATGTTGTATCAAGGTTAAGCAATGGAATGCTCAGACTTCTGAAAATGTTACAGGTAATTGGGAGTTAATGCCTTTGTGGCCATCCCATGGTGGGAGAGACAGGGGAAATGGGTTTGTTTACACATCACTGGCTAGGAAGAGGTTCAGGAAATGAATCCACAAGGTGATGAGTTTTTGGGAGATATTCCAGCTGGGGTCAACCGGGGGGGGGGCTCCTTTGTGCATGGGCATCAGTAGCAGCTTCATTTTGAAGTATACAAGCACTGAAGGGCTGGAGATTTGCTGAGATGCACTCAATAAGTCTGAGAAGTAAAAGACACTGGGGATGGGAGGGGCAATATGTATCGGATAGGTGCCAGGTGGTGGTAGCGAGTAGAGATGCAGCAAATTTAAAATTCGCTGGCGAAGTGCACACGAAGTGGGCACTTCTCGTTGCCACTCCGCTATGCAGAGTGGGCAATGCAAGGTGCTCACTTCACCTTGTCATTACCACTTCGCGTTGGCATAATGAGAACGTGAAGTAAGGCGACGTCATTGATTTCAATGGACTTCGCATTCCTCATTATGATTTTAAGTGATCCACTTGGTGTTTCAGACTTGGCAGCCCCCCCCACACATCACATGGCTTATAGTACTATAAGTCACATGCTCTCTAGCCAGGCAGGAAGGAACTGAGTCACACAGACAGTTTCACTTTCTCCTGTGCAGACTGAGAGAGAGGAGTGTGTACTAGAGAGAGGAGTGTTTTGATTGCAGAGGAGGAGGAGAGTTAAAATTTGATACTTAACCCAACAGCTTTTTTAAAAGCTACATTTTTTTGTCTTTTCTGTACTGTTTTTTACTTAATTTGTTCTTTCTGTAAATTTAATTTTTCTTACCTACTTAGTTGTTTGTCTGTGTGTGTGTGACTGTGTGTGTGTTGTGCTTGTGTCGTGAGATGGAGCAGGGTGAGGGAATGTCTGGGGCAGGGGCAGCTCTGGGAGAGCATGGTAGTATGCATCGTCATACCATGCACATGCATGGGGGGCATGGGCACCCATTTGCGTTGGACCGCTCTAAACTTATGAGTTTCCAACCCCCGGAAGCAGGACCAGCACCACCTCCTAACTCTGAGGCAGTTCAGCCACCACCACCAAGTCCAGCACAAGGTCCTTTGGAGCAGGATGTGCCTGTTCCCCCAGGCCCAGGTGTGGATCCCATCAGTATTGTTGAGCAGCCTACTGCCAATTCATCTGGCCCTCCCCTGCCTGTGCCTGGTCCTCCCCACACCTCCATTGTTTGGCAGTTTTTTGACTGTGTCGGGGGGGGGACAGCAGTGTTGTGAAGTGTCGCCAATGTGCGGTGGAGGTGCGCCGTGGTCCCTGGGGGAGTCACCTGGGGACTGGGGGCCAGCACATCCATATGCTTAATCACCACCAGTTGGAGTGGCAGGCTGCCACAGAATGGACCATGTCTGCACCTGCTGGCCATTCCGTGGTAGAGGGTACCGCTGTGCATAGTGGGCGTGGCATCCCTAAGAAGAGGAGGGCCACAGCAGCACCTGTTGCTCCATCAGCACCCCCACTACACCACCACCACCAGCAGGTCAGCCTGTCGAAGTAGTGGACACCAGAGAAGTGCGTGTAACACTGTCTGACTTGGCTGTTCTCTGGAGTGCTGTTGAGGAGAACAGCGAGAGGATGAGTGCTGTGGAGCAGCGGCTGAATGACATAGAGGGACATCAGCTTCAAATTATGTCCATGCTGGAACTGCTGCTGGATCACCATAGGATCCCACATTAGTTTTGTTTCCTCACACCATGTCCCCACCTTCCTTGCTGTGCCATAAAATGTATTCCTCCACCATCCCTGACCCTTGTATGTAATTATGCCCTTTTTGTTGTCTTCAGTATCGTTACACTTTGTATTCTAGGGCCCCTTCCTTTTTGTTAAGTGTCTGTGTGTTTGTGTGTGTGCACTGTTTTGGTGCCTCATTTTTCTGCATCCACAAAAGGCATCTGTCTTGTGTCCAGAAAATTGACAAGTGGTAACACAGTGAAATGAGACTGTTTCAGCACATACTAAGTCCCCTAGAATTTATGGCACACTCAGTCATGCACACAAAAGTGGCACATAGTCCCCAGATTTTTTCTGCAGGTCCAGAATGCATCCTCCATGTGTCCAAAAAATTGACAAGTGGTAAATTTAGTCTCAGTGGTGGTGGTGGTCCGTGGGGGGCAGACAGACTCATGGTGGCAGCAGACTTGGATAACATCAGTCCCGGCGGTGGTGGTCTGGGTTGGGGGGGCACACCACCTTTTAAATACTGCAGTTAAAACCTGCCAACATTAACCACATCATCATCCTTATAAAGAAAACTGCCCTCACAGTCATTGATGTCTGAAGTCTGACCACTGGGAAATTCTTTGTCCATTGTGTCATCATCTACATCAGTGGTGGGCCGTTTCAGGCAGCCACTGCCAGTGACACCAGGATGCTCCATTTCCACATCAGCAAGACCACCATGACTAGGCCGAGTTACGAATACCGAGGTTGCAGTATGTGCTGGTATGTGTCTCTCATTCATTTTAATGAATGTTAGCAAACTGACATTTGCAGGAGACAGATTTGTCCAACGATCCCTGACTATTGCACCTGCTGAGCTGAATACCCTCTCAACACTTACACTGGAGGGTGGGCATGTGAGGTACTTCAGTGCCACTGCAGTCAGCTCTGGCCATTCACTGACCTTTCCACTCCAGTACAAAAGAGGATCTTCACTTATTGTCAGATGCCTGTTTTCAGACAAATATGACTCAACCATTCTCTGTGCCACACTAAGTCTGATTGTTGATGCATCAGCCAGTTTCCCGGAATCATTGATGTCACAAATACCCACTTGGGAAAAAGCCTCCCAAAGCGGGTTAACACCAACCACTTTGGATGACAGACCACCAGGAACTACAGTCCCTTACCCTTGCATGATATGCTTGCTGGTCCTCCAGTTACACCTTCAGCTGGATTATGCTGCTGAGGTTTGCAAACTTTGCACGTGACTTCTGTGCCCTATGAACCAAGCGAACTAGTTGACCACTGATATTTTTTACATGTTCAAGCCCTCCCTCCAGTACTGATGCAATTCCATGTTTGTATCATGGGTCCAGCATTGTTGCCATGGCAAAGTTGACACTACGCTGAATGCTCACAATGTGACAATTCTGGTCGAATACTGTCAGCATGTGTTGCAGCAACATACTGCTACCACCGTCTCCGGCAATATCAAGGCTATGCTGGACATTCACCAATGTCTGCCTCAGCACCCACAGCAGTGGAATTGATTGGCTAATGGAGGCAGACTCGCCACTCACTGCCTGTGTGGCATGTTCAAAAGGCCACAAAATTGTTATTACAGAGTCCATGAGGCGCCACTGTTCAGTCGTCATAGACATGGAGGCCCCAGAACTGTCACTGCTAGTGTGCATAACAAGATATTCTGTGACGGCTTTGTATTGTTCATACAACCTCTCTGCCATGTATAACGGTGAGTTCCATCAGGTGACAACTTCCAGCTTCAAGAGGTGCTGAGGCAGGTTGTTTTGTATCTGCAACTGCTGCAGTTGGTCACGCTTTCCTGATCTTGAAAAGTGAGAGTTGATACATCATGCAATGGTCAGCATTTCCTTTATATCAGGGTGCTACAGACACTCCTGAACCATAAGATTTAAACAGTGGACCATGCGGAACATGAAAAAACACCATTCGTGATGCATTTCACCACATTTGACCCATTGTCACTTGCTATGAACCCAGCTCCCAGGGACAGAGGGTTTAGCCATCTATCAGTTTCAGTCAGTACCATGTCCAACATGTTCTCACCAATGTGTGAACAGGTCACACTGCGCATAGCAATTGTTGCATGCTGGTGAATTCCAGGAAGATTGCTACCGTGATAATCCACCTTCCTGCACTGATTATTCACACTACCAGCGTCACAAACAACCCCCGGCACCTGCGCCCAGTGTGCAGTTATACACAGATATGAACTCCCCTCTGTTTTGCCACTTGTCCTCATATCCATACTTAAATGGATGAATGGAGAGAAGGAATGTTGAAGGGCATGTCTTACTGAGTCTTAGACAGTGCGGAACAACTCGGGAACAGCACGGGTAGAAAAGTATGTCCTGGATGGGACTTTCCATTTTGAACAGGCACGGGCAGCAAACTGCTAGAACCCAGAATTTTCCACAAAGGAGAAGGGTAAAAGAACGAATGCCAGCATTTCCGCTACCGCAGCATTAAGTTCACGTGACACTGTATGATTGGGGGGGTACTTCAGCTTATGCACAAAAACACTCTGTAACGTGGGCTTACTTAAACGTTTTACAGGGTGTGTGTTGTTGGTCACAAATGGTTGTGCTCTGTGATGAATGGCATTGGCAGGGGGTGGAGTGTGGACATTTGATGAAGACGGTGGCACAGGTGATGATGACAAACCCAGAAATTATGTTCTTTCTCCAGATTTGCCAACTGGGGTTGATGTACCACTTGCACTAGACATACTGCATTCATCACCACCACCACCACAAAAACTGCTACTCTCACCAGCACTGGATAAAATTTCAAAGTCATTATGGTCCTCTATCTCATCATGCCTGTAGTAATCCTCTGCTCTTATTACCGCACTACTGCACACGTTTAATTTCCTACTGGGTTTAACAGTCATGGAAGGGGATAACATGCTGGCTATGGTTGCCACCGGTGTCTGGTGAAGCATTAAGTCTGGTATTAGCTGCCAGCTTGTGATGGGTCCACAGAGCCAAGTTTCTATTCTTAAGATCGTATGCTGTCCTCCTGTCCCAAAATGGCTCCCCTTTTTACCTCGACTCACACGCTCATGGCAAACCTGGCAGATTGCAACTGAATCATCATTTACATCTTGAAAAAAAAAATCCCAAACAAGGGACTGTGATGCTCTGCTTTTAACATGTCCATGATGATGTGGCTTATTTAAGTCTGTTATTTTAAGCACTGAAGTGGGGGGGAGGCACGTTATGTTTCTGGCACTGCACACCTGGACTGCAACTGACCATGACGACTACCTATCATATTGAGTACTGGGTCATCATCATCATCATCATCATCCACTAAAACCAGTAAATCACAAGTTTTTATGGGGGATTCCTGCAAACAGATTCAGAAATTTCAGACACAGCCACTCTTAATTTCTTTTTCTCCGGTTCCCAACTAGGGTCAATTAAATCATCATCATATTCATCAATGGCACTGTCACACACATCCACATCTTCTGCTTGGATGCTAACATGTGGACTGCATGCTGCAACAACAGCAACATCATCATCATCAGCATCATCACATTCATCATCAGCATCTACACCACCATCACCGGATATTTTTTCACCACACTGTGAATCACTGTTGCATGGAAAATGAGTGACGTTAAGTGCCACGGTGGACGGAATATCACATTGTATGCTATCGTTGACATGATCATTAGAATCAGGTTCAGTTAATGGAATGTTACTGGGAAGTATGACATCATCTATGCTGTCACTCACTTGCACTGCTTCACACTCAATATGTTTGGATACGGTACACTGGTCGGAATTAGAACTTGACGCAACAATGCTAATACTACCTCCACCACCACTAACAGCAATAACACTAACACCACCAGCTGGGAAAACATCATCTCTTCCAACTATCAGTGAAGCTACTGATTGGGCTGTAAAAAACATTGCTACTACCATGCCCATAGACCCTCTTACTGCCAACATTGCCATGGCCAGAAACAGCTTTACTTGCACGTCTCTTTGCAGGCATTTTGGGGGATCAACCACAAATATTATTACCAAATTCAGATTTTGATACATTCACTTTCTGACTGGAGGGTCGCTACTAGCTATTATCGCTAGCTGGATGTGAAGCAAAATAAACAACTGTGGCTTCAGCAACAGATAAGGGACTACTGTGTTGTGACACTGTCACGGAATTAAAACTTCAGTAACCAGTAGTGCTGATGGGGTCACAAAAACAATCCAGTCTGGTGAAAAATACCTTTTCAACGTGGGGGGGGGGGCACTGAATTAGACAGTGCTGATTTTTATTGCACTACAAGCAGCAACACTAAGAACAGAGAACATGATCGCAGTACAAAATCAAGCAGCTGCAGTGGATAGCAGGTTCACACTGCTGCGCTTAGTTGCACTTTCACTGATCTGTGTCACTAATTTTAAAAGGTGTATTATATTTGATGCACGCAACACTGCACACACAACACAGAACACAGAACACTTTGTGTACAATTCTGAACGAGGAATGAGATGCAAATGCAAAAGTTCAGTGTACTCAGTGCCACGTAATGTAAATTTGTAATTTAAACAACCTGACTTTATGAAATGCTGCACCACATTCACACAACAAGCAGCAACAACATTTGTACTATCACTGACAATTTTACTATGTGTACAGTAACACAGTCAGTTATATAACAAAATATTACCAAAACACAAAGAAATCACTAGTTCTCCAACTTAAATCTACCTACACACAGAATCGTCCTCCCCACAGCACACTTCACTGTCTTTCACCACACACACTCAATGTTGTAAATTTACATTCCAAAATCCACACACAAACAAAACTCTCGATGATGTGAGCACAGGAGGGTTTCCTACAATCGATGAACTACAGTTGGATCCCCCCCAAAAAAAGAAGATTCCTACAGACAGCTAGCAGAGCACACTGTCTCCTACTCCTTCCTACTCATACTACCTCGAACTGAGGCTGTGCAGATCAATATTTTTTTTTATTTTGTTATTCTTTTAGTTTTTAATTTTTTTTTATTTTAGTCTTTGGTAACCGGGTAAGGCCCACTAGACACAAGTGCCTGTTTTCAGGGGCGACCTGGGAGCACTGGGAGGTTAAGTGACTTGCCCAGAGTTACATAGTATGCAAGCGGAGGTTGTGAGAATCAGACTCAGGTCTGGTTTGCTGGATGTACCAAGCTCGTTCACACCTCGTTCCTCTAACCTCTAAGCTATACTGCCTCTAACTTCTAAGCTATATGGAGCCCATGTGACCTGAACTCCCATGAATCACTGCAAAATCCTCTCGGAGCTCAAAACAAGGCAAAGTGAGTAGTGAACTGCCACCAATGTACTTCACCTTAAAAATTGAAAGAGAAGTGACCAGTGGAGGCGGAGTAGCATAAAGTAGCTGTTTTCAATGCGGCGCTCCTCATTATAGCGAAGTACTCCCTTAGCATTGCAGAGCACGCCACGAATCCGCCTTTGTTCTGCAAATCACTTCGCGGAGTGGATTGAGCCCACTTCACCCACCTCTAGTAGTGAGTCTGTTAGGGAGAGAGATAGGTGAAGGACCCCAAGCACCAGAGTGGACATTAGTGTTTGCTGGGCAGATGGAATGGGCATGAATAGGAATGAGATGGGAGGTGTTGAGAGTGGATTGAGATGTATTCCAATAAATTTGTTGTATGATAGAGGGTGATGTGGTTCCCTAAGTATTATAATGACTTGTCTCAGTGTGAGGAGCCAGAATGGAGTTAGCTAAGAAAAGGGTCCTGTGCAGCAAAGAAATAGTGTTCTGGCCAACCCCAGTGGAGTGGATTTTAGTAGATCATGTTATGTTAGTTCATATTCTCAAATAGTTCTGCTTTCAAACTGCAACCTCATGAGACACTGTAAACTTTACTGTACTAAGAAGAGTTAAACCCATTAACAATACAGTATCTCTAACCACCTAATAACCTTACTATTGCTCCACTCCTAGCAACACAAAGATTTCTTCATTTATTTGGTCTATATTTTAAGATATACTAAACCTCTCACTATTTTCAGTTTGCATTAGCATCCTTCTGTTAGTGTGTGAATCATCATATATGCAAATATACGAATAATACAGTCACCTGGGAACAGAAGTAGGAGGTTGTTCAGGAAAGAGGTTTGGTTTTATCTTTGTTGTAACTGAAATATTTGAATAGTTTTGTACTTGAAATTAGTTATGTGTGTTAAAATGACTACTTTGAGTTAGAACTGTTACTTGGGCTGTGATATTATAACTATTGGAGCTTGTGTGCTGGGTGTGGGAGCAGCTTGTTTGGCAGTGATAATTAGAGTGAAATTTAAATGTGATGTTTGCCTGGTGGTGGTAGAGCCCTCCCACCCACCCTGTTTTGTAGGCTGTCTTAAATACTGAAAAGCCACTAGGGGTTGGGATTGAAGGGCTGTGCATTTCTGTTTGTGACTGAAATTTGAAGCAACAGGAACTGGTGCGCTTGTGACATCATATGGTACCTGATGTCTGCATACACACACTGTTAGTGGGACTGGACATACACTGGACTGTATGTGTTTGTGAGACTTGGGAACTTTATTGGTTGGGTTGAAATTGGGTTAGTAAACAACTGCAGTCAGTATAGAAAGAGACAGTATTCCAGGGGAATGGACTGAGAAAAGGGGTGGGTGCCATTATGAACAGAGGGGACAAACAGGGTGGCCAGATTCCACCATGGCAGGCATCTTCGGAAGGGTTGTAGGCTGACACGCTGTGGGATGGCAATAATTCTCAATTGTGCCTGGAGAGAGGGAGGCTGCCCACTCTGTAGACAGCTGTCTTGTATCTGGAGTGAAGTATATTATCTAAAGTGTAAGCTGGGGGAGTTGGGGGGTTCCAAGGATAAGGGGTGTGGATATGGGTGGCAGAAGAGTGGGCTGAAGGGAGGCTGGGGCAACACTCAGAAATTACAGGACATTATGTTACAGCAAGCAGGAGGGGGGATATTAGGGACAGAGGGCCCTTAGATAGGGATGTTGACGCTAAGGGGAAAACGTACAGGGTAAACATTCCGAATATGAAAAGGTGGAGGGAAGAGTCAGGCGGGGCTGTTGTGGGAAGCCTAGAAGAGCAGACAGTGTGAGGGAGGGGCTGTTTGGGGAAGCCTAAAGAGCAGACTGTGGGAAGGAGCTCTAAGGAGAACAGGGCAAGAGGGAGGAAGAGGGCAGTTTAGAGGGGTGAGTGGGAAACTCAGGTTACTTGATGGAGGCTGGCATAGAGTGTTACAATAAATTTGAGCTACTAAGCAACCTAGAGGGAGGAAGGGGTTGGCGGAAATAGAAAGAAACTGATACGAGGCCGGGGAGAGAGCTGGATACCCATAGGGCATCACAGACCAGCAATGGAAAGGATAGAAATAGTCCCAGAGGCGAAGGGAAACATAAATGTTAAGCAGATGGAAATGCAACATATTGCAGACATGTGGGAGGAGACATGACTGGAGAAACTGGGAGACAAGGAGGCAGGGGCTCCCCTTCAGCAGGGGTCTGTACAAGGATGGGGCCCTAGGTAAGGGACCCACAGAGGCTTCTTGAGGTAGGGGTACTATTACAAGGGGAGGATGATGGTGTGGGGAAGGAAACCATCAGGGCCAGGATAAATGGTTCGGATAAGAGAGAGTTAAAGGGGACACCTATTCAGAGGGGGTCTGAGTTAAGTGGGCAAAATAACAAGGGAGACAGAAAGGGGAGGGTGACAAGGGGGTCTCTAATAAGGCAGGAAGACTCCCATGGAATTGAGATCACGAATAAAGGGGGTGGGGGTTTAGAGTGCATAGTGGAGGTAACCATAAGGATGATGGCGGTGTTAAGGTTCTGTTATTGGGACACTAGATGGTTAGGGGTATCCATTGGGAAGGACAGGAAGGGGATGCCATAGCCAGGTGAAGATAGTGAGTATCTCTGGGCTGACAGTGCACAGAGCAAAATTCATAGTGTACGAACTGGTTGGGGATTGTGGAGGGAAACTAGATTTCCTGGTGCATTTGGGAACTAACGATCTAGAGGGAAATAGCGTTTTGGAAATCCAAGCAAGGTTCCAAAAACTTTGCCAGAGTCTGTCGGGATAATGGATGCAACATTTCCTTTTCGGAGATATTGCCAGTACCAAAGGCCTCAGTGGAGAAAAAAATGAAGATCACAGAGGTTATTGACTGGCTCAGAAAGTGGGGTGAAGAGAGTGGGTTGGGGGTGTTAGGGAACTGGAAAGGAGTTTGGGAGGATAAGGGACTGTATGCCAAGGATAGGCTTTATCTTGTCCCGTTAGAGAAGGAAGTCCTTAAACAGGTGGTGGCTGACTACATTCAAGAAAGGTGGGGTTTAAACTTGTGAGGGGGGGCTGACCAGAAGCCCTCTCCTCCAGATGAGGGGAGTAGCCTTCAAACCCAAGGGGGAGAGAGGGGAAACAGAATGGGGGAGGAGGTTTCAGGAGGAGCAGAGGGGGGATGGAAGTATAAGGAACCTGGGTGGGGTTCGACAAAGTGGATCAGGGATAAGGGTGGGGTGGTGTTAGTAAATGCCAGGAGCTTGAGAAACAAGTTGTCAGAGTTTCAGGCCATGCTGTTCGGGGGGCTGGATGTGGTGGCGATCACGGAAACGTGGGCCAACAAAAACCATGACTGGGACCTAAACGTGCGGTGGTACACTATGCTGAGGAAGGATAGAAAGGAGGGCAGAGGGGGTGGAGTGGCTATGTTCATTACAGATGACATAGAAATTGCTAGAGTAGAAGAGGCAGAGGGAAACGTGGAGGCCTTATGGGTCACCTTACGATCCCTAGTAGGAGGTAAGGTCAAGCTGGGTGTAGTATATAGGCCCCACGGGATGGGTGATGTTCTGGAGGATGGTTTGCTGGACAACATCATTGCCCAGTGTGGACCAAAAGGGGAAGGAGTGGTGTTGATGGTGTACCTTAATATGCCAGGTACAAACTGGGGAACCATGTCCTCTAAGGTGGCCAAGGAGCAGAGGCTGCTGGACGGCTTCTAGAATGTGTTCTTAACACAGCATGTGATGGAGCCCACAAGGGTGGCATGTCATGGACGTGGTTCTGGCAGATGGGGATTGGGTAGGGACCTGGTTGTGAGGATCCTGACTGGGAGCAACCACAATACTGTCTGGTTTCAAATAAGCATGGGGGAAGGGGGGAGAGATCTAGGACATTGGCAGTGGACTTCCGGGGGGCAGACTTTGTGGGCATGGGAAATATTCTCAAGGATCACTTGAAGGGGATTACATCAATGACAAATGTGGAAACGAGATGGGAGGTCATAAAAGGAAGGGGATGGAACCACATGACATTAGGGCCGGCATCTTTGGGATGGTGGTGGGGTGCACAGGGTGTGGAGCAGCCATGATACTGGACTGGGCTTGGAAGTTTGGTGGTTGTCCAGTGTGCTACCAGCTGGCACAACAGGGAGGAGGTTGCAGGGATTAGGAGACAGCTGGGGAAGGGGGTATGGTTGGGGAAGGGGCAGGGGATCTCCCACAGGGTTGCACCAAGCACTGGGGCAGCGGCATAGGAAAGAGTGCAGGAGAATACTCAGGGTCACATAGGGACCCTGGCAGAGGGTCAAAGGATACTACCAAGGAAGCAGGCAGGTAACTGGGGACCCTCACAAGGAGGGACAGAAGGACAACATTCTCAGGAAGTAGGCAGATGGCCAGGGCTGGACAGAAGGAAGCAAGGCAGGGTGGTGGATCAGATCTTACACTCAGTAACCGCTTCAATTCTCTTCTTCTGCTCGAGGATGAGGGGGGTGATGTAGCCATGACGGGGTGGTTAGAGACGGAAAGGGAGTGGGAGGCAGGAAGAACAGGGGGGAGCCTGAAATGCAGGAAAATAGTGGGAGCAGTGAATCAGAGCAGGAGGGGCAAGGGGAAGAGGGAGGAAAGCGCAAGGAGAAGGACCAGTTGGGAGGAAAGGTAAAGGAGAAGGACCAGAAGTACAAGGAGGATTTAGTAAAGGGGGCTGAGGGTTTAGGCCAGGGGACCACAACAAGCAAGGATGGACTAAATGGAGACAACAAGGAAGGGAGGACAAGCCAGGCTAGTTTAGCAGATGGGGAGAAGGACCAGTTGCGAGCAGTGAGGGGATTAGCAAGGTACAGAAGGATACTCAGGAGGAGAGGCATAGGATTGGAGGAGGCGGTGGTCAGGGTAAATAAGGAGGGTGGCATGTGGCACCCAGATAGAGGAGAACAAGGGCCGGCTGGGTGGAGGGCGGTGGAAGGATGAGGACATGGAAGGGAAATGGAGGAAAGGAGCAGTCAGAGTGCTCCTGTTTGGGATTCTATGATCAGGGGTATCAAATGGGATAGGAGGGAGAAGCCTGGCCAGTTAGAACAAAATGCTTCCCTGGACTAACGGTGCACAGGGCTAAGCATGAGGTATATCAGCTGGCAAAGGATTGTGGGGTTCCCGTCATGCATACTGGTCCACCTGGGTACAAATGACATTGGGGAAATAGCGAGCTAGAGATACAGGCAAGATTCAGGGAGCTTGCCAGGGTCTGTCATGACATAGAATGCATAGTTTCCTTCTCAGAAATCCTGCCGGTGCCAAGGGTTAGTGGGGAGCACAAAAGGAAGATTAGGGAGATAAACCAGTGGCTCAGGAAGTGGTGTGATGCCAGAGGGTATGGGTTGATTGGGGATTGGGGGGAGACCTGGGAGGATAAGGAGCTGTATGCTAGAGATAGACTCCATCTCAATTTGGAGAGGAGGGGAATCCTTAAGTTGGAAATAGAGCGGTCCATTGGTGAAAAGTGGGGTTTAAACTTCTGAAGGGGGGAGGGATGGGAGAAAAGGCTGTCAAGGGGGTGCCAATAAAGGAGGGACTTTGTCTCCACCCCCCTGGGGAGCTGGAGGATTGTGGGAAAAGGCCGACTGGTAAAGTGCAGACCAGGGGAAAACAGAATCCCCATGGGAACACGAGCAGGGGAAATGGAAGTATAGGAAAAGGGTGGAAGGTAGTCCAGCTAAATGCCAGGAGCTTGGGAAATAAAATGCCTGAGCTCCAGGCGATGCTAACTGAGGGAGCAGTAGATGTGGCAGCGGTCACTGAGACCTGGGCCACTGCAGGACATGACTGGGACCTGAACCTGGAGGGTTACAGTATGTTGAGGAAGGACAAGGGGGAGGGAAGGGGAGGAGGGGTAGCAATGATAGTCAAAAACTGCATTGGCATAGGGGGAGTAGGGGAGGCGGAGGGAACCGTGGAAGCAATTTGGGTCACCTTGATAACAAGAGGGGGGCAAGATAGTAAAAATAGGAGTGGTGTATAGACCCCCTGCCCTGGCAGAGGGGCTGGAGGATAGTCTGGTGGCACATGTTGGGAGACACTGCAGATTGGGCAGAGGAAAGGTGGTGGTGTTGGGGACTTAAACATGCCAGGAACAGACTGGGAGACTATGACATCTTCTGTGACCAGGAACAGAGGTTGTTGGATGTCTTCAAGACACATTCCTAACTCAGCAGGTGGGGAACTGACCAGGGAGGCACGGGTACTGGATGTGGTCCTGGCAGATAGTGACCAGATTAGGGGCCTGGAGGGGACCCGTTGGCGTGGAGTGACCATGCCACAGTCTGGTTCTGCCTGGACCTGGAGGGCTGAAAGCTGCACAAAGCGGAGGTAACTGACTTCAGGGAATGGATTTTAAGGAAATGGAAGGATCCTTAAGGAGCATTTGGATGGGATTGGGTCAGACATGGACGCTGATAATGGGTGGGAAATCATCAGGAGAGGGTACAAGATGCTACCAGCACCTGTGCAAGGTAAGACAGAAATGCGGTGGGCCGAAAACCCTGCTGGTGGACCAGGGAGGTCCAGGAGGTGGTGCAGGAAAGAAGGCAGCCTATAGGCAATTCAAGTGCTCAAGGATGAAAGGATCGGGGGAGTATGAGCTGATTGCTAGAAGGGCCACTAAGGTGGTGAGGGCGGCTAAGGCAAGGAAGGAGCAGAACCTGGCCAGGAAATCAGGAGAGGAACAAGGGTTCTTTAGATACATTGGGGAAAAAGAAGGGTGAAGGGCAGATTAGCAGGATTAAATCAGGGGAGAGATGGGCACAAGACCCAGGGGAGCAGGCTGAGGTACTAAATGAGTACTTCACCTCAGTTTTCACCAAGGAAAATGGGAGTGCTGCATCATACATGGGAGGAGACAGAGATACTGAGGAGGGGGGGACCCTTACCAATCGGCAGGTCTGGGGAGAGGGGGAGGCATCACTGGCAGGAGGGGTGAGGGCTAAGCAGGGAGAAGAGGTACTGGAAGTGGAAATCACAGCAGAGAGAGTGAGGGAAGCCCTCAACTCCCTTAAGATGGAGAAAGCACCTGGGCCGGATAAATTACATCCCAGAGTGCTGAAGGAACTTGCGGATGTCCTGGCGAAACCCCTGGCGGAGCTTTTCACCATCTCTCTGAGGACAGGGTGGGTGCCCCAGGACTGGAAGGTGGCGCATATAGTGCCTATCCACAAGGGGGATCAAGGGAGGTGGCAGAGAACTACAGGCCTGTCAGCCTGACATCGGTGGTGGGCAAGGTGATGGAGGCATTGTCAAGGAGAGGCTAGGGGGGGACCTAGAAAAGTCAGGGTGCCTGGACGATAGACAGCATGGATTTGTCTCGGGGAAATCGTGTCAGCCAAACCTTGTGGAGTTCTATGACTGGGTGGCGAGTGCCTTGGACTTGGGTAGACCAGTGGACGTCCTCTTTCTAGACTTCAGCAAGGCATTTGACTCGGTTCCTCACATGGGCCTGTTGGATAAGCTGGGAGAAATGGGGGTGGGGAACCAGATGATCAGATGGATAGGCAATTGGCTCAGGACCGGACCCAGAGGTTGTAGTTGGCAGGATAGTCTCATCCCAAGAGGGTCATTAGTGGGATCACAGGGATCAGTCCTTGGACCCCTCCTTTTCAGCGCCTCGTCTCTGACATAGGACAGGAATCAGGAGTGAGATGAGTCTCTTTGTGGATGACTCAAAACCGGGGCGGTGGTGGATGGGGAGGAGGGAGGTGGCCCTACAGGGGACCTGGAGCCCTGGAAAGATGGTCTAGAAAGTGGAAGCTCTGGTTCAATGCAGGAAATGCAAGGTACTCCCACCTGGGGCCAGAAACCGGGCCAAGTGTACACACCCGGGGAATGACAAGTCTCGATGGCTGAGAGGGACCTGGGGTGGTGGTGGATGTCAAATGAACAACTCGGAGACTTGTGGAGGCAGCAGCCAAGGCCAACAGGATGCTTGGATGCATCGCTGAGGGATCACCTCCAGAAGGAGGAGTGATGCTCCCTCTGTATAACTGCTTGGTGAGCCACACCTTGAGTACTGCATGCAGTTTTGGAGGCCACACTTAAGAAGGGACATTAAACTCCTGGAGAGGGTCCAGAGGAGGCAACAAAATGATTTGGGGCTTGGGGACAGGACCTATGAGGAGGCTCAAAGAGCTAAATATGTACACATTGAGAAGAGAAGGACCAGGGGACATGATAGAGGTCTTCAGGTACATGAAGAGGGTAAATAGGAGAGGAACAGTCAGGGTGCTTCAAGGAAGAGGAGGCGCACTAGGGCATGGGTGAAAGCTGAAGGGGGGAAGATTCAGGGGAGAAAGGAGGAGGTGCTACTTCACTGAGAGGGTGGTGGAGCCATTGAATGCACTGCCTAGGGGGCTGGTGGAGGCAGAGATGGTGGAGGGGTTCAAGAGGGGCTGGGACAGGTACAGGGGAAGGGTTCTGGAAGCAAAATCCAATGCAGCAAGAATATCCGGAACTGGGAAGGGAGAAGCAAGAGAAGGCGAAGGGGGCAGCAAGGTCAGCACCCAGGGTTGGGGCTGACCAATCGAGCAGACTCGAAAGACCGTTAGGTCTATTCTGCTAGCATTTTAGTATGTTAGTAAGACGGGGACTTCATGAGGCAGTCAGGACCTGCGCTAAGGTGAAACATAAGGGAGCAAGGTCACATAAACCATGCTGGTGGTCCAGTGAGGATCAGGTAGTGGTCAGAGAAAAGAAGGCGGCCTACAAAAAATATAAAACAACAAGAGGGGATAGGGAAAAGGAAATGTACCACCTTGCATCTAGAAAAGTCACCCGGATGGTGAGGGGACAAAGTCCAGTAAAGAGCAGCGGCTGGCACAGGGGATACGTGGAGGGGAAAAGGGGTTCTTCCGGTACATTGGGGAGCGAAGAAAAACTAAGGGCCATCTTGGCAGATTGAGATCAGAAGGAGGATGGGTGGAAGAGGCGAGGGACCAGGCAGAGATATTAAACAAGTACTTTCCTGTGTTCACTAGGGAGGGGGATGGGATATCTACAAAGCAAGGCACAATGGGGATAGAAGCGGTAGTGAGTGGGATCTGGGGAGCAACAGAAATGAAGCAAGAGGGAGCGAGAGGTACCCCGGGGTGTCACATCAGGATAAGGATAAAAAGGCCAGTAAGGTGGAGGGCACTGATGATGCTATCTCCACGGAAAGGGTGTGGTTAGCCCTCAAGGCCCTAAAGAAAGATAAATCTCCTGGGCCGGATGGCATTCATCTGAGAGTACTATGGGAATTGGCGGACATACTGGCTGCACCCCTGGCGGAGCTCTTCAACAGGTCTCTTGAGACAGGGAGGGTACCTAGGGATTGGCGAGAGGCACATGTGGTGCTAATCCATAAAGGGGGGTCGAGGGAAGTACCAGGTAACTATAGACCCATCAGTTTGACCTCAGTGGTGGGAAAATTAATGGAGAGTATACTAGAGGAATGCTTGGGAGAGTACTTGGAGGAGGTGGGAGGTCTGGATAGTTGGCAACATGGGTTTGTGCCAGGTAGATCATGTCAAACCAATCTTGTGGAGTTCTACAAATGAGTAACATCAGAACTGGACAGGGGAAAGCCTGTGGATGTATTATTCTTGGACTTCAGCAAGTCGTTTGACTCTGTCTCCGACAATGGTCTGGTGGAGAAACTGTCGGGGTTGGGAGTAGGCCCTTTGATGGTCAGATGGATTGAAAACTGGCTAGCTGGATGCACCCAGAGAGTAGTGGTCGGTGGGGAGCTCTCGAACCCTAGAGAGGTCGGTAGTGGGGTACCGCAGGGCTCGGTCCTGGGTCCCATCCTGTTTAATGCATACATATCGGACATCAGGGAGAGTATAGGGTGTGAAATGGGTCTCTTCGCTGTGACTCAAGATTGGAGCAGTAGTTGAGGGAAGAGGAGGTTGGCCCTGCAAGGGACCTGGACACCCTGGAAAGCTGGGCTCACACATGGAAATTAAATTTCAATATCACCAAGTGCAAGGTGTTACATCTTGGTGGGAAACCCTAAACACAGGTACACCCTGGGAGGGGAGGCGCCGGATGCCTCAACAGGGGAAAAAGACCTAGGGGTCATGGTGGATGCATGCATGCATAACTCTGAGCAGTGCAGGAGAGCGACTAGCAAGGCAAAAGGGATGTTGGCATGCATCATAAGGGGGATCACCTCTAGGAGCAGGGAAGTGATTCTGCTGCTGTACAATGGACTGGTTAGACCACAACTTGAGTACTGTGTACAGTACTGGAGACCACACTTGAAGAGGGACATACAGCTCCTGGAGAGGGTACAGAGGAGGGCAACTAAGATGATACAAGAACTAGGGGATTTGATGTATGAGGACAGATTTGAGGAGCTCTGCCTGTTTTTAATGGAGGAGTGGAGAGACAGGGGGACATGATTGAGGTCTTCAAGTACCTCAAGGGAATAAATAGGAGTAAACATGGAGGGATCTTTAGACTAAAGCAGGCAGGTATCACCAGAGGGCATGGTTTGAAGTTGGAAGGTGGATGGGTGAGGGGAAGAGGAGGGTTTTCACTGAGACGGTGGTGGACCATTGGAATGTGCTGCCTGGCGAGCTGGTTCCAGAGATCCACAGCGGGAGGACTTCAAGAGAGGGTGGGACAGACACAGAAAGCAGATGTATCAGATGATGGCCTGGCCCAGGGGGGTGAGGATGGATGATAGGAGTTTCTGGAACACAAGGGGGGGAGGGTCTCGGCACCCAACTAGGGATCTGAGGTTCGAGCAGACTCGATAGACCGTAAGGCCTAATCTGCTGGCAATTAGTATGTTAGTATTTATTACAGGATTACAAATAACATAGAATTTTAGCAGGTGTCACAGTGGGACTTAGTTAAAATCATCAGATGTTTAAAATAACTATTCATGAATAAAAATGTTAATGTTTCTTCGCTGAAACTGAACTGAAAGCAGATGTCCACTGCACCGTATAATTTCATCAGTGTAATCAGTTCAGCTATTAAAGTTTGTTACAGTGCACCTTTTTAAATTCACTTGTCTCAGTTTTGCCAATGTATTCATGAAATCTGTGAGCCAATGGGCTTGTAGTGTATATTGATGCTGCCATTGACAGTTCAGTCGGTGGACAGCTGTGGAGGTTGAGTAGGATGTGCTGCTCACGGCGTGGCAGTCATGCTGGGGGTGGGAGTGGGGTGGTGGGTGAGTACCTGAGAAGGTGAGAGGTTGGGAGACCACTAGGCTACAAGGGACTAGGTTTATGTCTATTTGGGATGGCGATCGGTGATGGGACCACTACACTATGGAAAAGGGGTTTATCACTGTTAGGTGGGAGATTGGGCACCAGGGAGGGACCACTACACTATGGAAAAGGAATGTATCAATATTGGGTGGGAGATCAGGGACCAGGGTGGGATATTACATTACGGAAAATGAATTGTTACATATTGGGTGGGAGATTGGAGACCAGGGTGGAACATTACATTACAGAAAATTTAATTTTATGTATCAGGTGGGGGATCGGGGAGCAACCACTACACTATGGAAAATGTTCTTTCTTCTGGGAGGGAGGAACCACTAGACTGCCAGGGAATTTTATACTTCATTACAGGATGGCAATCAGCACTACACTCATTGCAGCCCATGCAAATGAGACCATAATGACCATGAAATGACCCACTAGCACCATGCATGCCCAATGGGCTCTTTTGCATGGCTGGCTTAGTGAATACCAACAGTACACGGTGCTATGCTTGTGAGGGTATTCACTTGGCTGGGGTCAGGGTTACGCCCGGTGGGGTTAGAGGCAGCACTACTAGTGTTACTGCTGTCTCTATACAGTCCTAGTCATAGTCTGTGAATAGCGAGTTTTGCAACCTGGGCACTCAGAATGTGCCACGCAAACCTTTGTATGGTGCTTTGCAATTTTTTGTGAATCTTGTCCCTGGTAATTTTGTTAAGGAAAGCTTGATAATCTTGTTCACTGAATTTTTCTTTCAGAGATGTTTCTGTACCCCAATTTCTGTGTTAAGTGTTTTTTATTCATTAGTTATTGCTTCTGCAAGTAAAAGCATAAAGACATTTGGATCTTGAGTCCTAAGTCCTGGTTGAGGGAGGAGGTTGCTAGACTCCAGACTGAGGTTAGGATTCCGGGGACCTCTCCCCCCACTCAGGGGCTACAAAGACTGCCACTGTTACCTCCATACCTCTCAACCTCCTGTCTCATAAATCAGGGACAAGGCTTAAAAAAATCAGGGACAAAGGACCAAAATCAGGGACACTTCTTCAAAATTGGAGATATCTACTCAGGAAGCTGGTAGAATAAAGGGCTTAGTGTAAAATGCATTTTCTAAAGAAGAACAAGTCTGTAACTTTAATGTTTGACATTAGTTTGTGCTTATAACCCCCACTGTTGGTCACGGAAACACAATTTTTAGGAGGGACAGAGTAAAATTTTGAGGCAAAATCAGGGACATCCCTGAAAATCAGGGACAGTTGAGAGGTATGGTTACCTCAAAGAATGCCAAGGAGAAGGACCAGAAGGACTATGGTTGGTTCTGGAAGGGCTCTGGAAGGGTGGGGGTCATGGGACAGAGGCACATTCCTCGAACAGTACCACTATGTAATTCCTACACTGCTCTGGCATGGTTGTACTGCCAGGAAGAAGCACCGACGGTAGTGACCAAGGGGGGGTGTGGGGGCCCTCCATAGTGGAGACCCCAAGGAGGGTGGTAGAGGACTCCAGAGGAGGAAGAATCAACTTCTTGTGGGGGACTCAATTTTGAGGGGCTGGATTTGAAAATAGGAAAGGGAGGTGAGGCAAGTTAGTTGCCTACCCAGGGCCATGGCGTAGAGGGATGGGAAGCAGATCCTGGGGATCACGAGAGCAGCAGGATGGGAGAGAGAGTTGTATGTCATTTTCCACCTGGAGACTAATGGCCTGGCTAGGGATAGGGCTGGGATAGTGTTGGGGAGGGGTCTTAGGCAGGTAGCTCACTCAGTGGCTTTCACTAAGGTGCTGCCTGTCTATGGCAGGGGACAAGAGAGGGCTCTCCAGAGGAAGGGTATGGCTACACTGGGGACTGGGGACCCACTTGGGAGGATAAAGGCCTATACAGGGGTGATGGCCTGCATCCATCTGGAAGAGAGCCACAGTCCTCAATTGATGGTTTGAATGCTACTGATGAACATTTAAACTAGCAAAGTGGGATGGTGGAAGGAATCAGGAGTCAGAACTGACAACCCCCACACACACACACACAGGCTGAAGTAGAGAGAAGAGAACACAAGGGAGAGGAATCCCCAGGGTGAAAATAAAGGAAGCAGGTGGTAGAGATAAAGGAGAAAGGAACAGGAGCAATAAAAGAGAGCAGGAAGGAGGAGGGCAAAAAGGACAAAGCAGGGCAACAAGCAGAGTGGAAACAAAAATCTGGAAGGCCATGTGTACGAATGCTAGAAGTCTAGGAAATAAGATTCCAGACTTAGAGGCCATTATGGCAGAGGCTGACCTGGATATTGTGACCATTACCAAGTCATGGTTCACTGAAAACCATGACTGGGACATGGCCATATCAGGCTGTACTCTGTTCAGATAGGACCAGGTTGGAAGGAAAGGCAGGAGAGTGGTGCTTTATGTGAGGGAAAGCATAAAAGTGACAGAGACACAGGGAATATTGGGAGAGGCAGAGGTACTGTGGGTACCAAACTGAGGCAGTCCCATATGGGCACAGGATCCAAGACAGCATGGGTTTACAAAAGGAAGGTCCTGTCAAACTAATCTCATAGATTTCTTTGACTGGGTAACCAGAGTGGTGGACCAAGGGAGAGCAGTTGATGTCGCCTACCTTGACTTCAGCAAAGCTTTCTACACTGTTCCACATACAAGATTGATAAATAAGCTGTGCAGGCTCGGGGTGGGTCAGAAGTTGGTCAACTGGGTGGCAGACTGGTTGACGGGCAGAAAACAGAGAGTGGTGGTAAACGGTATACAGTCAGAAGAGATGCAAGTCACAAGTGGAGTACCTCAGGGATCAGTCCTGGGGCCAGTCCTCTTCAATATCTTCATTAGTGACATTCCAGATGGACTAGAGGGTAAGGCTTGTCTGTTTGCAGATGACACCAAGATCTGCAACAGGGTAGATGATCCAGATGGAGTGGACAGAATGAGAAGAGATTTGGATAAACCAGCAAAATGGTCAAAGAAGTGGCAACTGGGATTTAATGCAAAGAAGTGCAAGATCATGCATATAGGGAAGAGAAACCCTGAAGCCACCCTATAGGCTGGGACGGGAGTTGCTGGCAATCACAAAGGAAGAAAGAGACTTGGGCATCATCATTACCAGTGACCTGAAATCATCCAAGCAGACCTCTAAAGCAGAGTAAGGCTAGGGGTATGTTAGGGTGCATTAATAGGGGTATCACAAGTCATAAGAGGGAAGTAATAATCCCTCTTTACAAGACACTGGTTAGTCCTCATCTGGAGTACTGCGTGCAGTACTGGAGGCCTCACCTTCACAAGGACATTAACCAAATTGAGGCAGTCCAGAGAAGGGCAACCAAAATGGTGCAGTGATTGCATCAGAAGACATATGAGGACAGATTAACGGAGCTCAATATGTATACCCTTGAGCAAAGGAGGGAGAGAGGTGACATGATCAAAACATTCAAACACCTTAAGGGCATTAACAAGGTGAAAGAGTCTAACGTTTAAATATAAGAAAAATAGCAGGACAAGAGGGCACAGCATGGGATTAGAGGGAGGCCGATTAAGGGGGAATGTGAGGAAATCCTTTTTCACAGAATGAGTGGTGGATGCATGGAACGGCCTACCTCAGGAAGTGGTGGCTATGAATACAGTGCAGAGCTTCAAACAGGCATGGGATAGGCATAAGGAGCAATACAGATGAGTATGAATAGATAGGCCACTGACAGAGCAAAGGCCGATGGCACATTTATAAGGTAGAAAAGAAATGGGCAGACTGGATGGGCCTTAGGTCCTATCTGCCATCAACCTCTATGTTTCTATGTTTCTGTCGTCATCCTGGTGATGGAGAATGGAGCCACTATTCACACTGAAGTGATTTACAGACCTCCAGTAGAGAGGGAGGAATTAGACATGGTACTGGTGGAAGCCATTGGGAAGATGGCAGAAAAGGGTGAGGTGCTACTGGTGGGGGACTTTAACCTGCCAGATGTAGACTGGAGACTCCCAGCAGCAGCTTCAACTAGAAACAGGAAAAATCCTGGACTCTCTGCAGAGAGCATTCCTCAGACAACTAGTCAGTGACTCTCTTGTGATGGGGCAATACTGGACCTGGTACTCACTAAGAGGGACAGTGTTGCAGACATCAGTGTGGGAGGACACTTGGGGACATAGAAACATAGACTTGGACAGCAAATAAGGACCGCTTGGTCCACCCAGTCTGCCATTTCTCTACCATTTGGATCAGTTGCAGATCCAGCTAACCAACACCCTACTTCTTCCTACCCCCCACTAGAATTGCCTTATATTTGTCCTATGCATTCTTGAATTCCCCCACCGTTTTTGACCCCACTACCTCCTCTGGAATGCTGTTCCATGCATTCATCACCCTCTCTGTGAAAAATACTTCCTCATGTTTCCCCTGAGCCATCCCTCCTCTATCTTCAAATTGTGCCCTGTTGTTCTTGCACATCTCTTTTTCTGAAAGATGCTACCCTCTTGGACTTTGTTGATTCCCTTAAGGTATTTGAAAGTTTCTATCATGTCCCCCCCTCCCTCCTTTCCTCTAGGGTATACGTGTTAAGCTCCTTTAGTCTCTCTTCATATGGTTTCTGGTGCAGACCCTGCACCATTTTAGTTGCCCTCCTCTGGTCTGCCTCCATCATGTCTATGTCCTTGTGGAGATTGGTTCTCCAGAACTGCATGCAGTACTCCAGATGAGGTCTCATCCACTGTCTGTACAGAGGGATAACAACTTTCTGCTTTCTACTGGTGATGCGTCTCCCTATACATCTCAGTATTCCCCACCCTCCTTACTGTCTTTTCACATTGCTTACCTACCCTTAGGTCGTCTGATCAGGTCCCGTTCCATTTTTGTTATTGTTATTACCCCCACCACCACCACCATTGTGTACTCTTCCCCTGGGTTTTTGGTTCCCAGGTGCTTTACTTGCACTTCTTTGCACTGAATCTAAACTGCGATACATTTGATCATTTCTCCAACCTTGCAAGTCCTTCTCATCCTTTCCAACCTCCCATGTGTATCAACCTGTTTCAGATTGTTGTGTCATCTGCAAAGAGGCATACTTTTCCTTCCAGACCCTCTGCAGTCTCACCTATAAAGACATTAAGAGGACGGTCCTAGTCCTGAACCTTGCAGTGCCTCCTAATAACCCCTTTCTCGGGAGTGGACCCTGTTTACTATTACACTCAGGCCTGTTGTTCAGCCAATTTTTACCCAGGCTACCACCCTGAGACCCAGTCCCGGCTGGCTAACTTGTTTATTAATCTTTTGTGTGGGATTGTGTCAAATGCCTTCCTAAAGTCTAGGTAGGCCACATCCACAGCCCCTGCCTGATCTGCTACTTTGGTCACCCAGTCAAAGAAATCTATTAGATTTGTCTGACATGACCTCCCTGCTGTGAATCAATGCTGCCTTGGGTCCTGTGCCCTGCTGACCTCTAGGTACTCAACATTTCTTTGTTTCAGAAGTGATTCCATAATTTTCCCAATCACTGAGGTCAAACTATCAGGTCTATAGTTTCTTGCCTCTGCCTTGCTCCCACTTTTGTGGAGGGGGATAACATCTGTCTTCCTCCAGTCCTCAGGTACCACACCATCCTCCCATGATTTGTTAAAAAGGGTAGTCAGTGGTGTCTCTAGTTCTCCCCTTAATTCTTTTAGAATTCTGGGGTGAATCTCATCCCATTGCTTTGTCTACCTTGAGCTTTAGAAGTTCTTTCAGGCCCTTTCTTCTGTGAAAGGACTGGTATCGGCTTTCCGTCCCATCCAGAGCGCTTCTATTGTTTGGTTTAGGTAACTCCCCTCCTCTTCTTTTGTGAATACTGAGTAAAGTATTCATTCAGGATCTCTGCCTTTTCACTGTCACCCTCTGCCCACCTTCCTTCCCCTTTATTAAGCTGCACTATCCCTCCCTTGGTCTTTGTTTGCTCCCTAATGTACCTATAAAAGGTTTTATCCCCTTTCTTAACCGAGTTGGCTATCTTTTCCTCTGTTTGGGCCTTTGCTATTCTGACTGCCTTCCCTTCTTCCTTCTGCTTTAACTGATACAGTTCTCTATCCTTCTCCTTCTGTGATTCCTCATACTTCCTGAATGCTATCTTTTTTCCCTAACCTTCCCCGCCACCTCATTTAAGAACCATAGTGTTTTTTTCTTTCATTTTCTTTTATTTGTTTTACACAAAGGCTTGCTGCCTCTGTGATGGCAGTTTTGATTTTTTCCCGATTGTTCCTCCACCCCTCCTTCCTGCCCATTTGCTTGTGCATTCCTTATGCACTCTCCCATTTTGCCAAAGTCAGCCCTCCCGAAGTCCATTACCCTCGCTTTTGTATGGCTTGATTCTCTGGCTGTGTTTATTGTGAAACACACTGTTTGGTGATCACTTGTTCCCAGATGGCTACCCACTTCTAAATCTGAGATCCTCTCTTCATCCCCATTTGAGAGTACCAGGTCTAAGATTGCTCCCTCCAGAGTGGGTTCCAACACTAGCTGTCTGAGGAATGCCCCTGTAGGACATCGAGAAGGACCCTGCTCTTGAATGTGGCTAAAGAAAATGTGCTCCAGTTAACATCTGGCATATTCAGGTCCCACATCAATAATATCTCCCCTTTTTCTGCCATTCTAAGTATGCCTTCTATCATTTCCTTGTCCCTTTCCTCCCCTGAGATGGGGATATGTGAATGACACCAGTGTGGACTGCGGTGCCATTTCCTGTCTCCAAGGTGACTCACAGTGCCTCCTCTCCTCCTTGTTTACCCTTTAGTTCTGTTGCTTTGATCCCTTCCCTTACATAGAGAGCTAATCCTCCTCCTCCTCTTTTACCATCCCTGTCTCTCCTGTAGATTGTGTACCCTGGTATGCTGACATCCCAGCCATGGTTCTCTGTGTACCATGTTTCTGTGACTGCCACAATTTCCAGCCATCCCTCTTCCATCAAGGCCACTAGTTCAGGAAGCTTGTTACCGAGACTACATGCATTGGTACTCATCACCCTTCATTTTGTTGATGGCCGTACCCCATTTAGTCCTATTCCTGCCCTTACTGCCTTTGTCATTTTCTCCATTGACCTCTGTCCTGCTTCCTATTGACTTCTCTACCTTGGTGTTTACTTCGCTAACTACCTTGTTTTGTGGGGCGAGGCTGGGAATTCCCTGCTCCTTTTCAATGCCTCCCCCCTTGGCTAGTTTAAAAGCTTTCCTATGAAGCATTTAAATCTAGCACCTAGGACCATGGTTCCCCTCCTGGACAGATGTAGACCATCGTGCCAGTATAGGCCTGTATCCATCCTGGTGGACCTCCAGTCCCCAATGAAGCTAAAACCCTGTGTTCAGCACCAGTTTTCTTTTTTGTAATTTAAAGTTTATTCACACATTTTCCACCATAAAGGCAGCATACAAAGAGACTGACATAGACTCATTGATACATAGTAAAAGATGTTGCCCCCTCACCTCCCCTTACTGCAGTAACCCATCGCAGTGCCCGTAAATGCCGAGCCACTAATCAAAAGTCCGTAAAAAAGCATTAAGCCTATTATAAGTTTAGTTTGGAATCAGAGAGATTAATGAGTGAAGGGGATCCCAAATTCTAGCATAAATTGTCAGTCTGTTACGTAGGCTGGCTATTGCTTTTTCTGTGTGCAAATTGGATAATACCTCTCTTACCCATTCCTGGAAAGAAGGTGAGGACCTGTCTTTCCAATGATGGAGAATTATTTTCTTAGCTGACAAGGCGACCATGGATATGTGAAACTTACGCACCTTGGCTCTAATAGAAGACAGGTCCCCCAACACACATACCTCAGGGATAAAGTATTCTTGAAGGCCCAACAAGGGGTCTAAGGAAGTCTGGATTGAAATCCAAAAGGTGGAAATACTTGGACAAGACCAAAGCATATGAAAAAGTGTGCCCTTATGTTGCAAACATTTATTGAATTTATTGGAGTCTAAGTAGCCCCACTTGTGGAGCTTAACCAGGGAATAGTATAGGTTATGCAATACATGATATTGCCTGAGACACAGTCTATCCTGAGAGATAAATTTGTGACATGACTTCCAGAAAGAATACCAATCTAACTGCAGATGGGGGAAAAAGTTGCTCCAAAATCTTGATGGCCCAAATGGGCCCCCGAACTTTTTGTGAAACAAAACCTGATATAATTTAGAGATTACACCAGAAGACCCAGAAAGTGGGGATACCTCGGGTATCAGAGGGGAGATGCTCTGAGATGGAGGAGTACTCCCTAGGGTGATTACCAATAAATGTCTCAATTGCAAGACTTTGAAGAAAGAAGAAGTAGGGATACGAAATTTCCTAATCATCTCCTCCACTGATAACCAATGCCCCTCACCATCAGTAAGGTCGAGAGCTTCCCTCTTCGAGTTGAGGCAAACCAAAGATGGGAGATTTTATTCTTGTTAATAGTAAATGATGGAGAGTTCCATATAGACTGGTCCAGGTCCAGGTGGGGAGAATATTGCAAAAGGAACACATCTGTAAGTAGACCTTTAAAGAGGTCCTTATTATGGGACAATCTACAGCCATACTTACTTGAGATAACTAAGAAAAATAACGAGAGAGGTCCAGATTATTGGCCTTAATTGCATCCAATTCTATTTTGAGCCAAATGGGTCTGCGCTTCCTCTGAGCCGGAGATCGCACCACCAGACATTTCTAGGTGACTAGCCCAATGATATATAACCAGATGGGGATTGCAACCCCTCTTCCAGTTTAGGAGCTGCCAGCTTATGGTAATAGTATGGGATACTTATCGCCAGATGAATTTAGTAAAAATACCATGAACCTTTTGAACCAGAGTAAAGGAACAAAAGCATTAAGAAGGGACAACGGATAAAAATCCTAGGAAATACATTCATTTTAATTATATTAATTCAGCCCACAGAGAGATGGAGTTTGGACCACCTCTCTAGGTCATGTGTAATTCCCAGTAAGGAATCTAGGTTTTCCTTGAACCATACTAAGGAGTTACGTGAGCGTTTAGTACCCAGATACTTTAAAGACCTGGGAGTCAGCATAGCCTCAAGGGACTAATATCAGTCTTAAAAACTTTGTGATTTAATGGAAAAAACAGGGACTTACTGGCATTCAATTTGCAGTTAGACAAAGCACTGAACCTTGCCACTTCACTTAGTAAGGTCGGAACAGAGGATACCGGATGGGACAAATGTATTAACAGATCATCAGCATATGCGGTGACTTTCACTTCATGCCGCCCAATTCTCACTCCTTGTATGGAGTCATTATTGAGAATGTTTTGGATAAGAGGTTCCAGATATAAGTTAAATAATAAAGGAGAGAGGGGGCACCCCTGTCTAGTACCTGAGTGAAGCAGAAAACAGTGGGAGAAGGCCCCATTTGCAGAAATTCTTGCCGAGGTTTTTTTATAAAGGGCGGCAATCCAGGAGATAAACAGAGAAAAGATATGGAAAGCCTCCAAAGTGTGAAACAAGAAATTCCAGTTCACACGGTCGAATGCCTTCTCGGCATCCAAGGAGACCAAGCCCGCTGGGAACTCCGCATCCTTGGTAGCCGAGAAGACATGCGACAAAGTGCATAAATGATCAGAAGATAATCGCCCTTTCATGAATCCAACCTGATTTGTACCTATTAACCCAGGAAGAACCAGTGCTAACCTGTTGGCCAGTATTTTAGAGAGAATCTTAACATCCTGGTTTAAAAGAGAGATGGGTCTACAACTTTGAACCTTATCGAGGTCTTTGTCAGGTTTGGGAAGCAGAACAATCAGGGCCTCATAGAGATATGGATCTGTCTCCTCCCCAGATAGGATTTGTTGAAATAAACGACTAAGTATTGGTACAAGAAGGTCTCAAAAGAACTTGTAAAATAAAGGAGAAAATCCATCTGGACCAGGGACCTTATCGGCAGGCAATTCGCTAATAACCTTAGCAATCTCCTCCTGAGAAATAGGGACAACCAGAGTTTCACCGCACCTGTCAGGGAGAAGGGGCAAGTGGGAACCTCTTAGATAACCTTGTATATCTTCTGGACAGGGAGGGTGCTCCATGTCGCTATACAGTTCAGAATAATAAGCAGCAAATTCTTGAGCTATTCATTAGGAGACACTTTGAGAGTTCGTCTGCTGATGACCTGATGGGGATAAATCTCATTGACTCCTGCTGTTTATCTGCCAATGCCAGTAAACGTCCGCTTTTCCCCTGATCAGTGTATTTAGCTCTGGTACGAATAATAGCTAGTTCTGCTCTCTCCTGAAGTAACCCCAGATATTTATCCTTTAATTTCAGGAGTTTCTGAATATCCTCATCTAGGGGATTAGTCGGAAGGTTTGTTTCCAGAAATCTGATTTGGGATAATAGGGATTTAAGGCCTTCCTCTCGCTCTCTATTCCTACCAACCGCCATGCTAATCAGTATCCCTCTCATGAAGGCTTTAAAGGCCCCCCACCAGATATCAGGTTTTACACCACCTAAAGGGTTTAGTGAAGAAAATATTCTATTTTTTCCATAATACATTTGCAATATTTAATGTCTTTAAGAAGTTGATCATTGAGCTTCCATCTAGTTTCCCTGTTAAATGAATTGAGCTGTACCAAATTGCATACCACTAGTGAGTGGTCAGAGATTGGGCCAGGTTGAATCGAGGAGGTCTTCACCCCGGGCAGGAGGCACTGAGAAATAAGTAAATAGTCGATGCGGGACTGCGAGCCATGCGCCATGGACCTAAAGGTAAACTCCCTAGAATCAGGGTATAAAACACACCAGGCATCGCAGAGCCAACATTGATCTAATAACTCCCTGAATGCCTTCTGCCCAGGGGTAACCACCTAGGCCACTACCCAGTCTATCTAAGTGAGAATCAAGTACTTGATTGAAATCTCCCCCTAAAATAATTTTAATGGGAATCATTGGGAGAATGATAGATATAAGTCTCACAAAAAATCCGGGGTCATCCAGATTAGGGCCATAAACATAGCCCAATAGAATTGGAACAGACCAGAGGGTGCCTCAGACCAAAATAAACCTGCCCTCAGTATATTTGATCACTTGTGTAGGAGAAAAATGGAAACTCCTGTTAATCATGAGCATGACCCCACAACTATTTGTTGTGCTCTGGGCACTGTAAATCGATCCCATTTGTTGCTTCCTTAATTGCAAAGCTTCTCCTTCTAATAAATGGGTTTCTTGCAAAAAAGTTTTCTGTGAATTAAACAAACTTAAGTGTTTAAGAACCTGAAATTGCTTATGTTGCTTTCTGATCCCCTTAACATTCCAAAACACAAATGTTAACTCATTTGCCATCCAGAAGAGATATCAAACTGAAATAATTATACTCAGCACACGAGATGCAAATCTCCTTTTCATATATCCCAGGGTTACTTCAGTAAAGCCACCCTCTTCCTAGTACCCAAGTAGATACCACCCATCCTTCTAACCCCACCCCCAACCACGCCCCTGCCCTCCCAATCTGTCACAAGCAACGTTCAGCACAGTACTGGTTCTAATCCCTCTACTCCCACCCCCCGATACTGAACCTTGCTATTTAGCACTGTTGCACACAAATCACAGCCTTCAGAGATCAAGCCCTGTCAGTTGTACCCCCAACAAGAACAAATAGTCCTGGGCCTTCGCCTCTGTCCAACCAAGGCGTGGGTATAAGAGAAAATAACATAGGGGGGCTATGATAAGGCCATCTCATTGCCCACCCGTTCGTGGTATCCCAGATTAAAATCGGAGGCACCAGATTCAGCAACACTTGAAGGGAGAAATGCCCTAGCTCGCATTAAGAGTGAGAGTTAAAAAAGGAAAGCTGAAAATGTTCAACCGGAGGAGAAGGTATAAAAGCTACCTTTCCCCACTATCAGTCAGTATCCGGTAAACAGGGCCTCCCTGAGAAATTGAGAGTGCTGCCTCCCAGCAAGCAGTGCCCCTGCTAAATCCCTCATGAGTAGAGTTTCCCCTCAAGTTCCCAGAGGTAGGAACGCCCTCTAGCGGTCGATACCCTGGCCCAACCCAAGTGGAAGGCGAGATGGAGAAAGCCCAGGACCATCCCAGCAACAGCCCTAAAGAAAAAAAACAAGAAACTAGCCCCCAACCAAACTGGGCCCTTTCAACCCCCAACAAAAATAGTCGCCAAAAAACCTGGCTCGCAAACCCCCCCAAGAAGGCCTGAAACCCCAGTGTCCTTTGCATTGGACCACTATGGGCTCATTATGAAACGGAACAAAAAGAAGGGACAGGGCGGTCTGCGGTGACCCCTAAGTCCACTGCAAACTATGCAGTCATCCAGATCTTCAAATTCTTAAGATTTCTCCAGAAAAAAAAAAAGTTCAAATTCTTGGCTCAAATGCGATAATCGATACCTCTACCACCATTAAAGGGTCCTTGAAGAGATCAGGCAGCATGGACTTAAGGCTCCTCAGGGTTTTCTTCAGGGTCTTCATAACTTTTCCAGGATCAGATTGAATTTGAAATCTTTAGTCTAGCCGGGTAACTCATTCTGAACTTCAGGCCTGCAGCAATTAGCTTGGAAACAATAGGGTAAAACGCCTTGCGTTTCATGCGGACCAAGATGGGTAGGTCTTGGGAGATTCTCAGCTTAATATGTTCCCAGCGAACCTCTTGCAGAGCACGTACTTTTTGTAGAAAATGTTGTTTCTCCAAATAATTCTGGAACCGGCACACGATAGGGCAGGGGGGTTCCTCAGGGGTTGGCTTAGGCCGTAAAGCCCTGTGGGCATGCTCAATAATGTAGCCAGAGCCAAATGGGGATGGGCCTGCCACCCGCTCAACCAGTTTCCGAATAAATGCCTCAACATTTTGGCCTTCTTCTCCCTCTGGTAAACCGAGAACCACTACATTATTTCTTCGGCTCCAACCCTCTAGGTCCTCGAGCTTGGCTTCTAAACGAGACAGTTCTGGCACATTGAAACCAGTTCAGAGTTGAGACTACCAATTCTTTTCTCAATAGAAGCAATTCAGGCTGCGTTGTCAGAAACAAACAATGAGAGCTCATCTAACTTTCTGGATAACGACTTCAATTCCGTTGCCATATCCTTCATTTCCTCTTGAAAGGGTTTGAATTCCTCGAGAAATCTGACCAGTGTTAAGGGTTTCTGATCACCACTTTGGCTCAGGAGATCAGAGCTAGAACCACCTGAGGCCCTGGATTTCTTAGGGGCCTTCTCGGGAGTTGCTGGAGGGGTATGCTTCTGTGGGGCTTTCTTCATATAAGCCTCCATCCACTCGAGAGATAACCAGACCAGATTGCAACAGCTATTGTACAGCGTAGAATCTTACAAACAAGAGAAAATTGCAAATTAAAACACCAAAATGAGCTAAATAAGAGACGGGAAGCAGAAGCTGCTTGAGGGAGCTACTACTCAGCACTCTGCATCACGTGATCTCCCAGCACCAGTTTTTCAACCATTCATTGAATCCCATGGTGCGGAGTACCCTAGTCTCACTCATGCCATAGACAGGCAGCACCTCCAAAAAGGTTACCATGTGTGCTTCTTGTCTAAGGCCCCTCCACAACTCCACAAACTCCTCCTGCACTGCTATGATACCATTCCCCGCTAGGTAATTTGTCCCTTGGTGGACAATGGTATCCAGATCCCTCTCCGTGCAGCTGCTTCCAATCCTGAAGAGTCACTTCCTGTCCTCCAAACCATGGCACCAGGCAGGCACCTTATCTCCTCTCCCTCCCTCCCCAGTTCTACTCCCCAACAACTGAGTCCACCACCAGGATCTGTTTTCTTCCCATTTGGGGTCCCATGCCACCCTCCCTCCTTTGGGCCTCCCTTGTGGAGGTTCCCAGCATCTTTCTTGGTCTCCACTGTGGGTGCCTCCACAGAGGAACCACGCTCCCACCAGAATGGTGTATGAATTGTGGAGATGTACAACTGGAGGATGTGCCTCTGTTCCACCACTTCACCCTCCCTGAGCCCACTGTGGTCCAACTGTTCCTCTTTCTTGGCAACCTCTGAGGCAGCAGCGGCAGCCTTGGTGGTCCCTGTCTGGGAGGAGGTTTCCTATTCCTTGTCAGTACCGCCTGGAGACAGGCAACCTCCTCTCTCACAGCACAGAGGTGCCTGCAAATAAGGCAGCATCACAGCCTCCAGAATGTATCTCAGAAAACTGCTGTCCCACAGCCAGTGCATTGCACCACTCCCCACATGACTCTTACCCTTCCTGTTTACATTTTTTTTTGTCTTTTTTGTTAGTGTGTGGGTGCGTTTACCCCCTATGAGGTGTGCTGAGCTGCTTAGGATATGACAGGTGTATGTCCTTTGCCCTTTTGGGGAAGTGATGCGAGAACCCCTGGTATAAAGGAAATAACTTCTTTGGGGTGGGCGATGTGAGGGGCAGGGTGGGGGTCCCCAAGCCCGTGCCCTCCAGAAACAGTCAACTACAGCTCTGACCCACTACCCCGATGAGTACTTTCCTTCCTTTCAGCAAGACAACTTGCACAACAATCGACCAGAAAATATACCTGCACAAAACAATGTCAATTGCAGAAAAATAAAACAGTTGAGTCCAATATCTATGATGCAAGCATCCCTGACACAGCTGTGTACAACCTGGTGGTCTGAGCTCTGAAGATAATCAGAAAAGCAGTTTCTACCACCTGAGGCAATGTCTGGGTAAAATACACTACCCGCTGACATGCACTAGGACTTACAATGGAAAATTCTCAGCCCAGTGAATAATTCACAATACCAAGAATAGTTTGATGCAAAATATCACCAAAATACTAGTCAACAACAAGACAGCTGTCCACAAGGGAAGGAAAAGTATGCAACATTTCAATCTCTCTGGGTTTAAACTCCTAATCTACAAAGCAGTATTGCAAACATCTTCTTGATTCAAAATAAAAAAGCAATAACAAGTGTAAAATTTAAAGTAAGATACACTTCCCTCAGATGTGAGCATGATTGTGTTTCCCTGCTTATTTCAAGTTCAATATTGTGTCTCCTTCCCAGTTCCCAGTTGTTTAAAAAGCAGCTGCCACCTCCGAGAAGACTGACCATTCTGTCTCAGAACCAGTAGTAATCATGTAGTATGATTCAATATAAGCATGGCTTCAGACTTTACCCACACAAGGGTGAGGGTCATGGATTTCAGGAGGGCAGATTTTAAAAAGATGGGTGAATGTCTCTAGAATGACCTAGCAGAGGAGGATGACCTCGTTGCCTCATTGGGGTGGAGGAACAGTGGGTGCAGATGGTACCCAGTCAATTGAGCGCTATCAGAATAGCGCCACACTATACGGCGCTTGTCTGGTAAGCGCTCACTCAGACAGCGAGGAGTGAATTACAGCACTTGCTGTAAGCGCTCCCCTGGTCACTGTCCTTGGTCCAGTAATCAGGACAAGAGCTGTAGGGAACAGGAGGCTGGTCGAGCTGCTCTCGTGGTGTGGAGGGCTGGGGCATGGAGCAGCTCGGCCACCAGCAATGGAAACCAGGGTTCTAATCCTGGTCTCTGACATTTTATTACTCTGGACTTAGTTCTCTTTACATGGGGCCATAGAAACAGTAGTCCATGGCCCCACAAATGTTAACCTTCCTGGGATCCTCCCCTCATATTGAGATTCCTTAAGACAGGGGTGTGGCGGGCAAAGCCCTCAAAAAAAAAGGTGCAGTTTTTAACGCGCACAACATGCTGACGCTATTATTGTCAGCACTGTTTGGACCCAGTACTGGATAAGATAAAAGGGAGCATAGTAAAGGAAACAAACCTCATTGTTAAGCAAGTGAGGAAAAGTAAGAGGAAAAAAGATGGCTGAAAGGGTAAAAGCTAAAAGGGTAGCACTCAGAAGGTATAAGGAGAAGCAGAGGGAATAGGATACAGAGGTCTATCAGAGGGAAGCAGGGAAAGCACGAAGGTGTGCAAAGGCACAAACTGAAGAGAGAATAGCCCAGGAGGTAATCAAATGGAACAAGACCTTTTTAGGTATGTAAGTGGAAAGAGGAAGACAAGGGATGGGATTGTAAGGTTAAAATAGGAAGGGGCACTGTGCAGAGGGGGACCAGGAAAAGGCAGACATCCTGAACAAATACATTTGTTCAGTGCTCACAGAGGAAGGAGAAGGGCAGTGGCCACAAAAAAGTAACAAAAGCTTTGGAGGGAGGGAGGTGGACACTAGTCCTTTTTTGGAGGTGAGAGTCTTGAAGGGACTTGCTAATTTGAAGGTGGACAAAAAAATGGGGCTAGATGGGGTGCATGCAGATGAATTGACAGAGCTCAGGGAAATATTGGCTGCACCTCTGACAATTCTATTTAACAGCTCAGGAAACAAGAGTGATTCTGGAGGACTGGAAAAGGGCAGATGTAGTCCCACTACACAAAAGTGGTAGCAGGGAGGAGGTTGGCAATTATAGACCAGTCAGTTTGACATCAGTGATGGAAAAGTTAATGGAATCACTTCTGAAGGAAAGAATTGTGGAATATCTTGAATCCCATGGGGTACAAGACCTGAGGCAGCATGGTTTCTCAACGGGGAGGTTATGTCAAAGACATTTCATACATTTTTTTGACTGTGTGATCAGGGAAACAGATCAGGATGGAGCAGTGGACATGGTCTACCTAGATTTCAGAAAGGCGTTTGACGTCGTTGCATAGAGGGGACTAGTAAGCAAGCTAGGTAGCTTAGAAGTGGGTCCAAAGGTGATAAACTGGATTAGAAATTGGTTACGGGATAGGTGACAGAGGGTGGTGGTAAACAGAGTTCAGTCCAGGAAGAGAGGGAGGGTGACCAGTGGGGTGCCTCAAGAAATCAGTGCTATGACTGGTCCTCTTTACAGGAGGGCTTTAAGCCCGAGGTTCAATGGTCGGAGCAACTACGTCACTCCGCCATTGGGCTTAAAGGTCACACATCCTAGGCCTCGCCAGGATTCGTTTTTTTATTGCAGCCGGAGGCCACGTTGGCTGAACCTTCCCAGCTCCCATCTCTGATTTTGGTCTCCAGCTGGTCTCACTCCCTTCGCTGGCGTGTTCATCCCCCCCATTCTCCCTTGGGGCCCATCTTATGTTCGCTCCTCGAGCAGTTGCCTACTGCTCGCTCTTCCCTCCTTGTGTCTTCCTTTTTCTCCAGCTCCCCTTGTCCTATTTTGTCCTTCCAGGACTCTGTTCTTACATGGCTGTTGCTCTGTTCCTGTCTGATGCTCAAGTCGTTATCATTATTCCTATGTCACACCCACATTTTCTTGTTTCAGCCGTGGGCTCTCCTGCTCATCTGGCACTTCGACCTCGATTCCCCGGTCATCCCCGGTTTCCGTGTCTGCCAGCATCACAGCGAATCTTGGGTTTTAGTTTCCCTACAATTTCTGGAACAGTTTCGAATCTACGCATTTGGTGTCTTCCCACTGAAACTCACTATTATCGTGCAACTCCACATTTCCATCTGTCTCTCTTGCTCTCTGTTTATTACTTACCTCAGCATTGTTCGGTAAGGGGCTATTTATGAGCCGTCCACCGTTTTTAAGTCTGGGCACCTTTCCTCATGTTATGTTCACTTGTCCTGCTCTGTGCTCTGCCAATTCCAGTGCCACATTTCGTTTGCTGCCTGTTTGTGTACAGATTTGGGGGAAGAATAAATAAAAAAAAAATAATTATGAATGGTATTGATTCTTTTGGAGTATATTCCATCTACTCTAAGTATTTCCTCCTATCCTGTTTATAGCTCTGTTGGCATCTTTTAAGGTTGCTGTTGCTTGTATTTCCTTTACAGTGTTCATGTCACATTGTCCTTTTATGTTTATGCCGACTTCCTACCCTAAGTGTAGGGACACTCGGCTGTATTTCATTCCATGGGTCTCCTCTCTGCATCTTCATTCATGGGGTGTATGCTGTTCTCTGGTGTAATCTTTTGGACTTTTCTTGTGTGTCTCATGGTAAAGCCCTACCTGGATACTCTCTCTACCTGTCTGGTACTATGCGTTCAAGCCTCTCTGGGTGGGATTCTCTCTGTCCCTGGCAGGTTCTCCTTCTGCCCAGATGGTGGCTCCATTTGGCCATGACTGATCAGCTTCCATCACCTCATACTTAGTTTTCAGTCTGGTATCTTGTCCACTCACTATGGGCTGACCACTCCTCTTGAACGTTCCCTCAGGTTCGCATGCCTTCTGGTTCCTGACATGCCCATAGCCCTCTCAGGTCCACGATACCTCACCTCATCTTGCTCCTCTATTTCAATCACTCGTTCCGTATGCCTCGACTGCCTCCATCTGGCCTGCAATCAATATTTCTTTTGGGCATACCTATCATTAAGCATATGCCACCTCCTCAACCCGCACCCCTCCTGCAGCATGTATCAGGTTTATGACTTCGGTCATCATTCACCACTTATTGTCTCATACCAGCCATCAAGGATTCACTCTAATCATGGCTTCACTTCATCATCGTCTATTGTCCATTTTGCTCCCATCGATCACTTGATCTGAGCATACCCTATGGTTCCAGGCATACATTCTTAGCCTCAGAGTATATTTCATCACATTACTCGATCGAGCATACCTCTCATCGTGTATTCTGGATCATGGCTTCGGTCAGTATTTCTCATCCATTCCATCCCTGCTACCTGAACTTGACACTTATCTCCTCCCTAGTACTTGCCTTCTTGTTTGTTGCCCTTTGCTATGGGCTGGCTGGCTGCTCTCCACCATTGTTCAAGTTCATTTTCTAGTTCATTCATGTCTCCTCTACTCCAGCTGGGTTCTACACTACCCTTTGACCTCCCTACTGTCATTCATCCTGTCATACCTCGCCTTCCCGTTCCAGCCTCCATGGCTTTAATCCATCTTTTTCCATCTCTCAATCTGTCTGCTTCAGCTGACTAATCAGCATACCTCAAATGACCCCATCTGACCTGCACTCAGTATTTCTTTTACCTTGTTACAAGTTAATTTTTCAAGTTCATTCCTGTCTCCTCCTCTTCCGTTCCATACCAGCCATCAAGGATTCACTACAATCGAGGCATGCAATTGATGTTTCTTTTTTGGGCATCCCTATCATGACTCCTATGCCATCATCAACCCAGGCCATCCTGCCGCATGTATCAGGTTCATAACTCCAGTCATCATTCACTCATCCTTACCTCAAAGTTTATCTATTTGCACCGCTTACTCGAGCATTCCTGTCATTGAATCCTATGCTACCTCATTGACTACAACCTCGAGGTCTAATTGTTCACATCACATACTCAAGCATGCCTCATCAGTCTCAGTCTCTGCTCTCTCACATCGCTCACTCAAGCCAGTCTGCATTATACTCGGTCTCCTCGTGAGCACATCTGGAGTCTCCTCTTGAGCACATCTGGATGCCCTTGCTCCTCTGACTTCTACATGGACCTCCCTATGGTGCTCATCATCATCAGTCTTCATCATCACCATGTTCCTTCTTCGATCTGTGCCTTCTTTTGGTTTATCTCTTATCCCATCATCATCTTCCCTACTCATATCCTTCTCTTTAACAAATGCTTCTCTTTACTGACATACGTCCTCCAATCAAACGTCGTCCTCAAATCAAACATCGTCAGCCTGGAGTGAAGGCAACCTAGGCCTTGGATTCCCAAAAGTTTCCTCCTCAAAGGGTTTTTTTCCTCTCCTCCATGCCAATGGTCATAATATTAGTTAGAATTAGTGCTTTCTTAGGTTACTTAGTTAGGTTCCACTGTTGGATGGAGGCGGATGGTGGCCCTCTGCTTTTCCCTCTCTCATTAGGAAGTCCACCCTATCATCTTCTCAGAATTCATTCATCATCCTCGCCTCTTTGATGTTAGACACTTTTGGGTATTCTTTTGGGCTTCTTCCTAACCTACCTTTAGCCGACGCAATTATTCCTGTGGCACCTGTAAGGGGGGAACCCTTCTCTAGGATTCCTTGCATCGTACCCCTACAGGGTGGTATATCCCACAGATAGAGAGGCAGAAAGCTACAAAGCAAATCAAGTTACACAAGCATCAACTCATCTCATCCAGTTGTGTAAGCACATTGAATGGGAGGGCTTTAAGCCCGAGGTTCAGTGGGCAGAGCAACTACGTCTCTCCCCCATTGGGCTTAAATGTCACACATCCTGGGCCTCATCAAGATTCATTTTTTCATTGCCCACCATCCACCCCTCCTCCTCCAATGGCTCATCTCTCTTACCCATGGGCTTCTTCCTAACCTACCTTTAGCCAATGCAGTCATTCCTGCAGCACCTATGGGGGGGACCCTCTTCTAGGGTTCCTTGCATCATACCCCTACAGGGTGGTATATCCCATGGATTGAGAGGTGGAAAGCCACAAAGAAAATCAAGTTACACAAGTATCAACTCATCTCATCCAGTTGTGTAAGCACATTGAAATGTCTTTATAATCGAAATTGCACAGGAGCTGGAAAGGAAGTTTTGCCTGTTTGTGGATGACATCAAACTCTGCAATAGGGTGGACACTTTGGGGGGTGGAAAGTATGAGCAGAGACCTGAGAAAACTAGAGGAGTGGTCAAGGGTATGGCAGCTGGGTTTTAATGCAAAAAAGTGCAAAATAATACACTTAGGGCACAAAAACCCAGGGCCAGAATACAAAATGGGTGGATTGTTACTGATGACTGCCAAGCAGGAAAGAGACCTGTAGGTTATTGTATCAGATGAGCAAAAGGTGGCCAGGCAGTGGGACAAGCCAGCAGACAGGGTGAGTAGAATGCTGGATTGCATAGGGAGGGGTATTACTAGCAGAAAAGGGAGGTGATGCTGCCTCGGTATAGATCACTGGCAAGAGCCCACCTAGAATACTGTGATCAGTTCTGGAAACCACATCTCTGGAAGGACATAGACAGAGCAAAGGCGGTCCACAGGAGGGCAAATAAAATGGTAAAGGGTCGGCATCAAAAGCCCTATGAGGAGAGACTAAAGGACCACAGTAAATACACAATTGAACATAGGAGGGAGAGGGTGATATGATAGAGACCTTTAAATACCATACGGGGTAAATAAGGTGCAAAAGGAGAGTATTTTTCAGAAACAAACGTGCTTAAGAACATGGGGACATGCTATGAAGTTGGAAGGAGGTATATGTGAGGAAATACTTCTTCACAGAATGAGTTCTGGATTCCTGGAACAGCCTTCCATCAGAGTTGCTGGGGGGTGAAAACAGTGGTGAGGGGGTAAGAATGCATGGGATAAGCACAAGGAAATCATAGTGGAAAGGAAGAGGGAGGAAAAAAGAGCTGTAGATCAGGCACAGTCTGCAGTAATAGTGCAGGTAGGGAGAACTGGGCAGACTGGATGGGCCAAGCAGTCATTATCTGCTGTCAAATTCTATGTTTCTGTGTTTCCATCCCATTGTTTCTCAAAATCTAAGTTTGTGAACCTAAATTTGGTTCCAGATATATCCTAATCCCCTCGGGATTTTTATTTGTTTAAGATATTGTGGGCTGGATTTTCAAAGGGTAGCACAGGGCTTGCATCAAGCCCTGCACCATGGGACTTAGGTTTTGGCAGTGCACCAAACCCCTTTGCCGTAACTGTGCCCGATTTTCCAGTTGCAACAGTTTTCATGCTTTACAGCAGCTTGTGCCAAATATCTGGTGCAAGCTCCTTAACAAAGGTCCCCCCCCCCGGAGTGGCACAAGCAAGACCACAAAACTGTGGTCCAACATGCATTATGTGGCACAAGGGATTGAAACTCCTGATCACCAGCTGGAGAATGCCGCAAGCCCTGTGCACCATATGTTTGGCACACCAGGGCCTTGCGGCATTCTTGAGATTGCAAAAATCTGGCCCTGTTTATAGGTCAGGGCATGCCACTCTAATCTGATTTATTTTTGTGTAAGTCATTCTATTCAGCTGCATAGACTTCTGGCACTTGTTGTACCTGTCAAGTTTCTACTGATTGTGAATGCCTGTAAGAACCTTCATCTGCTTCAGAAAGTAGGAGCTGCGCAGATCTGTTATCAGCAAACTTGTCTAACTCTTCAAAGTTCTCCATACTATAAAACACAAATAGGAAGTTCTTTGAGCACCAGTGCTATTACCCTTAAATGGAGCCTAGGTAACTCATGGAGTTAATGTTCCTCACTATGTCTGTTCTGTTTTGAACTGGAAATCGGGGGCAGCATAGTGTAGTGGTTTTATGGCTCTGAGCTGCAAACCTAGAAACTGGATTTGAACCAACAGCCCCACGTGCATGCTGTGTGACCCTGAGCAACGAATTTAACTTCCTTGTGCTCCCAGCTCACATCTGGAAGCACGCTTCATCTTAATGTGCCTTTCCTGGTTAAACAATTTCCCCTTTCCCCTTATTCTTTTTGTGACTTGACCACTGAATTTACCTGGCCAGGTGATTATATATAAGTGGATAGGGAACCTCCGGATCCTCTCTAGGAACAAAAGAAACTCAAATAAGAGAGTAATTAGTTCTGTTATGTGAGGCCCATACAACCTAATTGGTATCCCACTGTACACCTTAGACAAATCTTTATGTTGCACATAATATGCATATGCTATACTAATATATAGGGCACAGACACCTAATGTACAAAAGTAAGTTCATAGGTTCATAGGTGTAGTATGAGTTCGAGGAACATGCCCATACAGAGCTCTACCTATAGGCAAAAGGTGAATTTCTTTTCTCCCAAGTATTCATCCAATCTGCTCTTAAATTCACCCAACCTATTACAAGTGACTACCTTTGAAGGTAAGGAGTTCCATATTGCGGATACATGCTGAGTAAAATAATTATTCCTTTTAGAAGTTGTATTTGTTGAAATTTTTAACCTTTTTTTATGTGCTCTGGTTTTTGAAGTAGCAACATGTTTTTCAAGACAAATTGCCTCTCATAGCTCAGTATCTTTCAGTGCTCTATAAACTAAACATAGGTCTCCCATAAGGATCTATATTCTAATGAAAATAGTTCAAGATATTGTAGCCTTTTATTATAATCTGTATTTTCAAGCCAGCGATCTTCTTAGTAAATCTTCTTTGCACTCTTTCAATAGTAGTTTTACACGCCAAGGAAGTAGGGGCACAAAATGAAGCACAATAATCAATATGAGACCTAATCAAACTTGTATATAGAGGGATTAGGACTTCTGGCTCCCTACTGTTAATATGTTTTGATATGCAAGACAATATGCCATGATATTTTCTAGTTATATTATTAATATGTGTTGTAAACTTTAAATCATTAGTGATGGTAATACCCAGGTCTTTTTTGGTTTTAATATTATCTAAGATGTTATCATTCATAATATAAGTGACTTGCCTATTATTCCTAACTAGGTGCATTACCTTGTTCTTTGCTGTGTTAAAGGTCATTTTATTTCTTCCTGACCATTTGACAAGTTTGTCCAGATTTGATTGTAAATTTTTTGCTGATTCTGAATTATTGACAACACAACCTAGTTTACAATCATCAGCATATTTATATATCCATATACCATTATTAGCTTGCATACCCATTATTAATATATTAAACAGCAAGGGGCCTAAAACAGAGCCCTGCAGTACACTGCTGCTAACTCCCCCCCCCCAATCTGACAAGTGTCCCTTAATACTTACTCTCTGCAGCCTATTACTCAACCAGGAGTATATTCATTTGATTATATTGCCATGGAAACCATACCTCATTAATTCCTCAATTAAGATTCCATGTGGTACAGAATTGAAGGCCTTCTCAAAGACCAAGAAGAACACATCTACAGGGAGTCCCTGGTCTAGTGCAATACTAACAGGCTCAAAAAAATGCATTACATTTTGCTGACATGATCTGCCCTTAACAAAACCATATTGTGAAATGTCTATAATATTCATATCCTGAAGGTAAGTAATCATTTTCTGTTGTAAGACCCTTTCCATTATTTTGCCTAGACACTAAGTGAGGTGTTTGCTTCCTCCTTTATGGATGGGCACTACTGTAGCTAGTCTCCACTCAGAAATAACTGTGCCTTCATGTAATGACATATTAAATAGACACGTGAAGATGTCAAGTAACTCTGTTGATAATTCTTTAACAAATTTAGAAGGAATTCCATCAGGGTCTACAGAAGAATTAATTTTAGTGGTGTGTATAGCTTGTTTAACTTCTTCTGACGTAATTGTTGGGTATGGGAAATTAGATGTTAAACTTTCCAGGGATGGGTAATCTTTTATTTTATATACATTCAGAAATTAAGCATTAAATTCTTTTGCCATGTCTGCTTCATTAGTCATTATTACATTATCTTTTAATAATGGACCAACTGAAGGTACATTCCCTTTTAATGATCCTATATAGTTAAAAAAAATGTTTTGTTATCTTTAGTTAAGGTGGCAAGTTTGATTTCTAAATTATTTTTTGCTGTTCTAATAGCAGATTTACACTTTTTGTCCATAAATTTAAATGTCTCCCACTTCTCATTAGTGTTGTTCTTGTTGTATTTATTAAATACCTTTTTTTATTTCTGATCATTTTTTTTTTATTTTACCATTAAACCAAGGAGGAATCCTTTTATTATTATTATATTTCCTATATTCAGGGACCCATGTACTTCTACAATGATCAATTTTTTGTCTTAAGGCATGCCATATCTGTTCAGAACTCTTATTTTTTAGTTCAATTTCCCATTTCCGTGTTGTAAGATATGTTTTTATTGCCTCATAGTTGGCTTTATGGAAATCTTTATTCCTTGTAATACCTGAATTGACTGTAGAATAATATTTAATTCTCCAAGTTACCATATTATGGTCACTGTCCCCAAGTGGTGGAATAACTTTAGGATATTCATCTATATTTTTTACATTTGTCAGAATAAGGTCCAAAATATTATCTTTCCTTGTTGGATTTATTACTAATTGTTCTAAATTATTATGTAGAGTAAAAGCTATAAATCTTTTATCTAACTGGGAATTTCCTGTCAGAGTTTATATAATGATTGTAATACACTTTACTTTCTCTATGCATTGAAACTGCACATAATAAGCCAAGATATTCATGTCTTTGTCATCTTCTGATATTATGTAGTCTGCACTACCATCTTTTGGATTTATGTATAATTGCACCACATCCTGAGTTTTCCATGTACCATGTATACTCTCATTGTTCTAAGATATAGTTGACTTAGCGAACATTGTATCGGACTAGATAATGTTGTGGAGCCACCTAACCTTTGGCCAATAGGGCTTACTACATGTACCTACAAAATAATGGTTCCTCTAAGGGTAACCATAGTGATTATCATAGTATATAATGCAATGTATTATGCATTCCCCTCAGATACCTTCTTCCTTCCTTGGACTATTGGGGAATGCTAGGCTTGGCTCCCAATATCTTATGGTAAGAACTGCTTGGGCAACTATGATTTCCTTTTGGAGTAATAAACAATGTATTACTGATATGCAACTTCTATGTGACTCATTTGCATCTGTAATTATTACCAAGAACCTGATCAGGGCTAGACACCTAACAAACTGCCGATCATGTGCAGGTGATTTAGATGGTGCAAAGTTTCACTCATTGCTTAAGAAATGTTCCCTTCCCTGTGGGTGCAGTAGGTATGTACTCCCGCATCACCTCTCCTGTAATTTTTACCTCCATAGCAACTTGTAAAGTCTGGCTGCTTACTGGGCATGGTGATGCTGACTCACTGAGCCCAACAAAAGTTTTGAATTGCAAGACTACTCGAGTACAGCAGCCTGCACGTCTGCTGGTTTTGAATGTTGTGGATCAATATACAGCATGGTAGCCTCTTACAGGTTGATGATTTTGTGTTCCCCCAATAACTGTTACTGGTACCACAATGGCCACAACATCAAGCATATGGGCAGACTTGAGACTAGATGTCTCTAACTTCCTTGCCTCCCATGGAGAATAGACTGATTTTATGCTGGATGTGATTCAATCCAAAAATCCCATGCTGGGGTTTTCAACCCAGTACTCCAAAATGAGACAAACAGCCAAAAAGTGTGAGGCTAAAAGTCTGTTGGTCATGGCTCTATAAGCTGCTTTATAAGCCTCTGAATCCAGGTTTTACTCCCTCAAACTGCAACTCTCATCCTTTAAGAAAGAGATGGGATTGCAGGCATCTGAAAGTTTGAGGAAAGAGCAACAACTAGAGACTGACATTCAGTCATTGCAAAATGAGAAAGAGACTCTTTTGCACTGTTCTGGTGAGGGTGATCAGAAAGAAATTTGTATGTTGAGAGATGAATGTGAAAGTTAGAAAAAGGATAAGAGACAGGTGTTAGAAATGAATGATTTGTTAAATAAAACTAATGATCAAATGTGTGAGGACATAGAGGAATTCCAAGATTACTTGAAACAGGCATGTGATGAGTTGGATTGGAAACATAGGGACAACTGCAGATTGAGCACCATGTACAAAGTGTTACAGAAAGAAGTTGCAAAAGGGGTAGAACAGAACATTGTAAAAGTTAGTCATGATGATTGTAAAGACAAGATGGTGAAACTGCGCCATCAGTGAGAGGTTTTGGCTGGTCATGTTAAGGCGATAGGTGGTTATGCATCCCTCGACCACATGTCATCTGGAGATGGTGAGTCTGATGATGACATCTCCCAATACAATGCCCAGTCATGCCCTTATTATGGTCCAGTAACCCCACCCATCCATTCACAAGATGGCGGGCCCCCATGCTACGACATCAACGCAATGACGACTATCATGTGCTACGCCAAGATGGTGACCCCATGATGGGGGGGAGGCTTAGCACTACCACCACCTTCTCTAGGCCTGCCAACAGCTGCTCTGTTCTGATCACTGCTCTGAAAGGGAGTGACAGAAAGCAGATTGATAAAATGATTGAAAGCACTTTGCGCAATTCAGATTTGCCTGAGAAAAGTAAAAGAGCTTTCAAAACGTAGATGAAACAAATGCTGAGAGAGACTGCTACTCAAGATTTGATGGTCCGAACTGTGGCTGACTCCACAGTGGAGGGTGCCATCTGTGGTGCATGAGATACCTTTTCCCCGATCAAATTCCCAGTAATCCCATACAGAAGGACCTCTTTGTCCAGTAGATCGATGACAGCATAGGCCGCATGGGCCCCAATGAAGTGCTCAGCTGTTATTTGGAGAAAGTACATTCCAAATATGAGATGTTCAGCTTAGCGGAGGACTACCAAGTACAGATCTTCTGACAGACTATCAATCCCGGCCTGTTAGTGAAATTTCCAGACATGATCTGCCAGGACACCCGAGTGACTTTTGATCAGATTGCAGCTGAACTTTTTGCCGCTCACAGCCCAGGTGTGGTTGGAGTAATGTTAGCTCACCCAGTAGAACAAAATGCAAAAGAAAGCCCTGTGACATTCCATCAGAGACTGTGGATGGCCTACCATGCAGGCAAACACTTTGCAGTGGAGAACGCAGATGCTGACCTCATAGAATACAAAAATGTGTTCCACTGGAACATGCTCCTGGCCATCCATGAAAAGGTGGAACCAACAATTTTCCCCACTACACACAATTTTGCAGATGTCCTTGGAAAATGGAGTGGGTTTACTAGCTCTACAACCAAGGCCTTGGCTCTGGTTCTAAAAAGGTGGCTGCGGTACAGTCTATGGATGAGTCCACAATCCACTGTACTATGGAGGGTAAGGCCCAAGAAAAGAAGCATGCATCTTTGGACAACCGACAGCATCACCAGTCCAGTGATGGGAACCAGAACTACAACAAAAACAAGCCACAATTGGAATTCTGATTCCAATTGGTGCAATTGGAACAATCAATCAGGCCCCTCATACAGAGAGAGCACAGAGGAGAACAAAAATGTGGTCCCAGCACGAGTCCTAGCAGTGATCAGCCCAGGACAGCAGACCTCAACAGGCCATGGGGATTCTGGAAGTACAGGGCACCAGGTCTCAATAGGCCTGAACCCTGACATCACTCCCTATGTAGCAGCCATCCAGCATGGGGATGAGGCCCGACAAGAACAGGCCCAGATGCTTTCTAGGAGCACCCTGCTGCTGGCACTATGGATTGACAACTACAGGCCCAGGTCCATATTGTGAACAAGCTGGAATTGGACACAAACGGAAGGCCTTGCACAAAGACCATGGTCGGGGGCTGCCAATTGACAGTGCTATTAGATACAGGTACTGCTGTGTCTGTATTACATGATGAAGATCCAGCAAACTCTCTTTGGTCTACCAGATGGTAAACTGATATGTGAGGTGTGGATGGCACAAAGTTATTTACATATCGCTCAATAGTGCTCTCAGTAATTTAAGGCAACCTGAAGACACACCATACCTTCCAGTTCATGGTGTTGCGTAATCATCCCAGCATCATGGGGATCGATTTTCTTGTGCCACACAGCTGTGTGATGGAGCTGGCTAATATGCTATCAATCCAAATGAGAGGACAATACCATACTGTCATAATTTCTGATTCACTCGAGGTTGTAGCTATAACCAACAATGACAAGGAATCTACAAGATTTGCCACTACCCACCAGTGTAGAAACACTCTAGGGACTTAATTTGTGACTTTACCCAGAAGGCCGCCCCACCGTATGAGCTTCCGAAAAAAGGATGCCCCTTGGACTTGGGGTCCCATACACACTCAGGCTGTGACTTCACTGAAACAGGCCTTGGCCTCAGTTCCAGTCTTAGTGAACCCAAACCCAGCACTGCCCTTCCATCTGCAATCAGCCAACTCCGACATTGCTACAGTATGTCTGAAGTCCTTGCTCAGAAAGTTAATGGTACTTTGAGACCTGTTGCATATGCATTCCAAATGTTGTCACCAGTGGAACAGAAATACAGCCTTTGTGAAAGGAACCTTCTGTCTATCTACTGGGCTGTCAAACATTTCTTGTATATCATTGGGTACTCATCTATCATTATAAACACCAACCACACCCCCACAACTTTCTTGCTATCAGACAGAGTGAAGGTGGATCATACTCAACACCAGACCGACTTACTAGTCTCATCTTCTCCAGGACTGGGATATCCAAGCCCACACTGCCAAAATGCCTTCCTTTCTGGCCCACAGGATCCTTTATCAAGGAGAGCTAAGCGATTGTGCATTATAACCCTCTGACTTGCCTGATCCAGGCCCATTTCTCCCCACTACTCTGAAGCTCCTTGCAGACACTTACCTGTGTCATGTCTTTACAGCTGGCTCAGCTTCTTATCACCATGGAGAACAGGTAGCAGGATTTGAGGTGCTCATTGTGTATCCAAATGGCAACACTGCTGAAATTTCCAAATATTGCAGTGTTGCATCATCACAGTACACAGAACTGGTAGCTGTGGTCTGCACCCTCGAGTTCATAAAACAAGGCACAGAGGACACCATAATTTTCACAAACTCCAATTGGGTCTGCTGTTCCCTCACTGAATTCTTACCATTCTGGCAGAAGAACTCCTTTGCATCTGCTGATTGCACCCAAGTGAAATATAAAGTACTTGTGATTTATACTCATGAACTGGTCCAACACTTTAAACACAAGCTTTTCATCCACAAGGTTAAAGCTCATTCTAAAACAGACCCCTACCATTCCTTCAATGACTGAGCAGATACTCTTGCAAAAGAGGGTGCTCGGGGGAGGGGACACGTGGATGATAGATCATCCTGATGCTCCAGCAGTTGTCCAAATGGCAGCTATCAAAAAGAAACCAGAACCATTTGAGCCATTGGACTTGTCCACGGCACAACATGCAGATCCCCAACTGAAGGATGTGTTCCGGCTCCTCAACAAAGGAACTGAACAAGGCTTGCTTACCCACAGTCCATACAAGAGACACACAAGTAGGTTACATGTGTCGCAAGATGGAAAATTGATCTGGTATCAGCTAGAAGACCTGCCCTACAAACTGTGGGTGGTCCCTCAGGTATTGACATCCAAATTTTTCCACCAGGTGCATGACACCCCCAGTAGTGTACATCAGGAAGTTGAAAATGCACTCCAAAGACTCAAAACTGTTGGTTGGTGGCCTGGCATCACCAAAAATGTCAGGCACTATATTGACAATTGTCTCATCTGTGCTCAAAACAACCCAATACCAACCAAACAAAATGCCAAGTTACTACCACAAAGACATTCTGTCCTTGGCATGCCATATAAATTAACTTTATTTGTCCTTTACCAGTACCAGCAAAAACAAGTATTCACTTGTAGTTACTGCCTCTTCTCCAAGTGGGTTGAAGCTTTTCCCACTGAGACATGCACCACAAAAGCAACTGTGAAAACCCTGGTGGAACAGATTTTCTTCAGGTGGGGCCTACCTCTGAAGGTAGACTCTAACAAGGGAACCTGCTTTACAGGTGAGTTAATGAAAGAAGCATTTGAACTCTAGGTACACCAGAAGTTCCACATAACCTAGCACCCTCAATCTTCAGGTCAAGTAGAAAGAGCCAACAGATGGATTAAGCAAATGCTTTCCAAATTCATTGAGGACAATCCCAAGGATTGGGATTCCCTGATGCCTTTACTCCTTATGGCAATTAGGGATACTCCTTCAACTATCACCCAGCTGACACCCTTCGAGGCAATGACTGGTAGAAGCATGAGATTACCTGAACATCTGTTTATTGACCCGAACACCCCCACTGCAGACAGAGTGTCTGTCAACAAGTATGTGGCCAACCTCAAAGAAGACATTGTTAAGATCCCTCTATATGCTGCACATCACTTGGGCAAGGCCCAGCAACAATCCAAAATTCAGTTTGACAAACATGCACAAGAAGTGGATTGGCAAGTCGGAGATCAGGTAATGGTACTCAGATTTGCTCACCTACACACTTCGTCTCCAATAAATGGGAAGGACCCAACCCCATCGTCAATAAACTCAGTCCTGCAATCTATCAAGTTAGACTTCTCCAAAACAAGAAACTTACTGTCAAATGGTTGCATGCTAACTAACTAAAACTATACAAAGGAGTACAATTACTTTTCCTAACCCCATTGGGCGGAATTGTACTGAGTGACATTTTCTTTTTCCTTGCAGGAATTTCTGCAAGATAGCTATCTTGCACCTGCTACTCCTCATCTTAGGAGCTTTCCCCTGCATCCAAGGCATGGTAGATCACATCCTTCCACATCTAGACAATCCTCCTGCTGCCACTCCAGAAGGAGTTTCAATTACAGTCCCAAACAAATTGATTACAGTACAGGCAGGTAAAGATGCTACCTCACTGCCTTGGTTGTAGCCCCTGATAAATCTACCCTACAAATTGAATGGCAAACAGATTTCAATGGATAAACTCTCCCAGTGGCCCGCCTGTCCAAAGGAACCTTCCATGGTTGGCCAAACACCAAAATTTCCCAAAATGGTACTCTATCTATCCAACACACCAATCATTGACATTCAGGTTGATATAATCTTACTGCTCTAATTGACCCTGCCTATTGCGGGAGGTTCTTCAAAGATTCCGCAAAAGAATACTGTGTACTCAGTTTTATGGCCTCAGCCACCATGTCTTTGTCTGTTATTCCTCCAAAGGAGCAGAACTCCTTGAATGTCCCCCACAGGAACCTGGCCTACTTAGTGGCTTAGCTGCAAATTCAGTACCAGGTACTCTTATCAACAATTTGCAATATATGCATGTCCCTGTACTTTTCAATCTCTCACATTGGAATATGGCAGAATTTGGTATGTGTTTCACTATTAACACATCAAAGTTTTTTCAGGACTATGTTATTAGATAGTCTGGCAGCATACCAGACATGTACACAGGACCCAGTAGCTGGTGTCAATGCTGTAGAACATCTAGGTTTATTCAGATGCAGACCAAATTCTTCAAAATAGAAATCCCTTTCTTCCAAGAAGAAGCATGACACAGTTGATGTCACTGGTGCAACAGGTACCCTAACTGGACTCTTTGGTAACACCATGTCCATCTTAAACAAGGTAGACATTGCTACCATCAAAGATCACTCACAGAAATTCCAACAGGGCATGATTAATCACATAATACCCCATTGTTACATGGTGTGGATGGACTTAGGAAGAGAGATACACTGTATGCAATATGAAAGAAATTGCTAAAAGTTTTACTGACACCAAGGATAGGTTAAATCAGCTCATTGCACAAAATAATGAGGCAGACAAGCAATATATTGCCAGGGAATTCCTGTGCTCCGCTTATGGCTCTTATGCTATAACCACTGTCAACAACCTCTTCCTTTATCTGTAATCTGGACATATTCCAGATATCATTCACTATAGAAGAATTTCAAAATGATATTGTCCATATTGTAAATCCACTGTGTGCATTACAATGTGTATGTCTCAGTTCATTTCCATACCAGTATCTACTGCTAGAAACTTAGGTTTTGTCACCAGGCAGCCCAATAAAGGACCCTGCTTCACTGCTAAATGATGTATTATTCTAGACACTATGTTTATGACCTTTACTGTCTTATTACCATGCTTTGATCCAACAACAGCTTTATTTGATAAACTGGCTACAGTTCACTCCATTGGGCACCTTGACAAGGATATCTACAGAATTGTCACCTCTTCATGTCTTCCATCCAACCCTGGACACATGGGTTTCACCTCATATGGATTGCTGTGCAAGAAAGAGCTAGCATTATTTGTATCGTGATGTTTTCAACATCATCACACCAGTCTGTGGCTACTCACCTGACAGCATTCATTGGTCCTTCACATTGGACCAGGACATTACTGCTAATGACATAGGTTCCTGGAGCATAATCAGCTCACCACCAATGGCAAACAGTAGACAGCTCTACAAGGCTTATACTGAAGAGGTTCATTGGCTAACTACAAGACTATCAAATCAATCTTACACCTGCCCAGTACAACTACAAAAATGGAGATTGCCAACTGTTAAAATGACTTATAATTCTGATGGACAGTACTGTATTGTCACTAACATTAAAACTTTCTCCTATGGTCAAAATGTTTGTGAAATACCACATCCTAACTTTTGTTTTGTTCCTCATCAGACCGCTGTTATAGGACACACACAGTGATTACTCCTGTTCCCATCTCAGAACCTGATGTTATTGATGGTGACCCTGAATATTTGCTTGCTTTATCTCAGTGTTTACCCATCTTTAATGTTCACATAGATCCATTGACATTGACATTGAAAACCCTTTTAGAGAGGAAAGATACACACCTCATCCACATCAGTAACATCTCCAAAACTGGAGACGCCCTTAACACCCTTATCAATGATGATGATTTTGGTCCATGCCTTCGTTACCTCCCGCCTTGACTACTGCAACACCCTTTACCTTGGGCTACCAGGGGTTGATGTTCACCGCTTGCAACTAGTGCAGAATGCGACAGCCAGGCTATTGACTGGTTCTTCTAGGGCCAGTCATGTAACGTCTGTGCTCCGCAGACTGCACTGGCTGCCAATATGCTGGTGAATCACCTTCAAGGTTGGTTTGCTGACCTATAAGGCCCTACATGATCAGGGACCTGGTTACCTGAAAGATCCCTTTGTCCCTACTGTCCTTCCACTCTCCAATCCACTGACAAGGATTGCTGGAGATTACCAAGGTTTGTTTAAAGACATCTGGGGCCAGATCTTTTAGTTTTGTAGCCCCAACCCTGTGAATTCTCTACCTTGTCAGATCTTGAGATTGCCCGACTGTCCAAAGCTTTAAGGGGCATTAAAAACATTTCTTTTAGCCTTGCATATTATGATTTTTAATGTTGCTGCCTTAGATTAATTTAATTACTTTTAATTATTTATTGATTTTTATTATGTTATGTACAGGCGCCTTCATTTCAGAAAGGCGCCTTTTACAAATAAAGGTTGATTTGATTTGATGATTTGAATAATGCACTTTCTAATACTTGGTTAGAAATAACTATTTATTTATTTAATTTTGTTGACTGGGTAAGTGCACTAGATAAATTCTGCCTATTTTCAGGCATGACCTGAGGAGGGATACAGATAAATGCCAACTGACTTTTGAACCATATTAAGCTGTTGGTGGTATTTTAGTGAATTTAGTGAGTTTGAAAGGTTTTGTTATCATTCAGGCATTTTTGATCTTCTTTTAATACTAACACTTCCGCCTAAGGCATATGCTCAGGCAACTTTGATAGCAGCTCTAATTCCTTTACAAGGCTCGTGCTTTGGGTCTGTAAATGATGGTTTGTTCTCACAAATTTCCCATAGTGTTGTTGTCTTTTCAGTAAGGCAGCGAGGGGGGGGATGTTATGCGAGGCCCCTACAACCTAATTAGTATCCCACTGTACACCTTAGACAAACCTTTATGTTACACACAATGTGCATATGCTATACTAACATATAGGGCACAGACACCTACAGTACAAGAGTAAGCGTCAGGATATATAATGATTGTAATACACTTTACTTTCTCTATGCATGGAAACTACACATAGTAAGCCAAAACATTCATGTCTTTGTCATCTTCTGATATCACACAGTCTGCACTGCCATCTTTTGGATTTATGTATAATCAAACCACATCCTGAGTTTTCCAAATACCATGTATCCTCTCATTGTTCTAGGATATAGCTGACTTAGCGAATATTGTATAGGACTAGATAACGCTGTGGAGCCACCTGACTTTTGGCCAATAGGGCTTACTGCATGTATCTAATAATGTTTCATACTAAGGGTAACCATAGTGATTATCATAGTATATAATGTAATGTATTATGCATTTTCCTCGGAGACCTTCTTCACTCCTTGGGGTATTGGGGAATGCTAGGCTTGCCTCAGCTGCCTTATGGTAAGAACTGCTTAGGCAACTGTGATTTTGGAGTAATTAACAAGTTTACTACTGATATGCAACTTGTCTGTGACTCATTTGCATCTCTAATTATCACCAAGAACCTGATCAGGGCTAGACACCCTAACAGTTCCAATATAGGCTATGTAACAAGTCAAGGAATTTACAGGAACAGATGACCACTCACCAGATGATTCAAGTTTCATTTTATTGTATGCACTACAGAAAGCTCCCTAGTCCACAAATTATTTGGGGTGTCCATGTACTCCTTCCTCGGGGTGGAGAGCATGTCTATATTCTGAGCAAACAATGATATGTATAAATGTTCCCAAAGTCTAAACATTATACACAAACACAGAAGTGTTTGGCAGTCCACCAGTGCAGGCCATAGGGTATTTACAGAATCACCTTTAGTGGTAACAGAAAAAGAGAAAAATCTGATAGACAGAATTGTGTATAGGGATCATCCAGTTCCCAAGGAAGAAAGTGGAAACTTACTTGTTGGCTTAAACATTAAGCATAATTACCCTTGCGGATAGTGTGTCTACTGTTCAAACACTGACAGATTGAAAGAAATACACAATATTGAGGATGACTCAAAAACTGAAATCAAGGAGTTTATAAACTGTCAGACAGTGGGAGTAATTTATTGTATAAAATGCCTGTATGATCGATTTAATTAACATTGGCAAAGCTGGAAGGGAACCAAACAAGAGAGTGGGAGAACACAAGGGTGATATTAGAAATGAAAACCTAAATTCCCCAGTAGCACAACATTCTAAAATAGCAGGGCACACTGTCCTCACAATAAGGTATTTTTTTTTATAGAAAAGGTCACACTACCCAGAAGGGGTGGGACCTGGAACTGAAGCTACTAACAAGAGAGGCTTAGTATATTGATTTGTTTAAACTACTGATAAAAGTTATTGATTAAATGAGGAGATAGACTGGTTACCAACCATCTAATCTGAATACTGTATCTCTGATCTCCTCCACGAACCACTGTCTCTTCTCACTGCCTGAGAGTTGCTGTATAGCGTCACTCAGATTCTTTCTTTCTTAAATAATCAGGCAACACCTACTACTATGCAGCAGACTAGTAAAATGTGATGTTTGCCAATCTCCCCCATACTGTTTTGATTTTTTTTAAGGGATTTCTTTTTTCTGACCATCCTGTATCCAGTCCCCCATTTGACCCTTCCCCCCATTGCCTTACCCCTTCCATATATATTATATATTTTTAATTCATTATTTACTTTTTAACTTTAATAATTCTCTTTGCAGTATTATTCTGCATGATAATGTAGCATAATGTTTTTGGATTACAGCATCTTAAAACTGATAAACCATAAGAAAAAGATTTTTTAGGCCAAAAGTTTGAAAATAAAAAAAAAACAATTGTTGTATGTGACATTCCTGACATTCACTTGATCACTTGTATTTGCACTGGTGCTTAACCCATTTGTCTATAGAAGCTGAGTTCCTATCCAGAATAATTGTGGTTTAATAAAGCCATAATAACTTGTTTAGCTTACTCAAATGTTGAATACCATTGAAAATATTGAAAAATGTGTGAATCCCTACTCTTGGCATTAGTGCCATATAAGTGCTCGTGACTGACAAGGTCAGAGGCATGGCTCCCCAGTGTCAGACTATGTAATCACAGGAAGTGATGTTGATACTGTAGGTGCTCTACACCACTGAGAAGCAGCCAGAAAGGAACAAGAAACTTAAACTTAATGAAGGTGAGTACATCATAACAAAAAAATAGCTGGAATAGTTTTCAACAACTGTTTGAAAGGTAGAATTTTGAAACAAAATTGTATAAGGAATATGTGACAAGAAAGTTGTTTAGATTGAAGCCAGAAAAGCTGGGGAAAATGCTGAATAATGAGTAGGAACTATTCTTGGCAACTCAATAGCTTCATTTTTTTCAGCTAGCAAACTAAAAGAAAAATAAGATGAAGCACTTTTACTTAATTATTATAGAATGGCTACTATAAAACTGCAATGAGGTGTTGGGGATTTAATGAGGAAAGTATAAAATAAATCGTAATATTATTTTCTTAAGGTGCCACACACATTGCCTCAAAGGAATGAACTGAAGTGAGTTTGTGTCCCACCATTATAGCTTCTAAGCACGTTTAATTAGGAATTGCAATACAGAAATGGTATTTACTAGTTTGTGAATTTTAATGTGCATCATGTCTTTGTCTAAAGTGCTGTAGTAGTGCATTGAGTTGTACTGCATTTACTTGTTATTTCTCCCATTGACACTGACTCTAAACCCTTTGTAAATAGGCCCTGCCTAAAGGGATTTATATAGCACAAATAACTAAATAATTATTTTAGAAACTATTTCACTTATACACTATATATGGAGTTTGACCATTAGGTATGTTTTCTTTCAAAGTACCTCCTCTCCCATTTAAGAGCACAACTTTTGGGTGTATATTTTATATCTGTAAAATTAGCTTTCTGAACATTTACACCTATTTGATCTGAATATAGAAATGCTCTCCAACTTGAGGAAGAAGTAATTGGACATCCCAAAACATTGGTCACTTAGGTTGCTTTCTTTGGCACACACAAAAAAAGAAAACGTTTCTAAAACTTGAATCATCTGGTAAGTGATCATCTGTTCCTGTAAACTCCTTGACTTGTTATATGACCTATATGGGAACTGACGACTTACTCATTTTAGTTTATTTTGTGCCTAATGTCAATGCAGAGTTTCCCTTTCCACCTATGAATTTTATTTCCCATAGACTCCATTCTTGAATGTCTTTAAATTTGTCCTTTAGTACTGTAATTGCCGAATCCTGCAGCATGTGTTGTTTATGAGAGAAATGTTCTTTAACTGATGTGTGCTTGTCTGTGTGTTGTATTCTGAAACTGTTTAAGTCCATCCAGGCTCATAGGGTCTGGCTAATTTTACCTACCTACCAAGCATTTGTGCACTTTTTACATCTGATCAAAAATATCAGTCTTGGCATCGTAGCTATGCACACCCTTGATAACTTTTCTATTTTTAGCATGTGGAGAATATTGCTTCTTGGACTGTGGCATCTTCTTGTACCTGGTTCCTTAGTGCTAGTTTCACATGACATGCAGCTGACAATTTTCTGCAGTAGGTTTGAAGGCTGTCTTAATGGCAACAATGGCAGTTTAGGGAAGACTTCAGCTAGGTAGGGGAAATCATTCAGTAGGGGCTGTAAGTCTCTCAAGATAGTTTGGATAATGCTAAGAATGGAATTGTATGTGCAACCAGCGGTACCCAATTATGTGTTCTTTTTTCCTTTGTATGCTAACAGGTTTTGTCTCATGTAGTGTATCCAGGCTACTGTCATCATTTGTCTTCAGATCATATCGCTTGGTACTGTAGGGACAGGCTTCAGATATGAGCTTCTTTTGTGTGGTGAGAGTAAAAGCTGGAGTAGTGTAGGTAGCTGATGCAGTCTATAGGTTTTCTGTAAACTGATGTGTGAATTTTACCTTGTTTCAGTGTGATGGTGGTGTCTAAGAAGTTCATTGTTTCTTCTGAATATTTCATTTTTAGTTTAATGGTAGATGGAAGTTATTACATCTTTGGTGGAATTCCAGGAGTCTGATTTTGGGGAGACTTGAAATGTAATCATCTAACAAGTTATAGGCATCCTGCTATCTAATTCTATCCTGGGAAAGAAGACCACATCTCCAAGCTGATTTATAATCTAGTTCTTCAAAGACTGCCCTTGTTGTCTATGCATATATCAATGTATTTACAGCTGTCTTGCTAAAATATTTTCTTATCAACAGAACTGTCACACTCATAAACAAAAAGCTTATTTACAACTGAAGTACTTGCATTGTATTCTAATTAACATTGAGTTCTCTGTATAAAATCTACATGTAGCTGTGCTCTCACAATACCTAAACAAGCATTTGTCAATACTGAATGTTGTCTTGCTGGCATTGACAATAGTAGTGCAGGAGTTAGAGAGATGCATAATAGGAATGGCAGTGAAGTATTGAACTGGTGCCAACCCAACCCACACCCTGCAGAGACTGACAGGCGTTGAGATAATCCTTTGGGTCATCAGCCATAAAACTCATGCCATTTCACCTCACCGACCCTGCAGACACTGGACAAGTGTTGTGGTGTCATTTGGGGTCTTCAGGGCCTTATGCTCAGTCCATTCCATAAGGAAATATGCTGAGATGGGTGCAGTATAGGAGAATGGGGTGAATTTTGGGGCTGAAGACTCCAAGGTGCACCTTGATGCCTGTCATTGGCTGTAGGGTGAGGGTCGGGGTGGAATGGCATGGCATTATAGTCAACGGTCCCAAGTCACACTCCTGACACCTGTCAGTCTCTACAGGGTGAGGTGTTATGGTTGGAAACCCTAATGCCCCAGGCATTTGTTGGTATTTTTACTCCAAATTTCAACATGGGCATTATGTGATCCCACCTCACGAACAGTGGCATTATCAGTTCATTAGCTGAAAGCTGATTTTGCACAGTGACTACACTATTTGGTGCCATAGGTGCAAAAACACATTTCAGGCAGGATGTGAAAAATGACATCTGTACTGTTCATGAGGAGGGTTAAAAATGGCAATGTTGAAAATCTGGAGTGAAAATATGAAAAATTGGTGAAGTCATGAGCATGTGTAGAAACTGCACAATGCACGCCCATAACACAATTATTTTGGGGATTTTTTTAACCACATTTTCAACATAGGCATTTTGAGACCTTCCCTCATGAACAGTGGCACAGTGATTTTGTTAATCTGTCCCAAAATTTGATTTCCCAAAGTGACCATGCCATTTTGCACCACAAGGCAAAAACACATTTTGGGCAGGATGTGAAAAATGACAGCTATACTGTTCATAAGGAGGCGTGAAAAATAGCAATGTTGAAAATCTGGATTGAAAATATTAAAAATTGTTGAAGTTATGAGCGTGTGTGGAAACCTGCACAATGCACACTTGTAACGCAGTCATTTTTGGGAATTTTTCACCAAATTTGATTCATGGCTTTTGGGACCCCACCTCATAAACAGTGGCACTGACATTTCATTACTTGGTCCTGACAGGTGATTCTGCATGGTGACCACGAAATCACCTTTGGGACCTGAGTTATGTGGTGACAGTGCATGCGTTCATGAGGTGGGGTCCCAAGAACGCCATGTTGAAAATCTGGTACCAAAATTTCCCAAAATGGCTGAGATATCGACCTAAGTTGAAACCCCAATTGCCTGCCATTATAAAGCTTACCACATTTTGTTCAGTTCCCGGTCGGCTTTTGAATAATTCAGATTTGTTCCCACACAGAAGATCAAAGTGCCAGCCCTCCGGAGGTAAGTATAGGGTGAGGGGGTATGGGGAGGTGGGTTGCACAGAAGGTGGGTGCGGGTTGGGGGGGACATGGGATGATGAGGGACAGGTTTTTTATTTACAGGTAAAAAAAATGACTTCGGGGGACCATTTTATTTATTTAAAGGTAAAAATGATTTGGGGCACACTGAAGTGGGCTCAGTGTGCTAAGAGTTTGGGGGCCATGATGCTGATGGGGATTAGGTACCCTCATCAGCAAAGAAAGTGTGTGTGTGAGGGAGGATCATGATGCCAATGGGGATTGGGCACCCCTGTAGGTAAACAAATTGAGCTGGGGGACATGCCGACATGGGGACTGGGCATCCCCGATGTCGGCTTTGTGGGGATTGTGTGGTGGGTGGCAGGAGCCGGCATATTTATTGGAATGTTTCACCAGGAAAGGCATGTAATGGAGCTTTGTCATCTGATGCTCCAATGAGGAAACTGCACCTCATTGAAGCGGCAGATTTCTTTCAACTCTGTGGCCGTCTTTGAAACTGTTGTCATCACCAGCATTCTCATTAATTGGTGGCTGAGGGACGCACCCACTAAAGCGTTCCTTGCATTCGCCAACACTGACACACCTCTGAATGTACTACTACTACAAGATGTTGCTTAAGCACGTGCAAGACAACATAAAAAGGAGCATATGTGGCTTCAAAAGCTTGTATAACATGTTTCTGTTAGTCAAATGAAAGGTATTGCAACTTTTATTTGTTTTAGTTTTGTTTATTACCAATCTGTTCCAAACAAAGACAAAATTACAGGTTCATTGTCGTTTTGTTTATTTTTAATCTGGTCCAAACAAAGACAAAATTACATGTTCATTGTCTTAGTTCTGCTTTTTTATTTACATATTTATTTACAATTTCCTACACAAGGATAGCCTAATTTAGGTGATACAACTATTTTTCAATAGAGTCATATACAGCAGCAGATGCAACACTTTGCAGTTATATATTTACAAAGAAGCATGTATAAATGTTACTACTAGCTATTTACAAGGATTTGTATGATATATCAACATTATGTACGTATTTAGCAGTCCCCAGAGGAGTGGGGATGGGGGTGGTAGAAGAATAACAGATCAAAGAAGTATCTGGCAGTCAGACAGTTTTTGAAGGTTATAGAACATGGCTCTTTTAAAGGATAATAAGTTGTTGTCTTGTTTTGTTTTATTTATTACATCTTGGATGGTTGAAAATTGTCTTCAATTAAATCCTGCCAAAACTTAACTTATAATTTTTGATCCTCCTTCAGTGTCTATTTATTTATTTATTGGAACATCAGTTTAACAACCTTTGAGCCAGAGGCTCATTTACAAAGGTACCTTGTCACAGTGAGGACAAAACAGTGCAGGAAAACAAACAACCAAGCAGACAAAACATCTGAGAACAATTAGGAAGCAGCCAGAAAATGCAGGCATTTGTCAAACACAGTATACAAACAGGCTTTAATGTGCACTTTACAGAGTAGACAATATACAGTAGTTACATGGAGATTGATTCAGTGGGAAGAATAAAGGTGAGGCTGGGTGGGAGGTGTCAGAAGAGGAGTGTGGGGAAGATAGTAGCAAGTAAAGGTAGAGCTGGACAGAAGGTCAGAGAGCGGCTCAGTGAGCCTTGTCTGGGAGGATAGGAGTAGGCTTAGAGGCAGATACAGCTGCGTGTTGAGAGCAGGTAATTTCTAAGACTAGTTTTGAAGTACGATAACGAAGCGGCATCAGTGACTCCGGCAGGGAGGGCGTTATACCAACAGAGGGCTCTGTAGGGGTAAGCCCTTTGACCTTGCGAGGTTCTCGCCCTCAGTATAACCAGTGCAGTTTTGCGGGATATGTGGGTATGCACTATAGGGTTATCACGGTGGATAGTGGTTGACAGACCTGGTGGGGATAGCCCAAGGAGAGATTTTTTGTTAGGAGGCAGGTTTGGTATTTGAGGCGCTCATCTAGGTTGAGTAGATTAGCCATGGTGTAAAGATGGCAAGTGTGGGTTAGACTAGGAGCCCAGTTATGAGCCTGCAGGCCTTGTTTAAAGTGAGGTGGATCTTGTTCAGGGCAGTCTGGTCTGCTGCACCATACAAAGGTAGGCCATAGTCTACCAGAGATAGAACAGAGGATGTGACAGCAAGTCGGAGGGCATCCGTGGGGAGGCAGTTTTTGTGACGATAGAGGATACCCAGCCGAGAGTTAGAGGCTGAGGCAAGGGCAGAGATGTGGGCATGAAATGAAAGGGCGGGGTCAAAGGTTATACCTAGTTATTTGTAAGAGTGAACTAGCTCAATAGGGAGTTTAGAGGTGGAGTGGACTCGCGAGAGGATAGTTACTGGATTTATTTTGGGGTGGGCAAAGAGCATGGTTTGGTTTTCTTTAGATTAATTACGAGCCTGTGCTCAGTAAACCAGGCTTCTGTGTCATTGTAGGATTCCTGCAGAGAATCCTGAAGTGAGATGGGATTACGGTCGGAGGCAAAGAGTACAGCATCATCTGTGTAAAGAAGGATTTTTCCAGTGCATACACTGGGCAGGGAGTTGAGAAAAAGGGAAAAGAGCAAGGGCCCAAGAATAGAGCCCTGAGGGACTCCGGAGCAGATAGGGCAGGTGCTGGAAAGTTTCCCGTTGATTTTCACACATTGTGAGCGGGCCGACAAGTAGCTGGAGCACCAGGAAACAGGCCCAGTGTCAAAGCCTAAGTGACTAAGGGTAGCTAGCAGGAGGGGGTGGGAGACAGTATCAAAGGCTTTTGATAAGTCAATGAACACTGCACCTGCTAGGGAGCCAGAGTCCAGTGAGGTGTGAAGAAAATTAGAGAACTCCAGGAGGGCAGTATTGGTGCTGTGGCCTGCTCTGAAACCATGTTGTTCTGGGCAGAGGATGCTATATTTATTGAGGTATTCAGAGATTTGGGTGGCCACAATTTTTCTAAGGCCTAGGAGAGGAGAGAGGACTGAGATAGGTCGATAATTGGTTAGGAGTGGGTCCCATCACCACCCTCTTGTGTATTGGGGTGACAGTAGCTATCTTCCAGGCAGAGGGGAATTGCCTCTAGGCAGAGGGATTTGTTAAAGAGGCTGGTGATTGGTGAGAGAACCAGATCCAGAACCTGATGGAGAAGACTGGGATCAAGGGAGTCATTGCCAATTGTGTTACTCTTTAAGGCTTTGAGTAAGTAAGGTCTGACTTTCTGGGCAGTGACTCGGCGCAAGTAGAACAAGGGGTGTGGGAGAATAGGGACAGACCTGGAGGAAGGGGGAGTGAAGAAATTATCAGGGAGCACCGGGCTAAGGTCTGTGAAAGAATTGTTGAGGTGGTTGGCACAAGGACAGGGTCTGAGGAGACCGAACCATTAATGTTGATGGGGTTTAAGGTGAGGGAGAATGCTTGCCACCATTCAGTTGCTTAATGTTGTCCCAGAAAGTCCTAGCATTCCCCATGAGGAAGTCAGGGAGGCTTGATAGTGCTCAGCCTTAAGCATGCAGTGGCCCATGTACATTTGTTCCGGCAGCAGCATAGGCCAGCCTGTCAGCTGGGCTGCCTGTTTCCGTGGCACATGCCATAGATTGTCCCTGTGCTTAAGAAGTTGGCACAGGGTGGGGGTAATCCATGGGGCATGCCTTACTTTGGACCGGCGTGCAGTAATGTGTGCAAAAATGTTGCAAGCAGAGTTGAAGGTGTGAATAAAGAAGGTAAGGGCTGTGTCAATATCTGGAGCGTTTAGTATAGGGGACCAGTCTATGAGGGCTAGGAGTTGCTTAAGGCCTTTCAGCCCACCAGGTCTAAGACATCGCTGAAGGGCAGTTTGTGCTGTGGGTTTGGGCAGGGAGGTTGACCAATAGAAGAGAACTGGGGAGTGGTCGCTAAGGCAGTCCGGGAGGATTTGGATATTGCGGATGCGGTTAGGGCGGTTTGTGAGGACCACATCCAGCCTATGCTAGAGCATAATATAATTTTTGAAAATGTGTAAATTAAATCTAAATCTGACTGTGGAACCCCAGTATTCTTTTGAACACAAAGGTTTCTTTTAACTTGCACACTACTAAGATTGTCAAGATTGGGTTCTGCCAGTTGTGGAATGTGGCTAAGCTATGGAATGTTTTTTCAGTGTACTCTTCCACAGTGAGATTAGCACCCCCCACACACACACACATCAACAGATTACAGAGGGTAATGATTGGGTAATCCCTGGTTCAGCGATAATAGAACTGCAGATCATCCTGGTTGGGCCCATAGATATTAACGAGGGTTAATGGCCCTATGGGGCGGCAAATTCTGCCATAATCCAACATCCCTCCTTATCAGCTAAGGAGTGTATAGTGGTCCAGCTGAAACTTTTGTGCAGTAAAACAGAGACTATGAGCAACCCTTTTTAAGAAAGCGGAAAAGGGTAAATACCATATAGTGCATCAAAGGAATTACCTGTATTGTTCATTCTAATGATTAGCTATCTCTGCAGGGACCCCTTCTTCTGGCTTTTCTAGATAGCAGTCTCCTAGTCACCCAATCACAATCTCCCCCTTCCCCTACAGAGCTGTGACTAAACCTTAGGGCTCTTGATTTGCTTGACATGCCATGGTATAAAGAGCCATCATCCCACAGGACAGAAACATAGCATGTATAACTTTAAGGCAAAATAACAAGCCTGCCTGTTCTGCTTCTTAAAGCAGCTATACATGACAAACTCTACTGAACATACAAGCCCCACACTGCATGAATCAGCAGGGCCATCACCCTTTTAAGAAGTTTTGCAGCTTAACTGATGCAGAGTCTCTATAGGCCTGCATAATGGTGACCTAAATACATACATATTCATTACAGGTCCACCATGTCAGGATTTGGTTTTCAGTTTGATAGACAGCTCAGCAAATATCAGTTGCAATTCTGTCTCCATGTTTAGCACTAGGCCCTGGTTGTGAATCTTGTCCAGCCCAGAGTAATCACTCACCAGTAGGTTAGTTATAGCAGCTATGAAGCTGACTGCATCAGCCCAAAGATTTGGTCTGGTGGCAGGATCTTTGGATAGTGGGTTGGTGGTATAGTTCAGAGGGGGTGAAGTAGTAGAGGCTTCCAGCAATGGGGCATATCTATTGGATCCTGAGAGCAGAGACTGTGCCAAGGAAGGGGCCAGGGAGTCATCACTATGGCTTCTTCTTCTGCTCCGGTGCTTCAGGCCTGGTTCCTTTTTTCCTTTATACCTCTTGTTCCACCTTAAAGATTGGGCAGCTGGCAGCCATGATTCTTCCATTGTTTGGAGCCCTTGCAGTGGCAGTCCATAGGATTCTGTGCCCTGAGATGCACTCATGAGGGAAGGGGCAAAATCCATTATTTGAGAAGAGCTGCGGTTGCATCCTTGGCAGAACCTACATTTCATGATGCAGGATGTTTTGGTAGGTCCCTCTGAGGCCATGTTTTTTTAATAAAGGTCTCAGCAGCCTCAGGGGACTGAATCTGCTGGACCATTCCTTGTTTAATGATGCATTGTAAGGCTGTGTACCATAAAATGCATTGCACCCCCAAGTCCATGAGTGTTCATTGGGTTGGCATGCAGGCCTGTCAAGAGTCAGAGAATTCTGCTAAGAAATCTTGAAATATTTTGATGGGATGCCCTTTCAAATGAGTGTTCCTTTGGCTGTTGCCCAGCTGAGGATTTTCTCCCAATCTTGGACCTGGAGAAGCCTAGTCAGGATAGATCAGGGATGTTCACCAGGTTTGGGGGGGTGAAGGATTTTTGTGGTCAATCAATCTTGATGCCCGATGGACAGACAGGGAAGAACATGTCTGAGATAACTGTTTGCAAAAAGTGAATAGTGTCCTTACTCTCGCTCCCCTCCAGGAACCCTACAAATCTCACATTATTGCATCTGCTAGGGTTCTCCTGATCCTCTTCTCATTTCCACAGCAACTGGAGGACCCGGTCCTGATCCTGAAGATGCCATTCTACTTCATTTGAAATGTCTTCCATTCTCACAACCCTCTGTTCAGCGATGTTGAGCCAGTCCCCAATCTGTATAATATCAGCATTAGTCCTCTATGTAGCTATTTCTAGCTTAGATATTTAGTTAATTAATTGCTCAAACATAGACTTTATTTCCACAAGGCCATCCCAAACTCTGGTGCTGCCATTTCAATGACCAAGCAAGCTGACTGAGGAAAATTTTCAGAGGTGAATAATTCCATGATTGGAACACCGAATTTCAAGTACATTGGATCAGATTGTACCCTGAGATGAGTACACTCCACTAATATAAAAAAATTTCAGGTGGCTGCAGTCACTGACTGAGATTCCATCAGATTAATGATATGGGTTTAGAGAGTACAGGAATTAGGTGGTCATCTTGTGGGTGCCAAGCCACACCCCCAGGACAAATCATCTTTAATGGCTTTATGAGTGACATTGCAGAGGAGCTATAAGGGAAGGTATGCCTCTTTGCTGATAACACCAAAATCTGCAATAGGTTAGACACTCCAGAGGGGGAGGACAGAATGTGCATAGACCTGAAAAACTCAAGCAGTGGACAAGGGTAAAGCAACTGCGTTTCAAAGTGAAAAAGTGCAAAACCATGCATCTAGGGCACAGAAATTCAGGGGTAGAGTATAAAATGGGGGATGAGGTATTGACAATCACTAAACAAGAAAGGGCCCATAAGATAATCTTCTCAGATGAACTCAAGGTGGTGACACAATGTGACAAGGCAGTAGGCAGGGCCAGTGAGATGCTAAGGTTCATAGGGAAGGGTATCACCAGCAGAAATAGAGAGAGAGACCACACCTGGAGTACTGTGTCCAGTTCTGGAGATCACATTTCAGGAAGGACATAGACAGGGTACAGGCTGTCCAGTGGAGGGCAACTAAAATGCTACAGATATGGTATCTAAAGCCCTATGAGTACAGACTGAGAGAGCTTAATATGTACACCCTGGAAGAGAAGGGGGACATGATAGAGACCTGTAGATACCTAATAGGAGTGAATAAAGTACAGGAGAGGAGAGTATTTTTTCAGAGGAGATGGTGCATGAGAACAAGGGGGTATGTAATGAAGCTTGAAGGGATGGAATTTAAGAGGGATGTGAGGAAGTACTTATTCACTGAAAGAGTGGTGGATGCTTGGAGCAGTCTTCTGTCAGTGGTGGTTGGGGCAAAATAATGGTGGGCTTCAAGAATGCATGGGTATGCACAAAGGAATCTTGGTAGGAAACCGGGTTGGGGGTACCGGAGAGCAGGTAGAGTATAAGGTGATACCAGAGGAAGGGAAAATGGGCAGACTGGGTAGGTCAAGCACTCTATGTATGCCATGGAGATTTGTCTGTCACCCTGCAGAAATTTGGGTTCCTGTTCCCTTTTTTGAGTTACTATTTCAACTATACACCTCTCCTCAAGCTGAGTTTAGAAGAAATTGTCACATTCTTCTCCATTTACACTGCAATGTGGAACAAGACAAGGATGTTGCTTTCCCATTTTCTTTTCCTTCTATTAATAACCTTTGGCTCAGTATATTCATCAGGCAACTGATATAGAATGTCTGCATGTAGGGGTATAGAACATGGCTCTGCCTGTATACAGATGATGTTCATCTTTATTTAGCTAACCCATATGCTTCATTTGTTTTCAAATGAAAGTCAATTCAATTTAAAAGTAATCAGACAGTGATGTGTTCTGCTTCCAGCTACCAGCAGAAACTTGGTTATCTTATGATACAGAATTCTCTTTCTATCCAAATTAAATTTTGTGGCAGCATGAATTGTAAGTCATCTATAATCATAATCAGCAGTAAGTTATCAATTGCAAAACTTTTAAACATGATTCATAAGTCAAATACTTTCTGACATGATATAATTGGCTATGTGTGCACAAAGCTCAGCCTCGAGTCGAGATGAACACCGAGGTACTTAAACACATCAACAGATTCAACAAATTTCCATCAGTGGTATGTATTGAAAAGTGTTGTGGAACTTTTTTAAGTTTCAGATTTGTCAAAAATATAATTGATTGTATTTTTGATGTATTAAGTACTAGTTTGTTCATCCTAAACCAGTGGTGTAAACCATGAAATTCCTTTTGAAGAGTAGTATTAATGTTATCAATATTTTTTGATATAACATAAAGAATTTCATCAGCGGCATATAATACATTTGCCAAAGGGCAGGTCTTTGGAGCATCATTAATGAATAAAGAAAAAAGGCCCTAAAATGAATTCCTGAAGAATGCCACAGGGAATTTTTGTTTTTTATTTTAATGATATCTTGGAGAACACCTGTGAGCAGATGCTCATTTGTAGGTTCCACGTCAATTACAAGAAAAAAATTGAACAGGTACATAGCATTACTAACATATCTGAAAAAACAGAGCCCTGTTTAACAATTTGTATTCTGTTATGTAAATAATCAGAAATCCAATTTAAAGAAGACATAATGTACCAAATCCAAGTGGTTTCATTTTTTGCAACAAAATATCATGGTCAACCAGATCAAACAGAAACAATATAAATGTGTAAAGCCTTAATAACTTCTGTACTAGAGAAAACTTTATTAGCCCATGGAAATGGAGTCAGGAGCTTAATATTATTCCATTACCACAATGGCAAAAATATTGTATATATGCCCATAAGATGACCTCTTCTCTGGCGTGGAGGGAGTATGCCTGGAAGTAGAGATGCTGGAAAGTTTTAATTAGCTGTCAAAGTTCCGGCAAAGTTATTGATTCTGCCGCCACAGAGTAATCCACAAAGTTTTACCATTATCTTGTAAATTTGCCTATTAACTTACTGGTGACTTCCATTAAGACAATTAGGCAAAATCTGTTCAAAATGAGGCTATTGGTAAACAACTAGTGCTTCAGATCACATGGAAACAACTCCTGCAGGTCACATGCTACTATTCTATGTACTGACTCTTCCTTAGTTTCACTTTGCAGTCTGAGCTAGTGAGTGGAAGGGAGCAGATCTGCAGTCTTTAAATGCGAAAACCTAAGCAAAAAAAAATGCTTTCTTTTGTCTGTTCTTCTTTTCATTTTTACTGTGCAGTTTGTGAGTCTTTGTTGAGTTGTTCTTTAGCTGTTATTTTCTTATTATTGAACACTTTCATTTGTGCTATTTTTCATCTCTTTTAAGATTTTTTTTACTTTATTTGCTCTGTGTTTTTTGGGGGGATTAAAATGTCTTGAGCGGTCAAGAGGAGAGGGAGTGCAGACAGCAGATGGGAGATGCTGTGGTTTCCATATCAAGAGGGCCTGGCCCATGGCAGTAGGAGGAGACAGCAGCAGCACCCACCCCCTCAGCGCAGTACCCGCTGCAACAAGATGAGGCAAGGGCTGCACCACCAGGAACAGCAAAGGAAGCTCCAGCCCAACCAGCTGTTGTACCACCACCATCACCACCGCCACCACCACCTGTGCAGCACGAGTAGGAGGAAACACAACCAGGACCATCTTACTCCTCCCCCTCATTGGCAGCAGCCAAAGTCCCTTGTCTGAGACTTTTTTGATAGTGACCTCACCGACAACAGTGTGGTCATCTGCAAACTATGACACAATGTTGTTCAACATGGGAAATGGGGGGAGCCATTTTGGGACAGGTGGGCAGCACACACACCTTAGAGGGAGGCACCACAAGGAGTGGGAGGTGCATCTGAGAAAAAAGGAGGTGAGGGACTAGAGGTGGTGCCACCGCACCTGGTTCAATCAATTAATCAATTAAGCAATCAATCAATATATTTATTTAGCCACTTTATTTCTAATCACTTTTTTCTTACTGTATTTTTATTTTTATTTTCTGGTATTATCACTAGGGTGAGGAAATCATGTTGCTGCATAGGTCCAGCTTGTATCTTTTTTTGGAATTCAATCATTTTTCCAACCATGGAAGGTAAGTATTTTTTTTTGGGGGGGGGTTGTTTTTTTTTTTTAATTCTGAAAAGATTTGCAGACATTAGATTTAACTGTTTTCTTTTATTATTGCTCTAATTTCAGGTAATTTTCAGCAGGTGTCTTTTGCAGTGTTGTCCAGGCAGAGAAGATGGTAATGGCTTGCTTGGCTGGAGCAGGATACAGCAGCACAGGAGACCTGTGAAGACAAGAAAAGATTATTTAGATTCTACTCAAGTACCCATTGTTGTGGTGGCTGCAGAGTATAGCCCTTGTTGACTCCCATCTTGCTATACCTGTCACCTGTGAAGAAAAAAAGAGAAATTATTTTGCCTCAGTCAGACACTGTGGTGGTGGCACAGTATTGTGATTGTTGACTCCCTCACTATATCTGTCACCTGTGAAGAAAAAAGAGAAATTATTTTGCCTCACTCAGCTACTGTGGTGGACACACAGAATAGCAGTTGTTGACTTCCTGTCTTACTATACCTGTCACCTGTGAATAAAAATGAGAAATTATTTAGCCTCCCTTTGACCACCATGACACACTGTATACCTTTGAAAAAGGGAAACAAAAAATAAAAAGAAGAAAATCATAATGATACCATTACATTAGTGCTGCTGGCTCTGCTGTTTACTGGCTGGTGTGCACCACTGAGATGGTATAGGAAGACATCTTCTACCTTCTTACTGTTTCTTGACGGCTGTCTGGCTATGCAACTGCCTTTGGCAGTCACTGCTGTGAGTGGTGAAACCTGCAGGGAGACAAAAGGAAAGAAAGAAAAACATTTTGAAGTCTTTCTGAGTAAGGTATAAGGCCTTTCATTCTCTCCGAGGCTGAGGACTGGAGTCACCCATCACCAGTGTAGATAAGGACTGTGAACAACCATAAAAGTGACTTACCATCACAGCAGACAAAGACAGGCCTTGCTGGAGCTGAGGTCTTGCTGCCCTGATGAGCTGGCTGGCTGGCTGTAGGGTCGGCTGGAGTATCTGGTCATACATCCGGACTGGACTGCTGCAGCAGAGTTGTAATGGTACCATCCTCAGTATTGATTCTGGATTCTCTGCAAAGTGTTTTTAGCTGCTCCAATGATGTAGATTGGCAATTCCAAATCCAGTAGATAATATCTCAGCGTGAACATAGTATTCATTTATATGAGTTTGTAAGTCAGGAGTTTTGTAACTTCTGCCGTAGGATCAAGCCAAACAGTATTCCCTAGAGTCAGGACAATTTTGCATCCATGTGGAGGTGGAGGCCCATGCTGTTTGTGGCTGTGTAGGACCCAAGCAGGCCAGAGGAGGAGGAGGAAGAGGTGGTGCCATGTCTTGCTGGCTGGAGCAGGCATGTTTTTCCTAGCTGGTAATGGCATTTTATGCTGCATCAATGTGGAAGTGGTGGCCCATGCTGCTTGTGGCTGTGCAGGACCCAAGCAGGCCAGAGAAGGAGGAGGCAGTGTCGTGTCTTGCTGGCTGGAGCAGGCATTGTCTCTCAACATCACATTAAGGTGGTGGAGGCAGGTAACCAATTAGATGAAGGGAAAGAGCAGCACAACAGCTGGGGATGGAGAACAGTAAAATGACTGATAATAACAGAATTGTGCATCATAAAGTAAAGGATTATATTGATGAGTGGAAAGGAGGGGAATAACACATCTTTTTTATGCTTCAACCTCATCAAGGAAGCAGCACTCAGTCTTCCAGATTGAAATTGTCACCAGATGGGAATTCTCTCTCTCCATAACTGCTTCATCCATCTCAATGGTACAAGACTATCTGCTAATGCTGACAACACCTTGCTCTTCATCTTCACCACCACCATCTTCATGTGGTAGAAACATGGATATGATTGTCTTGTATGGAATGTGCCCCTCATTCATTTTAATAAATGTTAGCATGACAAACTTTTTTTGCGGACAGATTGGTGTGTTTGTCCCTCACAGTGGCCCCAGCCAAACTGATTACATGCTCCACACTGACACTTGAGGGTGAGCAGCTGAAGTATTTCATTGTAACCGAGGTCAGTGCTGGCCACTCAGTGATCTTGCTGTTCCAGTATAGCAAGGGCTTGTTGGCGATGGTACAGTGCCTTGTATCCATCAAATAGGCATGTATCATGGGTTGCACTGCCCACAGTCCTACTGCCTCATCAGCCTCATCTTCCTCCTTTTCCTATTTTTCTTCCATGTCTTCAACTCCCACCTGACATAAAACATCCCAATTGGATTTGGCATTTCTCTTTTAACTTGCATGTTTTCTCAGCCCATTTCCCATGTGAGGGGTGGTAGTAACACCTGATCTCTGTGGAGTTTCATGTCGTCTTAGATAAATGTGTATTTAGCATCTGTGCCCTGTGTACCCTGTTTATCAGAAGATTAGTCAACATTTGGACCTGCTGATACCGACCTATAATTATTGATGCCAGCCCATGTTTATAGCATGGGACCAGCATGGCAACAATCCCAAAATCTTCAAACTGCAAAATGTCAGAAATATGTGTATTGCAGTCTAAGATATGGAGCAAGTGTTCCATTAAGGCACAACTTCCACTATCACCACCACCTGCCTCCAGCACTTGCTGCACATTCACCAGTGTCTGCCTTAGCACATGTAGTAGTGGAATGGCTTGACTGATTCTGGCAGTGTCCCCACTCACTGCCTGTGTTGCAGCTTTGAATAGTATGCTCCCACCGTACAGCGACACTTCTACAGCGACATACGGCAATATCGACAACAGCGACATGTCACTGTAGAAGTCCTCCCGAGACCCAGCAACACTTTCCCCCATCCTGCACCCCCTCCCCGAATCAACTCCAACTTGGATTTGGAATCTAAACGTACAGGAGGTGTGGGGGGGGCAGAGCTCCCTGTGTGGGGGGTTCCCGGGGTGAAGCCTCCAAAAGTAAAAACACAGTCCAATGTGCTCGGCTCCCTGCAGACTGCAAATTGTGGTCGACATGGAGCGTGGTGCTGTGATGCCAGTCGATGAATTAGTTGTCGAACAGGCATCGTAGAGCCTATTTGAATGGCCTAAGAATCATGATCAGGCCATTCATTTGTGCCACTGCTGTGTTGTCAGAGACATAGATACTCCAGCACTGTCACAGCTTGTATGTAGCAGCAGATATTCAGATATGTCTTTATACTGCTTGTATAAATGCTCAATTATCTACAGTGTCAAGTTCCTTCTGGTGATAACATCCAGCTTCATATGTTGCTAAGCCAGTTTGTTTTGTATCTGCAGCTGATGGAGCTGGTCATGAGCCTTTCTGGAACAGGCAAATGGACACACATGTGACGGGCCACAGTCAAAGTGTCTTTGATAGCAGGATGGGTTAGAAACTGCCGACAATGAGATTAAGGCAGTGTGCCAGGCATGGCACCTGACAAACCCCAATCACTGTTGCATTTCACAATATTTGAGCCATTATTGCTTGCAATGAAACCTGCTTTCAGTGAATGGGGTGAAGCCATTCATCAATCTCGTAAGGAGCACTTACAACATTTTTCACCATGTGTGATCCAGGTGTACTCTTTATTGTCAGTGTGGCATGCTGGCAAATACCCAGAATGTTGCTACCACCACAGTTGGGCTTAGTGCAATGTTTCCCATGTCCAGAGTCAAATATTACTCCAGGTATCTGTGCCCAATGTGCTGTAATGCACAAGTAGGAGCTACCAGCTGTTTAGCATCTGGTCCTCATATCCCTGCTCAGATGCATGTATGCTGATGCTGAATGCTTCAGGGTATGGTTTATCATCTCTGACACTGTCCCATAGACTTCAGGAACAGCACATTTAGAAAAGTATGCTCTTGAGGGAATCTGCCATTTGGGACAGGCATGGACCATCAACCTCCAAAATCCAACATTCTCAACAAAAGAAATTTGCAATAGATCAATTGCCAGCATTTCAGCAGTTGCTGCATTAAGCTCACGTGAAGTAGAATGATTGGGAGTGAATTTGGAGTGATGCTCAAACATGCTATGCAGTGTACAGTAGGCTGGACCTTTCTTGGGATTGAGCTACCAAACAACTGGACTTGTGACAATATTGTTGAGGTGGTATTTGACTCCGGGGGATTCATATGTGCTGCTGCTCGAGTGACACCAGTGATGGGTGGGTGGTCTGCAGTGGCATTACTGTGCTTTTCTGATTCTGGGTGGTACTACTCAATCCACCACTACTGCTACTATGCCCACTAGGATGACCCACGGAATTCTCCTCCTCCTCTCTGTAGTCCTCCATACCCACCCCTCCATCCACCTGGTCTATTTCCCTGTCACTTCTATTTGCCTTGCCTAATGATGATGATGATGGGATAGGTACCCTTGCACTGACCTCTTCTGGTGTTGACACCAGTGTAACAGGTACCTGTTCTTCTGGTGTGTGTATTGCCCACTGGTGCCTAGGTGGCTGCCCTTTTTCCCCTACTAACACATGCTTGACATAGCTGACAGAAAATGACTGTCTCATCAGCTGAGTTAAGTATATAAAAATCCCAAACTAGTGATTTCCACCTTGATTTACCATGGCAGCGAGAGTGGGACAGCTATGGGGAAGGGGTGGAAATTTGTGTTTTAGGATGGTTTCATAACTTCAAGTATTGGGAGGGGGACTTTGGTAATTGGATAACTGCAAGAAACATCCCCTGTACCATCTGCATCACCACTCTTACACTTTGTCTCTTCAGGCTCCCTTGGGGGTCCAACAAATCATCATCAGCACAGCCGCTCCTCCTCCTCCTTCTCCACAGATTCTCCTCATTACCATCTCCAGGCTCTCTGACTCTCTCATTATCTGGAGTCTGAGTGTGATGCACATTTTCCAACTCTCCTGCCTCAACCACAGACTCCAGCTCCACACTGTAAGGCTCAGCACCACCATCACCAGTAGCAACATGGACACCAACAACCTCATCCTTGTCCACTGTTACTTGTTTACTGTTACTTCCCTTGTCACCTCCCATATCCCCCACCAGCATGGCTGCCACAAATGTGGTAGAGAAAAATGTGATTACACTAATGCCACCACTGCCAACTACTCCTTCACTACTACCAGCCCCGGAGCCCATAGAATACACTGCCATACCAGCAGACATAGTTTTTAACTGCAACATTACTTTGCCCACAGATTTTGAAGACTTCTTTGTTGTCTCCTGGCACCTCTCCCTTAGTAGAGTGTCTCTTCCTGATCATTCTTATATGCCAATTGTAACTTGATTTGGGATGAAAATTACAAAATGTAAATAAAGCCTGCAGTACAAACATGTACCAGGAGCAAACAACACCTCCCTAGGGAATCAGTGATCAGCAGTGTGATCTGACAAAATAAAACACTAGAGGGATTAACATGACACACAAAAGGTTAAGGGATAAAAGGGTTAAACAAGTTATTAACTACCAGCAGCAGACAACACCTCCCCCTAGGGAATCAGGGATCAGCAGAGTGATCTGAAAAAATACTATGCTAATACAATAATATGTAGTGAAACCCCCCCAAAAGGATTTTTGTTAACATGACACAAGGATTAATTAACATCACAGTACAATAAGTACCAGGAGCAGACAACACCTCCCCCCTAGGGAATCAGGGATGAGCAGTGTGATCTGAAAAACTACTACCAATAACAACCAGAAAAAAGTTATTTTTTTATTTTCTTTTTAAACAGAACAGGGATTAAAATGACAGCAGTAACAGGGCTAATGTAATCTTAAGTATCACAATAAGTGACAGAAAAATATAACTAAAAGTCACTAAAACTGCTACAGAAACACACTGAACAAATACTTGACAGACCAAACTGAACCATAGAAATAAAAGTTAGAAATTACTCATTTCAGATCAAAAATTATGAAAAAAAAAAAAGAATCAGAAACCCAAAATATAACACATATAGCCTGCTTAGACAAAAGCGCTCTGGATCTTTCTGAGCTACCTTGTTAACTTGCAGTACACCTACCCACCCCCACAGCACTACTTCATAGACTGACAAAACAGAAACCAATACTTTAAAGTACATAATCACCGAAAGAAAAAAAAAACACCACAAATCTAGTAGTATAAGGCCCTATAGAAGAATTTGTGAGCAATTTGGATTCAAAAAGCTTGGTTTTGAAATGTAGTTTAGATGTTTTTTCTCAGACAAGCAAACAGAAGACTTCTCACCAACTCTCTCTTCACAACACTGCACTGAAGAGAGCTTCTGCGTAGCGTACAGGCTGTTTCAGCAACTTTCAGAAACATGTGACCTCCAATCCCATAGTTCGCAAATGGTGAAATGCCATTGTATGTGGGTGAACTTCTGCTCTTCACAGATACATAGTGAAATTCTGCTCTTTGTGGATACCCAGATACTTAAAGGAAGATTACATCCAAAACTTGAAAAATATATGCTGTGCAGAGTGTTTTAATTTGTATGTGAAGTTCTAGTGTTTCCTTCCCTCTGACTTGTATTAGGAGTTTTCCTAAATTAGCCTGCTAGCTTTAGAGTAGTTTTACGACCCCTGGAGATTTCCATATCAAATAGCTTTATTGTATTTCTTTGTCCTACAATGCACCTTGTTTCATGTGATGGTGATGTAGCAGAGCCCATAAATCCAGCAGAAAGCATTGCATTACAATCAGTTCACAACAATAGAGATGGCTATATTTTAAAATCTGTAGAATTCAGCTTGGTGACCACACTCATCCTAAAGGTTTTACTGTCCTGAAAAACTTTGCTGCTGGTAATTTTTATGCAGCTTGTAAAGCTTCCAAGATATTTCGTTTGTCTGTCATGTGTGTGCTGAATGTTGGGTCTCTCTTACATCACAGTCACATGAGACGAGATGCACTGTGGGAACAAGAAATACAATTACGCTATCAGGTATGAAGATCCCACAGGTCGTAAACTAGTATAAAGCTAGCAGGCTAATTTGGGAAAACTCCTAATATCAGTCAGAGGGAAGGAAACACTAGAACTTCACATACAAATTAATACACCCTGCACAACATATATTTTTTCAAGTTTTGGGTGTAGTTTTTAAATTAAAGGACCTTTTCCAGTGTAGTATTATTAATAGTACACAAGACAGGAAGGACGTGGAGTTGGACAAGATTTGGTCTGGACCCAGGTTAAAGAGATCATTTTCTTAGAGATAGAGGAGAAATGGTTATTTAAGAACCACTGTTAGATGTTGTTTAAATCCAATTGGACCAAGGTTCCGCTCTGGGACAGGGTGGCAACAGGCATGCAGCACAGTGTCAACTGTGTACATGTGGATGTGTGGGTTACACATTTCAGATCCTTTTTTCTCAAGGGACAGGAGACCTAGGCTGTTGTACATAAAGCATTGATGAGTTTTCTGTTGGCATACTAGTATAAATCTGCACGTTAATGAAAATAATTAAAGGTGCGGCATTACTAAATCTGTAGATTTCACTCCCATATTCTACAGTTTGTAAAGGGACTTATTTAGGAGTCATTTTCTGATGCTGAGCTTAATACATCTTTTGTTGTGGTGTAGAAGCCCAAACGTAACCCTTAGGCTTCTGACAGAATTAGAACGTATATGAATTTTGGACTGATATATCAGTCCACTGCCATGCAAGGGCTAAGGTTTGCCCCTTTGACAGATCTTTTTCTTTCTTTCTTTCTTTCTTTCTTTCTTTCTTTCTTTCTTTCTTTCTTTCTTTCTTTCTTTCCTTCCTTCCTTCCTTCCAAGTAAAATTCAACTGGGGTAAACATTCTCTTTACAGGGACACAAAGAGCACAAACATAGTCAGTACTGTACATGAAGCAGAATAACTTCACAGATGCTACAAAGGATGTATCTACTATCAAATTTACAAAGTAAAGCAGGTACATGGAACCTTTGTTTACAAATATATAAAGTACCCTTCTTAAAAGCCAACAAATCCTCAGCACTGTTTAAGTCCAAAGGAAGGTAATTTCCATCTTCGGTCCCCCAAAAGAAAAATCTATGGCCTTTTCACACATCACTGTTTTAAACCTTAGTACAGTTAGTAAAAACGTATATCTTGATATCAGTGAATAAACTCTTTTTATAAGAGAAATCAAGTTTGTCAGTGGATTGGAATATTACTGTTCAATAACTTATGTATCAAAATACAAATACTGATATGCTCTGTATAGGAATGTTTAGCATTGAGTCAAAAACGAAGGTATTTAACATAGCGATCATTTATCCAGCTTTGATCCTCTTGAGCGTAGGACTTTAAATGAGTCGAGAGAATGGCATCCCCATAAACTGAATGGGTTTAGATTCAGAGTTATTCAGCAGTAGGCAAAGTATGGTAATTCAAGTCTCAGTTTCCATGAATAAAGCCTGTAGAGTGTTATTTAGCAGTGTAGGAGACAGTATAGCATAGTGTTTAAGGACACTGAGATGCTAACCAGGACACCTGGTTTTGAATCCCATTAGCCCCCAAGTAATAATGTGTGACCCTGAGCAGTCACTTAACTTCCTTGTGCTCCCAGGTCACACCTGGAAACAAGCTCCAGCTTAGTGTGCTTTTCCTGGTTAAACAATTTCCCCCTTCCTGGTTAAACAATTTTCCCTAGCTCAGCAACTAACCTGACTTTGGTATGTATAACTATAACATCCCCACAAAGATGGATACAGGTGTTTAGATTTGCACAGATGGATGATCATTCATTTATGAAATGACTGAAGAGAAGTGGGTCCAGTGTGGACCTTTGTGGGACACCAAGATTGAGTGCCTTTAGGGGAGGCTTTGCGCTGTTGACTTTAAAAACCTGAAACCAGTTTGTGACACAAATTCTTCAGCCTGGACAGGAGCAGCTGTGATAGCCACAGGTTGTAAAGTTTTGTAAGAAGAATGTCATGATTCATGGTGTCAAAGGTCTTGGTAACATCAGTGAAAATGGTCCCAATGATAATACAATTATTAGACTGAATGATGATAAGGTTTTTTTCCTTTATACATATGCTGCTTTTTACTCAGCTGCTGATATTGAGTATATCGGTAGGGTTTGTGGTAACAGTGCTACTGCTGGGACATTGAATACATCTGCGGAATATATCCCCTCTCTTGATGAGGATTCTAGAGGATATGGGCAGCCTCCCAAGATGGCACTGACCATGAAATAGCACATTACTGACCCCACATCCATGATTTCTCATAAAATCCAGGTTGAACATTGTTATATTGTCCTAGCTGAGTTCTTCCAATTTAAATTATTCTTTCTCACTATTTGGTTAAGGGGGAGATTGTTATGGTTAAGGTGGGAAGGCTGGAGTGTGGCCTAGAGTGGCAACATCAATAGATAGAGAGGGGTACATACCCCTCAGGGTACATCCTGCACCTTCCTATCTGGAAGGCATAACAAATAGTGTGATGTCCTCGGTGAGTGCTATATAAGGGGCATTAATGTAAGTACCTCCACAGCGACACGATCAGCCCTGTAACATTTATACATTTTATGCAGTTCATATATTTTATGTTTTAATTCAATGTTTAAGCATACTAGTTTTGTGATTGCACATGATCAGCAATAGATCTGTTTTTAAAAAGCCCTTATATAATATGTTAATTAACCAGCTATGTGTAGTCATTTGCTAGTAAATGCCTCATAAGTTAATTCCTACAGACACATGATTATGGACTACATATAGATAATTTGATCTTTATTGTATTAGCCAGTCATAGCTGCTTTAAATTATTATTCAATTTTCAAAAGAGTTTTGCAGTGGGGTTGTTCAGGAACATAATGAAAAAAGTTGTTTAAGTGGTACCTAAAAAAAGAGAGACCAAATCAAGCCAGAGAGATGAGTTGATTATTATCCGCATTTCACAATTATGTTTGGTCTAAGTCCACTCATGTTATGTCAGAAAGGCATATTTATTTTTCAGATATCATTGGTAATATGTTCTATAATGTTATTTCCCACCCTCTGTGATTTAAAACCTGAAAGAGCTATGCAGTATCATAGTGTAAGCATCTGACTATGATTATCCTGTCTGTATTGTGGACATTTTTTTTTTTCAGTTGATTATTTTTAAAACTAATAAAAAGAATTTACAAAAAAAGAAAGAAAATAGCTCAGACAAGATGTCCTTCATGCAGAGCAGTCACAAGATTATTTTTGTGTTTGACAGGGTTGTTTGGATTGAAATCCAGATGATGCTTCAGTAAGGATACAATGATCAAGTTAAAATCCCATCCATTGAACGTGAACCAGTTTCTCGAGTACCTTGATGAGTGTAGATATCACCAAGATTGGGCAGTGATTGTTTGAGTCTGGGCTTATGGCTGATTTAGGTACCAGAGTGAAGCTGGCTTTTTTCCCAGATGTCTGGTAACATCCCAATACAAATGGAGAGATTGAGGATGATGGCCATTGTTGCACAGTTAGTCAGCAGAAATGTTTATCCATCCCTTGAGACTCTATTCCATCAGAGCCTGCACTTTTAGAGGTGTCAAGCCCTTTGAGAAGTTGCAAAATGCTCATCTGGCTACCTTCCTTAAAGAGTGAGATGGGGCTTGTTCATTGAGTGGGGGTCACTTAACCAGTGTCTTTCTGCCTGGACATTCAATTTCAAAACCCACAGTGGACTCTGTTTTATGTCCCTACCAGTGGGATAATTTTGTATGCCTGCTCCTCCATTTATGCAAGGCTCCATTTTACATTCCCCCATATATGCCACAGGGACACTGGGGTACAGTAGGAGAGGTGTTAAGAGATCTATAGGGAGCTAGGATGAAGGACCTTGGTACAGTAATCGGAGGTACCCAATCTGGGGGGGGCGGGCTGTATGGAATTGAGTCCCTCTCTCAAATGGGAAACAATGCACGTTGAGTTGGAAAAAACCTGATACCCCACCTCCACCACTGAAGGCAAAAAAAAACCCCTAACTTTCAAGTGAATATTAATTGTCCTCTTTTCATTGTCTAGCTATTAGGAATAGTAAAGGGTTAAAACAATATGCTGATTGTTAAAATTTCCATCGCTGCTGAAAATTCAAGTTGGTTGTATCTGACTGCATTGCATATGTGAACTTGGCTGCACTTTGGCAGTCTTTGATAAATCTCAGGTGTTCACTGAAAAGAACACACTTACAGCCCTCCAGCCCCTACCCCCACCATATGTCGTCTTTTTGAAGTTCATTGTGCAAGCAGATGAACTTGTTGATATGAGAGTTGCTATAGAGTGATATGGGGGGATGCATCTACTGGAGAGCTCTGTTCAAGGGGCAGGTCTGTGGCAGGAGAATCAGTAGGCAGGCTTCCGATGACTCACTTTCTGTTTTTAGGGTGGAGTTAACAATGTTTTCAAAGGACAGAGCTGAGCCAATAGTGATGCGGCTTAGTCCTTTGATGTGTAAACAGCCATGCATTACATTTACTTCTTGGTTGTGCATTCACAGTGCCGTAGCACTTACAGTGATGACAGCTGACATGTGAACGTGCTGAGCCTGTCTTCAAAAGCAAATCTATCCCTCCTGCTGCCCTCCCACTGTTCCTGTTCTCCTCCATTCCTGTTTGAGCTCCCCTACCAGCAAATCATTCCCTCCCACTCCCTCCCACTGCTGCTGTCCTCCTGCACCATCTGTTCTCCATCCTCCTGGACACTGGGGGCCCACTCCCAGTGTCCAGAAATGTACAACATTGTTTCCTTTAAAAAAAAAAGAAAATCATCCCCAATGTCTTTCTTTGTTTAAACCTGCGAAAAGAAAATGGTCCATCATTGATCCCCATCCCCCTCCCTATCCCGACCTTCCCACTGTGGACCCACTCTCCCCGCACTCCTTACTCATACTTACCTCCGTAGGTCAGGAGCAGTGATCTTCTGTGGACCAGGACACGTCTGCACTCCTCAAAGCCAACCAGCAAAGTGAAGATTTCAAGGTAAGCCAAATAATAGGAATCAGTGGGGGTGGGGTTCAACTTAGGTTGATATCTCAGCCATTTTTTGGAATTTTGGCCCCATATTTTTTAACATGGGGTTCTTGGGACTCCACACTCCTGAACATTGTCACTGTCATTTCATTACCCAATCCCAAAAGGTGATTTCATGGTCAATGCATGCAATCACCTTTTGGGACTGATTAATGAAATGACGGTGCCACCGTTCATGAGGTGGCATCCCAAAAATCCCATGTTGCAAATTTCGTGAAAAAATTCCAAAAAATGACTGTGATAAGAGTGTGCATTGTGCAGTTTCTATGCATGCTGCTAACTTCACCAGTTTTTAATATTTTCACTCCAGATTTTCAGCATTATCATTATTTCAAACCTCCTTATGAACAGTATAGCTGTCATTTCTCACATCCTGTGGTGCAGAATGGCATGGTGGCTCTGTGAAATCACCTTTTGGGATGAGTGAATGAAATTACAGTGATACTTTTCATTAGGTGGGATCATAAGAATGCTACATTGAAAATATGGTGTGAAAATATTAACAAACAACAAAGTTACGAGCATGCATTGAAATTAGCAAATGCAGGCTTGTATCTTTGGTAGTTTTGAATATTTTGACCCAAATTTTCATCATAACCTTTTCTTCACTGCACCTCATGAATGTGATAGCTGCCATTTTCTAGATCCTGGGCAAACATTTTTTGCATTCCGAAAGGTGATTTTGCAGCCACTACATGAAATTACCTTTTGGACAAGAGTTCAAATTGTACTCTTTGGGTGGGATATTAAGAACTGCGCCAGGCAGGGGCGCAAGCCGGGTGCAGTGCAACTGGGATGTGCCAGGGCATGGTCTGGGTGATATTCAACTGTGCTGCACCATGGCTCCGCATCATTGAATATGGTACATGGCCAACCGCAGTGCACATGGTGCAGTGGCACTGTGCCAGTGCAAGTGGCCAGAGAGGAGCAGGGGGATGCGCTAGCGCAAGTGCCATTGCACTAGGTGCAGCAACCATGATATTCAGCTTGTGGACATGCAAATGGGGCCATAATGTATGCAAAGGTGCAAATGTGGCCATTGCATGTCATTATGGCCCCATTTGCATGCAGGTGTGCCGATCCCCTGCGACTTGCACCTGGTGCCCTGCCAGGCTGCAGCCTTTGGGGACCGATGCCCCCTGCCCCCATCGGCACTGCGCCCCATTGCCTGATCGTGGGCTGTAATATTCGGTGTCCTTTGCATCAGTGACGGTCTCCATGCTCGATCGGGTTGTATACTTACTTCATTTCGATGGTCCAGTGGTATTGTGTTTCCTCCCAACCTGCCCATTTCATCACCTTTACCCCCAGTCGCGGTAGCACTACCTGCAAGCTACTTGGCCGCCCGTCACCGACAACGCACAGTATGGCTGTACACTATTGGTCCGACAGTATCGTTAATGGCATGTAGATTGTCAGTATTGAAGTTCTCGAAATGTGAATGGATCCATTCACATTTCGGAACTGTGTAGTACAGTATGGTCTGCATGCCCATTGGCCCATGCTGTACTGTACGCTGTTAGTTGGCGGCGGCAAGGCGGCTTGCAGGGTGTGCACCCCCGCTGACTGGGGGAGCGGGTGGCAGGTGGAGTGGGTGGGTTGGAGGGAGTATGAGTACCACTGGACCACCAGGCAGTAAATTAATTTTACAGCCCGTGATCGGGCACAGAGTTCAGTCCACTGGACCACCAGGGAGTAAATATATATTACAGCCCGTGATCGGGCATGGAGTTTGGTCCACTGGACCACCAGGGAGTTCGATTTATGTTACAGCCCGTGATTGGGTATGGAGGTAGGTCCACTGGACCACCAGGGAGTTTGATTTATGTTACAGCCCACAATCAGGCATGGAGGTAGGTCCACTGGACCACCAGGGAGTTTGATTTATGTTACAGCCTGTGATCGAGCATGGAGGTAGGTCCACTGGACCACCAGGGAGTTAAATACATATTACAGCCCACGATCAGGCAATGGGGGAGCGCTACGCCACCGGACGGTGCCGCCAGGGAGGTGGCCACCCACAGCTGGAAGCTGTCATGTTACGCCAGCAACATGGCAGCCAGCCTGTCAGGTGGCCAGTCCTGCTCCCTGTATTTTTCGGGAACATCTTTGTGCCCTGTGGCGCAAAGGCTAGTGTGTGCCTGCATATGCACTGCACATCCTGGGCTGAATATCGGATGTGCCGCGATATGCATGGGCACGCCTCATACTTCGCGCCGCGATTACATTGGAGCGCTCCGGCGATCGGGATTTGCACAGAGCAAATTCCCCTTTTGAATATCGCGCCGGGGCGCATCAGTGGGTTGTGCATGGCACAACACTGTTGCACCATGTGCAACATCTTTGAATATCCCACCCTTCCTTTCTTCATGAGGTGGTATACTAAGATGCCTATGTTGAAAATGCGGTGTAAAAATATTAAAAATCAATGAAGTTATGAACCTGTGTTGAAATTTGACAACACCGGCTCGTACCCCCCCCCCCAAATGGCACCAGTGCACACGGTGAACTTTCAGCATTGACAAATGCTTGTTTTCTTACTTTTGTAATAATGCTGTCATCCCAAATTTCAAGGCAAAGGTTGGTTGCTCCTCCTTTATCTTCTTAAGCCTTCAAAAGCAAGTTTACACTGCCACATTTGCACCACAGTGACCTGATCAGAGTTGTTGCTGTGGTGCAAATGCTGACATGTTGATACTTACAAAGGTTCATACAAAGGTCTATGGGAACTAAGGGGGCCAGACAGTAAAGAATAGCCCATAGCTGTTCCCTTCCAACATCCCCTATTAGATCATATTACCCTCCTTCATAATATATTTATCCAGCTGAGGTTTAAAATGTTTCTTAGATTTAGAATAAATAACCGACAAGGGGAGCTCATTCCAAGGAGCCACCACCCTCTGTGTAAAGAAAGCCCTTCTTCTATTGGTATTATATTTAATGTGCCTAAGCTGAAGAGGGTGACCTCTTGTACCGTTAGTATCATCCTTGAATTGAAGGTTTATTTCATTTAATAAATACTCATCCTGCATTATATCATAACAAAGTAGTAGATCTCCTCTAACTCTTCTTGCCTGTAAGGGCATAAGCTTCAGATACTCCAAACGCCCTTCATAGGGCATATCTTTTATATTAAATATTAATTTAGTGGCTTACCTGAGCCCTTTTGATATCATTCACCACTCCTTTGGTTATAGGTCCCAACACTGGGGCCCCATAGTTCAAGACTGGTCTAACATATGCTCTATATAAGGGCATAATCACTTCCTTATTTCGACTCCTAAAGTTCCTCTTAATGTTATGTAACACCTGTTTAGCTTTTACAGTCTGTTTATTTACATGTGAGCGGAAAGTCAGTTTATGGTCTACAAGAATTCCCAGGTCTTTCTCTTCTGTGGAGCTTTGTAGCACCTTACCATTTCATATAATAATTTTGCATACCATTTTGATTCCCCAAATGTATTACACAACACTTATCCACATTAAATGTCATGCCCCTAGATGTTACCCAGTTATGAATACTATCCAGATCAGCCTGTAGGTCTCTAGTTCCTTCAGGGTCTGTAAGTATTGTAGCAATTTTAGTGTCATCAGCATACTTACTAATCCATCCAAAGCTATCCCTACCCATAGAGGCCATAAAAATTTTAAACAGCACAGGGCCCAAAACTGACCCCTGTAGGACCCCACTGGTGACCCTCACCTTATCTGAATAAAAGCCATGTAGCACACCTTGTGTCCTCCTCTCCAGCCAGGCCATGACCCATCGCACAACTCTGTGGTCTGCATCTGTATCAGTGAGACAGTGAAGGACCTGGTGGTGAGGAACCCTATCAAAAGCCTTTGCCAGATCCAAATAAACACAATCCACATCCTTTCCCCTGTCCAGTGCCTGTAAAATCTTCTCATAAAAACAACAGATTCATTACACATGACCTCCCCCCAACAAAACCGTGCTGTTCTCTGTCTTCCTGACCAGTTTTCCTTAAATGAACATCTATGACATGCTTTAATATGGATTCCATATGCTTTCCAGGGACTGAGGCAAGACTAATGGGTCTATAATTCACACAGTCTGCCCTGTTTCCCTTTTTTGCCGGTGACCACACTTGCCTCCAACCAATCCCCAGCACAGTCCCACTTACAAGGGCTCATTAAACAGTATAGCCAGGGTTATTGTGACACTATGAGACAATAGCTTATGCATTTTATTTGAGATATTATCAGGACCTGCAGAGTAAGTATTTTTAAGGGTTTATATATTTTCCAAAATTTTGTTGGCAGCAATACTTTTGGGTGTCTCATCATTAGTTTTGATATCAAGTTTACTTTGCTGTGAATCAGAAAACACTGTACTGAAGTAATCATTAAATATATTTGCTACTATAAGTGGATCTGAGATTATTTCATTTCCCTTTTATAGAGCACACATTTTGATTAGATTTTCTCAGAGATTTACATAACTATAGAATTGTTGTATGTTATCCTTATTGGCCAAGGATACTATATTCATCTCTATCCTTTTTCCTTACCCTTATGAGCTTTTTACATTTAGCCTGCACTACTTTATATTTATTCCTATTAACGGGTCCTGTCCATTATTTTTATATAAATTAAACACATTTTGATTTTGTTTCAAGAGTTTTTGAATATCCCACGTAACCATTTAGGTTTTTCCCCATTGAATTATATAATTTATTTTTTCAGATATTTATCACATGCTACGATTAATTTATGCTTAAAAACATTCCACATATCTTCTAAGGATTTATCTTTTAATATGGTAGTCCAGTTTATAGCATCTAGTTCAACATTAATTTTATTGATTCTGAATTGATGAAATTGATATACCTCCCTACAACCCGTAGTAACAGGAATATAGTGTGCAACAGTAAAGGGTATCCCACAGTGGTCACTATTCCCTAAGGGGGGGGTGATTACACAAGATGTAATGTTAATTTCCCTGGTGGACAGTACTAAATCTAATATAGTATTTCCCCTTGTACTTACCCAATCATGTTACAGGGCAATGCTTTGGAATCCACTCCTCAAGCTACAGTAAAGTTGTGAATGCATAGTGGAACAAGAGTTGTAAGCTGCCATGTAGACTGGCAGCACTACAGCACATTCACATCCCATGATTCTCCAGCACATTCCCATTATTTCTGCACTGTAAACAGGAAGTGCCTTCTCACATGGAGTACCAGTACCATTTAGAAAGCAAAATACAAAAAGTTAAAGAAAAAAATAAGTAGTGGTCAGTTGTGTTTATTTTAGGACATGGACCTTTGGCACTAGATGTTGTAGGTGTTGGGGGGCTGCCACAAATGTTGTGGTGTATGGGGATCATCCCATGTCATTGCAAACTTTAACCTCAACACGCTCCCAGCCCCAATTCGTGGCCGCTTTCAAGCACAGCTTGAATTGGTGCCTGAAGGGTCCATGTGAATGCTCCTCTGCACAGAAGAACAGAAGGAATGCGAGATGTGGTTAGCTGCAGCAGAGGTAGGCAGTGTAAACATGCTTCTAATACGGAACAGACTCCTAGATAACAGAAAAATATCCTGGAATCTGCCTGTTTTTTTGTTAATTATTTAATTGCCCAACTAGGAAATGCATTTTGATGTTTTTGAGTGCTTTGATATGCGTTTATTTGATTCATAAGCTGCTTCTTCTAAAGCTGTAACTGTTGTTCTCAATCTACTTGAAGACTGTTTCCTTATGTAACCAGGTCACCATGGATGCTACGGTTACTACTCCTGCCTTGTGGGCTCAGATAAGGTAGGGCCTGGGTTCTGATTTTCATGATTGGGAGGCTTTGTATCCAGATATTTTAAGTTCACGCAGTGCCTTCACCAAGAGATTTAGTGGGCCTGGTGTCAGAGTGATACTACCCTCTGGGAGGCAGTACCTAATCAGCTCCCCGCAGTGTCCCCTTACACATGGCTCCACACCTTGAGGCTTCACACCTTGATGACCTGGCCAGGAGGTTAAAAGCCAGGTAAGGTTTCCTCTTCAGAAATAGGTCTCTCTTTCCTCTTGAGACTAGAACCTGGCTTGTCCAGGCCACATTTGTCCTATTACTCGATTATGGGGATATAATCTATACTTCTTCTGCAATCACTAACCTTAATAAATTGGATGTCCTCTATCATCATGCCCTGTGGTTCATTACAAACTCCCCATACCGAACCCACCACTGTGATCTGTATGCAGCTGTTGGTTGGACATCACTTACCATTAGACGTACACTCCATGCTGGTGTCTGCACTCTAAAGTTTCTCCTGAACAAGCTCCTGAACTACTTAACATCCCTCATCCTCATCTCACGCAGTGCATACTCAATTAGGAAGTTGGACTTTCTCTTCCTCGATGTGTCTAGGACTTGCACCTCCTTTGGCAAACGCTCTATATCAAGTACTCTTCCAGCCACCTGGAATAAGCTTCAATCCTCTCTGAAGCTATCCAGCAATGCCTTTATCAACTTCTATAAAAGGTTAGCTTCATTCAAAATAAAAGATATTTGTAGCTGTTTCTAATGACCCTTCTCAACCCATCCTCCCAATTAACAAAATCTGCTCCAGTCCTGGACAGATCCATATAGCTTCTGCACCTGGACTCCATCATGGCCTAACATGGCCAACTTGTCCACCATGGCTCAACATTATGTCTCCCGGATCTGCTCCCACAACTCTTTTTTGCTCATAATATTGTTTCCTATATATTCTACTCCCCCACTCTCCCTCCAGCCCTCCTTACTCCTATCTTCTGTTATCTTTCCCCTCCATCTTCTGCTATCTTTCCCGTCCCCTCCCCTCTTACTCTTTACCTATTCCTTTTCTCTACTACATCCCCTTTAGCCCTCTTGCCCACTTCTTGTTCCCCTTTCTCCCATGCTTCAACTCTTCCTCCTCATTTAACTACTCTTTCTTGTTGACTTTACACCCTCCTCTTTCAATGCCTCCCACCAGGTTATGCACCTTATACCTACCCTGTTGTCTTAATCGAGCACTATGTATCATATGTACTTAAACGGTACCTTCTTGCTGTTCTGTCTATTCCTTATACGTAATGTGTACTTGACTGCATATTTGCTTCAGGACCTCCTTGGGAATGAGCCTTATTTACTGTTATGTTTACTCTTTATATGTAATGTTTACTTGACTGCATACATGCTTCAGGACCTCCTTGTGAATGAGCTTGCTCAACTGAGTTTTTTTCCTGCAATCAACTTGAACTTGAACATGAAAAATCACAGTGCAATCTTAAAATTAACAAATGTTCAATTAATTACTTACTACTAATTATGGGCCCTATTCACAAAAGTGCGGAGTAGGTACAGGCCACGTAACCACGATGCATAGTCCACGCACACCTGCCAGGACCCACTGTGACCCCTGCTTGGCATTCATGATTGATGGCCACCCCTCAGTGCAGAAGCCCCACTGGCATGTGGTCCTATGCATGGGGGGTGAACTGGAGGAGGCGCAGGGGGTGGTCCAGCACTCCGCGAGATGCACGAACATGCAAAGTGCCAGGTGCAGGTATTGGCACCTCTGCCAGGCTGGGGCAGCCACAAAGGCAGGATGCCTGTTATCTGGCCCCCAGGAGTGACAGCCACAGGCTGCAGCTGTGAGTTGGGGTCCATTGCGCCCCCACCAAGGGAACACTAGCTTGAGGGGCACACTGGGGGGCCTGCTGGTGGCATCTGGGCACCCAACCCCCACAGCAACTGTGGCACTAAGTGCAACAGCTCATTGCCCTGTTCACACAAGCACAGGAGATTCACTAAGGGGACTGGGTCAGACGACTGATTGGCCTCACACCCAGTTCCGCAGCGCCACCCTCAACTGCCCCCACTGGCCTGTGTGCCAGGGGTGAGGGCCACATATGGGAGTTGCATGGTGGCCACTCTTTGTGAATGTGGCCACCTGCAGATCACCACCAGGTGTGGAGCTGCACAGGAGACGTACGCACCATACGCACGAATTACCCACCCATTAATGCATAGGGGCCCATATGCTTATGAGACAAACTTTAAAACAACAATAAAAAAATATTCAAAAAGGATAGGGGAATACAATCCAAAACACATTTTTCAACTCTTATTGACTTTTATGAAGCAGGGCCAAACTTAGTTGACTGACTAGGCTTGGCCTGTTAAACACACTTTAAAACAGCAGTGGTGCCCACCCCCACCAGGCAAAGCAATACAGTGGAAATGTAAATACTAAAAGCTTTTGGTATTATCAGGCTGGTTGTGCTGGAGGCACTACCTACTTCCCACTCCTAGCAGGTTTAAAACCCATAAAAGCTTATGGAGCCCCTGTGCTGCAGTGTTGCCCAGCTGGAGAAACAGTGTAGGCCCATAGGAGTTAAAGCTGGTTGGCAGTGGTGGTGCACTTTAAAACAGAATAAAACACTTTCGCTAAACAAAAATCCTACAGGTTACGCCATTGCTTAAATGGCAACCTCAAAATGAGGTATTGTAAATCCTGGCCCTAAGGCCACAGCTATAGCTTTGGTGGCAAACTGTATACAATCCTAGTTGCAGTGCAAGCTCTGAGAGTACTCAGTTATGAAGTTAAAAGATTCCCTTACAGCTTGGGCTCCTCTTTCTCCTCTCTGCAGGTGAAGGTTCTCTCAAGCAGATGAACAGTTGGTCAGTCACTGTGGATGATTTGAACAAAGATGTAGGCCACAGATGCCTCTCAGTTGGTTTCAGGCTTCTTCTACTTCAGCAGTTGTCTGACCCCTCAGTGTTCTCTTGGTCTCTTCAGGGTGTAGAGACCAAGGGCTACATGTCAAACACACTTCCAGACCACATTGTGAGATGCTAGCCAGTGCCAAGCAGTAGCAAAGGCCAATTGTGTCCCTAGACTGCCTGCGGTGTCGATGCAACTTCTGATGATTAAGAGTGTGCACACAGTCTCTTGTCACACTGCAGCTGGCAGTTGTGGTGCAATTACTTGATCAACATGATTTTACCTCCTTTTACACTGAAGGCAGGAACAGTCTTTCAGGTGTTATTCTGACTAAAACAGCAATCACACAGATAGGTGCCATACTTTAGGTTGGCAGGTGAAGCAATAGTGCTGAATAAGCACACTTACAGTACTCCTTCATTTCTCTGAAAGCAGGACACAGTTTCACCACACAGCAAACTGACAGATGTGTACAAATGCTGAGCTAGCACACAATTACTTCCTAACTGTAGGCAGGAATCACTCTGAAACTGCTCAATGTTACTCTGACAAGAATATCCAACAGCACTTAGAAACATAGACAATAATGACAGAAAAGGCCAATGGTCCAGCCAGACTGCCCATAATACCCTATCATGCCTCAGGATCTTATCTTATCTCTGGCTACTTCCTGGTGGTTGCAGAACACTTGCAAACACTGTCTGTATCATGGCTGTGGAAGCCTAGGCAGGCCTTCTCAAATGCTGTCAGGCCAGCAACCTTGTCTCTCCTGTCTGTAAGACAGCATGCTGTGGACTGACTAATTCTGAAATTGCCCTCAATACTTCACTGGGGAAGGGTTATGTCTGACTGGTCCAAAGGGCTGCCAGTCTGTCAAATTAGTATGAATAATGTTCACTTGACATTCCACTGGTGGATTGAAAGGGCACCAAGCATACCACACAGTCATTTACCCATAAGCCTTCTGTGACTCTGAGATCCCTGAATGCTTATTGGCCATGAGTTGAAGCCAGAGGTTATAAAGATGGCAATGCCCATAACAGAAAAGGATCATTTGCTCCAACAAAATAATTTACAGGGCTTCTACCTCATTTACAATAAACTGACAGTCAGGTTTATTTATGATATGGGTGCCTCTTATCTAACTGGATTAGTGTGCCTGGCAGGGGAATTTCCCCTCACCTGTCATCAGTGCCGAAACAGCAGTCAGTGCAGAGTAACGGGTGGTTCCTTGGAGGTGGCAGGACCCAAGAAGATCACCAGCACACAAGGTACCAAAACAAAAGACTTTTTCTACCCTTCCAATGTCTATCCAGACCCCAGGTGACAAACTAGACTCCCTGGAGCTGGAGAGTGCTGGCAAAGATACAGCAGGCATCTGCGATTGATGTCACAACCAAGGCACACTAAGCACCAGAAAACATCTCCCTCCCACCACTTCCTCCCAGTACTCTGAAGCTGTAGACAGAAGTCTCCAGGGCCAGAAAATGCTGAAGGGTGCTATGCCAATAGTAGCAATTAGCAGCAACAATAGGCTACATTAAGCCTTAAGAGCAGCAACCTCCTGCAGCTGCAACACTGTACCTCGGTCCCCACCAAGCAGGCAGCACTCAGGGGCTGTAACAAGCAGAAAAGATGTGGCAGTAGGTGGGACACAGGCTCAGTAGAGTCCAAGGAAAGTCTCACCAATTGGGAGTTAAATTCTTGCCTATTTTTCAGCTGTATCCTTATGCTTACTTGTAGGCTGTGGCCCAGTATTTAAACTGCACCCAAAAAGTGTGCAATAGCAGGAGCAAGCACAAGTCTATTGTGCCCATGTGCAGCAGACGTGATATTCAAAAGAGCAAGCCAAATTAGCCTACAGCCAGCGTCTGAATATCGCGCACAACCTCGCCATAAGCGCCAACTGGGAGGAAGCTGAGCAGATATGATGCGCTATGGCGCAACAAGGATGTTCAGCTGAGCAGTCCAGAGGCACCATAGCACAAGCAGGGAGCCCCCAGCTGCAGAGCAATGTAACTTCACAACCAAGGAGGTAGGGTCCATCACCCATGCCACAGATGGGCACAGGAACATGTAGCAGAACTGACATCGTCCCCCCACACCCCCAGCACAGCACAACCTGGGGAGGGCTGGAATAACCACTGGCCCATGGATACAAGCAAACAACCCACAGCTGGGCCATGGTGCCCCATCACACCCACCGGCAAGCTGAGACTGCCACACAAGGAGGGCGGACCACGCCATGCCACGCCATTCCCCCCAGTGCACAGCACACCCTGCACTGTGACCCCCAGACACCCCCCATGAGCAGTGACCACCACTGCAGGAAACCCCATGCATACCACCACCCCCACTGTGACACTGCAACCTTATGCACCACAGAACCATGCAAGCCAACCCCACCATGAGCACCCAGCAGTGGGTGGCAGCACACGGCAATGCAACAACGGCAGACACAGTACCACCATACACATTCCCCCTGAGGCACAGCTGAAAGACCGACCATGTGTCGGCACTACAGGTACCCCACACTGGACAGGGAGTACCCCTGACACCACCATCAGTGATACAGCACCCTGCACAGTAGTCCAGTGACACACCCGATCCACCACTGGCCACAAAAGCCAGCACAGACACCCACAGTGGTGCGTGGAAGCATGCACCACACCGGATGCAACACAGTGCAGGGACAAACACCCACCCATATCCAAGGGCACAACAACACAGGGACGCAGTAGCGGGGCAACCAAGCCCCCAGTGTGGGCCCATGGAAACCATGTACACACAGCCTGCAGCCCTCCATGGCACAGGAGTGCCAGCCACCCTGAGCATGCACTGTGGACCTGTACGCCACCATCATATGCCTGAAGCACAAGTCACAGACAGTGGTGCACATACCCTGCAACACACACAAGCCATAGCATGGAGGTGGGACAACAACCACGGAGACGACAGGACCACCCAAGGCAGACATGCACCACACCAGTGACAGGAGGCAACCCAGCATTGTGTCGGGTACAGTGGCTGCCCTGCATGGACAGCCACCACTGAAATGCCAGCAGACCCTGCAGGTCATAGACATGCATGTGTGTCAGCTGCACAGGCCATGGATGGGCTGACAGGTACACCATGGACACAGAACATGCACCATGGACCACTGCATACAGTCATCCAGTGCACAGGGCACCACACACACACCACAGACACTGAATGATAGCTACCCCCACACCATAGTCACTTCCCCACGGACACACACACAAACCCATGACTGCACCACCCCTGACACCATGCACCACTGCAGCTGAGCACCTATAGCCCACTGCAAATCAGAGACCACCATAGTATTCATATCAAAAGATCTGTATTCAACAAAAATAGAAATTATAACTATATACAATACTATATACACAGTTGGGGGGAGGGTAACAAACAAGGTGGGGGTGGGTAAGGGGCAGGGGTGAACAAATGGGACAGAAAAGGAGGGGTGTGAGGGTGGGTCCAGGGGGTAGGGGATATCAGGGGCAGAGGGACGCTCAACGTGAGTGCCACTCCCCGCTCTGGCTCCGTCGCTGCCTGCGCCTCCTTAAGACCCCTGTTTCATCGATCCTACGAAGGATGTCTATGGCCACCTGCAGGATCTCACGCAGTGCCTCCTGGATGCCTTGGAGCTGGCGTGTACCTAGGACAAGGGAGCACAGTCAATAGGTGTGAATGCACAACCCCATACAGCCCACCCACTGTGCATGGCATACGGCCATGGGACATACCTCTGTGATGGTGTTGACCACCCACATAGATCACGTCCACATGACCTGCCCACCCAGACACATACAGCCATGCTGAACACTGCACACACCCACCAGCCCAGTCATGCACAGCACCACTGTGGCCATTTACTGACATGGCTATGTGGTGCAAAGGCAGTGGCACAGCCATGTACCCAGTGCATGCATGGACCACCATCGACGCACTCCCAGACATGCATTGCCACTGGACAGTGCTGACTGTAACAAGTTTCATGCATGGCAGTGGTGTCGATGGATGGTGGTCATGCCCCACTGCCCACCCTGTTACACAGCATGCAGTAGTAATCATGGAGTTATGGCACTCACCCTCATCAGGCCGGTAAGGTTGGCGGTGATGGCCCTCATCCCGCCTGGACGCTCTATCCTCCTCCCTCCGCCGCTCCTCCCTCAGTCTGCGCCATTCGTCCATGCCTGTGGGGGAAACAAGGAGAGAAGAACATCAGTACAATCCCAAAGCAAAGTCCCCCTGCCCCAAGGTGTGTGCCCACCCACCAGCCAGACCCACCCACCCCACACCCTGTAAACACCACCACAGCCAACCCTAGACTATCCCCCATGTGCTGGACACATACAACACTGTTACCCATATGGACAATAAAAGTGCATTGATGGAACACCTACCTGGATCGGCACCATGCCCCTCTGGCATGCGACCACAGATGGGCTAGTAGCTCCGGCTCCCTCCTCCTGAGGTCCCCATAGCAGTGCCTGCAGTGCTCTGCACTCCTACTCCATCCGGTGGCCTCCTCCAGGGCAGTGACCACCTCCTGCCACACCTAGGTCCTGGCCCTGTCCAGTGGCACCTCCTAAAACAGAGGCCCATGGTGTGGCTCAACAATAGCCACCAGATTCGACAACTCGATGGCTGTCCACTGAGGGGCTCTTCTGCGTGCCATCCCAATGGTTATAGTAAGCAATATGGCACTCTGCAGCACGGTACCCCACGTGCAGATGCTGTGCACTACAGCGCTGCCATTCCCTATCACACTGTTACTGAACAGCGCGATAGAGGTGCACCCATGCCTGACGCATGGCACCAAGGGAACAAAGGTCGGGCACAGGGTCAAGGGTCTCTGGTGCAAGGCCACACACAGCGATATCGAATGACTATGCGTGTAGTGCGATTGGTTGCCTGTGTGCCAGCGCCACAGTGGATTATCGGGCAGTTGTGCCATTGCACCTGTGAAGGCCCATTGTCACAGTGTCATGTAGTGACCTTCACTATAGTGCCACTAGCACAATAGTGGCTGTGCCCTGCATTGACTACCATGCACAGCACGTCATCAGCCTGGCAGATGCCAGCGTCAGCAGCCTGGGCATGCGCAGTGAGGTGTACTACGCATGCCACGGAACTGCGCCATTGGCTCAGCACGTTCAACACTATTGCGCAAAGCGCAAAAGCTCGATATTCAGCCGTCATATGCTAATCATCCAATCAGCCATTCAATGGTGCAGCACTGCGATTTGCATCTAATTAAAGTTGCTCCTCACCTAATTATCATGGATTGCGCTATAAAAGTGGGACAAAGTGCTGCAGTGGCCATAGTCAGTTCCTGCAGTTTATTGGTGAGTTGCATGCTGTGTGGGAGTGTGGACTGTGGATTCAGGGACATTCATTGGACTGCGCAGTCACAGGTAACCACTGCTATCTTTACAGGCTAAGTAATGATAAGCGAGTTCTGGGTGAGGAGGACAACAGTGGTGGGAGGAGGAGGAGGCCCAATTTCACGACGGCCGAGACCGGGGCACTTTTGAGGCCTACCTGGATCAGGAGCCACTGCTCAGTGGACGGTGGGCACCCTCAGGCCCTGCTGCTGCACGGGAGGAGGTGGCACATGCCGTGAACCTGCATGGCAGCCACCAGCTCCATGCAGGAGTGTAAGAAGAAGATGGGTACTGACAGGAGGAGGAGGGTGAAGGAGAAGGTGGCTGTCATCAGGGTGGCACGTGCTGCAACAGGCAGGGACAGCCGGAGGTGGTGCAGCTCACACCAGCAGAGGACAGGCTTGCTGCAAGCATGCACTGCAGTGCCATAGAGGGAGTTCTGGTGGTGGATTTTCCGGATAGTGTGGTGGCCCATCTCGCATGGTAAGCCATGGTCTGCCTTGGGGGCCGGGAGGTAACACGCAGTAACGTGACTTTGCTTTCCCTTACAGATCCTGAGCATCAGCGTGGGTCAGCGTTAGTGGGTCTGTCCACTGCGAACAGTCAGCCAAAGTCAGGTTTGGACCATCCACCTCCACAGGTTTCTGTGGATCGGCACAACAGTGGGGCCACCTGGCTGTCCACACTGATGTCGATGAGACAGGTGGGAAAGCCCGCCTGTGTCTCAGCGTGCTGGTGTCCATGGATGCCAGCATGCTGTGGCTGTGGCTGGGGCAGAGACCTGCACCAGTGATGAAGACACAACCGTCATGGGCAGTGACAGATGTGTGCCACAGGATGGATACACAGCAGGTCAGCTCGCGCCCATGGCTGTGGTTGGTGCTGCCGTGGGGGCCAGCGTGTCAGCACAGTCCCAGGCTGTGCCTGTCAGCACCAGTGGGGCAGCACCTGTGTCTGATCAGGACAGTGAAACTGTTGCGGCCACTGCGGCGGCACTACTGAGCCCTTGGGTGCAGCAGCCGGAGGGGCAGCAACAGCAGTCGCCCACCGGGACTGGGGGTTCAGGGTTCAGCGGCAGCATTTGTGCACCGCCTGTGGACTTGCCCATACCTGGTCCTGGTGTGTAGCACCCACCCTCAAGGGGTGCAGAACATCAGGCCTGTGCACACCCTGAGGGACAGGATGCCGAGGAGGCAGATGACCTCTTGGACGAGCACACCCGCCTGCTGTGGGCATCGGTCCAGCAGCAGGTGCAGCTTGCAATGTCCATGGAAGCACTGTGTGTGGCTCTGGAGTGGGTGGAGGAGCGTCACAGCAGGGACACTGAAAGGATCCTGTCACGGATGGACCGTTTGCGGGAGGATGTGACCACTGCCATTGACAGGCATGCACAGGCGTTCATTGCTGTCATGGCCACAATGGCCACACAGTCAGGTGCCCATGCATCGCACACACCACGCAGTGTGCTCTCCACACCCCATTCCTGGCATCATGCGACTCCCACCCTGTTGACACAGGGTTCAGCTGTGGGCATCCCGAGCACTCCTGGTGCAGGCATGTTCAGTGTGCTGCAGACCCCTGCATGGGCACGGTCACGTTCGTGCAGTGGAACCCCTGGGGGACCATCGGTGCCACCCCATGAGGCCTGTGGTCAGTCTGCCAGTGCAGGTGGGTCTCGGTGGGGCCGCCCACACTTCCGAGGTGGCCATGGCACTGTGCCGTGAAACTGACCTGTCTCCCAGCACAGGACTGTCTGGTGCTGCCCTGTGTGCATTGTGTGTTTCGGTGGACAGTGCACAGGTGGGTACCCGGCCCTGCAAGTGGACACATGATCCATCTGCACACCCTCCCAGCTGCTGTCCACAGGTATGTGTGAATGATGATGCCTGCATTGCGCTGTGCACTGAAGTGCGATGGTGCCCAGCATCTGACACAAGCACATGGACAGTGGACGTGGTGGCCTGTGGACATGTGTGTTGCTAGGGTTGGCGTTCTGGTTCGGTGTGCCTCCTGCTCTCTGTGCATGTTTGGTGCATTGTGTGTGTGCATGTGTGTGTGTGTCCATCCATGTGGCATGTTGATCCTCACCCATCCCTGGTTGTGTGTGTGTGCTTCTGTGCACTGCCACTTCCCTTGCCGGCATGCATCCCTGGTGTGTTTCCATGCGTGTTTGTGGGTTGTGCCTTAGCCACTGGTGGTTGCACATGGCCCCATGACTTACCTGGGTTAGCTGAAGTGCTCCTCTGTGATGGTGTCCTGGTGGAGCTGTGCCAACCGGATCAGTTGGGGGTCCCATCGGCCAAGGGGGGGCTGCCCATCACCATCATCACCGGCGTCCCCATCATCCCCATTGCTGTCCCCCTCTTTGACATGTACAGCTATCTCACATTCTTTGGCCATGTTGTGCAGGATGCAACAGGCCAGGAATATCCCACAGGCCTTTGAGGGGCTGTACTGTAGGCACCGCCAGAGGTGTCCAGGCAACGGAATCATGCATTCAGCATCCGAACACCCACTCAATGACATTGTGTGTGGTGGCATGTGCCTTATTGTAGCGTTGCTGTGATGGGGTCGTGGGCCACGGTAGGGTGTGAGCAGCCAGGGATGGAGTGGGTATCCACTGTCACCTGTGTGCAGAGGGTGGAGGTTAGTTTCATGATCAGCTTCGGCTTGCCCTAAGCCCTGTAGGCCACACCCATGGCACCTCTGGCCATGCCCCCCCAGGCCCACAATATGTCCATTTGGCTTGCATACTCACCCACTAGGTGTCCTGTGGGGATGTCCCCACTCTCAAATCGGTGGCACAGTGCTGACTGGTGCCAGATGTATGAATCGTGTACTCCCCCAGGGTGCATGGCACAGACATTGATGATGCGCCCACTGGCATCGCACACCACCTGGCAGTTGATGCTGGAATAGCCCTTGCAGTTCATGTATGCGGCCCCCTCCTTGTCAGGTGGTGTGCGTATGGCCACATGGGTGCAATCTATTGCCCCTAGCATGCCAGGCATATGTGCTACCCTGTAGAACTCCTGAATGTTTGCTGTGCACTCCGCCGCAGTGCAGGGGAAATGGATGTACTCCTCAGCATGTGGCAGCAGTGTGCTGAGGAATTGGATGAGGTTGTGTGATGTGACTGACTGGGTTATGCCTGTGGTGTCCCCTGTTGGTCTCTGGAAGGTACCCGTGGCAAGCAAGCACATGCAGGCTGTTACCTTTGTCTCCACTGACAGGGCATGACTCCGTCGTGTGGGTGCCTGCATCACATCACTGCACAGCTCACAGAGCCACCTCAGTATTGCCCTGTTCAGGTGGTACTGGCCCACAATCTCAGTATCTGTGTACAGCTCAAAGCTGGTGCGGGCTCGGTACTGCCTGTTGGGGGCATACTGCCGACGGGCCCTTCCACAGCCACGTCCCCCTGCCACCCACCTCCTCACCCCTCATTATGGCCTCCATGTGGAAGGTGGCACTGGCCATGTCCCTGTGCATTCCCCCCCAGCTGCTGTTGCTTTGTTCCCCCCGCTGTCCTGGCTGCTACCTCCCCTGCACTGGGTACACCTGTCTGTGCTGGCCTCTGGATTGTGTGGCAACACACACCTTCCCTGTGCCTCTGTTCTGCTGTGGTATTTCCCTTGCCTGCCCTCTTTCTGCCACTTTCCCTGTCCCTGCCTCTCCCTCTGCCTCATGTGGCTTACCTGTAGCGTTCTTGTGCCTCTTCCTTGCTCCTTTTTATTTTGGCTCATTTCCGCTATGGCGCAAATTCCGCTTGCTCCACTGTTGCGCATTGCTCAAGTCTTTCAATATCACACTGCACCATTTATGCATGGTTCCTCCTCCTTCAGTTGCACATGCCTTCATTATCATTGCTCTGTTGCTCAGCATGTTTTCGGTGGTGCAACTGCCTCCTGCTGAATATCGCAGAATGGCGCAATTTCGGACTTGCATGAGCGCAACCCTATTGCGCTTGGCTCAACTCTTTTGAATATCTGGGCCTGTATCTTTATGCTTGTTTGTAGTTTGTATCCATGCACCTACTTGTAAGTTGAGTCCTTGTGAAACATTAGTGTAACACCCAACTGTCGGTGTTTATTCTGCAACTAGAATATCATTGAAAATGAGAAATTTCAACCACACAATACATTTTCCTGGAGAAATGCATTGATAAATTAACAAATACATTTAACTGTTTGAGTAGAATTTAACTGAGAGGAAGAGACATGTGAGTTATAGCTATGTCCGACATCATAACTGAGTGATCATACAAAGCATGTAAATAAAAATGGCTATAGATGGCAAGCTTTTTGGCACCAGACAGCAGTGGACTGTCAGACGTGCTGAAAGCACAGAGTCACACCTCAAACCTGGGATGTCAGAAGTGGACCAGCAGAATGAAGTAGGGATATTCGATTGGGCAGTCACTTCTTCCAGGGCTTGTTGGGTCTCAGATCCAAATGCCTTCTACCCTTGGAGGCCAAGGAGGAATCAAAGTGAGCATAAGGCTGGACTGTGTGCTAGGAAGGGGGGTTTCCATGGAGTTCAAACATCATAAGTGTCACCCTTGGACACTGCCAATCAGTGAGGCTGTGGAAAGGATAAATTGGAAAAACTAATGTCACTCTCTTGGAAAATGTCATCTGCCACTACCCATCCATACAAGGCTATTTTGTCACCTGCCTTGGCCCAGTACCTTCCATTCCATGCTGGATGTGGACTCCAGGCAAGAGGAAATTGCAGGGATACAGTGGATAGTAGGTCAGTTGGAGGACTAAAAAGAGCAGTACCAAATGCTAAGAGGAGTGGGATTCCAGCCATGTGAAGGAGGTCGTGGGAATCTACTGCTTTTCCAGGTTGGAGGAAAACATATGAGTAAAAAATGTTTGTTGAAAACTTGATCTGTGTAGAGCTACAAGCTGTCAGCCTGCTTGGACTAAATGTAAATGTTGTGAAAAAACTGGTTTAATCTTTTCTAACTATGGGGACATATCCAAGGATTCACCTCATATGATTAGGAAAAAGTCAAGGATTCAGTTAACTCCATTTTTGGAGTATCTGACTTCCAAAAATAGGGCAAAAACTTCCAAAATAATGGGGGAGGAAGTCACTGACTGCCAGATGTTGTTTGTTTTTGTTTATTAGGTATCACCATTGAGCAAAAGCTCATTCACAATGGTGACCTTAAATGCAGTACAATAAAACAACACATATCACAAACAGGACCATAACAACAACACATAAAAAACATAACTTCAGTACATTATAAATAATCAATTAAAACAGATACAAACCTGTTCAAAATATATAAAATAATGTTTTAACATAGAGACAGTTAGAGGTTTGCTGTATAACTTTTTATAATCATGTGGGAGTTTATTCCAAAAAAATAGGAACAAATTGACTAAAAAGATGCAGAGACCTTTTGGTTTTTGTGCTAGGTACCAGTAACTCTTGAATATTTGCATTTCTCAAAGAAGAATCAATTGATCTAAAATTTAACCCATTGCTTAAATATTTTGGAATAAGTCCCAAACCACATTTATGAGCAGAGACATAATTTTCCCTCCTCCTTGATTCAGAAACCCAGCCCAGTCTTTTATACAATTCACAGTGATGAACATTCAAGGGACATTTTAAAATCAGTCTAGCCAAATGTTTATAAAGTACATCTAATTTATGAAGCTGGTCCGAAGATGTACTATTGTATAAAATATCTGTAGTAAAACAAAGATAATACTTGAACCTCTATTATGTTTTTCATAGTATCTGCATCCAGACAGTGTTGATTTCTAAATAAAAGTCCCACCCTTTTACCAACCTATGTAATTAATGTATCCACATGTTCATTACCAGAACCAGACTGGTCTAGCCAGTAACCTAAATAATTATGTGTTTCCACATACTCTAATGTGGTTATAGAATTATCCAGGACCACTAACTTTTCACAAAATTTACTTTAGTGGCAGGACCAAACAGCATAGACTTAATCTTAAAAGTACTGCATTCAATTTTAACTTTGAATCTGTAAAAAACCTTTGTAATCCATCAAAGCTTTTTTGTAATGTTTTCTGGATCTCCAATACTGATGAATGCGAGGTATAAATAATTGTGCCATTGGTGTAAAGGTGATAACTGATTCCTCCACACCTTTACTTAAATCTTACAAGTGTATTAGAAAAAGTGGGACCCCAGCATAGAGGCCTGGGGCACACCCCTGACCACTAATAAAGGGGTGGACTCAGTGCCACCAACCACCATGATCTGACATAGATTACTTAGATAAGAACAGAACCAAGATATTACCTCCCTACCCAAACCCACTTCATAAAGCCTTTGCACCAGAATTTGGTGGTCAACCATGTCGAAGGCCTTGGAAAGATCAATCAGTATGGCCCGAGTAAAATACTGATGATTATTGGCCTTCTAATATCATCCAAGACCCTCAACATGGAGACCACAGTACTATGCAGTTTATGAATACCTGATTGAAACTGGTCAAAAATATCATGTTCCTGGAGGCAGTCCTCCATTTGTTTAGCTAGCAATCTTTCTAGTAACTTACTAACAATGGGAAACAGGGAAATCAGTCTGTAGTCGGGAAGATGTCCAGGTTGCCCCCTTTAAATATAGGTACAACCCTGGCCAGCTTCCAATCATGACAGCAAAAAACCTAATGAAAGAGACTGATTAAACAACTAAGTCAGAGGACCAGCAATCTGAAAGGCAGAATACTTCAGCATGGTTGAGGTCAATCCATCAGGTCCCCAACTCCTACTAATCTTTAATTCTAATAGTATTTCCAATACTTCATGAACAGCAATTCTCTTAAAAGAAAATACTGGGGAACTTTCATCTGGTGTATCCCATGGATTCCTCAAAAGCTGGGATACATCACCCAAAATGTTTCCCTGAGTTAATAAAAAACGTATTAAATCTATCAGAGAGACTACTACAGGATTAAACATTTCATCTGGTAAGAATTGAATAATATCATTACGTTTTGTATGACAATTTAAATCTTTGATAATAGATCAGAATTTCTTGGGATTGCCCAGAGTCTGATGTTTTTGCCACATAGAAGTTTCTCTTAGCTTCTCTTATCCCTGCTACATAACTATTTCTAGGTTTTCTATACCTTTGCCAGTCCACAGGTATCCCGGTTAGTAGAGCTGTTTCCCATGCTTTATTTTTATCCCTTTTTAGTTTCTGGAGTTTGGGGATAAACCAAACACCTGAGTTTAATTTAACCCTTTTGGATTTCATAGACATGTGTTTATTACACACCTTTACTAATTCACCCAAAAAATATTCCCAAGTAAGATCTAAATCAGTTATCAACTCAAGACATTCCTAATTTAAGCTTTCAAGATCTGCTATAACATCTAAATAATCAAAATTGTTAAAGGATTTAAATCTCACGTATTTAGCAGGACCCCTAACTCTATTTTTCCCCTCGTACAATACACTACATTATGATCACTAAAAAGATTAGCAGAAATCCCCACCCCCATATAATAATGGGGATCACTGGTTAAAATTAAATCAAGCAGGGAAGAATCCATAGGGTAATTTAAATTTATACGGGTAGGTTCTTAAAAAAACTGTGTTAACCCCAAACCCAGTGTGTTTGTTTTTAAACTTTTAGATTTAGTAGGATTCAACCAATCAGTATTGAAATGTCCTATCAACAAAAGCTCATGGGTTAAAGAGTAAGGGAGAAAAGAATCATAAAAAGACAATAAAGCCTGCAGAGGAAAGTGGGGTGGTCATAACCTCCAAATATAAGCAAGGGTTTAACCAAATGCAGCTTTATTTCCAGAGCTAGGTACTCACAATTGTTGGGATCAATATTCAACTGTAAGCACTTTGGAATTCATTTTACAGAATAATAAATTAGAATACCCTACCCCTTTCATTCTGATCAGCCCTCATCACATTATAGCCTTGGATTGCCAAAATTGCATTATCATGCCTACCAGATGTAAAACCAAAATCAGGTGACTTCTAAAATTGCAGGCATGGAAATCAGAAAATGATGGATTTTCTAAAATAAATTTTATTTTAGCACTGATATAGATACATAGATACACAGATGTGGTTGGCAGATAAGGACCACTAGGCCCATCCAGTCTGCCTGTTTATATTATATTAGCATCCATATATTGGTCCTTCCAAATATTGGCTTCCAAAAGTGGGATCCTGGAAGTATTTTAACTTTCAAAAAAAGTGAATGACTTCCAGATTTCGACTCATGAAAGTTTTTAGACTTCCACTAAAAATAAACTAACAACTCCTGGAAATAAAATTGACCAAAATAAATTACTAACATTTCCCACATGTAACTTTAGCCATTTTCCTTCCACAAAACTGGCAATGCTTTCAGTTTTGTACATGTGCAATTACAACACTTCCAATAAAAAAAGAAAATAACTATCCCACACCTGGGTATTTCTGATGATGTCCCCAAACTGACTATCTGACCTCCTGCACATTTTTGATGATGTCCTCCACTCCCAATAAGTCTATGGAGTTTTGGTACTTTTTGTGGCAGTGGCAGAACCTACAGCCATCTTGCTATCTGTGGCTGGAAAATGGAGTATCATGGAACACATGTTTTGGACCTTTCAATGTATCCCTCCATGCCAGCTAAAAAGTATATTACCATCTTTCAGTTAAGACTGTTGGAGATATAACTCCAAGCTGCTTATCAGATGCCATTAGGAACCTGAAACAGCTTGTTAAATATTTGTTAACCATTGGTTGCCTATTAAACTGGAGATTTGTTTACCCCCTTCGGAATGCAACAACTAGCACATTTTAAATACTTAGCATTTAAACAGCTTCTTAATACTAGTTTCCCCTGTGAATGTATTGTGTTTCAAGAAAGATTCGCAACTCATAAATGTCATCCCTTTCCCAGCAAATCTATCATTTACACTGTTTTTTTTAGCCTCTAAAGACACTGTCTGATGAACACTGTCTCAGACATATGCCAGGTCTTCAGTGAACTACAGTACCTAGACTAAATACGTAGCAATCAGCAGGCATTTTCTCGATGCTTTTTTGGGGAAAAAAAAATATATTGAGCAACAGCACACACATGCAGTACTGCGTGCAGTTTTGGAGACCTCATCAATGCAAGGACATAAACAGGATGAAAGCAGTCCAGAGGAGGGCAACTAAAATGGTGCAGGGTCTACATCAGAAACCATATGAAGAGAGACTGAGAGAGCTTAATATGTATACCCTTGATGAAAGGAGGGACGGGGGACATGATAGAAACTTTTAAGTACCTCAAGGGAATCAACAAAGTGCAGGAGGGTAGCATCTTTCAGAAAAAGAGATGTGTAAGAACAAGGGGGCACAATTTAAAGTTAGAGGGGGGATGGCTCGGGGTAATGTGAGGAAATTGGGACATGATAGAAACTTTTAAGTACCTCAAGGGAATCAACAAAGTGCGGGAGGGTAGCATCTTTCAGAAAAAGAGATGTGTAAGAACAAGGGGGCACAATTTAAAGTTAGAGGAGGGGGTGGCTCATGAGTAATGTGAGGAAATTCTTTTTCATGGGGAGAGTGGTGGACGCATGGAACCACCTTTCTGGAGAGGTTGTGGGGTCTAAAACAGTGAGGGAATTCAAACATGCATGGGACAAACATAAGGCAATTATAGTGGGGGGTTGCAGGAAGTAGGCTGTTGGTTAACTAGAATCTGCAGCTTATTCAATAGGTAGGTAAATGGGCAGATTGGGTGGGCCAAGTGGTCTTTATCTGCCATCAAAGTCTATGTTCTATGTTCTATGCACACACATGCACACACACACACATACACACCCCATCCTCATGGCCATAACATTCAAAATAAATATTGCATTCTAATATGTTATAAAACAAGAAACTGTTTGTCAGTGAACACAGTGAAATTCAGTTTAGAGTAGATTTCTTTCAAATATTTCTTGTCCTATATTTTGTATCCTGGATACACACACACACACACACACACACACACACTGTACACACCATCCTCATGGCCACAACATTCAAAATAAATACTGCATTCAAATATGTTATAAAACAATAAAAAGTTTATGTCAGTGAACATAGTGAAGTTCAGTTTAGAGTAGATTTTCTTTAAATATTTCTTATCCTATATTTTGTATCCTGGATAGCGTGAGGGAGATGCTACATCTCATTGTCATAGGGATCTTAGTTGCACATTTTGCATTGTATTTTCTCAGGCTGCCCCAGATTAGATATAATACTTTGTTTTCAGTGGGTGTTATGATTTTACCATTTTGATAATTTATTTCTTCAGGGTAGCCTAGTCCAGGGATCCCATATTCAAAGGAGTTGAGCGGCACATCTTGGTGGAAAAGGGAGATGTGCCATGCAACTCCAACAATGTGCCACAGCATGATATTTAAACATGTGGGATGTGTTAGCCACAAGGGAATGGGCCAGGGGGCACACAAATAGTATGCCGTGCAAGTCAAGTGTGTGTTCCCTTTCATATGCCGCATTGCAGCATACTCAGTGGGAATGCACCCCTCGCAGTCCAGAGCAGTGTGGCCCACAGTTAGGCCATGAATACCTGACCTAACCTGGCCAGTCATCCACAGGTGGGCTGCAGAAGTGCACCCAGGTGCACAGCAGTCTGGCAGCCCTGGTGGACTAGAGATATCGCCTCCCATTCTCGATAGATCCAGTTCCATCCCCAAAGAGCTCCATAGTGCAGGGCCACCCCTGGACCCAATCTCACCAGAGGAAACCATGGTCCATATCCATAACATAGAGAATGCCCACCCATCGTCTTGGACGTAGACACCCCCACTCCCCCCATACCTGACCTGTTGCAGAGACTGGCACTGCCCTCCACACCCTGCCATGGCCAGCCACCTACTGCACTGGACCCAGGCCTGAGATCTGCACTCCAGAATCACCAAAGTGGCTGTACCATGCAGTGGGACACTACATGGTTGCAGACCCACCAGTGTATGCAGCCATGTGTATGTCCCTGACAAACCGTAAGAGGGAATTGACATACCTCAATACGTGCCTTGTCAATGCTGTATCTTCCTGCTGTCATACACTGCTGCAGACCCACACTTACCCCTTTCCCTTGTGTAACATGTCACCCTCCAGACTGCTAAGGTATCCTGGGTGCCATGGCGTGTGGTATCCTTCAATGCCATTTGCAGTGTACACTCCAGGCTATGGATAGTGCATCCACGGTTCCCCAATTGTACAAATGAATGGGAGGTCAGCTGTAACATGCCTATTTCAGGACCTGAGTGAGTGAGTACAGCATCAGCTGTCACTCGCACTGAGCATTGCGTGGCACTGGGACAATGGATCTGCATGCGAGTGCCTGAGGTGTATGGCCACTGGACGTTATCCCCCACACACAGGTCATGCCTATGTAAGACACATTCCAGTGTCCTACTGCTAGTGCTCCACCACCTGAAAATAAGATGCCATTTCTTCTGTGAACTATCCAGGCTAAATATATAACAATCAGCAGGCATATTCTAGGAAAATACATTGTAAAAATGTGTAAAAGGAAGGCCACATTGAAACTGTTTCTCAGCAGATCTGCATTGTGCAAATTCACTAGAAATAATGAGTAAAAGCATCCAGAAGCTCTATACAGCCATATCGGCTTTAACCAGATTTTATTATAATAATGTAGCATGGTCTGTAACACAGCAACACTTCACTGCAAGCCACAGAAAATGGGAATGCATTCCTTGACCTTATAGGTATTCAAATAGCACTTCTGACCAATACTGCCCCATGTTGGCACTTACACCTGTCTATCCATGACAAGGCCTCTGGGCTGCCCTGCCCTCCACCATTTGTTTTATCCCCCCATTCTGCCCCCTCCTTCCCCCTCCTCCCCTTACTCCCCTTCTTTTCCAGCTCCCCCTTTTCTTTTCCTCCTTACCATCTAACACTCTACAGTCTTCTCCCTTAACCAACCCCCTAAACCTACCTCTCTTCCTTATTTCTCACTTTCCTCTGTGCTTCCTGTATTTCCTTGCAACTGGATGTCTTGTTAGTCAATTTGTTAATGATTGCTTTACTGTTACACATACTGTATGCTGTACTCACTGACGTGGAACCTTTGTAATAGAGCCATGCTTCAAAGGTATTGTTGTAATAACATACTGAAATAAATAAAAATAAAATAAATAAATAAAAATAATGTTTTTTTTTGGCATGTGTATTTAAATAAAATAAAATAATGTATGTGCAGATGTGTATTATGAGTTATTTTCATGCACCCAAGGTGTGTGATGCAACTTAAACCAAAGAGTGAAGCTTGAGATGTTTAATTAGGCATCACACACCAAGGGTGTGTGAAAAAAACAGAGATAAATATATGTTCATATTTAATTTTCTATAATTGCTGGCATACAAAGTAAAGCACACATGAACTGCACAGAAAAAAAACACTGTTCCTTTAATACTTTTACCCAAATCTTTTTTTTTTTTTTTTAATTTTATACATTTTTCATAACTGTTTCCAGGAGTTCAGTTAATTTTTGCACAATTTAATCTTGCTGATGATTGATTGACCTAGCACAAGTGATATTAACAAGTAACAATTTCCCCCTTTCACTTAAGGGGGCAGCATAGCATAGCATAGCAGTTAAGGGCATTAAGCTGCAAACATGAAGGTCTCGGTTTGAATCCCATCTACTTCCACTTGCATATTGTGTGACCCTGAGCAAGTCATTTAACTCCCTTGTGATCCTAGGTCACACCTGGAAACAAGTTCTGGCTTAGTGTGCCTTTCCTGTTTAAACAATTTCTCCTTTCCCCGTTTACAGCATAGATGCCATTTTATTCGATTGCCATGGGCTTAATTTATGAGAAGGTTCTGTGTAGATATCTAATGGTGTCACAATCAGCTAAAATGCACTTTTTTAAAATTTGTGCCTCTTCTGTGAAGTAATTGCACAAATCACAGGACTGCCATTGCTGACAGGATTAAATGAAAATGGCAATCTGAAATCTTACACTGTATTGCTTCCCACTCTAAAAGAAGATGCCTCACGGGGGGGGGGGGCACGGTAAGTGACATTTCACATTTTTAAATACACTGCATTTGCCTTCACACTATTATAACATTTCATTTAAGGGTATGATACAGGCATACAAAAAAGGAACTAGAAATGATCTCTGCATAGATTTAAAGATCTCCTTCATAACAACTTGCAACTCAGTTATTACAGAGCACTGTAATGACCTGGTTGCTGTTTATTATGGCACAGATCAAGTTGATGCAGCTTTTCAAAGTTTCAATACATCAGTTATTAAAAAGGAATGGGGTAGTCGTCTTATTTGAATGAATGCACAGAGTACCCTACCGCAGTGATTGTGAATACAGAGGCACAGCTGTACCTTTCAAGAGAGTCACTTCAGCATCATTTGCTTGAGAGTATCAGGAAAGGAATATGATAGATTCTGCCACTTAAATAATTCAAAAGGCATTACCAGTCAGTAGTGTGTAGACATACCTTAGTGTTTGTATTAATATTTAAAAAACGCAGTCAATTTATTAAATATTATTAAAACAAATTTAGAAATCATGTTACATAAAACACAATCACCCCTCTTGAAAGAGTGGATAAAATCACTTTATCTACACTTGTATACTCTGGTCTCCTGTGATTGTTAAAGGTCATCATGCACAATTTAATCTTGTTAATGACTTATTGAATTACACAGGTGACATACAAATCAAAAGTCAGCGAATCTTTTTAGTCAGCACTTATGAAAAATGTAGAAATGCTTCAGTAACTATTTTTTTATGTCGTCCGATTATATAACATTATTACATGCAAAACCTTTTTCAACTTAAAACAATCCCACTCCCCATGACAAAGTGAAGCAATCCACTTTTTCAAAACTTGTGTTTGAGGTCTCATGCACAGTTACTGTAAATCTTGATGCTAATTTGTTGACTCAGTACTGACAATTTACAAATGAGAAAAAAAATCCCAGAATCTTCTTTAAACAGTTAGTATTACTTGGGAGTGTGGCTAGTTGCTGACAAAATGGCAGCTTAATTCTGTAGCTGCAACTTCTCCCATGGAGAATCACACCATATCGCACAATACCTCAGCATGGGGCTAAGCTGACTTCTCCTTTTGAAACCCATATCCTATAGAACAGATTTATCTTATTTGGCCACTCTGAGACATCTGTGTTAAGTTATCATAGAGTTTAATCCCCCCCCCCTCCATGCTGTCGGAGATTGGCACAAAGTGACAGTGTGTTGGCCACAAGGTGTCTGCCTACATGGGGTCTGCTCCAGTAGCACTTTTCTGATCTTACCGTGACCTTGTCAGCAGCCCCATCACTCAACATGGCTCACATCATGGATATGCTAAGATTCTCACTGATACTGCAGATATTAAATGAGCTGCACCACAAACATATCCTGTTGAATCTTACCTCCAAGTTAAGCAGCATGATCGCGGGGTAGCCAAGCTTGAAGACTCTCCAAGGGGAACTGAAGGCCCAACTCCGAGAACAGGACTGGAGCCATTGCCACCTGCTATCCAAGGTCAATGATCTGGAGAACTGGGCCAGACAAAACAGTCTCTGCCTAGGTGAATTACAGGAAGGAGGCGGTGGTAGATGTGATCCCTTTCCTCCAATGCCTTATACTGACTGTCCTTGATTAGTCAGGGAGCTGGGCCCCTCCAGTGGGAAGGGTACCAACTACCCTTTTTTCAGAACTTTTCTGCCAAACTATCCCACAAACAGAGGGACTTCACAGCCGTTTAATGGAAACTCTTGCATTTGGGGGGCCACGAGGCTCTCCAATATCCAGTATAGTTATGAGTCTCGCTGAACAGTGCCAATTAGCAATTTCAGACACCGGAGGCCATGGAAGACTTCATCAACAGACAGTGGCTGCACTATAAATTTCCTTCCACCCCATCCAATTCACACTCCTCCTGCTTCAAACATGTGGCAGTGGACACTGCAGAGTCCCCAGCTACACAGGCTGCCAAAGTGGCCCAGGCACCACCAGAAGATGAGGAGGTATGAATTCAGCAAAAGAGAGGCCAGGGACATTAAAGATAGGAGGCTGAGGTACATGTATTGACCAGATGACAGACTGGCTGCTCGGGGAGCCACCACTGTGGCTTGCCCTCCTCAGGCTGTTCTGGCAGTCTGGTTGTGGACTTGACCCTTCCAACCCAGAACTGCTATGAGGTCTTGCAACAGAGATTTCTTCCAGAGGTCAGACCACAAGAAGCTGACCCTAGTGCTCATCCTTTGACCCCTCCAGCAGCAGTTGCAAAATTGTCATCTGCAGACCCTCGCCTGGTGCAACCAATGTGGGTGAAGAGGACAGCCACTCCACCCTTCAGCCCTTTGGACAATCCTTGTTCACCTGCACCACAACAGGTGGCAAAATAGCAGAGAATGCCACAGCAGCAAAATTGGTAGCCTTGATAACTGTGAGTGTGCAGTCTCCTTTTCTTAACTTTAATGACAGACCCCTCCAGGTGGAAGCCATTTTAGCTGTATACCCCAAGCCCTGGAGGGGGAGGTCCTTGGTTTGGCCTGCTTGACCACTTGCAACCATCTGGAGGTCAAGATCCAGGAAGATGTAGGAGTTCCTTCTTACTTGACAGAGCCAGCATGCTGAGGTTACCTGGTCATCCTGTTCTCAGCTCATTGTAGATCCCTCTGAATCCACTACTCCTTCAAAGACTTACAATAACATCCAATCTCACACAATCTGTTTCAAGTGCTCATGAGGAGATGTGATTATATACGACTTGTTGAGATCATCCACAAGTACTACAGAAAACTGCCAAGAACTGCACTGTCGGGAACCTGGGGGTGATTTGGCAGCCACTGCTCCCTTATTTCCATCAACTATTTCACCCCTTGCCACTGAGCATGCCCTTCATGGGAGGCCATGATAGCAAACCCTGACAGCTCCTGTATCTCTGAGGGAGGACTTTCCAATGGGCACTCATGACTCTGCTTTATCTGTCCATATCCACTGCAGCAGAAGTCTACTGGGACTACTTCTGACTTCTGATACCTGTAGGACTCTGATTATAGAAACTGGGATAGGACGAATGTACTGTCATCATCTATGCAGCCACATCTTGCTGGCATTTGGACCGCTGTGCCAAGCCAGTTGGTCTGCTGTTTTCTCCTTCCAGCCACCTCAGCAGAATTTCTATGAGGGTTGTATGGCTGGATAGACTGTCTCTTCTCTGTAGGACTTTGCTGTTTGTAAAGTTTGCTGATTTGACTTTTGAACTGGTCTCCAGAACCAACCCATGTTCTAAGGGTCCTCTGGTTTTGCTGTTTAATTAACTTCAACACAAAGTAATAGCAAAAGCATAAGCCTCCAGGCTGAAGCCTTGCTCCATCACTTATCCACCCTCAGAGATGGGTTTTGTGAAAGGGTGGCTGAGAGCTGAGCATATTAGAACCCTCCTTTCACTTATGACAGTGGCTCAGAAACCCCTACACCTGCCGCAGTGGTAGCCATTGACTTTGTCAAGGTGATCAACTCAGTGGAGTGGGGGTACCTGCAGGCTGCATTGAAATTATTTGGGTTGTCTTCAGTTTAGGGGATGGGTGTGGACCTTCTATACATTGGCAGAGCTAGAATCTTGACCAAGTCTCTCCTCTTCTCCCAATTTTCCCTTCACAGAGGTACCCATCAGTGATGTCCCCATCCCTTCTTCTATTTGATCTGGCATTTGAGCCCTTGGTGGCTGCCACATGATCTGACCACAGGGTTGGAAGGTATAGCAGTGGGGCACAAAGACTACTGTACTACGCTGTATGTGGATGATCATGTAGTTTTGTTCAGAGATACATTCCAGGGTATTTCTTCACTCCTCCACCTGCTAACCACATTCCACAGTATCTCTAGGTTAAAAGCCAATCTGAGCACATTAAAGTTATTCCACTGATCCCCTATTGCACACCTGCTGTGGGGCTTGTCATAGTCTACAGTGGTACCTCAAGGGAGAACGCCTCCCTTTGTCCTCCTAGTGCCTCACATCATGGATAGAGCATCTTGAAAGTGTTTTTTTTTAAATTGTCCCATGTGCATATTTTAACATTTATTCCTTTTCTTAGCATTGCATGTTCACATTCTTTAATAATGCGTCAGTCCCCCAAATATAAAAAAGGATGATGAGTGGGTGGAAAGGGGGAAGAGAAGGCAGAAGAACTGGACCACTGTCAGCATTGTCCTACCCCAGGACTACTTCAAAGACAGTGAAGCTCCTCTGTTCACAATGAACAGTACTTCCACCAGCTCCCCCCGCTTCTACTTCAAAGCAGTCAAGGCTCACCAAGTAAGTAAATATGTTACCAAAGCTCTTGGTAAATCAAGATTCAGTAATGACTCCCTCGATCTCAAAATCCTGTCTATCACACTTGATGAAGTGCTTAGTCCTCTGACCAGACTTTTCAACCTCTCCCTCAGCCTTAGCCAGTTCCCGGACAGATGGAAATCTGTCACTGTCACCCCAATCCATAAAAGTGGTGACAAACTGCCCACAATAACTACAGACCTATCTCCCTACTACCCCCACTCTCCAAGGCACTAGAACACATCGTCTCAGACCAGCTCACAGAATACCTGGATATGTACAACATCCTGTGCAAGCAACAACACGGATTCCATAAAGGTCACAGCACCTCCACAGCCCTACATTTGAATTCACAGGCGAATCCACAATGCACTTGACTATGGTGAACTACTAGGCTCAATCTACATTGACTTAACTAAAGCCTTCAACACCGTCAATAACCACCTCCTGCTTGTCCAGCTTTAGAACACTGGGCTGTCAACTAACTCCATTGGCTGGTTTAAGAGCTACCTTGAAGAACAGTCCCAAACAGTAAGAATCACTGTTACACTCTAGGAACCTAGACCGGTCCAGTTGGGTATCCCCCAGGGCTCCATTCTGGGACCCCTCCTCTTCAGCCTATTCTTAAACTCACTACCGGACAGCTGCCCAGAACAAATAATTCTCTACGCCGACGATGATGTGATCCTCACCTCGGACCCTGATCCAATCCAATTACAAAATAAACTTCAGCGGAGTCTTCTCCTCCATCGAATCCTGGTTCCTAAATCATAAACTGCTTCTCAAACAGAAAAAAAAAGTCTATGGTCTTCTACAGCCCCCACAACAAAAACAAACAACTCCACCTCTTCATTGCAACCAAACAAGGAGCCATCCTAGAGCAAACACAATCATCCAAGTACCTCGTCATCACCCTTGATCCCCACCTCTCATACGCTGTCCATATCAGCAGTGTTGCAAAGCCTGCCAATGTGAGGTTAGGCATATTATTCTGGCACAGGAAACACCTAACCCCAGAAGCACTGTCAGTGGCTGTCCAAAGCTCCATCATCTGCATCATAGACTATGGTCTTATCATATATGGGTCTGCAACTACCACTGCTCTCAAACGTATCTTGACCTCCCTGAATAAGGCTTGTCATCTCATCACTGGCTCACATCGCCATACCAACACATGTGACCTTTATTCCCAATCTGGATGGCTTCAACTGGATGAACGCATAAAATACCAAACCTGCATCATGGCCAAGAAAATTATAATGGGGCTTGCCCCACCTGGTGTCTGTTCCCTTCTTAAGCCTGGACATAGGAACGTCACTACAAGGAGATCCAATTCCCATCTACTACATATCCCATGATGTTGCATGACCCAAGGACAAAGATCATTCACCTATTGGGCATCCAACTGGCTCAACTCTCTTGGCAGCAACATAGTGACAGCTCCAACACTCGGCCTCTTCAAGTCCAAGCTCGCCTCTCACTGCTTGTATCCTGCGATTGCCCATCTTAACATTTCCACTGTTCCAGCTGCACATGCCCCAGCATCCAGCACTTATGATCAGTCTTTGCACCCCTAGCACCTTACTTGTCATATTCCCTCGACAAGGCCCCCTGGCTGCACTGTCTCCCACCCTCACCCACCTCCCCCCATATCTCCACTCCTGCCTACACCCCAACCACCTCCCATACTCCCTCTTACCCCCTGCACCTCCTTCCCCCCCTCGATGTCTTACCCTCACTTCCCCCACACCCACCCATCCTTCCCTTATCTTGCTCATAGTTCAAGTCTTTGTACTGGTTATTACATGTCTGTAAGTCATTGACTATATGTTTTTAACTAAAAATGATGACTGTTGCACACGCTGATGTGGAATCTTTGTAAAAGAGCCTCGGCTCAAAGGTATTATAATCCTAGATGGAAATAAATAAATAAATAAAAAATAAATAACTCAACGAGTACTTCTGCTTAGTATTCACCAAGGAGAAGGGGGAGAAATTCCTAGGACGATGGTGAGATGGTACGGAGGGGAAATTGATAACAGATGTAGCAGTTACAGAGGGCAGGGTACTGAAAGGGCTAAGAGCTTTAAGAGTGGACAAAGCACAAGGACCAGATGGCATTCATCCAAGGGTGCTAAGGGAGCTAGCGGAGGTTCTGGGGAAGCCACTGGCTGACTTGTTCAACACCTCTCTGGACACGGTATGTGTACCGTGAGAACTGGAGGGTGGCACATGAAACCCATCCACAAAGTCATCCCAAAAGATGAACCAGAAAACTATCAGCCAGTGAGCCTCACATCAATTGTGGGAAGCTTCATGGAGACCATTCTCAAGGAGAGGCTTGTGAGCTTTCTGGAGGTCTCCACGATCAGAAGCAGCATGGGATTGTAGCAGGAAGATCATGCCAAACCAACCTTGTAGAATACTATGACTGGGTGACATGGGAACTGGACAAAGGCCATGCAGTGGATGTCCTGCATTTGGACTTCAGCAAGGCCTTTGATTCAGTACCACATGGGATGTTGGGGGGGAGCTGGTATAGGTGCGGGTGGGGCCAAAATGAGTGAACTGGATCACAAACTGACTGAGGGGAAGGCAGCAAAGTGTGGTAGTGGGGGGAATCTCATCAATGAGAGTGGTGATGAGTGGGGTGCCACAGGGATCTGTACTGGGACCGGTGCTGTTAGGGATATATATAGCCAAAATTTTTCTCATGGGATCAGGAGCAAGAACAGCTTGTTCATGGACAATACCAAAGTCGGGGTCATGGTTGATGACAGGGAGGGGTGGAAGGGGCTGCAGGAGGACCTGACTAAACTGCAGGAGTGGGCAGAAACACGGCAGCTGGGTTCCAATGCCAAGAAGTGCAAGGTGTTGAACTTTGTAGCAAAGAACCAGGGAAGGAGCAATCACTTGAATGGGGTGCAGTTGGGAAGTACCAAAGATGAAAAGGACCTAGGAGTAATCATAACAGGGAACATGAACAACTCAGACCAGTGCAGGAAGGCAGCAGCACAGGCCAACAAAATTCTGGGGTGTATAGCAAGAGGGATCTCTTCCAGAAGGAGTGAAGTTATACTGCCCCTGTACAGATCATTGGTTAGGTCCCACCTGGAGTACTGGGTATACTCCTGGGCCTGCTTTCTGAAAAGGAACATAAGGTTATTTGAGGGGTGAAACACAGGGCCATGAAGATGATACCGGGTTTGGGGGACAGGCCTTATGGGGATAGATTGAGAGAGTTGAAAATGTACTCGCTGGAAGAGAGGAGGGAAGGGGGGGATATGATAGAGACCTTCAAGTATCTGAAAGGGATTAACAAGACTAAAACAGAAGGGATATTTCAGATGAGGAGAGGGAGGGAGAGTCACAAGAGGGCATGGACTGAGATTAGAGCTGAGAAGGTTTAGGAGGGAGGTAAGGAGACACTTCTTCAGAGAAAGGGTAGTTAGTGTACAAGTGGAATATCCTACTGGAAGATCTGATGTCCTGTAAGATAGTGGACAGTTTTAAAAAGGGGTGAGACAGAGTAAGGGGAAGGGATACGGTGATGGGGGGACAGGAGGGGTAGCTGCAAGATGACTTGCTAGCTGCACACTTGGTTGGACATGATAGACAATGTGGCCTGTTTCTGCTGGTGATTTCGCATGTTTGTACATAGCATGATGATGTGAATATGGAATTGTCTATGCGAGTGCGACCAAGCAGCTAATGCATTCTCTTAGTAGCTCCATTAACAAAGTACAAGTTCACATTATCTGATCAACAAAAGTGTCCTTTTTTTCATAATATGTGTGAAAGTATTGTGTTGTCAGTTAACATTTGTATGCTTTTCTTCTGGACATCTGTGTATTAATTACATTCTCTGCCCCCATCTAAGAAACCTCAGCACGTGATCCACTGTCTTCTGTTCTGTTCACTCAATATGCTGCATCCAGTTCTATATTAATTTTAAGGGTGCATGGCAAAGCCATGCTGTCTTTTGCTTTAAAGCAGATTAGAAGTGGGACTTGCAGGACAGCTATTGTGTGTAGTTGCATGATGATGCAATCATTTCCATAGCATTGGTTTTCCACCGCCTTTCCTCCGGCAGACCTCCCCATCCCCCAATGCAGGGACACTGGAAAAATAGTTCTGTAGAGTTTTGAAAACACAGGATATGATCACCAGTTTCTAAGTTTATTTTGCTGTCAGTTTATGATATGACTGGCACTAGGACCTGGGGAACTCTAAGTCAAAGACAGATGTTGATTGACTTTTCTGTCACGCAGTGTTACATTACACTAAACTGATGCAGACTGAGGAATAAACTGCTTGCATTTTTATACAGCTCCAGGTAAATTCATAGATTACTGTTTCTACATATTGATATAGTTTCTTTTCATGATTCAAAACAAGTTTGTCTTTCAAATGTTTAGTAATGTAATCCCCTGCTTTCTTGCCCAAGAATACCAGAATGGTCTCTGCTGTAATTTGCAAAACTTTTCACAGTAGAGAAGTGCATAAAACAAATACCTTTCAATACATTTTGCAGTAATAATTGTTTAAATAGTAATAGGACAGTGCTGGGGGTGGTGATGATGATTCAGGGATGATATACTTTGCAGGGAATGTAGAGGGGAGAGGATGTGTTCATGGAATTGGAAGGAAACAAGACTGAGGGTTTCAGCAGTGGTCTGTCGGCTGGGGCAGACCTTGAGGAAACAGGCTGCAAAATGAGGTGCGGGTACTGGAAAGCAAATATATAGGGTGGTCAGTACCAGTGTATCCAGCTATGTAGCCAAGTAGCTCCCACAACCTCATTAGTCCAGCAAAAATCTGTTTAAACCTAATATTAGCTTTAATTGGTAATATTTTATATTTTGGGGAAGAGTTGTCCTTTGAAAAAATTCTAGATGCACCCTGGCGATCAGCAGTGCAGAAAAGTACCACAATGCTTTGTGCAACATCTGCTTTATATGGTGGAGAACAATGCACAACTGCCCACAACTCAGGTAAGACACCTGCCTGGGGAAGTTACCCTTGAAAATATTCTAGATGCACCCCTGGTGATCAGCAGCAGAAAAGTCACAATTCTGAGTGCAAAATCTGCTTTATGCAGTGTAGAACACTTCACAACTGCCCACAACTCACGTAGGACACCGCATCTCTAATGGTTTTTCAGGATTACTGCCTCATCACCTGCCTGATGATGCAGTCATCTTGTGAAACTGGTCAAGGTGTCTTACCATAGCTGCAGCTGGTTGTAAATTGTTTTGCTTCTAATAAGTTGATTTTGCACACAGAATTGTGATGCCTAAGACTTAGTATTTTACATTGGGCAGTTTCTGGTGAAGCCGAGACTGCTGTCCCTTTTAGTGCATAAAAGTAGCCTAGCACCTAGATACTCAATTAGGTAAGCTACAGTAGCTGAGTTTTTGAATGCACATTCAGAATGCCCCTCCCATGGCACCCACAACAGGATTTATGGCAGCCTCTGTGGAGCAACAGGTGATGCTAATAGCAGACAGGGTCAATTCCACCATTGGGGTTAGCCCTAAAGCCAGAGCATTGGGCATGCAACACCAGAGGAGCAAAACAGCTGTTTTTTTTTAAAAAAAGAATATGTTTCCAAGTAACTTTGACTCTTCAGTACCCCAGTTATATTTCATTAGTGCTCCCCTGGTTCAGATTTAGGGAAATCACCTTCTGGCTAACTTCAATGCTGTGTCTCACAGCTTGCTAACTTCTTTGAGGTACTAGAAGCTATAGTGTGGCAGAAGCATGTGTAGAATCTGGAAGGGGGCGTAGTCTTCCTCACAGCATCATCAGTGTGCAGACTGCTCTGCCCTTCCCTGTCATGTGCTCCATGTTACTACTACTGTGCCTTAATGGAACAGGTGACTACGGGAGAGATAGCTGTACACAAAAGAAAGGAGGAATAGATGTGCAGAACAGCATGTTGTAGTAAAGGCAAAGGCAAGGCAAAGGCAAGTTTATTTAAAAAGACGCCCAATCCCAAAGGCTTTGGGCTCCGCACAAAAATTTTACATCATTTCATACCGCATAAATATATAAAAAAAATAATAATGAATATAAATAATCAAAATTATATCCCAAAACTTGCAAAAATAGGAAAGTCTTTAGGCGAACCTTAAAGGCAGTTATAGTGGGGCCTCCTTAACTATAGCTGGTAAAGAGTTCCAAAGAGCGGGAGCAGTGACACAAAGGCTCGGTCACCTGCAGATTTTAATCTCGCCTTGAAATGACTAGAAGGCCACCACTAGAAGAGCGGAGATTATGGGAAGAGGAAGTCGGTACCAGGAGAACTGACAGGTAACCAGGGCCCTGTCCATGTAGGGCCTTATAGGTGAGAAGCCCCACCTTGAAGAGCACTCTCCACCTGACAGGCAGCCAGTGCAATTCGCGCAACATAGGTGTAATATGGCAAAATTTACTTTGACCAGTCAAAAGCTGGGCAGCAGTATTTTGCACTAGCTGCAGTCTGTGAAGAGAGCCCCCAGAGACCCTGAGGTAGAGGTCATTACAGTAGTCAAGCCTAGAAGTGACTAAGGCATGTATCAAGGTAGGGAGGTTCAGAGACAGAACAAGGGGCTTAATTCTGGCAATGTTACAAAGATGGAATAAACAGGAATGGACCACGGAAGATATTTGAACCTCCATGGACAAATTCCTGTCTAACATCACGCCAAGATTTCGCACCCAAGGGGAGGCCATCAATGACGCAGCTCCTAGCACAAGTCCAGTTGTGGAGTCAGAGGCCAACCCATCACAAACTCTGTTCAACTCCACTACCAATACCTCAGTCTTGTCAGGGTTCAATCTAAGCCAGCTGGAGGCCATCCAGTCACTAATCTCAGCCAGACAGATATTTAACACATCCACTGCATTTGAAGTTCCTGGGGCAAAGGATAAGTATAGCTGAGTATCATCAGCATAGCAATGAAAATTCAGACCATACTCCTAATGATAACCTACAGAAAATGGCAAGTTGCAAAATCCAAATACTTTAATCAATTCAAGGCAAGGTAGAGCACAGGCACACACCACTGTGTGCAGGGTCTTTGAACTTTAATGCAGCAGGTGCACTGTGGGAGGGTGAAGACTTAAGGTAGCCAGGATTTATATACTGTTGCTCCCTCCCAAAGTTATAGATCAGAGGACAGGAGGCAAGGGTACCCTCATTGACATATTAGTCACAAAACTATGGGGGCTTAGGTGGGTTTGGAGGTATTCTTGACTTCTGGCATGCAGTGCCAGGGAACCAAACCTATTTAATTACAAAAAAAAAAAGATTGTGGTGGAGGTTGAAAAATGATTGCATTGGGAAGAGGGTGGATGACTTAAGAACTTACCTTAGGCTACTCAGGGAACTTTTTGGGCATTAACCTTTCTTTTTCAGGCCCAAACATGGAGTCCTGAGTATCTACAGGGGCTCACCCAACCCTCCCATTTGCCTTGTAGTGCTGTGCTGCTGGGAATGTCTGATGTCTCTGCATTTTTAGCCTTCCCTTCTCTTAGCAGCTGTAGTCACCATCAGAGATACTGATATTTCATGCTGCATTCATGCACTGATGTAGTGATTAGCTGATCAAGTGTCTATTTTTCTGGGTGGTGGTGGTGATTGCTCACGACAATAAAACATTGTAATGGGGTCTCTCCATGACTTCTATGTAGCAACACAGTGTCAGAGAAGTTGAGATCTAAGCATTTGGTCAAACTGTGGAGGGGCTGTGGGATAACAGAGGGACCAGACACTGAACTTCAAGTTTAACACACAATCTCTGTGTGATGTTTATTCAAAATACAGGAGATATCCTTAGGCAATGGCATATCCCTTCTTCAGTACATCAGTTTGCAGCAACAGACTATGTATGTCCTTTCTCTGCACTTAGCCAGCACCTACTGATACTGATCTCTGACCTAACTTAGCAGTTGAGATTCAGTCTCCACCCCTATGTGGGCCTTGTTTGCTTGAGTGGTGGGGGCTCAAATAAAAAAAAAAGCTAGACAATGAACCTCAATGCAGAAGCACTGAAACATGGGTTACCCCAAAGGGTACTGACAATAAGCCAAGTTTCAAAGAAGCCAGGTTTCAAAGAAACCACAACGTCACACATACTTCCCTAATGCAAAGCATCATGGGACTACAGAAACAGCAAAAATAGGCAGGGAGGGGCAGGGAGGTGAAGAATGTATAATGGGTGATACAGGGGGTGCAAGAGCACATTGAAAGGAAACCTGGGGGGGAAGATGTTGGAGAGGAAGAACAAGAGCAGAGGGAGGGCAGACTATAAAACATGGAAGGTCATGCTAACGAATGCCCATAGCCTAGGAAATAAGGTTCCAGACCTGTCCTGAAGGCCTTGTTGGCAGATGCAGACCTTGACATAGCAGCAATAACAGAGACATGGTACTCTGCTAATCATGCATGGGAAGTCAATGTACCAGGCTATACATTGTTCAGGAGGGACAAGAAAGGTAAAAAGGGTGGTGGAGTGGCCCTGTACATCAGAGATGGTATAAAGGTGACAGAAGTTCAGGGAAGATGGGGGAGGTTAAAGTAATGTGGGTAACCCTGGAGCCAGAGAATGGAACAGCAATATGCACAGGGTGATTTACAGACTCCAGCACAGAGGAGGAAGTAGACAGGGAACTAGTTGAGAACATACACAACATGGCAGCTAAGGGTGAAATCCTGCTACTGGGGATTTCAATATGCTGAACATGAATTGGGCTACCCAGATAGCTGTTTCAGCCAGAAGCACAGTCATCCTAGAATCCCAGCAGGGATTGGATTCAGGCAGCTGGTGCATGAGCCAACCAGGGACAAGTCAATTCTGGACCTGGTATGGACCAATGGGTAAAGAGTCAAAGAAATACAGGTGGAATGGCAGCTGGGGTCCAGTGACCATCACATGGTGTGGGTCAGCATGAAGACATGGACTCAATCAAGCCACACAAGGGCAAGAGTATTAGATTTCAGGAGGGCAGATTTCACTGAAATGGGTAGATGTACTGGGGCTGGTCATTTTAACGTCTTTATAAGTGACATTGCAGAGGGACTGGAAGGAAAAGTATGTCTCTTTGCAGATGACACAAAGATCTGCAACAGGGTTGATATGCAAGGTGGGGTGGAAAGGATGAAAGGGGACTTGGCAAAGTTGAAGGAATGGCCAAATGTATTGCAGCTTAAATTCAATGCAAAGAAGTGCAAAGTAATGCACTTGCGAAACAAAACCCAGGGAAGAGTACAATGGGGGTGAGATACTGACAACAACAAAATGGAAAGGGACCTGTGCTAGTCATATCAGATGACCCAAAAGTGGGCCAACAATGTGACAAGGCAGTAAGGAGGGCTGGGGGGATACCGGGATGCATAGGGAGAGGCATCACCAGTAGAAAACAGGAAATTGTTGGTCCTCTGTACAGACAGTTGGTAAGACCACATCTGGAGTACTGTGTACAGTTCTGGAGACTCCACCTCTGCAAAGAAAGAGACAGGGTGGAGGCTGTCTAGAGGAGGGCAACCAAAATGGTGCAGGGTCTGCACCAGAAGACATATGAAAAAAAACTAAAGGAGCTTAAGATGTATAGCCTCGAGGAAAGGAGGGAGGGGGACATGATAGAAACTTTCAAATACCTCAAGTGAATCAACAAAGTCCAAGAGGGTAGCATCTTTCAGAAAAAGAGATGTTCAAGAACAAAGGGGCACAATTTGAAGATGGGGGTGGCTCAGAGGTAATGTGAGGTAGTATTTCTTCACAGAGAGGGTTGTAGATGCATGGAACAGCCTTCCTGAGGAGGTTGTAGAATCAAAAACAGTGGGGAAATTCAAGAATGCATGAGACAGACATAAGGCAATTCTAGTGGGGGGGGTAGGATGAAGTAGGCTGTTGGTTAACTAGGACCTGCAGCTTATCCGTTAGGTAGGGAAATGGGCAGACGAGGTGAGCCAAATGGTCCTTATCTGCCATCAGATTCTATGTTTCTATATATACAAGCAGTCCTGGGGAAGGGAGAGGTAGTAGAATGGGTGGAAGAACAATGGGAGAAACTGAAAGGAGCCACAGTGGATATAACAAACCAATGCATTAGGATAGTGGCCAAAGGGAAAAAAAGGAAACCATTAGGGTTCTCCAAAGAGGTGAGGGACAAAGTCAGGGCTAAAAGGCTGAGTTTCAGGAAATATAAAGGGAGCCAAAGGGAGGAGAGGACAGGAAGGTGTACCTTCAATGTCTAAGGGAAGCAGGGAAGGCTGTTTGTAGGGAAAAGGTGCAGATAGAAGAGAACTTAGCACAGTCTGTAAACAAAGAGGATAAGGCATTTTATAGGTACATCAGTGAAAGAAGAAAAACAGGTGGTGGGATTGTGAGACTCAAAGGGAGAAGGAAGAGTGCAAAAGGGGATCTGGACAAGGCAAAATACTGAACAAATACTTCTGCTCAGTATTCACTAAGGAGGGTGCAGGTCAAGGACCACAGCTGGGTTGCAGAGGCAATGGGGGGAGAGGTGAACACCAGTCCATTCACAGTGGAGAGAGTTCTGGAACAACTCACAAAGCTGAAGGTGGATAAGGCCATGGGGCCAGATGGCATCCACCTGAGGATTTTAAAGGAACTGGAGGGAACTAGCAGTGCCTCTGGTGGCCCTGTTCACAGAGTCACTCAACATGAGTGTCATTCCAGAGGACTGGAGGACAGCACATTTAGTCCCACTGCACAAACGTGGCAGTAGGAAGGAGGCAGAGAACTACAGGCCAGTCAGCCTCACCTCAGTGGTGGGAAAGATCATGGAAACACTGCTGATAGAAAGGATAGTGGCACATTTGGAAACCAGTGGTGCTCAGGATCTGAGGTAATGTGGATTCACAGCAGGAAGATCATGTCAAATGAATCTAATAATTTTTTTTTGATTGGGTGACTAGGGAACTTAATCAGAGAGGGGCAGTAGACGTCACCTACCTGGATTTCAGCAAAGCCTTTGACACCATACCACACAAAGGTTGATAACAAGATATTGGTCTATTCTTGAAAAGGGTTACCAAAGTGTGACATGAGGGTCAAATTTTCAGATTACTTCTAGATTAGTTTTGTGATTCATTTCAAGATACTATGACCCAAGCATGAAAAAGAAATATATTGGGAGATAAAAGCTTCACATGTTCCTGAGATAAAATAACGCTAATGTGGTGAGTGTAATAGTGACACCACAAATCGTGGTGAATGTAACATGTGACACAAGACACTTGTTTTAACAGTAAAAAGTTCACTAACATATGTCATGAGTTATATTAAACATGAAAACAAATATTTACAAGAATTCTATTGCATTAATGTCAAATCTGATGTTTGGCACGGCGTGCCGTGGTGAATGTAACAAGTGACACCACAATGTTTTGCTCACTAAGAAAGTTGCCTAACCACTAACATACTGCTACTGGCTGATATAATGCTACTAAACATGTAAAAATTGACAATTATGGCAAGTGTGATGTTTGACACCACATGCCGTGGTGAATGTAACGAGTGACACCATACATTTCTTTTAGTTGTAAAACCTTTACTGAACATGCCTAACAGCTAACATGTTTCTTCTAATGATTGACATAGCACCACAAAAGCTGGAGAAATTTGACAATTCAACAACATTACTGACAGATATGATATTTGACCCAACATACCGTGCTGAATGTAATTACCCATCAAATGTGTTTCCATTTTTAAAAAAAAGTTTACCGAACATTACTAACAGCTAACATACTACTGGCTTATACATGAGTTGACAAGAATTGGCAACCTGATTGGTTGAGTCTCTTTGTGAGTCTGTATATTAAGTTAGCATTAATCCATGGACCAGTGGAGTGACTGTGGAGTTCTGCCGCCAGCTCGTGGTTTTGAAGATTGAAAAGCAATGTGTAGGGATGTCTATTTTCAATCCTGTTAGTGAGCGATGGTATTGTATTGCAGTAGGGACACCAGTATGACACAAGTTAATTCCAGTTAATTCCAGTGCCATCTCAGAATTTCATATTTGGTATTGATGGTCTGCAGTTCCTCAGGGAGAAGATTGAGAGTGCCTTCCTTCAAAGTTTATGGGCCCATAAAATATGCGTATTGTCTTCCACATTGAATCTGTGTCCTTGCATCGTGACCATGTGAAGCTGCTAGCCCATGCTATGCTTAAAAGCTGAAATAGTATTTGCCACCTCATCCATGGTGGTTAGCTGACCGATGTAGAAGGTCTTTGAATAATACATGACATCAAATTTGTTCACCTGTATATGTTCTTTTGACTTCACTTTCTTTGAACAGGCAGAAGGAGTTGCTGCATCAGAGCTCTGGTTGGTGGTGCTGCTTGATGGAACAGCTGGAGTCTTGGGAACCATGGCAGATGAAGGAGTGGCTGTATCAGTGCTCTGTTGATGGTACTGCTGATTGATGGAACAGCTGCAGTATCAGGAACCATGGCAGATGAAGGAGTGGCTGTGTCAGAGCTCTGGTTGGTGGTGGTGCTGCTGATGATTGAGGGAACAGCTGGAGTTTCAGGAACCATGTCTTTGTCTGGATAGATTGGCAGGGTAGTATCAAGCATTTTGACAGGAGATGCTGAGGTCGCATGTGTGATTGGCATGTCATGGCTCGAATATCCAGAAGATTTCCCAAGTGTACATAACTTACATGATTCCACATTACAAGAGTTCTTACATGGGCCATCTTCTCTTTGACATGGTCTACAGAAACAGCTCAGTCCTCTTGTTACAACCACGCCGTCTGCCACAAATTTAACACTATGGATCCTCCACATTCCAGGTATGGTGCGCACTTCAGGTCCTGCTCGCCATTTTATTTGCCCATCTCTTACCCAAAAGAAGATTCTTAGCACATGGCTGCATCCTTCATTGTTATTTTTTTTGGTCAGATTACTTGCACAAAATTGGAATAGTTATTCTGCATTACAAGTCACTGCCCAATGATTCTGTACCGCAAGACTTGCAGCAGATTTCATGACAGCACGTTCTCCGTCTGATGGGCCTTTCCCATGATGTGAACCAAAAAGCCTGTTCAGTTTGAAACCTGTTCTGTATTGGTGAAGATGAGATAGAGTTAAAGCCCACTTAGATTTATATTGGCCTCCGTAGCCATCAGTGAACTGTATCACTCATCTGATATTCAGTTTGCGAATGTTACTCAGATGTATATTTCCAAGTCCCACAAAATGGTGAACAGCATGGTGGACATGCTTAAGGTCATTTGATATAAAGTCAATATACTCAGTGACAAGGCCTTCACATTTTGAACACCTGTAGTATGTGACTATAGGATGCACTGTGGCCTGTTCATGGTGCCAGTGACAGGACTGAATTTCATCTTGGAATTTACAAGTGTAATTCTCTGCAAAGTCCAGCACCATTATGACCCAACCTGCTGGCATTTGCTCTCTCAGAGTTATGAACTAATTATGTTGCCATGATGCAACGTGCAGATGTTGGCACAAAAAACTCACATCTTCTGTTACCATTTCCATAAGTTGAGTCACAGTGGTTTGTTTGTGTTGGAGCACTTTTCTAGACTGTTTAACCACAGTGTCATTCATGTCTCTGGTCACACTGACAGTCTCCCATTGGAACCATTTGACTAGATAATTTCCATGCTTCTGCACAAGTTCCTCTGTTTTCTTAAACATTGCATTGGTACTGCAGTTCTCATAAGTTTTGCTGATGCAATTGTTTGCAAAACATTTGTCACCAGGTGGGCGAGGTACCGTGAGCTCAACAGCCCTATAAATGTTTTCAATTTTGCATTGTGACAAATGTTTAACATCGGCAAACCGATTCAAGGATCACAGCTTTAACTTTGCATTTGCACAGTACTCATACAGACACTGATCCAGTTTTTGATGCCTGGCGTTTGATATTTGTTGGTCTCAGGCTGTGGAACTTAGTGGACCCTATTTTTGTTTCAGGGTGTTGCTGATGAAACTCCTGGTGGAGGCTATTAAAGGTCTTGTCCAAGAAAGCCTTTGTTGCCCCAGTCCTTTGGAAGCTGCCTCTCTTGTTAGGCAGTGGCGTGAAGAGCCTCAAAAGTTCTTAACATTCTTCACTGTTTCTGCAGATAGTGCAGCCTTGTGCTGCTTGTTCCTTGGCTTCTTTCCCCTTGATGCGCTCATCATTCTCCTCCAACTGATTCCAAGTGCTGTGCTTGCACCACGGAGCATTTGTTACTTTTTCAGCACCAGAAATGAACTGATAAAGCTCTTTTTGAATTCTTGCTGCTGTTTGGTATTGCATTCCTTCAGCTGTGACATTTTGTCCTTTATAACCTCAACCATCTTGTCCTGAAGGTTAGAGCAGCAGGTTAAGCTCATGTTTTGCTTTACCAGGGCATTCTGTTTTGCTGGTGAGCATGATGAAATTACCTTTGCAATTGTCCATCAAACCACATGGGTGACTGTGGCAGTCCTTGTCATGCTCTCTGAACTGCTTTCCTGATAGCATTCTGTGAGCACCGATCAGCCATTGGGGTGTCACAGGATGTATCCTGGGTCAGGTCGGCCATTGGGTATCACAGGATGTATCCTGGGTCAGGTCAGCAATTGGGGTATCACAGGATGTATCCTAGGTCACACGTGTTTTCTGTGAGAGATGCATTGCACATGGCACAGGTGGCAGCGGGTGGGGGTGGGGATATGCAAATCGGTATCTTATTCTCTTTATTTTTCTTGTACAGTTCTTGCCTCTTTTCATTCAATCATCTGTGTTTCTGACTAGACATGTTTCTCTGTTCTTTTGGTTTTCTCTCTCTCCAACATGCTCTTTCTTCATTCTTCTTTTGTGAATCTTTTCTGGTGGTTGTCTTTGTAGAAGTGGCTGGGCATTCTGCAGCCACTGCAGCTTAGGCCTTTTCATCCTCTGTATTGCTGCATTCTTAATCTGGCCTTCTCATTATAGTTTTTCCTCTTTTCTTCATCCATTGTATCTCAATAAGACTGTGACAGTGCTTTGCATTTCTCCAAATAGCTGACATAACGTTCTGCATCCTTCCTGACATTTTCTCGGTACCACTGACTTCTCTCCTTTTCCAACAGTGCACAGGGGGAAATATTCAATGCATCTCTGATCAAATCTGCAGCCGATACACGAGGTCTTCTTCTCATCTCCATTGCTTCAAAAACATAAAAGTCTGACATTAGCTAGGCATTCCTCACAAATAAAAAGCAGCAGACAGAGAGGCTGCACAGGAAAATAGATGGACTGACACGAGAAGTAAGTACATACCTCACAAATGGCATGAAGCGGATGAGCCGACCAAAGGCGATGCGCTCCACATTCTCAGGCAAACAGACCAACCGAGGGAGTCACGCTCAACATTCTTAGGCAAACAGACCGACCTAAGGAGATGCACTCCATATTCTGAGGCAGACAGACTGACCAAAGGAGACACACTCCATATTCTCAGGCAAATAGATGGACTAAAGGAGATGTGCACCACTTTCTTGGGCAAACAGACCACTCAAAGGTGACACGCTCCACACTCTTAGGCAAACAGACCAACCAAGGGAGACGTGCTCAACATTCTTAAGCAAACAGACTGACCGAAAGAGATGCACTCCATATTCTAAGGCAAATAGTTGGACTAAAGGAGACATACTCCACTTTTTCAGGCAAACAGACACACTGAAGGAGATGTGCTCCACATTCTCAGGTAAACAGACCAACCAAGGAAGATGCACTCCATGTTCTCAGACAAACAGACTGATCGAAGGCGACATGCTCCACATTCTCAGACAAACAGACCAATCAAGTGAGATGCGCTCCACATTCTGAGGCAGACAGACTGACCAAGGGAGACATACTAAATATTACCAATGGAAACGTGCTAAATGTTACCAAAGGAGATGGGCTACACATGCCACAAGAATCAGAAGAGCAAAGGAGAACCACTCAAAATTTTATGTAAACAATCACTAAAGAAACAAACCATCCAAAAAAGGGCAATTTACACAGTCACTTAATAGAAGGTGAAACCAAACAGCAACATGGATCTCAATCCCCCCGACCAAACAAAGGGGTCACATGGTGCTTAAAATGGTGGAACGTACGGGAACAAACACAGCTGGAACAAAGGCAGAAGTGCAGTTTACAAAAAAGAAAAAAGTAAACTGCTTTTAAGCCACCAAAAAAAGGCAGATGCCCCTCCAGCTATAGCTGTGCTCACCTACGTTTGCCCTGACAGTCCTATCACAGAAGCAGAAACCACATAGAAGCACAGATCTCAGTCCCACCCCCACCTTCCACCAAACAAAGGAGGCCACATGATGTTTGAAATGGCTGAACGTAGGGGAACAAACACAGCTGGAACAAAGGCAGGAGTGCAGTTTACAAAAAAAAAATGTAAACTGCTTTCAAGCCACTAAAAAAAGATAGATGCCCATCCAACTATGTCTGTGCTCACCTACGATCACCCCAACAGTCCCATCACAGTAGCAGTAACCACATAGCAGCATGGATCTCAGTCTCCCCCACCAAACAAAGAAGGCTACATGGCATTTAAAATGGCCGAACATAGGTGAACAAATAAACACAGCTGGAAAGGTAGGCATGCAGTTTACCAAAAAAAAAAGTAAACTGCTTTTAAGCCACTAAAAAAGGCTGATGCCCCTCCAACTATTTCTGTGCTCACCTACGTTTACCCAGCCTGTCACATCACAGAAGCAGTCTAAGCCACATAACAGCATGAATCTCAATCCCACCCTCCACCAAACAAAGGAGGCTGCATGGTGCTTTAAATGGCCGAATGTAGGTGAACAAATAAACACAGTTGGAAAGGCAGGAGTGCAGTTTACAAAAAAAAAAATGTAAACTGCTTTTAACTCATTGTCTCCTAGCAGACGTCTGTAGTTGTCAGTAAAATACACTGGTGTGTCCTGAGGACACCTGCAGAAGTTGGCTACTGACTCCCAGTGTGCCCTTGCAACATCTGGAGAAGTCACTTATATATTTTAATATATAGTGTAACAGAATATAACATATATTTGACTGCATAGCACCGTTGGAAAGGTAATTTTATGCTGAACAACTTTGCCACTGATATTTTGTGTATATCATGTATACTTTAGGAGTTATTCACATTTGTTTATGGTATGGTGTGTATGGCTTATGTTGCCTGTTTTAGTGAAAAAATATATATTTTTTTGTTCTTTCAACCACCATAGAAAAAAAACAAAACTACATATTATTATTTGCATACCACCATTGGAAAGGCAATTTTGTGCTGAGCAACTTTTCCACTGATATTTTGTGTATATCATGTATACTTTAGGAGCTATTTGCACTTGTTTATGGTATGGTGTGTATGGCTTATGTTGCCTGTTTTAGTGAAAAAATATTTTTTTGCTGTTTCAACCAGCATAGAAAAAAAAAACACATATTATTATTTGTATACCATAATTGGAAAGGTAATTTTGTGCTGCATATCTTTGCCACTCATACTTTGCGTCTAGCACTTACAGTTATTGAGCTATTAAGATTTGTTTGTGGCATGCTGATTATAGCTTGATTTTGCTTAGAAAGGCCCAGGATTTACTATTAACCATACACAGGAAACAAGTGGTGCAACTTCAGAGAGCCAGTGTCCCTCTAGCTATGTCTGTGCTCACCTACGTTCACCCCAACAGTCCCATCACAGAAGCAGTCTAAACCACATAACAGCACGAATCTCACTCCCACCCTCCACCAAACAAAGGAGGCCACATGGTGTTTAAAAGGGCCAAACATAGGTGAACAAATAAACACAGCTGGAAAGGCAGGAATGCAGTTTACAAAAAAAAATGTAAACTGCTTTTATGCCACTAAAAAAATGACTGATGCCCCTCCAGCTATGTCTGTGCTCACCTACATTCGCCCAGCCTGTCCCATCACAGAAGCAGTCTAAACCACATAACAGCATGAATCTCAATCCCACCCACCACCAAAGGAGGCTGCATGGTGCTTAAAATGGCCAAACATAGGTGAACAAACAAACACAGCTGGAACAATGGCAGGAAAATATAAACTGCTTTTAAGCCACCAAAAAAGACCAGTGTCCCTCCAGCTATGTCTTTGCTCACCTACATTTGCCCTAACAGTCCCAGCTCGGTAGCAGAACCACACAGCAACATGGATCTCAACCCCTCCCCACCATCACCAAACAAAGGAGGCCACATGGTGCTTGTTCAAAATGGCTGATCATAGGAGCACAAACACACCTGTGCAAAGGTACAAGGACCATCCAGGTGTGTTTGTTGCCTATGTTTTGCCACACATTCACACCAGCAAACAAAGTAAACCCTTGCATAATTTAGCCAAAAGAAAAGCATCCTTACCTGATTCTGAAACACCATACCAGAAGTCAGCACCACAAAAAAATAAAAAATGCACAGCTACCCATTAGGTCCAATGACTTGCCCCCCCCCCATGCTGTAAGTCCTGCTATTGAATGTTGCAGTTTCCCTGAACAATCTGTAACATTTGCTGGCATAAATGTAGAGTAACTGTGACACCAGGCAAACCACCTGGTGAATGAACATGTAACCCAAAGTGTCTGGTGTCACAAATTAGCTCAAAACATGTATTCACACTTGAAAATCCCCCTACCATGCTGCTTTTAACTGTTTTTAAAGTGCCCCAAGTCCTAAACAGTGAGCCCTATAGCCAGCAATAATTACATGTTTCCATGGACTGGTCAGCGTGATTGTAAAACAGGGCCTACCTCGGATGATCGTAATGCAGGCAGGTGGCTGTGACACAGTGACTTCTCTCTTCATGTTCTCCAAAGGAAAATGGGGCTCCCCTTCAGTGTTTGTGGTTTTTAAACTGCAAAATGGACTCCACCCATTGGCATGCTGCATCGCGAGTTCTGGCAGATCCAAATGTGGGTCTGGGGCACGTAGCTTGAGTTGTGAACAGCAGAGCATGCATGACGCAAAATGAGCATGGGTTGAAAGGTTGCCAACTGGGAGACCAAGAGCACAGTTAAAGAAACACAGCAGGGCAGCTAATGATGCAAGGGAGTTTGGGGGTTCTGATTCAGGAGCATTTAAAGGTACAGCTGCACCACAAGCTATTTGGGGAGGCTTTGGATGAACGTAACATGCTGTGACAACAGCAGTTACATTCCCTATAGTAAATAAAAGGGTGAGTACATTTTAGATAGATTACCAGAAAAGGGGAGATTGTTTGCAAACAAAGCATACACAGGTGTACTGCAGGAAAAAGTTGTATTGTGGGGCAGACAGGAAAAACAAAAAGTGTTTAGGAGGAAAATAAAACAAGAGGGTTTCAATGTCACATTTTTGCATACTAAAGAACAACCAAAATGCTGGTTGATTTAAAAAAATATATATTTGCACACCATGAAACTGGATGTCCTTATCTTTTATATCTCTACAAATGACCCACTATAAATAGCAATACCAAGGGCATTGCTGACACTTTTGAATTGTTTTGCATTTTCACTTGTATATATACTGCCTATTGGTAACCCCTTTTCGTGAACAGACCCACATGTAGTCTGGGCATGGGAGACATGGTGGTGAACTGGGTTAGAAACTGGTTAACAGACAGGAGACAGAGGGTGGTGGTAAATGGGGTACAATCTGGGGAGAGGGGTGACTAGTGGTGTACCACAGGGATCAGTAATAGGACCAGTCCTGTTCAATGTCTTCATTAGTGACATTGCAGAGGGGCTGGAATGAAAGGTCTGCCTGTTTGCAGATGACACCAAGATCTGCAACAGGGTGGATAGTCCAGAAGGGGCACAGAAAATGAAGAGGGACCTAGAGAAGCTTGACAGATGGTCAGAGATGTGACAACTGAGGTTCAATGTAAAGAAGTGCAAAATAATGCACCTGGATAGAGGGAACTCTGGGGAGAGCTACAGGTTGGGGTGGAGGAGCTGACTGTCACCAAAGAGGAAAGGGACCTAGGGTCATCATCTCTGATGACCTTAAGTTATCAAAGCAGTGTACAAAGGTGGCAGGGAGGGCCAGTGGCATGCTGGGTTGCATAGGCAGCGATATCACTAGCAGGAGATAGGAGGTGGTGATGCCATTGTACAAAACATTGGTAAGGCCTCACCTGGAGCACTGCATGCCGTTCAAGAGGCCACACCTGTGCAAGGACATAGATAAGGTGAAGACTATCCACAGAAGGGCAGCAAAGATGGTGCAGGGCTTACACCACAAAACATATGAGGGGGACTTAGGGACCTGAATATGTACTTATTGGAGGAGAGGAGACAGCAGGGAGGACATGATTGAAGCTTTCAAGTACCTCAGGGGTATAAACAAGGTGCAGGCTGGGTAGCTTTTTCAATGTAGAAAACGTACTAGGACAAGGGGGCACAATATGAAATTTGAAAGGGGCAGATTAAGAGGTAATGTGAGGAAGTTTTTCTACACAGAAAGGGTAGTAGACACAGGGAATAGCCTGCCACAGGAGGTAGTGGGGACAAGCACAGTGGAGGGGTTTAAGCATGCTTTGGACAGGCACAAGGGAAGTCTGAGAAGGGAGGGAGTGATGAAAAGCCATTGATCACATAGGGCAGTAGCCACATATGATGTATAGGGCCCTCCAGCAGAATGGATGGGCCTAGAGGTCCTTATCTGCTGATAATTTCTATGTTTCTATATATGCAAATCACCATGAGATTTCCGACTTGTTCAGTTTACAGCAATTTACATGCATTTTAAATAGCACAACTAACTTACTTTTTATAATAGTCACCTAGTACTTTTTACCATTATCAAAAACACCTAGAGCCATTGTATTTTCATAATTTCATAGGTTTCATGAACATAAGATATATACATCAAGGTATTTTATGACATAGTGCTATTACATAATAAATCCAACAACGATAAACACAACCTGTTTTACATACACTTGGAGATCACCACAATAACCTCCCTGTACGTGTACCTGAGAGGGAAAAGGAAAATTAAAGAGGACACTATTGCATAGTCAAGAAAGGGAAGGGGGTGCCCATAGGTGGCCAACCTTATGGACTAGAAATTGTAAATGATAGATTAGTTTAAGAAATAGAAGAACTGTTGCAACAGATTTAAGAAAAGGTCGGTCCTCAAGAGTGACAGGAGCTCCCTGTCACACAAACTACAGCCATGTGTTTGGGGGTAGGTGGGGTACCATGAAGTAGCACTGAACTGCTGGCAGCTGGGAAACAGTGACCACCATGACCTCAGTCTATCATATGGTCTCTGCTTAGAGCAGGATAGGGGGAGTGGAGCATTGCATTCCATAGTACTGAGTTGTTGCCCCTCATATAGGGATATCACAATAGGGTGAAAACAAATTGTATGAAGATGATCAGTGCACAGGAAAACAGGCAACAGCAAGGTGCATGTCTGCTGGTCGAACTGCATGTTGGTTTCATTGCAGAGGGCCTTTGTCCCCGCACCCCCCTTTAAATAAATATAAGCATCCACAGCCTGCACTTAAGGGGATGGACCTCAGTTGGGACCCCACTTTCCTGTCCACCCACAGTTGCCGCTGTATTGAAGTCCCAGTCACCCAGATCTCAGTATCCCATAGTGCCTCACCTACATTCCTTCCCCCTAAGTCCTGTGTCCACCTGATGGTATACGCCTTCCATGCAGGATCTGGCTCCTTTAATACCTACCCTTAAAAGATTTTTTTTATCACTTCAGTCTCTTTTCCTTTCTCATTTTAATGGCTGCACCAGAGAGTGGCAGACCCAAAGGCTAAACCTCCCTTTGTCACAGTGTGAATGTGAAAGGAATGACAACAGTAGAACTATACTTATGGGTATGTAGATTGATCTGTTATTGCTCATTACTTTAATTCTTTTAAAGGTAAATTGAAAATGTTTAAATGGGTTAGTTACAGGCTGCCTCTATTACCCAGAGGCACTGCACCAGGAGGTCAACCTGAATTTGAGAGTAAGCCTGAGTCTACAATTGTCGGCAGCCTGGGAAGGAAGGATTTGTCTTCCAACTCCCATAGCAACCCCAATAGTGGCCTAAAGAGGTAATCAGATGCATGGGGGATTTGAAGGTTGCAGGGAGATAGGCGAAGGGGAGGTTGCAGTGAGTACTAGATGTGCAGTTGGTGTAGCTGGGGCTAGGAGGGAGAGGATTTTATGTTGGGCGTGTTGAAAATTTGGGGACTGCTTAATCATCTGATTGAGGTCCGCTCTGCACTGAGGCACATAGACCAGTGCTCCTGCAAGGCAGCTTTCAGACAGTCTCTCTGTCATGAATGGAGTGTGGGCCAGTAAAAATAATACGTTTTTGATTGGAATGGTTTGATCAGCTGACTGGGTCAGAGAACATGACTGGAGGTTATGGGGGGGGGCAAAGATTACTGCAGGAAGTTGCTGCTTTTTTTTGTTTGTTTTGCTTTGTTTTATCATCTATCAACATATCTCTGTTGTTCGTACCTTGATGTTAAAGGGCAACTCTGCACTTCAGTACATGATTTATCATAAATGAGATCCAGCTGTTTGCAGTTTACTAGAAAATACATTTTTTTAATTGCCAATGTTCCCTTCCAAAATTTTCAGTACATCTTGACAGTCCATCTGAAAAGTCTGTATAGAAAACATTTGCCTCTCCCGTTAACTTCACAGGGCCTTGAGTTTTAAGTGCTCACCATGACAGACTGTGATATCACAAACAGCAATGGTGTGGTTAGCAGGAGAGAGTAAGATACATTTTGAAAGACTTAGTGAAAAAAGTGCTGCATTACCTGCAATATTTAGGAGACCAACAGCACGGTGGAAAAATAACTAGAAAACAAAGTTAAAACACAATTGGTATAAATCTAGTGCTTTTAATTTTTTTTATTATAGTAGAGAGATGCTCTTTAAGAATCTTTCAACTTACTGCTATGCTGTACAATACCCTTTGTATCTCTCCGCTCACTATCTCTACTCATGCTACTATAAATACCTCATACTCACCTAGTTTTACTTTTATTTCAATAGGTCTATCTGCTTTTCAGATAAGTATCTTGTTTAATTCTGACTACTGTAATCTCTCCTCTAAGACCTCAGACCCTTTTCATCTCATGAACATTCTCTGTGCTTTCCTTTTAGGTTCTACCAGATTATCCCAAATCTAAAAGAATCCAATTCTGTGCACTGTGACTTGAACAGAGCAAGTAAGTCATATGAAATTCAGGGGTCAACACTGAGTTTTGCAGTCCCTAGCCAGCAGGGCTACTGACGGGGGGGGGGATTCCCAAATAATTTTCCACTGTCCCAGTTGATGTGTTACCCTCTCCAGCACATGCCTGCAGGGCTACCCAAAGGAAAATCTTAATAGCTGTATACAAAATCTACCAGCATTTTCTAGTGTGATGTGCCAGTTTTGACCCCAGCAAAGGAAGTGAAGTTAGTGTTGGGGGGGCTGTGGGGCTAGTGTCTGGGGAAGAGAGGTGCTAGTGTTTGGGGCTTTGGAAGGTGAGTAAGCTGTGGTCAGGGTCTTTTGAGGGAGGGAGGGGGAGGGGGCTAGTGTTAATGCACATGGAGGGAGAGTGTAGAAGGAAGGGTGTATGCATGCCTCTGGTGTCTGAGTAGGTAGTGTCAAGGAGGAACTTCCTGGTGTGCAACAAGGGTATGGGTGATTCTCGAATGGCTAAGAAGGAAAGAGTGTGGCTTCTGGGAGTTAAGGGACAGAAGGGAGGGAGGTGATCTCCACAGAGATTAGAAAGTGGGGTGCCTGGAGAGGAAGGGGTGTTCAGATGGTCTGTGGTAAAAGGGGCGAGGATTGGTGTGGCTGGGTTGTGTCAGGAAGTGGAGGGAGTTATTGTCTGGGGTGATGGGGGAAGCAGTAGAAGTTTTGGGGACTGTGGAGGGTGTACATTCAAGAGGGCCACTGTCATGGGGCTGAAAGGGAAACATGCTAGTATAAGGTGCTGTGGAGGGAAGGAGCTAGTGTCAGAGGGGTCTGTGGAGGGAGGGGGGCTAGTGTCTTGGTTAGAGGAAGGAGGTGTTGCTAGTGTCTGAGCCGTAGGGTAGTTAACTATACAGAATGGGGGCACACAAAGTTCCATTTATTCTCAAGAAAATGTGTTCTATTGGTAAAGCACTTAGAGTGTCTTCCCAGTTTTTTTTTTAATTTATTTATTTAAGTGTATCTGTTTAACAGGCTTTGATACAACAAACTGTCCAGTGATATACTGTATATACCTGGCTGGGGTTACATCACCTGCAACTTGGGAATGTGTCATTAAATGCTCACCGAAACTATTCATTTTAGCCAGTGGGTCCCTTTTCGAAAAAAATGCCAATGGCCTGAGGGTCAACTTGGTTCATTCAGAGCAGTCAAACAATTTATAAATTCGTTAGAGGGTTTAATACTATCTTTCAGTGGAGTAGTGGTCAGAGATAGTTGGAATGATGCGTATGTTGAGGTCTGACTAGACTACACTCTGTGTTAGAAGAAATGTACGGGCATGAAAATGAGGGGAAAACAGTAACTGATAGGCCAGAATGGCACCCCAACTTCTGCAGACTCTGCATCACCAAGAAGTACCATATTGCCACCAGCCACCTAGCGACATCATCCACCATCCCAGGGACTAAATTTGGACCTTCAGAACAGCCACTGATTCCCTCCATGGGGGGAGGCAGGAGGGGAAAGGTCATCTTCCCCATCCTCCCTTCCATAGACTCTCATTAGCCATGGTAACTCCACAAGACTCTCTACCAGTTTGGTCTGGAGTCCTGTTGATGGTGAAGGGGAGTACAACAGCTGGGGCCTGACGTTCAAATGTTTGCCCAGGTGCAGATCCTAGTTTACCTGACCAAACTGGGTTTTGCACTAAATGTCCTATATTTAAAAGACAGGTTAGTGTGGGCAAAGCAGTTTGTGCCAGGTAAACTGGGGAGGGGATGCAAGGCAAAATTATGCAAATCAGGGGTGGGGACCTGAATATCAGAGCAGTTCAATACTCACAGTATTTTCTCTGTGCTAGGGTGCTTTGCATGGTCCCATTGTGCAGAGAAAATACCACCAACCTAACCCTTTCCTTAATCCAGCACAGCCATAGCAGTTGCTGGAGGTAGTTTGTCGGTACCCTCTCATCCCAAGACAGTACTCCCTGGTGACAAGGGGTGCCATCTCCCTCTGAACCAAGTCCTGATAATGAAATATGTATCCCTGCCATCCAGTGATTCCCTTCCTTCCACCTGATCCCAGTCTCGTTACAGAAAGATATATCCCTGTTGTCCAGTGATTTCCCTGTCCCTCCAAACCCAGTATCATTAATGGAGAATATATCCTTGGCATCCAGTGGTCACTCACCCATGCAATCCAAGTTCATTTACAGAAAGATATATCCCTGGCATTCAGTAGTCGCTCCCCCAACCCGATCTCAGTCAGTGTAGGAACACAATTACCATGGTGTCCAGTGATCCCTCCCCACAGCTGATCCCTATCCTGGAAACAAGTCTCAATTTGCCAATGCCTCCCAACAGTGGCATTGCCTTTGGCATGGCAGTAGTAAAGAAGTCCTGCCTCTCTCAACAAAGTCCTATTCTAACCATAAGCAGTGCCCCCCAGCCCATACCCACTTAGTAGTTAGTGGCCCTCTTCTTACTCAAAGCACCTACAGTCCCCCTGTCAGTCTGTCACAGCTGCGGGTTCAATGACAATGAGTGGCAGCAAGGAGCATAGCTTATTTACTGTATATGACACAGTGATGTGCTTTGTCCTATTCATAGGCTGCACTCCCTGGTACAGAAAGATGGAAGGCGGCCATGATTGTGCAAGGTGGGCTATGCCACACGCTGTCATTGACCTGTGGCACCGACAGACAGGTAGGGGGACCTGGGATCAGTGTCAGTGCCAAGAGTGGGAGGGAGGCCACTAACCATCAATTGGGTATGAGTTTGGGGTTGCTGCCCATGGTTCGGGTCAGGGTTTTGTTGGGGGGGAAGGACTTCTTTGCTCCTGATGCAGTCCCAGAGGTAGATACTGTGATTAGCATTAGATGAGTGCAGTAGCTAGAAGGGCAGCCTGCCCAACACACAAGAGTAAAAAGAATGAACTGCTATTGCACCCAGGACCATAACAAAAGTAAGCAGTCAGGCTGTCGCAATCAAAGTGAATTTATTCCAAATATGAAAGAAAGACCTGACAAAAAGGTCAATTACTTTGATTGCTACAACCCAACTGCTTACTTTTGTTATGGTCCTCAGTGCAGTAGCAGTTTGTTCTTTGTGCTTTTGTGCCCCTGCTGTGCAAGGACAGTGTGACCGTCAGGAGGTGGGCATTTGGAAACTGGGTGGGATGGTGTTCTCAGGATGGGGACTGGGTGTGGGGAGAGACCACTGGATACCAGAGAAATTGTTTTTCTATATGGACTGGGATTGGGTATGGGGAGGGACCACTGTACGCCAGGATATACCATTCTTGAATGGGACTGTAATCAGGTGGGAGGAGAGACCACTGGATGCCAAAGATAAATCATTCATTGCAGGACCGGGTAGAGGAGCTCCACTGGATGCCAGGGATATATCTGTCTTTCACTAAACTAGGATTGGAGGGTGGAGGGATGCCACTAGCACCAGGGACAACTCACTGGGTTGGGCAGTTGGGGGGGTGCTGGGCAAAGCAGTCTTACTTCCATGCAAATAAGCCCATAATGGGCATGCAAATGACACTTGGCACCTTGTATGCCCAATGAACTAATTTGCAGGGGGACTTTTGAATACTGCAGATTTTGCCCACACAAAAGCCATTGCAGGGCCTAGTTTGGGGTACACTATTGGGTGGCGCAAAGTAGCTTAATGCCTCAACACAATGTCCCTATATTCAGAGGGATAGTGCCATGTGCTGTCCATCCGAATTTAGCAGTTTAGCATACATGCAATATCACAAAGAACAGCACTAATTATTGAGCTCCACTTCGGGCATTTTGAATATTGGGCCCCTGGTGTCTTCATCCTGCCCTGTGTTGATTGATGGGTGGAGCAACATGGCCCCCACCCCCAACAGAGATCAGTCCTAGGGAAACTGAATCCTCCCCACATTATGGCCCCTGAGTGACCAGTCTATTCTAATACCAAAGTCGTTGGTGTGGTACCGGTGCAATATTCTCCCATCCACTCACACACATACAACCCACTTTATTTTCAACCTCTACAGGTACTTCTCAACTGACCTACAGTAGCTGATCAATATTTTTATTCTTTATACTGACCCATTTGCCCTTTTATATCTATAGGTCTGACAGGATGTTGATCAGGTGTAGGTGGACACTGACCATACATATCCGATAAGTATTGTTTTTTGTTTACTCTACCTTGTTTTTAATAGTTTCTGTAAGCCCTCCCAGCCCGGTGTTTATGCAAGGTGGGTGGAGGGCTCCCGCTGTCCTGGGGGTACTTGTACCTGGTCCATTGATGTGGCCGGACCTGATGCAAGCCTAGCTGTGACTGTGATTATTGTTGGTGCTAGTCAGGAACCAGGTGTCTAGCTAGAAAAGTGCATGCTACTTGTTTTGGGTTTCTGCAAAGAGAAAAGGCAGCTCTTCCCTTCCCCCCTCCAAAAAGCAAGAGAGGAGGAAACTGCCTGCAGGCAGAGAGGCTTTGGCTACCCCTCCCCCATGGCAGGAAGAAGAAAGGGGTGGAGAAAGGCAGCACTGGTATGAGAGAGAAGGGAGTCTGGGAGAGAGAGAAGGAGAGAAGGGTGGAGGAACAGGATGAAAGAGAATCCCTGGCCCCCCAAAAGGAAACCAGGGGGCTGTTTTGGTGGTTTTGCCTGGCAAAGGCTCTGGGGATACATCCCTCTCCACCTTCTCTCTCTTCCCTTCAAACATAAGGAACAGAAAGGAGCCAAACAGCCACTGGGGCTGTGCAGGAGGTCCCCTCAGGTTGGTTGCTCAAAAGCAATGGGGCAGACTGATTGGCCTGAAGGTACTGCGACCTCCAGCCTGGGGTGTCTGGGAGGCTGCTGCATCAGGAACAGATCTTCCTGTCAGGGGAGAAGCTGGGGAGACTAAAAAGGCACCAGGGGAGTTGAACTGCTGTGCCCCCATTGCAAAGATCAGAGGAACCAAGGAGAGAAGGACGAACAGGCCTGCCTGGTGAAAGCCATATACAAAGGCCTATGGGCGAAGCTGGAAAGGCCGGGCAGGTGAAGAACTATGTCACCCATTTCATGGGAGACAACATGCTGTGGACTGCAGGGGTCATCGCACCATCTGAACACTGGGAGTACCCCGAGCTGCAGCTCAGGAGAGACCATTGTTTTCTTTGCCAGGAGGGTCAGGAGGAAACCATCCTCTATACCAGTTTATCTTTGTTTTCTTGGAACTTGTGCTAGTGTGTAAGGGTCCCAACAGTACACAGCAGGCCTGCAAACTAAGGGACTGTAAGGTACCCACTAACTGTGACTGGTCTGGGTGCAGTCAGGGGAAAGGGGGAAGTGGGGATAAGTGAATGTTTGGTAACCAGGAGGTTTTGGAGGAGTAGCCACCACCTTCTTTGTATTAGCTTGTAGTAATAAACTGGATATTTATTGTTCATCCGTTTTACCTGCTGTGTGTGTGTAAAAGCATTGTGGGGAATGACTGTGGGTTCGAGAGGGGTCATCACAGGCAGTCATTGGAGGGAAGACCATTACTTATCCTGGGGAAATGTTCTAACCTGTTCTACCCTCAGGAGGCAATGCAGGGGCCCCAGGTGGAGGCACTAAGGCACCACAGAAACTATCGGTAAGGACTCAGGACGGCCCCTAGGGGAGGTACAGCTGAGCCCCTGAGACTGCCGGGGCAGCCCAGGTGAGTGGGATTATCGGTGGGGTGTTACAAGTGGAGGCACCACTGAGATTCATTCACTGACTGGATGACCCTGTGACTGCCCAGATGCAACTGTGGTTGACTTCGCTACCCCACGTTCAGTTGCACCCCTTTAGTATTCCCTGACTTCTGTAGTTGGGTGATAGTTTGTACTGGGGTCAGGGAGATGGCATTCCAGGATGTAGAGGACTGGTGCGACTTTGAGGAGTTAGACTCCCGTAAGATGCTACTCATCCATAACGTATCTGTAGGACACCAGAAGGAGGACATATTAGGCTTTTTAGAGGGGGCCTTGCCCAACTGCGGGAGGTTGAAGGTCCAGAGGGTGGTGACCGACCAAGTCCAAGGGTGGAGGGACATCACCCTGGAGGCTGGGAAGGATTTGGGTTCCATGGAGGTGCCCCCCAAGGTCAACCCTAGGGGGTTCCAAAGAGACCTGGACCCTATTAAAGAAAGGCTCAGCCAGCAGCCTGCCCATGGGGAACCAGGCCCCTCGGGCCTCCCACCCAAGGTGCAGGAGGGTTTCATAACTCGTCTGGGGGAGTGGTTCAAGGAGGAGGGGAAGACCCTGCATGATGTTCGATCTCTTTTTCCTGGCAGGGGGATGCCTCGGATAGGGCTGCCGGGTGGCTCGATCCCCTACCTGTGGATGGCCCACAAACAGTATAAGAGGTTGCACACTTTCTCGAATGCCCTCCCCATGCCAGCAGAGGAAGATGATTTCCACTCCTGGAGCAACCAGATGGCCCAGATGATCCAGGTCTGGGGTGCCCAGAAGAGGAGAATTGCAAGCGGGTCTTGGAGAGCCTCAGGGGTATGGCACTAGACGTGATCCAGTCCCTTTAGGCCAGCCATCCCCACTGCACACCCCAGGACTATTTGGACATCCTGCAGAGCACCTTTGGGGTGGTTGAAATGAGAGAGGCAGTGCTGATCCAGCTGTAGGGCACCACTTAGAAAGTGGGCGAGAAACTGTCCCAGTACATCACCCGAGTCAAGACTGTGGTGCACAAACTGGTAGAAGCAGGGCGTGACCCTCCTGCCAAGGTAGCGCAAATGCAGTTGGAGCAGATACTGAGGGGAGCAGTGAATTCCCCCTTGACCATGGTTGCCCTTGGGCTGTGGGCTCAAAAGAGTGACCCCCCTTCAAGCAGCTACTGGATGAGGTCCAGGAGGAGGAGGAGGAGGTGCAGCAGGAAGTGGGGGCCCCTTGGGAGGCACTTGCCATTACCAGTGCCGCACTACAGCCCAAGGAGTCGGCCCAGCCTGAGTCGGTCAGGTCGCCAGACCTGGGGGCGGTGTTGTAGGAGGTTCGAGGCATGAAGGATCTAGTATGGGCAATACAGCTGGCTATGGAGTCTCTCTCTTTCCTGACCCAGGAGGCGCCTGATGCCTGGTGGCCACCCCCAGGCTATATGGCTTAGCAATCCAGCCCTGGAGGGCCCCTAGGTCCTGAGGCCTAGTGGATTTGCTTCAGGTGTGGGCAGGACAGCCATACCAGGTGGGGGTGCCACAGGGAGGAGAACCCCCCAGCTGGTAGCTGAAAGATGCCGGAGTCAGGAAAACCCCAATGGCGGCCAGTAAGCGAGCAACCCTCACCCCTGAAATGGCCTTGCTCCACCCCTGGACTGACCCCCATATACCTACCAACCGGGACATACCGAGGGGCCTAATTGGCTCTCGGGCTGACACTGAGGGTCTAGTGGAAGAGGTGGCCTGCTCAGCACTGCTGGACAGCAGATCCCAGGTCACCGTCATCAACTGGCCCTTTTATAACCAGCATCTCACCCACCTCCCCCTCCGACCTCTATCTGGATTGTCCCTGTGGGGTATCAGCAGCACAGATTATCCTTATGATGGGTATTGTGTGGTTAGTATCTCCTTCCCAACCAGGGGAGGAGAAGCCCTGCCCTTCATAGAGGCCCTAGCATTGGTTTGTCTGGAGCCAAAGAGCATGTCGAACACCCCAGTGCTTATTGGGACCAATGCCAACATGTTTGAGCATTTGGCCCAGAAGTGTCATGACTGGGGTGGCACAGATGAGCTTGCAAGCCTGTTGGTTACTGCTGCCATGAAGTGGTTGGATCTTGAAGTGACCGGCGATCCCACAGGGGTTGACGGAGACGGGGTCGGGGTGGTTCAGCTATTGGAAGGGGGAGACTGACTCTCCTCCCAGGGGCCGAGTGCCGGGTGGTAGGAATCGCCCAGTTTGACTGATTCCCCTTAGGGGATGCGCTCATGCTCGATGCCCCTCTCCTGGGCAGTCTGCCACCTGGGCTCTTAGTCCAGAGGTGGGTACTGCCCACCCCGGCCAGTCCCCAGGCCCGGCATGTTAGAGTTAGGGCCTGGAATGAGTCAAGAAAACTGGTGACCATCCAGCGGGTTGTGTGTTGGCGCATCTTTCTGTGTGACTGGGCCTTGTCTGTTGCCCCGTGAAGATCCCAAGGAGGAGATAGACCCGTCCTTGTTTGATTTTGGAAGCACACCAATCTCAGATGCCTATAAACGGGGCCTGAGCCAGAAGTTGGCAAAGCACCGGCAGGTCTTCTCTTTGCATGAGTGGAACATGGGACGTGTCACTGGGGAAGAGCACCACATCTGACTGAGAGACAACTGCCCATTCAGAGAGCGGTCATGGAGGTTAGCCCCTGAGGATGTGGACAATGTGAGGAAACACCTAATGGAGTTGCTGGGCCTGAGTCATCATGGAGTCCCACAGCCCGAATGCTTCCCATTGTGGTGACTAGGAAAGAGTGGAGTGGTGAGAATGTGCATTGACTACTGCTCGCTAAACAAATGAACTATCCCAGACCAGTACACAGTGCCCAGAGTGGAGGACATACTGGACAGCCTGTCCAGGAGCAAGTTGTTTTCCATGCTGGACCTTTGGAGCAGGTACTACCAGATACCCATGGCCGAGGAGGACAAGGAAAAGACCGCTTTCATATGTCCACTGGGATTCTAACAGTTTAAGTGTATGCCCCAAGGCATATCTGGGGCCCCGGCCACCTTCCAACATTTGATGGAAAAGGCTGGGAGACACATGAACCTGCTGGAGGTCATAGTCTATCTGGATGACCTTATCATTTTTAGGTGGACCCTGGAAGAACACGAGGCCCATTTTATGAAGGTCCTGGACCAACTGGAGGAGTTCGGCCTGAAGGTCTCCATCAACAAATGCCAGTTCTGCCAGCCACAGGTTAAGTATGTTGGGCATATAGTCTCAGAAAAGGGGGTACAGACCATCCCAGCTAAAGTAGAGGCCCTTAAATCATCACCACAGCCCACCCACTTGCACACCCTGCAGTCTTTCTTGGGGTTCTGTGGGTATTATCGGCGATTCATGAAATATTACTCACTGGTAGTGCATGCTCTGAATGACCTGATGCAGGGTTATCTGCCGACAAAGCAGAGGAAGGGTTAGACCCCCACGCCAGAACTACCTGCGCATTGGGTAACCTTTTGGGTCCCACTGGATGCCGGAGTGTGAGAAGGCTTTCCGGGAGATTGTCGGTCAATTGGGGGAGGCTCCGGTTCTTGCTTTTGCAGACCCCCATAAGCCCTATGTCTAGTGACGGGTGAAGTGGCCCCAGTTCACTCCGCGAAGTGATCCGCGGCGTGAAGGTGGATTCACGGAGTGCTCCGCAGTGCAAAGCAGAGTACTTCGCGTTATAATGAGTAACGCAAAGTCCATTGAAAACAATGACTTTGCGTTACTCCGCCTTCCCAAACCACTACTCCACCAATTCTTAAGGTGAAGTGCATTGAAAACAATGTACTTCGCCTCACTTCGTCTTGTTTTTAAGCTCCAAAGGTGAATTTTGCAGTGATTCTTGGGATTGCAGGTCACATGGGCTCTAGATTGTTCTGCACAGCCTCAGTTTGGGGTAGTGTGTGTATGAAGCTTGTAGGAGAGAATCTGCTCTGAAAGCTTGTGATTCAAACCTTCTAAAAGCTGTTAAAAAGCCTTTGGGGTCATTTGTTTTGCTGAAACTTTAGTTCATCGATTAAAGGAAACCCTCCTGTGCTTATATCATCGAGCTTATTGTTTGTGTGTGGATTTTGAATGTTAATGTACAATATTCAGTCTGTGTACTGAGAGACAGTGGAAGTGTGCTTTGGGGGAGGGGCATGTCTGTGGTGTAGGTAGATTAACTTGGAGAAAAAGACAGAGCTTTCTGTTTTGGTGATATTTTTCTTGTATAACTGTGTTAATGTACACACAGAAATATTTTCAATAATTCTTGCCATTTTTTGCTGATTGTTGTGGTGCAGCAGTGCATAATTTAGTTTGTTTAAAAATGTGGTTATATTACTGAAGTTTTCAATTTGCTACACATTACTTAGTGTGTGTGTGTGAGTATTCGTGTAACGCATGTCATCAAATCAGACACCTTTTATTGTGCCACATAATTTCAGCAAAGTGAACCTGCTATGCTATCCACTGCAGCTGTGTAATTTTTGTACTTCTTTGTGGCATCTTTACTTGTACTAGTACTAGTGACTGTTATTGCAGCAGTGCAGTGCACTGCCCCCCCCACCATGGACTGCCCCAACCGGAAAATGAATTATTTTCCAGATTTTGAATTTCTGATGGTGAGCACTGGTTAGGCGTTGTGCCTTTGCATCTGCATCTCTTCAGTGCACAGCGCAATCTTAATCTGTCTTGTATTTGCTTCTCTTTAGGGCCCAATCTCCATCTCTAACTTAAGTCACAGTTGTTTCTTTGACTTCCCTTCAGAGTACTGGACAGGTGTGGTGCATAATTCTGCATGAACATTGTACTCATTATTATGCGTTTCTAAGTCGGGACCATTATCATGAGTCATTCATGATATAAATCACATTCTTCATCATCATGGACAAATGGAGTCACAAATCACGATTTACGATCACGTCACGAATCACAATATTAATTTTTTTTTAATAGTTACTTGGATGTATTTTAAGCCTGTTTTGTAGTATCTCTCCATGCTTCATCACCACCCCACCACTGTACTCATTAATGAGTGTTTTTAAGTAGGGGAGTTTTGTGTCACACCTCATCGTGGGGGGGGGGGGCCCGGGAAAGTACAGCTGTAGGCATTCGCATTTTGTCATCATCACAGATCACAGTCACAAATGCAGTCACAAATCACGATTTACGATCACGTCATGAATCACAACATTAATTTTTTTTGATAGTTACTTGGATATATTTTAAGCCTGTAAGAAAAATAAAATTTACAGAAAGAGCAAATTAAGTAAAAAAGAGTACAGAAAAGACAAAAAAAATGTAGCTTTTAAAAAAGCTGTTAGGTCTAAATCAAAGTTTAAATATCCTCCTCTCTGATCTCAAAGTATCAGCTGTCACAAAACGCACTACTCTCTCTCCGTCGACACAGGAGAAAGTAAAAGTGTCTGCTTGTATTACTCATTTTCTTCCTGTCCTGACTAGTTAAAGAGCATGTGACTTACTGTACTGTAAGCTATGTGATTGATGTGTGGGGGGGCTGCCAAATATGAAAACACCAAGTGGGTCACTTAGAATCATAATGTGTAATGCAAAGTCCATTAAAAACAATGACTTCGCCTTACTTCGTGTTGCTATTCTGCCTTAACGTGAAGTGGTAATGACAAAGTGTAGTGAGCACTTTGCATTGCCCATTCGCGTAGATGAGTGGCAACGCCGGCGCCCACTTTTAATGCTCACTGCAAGAGGCAAAATTGAAATTTGCTGCATCTCTACCTATGTCCTGCATACTGATGCCAGCTTTACCGGCTGGGGCAATCCTGTACCAGTAGTATCCTGAGGGGTTTCGCCCTGTGGCATTCGCTAGCTGGGGCATGACCTCCTCCAAGAAGAACTACATGGTATAAAATGGAGTTCTTGGCACTAAAGTGGGCAGTCATGGAGAAGTTCCATGAATACCTGTATGGGGTACCATTCACTGTGCGCATGGACAACAACCCTCTGACCTATGTCACCACCACAGCTAAGTTGGACACTGCAGGGCATCAGTAGTTGTCGGCTCTCTCCACGTATAACTTCAGCCTGGAATATCGGAGTGGGTGGGTCAATGCGGACGCGGACGCCCTGTCTCGCTGTCCACACCCTGACACCCCAGACCTCCCAGTCCAACTCGAGATGGTTCTGGTGCAAGTGCTCTGCTCCCAAGCTGAGCCCCCTGGCAACACCACTGACTGTCCCACCTGGAGCACAGAGGTGCTGGGAGCTCCCCCGAAGCAATCCCTCCGGCTTATCTGAATTTCACTGGCCTGGACCTTTGGTTCTTGCCACAGTCTAGTAAGGCTGATTTGTAGCAGGAGCAAAGGGCGGACCCTGGTATCTGAGATCTGCTTCTGGCCCTTTTTGGGGGGGGTCACCCCAGCAGGTGCAGAGTATCCACCCTGAGACTAAGAGGCTGGTTAAGGAGTGGGACAAGTTGGTGCTGTGGGATAGGTTAGTAATGTGGACAGTGCAGGATCTAGATTCCTCGAGCCATTTGAGACAGCAGCTGGTGTTGCCTGGTGTCTACCGGGAAGTGGTCCTCAAGTCATTGTATGATGATATGGGGCATCTAGGCTATGACCGCACCTTGGATGCTCTGGCCAGGTTCTACTGGCTGCAGATGAAGGCAACATGAGGGGCTACTGCAAGCGCTGCTTGCAGTGCATCCAATGGAAGACCTTGCCCTGACGAGCCACGCCCTTGGTCAACATCCAAACTAGTGGTCCCCTGGAGTTGGTGTGCATGGACTTCCTGTCCTTGGAGCTGGACTGGAAGAATGTGGCCGACATACTGGTCATCATGGACCACTACACCCGGTATGCTCAGGCTTTCCCCACCAGGGACCAAAAGGCGAACACCGTGGATAAGGTCCTGCAGCAGTATGTCCAACACTACAATCTCCCTAAACGGGTCCATTCTGACCAGGGCTGGGATTTTGAGAGCCATTTGGTGAGGGAATTTCTGGTATGTTATGACATACAGAAGTCCCACACCACTTCTTACCACCCCCAAGGGGACCCCCAGCCTGAGCTGTTCAAACGAAAGCTACTAAACATGTTGGGCACCTTGGATCCCACCAACAAGCCTAATTGGAGTCAATGGGTGGGACAACTGGTGCACGCCTACAACTGCATGAAGAATAATGGCACCCAGCACTCCCTCTTCTACCTCATGTTTGGTTGTGAGGCCCGGCTGCCGGTGGACCTCTGATTCGGGGTACCCACTGATAGAACCTCCCATAAAGGCAGTATAGCGCAGTGGTCTAAGGCTCTGAGCTGCAAATTTGGTGACATCCAGCAGACCAGACCTGGGTTTGAATCGCACAGCTTCCACTTGCATACTGTGTGACCCTGAGCAAGTCACTTAACCTCCTTGTGCTCCCAGGTCGCTCCTGTAAAAGAGCTTTCAGCTTAGTGTGCTATACCTGGTTAAACAACTAAATAAATAAAAAAAAATAAAATAAATAAATAAATAAATCGTACCTGGAGTACACCAGTGACCTATGGGAACAGCTCCACGCAGCATACAAACTTGCCTCCAAGGCAACGGCTTGGAGCTGTCAGGGGAAAAAGAGGAGGTTTGATGCTAGAGTGCGCAGCCAGGACTTGGAGGTGAGGGACAGGGTCTTGCTGTGAAACCTGGGGTTCCATGGTAAGCACAAGATCCAGGACCAGTGGGCCCCGAATGGTTATTTAATGGTGGAGAAACTGACTGACCTGCCGGTATACCGTATTAAGCAGGAGCATGGCCGGGGGCTCAAGAAAACAGTACATTGAAATCACCTGCTCCCTATAAGGGAGATCGTGCCTACCCCAGCCTCAGAGTCCAACCTGCCAATGGCAAGGTGCCCCATTAACCGAGGGACATGTAAGTGGTGGGGATGGGTTTTTCCCCCACCCTGGGACCCTCCACTGTGGGCCCTGATTTGGATGCTCAACAGCCCTCTGTGGGGCACCAGAACTTCATCAGTGAGGTGAGCAAGGGAGAGGAGGGGGAATCCATTTGTCTGCAGTGGGAAATGGGCCTGATGGTTCCTTCCCCTGGTGGAAAGGGTCCTGCAGGGACCCCCGGTCCCTCCACCAGCTCCAGCCACTTGGAACCCCTGACCTACCTGGACCCCGAGGCCCCGCCCTTTGTCCCTGAGGCCCTGCCCCCAGTTCCGGCATCTGGGCAATGCTTAGAGGGGGTTTGGGGGAGGCAAGGGGGCCCCCTGGTGTGTCTGCCTCCATAAGATACTGAGTTGCCTGCCATTACAGACTCTGCCAAGGTTCTGGACCCAATCCCCAACAGTGTACAAGTACAGGGATTGCCTATGGCCTTACTGGACTGGACTGCACCCCAAGCCCTGGTCCTGGTGCCAGTTGATGCCTTGCCCCGCAGGTCTGGTCGGCCCCCCTGGCCTGCCTTGAAGATCATTTACGAATCCCTAGGTGAGCCCACAAATCTGCCCATTGATGTTCTCCTCCAGTCTGTGGTGCCAGTTCCCCATCCTCCAGTCTGCTGCTCTAGGGGGGGTAGTGGAGGCATGTAGGTGCATATAGTATACTACCATGATCCGATCTATCCAAGCTCGTTTGGGGATCCAGTGGTTGCTGGTACTAGTTAGGGACCATGGACTGAGTCAGTAAAGTGCCTATTGTTGGTCATGAGTGTCCCAGAGGGGCTTGCAGGGATGCCAAGTTTCCTGCCAGGGGAGTGTGTAAGCCCCCTCCAGCCCGGCACTTACGTAAGGTGGGTGAGGGGCTCCTGCTGTTCTGGGGGTACTCGTGCCTCATCCACTGATGTGGCTGGACTTGATGCAAGCCTAGCTGTGACTGTGATTATTGTTGGTGCTAGTCAGGAACCAGGTGTCTAGCTAGAAAAGTGCATGCTACTTGTTTTGGGTTCCAACAAAGAGAAAAGGCAGCTCTTCCCTTCCCCCCTCCAAAAAGCAAGAGAGGAGGAAACTGCCTGCAGGCAGAGAGGCTTTGGTTATCCCTCCCCCATGCCAGGAAGAAGAAAGGGGTGGAGAAAGGCAGAGCTGGTGTGAGAGAGAAGGGAGTTTGGGAGAGAGAGAGAAGGAAAGCGGGGTGGAGGAACAGGATGAAAGAGAATCCCAGGCCCCCCAAAAGGAAACCAGAGGGCTGTTTTGGTGGTTTCACCTGGCAAAGGCTCTGGGGCTGCATCCCTCTCCACCCCTTCTCTCTTCCCTTTCAAGCATAAGGAACAGGAAGGAGCCAGACAGCCACTGAGGCTGTGCAGAAGGTCCCCTCAGGTTGGTTGTTCAAAAGTACTGGGGCAGACTGTTTGGCCTGCGGGTACTGCAACTTCTAGCCTGGGGCATCTGGGAGGCTGCTGCATCAGGGACAGATCTTCCTGCCAGGGGAGAAGCTGGGGAGACTAAAAGGCACCAGGGGAGTTGAACTGCTGTGCCCCACCCATTGCAAAGATCAGAGGAACCGAGGAGAGAAGGACGCAACAGGCCTGCCTCTGGTGAAAGCCATATACAAAGGCCTGTGGGTAAAGCTGGAAAGGCCAGGCAGGTGAAGAACTATGCCACCCATTTCTGGGAGATGACATGCTGTGAACTGCCGGGGTCGTCGCACCATCCGGGCACTGTGAGTACCCTGAGTTGCAGCTCAGGGGAGACCATTGTTTTCTTTGCCAGGAAGATCAGGAGGGAACCATCCTCTACACCAATTTATCTTTGTTTTCTTGGAACTTGTGCGAGTGTGTAAGGGCCCCAATGGTAAACAGCTGGCCTGCAGACTGAGGGACTGTAAGGTACCCACTAACTGTGACTGATCTGGGTGTACCCAGGGGAAAGGAGAGAAGTGGGGATACGTGAATGTTTGGTAACCAGGAGGTTTTAAAGGAGTAGTCACCACCTCCTTTGTATTAGCTTGTAGTAATAAACTGGATATTTATTGTTCACCTGTTTCACCGGCTGTGTGTGTAAAACCATTGTGGGGAGTGATTGTTGGTTCGGGGGGTCATCACAGACAGTCATTAGAGGGAAGACCATTACTTATCCTGGGGAAAAGTTCTAACCTGTTCAACCCTCAGGAGGCAACGCAGGGGCCACAGGTGGAGGTACTAAGGCACCACAGAAACTACTGGTAAGGGCTCAGGTCCATCCCCACTGGGAGGTACTGCTGAGCCCCCTAGACCGCCTGGGTAGCCCAGGTGAGTGGGATTATTGGGAGGGTGTTACATTAATAAAGAGCTGTAGATCCTTTGTGACCCCATTGCAGTTCTTGTTTTATAGGTACAATGTTCTCTTGAGACACCCTTATTGCAGGCTCCATAGAAACCAGATAAGAGATCTTTTTCTGTGCTAGGATGCTAACCAGTAAGAGTGCTACCCCAAGTATTATGAGCACTAGGCTTTCACTTGTTAACTGGTTGGTAATGTAGCATTTGAAATAGCCCACTATGCTATTAAGTTTCCATTATCACAAAAGGAAGGTGTTTTACTGCAGAAAAATACATTAATGCAGACATTAGAGTGGAAGAATGCAAAGTGTATAAAGTACACAAATAACAGCATTAGAGGTTTGAGTCCTAGGAGTCAGATCTTGTTGGATGTGCCTTTATTATTTTTTTAGAACACTCTGCCGGCAGGTTTTCCCCAACAATGTGGTCCGTGTGCTACCAGTGACCCACACAGACTACTGTGATACCATGCTGCATGACCATTGTGCTACCACCAGCATAAGGCATGGAATGAGACCATTGTATTTCCACAGCAGGTGCACTCATTGTGCTACCAACGACACATGGTACTGCAGTGGTCTCGATAATAGCACAATGGAATTAAAACAAATCCATTGTGACACCAAATGTGGTGGTATCACACTGGTATTCACCACTATGCTACCATTGCACAAGAGTTTGCCACTGTGCTACTACTGGGTGTTGATGGTATCACAGTTGACACAATAGTATCCCACTGGAATTGGAACAAAACCACTGTGATACCACCAAACAGTGGTATCACAATAGTGCACATTGTTATCACTGTGGTACCAGCACAGGTGGTGTTACCAGTGAACTACTATTGTCTGCATGATATCATAATGGTTAAAATGGGATCACAATGGAATTGGAACAAATCCACTGTGATACCATTTATGAAACCCACAATGGTAATACAGCAGAAATCACAGTGGTAGAACAATAGTAAAGAACAGGTATTACAATGGTATTCCAAAGAAATCTTAGTAAGGGACAGCATGTAGTGTGGCAAGGAGTAAACAGAACTGCAGGATCCACAAATATAGATAAGCAAAGCCATTTACAGATAGCAGTTGCTATTAGTTGTTTTGCTACTCAGTGTGATCAGAGAATGACTATGCCTCTGTGTTACAAATATGGCTGTAGCATGTGCTAGGAGATATTCTGCCCCGGGACTGAGAAAGACAGAGTTTTTCCTTGTGATGCCAGCATCATGCTGTACACATATCTAAATCCTTACTTGCTGCTGTGAATTTATACGCTCCAGAAGCCTGTTTAACAAACCAAGCAATGTAAAGTGTAATATACAGAGCCTGTCCATGTGCTGTACTGCTTGGTGTCTGTTTAGAATCATTATATATTATGTGTATCTTATACAACAGAACTGTGAAGTACTTGCAGCTGTCTCTTTTTTCTTTTGTTGGTTATCTAGTATTTGCATTACATTCAAGAGTCCCACATACTCCAGAACTAAATTAAGTATAACATACCACATATACAGTACGGGCAGTCTGATTATTAGGGTATTCACTGTCATACTGTAAACACTGGCACCACAGTATAGTGTATGGAGTAATGCTGTACTGTCATGGTGTGCTGTCCCTTGCATGACGGATTAAGCTGAGGTCCCTTCTACCCATTTTTGCTGTTATTTTGTGTGTCCAGGTAGAAGTATAGGAACCCAAGGAACTGGTACTGAAATAGTGGTCCAGTTGTGGTGGGGGACTGGGATTTGATTTTCTGACTTCTATCAGAATGCTCAGCTTTAGGGCTGGTCAGTGGGCAATAATGTCTAGAGGGCCATCTTGTGGATGGCATGACCCACTCCAGGGGTCTTAGTTAAGTTTTGCAGCCACTAGCCAGCAGGACTAGTGACTGAGGAAATTCACTAACACCACAGACTCTTCCAGTAGCCCAGCTGATGTACTTATTGGTTACATTCTCCAGTACAAGTCTGCAGGGCTAGTTAAAGGAAAATCTTACTAGCCTAACACAATATCTACAAAAATTTGGCTAGCAGGCCAGTGCCAGTTTTGACCCCTGCACTCTCTGCAATGGTTTGCGAGTATTTAAACATTTTTTTAAAAGATTTTATGACTGAGGTGTGGTCAGTGCTGGGACCGCCAGTAGTTGGTGACAAGTGCTGTGACTGTCAGGTGCATTGCTGTAAGGGGGAGGATAAGTCCAATGACTGTTGAGGGAGGATTCAGAGGCAGTTCTATGTTAATGGTGGGGGTCAGTACTGTGATTTTTGTTGTTGGGGGTGTTGGTGTTGTAAAGATCGAGCATGGGGATCCAGTTTGCTTATTGTCAGGGGTGGATGGCCAGTGTCGTGACTGCCAGGTAGGGGGCAGGGCTGTTACTTTTGGGAGTGGTGGGGCAGTGTGGTGACTGTTGGGAGTGTGGGTCACTGCTGTGACTGTCTGTGGAGGGTATCAGCCCTGTGACTGTTGTGGATGTATGGGCACAGTGCTTTGACAGTGGTGGTGGATAGTGCTATGACCCTTGTGGGTAGAGGTCAGTGCTGTCACTCTTGGAGGATGAGGATCAGCACTGTGACTGTTGAGTAGGTAGCCACTGTGATTGACAGTGGAAGGTGTTAGTTCTGTGACTATTGATGGGGTGGTTCAGGTCTGTGACTGTTGGGGTGGGGGTCAGTTCCGTGACTGTTTTTGGTGATGAGACAGTGCTGTGTCTGTTGTGGATGGGTGGTCAGTGTGTTGACCATTAGGAGTCATGGCTCAGTGCTGTTATTGTCAGGGAATGGAAATTACTGCTGTGACTGATGGTAGAGGGTGTCAGTCCTGTGACTTTTGGGGGTGAGGTGGCTGTGCTGTGACTGTTGGGGATGGATAAACAGTGCTGTAAGATGGGGGTGGGTTGTAGTGCTTTGACCAATGCTGTTACTGTGGGGGGATGGGGATCAGTGCTTTGACTCTCAGGGGTGTATGATCATTGTTGTGACTACAAGGTTTGGGGGAGCAGACCTGTGACTGTTGGAAATAGTAAGAAAGTGTTGTGACTCTCAGGGATGTGGAACAGTGCTGCGACTGCCAGAGGTGCATGGTCATTGTCATGACTGCCAGTGGAGGGTGCCAGTCCTGTGACTGTCAGTGAGGTGGTACAGCCCTGTGAATGTGGGAGAGAGGTAGTATAGTCCTGTGACTGTGGGGGAAGGGGGTACAATCCCGTGACTGTGAAGGGCGGGGTGTTACAATCTTGTGACTGTGAACAGGGAGTGTTGGTACACTCCTGTGATTGTGACTGGCTGGTGCAGTCCTCTGACTGTGGGGGGAATGGTACAGTACTATGACTGTTGAGGGGTTGTCATTGCTGTGACTGATGGTGGAGGGTGTCAGCACTGTGACTGTCAAAGCAGTGGTACAGTCTTGTGATGATCTGGAAGAGGGTCAGATATGTAACTGTCAGGGGTAGGGTGTCACTTATGTGACTGTCAGAGTGAGAGTCATTCCTGTGACTTTTAGGAGGACTGCTTCTGTACAATTCTACAGCTCTGAGGGACTGAAGTATTTGCAGGAAGTTGTACATGTGGTAGGAAGGTTGTGTAAGGAACCAAACTAAGTGACTGTTCAGGGTGGTCAGTCTCTACTGTGTGGGGTGGTCTTCAGTGCTGTGACTGAGGTATAGTGTTGAGACTGTTAGGGGTGGGGATTACTGCTGTAACTGCCTGTGGAGAGTGTCATCCATGTGACTTTACGGGGTATGGGGGCAGTGCTGTCACAGTGGTGGGGTGTAGTGCTGTGACCGTTGGGAATAGGGATCAGTTCTGTGACTGTCAGGGTTGGGTGCCCAGTGCTGTGACTGATAGTGGAGGGTTTCAGTCATGTAACACTCAGAGTCCTGTAACGGTAGGGGGTAGAAGGGTCAGTCCTATTATGATCACTGATCAGTGCTGTGGCTGTTGTGTAAGTAGTGTAGAGTGGTGTGCACTGGAAAAGGTGATGCATGAGTAAAGCAGCCAGCTTGTAATAAGAAAAGAAAAGAAAGCTCAGCACTCATAGATTCAGTGCAAGATTTAGTTTCTGGCAATATGCTGGTGTGCACCCACTAGCCCCAGTGCTTAACCCTTCAGTGAGCCTTCCTCAGGGGGTGGGTCTGAGGAATACAAATGTGCATCTAATTTATACAGATTTCTTAAAGTGATATACACCACACACTAAAAACAATGTGCAAGTCAAGCTGAAAACACATGAGTAACTTGGTTATGAACATTTCATTTTTATGTTTTTTTGTGTTTTGTTTTTGATGCTCATGGTACACAGTTAATGATATTAGTATACTACCTAAATTAAACATGCCTTTATATCTGTTATGTCATTTAATTCTGTAACTTTCTATCTAAAGCAATATTTATTTTACCTTTTACACTATACTATACCCCTTTTGTATCTCTGTCCTCTCTATTATTCAAACTGCTGTATTTACTCCATATTAACCTTTTTATCTTTACTTTCACAGTCTCACAGGATGTGAACTCCTTCTCCATCAGATAAGTATAACAATATGTCTAACATTTCTTATCTTTCCTAGTAACTATCTGAGAACTGTGGATCATTATTCTACAGGTCTAAGAAACCTCATCCCTTCAGGACTCCTCCCTCTGGCTCCATAATACCCAGGAAGGAGATCATGTACATATTACCTATACTTGGTAGGTTTACTGTAACCCCTCTTATGGGAGGCTTGTGTATCTGTGTTAAGGTCATACACACTGCAGAATTTTCCTCCTCCATAAACATTTTTGCTTTGCTAGTTGACTCAGGCAGTCTCTCAGCCCTGTCTCCACCTCCCCTGTCTGCTACTTCCTGTACCAGACCACTGATTTCAAAGTTCCCAGTGGATTGCCACCCCATGATAGGGCCAGGAAGGGGAGAGCCATCCTCCCCCCAATCAGTCACTCACATCTAGAACTGAGTCAGTCATCCAGGTGGTAGTGTATGACTGAGGTAGGTGGGAAGCTGGTGCTAGCCATTTCCACATTCCCCTTCCCCTTGGATTACTGCCTTCACCTGGGGGAGGCAAAGGTCAAGTCAGCATGCCTTCCCACCCAGGATAAGGACAGCTATCTGACGAATGCTCAGTCTTCTCTCTGACCCTCGGCAACCTGAGCATGTTCCTAAACTTGGGTCACTGATGTTGCAGGAGTCAGGGCACACAGTGCCTCATTCCTCCATACCACTGGACCAGACCAACCTTATACTGCAGCAAGGGAATTATTTGTTATTAACACAGCAGGCAATCAGACAACAATGGAGCCACTGCACACCAGGGAATGTTTTTTAATTAACGGTCCCGGCAGTCAGAGGATGGGATGTACCTGTGGACACAAGAGAATGTGTTAACTTCAACAGGGCAAGCAATCACTGGGGAATATTATTTTTGGCAGGCAGTTCAAAAACAATATTGAGCAGCTTGAGGTTTCATATAAAAGCAACTTCCCTGTAGATGACTCCAAATCCCCATTAATTAGCATTATGCAGCTTTGTTGGCTCTGACCAGAGTTTGCTTTTTAAAGGACTGCATTTTTAAATATATCAACACTACATATTTACAATCTGATAATAGTGCACATTATACTCATGGTACTATATAAACAAGTTTGTACTCTCAGTGTGATCACAGTTGCATGCATTACCCTATATGCTATAATATATTACTTTCTCATGTATAAGAAATTCTACTTTGTGCTTTGTCCTTGTACTGTTTTCAGACACATAAGTGTCATTAAAGTGCAGTAGCCCCTGTAGTTAGGGTTGAGCAAGAGGTTCTGTGTTAATTCCTAATTTTGCACCTTTGTTTATACTCATGTTTATTTAGCAATTTTAATCCAGTCTCATACAGAAATTTAAAATAATAATAGTATTTTGCATCATACATTTCAAATTGATTATAAAAAGAAAAAAATTCAAAGGATACAATCTGAATCACAACTAACAAACAATAAGAACATTTAAACAACAGAAACAGGTTAGGCCTGGGGGGGATTTGGACTACAGAATAAAATCTTGACATCTCTGCATCGTAGTTTCTTGGGAAGATTAAAAATATAACACATTTTAAAATATATCCTTAAACAGTTAATTAACTTGTGGAGATCTATAGGTTAACGTAGGTGATATACAGTCAGAGTGGGGTCTTAGTCTGATGTGGGTTACTAAATTTGTATTGAGACAACCAAGTGCTTCCAGGTTCTCAAGTGGAATAGAGAAATTACTTTTAACTTATAAAGGGGTAAAGAAATAAACATGTTAGTCCATCTGCGATTTCCAAGAAATCTATTATATAGTAATTAAGTCAATCCAGTATATCTATCTGATATAGTTCCCACCTAGTCCATTGGTTAATATATAGTGCAGTTTTTGTTTATAAATCTAGTGTTAATTTATCCATTGTTTATATATTATTAACAAATTGTTTCCAGTCTTTTAACAATGGTGGGTCAGCCTGGAGCCATTTTCTTGTTATAGTTTTGTAAGCTACTACTAAGACATCCCAAAGATATAAAGCATCTCTGTCTTTAAGGGATTGGGGTGGGGGAGATTTAGAAGCAACTGGTCTGATGTAAAAGATTCTGTTAAAACAAATATTTATTTTAGGTGATTAATCACCAGAGACCAGAAACGGTTCAGGATAGGCAATTGAAAATGTATGAACATGGGTTGCCCATTGATTTCCACATTGTACCAGCATCTGGAAGAGGAGCCTGGGTCATTTAGCTAGGACAGTGGGACTAGAAAAATCTCACTTTTACTTTCCATGTACAGTATATTCCCTCCATAGGGGTAAGGAAGTCATACACCACGTTCTTCTCCAGACTCTCTCCCACTGTCTGTCTGTAAAAGTTGTGTCCATGTCCCTTTCCCCTTTCTCCCTTAGGTAGTCTGTCTGTTGATATCTGGTAATTAATAAGGCCTAATAGATCAGTGATATGGCCTTCCCCCTTCCAGGGTAAAGCCATATTTTAATAAATGGGAGCCAGTCCTCTTGCAACTGAGGCTGCTTACTGCAGACTGCAAGATTCTTAATAATGTAATCTTTCATTTGTAAATACCGTATATGGTCTGGGTCCATCCAGCCATATCTTTGTTGGGCTTGTTCAAAAGTAAGTATATTTGAGCCTTGCAGAAGTTGCCATGGAGCAGAAAAGCCTCTGGCTGCCTGAGCGCTAAACCAGGGGTCTATGCTTGCCGGAGGGAAAGAAGGATTATATTACCATCAGTTGTATTTCCATAAAAGAGGTTTTATTCCTTTGGAAAGTGTTCCTCTTCACCATCCCTCCAGTATGACACATGTTATGGGGGGAAGTGATTGTTGCCGCTTAACCTGCGAGGAAGGGATAAATAATGCTGCAGGTAGAGCAAGTGGAGGTGGCCTAGAGAGATCCATTTTTTCCAGTGGGCTTCATAGAAATGGTTTCCCCATAGTAATGCTAGTTTCATTTGGACAGCAATCCAGTAAGTTGCCAGGCATGGGAGTGCCAGATCTCCTTTGACCTTTGGTAATATTAAGAGTTGTTGAAATAACCGAGAGCATTTGTATTGCCATACGAAAGATAAGAAAAATGATTGCCACTTCTTTAAATCTGATACTGGGACCAGACATGGGACATACTGAAAGAGATATAGCAGTCTTGGCAAAGCATTCATCTTGGTAGCTTGTACTCTCTGATATAATGTTATGGGAAGGAGATGCCAATGTCTCATGTCTATTTTCAGTTGTTACATTAGAGGCACGTAATTCACTGCATATACAGTAATCAGGAAGTATCTATTGTTATCTTAATGCCTAAGTATTTATGGATGTCAGACCCCATTTCATTGGATAATCAGTGTAGAAATTGTCTGGTGGTTCAAAATTAAAAGCCAGAACCTCCATTTTTTGGGTTTTTAAAGTGTAACCAGACATTTGGAAAAATAGTTCTAGTTGATCATATAGTGCTGGAAGGGAAGCGTCTTGGCTCATTAGGTACATCAACACATCATCTGCATATAAAGATAGTTTGTGTCTTTGTTTTGCAAAAGAAATATCTTCTATATCTTCCCTTTGTCTAATGTACTTTGGGCCAAAGGCTCAATATAACGAGTGGAAAGTAGAGGGGATAGAGGACATCCCTGACGTATCCCTCTCTGTAACTTAAAACTCTCGGAAATGTGGCCATTGGCTCTTATGAAACCTAAAGGTTTATCATAAAGCTTGAACAAAAAATAATAAAATCGTCTGGGAACCCGAAGCGGACAAGGACCCAATGCAGGAAGGCCCATGAAACTTTGTCAAACACCTTCTCTGCATCTAGGCTTAGCATCAGAGCAGAGATGTTCTGTGATCTCAGATGGTCTATAAGATACACAATGCATCTGATGTCATCTTGAGCCTGTCTGCCAGGAATAAACCCCGCTTGATCCATGTATATTAAATTGGACAACATTTGTTGCATACGGGTGGCTATAATGGAGGTCATAAATTTATTATCTGTATTTATATTCGAAATTGGCCTATAAGAAGCACAATTAGTCAGGTCCTTGCCCAGCTTTGGGATAACTGAAATAATTGCATGGGACCAGGAAGGAGGAATGCTTCCTTTCAGATCAAAAACATAAGTGAATACCCTCTGTAAAATAGGTAGTAATTCCCCTCAAAGAGCTTTATAAAATGTGCCCGTAAACCCATCTGAGCTTGGACACTTCCCTGTTTTAAGTCTACTTATTTGGGTACATATTTCATGTTCAGAGATAGAGGCTGTTAGTATCTCCTTTTGTAGTTCTGCTAGACCAGGTAAATTTAAAGGCTGGAGAAACTCATCTACTTCCGAGTCTGGAGGGGAAGGGACTGAGGTATATAAATCTGCATACTAGTTCCTAAAAGCCTCTGAGATTTTGGCTATGGATCTACCAAAATGGGAGGCTGTTGGAACCTTAATGGGTGAGATTGTGGCTTTTGTCCACTGCATCCTTAAACGCCCAGCCAGGAGGAGCAGCGATGTAGGTCCACTATCATAATAAGTCTGCCTCAGGGACATTAATTTTTGTTCCACATAGTAATCTAAGAGAGTATATAACTTATTTTTCAGTGCTGTCAGTTCCTTTGTTCTATGCTTCTCTGTTTTTTGTTTTTGGAGATTTTCCAGCTCTCAGATTCTATTGGTCAGATCTTTTCTCCTGGCCTCCCTTTGTTTTTTTTCTTCTTAGAGGCCATTTCTATAAATTTACCTCTTAGGATTGCCTTAAGGGTGTCCCACAGAGTAGACACTGTGACTTCAGGGGTATCATTTTCTTCCAGGGCTTGGGGGTTTGAGATCTTTAATCTGTTGTAATAATTCTGGGTCTCACAGCAATGAGTTGTTTAGGCTCCAGAAATAGTTTTTCCTAAAAGATCCTAGCTTTATCTTAAGAAAAATTGTAGCATGATCTGATAGGGTTATCTCCCCTATCCATGCCTTAACAGCATTATCAGCAAACTCCTGTGGCATCAGGAAGAAATCCAATCTAGAGTACTTAGAGTGTACTACTGAGTGAAAACTATAATTTCTGGTTGGCCCATTTAGGTAGCGCCAGGTATCTACATATCCAATTTCATGTATAAGCTTAGCAACTAAGTGGGTCACTCTATGCTCCTTCTTTGGAATTTGTGAAGTAGAATCTAGTCTGGTATCAAAGGTTAAATTTAGACCCCTCCCACAGATGATCTGTCCCTCATCTTATTGTACGAGAGAGAGAGAAGGAAGGATCTGTATGTTAAGTATTGAGAGTTCAGTGGAAAATATACAGAAACTATGGTGACCATTTGACTGTCGAGACTCCCTTTTACCATAGAAAAATGTCCATCTGTATCCACCTTCTGCTCCTTAAGCTCAAAGGGAACCCCCTTGGGAATGAGAATTGCTACCCCTTCTGTGTCTCCCACCTCTGTATAAGGTGGTTATGGCATGGGCAAATCCAAACATCTCAAGTTTCTTATGCTCTGAAGCAGAAAGGTGTGTCTCTTGCAATAGAAAGATATCAGATCCTGCTTTGCGCAAGAAGGAAAAGATTTTACTCCTCTTAATAGGGCTTGTAAGCCCATTAACATTATATGAACATACATTGTAACTTATTGTAAATTGAAAGGGACCTCAGCATGTAATATTTTAAGATTTTTGTCCACTTCGAGTAGATATAAGAGATAAAACATACATTGTATTCTCCCCCCAGATTCCCCCAAAACCCCAGAAATCCCATAAAGCCTAAAACAATAAAACCATACATAGCCAACTGGGCTTAAGATGTTGTAAAAACTAAATACTTCCAAGGTAGGCAGTCAAAAAAGACAGGAGTTTGAACTCTATTTCCACCTCGTGGTATCGAGATGGATGGGAAGAGGAAAATAATCCTTTCCAAAATTGGGAAGGTCCTCCTCCAGAGCCAAGTGTCTAAATGGCCTTAAAATTTAAGTGAGTGCTTATTAGCACTAATAGGCACAGATCAAATGGAGCATCAGGAGCTCCAACCATCAGGATTTATGTTAGTAATCTGTGCACTTCATGGAGGGGTGTTTTTCCTCCCTTGATTTTGGGCCTAGTTCTAGTACAGCCTGTCTAAAAATCATCGAGTTGCTCTCTCTAAACCATTTGCATTCTAGGGTTTAACATCCTGTTACCACAAATTGAGGGCACATTAAGTTCTAAATATTGTTCTCACTACACAAGACTATCCACTGTTAGGATTCACAGTGTTATAATAAGGCACTTAATTAACTAAAAATGTGGCAGTCCTTAGCAAATGAAGAATAAATTCCATGTTTCAAATGAATGTCCCTCTTGTAAACTTATATGAGAAAGTTCTGCAAACTTTAGTCTGTCCCTTTTTTCTATATTATACCTGTAGCACAAAATGGTACAAAGAGTCTTTGTTAATCATAAGTAAAATAAAAGTAAAGAACATATGTTGTGCCTTACAAATATCTGTTTGTACCCTTCCATTGAGGGGCTTTTTCTGTAGCAGGTTTTGTAACTGTGTGTAGGCTTCTGCTAGTGTCAGTGTGTTGCCTCCCTGTCGTTTCAGTGGTATTACTTGCTGCCACCCTTGGTTCCATTGTTCTCATTGGTGCCCCCTTTCTGCAATTTCTGGAACTGGTAAGTCCTTCTCTTTGAATGCATTAACAGCCACCTAGTAGGACTCTAGCTTTAAGGGCCTTCCAACCAGAAAACTCTTAATCTGGCAGGTTAAGGTGTCTGAAATCTTATACCTTTCTCCTTAAGAGTGAGCAGTAGTGGGGCATATTCCATTCTCTGTTGCTGAACTACAGGTGGGTAGTCATGATCTAAATTTAACTTCGCTGCTAGTTGGTGAAGTCTTTTTGGCCCCACGATTATCTCAACAGGTCCTCTTTTGTTTTGAATGAGCTAATCTTAAAGACTATCGAGCATGGGTGAGTTCTAGCATCTGACAGTTTTGGAACAAGAGAGTGATGAGTTCTCGCCACCGATAGTTCATATGTTGGTGGTAGATCTAGAGTGTCATGAAGCAGATTTTCTAAAAGGTGCTTACTGGAGTAGTTTGGGTGCCTTCCGGCAGACCATAAAGTCTGTGATTGTCCCATCTCGACCTGTCTTCTAGATTGAGACACTTATTTTGCAGGTCTGCTGTCTGCCTCATGGGCACTTCAACCATGGTGGTCAATTTTGTGGTACCCTTTTCTACCTCTGCCACGCAGTCTTCTACTTAGCCCACTCATGCCTCAAATTTATTGAGCCACTGATGCAAGGCTTTGGATTCTTTCTTATTGTCTGTATGGGAAGCCCTTATCTCTCTTAATAGGGCTTCAAAGTGGGATTGAGATAACTGTTCTTGCTCACCATCCATATCGTAATCTGTGGCCTGCAAGCTTGTAGGCGAGGGGGATCTGCTGTGTTTCCGAGCATCTGTTGGTAACCTACCTCCATCTTTCAGTTTGGAATGGCCTGGGTATGATTGTTGTTTCCTTTTTCCTCCATCTTAAATCCACCAGCCATATTGTCAAGTTTTATTTGTGAATTCACTCTTCATGTAGAGGTTTTTGTCCCACTAGTCTGGAGCAGTTGTGACTAAGCAGCCATTATGTCCATGCCGGACCCAGAAGTCACCTCTAATTTTGCACCTTAATAGGTGTACACCTTTGTACAGACAGTTGGTGAGACCCCATCTGGAGTACTGCATACAGTTCTGGAGACCCCATCTCCCCAAGGACATAGACAGGATAGAGGCAGTCCAGAGGAGGGCAACTAAAATGGTGCAGGGTCTGCACCAGAAGCCATATGAAGAGAGACTAAAGGAGCTTAATATGTATACCTTCAAAGAAAGGAGGGAGGGGGGGACATGACAGAAACTTTCAAATACCTCAAGGGAATCAACAAAGTCCAAGAGGGTAGCATCTTTTAGAAAAAGAGACGTGCAAGAACAAGAGGGCACAATTTGAAGATAGAGGGGGAATGGCTCAGGGACAACATGAGGAAGTATTTTTTCATGGAGAGGGTGGTGGACACATGGAATGGACTTCCTGTGGAAGCTGAGTGGTCAAAAACAGTGGGGGAATTCAAGAATGCATCAGACAGACATAAGGCAATTCTAGTGGGGGAGGGTAGGAGGAAGTAGGCTGTTGGTTAACTAGGATCTGCAGCTTATCCAGTAGGTATGGAAATGGGCAGACTGGGTGGGCCAAGCAGTCCTTATCTATCATCAAAGTCTATGTTTCTATATTTCTATTAATAGCCTTGGCAGAGTTTGATGAAATTAGCTGAACTATTGCATGTGTTGTCTAGGAGGCATGGTCTAAATCACAGTCTCCTTTCTTCATGCAGGGCCCACAATGCCCACAGGGCCCTGCATTAAGAAAGCTACAGCAGATTGTGCTGCTGGCAACTTGTGGCAAGACAAAATTCTCTACCTTTAAAGAATGTATCACCATGAGGCACTGGCTTGGAGCTATACCTTCTGCTTCGACAGGAGGCTACAGGCTGGAGGGGAGGAAGGGGTGACCATTAGGGTTGATAACCCCAAGGAAGACCCCACCACTGATTCCCCAACATTCCAGAGACCCAAAACCCTAATGCTGTTTCCTTTTGCTGCTTGGGCAGTGGGATGGGGAATTAGGGTTGGAAACCCTAATGCCACATTCCCTACTTTTGCAGCATTGACTTGGACCCTAACTGGTGCATTAATGAAGTTTTTTGCAAAGAATGATATTAATGAGCACCAACCAACAGTTCTATTAAAAACAGTGTCTCTTGTTGATTGGCTGATTAGTTGTCTGCCTTAATTTTTTATTTGCTCATACTGTGTCATAGTTCTCTATACATAACTGACAAACTAATTTCATTTGTATTTTAACACATAAATTCAATATTGCACCACCATATGCAAAAAAAGTGTTCAGCCACTCATTGAAAGAAAACAGACTAAACCCACTGCTAGGGTATGCTAAAAGGTTTTTAACTTTATTAAGCTACAGGAAGTGGTAGCACCCCACACAAATACCTGTGTCTACACATGTTTCAAGCCAAGTAAGCTCTTTATCAAGACTCAAGAGGGTGAAAACTTTTTTGCATTTGGTTTAGTCACAAACTGTCTGTACTGTCCATTATGTACTTTGAATACAAGACTTCTGCTCGAGGTCTGCTGCTTTTCAAATGAAAGTGAGAGCTCATTTGAAAACCTGAACTATTATCTTTTGGAGAGACACGTTTTTGACTTATTTTGAGTTTAATAAGAGCAGTCTGAAGTATTGAACTGGTCTTCACCTGTGAGAGGGGTGAACTGGTTACTGGACAACCTAGAGCTTGGTGAAACTATGTTGAACATTTGATTTCAGACTTTAGCCCTTTTTAAGTTATAGATATTTAGTTTGGACTAAAGAAATTGGTTTGTAATATTTTTTATTGTCTGGATATTTGGGTGGTGAGAGGACTCTGTATCCAGTTATTTATTTGTTTATTAGATTTATAGTTTATGTCATTGTTTGTTTGATATTGGGAGTATTTTCCTCTCTCCCCAGTGGTGAGGACTGGATGGGGGAGGGAATTAATTAATTAATTACATTAATGTATATTGTTTTATCTCTCTTCCCCAGTGGTGAGAGGACTGGGTGGGAAGGGGGAACTTAGTTAGTGTTTTGTTGTATTTGATTATATTTCTTTTTTTTTGTTTGGGTTTGGGGGTGAGACGCCTTAAATCAATTGTTTGAGGTTCGCTTGGTTTTCTTAAATTGTCTTTAATTTTTCATTATAAAGGGCTTTGTATTTATTTAAGCTTTAAGAGATGGGTTAATTTTTTAATTAGGATTGTATACTTGTGTTAATTATGTGTTCGGATAACACAAGGACAGTCGGGTATTATTCCCCCTCCAGGCTTAGGGACCTTCATCCTTTTTCTTGTCCCCCCCCCACTGCCAGAAGACTATAGACAGTGTAGGGCTTTGGGAATTGTTGGAAGAAGGAGGAGGACGAGGGCTGGCTCTGGAAGGGGAATGGAAAGGAGTGGGTGGATAGGGATAGTGGACACAAGGAGACGCCCTGGAGCGAAATGGGCCCAGGAAAGGGGTCCTCCCTGTCTGGTGCCCATACCCAAGGGTTCTGATTTTAGTCAGCAGGTAGCATGGTCATTCCTCAGAGGCTCATCCTACTTGGGCGGAGTTGTGCAAAGCCAGGTCTATTAAAAACAAGAAGGCTATTATAACTGATTTTGTTGGGTCATCTGACCTGGTGTACATCACTGAGACCTGGCTGGATGAGAATGCTGGACCAGTTTTGGTGGCAGTAGTTTCAGCCAGGTATTCAGTGATACACCACCCGAGGGTGGATCATAGAGGCGGGGGTGTTGCTATCTGTTTTAGATCAGAACTAGGCCTAGTGGAGGTACCAGTGGGAACTACCAAATCCTTTGAATGTATCTTAGGTGAGGGTGTGGGGTGCAGGATACTTCTCATATACCATCCACCAGGTGATGAGAATGTTTTCCTGTGGGAAGTCGCAGACTTCATTGTCGACCTGACATTGGGGTCCCCCAGATGGTTGGTTCTGGGGGACTTCAATGCCTGGGTTGATGATGAACTCTCGCATTTTTGTTAAGACTTCCTCCAGTTAATGATTTCACTGGGCTTCACACAGGTTATTTCCTCCTCGACCCATATTGGTGGTCATTCACCAGATTTGGTGTTCCTTCTGGGGATGGAGATATCCGACTTGGTGGTGGAACCAGTCAGATGGTCAGACCATCACTCCATTGAGTTCAGTTTTGAGGCCACCCCTAGTAGGTCAGCCCCTATGGAAATGGTCTGGTACTGATCTTTAAGGGGTGTTTCCCTGGATGACCTGATGGTGATGCTGGACCTATTGGATTTACAAAGAGACTGCATGGATCCAGGAGAGCTGGTACTTGCCTATAATAAGGAGGTGGCAGGGTCCCTGGATTCCATTGCTCCTGTTCGTGTTCATCCTCTCACTCTTTGCCCCAGGTCTCCTTGGTTCAATGAGACCCTGAGGGAGTTGAGGAGAGTCAGATGAAGGTTGGAGAGGTGCTGGCGGAGGTCGGGTCTGGATGATGACAAACTTAGTTTGATGGACCACTATGTGGTCTATCAATCCGTAATCTCTCATAAGAAGACAGAATTCCTGTCAAGAGAGATTGCAGCTGCACAGAATAGACCAGCTCAGCTCTTCCAGACTGTGGACAGATTGTGCAATCCAATCTGTCTTCAGCCCAGAAGAGCTTTTTCTCAAGAATGGTGTGAGGAGTTTGCTCTATTCTTTTCAGATAAGGTTGCCAAAGTCACATCTGATGTCTGCTTTACCCTCTCCAATGGGAGTTGTGATGGTCGGCAGGAGATGTTTGACACCCAGTTTGTGTGGTCTGACTTCAGCCTCCCCACAATCAATGACATTGTGATGATCACCCAATCACTGCGCCCGACCAACTGCGGTTTGGACCCGGGCCCCACACGTCTCTTAGTGGGATGTGTGGATAAAATTGGCCCCATCCTTATTGAGAAAGTCTGGAGGTCCTTGGAAAGGGGAATTTTTCCAAATCCTTTTAAGAAGGCTGTGGTTCAGCCCCTTCTTAAGAAGTCCTCCTTGGACCTGGACAGTCTGGCAAACTACAGGCCTGCCTCTAACTTACCCTTTGTGGGTAAAGTTATTGAGAAGGTGGTCATATCGCAGTTGGATGAACATTTGACCAGCCACAATGTCTATGATTCTCTCCAGTCTGGATTTAGGAAAAAGCATAATACCGCGACAGCTCTGGTTCGGGTACTAAATGACCTCATAATAGCAAGAGATCGAAGGACCTGCTCCATCTTGGTCCTTCTTGATCTCTCTGCAGCATTTGACACTGTGGACCATGGTGTGCTATTGGAACATTTGCGATCTATCTGTGGACTGTCTGATACAGTCCTCAGCTGGTTTCGATCTTACCTCGAGGGTAGAACTCAGAGGGTGGTGTCTGGGATTTTCTCCTCAGCATCAGTCTCCCTATCCTGCAGGGTACCGTAGGGTTCCATTTTGGCACCCATGTTGTTTGCAGTGTATATGCTGCCATTAGAAGTGATTATTAGGTGGTACAGTCTGGGTTTTCACTGCTATGCAGATGATACTCAGCTGTACATGTCCTTTGTGCCCAGTCAGGATGCTGCAGTTTTGGTTTTTAACAACTGTCTTGCCGAAATCCAAGACTGGATGAATGTGAGTTGGCTGCGGTTGAACCCGGAAAAAACGGAGGTGTTGGTTGTGGACCAGGGTCGCTGGGAGGTGGGTTTGTTTGCTGGATCGCCCTCGGGTTTATGGCTTGGGGGTGTCCAGCTGACTACCTCAAACCGGGTGTGGAACCTGGGAGTTGTGTTTGATGACTGTCTGACATTTAAATCTCAGGTGTCAGCGGTTGTCAAAACCTGTTTTTACCATCTGAGGAACATCACCCTGGTGAAGTACCTGGTTCCTCCAGATGATCTTCCTACTTTGGTCCACGCTTTCGTTACCTCCCGCCTTGACTACTACAATGCCGTTTACCTTGGGCTACCGGGGGTTGAGATTCACCACCTGCAGTTAGTGCAGAATGTAGCAGCCAGGCTGTTGACTGGTTCTTCTTGGTCCAGTCATATAATGCCTGTGCTCCATGGACTGCACTGGCTGTCAGATTGCTGGCAAATCGCCTTCAAGGTCAGTTTGTTGACCTATAAGGCCCTACATGATCAGGGATCTGCTTACCTGAAAGATCTCCTCTGTCCCTACTGTCCTCCCCACTCTCTCCGATCCACTGATGAGGGATTGCTATAGATTCCCAGGGTTCACTTAAAAACTTCAGGGGCCAGATCTTTTAGTTTCATGGCCCCAACCCTGTGGAATTCTCTACCTCGTCAGGTACGAAACTGCCTGACTGTCCAAAGTTTTAAAGGAGCTTTGAAAACCTACCTTTTTAGTAAAGCTTATAATGATTTTTGAATATTTTAATGTTGTTTTAACTATTTATTGTTTCATGTTATATTGTACAGGCACCTTGGTTTGAGAAAGGCACCTCTTATAAATAAAGAGTGATTTGATTTGATTTGATTAGCTCTGCAGCCAAAGCAATTGATGAATTGCACCACCATGGTTAACGGATGTGTGGCTTATGGGTGTTCAAACACTAATAAAGATAATGTAAATCTACAAACATTTTCAAAAGATGTAGGTGAACATGAAGAATGGAATGCAGTGGTATATCATACACAAGCGGACTGGCTAGGTGCATCCAATACTAGTTACTTATTAGTGCTCATTTTGTTCCAGAGTCATTTGAAATGGAGTATATTTTGATGAAACAGTTTGGACTGGACACAGATCATGTTTGTCCATGACTATGTGCTGATGTTGGTTCTAGCATTTTCAAATGGCTTATTGTGCCTGGGAGAGATGGTCAAGTTGTCAAGAAACAATGTTTATCTAAAACAGGGGAATATGTATGTTTATTTCTATAACCATTTTATTTTATTTTTTTATATATATTTGATTTTTATTGAAAGAAAATTCAAGGCAACACATACATTCAGACTGGATAATACATGTCACTGTGACAATATAAAATCATAGAATAATACAGGGCAGTCAGTTTGATAGTCATGCAAACTGACATGACAGACCATATGAAATATCACAAGTTACAAGTGGCTGTTTCTGCAGAATCCCTTATCCAACTCGGGCAGAACCCACAAGAAATAAAAAAAAGTTTCTCAGGAATTACTCTGGGGAAATTAATGCCTTGCCAAGGTACAAATTCTGGCTCTGTTTCCAGTAAGTACTGGATCCATCTCTGCCATTTAGTGTGACACATGGGCAATTTATCATGGATAGCTACAATTATACATTCCAATTGATATATTCTAAAAACATTTGTCTCCAGTCTGTTACTGAAGCAATGACCTTGGTCATCCATTTACAAGTAATAGCCTTTTTAGCTGCCACTAAATATATGGTTGAGGGTCTTGTGCCAAGGTGGGGAGTGGTCCAGGTAAATAGAACAGAGGGTTATTTCTGCAGAAAGTTCTATTTGCTCACCCAGGCAATCCACCAAAGCCAACTGAAGGGAATACCAAGATGGCATCAACAAGGGTCAGTTCTAGAAAATGTACCCCAAGTCTGCCAACTTATTTTTACAATCTCTCCAGCAATAAGTTACATTGTCCAGAAGGCTTTTTACCAAAATTGTGGGTGAATGGAAATACCGGTTTCTACTTTTCCAGGCAAATTCCAGGCATAGATAAGATGATGTCATTTTAACTGCCTGCAGTGAAGTCTTTGTCCAAGAGACATCAGAGACTTCTAGGTCTAGGTCTTTATTCCATCCCTCCAAAATAGTGAGTGTATTGTCTTCTAGGGTTTCCCTCAGTATTCTATATATATTCCTAATTAGATGGCCCCATATGTTACTCCTGAAAAAATCCAAAAGTATCACCAAAAAGGGAGGCTGCAGGTAGGGTAATATAGAAGTAATTCTGTGTAGTCTGAGGATATAGTTTCTGACCTAAAGGTATCTATAAAAGTGTGCTTGACTAAGTCCATAGTCCCTCTGTAACATTTCAAATGAAAGGATCCCTGATTGCCCCCAAAACTGAAAAACATAGGTCAATCCTATCCACCTATACTTGGAGAATATTGGGTCCACCCGAGCCGGTGGGAAATATTCATCTTCAGAATGCATCCTACAGTAAAAAAAAAGCCTGTTTGAATTTTGGGTGCAGTCGCAGGGAATACCAAACCCTTATGATATTAGCTGAAAATTGAGAAAAGTTCCCCAAGGGGACAGACCCGCCCTCTGAGGCAAACAAGAACTTCTGCAGATCACATAAATCATCAAGATTAAATTCTATAGATTTCCACAGGGCCTTAAAGGAATCTGACAAACAAAGGAAAAGCACCTTCAAAAAAGCCGCTTTCACATAAAATTCTAAATTTGGTAAATTTGCCCCTCTTTGAGTTAGGGATAGCTTTAAAATCAAAAGAAGCATCTTGGAGTGTTGCCTTCCCCAAATGAAGTTAGATATCATTCTGTCCCATGATTTAAAGTAAAATTGAGCTGGAAAATAAGGAATATTTTGATAGAAATATAATAAACATGGTAATACATTCATGTGAATAATTTCTATGCGTTGAAAAAAGAAGAGCTTGAGTCTGCCCAAAAGAGTTAAGGTCAGATTGTATTGCTAGTGTGACTGGTTCATAATTTATGACATCCATCATTTTAAGATTCTGGGGTATGTGTGTACCTAAATACTTAATTTTAATAGTTTGCCATTTCAAAGGGTAGGAGCATTTCAATACCTCTGAAGGGACAAAGTTTAATAACAAGACCACAGTTTTAGAAATATTAATTTTAAACCCTGCCACCTTCTCATATGTATTTAGGGTTTCCCATACACAAGGTATGGATTCCCCTGGAGACAAGACCATAAGCAGAACATTGTCTGCAAACAAGGATATCTTTAATTCCTGTTGTCCCATAGGAATACTTTCCACCCCCTCTGCCTCATGCAGTGCCTCCACCAAAGGCTCCATGTAGAGAACAAACAAAAGTGGAGAAAGGGGACATCCATGCCTCGTACTCCTCTGTATGGAGATAGGAGCTGAAATCCTCCCATTAATAGAGACAAAGGTCCATGGAGCAGAATATATGGATAGAATCCAGCTCAAGAAGGACTCAGGAAAATGGAACTTCAACAGGGTATCCCACAAAAAAGGCCAGGAGACAGTGTCAAAGGTCTTCTCTGCATCAAGACTCAGTACAGCCACCAGAATTCATCTAGTTTTGATATATTCAATTAATATTAATACCCACCTAATATTATCCATAGTATTTCTTGCTTAATGAAACCTGCCTGATCAGGATGAATGAGAGTTGGTAAAATAGTTTCCAAACTAGCTGCCCATATTGCCATGAAAAGTTTATAATCCACATTCAGAATGGCTATAGGGCAGTAAGATGCCACTTACAGGATATCCTTGTCAGGTATAGGCAAGGCTACCAGAGTAGAATAAGCCCCCTGCAACTGACCTGAAAACAGATAGCATGCTTGGTATTAATTCCTTAAAGTATTTCTTGTACCACTCTGCCTGAAATCCATCTGGCCCGGGACATTTTTGAGTGGCAACGGCCTTGATCTGGGTCAGAATTTCATCCGCTCAAATCGGGACCTCCAGTTTACTAATCTGATCTTCCAAAAGAGTTGAAAGACAGAGTCCATCCAGGAACTTAGATCTGTCCTCAGAGCTACCTGCAGGGTCCTGCCGATATAAACATTGATAGTAGTGGGCAAAAGTGTTTCTAATGTCCTCATCACCCTAGACTACCTGACCCGTATGTAGATTTTTAATCTTGAGGATTGTAGAAGTCCTTTTCTGGGCCCTTAACCTACATGCCAACAACCGTGTACCAATCCTTCCTCATAACCTGATAGTTTAAGATATAACAGGGCTTGTTGTATCTTTAAATCCATAATCTTTTGCAGTTCTGCCTTGACGTGTCTAATTTTGATTTGTACTACTGTTTCCCCCTCTGTGTACAAAAGTTGGTAAGTGTGCAACTGTTCTGTTAAATCTTTGTATTTAGCTTCCAAATCCCTCTTCTTCATAACTGAATAAGTTATAGTTTCTCCTCGCAGTGTGGCTTTCATGGCATCCCATAGCATAGCATCGGAGACTGAAGAAGAGGCATTCTCCTCCAGAAATTGGGGATTCTTTTTTTAATAATATCTATATTTTGTGGGTCTCTTAAAAGAGTTGGATTGAGGGGCCAGAGGGTTTGCTTTTTCTCCCCCCCCCCAAGTCAATCTTTAGAATTAGGGGGTGGTGGTTAGATAATATCCCAGGCCCCAAGGAGATGTTGTGTATCAGTGAAAAGTGTTCACAAGTTGTAAAATAATAATCTAGTCCGAGTATGTATGGTGTCGTCCAAAACAAAAGGTAAAACCTGGGGAACACCTTTCTCCAAACATCAACCACTCCTAAATGTTGCAACATCCCTTTAAGATATTTAACTGCAATACTTTTCCTATATTCACATGGGTTAGAGGAGTCTTGGGATGCCAACATAGTCATATTAAGATCACCCCTATTATAAAGCACCTCTGTAATAGCCTCCTAACTTTCTTTATGAAGGTTTTTACTATCGGGACTTTAGTTTGTGGAGGCATATAAACACACACCAGGGTTACTTCTTGAGAAAAAAAAGCTTGCCTTGTGAAATGATATATCTGCCCTGGGTATCTCAATATGAGGTTTGCAACTCTAGGGGGGTTGTAGTAGAAATTAAAATAGCCACTCCTCACCTGCAGCCACTTGAATGGCACGCAGCGTAAACCTTATATGTCTGTCCCCACCTTAAATTTTGGTGTTCAGCTGCTGAAAGATGAGTCTCCTGGATGAAGAATAAATCTGCAGACTGTTTTCTAAGATATTGCATAAAATGAGACCTTTTGTTTGGGCTATGCAAGCCATTAATATTCTACAAAAATGTGTTAACAGTTTGGACCGTCATGATGTCAATTTAATGGAATCAGACCATGGAGCCAGACCCCCGAAAAAGAGCGAGAGGAAGAAACAATCAGCAGAAAACCACCCCATCCCAGCAATCCTGTAGGACCCAAAGCAGCAGACCAGGATCTGAGAAGAGCCCACACCTGAAGACTCACCACCCCCCAACTCCAACCAAATGACATGTCATTATCAATAAAGTTTAATCAGAAAATTGAAAACCTGCGTGTGTGCCTCTTTTTTTGTAAGATAATAACTGTACAGTAATTCCACAACCCCTCCATATAACCCAAAAGAAAGAAAAGTTAACCTTAAAGCCCCTTCTTATCCCCACTCCCTAGTAAGAGAACATAATAACCTGTTCTCAAGAAAAACGCAACTATATACAGTATGACTTCCACCTGTGAGGACAGATACCTGATCTCCCTCAATGTTTTTGGGATTGGACCCCTAAAGTCAGACTCCATCCCAGAAAAGTGGGGTAACAACCTAGCTGGGGAGTTGTGAACCCACTTCAGGGTCATGAGCAACCCTATTAGGATAACAGCTACATACCCATAGCGATTACCTAAGGTTGGTGACTCCAAGACAGATTTCCTCCATTCAAAGAGCTCTGCCCCTTGCAAATTTAAAGTAATCTCCCTAATTACATTACGGTCATTACAACCCTAAGGAATCAAAACAGCACAAATGGTCCCCACCCCCTTCCACCCTCCAGTCATGTTCTCTGTGCCCCCAAGGGTGAAGGACCCATAACTTTTGGGATCTGTGATATAATTAACCATTGGAAAGCATACAGCCATTGCATCTTTGCCCTTTCAACCTCCTTGATCTGAGTAATATTATAAATGGGAATAACAGACATATTCCTTCTGGTGTACAAGATTTTCCTCAATTCTAGTAGGCTGGGACACTTGTATTTCCCAGCAAAAAACATCGAGCCCCTAATTATGTACTTTAAATTACCTCACATATGGTTCATAATGAGTAGCCCTTAACTATGTGCATATCCAACAACCTTTTCCCTAGCCTCTGGCCATAATCAATGAACATCCAAAAGTCAGGGATCCGTAAGACCCATCATCAGGAGGACTATTTAGCCTGTGAAATCAGGGGAACCCGGGATAATGAGGGGAAAATCCACCATTAAGATATGCAGCGCATCCTTGATACCCCTTTTTAAATACCCCAATGAACCCCAAGCACCACACTCCATTGTGGTTTAACATCCAGCCTATAAGCTGTTCATTATACTGTCCTGCTGGCTCAACAGTTATATAACCACCACTGTGGGTCATATGCAGTCTGGTCCAAGAATCCCAAGAATCCCAAAGTTTCTGGGACTACCCTGGACAAAAAAGCAACCCCCAGCCAAGAGATGCACACAAACCAGAGAAAACCTCTCATCTGACAGTCCAGTGAGGTCCATAGCAATAAAGCCTAAACAGAAGGGAAGCAGGGCCCTGGGGACCAGTCAACTGTTCCTAGACTGGCCAATGTAGAGACATCAAAGATTGTAATCCACACAAAGGCGATGACCTGATATCATGGTTACAAGAAAAATAATACAAACAAGTTCACAGATACTCGAGCAAGTCAAGAGGCATTGGGTCAGAGGAAGGAAAGGGAGAGCTAGCCACACCACTCTGGCAAACTAGAAAACCCAGGAAAGGGGAATTCTCTAAACAAACAGCCTGGGCCTTGCCCCACCATTGATGTGCTGAAAAATCACCCCAACCAAAGTACTGTTTATATGCTGTTAAAATTAGAGCTGCTGGGAGAACACATCACCCTACCACACCCACCACTCTATACCTCTCCCCCCCCGACCCAGCCTCAATACTCCAACCCGACTAAGATGGATGAACTGCTCCATTCAGGGTTGCAAGGTCGGGTTTCTGAACTGCTACAATTTATCCATGATTTTCTGTAAAGATAAACCCAGTTCTCATCTCCTCTAGTTAGAAGACGAGACAGGAGCAGGCCTCTGGTTTTCAGCTCTAGGGGCTCAGTCCTGAAAGATGCCCCTCTCCATCAAGTCTTTTTTTGCCTCTGTAGCCAATAGGTATGTTTTCTGGCCAGTTGGAAATAGAACAACCAATTTTGCTGGATAGGGTGTTCTAAACTTTAATTTATGAGCTCTTAGCTGGGAGAACAGAGGGCATATTTTCACCGTAAATGCTGGGTAGCTGGCCCATAATCATTATCAAACAACAATCACTGTCCTCCAAACATCACTTTCTGTTTTTACCAGGCTTTACAAAGAAGAGTCTCCTCAGTCTGGTAACTTTGGAAACGGATCACAAAAGATCTGGGTCTGGCATCTGGGCAAGTAGGTTTTAGGCCTAGAGCTTGATGGGCCCTCTCAATGTCGTGTTGAAAATCTGGACCCAGCTCAAGTACCAAATGTAACAGGTAGTCTGAAAATGCAAGGGCATCTTGCCCTCCTCATTCTCTGGGAGACCGTAGATTCCGATATTTTTTCTACGGCCCTGGTTATCTGCATCTTTTTAGCGGTAGGAAATAAGGAGCTGCTCTTTTGCCAATTCAGCCACCATGGATTCCAAGCTCCTGAGGCAGCCAGAGTTCATACTAATTTGCCTATTGGCACCATCAACACGCTTCTGAAGTGCTCCTAAGTCCCATAGGAGGGTTTGAATTGAATCTCTAATTTCGGTTCAAAATCAGAGATTGCCTGAAGAATGGTTTCAGCCTGGGACACATCCAGATTCTTTTTGTCCCCTTTCATTCTCTTTTCTTTGCTGTCCTGAGCAGCTGAAGGTTGAACTTGCAGATTAGGTTCAGTAGGGACCCAGTCTTCCACCCCATCGTCCATCTCCATGAGTACTTGAAAAAGATTTCTTGAGTTTCTGGACATAATCAGAGGGAATAGTTAATTGTAGTGCTGCAAATGATTATCTTTGTTAATTTTAGCAGCAGATCAATAGTGTTTGATTAGTCTTGCAGCCAGATTATTGTAAATCGGCAGGAGAGCTCCCCCATTCCACTCCTCACTGTACCATGGCACCACCGGAGTAACCATTTTATTTCTGATTTTTGAAACGGTATTAAAACTAACATTCTTTTTAATAATATTCCAATTCTGCAGGAGATTCTACATGACTGCAGCCACAACGACGGTGTCAGTGAGCCATTATTATTAGCAGACAACAATCTACATTCCAAATCATGTGAAAGACAGACTGATCATATTAATATGAAGCACAGTTTCACACAGGTCAACGCATACCAAGTAGAATACTTAGTGAGTCATGAGTCTCAGACAGTTAGTTCTGGATATAACAAAAGTGAGTCATATTATTCATATTAATTCAGAACTGTCTGCATTTTTGAGTGGTTGTGATTGGTTGGTGTTCCTGAACACAAGGTGCCTTGCTCACAGGGCATGATGGGGGGGGCTGTGGTGTGCTGTGTGCCAGATGACACCATGGCAAGGCTCACAGGCCCAGAAATGGCGTGTCAGTGCATGGATTATGTCATAATATGTGGAGCTTGGGTGTTGTGGAGTAGTGATTGTGCAAGACCCAGCACCACTACTTACAAGCCAGGACAGTGAGTGTAGGTGTAAGGAGGGTGCCACTGGACACTGTGCCAAGGCTTACATGTCAGAACAGGGTGTGTTGGTGTAGGTATTGTCCCATACAACACCGTACCATGATGTGATGTTTTATGGATTGTGCAAAACAACCCTGTGCCAAAGCTTATGTGTCTGGGCAGAGTTTGTCTGGTTATGGATAATGCCACACAACACTGTTTCAAAGCTCATAGGCCAGCACAGTATGTGTTGTAGGGACTGTTCCACATGGCACCTTTTCAGGGTGTGGTGGTGTGGGGAGTGTGCAACCTGACCCAGTGCCAGTGTTCACAGGCCAGAACAGGGTGTGTTGGTGTTGGGGGGGTGCCATATGGCACTGTGCCAAGACTCACAGCCAGGACAGGGTGTGTCTGGTTATGGCTTGTGAAACATGCCCCAATTCCAAGACCCACAGGCCAATTCCAGGTGTGTTAGTTTATGGAGGGTGCCATACAACACCGTGCCAAGGCTTACAGGTCAGGACAGAGTGTGTCTGGTTATGGCATGTGCAACATGACTCCATGCCAAGACTCACAGACCAGGACAGGGTGTGTCTGGTCATGGCATGTGCAACATGAAACTGTGCCAAGGCTTCCAGGACTTGGTGTGTTTGTTTATGGAGGATGCCACATGACACCATGCCAAGGCTCACAGTCCAGGACAGGGTTTGTCTAGTTATGGTGTGTAGCACAACATCATGTCAAAGCTTACAGCCCAGAACAGGGTGTGTCACAGTAAGGAGTGTTCCATACAGCACCATTGCAGAATGTGGTGGCGTAGGAAGTTTGCAACACTACCCAGTGCCAGTATGCACATGCCAGGACAGGGGTGTTAGTTTAGGGAAGGTACCACTTGATACTGTACCATGCCAAGGCTCACAGACCAGAACAGGGTGTATCTGGTTATGGCGGGTGCAACACAACACTGTGCCAAGGCTCACAGGTCAGTACTGAGTGTGTTGAGTAATGGATGGTGCCATACAACACCATGCCAAGAATCACAGGCCAAGATAGGGTGTGTTGAGTTATTAAGGGTGCCATATGATACCATGCCAAATCTCACAGGACAGGACACTTGGCCTTTCAGAGAGACTTTTTGTAATATTTACCTGTGAAACAGTATCGTAAATGTATCTGTCTTAACAGTAATCAATTTTTTGGTTAACATTTGGTACTCAGAGTGTGAAAGTGATCTGTGACATAGGAATACAGTGTGAATTACTACATTCACCATGTGCCAATAATATAGATTCAGCAGACACCTCTGATGATGACATGTCTGAAGCACAGCACCTAGGCAACTCTCAGGATGATCCAGATTATGTTCCATCATCTCCTGTGTCTGTACCTGAAGATGATGAATTTGTTCAGTATGACATCATGGATAATGATTTTTTTTTTTTATAACAGTATTCAGAAGGAACCAAAGTACATTATGTTTTGGTCCTGTTTGATGAAGTTACTTCAGTGGTGCCCTTGCAGAGACTGTAATTCACCTGCTTTAAAGTATGCCAGAAATCAAATAATTGGGACATTACTAGTTTTGCATGTCACCTGTGTATGTTGTTTAAATGAACATGTGTGGCACAATCAACTGTATGCTGGAAAAATTCCATCTGGTAACATAATGTTGTCAGCAACAACTTATTTTTGGAGCTACCATTTCAAAGGCAATCAGGATCCTCAGATATATGAGTGTATGTACATACAGTGTGTAGACTTTCTTTCAATACCAATCTTCTATACTTCTTCTTGTTATCATAAGTGTATGGTCCAACAGACAGAAATGGTGGATGGCATGCTTACAGGCAGAAGAGAAAGGTTTGGTCTGTGGAGGTGATGGCAGGGCTTACAGCCCTGACACTGCACGAAGTATGGGATGTGTTCCCTGATGGAACTGAATAGTGGCATTGTCTTTGATCTTCAGTTCATACAAGCATATATAATTCTGGGGTTTATTTGGGGGACATTTATGTCTTTATATATTGTGCCATTAGGAAACGTTATCACTTTGTCTTTACTGGTGGCCTTGCTTCAAGTGTTGAGCACCTTACACCCTGTTGCACCTGCAAATCTTGCTTGTTAAAGTTTAGTTACAAGGGTTTGTTATGTACATACGAACATACAAATTTTCTAGCAGAAATAGGTCTCATGGTCTAGCAAGTCTGCTTGAGTGTGCAGCTTGCACCCTTAGCTTGCAGCTCCCCCCACCTGCACCCTCTCCTCCAGGAGGTCCTCTGCCCTACCCACCCAGACTCTCCCTCTTTCCCTGTCCCATGCTCTTTTGAAACTGCTCACTGTTTTACATGAAATCTCCTCCTCTGGGAGGGCATTCCACTTTGACATCACCTTTTCCATTAAGTAATGCCTCTAAACTCACTTCTAAACCTTCCCTCTCCAAACTTAGTCCATGCTCTCCCGTGTCCCTACCCTTCCTCAACTTGAGTAACCCCTCCATCCTCGATTTGTTGATCTCCTTCAAGTATTTGAAATGTTTTGATCATATCCTCCTTGTCGCTCCTGTGTTCCAGGGTGTACATATTCAACCCAGTTAATCTGTCCTCGTATGTTTTGCCTTCCATCCCCTTTATTATTTTTGTCACCCTTCTCTGCACCCCCTCCAACAGACTGATGTCCTTCTTCTGGTACGGTCACCAGTACTTCACACAGTACTCCAAATGTGGCCTGACCAAGAACCTGTAGAGTTGTTAGGATCACCTCCCTATGTCTGGATGAGAATCCCCTTGCAATACACCCCAACATCCTATTAGCCTTAGCCGCTGCTTTCCTGCATTGTGCAGAGTTGTTCATACTCCCTGTTACTATCACCCCAAGGTCCTTCTCCTCCTCAGTGACCCCAGCCTCACTCCCCCTGACCAATATTCCCTTCTCTGGTTCTTGGCTCTGAAGTGCATCACCTTGTACTTCTTTGCGTTGAAGCCCAGCTGCCACCTTACTGACCACTCCTCCAGTTTTGTAAGGTCCCTCTGTAGTTGCTTCCACCCATCTTCATCATCCACTACTGCCCCCATTTTAGTATAGTCTATGAACAGACTGATCCTACTCCCAACCCCTTGTGATATATCCAGTATGAATATCCCAAACAGCACTGGTCCCAGCATGGAGTCCTGCGGTACCCCACTTGTCACTGGCTTAGGTGTCAAGAGTTCCCCACCACCACCACCCATTGTATCCTCCCCCCAGCCAGTTCCTGATCCAATTTACCAACTTTGCCCCTACCCCCACTGAAGTCAGTTTCCCCCCTAGCCTCCCTTGAGGAACTGACTCGAAGGCCTTGCTGAAGTCTAAATACAGGATATCTACAGCATAACTCCTGTCCAACTCCCTTGTTACCAAATCCTAATACTCTATCATATTTGACTGTCAAGACCTCCCCGAGATGAACCCATGCTGCTTCCCATCCTGGAGGTCATTCCTCTCAAGAAATCCCACCAGTCTCTCCTTTAAGATCTTTTCCATAAGTTTGCCCACTACAGAAGTGAGGCTAACAGGCTGATAGTTGCCCGGAACATCCCGTGAGCCCCCCTTGTAGATGGGCACCACATAGACCATCCTCCAGTCCTGAGACATGCAGCCTGAGTCCAGGGAGGTACCAAACATGTCTGCCAATGGTCCAGCCAGCAAGTTCACCATCTCCCTCAATACCCTGGGGTGAATGCCATGAGGACTGGTGTCTTGTCCACTCTTAGTGACTTCAGGCTTTCCAGTACTCCATTCTCACTTATCCTACTGTCGGTCATCTGTTCCCCTTCTGTCCCTACTTTCCCTTGTCCACGGAGGTATTGAACCCTCCTTCTCCTGCGTGAACACAGAGCAGAAGTATTCATTCAATGTTCCTGCCTGTTCTGCCCCTTTTTCCACCCAACCCTCGCCCCTCCTGAACCGCTCTATCTGGGCCCTACACTTCTTTTTTTCTCTCATATACCTAAAAAAGCCCTTTTCTCCTCCCTTAATGCCCTGTGACAGCATTAACTCCATGGATGCTTTGGCTTCACTGACCAGCTTGATAACCTCTTTGGACCAGTTCACATATGCCTCTCTGTCCTACCTCCTCCCCATCCTCCTGAACCTCTGAAATGCAGTTTTCTTTGCCCTTACCCCCTCTAGCACTTTGCTGTTCAGCCAGGATGGCCTCTTGGCCTTGTTCTTTTTCCTCAGTGTCCTGGAGCAAGCCTCCATAGCTTCTGATAACCCAAGCTTAATAGTATCCTTCCTGTCCCTCCCCTCCCCATCCCTGTATTCCTCCCATCCCCCAATGTCCTGCACCCACGCACCCTCACTGGAATCATCACCCCCCTGCCTCACTATTCCTTGCAGTCCCATCCTCCTCTTCCCTTTTTGTTCCCAGTATCGCATACCTGTTTGATGAACATGCACCCCACCAGCAGGCGTTGCCTCCTCTCCTATTATGATATCTTTCCCTATTACTACTCACCAACCTTGCCTTCTCCACCCATCTTGTCCCTCCCTCCCTCTGCTCTGCAACACTGAGGGGGTGCCTTGCCATCCCCATTTCCTCCTCACTCTCCCATGCTTCTCCTCAACTGCCCCTCCAGCCACTGGATCTCCGCCTGCAGGATCCCTAACCTGTGGCACAGTGGACATCGTTGTTTCACAGATGTTTACAGAAAACACTGCACCAGGTTTCACAGGCCAGGACCTGGTGTGTACATGTAGGGAGTGTGTCAGATGACACTGTGCCACGCCTCACTGGTGATCTCTGTTATGCTATAAGATAGCAACAGGATACATTGAATAACTTCTCAACCTCTCTGCTCCTGCAATTGCTTCTCCTAGCTCCCTAATCCTTAACCTGTCCTATATTTCTGCCCAAGTACCCTCATCCTGGAAACATGCTGTAGTCCTTCCTCTCTCCAAGGGTGGTGACACATCCACTCCTAACAACTCTCACCCCATTTCCCTCCTTCCTACCCTTGCCAAACTTCAAGAACATTTAGTTCTCTCTCAACTGTCACCCTTCCTCTCTGATTCCTCCTTCTTCACCCACTTCCAATCTGGTTTTCAGAAGAACCACTCAACAACCACCTCCCTCCTCAGGCTTACTGACTTCATCCTGTCAGGGATGGATGATGGCCTGATCACCACGGCCATCTTTGTCAACCTAGCCAAAGCTTTCAACACTGTTTCCCATCCCCTGCTTCTTGATTCTTTATCCTCAGCTGGCCTTGCTCCATCAGCCACCAACTGGTTTAAATCCTACCTCATTGGCAGGACCCAATCAGTGAGAATCCTTGATTCCATCTCCCCTCCACTCCCCATCAACACTGGTGTCCCTCAGGGCTCAGTGCTTGGTCCCCTAATCTTCTCCATTTTCCTTAATGATCTTCTCACAGACTGCTCATCCTCTTCTGTCCTCATGTACGCTGACAATACTGTTTTGTACAGTTCCGGCAAAAACCCTGCTGTTGTGCAAACCAGTTTACAGCATGAATTCAACCAAGTTTAGCTCTGGTTTGCTTTTCACCAGCTTTTTCTAAACACCAAAAAAACAGTCTCAATGACCTTTGGCACCAGGCAGAGACTCTCTAGGCTCCCAGCCCTACCCACCTTCCACATCCTTGATGGGACCACCTTGGACGACACCTCCTCATTTAGATATCTGGGGGTTTGAATGGACCAGCACCTCAACTTCTCGATGTATATCAATGTTATCCTGAACAAACTGCACCCCAAGCTTGGTGCTCTGTACAGAAATCGTAGTTGCATCCTGCTGACTGTGAGGCATGAAATTGTCCAGGAGATGATACTCCCCATCTTTGACTACTGTGACGTAGTCTATGGTACTGCTCCCAAATCTTCCCTGACCAAGTTGGACAGTCTCTCTAACTCCTTAGGCCACTTTGCTATTGACTCCTCTTCCCACTCCCACCACTGTGAGCTCTATCACTCTCTAACCTTCCTTCCACTATCTCCCAGACGCATCTCTCACTGTGCCAAACTAACTTCCAAATTCTGGTTTGGGGGCGCACCCCTCCTATCTCTCATCCTCTCTCTCCACTCCATCTCCCCCCACCCACTCTCTCAGATCAAATGATGCCCGCATCTTGACGGTCCCTCACCACTCCACCCTCATTGGTCAGACTGGTTTCACCTATCATTTCCCACAAATCTGGAATTCCCTCACCCCTGAAATATGACACTCCTCCTCCAACTACTCACTTACCTCTATCCTACACAATTACCTTTCCCTCAGCTGTTCCTGCTTTAACCCATCTTAATACCTATCCCCAGTTTTTGTCTTCCTACCATGACCCCCCCCCCGGCAGGGTTCTCAACATCCTGAAGGGAGAAATCAGGAAATGGCTACCCCTTCTCCTCATATTCAGATCTTGCCTTGCCCCCTCTCTTCTCTACCTGCCCTTCTGGGCCACCAGTGTGCTGAACCTAACCCCATCCTTTTTACTCCAACAGCACTTGCGTATTACTTCGAGCCTGCTCCTGGTACACTCATGCACTATAAATGGTTCTATCTCATTATTACTGTTTTGTACGTTTATATGTTCTTTTGTATGATTTTATACATGTATTGTAATTTACCCAATGTTACACTACTGTTTATTGTACAATACCTTGTGTTCCAGCTGTTGCACAATCTTACAATGTTGTATTGTTTGTACTACCCTCATACTATTGTAACGGATCATCCTTCACAACCCTTTGTAACCCCTCCCCCCAGGTCGCACCTTGAGATGAGCAACTTGTTGTTCAGTGTGCCCTCCTGGTAAAACATTTCAATAAATAAATAAATAAACTTTGACTGAGGTTTCAATGATATGCACAAAACAAATTATGTTTTTGAATACGAAATCCTGAATTTTCAAAAATTCAGGATGGATGTCCGCCCACCATCACAGCGACAGCACTACTGCTCATGAGGCTGGCACCCTGGTTTGGTAGTGAGCCAAAGTCATGGGGAGACAGGCAGGGAAAGAGGATTAAATGTCCCAGAGGATGTTTTCATTCTCCAGGGAGGGTGGGAAGCAAACTCTAATGCAACACTGCCACCTAGATGACTATAGGTGGTGGTGTGAGCTGAGCGGTTAAGGGGTGGGAGGCCGCTCACTGTGGAAGATGTCAGCACACCTTGCATTCAGTTATTCCGCCCACTCCACAGAGTACTGGAAGGGGGAGAAAAGAGGAAACTCTTACCGGCTGTGGCAGAATGAAGCTGTCGGTCTCCCCAGACCATACACCACCTACTGGACTCAGGGTAGGCTTGACATAGTGAGGCTTCTGAAGGGGGTGCTGGGGTAATCGGGATAACCCCCTTTGGCCCCACCACAGGAGGAAAGTTGTGAGGATTCAAGCCAAGGCCAGAGGTGAGTCCAACAGACAGTGGTGTTAGGGTTGGTGGTGCCGGTGGCAGAGAGAGAGTCAGCAAGTGTGCAGGGAAGAAAAGTGAAAAAAAAACTCATGATGGCCATGAGTAGGTTCTTTTTCCCTGAGAGGGTGGTGGTTAAGTGGAATGAGTTGCTGGAGGAAGTGGTCTCCCTGATGACAGTGGCCAGTTTCATGAGAAGCTAGGAAAGAGTAAGAGATAAAGTTGCATGTTTGGGAAGGGGTGTGGGATAGAGGAAATACATCAGGGAGGAGGGTTGAGAGGATAACAGTGAGGGTGGGTGGACCCTCTGTAGACACAATGAGAGATCTGCAGAGTCGAGCAAACATGGTGGACCACAAGGGCTTTTTCTGGTGGATCATTTGTATGTTGGTAGGTAACTGTATAATGTTTTGCATTTCAAAATGAGCAATGAATGGTGGCAGATGCACACAAATGGAGCTTGAAGTTCTAAAACTACAGTTCTGTCATAGAAGAAAATGGGTCATATATGTAGAGGAGTTGATTACCGACAGTCATATTCAAGTTGCTAAATGAGTGTGTGAAAGTATGCCAGACACAATACACCATTATGATGCGTGGAATGTTGCAAAATTTAATACTACAACCATGGCCATTGATGTACATTGTCAACAGCATGGATAGCCTTTATTTATTATTAATAATAGTATATATATATATATATATATATATATATATATATATATATATATTTGGACTGGCATAAAGAAAAAGCTTGTGGCTGTAGCTAGTCTTAAAGCTTTGAGAATGTGGGTTCACAGCATTGTTAATTATCTGTGTTGGTCGGTGGGTTCTACGCCAGTGGGTGCTGACTATGTAATTGTGACAAAGTGGAAATCTGTTTCTCACATTTGCAAAATGTTCATATGTACAGCAACAGTGACTTCCCTAACTGTACACATGCCGATCTCGAAAGGCAGGAACATAGGAAAAACTGGCTACCACTGTGTGAGTACACAAATTTATTGTTTTAATAATATCAGAAAATTGAATGCAGCATAACACATACAAAACCTGCTCTGTGTGTACACTGCTAGGTTTAATACTTAAAATATAAACTAAGAATTTCAGTCAGTAATAGTACAGGTGATGGTCACCATGGTGTCTTCTGTCTTGTTGTGACATATGATGCTTCACAGTTCCACTGCACAAATATTTTAAGTGTCATTCTTGGTACACATTTTGTGGTGGCATTGCAAGGGTGCAATGAACTTGGTGTCCAGCAACATTCTTTGTGGATGTATTTTGGTGATTAGGTGCTTGCTCAGTTTTAGTCATCTCACTGTAGTGAGTGCATTGGTTAATGCACTTGCTTCATTGTGTTTATAATGGATGGGACAAAGTACTACTTCACTAAACAAATGCTGGGTGCCTCACAGTGACTGACAGGCTTGACAGCATAAGTGCTGAGGGGGAAAACAGTTGCTTTCTTCAAACATGCCATGTTGCAGACATATGATAATATTTATCATGCCTCCATAGAGGGTGGATGGGTCTTCAAGCATGTACATACTATTCTACAAATTGCTGTAAATTAGTATAAGTCCATTTACTGTCAAGAAGAAATTATTTTTATTGTTTTTTGACAGCATCAAATGTGTCAGTCAGTTTTGAGAAAACTGTGACTGACACAAGACTTTGCAGTGAAGTGGCAAAACTATCTGGACAATACCAAACATCAGAGTTGGAGGTCTTCCATATCCTATTCAATCAGTTTGCACCTAATATGGTTGTTTTTTCTTAGAGTGGAATGAAGAGCAGATATTGTTATTAAATCCAGAAAATATTCCACAGTGGCATTGTACATATAAGCTTGCAGTCTTTTTTTTTGTTTCTCTGTAGAGCTCTTTTGGCAGTTCTTCACTTTAATGAAAATCATCAGAAGAAGCAGGCCTGGACAGCAGATGGCGAAAAGCATTTCTCTATCCAATATCTGAAGTTCAAACAAGCATTTGTCAATGCTGATTGTTCACAGCTTGCATTGCTGTTTTACCAGGTCTTTCTTGTACACCGTTTTACTATATGTTTACCCAGGAAAGTCCAGTAGAGATGCAATGTCTCGTTTTCAGGAGTGTCCTGCTTTTATATGTTTTTAGATTGTATTTACCCGGGATAGGCTAGCTGAGAGGCAGTATCTAATTTTCAGTGGGCTCCCACATTTTGACCCAAAATTTCCAGCAGTCTTTATATGACCTGATGTTATGATCAAGACCAATAGAATTTTTTTGAAATCATATCCAAAAGGTGATTTCCCAGTGTGACTTTGAAAACAAATTTTAGAGGGGATTTGAAAAATGACACCTGTAACGTTCAGGAGGTGGAGTAACATGAGAGATTTGATTAACATTAGGGGCTAAAATCTGCAAAAAATAAATGTATTAGTAAATGTTAGAACAATACATTTCTTCATACCTTAGTTGTTTTTTTTTTCACATTTGACCCCAAATTTTCAACATTGTCTTTTTCTGATCACGCTTTCTGAACATGACAGGTGTCTTTTATAAAACAGTGGCTAAAACATAATTTCACACCACAAGTGTGAAAATACATTTTGGCCTGCATTTGAAAAATGACAGCTATCTAGTTTATGAGGTGCTATGAAAAATGAATATGCTGAAAATTTGGGGTCAAAACATTGCAAATTACTAAAGTTATGAGCATTCATTGAACAATTTCAATGTACACTCATAACTTTGTTTTTTTAATAGTTTTCCCCAACATTTTCTTTTTTTTTTATAATTCAAAGTTTATTCACCACATTTTCCACATTACAAGAGGCAGTAATGAACACTTTTACATAGGATTCACAAAGCAAATCTAATCATACTGCCCCAAACTCTTCCCTTCCCTCCCCCCATCCCCGGCACAGCAGTTCATTCTAGCACTGTTATCACCCGCTAACTATCTATACCAAGAGTAATTAAGACGGTAACCTCAGCTACACACTACTTCATAGCCACCGTAATTAAAGTATGAAGGGGATCCCAGATATCCTTATATCTATGTAATCTGTTTTGAAGGCTAGCAATAGCCTTCTCTGTACATATATTTTTACCCAACATTTTCAACACAGCCTTCTTATGACCCTACCTCATGAACTAGGGCAAATACATTTTTCAAATCTTGCCTGAAAAGTGATTTTGCGCCACAAGTCCAGAAACAAATTTTGGCCAGGATTTGAAAAAATGGCAGCTGTCATGTTCATGAGGTGGTGAGAAAAATGGCTGCCTTGAAAATTTGGGGACAAAATATTGAAAATTACCAAAGTTACAAGCATGCATTGAAAAACATCAACATATGCTAATAACTTTGTTGTTTATTTCATATTTTTATCCCAGATTTTCAGCATAGCCTTCTTATGACCCCACCTGATGAACAAGGATGGAAACAGTTTTCAAATCCTGCCCAAAGGTGATTTTGTGCAGTGACCAAGAAAATAGGGACAGATCTGCAATATTTCATTGCATTGTTCATGAGGTGGGGTCCCAAAAAGGCCATGCTGAAAATTTGGTGGAAAAATGTTTAAAAATGATCAAGTTATGAGGACAAGTTCAAAACCTATTAAAATACATTGAACCACATACATGATTTCCTCAGTTCCCAGCACAGCATTGAAAAGTGAAGACACATCTCTGGTCCAGAGAGATTTATAGCATTGGATCCCCAATAAGAAAGTAAGGGAGGGGGCAGCTGGTGCTGAGTGGGCGGGTTACAGTGGTAGCAGCAGCGGACATCAATGAATGGTTTTCTCTTTTACAGGGTGTATAAAACCAAAAAAAGACTATGAGGGACAGTTTTCTTTATTTCAGGTATTGACACTGGGTACTGGGCACCCCAGTGTCAGTCTTATTGCTTGGTGGCACTAACGGTAGGCTCCCCGGTGTTACACAATGAAAACAGGAGGGGTGGGGTAGTAGCCAGCAGTGGGAATTAGGCACCCCATAGTTGGAAAATGAACGGGTGCTGAGTGGGGGGGGTCAGGTGGTGGGTATGGTAATCACAGCGGCAACAGACATCGATGAACAGTTTTCTTTTTTACAAGTTGTATAAAATTAAAAAAAAAACAGCAAGAAATGTTTTTCTTTATTTCAGGTACTGACACTGGAAATTGGGCACCCCAGTGTCAGTGTTATGTTTGACAACACCAGGGATGGGATCCCAGTGCCACACAGTGAAAACAGGTGGAGTAGGGGTAGTATCCAGCACTGGAAATTGGGCAACCCAGTGTTGGAAAATTAAGGAAAGAGTGTGAGGGATGGTTTTCTTTATTTCAGGTTATGTTGGGGGGAACCACAGCAAAATGATCATGATGGATCAGGCCTGCTTGCTAGGTGGCATTACACAGATCAAAGGAAAAATATGCCCTATGATTGTGATGGCCCTTTCCTTTAAACTATACAGAGTTTCCAGCTAGCAAGGCCAGAACAGTGTCATGATCAGCCTGGCTGATGATTTGTCTTACACTGACAAGCCCCTTGCAGACTGCCCTGCATTAGACAAACAGTGACACACCTCCTGAAACCCCCATTATACCAAAATGTTTGTTTTGCACAAGAACAAAGGCAAACATAAATAGGAGAGCACTTTGTATGCAGTGTGCCAGTGTGCCAGAACAGTCATCATTTGGTTATTAAATAATTATTAATTATTATCATCTACTGACATACACCCACATACCTGATATTCAAGTAACATACAAGGGCTCACAGCAAAATATCTGTTCATAAAACCATGGATGCCAGAAGATTATAAAAGTTTGGGAGTGCTTAAGGTTGGAAGGGCACTTGGTACCATATAAATAGCATTTTTTTCCAAACCAGTTTTTGTTGTACAGAAATGCCACTGTGCATTTTTGTATGAAGAAAGTAATGTAAAGGAAATGTTTATACTTTATTGGAAGATGGAATATATAATATCAAGGGCTGCAACTGTTAAAATATTTTTAATATATGGATTTGTGATTTAATATGCTACTAAAGCATTAAAAAAAACCTCAATAATACTATCCCTCAGTGATAATAGCACACTTCAGGAGTGATAATACTATCATTCGGGTCCCGTAATAGTATTGTTGGGACCCGAATGATAGTATTATCACTTAAACTCAACAGCACAACTGCAAGTCTGCCACCCCACATAATTTAAAGCATGCCTTCTGATTGGCCACTTTTCCTTTGTGGGCAGGCTGAAGAAATTTAAAAACATGGCGGCTCTCCCTCTCGCTTAGCGAGAGAAATGTCCATTCATGGAAACGAGCAGTATTTTTCTTTTTTTTTTTTGACTACACTAACTGGTAGCTCCTCCGTTCAGTTTTCGTACTGCTGAATTAAAGTCGCCACTCAAGGTAAGAGTGAGAGCGAGTGACTCCTCAGTGCACAGTACACTTTTCCTGTCTCCTCTCCAGCAAGCTGTGTGCAGGCTAGACTTCAGGCACCCATACTGAGTGCTTAAGTAAACTAGTCAGGTGCCCATTTTTGATCTGAGAAAATTGGATCCATATATTAAAAAGAATATCAGATAGGTTTGTGTGTCCATTACCAGGGAGTAAAGGCATCTCGAGGTTCTGGACACTTGGACCCTCTCGAGCTTCTCTCTTGAGGTTCATGTGTCCAGAACCTCTCGATGCTATTACTCTCTGGTAATAGACACAAATCTATCAGTTATTCTCTTTATATTCCAGAGAATATATATGATATAAGGCAATATGATATAGAAGATAGCAACAGTTTGTTTGGAGATTTGGTCCTGTTAACTTCTAGATATAAATTAGCAGTTAACCCCAACCAGCAGCAGCAAGGTAACTACAGCAGATGGAAAAATAATAAATATCAGGCCAATAACTTTACACCAAGATTATTTATGAATGAGACTCTTCCCTTTTATTGTCAGGCATCATGTTATCCAGGAACATATGACCTAATGCAACTTTGCAAAGCTAGTTCTGTCTTGGTTTAGTAGATTGACGGAAAAGTGGCCCTGGGGGCAGCTGAACCCAGTGTGTCAAAAAGGGCATTTACAACCAAGTGAATTCAAAATAATAGTTGTAATAGTAAAAAAGGTAAATATCTCAAATGATTTAAATTTGACTTGCAGAGGTCTCTCATGAAATTCTTGTCTGTTCATTTCTTTGGACTTTGACCATATTTTGACTAAGCAGTGAATGATATATATATATATTTATATATATATATATATATATATATATATATATATATATATATATATATTGCCATCTTTACTGATTCTTTTCTTTTTGTGTGTACCTTTTCTTTACAAGTACAACTATTGTCTAAAGCCACTTGGTTGAAAATGCACTTTTTGTCATATTAGGTTTGACTCCCACCAAGGCCCCTTTGCCATTGTAGTCCTGCAGCAGGGGCTACAGGATGACCTGACTAAACTGGAGGAGTGGTCAGAAATGTGGAAGTTGGATTTCAATGTGAAGAAGTGCAATGTTCTGCACTTTGGAGCAAGGAACCTGAGGAGGAGCTACCAGTTGGGAGGGGTTCAGTTAGATACCACCGATGAGGAGGAAAAAAGATATAGAGGTGGTTATAATGGAGAATATGAACAACTCAGCTCAATGCAGGAAGGCAGCAGCTAAAGCCAACAAGATGCTGGGGTGTACTGCGAGAGGAATCTCAGCTAAAAGAAGAGAGGTGACCCTGCCTCTGTACAGGTCACTGGTCAGGCCACACTTGGAGTACTACATGTAGTACTGGCATCCATTTCTGAAGAGAGGTAACAGATTACTGGAGGGGATACAGCGCAGAGCAACTAGAATGATCCAGAGGTTAGAGGATAAATCCTACAAGGACAGGCTGAGTGAATCAAATATGTACACCCTGGAGGAGAGGAGGGATCGGGGGGATATGATCAAGACCTTTAAATACTTGAAGGGGATAAACAGGACAAGTACAGAAATGGTCTTTAAGTTGAGGAGGAGGAGGGACATGAGAGAGCATGGTCTTAGACTGGAGGGGGAAAATATAAAAGAGAGATGCTGAGACATTTTTTTACGGAGAGGGTTGTGGCTATATGGAACATTCTGCCCAAGACGGTGGTATCCTGTAAGATGGGTGGGCAGTTTTAAGAGGGGATGGGACAAAGTGAGGGATAACAGTGCGAGGGGGAGGGAAGGGGGGGACAACTGCAATGTAAGGGTGCTAGCTGCATATTTGAGCAGACTTGATACATCATGAGGCCTGTTTCTGCTGGCAGATTCATATGTTCATATCAATTTGTTTTAACAGGCCAGAACTACCTGTCACATGTTCCTGGAAGGCATGATACTTATCCATAAAAGAGAAATCTCCACTTCAGGTTCCTGCCCCTTGATGAAGCTCTGGGGTTGACTCCTCAGGGCCACTTTTTCTAATGTAATAGGACAGAACTGCCTTTGCAAATTTGCATTAGGTCACATGTTCCTTGATAACATGACACTTGGCCATAAAAAAGGAGTCTGCACTACAAGTATCTGCTCCGTGTTGAAGTTCTTGGTGAGTGAGGAGCCAGGGCAACTGGCTCTGTGTTGGAGATTCGATGGTACTGATTTATTTTTTTTTTTGCTACAATTTTTTCGCTGTCTTCCCAAGAAACTACTGAAATTAGAACAGAGCTCTGATCTTCAGATGATCCACCCACAGCCTTGTCTGGTTCTAGTGCACTCATTTTTGCTTCCTGACTCACTGTTTTTGGGTTGCCACACCACCAATGCATCAGTTTTTAGCAGCACCACATTGTGTTTCCCATTTTGATTTTGTTACTTTAGGATTTACCATCCCAGTATAAATCATGACTCAATAAGTAAATCAGTGCTATAGTCCCCAGCTGAAATTATCAATTGAATAAGTAATAAACTAAAGCTATTATCTCTTCATAGATGCCTTTAATCTAGAGAATAATGGATGGGTAGATGATTATAATGAGCATTTTACACCCCCCTGAGGGCTGGTATGACACATAAACCCAAGAGCGAAGCTTGAGGGGTTTATTAAGGTATCCCACCCTGAGGTGGTGTGTAAACTCCAAGTTTTGACCACCTACCCATCCTTTATTTTGTATAATTGCTAGGGATTGTTTTTTCCCATAGCAATTATATATAAAAACAGAATTTGTCTATAGAGTCGAGCCGCGGATTGTTGGAGTTACAGCACGGTCCGTAGTGGCCGCTAAACTAAAGCAGTCTTTAGTTGTTTTTTTTTTTGTTTCACACTGAAAATGAACATTTGCTGTGCCCAGTGACATTTCTGATAAAAAAAATGAACTTACTGCCAACTCCTTCTGTTGGGGAACTTTACAGCACTGAGGAGTGACGACAGCGAGGAATGGTGCAGAGAAGAGGAAGATCATAGTTGACATATGCACCAAGCTAGGGAAACCGGGCAAGTGTTTCTTGTTACAACCAGCTAGTTATAACAACAAAATTAAACCCAGTTTCCCAATGGGAAAAAATGAAAGCCAGTTATTATAGTCAAATAACTAATGTTTTGTTATTTGCCAGGTAGCAAATATTTTAAAAAGGAAAGAAATTATAAAATACAGTCTCACTTCTGATTGACAGCTATACAGTAAAACTAAACTCCATCATACATAAACTATATCTCGTCAACAGGATATCTTTTAAACAATTGTTCTCATATTGGTAGGCTATCAAAACAATATTCAGCATTGTTTCAATTACCTGCAGGTAGAGCCTGGATTAGACGCCTTTTTGGAGTGCAGTTTCAGTTTGAGTTAATCAGAGTAGAGTTTGAGTTTGGTTTGGTCAATCTGAATTTAAGATTTGAATAGTTCGGGTTCAGTTTAGTTCACTTTTATTTTATTCCTATATTCTGAATATATTTTCTGCTCAGTAGGAGGAGCACTTGTACCACATTTGGGTTTGGATCCCAATCCTTCTCTGTATCTTCTATCCAGATGTTCCCTTTGCCTGATTACAACCTGATTATAACCTCTGCATAAAAAGCAGACTTCTGCACTGAACTTTCATACAGTTATAGCCCAGGCTGCACACCTGAATAGTAATCATATTTATGTTCCTGTGTAGGACTTCAGCAAACTCAATTTTGAAAGTATTGCATTTTATTTCCCAAAATAAGTCAAAATACACCTAATTAAGGGGAATGAAGTATTCTAAGGAGGGAAATATTTTGACTCCCAAAGGAGGAAGAAAAAAGCTGAAACAACGAGGCAGCTTTCAGAAGAATGAATGAATTTGGCCTTGAAGGCATCCTGTAGTGATGGAATCGTACACTGTCCAGAATACATGAATTGCCAGAATTCACTAATGGTCAATATTATTATTTGTGTAAATTGTTTATCTTTTAATAAATCATTATTAAAAGTCCATGAATGTGTACATTTCATTTAATAATTTTTTATGTTGACTTTAATACTTGGTGCCTCATGGTCAGACATGAGAATTGTATCTATGTCTATTTCCTTTGCCCTTTGTAGTAAATTCTTTGAAACAAAAATGTTGTCAATTCTTGTGAAAAATGTTTATTTTTATCAAAATGAGAGTAGCTTTTTATAGAAGGGTGGACATTCCTCCATGCATCAAAAAGTAATTCAGAATCACAAAAACGATTAAGTATTTTTAAAATATACATCTTCTGTTGATTTGGGGGGTTGTTCTATCCATAATCAGATGCTGAAGAGCATTATAATCACCTGCCAAAATAATATTTCTGTTTTGGAATGTTTGAATGCCTTCTGATATTTTTCACAAGAATTAATGATACTGGGGCATACACTGAACCAAGGATCATGTTATGAATATTTAATAGTATGATTATCATAATGAGTCTTCCTGTGTTGTCACAGAACTGGTCCAACACTTTACAGTCTGTAAATTTTTTATGATTATTGTTATTCCCGCTATTTTTTTTTGTACAAATGATGCAAACTATTTGTTCAAGCCATTTCTTTTTCAGTTGAATTAGTTCAGATGGTTCAAGATGGGTCTCTTGTAAACACATTATATGTGCATTTGATGTTTTTAAATAAGTTAGAAGTCTCACTCTAGGCAGTAAGGAAGGCTGGGAGGATACTGGGATGTATAGGGAGAGGCATCACCAGTACAAAACAGGAAGTTGTTATCCCTCTGTACAGACAGTTGGTGAGACCCCATCTGGAGTACTGTGTGCAGCTCTGGAGTTACAGTCTTTGCAAGGCCATAGACAGGATGGAGGCAGTCCAGAGGAGGGCAACTAAAATGGTGCAGGGTCAGCAACAGAAGCCAAAGAAAGAAAGACTAAAGGAGCTTAATATGTTTACCCTTGAGAAAAGAAGGGAGAGAGGGGACATGATAGAAACTTTCAAGTACCTCAAGGGAGTCAACAAAGTCCAGGAGGGTAGCATCTTTCAGAAAAAGAGATCAGCAAGAACAAGAGGGCACCATTTGAAGATAGAGGAGGAACAGCTCAGGAGCAATGTGAAGAAGTATTTTTTTCATGGAGAGGGTGGTGGATGCATGAAACAGCTTTCCTGAGGAGGTCATCAGGTCAAAAACAGTGGGGGAATTCAAAAATGCATGGGACAGACATAAGGCAATTCTGGTGGGGGTATGAAGAAGTAGGCTGTTGGTTAACTAGAATCTGCAGCTTATCCAATAGGTCAGGGAAATGGGCAGATCGGTGGGCCAAGCAGTCCTTATCTGCCATCAAAGTCTATGTTTCTATGATTGTTTTAACTGGGGAGTTTATTCTATTTATATTTAATAATAGAATTTTCATATTATTTGGGTCTATCATTTTAAATTTTGAATTTCCTTATGTGTTTCAGTGATTCCAGTCTTGAAGGTTACCTTTGGATACCTTTTTAAATAATAAGAATTTGTTTTTGTGTCTACTTGTCTACATTGAAAAGCACACCAATGTGACTTTTGTACACTTAATCTTTTATTAAATACCAATGCCCATTTTTAAATTTTATTCCCTTCCCCTCTCCCCTTAGTATAACCAAAAATTAATGTTAATGAAACATTAATGTAGTAAGTGAGCATACCCAATAGCTTGTGTCCCATAGCAGGATTCATTCCCCTTCCCCCACCCCAAATCAATATCTTAATCTGAATTGCATTAATGTATTACTCTTTTTTGAGGTCTTTATTCATTTTATTATATTTATGAATACATGTATACATTTCCTAAAGCAGACTTTACGAAAAAAGAATACATAAAAAAAAACACTGGTCTGTCTGCCAATAAATTCAGCAATAAATAGGCTTGTTCGTATAAGATTCTTAACTAAGATATTTTCCTGCACAAATCTCTTGAAGGGCATATAGATTTTCTGCTTAAATTCTTCTTTCTTATATATTTATAACAATTTTCCCCACAATGCTTAAATCTTTCCCTTGATAGTTCTACATTCAGCTATTAGACTTCATCATTTCTGCAACTTCCTATAGTGAGTACCCATGTTTCAATTTCCCTGCCCCCCGTGTCCTCTTTCAATTATGTTTCTAAGACATTTTCTTTATCATTTTGTTCTGTAAAGATTTCTGAAAGTCTAATTTTTAAATCATTAGTTGCTTCATGTACAGTTCCATACACATATCATTTGTCATTAATTATGACTCTCATTTTTGCAGGGAAAGTCGTAGTGGCCCAGTAGCAATCTGCCCATAATTTATTCCTGAGTAGAATGAATTTTTTTCTTGCTTGTACTGTCTCGAGTGGGAGATCATTATAAATAGTTATATTTGCTGCCATTAAATTGATTTCCTTTTTTTTAAACTGAAGACATCCATATATCTTTGTCACCAGAATGAAGAAATGTCAGTACAATTGGTCTGGGAGGTGCTGAATCTTATGGCTTAGCTCGCAGTCCACAATGCATTCAATCAATTTTAGAGTTTACCACTGCAGTCTGGACATCCATAAAAAACTGTGGCAATCTGGTTAAATGTTTCTTTTTAAGTTCTACTGTTGTCCCAAGCCTCAGGTACTCCAAGGATATGTCTATTCTTCCTTCTAGCACAAAGTTCGTGGTCTGTAATCTTCTCTTTTAATTCCAGGTTCACATTTTCAAGATATTTTATTTGTCACAGAATAGCAACCATTTCATTTGATAATTTGGTCATAACTTGTTTTAAATTCAACATTTCATGCTTAATATCTTGATTTTCTTTAATAAGGTCCTGAGCCAAATAAAAATATTTTTCAGTCTTAGATTGCTGTGTAATCATTGTTTCCATTTTTACTGAAATGCCATTTATTTGTTTAAATAAGTCTTTGGCCTGGTGGGGGGGAGGGGGCCTTTTCCACTTCACCACTGCTCTCTTCATAAGATTCACTATCAGAATTATCACCAGAGTTTGAGTTATTTTGATGAATATCTTGTAAAGTTACATTTTTATTCCCAGCTTGATTAACTGTTCCTAAATTTGGTACTGCATCAGTCTCCGACATATTAACCATACTAGATTGTAAATTCAGTTTTGTATTTTTCCCAGTACTTTTAGTACATGATTATCACTAGTTATTTTCATAAACATTTTACTTACCCTTGGACTTTGTGTGGATGTAGAAGGCTTCACAATTGTTGATGACTCAGAAAATAAGGTCTGGTCTTTAAGGTAAAAGGTTCCTAATTCCAGATCTCCTGAGTCCGCTTGTTCTTCTTTGGAGGTCATCTGGTTTATAGGTAGTTTGTTCATTAATACTGAAGCAAAAGCTGATTCATCCATCTCTTTTGGGCTCTTAGCCTTGTTGTTTGCAACCTAAAGCTGTTCCATCAGTGACGTTCTAGGGCTTCCATTTCTTTTATTCAGTTGGTCTCCATTAAATTGTTCTTTCAGTCTAAAAATGAAGTTAGTTAATCTCTGTGATTGAGTTGGCAGGGGTGAACCAGCACACATGGCTTGCATTTGATCCTGGGCCCCAATAGTTCATTCTGATGTGAGACAATATTCTTTTCCTTCTGGTAACTGTGTCTGTGGAGGCATTCCAGCACACTCCATTTGTGTTTTAATCTGGGCCCCCCAGGTTCATGCCTCAATCCAGGGTGCCAGGAGCAGAGAACAGCAGGAAGGGGATCCAGAGCATCCATTGGACACTTCCCTTCCAGCAGGTGGGCAGGGCCTTGGAACCTGTAGGCAGATTGGAGATGCACTAGGGAACATGAAGGCTCAACATGCCCACCCTCAGGTTGCCACTCCCATGCCAATCCAGGTTGAATGGGGTGGGCCAAGAAAACTGGAAAATACCCCCAGGCACAACTGGATGATGGCCACCAGTCTCAGGCATGTCACAGTAGCCTGGGATAGCCCCATGCTGACCACCCCACCACCAATCCCCAGGCTAAGAAGTTGTGCCTCTGGGCCCTCTCCCCCTGGAAGGGGGACCCACCCAAGGAAGGGTTACATCCAGTCACCCAGGGGATCAATTGGCAGTTGTGGGGGCAGTGAATGGTGATCAGTGGAGTAGGGTGGCCATGGGGCTTTGGTGGCCCAAAGGAGTGGCAAGCCGGGGGGGGTGGGAAGGAGCATAAGAAAAAACTGGTCCCCATTATTTTGCTCATCCTGATGTGGTGTCTTCTTTGGAGATATACCTGCATGTTTTAATGATTTGACTAATTAAGCCTCAGGTGTTGCAGTTCGCATTTGATTTTTTAAAGTATTGCCAACATTACTTTTACTTTCTTTAGCTTTTTCTGGTTGTTGGAACATAGGAAAAATGCCAGGGGTTTCATTTGCCTTATCCGGTGCATTTTCTGAAAGAGCATTCAATGCCTTTTGTTTGGTGGGTAAACCCTGGGATTTCCTGGTTGTCATCCCTGAAGTTTTATACGAACGAGGTTTGAAACCAGGCAGATTTTGTTTCAACTCTTTCTTGGGTGTCAGTATACAAAATGTGGATAAAAATTTAATATCATTTTTATCTTGCATTTTGTTGTTGGTAGTAGATTCAGTCACAACATTCACTCCTCATTTTCAAGGGTTGGGGAGTGGAGTCTAGGAGAAACCATCTGTGTGTAGCCTACATGGTGTTAGCTGCTGCCACGTTGCTCCTCCCTGCTTTGTGGGCAGAGCTCCTGAATCACCACTAGGGTTGCCTTCTGTCTATCCCATGCATTCTTGAACTCATCAATCCTTTTAGCCCATACAACCTCCGCTGGGAGGCTGTTCCATGCATCCACCACCCTTTCTGTGAAAAAAAATACTTCCATATTGTGACCATTTGTTCTTACACATCTCTTTTTTTTAAAGTACTGCCCTTCTGGACCTTGTTGAGACCCCTGAGGTACTTGAATGTCCCTATCATATCCCCTCTTCCCCTCCTTTCCTTCAGAGTATACATATTGAGGTCTTTCAGTCTTTCCTCATATGTTTTCTGTTGCAATCCTTTCACCTTTTTTGTTGCCCTTCTCAGGACTGCCTCTATTCTGTCAATGTCCTTCAGGAGATGCAGTCTCCAGAACTGAACACAGTTTTCCAGATATGGCCTAACCAATTGTGTGTACAGTGGCATCACCACCTCCTGTTTTTTACTGGTGATGCCCTTCCCTATGTACCCCAGTATCCCTCTAGCCCTCCCCAATACCTTTTCACATTGCTTGGCCACCTTCAGGTCATTGTTTATGTTTACCCCTTGGTCTCTTTCCACTTTGGTTTTTGTTAGTATCTCCCCCTTCCCCTTTTTGTATTCCTTTCCAGGATTCCTGTGGCCCAAGTGCATGAGTTTGTACTTTTTTTACATTGAATTTAAGCTGCCACTCTCTTGACCACTCCTCCAATTTGCCTAGGTCTCTTCTAATTTTTCTTCCCAGTTTGGAGTGTCTACCCTATTGCAGATCTTGGTGTCATCTGCAAAGAGGCACACCTTCCTTTCCAGCCCCTCCGCAATGTCACTAATGAAGACATTGAAAAGGACTGGCCACAGAACTGAACTCTGTGGCACCCCACTGGTCACATCTCTCTCTCCCCTGAGATTGAACTCTGTTCACCCCCACTTTCTGTGTCCTGTTGCTCAGCCAATTTCTGACCCATTGTACCACCTTGGAACCTACTGCCAGACTGTGCAACTTGTTTACTAGCCTCCTGTGTGGGACAGTGTCAAATGCCTTGCTAAAATCTAGGTAGGCCATGTTCACTGTCCCTCCCTGATCCACCACCTTGGTTACCCAGTCAAAGAGGTCTGTCAGATTTTACAAGGTCTTCCTGCTGTGAATCCATGTTACCTCAGGTCTTGTGCCCCACTAGCCTCCAGATATGCCACAGTCCTTTCCTTTAACATAGATTCCATGATTTTCCCCATCACTGTGGTTGAGCTGATGGCCTGTACTTTCCAGTCTTCACCTTGCTCCCACTTTTGTGTACTGGTACCACATTGGCCCTCCTTAAGTCCTATGGCACCACTCCCTCCTCCAGTGATTTGTTAAATAGAGATGTCAGTGAAGCCTACCTCCCTGAGTTCTTTCAGTGTTCTGGGATGCATCCCATCTGGTCCCATTGCTGTGTCCACTTTTAGTTTCAAGAGTTACTTTAGGACTTTCTCCTCCATAAATGGACTTGTGTCCACCTCCCCCCATGTGTGTTTCTACCCCCTAATTTTGATCCCTCCTCTTCTCCTTCCTTTGTAAATACTGAGCAGAAGTATTCATTTAGAATTTCTGCTTTTTCTAGGTCCCGCTCTGCACACTCACCCCTCCTTATTCAACCTCACAATCCCTCCATTGGTCTTCTTCCTTTCCCTGATATAACCGAAGAAAGTTTTGTCACCTTATTTTACTGCCTTTGCTATCCTTTCCTTAGTTTGTGCCTTTGCACACCTGACTTCTTTCCCCACCTCTGTCTGTTTTGCCTAGTACACTTCCCTGTCTCCCTCTCTCCCTCTGTGTTTCCTTGTATTTTCTGAACACCTGTTTTTCCACTGACCTTCCCTGCTACATCTTTTGAAAACCATAGTGGTTTTTCCTTTCTTTTTGCTTTGTTTATTAGCTTTACTCAGAGGCCTACTGTCTCTACTATGGCTCCTTTAAGTTTCTGCCACTGTTTCTCCACTCCTCTCCCTCCCTCTACCTTTGTCAGGATTTTCAAGATGCGTTCCCCCATTTTTGTAAAGTCTGCCCTCTTCAAGTCCAGGATCTTTACTTTTGAGTGGCTTGACTGTACTAATGTCTTCACCTTAAACCACACTGTATGGTGATCATTGGTCCCTAGATGGCTGGCCACTGATTGATCTGTTATTATGTCACCATTTGTGAGAACCAGGTCTAGTATTGCTCCCTCCTGTGTGGGCTCATTCACCAGCTGTTTGAGACATACCCCTTCTAGGGCATTCAAGATGTCTCTGCTCCTGGTAGTGGCTGCTGCATATGTGTGTTCCAGTTACAATCTGGCATATTTAGGTCCCCCCACCAGCGACACCTCCTCTTTCTATGTCATTTTGTGTATAGTTTCTACTAATACCCTGTCTATTTCTTCACCTCATGCTAGAGGACTGTAGACAATTCCAGTGTGGATGGTGGTGCCATTTCATGTCTCTGATGTGACCCATAGAGCCTTTTCCCCTTCCTGTCCTCCCCCCATCTAAGTTGCCTTGATTCCCTCTCTGATGTACATAACCACCCATTCCCCCCTTTTTGCCCTCCCTGTCTCTCCTAAAGATTGTGTACCCTGGTATGGTAACATCCCAGTCATGGTTTCCTGTGTACCATGTTTCAGTCACTGCACCAATGTCTAGGTCTTCCTCCACCATCAAAGCCGCTAGGTCTGGGATTTTGTTTGCCAGGCTCTGGCCATTTGTACTCATGGCTTTTCATGTTTTGGTCTCCCCCACCTGTACCAGCACCCCTCATCCTGATCCCTATGTTGTCCCTCCATGCCTCCCCTGCTATTTCCTTCCTTTTTGTTTCCTTTTGTTGCTTCCATGGCCCTGTATCAGTCTGTTTTGTCTGCCTCACCCTGTTTGGGGCAGGGGTAGTTGGTTTTTCCTAGCTTAATTCCACCATCTCCCTTGGCTCATTTAAATGTTCCTTTCTCATCTCTAGTATCTGTCTGTTTGTCTACCTTAACCTCTGGGGGGAGGGACAGTTGGTATTTCCTTACTTTATTCCACCACCCCCCTTGGCTAGTTTAAATGTTTGACAATGAAACATTTAAACACCTAATAAACACATTAATTGGCTAGATTATATACATCTTAAACTTTTACCAAAAAGGCAGCAGGCACCAACATCCCTGACAATCTGCTGTGTTCCAAAGTATACAGCATGTTCAACAGCTAGCTACTTACTTCATGGAGTGACGGACAGATGGGAGATGAAGTTCTAATAACAGAGCAGACAAGTAATCACTAAAGCCACGTACTAGTGTTTCCTTGGAGCAGGCTACCTAGGAAAGTGAAGCTAGTAATTTATTTATTTATTTAGTAATCGGAATTACAACTTTTGAGCTAAAAGCTCATTTACAAAGGATCATCAGTTCATCAGGATCAACAATTTAACACTGTAAAGGTGTTTATTATTTGGAGACTGATGTCACTGGGACTCCATGCAATTGGAATATCTTTGCAAGATAGCAAGGTGACTGTTTATTGGACAGACATTTCACATGGTTCAATGAAATATTAATATGGGCTGAGAGCACAGCTATGCTTGTTATAGAAACAGAATTTGATGGCAGATAAGGACCACTTGGCCCACCCAGTCTGCCCATTTCCCTACCTACTGGATAAGCTGCAGATCCTAGTTAACCAGCAGCCTACTTCTTCCTACCCCCACGCCCTAGAATTGCCTTATGACTGTCCCATGCATGCTTGAATTCCACCACTGATTTTGACTCCACAACCTCCTCTGGAAGGCCGCTCCATGCCTCAACCTCTCTTTGAAAAATACTCTTAAATTACCTCTGAGCCCCCTCTATCTTCAAATTGTGCCCTCTTGTTCTTGCACACCTCTTTTTGAAAGATGCTACCCTCTTGGACTTTGTTGATTCCCTTGAGGTACTTGAACGTTTCTATCATGTTCCCCCTCTCCCTCCTTTCCTGGAGGCTATACATATTAAGCTCCTTTTGTCTCTCTTCATATGTCTTCCAGTGCAGACTCTGCACCATTTTAGTTGCCCTCCTCTGGACAGCTTCCATCCTGTCTATGTCTTTGTAGAGATTGGATCTCCAGAACTGCATACAGTACTCCAGATGGGGTCTCACCAGCTGTCTGTATAGAGGAATAATAACTACCTGTTTTCTACTGGTGATGCCTCTCCCTATGCATCCCAGTATCCCCCCAGCCCTTCTTGCTGCCCTCTCACATTGCTTGCCCACCTTTAGGTCATCTGATATGACTACCCCCATGCAAGGCATGTGGTCATAATGTCACAAGACATTATGCCACATGCATATACCACGCTGCCAAAACAGTGCGATATCTGCCATACAGCATAAGTCTTTTTTGGGAGGGGGGGACTCTGCCCCCAGGCCCCACCACACCAGATGAAATGTGCCCTTCAATCATCTGGATAAAGAATCCATGATTTTAGGACACATTTCACCTTCCAGTGTTGAATACAACACCAGACGCACTGTGCCCTCCCTTTGAGCATCTGGATAAAGAATCCAGGATTGTAAGACACATTTCTAGATTTGTGAGCAGAAAAAGTAAGAATGTGTGCTTATCTAGAAAATGTATTCAAATATATCAGTTATGTCTGCAATGGTCTATCATATTGTTGCCCTTTACGTTAGATAATTCTCTCCCTTGCTATATTACCGTCAAAGAATCCCACACTTCCTCACATGACATGTAGTTATCCCATTTTTTATTTTTTTTTATTTATTGAAATGTTTCACTAGGAAGGCACGCTGAGCAACAAGTTGCCCATCTCCCAGTGTGACCTGGGGGTAAGGGAACATGAGGATACTATACAGAGACTTGGTATACAATATAGATATACAATTTGATTACAATCAGTAAAGTGAGCAGACTATATAGAAGTACTGAAAAAGAGTAATGCTAACAGGTATGAACTAGATGGATACAATCATAACAGTCTTGATCTAGATTGATACAATAGCACAAATATCTTTGGCAAACACTTGATGGGACATAGCTTTGTAGTTAGAAAATGGCTGGATAGGATACTTGGAGGTTGAACTAGGGCAAAATTGCGAGGAGAGACACAGATAAAACAAAATTTGCAAGCTGTAACAAAAGTGCAAGGTTGACCATAAGTGCATTAGAGATTAGGGGTTAGCCAATAACTATGGCTAGGAAGAAGGGGGGAAGGTGGTTGGGTGTGGGGCATATAGTCAGAGAGCAGGGGGTGGAAAGGGGAGATTTGGAGGAGGGGAAGGCAAGGGGTGGAGGAGAAGGGTCTGTGAGTGCCTGACCCCTCCAGAATGCTGGAGATCCTGCCTATACCAGGTGGAGATCAAGTATGAACAGGAGGAAAGCAGGTTGTAGGCAATGGGAGTTAGAGCATGTCAGAAAGGAAGAGAGAGGAAAGAGAAGGGTCTGCCAGGGCCTGGCCCCTCCAGTATGCTGTGGACCTTGCCTGAGCAAGGCATAGGTCGAGCACAACAGGAGGGAAGCAGGTCGTAGGCAGCAGAATAAGAGCATGACAGGAGGGAAGTAGGCAACGATGGGGAGTAGGCTTCAGAAGGACCAAGAGAGAGGGAGGTGGGAGAGAAGAGGGGCTGAAACCCAGTCCTTTCAGAAAAGAATGGGGTGGGAGTAGGTGGTGAAGAAGGTGTTTTCCTAGGTTCTGGACCCTTCCAAGATGCAGAGAATCCTGCCAGGGGCCTAGGCCAAGCAACGGCGCGTGGGCAGTGAGGGTAAGCTGGTGTACAGAAGAGGGAACAGGGGTGGGAGTAAGTTGGGAAGGAAGGGGTGCTGGGGGAGGATGTAGGGGGAGAGTTTTGCAGGAAAGAGGTGGGCATGAAGCTGAAGCAGGCTCATTGGAGAACACATTAAGGAGGTTTGTAGTGTTAGCTGCTAGAAGACAGAAAGTTATGTAAGGCAGAGGCAAGGGAGTGGGAGGAAGAAAGAGGAGTGTTATATTTGAGATTGGAGGGAGTTCCATATTTTGGGGAAATTGTGGGAGTAGCCTGATTGGCAGATGAGGGTGATGCAATTGGGGGACTAGCAGGGTGCTAGTGTCAGAGGATCTGAGAGAGTGGGAGGAAGGCAGGGGAGAGGGAGAAGGGAGCATGAGAGGTAGGAAGGAAGTACACCAAGCCAAAGTTTGGAAGTTAGCTTAGCACAGTGAGCCAAGCATCTGTTATCAAGCGTGGTGAAGTACAAGGCTAAGTAAAGGTCACAATGATGGGTTCAAGATGTGTCGTCAAGAACGAATTGACAGAAGAAGTTGAAAAGAGCACAAATTTCCCTCCCTTCTTTGGCCCCGTTCTATACAGGTGCTCTTTGTGCTCCTCCTAAAACAACAACTGACACCCTAGTCTCCATCAACACTTCTATAGTGTCCCATAGAGCAAATGGACAGTTGATGCTTCTAGGGAATTTCAACTTGGACTGGCTCTCCCCCTACTCTAAGCCCACCCTCCTTAAAATCGAAGCCCTAAACCTTACAATTTTTTATCCACGAACCAACTCATAAACCCACACTCCCAAAGTCACTCACTACTCGATTGGATGTTGTCCTCTCACCCCAACCGTATCACTGTGGCTGGAATCTTACCTGAAGCCCTGGATTTATGTGATAAAGACGAGTCTGAAAGACCACCCATCACATACAGCAACCACAAAACAGCTTGTGGTCAAAAGGGCACCTGATATTGTAGCAGCCATTGCAAATAGCCCCCACACCCCCCAAACTAAAATTATCAACTCTAACGGGGTGCAGACTGAGTGGCAAATTATTGGTTTTTTTTTTTTGCTTTTGTTTTTTATTCTATTTGAAGCTGACTCGAACCTGGGTCTACTGGCATTGCAAGCAGTGGTGTATAACACTATGCTATGTGGCCAGCTCAGTGGAAATTGGTTACACAGGATTCTATATCCTCTACTAGTGAGTATAGCTCCTTGCTATCCTCGCTCTACAGGATACAGCAACCTACTTCAGCACTCGCTGTCAGTGATAGTGGTATTATTAAGTCACTCAAATTGTAGCACTCAATAATATTCACTAAACATGGGTGCTACCGATGCCCTCAGTGACCATTGCATCACTTTCTGCATAAGCATGATTCATGCTCCATGTGCTGCTTTCAAATACATGTGGTCCTGTTCCCTTCACAATCTTGATGCCACTGCCCTTCAACATGATCTTGCTGAGGCAGACTGGCAACCCATATTTAAAGTCAATGATGTTGACTTTGCCCTACTTCTTTTCTCCAGCCTATTCCTCCGCATCTGGAACCACCACGCCACACTAAAGAAATCCAGAGTAAGAAGACTTCATCTTCCCTGGATAACTGCTGACCTGCTGGCAAAATGCAGAGCCAGGGACAAAGCTTAGTACCACTACAAGAAGTCCCTCTCACAAGCAGACCTCAAAGTTTACAAAATAAGTAGGAACAATTGCACTAAGGCCATCCGTCTCTCCAAGGCAAGCTGCTTTAGGCAACACCTGCAGCAAGATAAACAAACACCAACTTCCTTTTGGAAAATACTCCACTCACACTTTGATCCACCTACCAATCAAGCCTCACCTGTTCTCAAAGCTGATGGTGCCACAGTCTCTGACCCGGCTTCAGTCACTGAGTCCTTCAATAAATTCTTTACCACATGTGCTATCCCTGAAAATCAATCTCCCTTACTCCCCGACCCGCCCCCTCTGTCCTTTTGGATGCTCCTAGATAGCCTTCAAAACTTCCAGTTCCCACCTTTATCCCCTCCTTGAAGTCTACACTGCCCTCCTTGCCCTAAACCTAACCATGTCCAACCCTGATGGTCTCCACCCCAGGCTTCTCCACATCTCTGCCCCAACTATAACTGCCCCCTCATTCACATTTTAAACCTCTCTCTCTCTCTCTCTCTCTCTCTCCACTTCCACTGTTCTGAAAGCCTGGAAATCTGACAAAGTCTTACCCCTCCAGAAGGGAGGTGACCCTTCTGCACCCGGAAACTATAGACCTATCTCCCTCCTCCCCTCGCTCGCCAAACTTCAGGAATCTCTCATTCACTCTAGGCTGTCTGAATTCCTGGCCACTACCAAAACAATATCACCAGTACAGTCCGGTTTTAGAAAACAACATTCAACCACCTCCCCTCTATTGTGAGTTATGGATTCCATTTTTAAAGCTATAAATCAAAGCCACATTACTGCTGCCCTCTTTATTGACGTTGCCAAGGCTTTTGATTCTATCTCCAACCCCCTTCTGCTTCAAAACCTTAGTATGATTGGCCTAGTTGAATCCGCTCTAAATTTGTTCCATTCTTACCTTCACAACAGGCAGCAATCAGTTCAATTAGGTGGTGCTCTCTCCTCCCCACTCCCTGTTCTCTCTGGTGTCCCCCAAGGCTAATTCCTTGGTCTTATTCATTTCTCCCTATTTATAAACAACCTCCCCTCAGTCTGTAAATCCTCAACTATGCACATGTATGCTGATTATATCATTATTTTCATCTCAGAGCCCTCTGCCATCAGAGTACAGTCTCCCCTCCAAGAAGACTTCAGTACTGGTTCCAGAAAAAAAAGTTGCCTTGACATTTAGCTCCAGACCAAAACTGGCCACCCTCCAGTCCTCTCCCATCTTCACAACCCTGGATCACTCTCCACTAGAGAAAGTTATTGCTTTCAAATATCTAGGAGTTTGGTTGGATCACCATCTGGACTCCTCTTACCACATTGATTCCATCTGCACTAAATTGTGTCCCAAACTGGCTGTCCTTTATCGACATAAAGCCAGCCTCCCCCTCCCCATCCTCCATGAGTTGGTTACCAAAATGATGCTTCCCATCTTCAATTATGCTGATGTGGTTTATGGTACTGCCTCTCAATCTTCACTAGACACCCTCCTGAACTCTTTCTACTACTTCACCACCACCTCCCCCCCTTACCCACCACTGTCTCCAGTACTCCACCCTCACCCCCGCGTCCCTGTCCTACAGGAGAATGGTTCACTGTGCCTCCTTTGTTGCAAAATTCTGGATTGGAACTTTCCCTACCTTCCTTTCTGCCTGTCTCTCCCAAGCTTCTCCCTCTACCTACTCCCTTTATCACTGGGATCCACATATTTTTGACAGCCCACACCCCCTCTCTGCATCTGGACAATCTGCTTTCTCCTTTCATTTCCCTTCTTTCTGAAATAAACTCCTCTCCAACCTCTGATTATCCTCCTCTCTCCCTCTCACTCAAAGGGCTACTCAGACTTCTGCCTCCCCACAGTGCTTCCTTTGTATCCTAGTCCCACCTCCTAAGCATTAGTTAAGCAATCACCTAAAGCTACAAACCCCTGACAGCCATATCTTCTTGTCCAACAGGAACTCCATCGTTGCAATTTGTGCCTTGCTTTCTGTTTTTCATTTTGACCTGGCCCATTATTTATTATTTGGTGCAATGGCCTGTCCTGCAACTGGACTGTGGTGTTATCTATGGATAAACTGTTGTTTTTTTTTTTTTGCTTTAATGTTGTACTCCTGTACCTTGATGTTACCTACAGTTATGGGTCTTGTAACCGTGACCCTTGTTTCTTGTCACTGATGTGTATTGTTTGTCATATGTAAATGTATTATTTTCCCATGTGATCAGGCTACAGACAGGGGATGCTGATAGACTGTTTGTGATGGAGTTTTACTACATGATCTCTGACCTAGAGGAGAAAGACAGAGAAGCAGGGAGACATTGTATAACATAGTTTTTTAACAGGTATGCTACCATTGCCTGAATGCATGTCTCATTACCAGATCAGCTTTTTGTAAATTCTTGTCTCTCAGCACTTGTCTAGTTTTGTATTTGTCTCTCTGCCGGTGGAGGAAGGCCTTTTGGATGGTGGAGCTGGTGGAGCCAGGGATTTTCCATGAGGTAAACTGGGACCCATGGAGGAGACAGAAGCCCTTCAGACAGGCTGTTGTGCAAGAAGAATGAGTGCTGACCTTTAAAACTTTTCTGTCAGCCACTGGTCTCTAGTGGACAAACCTGACTACATGCACAAGCACAAGTAAAAGGGAATAATGAATGTTGTGGTATCTTTTATTTTAAAGTGACCTTCTACTTGTTTTTACTATTTGTATTGTGTAAGCCTTTGGGTATATTTTAGTTCTGTGCTTGTTTACTTTGGTGTTTAGTGTTCAACTAATATTCGTATCTTGAAAGCCCGAGTCAGACAGTAATATTTACATTTCTGTCCAGGTACTGTTTTTTTTATTTTAAACTAAAGATTTTAAAAAGGGAAAGCTTAGTTTATTTTTAATTTTTTGCCAGATTGAATCTGACTTCTGCGCCATGTGCAAATTGACCACGTGGTTACTCTCCATATACATCAGCGTCTCTCTCACTGAGACAGATCACAGTCACTGCTTGGATCTGTGTGGTAGTGAACACTGTCTCTGACACTATTTTTATTTTTAACATGCTGTAGCTTTGTTGAAACTTTGGACACACAGAACAGCTTAGAGGCTAAAAGTAAAAATTCTTCTGATGCATTGCAACCAGTAAGTGTTTAAAAACCTTGTGTTCTATAGAAATAGCTCACTAATATAGACATATTTTATTAGGTTAAAATAACATTAAATAATTTTGAGTTCTGTTACTAAACACTTGATTCTTTGCTTTTAGTGGAGAATCAGAAAGAAAATTGGGACGAGAGGTTCACAGTAAGACTCTATATCCTAAAAATACAGGTTTACTGATACTATTGAAATAGAAGCTGCACTTGGACTGCATCTGCAGTCAGGAAACAGATTATTCTGAGTGTGCTTGGAGTGTTTGAAGACATTTTATACCACATAACATCTATATCAAGGTACTTTATTGCACTATTCCAAGATGTTTGCTGTTTGCACATTTTGCACATTTCTCTTGAGCAAGTAGATTGGGAACATTTTAAGGGATAATTTAAAGGTGATAAAGGGAGAAAGGAAAAGAAAGAAAACTGTACTTCAATTGGACTGGTCAACTTCCTAATTGCCTAAGATTTAAGTTTGGGACTTTTAGATTAAGCAATTGAGTGTTTGTATTTTATCTACATGATTCTCATATGTTCTCGTTTTTTGGGCAATATTTATATTAATATAGATTGAATTAAACATCCTAGAAGGGTGTAATTAAGTGATGTAACAGCACTTTTGGCTCTATTTGTCCCTCTTAAAACATAAATAAACTAATTAGGAAATGATTAAAGGAAAACTACACCCAAAACTTGAAAAAATATATGTTGTGCAGAGTGTTTTAATTTGTATGTGAAGTTCTAGTGTTTCCTTCCCTCTGACTGGTATTAGGAGTTTTTCCTAAATTAGCCTGCTAGCTTTAGGGTAGTTTTATGACCCCTGGAGATCCCCATATTAAATAGCTCAATTGTATTTCTTTGTCCCACAATGCACCTTGTTTCTTGTGATGGTGATGTAGCAGAGCCCATAAATCCAGCAGAAAGCATTGCATTACAATCAGTTCACAACAATAGAGATGGCTATATCTTAAAATCTGTAGAATTCAGCTTGGTGACCACCCTCATCCTAAAGGTTTTACTGCCCTGAAAAACTTTGCTGCTGGTAATTTTTGTGCAGCTTGTAAAGCTTCCAAGATATTTAGTTTGTTAGTTTGTTTGGCATCTGTGTGCTGAATGTTAGGTCTCTCTTACATCACAGTCACATGAGACAAGATGCACTGTGGGAACAAGAAATACAATTACGCTATCAGGGATGAAGAACCCCAGGGGTCGTAAAACTAGCATAAAGCTAGCAGGCTAATTTGGGAAAAACTCGTAATACCAGTCAGAGAGAGGGAAACACTAGAACTTCACATACAAATTAAAACACTCTGTACAACACATATTTTTTTAAGTTTTGGGTGTAGTTTTCTTTTAACTGAAATGGTAAATACCAGGTAACAAAGAAAAATGCAGATTCCCTGTTCTCCACTACTTGGAGAGTCTGTGTTAGAGAAGGAGAAAAAGAACAAAATAGCCAGAACCAGGCAGACAAAAATAACAGACCATTTGTCTGGACTAGCAAGGTTAGAAGTTGATATAACATCCACTCCATTGTCACTTATGGATTCTAAACATAAGAATTGCCAAAACGGGTGCTCAATTAAGTGACTCACCGTGACTAGAGTAGGGTTACCACCTGTCCTGATTTTCGCAGGACAGTCCTGAGTTGGGCAGCTGTGTCCTGCAAAAAAATATGAAAAATACTAAATGTCCTGATTTTATAGTAGAAACAATATTTTCTAACTTTCCACTAAATGTTGCAGAAAACTACAATACCTTAACTGAAACACCTTAAAATGATAGGAAACAATAGAAGCAACTAAGAAACTACAATACTTAGTCTTAATTCTGACTATATAGAGAAAGCAAGTCTGTTGCATCAGTCAAGGTTACGTACTGTCCTGTGAAAAATCATGTTTCAGTAAGAAACGTCCTACTATGGGCTTCTTAAAAGGTGATAACCCTAGACTAGAGCATTCCCCAGACTTGCCTGTGTATAGTAGTGAGTCCTCTGAGGAGACAATTGATTCTGACATTGTGAAGTATAATGCACAAGATACTAATATGGACAACACTAATAAGACTATCTCTAATAATAATAATGATGACTGTGAAGCTATCAATTTTGAGGCCTCTTTTAACTTTGCATACTATGACCAAAGTAATGGATCCAATGATTATATGTATTTAAATATAGAGCAAAATAATACAAATCTGAAGGGTTGTAATGGTGCTCTAGTTAATGATCTGGTCTTGGTTCCTGGTTCAGAACTAAAGAATGTTAATGCCCAATTGCAAAGGACTATTAGAGGCATGAAGGGCCTAGCATCTAAGTTTTAAAAAAGCTGTGAGCAAAGAGAGTAGTAGGATGAATCATGTTTCCATTCAGATTTTACAAAATGCTGAAAGCACTGACCAAGAAAATGGTACACAGTATGTACCAACAAGTCTTGGTGATGACTTGGTGGCCCATATGAGCCACGAATACACTGCAAATTAATTTTAATGGAACAACTGATTATACTCAAAAATGAGGTTGAAAATATTAGATATGACATTGCAGCGAATAATACTAAACTAGTCACTATAGAAAGTAAATTGGAAAAAACATCTCCCACACCCCAACCCCCGATTCAATTATTATTATTGAAGAGGAACTCGAAGTAGGGGGAATTTGTAATACAACTGCAGTATCTATGCCCTGTAAACCATGTCCAAGACCTGACTTTTCACTTGTAATTATACCTGAAAACACTGAGAAAATAGGTAATAAAAAATCTAAGTAGAAGTGAAAAATAATGGCACCACAGGTAATCCAAATACCAAATGTATTAAATGCAGAAAAATAGCATAGCCACCCTACAGTACAGGCTCCCAAAACCTCAACTAGTTTTGCACCATCTGTGTGTTATCAGGAGCATGGTCTACCTCATATCCACACCATTAAAAAAGCACACAATTAAAGTGACAATACCACCAAAAAAGAACAGTGTATGTACAGAATAAGTAAAAAGAAAATACATCACAATTAGAATACAATCAGCACAAAATGGCTACTAGCCTGATACAGAGTTAATATATTTGAACTAATAGTGCTAGATTCTACATATGAATAGCACAAGTGCCAAGTCATCCATAATGTCATGATTACAATGGCACTCATACCACCAGAAGATCTGACCACCAACCTTTCCTTGTCCCTAGATGCCGGACTGCTCAGGGACAAAGATCTTTTACATACCGTGCCCCTACCTGGTACAATGCCCTTAACCTGCCCTCCCTATCCTCCATGACATTGGGAGCTTTCAACCATACTTACGCCACCTCACAGCCTCCAGCTCCTGTGACTGCTTTGACTAAAGTCTCATCCCACTGAGTGCACTTACATTTGTTTCACTCAACCACCATGGTCTCCTCTTTGACAAATACAACCTGAGTACCACTAACCTGGTTCTGTCTGCTCCTAAACTTCTTATTTCTCCCTCTCTTCTCTCTCAAGCTCTCCAATCCTTATTCCTTGCCCTTGACACTGCCTCTGAGTTCCTTTTTCTTTTCTGTACATAAATGTTACTGTTTAAGTTGTGGCCTTGTTAAATGGCTTACTGATTGTTTATAACACTGTTTACTATGTGTTTGTACTTAATGACGTGGAACCTTTGTAACAGAGCCTTGGCTCAAAGGTATTAATTCCTAGAACAATAAACTTCAAACTTCATTATCCAACCTGAAAAAGGCTATATTTGGAAGTATGAAATTATTGTACTATTAAGGCTATTCAAGGAAAAAATATATAAAAGTGTGTATTGTTTATATCCATACCATTACTTGGTAGGTTGACCATTAACTTTACCATTATGACCAGGTCAGTTCATAAACTTACTAGCCAAAGTCCAATGCTTTGCATAGTGTAGCTTAAAGCTATTCACAGGCAAGAATTTATGTGTGATCAACGCCATCTAGGGAAAAAAAGGGAGAAAAAAATTAATTGTAGGACACTCATAATGAATGTACTGATAATTTGACCATAAGTGTTCATAAATCTTATCATTACTTCCTGCTCATGTTAATCAAGGGCATTACATCAAATTTTTCATTTAGTCCAGGCAGCTGTAAATCACCAAGGGTGTAAATCCAATATGCATCTCTGTTTAATAAGAGGTCATTAATATTGCCTCCTCGAGGCCCCAGTTTAACTGATTCAATTCCACAGAACTTGAATTCATGTTTTGTACCATCAGTCTTGTGTTTAGAACAATGAACAGCTAGTGCACTCCTGTCATCACCTTTAGCCATACTGCGCACATGCTCACCTATTCTAACTTTAAGCTGAAGTGTAGTTTTACCAAAATAAAATGCATCACATACACATGTGGCCAAATATACTAGATTCTCAGTGGTACAACTGAAAAAAGTGTCCATAGTGTATACTCTGGAAGCATTAACTGTTGTAAATGTTGTACTTTTTAAGATAGTGGCACAATATTTACAGTTCCCACAGGTAAAAGTGCCAGTGGGTCTGCATGGTAACCATGTGTTTCTATCCCTCTCTACCTTTTGAGTGGGTTGATAGAGATCGGTGATGATATCACCAATATTTTTGGCACAACGGTAGACAAAGCGTGACAGATTACTCCCTACTTCCTTTAGTCTTGGTTCCAGACTTAAAAGTGGCCAATGTGTTTTAATGATATCCCCTAGAACACCAGATTGTCTACAAAATGTAGCGACAGTGTATTCAATTGTTGACTCCCTCCTGCTTCATTTTGGACTTCATCACTTCATCTCGACTTATTCCAGAGACCTCTTGCATGGCATCATCCACCAATCCTCTCGAATACCCCATATCCAAAAACCTGTTACGCATGTCTGCACCATGTTTCATAAAATCACTATCCAGACTACAATTTCTACGTGCTCTAAGTAGTTGGGCTCTGGGAATGTTATTTATAATGTGACTAAGATGGCAACTGGGGGCACATAAGAGAGAATTCCTATCAGTTTCTTTTCTGAAAAGGGAGGTTTGTATTCCATCATTAATATCCCTCCTAATCTCTAGATCCAGAAAGGTGACCATGTTGCTGTCACTCATCACATTGAATTTCAAATAGGGATTACTAGTTTTCAAATACATTTACAACAGTTAATGCTTCCAGAGTATACACTATGGACACATTTTTAGTTGTACCACTGAGAATCTAGTATATTTGGCCACATGTGTATGTGGTGCATTTTACATTGGTAAAACTACATGCCTGCTTAAAGACAGAATATGTGAGCATGTGCACAGCATGGCTGAAGGTGATTACAGGAGTGCACTGGCTGTTCATTGTTGTAAACACAAGACTGATGGTACAAAACATGAATTCAAGTTCTGTGGAATTGAATCAGTTAAACTGGGGCCTCAAGGAGGCAATATTAATGACCTCTTATTAAACAGAGAGGCATATTGGATTTACACCCTTGGTGGTTTACAGCTGCCTGGACTGAATGAAAAATGTGATGTAATGTCCTTGATTAACATGAGAAGGAAGTAATGTTAAGATTTATGAATACTTGTGGTCAAATTATCAGTACATTCATTATGAGTGTCCTACAATTAATTCCCCTTCCCCCAGATGGCACTGATCACACATATATTCTTGCCTATGAATAGTTTTAAGCTACACTATGCAAAGCATTGGACTTTGGCTAGTAAGTTTATGAATTGACCTGGTCATAATGGCTAATGGTAAAGTTAATGGTCAACTGACCACGTAACGGTATGGATATAAACAATACATAATTTTATATATTTTTTTCCTTGAATAGCCTTAATAGTACAATAATTTCATACTTCCAAATGTAGCCTTTTTCAGGTTGGATAATCATGACTCTATGGACGACTTGGCACTTGTGCTATTCATATGTAGAATCTAGCACTATTAGTTCAAATGTATTAACTTTGTATCAGGCTAGTAGCCATTCTGTGTTGACTGTATTCTAATTGCGATGTATTTCCTTTTTACTTATTCTGTACATACACTGTTCTTTTTTGGTGGTATTGTCACTTTAATTGTGTGCTTTTTAATGGTGTGGATATGAGGTAGACCATCATCCTGATGATGCACAGATCATACAAAACTAGTTGAGGTTTTGGGAGCCTGTACTGCAAGGCGGCTGTCCTATTTTTCTGCATTCAATAAATTTGGCATTTGGATTACCTGTGGTGCCATTGTTTTCCACTTCTATCTACAACAGACACTTTTTGGCACATGATCGTGGAGCTGATGATTTGGTTTCTCAATAAAAAAATCTAAAAAGGCTAAGGGGAGGCAAAAGGAAAAGAAACTGATTATTCCAAAAGAAGTTAAAAGAAAAAAGACAAAGATAAGCAATACAAAAAATAAAAATAAAACAGACTGATAAGAAAGGGAGAAAAACAAGTACCTCAGAATCTACAAATAATATCTAATTCAGGGAAAATGTTACCAGAACCTCATGAGAAAGAACTTTGAAATCAGGGAATGGAAGTAAAGGGCTGTGTTAAAGATACTTGTGATAACCATGATCTAACTGTTCCCTTGTCTGATTTATGCCAACACTTAGTTATGCTAGAGAAGGAGATTGATTCTCTTAGAAAATGCTGGCCTATTGAAATAGATGACACAATGAAAGGGAACATCTTTGTACAAGAGACTATGTGTGACACCCTAGATGCTGATGAGCCTAATGTTATTACTGGAGCAGATCCAGCTGATAAGTGGAAAAATATAAATTGCTCAGATGTGGAAGAAAATTTAACTATGATAAAGTGTACTGCTTGTTATGATTGGTCTATGGCAACTGAGAAAGACTTGAAAGAGTGTGCTTTGAACAATCGTTTTAATGATTTATATAGAAGTGTCAATGATATGAGACATCTGAATAAAGCCAGAAATGGTAGGGAGCATACAGTAGAGATTTCTGTATGCTCTCCAAAGGTTGCAAACCACGTCCGGTATAATGCAGAATTAATTGAACAAAGAGGCTTAATAGTTAGCTTCCCATATAGGGAGTTGTTTAATATCAAGCTGCCAAAGTCAAAGAGTGAAGCTCCAGTAACTCTTTCAAAGTATGGAATGGCTTCTGTACAGAAAGAAAATAACTGGAAACTAAAGAGTGTTATTTGTAACTTGCTTAAAAATATACTTCAGGTACAATTAGGAAAATTAGGGACAGAAAACTTGCACATGAACTTCTTAAGGAATGTAGCAAGTCTGATGCATTTGGTTGTTCCAGAGGAAATTTGTAGGTGTCTTACAAGGGGTAATTGTACTCAGAATTATGTAGGAGGACAGGCTTCTGCCTGATTTCCCTCTTCTGGATAATATGCTAACACAACTAGAGGAAAATAAATGGAGAAGGAATATATTTCTGTCATGGAATATAGCTAGACTGATTAGTAGGTGGACAGATGTTGACTTTCTATCTTTTATTAAGACTGCTGATATGATCTACCTACAGGAGACATGGCATGAAAAAGAGGATGTTGTGATACTAAATGAGTATGAATTAACTCATGTATGAGCAACCAGGGAAAAGAAATTAGGCAGACCCTCGGGTGGACTAGCAGTATATGTTAGATTAGTTTTATTCTCTGAACATCTCGCACTATACACTGACAAGAACGTAACAGCTATGTTATTAGCTAATGTGAGTACAACATTTATACTACTCAATCTCTGCTTTCCCCAAAACAGTCTCAGTTTTATAAGGATGACTTGTGGAGTACTCTGAATAATGTACTACTAGAAGTTCAACTGAAATATCCTAATTTAGACATACTGAAGGCGGGGGATTTAAATGCTAGGACTAGCAACTGCAATAGTTTGTTGGATAAATCTTGCTTTTATTTACAATCATCCCCCCTCAATAAGAAGTACAATGGACAAAAAAATAAATAATGCTGGAAATGAATTAATTGAAATATTGGAATCATTTAACCTTTATCCTTTAAATGGTAGACTTAGTTGTGACCTCCAGGGTTGATGCACCTATATAATATCATCAGATACTTCTCTGTTACTGTGGGATACACAAACAGGCAGCAAAGTAGGGGAGTAGGAAGCCAAGGGCAGACTTGATGGATTGTACAGTCTCCATCTGCTGACAACTTCTGTGTTTGTATGTTTCTATGTTTCTGTTAGATATGTTGTATTGGTCTGGAGGTATTACACTTTGGAAATATCTATACATAGTAACGACACCATAAAGTGGTCACCTACCTTTCTTCTGGCAGGGAAACTTGACCAAGTGGCAGATAATAATAATGATCGGTTGGAGGAACAACTGATGAAGGAAATCAGATATAATAAGAGACTAAAGTGAAACATACAATAAGAAACAGAGTTAACAGTATAAACTAAAGATTTAATTGCAAGGTTACTAAAGAGAAATTGCTAGGATCAGCATTTGGAAGATCAATGGAACTCTGTGATAGCTATATTTGATAATATAAAATTTAAATTATATAAGCAAGTTGTAAAAAAAAACAAGTCTAATTCAACCAATATTTGGTTTGATAGACATTGTCTTACTCAGAAACATTTATTAAATATTCGAATCAGGGAGGCGAGATATCCTAGGGACACTAATAAATACACAACTCTGAATCAGCAAAGAAAAGCTAATAATGCATTTCTGAAGACAAGAAAAAACAGCAATACCAATGGTGCAATTGGAATGAGCTGTGAAATGCTATATCTGAGGGAGACAGCAAAGAATTCTGGACATTGGTCTTCAGGGGTACAAGTGCAAATAAAATCAATATTGATACATACATTAAAGAGCAGAAGTGGATCCAATACTTTGAAGGGATTTATGGTGAATCCCTTGAATCTGGAGCACCCATATGTATGGACAATGAAGACCAACCCATAACTATTACTCGACAAAAGATTTACATGGCACTTAAAACCATGAAGAAAAATAAAGCACCAGAACCAGACCTAATTCCTGTGGAAGTATTTTTGGTGAATGCATCTGCTTGGATTAATGTATTTTTTATTATATTTAATCAGATCCTTCAGGATTCTTTTCTCCCACTGACTTGGCAGGGAGCAATTACCGTGCCCATCCACACGAAGAGGAGTTGTTGTGATCCAGCTATGCATAGACCAATAAGTTTGCTTGATGTTACCTTAAAACTATTTTCTAAAATCATATTAGACAAGCTACTGACTGACTTGGAGAAAGTGGGAGGCATTGGCAAGTTTCAATCTGGTATCAGATTAGATTACAATACTATTGACAATTGCTATATATTTTCTCATTTATTGGAAAAGTATGTCTATTTACGTTAACAAAACTTCTTTGTGCTATTTATAGATTTTAAATCAGCTTTCAATACCATTAACAGAGGTATATTGTGGAATATTATAGTGGACAAGGGCATTGATATCCAACTCACACATATAATTAGAAGACTGTATGAAAACGCATGGACCATAATCAGATGTGGTGCAAATGATCAGCTAACTTAATCAATAAAGACCTGTAGAGGAGTGAGACAGAGTTGCATTTTAGCACTGACTCTCTTTTCTATATGCATTGATACTTTCAATAGGAAGCATGAAATGAATGATGCAGACTGTACAAAAATTTCTAAATAAAAAATGCCTAATTTTAGCCTTTGCTAATGATATTTTATTATTTTCTTTAACCAGAAAAGGGCTGCAAAGACAGATTGATTATCTGGTTAAAATTTCCAAAGGATTGGACTTACAGATAAACAAAACTGTGACACAGATAATCACTTTTGGTAAAGGAAGGCCAAAAGGCTCTCGGAGGCTGGGGTCTTGTAAAGTAGGCATAGTTCCATCTCATGTCTACTTGGGCTTAACAATGACACCAAAGGGTACTTGGAATAAACATATTGAAAGACTGCTTACCCAAGCAAAGAAAACTGCCCTGGCTTTGGGAAAGATTAACTTTGCCTATGGAGGATTATCTATTAGACGAATGTTGCTAGCAATAAGGGCAAATTATATAGCTCAAATTACGTATGCAACAGAAATATGGGACATGAAAAAAGAGAGAGACTCATGATCCCTATACATAAGGTACTAAGGAAAACCTTGTTAGTTCCAGGTTCTTCTCCTGCTTCATATGTTAGAGCTGAATTAGGCCTTGATAATATAGAAGCTGTATTATATAGTAATTTTTTTTTTTTAGCTTGTCTAGGCAGCAGTCTGATAAAATCACTAAAATGTGTCTATCAGAGAAACAAAGTTGTATGAGTAATGGTTGCTATAAATTTCCTTGGCTTAATGCTATGTATACAATGTTGGAGAGATATAATTAAATTAAATTTCTTGCAAATATATGTAGCAGATAATGTCACATTAAGCTTACAGTATAAGAAGTTCATTAACAAAAAAGTTAAAGATTATTTGGTTAGTAAGGACAAAGAAATAATCAAAATCTCTAGATTCTCACCATGGTTCACTAGTAATAATGAAGACAATTTTGAAATACAGTCATACTTCGAAATTCTGGTAGACCCTAAGTTAACAGCTGCCCTGTTGACCTGCAAATTTGAAACCTTTGATGGCAATATATTGTGCAAAGGTATAGCAAGGATAAAGACCACTCAGTCAACTGTGACTGTAATATGGGAGAACCTGAAAATCATGTCCATGTGATATGTCAGTGTCCATGGTACAAAAGACCAAGGTTGTCACTTTTCAAAACGATTTTCAGTGTTGATGATCTTAGGCATTTACTTAAGCAATAAACCACGACAGGGTGTTGGTGATGCTGGCTCTACCCACGCCTGTGTGGTTCGCCACCAGGCCGCGAGGCTGAGTGAGTAAACCTCGCCAGGCGGGTAAAACCAGCATCACCAACACCCTGGAGTGGTTTATTGCAATTATACAATGTGTCGCTTTAATTTTGTTCAAAAAAAGAATAGAAAATAATTATTTTGTATTTTTATAGCTTTGTAATGAATTTGTTCTACACTACAAAAAATAGTGCAGTGTAACCAAATCCTCTAAGCAGATGCAAAAGCCAGAAAAATACCCTGCATAGATAATAACTTTATGTAATGGAGATGGGGAGGGTGACAGACACATACTTAGAAACATTAGGATACCAAAACAACAGGGTGACAGACACATACTTTGAAACATTAGGATACCAAAACAACAAAATCAAAGCAGAACCGTAGGATAACAGACTGGAATGTTAAACAGGAAGAGGTCAGGATTAAAGAAAGTTGTGTTCATCAGTTCGGTCACCCGAGCGATCCTCACTACTGTAAGATCCCCTGCTGCTGACAGCACTCGGAACTGCACAAAGGGGCACAACTGCAACCCAGCCTGCCTTAAAAAGTGTCCGATTTTTTCGCCTGTCACTCCGAGCGATTCCCGCCCGCCTCATACATCTCGCCGCTGACAGCACCCATATAGCACTCGGAACTGCACAAAGAGGGCACAACTGCAACCCGGCCTGCCTTAAAAGTGTCTGATTTTTTACAATTCTGCAAGTTCAGGAGCTGGCACTTGTTTATGTAGTCGAGTCCGTGGAGAACACCCGTGGAATTTACCAAAAGGGAAGAAGAAAACGATGTTCTAGGTGGTGCGTGCCACAGTAATGTTTAGTGAGGAAAACAACATGGCGGCCCGGAGGATTTTACTTTTTTTTGGCAGTTAGTGAGATGCGCTGGCTGGCACTTCTGTTCCTGTTGGTGATGCTAGATTTTACAACAGAGTGATAGTGCCAGCTGGCCAATGAGAAGTTGCTATTTTTTTTGCCATTGTATAATAATTGATAATCCTACAGAGAAACTTGATATATAGTAAGGATGAAATAGCAGTCAAAGCTTTGGCTGGATCCTTTTACACAGTCTCTCGAATCAAGGCAAAGAACAGTGCCATTGAAAAGTGCAATCTACATTTTAATTAAACTTTGGAAGTATGTTAAATGAATGTGTAATATGAGTTGAATGCTAACCAGTCTGTCCATTAAGTGTTAAAAGTGTTCCCTAATCAAAGGTGCCAAGCTTAATTGCAATTGCAACTTACTCAGCCTTATGTGCAATTTAGTCTAATGACTTACAATATAATGACATTTTCTGATTATGTAAAATGAATGTGCAATATGAATAGAACTAATATAAATTTTACTATCTACTACTAAAAAAGATGTCTAGTGCAATATAATGCTGACAGCTTCACCTCTGTGTAATTCAGGTCAATGATTTTAAATAATTTTAAAGTATTTATATGTGTTTGTATTGTAATTTGTAATGGCTGTATTCTCGACCAATAAACTTACAAACATACTTCCATGTTGTCTTTCCTCAGGTCGCACCTGGAAATGAGTCTCGGCTCATTTGTGCTTTTCCTGGTTATCAACATTTAAATAAATAAAATAAACATGATGTAATGTTGTTTACTGTTTCTCATTGTAATGAAAAAGAATGGTCCACATACATGTTGTTGACAAGTTAACAAAGCATTTTTGTGTCTTTTTTAAATATCCAATAGCTTTTGAACCATGACCATACCCACAATGCCTTTGTAACACCTAGCATCTGACAGCTTGTATATCAAGTAATTCCTTTGTAAGATTTTTTCAACTAACATTTTGCTTGCTGTTGCCCCTTTTTTTATGTTTGAGGCGAACATGTTGATATGATACTAGATTTTGAGAAGTGTATCACTGTCGTGCCAATGCAGGGCAGTAAGCAAGTGGCTCAACTATGTCAGACCAATCAACAGCCATTCTGATCATGACAGTTTTCTGGTCTTGCTCTGTAGAAACGTCATGTAGTTAAAAGAAAAGAGCTGCCCAAATCATAGGGCAGCTCATTCCTTTGATGTCCTTAATGCTGCCAAGCAAGCAGAGCTAAGGCGCATCATGGTCAGCCTGCTGTGGCCCCCAACATAAAAACAATCCCTCACATCCACTGCCAAGTATTCCTCCCAACTCCCATTACTTCCCCTTCCTTCTTAATTTGACACTGGGGAGACCACCCCCAGTGTTGCCAAAAATAACACTGACACTAGGGTGCCCAATTCCCAGTGTTGGTACCTGAATTAAAGAAAATTACCCCTCACAGTCTTTTTAAAAAAATAAATAAAATATTACAGTAATCCCACTCTCTGCCTACTGTCCCACCTACCTCCCAGTCACTTCCCACGCCCCTAGAGGTTAAAGTGACACTGGGGTGCCAAGTACCCAGTGTTAGTACCTGAAATAAAGAAAGACATCCCTCAAAGTCTTTTTTTAATTTTTGTACACCCTGTAAAAAAGAAGAACATCCATTGATTTCTATGGCCACCACTGGCCACCTGCTGCCATTACCCACCCCCAATCCTCCCACTCAGCACCCACCACCCCACCTACCCCACCCCTCACTTACCTACAGGGGTTACAATGTCATAAACCTCTCTGGAGCAGAGACACATTTTCACTATTCAATGTCTGGCCAGGAACTGAGGAAATATTTATATAATTATATAATATTTAGAGATAGATAGGTAGATAGACAGACAGACATACAGAATATACTTAGTATCAATTAAAGTGAATAGTCTAAAAGTTTTTTTTTCCTTTTTACAATTTAAATATTTTATGTGCAGCATTGAAAAGCCAGATAGGACAAAAAAGCAGACTTTGCAAAGACAGGTCTCTGAATTCATATTTTGAGGCTTTCTCACTCTCCTTCCCTATCCTAAGCTGTAATGTTTGTGCACTACAATGATGAAATTGGCTACATAAGAAGTAGCTGCTTCACCCCTGTCAAATCCACTCTTTTACATTAATGACATTAATGAACTGAAAGAATTTATGTGCAGAACTAAAGTTGAAATGTAGTCAGAAACTATGGGGAAGGGAGGTAGAAGTAATCACATCTGGCAGTATTAGAAGATGCAGTTTGCTGCTTAGAGATAAAGTCTGAGAGCCAAAACAAATACCCTACTGCGTTGGTGATTTTATTGAATGTTGGACCAACACAATTTTTTAACACATCAGGACTAACTTGTGACTTAATAACTGCAATTTGCTGACTGAAGGAAGGCAGATGGGGTTGCCATTTTAAAATTCTTCCCAATATTCTAGTGCCACGCACAAGGTATTTAAAAAATTCTGATCCCTGAAAGTTCCAACCTGAATATGCAGCAGTATGAAGCAGCAAGCAGACTGCTCAGAAAGCTGCTCCTCCACTCCACTGTGATGCTATAGTGGTAAAAATAAAATAGCTAAACCTGAAACACAAAACTAAACAGGAAATGAGGTCCACATAACCCTGGGCTACTCTCAATGTCAAAGCAGAACCTCAAAAAATGGACTAGCAGCAGAAGCAAAGAAATTCAGCACCCCTTAAAAGCAGCCAGCACTACACCCCCTGAGCCAAATTCAATGGCATCTAAACAAACAGCAAATGGTCTAGTCACAAAAACACCAAGGAAAGACAGCTTTTGTAAATTGCCCCATTTACACTGAATACCAGTCACCGCACCTTCGCAGATGGAATCCCTTCAGGCAGTGCAGTTGTTGGATTACTCTCATTACCCCCACAGAGCTGCACTGTGTACTATTTATCTAACTGAATCAAACTAGTTTATCTATTAGCTGTTATCTAGCTTCTCCTGGCATTTCTGTGCATATGGAAAATTTCACACATCTAAAGTAGGTGTGTTGTATAGTTTGGATAAAGCTGAATTTGTGACTGGGGAGAATATTCTTTAAAAAAAAGGTAAGATCTCTGTAAAATCACCTTGCCAACAGTTTTTAACACAGGTATCACCTAGTGTGCTTTAGGGATGTACTGCAACAGGTTGAGTCTGAACAACTCTATCATCTGGGCATCGAACCTTCAGTTTTGCTTATTTTTATGTTTGCTTGCACGCATGTGCAAGAAACATAGTGCCATCATCGGAGATTTCGGAGGTGTGTCATCTCCTCCTCCAATTCAGTCAGTGTGCTGGCAGGCACGGCCCCTGTGAGCCAATGCATTTTGGAGCTATGACATACTCCAAAATGTAGTGGCATACAGTTGAAAGGGGGAGCTACGCTTGAGTGAGCAGCGATAAGATAAGGCAGCTCACGCGCAGCCCCCAGGCACCTGCAGATGCGCGCCCCCATAAAGCTTGCGCACTGTATACCGAGCGGGGTGCCCAATCCCCATCGGCTGCTGTGTTCCCCGCCTTCCCCACAAAGACTTCTAAAATGCCACGCTTGGTGCCCACCCCAGCGTGGGTAACTAATCATATAGCCAACGGGTGTCCAATCCCTGTCAGCTGCGCTGTCCTCCCCCCCACGTACTGAGTGCCACGCGGGGAGCCCACCCCAGTGTGGCATGCAATTCGTAGGCCAACGGGGGTGCCCAATCCCCCGTCGGCTGAAGGCCCCCCAATGTCCTTGTGTCATGCTGGGAGCTCACCCCAGCATGGCAAACATTCCTACATTGTCTTTTTTTTTTTTTACCTGAAAAATGAAAACTGCCCCATGCCTCCCGATCCCTCCCACAACCCGCAGACTCCACCCACTGCGCACTCCAGCCTCTCACACCCCACCCCATACTTACCTCTGAGCTTGGCACGATGATCTTCAGTGATCAGAACACGCCTGCACTTTCAAAGGCGACCGCGAATTGAGGAAATGCCGTAAGCTGTATAATGGGATAAATAGGAGGGTTCAACTTTATTGACATTCAGATATGGCACTTCTTTCATGAATGATAAACACATGGTGTTACTGGGGCCTGGGGTGATTTTGCACAAAGACCGCAGTGACCGCAAAATCACCCTTCATGCCTGAATAACACCATGACAATGACATCAATCAGTGAGAAGGGGTCTCAAAACCCCATGTTGAAAATTTGGTGCCAAAATTCCCACAAATGACTGTTTTACGAACGTGCGTTGCGCAGTTCCTACGCAGGCTCGTAAGTTCGTGAATTTTCAATATTTTCACTCCAGATTTTCAACATTGCCATTTTACCACACCTTCTTATGAGTAGTACAGCTGTCATTTTTCACATCTCACCCAAAACATGTTTTCACCCATGTAGCACCCAATGGCACAGTCGGTGTGCGAAATCAATGTACGGGACAAATTAAGAAAATCACAGTGACACAGCTCATGAGCAGGCATCTTAAAATGGCTATGTTGAAAATTTGGTGAAAAAAGTCCTAGAAATGACTGTTTTACGAGCGTGCATTGCGCAGTTCCTACGCACGCTCGTAAGGTCATGAATTTTCAATATTTTCACTCCAGATTTTCAACATTGCCATTTTACCACACCTTCTTATGAGTAGTATAGCTGTCATTTTCACATCTCACCCAAAACATGTTTCTTGCCCATGTAGCGCACAATGGCGCAGTCAGTGTGCGAAATCAATGTACGGGACAAATTAAGAAAATCACAGTGACACTGTTCATGAGCAGACGTCTTAAAATGGCTATGTTGAAAATTTGGTGAAAAAATTCCTAAAAATGACTTTTACGAGTGTGCGTTGCACAGTTATTATGCATGCTCGTAAGTTTGCAAATTTAATATTTTCACTCCAGATTTTCAACATGTTCATTTTATTAAACTTCCTTATGAACAGTACAGCTGCAATTTTTCATATGTCGCCCAAAATGTGTTTTCGCACATGTAGTGCACAATGGTGCTGTTGGTGTGCGAAAGCAATGTTTAGGACAGATTAAGAAAATCACAGTTACACTGTTCGTGGAGCAGAGGTCTTAAATGGCTATGCTGAAAATTTGGTGACAAAAGTCCATGAAATGACTTGTTAATTATGAGTGAGCATTGCACAGTTTCCACGCACTCGTTAGTTCATGACTTGTAATATTTTCAGTCCAGATTTTCACCAGTGGCATTTTTCCACACTTCCTTATGAACAGTACAGCTGCCATTTTCACAACATGGCCAAAGTGTGTTTTCACACTTTCAGTGCAGAGATGCGTGGTCACTGGGGAAATCATTGTTCGCACAGATAAAGAAAATCACAGTGACACTGTTCATGATCGGAGGCACCAAAATGCCTGAGTTGACAATCTGCTGTAAGAAATCCCCAACCTAATTATATTACGGTTGTGCGTTGCACAGTTTCTATGTACGCTCGTGACTTCACCATTTTTTTAATATTTTTACTACACATTTGCAACATAGCCATTTTTTACACCTCCCCATGAAAGAGTACAGCTGTAATTTTTTACATCCTGTTCGAATATTTTTGCACCTGTGGTGCTAAATGCCATAGTCACTGTGCATAAGCAGCTGCTACCAAATTGATATTCCCCTGTTCATGAGGTGGGGTCACAAAACAAACATGTTGAAAATTTGGAGTAAAATACCAACGAATGCCTGAGGTATTAGGGTTTTCAACTATAACGCCCAACCCTATAGAGAATGACAGAAATCAGGGTGTGCCTTGTTTCTTGCCTGTGATGCTCATACCATTCCACAACCTGCAGTCACTGAGAGGTATCGAGGTATGCCTTGGACTCTTCGCCCCAAAAGTTCACCCCATTCTCCTACATCGCACCCATCTCACCATATTTCCTAATGAAATGGGGTGCGCATAAGGGCCAAAGACCACAAGGAACACCATGGCACTTGTCAGTGTCTGCAGGGTGGGGTGTGGTGAAATGGCGTGGCCGTTATGCCTGATGACCCAAATGCACACCCCAATGTCTGTCACTCTCTGCAGGGTGGTGGTGGGGTTGGCTTCAGTTCAATACTTCACTGCCATTCCTATTATGCAGCTCTGTAACTTCTACACTACCACTGCCAATGCCAGCAAGCAAACATTCGGCATTGACAAATGCTTGTTACCTTGCAGCTTGATACTTACAATCCTTCTTCTCTTTAATTCTAGTCCATGACAGCTACTGTAGCCATCCTACAAACTTTACTTTTGCATAAAAACAATGTTATTGGTACATAATATGCCTTTTAATAACATTAACATTGAGATTTAAATACTTTAGACTTTGTATCTTGTTATATCTGTAGTTTGTAGACCACCATATTGAATTGTATGTGTTTATACCTTATCACTGTATTTGGCTTATCAGTATGCATTAGCCTCATTAACACAGAGTTCAAAGCTAAGACCTGAGCCCTCATTCTTTTCATAGACCTTCCTCTCTTCCCAAAGGGTAAATCAGAGCATAGAAATTGGCATTCATTCCAATTCCTCCATGTCCCTTGTACCATAGTATAATTTATTAAATAAAAGAATGGACTCTGCAGTCAGATAGGAGTGGTTCATATACTGTACAGCAGTTTTGGAAATTATTAGCAATTTTTAATAATAACAGTTCAAAAATAGTGCAAAACAACTCATGTGACTGTGCAATAATCAGCGAAGGTGATAATGAGGTACACAACAGTGAAGCCTAATAAGGGGGATGAGAAAGAGCAGTCACTGGGGGTCAAAGCTGAGTGACAGAATATTTCTGTCTTTAATTTTAGAATGCATCACTAAGTGCTGAGCATTTTGAAATGCACCATATAAAATAAAGATCATTCATTCATCTGAAGTGTTGCAATCCAGTCCAAATTCATATTCTGATACAACAAATGATTTTGGATTTTCTCGTGCTCAGTTACACATTGCACCATTAATTACTTTCCAAGCCTTCTTTCTGAATAAAACAGTTTCTATAATATGAAATGTTGTTTCCAGTGTTTTTTTTCTTTAAAAAAAGGCAGAATGGCCTTATACTGACCAGTGAGCATGGAGGTACAGCAGATCTGGGTTTGAAACCTGCAACCACCACTAGCATACTTTTTGGTCCTGAGCAAGACACTTAACCTCCCAGTGCTTATAGGATGCACCTAGAAACCAGCTTCAGCTCAATGTGTCTTTTCTGGTCAAATAGCCTTAAATAGAAAATAAATAAATAAAAATAGAGAAAAAAATTGTATCAAATTAGTTTTAAAGAGCTGATTTGCAGATTTTTTCTACCATAGCCTCTGTTTGTAAAATACTTTATGGTTTAAAGATGGGAGAAACAAATCCCTTCTAAAGCACAGCATGCAGTTTTAATGTACTGTGTTTCACCTTCTTTTTATTTGATTTATTTTCAGAAAAGCACAAAATACATTTTCAAAATGTTGATGATGTAAATATAAGGTAGTATAATCTAAAATGGGGTTCTGAATCTTGACTAGTCTGTTTAGGGCTGATCTTTTTCCCTTGCACACTACTTATCAAGTACTCAAGACAACTAAACTGACATCAAACAAAGTTCATGTTTTTTTGTCACTTCATTTTACATCTGCTGTAACAGCTTTGCTCACAGCAATTCAGCTGCTCACACCTCATTGTTTAAATGTTACCTATCAGTTTCCTGTCATGGAAATTCTTTCTGTCAGCTCCCTTTCAGTTTGATAGGTCATCAGCCTACACATGCAAGCTGGGGCAGTTCCAGTCTGTAGCAGTCACCATTCTCGGTGCAATAGTAAGTTTGGTCAGAGATAAATGCTGTGGCTTATTTTAGTTTGAGGATTTTGCATCCACTGGACCAGCAGCTACTGAGTGCAAGAAAGAGGTATAACAACAGATCTCAAAATCTAGATAGACCACATTATTGCCTTTGTTTTGCTCAATACAGTGCCTGCATATATAAAATTATTCATTCTCATTTACTTCACAATAATCTGAATCAGATTTTATCATTTTAAAGTGGTTTTAGATAGATTTTATTGCACTTGAGTGCAGTTGTTAAAATGTGTGTGTATGTGTTTTTTTTTTCATTATTGATTTATGTGGTATTAGATAGTTTTTATTGTACTTGAGTGCGGTTGTTAAAATGTATGTGTGTGTGTGTTTTCTTTATTAATAATTTATTACTTGGGCCAGGAAGATGCATTAAGCATAATAGCTTTTTTCCAGGTTTGACCTAGGGGAGCAGGAAAGGGATGCAGAGGAAGCAGCAAGGAAAATGGAAGAGAACAATAATGGAGTGACAAAATAGTAGAAGCAAGTACAGCATTCAATATAGAAAATTATAAAAATAGTGAGAAAAATAGGACAGGGAGATTACATAATGCCATGCAGCAAGGATGGTCTGTGAAGCAATCCTGAACTATAAAAGCAAAGTGACTAGGATTCAGGGTCAGTAAAAGAGGATACACAAGTGTGAAAGTACCACAATATGTACACAGAGAAAGAGGCAGTCTGTAGAAGAGAACATATATGTAGTGAGGTGAGTGAAGAAGAAGAGGGAGGATATTATACAGTACATACTGGGCCTGGACATTTAAGTTCAGTGACGGCTGAGGTTAGTGAGTGCACGGAGCAGGGATTTATGAATGAATGGGGAAGGGGAGAGACTGCCCCATGATAGAGAATGTTTACAAGGGGGTGAGGGATAGACAGAAGAAGCTGTGATCAGAGTGATGCAAGGAGTTGGAGATGGGATATGAGGGTAGAAGACCGGTATCAGGGGAGAGTATCAGACCAATACATGATACTACTCTGTTAAACTTATGATGAACTCACATGCTGTAGGTGTCAATAATTAATAAGGCTGCTAATAGCATAAATTAATTTTTATACAAATTAGTACTTTAGCAAAAAACAATTAAACTAAATTTCAAGTTTACAGTATTTTTATACATAACAGTGTTGTCTGTCAGCACAATTTAAATAGGAAGTGTCTTCTTACAAACTATGTCTTCTACTAAATGAACTTTTAAATCAAATGAGTAGTTCAATATATGTCCTTGATCATATTAATTACTAGAAATCTCAGTTAAATATATACTGTAAACTATAATGCAAAAATAGAACATTTGCCTTTTTCCATATTATTTTAGAAATCAAGAGGTGCAAGACTGCAACATTTTTTACTAGAATGGTATAGTCATTGTCTCATACTGTGCTCTGACTCAAACAATTATGTTTAGTAATTGATATCATCATGGGGCTAAAAGCTTGCAAGATACTTTACAAGGTAACTACTTGTAAGATACTGTAATTTTTATTACTTTTTATATTGTAGTGGTTTTGTTTTTTGGCAGGCTTCCAGCAGGAACTTTGAGCTACTAACATTTCGATGTATTAGAGTGTCAAAGTTAAAGGGAAAGTCCCCTCAACCTTTTATTCTGTTTTTCTGTGTAGTTTGCAGGCATGCACAATGGTTTCCGATTGCACCCTCCTGAGTTCATCAAGATTTAAATGTGAATAAAGGTACTTAAGTCTGGTGTGCAAAGCTACTTGGGTCCATTGCAAAGGTCATGACCTGACTCATGAACGGTATCCTGCAATTTTATGAAGTTTTGGTGCTAAAGCCTGCAGTAGTTAACATAAAATAAACAGTGTAACCAAAGACTGACATATATTTGGTATGGTAGTATGGTAACATTTTATTTTTATACAGAAACACGCCATTTGGACTTTATCAGTCCGGATCACAAGGCAGTCTTGTAATTATCTAAGGTTACACACAACACATATACTGTAGTAGATAAAAAAGTGTATACAACAGAAGTGGGCTCAGAACTCATTGAATACATCCATTTATCTTCAAAGCCATTGAATAAATAGAGAATACTGGATGGGCAACTATGCACAACCAGTGTGTTCTGCCACAGAGGGGTTTTGATTCCCTTTGACCTCGAAAGTGAAGCTCGAGAGGTCCATGGGAATCAGAACCCTGAGGTAACAGAACACACAGGTTGTGCATAAAGTTGCTCATCCTGTATTTTTTATAGTGTATAGTAGTATTATGTGAAATGTGTGCATTGTGTTTTCTTTCTCTTTTTCATAATGAAACTGACTTGTGAAGTCTCTAGAGGTTCTAAAATACTGTCTTACCACAGAATTAAATAGAGGAAAGCAAGAATGTGCCAGCATTCCAAGTGGTTCTGCTGCAGTAGTGACATCACTACTGCAGCAGAACAACATAATGATGTCACTAATGCAGCAAAACAAGCATATTCCAGGCATGGAATTCCATGCATGACAGCATTCCACTATACACTATATAAGGGATATACAATGGTGAGCTGTCAGATAAATGATTTATCCACACAAGTGCTGTTTAACCTTGGGTAACCTCACGAGTGGCATAAGCCACGAGTGAGGTGTCCAAGGTCAAACAGCACAAGTGTAGATAAATCATTTATCTGACAGCTCACTATTGTATATTTCATTTATGCAATAGGGATGCTTTCTATCAGTGCAGGAACATTTGTTTTTGACTGTTTATCTTTATTTTAAATGATCATTTCTGGGAGTTTTGGTTAACTTTCCTAGTGTATGTCTGCCTAGCATAGTGGTTGCTATTACATAAAACACCACTCATTTTGTAGAAAACTTCTTGCTGAAGTAATGTCATGCTCACAGTACTATGCTACCTTTTTTCATTTTAAAGTTATTCACATTTGTTTGTCAAAAAAGGGAAAAGAAAATTGAATTTAATGCTGTTTTTTTGCTAATTATAAAAAATAACTAAAAGGTATCTATAAATGAAACACCACTCATTTTGTAGATATTTGTGTGCTGAACATTTTTCATTCTCACAGTACCATGCTATCATTTTTTGTTTTAAAGTTATTCACATTTGTTTATCAAAAAAGAGAACTGAAAATTAAATTTTCTTCTGCTTTTTTGCTAATTGTAAAAAATTTATAAGATATCTATGCATGAAACACCACTCATTTTGTAGATAATTTTGTGCTGAACAATTTTCATGCTCACTGTACCATGCTATCTTTTTTCATTTTAAAGTTATTCCCATTTGAATATAGTTAGTACTGCTTCTGAGGCTGAACATTCTAAATGAATTCTAAAGAGATTTGTGACATAGTAACTGTATATAAATGGTCACTGTATGTATAAATTTAATAATACATGGGTCTCCCTTTTTCCCATAGGGAAACCATGGCGTAATTTGCCATTATAAAGGAGTGTTTATAATAGCAAACAAGCGCATGATTTCTCTTGCTCTGCGCATGCTCAGGCAGCAGCATGACCAGTCGAGACCACTCACTGTTTCCATGTCGCCCGAAACAGGCCTGCCACAAGAACTCAGTGGTAAGTCCTTTTCTTTTCATTTTCCCACCATATACCCTAGAAACACACAAACACCTGCAGAAAGGGAAAAAAAACACTTTTAAAAGATGAAAATCTCGGCACCGGACTGAAAGGAAACCGACTGTAGGATACATTGGGAGCTGTTTATTTTATATAATTGCTGAGGTGAAAAAGGGAAACCCAGCAATTATATAAATTAAAAAAATGGGTCGGGGTGTCAAACACGATTTTACACACACCCTCATTGTGGGATGCTTTTCACAAACCTCTCAGGCTTTGCCCTCAGGGTTTATGTGGCATCCCACAACTCGGGTGTGTGTAAAATCTCATTACACACCCGACCCATACTTTATTCTATATATAATCCATACAGTGACTCAGATAAATGCATTTATCACATTGAATATATGTCCACCCCATTGCATAAATAAAATTTATTCATATAGTAGCTATGTCACAATCACTCCAGAACTCTTTTAGAATGTTTGGCCTCAGTAGCAGTACTACCCATATTCAAATGTGAATAACTTTAAAATGAAAGAAGACAGCATGGTACCTTGGGCATGAAAGTTGTTCAGCACAAAATTACCTACAAAATGAGTGGTCCTCTCTGGACCGGAGACATGTCTTCACTCTTTGATGCCAGACCAGGAACTGAGGAAATCAGATTGGGTCACTGTATTTCAATGCATTTTGAACTTGTTCTCATAACTTGGTCAGTTTTTAATATTTTTCCCCAACATTTTCAACATGGCCTTTTTGGAACCCACCTCATTTATAGATCACTTACAGAGTTTTATATAATGAGCAAAAAACAGTAGAAAATGCTATTTTTTGTTCACTTTTTTGACAAACATATGCAAAAAAAGATAAACAATCGAAAGCAAATGTCCCTGCACTGACAGAAAGCATCCCTATTGCATAAATGAAATATACAATGGTGAGTTGTCAGATTAATGATTTATCTACACAAGTGCTTTTTGACCTCGGGTAAACACTGAGGAGGGGTGACATAGGAAAGATTAAGGTAAAGCACCTTGAATGATACCAACTGCTGCAATTGTGGGAGCTAATTTTCTTGCTGCCATCCTGTATATATGCTTAACTGGACATGACAACAGGATGAATCATTATTCTAATCATGCTTCTATATATTTAAGAATGTACTTGTGCCAGAAAACAACCTTGAAAACTTTTTCGAGAGCATCAGAAAAATGGGAATTTTAATCACCAGGGAACGTCTTTAATCTGGCATCTGAATACATACAGAGTTTACACTAATATGTTGCTAGTCACATTTTTTTCATATCTTAGGGGAGTCTACGCACACAATGACAACATTTTAAAGTAGTCAGTTTATTAATCTTCCAACACCAACAACAGGGCAGCTAGAATTAATAGACATGAACTATGTCCTGCCCACAAAAGAGTTGTGTGTCTGTGTGTGTGTGTGGGGGGTTGAACTGAATACTTTTGGAACTATAATTTAAAGATGTTTAACACTGTTCAGTCAGTCTCTCAAATATAATTTCAGTACTTAGTTGTATTTATTTATTCAACAACCCCTGGGAGTAGGGTAAGAGTAGTGTCTAATGGCTGCTGTAATTTGGCATTACTGAAGACACTGGCTGCTCAATCCCCAGTTTTGGTACTTGAAATAAAGAAAACCATCTATCCTAGTCTTTTGTTTCTTAATTGCTGTAATTCTACCCTCTGCCAAGTATCCCTCCCACCTCCCTCTCTCCCCATACCCTTAGAGGTTAAACCAACAGTGGGGTGCCCAATCCCCAGTGTTGGTGCCTGACATTAAGAAAACCATCCCTTTTAGTGTTTTTTTCTTATGTACCCTGTAAAAAGGAAAACTGTCCATTGATGTATGTTGCTGCCACTAGCACACCACTGCCATTGCCCTCCCTCTGACCCTTCCACTCAGCTGCCACCACCCCACACTCCCACACCCCTTACTTACCTATCAGGAGTCCAACACTGTAATCCTCTCTGGACCGGAGACATGTCTTCACTCTTTGATGCCAGACCAGGAACTGAGGAAATCAGATTGGGTCACTGTATTTCAATGCATTTTGAACTTGTTCTCATAATTTGGTCAGTTTTTAATATTTTTCCCCAACATTTTCAACATGGCCTTTTTGGAACCCACCTCATTAAGAACTAGGGCAGTGAATTTATTCAGATCTGTCCAGAAAGGTGATTTTGCAGTTGCTGCGTGAAATCACCTTTCAGGCAGGATTTGAAAACGTTCTCTACCCTTGTTCATAAGATGGCTTTATAAGAATTCTATGTTGAAAATTTACATAAAAATTTTTAAAAAACAACAAAGTTATGGGCATATGTTAAATGTTTTCAATACACACTCATAGCTTTGATAATTAATTAAAAAAAAAGTTATGAGCATATGTTGAAGTTTTTCAATGCATGCTCAAAGCTTTAATAATTTGCAATATTTTGACCATATATTTTGCCTTTTTCATTTCCATCCTTGATTTAAAAATATGCCTTGCAGTGGCTTAACTGCACTGAGAGAAGTGGTCTGTTTGTATTTCTAAATGTGTTCCTAGTTGCAGGATTGTGTAACACACTTGAGAAAGGAATGTGTGGATTTAAGGAAGTTCCTCAGGCACGCTGACCATTGTGATCCTGTAGTTTAATGGTTAGAGCACTGGAATGGCATACCAGAGGTGTGAGGTTCAATTTCCCATGGGCCATACTTTTCCTTTCTCATTTCCATCCAATATTTTGACCACAAATTTATTCACACCACCTCATGAATGTGATAGCTGTCATTTTTTAAATCCTGGCTAAAACATGTTTTTGCACTCCTGGCACAAAACGATGTTTCAGCCACTATCTTATAAATTACACCTGTCATGTTCAGAAGGAAGGGTCATAAGAAGACTATGATGAAAATTTGGGGTCATAATGTAAAAAAACAACTAGCTCATGATGAAATATTGAATTGTTCCAATATTTACTCATAACTTTATTTTTGCAGATTGTGGCCCCTAATTTTCCACATATCCCTTGTGTTACCCCACACCCTGAACATTACAGGTGTAATTTTTCAAATTCCCTCCAAAGCATGTTTTTGCAGCCACACTGCAAAATCGTCTTTCGGATGAGATTTAAAAAATTCCACCTATCTTGATCTTAACTTTAGGTCATAAAAAGAATGTTTGAAATTTGGTGTCAAAATGTGGGAGCCCACTGACAATTAGATATTGCCTCTCAGCTGATCTGTCCTGGGTAAATACAATCTAAAGATGTGTACAAGCAGGACACAACTGAAAATGAAATATTGCATCTTATCTGGTCTATCCTGGGCAAATATTTAGTGAAAATATGTAAAAGTAGGACCCCAGTACAGAGCAGTCCCCACTGAACTATATTTCTGTGCAGCTCTATCCTAGGAAAAATACACTGTAAAAGCTGGACCCCACTAAAAATGTAACTTGCATTTCAGCTGGGTTATCCTGGGTAACTACATTATGAAAATGGGTAAAACAAGGGCCCCATCAAAAATGAGATATTGCATTTTGGCTTTGCTATCCTGGGTAAATGCAGAGTAAGCACTGAGAAAAACAGGATACTACTGAAAACAACATAGCATCTGAGCTGTGCTATCCTGGGTAAATACAGTACAAAGATAAGTTAAAGGAGGATCCCACTGAAAACAAGAAATGGCATCTCACGTGGGATATCCTGGGTAAATAAATATATTGCAAAACTGTGTCAAAACAGGACCCTACAACAGAATCTTACTGAAAAGGAAATGCTGCATCTAAAATTATCTATCTTAGAAAAACACATTATAAAAGCAGCACCACAATAAAAATGAGATATTGCATCTCACCTCTACTATCCTGGGTAAATGCAGTATAGAACTGTGTAAAATCAGGACAACATTACAAATGACATGGTACACCTCATCTGGTCTACCTTTGGTAAATATATAGACCACATTTCTCCATGTTCTATTTTACAGCCACTTCCCCATCAGAGATTCGTCACATACCTAACTCAGGCAGTGCTGGGAATGATGGACTCTGCCCTATGTTCATGAAATTGATGGCCGATTTCATAGCTATACCACTTTCTATCATCCTCATCCTATCACTGTCCACATCAACCATCCCATCACTTTGAATGCAAGCTAGAATCATACCCATCTTCAAGTTGGAGGACCCCGGTCTTCCTGAGAATTACAGATTGGTATCTATACTGTCCCACATGAGCAAGATCCTTAAGCAAATAATATTTCTTCAAATTTTGGACCATTACTAGAAATATAACCTAATATCTCCTGACCAGCATGCTTTTCAGAAGGGTTATAGCACCTCCACCACGGCTCTGGCCCAATTCACTGACCATATACTTAGGGAGGCAGACAGGGGAGGCTCACAGGGACCATCTTTGTAGATCACTCTAAAGCTTTTAACATGGTAGATCATGGCATCCTCCTCAGGGAGCTTTCCTCTCATGGTTTCTCTCTCAGTACCTCAAGGTGAGTTAGAAATTACTTTTCTAACAGGACTGAAATGGTCCGTATTGGAGGTGTCTTATCTAGCCCATTACAAGTATGTACAGGGGGCCCTCAAGGGTCCATCCTTGGTCCCATTCTCTAGTCACTGTTTGTTAATCCCCTTCTTTCTGAACCATCAGGTTGCTGCAAGATCATGTATGCTAATGAGCTCATCTTCTTCAGTAGCAACAAAAGCCCAGTAAGCTATCTCAAACCCTTTTTGATGACTTCTCCTCCATAGTACACTGGTCTAGAGCACACAGATTTATAGTTAATGCAAAGAAAACAAAATCTATGTTATTTAGCTCTACACACAGGCTCACTAGATGCTCCTCAATCCTTCACATCCTGGCCTCTTACGGATTTCCACTCGATAATGTCACCTCTTTCAAATACCTGAAAGTCACACTTGATCCTCTCTCCTTCACAAATCATATAGGTCAAATCATGAAATGGGTCAGCCAACAACTGGGTGTTTGCTACCACCTGAAGCACCTTATGACCCCGAAAGTGAGACTGGCTGTAGGACAGGGTACCCTTCTACCTCTCCTTGACTATTGTTCACCCATCATCTCCCTAACTTCACCCCAGCTCCTTGCACAACTCAGTACAACTTTTAACAAAATCTGCACATTTGTCTCTCAAGCCCCCTTCTGTACCTACCACAGTACTCTTTACTCGTCACTCAGGTGGCTTTCCCCCCTGGCCCATATGGACTTACTGTTTGGCTCACTTATATTTAAATCCCTCTATGAAGGTGCCAAATCCCCATTATCTCGACTGTTAACTACCAAACAGGGCTCTCGCCACCTGAGGTCCTCCACCCACTGCCTTCTGGCCATCCCCAGGTCCTATATGGATATGGGATAGAGAGCATTCTTTAATGTTGCTCCTAAGCTCTGGAATGCTCTACCAGAAGAGCTACACTCCTCAGGGTCACCTCATATGTTCAAGATGCACTACAAAAATGCACTACTAATAAAAGTGTCATGCACCTGCAATCCGCGATCCCTGCCATCCCAGTTAATTTTTATGCTTCTGCTGCTGAATCTCTGTACTCTGATTCCCTGTAAATTGTATGCAATTAGTTTTGTTATGTGCTTTTAACTGCTAAGGTGTGAACTATGTCTTTTGTAAGTTGTCTGATCTTGTAATACCAATATTGTCTCTTTTTGATCCATGCAGCCGTATACTATGACTGTTTCTGTATTCGCATGTCCAAAATTGTGCTTTATGTGCTGGCTAGATGGCCCAGGTCATGCCTGAAAATGGTCCTTGTGACCAGTGTGCTTAGCTGGTTGTCTAATACATAAATAAATAAAAAAATAACTAAATGTGTACAAGCAAGATTCAGTACAACAATGCAAACTGTAAACATTCGGCATTGGCAAATGCTTGTTTTAACATAGGTTTTTATCCAGTTGGATGTCTGAGACTGCAACTTAGCCCCATCCAGCCATGACAAACTGGTGCAACTGTCCACTGGGACTCAGGGTTACCTGTTACTTTATTGATTCCACAACAGCAATGCATCCTTTGGGAAGGAGGTACACACGACCACCCACCAGAGTCACATATTGAGGTGGACAAACGTGGTCATGACTGACAGTCCATATCTGTAGATGAGCTGGCCAGGCTTCATTAATCCACAGCCCTATGTTTACACCTTTTTATCCCATGTCTCCTCAGGACCCGATGTGAGGCATGCCTGTGGAGGTACACATGTGTCACCAGTCAACAGTCACTCCCTTTTGTGCTGTTTTTGCCTGCACTACCACTAGCCCTCAAGCTTGTTTCAGTTATATTCCATGCAAGCATGCCCTACATCCCTGGTAGAAGACAGTAGTCATCCTGGGGCTTGGTGCCCCTCCAATGAAGGCCGGTCACTGGCAGCAAGAGTCTGTTCACAACCTCTGTTTGCCGTCGTGAAACACAGTGTGGCATATAGAGTCTCACCCAACAATATGACCATGCCAGTTCTTGATGTTGAAACTTATGAGCTTAAACTGGTATGCTGTACAAAATGACAACAGAACATCCATATGTACTTCATACTGTGCAACAAATAGACTGTTATTGTAATCCATGAACATGATCAGACATGCAGTCATAGCTGGTGAGCGGTTACCATTGGGATGCTCAGTGGCTGTGACAGACTGTCTTATCACACATATTCAGTGTTAATAAGGTTTGTTTGTTACACACATTGATGTACCTCTGCATGTCATCATTTATTGCTGATTGCCAGTTTGAAGAACATTTTAAGCTCAAAACTTTGACTAAATTTTCTTTACTTACTTTTTAGATGCTAGAGCATGACTTGATGTACTAATGACTCTGATATCCGAAAACACAATTTTAGTGTTATGAATGTCATTATTAGTTTTAGGACAATATTTTGCATTGATGCATTGGTCACCATACAGACAGTTTAGTTATGTTACTGATAATAATGCAATGAACAAATTCAGTACTTGTTTATGCTATATGGTTAGGGCTTATTGTGCATGGAAGTCAGTGACTGCTCAAAAGTTGTTGTGCGCATTCTCAAAGTTGTTGTGCATGTTCTGAGAGTTGCTTTGCATGTTCTATAATAGCCTCACCTGCACTCCCCCTTGTGCTCACTCCTGCTTTTAATTTTCAGCAGTGTTGGTCAGTTTCATCTACGGTCGCTCCCCATTGGGCTCACTCCTGTCGCTTTCACTTTGTGTCCTGTGCCCCAGAGTCAAACAAGAGAATGGATCCCTTTTTCCTTTTCGTTGATTCCTTCGAGGAGCAGTGAAGCCTGAGACTTCTTGATGTTAGTTACAGAAACTGACTTGTGCTTCATGCACTGGCTCACACACACTCCTGCTATGTATTCACTACATCTGTTCTGGACTCAGACCTCTTGGCAGAAGGGTGGGCAGGCAAGAACTCTGTCACTCACAGAAGAAAAATTACATTTGAAACAACTTTCATTTGTGAGAGATGCTTATTTTCTCTTTTCTGTTTGAGAACAGTTTAGTGTTGTGACAAACAGAGAGATCTGTGAGGGAGGGAAGAAGAGAGGAAGTGCAGCAACGCACTACATACAAATTACTATTAAACCACATACTATAACAAATAAAATATGGGTGATCATACATACCTCACCTTGTATTTACATCTTGGGGTTGAGATGACAGCATGGACCTCCTGAGCTTTGCTCTCAAGGTCCATATGATGTTATCTCAACCCCACAATGGAAAAATAGGCTAATTGTGTATGGTTGCTCATGCATTATTCCTCATGTAGTGTAAAGTGAGGGTTTGTTCTACATGGGTTACCATACCAGCTGAAACCCTTTTGTACCACAGTTCAATGATCGCCAAACACAGTTATACCCTTCTGTGGTACAACAAGCTTCCAAGTTATCAGAAATCCACAAAGCAGCTGTTGTTTTTCACAGTGCTGCCACGCACACAGCAATCAGTTCAAGTTCTGAACTGAAACTGCTGACACATTTGCTGCAGACACAGAATTACTGTGAAAACACTTTTGTTTAAAAAAAATAAACAAAAAACGATACACTATAAAAAATACTGGTTGGGCAACCACATGCCCAACTAGCCTGTGTTGCCATCTCAGGCTTTTGATTCTATCAGACCTCTTGAGCTTCGGTCTCAAGGGCTGATGAAATCAGAACCCCTCTGTGGCAGCACAGGATAGTTGTGCATGGCTGCACAACCACTATTCACTGCAGAGTGACTGTTACTGTCATAAGAATAGTGTGTTTCAGGAATTATTAGTGTCACAAAAATGTTCATGCACTATACACTCTGAAGCACATCACCACTAAATCCTAAGCCAACTCTGAAATGTGAATGTCAGTCACATTTAAGTCACTTAACCTCCCTGTGCTCCCAGGTAGCACCTGTAAACAAGCTTCCAGCTTAGTGTGCTACTCCTGGTTAAACAACTCGAAAGTTTATCCCTTCTTATAGGTGGCACATCTCAGTGCATTAGTATGACTCCTGAATTATTGCCCCATATAAGAAGAACATTTTTCACATTTGAACATGTCTTTTGCACCGAGTAGAGTCAGCAACTGTTCGCTGTCATAACAAACAGATCATCAGTCTTTGTTTCCTAACTTAAACAATTGTGATTTACAATCCCAAATAGCAAATTTTATTATTGTAATTGTTTTTTTGTGGGGTAATTTCTTTCAGACCCCCTTCTACACTGCCCCTCAACTCCCCCTGGTATCACTTGGCAAAACACTGATAATTGGTTTGACCATAGCTCCTGAAGTTACAACCTCCACAAAGCCATGACTTGCCCCCATGACAGGAGCATTGTAGGGGATATACTCATAAACATACTTTGTCTTGTCAGGAGGTAGCCTCTTTCTGGCCATGCTGGGGTATGCAGTGTTGCCGGGATAACTTTGCTGTCCTCTGTGCTGCTAAATTCTCTCACACCTCTGGACAGATAACTGAGACACTGACCCATTACAGAACATGTGTCATCCACGCTGTGATCTATAGCACTACCGCTGTATCAATCGGCCTGCAAATACCACACAATTTTCAACAGCAAACTATTCATAGTTATATAAACTGACATAAAATAAAGAAAACACTACAGAGAATACATTTGGAAAATGGTGATGACTTTCACATCTCTCTGTTTTGGGGATTTACTTATGATATACTTAAAGAGCTGCTGTTATCTGGCAGTCAACTCACACTACATAGCTGCCTGCCTCATGTCATCAAACAGTCCTATTTTGTAATTTTTAGTCCAGTAGTAAGTTATTATTTCATATTACTATAACCACGATTGTCCATCCAGTGATCTTGAAACCAGCTGAGTGTCTGCTTTAGACACACAGATAAAACCACATTTTGATGATGCAAAGTGGTGAAGGGGCTGTATTGTTATACATAACCTTACAATGCCAATAGAGACATCACTGGCTTTCCTATGTCTTAATAAGATATATCATGCACTTGTACATGTAAAGGGGTAGTACATATATTACTACCCACCCTTATGTCCAAGTGTCTGTTGTAAGTTATAATGCCATAGAAAGGCCAATGTAGTCACCAACAGCAACACAATGCCATCTGTGTCCCTGTAGCCCCTTCATGACATTGCATCATCCAAACTATGCTTCCTGTGAGTGTCAGCGGCATGCACTTGGCTGTTTCTGGCATTCTTTGATGGACGATCATGGTTTTTATAACCTGAAATACTAATTCACCATAAGACTAGAAATTACAAAATAAGGCTGTTTTAGGACATGAGGCAAGCAACTACTGGGCATGTGTTGCCTGTATCAGTGCTGTAGTTAGTTACTGTATAAATAATGTTGTTGTCATTTTAAATCTATAAGAAGCAGTTCTTAATAATAATCCAAATATTGTTATTCAACTATGAATTGCTATTGTACATCCATGTTCTTGTTTCAAATTGCTACTTGAAACCTGAATGATAATAGATATGGGTCACTCATTGTAATTGTCAAGTGTGCAACAGTTCATAATGACCTACTTAGAAGCAACACATTTTGAAACATTTTATTTGACAGTAAAAATCAGCTTCAAAGGTTCCTGTTGAATGCCCTTGTAATGAGTCAAACACTGTCAACAAAAAATACATACAATGAATGTGACTTTCAGGTAGCATGTTGTATACACATGCATAAAATATAGAATAATGTATGTGGGGGGAGTGTATAACAAGAATTCAATGCACATCCAAGGTGTGAAGTTACATATCAAAGCATCCCACACCGAGGGTGAGCATTAAATTTGAGTCTGCACTCCCCCCACCCCCAAGCATTGTTTTATGTAATTGCTGGGGAATGTTTTCTCACCTGCATAAAGAAACTGTTTGACCAATAGATGGGGTTGTTGATTAAAACACTAAAGCTGCAGTTTAGTGTTTAATCCCCACAAGTTAAACAGAGTGTTTTTAGTTACTCCCCCCTCCACAGTGGATAAAAATAAAGTTTGTAGTCAGTTTAGAGATTAGCGCTGAGGTGATACCTCAGAATGTGGAGCAGGCATCGGACGTCTATGTCTGTATCTATGCTGGTTTTGCTGTAATCAGCACTAGTTCCTTATTTTCAAGTTGGGTAAGTGGGGGTGAGTGAGACATACAAGAAAAGCTGTTTGTAAATGTAGGAGCAGGACTTGAGAATGCAGAAATGTTTTATCTGCTTTGTTTTGCAGTATGCGGTGGTGAGAACAGTCTGAGGTGACAGTTCCTGGAGGTCTCAGTGAGGAGAAGCAGTTTTCACAAGCACACAGTGATAGAAACCCTGCTTGTGTTCATCGTTATAACCCACAGGTTATAACAGCGGATTGTAACCCAGTTTCTTAATGGCAGAAAACACTCCCAAGTTATTATTGTACTATAATTACCGGGTAGCGCTTTTTCCCATAGGGAAACCCGGTTATAATTTGCCGTTATAACCAGCTCAGCTGGTTATAATGGCAAACATGTGCCAGGTTTCCCTTGGAACAGCCATCCCTCAGTCGCTGTTATCCGACGTTCACATTCTGTGAAGGAATCCTGCATGAGCACACTTCCTGGTCCCTCAGATTTACGGTAATGAGCTTTTATAAAAAAAAATAAAAACTCTTTTCCACAACTAAACCACTTAAAAACGGAAGCAAATAAAAGTATTTTCCCGTCAGCCTGACACCACAGCCGAGTCCATGTCACAGACTGCCCCTGCCTCTCGAAGCCCAGAAGGACGCTGCAACCGCTGCTTAGCGGTAAGTTTATATTAAAACAAAAATCTAAGTTTCTACACATTTTTTAATAAAATATCCTCTTCCTTTTTTCTCCAACAAGTGCAGCCGTATAATTAGGAAGACTGCTGACCACGCAAAATAAAGACTGGTCCGCAGCTTCCTGAACACTAATCTGTTAGCTTATTTAATTTTTTTATAATTGCTGAGGCGAAAAAGTGCACCCCTGCAATTATAAAAAATAAAATATGGGGTGGTGTGTGTAAAAGTCTGATTTTGCACACACTTTCATTGTGGGATGCTTTTTATAAACCCCGAGGGTATGCAGCATCCCACAACTCGGGTGTGTGTAAAATCTCGTTAAACACACCACCCCATATATTATTCTCTATATAATGTATTGAACATGTCTGGTATGAACAATATTGCAATATCTTCCACATATTTAGTACAAGTCATTACATCACTGTACTTCTTATCCATCATGGATTGTTTATAAAACACTATGCCACATTTTATGACTTTAAGCATAGAAACATTTGTAAGACATGAACTAGCAAAAGTAACAATTTGTACTGGGCTGTGAACTGATTAGAGACAGATGGGCACCAATATTGATATACAAATAATTCAATTTCTGGATATTCAAAACCACAATACTCTTGGTACAGGAAGGCGGCTCAAATATGGTTCACAGCATATGATGGAATTGGAACCCTTACTTGCCTTTCCAGGTTCCACCAACACCAGCAAACACACTGATGGTATGCTGTATATTGGTCATCTGTTAGCACCCTTTGCAAACTGTGTGAGAGGCCTTTCGGCACCATGAAATTCTGCTTAAAGTCGAATCAGCATAACATTCTGTGGTGATTTGCATATGCAGCCCATGATGCTTTGCATTGTGTGGGCATGTGTGATTTTGTATTTTCTTGAAACTTGGCTTCCCAGCCAAATGCCATTTGGGGTAATCCTTGCCTCAGTGTTTGTGCACAGAGGTTCTTTGTATATTGGTACCTCCTAAGGGAACAATAAAGAAAATTACTCTTAATACACAAGTTGAAAGAATTATACATTCTCTTGTGTATTCATGCAAACCAGCTGTTTCATGTGAAAAGAATAAGCTCCACCTAGAGCAATAGCCAAATATCGGCATGTATGTGTGATGGAGTTGGTAGCAGTACTTATGGGTGTGTTGACCTTGGATGTCCTTAGGATGTAAAATTGACTTAAGTCATTTGTGTACTAACAAAGTTACAATGCTACATTAAAACATCATGCGGAAGAAGTAGTGTGATGGGACATAAACAGTGGTGCTTTGCACCAAGTAATACAGGAATCTATTGCCAATGTGAAGTATGTATTGCAGACACAGCAGTCTGTCCACAAGCTAACTTTAGAGCCAATGACTGACTGAACATCTCAAGAAGGACATTGATAGGGTGGAAGCTGTAAAGAGGAGTACAAACTAAATGGTGAAGGGGCCACATCATTAGCCCTATGAGGATACACCTACAGTGGGTATTGCAATACGGACACCACTGAAGAGAGGCACACCAATACAAGGGTGCATGCACTGAAGCTTGAATGGAGAAATTTCAGACAGATGTGAGGAAGTAATTACTGCATGAAAGATGAGTGAAAGTGTTGAACAGGCTTTAGCCAGAGGTGACACATGCAAATTCAGTGGTGGCCTTCTGGAATGTATTGGATGGGCACAAAGGAATGATGCTAGCAAAGCAGAATGGGTAGGGAGTAGGGTTGTGAAGCAGGCATCTGTGGTGTCAGTATATGCATATAAACAAAATGCAGACATGGCTTTAGAAACACTCAATGTCTGCCAACAGGTTATATCTTTCCATATTTCTATATAAGGAACATACTGTTAGTGATGAATGTGCCACACTGATTTTTGTGCAACAGTGACCTTAAAGAGCTCTTGACAAGCTCCTTGCAGGCAACTCATACCACAAAGAGCAGTTGACATGGTTTTATGCTCCAGGCAGGCAACTCTTATTATGTAGTTGCCTGCCCTTGGATCTAATTTTGCTATTAAATAAATTTTTCATGCAGTGACTAAAAAGTATTTTACCTTGCAAAGCTCATCTTGTAACCTAATGAAATGAGCTGAGCAGCAGCAGCCAACTGCTGCAGCCCCACCACCAAAAATAGCATTATGATGATGTGTAGTGGGGAACAGGGCTGCAGGCACTCTATGTAACTATTAGGATCGGAGGAGGAGGGGGCAGTCTAAATGTACTACTACACATGTATTCATGCCTATAAAGATAACATTAGTACATTTAGATCATCCACCCCCCCGATCAGAATCATAATAGTAGTTATTTAGAACACCTGCAGATTTGTTCTCAACTACCCATCATCATAATAATGTTGTTTTTAGGGGAGGGTCTGCAGCGCTCAGTGGCAGCTTGACTTGTATCAGGAAGTTACAAGCAGAGCTTTGCCAGGTAAAATACTTTTTAGTCCCTGTATAAAAAAATAACTTTATAGCTATATAGCTCCTTGGGAAAGTAACTACACAGTATGAGTTACCTGCCTGGATCATAAAACTGTGCCAACTGCTCTTTAAATGGACACACTCAGATAGAGGCACTGTACTTATAAATCCCTCCTTCTGTTGCCACCTATAAATATGCATAATAAAATCAGATTATTTCACTTACTCATTAATTAGTGCATCAGCTTGTGCAGCATATTACAGGTGATATGTGAAATATGCAGTCTGCAACATCTGTAAGTCCAAACTCTCTGAAATCCAGGATGCATTGTTATGCATGCACTGTTGCCCAAATGTACAACTGGATGGGTTTCTCTGCAGCAAACCGACTCAACAGCACTTGGTATTGGCTGGCAGCAAGTACAAGTACACCTTCAAAAAAAAGAAAAAGAAAATTAGACTTTAGATACAGACAACATTTGATAAAGCATGCAAATAATTATATAATAATGTATCACAAAACAGTAAGGAAAGCCGCTCACCACGTCATTGACCCATGATTGGGAGTGATCTCATGCTGCTGGTGACTGGCAAAGGGGATAGAGGATTGAATGTCCAAAGGACTGCTCTCCTATCCCAGGAGGTTGCTTGCCAACTCCACTGAATGACAGCCACAAGATTGAGGCCTTGTGGTAGTGTAAGTCAGGAGCTGCAAAGAAAGCAGGGAACTGTGTGACTCTGCAAGACTCATGTGACTCCATATGCATGTACTGATGTGCACACCTGGCACTATGTTGGGAGACAAATGGTGGTGGTGGGCTTCTATGAAGCCCAGCGTGCCACCCCTCAACTGCTCCTCCTTGGGGGCCCTGCAGGATTATGCTGGATATGTATCTTTGGGGGGGAGAATGGGAATCCCCCTCCAGGCTCTGCCATAGGGTGAAATCTGTGGGGATAGCCATGACTGCAGGTAAGCACCGGAGAGGTGGTAAACAGTTGTGGAGGGTGGGGACAGGGAGGAAAGGAGCCAAAGCCTTCCTCAGTGGAGAAGGCTACAAATCTATATGGAAAAAAGTAAGATGACAATCTAATTGTATAATTATAATATTTTTCAGGTTAAGGTGTCAATAGTGGGGGCTGACTATATGGTACAGTATTTAAAAACAAGGGTTCCACCTATGTGTCAGTCATTCACTGACAGTCTGTTTGGAGGTAGTAGCTGCAAGTGTGAGTCCATTCTGTGGGACTGGATTTCCTGCTGGGTGTGGGAGGCTCATTGTGTGTGTGTGTGTGGGGAGGGGGTAGGTAACAGCTGCTATGGGGAGTCTTGTCTGTGGAATGGAGGTTCATGCTGTGCAGTGGGGTGTGGAGTGGAAACAAACTGGTAATCTGTTGTGGGGGTTCTGATACAGGGGATGCCAGGCCACGGCAAAGGTAGTTTCCAGTTGAGGGAAGCACATAGCAAATCTATTCGAGGGAGATCTATGAGACTGGTCGTTCCAACTGTGAATGGGCATTCCTGGTCCACTGACCCATAACAATAGACATCCACTAGCTTTGCTGCCCACCAGACACCCTTTATGGGAAAGCTAGGCTTCAAGCTGTGTGGTGGAGGAACACAGCTAGTATGTTCTTGGGTGGTTCCAGCTGCAGGGGGTTGCCATCTATGTGGTAAGGGTGTTGCAGCTGTGTATGCGGGGAACACATATAGTCTGTTCTGTGGGGGGGGAACTGCCACAAGGATGGGGGATGGACTGTGAGAAGGGATTCCAACTGTGGTGTTCTGTGGTTGTTCCACTTTCCACTAAAACTTGTTAAAATAGAGCATTTTAACTTTATGCTTGAAGTCTCTCAGGTGATTCAATCCTGGCACAGCACACTCCACCATGCAGCCACCTCAACATGACCACAAGACACCCACAGACTGACCAAAGCATAGGAAACAGGCATTGATGCTGGACAGAGTGCCAGTGGACATGACTTCATTTAGCCTGGTGGGGGGGCACACACAGCAACACCACAAAGGAAGGGTTGGGGGTTGAACACTTTTTGATATGCATCTGATTACTGAAAGAAGAAGTCGGGATGACAGAACTGGGGCTGACACCAGATGGGGGTCACAAGGATAACATGAATGGAAGGATGTAAATGAACAGGGGCATGGGTGGGTTTTAGTCCACCACTTTAAGATGGGGCAGTGCTGCTCATATACCCATCAGATGTGAGATGCGAGTATTGCTTCAGTTAATTTTGGGTTGGTAATTGATTGGTAAGGTGGTCAAACACTAGATTCTGGGTGGGGAACAAAGCCAGAACACAGAGTTAAAAGTGATACTCACATGATGGTTGATGGTTGAAGGCTGAAAGTATCACAACAAAGGGGATCATTGCTAAGTACTACAAAAAATATAATTGGTAACTAAGATACCATTTACCAGTCAGTATTGTTGATCCATCCATCATCTCCTCTTCCTCAGCTTCAGATGCCTCTGTGCTGGTGCTTCCATTGAGGACAGGAAGCTCAGGATAATAAATGCATGACTGAAAATTTATTAACTTTGGCCACATTCCCTCATTAAACAGATGTCCTTCCTCCTTTGCCATTTAGAGGAGTTTGTGTCACCCAATAGTCAATGGTATTCTTCAGCCAATATTATGCATAAGTTTACGATACCTCGTACAAGTATCTTCAAGATTTTCCAGTTTCGTCATCTCCTGGCTAAGGTAATGGGGTCGACCCCCAACCCCCAGCTCCCCATATCAGTTTTCAGGTTACCCTAACGGAGCTGGCAGGTCTGCCTCATGCCGTATCTAAAATATACAGTGCCCTTTTTACTTGGGCTTACCCTGATAATTACGCCCCTATCTCCTTTTGGGCCTCTCTCTCTTTCAGGGCAGAGATCTGGATTGATCTGTCCTGTGGCAAAATTGCCATAAGTTTCTCAAGCAGGATAGACTTAGATTAATGCAATTCAGAATTTTGCACAATATTTATTACTCTCCGCAGAAACTTGCTAGGCTTGGTCTTGTGTCCTCTCCCCTTTGCACAAGATGTCAGTCTCAAGAAGGAGATCTTCTCCACATTTTCTGGAGCTGTTCTAAAGTTGTCCCACTCTGAACTGCGATTAAACAGCGTGTTGATCCTCTGTTGGGGGCTCACAGACTTGTTCACCCCCGAAATATGCCTTCTTGGGGACTTCTCCTCCATTTCGGTGGTGAACAGGAGGTATCACATAGCCTTGATGTCGATGTCTGTTAAAAAAGTGGTGTTAAGATACTGGAAGGATACGGATGTACCATCATATGTTGACTGGCTTCAGGAGTTTCTTGCAAACCTCAGAACTGAAAGGACTATTACTAGTCTATATAACAAACTTAAGAAGTTTGATAGGATTTGGGGCCCACTGCAAACTCTCTATGCACTACAAGTTTAAGCACTTTTAGGCTATATCCACAGGTATAGTGTTAAAGGTGTAAAGAGGCGCTGGGTTGTTCGGGGTGGTGCTGGGTTGGTGGGGGAGAGCAATCATCCTTCATCTTATATCCGATGTATGGGGTTATGTGTTACACTGTTTTGATTTGTTCTCTGTATTGGAAACTTAAATAAAATTTGAATTGGAAAAAAAAAAAAGATGTCCTTCCTTCTCGTACTCTGCATTGTAGTCTTAGCTAGAGACTGTGCTGTCATCCAAGGAATCACCATTACTGGATTCATCAGTAATTATTTTTTCAATGGGTTCTGTCATTTTTATACACTGGCTGTCAAAAGTATCATGCAGTTGTAGCGATACAGTGCATCAGCATCAATGCATGCATGCAGATGGCAGTGCAACACAAACGTGGTTGATAGAGAACTTAGAAATAGATAAATAAGCTTTAAAATAAAGATTTGAATGTGTTTTTGTGCTGGTTTTGCTAGTCATGGGGTCATTCAATGGAACACAGCGTGGGAAATGAAATACAGGTAGGTGACAGTTGCTCCTTAAATACTTGGGTATCTGTGTTCATACAGATCTGGCAGGCATGGTCACTGATAATCCTTCCTCACTGCACTTGAAACCCTGGGAAAGTGTGACAGATGGCAGGCCATGGACCTCTCCCTAGTGGATAAGTTTTCCACCCTGCAAATGGTCTTGACCCTGAAGACATTGCATTGCTTGGCTCATTTAGCGATTGAGATCTCTCTTATACAATTTACTAAGCTGGAATAGCTAGTCAGCAACATTCTCTGGGAAGGGAAACCTGCGCATTATGACTACATAGAAGCAAAGGTGGCTGGAGCCTGCAGTGGTTCAAGGCCTATTTTCTGGCATTTCGGACTGCGTAAACCATGCAGTGGTTTGCTCCCCCTTAATCTCCTTGCCACAGTGGGTGGAGTTGGAAAAGGGACTGCTTTGTTGGTCCAACCCCTCATCCCTGTTACATACACCCTCCCCGAAGTCCTAAATGGATAGCCCCATGGTGTACTCCTCAGTCACGTTGTGGAAGAAACTTGGGTCCTGGCTCTGTACTGCTCTGAACCCACAGGGAATCCCCCCAGAACATAACACATTAATCCACAGAGGGAAGAACACAATCCACTGGGAGTCACAGAAGGGAAGGGGTATCCATGACCTGCAAAACCTCTCGCAGTCCACTAGCTGGTACTTGGACATGCCTGAAAATTTAAAGGCCTGCTCTGACTTCCCTGGCAGCAATTTCTGGAGATGCCTTCACATCAGCAGTATACTAGAAGCCATCACTAAAGAGCCACCCACACTACCACACCTGCTTACTCACAGTGGTTCCTTCCTGGCTAGCTTTATGCAGCAGGAAAGCATGAAAGATTTACAGGCCATTCTGGAATTCCCTTCTGATCTCTCAGACAATGCCAGATGGAAGTGGGACCAGTCCCCGAACTGCACGACAACTGAAAGTCAATGGAGTAAATTATGATAGCTGGCTCACAAAGCAAGCCCTGACACCAGAGAATTACTTATCCAGAACAAAATACTGCATAGTTGTTACTGCACACCTTCTGAGCTCAATCGGCTTTGTCGCCTATCCCAGGATATTTGCTGGAGGTGAGAGCAACCTGGGGCAAACCTGCTACATATTCTCTGGTCATGTATTTCTACACAGCCCTTTTGGCTAAGGCATAGAAAAACAAAAGTCACATTGGGAAATGGGTACTGCCAAAGAAACACTTAGTTAAGTTGCAGAATAAAAATTGGGCCACTCACCACCACAAGGATGCCGGTAATCACACAAACAGTGCTGGAACTTTATTAGAAAAGGTGCAGTGCAAAATTGTTTAAACAGGCTGCATAGGAATCACATGCCAAACATGTTTCACACTGATTCATAGTGCTTTCTCAAAGGCGAGGCACCTTGTTCTTTGTGTCTTAAATAGTGCCCCATGTTAAAGTCATAGTGCTGCATTATAAGTGTTCTAACCCAGCTTCTGTTACATTTAATTGTGACTATCTGAACTAAATATAAAACATGTCCAACATTAAAAAACATCATTTAAAAATCTTAAATAAGTCCTCTACTCTTTACAAGGCATAATACATATTTGCCAAATTTAGTACTGGTTGGATTCGAACCTGAACACAACTAATATAACCTGCATATATGTGAACCCATTAAAGCAAACAAAAAGGGTTCAGTGTCCAAACTTGTTGGTCTTCTTCATGTTGGTCACAACAAACCTCAAAAATATAGATACTTCTGGGAAGGATCACGTGGTGCAGAGTGCTGAGTAGATGCTCCTCCGCTAAGCTCCTGCCTCCTGAATATAAAATTGTCATTTAATATCTTTAAATTTCATCTAACTCCTCTGCCTAAGAGCTTTCCTTGTCTCTGAACAGCGTGTGCTCCTGTTTTGGGTTCCTGGGTGGTAAATGGAGTCTTACATGAAGAAAGCCCCACAAAAACATACCCCCCGCCACCCCTGAGAAGGCCTCGAAGAAATCCCGAGCCTCGAGTGGCTCAGACAAACAGGAACCTGCATGTCAAGCTGGGGACCAAGAACCCCTAACACTTAATAGATTCTTGGAGGAATTTAAACCATTCTGGGAAGAGATGAAAGATATGGCAATCGACCTGAAATCCCTCTCCAGAAAGTTAGAGGAAGTCTCCACAACAGTATCGGACAACACTGCCCGAATTTTTTAGATCGAGAGAAAATTGGAAAGTATGGATCCTGAGCTCCTATTAACGAAACAAAGGCTGTCTCGACTAGAAGCAAAACTCGAAGATCTGCAAGGCCGTAGTCGGAGAAATAATGTGGTAATTCTCGGGCTCCCTGAAGGGGAAGAAGGCCAGAATACAGTAGTCTTCATCCAGAAGTTTGTAGAAAAAGTCGCTGGTCCCTCTCCTTTTGGCCCAGCTTATATAATAGAACAGGCCCACCGATCTTTGTGACCAAAACCTCCACCCGATGCACTTCCTCGCCCCATCATTTGCCTCTTTCTGAACTATCTGGAAAGGCAGCATTTCCTACAGAAAGTCAAGGCCCTGCAAGAAGTCAGATGGGAGAAGGTGAAGCTGAGAATTGCTCAGGATATGCCTGGTTCAGTTCGATTGAAATGGAAAGCCTTCCTCCCGATTATATCCAAGATTATAGCGGCGGGATTAAAGTTCAGGATGGGGTACCCATCGAAATTACAAGTCTCTGAAAATGGCTCATGGCTCAATTTCGAGGATCCTGAAGTTACGTTACTAAGCCTTAAGTCGGCATTGCCAGACTTGTTTCGGACGACCTGAGAGGGCCTCCTGATCTTCGGGATTCACTGGGAACTTCAGAACGAACTGTTGTTTGGATCTTTGTGTGGACGGTGCTCTTTCTAATGACAGATTTCACTTGAGTTTATGCTCTCTAATAGAACTGGGCTACTAGTAGAGGCTCAACTTTATTTTTAACAGGCCCTGACCTGTTGGTGGGAATAGTGTTGCAGGGAGAATCCTAGGGGGGGCTCCTGTAGGGTTTGTTTTGGACTGCATCTGATATAATATCGCTTGCTTAGTTTCCAGGGGGAGCACACAGAGCTAGGTCTTGGGTTATGCCTCCTGTTTAGACTTTATAGGATGGGAACTCAGATTTTCGGGTGATTCCGGGCTTTCAGGGCACCTTTGACTGGCGGGCTGGATCAGGTTATGACCACAAGAGGGCGCGGCTGACCCATTTAATGCTGGTCCGGTTATCCAGCCTTGAGAAGGACTGCTTTAATTTATTATGTCGTCCTGGTTTTTTGGGGGGGGGGGCTTCTCGGAGCTAGGGGCCTGCAATCCCTAGGTAGTTACTCCCACGGTTTTCCCATCTCTGGATCTTGGTTAATTTCTTATCCGGATTTGTTTGTTCATGTTCTCATCTCAATGATGGGCTCACCCCTCCATGTTAATTCTCGCTCTGGCTCTGGTTCACGAGGTAGTTCCCTATGGGGAACAATCATTTTTCAACTCCCTCTCAAGACTCGCGTGACATTTTGTCACATTCACATTTATGGCATCTAGTTCTATTTTTCTCTCTCTTTCATTAGTGGATTCACTAACAGATGTTCGCAGGCCCTGGAAGCCCACGACCGCTAGTTAGACATTAAGCCCTCATTAATGCAGCTTATTGATTGCCTTGTATTTTGAGCTATGAGGGTGATCATTAGCAGGGGATACTCGTTCGGGGTGGGAAGTGGAGGATAAGATCCAGTACTGTGCTAGCGTTGCTTGCGACAGTGTGGGGGTTGGGAGGGGTTACGTGTTCTTGTTGGGGGTGGGGGTGTATTGGAGGGTTTAAACTAGGACTTCTTGTGGGAGGGGGCTGGGGTGGTGGGAGGGCCTTACAGCAGCAACAGGGGGGGCTAGATTATTTGTGTTACACACCCAGAGTGCAAGGCTGAATCTAGCACCCTTAGAAGTCTTTAGTAGATGGCCAAGGAGGTTACTTTTGCAACGTGGAACGTCAAGGGGATCAAGAAAAAATCTAAACAATACCAGGTTCTCAAACACTTAAGTCTTTTACGTACTCAGGTTACTTTTCTACAGGAATCGCACCTATTAGAAACAGAAGCCTCACAAGTGAGGAGGCAACAAGTGGGGACGGTGTATGAGGCGCAAGGCTCCTCAAACAGCTGTGGGGTTATGATCATTATTAACAGGGGCGTTCCCTTCGTCCCAACTCATACTATCAGGGATCTCGAGGGTAGGTTCGTTTTAGTTATAGGTACTCTCTGGTCAATACCTCTGCTATTGGACAGCATATATAGTCCCAATGCTGATGACCCTGCTTACTTCATGAGACTCATAAATTTAATCCCGCCTTTCCTTCCCATAAGGATCATCCTGGGGGGGCGACTTCAACCAAGTTGCAGATTCAGACCTTGACAGGTCGGGAGGTGCATCCGTTGGGGGGATCTCCCCGGGTCAGAGGGCTGTTAGAGAATTATTGGATCAATGCGGGCTCTGTGATGTCTGGCGTGTCCTAAATCCTGATTCCAAGGAGTTTACATTCAGGTCTCTGGCACATGGTTCACAGTCCCATATTGACTACATATTTATTTCTCAGACTCTCCTGCCTGGGGTTAGGTCCTCATTGATACAGCCTGGCCCTGTCTCCGATCACTCTCTGGTGCTGTAAGATCTCTCAATTCAGGATGTGGCAAAGAGAGAAACATGATGGAAGCTTAATGATCAACTGCTTAAAGATTCTAATTATTGCAATACCATAAGGGAGCACATTGAAGCCTTTTTTCTATCCAACCCTTTAAATAGTGCAAAACCAGATATTATATGGGGGGCCTTCAAGGCTTACATGAGAGGAGTTCTTATTGGCCTCTCAGTGGCTAGGAAAAGAGTTAGGGAGAGAGAATTACTGTCCTTGTTATCCCAAAGTCGGTCTCTTGAACCCAATGTCTCGGTTAACTCCTCGGAGGAGGACAAGGTGAGGCTCCTAGGGTTAAGAGACAAATATTTAGAACTACTCTGGGAAAAGGTGGAGTTAGCTATCATATACACCAAAGCTAGTTATACTGACCAAGGTGAGAAGGCAGGGTGCCTTTTGGCACTTCGCATTAAACAAAAAGAATCAGCGAGATTTATCCCTTCAATCAAGGCTTCTGTAGATGGGTCTCTGAAAACATCTCCTACTGAGATAGTTCAAGAGTTCGCAGCATACTACAAATCGCTTTACGGGGACATGGAGCACCCTCCCAGCCCAGTAAGCGTGGAGAAGTATCTGATGGACTCACATCTACCCTCCCTCCCAGTACACTACATAGACTCTCTGGTCTCTCCCATAACTCAGGAGGAAATCTCCGAGGTTATCAGTGGTTTACCCTCGGATAAAACTTCTGGACCTGATGGATTTTCCTCCCTTTTCTATAAAACATTTTGGGAACTTCTATTGTCAATACTTAATAGTTTATTTCAGCACATCTTATACGGGACAGAGGTTGATTGGCATCTCTTTGAAGCCTTGATAGTGCTCCTCTCCAAGCCAGATAAGGACCCTGAGCTCGTCCAGAGCTACAGGCCTATATCCCTTCTAAATCAGGATATCAAGATCCTCTCAAAGATTTTAGCTAACAAGTTATCCGTGGTGCTCCCTGAGTTAATAGGTATGAATCAGGTAGGTTTCATGAAGGGGCGCTCTTCAGAGGATCATTTGCGTACGTTATCCCATGTCTTCTCGGCTTCCAGAGATGCTGACTTCCCTGCAGGCCTGGTCTCTTTAGACGCTGAGAAGGGGTTTGATCTGATGAATTGGAGTTTTTTCTTCAAGGTATTGAGTGCCTTTAAATTTCCTCCGATATTCATTTCCTGGGTTGCTGCATTATATAAATCTCCAACGGCAAGAATCTCAGCTAATGGGGCCTTCTCAAACTACTTTTCACTTCATTCAGGTACTAGGCAGGGTTGCCCCCTATCACCTCTCTTTTTTAACTTATATCTGGAACCCCTCATCCAAAACATTCTCCAAAATATTTCTATACAAGGTATCAGAGTTGGGCGTCATGAGATTAAACTCACTGCGCATTGAATGATTTGCTGATATACCTCTCCCATCCGGTTTCTTCAATACCACCCTTACTGAACGAAATAGCCAGGTTCAGTGTGCTATCCAACTACAAGTTGAATGCTAGTAAATCCTTATTTTTCCCATTAAACCATAAGGTATTTAAGGATGATATTTGCCCCCTAGGTTTAGGTTGGACTCCTAGAGTAATCAAATATCTGGGCATAAAGCTATCCCGTAACCCCTTAATGTGGGTCAAATATAATCTGGACTCTCTCTCTCATAGGTTATTATTCATGACCTTGACAGATGGTCTAAACTTCCAATATCATTATGGGGCAGGATTAACAGTATTAAGATGAATGTATTTCCTAGAATTTATTACCCTTTATCCCTTCTCAACTCTTTTATTCCCATACGCTGATTTAAGAAACTGCACAGTATATTTACCAGATTTATCTGGGCAGATAAACATCCCCGGTTGGCCTATCATAAACTAGCTGCCCCAAAATCTGAGGGGGGGCTGAGGATTCCCCATATGGCACTATACTACTGGGCAAGTCATCTAGCAAATTGTCTGAGATGGATCTCCCCAGGCCCTGAAACGGTACAACCAGTATGGCTTAAGATTGAGTTAGACACAATTAAAACTAAATGCCTGGATCCCTCAAACTTATTTTATCTCAAGTTGTCTCATGTAAGGATGGCCGACTGCACCACAATAAGTACCTCTTTAAGAGTTTATACAGTTATGTTTATTTGTTCATTATTCCCCTCAGACTGATTTAGCTCAGTCCATTTGGAATTCCCCATCTTTCACTCTTAATGGAAAGTGGATTCCTTCTAACTGGTTGCCTCAACTAGGCGATGGAAAACTGCTTTCCCTGGTAGATGGAGGACTGGTTGTCCTCATGTGGAATTATTGACAAGTTCCTTATTCTGGTCTCATCTCATTTTAAAGTTATGCAGTTAAGACACCTTCTCACAGTAGCCCTGGGGAATTCTCCCCCCTCCCAGAAGGTATCAGCTCTGATTTCTGAAATCTCCCTATTGTCCGGATCTTCAGGCATAGTATCTAAGCTATACAGGGTGTTGTACTATAAAAAATATGGGGACACCTTTGGAACTACTAGTTTCTGGAACTCACTCCTCCCTCAATACCAGTTGGACTGGCAATCCCTATGGAGTTCCTGTCATAAGTATGTTTCCCAAGATAGGCTGCGTCTCATGCAATACCACATTCTACATAACATGTATTGTACCCCTACTAAATTAAAGAAATGGGGCTTCTCGAACTCTAGTACATGTACTAAGTGCTTGCAAGAAGAGGGTACTCTCTTGCATAGGTTCTGGTCCTGTCCCAAAGTTTCTTCCTTATGGAATTCAATTAAGATGTCTCTTGATCCCCTACTGGACCTACAGGAGTATTTCACTCTGGAGGTGTGTCTTCTAGGGGATATGTCCCTGGTCAGTGAAACATAGAAACATAGACTTTGATGGCAGATAAGGACCGCTTGGCCCATCTAGTCTGCCCATTTCCCTACCTACAGGATAGGCTGCAGATCCTAGTTAACCAACAGCCTATTTCTTCCTACCTCCCACAAGAATTGCCTTATGTCTGTCCCATGCATTCTTGAATTCTCCCACAGTTTTAGACCCCACAACCTCCTCAGGAAGGCTGTTCCATGCATCTACTACCCTCTCTGTGAAATAATACTTCCTCACATTGCCCCTGAACCGCTCCTTCTATCTTTAAATTGTGTCCCCTTGTTCTTGCACGTCTCTTTTCCTGAAAGATGCTACCCTCTTGGACTTTGTTGATTCCACTGAGGTACTTAAAAGTTTCTATCATGTCCCCCTCTCCCTTCTTTCCTCAAGGGTATACATATTAAGCTCCTTTAGTCTCTCCTCATACGGCTTCTCTTGCAGACCCTGCACCATTTTAGTTGCCCTCCTCCCCAGTGCTAGAATTAGGAAATACCATATTTCTATGGTTGCGGTCTCAGTTAAGAAACTTATACTACGTCATTGGAAGGAACAATCGGCTCCTTCCTTCCAGGAATGGTTACATTAAATTATTGCTAACCTCCGAACAGAGAAGGCAATTGCAAGTTTTCATAACAGACTAGAGGCATACAGTAAGATATGGGATCCCTTTCATTCCTTACTCTTGTTACCTCACTGAAATTATATCACATTCTGGTTCTACCCATATGTACCATTGAATCACGTACTGCATGTTAGGGCGATTAGATTTTGTTGCTGCTGTAAGGAGGGATGGGGTGGGAGGGTGGGCCAGGCAGTTCTCACTGTTCAAGTGCTATGTCACATCCGACTTGCTGTAACTGCCCTTTGTAATGGAAATGTATTAATAAAGCTTAAATTGCAAAAAAATATAGATACTTCTGACACAAAGTAGTCCATAGCTGGAAAAGAAACATGAGGCCAGCTATTCCAAAAGGGTTGCGCGTAGGCGTAACAGTGTTACCTGTGCAACCCACTGATGTGCCCGGCGATATTCAAAGGAAAAGTCAGCCTGACAACTCATGGCGCTGGTGAGCGCGATCAGAATGTATGCAGGCACAGGTAGGTGGCGTGCCTAGGTGACAACCTGCACAGCCCGATAGTCAGCCCGGGATGTGCAGAGCCATGCATGCACAACCCCTACTTGTGCCTGCACAAAGTTAAGCCAAAAAAAAAGGAACAAATGATGGTCACCCACAGGAGAGCTGCCACATCGCAGGGCGCAACACGGCAGCTACCACCTGTGAGTGGCCACCCGAGTTCCTGCCACACCTGGCGGTGCCCCCCCATGCGCCATCATGGGCATCTGTGTACATAAACCCCCCTCCAATATCCCTGGTGGTCCAGTGGACCGAGTGCTGCCTGGTCGCGGGCATCTGGTTAAATAATTCGTCTGTCTTGGTGGTCTAGTGGAGGCAGTTTAACGCGGCATTGTCTGTAAAGCCTCTAATATCTGTGGGTCAGTGACGCCATGCCCGATCGAGGCATCGGCATACCTTGTATCTGTGGTCCAGTGGACTGTATCGCTCGTGGGCATCTGTAAAATATGAAATGACCTGTTACCCCTGGTGGTCTAGTGCCCCCCTCCCACCCGCCCACTGAACCCCACCGCCCGCTCCCCTGTCAGCGGTGGGTGGCAGTCCCCACCCGCCTGCCGCCCGCTGCCCTCCGACTGACAGCCTGTGAGGCTGCAGCCCATTGGTTCAGCGCGAGCCAATGGGCTGCAGTCCATATTGTATTACATTCCAGATATGTGAATGATTCATTCACATATTCGACTGTGTAGTACGGTATGGCTGCACGCCCATTGGCTCACGCCTGAACCAATGGGCATGCAGCCCTACTGAGCTGTCAGTCGGGGGCGGGACGTGGGGCGACAGGCGGGTGGGGTGCTGCTGCCCGCCGGCTGACTGGTGGGGGGGGAGCGGGGTGGTGGGGCTCAGTGGGCGGGTGGGAAGGGAGGTACACTAGACCACCAAGGTAATAGGTCATTTCATATGTTTTACAGATGCCCGCGATCAGGCAGAGTGCGGTCCACTGGACCACCAGGGATATTGGCAGGGAGGGTTTATTATACCGATGCCCGTGATCGGGCACATAGCGGTCCACTGGACCACCAGGGATATTAGAGGAGGCTTTTATTTGTAGACAAATGCCCGCGATCGGGCACATAGCGGTCCACTGGACCACCAGGGATATAGGATGGGGGGGTTTATTTAAACAGATGCCTGAGATCGGGCAGCACTCGGTCCACTGAACCACCAGGGATATTAGACGAGGATTTTTTTTACACAAATGTCTGTGATCGGGCTGCAGGGGGCGTCGGTCCCCGATGGCTGCTGCCAGGCAGGGTGCCAGGTGCAAGTCGTCAGGGATCGGCACACCTGCGTGCTAATGGGATGCAAATGGGGCCATAATGACATGCAAATGGCCCCATGTGCGCCTTGCATAAATTATGGCCCCATTTGCATGTCTCCTTTTGAATATCGCAGGTGCTGTGCATAGCGCAATGGCACTTGCGCTACCGCATCTCCATGCTCCACTCTGGCCACTTGCGCTGGTGCAGTGCCATTGCACCATGCACAGTGGGGGTGGCCAGGGTGCGATATTCAAAGCTGCGATGCCATAGCACAGTTCTGTTGAATATCGCCCAGGCCACACCCCTGCACAACCAATTTGAGCTGCACCCAGGCTTGTGCCACAGCCTGGCGCACTTTGAATATCCGGGCCAGACTGTCTCATTGAATATAGGTAGCCTCCTACCCAAATTACTGCAATTTCAGGCTTGCTTGTAGCTATGCAAACAGGATGTCATTGCACTTACAGAGACCTGGCTCTCCCCTAAGATCCCTGATGCCACTGTAACCCTAGATGGCTATACCACATTCTGCCAGGACAGACTGTCCAAGCGGTGGTGGCTGCATGGTCTACCTCAGCAACGATATCCGAGATCAAGTACTGACAAGCAGTCTGCACACCAAGGAGGCACAAATACTAAACATTAAGCTCACCATAGGCTAACAAAACAAGGTACTAGTGCTCTCTATGGTATACATACCCTCTGGTAAGCATGCAACTGTCCTCGAGCAGTTAATTAATAACTAAAGGCAGCACAAGCAACATTGGGAATAGGTTGTAGTTGGTGACTTTAACATTAACTTCCAATCCCAATATGCATCAGTCATGAGACCACATATCAGGTCTCTACTACACGCAGATGGTAACCCAAGCCACCAGACAAAACTACCGGATGGGTGCAAGTACCCTGACTGACTGGCTTCTCTCCACCTGCCTGGAACATATTACTGAGGTGTCAGTCTTACCAGACTCCCTCAGTGACCATTCCTTTGTTATGTGCAACTGGACCAATAGGTTCACAAAGTGCACTCCCCAGCTCACTAGAAATCATTCTTTGAGAACTGAGCAGTTGGAAACTTTTAAACAATACCTGAGACAGGCTGACTGGTCCCCACTTGATAGAGCTAAGGATGGAAACCAAGCCCTAGATTACTTCTGTGCGATCTTTAAATGCCTGCAACATCTTTGCCCCTTACAAGTTCAAAAAAGTAAGTGGGACTGTTAACCCCTGGTTCTCAGGCTCCCTCATCAAGCTCATGCATTACAGAGACAACCTATAGCAGAAGGCCAAGGCAACAGGGAAATAGGTTGACCTCATTGCTTACAAGGCAGCCAGAAATAAATGCATGAAACTCGTTAGAATGGCCAAAGCCTCTTACTGTAATGATATCCTAAGCAGCAGCTGGGGTTGCAGTAGGGAATTCTGGAAATCTGTGAAATTCCTAATGGGTAGGGTCTCCAAGGCACCACCTGACCTGATAGTTACAATGTCAGGGACACTACAGGAGCCTAGTGATATTGCAAATGTCTTCAACTTAGCCTTCACAGACCTTAGTACTGTGCTACCTAGTGACTACCTCACCACCCCGCCGCCTGGTCAGCACCCCTTGAAGAGTCCACCCCTTCCACCCCATAATGGTATTCCACCATTCTTCTTCAGATAGAGAAGCAGGACTGGGACCATGAAGTAAGTCAAGCAGATCCTAGGTAAGACTAGGATGGGGAGTGGCTTAATTGATATTAAGATGGTAGTCCTCATCCTAAATGAATTGGCTGCTCCATTCACTAAAGTCTTCAACGCTTCATTAAGAACGGGAGTGTTCCCGGACAAATGGAAGGTAGCACTCATCACCCCCATCTTTAAAAGTGGAGACAGAACTAATCTGTCAAATTATAGGCCTATTTCAAAATTACACCCCTTTTACAAAGCCCTGGAATTAGTAGTTTCTGGTCAACTTGCAGAGTACCTGGATGAGTACAATCTCCTACATGTACAACAGCATGGGTTTCGAAAAAAACACTCCACCCTAACCACCTTTGTTGACTACACTACTCAGTTCTATGATGCTCTAGATAATGGTATGACAGTGGGGTCTATATTCATAGACCTCACTAAGGCATTTGACACTGTAAACCATCAACTTCTACTAAACTGTCTTTTACCCACTGGCCTGTCCACAAGCACTGTAGCCTGGTTTGACAGCTACCTCTCCTGCAGAACACAATGCATGAGAATTGGTGGAAAATGCTCTGAAGCAAGAGAGGTGAACCTCAGAGTCCCTCACCGATCAATACTCAGACCACTTCTATTCAGCCTTTTCATTAATTTCCTACCATCTGTCTGCCCGGCACACATAGTGCTCTGTGCTGATGATGCCGTCATCTCAGTACCTGGTGGAGAATTGTCCAAAATCACATCTGAACTGCAAGCCAACTTCCAAAGGCTAGAAATGTGGTTTACTCAGAATAAACTCCTGCTCAACTATAAAAAAAACTAAGGTATGCTCTTCACAGTGCCGCATAACAAAAAGAAGTATGTCCCGCTTTTGATACATAGCCATAAAGGGGAAACACTGGAGCAAGAATGCACATTTAAATACCTAGGTGTACACCTAGATGACACCCTCACCTTATCCACATTTATTGACCAGGTTGTAAAATCAGCAAATACTTAGCTAGGTGTTCTCTACCTCCATAGGCATGCAATGATACCTGGTGCGTTGAAACTGGTCACGTGCAGCTCTGTGTTATCCACCATTGATTACAAGCTGGTGATCAATGGGGCTGGTTCGAATACTGTGCTAAAAAGGGTCAAAACCTTCCTTAATAAGGCCTGTAGACTTGTCCTCAGGGCCAACTTTCTGATCCATACTTGAGCACTTTATAAAGAGACTGGATGACTCCCCCTCCATCTTAGAGTACAATACCAGACCTGCTTATGCTCAAGTCAGTCACCAATATATTTAAAAATGCCCAACCCACCATAAACACTAGAAGTGTGACCAAGGGTGGGGGGTTACTGGTGCCCTTTGAGCTCACTGCGCTTGCTCAGCGATCCCTATCCTACCAGTGACCTAAGTGGATTAATGGCCTTCCTACCACCCTAATCAAATGCAGCAAGATTAGTCAGTTCAAAACTGGGCTCCATTCCTACCTAGCCTGTGAGAATGTCTGCAGTCACCCTGTATAATCCAAGCCTACCCTAGTATAACCCAGAGCTTACTCCCTCTCCCCTCTCTTCTGCCATGTCCTACCACCCCTCCCCACCTTACATATCCCTCTGCCTCCACTCCATAGTATCACGTCCCTCTGATACAACCCTGACAATGCCACCACTGGCTGTGTATATTTATACACTACTTAACATTGTAGCCTGGCATTCGTATCGACCCAAGTCAATACTCTGCGCCTACAAAAGAGCTGATGCACAGTCATGTAGTGTTGTTGTAATTTGGCACTTCTATAACTGTAACCGTGTAACCTATATGCAAATTCTGTATCTACTGTATTTGATGTCTTGTCCGCCAGTGTTTACCTGCATCTGATGTACTGTATTGTATTTGTCAGACTAGGAACCTTTGTAAACAAGCCCTTTGGCTCAAATGTATTAATCTGAAACTGAAATAAATATATAAATAAATAAAACTATTAGAAAGAGAGTAAAAAGTGATTTCATTTTTTTTTAAGAAAATGACACAGGTCAAAATTGGAGTTCAGACTTGGCCAGATCAAACTTGTTGGCACTGTGAATCAGTGTGAAACACGTTAGGCATTTGATTCCTATGAAGCCTGTTGTTTTTTAAAGTTTTGCACTGCACCTTTTCTAATAAAGTTCCAACACTGTTTATGTGACTACCGGCATCCTTGTGGTGGTGAATGCTTTGATTTCTGTTGTGCATCACAGCCCTTTTGGCACCAAGTCCACAGCTACTGTACCACTATTCTTCACGGGGCCCAATTTCAAGAGGGGCTACACTGGCGTAAGCTGAGCTATGCCAAACCCCATTTTGTATCTCGTGACTTATGCCAAGTGTTACGCCAGCCCCTATTCCAGGAGGTGCCCTGTGCCAATGCGTCTGCGGGCTGCAACAATCGCAAGTTAGGATGCTATGTACGCCGCAGCCCACTGACGCCTGGCACAACTGCGGGTTACGACATGCACAAAGCCCAATTCCAGGTGGGCGGGTGTCATAACCCGCAGTTGTAATTCCCAAAGCCACAGTGGCATAGGGAATCTATGACAGCCTGGAGCTGTCATAAGTGGCATCCGACAGTTGACACTGTTGGATGCAGCCAAGTAGCACCGTGGCAATGGCACCATGCTGTCTCCCTGGCCCCCACATGTACACACAAAACCTCATGAGGAACCCCCAGGGGTCAGGTCCAGTCCATTAGCACCCTCCTGGAACCTGTGCTATCTGTCCTGGCCCCCCCATGCCCCTTGATGTGTGCTGCAGTGGTCCGGGGCAGGGGGGCTGCAACATGCAGCAGCGATACACCATGCATGGGCTACTGCCACACATGTGGCATATCTCACATATAGCAATTACTGGGGTCCTGCCGCTTCTGGAATGCGGCATAGGGTCCCTGGCGTAGAGGCGACCGGCATAACTCGCAACTGTGTGCAAGTTTCACTGGCCATCTTGGAATCGTCCCCCATGTGTCTTACTTCATACCACCCTCCTTATACCTTCTGGGGATGTCTCCTGCACTCCCCCGGATCACCACCCATCAGTTGCACTGAATTGTATGGGTGGGTCTGGAAGACAAGAGGCTACCCCTGCAGAGATGGAGGGTAGTGGAAGTCCCCACTGGGTCTCAGTGCATCTGAGCAATCAGGGGTCTGGCAGATATGGCTAGACTTCCTCACTTTGTGAAGAAAACCATGGCTGCTTACCATATCATCTGGTACCCCTTTCTGACCTCTGCCTATTATGTCCTGGATCATATTTCCCAGCAGATGGGTGGGCTGTCACCCATTCACTCCTCCATGTGATTTTATGGGATTATTTTTATGCCAACTTGCCATTCTGGATTTATACACTGGATGTAACAACCATTTTTCATATTGCCTGCCTCACTGTCATTGATGACCACACTCTGTACTTATTATGACCATTAATGTTGTTTCCATGCAGAACTGGTAGCTCTGCTGATGTTATATACTGTATTTTAAAATTGAAAACAATAAAAAGAAGCAACTGAAAAAAATAGCATTACTTATTCCAAAATATTCTGGTGCATCCTATTTTGTTGACAGCATCTACTATGTCATGCTAGCATTGTAGCTCTCTGCTGGCCAGACTACCAAAAACAATATTTGATGGACTAACACCTTCAACAATGCTGCAGCTTGTGTTCTAACTAGAATCACATCCCATGAACGTATTACTCCTATCCTGAGGTCATTTCTTGTGCTTCCAGTGAAGCAGAGGGTTGATTTCAAGGTCCTATCTTTCACTTGTGTATAATACTTTATATGGTGATTTCAGGGTGTATTATCTTTTGTTTTCAGCATTATGAATTAGAATTATAGTTCCTAAAACCTATTATTTGTCTCATCATAAATATATAAAGACAATGGCTGACATAGTTTCATATCTAAAGATCCAGCCTGTGGAACTCCATACTGTTTCACATATGGTGTGCCCCCACATTGGCTGCCTTCTAGTCAAACTGAAAGACCCACTTGTTCAAACACATTTTCAGCCTGGGTCACTGGCATCCAGTTTGTGAACTTAGTTTGCATTGTTCTACTACTTTTCTCTGCCACTGTCACGTAAATGCCTACACTTTTTGGTTTTAAAAAGCTTTACTGTGTATTGTAATGCATTTTTATTTTATTTTCTGTCAAACACTTATCGATGCTCCCATTTATTTGTGGTATGCAAACATAAACTTGATTAGCTGATTCATTGGTTGCTCAATGGTTGCTTCAAGAAGTGCTCCGGTTTAGTTGGGATGACCAATGATCCTCATCGTAGGTACAGCTTTTCTACATAATATATGGAATTAGTGAGCAATAGCACATGACAGGGTGAACAGTTACTACATATCCTGGGTGAGTTATGAGGCACTCATGAAGTATGGTACTTTATAGCATTTTAATTACTGGCCCTTAGTTTTTATGTCTGAATAACCAGACTTTTAAATCATGTTACTACCGCCCAGTTGATATTTTGTGTTACAACTGAGCAGTTATAATCAGTGCCTGTTAATCAAAGCAGCACTTTAAAACCTCATTGGCTATTACACTTTCTGTGTGCAGGCCAAACATCTTGGCCAACTTGATGGCTCCGTTGCTCCAGTACCGAGCAGGGCACATGTCGTTTCCCTCACATAAGATGCAAATAATAACTTTTTTTTAATATATCTGGTTGATCCTGCCTTTGTAAGCTCCCCTCCTCACCTTCCTGATCTGGTGCTGCAGCAAGAAGAGGTAGGAGCCACCAGTAAAAAGGCCGGGGGGGGGGATTACAGAAAGTGAGCGCACACGAGAGAGAGAGAGGCCAGAGTAAGGCAGAATTGAGCACCGTGGGGTAAGCAACACCATGGCTCTTCCAAATACCGAAATTGGTAGTGTAAAGAAAAAAGTAAAAGAATGTGTGTACTGAAAAAAAAGGCAGTGTGTGCGTGTGTGTGCATGTGTGTGTATGTATCTCTCTCTCTCTCTCTCTCTCTCTCTCTGTCTCTGTCTCTCACTCTCAAATAAAAACTAAGGACCAGTAATCAAATAAAATAACATATGTGTGGGTGGGTGTAAAACCAGAATTTTACACACACCCTCAGTGTGAATGCTTTTATAAACCCCTCGGGCATTGCCCTTGGGGTTTATGTAGCATCCCACACATCAGGTGTGTGTAAAATTCTGGTTACACATAATTCTGGTTACACACACCCACCCATATTATTCTTTATAACACGGGTTCCTAAAATACTGTCTTCCGATTCATCCAAACAGGTCACCTAACCATTGATTAATCCCTGATATACCCACAGTTGCATGTTCACAGGGCTTTATTTACTATTTCTTCAGGTAAACCTTTAACATAACATTACCCATGTTATAAGAGGATTAACCCACTCCAGAGTTTCCGCTTCACCTCATGACTCCAACCACCCCCACGGCGTGGATTAATGCTCAGTAAAACCATACCCTGTCATGAGTTAATCCCTGCATATGTCACACTCCCTGGAGTTCAATTCAATTCAAGTCAATTTATTTTTTACCAGGAATAACACAGTTGAGTAAAAACTCATTTACAAAGTGGTCCTGGAGGACAGTCAAGTTATACAAGGCATACAGGTTCAAAATAAACAAAACATATGGACATAGCTAGAAAACACATAATTGAATGTACAATCAAAGCATAAGATATCGGATGAATGGCAAAAGCACATACGATCATGACATAGCAGGATTCTAGCATGTACAATCATAGATTAACAGGGCAATAAGGAACAAACAGATGAAGGTGTTAAGAAGAAGCGTGATAATGACAGATTGCTTATAGATAAATACTTTAGTAGTAATATAGATGAGGAACTAGCATATTGGGGAAGAAGAAGTAAAAGGGAGAAGATTAACAGAAGAAGAAGTGATAAGAGAGTATGATATACAAGGGTAGGGGGAACGGAAGTAAGCAAGAGTAAATGTACAGATGGATACAGATGTGGCTAGGAAGGAGGAGGATAAGTAGCATACAGAACAAAATAACTAAAGTGCTTAAGCTGGGAAAGTAGCTCATAATGCTCAGTGGGGAGCTATGTATAGCAATGGCATTATATCCTGATGTCTTCTGCCAGACTAGCTATTGCTAGAGGTATTCTACTTCCCTCTCTGATTTATGGAGTAGCAACTTATGTTAATGCTTCAAAGGAATCCTTACTCAGATGGGACACTATGTACAACTCCATCTGTCGCTATGCTTCTTCAACCCTGCGACTAAAATGTCGATGTCAGCTCTATGCTGACAAGCTGGCCTTCCCCCTCGAACTATCAGTGGCTCTCCTTTGGCGAACTGGTGGACAGCATTATCAGAACAAATATCCTGGCATCTCTTGCCACCTTTCTTCATCCTCAGAACTCCTTCTAAGGTTTCCAGTCCTCCAACCAATCACTACTCCAAGTGCCAAGATGCAAAACCTCCAAGGGAACCTGTGCTTTTTTCTGTGCTGCTCCCAAACTCTGGAACACTGTACCCCTAGGTGTCCAAGCTGCGACCTGCCATCCCTGTTTTAAGAAAGCCTATCGATCCCATCTATGTGAACCTGCCACTTGTACGTTCTTCAAGCCCACTAACTTCTTTACTATCATCTCCTACTCCTACTACCTATGACCTTCAGATTCTCTGCTCCCAGTTCCTTAGTCACCTCTGGTGTTAGAGTCTCCAGTTGTTTGCTAGCTAAGCACTTATGCTAATTACATGTTTGACAGGCCCATGGCAAATAATCTGCACCTGTACTAGCCTGTTGTTAACCAGATGATTATGGCATCTCACTGCTTGCATGATGTGTTACTGTAATCTGTACCCTGCTATAACCTGACTGTGTTTTCCATCATGTTTAACTGTGCCTTGCTAGTCACTGTCTGAAGTCAATTCCTACCTCTGTACTGTACTGTTTTTGTATGTAACCTCCTGGGTCGTGTCTAAAAATAGTCATTTCTATGGCTAGTACACTCACCCGGTAAACAAAAACGAAATAAATAAAAATAAATTTATCTGCTAGTAGAGAGTTCAACAATGATTTGAAAGGGTTAAGGCCAACTAGTTGGGTTATTTTTAGAGTCTTGAATGGTATTCCACATGGTGGGAATGAAGTAACTAAAAGACGCAGTACCAAAATGGGTCCTAATTCTGGGGGTGTCAAGTCTAATAAAGTCATAATGAGGTCATAGATATCAGGCGGTAGCTTCATAGTAAGGGCTCTATAGGCCCAACCTGAAACACTGTGGCATCGCCAAACAGTTAGGGACACCCAGCCTAGTTGCGCATAGGGTGTACAATAGTGGATATTTAGGGCAGCAACAGTAACAAACCTTATTGCTCTATGATAAAGAGTATCAAGTTTTGTAAGAGCTGATTCAGTACCATGTCAATATACAATATTGCCATATTTGATGAGGGGCAGGAAAGTGGAGTGATAAGCCTCAGTTTTGCTTCATAAGTTAGCAACCTTCTCATCCTAAAAAAGAGTCCTAGTCTCTGCTTAAGTTTTTTAGTGAATTCCTCTATACGAATCGAAAAGGAAAGCCTGCAATCTAGCCAGAAGCCAAGATATTTGAATTTGTCAACCATCTCAATAGTTTCACCCAAGATAGTTGAAATTTATAAGTTTGGGGAAAGGAATTTTTTGTTGGCCAGTTTATCTTGGGGTGAAAGGGGCATTACCTTGGTCTTTTTGGCATTAAGTACTAATTTTAAGTGACAGAGGTTATGTTGCATAAGGTTAAATTCCTTTTGAAGTTCACAGCAAGCAGCCTCCACTACAGGTTTAGCAACATAGATAACCTTATCATTGGTGAATAAGTGGACACTAGTGTTCCTGACACTTCGGTCTATGTTATTGATGTATATTGTAAAAAGATCCCTGAGGAACACCTTGTAGAAGGGTTTTAGGTTAGGAGAGCTTGCATTGTGCAACTATTTGTTGTCGCCTGCCTGTGAGGTAACAGGCGAACCAATTATGAACGGAGCTATCTATTCCAAGGTTGTTTAGCAAGGCCAGAAGCAGGTTATGATCAACAGTATTAAATGCTTTACTTATATCCAAGAAAAGTGCACAAACAGAATTTTTGGAGTCTAGGGCTGTCTGACAGTCATTGGTGACCTTAGCCAAGGCAGATAGTGAGCTATGTTTTGGCCAAAAAACAGACTGAAGAGGGATGTGAAGTTTGACATTTTCTAAATAATCTCTGAGCTGTGCATTAACTATTTTTATGTTTGCTTGCACACATGTGCAAGAAACAGAGTGCCACCATCCGAGATTTCGGAGGTGTCACCTTCTCCTCCAATTCAGTCAGTGTGTTGGCAGGTGCGGCCCCTGTAAGCCAATGCATGCTAGAGCTGTCTATGACAAGCTCCAAAATGCAGTGGCATACAGTTGAAAGGGGAAGCTATGCTTCAGTGAGCAGCGATAAGATATCTCCTGCTCATGCACAGCTCCCCTACACACACACACACACAGAAATGCATGCATAATCGTGCAGCCATCCCCCAACACACACGTATAGCTGGCAGGGGTACCCAAGCCCGTCGACTTGTGCTGTGCTCCCCCCCCAAGCCTTCCACATGCCACGCTGGGTGCCCACCCCAGCATGGCAACTTATAGAATAGCTGACGGGGGTGCCCAATCCCCCGTTGGCTTCACTGTCCTCACCCCCCCGAGTACTGGGTGCCATGCTGGGAGCCCACCCCAGCATGGCAACTGATCATATGGCTGACAGGGGTGCCCAATCCCGCGTCGGCTCCACTGCCCTCCCAGCCATCCTTGTGCCATGCTGGGAGCCCACTCCAGCGTGGCAAACGTCCCACGTCATCTTTTTTTTTTAACCTGCAAAATAAAAACGGTCCCAGGCGCTTCTCCCAGCCCCACAGCCTGCACCCACCCTCGCACCCTGCCTCCCCACACCCCCCATGCCCACCTCCAGACTCAAGCGGCGATCTTGATGGACCGGGGAACATGTCTGCACTCTTCTAAAGCCGACCGCAAACTGAGGAAATGCCGGTAAGCTGTATAATGGGCTAGATAGGGGTTTTCAACTTTATTGCATATCTCAGGCATTTTTGGAATTTTGCACCAAATTTTCAACATAGGATTTTGGGACCCCTTCTCATGAATGACATCACTGTCATGGGCGTTATTCGGGCCGAAGGGTGATTTCGCAGTCACTGCATGGAAATCACCCTTTGGACTAATAATGCCATGACGATGATCATCATGAGAGGGACAAAAACCCCATGTTGGTGGTACAAAAAATGACTGTTCTGGCGTGCGTTGCGCGGTTCCTACGCAGCTCATAAGTTTGCAATTTTCAATATTTTCACTCCAGATTTTCAACATTGCCATTTTACCACACATTCTTATGAGTAGTACAGCTGTCATTTTTCACATCTCACCCAAAATGTGTTTCCGCCCATGTAGCGCACAATGGCGCAGTCAGTGTGTGAGATCAATGTCGGAAAATTAAGAAAATTACAGTGACACTGTTCATGAGCTGAGGTCTTAAAATGGCTATGTTGAAATTTAATGAAAAAATTCCTAAAAATGACTGTTTACGAGGGTGCATTAGCGGTTCTCACGTGCGCTCGTAAGTTCACGAATTTTCAATATTTTCCTCCAGATTTTCAACATTGCCATTTACCACACCTCCTTGTAGGCAGTACAGCTGTCATTTCACGTCTTGCCAAAATGTGTTTCTGCCATGTAGCGCACAATGGCGCAGTCGATGTGCAAAATCAATGTGTGGGACACATTGAGAAAATCACAGTGAAACTGTTCATGAGCAGAGGTCTTAAAATTGCTATGTTGAAAATTTGGTGAAAAAATTCCTAAAAATGACTGTTTTACGAGCGTGCGTTGCGCAGTTCCTATGCATGCTTGTAAGTTTGCGAATTTAATATTTTCACTCCAGATTTTCAACATTGCCATTTTATTACACTTCCTTATGAACAGTACAGCTGCCATTTTTCATATGTCGCCCAAAATGTGTTTTCGCATATGGGCACAATGGTGCTGTTGGTGTCGAAAGCAATGTTTAGGACAGATTAAGAAAATCACAGTTACACTGTTCATGAGCAGAGGTCTTAAAATAGCTATGTTGAAAATTTGGTGACAAAAGTCCATAAAATGACTGTGTTATGAGTGAGCATTGCGCAGTTTCACGCACCTCGTAAGTTCATGACTTTGTAATATTTTCAGTCAGATTTTCACCAGTGGTATTTTTCCACACTTCCTTATGAACAGTACAGCTGTCATTTTTCACAACATGGCTGAAGTGTGTTTTCATACTTTCAGCGCAGAGATGCGTGGTCGCTGTGGGAAATCATTGTTCGGCACAGATAAAGAAAATCACAGTGACACTGTTCATGATCGGAGGCATCAAAATGCCTGAGTTGACAATCTGCTGTAAAAAATCCCCAGCCTAATTATATTACGGGTGTGCGTTGCACAGTTTCTATGTACACTCGTGACTTCACCATTTTTTTAAATATTTTTACTGCAGATTTGCAACATTGCCATTTTACACCTCCCATGAACAGTACAGCTGTCATTTTTACATCCTGTTCGGAATGTTTTGCACCTGTGATTGCTAAATGCGTAGTCACTGTGCATAAGCAGCTTGGCTAACAAACTGATATTCCCCTGTTCATGAGGTGGGGTCACAAAAAACATGTTGAAAATTTGGAGTAGAAAATACCAGCGAATGCCTGAGGTATTAGGGTTTCCAACCATAACGCCCAACCCTGTAGAGAATGACAGGCATCAGGGGTGTGACTTGGGATTCTTGCCTGTAATGCTCATACCATTCCACACCCTGCAGCCAGTGAGAGGCATCGCGGTATGCCTTGGACTCTTCGGCCCCAAAGTTCACCCCATTCTCCTATATCGCACCCATCTCACCATATTTCCTAATGAAATGGGGTGTGCATAAGGGCCAAAGACCCCAAGGAACACCGTGACACTTGTCAGTGTCTGCAGGGTGGGGTGTGGTGAAATGGCATGGCCGTTATGCCTGACGACCCAAATGCACACCCCAATGCCTGTCACTCTCTGCAGGGTGGTGGTGGGGTTGGCTTCAGTTCAATACTTCACTGCCATTCCTATTACGCAGCTCTGCAACTTCTACACTACCACTGCCAATGCCAGCAAGCAAACAAATGCCATTGACAAATGCTTGTTTTCAGTAGTTTTGGTAATGTAGGAAGCAAGGAGATAGGTCGGCAGTTGTTTAAATTAGAGCAGTCACCAAATTTAAATAAAGGGATAACGTGCCATCTTCCAGGCTGATGGAAGCATACACTGTGAAAGAGAGAGAGATTAAAAAGATGCACGATAGACAAGGCCAGGGAGTAATAACCAAGCTTCAAAAAGAATGGGTCAAGTCAGTCAGCTCCTACACTTTTATTAGGGTCTAAAGATAGGAGAAGGTCTTCCACCTTTTTCAGGGAGATAACACTGAAGCTGAATGTTGAGGCAGGGGGTGTAACATCCAGGTGCTGAGTAAGAGCAGGGTTAGGTGCAATTTTGCTAGCAGGTGAGGAATCAAAGGTCAGGCCTGCAGTGGCGAAATTATTATTTAGTTGCTCTAGAATGGATGCCCTGTCATTGTAGATAATTCCTTCAGAACAGATTTTGAAGGGAAGGCCTGATGGAGGGCAGTATCCCTCAACTTCTTTTAGGACATGCCAGAACATAGCTGCATTGTTTTTTGAGGAATCAAGTGCAGATTGAAAATATTTCGCCTTTTCTAGTTTGACCAATTTAGTGCAGTTATCCCTGACTGTTCTGAAAGCAGTCCAATCTGAGGATAATTTGGTTGTCTGTGCTTTCTTCCATAGGATATCCCTAGAACACAAGGCAGACTTTAAGGCAAGCGTAAACCACAGACAGGCCTTTTTTTGGAGCTCTAAGCTTTACCATAGGAGCATGCTTGTCAATGATATTTAGCACTAATGCATGGAACAAAGTATAAGCTTCGGAAACCATTGGCGCCAGATAAAAATCTTGCCATCTGATCATGTTCAAGTCAGATAAGAAATCAGCGCTGTTGAATTTGCTGCAATTTCTCTTGGTAATGAAGTGGGAAGGAATCACCAGTTTAGGCATAATTCTAACGCAAGCAATGGCCCTATGATTACTAGTATCATTATAGAATATGCCAAGATGGGATATTTTATGGGATATTTTATGAGGTTTATTGACCAGGAATAGGTCAAGTAATGTGCTATGCTCAGGATTTTTGGTGTTAGGGCAAGTGGATTCATTAATTAATTGCGAGAGGCCAAGTTCATCGCAAAGCTCTTTTAGTAAGTTTGAGGCATGGGAATGCCAGTTCATGTTTAAATCCCCTGTGATAATAGTTTCAGAGTTGTTGGCTAGAGACAGGTCGTAAAGATGATTTAATATTTCAGTGCACCCAGAAGGAGGTCTTTAGCAACCAGTCAGGCAGATCGTTTCATTAGAGGGTAGCAAAATATTTACACAGAGACTCTCAAATTGCTGCAGTACTGATAGGGAGTTTGTGACAGTGGCTGTGAATTTTTTAGCAATATAAATTGCAACTCCCCCTCCCCAGTGGTCTGATCTGTTCTTATCACATTGTATGCAGGCAGATTGATGGAAGAATCAGGAGTAGAGCTGTGTAGCCAGGTCTCCATAATCACTAGCACATCAGAAGTCATATGCAAGACCAGGGCCTGCAGCAGATCATGCTTTTTCAGCAGACTGCATATATTAATATGCAGGAGAGAAATTCCTTTGAGCTGATGGAGGTCAGCAGGAGAAGCAACAGAAGCAAAAGGGCCAGAGTTTAACTCAATATTTCCAAAGCAAAGCAAAAGCAGTAAGAAGATGTTTTAAGTCCATTAAAAAGAAATTTAAGCAGTCGTAGTTTGCTCCAATGAAAGGAAGTAGTAATCAGAGGTGTGGCTGTAAGGAAGTTTTTAATGAATAAGGCATAAATTATTATATAAGTGCATAGGAAAAGAGGTTTATTAACACAGTGAGAGGGTTTAGGAAAATTAAAAGGGTAGGAGTACTCATGGCAATTAGTGGCTATAATTCCCCTACACTCTGTAAGTAGCGATGTTAAATCTAAAGTGATAGATAAAAGGCAGGGTCCAATAAAAAGGGAGTCAGGGGTATCATTAAGAAAGCAATCAGTAATCCTAAGCCCGTCAGTAGGTAAGTAAGAAATAGAACGGGCTTGAGTAATGCATACAATAGTGCTGAAAAGCAAAAGGCACAGTAAAAGAGAATGAAAGGATCTAGGTATTGAAATGTTCATAGGTAGGGACATGACTGGGTGCATTACAGATGCAGCCAGAAGGTTCATTAAGGATCAGAGTAGCTGATGGTAGGCTACAATAGTTGTACAGCCTATGGAATTGTGGAGGCACCATAGTAGGAGCCAATAAATGAGGATGGAGAGATCAGGGAGGAGCTTAGGTCAATTTAATAATGATCATAGGTGGGGGTTGGGAGAAAAATCTGCACACAAGAAAATGGCAAGAGTGAAAAAAGTCTGAGGACAAGGCAGCAATCAGTGGCCACTGCTGCTCACTTTCAGTTCGGGGTAGTAGTGTAGGCAGAGTTGCTGGCAGGCTTCAGGGAACTGGAGATCTACAGTAGGAGTCAGTCAGATTAGGGCAGCAAGGAGCAAGCAACCAACCAGAGACATAGCCACAAACTGCAGTTCCCAAACAAAATCAGGGCTTACAATTCCGTGCTGAGCCATACCTTTGTGAAGCAAGATTTCAGTGGGTTGAGTCAGGAACAGGTGGCCAGGAGGAGAAGCTCCTATAGCCACAGTCAAAAGCCCTGTCGAGGGCTCAAGATCTGTAAGAAAAGAAAGGAGACAGGTTTAAATAAAAGGGACACACTACAGTTGAGAGGCTTTGGGCAGCGGGAGGTCAGACAAAGTAAAGGGAAGAGTAATAGGAATGCCACGGATCTGGCACTTGGCAGAATCAGGGGTGGGACAGCAAAGTAAGGACAAGAAGGGATGTAATAGGTGCAGTTTAAAGATTAACAATTCAGAATAAGTACAAAGGAAGGATGAGGTGAGAAGATTAGGTTATGCAAGGGACTGCAGAGTGACATGCAACTAGTGAAGGAGGAGGGGGGAGCTAGTCTTGGTGCCAGAGGTGTCTGAATCGGGAAAGAATAAAATAGGGTAACAGAAATAGATGCTTTAAGTAGTGAAGAAAAGAAAATTACAGCTAGGGCAAGATTAAATAAAGTAAGAGAAATAGATGCTTTAAGTAGGAAAGACAGAGAAATTTCAACTAGGTTATCAACTACAGGGAAATAAAAAAAATGTGGCATCAGATTTGGCAAATATTACACAGCAGGCTGTCTGTAAGTTCTAACAATTATTTTAAGAAGCAGACTGTCTGTAAGATATGGCACATTATATAAACTTAGCTGCAAACTCTGTATAAGATTTGCACATATTAAACTTAAAAAGAAAACCATACTAGTTGTAAGCATTGAAACTGAAAATGTTAGCTAGAGTTAAGAATCGCAATAACAATCAGCGGCTAACTAAAGCAGCACATTCCTTACAAATCTGTGCACAAGGAAATGGCAAGTGTGAAAAAAATCCAAAGACAAGGCAGCAAGCAGTGGCCAACGCTGCTCACTTTCAGTCCAGAGTAGCAGTGTATGCAGAGCCACTGGCAGGCTTCAGGGAACCGGACAGCTAGGAGCCAATCAGGTCAGGGCAGCAAGGAGCAAGCAACCAACCACAGACAGAGCTGCAAATTGCAGTTCCCGATCAAAATTAGGGCATACAATTCTGTGCTGAGATGTACCCTTGTGAAGTGAGGTTTCAGTGGGTTGAGTCAGGAGCAGGCGGCCAGTAGGAGAAACTCCTACCGCTGCAGCAGAAAGCCTGGTCCAGGGCTCAAGATCTTTGTGAAGTGAGGTTTCAGCAGGTTGAGTGAGGAGCAGGTGAGCAGGAAGAGAAGCTCCTATTGCCACAGCCAAAAGCCCAGTAGAGGGCTCAAATGTGTTATTGTGCTTTAAAAGATGTTGTTTTTGTTTTGTTCTATGCAATGCATTCACCCAGATTAACCAGGATGAGGTGCAACATCTCATTTCTAGAGCATTCCTGCTTCTACTCATTTTTGCAGCTACATGGACTCAAGAACTGGAACAGTGTCACACAGTGAGTATTTGACTCAGGTGTCATATGAAATTGTGGTCTCCTAGTTCAAAATCTTGTGCCCTAACCACTGGATCACACTGCCTCTTCTTAAAGATACAAAAAATAGGCACTTGTGACAGGGCCAGATTTACAATTACACCATGTATGCCCATGCAGAGAGCCCTTTGTTAGCTGATTTATTGTTTTTTTCTTATTTGTTTTGGTTGGCATATGAATGGTCAGAACAGGTGTTCTTTTGTTTTGAGGGGGCAACCAAGTTGGTCCATCTGTCTGTGTTAGAAAACTAAAGCACATGCATAGCTCTGCCTGGCACTGCAGTTTGGACCACTTGAATGTCTGTCTCAAAGAAAAAAAGCCAATTCTCCTTCCCCCATCCTCGGACACTCACTGACCATCCAATGGGCCCTCTGAGCTGAGATGTGCAGCTGAGTTTGATTGTATTGGCTGTCTGGCATTAACTGATGGAATGTCTGGCTATCTGTGTTGACTATGCTGCTGTTGAATTTAGTCGTGCATGTGCATAGAGCACAGTGACAGTTTGGTGTCATCCTTCTTCTGAGTGCATTTAGTGCAGTCAAGGACAGAAGCTTATGGAAGGAATTTAGTGGGATACTCATGTCTTGTGAGGCAGCTGTTGTTGAAAGCTGAAAACCTAGCATTTTTTGGGGGGTGGAGCCACATAAACTCAGACTGGCAGACATCTAATAGTACTCCATTTTTTGGGGTGGCATACCAGACTTAAAAAAAAAAAACATTTTAAACAGAGGGGACTGAGGTGAGTGGCATAGAGAGGCTGAAGGCTGGCAGTCGAGGTTCAGGAATGAGTTGGCCATGGGGTAGCATCAGTGGTCAGTCACCAGCCAGCAGGTCAGAAGGGGATGGGAGAGCTGCATCTATTGGACACATGGACTTTCCAGGTTTGGACCAAACCAGAAACAACAGTACAGCACGTGCACATCACTGACTGGGCAAACCAGCAGAAGCAAGCCAAGCACTCTGAGACTTGTGTACTGACTCTTGCACAGCATCTAAAGTGAAGTTTTGAAGGTACTGTGATGTGGATTGCATTCACATGACTGAGGCAACAACTCTGTAACAGTTCTGCACCACTCACAACAGTGCAGAACTTGTCATGTGAAAGAGCCTTTTGACTCTGAAGACTGAGGGTATATTCCCAGAAGGGAATTCTTAATATTGAATTGTAAAAGGATGCAATAGGATCTGGAGATGGTGGCTGGGTCATCACTCTTCACATCACTTCAGCCAAATGCTGCCCGACTGAATGAAAGTGCAAGCACACTCAGTTCAAATACTACAAGCTCTCTCTCATTCATGCAGCCAGCTGAGGTGGTGTGAGGAGGGTTATGTTGGATGCTATCTCCAGATTCTACTACAGTATATCATTTTTTTCTTCTAATTCAGCACACAAAGAATGGAGAGGAGGATTGGAGTGGGGGCGCTGGTGGGTTTGGTGAAAGGGGAATTGTACTACAACTGGGACTGGTGGTTGACTTGATTTGGTGCTTCGAGGGTGGGGGAAAGGTTAGTAAAAAAAGGCTCATTATTGGGACCATGTGGGTGAGTAGGTTTGCAAAATAGGTCGAGGGGAAGTGGTATCTTTTTAGCACCACTATGACCCTGGAGAAGGGTTAACTTTTGTTTTGATTACTTTGTTTAATTTTTAGTTATTCACTTGCAGGGCATAGTGAGTATGACAATGGCAAAATGCAGTAGAATGCAAAATAAAATTTCTTAATCAGATCAAAGTAAAGAATGCTTGCATGGCAAGGTTTGACTGCATAACCCATGCTGATTAGATAGGATGTCATTGGGCAAAGGTTGGTGAAGGGGATTGGGGTGGGTGGCGGTGGGACCATTTGATTACTGTTATGCATAGGGTCCATGGCAATGTAAATCCGATCCTGATTTGTGAGCTGAAAGTGACTGTGTGATGTTTGTTTGATTTTGCAGTAACACATTTTCTTGGATATTTAAAATCTAAGCTATGGCTTTAAATATGAGTGAAATTAAATAAATATCACTCCAGAATTGAGCAGTTCTTTTGCAGTTAATCTTTTTATTGTAATTATTGTGATTATACATACAAATACACTACATTCTCCAATATACACTTACATAAATTCTTAATGAGAGAAGGAAAAAAACATGCTGTCTGAAGTACTATGCAATGATATTAAAGGGGAAAACAAATGTTGAGAAAATATGTAGCAGTACAATTTGTATGATAGAGAGAACATATGACAATTTATGGTACAAGGGGTAAAAGGAGTAGATACAAACAAGAAATATGAGCAGTCGTGATTGTACTTCTATTATGCTGTAATTTAATATAAGTATGTGTAAGTCAAGTCAAGTCAAGTCAAATTTATTCCTTTTGTGCTTTTCAAATGCCAAAGCGCAGATACGTAAAAACATAACATTAGGATAAGTAGAAATTAAAATAAACACAGATAAAAATTGGCACAGCTTAACTAATAAAAGGCCAAAACAAACAGAACACTCTTCAAAGCCGTTTTAAAAGATCCTGTGGACGGGCACTCCCTAACCTGATGAGGTAGAGAATTCCACAGAAGACTTAAGATGAACCCTGGGTATCTCTAGCAATCCCTGATAGGCAGAATGGAGTAAGCGGAGACAGTGGTAGGGCCGAAGGAGATCTTGCAAGTAGCCCGGTCGTGTCCATGTAGGGTCTTATAGGTCAGCAATGCGACCTTGAAGGTGATCCTCCAATGCCCTGGCAGCCAGTGCAGTTTGCGGAGAACAGGTGTGATATGGTAAGATCTTGATAGCCCAGTCTACAACCTGGCTGCCGTGTTCTGCACCAGCTGTAGGCGATGGAAGTCCACCCCCTGCAACCCTAGATATAGAGCATTGCAGTAAACCAAATGCAAGGAAACAAAGGTGTGGACCAGTACAGGAAGGTCATCATGAGGAACAAGGTACTTTATCTGGGCTATATTCCTCAGATGGTAAAATGAGGACTTGACGACGGCTGACACCTGACACTTAAGTTTCAGTTCGCAGTCAAGTATTATGCCCAGATCACGCACCTGTTCAGAGGGTCTCAACTGGTTCCCCCCAGCACAAGGCCAGGGGGGATTCCAGGAGTCAATCTCTCTACCCGATGACCGGGGTCCACCACCAGCACCTCAGTCTTGTCTGGATTCAGCCTCAACCAGTTGGCACTCATCCAGTCCTGAATTTCGGCGAGGCAGTTGTTAAATACCGAGAGTATGTCATTTTGTTTGGGAACAAAGGACATATAGAGCTGAGTATCATCTGCATAGCAGTGAAAACTCAGCCCATAATGCCTAATAATGTCTCCTAATAGCAGCATATACACTGTGAACAACATGAGAGAAAGCACAGAATCCTGAGGTACCTCACAGGACAGCACAAAGGGAGCAGAGGAAAATTCCTGATGCTACCCTCTGAGATCTGCTCATGAGGAATGAAACCATCTGAGGACTGTCCCAGACAGTCTGCAGATAAGCCGCAGGTGTTCCAACAATATCCCATGGTCAACGGTGTCAAATGCTGCAGAGAGATCCAAGAGGACCAGGATTGAATGGCTCCTCTGATCTCTTGCGATCAGGAGATCATTAAGTACCCAAACCAACACTGTCTCGGTACTATGCCTCTTCCTGAAACCGGATTGGAGAGAATCATAGATTCCATGGGTGGTAAGAAAGTTATTGAGCTGCAGCGCAACCACTTTCTTAATAACCTTACCCAAAAAGGGCAGGTTAGAGATCGGTCTGTAATTTGTGAGACAGTCTGGGTCAAGGGAAGATTTCTTCAAAAGGGGTGTCACGACAGCCACTTTCAAGGACTCCAGGAACACCCCTTGATCCAGTGAGCACCAGATGATCTCAGCAAGGACTGGCCTGATCACCTCCACGCAACCCATAAGAAGACGCGCAGGACCAGCATCCAAACTACAGTAGGTCAGCCGCAAGCTCTGAATGATCTTCATGAGATCCATGATCGCCAGCTGGTTGAAGTCTGTCCAGACAGACTGAGGACTTGTAACCACACAGCGATCTCCACAATGCTCATTTGAATGCATTCTGTGGATGTCTGACCCAATCGTAGACACCTTATCATCAAAGAACTGAGCAAACTCCTCACACTTTGATTGTGAAAAAGATCTCCAGCCCTGCAGATAGGCTGGACTGCACAGCCTCTCCACATTCTGGAAAAGCTGAGCTAGTGGATTCCTTGATGCAGCAATCATCCTGGACAGGAACTCTGCCTTCTTACTAGAGATTTGTGATTGATAACCCAAATAATGGGTGATCAATTTAAGTCTGTCACTTTCAAGGCTGGGCTTCCACCAGCAGTGCTCCAATCTTCACCCCACTCTTCTCAACTTCCTCAATGTCCCATCAAACCATGGAGACTGAGGATGGAGGGAGGGGGGGGGTGAACATGGACAGGAGCTATAGAATCCAGAGCCTCCAGCACAACATTATTATAATGCTCTACTAAGGCATCTGGTTCCAAACACTCCAAAGGCCAACTCAATAGATCCAACACCGCCATCAGACCTTCAGGGATAATACCCCTTAAAGGGCGGAATTGGGTCATCTCCACAGGGGTCAGCCTCATGGGAGGGCCATAAAATTGAACCTTATGGAGTGGTGGTCAGACCTCCCCACTGGCTCCACCACCAGTCCGGTGATCTCCATCCCCAGGGTAAATACTAGATCCAACGAGTGACCCTGAGAGTGGGTATCAGCGGTAACTACCTGTGTGAAGCCCAACTAATTCATGAGTTGGAGGAAGTTTTGACCAAAGTGTGAGAGTTCATCATCAATACAGGCATTGAAGTCACCCAGGACCAACCACCTGGAGGGCTCCAACACCAGGTAGACAATTAAATCCACTAGTTCCTGCAGAAAAACTTTCTCATCGCTGGGTGGACGGTAGATGGGTAGGATTCTGCAGCCCACACCTGCTCCCGTAATACAGTCAAGGGATCTAGGAAATACCACTGGAACCTCCACAAGGTCCAATTTTGATCTAAAACAGATAGCGACGCCCCCACAATCCAACCACGGACAGTGTATCAGTGAATACCCAGCCAGAATAGCTGATGCCAAAATGGGTTCAGCATTCTCATCAGACAGGTTTCGGTGATGCAAGCCAGGTCAGATGACTCAACATGATCAGCAATAATAGCTGTCTAGTTTTTTATAGACCTGGCAGTGCATAACACTGTCCAGGTTGGATGAGAGGCCTTGGAGGAGTGGAAAACTTGCCCACCATCAATGAAGCACTTGGGTATGGGAACCAGGCATTGTAAACCCCTAGCCGGACCCATTTCACCCCAGGGCATCTCCCTAAGCTCACCACCACTATCCGCTCACTCTGCTCCTCCCCCCTGGCTGGAGGACCTGCCTCCCCCTCTGCCTCCTCCGAACAATTCCCAAGCCCTGCCAATGTCTGAAAATGCTGGGCTGTAAAGGAGGGTTACTGAAGGGGTGCAGGACCCTCAGCCTACAGGGGGAATAGTGCCTGCCCACACAAACTTGGCCCCAACACATGCTAAAAATATGCCTAGAACCAGTCGGCAGGAATTAAACACAAACCACAACAACTTTTAATAATAAATAATAAAAAAGAAAGAAACCCCCCACCCAATCCCAAAACCCTAAAATACAAAAGTCCAACCACAAATCAACCCAAAAGCCCTAAATATGATTCAGCGGAGATGATAAAACCAGGCCATTAAGCAAAAAGTTCATTGATAAGACCATATAGGTTACAGTCAAACTAAACATGAAACAAACGGTCTTCAGACCTCAGGTTCTCTCACAACCAGGGACTGATAACTTCAATGGGGCCTCTCACTCCCAGTAATGATGAAAAGTAACTGGACCAAAACTTTTAAATAACCCCTCAACCCTCTCACGGTAAAGGGGTAGTGCAAAATAACCAGAATAAGGTGAATTGTCTGACTGTAATCCAGGAATACAAGAAACCCTTCTTGCTAGCAGCACAAATGAACCGCACAGCTCCACTCTTCAGATGCTTCACATGCCAGTCTCAAAATCCCAAACCAGAAGCCAGGAAGAAGGAAACACTGCCCTCATTTGTATAAAGGAAGAACATAAAAAAGAGAAAAATATCTAAGAAAGTAAGCAAGAATGAAGAGGGAAAGGGAAGAACAAAAGGAGATAAAAAGATAGAGAGGAGATGAAAAATGAAAGAAAGAGCTAGAAGTGAGATTCCAATGTGAACATATAACAACCCATGGATTAAGTGATGATATGTGTAGATGTGTTTAAATGATTAAAATAGTTCTGCAAGCATTTATTGTATAAATTAAGTTGGTCAGAGGCTAAGTGTGACATACGATCAAGGATGGCATATTAAGATAGTTGTTTGAGAACATCTGGGAGAGTTGGAATGATGTTGGATCTCCAATGCATTAGTATAAGGCATTTAACTTGAAGGAATAGTAGGGATAGCCACCTATTTTGAAAATGGAATATTTTGTATGAATGAGCATTGAAAATCCCAAGTATGCAATGTTTTGGATCTAATACAAAGGATAGACCAATCACTTTTATTGCAAAGAAATGAATATGATGCCAAAGATTGTGTATGGGAGGACAATGCCATAAAATATGTAGCAAATTGCCATTGGAAGAGTTACAGCACCAACATTTATTGTTGTTCATTAAGCCCATTTTTTTGCAAAATCTCAGGAGTTCTGTACCATAGATGTAGAATTTTGGTTTGTATGAGTGAACTGCAATTATCCTTGAAAAATTTATGGCAGAATAACCAACAGTTATGCCATTGTGAATTGGTTATGTTATAATTTAAAAGGGTACTCCATTTATTTTTTGCAATGATAGATTGATCTGGAATTGTATTTCTGATATATTGTAAATTATGCTATTTAATTTAGAGTTTATTTTAATCCATTTAGAAATAAAAGTATCATATATAGATTGATGAGGAATAGTAGGAAGATAAAGGTTCCATGCAGTGCGTAACTGTAAATATTTCCAGAAATCATGCTGGGGAAGATTCCATTGTTTGCGTAGGTCAGAAAAGGATTTTAATTTGAAAGTCTGAGGTATAAGTATATCCTCCAAGAAAAAATGCCCTTGTTTTCCCAATTACAACTAAAAATTGGGTGATTAACAAGAGTGATGTTGTGGTTCCCCCAAACGGGGGCATATACTGTATGAGAGGGGCTGGGTTGGATTTAAGGCATTTATGAATTATTTTCCAGTAGTATCTGGATGATTCTACAGTAGGGTGAGATTTTAAATTGGGGGGGAGAGGGTTATAAATGAATAAAGTGGTGACATTGCCCTGGCATAGAGATGTTTCCATATTGACCCACAACAGTGATTTATTGCTGGGTTTATTAAACCATTTGACAGTTTGGGCAGTGCAGAAGGCCCAAAAATATGCTTCGAACCAGGGGAGCCCGAAACCCCCTTTGGACCAGTGGGAACACAGTTTGTTATGACTAAATCTTGGAATTTTGCCTTCCCATCAAAAATTGGCAATTATTTCATCAATTCTGACAAAAAAAAGTATGGAGGGTTAAAGAGATATTAGAAAATAGATACAGTATTTTGGGAGCTATTGACATCTTGATAGTGGAGATTTCCCATTAAAAGAGAGGTTAAGCAGTTTCCATCTGTTGAGAGTGTTTTTAATATTTGCTAATAATGGGGAAAGATTGGCGTCCCTTATCTTGTCTAATTTAGATGTGACCTGTATTCCAAGGTAAGGGATTCCTTGAGGTGCCCAATGAAAACCTAATACTGTATTCATAGAAGGGTTACAAAAATTGTTCAATTGCATTGTTTCTGATTTGTTTAGATTCAGAGTGAGCCCAGAAAGTGAAGTAAAATGCTAAGTAACTTAATTAAGAGTGGTCCCGAAATTTCAAGATTTTCGAGTAGAATGAGGAGGTCATCAGCGTAGGATAGTGAAGTATAGAGGGAATTACCAGTAGGAATACCTTGGATCATGGAGGACTGATGAAGACCAGCTGATAGGGGTTCCATTGCTAGAATAAAAAGAGTGGGGGATAAGGGGCACCCTTGCCTGGTACCTCTTGCCAGTTGAAAGGATGAGGACAGAGTAGAGTTAGTAAGAACTTGGGCAGAGAGGAGGGTGTATAGTAATTGAATCCATGTACAAAATGTATTAGTGACATCAAAGTGGAATAGAACATATTACAAATAAGTCCAGTTGAGAGAATCGAATGCCTTTTCAAAGTCGATGGCTATAGCTGCGGCAGGTGATTTAAGAGATTTAGCTTTGTAGATTAAATTAAATAATGAGCGGAGATGATCAGACCGAGTTCCGTTTTTGATAAATCCAGCTTGGGAGGTGTGGACAAGTTTCAAAATGATTGATTCTAAACTAGTATTTAATATTTTGGCAAAAATGTTCCCATCCGTATTAAGTAATGATATCGGTCTGTAACTGGAAGGGAGAGAAGGGTCTTTAACTTTTTTTGGTAGGATGGTTATAATGGCTTCTGTCATAGAATAGGGAAGTTTACCTTGTGAAGATGCCTCTTTGAAGACCATAAACAACAAGGAGCATAAGATGTTGGCTAGGGGTATACAAAAGTCTATAGAAAAACCTTCACCCCCAGGAGCTTTACCAGATTTAAGGGAATTTAGCACTGCTTGTATCTCTTTTAGGGAAAAGTGTTCATCTAGCAAAGCCATATCTTGTTGGGAGAGGTGTGGTAACTGTAAATTGTCCAGAAATTGTTGTATATATTCAGGTTGTGGAGGAGTGTGGTGAGAATATAACTGTTGGTAGAAGGATTGCACAATATGGTTAATTGAGGGATTATCTATATGGATTTTGCCTGAAGGATCTTTCAAACTGGCAATATGTCTCTCCATCTGTTGATTCTTGAGTTGATAAGCAAGAAGCTTCCTGCATTTATCCCCTTGTTCCCAATAATGGTGTTTAAGTCTAAGGAGGGTGAGTGCAGCTTAATTGAGCAGTTCTTAATACCACATACTATACAGCATATCAGAGAAGACAGCACAAATAACAGTACCAGGTGCTGGTCCAGAAGGGACTAGTGCCTCACCCCAGTCTCATTGCCCAGTATAGGGGGGAACCAAAGATCCCTTGGAAAGCTGCCCTAACTTTCATTCAAACACTGCTTGCCAAGTTCTAGGGTGAGGCGTACAGCACCACACTGTAAAACTGTAAGATATTCTAATTAAACATTCTGACCATTGCTATAAGATACTAAAAGATCAGCTATATCAGAGGAGGAAGTAACTATGCTGGAATCAAGCACTCCAAAAGTTGACAAAGTGGGCTCACTGCTGAGGGCACTGTGAGTGCCGCTCTCCATGAGCAAATCAATACAAACCCTATGGCTGAAAAAATCATGAATGCTTTGTTATTTAAGAGCCTGAGATTAGCTGGTTTGTCAGCAGATGCTCCTACAAGAATTAAAAGGCTATATGGAAACTCTTTTGATAAACAGCGTTTTTTGCCTGGTAGTTGCTTACAATTAGACCCTGATGTTTAGTCTTATAAAAAAGATTGCTTTAATATTATCATTACTTTCAAAAATGTATCTGAACCCAGCCATGGTCTCCAGTTAGCATGGCAGAAAAAAAACAGTTGAATTATGAAGGCTGGTGATTTTATCTTTTTCTGGATATACACATTCAGATGTAGTACACAGAAAGAAGAGTGTATGGCCCTAAAGACAGTTTATTCTGATGCAGGGATTTCGGACTCCCTTACTTTTCCATCCAAGCTGAAAATTGTCTTTCAAGTAAATAATTTATTGCTTGAGAATCATGATGCTGTCCATGGGCACTATGAAAACATATACATCTTCCAGCTACAATGGATTCTGATTTTGAATCTGAAGAAACAGAGGTGACCATGTATTGTAACTGAATACGCAACATAAGCAGATATTTCTCCTAGTATTGGCTCTGACATTTCCTAGACAGGACTCTTTTGTGGCATATTGCAGCTTCCTACATGTACAGCAGATGGACTCTTTCCTGATATTCTTGTATAAAACGAGTATTATAGATAGGGTATAAGATGGGTAAGACACACCAAGAAATTTCATCAGTCAAATATGATCACATGACCATGCATAATTCCAGTTTATAAAATGGCTTTTACCCATCTGACATAAATAGACAGGACTGGGTGCATTATCAGGAAGAAAGGTGTGGAGTGATTGGCTAACAAACAATATACTAGCTGTACCTGGGATCAACTCATAACAAGTCAAAGGGTATCCATAGAAACATGGAACATACAAACATAGAAATTGTCAGCAGATAAGGCCCGCTAGGCCCATCCAGTCTCCCCGTAAGCACTGTACATGTGAGCGGCCACTGACCCTATGTGATCAATGGCTTTTTATCACTTCCTCCCTTCTCATGGTTCCCTTGTGCCCGTCCCAGGCATGCCTAAAGCCTTCCACTGTATCTGCCCTGACTATCTCTTATGGAAAACCTTTCCAAGTATCCACTACCCTCTCTGTGTAGAAAAACTTCCCCACATTTCCTCTTAATCTACCCCCTTCCAATTTCATATCATGCCCCCTCGTTCTGGTACTTTTTCTACAATTGAAAAGGTCCCCCACCTGCACCTTGTTTATGGCCTTGAGGTACTTGAAAGTTACTGTCATGTCCCCTTGCTCGCTCCTTCTCTCTAGTGAGTACATATTGAGGTCCCTTAGTCTCTCCTCATATGTTTTGAGGTGCAAGCCAGCATTTATCAGTCCAGACATGCCACCAGATGTAATTTCACTTCCTTGCATACTATGGATGAAAGAGCAGAAAAAGGCAGACTGCCCAGACAAACTACTCCCCCACAATTCAGTGGTAGTATTTCACAGTTTGTGTATCTTACATTCATTTGTCTAAGTTACACTTAAAAGACAAGTAAACAAATTAATTTGACCCAAACCTGTCTTAAAACAGGCTTTATAGAGACCTAAAGGAAAGGCTATTGTTTACTTTGATGTTAAAACCGCATTTATATAATTAACATGAATGCAGTTTCATAGGATTTGAAAAATATAAACAGTAACCTTTCCTTTAAAAAACAAAATCTGTCAGCTCTCTAAAATGGCCACTGAATGTCCTACATGATTAGGTCATTTAAGCAAGAGGCAGAGAGCTACATTGCTCCTATTGTACTAAGCACTGCTTTTTTATGCCCCTTGGTTTGCATTGTATCACCAAAATGATCAACGTCATGTCTCAGCATGTGTATTATTTTTATAAATACATGTTAGGCATTTGTTTTCATTATTTTGTCAAGCTAAACCTGCTGAAACCTTGATCTGATGCTGACTGTCTCTCTATTGCCACAAAAAAACATGATAGACTTCTTTGGCTGGGTTACAAGGTCATTGGGCAGAAGGCAGGTGGTGGATATCCTATACCTGAACTTCAGCAAGGTGTTTGATTCAGTTTCTCATGGTCAGCTGATCAGCAAGCTGATTGACCTGGGTATAGGAGACAAGCTGCTAGGGTGGGTAGAGATCTAGCTGTGGGACGGGAACCAGAGAGTGGTGGGGGGAATATCCAAACCTAGGCCTGTAACCAGCAGGACACCACATGACTCAGTACTTTGACCTGTACTGTTCAACATCTTTATCAGGGACATAGCAGAGGGTGTCAAAAGTAAGATCTGCCTTTCTGCAGATGATACCAAGCTCTGTGGGAGGGTGGATACAGTGGAGAGGAGACAAGAATTCAAGGAATATCTGGCTAAGATGGAGAAATGGTCAGTCATCTGGCAGTTAGGATTCAGTGCCAAGAAGTGCAAGATCATGCATCTGGGAGCCAGGAACCCAGGGGCCAGCTACTGGCTGTGGGGGGACAGGTGACCATCTCAGAGGAGGAAAAGGACATTGGAGTGTTAGTCAGGGGTGACATGAAGCACTCTATACAATGCTGTAAGGCAGCAGCCAAAGCTAATAAAATGCTGGATTGCATTGCCAGAGGAATCACTTTGAGATGGGAAGAATTTATTCTGCCACTGTACAGGTCTCTGGAGAGACCACACCTGGAGTACTGTGTACAGTTCTGGTACCCTTATCTAAATTAGGATGTCAGTCTACTAGAGGGGGCCCAGCGCAGGGCAACCAAGATGATCAAGGGCATGGGGGATAAAACATGAAGAGAAGCTGAGGGAGCTCAACATGTACTCCCTGGAAGACAGAAGAAAGAGGGGGTACATGACTGAAACCTTCAAGTACCTCAAATGCATAAAAAGGGATTGATCAGAGGGTATTTTCAATCTACGAAAGGAAGGTACTACAAGGGGCATAGCCTGAAGCTGGAAGGGGTTAAATTTAAGAAGACGATGAGGAGACACTTTTGCACAGAAAGGGTTGGAACAAGTTGACAGAGGAGATGGTAGCAGTGAATAGAGTAGGCAGCTTCAAGAAGGGGTGGGAGAGGGTGAAAAAGAAAATCAGACCAGGAGGATTCAGTTCTGGGAAGGGAAGGGGAGAATGAGTGGGAGAGGAGGTGGATGGCTCCAGGAAAAGTAGGTGAGGGGGGTTTAGCTCCAGGGATCTGAATGGAGCTGCACATTTTATCAAACTTGATAGACCATTATGGATGATTTCTGCTGGAGATTTCTTTTATAGAGTACCAAACTCAGCCCTAAACAACATAACTGGTCAAATATCTGGTGGTCTTGTGAGTTTGTCCTGATCTCCCTATCTAAGTGCTGATCTGCTCCAAATGCCATAGTACATCCTTAAACATTCTCCTTCTGTAGTCCCAAGGTCAGTGTGAAATGCTCCCCTGACCCCTGCAGCCAGCCAGCAAGTATAAGTTTAAAAAGTTCCATCCTATCTTCATATGGCACGTTTGGTAATTTACAATAGACTGCGCACTTTCAACAGAATTTATTTTGCCTTTTTTGTATGAGGCCCAAATGACTGATTTGGAACCCAGCTATGACTGCACATATACCCTAAAAAAGGTGCTTTTTATGGCTGTGGGCACAGCCTACAGTCATCTTGCTTTAGCTAGAAAAATGTCATACCTTGGAACACATTTTTGTACATTCCAGTATATCCTAACATAAGTTCAAATCACTATGGCAGTTAAAGAAATACTCCCTTCTTTCTGTTTAGAATGTCAGACACAGAACTTGTAGCTGTTTTTCTCTGAGAGCAAATATGTGCACATTCCAAACAAATCTAAATATCTTTAAAAGTATTCAAGGTGCACAAAAACAACCACGGTGAAAGTTGTTCAGGACAAAAAGAACTTTCACATGAGGGTAGTCACTAATCTGAATTCTTTATATTTTGTAAAATATGGTCTTCCAAAGTACCTTTTTTTCTCTCTCTGAGTGAACACAGTAGGAGTCATACCAAACAAATGTAAATATCTCGGAAAGTATGCAAGTTACCAATACACAACCAACATGAAAGTTGTTCAGGATAAAATGACCTTTCAAATAAGTGTAGTCACTAATCTAAATTCATTAGATTTTTTTTTTAAATACAGCCATCCAAAAGGTGAAAATTGTGAAGAAAAATGAAAATTCAGATGATCAGATGGTCATAGTTTAAAAAATATAATTAGTGCAGCTTAATGAATAGGCTCATTGGAAATGTATTTTTGTCCTGAACAACTTTAATACATTTTGTTATGTGTAACTCATATACTTTTAGATATATTTACATTTGTTTGTCATAACTCCTATTGTACATCTGAAAAGCCTCATTTTTGCAAACCACTGTGCCACTTAAGTGAAGTACTAGATCAAACCACCTTGTTTATCTCTTGTCATGCCTAATTTAACAGCAGATCCTGATGCTGACCAGATAGTGGGAAAAAGCAAGACACAGAAGAAAACAATGCTCACATATGATGTTTGGCTGTAAGGCCAATATCTTCCGGGATAACCCATGCCCCAGTGCAGCTGCTCTGGGTTTCTTTTGTTGTTCTCTTCACACATGGAAGGAAGACCTGGTGCACAAACAAGGCTGTCTATAAAACTTTTAGGCACCTATGCTGCAGCACTGATTTTTCTTATTTTATGTCCTCTTTGTCAGCTTCCATTATTAAAATGCATTAAATGTATAGTTTACTAAATTTTGACTTTGGGATAACTCTTGAATGACTCCCAAATAAGTTTTAAGCCATTCTCTTTACAGGAGGTCAAGACCTGTGCAAAAGGTCAAATGTAATTTTTTTCATATTTTTTTTACAAATTTCCAAAGTAAAAGTGTGGAGAAATACAAAAGTATGCACACATAACCTTAATGATTACCGAAGATTGAGCAAAATTTAATTTTTACAAATTATATTGTTTCCAAGTAAGTGAGGCCAGCAGTTCACAAACTGTTGGGATCTCCATCTTGTGCCATCTGCAAAGGAGGAGCTGTTTGGCCTACATACTCAGAAGTGCCAGCCACGTATGCTCTTGTGCAGTGATGTGGGATGCCCCAATACCATGCCTACTACCAGCAGAGCTGCAGATTGAGGTCTCCATTTGTGAAATACTTTCTCAGGTGGCATACCTGCCTCCAAAAGGACTGGATCATAGGGCAGGACCATAAGATATGTAACTGATCCCCCCTGTGTTTTTGGCATTTCCAGCATTTGTCAATATCTAGGACCCATGGGGTGTGGAGAACTATCAGGGTCCTATACCAGAAGTGAAGTATCTTATTTTGGGTCAACCTGCTTCTAGTGTCCTTGGAGGTACTGTACCCAAAGTTTCAGCAGCTACTCCATTGATGTTCAAATATATTTAATTATAGGGCAGCCTCCAATTTGGCCTTTGAGGACATGGATGGGCTGGGCAAAGTGTCTAGAATAGCTGAGTAGATTTTACTCACCTGGCCTTCTGAAAGGAACAGCCAAATTGGAAGTAGTGCAGGCTTACTGTTCTGAGGCCTCGTGCATATGAAGGACCGCATCTAGAGGGAGGAATCGTCAGTGAACCAATGCCGAACTGAACTTGAACTTTTAGATTTTCACCAGCTCTGAATTGAGCTTGAACCCTAAGAAAAAAAGAAAGATGAACCTGAACTGAACTCGAACCCAGACAATGTGAAAGGAGGAGAACTTACATGGAGGCATTAGAGAAACACCTAACTCAAATTTGAACTGAAAAATGACACACAAAAATTTCAAACTGAACACCGCACTCAAACCCAAATTTCTACTTATCAAATCAAACTGAACTGAACTCAAACTACACCCTACAGAATCCTGCCAAACTCAAATTGAACTAGATCTCTAAAAAGCACGTTGAACCCTCCCTCTAACTGTATCAGATTTTGAAGTTGGAGATAACTCCAGAAATCTTCAGATGAGAGACCCCAATGATTTTATAAGTTCTGGAAAGTATCTACAAACAGTGTCATGGGCATCATTGATGAATTACCCCACAGGGGTGAGAGGCATAATGGGGGTCAGATTTTTGCCCGATTTACAAAGTAGGTTGGACCAATATTTGACTGTAGGGCCAATGGTAGGGTGTGATGTTCTTACCATGGGAGTCACTGCATACAGAAGTAGTGGGAGAGAGTGTACCTTACCCTGATTCTCCTCCATAAGGACCCATTGTGGAGCACCTTTAGTCCGAGCTTTAAACCATTGTAGGGTTTGCACCATCTGGAGAGCCCATTTGTACCCCTCAAACCAAGAAAGCGCCAACCCCCTCCTCTCCAGTGTGCTCTTGGATTGTTGCAGCTGTATCTAGGCTGCTTTCCTTCCCATAAAAAGTTACTGATAGCTTTATTAATTTTTGAGTAGCAGCTTGCCGGGAGCTCCAGTGGGAGATGGGATAACAGATAAAATAATTTTGGGGCAGTCACCATTTTTATGGCTGCAATTTTTCCAGCTATAGTAAGTTGCGACTGCTTCCAGCAATCAAATTATTTTTTAATGCTAGCCAACAACAGCTGTAGGTTTAGTTTCCACAGCCTAGCAAGGGCTGGGGTAACCTTAATGCCTAAATAGGTAATTCCCTCTGGATCCCAACATAGCCCTAGCACTGGGTTCGGTGGGAGGACTTCTGTTTTGGATTGATTCATTCTTAGGCCAGAATACAAAGTGAACTAGTTTAGCAATAGTAAAAGAGGTGTTAAGTACATACTGTAGTTATGTCAGTGAGGGGGAGATGGAGATCTTCTGCATACATAAGGATGGTATGCCTTTGTGTATCTTCTTTTAGACCTTGAATTCCTTCATGCTGTCTTATGGCCACAGTCAGAGGTTCAACCACCAAAACAAATAGTGGTGGAGATAGGGGGCAGCCCTGTTGCGTACCCCTCTCCAATTGAAAGGGTCAGGCAGCAGTGAGTTGGTAAGTATACACGCTGTTGGGGAAGAGTATAGAAAATGGATACATGGCTAAAAATGGTTCCCAATCCCCATGTGGGCTAACACTGATTACAAATAGCCCCATTCAACAGAATCAAATGCTTTCTTGAAATCAAAGGACATTGTAGCTGCTGGGGAAGGACAATTATTTGCCATGTGTACTAATTTTTTTTTTTTTCTTACCAATTATTTTACTAGGTGAGACACACTAAGCTGAAAGCTTGTTTGCAGGTGCAACCTGGGAGCACTAGGAAGTTAAGTGACTTGCTCAGGGTCACACAGTATGCAAGTGGGGCTGTGGGATTCAAACCCAGGTCTCCAAATTTGCAGCTCAGAGCCTTAAACCACTGCGCCATACTGTTTAAGAGAGTGGATAATGTCTGCACAATAACACCCTTGAACAAACCCTACTAGCGAGAGGTGGATTAATTGTTGAAGGAGTGGGTTAAGTCAACTAGCTAATGCCTTGGCATATACTTTCCATCAATAAAAATTAGGGAGACAGGCCTCTAGCTGCCTGCTAGTGTAGGGTCTTTCACTTTGTTGGGAAGCACCGTAATGGTAGCCTCTTTAAGTTTGTGTGTGTGTGTGGGGGGGGAGATGCCTGAGGTTTCTCCCTCTAAGTAGACCTGTCTGAGTAATGGGGAAATGATGGGAGCTAGGGCTTGTAAACATTCAGCAGGAAATCCATTCCCTCCAGGATCCTAGCCAGTACTCCGATAGAGGCAGGCTTGTGTCACTTCTGCTGTAGGTAGCTGGGTGTCTAGTTGTGCTGCTTGCTGAGGGGAAAGGCAAGGGGGATTGACAGAGGCCAGAAACAACTGTATAGTTGTAGGGTCCTGCTGCCAGGAGGACAAGTAGATGGTAGTATAGTATGTTTGCATGATGTCGTTTACCTCCTGGGGTTTAGTTTGGACCTGCTCTGAGGGGTCCCTGAGGCCTGCTATATTTCTCTCAAACTGTTGTTTCTGGAGGCAGTAGGCCAAAATTTTTCCTCCTCGCTCTCCTCCTTCCCAATATTTACAGTATGTTTTAAACAAAGGATGGAGATTTCTGCCTTCCTTGAAAGTAGGGTATTGATTTCTAAGTGGAGCCCTATAATAGTGTGACCAAGGGGGAGTGTGGGTTGTGGTGAGGTAAGGCTTTAAACCTGTCCTCTGCTGTTTGCAAGTCCTGCTCCAACTTGTGAAGCTGTTTTTCTCTTTGCTTGCATCTTCTAACACAGTACCCAATAATCTTCCCCTTGATGGTTGCCTTAAAGGAGAACTGCACTGACCCTGTCAGTTATTTTCCCTGTAGAAGCTGATTTTAAATACTAGCTCACATTCTGTTACCAATCTATCTCTACAGGCTGTATTATTATCTTAATTGATGTTTCTGATTTACATATAGGTTGTAAACAATTTTAGAACTGTATGATATAATTTATGCCCCTTGTATGGCTCTTCCATTGTTGGAAAAATGCCGCTGTGTTCTGGTATAGAACACCATGGTAGAAGTGGGACATAAGCTACATCATGCAGTTCTAAAATGGTACTTAGCACCACAGTGCACAACTGAGACAGTCACTGAAGTTACTAATAATCAAGAATAGATGGAACAATAACATAATTTGAACCAGTTTTTTAAAAACAGCTTCTACAGGGAAATATGCCTTTCAGGTTCAGAGCAGTTCTCCTTTAAATGCCTCCCATGTAATTCCAGCTGACGTGTCCTCTATGTGGTTCTTCTCAAAGAATAAAGTGGCTTCTTTTTGAGCCCAAGAAGGAACATCAGGGTCATACAGAAGGATGGGGTCCAGTCTCCAGGAGGGAGATGTAATCTGGGGGAGCCCCATAAAATCAGGAGCTGTACATGTGTATGATCAGAAATGGCCATTGGGAGGATTGTTGATTCCATGGCTCACTGAGTTAATAAAGAGGGAGGTTAGCCAAAAGTCAAGGCAGCTATGTGATCCATGGACCGTAGTGTAAATTGTCTAGGCCTTGTCTCGAGGATGGAAAGTTCTCCAAATATCTACTAATCCCTGGTCTTGCATCATTTGTTGGACAGCTTGTTAATCCTCTGGGATGGGATTCACTAGCACTGGAGCTTCTGTTCAACAGGGTGCTAGAGTGAGGTTAAAGTCACCTCCTAGAAATATGGGGATGGTACCCAAGGCCAGTTGCACCAATTTATGAGCTACATTCTGAAAGAAAAGTGGGATCATCCTCTTTGTATACAGAGATACTACCCAATAGGAGGGTCCCAGTAGGGGTGCTCATTAGTGCAAATACCCATCTGCCCTGAGGGTCACTTTCTGTGTGGGTAGGAGTCCATTTAAGAGACTTGTGCACCAGGATCACCACCCCCCCCCATTTCCAAGTGGAGCAGCAGCATGGAGCTCCTGTCCCACTCCAGTCTCTGACCAGTTCATCATGGTCTGCTCATGTCAGTTTAGCTTCTTGCAAAAAGGCCAGCTGTAATTTAGACTTCTTTAAGTGGGAAATTATCTTTTTCTGTTTCACTGGGATATTTAGTCCCCTTACTTTCCATGTATGACATGTAATTTCACCCATTGTCACTGAAAGGCTTTTTAGTGAATTGATAAATATTGGCCTTGTTGCAAGAAGTCAAAACTACTAGCAGGAACACATATAGAAGTAGAGGGTATTATGTGTTTGGAGTGGATTCTTGTGCTTTGCATACCCTCCTGTCCTAAGACCTTTATGATCCCCATTTACAACACCATGGACAACTTGACTATAGGCAGAAGACCTATATATAGAGTACTGTTTACATTGACAGGTAATACCTTAGTTAGGGATACTGAGGCAGTGAAATCAAAAGGATTTTGTCCAAGCCTGCAATTCTTGTTCTCAAGGTAGCAGATGTGGGTTAAAGGATTCCCAGCTTACCTTTGTATCTCTGTGGAAAACAAACCAACTAATTACAAACTTATTTACATCACTATTTATAGATTCCAAAGAGCAATATCTGATGGGGCATTAAAGTCTAAGGGACAGCAGTAATAAACTGATCAAGACCCACCTTTTCATCTCTGGCAGAATAATACCTAGGTATTTACTAGCTGAACAGCTGAGAGAGTGTGCCTGTCTGGGTAAGTTATAGGGGTAGCAGAAACATCAACCTTTGCTGCCCAGACAAGTATGCTACTCCTCAAGGCATTCTTCCATTAAAGGGGGATAATTATGGTGTAGGTATGTCTGTGCTATTTCTGTTGCAACTGTTCTTAATTCCACCACACAATATATGGTGCCCCCTTCCAAGGCATATGAAGGTATGTTGCTGTTAAGGGCATTCGGCACTCATTAGGGTGTCTGGATGGTCTGAGATATGTTCTGCTATATAGGTCACACAGGAGTTATAAGAAAATAACTATGTTAATGATATGTACCCCTTAAGAACGTATCGCCCTTTTACGGTTAGCTATACTCTAATAATTAAACTAGTGTCCAACCACTTGAAACACCTGAAACCTCGGTGGCGGAAGGTACAAGACAAATTTAGCATAAACCTTTCTGCCAGAAAGGTCATCTTTATGCTCCTGCTCCTCTCTGGCAATATTCAGTTGAATCCAGGCCCACTCACTTCAACGGGCCCTGGTGTTCATAAGGTTAAAGGCCTAAAAATAGCCTCACTGAACATCCTGCAGTTTAACTGCAAAATTTGACCAACTATAGGCATGGATTGCCCCCATACCCCCGACATTCTCTGCCTAACAGAGACTTGATTGACCAGTAGGATTAAAGATAGCGAAGTTGCCCTCAAAGGCTTCCAAGAATATAGGATAGATAGAATAGGCAAAAGAGGCGGGGGATGCCTCATCTATGACAGGGACTCTCTGCAGTGCTCTGTCCTCCCTGGAACCAGGATGGCTGAAGACCATGAGATAATAGCGATAAAGGCACAGGTCAGTCAGAATGGCAAAACTCTCATCCTTGCTATGATCTACCTGCCCCCCCAGAAAGCCACAGCAAGCCTTCCCACAATTATGGACATTATCAGCACCCTTCCAAAGGGGATGGTGCTTGTCATTACCGAGGACTTTAACATAAACTGGGGTGGTAAGAAGGCTGCCCCTTTCAGGGATCTGCTAACCACCTCCAACCTGACAGAACTTGTCACCTGCCCCACCAGGAAGAACTATAAGACAGGAAACATTACCCTCCTAGACTGGTTCCTAGCAAGCTCACCATCCCGGATATCTGAGATCAAGGTTTTCCCGGACACACTAAGTGACCACTCCCCAATTACCTTCCTGTGGTCTAATAAATTTACCAAAAACCCACCCATCTTCATTGAAAGCAGGGTCTTGAGGAAGGGTAAACTTGGAGCCCTCAAATTAGCCCTTGCCCTGCATGACTGGACTCCTATCGGCCTGGCACCTACCCTTGATCAGGCCCTTAGTTACTTCAGTAAGAGCTCTAGCACCATCTGTGACATCTATGCCCAGCTCACAAAAAGAAACATTTTGGGGCAGACACATGGCTGAATTGATGGGAAGCTCCTCTCCCACCTGAAAGAAAGGAACACACTCTGGGAGAAGGCCAGAAACACAGGTAGCAAACATGACTACCAGTGTTACAGAATCGGCCAGGAACCGCTGCACCAAGCTATTTCGGCTCACCAAAGCCAACTATCATAAGGCCCAGCTTATCAATTCTTGGGGTGATGGGAAAAGACTCTGAGATAATATCAAGCATCCTTGGAAAGGAGGACAAGAAGCACCCTCAGTTGTTCAGTATCAGTAACACCCCCACTACAGACCTTCTAGCTATTGCAGAAGCCTTCAATAAGGCCTTCACTGATCTTACCCCAGTGCTACCACCTGCCTATTTTCAACCTAGTTTGAACCATTCCAACAATGTATCTACTGAGTGTTCTCGCCCAACCTTCTGCTTTAGCAGGCTGATGGTGAAGGAGGCCCTAACTATGGTCAAGAAAGTACTAGGTAAAACAAGACTGGGCAGTGATGGGATAGACATGAAACTTCTAACCCTCGACCTGGACATTCTTATAGTGCCCATTACCACGCTGTACAATAAGTCCCTGGCCATTACCCAATTCCTGGCAGTTTGGAAGCAGGCCCTAGTTATGCCAGTGCATAAAGGAGGTGACAAGTCTCAGGTAGTCAACTACAGACCCATCTCGATCCTCTCCCCCCTGTCCAAGGCACTGGAAAAGAGTGTGGCAGGTTAACTCATCGACTACCTCAAAAAATATAATCCACTATGCCCCAACCAGCATGGCTTCAGACAAAATCACAGCACCACCACTACCCTGTTGGACTACATGGACTATGCACATAAGGCCCTGGATGAAGGCAAACTGATGGGGTCTGTCTTTATTGACCTCACCAAAGCCTTTGATACAGTCAACCACCCCCTGTTACTGACCCAACTGCAAAACATGGATGTGACACCCAATGCCCTTTGCTGGTTCCAAGACTACCTGATACAGAGAAATCAATGTGTCAAAATTGAGCTAACAGTATCCAGCGCAAGAGAGATATCATTGGGGTACCCCAGGGATCAATACTGGGGCCCCTATTCTTCAGCCTCTTCTTAAATGACCTTCCCACAGCCTGCAACACCAAACTCATACTATATGCAGATGATGCTGTGCTCCTGAGCAGCAGCATGTCTGAGGCTGCCTACAATTTGAGTTGCAGAACTACTTCTCCAAACTCAAGAACTGGTTCTGTAGTCAAAAGCTGCTACTAAACTAGAAGAAGACCAAGGTCATGCTTATATCCAGCCCCCACAACAAAAATAAGCACCACCCCCTCATCATCTCTAACTCATGCAGTGAGCCACTGGAACAAGTCCACTTGTGCAAGTATCTGGGGGTCATAATGGATGATACCCTCACATTTGTACACCATATTGACTCTCTGGTCAAGACAGTCAATATCAAGATTGGTGTCTGTACAGGCACAGGCAATACCTCTCTCAAGGGGCCCTTTGCTTCTCAGTCCACAGCTCCATCATATCTACTATTGACTGTGAACTAGTGTTCTATGGGGCGGCAATGGATACAATGCTCAACAGGGTTCAGACTGCGCACAACAAAGCCTGCAGACTCACCCTGGATGCTGAGCATGGCACGCACATCTGTATTCTGTATGAACATGCAAATTGGCTGTCATTAAGAAACAGGGTCACATTGAAGACTTGCATCCTAGGGAAGAAGGCTCTGTTGAGTAAAGCACCACCTTATGTAAGCAATTTGATTAAGGTGGCCAACTCATTACAGGTCACCAGGGGGAGAACTAGAGGGGCCTTGGCTATTCCCTTCCATCATACCTCACTTGGGCAATGTGCATTTGTGTGCCAGACCCCCCCCCCGTAGATGAATGAACTCCCCGGGTACCTCTTGGCCACCAGTTGTCTGGCCCAATTCAAAACTGACCTCAAACAACACCTAATAACACTCTCTAAGTGCACCTGCCCCTACATCCAGCTACACCCGCTCTCTCTGCCCCCCCAGCAAACACTAGGCAGGCCTCAGGTACCCCCTCCTTCTGTCCCTTCTCATGACTTGACTCAGCAATCAGTTGGAGTCATGCACCTTCGGCACCCGCCATCCCACCTTCCGCCCTCCCCAACTCCCAGTCCAGTGAGTTTCTCTAACAGTTACTAATAATGCAAGCTACCTGATCATGTTCACTCGCATCACACTATTAACTTGAGCATGTATTCGCCTTTCAGCCTCCCCTCACCCCCATTTCTTCCTATACCTTATTGCCCTTCTTCCCCCACCCTTCACCTCCAATGCAGTACCTATCTCTCTCTCATACCTCCTTTCTTCACCCCACTGCCAGCTATCCCCGTCCCTCTGAACTACTGACAAGGCACTTTGTGGCTGCTTATTCCCCCCCTCCACCCTCATAAAGTGTTTTTCTTGTTATTTTAACTTGTACCTATGTTTTAAGTTATTCTGTAAGTTCTGAATCCAAGCTGTATTGTTCATTGTGATGTACCTTTGCTTTCTCCTATTGTACTTTGTTTTGTAATTTATGATGTGGAACTTTTGTAAAAGAGCTTGCACTCAAATGTCTTTTCTGAATCACTAAATAAATAAACCAGCTACCTTCCTCGGCCTCCTGTGATGTGAGGGGGGGGGCTAACTTTGCTAGGCTGGTGAAACAATCCCAGAGTTGCCCATTCTTGGCAGTTATATTTGCCAATTCAGCACATGCAGTTAAGGGTACTATTAATTATAGATGGTACTGTCCTTGTGTAAGTGGTTACATACATGGGTACAGATATGATCATCTGAAGCAGTTATGACAATAGTACCCATGTTACTAAAGAGTACGATGTGTTCATGTTCGTGCCACCCCCCCAGCAAAGTAGAGTCACTAGAAAAGGGCAAGGAGTGAGGGGAAAGATATCAGGGGTACAAGTCAGTATATTAATGTTCCTTAGGCTAAAACAGGTTGCAGAGGGGAACTGATTGTTATGCATAGGCTCCAACTGAACCTATGAGAGAAGCCCTGAGAGTTCAGAGACTAAACAGTGTCAAAAAATCCACAAACAAGTCTTCCTGAAGGAACAAATCATTACTCCATTTGTATGCAAGAAAAGATTAATAAAACTACTCGCATAGTGGAGTGTAGAGTGGGGTGAAAGCACAGCTTGGAGCCTCATCAACAGCACAGGTTATAATAATGTAGGTGAAAGGGAGAAGTGTTGTTTGGCCATGCTGACAGCACTATCTTACATCTCAGCTACCTTTCCCTTCCCTTGCCATTAATATAATTTACAAAACAGTTTTATAATTGTACAGCTACCCATTAAAAACAAAACAAAAATGTCTGCATCAATGTCTAGTGACTAGGGGAGTGTTAGGTGGATTCGGTAAGGGGGAATTGAAGAGGAGAAATGTTTCCTAGCATACACCCACTAGGCAGCAAGTTAGGAGGGAGGAGGTTGTTACTTCACCTTAGCTTCTACTCCATACATCACTACTACTCAGAGTGCGACCTGTGATTTCCCAGCCAAGCTTTCTACACCCCATCTACATTCCCCCCCACACACGCAATCACCAAGAAAACTCTACTTAACTGATATCAGCCTTGTTCGTTGATGTGTCCATTCTGGTTCTGGGGCTGGGAGGCGGCAACTGGATTTCCCTTCAGCTGGACTGGAGAAGGATGCCTTTCACTGTTAATGCTGGTGCTTGGTTCACCGGTGCTGTTTGAAATAATGTCTGCTCATGATTTCACAGAGGAAGTCCCTTGTGCTGGTGTCACCTCAGCTATGTCTTCAAGTTTTGTTGGAACAGTTTGCTGTGGGACCAGGGAAACTAGCCTAAATGTAGCAAACCTGTTACGGAATAACAGCAGGCCCAAATCATCTGGGGAGGCCTCGGCATTCCTGTCTTCCCAGTTACTCCAGGATTGGCATCTGGTGGGGGGGGGGGCTCCCTTTCATATTGTTTATAATTTTGGTGCCTTTTATAATACCTTGGCAGAAGGGCCCAGCCATCATCAGTGTTGTTCTCTCTATTTACTTTCTCTCCTTGTTGCTGTGATGGGGCCCAGTCATCATGTTGTCAGGTGGGAAGGGCGGCTGATATGTGGGAACTCTGCCTTGTAGTCCTCATTTCCTGTAGCCAATATTTTTGTAGAAAATCCATTAAGGCTTCTGGGTTGGAAAACATCAAAGGTACCCCATTGTGAGCTACTTGCATTACAGCTGGATACCGTACAGAAAACTGCAGTCTGATGCAGTTCATTGCAGGTGGGCCTCTGCATGTGCCTGTCTTCTATATGATAGATCCCTGGAAACTCTTGATAAATATGGATATGGTGGTCCTGCCACGTTAATTGTCCTGGTGCCCCAGATCATGCAAAGATAGCTTGCCTTGTGTTGTAGCTTAGAAATTTTACCAGCATGGGCATCGGTTTTTGCCCCTGTTTTGGCCCCGTGCTAGTGAGCGGTGAGCCCTCTCAATATCAAACTGATGATCTTTCTTTAACTGGAATACTGCCAGCAAAGCATGTTGAAGAAACAATATAGTGTCTTGGAGCTCCACATCTTCTGGGAAATCTAAGATGCATAAGATATTATTCTAGCTGTGATTTTCAAGGTCTTTGACCTTGTCTTGAAGTTGCCGAATAGCACTGCCCTTTTCCTGGACTGTGGCCATAAGCTCTTAGATTGCCACGTCATGCGAGGTGATCTTTCTTTCTGTTTGGAAATGCCTGGACTCAACTTTATTATTGGCTTGTGTTGTCTGCTGAGAAGCTGTGGTTACCTCTGTCATTTGCTGGAGCAGTCAGGCAAACATTTCCTCCACTGCTGACAGGTCCCGCTTGCTTTTGCCTCCTGTTGCTATGTTGCCAGTCGAGATTTTGAAATATTCCACACAGTCTTGGTGGATGTAGCTGCAGCATACCAGAAAAATGTTTGCAGCATCTTGTTATTTGAGATAAGGGATACCCGCAAGCATGATTTCAAATATTGGCTGAAGTTTAGGGATGATGGTGGATGATATACCTTGAGAGGTGCAGAGAAGAAAATCTTAAGTAGCCATTTTATATAAGGCTAGGTGCATCTCTCTAAAAAGGTGCTTTTGGTAGACCTTTTTATATCCCACCACATTCTGTTTGCTTTGGAGATAACTTCATTACACTAGGTGCTGGAGTCCAGTTTGTTATTCATTAGGACACCCAGGTCCCTTTCATTTTCTATCATTCTAAGTTGTGTACCTTCTAGTGTATATTTGTGTTTGATGTTATCGTTCCTGAAGTGCATTACAGCACATGTTTTCATGTCAAACCTCATGATTATGAGATTTAACTTGGAAAAGTATGCTCACGCCAAGGGAGACAATCTTTTAGCTGCAATGTAATGGAAACTCCTTTACTGAGGTGCTTAAAGAGGGAAAGTGCATGCATGTTGCAACCAGTGATGCCAATCACAGTGCCCCCCCCCCAAACACACACACATACTTTCAAGTTGTGCACCAGATCCTGTCTCTTCAAGTCTGATGACTAAAAAGGCTGCAAAGGGATTGGGTACCTTGAAGTAGGTGGGTGACTAATTAGCCTGGATTCTGAAAGTATTGCCCTTCCCAGAAATCATGGATTGGGGATCTGAAGTGGGCCCATTTTCTAAATGCCACAATTTGGGGAATGGAAGTTTGGATTATGATGGGGAGGGGTCCTTACACATAATACTGTTGGCTTCTGGAAATGTGCCAGCAAGGTGCCAACTTTTAAAAATGTGCTCTAAGGATGAGAAAGGGGTTGGATAATGCAAAATCTGATTTGAGAGTGCAAAATTTCTAGGGTGGGGAGGCGGTGGCCCAAGGACTAGCCCTGGCTGTCTGGAGAGGACAAAATTATTTTATTAATGTTATTTATCTGAATACACAAATATTATATGGCTAATAGCCACATAGCTGTGGTCCAGAATATGAATATGCGGCAAGTATACAAACACAGGTAATCAAACACCCCTATCACCCCATTAAAAAACAAACAACAAACTCACTCCCCCAAACCTAACTAACAAAGAGAAAAACATCTGAGGTGTTTCAAGAAATAAAAAAAATAACAGTAAATAAATCAAAATGACAGTGAAAATCAAATGCTCCAAACAAACCGTATCCCTACAAACCTGGAAATGGAAACAAATCAGCCCTCAGGTAGTACTCTAACACTTAAAGGGGCTATATAACTAACTGAAAACCTTACAAAGTCTCTGATTTATTTGGAATTGAAAATGATTTGTAAGCTGAATAACACACTCCAGAACTGGTGCATTATATAAGCATTAATCCACACCATGGCATGGTTCTACAGTAGAATTAATCCATGCCTGGGGGGTGTTGTGGCCTTGTGCCTCCAACCACCCAGGGATGGATTAATTCTACAGTAGAACCATGCTGTGGAGTGGATTAATGCACTTGAAACATGGCAAGTGCAGTAACAGGGAGTGATGCTTGATAAGAGATTGTAACGACATCCTATATAAACAAGTACAATAAAGCACTGACACAGAGACAGACACAGGTAGTTGGAATGTAGAATTCTTTTATTGTGCTGAACAGGCTGATTTTCCTTTTAATATTGTGAGTACTGTACAAAGGTGAGCAGTGATTCAATTGTTGATTAGATGCAGAAGTGATCAACATTTCAGAATATGTGTTGATTTTGGCTGACTTACTTTTGTGAACTCTGGAATTGTCTCCGTTTTTCTGCTGTGTTTGCTGTTTGGGATTTGGCTGCTGTACATAATGGGAAATGCATATATTTAAGTGTACAGGAGATTTGAGTTCTGGTGGTGAATGACAGAATTACAAGAGCAAACATGGTTTATTGAGGAGCAGCCATGGATTATGTTAAGTTAACCCACTCCTGCTGGTTGAAGGCACTCAGCTGCTCCTTGAGTCCAACCCACAAGGTACTGAGTTACCCTAATCTAACCAGTACTCTGTTGTTTGTCATGCCTTTTTCTGTGTCTACTTAAAATGTTTTTTGGTGTCACCTAATTTTCAGTACCTTTGAAAATGTTTTGACTTGTTATATCCCCTAAGTAACAATAGTTGCCTACATTGTTGTTTAACACTTGGTGATACACAACATGAATGATATTATAGTGGATCCACCATTAAAACTTCTCTCTCATCATGCTAATTTGCTTGCAACATAGAAACATAGAATTTGACAGCAGATAAGGACCGCTTGGCCCACCCAGTCTGCCCATTTCCTTACTTAGTGGATAAGCTGCAGATCCTAGTTAACCAGCAGCCTACTTCTTCCTACCCCAACCCCCTAGAATTGCCTTATGACTGTCCGTGCATGCTTGAATTCCACCACTGTTTTTGACTCCACAACCTCCTCCGGAAGGCCGTTCCATGCATCCACAACCCTCTCTGTGAAAAAATACTTCCTTAAATTACCTCTGAGCTGCCCCCCCTCTATCTTCAAATTGTGCCCTTGTTCTTGCACACCTCTTTTTTTGAAAGATGCTACCCTCTTGGACTTTGTTGATTCCCTTGAGGTACTTGAAAGTTTCTATCATGTCCCCCCTCTCCCTTCTTTCCTCAAGGCTATACATATTAAGCTCCTTAAGTCTCTCTTCATATGTCTTCCGGTGCAGAACCTGCACCATTTTAGTTGCCCTCCTCTGGACAGCTTCCATTCTGTCTATGTCTTTGCAGAGATGGGGTCTCCAGAACTGCATGCAGTACTCCAGATGGGGTCTCACCAGCTGTCTGTACAGAGGGATAATAACTTCCTGTTTTCCACCGGTGATGCCTCTCCCTATGCATCCCAGTATCCCCCCAGCCCTCCTTGCTGCCCTCTCACATTGCTTGCCCACCTTTAGGTCATCTGATATGACTACTCCCAGGTCCCTTTCCATTTTTGTTGTTGTTAGTATCTCACCCCCCATTGTGTACTCTTCCCCTGGGTACTATACTTTGACTCCCAGTCAGTGAGGTCCATTCTAATCACTCTCAGCATGGGAACACTTCACTGTAACACCCTGTCACTTGATTTTCAAGAATAGTTTTAGCAAACGTGTCACACTCTATATAGTATTATTCTGAAGTAACAGATCTTATAAACATTAGTATTTGCTTTGTACCTAAAAATTCAGAAATCTGAATCTCGTCATGATTTTTAAAAGTGCATTGTTTCATGGATCGTATTTGGCCATGGCTGCGTCCCAAAGCAGATGTAAAGTAGATATCCCTCCTGAGGAGCTAGAGGTGGCCCTGGCTTTATCTCTTCACATTCAATTGGATTTGTGCAGATCAGCATTGACCTGGCAACCCATGGGAAATGAACAGGTTACCATGTTCCTCCAGTCTTCTGGTTAAGTATAGAAAGAGATAATTTTGTGTAACTAACCATAACATGTAAAAATGTCTCTTTAAAATGCTCATGTTCTTTTTTTGTATCTGTGACAAGATTTTATATGAAAAGATTCATCTCATCATTCTGGCTATTTTAAGCCTGACACAGAATAGTATTTCTTTAAAATTGATGCAAGAGTGAACTGAAGACTATCAGCCCTGCAGATGGCTCATGCATAGAATAGATTTTAATACAATTTTCTGACACATTCTGTAATCTGGAGCTACTCAGCAAGCCTGTCAGTTTCATAATCCCACTGAATAATTAGCTCCCATGGGGAAACTTTATTGCTAATGGTCAGTAGTTGAAAAGACAAAAGTGCTCCAAAGCATCCACAACAGCCAAATAAACTTCACTGTCTGACCTGTTTATTAAACCTTTGGATGACACGCTTACTTAATCTGTATTATTTTTAATATTTTATACCACTGCATCTTTTTGTGCTAGAAATGATGGTGTCAGAAAGGAGGTAAATGCAACGGCAACGGTTTTTTATGATGATTACTGTTTCAAGTTCTGAATGTAGCATGCATATTTTTATACTACAGTACTGTACATTGGTAAGAGTGTATACTTTGACCTATGAGGTTTGAGAACATGAAACAATATTTATTCAATGTCCCCTTTACCTATGCATGTGTTTTCAGTAAACAAAAATAATGACAAAAATACTCTGAACTGTCAACTAAGTAATACAGTGTCCATTATGGTCAGATAATTAAAATAATTAAAGACTTATTTTTTCTAACATTTATATTGACTAGTTTCACATTATGTCTGTTTTTGTACATTTCTGTAGCATGAATAGAACATAAATATTAATGCAAGGGTAATGGCAATGGTAATGGTAATATTTTACAGTGTTTCCCTCGGGACTGTGTTGCCATTATGAATGTATTACCTATTACTATTTATTACAGAAATATCTGCTTGATTGCATATATTTAAATAAACTGTGGTTTTATGTTTTACCTGTTAACTTTTGTTTTAAATCAAATTCTCTTTTCCCATTTTCATTCAGGTAGTCGAATGCATTACCCATTTGGCTGTGAAGAAGTAACACAATACTAATCAGAGATTCAAGCAGAATATATGTTGCACCAACTGACTTCTGTCCAAGAGGCAATCATGTAATACACTAGATTAATCACTGCAGGTCTGCTAGTAAGATATTCATTGACAATTAAAGCAGTTACTGTATATTAGCATGAATTAAAACCAAATCTCTTGAAGAATTCCAGAGAAAAAGATCCTAATCAGTTAAGGAAAATTCAAATCAGGGGCTGAATTTTCAAAGAGTAGCACAAGGCTTCCATCAAGCCCTGCAGCACAACACTTTGAAGCTGGTGGTGTGCCAAATGCTTTTGCCACAACTGTGTCTGATTTTAGTAGGTCACGTCAGACAGTTTACCCGATCTATGGCAGCTTGATCCAAATTTCTGTTGCAAGCACCAGAAAAAGGTTCCCTGGGACTGACGCAAGCTAGACCACAAAAAGCTGGTCTAACTTGCAATAATTGCTGCATGGGACAAAAAAAAAATCCTGTTAGGTTGCCACAAGCCTGCTGCTCCATGTGTGGCCCACTCGGGGCTTGCGGCAATACAGCTTCTTTAAAACCTGGCCCCAGGTGTTTTCAAATACCAAGAATACTGTAAGAACAAGATATCGAGAGTTAACATTTCAGTACAGGGTATAAAAAATCCTGGACTCCATTGCCTGTCTTTTCACATTCTTCATTAACATCCAAAGCCTTCTGTACAGCTCTAAAGCAGGAATTGCAATTTGAAAACCAGATATGTAGTGTATGCATAATATGAAATTCTGTTTGTTATGCACATACCTTTCCTGCATATGCACATACAGTTTATGTATTGCAATTTTTATTAATTCATTGCCCTTGTAATCCTCTTTCTAGGACAACTTTGAAAATTGAGCTTGCCAATATAGTCTACTTCATGGATAAAAATAATGGGCCTGATTCTCAAAACAGTTACACCAAGCATAATGTGGTTGCACCAAACTGAATGGCACAAACTACGGGATGCACCAAACAGTTGTGACATGCGTTATTCTCAAATGCAGCATGTGCCATGTCATAAACGCAATGCACCAAAGTAGACTTATGCCGCACTTGCACCAAACTGAGATACGCAGTGGCGTAAACTGGCTTGTGCCACAGAACTGCACCACTAACCCCACTGGCGTGATTCTAGAAGAAACCAAAGGCTTTTTTTTTTTAAATTCTCTTTTTATTAAGTTTAAGTAACAACAAAATCATATGTACAAACATATGTATAATACAACCGAATAATAAAGTCCAACAGGAGAAACAAGGAGTAATAGACATAGGACAAACTAAACCCCCCTCCCCCACCCCTGGAAGGTGTCACCACTGAGGAAAAGAAGAGAGTCAAGGAAGTTGATAATTAGGGGAAAAGGAAGTTGCCCTGTCAAAGGACGCAACAGCAGCCTGTCCACTAGATAGCAGGGAGAAAAAACAACTCCAATGATAACTGGAACATAAGGAAGGGAGGGAGCATCAGGGAGCCCATAGGGGGGTATCTTGTCAGCATTAAAGTAAATCAAGATGGATTTGGACCTGGAAATCAGTGTAAATACAAAGCATAAAGCTTACCCCATTTTTTCTGAAAGGCAAGGGGAGCAAGTCTAGAATCAGCTATCAGTTTTTCGACTTTAAAACACAGAGATATTTCTTCCACCCAATCCATGTAAGAGAGCTCTAGGTGGTCCGACCAGTGACGCAACACTAGCTTTTGACCGCCATTGAAATAAGAGCCATATGGTACCTTCTTTCCTTTACTTTAATATCTGAATAGATACCCAATATACAAATCTCCAATGTAAAAGATCTTGCAAGCCTAAAATGGGATCTAGATTGTCCCGAATAGCATTCCATAGTGGTGCTACCTTGGAACAGTACCAAAAATATGGAAATACTGCCCAAGTCCTTACCACATCTAAGACAATTGGGAGAACTGGACTGGTCGAGTTTTGATTTTTAATGGGCGTAAAATACATGTTATTAATAATAAAATATTGAATGAGTCTATTCCTGTCAAGGGTATTGTATATATACAGATCTTTCCACACTGGTTCCAAGTGAAAGAAGTACTTGGAAGCAGTGAAACTAAAATTTGGATCCTGCAAGAGCCTCCGGAAAGCTGACATTCATAAGATATAGGTACAGTTTGGATACTCCATGGGCTTAGCCGCACAGTCTTTGATTTCCATTAAGAGGGTTAATTACCGACTCCGTCCTAGTAGTGCCAAAATCTTTATTTATGAGATGTTTTAATTGATATACTTTGAAAACCAAATGGGGAATATTTAAAGCTAATAGTTCCTCCGTCGACCCAAGACCTCCTCGCACAAATAAATCTTCCACTAAGAGCTCCCGGATTTGGGGTAACCACATCGGAGGTATCCATTTGGTACCAATTTTAACATTGGGATTGGAAACTAGTGGTTGTCCGGGGTCTTTGGTGTGTCGGATTTTACCTGTCATGTAGAACTGGTTCAAAACCCTTACCGATGTTCCCACGGCCGAGTTTTCAATATAACGAGGCAAAATTGAAAAGTTACAGTAGAACAAACTAGAGGGGTCTATGTTACCTTGCTTAATAAGATTAAGGTCTAGACTTAACCATAAGGGCGAGGATTCTGGTTCACTGTTACCCAGCCATCTACCGGCTTTAGCTAGGTGGCTAGCCCAGTAGTAATATTCAAAGTTAGGAGAACGAGCTTCCTCTATCTTTAGAGTAAACAGAGTTTGTAGAAAGCACGTCTAGGAGATTTGTGATTCCAAATAAAATGAGTCAAGATTGAGTGAACCCGTTTGAAAAAGGTTTTGGGTAACCAAATATCCAATAGGTTCAGGGGATAGAAAAGACGCGGTAGAATATTCATTTTAATAATGCTAATTCTACCCCCTACTGGTAAGGGGAGTTTGTCCCATCTTTGTAAATCAGAATGAATTTTGTCTACTAGGTCGTCCAAGTTTAATTTTTTGACCAAGTCTGGGTCACGGGCCAGATAAATACCAAGATATTTAAGGTGAGAAGAGGCCCATTTCATGCCAAAGTGGGACATACTGGATTGGGGTTGTATACAAATTGAGAGGGAAGATTTCGGACTTAGCCAAATTGAGTTTATAATTAGACACAACCCCAAATTGTTCTATTATGTCTAAGACTACCCGCAGGGAATCAACTGGATTGGTTAACTGTAATAGAATGTCATCAGCAAAGACAGATATTGTGGAGGTTTGCTGAGCAATAACACACCCTTGAGTCTCGGGAGCCACCTTAAGATTAAGTAACAAGGGTTCCAGGTAGAGGTTAAAGAGATATGGCGAGAGGGGGCAACCATGACGGGTGCCTGAAAACAGCCGGATACGAGATGAGAAAACTCCGTTACAGTAAATTTTAGCCGAGGGATCTTTATATAGGGCCTTGACCCACTGAATAACTTTGTCCGGGAAACCAAATTTAGACAGAGTGTTCCACAAGTAATCCCAATTGACACGATCAAAGGCTTTTTTCAGCATCTAAAGCCACTAGTGCCATGGGAGTTTGAGAGGTTTGGGCTGCCTGAAGAACATAAGATAAAACTCTCATATGATCGGCAGCTGATCTACCTTGCATAAAGCCTACTTGTTCTCTACTCAAAAGTGATTGCCATACTTGTTTGATACGCGAGGCCAGGATTTTAGACAAGATTTTGATATCACAATTGAGTAGAGAAATAGGCCTATGGTTGGCTGGATCCAGAGAGGATTTGTTTGTTTTGGGAATTAAAATTATAATAGCTTCTAGTATGGATGGGTCCAATAGGTCAGAAGAAAGAATAAAATTGTAAAACTCCAAGAGAATAGGGGATAATTCTTTGCAGAAGGTCTTATAAAAATTAGAGGGTAAGCCATCCGGTCCAGGGGCTTTATCTGGCGAAAGACTGCGGATGGCCTCCTCTACCTCTCTCGGAGATAATGGAGTGGAGAGGAAAACTGCTTGGTCCTCAGAGAGAGTTGGTGGGGAAATTGGTTTGAAAAAGGCCTCAATTGCGGGCAGAGAAGGAGGAGTTGATACAGCTCCGTACAGATTTTGGTAGAATGACCTGAAAACCTCCACAATATCTCTGGAACCTGTCTTAATGGAACCATCCTGTGCCTCTAAAGCGGGGATCAATCTTGAATTTTCCACTTCCTTAAGTTTTAGGGCCAAAAGTCTACTCGGCTCTCCCCTGGTCCAAGTATCTAGCTTTGGATCTCAACAACGCAAATTCCATCTTTTCTCTAATTAACTCCTCATATTCATTTTTGAGCTTGTATAACTGTTCCAAACTCTTTTGGGACTTAGAAGAAGTGAGGGAGTCTTCTGCCTCTTTAATGTGGCTAGATAAATGAAGAAATTTTTGAGTTCTGAGTTTTTTCCTCCTAGAGGAAATTTTAATGAATTCTCCCCTCAGGAAGCATTTTTAATGAGCACCATAGTATATCCTGTCTGGATACTGAGCCCTGATTAATGTCCAGGAACTCTCTAATTAAGGACTTAATCTGAGCAATGGATTGCTCATCCTTTAGGACTTGGGTATTAAGCTTCCAAATTGAATCACGTTGAGCCAAGGAGGAGGGATTAAGTCGAAACCATCTGAGGCATGATCAGAAATTAGCAATGCCTCAATACCTACAAGAGGTATATTAGCCATGAGAGGGTCTTACCAAAAATAGTCCAACCTAGACCAAGAGTTATGGAGCGGAGAAGAAAAAGTATAACTCTTGTTAGAAGGGTTCAAAGTCATGCATGGATCCACCAAACCTAACATGTTACCTAGATCTAGCAGTGCCAATTAAGCACTGGGATGGCTTCAGAGGCCTATAGGTTTGTCTAACTCTTGTGATGGGGCTATGTTCCAATCCCCCCCAAGGATGAGGGGAGTTGGTAAATAATCACTCAGTTTATCTATCAATTGCATTAAGAATCCAGCATCTCCCCCAACAGGGCCATAGACAGCACCCAGGATTATTGCCAAGTTATAAAGGGCACCCTGAACAAAAATAAATCTGCCCTCAGGGTCTTGTGTACATTTCTCCAGAGTAAAGAGAACCCCTTTCTTAATCATAATGGCTACCCCTTTTGAATCAGAGGAGTCACCGGCAACAAAAATTTGAGAGAACCCTTTAACCTTTAAAATATTAGCTTCTGATGCAGTTATATGGGTTTCTTGTAAAAAGAGAACGTCAACCCCCAACAGGGAACAATTAAACAGTATACGGTTCCTTTTGTTAGCTTCCCTAATGCCCCTAATGTTCCAAATAGCTAGTTTAATATATTCCAGAGCCATCTCTTAAAAGTCATAGTAAGATTAAAGCAGGCCACACAGAGATCCCCACCCTAAACCAGACAGTGATGACACCTTCATACCCCCAAACGCCCCCAGCCGCCGAGTAATAACAAAAGCGGAACAGCTTTCCAGCGAAAAATAAAGGAGTTGAGGTTCATAGTAAGCAGACCAAAAGCGAGTAGAAATAACCACAGTCCCCTAAATAACCAACAGCAGGCGGCAACCCCCCCCAAAGTCAATGAGTAATTATAACAGCTTAAATTTAACCCCCTATTTACAATCCAGATTCCAAACGACCAGTATAACAGGAGAAACAAACTGAACAGAGCCACCCTCCCCACACCCCTTGGGTACCATAAAAAACTCCCCAAAGCGTCAAAAATAGCCATAATAATGTTAACACACCAATCCCAAATATGTAACCACCAAGCCCCGAGGCGAGAAATAAATCCAATCAAGTGCAACCCTACAGGTACCTACCAAATCCCATTAAGGTCGCAAGGCAGGGCTCTGAGGTGACTAAACCACTCGAGCTTCCCGCCCCCCCTCCGGCGAGCAAGAAATATGATCCACAAAGGTACCTGAAAAACACATGTCTGGTCAAAGAAAAGGAAAATGAGGAGGTACCTGGGAGAAATCACATTGAAAAGAAGGTCCACTTCCCAAAAGCAAAGCTGAGCGAGGCCCAACCGGAAAAGCAGGGGATGAGGAAGTGTAGGGAAAGCTCTGCCGATGGACCAAGCGGTCCGACCACAAAAAGCGTCCCCGAAACACATCCCTGCTCAGCAGTACCAGAGAGTAGCTGAAAGGACTAGGCGTGTCAGAAGCCAAGTGCAGGTCGATCAGGCCTGCTGCCTACCACTCCCGAGGCCTACTCCAACACGGAACCCACCATGGAAAGCCTCTCAACGAGGAGAAGCAGGTACTCATCACCACATAAAATGCGCTAGGCAGGAATACTAGGAGGGGCCAGTGAAAGAAAAAAGAACTAATCAGGGCTAGTTAGGCAAAGAAACTAAACATTTACACCGGAGCTACTAAGGAAAGAGTCCAGCTGCACTGAATAATTGAAAGTCACTTAAATAAATCCGGGAGCAATTTATTTAATTCAGATAGCGCATCTTCCGGCTTCTCATAAGCGTGCCATGTGCCTTCGATCTGGACAAGCAATTTGGCAGGGTAGTTCATTTTGAAGGCTCTTCTGGCCGCTATGAGCTTCTTGATGACCGGGTGAAAAGCAGATCTTCTCTGTCGGACTACGTAGGGAAGATCCTGGGTGATCCTGAGTTTGTTGTTGCTCCAGAGGATGGATTCGAGCTGTTTAGCCTTCTCCAAAATATGTTGACGTTCCAGGTAACTCAAGAGTCTAACTATTATAGGCCTGGGGGGAGCACCCGGGGGTGGCTTAGGCCTAAGAGATCTGTGGGCTCTTTCTATGTGATACTGTTGATGGATAGGCGAAGGGCCCACGACTTTGTTAAAAAACTGCTGAATGAAGCATAGGTGTCTCCCCCTCTCTGACTCCGGAGGCCAAGGATCAATCGTTGTTCCAGCGCTCCTTCCCTCAGGTCTTCTGTTTTCATATGAAGTTTCTGGATATGTTGTCTCAATTGGTGATCTCCAGATTGGGTTTTGTGCTGCCACTGCTCTATTGAAGAAACTCTGGCCTCTGAATCGCTTACTCTCCTCGAGAGGTCCGCGAAATCCAGCCTTAGTGATCTTATCTCTTTTGAGATTTCTTGCAGAGTCTCTTTAAAAGGAGATAATTCCTCTAGGAAGCGCTCTTCTGTTAACACAGTGCCCTGTGTAGTAATTGATGCCCCACTGGAATGTTGCTTGGTCGTTGAGGTGGTGCTGGCGTTAGTATTCCTGGCCTTTTTGGAAGCCTTTTCTGGCGAGGTAGGGGGAGTGTGTTTGACTTCCGTGGCCTTCATTTCTGAGTCTGCCATCGTGTCCACTCTAAAAGGCAGACAGGTCGCCAATCGCGATCCTCGAGGGGTCCTGCAGTGCTAGGGGACCTTCTCAGCTCGCCTCAGGGTCGGTAGTGTGGATTAAGAAGCAAAGAAAAGCTAATTTAGGAGGAGAAAGGCGGGAGCTCCACAGTAAGCAGCTATTCAGCACCACTGCATCACGTGACTCCCCCCAACCAAAGGCTAAGATACGCCACTTGCAAAAGGCTCAAGTTACACCGGGGGGGGCAGGTGTAACTGCAGCAGAGTATAAAAGGAGGACCAGTGTCACAGGCAGCAGAGTCACTGTTGAGCAAGCAGTGTGAAGACACTCCTACTGACAGTGAAAGTGTGATAGCAGCACCAGCAGCCATACTGGGAATACTGCTACTAGACAGGAGACACAGGCACTGCAGGCAGGTACAGGGTGATCACATAGCGGATATGATAGCGCCGGAAAATACAAAGCAGGCTAATCTTCACGGATTACAATGTTGGCATGGAATGATATCACCCACCCAAACCCCATGGGCAGTGCACTGAACAAATAGGCAAGGTGCCGACCGAGACCCCTGCCCACCAAACAGTTCACGAGGCACCGTAACTGCAGTCAGTCGCAATGAGATGGCCAGTCCCCCCCACCCTGCCTCGATGTGGCTGACTACATCCCTGGTGTCTAGTGGACCCCCCTACACCATCCCAGATGCCCACCCACTGCACCCCCAACATACCCCGACAATGGGCGGGTGGCCAGCACAGCTCTCCACACACTGCCACGGCTGGCTGCCCCACTGAACAAACCAAATGAGCGCGTACGTATACGCCCATGCAGTCCGTTCGGTGGAGCGGTCAGCCATGCTGTGTGGAGGTTGTTCAGGCCACCAGCCCATTGTTGGGTGGGCGTTGGGGGTGCGGGGGTGGGCATCTATCTACTGGGTGGAGAGTCCACTTGACACCAGGGATGGTCAACTGCATCGTGGCGGGTAGGGGGGGGAACGCCATCTCATTGTGACTGGCTGTGCCACAGTGCCTCAGGTACTGTTCAGTGGTAGGTCTCGCCGGCACCTTTGCCTATTTGTTCGGTGCACTGCTCATGGGGTTTGGGTGGGCAATATCGTTCCATGCCGATATTGTAGTCGGCAAAGGTTAGCCTGCTTTGTATTTTCTGGTGATATGTCCACGATCTGATCACCTGGTATCCTGCAGGCAGCATGATGCCAGGAACCAGGTGAACAGGCAGCAACCAGTGTGGCACTGACCCACCAGATGCCATGCACCATGTGTGTACACAGCCAGGACCTCATACCTGGATATCACAGAGGAGCAGTGCATCACATGCTACTGCCTACCAAAGGCCATCATTGCTGAGCTGTGTGATGACCTACGGGAAGATCTACGGAGTGCCACCTGTAGGGGGCACGCTGTTCCAGTGGAAGTGAAGGTAAGTGCATCATTGTGCTTCCTCACCACTGGAACATTCCAAACCTCCACTGGTGACACTGTAGGCATTTCACAGTCAGCCATGTCCAGGTGTCTGAGGCAGTTCCTGGATGCGATGATGGACCACATTGACAGTTACATCACATTCCTGAGGGAGCACAGCAGCAGCAGCAGGAAATGAAGCAGGCCTTCTATGATGTTGCACAGTTCCCCATGTGCTTGGTGCCATCAGCTGTACACATGTGGCCAACAGGGCACCACAAGGTGAGGTGGAGGTGTACATCAACAGAAACGGCTTCCACTCCATGAATATACAGGTGTTGTGTGATAGCCAGTTCCACATACTGGATGTGGTAGCCTAATACCCTGGTTCCAGCCATGACTCCTACATCCTCTGGAACTGCAGCCTACATAAGGCATTTGAGAGGGGACCGATCACAGCAGATGACTCATTGGTAAGTGCAGCTGGCCTGCAGAAATGCACACCAGTCCCTGAAGATCCAGCATGCCTGTGTGTGTAACATGTGCCCTGCACACTAATGGTGTGTCACTTACATCCCACACGTCACAGTGGATACCCACAGCTGCCATGGGTCATGATGCCACTACAGCACACACACACCACAGCTGAGGTGCACTACAATGAGGCCCATGCCTCCACCTGTGCCATCATTGAACAGACATTTGGCATCCTGAAGGCCCGATTCCATTCCCTGGATGGATCAGGAGGGGCATTGCAGTACAGCCCTGAGATGGTGTGCAAGATATTCATGGTGTTCTGCATGCTGCAGAATCTCACACTGAGGAACCATGTGCCACTGCCAGACCTGGATGAGGATGAGGAGGAGAATGGGGCTGATGAAGACCATTGGGAAGACCATGGCAGACAGCTGTGAGACCATGCAGCATTGAGCCAGGCAGGGCAATGTGCCAGACATGAGCTGATAGCCCACCACTTCAGCTGAGTGACAACAACCACCAACAGGTGACACCAGCATCAGCAGTAGGTGAATAGCCTATGGACAGCAGACCACCTCACAGCCATGCTGCCCGGTGCTTGATACCAGACATGGTGACACTGTATAGAGCTGCTGGTGGCCATGTCAGGTGTTAGCATCCGGTGGGCAGAGACACCCACAGTGGTGTGTGAGGGACACATGTCAGGCAAGATAATAGGACATACAGCACACAGCATGGCCAGACACAGTGAGTTGTGCACTATGTTGGGAGGGGGAACAGTACTGGGATGCAGCACAACACCCACAGGATGTCACTTGGGGGGCTGGGGTGTGGGTTTTGTGTGATAGCCATAGAACATAGTGTAGTGCGCAACAACATATGTGGGACATGCATAACTGCAGTGAATGCTGTAAGGGAAACCTGCAACAACACAGCTGTGGTGTCAGCAACACACATACTGCAACATGGGCCGCATATGTGGCAACAATGCGCATGTGCGATGTGCGTGCAGTTAACTGCCAAGATATGGCAAAATGCAAATGCATGAAAATGTACTGTATGTGTCCCATACCAACATTCCACACCAATTGCCATCACACTGATGTGTATGTACAGGCAGGTGCTGCCAACCAGTAACAGGCACTGGACTGCAAACAATGCTGCCATGTCTGGTGTGTTGCACCAGGCAGACAGTACATGCCGGGACAGCATGTTGACCACAGTACCACCCTCTGGCCTCACAGATGTGCACATGTGCAGAGTCATGCACATGGGTTTTGAGGTAAAAAGGGCATACACATGCAACTTGCGGCAGAAAACACAACACATGCGGTGGTCTGCATGTGTCACATGAGGGAACATGTGCAGCCGCAACCGCACAATGACACAAACTGCAGAAAGAACAAGGAAGAGGGAGACTGACATTGAAGGGCCAAAACAACACCACAATGACCAGTCACAGTGGCAGGGTGTGCAATTTTACTGCTGCTAAAACAGCACTACTGATAAATCCAGTCCAGCAGTGGTGAAGAATACTGCTGTCACCAGGCTGTAGGTGCCACACCCCTACTGAAAGGGCAATGTGTGGCAGATTATTGAGGCACACCTAGAGAGGGTCTCTGGTGTAAGGTGCACCCCCTGGCAACTCAAGCACTGCTGACAGGACCTCGAAAGGTGGGACCCTGGGATCCTCCAGCAGCTGCTGGATATGGCCTCCAGGAGGGACACAGAAATCAGGACTGGCCAGTGACCTGCAGAAGGTGAGTATGTCACACAGTTGCCACCCTGGCAGACACCATTGGCATCCACTGCATGGACATGTGCACATCACACTGACACATGTGTTACATGTTTCTACATGTCAGAGCAATGCTGCCCCAGGCTCACATGGGACTGGCATCGTGGCACAGGAGCAGTGGGCAGTGGAACAGGAGGCAACACACAGCTGTCCATGTCAAGGTAAGTGGTGCCCACCAATACAATGGAGTCATGGTGCGACCACATACCGTCAGGTAATGGTGTGGACCACTGCCTGCTAACACATGGCACATGGGGGTGGTGGGACATCATGTGCACCAGGGGTGCATGTGAGCATTGCAGCATGATAGTGTGTGCAGCACAGGGGTGACATTTGGTGGCGTGACCACAGTGGGAGGGTCTGTGCAATGCGCGGTGACTGTGGGGTGGACTGTGTCCAAACCCATCCCACCGGAACAACACCTGTACTGTTGCAAGGGCACTACTGTAATAGCTCACTGACACGTGCCCTGTTTTCGTGTTACAGGTGGACACTCGTGTGCCCCTCCACCACAGGGCAGTTCTGTGGGCCATGGTTGACCAGAAAAGGAAGGTGCACGAGCCTATGAGCTGGGCACCAGATACCGGCAGAGGAGGGCTCATCCACTGCCCCTGGAGACTGAGGATAAGGGTGAGGTGGGTGGTGAGTAGCAGACAGACACCCAGTCAACAGCACAGGGGATAGCAGGCCAGGCTTTACCTGATATTACTGTTGTTGCATGGGGTTACCCTGTACTTGATTTTACTGTTGGCGCGGGGGGGGTAGTTACCCTGTACCTCTTTTACCGTTGTTCTTGAGGTTAACCTGTACCTGTTACCTGTTGTTGAGGGAGGGGACCAATCTTTAACTGTATTTGCTATTGTTGCAGGGAGGTCACCTGTTAACCATCCATACTGTTGTTGTTGGGGGTCACCTTTAACATGTATGTACTGTTGTTGCGGGGTGGGGTGGGGGATAACTGTTTACCTGTTGATGTGTTGTTTTGCTGGGGGTGTGGGGTTCCTTTGTCTTGTTTTCAGTGTTGTGGTGGTGGAGGTTTAACCTTTGTAGTGTGGAGTGTTTATTTTTTGGGGGGGGACTGTTTCATGCTTGAATTAAACTACTGTTATTTGTTACAGACACACTGGCCTGGATATTCAAAAGGGTTGCGCCATGCGCAACAGGAGTTCTTGTCATAAGTCAAAATGCCCATTCTCGATATTCAGCAGGAGGCAGTTACACCACTGGCATCAGGTTGCACAAGACAGCAATGCAAATGAATGCATGCTCAACAGGAGGGAGGATCCATGCATAACCTCGCAACCCGATATTCAGTCGGGTTGTGCAGAGTTGTCACAGACCCAACTTCGCCTGCACAACCTTGAGCCCAAAAAAGCTTACGTTGAGGGCCACCCACAGGTGAGCTGCTGCATTGCAGGCGCAACACAGCAGCTGCCACCTGGCTGGCCCCAACTCTTTCCTGTGCCCCCACCAGCCCGATCCACGGGCATAGTGCACACTCCCCGCCACACATCTCCCACAGCCCGATCGCGGGCAGTACAGGTATGTAACACCCCCATATCCGAAGCCCGATCGCGGGCATAGCACGTGTCGACTCCCCAGTGCTGCGATCGCTGCGGGGCGAGATGCTTTCCCAACCCAAATATCTCCTGGTGGTCCAGTGGACCGTAAAGCCCGATCACGGGCAGAATCATCTAAACCCCTTTATAAAACACAGAAATACGCTATGGTCAGAATGTCTTTCCAGCATTTGTATTATTTATGGAAATAACTTGATCTTTGCTCCATAGTCTTTGGCTGCGTGTACAAGGTGTCAGTCAACACTTGACTTCTTAGTCCTTTGCATAATTTCATGAATGATTTATGGGTTTGTAAACTGCACATTGCACTTGCAGACACAATGCATAGAAAGATGAAGAGCACAGGGCAATGATAATATTTCAGTGCAAATGTAACGAAGAGACAGGAAGACTCTGAATTACATTACATTGTACAGTTGTCTCTGGACTCTCTCTGTTCTTGCTAACTGGTCAGACATTTGTTTGTGTTTCCCAGGACCTGCCATTTTGTTAGGGTATGGCAAAAAAATAAATAAATAAATAAAAGATGCAGGTTTTCTTTAGCCCTCCAGTTTTGTGTCTCTCTGTGCTCGTTAACTGGCCAGACATTTGTTTGTTTCCCAGTATCTGCCACTTTGTTCAGGTATGGCAAAAAAATTACAAAAAAAAATAAATATATAATAAAAGATACAGGTTTTCTTTAGCCCTCTGATTTTGCCTCTCTCTATGCTCGTTAAATGGTCAGACGTGTTTTTTTCCTAGGATCTGCCGTTTTGTTCTGGTGTGGCAAAAATAAAAAAAAATAAAAACTGCAACTTTTCTTTAGCCATCCGATTTCATCTCTCTGTGCTCACTAACTGGTCAGACTTTATGTTTCCCAGGACCTGCCATTTTGTTCTGGTATGGCAAAATAAAACAAACAAACAAAAAAAAGATGCAGGTTTTTCTTTAGCCATCTGATTTCATCTCTCTTTGTGCTCGCTAACTGGTCAGACATTTCTTTGTGTTTCCCAGGACTGAGGTCTTCTTTACCCCTCCAATTTTGGGGAGACACAACAAGTTTTTGTGGTAAGTGACTTGGAACAGAGCAGTCCTTTATTCCTCCCAGCACGATCTCTGCTGTGTACAAAAAGTATATTTTTTGGTATTAATAAGGTGGCAGTGTAGTTGCCCACCTAATCCAATCCCAGATGTTCCCAATTATTTATTTCTATATTACACTGCCTTGATGTTGTACTGACTTCTACCCCAGCACTATATTGCACAACACTATTCATTCTTGCACCACCACCACGTCCCCCCGCATCGAGCGGCAAACAGAGCTGGCCACCTGGATATCCCTGCCCATAACACTGTGGAGCTGGTATTCACATTAGTGGTTTTGTGACTGATTTTGTTGGGCTGGGGTGCATTGTTTTACCAGTGCCACCAATTAATTTAAAAGAAAAAAAAACATTATTTTGTTGCTTGATTTCACCACTTGCAGCTTATGTGTCCCTGGCCAGAAACAACAGGATACAGTAACCTTGAGCAAATGACTTGACCTCCCATATGAATCTCCTGACTTTGAGCAACTGAGCTTAACTGTACCATCGAGCAATATTTCAATGTTATGTATTGGTTATATCGAGGATGGGTGGGCACTATACCACCATGGAATCACAAGAAAAATAATACTTATGGGAACATGGTGGACTGAGGAGTGAGTGTGTGTGTGTGTGTGTGTGTGTGTGTGTGTGTGTGTGTGTGTGTGGCACCATGCCTTTAACGGGGACCAATCTGCAATTGGAGTAACTGATCACAGTAAAGTTTCAGTTTGAAGGCTTTTTACTTGTTCAGTTTGAACGCTTTTTATGTTTGCTTGTGCGCATGCACAAGAAACATTATGTGGCAGCTAAGGAGAAAAGCAGGTTGTGGAGGCGTGGCAGTGTGGTGGCCAATGCTGCCACTGCATTTGTGGGCTTGCTGCTTTGTAACCAATGCAGACCCACTGTCCTGGTGATACTAGTTCTCCAGAAGTGCCACCAACTTTAACTGATTTGGCCACCGCAATCAGGGGGCACCTCGTCATTGCAGCAGCATCAGGCATTCATCTCTCTGTTGGGTCTGAAGCTGGTGGTGCGATGATGGGTGGCCCCTGATTGTTGCAGCCATCGGTGTGCTACTCCATCAGTTTATTTAAGATGTGTCCCTGATTATGGACATTTGGTAGTCAGAGTAAACCTTTGAGTTAATAGGAAGCTGGATAAAACCACCAAAGTAAATGAAGCATTAATGAGTGGTGTTTGAAGAGAGCAGGGGCTGCTTCCTGTGATTGCTGGCAGAATGAGAGATGGGGTGAGAGAGATTGTCATGTCAAGGGGATGGGATGATCAGAAAAAGTAAACGGAAAACTGGAGGGGATGCAATACAAACAGCTGAGCTGCAGCTGTCCACACAGCAAATTTAATCGAGCTCATTCCATCTACTGGCTGCATTCAAGCCTCATCAGCTGCAATCTACAAGTTAACATTTAGAAAATCTGATCACTAGACACCCCCAACCCCACCCCCATATACAATATGCTGGCAAAAATCATGGGTAGATGCTAATCTTGCATTAACCCTGCCCCCATCATGCACATAGCAGGAACAAAAGAAAAATAATGTTAATCTGCAAGCAAACTGAGATTGAAAGTTTACAACAGATGAAAACTATTACAAGCAATAAGCTGACAGTGACAGAGATCCCCAGTTTACAAGGCTTATCCTGTTCAGTGCGTAAATCAACCCCCCCCCCCGTAGATGTACCAACAAGGCTGGGAGTTGGAACCCAGCACGACCACCGACACGATCACGGTGACATGGGTGGGAGAGAGCAAGAGGAAAAAAAACAACACAACTGTTTGAAATTCTAGAAGGGCAAACCAGCAAGAGATCTGACACTGGAAAAGGCAGAATGAAAACATAAGCTCATTACGACCAAGTACCACAAATCCAAGGGAGACAGGGCAAAGGGAGGTTAGGAAATCTGCAAACATCATCACCAGAGGGAGAACCAAAGCCGAGGCAAGATCGGTTCATTGGGGTGGCATTCGATCAGTTCCTTACATTCTCAAAGGCAGCACAAGAAGCATCAGGCACTTGGGGGAAATATTTGTCTTTGAGAGGTGGGGCTTCTCACATATAACCCCAGTGGCTCAGGTGAGAAGAGGAGCCTGTTTGGCCATAGTACTGTATGGTGGTGACAGCTGCACAGGTATCTTTACATATAGGATGATTACTAGGTGCCTAAGGAGTGCAGACGGCACATCATAAGCTTCAGACATAAATACCACCGGGCTTATAAGTTGTTTATAAGCAGAACACTATAAAATGACAATCACCCCATTCCACAAAAAAATATTAGCAGTCACAAAATCAACTCATAGGCAGCTCTGCAATCTCACAGTCCTGACGAAACGGGGACAGACAGATGCTGGGTAGATTGGAAAGGTTAGCAAAGTTTGAAGTTGAGCGAGCATGTGTGCCACTTACTTTCTTGTGGAGGTCGCAGTTGGCAGCGGAGTCTCATGGGTGGCTGTTCAGGTCTGCTCGGACCAGCACTAGGAGGAATACTTGCAGAAATAGGTTCCAAGTAATCACCATCATAGTTGGGAAGTGGTGCCAGGCTCGCTGGGTGGGTGAGGGTTGGTGAGAAGAGATGGTGCAGGGGGTCTAGAAGTGAAGGAGAGGAGGCAGGGTGGGGAGGGGGCTCTCGCTTCTTAGTCTCTCTCAGTCAGTGTGAGATCAGATAGGGGTCCTTAGCTACCCCGGCTAGTAGCCGAGGCTCGAAGCACTGTCAAGGGGCTCCTTGGGCTGTGATTCCTGTCTGCCATGCTGCGCCTCGGAGAGCCGCTACCGAACAGAGACAGGGACTGTGAATGGGGGTGATGAGGAACCACTGATGCATGTGATGGCCCGCGGGGTGACTGCTTCCAAACTGCTGCACTCATTGTACACACTGGCTGTCTCTGAGCTACTGCAAGTGTCTTCTCATGCCTGTTCATTCCCTGGTTCCCTCCACCTCCTCCTCCTGCTGTCTGTGCTCCTGTGGGTCTGAGAGTTGGGGGCTGTGTGCCAAGGAGTGTAGTTCCTGCCCTTGCCCCTGCCCCTGGATGGAGGCATCAGACTCACTGTGGGCTACGATTGGCCAGCCAGACACATCCACCTAACCCTAAACTTTTCAGTTCCTTAACCTCCCCAACCCCACACACATACACTCCAGTTTGATAATCTATTTTAGCAACTCTCTCTCTCTCTCTCTCTCTCTCTCTCTCTCACTCTTCCTGAAGACTCAGGCAGGGGTGCAGAAGGGACAGATTTATTGAGGACCGGGGAAAATAAGAATAGTGAATTTGTGGAGCAAGGGCGCCTTTCAAGTATAAGTGGTAATTACTGCACGTCAAATAGCATTTGCAAATAAGCAATAATCACTTTCTAGTATAGTACAAAGGGAGTAGGAAGATGTGTTGCAGAAAGACTAAACAGTTCTTCCCAGTTAAGATTTAGAAGGAAAAGAGGACACACACACACACACACACACACACACACACACACTGTGTGTAGTCAGTCATGACAGTTGAAGGGATCACTACTGAAGGATTGCTTGGTGTCTGTGGATTTTTGCTAGGTTGGAGGTGCCAGCTGCCAGTAAGGAGATAGCAGAGCATAGCTCTGTCTCACATGGAAAAAGTGCAGCCCATGCAGAGAAGATGCTGTAAACTTAGCCTTTAAAGCAGCAGTTTCATAACAATCCATGTTTCTAAAGCAAAATTAAACATGTACAGGTAATGGCATTAGTTTTCACAATATATCAGCTTGCATCTTCATATCTGATAATGTGACATTCAGGGCCAATGTCCCAGCGTCTCATATTTTGAGTGGTAATGTCCCACATTTCAGTGACAATGGGTTAAGAAGTATGCTCCAAGTGGAGAAGGTGCTGTCCCCATTCTCTGAGACTGTAAAGCAGAAATTTATTTTACTCTTTGCTGCCCAAGGAACAGCACACTTTATGAATGGGAAAGTACCTATTTTCACAGAGTTCGGGGGAGGGGAAGGGGGTACATAGTTGCAGTTAAATGGCATAAAGTGATCAAAACGTCCACTTTGCACTACTACCTTGCATCCTTTTGTGTTATACATAAAGGACTCCCAAGTCTTTCCCTGCACCATCCCAATGGGCATTGCACAAGCACAGGGAAAGGCATGGGACTGGCATGTTAATGAAGCACTGGTGTATGAACATAGAAACATAGAAACATGAAGTTGACGGCAGATAAGGACACATAAGGCCCATCCAGTCTGCCCATTTCTTTTCCACCTTATAAATGTGCCATCGACCTTTGCTCTGTCAGTGGTCTATCTATTCATAGTCATTTGTATTGCTCCCTTATGCCTATCCCATGCCTGTTTGAAGCCCTGCACTGTATTCATAGCCACCACTTCTTGTGGTAAGCCATTCCATGCATCCACCACCCTTTCTGTGAAAAGAATTTCCTCACATTCCCCTTAATCGGCCTCCTCTAATCTCATGCTGTGTCCTCTTGTCCTGCTATTTTTCTTATATTTAAACATGTTAGACTCTTTCACCTTGTTTATGCCCTTAAGGTGTTTGAATGCCTCGATCATATCACCTCTCTCCTTCCTTTGCTCAAGGGTATACATATTGAGCTCCGTTAATCTGTCCTCACATGTCTTCTGATGCAGTCCCTGCACCATTTTGGTTGCCCTTCTCTGGACTGCCTCAATTTGGTTAATGTCCTTGTGAAGGTGTGGCCTCCAATACTGCACGCAGTACTCCAGATGGGGCCTAGCTAGTGTCTTATACAGAGAGGTTATTACCTCCCTCTTATGACTTGTGATACCCTACTAATACACCCTAACACCCCCTAGCCTTACCTACTGCTTTAGAGGTCTGCTTGGATGATTTTAGGTCATCAGTGATGATGATGCCCAAGTCTCTTTCTTCCTTTGTGACTGCTAGCAACTCCCCTCTCAGCCTATAGGTGGCTTCAGGGTTTCTCTTCCCTATGTGCATGATTTTGCACTTCTTTGCATTAAATCCCAGTTGCCACTCTTCTGACCATTCTGCTAGTTTATCCAGATCTCTTCTCATTCTGCCCACCCCATCTGGATCATCTACTCTGTTGCAGATCTTGGTGTCATCTGCAAACAGAAAAGCCTTACCCTCTAGTCCATCTGCAAGGTCACTAATGAAGATGTTGAAGAGGACTGGCCCCAGGACTGATCCTTGAGGTACCTCACTTGTGACTTGCATCTCTTCTGACTGTATACCATTTACCACCACTCTCTGTTTTCTGCCCGTCAACCAGTTTGCCACCCAGTTGACCAACTTCTGACCCACCCCGAGCCTACCCAGCTTATTTATCCATCTTCTACGTGGAACAGTGTCAAAAGCTTTGCTGAAGTCAAGGTAGGCGACATCAACTGCTCCCCCTTGGTCCACAGATGTTTCCTGGCCCCCACAAATCTGGCCACATGTCTCAGCATGTCAGACTCCAGCAGAACTGTGTGAAGCAGTTCTGTGGGGTGGCTCAGGCATACAGCAGCCGAAATGATGATCAACGTGTCTGAGATTGGCAGGGGACTGGAAAAGTAACAGCCACAAGTGTGGGGAAGTGGCTAAGGAAGGGGCTGTCCTGGGCACCAGGGATATATTTCATAATCAGGAGTGAGTACAAGGGTCACAAGACCACCAAAAAGTACCAGCAAGAGATGTGAAATATAAAAAAAGACTCCACCCACAAGGAGGCCATAAGATATGGGGTTGGGGACAATTGAGTGGTAGCGTCTCACACCACATGACTGATGCAATGCCATGTCGAGATACCCATGGTGGTTGCAGTTTTTATGTTTGCATGCAGAATCCCAGTTTCTAACCAAAAACATGCAGCATGTATTATTTGCATTGCAACTTAGTTGCTTAAGTCTCAACTTTGTGTATAGCAGTTTTCAGGAAGTGTGGGACAGAGAGCTGCATTGAGCTTCTAAAGTCTGTCACTCCCAACTGTGACTGTGTATCAGGCCCCTGAGTTTCTGCCTCTGCAATGTGCTGTGTGGTCTGTGGTGTCCCAGGGACATTCAGTTGATTCAGGACCAGCAGGGCAAATCATATAGGGACTGCACTTAACATGTACTCAGTGGTGTCAGCGTGGCTCAGTTGGTAGCACATCCGCCTCTGGACCAGAAGGTAGTGGGTTCTCGTCCCACACCGGGATTGGACTTGCACCTAAAAATCACTGGCATCCGTGTACAGTATTGGGGGGTGCTGTACTGCTGGGGTGTGCCATCTTTCGGATAAGACGTTAAACCGAGGTCCCTTCTGCCCATCCTGGTGTTGTCCTGGTGGGTGTCCAGGTGGAAGTTAAAGAACCCAGGGCACTCTTCGCAAAGAGTAGAAAACATTTCCGGTGTCCTGGCCAACATTCCCCTTCCCATAAAACTGGTTCATGCAATTATCCAGGCTGTGTGTGGGTGATGATGTGCGATATGGCCACCACCACCACACATTCAGTCACTTCACTACCAGTCTAGCATTGCTTGTAAAGCGCTTTGGATGTATGAAAAGCGCTATATAAATGCTGATTCTTCTGCTCACTGGAGACCAAACAAAAGATGGGTAATATATTAGAGACTTTCAGGTTCCTGAAATAAATAAGGTGAACTGCAAGGAAGTTAACAGTTTAAGGATACCGAACACAAGTGGAAGCTGACAGTAGGAAGGTTCAAGAAAGACATGAGAAAGTTCTATTTTATAGAATGGGTGGCGAAATCATGAAACAGTCTTCCAGGTAAGCTGATGGGCACAAAATCTATAAATGGTTTCAAGCACAGCTGGGGCAGAGTGAAGGTTACTCAGGCTAGTAGCAATAGGGAGGGAAACAAGGTGTGGACAGTGGGAGCTATTACTGTATATGGACAGTAGGTCCCAGGATTTGGTAGGGAACTATGGGAAGACTGGATGGACCATTGTTCTTTTTCTGCCATCATTGTCTATGTAACTATACCTCTATGCCCCACATGTTATCTTGTTTTCCACCATATTTAAATATGAAACAGAAACATAGAATTTGATAACTAATAAGGACTGCTTGGCCTACCCCAGTCTGACCATTTTTCCCTGCTGATTCTATCCTGCCAGCACAGACCCTACTTGCTCTCTTGTCCCCTCCACAGAGTCAGGATGATCCCCAAGATACCTGGAAATCTCCAGGTGGGCCCTCTTCAGTTAGGTACCTGGCTACCTTCTAAACTCTGCAATTCTTTGCATTTATCATCCTGGGGCACTGTAGGTAAATGTAAAATGAAAACACAGACATAATGTATCAAACTTAAGTGGAATAGTGATATGAGTGTGTCACCCTGAGCCCTCCCTTTTTGGTTTTCCAGGTGGGCTCTGGTCTCCATTTTCCAGGTGGGCCCCCCCGTACCCCAGTCTGACCCTACCCCTCAGCTTCCCAACCAAGATTCCCTTGTATGTACAGGTATGTGTGGCACTGTAAGTAAATGTAAGATAGAAACACAGAGCTAGTGTATCAATTTAAGTGGAATACTGATATGAATGTGTCACCCTGGGATCTCCACTGCAGATTTTCCAGGTGGGCACCAGCACCTGTCAACACATTCCAAGTGGATACCCTGTACCCCAGTCCAACCCTATCCTTGCTTCCCAACTAAGATTCACTTTTGCCTATCACATGCATGACTAAAGCCCACTGCTGTTCCCCCCCACCTCATCTAGAAGACTATTCAAGACATTCACTACTCTTTCAGTGAAGAAATACTTTCTCACATCAATCCTAAATTTTCCACCTTCCAGCTTCATTGCATGTCCCCTTTCTTTCATGAATCTCTTCCTTTGAAGAATATCCCCCTCCTCCTGTACCTTGTTTAACCCCATGAAGTATTTATATGTCTCTATCAAGTCCCCCCTCTCCCATCTCTCTTCCCAGGTTGTACATATTTAGGTCCTCCTTCAGTCTCTCCACCTAGGGCTTCTGATGCAGCCCCTACACCATTTTATTTGCACTCCTCTTGACAGCCTCCACCCTGTATATGTCCTTCCTGAAATGCGGTCTCCAGAACTGGACAGAGCACTGCAGGCCTCTTTCTGCTGGTGATACCTCTCTCTATGAACCCCAGCATCCCACTGGCTCTACCCACTGCCTTGTGCCACTGTCTTGCCACCTTGAGATCATCAGTTTTTGATTACCCTATGTCCCTTTACTGTTTGGTGACTGTCAATATCTCTTCTCCCATTTTATACTTTGCCTCTGGGTTTCTGTGCCCTAGCTGCATGATTTTGCACTTTTACACATTGAAAATCAGCTGCCATGCCCTTAACCACTCTTCAAGATTTCTCAGGTCTCTGCACATTATTCCCACCCCCTTTGGAGTGCCTACCCTATTGCAGATTTTAGAGTTATCTGTAAAGAGGAATAGCTCCCTTCCAGTTCATCTGCAACACTTGTAAAGTCATTAAAGAGGATTGATCCCAGTACTGAGCAGTGAGGCACCTTGCTGGTCACCTTGCTTTGGTTCAACCATTGGAATGGTAGCGCATTCCTGTGCTGGGCAATTAGGGCACCAGTCCACAATGTCACCCATCACTTTTTTTTGCAGGAGGATGTGCCCCCCCCCAACCCCTACTTAAGGATACCTACTCGGGGCTGTGGACCTTGGGAAGGGGGCAGTGAATCCTGAATTTGTTGCCCTGAGTGCCTGGCACTGTAATGCTGGTGCTCTGAGTGCCATAAGGACCCTCCTTTCCCTGGAGTGAACTCCATTGACCACCATCCTCTGTTGCCTATCCATTAACCAATTTTTTACCCCGTTTGCCCAGTTTCCCTATGAGTGTCCTATGTGGTACGGTGTTGAATGCCTTACTAAAATCTAAGTAGGCTACATCCATCACCTCACCCTAATCTATTTCCTTGGTCACTCAGTCAAAGAACTCTATCAGATTTGGTTGACATGACCTCCCACTGTGAATCAGTTCTGCCTCTGGTCCTGTAACCCATTGGATTCAAGATACTCCATAATATTTTCTTTTAGCAGCAACTCCATTAACTTCCCCACCACTGATGTCAGACTGACTGATCTATAGCTGCCACCCATCTCCCTGCTACAACATTTATGAAGCAGGACTGCTGCTGCCTTCCTCCGGTCCTCCAGAACCACTCCTGTTTCCAGTGAGTTATTGAACAGTGCTGTCAGAGGTGCAGCCAGTACTTTCTGAAGCTCCCTCAATACGCTGGGGTACCTCATCTGGCCCCATAGCTGTATCCATTTCAGACTTATGAGTCCCTTCAGGACTGTCTCATCTGTAAATGGACATGTGCCTAGCTCCTTAACCTCAGTGCTCCTGCTTCTTTTATGTAGCCCATCCCCTCTCCCTCCTCTGTGAAGACCACACAAAAGTATTTGTTCAGGATGTTTGCTTTTTCCTGATCCCCTCTGCACGGTCCCCCTTGCCCTTCTTAACCTCATAAACCTTCGTCTCATCTTCTTTTTACTTTTGTACCTACAAAAGGTGATGTCCCCTTCAGTTACCCCTTGAGCTATTCCTTTGTCACTGTGTGGCTTTGCATGTCGCATTATATTCCCTGACTCCCTCTGCTTCTCATGCTACACCTCCCTATTCTCTTTCCTCTGCATCTCATTATAGCTCCTGAATCTCCATTTGGTTTGAACTGGCCCTTGCATCCAGTGAACCACAATCAAGAGCTGAAGTCCTTGATTTTAGAAGAGTGGACTTCAGTAGGATGAGGGACCTGGTCAGGGACAAGTTAGTAGGGGTGGACAACATAGGCAGAGTGGAAGAGAGATGTGGGGTAATTAAGGGGGCCATTGTAGAGGCATCTAAGGTATATATGAGAACAGTAACCAAAAATAACAGGTTCAAGAGAGCATCATGATTCTCAGCAAGGGTCAAGGAGATGGTGAGGGACAAGAAAAAGGCATTCTACAACAATAAAGAAAAGCAGAAGGAAGAATTGGGAGAATGTGTACTGAAAAATAGGGAGGCAAAGAGGATGGTTAGTGAGGCAAAAGCAGACACAGAGCTGTATATTGCAGAGGGGGTCAAGAGTGGTGAAATGCAGTTCTTTAGATACATTAGGAAAAAAGTAGGGGCAATCATAAGGCTAGCTGAGGGGGTAGGATGATAGAGGAAGACAGGCAAAAGGCCGCCATCCTCAATGTGTACGTTTGCTCAGTTTTCACTAGGGAGGACAGTGGGCCCTTCTCAGAGATTGGCATCAAAGCGGCCACTAAGGGAGTAGGGGATAGGAGGCACCATTTCCACATCACTCACCATCTAGGCTTAAGTCCAACAGCCTCCATCCTGAGACTAATGCTGTTCCCTGTCTTCCTCAGTGACCTCCCCTTTGTCTGTGCCAACTCACATAGTCACATGTATACAGATAACCCAGTCCTCTATGCCTCAGATCCATCAACTGCCTCTCTGAAAGTCTTGCTCCAGCATGACTTTCACAGTGTCCTGCGCTGGTTCCTGTCCAACCAGCTACGGGTCAAAACAAAAAGAAAACAACTGTGTCTATGACCTTTAGTATTTGCCAGAAGTTGGTCCACCTCAACTTCCTCCCTGTTTTCTCCACACTAGATGGCTCCTCTCTCGAGGCTCTCCCATCCTTCTAACACCTTAGCATGTGGTTAGAGAACGGGCATGACTTCTTAGCCCACATTGATGCCATCCATGCCAAACTCCACCCCAAGCTTTGTACCCTGTACTGCAGTAAGGAATGCCTCTCCCCACTGGTCTGCAGGAAATTAGTCACCATAATGGCTCTCCTGGTCTTCCACTATGCAGATGTGGTCTATGGCACTGCCTCATCCACTTCCCTGGCCAGACTGGACACCCTCTGCAATGCCTTCTGCTGCCTTGCTACAATCTCACCTCTCACCCACCACTACTCGCTGTACTCCTCCTATCCATCCTCCCACTTCCACACATCACCAGTTCCACTGTGCTTCCTCATCTCTAAATACTGGTTTGGATCCCTCCTCTTATTTATCACATCTGCTCTCCCATACCCTCCTCCTTGCACCCCAGGGACCCACACATTTTCTCCCCTTCCCATCCTCACTCCTTAGCTGGCAAATTTGCTTTGTGATACCATCTCCCCTTCCTTTGGCATCAGCTTCCCTACTGCATCCGTCTCTCTGTCTCTCTCTCTCTCTTCTCTCTCTCTCTTTCTCTCTCAGACACGAACTTAAACTTCTCCTTCCTCCTCCTTGTCCTGCCAACTTTCTTCCTGAACCATTCCTTACCTCCCCCGACCTACTCTCAGCACTGGTTTCTGCATCCCATTAAACAGGTTCCCTGCACTTTTCAAATTTACCAGCTTTGCACTTTGCTTTTGATTTTGTGCGTGATTTATTTGGAACTCAGTTACAATGTTTGGCATTACTGTCTGTACTTCACTCGACTAACACACTTTATGTTATTGTTCTTGTAATTTCATTATCAGTCTTTTTTTGTATTTCTTTGTATTTGCACTCTCCTCTCCCCTCTCTGGAAATGAGCCTTGGCTCAGTGTGTGCCTCTCACAGTCACCAATTTTCAAATAAATAAACAAACAAACAAATAAATATGTAAATAAATAAAATAAAGAGGTCATGGAGATGAGGCAGCCAATATTTACTAGCAAAAATGTCCTGAAATGGCTGGCAGCCCTAAAGATAGATAATGCCCCAGGACCAGAAGGGTTGCATCTGAGGATATTCAGGGAATTGGCAGCAGAACTGGCTGCACTGCTTGCAGATCTGTTTAACCACTCACTGAGAATGGGGTAGTTCCAAAGGATTGGAAGATGGTGGACATGGTTCTGTTCCATAAGGGGCAGAGGGGACACAGGGAGCTACAGACCTATCAGTCATCTCTATTGTAGGGAAGCTGATGGAGTCACTGGTCAAAGAGGACCTCATGGACAACCTGTAGAACAATGGTCTCCAGGATAGTAAGCAACACGGATTTGTGGTAAGGAGGTCTTGTCAAACTAACCTGATAATTTTCTTTGACTGGGTGACAAGGGAACTGGATAGAGGCCATGCTGTGGATTTGCTCTACTTTGACTTCAGCAAGGCTTTTGACTCGGTGCCTCACAGATGCTTGCTGTAGAAGGTGCAAGATCTGGGATTGGCTAAGGTCATAGTAAACTGGGTAGGTAACTGACCAAAGGTGAGGTAGCAGAGAGTAGTGGTTAAATCAAAAGAGAGCGAGGTAACAAGCAGGGTACCATAGAGATCTGTCCAGAGTCAGGTCCTCTTCGACTTGTTCATTAGTAACATTAATGAGGGAATCCAGAGCAGGTTGTACCTCTTCACTGGCCATACCTGGAGTACTGTGCCAAGTTCTAGAGTTCTCACCTCAGGAGGGATAGGGATAGGCCAGAGACTGTGCAGTGCGGGGTAACAAAAATGATTCCGGGCCAGTGGGGCATGTCCTATGAGGAGTGCCTCAAGGCTCTGAACATGTACTTGCTAAAGACCAGAAGGACTAGAGGAGATTTGATACAGACCTTTAAGTTCCTAAAAAAAAGGTGAAGTACAGCAAAATATTTAGCTTGAACACTAGATCGCGGTCCAGTTGACATGAGTGGAAACTAACAGGAGGGAGGTTCAGGAGGGACGTGAAGAAATATTATTTGATAGAAAGCGTGGTGGAGTCATGGAACAGTCTGCTAGCTGGAGTGGTAGATTTGAAAACCTTTAGTGGTTCCAGGCACGCTTGGGACAGATGGAAGAATACAGTGGTTGCTCAGGGCAGCAGTATCAGGGTGGAGCATGGAGGGAGGATGGGAAGGGATAGGACCCCAGAGTGGTGATAGATCCCAGGGCTAAATAGGGAACTCAAGCAGCTAGATGGACCATTGATCTTTTTCTGCTGTCATTATCGACAGTTTGTTTCTGTTACCTTTTCAGCCACATTCTTTGAGAACCATAGCGGTCTGCTTTTCTTCTTGTTTTTGCTCACTTACTTTGTGCAGAGGTTTGTTGCCTTCACTATGCCTTCCCTTAGTGAAGCTCACTGTGCCTGTGCCCACCCAGGCCATTCCTCCATGCTAGGTGATCTCTGAGGCATTCACAAAATTTCTGTTTTTTTTAAATCTGCCCTCCTGGATCCCAATCCTTATGTGGCTCACTTTCAGTGCCATCCTCATGTTGTGAAACACTATGTGGCACACCCTGTTCCCCAGATGGCCACCCACCTTGAAGTCTGCAATGCTGTCCCTGTTAGTGAGCACCAGGTCAGTATTGATCCATCACAAGTGGGCTTTCTTAATGAGCTGCTTGAGATATGTCCCCTGTAGGGAGTCTAGGATGTCCCTGCTTCTAGCTGAAGCTGTAGCTGGAAGGCTTCAATGTATATCTGGCAGACTTAAGTCCCCCACGAGCAGCACCTCCCCTTTGTCTGCCATTGTGCTAATGGCTTCCTCCAGTACCTTATCTGGTACTCCCCCTGTTTTCCTCCTGTGCTTGAGGTCTGTAGATCACACTAGTGCAAATAGTGTCGCTGGTTCTTGTCTCCAGGGTGACCCACAGTACCTCCAATCCCTCCATTCCCCCCCCCGGATTTCCTGTGTCTATGTTGCCTTGATACCTGCCCTCACATACAGTACCACCCCTTTCTTCCCACCCTATCTTTCTGAACAGGTATGAACTTCCATAGCTATGGCTCAGTCATAGTTTCATGTACACCACAACTTGTAATAGCCACAGTATCAGGTCTGCTTCCACCATGATGGCCTCCTAGGTACCAAATTGTGTTTCCTAGATTCTTGCATTTGCACATGGCATTCCATGCTTTGCTCCCATGCTGCCTGACACCCCCTCTTTCCCATTATGACTTGCCTTCTTTTCCTCTCTCTTTTTTCAAGTCTCATTCCCATCCCTTTTTTTCTGTCACACTGCTTTTTTTGTTTATTTTGCTTCCTGGGGGATTTTTCTCCCTGTGGGTCCTCCTTTCTCTCTGCTTCAGTCCATGGGGGGGAGCAGTTAATGCCTCCCTTTTTATGTTTGCTTGCAGGCATGCGCAAGAAACATGATGTGGCAGCTTAGGAGAGAAGCAGGTTGTGGAGGTGTGCCACGGCGGCAGCCAACAGAGACACTGCATTTGGGGGCTTGGTACTGGTGGACCAATGGAGGCACAGTGTGCCGATGACACTGGTCTCCAAAAGTGCACCAAGTACAAATGTTTTCACCGCTGTAATGAGGGGCTGCCTCGTCATTTCAGCCTCAGCCATTCTGCTGCAATGAAAGAGCGACCCGTCATTGCAGGGCGGTACCTCCCTAAGTTGAACAATAAATTTAACATGGGAGCTGATTGCCACCACCTCACCCCCATTTGTTGTGTGCCGAGGGGGTGCCCAATCCCCCTCGGCATCATGTGCCCCAAAATTTTTTGTTTGCCGATGGGGGCCTCAATCCCTGTCGGCTTCAGTCCCATCCCTGCCCAAGTTTAATTTGCAGACAGGGGAGCCCACTCCCCATCAGCATAATGTCCCCCCCAAAAAACTGTTGCTTTATGCTGAGGGGGTGCCCAATCCCCCTCAGCTCTTGTGCCCCCCTGTATGTGCCGATAGTGGTGCCCAATTACCCATCAGCTACAGTCCTCCAAAAAGAAACAGTCAGGTGGCACACTGGGAGCCCACCTCAGCATGCCAAATGCCCCTGTCAAACTAGAAAACTGTCCCGCGATGTTTATTTTGTTTTTTTTGCCCTGAAAACCAGAAAACAGTCCCTCGTCGAGTCCAGTGTCCCTGCCCCCAACCTGCACATACCCTCTGCTCACCCTGCCTCCCCATGCCCCCTTACCCCATACTTACCTCCAGAGTCCAGCACAATAATCTTCGGTGGACCGGAAACATGTCTGCACTCTTCAAAACCAACTGCGAACTGAGGAAATGCCGGTAAGCTGTATAATGGGATTGATAGGGGTTTTTCAATGTTGCTGCATTTCTCAGTCATTTGTTGGAATTTTGGCACCAAATTATCAACATGGGGTTTTTGGGACCCCTCCTCATGAATTCTTGCACTGTCATGGCGTTAATCGGCCCTGAAAGGTGATTTCATGGTCACTGTGCAGAATCACCTGTCGGGACCTAGTAACAAAACAACAGTGCCACTGTTCATGAGGGGGGCTCTCAAAAAGTCTATGTTGCAAATTTGGTAGAAAAAATTCAAGAAATGACTGTTTTACGAGCATGCATTGTGCAGTTTCCATGCATACTCGTAACTTCACAAATTTGTAATATTTTCACTCCAGCTTTTCAACTTTGCCATTTTTACACACCTCCTTATGAACAGTACAGCTGTCATTTTTCACATCCTGGCTGAAATGTGTTTTTGCACTTCTGGCGAAAAATAGAGCAGTCGCTGTGGGAAGTGAGTGTTTGGGACAGATTAAAAAAAAATCACAGTGATAGAGCTCATGAGCAGAGATGCCAAAATGCCTATGTTGAAAATTTAGTGACAAAAGTCCATGAAATGACTGTGTTATGAGTGTACGTTGCGCAGTTTTCACACACCCTCATAATTACGCGCATTTGTAATATTTTCCCTCAAAACTTTGAACACTGGCATTTTTTCACACCTACTTATGAACAGTACAGCTGTCATTTTTCATATCCTGCTTGAAATATGCATTTACACATCTGGCACAGAATAGCGTGATACCTGTTGGAAATCAATGTTTGGGACAGATTAGGAAAATCATAGTGACACTGTTCATGAGCAGAGGTCACAAAATGCCTATGTTGAAAATTTGCTGAAAAAATTCCACTAAATGACTGTGTTACACCCATGCATTGCACAGTTTCTACATAAGCCCGGACGTTTGAGTATTTTTAATATTTTCACTAAAGATTTTCAACATTACCATCTCTTCACAGCTCCCTATGAATGGTACAGCTGTCATTCTTCACATCCTGCCCGATTTGTGTTTTCGTACATCTGGCGCAGAATGGCACAGTCACTGTGAGAACTCAAAGTTCAGGACACATTGACAAAATCACAGTGCCACTGTCCATAAGAAGAGATCCCAAATGCTTTCATGAGAAGGGGGTCACAAAAAGGCCATGTTGAAAGTTTGTAGTGTAAATGCCAACAATCTCCTGGGGTGTTAGAGTGTCTAACCACAAGGTCCCACCCTGTACAGACTGACAGGCATCAGAGGTGTGCCTTTGGATTGCCGACTGTAATGCTCATGCCATTCCACCCCACCCCACCTCCCTGCAGCCAGTGACAGGCATCGAGGTGTGCCTTGAACTCTTCAGCCCCACAGTTCACCTCGTTCTCCTATACTGCACCCATTTCAGCGTATGTCCTTATGGAATGGGGTGACTGTACAGCCAAATACCCCAAGGCACACCTCAACACATGTCAGTGTCTGCAGGCTAGGGTGAAGTGAAATGGCATGAACGTTATGGTCAGTGACCTGAATGCATACCCCAATGCCTGTCCATCTCTGCAGGGTGGAGGTGGGGTTGGCGTGAAGTTCAATACTTCACTGCCATTCCTAATCTGCATCCCTCTAACTCCTGCATTTCCATTGCTAATACCAGTAAGCAAACATCCGGCATTGACAAATGCTTGTTCTTTGGTTGTTTTGCTTTCTTTTTGAAAGCAAAATCAAGGTTTTCACTCAGTGCATCCTGCTTGCATTCTTGCCTTTGAAGTGTAACACATAATTGATCTATAGACTTACCCAGTGTTTCTGATGAGTAGTGTGAGCCAACAGGAGTTGCAGTGGATGTACTTGCCTTTAAAAATGATTTCATTTTACTATAACCCTCTGGCAGGGGACTGTCAATTCTGGCTTCATTCTGTGTTGCCATTGCCTTCACTAGTTTCTCTGTCCCAATTCCTGTTTGTGAAACTGGATCAAACTGCAATTCCCTTGGAACCACATCTTGCAGTATTGATGTGAGAACTGTTCACGTCACTTTCGTCCTTATGCTCAACAATGACAGTCATAACTTTTATTTCTGTTCATGTGCTCAATTGGGAATACTCTTGCTTCTGCTTGAGAGAATTGTTTGATGAAGCCAGCAAGCCCACCTGCACTTTCGTAGGTAGTCCATTTACTATTCCAGTCAGGAAGGATGCTGAGGAAGTGGCTGAGCTGAGCGGCTCTCTACTCTGTTGGCTTAGTTCTGGCCATATGAATTTCTTCTCCAAAGGACACATAAGTGGCGAGGCAAACTTCTCGCTGGACAATGAGGTAGCCCTATCTTTTCTTTTTTCAGACAACTGCCTGAAGCAGGCAAAGAAAATTTGAGAATGAGCTTTTCATTCAAAGTTTTGAAAAATCAGTGTGGGAGCTCTCTCAGAGAGCTTCTGCTGTCATGGCCATCTTGCTTTCCCCAAGTCAAGGTCTTAAAACACAACAAAGCTATGATGGAACATTGGCATTTTTCAATGTTCACTCATAACTTAACAAATTTACAATATTTTGAACCCAATTTTTCAATATAGCCAGTTTTCACCCCACCTCATGAACGTGATGTGCCATTTTTTGAATCATGCCCAAAACATGTTTTCACACCTGTGGTCCTAAATAATATATTGGCCAGTATTTTATAAATGACACCTGTCAAGTTCAGAAGCTTGTCATAAAAAGACTATGTTGAAAATTTGGGGTAAAAATGTCAACAAAAATTTATAAAGAAACATTGTGTGCTGGGCTGGCCTTTGACCCAGCAGGTAGCATTTTGTTGCTCCCATGTCAGCAACTTGAGTTGGGGGTCAAGTCTTGGGAGCCAGCTGAGATGCCCAAGGATAGGAATCAGCACTGTTGCCCCCCACCACTCCTTGCATGGAAAGGACTGCACAGTGTTCTGTCACATAAATGACACTTTGCTGCAGGCTGGGGATCCTTCCCTCACAAAGGATTGACATGCATGTCAAGGCCTGATGGGACCACCTACTACATTAGGAGAAGTGGGCCTGTATCAAAAATTGGGAACACAGCAGCTGGCAGGATGAAGGTTTGGTCACTGCAGGACCCGCACCACCAACAGGCCTTATACTGCCACCAAATGCCCAGTCCCATCACCCGCCATGCCAGGTACTTACCTTCTATGTTTGATACTCTCCATGGATTCGCCCATGATGAAGCCCAGAGGGGAGAACAGTCTGCACCCTCCCCTTGCCTGTCTACCAGTTTGGCAGTCTGGCACCCTTTCGGTGCTGGAGGGCATGCAACAGCTGGTGGCTTCATTCTGCCATTGTGTTTGTTGATGAGCAGAGAAACAGGCCCAACCCCCAAGAGAGGAGAGTGATTCCAGTCCACCTCCCCCATGCTAGCCCCTATGACTGACTAAGTCTATGCCCAAACCTCTGTCACTGCTGTGGTATCGATATCTCCCCTCCTGATCAACCCACTTTCAACAAAAGAAATTAAACTTCAACAAACTCTTTCCTCCCAACCCAAATGATCATTATTTTTATTACTTATACTGATCCAAATTCCTCCCTTTATTTCTATGGGTCTGATGGAACAATGACCATGATGCGGCAGGACACTGACCATGTGTATCAGATAAGTATTGTTTTATGTTTATACTGCCTTGTGTGTAATAGGGCTGGGTGAAATTTGCAAATTCCGCTTTAGCAAAACTTTCACGAAATTTGACAACTTGGAATCTTCTGAACTTCAACCTTTGGTGAAATGAGAAATCTTTGGAAAGTGTTTAGTGAATTTTCGCCCTGTTATGTGGAATTTTCTCACTGAACTGTAGAATAAAACACATGAACTGTGTAATTAATACATTAATCCACAATTCATGTGATTATTCCACAGTTCAGTGATCAGTTCTGCACTGTCCCCATGGAAAAAAACCTTACATGGTGTCCAGTGGCACCCCCTATCCTCTAATCATTCTCTGCCTCAAAATCATTGTTTCCCTGATGTCTAGTGACACCCTCACCCTCTGATCACATGCCACCCTGCAGTTAGTGTTTTTCTGACATCTAGTGGCACCCTCACCCTCCAATCACTGGCCCTGGCTAAAATTGTTGTTTCCGGGTATCTAGTGGCACCCCCACACTCTGATCACTCGCCCCAGCTGTAATTATTATTTCCTTGGTGTCTAATGGCACTCTTCACCCTCCAATCACTCACCTTGGCTGTAATTTTTGTTTCCCTGGTGTCTAGTGGCACCCCCACCCTCCAACTGCTCACCCCAGCTGTAATGATTGTTTCCCTGGTGTCTAGTGGCACCCCCTACCCTTCAACTGCTCACCCCAGCTGTAATTATTGTTTCCATGGTATCTAGTGGCACCCCTCACCCTTCAACTGCTCATCCCAGCTGTAATTATTGATTCTCTGGTGTCTAGTGGCACCCCAACACTACCCACACTGGGTTGGGTACACCAACCTACCACCCCCTTTACATACATAGTTATCAGTCATAAGACTAAGACTACTGAAGTGGTGAGCCCATACGGTGACCAGCATAGCCCTCCTCTCACTACTTCAGCTGGACTAGGTGGTAAGAGGAGGGTTGTGCTGGTTGCCATATCAGCTCCCCACTTTCTGACCAATGAATATGCATGGAAGGGGGGTGGCAGGCTGGTGTACCCAACCCAGTGTGGGTGGAATGGGGTGGCCACTAAATACCAGGGAAAGAATAATTATGGCCTGGGAGAGTGATCAGAGGGTTGGAGGTGCCACTGCAGACCACAGAAACAATAATTACACCTGGGGCAAGTGATCAGAGGGTGGGGGTGCCACTAGACACTAGGGAAACAATAATTATGACCAGAGTGAGTAACTGGGGGGTGCCACTAGACACCAAGGAAACAATAATTACAGCTGGAATGAGTTATTGGATGGTGGGGGGTGCCACTAGACACCAGGGAAACAATAATTATGGCCAGGGTGAGTGATCAAATGGTACACCTGAGGCAAGAGATCAGAGGGTGAAGGGTGCCACTAGACTTCAGGAAAACAATAATTATGGCTGAGACGAGTTATCAGAGGGTGGGGGTGCCACTAGACACTGGGGAAACAATAATTATGATTGGGATGAGCGATTGGAGGGTGGGGGGTGCCACTAGACACTAGGGAAACAATAATTACAGCTGGAACGAGTGATCAGAGGGTGGTGGGTGCCAGTAGATACCAGGAAAACAATAATTGCAGCCAGAAGCATGCATAGGTAAGGCTGACCCTGGCTTTGGCCCCCCATTAAGTAAACATCTAACAACATTTACATGAGCATTACATCCTTGGGGCAGGGCTTCAAGCAGACTGCACTATTTTTAAAGTACTGAAGTGCTGAGCAGTGTTGAGTGCAGTCAAGAGCAGCAACAGTTGAGAGTGTTAGAGTATGAGCCACTGCCTGTATCCTCTTACCCCTTCCCACGTTTACCTCTTCAGCCAGCCAGCCTGGGAGAAAGAAAGAAGCCTCTCTCCCTCCATTGCTCCACTCCAATTGACAGCCAGACTGGACTTGTGGGCTGGGCTTCAAATAGCTCACACTGTTCAAACTACCCAAGCACTGAACTTTTGCTGAGCACAATGGACTGAATGTCATCTGAAGCAGTAGGGGTCAAGAGAGTAGGAGTCACTGCCTGTATCTTCTACCCTCTCTTTTCCATCCCATCTTCGGTAAGCCAGTCAACCTCTGAAATCTATGGTGGTGCCAACTTGAGGGAGCTAGCCATACCCTTTCTAGTCAGCAGAATGCATAACATTAGGAACAGCTAAGTAAGTCTGCAGGCAGCAAATTATGACTGCGCAGAAACTGAGTCCGGACGTACTCGGGGAAAGCCTTGTGTAATCTGCTTGTGAGGTTTGTTTTGAGGGGTTGTACTGTGAGTGTACTGGCCTGGGGAGAGCAACCTGAATTTTTTTTTTCTTGGAGGGGAGTAAACTGCATTCATAAGGGAGAACAGCCCAATTATAACTTTTCTTTTTGGCAGGGGAGAACAGCAAGGTATGCTTTGGTGTCTGGGGATGAGCCTGTCTGCCTTATGGAATGATTGGGTTACTGGATAGATTGTATGTGTTTGGGGAGGGCAATGAGAAATGCAGCTTTCTCTGACAGTGTGTTTGGGAGGATGATAACTGAGGTGCCTGAGCCTGATACATTGGGTAATGTGTGTTTCAGGGATGTACTGTGTGAAACACACACATCTAAATGAAGGAAAAAGCACCATTTATGCTCATTTTTAAAAACTGTTTCTGGGGGAGCATGCCCCCAGACCACCCTAGGTTTCTGAAGATTGTGCTCCCCCTTGTTAATTGACTCTGTGCATGGCACTGATTACAGCCGGGGAAGCGATTGGAGGGTTTGGGGTGGCACTAGATACCAGGGAAACAATAATTACAGCCAAAGTAACTGATCAGAGGATATGAGTGCCACTAGACACCAGGGAAACAAATTCATATGGGTCCAGTGCTACACAGTTCATACTTTCATTCCACAGTACAGTGACTCACTGAACTGCAGAATGAATGTATAAATTGCACAGTAATGTATTGACCTGCTGAAAAAAAATCTGTAGAAATTACTTCTTTTTTTTTAACTTGTTTTTTATTAAGAGACATAAATGACATTTGGTTTCATTCCATGTAGATATTGAGGTCAGTTATATCAATAACATTACAGTATAGGACAGTTAATTATCAATAAACCTGATCTTATAATTACATGGTTGTTGTTATGTACCTATTGTATATAAGAACTATACATTTTTAAGCTGTAGTGTCTCTGTAAATATCCATAAAGTGGGTTTCAGGCATAGTGGGTATCGATTGCTGTAATCAGATTTATTGATACAAGTTCCCACCTGCATGATCCATGTGTGCCCTCCAGTATTGATTAGCCACTTAAGGCTAACCTCAATCTGCAACACTGTTTTCAGCTACTCTCCGCTAGGGAGATCATTTTTAATTTTAACTAATCTCTCAAAAATACAAAGAGCAACAAAAGATAAAGGTAATAAAAAGTAATTTCAATATTCTAACAGAACAAAAAGGCTTATACTGTATGGTGGAACGCTGTTCTGCATGGAAATCCATGCCTGGAGCAGTGGTGTTGTACTGCACTCAGTGTGTCAGGATGTTGCTGTGCTGCACCAAGTACGTCACTAGTGCAGCACAACAATATCGAACGTGGGCACGCAGCGCAATTGAGCAGCCGCGGTGGTGAGGAAGTAAGCAGGCGCAATGGAACTGCTGCCTAAGTAAGGCTTTTTTTTTTTGAGACCTGTTTGGGGGATAAAGGAGTGCAGCCCACGGTTGCCCATACACTAAAAAAGATTGTGTATGAGCAACCATACACAAACAAAGCACTTGAACAATCTCGAGGTTTCCATGGTAACAGATATCTCAAGCTTTGCTCTCAAGGTCTCTGGTTACCACAGAAACCTCTCGATCATACAACTGCCTTGTTGTGTATGATTGTTCATACACAATCCTCTATGTAATACATAGCTGGCTTGCATACTCCATCAATCTATCGCTTAAATTGTTTTTTAAACATAATGGATAAAACCATCCCCTCCCAATACTTTATTTTCCAGTTATCTCAGCATTAGTTGGCTGGCAGACTACTCATATTTATTGGAGTAGTTGGTCTAATACTGTTGTACTGTTTTTCTCCTCCATGTAACAGGAAAATGGGAGCCAATGGGAGTTAAAACGGTCCACATGAAGACGTAGTCTAGCTGTTATAGCCTCTGTATGTTTGATATTGTTAATATTGTTGAACCACTGTGTTACTTTTGGTGGATTCTCTCTCAACCAGTTTTGAGTAATTGTTTTTAATGCTGCTACCCTGAGTACTCTTAACAAGTACTTGTCTGTGGCAGATAAACCCTCTGGAGGGAGTCCTAACACCATACTGCTGAATGATAAATCTTGTTGGATCCCCAGGATGCATTTAGTTATATTACACACTGAGTCCCAGAACAGGCAGAGTACCCCACAGCTCCAAAAAATATGGTAATGGAAGCCAGTATTGGTGCAGTTGCGCCAGCTATGATCAAAATTTATGGTACCCAGATGTTTGGATATTACCGGTGTTCTGAAGTATCTTGTACACACTTTCCATTGGAACTCCCTCCAGTTGGCCGTTGTTGTTGTTGTTCTATGAATACCTCTCCAAATATCCACCCATCGTTTAGTCTGTAGTGTGGTACCCATTTTTCGTTCCCATCTATCTTGTATCTGCAGGTATCCCAGTATACCCCTGTTTTCCTGTAAGAGTTTGTAAATTTGAGTAATTAACTTTCTAGTATCTAGCATGATAGCTCTTCTGTAGATTAGGGAACTCCCTGGGGCCGAGTCACCTTGCAGCGCTTCCACCCCAGGCCCTGAGTTTATAAAATGCCTGCATTGTAGGAACTTATAGAAGTCCTGCTTGGGTATCACAAAGGTTACTGAAGGGTATGAAAATCTAGGACCATTTCCCCCCATATCAATTGAGACAGATTTTTTTAGTTCCTGTTGCTCTCATCTATTTAAACCGGGATCTAATGCACCCATTGGCAACCCTGGAACATATTTGAGTGGGATGTATTGCCATACTGGTGTTATGAATTCCTAATTATGTCTAACTTTTAACCATCTATTCATTGTATGCTTGGTACAAGTATTATTTATCTCCTTCAGAGTATTTGGCATTATCACCCAAGGCAGGATTTTAAGCGGGATTGTTGGGTGACTGTCTCGTTCCAGAGCACACCAACCCAATCCTAATAATCCAGTTAACATTCCTATCATGGAAAACATTTGGGCTGTCATGTAGTATGAAGGCAGATGGGGAAGACCCCAACCTCCCTCTTCTTTCAAGGCCTGCAATATGGCCCATTTAATCCAGGGTTTACGACCTGCCCACAGAAATTTTGAAATTTTCTTCCAAAGATTGCACCATCCTTTTGCTGGGATGGATATTGGTAAAGCAGTAAAGAGGAAGAGGCATTTAGGTAGTACATTTTGTTTTAATGTGTCTATTTTGTTGGATAGGGACAGGGGAAGAGTGCCCCATCTATTTAAGTCTGTGGACATGGAACATGGAACATGGAACATGGAAATGCCTGAGTCATTCTTTCTGCAGGCAGTCAGGGCTAAGCACGTTCACAAGATCACTGCACACAGGACAATGCCTTCACCACTGAAGCTTGTCATAGTCTGTTAGCATTAGTGAAAGTCAAGAGATCAGTTAGCATTTCCTGACTGCCCAAACTAACTGGAATCCACTGTATCCCCATGTTCAGTATTGGACTTTGTTCCCAGACATTAAATAATACTTCTCATGGGGGTGACATTAGAGAGGGTTGGATCAGGGGTGTGAGAATAATAGATGCCCTGGGGAAAATTGGACCAGGATATGAGTCCTATCTGTTAGATTTCTAGGGCTTTGCTTAGTGTTATGAGTCAGGTGCTGGTTGTCTCAGCTGACACAGATCCTCCACTTCAGGTACTTTTATGTAATGCAAAGTTGATGAGGAATACGACTGCAGTGATGGAGGACTTCATCATGGATTTCTGTGCTGACCTTGCATGCATCACTGAAACCTGACCTGGTGCTAACTCCAGCCCTGTGCTGGAAGTATCTATCCTGGCTAGGTACTCCATTGTACACTGCCAGAAGTGTGAGAGCAGGGTTGGCCAGGGTTGCCATCTGCTTTAGATCTGCATTGGCGCTCATGGCATACCCCACAGGAGTGACCAGGTTATTTGAATATACCATTCGAATATGTGGCTGTTAGGAATGGGTTTAGTTCAGCGTGTGCAGGATCATTTTGGTGTACCATCCTCTGAGGCATGGGAATGAATTCTTGCAAGAACTGGTGGACATCATGATTAATTTCACAAAAGTTCCAAAGGCAGCACAAACACAATCACAAGAAAATACACACTGAAAACTGCTGTTATTTCAGCTGAAATTCAGCATTTACTGTATTCTGTATAAATTCAGTACTGCAGTACAGTGCTCACCCAAAGCAGAAAGCCCCTAGCACCTCGGCATTAAGCCTTCCAGTGGGGAGTATACCTCGCCAAGGAACGTTACTCTTTTTAAACACATTACAGGTTGTGACATCACCAAAAAGCTCGTGATTGGACAATACACTTATTCTATTTACAATCAATACACAGTGTAGTTGCAGACAAAGAGCGAGCAAACTAAAATTCCAATTTATACTGCATATAATACTGGACCAGTAACTATTAATACTAAACTGCATAAACTGGGATCTTCTAACAAAGAGATCCACCTAGTTAGTTCTGATTCTTTTGCTGTCCAGTAAATTACAGTGTATTAATTATTTAGGAACTCACTGCTAGCTGCAGGTAGAAATAGAAGGAAAGCAAAGGTCAGAATTATATTTTGTGGCCAGCTGCTCTGGAAAAAACAAGGTAGAAATAGGTTTACAACTTATAAGGAAAAAATATAACACTATGTAATTAGTAAAAAGCTTTACAATAGTTTCCAAAATGTTTCAATTTTCAAAATTCAGAACATTCTTTGTACAATCACTTCAAAATTAAATTTCCTTTTATATGGGGCAAGATTGCTTCCAACTCATTTTTGTTTAATTAAATTTAGGATTCTTGCATTCACCATTAAGAATTTGCAGATGATTGTACCCTCAATATGATGTTGACCTGGGTAAGTTGATTTTATTCCTTTTATCCCTTCCTATTCAGTTTACAGATTCCAAGATTAGTTTTAGTATGGTCTTGAGTTTTATGATATGCTAATGATACCCAACTATACTTGTCTTGTGCTTCTAATGGGAAGAATATGGTCTATGTTATGTGTTGTGGTCTGTGTAAACTCAATGGGCTGAATTTTCAAAGCTCAGTTGCAAATTGTAACAATGGCAGCTTGCGTCGAGGGCCGCCATGTCAGGGACCTTGTGCCCAATTCACTATCCGACAGGGTCCCAGCACCTAAGTCATGCAGCTTGCTGCAACAGTGGCAGTGCACCAAACAGATCATGGACCCATGAGGTGTGCCACAAAATCTGTGGGGCAGTGGTGCAGCAGCTGCACCCTTGGAAAGGAGTACAATCATGGCTAGCGCTCCCCCACCACCACCATCACCGATCTGCCAGTAACATAAATGTTGACAAAAACTATTTCCCTGGTGATCTAGTGATTTCCCCCACCCCAACCACTAGATCACCACGGAATTATGTTTGTACAGTTATAGGTTACCGGAAGATCGGGGCTGGAAGGGATACAGTAACGTATGGTTGACAACCCTCCCACAGTATGTCTAAGTACCATTAGGCCAGTCATTGGCTGATCTTAGTGTACTTAGATGTTTGTCCTCAGGGAAAGTTTTATGAATGCAACATTAGGGGATATGGCAGACTGCATCTGTCACAAGCCCCCTAGCACCATGCCACAGCCCATTTTGTGGTGCAAGACTGGTGCACACCCCCTTTGGCAGGTTGCTTTGCAAAATAGCTCTGGTGCATCCTTTGACGCAAGGTGCCAGTTGCGTCAGACACCTTGGGCCAGATTCACCAAAGACAACTCAGGATGCAAGGCAACTTGCGTCTGAAACAATGGTGCAAGTAGTACTTGCATCCTGAGTTGCATCTTGGTGGGATTCACAAAGGCAGCCTGTGGCATGCTGCAAGCTGCCTGCTCCCAACTGTACCAATGCACCTGAAACCCCCTTGCAAAAGGGAGTAAGGAGGTTTAAGGCAGCAGTTGCACCCTATTCACAAAGGGTGGTTGCTGCGTCCCACATCGGGATTCAGGAACAATCCCTGGTGGACATCTGTCAAAGACCACTTACACCACCTTTGAGGTGGCGTAAGTGTTCTTTGCCATCCACAGGGGGTTGCCACTATGCCTCAGCTCTACAGCACCTTTGGGCTACAGCCCCCTAACAGCCCCAGTTCCCAGGTATGGTACCCACTGTGCCAGGATGGGTGTGTGGAACACCCCCTCATGCCCAGACCCCTCGCACGTCGAGAGTCACCCATATGCCCACTGTCCCCCCACATGCCCTAGGGCAAGATCCCCCCTCCATCGCACATCCAGTATAGCCCTGGTGGTCCAGTGGCCCCCCACCCCAGCCGACAATGCCAGTCCACCCCCCCTTCACCCCCCCACACACTCACCTGGTGGGTGTGTCGGCGACTGGCAGTGCCCACCTCTCACCACCATGGCCAACCGCCAGGCTGGGCTGTGCCAAGTTCACGTGCAGTGGCAACAGACACTCCATGAATGACGGCGCCTCATTCACGGAGTGCCTATTATTACTGTGGCGCGTATCTTGGTACAGTTCAGCAGTGGCTGACCGCGGTGGTGATAGGTGGGCAGTGCCAGTCAGCCGTGGGGTATTGGTTGGGTGTGGGGTGGCTCACACTGATGGGTGGGGGGCATGTATGCCTGACCTTGCCCTGGATTGGGGGGCATACAGGGATGCCGGCGCATCTGTCTCCCGCCTTTCCTGTGGCTTGCAGCATGTGTGGTCATTGCACCATCTGTGTGACCTATGCAACAAGTCATGGGGCGCAGACCCCTGGACCTGCTCCGATGCTGAATTGGGTGCAGGGTTCAGGTCGCAGGGATGGTCGGCACAAGCTGCCATTGTCGCAGCTTGTGGCCGACCTTTGTGAATCCAGCCCTTTGCGTCCTTCACAGGGCTTTGAAAATCCAGCCCAGTGACTTTATGGTTGCCAATTGTCTGAGCCTTAATGCAGGGAAAACAGAGATGTATCTTCATGAACCAAGCTCCTTTTGGTTGGCAAAGATAGGTGCTGATAGTTGACTGAAATGGTATCACTGTCTGCATTGTAGCTAGGGACAGAAGCTGGGTGGTCATTATGGACTGCAAGTTGACACTGGAACATTAGGTTTTATCTGTGTCCATAGTGACGTTTTCCATCTCTCTAACATCACCTGGATTAAACCATACTTTCTGCTAGGGGAAACAGTTGTGCATGCTTTTGTTACATGCAGGCTGGATTACTGCAATGCCCTTTACCTATGGTTATCTGGAGGTCTGTTGTGCCACCTGCAGCTGGTGCAGAATGCTGCAGGCTGATTGATTGCTGAAACACCTTAAAATCAGTATATAACTCCTGTGCTGCATAACTTGCACTGGCTGTCTACTGGCTGGTGCATCTCCTTCAAGACTCTGAATGGCTTGGGTTTAAGAGAGATATTCTGTCCTCACACACCCCTGTCAACCCTCTTCGTTTCACTGAGTTTGGTTTATTGGCTGTCCCCATTTGAGGCTTTAACTATCATGAGAGTGGGCCTTTTGTGTGGCTGTGTTTCTATGTTGGAACACCTTCTAAATATACATTATATATTACATTTATTTATTGTATAATATTCATTATTTACCCCCTCTTTATGAGCTATTATGTTTGTAAGGCACCCTGTGGACTAGGGTGCTGTGGAAAATAAAACTCCTTTGCCTCATATCTGGCAGATGTCACAGATGATCTCAAGAGATGGGCCACGCTAGTAGAGCACCTAACCAGGAGAGCTAAAAATGAAAAAAAAAAAAGAAATATAAGCTGAAATGTGATATAAAATGCTGTTGTTTCAAAGGTTCCCCTAAGATACTGGGGCAGGTCTCAAATAGATCTTGTAACTACAAAAGGTAGGCCAGGCCATGCTATAAAATCTGGCTCATGTGCAACCCTCAAGGTCTCTTATTCTCTACCATCTTATTTACTTATTTATTTATTTGGTTTTTGGTAATCGGGTAAGTACACTAGACAACAGTGTGCATATTTTTAGGTATGATCCATGAGATTACATTTCACAAGAACAAATAATGATTCACAAGGCACATCCACAAGCAGATTACAGTTCACAAAAGTACAACATAGTGATAGCAGGACAATTCAAAAGCACTTTTATAAGAGCAGATTACAGATTAACAAAGTACTTCATAGCGACAGCAGCACATTTCAAGCAGTTGGAAACAGGAGATTTTACAAGCGTTGAAATTATACAAACAGTTGTGCAACAGCTGTACAGAGAGATTTAAAGATAGGGGTTTGCCCTGAGTAGTACAGAATAGACAACAGAGGAAGCCTAGCGGGTATCTATGTATAACAGAAGTATTCTTACCAGCAGTAGAGCAGAGAGGGTCAGTGAGGGTACAGTTTTGTAGGACCAACTAGGAGTAACAAGTGTTGGGACAAGTAGACTTAAACAATTGATAGTGCAGTAGTGGCAATATACAAATTAACAAACGCAGTGCATATAGTTGAGGACTGCAATACCTACATGTCATAAGGGGATAAGGTGAATCGAGTAACAACATATTCATCAGGATATTAGAATAGCGAAACAGGAAATGTAGGCAGTGGGTCAGATTAGGGAGTCAAAGGGTCATGGGAGGACATGGTGGTTGGAAGCATTTGCAAGACATGGATTGAAAGAGATGGGCTTTGAGGGCTGATTTGAAGGACAGGGTGGAGGTGGAACCATGTACTGTTTGAGAAAGAGAGATCTAGAGCCTAGGTGCAAAAGATGAGAAGGCCTGTTCACTCATTTTGGTAGCACACCTGGGTGTGGCAAGTTGAGTGGGATCGTGAGATCTGAGGAAGTAGGCAGCATTTGTGCTAGGAAGGGTCAGAATGGTAATAGCAGGAGAGGGGGACTGTAGTTGCTTATATATAAAGCAGCCTAGAGCAAAGTACTGTGATGCAAAGGGGAATAGCCACCCTAAAGGGTTGTAGAGTGAGCAGTGGTGGGTGAGACATGGGAGTAAAAGGGCAAAGCATCAAACATTGTTATAATTGACATTCCACTTCTGCAAGGAACCCGAGGGGGTGTTGGAGATGAGGAGGTACCTGAATTATAGGCAGGGGAGGAGTAGGCCCTGAGCAATGGTCTTCCAGGTGGGAGTGTGAGAAGATGCTTAAGGCAGTAGACCATCCCAATGAGTGTTGTCAGCTTTACATTGATTTGTGATGTGGAGCTGGTGCTTGAATTCCTTGACTGTGGAGAGGCTGTTGATGCATCTGATATCTAGGGGAAGAGTGCAGGAACATGGGTGGATCCTGGACCCAAATAACATCATTTGAGATTTTGTGGCATTAAAAACCAGGTTGTTTGCCATGAGCCATTTTTGTATGAGTGTGAAATCCATATTTAGCTGGGAGTTGATGTGTTGAGTACTTTGAGTGCTGTGATAGATGTTTATATCATCTGCATACATAACAATTGAGGAGGAGGAGGTGGAGACATTGAGGAGATGAACAATGAACATGGTGAAAAGGAGTGGGCCAAGTATAGATCCCTGGGGGACACCACGGGTGATGGGCAATTTGAGAAAGGAAGCAGTGCCAAACTTAACAAACTGTGTGCAGTCAGACTGGTAGTTAGCAAACCATGAGGTGGCATGTGGGGATAAGCCCAGTGCAACTAATTTCTGAGTAAGAAGGGAGTGGTCTATTAGATCAAAGGTATTGGATAGGTCTATAAAAATGTCCCCAGTGAATGAGCCCCAATCCATGGCAGTTTTTACATCATTGGAGAACCTAATGAGAGTGGTTGACATACTATGGCCCTTGTAGAAACCATGTTGGCAAGGGGTGAGGAGGTTGTGAGAGTCTAGATAGTCCGTAAGTTGGGAGGCAACAATTTGTTTGAGGAGCTTGCCTAGAATGGGCAGTAGAACAATGTGACAGTATATTGAGATAAATTATTTGAGACTTCTTTTTTAGGAACTGGGACTACCTTGGCTACTTTCCACAGGGATGGGACTATGCCAGTAGTGAAGGATAGATTGTAAATGCGGGTAATGGGAACAGTAAGGTGCTGGGCCCCGAGATTTAGAATATTGATCTCAATCCTGTCAGGGCCAGGTGGAGCACTCAGTGGTAGGGATTTAAGGAGACAGAGGACCTATCTCTTTGAGACAACTTTCAGGTAGAATGGGGGATGGGTTGTGGGGGGGTGAAGGTCTTGGAAGGGGGGAACTGAGACAGGAAGAGGGAGAGTTCAGTAAAGTTGGCATTGGAAGCACTAGCTATTATGAGAGAGTTATTGCAGTGAGTGTTGTTTATGATCATTTCATTGGTTGAGGACTGAGAGGGAGCATTCAGGAGTCCTTTCAAGTGACCCCAGAATCTTCTAGGACTGTCAGTGGAGGAAGTGAGCTTAGCTTTTCAAAAGGAGCTTTTGACTTGCTTGATGTCTCTTTTGCTGCAATTCCACAAAATACGGTAGTTTTGCCAGATCTGGGTATCAGAAGATGCCTTGTAGGTGTGCCAAAGGCTATCTCTTTCTTTATAAAGGGAGAGGATGTCGCTGTGGCTCCATGGGATGGCAGAGCCCCTATCTCTCCTCCTGGTGATTGGGAAAAGCTTGTCCTGTAGCTTGAATATGTGTGACTGGAAGATTTCCAGAGCAGTGTTTACATCAGAGGTAGCTAGGAGGAGGGACCAGATGATGAGCAGGTGCTCAGCTCAGTGCAAGAAAGAGTCGAGGCTGGCAAGGTTTCTGAAGGTGAGGACTTTGGGAAGAATTTTAGGGGTGTGGACTTTCCAGAGGCAGTAGGTGGGAGAGTGATCACTGATGGATTCTGGTAGAACACCGGATTCTGTGATCATGTCGGGACAGTTGTGAGCATCCAGTCTAACCAAGCAGAAGATGAGCCACTTAAGGGAGGAGCTCGTTGGATCTGAGATGATTTGGAAGAGGCAGGCTCTACTGATAAGCATTTCATAGGAACTCTGCATTGGACTGAGACAATCAAGATTGAGATCCCCCAATGGAATTGTGTTGTGTTGGCCAGTAGAGGGTAGGATGGGTAGGATGGAGTTGACGAGGGCAGTTAGTCCTGCGGTGCCACCTTTTGGTGGGTTGTAGATACATATAATGTGTAGTTTTTTGGCATGGCCAATGGCAAGTGTAGCATGTAGAAACTCACAGGGTGAGGTATTGCTGGTGGGATGAGGGACCATGGACAAGTTGAGGTGGGACATAAAGAAGATGAGAAGACTACCTCCATGCTTGGAGGAGGGGCGGTCGAGCTGTAAAAAGGAGTAGTGAGGGAGGTTGCAGAGAGAATCAGAGGTGGAAGGCTTGAGTTATGCTTCAGAGATCCTGAGTATGTCAAAACAGTATTGTGCTGTCCAGGCTTCAAGGCCAGTCTTTTTTTTTTTTTTGTCAAGTATCTTTATACTCCGGTAGGACCAGGGCATCTCTCCCGAGTAAGCACGTGACCTCTACCTCTTCTCCCAACATGAAACCACCCTCCTACCAGTCTCCCTCTCCAGTCCCATGGACTCGTCCAGCCACCCGGATCACCCCCCAGGGGAGGGCCCATCTCACCTACCTGGCGGCCTTTCTGGGATTAGAGGGATAGTCCTGGGCCAGGTGGGGAGCCAGGAGATCCGGTGAAGGGTTGGTCTGGCAGTGGGATGTGGGTATTGGTCCCCGGGGTTTCTTACACCTCCTCTGGTCCTACTGGGTTTTTTCCTTGGTGTAACTCCCTCAGAGCGCAGACGTGCAATGACGTCTGAGCACTTATGTGTTGATGTCCACTGCTGCTCCTCCCCCTACTACCAGCAACACTCATGCAGGACTCCCGACTTCCATTGGGGGCCACTGGTGAGCGATGCCAGCCCCAGTGCCCACCCAGGAGGAAGCAGTCCTCAGATACTCAATCCCTCCTTCCCTGCTGACTCCTGATCGCACCCAAGTCGCTCCTGAACCCAGGTCGCTGGCATGGCACGCAGGTGCATCCAGCCACTTTAACCCTCAGTGCCACCGGTTGGCTTTCAGGGTTAGTCTTGTTTGCTAAAAGACTGCCAATATTGAGGTGACCAATTTTAACTCAGTTTTGCCCTGGTGCCCATGTTGTATCAAGGTTAAGCAATGGAATGCTCAGACTTCTGAAAATGTTACAGGTAATTGGGAGTTAATGCCTTTGTGGCCATCCCATGGTGGGAGAGACAGGGGAAATGGGTTTGTTTACACATCACTGGCTAGGAAGAGGTTCAGGAAATGAATCCACAAGGTGATGAGTTTTTGGGAGATATTCCAGCTGGGGTCAACCGGGGGGGGGGCTCCTTTGTGCATGGGCATCAGTAGCAGCTTCATTTTGAAGTATACAAGCACTGAAGGGCTGGAGATTTGCTGAGATGCACTCAATAAGTCTGAGAAGTAAAAGACACTGGGGATGGGAGGGGCAATATGTATCGGATAGGTGCCAGGTGGTGGTAGCGAGTAGAGATGCAGCAAATTTAAAATTCGCTGGCGAAGTGCACACGAAGTGGGCACTTCTCGTTGCCACTCCGCTATGCAGAGTGGGCAATGCAAGGTGCTCACTTCACCTTGTCATTACCACTTCGCGTTGGCATAATGAGAACGTGAAGTAAGGCGACGTCATTGATTTCAATGGACTTCGCATTCCTCATTATGATTTTAAGTGATCCACTTGGTGTTTCAGACTTGGCAGCCCCCCCCACACATCACATGGCTTATAGTACTATAAGTCACATGCTCTCTAGCCAGGCAGGAAGGAACTGAGTCACACAGACAGTTTCACTTTCTCCTGTGCAGACTGAGAGAGAGGAGTGTGTACTAGAGAGAGGAGTGTTTTGATTGCAGAGGAGGAGGAGAGTTAAAATTTGATACTTAACCCAACAGCTTTTTTAAAAGCTACATTTTTTTGTCTTTTCTGTACTGTTTTTTACTTAATTTGTTCTTTCTGTAAATTTAATTTTCTTACCTACTTAGTTGTTTGTCTGTGTGTGTGTGACTGTGTGTGTGTTGTGCTTGTGTCGTGAGATGGAGCAGGGTGAGGGAATGTCTGGGGCAGGGGCAGCTCTGGGAGAGCATGGTAGTATGCATCGTCATACCATGCACATGCATGGGGGGCATGGGCACCCATTTGCGTTGGACCGCTCTAAACTTATGAGTTTCCAACCCCCGGAAGCAGGACCAGCACCACCTCCTAACTCTGAGGCAGTTCAGCCACCACCACCAAGTCCAGCACAAGGTCCTTTGGAGCAGGATGTGCCTGTTCCCCCAGGCCCAGGTGTGGATCCCATCAGTATTGTTGAGCAGCCTACTGCCAATTCATCTGGCCCTCCCCTGCCTGTGCCTGGTCCTCCCCACACCTCCATTGTTTGGCAGTTTTTTGACTGTGTCGGGGGGGGACAGCAGTGTTGTGAAGTGTCGCCAATGTGCGGTGGAGGTGCGCCGTGGTCCCTGGGGGAGTCACCTGGGGACTGGGGGCCAGCACATCCATATGCTTAATCACCACCAGTTGGAGTGGCAGGCTGCCACAGAATGGACCATGTCTGCACCTGCTGGCCATTCCGTGGTAGAGGGTACCGCTGTGCATAGTGGGCGTGGCATCCCTAAGAAGAGGAGGGCCACAGCAGCACCTGTTGCTCCATCAGCACCCCCACTACACCACCACCACCAGCAGGTCAGCCTGTCGAAGTAGTGGACACCAGAGAAGTGCGTGTAACACTGTCTGACTTGGCTGTTCTCTGGAGTGCTGTTGAGGAGAACAGCGAGAGGATGAGTGCTGTGGAGCAGCGGCTGAATGACATAGGGGACATCAGCTTCAAATTATGTCCATGCTGGAACTGCTGCTGGATCACCATAGGATCCCACATTAGTTTTGTTTCCTCACACCATGTCCCCACCTTCCTTGCTGTGCCATAAAATGTATTCCTCCACCATCCCTGACCCTTGTATGTAATTATGCCCTTTTTGTTGTCTTCAGTATCGTTACACTTTGTATTCTAGGGCCCCTTCCTTTTTGTTAAGTGTCTGTGTGTTTGTGTGTGTGCACTGTTTGGTGCCTCATTTTCTGCATCCACAAAGGCATCTGTCTTGTGTCCAGAAAATTGACAAGTGGTAACACAGTGAAATGAGACTGTTTCAGCACATACTAAGTCCCCTAGAATTTATAGCACACTCAGTCATGCACACAAAAGTGGCACATAGTCCCCAGATTTTTTCTGCAGGTCCAGAATGCATCCTCCATGTGTCCAAAAAATTGACAAGTGGTAAATTTAGTCTCAGTGGTGGTGGTGGTCCGTGGGGGGCAGACAGACTCATGGTGGCAGCAGACTTGGATAACATCAGTCCCGGCGGTGGTGGTCTGGGTTGGGGGGGCACACCACCTTTTAAATACTGCAGTTAAAACCTGCCAACATTAACCACATCATCATCCTTATAAAGAAAACTGCCCTCACAGTCATTGATGTCTGAAGTCTGACCACTGGGAAATTCTTTGTCCATTGTGTCATCATCTACATCAGTGGTGGGCCGTTTCAGGCAGCCACTGCCAGTGACACCAGGATGCTCCATTTCCACATCAGCAAGACCACCATGACTAGGCCGAGGTTCGAATACCGAGGTTGCAGTATGTGCTGGTATGTGTCTCTCATTCATTTTAATGAATGTTAGCAAACTGACATTTGCAGGAGACAGATTTGTCCAACGATCCCTGACTATTGCACCTGCTGAGCTGAATACCCTCTCAACACTTACACTGGAGGGTGGGCATGTGAGGTACTTCAGTGCCACTGCAGTCAGCTCTGGCCATTCACTGACCTTTCCACTCCAGTACAAAAGAGGATCTTCACTTATTGTCAGATGCCTGTTTTCAGACAAATATGACTCAACCATTCTCTGTGCCACACTAAGTCTGATTGTTGATGCATCAGCCAGTTTCCCGGAATCATTGATGTCACAAATACCCACTTGGGAAAAAGCCTCCCAAAGCGGGTTAACACCAACCACTTTGGATGACAGACCACCAGGAACTACAGTCCCCTTACCCTTGCATGATATGCTTGCTGGTCCTCCAGTTACACCTTCAGCTGGATTATGCTGCTGAGGTTTGCAAACCTTGGCACGTGACTTCTGTGCCCCATGAACCAAGCGAACTAGTTGACCACTGATATTTTTTACATGTTCAAGCCCTCCCTCCAGTACTGATGCAATTCCATGTTTGTATCATGGGTCCAGCATTGTTGCCATGGCAAAGTTGACACTACGCTGAATGCTCACAATGTGACAATTCTGGTCGAATACTGTCAGCATGTGTTGCAGCAACATACTGCTACCACCGTCTCCGGCAATATCAAGGCTATGCTGGACATTCACCAATGTCTGCCTCAGCACCCACAGCAGTGGAATTGATTGGCTAATGGAGGCAGACTCGCCACTCACTGCCTGTGTGGCATGTTCAAAAGGCCACAAAATTGTTATTACAGAGTCCATGAGGCGCCACTGTTCAGTCGTCATAGACATGGAGGCCCCAGAACTGTCACTGCTAGTGTGCATAACAAGATATTCTGTGACGGCTTTGTATTGTTCATACAACCTCTCTGCCATGTATAACGGTGAGTTCCATCAGGTGACAACTTCCAGCTTCAAGAGGTGCTGAGGCAGGTTGTTTTGTATCTGCAACTGCTGCAGTTGGTCACGGGCCTTTCCTGATCTTGAAAAGTGAGAGTTGATACATCATGCAATGGTCAGCATTTCCTTTATATCAGGGTGCTACAGACACTCCTGAACCGCAAGATTTAAACAGTGGACCATGCATGGAACATGAAAAAAAACACCATTCGTGATGCATTTCACCACATTTGACCCATTGTCACTTGCTATGAACCCAGCTCCCAGGGACAGAGGGTTTAGCCATCTATCAGTTTCAGTCAGTACCATGTCCAACATGTTCTCACCAATGTGTGAACAGGTCACACTGCGCATAGCAATTGTTGCATGCTGGTGAATTCCAGGAAGATTGCTACCGTGATAATCCACCTTCCTGCACTGATTATTCACACTACCAGCGTCCACAAACAACCCCGGCACCTGCGCCAGTGTGCAGTTATACCACAGATATGAACTCCCTCTGTTTTGCCACTTGTCCTCATATCCATACTTAAATGGATGAATGGAGAGGAATGTTGAAGGGCATGTCTTACTGAGTCTTAGACAGTCGGAACAACTCGGGAACAACACGGGTAGAAAAGTATGTCCTGGATGGGACTTTCCATTTTGAACAGCAGGGCAGCAAACTGCTAGAACCCAGAATTTTCCACAAGGAGAAGGGTAAAGAACAGATACAGCATTTCCGCTACCGCAGCATTAAGTTCCACGTGACACTGTATGATTGGGGGGGTACTTCAGCTTATGCACAAAACACTCTGTAACGGGCTTACTTAAACGCTTTTACAGGGTGTGTGTTGTTGGTCACAAATGGTTGTGCTCTGTGATGAATGGCATTGGCAGGGGGTGGAGTGTGGACATTTGATGAAGACGGTGGCACAGGTGATGATGACAAACCCAGAAATTATGTTCTTTCTCCAGATTTGCCAACTGGGGTTGATGTACCACTTGCACTAGACATACTGCATTCATCACCACCACCACCACAAAACTGCTACTCTCACCAGCACTGGATAAAATTTCAAAGTCATTATGGTCCTCTATCTCATCATGCCTGTAGTAATCCTCTGCTCTTATTACGGCACTACTGCACCGTTTAATTTCCTACTGGGTTTAACAGTCATGGAAGGGGATAACATGCTGGCTATGGTTGCCACCGGTGATTCGGGTGAACGCCCAAGTCTGGTATTAGCTGCCAGCTTGTGATGGGTCCACAGAGCCAAGTTTCTATTCTTAAGATGCGTATGCTGTCCTCCTGTCCCAAAATGGCTCCCCTTTTTACCTCGACTCACACGCACATGGCAAACCTGGCAGATTGCAACTGAATCATCATTTACATCTTGAAAAAAAAAATCCCAAACAAGGGACTGTGATGCTCTGCTTTTAACATGTCCATGATGATGTGGCTTATTTAAGTCTGTTATTTTAAGCACTGAAGTGGGGGGGAGGCACGTTATGTTTCTGGCACTGCACACCTGGACTGCAACTGACCATGACGACTACCTATCATATTGAGTACTGGGTCATCATCATCATCATCATCATCCACTAAAACCAGTAAATCACAAGTTTTATGGAAGTTCCTGCAAACAGATTCAGAAATTTCAGACACAGCCACTCTTAATTTCTTTTCTCCGGTTCCCAACTAGGGTCAATTAAATCATCATCATATTCATCAATGGCACTGTCACACACATCCACATCTTCTGCTTGGATGCTAACATGTGGACTGCATGCTGCAACAACAACAACATCATCATCATCAGCATCATCATTCATCATCAGCATCTACACCACCATCACGGATATTTTTCACCACACTGTGAATCACTGTTGCATGGAAAATGAGTGGCGTTAAGTGCCACGAGTGGACGGAATATCACATTGTATGCTATCGTTGACATGATCATTAGAATCAGGTTCAGTTAATGGAATATTACTGGGAAGTATGACATCATCTATGCTGTCACTCGCCACTGCTTCACACTCAATATGTTTGGATACGGTACACTGGTGAATTAGAACTGGACGCAACAATGCTAATACACTCTCCACCACCACTAACAGCAATAACACTAACACCACCAGCTGGGAAAACATCATCTCTTCCAACTATCAGTGAAGCTACTGATTGGGCTGTAAAAAACATTGCTACTACCATGCCCATAGACCCTCTTACTGCCAACATTGCCATGGCCAGAAACAGCTTTACTTGCACGTCTCTTTGCAGGCATTTTGGGGGATCAACCACAAATATTATTACCAAATTCAGATTTTGATACATTCACTTTCTGACTGGAGGGTCGCTACTCGCTATTATCGCTAGCTGGATGTGAAGCAAAATAAACAACTGTGGCTTCAGCAACAGATAAGGGACTACTGTGTTGTGACACTGTCACGGAATTAAAACTTCAGTAACCAGTAGTGCTGATGGGGTCACAAAAACAATCCAGTCTGGTGAAAAATACCTTTTCAACGTGGGGGGGGGGGCACTGAATTAGACAGTGCTGATTTTTATTGCACTACAAGCAGCAACACTAAGAACAGAGAACATGATCGCAGTACAAAATCAAGCAGCTGCAGTGGATAGCAGGTTCACACTGCTGCGCTTAGTTGCACTTTCACTGATCTGTGTCACTAATTTTAAAAGGTGTATTATATTTGATGCACGCAACACTGCACACACAACACAGAACACAGAACACTTTGTGTACAATTCTGAACGAGGAATGAGATGCAAATGCAAAAGTTCAGTGTACTCAGTGCCACGTAATGTAAATTTGTAATTTAAACAACCTGACTTTATGAAATGCTGCACCACATTCACACAACAAGCAGCAACAACATTTGTACTATCACTGACAATTTTACTATGTGTACAGTAACACAGTCAGTTATATAACAAAAATATTACCAAAACACAAAGAAATCACTAGTTCTCCAACTTAAATCTACCTACACACAGATACGTCCCTCCCCCACACAGCACACTTCACTGTCTTTCACCACACACACTCAATGTTGTAAATTTACATTCAAAATCCACACACAAACAAAAACTCTCGATGATGTGAGCACAGGAGGGTTTCCTACAATCGATGAACTACAGTTGGATCCCCCCCAAAAAAAGAAGATTCCTACAGACAGCTAGCAGAGCACACTGTCTCCTATTCCTACTACTATACTACCTCGAACTGAGGCTGTGCAGATCAATATTTTTTTTATTTTGTTATTCTTTGTTTTTATTTTTTTATTTTAGTCTTTGGTAACGGGTAAGGCCCACTAGACACAAGTGCCTGTTTTCAGGGGCGACCTGGGAGCACTGGGAGGTTAAGTGACTTGCCCAGAGTTACATAGTATGCAAGCGGAGGTTGTGAGAATCAGACTCAGGTCTGGTTTGCTGGATGTACCAAGCTCGTTCACACCTCGTTCCTCTAACCTCTAAGCTATACTGCCTCTAACTTCTAAGCTATATGGAGCCCATGTGACCTGAACTCCCATGAATCACTGCAAAATCCTCCCTCGGAGCTCAAAAACAAGGCAAAGTGAGGCTAAGTGAACTGCCACCAATGTACTTCACCTTAAAAATTGAAAGAGAAGTGACCAGTGGAGGCGGAGTAACGCAAAGTAGCTGTTTTCAATGCACTTCGCGCTCCTCATTATAACGCGAAGTACTCCACTTCGCATTGCAGAGCACGCCACGAATCCGCCTTTGTTCTGCAAATCACTTCGCGGAGTGGATTGAGCCCACTTCACCCACCTCTAGTAGTGAGTCTGTTAGGGAGAGAGATAGGTGAAGGACCCCAAGCACCAGAGTGGACATTAGTGTTTGCTGGGCAGATGGAATGGGCATGAATAGGAATGAGATGGGAGGTGTTGAGAGTGGATTGAGATGTATTCCAATAAATTTGTTGTATGATAGAGGGTGATGTGGTTCCCTAAGTATTATAATGACTTGTCTCAGTGTGAGGAGCCAGAATGGAGTTAGCTAAGAAAAGGGTCCTGTGCAGCAAAGAAATAAGTGTTCTGACCCAACCCCCAGTGGAGTGGATTTTAGTAGATCATGTTATGTTAGTTCATATTCTCAAATAGTTCTGCTTTCAAACTGCAACCTCATGAGACACGTAAACTTTACTGTACTAAGAAGAGTTAAACCCATTAACAATACAGTATCTCTAACCACCTAATAACCTTACTATTGCCCCACTCCTAGCAACACAAAGATTTCTTCATTTATTTGGTCTATATTTTAAGATATACTAAACCTCTCACTATTTTCAGTTTGCATTAGCATCCTTCTGTTAGTGTGTGAATCATCATATATGCAAATATGCGAATAATACAGTCACCTGGGAACAGAAGTAGGAGGTTGTTCAGGAAAGAGGTTTGGTTTTATCTTTTGTTGTAACTGAAATATTTGAATAGTTTTGTACTTGAAATTAGTTATGTGTGTTAAAAATGACTACTTTGAGTTAGAACTGTTACTTGGGCTGTGATATTATAACTATTGGAGCTTGTGTGCTGGGTGTGGGAACGCTTGTTTGGCAGTGATAATTAGAGTGAAATTTAAATGTGATGTTTGCCTGGTGGTGGTAGAGCCTCCCACCCACCCTGTTTTGTAGGCTGTCTTAAATACTGAAAAGCCACTAGGGGTTGGGATTGAAGGGCTGTGCATTTCTGTTTGTGACTGAAATTTGAAGCAACAGGAACTGATGTACGCTGTGACATCATATGGTACCTGATGTCTGCATACACACACTGTTAGTGGGACTGGACATACACTGGACTGTATGTGTTTGTGAGACTTGGGAACTTTATTGGTTGGGTTGAAATTGGGTTAGTAAACAACTGCAGTCAGTATAGAAAGAGACAGTATTCCAGGGGGAATGGACTGAGAAAAGGGGTGGGTGCCATTATGAACAGAGAGGGACAAACAGGGTGGCCAGATTCCACCATGGCAGGCATCTTCGGAAGGGTTGTAGGCTGCACACGCTGTGGGATGGCAATAATTCTCAATTGTGCCTGGAGAGAGGGAGGCTGCCCACTCTGTAGACAGCTGTCTTGTATCTGGAGTGAAGTATATTATCTAAAGTGTAAGCTGGGGGAGTTGGGGGGGTCCAAGGATAAGGGGTGTGGATATGGGTGGCAGAAGAGTGGGCTGAAGGGAGGCTGGGGCAACACTCAGAAATTACAGGACATTATGTTACAGCAAGCAGGAGGGGGGATATTAGGGACAGAGGGCCTTAGATGGGATATTGGCTAAGGGAAAAGCGTCAGGGTAAACATTCCGAATATGAAGAGAGTGGAGGGGAAGAGTCAGGCGGGGCTGTTGTGGGGAAGCCTAGAAGAGCAGACAGTGTGAGAGGAGGGGCTGTTTTGGGAAGCCTAAAGAGCAGACTGTGGGAAGGAGCTCTAGGAGAACAGGGCAAGAGGGAGGAAGAGGAGCAGTTTAGAGGGGTAGTCGGGGGAAACTCAGGTTACTTGATGGAGGCTGGCATGAGTGTTACAATAAATTTGAGCTACTAAGCAACCTAGAGGGGGAGGAAGGGGTTGGCGGAAATGAGAAAACTGATACAGAGGCCGGGGGGAGAGAGCTGGATACCCATAGGGCATCACAGACCAGCAATGGAAAGGATAGAAATAGTCCCAGAGGGCGAAGGGGAAACATAAATGTTAAGCAGATGGGGGAAATGCAACATATTGCAGACATGTGGGAGGAGAGCATGACTGGAGAGAAACTGGGAGACAAGGAGGCAGGGGCTCCCCTTCAGCAGGGGGTCTGTACCAAGGATGGGGCCCTAGGTAAAGGGGACCCACAGAGGGCTTCTTGAGGTAGGGGTACTATTACAAGGGGGGAGGATGATGGTGTGGGGGAAGGGGAAACCATCAGGGCCAGGATAAATGGTTGGATAAGAGAGAGTTAAGAGGACACACCTATTCGGGGGTCTGAGTTAAGTGGCCAAAATAACAAGGGAGACAGAAAGGTGACAAGGGGTCTCTAATAAGGCAGGAAGACTCCCATGGAATTGAGATCACGAATAAAGGGGGGGTTGGGGGTTTAGAGTGCATAGTGGAGGTAACCATAAGGATGATGGCGGTGTTAAGGTTCTGTTATTGGGACACTAGATGGTTAGGGGTATCCATTGGGAAGGACAGGGAAGGGATGCCATAGCCAGGTGAAGATAGTGAGTATCTCTGGGCTGACAGTGCACAGAGCAAAATTCATGGTGTACGAACTGGTTGGGGATTGTGGAGGGAAACTAGATTTCCTGGTGCATTTGGGAACTAACGATCTAGAGGGAAATAGCGTTTTGGAAATCCAAGCAAGGTTCCAAAAACTTTGCCAGAGTCTGTCGGGATAATGGATGCAACATTTCCTTTTCGGAGATATTGCCAGTACCAAAGGCCTCAGTGGAGAAAAAAATGAAGATCACAGAGGTTATTGACTGGCTCAGAAAGTGGGGTGAAGAGAGTGGGTTGGGGGTGTTAGGGAACTGGAAAGGAGTTTGGGAGGATAAGGGACTGTATGCCAAGGATAGGCTTTATCTTGTCCCGTTAGAGAAGGAAGTCCTTAAACAGGTGGTGGCTGACTACATTCAAGAAAGGTGGGGTTTAAACTTGTGAGGGGGGGCTGACCAGAAGCCCTCTCCTCCAGATGAGGAGTAGCCTTCAACCCAAGGGGAGAGGAAACAGAATGGGGAGGAGGTTTCAGGAGGAGCAGAGGGGATGGAAGTATAAGGAACCTGGGTGGGGTTCGACAAAGTGGATCAGGGATAAGGGTGGGGTGGTGTTAGTAAATGCCAGGAGCTTGAGAAACAAGTTGTCAGAGTTTCAGGCCATGCTGTTCGGGGGGCTGGATGTGGTGGCGATCCGCAGGCGTGGGCCAACAAAAACCATGACTGGGACCTAAACGTGCGGTGGTACACTATGCTGAGGAAGGATAGAAAGGAGGGCAGAGGGGGTGGAGTGGCTATGTTCATTACAGATGACATAGAAATTGCTAGAGTAGAAGAGGCAGAGGAAACGTGGAGGCCTTATAGGGTCACCTACGATCCTAGTAGGAGGTAAGGTCAAGCTGGGTGTAGTATATGAGCCCCAGGATAGGTGATGTTCTGGAGGATGGTTTGCTGGACAACATCATTGCCCAGTGTGGACCAAAAGGGAAGAGTGGTGTTGATGGTGTACCTTAATATGCCAGGTACAAACTGGGGAACCATGTCCTCTAAGGTGGCCAAGGAGCAGAGGCTGCTGGACGGCTTCTAGAATGTGTTCTTAACACAGCATGTGATGGAGCCCACAAGGGAGTGGCATGTCATGGACGTGGTTCTGGCAGATGGGGATTGGGTAAGGGACCTGGTTGTAGAGGATCCCCTGACTGGGAGCAACCACAATACTGTCTGGTTTCAAATAAGCATGGGGGAGGGAGATCTAGGACATTGGCAGTGGACTTCGGGGCAGACTTTGTGGGCATGGAAATATTCTCAAGGATCACTTGAAGGATTACATCAATGACAAATGTGGAAACGAGATGGGAGGTCATAAAGGAAGGGATGGAACCACATGACATTAGGGCAGCATCTTTGGGATAGTGGTGGGGTGCACAGGGTGTGGAGCAGCCATGATACTGGACTGGGCTTGGAAGTTTGGTGGTTGTCCAGTGTGCTACCAGCTGGCACAACAGGGAGGAGGTTGCAGGGATTAGGAGACAGCTGGGGAAGGGGGTATGGTTGGGGAAGGGGCAGGGGATCTCCCACAGGGTTGCACCAAGCACTGGGGCAGCGGCATAGGGAAAGGAGTGCAGGAGAATACTCAGGGGTCACATAGGGACCCTGGCAGAGGGGGTCCAAAAGGATACTACCAAGGAAGCAGGCAGGTAACTGGGGACCCTCACAAAGGAGGGACAGAAGGACAACATTCTCAGGGAAGTAGGCAGATGGCCAGGGCTGGACAGAAGGAAGCAAGGCAGGGTGGTGGATCAGATCTTACACTCAGTAACCGCTTCAATTCTCTTCTTCTGCTCGAGGATGAGGGGGGTGATGTAGCCATGACGGGGTGGTTAGAGACGGAAAGGGAGTGGGAGGCAGGAAGAACAGGGGGGAGCCTGAAATGCAGGAAAATAGTGGGAGCAGTGAATCAGAGCAGGAGGGGCAAGGGGAAGAGGGAGGAAAGCGCAAGGAAGGACCAGTTGGGAGGAAAGGTGAGAGAGGACCAGAAGTACAAGGAGGATTTAGTAAAGGGGCTGAGGGTTTAGGCCAGGGACCACAACAAGCAAGGATGGACTAAATGGAGACAACAAGGAAGGGAGGACAAGCCAGGCTAGTTTAGCAGATGGGGAGAAGGACCAGTTGCGAGCAGTGAGGGGGGAGTTAGCAAGGTACAGAAGGATACTCAGGAGGAGGAGAGGCATAGGATTGGAGGGGAGGCGGTGGTCAGGGTAAATAAGGAGGGGGTGGCATGTGGCACCCAGATAGAGGAGGAACAAGGGCCGGCTGGGTGGAGGGCGGTGAAAGGATGAGGACATGGAAGGGAAATGGAGGAAAGGAGCAGTCAGAGTGCTCCTGTTTGGGATTCTATGATCAGGGGTATCAAATGGGATAGGGAGGGAGAAGCCTGGCCAGTTAGAACAAAATGCTTCCCTGGACTAACGGTGCACAGGGCTAAGCATGAGGTATATCAGCTGGCAAAGGATTGTGGGGGTTCCCCGTACATACTGGTCCACCTGGGTACAAATGACATTGAGGGAAATAGCGAGCTAGAGATACAGGCAAGATTCAGGGAGCTTGCCAGGGTCTGTCATGACATAGAATGCATAGTTTCCTTCTCAGAAATCCTGCCGGTGCCAAGGGTTAGTGGGGAGCACAAAAGGAAGATTAGGGAGATAAACCAGTGGCTCAGGAAGTGGTGTGATGCCAGAGGGTATGGGTTGATTGGGGATTGGGGGGAGACCTGGGAGGATAAGGAGCTGTATGCTAGAGATAGACTCCATCTCAATTTGGAGAGGAGGGGAATCCTTAAGTTGGAAATAGAGCGGTCCATTGGTGAAAAGTGGGGTTTAAACTTCTGAAGGGGGGAGGGATGGGAGAAAAGGCTGTCAAGGGGGTGCCAATAAAGGAGGGACTTTGTCTCCACCCCCCTTGGGAGCTGGAGGATTGTGGGAAAAGGCCGACTGGTAAAGTGCAGACCAGGGGAAAACAGAATCCCCATGGGAACACGAGCAGGGGAAATGGAAGTATAGGAAAAGGGTGGAAGGTAGTCCAGCTAAATGCCAGGAGCTTGGGAAATAAAATGCCTGAGCTCCAGGCGATGCTAACTGAGGGAGCAGTAGATGTGGCAGCGGTCACTGAGACCTGGGCCACTGCAGGACATGACTGGGACCTGAACCTGGAGGGTTACAGTATGTTGAGGAAGGACAAGGGGAGGAAGGGAGGAGGGGTAGCAATGATAGTCAAAACTGCATTGGCATAGGGGAGTAGGGGAGGCGGAGGGAACCGTGGAAGCAATTTGGGTCACCTTGATAACAAGAGGGGGGCAAGATAGTAAAAATAGGAGTGGTGTATAGACCCCCTGCCCTGGCAGAGGGGCTGGAGGATAGTCTGGTGGCACATGTTGGGAGACACTGCAGATTGGGCAGAGGAAAGGTGGTGGTGTTGGGGGACTTAAACATGCCAGGAACAGACTGGGAGACTATGACATCTTCTGTGACCAGGGAACAGAGGTTGTTGGATGTCTTTCAAGACACATTCCTAACTCAGCAGGTGGGGGAACTGACCAGGGAGGCACGGGTACTGGATGTGGTCCTGGCAGATAGTGACCAGATTAGGGGCCTGGAGGTAAGGGACCCGTTGGCGTGGAGTGACCATGCCACAGTCTGGTTCTGCCTGGACCTAGGAGGGCTAGAAAGCTGCACAAAGACGGAGGTAACTGACTTCAGGGGAATGGATTTTAAGGAAATGGGAAGGATCCTAAGGAGCATTTGGATGGGATTGGGTCAGACATGGACGCTGATAATGGGTGGGAAATCATCAGGAGAGGGTACAAGATGCTACCAGCACCTGTGCAAGGTAAGACGAAATGCGGTAGGGCCGAAAACCCTGCTGGTGGACCAGGGAGGTCCAGGAGGTGGTGCAGGAAAAGAAGGCAGCCTATAGGCAATTCAAGTGCTCAAGGAGTGAAAGGGATCGGGGGAGTATGAGCTGATTGCTAGAAGGGCCACTAAGGTGGTGAGGGCGGCTAAGGCAAGGAAGGAGCAGAACCTGGCCAGGGAAATCAGGAGAGGGAACAAGGGGTTCTTTAGATACATTGGGGAAAAATGAAGGGTGAAGGGGCAGATTAGCAGGATTAAATCAGGGGAGAGATGGGCACAAGACCCAGGGGAGCAGGCTGAGGTACTAAATGAGTACTTCACCTCAGTTTTCACCAAGGAAAATGGGAGTGCTGCATCATACATGGGAGGAGACAGAGATACTGAGGAGGGGGGGACCCTTACCAATCGGCAGGTCTGGGGAGAAGGGGAGGCATCACTGGCAGGAGGGGTGAGGGCTAAGCAGGGAGAAGAGGTACTGGAAGTGGAAATCACAGCAGAGAGAGAAAGTGAGGGAAGCCCTCAACTCCCTTAAGATGGAGAAAGCACCTAGGCCGGATAAATTACATCCCAGAGTGCTGAAGGAACTTGCGGATGTCCTGGCGAAACCCCTGGCGGAGCTTTTCACCATCTCTCTGAGGACAGGGTGGGTGCCCCAGGACTGGAAGGTGGCGCATATAGTGCCTATCCACAAGGGGGGGGGATCAAGGGAGGTGGCAGAGAACTACAGGCCTGTCAGCCTGACATCGGTGGTGGGCAAGGTGATGGAGGGCATTGTCAAGGAGAGGCTAGGGGGGGACCTAGAAAAGTCAGGGTGCCTGGACGATGAACAGCATGGTTTGTCTCGGGGAAATCGTGTCAGCCAAACCTTGTGGAGTTCTATGACTGGGTGGCGAGTGCCTTGGACTTGGGTAGACCAGTGGACGTCCTCTTTCTAGACTTCAGCAAGGCATTTGACTCGGTTCCTCACATGGGCCTGTTGGATAAGCTGGGAGAAATGGGGGTGGGGAACCAGATGATCAGATGGATAGGCAATTGGCTCCAGGACCGGACCCAGAGGGTTGTAGTTGGCAGGATAGTCTCATCCCCAAAGAGGGTCATTAGTGGGATCCCACAGGGATCAGTCCTTGGACCCCTCCTTTTCAACGCCCTCGTCTCTGACATAAGGACAGGAATCAGGAGTGAGATGAGTCTCTTTGTGGATGACTCAAAACCGGGGGCGGTGGTGGATGGGGAGGAGGGGAGGGTGGCCCTACAGGGGGACCTGGAGGCCCTGGAAAGATGGTCTAGAAAGTGGAAGCTCTGGTTCAATGCAGGGAAATGCAAGGTACTCCACCTGGGGGCCAGAAACCCGGGCCAAGTGTACACCCGGGGGGGGGAATGCTACAAGTCTCGATGGCTGAGAGGGACCTGGGGTGGTGGTGGATGTCAAAATGAACAACTCGGAGACTTGTAGGAGGGCAGCAGCAAGGCCAACAGGATGCTTGGATGCATCGCTGGGGATCACCTCCAGAAGGAGGAAGTGATGCTCCCTCTGTATAACTGCTTGGTGAGGCCACACCTTGAGTACTGCATGCAGTTTTGGAGGCCACACTTAAGAAGGGACATTAAACTCCTGGAGAGGGTCCAGAGGAGGCAACAAAATGATTTGGGGCTTGGGGACAGGACCTGAGGAGAGGCTCAAAGAGCTAAATATGTACACATTGGAAGAGAGAGGACCAGGGGACATGATAGAGGTCTTCAGGTACATGAAGAGGGTAAATAGGGAGAGGAACAGTCAGGGTGCTTCAAAGGAAGAGGAGGGCCACTAGGGGCATGGGTGAAAGCTGAAGGGGAAGATTCAGGGAGAAGGAGGAGGTGCTACTTCACTGAGAGGGTGGTGGAGCCATTGAATGCACTGCCTAGGGGCTGGTGGAGGCAGAGATGGTGGAGGGTTCAAGAGGGCTGGGACAGGTACAGGAAGGTTCTGGAAGCAAAATCCAATGCAGCAAGAATATCCGGAACTGGGAAGGGAGAAGCAAGAGAAGCGAAGGGGCAGCAAGGTCAGCACCCAGGGTTGGGGCTGACCAATCAACGAACTCGAAGACCGTTAGGTCTATTCTGCTAGCATTTTAGTATGTTAGTAAAACGGGGACTTCATGAGGCAGTCAGGACCTGCGCTAAGGTGAAACATAAGGGAGCAAGGTCACATAAACCATGCTGGTGGTCCAGTGAGGATCAGGTAGTGGTCAGAGAAAAGAAGGCGGCCTACAAAAAATATAAAACAACAAGAGGGGATAGGGAAAAGGAAATGTACCACCTTGCATCTAGAAAAGTCACCCGGATGGTGAGGGGGCAAAGTCCAGTAAAGAGCAGCGGCTGGCACAGGGGATACGTGGAGGGGAAAAGGGGTTCTTCCGGTACATTGGGGAGCGAAGAAAAACTAAGGGCCATCTTGGCAGATTGAGATCAGAAGGAGGATGGGTGGAAGAGGCGAGGGACCAGGCAGAGATATTAAACAAGTACTTTCCTGTGTTCACTAGGGAGGGGGATGGGATATCTACAAAGCAAGGCACAATGGGGATAGAAGCGGTAGTGAGTGGGATCTGGGGAGCAACAGAAATGAAGCAAGAGGGAGCGAGAGGTACCCCGGGGTGTCACATCAGGATAAGGATAAAAAGGCCAGTAAGGTGGAGGGCACTGATGATGCTATCTCCACGGAAAGGGTGTGGTTAGCCCTCAAGGCCCTAAAGAAAGATAAATCTCCTGGGCCGGATGGCATTCATCTGAGAGTACTATGGGAATTGGCGGACATACTGGCTGCACCCCTGGCGGAGCTCTTCAACAGGTCTCTTGAGACAGGGAGGGTACCTAGGGATTGGCGAGAGGCACATGTGGTGCTAATCCATAAAGGGGTCGCGGAAGTACCAGGTAACTATAGACCCATCAGTTTGACCTCAGTGGTGGGAAAATTAATGGAGAGTATACTTAGAGGAATGCTTGGGAGAGTACTTGGAGGAGGTGGGAGGTCTGGATAGTTGGCAACATGGGTTTGTGCCAGGTAGATCATGTCAAACCAATCTTGTGGAGTTCTACAAATGAGTAACATCAGAACTGGACAGGGGAAAGCCTGTGGATGTATTATTCTTGGACTTCAGCAAGTCGTTTGACTCTGTCTCCGACAATGGTCTGGTGGAGAAACTGTCGGGGTTGGGAGTAGGCCCTTTGATGGTCAGATGGATTGAAAACTGGCTAGCTGGATGCACCCAGAGGTAGTGGTCGGTGGGAGCTCGAACCCTAGAGAGGTCGGTAGTGGAGTGCCGCGGGGCTCGGTCCTGGGTCCCATCCTGTTTAATGCATACATATCGGACATCAGGGAGAGTATAGGGTGTGAAATGGGTCTCTTCGCTGTGACTCAAGATTGGAGCAGTAGTTGAGGGAGAGGGAGGTTGGCCCTGCAGGGGACCTGGACACCCTGGAAAGCTGGGCTCACACATGGAAATTAAATTTCAATATCACCAAGTGCAAGGTGTTACATCTTGGCGGGAAACCCTAAACACAGGTACACCCTGGGAGGGAGGCGCGGATGCCTCAACAGGGGAAAAAGACCTAGGGGTCATGGTGGATGCATGCATGCATAACTCTGAGCAGTGCAGGAGAGCGACTAGCAAGGCAAAAGGGATGTTGGCATGCATCATAAGGGGGATCACCTCTAGGAGCAGGGAAGTGATTCTGCTGCTGTACAATGGACTGGTTAGACCACAACTTGAGTACTGTGTACAGTACTGGAGACCACACTTGAAGAGGGACATACAGCTCCTGGAGAGGGTACAGAGGAGGGCAACTAAGATGATACAAGAACTAGGGGATTTGATGTATGAGGACAGATTTGAGGAGCTCTGCCTGTTTTTAATGGAGGAGTGGAGAGACAGGGGGGACATGATTGAGGTCTTCAAGTACCTCAAGGGAATAAATAGGGTAAACATGGAGGGGATCTTTAGACTAAAGCAGGCAGGTATCACCAGAGGGCATGGTTTGAAGTTGGAAGGTGGATGGGTGAGGGGGAAAGAGGAGGAGGTTTTTCACTGAGACGGTGGTGGACCATTGGAATGTGCTGCCTGGCGAGCTGGTTCAGAGATCCACAGCGGAGGACTTCAAGAGAGGGTGGGACAGACACAGAAAGCAGATGTATCAGATGATGGCCTGGCCCAGGGGGGTGAGGATGGATGATAGGAGTTTCTGGAACACAAGGGGGGGAGGGTCTCGGCACCCAACTAGGGATCTGAGGTTCGAGCAGACTCGATAGACCGTAAGGCCTAATCTGCTGGCAATTAGTATGTTAGTATTTATTACAGGATTACAAATAACATAGAATTTTAGCAGGTGTCACAGTGGGACTTAGTTAAAATCATCAGATGTTTAAAATAACTATTCATGAATAAAAATGTTAATGTTTCTTCGCTGAAACTGAACTGAAAGAGCAGATGTCCACTGCACCGTATAATTTCATCAGTGTAATCAGTTCAGCTATTAAAGTTTGTTACAGTGCACCTTTTTTTAAATTCACTTGTCTCAGTTTTTGCCAATGTATTCATGAAATCTGTGAGCCAATGGGCTTGTAGTGTATATTGTATGCTGCCATTGACAGTTCAGTCGGTGGACAGCTGTGGAGGTGTGAGTAGGGATGTGCTGCTCACCGGCGGCTGGCAGTCATGCTGGGGGTGGGGAGTGGGGTGGTGGGTGAGTACCTGAGAAGGTGAGAGGTTGGGAGACCACTAGGCTACAAGGGACTAGGTTTATGTCTATTTGGGGATGGCGATCGGTGATGGGGGGACCACTACACTATGGAAAAGGGGTTTATCACTGTTAGGTGGGAGATTGGGCACCAGGGAGGGACCACTACACTATGGAAAAGGAATGTATCAATATTGGGTGGGAGATCAGGGACCAGGGTGGGATATTACATTACGGAAAAATGAATTGTTACATATTGGGTGGGAGATTGGAGACCAGGGTGGAACATTACATTACAGAAAATTTAATTTTATGTATCAGGTGGGGGATCGGGAGCAACCACTACACTATGGAAAATGTTCTTTCTTCTGGGAGGGGGGGAAGGAACCACTAGACTGCCAGGGAATTTTATACTTCATTACAGGATGGCAATCAGCACTACACTCATTGCAGCCCATGCAAATGGGCCCATAATGACCATGAAAATGGCCCACTAGCACCATGCATGCCCAATGGGCTCTTTTGCATGGCTGGCTTAGTGAATACCAACTTAGTACACCGGTGCTATGCTTGTGAGGGTATTCACTTGGCTGGGGGTCAGGGTTACGCCGGTGGGGTTAGAGGTAGCACTACTAGTGTTACTGCTGTCTCTATACAGTCCTAGTCATAGTCTGTGAATAGCGAGTTTTGCAACCTGGGCACTCAGAATGTGCCACGCAAACCTTTGTATGGTGCTTTGCAATTTTTTGTGAATCTTGTCCCTGGTAATTTTGTTAAGGAAAGCTTGATAATCTTGTTCACTGAATTTTTCTTTCAGAGATGTTTCTGTACCCCAATTTCTGTGTTAAGTGTTTTTATTCATTAGTTATTGCTTCTGCAAGTAAAGCATAAAGACATTTGGATCTTGAGTCCTAAGTCCTGGTTGAGGGAGGAGGTTGCTAGACTCCAGACTGAGGTTAGGATTCCGGGGACCTCTCCCCCCACTCAGGGGCTACAAAGACTGCCACTGTTACCTCCATACCTCTCAACCTCCTGTCTCATAAATCAGGGACAAGGCTTAAAAAAATCAGGGACAAAGGACCAAAATCAGGGACACTTCTTCAAAATTGGAGATATCTACTCAGGAAGCTGGTAGAATAAAGGGCTTAGTGTAAAATGCATTTTCTAAAGAAGAACAAGTCTGTAACTTTAATGTTTGACATTAGTTTGTGCTTATAACCCCACTGTTGGTCACGGAAACACAATTTTAGGAGGGACAGAGTAAAATTTGAGGCAAAATCAGGGACATCCCTGAAAATCAGGGACAGTTGAGAGGTATGGTTACCTCAAAGAATGCCAAGGAGAAGGACCAGAAGGACTATGGTTGGTTCTGGAAGGGCTCTGGAAGGGTGGGGTCATGGGACAGAGGCACATTCTCGAACAGTACCACTATGTAATTCTACACTGCTCTGGCATGGTTGTACTGCCAGGAAGAAGCACCCGGCTGAGCAGTGACCAAGGAAGTGTGGGGGCCCTCCATAGTGGAGACCCCAAGGAGGGTGGTAGAGGACTCCAGAGGAGGAAGAATCAACTTCTTGTGGGGGACTCAATTTTGAGGGGCTGGATTTGAAAATAGGAAGGGAGGTGAGGGCAAGTTGGTTCCTTCCAGGGCCATAGGCGTGAGGGATGGGAAGCAGATCCTGGGGATCACGAGAGCAGCAGGATGGGAGGAGAGTTGTATGTCATTTTCCACCTGGAGACTAATGGCCTGGCTAGGGATAGGGCTGGGATAGTGTTGGGGAGGGGTCTTAGGCAGGTAGCTCACTCAGTGGCTTTCACTAAGGTGCTGCCTGTCTATGGCAGGGGACAAGAGAGGGCTCTCCAGAGGAAGGGTATGGCTACACTGGGGACTGGGGACCCACTTGGGAGGATAAAGGCCTATACAGGGGTGATGGCCTGCATCCATCTGGAAGGGGAGCCACAGTCCTCAATTGATGGTTTGAATGCTACTTCGATGAACATTTAAACTAGCCAAGTGGGATGGTGGAAGGAATCAGGGAGTCAGAAACTGACAACCCCCCCCACACACACACACACAGGCTGAAGTAGAGAGTAAGGAGAACACAAGGGGAGAGGAATCCCCCAGGGTGAAAACTAATAAAGGAAGCAGAGTGGTAGAGATAAAGGGAGAAAGGAACAGGAGCAATAAAAAGAGAGGCAGGAAGGAGGGAGGGCAAAAAAGGACAAAGCAGGGCAACAAGCAGAGTGGAAACAAAATCTGGAAGGCCATGTGTACGAATGCTAGAAGTCTAGGAAATAAGATTCCAGACTTAGAGGCCATTATGGCAGAGGCTGACCTGGATATTGTGACCATTACCAAGTCATGGTTCACTGAAAACCATGACTGGGACATGGCCATATCAGGCTGTACTCTGTTCAGATAGGACCAGGTTGGAAGGAAAGGCAGGAGAGTGGTGCTTTATGTGAGGGAAAGCATAAAAGTGACAGAGACACAGGGAATATTGGGAGAGGCAGAGGTACTGTGGGTACCAAACTGAGGCAGTCCCATATGGGCACAGGATCCAAGACAGCATGGGTTTACAAAAGGAAGGTCCTGTCAAACTAATCTCATAGATTTCTTTGACTGGGTAACCAGAGTGGTGGACCAAGGGAGAGCAGTTGATGTCGCCTACCTTGACTTCAGCAAAGCTTTCTACACTGTTCCATACAAGATTGATAAATAAGCTGTGCAGGCTCGGGGTGGGTCAGAAGTTGGTCAACTGGGTGGCAGACTGGTTGACGGGCAGAAAACAGAGAGTGGTGGTAAACGGTATACAGTCAGAAGAGATGCAAGTCACAAGTGGAGTACCTCAGGGATCAGTCCTGGGGCCAGTCCTCTTCAATATCTTCATTAGTGACATTCCAGATGGACTAGAGGGTAAGGCTTGTCTGTTTGCAGATGACACCAAGATCTGCAACAGGGTAGATGATCCAGATGGGGTGGACAGAATGAGAAGAGATTTGGATAAACCAGCAAAATGGTCAAAAGAGTGGCAACTGGGATTTAATGCAAAGAAGTGCAAGATCATGCATATAGGGAAGAGAAACCCTGAAGCCACCTATAGGCTGGGACGGGAGTTGCTGGCAATCACAAAGGAAGAAAGAGACTTGGGCATCATCATTACCAGTGACCTGAAATCATCCAAGCAGACCTCTAAAGCAGTAGGTAAGGCTAGGGGTATGTTAGGGTGCATTAATAGGGGTATCACAAGTCATAAGAGGGAAGTAATAATCCCTCTTTACAAGACACTGGTTAGTCCTCATCTGGAGTACTGCGTGCAGTACTGGAGGCCTCACCTTCACAAGGACATTAACCAAATTGAGGCAGTCCAGAGAAGGGCAACCAAAATGGTGCAGTGATTGCATCAGAAGACATATGAGGACAGATTAACGGAGCTCAATATGTATACCCTTGAGCAAAGGAGGGAGAGAGGTGACATGATCAAAACATTCAAACACCTTAAGGGCATTAACAAGGTGAAAGAGTCTAACGTTTAAATATAAGAAAAATAGCAGGACAAGAGGGCACAGCATGGGATTAGAGGGAGGCCGATTAAGGGGGAATGTGAGGAAATCCTTTTTCACAGAATGAGTGGTGGATGCATGGAACGGCCTACCTCAGGAAGTGGTGGCTATGAATACAGTGCAGAGCTTCAAACAGGCATGGGATAGGCATAAGGGAGCAATACAGATGAGTATGAATAGATAGGCCACTGACAGAGCAAAGGCCGATGGCACATTTATAAGGTAGAAAAAAGAAATGGGCAGACTGGATGGGCCTTGCGGTCCTTATCTGCCATCAACCTCTATGTTTCTATGTTTCTGTGCGTCATCCTGGTGATGGAGAATGGAGCCACTATTCACACTGAAGTGATTTACAGACCTCCAGTAGAGAGGGAGGAATTAGACATGGTACTGGTGGAAGCCATTGGGAAGATGGCAGAAAAGGGTGAGGTGCTACTGGTGGGGGACTTTAACCTGCCAGATGTAGACTGGAGACTCCCCAGCAGCAGCTTCAACTAGAAACAGGAAAAATCCTGGACTCTCTGCAGAGAGCATTCCTCAGACAACTAGTCAGTGACTCTCTTGTGATGGGGCAATACTGGACCTGGTACTCACTAAGAGGGACAGTGTTGCAGACATCAGTGTGGGAGGACACTTGGGGACATAGAAACATAGACTTGGACAGCAAATAAGGACCGCTTGGTCCACCCAGTCTGCCATTTCTCTACCATTTGGATCAGTTGCAGATCCAGCTAACCAACACCTCTTCTTCCTACCCCCACTAGAATTGCCTTATATATTTGTCCTATGCATTCTTGAATTCCCCACCGTTTTTGACCCCTACCTCCTCCTGAATGCTGTTCCATGCATTCATCACCCTCTCTGTGAAAATACTTCCTCATGTTTCCCTGAGCCATCCCTCCTCTATCTTCAAATTGTGCCCTGTTGTTCTTGCACATCTCTTTTCGAAAGATGCTACCCTCTTGGACTTTGTTGATTCCTTAAGGTATTTGAAAGTTTCTATCATGTCCCCCTCCCTCCTTTCCTCTAGGGTATACGTGTTAAGCTCCTTTAGTCTCTCTTCATATGGTTTCTGGTGCAGACCCTGCACCATTTTAGTTGCCCTCCTCTGGTCTGCCTCCATCATGTTCTATGTCCTTGTGGAGATTGGTTCTCCAGAACTGCATTGCAGTACTCAGATGAGGTCTCATCCACTGTCTGTACAGAGGGATAACAACTTTCTGCTTTCTACTGATGCGTCTCCTATACATCTCAGTATTCCCCACCCTCCTTACTGTCTTTCCCCTTAGGTCGTCTGATCAGGTCCCGTTCCATTTTGTTATTATTATTACCCCCACCACCACCACCATTGTGTACTCTTCCCCTGGGTTTTGGTTCCCAGGTGCTTTACTTTGCACTTCTTTGCACTGAATCTAAACTGCGATACATTTGATCATTTCTCCAACCTTGCCAAGTCCCTTCTCATCCTTTCCAACCTCCCATGTGTATCAACCCTGTTTCAGATTGTTGTGTCATCTGCAAAGAGGCATACTTTTCCTTCCAGACCCTCTGCAGTCTCACCTATAAAGACATTAAAGAGGACCGGTCCTAGTCCTGAACCTTGCAGTGCCCTCCTAATAACCCCCCTTTCTTCGGAGTGGACCCTGTTTACTATTACACTCTGCGTCCTGTTGTTCAGCCAATTTTTTTACCCAGGCTACCACCCTGAGACCCAGTCCCCGGCTGGCTAACTTGTTTATTAATCTTTTGTGTGGGATTGTGTCAAATGCCTTCCTAAAGTCTAGGTAGGCCACATCCACAGCCCCTGCCTGATCTGCTACTTTGGTCACCCAGTCAAAGAAATCTATTAGATTTGTCTGACATGACCTCCCTGCTGTGAATCAATGCTGCCTTGGGTCCTGTGCCCTGCTGACCTCTAGGTACTCAACATTTCTTTGTTTCAGAAGTGATTCCATAATTTTCCCAATCACTGAGGTCAAACTATCAGGGTCTATAGTTTCTTGCCTCTGCCTTGCTCCCACTTTTGTGGAGGGATAACATCTGTCTTCCTCCAGTCCTCAGGTACCACCATCCTCCCATGATTTGTTAAAAGGGTAGTCAGTGGTGTCTCTAGTTCTCCCCTTAATTCTTTTAGAATTCTGGGGTGAATCTCATCCCATTGCTTTGTCTACCTTGAGCTTTAGAAGTTCTTTCAGGCCCTTTCTTCTGTGAAAGGACTGGTATCGGCTTTCCGTCCCATCCAGAGCGCTTCTATTGTTTGGTTTAGGTAACTCCCCCTCCTCTTCTTTTGTGAATACTGAGTAAAAGTATTCATTCAGGATCTCTGCCTTTTCACTGTCACCCTCTGCCCACCTTCCCTCCCCTTTATTAAGCTGCACTATCCCTCCCTTGGTCTTTGTTTGCTCCCTAATGTACCTATAAAAGGTTTTATCCCCTTTCTTAACCGAGTTGGCTATCTTTTCCTCTGTTTGGGCCTTTGCTATTCTGACTGCCTTCCCTTCTTCCTTCTGCTTTAACTGATACAGTTCTCTATCCTTCTCCTTCTGTGATTCCTCATACTTCCTGAATGCTATCTTTTTCCTAACCTTCCCGCCACCTCATTTAAGAAACCATAGTGTTTTTTTCTATTTCTTTTATTTGTTTTACACAAGGCTTGCTGCCTCTGTGATGGCAGTTTGATTTTTTCGATTGTTCCTCCACCCTCCTTCCTGCCCCATTTGCTTGTGCATTCCTTATGCACTCTCCCATTTAAAGTCAGCCCTCCCAAGTCCATTACCCTCGCTTTTGTATGGCTTGATTCTCTGGCTGTGTTTATTGTGAAACACACTGTTTGGTGATCACTTGTTCCCAGATGGCTACCCACTTCTAAATCTGAGATCCTCTCTTCATCCCCATTTGAGAGTACCAGGTCTAAGATTGCTCCCTCCAGAGTGGGTTCCAACACTAGCTGTCTGAGGAATGCCCCCTGTAGGACATCGAGAAGGACCCTGCTCTTGAATGTGGCTAAAGAAAATGTGCTCCAGTTAACATCTGGCATATTCAGGTCCCACATCAATAATATCTCCCCTTTTTCTGCCATTCTAAGTATGCCTTCTATCATTTCCTTGTCCCTTTCCTCCCCTGAGATGGGGATATGTGAATGACACCAGTGTGGACTGCGGTGCCATTTCCTGTCTCCAAGGTGACTCACAGTGCCTCCTCTCCTCTTGTTTACCCTTTAGTTCTGTTGCTTTGATCCTTCCCTTACATAGAGAGCTAATCCTCCTCCTCCTCTTTACCATCCCTGTCTCTCCTGTAGATTGTGTACCCTGGTATGTTGACATCCCAGCCATGGTTCTCTGTGTACCATGTTCTGTGACTGCCACAATTTCCAGCCATCCCTCTTCCATCAAGGCCACTAGTTCAGGAAGCTTGTTACCGAGACTACATGCATTGGTACTCATCACCCTTCATTTTGTTGATGGCCGTACCCCATTTAGTCCTATTCCTGCCCTTACTGCCTTTGTCATTTTCTCCATTGACCTCTGTCCTGCTTCCTATTGACTTCTCTACCTTGGTGTTTACTTCGCTAACTACCTTGTTTTGTGGGGGGAGGCTGGGAATTCCCTGCTCCTTTTCAATGCCTCCCCCCTTGGCTAGTTTAAAAGCTTTCCTATGAAGCATTTAAATCTAGCACCTAGGACCATGGTTCCCCTCCTGGACAGATGTAGACCATCGTGCCAGTATAGGCCTGTATCCATCCTGGTGGACCTCCAGTCCCCAATGAAGCTAAAACCCTGTGTTCAGCACCAGTTTTTCTTTTTTTGTAATTTAAAGTTTATTCACACATTTTCCACCATAAAAGGCAGCATACAAAGAAACTGACATAGACTCATTGATACATAGTAAAAAGATGTTGCCCCCCTCACCTCCCCTTACTGCAGTAACCCATCGCAGTGCCCGTAAATGCCGAGCCACTAATCAAAAGTCCGTAAAAAAGCATTAAGCCTATTATAAGTTTAGTTTGGAATCAGAGAGATTAATGAGTGAAGGGGATCCCAAATTCTAGCATAAATTGTCAGTCTGTTACGTAGGCTGGCTATTGCTTTTTCTGTGTGCAAATTGGATAATACCTCTCTTACCCATTCCTGGAAAGAAGGTGAGGACCTGTCTTTCCAATGATGGAGAATTATTTTCTTAGCTGACAAGGCGACCATGGATATGTGAAACTTACGCACCTTGGCTCTAATAGAAGACAGGTCCCCAACACACACCTCAGGGATAAGTATTCTTGAAGGCCCAACAAGGGGTCTAAGGAAGTCTGGATTGAAATCAAGGTGGAAATACTTGGACAAGACCAAAGCATATGAAAAGTGTGCCCTTATGTTGCAAACATTTATTGAATTTATTGAGTCTAAGTAGCCCCACTTGTGGAGCTTAACCAGGAATAGTATAGGTTATGCAATACATGATATTGCCTGAGACACAGTCTATCCTGAGAGATAAATTTGTGACATGACTTCCAGAAGAATACCAATCTAACTGCAGATGGGGAAAAGTTGCTCCAAAATCTTGATATTCAAATGGGCCCCGAACTTTGTGAAACAAAACCTGATATAATTTAGAGATTACACCAGAAGACCCAGAAAGTGGGGATACCTCGGGTATCAGAGGGGAGATGCTCTGAGATGGAGGAGTACTCCCTAGGGTGATTACCAATAAATGTCTCAATTGCAAGACTTTGAAGAAAGAAGAAGTAGGGATACGAAATTTCCTAATCATCTCCTCCACTGATAACCAATGCCCCTCACCATCAGTAAAGGTCGAGAGCTTCCCCTCTTCGAGTTGAGGCAACCAAAGATGGGAGATTTTATTCTTGTTAATAGTAAATGATGGAGAGTTCCATATAGACTGGTCCAGGTCCAGGTGGGGAGAATATTGCAAAAAGGAACACATCTGTAAGTAGACCTTTAAAGAGGTCCTTATTATGGGACAATCTACAGCCATACTTACTTGAGATAACTTAAGGAAAAATAACGAGAGAGGGTCCAGATTATTGGCCTTAATTGCATCCAATTCTATTTTGAGCCAAATGGGTTGCGCTTCCTCTGAGCCGGGAGATACGCACCACGAACATTTCACAAGGTGACTAGCCCAATGATATATAACCAGATGGGGATTCAACCCTCTTCCAGTTTAGGAGCTGCCAGCTTATGGTGCTTGTATGGGATACTATCGCCCAGATGAATTTAGTAAAAATACCATGAACCTTTTTGAACCAGAGTAAAGGAACAAAAGCATTAAGAAGGGACAACGGATAAAAAATCCTAGGAAATACATTCATTTTAATTATATTAATTCAGCCCCACAGAGAGATAGGGAGTTTGGACCACCTCTCTAGGTCATGTGTAATTCCCTGCAGTAAGGAATCTAGGTTTTCCTTGAACCATACTAAGGAGTTACGTGAACGTTTAGTACCCAGATACTTTAAAGACCTGGGAGTCCAGCATAGCCTCAAGGGACTAATATCAGTCTTAAAAACTTTGTGATTTAATGGAAAAACAGGGACTTACTGGCATTCAATTTGCAGTTAGACAAAGCACTGAACCTTGCCACTTCACTTAGTAAGGTCGGAACAGAGGATACGGATGGGACAAATGTATTAACAGATCATCAGCATATGCGGTGACTTTCACTTCATGCCAATTCTCACTCCTTGTATGGAGTCATTATTGAGAATGTTTTGGATAAGAGGTTCCAGATATAAGTTAAATAATAAAGGAGAGGGGCACCCTGTCTAGTACCTGAGTGAAGAGAAAACAGTGGGAGAAGGCCCCATTTGCAGAAATTCTTGCCGAGGTTTTTATAAAGGACAATCCAGGAGATAAACAGAGAAAAGATATGGAAAGCCCCAAAGTGTGAAACAAGAATTCCAGTTCACGTTGAATGCCTTCTCGGCATCCAAGGAGACCAAGCCGCTGGGAACTCCGCATCCTTGGTAGCGAAGACATGCGACAAAGTGCATAAATGATCAGAAGATAATCGCCTTTCATGAATCCAACCTGATTTGTACCTATTAACCCAGGAAGAACCAGTGCTAACCTGTTGGCCAGTATTTTAGAAGAATCTTAACATCCTGGTTTAAAAGAGATGGGTCTACAACTTTGAACCTTATCGAGGTCTTTGTCAGGTTTGGGAAGCAGAACAATCAGGGCCTCATAGAGATATGGATCTGTCTCCTCCCCAGATAGGATTTGTTGAAATAAACGACTAAGTATTGTCAAAGAAGTCTCAAAAGAAATAAAGGAGAAAATCCATCTGGACCAGGGACCTTATCGACAGCAATTCGCTAATAACTTGTGAATCTCCTCCTGAGAAATAGGGACAACCAGAGTTTCACCGCACCTGTCAGGGAGAAGGGCAAGTGGAACCTCTTAGATAACCTTGTATATCTTCTGGACAGGAGGTGCTCCATGTCGCTATACAGTTCAGAATAATAAGCAGCAAATTCTTGAGCTATTTCATTAGGAGACACTTTGAGAGTTCCGTCTGCTGATGACCTGATGGGGGGATAAATCTCATTGACTCCTGCTGTTTAATACGCAATGCCAGTAAACGTCCCGCTTTTTCCCCCTGATCAGTGTATTTAGCTCTGGTACGAATAATAGCTAGTTCTGCTCTCTCCTGAAGTAACCCCAGATATTTATCCTTTAATTTCAGGAGTTTCTGAATATCCTCATCTAGGGGATTAGTCGGAAGGTTTGTTTCCAGAAATCTGATTTGGGATAATAGGGATTTAAGGCCTTCCTCTCGCTCTCTATTCCTACCAACCGCCATGCTAATCAGTATCCCTCTCATGAAGGCTTTAAAGGCCCCCCACCAGATATCAGGTTTTACACCACCTAAAGGGTTTAGTGAAGAAAAATATTCTATTTTTTCCATAATACATTTGCAATATTTAATGTCTTTAAGAAGTTGATCATTGAGCTTCCATCTAGTTTCCCTGTTAAATGAATTGAGCTGTACCAAATTGCATACCACTAGTGAGTGGTCAGAGATTGGGCCAGGTTGAATCGAGGAGGTCTTCACCCCGGGCAGGAGGCACTGAGAAATAAGTAAATAGTCGATCGCGGATCATGAGAGCCATGCCATGGACCTAAAGGTAAACTCCCTAGAATCAGGGTATAAAACACACCAGGCATCGCAGAGCCAACATTGATCTAATAACTCCCTGAATGCCTTCTGCCCAGGGGTAACCACCTAGGCCACTACCCAGTCTATCTAAGTGAGAATCAAGTACTTGATTGAAATCTCCCCCTAAAATAATTTTAATGGGAATCATTGGGAGAATGATAGATATAAGTCTCACAAAAAATCCGGGGTCATCCAGATTAGGGCCATAAACATAGCCCAATAGAATTGGAACAGACCAGAGGGTGCCTCAGACCAAAATAAACCTGCCCTCAGTATATTTGATCACTTGTGTAGGAGAAAAATGGAAACTCCTGTTAATCATGAGCATGACCCCACAACTATTTGTTGTGCTCTGGGCACTGTAAATCGATCCCATTTGTTGCTTCCTTAATTGCAAAGCTTCCTTCTAATAAATGGGTTTCTTGCAAAAAAGTTTTCTGTGAATTAAACAAACTTAAGTGTTTAAGAACCTGAAATTGCTTATGTTGCTTTCTGATCCCCTTAACATTCCAAAACACAAATGTTAACTCATTTGCCATCCAGAAGAGATATCAAACTGAAATAATTATACTCAGCACACGAGATGCAAATCTCCTTTTCATATATCCCCAGGGTTACTTCAGTAAAGCCCACCCTCTTCCCTAGCCCACCCAGAAGTAGATACCACCCATCCCTTCTAACCCCCCAACCCCCAACCACGCCCCTGCCCTCCCAATCTGTCACAAGCAACGTTCAGCACAGTACTGGTTCTAATCCCTCTACTCCCACCCCCCGATACTGAACCTTGCTATTTAGCACTGTTGCACACAAATCACAGCCTTCAGAGATCAAGCCCTGTCAGTTGTACCCCAACAAGAACAAATAGTCCTGGGCCTTCGCCTCTGTCCAACCAAGGTGTGGTATAAGAGAAAATAACATAGGGGTTAGGATAAGGCCATCTCATTGCCCACCCGTTCGTGGTATCCCAGATTAAAATCGGAGGCACCAGATTCAGCAACACTTGGAAGGAGAAATGCCCTAGCTCGCATTAAGAGTGAGAGTTAAAAAAGGAAAGCTGAAAATGTTCAACCGGAGGAGAAGGTATAAAAGCTACCTTTCCCCACTATCAGTCAGTATCCGGTAAACAGGGCCTCCCTGAGAAATTGAGAGTGCTGCCTCCCAGCAAGCAGTGCCCCTGCTAAATCCCTCATGAGTAGAGTTTCCCCTCAAGTTCCCAGAGGTAGGAACGCCCTCTAGCGGTCGATACCCTGGCCCAACCCAAGTGGAAGGCGAGATGGAGAAAGCCCAGGACCATCCCAGCAACAGCCCTAAAGAAAAAAAACAAGAAACTAGCCCCCAACCAAACTGGGCCCTTTCAACCCCCAACAAAAATAGTCGCCAAAAAACCTGGCTCACAAACCCCCCCAAGAAGGCCTGAAACCCCAGTGTCCTTTGCATTGGACCACTATGGGCTCATTATGAAACGGAACAAAAAGAAGGGACAGGGCGGTCTGCGGTGACCCCCTAAGTCCACTGCAAACTATGCAGTCATCCAGATCTTCAAATTCTTAAGATTTCTCCAAGAAAAAAAAAAAAAGTTCAAATTCTTGGCTCCGTGCGATAATCGATACTATGCCACCACCATTAAAGGGTCCTTGAAGAGATCAGGCAGCATGGACTTAAGGCTCCTCAGGGTTTCTTCAGGGTCTTCATAACTTTTCCAGGATCCGTTAGTTGAAATCTTTAGTCTAGCCGGGTAACTCATTCTGAACTTCAGGCCTGCAGCAATTAGCTTGGAAACAATAGGGTGAAACGCCTTGCGTTTCATGCGGACCAAGATGGGTAGGTCTTGGGAGATTCTCAGCTTAATATGTTCCCAGCGAACCTCTTGCAGAGCACGTACTTTTTGTAGAAAATGTTGTTTCTCCAAATAATTCTGGAACCGGCACACGATAGGGCAGGGGGGTTCCTCAGGGGGTTGCTTAGGCCGTAAAGCCCTGTGGGCATGCTCAATAATGTAGCCAGAGCCAAATGGGGATGGGCCTGCCACCCGCTCAACCAGTTTCCTAATAAATGCCTCAACATTTGGCCTTCTTCTCCTCTGGTAAACCGAGAACCACTACATTATTTCTTCGCTCCAACCCTAGGTCCTCGAAGCTTGGCTTCTGAGACAGTTCTGGCACATTGAAACCAGTTCAGAGTTGAGACTACCAATTCTTTTCTCAATAGAAGCAATTCAGGCTGCGTTGTCAGAAACAAACAATGAGAGCTCATCTAACTTTCTGGATAACGACTTCAATTCCGTTGCCATATCCTTCATTTCCTCTTGAAAGGGTTTGAATTCCTCGAGAAATCTGACCAGTGTTAAGGGTTTCTGATCACCACTTTGGCTCAGGAGATCAGAGCTAGAACCACCTGAGGCCCTGGATTTCTTAGGGGCCTTCTCGGGAGTTGCTGGAGGGGTATGCTTCTGTGGGGCTTTCTTCATATAAGCCTCCATCCACTGGAGATAACCAGACCAGATTGCAAACAGCTATTGTACAGCGAGAATCTTACAAACAAGAGAAAATTGCAAATTAAAACACCAAAATGAGCTAAATAAGAGACGGAAGCAGAAGCTGCTTGAGGGAGCTACTACTCAGCACTCTGCATCACGTGATCTCCCAGCACCAGTTTTTCAACCATTCATTGAATCCCATGGTGCGGAGTACCCTAGTCTCACTCATGCCATAGACAGGCAGCACCTCCAAAAAGGTTACCATGTGTGCTTCTTGTCTAAGGCCCCTCCACAACTCCACAAACTCCTCCTGCACTGCTATGATACCATTCCCCGCTAGGTAATTTGTCCCTTGGTGGACAATGGTATCCAGATCCCTCTCCCGTGCAGCTGCTTCCACAATCCTGAAGAGTCACTTCCTGTCCCTCCAAACCATGGCACCAGGCAGGCACCTTATCTCCCTCTCCCCTCCCTCCCCCAGTTCTACTCCCCTAACAACTGAGTCCACCACCAGGATCTGTTTTCTTCCCATTTGGGGTCCCATGCCACCCTCCCCTCCTTTGGGCCTCCCTTGTGGAGGTTCCCAGCATCTTTCTTGGTCTCCACTGTGGGTGCCTCCACAGAGGAACCACGCTCCACCAGAATGGTGTATGAATTGTGGAGATGTACAACTGGAGGGATGTGCCTCTGTTCCACCACCTTCACCCTCCCTGAGCCCACTGTGGTCCAACTGTTCCTCTTTCTTGGCAACCTCTGAGGCAGCAGCGGCAGCCTTGGTGGTCCCTGTCTGGGGGAGGAGGTTTCCCTATTCCTTGTCAGTACCGCCTGGAGACAGGCAACCTCCTCTCTCACAGCACAGAGGTGCCTGCAAATAAGGCAGCATCACAGCCTCCAGAATGTATCTCAGAAAACTGCTGTCCCACAGCCAGTGCATTGCACCACTCCCCACATGACTCTTACCCTTCCTGTTTACATTTTTTTTCTTTTTGTTAGTGTGTGGGTGCGTACACCCCTATGAGTGTGCTGAGCTGCTTAGGATATGACAGGTGTGTCCTTTGCCCTTTTGGGAAGTGATGCGAGAACCCCTGGTATAAAATAACTTCTTGGGGTGGGCGATGTGAGGGGCAGGGTGGGGTCCCCAAGCCCGTGCCCTCCAGAAACAGTCAACTACAGCTCTGACCCACTACCCCGATGAGTACTTTCCTTCCTTTCAGCAAGACAACTTGCACAACAATCGACCAGAAAATATACCCTGCACAAAACAATGTCAATTGCAGAAAAATAAAGCAGTTGAGTCCAATATCTATGATGCAAGCATCCCCTGACACAGCTGTGTACAACCTGGTGGTCTGAGCTCTGAAGATAATCAGAGAAAAGCAGTTTCTACCACCTGAGGCAATGTCTGGGTAAAATACACTACCCGCTGACATGCACTAGGACTTACAATGGAAAATTCTCAGCCCAGTGAATAATTCACAATACCAAGAATAGTTTGATGCAAAATATCACCAAAATACTAGTCAACAACAAGACAGCTGTCCACAAGGGAAGGAAAAGTATGCAACATTTCAATCTCTCTGGGTTTAAACTCCTAATCTACAAAGCAGTATTGCAAACATCTTCTTGATTCAAAATAAAAAAGCAATAACAAGTGTAAAATTTAAAGTAAGATACACTTCCCTCAGATGTGAGCATGATTGTGTTTCCTGCTTATTTCAAGTTCAATATTGTGTCTCCTTCCCAGTTCCCAGTTGTTTAAAAAGCAGCTGCCACCTCCGAGAAGACTGACCATTCTGTCTCAGAACCAGTAGTAATCATGTAGTATGATTCAATATAAGCATGGCTTCAGACTTTACCCACACAAGGGTGAGGGTCATGGATTTCAGGAGGGCAGATTTTAAAAAGATGGGTGAATGTCTCTAGAATGACCTAGCAGAGGAGGATGACCTCGTTGCCTCATTGGGGTGGAGGAACAGTGGGTGCAGATGGTACCCAGTCAATTGGCGCTATCAGAATAGCGCCACTGCTCTGACGCTTGTCTGGTAGCGCTCACCAGACAGCGAGGGAGTGAATTACAGCACTTGCTGTAAGCGCTCCCCTGGTCACTGTCCTTGGTCCAGTAATCAGGACAAGAGCTGTAGGGAACAGGAGGCTGGTCGAGCTGCTCTCGTGGTGTGGAGGGCTGGGGCATGGAGCAGCTCGGCCACCAGCAATGGAAACCAGGGTTCTAATCCTGGTCTCTGACATTTTTTATTACTCTGGGACTTAGTTCTCTTTACATGGGGCCATAGAAACAGTAGTCCATGGCCCCACAAATGTTAACCTTCCCTGGGATCCACTCCCCCTCATATTGAGATTCCTTAAGACAGGGGGTGTGGCGGGCAAAGCCCTCAAAAAAAAAGGTGCAGTTTTTAACGCGCACAACATGCTGACGCTATTATTGTCAGCACTGTTTGGAACCAGTACTGGATAAGATAAAAGGGAGCATAGTAAAGGAAACAAACCTCATTGTTAAGCAAGTGAGGAAAAGTAAGAGGAAAAAGATGGCTGAAAGGGTAAAGCTAAAAGGGTAGCACTCAGAAGGTATAAGGAGAAGCAGAGGGAATAGGATACAGAGGTCTATCAGAGGGAAGCAGGAAAGCACTAAGGTGTGCAAAGGCACAAACTGAAGAGAGAATAGCCCAGGAGGTAATCAAATGGAACAAGACCTTTTAGGTATGTAAGTGGAAAGAGGAAGACAAGGGATGGGATTGTAAGGTTAAAATAGGAAGGGCACTGTGCAGAGGGGACCAGGAAAAGGCAGACATCCTGAACAAATACATTTGTTCAGTGCTCACAGAGGAAGGAGAAGGGAGTGGCCACAAAAAGTAACAAAAGCTTTGAGGGAGGGAGGTGGACACTAGTCCTTTTTGGAGGTGAGAGTCTTGAAGGGACTTGCTAATTTGAAGGTGGACAAAAAATGGGGCTAGATGGGTGCATGCAGATGAATTGACAGAGCTCAGGGAAATATTGGCTGCACCTCTGACAATTCTATTTAACAGCTCAGGAAACAAGAGTGATTCTGGAGGACTGGAAAAGGGCAGATGTAGTCCCACTACACAAAAGTGGTAGCAGGGAGGAGGTTGGCAATTATAGACCAGTCAGTTTGACATCAGTGATGGAAAAGTTAATGGAATCACTTCTGAAGGAAAGAATTGTGGAATATCTTGAATCCCATGGGGTACAAGACCTGAGGCAGCATGGTTTCATAACGGGGAGGTTATGTCAAAGACATTTCATACATTTTTTTGACTGTGTGATCAGGGAAACAGATCAGGATGGAGCAGTGGACATGGTCTACCTAGATTTCAGAAAGGCGTTTGACGTCGTTGCATAGAGGGGACTAGTAAGCAAGCTAGGTAGCTTAGAAGTGGGTCCAAAGGTGATAAACTGGATTAGAAATTGGTCACGGATAGGTGACAGAGGGTGGTGGTAAACAGAGTTCAGTCCAGGAAGAGAGGGAGGGTGACCAGTGGGGTGCCTCAAGAAATCAGTGCTATGACTGGTCCTCTTTACAGGGAGGGCTTTAAGCCCGAGGTTCAATGGGCGGAGCAACTACGTCACTCCGCCATTGGGCTTAAAGGTCACACATCCTAGGCCTCGCCAGGATTCGTTTTTTTATTGCAGCCGGAGGCCACGTTGGCTGAACCTTCCCAGCTCCCATCTCTGATTTTGGTCTCCAGCTGGTCTCACTCCCTTCGCTGGCGTGTTCATCCCCCCCATTCTCCCTTGGGGCCCATCTTATGTTCGCTCCTCGAGCAGTTGCCTACTGCTCGCTCTTCCCTCCTTGTGTCTTCCTTTTTCTCCAGCTCCCCCTTGTCCTATTTTGTCCTTCCAGGACTCTGTTCCTTGCATGGCTGTTGCTCTGTTCCTGTCTGATGCTCAAGTGCGCTATCATTATTCCTATGTCACACCCACATTTTCTTGTTTCAGCCAGCGGACTCTCCTGCTCATCCACTTCGACCTCGATTCCCCGGTCATCCCCGGTTTCCGTGTCTGCCAGCATCACAGCGAATCTTGGGTTTTAGTTTCCCTAACATTTCTGGAACAGTTTCGAATCTGAGCATTTGGTGTCTTCCCACTGAAACTCACTATTATCGTGCAACTCCACATTTCCATCTGTCTCTCTTGCTCTCTGTTTATTACTTACCTCAGCATTGTTCGGTATGGGGCTATTTATGAGCCGTCCACCGTTTTTAAGTCTGGGCACCTTTCCTCATGTTATGTTCACTTGTCCTGCTCTGTGCTCTGCCAATTCCAGTGCCACATTTCGTTTGCTGCCTGTTTGTGTACAGATTTGGGGGAAGAATAAATAAAAAAAAAATAATTATGAATGGTATTGATTCTTTTGGAGTATATTCCATCTACTCTAAGTATTTCCTCCTATCCTGTTTATAGCTCTGTTGGCATCTTTTAAGGTTGCTGTTGCTTGTATTTCCTTTACAGTGTTCATGTCACATTGTCCTTTTATGTTTATGCCGACTTCCTACCCTAAGTGTAGGGACACTCGGCTGTATTTCATTCCATGGGTCTCCTCTCTGCATCTTCATTCATGGGGTGTATGCTGTTCTCTGGTGTAATCTTTTGGACTTTTCTTGTGTGTCTCATGGTAAAGCCCTACCTGGATACTCTCTCTACCTGTCTGGTACTATGCGTTCAAGCCTCTCTGGGTAGGATTCCTACTCTGTCCCTGGCAGGTTCTCCTTCTGCCCAGATGGTGGCTCCATTTGGCCATGACTGATCAGCTTCCATCACCTCATACTTAGTTTTCAGTCTGGTATCTTGTCCACTCACTATGGGCTGACCACTCCTCTTGAACGTTCCCTCAGGTTCGCATGCCTTCTGGTTCCTGACATGCCCATAGCCCTCTCAGGTCCACGATACCTCACCTCATCTTGCTCCTCTATTTCAATCACTCGTTCCGTATGCCTCGGCTGCCTCCATCTGGCCTGCAATCAATATTTCTTTTGGGCATACCTATCATTAAGCATATGCCACCTCCTCAACCACACCCTCCTGCAGCATGTATCAGGTTTATGACTTGGTCATCATTCACCACTTATTGTCTCATACCAGCCATCAAGGATTCACTCTAATCATGGCTTCACTTCATCATCGTCTATTGTCCATTTTGCTCCCATCGATCACTTGATCTGAGCATACCCTATGGTTCCAGGCATACATTCTTAGCCTCAGAGTATATTTCATCACATTACTCGATCGAAAACCTCCTCATCGTATTCTGGATCATGGCTTCGGTCAGTATTTCTCATCCATTCCATCCCTGCTACCTGAACTTGACACTTATCTCCTCCCTAGTACTTGCCTTCTTGTTTGTTGCCCTTTGCTATGGGCTGGCTGGCTCTCCACCATTGTTCAAGTTCATTTCTAGTTCATTCATGTCTCCTCTACTCCAGCTGGGTTCTACACTACCCTTTGACCTCCCTACTGTCATTCATCCTGTCATACCTCGCCTTCCCGTTCCAGCCTCCATGGCTTTAATCCATCTTTTTCCATCTCTCAATCTGTCTGCTTCAGCTGACTAATCAGCATACCTCAAATGACCCCATCTGACCTGCACTCAGTATTTCTTTTACCTTCGTACAAGTTAATTTTCAAGTTCATTCCTGTCTCCTCCTCTTCCGTTCCATACCGGCCATCAAGGATTCACTACAATCGAGGCATGCAATTGATGTTTCTTTTTTGGGCATCCCTATCATGACTCCTATGCCACCTCATCAACCCACGGCCATCCTGCCGCATGTATCAGGTTCATAACTCCAGTCATCATTCACTCATCCTTACCTCAAAGTTTATCTATTTGCACCGCTTACTCGAGCATTCCTGTCATTGAATCCTATGCTACCTCATTGACTACAACCTCGAGGTCTAATTGTTCACATCACATACTCAAGCATGCCTCATCAGTCTCAGTCTCTGCTCTCTCACATCGCTCACTCAAGCCAGTCTGCATTATACTCGGTCTCCTCGTGAGCACATCTGGAGTCTCCTCTTGAGCACATCTGGATGCCCTTTGCTCCTCTGACTTCTACATGGACCCTCCTATGGTGCTCATCATCATCAGTCTTCATCACTGACTCATGTTCCTTCTTCGATCTGTGCCTTCTTTTGGGGTTTATCTCTTATCCCATCATCATCTTCCCTACTCATATCCTTCTCTTTAACAAATGCTTCTCTTTACTGACATACGTCCTCCAATCAAACGTCGTCCTCAAATCAAACATCGTCAGCCTGGAGTGAAGGCAACCTAGGCCTTGGATTCCCAAAAGTTTCCTCCTCAAAGGGTTTTTTTCCCCTCCTCCATGCCAATGGTCATAATATTAGTTAGAATTAGTGCTTTCTTAGGTTACTTAGTTAGGTTCCACTGTTGGATGGAGGCGGATGGTGGCCCTCTGCTTTTCCCTCTCTCATTAGGAAGTCCACCCTTATCATCTTCTCAGAATTCATTCATCATCCTCGCCTCTTTGATGTTCGACACTTTTGGGTATTCTTTTTGGGCTTCTTCCTAACCTACCTTTAGCCGACGCAATTATTCCTGTGGCACCTGTAAGGGGGGAACCCTTCTCTAGGATTCCTTGCATCGTACCCCTACAGGGTGGTATATCCCACAGATAGAGAGGCAGAAAGCTACAAAGCAAATCAAGTTACACAAGCATCAACTCATCTCATCCAGTTGTGTAAGCACATTGAATGGGAGGGCTTTAAGCCCGAGGTTCAGTGGGCAGAGCAACTACGTCTCTCCCCCATTGGGCTTAAATGTCACACATCCTGGGCCTCATCAAGATTCATTTTTTCATTGCCCACCATCCACCCCTCCTCCTCCAATGGCTCATCTCTCTTACCCATGGGCTTCTTCCTAACCTACCTTTAGCCAATGCAGTCATTCCTGCAGCACCTATGGGGGGGACCCTCTTCTAGGGTTCCTTGCATCATACCCCTACAGGGTGGTATATCCCATGGATTGAGAGGTGGAAAGCCACAAAGAAAATCAAGTTACACAAGTATCAACTCATCTCATCCAGTTGTGTAAGCACATTGAAATGTCTTTATAAGCGAAATTGCACAGGAGCTGGAAAGGAAGTTTTGCCTGTTTGTGGATGACATCAAACTCTGCAATAGGGTGGACACTTTGGGGGGTGGAAAGTATGAGCAGAGACCTGAGAAAACTAGAGGAGTGGTCAAGGGTATGGCAGCTGGGTTTTAATGCAAAAAAGTGCAAAATAATACACTTAGGGCACAAAAACCCAGGGCCAGAATACAAAATGGGTGGATTGTTACTGATGACTGCCAAGCAGGAAAGAGACCTGTAGGTTATTGTATCAGATGAGCAAAAGGTGGCCAGGCAGTGGGACAAGCCAGCAGACAGGGTGAGTAGAATGCTGGATTGCATAGGGAGGGTATTACTAGCAGAAAGGGAGGTGATGCTGCCTCGGTATAGATCACTGGCAAGAGCCCACCTAGAATACTGTGATCAGTTCTGAAACCACATCTCTGGAAGGACATAGACAGAGCAAAGGCGGTCCACAGGAGGGCAAATAAAATGGTAAAGGGTCGGCATCAAAAGCCCTATGAGGAGAGACTAAGGACCACAGTAAATACAATTGAACATAGGAGGGAGAGGGTGATATGATAGAGACCTTTAAATACCATACGGGTAAATAAGGTGCAAAAAGGAGAGACTTTTCAGAAACAAACGTGCTTAAGAACATGGGGACATGCTATGAAGTTGGAAGGAGGTATGTGAGGAAATACTTCTTCACAGAATGAGTTCTGATTCCTGAACAGCCTTCCATCAGAGTTGCTGGGGTGAAAACAGTGGTGAGGGGGTAAGAATGCATGGGATAAGCACAAGGAAATCATAGTGGAAAGGAAGAGGGAGGAAAAAGAGCTGTAGATCAGGCACAGTCTGCAGTAATAGTGCAGGTAGGAGAACTGGGCAGACTGGATGGGCCAAGCAGTCATTATCTGCTGTCAAATTCTATGTTTCTGTGTTTCCATCCCATTGTTTCTCAAAATCTAAGTTTGTGAACCTAAATTTGGTTCCAGATATATCCTAATCCCTCGGGTTTTATTTATTTAAGATATTGTGGGCTGGATTTTCAAAGGGTAGCACAGGGCTTGCATCAAGCCCTGCACCATGGGACTTAGGTTTGGCGGTGCACCAACCCTTGCGTAACTGTGCCGATTTTCCAGTTGCAACAGTTTTCATGCTTTACAGCAGCTTGTGCCAAATATCTGGTGCAAGCTCCTTAACAAAAGTCCCCGGGTGGCACAAGCTTAAGACCACAAAACTGTGGTCCAACATGCATTATGTGGCACAAGGGATTGGAAGCTCCTGATCACCAGCTGGAGAATGCATGAAGCCCTGTGCACCATATGTTTGGCACACCAGGGCCTTATGCATTCTTGAGATTGCAAAAATCTGGCCCTGTTTATAGGTCAGGGCATGCCACTCTAATCTGATTTATTTTTGTGTAAGTCATTCTATTCAGCTGCATAGACTTCTGGCACTTGTTGTACCTGTCAAGTTTCTACTGATTGTGAATGCCTGTAAGAACCTTCATCTGCTTCAGAAAGTAGGAGCTGCGCAGATCTGTTATCAGCAAACTTGTCTAACTCTTCAAAGTTCTCCATACTATAAAAACACAAATAGGAAGTTCTTTGAGCACCAGTGCTATTACCCTTTAAAATGGAGCCTAGGTAACTCATGGAGTTAATGTTCCTCACTATGTCTGTTCTGTTTTGAACTGGAAATCGGGGGGCAGCATAGTGTAGTGGTTTTATGGCTCTGAGCTGCAAACCTAGAAACTGGATTTGAATCCAACAGCCCCCACGTGCATGCTGTGTGACCCTGAGCAACGAATTTAACTTCCTTGTGCTCCCAGCTCACATCTGGAAGCACGCTTCATCTTAATGTGCCTTTCCTGGTTAAACAATTTCCCCTTTCCCCTTATTCTTTTTTGTGACTTGACCACTGAATTTACCTGGCCAGGTGATTATATATAAGTGGATAGGGAACCTCCGGATCCTCTCTAGGAACAAAAGAAACTCAAATAAGAGAGTAATTAGTTCTGTTATGTGAGGCCCATACAACCTAATTGGTATCCCACTGTACACCTTAGACAAATCTTTATGTTGCACATAATATGCATATGCTATACTAATATATAGGGCACAGACACCTAATGTACAAAAGTAAGTTCATAGGTTCATAGGTGTAGTATGAGTTCGAGGAACATGCCCATACAGAGCTCTACCTATAGGCAAAAGGTGAATTTCTTTCTCCCAAGTATTCATCCAATCTGCTTTTAAATTCACCCAACCTATTACAAGTGACTACCTTTGAAGGTAAGGAGTTCCATATTGCGGATACATGCTGAGTAAAATAATTATTCCTTTTAGAAGTTGTATTTGTTGAAATTTTTAACCTTTTTTTATGTGCTCTGGTTTTTGAAGTAGCAACATGTTTTTCAAGACAAATTGCCTCGCATAGCGCAGTATCTTTCAGTGCTCTATAAACTAAACATAGGTCTCCCCATAAGGATCTATATTCTAATGAAAATAGTTCAAGATATTGTAGCCTTTTATTATAATCTGTATTTTCAAGCCAGCGATCTTCTTAGTAAATCTTCTTTGCACTCTTTCAATAGTAGTTTTACACGCCAAGGAAGTAGGGGCACAAAATGAAGCACAATAATCAATATGAGACCTAATCAAACTTGTATATAGAGGGATTAGGACTTCTGGCTCCCTACTGTTAATATGTTTTGATATGCAAGACAATATGCCATGATATTTTCTAGTTATATTATTAATATGTGTTGTAAACTTTAAATCATTAGTGATGGTAATACCCAGGTCTTTTTTGGTTTTAATATTATCTAAGATGTTATCATTCATAATATAAGTGACTTGCCTATTATTCCTAACTAGGTGCATTACCTTGTTCTTTGCTGTGTTAAAGGTCATTTTATTTCTTCCTGACCATTTGACAAGTTTGTCCAGATTTGATTGTAAATTTTTGCTGATTCTGAATTATTGACAACACAACCTAGTTTACAATCATCAGCATATTTATATATCCATATACCATTATTAGCTTGCATACCATTATTAATATATTAAACAGCAAGGCCTAAAACAGAGCCCTGCAGTACACTGCTGCTAACTCCCCAATCTGACAAGTGTCCTTAATACTTACTCTCTGCAGCCTATTACTCAACCAGGAGTATATTCATTTGATTATATTGCCATGGAAACCATACCTCATTAATTCCTCAATTAAGATTCCATGTGGTACAGAATTGAAGGCCTTCTCAAAGACCAAGAAGAACACATCTACAGGGAGTCCCTGGTCTAGTGCAATACTAACAGGCTCAAAAAATGCATTACATTTTGCTGACATGATCTGCCTCTAAAAAACCATATTGTGAAATGTCTATAATATTCATATCCTGAAGGTAAGTAATCATTTTCTGTTGTAAGACCCTTTCCATTATTTTGCCTAGACACTAAGTGAGGTGTTTGCTTCCTCCTTTATGGATGGGCACTACTGTAGCTAGTCTCCACTAGAAATAACTGTGCCTTCATGTAATGACATATTAAATAGACACGTGAAGATGTCAAGTAACTCTGTTGATAATTCTTTAACAAATTTAGAAGGAATTCCATCAGGTCTACAGAAGAATTAATTTTAGTGGTGTGTATAGCTTGTTTAACTTCTTCTGACGTAATTGTTGGGTATGGGAAATTAGATGTTAAACTTTCCAGGGATGGGTAATCTTTATTTTATATACATTCAGAAATTAAGCATTAAATTCTTTTGCTATGTCTGCTTTATTAGTCATTATTACATTATCTTTAATAATGGACCAACTGAAGGTACATTCCCTTTAATGATCCTATATAGTTAAAAAAATGTTTTGTTATCTTTAGTTAAGGTGGCAAGTTTGATTTCTAAATTATTTTTGCTGTTCTAATAGCAGATTTACACTTTTGTCCATAAATTTAAATGTCTCCTACTTCTCATTAGTGTTGTTCTTGTTGTATTTATTAAATACCTTTTTTATTTCTGATCATTTTTTTTTATTTTACCATTAAACCAAGGAGGAATCCTTTTATTATTATATTTCCTATATTCAGGGACCCATGTACTTCACAATGATCAATTTTTGTCTTAAGGCATGCCATATCTGTTCAGAACTCTTATTTTTAGTTCAATTTCCATTTCCGTGTTGTAAGATATGTTTTTATTGCCTCATAGTTGGCTTTATGGAAATCTTTATTCCTTGTAATACCTGAATTGACTGTAGAATAATATTTAATTCTGTTACCATATTATGGTCACTGTCCCCAAGTGGTGGAATAACTTTAGGATATTCATCTATATTTTTTACATTTGTCAGAATAAGGTCCAAAATATTATCTTTCCTTGTTGGATTTATTACTAATTGTTCTAAATTATTATGTAGAGTAAAAGCTATAAATCTTTTATCTAACTGGAATTTCCTGTCAGAGTTTATATAATGATTGTAATACACTTTACTTTCTCTATGCATTGAAACTGCACATAATAAGCCAAGATATTCATGTCTTTGTCATCTTCTGATATTATGTAGTCTGCACTACCATCTTTTGGATTTATGTATAATTGCACCACATCCTGAGTTTTCCATGTACCATGTATACTCATTGTTCTAAGATATAGTTGACTTAGCTAACATTGTATCGGACTAGATAATGTTGTGGAGCCACCTAACCTTTGGCCAATAGGGCTTACTACATGTACCTACAAAATAATGGTTCCTCTAAGGGTAACCATAGTGATTATCATAGTATATAATGCAATGTATTATGCATTCCCCTCAGATACCTTCTTCCTTCCTTGGACTATTGGGGAATGCTAGGCTTGGCTCCCAATATCTTATGGTAAGAACTGCTTGGGGCAACTATGATTTCCTTTTGGAGTAATAAACAATGTATTACTGATATGCAACTTCTATGTGACTCATTTGCATCTGTAATTATTACCAAGAACCTGATCAGGGCTAGACACCCTAACAAACTGGCGATCATGTGCAGGTGATTTAGATGGTGCAAAGTTTCACTCATTGCTTAAGAAATGTTCCCTTCCCTGTGGGTGCAGTAGGTATGTACTCCCGCATCACCTCTCCTGTAATTTTTACCTCCATAGCAACTTGTAAAGTCTGGCTGCTTACTGGGCATGGTGATGCTGACCACTGAGCCCAACAAAGTTTTGAATTGCAAGATATTTCGACAGCAGCCCTCGCCTGCTTGTTTCTAATGTTGTGATCAACTACAGTAGGCCTCTACATGTTGATGATTTTGTGTTCCCCAATAACTGTTACTGGTACCACAATGGCCAACACTGCTATGGGCAGACTTGAGACTAGATGTCTCTAACTTCCTTGCCTCCCATGGAGAATAGACTGATTTTATGCTGGATGTATTCAATCCAAAATCCCATGCTGGGGTTTTCAACCCAGTACTTCAAAATGAGACAAACAGCCAAAAGTGTGAGGCTAAAAGTCTGTTGGTCATGGCTCTATAAGCTGCTTTATAAGCCTCTGAATCCAGGTTTTACTCCTCAAACTGCAACTCTCATCCTTTAAGAAAGAGATGGGATTGCAGGCATCTGAAAGTTTGAGGAAAGAGCAACAACTAGAGACTGATATTCAGTCATTGCAAATGAGAAAGAGACTCTTTTCACTGTTCTGGTGAGGGTGATCAGAAAGAAATTTGTATGTTGAGAGATGAATGTGAAAGTTAGAAAAGGATAAGAGACAGGTGTTAGAAATGAATGATTTGTTAAATAAAACTAATGATCAAATGTGGAGGACATAGAGGAATTCCAAGATTACTTGAAACAGGCATGTGATGAGTTGGATTGGAAACATAGGGACAACTGCAGATTGAGCACCATGTACAAAGTGTTACAGAAAGAAGTTGCAAAAGGGGTAGAACAGAACATTGTAAAAGTTAGTCATGATGATTGTAAAGACAAGATGGTGAAACCTGAGCCATCAGTGAGAGGTTTGGCTGGTCATGTTAAGGCGATAGGTGGTTATGCATCCCCGACCACATGTCATCTTGAGATGGTGAGTCTGATGATGACATCTCCCAATACAATGCCCAGTCATGCCCTTATTATGGTCCAGTAACCCCACCCATCCATTCACAAGATGGCGGGCCCCCATGCTACGACATCAACGCAATGACGATCATCATGTGCTACGCCAAGATGGTGACCCCATGATGGGGGGGAGGCTTAGCACTACCACCACCTTCTCTAGGCCTGCCAACAGCTGCTCTGTTCTGATCACTGCTCTGAAAGGGAGTGACAGAAAGCAGATTGATAAAATGATTGAAAGCACTTTGCGCAATTCAGATTTGCCTGAGAAAAGTAAAGAGCTTTCAAACGATGAAACAAATGCTGAGAGAGACTGCTACTCAAGATTTGATGGTCCGAACTGTGGCTGACTCCACAGTGGAGGGTGCCATCTGTGGTGCATGAGATACCTTTTCCCCGATCAAATTCCCAGTAATCCCATACAGAAGGACCTCTTTGTCCAGTAGATCGATGACAGCATAGGCCGCATGGGCCCCAATGAAGTGCTCAGCTGTTATTTGGAGAAAGTACATTCCAAATATGAGATGTTCAGCTTAGCGGAGGACTACCAAGTACAGATCTTCTGACAGACTATCAATCCCGGCCTGTTAGTGAAATTTCCAGACATGATCTGCCAGGACACCCGAGTGACTTTTTGATCAGATTGCAGCTGAACTTTTGCCGCCACAGCCCAGGTGTGGTTGGAGTAATGTTAGCTCACCCAGTAGAACAAAATGCAAAAGAAAGCCCTGTGACATTCCATCAGAGACTGTGGATGGCCTACCATGCAGGCAAACACTTTGCAGTGGAGAACTAGATGCTGACCTCATAGAATACAAAATGTGTTCCACTGGAACATGCTCCTGGCCATCCATGAAAAGGTGGAACCAACAATTTTCCCCACTACACACAATAATTTTGCAGATGTCCTTGGAAAATGGAGTGGGTTTACTAGCTCTACAACCAAGGCCTTGGCTCTGGTTCTAAAAGGTGGCTGCGGTACAGTCTATGGATGAGTCCACAATCCACTGTACTATGGAGGGTAAGGCCCAAGAAAAGAAGCATGCATCTTTGGACAACCGACAGCATCACCAGTCCAGTGATGGGAACCAGAACTACAACAAAAACAAGCCACAATTGAATTTGATTCCAATTGGTGCAATTGAACAATCAATCAGGCCCCCATACAGAGAGAGCACAGAGGAGAACAAAATGTGGTCCCAGCACGAGTCCTAGCAGTGATCAGCCCAGGACAGCAGACCTCAACAGGCCATGGGATTCTGGAAGTACAGGGCACCAGGTCTCAATAGGCCTGAACCCTGACATCACTCCCTATGTAGCAGCCATCCAGCATGGGGATGAGGCCCGGACAAGAACAGGCCCAGATGCTTTCTAGGAGCACCCTGCTGCTGGCACTATGGATTGACAACTACAGGCCCAGGTCCATATTGTGAACAAGCTGGAATTGGACACAAACGGAAGGCCTTGCACAAAGACCATGGTCGGGGCTGCCAATTGACAGTGCTATTAGATACAGGTACTGCTGTGTCTGTATTACATGATGAAGATCCAGCAAACTCTCTTGGTCTACCAGATGGTAAACTGATATGTGAGGTGTGGATGGCACAAAGTTATTTACATATCGCTCAATAGTGCTCTCAGTATTTAAGGCAACCTGAAGACACACCATACCTTCCAGTTCATGGTGTTGCGTAATCATCCCAGCATCATGGGGATCGATTTTCTTGTGCCACACAGCTGTGTGATGGAGCTGGCTAATATGCTATCAATCCAAATGAGAGGACAATACCATACTGTCATAATTTCTGATTCACTCGAGGTTGTAGCTATAACCAACAATGACAAGGAATCTACAAGATTTGCCACTACCCACCAGTGTAGAAACACTCTAGGGACTTAATTTGTGACTTTACCCAGAAGGCCGCCCCACCGTATGAGCTTCCAAAAAAGGATGCCCCTTGGACTTGGGGTCCCATACACACTCAGGCTGTGACTTCACTGAAACAGGCCTTGGCCTCAGTTCCAGTCTTAGTGAACCCAAACCCAGCACTGCCCTTCCATCTGCAATCAGCCAACTCCGACATTGCTACAGTATGTCTGAAGTCCTTGCTCAGAAAGTTAATGGTACTTTGAGACCTGTTGCATATGCATTCCAAATGTTGTCACCAGTGGAACAGAAATACAGCCTTTGTGAAAGGAACCTTCTGTCTATCTACTGGGCTGTCAAACATTTCTTGTATATCATTGGGTACTCATCTATCATTATAAACACCAACCACACCCCCACAACTTTCTTGCTATCAGACAGAGTGAAGGGTGGATCAATACCCAACACCAGACCGACTTACTAGTCTCATCTTCTCCAGGACTGGGATATCCAAGCCCACACTGCCAAAATGCCTTCCTTTCTGGCCCACAGGATCCTTTATCAAGGAGAGCTAAGCGATTGTGCATTATAACCCTCTGACTTGCCTGATCCAGGCCCATTTCTCCCCACTACTCTGAAGCTCCTTGCAGACACTTACCTGTGTCATGTCTTTACAGCTGGCTCAGCTTCTTATCACCATGGAGAACAGGTAGCAGGATTTGAGGTGCTCATTGTGTATCCAAATGGCAACACTGCTGAAATTTCCAAATATTGCAGTGTTGCATCATCACAGTACACAGAACTGGTAGCTGTGGTCTGCACCTCGAGTTCATAAAACAAGGCACAGAGGACACCATAATTTTCACAAACTCCAATTGGGTCTGCTGTTCCCTCACTGAATTCTTACCATTCTGGCAGAAGAACCCTTTGCATCTGCTGATTGCACCCAAGTGAAATATAAAGTACTTGTGATTTATACTCATGAACTGGTCCAACACTTTAAACACAAGCTTTTCATCCACAAGGTTAAAGCTCATTCTAAAACAGACCCCTACCATTCCTTCAATGACTGAGCAGATACCTTGCAAAGAGGGTGCTCGGGAGGGACACGTGGATGATAGATCATCCTGATGCTCCAGCAGTTGTCCAAATGGCAGCTATCAAAAGAAACCAGAACCATTTGAGCCATTGGACTTGTCCACGGCACAACATGCAGATCCCCAACTGAAGGATGTGTTCCGGCCCTCAACAAAGGAACTGAACAAGGCTTGCTTACCCACAGTCCATACAAGAGACACACAAGTAGGTTACATGTGTCGCAAGATGGAAATTGATCTGGTATCAGCTAGAAGACCTGCCCTACAAACTGTGGGTGGTCCCTCAGGTATTGACATCCAAATTTTTCCACCAGGTGCATGACACCCCCAGTAGTGTACATCAGGAAGTTGAAAATGCACTCCAAAGACTCAAAACTGTTGGTTGGTGGCCTGGCATCACCAAAAATGTCAGGCACTATATTGACAATTGTCTCATCTGTGCTCAAAACAACCCAATACCAACCAAACAAAATGCCAAGTTACTACCACAAAGACATTCTGGTCCTTGGCATGCCATATAAATTAACTTTATTTGTCCCTTTACCAGTACCAGCAAAAACAAGTATTCACTTGTAGTTACTGACCTCTTCTCCAAGTGGGTTGAAGCTTTTCCCACTGAGACATGCACCACAAAAGCAACTGTGAAAACCCTGGTGGAACAGATTTTCTTCAGGTGGGGCCTACCTCTGAAGGTAGACTCTAACAAGGGAACCTGCTTTACAGGTGAGTTAATGAAAGAAGCATTTGAACTTCTAGGGGTACACCAGAAGTTCCACATAACCTAGCACCCTCAATCTTCAGGTCAAGTAGAAAGAGCCAACAGATGGATTAAGCAAATGCTTTCCAAATTCATTGAGGACAATCCCAAGGATTGGGATTCCCTGATGCCTTTACTCCTTATGGCAATTAGGGATACTCCTTCAACTATCACCCAGCTGACACCCTTCGAGGCAATGACTGGTAGAAGCATGAGATTACCTGAACATCTGTTTATTGACCCGAACACCCCCACTGCAGACAGAGTGTCTGTCAACAAGTATGTGGCCAACCTCAAAGAAGACATTGTTAAGATCCCTCTATATGCTGCACATCACTTGGGCAAGGCCCAGCAACAATCCAAAATTCAGTTTGACAAACATGCACAAGAAGTGGATTGGCAAGTCGGAGATCAGGTAATGGTACTCAGATTTGCCACCTACACACTTGCCTCCAATAAATGGAAGGACCCAACCCCATCACAATAAACTCAGTCCTGCAATCTATCAAGTTAGACTTCTCCAAAACAAGAAACTTACTGTCAAATGGTTGCATGCTAACTAACTAAAACTATACAAAGGAGTACAATTACTTTTCCTAACCCCATTGGGCGGAATTGTACTGAGGACATTTTCTTTTTCCTTAGGAATTTCTGCAAGATAGCTATCTTGCACCTGCTACTCCTCATCTTAGGAGCTTTCCTGCATCCAAGGCATGGTAGATCACATCCTTCCACATCTAGACAATCCTCCTGCTGCCACTCCAGAAGGAGTTTCAATTACAGTCCCAAACAAATTGATTACAGTACAGGCAGGTAAAGATGCTACCTCACTGCCTTGGTTGTAGCCCCTGATAAATCTACCCTACAAATTGAATGGCAAACAGATTTCAATGGATAAACTCTCCCAGTGGCCCGCCTGTCCAAAGGAACCTTCCATGGTTGGCCAAACACCAAAATTTCCCAAAATGGTACTCTATCTATCCAACACACCAATCATTGACATTCAGGTTGATATAATCTTACTGCTCTAATTGACTCTGCCTATTGCGGAGGTTCTTCAAAGATTCCGCAAAGAATACTGTGTACTCAGTTTTATGGCCTCAGCCACCATGTCTTTGTCTGTTATTCCTCCAAAGGAGCAGAACTCCTGAATGTCCCCCACAGGAACCTGGCCTACTTAGTGGCTTAGCTGCAAATTCAGTACCAGGTACTCTTATCAACAATTTGCAATATATGCATGTCCCTGTACTTTTCAATCTCTCACATTGGAATATGGCAGAATTTGGTATGTGTTTCACTATTAACACATCAAAGTTTTTTCAGGACTATGTTATTAGATAGTCTGGCAGCATACCAGACATGTACACAGGACCCAGTAGCTGGTGTCAATGCTGTAGAACATCTAGGTTTATTCAGATGCAGACCAAATTCTTCAAAATAGAAACCTTTCTTCCAAGAAGAAGCATGACACAGTTGATGTCACTGGTGCAACAGGTACCCTAACTGGACTTTTGGTAACACCATGTCCATCTTAAACAAGGTAGACATTGCTACCATCAAAGATCACTCACAGAAATTCCAACAGGGCATGATTAATCACATAATACCCCATTGTTACATGGGTGGATGGACTTAGGAAGAGAGATACACTGTATGCAATATGAAAGAAATTGCTAAAAGTTTTACTGACACCAAGGATAGGTTAAATCAGCTCATTGCACAAAATAATGAGGCAGACAAGCAATATATTGCCAGGGAATTGCGTTCGCTTTATGGCTCTTATGCTATAACCACTGTCAACAACCTCTTCCTTTATCTGTAATCTGGACGTATTCCAGATATCATTCACTATAGAAGAATTTCAAAATGATATTGTCCATATTGTAAATCCACTGTGTGCATTACAATGTGTATGTCTCAGTTCATTTCCATACCAGTATCTACTGCTAGAAACTTAGGTTTTGTCACCAGGCAGCCCAATAAAGGACCCTGCTTCACTGCTAAATGATGTATTATTCTAGACACTATGTTTATGACCTTTACTGTCTTATTACCATGCTTTGATCCAACAACAGCTTTATTTGATAAACTGGCTACAGTTCACTCCATTGGGCACCTTGACAAGGATATCTACAGAATTGTCACCTCTTCATGTCTTCCATCCAACCCTGGACACATGGGTTTCACCTCATATGGATTGCTGTGCAAGAAAGAGCTAGCATTATTTGTATCGTGATGTTTTCAACATCATCACACCAGTCTGTGGCTACTCACCTGACAGCATTCATTGGTCCTTCACATTGGACCAGGACATTACTGCTAATGACATAGGTTCCCCTGGAGCATAATCAGCTCCACCACCAATGGCAAACAGTAGACAGCTCTACAAGGCTTATACTGAAGAGGTTCATTGGCTAACTACAAGACTATCAAATCAATCTTACACCTGCCCAGTACAACTACAAAAATGGAGATTGCCAACTGTTAAAATGACTTATAATTCTGATGGACAGTACTGTATTGTCACTAACATTAAAACTTTCTCCTATGGTCAAAATGTTTGTGAAATACCACATCCTAACTTTTGTTTTGTTCCTCATCAGACCGCTGTTATAGGACACACACAGTGATTACTCCTGTTCCCATCTCAGAACCTGATGTTATTGATGGTGACCCTGAATATTTGCTTGCTTTATCTCAGTGTTTACCCATCTTTAATGTTCACATAGATCCATTGACATTGACATTGAAAACCCTTTTAGAGAGGAAAGATACACACCTCATCCACATCAGTAACATCTCCAAAACTGGAGACGCCCTTAACACCCTTATCAATGATGATGATTTTGGTCCATGCCTTCTACTCCCGCCTTGACTACTGCAACACCCTTTACCTTGAGCAATTAGGGGTTGAGTGTTCAACGCTTGCAACTAGTGCAGAATGCGACAGCCAGGTTATTGACTGGTTCTTCTAGGGGCCAGTCATGTAACGCCTGTGCTCGCAGACTGCACTGGCTGCCAATATGCTGGTGAATCACCTTCAAGGTTGGTTTGCTGACCTATAAGGCCCTACATGATCAGGGACCTGGTTACCTGAAAGATCTCCTTTGTCCCTACTGTCCCTTCCACTCTCTCCAATCCACTGACAAGTGATTGCTGGAGATTACCAAGGTTTGTTTAAAGACATCTGGGGCCAGATCTTTTAGTTTTGTAGCCCCAACCCTGTGGAATTCTCTACCTTGTCAGATGCGAGATTGCCCGACTGTCCAAAGCTTTAAGGGGGCATTAAAAACATTTCTTTTTAGCCTTGCATATTATGATTTTTAATGTTGCTGCCTTAGATTAATTTTAATTACTTTTTAATTATTTATTGATTTTTATTATGTTATGTACAGGCGCCTTCATTTCAGAAAGGCGCCTTTTACAAATAAAGGTTGATTTGATTTGATGATTTGAATAATGCACTTTCTAATACTTGGTTAGAAATAACTTATTTATTTATTTAATTTTTGTTGACTGGGTAAGTGCACTAGATAAATTCTGCCTATTTTCAGGCATGACCTGAGGGAGGGGGATACAGATAAATGCCAACTGACTTTTGAACCATATTAAGCTGTTGGTGGTATTTTAGTGAATTTAGTGAGTTTGAAAGGTTTTGTTATCATTCAGGCATTTTTGATCTTCTTTTTAATACTAACACTTTGCCGCCTAAGGCATATGCTCAGGCAACTTTGATAGCAGCTCGAATTCCTTTACAAGGCTCGTGCTTTGGGTCTGTAAATGATGGTTTGTTCTCACAAATTTCCCATAGTGTTGTTGTCTTTTCAGTAAGGCAGCGAGGGGGGGGATGTTATGCGAGGCCCCTACAACCTAATTAGTATCCCACTGTACACCTTAGACAAACCTTTATGTTACACACAATGTGCATATGCTATACTAACATATAGGCACAGACACCTACAGTACAAGAGTAAGCGCCAGGATATATAATGATTGTAATACACTTTACTTTCTCTATGCATGGAAACTACACATAGTAAGCCAAAACATTCATGTCTTTGTCATCTTCTGATATCACACAGTCTGCACTGCCATCTTTTGGATTTATGTATAATCAAACCACATCCTGAGTTTTCCAAATACCATGTATCCTCTCATTGTTCTAGGATATAGCTGACTTAGCGAATATTGTATAGGACTAGATAACGCTCTGGAGCCACCTGACTTTTGGCCAATAGGGCTTACTGCATGTATCTAATAATGTTTCATACTAAGGGTAACCATAGTGATTATCATAGTATATAATGTAATGTATTATGCATTTTCCTCGGAGACCTTCTTCACTCCTTGGGGTATTGGGGAATGCTAGGCTTGGCTCCCAGCGTCTTATGGTAAGAACTGCTTAGGGCAACTGTGATTTCCTTTTGGAGTAATTAACAAGTTTACTACTGATATGCAACTTGTCTGTGACTCATTTGCATCTCTAATTATCACCAAGAACCTGATCAGGGCTAGACACCCTAACAGTTCCAATATAGGCTATGTAACAAGTCAAGGAATTTACAGGAACAGATGACCACCACCAGATGATTCAAGTTTCATTTTATTGTATGCACTACAGAAAGCTCCTAGTCCACAAATTATTTGGGGTGTCCATGTACTCCTTCCTCGGGGTGAGAGCATGTCTATATTCTGAGCAAACAATGATATGTATAAATGTTCCCAAAGTCTAAACATTATACACAAACACAGAAGTGTTTGGCAGTCCACCAGTGCAGGCCATAGGGTATTTACAGAATCACCTTTAGTGGTAACAGAAAAAGAGAAAAATCTGATAGACAGAATTGTGTATAGGGATCATCCAGTTCCCAAGGAAGAAAGTGGAAACTTACTTGTTGGCTTAAACATTAAGCATAATTACCCTTGCGGATAGTGTGTCTACTGTTCAAACACTGACAGATTGAAAGAAATACACAATATTGAGGATGACTCAAAAACTGAAATCAAGGAGTTTATAAACTGTCAGACAGTGGGAGTAATTTATTGTATAAAATGCCTGTATGATCGATTTAATTAACATTGGCAAAGCTGGAAGGGAACCAAACAAGAGAGTGGGAGAACACAAGGGTGATATTAGAAATGAAAACCTAAATTCCCCAGTAGCACAACATTCTAAAATAGCAGGGCACACTGTCCTCACAATAAGGTATTTTTTTTATAGAAAAGGTCACACTACCCAGAAGGGGTGGGACCTGGAACTGAAGCTACTAACAAGAGAGGCTTAGTATATTGATTTGTTTAAACTACTGATAAAAGTTATTGATTAAATGAGGAGATAGACTGGTTACCAACCATCTAATCTGAATACTGTATCTCTGATCTCCTCCACGAACCACTGTCTCTTCTCACTGCCTGAGAGTTGCTGTATAGCGTCACTCAGATTCTTTCTTTCTTAAATAATCAGGCAACACCTACTACTATGCAGCAGACTAGTAAAATGTGATGTTTGCCAATCTCCCCATACTGTTTTGATTTTTTTATGATTTCTTTTTCTGACCATCCTGTATCCAGTCCCCCATTTGACCCTTCCCCATTGCCTTACCCTTCCATATATATTATATATTTTAATTCATTATTTACTTTTTACTTTAATAATTCTCTTTGCAGTATTATTCTGCATGATAATGTAGCATAATGTTTTTGGATTACAGCATCTTAAAACTGATAAACCATAAGAAAAAGATTTTTAGGCCAAAGTTTGAAAATAAAAAACAATTGTTGTATGTGACATTCCTGACATTCACTTGATCACTTGTATTTGCACTGGTGCTTAACCCATTTGTCTATAGAAGCTGAGTTCCTATCCAGAATAATTGTGGTTTAATAAAGCCATAATAACTTGTTTAGCTTACTCAAATGTTGAATACCATTGAAAATATTGAAAAATGTGTGAATCCCTACTCTTGGCATTAGTGCCATATAAGTGCTCGTGACTGACAAGGTCAGAGGCATGGCTCCCCAGTGTCAGACTATGTAATCACAGGAAGTGATGTTGATACTGTAGGTGCTCTACACCACTGAGAAGCAGCCAGAAAGGAACAAGAAACTTAAACTTAATGAAGGTGAGTACATCATAACAAAAAAATAGCTGGAATAGTTTTCAACAACTGTTTGAAAGGTAGAATTTTGAAACAAAATTGTATAAGGAATATGTGACAAGAAAGTTGTTTAGATTGAAGCCAGAAAAGCTGGGGAAAATGCTGAATAATGAGTAGGAACTATTCTTGGCAACTCAATAGCTTCATTTTTTTCAGCTAGCAAACTAAAAGAAAAATAAGATGAAGCACTTTTTACTTTAATTATTATAGAATGGCTACTATAAAACTGCAATGAGGTGTTGGGGATTTAATGAGGAAAGTATAAAATAAATCGTAATATTATTTTCTTAAGGTGCCACACACAAATTGCCTCAAAGGAATGAACTGAAGTGAGTTTGTGTCCCACCATTATAGCTTCTAAGCACGTTTAATTAGGAATTGCAATACAGAAATGGTATTTACTAGTTTGTGAATTTTAATGTGCATCATGTCTTTGTCTAAAGTGCTGTAGTAGTGCATTGAGTTGTACTGCATTTACTTGTTATTTCTCCCATTGACACTGACTCTAAACCCTTTGTAAATAGGCCCTGCCTAAAGGGATTTATATGGCACAAATAACTAAATAATTATTTTAGAAACTATTTCACTTATACACAGGTCTATATATGGAGTTTGACCATTAGGTATGTTTTCTTTCCAAAGTACCTCCCTCTCCCATTTAAGAGCACAACTTTTGGGTGTATATTTTATATCTGTAAAATTAGCTTTCTGAACATTTACACCTATTTGATCTGAATATAGAAATGCTCTCCAACTTGAGGAAGAAGTAATTGGACATCCCAAAACATTGGTCACTTAGGTTGCTTTCTTTGGCACACACAAAAAAAGAAAACGTTTCTAAAACTTGAATCATCTGGTAAGTGATCATCTGTTCCTGTAAACTCCTTGACTTGTTATATGACCTATATGGGAACTGACGACTTACTCATTTTAGTTTATTTTGTGCCTAATGTCAATGCAGAGTTTCCTTTCCACCTATGAATTTTATTTCCCATAGACTCCATTCTTGAATGTCTTTAAATTTGTCCTTTAGTACTGTAATTGCGAATCCTGCAGCATGTGTTGTTTATGAGAAATGTTCTTTAACTGATGTGTGCTTGTCTGTGTGTTGTATTCTGAAACTGTTTAAGTCCATCCAGGCTCATAGGGTCTGGCTAATTTACCTCCTACCAAGCATTTGTGCACTTTTTACATCTGATCAAAATATCAGTCTTGGCATCGTAGCTATGCACACCCTTGATAACTTTTCTATTTTTAGCATGTGGAGAATATTGCTTCTTGGACTGTGGCATCTTCTTGTACCTGGTTCCTTAGTGCTAGTTTCACATGACATGCAGCTGACAATTTCTGCAGTAGGTTTGAAGGCTGTCTTAATGGCAACAATGGCAGTTTAGGGAAGACTTCAGCTAGGTAGGGGAAATCATTCAGTAGGGGCTGTAAGTCTCTCAAGATAGTTTGGATAATGCTAAGAATGGAATTGTATGTGCAACCAGCGGTACCCAATTATGTGTTCTTTTTTCCTTTGTATGCTAACAGGTTTTGTCTCATGTAGTGTATCCAGGCTACTGTCATCATTTGTCTTCAGATCATATCGCTTGGTACTGTAGGGACAGGCTTCAGATATGAGTTTTTGTGTGGTGAGAGTAAAAGCTGGAGTAGTGTAGGTAGCTGATGCAGTCTATAGGTTTTCTGTAAACTGATTGTGAATTTTACCTTGTTTCAGTGTGATGGTGGTGTCTAAGAAGTTCATTGTTTCTTCTGAATATTTCATTTTAGTTTAATGGTAGATGGAAGTTATTACATCTTTGGTGGAATTCAGGAGTCTGATTTTGGGAGACTTGAAATGTAATCATCTAACAAGTTATAGGCATCCTGCTATCTAATTCTATCCTGGGAAAGAAGACCACATCTCCAAGCTGATTTATAATCTAGTTCTTCAAAGACTGCCCTTGTTGTCTATGCATATATCAATGTATTTACAGCTGTCTTGCTAAAATATTTTCTTATCAACAGAACTGTCACACTCATAAACAAAAGCTTATTTACAACTGAAGTACTTGCATTGTATTCTAATTAAACATTGAGTTCTCTGTATAAAATCTACATGTAGCTGTGCTCTCACAATACCTAAACAAGCATTTGTCAATACTGAATGTTGTCTTGCTGGCATTGACAATAGTAGTGCAGGAGTTAGAGAGATGCATAATAGGAATGGCAGTGAAGTATTGAACTGGTGCCAACCCCAACCACACCCTGCAGAGACTGACAGGCGTTGAGATAATCCTTTGGGTCATCAGCCATAAAACTCATGCCATTTCACCTCACCCGACCCTGCAGACACTGACAAGTGTTGTGGTGTGCATTGGGGTCTTCAGGCCTTATGCTCAGTCCATTCCATAAGGAAATATGCTGAGATGGGTGCAGTATAGGAGAATGGGGTGAATTTTGGGGCTGAAGACTCCAAGGTGCACCTTGATGCCTGTCATTGGCTGTAGGGTGAGGGTCGGGGTGGAATGGCATGGCATTATAGTCAACGGTCCCAAGTCACACTCCTGACACCTGTCAGTCTCTACAGGGTGAGGTGTTATGGTTGGAAACCCTAATGCCCCAGGCATTTGTTGGTATTTTTACTCCAAATTTCAACATGGGCATTATGTGATCCCACCTCACGAACAGTGGCATTATCAGTTCATTAGCTGAAAGCTGATTTTGCACAGTGACTACACTATTTGGTGCCATAGGTGCAAAACACATTTCAGGCAGGATGTGAAAATGACATCTGTACTGTTCATGAGGAGGGTTAAAATGGCAATGTTGAAAATCTGGGTGAAAATATGAAAATTGGTGAAGTCATGAGCATGTGAAACTGCACAATGCACGCCCATAACACAATTATTTTGGGGATTTTTAACCACATTTTCAACATAGGCATTTTGAGACCTTCCCTCATGAACAGTGGCACAGTGATTTTGTTAATCTGTCCCAAAATTTGATTTCCCAAAGTGACCATGCCATTTTGCACCACAAGGCAAAAACACATTTTGGGCAGGATGTGAAAAATGACAGCTATACTGTTCATAAGGAGGCGTGAAAAAATAGCAATGTTGAAAATCTGGATTGAAAATATTAAAAATTGTTGAAGTTATGAGCGTGTGTGGAAACTGCACAATGCACACTTGTAACGCAGTCATTTTTGGGAATTTTTTCACCAAATTTGATTCATGGGCTTTTTGGGACCCCACCTCATAAACAGTGGCACTGACATTTCATTACTTGGTCCTGACAGGTGATTCTGCATGGTGACCACGAAATCACCTTTTGGGACCTGAGTTATGTGGTGACAGTGCATGCGTTCATGAGGTGGGGTCCCAAGAACGCCATGTTGAAAATCTGGTACCAAAATTTCCCAAAATGGCTGAGATATCGACCTAAGTTGAAACCCCAATTGCCTGCCATTATAAAGCTTACCACATTTTGTTCAGTTCCGAGTCGGCTTTTGAATAATTCAGATTTGTTCCCACACAGAAGATCAAGTGCCAGGTCCGGAGGTAAGTATAGGTGAGGGGTATGGGGAGGTGGGTTGCACAGAAGGTGGGTGCGGGTTGGGGGGGACATGGGATGATGAGGGACAGGTTTTTTATTTACAGGTAAAAAAAATGACTTCGGGGGACCATTTTATTTATTTAAAGGTAAAAAAAAATGATTTGGGGCACACTGAAGTGGGCTCCCAGTGTGCTAAGAGTTTGGGGGCCATGATGCTGATGGGGATTAGGCACCCTCATCAGCAAAGAAAGTGTGTGTGTGAGGGGGAGGATCATGATGCCAATGGGGATTGGGCACCCCTGTAGGTAAACAAATTGAGCTGGGGGACATGCCGACATGGGGACTGGGCATCCCCGATGTCGGCTTTGTGGGGATTGTGTGGTGGGTGGCAGGAGCCGGCATATTTATTGGAATGTTTCACCAGGAAAGGCATGTAATGGAGCTTTGTCATCTGATGCTCCAATGAGGAAACTGCACCTCATTGAAGCGGCAGATTTCTTTCAACTCTGTGGCGCCTTTGAAACTGTGTCATCACCAGCATTCTCATTAATTGGTGGCTGAGGGACGCACCTACTAAAGCTGTCCTTGCATTCGGCCAACACTGACACACCCTCTGAATGTACTACTACAAGATGCTGCTTGCTAACGGCAAGACAAATATAAAGGAGCATATGTGGCTTCAAAAGCTTGTATAACATGTTTCTGTTAGTCAAATGAAAGGTATTGCAACTTTTATTTGTTTTAGTTTTGTTTATTACCAATCTGTTCCAAACAAAGACAAAATTACAGGTTCATTGTCGTTTGTTTATTTTAATCTGGTCCAAACAAAGACAAAATTACATGTTCATTGTCTTAGTTCTGCTTTTTTATTTACATATTTATTTACAATTTCCCACACAAGGATAGCCTAATTTAGGTGATACAACTATTTTTCAATAGAGTCATATACAGCAGCAGATGCAACACTTTGCAGTTATATATTTACAAAGAAGCATGTATAAATGTTACTACTAGCTATTTACAAGGATTTGTATGATATATCAACATTATGTACGTATTTAGCAGTCCCCAGAGGAGTGGGGATGAGGGTGGTAGAAGAATAACAGATCAAAGAAGTATCTGGCAGTCAGACAGTTTTGAAGGTTATAGAACATGGCTCTTTTAAAGGATAATAAGTTGTTGTCTTGTTTTGTTTTATTTATTACATCTTGGATGGTTGAAAATTGTCTTCAATTAAATCCTGCCAAAACTTAACTTATAATTTTGATCCTCCTTCAGTGTCTATTTATTTATTTATTGAACATCAGTTTAACAACCTTTGAGCCAGAGGCTCATTTACAAAGTACCTTGTCACAGTGAGGACAAAACAGTGCAGGAAAACAAACAACCAAGCAGACAAAACATCTGAGAACAATTAGAAGCAGCCAGAAAATGCAGGCATTTGTCAAACACAGTATACAAACAGGCTTTAATGTGCACTTTACAGTAGACAATATACAGTAGTTACATGGAGATTGATTCAGTGGGAAGAATAAAGGTGAGGCTGGGTGGGAGGTGTCAGAAGAGGATGTGGGGAAGATAGTAGCAAGAAAGGTAGAGCTGGACAGAAGGTCAGAGGCGGCTCAGTGAGCCTTGTCTGGGAGGATAGGAGTAGGCTTAGAGGCAGATACAGCTGCGTGTTGAGAGCAGGTAATTTCTAAGACTAGTTTTGAAGATCGATAACGGCGGCATCAGTGACTCGGCAGGGAGGCGTTATACCAACAGAGGGCTCTGTAGGGTAAGCCTTTGACCTGTGAGGTTCTAAGCCTCAGTATAACCAGTGCAGTTTTGCGAGTATGTGGGTATGCACTATAGGGTTATACGGTGGATAGTGGTTGACAGACCTGGTGGGGATAGCCCAAGGAGAGATTTTTTTGTTAGGAGGCAGGTTTGGTATTTGAGGCGCTCATCTAGGTTGAGTAGATTAGCCATGGTGTAAAGATGGCAAGTGTGGGTTAGACTAGGAGCCCCAGTTATGAGCCTGCAGGCCTTGTTTAAAGTGAGGTGGATCTTGTTCAGGGCAGTCTGGTCTGCTGCACCATACAAAGGTAGGCCATAGTCTACCAGAGATAGAACAGAGGATGTGACAGCAAGTCGGAGGGCATCCGTGGGGAGGCAGTTTTTGTGACGATAGAGGATACCCAGCCGAGAGTTAGAGGCTGAGGCAAGGGCAGAGATGTGGGCATGAAATGAAAGGGCGGGGTCAAAGGTTATACCTAGTTATTTGTAAGAGTGAACTAGCTCAATAGGGAGTTTAGAGGTGGAGTGGACTGCGAGAGGATAGTTACTGGATTTATTTTGGGGGTGGGCAAAGAGCATGGTTTTGGTTTTCTTTAGATTAATTACGAGCCTGTGCTCAGTAAACCAGGCTTCTGTGTCATTGTAGGATTCCTGCAGAGAATCCTGAAGTGAGATGGGATTACGGTCGGAGGCAAAGAGTACAGCATCATCTGTGTAAAGAAGGATTTTTCCAGTGCATACACTGGGCAGGGAGTTGAGAAAAAGGGAAAAGAGCAAGGGCCCAAGAATAGAGCCCTGAGGGACTCCGGAGCAGATAGGGCAGGTGCTGGAAAGTTTCCCGTTGATTTTCACACATTGTGAGCGGGCCGACAAGTAGCTGGAGCACCAGGAAACAGGCCCAGTGTCAAAGCCTAAGTGACTAAGGGTAGCTAGCAGGAGGGTGGGAGACAGTATCAAAGCTTTTGATAAGTCAATGAACACTGCACCTGCTAGGAGCCAGAGTCCAGTGAGTGTGAAGAAAATTAGAGAACTCCAGGAGGGCAGTATTGGTGCTGTGGCCTGCTCTGAAACCATGTTGTTCTGGGCAGAGGATGCTATATTTATTGAGGTATTCAGAGATTTGGGTGGCCACAATTTTTCTAAGGCCTTAGGAGAGGAGAGAGGACTGAGATAGGTCGATAATTGGTTAGGAGTGGGTCCTATCACCACCCTTGTGTATTGGGGTGACAGTAGCTATCTTCCAGGCAGAGGGGAATTGCCCTAGGCAGAGGGATTTGTTAAAGAGGCTGGTGATTGGTGAGAGAACCAGATCCAGAACCTGATGGAGAAGACTGGGATCAAGGGAGTCATTGCCAATTGTGTTACTCTTTAAGGCTTTGAGTAAGTAAGGTCTGACTTCCTGGGCAGTGACTCGGCGCAAGTAGAACAAGGGGTGTGGGAGAATAGGGACAGACCTGGAGGGAAGGGGAGCGAAGAAATTATCAGGGAGCACCGGGCTAAGGTCTGTGAAAGAATTGTTGAGGTGGTTGGCAATAAGGACAGGGTCTGAGGAGACCGAACCATTAATGTTGATAAGCGAAGGTGAGGGAGAATGCTTGCCACCATTCAGTTGCTTAATGTTGTCCCAGAAAGTCCTAGCATTCCCCCATGAGGAAGTCAGGGAGGCTTGATAGTGCTCAGCCTTCGCTTTGCAAGTGGCCCATGTACATTTGTTCCGGGCAGCAGCATAGGCCAGCCTGTCAGCTGGGCGGCCTGTTTCCGTGGCAATATGCCATGGATTGTCCCTGTGCTTAAGAAGTTGGCACAGGGTGGGGGTAATCCATGGGGCATGCCTTACTTTGGACCGGCGAGCAGTAATGTGTGCAAAAATGTTGCAAGCAGAGTTGAAGGTGTGAATAAAGAAGGTAAGGGCTGTGTCAATATCTGGAGCGTTTAGTATAGGGGACCAGTCTATGAGGGCTAGGAGTTGCTTAAGGCCTTTCAGCCCACCAGGTCTAAGACATCGCTGAAGGGCAGTTTGTGCTGTGGGTTTGGGCAGGAGGTTGACCAATAGAGAGAACTGGGAGTGGTGGCTAAGGCAGTCCGGGAGGATTTGGATATTCGGATCTGCGGTTAGGAGCGGTTTGTGAGGACCACATCCAGCCTATGCTAGAGCATAATATAATTTTTGAAAATGTGTAAATTAAATCTAAATCTGACTGTGGAACCCCAGTATTCTTTTGAACACAAAGGTTTCTTTTAACTTGCACACTACTAAGATTGTCAAGATTGGGTTCTGCCAGTTGTGGAATGTGGCTAAGCTATGGAATGTTTTTTCAGTGTACTCTTCCACAGTGAGATTAGCACCCCCCCCCACACACACACACATCAACAGATTACAGAGGGTAATGAATTGGGTAATCCCCTGGTTCAGCGTATAATAGAACTGCAGATCATCCTGGTTGGGCCCATAGATATTAACGAGGGTTAATGGCCCTATGGGGCGGCAAATTCTGCCATAATCCAACATCCCTCCTTATCAGCTAAGGAGTGTATAGTGGTCCAGCTGAAACTTTTGTGCAGTAAAACAGAGACTATGAGCAACCCTTTTTAAGAGAAAGCGGGAAAAGGGTAAATACCATATAGTGCATCAAAAGGAATTACCTGTATTGTTCATTCTAATGATTAGCTATCTCTGCAGGGACCCCTTCTTCTGGCTTTTCTAGATAGCAGTCTCCTAGTCACCCAATCACAATCTCCCCCTTCCCCTACAGAGCTGTGACTAAACCTTAGGGCTCTTGATTTGCTTGACATGCCATGGTATAAAGAGCCATCATCCCACAGGACAGAAACATAGCATGTATAACTTTAAGGCAAAATAACAAGCCTGCCTGTTCTGCTTCTTAAAGCAGCTATACATGACAAACTCTACTGAACATACAAGCCCCACACTGCATGAATCAGCAGGGCCATCACCCTTTTAAGAAGTTTTGCAGCTTAACTGATGCAGAGTCTCTATAGGCCTGCATAATGGTGACCTAAATACATACATATTCATTACAGGTCCACCATGTCAGGATTTGGTTTTCAGTTTGATAGACAGCTCAGCAAATATCAGTTGCAATTCTGTCTCCATGTTTAGCACTAGGCCCTGGTTGTGAATCTTGTCCAGCCCAGAGTAATCACTCACCAGTAGGTTAGTTATAGCAGCTATGAAGCTGACTGCATCAGCCCAAAGATTTGGTCTGGTGGCAGGATCTTTGGATAGTGGGTTGGTGGTATAGTTCAGAGGGGGTGAAGTAGTAGAGGCTTCCAGCAATGGGGCATATCTATTGGATCCTGAGAGCAGAGACTGTGCCAAGGAAGGGGCCAGGGAGTCATCACTATGGCTTCTTCTTCTGCTCCGGTGCTTCAGGCCTGGTTCCTTTTTTCCTTTATACCTCTTGTTCCACCTTAAAGATTGGGCAGCTGGCAGCCATGATTCTTCCATTGTTTGGAGCCCTAGTGGCAGTCCATAGATTCTGTGCCTGAGATGCACTCATGAGGAAGGGCAAAATCCATTATTTGAGAAGAGTATGGGTTGCATCCTTGCAGAACCTACATTTCATGATGCAGGATGTTTTGGTAGGTCCCTCTGAGGCCATGTTTTTTTAATAAAGGTCTCAGCAGCCTCAGGGGACTGAATCTGCTGGACCATTCCTTGTTTAATGATGCATTGTAAGGCTGTGTACCATAAAATGCATTGCACCCCCAAGTCCATGAGTGTTCATTGGGTTGGCATGCAGGCCTGTCAAGAGTCAGAGAATTCTGCTAAGAAATCTTGAAATATTTTGATGGGATGCCCCTTTCAAATGAGTGTTCCTTTGGCTGTTGCCCAGCTGAGGATTTTCTCCCAATCTTGGACCTGGAGAAGCCTAGTCAGGATAGATCAGGGATGTTCACCAGGTTTGGGGGGGTGAAGGATTTTTGTGGTCAATCAATCTTGATGCCCGATGGACAGACAGGGAAGAACATGTCTGAGATAACTGTTTGCAAAAAGTGAATAGTGTCCTTACTCGCCCTCCAGGAACCCTACAAATCTCACATTATTGCATCTGCTAGGGTTCTCCTGATCCTCTTCATTTCCACAGCAACTGGAGGACCCGGTCCTGATCCTGAAGATGCCATTCTACTTCATTTGAAATGTCTTCCATTCTCACAACCTCTGTTCAGCGATGTTGAGCCAGTCCCCAATCTGTATAATATCAGCATTAGTCCTCTATGTAGCTATTTCTAGCTTAGATATTTAGTTAATTAATTGCTCAAACATAGACTTTATTTCCACAAGGCCATCCCAAACTCTGGTGCTGCCATTTCAATGACCAAGCAAGCTGACTGAGGAAAATTTTCAGAGGTGAATAATTCCATGATTGGAACAACCGAATTTCAAGTACATTGGATCAGATTGTACCCTGAGATGAGTACACTCCACTAATATAAAAAATTTCAGGTGGCTGCAGTCACTGACTGAGATTCCATCAGATTAATGATATGGGTTTAGAGAGTACAGGAATTAGGTGGTCATCTTGTGGGTGCCAAGCCACACCCCAGGACAAATCATCTTTAATGGCTTTATGAGTGACATTGCAGAGGAGCTATAAGGAAGGTATGCCTCTTTGCTGATAACACCAAAATCTGCAATAGGTTAGACACTCCAGAGGGGAGGACAGAATGTGCATAGACCTGAAACTCAAGCAGTGGACAAGGGTAAAGCAACTCATGTTCAAAGTGAAAAGTGCAAAACCATGCATCTAGGGCACAGAAATTCAGGGGTAGAGTATAAAATGGGGGATGAGGTATTGACAATCACTAAACAAGAAAGGGCCCATAAGATAATCTTCTCAGATGAACTCAAGGTGGTGACACAATGTGACAAGGCAGTAGGCAGGGCCAGTGAGATGCTAAGGTTCATAGGGAAGGGTATCACCAGCAGAAATAGAGAGAGAGACCACACCTGGAGTACTGTGTCCAGTTCTGGAGATCACATTTCAGGAAGGACATAGACAGGGTACAGGCTGTCCAGTGGAGGGCAACTAAAATGCTACAGATATGGTATCTAAAGCCCTATGAGTACAGACTGAGAGAGCTTAATATGTACACCCTGGAAGAGAAGGGGGACATGATAGAGACCTGTAGATACCTAATAGGAGTGAATAAAGTACAGGAGAGGAGAGTATTTTTTCAGAGGAGATGGTGCATGAGAACAAGGGGGTATGTAATGAAGCTTGAAGGGATGGAATTTAAGAGGGATGTGAGGAAGTACTTATTCACTGAAAGAGTGGTGGATGCTTGGAGCAGTCTTCTGTCAGTGGTGGTTGGGGCAAAAATAATGGTGGGCTTCAAGAATGCATGGGTTAAGCACAAAGGAATCTTGGTAGGAAACCGGGGTTGGGGTACCGGAGAGCAGGTAGAGTATAAGGTGATACCAGAGGAAGGGAAAATGGGCAGACTGGGTAGGTCAAGCACTCTATGTATGCCATGGAGATTTGTCTGTCACCCTGCAGAAATTTGGGTTCCTGTTCCCTTTTTTGAGTTACTATTTCAACTATACACCTCTCCTCAAGCTGAGTTTAGAAGAAATTGTCACATTCTTCTCCATTTACACTGCAATGTGGAACAAGACAAGGATGTTGCTTTCCCATTTTCTTTTCCTTCTATTAATAACCTTTGGCTCAGTATATTCATCAGGCAACTGATATAGAATGTCTGCATGTAGGGGTATAGAACATGGCTCTGCCTGTATACAGATGATGTTCATCTTTATTTAGCTAACCCATATGCTTCATTTGTTTTCAAATGAAAGTCAATTCAATTTAAAAGTAATCAGACAGTGATGTGTTCTGCTTCCAGCTACCAGCAGAAACTTGGTTATCTTATGATACAGAATTCTCTTTCTATCCAAATTAAATTTTGTGGCAGCATGAATTGTAAGTCATCTATAATCATAATCAGCAGTAAGTTATCAATTGCAAAACTTTTAAACATGATTCATAAGTCAAATACTTTCTGACATGATATAATTGGCTATGTGTGCACCAAAGCTCAGCCTCGAGTCGAGATGAACACCGAGGTACTTAAACACATCAACAGATTCAAGCAAATTTCCATCAGTGGTATGTATTGAAAAGTGTTGTGGAACTTTTTTAAGTTTCAGATTTGTCAAAAATATAATTGATTGTATTTTTGATGTATTAAGTACTAGTTTGTTCATCCTAAACCAGTGGTGTAAACCATGAAATTCCTTTTGAAGAGTAGTATTAATGTTATCAATATTTTTTGATATAACATAAAGAATTTCATCACGCATATAATACATTTGCCAAAGGGAGGTCTTTGGAGCATCATTAATGAATAAAGAAAAGGCCCTAAAATGAATTCCTGAAGAATGCCACAAGGAATTTTTGTTTTTATTTTAATGATATCTTGAGAACACCTGTGAGCAGATGCTCATTTGTAGGTTCCACGTCAATTACAAGAAAAAATTGAACAGGTACATAGCATTACTAACATATCTGAAAAACAGAGCCCTGTTTAACAATTTGTATTCTGTTATGTAAATAATCAGAAATCCAATTTAAAGAAGACATAATGTACCAAATCCAAGTGGTTTCATTTTTGCAACAAAATATCATGGTCAACCAGATCAAACAGAAACAATATAAATGTGTAAAGCCTTAATAACTTGTACTAGAGAAAACTTTATTAGCCCATGGAAATGGAGTCAGGAGCTTAATATTATTCCATTACCACAATGGCAAAATATTGTATATATGCCCATAAGATGACCTCTTCTCTGGAGTGGAGGGAGTATGCCTGGAAGTAGAGATGCTGGAAAGTTTTAATTAGCTGTCAAAGTTCCGGCAAAGTTATTGATTCTGCCGCCACAGAGTAATCCACAAAGTTTTACCATTATCTTGTAAATTTGCCTATTAACTTCACTGGTGACTTCCCCATTAAGACAATTAGGCAAAATCTGTTCAAAAATGAGGCTATTGGTAAACAACTAGTGCTTCAGATCACATGGAAACAACTCCTGCAGGTCACATGCTACTATTCTATGTACTGACTCTTCCTTAGTTTCACTTTGCAGTCTGAGCTAGTGAGTGGAAGGGAGCAGATCTGCAGTCTTTAAATGCGAAAACCTAAGCAAAAAAAAATGCTTTCTTTTGTCTGTTCTTCTTTTCATTTTTACTGTGCAGTTTGTGAGTCTTTGTTGAGTTGTTCTTTAGCTGTTATTTTCTTATTATTGAACACTTTCATTTGTTATTTTTCATCTCTTTTAAGATTTTTTACTTTATTTGCTCTGTGTTTTTGGGGATTAAAATGTCTTGAGCGGTCAAGAGGAGAGGGAGTGCAGACAGCAGATGGGAGATGCTGTGGTTTCCATATCAAGAGGGCCTGGCCCATGGCAGTAGGAGGAGACAGCAGCAGCACCCACCCCCTCAGCGCAGTACCCGCTGCAACAAGATGAGGCAAGGGCTGCACCACCAGGAACAGCAAAGGAAGCTCCAGCCAACCAGCTGTTGTACCACCACCATCACCACCGCCACCACCACCTGTGCAGCACGAGTAGAGGAAACACAACCAGGACCATCTTACTCCTCCCTCATTGGCAGCAGCCAAAGTCCCTTGTCTGAGACTTTTGATAGTGACTCACCGACAACAGTGTGGTCATCTGCAAACTATGACACAATGTTGTTCAACATGGGAAATGGGGAGCCATTTTGGGACAGGTGGGCAGCACACACCTTAGAGGGAGGCACCACAAGGAGTGGGAGGTGCATCTGAGAAAAAGGAGGTGAGGGACTAGAGGTGGTGCCACCGCACCTGGTTCAATCAATTAATCAATTAAGCAATCAATCAATATATTTATTTAGCCACTCTTTATTTCTAATCACTTTTTCTTACTGTATTTTTATTTTTATTTTCTGGTATTATCACTAGGGTGAGGAAATCATGTTGCTGCATAGGTCCAGCTTGTATCTTTTTTGGAATTCAATCATTTTTCCAACCATGGAAGGTAAGTATTTTTTGGGGTGTGTTTTTTTTTAATTCTGAAAAGATTTGCAGACATTAGATTTAACTGTTTTCTTTTATTATTGCTCTAATTTCAGGTAATTTTCAGCAGGTGTCTTTTGCAGTGTTGTCCAGGCAGAGAAGATGGTAATGGCTTGCTTGGCTGGAGCAGGATACAGCAGCACAGGAGACCTGTGAAGACAAGAAAAGATTATTTAGATTCTACTCAAGTACCCATTGTTGTGGTGGCTGCAGAGTATAGCCCTTGTTGACTCCCATCTTGCTATACCTGTCACCTGTGAAGAAAAAAAGAGAAATTATTTTGCCTCAGTCAGACACTGTGGTGGTGGCACAGTATTGTGATTGTTGACTCCCTCACTATATCTGTCACCTGTGAAGAAAAAAGAGAAATTATTTTGCCTCACTCAGCTACTGTGGTGGACACACAGAATAGCAGTTGTTGACTTCCTGTCTTACTATACCTGTCACCTGTGAATAAAAATGAGAAATTATTTAGCCTCCCTTTGACCACCATGACACACTGTATACCTTTGAAAAAGGGAAACAAAAAATAAAAAGAAGAAAATCATAATGATACCATTACATTAGTGCTGCTGGCTCTGCTGTTTACTGGCTGGTGTGCACCACTGAGATGGTATAGGAAGACATCTTCTACCTTCTTACTGTTTCTTGACGGCTGTCTGGCTATGCAACTGCCTTTGGCAGTCACTGCTGTGAGTGGTGAAACCTGCAGGGAGACAAAAGGAAAGAAAGAAAACATTTTTGAAGTCTTTCTGAGTAAGGTATAAGGCCTTTCATTCTCTCCGAGGCTGAGGACTGGAGTCACCCATCACCAGTGTAGATAAGGACTGTGAACAACCATAAAAGTGACTTACCATCACAGCAGACAAAGACAGGCCTTGCTGGAGCTGAGGTCTTGCTGCCCTGATGAGCTGGCTGGCTGGCTGTAGGGTCGGCTGGAGTATCTGGTCATACATCCGGACTGGACTGCTGCAGCAGAGTTGTAATGGTACCATCCTCAGTATTGATTCTGGATTCTCTGCAAAGTGTTTTTAGCTGCTCCACATGATGTAGATTGGCAATTCCAAATCCAGTAGATAATATCTCAGCGTGAACATAGTATTCATTTATATGAGTTTGTAAGTCAGGGAGTTTTGTAACTCGTACCGTAGGATCAAGCCAAACAGTATTCCCTAGAGTCAGGACAATTTTTGCATCCATGTGGAGGTGGAGGCCCATGCTGTTTGTGGCTGTGTAGGACCCAAGCAGGCCAGAGGAGGAGGAGGAAGAGGTGGTGCCATGTCTTGCTGGCTGGAGCAGGCATGTTTTTCCTAGCTGGTAATGGCATTTTTATGCTGCATCAATGTGGAAGTGGTGGCCCATGCTGCTTGTGGCTGTGCAGGACCCAAGCAGGCCAGAGAAGGAGGAGGCAGTGTCGTGTCTTGCTGGCTGGAGCAGGCATTGTCTCTCAACATCACATTAAGGTGGTGGAGGCAGGTAACCAATTAGATGAAGGGAAAGAGCAGCACAACAGCTGGGGATGGAGAACAGTAAAATGACTGATAATAACAGAATTGTGCATCATAAAGTAAAGGATTATATTGATGAGTGGAAAGGAGGGAATAACACATCTTTTTATGCTTCAACCTCATCAAGGAAGCAGCACTCAGTCTTCCAGATTGAAATTGTCACCAGATGGGAATTCTCCTCTCCATAACTGCTTCATCCATCTCAATGGTACAAGACTATCTGCTAATGCTGACAACACCTTGCTCTTCATCTTCACCACCACCATCTTCATGTGGTAGAAACATGGATATGATTGTCTTGTATGGAATGTGCCCTCATTCATTTTAATAAATGTTAGCATGACAAACTTTTTTATGGACAGATTGGTGTGTTTGTCCCTCACAGTGGCCCCAGCCAAACTGATTACATGCTCCACACTGACACTTGAGGGTGAGCAGCTGAAGTATTTCATTGTAACCGAGGTCAGTGCTGGCCACTCAGTGATCTTGCTGTTCCAGTATAGCAAGGGCTTGTTGGCGATGGTACAGTGCCTTGTATCCATCAAATAGGCATGTATCATGGGTTGCACTGCCCACAGTCCTACTGCCTCATCAGCCTCATCTTCCTCCTTTTCCTATTTTTCTTCCATGTCTTCAACTCCCACCTGACATAAAACATCCCAATGGGATTTGGCATTTTCTCTTTTAACTTGCATGTTTTCTCAGCCCATTTCCCATGTGAGGGGGTGGTAGTAACACCTGATCTCTGTGGAGTTTCATGTCGTGCCTTAGATAAATGTGTATTTAGCATCTGTGCCCTGTGTACCCTGTTTATCAGAAGATTAGTCAACATTTGGACCTGCTGATACCGACCTATAATTATTGATGCCAGCCCATGTTTATAGCATGGGACCAGCATGGCAACAATCCCAAAATCTTCAAACTGCAAAATGTCAGAAATATGTGTATTGCAGTCTAAGATATGAGCAAGTGTTCCATTAGGCACAACTTCCACTATCACCACCACCTGCCTCCAGCACTTGCTGCACATTCACCAGTGTCTGCCTTAGCACATGTAGTAGTGGAATGGCTTGACTGATTCTGGCAGTGTCCCCACTCACTGCCTGTGTTGCAGCTTTGAATAGTATGCTCCCCACCGTGCAACGACACTTCTACAGCGAGCATACGGCAATATCGGCCACCAGCGACATGTCACTGTAGAAGTCCTCCCGAGACCCAGCAACACTTTCCCCATCCTGCACCCTCCCCGAATCAACTCCAACTTGGATTTGGAATCTAAACGCACAGGAGTGTGGGGGCAGAGCTCCCTGTGTGGGGGTCCCGGTGAAGCCTCCAAAAGTAAAAACACAGTCCATCGTGCGCTGCCCCGCAGACTGCAAATTGTGGTCGACATGGAGCGTGGTGCTGTGATGCCAGTCGATGAATTAGTTGTCGAACAGGCATCGTAGAGCCTATTTGAATGGCCTAAGAATCATGATCAGGCCATTCATTTGTGCCACTGCTGTGTTGTCAGAGACATAGATACTCCAGCACTGTCACAGCTTGTATGTAGCAGCAGATATTCAGATATGTCTTTATACTGCTTGTATAAATGCTCAATTATCTACAGTGTCAAGTTCCTTCTGGTGATAACATCCAGCTTCATATGTTGCTAAGCCAGTTTGTTTTGTATCTGCAGCTGATGGAGCTGGTCATGAGCCTTTCTGGAACAGGCAAAATGGACACACATGTGACGGGCCACAGTCAAAGTGTCTTTGATAGCAGGATGGGTTAGAAACTGCCGCACAATGAGATTAAGGCAGTGTGCCAGGCATGGCACCCTGACAAACCCCCAATCACTGTTGCATTTCACAATATTTGAGCCATTATTGCTTGCAATGAAACCTGCTTTCAGTGAATGGGGGTGAAGCCATTCATCAATCTCGGTAAGGAGCACTTACAACATTTTTTCACCCATGTGTGATCCAGGTGTACTCTTTATTGTCAGTGTGGCATGCTGGCAAATACCCAGAATGTTGCTACCACCACAGTTGGGCTTAGTGCAATGTTTCCCATGTCCAGAGTCAAATATTACTCCAGGTATCTGTGCCCAATGTGCTGTAATGCACAAGTAGGAGCTACCAGCTGTTTAGCATCTGGTCCTCATATCCCTGCTCAGATGCATGTATGCTGATGCTGAATGCTTCAGGGTATGGTTTATCATCTCTGACACTGTCCCATAGACTTCAGGAACAGCACATTTAGAAAAGTATGCTCTTGAGGAATCTGCCATTTGGGACAGGCATGGACCATCAACCTCAAAATCCAACATTCTCAACAAAAGAAATTTGCAATAGATCAATTGCCAGCATTTCAGCAGTTGCTGCATTAAGCTCACGTGGAAGTAGAATGATTGGGAGTGAATTTGGAGTGATGCTCAAACATGCTATGCAGTGTACAGTAGGCTGGACCTTTCTTGGGATTGAGCTACCAAACAACTGGACTTGTGACAATATTGTTGAGGTGGTATTTGACTCAGGGGATTCATATGTGCTGCTGCTCGAGTGACACCAGTGATGGGTGGGTGGTCTGCAGTGGCATTACTGTGCTTTTCTGATTCTGGGTGGTACTACTCAATCCACCACTACTGCTACTATGCCCACTAGGATGACCCACGGAATTCTCCTCCTCCTCTCTGTAGTCCTCCATACCCACCCCTCCATCCACCTGGTCTATTTCCCTGTCACTTCTATTTGCCTTGCCTAATGATGATGATGATGGGGATAGGTACCCTTTGCACTGACCTCCTTCTGGTGTTGACACCAGTGTAACAGGTACCTGTTCTTCTGGTGTGTGTATTGCCCACTGGTGCCTAGGTGGCTGCCCTTTTTCCCCTACTAACACATGCTTGACATAGCTGACAGAAAATGACTGTCTCATCAGCTGAGTTAAGTATATAAAAATCCCAAACTAGTGATTTCATAACCCTTGATTTACCATGGCAGCGAGAGTGGGACAGCTATGGGGAAGGGGTGGAAATTTGTGTTTTAGGATGGTTTCATAACTTCAAGTATTGGGAGGGGGACTTTGGTAATTGGATAACTGCAAGAAACATCCCCTGTACCATCTGCATCACCACTCTTACACTTTGTCTCTTCAGGCTCCCTTGGGGGTCCAACAAATCATCATCAGCACAGCCGCTCCTCCTCCTCCTTCTCCACAGATTCTCCTCATTACCATCTCCAGGCTCTCTGACTCTCTCATTATCTGGAGTCTGAGTGTGATGCACATTTTCCAACTCTCCTGCCTCAACCACAGACTCCAGCTCCACACTGTAAGGCTCAGCACCACCATCACCAGTAGCAACATGGACACCAACAACCTCATCCTTGTCCACTGTTACTTGTTTACTGTTACTTCCCTTGTCACCTCCCATATCCCCCACCAGCATGGCTGCCACAAATGTGGTAGAGAAAAATGTGATTACACTAATGCCACCACTGCCAACTACTCCTTCACTACTACCAGCCCCGGAGCCCATAGAATACACTGCCATACCAGCAGACATAGTTTTTTTTAACTGCAACATTACTTTGCCCCACAGATTTTGAAGACTTCTTTGTTGTCTCCCTGGCACCTCTCCCTTTAGTAGAGTGTCTCTTCCTGATCATTCTTATATGCCAATTGTAACTTGATTTGGGATGAAAAATTACAAAATGTAAATAAAGCCTGCAGTACAAACATGTACCAGGAGCAAACAACACCTCCCCTAGGGAATCAGTGATCAGCAGTGTGATCTGACAAAATAAAACACTAGAGGGATTAACATGACACACAAAAGGTTAAGGGATAAAAGGGTTAAACAAGTTATTAACTACCAGCAGCAGACAACACCTCCCCCTAGGGAATCAGGGATCAGCAGAGTGATCTGAAAAAATACTATGCTAATACAATAATATGTAGTGAAACCCCCCCAAAAGGATTTTTGTTAACATGACACAAGGATTAATTAACATCACAGTACAATAAGTACCAGGAGCAGACAACACCTCCCTAGGAATCAGGGATGAGCAGTGTGATCTGAAAAACTACTACCAATAACAACCAGAAAAAGTTATTTTTATTTTCTTTTAAACAGAACAGGGATTAAAATGACAGCAGTAACAGGGCTAATGTAATCTTAAGTATCACAATAAGTGACAGAAAATATAACTAAAAGTCACTAAAACTGCTACAGAAACACACTGAACAAATACTTGACAGACCAAACTGAACCATAGAAATAAAAGTTAGAAATTACTCATTTCAGATCAAAAATATGAAAAAAAAAAGAATCAGAAACCCAAATATAACACATATAGCCTGCTTAGACAAAGCGCTCTGGATCTTTCTGAGCTACCTTGTTAACTTGCAGTACACCTACCCACCCCCACAGCACTACTTCATAGACTGACAAAACAGAAACCAATACTTTAAAGTACATAATCACCGAAAGAAAAAAAAAACACCACAAATCTAGTAGTATAAGGCCCTATAGAAGAATTTGTGAGCAATTTGGATTCAAAAAGCTTGGTTTTGAAATGTAGTTTAGATGTTTTTTCTCAGACAAGCAAACAGAAGACTTCTCACCAACTCTCTCTTCACAACACTGCACTGAAGAGAGCTTCTGCGTAGCGTACAGGCTGTTTCAGCAACTTTCAGAAACATGTGACCTCCAATCCCATAGTTCGCAAATGGTGAAATGCCATTGTATGTGGGTGAACTTCTGCTCTTCACAGATACATAGTGAAATTCTGCTCTTTGTGGATACCCAGATACTTAAAGGAAGATTACATCCAAAACTTGAAAAAATATATGCTGTGCAGAGTGTTTTAATTTGTATGTGAAGTTCTAGTGTTTCCTTCCCTCTGACTTGTATTAGGAGTTTTTCCTAAATTAGCCTGCTAGCTTTAGAGTAGTTTTACGACCCCTGGAGATTTCCATATCAAATAGCTTTATTGTATTTCTTTGTCCTACAATGCACCTTGTTTCATGTGATGGTGATGTAGCAGAGCCCATAAATCCAGCAGAAGCATTGCATTACAATCGTTCACAACAATAGAGATGGCTATATTTTAAAATCTGTAGAATTCAGCTTGGTGACCACACTCATCCTAAAGGTTTTACTGTCCTGAAAAACTTTGCTGCTGGTAATTTTTATGCAGCTTGTAAAGCTTCCAAGATATTTCGTTTGTCTGTCATGTGTGTGCTGAATGTTGGGTCTCTCTTACATCACAGTCACATGAGACGAGATGCACTGTGGGAACAAGAAATACAATTACGCTATCAGGTATGAAGATCCCCACAGGTCGTAAAACTAGTATAAAGCTAGCAGGCTAATTTGGGAAAAACTCCTAATATCAGTCAGAGGGAAGGAAACACTAGAACTTCACATACAAATTAATACACCCTGCACAACATATATTTTTTCAAGTTTTGGGTGTAGTTTTCCTTTAAATTAAAGGACCTTTTCCAGTGTAGTATTATTAATAGTACACAAGACAGGAAGGACGTGGAGTTGGACAAGATTTGGTCTGGACCCAGGTTAAAGAGATCATTTTCTTAGAGATAGAGGAGAAATGGTTATTTAAGAACCACTGTTAGATGTTGTTTAAATCCAATTGGACCAAGGTTCCGGCTCTGGGACAGGGTGGCAACAGGCATGCAGCACAGTGTCAACTGTGTACATGTGGATGTGTGGGTTACACATTTCAGATCCTTTTTTCTCAAGGGACAGGAGACCTAGGCTGTTGTACATAAAGCATTGATGAGTTTTCTGTTGGCATACTAGTATAAATCTGCCGTTAATGAAAATAATTAAAGGTGCGGCATTACTAAATCTGTAGATTTCACTCCCATATTCTACAGTTTGTAAAGGGACTTATTTAGGGTCATTTTCTGATGCTGAGCTTAATACATCTTTTGTTGTGGTGTAGAAGCTCAAACGTAACCCTTAGGCTTCTGACAGAATTAGAACGTATATGAATTTTGGACTGATATATCAGTCCATGCCATGCAAGGGCTAAGGTTTGCCCTTTGACAGATCTTTTTCTTTCTTTCTTTCTTCTTTCTTTCTTTCTTTCTTTCTTTCTTTCTTTCTTTCTTTCTTTCCTTCCTTCCTTCCTTCCAAGTAAAATTCAACTGGGGTAAACATTCTCTTTACAGGGACACAAAGAGCACAAACATAGTCAGTACTGTACATGAAGCAGAATAACTTCACAGATGCTACAAAGGATGTATCTACTATCAAATTTACAAAGTAAAGCAGGTACATGGAACCTTTGTTTACAAATATATAAAGTACCCTTCTTAAAAGCCAACAAATCCTCAGCACTGTTTAAGTCCAAAGGAAGGTAATTTCACATCTTCGGTCCCCCAAAAGAAAAATCTATGGCCTTTTCACACATCACTGTTTTAAACCTTAGTACAGTTAGTAAAAACGTATATCTTGATATCAGTGAATAAACTCTTTTTATAAGAGAAATCAAGTTTGTCAGTGGATTGGAATATTACTGTTCAATAACTTATGTATCAAAATACAAATACTGATATGCTCTGTATAGGAATGTTTAGCATTGAGTCAAAAACGAAGGTATTTAACATAGCGATCATTTATCCAGCTTTGATCCTCTTGAGCGTAGGACTTTAAATGAGTCGAGAGAATGGCATCCCCATAAACTGAATGGGTTTAGATTCAGAGTTATTCAGCAGTAGGCAAAGTATGGTAATTCAAGTCTCAGTTTCATGAATAAAGCCTGTAGAGTGTTATTTAGCAGTGTAGGAGACAGTATAGCATAGTGTTTAAGGACACTGAGATGCTAACCAGGACACCTGGTTTTGAATCCCATTAGCCCCTCATAATAATGTGTGACCCTGAGCAGTCACTTAACTTCCTTGTGCTCCCAGGTCACACTGAACAAGCTCCAGCTTAGTGTGCTTTTCCTGGTTAAACAATTTCCTTCCTGGTTAAACAATTTTCCCTAGCTCAGCAACTAACCTGACTTTGGTATGTATAACTATAACATCCCCACAAAGATGGATACAGGTGTTTAGATTTGCACAGATGGATGATCATTCATTTATGAAATGACTGAAGAGAAGTGGGTCCAGTGTGGACCTTTGTGGACACCAAGATTGAGTGCCTTTAGGGAGGCTTTGCGCTGTTGACTTTAAAAACCTGAAACCAGTTTGTGACACAAATTCTTCAGCCTGACAGGAGCAGCTGTGATAGCCACAGGTTGTAAAGTTTTGTAAGAAGAATGTCATGATTCATGGTGTCAAAGGTCTTGGTAACATCAGTGAAAATGGTCCCAATGATAATACAATTATTAGACTGAATGATGATAAGGTTTTTTCCTTTATACATATGCTGCTTTTACTCAGCTGCTGATATTGAGTATATCGGTAGGGTTTGTGGTAACAGTGCTACTGCTGGGACATTGAATACATCTATGAATATATCCTCTTGATGAGGATTCTAGAGGATATGGGCAGCCTCCCAAGATGGCACTGACCATGAAATAACACATTACTGACCCCACATCCATGATTTCATAAAATCCAGGTTGAACATTGTTATATTGTCCTAGCTGAGTTCTTCCAATTTAAATTATTCTTTCTCACTATTTGGTTAAGGGGAGATTGTTATGGTTAAGGTGGGAAGGCTGGAGTGTGGCCTAGAGTGGCAACATCAATAGATATGAGAGGGGTACATACCCCCTCAGGGTACATCCTGCACCTTCCTATCTGGAAGGCATAACAAATAGTGTGATGTCCTCGGTGAGTGCCATATACTGGGGCATTAATGTAAGTACCCTCCACAGCGACACGATCAGCCCTGTAACATTTATACATTTTATGCAGTTCATATATTTTATGTTTTAATTCAATGTTTAAGCATACTAGTTTTGTGATTGCACATGATCAGCAATAGATCTGTTTTTAAAAAGCCCTTATATAATATGTTAATTAACCAGCTATGTGTAGTCATTTGCTAGTAAATGCCTCATAAGTTAATTCCTACAGACACATGATTATGGACTACATATAGATAATTTGATCTTTATTGTATTAGCCAGTCATAGCTGCTTTAAATTATTATTCAATTTTCAAAAGAGTTTTGCAGTGGGGGGTTGTTCAGGAACATAATGAAAAAAAGTTGTTTAAGTGGTACCTAAAAAAAAGAAGAGAGACCAAATCAAGCCAGAGAGATGAGTTGATTATTATCCGCATTTCACAATTATGTTTGGTCTAAGTCCACTCATGTTATGTCAGAAAGGCATATTTATTTTTCAGATATCATTGGTAATATGTTCTATAATGTTATTTCCCACCCTCTGTGATTTAAAACCTGAAAAGAGCTATGCAGTATCATAGTGTAAGCATCTGACTATGATTATCCTGTCTGTATTGTGGACATTTTTTTTTTTCAGTTGATTATTTTTAAAACTAATAAAAAGAATTTACAAAAAAAGAAAGAAAATAGCTCAGACAAGATGTCCTTCATGCAGAGCAGTCACAAGATTATTTTTGTGTTTGATAGGGTTGTTTGGATTGAAACTCAGATGATGCTTCAGTAAGATACAATGATCAAGTTAAAATCCCATCCATTGAACGTGAACCAGTTTCTCGAGTACCTTGATGAGTGTAGATATCACCAAGATTGGGCAGTGATTGTTTGAGTCTGGGCTTATGGCTGATTTAGGTACCAGAGTGAAGCTGGCTTTTTCCCAGATGTCTGGTAACATCCCAATACAAATGGAGAGATTGAGGATGATGGCCATTGTTGCACAGTTAGTCAGCAGAAATGTTTATCCATCCCTTGAGACTCTATTCCATCAGAGCCTGCACTTTTAGAGGTGTCAAGCCCTTTGAGAAGTTGCAAAATGCTCATCTGGCTACCTTCCTTAAAGAGTGAGATGGGGCTTGTTCATTGAGTGGGGGTCACTTAACCAGTGTCTTTCTGCCTGGACATTCAATTTCAAAAACCCACAGTGGACTCTGTTTTTATGTCCCTACCAGTGGGATAATTTTGTATGCCTGCTCCTCCATTTATGCAAGGCTCCATTTTACATTCCCCCATATATGCCACAGGGACACTGGGGTACAGTAGGAGAAGTGGTAAGAGATCTATAGGGAGCTAGGATGAAGGACCTTGGTACAGTAATCGGAGGTACCCAATCTGGGGGGGGGGCTGTATGGAATTGAGTCCCTCTCAAATGGGAAACAATGCACGTTGAGTTGGAAAAACCTGATACCCCACCTCCACCACTGAAGGCAAAAACCCTAACTTTCAAGTGAATATTAATTGTCCTCTTTTCATTGTCTAGCTATTAGGAATAGTAAAGGGTTAAAACAATATGCTGATTGTTAAAATTTCCATCGCTGCTGAAAATTCAAGTTGGTTGTATCTGACTGCATTGCATATGAGAACTTGGCTGCACTTTGGCAGTCTTTGATAAATCTCAGGTGTTCACTGAAAAAGAAACACACTTACAGCCCTCCAGCCCCTACCCCCCACCATATGTCAGTCTTTTGAAGTTCATTGTGCAAGCGCAGATGAACTTGTTGATATGAGAGTTGCTATAGAGTGATATGGGGGGATGCATCTACTGGAGAGCTCTGTTCAAGGGGCAGGTCTGTGGCAGGAGAATCAGTAGGCAGGCTTCCGATGACTCACTTTCTGTTTTTAGGGTGGAGTTAACAATGTTTTCAAAGGACAGAGCTGAGCCAATAGTGATGCGGCTTAGTCCTTTGATGTGTAAACAGCCATGCATTACATTTACTTCTTGGTTGTGCATTCACAGTGCCATAGCACTTACAGTGATGACAGCTGACATGTGAACGTGCTGAGCCTGTCTTCAAAAGCAAATCTATCCCTCCTGCTCCCTCCCACTGTTCCTGTTCTCCCTCCATTCCTGTTTGAGCTCCCCTACCAGCAAATCATTCCCTCCCACTCCCTCCCACTGCTGCTGTCCTCCCTGCACCATCTGTTCTCCATCCCCCTGGACACTGGGGAGCCCACTCCCAGTGTCCAGAAATGTGCACAACATTGTTTCCTTTAAAAAAAAAAAGAAAATCATCCCCAATGTCTTTCTTTGTTTAAACCTGCGAAAAAGAAAATGGTCCATCATTGGATCCCCCATCCCCCTCCCCTATCCCGACCTTCCCACTGTGGACCCACCTCCCCGCACCCCCCCCTTACTCATACTTACCTCCGTAGGTCAGGAGCAGTGATCTTCTGTGGACCAGGACACGTCTGCACTCCTCAAAGCCAACCAGCAAAGTGAAGATTTCAAGGTAAGCCAAATAATAGGAATCAGTGGGGGTGGGGTTCAACTTAGGTTGATATCTCAGCCATTTTTTGGAATTTTGGCCCCATATTTTTTAACATGGGGTTCTTGGGACCTCACACTCCTGAACATTGTCACTGTCATTTCATTACCCAATCCCAAAAGGTGATTTCCATGGTCAATGCATGCAATCACCTTTGGGACTGATTAATGAATGACGGTGCCACTGCTCATGAGGTGGCATCCCAAAAATCCCATGTTGCAAATTTCGTGAAAAAATTCCAAAAAATGACTGTGATAAGAGTGTGCATTGTGCAGTTTCTATGCATGCTGCTAACTTCACCAGTTTTTAATATTTTCACTCCAGATTTTCAGCATTATCATTATTTCAAACCTCCTTATGAACAGTATAGCTGTCATTTCTCACATCCTGTGGTGCAGAATGGCATGGTGGCTCTGTGAAATCACCTTTTGGGATGAGTGAATGAAATTACAGTGATACTTTTCATTAGGTGGGATCATAAGAATGTTACATTGAAAATATGGTGAAAATATTAACAAACAACAAAGTTAAGAAAGTTACGGATTGAAATCAGCAAATGCAGGCTTGTATCTTTGGTAGTTTTGAATATTTTGACCCAAATTTTCATCATAACCTTTTCTTCACTGCACCTCATGAATGTGATAGCTGCCATTTTCTAGATCCTGGGCAAACATTTTTGCATTCCGAAAGGTGATTTTGCAGCCACTACATGAAATTACCTTTGGACAAGAGTTCAAATTGTACTTTGGGTGGGATATTAAGAACTGCGCCAGGCAGGGGCGCAAGCCGGGTGCAGTGCAACTGGGATGTGCCAGGGCATGGTCTGGGTGATATTCAACTGTGCTGCACCATGGCTCCGCATCATTGAATATGGTACATGGCCAACCGCAGTGCACATGGTGCAGTGGCACTGTGCCAGTGCAAGTGGCCAGAGAGGAGCAGGGGGATGCGCTAGCGCAAGTGCCATTGCACTAGGTGCAGCAACCATGATATTCAGCAGTGGACATGCAAATGGGGCCATAATGTATGCAAGGTGCAAATGTGGCCATTTGCATGTCATTATGGCCCCATTTGCATGCAGGTGTGCCGATCCCCTGCGACTTGCACCTGGTGCCCTGCCAGGCTGCAGCCTTGGGGACCGATGCCCCCGCCCCCATCGGCATGCGCCTCATTGCCTGATCGTGGGCTGTAATATTCGTGTACTCCCTGGTGGTCAGTGGACCGGTCTTCCATGCTCGATCGCGGTTGTATACTTATTTCATCTCGATGGTCCAGTGGTATTGTGTTTCCTCCCAACCTGCCCATTTCATCACCTTTACCCCCAGTCGCGGTAGCACTACCTGCAAGCTACTTGGCCGCCCGCCGACTCGACAACGCACAGTATGGCTGTACACTATTGGTCCGATAGTATCGTTAAGGGCATGTAGATTGCAGTATATTGAGAGTTAACTCGAAATGTGAATGGATCCATTCACATTTCGGAACTGTGTAGTACAGTATGGTCTGCATGCCCATTGGCCCATGCTGTACTGTACGCTGTTAGTTGGCGGCGCAAGGCGGCTTGCAGGGTGCTGCCACCCCCGCTGACTGGGGAGCGGGTGGCAGGTGTGAGTGGGTGGTTGAGGGAGGTGAGTACCACTGGACCACCAGGCAGTAAATTAATTTTACAGCCCGTGATCGGGCACAGAGTTCAGTCCACTGGACCACCAGGGAGTAAATATATATTACAGCCCGTGATCGGGCATGGAGTTTGGTCCACTGGACCACCAGGGAGTTCGATTTATGTTACAGCCCGTGATTGGGTATGGAGGTAGGTCCACTGGACCACCAGGGAGTTTGATTTATGTTACAGCCCACAATCAGGCATGGAGGTAGGTCCACTGGACCACCAGGGAGTTTGATTTATGTTACAGCCTGTGATCGAGCATGGAGGTAGGTCCACTGGACCACCAGGGAGTTAAATACATATTACAGCCCACGATCAGGCAATGGGGGAGCGCTACGCCACCGGACGGTGCCGCCAGGGCTTAGGTGGCCACCCACAGCTGGAAGCTGTCATGTTACGCCCAGCAACATGGCAGCCAGCCTGTGGGTGGCCAGTCCTTGCTCCTGTATTTTTCGGGAACATCTTTGTGCCCCCCTGTGTGGCGCAAGGCGAGTGTGTGCCTGCATATGCACTGCACATCCTGGGCTGAATATCGGATGTGCCGCATATGCATGGGCGCCGCCTATACTTCGCCCGCATACATTGTATGCTTCCGGCGATCGGGATTTGCACAGAGCAAATTCTTTGAATATCGCCACAAGGCATCAGTGGTTGTGCATGGCACAACACTGTTGCACTATCGTGTAACATCTTGAATATCCCACCTTCCTTTCTTCATGAGGTGGTATACTAAGATGCCTATGTTGAAAATGCGTGTAAAAATATTAAAAATTCAATGAAGTTATGAACCTGTGTTGAAATTTGACAACACCGCCTGCACTTCCAAATGGCACCAGTGCACACGGTGAACTTTCAGCATTGACAAATGCTTGTTTTCTTACTTTTGTAATAATGCTTGTCATCCCAAATTTCAAGGCAAGGTTGGTTGCTCCTCCTTTATCTTCTTAAGCCTTCAAAAGCAAGTTTACACTGCCACATTTGCACCACAGTGACCTGATCAGAGTTGTTGCTGTGGTGCAAATGCTGACATGTTGATACTTACAAAGGTTCATACAAAGGTCTATGGGAACTAAGGGGGCCAGACAGTAAAGAATAGCCCATAGCTGTTCCCTTCCAACATCCCCTATTAGATCATATTACCCTCCTTCATAATATATTTATCCAGCTGAGGTTTAAAATGTTTCTTAGATTTAGAATAAATAACCTACAAGGGAGCTCATTCCATGAGCCACCACCCTCTGTGTAAAGAAAGCCCTTCTTCTATTGGTATTATATTTAATGTGCCTAAGCTGAAGAGGGTGACCTCTTGTACCCTTAGTATCATCCTTGAATTGAAGGTTTAATTCATTTAATAAATACTCATCCTGCATTATATCATAACAAAGTAGTAGATCTCCTCTAACTCTTCTTGCCTGTAAGGGCATAAGCTTCAGATACTCCAAACGCCCTTCATAGGCATATCTTTTATATTAAATATTAATTTAGTGGCTTACCTGAGCCCTTTGATATCATTCACCACTCCTTTGGTTATAGGTCCCAACACTGGGGCCCCATAGTTCAAGACTGGTCTAACATATGCTCTATATAAGGGCATAATCACTTCCTTATTTCGACTCCTAAAGTTCCTCTTAATGTTATGTAACACCTGTTTAGCTTTTTACAGTCTGTTTATTTACATGTGAGCGGAAAGTCAGTTTATGGTCTACAAGAATTCCCAGGTCTTTCTCTTCTGTGGAGCTTTGTAGCACCTACCATTTCATATAATAATTTTGCATACCATTTTGATTCCCCAAATGTATTACACAACACTTATCCACATTAAATGTCATGCCCTAGATGTTACCCAGTTATGAATACTATCCAGATCAGCCTGTAGGTCTCTAGTTCCTTCAGGGTCTGTGAGTATTGTAGCAATTTTAGTGTCATCAGCATACTTACTAATCCATCCAAAGCTATCCCTACCCATAGAGGCCATAAAAATTTTAAACAGCACAGGGCCCAAAACTGACCCCTGTAGGACCCCACTGGTGACCCTCACCTTATCTGAATAAAAGCCATGTAAGCACACCCTCTGTGTCCTCCTCTCCAGCCAGGCCATGACCCATCGCACAACTCTGTGGTCTGCATCTGTATCAGTGAGACAGTGAAGGACCTGGTGGTGAGGAACCCTATCAAAAGCCTTTGCCAGATCCAAATAAACACAATCCACATCCTTTCCCCTGTCCAGTGCCTGTAAAATCTTCTCATAAAAACAACAGATTCATTACACATGACCTCCCCCCAACAAAACCGTGCTGTTCTCTGTCTTCCTGACCAGTTTTCCTTAAATGAACATCTATGACATGCTTTAATATGGATTCCATATGCTTTCCAGGGACTGAGGCAAGACTAATGGGTCTATAATTCACACAGTCTGCCCTGTTTCCCTTTTTTTGCACGGGTACCACACTTGCCTCCAACCAATCCCCCAGCACAGTCCCACTTACAAGGGGCTCATTAAACAGTATAGCCAGGGTTATTGTGACACTATGAGACAATAGCTTATGCATTTTATTTGAGATATTATCAGGACCTGCAGAGTAAGTATTTTTTAAGGTTTATATATTTTCCAAAATTTTGTTGGCAGCAATACTTTTGGGTGTCTCATCATTAGTTTTGATATCAAGTTTACTTTGCTGTGAATCAGAAAACACTGTACTGAAGTAATCATTAAATATATTTGCTACTATAAGTGGATCTGAGATTATTTCATTTCCCTTTTTTATAGAGCACACATTTTGATTAGATTTTCTCAGAGAATTTACATAACTATAGAATTGTTGTATGTTATCCTTATTGGCCAAGGATACTATATTCATCTCTATCCTTTTTTTCCTTACCCTTATGAGCTTTTTACATTTAGCCTGCACTACTTTATATTTATTCCCTATTAACGGGTCCTGTCCATTATTTTTATATAAATTAAACACATTTTGATTTTGTTTCAAGAGTTTTTGAATATCCTTACGTAACCATTTAGGTTTTTTCCCCATTGAATTATATAATTTTATTTTTTTCAGATATTTATCACATGCTACGATTAATTTATGCTTAAAAACATTCCACATATCTTCTAAGGATTTATCTTTTAATATGGTAGTCCAGTTTATAGCATCTAGTTCAACATTAATTTTATTGATTCTGAATTGATGAAATTGATATACCTCCCTACAACCCGTAGTAACAGGAATATAGTGTGCAACAGTAAAGGGTATCCCACAGTGGTCACTATTCCCTAAGGGGGGGGTGATTACACAAGATGTAATGTTAATTTCCTGGTGGACAGTACTAAATCTAATATAGTATTTCCTTGTACTTACCAATCATGTTACAGGGCAATGCTTTGGAATCCACTCCTCAAGTTACAGTAAAGTTGTGAATGCATAGTGGAACAAGAGTTGTAAGCTGCCATGTAGACTGGCAGCACTACAGCACATTCACATCCCATGATTCTCCAGCACATTCCCATTATTTCTGCACTGTAAACAGGAAGTGCCTTCTCACATGGAGTACCAGTACCATTTAGAAAGCAAAATACAAAAGTTAAAGAAAAAAATAAGTAGTGGTCAGTTGTGTTTATTTTAGGACATGGACCTTTGGCACTAGATGTTGTAGGTGTTGGGGGGCTGCCACAAATGTTGTGGTGTATGGGGATCATCCCATGTCATTGCAAACTTTAACCTCAACACGCTCCCAGCCCCAATTCGTGGCGCTTTCAAGCACAGCTTGATTGGTGCCTGGAAGGGTCCATGTGAATGCTCCTCTGCACAGAAGAACAGAAGGAATGCAGATGTGGTTAGCTGCAGCAGAGGTAGGCAGGTAAACATGCTTCTAATACGGAACAGACTCCTAGATAACAGAAAATATCCTGGAATCTGCCTGTTTTTGTTAATTATTTAATTGCCTAACTAGGAAATGCATTTTGATGTTTTGAGTGCTTTGATATGCGTTTATTTGATTCATAAGCTGCTTCTTCTAAAGCTGTAACTGTTGTTCTCAATCTACTTGAAGACTGTTTCCTTATGTAACCAGGTCACCATGGATGCTACGGTTACTACTCCTGCCTTGTGGCCTCAGATAAGGTAGGGCCTGGGTTCTGATTTTCATGATTGGGAGGCTTTGTATCCAGATATTTGTTCACGAGTGCCTTCACCAAGAGATTTAGTGGGCCTGGTGTCAGAGTGATACTACCCTCTGGGAGGCAGTGACCTAATCAGCTCCCCGCAGTGTCCCCACACATGGCTCCACACCTTGAGGCTTCACACCTGATGACCCGGCCAGGAGGTAAAAGCCAGGTAAGGTTTCCTCTTCAGAAATAGGTCTCTCTTCCTCTTGAGACTAGAACCTGGCTTTGTCCAGGCCACATTTGTCCTATTACTCGATTATGGGGATATAATCTATACTTCTTCTGCAATCACTAACCTTAATAAATTGGATGTCCTCTATCATCATGCCCTGTGGTTCATTACAAACTCCCATACCGAACCCACCACTGTGATCTGTATGCAGCTGTTGGTTGGACATCACTTTACCATTAGACGTACACCCATGCTGGTGTCTGCACTCTAAAGTTTCTCCTGAACAAGCTCCTGAACTACTTAACATCCCTCATCCTCATCTCACGCAGTGCATACTCAATTAGGAAGTTGGACTTTTCTTCCTCGATGTGTCTAGGACTTGCACCTCCTTTGGCAAACGCTCTATATCAAGTACTCTTCCAGCCACCTGAATAAGCTTCAATCCTCTCTGAAGCTATCCAGCAATGCCTTTATCAACTTCTATAAAAGGTTAGCTTCATTCAAAATAAAAGATATTTGTAGCTGTTTCTAATGACCCTTCTCAACCCATCCTCCCAATTAACAAAATCTGCTCCAGTCCTGACGGAATCCATATAGCTTCTGCACCTGACTTCCATCATGGCCTAACATGGCCAACTTGTCCACCATGGCCTAACATTATGTTCCCCGGATCTGCTCCCACAACTCTTTTTTGCTCATAATATTGTTTCCTATATATTCTACTCCCCCACTCTCCCTCCAGCCCTCCTTACTCCTATCTTCTGTTATCTTTCCCCTCCATCTTCTGCTATCTTTCCCGTCCCCTCCCCTCTTACTCTTTACCTATTCCTTTTCTCTACTACATCCCCTTTAGCCCTCTTGCCCACTTCTTGTTCCCTTTCTCCCATGCTTCAACTCTTCCTCCTCATTTAACTACTCTTTCTTGTTGACTTTACACCTCCTCTTTCAATGCCTCCCACCAGGTTATGCACCTTATACCTACCCTGTTGTCTTAATCGAGCACTATGTATCATATGTACTTAAAGCAATTCTCTTCTTGCTGTTCTGTCTATTCCTTATACTGAATGTGTACTTGACTGCATATTTGCTTCAGGACCTCCTTGGGAATGAGCCTTATTTACTGTTATGTTTACTCTTTATATGTAATGTTTACTTGACTGCATACATGCTTCAGGACCTCCTTGTGAATGAGCTTGCTCAACTGAGTTTTTTTCCTGCAATCAACTTGAACTTGAACATGAAAAATCACAGTGCAATCTTAAAATTAACAAATGTTCAATTAATTACTTACTACTAATTATGGGCCCTATTCACAAAAGTGCGGAGTAGGTACAGGCCACGTAACCATGATGCATAGTCCACGCCACACCTGCCAGGACCCACTGTGACCCCTGCTTGGCATTCATGACTGGATGGCCACCCCCTCAGTGCAGAAGCCCCACTGGCATGTGGTCCTATGCATGGGGGGTGAACTGGAGGAGGCGCAGGGGGTGGTCCAGCACTCCGCGAGATGCACGAACATGCAAAGTGCCAGGTGCAGGTATTGGCACCTCTGCCAGGCTGGGGCAGCCACAAAGGCAGGATGCCTGTTATCTGGCCCCCAGGAGTGACAGCCACAGGCTGCAGCTGTGAGTTGGGGTCCATTGCGCCCCCACCAAGGGAACACTAGCTTGAGGGGCACACTGGGGGGCCTGCTGGTGGCATCTGGGCACCCAACCCCCACAGCAACTGTGGCACTAAGTGCAACAGCTCATTGCCCTGTTCACACAAGCACAGGAGATTCACTAAGGGACTGGGTCAGACGACTGATTGGCTCACACCCAGTTCCAGCAGCGCCACCTCAACTGCCCCCACTGGCCTGTGTGCCAGGGGTGAGGGCCACATATGGGAGCTGCATGGTGGCCACTCTTGTGAATGTGGCCACCTGCAGATCACCACCAGGTGTGGAGCTGCACAGGAGACGACGCACCATACGACGACACCCACCCATTAATGCATAGGGGCCCATATGCTTATGAGACAAACTTTAAACAACAATAAAAAATATTCAAAAAGGATAGGGGAATACAATCCAAAACACATTTTTCAACTCTTATTGACTTTTATGAAGCAGGGCCAAACTTAGTTGACTGACTAGGCTTGGCCTGTTAAACACACTTTAAAACAGCAGTGGTGCCCACCCCCACCAGGCAAAGCAATACAGTGGAAATGTAAATACTAAAAGCTTTTGGTATTATCAGGCTGGTTGTGCTGGAGGCACTACCTACTTCCCACTCCTAGCAGGTTTAAAACCCATAAAAGCTTATGGGAGCTCCCTGTGCTTCAGTGGTTGCCCAGCTGGAGAAACAGTGTAGGCCCATAGGAGTTAAAGCTGGTTGGCAGTGGTGGTGCACTTTAAAACAGAATAAAACACTTTCGCTAAACAAAAATCCTACAGGTTACGTCATTGCTTAAATGGCAACCTCAAAATGAGGTATTTGTAAATCCTGGCCCTAAGGCCACAGCTATAGCTTTGGTGGCAAACTGTATACAATCCTAGTTGCAGTGCAAGCTCTGAGAGTACTCAGTTATGAAGTTAAAAGATTCCCTTACAGCTTGGGCTCCTCTTTCTCCTCTCTGCAGGTGAAGGTTCTCTCAAGCAGATGAACAGTTGGTCAGTCACTGTGGATGATTTGAACAAAGATGTAGGCCACAGATGCCTCTCAGTTGGTTTCAGGCTTCTTCTACTTCAGCAGTTGTCTGACCCTCAGTGTTCTCTTGGTCTCTTCAGGGTGTGAGACCAAGGGCTACATGTCAAACACACTTCCAGACCACATTGTGAGATGCTAGCCAGTGCCAAGCAGTAGCAAAGGCCAATTGTGTCCCTAGACTGCCTGCGTGTCGATGCAACTTCTGATGATTAAGAGTGTGCACACAGTCTCTTGTCACACTGCAGCTGGCAGTTGTGGTGCAATTACTTGATCAACATGATTTTACCTCCTTTACACTGAAGGCAGGAACAGTCTTTCAGGTGTTATTCTGACTAAAACAGCAATCACACAGATAGGTGCCATACTTTAGGTTGGCAGGTGAAGCAATAGTGCTGAATAAGCACACTTACAGTACTCCTTCATTTCTCTGAAAGCAGGACACAGTTTCACCACACAGCAAACTGACAGATGTGTACAAATGCTGAGCTAGCACACAATTACTTCCTAACTGTAGGCAGGAATCACTCTGAAACTGCTCAATGTTACTCTGACAAGAATATCCAACAGCACTTAGAAACATAGACAATAATGACAGAAAAAGGCCAATGGTCCAGCCAGACTGCCCATAATACCCTATCATGCCTCAGGATCTTATCTTATCTCTGGCTACTTCCTGGTGGTTGCAGAACACTTGCAAACACTGTCTGTATCATGGCTGTGGAAGCCTAGGCAGGCCTTCTCAAATGCTGTCAGGCCAGCAACCTTGTCTCTCCTGTCTGTAAGACAGCATGCTGTGGACTGACTAATTCTGAAATTGCCCTCAATACTTCACTGGGGAAGGGTTATGTCTGACTGGTCCAAAGGGCTGCCAGTCTGTCAAATTAGTATGAATAATGTTCACTTGACATTCCACTGGTGGATTGAAAGGGCACCAAGCATACCACACAGTCATTTACCCATAAGCCTTCTGTGACTCTGAGATCCCTGAATGCTTATTGGCCATGAGTTGAAGCCAGAGGTTATAAAGATGGCAATGCCCATAACAGAAAAGGATCATTTGCTCCAACAAAATAATTTTACAGGGCTTCTACCCTCATTTACAATAAACTGACAGTCAGGTTTATTTATGATATGGGTGCCCTCTTATCTAACTGGATTAGTGTGCCTGGCAGGGGGAATTTCCCCTCACCTGTCATCAGTGCCGAAACAGCAGTCAGTGCAGAGTAACGGGTGGTTCCCTTGGAGGTGTGGCAGGACCCAAGAAGATCACCAGCACACAAGGTACCAAAAACAAAAGACTTTTTCTACCCTTCCAATGTCTATCCAGACCCCAGGTGACAAACTAGACTCCCTGGAGCTGGAGAGTGCTGGCAAAGATACAGCAGGCATCTGCGATTGATGTCACAACCAAGGCACACTAAGCACCAGAAAAACATCTCCCTCCCAACTGCCACCATTCCTCCCAGTACTCTGAAGCTGTAGACAGAAGTCTCCAGGGCCAGAAAATGCTGAAGGGTGCTATGCCAATAGTAGCAATTAGCAGCAACAATAGGCTACATTAAGCCTTAAGAGCAGCAACCTCCTGCAGCTGCAACACTGTACCTCTGGTCCCCCACCAAGCAGGCAGCACTCAGGGGCTGTAACAAGCAGAAAAGATGTGGCAGTAGGTGGGACACAGGCTCAGTAGAGTCCAAGGAAAGTCTCACCAATTGGGGAGTTAAATTCTTGCCTATTTTTCAGCTGTATCCTTATGCTTACTTGTAGGCTGTGGCCCAGATATTTAAACTGCACCCAAAAAGTGTGCAATAGCAGGAGCAAGCACAAGTCTATTGTGCCCATGTGCAACAGACGTGATATTCAAAAAAAGAGCAAGCCAAATTGAGCCTACAGCCAGCGTCTGAATATCGCACAACCTGCGCCATAGCGCAACTAGGGAGGGGAAGCTGAGCAGATATGATGCGCTATGGCGCAACAAGGGATGTTCAGCTGAGCAGTCCAGAGGCACCATAGCACAAGCAGGGAGCCCCCCAGCTGCAGAGCAATGTAACTTCACAACCAAGGAGGTAGGGGTCCATCACCCATGCCACAGATGGGCACAGGAACATGTAGCAGAACTGACATCGTCCCCCCACACCCCCAGCACAGCACAACCTGGGGAGGGCTGGAATAACCACTGGCCCATGGATACAAGCAAACAACCCACAGCTGGGCCATGGTGCCCCATCACACCCACCGGCAAGCTGAGACTGCCACACAAGGAGGGCGGACCACGCCATGCCACGCCATTCCCCCCAGTGCACAGCACACCCTGCACTGACCCCCAGACACCCCCCATGAGCAGTGACCACCACTGCAGGAAACCCCATGCATACCACCACCCCCACTGTGACACTGCAACCTTATGCACCACAGAACCATGCAAGCCAACCCCACCATGAGCACCCCAGCAGTGGTGGCAGCACACGCAATGCAACAACGCAGACACAGTACCACCATACACATTCCCCTGAGGCACAGCTGAAAGACCGACCATGTGTCGGCACTACAGGTACCCCACACTGGACAGGGAGTACCCCTGACACCACCATCAGTGATACAGCACCCTGCACAGTAGTCCAGTGACACACCCGATCCACCACTGGCCACAAAAGCCAGCACAGACACCCACAGTGGTGCGTGGAAGCATGCACCACACCGGATGCAACACAGTGCAGGGACAAACACCCACCCATATCCAAGGGCACAACAACACAGGGACGCAGTAGCGGGGCAACCAAGCCCCCAGTGTGGGCCCATGGAAACCATGTACACACAGCCTGCAGCCCTCCATGGCACAGGAGTGCCAGCCACCCTGAGCATGCACTGTGGACCTGTACGCCACCATCATATGCCTGAAGCACAAGTCACAGACAGTGGTGCACATACCCTGCAACACACACAAGCCATAGCATGGAGGTGGGACAACAACCACGGAGACGACAGGACCACCCAAGGCAGACATGCACCACACCAGTGACAGGAGGCAACCCAGCATTGTGACGGGTACAGTGGCTGCCCTGCATGGACAGCCACCACTGAAATGCCAGCAGACCCTGCAGGTCATAGACATGCATGTGTGTCAGCTGCACAGGCCATGGATGGGCTGACAGGTACACCATGGACACAGAACATGCACCATGGACCACTGCATACAGTCATCCAGTGCACAGGGCACCACACACACACCACAGACACTGAATGATAGCTACCCCACACCATAGTCACTTCCCCACGGACACACACACAAACCCATGACTGCACCACCCCTGACACCATGCACCACTGCAGCTGAGCACCTATAGCCCACTGCAAATCAGAGATCACCATAGTATTCATATCAAAAGATCTGTATTCAACAAAATAGAAATTATAACTATATACACTATATACACAGTTGGGGAGGTACAAGCGTGGTGGGTAGGGGCAGGGTGAACAAATGGGACAGAAAAGGAGGGGTGTGAGGTGGGTCCAGGGGTAGGGATATCAGGGGCAGAGGGAGCTCAACGTGAGTGCCACTCCCGCCTCTGGCTCCGCTGCCTGCGCCTCCTTAAGACCCTGTTTCATCGATCCTACGAAGGATGTCTATGGCCACCTGCAGGATCTCACGCAGTGCCTCCTGGATGCCTTGGAGCTGGCGTGTACCTAGGACAAGGGAGCACAGTCAATAGGTGTGAATGCACAACCCCATACAGCCCACCCACTGTGCATGGCATACGGCCATGGGACATACCTCTGTGATGGTGTTGACCACCCACATAGATCACGTCCACATGACCTGCCCACCCAGACACATACAGCCATGCTGAACACTGCACACACCCACCAGCCCAGTCATGCACAGCACCACTGTGGCCATTTACTGACATGGCTATGTGGTGCAAAGGCAGTGGCACAGCCATGTACCCAGTGCATGCATGGACCACCACTCGACGCACTCCCAGACATGCATTGCCACTGGACAGTGCTGACTGTAACAAGTTTCATGCATGGCAGTGGTGTCGATGGATGGTGGTCATGCCCCACTGCCCACCCTGTTACACAGCATGCAGTAGTAATCATGGAGTTATGGCACTCACCCTCATCAGGCCGGTAAGGTTGGCGGTGATGGCCCTCATCCCGCCTGGACGCTCTATCCTCCTCCCTCCGCCGCTCCTCCCTCAGTCTGCGCCATTCGTCCATGCCTGTGGGGGAAACAAGGAGAGAAGAACATCAGTACAATCCCAAAGCAAAGTCCCCCTGCCCCAAGGTGTGTGCCCACCCACCCAGCCAGACCCACCCACCCCACACCCTGTAAACACCACCACAGCCAACCCTAGACTATCCCTCCCCTATGTGCTGGACACATACAACACTGTTACCCATATGGACAATAAAAGTGCATTGATGGAACACCTACCTGGACGTGGCACCATGCCCCTCCTGGTATGCGACCACAGATGGGCTAGTAGCTCCGGCTCCCTCCTCCTGAGGTCCCCATAGCAGTGCCTGCAGTGCTCTGCACTCCTACTCCATCCGGTGGCCTCCTCCAGGGCAGTGACCACCTCCTGCCACACCTAGGTCCTGGCCCTGTCCAGTGGCACCTCCTAAAACAGAGGCCCATGGTGTGGCTCAACAATAGCCACCAGATTCGACAACCCGATGGCTGTCCACTGAGGGCTCTTCTGCGTGCCATCCCAATGGTTATAGTAAGCAATATGGCACTCTGCAGCACGGTACCCCACGTGCAGATGCTGTGCACTACAGCGCTGCCATTCCCTATCACACTGTTACTGAACAGCCGATAGAGGTGCACCCATGCCTGACGATGGCACCAAGGGAACAAAGGTCGGGCACAGGGTCAAGGGTCTTGCGAGGCCGCACACAGCGATATCGAATGACTATGCGTGTAGTGCGATTGGTTGCCTGTGTGCCAGCCCACAGTGGATTATCGGGCAGTTGTGCCATTGCACCTGTGAAGGCCCATTGTCACAGTGTCATGTAGTGACCTTCACTATAGTGCCACTAGCACAATAGTGGCTGTGCCCTGCATTGACTACCATGCACAGCACGTCATCAGCCTGGCAGATGCCAGCGTCAGCAGCCTGGGCATGCGCAGTGAGGTGTACTACGCATGCCACGGAACTGCGCCATTGGCTCAGCACGTTCAACACTATTGCGCAAAGCGCAAAAGCTCGATATTCAGCCGTCATATGCTAATCATCCAATCAGCCATTCAATGGTGCAGCACTGCGATTTGCATCTAATTAAGTTGCTCCTCACCTAATTATCATGGATTGCGCTATAAAAGTGGGACAAAGTGCTGCAGTGGCCATAGTCAGTTCCTGCAGTTTATTGGTGAGTTGCATGCTGTGTGGGAGTGTGGACTGTGGATTCAGGGACATTCATTGGACTGCGCAGTCACAGGTAACCACTGCTATCTTTACAGGCTAAGTAATGACCAAGCGAGTTCTGGGTGAGGAGGACAACAGTGGTGGGAGGAGGAGGAGGCCCAATTTCACGACGGCCGAGACCGAGGCACTTTTTGAGGCCTACCTGGATCAGGAGCCACTGCTCAGTGGACGGTGGGGCACCCCTCAGGCCCGTACTGCTGCACGGGAGGAGGTGGCACATGCCGTGAACCTGCATGGCAGCCACCAGCGCTCCATGCAGGAGTGTAAGAAGAAGATGGGTACTGACAGGAGGAGGAGGGTGAAGGAGAAGGTGGCTGTCATCAGGGTGGCACGTGCTGCAACAGGCAGGGGACAGCCGGAGGTGGTGCAGCTCACACCAGCAGAGGACAGGCTTGCTGCAAGCATGCACTGCAGTGCCATAGAGGGAGTTCTGGGTGGTGGATTTTCCGGATGTGTGGTGGCCCATCTCTGCATGGTAAGCCATGGTCTGCCTTGGGGGGGCCGGGGAGGTAACACGCAGTAACGTGACTTTGCTTTCCCTTACAGATCCTGAGCATCAGCGTGGGTCAGCGTTAGTGGGTCTGTCCACTGCGAACAGTCAGCCAAAGTCAGAGTTTGGACCATCCACCTCCACAGGTTTCTGTGGATCGGCACAACAGTGGGGCCACCTGGCTGTCCACACTGATGTCGATGAGACAGGTGTGGGGAAAGCCCCGCCTGTGTCTCAGCGTGCTGGTGTCCATGGATGCCAGCATGCTGTGGCTGTGGCTGGGGCAGAGACCTGCACCAGTGATGAAGACACAACCGTCATGGGCAGTGACAGATGTGTGCCACAGGATGGATACACAGCAGGTCAGCTCGCGCCCATGGCTGTGGTTGGTGCTGCCGTGGGGGCCAGCGTGTCAGCACAGTCCCAGGCTGTGCCTGTCAGCACCAGTGGGGCAGCACCTGTGTCTGATCAGGACAGTGAAACTGTTGCGCCACTCGCGGCGGCACTACTGAGCCCTTGGTGCAGCAGCCGGAGGGGCAGCAACAGCAGTCGCCCACCGACTGGGGTTCAGGGTTCAGCGGCAGCATTTGTGCACCGCCTGTGGACTTGCCCATACCTGGTCCTGGTGTGTAGCACCCACCCTCAAGGGGTGCAGAACATCAGGCCTGTGCACACCCTGAGGGACAGGATGCCGAGGAGGCAGATGACCTCTTGGACGAGCACACCCGCCTGCTGTGGGCATCGGTCCAGCAGCAGGTGCAGCTTGCAATGTCCATGGAAGCACTGTGTGTGGCTCTGGAGTGGGTGGAGGAGTCACAGCAGGGACACTGAAAGGATCCTGTCACGGATGGACCGTTTGCTGGAGGATGTGACCACTGCCATTGACAGGCATGCACAGGCGTTCATTGCTGTCATGGCCACAATGGCCACACAGTCAGGTGCCCATGCATCGCACACACCACGCAGTGTGCTCTCCACACCCCATTCCTGGCATCATGCGACTCCCACCCTGTTGACACAGGGTTCAGCTGTGGGCATCCCGAGCACCCTGGTGCAGGCATGTTCAGTGTGCTGCAGACCCTGCATGGGCACGGTCACGTTCGTGCAGTGGAACCCTGGGGACCATCGTGCCACCCATGAGGCCTGTGGTCAGTCTGCCAGTGCAGGTGGGTCTCGGTGGGGCCGCCCACACTTCCGAGGTGGCCATGGCACTGTGCCGTGAAACTGACCTGTCTCCCAGCACAGGACTGTCTGGTGCTGCCCTGTGTGCATTGTGTTTCGGTGACAGTGCACAGGTGGGTACCCGCCCCGCAAGTGGACACATGATCCATCTGCACACCCTCCCAGCTGCTGTCCACAGGTATGTGTGAATGATGATGCCTGCATTGCGCTGTGCACTGAAGTGCGATGGTGCCCAGCATCTGACACAAGCACATGGACAGTGGACGTGGTGGCCTGTGGACATGTGTGTTGCTAGGGTTGGCGTTCTGGTTCGGTGTGCCTCCTGCTCTCTGTGCATGTTTGGTGCATTGTGTGTGTGCATGTGTGTGTGTGTCCATCCATGTGGCATGTTGATCCTCACCCATCCCTGGTTGTGTGTGTGCTTCTGTGCACTGCCACTTCCCTTGCCGGCATGCATCCCTGGTGTGTTTCCATGCGTGTTTGTGGGTTGTGCCTTAGCCACTGGTGGTTGCACATGGCCCCTGGACTTACCTGGGTTAGCTGAAGTGCTCCTCTGTGATGGTGTCCTGGTGGAGCTGTGCCAACCGGATCAGTTGGGGTCCCATCGGCCAAGGGGGCTGCCCATCACCATCATCACCGGCGTCCCCATCATCCCCATTGCTGTCCCCCTCTTGACATGTACAGCTATCTCACATTCTTTGGCCATGTTGTGCAGGATGCAACAGGCCAGGAATATCCCACAGGCCTTTGAGGGGCTGTACTGTAGGCACCGCCAGAGGTGTCCAGGCAACGGAATCATGCATTCAGCATCCCGAACACCCACTCAATGACATTGTGTGTGGTGGCATGTGCCTTATTGTAGCGTTGCTGTGATGGGGTCGTAGGCCACCGGTAGGGTGTGAGCAGCCAGGGATGGAGTGGGTATCCACTGTCACCTGTGTGCAGAGGGTGGAGGTTAGTTTCATGATCAGCTTCGGCTTGCCCCAAGCCCTGTAGGCCACACCCATGGCACCTCTGGCCATGCCCCCCAGGCCCACAATATGTCCATTTGGCTTGCATACTCACCCACTAGGTGTCCTGTGGGGATGTCCCCACTCTCAAATCGGTGGCACAGTGCTGACTGGTGCCAGATGTATGAATCGTGTACTCCCCCAGGGTGCATGGCACAGACATTGATGATGCGCCCACTGGCATCGCACACCACCTGGCAGTTGATGCTGGAATAGCCCTTGCAGTTCATGTATGCGGCCCCCTCCTTGTCAGGTGGTGTGCGTATGGCCACATGGGTGCAATCTATTGCCCCAGCATGCCAGGCATATGTGCTACCTGTAGAACTCCTGAATGTTTGCTGTGCACTCCGCAGTGCAGGGGAAATGGATGTACTCCTCAGCATGTGGCAGCAGTGTGCTGAGGAATTGATGAGGTTGTGTGATGTGACTGACTGGGTTATGCCTGTGGTGTCCCCAGTTGGTCTCTGGAAGGTACCCGTGGCAAGCAAGCACATGCAGGCTGTTACCTTTGTCTCCACTGACAGGGCATGACTCCGTTGTGGGTGCCTGCATCACATCACTGCACAGCTCACAGAGCCACCTCAGTATTGCCCTGTTCAGGTGGTACTGGCCCACAATCTCAGTATCTGTGTACAGCTCAAAGCTGGTGCGGGCTCGGTACTGCCTGTTGGGGGCATACTGCCGACGGGCCCTTCCACAGCCACGTCCCCCTGCCACCCACCTCCTCACCCCTCATTATGGCCTCCATGTGGAAGGTGGCACTGGCCATGTCCCTGGCTTGCATTCCCCCCCAGCTGCTGTTGCTTTGTTCCCCCCGCTGTCCTGGCTGCTACCTCCCCTGCACTGGGTACACCTGTCTGTGCTGGCCTCTGGATTGTGTGGCAACACACACCTTCCCTGTGCCTCTGTTCTGCTGTGGTATTTCCCTTGCCTGCCCTCTTTCTGCCACTTTCCCTGTCCCTGCCTCTCCCTCTGCCTCATGTGGCTTACCTGTAGCGTTCTTGTGCCTCTTCCTTGCTCCTTTTTATTTTGGCTCATTTCCGCTATGGCGCAAATTCCGCTTGCTCCACTGTTGCGCATTGCTCAAGTCTTTCAATATCACACTGCACCATTTATGCATGGTTCCTCCTCCTTCAGTTGCACATGCCTTCATTATCATTGCTCTGTTGCTCAGCATGTTTTCGGTGGTGCAACTGCCTCCTGCTGAATATCGCAGAATGGCGCAATTTCGGACTTGCATGAGCGCAACCCTATTGCGCTTGGCTCAACTCTTTTGAATATCTGGGCCTGTATCTTTATGCTTGTTTGTAGTTTGTATCCATGCACCTACTTGTAAGTTGAGTCCTTGTGAAACATTAGTGTAACACCCAACTGTCGGTGTTTATTCTGCAACTAGAATATCATTGAAAATGAGAAATTTCAACCACACAATACATTTTCCTGGAGAAATGCATTGATAAATTAACAAATACATTTAACTGTTTGAGTAGAATTTAACTGAGAGGAAGAGACATGTGAGTTATAGCTATGTCCGACATCATAACTGAGTGATCATACAAAGCATGTAAATAAAATGGCTATAGATGGCAAGCTTTTGGCACCAGACAGCAGTGGACTGTCAGGACGGCTGAAAGCACAGAGTCACACCTCAAACCTGGGATGTCAGAAGTGGACCAGCAGAATGAAGTAGGGATATTCGATTGGGCAGTCACTTCTTCCAGGGCTTGTTGGGTCTCAGATCCAAATGCCTTCTACCCTTGGAGGCCAAGGAGGAATCAAAGTGAGCATAAGGCTGGACTGTGTGCTAGGAAGGGGGGTTTCCATGGAGTTCAAACATCATAAGTGTCACCCTTGGACACTGCCAATCAGTGAGGCTGTGGAAAGGATAAATTGGAAAAACTAATGTCACTCTCTTGGAAAATGTCATCTGCCACTACCCATCCATACAAGGCTATTTTGTCACCTGCCTTGGCCCAGTACCTTCCATTCCATGCTGGATGTGGACTCCAGGCAAGAGGAAATTGCAGGGATACAGTGGATAGTAGGTCAGTTGGAGGACTAAAAAGAGCAGTACCAAATGCTAAGAGGAGTGGGATTCCAGCCATGTGAAGGAGGTCGTGGGAATCTACTGCTTTTCCAGGTTGGAGGAAAACATATGAGTAAAAAATGTTTGTTGAAAACTTGATCTGTGTAGAGCTACAAGCTGTCAGCCTGCTTGGACTAAATGTAAATGTTGTGAAAAAACTGGTTTAATCTTTTCTAACTATGGGGACATATCCAAGGATTCACCTCATATGATTAGGAAAAAGTCAAGGATTCAGTTAACTCCATTTTTGGAGTATCTGACTTCCAAAAATAGGGCAAAAACTTCCAAAATAATGGGGGAGGAAGTCACTGACTGCCAGATGTTGTTTGTTTTTGTTTATTAGGTATCACCATTGAGCAAAAGCTCATTCACAATGGTGACCTTAAATGCAGTACAATAAAACAACACATATCACAAACAGGACCATAACAACAACACATAAAAAACATAACTTCAGTACATTATAAATAATCAATTAAAACAGATACAAACCTGTTCAAAATATATAAAATAATGTTTTAACATAGAGACAGTTAGAGGTTTGCTGTATAACTTTTTATAATCATGTGGGAGTTTATTCCAAAAAAATAGGAACAAATTGACTAAAAAGATGCAGAGACCTTTTTGGTTTTGTGCTAGGTACCAGTAACTCTTGAATATTTGCATTTCTCAAAGAAGAATCAATTGATCTAAAATTTAACCCATTGCTTAAATATTTTGGAATAAGTCCCAAACCACATTTATGAGCAGAGACATAATTTTCCCTCCTCCTTGATTCAGAAACCCAGCCCAGTCTTTTATACAATTCACAGTGATGAACATTCAAGGGACATTTTAAAATCAGTCTAGCCAAATGTTTATAAAGTACATCTAATTTATGAAGCTGGTCCGAAGATGTACTATTGTATAAAATATCTGTAGTAAAACAAAGATAATACTTGAACCTCTATTATGTTTTTCATAGTATCTGCATCCAGACAGTGTTGATTTCTAAATAAAAGTCCCACCCTTTTACCAACCTATGTAATTAATGTATCCACATGTTCATTACCAGAACCAGACTGGTCTAGCCAGTAACCTAAATAATTATGTGTTTCCACATACTCTAATGTGGTTATAGAATTATCCAGGACCACTAACTTTTCACAAAATTTACTTTAGTGGCAGGACCAAACAGCATAGACTTAATCTTAAAAGTACTGCATTCAATTTTAACTTTGAATCTGTAAAAAACCTTTGTAATCCATCAAAGCTTTTTTGTAATGTTTTCTGGATCTCCAATACTGATGAATGCGAGGTATAAATAATTGTGCCATTGGTGTAAAGGTGATAACTGATTCCTCCACACCTTTACTTAAATCTTACAAGTGTATTAGAAAAAGTGGGACCCCAGCATAGAGGCCTGGGGCACACCCCTGACCACTAATAAAGGGGTGGACTCAGTGCCACCAACCACCATGATCTGACATAGATTACTTAGATAAGAACAGAACCAAGATATTACCTCCCTACCCAAACCCACTTCATAAAGCCTTTGCACCAGAATTTGGTGGTCAACCATGTCGAAGGCCTTGGAAAGATCAATCAGTATGGCCCGAGTAAAATACTGATGATTATTGGCCTTCTAATATCATCCAAGACCCTCAACATGGAGACCACAGTACTATGCAGTTTATGAATACCTGATTGAAACTGGTCAAAAATATCATGTTCCTGGAGGCAGTCCTCCATTTGTTTAGCTAGCAATCTTTCTAGTAACTTACTAACAATGGGAAACAGGGAAATCAGTCTGTAGTCGGGAAGATGTCCAGGGTTGCCCCCTTTAAATATAGGTACAACCCTGGCCAGCTTCCAATCATGACAGCAAAAAACCTAATGAAAGAGACTGATTAAACAACTAAGTCAGAGGACCAGCAATCTGAAAGGCAGAATACTTCAGCATGGTTGAGGTCAATCCATCAGGTCCCCAACTCCTACTAATCTTTAATTCTAATAGTATTTCCAATACTTCATGAACAGCAATTCTCTTAAAAGAAAATACTGGGGAACTTTCATCTGGTGTATCCCATGGATTCCGCAAAAGCTGGGATACATCACCCAAAATGTTTCCCTGAGTTAATAAAAAACGTATTAAATCTATCAGAGAGACTACTACAGGATTAAACATTTCATCTGGTAAGAATTGAATAATATCATTACGTTTTGTATGACAATTTAAATCTTTGATAATAGATCAGAATTTCTTGGGATTGCCCAGAGTCTGATGTTTTTGCCACATAGAAGTTTCTCTTAGCTTCTCTTATCCCTGCTACATAACTATTTCTAGGTTTTCTATACCTTTGCCAGTCCACAGGTATCCCGGTTAGTAGAGCTGTTTCCCATGCTTTATTTTTATCCCTTTTTAGTTTCTGGAGTTTGGGGATAAACCAAACACCTGAGTTTAATTTAACCCTTTTGGATTTCATAGACATGTGTTTATTACACACCTTTACTAATTCACCCAAAAAATATTCCCAAGTAAGATCTAAATCAGTTATCAACTCAAGACATTCCTAATTTAAGCTTTCAAGATCTGCTATAACATCTAAATAATCAAAATTGTTAAAGGATTTAAATCTCACGTATTTAGCAGGACCCTAACTCTATTTTTCCCTACTTCAATACACTACATTATGATCACTAAAAGATTAGCAGAATCCCCACCCCATATAATAATGGGGATCACTGGTTAAAATTAAATCAAGCAGGGAAGAATCCATAGGGTAATTTAAATTTATACGGGTAGGTTCTTAAAAAAACTGTGTTAACCCCAAACCCAGTGTGTTTGTTTTTAAACTTTTAGATTTAGTAGGATTCAACCAATCAGTATTGAAATGTCCTATCAACAAAAGCTCATGGGTTAAAGAGTAAGGGAGAAAAGAATCATAAAAAGACAATAAAGCCTGCAGAGGAAAGTGGGGTGGTCATAACCTCCAAATATAACAAGGGTTTAACCAAATGCAGCTTTATTTCCAGAGCTAGGTACTCACAATTGTTGGGATCAATATTCAACTGTAAGCACTTTGGAATTCATTTTACAGAATAATAAATTAGAATACCCTACCCCTTTCATTCTGATCAGCCCTCATCACATTATAGCCTTGGATTGCCAAAATTGCATTATCATGCCTACCAGATGTAAAACCAAAATCAGGTGACTTCTAAAATTGCAGGCATGGAAATCAGAAAATGATGGATTTTCTAAAATAAATTTTATTTTAGCACTGATATAGATACATAGATACACAGATGTGGTTGGCAGATAAGGACCACTAGGCCCATCCAGTCTGCCTGTTTATATTATATTAGCATCCATATATTGGTCCTTCCAAATATTGGCTTCAAAGTGGGATCCTGGAAGTATTTTAACTTTCAAAAAGTGAATGACTTCCAGATTTCGACTCATGAAAGTTTTAGACTTCCACTAAAAATAAACTAACAACTCCTGGAAATAAAATTGACCAAAATAAATTACTAACATTTCCACATGTAACTTTAGCCATTTTCCTTCCACAAAACTGGCAATGCTTTCAGTTTTGTACATGTGCAATTACAACACTTCCAATAAAAAAAGAAAATAACTATCCCACACCTGGGTATTTCTGATGATGTCCCCAAACTGACTATCTGACCTCCTGCACATTTTTGATGATGTCCTCCACTCCCAATAAGTCTATGGAGTTTTGGTACTTTTTGTGGCAGTGGCAGAACCTACAGCCATCTTGCTATCTGTGGCTGGAAAATGGAGTATCATGGAACACATGTTTTGGACCTTTCAATGTATCCCTCCATGCCAGCTAAAAAAGTATATTACCATCTTTCAGTTAAGACTGTTGGAGACATAACTCCAAGCTGCTTATCAGATGCCATTAGGAACCTGAAACAGCTTGTTAAATATTTGTTAACCATTGGTTGCCTATTAAACTGGAGATTTGTTTACCCCCTTCGGAATGCAACAACTAGCACATTTTAAATACTTAGCATTTAAACAGCTTCTTAATACTAGTTTCCCCTGTGAATGTATTGTGTTTCAAGAAAGATTCGCAACTCATAAATGTCATCCCTTTCCCAGCAAATCTATCATTTACACTGTTTTTTTTAGCCTCTAAAGACACTGTCTGATGAACACTGTCTCAGACATATGCCAGGTCTTCAGTGAACTACAGTACCCAGACTAAATACGTAGCAATCAGCAGGCATTTTCTACGATGCTTTTTTGGGGAAAAAAAAATATATTGAGCAACAGCACACACATGCAGTACTGCGTGCAGTTTTGGAGACCTCATCAATGCAAGGACATAAACAGGATGAAAGCAGTCCAGAGGAGGGCAACTAAAATGGTGCAGGGTCTACATCAGAAACCATATGAAGAGAGACTGAGAGACTTAATATGTATACCCTTGATGAAAGGAGGGACGGGGGGACATGATAGAAACTTTTAAGTACCTCAAGGGAATCAACAAAGTGCAGGAGGGTAGCATCTTTCAGAAAAAGAGATGTGTAAGAACAAGGGGGCACAATTTAAAGTTAGAGGGGGGATGGCTCGGGGTAATGTGAGGAAATTGGGACATGATAGAAACTTTTAAGTACCTCAAGGGAATCAACAAAGTGCGGGAGGGTAGCATCTTTCAGAAAAAGAGATGTGTAAGAACAAGGGGGCACAATTTAAAGTTAGAGGAGGGGGTGGCTCATGAGTAATGTGAGGAAATTCTTTTTCATGGGGAGAGTGGTGGACATGGAACCACCTTTCTGGAGAGGTTGTGGGGTCTAAAACAGTGAGGGAATTCAAACATGCATGGGACAAACATAAGGCAATTATAGTGGGGGTTGCAGGAAGTAGGCTGTTGGTTAACTAGAATCTGCAGCTTATCACAATAGGTAGGTAAATGGGCAGATTGGGTGGGCCAAGTGGTCTTTATCTGCCATCAAAGTCTATGTTCTATGTTCTATGCACACACATGCACACACACACACATACACACCCCATCCTCATGGCCATAACATTCAAAATAAATATTGCATTCTAATATGTTATAAAACAAGAAACTGTTTGTCAGTGAACACAGTGAAATTCAGTTTAGAGTAGATTTCTTTCAAATATTTCTTGTCCTATATTTTGTATCCTGGATACACACACACACACACACACACACACACACACTGTACACACCATCCTCATGGCCACAACATTCAAAATAAATACTGCATTCAAATATGTTATAAAACAATAAAGAAGTTTATGTCAGTGAACATAGTGAAGTTCAGTTTAGAGTAGATTTTCTTTAAATATTTCTTATCCTATATTTTGTATCCTGGATAGCGTAGGGGAGATGCTACATCTCATTGTCATAGGGATCTTCAGTTGCACATTTTTGCATTGTATTTTCTCAGGCTGCCCCAGATTAGATATAATACTTTGTTTTCAGTGGGTGTTATGATTTTACCATTTTGATAATTTATTTCTTCAGGGTAGCCTAGTCCAGGGATCCCATATTCAAAGGAGTTGAGCGGCACATCTTGGTGGAAAAGGGAGATGTGCCATGCAACTCCAACAATGTGCCACAGCATGATATTTAAACATGTGGGATGTGTTAGCCACAAGGGAATGGGCCAGGGTGCACAAATAGTATGCCGTGCAAGTCAAGTGTGTGTTCCCTTCATGCCGCATTGCAGCATACCCAGTGGGAATGCACCCCTGCAGTCTCAGAGCAGTGTGGCTCCACAGTTAGGCCAATGAATACCTGACCTAACCTGGCCAGTCATCCACAGGTGGGCTGCAGAAGTGCACCCAGGTGCACAGCAGTCTGGCAGCCCTGGTGGACTAGAGATATCGCCTCCCATTCTCGATAGATCCAGTTCCATCCCCAAAGAGCTCCATAGTGCAGGGCCACCCTGGACCCAATCTCACCAGAGGAAACCATGGTCCATATCCATAACATAGAGAATGCCCACCCATCGTCTTGGACGTAGACACCCCCACTCCCCCCATACCTGACCTGTTGCAGAGACTGGCACTGCCCTCCACACCCTGCCATGGCCAGCCACCTACTGCACTGGACCCAGGCCTGAGATCTGCACTCCAGAATCACCAAAGTGGCTGTACCATGCAGTGGGACACTACGCAAGTTGCAGACCCACCAGTGTATGCAGCCATGTGTATGTCCCTGACAAACCGTAAGAGGGAATTGACATACCTCCAATACGTGCCTTGTCAATGCTGTATCTTCCTGCTGTCATACACTGCTGCAGACCCACACTTCCCCTTTCCTTGTGTAACATGTCACCCTCCAGACTGCTAAGGTATCCTGGGTGCCATGGCGTGTGGTATCCTTCAATGCCATTTGCAGTGTACACTCCAGGCTATGGATAGTGCATCCACGGTTCCCCAATTGTACAAATGAATGGGAGGTCAGCTGTAACATGCCTATTTCAGGACCTGATGAGTGAGTACAGCATCAGCTGTCACTGGGACTGAGTATCATGGCACTGGGACAATGGATCTGCATGCGAGTGCCTGAGGTGTATGGCCACTGGACGTTATCCCCACACACAGGTCATGCCTATGTAAGACACATTCCAGTGTCCTACTGCTAGTGCTCCACCACCTGAAAATAAGATGCCATTTCTTCTGTGAACTATCCAGGCTAAATATATAACAATCAGCAGGCATATTCTAGGAAAATACATTGTAAAAATGTAAAAGGAAGGCCACATTGAAACTGTTTCTCAGCAGATCTGCATTGTGCAAATTCACTAGAAATAATGAGTAAAAGCATCCAGAAGCTCTATACAGCCATATCGGCTTTAACCAGATTTTATTATAATAATGTAGCATGGTCTGTAACACAGCAACACTTCACTGCAAGCCACAGAAAATGGGAATGCATTCCTTGACCTTATAGGTATTCAAATAGCACTTCTGACCAATACTGCCCCATGTTGGCACTTACACCTGTCTATCCATGACAAGGCCTCTGGGCTGCCTGCCCTCCACCATTTGTTTTATCCCCCATTCTGCCCCTCCTTCCCCTCCTCCCCTCTTACTCCCCTTCTTTTCCAGCTCCCCCTTTTCTTTTCCTCCCTTACCATCTAACACTCCACAGTCTTCTCTCCCCTTAACCAACCCCCCCTAAACCTACCTCTTCCCTTATTTCTCACTTTCCTCTGTGCTTCCTGTATTTCCTTGCAACTGGATGTCTTGTTAGTCAATTTGTTAATGATTGCTTTACTGTTACACATACTGTATGCTGTACTCACTGACGTGGAACCTTTGTAATAGAGCCATGCTTCAAAGGTATTGTTGTAATAACATACTGAAATAAATAAAAATAAAAATAAATAAATAAAAATAATGTTTTTTGTTTGGCATGTGTATTTAAATAAAAATAAAATAATGTATGTGCAGATGTGTATTATGAGTTATTTTCATGCACCCAAGGTGTGTGATGCAACTTAAACCAAAGAGTGAAGCTTGAGATGTTTAATTAGGCATCACACACCAAGGGTGTGTGAAAAAAACAGAGATAAATATATGTTCATATTTAATTTTCTATAATTGCTGGCATACAAAGTAAAGCACACATGAACTGCACAGAAAAAACACTGTTCCTTTAATACTTTTACCCAAATCTTTTTTTTTTTTTTTTAATTTTATACATTTTCATAACTGTTTCAGGAGTTCAGTTAATTTTTGCACAATTTAATCTTGCTGATGATTGATTGACCTAGCACAAGTGATATTAACAAAGTAACAATTTCCCCTTTCACTTAAGGGGCAGCATAACATATAGCATAGCAGTTAAGGGCATTAAGCTGCAAACATGAAGGTCTCGGTTTGAATCCATCTACTTCCACTTGCATATTGTGTGACCCTGAGCAAGTCATTTAACTCCTTGGGATCCTAGGTCACACCTGGAAACAAGTTCTGGCTTAGTGTGCCTTTCCTGTTTAAACAATTTCTCCTTTCCCGTACACATAGATGCCATTTTATTCGATTGCCATGGGCTTAATTTATGAGAAGGTTCTGTGTAGATATCTAATGGTGTCACAATCAGCTAAAATGCACTTTTTAAAATTTGTGCCTCTTCTGTGAAGTAATTGCACAAATCACAGGACTGCCATTACTGACAGGATTAAATGAAAATGGCAATCTGAAATCTTACACTGTATTGCTTCCCACTCTAAAAGAAGATGCCTCACGGGGGCACGGTAAGTGACATTTCACATTTTAAATACACTGCATTTGCCTTCACACTATTATAACATTTCATTTAAGGGTATGATACAGGCATACAAAAGGAACTAGAAATGATCTCTGCATAGATTTAAAGATCTCCTTCATAACAACTTGCAACTCAGTTATTACAGAGCACTGTAATGACCTGGTTGCTATTTATTATGGCACAGATCAAGTTGATGCAGCTTTTCAAAGTTTCAATACATCAGTTATTAAAAGGAATGGGGTAGTCGTCTTATTTGAATGAATGCACAGAGTACCCTACCGCAGTGATTGTGAATACAGAGGCACAGCTGTACCTTTCAAGAGAGTCACTTCAGCATCATTTGCTTGAGAGTATCAGGAAAGGAATATGATAGATTCTGCCACTTAAATAATTCAAAAGGCATTACCAGTCAGTAGTGTGTAGACATACCTTAGTGTTTGTATTAATATTTAAAAGCAGATCAATTTATTAAATATTATTAAAACAAATTTAGAAATCATGTTACATAAAACACAATCACCCTCTTGAAAGAGTGGATAAAATCACTTTATCTACACTTGTATACTCTGGTCTCCTGTGATTGTTAAGGTCATCATGCACAATTTAATCTTGTTAATGACTTATTGAATTACACAGGTGACATACAAATCAAAAGTCAGCGAATCTTTTTAGTCAGCACTTATGAAAAATGTAGAAATGCTTCAGTAACTATTTTTTTATGTCGTCCGATTATATAACATTATTACATGCAAAACCTTTTTCAACTTAAAACAATCCCACTCCCATGACAAAGTGAAGCAATCCACTTTTTCAAAACTTGTGTTTGAGGTCCCTCATGCACAGTTACTGTAAATCTTGATGCTAATTTGTTGACTCAGTACTGACAATTTACAAATGAGAAAAAAATCCAGAATCTTCTTTAAACAGTTAGTATTACTTGGGAGTGTGGCTGGTTGCTGACAAAATGGCAGCTTAATTCTGTAGCTGCAACTTCTCCATGGAGAATCACACCATATCGCACAATACCTCAGCATGGGGCTAAGCTGACTTCTCCTTTTGAAACCCATATCCTATAGAACAGATTTATCTTATTTGGCCACTCTGAGACATCTGTGTTAAGTTATCATAGAGTTTAATCCCCCCCCCTCCATGCTGTCGGAGATTGGCACAAAGTGACAGTGTGTTGGCCACAAGGTGTCTGCCTACATGGGGTCTGCTCCAGTAGCACTTTTCTGATCTTACCGTGACCTTGTCAGCAGCCCCATCACTCAACATGGCTCACATCATGGATATGCTAAGATTCTCACTGATACTGCAGATATTAAATGAGCTGCACCACAAACATATCCTGTTGAATCTTACCTCCAAAGTTAAGCAGCATGATCGCAGGGTGGCCAAGCTTGAAGACTCCAAGGGGGAACTGAAGGCCCAACTCCGAGAACAGGACTGGGCCATTTGCCACCTGCTATCCAAGGTCAATGATCTGGAGAACTGGGCCAGACAAAACAGTCTCTGCCTAGGTGAATTACAGGAAGGAGCGGTGGGTAGATGTGATCCCTTTCCTCCAATGCCTTATACTGACTGTCCTTGATTAGTCAGGGAGCTGGGCCCCTCCAGTGGGAAGGGTACCAACTACCCTTTTTTCAGAACTTTTCTGCCAAACTATCCCACAAACAGAGGGACTTCACAGCCGTTTAATGGAAACTCTTGCATTTGGGGGGCCACGAGGCTCTCCAATATCCAGTATAGTTATGAGTCTCGCTGAACAGTGCCAATTAGCAATTTCAGACACCGGAGGCCATGGAAGACTTCATCAACAGACAGTGGCTGCACTATAAATTTCCTTCCACCCCATCCAATTCACACTCCTCCTGCTTCAAACATGTGGCAGTGGACACTGCAGAGTCCCCAGCTACACAGGCTGCCAAAGTGGCCCAGGCACCACCAGAAGATGAGGAGGTATGAATTCAGCAAAAGAGAGGCCAGGGACATTAAAGATAGGAGGCTGAGGTACATGTATTGACCAGATGACAGACTGGCTGCTCGGGGAGCCACCACTGTGGCTTGCCCTCCTCAGGCTGTTCTGGCAGTCTGGTTGTGGACTTGACCCTTCCAACCCAGAACTGCTATGAGGTCTTGCAACAGAGATTTCTTCCAGAGGTCAGACCACAAGAAGCTGACCCTAGTGCTCATCCTTTGACCCCTCCAGCAGCAGTTGCAAAATTGTCATCTGCAGACCCTCGCCTGGTGCAACCAATGTGGGTGAAGAGGACAGCCACTCCACCCTTCAGCCCTTTGGACAATCCTTGTTCACCTGCACCACAACAGGTGGCAAAATAGCAGAGAATGCCACAGCAGCAAAATTGGTAGCCTTGATAACTGTGAGTGTGCAGTCTCCTTTTCTTAACTTTAATGACAGACCCCTCCAGGTGGAAGCCATTTTAGCTGTATACCCCAAGCCCTGGAAGGGGAGGTCCTTGGTTTGGCCTGCTTGACCACTTGCAACCATCTGGAGGTCAAGATCCAGGAAGATGTAGGAGTTCCTTCTTACTTGACAGAGCCAGCATGCTGAGGTTACCTGGTCATCCTGTTCTCAGCTCATTGTAGATCCCTCTGAATCCACTACTCCTTCAAAGACTTACAATAACATCCAATCTCACACAATCTGTTTCAAGTGCTCATGAGGAGATGTGATTATATACGACTTGTTGAGATCATCCACAAGTACTACAGAAAACTGCCAAGAACTGCACTGTCGGGAACCTGGGGTGATTTGGCAGCCACTGCTCCCTTATTTCCATCAACTATTTCACCCTTGCCACTGAGCATGCTCCTCTTCATGGGAGGCCATGATAGCAAACCCTGACAGCTCCTGTATCTCTGAGGAGGACTTTCCAATGGGCACTCATGACTCTGCTTTATCTGTCCATATCCACTGCAGCAGAAGTCTACTGGGACTACTTCTGACTTCTGATACCTGTAGGACTCTGATTATAGAAACTGGGATAGGACGAATGTACTGTCATCATCTATGCAGCCACATCTTGCTGGCATTTGGACCGCTGTGCCAAGCCAGTTGGTCTGCTGTTTTCTCCTTCCAGCCACCTCAGCAGAATTTCTATGAGGGGTTGTATGGCTGGATAGACTGTCTCTTCTCTGTAGGGACTTTGCTGTTTGTAAAGTTTGCTGATTTGACTTTTGAACTGGTCTCCAGAACCAACCCATGTTCTAAGGGTCCTCTGGTTTTTTGCTGTTTAATTAACTTCAACACAAAAGTAATAGCAAAAGCATAAGCCTCCAGGCTGAAAGCCTTGCTCCCATCACTTATCCACCCTCAGAGATGGGTTTTGTGAAAGGGTGGCTGAGAGCTGAGCATATTAGAACCCTCCTTTCACTTATGACAGTGGCTCAGAAATCCCCTACACCTGCCGCAGTGGTAGCCATTGACTTTGTCAAGGTGATCAACTCAGTGGAGTGGGGGTACCTGCAGGCTGCATTGAAATTATTTGGGTTTGGTCTTCAGTTTAGGGGATGGGTGTGGACCTTCTATACATTGGCAGAGCTAGAATCTTGACCAAGTCTCTCCTCTTCTCCCCAATTTCCCTTCACAGAGGTACCCATCAGTGATGTCCCCATCCCTTCTTCTATTTGATCTGGCATTTGAGCCCTTGGTGGCTGCCACATGATCTGACCACAGGGTTGGAAGGTATAGCAGTGGGGCACAAAGACTACTGTACTCGCTGTATGTGGATGATCATGTAGTTTTGTTCAGAGATACATTCAGGGTATTTCTTCACTCCTCCACCAGCTAACCACATTCCACAGTATCTCTAGGTTAAAAGCCAATCTGAGCACATTAAAGTTATTCCACTGATCCCCTATTGCACACCTGCTGTGGGGCTTGTCATAGTCTACAGTGGTACCTCAAGGGAGAACGCCTCCCTTTGTCCTCCTAGTGCCTCACATCATGGATAGAGCATCTTGAAAGTGTTTTTTTTTAAATTGTCCCATGTGCATATTTTAATCATTTATTCCTTTTTCTTAGCATTGCATGTTCACATTCTTTAATAATGCGTCAGTCCCCCCAAATATAAAAAAGGATGATGAGTGGGTGGAAAGGGGGAAGAGAAGGCAGAAGAACTGGACCACTGTCAGCATTGTCCTACCCCAGGACTACTTCAAAGACAGTGAAGCTCCTCTGTTCACAATGAACAGTACTTCCACCAGCTCCCCCCGCTTCTACTTCAAAGCAGTCAAGGCTCACCAAGTAAGTAAATATGTTACCAAAGCTCTTGGTAAATCAAGATTCAGTAATGACTCCCTCGATCTCAAAATCCTGTCTATCACACTTGATGAAGTGCTTAGTCCTCTGACCAGACTTTTCAACCTCTCCCTCAGCCTTAGCCAGTTCCCGGACAGATGGAAATCTGTCACTGTCACCCCAATCCATAAAAGTGGTGACAAAACTGCCCACAATAACTACAGACCTATCTCCCTACTACCCCCACTCTCCAAGGCACTAGAACACATCGTCTCAGACCAGCTCACAGAATACCTGGATATGTACAACATCCTGTGCAAGCAACAACACGGATTCCATAAAGGTCACAGCACCTCCACAGCCCTACTTGAATTCACAGGCGCAATCCACAATGCACTTGACTATGGTGAACTACTAGGCTCAATCTACATTGACTTAACTAAAGCCTTCAACACCGTCAATAACCACCTCCTGCTTGTCCAGCTTTAGAACACTGGGCTGTCAACTAACTCCATTGGCTGGTTTAAGAGCTACCTTGAAGAACAGTCCCAAACAGTAAGAATCACTGTTACACTCTAGGAACCTAGACCGGTCCAGTTGGGTATCCCCCAGGGCTCCATTCTGGGACCCCTCCTCTTCAGCCTATTCTTAAACTCACTACCGGACAGCTGCCCAGAACAAATAATTCTCTACGCCGACGATGATGTGATCCTCACCTCGGACCCTGATCCAATCCAATTACAAAATAAACTTCAGCGGAGTCTTCTCCTCCATCAATCCTGGTTCCTAAATCATAAACTGCTTCTCAAACAGAAAAAAAAAGTCTATGGTCTTCTACAGCCCCCACAACAAAAACAAACAACTCCACCTCTTCATTGCAACCAAACAAGGAGCCATCCTAGAGCAAACACAATCATCCAAGTACCTCGTCATCACCCTTGATCCCCACCTCTCATACGCTGTCCATATCAGCAGTGTTGCAAAGCCTGCCAATGTGAGGTTAGGCATATTATTCTGGCACAGGAAACACCTAACCCCAGAAGCACTGTCAGTGGCTGTCCAAAGCTCCATCATCTGCATCATAGACTATGGTCTTATCATATATGGGTCTGCAACTACCACTGCTCTCAAACGTATCTTGACCTCCCTGAATAAGGCTTGTCATCTCATCACTGGCTCACATCGCCATACCAACACATGTGACCTTTATTCCCAATCTGGATGGCTTCAACTGGATGAGCGATAAAATACCAAACCTGCATCATGGCCAAGAAAATTATAATGGGGCTTGCCCCACCTGGTGTCTGTTCCCTTCTTAAGCCTGGACATAGGAACGTCACTACAAGGAGATCCAATTCCCATCTACTACATATCCCATGATGTTGCATGACCCAAGGACAAAGATCATTCACCTATTGGGCATCCAACTGGCTCAACTCTCTTGGCAGCAACATAGTGACAGCTCCAACACTCGGCCTCTTCAAGTCCAAGCTACGCCTCTCACTGCTTGTATCCTGCGATTGCCCATCTTAACATTTCCACTGTTCCAGCTGCACATGCCCCAGCATCCAGCACTTATGATCAGTCTTTGCACCCCTAGCACCTTACTTGTCATATTCCCTCGACAAGGCCCCCTGGCTGCACTGTCTCCCACCCTCACCCACCTCCCCCCATATCTCCACTCCTGCCTACACCCAACCACCTCCCATACTCCCTCTTACCCTGCACCTCCTTCCCCTCGATGTCTTACCTCACTTCCCACACCCACCCATCCTTCCCTTATCTTGCTCATAGTTCAAGTCTTTGTACTGGTTATTACATGTCTGTAAGTCATTGACTATATGTTTTAACTAAAAATGATGACTGTTGCACGCTGATGTGGAATCTTTGTAAAAGAGCCTCGGCTCAAAGGTATTATAATCCTAGATGGAAATAAATAAATAAATAAAAATAAATAACTCAACGAGTACTTCTGCTTAGTATTCACCAAGGAGAAGGGGGAGAAATTCCTAGGACGATGGTGAGATGGTACGGAGGGGAAATTGATAACAGATGTAGCAGTTACAGAGGGCAGGGTACTGAAAGGGCTAAGAGCTTTAAGAGTGGACAAAGCACAAGGACCAGATGGCATTCATCCAAGGGTGCTAAGGGAGCTAGCGGAGGTTCTGGGGAAGCCACTGGCTGACTTGTTCAACACCTCTCTGGACACGGTATGTGTACCGTAGAACTGGAGGGTGGCACATGTGAAACCCATCCACAAAGTCATCCCAAAAGATGAACCAGAAAACTATCAGCCAGTGAGCCTCACATCAATTGTGGGGAAGCTCATGGAGACCATTCTCAAGGAGAGGCTTGTGAGCTTTCTGGAGGTCTCCACGATCAGAAGCAGCATGGGATTGTAGCAGGAAGATCATGCCAAACCAACCTTGTAGAATACTATGACTGGGTGACATGGGAACTGGACAAAGGCCATGCAGTGGATGTCCTGCATTTGGACTTCAGCAAGGCCTTTGATTCAGTACCACATGGGATGTTGGGGGCTGGTATAGAGTCTAGGTGGGGCCAAATGGAGTGAACTGGATCACAAACTGACTGAGGGAAGGCAGCAAAGTGTGGTAGTGGGGAATCTCATCAATGAGAGTGGTGATGAGTGGGTGCCACAGGGATCTGTACTGGGACGGTGCTGTTAGGGATATATATAGCCAAAATTTTTCTCATGGGATCAGGAGCAAGAACAGCTTGTTCATGGACAATACCAAAGTCGGGGTCATGGTTGATGACAGGGAGGGGTGGAAGGGCTGCAGGAGGACCTGACTAAACTGCAGGAGTGGGCAGAACATACGCAGCTGGGTTCCAATGCCAAGAAGTGCAAGGTGTTGAACTTTGTAGCAAAGAACCAGGGAAGGAGCAATCACTTGAATGGGGTGCAGTTGGGAAGTACCAAAGATGAAAAGGACCTAGGAGTAATCATAACAGGGAACATGAACAACTCAGACCAGTGCAGGAAGGCAGCAGCACAGGCCAACAAAATTCTGGGGTGTATAGCAAGAGGGATCTCTTCCAGAAGGAGTGAAGTTATACTGCCCCTGTACAGATCATTGGTTAGGTCCCACCTGGAGTACTGCATGCAATTCTGGGGCCCGTTTCTGAAAAGGAACATAAGGTTATTTGAGGGGGTGAAACACAGGGCCATGAAGATGATACCGGGTTTGGGGGACAGGCCTTATGGGGATAGATTGAGAGAGTTGAAAATGTACTCGCTGGAAGAGAGGAGGGAAGGGGGGGATATGATAGAGACCTTCAAGTATCTGAAAGGATTAACAAGACTAAAACAGAAGGGATATTTCAGATGAGGAGAGGGAGGGAGAGTCACAAGAGGGCATGGACTGAGATTAGAGCTGAGAAGGTTTAGGAGGGAGGTAAGGAGACACTTCTTCAGAGAAAGGGTAGTTAGTGTACAAGTGGAATATCCTACTGGAAGATCTGATGTCCTGTAAGATAGTGGACAGTTTTAAAAAGGGGTGAGACAGAGTAAGGGGAAGGGATACGGTGATGGGGGGACAGGAGGGGTAGCTGCAAGATGACTTGCTAGCTGCACACTTGGTTGGACATGATAGACAATGTGGCCTGTTTCTGCTGGTGATTTCGCATGTTTGTACATAGCATGATGATGTGAATATGGAATTGTCTATGCGAGTGCGACCAAGCAGCTAATGCATTCTCTTAGTAGCTCCATTAACAAAGTACAAGTTCACATTATCTGATCAACAAAAGTGTCCTTTTTTTCATAATATGTGTGAAAGTATTGTGTTGTCAGTTAACATTTGTATGCTTTTCTTCTGGACATCTGTGTATTAATTACACTTCTCTGCCCCCATCTAAGAAACCTCAGCACGTGATCCACTGTCTTCTGTTCTGTTCACTCAATATGCTGCATCCAGTTCTATATTAATTTTTAAGGGTGCATGGCAAAGCCATGCTGTCTTTTTGCTTTAAAGCAGATTAGAAGTGGGACTTGCAGGACAGCTATTGTGTGTAGTTGCATGATGATGCAATCATTTCCATAGCATTGGTTTTCCACCGCCTTTCCCTCCGTCAGACCTCCCCCATCCCCCCCAATGCAGGGACACTGGAAAAATAGTTCTGTAGAGTTTTGAAAACACAGGATATGATCACCAGTTTCTAAGTTTATTTTGCTGTCAGTTTATGATATGACTGGCACTAGGACCTGGGGAACTCTAAGTCAAAGACAGATGTTGATTGACTTTTCCTGTCACGCAGTGTTACATTACACTAAACTGATGCAGACTGAGGAATAAACTGCTTGCATTTTTATACAGCTCCAGGTAAATTCACATAGATTACTGTTTCTACATATTGATATAGTTTCCTTTCATGATTCAAAACAAGTTTGTCTTTCAAATGTTTAGTAATGTAATCCCCTGCTTTCTTGCCCAAGAATACCAGAATGGTCTCTGCTGTAATTTGCAAAACTTTTCACAGTAGAGAAGTGCATAAAACAAATACCTTTCAATACATTTTGCAGTAATAATTGTTTAAATAGTAATAGGACAGTGCTGGGGGTGGTGATGATGATTCAGGGATGATATACTTTGCAGGGAATGTAGAGGGGAGAAGATGTGTTCATGGAATTGGAAGGAAACAAGACTGAGGGTTTCAGCAGTGGTCTGTCGGCTGGGGCAGACCTTGAGGAAACAGGCTGCAAAATGAGGTGCGGGTACTGGAAAGCAAATATATAGGGGGTGGTCAGTACCAGTGTATCCAGCTATGTAGCCAAGTAGCTCCCACAACCTCATTAGTCCAGCAAAAATCTGTTTAAACCTAATATTAGCTTTAATTGGTAATATTTTATATTTTGGGGAAGAGTTGTCCCTTTGAAAAAAATTCTAGATGCACCCCTGGCGATCAGCAGTGCAGAAAAGTACCACAATGCTTTGTGCAACATCTGCTTTATATGGTGGAGAACAATGCACAACTGCCCACAACTCAGGTAAGACACCTCGCCTGGGGAAGTTACCCCCTTGAAAATATTCTAGATGCACCCCTGGTGATCAGCAGTGCAGAAAAGTACCACAATTCTGAGTGCAAAATCTGCTTTATGCAGTGTAGAACACTTCACAACTGCCCACAACTCACGTGAGACACCGCATCTCTAATGGTTTTTCAGGATTACTGCCTCATCACCTACCTGATGATGCAGTCATCTTGTGAAACTGGTCAAGGTGTCTTACCATAGCTGCAGCTGGTTGTAAATTGTTTTGCTTCTAATAAGTTGATTTTGCACACAGAATTGTGATGCCTAAGACTTAGTATTTTACATTGGGCAGTTTCTGGTGAAGCCGAGACTGCTGTCCCTTTTAGTGCATAAAAGTAGCCTAGCACCTAGATACTCAATTAGGTAAGCTACAGTAGCTGAGTTTTTGAATGCACATTCAGAATGCCCCCTCCCATGGCACCCACAACAGGATTTATGGCAGCCTCTGTGGAGCAACAGGTGATGCTAATAGCAGACAGGGTCAATTCCACCATTGGGGTTAGCCCTAAAGCCAGAGCATTGGGCATGCAACACCAGAGGAGCAAAACAGCTGTTTTTTTTTAAAAAAAGAATATGTTTCCAAGTAACTTTGACTCTTCAGTACCCCAGTTATATTTCATTAGTGCTCCCCTGGTTCAGATTTAGGGAAATCACCTTCTGGCTAACTTCAATGCTGTGTCTCACAGCTTGCTAACTTCTTTAGGTACTAGAAGCTATAGTGTGGCAGAAGCATGTTAGAATCTGAAGGGGGCGAGTCTTCCTCACAGCATCATCAGTGTGCAGACTGCTCTGCCCTTCCCTGTCATGTGCTCCATGTTACTACTACTGTGCCTTAATGGAACAGGTGACTACGGAGAGATAGCTGTACACAAAGAAAGGAGGAATAGATGTGCAGAACAGCATGTTGTAGTAAAGGCAAAGGCAAGGCAAAGGCAAGTTTATTTAAAGACGCCAATCCCAAAGGCTTTGGGCGCCGCACAAAAATTTTACATCATTTCATACCGCATAAATATATAAAAAAAATAATAATGAATATAAATAATCAAAATTATATCCCAAAACTTGCAAAAATAGGAAAGTCTTTAGGCGAACCTTAAAGGCAGTTATAGTGGGGGCCTCCTTAACTATAGCTGGTAAAGAGTTCCAAAGAGCGGGAGCAGTGACACTAAAGGCTCGGTCACCTGCAGATTTTAATCTCGCTCTTGAAATGACTAGAAGGCCACCACTAGAAGAGCGGAGATTATGGGAAGAGGAAGTCGGTACCAGGAGAACTGACAGGTAACCAGGGCCCTGTCCATGTAGGGCCTTATAGGTGAGAAGCCCCACCTTGAAGAGCATTCTCCACCTGACAGGCAGCCAGTGCAATTCGCACAACATAGGTGTAATATGGCAAAATTTACTTTGACCAGTCAAAAGCTGGGCAGCAGTATTTTGCACTAGCTGCAGTCTGTGAAGAGAGCCCCCAGAGACCCTGAGGTAGAGGTCATTACAGTAGTCAAGCCTAGAAGTGACTAAGGCATGTATCAAGGTAGGGAGGTTCAGAGACAGAACAAGGGGCTTAATCCTGGCAATGTTACAAAGATGGAATAAACAGGAATGGACCACGGAAGATATTTGAACCTCCATGGACAAATTCCTGTCTAACATCACGCCAAGATTTCGCACCCAAGGGGAGGCCATCAATGACGCAGCTCCTAGCACAAGTCCAGTTGCGGAGTCAGAGGCCAACCCATCACAAACTCTGTTCAACTCCACTACCAATACCTCAGTCTTGTCAGGGTTCAATCTAAGCCAGCTGGAGGCCATCCAGTCACTAATCTCAGCCAGACAGATATTTAACACATCCACTGCATTTGAAGTTCCTGGGGCAAAGGATAAGTATAGCTGAGTATCATCAGCATAGCAATGAAAATTCAGACCATACTTCCTAATGATAACCTACAGAAAATGGCAAGTTGCAAAAATCCAAATACTTTAATCAATTCAAGGCAAGGTAGAGCACAGGCACACACCACTGTGTGCAGGGTCTTTGAACTTTAATGCAGCAGGTGCACTGTGGGAGGGTGAAGACTTAAGGTAGCCAGGATTTATATACTGTTGCTCCCTCCCTAAAGTTATAGATCAGAGGACAGGAGGCAAGGGTACCCTCATTGACATATTAGTCACAAAACTATGGGGGCTTAGGTGGGTTTGGAGGTATTCTTGACTTCTGGCATGCAGTGCCAGGGAACCAAACCTATTTAATTACAAAAAAAAAAAGATTGTGGTGGAGGTTGAAAAATGATTGCATTGGGAAGAGGGTGGATGACTTAAGAACTTACCTTAGGCTACTCAGGGAACTTTTTGGGCATTAACCTTTCTTTTTCAGGCCCAAACATGGAGTCCTGAGTATCTACAGGGGCTCACCCAACCCTCCCATTTGCCTTGTAGTGCTGTGCTGCTGGGAATGTCTGATGTCTCTGCATTTTTAGCCTTCCCTTCTCTTAGCAGCTGTAGTCACCATCAGAGATACTGATATTTCATGCTGCATTCATGCACTGATGTAGTGATTAGCTGATCAAGTGTCTATTTTTCTGGGTGGTGGTGGTGATTGCTCACGACAATAAAACATTGTAATGGGGTCTCTCCATGACTTCTATGTAGCAACACAGTGTCAGAGAAGTTGAGATCTAAGCATTTGGTCAAACTGTGGAGGGGCCAGGGATAACAGAGGACCAGACACTGAACTTCAAGTTTAACACACAATCTCTGTGTGATGTTTATTCAAAATACAGGAGATATCCTTAGGCAATGGCATATCCTTCTTCAGTACATCAGTTTGCAGCAACAGACTATGTAGTCCTTTCTCTGCACTTAGCCAGCACCTACTGATACTGATCTCTGACCTAACTTAGCAGTTGAGATTCAGTCTCCACCCCTATGTGGGCCTTGTTTGCTTGAGTGGTGGGGCTCAAATAAAAAAAAGCTAGACAATGAACCTCAATGCAGAAGCACTGAAACATGGGTTACCCAAAGGGTACTGACAATAAGCCAAGTTTCAAAGAAGCCAGGTTTCAAAGAAACCACAACGTCACACATACTTCCCTAATGCAAAGCATCATGGGACTACAGAAACAGCAAAAATAGGCAGGGAGGGGCAGGGAGGTGAAGAATGTATAATGGGTGATACAGGGGGTGCAAGAGCACATTGGAAAGGAAACCTGGGGGGGAAGATGTTGGAGAGGAAGAACAAGAGCAGAGGGAGGGCAGACTATAAAACATGGAAGGTCATGCTAACGAATGCCCATAGCCTAGGAAATAAGGTTCCAGACCTGTCCTGAAGGCCTTGTTGGCAGATGCAGACCTTGACATAGCAGCAATAACAGAGACATGGTACTCTGCTAATCATGCATGGGAAGTCAATGTACCAGGCTATACATTGTTCAGGAGGGACAAGAAAGGTAAAAAGGGTGGTGGAGTGGCCCTGTACATCAGAGATGGTATAAAGGTGACAGAAGTTCAGGGAAGATGGGGGAGGTTAAAGTAATGTGGGTAACCCTGGAGCCAGAGAATGGAACAGCAATATGCACAGGGGTGATTTACAGACCTCCAGCACAGAGGGAGGAAGTAGACAGGGAACTAGTTGAGAACATACACAACATGGCAGCTAAGGGTGAAATCCTGCTACTGGGGGATTTCAATATGCTGAACATGAATTGGGCTACCCAGATAGCTGTTTCAGCCAGAAGCACAGTCATCCTAGAATCCCAGCAGGGGATTGGATTCAGGCAGCTGGTGCATGAGCCAACCAGGGACAAGTCAATTCTGGACCTGGTATGGACCAATGGGTAAAGAGTCAAAGAAATACAGGTGGAATGGCAGCTGGGGTCCAGTGACCATCACATGGTGTGGGTCAGCATGAAGACATGGACTCAATCAAGCCACACAAGGGCAAGAGTATTAGATTTCAGGAGGGCAGATTTCACTGAAATGGGTAGATGTACTGGGGCTGGTCATTTTAACGTCTTTATAAGTGACATTGCAGAGGACTGGAAGGAAAAGTATGTCTCTTTGCAGATGACACAAAGATCTGCAACAGGGTTGATATGCAAGGTGGGGTGGAAAGGATGAAAGGGGACTTGGCAAAGTTGAAGGAATGGCCAAATGTATTGCAGCTTAAATTCAATGCAAAGAAGTGCAAAGTAATGCACTTGCGAAACAAAAACCCAGGGGAAGAGTACACAATGGGGGGGTGAGATACTGACAACAACAAAAATGGAAAGGGACCTGTGCTAGTCATATCAGATGACCCAAAAGTGGGCCAACAATGTGACAAGGCAGTAAGGAGGGCTGGGGGGATACCGGGATGCATAGGGAGAGGCATCACCAGTAGAAAACAGGAAATTGTTGGTCCTCTGTACAGACAGTTGGTAAGACCACATCTGAGTACTGTGTACAGTTCTGGAGACTCCACCTCTGCAAAGAAAGAGACAGGGTGGAGGCTGTCTAGAGGAGGGCAACCAAAATGGTGCAGGGTCTGCACCAGAAGACATATGAGAAAAAACTAAAGGAGCTTAAGATGTATAGCCTCGAGGAAAGGAGGGAGGGGGGACATGATAGAAACTTTCAAATACCTCAAGTGAATCAACAAAGTCCAAGAGGGTAGCATCTTTCAGAAAAAGAGATGTTCAAGAACAAGGGCACAATTTGAAGATGGGGGTGGCTCAGAGGTAATGTGAGGTAGTATTTCTTCACAGAGAGGGTTGTAGATGCATGGAACAGCCTTCCTGAGGAGGTTGTAGAGTCAAAAACAGTGGGGGAATTCAAGAATGCATGGGACAGACATAAGGCAATTCTAGTGGGGGTAGGATGAAGTAGGCTGTTGGTTAACTAGGACCTGCAGCTTATCCGTTAGGTAGGGAAATGGGCAGACGAGGTGGAGCCAAATGGTCCTTATCTGCCATCAGATTCTATGTTTCTATATATACAAGCAGTCCTGGGGAAGGGAGAGGTAGTAGAATGGGTGGAAGAACAATGGGAGAAACTGAAAGGAGCCACAGTGGATATAACAAACCAATGCATTAGGATAGTGGCCAAAGGAAAAAAAGGAAACCATTAGGGTTCTCCAAAGAGGTGAGGGACAAAGTCAGGGCTAAAAGGCTGAGTTTCAGGAAATATAAAGGGAGCCAAAGGGAGGAGAGGACAGGAAGGTGTACCTTCAATGTCTAAGGGAAGCAGGGAAGGCTGTTTGTAGGGAAAAGGTGCAGATAGAAGAGAACTTAGCACAGTCTGTAAACAAAGAGGATAAGGCATTTTATAGGTACATCAGTGAAAGAAGAAAAAACAGGGTGGTGGGATTGTGAGACTCAAAGGGGAGAAGGAAGAGTGCAAAAAGGGGGATCTGGACAAGGCAAAAATACTGAACAAATACTTCTGCTCAGTATTCACTAAGGAGGGTGCAGGTCAAGGACCACAGCTGGGTTGCAGAGGCAATGGGGGGAGAGGTGAACACCAGTCCATTCACAGTGGAGAGAGTTCTGGAACAACTCACAAAGCTGAAGGTGGATAAGGCCATGGGGCCAGATGGCATCCACCTGAGGATTTTAAAGGAACTGCGAAGGGAACTAGCAGTGCCTCTGGTGGCCCTGTTCACAGAGTCACTCAACATGAGTGTCATTCCAGAGGACTGGAGGACAGCACATTTAGTCCCACTGCACAAACGTGGCAGTAGGAAGGAGGCAGAGAACTACAGGCCAGTCAGCCTCACCTCAGTGGTGGGAAAGATCATGGAAACACTGCTGATAGAAAGGATAGTGGCACATTTGGAAACCAGTGGTGCTCAGGATCTGAGGTAATGTGGATTCACAGCAGGAAGATCATGTCAAATGAATCTAATAATTTTTTTTTGATTGGGTGACTAGGGAACTTAATCAGAGAGGGGCAGTAGACGTCACCTACCTGGATTTCAGCAAAGCCTTTGACACCATACCACACAAAAGGTTGATAACAAGATATTGGTCTATTCTTGAAAAGGGGTTACCAAAGTGTGACATGAGGGTCAAATTTTCAGATTACTTCTAGATTAGTTTTGTGATTCATTTCAAGATACTATGACCCAAGCATGAAAAAAGAAATATATTGGGAGATAAAAGCTTCACATGTTCCTGAGATAAAATAACGCTAATGTGGTGAGTGTAACAAGTGACACCACAAATCGTGGTGAATGTAACATGTGACACAAGACACTTGTTTTAACAGTAAAAAGTTCACTAACATATGTCATGAGTTATATTAAACATGAAAAACAAATATTTACAAGAATTCTATTGCATTAATGTCAAATCTGATGTTTGGCACCGCGTGCCGTGGTGAATGTAACAAGTGACACCACACAATGTTTTGCTCACTAAGAAAGTTGCCTAACCACTAACATACTGCTACTGGCTGATATAATGCTACTAAACATGTAAAAAATTGACAATTATGGCAAGTGTGATGTTTGACACCACATGCCGTGGTGAATGTAACGAGTGACACCATACATTTCTTTTAGTTGTAAAACCTTTACTGAACATGCCTAACAGCTAACATGTTTCTTCTAATGATTGACATAGCACCACAAAAGCTGGAGAAATTTGACAATTCAACAACATTACTGACAGATATGATATTTGACCCAACATACCGTGCTGAATGTAATTACCCATCAAATGTGTTTCCATTTTAAAAAAGTTTACGAACATTACTAACAGCTAACATACTACTGGCTTATACATGAGTTGACAAGAATTGGCAACCTGATTGGTTGAGTCTCTTTGTGAGTCTGTATATTAAGTTAGCATTAATCCATGGACCAGTGGAGTGACTGTGGAGTTCTGCCGCCAGCTCGTGGTTTTGAAGATTGAAAAGCAATGTGTAGGGATGTCTATTTTCAATCCTGTTAGTGAGCGATGGTATTGTATTGCAGTAGGGACACCAGTATGGACACAAGTTAATTCCAGTTAATTCCAGTGCCATCTCAGAATTTCATATTTGGTATTGATGGTCTGCAGTTCCTCAGGGAGAAGATTGAGAGTGCCCTTCCCTTCAAAGTTTATGGGCCCATAAAATATGCGTATTGTCTTCCACATTGAATCTGTGTCCTTGCATCGTGACCATGTGAAGCTGCTAGCCCCATGCTGCTGCATAAAGCTGAAATAGTATTTGCCACTCTCATCCATGGTGGTTAGCTGACCGATGTAGAAGGTCTTTGAATAATACATGACATCAAATTTGTTCACCTGTATATGTTCTTTTGACTTCACTTTCTTTGAACAGGCAGAAGGAGTTGCTGCATCAGAGCTCTGGTTGGTGGTGCTGCTGCTTGATGGAACAGCTGGAGTCTTGGGAACCATGGCAGATGAAGGAGTGGCTGTATCAGTGCTCCGGTTGATGGTACTGCTGATTGATGGAACAGCTGCAGTATCAGGAACCATGGCAGATGAAGGAGTGGCTGTGTCAGAGCTCTGGTTGGTGGTGGTGCTGCTGATGATTGAGGGAACAGCTGGAGTTTCAGGAACCATGTCTTTGTCTGGATAGATTGGCAGGGTAGTATCAAGCATTTTGACAGGAGATGCTGAGGTCGCATGTGTGATTGGCATGTCATGGCTCAATATCCAGAAGATTTCCAAGTGTACATAACTTACATGATTCCACATTACAAGAGTTCTTACATGGGCCATCTTCTCTTTGACATGGTCTACAGAAACAGCTCAGTCCTCTTGTTACAACCACGCGTCTGCCACAAATTTAACACTATGGATCCTCCACATTCCAGGTATGGTAAGCACTTCAGGTCCTGCTCGCCATTTTATTTGCCCATCTCTTACCCAAAAGAAGATTCTTAGCACATGGCTGCATCCTTCATTGTTATTTTTTTTGGTCAGATTACTTGCACAAAATTGGAATAGTTATTCTGCATTACAAGTCACTGCCCAATGATTCTGTACCGCAAGACTTGCAGCAGATTTCATGACAGCACGTTCTCCGTCTGATGGGCCTTTCCCATGATGTGAACCAAAAAAGGCTCGTTCAGTTTGAAACCTGTTCTGTATTGGTGAAGATGAGATAGAGTTAAAAGCCCACTTAGATTTATATTGGCCTCCGTAGCCATCAGTGAACTGTATCACTCATCTGATATTCAGTTTGCGAATGTTACTCAGATGTATATTTCCAAGTCCCACAAAATGGTGAACAGCATGGTGGACATGCTTAAGGTCATTTGATATAAAGTCAATATACTCAGTGACAAGGCCTTCACATTTTGAACACCTGTAGTATGTGACTATAGGATGCACTGTGGCCTGTTCATGGTGCCAGTGACAGGACTGAATTTCATCTTGGAATTTACAAGTGTAATTCTCTGCAAAGTCCAGCACCATTATGACCCAACCTGCTGGCATTTGCTCTCTCAGAGTTATGAACTAATTATGTTGCCATGATGCAACGTGCAGATGTTGGCACAAAAAACTCACATCTTCTGTTACCATTTCCATAAGTTGAGTCACAGTGGTTTGTTTGTGTTGGAGCACTTTTCTAGACTGTTTAACCACAGTGTCATTCATGTCTCTGGTCACACTGACAGTCTCCCATTGGAACCATTTGACTAGATAATTTCCATGCTTCTGCACAAGTTCCTCTGTTTTCTTAAACATTGCATTGGTACTGCAGTTCTCACAAGTTTTGCTGATGCAATTGTTTGCAAAACATTTGTCACCAGGTGGGCGTAGGTACACGGTGAGCTCAACAGCCCTATAAATGTTTTCAATTTTGCATTGTGACAAATGTTTAACATCGGCAAACCGATTCAAGGATCACAGCTTTAACTTTGCATTTGCACAGTACTCATACAGACACTGATCCAGTTTTTGATGCCTGGCGAGTTTGATATTTGTTGGTCTCAGGCTGTGGAACTTAGTGGACCCTATTTTTGTTTCAGGGTGTTGCTGATGAAACTCCTGGTGGAGGCTATTAAAGGTCTTGTCCAAGAAAGCCTTTGTTGCCCCAGTCCTTTTGGAAGCTGCCTTCTTGTTAGGCAGTGGCGTAGAAGAGCCTCAAAAAAGTTCTTAACATTCTTCACTGTTTCTGCAGATAGTGCAGCCTTGTGCTGCTTGTTCCTTGGCTCTCTTTCCCCCTTGATGCGCTCATCATTCTCCTCCAACTGATTCCAAGTGCTGTGCTTGCACCACGGAGCATTTGTTACTTTTTCAGCACCAGAAATGAACTGATAAAGCTCTTTTTGAATTCCTGCTGCTGTTTGGTATTGCATTCCTTCAGCTGTGACATTTGTCCTTTATAACCTCAACCATCTTGTCCTGAAGGTTAGAGCAGCAGGTTAAGCTCATGTTTTGCTTTACAGACAAGGTATGTGACAGGAACAATTTGAAACAACATCAAATGGGAACAAAAAGTACATACATAAATACATCTGTTGGAAAATTGTATAAAGTATTGGAAGGTTACAACATGTAAAATCAGCAGAAGTGCTCTGACATTTGTAGGCTTATACTAAGTGCGTAATAAGAGCTATACAATAAATTAAGTTGCGGCAAGGTTGAGAGGGTTGCAAAAAAGGAGGATATTGAAAGGGAGAAGGAAGCTAGGAGCAGTTACAAGTAGGAGAAATTAAGTTATACAGGGAGGAGGAGATGGACAGGGGGGCGGAGGAGTGCCTTTTTGATGGGGTAGGGAGTTCCATAGTTTAGGGAACCAGTGCAAGAATGGCAACTGCCCAATTAAGGTGGATTAGTGAGGGATAGCCAAGGTTCGACAGTTGCTAGATCTTAGAGAGTGAGAGGAGGGAGGGGGTGGATAAATTGGAGGAGAGGTAAGGGGAGGAGAGAGAGAACCAAACCAGAATTTGGAGATAAATTTAGCACAGTGGGATAGATGTCTGTTGTGCAGTGAGAGAAGAGCGAGAGAATAATACAGGTTGCAGTGATGAGTGGCAGACAGGGCGTCCAAGGCAAACTGACAGAAGGCATTGAAGAGGATATACAATCTGGTTAACAAAGACTTGGGAGGAGCACTGTAGACTACATCATAGTAGTCAAAAATAGGTAGTATCATATTCTGGACAAGTTCATGCCTAGCCGATAGATGTAGGCAGCTTTGGTTCCTGTAAATGGTGCCAAGTTTGGCACACAGCTTTTCAGGATGAAGTCTACATGCCTAGAAAAGTTGGGGTGTGGTCAAACCATACCCCAAGATATCTAAAAGAGGAGGTGTCCTCAAGGGTGGTCCTGTCAAGGGTTTAGAATGAGGGCAATTAAGGTAGCCTAGACTGTCTTCTTGGCATTGAGAAAGAGCTGATAGGAGCTTAGCCAGAGCCAACCTTGTCAAAGTCATGCTGAATACTGGCTGCAACCTCAGAGGGAGACTGGCTGGAGGTCAAGACAGTGTAGTCAGCATACATATGGATCAAGGATGAGGAGCATACTGATGGAGATCATTTAGAAAATGAAGAATAATAGTGGGTCAAGAACAGAGCCTTGTGGCACACTGTTGTTTATTTGGAAATGAGGGGCAGTAGAATTGTCAATTTTAACTGACTGGGTCCTACCTACTAGGTAGGATCTAAACCAATTTGTGGCTGCATCAGAAAGACCAGATGACGTGAGGTTACTTGGGAGGAGAGGGTGGGAGACCATGTCAAAAGCTTTGCCTAGGTCAACAAAGATGGCGGAGGTAATTAGGCCACTGTCCATCCCTGAGAGAATGAAATCTATGAACCTAAGCAGGAGATTGTGGTGGGTAATCTTTCCAAAAACAGATTGGAAAGGTGTGAAGAAAGAGGCATCAAAGAGATAAGAGAAATGTTTATCACTATAAAGAAGATATAGAGAGATCCTCATATGAAACAGCTACAAATATTGCCAAAGCATAATCAGAATGGAACACAAGTTTCACTTTTAGTGATAGATAAAGTGAATAGAAATCCCAGAGGATGTAATTTTAATAACCTGTTACTCAAAAGGGAAACATTTTGGATAATATAATTAGGTGCAATGAGAAAAACAGGATGAAATACAGGTTTTGATTTAAAACCATAAGCGGAAAACAAATGATCTGAAAGCATGAAATTTGTGCAGTACATATAAGATAATGCATAAGATCACTCCTTTTTGAATGTATGTTTGTCTTTTTTCATCTCCCCTTTTTTTCTACCCCCCCACCCACCTTTGTATGGCTATATCTATGATAGTATTATATACATGTTGCTTTAAAATGTATTAAGATTGGATTGAATGAGTTTTTCGCTGATTAATTCCTTTGCCATTATAATTTATGAAGCTAGAGCAAAAAAATGTGTACGGGGAATTAGTGATGTTGCAAACTCAGTAGGTATAGTGATGTATGTTCAAATGTATATACATATGCTTATGTATACCTGTTCTTCTTATATTGTAGAGCTTGTCCTGCACATTTATAAGGGGGTTGACCTTCCCAAAATGGCCACCGTGTTTGTACGTAAAATGGCCATCCATATGGGAAGGTCAACTATTAATGGAGAGAAGGGAAGATTGGTGTGTCTCTGCTGGGAAATGGGAAGGTACACTGTACTCTGAATCCTTTCAATGGAAGGGCACTGCAGGAACAGTTTGAATATCCTGATCAGCTTCTCAATGATGTGCTCATCATAGTGTGTGGCAGTGTGTAGCCCTTCCTCACATGGCAGCAGGAAGTGACATCCTCTGTAAGGGTATGAGTATGCGATGTGCATTCATGTGCCAGAAAGTTTCAAATGAGGAAGAAGGGCATGAACAGTATTGTTCTACATGATGCTAGCACATGCTGGGCAATCCAAAATGGCATGTGTTATAGGTGCTATCCCATTATCATGGGTAGGCAGGTGGAGGGGGACCAATGAAAGGAGTAGAAGTAAAACACATCAGAAAGCATTTCTTTTTGCTGTGCCTGGGCTATTTGGTAAGCAGGAAAATGTTCACTTTGCTGTTTGGATGTAATATTGGGCTTTACATTTATTCTTTTGCCCTGTATGCATGTTAGTGTGGTTTACACCTGCTGCAGCTTCCATTCATCCCCTTGCTTCTGATTTAATATTCTGTTGAATAGTTTCTCATAGTTTATCTTGCTTATTCCTCCTCCTCCTTCAGGGTGCCTTGGGAACACACCTGACTCTAACTAACACCAGGCAATCTCAGCTAGGACCGGGCCGATGACCTCAACGTACCACACAAGGAGGTGAGTTGGGCCCAGGTCCAAACCACAGCAGGTCAGTCGCATACTCTGGATAACCCTCATGACATCATTGATCGCCAGCTGGTTGAAATCAGCCCAGGCCAACCGGGGAACTGCAACCTCCACCTGACCCCCACCATCCCCATTGGGGTGAGCTGCATGGATCTTGGACCTGATGTTGACAATGTTATCTGCAAAGAATCATGCACACTTGTCACATTTCTCTTGTGACAATGCTCTCCGAGTCTGCAGACAGGCTGGATTGGAAATGTCTGTTCACAGTTTGAAATAGCTGAACTGGTCAGTTCTGTGCTGTAGTAATTTCCCTGGATAAGAACTCTGCCTTCTTATGGGAAATTGCAGCTTGATAGTCCTTATAATGGGCTATCAATCTAAGTTTGTTGGTATCAAGGCCCAATTTCCACCAGCAATGCTCCATCCTTCGACTCACTCACCTCAGTTCCCTCAAAGTCCCATCAAACCAAGGGGGATTGAGGGTGCAAGGTAAGGAGGCAATCATGGACGGGAGTGACAGAATTCAGATCCTCCACCACAGCCCTATTATAGGCCTATACCAGAGTATCTGGATTGCCATTAGCACTTGGTAGACCTGATAGGTCCAGCACTGTCTCTAGGCCAACTGGAGTCAAACCCCTTAATGAGCAGTACTGGACCATCTCTGTAGGGCAGCCCTATAGGGGGAGCCTGGGAAATTGAACCTTACAATGTGATGGTCAGTCCATCTGACTGGTTTCACCACAAAGTCAGTGGTCTCTATACCCAGTAGGAAGACCAGGTCCAAAGAGTGACCATGGTTGTGGGTTGCAGAGGTAATCACCTGTGTGAAGCCCAATAAATTTATCAGTTGAAGGAAGTCCTGTCCAAATTGCAAGAATTCATCATCAACCCAGGCATTGAAGTCCCTCAGAACCATCCATCTAGGGGACTCCAAGACCATGTCAACGATGAAGTCCATGACTTCCTTCAAGAACTGCTTCTCATCCCTAGGTGGATGGTAGATGAGAAGAATCCTGCACTCCACACCTGCACCCATGATACACTCAAAGGACTGGGTCTCCCAAACTGGTACATCAACAAAGCTCAATTCCATTCTAAAACATATGGCTATACCCCACCCCTATGAGCCACCCTCGGTCAGTGTATCACCTAAAACCCATCCTGAATAGCTGACTCAAGAACTGGGCAAGAATTTTCATCCAACCAGGTCTCAGTGATGCATGCCAGGTCTGATGACCCAACAAGCTCAGCAATTACTCAGTCTTGTTCTTAATGGATCTATTGTTGTACAACACAGCCTGAGTAGGATGGACTCATGAGGCCTGCCTTGCAGGCCTCGAGGGTAATTCATTCAGGTATTCACAGAATGTTACCAATAAGAATTTATAGGAAAGTTTTCACCAGGTTGCACTTGTCCAACTTCTAGTATTATAATGATTATCAACCATGTGGAAGTACTTAGTTAAGTTTATTGGTGTGTTACCTAGTAAGGTATTCTTGCCTAGCAAGTAGGTCTAGTACCTTACTTTTTGCTGCAAAGAGAGCCAGGTGGTCAGCTGGAGCTGGCAGATGTTTAGTCTCTTGGCACCTAATAAAAGTCTGCAGCTTTTATTAACTGCAATTGTTACCCTGTCCAATACGGTGTCATAGAAACAGAATCATAGAATTTGATGCCAGATAAGGACTGCTTGGCCTCTCAGTATGTCCATTGCCAGTTTGATGACTTCCAATACCTCTTCCCTGATTTTGAACTCCACCTTTAGTTTTCTGTGCCCTAAGTGCATGATTTTGCATTTTCACATTGAAACGTAGCTGCCATGCCCTTGACCACTCCTGACCTTTTCTCAGATCTTTGCACATTCTTTCCAGTACGCCTTGAGTGTCCAGTCTATTGTACATTTGGTGTCATCTGCAAAGAGGCGGACATTCCTTCCAGCTCATCTATAGCGTCACTTATAAACACATTAAAGAGGACTGGTTCCAGTACCAAGCCCTGTGGCACAACACTGGTCATGATCCCTGCCCTGGAATGAAATCCGTTTACCACCCTCAGTCATTGATACCTTTCCCAGTTTGTTACCCAGTTTACCATCTCTGGACACACCCCTAAGTTGCCCAATTTCCTTATGAGCCTCTTATGTGAAATGGTGTCAAAAGCATTACTGAACTCCAAAAAGGCCGTGTCCACCAACCCAGCTTGATCTGTTTCCCTAATTACCCAGTCATATGCAGAGCAGTAAATTATTAGTCCTTAGTCTATGAGGGACAATATGGAACTAACCACTATCAGATGCTTATCCTCCTAGGTAAGGCAATGTTAATTCCAATAAAGAGCCCTCAGTCTTTGATTTATCTTCTTTACCAGGTAGTCCATATGAAGTACAAATGACAGGGTGCTGTCCAGGTGAATGCCATGTATTTGAAGGTGTTCACTTGCTCTAGTATCACTCCATTTTCATCAAAGATATTGATTGGGGAGGTAGTCTTGATTTTGTTGTTATTCCCAAAGGGCATAGTTTGTATCTTTTTACAACTGAGTACCAGTTTATTCTGAATAAATCACACCTCAAGAGACCTAAGGTGGCAGAGGCAGCATGCTTCCCAAGCTGCCTCTGTGGTTTTGAATCTCTCCAAACTGGCCACAGCTAACAGACTGCCCGACTGACTCCTGGATAGATTCAGACAGCCCATCTGTATGCTTCCCAAGCTGCTGCTGTGGCCCCAGTGCTCTCCAAACTGGCCACAGCTAACAGACTGCCCGGCCAACCCCTGGACAGATTCAGGTACACACCAGACCTCCAGAACTCATGGTTTTGAATGTCGTTGTTTTGACTGGATGCCTAGTGGAGAAGCCAGGCACTGATTGGCAGTTTCTGCTCTTAGGTTGAATTTCCAACTCCTTGACTGAATTTCCAATGCCTTCTTGGGCCCCGTTCCAATTGGTCGCCACTTGCCCAGCATTTTTAAGCCTGTTTTTGTATCTTCTATGTGTTTGGACTAAACTGCAGAACATTTTTTAATGTTGTAAATGTGGGGATTTTGAAATCTGCTTTTTATTAAGAAACACTGCTGTTTGGGAAAAAACTAAAGTGATATCAGCCCTCTAGTGAATTATTGTGCTGGATTGCTGCAAACCAATACACAGCCCCTTCAATTGCTAATTTGCCTCCCTGCTGGTACTGCAGACCCTTTGTCTTGACCAGCATTTAATCAGCCACTCTTTCTGTCTTTCCCCAGCAGAGGACTTCTTTCAGCAAGGGCTCCCTGCCTAGAGCCGGGGCAGACTCGGCCAGTGGGTGGTCGGCGTTCCTCAGCCACCGCCCGCAATCCACAAGACCAGACACTTGGCTCTGTAAGGTACAGCAAAAGCTGCAACTTTTGCACCCCCAACCCCTTCTTCTTATTAAATAGACTTCCTCCAACCCCTTTCTCAAATACACACACACTTGAATTACACCATCCTATGCCTTTTTAATTCTGTCTGTCTACTCCTCCCCTATCTCTATTTACGGTAGATTCCTTGCCAGGCTAACAAATCACTATGTGCCACAGTAACCGATCTGATCTCTTTCAAATACTTTTACTGGCAGGGTATCCCTCTACCTCTCCACTCACCTGGCTATCTTCAGTGGTCCTTTTTAGTTTAAGAATACTTCCTTTAATCACCACACTCTTACTTCATTGTGTAATCGTCAGAACCTTCTTAGTTCACAATCCAGCAATTATACCCATTCCCCAGGAGCCACCATGGAGGCAAGACTGTGGCTACTTCTTTAGTCCCTTCTTTACTTGGAACCATGAGGGCAATATCAACACTACAAGCTGTCACATGGGACGACTGTAACATGATGCTGCCCTGCTGTGGGTCCAATATTGCCTCATATGATTATGTATGTGCTCATAAATTCCTCAACTATAATCTCTTCGCTTGGCCAACTTGCATTGGCGGGGCTTGAGTTGAACCAACCAAGAGACACACTCAACCACCTTCTTCTAGTGCAGAACCCTCTGCTCCTCTGAGTTAGGGTGCTAGTCTTTGCTGCAATAAGGTGACTAAACTCTATAGTTGGGAACCCCATGACCCCGCAGAGAAGTCGTGAAGATGTGCAAAACAAGAAACTATAAGTTATCCATTGCTGCACTAAGAAAGCTTCTGCTTCTACTATTAATATGCTGTGGTAATGTAGTAACTTAACCCTGGGCCTCCAGAGGATATCGCTTTACCATCAGACCTAGCCAGGCTCAAAGGTATGAGCTTCCTTCACGTCAATGTGGGCAGCCTATTAAAAAAGATCACTACAATTCAGGCATGGGTGAACCATACATTACCAGATATCTTAATGGTCTCTGAAACTTGGCTCAAACTGGCCACAACTGACAGGGAAATCAACATACCTAATTACCTTCTTTTCAGAACTGATAGGCAGTCTAGAGGTGGAGGAGTGGCCATCTATGTTAAGGACAATTTCACGGCAACCTGCCTTGACTCAACAACTGTGGTTAATGTATTTTAATGCCTATTCCTGAAAGTGGTAATCTTGCACAACACATTTTTACATGTGACAGGGTGCTATAGACCTCCGTCTGCTGGTCTCCAACTTTTGATGCATCTAGGCGATGCAATAGGGAAAGGGTCTCTAGAAACCATTATACTAGGGGATCTTAACTTACACTGGCTCTCTAAGGCATCTGCACCTCTCTCATCCTTTTGTGACACTCATGGGCTGGTGCAACTCATCAATGAACCAATGTGACTTAACAAAAAGAACCCAAGCAATAGTACACTGCTGGATGTTATCCTTGTGGGCAAACCAAATCTATTTTCACATGCTGGTGCTTTCTTCAGTGAGCGTCGGCAACCACTGCTTCATTGCTGGTGTAATCATTAAACCCCTGTCCCCATCAAAATTCTCTGTTAAAAGATCAAGGCGTAACTTTGACCCTTCTGCCTATATAGATGAACTAAAGTACTCCACATGCTGGCAAGACTTTTACCTAGTGAAAACAGTACAATTAGTGTACGAAATCCTCAATGGAATAATTATAGGGCCTTAAATAAATATGCCCCATTATTTAAAGTGCAGGTAAGGAATAAAGTATGTTGATGGTTCACCTCAGATCTCAAAATTGCACTATTAGAGAGGGACAAGCTGTGGAAAAAAGCACGAAGAACTAAAACCACATTAGACTGGTGTCAATTTAAATGGGCTAGGAACATATGTACTAAGGAGATTAGAGATGCAAAAGCTGCTTATTATCGTACTGAATTGAACTCTTCTACCAAGAACCCAACTAAATTCTGGAACACCATCAAGGACATATCTCGAACACACCAGGAAATTTGCTTCCAGATAAGATCATTTCTGGAAATAATATTCTTAGTGACAGATCGGAGGTCTTAGACTTACTCAACAAACATTTCATGACTGCAGGTTTAGCATTTGACAACTCTCCTGCAAACTCATTACGCTCCCAACTCGGCACTCAACATACTGAAAGTCTTGTGATGAATTTAATATTCTCCTGCAACCTGCCTCTGAAACAGGTTGACGATATGCTACACCAGCTGAATACAAAAAAGTGCTGGTGCAGACTCCCTTGACCCTTACTTCCTAAAGATTGCTTACCATGTACTAGCGGTACCCATAATACACTTATTCAACCTTTCATTGTCCCAAGATGCCAACCCTTCTGTTTGGAAAACAGTGCATGTCATTCCTCTATTTAAGTCTGGGGACCCTTGTGACCTTGACAACTATAGGCCGATTTCCTTTCTTCCTGTCCTGTCAAAACTCCTGGAAAAAATTGTAAGTATACAACTGAGATCCTACACTGAGTCTATGAATCTTCTAAACCTTGCACAGTCCAGCTTCAGAGCCAAGCATAGCACAATTATGGCCTTGGCAAAAGTAACCAATGATTGGCAGAGAGAATTGGACAACAGGAATTTTATTTGTGCTGTATTTTTGGACCTAAGTAAGGCATTCAACACTGTCGATCACAGACTGCTCCTCTCATCCCTAAAAACCATAGGTCTGGATCCACTCTCCCTACAGTGGTTCACCAACTACCTCTCTGGCCGCCTCCAGCAGGTCAAGGCTGAAGGTGAACTCTCATCTAATAAACCATTGCTAAGAGGCATACCTCAGGGATCTATTCTTGGTCCTATACATTTTGCTATGTATATCAACAACATCAATGATAATATAACCAGGGCTACTGTCTATCTATTTGCAGATGATACGTACTTTATTTGAGCCACCCATCACCAGAAGCTGCATTTAGTAACCTTCAAACCGAATTCAATCTACTCCAAAACCAGCTCCTAAACAAAAAGCTCCTGCTTAATGCAAAGAAAATTAAAACAATGCTTTTCTCTCCCTTCATGCATGCAGTAAACCCAGACATCTCAGGATCCCTATCACAGATATCTACAATTCTAGGAGAAAACCTAGACTGTTTTACAAAATTCAAGTATCTGGGAGTTTGGCTTGACAACAGGCTTTCCTTTATAGAGCATACTGAGGAATTGCTAAACAAATTACAACAGAGGCTTGGCCTTTACTTTAGGATCAGCCACTTTCTTACAAGGGATGCTAAGTTAAGATTGGTCCAAGCAATTTTTTTTTTGGTTATTGACTATGCGGATTTCCTATACAGCCATTGCCCTATCTCCTACATCGCAAAACTGGACATGCTCTACCATAGAGCCTTGAGATTTATTACAGGACTTCCCTTTACCTCACATCATCGCTCCCTGTATGCAGCAGTGGGATGGACTTTGCTTAAGTTTAGGAGGGACAGAAATGCTTCTCTATGGACATACAGAGCAATATCCAACAAAACTACCTCAATAAAAAAAAAGTTAGTGTGTTTGCCTGAGTTGGATGAAGTGAATTGTTATCTGTGCAGTTATCTAGGTGTTTCTCCCAGGTGGCTGAAGGGAATTGTTATCTGTGGAATTACTAAGTGTAGAAAAAACTGTGAATTGGGGGAGTGGCTAAGCTAGAAAGAAGGAAGGCAGGTTAAAGCCAGATTTAAACACTGCCCTAGATAGCTTCTGCCAGAGAACAGGCAGAGAACACCAAGAAGAAGGAGCTGCTATTACAGCTATGCTTCTCTACTGGGACTATATTACCCTCCCCCCGCAATAAGCCAGTTCTACTTTTATAGGTAAAGGATTTGACTGACAACAGGGAGCAGGAAGTGAGTGATCACAGAGCCACAAAAGACACACCATCCCAGAAGGAAAAGACTAGATCTCCATCCCCCCCAGCTGCTGAAGGTCTGACTCTGAGCAAGTAAGGTGACTACTGAGAAATATAGGAACTTCTTGTCTCAGAGCAGGAAGATCAGGAGCTTAAGAGGCACAGAGGCAGTAACTAAGCAGGAAAAAACAAAAAAAGGAAGGAGTAATTATTTCAAACAACAAGTTAAGGGGTCAGAAATAAAACATGATGGTAGTGGTGCAGTGCAGTGGCTGTGGAGCAGCAGTCTTCTGGAAGACATTCTGGAGGATGCAATGTTGTCCCATTTGCAGGCACCTCTCTGGCCTGAGGGAGGAGGTTGCTCATCTCCAGGCTGAGTTGGCCAGGATTTGGGGACCTCCTCCCACCCAGGGACCACCTGAGCCACTGCCTTGCTTCAGAGGTTGCCAAGAGGAGAAGCAGTTGAACCACAGTGGGCTCAGGGAGGGTGAGGGTGGTGGAACAGAGGTGCATCCTCCAGTTGCACCTCTCCATAATTCATATGCAGTTCTGGCAAAGTGTGGTTCCTCTATGGAGGCACCCGCAGTGGAGACCAAGGATGATGCTGGGAACCTCCAAAAAGGAGACCCACATGAGGGTGGCATGGGACCCCACAGGGGAAGGAAACAACTCCTGGTGAGGGACTCCATTGTTAGGAGGGTAGAACTGGGGGAGGAAGGGGAGAGAGAGGTATGGTGCCTGCCTGGCACCGTGGCTTGGAGGGACAGGGAGCGAACCCTCAGGATCTCTGGATCAGCTGCACAGGGAGGGAGCTGCATGTCATTGTCCACCTAGGGACAAATGACCCGGCTGAGAAAGAGATCAGAGCAGTGCAGGAAGAGTTTGTGGAGTTGGAGAGGGGCCTTAGACAAGTAGCACACATGGTAACCTTCTCAGAGGTGCTGCCTGTCTATGGCATGGAAGAGACTAGTGTGCTTCACACCATGGGATTCAATCAGTGGTTGAAATACTGGTGCAGAGCTCAGGGATTTGGCTTCATTGGGGATTGGAGGTCCACCTGGAGTGGTACAGGCCTATACTGGCATGACAGTCTGCATCTGTCTAGGAGGGGAACCAGGATCCTAGGTGCTAGGTTTAAATGCTTCATTGGCAAGCATTTAAACTAGCCAAGGGGGGAGGCACTGGAAAGGAGCAGGGAAATCCTAGCCCCCACCCACCAAAAAATCAGGGTAATAAGTGAGGTAAACACCAATATAGAGATGTCGATAGGGAGAAGGGCAGGGGTAAATGGAGAAAATGACAAAGGCAATAAGGACAGAGGTGGGGCAAAAAGGGGTAAGGCCATCAAGAAATGGAGGGTAATGAGTATCAATGCCTGTAGTCTGGGCAATAAGCTCCCTGAACTGATGGCCTTGATGGAAGAGGGATGCCTGGATATCATACGGTCACAGAAACATGACACACAGAGAACCATGACTGGGATGTTAACATACCAGGGTACACAACCTACAAGAGAGAGAGGGAGGGGAGAAGAGGGGGAGGAGTAGCTCTCTATGTAATGGAAGGGAAAAAACAACAGAGCAAAAAAGTAAACAGGGAGGAGAGGAGGCACTGTGGGTCACCTTAGAGACTGGAAAAGGCACCACAGTCCACACAGGGGTTGTATACAGACCCCCATGTCAAGGAAAGGGAATGGATAAAGACATGATAGAAGGCATCCTTAGGATGGCAGAGAAAGGGGAGCTACTGTTGATAGGGGACCTGAATATGCCAGATGTTAACTGGCATACCATTGCTGCAGTGACATCCACGAGCAGGGCCATTCTTGATGCCCTACAGGTGGCATGCCTCAGACAGCTAGTTTTGGAACCCACTCATGAGGGAGCAATCTTAGACCTCATACTCTCAAATGGGGACAGTGAGAGGATCTCAGATTTAGAAGTGGGTAGCCATCTGGGAACAAGTGACCACCAAACAGTGTGGTTCATGATAAACTCAGCTATAGAGTCAAGCCATAAAAAAGTGAGGGTACTGGACTACAGGAAGGCTGACTTTGGCAAGATGGGAGAGTGCCTTAGAAAAGCACTAGCAAACACGCTAGAAGGAGAGGTGGAGCAACAATGGGGAAACATCAAAACCGCCATCACAGAGCAACAAGCCTTTGTGTGAAGCAAATAAACAAATCAAAATGAAAGAAAAAGCCACTATGGTTCTCAAAGTGGTGTCGGGAAAGTTAGGGAGAAAAGATAGCATTTAGGAAGTATAAGAAAACACAGAAGGAAATGGGCAGATAACTGTACCAGTTAAGGCAGGAGGAAGCAGGCAGGAAGTCAGAATAGGAAAGGCCCAAACTGAGGAAAAGATAGCCAACTCAGTTAAGAAGGGGATAAAACCTTTTATAGGTACATCAGAGCATAGAAAGACAAAGGGAGGGATAGTGAGGCTGAATAGAAAGGACAGCGGTGGGCAGAGAGGACAGTGAAAAGCAGGGATACTGAATGAATACTTCACTCAGTATTCACAAGAAGCGAGGAGGGGGTGCCAATCCAATTAATAGAAGCACTTTGGATGGGGGGGGGTCGATCCCAGTCCTTTCACAGAAGAAAGGGGTCTGAAAGAACTCCTAAAATTGAAGGTGGACAAAGCAATGGGGCCTGATGGAATTCATCCCAGAATTCTAAAAGAATTAATGGGAGAACTAGTGACACCACTGACTACCCTTTTTTTTTATTTGTGGTCCATTTATGCACCTTCCCCAGGAGCCCCCATCAGCCCAACTGGGCCCCCCAGCTCCAACTCCTGGAATTACCAGGGCTACCTTATTCCCAGCCCAAGAGTGGTGCCTGTGGGGGGTGTTAGGCTTCATCCTGCCGCTGGGGAATTTTTTTCTCCTCTGTTTTTTCTCCCCTTTAACCTGGGGTCCCAGGAGTTAAGACGCATGTGCATGGAGGCACGCATGCATACTACATCCCTGGTGACAGTCCCATCCACCCACCCCATGGCCTAATGCCTGTGCTCCTTTTGGCTGTTCCACACCCCGGCCTCCACCAGGAGGCAGAACTGCACCGAGGAATGCACCAGATCCTCCCCAGAGAGGCCAGCTGCCTTCTGGCTGCTCTAACCAGCTCCATACCCTCCTGCCCCCACTGGCCTTCGACGTCCCGAGCTCATTCTCAAACTCGGGTCACCAGCATGGTGCAAGGTAAGGCACCAGCGCCTCAGCTCTCTGTGCCACTGGGCCAGATCTGACTACCCTTTTTAACACATCATGGGAGGATGGTGTGATACCTGAGGACTGGAGGAAGGTGGATGTGATTCCCCTTCACAAAAGTGGGAGCAAGACAGAGGCAGGAAATTACATACCTGTCAGTTTGACCTCTGTGGTAGGGAAAGTGATGGAATCACTTCTGAAGGAAAGAATTATTGGGTACCTAGAGGAAAGTGGGGCACAGGACCCAAGGCAGCATGGGTTCACAGAGGGAAGATCATGTCAGATGAATCTTATTAATTTCTTTGACTGGGTGACCAAAGTAGTAGACCAGAGAGGGGCTGTGGGCATGGCCTACCTAGACTTTAGCAAGGCATTTGACACAGTCCCACACAAAAGATTAATAATCAAATTAACCAGCCTGAGAGTAGGTAGCAGGGTGGTAGCCTGGGTAAAACACTGACTGGACAACAGGACACAAAAGTAATTGTAAATGGAGTTCACTCTGAAGAAAGAAGTGTACTAGTGGGTGTACAGGGTTCAGTACTGGGTCCAGTCCTTTTAATGTCTTTATAAGTTACATTGCAGAGGGAATGGAAGGAAGGTATGCCTCTTGCAGGTGATACAAAAGATCTGCAAGAGGGTTGATACACAAGGAGGCATGGAAAGGATGAGAAGGACTCTGCAACGTTGGAGGAATGGTCAGAAGTGTGGCAACTGGGTTTATGTGATAATAGTGAATGCCTAAAGGTGATCACTGTTATGCTCCGTCAAGTGCAGAACACATTTTGGCACTCTGACAACCCTGAGCGCACCAGCACAACAGTGGCAAGACATTTTTACTGCTTCCTGTGGGAGGCATCGGTTTCGCTTCCCCGCACTCCACCTACTTAAGGATTCTCAACCCTGGGGGGTGCTGGGGGTGAAGTAATAATAAAAAGGTTCAGGCCATGCTTATAAAATCGCACCACTGTCCGGATCCAACCTGCACCTCCAGCCACCCCTGCCATTAGCCAATCCCTGACACCGTGACATAGCTCGACCGGCAACTGCAGTGCCACTCCCTACAGCCTCTCCACCCCCTCCTAGCCCATGCATGCCATACTTGCTCTCACCCCCACCACATGCGTATGTATAGTGACATCCTGTTGCCTAGTTCACCAACCCCCTCATCCGGTCACCCTACTTGTCCATCGCCGTGAGTGGATTGTGCGGGGAAGGTGTCGCTGTAACAGACGGCACCCTTCCTCATGCGCCCACTTCATGGGTTACCATGGCAGCTTGGATTCAATGCAAAGAAGTGCAAAATAATGCACCTGGGAAACAAAAACTCAGGAGAAGATTACACAGTGGGTGGGGAGGTAATAACAACAACAACAATGGAAAGGGACTTGGGGGTAATCATATCAGATGACCTTAAGGTTAGCAAGCAATGTGAGAAGGCAGTGGGGAGGGCTGGGGAGGGTAATGGGATAGGAGAGGCATCACTAGCAGAAAACAATAGGAAGTTGTTATTGCTCTGTACAGACAGTTTGTGAGACCCCATCTGGAGTACTGCATCCAGTTCTGGAGACCCTGTCCCTGCAAGGACATAGACAGGATGGAGGCAGTCCAGAGGAGGGCAACTAAAATGGAGCAGGGTCTGCAAGAGAAGCCATATGAGGAGAGACTAGAGGAGCTTAATATGTATACCCTTGAGGAAAGAAGGGAGAGGGGGGACATGATAGAAACTTTTAAGTACCTTAGTGGAATCAACAAAGTCCAAGAGGGTAGCATCTTTCAGAAAAAGAGATGTGCAAGAACAAGGGGACACAATTTGAAGATAGAGGGGGGACGGGTCAGGGGCAATGTGAGGAAGTATTTTTTCACAGAAAGGGTGGTGGATGCATGGAACAGCCTTCCTGAGGAGGTTGTGGGGTGTAAAACTGTGGGAGAATTCAAGAATGCATGGGACAGACATAAGGCAATTCTTGTGGGGGGTAGGAAGAAATAGGCTGTTGGTTAACTATGATCTGCAGCTTATCCTGTAGGTAGGGAAATGGGCAGATTAGGTGGGCCAAGTGGTCCTTATGTGCTATCAGAGTCTAAGTTTCTATGTTTTCTATGTCTCAGACTGCCTCCCGCTAAGTCCAATAAGGCACGCATTGAGAAGCTACTCTTCCATACTGTTGAAAGTACCCAAAGTTAATTCTCGCTGTGGAAGAATAGCCATTAGCTTTGTGCTGCCTTCCTTGTGGAACAAACTGCAGAAAACAATAAAACTAAGTATACCTATCACTATTACCTCCTTTAAGTCCCTTTACTCATGTCTTATCAAGGAACAGCGAGTGCTTCCCACACCATTAGGCTGAATATATATCCACTGCACCACCTTCTTGCCTGACTAGTTCCTTGATGCCCAGTATTCGGCTCTGTCTCACTCCTCCGACTGCATATTATTCACCTCAGGAATTACCTATATGTTGCCTAATTATGCTCCAGTAGAACAGGCTAGATGTTCCCTGATTTAGTTACATGGTAATATGTTCGTCACCCCCCTTGTTCATTGCTGCTAACATTGCACTTACTAAATCACCCTCTAGTCCCTTTCTATCCCCTCCTTTGCCTCAACCCTGGTAGTTTTTCCCTTCTTCTCATTTCTCTTTTCTCCCTCCTTAGAAGCCCCCCCTTTAGCTTTGCTATCACCTACCTGGTATTTCTTCCCATCCCTTACTGACGAATATCTGGGCTCACACAACTGTAGCTAATCCACATCCTACCACGTTATTTGTGCTCCTCACCCAAACCAACAATCCCACAACTTTGTATGTATTATTGCAATTTGTAAATGGGCAGACTAGGTTTGCCAAGCGGTCCTTATCTGCCATCAAAGTCTATGTTTCTATGTATCCTCTCATATGTTATGTTATGATACCTTGAATACTGAAGTTGTCCTTTGTATTACCTTGTCTATTTCTGTATATACATCATAATGTTCTTTGTAAGTGCAACTGACCTTGTCCTATCCAGGTCCATCTTGCAAATGAGCACTGCTCAATGATGTTCACCTGCATAAATAAAGATTGTGATTGATTGATTGATTGATTGATTAAAGTCTCGCTGCATGGCAGTGGAAAGATTGTCTTCATTAGAGTGCCTTGGGCAAATAACCATGCCGTCTACATAAAGGAGTATATCTGTATTCTGGCACACACTTGGTAGGCAGTAAATAGGCAGAACAATAAAGGGAAACATTTAAAAGCTGGACTAAGTCATTACAGACATCCATACATTCTAGTTAATACAGATTAAAATCTAAGTTTACGCAATGGGAAAAAGAATAAAAATGCTAAAATAAATGCTTTTACTTGCACTAATGGAGTTTGCCCCTTAAGGGGTAGACCGAGTTATCCAGGTGCACCCCTCCCTCAAGGTGGAGATGGTTTGCTCAGAAGGGGAGGGGCAGACAAAACAGAACAATAAGCAAAAAGAAAGGAAGGGGAGGGGCTAAGGGAGGTAGATAAGGGACAGCACAGGAGTGGCTCAGCCACTTTTTGCTGAAGTTTTGATCGCAAGAAACTACAGCACATCAGATTGGCTACATCGTGGGGAAGGTTTGTGAACTAAGCACACAGCAGTTAAGGAAACCAGCAGATATGTTTAGGCAAGTTTGCTCTTAAAAAAAAAATGTGTGTGTTGTTACAGCGTTTACCAAATTTGATGGAGAAGGCTTGCTGGGAACAATGGGAAAAATAACTTTTAGACAAGACCTAGAGGTTACTGGAATGAGGCGTTTACAAAAACAAAAAAAACCTTAGATTAGTTGTTGCATGAACGCAAATTGTCTGCATGATTGTTACTATGGCTTGTTCGATCGAAGTGTGTAAAAAAAAATATATATATATAAATAATATATTAAAGGGAGGCATTACTGAGTTTGTTTAAGCACTGGCTTTAAAGCATGGAGCACAGAGGCGCACGTGAGGCATTTTTGGGGCCAGAAATGGGTCGCCAGGAGAAAGCCATGAAAGAGTTTTGTTTTCTAATACAGATTGTCAAGGCAGCGGTTTTAACTTGGCCTGCATTGGTCTTAATGTTGTTTGTTTGAGGGGGCATAAGGTGGAAGTGAATAGTGAAGCTCTACCAGGCTGGTAGGCTGTGGCCTAAAGTGTGGGAGATCTCAGCTACTTACACTGCAGAGACACTAAAAAAGGGGCCCATTGGGGCTGTGGGTCCATCGGAGCATCACTCGCTCCTTGGGAGGAAGTTGGGCTCTCGTTCTTGGATCAAGCCTGAGGTGGGGAGGAAACGCTTTCTTCATGCGTCCTGTGGTAAGGGGAGCAGCTTCCTACAGAGCGTTCCACATGCCCAAGGTTACCGCATGGAAAATGGTAAACCCCTCTTCCCCCAAGCTCAGCGGCGTCCTTAGCCTGCCCCACCGAAGAGATGAGCTAGAGCCAGCATCAGTATCACTGCATATATGGTGACACGGTTTGGGCCCATGCGGCCAGCAAGGGTTTATCTAAGTGAGGGCAGGCTGAACATTGGACCGGCCTAGTGCATCGGGGGGGGTGTCTGAATCCGGAATTGGGGGCAACGAATTGCCTACTTTTGGTAGTACCAAACTCTAGCAGGTCAATGAGAGGCCCACGGGACAGGCCTGACAAAGGGGTCGACAAGGGGACATGTGGCATGATGTCACATGCCAAGGGGGTCGAGAAGAAAGTAGCGTGCAGCCAAAAGCTTTCTGTAGCAGGGGACGATTTACTTGGGGATGGAAAAGGGGCATTTTTGAGGCAAGCAGGGAGCATCTTTACTCCTGATGGAAAACAGGTCATGCAACCCAGCTGGTTTAAAAATTAAGCAGCTACCCTATGGGGGTGGGGATGAGAGAACAGGTGGGCTGCCACTAGGCGAGGGAGAAGAGGAGCAGGCCAGAGACCTGGTAAGTGGGAATGGGACACGAGGTGTGACGTTTCATGCCAGGAGTCTTGGCAACACAAAGGGGTACAGACAAAAAGGAGGTTTTTCCAGGAGCAAGGGGAGAAATATAAAAAGAAAAGAAAAGAAAAGAAAAGAAAAGAAAAGAAGGGAAGCAGACAGCCCAGACAGACTGAGCCAACAGATGGGAAGGGTCAACTGCAAAAGATGAGCAGGGACTGGGGGGGCGCATGTTGGAGCAACGGGCAGTTTGGCCAAGAAAATGGAGCATTAGCAACACAGGACATGTAGGGGCACAAGGAAATAAGCACAGAAAGGCAGCAAAGGAGGGGTCTGAGGCTCAAACGTGGGAGCAAGAGGCGGCTGCAATGGGGGGGATATGTATATATATAAAAATATAATAATCATATAAATAATCATGATGGATAAGGGGCCAATTTTAGATTGGTGGGAGACAGGAGCAAAGGAAGACAAGTTGGCTTAACAATAGGGAGGGGCAATTGAAAGGTATTAATAGAAGAATTTTCTCAGTTGTCTTTAGAGATATCCCAAAAAAGAGGAGACATGGAGCCAAGGAAGAGCAGGCCTTCAAAGGAGAATGCCTACAAAGCAATAGTAGAGCTGGCTGAAAAAGCCAACAGAATGTGGGAGATGGTAGAAGGGGAGGAACCATGGCTTGCTGGGGAGAAGCGGAAAGCAGGGAAGGAAAAAGGGTCAGAAGAAAATGGCAGGCTGGGCAGTTACACAGCCCACCTAGGGTGCAGCCACCAAATGAGGCACCTCCCAGGGTGGCTAGTCCAGTGCTGTTGCACCCTGTTGAACCAGCACCGTTAGTACCTCCCCTGGACCAGATAGTGATCTCCCCACCAGAGCACAGGCTGGAGCCCTTGAGCGTGGTGGTTCCTCCTCAGCAGCCAGGTATGCAGCCGGTCATCCAGCCACAAGGCGACAGCACAGGGCATCATGACGACAGCAGCCCATAGAAAACGGACAGGATGACAGGTAGTGTATCTGGGTCAGTGGGAGAAAGCATAAAGGATTATATAGGCCAAATTATTTCAGGGCTCGGGACAGGGGGTTTGGGCCAGATGGAGGCAGCACTGGCAGAAATTAGATCAGACAAAGAGCTGCCAAAGGAAGGAGAGAAGAGTGTAGAGAACGAAGTAAAAGGGACAAGGGAAATAGGAACTCCAGGAATGAGGGTAGGGGAGAATGTTCCTCTGGCTACAAAAGAGAAAATATGGAAAGGGTAATATGTGGATATTTTTGCCTTAGTGAGCTGAGAAGCAGCAGAAAAGTATGACGAAACAGAGAACATAGGAAAGAGTGAGATGGCAGCAGCTGTGGTTTTGTTGGGGGAAAAAGAGGAGGATAAATTTACAAAAGGGAAAGCCTGGGATGGTTGGTTTGTAGGTTTTGCCACCCACTCGGCGATAGTGATGGAGAAGAAGCCAGAGATGGGCATCCCACTCATCACATACTCCCTAATAATAAGATGGGTGAAGGCCAAGGGAGGGGTGGGATGGAATTTATTACGACAAATTATTTCAGCAAAGAATGGCAACATATGGGGATGTAAGGTGGGACATGAAACAGCTAGACCTCTGGACAGATTATGTAACAGACCAGTCCACGCCAGAAGGAGAGACATTTAAAAAGGGGATGACTCCACAGAGATGCTGTTGGGGTTATAATAGGGCCTTTTGTTCCTGGTCACAATGCCACTTTCGTTGCGCATGCTCGAAATGTGGGGGATCATACCCAGTGAACAGATGTAGAACGACATGGGCACAAGAAGCCCAAGGGGCAGGGGCACATGGAACGGGCCAACAGATTTATTGAGAGGGACAAGGGTATAGGGGCAGGCATAGAATAAAGGGAGGAAAGGCAGAGGACACGCAGGAAGAGGGGGTCAGTCTTATTGAGCAGCAAGGCCAGCGGAGGGTGGGGGGTACTGAAAAAAGCATTAAAAAAGGGGGCAGGGATCTTTTTAAAAAAGCAAGGACTCCCATTAGGATAGAGGCATGGGAAGAGTGGTTGAGGAGATACCCAAATAAAAAAGTGGCTGACACAATCAGCAGAGGCTTTCAGGTGGGTTTTCCATTACAATGTATGGGCCTGAGGCAGGCGAGTGAGGTGAACAACCTGGGCTCAGTAAAAGGGAAAGAAGAAATTCTAAGACAGAAAATAGATAGGGAGATAGCAGCGGGGAGGGTGGAAGGGTCATTTGACACCTCCTCCCCCACTGCGGAATATGAGTGTTTCTCCATTGGGTTTGGTCCCCAAAAAACAGCAGGGAGAGTACAGGGTGATCCACCACCTGTCATTTCCTGAAGGAGACTCAATGAATGATTTCATCCATGAAGAGGACAGCAAAGTGACATATGCCACATTGAAAGAGGCAGTACAAGCCATCAGAGCTACGCCTGATGCATGGATGGCAAAAACTGATATAGAATCTGTGTTCAGATGGCTTCTGGTTAGGAGAGAGGACTGGGACCTGCTGGGTTTTAAAATAGGGGAACAGTACTATTTTGACAAGGCAATGCCCATGGGATGCTCCATAGCATGTGCTACATATGAAGCATTCAGCACTTGTTTACAGTGGATATTTCAGGAACAAACTGGTTATAGGACGGTCATTCACTATTTGGATGATTTCCTTCTAATAGGCAGCGGAAAGGAGGAGATGGACAAAATGTTGTCCAGTTTCCAGGATCTATGCAGGGAATTAGGGGTTCCTCTGGCACCGGAGAAGACGGAAGGTTCCAGTAAGATTTTAGAATTTCTGGGTATTGAAATAGGTGCCTCAAAGGAGGTCTTTAGGCTGCCAGACAAAAAAGTGTCCAGGTTGAAAGAGCTGATAAAAATGCATACAAGTAGAAGGAGAATACAGCTAAAGAGGGTGCAACAGGTCTTGGGTCACCTGAACTTTGCGTGCCAGACCATAGGGCCAGGGAGGACCTTCACAAAGAGACTAGCTAGGGCCACAGTGGGGGTAACCAGGGCACACCACGGGGTAGACATGTCAAAAGAAGTTAAGGAAGACTTTAAAGTATGGGAGGAGTTCCTCAGGAACTATAGCGGGTGCTCCTTTTGGCAAGATGACTGGGTATATATAACACAGACCTAAAACTTTATACAGATGCAGTGGGGGGACTGGGCATGGGGGGCTATTTGAGGGGCAGATGGTTTGCAGAACCATGGTCTATGGAATGGGTGAGGGAGGGAAAAGTAAAGGACATAACACTGTTGGAGATCATGCCTATTTGGGCCTGCATCTTGGTGTGGGGCAAAGAGCTGCAGAACCAGAAGATGACAGTCTGGTGTGACAACAAGGCAGTAGTAGACATGTTAAACAACAGAGGAGCTAGGTCAGAAATGATCATGCAGGTACTATGACAATTGGTGCTAAGGGCCCTAAAATTGAATATGTCATTCAGAGCCAAACACATAGAAGGGGCACACAATACTCTGGCTGACAGCCTTTCCTGTCTGCAGCTGGATCAGTTCCGGAGGCTGGCACCAACGGCAGAAGAACAAAAAACACCCATACCAACGAACATCTGGGATGTTGGCAAGAGGGAGCAGAACTGTTGTTTCGCAGCTCATGGTCACCAAAGACTCTGAGGGCCTATGAGGGGGCCTGGAGGGTATTGCAGACATTCAGGGTGACACACCACATGGAGGTAAGTAGACCACTTATGGAGGGACAGCTAGGAAAATTTACAGTGGAACAATGGGAGAAGAGAACTGCTCACACAACTATGGGAGTCTATTTAGCAGGGATTAGCTTGGTCTGCAGCCTGAAAGGATGAAAGGACCCGACGAAGTCAATGTTAATTAGGAGGATGATGCAGGGATGGGGAAGATTAAAGAGCAGAACTGCAGATAACAGGCAGTCAGTAGGGGAACAGTGGCTGGAGAGACTAAAAGGAGCATTACCAGCCATCTGCAGATCAAAAGACTAAACCCAGCTCTTCCATACAATCTATTTGGTAATGTTTGCAGAGGCCATGAGAGTGAGTGAGGCAGTAGAACATGGTAGAGCAGACGAAGAAGGGGGGTTGGATTGGGAGGACATAAGTTGGGGGACAAACGAGATAAGAATCAGGATAAAGAAATCAAAGATGGATCAGGGAGGACAGGGTTGTACAATAACCCTGACAGCTCAGGAAAAAGGCACACTGTGCCCAGTAAAAGCTTTGTGGGCTTACGCCGCAGAGCGAGGGGTAGGGACTGGGGGGTTATTTGTACACGGAGATGGGAAAAAGGTCACAAGCTACCAGGTCACGGCCATGCTTAAGAAGGGCATGCAATTTCTGGGGGAGGACCCAGGTAATTATTCATCTCACTCTCTACGTATAGGGGCTGCTTCTCAGTGGGCAGCAGCAGGGGAAACGGTAGCTAATATGTTGGATAAGGGACGCTGGTGGTCTGCCAGTTACAAGAGATACATTCGAGCAATAAAGTGTGGAGACTAACATATCATCTGTATTTTCTTTTGCAGACATGAACCATGGGGGAAGGGAGGAGGGCATAAATAAAAAAAAAATGGATGCGAGCCAATGAACAGGTATAAGATTTATTTTGTTTAAATCCTGTAGGAAGAGGGAGGATAGCGGAAGTCTGGATTTGTGGCCTCTCCTGCATTTATTGGGTGGAAAAGAGAGCTGAGACAAAGGCCAGGAAAAGACAGCTCTACCAGGATGTGAAAGAATGTAGGTTGGTGTGGCGTGGCATCAGAGGGAGGAGATGGGGACAACTGCTTTCCACCCTGAAAGAAATGAAGGAGCGGCGACCAGTTCCAGACTTAATTATCATACATCTAGGGGCAACGACATAGGAGGAAAACCATGGGTGGATACATACATGCAGATTAAGAAGGATTTGGAAATAATACAGCAGTGGTGGCCAAGGGTATGCCTAGTATGGTCGGATATGATACCAAGAAGGGTATGGAGGAATTAACACAGTCATAGAGCTGTGGACAGGGCCAGAAGAAAAATGAATAGAAGGGTAGGAACACTGATAAGAAAAATGGGAGGGAAGGTAATACTGCGGGGGGTGGAAGAGTGGGTAGCAGATTTCTACAGGTCAGATGGAGTGCACTTGTCAGATCTAGCCATTGATATGTTTAATACAGAAGCTATGGGTTTTATAGAAGCATGGAGAAGACATGCAGAAAAGGATATATAAAAAAAAAAAGAGAGAGAGAAAGGAGGAGGTCCTCTAAGTGGTGGGGGAACAATATCCTAAATTGTGGGGAAAGCCAGTCATCCAATGCAAGCTGGAGACTGGCTAATGGAAAAAGAGGGGATGGGGAAGGGGGAAAGAAAAAGGAATAGGATGAAAAGAAGAAGGAGCAGAAGGAAGAAAAGCGGTCTCGGTTCTCACCGTTACCTAACAGAAAAAGAGAAGAAGGCACCCAGGGAGAAGAGGAAGAAAGAGGGATGAGCAGAGATTGATATATGGATGCAATAAAGTACAACTGTAAAAGAGCTATGATAAAAGATGATGAGATGGAAAATGGAATGATGATATATAATAAATTAATTGCCAATCTGAGCACAACAACATACAATTGTCTCTGTCTTTTGTGAGGGAAAAGGGAGGAATCCAGGACAATGGAGTTTGCCCCTTAAGGGGTAGACCAAGTTGTCCTGGTACACCCCTCCCTCAAGGTGGAGATGGTTTGCTCAGAAGGGGAGGGGGAAGGGAAGGGGAGGGGCAGACAAAACAGAACAATAAGCGAAAAGAAAGGAAGGGGGGGCTAAGGGAGGTAGATAAGGGACAGCACAGGAGTGGTTCAGCCACTTTTTGCTGAAGTTTTGATCCCTCCGACCCACCCAAATAAGCTACAAAACATAAGGGGAAGACAGTGAAAAAGGGGCTGTGACGGCCTGTCAAAGTGTATGACAGAGATGAGGGAGGAAAAAAGGGGGAGGAGGAGGGAGAAAGAAAAGGAATAGGATGAAAAGGAAAAGGAGCTGAAGGAGGAAAAGCGTGTCTCGGTTCTCACCATTACCTAACAGAAAAAGAGAAGAAGGAACCCAGGTTTTCACCTGGGAGAGGGAGAAGAAGAAGAAAGAGGGATGAGCAGAGATTGATATATGGATGCAATAAAATACAACTGTAAAAGAGCTGTGATAAAAGATGATGAGATGGAAAATGGAATGATGATATATAATAAATTAATTGCCAATCTGAGCACAACAACATATAATTGTCTTTGTCTTTTGTGAGGAGAAAAGGGGGGACAATAACAAGCCTCGAGTATAAATAAATAATTTGTTTACACTTGAAGCATGTCATCAGCATTTATTTACACTGCAGTTGCATCATTGAAATCCAAAAGTCTATCAGGAGTTTTTCAGAACCTCATGCATCGCTGAACTAGTCTGAAAATGCCCGCTTGAGATGCAAAAGGTTTGTGTTCTACATTAATACTGAACTTTGCTTGCAACTGCCATTTACCACTGGTGGTGGTAAAAATGTTACAAATACCATGCCAGCAGTTCTAGGACTTTTCTTTACTGTTGAGCAGTGCCAACTCCTGGTGCAGTGGCCATGGTCATGCTGCCAGCTCCATTAATGTATTGGCCGTGGTCATTGACATCCACTTGGGCTGCAGCTAGTCACTGACATAGCAGTTTACATCAGTGGGACTAGCAATTGCCGACCACCGAAGATACTTAACAAGCCATCACAATCCTCAGTTCAGACTGATGCTGACACCAAGACATAGAAGTTCATGATGGCTGTGTGCATACTTGTTGAGTTGCCATGCATCATCATGACAACAAATGATGCATCTCACTTTAAGACTTCTACAAATGGCACAATGTTTTTGGACAAAGTGAAAACAAAATCCTCATGATACAGGTAAAAACAGTTATTTTCATAGTAGCCACTCTGACATGAAACACAACATTACTCAAAAACATTGCAGATTGCCCATTGCATAAACAACATATCATATGCCTTGGGCAGTGTGAAAATAAATGAATTATTTTTTGCTTCAGGGTTTGAACTCTGTAGACCTCTCTCATTGCTCCACCACTTGTGAGGTCAAAAGAGATCAAAACCTGAAGCAAAAAATACATTGTTTATTTTTGCACTGCACATGGCATTTCCCTTATTTGTTGAAGTGCAAGAAGAAACAAATGGCCTCCACAGCCTAACCTAATGTTTCACCCAGTAACTCAGGGCTTTATCAAGGGAGTACTGGCCTGTAGTGGAGTGTTAGTTATATAGCAGCCATTTAAAGTAACAGATATGCAAAGTATTACAAATACATACTAGTGCAAAAGTGTTCATAAAGGGCAAATTACCCACAATCATAATTTAAAAAACACAATTCATTCTGCAAAAGATAAACATTCTATGATAAATACAGTGTATTAGATATTCTGTACTGGTACTGCACAGAATAGATATGCAGTGCTATCTTCCCTGTAAACACTTCAGAACATATTATTCTAAGTTCAAACTATGAAACTAACAGGACAAAGGGTCTCCAAGACCTTTAACCAAAAAATGGTTTCACATCAAATCTTTCATTTAAACCACTAGGGATTTAAGTTCCCCCAGGTATAGATCCATTAAGACTCTATTTCCAGCAGTAATCTCTCAAGATCCCCACCCCTTGAACCCAACTATACCTTCTCCAGAGCAGCAGAGTTCCACAGGGGTCTGTGCTGGGGCTGACCCTATTTAAGATTTACATAGTCGCAATGAAGTGTAGTGACAACATATGGATAGCCAAATTTGCAGAAGACACAAGGATGGGGGCTTTGGTTAATAACCATGAGGACAGTGTTAGGCTGCAAAACAACAACTGAACTCAAGGATTGGGCTAACAAAACAAAATTAGAGTTCAACTTAAATAAATGCGTGGTCATGCATTCTGGGAAAAGGAACATCATGGTGGAATATGAGTTAAGGGGAGTTAAACTCAAAGAAGATAGTGAGGAGAGGGACCTAGGTATCAGGATTACCAGTGATTTATCTTTTAAAAATCACTGGCATATGATAGCTAAAAGAGAGCAGTAGAAAATAATATTTTGAGGCACATAACTACTAGAAGAAGAAAGTTGATAGTGCCGCTCTGTAACACAAATGTGAGACCACATTTGAAGTACTGTGTGCAGTTTTGGGCACTGAGTACCAAAAGAGAAACAAGAGTCCTTGAAGGGGTACAGAGGAGCGTCACTGAGGTTATCAGTGGAGTCAAAAATCTTACATATGAGGAGAGAAGAAAGGAAGTAGGGCTCCTTTCACTGGACTACAGATGATTATATTGGGACATGTGCCTACTATTTCCTGCCCTGACCAATATTGGTCTATGGGACAAATTAAGTAGAATAAGTCCCTCTAGCTATAATACACACTCACAGGTATTGCAATTCAAAGGGGAACCATGCCACACCAGGAAAATGAAATTTTGCTTTAATCAGAGAGTGGTTGTTCTTTGGAATTCTTTGGCAGAAGAGGTTGTAGGAAACATGACTATGAATGAGTTCAAGGGAAAGTTCAACACCTACTGTACCAACAAAAATATCAATGGGTACTTTTAAAATCATGACGAGGTCAATGGACAACTCAGTCTACTTTGCTCTGTAATCACCTATGATGCCTATGATAAACTCAAATTTCTGCATGGGACCTCCCTCCTGGACATGTACTGCCAACATATTATCCAAATTACCTCTGCCAATGTCCAATAGGTGCTCCCCAATGTGCACCTTCAATTTTCTACTGGTTTTACTGATGTAAAGAAACCCACAATCACACAATGTCATATATACTGTACTACCTGTATTGTTACTGTAGTACAGTTAATACATCTGTGAATAGAATATTCCTGATTTGTGGCAGCATGGAAGACTGTTAACCACAATATCTCCAACATTTTTTTGCATGTCAGTAGTCTAGTCTTTGAAATTTATGACACATTCCTGTAATGTGGGATCCGAACTTAAAATATGCCAGTTGTTTGCGTAGATAATAAACATATTTTGTGACTCCAGGCAATAGGTAGTGACAAAATGAATCACAGTTTCTGTTGTACCAGAATCTCTTTCCTTAACTTGCAACAGACCCTCCCTGATTTTCTGATTTGTCAACCTCCTGGCTTTCTGTATGACAGTGGTAGAATAACACCTGTTTCAAAATCTGTTCTCCAGATTATTAGCTTGCTCTTGATATTCCTCTGTGTTAAAATAATTACACTTGACCTTACAGAATTGACTAATTTGAATATTCTCTATGACATGGCAGGGGTCACAGCTGCTGGAATGAAGTATGGTGTTTCCGTTAGTGGATTTTCTACTTGTAAATGTTAACATCTAAAACTTTTATATTATTAAGGTTATAAGACATGGTAAACCTCAAATTTGGGTTAGAAGCTTCCAGGAGAGATTTAAAAGCCTCTTACTCTTCCACTGTTCCCTGCCACATCATAAATATATCATCAATAAACTTTACCATTTTATCAATGAACGCATTTTCTATTGGGCTAAACACAACTGCTCTCTTCCATTCCCCTAAACAGACATTCGCATAATTGGGAGCTAGTGCTTCCCCCATTACAGTGCTTTAATTTCTTGTTGATGTGTGCACCACCAAGACACAGCAGCCTGTCAGCTTTCTGTGAATAATAAAGGGTCCAGAATGGAGCCTTGGGACACTCAAACAGAGACAGCCTTTAGCTCATACTACTGACCATCGATTTCCACTTTTTTTTGCTGTTCAGTCATGTAGTCCTTAAATCAGGTTACAGTATCCTGAGACAGACCTAGGTTAAGTTTTTGTTTTCAATATCTAGGATGCTGACTGTCCCAAGATCATCCAATTTCTTCAACAGCCCTGTATGTAGCACTGAGTCAAATGCCTTGCTAAAGTTGAAGTAAAGTAAATCTCCAGCTTTTCCCTTTTCTGTCACCCTTGTAAGCAAGTCGATGTGGACTATCAAGTTGGTCTGACAAACCTTCCCAAATAGAGGTGTGTGAAAGTTGTTTTTTCTGCCATAGCAGAACTTCTGTGAATTTTGCAGCCTTCATAGAGGTTTATGAACTTATGCCTGTGCCAGATCGGAAAACTTCGTAAAAGGTTTTGGGCAACATTTCACCCTGTTCCTCTCACCTAGAGGTGGAAGAAAAAAAAAAGTAACCTGTAGTGTCCAGTGCCACCCTTCCCCCCAAGCCCTGCTCAAAATAAAAATATTGAATCCCCAGTGGCACAGTCTCCCCCACCCAATCACATGCCCATATTTTTTTAAACTTGTAATCCCTGGTGGCTAGTGGCCCCTCACCACCTGATCACCCACCCAAGCAGTCCAGGACACCATGCCCTGGTGTCTGACTCCAGTTAACCCCCTTCCTGGCCCCCAATGTATAGAGAGAAAAATAAACATTTCTCCCTGGTGTTTAGTGATCCCCCTCCCTATCCACAATTCATGAATTAAAAGTTTATTACCTAGTAGTCTGTGTCCCCCTGACCCCCACCCTCATGTCATGTCCCATCACCCACCTACCTTATTTTGAACCTGAGTGGCACCAACACAGCCCTCCTTCCTCTACAGCTGGTAGCCCACTGAGTAATCACTGAAGGAGCACATGCTTATACAAGCATGCACTCATTCATTGACAGCTCAATGTGCTGCCAGCCATGGAGGAGAAAAGTAGGGCTGCACCAGTCGCCCACTCAGGTTTGGGATGAGGGAGCGGGGTGGTGGGACATTACCTGCAGGGATGGGGCATACACTAGACCACCAGGTAATAAACTTTTAATTTACAAATTGGGGATGGGGGGGCACTAGACCACTAGGGAGAATTGTTTTTTTAACTACACATTGGGAGATTGGTATGGGGGGATAACTGGAATCAGACACCAGGGCTTGATGTCCTGGACTGATTGGGTGGGTAGGGGGAAGGACCACTAGCCACCAGAGATTACAGAGATTTTTTTTTTATTATGGGGTGACTGATTGTGTGGGTAGAGGGACCGCTAGCCACCAGGAATTCCAGGGGTACTTTTTTTAAATATGGGTCAGGTGATCAGGTGGGGGGTGATTGCTAGTCACCAGGGAATTCATTTAAGTGCATATCAGGCAGCAATGCAGAGGAGGCAGAATTTCTGTGAAATTATGGAAATGGATTTTCGAACATTTTCAGAAGTGAAAGTCTGACTTTCGCTTCAGTTGCTCCAGAAAGAGTTTTTTTTTTTTCTCACACCTCTACCATGAACCCATCCTGTTTACTATCCCGGAGCCCATTTCTCTCCAGGAAGGTCACCGGGTCCTCCATAACAAGTGTTCTTCAACAGTTTATCCATAATGGAGATAAGACTAACAGGTCTATAATTTTCTTGCTGCTCCCTACCCCACCTTTGTGAAGCAGTACCACATCCACTACCCTCCAAGCTCTCTGAGCCACCTCTGATTATAGTGAGCTATTGAACAGTCCTGCAAGGGGTTCAGCCAGTTCTATTGAAAATTCCTTGAGTGTTCTATCAGTGCACGCTATCTAGCCCCGGTACCTTATCTATTTACAGGTCTATAAGCCCTTTATTTTTTACTTTATCTACTTTTATTTCTACCAGCACCATTTCTGGGATCCCCCTTGCAGTTGTCTTTATGTCACTTTCCAGCATGGGCCTGCTATCCTACACTGTGAACTTTGAGCAAAAGCACTCATTTATAATGGCTGCCTTCTGCTTGTCTTCCTCTATTTACCACCACCCTCCATCAACCTTATAATTCCTTGTCTTGTCCTCATTTCTTTCCCTGAAATGCCTAAAGAACTCTTTTCCCACTTTCTTGACCTCCCCCACTGTGTGTCTGTTTTTGCATCCCTGACTATCTTCTTGGCCTCCTTCATCTTTACCTATTACTCATCTTATTTGATGGTCCACTGTTTCTACTTGCAGCACATGAAGGCCCCATTTTTGTTCACTTCTTTCCTTGTGACCTTCTTCTGTTGTAGCTATTAAATTTGGTAACTATTCTCAAGAACAATTTAGTTGCTTTGAGAATGTCCATTTCAATTTCTTTCCACCTCTCCTCTACCCCCAATCATGTCCACTCCAACCACCCTTCCCTAGTCAAAATTCCTCATGTGGTCAAAATCTGCTCATCTAAAATCCAAAACCACAGTCTTTGAGGAGGGTATACCTTTACCTAGGGCCAAACAAACCATATAGTGTTATCGTCACTGAATCCCAGTGATTCCCCCTACCTGCTCTCTGTCTATGACTTCCAAATTGGTGAACACCACATGGAAAATAACACCTATGATGGGGGTTACCTGACCAGTTATAACAGTAGGCAGTCCTACAACCTGTCAAGCAGACCTTGACTTCTAGTGCTCCCAGCTGATGGAAATGTCCCAATCTATGTCTGGTAAATTGAGACCCCCACCATCACACTACAGTACCTTCTCCTTTGCAGCTCTTCTCTCATTTTCTCCCACTATTACACTGAACACATATCCTGGCTGTCTATAGACCACCACCATGAATAGCTTTTTATCCAATGTTGTCATGAGCTGTACCCACAAGAATTCTCTCTCCCCATCCACTATCCTGATGAATCTGTTCTCTTTGGCCTTTATGCCTTCCTTGACATAGAGAGCTACTCCACCACCTTTACCCAATGCCTTCCTAGTCTATATATGTTATACCCCAGTAGTGAGAGGTCCCATTCATTAGTCCTGATGCCCTATGTTTTTATAAGGGTCACAAGGTCTAATCTTGCATCCATTACTGTCCCCTGAAGCTCACTAACTTTGCTACCTCAGCTTCTGGCACTTAGGCAGACTGCCTACTAGTTTGTGTGTTTATTCTTCCCCTTTCTGTCAGCTCCCTTCCTTTGTTGTCCATTCCTCTACTTATCTTCCCTGTTGACATTTTGGACCCTTTTGCACCTTTGCTTATCTATTTTGGACCCCAGCTTTGCTTCTTTCATCCTCCTTGCTGCTAGCTCTCATTATATGGGGAGTACTAGCTAGATCCACATTTTTCTCTCCAACCTCTGTGGTTCTTCCTGCTGCAGTCTCCTTTCTCTTAGTTTAGATGTCTGCCTATGTACACATCTTACTTCTGCTCAAGCACACTTGTACCCTCTCTTTTAAAGTGAAGGTAATCACCCTTGAAGAGTTTCCTGTCCCAGAAGTTCCCAAGTTTCCTGCAAACTGAAACCCCTCCTCCAGACATCATCTCTTCAACCACCCATTATGTGTTTTAATCTCCTTTTTAAAACCCTATCTTTCCCCATCCCCACATCAAAAGGACCTGAGAAAAGGCCAGGAAAACTGAGTATGCCTTCAATCTGTCCCCTAGCCTCTGAAAGTTATACTGAGCTGCCATGTAAGGCTGGTTAACCTGATGCTGGTACACAAGTGTACTAGCATCACAACCTCCTCATCCTCACCTTAACCATCCTTCCTATCCTGTCTATATCTCAAAAAGTCACTGCACCCGGAAGGGATCTAACCACCCCTTCCCCTTTCTCTGTCCTTCCACCACCTGCTGAACCCCCTAAATATAGAGTTCCCTACACTAGAATGCTTCTTGTTGCCTTCTTCCTGTTCTAGCCATTGAGTGTCACCATTTCACCTTGTTCCCCCTTCTCAACCAGTTCAGAGCGTCATCTGTGGGAATCAGGTACCTGTGCCTTTTACAATAGTGCAAAGCAATTTCAGTCAGAATTTGGGAAGTTTGGATGCCATTCTTGTGACTGCCTCTGCCACCTTTCCCATCAACCTCCAGCTTCATGGGCCAGTGGGCCTCTAGGCAACTGCAGGTGTGGGGTCTGCACCTGTGTGTACCAGCTTAGCTGGTAATACAGCAGTGATGTTGCTTCTCTTGTCACTATCAGCTGTGTCTGGAGCTCCACAAACCTACATATGTGGAAGTGCCCCACCCTCTAGAGCATAGGTCTGGATTTAATTTCCCAACTGTCTTTGCAGCTGACTGTCTCTCCACTGTACGTGTGCTCCATAGTACCAGAACTCTCCTCTTAAATCCTTATAACTCATTCCTACAGTATAATAACACACTGTGCTATATGGGGTGATGCAACCTTACTAGCCACTACTTGCCTGAATACCCTTCAGTTATCTACTTTAACACCTTACCCTAGATAGGGCTTTTGTCCAAATTACAGAGTTTTGCCTCTTATTGACTTCTCTTTTGTCTTGTTCAGTACAGTGTTCCCTATGGAGCTGAAGACGCCTGCAGCTGCCCTGCAGACACTCCACTCCTCAGTCTGGCACTCACATAAAGGGCTGCTAAACAGGCACATCTAAGTCCTAAATCAGCTTCCTGATCATCTCCAATTGGCTGAGCCTGCTTATGTGGTCAACTTCCTAATCAGGTGGGAAAAAAATCAATGGTGTCCTGTTCCTGTAGGGAGAGAAAACAGTACTACGTAAGGAATACTGTAGGACCTTTGACTATAAATGACAATGTGTATCTATCTTGAAATTTAGTTTAAGGCCATGCAATAAAATACTTTCTATATGCATAACAAATATGAAATATGATTCATAGGGATACTGTTATAAGATAATAATTTAGTTATTTTATTAACTTAAAAAAATGCAATCTTCCAATAAAGCAATAGTTATGCAGTGGTCAATAGGCTCTATGCACAATGGCAGTTTGGCCCTACATGACACAATATGCCATATGTAGACCTGAGATACACACATACTGAACATCTTTTGAACACCCCTAGATGCACTAATAACCCTTCCCCACTGTGTATACCTCTTAGGGCCCAACTGCACTTGTAATCAGACATCTGCATTGTGAGTTGTGGCTGGGGCAGGCAGCAGTATGCCATGAGCTGGGCTGCAAGAGCACAGCAATTTGTAAGCCAACCATGTTGGAAGAGAAAAAAGACGAATGCTCATTGATAGCCGGTGCTTCCAAAGGCAGTTGTGCTCTGCCAGCTCAGTGGCAGGGAGGTGCTGGTGTGCCAGCCATAGGGCTGCTATAACTGAGGCCACTCCTGCCATGATTTGAGAAGCCTTGCTATAGCCCCAGAGCTATAAATCCCAGTCCTCCTCCTTGCCATACAGGCTCATAGAAACATAGACAATGACAGCAGAAAAATACCAATGATTCCAGTCTGCCTGCACCATACTTTCTTACCCCAAGACCTTTGGTCAATATAGGGTCTTTATCTGCACTGTCCACCACTTTGCTCCCTGTTTTACTACTACCCCCTTGAGTAACTACTATGCCATTAACACTGTCCCAACCATGTTTAAAACCATTAATGGTTTTGGTGCCCATCACTTCTGCTAGCAGACTATTATGTGGTTCAACCATTCCCTTGTAAACTAAAACTTTTCTCACATCCCTTCTGATCCCTTCCCCCCACCAGACTCCACCCATCACCTCATGTTCTAGATTTGCTACTCTTCTTGGCAAGATCCTTGCAGTTCACCTTATTCATTCCTTTCTGGAACTTGAAGGTCTCTATCTTTTCACCCCTCTCTTGTGGGATTTGCCCAGCTGGTCATAAATTATTTTGGTTACACTATGCTGCACTGTCTCCAGCCTGTCCTTGTCTTTCCTTAGGTGAGGGCTGCAGCTCCAGAACTGGGTCCAGTGTTCTATGCAGAAACAAGGGGACGGCACCCTGGGCAGTATTGCAGGTAATGGAAGAGGTTTAAACTAGAGGAAACTCATAGCAAAAAAGAAACCATGCTCCAAAAATATTTCATTATGGGATATGGCAATCTGTGTAAGGATTGCCATAACCCAAAGGCTAAAAGGACATAGAGCAACAGTAACCCTGGGGCTTCAAACCAAATGGTTCTTCCTTAGGGTCTCAAAGTACTGGGTTTATTTTTGGTGTATGTCTCTTGCACATTCACGTTTTAACTAAAGCCAGTATTAACTGCAAAACAAGTTTAAAAGTACTTTTTTTGAGCATAGTACTCTATGTGTTGTCTCATCAGTGATTTATAGAGAGGCAGTGATACCTCTTTACTTCAGCTGTCAAAACCCCTCTAATATACCCCAGCATTCTGTTTGGCTTTCTGTAGGCCTTGTTAAATTGGCTAGATAGTTTAAGAGAGTCGCTTATGATTACTTCTAGGTCCCTTTCTCAGATGTTATGTCTAGTTTAACCTCTCCCATCCAATACTCCTTTCTGGGGTTCTTGTTCCCTGTGTGCATCACCTTGCACTTTTGACACTAAATTTCAGCTGTCAAACCCTGGACCAACTCTCCAACCTTTGCAGGTCCATCTGCATCTATCTTACCTCCTCCTCACTGTTTAACCTATCACAGAACATAGTGTCATCTGTGAAGAGACACATCTTGCCCTGTATTCCTTCTCCTATATTGCTGATGAACATATTGAAAAGAACTGGACTGTGCTCCCTCTTCCTTACTATCCCAACTATTTGCTGCAGCAAAGTGGCAAGGGAGCTGAGATTGGCTCATTTAATCAGAGGGGATCAGCCAGTTGGGGATCAGTGAGAGGGATAAGGATAATGATTTCATTCAAATAAATCAGAGAGGAGGAGAAGAAGAGCTTTAGGGGTGAGATTGTCTGGATCAAGGGGTGGGGGTGGGCAGAAAACAGGGAGGACCAGGCAGGGACACTCAATGAGTAATTCTGCTAGGTGTTCACAAAAGAAATAGACAGGCCAATAAAATGGGAAAAGAGGGAAGGGAATGTGAAGGGCAGAGGTAACAGATGGGGCCAACCAGGAGGATAGGCTTCTAAAAGGCCTTAAAGCCTTGTGGGTGGACAATGCCCTGGGACCTGATGGAGTATATTCTAGAGTCCTGAAGGATTTGGAAGAGGTATTGGCAGGCCCACTAGCAGACCAGTTTAACACCTCACTGGAGACATGGAGCGTGCACACAGACTGGAGGATGGCTCATGTGGTACCCCTCCACAAGAGTGGTCCAAGGAACAAACCAGGCAATTTCAGATCGGTAAACTTGACTTCCTTTGTGGGGAAGCTAATGAAGACAATTCTAAAGGAGAGGTTGATAATCTTCCTCGATACTAATGGTCTCCAGGATGAGAGGCAGCATGGGTTTTTCTCTGGAAGATCTTGTCAGACTAACCTAATTGACTTCTTCAATTGGGTCACAAGAGTGGTTGATGGGGGCAATGCTGTGGATGTCCTGTATCTGGACTTCAGTCGGACCTTCAACTTGGTACCACACAGAAGATTGTTGGGCAAATTGAGGAACCTAGCAGCTGGGGAGAAATTGGTGGAGTGGGTTTGGAGCTGGCTGCAGAACAGACAGCAGAGGGTAGTTGTTAGGGGGAGACCCCCAAGCCAAGACCCGTTACTAGTAGAGGTGCCTCAATGGTCAGTGCCAGACCCCATTTTATTCAACATCTTTATAGGTGACACTGCAGAAGGAATCAAGAGCAAGATCAGCCTGTTTTCTGATGACACAAAGATATGTGCAACAGTGTACAGTGAGGAAGGGAGGCAGGAACTCAGGAAGAATCTAGCAAAGCTTGAGCACTGATCAGGTGTGTGTCAGTTGGGGTTTAACTCTAAGAAGTGCAAGGTCATGCACCTCACAGCCAGAAACCCTAGAGCTGTCTGTTGGCAGGAGGAATGCAAGTATCTGTTTCTGAGGAAGAGAAGGACCTAGGGGTGCTAGTCACAGGGGACACGAAGGCATTGGTACAGTGCAGGACGGCATCAGCAAGGGCCAGTGAATTACTGGGGATCACCTCAAGAAGAGAAGATGTCACGGCCGGCCCATCGGCGCAGCAGTGGGATTTCCGCGGCCGGCGCACCTGGTTCGAACGACCTCGGGTCGCTGGAAGGGCCGGGCTGGGGAGAAGGACAGCATCCTATGGGCTGCTCTCCTTCTCCAGGAGGGAGGGTGGGTTGGTGCCAGGAGCACGAGTGACCCCCGGCAGAGGCTGGGAATCACACAGCTACCGGCACGAAGACACTTTGGAGGTGGGACAGGACGTCATGCGTCATTGCACGTCCCGCCTCCCAGAAAAGTGGAAAATGGATGGCTGCCGGCCGCCCTCTATGAAGCCCGCCGCGGCTTTAATTAGCCCCCCAGGCCGGCCCTCCAACCTATCACAGGCTCCGCGGGGTGTTGGCCCCTTGCACCGTAGCCCCACCGTGGGGGTAAGCCACGGGTATCAGAGGGCCAAGGCCATTCTGGGGTGGAAGCCGTCGGCCCGTGACCGGCTGATACCCTGGAAGACCAGCAGCTAGGGAGGAAAGAAAAAGCAAAAAAAAAAAAAAGAAGAGAAGATGTTATCCTGCTTTTGTGCAGATCACTGGTGAGGCCTCACTTTCAGTACTGTGTGCAATACTTTTGTCCTTTCCTAAAGATGTATGTAAGATTGCTGGAGGAGGTACAGCGAAGGGTGACAAAGATGATCATAGGTCTGGGGGATAAACCCCAAAAGGTAAGAATGATGGAGCTCAACATGTATTCCCTGGAGGAGAGAGGGGGGGCAGGATAGAGACCTTCAAATACTTAAAAAGCATAAACAGGGTTTAAGCGGGAGGATTGTTCCACTTAAAGTTAGGAAGGGTCACGAGGCACTAGCAGATATAGATACAGAATTTCAACCACTTACACCAGCAATAGCAATTTTACAACATTTTTCTGCTGAGCTAAAACACAAATCTAAAATATATTTAGCATCAATACTAATTATAGCAGCCAAAAAACTATTACTAAAAACTGGCTTAAACCAGCCCCACCGGCACTTAGAATGTGGGAGGATTTGATATATGATATCTATCTAATGAAACAGATGACAATTAAACTCCAGGGGAGGACTACACAGGTGGCTACTTACTGGACTGCCTGGTGGATGAGGATCATGGCATTCAGACCTGACCTGATCCCATAGGAACCTGTGGGACTGGGTACCCATCCTATAGTGAAAATGGAATAGTTGGAAACTCCTCCTGCACTTTAGACTGGCAAGATGATATATAGAACACCTGGGAATGATAAGATAATGGATTTCCCCATCCGAGTACTCCCTCCTCCCACCCTCGAAAGAAAGTGCAGATAAATGCCCTGTACCTTTTCATCCTTTGTACTTATTAAGACTCTGTATAAAGAACTGGTATCTATGGATGTTATACCATATCATATATGTCAGAAAGTTGAAAATATACATGGTAAGATGGCAGTGATGTATTTTCCAGTACCTGGAGAATAACTAATGAAAAATAAAGTTAAAAAAAAAAGGAAGGGTCACGAGGGGGCACAGTCTGAAGCTGGAAGGGGTAGATTCAGAAAGGAGGTGAGGAGGCTGTTCTTCACAGAGAGAGAGAGGTGGCTAGGTGGCATGCACTGCTGAAGGAGTTGATTGTAATGAAGACAGTGAAGAGTTTTAAAGGAGGATGGGACAGAGTTAAAGGGAGGCTAAGTACGCATACGAACAAAGCAGAGAATAATCCGAGGGGTGGGGATGATGGTAAGGGACTGGGAGGGGGAAGAGAAGCTGCAGGAAAAACAGACTGTTTGCTATATACTCGGGCAGATTTGATAGACCTATTGGCCTTTTCTGCTTGTGCTTTCGTATGTTCGTATCTTTGTATTTCCCCACTGAACCTGTGCTCCATACTGCCACAGCACTCCTTCACCCTATTCCTTATAACTTCTTTCCACACTGCAATAACACTGCAATAACACACTGCCCTGTATGGGGTCATGCTACCTTACTAATCACTAGCTGCCTAAATTATCTTCAGTTATCTACTTTAACACCCTACCCTAGATCATGTCTTTGTCCAAATTACAGATGTTTACCCTGTTCTTGACTCTTCTTATTATTTGTTCAGTGCAGAATTTCCTAAGAACTCTGAGGTTCCAATATGACAGCCAGAAGGCTGCAACAACTGATTCAGCCCCCATCATGATTATTGAGACCCTGGTTGGGCCCCATAGCTATAATCCCAGCCCTCCTCCTTACCACTGAAGCTAAGATAAGGAAGCTGACCATGGCATTCTAAGGAAAATTAATGTTTGCATTTGAGATATGGCAGTCCTTACACAGACTGCCATATGCCATGATCCCCTGCTGCAGCATGGACCAGGGGATCTACTCCAGGATGGACCCATTCTTCTGATTGGAAGTCTGGCACCCAGCCCATGTCTGCCCATGCCTTTGCTTGGCATTACACACCTGTGCATCCGGCCAGCCAGGGTTAGTGCATCCCAGCCCAGCCTGTTATTTCATGGCAGGGTGCATGGTCTGCAGCTGCCTGGCTCAGTACACACCTTTTCTGGTGGACACTGATCCCAGCAATGAACTGGGTCCATTAAGTTTGATCAGCAAGCCGATGGAGGGCTGGGGGAGTTTAGGAAGACTGAGGATAACTCATTGGCTTTTAAGGTTTAGATGTCTATTTTTTGTGTGAATCCTAAAACAGTGATTTCTTTCTTACTAAAACTCTTCTTTTTATCTGCAAGTTATTTGCCTCAGATTTGTTTGTATAGTTCTTTTTTTCTGGTATCTGTTTCCTTTGATGAATGAGCCACTGGGTAACAATTCTACTGTTTCCCCAACATGATTTATGGTCTTTCAAATACCTTTTTAATGTTTTTTTTTGGTTTGTTTGTTTATTTATTTATTGTTTTGACTTTAAAATGAGAAGTGACTTGTAAGAGCAAGTGTAACAAGATAAATTGTTTTATCCAGGTAAGCACGATAAAGTGAAAGCAATGTTTCGGGATCAGCAATGTTTGTACAGAGGAACTTGATGCAGTTCCATTATAATTACAGTACTGTATTTCATGATACAAATGTTTTGACAATAGGACCCTCATGGAAGATAATGAAATGATGTTTCACTATTTAAAACTCTTAATGCCTCAGAATTCCTATTTTAAACAGCTTGAGTGAAAAAGTCTATTCTAAAACAGTGATTGAAATTTGAACCTTCTGATTGGCAGACAGCATTTAAAATGGTTCAGTTAATTGAAAGAAACCTTTATTTACAATAGAACAATTAAAATTTTAGTAACAAAAATATTCATTTTAAAAAGATGAAAACATTTTAATTTAATGACAGAACTAAGGCATTTCAGGGTTTGGGTTACGTTCATTTTACTGGCTGTATAGACTAGAGCTTAGAGTAACAAGCTGTAACTGAGCTTGGTAAATCCAGCAGATGTGGGTTTAATTCCCACAACCTCCACTTGCATACTGTGTGACTCTAAGCAAGTCACTTATCCTCCCCAGAGCTCCTGGTGGCCCCTGTAAAAGGGCATTGTGCCCAGAGGGCCATACCTGGTTATAAAGAATGGGAAAAAAATATCCACTGCTAGTAGATCATGGCATTCAGCAGGGTCTCATGATTTCCTATTTAAATCAACTGAATGCAACCATACACCTGGTCATTTCCCAGGTAATTTGTATAGTTAATTTTTGCTGACAAGGAATGGAGGACAAGACAATACTGCATTTTCCTGCTTTGTCCTTGGGGGAGAGGATACAGACACAAAGTAACTGATATTTAACCAAATTAAGTTTTTGGTGTATGTTACTGAATGGGGGAAATCTGGCCAAGACACTGGGAACATTCACTCACAACAGAGCTGCTACCACTGAGCCAGAAACCAAATAAGGGACAGAGAAACACCTGTCAGTGGACCCATTCATGGCATGCAAGCACAAACTTGATTCCATCCTAATGGCTGGTTAATATGATAGTACAAGATGTCATAAAATGGCTGATATAGACATGTTGGCCCAGATATTCAAAAGGGTTGCGCCATGCACAATAGGGTTGTGCCAGTGCAAGTCTGAAAATGCGCCATTCTGCGATATTCAGCTGGAGGCAGATGCACCCCCCAAATCACGCTGAGCAAGAGTGCAATGATAATGAATGTATGTGCAACTGAAGGGGGAGGAACCATGCATAAATAGTGCAGTGTGATATTCAACAACATGCGCATGCGCAATAGGGGAGCAAGCGGAAGTTGCGCGATAGCGGAAATGAGCCAAAATAAAAAGGAACAAGGGAGAGGCGCAAGAACGCTATAGAGAAGGCACATGAGGCTGAACTCTAGCAACTCAAACTGGGCAGGAGGGACACACAGGGCAGACCAGGAAAAGCACCCTGAACAGAGGGGCACAGGGAAGGTGTGGGAGCCACAGTCAGTGCAGAAGGGGGAAGTGCCACACAGCACAGAGGCCACCACAGGAAGGTGTTCCCGTGCAGGGGAAGTAGCAGCCAGGACAGCGGGGGGAACACAGAAACAGCTGCTGGGGGATGAACACAAGCCAGGGACATGGCCAGTGCCACCATCCAGATGGAGGCAGTAATGAGGGGGGTGAGAAGGCTGGCAGCAGGGGGGCATGACCATGGAAGTGCCCATCGGTGGTATGCCCCCAACAGGCAGTACCGAGCCCACACCAGCTTTGAGCTGTACAGTGATACTGAGATTATGGGCCAGTACTGCCTGAATCAGGCAATTCTAAGGTGGCTCTGTGAGCTGTGCAGTGATGTGATGCGGGCACCCATGTGACGGAGCCATGGTCTGTCAGTGGAGACTAAAGTGACAGCTTGCATGTGCTTGCTCACCACGGGTACCTTCCAGAGACCAACAGAAGACACCACAGGCATAACCCAGTCGGCCACATCATGCCACCTCACCCAATTCCTCAGTGCACTGCTGCCACATGCTGCAGAGTACATCCATTTCCCCAGTACACTGGCGGAGCGCACAGCAAACATACAGGAGTACCACAGGGTAGCACGTATGACTGGCATGCTGCGGGCAATAGACTGCACCCATGTGGCCAACCACACACCACCTGGCCCTGAGGGGGCTACATATATTGATCGGAAGGGCTATGCTAGCATCAACTGCCAGGTGGTGTGCGATGCCAGGGGGTGCATAATCAATGTCTGTGCCACGCACCCTGGGGGAGCACATAATGCCTTCATCTGGCACCAGTCAGCACTGTGCCACAGATTCGAGAGTGAGGACATCCCCACTGGCCACTTAGTGGGTGAGTATGCAAACCACATGGACAAACATAGAGCTTGGGAGGGGCATGGTCAGAGGTGACATGGGTAGTGGCCTACATGGCCCAGGGCAGGGCAATGCTTATCACCAAACTAACCTCCACCCTCTACACACAGGTGACAGTGGATACCCACTCCATCCCTGGCTGCTCACACCATACTGGTGGCCCGTGACCCCATCACAGCAATGCTACAATGAGGCACATGCCACCACATGCAATGTCATTGAGCGGGTGTTTGGTATGCTGAAGGCACATTTCTGTTGCCAGGACACCTCCGGCAGTGCCCTACAGTACAGCCTTCAAAGGCCTGTGGGCTATTCCTGGCCTGTTGCATCTTGCACAACATGGCCAATGAATGTGGGATAGCCATACAGGTCATAGAGGGGGGACAGCGATGGGGATGATGAGGACGCCAGTGGCAATGGTGATGGGCAGCCCCCCTTGGGCGACGGGACTCCCGACTGCTCCGGCTGGCACAGCTGCACCGGGACACCATCATGGAGGAGCACTTTGGCCAAACCAGGTAAGTCATGGGGCCATGTGCAACCACCAGTGGCAAAGGCACAACCCAAAAACATGCATGGACACACACCAGGGGTGCATGCCATCAAGGGAAGTTGCCGGGCATGGAACCGCACACACCACCAAGGATGGGTGAGGTCTAACATGGCACATGGTCAGACACACACACACTCACACACAACTCACCAGACATGCACAAAGGGTAGGAGGCACGCTGACCCAGACCACCACCCCTAGCCACACACATGTCCACAGACCATCACGCCCACTGCCTGTCATTGTGCGTGTGTCAGATGCTGGGCACCATTGCACAGTGGCGTACAGTGCAATGCAGGCATCATCATGCACACACAACTGCGGACAGCAGCTGGGAGGGTGTAGATAGACTGTGTGGATGCGTGCAGGGCCAGGTACCCACCCGCGCATTGCCCGCTGAATGACACAATGCACACAGGGCAGCATCAGACAATAGCCATGCTGGGAGACAGGTCAGTCACACACCACAGTGCCACAGCTGCCATGGATGCATGGGTGGCCCCGCTGAGACCCGCCAGGAGTGACAGGCTGACCACTGGCCTCATGGGGTGGCACCGATGGTCCCCAAGGGGTTCCACTGCTTGAACGCGACCATGCTCCTGCAGGGGTCTGCAGCACACCGAACATGCCTGCATCAGGCATGCTTGGGATGCCCACAGCTGAACCAGGTGTCGACAAGGATGGTGTCACATGACGCCAGGAATGGGGGTGGACATTGCACTGCTTGGTGTCTGTGACGCATGGGCAAATAACTGTGTGTCCATTGTGGCCATGACAGCAGTGAATGTCTGTGTTTGCCTGTCAATGGCAGTGGTCACATCCTCCCGCAACCTGTCCATCCCTGCCAGGAGCAGAGCGGTGTCTCTGCTGCAATGCTCCTCTGCCTGATGCAGAGCCACACTCAGTGCATCCATCGCCATCAGAAGCCACATCTGCTGATTGACTGATGCTTGCAGTATGCAGGTGTGCTCATCCAAGAGGTCATCTGCCTGATCGGCATGCTGTCCCTCAGGGTGTTCATGGCCCTGATGCTCATCACCCCTTGAGGGTGGACACTGCACACCAGGGCCAGGCCTGGGTATGTCCAGAGGTGGTGCACTGACGCCACCCCCTGACACTGTACCCCCATGGCCATTGGCAGACTACTGATGCTGCACCTCCGGCTGCCACTCCCCAGGGTTCAGTGGTGCCGCCACAGTGGCTGCAACAGTCCCATGTCCTGTACACACACCAGTGCTGCCCCACCAGTGCTGACAGGCACAGGCTGGGACTGTGATGACACGCAGGCCTCCATGGTGGCACCACCCACAGCCATGGCTACGATGTAACCTGCTGTGTGGCCATCCTGTGGCACACATGTGTCACTGCCGATGATGTTAGCTCCATCATCATCGGTGACGGATCCGGCACCAGCCCGAGTCTCAGCATGCTGGCATCCATGGATGCTGGCACGCTGGGACATGGGCAGGGCCTCCTCTGCACCTGCTCCACCAACATCAGTCTGGACGTCCAGGCGGTCCCACTGTCGCCCTGACCCACGTATTCCTGTGGAGGTGTATGGGCCCTCCTCCATCTCCATGTGACTGGCCTCAGTGGAGAAGCCCACCACCGCTGACCAATGCAGATGCTCAGGAGCTGTAAGGGAAAAAAAGTAGTGTTACTGTATGTGACCTAACCTGTCTCCCCCCCAATAGACAGACCATGACCTGCCATGCAGTGACGGGCTACCACCTGTCTGGAATCCACCACCCAGAACACTCTCAATGGCGTAACGCTGCATGCTGCCAGCAACCTGCTCCTCCTGTGGGGTCAGGTGTAGCACCTCCGGCTGTCCCCCACCTGTCGCAGACCGTGCTGCCCTGATGGCAGCCACCTTCTCTTTAATCCTCTGCCTGTCAGTGCCCATCTTCTTTTTGCACTCTTGCACGGAGCACTGGTGGCTGCCATGCAAGTTTACAGCATGCACCACCTCCTCCCATGCAGCAGCATGGGCTTGTGGTGTTCCCTGGCATCCGCTGAGAAGCGGCTCCTGGTCTAGGTAGGCCTCGAACAGGGCATCTGTCTCGGCCTTAGTGAAATTCGGCCTCTTTCCCTCCCACGGCTCTGTTCCTCTTCCTTCACGACATGCACGGTCATGATTCATCCTGTGAGAATGACAGGTGTTACCTGTGACTGTGCAGTCCCATGCATGTCCCAAACACTACAGTCCATGCTCCCAAACATCATGCAACTCACCGCAATAGACTGTAGTAACCAACTATGGACAGTGCAGCCCAAAGTCGCTCTTTTATAGCGCAACCCATGCAAATGAGATGAGGCGCATCTTTAAGTGGATGCAAAGGCAGTGACTGCGCCATTGAATGCCTGATTAGCTGATTTGCATATGCCAGCTGAATATCGCACTTTTGCGCTTTGAACATTTGTGTTGAACGTGCGGAGCCAAGGGTGCAGTTTTGTGACATGCGCAGTACACACCTAACTGCGCATGCCTGGGTTGATGACGTAGATTCCTGCTGCGCTGCTGACATGCTGTGCATGGGAGGCAATGCAGGGCACAGCCACCATTGTGCCAGTGGCACTACAGCGCTGTTCACCTATATGGCACTGTGGCACTGGGGCGTCGATAGGCGCACTGGGGCAACAGTGCAGTAAGCTGCTACAGGAGGTGGCACACAGGCACCCAATCATGCTACATGCATTGGGTTCCAATCATGCTGTGGCTGTCCGTGCGCCAGAGACCCTTGACCCTGTGCCCGACCTTTGCCCCCTAGGCGCCATGCATCAGGCATGGGTGCACCACTATCGCGGTGTTCCGTGACAGCATGATAGGGAATGGCAGTGCTGTACTGTGCAGCATCTGCATGTGGCAGGACCGTGCTGCAGAGTGCCATTTTGATTGAACTGAGCAGAAGAGATGGCGTGGAGGCGTGCTGTGCAGTGGAGCCAGATCGAGCTGGCAAACCTTGTGGCCATTGTCGAGCCACATGTTGGGGCTTTCTTTGGGGAGGCACCCCTGGCAGGGCCAGGAGTGAAGTATGGCAGGAGGTGGCTGACGCCCTGGAGGAGGTCACCTGTATGGGGCGGATGGCAGAGCAGTGCCGCCACCGTTATGGGGACCTGAGGCAGAGGGACCCGGACCTTCTTGCCCACCTGTGGGCATGTGCCAGGAGGGGCACAGTGCCATGGCCAGGTAGGTGAAACATCCATGCACTTTTATTGTCCATACTGGGTATCATGGTTGCATGTGTCCATCACATGGGGGCTGTCCTCTGTTGGCCGTGGTGTTGGTATCGAGGTGTGGGGTGGGTGGGTCTGGCTGTGTGGGATTGCACACACATGGGGCGGGGGACATTGCTACCAGATTGTACTGAAGTTCCTATCTCCATGTTTGCACCTTAGGGCCAGAAGAACGGAGGCGCAACCACGAGGGGAGGCGCCACATGTTGGAGGAGAAGGAGGGAGGGATGAAGGTGGTCTGCGGCGCATGGACCAGCCTGCTGATGGTGAGTGCCTTACATCCATGATTACTATTGCATGCTGTATAACTGGGTGGGCAATTGGGCATGGCCACCATCTAGTAACAACATTGCCATGCATGCAACTTGTTACAGTCAGCACTGTCCAGTGGCACTGCATGTCTGGGAGTGCATCAATGGTGGTCCATGTGTGCACCGGGCACATGGCTGTGGCACTGCCTTCACACCGCATAGCCAAGTCACTGTACAGCCATGGTGGTGCTGTGCAGGTCATGGGCGGTGGGTGTGTGCAGTGGTCCACATGGCTGTGGCTGCCTGGGTGAGCAGGTTTTGTGGACAAGGTCACTGTGGGTGGTCACACACCATCACAGGGGCGTGTCACTTGGCTGTATACCATGCATAATGGGTGGGCTGCAGGGGGATGGACAGTCATATCTATTGACTCTGCTCCCTCTTCCTAGGTGGGCGGACTCTCCAGCAGATCCAGCGGGACATCCAGGAGCTGCTGCGGGTCAGGATGGAGACTTTGGAGCTCCTGAGGCACATCCACCACCATGGGGTGAGGAGGAGGAGGCAGAGATCCCATCAGCACCAGGAGGAAGAGGACCGGGATGGCCAGTGACATCCCCATGCCCCAAAAAACACTTTCTCCCCTTTGACCCACCCTCACACCCCTTCTTCCATCTCCCATATGTTCACCCCTGCCCCTTACCTGCCCCCACCTGTTATGTGGCCCTTCCCCCACTATTGTATATAGTTTTATTGTACATAGTTTTAATATATACATTTTGCTATAACAACTGTGGTGGTCTCTGATTTGCAGTGGGCTACAGGTGCTCAGCTGCAGTGGTGTGCATGGTGTCAGGGGTGGTGCATGCATGGGCGTGTGTGTGTGTGTGTGTGTGTGTGTGTGCAGAGGTGAACCACCTATGGTGTGGACAGGGGGATCAGTCACTGTCTGTGGTTTGTGTGTTGTATTCTATGCACTGCATGCCTGTGTGCAGTGGTCCATGGGGCCTGCACTGTGTGCATGGCACCCCTGTCAGACCGTCCATGGCCTGTGCAGCTAACACCCTTGCATGTCTGTGATATGCACGGTCTACTGGTGTGTCAGTGGTAGCTGTCCATGCTGGATAACAACTGTACCCGGCACAATGCCAGGTTGACCACCATTACCACTATGGTGCACGTCTGCCTCCGGTGGCACTGTGGTCAATGCTGTTGTTGTCTCCCATCCATGCTGTCACTTGTGTCTGTTGCAGGGGATGTGCTCCAGTGTCTGTCACTTGTGATCCGGCAGCATGCTGGTGGCATACAGCTTCATGGTGCCTGCACAGGGAGGCTGGCACACCTGTGCAATGTAGAGGTGCTGACCATGTGTACACATCAGCTGTGGCCACACGCCAGTGGCTTGGTTGACCCGCTACTGTGTCCCTGTGTTGCTGTATCCTTGGATATGGGTGGGTGTTTGTCCATGCACTGTGTTGCATCCTGTGTGGTCATGCCTCCATGCTACACTGTGTGTGTCTGTGCTGGCTGTTGTGGCCAGTGCTGGGATGGGATGTGTCCTTGTGAGGGTGTACAGGATGCTGTACCTCTGGAGGTGGGGTTTGGGGCATGCCCTGTTGCATGTGGGGTACCTTGTGTGCTGACGCATGGTCGGTCTCTCAGCTGTACCTCAGGGGGACATGCAGGGTGGCACTGTGTATGTATCTGTTGCATCACTGTCTGCTGCCACCTGCTGTAGGGTGCCCATGGTGGGACTGCCTTGCATGGCTCCATGGTGCACAGGGTTGCATTGTCACAGTGGGGGTGGTGGCATGCATGGGGTGTCCTGCACTGTTGGATGCTACTCCTGGGCAGGGTGTATGGAGATCATGGTGCAGGGTGTGCTCTACATTGGTGGGATGGTGTGGTATGGGGTGATCAGCCATCCTTGTGTGCCAGTCACAGCTTGCCAGGGAGTGTGATGGGGCACCATGGCCCGGGCTGTGGGTTGGTTGCTAGTATCCATGGGCTGGTGGTTATTCCAGCTCTCCCCCGGTTGTGCAGTGCATGGGGTGTGGGGGGACAATGTCTGTTCTGCTGTGTGTTCCTCTGCCCATCTGTGGCATGGGTTGTGGGCCCCTGCATCCCTGGTTGTGTTGTTACATTGCTGCCTTGCTGCTGGGGGCATCCCTGGTTGCACTGTGGTGCATCTAGACTGCTCAGCTGAATATCCCTTGTTGCGCTATGGTGCATCAGATATGCTCAGCTTCACCTCCCTAGTTGTGCTATGGTGCAGGTGGTGCGATATTCAGCCGTCGGTCGCAGGCTCATCTTGGCCTGCGCAGTTTTTGAATATCGCGCTTCTTGCGCATGGGAGCAGTGGACTTGTGCTTGCTCCTGCTGTTGCATACATTTTGGGTGCAGTTTGAATATCTGGGCCATTGTATATTGTACAGTAATACTTGTGTCTTTCATTTGGATCAGAGCACTGTACAAACCCCTCCACCCATGGCAGATTTTTTGATGGCCCCTCCTCTCGGATTGACTAACATACAGCAAGAAGCGCAGGATGCCCCTATTACTACTGGCAAAATATCAAAGGTGATCGCTTCTCTTAAAATAGGCTGTTCCCGAAGCTCGGATGGGCTGTCTAATGAATTTTATAAAGCATTTAGCCACAATATATCTAGTTTCTTGGAGATAGTATATAATGCTCTCCTTTCCTCTCCACACATGGGAACTGAATTTTAAACTGCAATCATGATTTTTTTATATAAAAAGGGAGATGGGAAGGATCTGAACAATTAGAGAATGATCAAGCTTGCTTAATGCTGATTATAAAATACTATTTAAACTATTATGTCTCAGAATTTAGAAAGTTGCTAATACTGAAATTCACCTATGCAAATGTGTTTAATACCAAACAAATATTACTTTTAATTTGGTGTTATCAGAACATATTTGCATTTAGTAGGCAAAGCAGGATACATGGGTTTCTTTTGTCCATAGATCAGGCTAAAGCTTTCCAGTAAAATATCTCACAGCTTCCTCTTTCAGGTATTGAAACCTATGCAATTCCCCACTCATGTTGCACTGGCCCAAATGTTTATACAAGGAAGCATCCATTGTCCCTTCAGTTAATGAACCTTTGGGTGTTTTGGTGCTATTAAGAGTTGGTGTTCAACAGGGGTGCCCAATAAGCCCCCTTCTTTATACCTGCATTGGATCCCTTGATTAGAAATATAATGAATAAGCAAGGCATAGATTGACTTTCCCTGGGAGAAGGATTGGTTCCACAGAATGTTTCTACTAACATGGACGATGAGTGCCTTTTTATACAAAATTCGGCCTCAAGTGTTGAGGCTTTAAAACAATTATATGATTATTCACTTATTTTGGAGGCTACGATAAATTATGAGAAAAGCACTGGATTAGTCATAGTATCCTTTAACCTCCACTCCCCTCTTCAGGAAATTGTGGGAATTCGAATTTCACCCACACCAGTTAAGATCTTGAGTCTATATTTTGGCCATGGAAATCTTTCCCAAATCAACTGGGAAATCATATTGCAATCTGTGAAAGTAAGGCAAAGATCTGGAAATCTTGAAATTTTCCAAACAAAGAGGTTCTTGCTATCAAAAGATTTTCTCCCTATATTCATGTACTTGAGTTTATTTTCCCTACTCCTCACAATTTAGAAACAAGGTTACGTAACACTTTTTCAGATGCTATGGGAGGGTAGGTTAAAGGCAGTTAAAGAGAGTTCACTTATCTGTAGGGGTACGATGCGAAGAACCCTAGATGAGGCCCCTCCCTTACAGGTGCCATGGGAATTATTGTGTCAGCTATAGGTAGGGTAGGAAGAAGCCAAAAAAGAATACCCAATCGGGTGTTGAGCATCAAAGAGGCAAGAATGATGAATGAATGAATGAATGAATAAATGAATTAATTAATTCTGAGAAGATAAGGGTGGACTTCCTAAGGAGAGAGGGAAAAGCCACCATTTGCCTCCATCCAACAGCAGAACCTAACTAATTAACCTAAGAAAACACTAACTCTAACTAATATTATGACCATTGGCATAGAGGAGAGGAAAACAACCCATCGAGGAGGAAACCTCTGGGGATCCAAGAACTAGGTCGCCTTCCTTCCAGGCTGACAATGTTTGATTGAGTATGTATGTATGTCGTTAAAGAGAAGAATTCATTAAAGACAAGGATATGAGCAGGACGATGATGATGGGATAGGGAAAAAACCCAAAAGAAAGCACAGATTGAAGAATGAACATGAGGTAATGATGAAGAATGATGAGGATGGTGGACAAGTGGAACACCCTACCAGAGGAAGTGGTGGGAGCTGAAACAATCATGGGATTTAAGAATGCATGGGATAGACATAAAGGAATTCTGGAGGTCAGGGGTAAGGGGCAACATACTTCTAGGAAAACATAAACTGAACTTACAAGCTCAAATGGGCAGACTGGGTGGGCCATAGGCCCTTATCTGCCGACACTGTCTATGTATCTATGTATCTATGTATATCTATGTAGAATGATCACCACAGGAGGGCAGAAGGTCGACGAGGTAGCATAAGACCTAATGAGAGGTATGCTTGATTTAGCGATGCAAGTGGGTAGATGCTGAGGCCAATAAGGCATGCATGATTATGCAATGTGAACTATGAGACCCAGAGGTCGGGCCAGTGAGGTAGCATAAGAATTAATGATAGGAATGTTCAAGTAAGCAATATAAATAGATAAACCTTGAGGTAAGGATGAATGAATGATGGCCAGAGTTATGAACCTGATACATGTGGCAGGATGGCCAAGGGTCGATGAGGTGGCATAGGAGTCGTAATAGGTATGCCCAAAAGAAAATTGATTGTAGGCCTCGAGTGGAGTGAATCCTTGATGGCTGGTATGGAATGTGAATAATAGGAGACAGAAACGAACTTGAAAATGAAATTTTACAAAGGTAGTATGCTCAATAGGGTGATGGGAGTAGGCTCCTCGAAAGGAAGGAGACTCCAAGGCCAAGAAGGCATGTCTGGAACCAGAGGGTATGCAAACAAGAGGGTACGATTGCAGCAGGAGTGAAGGAGTCAGGAACCTGAATACATGCAGCAGGAGAGCCGTGGTCTGATGAGGTGGCATAGGATTCATGATAGGTATGCCATTTGGGGAATAACATTGGATTCAAGGATGGAAAGGCTCGAGTGTGATGTAAATAGATGAACCATGAGGTAAAGATGAGGAATGATGACAGGAGGCATGAACATGAATACATGCAGATGGATGAGGAGGCATATGATTAATGATTGGTATGCCGAAATAAATATCAGTTGTAGGCCTAGATTGGGTGAATTCTGCATGGCCAGTACTGGATGAAATTGCAGGAGACCAGAGGTGAGAGCGAGAGGAAAGCGACGGAGAATGATAATTCTGGGGCTGTAATAGGCTACAGATGTTCGGAGGTAGCCCAGGATGAGGGATGGCAATGGAGTGAAGCCATGATTGGAATGAAGCCTTGATGGCTGGTACGAGCAAGGTAAAATAGGAATGGGTGAGGTACGATGAGGGAGGGAAATGCAGAAGGCTGGAACAGGTAAGGGGTAGGATACCAGACTGAAAACTATGCAGGAATGGCCAGAAGTTGATCATTTATGGTTAAACAGGGCCACCTTCTGGTCAGTAGAAGAACCTGCCTGTTATAGAGTAAGAAGCCTCCTGATTTAGGCTTGACTGTATTGTACTAGACTGGTAGAGAGAACATCCAGGTAGGGCTTCACAGTGAGACATATGGGGCCAGTTTATGAGAGCAGTACATGCATTAAAGAATGGCGGTCTCAGGGGAAAGACAAGTGGTGTCTAAAAATGCTGCATAGTGAAGTGGCTAATGAAGCCAAAAGGGAAATGTGCACTGATAAAGTATCTGAGAATGTAATGAACCTTCTCCATTATGCTAGGTTGTTGGTTAAAATATATGGAGAGCAGGTGTTCATTGCGATATATAGGAAACTAAAGTTGTTCCAACCATGTAGCAGAAGCCAGGCATGCAGGCAACCAGAAGACAGAACAAACCAGTGAATGAAGAAGAATAACCAGTGGTACATTAATACTGCTGGAAATGGAGTGAGTGAGAGCGACTAGAAGACAGGAAATTAACGTTCTGTGGTTGTGACTGCGGCAGTGTGCTATATAAATGAAGAAGAATTTCCAGGCAGCATGTTTGTGTGCATCAAGAGAATGACAGAAAATGGGCAAGATTGCAACCAGTTGGAACAGAAACACCTTCTGCAACATGTGTCCTTCATCAGCTAACGTCCTAGGTAGAAGAACACCATATAATAAAGAAGCAACATCATGATTGTAGAAAAGTGGGTCCACTACGATGGCCCCGCTTGGGTGGACAGTATTTTTTTTTTTACACCCACAAATTGGGAAGGCACTAGCAAGGTCCCCGTACCAGAGAAGTCCCTAGCCCAGCCCACAGGCTGGACGGCAGATGAGCTGAGAAACCCAGTGGTATGGCAGAGTCAGGAACGGAGCACGACTGAACTGGTGAGGAATGGCAAATGAAGTGCCAGTGGCATTCCAGGAGTCCAAGGTGGGGTGACGGACAGCCCGCTGACACCGTGATGGAGCAAAGTGAACAGCAGGAAAGGTAGGGAAAAAGCAGGCAGCCAAACAGCAGACAGGAGGAGGGAAGGGGAGGATGAAATGACAAAGAGAGAGGGAGCAGGTAGTGAAAACTATGAGGGGGGGCAGACAGGAAGGACACAGCCCCATGACTGGCACTGGAATGGAGCACCAGTGAGATGAGGAATGAAGTGAAGCCCCTAGAGTTGCAGAAGGCAGAAAATCCAGGCGGTACCACTGAAGGACAGCCAGGAAGCCAGATCGCTGTACCGGAAGTCACATTGCACTGATGACCACAGAGTGAAAGCTGACAGGAACTGATAGCAAAAAAGGGGAATGAAATTGAGCCAGAGGCAGCTGAGGAAACTGAGGCAGAGCCCACACAAAATAAATGAAGGGAGACAGGAAGGGCAGTACCTCTGGCCGCAACAAGAAACGAATCCTGGAGAGCCCCCAGGATGAGTGACCTTTTAAGCCTGATGGGGGAGTGATGTAGTCGCTCTGCCCATTGAAGCTCGGGCTTAAAGCCCTCCCATTGTATGTAAACCCTGTTGGCAGTTATTCTTTTTTTTTTTTATTTCCCTCCTTTTAAAGGGTTTTAGGTTTAAAGGTGCTTCCTGCATATTATGAAGGAATATTATATAGTGATTGCTTACTTTTCTTTCTTTCTTTTATGTACTTAATGGGGACATTTTGGGGTTGGTACATTGCAATATTCATTGCTAACTGTATGTAATTTTGGTTGGATGTTTTAGTTTTTGTTTTCAATAAAATTCCCCTACTCTTTGCAGTAGGGGGATTACCTGTCCACTTTTCCAAGACAATGGATGCTTTGCAGAAGGGAGCCACTCCAGCCCCTGGTGGTGGGCAGAGTGCTTCTGTTGCCACTGTTTCTTTTTCTCAATAGGAATCTGCTACACTGGGAGATCACGTGATGTCTTCAGCCTGAGCAGACGTTCACCGACTCGGTTCCCCCCGAACTCTCCAAAACTACAAAAATTAGTAAGGTTTTATTTAAGATTGATCACTTAAACTTCACTAATAGTTGTCCGAAACTAAGAAGGTTTGAGAGAAGCAACTGAAGCAGCTTTAACATCCAAGCGGTGAAAATGGATGCTGAAATGTGACAGGCTCTCCAGCCTGGACACGCCACAGATGCGCAACAAATCGTGAAGAGAACCAAAACACAGACCGCAAACCCTAATAAGGCAGCGTGTCAGCTAGCAACTCTGTTCCCCTGTTGGAAGACACTTTTTTGGCAGAAATGGCTGGCACTAAAGACTCATTTAAAGAATTTGCTCTAGACCTGAAGAATATTCAAGCGGAATTGAGAGAAACGAACAAGAAAATCGTGGATGTTTCTGCCCGTACATCCTCACTAGAAAATTGGCAGACAAGATTAGAGCCAGAAGTGGTAACATTAAGGCAAAGGCTGAATAAAGTTGAGAGTAAGCTAGAAGACCTGGAGGAGAAACAGGAGGAATAATATTGTTTTGCGTTGGGGCTGCCTGAAGAAACTGAAGGATCAGCCGTAATTCAGTTCACACAGAAGCTTTTAGCTAAAATAGCAGGTCCTCCACCACAATCCACAGTGTACCAGGTAGAACGGGCCCACCGCTAGCTGAAACCTCGACCTCCTCCAGGGGCTAAGCCTAGGCCATTTATTTTTCTGCTCTTAAGTTACATTGACCTACAGCATATCCTAGAGAAAGTTAAAGAGCTGCAAGAGATTAAATGGGAAGATGCCAAGCTCAGATTCTCCCAAGATATGCCAGTCAGTGTCAGACAGAAGCGGGCAGCCTATCATAGTTGCATTAAAAAGCTGATAGGGGCTGGAATTTGATTCCGGATGATTTACCCGGCTAAATTGATGGTGCAGTATCAGAATAATTGGAGAAGCTTTGGAGATGCAGACCTGGCAGCTGAAGAATTACCCACTAAGTATCCTGATTTGTTTACTCATCGTTGAGTATCCGAAGGAAGGATCAACAGTCTGGCTACTTTACATAGTGGTATTCGCCTGAGGAGAGGATTTTTTTTTCCTTTCTTTATTTTGTAATCCGATCATATTATGCACAACTCTACTTGGACCCCCTATTTGATATGGTCCAGTAGCTGAAAAGCTCTTCCTTTACCCTTCCCCCCCTTTTTTTTTTATTTTGTGTAGATTCATATGGTCGTCGAACCTATTAATGAACAACAAGGACTAGCCCAAATCATGGGCGAGCATTATGGCTGACCATGCCAAATGCTGCAAGACTCATTTTCTTTTCCTTTCTGCCAAAGACCTGCATGGCATTTTTTGGGGGGGTCACCTTTGATATTTCAATGAAGGGACAATACCTGGACATTGAGAGATGGAAAGCTTAGCAGTTTATCCACTATTTCATTGTGGGCTTTATGTTTATCCTTATGCTAATCACCAGCATATAAATCGGGGATGCAATGGCCTGTATTATGTTTCACTGTAGACCCAAAAGATTTTCTATGGGCCACATAACAGTTTGACTTCAATGAGCTGAGGTTAAGCTCTAAATATGAGGGGATAGTTGTTTGAGTTCATTAAGGGGATTGGGAAGTTGGGTGATAAGGAAGAGCTTACTTCAATATAAAAGCCTCAAAATCTGTTAAACAAATAAATAAATATACAGATTGGGGCTCACTGTTGAAGGGTAGACACAATTCTGAACTTAAAAGCTAATAAGAATATGGGGTTTTACAGAGGCGTATCTATTATGAAAGGTGGAGTAGGGGAGGAAGAACATTCTTTAATTAAAATATTCAGTGTTACATTTTTGGGGGAAGGGGGATGAGTCGGGTACTCTAAACGGTGGAACATCACGTCTTGGCAAAGGGGATTAAGCATATGCAATCAATGGGGCATTTGGGATCAAAATAACTATTTTGTTGGTTCGGTTATGCGATGCTCAAGAGGGTATGTTGTGGGGGGTCTTATTTCAAGATTGTGGGGGAGAGGGATGAGAGTGGGAAAATACTCTTGGGGAGGGAGGGTATTGCCACAAACATTATAAGTGAAGTAATAATATCACTCAATGGTGTCACTGGTTGTCGAAAAAGTGAGACATAGTAATGTAACAGATAGCTAAAAATGTCAGGATATCATTTTTGTGCATGGAACGTTAAAGGGGCACAAACCCCGGCAAAACATATGCAAATACTGATACATCTCTGTAATATACAAGCAGATGTAGTTTTTACAAAAATACATCTTCTGTCCACTCAAGTGCACTACTTTCAGTGGCTTTGGGTGGGACAAGTCTTGGGTCTGGTTTTAATTTACGAAAGGGGTACTGCAATCCTAATTGCCCATAGAATCCCATTTCAGTTATTACAAGAGATCTTAGACTCAGAAGGCCATTATGTGATTTTATGGGTGGTATTAGGTCATACTGAGGTTATCCTTGGTTCTATTTATGGCCCAAATTCTGATGACCCCAAATTTTTTATAGATCTTATGTCTATGTTAGCTCCATTGTCCACGATTCCAATAATTGTGGGAGGGGATTGGAACCAGGTGTTGTCAAATAGCCTGGATAGAACAGGACCCCCTAAAATGTAGTTTTCTCCAGGTCAAAAAGCCCAGATGGAACTAATGCACTTAGTAGGGTTAGCAGACCCCTGGCGAATTATGTACCCAACCAGGAAAGAATATTCATTTCATTCACCTACTCACAATACATTTTCTTGTATTGACTATTTTCCGGTCAGCAGTGACTGTCTTCCTGGCATCACATCAGTTTTCTACTCCTCGAAAACTACATCGGACCACCAAATGGTTCAATTATTTATAGAGCTTGCCCCTAATATTCAGCGAGATAAACTTTGGAGGATTAATAACCAGATTATAAAATCAGAAGATCAAATACAATATATACTATCCTTCATTTCTAATTTTATGGCAGATAACTCTCCATCAATGCCCAAAAGAGATATCTTATGGTGCACACTCAAATGCGCTCTAAGGAGAGCTTATACATTTGGCAGTCAAACGCAAAAAGCGAAGAGATCAAGCCCTTTCTTCTTTAATCAACCAGATTACATTGGTGGCAATAAATCTTTCAGCCCTGTCCCCTGATGTGGATTGGGAAAAAGCTGAATCCCTCCTAGCCCAGTACAATCACTTGCTGGCCGAAAAGGCTGCATTTCTCATGCTCAAATCTAAAATAACTTATTTTGATCAGGGGGAGAGAGCAGGAAAACTACTAGCACTTATAAGCCCAGGTCGCTGATAGAATAGTGACATCCTTCAATCACCTACTGGTACAGTTTGACTTCACTGCAAGACATTTGTGACAATTTTAAACTTTATTATGAGAGTTTATACACTCCCACTAACTTCTCTTTTCCCAACAAATGCTGGTTTATACGTCACTGATGTTAAATTGGCAACACTTACGGAGGCACAATCCTCTATACTAAAAGTCCCAATAGAAATAAAAGAGGTACTAGAAGCTATTAATTTGCTTACACTGGACAAATCTCCTGGTCCAGACGGATTTACATCTAATTTTTATAAGGCCCTAAAAGATACACTAGCACCTATTCTTTTAAATACCTTTCAATATTTTATGAAAATGGTATTTCGGACGAATCCTTAACTCAAGCCATTATCGTAGTATTGTCCAAACCTGGGAAGGATCCCTCAGTTGTACATAATTATAGGCCTATTTCACTCATTAATGTGGCTCTAAAATTTTGGCCAAGATTTTAGGCGCTAAGGCTGGGCGGGTCTGGGACTCTCTAATTAGTGCAGAACAAGTAGGATTTTGTTGAGGGACGACTTTCATCAGACCATCTCAGGAAGTTGGCTTATTTATTTTCTGTGTCCAAGGATTCTTCCACACTGGCAGCTTTAGTTTCCTTGGATGCAGAAAAAGCTTTTGACAGAGTATCCTGGGAATACCTGTTTTCCCTACTTCTCAGATACGGTATCCCACCAGAGTTTCTCAATTGGGTCAAAAAACTGTACTCCTCTCCCTCTGCAAGAGTTCACTGTAATGGAATACTCTCCACACCTTTAATTTGAGTCAAGGCACTCATCAAGGATGTCCCCTCTCACCATATTTATTCAATTTATTTCTCGAACCCTTTATTAGGAAACTTAATTCCTCACCCTTAATATCAGGGATCACAATAGGGACATCATAATATAAACTTTCCGTATACGCGGATGATATCTTATTACATATTTCATCTCCTTCTCAATCCCTCCCAGCCGTACTTGAATTAATATTGCAGTTTAGTTTGATTTCCAATTATAAATTGAATTTGGATAAATCAGAAGTATTTCCTCTTAATCAGCATTTTCAGAAAGCAGAAATAACTAGACTGGGCCTACAGTGGAAACCAGATAAACTTAAATATTTGGGAATTTTCCTTCACCCCTCTCCTAAAATAATGAAAAACCTTAACCTTGATGCTACCCTGAATCACATACAAGAGGATATTAAGCGTTGGTCCTTATTACCCTTATCGCTTGGGGGTCGTATGAGTATAATAAAAATGAATGTGTTACCCTGTGTATTACATCTGTTGCAAATGTACAATTGGGACTTATCCAAATCTTGGTTCATGCCATACCTCTCAACCTTTTGTCCCCCAAATGTGGAACATTGCCTCTCAAAATGTGGAACAAATGGGCAAAATGTGGAACACTTAATCAAATCTTTACATTAGAAGCTCACAACACTGTTAAAATGTTTGCATTTATGTTCAGAAAGTCTGTTATTAATTAAATGATATATTTTTTGCATCATTTACTATAGATTTTTGCTTCAAAATGTTAACACTGAATGTGGGACAAGTCCTCACAATGTGGAACAGGGAGCTTTTGTGAAGTAAAATGAGGAACATTCCTGGTAATGTGGTACAGTTGAGAGGTATGGTTCATGCGGGTACATAAAACTATTAATGCTTTTTTGTGGCTGGGAAAAAATCAAGAAGAGGTTATAGTAAACTTACATGGGCTAAAAATTATGGTGGTCTTCAGGCCCCCAATCTATATTCATATTACCTTGCAATACACCTGACTAGACTTGGGTATTGGATGCTCCTGTCAGAGCACACATCTGACTCTATGTACTTCCCTCTCTGGCTTGGAATCGAGAAATCCTTGTGTGCACTATATGATATGGGCCTGGAAGTCCTTCCCTTTCTGAAAAAGAAAAATCTTCCAAATAAATTGAAGGGATCCCCGCTTGATGCTCTTTTGGTTACACATTACCAACTTAACACCCTACTTAGGACTAATGGGTATAAGGATGTAACACAACCTCTTTTCAATAATCCTAATTTGTTAATATCTGGTAAACCAATAAAATGTAATACTTTTTGGCCCAATATGGGGATTGAAAGAGTAGAGGAGTTAATTATTAATCAGAAACTGATGTGATTCTAGGAAGCTAATAGTAAATATCATTGGTCCACTACTCATGTTTTTAAGTATCTGCAGATTAGTCACATGTTAATACAGTATTTTGGTACTGGGAGGTGGACTATCCCCTTCTAACTGTATTAACCCTGTATCTCAAGTAGATTCTGTCTACCCATAATTTCATACACTTACAAGTTCCTACAGATTCGATTGCTGGGCTAGAAGGACAGAGATTTTATTGGTGGGATCAATCTCTTCCATCTTCAGACCCCTAGATGTTGGTTAAGAATTTGGAAACAAATATAGATATATTAAGTGGGAAAGGTATAGATAAATGCAATTCCAAATTGTACATAACATGTATTATACCCCAGTTAAATTATCTAAGATGGGTTTCCTGCAGTCTAATCTTTGTACCAATGCTCTCAAACTCAAGGAGATTTGTTGCATATGTTATGGTCATGTGATAAGCTCTCTCCATTATAGGAACAGTATTAGGTCCCGACTGGATCCGCTGATTAGCCCTTTCAGACAAATTTACCTGAAATTTGTATTTATAGGGATTACATGACTCTCAAGGCAAAACCAAAAGAGCACATATGGCGTTGATATCTGTTTGTGCCAAAAAGTATTACTTAGATATTGGGTAGATACCCTAAAACCAACTTATACCGAATGGTATAAAAAATTATGTTTACACAGGCAGAATGGGTTATTGCGGATTAACCCAAAGAATGGGAAAATACAAAAACTTTGGGATCCTTTGAAACCTGTTACCAATCCAATCCAATAGGGTAATGGTTAATTCTAATGCCCTCTATGATCTAACCTACACTTTTAATAGCTATTCCATTGATATGTATATATAACTGTCAAGATAATATCTGTGGCAGCGGGGGATAGGGAAGGGGGGAAGGGGAGGGTAGGGGTGGATGGGGGGCAAGGGGGTTATAGACACTAAATGCGATTATGTAATATTGTATGGGGATTGGAAGATCAGTTCAACAAACATATACACAATATTGTATGGTTTCCTGTATGTAAGATGTCTGTACCTATGAAAAATTAATAAAGTATATTTAATAAAAGGAATCTACTACACTTTCAATGAGTCTGGTATAAGATGGCCCTACATTTTCAGATCAGAGTTCTGCATTGTTAAAGGAATTGTCAGTTATGGACCCTACTCTTGTCTCCTGTGCTGATGCTGATGACCATTTGTATGATGCCTTGAAATGTAAAAAGTCTCACTTTTTGAAACTGTTGGAAGAAGATGCTATTCTCAGTCTGCGGGGAAAGGAGAAACAAGAATTAACTACTGCAAACTCAGATAATTTTTCTTTAGAGACTGATTCCCTTGCTGCACAGAAACAGGCTGTCTTGGCTGGTGACCTAGTTTTGTCACAGAGTTCAACGGTTTTTTCTTTCCTGCTGTCATTCCAATGGATAATTCCTCCACCAAGTCGATATAGGTTGCTATCCCATCTATGATTCAGCTGCCTGCTTCTACTTCTGCCGTGTTTGTTTTTGGCTCTTCCAAGATTGCCACAAGTATGACCTTTACTCTTGATAATGCTTTATCTGGTGATACTCCTCTACTCTGTATGTGTCCGCTATGCTTGATGTAACTGGACAGGCTGTTCCGTTTTCAGCTCAGCCAGTTTCAGGCTCTCGCTCTCCTATGGTTCACATGGCAAAACACTGGGGATCTGAAAGTGGAAACAGCATTTTGTGGGACCTGATTTCCTGCCAAAGAACTAGTCTCCAGTGAAAGCTCTCGGTGAGGTGGTCCGGTCTTGAGATCAAACTGGTCAGTGGCACCCAGCGACACTGAAGAAGCCTCTGCTGACTCCCTTCACAGCCAAGCTTGATGATCCAGTTCCCAGTAAGGTCTTCATTTTTGATTTGCAAAAGCATACCTTGCCACGTTCTGCTTCTGAGGATTTCCCTTCTGTACTGCAGACTGCTTCTTCTGACTGGATGATTTCTACTCTGCTAGTCCCTCACCAAGCCACTGACATCATGCCTGTTCTTAGCTCTGCAAGAGATGTGCAGTCCTTTCAGCATTAGTCTTCTTCTCTTCAGAATTCCCCATTGTACTTGATGTCTGATTTTGATGGACTTTCACAATTAGAAACAAATTCTACTGTAGCATTACCTGTAGCTACTTCTAGACCTACCTCACCTCTTGCCTAGTCTGCCCATCTCCACCATCCATGTACTGCAAGCACTGTCACTCTCTCTTCTATATCCTGGGCAGATAGGGCTGAGCAATCTGATGCCCTCGCTACTGATAAGCAGACTGCTACTTATCCTTTGGTGGCCCGTACCTGGTCTAAATTTCAGTAAATAAGAATTTTTTATCACACTAGCTCCAGCAAAAATGTAGGAATGTTGTTTGGCTGATTTATAAGGCAGTTTGGAATTACCATCAGACAGAACATAAGCTGTAGAAACTCCCTTGAAGAATTACTTACAGTTTCTTCCCAGCTATCTGATTGCCCTTATACTGTGCATTCCCCTTGGATGGTTATTTTGATCTTAGTTTTAAAGCGGCATTTCATGTGGACTGGTTTTGGGCCTCTTACAACGTTTTGAAGACTTCACATCTCAGGATTTCTTTTCAAGCCATCCTATAACAAAGGCTGTTCTCCATACAGTTACAATAATCTTAAAAATTAATGGGTCAATATAAATGATACAAAGTACTGGCTAACACAGCGATGTATGATACTGGGGATCAGAAATGATAATTGACTCAGAACAATTCCTAGACTTAGGGAATTGGAGATGTAAGTACATCTCATCATTCTCCTAGGAATTATAACACCTTCGAGTGTCTTCTTTATTGGACGTGACAGGCCGCACTGTTTTGATCAGGGCCAGCCTAAGACTTGCTTTAAGTGTGGCTATGATGCCACACAAGTTCTGGTTGTGACAAGATTCATTGTTACTTTTGCCTTTCTTTTGGTTATCTTGTCTCCAGTTGCACTAATGAGTTTCATTGTAACCTATGCAAAGATAGTGAACATTCCTACTAAGCTGTCCTTGGACTTCCCATTACCATTCAGATTGCCCTTCTCAAGATACTATGCTTGCCAAAGCTCATCAGGTACATCAGCAGCATTTGTATAAGGAGGCGGCACACCACCTAAGACACTCTAATGTTCCTTTAGAATCTCCTCCTCCACAGTGGCCCCTCCAGTTTCAGTTGAGCCTCCTCCTGTTGCATCTACTGTATAATCCATGCCTTTGGTCACACATGCTCCTACAGAGTTGCCTGATCCCCCAGTTAAGCTACCTATGGATTCTTTGGAGCTGACTTCAGAGCAAGAGTCCCAGCTGCCTCCAACTGCAATAATGGTGATGTCCAGGAAGTGATCCCTCAGATCTCAAGATCTTGAGTCTCATCTCGTACCGTACCTCCTACCCTCATTTCTACTTCTAATAGATTGGCTGTCTTGACCCCTCCCTGCTGATGCTGAGGAGGGTCTGGACTCAGATACGTCCTTTTCTGATACTGCAGTGCAATGTGTCTCTTTGAACTCTAATGTGAACACTTCCACATTAAATTGCTCTTCACAATCAAAACCAAAATTCTGGAAGAAGTTGAAAATTGTTATCAGAGCACCAAAATGTAAATCCTGAAGCAGTCACCTAATTTGGAATTCTCTCTTTTTTCTTAAACTAATGACTTCTCTTTTCCATCTGGCTACTGTAAAAGTGAACAGCATCAAATCTGCTACTAAATGTACAATCTTGTTTTCTCTGCTTCATGATTTGCATTTTGAAATATTCTTTTTGCAGGAAACCAGAATGATGTCTATGATAGATATTGCTACAGCCCAGAACCAATAGTTCTGGGGACCATCCATCTGGTCTTTGTGGCCTGATTTGTGTGACAGGGTGGGGATTCTTTTCAAGAGTTCCACTTCTACAGTAGAGAAATTGGTCAATATTGAGTCTGGCAGAGTTATGTTGCTTGAGATTGCATGTCAGAACTCTCTCTTTTGCCTTATCAACATATATGCTCCCCAATCTAAGAAGGATAGGTTTGAGCTTTTAAAAAAAAATGCTTTTTTATACACTGCTAGGCATGTAATTTTGGGGGGATTTTAATTGCCCTCTAGCTGTTCAAGATCGGGGTGCCAAAATCACAACAATGTTTTCTAACTCTAATTTTTTAGGTCAGTTGCTTGCAGATACTTCACTCTCAGATGTGTATAGATCTTTCTATCCTACTGGTGGTTACACATATTATAGAACTCGTTTAGCTACAGCATGAAAATTGACTTTTTGTTTCTTTCAGCACAACTACAAATGGTATATCACTCTCTCTGACTGAAACTTCAGATCCTTTACTACTAGGTGGTACTTTCGGTGGAAAGGTAGTTCTTTCTTCTTGTCCAGGGTATTGGAAATTGAATATTTCTATTTTAGATGAGCCTCATTTGAAGGACAGAACCTGACATATACTTCTGGATAGACTTACTCTATTATGTATGGAAGAGGATTTAGGAAAATGGTGGGAGCTCACTAAAGTTGTTTTGGGAAGATGTTTTCAGTCTGCTACTTGTAGGAAATACCATACTGTTCATGTTTACTATTTATGACTTACATTCACTTGATGAAAACCTTAACACTAATGTGTAATGGGACAGGGAACTATGGTTCACAGATTATGAATCTGAAGTGTCACATGAGACTTACAATGTGACAGAGGTAAATCCCTACAGCTAGAACATTGCAGTGGTACCGAGGGTAAATAAGGAATAGGGAATATGTTCGAGAGCTGCAAAAACAGGATTTCGCACAGGCGTCTCTCGACTGTTCAGACAAAGAATGGTGAGATTGTCTCCAGTGCTACTAGCATGCTTTCTGCAGTACAGGACCATTTGTATTCATAATTTGGTGTACCAGATTCATGGCCATCTGCTGCACGTTTCTATTCTGTGCTTGTCCTTCCATTCCACAGGAAGCCTTTGCCGATTTGGTCAAACCTAAAACTTCAGCTGAAATTGTTATGGCTATCATCTACTTGCAAACTAAGAGTGTACCTAGTCGAAATGGCCTTACCACATAATTTTATACACATCTGAGGAAGTTCCTGATGTTCTGAAATCCATTTTTAACTGGATGATGATGTTACAGTGGATACATTTTCACCTGCATTTTGTGAGGCTTTTCAGATTCCTATTTTTAAAAAAGGTAGTAACTGATTTATATGACTGGCAACCTCTTTGTTTTCTCAATACGGATCTGAAAATCCTCATGAAGGTTTTAAATGCTAGGCTTACATGGGTTGTGACACATATTCTTTCCGAATTCCAAACCTGTTCTGTTCCAGGCAGAAAAATTTTAGATAACTAACTCCTCCTTCATGAAATAGTTGATTTGGGTGGGCAGGGTAAAGTTTGCTTTCTCTGGATCAGGAGAAAGCTTTCAATAAGGTTTCTCACTCATGTATATTTAAAGTACTGCAACACTATGGCCTCCCCTGTCAATTTTGTACATGGATACGAACTCTCTATGAGTCAACAAGCCTTTTGCCACTTAATAATGGACATCTTGATGACAGTATTTGGCTGTAAAGGGGTGTACGTCAAGGTTGTCCCTTAAGAACTCTCATGCACACATTTTGTGTAAACACTGTCATTAGGAAAATTGTCCAACACTCACAGATATATGGCATCACACCACCAGGTGGTGCTCATTGCATTAAAATTTACAACTTAGGCAGATGACATTATGCTGTTGGTACATGATTATTATTCAAGTCTCGTGTCTCTGGATGTTTTTCATTCCTTCTCTCCCATATCTGGGGCATCCTTCAATTTGTCCAAGGGTCAAGGTCTAGTGATTAGTAATATACAGGATCCTTATATAGACATTGGTGGGATTGACGTTGGTACTTCTCCCATTAAAATCTTAGGTATTCTCTTTGGTAATGGTGATATGGCCAGGCTGACCTGGGAAGGCAAACTGAAATCCTATGATATGAAGGATCAATCCGGAAACATTGGTAGCAGACAAAGAAAAACAAGTTGTGGTCTCAAAGATGTTTTAGTTCCCATATCTACTTATCTTTTTATGGTTTATCCTATTACTAAAGACCTGGAGGTATGTTTGCTTAGCCTATTTTTCTACACCTCTAGGGTTTACTGGTTTTAGCATCCCTGGGTTGCGAGATGGCTGGATCCTATCCTGAAAGTGTGGCAGTATTTGATTACCTATCTGAAAAAGTCTCAGTTGACACTGTCCTTTGCTACACCCTTATGTAGAAACTCAGGAGATGGAAAATTCCCTATTCGGAATTCCATCTTTTAGCTGGACAATGTCTGTATGCATATATTATGGACCACAATTTCAAAAATCAATTTTTTTATGTCATGGGATCACTTCACAGGATCAGAACAGGATTAACACCCACTCAGTGGATAAAAGAACTCCTGCTAAAATGTGGGATGTTTTATGGCCTAGCTGCCATGGGAGGTTAAATGTTAAGGCAAATGCTAAACATAACAGTTTGTGTGACTGATATCATCCTCGACAAGGATATGTGATGATCCTGGAGACTGTGGAACACTTCCTAGTGGAATGTCCGTATGCCAGACATTTTTGGCTTACTTTGGTTTGATGCTGGTGAGACCCATCTTGGGTTAGTCTTCTCTATAATTCCATTATTTTAGGGTGCTTGCCTCATAAACCTCTTTGAGACGCTGGTACTGTACAATTGAGTTTTACTGTTCTGAAATGTTATCTGTGGCATTCTAGATGTGCTTTGCTCTTTCAACAGCAGGACTTATCACCGCTTGATTTAATTTGTAAGACTGAGCTGGAATTAAACACCCTTTATTGATATGAGAAATGCTCTATTGGGGTCATGACTGTTTTTTTCAGAAATGAATTATTTGGCTACATTATTACATTTCTGATTTTGTTATTATTTCCATTACCAACTTGCTTTGTTTTTTTTTTTATATCTTGTCACACTAATGTTGTACTTTTTTCCATTGATACCTGAAGTCAAGATGTTCTTTATTGCATTTTTATTGTTCTTGAGCACAATACCTTTGTTTTCTCATAATTTATACGTCTGATTTCTTTGTTTACTGTATATTCTTGCTGTACTTGTACTTTGTTTTTTTTTTCTCCTCAATAAATAATTCCCCTGCTCTTTGACAGAAATCATTGTTGGCCTGAAATCGAAGACGGAGGATCCTGGTGAAGTGAAGTGAAGGAGGATGGTGTGTTGCATGCTGGGGTTTTATCAATGTCCCCAGTCTGCATTCCCCCAAGAGGATACAGTTCCAGAAGGGCAACAATGTTCTGAAAACATGGTCTTCGAGACAACAGTTATGGATGCAGAACCTGAGGATACTGTCCTTGCAGAACAGCAGCAGGAAAATGGAATTATAAGAAGGAAAACATTTTGTTACAGATGCTAGCTGATGATGAGAATCTTATAACAAAAGAAAAACTACCTTAATGAAATGCCTGGGTGCTACATAAACTGGTTTTAGAGCTGGAGCAGGGAAGGCTCAAACAAATGGTGATATATTGGAGAGTACATCCAGCAGTAATGTTTAGCAGAGTACTACAATAGCTAATGAAAATACAGCTGGGTACAAGTTGTTATCAGCTTTTACACCTCTAGAATGTGCATCAGTGCATGGCAAGGACTGGTCCCCTGAAAAGCTATGAACGGACCAAGCGGGAAGCAATTATCTTCTGGTAAATGGGTTCTGTCCCTTAACCAAACACTGTAGCTCTCAGGACATCAAGTAGTGCCTACAGCTTACAAAGAAACAGTAGATAAGAGGATGACTTCTGGTAGGGCAGAAATGGACACAGTGCATTCTCACTTAGTACAGCCTAGCTGTTGCTAGCCTTGCTTGTAGAGCAGAAAGCAGCTAACTAAAAGAAGCTACATTTTCTTATTACTTTAACACTTATACCTTAGCAGGAGTCAGTGTCTGTTGAGATTAACCAAATAGATACTTTATTAGAAGTAGAAGGGGTCTTATTTAGGGTTTAAAAAAAAAAAAAGAAAGAAAAGAAAGAAAACGTGTGTGTTCTGTGCTGAAAAGGGTTCTGTATCAGTTTACTTTGCAACTTCCTGTTGCTAGCCATTTTTCTTACTAATTGCCCTCCATCCCACCCACCCAAAGCCAGTTCTACTTTTATAGCCACTGGATTTGACTGTCAACAGGAACTTCCTGTTTGGCAGTAGGAAGGGAAGGATCATAGAGAAACATTGGTTTTGTCAACCCTAAAGGAAAAAAGTAGCTCACTCTCCCCCCTAGCTGCTGGTGGTCTGACACTGAGCAAAAGAGAAGGAGGCTACTGAAGAATATAGGAAGTTACTGTCCCAGAACAGGAAAGGTGAGAGTTGTAAGGAGAGGAGAGAGTAAGCATACAGATAAACAGGAGAGGGGACACAAAATAAGACATGATAGGAGTGGCGCATTGCAATGGCAGTGGGGCAGCAGTGTTCGGGAGACATTCTGGAGGCTGCGATGCTGCATTTGCAGGCACCTCTCTGGTCTGAGGAGGAGGTTTCCCATCTCCAGGCTGACCTGGCTAGGATTCAGAAACCTCCTCCCCACACAGGGACCACAAGGCCAATGCCACTACCTCAGAGGTTGCCAAGAAGAGGAGAGGCTGGACCAGGGTGGGTTCAGGGAGGAACAGGGTGGTGGAAGAGATTTGCTTCCCTCCAGCTGTACTGCTCCACAATTCATTCACTCTTCTGGTGGATAGTGGTTCCTCTATGGAGGCACCTGCAGTGGAGACCAAGAAGGATGCTGGGAACCTTCACAAAGGAGACCCACAGGAGGGTGGCATGGGACCCCACAGGGGAAGGAAACAACTCCTGGTGGGGGACTCAATCATTAGGGGGTAGAAATGGGGGAGGAAGGGAGAGGGAGGTAAGGTGCCTGCCTGGCGCCATGGCTTGGAGGGACAGGAAGCGAATCCTCAGGATCGTGGGAGCAGCTGCAGAGGGAGGGAGCTGGATGTCATTGTCCACCTAGGGACAAATGACCTAGCTAGGAATGGGATCAGAGCAGTGCAAGAGGAGTTTGTAGAGTTGGGGAGGGCCTTAGACAAGTAGCGCATACAGTAACCTTCTCAGAGGTGCTGCCTGTCTATGGCAAGGGTGATGCTAGGGTACTCCTTACCAGAGAATTCAATGAATGGTTGAAAACTGGTGTGGAGCTCAGGGTTTTGGCTTCATCAGGGACTGGGAGCCACCTGGAGGATGCAGACTTATACTGGTCCGATGTTCTGCATCTGTCCAGGGGGAACCAGTATCCTAGGAGAGAGGTTTTTAATGCTCATTGGCAAGCATTTAAACTAGCCATGAGGGGAGGCACTGAAAAGGAGCAGGAAATCCCAGTCTCCCCCACAAACAACAGTAATTAATGAGGTAAACACCAAGGTAGAGAAGTCATTAGGAGCAGGACAAAGTAAATGTAAAAAAGGCAAAGGCAGTAAGGACAGGAATGGGGCCAAAGGGTAAGGCCATCAAAAGTGGAGGGTGATGAGTACCAGTGGCCATAGTCTGTGTAACAAGCTCGCTGAACTAGTGGCCTTGATGGAAGAGGGTTGCCTGGATATTGTGGCAGTCACAGAAACATGGTACACAGAGAACCATGACTGGGATGTCAACATACCAGGATACACAATCTACAGGAAGGACAGGGAGGGTAAAAGAGGAGGAGGAGTAGCTCTTTATGTAAAGGAAGGGATCAAAGCAACAGAACTAAAGAATAAACAGGGAGCAGATGAGACAATCTGGGTCACCCTGGAGACAGGAAATGGCACCACAATCCGCATGGGGGTTGTATACAGACCCCCATCTCAGAGGGAGGAAATGGACAAGGAAATGATAGAAGGCTTCCTTAGAATGACAGAAAAAGGGGAGATATTGTTGATGGGGACCTGAATATGCCAGATGTTAACTGGAGCACCTTTGCTGCAGGCACATCCAAGAGCAGGGTCATTCTTGATGCCCTACAGGGGGCATGCCTCAGACAGCTATTATTGGAACCCACTCAGGAGGGAGCAGTCTTAGACCTGGTACTCTCTAATGGGGATGGAGAAAGAATCTCAGATTTAGAAGTGGGTAGCCATCTGGGAACAAGCAACCACCAAACAGTGTGGTTCACGATAAACACAGCCATACAATCAAGCCATACAAAAGCAAGAGTATTGGACTTTAGGAGGGCTGACTTTGGGAAAATGAGAGAGTGCCTCAGAAAAGCACTAGCAAACAGGCAAGAAGGAAGGGTGGAGGAACAATGGGGAGTAATCAAAACAGCCATCACAGAGGCAACAAGCCTTTGTGTAAAGCAAATCAACAAAACACAATGAAGGAAAAAAATGCTATGGTTCTTAAAAGAGGTGGAAGGGAAGGTTAAGGAGAAAAGCATAGCACTCAGGAAATATAAGGAAACACAGAAGGAGAAGGACAGAGAACTTTATCAGTTAAAGCAGAAAGAGGCTGGGAAGGCAGTCAGAATAGCAAAGGCCCAAACCGAGGAAAGGATAGCCAACTCTGTTAAGAAGGGGGATAAGACCTTTTATAGGTACATTAGGGAGCGAAGAAAGACCAAAGGAGGGATACTGAGGCTTAATAAAGGGGAGAGAATGTGGGTAGAGGGTGACAATGAAAAAGCAGGGATACTGAACGAATATTGCTGCTCAGTATTCACAAAGGAAGAGGAGGGGGAGGTACCTAAACCAAACAAGTGAAACACTGTGAAGAGAGGGGTCGATACCAGTCCATTTACAGAAGAAAGGGTTCTGAAAGAACCAATAAAATTGAAGGTGGACAAAGCAATGGGGCCTGATGGGATTCACCCAAGAATTCTAAAAGAACTAAGGGTAGAACTAATGACACCGCTGACTACTCTCTTTGACAAATCATGGGAGGATGGGGTGGTACCTGAGGACTGGAGAAGGGCAGATGTGATTCTTCTTCACAAAAGTGGGAGCAGGACAGAGGTAGGGAAACTACAGACCAGTTAGTTTGACCTCAGTGGTAGGTAAAATGATGGAATCACTTCTGAAGGAAAGAATTGTTGAGTACCTAGAGGCCAGTGGGGAACAGGACCCAAGGCAGCATGGATTCACGATGGGATGGTCATGTCAGACGAATCTAATAGATTTCTTTGACTGGGTGACCAAAGTAGTAGACCAGGGAGGGGCTATGGACATGGCTTACCTAGATTTTAGCAAGGCATTTGTTACAGTCCCACACAAAAGATTAATACACAAGTAGGCCAGCCTTGGAGTGGGTCCCAAGGTGGTAGCCTGGATAAAAAATTGGCTAAACAACAGAATGCAAAGGGTAGTAGTAAATGGAGTCCACAGTGAAGAAAGGAGGGTTACTAGTGGGGTACCGCAAGGTTTAGTACTGGGACCGGTCCTTTTTAATGTCTTTATAAGTGACACTGCAGAGGAACTGGAAGGAAAAGCATGTCTCTTTGCAGATGACACAAAGACAGAGTTGATACACCAGATGGAGTGGAAAGGATGAGAAGGGACTTGGAAAGGTTGGAGGAATAGTCAAATGTATGGCAGCTCAGATTCAATGCAAATAAGTGCAAGGTAATGCACCTGGGAAACAAAACCCAGGGCAAGAGTACACAATGGGGTGAGATTTATTTATTTATTTAGTTTTGTTGACCGGTAAGTGCACTAGACAAATCCTGCCTATTTTCAGGCACGGACCCAGGGAGGGGATACAGATGAATGCCAACTGACCTTGAACCAGATTAAGCTGTATGATACTGTAAGATACTGACAAGAGTAAAATGGAAAGGCACTGGGGGTAATTATATCAGATGACCTTAAGGTGGCAAGCAATGTGAGAAGGCAGTAAGGAAGGCTGGGGGATACTGGGATGCATAGGGAGAGGCATCAATAGTAGAAAACAGGAAGTTGTTATCCCTCTGTACAGACAGTTGGTGAGACCTCATCTGGAGTACTGTGTGCAGTTCTGGAGACCCATCTCCTTGAAGAACATAAACAGAGTGGAGGCTGTCCTGAGAGGGCAACCAAAATGGTGCAGGGTCTGCATCAGAAGACATCTGAAGAAAGACTAAAGGAGCTTAATATGTATACCCTTGAGGAAAGGAGGGAGAGGGGACATGATAGAAACTTTCAAGTACCTCAAGGGAATCAACAAAGTCCAAGAGGGTAGCATCTTTCAGAAAAGAGATGTGCAAGAACAAGGGGACACAATTTGAAGATGGGGGACAGCTCAGAGGTAATGTGAGGGAAGTATTTTTCACAGAGAGGGTGTGGATGCATGGAACAGCCTCCCTGAGGAGGTTGTGGAGTCAAGAACAGTGGGGGAATTCAAGAATGCATGGGACAGACATAAGGCAGTCCTAGTGGGGGGTAGGAGGAAGTAAGCTGCTGGTTAATTAGGATCTGCAGCTTATCTGTTAGGTAGGAAAATGGGCAGACTGGGTGGGCCAAGCGGTACTTATCTGCCGTCACATTCTATGTTTCTATGTTTCTGACACTAATCACTCTCCCCAAACTGTTACAGTTACTCAAACTGCACCAGTGCAGGATTTGGCAGCAGTTCCCACTACCTGTTACAGGTAATCTCCCAACTCTACTGCTGGCAAAAGAAAACCTTGCTAATCGGATGGCTGGCAAATCGAAGAGAGTGCTCTCATGACAGAGGTTCAGGACTAAAGAAGACTGCAGAGCTATTTCTGGAAAATGAGAACTATGTGATTTCTTCAGTGACATTGTAAGAAACAATGCAGAATGTAGTTACAATTAATGATATAGTACAGCAGCCCAACACTTACAGGCCTGATCAGTTGCTTTTGCCCATAGAAACATGACAGGATACCAGTCATTTGAAACATGAACTGCAATTAAAGATACCACAGATATCTGGTGCTCTGGAAGATGAATTGCAGAAGACAGGAGGACAGCAGGAGTGTCAGCAAGAGAGCTGGGAACAGAGCACAAGAAACTCAGGTATCAGAGGGAATGGGACAAAGCGAGGAGATGGAGTACAGGGGCAGGTGAGGAAGGCACTGGTACAGGGATAAGTGGTATAGTGTCAACAGTATTGTCTGCTTCAGACAGTGGTTCACATGAGCCAGCTCCAGTTCTTCTTCCCACCCCCATGACATCTGTCCCTCCCAGAGAGGGGCAGACATTGGAGAATACTAGACAACAAGAGGCTAGAGCATCTAATCCAAATGATTCAATTCTGCAATCTCTTCAAGAGGAACAAATGGAGGAAAATGAGCAGCTGTCAACTTCTACAGGATCACTTGACCAGGGAGTCCTCTTACTAGGACAGCAGGCCCCCCAAGTGACCTAAATAACAGGGTCTGATAGGGCAACTTGGGTAATTCTGATAGTTCAGATCCTATAACAACATCTGGTCCTTCCTATGCTAGTCTTTTTCAGGACAGAACAGAACCTACCCCCAGGGGAAATTAAGTTTACCTCTGTCATAGACATTGGAAGTTGGAACATCCTGATAGAGAGTTTGTGGCCAGTCAGTTAAATAAAAATACAATGGGCCCTATTTTCAAAACAAAGGGACTGATGCAAGGTGCTTGCATCAAGGAGAAATGACAGAAATGGCTACTTGTGCTGCATCTTGTGCCAGTCTTGATTTTATAATGCAGTCTGCACTACCTGGGGGACCATCTGCACAAACTGGGCTTGCACTGTCCTTGTGATGGCTGCACCAGTGCACCATGGTGGGATGAGCCTTGTGCCAGGGCAGCACTGCAGTATCACCCAAAAGTGGGAGTTTAGAAGACCCTCAAAGGATGCATGATCCTTTGCAGTTAGCCCAGTTCGGAGCTAGGTCTACCATTTCACATGCTATTACTGGAGCCATTGTTCGGTCGGGGGTGACACTGTGCCCCCCCCGATGAAGGCATTCTTACAGTCCTGACAACTGCCAGACCACTGCTAAAGCAACCCCTGTGGTCTGTGGCAGGTACCAGCCCTCAAAGCCCCCCCATGGTGGTAGAGGTGTGTCTGTCCCCCTACACTGACATGTACTGTGTGGTGATGGCTGTGCACTGGCTCCATTGGGAGCTGTTACCACACCCCATCCCAAACTGTCCCACCCCTGTGAGCCATGTCCCAACCAACATGACTCTCCAGCCATCTGGGTGACTGGCCGGCAGGTTGCCATCACTGCCCACTGCTGCCACAAGCCCATCCTGCAGCTATGGCATTTTCTCCCATGCATCATTTATCCGGCACACAGGTCAGCTTGCAGCAAACTTTGGGACTTTGGTGCCAGGATCCCTCTTGTTGCAAAATCTGGTGCAGGGTCCGTGGTGCACCCGAGTTTGCCACAGCTATCAGTTTGGCACATGGTGTGCCGATCTAAGGGGCTCTTTGAAAATTGAGCCTATTTCTGAAGAAGACAATTATGATTTAAGTTTTAAAAACCCTCAGAGTTTTGACCCATATCGTCTTAAATACAGTCTACTTAAAATACTCTGTTATGAGCTCTGTTTCTTGCTATTCCCCTTACAAAACCAGCTATTGAAACCATCATAATCATGCTCCAAAATGAGGGAGTACATGTAAGGGATATTCATTTTTATGTTTGCTTGCACGCATGCACAAGAAACATAATGCAACCATATGAGAATTTGTAGGTGTGCCTTCCCACTTCCAATGCCTGCTGCCTTTTTGCAGGTGACCCGCCAATGAATGTCAGAGCTGTCTATGACAGCCCTTCAGATCTGATGGCATACAGTTGAAGGCAGAAAACTGCTGCAGTCAGTAAACATGGGTAATTTGCATACTGCCACGCCATAGTATGCAAAGTGCCCAAACGGGCCGGCACTGCACTGAATTAGCTGTCACAGACAGCCCATCCCATAACAGCAAAGCACGCTGGGAGCCCACACCAGCATGCTCATGCACTCCCCACCACACACACTGTATGGCTGGCGGAGTGCCCAATCCCCGTCGACTCGCTCCCTTCCCAGCAGAGTTCCAGGTGCCATGCTGGAGCTCACCCCAGTGTGATAACAGTTCTCAAGGCTGACAGAGGTGCCCAATCCCCATCGGCTCCACTGTATCCCCTCAACAGACTTCCAGGTGCCACGCTGGGACCCCAGCATGGTAAAAGTCCTGCATCATCTTTAAAACAAACATGCCCTGTAAGAAAAATGGTGCCTCGCTAACTGTCTTGACCCCCACCAGTGCCCACCCTCTGTGCACCCTGCTTCCCCACACCCCCACCTCACCCCATACTTACCTCCAGAGGCCGGCGTGATGATCTTGGTGGACGGGAACACGTCTGCACTCTTCAAAGCCGACGCGAACTAAGGAAATGCTGGTAAGCTTTATAATGGAATAAATAGGGGTTTTCAACTTAGATGAATATCTCAGGTGTTTATTTGAATTTTGGCACAAATTTTCAACATGGGGTTTTTGGGACCCCTCCTCATGAATTCTGGCACTGTCATGCCATTAATCAGCCCTGAAAGGTGATTTTGTGGTCACTGCATGGAACCATCTTTCGGGACTTATTCATGAAACGACAGTGTCACAGTTCATGAGGTGAGCCCAAAAACCCTATGTTGAAAATAAATAAACCCTAAATGACTAATTTATGGCGTGCATTGCAGAGTTCCACGCACACTCTTAAGTTTGAAAATTTTAATATTTTCACTCCAGATTTTCAACATTGCCATTTTACCACACCTCCTTATGTGCAGTACAGCTATCATTTCACATCTTGCTCAGAATGTGTTTACGTGCATGTAGTGCACAATGGCACAATCGATGTGCAAAATCAATGTCGGGACAGATTAAGAAAATCACAGTAACACTGTTCATGAGCAGAGGTCTTAAAATGACTATGTTAAAATTTGGTGACAAAATTCCATAAAATGACTATCATGAGCGAGCATTGTGCAGTTTCCACGCACCTTTTAAGTTCATGAATTTGAAATATTTTCAGCCCAGATTTTCACCACTGGCATTTTTCCACACTTCCTTATGAACAGTACAGCTGTCATTTTTCACACCATGGCCAAAATGTGTTTTTGCACTTCCAGTGCAGAAAACATGGTCGCTGTGGGAAATCACTGTTCGGGACAGATTAAGAAAATCACAGTGACACTGTTCATGAGTGGAGGTCCCAAAATGCCTGTGTTGATAAACTGTAAAAATCCCCAAACTAATTACAATACGGGTGTGCGTTGCGCAGTTTCTACACACGCTCATGACTTCACCAGTTTTTTTAATATTTTCACTGCAGATTTTCAACATTGCCATTTTTTACACCTCTTCATGAACAGTACAGCTGTCATTTTTCACATCCTGTTCAAAATGTGTTTTCGCACCTGTGGTGCCAAATGTCATAGCCGCTGTGCAAAATCAAGTTTTCAGCTAACAAATGGATATTGCCACTGTTCATAAGGTAGGGGTCACAAAAAAACCACGTTGAAAATTTGGAGTGAAAATATCAACGTACGCCTGAGGCATTAGGGTTTCTGACATAATGCCCCACCCTGTAGAGACTGCCAGGCATCAAGGGTGTGACTTGGGACTGTCGCCTGTAATGCTTATACCATTCTACCCACACCCTGCAGCCAGAGAGCGGCATCGAGATGTGCCTTGGACTCTTCAGCCCCAAAGTTCACCCCATTCTCCTACACTGCACCCATCTCACCATATTTCCTAATGGAATGGAGTGAACAAAAGGGCCAAAGACCTCAAGGCACACTGTGGCACTTGTTGATGTCTGCAGGGTAGGGTATGGTGAAATGGCGTGGCCGTTATGCCTGATAACCCAAAGGCACACCCCAATGCCTGTCAGTATCTGCAGGGTGGTGGTGGGGTTGGCTTCAGTTCAATACTTTACTGCCATTCCTATTATACAGCTGTGTAACTCCTACACTACCAATGCCAGTGCCAAAAAGCAAACATTCGGCATTGACAAATGCTTGTTGTTTGTAGCAGTGCTGTCATGTACTGAGGGCCCCAGAACCAATTATAGACTGTCCCTATTTTCATTTCATTACCTTGGGGAAAGTCCTTAAGCAGGGTGAAGAGCTGGAATCACTGCAGCTCTTTCTCTGTGTCACTCTCTGGGAGTTGCTGGGTGTTTTTTCACCCACCTCCCCCACCTCCTTCCTTTATTAAATACACTTTCTCTATCCCAGTGACCTGCTCCTACTTCTCTCAGGTTTCACTTTCTCTCTCTCTCTCTCTCTCTCTCTCTTAAAAGTGTAGTACCCCATTCCTGAGGTGTGTGCATCACAATGTCGATTAGGACCTCTGGGACCATATTATGCATCATCATCATCATACTCATTCTGTTATCCTCAATGGGACCTCTGTGCACCAGGTTGCCTCCTTCCTCCCATCTAAACCACCAGAAGACAGTCCTTAATGTGAATTACAAAATCACACATGCCCACAATGCAAAGCATCATGAACTGCATATGCAAATCACCACAGAATATTATGCTGGTTCATCTTTAAGTCCTTAATGTGTATGTCTCAATCACCTCTCCCTACCAGTGGTCCAAAAGCTACACCCAGCATGGGCATCCCAGGACCTGGTCATAGTGATGTCACCCAAAAGATCCCTCCTTGGTATCAATTATCCCTGGATTATTTGCCCTCTTTAGCACCACTGAAGTACTTGCATCCAGCAAAATGCAACGGTCAAGAAAATTTAAACTCTTACTGGACCACATTAGTCATGTGTTGTTACTACTACTCCTACCTTCGGGCAACAGTCACAAAATGAAAACACAGTTGCCCAGCAAATGAGTAAGGCAGCGACAGAAAAAACTAATACTGGAACAGCTCCTAAGACTGTTCTTGCTTCTCCTTCTCCTGATGTCTGGCAATGTACAACCCAACCCTGACCCTCCAACGACTCTCAGTGCTAGACAGTGTAAAACTACAGGTCTCATATTCTCATCCCTAAGCATCTGCAGACTCATCCCAAAAATGGACCGCCTCAAGGCCTGGGTCTCTCAATACCATCCTGATCTCATAACTGCTGTGGAAATATGGTTTTCCCTGAAAATATCAGATACTACCATATCCCTGCCTGACTGTACCAACAGGACCAGTGCTTGAAAAGAGGTGGAGGATGTGTCATTTACACCAGAAATACACTCAAGGGATATGTCATACCCCTACCACCCAGCAATGACAATCTCCAAGTACTATCCATCAAACTAGTGCTAGGAGCACACAACAGTGTGCTCACCCTACTGTCCATATACATCCCACCTAAGCAGACCACACCTGGCATCAACAACCTACTGGACTACATCAACACCCTGAGCCTAAATTTTGAAACAATGCAGCTGGAGACTTCACTATCAGCTAGGTCTCACTGCTGCTAACACCATCAAATTTAGCCTTGCCACAATCCACTTCCGCAACTGGTGTATGTGTTGGCTAAGACCAATTACAAGACGGGCACCAGCACTTCTGGACTGGGTTCTCCCAAACCACCCTTCCCACAGTCCCATGCTCTCAGACTCATTGAGTGACCAGTCCCTTGTCAGTTTCCTCTGGAACAACTACCACAAACCCCCTGCCAGAACCGTAAAAAAACACCTAAAGCAGCAGGACTGGTCGGACCTGTATGGAACCACAGATGTGGACACTGCACTAGGTCTCTTTACCTCAAAATTCAATGTGGCCTGTGACAAACATACTCCTGTCACAAAGATAAAAATCAGAGGACCTATAAATCCCTGGATTATGCCAGAACTACTAGCACAACTAAACGCAAGAGACCAACTCTGACAAACAGCACGGGCAGATGGCACACCAACTAACATACAAAGGTATAAAAGGCCACAATGAATACACAAAGGCAGTCCATAAGACTAAAAGCAAATTCTACAAGGAATCGCTCACTAACACCTGGATTAGCAGCAAATCGTTCTGGGCAAATCTAAATGATATCACTGGGAAGGACCTAAAATAGCCCCAACCATGTTAAATGTTGAGAATGTCCCTACCTTGGACCCTCTGCTCATCACTAACTCTCTGAACCATGCCATCTCAGATCTCAGTAGTGCTCTCATCGAACTTCTTCAATACCCCTGCTCCAGGAGGCAGTGAGAAGACCCTTGTGCAACCAAACTGGCCACTCTTCCATTTCAAACTGGTCTCTGAAGCCGCTGCTAGAAAATACCTTGAAAAAGCCCTTGGCAAATCAAGGCATGGTGGAGACTCTCTGAACCTAAAATGTGTTCGACAAACACTAGACAAAGTACTTGGTCCACTGACTAAGATAATTAATCTGTCCCTCTGCCACTCCAAATGCCCCCAAATCTGGAAAGCTGCCACAGTAACCCTGGTACACAAAAATGGTGACCGGTCTCTTCAAACCAACTACAGACTCTGTGACAAAAAGTTATTTTACAGCATTGGTGTGATACTTCAGTTCCCCAATGTTTGGGTAGCTAGAAATCCTCTTTGCATTACAAACTACGTGGATCATCGCCAGCAGGACAGATCACCTCAACAGATATAATAAGATATGGGAACCTTTATATGTCATACTAACCCAATAAAGTTCTAGTTTTCTTTGCTTTTGGATAGTCTCCAGCCAATATAGGGTACTTATCTATCTTAATTTTATGGATGCAACCCAGGGACATGGTTCATTGCTTGAATTGGGCACAATGACAATTGTATCTTGATTTATTACGTGATGGAAAAAGCTATTTGGTCATTTAATCTGTGGATCTGAATATATTCATTATACAACTATCCAAAGCCTAGCATGTCCTAGGGTTAATTTTTTTTCTTACTTTAAGTTCCAGAAATATTAGATTTATGTTATTTCTCCTCCGGACCAGGGAGGGTAGGTAAGAGGGTTGGCTTGGTTGGGGGTGTGGAGTTCACATGTGAGGGGGTGTAAAAGTGAATATTACTGTCATCTTAGCTTTCTGTATTAACCATGAATGGTTGCAATGGTCACAGAGTGACATCGTTATATTTTGGTCTTCTTGTTTTCCTTTTGGGTGGTTTATCATTGTATTTAAAAATACCAATAAAGTACACTCCATGTGAAAAAAAAGAAACAACTACAGGCTGATCACTATACTTCCCCCGCTCTCCAAAGCCCTTGAAAGGATTGAGGCTAACCAGTTTGTGGAGTACTTCAATCAATATCAGCTCCTGTGCCCAGAACAGCATGGTTTCTGAGCCAGCCATATTACCATCATGCCTCTCCTGGAATTTACTGGATTTCTACATAGTGCTCTTGACAAAGGGCATATTGTAGGGGTGGCCTTTGTTGACCTATCAAAGGCATTTGACATGGTCCATCATGCCCTCCTCCTTGAACAGTTCTTGGACATAGGGCTAGTCCTAGAAACGATAGCACGGTTTTCTAGCTACCATAACCTGTGATCACAGCAAGTAAAGATCAGGGACATCCTATCAGAAAGTCAAACGGACAGATTGGGTACCACAAGGATTCATATACAGTCTGTTACTCTTCAGTGTCTTCCTAAACAACCTCCCTGCTGCTTGCAATGGTAGCATGCTCTCCTACACAGATGATGAGGTGATCTTTACTAGCAACCTCAACCCCGCACTGCTGGAATATGACCTCCAGAGTGGCTTTGCAGCAGCTGAAAAATGTTTCAAAGAGCAAAAACTGGTCATCAGCTATAAAGAGACCAAGATCATACTCTTCGCCACAACCCAAAACAAGTTAAAGGGCTATTCTCTGGCAATTCAGAATTTCTCCAGTAACGCCATGGAACTAGTCCCCCATTTCAAGTACCTGGGAATCACACTGGACACTGCCCTGTCTTACACACCACACACTGACATTATGGCCAAAGCCTTTAACACCAGGATCAGTATCCTCTGCAGGCACAGACATTGCTTGACCTATGAAACTCTGAACTTGGCAATTAACAGGTCACTTATCACCTTGATTGACTATGGCTTAGCTGTCTATGGCTCCACTACTGACACAGTGCTCCAATGCCTCTCAACAGCCTTAAACAAGGCCTGCCACCTGCTCACTAATGCCCCAAAACTCACCCACTCCTGTGAGTTTTATGTGCTATTGGGCTGGCTTCAATTGATGTACAGAATACTTTATCAAGCCTGCCTACTCACACAAAAGGTCTCACTAAACTTACTTCCTCAGGGGGTTCTGAGCCTTCTATCACCACCTATACATGTTAGTCATGCCAGGAGCTCGACTACACAAGTACTCCTTGTGCCCAGGTGCTGCACAACTATGGCTCAGTGATCCTTTGCTCACTGGGCCCCTCTGTAGACAACTGATCTACCACCCAACATAGCTGGAGCCACAGCCTTGTTTCCTGTAAGAGCAAACTCCATCAGCATCTCACTGACAATAGTACTGTAGGTGCCCCTCACTAGTCTGCACCTGCAGTCTCTAGTCTGCCTCAGCACTTCCAACTCCTAACCCGCCAAGTTAAGACTTTGCCCAAGCACTTGCCTCCCACCCCTTTGCCCCTAGCACTTGCCTCCATCCCTACCCCTTGGCTCTTTTCTTTCCCTCTACCCTTCCTATCCAGCTCCCTGCTCCTCCTACCTCACCCTAACAGTCTGCCTCTACATCTCTCTCTCTCTCTCTCTCTCTCTCTCTCTCTCTCTCTTTCTTCCACAGTACACTGGGATACCATATACTATGCCTTAGCACAATTTGTGTAACTGTTTGTCATTGCAACCCGTGCACTGTTGAATTCTTTTGCACTCTGAATGTATAATTTACTGTAACTATATTGTGTCTTCTTGTGTTAATGTATCTGACGTGGAACCTTTCGATGAGCATCTGCTCACAGGTGTCATCAAAGATTTCAGTAAATAAATAAAAAATAAATAAATAGAATTCATTTGGAATGGGGTATGGAGGTTCTGTGTCATACTGGTGCAGACTGAAAAAGGTATTGCCCACCTTCCCAACAGTTGTGCTGCTCTGGAAACAGAAGCTGTCCAGAATTCAGGAATGGAAACAGCAAGAATGTCCTCTCCAACAGAATCAGCCCCATGTCCACTAGAAGAAGCTAACAACTAGCAAAACATTACTAGATGGTGACATAGTCCCTTTGTACACCAAATGTTCAGTGTTACAAGATCATAGAAACTAGAGTGCTTCTGATTTAGAAGAGGAAGATTCTGATGCATTTTCTTCAAGGTCCTCTCTTTTTCAGTCAATATCTGATGTAGAAATTTCCACTGTCAAAGTGAAAGAAACAGCGGAAGAAGTCAATTAAGGGAGATAGAGTTACTTGATGGATTTGTTCATTTTTGGATCAATGGATTAGTTGAGAATGACTTCCTTAAATGTCCATAGTTTAATGAACCAGCAGAGGAGAGCAGCCATTGTTTCAGTATTCCAGGAAGAGGGCTTCCAAATTAGATTTTGCAGGAAACTTGGATGGTCACTCTTTATGATATGAGCCAGTGGAAAAGGTGGCTATGGAGGCTGTTCTTTGGTCCCTTAGTGAGGATAAGGCAGATGCAGTAGGAATATTATTTAAGGGGACACATGTTTCAATTGATAAATTAGTTGACATTAGTCCAGGTGGAGCCTTGCTCTGGATTGGAAATGGGCAGGACATAATCGAAGGTGTGTCAATGTATGTATTCATTTGACTCAATATATATACCTCACAGATGAAGGCAGGTCAGGTGCTGCTTTTTGAAACAATTCTTCTTTATCTTTTTACTGCTCGGATGGTTTTATTAAAAGGTGATTTCAACTGTGGGCTAGATATTGCAATAAGGCAGGTAATGGGGGAAAAGCATATTGTGGCTATAGTTTTAAATAAAAAGGGGACCACAGCTGGTTTGATTGATGGTTTTAGGAATCAATCACAGTCTGGGGGTGCAGCTTTAAAAAACAAGCAGTGAACAGAATAGATTATTGGTTCCTTTCTTCCCATCTTGCAATTAAAGAATGTAAGACAACTCCGGTGGAATTTTCATACCATCTGTTACTGTCTGGTTTGGTTGCTTTTAGACACAAACAGGATGAATTCAGTAATAGATGGAGGTTAAATCCTCCATTTTGTTAGATCCTAAGGTACAGGTAGGTATGAAGACATGATTTCAAGCCAGGAATCTGTCAGATACTGTTATGATAATCCATTAGAATGGTGGGAAGAAAAAAAAATGATATCAGGATATGATTTCAAGCTTTGGGAGGCAACAAACCAGGACAAAGTATCTAAAGCATTTGGATTTGAGAAATCAACTGAATAAAGTGCTGACAGCAGCTGCCACTGACAAAGGAGATTTTTATGAACAAATACAACAGCAGAAACTAGTGATGTGCAATTATCAGTATGATAGATCAGCTAGTTTAGATGCAGAATTAAGTGTGGCACACAATAGTCTCCATAGGAGACCCTTATTACATGCAGAGAGAGAACTGATCAATCTATAATTAAGAAATTAACAGATAGTTCAGGAAAGGTGAATCCTGACCTTCCAGTGTTATTATCTTTAAAGGTGATTCATATAGGATACATTTTAGGCCTGTGCATCTATTTTGGTCCCAGTAAGTAGCTTCTTGGCCAAGTTTCCAGACCTCATATCAATAAACGAAAGTGAGGAACTGTGTAAGCCCTTTACTAAAAGAAATCTTAGGGATGCTGCCAAATCTAAAGAATAGGGCATCTCCAGTCAAAGATGGTTGCCAAACACTTTTATAAATGCTTTTCTTATACAGAATAATTGTTATTAGTGCAATTCAATCATATACTGTACATTCAAGAATGACTGTACTGTGTCTTCTTCACTTACCGAAGGAACTTTTATTTATTTATTTAAAAAAGGATAGAAACAGGATTTAAATAATTAGTGACCAATCTGTTTATTAAACTATAATTTTAGAATTCTCCCTAAAATTTTAAATAATAGTTTAGTTAAAGTGTCTGGTTCCTAAATTTTACCAATTCAGACATGATCTATCAAGACTAGAAGAATTATGGATACATTACAGACATACGAAGAAGCCAGCAGAAGAAGGCCATTTGGTCTATCAAGTCTGCTCATATTACAGGGTTCACAACTTGAGCTAATGTCCCTGCCCTCCCTCCCATTCCTCCCATCCTCTCTACCCATGATCCTTACCTTCTCCCATGCCTATCCCAGCCTCTCTTAAAGCTACCCACTGTCTTCAATGAAATTACCTCTTCCCGGCAGCACATTGTAAGTGTCCACCACCCTCTCTGTGAAGAAGTGCTTCTTGACCTCCTTCCTAAACCTCCCACCCTCCAGCTTAAGACTATGCCCCCTCATGTTATGGTTGCCACTCAGCCTAAAGAGGCTCTCCTTATCAACCTTATTTATTCCTTTCAAGTACTTGAAGGTCCCAATCATGTCCCCTCTCTCTCTCTATCTCCTGTCTTTCAGTGAGTACATGTTCAGTGCCCTCAATTTCTCCTCATATGCCTTACCCTGCTGACCCACTATCATCTTTGTAGCCCTCTTCTGGACCTTCTCCAGCAGGTTAATGTCCTTTTTGAGATGTGGGCACCAGTACTGAACTCTTTACTCTAGATGTGGCCTTACCAGGGATCTGTAAAAAGGGAATTATAACCTCCACTCCCCTACTACTGATCCACCTAGATATGCATCCTAGCATCTCATTTGCTTTTGCTGCTGCTTTCTTGCACTGCATGGAGTGCTTCAGGTCACTAGTGATCATCACTCCCAGGTCCTTCTCCTCCTGTTATGCAGATACTCGGACTCCATCCTTGTAGTGCTCTGTCCTGGGATTCTTGGCTCCAATATGCGTAACTTTGCATTTCATGGCATTGAAGTCAATCTTCCAGGTCCTGGACCACTTCTACAGCCTTTCCAGATCTTTCTGTAGGTCCTGTATTCCTTCAGCTGTGTCCACTCTTCCACAGAGCTTGGTGTTATCCATGAATAGGCATGTTTTGCCCTTAATGCCATCTCCAATGTCATTGATGAAGACATTGAACAACATTAGCCCCAGTACCAAGCCCTGCAAGACCCCACTGGTTACAACTCTAGTGCCAGATAACTCTCCCCCCACAACCACCCTCTGGGTTCTGTCCCACAGCCAGTTTACCACCCATCTGGCCATCTCTTCCCCAACCCCAAGATCCATCAATTTCCTGATCAACCTTTTGTGGGGCACCGAGTCAACAGCCTACAGTAAAGGCCTAAAGGAATACACTAACTCAAACAGTGTATCTGACTTTCTTCTTTCCTTAGACGAGAACAAAGCTTTTTACAGAGTGACCCATTAGCATCTGTTTTCAGTACTACAACTTTGTGGAATACTGATGAGTTTTGTGTGTTAGGTAAGATTGCTATATTCAACAGCAGAAGTATCCCCTTCATAAAAGATCATTTTCAGAAATGAATTCTAGTTAGGGTAGGAGTTCAGCAAAGTGCCCCCTTAAGTGCCCTTTCATATATTTTCACTTTAGATCTGATATTAAGAAAAGTTTGGTTAGATCCTAGGATAAAATGGATCGAGGGACCTCTAGGGAAGGACCTTGTTAAAATTATGGCATATGCAGATAATGTTTGTCTGTTTATAGCGGACCCAGTGTCTGGACAGTTAGCACTGGATGTATACAATCATCACTCAGAAGTCTCTCGCTCGAGATTAAATTTACAGAAAAGTGAGAGGATTGTTTTGGGCCCTGACTCCCTTTTTCAGTATTCAGTAACTGAAATTGCAGTGAGTAAGGATCCCAGCTGAGACTTTAAGTATAACATTTGGTAAAGGAGATATGGCAAAACTAAACAGGGAAGAGACATTAGTAATATGTGAGAAAAAGATCACTAGATGGAAATCATGGAGACTAGCAAAAGGAAAATGGATCTCTATTATCTGACAATTTCTTTTGCTTATTCTTACGTATTTAAGTTACATTCCCCCCCACAACCACTGCAATTAGAAACATAAATTCTTAGCATTTTTTTCAGATTCTTTGGGATAGCCACCTTAACCCGATAAAATGGGAGATGATTTACTTACCAAAAATAAAAGAATTTAATATGGTGCACCCTATTGTTTTTTTTATATACTATTTTGATTATTGGGACTATTAAAATGAGTTTGAATAGGGGTGTAGCTTGGCCAAGCAAGGTGGTGGTTGCCTTTTAGAGCTGCTCCCTTGGGCACCACGAAATTCAAGCTAAAACTCTGTCTTGAACTCACAACTGCAATCTGAATTTCTAACTAAGATGTGGACAATCCTGATGGTACTCCAGAAATCGAACAAGAAGCAAGCTCTGCTTAATTTTGGATCTTTGCTTGCTGCACAAAGTTCAACCAACTACCCTCAAAAGGCTGTATCCAGACCAGAGGCATGGCATCGAGTGGGAATCCTGCACCCGAACAGCAAAGTGGCAGGCAACTCATCACAGTGATCACCAACATGCAGAATGAAATGAGGGCAGGATTTGAAAAAATTTCTGTACAAATCATACATGTGCAGAACACTGTGCAAGCCCTGCTTAAGATGATCGGCATGTATGGCATGCAGTTAATTGAAGCAGAGCAGTGAGTCAATGACTTATAAGACAAGCAAGTTGGAGCTGTGACGGATAAAGAGAAATTGCTGTCAGAAGTGATCAAACTTAAGTTGAAACTGGATGACATAGAGAATCGGAGTCGGAGGTCCAACTTATGGCTTGTAGGATTGGGGCTAGTGGGGGGGTAGGAGGAAGTAGGCTGTTGGTTGACTAGAGTCTGCAGCTTATCCAATAGGTAGGGAAATGAGCAGACTAGGTGGGCCAAGCAGTCCTTATCTGCAGTCAAAGTCTATTTTTCTATGTTTCTGTGCTGGAGGGAATGTAGGGCAAGGACCCTGGCCCGGTGGTGCAAACAATCTTTGCTGAGCATTTGGGACTGTGGGACCATGGGCTGGCATTTGAAATCAGGTGTACCCATCAGATTGGCCCCAGGCCCAGCAACGGAGACAGACTGAGGCATTTTTTAATAAAATACTTGCGTTATGCTGACAAAGAAGAAGTGCTAAGGGCAGCAAAGAAATACTGCCCCATTATGCTGGATAATGCTCAGCTTGTTGTATTTTGGCATTATAGCAGAGAGCTCCAGGGGTGACGGCAGCAATATAGTGAAGATAAGGCTGCCATGCACACCAAAGAATGGGAATTTGCACATTTCTACCAATCTCGCTTGACAGATTCATGACCGGGCAGACTCCCAAACTTCTTTACTGACCCAAGAAACACTGAACAATATCTCAGCTTGCAGGAGGCAGCATCAGAGGGCAGATGGAGTGTACAGAGAACTAGGTCTTTAACCTGACCAAAGGGAGGTAAGATGTTTTCTCTCCTACCATGAGGCCCAGCTTGCAAAAGGTGAGGGAAGGGCACCGCATCAAGTAAGCAATAAGATATACCGGCCCAGTGGTGCTGAGGGTTGAGGCATTGAACGCCACACCTCACGCCACACTGGTGACAGGATTCGGGGAACCAGTCAGGAGTCGCGGGGGTTGGCGGGGAAGAGATCGAGCGTCCGAAGGACTGTCTCTCTTCCCGGGAAGGGTGGGAGTGTTGCTCGCTCTCTGAGTGACCTCTGGTGGTGGCCAGGGGTGCACCAAATGGGCAAGCACGGTGAACGCCAGGGGTTGGCAGAGTCACGGCATTACATTGCCTTGTGAGCCGTGCTCCGGAGGAATAGGAATGGGACAATACTAAAAATGTCCTGGCTCCCGAGAAGATGACGAGGGCTCCTGTGATCTCCCTCTCATCCTCAATGCAGGGCCATGTCATATCGGGGATTCAGGCCAACCTCTCGGAGGGATGGACCCTCTAACTTAAGTAAAGAGCCGCCGAGGGCAGGCGGGCCCTGTTCTTGGGGGTGATCCGGAATGCTGGGAAGTTCCTCTGAGAGAGGGTGATCCGATGGTGGCTGGTCACTGCGGGGAGTAATAGGGGCAGGATCGTGTGGGCTCCTCCAAAGGATGCCTCGTAGGAGTCCGGGCATAAATAAAGTTAAAAAAAAAAAAGCAATAAGATACAATAGGGTTTTGGTTGTTCTGTGATAACCACATGCCTAGGTGTATGGTAAAGCATGAGGCTGAAGGCCAAGTGTCCTTCTGCACTAAGCATGTGATTATCACAGAACAACCAACACCCTGGACTGTCTTATTGCAGTTATAAAATGGGCTATGATTAGGAAAAAATGACACCAACAAGTAGCTTACATTTGTAAAATTTTGTAACATTGATTTAAAGACTAGAGAATTTCTTTAAAAGAGAGAAAAAATAATCCCTAATTACACTGTTTGGGATGGTCAAAATAATAAATTACTCAGAATGACATGATGCACTACTTTTTTGGGAGGCAGTCAAAATAACAAACAAAAAACCCTCTGAAAACACTTCGTCAGTGAACTCATTTTCAGGGTCCAGCTTCTGTTTCTTGCTTGTAGGCTCCATTTCTTGATTCTTGCTTGAAGATTCCATCTGCTGATTTTCTTTTGTAATGTGTGCCAAGAGTCCACTTCACTTTTTCTGGTCTTTGTCATAGGCACTCCAATAGCTTCTAAAGCTAGCTTCTGATCTGTGCCCTGTGAATACAATAATGTTCTGTGCTTGCAGTCTGGCAGTAGCTAGTAGATGCACAGTTGTGGCTCTAATAGAGTGGTTTGTGTACCTTCGACTGAGGTTACCCTCCTTGCTCAAAAGGTTGACTATCTGTTTCCTGCTGGAACTGATTAATATTTTTTAACCAAACCAGTGAATGTCACATTTATGGGCCAAGCCCTTCCTACCCTAAAAATTTCAGACCAAAATTCCAAACTGTCTGGGCGCTAGACAAAGACAAAAAAAATCAGTTTTAAAGGGCAATTTTTTAAATTATTTCATTCCCTGAATCTTGCAATCTGCATATCTAACCAGACTGGAACTTGGCACATTGAGAGATCTACCCCCCAAGACAATGCATGCAAAATGTTATGTAAATCTGCTGAACGGTTGCAAAGATATTAAAGTGCAAAGTATCCAAGAAGGCAATTTAAGATACTTGTTTTGGGTTTGAATTCAAGAGATGGAATGTTTACTATGTATGGAATCCAAGAATTCAAATCTCTTCTCAGTTCTACTGGCAGAATGTTCACCCCCACCATCATACAACAGAAGGCCTCAGATGGAACTAGGGCTTTTGTTTTATCTGTAGCAGACACAGACTTTCCCAGTAAGCAGGTGAGGATAGGAGGGGAATTTTTTATAGTTAGCAATGAAACACCATAAATTAAAATTGTAGGTACTGAAGCACTTCATTTTTTGAGTTATGTGTGTCTGTGTAAGAAGAGAATTATGAAGGCAAATAACATTTAATTATTATCTCTTTAAATTTAAGGTACTTTTATTTTTAGGGCCTAGTTGAAGGTTTATAGTGAGTAAAGGTGACAGCCACATTTATGATGGCAGTCAGGGATGTATAGTAGTATTGATTTGATTTTGAAGAGGCTGCTGGATCTTCTTCCAGTGTGGTTGTGCTGGGGTATCAGCACTGGGTTCCGAGCTTCTCAGCTAATCAGGTTTCTGGATTTTTTATACCCATTTTATAACTACGATTTTATTTTAACATCTTTGTAACTCAATGTTTGTCTGGTGCTGCCTCTTTCCCTGTTGTCAAAGACAAGCTGGTGTTGATAACTGATTCTATATCTGTGCAATGTCTCAGCCCATGAGTCCAGAGGGTGGGGGTGGGGGCACTGAGAATGCTATTGAAATTTTAAATCTGAATATCATACTTGAACATATTGGTGGTTCCTTCTTTCCTCATTCTCGTGTAACTGCAGAAATTGGTTCTTACTTTCTCACCTGCATGTTTGTTTTTGAACCAGGGGGTCCCACTGGCGTGAGGTTAGGGGAGGACACCATTACTATGACTGCAATTTAAGAGCACTGTATTTAACTGTACACAATGGTGCCTCTCCCTATATGCACTCACAAATGTCTGATGGATTCTCCGACTAGCTCACCACTTAAATGCAACTAGTGCTTGGCCGTTGATACCGTTTCGCCATTCTGCACTTTGGGTCCTTGATGCCAATAGATAGCAAGAAAGAGATCCTTTCCAGATCACAAATTTGATCACAACTCTCCTGCCATCCACCCAGATTCCTGGCACTGCCCCTTATTGGAATATTTTTTCCAGACCGTTACCCCCAGTGATGGGAGTCAAACTGGGATCCTCTCATTCAGCGAAGAACACCTAAGATCTGAAAATGTTCAGAAGCCAGCTGGTGGCTGAAGTTCCTTCTGATGTAGTTAGCCTATAGACAATGCTGTTCATTGCATTCGGCCACTGCAACTGTCCACCATTTACTCATCCCTATTTAAACACTGTCTATTTGAGGGACTAGGAGCGCTACTATCAAGGTGCAGTGACTGCAAATATACCACTCAGGATGACTCAGCTTTGTTTGGGGATCCTTCACTTCCCAGCACACTGGCCACTTGTTTCCCTAATTGATTTTTGATAATCTCTCTCATCTCTTGGGAACTAGTCTAAAATGTCAATGTGGTTCTGGGGTGGGGGCTGTTATCTGTTGCAGTTTTTTCTGAGAAAATGGGCTGTGTATGGTATTGCTATCTGTCACCATGCCAGAAAGAGTTGTGCATCCTTTTCCACCTCAATGAATGCCCTCTGACCATGAGATTCTGTCACACCGGGCTGTGGGTGCCAGCAGGAGTAGACTCTGATTTGGTCATTGGCCAGCAGCACAGTCAACATCTATAGTAACTGTCTTAACAAGCACAAAGCTCTACTTCATGATGTTATTACTGTGGTGTGATCCTCACTGAGGATCCTACCTTTGTTGTTGTTAAAACTTTGGTATTTAAACCTTTGCTGGGGTAATGTTTCATTCTGGTGTAGGCAGAAGGTTTAGTCTGTTATAGAGGAGTTACTAAATAAGCCCTAGATGCATCCCTTATACATCGGTTCACCGGGCATGCACTTGATTCAAACTGCTCCCTGGTTTGCCCTGTCTGCCTGGCTGGTGTACAGATTGACGTCCTTTCCCCATCCTATAAGAAATGCCACATCATACGGGTGGGAGTGATGGTCCCACCACAGAATGGCCTGGTGCCAGGATTTACATGGGGAACTAGATGCCAAAACAGCTGCCAGTCGACCCTGGAAACACATGCTCCTGTGGGAATATTGCAGGGAGGAGGGGGCAGCAGGATGGCACTCAAGTTCCCTAATGGGTGGTCATACTCTGGGGATGGCTTGTCCCAAAGAACATTATATTGATATACCTGATGTGCCATGTGGGCCAGGTTGCCCAGCCAAAAAACTTAGTTTGTGAGTTCCTGGAATGGGCCTCTGCTCCCATATTGCAAGCAGATGAAAACTCCTTTTGTTATTAATTTTAGCTGTGTTAGATAATTCTTTGTTAAATTATATGTACTATGGTGCCCCATACAAACTATGTGTCACCAAATCCACCATAGGTGTTTACTGGGAAGTTATTTCAGGTCAGTGGGAACATGGCTAGGGTTAGGAGTGGGTGGCAGTTTTCAAGATGTTTAAGTTTCATGTTTTCTGGTTATTTGGTGTTGTGGGGGGTAGTTTTAAAGTTAAAAATATGGAGGTCTTTTTGCTTGCACAAGTATGTTTGTAATTTGCATTGTTACCAACAGCCCATCATATAAAGCTAGTACTGGTTGGAGACCTGGTGGAGTAAATGACGCACATGCTAAAAACGGATGACAAGCTTAATATAATAACTTGGAATGTCAATGAATTAAACAGTGTGGTTAAGTATGAAAGAGTACATGGCAGAGTAAAGAAACTAAAAAGTGGCATTTTACTGCTGCAAGAAATGCATATGACAGAAGGGTACATGGATAAGATAACTAAAGGGTGGGGAGGGACTTGGTACAGATTATGTTTCAATGCTAAAGCAAGAGGTACTGCATTCTGGCTCAAGCCAAATTCCAGGAGGTGATGGACACCAAGATTGGCCGCAATAGGCATTATACCCTACTACACGTCAAGATGCACAATGGGCTGACCTTTTCGGTGGGTTCAGTTTACGGCCCAAATATTGATGATCCCTCCTTTTACCCCAAGTTACAACTAAACATCATAGGACTACCAGGGCCATGGCTATTCGATGGTGACTTGAATTGTGTTTTAGACTCAGTCCTGGACATGTTCAACCCCACTTTCTTTCCCCGAACCAGATGCGTTAAGGCACTAGAAGTGCTGATGCACACTTACACACTAGTGGATTGCTGGAGACAGACCAACCCCACCATGCAAGAGTATAGCTTTTACTCCCATGCACATGCCTCATACGCTAGGATTGACAACTTACTTGTTGCCTCTTCATTAATTGGAGCTATTAGTGATATTCGCTATCAACTGATTCTTGTATCGAGCCATGCCTCTATTTAGGGTGTCAATATCCTTGGGGCTCTCCTCCTCCCCTGGGTTTGGTGGCTTGACCGAACCTAACAAAAAACAGATTTTCTTTTACTATGCGCATGGAATAGTGGAATACTTGAAGAAGTATTAGAAATAAGGCAGCGGACATCTCACACTTAATTAGGTGGAAGGCTCTTACAGCTGTTATTAGGAATCTGGTAGTGGCCTTCTCTAGTCATTACACCAAAGAGCAGATGGCAGAATAGAAGGAGTTGTAGGCAAGAAAAGAACTCTTGGAGAAGGATTATATGGCAAACCCCAACATGCCACTTTATTATAGGCTGCAAAAGTTAAAGTGGCAGTACAACACCATGGCAATGGAGCAGCTGGAGAGAGTCATATTTCTCTCCCAGGTGGGACGATATTATGAAGGAGACGGTGGGGAAAGCTTCCAGCCTGGTAGCTCAAAACACAAGAGGGTGCCACAGCTACTCTGCAAATCACAACCGAAAAAGGGGAACCTAACACAGACACAAATGTAATAGGGGAAGTGTTCGAAAAATTCTATGAATCTCTGTACACGCAAGAGGACAACCCCACAGGGCAACAATTTGCTCATTTATTTTCAAAGGCCCAAACACATGCCCTAGACAGTGACACTGCTACTGCTTTAAACAGGCCTATTGTTACCTCAGAAATTTCAGAAGACATTCAGACTCTTAGGGGAGGGAAGGCCCCTGGACCTGATGGCTTACCTATAGACTTTTACAAGTCTTTTATGCTTGAACTAATGGAACTACTGTCCCACATGATAAATGAGAGTCTCAGTAATGTGAACTACCCCTTTCCATGTGGTCAGCCACTATCACAGTACTTTCCAAACAAGTGAAGGACCCACCTCAAGTGTGCCTTATACCGGCCAATATCAGTTCTGATGACCAACTATAAAATCATTGCCAAGATATTAGTCTCAAGACTGGAACCCATATTGCAAAAAGTTATTCATACAGATCATGTGGGATTTATCAAGGGGCATCAGGGAAAAAACTATTCATAAGGTCCTAGATATTATCCACAATTGGTCTAGAGCCGGTACAAACCATGGTGCAGCAGTCTTAACCTTAGATACAGAGAAGGCCTTTGACCGTGTGGAGTAGGGGTACATGTTTGAAGTCTTTCAAAGATACCAACTGGGTGATTACTTTGCAAGATGGGTCAGCACCCTCTACTATACCCCACAGGCACAATCCTAATAAATGTGGGCCTGATCTCACCTTTCCACTTACCGGGGTACTAGGTAGGAGTGCCCACTATCCCTCCTCTATACATCCTTACTTTAGAACCGATGGCAGCAATTATTAGAGAACATTGTGGGATCCGAGGGCTGTGTGTGAGAGTCAGAAGAACATAAGCTGGCACTATTTGCCAACAATATATTATTGTTCTTGCAAAACCCTTTTATAGACATACTTGAGCTACATCATCTACTTGATGAGTATGCACCACTTTCTGGCCATAAAGGAAAATGGTCCAAAAGAGAGCTCCTCCAAGTAGGTAATCTACGTCTTGCCTCCCCTGCCTCTAATTTGATGGGGATCCTAGTAGTTAATAAAATCAAATATCTTGGTGTCTATCTTTCCTGTTCCCCAGCTGATCAATATAAAAATAACTACAAAACTCTGCGTAATGATCTCAGATTGGATTTCACCAGGTGGTCTCTTTTCCCTCATCTGTAATGGGAAAAGTCAATGTGGTCAAGATGTGTATGTTACCTAAATGTTTATATATCTCCTTCAAGCTTTGCCTGTACACATTCTCATAGTGTTTTTTAAATGCTCTAGTACATAGTTTTGTTTGGAATAACAAACCGGCCCAAGTAAAAAGAACCATCTTGCTAAAGACCTTGGAAAAGATGTGTCTGCTCTTCCATATTTCCCGTTCTACTATTGAGTAGCACAACTGGAGTACCTCCATCCCTTCAATGCTGCACAGTCACCTTCCTGGCTCAAACTAGAGGAGGATAACATAGGTGCAACTGTCCATAGTGGGGTGCTGTCCCCTGATTTAGCAGGTAGCACCCGCCCAATCCACAACCCCTATTCCTAAAACCTATTAAGGCCTGGCAAAGAGAGCATCGACACTTGAGTCATACACCTACCCTGTCACCATATGCCCAACTGGCTACAGCATTTAAACACCAATGACACAATAATGTCTCCATACACCAGGCCTTATTCAGATGGACCCACCTGGGAGTACAAACTGTCAGCTTCTTACATAAGAACACTCAGTTAATAACTTCATGCAATTGTGGAATAAATATCTCCCTAAAGGGGATTTTCTTTGTTTACCTGAGAGTACGGCAGTGGCTATTCACCCTACCTCCAGGGTATGGGACCAGTAGTGGCTACTCTGTCATACAGGAGCTACTGTATCACCTGCCCCTGAGCTGTAAACATATCACAGCCCTGTACAAACTCTTCTTTTGTCAAAGCACCTCACCACTGGGGGGAGGCAAGGGCAAAGTTGGAAGGGGATCTTGGAGTCTGAATTACAGACAGCATGTGGAAGAAAGCCACTAATCACTATAAGCATGGTGAATATACTAACTGACTCTGCCAAATACAATTATTTTATCTGCATCATGCCTACATATCCCCCCTCCAATAAGGTATGACCTGGACAAATCTAACATATACCCAAAGAGTGAAGTAGAGGTGGGTGACTTGTGTACATGTTACTGACTTGCTGTCATGTAGCTAGGTTTTGGCTTGAGATACATTCAATAATGCAGAAAGTACTGACTCAACATCTCTCCTGCGCTCCGGTGGAGTTTCTGCTGGGGTGGATGCCACTGTTTATCTTTCACTCCATCATAGGAGAATGTGGGATCTGGCCATACTGAATGCAAAGAAGACAATTGCACAAACTTGAATCAGATAGAAGTCACCTGCTATAGCCAAGTGAGCTCAAAATATGTGCTGCTGTTTTAAGCTGGAGAAGGCATAACATGGAGCTAACAGCGAACACTTGGCATTTCAGGCAATGTGAGAGCCCCTAGAATCTGCTATTAGGGGGGTGTTTCTGGTCAATTTGACACAGGTGTTGTCAGTGTTGGTAGGATACCCTATGTAGACCTGATCAGCACTATGTACTGGCTATGTACTCTTTCTGTAGCTTTTCCTCGAAGGCCTAAGTACCTTGTACCAGGTAGGCAGGTATTGGGCTTGGTCTGTTCATATGCTTGTTACAACTTTGTGCATTCAAGAATCTTACGATGATGTATTTATGTGTTTGTTTACCATTACTGTTGTGTAGCATCATTTTAGCTATTGTTATATTATATGTTGCTTATGTATTTGACACGTGCAATTTTGCCTCGTTGTTATAAATAAAGTTTTTTTAAAAAAAAAGATGAGCTTGAACCCATCAGAGGCTTTATGTGGTAGCTGAGTAATAAGGAATATGGGAAAATATATTTTAGTCTGAACAAATATTCCCCTGAAAATTTCCAAAAGTTATGAAGCTTCTTTATTATGTAATTATGAATTTGCAGAAATGGAGTGTTTGAAAAGTAACCAGGTCTTATCTTCTTCAATCACACAGAAAACAGCTGCACAAAAATATTTTGTTTTTGATCCTTTTTAAGAACTGATTAAAAAAATAATTATTTAGTTATTAACCAACTAATGGATAAAAGAGTAGCTCAGAAATGTGGGACATTTCATGTCTTTGTTCCCATAGAAATTTAGGGGTCCATGGAAATCATAAACGTAAGGCGGGAAAGGAAAGATCCTGCCTGGAGATGTTGCAAAGTTTTAATTTACTGTCAATGTTCCGACAAAGCTACTGACTCCGCCTCAGCAGAGCAATCCACAAATTTTTTCCATCAGCTTGTAAATTCACATATTAACTTCACTGGTAACTTCACCATTAAGACAGTTAGACGAAGTCTGTTCAAAATGAAGCTACTGGTGAAAAACAAGTGCTTGAGGTCACATGGAAACAACTCCTGCAGGTCACCTGCTACTGTTCTTTGTACTGACCCATCCTTAGTTTCACTTTGCAGTCTGAGCTAGTGAGTGGAAGAGGGCGCTTTTCATAGTAAAACCTAGCCAAAGGAAAAATTAATGAATAAATAAAATGTTATCTTTCTTTGGAAGTCTACAGACTGTAGTTCATGGGGGTAGCTGGTCACACACTGCTTTTGGCCTCAATTTAGGCTGCTTTCCTCACTTCATACATAACCATTTTTCCTTCCTGTGTTGCGCGCTGCTTGAATTCTGCTGAACTTTTGCTTTGTGTTCTCCTGCTTTTTGGTTAGTATTGCTTGCCTCCAGCTGTTGCGTGCTTCTTTTGTGTTGCTTGTTACTGTCCTCCTGTGTTTGAGTTTTGTTTGAATTTTTCCTTTTTGTGGGCTTTCTGGTTATCTAGCTTCCTGTTTACTTGTTTGTATCAGGCTAATCCTGAACTGGTGTTATTTGGCTCCCATTAGCTCACAATCTTTCAGCAAACCTTCCATGCAACTGCAATTGTTATCCAGATGTTTCAGCTCAGTTCCTGCTTCCCTGCTTGCTGCCTCAGTGATTATCCACCTTAATTGTTTGCACCTGTGCAGGTTCACACTGCAAAGATAACCCATGGCATTCAAGCCTGCTTTCATGCAATTGCACCAAGCAATCTTTGCTGTTGTTTTAGTACATTGCCTCTCTCTTCAATTCCACTGTTTTGCTTGGCTGCTTCAAGAAGCTACAACTATTTGCTGTGGGATGTTGCTCATTACTTTTATATACTGCTTCATTATACTCTGGAGGTCAGCACAGCTACAGCTGTCACTGTAAACTAGTTTTAAAATCTGCATATGTGTCACGGCACTTTACTGTTGCTTCCTTGTTTTTCCTATGTTGGGGACTAGTATTGTGGTGAAGTCATGGCCCCATATGGTCCAAATTCCTCATGTTCAAATCCTACCTCCACCACAAAAATCCTCTGAGTATTTATGTCACCTTTAATTGGCTTCCTTAATGGGACTGGTTGACGTGCCTCCCTCAAAGTATCACAATTACTGCCTCTCTTACCTATGTGCATTGCTTACTCTTCCTCACAGACCTATGTGCAGGTCCATCATTCTAACATGGAAGTTTTCTGCTATATACTTGCTATAAAACATGTTTGACCTACATGAGGGTCCACAATGTCCCGCACTCCTTCGCTCTCCATGGAGGTATGCCAACCCGATTTCAAGTAGAGGTTTACAGTAGGTTGCCCTAATGTTTCAATCTATCATCTTAAGTTTTTGGGTCATACTTAATGTTAGGCAGTGCATATAACTTGAATCACCAAAAGGATGAACTCCACTGCACATAAAGTTTTTAAGCAAAACCACTGCTTTATTTTAGTTTTATTTTCACACTTGGTCACTGGGGCAACAGTTTCATGTCTGTCGTCACTTCCTCAGGCCCAAGCAGTGTTGGCTCTAAATAAAACAAATAAAAACATTGTTTACTTCTCACATTATTTTACATAACTCCTCACAACAGACAAGTGACTATATCTTCACCACCGTATCTTGAGGTGTGTTATTATATTCATTATTTTATGCTGTTAAATCTCCACACAATTACCAATTTTTTTAAATCCTCACACAATACCAACAATATTGTGAACAATTTCTTAAAAACTTTTCAAACTGCACCAAGTGAGTTTCCCCTAACCACCTTCCCAATTTTATAAAGCATTTTGCACAATAATTTAGTATATCAATTATTACTTACGTTTTCCTATAAGAATATATTCATGTTCAACACTTAGAATTCTCTGGCTTTTGCCTTGATAATAAACATCTGTGTGTATAGATAGAAAAGATCATAGTAAACTGTGTCCCTTTCTCTGGCCCTTCAATTAATACGTAACACCTTTTTAATTGAAGCTGCCTCACTTGCTTGGTTGCCCTTCAATTCTCTTTTAAAATCTTTCAGAACCTCTGAGCTGCCAGATGCCATTGCACATTCTACAAATAAGTATGTTATATTTCATTAAATATCTTAGACAAGTGTATAACAAGCCTCATTATTTATATATCCTTCATTCCTTCATTCAACTTATATTGTTAGATTCAGGCCCCGATATTCAGAGTTGTGCCAGGCACATGCGCAAGGGGTTGTGCTGTGCAATGCTGTTGTGCTGATGACACACAAGGATATATTCTGAGGAGATGAGCAATGGCGCAACTCCTCTGAATATATCAGGCAATGTGCACTGCACAAATACGATGCGCTGGTGCATTCCCCCAGACAGGGCTGAATACTGGGAATGGGAACTGTGCCAGTGCAACAGAGATACGCTGTGCACAAATACCTAATATTCAGCCAGCAGAATGCAAATGGGGCCAAAATATATGCAATCCCACCCACTTACCGCCTGCCTGCCTGCTGAATGACAGCTTGCAGTAGCAGCTGTAATGAACACTGTGGACTTATGGGCATGCAGTGCAAACTGTATAGTCATTCACAAATATGTGAATGAATGCTTTATTCACATATTTTTGAATGACTATTACAGTTTGCACTGCAGCAAATTGGTCCAGTGGACTAATAGGCTACAGCCGTTACTGTAAGCTGTCATTCAGTGGGCAGCCGGCAGTAAGCAGGTGGGATTGCAGCTGCCTGCTGATAATGGTGTTGCTGGGTGGGCAGGAGTCCTGTGTGGGTGGGTGGGGTGCCACTTGACCACCAGGGAAATATCAACAGGGCACAGACTGGTGATCAGGGACACAGGTGGGGTGGGGTTACCACTAAACTTGCAGGACTGGTACATGCCAGTGTGTGGCTGGCAAAAGCTAAGGGTGGGGTGGGGTGCCACTGGGCTACCAGGGAGGAGTCTGTTAATGTACATTGGCGAGTGTGGCATCGGAGGGGTGCCACTAGACTACCAGGGATATATCACTGGTATGTTATGGGCAGCGTGGTTATGGGAGGGGAGGGGGGTCAACTAGACCACCAGGGCAGATGTGGGTGCTTCTACACAGTGGGTGGGCGAATGGCCACCCACGGCTAGCAGCTGCTGTGTTGTGCCTTGCAGTACAGCAGCTCACCTGTGGATGGCCACTATTTGAGCCATTTTTTTCCTGCTCAACTATGCTCAGCAGTATGCGACGCATCTCAGGGATATGCCAGCATATCGCTGACATTCTGGGCTGAATAATAGGGATGCACTGCATATGCGTAGACTTGAGGGTTGCATGCAAATGATTATTATGTTGCCCTGGCACATCGGGACTTGTAGCTGCGCAACTCCCTCTTTTGAATATCGCGCAGCACACATTACTGGGTTGTTTGTGCAACTCAGTTGTGTGAGGTGCAACAACCTTATATATCTGGGGCCTCAGTGTGAAAAATTACTTCTGATTAACTGTTTCATGACAAAATAAATATGTCCTGTTCCTTAAAGCCATTGTCTTTCTTACTGCCTTTATATAATGCTAAGCCCACTTCTATATAGTGTAACTTGTTCTCTTTCCTTTGATTTCTTACACCCAAATAAAATCTATGTATCTCTTTACACAAATGCTCTTATAATTCCCTATTGTACAGCATTCTATCATTCATTTATCATTCAGTTCCCATCTCTATGCACATGCTAAACATTGTCCTCCTAGCATGCAGAATCACTCTTGACTCCCTACTACTTTTTTCTTCACAAAGGTTTTACACTTCATGTTGCTTTTAATCTTTATGTAGGTATAACACTTCATGTTACATGGTCATCATTTATTGGCAGCTCACTGCTGGGGCACCTGAACCCACTTCAGTTTTCCCTGCTTCTGACTTCTGCCTTCTAACTTTTAGGGATTCATTTCATTTTGTTTAAATGAGGAGTGTAAACAAATTTTTTTCTATAAATCTCACCTATTTCAAAAGAGCGCTTATTGTGCTTCTTACAAACATTAAAAAGCCTCTGTGAACATTGTAAAGTGGAAAGACTCACCCCTGCAGTCTGCAAGGCTGTGGTTCATGGTGTCTCCATGGAACAGGGAGTGCCCGGACTCTCTCAAATGCACAATTAAATACTGTGATTGGTGGGGGAACTAGTGTTAGTGATGACATTTCTATTCTGCCCAGTCCACCAGAACTGGGCCCTCTTTCTCTCCTGTAGAGGTGGAGAGCAGCTGCATACAGAAACTTGGTAGTAGTGTAACGGTAAGAGTGGGACCACTCAAGATCTGTAGGAGCAACCAGAACCTGGTTCACCCCCCACCCCCACCCTCGGCAACTTGCCACAAAATTTTGTCTGTATTTAAACTTTGGATTTCTTACTAGAAATTTAGCTGGGGAATATCTCTACTTATAACAATTCATAGTGGCTATACCAATAAATCACAACCTTATGTAATAAATCCAAAAAGGACTAGTCAATACATATTGATTAAATAAATGTAAACTGGGACTGGAGTTTTGCAAAGGGAGACAAAAGCACGAGCGTAGGCGATATCATCATACCTATTACCTTGTCTTTTAATTTTAAGTGTTAGAAACATTGTTTTGATTGTCACTTTGTTGTCCTCAGGTGGGAAGTCAAAAGGTCAAGTGGTTTGCATGCCATCATAATAAACTGTATCTATGGCAATTGTAGATTCACACATGTTTTAAACATAATTAATATATGGATCTTGAATTTAATACTCTAGTAAAGCATGCAAAAACATTTTGGTAATATTATCACTCTCGAAGTGATAATACCACACTTCAAGACTGATAATACTGTCTTTCAGCTCCTGTAATAGTATAATTCGGACCTGAATGATAGTATTATCACAGAAGCTCAACAGCGCAAGTGCACAACTCCCCAAATCAGTAAAGCTGGCAAATGTCAATCAAGCATTCACAGTCACAACACAGCTCATCATTGGCTGCTTTCTATCTGTGTGCAGAAAAAACAATTTCAAAAATATGGTGGTGGTCTCTTGCTTAGCGAGAGTGAAAAGCCTCCATGGTACTTCCCATTTTTTTCTTTTTTTTTTAAATCATACCACAAAATGATTTATCTGGCATATTCTGTGCTGTCCCCCCAAGAAGGCAAATGGTAGGACTAAAAACAAACTGTCTGTGTGTGTGTGTGGGCGGCAGGGACAGGAGGGAGAGAGAGAGACAGAGAGGCACAGACTGTCTGAGAAAGTGCGGCGGTCTGCTAGGACTCAGACAGTCCCTCACTGAATAGCTGACTGCCTGTAACAAAACAACATGAAAAACAACTCGCATCCATATATTAAACAAAAATAGTGGATATCTCACAAGACATTACGGTGAGATACCATCTAGAGTTCTGGACACTGTAACCTCTCGAGCTTGCTCTCAAGGTTCCTACATGTCCAAAACCTTTCAATGGTATTACTCACTGGTAATATCCAGTGAGCTAACCATTATTCTCTTTCTAGCATTACCACTTATTTTCTTGATTGGAGGCAAAGGTCAAAGAGGTGTGCATATCAGCACAGTAAACTTAAACACTATAAATTTCCTCTTATAGTACAACCTTTACATTATGATTGTTATACAAGATGATTTTATGTAGTACACAACATCCTGGATCCTTGAAATGTGTCCATGTTCCTGCTTCCCATGTAGTCCAGTTTTCCCTTTCCATAGTCCAGAGAACTTATTCACAGTGATATGTCCATGAGACTAAGTGCTGTTTCTTCTGGTCTTGTGATCCAAGACTCAACTATATTTATTCTCCCAGAGAAAGTCTTTATGTACTGTAGGCTTTCAAGATGTACTCCATCATTCCAAAATATCCATTTTAGTCTAAGTCCATTCCTTGTGCAGCACTGTGTTGTATGCACTAATTACCAATAAAGGTTCTAGTCACAAGTTTCATTCAGCCCACTCGTGGGTTCAGGCAGTCCATAGTATAGATCCAGTAAACCTCCTTTTTAATACTAGATCATTCCAGCTGATGCTCCCTCCCTGTTGCTCATTGACCCTCTCTAACCCCCAGAATCTTAAGGATGTGGCAGAGTGGTCAGCTGCATTAAAATGTTTAGCAACTGTGGAATTCTGGTCTCTGGTTCTAATATTGCATTTGTGCTCACTTATTCTATTTCTTAATTCCCTTTTTGTCTTTCCTACATACAATTTGTTGCATGGACACTGTAATACATATATCACATGGTCTGATTTACATGTGATGTGCTGTCTGATGTCAATCCAATTCAATTTATTGGAAAGCAAAATTGAGAGAAAATTTCTCTTTTACAATTGCATCCTTCAGTACAAACTATAAAACACACATACATATAAATACAAGTACAAAAAAACATATTCAGTTACATAGGTTCACAAGACTGAACAGCTACAGTTCGCTTAAAAACATCTACATTCGTATGTCATAAATCTGACAAGCAATCATTTAAAATGCGACAATGTAATAATAATAATTGTCAATTTTAACTTTTTTTGAATAGATAACCATGTCATTGGGACTGCAACTGCTAACCTATAGCTACCAAACTTAGCTTTAAATTTTGGCAAGAAATATTGGGGAAAATCGGCAGATCTAAAAAAATATCTATTGTGTTCTTTAATAATAACTGATCCCATCAAATATGAAGCCAATTTATTAAGAACAAATTTATAAACATAATGCATCCAATGAATTTGTCTATGAACTGATAAAGGTTGACAACCTGATTCTAAATAAAGTTTGCAGTGATGAGTACGTCACGAAAAACCAGTAGTAAATCTATTGTTCTCATATAGATACAATCACCATAATCTATTTTTGATATAAACAAAGAATTTTCAATTGTTTACAAATTTTAAAACTAAAACATGATTTATTCCTATGAAAAAATGTCATGTTTTATGTTTGCGTATGGGTGTTCAGAAAATATCTTTTTACTAGTGTTATTACATTGGAAGCAGTGGCCGCATGGAACATTCCCATTTCTCAATGGGCCAAGTAAAAACTGTTTCCCAGTTGGTTCTTGTGTTATGTATGCTGTAAGGACCAGCCTGTCCTGACTGTAGGGTTCTTTTTTGAGGTCACCAAAGGTCACTCTCTAAATCTTTGGTTCTGGGGATCCCCTGTCTGAAGGATATACCAGTTCCTTGTCAGTATTTTCTGAATGTCACCACTCAGATGACTATAAGCTGTCAAGAATACAATTCTGTTCTCTGTGTTATCCCTTCTCTCACTATAAAGTAATGTTTCTCGTGAACTGTTTCCAGTACCCTCTCCCTTTTGTATCCCCTATTGACAAATCTTCTTGCCATGTTATTAGCTTCCTTTACAATTTCTTGTGTATCACTGTTGATTCTTCTGGCTGTAATGATTTGTGATTTGGGGATATTGTCTTTAAGTTGTGGGTCATGAAAGCTCTGATAGTAAAGGATAGTGTTCCTATCAACTCTTTTCTATACAATTTGGTTTCTAATTTTTCTCTTTTGTAGACTAATAAATCCAAGAATAAAATCTGTTGCAAACTTAGTTCCATGGAAAACTGTATTTCTAGATTCCTGATGTTTATGTAACCCCTAAACCTGTAATTCTGCCACCTCTGACCATTAGTTACCATGGTGCAGGGCTCATCCTGCAGCTGATGGTCTCATTTTGCACCCTGAAGTCCACATCTTGCGCATGTGAGGCTTGGGACGAGGTCCCTCTCATCTTGCCATAGTGGGGAGTGTTCTGGGCAGACCTTCAGTCATCAACCGTACTAACGGCATCACTTGATGTAGCATTAAGACTTCAGCAGTGAAGGAGGGGCTCTCATGAAGGGCCCCTTTAGCTGACCAAGCTGGTTCGGAGGCAACCTTCAGGGCTATTCTCCTTATGACTGCCTCTGGTTCACCTGGTTTGTTTTTAGATTGGTAGGCCAGCAGAGTGTTTCAGCAGTTGCTGTTCTCCTCCTCCTCTCGCCTTGGAGGAGCAGTGTTGCAGAGTTAGCCTCTCAACCCTTAGCGGCATTCCTGTTAGAGGGATAGACGAGAACTTTCCTCCAAATTGGAATATTTTCCACCCCCTTTAACTGAGTTTTCAAACTGCAGCAGCAGAGCTGTCACTAATCAAAAACATCCCAAGCCTGGAAGGAAGGCAAGCTAGGCCTTGTATCCCCAGAGATTTCCTCCTCAAATGTTTTTTTTTTCTCTCCTCTGTGCTATGGGTCATAATATTTAGTTAGCTTTAGGCAATAACCCCTAGGTCACTTAAGTAGGTTTCAGCTATTGGATGAGTGGGTGGCTGTCCTGTAAGTGTCCTGTCTCTCCTTTTGGCTGTTCTCTCTCTCCTTAGGAAGCAAGACCTCCATGCCTTACAGTCAGACCTCCAAGTGGGTCACTATTCACCTGTTGTTTCCTGCTTACCCTACTCAAACATACTACCAACTGACCCATGCTACCAACTGAACCCATGCTACCAACTGACCTATGATGTACAGGTCCTCAACTCCGATAAGTGTTCACTACCTTGCGTGCTTTGCTTGACACTCTTTTGGGTTTCTTCTTAAGGTATCTTTAGCCAGGGAATCACTCCCATGGCACCTTAAGGGGTGGAACCCTCCCCTAGGGTTCCTTGCCTTTGTATCCCTGTAGTGTGTTACTATCCATGGATAGAGAGACGAAGAGCCAAAGATTATCTACATTACACAAGCATAAAACCAGTTGCACAGGCACATTGAACTGGAAGGCTACAGCCTGTAGTTCAAGGGGGTGGTGCAACTGGCCACACTTCCTTTGGCCTATATAAGGGCTGCTCTCCCCACTCCACACACAATCATTTTTTTCTTGCCCCTCCATCCACCCCTCCTCCTCCAGTGGCATGCCTCTTTCTCCTGTTGGCTTCTTCCTAAGGAACCTTTACTCAAGGAAATCACTCCCTCAGCACCTCCAAGGGATGGAACCCTTCCTAGGGTACCTTGATTTTGTACATCTACAGCATGGTATAGCCCACAGATAGAGAGGTGAACAGCCAAATATTATTCAGTTACATAAGCACAAGCACAAAACCAGTGGCATAGACACATTGAATTGCTTGTTCTTTATCTTATTTTACTCTACGGTTTGGAAGTCTTTGGTTGATCTTTAGCTGTTATTTTCTTTATATTGAACACTTTACTCTGTGTTTTTTTGGGAGGGGGTTAAAATGAGTGGGAGAGGTCAGGAGGAGAGGGGGTGCAGGCAACAGATGGGAGATGCCATGCTTTTCAAATCAAGATAGCCTGGCCCCATGGCACTAGCAGTAGGAGGAGACAGCAGCAATACCAAGTCCTCCCAACCCACAGTACAGCACCCCCAGTAACAAGATAAGGCAAGAGCACCATGAGCACCAACAGCAAAGGAAGCTCCAGCCCAGCCAGATGTTGTACCACTACCATCACCACCATCATCTGCACATGAGGAGGAGGAGGAGGAGATGCAGCCAGGTCTATCTTGCTCATCTCCTTGTTGGCAGCAGCTGAAGTTCCTACTCTCAGACATTTTTGATATTGATCCCTCTGACAACAGTGTGGTCACCTGCAAGCTATGCCACACTGTTGTTTGGTGTGTGAAATGGGGGAACCATTTGGGGACAGTGGGCCACACACACACCTTGGAGGGAGGCAACACAAGGAATGGGAGGAGCATCTGAGAAATAAAGTTTGTGAGAGGGGTGGAGGTGGTGCCACCCCCACTGGTTCTTCTCTGCTGGGCAAGAGAAAGAAATTTTGTGGGCAGGTGCAGCAGGGAGAGAGGGAAGGGACTGGGAGAGGGAACCACAGTCAGGCTCAGATGCTGTGGGGGGCACCTGAGAGACCAGCCTCAGATCCTCCTCCCACAGCCACCTGTGGGGAAGAACAACAGCTCAACAGTGAGGTACGGGAACTCTCCTGGCAAGTTGCGTTGATGAAGGAGCTGTTGGAGGAGGTGCTGTAAAATCAGCAAACCATTCTGGAGGGTTTGGCCAAACTGTGAAGTGGCAGTGCAGCCTCTGTCCCCAGGCCATCGCCATCTAACCCCAATATTTTTTTATCTTTCTCTTTTACCTTCTGTATAACTGTAAAAATGCCCCCCAAAAAAGAAAGAAAAACATTAAAAAGAAAAAGTGTTCATGTATCCTTATTTCTCTATGTATGTCTGTATTTCTTTATTTCTGTTACTGTTGTGCTGTTAATCCTTAAAAATTAAAAAAAAATAACCAATCTTAAAAAGAAAAATGTCATCCATCTGTATTTCTCTTTCTGTCTGTATTTCTTGACTTCTGTTACTGTTTTGTTCTAGCTATCGAACATTCTTCTGTTCTCATCCATTCAAATGACAAAATCTGACTTCAACTCAATTGTTGCCTTTCCTGTGCAACTGCACAATCCTTGCACTATCACTAAAATTGGGCGCTATACACCCATGGATAGTGTGCTCATACACAGCATTCACTAACACTGGCCATCTGTCTGCAGCTCTCCCTGGTCCCCGTGTGCAGGACTCACAGAGCAGCTGGGGAGTAGTTGAGGTCCCAGATGGGCATCAAATGGGATGCCTCTTCTGGGTCCCAAAGTAGATTGCTTGCATAGCAAGGCATGGGTCTGGGGTTGTGTATGCCTACAGCAGGCGCCCTGACTCATGCACCCAGTGGTGGGCTGTGTGACTTCCTCCATACTGGCACCACTGCTGCCACCCCCATGCCCATGCATTCTGGTTGGTGCCAGGCACTTGCCCAACTGAAGTCACAGCCCCCATCACTACCCAGTGGAGCATGGTAGCATGGAGGGATTTGTGGCTATGTCCCACCACACCCAGTGGGAGGCATCTGTAGGGCATGTACAGGGTTATGCCTGGTCCCACTGGTGTATTCAGTGCCACCCTCAACACCCATGCAGCCAGCACTATGCAGCAGTGAATACTGCATAGTGCTGGTGGTTAAGTTGCCCGGCAGCCAGTCTGCATTCTCTTCACCTACAACAATAAACTTATAACATTAAATAAGCACTTACTGAAGACCTGTGCAATTTTATGTTTTGTTTTACCTACTGAGAGTGTCCTCTTGCTCTCCTCGTCTGTATCTTTGGGTCAACAAAATAGGAAGGCACTGGCACCCACTGCAGGAAGCTCTGCAGTTTTGTTTCTTCTCATTAATTTCACCTGGCTCTAGTCAGACAGGTTCTACAATTTATACTGTGTCAGTCAGTCAGTCAGTCAGTCATTTCAGCCAGAATCAATTGGCCAGTCTGTTTCAGCATCATTACCACAGTTTTAGGTTTGATGCAGCTTTCTGCTTTCAGAACATGAAGAAATCTTGGCTGCCCAAAACTGGCCAAATTTCCAAAACCTTGGAACGGTTAAAAATACAGTAATTTATTAATAATGCAATGCATAACATGAATAGCACTCACCCAACGCCAATGTTTCATGTCTCAATGCCACTTTTTGAGATATCAGCACCTCATCGTAATATACTATTTATAGTGTAACACCAAATTATATGATCATTCACACTAATACGTTAGTTAAAAAACAATTAGAAAACAATATATTAACTTTTGAACCTACAGATAATTTTAAAAGGAAATTGATATGTTGATTGAAGAAGCAGTTTTAAGCATGGTGATTAGTGATGAAACTAGAAGACTATTAACTGTTAGACATCCCATTAGGGCAGCTATTTATGCTTGCCAAAGTAACAAGAATCTCTAAAATCCTCTTGCTAATCCTACTGTGGCCAATACAGTATTCATTCTCAACAGAACCATTGGCAAAGTTTGTAGACTTCCATATTAAAGAAATAGCATACACTTCATTTAGTTACATAAGAGACACCAGACAAATTTTTGAAGCCATTGAGAATGTTCAGACTGAGAGGTACTGGATACTGGCTACACTTGATATCCAGCCCCTCTATACTGCACCAGTATTTCAAATGATACTAGACTTAACCCTCTTGTGGATATGTAATATACTAAGGCTGAATATAACTCCCCTTTTGTTGAGTTTTTAGTTTTGCATGCTGAAAAAGTTTTGAAGTGTAATTCTTTTGGTTTCTTGACAAAATGTATCACCAAATTAAAGGTACTGCCATGGAGTCTGCATTGGCCCCCTAATTACCTTAATATGTATTCAGCAGCCTGGGAAAATACATTTATCTTGTTATGTGAAGAGAATCCATACAGAGCTAAAACTGATATCTACAAATGTTTTACTGATGATGTACTAGTTATATGGAAGGGGAGCACGACAGAATTCGAAACCTGAGCTCCTACATGGAAAGTACAAATCCAAATTTGAAATTTACTATGACAGCTAATTTTCAAGAAATCATTTTTTTGGATTTATGTGTTTATAAGAATTTACACAGCGGAGGGTGGGTGCATTAAAATTGTTTCATAAACCAACAAATGCAAATGCTTTATTACATTATAAAATGTGCCACCTCCACCATGTTGTGCATAATATACTAGTAGGACAGATCATGCATTTAAAATGCAATTGTTTTGGAGACAGAACATACTTGGAGAGCAAAGATATTATTGTTAAAATATTTCAGGATAGGGGATAGGGGATATGGTCTAGATTGTGATTTAAGAGCTTAAGAGAGAGTTGATGGCATTAATAGGGAAGTTTTACTGAGACCTAAAAATAGACAAAGTAAAATCAGTATACATACTGCTCCTAATTGTATCGTTACATTTAGTTCACAGACCAAACAATTACAAGAAGTTATTAATAGGAACTGGCTCATTTTTTTTTTAAACAGAATCTGCATTGGCTGACATTGTTGCTCAGGGACCCAAGGTGACCTTTTGCAGGGACAGGAACTTACCAGATTTGTTAGTTCACAGCCTCCAGGAAAAATATGCAAAAATACCAATGGTGACACAGAAACAAGGTACATTTAGGAGTGGTTTCTGTACAGCTTGCAAATTTTGTGAAAAATGGCAACTCTTTTGTTTAGCCAGTCTCGGGAGAAATGTTTGAGGTACATACTTATTTTTCTTGCAATACTGAAGCTGTGATTTATGTGGCTATTTGTGAAGCCTGCCCTTGTTTCTACATGGTAAGGCATTTTGCAAATCTGGACACAGGATCAATGCACATATCCAGAACATTAGTAAAAAACATGAAGAAAATGATTTGGCAGTTCATATATGCACTAAGGGTCCTGAACATAAATTCAAATTTATGCGCTTGGAGAAAGTTGGACTTAACATGTGGTGTATGGTGGTGCTTTGATATTAAACTGCTATGCAGAGAGAATTATTGGCAGTATGATTTGAGAGCTTTATGTCTACCAGGTTGAATGGACATTTTCAACTCAGCCCTTTTTAAATGATTGTATTGAACTGAGAATTTGTATTGTAACTGTTTTATGAGTGCATTTATAGGAATGTTTTATGTATGGACATCTTTGGGATTAGTGATTGCATGTAGTAATTATATTTGGACATTAGCTTGCCCCCTTTTTCTCCCTGTCTCCTTTCCTCAGTTAATTGTTAGTTAGCAGGTGTTATTGTCTTATCAGCACTTTAATTGTTTTCTAATTATTTTAACTAACCTATTAGTGTGAGTGATTATTTTTAACTAACGTATTAGTGTGAATGATCACATGATTTGGTGTTACACTATAAATGGTGTATTATGATGAAGTGCAAATGTCTTGAAAAAGCATCAGTGAGATGTGAAACATTGACAATGGATGAGAGTGCTACTCACGTTATGTATTATTAAGAAATTATTTTTTAACCATTCCAAGATTTTAGAAATTTGGTCAGTTTTGGGCAACCAAGATTTCTTCATGTTCTGGTGATCCTTGCTTTTCTTGGCTCTGATGGTAGACTTGAGCTGCCTCCTTTCTTTTAAGCTTCCTGCTTTTCCTGCTTGTATTGAGTTTTACCTATGCTGTTGGCTTTTGATATGTGTTCTTATTGCCAGTAGCTTGTAATTTAGCTCACTCTGAGTCATGTTAGACATTCTTTTCAGCAGTTATCATTTAGCCAATTTTAATCATATCAGTCATTTTTTCACCAGTCATCATTCACTCAGTCAATTTCTGTATCTTTGTCATAAGGCTCTATGAACACATTTGTACTGGCCATTATCATATGGCTGTCAATAAAAGAGGTTCATGTAACCCATCCCCCAGGACACACCTGGAAACAAGCTGTAATAACTTAGTGTGTCTTTCCTGGTCAAGAATTACGAATAAATAAATAAAATTCCCAGAATATTGCTCTTAAGGTTGCCATGTGAGTAGACATTCTCACTCCCTCTCTTTGAAGTCTTCATCTTGAGGGTGAGTCCCTCACTGTTTGTGAGGGTCCTTCTCTGTAGGCTGCTTATCTCCTGCAGTTCTACTGGGTGGTAAAGTTCAACACTCTTGGGGAAGTTTTAGCCATGCAGACTCATGGTCAGTGGCACCTTATGGTGTAGTTTTTAAGATTTAGCTGCCAGAGGATGGAGCCTGTAAGAGGTCTGGACCTCACTTTCAGGTTCTTGGCAATATTGGGAATGCAAATAATCACAAACAGGTTGCATTCAAGTAATAAATGAGTTTATTACTATAAAGGGATAAATCACAGTTGCCCTAAGCAGTTCTTACCAATACAAACCAGGAGCCAATGCTAAGCATTCCCTACACCTCAAGGTTTCTCTGTAGTCTCTTGGGATCTCTCGGGTCTCTGATGTGTAAAGCCTGTGCATAACATTATATACCTGTGATAATTACTATGGTTACTAAAAGATAGAAACATTTCTAGTTACAGAGATGAGCCCTATTGGCTAAATTAGAGGTGGCTCCATGGTCCAAGATAACATTATATAATTCTGTAAAGTCATCAGTTTTAGAACAAAGACTTTCTTATACAGAGTCTTGCATAACAAGGTGAAGTGGTGCACATCACCAAAGGATGGCAATGTTGCCTTACATATTACAATTAATTCAAGGACAGGTGTCTTGGCATCTGACAAGTAAGAAATAGACAGAAAATATATGGTATAATGTGTGTGCATTAGCAAGCAAAGTGGGTTACAATAATATGCATTCATATCCTGACATCTACTCTTATACGGTAGATGCCTTTAGCCCTATGTATTAGTATAGCCTATGCCTAAACATTAGCTGTCTACGGTGTACCCCTGAGGGTATCAATTAGGGTGCAGGGACCTCGTGTAACAATTCCCCCCTTGTTGCCTCCAAGGGCAACACTGGCAAATCCAGGGAATGGACAGGAGCAGTGGACGTTTAAAAGCCTGATGCGTGAGCCTTGTAAAGGAACTCAAGCTGCTCACAGTGTTGGTGCAGTGTATGTCGTAGGCAGCAAAGCATAATAATCAAAGTGAATATTAAAAATGCTTGTATTATAACAAAACCTTTAAAGTGATCTCCAACCAGGTGTTAGTCAATGCATAATTCATATCTCCATTGTTGATCAGGTCAAGAACAGCTTCATTGGCTTTGGTTATATTATTGCTGATGTGGATGAGGTGTGTGTCCTCTCTATCTAAAAGGGATTTCAGTGTAAGTGTAAGTGGATCTATGTGTACATTAAGGTATGGCAGGTATTCTGAGAGTGTGAGTAAATAATCTGAGTTACCATTAATAATGTCTGCATCCATATGGGGAACGGGGGTTATTACGGTATGTCCAATAACAGTTTTCTGATGGGGAACAAAACAAAAGTTGGGGTAATCAATTGAACAAGTAACAGAACCATATATAAGACTTAACATTAGTTACTATACAGTACTCTCCGTCAGAGTTATACTGTGAACGTACAGTAGGTAGTCTCCATTTTTGCAACTGGACAGGGCATGTGTAGGTCATCTTCGAAATCTGTGTTGACAGGCGATGAGCCTCCTCACGATAGGACTGGTAGAGCTGATCTGGTAATGGCGTCGATTCAAAAGAGTTAGTGCCATTCTCAGTGATGTCATCATCCATGGTGAAAGTCCAATCAATGCTGTCTGGAGAGTAGCCACAAACAGGGCGTATAACATCAAACACATCACATCGGCACAAGTAGATATATTGCTTTTTCGCACAGCAGTCCGTGTGCGGTGCCACCCAGGCATCCAGGAAGGAGTGGTAGACCAGTAGAGGTGGTAGATCCAGGCGTTCTGTAGATGTCATCATCCAAATGCCCTATCGAATGTGCCAGTGCAAGTTTGTTGAACAAAGCTGTAGTGGATCAAACGTGGTAAAGAGACAAAGGAGACAAACATGGTATCTGTTATGGAACATTTCTTGGTAGAAAAACAAGGACCAGTGTTTGGGTGTCTGGTCACAACCCCAAATTTCGTTGTGGAGAGAGGACTAGACAAAGTCTGTTGCATACATAAGGAAACAATTTGAAAGTTTACATTTAGGACAATACCATTTAGAGATGCATCTGTCATGTATTATGTCAGGGATTCTTCCAGTTTCTAAATCACGGAAGAGGTTGTTGATGGTAGTGAGGATGTATGAACCATATGCAGAACAAAGTATTTCCCTATCAATGTATTGTTTTTCAGCTTCTCTATTGTTCTGTTGTATGAGTGCGTTAATCTTATCTTTTGAATCGTGAAGGCTTTGCAACAATGTCGTGCATGTTGTATACAGTGTATCTCTTCCTGACTAAGGCCATCCACACCATGCAATAATGGTGGTAAAACATTATTAACCAAACCAGTGGAGAACTTGGCAGAATAACTCTTGGTAGCAGCAATGTCTGCTTTGTTCCAAATGGACATAGCAGTACCAAAGACCTGTGACAGTACCTGTAGCACCTGTAACATCAGAACTGTCAACTTCACGCTTATTACGCTTATGATTAAGAGTACCAGGAGGGGTTTTCCTCCTAAAATTACCTCTATGTTCAGTAGAATAAACCCCAGTAAAGGGATCCTTAGTACAAATCTGAAATGCAGCTAAACTATCAAGCAATAATGTACTATAGAATTCAGATGTATTGGTATTGTGACACATACCAAATTCTTTCATATTCCAGTAAGTAAGGTTAAACAAAACAGGTATATGCATGAATTGCAAATTATTAATCGAAGAACCTGGGAGGGCAGTGGCTGTGAGACCACCACGGGGACCAGGGTTATGTTTTGACATTCCAAAAGCTGTTTTTCAGTGGAGGCAACACAGAGAGATACATGGCGGCAGAGGCCTGTGGTGTACAGCACAGAATCTGCGGGCAGAATCTTGGGATAATTACAATAGGAAGAATCAATCAGAGCAGTAATGTTGTACAAACCAGAGTGTCTTAATGCAGTTTGTAACAAGGACAGTGAACCATTTGGGGATAATTTAGTTGGGCCAACCCTGAAAAGTTTCTTGCAGAGTTTGGCCACAGGGAGAATTTGTCCTTGTGATGTGGTTTGTCACTCAATTTGAAGGGTAGATTTGTTAGGAACAATGACCGAGGCAGTGAGGTATGCATCGGAACCTTCCTGGACAGTAATCATAGTATCTGGTATTTTGATGGAAACTCCTCTGTAGGAGGTGCTGGAGGATCCAGGTGTCGAAGGAGGTCCGGTACCGTGCCTTGGGCGAAAGGGATCACTCCTGCAAGGAGGAGAGATAGGAACAAGATAGCCATTTTGTCAGTGTATCTGAAAAGGAAGATCAAAGATTAGTACGTTAGTACAATTCCTCCCAGTGGGGTTAGGAAAAGTAAGTTTAAGTTCCTTTATACAGTTTCAACTGGTTTGCATGTAACCATTTGTCAGTCAATTTATTGTTATGGAGGAGTCTAACTTGATAGACTGCTGGACTGAGCTTGTTGACAATGGGGTAAGGGCCTTCCCACTTATTGGAGAAGGAGTGGGTGGGATGTGCAAATCGAAGTACCATTACCTGATCTCCAACCTGCCAATCCACTTCTTGTGCATGTTTGTCAAATTGTATTTTGGACTGTTGCTGGGCTTTGCCCATGCAGTTTGCGGCATGCAAGTGTGTGTGTATGAGGTCTTTTCTGAGCTTTTCCACATACTGATCCACAGACACACGGTCTGCAGTGGGGGGGTGTGTAGGTCAAAGAGCAAGTGTTCAGGCACTCTCATGTGTCTTCCAGTCATCACCTCGAAGGTGTAAGCTGGGTGGTGGCTGAGGGTGTACCCTGATTGCCATAAGGAGTAAAGGCAATAGGTAATCCCAGGTCTTGGGATTGTCCTCAATGAATTTGGAAAGCATTTGCTTAATCCATCTGTTGGCTCTTTCTACTTGACCTGAGGATTGAGGGTGATAAGGTATGTGGAACTTTTGCTGAACCCCAAGGAGTTCAAGGGACTCTTTCATCAACTCACCTGTAAAACTGGTTCCTTTGTCGGAGTCCACCTTGAGAGACAGGCCCCACCTGGAGAAAATCTGTTCTACCAGGATTTTGGCAGTTGTTTTTGTGGTGCATGTCTTAGTGGGAATGCCTCAACCCACTTAGAGAATAAGTTGGTTACCACAAGGGCATTTGTTGTTTCTGCTGGTATTGGTCAACGGACCAATGAAATCAATTTGATGGCATGCCAAGGCCAGTGTGTCTTTGTGGTAAAAGTTTGGCATTTCATTTTGTAGGTATGGATTGTTTTGTGCACAAACAAGGCAATTGTCAATGTATTGTTTAACATCTTTGGTAATACCAGGCCACCAGGTGGTCTTGAGACGTTGAAGGGTATTTTCTGCTCCTGGTGTCCACCAGTAGGAGTGTCATGTACCTGGTGCAAAAATTCAGATCTCAAATGTCTGGGGACTACCCACAATTTGGTGGTAGTATCCTCTGGTTGGAACCAAATGAGTTTATCGTCAGGGGATAAGTGTAACTTACCTTCATGCCTGCGATATGGGTTATGTGTAGGGAGTCTTTCTTCAGTACCTTTGTCAAGGAATCTGAACACTTCTTTGAGTTCAGTGTCCAAATGCTGGGCTGCTGAGAGGTTCAGGGGAGAAAAAGATTCAGATTTCTTTTTGAGAGCTGCAACATGTACAGCTGCATTGGCTTCTGGATGATCCATCATCCAGACGTCCCCCCCTTGGGCCCCTTCTTTAGCGAGAGTATCTGCTGTGTCATTGAATGCATGATAGGGATCATGTAGAGAGGAGCTTTAACCTTGTGCACATAAAGTTTGTGTGGGTGTTTCTGTGTCAGTGCGTATGTAGATTACCAATTTTTGTATTTCACTGGACTTCCATCAGAGGAGAGAAAGGAGTTCTTCTGCCAGAAAGGAGAAATTCTGTAAGGAGCAACAAACCAAATTAGAGTATATAAAATGATGGTATCCTGAGTTCCATGTTGGATAAACTCAGTGCGCAGGCCACCGCTGCCATCTCCGCATACTGTGATGAAGCTACACTACAGCGTTTAGATATTCTGACAGTGTTCCCATAAGGATACACCACCAAAATACCCATCCCTGCAATCTGTTCTCCCTGATAGTATGATGCTGAACCATCAGTGAAAACACGGCACAAAGAAGCACTTTCCAGTATCTCAGGTGTGGCAGGGAGGAATGGACCCGGATCTGGGAGGTCAGGTGACTGCAGTGTACAGTCATGGGGTTCCCCCTGAAAAAGGAGACCATGAGCTAGCAGAGACGGAACTTTGGTCTGGTGGACCTGGATATCCCTATCCTGAAGGAGAAGTGACTAATGTGTCAGCCTGGTGTTGGAGACTGACCCATCCTTCACTCTATCTGAGAGCAGAAAGGTAGTGGGCATATGATTAGTATTAAGAATCAGTGGTGAGTACCCAATGATATACAGGAAGTGCTTGACAGCCCAGTAGGTGGCCAGAAGGTTCCTTTCTCAAAGGCCGTACTTCTGTTCCACTGGGGTCAAGAGCTGCGATGCATATGCAATAGGTCTCAAGGTGCCATGCACCTTCTGGGCCAGCACTGCTGACATGGCGATGTCAGAAGTGGCACACTCTAGATGGAATGGTAGTGCTGGATTGGGGTTTACCAGTGCTGGGGCAGAGGCCAAAGCCTGCTTCAGTGACATCACAGCCTGGGTATGGACAGTGCCCCAATTCCATGGAATGTCCTTTTTGAGTAGATCATACAGAGGAGCGGCTTTCTGAGCAAAATCACAAATAAAATCTCTCTAATAGTTTACCATACCTAGAAACCTTCAAAGAGTTGCCACACTGGTGGGTAATGGCAAGTCTTGTAATCCCTGAATCTTTTTCCAAGTAGGGCTCTGGCCTTGGTCAGTTATTTTCAAACCCAGAAAGAGTACTTCTTTCTGACATAATTGTGCTTTTGCCGGGTTGCATTTCAGACCTGCTCTCTGAATGAGAGTCAGTAGTTCATCCAAGAGATCCAGATGTTGTTCCTGTGTGGCCGTGGCCAACAACAGGTCATCTATGTACTGTAAGAGACATTGGGGGGCTGAGAAACTCTGTAGGGCATCCATCATGTGGAGATGGAAGAGGGATGGGCTATTATGGAATCCCTGTGGCAAGCAAGTCCACATGTACTGTCATCCTTCAAAGGTGAAGGCAAACTTATATTGACTTTTGAGAGCCAATGGTAATGACCAAAAACCATTGGAGATGTCCAGGGCACTGAACCATTTCTGATCTGGTGTTAAAAGTTGAAGCACATCTGGTGCCGACGCCACAGTTGGGGAGCAACTGGGAGTGACCTGATTCAGTTTCCTGTAGTCAATAGTAAGACTCCAGGCGCCTGTGGGTTTTTCACAGGCCAGACAGGAGAGTTGGCAGTGGAGACACAGGTTCTGATTAATCCTTGTTTAAGGATTGTCTTGATCATTTCTGAGAGAGGTAAGGCTTCAGTGGGAAACGGGTATTGCCTTTGTCTCTCATGTGCTGGCCTGGCACCTCGATAACAGTATGCATTCTGCCACAATCGTGCTTGTTAACTGCAAACGCTCCAAATGTCGTGCAGAATAGGTAGGAGTTTTGGGAAAGTTCATGGTTCTGAACAAATCTATGACATCATACTCCTTGTTGTTGATAGATATTGTCGCCACAGCATGTGAGTCAGGAATTAAGACAGTATGGTATTGACCCTGGATCTGTATCAGCAGCATGTTAGTTAGATCCACCACACAGCTGTGCGGTGCAAGGAAGTCAATCCATGATACTAGGATGATCATGCAGCACCATCAGTTGGAAAGCATGTGAGGCTTCAATGGCCTAGCTCTACCGTAAGGGTAGAGAACGGTATGCAGGTAGCCTAGTACCATCAACTCTGACATATTGGTCTTCCGTCCGTAGACCAAGGAGACGTGTCTGGGTGTTCATCATGTAACACAGATACAGCTGCACCTGTATCTAACAAGACAATTAGTTGGCGGCCCCGACACCGGCCTCGGTGCAGGGCCTTCCGTTGTATCCAAGACCAGCTTGTTTACAATGCGGACTGGGGCCTGTAATTGTCAATCCGTATTGCTGGAGGCATGGAGAGGTTGGGCTTGACTTGCATGGATGACTTCACAGTGTTGCACTGATGCAATATAAGGAGGAGCTTCCAGGTTCAGGCTTGTGGGCCTGAGAGCTCGTACTTCGGTATCCCCATGACCAGTAGTGGCATGGGTCACGTTGTACTGCTGCAAGTGTCTCAGGGAACATACGGAGCACACCTGCCCCAGGAGCTCTTGAAATTTTCGGTTTTCTTCAGCTATCTCCTTGTATGAGGGACCCGATCTTTGTAATGGTTTCCTCTGCCCTTGTGCCTTCTGTTTTTAGGCCAATTCCGGTTCCCACCCCACTGTTGTTGTTGTTGGCCCTGTTGGGGGTTTTGCGGGGTGCTAGCTGGAGGGGCTGATGGATGTTTAGGCTGCTGTTGCTGGGTCTGCCCTTCCACGGTGTAATGTGTCGTGGTCCCGGAAGCAGGTTCCATGGCGGCAACCTTCTTGGAACCGGAACCCAAATCACGGATGTACAGTCGATACACCCTCTCGGTTTTCCGAAGAATATCGGCAAACCTATCTGTACTTGGGTATGTGGTTGGCTCTACCTTTTCTCTTACAGCTGGGATCATGTTCCTAAGGAACAAGGTCTTATATTCAATAAGATCTACATCCGCAGCTTCTTGTGCCAGATGCTTCCCTGCTCAGTAGGCCATCCAGAATCTCTGGTGGTAGGTCGCTGGACTTTCTTCTCGATTTTGCTTCACGGGTATGCCAGCATTACTCCAACCACACCAGGGCTATGAGCGGAGATGAGTTCAGCTGCGACTTCATCAAAGGTAGAGTTCCCATCCTGGTGAACTACTTCAGGGAGTTTGGCCCATAAACCAGGATCGATGGTTTGGCGTAGTATTTGGACCTGATATTCTGCGACGAGGCTAAGCATCTCGCATTTGGAGCACACCTTTTCCAAATGGCAGCTGAGGTTGTCGGACGGGCTCATCCGACCAATACTGTCAGCAATTTGCTGAACAGAGTAGGCCATTTGTAGGGGATTAGTCGGTGGTCGATCAGGCAGAGGTAGTGCATCTTGCGCACCGTCCAATGCTGCGCGAGCTGCAGCTTCTGCTGCAGTACGAACAACACCTTCCTGAGTGCCAGCTTCTTGGAAAATTTGTCAGATCTGACTTTTAATGGCTTTCATACTTCTTTCAGGAAGAGGAACATTACCTAATGCTCTATCAATCATGGTTTCAATCTCTTGCCTGTCTTCCACACTAATAACAGCTACCGGAGGCACTGTCGGGACCAGGCTTGGGCCTGCTCCCCCCTATCGTGGATGCCGCCATGATGGCGTTTCCCATGATGAGCTTCACGATGTCGTCGACGTGTGACCTGGAGAGTAGTGGGCGGAGACCCGCCGTATTGTGGATGGCTGGGTGGGGAATCTGGGCCATAGTAGGGGCGTGACTGGGCATTGTACTGTGAGACGTCATCATCAGATAGCTCCCCTTCTGATGATGAGTGAACGGCAGGGGCTACGCCTCCCATTACCTTAACGTGGCCAGCCAGAACCTCTCGCTGATGGCGCAGTTTATCCATCTTAGCTTTACATTCATCATGATTCACACTTGCAGCATCCATATCAACATGATCCTGTTTCTGCTTTTGCAAAACACGGTAGGCAGCGCTCAATTTGCAATTATCCCTATAGGCTATTTCTAAATCGTTACATACCTGGTTGATCTCGTCCTGAAGCTCACCCATTTCATCACTCAACTGTGCATTCACAGCACTCAACAAATCATTCATTTGCACAACCTGACTTTTATCCTGTCTCAAACTTTCACACTCCTGTTTCAGAGTACACATTTCTTGTTCACCAGCCTGTGCGGAATGATGCAATAGTGAATCCTTTTCGTTACACAGAGATTGGAGTTCTGACTCCAGGTTCTGCTGTATTCGAACACATTCTGTTTCCTGTAAACCCATCTCTTGCTTAAGAGATGCGATCTGCAGGTCAAGGGTACGAAACCTCGCTCCGGAGGCTTCCAAAGCAGCGTAGAGAGCAGCGTCCATCAACCCTTTAGCGCAATGCTTATTGGTTGACTGTCGCATCTCTGCATACTGGGTTGAAATCCCCAGTACAGGGTTTTCGGATTGACTTGCGTCCCGCGCGAAGTCAGCCCATCCTCCATGGGAGGTAAGAAAGTTAGAGACATCGAGTCTCAGTTCTGCGCAGATATCTGATGCTGTGGGCCATTGTGTGGGAGGGAACGAAAATTCAAACTGTGAAAAAGACCGCGTGTTGCGTATCGATCCACAACACGAGTACTTCAAACACAGCCGGGCTACTGTATAAGTTGTAGGCTTGCAATTCAAAGCTGCTATGGAGTGGGTCGAGACGGCATCCACCACACCCAAAAAGTCAGCCAGACTTTGCAAGTATCTACAAACTGGTAGAAAAGATGAGAGAGGTGTTACGGGAGTGTACACCTGCAGTTCCCGTGGGGAAAAGGAAAATGTATAGCAACAAGTGAAAACTTGCAAACACCAACTATCGCCTGCACACAGTCGCCAATTTGTAAGAGGTCTGGACCTCACTTTCAGGTTCTTGGCAATATTGGGAATGCAAATAATCACAAACAGGTTGCATTCAAGTAATAAACGAGTTTATTACTATAAAAGGGATAAATCACAGTTGCCCTAAGCAGTTCTTACCAATACAAACCGGGAGCCAATGCTAAGCGGTTCCCTACACCTCGAGGTTTCTCTGTAGTTTCTTGGGATCTCTCGGGTCTCCGAGGTGTAAAGCCTGTGCATAACATTATATACCTGTGATAATTACTATGGTTACTAAAAGACAGAAACATTTCTAGTTACAGAGATGAGCCCTATTGGCTAAATTAGAGGTGGCTCCATGGTCCAAGATAACATTATATAATTCTGTAAAGTCATCAGTTTTAGAACAAAGACGTTCTTATACAGAGTCTTACATAACAAGGTGAAGTGGTGCACATCACCAAAGGATGGCAATGTTGCCTTACATATTACAATTACTTCAAGGACAGGTGTCTTGGCATCTGACAAGTAAGAAATAGACGAAAATATATGGTATAATGTGTGTGCATTAGCAAGCAAAGTGGGTTACAATAATATGCTTTCATATCCTGACATCTACTCTTATACGGTAGATGCCTTTAGCCCTATGTATTAGTATAGCCTATGCCTAAACATTAGCTGTCTATGGTGTACCCCTGAGGGTATCAATTAGGGTGCAGGGACCTCGTGTAACAAGCCCTATGCCAACATGAGCTCCTTTAATTGTGCAGACCATGTTGGCAACACCTCTGTACACTATTCTCCCTGCAGTTGCCTAAGGTTTGCCTAGTCCCCTTCAGTATCCCCTTCATTTAGTTTCAAATCACGGTTTGGTCTCCCCATGGTCTTGAGGCTTGGTGCTAGCTTTCCAGCAGTCATTACTCTCATCATTGCATGCTTGTGGGGTGCACCTTCTTCACTGGGGAACTATCCTTTAGCTGCAGAGATCAATGCATGACAAAGCAAGAGTTATCCGTCCAAAAATGTTTCCCTCAATCAGAATTCCAAATTAGCAAGTTGAGCTATCATAATTATAAGTCCCCATCCCAGGAAGAGATGGCGGCAGAGACCATGGATCCCTACAGATTTCCTACACACATTTTTTTTTTCTATCCTGAGTGCAAAAGGCCATACTGTAGTTTTTGTCTTTAAATAAAGCATTTACCTTAGTAGTAGGACTTCCACTGTGAGTTGGGGTTGGATGGTGGCTCACTTTCATCTTATAATCTAGTCATTCCCTCTCTCCTTTTGGAAGTCATGCCTCTGCCTACTGTCAGTCATCACTGGCTATGAGCTATCTAAGTTATTACTCCACTCACTCTGTATTTACAGCTCCTACTTTTCAGTTCTTTTTTGGGCTTCTTGCTAAGTCACCCTCAGCCTAAAGGAATTATGTTCCCATGGAAACTCTCTGGGTTGAACAGTTCTTAAGAGGGTTCCTTTGCCGTCATTGTACACTGACTGGGTGGTAATCCTACAGTGGACCAAGAATGCAAATGGCCAAAGAATCCACATATAACAGACAAACAATACTGTCATACAACTTGTCTTCTTACAATCAATAACACTGCACAAGCATTTCTCCATAATTTAGTTGCATGTGCCCATTGAAGTTTTTTCTATAATTTTTCAGACTGTTAACATTCTAAGTTACAAGTGTAATAGACTGCCAAAAAATTCATAAGTAATAAAAGAAATAAAATATTATACAACATGTGAACATGGTTTGACACTGGGTTCTACCCTTTTTCTTTTTTGATATGGAAGTTTCTGAGAAGGAATCCTCTACATCTCAACAGGTTCAAGGTGATCTTACTGGGAGATTTTAATATCAACCGGTTGGCCCATGCTGCAGCACCCCATAGGTAGAGATGCAATTAATTTTTAATCTGCTGGCAAAGTGAATGCAAAGTAGCCACTTCGCGGTGGTGGAGCACAATGTGAAGTGGGCACTGCATAGTGCTCACGTTGCGTTCTCACTATTACTTCACGTCGTCATTGTGCCTTAACGTGAAGTAAGGTGAAGTGACAGTAAAAGGCAGCCCCCCACATATCACATGGCTATAGTACTGTAAGTCACATGCTTTAGCCAGGCAGGAAGGAAGTGAGTCATAGAAGCAGTTTCACTTTCTCCTTTGCATTCGTAGAGGAGAAGGCTTTGTGGAGAGGAAAGCAGTTTTGAGTCACTATCAGAAAGTGCTTTATTGCCTTTGTGTCTGAAACAACAGCTTTTCTAAAAGCTATATCTTTATTTAGTTTTTGTATTGTATTTGTGATTTTTTTTTGGTAGTGAATTTTTTTTATAAGTTTTGTTCTGTTTTGTGTGTGTGACTGTGTGTGTGTCTGGGAGTGTGAGAGTGAGTGCGGCCACTGGGTGAAGGCTAGGCATCAACTGTGATTGTACTTTTTTATAGTCAGGGTTGGGGACTTGTGTGTGAAGGATGGACCCTGGAGAAGAAAAGTCGCTGGCCTGTGAGGCGGTCAGAGAAGGGAAGTGTGCACACATGGGGAGGTCATGTGGTGCTGGACTGCTCCTGACATTTGGGTGTTGCTTCCCGTGGAAGCAAAAGCAGCACCAGTGCCACCAGTGGCTGCTGCGCATCCACCTACTCTGCCACTACCACCACCACCGGTAGCAGCTGTAGGGGCTCCAGCAGCACCACCTCCACAGCCACAGGAGGTGCCCCAGGAAAAACATAGGTGGTGGTAGGACTATATCTGGCCTCTCCCACAGCTCCCCAGTGTGGGAGTTTTTTAACTCTCTGAGGGGAGACAGCACAGTCGTGGTGTGTGGTCTGTGCAGTGTGCTGATGAGCCGTGGCCCCTGGGGACCAGTGGCCAGTGCACCCACATGTCAAACCACCACAAGGTGGAGTGGCAGGCTGCCATGAAAGGGGCCAGGCATCCACCTGCTGGCCCTTCTGTGGCAGTGGCTGAGGGTGCTGCTGAGGTTGAAGTTTTGCCTCGCTGCTGCAGCAGCAAGAGGAAGGCCAGTACAGCAACTGCACCTTGACCACCACCGCCAGCATGGCCACCAGCACCACCCTCTCCACCACCACCACTACCTGGGTTTCCACCTGCAGTGGACCCCGCCACAGTCCCTGCAACAGAGGCCAACATTGCCCTGGTGTAGGCGGCCCTGGAGGAGAATAATGAGAGAGTAGGTGCTATGCAGCAGCAGGTCGACGATAATCCAACAACAACAGCAGCAAATACTCACAGTGCTGCACCGGCTGCTGGACCACCTCACCAGGGATTGCTTCCTGGACCCCTCTGGACCCCCACCCCACTATTGTACTGTACTGTTTTTGTGTGGGTTTTTTATTGTTGTTTAATAATACACATTTCCTTCCAGTGGAATCTTTCTTGCTCCACATAGTGCAATACATTTGTGTGAAAACCGCTCATAATTTCATTACCGTGTGTCACGTGATGGAGGAATTCCTGCTCAGAAAAGCCACCCACATTCTGCCCCCCTTTCTTAGCAATGTTAGGACGTGATGCCAGGGAGAGCACAGGTGCGTGCTCCATTACAGTGAATGTTCGATTGTCCGACAGCTTTCCGAATGTTTCTTTATGTTATAATGGTCAGTTTGTGGTGAAATGTGGGGCATGTTTCCAGTAAGAAGAGCCTTGTTAGTCCACTGCCAGTGTTCTAGATCTCTCCCCCCCTCCCCTCATGCTTATTTGAAACCAGACAGTATTGTGATCACTCCCAGTCAGGAGATCCTTTACAACCAGGTGCCTTACCAGATCCCCGTCCACCAGAACCACCTCCAGGACATGCCCCTCCTTGTGGGCTCCATCACGTCTGTGTTAAGAACACATCCTGGAAGCCGTCCAGCAGCCTCTGCTCCTGGCCACCTTAGAGGACATGGTTCCCCAGTTTGTACCTGGCATATTAAGGTCCCCATCAACACCACTCCCTTTTGGTCCACACTGGGCAATGATGTTGTCCAGCAAACCATCCTCCAGAACATCAAAACTAACAGGCACATTTAGAAATAAAACAACCTCTTAACAGCAAACAAAGGGAAGGATGACTAGGACTACACATTCACATCAAAATACTGCAGAAGATATGTTTTGCAAATTCTGACTGTAGTACTCCATTAATGTGTTTGATAGAAAAGATAATCTATGTGAATAGATAGTGACCTTTGTATATAAGTGACAACCTACTTACTTATGCATTGACTTGTATCCATGTTTTAATCCAGCAAAGTTACCTTTTGTTTAAAAATTAGTGCCACAAAATAGTTTTAGTGTTTGTAACCTCTCTCAGGTAAGGTAAACTACAATTAAAATCTCCTTCCATTAATCAAAAGCTACCATTTGGTTTAGAAAATTGGTGTCACAAAATAGTTTCAACATTTGTAACCACTGTCAGGTAAGGCTAGACCACAATTAAATCTCCTCACTATATTATGGTCTTATATGTATGCAAGTATGGCTGGATCTCTCTAAACAGGGACACCCTGAAGGCCTTGGTTTTAGGGCATCTAATATCAAAGCTCTCTGGGTGGATGTTCACCAATCTAGTTACCACAAAAGAAACCAAAATTAGCTGCTCAACCTATGCAGCACCACACTCAGTAAATTGCTTTTCTCATTTTGGTGCTACTGGTTATGGCATATACAGTCAAAACAAAACAAAAGATCTAGTGCACTCCACAAATTGTCAAATCATTAAATGTGCTTTTGCTTCAAATGGCTACTTACTTATTTCATTCCAGAGGGGAGGGCATCTCTAGTCTTTCAGATCAGAGCTCTGGTAGGAAATTAAGCTCAGCAACCAGTCAGCAAGGTGCACCTTCCATCGGCTAAGGCCCTATTCTGAAATGCTAACTGTCAAAGTTGGCTGCATTTAAAATATGAGCACAGCCTAATTGGCTCACTTAAAATAAGGTGCAGTCCCAGCCAATGTACTGGTCATTGATACACTGCTTAACTGACTCACTTTAAATAAGATGCAAAACAGCCAATGTACTGGTCATTGATACACTGCTTAACTGACTCACTTTAAATAAGGTGCAAAAACCAACCAATGTACTGGAGGTCAATGGGGATCCAGCTAATGGAGACAACCATGAATCTCCTAAACATAAACAAAATCAAAATTAGCTGCTCAACCCATGCAGTATCACATACATTAAATCACTTTTCTCATTGGGGTGGTACTGGATATGGCATACACAGTCAAAACAAAACAAAAGAACCAGTACACCCCCCCCCCACACCATCGGCACTCTGGTGTGAAATTAAGCTTGAGCCACAAGTCGGCAAGGTGGACCTTCTATCAGCTGAAGCACTATTCTGAAATGCTAACTGCTGAAGACTGGTGGCTGAGTTTAAGTTTCACACCAGAGCTCTGATCTGAAAGACAATGCGATCCCCATTACACATTTGGAATGAAATAAGTGAGTAACCATTTGAGTCAGAAAGCACATTTAATAATTTTCCAATTTTGTGAGGGGGTGTGTGTGCAATGAATCTTTTGTTTTGTTTTAGTTACCACAAAAGCCTGGCCCAACAGCAATATATCCACCTTTTTGAACAGATGATCCCCTGTAGACCATACTGATCTTGCTACCCACTGTTGCATAGCTTGGGAGAGTTCAAATAAGGTTTTAATGCAAGCATCTTGCACACAAAAAAAAGATCACCTGGGAGGGATTCAAGAGAGAAAATGTGTTCATTTGAAAAGGCTATGTCTACAGTTCAATAGGTTGGAATAACCAGACACACCTTTCCTGTGCTATTTAAACCAGTTTATTCCAGCCTCATTTAGAAGCTCTGTTTTGTTGCTGCAGTTGCAGACTCTGCCCTTGCTGCTTTTTCTTATTGCTTTTGGGCTTTCTGTTGGTTTTGTGCCTCCAGTGACTTTATAGGTTAGCATTTTATCTTGCCTTCTTAGCTACAGTATTGTGTGCTCCATATTTGCTCTATGGTTTCATTTTGGTGTACTTACTGGTTTATTATCCTACATATGTCATTCTGCTGTGTAAAACTTGTCGTTTCTCAAGTCTATTCTGCCTTCTGTCCATACCAAGCCACTTGCAAACTTTTCTTTTTAGTTCCAGTGCATTTCGTCTCATTAATTTTGTTGCTTAGGTAAAGAGAATGTTGACTGGCTGCCCCAGTATTTTGACTTTTTCCTTGTCTTGGTCAGGGGATGCCCTTGATGAAAACCAAGAAATGGTTAAAGTGCCTGCAGCCAGTCTGCATTCTCTTCACCTACAACAATAAACTTATAACATTAAATAAGCACTTACTGAAGAGTTGTGCAATTCTTATGTTTTGTTTTACCTACTGAGAGCTTCCTCTTGCTCTCCCTCGTCTGTATCTTTGGGTCAACAAAATAGGAAGGCACTGGCACCCACTGCAGGAAGCTCTGCAGTTTTGTTTCTTCTCATTAATTTCACCTGGCTCTAGTCAGACAGGTTCTACAATTTATACTGTGTCAGTTAGTCAGTCAGTCAGTCATTTCAGCCAGAATCAATTGGCCAGTCTGTTTCAGCATCATTACCACAGTTTTAGGTTTGATGCAGCTTTCTGCTTTCCAGAACATGAAGAAATCTTGGCTGCCCAAAACTGGCCAAATCTCCAAAACCTTGGAACGGTTAAAAATACAGTAATTTATTAATAATGCAATGCATAACATGAATAGCACCTCACCCAACGTCAATGTTTCATGTCTCACTGCCACTTTTTGAGATATCAGCACCTCATCGTAATATACTATTTATAGTGTAACACCAAATTATATGATCATTCACACTAATACGTTAGTTAAAAACAATTAGAAAACAATATATTAACTTTTGAACCTACAGATAATTTTAAAATGGAAATTGATATGTTGATTGAAGAAGCAGTTTAAGTATGGTGATTAGTGATGAAACTAGAAGACTATTAACTGTTAGACATCCCATTAGGGCAGCTATATATGGCTTGCCAAAAGTACACAAGAATCTCCAAAATCCTCTTGCTAATCCTACTGTGGCCAATACAGTATTCATTCTCAACAGAACCATTGGCAAAGTTTGTAGACTTCCATATTAAAGAAATAGCACAAACTTCATTTAGTTACATAAGACACCAGACAAATTTTTGAAGCCATTGAGAATGTTCAGACTGAGAGGTACTGGATACTGGCTACACTTGATATCCAGTCCTCTATACTGCACCAGTATTCCAAATGATACTAGACTTAACCCTCTTGTGGATATGTAATATACTAAGGCTGAATATAGCTCCCCTTTGTTGAGTTTTTAGTTTTGCATGCTGAAAAAGTTTTGAAGTGTAATTCTTTTGGTTTCTTGACAAAATGTATCACCAAATTAAAGGTACTGCCATGGAGTCCGTGATTGGCCCCTAATTACCTTAATATGTATTCAGCAGCCTGGGAAAATACATTTATCTTGTTATGTGAAGAGAATCCATACAGAGCTAAAACTGATATCTACAAATGTTTTACTGATGATGTACTAGTTATATGGAAGGGAGCACGACAGAATTGAAACCTGAGCTCCTACATGGAAAGTACAAATCCAAATTTGAAATTTACTATGACAGCTAATTTTCAAGTAATCATTTTTTTGGATTTATGTGTTTATAAGAATTTACACAGCGGGGGGGGGGCATCAAAATTGTTTCATAAACCAACAAATACAAATGCTTTATTACATTATAAAATGTGCCACCTCCACCATGTTGTGCATAATATACTAGTAGGACAGATCATGCATTTAAAATGCAATTGTTTTGGAGACAGAACATACTTGGAGAGCAAAGATATTCTTGTTAAAATATTTCAGGATAGGGGATATGATCTAGATTGTGATTTAAGAGCTTAAGAGAGAGTTGATGGCATTAGTAGGGAAGTTTTACTGAGACCTAAAAATAGACAAAGTAAAATCAGTATACATACTGCTCCTAATTGTATCGTTACATTTAGTTCACAGACCAAACAATTACAAGAAGTTATTAATAGGAAGGCTCTATTTTTTTTTTAAACAGAATCTGCATTGGCTGACATTGTTGCTCATGGACCCAAGGTGACCTTTTGCAGGGCAGGAACTTACCAGATTTGTTAGTTCACAGCCTCCAGGAAAATATGCAAAAATACCAATGGTGACACAGAAACAAGGTACATTTAGAGTGGTTTCTGTACAGCTTGCAAATTTTGTGAAAATGGCAACTCTTTTGTTTAGCCAGTCTCGGAGAAATGTTTGAGGTACATACTTATTTTTCTTGCAGTACTGAAGCTGTGATTTATGTGGCTATTTGTGAAGCCTGCCCTTGTTTCTACATGGTAAGGCAATTTGCAAATCTGGACACAGGATCAATGAACATATCCAGAACATTAGTAAAAACATGAAGAAAATGATTTGGCAGTTCATATGCACTAAGGGTCCTGAACATAAATTCAAATTTATGCGCTTGGAGAAAGTTGTACTTAACATAGGTATATGGTGGTGCTTTGGATATTAAACTGCTATGCAGAGAGAATTATTGGCAGTATGATTTGAGAGCTTTATGTCTACCAGGTTGGAATGGACATTTTCAACTCAGCCCTTTTTTTAAATGATTGTATTGAACTGAGAATTTGTATTGTAACTGTTTTATGAGTGCATTTATAGGAATGTTTTATGTATGGACATCTTTGGGATTAGTGATTGCATGTAGTAATTATATTTGGAAATTAGCTTGCCCCCCCTTTTTCTCCCTGTCTCCTTTCCTCAGTTAATTGTTAGTTAGCAGGTGTTATTGTCTTATCAGCACTTCTAATTGTTTTCTAATTGTTTTTAACTAACCTATTAGTGTGAGTGATTATTTTTAACTAACGTATTAGTGTGAATGATCACATGATTTGGTGTTACACTATAAATGGTGTATTATGATGAAGTGCAAATGTCTTGAAAAAGCATCAGTGAGATGTGAAACATTGACAATGGATGAGAGTGCTACTCACGTTATGTATTATTAAGAAATTATTTTTTAACCATTCCAAGATTTTAGAAATTTGGTCAGTTTTGGGCAACCAAGATTTCTTCATGTTCTGGTGATCCTTACTTTTCTTGGCTCTGATGGTAGACTTGAGCTGCCTCCTTTTTTAGCTTTCCTGCTTGTGGCTGAGTTTTACCTATGCTGTTGGCTTTTGATATGTGTTCTTATTGCCAGTAGCTTGTATTTTAGCTCACTCTCAATCATGTTAGACATTCTTTTCACCAGTTATCATTTAGCCAATTTTAATCATATCAGTCATGTTTTCACCAGTCATCATTCACTCAGTCAATTTCTGTATCTTTGTCATAAGGCTCTATGAACACATTTGTACTGGCCATTATCATATGGCTGTCAATAAAACAGGTTCATGTAACCCATCCCCCAGGACACACCTGGAAATAAACTGTAAGAACTTAGTGTGTCTTTCCTGGTCAAGAATTACAAATAAATAAATAAAATTCCCAGAATATTGCTCTTAAGGTTGCCCTGTGAGTAGACATTCTCACTCACTCCCTTTGAAGTCTTCATCTTGAGGGTGAGTCCCTCACTGTTTGTGAGGATCCTTCTCTGTAGGCTGCTTATCTCCTGCAGTCCTACTGGGTGGTAAAGTTCAACACTCTTGGAGAAGCTTTTATGCAGACTCATGGTGGTTGGCACCTTATGGTGTCGTTTTAAGATTTAGCTGCCAGAGGATGGAGCCCTATGCCAACATGAGCTCCTTTAATTGTGCAGACCATGTTGGCAACACCTCTGTACACTATTCTCCTGCAGTTGCCTAAGGTTCACCTAGTCCCCTTCAGTATCCCTTCATTTAGTTTCCAATCACGGTTTGGTCTCCTCATGGTCTTGAGGCTTGGTGCTAGCTTTCCAGCAGTCATTACTCTCATCGTTGCATGCTTGGGGGTGGGCCTTCTTCACTGGGGAACTATCCTTTAGCTGCAGAGATCAATGCATGACAAAGCAAGAGTTATCCGTCCAAAATGTTTCCCTCAATCGAATTCCAAATTAGCAAGTTGAGCTATCATAATTATAAGTCCCTATCCCAGGAAGAGATGGTGGCAGAGGCCATGGATCCCTACAGATTTCCTACACACATTTTTTTTTTTCATCCTGTGCAAAAGGCCATACTGTAGTTTTGTCTTCACATAAAGCATTTACCATAGTAGTAGGACTTCCACTGTGAGTTGGGGTTGGATGGTGGCTCACTTTCATCTTATAATCTAGTCATTCCTCTCTCCTTTGGAAGTCATGCCTCTGCCTACTGTCAGTCATCACTGGCTATGAGCTATCTAAGTTATTACTCCACTCACTCTGTATTTACAGCTCCTACTTTTCAGTTCTTTTTGGGCTTCTTGCTAAGTCACCCTCAGCCTAAAGGAATTATGTTCCCATGGAAACTCTCTGGGTTGAACAGTTCTTAAGAGGGTTCCTTTGCCGTCATTGTACACTGACTGGGTGGTAATCCTACAGTGGACCAAGAATGCAAATGGCCAAAGAATCCACATATAACAGACAAACAATTCAATCATACAACTTGTCTTCTTACAATCAACAACACTGCACAAGCATTTCTCCATAATTTAGTTGCCTGTGCCCATTGAAGTTTTTTCTATAATTTTTCAGACTGTCAACATTCTAAGTTACAAGTGTAATAGACTGCCAAAATTCATAAGTAATAAAAGAAATAAAATATTATACAACATGTGAACATGGTTTGACACTGGTTCTGCCCTTTTTCTTTTTGATATGGAAGTTTCTGAGAAGGAATCTCTACATCTCAACAGGTCCAAGGTGATCTTACTGGGAGATTTTAATATCAACCGTTGGCCCATGCTGCAGCACCCATAGGTAGAGATGCAATTAATTTTAATCTGCTGGTGAAGTGAATGCAAAGTGGCCACTTCGTGTTGGTGGAGCACAATGTGAAGTGGGCACTGCATAGTGCTCATTTTGGGTTCTCACTATTACTTCACGTCGTCATTGTGCCTTAACGTGAAGTAAGGTGAAGTGACAAGTAAATAGGCAGCCCCCCCCCCACATATCACATGGCTTACAGTACTGTAAGTCACATGCTTTAGCCAGGCAGGAAGGAAGTGAGTCATAGAAGCAGTTTCACTTTCTCCTTTGCATTCGTAGAGGGAGAAGGCTTTGTGGAGAGGAAAGCAGTTTTGAGTCACTATCAGAAAGTGCTTTATTGCCTTTGTGTCTGAAAACAACAGCTTTTCTAAAAGCTATATCTTTATTTAGTTTTTGTAGTGTATTTGTGATTTTTTTTTGGTAGTGAATTTTTTTAATAAGTTTTGTTTTGTTTTGTGTGTGTGTGACTGTGTGTGTGTCTGGGAGTGTGAGAGTGAGTGCGGCCACTGGGTGAAGGCTAGGCATCGACTGTGACTGTGCTTTTTTATAGTCAGGGTCGGGGACTTGTGTGTGAAGGATGGACCCTGGAGAAGAAAAGTCGCTGGCCTGTGGGCGCGGTCAGAGAAGGGGAGTGTGCACACATGGGGGAGGTCGTGTGGTGCTGGACTGTTCCTGACATTTGGGTGTTGCTTCCCCCGTGGAAGCAGAAGCAGCACCAGTGCCACCAGTGGCTGCTGCGCATCCACCTACTCTGCCACTACCACCACCACCGGTAGCAGCTGTAGGGGCTCCAGCAGCACCACCTCCACAGCCACAGGAGGTGCCCCAGGAAAACATAGGTGGTGGTAGGACTATATCTGGTCCCACCCCCCGCAGCTCCCCAGTGTGGGAGTTTTTTAACTGTCTGAGGGGAGACAGCACAGTCGTGGTGTGGTCTGTGCAGTGTGCTGATGAGCCATGGCCCTGGGGACACATTTGGGGACCAGTGGCCAGTGCACCCACATGTCAAACCACTGCAAGGTGGAGTGGCAGGCTGCCATGAAAGGGGCCAGGCATCCACCTGCTGGCCCTTCTGTAGCAGTGGCTGAGGGTGCTGCTGAGGTTGAAGTTTTGCCTCACTGCTGCAGCAGCAAGAGGAAGGCCAGTACAGCAGCTGCACCACCACCACCGCCACCATGGCCACCAGCACCACCCTCTCCACCACCACCACTACCTGGGTTTCCACCTGCAGTGGACCCGATACAGTCCCTGCAACAGAGGCCAACATTGCCCTGGTGTGGCGGCCCTGGAGGAGAATAATGAGAGAGTAGGTGCTATGCAGCAGCAGGTCGACAATCCAACAACAACAGCAGCAAATACTCACAGTGCTGCACGGCTGCTGGACCACCTCACCAGGGATTGCTTCCTGGACCCCTCTGGACCCCCACCCCACTATTTACTGTACTGTTTTTGTGTGGGTTTTATTGTTGTTTAATAATACACATTTTCCTTCCAGTGGAATCTTTCTTGCTCCACATAGTGCAATACATTTGTGTGAAAACCGCTCATAATTTCATTACCGTGTGTCACGTGATGGAGAATTCCTGCTCAGAAAAGCCACCCATTCTGCCCCTTTCTTAGCAATGTTAGGACGTGATGCCAGGGAGCACAGGTCGTGCTCCATTACAGTGAATGTTCGATTGTCCGACAGCTTTCGAATGTTTCTTTATGTTATAATGGTCAGTTTGTGGTGAAATGTGGGGCATGTTTCCAGTAAGAAGAGCCTTGTTAGTCCACTGCCAGTGTTCTAGATCTCTCCCCCCCTCCCCTCATGCTTATTTGAAACCAGACAGTATTGTGATCACTCCCAGTCAGGAGATCCTTTACAACCAGGTGCCTTACCAGATCCCCGTCCACCAGAACCACCTCCAGGACATGCCCCTCCCTTGTGGGCTCCATCACGTGCTGTGTTAAGAACACATCCTGGAAGCCGTCCAGCAGCCTCTGCTCCTTGGCCACCTTAGAGGACATGGTTCCCCAGTTTGTACCTGGCATATTAAGGTCCCCCATCAACACCACTCCCTCCCCTTTTGGTCCACACTGGGCAATGATGTTGTCCAGCAAACCATCCTCCAGAACATCAAAACTAACAGGCACATTTAGAAATAAAACAACCTCTTAACAGCAAACAAGGGAAGGATGCACTAGGACTACACATTCACATCAAAATACTGCAGAAGATATGTTTTGCAAATTCTGACTGTAGTACTCCATTAATGTGTTTGATAGAAAAGATAATCTATGTGAATAGATAGTGACCTTGTATATAAGTGACAACCTACTTACTTATGCATTGACTTGTATCCATGTTTTAATCCAGCAAAGTTACCTTTTGGTTTAAAAAATTAGTGCCACAAAATAGTTTTAGTGTTTGTAACCTCTCTCAGGTAAGGTAAACTACAATTAAAATCTCCTTCCATTAATCAAAAGCTACCATTTGGTTTAGAAAATTGGTGTCACAAAATAGTTTCAACATTTGTAACCACTGTCAGGTAAGGCTAGACCACAATTAAATCTCCTCACTATATTATGGTCTTATATGTATGCAAGTATGGCTGGATCTCTCTAAACAGGGACACCCTGAAGGCCTTGGTTTTGGGGGCATCTAATATCAAAGCTCTCTCTGGGTGGATGTTCACCAATCTAGTTACCACAAAAGAAACCAAAATTAGCTGCTCAACCTATGCAGCACCACACTCAGTAAATTGCTTTTCTCATTTTGGTGCTACTGGTTATGGCATATACAGTCAAAACAAAACAAAAGATCTAGTGCACCCCCCAAATTGTCAAATCATTAAATGTGCTTTCTGCTTCAAATGGCTACTTACTTATTTCATTCCAGAGGGGGAGTGGGCATCTCTTAGTCTTTCAGATCAGAGCTCTGGTAGGAAATTAAGCTCAGCAACCAGTCAGCAAGGTGCACCTTCCATTGGCTAAGGCCCTATTCTGAAATGCTAACTGTCAAAGTTGGCTGCATTTAAAATATGAGGCACAGCCTAATTGGCTCACTTAAAATAAGGTGCAGTCCCCAGCCAATGTACTGGTCATTGATACACTGCTTAACTGACTCACTTTAAATAAGATGCAAAAAACAGCCAATGTACTGGTCATTGATACACTGCTTAACTGACTCACTTTAAATAAGGTGCAAAAACCAACCAATGTACTGGAGGTCAATGGGGATCCAGCTAATGGAGACAACCATGAATCTCCTAAACATAAACAAAATCAAAATTAGCTGCTCAACCCATGCAGTATCACATACATTAAATCACTTTTCTCATTGGGGTGGTACTGGATATGGCATACACAGTCAAAACAAAACAAAGAACCAGTACACCCCCCCATCGGCACTCTGGTGTGAAATTAAGCTTGAGCCACAAGTCGGCAAGGTGGACCTTCTATCAGCTGAAGCACTATTCTGAAATGCTAACTGCTGAAGACTGGTGGCTGAGTTTAAGTTTCACACCAGAGCTCTGATCTGAAAGACTATGCGATCCCCATTACACACTTGGAATGAAATAAGTGAGTAACCATTTGAGTCAGAAAGCACATTTAATAATTTTCCAATTTTGTGAGTGGGGTGTGTGTGCACTGAATCTTTTGTTTTGTTTTAGTTACCACAAAAGCCTGGCCCAACAGCAATATATCCACCTTGTTGAACAGATGATCCCCTGTAGACCATACTGATCTTGCTACCCACTGTTGCATAGCTTGGGAGAGTTCAAATAAGGTTTTAATGCAAGCATCTTGCACACAAAAAAAAGATCACCTGGGAGGGATTCCAAGAGAGAAAATGTGTTCATTTGAAAAGGCTATGTCTACAGTTCAATAGGTTGGAATAACCAGACACACCTTTCCTGTGCTATTTAAACCAGTTTATTCCAGCCTCATTTAGAAGCTCTGTTTTGTTGCTGCAGTTGCAGACTCTGCCCTTGCTGCTGCTTTTTCTTATTGCTTTTTGGGCTTTCTGTTGGTTTTGTGCCTCCAGTGACTTTATAGGTTAGCATTTTATCTTGCCTTCTTAGCTACAGTATTGTGTGCTCCATATTTGCTCTATGGTTTCATTTTTGGTGTACTTACTGGTTTTATTATCCTACATATGTCATTCTGCTGTGTAAAACTTGTCGTTTCTCAAGTCTATTCTGCCTTCTGTCCATACCAAGCCACTTGCAAACTTTTCTTTTAGTTCCAGTGCATTTCGTCTCATTAATTTTGTTGCTTCAGGTAAAGAGAATGTTGACTGGCTGCCCCAGCATTTTGACTTTTTCCTTGTCTTGGTCGGGGATGCCCTTGATGAAAACCAAGAAGCGGTTAAAGTGCCTGGGCAGCCAGTCTGCATTCTCTTCACCTAACAATAAACTTATAACATTAAATAAGCACTTACTGAAGAGTTGTGCAATTCTTATGTTTTGTTTTACCTACTGAGAGCTGTCCTCTTGCTCTCCTCGTCTGTATCTTTGGGTCAACAAAATAGGAAGGCACTGGCACCCACTGCAGGAAGCTCTGCAGTTTTGTTTCTTCTCATTAATTTCACCTGGCTCTAGTCAGACAGGTTCTACAATTTATACTGTGTCAGTTAGTCAGTCAGTCAGTCATTTCAGCCAGAATCAATTGGCCAGTCTGTTTCAGCATCATTACCACAGTTTTAGGTTTGATGCAGCTTTCTGCTTTCCAGAACATGAAGAAATCTTGGCTGCCCAAAACTGGCCAAATCTCCAAAACCTTGGAACGGTTAAAAAATACAGTAATTTATTAATAATGCAATGCATAACATGAATAGCACCCTCACCCAACGTCAATGTTTCATGTCTCACTGCCACTTTTTCGAGATATCAGCACCTCATCGTAATACACTATTTATAGTGTAACACCAAATTATATGATCATTCACACTAATACGTTAGTTAAAAAACAATTAGAAAACAATATATTAACTTTTGAACCTACAGATAATTTTAAAATGGAAATTGATATGTTGATTGAAGAAGCAGTTTTAAGCATGGTGATTAGTGATGAAACTAGAAGACTATTAACTGTTAGACATCCCATTAGGGCAGCTATATATGGCTTGCCAAAAGTACACAAGAATCTCCAAAATCCTCTTGCTAATCCTACTGTGGCCAATACAGTATTCATTCTCAACAGAACCATTGGCAAAGTTTGTAGACTTCCATATTAAAGAAATAGCACAAACTTCATTTAGTTACATAAGAGACACCAGACAAATTTTTGAAGCCATTGAGAATGTTCAGACTGAGAGGTACTGGATACTGGCTACACTTGATATCCAGTCCCTCTATACTGCACCAGTATTCCAAATGATACTAGACTTAACCCTCTTGTGGATATGTAATATACTAAGGCTGAATATAGCTCCCCTTTTGTTGAGTTTTTAGTTTTGCATGCTGAAAAAGTTTTGAAGTGTAATTCTTTTGGTTTCTTGACAAAAATGTATCACCAAATTAAAGGTACTGCCATGGAGTCCGCATTGGCCCCCTAATTACCTTAATATGTATTCGGCAGCCTGGGAAAATACATTTATCTTGTTATGTGAAGAGAATCCATACAGAGCTAAAACTGATATCTACAAATGTTTTACTGATGATGTACTAGTTATATGGAAGGGAGCAGACAGAATTCGAAACCTGAGCTCCTACATGGAAAGTACAAATCCAAATTTGAAATTTACTATGACAGCTAATTTTCAAGAAATCATTTTTTGGATTTATGTTTATAAGAATTTACACAGCGGGGGCATCAAAATTGTTTCATAAACCAACAAATACAAATGCTTTATTACATTATAAAATGTGCCACCTCCACCATGTTGTGCATAATATACTAGTAGGACAGATCATGCATTTAAAATGCAATTGTTTTGGAGACAGAACATACTTGGAGAGCAAAGATATTCTTGTTAAAATATTTCAGGATAGGGGATATGATCTAGATTGTGATTTAAGAGCTTAAGAGAGAGTTGATGGCATTAGTAGGGAAGTTTTACTGAGACCTAAAATAGACAAAGTAAAATCAGTATACATACTGCTCCTAATTGTATCGTTACATTTAGTTCTCAGACCAAACAATTACAAGAAGTTATTAATAGGAACTGGCTCATTTTTTTTAAACAGAATCTGCATTGGCTGACATTGTTGCTCATGGACCCAAGGTGACCTTTTGCAGGGGCAGGAACTTACCAGATTTGTTAGTTCACAGCCTCCAGGAAAAATATGTAAAAATTCCAATGGTGACACAGAAACAAGGTACATTTAGGAGTGGTTTCTGTACAGCTTGCAAATTTTGTGAAAAATGGCAACTCTTTTGTTTAGCCAGTCTCGGGAGAAATGTTTGAGGTACATACTTATTTTTCTTGCAGTACTGAAGCTGTGATTTATGTGGCTATTTGTGAAGCCTGCCCTTGTTTCTACATGGTAAGGCAATTTGCAAATCTGGACACAGGATCAATGAACATATCCAGAACATTAGTAAAAAAACATGAAGAAAATGATTTGGCAGTTCATATATGCACTAAGGGTCCTGAACATAAATTCAAATTTATGCGCTTGGAGAAAGTTGTACTTAACATACGGTATATGGTGGTGCTTTGGATATTAAACTGCTATGCAGAGAGAATTATTGGCAGTATGATTTGAGAGCTTTATGTCTACCAGGTTGGAATGGACATTTTCAACTCAGCCCTTTTTTTAAATGATTGTATTGAACTGAGAATTTGTATTGTAACTGTTTTATGAGTGCATTTATAGGAATGTTTTATGTATGGACATCTTTGGGATTAGTGATTGCATGTAGTAATTATATTTGGAAATTAGCTTGCCCCCCCCTTTTTCTCCCTGTCTCCTTTCCTCAGTTAATTGTTAGTTAGCAGGTGTTATTGTCTTATCAGCACTTCTAATTGTTTTCTAATTGTTTTTAACTAACCTATTAGTGTGAGTGATTATTTTTTAACTAACGTATTAGTGTGAATGATTACATGATTTGGTGTTACACTATAAATGGCGTATTATGATGAAGTGCAAACGTCTTGAAAAAGCATCAGTGAGATGTGAAACATTGACAATGGATGAGTGCTACTCATTATATATTATTAAAATTATTTTTAACCATTCCAAGATTTTAGAAATTTGTTCAGTTTTGGGCAACCAAGATTTCTTCATGTTCTGGTGATCCTTACTTTTCTTGGCTCTGATGGTAGACTTGAGCTGCCTCCTTTCTTTTAGCTTCCTGCTTTTCCTGCTTGTGGCTGAGTTTTACCTATGCTGTTGGCTTTTGATATGTGTTCTTATTGCCAGTAGCTTGTATTTTAGCTCACTCTCAATCATGTTAGACATTCTTTTCAGCAGTTATCATTTAGCCAATTTTAATCATATCAGTCATGTTTTCACCAGTCATCATTCACTCAGTCAATTTCTGTATCTTTGTCATAAGGCTCTATGAACACATTTGTACTGGCCATTATCATATGGCTGTCAATAAAACAGGTTCATGTAACCCATCCCCAGGACACACCTGGAAATAAACTGTAAGAACTTAGTGTGTCTTTCCTGGTCAAGAATTACAAATAAATAAATAAAATTCCCAGAATATTGCTCTTAAGGTTGCCATGTGAGTAGACATTCTCACTCACTCCTTTGAAGTCTTCATCTTGAGGGTGAGTCCCTCACTGTTTGTGAGGATCCTTCTCTGTAGGCTGCTTATCTCCTGCAGTCCTACTGGGTGGTAAAGTTCAACACTCTTGGAGAAGCTTTAGCCATGCAGACTCATGGTCGTGGCACCTTATGGTGTCGTTTTAAGATTTAGCTGCCAGAGGATGGAGCCCTATGCCAACATGAGCTCCTTTAATTGTGCAGACCATGTTGGAACACCTCTGTACACTATTCTCCCTGCAGTTGCCTAAGGTTCACCTAGTCCCCTTCAGTATCCCCTTCATTTAGTTTCCAATCACGGTTTGGTCTCCTCATGGTCTTGAGGCTTGGTGCTAGCTTTCCAGCAGTCATTACTCTCATCGTTGCATGCTTGGGGGTGGGCCTTCTTCACTGGGGAACTATCCTTTAGCTGCAGAGATCAATGCATGACAAAGCAAGAGTTATCCGTCCAAAAATGTTTCCCTCAATCGGAATTCCAAATTAGCAAGTTGAGCTATCATAATTATAAGTCCCTATCCCAGGAAGAGATGGTGGCAGAGGCCATGGATCCCTACAGATTTCCTACACACATTTTTTTTTCTATCCTGTGTGCAAAAGGCCATACTGTAGTTTTTGTCTTCACATAAAGCATTTACCATAGTAGTAGGACTTCCACTGTGAGTTGGGGTTGGATGGTGGCTCACTTTCATCTTATAATCTAGTCATTCCCTCTCTCCTTTTGGAAGTCATGCCTCTGCCTACTGTCAGTCATCACTGGCTATGAGCTATCTAAGTTATTACTCCACTCACTCTGTATTTACATCCTCCTAGTTCTTTTGGGCTTCTTGCTAAGTCACCCTCAGCCTAAAGGAATTATGTTCCCATGGAAACTCTCTGGGTTGAACAGTTCTTAGAGGTTCCTTTGCCGTCATTGTACACTGACTGGGTGGTAATCCTACAGTGGACCAAGAATGCAAATGGCCAAAGAATCCACATATAACAGACAAACAATTCAATCATACAACTTGTCTTCTTACAATCAACAACACTGCACAAGCATTTCTCCATAATTTAGTTGCCTGTGCCCATTGAAGTTTTTTCTATAATTTTTCAGACTGTCAACATTCTAAGTTACAAGTGTAATAGACTGCCAAAAATTCATAAGTAATAAAAGAAATAAAATATTATACAACATGTGAACATGGTTTGACACTGGGTTCTGCCCTTTTTCTTTTTTGATATGGAAGTTTCTGAGAAGGAATCCTCTACATCTCAACAGGTCCAAGGTGATCTTACTGGGAGATTTTAATATCAACCGGTTGGCCCATGCTGCAGCACCCCATAGGTAGAGATGCAATTAATTTTTAATCTGCTGGTGAAGTGAATGCAAAGTGGCCACTTCGTGTTGGTGGAGCACAATGTGAAGTGGGCACTGCATAGTGCTCATTTTGGGTTCTCACTATTACTTCACGTCGTCATTGTGCCTTAACGTGAAGTAAGGTGAAGTGACAAGTAAATAGGCAGCCCCCCCCCACATATCACATGGCTTACAGTACTGTAAGTCACATACTTCAACCAGGCAGGAAGGAAGTGAGTCATAGAAGCAGTTTCACTTTCTCCTTTGCATTCGTAGAGGAGAAGGCTTTGTGGAGAGGAAAGCAGTTTTGAGTCACTATCAGAAAGTGCTTTATTGCCTTTGTGTCTGAAAACAACAGCTTTTCTAAAAGCTATATCTTTATTTAGTTGAGATATTTAAGGTTGGGCATTCTGCCCGGGCGATCGGGCACTGGGGGTTCATACAGGTTATGCCCACGATCGGGCTTCCAGGGTCGTGGGGTGTTACATGTACCTGTGATGCCCGCAATCGGTTGCATTGTAAGGCCGGGTCTCGACGGGTTGCCGCCTGGCAGGGTGGCCAGGCGCAAGTCCTCGGGGATCGGGCGCACCTACATGCAAATGGCATGCAAATGGGGCTATCAATAGATGCAAATGGCCCCCGTTTTCGCGATAAATTATGTTCCCATTTGCATGTCACCTTTGAATATCGGAAATTTGGCGATGGCGCAATGGTACTTGGCGCCACCGCAAGTTTAATGCTCATCTCTGGCAACTTCGGCGGTGAAGCAAGTTCCATCGCGCTACGCGCAAGTGATGGGTTGGGGAGTGATATTCAGTTGAGTTGCAATAGCGCAACCCTTTGAATATCACCGCCACACCCCCGCGCAACTATTTCTGAGCAGCGCAGGGCTTGCGCCTCAGAATGGCGAAGTTTGAATATCCAGGCCACTGTGTCACTGTGTGGTCTTTGCATGGTGTTCCTGTGTTTTCAACATGTGTGCATGACATCATAGACATGCAGTCACATGCATGCAGCACTATGCTGCTGTTGTATGTGTGGGCACATGGATGGGAGTGGTGCTGCATCACAATGTACCCATGGTGTGTGTGCCACATCACTGTGGAGTGTTGCATACACACAGCACTGCACCTGTTGGAACACCATGCAAGGTGTTCCTCCCAGTATGCACACTGCCAGCTGCACTTGCCCTAAGATCCATGTGATGAGCTGTACACTACACAGCAACAACTGCATTGCATGGTATATGACATCATGGGACAATGTGGTGACAGCATACTACTGTGATGTTCCATGTACACACACCCCTACACTGAGTCAGCCATACCAATGGGCCAGCGGTGGTCCTGTATGGATCACTCCACCTGAGGCGTATAGGGTCCTACAGGTGGCACCGGTAGCACTTGGCCATGGTGAGGCATTACACCATTCAATAGCAGTGATGTGCAGCCTGGTGCTGCACACCTGTCGTGGTGACACTGTACACATAATCCGTGGCCATGACCAGTGCACAGTGCCTGGTGACTACAGCAACCAGTAGTGGTGACACTGTCCTGAGCATCTTGCCCACAGGTCATATACCATAGGTTGATGTCCACACGATGGCTATCAATGTGCATGCCCTATTCATAATCACCCAGAAGTGGGCCTTGGGGATGGTACTGGCAGTGCAGCGCTGACACTACAGCATACGGGCCCAGGCAACTGCATGCATCATGCCTCCTTCCCTGTGTACCATGGTTGCAGTGATACATGCATGCCCCCCACAACCTGCCTATTGTCAGCATCCCCCACTGTGTCAGTGCAGTGTAGTGCATAGTAGACAGAACGTCCTGACATCACACACACACTGCTGTCCCAATGTTGGTGTATGCAGCATGTGCACACTTATGGGTCATGACTGCACAATGTTTGTGCCATGCCATACCTCAAATGCACATGCACAGCACCCGCCCATGGCATACTGCCCACCTCACTGTCTGCAGGCCCATGTGGCCATATTGCACTGTTGCTACCCACAGGAGACTGGCAGAGGAAGTAAGACATCAAAATGACAACTTATGTGGTACAATGCTTTATTTTGTGAATGCATCTGTACAAAACATGTAACAAACAGATGTGTATGACACATATGTGACCCTTTTGCCAACTACTGACTATGTACAAGGACTGCCCAATACCTTTGCACCACTCCTGCATTGTGCACACCATGTGACCCCCATACACACCTACCCACCCACAAGTGTGCCCTCCTCAGTTTTGTCCAGTGTAGTCCCCATGTGCTCATGGGTATTCCCATGTGCAGTTCAGCTATGTTGACCCTATTCACTGGGAGTATCACTGTGTTTTGGCAAGGTGGCGCTGGGTACAGGCACTGCCCTGCTGGACTGTTGTTTGGCCTGTGACTGTGCGACCCTGGCACTGTGCCTGATGTACCCTCCCTGCCTCCACACTGGCACTCTCACCTGTCTCGGACTGTGTGTCATCGGTTTACATAGTTTGTTGCTTCCGCTCCACCTCCTGGTCTGTGTGCCACTGGCTTGTCAATCTTGCACCCCTGTTCCCTGTGAGCTACCATCTTCTGTGCCTTGCACCACTCCATCTGCTGGCACACTTAGCTGCTGTCCACTGACTGTTATCACCTGCGCCTGCACAGTGCTTTGCACTGGGAGAGGGAGTTGTAGTAGTGGTGGCTGTTGCTGTGGGTGTGGCTGGTCCTTCTCTGGTGGACTGTACAGTGGCCTCCCTGACTGGCTTATCACTGCCACTGTCTCACACAGTGGTGTCTCTTGTGTGCACAGACATGCCCTGTGTGGGCAGGTGTTGTTGTGTGCCCGTGCCCAATGTTGGGGTGGCATGGTGCATGTGTGCACCTGTTTCACAACTCAGTGGCTCTGTTGTTGCCTCTGTGTGGACTGCATACCAGGGCACCATGGGGGACACGTTTCTCGGCCTTAGCACATCGGCTATGGCCAGCAGTGCTACTGTCATGGCCTCTGTGTAGCATTGCTGTTGCATGGCCATGTGCTATAGTGTGCTGTTGCATTGATACAGGGCCACAAGCTGACTCTGTGGGAAGTTTCTCAGGCCATGTAGTACCACCACAATGTCTGAGAGGACATTTGTGTTGTGGGGGCCTGACTGTAGTGCATGTGTGATGTCTGCCAGCTGTAGTTCTGGTCGCTGGTGGTGTTGTGCTATAGTGGTGCTCATTGCACTGATATGATAGTCCCTCCTGTCCTTCCACCACAGAGGCAATATGTCCCTATGTAGGGTGGTGGCATGAACTGTTCATGTAGGGTCCAGGTTGCCTCGTCCAGTTATGCTTTCAGCTCAGACACACTGACTGGACTGGGCTTCAGCCACATTGCCATGCAGGTAGCATACCACCACAATGACTTTTTACAATGAACACCACCACAGTGACAAAATCTCACCAGGTCGTTGTGATGGTCCACTGTCTGCCGACACTGTATTGCACCCCACCCTGAACCAACTCTGACTCGGGTTGGATATTTGAAAATAGGGGATGGGGCACAGCCCCTGCATGGGGGCATGGGGACACTTCTTCCTGATGGGAACACTGCCGCATTGTTCCCATCGATGTTGGGGTTTCAACAATGACGTTGTTGTTGTATTGACATGGAACCTGCCAAGCAGGCTTGGTGTCTTGACTGTGTCACCTGCTGTGTAGTCCTCCTGTTGCTGGTCCTCTGTAGTGGCCATGTGGCCACTGGTGTCCCTGAACCTGTCAAACTCCCCTGAGCTGTATCTCTGTGTTCCAGACTGTATCTCTGTGTTCCCGGACTCCGCCTTCACCTCCAACACCTCCTGGGCAGTGTCCCCTCTTCCACTGCTCACCACTCCTCAGAGCCTCCTGGCCATCTTTTGTGCCACTGAATGTGGCTGTGCCACTATCCCCATCACTGTCTGGCTGCTCCTGGCTGGCCTGATGTGCACCACTTACCTATGGGTCCCCTTCTTTGCATCTTCCAGGTGCTGCTATGCTCTCTGTGTGTGTGGAGAGGGGTAGACAGTTGTCATCCATATCCTTCTGTCACCCTGGCCTATCTGCCCCTGCTATGTATATGTACGGCCTTGTGGCCTCAGATGCCGTGGTCCATGAATGTGACTGGCAGCCCTCGGTGAGACAGATGGCTCAAGGCCTACTCACATGCTATCTGTGTGGATGTCTGTTGTACTGCAGCCACAATTCCAGTCATTGTTCTCTGGTTGTTGCCACGGGCACCCTCAGGTACATTACCCACCCCTGCAGCGGTGTGCTACTGGGCTGGGTGCTGCTGGCATCACCATCACATGCACCGCTGACATGGGCCAGCCACTTAGCAGATGCAGTCTCACACACTGCACATGCCTTCAGGTGCATGCCTCCCCCACTGCATATGCCTTCTGGTGCATCCACCCCAATGCATATGCCTTCAGGTATATGCAGGCCCCCCACAATGACTATGCCTTCAGGTGCATGCCCCCACACTGCACATGCCTTCAAGTGTATGCCCATTGCATATGTCTTCAGGTACATGCACCCCCAACTGCAGCTATGTGCTACTGGGCTAGAGTGCAACTGGCAATACCGTCATGCACATGACATGAGCCATCCACTGAGCAGTTGTGGTCTCACACACTGCACATGCGCGGAATGTGCTGGCCATGCAGAGGTCACAGCCCTGACCTTGCACGGTGGTGTATGTGTCTTGTGTCACAGGACACAGTACCATGCCTGTCCCTGCTCACATTGCACTGTGTCACTGTGGGACATGCCTGTGGATTGTTGCGTGCTGCACAAGCATGCACACACATGCTGTCACACACATTGGGCCACACCCTGTCACAGTGGTATTCACACACCTCACCACACACACATCCTTGTTCATGTTGCAGTTACTCCTGTCTGCTTACCTCTGCTGCTCTGCAGCCTGAAGGCATCAATATCAGTGTCCCCACTGATGCTGTGGCAATTCAGGTGGGCTGCTATCCAATCCTCCTGCTCTGTCAGGGGCTGTTCCTGGCTGGCACCTCCGCCTGTGGCCTGGGCACACCGCCTGTTGTATGCAAGCTTTTGTTTGCACCTCTTCTTCATGTCATTATACTTCTTGTGTAGGTCCATCATGGTGTGTCTTTGTAGGGGCTACAACAATGATTCTCCTGCCCACCTTGTACCATGCTTTCTTCTGTTTGTCCCTTCGGACTTGTCACCTTCCTGCTGAGCAACAGGTCTGGCTTAGCCTCAGTTGCATCTCGTGGGATGTTTATTTCTTCATGGCTTAAGTTTATTTTTCTCCTCTGCCTTCCTGTTGCAGTGCGCTCCATTGTCTGTTGTCCACCAGCCGCATGGACTTGCGCCATTGCCCGAAGGTGCAATTGCATACACCCTTGTTGTGACATGCGCCCTTTATAGTGATGCAAGTCGCTTCCAACTTTGGTTGCACTTTGGTGTAAGTAGCGAATGTACTAGAATGTGACGCATGTATTCATATCGCAAATTGTATTGGCGAATTTTGCGCTTTGGCATACATCTCTTTTTTTCGACTAGGGCCCTATGTTTTTACTACTAACTTTCAGCCAGGTGCAGTGGAAATGTGTCAGAATGTGTTAGTACAAAGCTTTTCCTACTGATATCTTCTTTCTTAAAGACAGTAAGAATGCAACAGATTAAAGGCTTAAGATGTGTAAAAATTAAGTTGCAAACTACAGTTTCAAACAATGTGCAGTATTGCAAAATTCAGAAAAGTAAAAACAAAGTTATAATTTTATTTCTAAAACTGTGTTGTCATTTCATGCATCGATACATAAAATTTGTATTGATACATTCTGCAATACAAAAATCATAGAATAATAGAAATCTGGAGGCAGAAAAGGGCCTTCTAGCCCATCGCGTCTACCCCCTACACATTACCTATGTCATGGGACCTCCCTTCCCCCACTTGCCAGCCCCTTATGTCTGTCCCATGCCCTTCTGAATCCCTCCACCATTTCTGCCCCACCACTTCCTCCAGTAGTTTATTCCAGCCCTCCTTCACCCTCTCCGTGAAGTAACACCCCTCACATTGCCCTAAACTGCCCCTTCAATCTTAGACTATGCCCTCTAGTTTTAACCCCACTTTCCTCTTAAATAAGCTCTCCTCCTTACCTTATTGATCCCGTCTGCATTTAAATGTCTATCATTTTCCCTCTCCCTTCTAGTCTCCAGTGGGTACAGATCCAATTCCCTCCACCTCTCCTCATATAACTTCCCCTGCATACCGTGCACCATCTTGGTTGCCCTTCTCTGCACCCTCTCAATCCCATCTATGTCCTTGCATAGGTGTGGTCTCCAGAACTAGATCTGTACTCCAAGTGTGGCCTCACCATGGCCTTATAAAGAGGCATCAGTACATACCTCGTTCTGCTTGTTATGCTCCTCCCAATGCACACCAACATTCTATTTGTCTTTTCCACGCTTACTGCATTGATGATCTACCTTACAGTTACTTGATACTAAGATCCCAGATCCCTCTCCTGCTTAGTTGGCTTAATTACCCCCTCCCCCAGAGTGTAAGCTGCTTGTGGGTTCTTACACTTCATGTGCATTGCTGCACACTTTTGATATTAATTCCAGCTGCCAAGCTTCCAATCACCCTTCCAGAATCTTCAAGTCCTTTCTCATGGCCTCCACTTCTCCAGGGGTGTCCAATCTATTGCAGATCTTCATATCGCCTGCAAGCAGGCACACCCTCCCTCCAGCCCATCTGCTATTTCACTGATACAGATATTAAATAGTATCAGCACAAGGTGTCTGCCATTTTTGGACATGTCCTATGTAAAAACAGATTTATAAATGTTTTTAAAATAGAATTGGTACATATAGAATAGCATTAACACATACAAACTCTATCAATAAGAATGATTCTTAATGGCCTGACTCTGAGCTATTATTTAAGAAAATTACATTTCTAGCCCTAACAGTTTCAAAGTTAGACCTTTCAAAAGATAATTTTTTAACAGGTGGTAATTTTGGAACCAATAGAGCTAGGAACTAATTGAGTCAGCTTAGTTGAGATATTGATATATGATGTTTCTACATCTCCCATATACTAATACATAAAAACATAAAGGCCCCATATTCATCCAGCCCTGCTAGTGCAGCACCTGTGCTAGTGCCTGCAAATGGAACACATATTTGGAAGTAGCACATCATGCTAACACCACTGAATACTGGGTCACAGCACAGTGCACATGCACAACAGTGTAGCGCCAGCCCAACAGCAAAGCACTAGTGCTGCGCAGCACTGAAGTAGTGCTGCACATAGGTGCAGTGCAAGTAGCACAGAGAACACTGCAGGGGTGGGCAGGTGGGGATGGAATAGGCAGGCACCAAGGAAAGACACACAACACAGCAGCATAGGTATTAAAAATAAACTTTACTGGCCCTGCACGGTGGCACTGAGGGCTGAGGCGCTGGGTGCCTTACCTCTCTCCATACCAGTGACCGGTGTTCAAGAACTAGCACAGGATGCTGGGGGTTGGCCGGGGGTGCCAGGAGTGGATAGAGCAGCCATCAGGCAGTTCTCCTCTCCCGGATTGGGAAGGTTGGCTCTCTCAGTCCAAGATCGCCACCATGTGGAGGTATGATGGTGGTGCAGGCTGCAAGGGAGTCAGGTGCTAGGCCAGGGTGGGAGGAGCAGAGTCAGCTGAGCCAAGTCGTGCTCATGTGCCTCACATGTGCACCAACCGTGATTGGGGATCCGGGAAGGAAGGAAGAAAAGTGGAAAAAAGTAGGGGTGGCAGCTGGATGACACCTCCCAGGTCAGCTTCATTGGTCTACGAGAGGTGGGGCCTACCCCAAAGGACTCACGGATGTCAGTATGGTCAGCTGACACAAGCTAACGCCCGCTGGGAGGATAAACACTGATATGGAAAAATAAATAAACTTTACTGTACAAAAGCGGCCAATGGCCCATAAACAAATGCAAAATAAAAAATTAAAAAAAATGAGCAACCACCTGTAACAACATGGGAAACAACCGAGTAAAGGCAATCACCTGTCAGAACAAGGGAAGCAAAAGAATAAGGAAACCACCCTCAGAACAAGCAGGAGGAATAAAATAAAAAGCAAATGCCCTCAATGGACTGCAACAGGTGGTGGCGGAGGCTGCTGCTTCTCTACTGCCGTGACCTGGTCTTTCATGGCCATTGTATTCTCTTCCACCTTCTGAATGAGAATGCAGAGCAAGCGGACTTGCCTGCACAGCAGGTCATCTGTTCCTTCCTGCAGTGTCACATCATGGTGAACCTCTTGGCTCTCCATTCCTCTGGGCACCTATGGAAAATAATACACTGAACTCAGCCAGCTGTGCACACAGGATGAGGGACACAGGAGTGGCAGAATGTGCTTAACAGATGTGTAACGGAGTAACATGTGACATGTAACCCCTGCCCCACAAATGGGGGTTCCCAAAAAGTCTTCTCGAGCTTGCCTAAATGCTCACTGCCAGGCTGGTGTCCTGCATTTTAGCAGTTTAATTGTGATTGCCAGAGAGTGCCTGTATAGCCTCTGTGTACTGTCTCTTTAAGAGCTGCCTGGATTGCAGTCATAAGTAATCTGACAGGAACTCTGTTGAAAGATGTAACTATTTGCTGAAAATCATTTTGAGTGATAATGATAATGTAGTTTGTCTAACCTGCCTTCTTTGCAGCAAGGACTGTTTTGTTTATCCTCACCATTTGGCCCGGACTGCGATTGGACAAATCAGTACTGGTGGGACCTAAAATGGAGCTGGACTGCAGGAGCTGTCTGGAGTCAAAATCTGTAGGAATTGTAGTTTGGGGCTTTTGGCACCTTTTGCACCTGAAGGGGAGCTCCTGTTGTGACTGACAGATGAATCAGCCAACCGAACCTTTTGGATCTTGGGAAATTTCCAGGCTTGCTGCAGTTTGAGTCAGATCTAATCCTTCACATGTAAATGATGTGTGTATTGAAAGTGGGTCGTGATTTGGTTCCCACTGTGTGAACTGTGTTCTGCTTGCTGGAAGCTTTATCCAGCCTAATCGGACTGAATCCACATTCATCTCCATTCGGCCTGGGCATGCCATGCTGGCCCTGCCAGACTACCCCACTGCACAGAGAAACCGATGAGCAACCTGGCTGGGGATCAGCCCCTGCTCCACGCTTGAACAGGAATGATGCCTCGCGAATCATGTGGGCCCTGCTTCTCCTGGCACTCCAGCTTAATCACCTGCTGTCTCGATTTTCATCCAGCCTCTGTCCAGACTTGGGTATCGTGAGTAATCATCAGGATAGCTCCCTGCAACAACAGCCAAATCTAAAAGTGTGTCATCTGATTGTCTTGTTTTCTTTTCACGAACTGAGCCCTCCGACTCGGATTACAAATAGTGTGTGTTGAGCATGTTGTTTTCTTCCATCACAGGGCCCCAACCAGCTGCAACGTTCCTGGCTAGCCCGCCATTCTCCATCTGGGTACCCAGAGTGTGTGACTGCTTATGGACCCCTGAAGTGCATGCATAACTGTTTGATTGATATAGCCTTTAAGCAAATTAACCTGATTACGCCCTCCCTTGTTCAAGTCCCTTAAATAAATCAGATCTAACTCTTTTTGCATTTACTCTGACTGTGGTTCCAGTTTGTGCAAGAGTACTGTACTGCTGTTATTTGCTGTGTATAACCTTGTTTTATAGGGGGTCCCAGGGCCAAGCCAGAGGAAAGCCATGGTGGTAAGTGCAAACAGTGTGGATACTTGTGTGGTGTGTCAGGCGAATTGTGAAAGTAATTATTGTGTATTGTTCCAGCCACTAGTAAGGAAAAGGGGGTTACAGTATCCGGAGGCTTGTGCCCAGGTTAGCTTGACCACTACCAACCCTGACCTCCTGGTGTAGGCACCGCTTCAGTACTCCAGGTCTTCAGTCCTGCTACTAGCCATGCAGGCAGGGTAGTAGCTCTTGGGATAGTACACCCAGGGGTTACATTCTGGAGGCTCACTGCTGGGATTTTGTGCCTCTAGTGGCCAAAAATTGTGAATTGTTGTTAAAGATTAAATGGCTACCCCAGTAGAAATGGCTGTACACCAGTTGGTGGGGTGGCATACTGGGCAGAGATTGACCCCAAAATGCTCTACTGATACTGGATATTCCCTGGGTACCAGTAAAGCGTTTTGGAGTGTTCTTAACTGGATTAATATTCATTTTGAGTTGACATTTATTCGTGTATAGCCGAAAGTGCTGTTTCACTGTAGCCATGCGCTGCTGAGTTCGAGTTTCAGCAGTTTGAGACTTTGGCCCTGGCTATCATTGGGGATAGTGTTCGTTCCCCGGTGTTGGGAGATCCTGTTTGCTGGTAGACTTTGCCTTTCTGTGTGAAGCTTGACTCTCTGTCCAGCGTGGGAGGACCTGGTCTGTCGTCCTCTTTAGGAGGGCTTTGGTTTGATTTACTGCACATTGCTTTGGACCGATTTCCGTGTGGCTGGTCCAGTTGGGTGCTTTGAGAGAATTGTTGGGAGAAGGAATCATTTTTCATGTTTATCCCATCGGCTGGAAAGGACGAAGGATTTGCGAGCTGATAGTGGGGCTTGTTCTAGGTTCCACTGGTGCAGTCCCGATTGGTCTGGCGGTTGGTGTGCTTGTCCACAGTGCCACAGGGATTCTTGCTCACGTTCACAAGGGAGTTGGTGTCAAGGCTGCACCCTAGGTTTCTCTGGGGGCCTATCAGATGATGGGTGCTACCAGGGATCTCTGGAGTGGCTACTGAGGCTGGCCGCCCGTCCCTGGGGTGTTACGGGCTGCCCAATTCTAGACTGGTGCTGGATCCTGATTTGGAAGAGGCCTTTGGATGAAAGCGTATCCTGTTATTCATGGATTCCTCCTCTTATCCCTGATTTGGAATTACAGTCAGATTGTTCTTTTTGGCTTGACAGTGTGATATACTAGTGTGTGATCTTGAAGAAACTCTCAAGTGGAGCTACTTCTAGACTTTGTGTCCACGTCTGGTCCAAATTTAATTTGATTTATGGTGACTTAGCCATCATTAGATTCTGCAAAATAATCATTAGACTTTGCAAAATATTTTTTCTAGAGGCAGTGAGAGAACATTGATGAATACATCTAACATATTTTTGTGGCAGTGAGAGGGCCACTTCTGGTTATTTTTGCAAGGGTTAGGTAAGGGCTTCCCTTGTTAAATCTGTAAACCATATTATCCGAACATTAATACCTCTGCTCCAAACTTTAAATAACCTGGCATGTGACATTATATCAGGTTTTTTATTTTGTTTTTTAGGACACTAATAACTTAGAGCTGTATTCTGTTCTAATTTTGTTTGTCTGACCGGGGTTTTAAATCCAGGAGGGTTGGGATTGTTAGGGTTAATTTTTGGGGTGGGTATGTTCCTGTTTAGTTTTATTACTTTTAGAATATGTATTATGTTTATGTTAAACAAAATAGTATTGCTGGTTTTTAATTTTTGGAGAATATGTTGGGACCGAGTCTCTGTGGACAAGGCGCTACTCCCCGCCAGGTTGAGGGACCTCGCCCCTTTGACTGCCCCATTGAAACCTGAGGTATATACTCATTGTCATGCCTTGGGAATTGCACATGGGGGAGGAGAAGGGCGGTTCCTCACCTGGGGTGGGTGGAGGCGGAGGCGGGGAATAAGGGTGGTGAGGTCAGGAGGAGACCCCTGGGGTGAAAGGGGCCCAGGATAGGGGTTTACAATACCTGGTTCCCATGCCAAGGGTTCCATTGATAATGGGCAAGTGGTCCGTTCCTCCACAGCCTCTCATCCAACCAGGGTGGTGTTATGCAATGCCAGGTCTATAAAAACAAGACCCGCAATTATTGTGGATCATGTTGAGTCATCTGACCTGGCTTGCATCACTGAGACCTGGCTGGATGGGAATGCTGGTCCCATATTGGAGTCAGCTATTCCAGCCGGGTACTCAGTGATACACTGCCTGAGATTGGATCAAAGTGGGGGGTTGCTATTTGTTTTAAATCGAAGTTGGGCCTTGTGGAAGTTCCAGTGGTGACCCCAGATCCTTTGAGTGTATCATGGGTGCAGGTGTGAGCAGCAGAATTCTTCTCGTTTATTGTCCACCTGGTGATGAGAACATTTTCTGCAGGAAGTTGCAGACTTCTTTGTCGACCTGGTGTTGGAGCCCTCCAGGTGGTTGGTCCTGGGGACTTCAGTGCCTGGGTCAGCGACGGACTCTCGCTTTTGGTCAAAACTTCCTCCAACTGATGATTTTGTTGGGCTTCACACAGGTTGTTACCACTGCTACCCATATTCAGGGTCACTCCTTGGATCTGGTGTTCACCCTGGGGATGGAGATGTCTGGACTGGTGGTGGAACCAGTCACATGGTCTGACCATCACTCCATAAGGTTCAATTTCACGGACCCCTTTTGAGACCAACCCCTTTGGAGATGATCCAGTACCGTCCTTTAAGGGGTTACCCTGTGGGTCTGATGACGGTGCTGGAACTATCGAGTTGGCCTGTGGAGTGCATGGATCCAGATGTCTTAGTATTGCACTATAATAATATGGTGTTGAGGGCTCTGGATTCCATAGCTCCTGTCGTGTTCGCCCCTCTCCCTCCGCCTCGGTCCCCTTGGTTTGATGGGATGTTGAGGGAGCTGAGGAGGGTTAGCAAAGATTGGAACGCTGCTGATGGAAATCTGGTCTGGAAGATGACAGGCTTAGATTGATGGCCATCATATGGACTGTCAATCAGAAATCTCCGTAAGAAGGCAGAGTTCCTGTCCAGGGAGATAGCTGCATCAAGGAATCGACCAGCTCAGCTCTTCGGACCACGGACAGATTGTGCAATCCACCCTGTCTGCGGGGTCAGCGAGCTTTTTCACAAATAAAGTGTGATGAGTTTGCTCGGTTCTTTGATGATAAGGTGTCGTCGATCAGGTCAGAGATCTGCAGTTTGCATTCAAATGAGCATGACAGTGGTCAATGCGAGGTTACAGGCCCTCGATCTGTCTGGATGGTTTCTGACCAGCCAGTGATCCTGAATATATGAAGATTGTCCAGGGCTTGCGACCGCTTACTGTAGTATGGATCCTGGTCCTACGCCTCCTTGTGGGGTGTATGGATGTGATCGGACCAATCCTTGCTGAGATAGTTTGGTGCTCTTTGGACCAAGGGATGTTTCAGAATCTCTAAAAGAGGCTACTGACACCCCTTTGAAGAAAGCTTCCCTTGACCCAGACTGTCTCGCTAACTGCAGACCGATCTCTAACCTGCCCTTTTTGGGCAAGGTTATTGAGAAAGTAGTGGTTGCAGCTCAAGGACTTTCTTACCACCCATAAAATCTATGATCCTCTCCAGTCCAGTTTCAGGAAGAGGCATAGTACTGAGACAGCGTTGGTTCAGGTACTTAATGATCTCCTAATAGCGAGAGATCAGAGGAGCCGTTCGATCTGGTTCTCCTCGATCTCTCTGCAGCATTTGATACCATGGACCATGGGATGTTGCTAGAATGCCTCACGGCTGTTCTGTGGACTGTCGGGACAGTACTCAGATGGTTTCAATCTTTCCTCACAGGCAGAACTCAGAGGGTAGTATCAGGAATTTTTCCTCAGCTCCATTTGCTCTGTTCTGTGGGGTCCGCATGAGTTCTGTGCTTTCCCGACGTTGTTCACGGTGTATATGCTGCCATTGGTGGACATTATAAGGTGTTATGGGCTGAGTTTTCACTGCTATGCAGATGATACTCAGCTCTATATATCCTTGTGCCGAACAAAATTCACTCATCGGTCTTTAACAACTGCCTCGCTGAGATTCAGAGCTGGATGAGTGCTAACTGGTTAAGACTAAATCTGGATAAGACCGAGGTGCTGGTGGTGGACTCAGGTCACCGTGTAGAGAAGTTGTCTCCTGGACTTTCCTCCAGCCTTGTGCTGGGGATAAACAGTTGAGACCTTCTGAACAGGTGCCAAATCTGGGCGTAATTTTGACGCGAGCTGACACTGAAGGCACAAGTGTTGGCGTTGTCAAGTCCTCTTTTATCATCTGAGGAATATTGCCCAGATAAAACACCTTGTTCCACACGATGACCTTCCTGTACTAGTCACGCCTTTGTTTCCTCGCGTCTTGATTACTACAATACTCTATATCTAGGGTTGCCGGGGTGGATCTGTCACCTGCAGCTGGTGCAGAATGCAGTGGCCAGGTTGTTGATGGACTTCCAAGAACTTACCATATCACACCTGAGCTATGCGAACTGCACTGGCTGCCAGTGCAATGGAGAATCACCTTCAAGGTTGCATTGCTGACCTATAAGACCCTACATGGTCAGGGACTGGACTACTTGCAAGATCTCCTATGGCCTTACTGCCTCCTTGCTCTGCTCTGCCAAGCGAGGGATTGCTAGAGGTTCCCAGGGTTCATCTGCAATCATCTGGGGCTAGAGCTTTTTCTTTTGTAGTTTGCAACCCTGTGGAATTCTTTACCTTGTCGGATTCAGAGTGCCAGTCCACAGAGCAATTCAAGGCTTCTTTAAAAGTTATTTATTTGAGAAAGCCTTTGATTAGGCTAACTTATTGTTTTTAATTGTTTTTAAATGTATATTTATTGTTGGCTGTTTATTTGTATTGTATTCGCGTTTGATAATTTTGAAAAGTGCTTTATAAATAAAATTTGATTTGATTTGATTTGATTAAAGACACTATAAGGGGAGCACTCTCCAAAGTTGAATGTTTAAAAAACCCTGTGGTGGTGGGTCGACAGGCTGATTTGATCACCCATACTTTCATAGCCTTGGTAGAGTGTAGTGACCTCATGGACAGCTCTAAAGTGACACAGACTATTGCCCCAGAAGGGGTTCCAGCTGCCTGGAGAGTGATAACAAAAGACAGTAAAGACCCGGGAGGATGAGCTCCCACCATTATCTGAGACTTTTGAAGAGAAATTTGCTAAGTTGTTGCTGGAAGAAGGAAAACCGTAGGGGACTTTAAGAAACTATTCCTGTCACCTGGGGTGTTCCTTCCCCAACACCCCTCCTACTCCAGCACCTGTTGTGGCCCCACCTTCTGTGCCCATGCCAATGCTGGCCCCTATATCCGTACCTGCCACTAGTCATGACTCCTACCAAAGGCTGAGAATCTTCTTGGGCACCCTCTCCACCTCCCGGGGAGGATGACTGGGAGACATGGATAGATTATGTTGCCCCTCTAGTACTTGAATGGCAATGTTCAGAAGCAGAGAAACAAAAGAGGTTGAGTGAGAGCCTCCGAGGTCCTGCCCTGGCTACCATCCATGCCAAGTGGGCCAATAACCCCAAAGCAACTGCACAGGACTATCTGGATGCATTGGAGAATGTGTAAGGGAGCCCGGTTCAGATGAGGATCTGTGGTGAAGAGTAAGAAACGTTCAGCAGTACCCAGGGGCCATTGTCTGTGTATGTACCTCGACTTGAAAAGCTGCTACAAGGGTACCTCAGAAGGGTAGTTGCCATCAAATGAATTAGATCGAACTATGCTGGACCGGATCCTTAAGTCTGCTCCATTTTCAAATTGTTACTGCTTTAGTTGTGCCTTACCACCCGACTGGAATCATCCCCTCCTATTATGAGCTAATAAGAGAAATTCGGGAGGTTGAGCAAAGGTGACCCAGTGGGGAATTGCACCCATATCAGCTGCTGCTGCTCAAGTGACTGAGGTGATCAGCCAAGTGAGGCTCAGGGGCAAAGTTGGCACTTAACGAGCACTCTGAGAATGCAAAGGACTTCCCCCCTGGGCCCAGCATTGGAAAGATGAGCTACTAAAAGAAGTCCGAAAGTTGAAGACAGGTGCCTCTGCAAGGGTTTCTGCCATGGAACAAGATTCTGGTCCCTCTCAGGATGTGACTGCAATGGGGTGGGGTGCACCCTCAGGCATCCTCTACCGAGGATAGCTTCCAGGCTGAAATCCAAGAATTGACTGCCACCCAAAAGGAACTGTTCAGATACATTGCAGCACTCTCACTGCTACAGGAAGATCTTGGACCCCGATCCCTTGTTACTGCCTCAGTCCCTCATGCAATGTTCTCTCCAAGCATGACCCAGGAGTCTATCATTTGTCACAACTGTGGGAAGGATGGCCATATGAAGAGAGAGTGCCAGCCTCAGAAAGACTTAGAAAAGGTAGCAAACAGACTCCAAGGGGCTCCAAAAGCAAATCAATGGCGAGGAGAGCCCATAATGACCGAGTGAGGGTTCAAGAAATACTAACTCAAATTTCTTTGTGGCTAAATCATCTGTCCAGCCTCTGCTACTGCCTCTCCAGACTGGTCCAGAATAGTGGGCCCTTGATGGAGACTTCTGTGACTGTCAGTGGTATCCATGCTCAGACTGTGCTCGATAGGGGTCACAAGTGACCATTGTATTTCAGGACTTGTATGACAAACACTTATCTGATGTGCCATTACAATCTCTGGAAGGCCTACATGTTTGGGGCCTGAGTGACAAGTCTTATCCCTACCTAGGGTATGTTTGCCTTTGGTTGTCTTTCCTGCAACTTTAACTGGTGTAGAGGAGCAGTAGAGACATTGGCCCTAGTGTGTCCCCCACCAGACTGTATTATGGGGTCCCCTGCTAACTGAGACAAGCACCCATATGTTTGGGAGACTGGCGAAACTCTGTTATGAGAAACAAGGGCGACAGACTGGGAGGACCCTGAGAATTCTGGCTCCGATCAAGAGGGCCTATGATTTGCAACAGAAACCCAAGGAAGTAAACCAGGATGAATCGATAGGAATTGTGTGGAAGAAGGATCCCAATTCAATGGTACTGGCCCCTAATGCCCAGTGTACATTCAAGGGAGGTTCGTCTCGGAATGATATCAAGAATAAAATACTGATGTTGGATGCACCAGGCAATGGAAAATTGTCAGAAAGATTATTGCTCAAGCCCAGCATCTTGCCTGCTCATGCCCTTGCCTATGCATGACGAGTGGTGGTCCAGATTCACAATGTGTCAGATCGGAAGATCCTGGTGAACAGAGGTGCACCTAGCTATGGTACTCTGTGCAGACACTGCAGTATTGCCCAGCAACAAGCACCCTGGTGAAGGAAGAGTCACCCCAGACTTGTTTGACTTTGGTGACTCCCTGTTGCCAACTGAATGGAAGTCTAGAATTACATGAAGACTTGCCCAGAGGGACCAAGTGTTTTTGTTGAAGGAATGGGATGTGGGATGTGTCCAGGGTGCGGAGCATCACATACGCCTGCACGATGAATGGCCATTTCGAGAGAGGTCCCAACGCCTAGCCCCAGCAGGCACAGATGATGTGAGAAGACACCTGCAGAAAATGCTCACTGCTGGTGTGATACAAGAATCCAGGAGCCACCGCCTCTCCCATTGTGGTTGTGTGTAAGAAGAATGCGTCTGTGAGGATGTGTGTTGATTATCGAACCTTGAACTGGCGGACCATCCCAGAACAATACACTATGCCTTGTATACAAGATGCCCTGGACTGCTTGAATGGGGCAAATGGTTCTCGGTGTTGGATCTTCACAGCGGATACACCAGATCCCGATGGCCCCAGAAGACCGTGATAAAACAGCCTTCATCTGTCTGTTGGGGTTCTATGAGTTTCTGAGGATGCCACAGGGATATCGGGCACCCTAGCCACCTTTCAGTGACTGAGGGAACGTCGGTGGGAGATATGAATTTGCTGGAATGCCGGTGTACTTGGACAATGTCATTGTGTTTGGGAGCACCTTAGGGAGCATGAGAACTGACTGTTTAAAGTCCTAGACTGACTGGAAGACTTGACCTCAAGCTGTCCATTGACAAGTGACAGTTTTCCAAACCTCTTGAAGTATGTGGGGCACATAGTATCTACAAAGGGATAGAGACTGAGCCCAGTAAGGTTGAAGCACTGACTACTTGGCCCCAGCCCCATAATCTGAAAGAACTACAATGTTTCCTGGGGTTCTGTGGCTACTACCCCAGGTTCATAAAAAAGACTATTCCAAGGTGATTCACCCACTCTTGAACCTTACCCAGGGTTACCCTCCTACCAATCGTAAATACAAAAAGGGCCGTTAAAGAACCAGAAAAAGTATACTGCCACCCAGGTGAACTCTTGGGCCCACTAGATGCCCGACTGTGAAGCAGCCTTCCATGAGATCATGTACCAGCTCTCCACGCCCCCATCCTCGCCTATGCTGACCCCACCAAACCCTATGTGTTGCATACGGATGTGGTGCTGTATCAAGACCATGAGGATGGCCTGAGACCAGTAGTTTTTGCCAGTAGGAGCTTGACCCCATCCAAACAAAACTACCTGGGTGCATATGTTGGAGTTCCTTAGCTAAAATGGGCCATCATTGACCAGTTTCATAAATACCTCTATGGGGCAAAGAAATTGGTGAAGACTGACAATAACCCATTGACCTATGTACAGACTTCAGCTAAGTTAGATGCCACTGGGCACCAGTAGCTTTCTGTATTATCAACCTATGATTATGCTGTCGAATACAGACTGGGCCTGAACCATATTGATGCTGATGCCCTATCATGAAGGCCAACTTCAAGAGTGATTAGGTCAGGCTGTCTGAACCTGACATTCGAGCATTGTGCCAAAAGTTTGATAGAGATGAACAGATGTCTGCGGACCAGTGGACTGTTCAGTAGATTGCTTGGGCCTTCTGACACCTGCATACCAGCTGCTTTTGCCACTTCTCTGCTCCAGATATTAGTGCACTACCTCAATCTGACCATGACAGCATTCAATGGGCTCAATCCCAAGATTCTGAGGCGTTGGTTGTGGACCAGGGTCACTGTGAGGCAGGTTTGTTAGCTGGATCACCCTCTGGCTTATGGCTTGGGGTGTCCAGCTGACTACCCTAGACCGGTGCGGAACTTGGGCGTTATATTTGACTGATTGTATGACTTTTAAATCTCAGGTGTCAGCGGTTGTCAAAACCTCTTTTATCATCTGAGGAATATCACCTGGGTGAAGCACCTGGTTCCTCCAGAGGATCTTCCAACTTTGGTCCATGCCTTTGTTACCTCCTGCCTGGACTATTGCAATGCCCTATACCTAGGGCTTACAGGAGTTGAACTTGCTGCTTGCAGCTAGTGCAGAATGCGGCAGCCAGGCTTCTGACTGGTTCTTCTAGGTCCAGTCATATAACACCTGTGCTCCAGGACTGCACTGGCTGCCAGTTTGTTGGCAAATCACCTTCAAGGTCGGTTTGCTGACCTATAAGGCCCTACATGATCAGGGACCTGCTTACCTGAAAGATCTCCTTTGTTCCTACTGTCCCTCTGCTCTCTCCAATCCACTGACTAGGATTGCTAGAGATTCCAGGGTTTGTTCAAAAACTTCAGGGCAAGATCTTTTAGTTTTATGGCCTGACCCTGTGGAATTCTACACTCATCAGGTGCGAAATTGCCAGACTGTCCAAAGCTTTTAAAGGAGCCTTGAAACCTACCTGTTTAACAAAGCTTTAATGACTGTTAATTATTTTAATCTTGTTTTAAATATTTATTGTTTTATAATTTGTAAAGGCGCCTTGGTTTAAGAAAGGCGCTTAAATAAATAAAGAATGATTGAAGAATGATTCTATGATTCAGCCAGCACTTGATGCCCTGCATGCGGGAAAGATGTGTCTAGTTATATTCCACTGACTTGCGAACTGCTTTATTGTTTAAAAGCCCCAGGTTGAAGTTGCTCAATCAGTTGTTATATAGAGAGACAGTAGATCGTAGTGGCAAAGTAGACAAGCAACAATTGGTCCTGCCCACGGCCTTTAAAGATTTGGTACTGAGGTCCGCCACAGTCACATGGGGCACCTCTGTATTGACAGAAGCCTTGACCTATGTTTCTATGCAGGGTTCAGTACTGGGACCAGTCCTTTTAATGTCTTTATAAGTGACATTGCAGAGGAACTGGAAGGAAAAGTATGTCTCTTTGCAGATGACACAAAGATCTGCAACAGGGTTGATACACAAGATGGAGTGGAAAGGATGAGAAGGGACTGAGGTTGGAGGAATGGTCAAATGTATGGCAGCTCAGATTCAATACAAAGAAGTGCAAGGTAATGCACATGGAAACAAAAACCAGGGAAGCGTACACAATGGGGTGAGATACTGACAACAGTAAAAATAGAAAGAGACCTGGGGTAATTATATCAGATGACCTAAAGGTGGGCAAGCAATGTGAGAAGGCAGTAAGGAAGGCTGGGGATATTGGGATGCATAGGAAGAGGCATCAATAGTAGAAAACAGGAAGTTGTTATCCCTCTGTACAGACAGTTGGTGAGACCCCATCTGGAGTACTGTGTGCAGTTCTGGAGACCCCATCTCCGCAAAGACATAGACAGAGTGTAGGCTGTCCAGAGGAGGGCAACCAAAATGGTGCAGGCTCTGCATCAGAAGACATACAAAGAAAGACTAAATGAGCTATATGTATACTCTTGAGGAAAGAAGGGAGAGAGGGACATGATAGAAACTTTCAAGTACCTCAAGGGAATTAACAAAGTCCAAGAGGGTAGCATCTTACAGAAAAAGATGTGCAAGAACAAGGGGCACAATTTGAAGATAGAGGGGACGGCTCAGGGGTAATGTGAGGAAGTATTTTTCACTGAGAGGGTTGTGGATGCATGGAACAGTCTCCTGAGGAGGTTGTGGAGTCAAGAACAGTGGGGACTTCAAGAATGCATGGGACAGGCATAAGGCAGTCCTGGGGTGGGTAAGAGGAAGTAAGCTGTTGGTTAACTGGGATCTGCAGCTTATCTGTTAGGTAGGAAAATGGGCAGACTAGGTGGGCCAAGCGGTCCTTATCTGCCATCAAATTCTATGTTTCTATGTTTCTATGTTTCTATGACCTGGTATGATCTCACTTCTACTGGCCCAAAATGGGGGCGATGTTGAACACCATGTAAAGACTTGTAGTCGCTGCCTGCAAAGAAAAGCCCTGCCTCAGAGGGCTGCCCCCTTGTTCATATTGCTACCAGTGCCCCCATGGAACTAGTCTGCATAGACTTCTTGTGTTTAGAACCTGATCAGCGGAACATTGGCCATATGTTAGTGGTTACGGATCATTTCACATGGTAAGCACAAGCTTTTCCCACCAAAGATCAAAAGGCATCTACTGTGGTCAAGGTGCTAGTGGAAAATTTCTTCATCCACTATGGTGCCCCCAGCGTATTCATTCTGATCAAGGTAGAGACTTTGAGAGTCAGCTAATCAAAGAAATGCTCTCTATGAGGGTGCGAAAGTCAAGAACCACCCCTATCACCTGCAGGAGACCCTCAACCAGAATGTTTTAACCACGCTTCTAGACATGCTGGGCACCCTCACCCAAAAGACAAGCATAAATGCAGCCAGCAGATTAGCACCTTGGTACATGCATACAATTGCTCAAAAATTATGCTACTGGTTCTCCCCTACTGCCTCATGTTCGGAGAGAGGCCTGGCTGCCAGTTGATGTCTGTTTTGGGTCTCTCCAGATGGGGTCCGAGCTGAAAACTACTTGCAATATGTACAAAACTGAAAGCTCAATTGAATCATGCCTATCAACTGGCCCAGACAATGGCCGCCAAGAGAAATCTAGCCAACAAAGAGGATGATAAAAAGTAAAGGCTCAAGAGCTTCGACCTGGAGACACGTGTGTTTATACGCAATTTGGGACTGCATGGTAAACACAAAATTGCTGATCGGTGGCACCATCTTCCCCATGTAGTAGTTGGAAAGTTGGATGATTTAACTGTGTACAAGGTGTGCCCAGAGGACAACTCCAAAGCTGTCAAGACCAGGCACCATAATCACTTGCTACCTATCGGCCAAGTCATGATTGAGGCTGAACCCCAGAATCGAGCTCCCTGGGCCGGTGCAAGAAAGAGACAGATTCAACCTACCCCAGTGGTCACAGATTTAAGATTTCCTCCACAGGAGGCTCAGAATGATAATGACTGTCAGTCCGTGTCTGGCAGTGAATATGACCATGCATATTACCCTCTTATGAACTGAGTCAGATGTTTCAAGGTAACCCCTGATAAATTGTGGGATGAAGCTGGGCCTTCTGGACTGCCTTACTCTCCAGCTTCATCCTTGGAGCCAATGCTCCCAGAATGTGAAGTGGAAAGTATCACGCCTGAAGATGTTGAGTCTCTGTGTATTGTGGAACTGTATGATTTACCTGAAGAAGGGCTGAGGGTTTGAGTCTTCTGGTGACATAGCAGAACTTGAAGAACACTATGAGAGTGCTGACCACCCCTTCGGTGCCTCAAAGCTTGATTGTGCCTGAGCCTTTGCAAAATAAACACAAAATTGCTGATCGGTGGCACCATCTTCCCGATGTAGTAGTTGGAAAGTTGGATGATTTAACTGTGTACAAGGTGTGCCTAGAGGACAACTCAAAGCTGTCAAGACCATGCACCATAACCACTTGCTACCTATCGCCAAGTCATGATTGAGGCTGAACCCCACATGAGATTAGAACAGTGCAGGGGGACATTGCGAGTTGGGGAGGGACCTAAGACAAGTAGCACACACAGTATCCTTCTCAGAGGTGCTGCCTGTCAAAGGCATGGGGAGGCGAGGGTAATTGGCACCATGCAGTTTAATGAATGGTTGAAAAATGGTGTGGAGCACAGGGTTTGGCTTCATTGGGGACTGGGGTTCCACCTGGAGGACACCAGCCTATACTAGCAGGATGGTCTGCATCTGTCAAGGAAGGGAACAAGTCTTTGAGCAATCGGTTTAAATGCTTCATTTGCAAGCTTTTAAACTAGTCAGAGGGGAGGCATTGACAAGCAGCAGGAAAATCCCAGCCTCCCTACAAAACAGGGTACTAAATGAGAAAAGACCAAGGTAGAACGGTCAGTGGGGATGCTGCAACAGAAGGTAAAGCCATCAAAAATGGAGAGCAATGAGTACCAATGCCCGTAGTCTGGGTAACAAGCTTCCTGAATTAGTGGCCTTGATGGAGGAGGAACATCTGATATCGTGGCAGTCACAGAAACATGGTACACACAAAACCATGACTGGGACATAAACATACCAGGATACACTGTCAACAGGAGGGACAGGGAGGGTAAAAGAGGAGGAGGAGAAGTTCTTTACATAATGGAAGGAATAAAAGCAACAGAACAAAAGGGTAAACAGGGAGGAGAAGAAGCACTGTGGGTAAATTTGGATACCGGCAATGGCACCACAATCCGCACAGGGTTGTATACAGACCCCCTTCTCAGGGGAGGAAATGGACAAGGAAATGATAGAAAGTATACTTAGAATGGCAGAAAAGGGAGATATTGCTGATGGGTGATCTGAATATGCCAGATGTTAACTGGAGTGCAGTTGCAGCTGCCACTTCGAAGAGTGCAGTTATTCTAGATGCCCTACAGGGGCATGCCTTAGACAACTAGTACTGGAGCCCACTTGAGAGGGAGCAATATTAGACTTGATTCTCTCAAATGGAGATGGAGAGAGGATCACAGATGTAGAAGTGGGTAGCCATCTGGGAACTAGCGACCATCGAACAGTATGGTTCACAATAAACACAGCAATAGAGTCAAGCCATACAAAGACAAAAGTACTGGACTTTAGGAGGGCTTACTTTTCCAAATGGGTGAGTGCCTAAGGAATGCACTAGCAAATGGACAGGAAGGAGGGTGGAAGAACAATGGGGAATAACAAAACTGCCATCACAGAGGTAACGAGCCTTTGTGTGAAGCAAATAAACAAACAAGATGATGTAAGAAACCACTATGGTTCTCAAAGGAAGTGGCAGTGAAGGTTCAAGAGAAAAAGAAAGCATTCAGGAAGTACAAGGAATCACAGAAGGAGCAGGACAGAGAACTGTATCAGTTAAAGCAAAAAGGAGGTTAGAAGGCAGTCAGAACAGCAAAGGCCCAAACCAAGGAAAAAGATAGCCAACGAAGTTAAGAAGGGGGAAAACCTTTTACAGGTACATCAGAGAGCAAAGAAAGACCAAGGGAGGGATAGTGAGGCTTAATAAAGGGAGGGAGGGTGGACAGAGGAGTCTGTGAAAAGGCAGAGATACTAAACAAATATTTTTGCTCAGTATTTACAAATGAAGAGCGGGAGGTACTAAAACAAACAGTAGTAGCACTCTGGATATGGAAGTTGATACCAGCCCATTTACAGAAGAAAGAGTTCTGAAAGAACTCTTAAAACTGAAGGTGGACAACAATGGGGCCTGATGGGATTCATCCCAGAATTCTAAAAGAGCTAAGGGTAGAACTAGTGACACCACTGACTACCCTTTTAACAAATCATGGGAGGATGGGGTGATACCGAGGACTGGAGGAGGGCAGATGTGATTCCCTTCACAAAAGTGGGAGCAAGGCAGAAGCAGGAAACTACAGACCTGTTAGTTTAACCTCAGTGATAGGGAAAATGATGGAATCACTTCTGAAGGAAAGAATTGTCGAGTGTCTAGAGGCCAGAGGGCACAGGACCCTAGGCAGCATGGATTCACAGCAGGAAGGTCATGCCAGACAAATCTGATAGATTTCTTTGACTGGGTGACCAAAGTAGTAGATCAGGGAGGGCTGTGGACATGGCCTACCTAGACTTTAGCAAGGCATTTGACACAGTCCCACACAAAAGATTAATATACAAGTTAGCCAGCCTGGGAGTGGGTCCCAAGATGACAGCCTGGGTAAAGAATTGGCTGGAGAATAGGACACAGAGAGTAATAGTAAATGGAGTCCACTCAGAAGAAAGGAGGGTTACTAGTGGGGTACCAGGGTTCAGTATTAGGACTGGTCCTCTTCAATGACTTTATAAGTGACATTGAGGAAGGACTGGAAGGAAAAGTATGTCTCTTTGCAGATGACACTAAGATCTGCAACAGAGTTGATGTACAGCGTGGGCGGAAAGGATGAGAAGGGACTTGGCAAGGTTAGAGGAATGGTCAAATGTATGGCAGCTTAGATTCAATGCTAAGAAGTGCAAGGTAATGCACCTGGGAAACAAAACCCAGGGAAGAGTACACAATGGGGGTGAGATACTACAACAACAAAATGGAAAGGGACCTGGGGTAGTCATATCAGATGACCTAAAGGTGGGCAAGCAATGTGAGAGGGCAGCAAGGAGGGCTAGGGGATACTGGGATGCATAGGGAGAGGCATCACCAGTAGAAAACAGGAAGTTATTATCCCTCTGTACAGACAGCTGGTGAGACCCCATCTGAGTACTGTGTGCAGTTCTGGAGACCCAATCTCCGCAAAGACATAGACAGAATGGAAGCTGTCCAGAGGAGGGCAACTAAATGGTGCAAGGTCTGCACCAGAAGACATATGAAGAGAGACTTAAGGAGCTTAATATGTATAGCCCCGAGGAAAGGAGGGAGAGGGGGACATGATAGAAACTTTCAAGTACCTCAAGGGAATCAACAAAGTCCAAGAGGGTAGCATCTTTCAAAAGAAGAGGTGTGCAAGAACAAGAGGGCACAATTTGAAGATAGAGGGAGTGCTCAGAGGTAATTTAAGGAAGTATTTTTCACAGAGGGTTGTGGATGCATGGAACGGCCTCCGGAGGAGGTTGTGAGTCAAAATCAGTGGTGGAATTCAAGCATGCATGGGACAGGCATAAGGCAATTTTGGGGTGGGGTAAGAAGAAGTAGGCTGCTGGTTAACTAGGATCTGCAGCTTATCCAGTAGGTAGGAATGGGCAGACTGGGTGGGCAAGCGGTCCTTATCTGCTGTCAAATTCTATGTTTCTATGTAAAATAAGTCTAGTGTTGTAGAAACAGAGCCTGCAGAGCAAGGAGCCGACAGTGCCCCACGCTTGATGTCCCTACCCAGGCAGAGGCACCCTCACAAGTGATGAGAGTCCCCAGACCAGCGCCATTAGTAGAGACTGTAGTTGTCCCCGAAAGACTGGCTGTGCTGTTAGCCAGTAGTATGCCTCAGTTATGATTCTCCCAGGAGGCCGGTGGATTTGCCTCTCAATGTGGTGCACAAACGTGTTTATGTCTCACCAAGTTCACTGCCCAAATTGAGCTTGACATCCAATTCCAGGTTACTTGTCTTTCCTCTCACCATGGTGCCCCTGCCATCTCTAGCCCCAAGTTAGCTGATAGGGAAGGGCCCTCTAGCATTGTTTAAGGTACAAGAAGTTATTACCTGATTCAGTATAGTAATGTTCAATTTACCTGTGTGAAATATGCACAATGTGTTGTCAGAATGGATATAGTATCATGAAGTGTAGTGAATATGTATAGTAAAGTAATACATTTATGTTAACTGATGTGTGATGGTACAGACTTGACATGGAGGCCAAGTTTTCTCCAGGCAGGGAAGGGTGTAACCCCCTATAAATGGGGGTTCCTGAAAAGTCTTCCTTGAGCTTGCCTAAATGCTCACTGCCAGGCTGGTATCCTGCATTTTAGCAGTTTAAATGTGATTGCCAGAGAGTGTCTGTATAGTCTCTGTGTACTGTCTCTTAAAAGCTGCCTGGATTGCAATCATTAGCAATCTGAGATGGAGCTCTGTTGAAAGATGTAACTATTTGCTGAAAATCATTTAGAGTGATAATAATAACGTAGTTTGTCTAACCTGCCTTCTTTGCAGCAAGGACTGTTTTGTTTATCCCACCATTTGGCCCAGAACTGCAATTGACAAATCAGTACTGGTGGGACCTAAAATGGAGCCAGTCTACAGGAGCTGTCTGGAGTCAAAATCTGTAGGAATTGTAGTTTGGGGCTTTGGCACCTTTTTGCACCTGAAGGGGAGCTCCTGTTGTGACTGACAGATGAATCAGCCAACCAAACCTTTTGGATATTGGGAAATTACCAGGCTTGCTGCAGTTTGAGTCAGAGCTAAGTTGGGAGCTGAAAAGCAACATGCTTGAGACAGTCAGGCAGCCATCTGAGAAGTTTTGCAGGAGAACTGTGGAAAGTCCTGAGTTGTGGCCTGCATGTCTGCCTGCTGCCCTGAGAGGAGAGAAGATAATTATTTTGGACTAAATCCAAGTTTATGAGAACAAGTAAGCCACTGATTTTTACCAGGCTCATACCTGAAGAAGACCAAGATTTTGTTGAATGCAATTGGTCTGTCAGGATTTCCAGCTGCTTTTGAATCCCGTTTGTGCAGAGACTTTATGACCATGACCGGAGAGAGGTTTGCCTGGTACAGTAGAATTTTCTTGCATGTAAATGTGCTGTGTATTGAAAATGGGTCGTGATTTGGTTCCCCACTGTGTGAAGTGTGTTCTGCTTGCTGGTACTGTAGAATCCTTTTACATGTAAATGTGCTGTGTATTGAAGGTGGGTCGTGATTTGGTTCCCCACTGTGTGAACTGTGTTCTGCTTGCTGGAAGCTTCATTCAGCCTAATCAGACTGAATCCATGTTCATCTCCATTCGGCCAGGCCATGCCACGCTGGTCCTGCCAGACTACCCCACTGCACAGAGAAAGCCACCGACGAGACCTGCCTGTGGATCAGCCCCTGCTCCACGCTTGAACAGAAACGACACCTCAGCGAATCATGTGGGGCCCTGCTTCTCCTGGCACTCCAGATTAACCACCTGCTGTCTCAATTTTCATCCAGCCTGTGTTCAGTCTTGGATATCATGAGTAATCATCAGGGTAGCTCCTGCAACAACAGCCAAATCTAAAAGTATGTCATCTGATTGTCTTGTTGTTCTTTTCACGAACTGAGCCCTCCGGCTCTGGATCACAAATAGTGTGTGTTGTGCATGTTATATTTTCCATCACAGGGCCCCAACCAGCTGCAACATTCCTGGCTAGCCCACCATTCTCCATCTGGGTACCCAGAGTGTGTGACTGCTTATGGACCCTGAAGTGCATGCATAACTGTTTGATTGATAGTGCCTTTAAGCAAATTAACCAGATTATGTCCCTCCCTTGTTCAAGTCCCTTAAATAAATCAGATCTAACTCTCTTTTTCATTTACCCTGACTGTGGTTCCAGTTTGTGCAAAAGTACTGTACAGCTGTTATTTGCTGTGAATAACCTTGTTTTACAGGGGTCCCTAAGGCCGGGCCAGAGGAAAGCCGTGGTGGTAGTGCAAACAGTGTGGGTACTTGTGTGGTGTATCAGGGGTATTGTGAAAGTGATTATTGTGTATTGTTCCAGCCACTAGTAAGGAAAGGGGGTTACAGTGTCCCAGAGGGCTGTGCCCAGGCTAGCTTGACCACTAGCAACCCCTGACCTCCGGGTGGAGACACCCATTTCAGAACTTAGGCCCTTAACCTGCTACTAGCCAAGAAGGCAGGGGTAGTAGCCCTATGATAGTGCCACCTAGGAGTTACAACAGCATGTCGAACACAGGTGGATGGAGTCCACAGCCACAATGGAATGTGGGTAACATTCCAGAGACAGCATCGTGTACCCAAACAATAGAGGACTGCACATAAAATGAGTGTGCCATGCTGCAACAGAACAAGATCAAGCCTTGCAAAGGACATGCAACACCGCCAGGCCAGATGTGAAAATCCAGTACATGCTACAGCAGTGCCAAGTCAGTGCACAGTAGGGAGTGTAATGGCTCAATTGGCTTGAGATGCACCCACACACACAATGCCCTGCAGACCAGACATCCAGCACACAGGCCCACACAGGAATGTAGGACAATGGACACTCATGAGCCACCCTGGTCAGCAGCAGGGGCAGGGCCCAGGTGCACACTCCAGTGGTACACACAGCATTACTGTATATGGACGGAACCACCCTGCAGGACTGTGTGCAGCAGGCAGCGTAACACATCAGTGCAGAAGTGTGGTAGGTGAATGAGCACACAACACACAATACCAAGGTTATCATAACACTAGTGTGAGATGCAGGGTCAACTGTAGGCATCCTGCAGCCCAGCAGACATCAGTCCCACCCTAATTATTGGGATCCCACTATGCAGAAGCTGTGCAGGTCAGCAGTCCTGTGACAAAGCCATTTGTGTTTAATTATGCAGGGGTTCAGTTAATTTCTTTTGGAAGTCAAATATTTCTATGAGTCAAAATCTGGCAGTCATTCCAATTTTCTGGAAGTCAAAATATTTCCAAGACCCACAGTTTAAAAGACAGTATTCTAAGAAGGATCAATTTATGGATGGTAATACAAATATTAGTGATAAAATACAATTTCTTTTACAAAAATCCATAATTTCTTAACTTCTGTGCCTTCAGTTTTGGAAGTCATCCAATTTTGCTTTTACATTTGAAAGTCAATGAATTTCTCCTCCTCCTTTATTTTGGAAGTTTCTTCCTTATTTTTGGGAGTCAATACTCCCAAAATAGAGTTAACTGAAGCCCTGAATGTATGCATGATACGCCCTGTGCCCTGGAATGATCATACTGTGGGCATCACTGTGTGAGTAGACACCACTGATAATGCATCAGAATGTCAAACAAATACTGTACATGGTGAGGTACATTCAATGTCCATCAATGACTTCTCCTGCCATTGATGTCATGCCATATAAGGCGGCTCTGGTGAGATGCAATGGCATGGCACGTAGTGCATACAGGACAAGAGATGTCACACACATGGGCAGGCTGCAACAGGAGCTATATGCTGCACATGGTATGTCAAGGTATGTGCCAATATAACAGAGGCTAGTGCCTTCCACCACCAGACAGATACACATACCTCGACCGGAGCATGTGGCACAACAAACCAGACTAACAATGACAGGCATTCCAGCTGTGGCAGAGAATTACTGCCAGTGCCTTGATGTACCAGGGCTGCAGCACAGAGGAACACAGCACTGTACAGTGTAATGTATGCCAAACCACAGTACACACACACAGGGCAGCATGTCTGTCACAGTGATGATAAAACCAGTAGACAGCACAGCCTTGACACACCATAGTGCCAGTGGTGGTACAATACCCCAAGGGCCAGGTCAGGGCCAGAACCACAACCATCTAGGTGCAGTCCCCACAATCTGCATGCAACCTTGGGAGATACGTGGGCATCTCCCAGCAGAAACATGCGACATAGTGCAGACATGCAACCCATACTGCAAAATACACAATGCAGGGTACTTATGTGGGTGCATCTTTGAGGAACTGTCCAGCCTCCCATGGCTCAAGCCATGCCCATTATGGCTGGGTACTCCCTCTCATCTAATGTTGTGGCAGCCCTGCTGCTCCTGGCCAGCCCTGGTTGCCTTTGCTGGGTCCTATTGTCTGTGGAGGGGAACAGAGTAACATTTGACCAACAGCCTGCAGCGAAACATATGGCACATTACTACACTCTAAACAGTATGCATACCTCTATACCAGTGCTGTGCCACTAAAGCCACATGTGTTTGGTGAATATGGACAGGGCCACGGCAGCAATATGTCTTATCAGTATGCACAGATGTGCTGCAGCACACAGACAGGTGAGACCATGAACTAGGCACAACATCCACACTAGATAACAGTGTTGTAGCTGGGACATAGCACTGTGTATACAATGCTTGTGTGGTGCCCTGTCCCCTGTCCAACATACCCATACATGTCAGCTATATGCCATGTACACCTCAAGTGACTTAGCATGATATAAGTAGTTTAAGGTCGCATGCAACAGAGCACAATAATCATGCCATTATAACAGTAGCGGTGGGTATCATACCGTAGATGCAACCAAACACAATGGCAAATGGCAAATCCTAGACTGGCATACCCAGTCCAGTACAATTGTAAACCATGCATTATGTGGCATATGCATGCCTGTGTCCATGCTACATACCATGGGCAGAATACATGGAACAGACACTGGCTGATGCAACATGCTGTTCAGTACACCTAACATCCTGGCTATCAGTACTCCCCCCAGGCACATAACATATTCATACAACCAGTCAAAGTAACTAGGAATATGCACAGTGATCACATGTCCATGTGATATCACACACCCTTGATGTTATGGAAAACAGTATGACTCCCAGATCCGCAGTGAGTCCTGAATTTTACAGGGCAATGTGGACATCTACAAGAACAATGGTCCCATAGACTTGCATTGGTTATATGACAATACAGCAAACTGATTTCCATAAGAAATAGTGCACCCAGCAGGTAAACACAAGTGCATTAGCCTGGAGTCTCAGAAAAAGTAACAAAGCAGTCTTTCAGCACTAAAGCATTGCTATACACAACACACCACAGCCACCATACATACAACTAGCTGTATTCACCTGGGCATGGCACAGTGCCACTATCCACCATAGCCTAGCTGTAGCGAGTGACACTGCTCCCTCTTGGACAGATCATTAAATCTGTGGTGGCACTGGTGGCTTGTATGGGCAATACCATCCTGCAAGCCAGATGCTGCCCGGACAGATGCCAACACCTAACATCAAGGCCTGTCTGCTGCTTCATCCCTCACCCAGCAGCAGCTCCTCCCAGTCTACCTACTCGCAACCAGACTGGCTAGCTCCACAGTCAATAAACTGATGTCTTTCTGGCATACTCCTGACTGCCTCTCTACCATCATTCTTTATTGCTAGTTCTAGTCCCTGACACTCATCAAGCTACTGCCAGAATTGTCATGCCTCTACTGAGTAGGTAGGCCATTGGTTTACATCAAATTGTGCAGTGCTATGTGTGTTCCGGGAGAACAGTGGACAGTGTGAATCCCAGGTGCATGGTGCACATGCACAGCACTACACTGCACATGCACAATGCCATAGCACTACATCATAGCGCATATGCCTGTGCAGCACTATAGTGATGGCAGATTTTATATGACACCATGTTCACTACATGCCAGTGCTGACAGCACTAACTTGATAGTGCAATGCACAATCATGCAAACTTTGGTGTATGCAAATTAGCTAATTTTGTAGTCAGTGCCTAAATCCAACATTTGTAAGTCATTACTGGAATGTATTCAGTCATTTACATGCCTAATTGCACCTAGAGCATATAAAAGGAGTAGACAGCACTACACAGATTCTACAGCAGTTACAGCAGGTGGCTAGAGGTAAATGCAGTTTGCAATGGCCTACGAGAGGGACAAAGTCTGTCATATCAGTGAGTGTATGCTGTATCAGGAATTGACTGTAGCTCTGTCTGTGCAGGCCCTCAAAATGTGATAGGCAGGCAGTTTGCTGTGTGTTTGACCCTGCGTTGCAGGGACACAGACATGTCCTGACCAGGAGCACTTGGGCCTGCACACCACTGTACCTGTGCTCCGTGCTCTGCTGTGTGTATACAGTGCTCAGTGCTTTCCATCCTACCTTTTCCAATAGGTATCATGATGGATGAATAGACTATCCATAAAAGGCATTTTGCAGAGGATGTGGGATGGCCCTGGCCCATGCTTATGCAGCCAAGAATGACAGTAGGCTGACACTGGGCACTAAGGCAGAAATAAAATAGGCATGGGATAAGATCCTGGAGTTGGTGAATGCCATCAGAGGAAGAGGCGGATGATGGAGGAAGTAAAGAAAAGGGCTACCAACCTCAAAAGGAGGATGAAGGAGGTCATGGACAGGACCCAGTCAGAACTCCAGGCCACCAGTGGTGAGCCCAGAAATGCAGAGTCCTTAGCCCTGCAGAGATGGTCATGGCTAGTACTATGCAGCCCTTGGTGATAATGGGTGTCCCAGGAGGTGGCTGTGAAAGCCAGTTTGGACAAACACTGCTGAGATTGCAGTACCCCATCACATTGAGCTTGTGTGTGCACATACCACTGGTGTTGGGGGTTGCATGCTATGAGGAGATATGTCATTGTGAAGTGGGCCACAGCCAGCCAAGCACAGAGGGCATGCACAGAATGTACTGCACAGATCTGTGTTCTGCAATCACTTCCTACCAGAGCCCTGTGCATGCATCCTGCATGGGCCTTGGTCTACCATGTACATGGGCCATCACTGCTGCATGCATTGTCAATGAAGGTGTGCCTATTGGATGGGCTACTCAATTGGTTTAGGCTGCATGGGTTATGCAGGTATCCTGTTGGTGTGGACATCTAAGAAATCCCTACTGTGCCACATGGGTGTTATATACTGTGTGCTCACTTGTGGTGGGATGTGTGTGATGTGTACAGCACTAGTGGCATATGGCACTGCACTGAATGGACAGTGTGTGTGTGTCAATACATAGTACACTTGGCCTGCATATTGCCATGTCAAGCCACAGGTATATGCATTACTTAGTAGTATTACTCTTCTCCCAACAACTCAGTCCATGATGGAGAATACAGTGGAGGAGGAATGGCCAGGACCATCCATATGGCTGCTGCTCCTGATGTTGCTCCTGCTGGGGTACAAAAGTCAGACAGCAACTTGGAGATGTGTGTGGGTTGACCTTGCTAGGAGATCTCTGGGTCCAACTCAAATTCCAAAGAGTGGACATCCCTCCTGGCCCTCCTGCCAGTGGGGCCTAGTCACCCCTACCTTGACCAGCCATAGCTGTGTCAACCCATCCCATGCCACTGACCCAGCACCCACTGTGCTACCTCAAGTCAATTCCCCCAGCCAGGCCACCATCTTGCTGCCTCAGGCCCATGTTCCTGGCTAGGCCACTGCTGTGACACCCAGGCCAATCCTTCTGCTCTAGCCATGACTGTGCCACCCAAACCCCATGTTCCAGGTACAGCACCTGTGATGCCACCTCAACTCACAAAATTGGCCAGGGTGCAGTCTGACCATGTTCCTCAGGACAGACCAGGTTGGCAGCAGGCAGCAGCTAACAGACAGCTGCTGCAGTCCACCATGGGGGCTCAGCAGGGCCTGCAGGCCAAGATGGGCCATATACAGCACATGATGCAGGGCCATGACCAATATGTGGAGTTTCTCAATGCACAGCACATGGGGTCTTGGAGGTCAGCTTCAGTGGACTGGAGCAGGCCCTGTCAGCCATCTTGGATGAGGCTTCAGAGCCACTTGTGGCTGATTTCCATGGGGTGACTGCCGCCATGCTAGGAGCTATGGATATGGTCTCCAGCAATACAGGTGCCAGCCACAGCTCTGGGCATTCCAATGGGAGGAGTATCATCCCAGGGCAAACACCTCAGTCTCTGGTCACCCCCGGGTTCAGGCTCATGGATGCCCAAGACAGCCAGTACACCTTGCACACCAGCACATGGCTGCTAAATGTCGCACCCTGACTATGGCCTACTTCTTGGAGGAATCAGTACCCCATGGGGCTGTGGTCATGGGTGGCTCACATCGTCACCACACCCATGCTCCATTGTATGGATGATCTCTCCTGCTGCCCACCAGAACACATCACAACTGCCAGTTCTGTATCCATGGTGGGTGTATGTGCCACACCTAGGGTGCTTCTGACACCTGTGCCCTACACCAGCTTTCCACATCATGACCCCATCCCACAAACCATCTTTCTTACTCCCCACCTAGATGGTTTATTTTACTTTGCCTGGATGGCATATGTTTATGGAATCCACCATCCCCACTGCCTGAATGGCTCTCATTGTATTTGACTCTACCCCAATGGCTCTTATTTTGTTTTACTCCCCAGATTACTCTTATTTTGTTTTTCCCTTTCCCATATGCCTGGATGGCTATTTTTTCACATTTGTTTTCCAACATGATTTCTATTACGTTAATAATACATTTTGTTACACCATTTACTTTCTCTTATGTTATATGTACTCACTATCTGGGTCTGTAGAGGTCTGCAATGAGGCAGTCCTGGTACTTATGGACCACCTGGCCATCCTGGAATCACACCTATTGAGCTGCCACTACACCCTGTTCTGCTGGCTCTGCATCTGCTGCAAAGTTTCCCACTGGGACCAGCTGGCATATTCCAGTTGAACACTATGTTGTGTAGTGTGCAACAGGCAAGAATATGGTGCAGGCCTTCTGAGAGCTGTATTGTAAAGCACCACCAGAATCATCAAGGCATCTGAACTGCATCTTGAACATGCCAAAGTCTTGCTCTATAGCACTGCATGTAGCAATGTGTGCAGCATTTTACCTTTCCTCTGCAATGAATTCAGGTGGTAGGACATGAGGTCAGAAAGGCAGGGATGCATGGATATGCACTGTACCCTGTTTGGGAGAAGGCACTGGTAAGTGACATCAATGGCAGCTATAGGGGAAGGGGCCTTGGGCATATACTCACCAATAAGGTGCCCAATAGGTATGTCTCTGCCTAAAAACCTCTGGCACAAGAATGGAATTGTGCCAGATAATCACAGTGCATCATCAATGTTCTGGCCAGGGTACCGCCAGAACATTGATGATACGCCTGTTGCATCGTACACCAGCTGACTGTTGATGCCATGGAAGCCCTTTCTATTCACATAGACCTCCACCTTATTCCCTGGGGAGGCATGGATATCAACATGGGTGAAATCAATGGCACCCAGTATGGCTGATGAAGAGAGATGGAATGTGAACAGATGCAGTAAGAAGAGATGGCAAAAGGAAAATGGGGATTGTCGAGCAGGGTGACAACATTGGAAGACCAGGTGTGCCGATGCTCAAAGTCTGGGAAATAAAATTCGGACTTGGAGACCATTATGGCAGAAGGCTGACCTGGATATTGTTGCCATTACAGAAACATGGCACTGAGAACCATGACTGGGATATAGCCATATCAAGCTATACTCTGTTCAGGAAGTACTGGGTGGAACAAATAGGTGGAGAAGTTGCTCATTATGTGAGAGCTAGCATAAAAGTAACAGTGGTACAGGGAATACAGGGAGGGTGGAGGTACTGTGGGTCACCCTCCAGACAGGAATGAAGCCACGATTTGCACTGGTGTGATCTATAGACCTCTAGCACAGGGGAGGAGTTGGATACGGTTCAGGGAAAGCCATCCAAAAGTTGGCAAATAAGGGGAGGTGCTGCTGCTGGGAGACTTCAATCTGCTGGATGTAACTGGTCTGGTGGTGCTGAGGGTTGAGGTGCTGGATGCCATAGCTACGCCCCACACTGGTGACCCAGGTTCATGGCGGACTCGGGTCATCGGGGTCAACAGAGGAGGAGAGAATTGGCGTCAGGACTGCTCTCTCCCTCTCCTGGGGTGGGTTCTGGGATGCACCACTCTACAGCAGCCCCTGGTGGAGACCGGGGCACCACAGTAATATGCTGCTTACAGGGGGTGAGATGATGGCAGGTGTCAGCTGAAGGTCCACCCTCAGTGCAGATGTCATTGCACTTCCGCACCTTGGGGATGGAACTAAGGTAGAAAACCCTGGTGTCCTGGGAGGCAATGGCGGGCTAGAGTGGCTGAAGCCCACATGCCCAATGCAGGCTCCAATCCCGACATGACTCTTCAGGGTCCCACCTCTCCTGTTCGGGGTGTGGAGGGGGCCAGCAACTGCTTACTTGGTTGGAGGAAGGGCATGGCGGGTGGTAGAGGTGACACTGAGTGAGTCCCCACTGGAGAGATGCCCAGGACACTGGTGACCAGAGCGAAATACAGCAAACAAAAAAATCCACTGGATGTAGACTGGAGCATCCCAGCTGAGGCTACAGCTAGGAGGAGGGCATCCTGGACTCCCTGCAGGGGCATTCTCAGGCAACTACTTAGGGAGCACACTTGAGAGGGGCAATACAGGACCTTGTACTAACTAATGGGGACAGTGTTGCAGATATCACGGGTGACCACCTGGGAACCACTGATCATCATCCTGTGTGGTTCAATATAAGGACTGTAGAATCAAGCCACACTTCTGTAGGGCCTATTTTAAAAATATGGGGAATGCCTCAGGATGCCTCTTGGCGAAGGGGGACTTGGGTGGAGTGGAGGAACTCTGGGCGAAACTAAGAGGGCATAGAGAGCAACAAACCTCTGCATCAGGCTAATAAGAGGAAAAAGAGACCACTAAGGTTCTCTAAAGAGGTGGCTGGAAAGGTAAGGTAAAAAGTTAGCATTCGGAATATAAGAAGAAACAGAAAGAGGAGGATAGGAGCCATATCAGGAGAAACAGAGGAGGCAGGGGATCAGTTAGAGACAAAGGCACACACAGAGAAGAAAAAAGTCCAGGAAGTAAAGAAAGGGACAAGACATTTTTAGGTATGTAAGTGAAGAGAATGACCAGGGAAGGAATTGTAAGACTAAGAAGGAATACAGGGATTGTGTGTGAGGGACCAAGAAAAAGCAGACATCTTGAACAAATACTTTTGCTCAGTGTTCACAGAAGAAGGGGAAGGAGAGGGCAACAGAAAAGTGACAGGATCATCAATGGAAGGGAGGTGGACACTAGTCCGTTTACAGAGGTGACAGTCCTATGAACTCACAAATCTTAACCTGATAAGGCAATGGGGCCAGACGGGTCCATCCAAGGATACTGAGGGAGCTCAGGAGGTGCTGGCCGCACCTCTGACAGTCCTGTCCAATCTTCACTGGAGACAGGACTAGTTCCAGGGACTGGAGGAGGGCAGATGTAGTCCCACTGCACAAAAGTGGTAGTAGGGAGGAGGTTGGCAACTACAGGCCAGTAAGCCTGACTTCAGAGGTGGGGAAATTAATGGAATTAAAACTGAAGGAAAGGATAGTGGAATATCTTGAATCCAGTGACTTACAAGACACAAGACAGCATGTATTTACAGGGGAGGTACTGTCAAATGAATCTTACAGATTCCTTTAACTGGTGACCAGGAAATTGGACAACGGAGGAGAGATGGATGTGGCCTACCTGGATTTCAGCAAGGCCTTCACCATGGTAAAACACATAAAGCAGAGCACACATAACCTCAAATAGACAACTCAGGGCATTAGTCTCATTTAAAACATTTATTTTACACAAATAAAATGAAGCATTGCCTCGTTTTATTTGTGCAAAAATAAATGTTTTAAATGAGACTGGTGCCCTGGCTGTCTATTTGAGGTTAGTGTGTGTTCTGGGTTTTATGTGTTTTTATTTTGTTTATCTGTAGCATTGCAGCACCACAATCCTTGTGCACACACTACTTGGTCTGTTTTGTAGCTTTTGACACCATCCCACATAGAAGATTAGTAAACAAGCTGGGTAGCCTAGGAGTGGGACCAAGGTGGTAAACTGGGTTTACTCGAGGATGGGAGAGTGACCAGTGGGGTACATCAGGGATCTGTACTGGACTTTATTAGTGACATTGCAGAGGGGCTGAGGAAAATCTGCTGCTTGCAGATGACACTAAAATCTGCAACAGTGTAGACACCCAGGGGGTTGGAAAAATGAGAGGGATCTGAAAAGCTTAGAAGAGTGGTCACGAGTATGGCATCTAGGCTTCAATGCAAAAAGTGCAAAATCATACACTTGGGGCACAGAAACCCATGAGAGAAGTACAAAATGGAGGTGCAATACTGACCGCCAAACTTGAACGAGACCTGAGAGTTATCACATCTGATGACCTAAAGGTGGCTAGGCAGTGTAACAAGGCAGTTAGGAGAGCGAGCGGATGCTGTGGTGCATAGGAGGGCATCACCAGCAGAAAGAAGGAGGTGGTGTTACCCCTGTATATATCACTGGTGAGACCTCATCTGACTACTGTGTGCAGTTCTGAGACCTCATCTATGGAAGGACATAGAAAGAGTGGAGGCAGTCCAGAGAAGGAAACCAAAATGGTGCAGCTTCTGCATCAAAAGTCTATGAGGAAAAACTGAAGGCCCTAATATGTATACCCTGGAGGAACATAGGAGAGGGGAATATGATAGAAACTTTCAGATATCTCACAGGTATAAATAAGGTTCAAGAGGGAAGCATCTTTCAGAAAAAAAGAAGCTCAAGTATAAGGGGTCATGCTATGATGTTGGAGGGTAGACTTACAGGAGATGTGAGGAAGTACTTCTTCACAGAGAGGGTGGTGAATGACTGGAAAAGCCTCCCAGCAGAGATGGCGTGGCAAAAACTGTAACGGGGTTCAAGAAAGCATGGGATAGGCATAAAGGAACCTTTAGTGATAAGACAAGGGGGATAAGTCAGAGATCCAGTTGGATCTGTGGTGATACAGTAGGTGGGCAAAGTGGTCCTTATCTGCTGTCAAATTCTATGTTCCTATGGTTGGGGCACAGCCTGATAGAATTGCTGTATGGTTGGTTTCGCAGTGCCGGTGTGGTGCAAAATATGGTGAACTCCCCAGCATGGGCTAAAAGGGCATTTAGTGCACTGCCCTGTGCAGCACTAGTGGCTGAATATTGTATTCCAATGCACTAGGCTATTTATGCCAGTGCAAAACAGGTTTCTCATCTGAGCAAACCTTCTGAAATGGATGCCCTAATGGTTCAAACATTTTTCAAAATCCTGTAGCAACATATTTTATCAACATGTATAGACATGTATTGACACTTGGGGACTGTATATTATCATTAAGATCTGTTCATGTTCATGTTGATCAGATGCAAAGCTGTCACATAAAAACCTAAACAGCATGACCTGCAGTGGGCAGTAGTGGTACTACTTGCTGTGTCAGTGACCCAGATTTGGGAATGGACTCCAGGTTGCTTAGGAGCTCACAGGGAGGGAGCATCAGCATCCCAGGAACAGATCTCTCCATCAGGAGAGGACTACATCCTGCAGCTGGAGTGCCACCTGGTGGAGGCCAAAAGGTGTACAGTTAGTGTGCATCTAATGGAAGGGACTGCTGCAGACAACATGCACCAGTGCACTACATGCATGTCATTGCATGCCAATACTCTTGTGAGAAAACCAGGAAGAAAAATGCCCTAGGTGCCCAGAGGACAGGCCAACACCCCTGTAATCCCATGCACAATCTACAGAGGCCACCCACCACCATGGTGATCCTCATGGATAACTGGTAAGTCCATGAAAGGTCAGTGATGGAGATGGGTGGGGGAGGCAGCTGACAGGAAGAAGAGGTGGACCAGGAATGAGGAGTAGAAATATAAGGTAGAAAAAATTATGTTTCAAAGTATAACAGTTCAAAAGTTACAATTTTTGAAATATAATTTAATGAGTTATAAACTATCATAAAACATATATTTGGAAATGGTCAGAAGGTGTTGTGGTTGTTCTGTTTAAGAATTTATTTATTTATTTATTGTAGCTATTTAAAATTGGTGACCGAAAGGCACACTTAGCCGAGGCTCAGCTTCCAGGTGCACTGGCACGATGTGTACACTGAAAGTAGGAGAAGTACAACAATTAATGACATTTCACAGAGGTGTGCAGTAAGTACAACTAATCACAGCATCAAGGACAGTTCATGTCTAGAAGTAGCCTATACAGTATATTACAAACGTTCAAACTGTATATACAGCGTTTACAGTTGGTGTTGCAAATAGTGTGTAAACTAGCACAGAGATTGTACAGTAGATTAGCAGTATACAAATCTGGGGCTGGTAAGTACAAAATATTGATAAGCTGAGGCCACTCAAGGTATGCTAGGCCCATGTTGGGGTGGGACCAGGTGAGCAACAAGGGCAGGGAGGGGAGGGAGAAGCCTGAGGAGTAATTTAACAGCTGAGAGGGATGAAGCCTGGTGAAGGCTGGGAGGGAGATTGTTCCATAGGAGGGGAGACGATAGGAAAAGGTGGCCTGGCCAGAAGCAGAGAGGGGCAAGGAGAGGTGGAAAGTGTGTACGCCTCTGTGTCGGAGGGAGTATCCTGAGTGGTTGGCTGGAGAGAAGTGGAAGAGAGGTAGGAGGTAGGGTGCCTAACCAGTATTTGGCTATAAGGGAGGCACAGTGGGTGGTCCTTCTCCTGCGAGAGTGGTGTCAATGATAGGGGTTGAGTATAGGAGGCAGTGGTGGGTGAGTGGGGAGAGGCAGTGGCGAAATGACAGAAAGAGTTGAGAAGGATGTCAAGTTTTGAGAGGGATGAGGATGGAACTGTGCCATAGATGATGTCCATAGTCCAGCACAGGCAAGATGGTTTTGGCAATGAGTTCGCTATGAGTGGGAAAGGGAAGGCTGGCTTTGTGGCTTAGGGATGGCCAGCTTGGGCCAGAGTTGTGCTTAAATGGCCTCAATGTGGGTGGAGAAGTTGAGGTGGCTAACCAGCCAGACTCCCATGTACTTGAAGGCAGGTACTTAATTGACGGAGATCCGTCCAGGGTGTAGACTGGTGGGGGGCAGGTAGGGAGCGAGCTTTAGTCTAACGCCGAATGCCATGGTAATCATTTTGCCATTAAGTTTAAGCTGTTTTTTTAAGCCAAGTTTGGACCCTGTTGAAGTTGCTTTGAAGATCTGGGAAGCACACTATCGTGGGAGGGTCCTGCTGCAAAGATGATAGTGTCATCCAGTACAGATGCACGCGAGGAGAGACAGGTGACAGGGAGGTCATTTATACATAGGGAGAAAAGATGGGGATGAGGATAGAGCCTTGGGGATGCCTAAGAGGATGGTTAGTGGGGGGGAGGGTGTCACCTGCTTGTACAGATTTCTGTCTGTTCTGGAGGTAAGAGTGGAACCAGTTGATGGCATGTTGAGCAAGGCTGAAGGAGCTTAGTTTGTGGAGCAGCAGGGGTGGGATACTGAGTCAAAGGCTTTCACCAGGTCTATGAAAATGGTGCTGGTGGTTTTGCCTTTGTCCATGACAGAGAGAATAGAGTCAGTTACTCGTAGTAGCGGTGATAATGGAGTGATGTTTTCTAAACCTGATTGAAAGGGGAGAGGGAGCTGTTTGTGGAGAGAAATGTAGACAGTTTGGATAGCATGAGGATTCTTGAGTTTGGCGAGGGAAGGGAGGAGAGAGAGATGGGTCTGTAGTTACCCAGTTAGGAGGGGTCACCGCCTTTATGCAGAGGAAGAATTTTAGCCAGTTTCCAGGCAGTGGGGACCATTGCGTTGATGAGAGAGCGAGGTTGAGCAGGTGGGTTAGGGTGCGGCTATAGCTGAGGCAGAGATGTGAAGCATTCTCGGGTGCAAGCTGTCAGGCTTGTTTTGGACTGGTTTAGAGGTGAGAGCAGTGTAGACTTCCAGGCGAAGGGGGAAAAGGAAGCCGGGGTAGGAGGGAGTGAATTTGAGGAGCTGAGTGGGGGATGAGTCTGGCAGGGCACAGGATGTGAAGAACAAGTTGAAGAGTTCAGCTACTGTAGCAGGTTCAGAGACAGTTCTGCCATCGATGTTGAGGACTGGGATAGCTAGCTTGGAGGAGGGTCAATAAGGGAGTATAAGACCTTCCAGAAAGATGCGGGGAAGGTTAGTTATGGGTAAGTTGTGCTTTAAGTATGAGGCTTTTGATTGCCAAATTGCATTTATACATTTGTTTCTCATGAAGTTTGTAGGTTTGGAGGTCGAGGGGGGCAAGGGAGGCTGTATAGCCTTTTATGCCTTGTCCCTGGCCCGACATAAGGTGATGAGATCCATGATCTGAAGAATATATGCATTCTTTTCTAGTTGTTGCTCAATATAGCATTAACTATATTGATGTAAATAAGTTGGGGCTCTTTGTTCCTTTTATTATTTATAAGCAGCCAACTAGCCACATTAAATGATCTGGCCCTGATATTGAAAAAATTAGCAAATGCAGTACACCTGTTTGCACTGTTTGCCTTGTGTGCCTCATCGGCCACGGATATTCAAACAGCACTTGCCGATGGAGTGATCTGCAGAGTCAAGCCATACAAAGACAAAAGTAATGAACTTTAGGAGGGCTAATTCTGGCAAAATGGGTGAGTGCCTAAGGATTGCACTAGCAAATGGGCAGGAAGGAGGGGTAGAACAATGGGAGAAAATCAAAACTGCCATCACAGAGGCAGCAAGTCTTTGTGTAAAGCAAATAAACAAAACAAATGAAGTAAAAAACAGTATGTTTTTCAAAAGAGGTGACAGGAAAGGTCAGGGAGAAAAGGGAGAAAAATAGCATTCAGGAAGTATAAGAATCACAGAATGAGCAGGACAGAGAACTGTATCAGTTAAAAGCAGAAGGAAGCAGGAAGGCAGTCAGAATAGTGAAGGACCAAACTGAGGAAAAGATAGCCAACTCTGTTAAGAAGGGGATAAAACCTTTATAGGTACATCAGAGAGTGAAGAAAGACCAAGGAAGGATAGTAAGACTTAATAAAGGGGAGGGAGGTGGGCAGAGGATGACAGTGGAAAAGCAGAGATACTGAGTTTTTTGCTCAGTATTCACAAAAGAAGAAGAGGGGGAGGTACCTAAACCAAGCAATAGAAGCACTCTGAATGGGGGTTGATAATAGTCCATTCACAGAAGAAAGGGTCCTGAGGAAACTCCTAAAACTCAGGGTGGACAAAGCAATGGGGCCTGATGGGATTCACCCCAGAATTCTAAAAGAATTAAGGAGTGCCCTAGTGATGTCACTGACTACACTTTTTAGCAAAGGATGGTGTGGCACCTGAGGATTGGAGGAGAGCAGATGTGATTCCTCTTCACAAAAGTGGGAGCAAGGCAGAGGCAGGGAACTACAGACCTGTGAGTTTAACCTTAGTGGTAGGGAAAATGATGGAACCACTTCTGAAAGAGAGAATTATTGAGTACCTAGAAGATAGCGGGCATGGGACCTGAGGCAGCATGGATTCACAGCAGGAAGATCATGTCAGATAAATTTTAATAGATTTCTTTGACTGGGTGACCAAAGTAGTAGACCATGGAGGGCTGTAGATATGGTCTACCTAGATTTTATCAAGGCATTTGACACAGTCCCACACAAAGATTAATGAGCAAGTTAGCCACCCTGGGAGTGGGTCCCAGGGTGATAGCCTGGGTAACAAACTGGCTGACCAACAGAACACAGAGGGTAATAGTAAAGGGTACATTCTGAAGAAAGGGTGGTCACTAGTGGGATACAGCAGGGTTCAATACTGTGGCCAGTCCTCTTCAATGTCTTTATAGGTGACATTGCAGAGGGGCTGGAAGGAAGAAGTATGCCTCTTTGCAGATGACACAAAATCTGCAACTGGGTTGATACACAGGAGGGGTGGAAAGGATGAGAAGGGACCTGGCAAGGTTGGAGGAATGGTCAAAATATGGTAGCTTAGATTCAATGCAAAAAGTGTAAAGCAATGCACCTGGGAAACAAAACCAGGGGAAGAGTACACATTAGGGGCACTAACAACAACAAAATGGGAAGAGACCTCGGGGTAGTCATATTAGATGACCTTAAGGTAGGCAAATGATGTGAGAAGGCAGTATGGAGGGCTGGAGGGACACTGGGATGCATAGGGAGAGGCATCACCAGTAGAAAACAGGGAGTTGTTACCCTCTGTACAGACAGTTGGTGAGACCCATTTAGATTACTGCATGCAGTTCTGGAGACCCCATCTCTGTAAGGACATAGACAGGATGGAGGCGGTCCAGAGGAGGGCAACTAAAATGGTGCAGGGTCTGCAACAGAAGCCATATGAGGAGAGACTAAAAGAGCCTAATATGTATACCCTTGAGGAAAGGAGGGAGAGGAGGGACATGATAGAAACATTCAAGTATCTCAAGGGAATCAACAAAGTCCAAGACAGGAGCATCTTTGAGAGAAAGAGATGTGCAAGAACAAGGGGCACAGTTTGAAGATAGAGGGGGAGGCTCAGTGACAACGCCAGAAAGTATTTTTTCACAGAGAGGTGGAGGACACATGGAACCACCTTCCTGAGGAGGTTGTGGGGTCAAAACAGTGGGGGATTCAAGAATGCATTGAAAAGACATAAGGCAATTATAGTAAAGGGTAGGAGGAAGTAGGCTGTTGGGTAACTAGAATCTGCAGCTTATCCAGTACATAGGGAATACACAGACTAGGTGGCAAGCAGTCCTTATCTGCTGTCGAAGTCTATGTTTCTATGCTTCTATGTTGCTGTCCAACTGAATATTGGTCTATGTCAGCAAAGTTCTAAGTGAATCTGCAATGCCTCAACATGGACCAATGCTGCATATGGCCCATAGGGATAGTGCTGCTCAAAACAAGATAGCACCAGGTCCCCAGGGGCCATATTCAGCCCAAGCATGCAAATGAATCCATTGGGCATGCAAGGTGCTAAGGAGCCCATTTGTGTGCCTATTATGGGCTCATTGCATGGGGCATAGCAGCCCTAGCACCTTTGCACAGTGAAACACACTCCTAGTGGCCCTGTGGCTCCCCCACCCCTGATCTCCTAGTACAGCATATCATGTAACTCCCTAGCACCACTGGTTCCCCTTGTGGAACAGTCCCACTACCCACCCCACCCACCCTCCCATCCAGCCTCCATCATGCCCCTCACCCTGCTGTCCAGCAGTCACATACAGTGGAGAACAACAATCAGTACAGCCTCCTCTCGCCTCTGCAGCTGGCCACCATATGAGCTACAGTATGCATGTTCACTGACAGCTCATACGGTAGTCAGCCACAGAGGTGAGAGGAGAACTTCTTCAGCCATCATACTCCACTTGGCTGAGAGCTAGACACCGGATGAGGAAGTGATATGAAGGATGGATATGAATGGGCTAGCCAGGTGGGGGAGAGCATGGGACTGTTTGGGGAACCACTGACACTGGAAAGTTACATAATATGCTGTCGTGGATACAGGTGGGAAGAAACCACTGGACCACCGGAGTTTAACTACAAGATGTACTGGGGATCAAGGGCGGGGAGACCTTGAACCACCAGGGATTTAATGACAAAAGAATGTACTGGGCAATGTCGGTTGCGGGAGTCACTGAACCATAAGAGATTTAATTACAAAGATATATTGAGAGATTGGTGGTTGTGGGAACCACTGGACCACCAGGATTTAATTAAAATGACTGTATTGGGTAATGAGGTTGGGAGAACCACTGGACCACCAGGGATTTAATTAAAACAGATGTACTGGGCAATCTGTGTTGGGAAATCACTGAACCACCAGAGATTTAATTACAAAGATACATTGGGAGATTGGGGTTGGGGGAATCACTGGACCATCAGAATTTAATTAAAATGGCTGTATTGGATGATGAGGGTGGGGAACCACTGGACCACCAGGGATTTAAAGAAAACAGATGTACTGGCCAATCTGGGGCAGGCAGCTCAAGCACAGGATTGGGCGGTTGCAGGTTCAGCCACCCTGCCTTCAAAGGGGTCAGGGTGGGTTTAGCACCCAGTTAACAGGTGGTTTCCAGTGGCTGTAACCAGCACCACTGGGGCCTGTTCACTGCTACTGCAAACCTTTGAAAATGCATCTGCACCAGTATGCATGAGAGCACTTCATTAGCATAAGCGCAGTATTTTTAGCCTGGAGCACTGCCAGGTTTGGGTGGATGCCCAGCAGGCCTTGTAATATGGCACTTACCTGCAGCACCAGCACAAACCCAGGTGCTGCCACCAACTTCTGAATGTTGGAGCCCTGATATTATGTGTAATATGTAGGCAACTGATTTATTTACGCTTTAAATTCTGTCATTTTTAAAAAAATAGTTGTAATATTGTGAGGTTTGGAGCACATTAGATTCTGGTTTCAGATATGTTTAACAATGAACTCCATTTTCTGACTCTACAGTATTAATAAAAGTCACTTTATTAATATGTATAGATATGTAAATTAGTGAAAATTATGGGTCTATTAATACCACTGGTCCAGATATGTCAGTTGCTTACTGACTAGTGGAAGTGGTCCACGCACATCTAGATTTTCTTGGTTTCTCTGATTCCCAAGGTGCCTGTGGTGGTAAAATATGTACTTACAGTAAATAAAGATCTGTTAAACAGTAATTAACTGTTTTTCTGATTGGTGTCCCTGCTGGGTGCATGCTTTTTTTGTTACAGCTGCAGTAGGTATTTGTTTAATGTGCCCTGTTACTGCTCTGTGTGCATGTCCTAATTGTGCAGCTCTAAAAGCAGGGGCTGTCTTTGGAACATAGAAACATAGAAACATAGATACATACATAGATACATAGACAGTGTCGGCAGATAAGGGCCTATGGCCCACCAGTCTGCCATTTAAGTTTGTAAGTTCAGTTTATGTTTTCCAGAAGTCTGTTGCCCTCACCCTGACCTCCAGAATTCCTTTATGTCTATCCCATGCATTCTTAAATCCCGTGATTGTTTCCAGCCCCACCACTTCCTCTGGCAGAGTGTTCCACTTGTCCACCACCCGTCTGTGAAGAAATTCTTCCTCACGCTTTCCTCTGAATCGTCTCCCTCCGACTTCATCCCATGCCCTCTAGTCCTGGAACATCTTTTCGCTTAAAAATAGTGCATTCCTGCACCCTGTTCCTCCCTGTAAGATACTTGTATGTCTCTATCATATCCTCTCTCCCTCCTCTCCTCCAGGAGTACACGTTCAGTGCCTTCAACCTGTCCTCATAGGACTTGTGATGCAATCCATGCACCATCTTTGTTGCCCTCCTCTGAACCTTCTCTGCCCTGTCTGTGTCCTTACGTGGTAAGGTCTCCCAGAACTGCACAGTGTACTCCAGGTGCGGCCTCACTAGTGTCTTGTATAGTGGAATTATGACCTCCCTTTTCCTGCTGGTGATGCCCCTGCCTATGCATCCCAGCATCCTATTTGCTTTACCTGCTGCCTTGTCACACTGTTTCCCTACCTTGAGGTCATCAGAGATGATAACTCCAAGATCCCTTTCCTGCTTGGTGCATGCTATATCCTCACCCCCAACTGATATATCGTGCCAGGGTTTTGTGCCCCATATGCATTATCTTGCACTTCCTTGCATTGAATTTCAACTGCCAAACCCTGACCATTCTTCAAGTTTCTGCAGGTCCCTTCTCATTCTGTCTACACCCTCTGGTGTGTCTACTCTGTTACAGAGCTTTGTGTCATCAGCTAACAGTGAAATTCTGCCTTCTAGGTCCACCTAAAACATAACATAGAATTTGACAGCAGATAAGGACCGCTGGCCCACCCAGTCTGCCCATTTCCCTACGGATGGATAAGCTGCAGGTCCTAGTTAACCAGCAGCCTACTTCTTCTTACCCCACCCCTAGAATTGCCTTATGACTGTCCCATGCATGCTTGAATTCCACCACTGTTTTGACTCCACAACCTCCTCTGGAAGGCCGCTCCATACATCCACAACCCTCTCTGAAAAATACTTCCTTAAATTACCTCTGAGCTGCCCTTCTATCTTCAAATTGTGCCCCTTGTCCTTGCACACCTCTTTTTTGAAAGATGCTACCCTCTTGGACTTTGTTGATTCCCTTGAGTACTTGAAGTTTCTATCATGTCTCCTCTCCTCCTTTCCTCGAGGCTGTACATATTAAGCTCCTTAAGTCTCTTCATATGTCTTCCGGTGCAGACCTGCACCATTTTAGTTGCCCTCCTCTGGACAGCTCCCATCCTGTCTATGTCTTTCGGAGATTGGGTCTCCAGAACTGCACGCAGTACTCCAGATGGGGTCTCACTAGCTGTCTGCACAGAGGATAATAACTTCCTGTTTTCTACTGGTGATGCCTCTTCCTATGCATCCCAGTATTCCCCAGCCCTCCTTGCTGCCCTCTCACATTGCTTGCCCACCTTTAGGTCATCTGATATGACTACCCCAGGTCCCTTTCCATTTTTGTTGTTGTTAGTATCTCACCCCCATTGTGTACTCTTCCCTGGGTTTTGTTTCCCAGGTGCATTACCTGCACTTCTTAGCATTGAATCTAAGCTGCCATACATTTGACCATTCCTCTAACCTTGCCAAGTCCCTTCTCATCCTTTCCACTCCACTTGTGTATCAACTCTGTTGCAGATCTTTGTGTCATCTGCAAAGAGACATACTTTTCCTTCCAGTCCTCTGCAATGTCGCTTATAAAGACATTGAAGAGGGACCGTCCTAATACTGAACTCTCAAGTGGTACCCCACTACTAACCCCTTTTTTCAGAGTGGACTCCATTTACTATTACTTTCTGTGTCCCATTCTCCAGCCAATTCTTTACCCAGGCTGTCATCTTGGGACCCACTCCCAGGCTGGCTAACCTGTATATTAATCTTTTGTGTGGGACTGTGTCAAATGCCTTGCTAAAGTCTAGGTAGGCCATGTCCACAGCCCTCCTGATCAACTACTTTGGCCACCCAGTCAAAGAAATCTATCAGATTTGTCTGGCATGACCTTCCCGCTGTGAATCCATGCTGCCTTGGGTCCTGTGCCCTCTGGCCTCTAGATACTCAACAATTCTTTCCTTCAGAAGTGATTCCATCATTTTCCTTACAACTGAGGTTAAACTAACAGGTCTGTAGTTTCCTGCTTCTGCCTTGCTCCCACTTTTGTGAGGGAGTCACATCTGCCCTCCTCCAGTCCTCGGTACCACCCCATCCTCCCATGATTTGTTAAAGAGGGTAGTCAGTGGTGTCACTAGTTCTACCCTTAGTTCTTTTAGAATTCTGGGATGAATCCCATCAGGCCCATTGCTTTGTCCACCTTCAGTTTAAGAGTTCTTTCAGAACCCTTTCTTCTGTAAATGGGCTGGTATCAACTTCTGTATCCAGAGTGTTTCTACTGTTTGTTTTAGGTACCTCCCCTCTTCCTTTGTAAATACTGAGCAAAAATATTTGTTTAGTATCTCTGCCTTTTCACAGTCACCTCTGCCCACCCTCCCTCCTTTATTAAGCCTCACTATCCCTCCTTGGTCTTACTTGCTCCCTGATGTACCTATAAAGGTTTTATCCCCTTCTTAACTGAGTTGGCTATCTTTTCCTTGGTTTGGGCCTTTGCTGTTCTGACTGCCTTCCCAGCTTCTTTTTGCTTTAACTGATACAGTTCTCTGTCCTGTTCCTTCTGTGATTCCTTGTACTTCCTGAATGCTTTCTTTTCTCTTGAACCTTCACTGCCACTTCCTTTGAGAACCACAGTGGTTTCTTACCTCGTTCGTTTTGTTTATTTGCTTTACACAAAGGCTTGTTACCTCTGTGATGGCAGTTTTATTATTCCCATTGTTCTTCCACCCTCCTTCCTGCCCATTTGCTAGTGCATTCCTTAGGCACTCACCCATTTTGACAAAGTCAGCCCTCCTAAAATCCAGTACCTTTGTCTTTGTATGGCTTGACTCTATTGCTGTGTTTATTGTGAACCATACTGTTAATGATTCGCTAGTTCCCAGATGGCTACCCACTTCTACATCTGTGATCTTCTCTTCATCTCCATTTGAGAGAACCAGGTCTAAGATTGTTCCCTCTCGAGTGGGCTCCAATACTAGTTGTCTAAGGCATGCCCTGTAGGGCATCTAGAATAACCCCACTCTTAGAAGTGGCTGCTGCAACTGCACTCCAGTTAACATCTGGCATATTCAGATCACCCATCAGCAATATCTCCCTTTTTCTGCCATACTAAGTATACTTTCTATCATTTCTTGTCCATTTCTCTGCCTGAGAGGGGGTCTGTATACAACCCCTGTGCAGATTGTGGTGCCATTGCTGGTCTCCAAATTTACCCACAGTGCTTCTTCTCCTCCCTGTTTACCCTTTTGTTCTGTTGCTTTGATTACTTCCCTTATGTAAAGAGCTACTCCTCCTCCTCTTTTACCCTCCCTGTCCCTCCTGTAGATAGTGTATCCTGGTATGTTTACATCCCAGTCATGGTTTTATTGTGTACCATGTTTCTGTGACTGCCACAATATCCAGATGTTCCTCCTCCATCAAGGCCACTAATTCAGGAAGCTTGTTACTCAGACTACGGGCATTGCTACTCATTGCTCTCCATTTTTTGATGGCTTTACTTTCTGTTGCAGCATCCCCACTGACCTTTCTACCTCGGTCTTTTCCCATTTAGTACTCTGTTTTGTAGGGAGAGGCTGGGATTTTTATGCTGCTTATCAGTGCCTCCCTTTGACTAGTTTAAAAGCTTGCCAATGAAGCATTTAAACTGATTGCTCAAAAGACTTGTTCCCTTCCTGGACAGATGCAGACCATCCTGCCAGTATAGGCTAGTGTCCCTCCAGGTGGAACCCCAGTCCCCAATGAAGCCAAACCCTGTGCTCCACACCATTTTTCAACCACTCATTAAACTGCATGGTGCAAAGTACCTTGTCTCACTCATGCCATTTACAGGCAGCACCTCTGAGACGGATACTGTGTGTGCTACTTGTCTTAGGCCTCTCCCCAGTTCTACAAAGTCCTTCTGCTGCTCTAAGCTCATGTTGAGCCAAGTCAATTTGTCCCTAGGTGGACAATGACATCCAGCTCAGACTCCCGTGCAGCTGTTCTCGTGATCCTGAGGATGGGCTTCCTGTCTCTACAAGCCATGGCACCAGGCAGGCACTTTACTTCAGTTTTCCCTGCTCCCCCAGTTCTATCCCTAATAATTGAGTCCCCACCAGGAGCTGCTTCCTTTCCTTGTGGCATCCTCTGCCTCCTTTCTGTGGGCCTCCCTTGAGACAGGTGTCCTCAGCCTCCTTAATCTCCTCTGTGGGTGCATCCATAGGGGAGCTGTACTCCCCAGAATGGTGTATGGATTGTGGAGTGGAACAACTGACTGGGTGTGCCTCTGTTCCACCCTCCTCACCCTCCCTGAGCCCACTGTGGTCCAACTGCTGTGCTTTCTTTGCAACCTCTGAGGTAGTGGTGGTGGCTCTGGTGCTCCTTGGATGGGGGTTCCTTCCTACCATCCAGTCTGGCCTGAGGAGGTTTTCTTACTGCTGTCCAGTGTGGCCTGAAGATGGGCAACTTCCTCCCTCAGGGCAGAGTTGTCTGCAAATAGGCAGCATCTCAGCCTCCAGAAAGACTCCGGAGACTGCTGCCCCACAGCCATTACATTGCACTACTCCCCACATGACTATGTACTTTTTTTGTGTGTGTGTGTGTGCTTGTGTGAGTGATTGGTTTGTTATATAGAAATATATATATATTATACAATGTATGTGTATATTTTCAGTGCTGTGTGCTAGAGAGGATATGACATTGATATGCACCTTGCACTCTTGAGGAAATTATGTCAGAACCCCAGGTATAAAGGAACTATTTCCAGGGTTGGGTGGGGTGAGGTGGGAAGGGGTTGGGCCTAACTGTGCCCTCACAAAACAATCAGCTAAGAGCTCTGACCCACTGCTGCGATGAGTGCCTTCCTGTCTGCAAGATACTATACACAACAATTTGACAGAGAAAATCCCTGCTAATCAAACAGAAAAATCCAGACATCCAAGTCAGACACAGGTAAACCTCCGCAGCCCCAAACAGCCTGGTGGTTTGTGCTCTGAAAGCAGTCAGCCCCAAAATAAGTCAGCTGTGCTTTTGAACTCTTCCTGCACTGAAAATCTTAAGAATTGTAACAAGACTGTCTTTTCCTGATAGTTGTAAATTCTTTATTTCACCTTTCACTTAGAAGCAGCCTCCACCTGCAGTATATCTGCTACAAAACAAAGACAATTGAAAGGTTCCCTCCTTCTGTTGTGAGCACAACTCGCTTTCTTGCAAATCCTATGTTTAGTATTGCAGCTCCCAACAAGAGATAGTTTGACTAGGAAAAATATTAGCTGTTCTGATGAGTTTGCTATAAACACTTGCTTATAATACTGTTCTCAGGTCTGTTACCCAAGCTATTGGCTGATTAAGTTTCTGTGATGCAATCACTTCCTGAGAAAGTTTGGAATTGCCTTTTAAGGCAAACAAAGATAAAACATAGAAAACAGTTTACTGTCTGGGTCAAATACACAACCTGTACCCGCCTTATTTCAGGATTTGTGACAAATGTTTCACCCAGAGTTTAAAATCTTCCTGCACTGAAAATCTTAAGAATTGTAACAAGACTGTCTTTTCCTGATAATTGTAAATTCTCATTTCACCTTTCAGTTAGAAGCAGCCTCTACGTGCAGTATATCTGCTACAAAGCAAAGACAATTGAAAGGTTCCTCCTCTGTTGTGAGCACAACTCGCTTTCTTGCAAATCCTATGTTCAGTATTGCAGCTCCCAACAAGAGATAGTTTGACTAGGAAAAATATTAGCTGGTCACTGCAGGTTGCACACATAGTGGTGTTTAATTAAAGTAACAAACTAACGCTAAAGAGGTACAGTAATATACATGTATTGGCATCTTTGCACAGTGACAAACTCCATCTGAGCACCAACTAGAATACTCCACCATTTTGCAGCTGCACTTCTGCTTCAACCAATGTTTTTTTTTAGTTGTTTTTTTTTACTTTTACTCAACACCACAGTGTGCTGCAACTTCATTTTTCCTGCAATGACACAATGAGCCAGTGCTTCATGCTGCTGCTGTCCTCCCAGCCATGCCAGATGCATATACCTTGAACTCCAGGCAGCAATACTCAGCCAGCTCCACCATTCATGAAATCAGAAACAGGCAGCATGTCCCTCCTCTACACACAACACCAGCACATGCACTTTGATCCATGGGTCTTGTACTATAACAACATGTATTGATCCATGGTCCACAGCTCTACTTGTGACCTAATCCCACCTTGCTTCTCATGCTGTCCCTAATTCCTTCTCTTTTCTTTGTGTATGGTGCTAGCAGCACTGAGTGGCATCTATACAGGTTCATGCCCCACAATAGTCTTCATATTGCTGTCCCTGTTCTGTCTCTTGCATTATATGAGTGACACAGCTGCCTAATGGAGGACCCCATCCACTGACCTATGGAACAGCAAATTAATATGACCGCATCACTGACATATATATCAACTTGGGTCAGGGACAGCACAGCAGCATAGTCACATCAGGGAGGTTGCTGCCCAGGGCATTGAGACAGCAAAGCAGTACAACTGCATCATGCAGATCCCACCTTCTGGGTGGAGAGCAAATTGTATGGTGGACATATATTTGTCAGCAAATTGCTCTTAGACAGGCTCTTCCTGTGCTAGCAGCATCTGCAACAGCAACTTTAATGACTAATACAATACTATAGATCCCTACACAGTCTGTAAAATTGAATTAAAGGGAACTAAAGTCAACATTTACAAAAAAAATATGTTGTACAGAGTGTTTTGATTTGTAAGTGTACTCACAGTAAGTTCGTCCCTTTATTTGCTGAAAGGATGTTTTTCTAAATTTGCTTCCTGGTTTTATGGCCCCAGGGGTTCTCCATATTTGTTATGGCTGTTTCTGTTCCCACAAATTCCTCCTGTCCCAAGTGACAATGACACATCCAGGACTATTAATTTAGAAAGTAATAACTGCTACAGCAGCAATCTACTGTTAGGAGCCTGAAATTCTGACTTCAACTAAATAACTATATCTATTCCAAACTTTCTGTTTTCTCCAGGTATGTGTCTAGGTCTAGCCAGCAGAAGTATATGTTTTGTTTTTAAAGTTTTTCATTTTATCAACTACACATAACTACTAAAAACACACAAATCACACAGGGTCACAATGTTATAATTAGTGTAGACTCTAGCTGTTCCCTTACATAATAGCCCACTCAAATATCCTTCAGACATTTGCCATCTGCAGATGTAGCCTTCATTAGAGCTCCTTGGACATGGAGAGTTGATTAACATCACAGCTCTACTACTATAAACGCATTAGAAAAAACACCTCTTTTGAATTAATGGCCTGAATGCATCACTGTCACATGGGACAGGAGGCATTGTAGAAAACAAGAAGAGCCATTAAAATGCTAATATGGAGATCCCTAGGGCCATATGTCCAGCAAGTGAATAAGAAAAACTCCTTCAGCAAATAAAGGGAAGGACTTAGTAGCAGTATACTTACAAACCAAAATACTTGCACAACATATATTTTTTGTAAATGTTAACTTTAGTTGTCCTTTAAGACTTGTGCAATCTGCATCCCACTGACTTTTTCTTAGAGAGTAAACATACAGGGTATTTTCAGTTTTAGCCCTGCCCACTACTATCTGTATGTACTAGCAGAAACCTGATTTTGGTTTCACCAAGCAGCCTAAAATATTCTCACCTTTTTCTACCCTAAACGTCTTTGAATAGGAAACTACTGACTGTTATAAACCAAGTGTATGCTGATTACAGACACCCAGTAACACAGAAGTCATTAAAAAGCAGTAACAACTGGATGGTAAATTATGCACAAAAGTCTTGTGGATATCCCAAGAAGCTTACTGAAAGCCTTTGATCATACCATTTGTAGCTTTAAGTGTCTTTCTGATGTTCTTTTCTTATTTGAATGCTTTTGATTTGTCACTAAGGACCTACTTTCCAAAACTGAGTTGAATGTATAATGATATTGCATAGAAGGGTAATTTGTTATTATATACAAACAACAGTTCTGACAAGCAATGTAGTAATATTTCCTAGCAGTCACTTGTACAAGAAAATGTGGGAACACAGATCAAATACAGGCCACTGGACAGGCCCTGTGGCCTTCTGTTTAAGATGAATTAGTGTTTTAACCTAAAAACAAAGCATTTGAGATGCTGTACAATGCCAACAACAGAATCTAGTTTATTTCTTTCCCAAGAAAAAGCACAGATTTTTAAGTACATTTGTTTCTTATCTGGAAATAGATGGATTCCTTATTTTGTATTTTAGTTAGCACAAAATATGTGCAGTCAGGAGGTGTTAAGAGAGACCATAAGTTTTCACAATTTGGTAATCAAGATATGGTTAGGACCATTTTACGTTGCTTGCGCATGTGCAAGAAACATAGTGCCATCATTCGAGTTTTTGAGGTGTGGCACCGTCCTTCCAATGCAGTCAGTGTGTTTGCAGTGTGCGCCCCAGTTCCCAATCACTGCTGCAGCTGTCTATGACAGCAGCTGAAAATGCAGTGGCATACAGTTGAAAGGAGAGCTCCGCTTGAGTGAGCAGAGCTCCCCTCCACACACACAGGCGCACACACACATTGCGTGCTCATGCACCTTCCCCCTCCCCACCACACTGTACAGCCTACGGGGTGCCCAATCCCCGGCCGGCTCCATGCCCCCAAAGCATCCAGGTGCCATGCTGGGAGCCCACCCCAGCATGGCAAAATGTTTTATGGCCGACGGGGTGACCAATCCACCATCAGCCCAGCCCCCAACAGCCTTCCAGCTGCCACTGTGGAGCCCACCCCAGCGTGGCAAACATCCCTCATAGTCTTCATCCCTCGTAGTCTTATTAAAAAAACTGTAAATACAAAAACTGTCCTCGGCTTCTCCTGCCCCCTCCACAACCTGCACCCACTTTCTGCCCTGCCTCCCCACCCCACCCATACCTACCTGAGCTTGGTGCGCACGATCTTGGTGGACCGGGAACACGCTGCACTCTTCAAACCGACCACAAACTGAGGAAATGCTGGTAAGCTGTATAATGGGATAGATAGGGTTTTTCAACTTTGTTGCATATCTCAGGCATTTTGGGAATTTTGGGCCCAAATTTTCAACATGGGTTTTGGGACCCCTCCTCATGAATTCTTGCACTGTCATGCATGAAATCACCTTTCGGGACTGATTAATGAAACGACACTGCCAGTGTTCATAAGGTGGGCTTTCAAAAGTCAATGTTGAAAATTTGGTGAAACAATTCCTAAAATGACTGTTTACAACGTCGTTCGCGGTTCTTACATTACACTCGTAAGTTACCCAATTTTCAATATTTCACTCCAGATTTTCAACATTGCCATTTTACTATTAATTCCTTATGAGCAGTATAGCTGCCATTTTTCACATATCATTTAAAATGTGTTTCCTCATGTAGCTCACAATGGTGCAGTCGGAAGTAAATCAATGTATGGGACACATTAAGAAAATCACAGTGACACTGTTCATGAGCAGAGGTCTTAAAATGGCAATGTTGAAAATTTGGTGAAAAATTTCAAAAATGACTGTTTTATGAGCGCAGCTATGCAGTTCCTACGCACGTCCGAAGTTCACAAATTTTTAATATTTACACTCCAGATTTTCAACATTGTCATTTTACCACACCTCCTTATGAGCAGTATAGCTGTCATTTTTCTCATATCGCCCAAAATGTGTTTCCATGCATGTAGTGCACAATGGCGATTCGTGTGTGCAATCAATGTTTGGGACAGATTAAGAAAATCACAGTGACACTGTTCATGAGAGATCTTAAAATGGCTATGTTGCAAATTTGGTGAAAAATTCTCCTTCAGATGTTCTGCAATATTACTAATGAAGACATTGAGCAGAACTGGCCCCAGGACCGATCCCTGCAGCACCCCAATGGTCGCCCCTCTCCCTAGACTGCACACCATTTACCACCATTCTCTGCCTCCTGTCTGTTAACCAGTTTCTAACCCATTTTACTCCCCTTTCCCCATGCCCAGCCTACCCAGCTAGTTTATCAGCCTCCTATATGGATGGTGTCAAGGCTTTGCTGAAATCAAGGTAAGCTGCTTGTCCACCGCCCCACCCTGATTCCCTTCCTTTGTCACCCAGTCAAAGAAATCAACCAGATTTATCTGACATGATGTCCCCACTGTTAATCCATGTTGTCTATGGTCCTGGCTCCGATGGCATCTAGATGCCCCACTATCCTTTCTTTAAGCAATGTCGCCATGATCTTCCCCACTACTGAGGTGAGGCTGAATGGCCTATTGTTCCCTGCCTCCTCCCTGCTGCGGACTTGTGTGGCGAGACCACATGTGCCCTCCTGCAGTTCACTCATATTGAATGTCTCACTGAGCATGGCTGCCAGAGGTACTGCTATCGCCGCCGCAGTTCTGTTAATATCCTTGGCGTTATGCCATCTGGTTCCATCGCTTTGTCCACCTTCAATTTAGTGAGCTCCTGCAGGACTCTTTGCCTTTGAACGGACTATTGTCCACCTCTTCACCCCTTGGCAACTGCTGTACTGCTGTGGCCCTTGCCCCTCCCACTCTTCTCTGAATACTGAACGGAAAGACACAGTGGATGTCTTGAGAGGAAGGCATGGAACTATCACTTCCAAATGCCTAAACGGCACATACAAGCAAGCAACATTCGGCATTGACAAATGCTTGTTAGAGGGACTGTTACTAAAAGGGAATGTATTTAAGTTAAAGCCAAATGACAAATTCCATTTACTATTCAAACCTTGCTTGAGTAAGTTTGTAAAATTTGCCAAAGTTTCTTGATTACATAAAATTGATAGCTGGTAATTAAACATGTATATTTTGAAGTTATATAATAAGTCATTACATCATTCATGGACACTTGCATGTACTTATTTGTAAATAATCCTGTGGTTCTTAGCTTGCAACTGAATTCAAGACTGGAACAATCCACTTGCATTAGACTATGTGTGTGTGGGAAATGGTACAGTAAATATATTATTTCCCAAATAGAATAATTTTGCTGAAATTGGTAATTATATAATGCTTTTTTCCCTGATATGATGCATTACAAATTGTTAGATATTCTGTGACACGCATCATGTGGAATAAGAATTTGGGCTGACACACAAAATTATATATGCAAACATGATCTCATACAGTAGCACCACAAAGATACCTTGGGGCTAACAACATAAACACACCGAGGTGGACTGACTCTGCAAACAGAATCACAAAGTGGGTAAGACAAAATGAGCTGCAGCCCAGGTACAAAATATTTATTTTTATCAGCTTAATAAACATGCCTTTCATATTCAATAAGTGTAAAACAGCAGCTTGAAAAAGTTCCTTTACCCCACTCACACTGCATGTGCACCAGTATGTGAAAAATGAAAGCAGCAGTCCTTGCTACTCTAAGAGGCAAATGAGGAAAATGGCCCCATTTCAAATCTGAGAGTAGTCCATTAAGCTCTGTATTAAATCCAAGCACACACATTTCTGTGAAGTTTTCTTTACAGCTTATAACCAGGGCTCCATTGCCTCTTTTGCCAGTGCATCACATGATGCACACCAGCATGCTGACATTTTGCCAGTAGATTTCTCAGGGCTTCACATACAAGAAAACAGAGCAGCAAATTTAAATTGAGTCCTTAGAAAGACATACAGCTGACACCAATGTATCTACCTCAAAACAGAGAATGTACATCCCATCAAAACCATGTTAAATCAACCTCTGTCATACTGTTAGAAGATGAAACCATTTAAGAAGGTCAAACATACTGTAATGAAGTGCAAATCTCATATCATCATAAACGTAAGACAAACATGACCAAAAAGGGGAAGGAAAGACCAAACAAAAGACCTCAAAACTACACTGGTACATAAAGAACAAAAGTTAGTGAGAGATCATGGAAAGAGGATAGATGAAAAACATAACAAGGAATATAAAAGGGAAAATTAAAATATAACAAGGGCTACAATACGGAAGGGGAAGCGAACAGAAAAAACACACTTGCAATATAGCACAATCCATTATAAAGTTAGAATGGAAAATCCTGCTCCATGATTGGTCATTAGCTGTGCATTACAGTGTCTAATGCATGGCTAAAAACAAGTTCTCTAAGCCATGATGAATTATATTAAATGAATCTTTGAGCCCCTTGTACAGAATAAAAAAACACAATAGCCACCATTTTTTTCCAGTATACTGAGATTTTCCAACCCTAGGTCCCAAACATACAACAGCAAATTGCAAACTGAACAGTTTTGCTTATTTTTTATGTTTTTATCATTTTCTCCCTGATCCTGGGACCCCAGCAGACATGGCAGTGTGTGCATGTGGAGGTGCACACACATGACGGGTACTGCTCGGCCCTTCCACCCCACTCTGTGGCTGTTGCTGGGCTCCCCATTGCCTGAATTGCCACCCATCCTCCACTAGGTAGCAGCCAGGGCCATGGAACCCCTCATCCCTCCCTGGGAGAGAAGGGCCACCTCACAGCAGCTAATCCCACCCTCCCCCACTGACCTCCAACAACCTGGGTTCATTCCCAAACCCGGTCACTGGACGTAGCATGTGGTGTGGTATCCAGCACTCAACCCTCAGCCCCTACCGGCCAGTGCAAACTGAACAGTTATAAATTAAAGGAGCCAGCATTCCTCCTACTGTTTTTGCTGTTATTTTTTTTTACATAGTTTTACTATTTACTACTGGTATGAAATGTGTTGTTAATACCCCCATGTTTCCTCTAACTCACTCACATGATTGGAAAGTCAGAATACTATATTGCTGTGATTCTAGGATCAGAGTGGTACTGTATATTAGATTTAAAACAAAAATAAATCAAAATCATTTCTAGATGGTATATTACCCATTTAACTACTGATGGCTTTTCCTGAACACCTAGTGACTTCCATATTTTATTGTTGCACTGATCCCTGCACTGATGCACTACCATTCCAAGTTCTCCTGCCACTCAAAAACTCTATATGTAGTGTTTCCGGCTTGGTAAAAACTTGATTGTGCACAAAATGCCAGTATCAGCATAAACAGGCATGATCCAGGTCTCAAATACAGGTTTCTGCAGCAATCTGCAAAGGCCACGTGCTCACCTACTGGCTGGCCAGCCACTCCTCCCACCTTCTGCCACCATCACTCACTCACTCACTCACTCACTCACTCACTTACTCACTCACTCACTCATTCACATCAAGATTTTCACTAAACAAATGAATAATCACAGATTTACTTCAAAGTTCCTCATTCTACTGTTGAACGTTTAAAAAAAGCTAAATCGATTTGCCAACACTGCTTCTGGCTATAAAATTTAATTCCTCTCTCGGTTCCATCAGCATCGTGGCTGTCAACTCTCCACTGTAAAATAACTACCTGCAAAAACAGATTTAATAAGATACTAAAACAGTTGTCAGAATGTATTTATTCAGAAAAAGAGACTGGGATGGGGGTTGGGGTAGGGTGATAAAATTAAAACTATAGCTCATTAGAAAAAAACTACAGCTATTGGAGCCCTAAAAAGATAAAACATCTGAGGCAAAAAAAATCAAGCTCATGTACTGTAGGTGGCGGGACTATTTTACCAAAAAGCAAGTTTTATTTTAATTTAATTTTATTTATTAATATGGTAAAACCTTTAGGCACAAATGCCTATTTTCAAAGGTTACCTAGTCAAATTACACACAGAATAATACAAGACAGTAAATTCAGTGTAAAATACCTCATCATGCATTAAACACAGATGAAACTAATTAAAACAATTACACGTATCCAGATTCTTCAAATGCAATCTCATTTAACTTTAAATCTTTAACTTTTAATCCTTACAACATAAAACATACATTTTTTAAATGCTTGATGACATTTAAGGAAAATACCATTTTATATGTGCAATAAGACACTTTGGTTATGAACATTAGACACTTCTGATGCATAGCCAGGAGCTGAAGGTACTCGGCCTGGAGTCATGCCTTACTACTCCCTGGGCCATACATTAGAAGTGTTTAATGTACACCTTCATGTCTAATTGATATGTATTTCCATGAAAGGGAATTCAATATCTTCAATACAGCTTGTGAGGTTTTATTCTGTATAATAAATTTTATTGATTTTTCAGAAAAAAACATGAAGCCAATTCAACCATTACATGCATCAAAAATTGCATGAACACATTTCCTCAAACAAGATACCTGGCTAGGCAAGCCTATTGGATATATATATTACCAATTAATCTAATAATGGAACACCTGTATAGTTTTACCTAAGAATCTTAAATCAGCAAGTCCATGCTGACCTTAACAAAATGAGCCATAGGGTTATACTTTTGTGTTCCATACCTAAGCATGCTTATTAAGGTAAATTATATGGTAGCTACACACACAGCCTATTGACCCCCCTCCCAAACCAAGGAAAAGTGCAATGTGTCATACATTAATTATCAGAAAACAGAAACACATGCAAACTGTAAATAACAACTCTAAATACTTATATAAGACACCAATACTTATTTTGTAGAAAGAAAAAGAAATCTACAGTTGCAGAATCAGATCCAGAGAGTCCATTAAGGAAAACCAAATAACTGATGTTAAATCCTACCTTAAAGACTATTGTTTCAACCCTACCTGATGCTAACCTGTATAAGCACTGAATGCAGCACAGAAAAAAGCAGTGCTCTTGTCTAGCTATGTTACCTTGTACCACTGATCACTAGAATATTGATAAAGCTCATTATAAAACCTGTTCAATCTGCATGCATACCCCATCTGTAACCCGGTGACAGTAATTCAGGGAGCTACCAAACTCCTAGAAAAAGAATCTCATTGCCCCTAGTGTACAGGCAAGGGAGAGGTCCTCCACAATCCCTCCACCATAAAATTGCATCTGTCTCACACCTATGTGGCAGGCCTATCTCCAGACATTTATTTTACCCCATTAAGCTGAGAGAAGGCCATCCAAGGATTTCCAGATGGGAAACCATGGGCCCCAAATGTCCTTAAACTTATATCCTCACTCCCCAGTCTTATACAAAATCCTCAGGTAGGAGCTTGTGTCACCTGCATGTACCATTCCCTAACTGATGGTGGTTCAGTTTGCCTCCATCATAGAAGGATCTGCCACTTACCTTCCATAGCTAAGTGATGCAGCAGAAATGAACTGTCATCCCCACACCATCATAGGCTGTGCCTAAGATCCAGGCCTTGTGGTAGCTGTGTATGCACTCCTATAATGTATCTGGTTGTGTCTATAATGGCTTTCCAAAACCCTGTGCCTGAGAACAGTACCAGAGGATGTGTATTATATTCCATGGGGCATGCTGACATCTCCAGCACTCACTGAGCAGATTCTGAGAATGGGTCCTCGCTCTGGCATCCCTGTTTCTCCTAGCTTAGTATGAGAGAGGTAGGCTTAAGTAGTCTGTTATGGTATCTGTGGATTTATGTCTCTGTTATAGTACCTGCAGGTTTGTGTGTCTTAATTTTTAAGTTACTACAGTTTTTATTTTCAAAAGAAGGCAATTTCCTTCAGTTTGGTTTAACCTTTAAAAGTAATGGCATGAGTGTGAGTACTTAGCATGGTAAGTGCATCAAAAAACTTTGCATGAAAATAGGATGTCACACCAGGCTTTGATGTAATGGGTTAAAGCTAGTTAGAATAGTAAGTGCAGAAAGTACAAAAATAATATAGTAAGTACAGAAACTGCAGATGTCCTTGAAGGTCCTTTTTCCACAAAAGACACCCCGAGCTAGCCGTAGTGAAGTTTTAAGTGTTATTTTTTCATTTAAAAGTTAAATGAAGTCACCCTCCTCCAGCTATGAAATGGAATGCTCCACTCCTAATGCTCCTGCATGAGAGATCACTGCATGCAATGTAAGAGGCATAAATGGCTCTGTGCACTGATTGGCTGAAATCGTGGACGTGATTCATAAAATCATGAGTGCAGCATTGCTTGGAAAAGTGCAGCATTAACAGTGGTGTCCATTGATGTGCTTTAAGAATTGTATTTCTCTATTTCATTTTTTGTTGACTGGGAAAGGAGGTCTATGAACTACTTCTTTTCAGCCTCATCCCAGCTGGGGTGGGGAGAGGGATACAGATGCAAACCGACTAATATTGAACCCAGTTAAGCTGTTGGTGAGTTTTAAGGCCCTGTCCACACTATGTAGAGTGTTTAAAACATTTCTTATCCATGGTACAGCACGTTAATGGAGCATCCAGATTATGCTCCACCATCGTGCTAGCTTGAGTGAATTTCAGGCATGATTGCAGCATCAGCGAAACCATTGAGGTACCACAGTACATGCTGGGATAATTGTGATCAGGCGAGGTGTGGATGCAGATTGGTGTGGATGTTAAGCATAGTTCATGTCCATGCTGCGTTTAACACTGGTTGAGAAAGTCGTGTTGCTCTAAAACTGTGCTCTAGCCTACCTCTCAGTGGGGTTTGAGCATAAATACAGAACAAGGATTGTAGCACAGTGTTTACCAGGCAACAGTCTGTACGCAAACCTTTGAAACAGTTTTAGTTATTTATTTATGCATTTATTTGAGTTGCCAGGACAGTGGACTGGATCAAAGACCCCTTTTCATCCATGCCTGGGGAGAAGGGATACACAAGGGTATAACAATACAAAATTACAACATAAATAACATCAATTTAAAATCATGCGGTAAAATCAAAGAAAATATCAATTCAGAGCATACATATGTACATGAGTACATTTGTAAATGAATAAACTAAAGGACAAGTTTAAACTTGTCAGGTATTATCCAGACACCATGTTGATGATGTCTTTAAGTAATTCTTTGTACATTTCTTTTGAATACATGTACTTTTGGTTGACTATGTAGTCCCACTCTAAAGATGTAATTTAGTCATTTAGTAATCTAGGACCGTAATAAGTTAATGAACATTCAGCCACTTTAGTATTTGTCCAATTTCCTGGATAATATTTTAATGAAGATGTACACAATGATATATTGCTATTTATTCTTATTAATCTATTAATTAAAACTTTGGGCAAACCTGTTTTAGATTGGTTTTCAGAATTTTATGAAGGAAAATTCATACTTGGGTTGAATAGATGTATAGAAGGTTTAGACCCATATTAGTACATCTCCAGCATGTTGGTATTTAACCCTCTTACTTAGCAAGTAAGAATCTAGATTATTTTTGAAGGATTCTGGATTTTTGGCATTTACAATATGATTTGGTAAGGAATTCCATATAGGGATAATCATGTGTGTATAAAAGTAAAGTCTGAAGTCTCTTTAGGAAATGTTAGTGGAGCGGTATATATGACTCTCAAGTTATAGTTTCTAGTATTAAAGGTCATATCCATTTCTGTCATTAAATCTGTATCCTTGTGAAGTTTGTACATAAATAATAGGTCACCCTGTACTCTTCTTAACTCCAATGGGTACATATTCAATTCAAGTAATCTCTGATCATATCTCATCACTCATACCATCAATCATTTTGGTTACCCTTCTCTGAATCCCTCCAATCTATTTACCTTCTTCTTAAATAGGGACTTCATATGGAAGTAGCAGTAATCCAGATGGGATGTAATGTAAGATTTATATAAGGGAATAATGCAATCTCTATTCCTTGTCACAAAAGCCCTCTTGATACATTCAGTCAAGTTATTTGCTTTATTTACAAGTTGTCCACAGTGGGTACGAAAGATAAATCTGATGTTTTAATTATTCCAGTATCTTTTCAGTAGTTACAGATTTCAATATTTTGCCATCTAGGGTATATTGCTGTATTGTATTATGTTCTCCCAGGTGCATAATAACACATTTGTCTGCATTATGTCATATTGTTATCCTGTGCTCACTTTCCCAATAGTACCAGATCTTTCTAAATTCTTTCTGTTTTCAGAAGTTGCATTAGTTGCTACTTCAGTATCATCTGCAAATTTTATTGTATAATTTTAAAATTTAGTGTCATATGGAGATAAAAATAGAAAACAGCACAGGACCCAATACTGAACCCTGGGGCACTCCACTTGTGACCAGACCCATTTGGAATAATAACTCCTGATGCAGACTTTTTGGAGTGCAGCCACATAACCATTGGGCTACCCAGTTCATCAAGGTGCTATTTATCCCTAGTTTATACATTTTATCTACCAAGGTCAAATGTGGTACTTTATCAAAGGCCTTACAGAAGTCTAGATAGATGATATCAACAGAACTTTGTTATCTAGCATTTTGTTAACTTTTTCATAAAAACAATTTACTCATAAGACAGGATCTCTGTTTTTAAACCCATGTTGTGTGTTGTCTAATAATTTTTTTTCCATGTCTTCTTCTAGTTTGGTTTTGAATAATGACTCAAAGATTTTACCAAAATGCTTGTTAGACTTATTGGTCTGTAGTTTCTAATGAACTTGATTACCCTTTTTAAAAAGCGGAGTGACTATTGCAATTTTCCATTCATTTGAGATATCTCCTGAGTATAGAGAAAGACCGAATATTTTATATAATGGCTCTGCCAGCCAGTCAGATAGTTCTTTGATTAGTTTAGGATGAAGCTTATCCTGTCCAGGTGACTTGTTTATATTTATACTATCGAGTTTCTTTTTAATATCCAGTTTTGTTATTTCAGTCAATATCTCAGAGTTTGTTGAATTTTTAAATTAAGATTTGAAGAACTGGTTTTATTGAATACTGAGCAAAATATAAGTTTAGTTCATCTGCCATTTTCTGTGCCTTGCTAATTGCTTCTGTACTTATAATCAGCGGACCGATACATCTTGGTATTGTTTTTTTGTTATTTACATAAGAGTTGAAGCTTCCCCATCTCTTATGTAAGGTAATTTAAACTCAATTTCCTTTTTTCCAACCTAATTAGATGTTTACATTCTTTAAGTATCTTTTTATATCTATATTTATTATAACCATTGTTATCTCTTGACAGTGCCCTATATGTTCTTCTTTTCTGAGCCAGAAGATTAGATATTTTAGGTGTAAACCAGATGGGTATGTTACCTTTTTGTTGTAAGATGTTTTATTAGTAATATATGTTGTTTCTAATTCAAGTAATTTGTTTTTACCTTTGTCCATATCTCTTCTGGAGAGGTAGATCCATCTTACCATTTCCATTGTTTTAATTGTTCCAATATTGTTGAAAAGTTTGCTCTATTATAATCTTTAAATATTGTTTTACCCAAAACTTTCTTAGGATTTATTTTTGTGTTGAACGTTATAAATCTGATGGTCACTATTAGCTAGTGGTGGTCTGATTCTAATGTTTGTAACCTGATCCGAAATATCTGTTAATACTAGATGTAATATATTATCATTTCTAGTAGGTTCCGTGACTAGTTGATGCATACCATTTGATTCATATGTATCCAGAAAAGTTTCATCATAAATACTGGTGGTTATTTTATTGGTCCATTCTATTCAGGAAGATTGAAATATCCCAACAATATTAAGTCAGGATTATTGGCTTTGGTTTTAATTCCATTTAGGATGTTATTATGCACAATAATATTTGTATCTGGTGCCTATAACAAACTCCTATGCACAGATTTTTTGTTTTTCCTAGAGATTTCAACCCACAAGATTTCTAAGTGGTTATTCAATGGTGACTCTTCAATTATTTTATAAGTAACATTGTTTTTTATGAGTAGGGTGACCCTCCTCCTCTCTTATTGGATCTATTCTTAAATAGGGTAGTGTAACCTTATATGTTTGTATTCCAACTAGAGGTCCCCCACCAAGTCTCTGTGACTGCAGCGATGTCAATGTTTTCTTCATTCAGTATTAATTCTAGTTCATCTAGCCTAGTACAGTGTAAGCTTCTTGCATTGGTTGACAGGAATGACAAATCCTTGTAGTTTTATTGTTGTTTTGATTTTGCTACAATGTTCTCTACTAGTTATATTGACCCATTACCCCACAGTCTCTAGTTTTTTTCCTTTGAATATTTTGTAGTCTTATGAAAAATACAGTAGTCATGAGTCTTGTCTGATAAGATGTAATCCATCAAAACCATATAGTTGAGGACTATTTACAAAAGTTCCCAGGATTTTATATATTCTATATCATTTGTAAGACACCATTTCGTAGCCAGTTGTTATATGCCTTATTATTTTTTTGTGTGTAAGTTGTTCTGGGGAACTGGTAGTACTGCATAATGATTGGTGTCACATTTGAGTTTTTATGTTTGTATCATATGTTTCATATTTGTAATTATGTCCTCTACCCGTGGCTACTAAAATCATTTGTACCTACTTGTATGATATATGATGGCAGTTCAATTATTCACTATATTATGAAAATACTAGGAAGCATGGTTGTTACATTTTAAATTTTGGCACCACTGTAACTACAGCTTGTAGTATTTTCTTTATTTCCTCTAGTAGAAAATCTATCTGTATATTTGATTGTAGAATATCCTAATATGAATATGTCATCTTTTATTTGCTGTCCTGTATTGCCTTCATTAATGTTTATATTTCCCTCATTTTCCTCCACTGTACCTTCTAAGCCAGAATGTTGACCTATTGTACTTATACTATCAACTAAGTTTGTCGGAGTATTAATAATAATTGGCGTTAAAGGCTGAATTAAAGTGACATCACATGGACTAACAACCAATAATGATGTCATGGGGGACAAACCAGTCTGGGTTTAACAACTTTTCCTCTTCAGCTAGTTGCATAAGTGGGTCAAAGCTATTTTGTAAGGGGAGTCGAAATTAATGTTGAATGCTAAATTTTCAGCTTACGATGCAAAATTTCAAATTTATGGTATTAGTCACTATGAGGTACTAATTTATTCAGTATTGCTAAACGTTACCACATATTTTTGAATTTTTGTTTTTGAACAGTGTTAAAGCAGTTTAAAAGCCTTAGTGTGGACAGGGCTTAAAAGTCTGAAGTTAAATAAAAAGGGCACTCACTATCCCTCTAGAAGCACACAAATCATTATCAGGTGACAAGCCATCGACATGGTTGTGGGCTCCTGCTCATCTCCTGTGTCACTGTTGTTGTATTAAATCACTTCAAAATAGAAGCATTTTGTCTCTCATCAAACATAAGATTTATATTGGAAAGGCAACTGCATATCAGCTGGGATCTCCAGGGTAAACTGTACAAATATGTACATGAGACAGCCTACACTGTAAGTGCCTGGCCAGGTACAGGAAGCATCAACTTTGCTTACACCAGTATGGTATCAGTTATCAGTCTGTTCATTAGAGATGTCACAGTATGAAATTCTGACAGTATGATAACCATCACATGTACTACCATGCTTATCATTATACCACGGTATTGCAGAAGAAGACATTTTGTACAAAAAAGCCTCTCCAGACTTGTGCATCAAGGTGACTTGGTGTGGAGGGACAGTTGTCCTGAAAATACAAAAAATTAGTTGAAAGGTCAGAATACCACAGTATACCATGCCCCATGGTTATCTTGGTATCAGAAATTGCTCGTGGTATCAATACTGTGACTTCCGATACCACAGAATACATAAGATTGTGATATGGTGACATCCCTATCATCCATTCTGAAACATGTTATATAGGCTGTGTAAAGTGGGCTCTAGGAATTGCCCTGGGTTAGTACAGTTGTTCATTTACAGGTTCAGTTTGTGTGTCGAATGTACGTCATTTCTCATGGCATTTAATGTCATTTGGCAACATTGTTTCTATTCAAAACCAAACTTTCCAATGCATGTAGACTGACATAAATGGGAAGCAAATGCTCAGCATTGTGATTGGCTGATGAGGTTCTGAACCCATGTCCTTACGGCATGACAACCAGTGGCTTGGGGGTCTTTAGAGCCTTTTACATGACATGCTCTGCACCATTGTTATTGGTGCCAAGCAGTTCTAACGTTACCTTTTTGGTGTGCACAGGTAACCCACACCACACCCAAAATGAGCTCTCGCTGATCTGGCATTCACTGTTTAACTGGGTTTGCTGTTTCCACTAATCATTGTGAAATGGATCAGGCAGTAGTGTAAACACTTAGGAGTGCTCACAGTGCTCCAGGAGAAGTCTTGTGAGACCCTCTGAGATACCCTGGTGATCGCCACAGCTTAGTCACAATAAGTAAATGGCACTGAAGTGTTAGAAGGCTTGTGCATGCCTCCCAAAATCTAGGTTAAACTATACATATACTGTCACAGTTTGAAGAATGTTGAACTTGTTAAAGTGTACTGTAATGAAAACCAAGGCTACAGCACATAAAAATCACATCCGAAAGGAGCCATGATACTGGGCATGCGCCTATACATATGCATATCCCAAGAATGTTGTATCTCAGCTCAGCTGGCTGTCACAGATAAATAAATACAAAAACACTACAACAAGAATTACAAGCATTGTAATTTACAGACCAACATTTATGATAAGGTCAAACACTGTTTACAGGGGTTTCCATGACAGTAGAATAATACATAGGAAAACATCGGCAACAAGGCTGTAATTCCACAAAGGATTTCAGTGACTTTGTAACCCACAAGAGCATACCACCTTGTATGTGGCCACTTATAGGTATGACTCATCCTTCCTACCCAATTCCTTTCCTACGCCTGTCTCCTACCACCCTATACACCCCCCACACTTAAACAAAGGCATTAGCTCACTTGAGCTAATAACTTGCACTTTTTGTTCTTCCAGAGGAGCTCCCAGATTGCACTTGCCCTTTGTAAAGTTGTCTCTCACAAATGATTCTTTGCTCACTTGACTCCAGCAATGTTCACCACATTTTACCCTCCCTCCCCAGCTGGTTTCCCTGTCTACCCTCTCTACCCCCCTTTGACATCCCCTCATTGCACCTGATTCTTTCAATAATTACTAAATAATCTGCCTCTAACTGCAATCTATTCCAGCAAGAAGATGACTCAATGCTACATGAAATTGTAATACTATGTTTCTCAGATAAGTCACTTGAAAATAAATGCATATTCCACAGGTACAATACTTTTAACTATATGTTATGTCACATGTGATTGTATGTTTATTTTATGCAATTTTGTATGTCCTGTTATAAATGTAATTGAATGTATAATTTCTCAGTTCTGCTAAATGTCAAACTGTATGTCTAATTCTTCATCCAGTTGTAACCCTCCCACCCAGGTTGCACTAGGAGATAAGCAACTTGTTGTTCAGTGTGCCTTCCTGGTAAAACAGTTCAATAAAATAAAATAAGGATGGTTTGCTATGCCTTTGTTTGTACAGGGATGTGGTGTGTGGGTAAGCCTAAGCTGTTGTTTTTAAACTGCTAGGGGTTTCGAATATTACTTGGCCATAACAATTAAAATCAAAAGAATAAAAAGTATTTAAAATGTTTTAAAGTATAAAATGTCTAAGGCATAGAGCCTAATTATTGTTGCTTAGAGTACCTGAATGTTCAAACTAAGATGTTTACAGCATAATCCATAACCATAACAATGTTTTGAAGCAAGAGATGTTTAAAATCTAAATTACAGCTGTCAAGATTTAAAGCATAATAGCTCTCTTATTATATTCTTTATTAGCTTGAACAGACCTAGTGCCCTGTAGGTAGTGCAATGCAATGTAAGGTAGAAAAGAAAGCAAGCATATAAAGGCAGGATAACTTCATTTTTCATTATCTAGTTCAGACAAAATGCTTAGCAAGTAGTCCAAGTCCAACAGTTGGTCGGTTTCTGTATCTGGAGCAGGCCAGTCTGCCCTTATTTGATCAAGTTCCTGATAAAGCTCTTAATGGGTTAGGGTAACTGAGGCAAGTAGTCCTGTTTGGGATGAGGACAAGTTGCAGGTACTGCAATCCTCCCTCCTTTACCAAAATGCATTGGAGAATGAAAAGATGCATTAGCAGGCATGTAACAGATAAACACTTAACATATCAGCTAGCAAACAGGCTTGTCCATCACATTGAAGTGATAAGCAGGAATGGTATTTTGGATGAGAGATAAACCTATAATTTCTGAGAGATTCAAATATTTGGCCTCTTGAGCGAGTTAGGATGATTGCGCCATAAAGCATGCACTGGGCCTAGTTATCAGCGTATGGTTGAATAAACAGAGCTGTGGGTGAGATCATTTGCTTGCTTCTGTTGAAAGAGGGCCAGACTTTGTGGTGCCTCAAGCAGGTCAGGACTGTACAGAAATAACAACTAATTTTAATTTTATTGTACATGTTATACTTAAATTGTTGTTAGTAATGTTTTGTATATTTGTATATGTTCTATTTCTCGGGTTGGATCTGAAAATGGCTTGTCCCAGTATCCTTACCCGTTAACAAAATAAAATGAAATGAAATGAATTATTCTGACAGAAAAATTAAAAGATTATGACAGAGGAGGTGCAAAACATTATGTCTGACAACAGCAAATCAATAGGACAACAACAGTAAGTCCCAGTACCACCACTATCATAGCAAATGGTGATAACTTTTACATAATTGAGCCGGTTTAGCCAATTTTAGACTGATATAGCTCCTTCATTAATACCTTTAAAACAGAGTTGAGAACATAGTTGAATTTATGTTTTAAATTACTGAATTTTAATTTTGATTAGGTTAATTGAAGCTTCACTATTTGCTGCTGTAAAATGTTTAGGAATTTTAATGTGAGATTTGTGTAGTCGAAAGCTTGTTAAAATTGCATGTTTTTGTTTTTAGAGGTAAACTTGGGAAATTGCATAGTGCCTAAAACAGTGTTAATTTGGATACAGAGTCCTGAATGAGGCCTTGTTGTGTGGTAATAAATATTTGAGTTTGTAATATGAGGGGACTTTTAGATGTTTTATAGTGCAATTGTACTACATTTAGCAAAACAACCCATAGTTCCTTTTAGATCAATTGTGGTTTTCTTATGTGGCTGGCCAAGATCAACTCAGTATATATGCTATAAAAGACATCACAAGACTTGTTAAATAATATTTATTTTTGAGGGAACCAGATGTCTTATTTGTCAAAAATTATAGTGGAAAGACCCCACAAGCATCTACATAAAGTGAGAGTTTGTGGCAGAAAGTCCCAAGCCTGGCTGACAATCTCTGTGTCCTTTTACTCCACACTTGTTTTTGTGTAGCAAAACTGGTAGCCTAAATGGTATCTACTAATGTGATTCACCATCAGGAAGCCCAGTACATCATATCTGGTGATTCCAGTGCCACCAATCAAAAGCAAGTGTTGACATTTGAAGCACACCAGCCCTGCCCCCCAAAAAGTGAACATTTTCAAACTGACACATCAAAATCAGCTCAGCCCACAAAGACAACCACACAATTAAGGCCATATAAAACAGTCACTGACCACTGGTTGTTGCTTAAGATGAGAATAGTGGAGATAGTTCTTTAGTCATTTGACTAAGGATATATGATACTTTGAGGAAAATAGTCCATATAGGTTTTAATATTCATACTGAGGTTGTATTAATACAAATGAGGCTCATCTGCCACATGTATGCATTTGGGATGTAGCATTCTTGTATCATTAATTGTACTTGAGGAAGAAGTGTGTGTGTGTGTGTGTGTGTGTGCACATCAGGTGTTGATGTTATGTTAGTAACACTGTTTGCATTGTCAGTGTGACAGGTTGTGTATTGTACGTACTGTAATAGGCATAGAGGGGAAAACAAAAGTGAGATAAACAGTGTCATAGTAACAACTCTTTGTAATATTTTGCAAGAGGAATTTTCCTGTGGTTTTTGTTTAACCTTATGTGATGCTGTATGAGCCTTGACAGGTTCTTTCGGCATAGAGTAAGGAGTATGTGCTTGTTTTTTTTTTAAAGAATGGTTTAGTACTGGACTTGGACTCACTGTGCCATGCCATAGTGAAACAGAAAATGCTCTAAATATGATTATGTATGCTAATAGCATAAAGCTAGTCTTGACAAAACCCAGTAGAGTTTTCAGTCAAGAATTTGCCTTTGTGATGTTAATCTTGGTGTTAGTTTTACCTAGGGACTTTTCCTGGTCTACAGCTGGTTTTAGACCTCTGAAGCATTTAAGTAAGCAATTTTGCTAAAATAAAACCAAAACAAATACTAAGAAGAATTAGAATGAAAATAGCAAAACAAGCAGTAATTGGTGATATTATAATCTCAAAATCTGTTATCTTTTCCTCCTACTACCCTCTACCCTTGGTATTAGTTTACCTAGGGATTTTGTAGTTCTATAGCAAATTTTAAACCTTTCAAGTATTTAAGTAAACAATTTTGCTAGAGTAAAACCAAAGCATATGCTATGGAAAATTATAATTAAAATAATACAACATGCAGTGGTTGGTGAGACTATCATTTCAAAATCTGTGATCTTTTCTCCCTTCTTTATTTGTGGTAGTGAGTCTTCAATTTTTGAATTTCCAGCACATTAGATTTCGGTCTAATGTGAAAAAGTGAGACTATCTGGACCTTAAAGTTCTCAAATTGCATTCAAGATGCACAAGCTGCTCTTCTCATTGGGTGTCTCAGACCTGTCCTCTATGTGCAAAAAATCCAGGAGGTCAGTCTTGCACAGCTCGATCATTTGCTGGCCGATCCTGGATTAGAATAGAAGGGTTATTATTGGTCATCTGAAATAGAGCATTTCTTTAATTGTGAGATATGAACCCATTTAGGTTTGTGTTTTATTTCTAAAAGTACAAACATTGTTAGAGATTTGTTTTATTTGAACAGGTTTGGTATGCTTAGGTCCCATAGGGATGGTTAGTAATTTTTCCAGCAAACCCAGTCTCCAATTTTATAAGGATTTACTGGTGGCTGCACTTGTTTGACTCCAGTTCAATGGGACCCTGTCTGGTATTGGTATCCAGGATAGTCTGTGGTTTGCATCCGAGCTCCCATAAGGAGTTGATAAGGAAAAAGGCCATGTTTTGTAAGTGGTCTACTTCTAAGATGCTTAAGTGCCATTGGTAGATGTCTGGTCCAAAATTAATTTTGCCCCATTCTCAAGGCCTGTTTTAACTGCTTATTAAGATTTTCAACCAGATCCTATGATTTAGGATGGTACAGAGTACTGTGACAACCCACCTCTCTCTCTGGGCAGAAACAGCTTTTAGAGAGGTGTCTGTCCTCGGTATTCAGCTGCCACCAGCCGGACTTTCCTTCCTGCACCTCTTTCAAGTGTACAAACTTGAATAATTAAACGCATGCAGTTGCACAAGTTAAAGTCTGCTAGTGTGTCTCTCTTGGGTGGCGGATGCTACACAGAGTTTACCTCAGCCAGTGGAAACCAAATATTACCTTAGAAAATGACATCACAGTCACAACTGTTGAGCAAATAAATAGCTTTTACTTCACAGAAAGTGCACTGAGCATTTGCAGGATATATATTTACAACACAAGAGAATAACACTCATACATGAAAAGTAAACAAATGTTTTTAAATGACAGATGGCAAAAGAAGAAGGCTATTCCTGAAACATACTATCACTAAACTTACCCTGGGTGGCATAGTCTACAACTACCAGGATATACCACTTGCCAGTGTGACTTGGGGTGCTCAATGGCCCCTCACGTCCACTGCTACCCTCTTGAAGAGTTCATCAATAATGGGCAAGGGCACCAAAGCTGCCTTGGCCTTGTCCCCATTTCCCCACCCGCTGGCACTGTTGGACAAGACCTGCAATAATTTGTCTCATCCTTGCCAATACCAGGCCAGAAGAAATTGTTGGTTAGATGCTTTTTGTGCACTCACCCCAAGTGCCCTGAAAAAGGGATATCATGGGCAAGGGCCAAAGCTGCTGACGGTGAACCTTAGGGACTACCAGCTGCTGGAGTATCTCACCATCTAGCCCTTCCTCTGTTGTACATTCTCTGTATAACAGCCCATTGTCTCAGTAAATGGACTCTTTACCCCGAGAATGCTCAGCCCTATGAGCTATTTCCCTCAGTTTTTCCAGGGTAGGGTCAGTTCACTGTGCAGCACTCAGCTGCCCTCATCTGACCCTTCCCAGTGCCCTTCTGAAGGAAGTCCTGTGGACTCCTCTATTTGTGACTGGGCTTCTGGACTGCTGCTTCTAGCCAGCCTCCCCTCTGTTAGACACTTCCTCAGCTGCTGAGGGTGTGGCTGGATCACCAGAGTCAACCCCTCTTCACCCTCGAAGCTTGCCCTTGTGCCTGACTATGAGTTACAACACACACCAGTTTTTTACTGGGGTCCAAATCCTTCCCCACAATCACACTTATAGGTAGGTCTTCTACAACTCCCACCTCTTTTCTCCATGGCCCTTCCCAGCTCAGGAAGACTCTAGCCATTGGTAATGGGACTGGTGGCCCTGTGAATTCCCAGACCTTGGAGTACTTCCCAGGCACCATCTGCTCTGCCTGAATGAGATCCTGCCTTACCAGGGAGATGTTAGCACCTGTGTCCCACAGTCCTTGTGTTACTATTCCATTAATTGTAATGAGATGCAGATTCTCATCAGAGGAGAGTGGTTCTTCAGACTGGACACACCCTACAAACACCCCAGTGCTCTTTGATCACCTCCCACCCCATATCTCTGCCACTTAACCAGTTTCTGAAGGCAGTTATATCTCAAGTGTCCCACTTGATTGCAAATATGACATTTCTTGGGAACTATTTCTTGAGTCCCTAGAACCAGAGGGCTCCACTTTGGGCTCAGGTGCAGGCTGGTTTCCTTTGGGCTGCCCCATGGGATCCCTTATAACCATGTGCTGCCCCACCATAAGATTCTGTGACGGCCAGTGTATGGACAGATATCTCGCCAGCGCTTCTGGCCACCTCTGTGGAAGAGGCGCATGCCCTATCTATGAGCTATACATGCATGTCCTCAGGTACAATTTTAAGGAATTGTTCTCTCACCAATACATCTTTAATCAGTTCCACAGTAGCTGCTTTAGCCCCTCCATCCACCTATCAAGGTAAGTATACAGTTTAACCTGCAGTTCTGCATAACTGTCTTCTGGACTTTTCTTTAACTCCCTAAATTTCCTTCATAAGCCTCAGGGTTAATTCAAAACATTTCAGCAACACTGTTTTCACTTTATCATAATCAGCATAGTCTTCATCACTCATTTTAGTAAATGCATGCAACGCCGCCTGTCAGCAAGGGTGTGAGATAAGTTGACCAGGAAGCCATAGTCAATTTTAATTGGTTGTATACTCTCTCAAATGACCTAAAAAATAAATCAAGGCCATCTCTCTCTTTAAACTGAGGGAACAATTTAGAATTAATTTTGGCTTCATGAGGTAAACTCACCCACCATTACTCATAGTTTGCTGGCTGTGCAGGGTAATCATCTCCTTCTCGTGCTGTCGTTCTTTTCTCTTTCTTTGTGTTCTTTCTCCTTTTCCTAACATTCTTTCTCTTTTCCTGACATTCTTTCTCTGTCTGCCAGTCTCTTTTCTTCAAGTTCTTTCTCTGCTTCCAACCTTCTTGCTTCTGCTTCAGCATCCAGTCTTTCCCTCCAACACCTTGTCTTGCAGCAACAGCTGCAGTCGCAGTGCCTCAAGCTGGTTTGGGGGGTCTGCTGCCTCAGTTCCTGACTCACCCCAGTGACTGTCTGCTCCAGATCATGTGCCAAGAGAGTAGCTATGAGGTCTGCCTTTTCTTCTGCTTTAGACCTTCAGGCTTAATCCCTTTTCCTGGCACCTTTCAAAAGCTGTGGTACAGTAAGTGAGTCATACTCCATGGAGCTCATTCTCTACTGCTACACTTTACTGTGCTATCTAAAACAAATAAAACTGTTGTACAAATGTATCCTCTTGTATATCCTGTTTTGCAACACTAAGGTAACTGTTCCACTGGCAAACTCTGTATCTCAGTAGCTACGCAGTCCACTATCATCACCCCACCACTGCCAACCAATATGTGACAACCCACCTCTCCTCTGAGCTGAAACAGTTTTTAGACAGGTGTCTGTCCTCAGGTATTCACTGCCACCAGCCGGACTTTCCTTCCTGCACCTCTTCAAGTGTACAAACTTGAATAATTAAACCAGCAGTTGCACAAGTTAAAGTCTGGTAGTATGTCTCTCTTGGGTGGCAGATGCTACACAGAATTTACCTCAGCCAGTGGAAACCAAATATTACCTTAGAAAATGACATAACAGTCACAACTGTTGAGCAAATAAATAGCTTTTACTTAACGGAAAGTGCACTGAGCATTTGCAGGATATATATTTGCAACACAAGAGAATAAACACTCATACAGGAAAAGTAAACAAATGTTTTTATATAACAGATGGAAAAAGAAGAAGGCTATTCCTGAAACATTCTGTCACTAAACTTACCCTTCTCTGTCCTTACAAGAGACACTGGACCCTGTTCTAACTGCCAGCTCCCATGGACATAGCTACAAGGTAGGCTCCAAACTTATGTTTCCCCTCCCAGCTTCCAAGCACAAAGCCTTCTTTGCCATTCAGAAGGTTATATACTCTGTGGAGAATAGGTCGATTCCTATTCTCCCTTTAAATGCACCAACCAACTAACATGTATGTATTTAATTGTCCCAATCAGAGTGAACACCCATCAGTGACCAATTATATTGCCTTTTCACCTTAAGTTTATATTTGAATGATCCAATCCATTCAAACTGCCCTGTGTCTGTGTCTGCAGGTCTGTGTGTGTCTGGAGATGTCCACTCAGATTTATGACCCAGCTCTTATCTAACAGCTAGGAATTCCACAAGCTGGATGCTGCTGGACAGAGGATTTCAGCCTGACTGTATTTTTTCCAAACTGCAAAAAATAAGGCACCTACAGAATCCAAACCATTAACTCTTTCCTGCCCATTTCTGTCACAAGTACCATAATACCAATTACCATAATTTTGCATTAATTCAGCAACATGAATATTTTAAAATGTGAACCTTGGTCTGAATGAAAGGAGATGGGATCCCCAGCAAGGAAAAATGTCCTTGGTCAGGTATCCACAAGAAATTTAGCCATGGCTGCCGCTGCAGGAATGCCTCTACATATTGTGTAAAATGATCTATGATAACCAAAATATATTTTTATTTTCACTGGAGGTAATGGCCCCACAAAATCAATATACATTCTCTCCGAGGGCTTTTGAGAACTTACTTGCAGATTGGGAGTGGGAACTGGCTAAGCCTGCTTAAATTGTTGGCAGGTTACACAGCTATTGATGTATGTTGTTATATCTATCATCATGGAAGGCCAATTAAATTTCTGTCTTAATATTTTATAAGTTGCTTTAATACTGGGATGCACATGTCCAGTTCCTGTGTGAGCTAAACAGTTTAATTCCTGCCTGCAGGAATAATCATTACCAAATAAGTAGTTCTTGTTTTTTTTCTGTTAGACCTTCTGACTCCTATTTCTGCAATTTTGGAGAAACCTCATTGTCCAGGAGGTAGCCAACCTCTTATTTAGCTTGGCAGACCTCCATCATGGTTTGACTAACAGTGCAGCAGCATGGTGCACTCAAGTTCCGCTGTTGAATTGCCAGGATCATACTTGAATTAATGCCATCTCTCCCATGCCCTTGGATGTGGGGAACCTTGGGTCTAGGGTTTGAGAGGGCCTTTGCTTGTCAAATTCCATCCCAGTATGAGGTGAATGCATCAGGCTGGTGTGAATGTGAATTAAAAACATGCACTACATAAATGCTGTCAGTAAAAGTGAAATGTGATTTATGATTTAATGTTTCCTTTAATGCCAAAACTTTGGCATGCTGAGCTGATTTTGCTCTTACTAGTATTGCTTCTTGTTTAAAAATAGTATAATCACATTGTTGTGTTTCAAAACCTATAATAATACCTATTTTAAATTTTGTTTTGTTTGTTTTATGTGTTGTACCTTTTGTCAGAATATATAACAGTATTACCATTTAGCATGTCTGCCCAGAGGATTTATTTATTTATTTAAACAGCCGTTTGGAAAACCTTTGAGCCATAGGCTCATTTACAAAAGTACCTTGTCACAGTAACTATACTTAGAGGATATACTTTAGGTTTGACTAATTTTGCTGTCAGAATGGTGGACATAGTGTTGTTTACCTATGACACAATTTATTAATATTATTATTATTATTTTATGTTTAATAGTACACGTATGTGTAGGGTTTAAGCTTTATTTGAGGCTAGTGCTGGGGTTTTAAACCATAAAGTAACATAAAAAGGATGTGACATTTGAGGCAATTGGGATTATTACATTGTAAACAGGTAAAACTATGTCATAGAGGCTGTCTTTGTAGCTTAGAATTTATGCATTGCAGTCTTTATAAAATGTAAAGATTTTATCTGTTTAGATACCATAACTGGCTTTCTGTCTTGAGTTGGGCTGAAATTTAACCTCTTTTTTTTTTACAACTATTTTGGAGGCAGTTGGCTTGCATTATGGTGCAACAAAGTAAACCTTGGGACCCAATTTCAAATGAGTGGGGAAAAGTCAAATGGCTTTAAAGAAATAATGCAATACCATTTAATTACATTATAAAATGATGAATTATGAAATGACTATAAGTTTTTATATGCTGAAATTAAATGGTTAACTTTAAAATATGAACTGCATAAGTAATGCTGTTGTGAGGAAAAGGGACGTTTGCACTACCTTGATGTCTGGACTTTAGCCAACTTTATTTGAGAAGCTTTTGAGAAGTCAGAGTTGTATTAAGACAATACAGCCATGCCATAAGTTGGGATCCCTTTGTAGTTAAGATGGCACAAATATACCAAACAATAAAATATTTCAACCAATTTTAAAAAACAAACAAACCCAATAAAAGACTTTTTGTTTGTGGTTATCATTTGACATGAGTTTTTGCCTAGCATTACTGCTTTGCACAGACAGGAAGAGAGAGAAAGAAAAAAAATTATGAACACTTATGGCTCTTGAACATGATACCGTTATGTCAGCCCACATTTTGAAGAACAGTTTATGTGGTTGTAGTTGCAACACTTTTATTGGTTAATACCATATTAGCCAGATAAATCATTGTGTCTGAATTTGGTTTCTCAGACCTAAGATCACTCATAATGAAGTACCACACAGGCAATGCATTGCAGAACAAACACCTTTCCAAATGCCATTTTTCTGAACAAAAGTCTGACATAATAGTTTGTGTGTGTGTGGGTGGGTGGGTGCGAATATATGTGTGTATATGTGAGGTCTTTAACCAAGGCTATAATGCCTGAATTTTAATATGGACTAAAATGTGTGGTGATTGCCAATATGGTACTTTACATAAGGATTAGAAAAGAGATAATAAAGGTTTAAGTGATTTAGAATAGTTCACTTTGGTATGCAAAATGACCCTATATAATAATAGATTAACTTGTTTTGTTGTTATAAGGAAGCAAGATAGAATGATTGGTGTTAACTTATAATGTTGTAGTACAACTTGTTGTAATTATTACGGACATTTAATAAATGTTTTTAAGCAAAATGTGTTAATGATTGATACAGGGGTTAGTTAGAGTAGCATAATGTAATAATAATAGCAGTATAATATAACATTAATTTGTTTACACATGTCAGGGTCACCATTTGCAATGCTAGAGATTTTTGCCTGCTCCCTAGCTTGACTTCCTTGGTCACCTCTGTGTCCAGGGGATGACCTTTCAGCCTCTACCTCACTGGTAGGAGATGACATCCCATCTGTCAGTGCAGATAGGCTGAGATAAAGTCTAGCAGATGTACAAATTGCATGGCCTACAGTCTAATTAGGGTTTTTGTGCTCCTATAACCAGTCTGTCTTAATTATGTCCTGATCTATGTGGCTGATTAAAATTACCTTATCCTTGTGAACAAAATATCATATTCATTACAACTTTGTAAGTAGTACTGTTTAATTGAGAAGAAATACCAGGAGCTGTCATGCCGGTTCGATAATACATTTACTTAATATTTTTGTGTAAGATTAACAATATTTTGATCAGCAGTGTAAGCAAATAATATTATTTCCAATGAGAGAGGCAGTCTGTCCTACTATAGATGCAATGTTACAACATAAAAGAAAATAAGCCATGCAGTATCCTTCCCTGCTCCAAATGTCAGAGATAAAGGCAATCTTACCACACCTGCAGCCTTCAACTGATGCTCAAAGTGAGATCCTGAGAGAATGGATCCTCACTCTGGCATCCCTGTTTCTCCTACTTTAGTATGAGGGGTAGGCTTAAATAGTCTGTTATGGTATCTGTGGGTTTATGTCTCTGTTATAGTATCTGCAGGTTTGTGTCTTAATTTTAAGTTTTTAAGTTTAAGTTACAGTTTTATTTTCAAAAGAAGGTAGTTTCCTTCAATGGTTTAACCTTTAAAAGTAACTGCACTAGTGTGGGTACTTAGTATGGTAAGTGCATCAAAAGACTTTTGCATGAAAACAGGATGTCACACCAGGCTTTAATATAATGAGTAAAAGCAAGTTAGAAAAGTAAGTGCAGAAAGTACAAAATAATATAGTAAGTACAGAAACTGCAGATGTCCTTGAAGGACGTTTGCTATACCCTTGTTTGTACAGGGATGTGGGTATCGTTAAGCCTAAGCTCTTGTTTTTAAACTGCTAGGAGGTTTAGAATATTGCTTGGCCATTACAATTAAAATCAAAAGAATAAAAAGTATTTAAAATGTTTAAAGCATAAAATGTCTAAGGCATAGAGCCTAATTATTGCTTAGAGCAGTTAAATGTTCAAATTAAGATGTTTACAGCATAAGCCATAATCATAACAATGTTTTGAAGCAAGAGATGTTTAAAATCTAAATTACAACTGCCAATATTTAAAACATTTAATAGCTGTCTTATTATATTCTTTATTAGCTTGAACAGACCTAGTGCCCTGTAGGTATTGCAATGCAATGAGTGAAAAGAAAGCAAACATATAAAGGCAGGATAACTTCATATTTCATTATCTAGTTCAGACAAAATGCTTAGCAAATAGCTCAAATCCAATGGCTGGCCAGTTTCTGTATCTGGAGCAGGCCAGTGTGCCATTATTTGGTCAAGTTCCTGACATAGCTCTTCCATCAGTTAGGTGACTGTGGCAAGTAGTCCTGTTTGGGATGAGGACAAGTTGCAGGTACTGCAATCCAATACAGTGGTTGGCCTCTTACCTGAATTCCAGGGTTGTTCTAACATGTTCCAGTCAGTCTAGATTGGAAGAAGCCCAACCCTTCAGTTACATCATCACTCTCCAAGCTTTCCTGGAGAACTTAGCTATAGGGCCAAACCATGTTCGAGATGGGGGTGTCCATTAAGACTAAACTGATGGGAGTGGTGCCATACAGATCTTGTTCTACAACCGCCCAGTGGGGATGGTTAATTGAGGATACCATCAGCCAGGTCAAGGCCTGTTTGACACCCTGTGCCTTGTGATATGCCCATAGCCAAGGAAGGTTCCAACCTCCTTGCCAAGTAGCTGCTCTGAGGATCTTTTTGCTAAATCAGGGCATCTGTCTTTCCCAAATGAAGGAGAGCTTATCAGTTCTCTTCCAAACAGCAAAAGGGATAAGGAGGTAAGGTTATTCATGCAGTAGAGCAGCCTGGGCAGCACCATCACTTTAAAGGCATCGGTCTTCGCTGGTATGGATAAGGACAGTTTTTCCTCCTATCCATATGTTGGAAAGTTCTGCAACAAGAGGTTTCGGTAGTGACCACCATATCCTGCCACTGCAAGGTAATAGTCATTCCTAAGTATATAATACCTTGCAGGGCCCATTTCAGGATCCTCTCTTCCATCTGGGAAATGTCCTGGATACACCCTGGATGGGAAGGATCTCAGTCTTGGCCCAGCTGACTTGAAGGCCAGAGATATTGTTGAATTCTGGCAGGATGTCTAACACTAGTAGTAGTGACTCTGACACCTGGGAGAGAATAAGAAGGAAATCATCAGCATATAGTAACATTTTGGAAGTCATATGTCCTAAATGGATAATTTGATTTCCTCAGCTTGCTGGATGTGGTCTACCAAGGGTTCCATTACAATAAGGAAACAGAGAGGGAAGAGGGGGCAACCTTCCTCATTCCCAGATGTGGAGCAAAGAAAGAAGACAGCATCCTGTTAGTAAGGACCATAGTTTTCAGTGAGGTGGATAGTGTTCTAACCCAAGATACAAAGATAGGGCCAGTTCCCATTCTATCCATCACCTCCAAAATGTTGCTCCATTCCACAGAATAAAATGCCTTTTCTGTTTCTATGCAAAGCAAGGCTAATGACATCTATCCTTGCTGGGCTTGGTACAAAATGTTCACAAGAAGCTTAAGGTTGTCTGCCCTTGTCTACCCTTCTTGATCTTGCTTGAGATTTATGGATGATATGATGTTGGATAAGATACACTCCAGCCTACATGCCACCACTTTTACCAAGATTTTAGCATCAACAATAAGAAGAGATATGGGTTAGTAACTAACACAAAACATCCTGTTCTTCTGGGGCTGCAGAAAAACAGTAATGAGTGCCTGCACATAGATGGGGAAGCGCATCCTTCTGATGCACCCTTTGAAGGAAGGAATTTAAGTGAGGATTAGACTGTCAGAAAAACTGAAAAAGTCTGCTGTTAGGCAATCCAGACCCTGAGCTTTCCCTTTAGCAAATGATATGATAGCAGTGGTGACTTCCTGTGCCATGATGGGGTCTGCCAGCTGAGTGGCCAGCTCTGGTGGGATCTGAGGAAGGTTAACTGTGCTCAGAAACTGGTCCACTACCCCTGCTGGAGAACCCTAAGAAGTATAAATGGTCTGATAGAATTCCAGGAAAAGTATAATTAATATGGGTGAGGTTGAGGAGAGGTCACCATCTGGCAAACAGGATGTGGGGATCAATGCCTCCCCATGCTTCTTCTTCATCCGTATGCCAGAAGTTTGCACGCCTTCTTCTTTTGCTCCCAGTAATGCTGATGCATAAAGAGTGCTCTTTCTGACTTTTGCATATGTATGTTGTTACAAACTATACTTAAGCAGAGTAAGGTGTGAAGTCTGCCTCCAGTCCCTCAGCCTGGGCATAGTATTTTCCTCAGTGACCTGCAACTTTGAAATTAGAAGGTCCACTTATTTTGTCATTTCCAGTTTTGTGAGATGCATAGCTAATTAAATGACCCTGGTAAATGTCTTAAATGCATCCCCACTACATCCTCCACCAGCTCTGGCATGCCATTTACTTCCAAATACCATTGGATTTGCACGTGTATGTCATTCCTTGGTAAGCCAGCAATAAGGCATGAAAGGACAGGAATTGTGGGGATTTAAAACACAAATAGTTAAAACAAGACTCACACCAATGAATATCTCTTATTAACTGTTTATTATCTGCTTACAAGAATTAGAAAGCATTGCCTGTTTAACACCAATGTTTCATGGGTTTCATCCTCACAAATTCAGTGTGAACAGGACAGTAGTAATTTAGCAAAAACATTATTTAAATGAAACTTTACTGCATTTCACTCTGAGCTGGAAAGTAGTCATGTTAATAATGTTTTGAAAGATGTTACTGGTCTCATGTCAGAAAACACAGATTTCACAACTGGCAAGTCCTGCAACTATTTAGCAAATTTCTTTTATCACTGATTCATTATTAGACTTTAGACTACCTAACAAAAATGATTAATCAGAGATTGGGGTCATACTGTGTATCAGAATCAACACAACTTTACCTAAGAGGCCAAATATCTGATTGTAGCTAGTTCAGTACTATCTTTCACAGATTATGGTTCAATTACAAAAAAGCTGCAGGCCGAGTGCATTCAATGCCCGAGATGTGATGGTATTACACAATAACACACATCCCTAAGTGCCTTATTGCTATTATACAATGGCATCTTAAAATAATTTTTGTTTATTTTATGTTTGCTTGCGGCATACGAAGAAACACTATGTGCAGCTTTGGAGAGAAGTGGATTGTGGAGGCGCAGGCACTGTAGCAGCAGCCAACGGAGACACTACCATTGTGGGCTTGGCACTGGTGGACCAATGGAGGCACAGTGTGCTGATGACACTGGTCTCTAAAAGTGCCACCAAGTAGAAACATTTTCGCTGCAGCAAACAGGGTCGCCTCATCATTGCAGCATCAGCCATTCTGCTACAATGAGGGAGCGACCAGTCATTGCTGGCAGAACATTGCCTAGTGTAATATTGTTTGTGAATGTGGCAGCAAGCTGCTAAGTTCACAAACAATATTACCCTCTGCTGAGGGGTGCCCAATCCTCCTCAGCATCATGTGCCCCAAGAAAAGTGTTTTGCCGATGGGGGTCCAATCCCTGTTGGCTTCATTCATCCAATATATTTGTTGATGAGAGCCCTCTACCATTGGCAAAATGGTTTCCCAAAATGTTTGGTTTGTGCCGGTGGGTGCTCAATCCCCTCGGCTACAGTCCTCCCCAAAAATCACTTGGGTGGCACACTGGGAGCCCACCCCAGTGTGCCAAATGACCCTGTAAATGAAAAACTTTCCTCGATTGTTTTTTTTTTTAACCTGCAGAAGCAGAAAGAGGCCCTCGTTGAGTCGGTGGTCTCTCCCCAACCCGCACCCACCCTTTGTGCACCCCACTCCCACAAACCTCCTCACCCCATACTACCTCTGGAGCAAGGTGCGACGATCTTCAGTGGACAGGGAACACATCTTCACTCTTCAAAGCCGACCGCTGAACTGAGGAAATGCTGGTAAGCTGTATACTGTAATGGCATAAATAGGATTTTTTCTACTTTAGTGCATATCTTGGGCATCTTTGGGACTTTTGGCAAATTTTCAACATGGGGTTATTGGGTCTGCTCCTGTGAATTCAGCCACTGTCTGGCGTTAATCGGTCGAAGATGGTTCTCTCGGTCACTGTGTGGAATCACCTTCAGGACCGATTAATGAAATGACAGTGCTAGTGTTCATGAGGTGGGCTCTCAAAAGTCTATGATGTAAATTTGGTGGAAAAGTCAAAAATGACTGTTTGATCGTGCGTCTGATACATTGCTATGCACGCCATAATCTCGCCAATTTGCAATATTTTCACCCAGATTTTCAACATTGCCATTTTTCTGCACCTCCTTATGAATATTATAGCTGTCATTTTCACATCCTGGCTGAAATATGTTTTCGCAGTTCCGCGCAGAATAGCGTGATTGCTGTGGGAAATCAGTGTTTGGGACACATTAAGAAAATCACAGTGACACTGTTCATAAGCAGAGGTCCTAAAATGCCTATGTTGAAAATTTTGTGACGAAGTCCATAAAATGAGTGTGTTACGCGTGTGTTGCATTAGGTTCCATGCACGCTTGTAACTTCACAAATTTGCAATATTTTCACTCCAGATTTTCAACATTGCTATTTTTCTGCAATTCCTATGAACAGTACAAGCTGTCATTTTTCACATCCTGGCCGAAATGTGTTTTTGCAGTTCAGGCACAAAATAGCACAGTCACTGTGGGAAATCAGTGTTTGGGACACATTAAGAAAATCACAGTGACACTGTTCATGAGCAGAGGTCCTAAAATGCCTATATTGAAAATCTGATGCTGAACATCTATAAAGTTCAGTTACACTGACATGCAGCTAGCAGTTTCCGCGTATGCTCGGAAGTGCAGCATTTTACTATTCTACTACAGACTTTCAACATTGCCATCTTTTCACACCTCCTATGGATGGTACAGCTGTCATTCTTCATATCCTGCCCAATCTGTGTTTTCTTACATGTGGCGCAGAATGGCATAGGTGCCTGTTGGAAGTCAAAGTTCAAGACACATTGACAAAATCACTGCCACTCTTTCATGAGAAGAGGTCCCATATGTTTTCATGAGGTGGGGTCACAAACGCCATGTTGAAAATTTGTAGTGCAAATACTAACAAACGCCCGGGTGTTAGGGTTGCTAACCATAACGCCCCACCCTGTACAGACTGACAGGCATCGGGTGTGCCTTTGGAATGCCGACTGTACTGCTCATGCCATCCCACCTCCAGCCTCCACCCAGTGACAGGCATCGGTGTGCCTTGGACTCTTTGGCCCCAGTTCACCCCATTCTCCTATGCTGTACCCATTTCAGCATATGTCCTTATGGAATGGGGTGACTGTAAAGCCAAATACCCAAGACACACTGCAACACATGTCAGTGTCTGCAGAATAGGGTGAGGTGACATAGGATGAATGTCATGGTGATGACCCAAACACTTACCCCAATGCCTGTCCATCTCTACAGGATGGAGGTGGGGATAGCGTAAAGTTCAATACTTCACTGCCATTCCTATTCTGCATTTGTTTACCTCCTGCATTTCCAATGCTAATACCAGCAAGCAAACATTCGGCATTGACAAATGCTTGTTTGTTTCATGTAGAGGTGTATGTTTAAAAAGTCCACAGAAACCAGCTTCTGTTTCTGCCTGTAGATGGTGCTGCCACTGCATACTGCCTGTTTACTCCATCAGTTGATGTCTGTTCCTATTTAATCTATCACAGGTGTCCACCCCATGCAGACTCTTGCATTGGTAGTTTGTTTAAGCTTCTCTATTTGTATGTTTTCCTTGTTCCTCTGGTGAGTGGCTGGTGACGTGATTTGCATACTGCTACATCTGGTAGCATGGCTAACCAGGAGCAGTAACTGAAAGGAACAAGTATGTGCTGTCCTTTTAAGTTCCGCTGTTTCAGTGTGCATACAGATGATCAGAGATAAGGTGTTTTAGAACGCTTCAGAGATGCAAGAGGTATAATACAATAAATGGTAGTTTCTGAGGAGTGACCATGATCTCTGCAGAAATGGACAGGCACATGCTGCCTCTTTCAACAACCATTCACTCAGTTGCTCCTTCAGAAAGATGCAAAGCTGCTTTAAACTAAAAAAGTATTTAAAGCACAATTACAGTATGGGAAAAATGGACTGAGGAATAGGTATATGTTTGTGTGGGTCAGTGTGTGAGCAACTTGGTCAGTCAGGGGAGTGGGGGCCATTCAGTTCAGGGGAAAACAGTGGGCAAGAAGTAGCTGTGCCAGGATTTCTCACTGTGTTATGTGGTCATTTGTGTGCCTGGACTTAATACCATTTCATAATACTTATTTATCTGCTTGTGATACAGTTTTAGGTAGGCTGAAGATTGCACTAAATGCTGCAGATTTATCTTGGGAGTAAGTAGAAACACACAACTGACATCTGTATCAACCTACCAATTAGCTTCTACTGTGCCTAAGAGTAAGGTACCAGAGCTATTTACTAGGTGAAAATGATCTGTTAGGAAACATCACAATTAATATAACTAACTGTCTCTAGCTTGTGGAAAACCAGTATCATACCAGAAGTATGAGTAAATTGGTAAATACCACCTGTTGAAACTTTAGTACAAATCCTCAATTGGACAATGCTCATTTTGTTTTAGGGTATGTGTAACATGAGTAAACTACCCTCTACCTTGTACAAATGAGTTGCCTTGGTCAGTTTAGGTCTAGCCTCTGACACACAATTCCACTGCAATCAACTGTGTGACATGCATGTAAACATCTGTCCCCACTGTATATTCATTATATTACATGTATCATGTGTCAGTCTTATGTTCTATACTCTATGTTACCTGTTATTTTATCATGTGATGTGGAACCTTTGAAAATGGGCAACTGCTCAAAGGTACTTCTGATAATAATAAAAAATAATTAATTAATCAGTTAATAAAATAAAAAATGCTATTTCTTAACTGTAACAGCAGAATGTAATCAAAATGTTCTTTTATTTATGAACCCATTACTTTGAATATCTACCCGTCTCATTAGTCTATCAATTCACAGAATACATTTAAAAGGGTGTCAAAAGAATACTGTTTGACTTTTCTATGTGCAAGTGTAATGTCACCTGATTACTGTTTACATGAATGTATTGCATGTTTATTTTGTGTTATATATTTATTTTGATTTTTGCTCTTGTTTACATCTTCAGGCCCCCTTTTTCCCATAATAAAATTTATTGTTGATTTAAAAAAAATGAGGACATACAATAACATCTTACTATAAAAACATAGAACAATTCATATGAATTACGATAAATATTTTGAATATGCAAACTGAGATGCCTACTATATCTTAATATTAATAAGAGTATTTCTAATTATACTGTTACTACACCAAAACCTCAAGGTAATAATACAAGCGTGAGGACAAAGTAAATAAATTATTGAACTATAGATTACAGAGACTACTGTAACATGCCTGTGGAGTCCACATATTGATTTAACTAAAACTAATTCCTTACTTGAAGGAAGGATCACAGACATCGAAATCTGTCTGCCCTATCACCTAGTATGTATGCAATTTGTTCATTATTTGCTGTGTAGCTCAAGGGCAAACCATTCAGTTAAAGAAGGCACTGTAGGGGCCTTCCAATGTTTAAAATATATGCTTCAGCCAAAGCTGCAGCAGATAACCAGAGAACCTTTGTTGGGAAAGGGGAGATAGGTTGGAAAAAGTCCTAGAATGTACATGGTGGGAGAATGAGAAAGGTTAGCTAATAATATAGTACTACAAGTCCTGTGGATATCTGCCCAGAATTTGGCCAGGGAAGGACAGCTCCAAAACATAGAGGAAAGATTAGCACCCAACTGATTATATTTCCAGCATTTGTTGTCATTTACAAGGCCTAGTTCAAACAGTCATTTAAAAGAGAAGTAGAAGTAGTGTAGAATCTTGTATTAGTAGCTTATTGGCCTTGTATGCACACTTCAAGCGGAGTTCCATTTCTGGTTTGATATGAAGGTAGCAAACTCTTTTCTGATTTTGTGTTGGCTGAGGATGTGGGGATGAAGATGAGAGTGAATTAAGTAAAATGTTATAAATAATGCCAGAATCTTTTCTCATAGACCCAAATTTAATAATCTGGTCCCAATTATTGATCACCGGAGTGAGTAGTCATCCAGAAGGATGGAGTCTTTAAGCCTGACCTAAATTGTAAGAAGTAATGGAATTGGAACCTGGGTAAACTTTTCCATGATTTCAGAGAAAGACATTAGTATGTTGTCGTTGTCAGACTGTATATCTCCTATTCTATTGACACCTGCTCATGACCATTAAGGGTTGGAGAGAGAGGCAGTGCCTTTGGTTATGTAGGAGTTAGACCAGAAAGGTATGGTTTTCAAAGGTAGGAGTGAGGGTCTTATTATTTTATTTATCTTTTTCAATACCCTGAAGGTATCAACCAAACAGGGATTACCTTTAGGCTTAGAGGTGTGGCTGAATACATAAAATCTGCTACTGTATTGAGGGCCAAAATAGCTTGTTCTAGTTGGAGCCAAAGGGGCCTTCTAACAAGTTACTTGTCTTGCATATGAATACAAGCCTGTTTGAAGATAAATGCCCATTGATACCATTCCCAATGAGGGAGAGTAAACCCTTCTGCATCATAGGGACCCTGAGTTTTTAATACTCAACCTATGGGGCTTAGTTCCCCATAGACATTTTCAAATAAGAGTATTCAGTTTTCTCAGAAGGTTTCCTGCAATAGAATGGGAATATTCAGGAACATATAAAATATTTTGGAGCAATAATCATTTTAATAGAGTTAATTTTCCTCCAAAGTGAAAGGTTAAGGTGACTCCATCTGTGTAGCTCCAGTTCTATGTCCCAAAGCACAGGCATAAAATTTATATTCATTAGAGTTTCTAATTTAGTAGAGATCTGCAGGCCTAGCAAGGTTATTTGATCTTTGACCCAGTTATTATCAAACATTTCCTTATGTTTATGTGTTAAAAGGGCATTGGATTGTGACACATTACTTGTGACTTGCCCCAATTCACCTGAAGTCCCAAGAGGGATTCAAAGTGAGATAGTAGGCTTTAAGGGTGGTGTACGACTGAAATGGTGTAGTGAGGGTCAAGAGAAGATCATCAGCAAATGCAAAGGTTTTATGCATGTATGAACTGATTTTGACTCCAGAAATAGATGGATGCTCTACTATAGATCGAATCAAGGGTTCTATAGCTAGAATAAATTGATAAGGGATAGGGGCAGCCTTACCTGGTGCCTCTTGTTAAGGCAATAGGGGTGGAGATGAGGCCATTGGATAGAATCTGGGTGGTTGAATTCTTATAAAGAAGGAAACCTAGTTGTTAAAATGAGCACCACAGTCAAAGTGGTCCAGCACCTTAAACAAATATTCCCAGAGAGAGTTGAAGGCCTTAAATAAATCAAGTGAACTAGATAGGGATTCTTAAATTTATTGTGTGCCACAACACATAGAGGAGTCTATGAACATTATCTGCCCCAGATCTACCGTGCATGAATCCAACCTGTTCTTTCCTGATTAAATCCATAGCAATCTTTTGAATTCTTAGTGTTAGAATTTTAGCTAATATTTTGTAGTCAGAATTCATCAAGGTGCTAGAGCTATAGCTGATACAATCAAGGGGTCCTTGTTCTTCTTATGAATAAGGGTAACCAGAGCTTGAGTTAGAGATGGGTGAAGAGTTTCAAGGTGTCTGACCTTGTTATACATGGAAGTAGATATAAGGAGGGTTTGAATCCATTAGTCTAAAAAATTCACCAGGAAACCATCTAAACCTGGGGCTTTCCCCACTGGGAGGAGATTTATAGCAGAAGTAATCTTATCCAAGGAGATTTATTTATTTAGATTTTGTTAACCAGGTAAGTACACTAGACAAGACAAATTGCCTATTTTCAGGTAAGACCCGGAGAGTACAGAAATAACATACTTAGACACTTGGGACAACATGGTACATAATTAGGTGCAGGTTACATAACATGAGACTGCAAGGTAAGATTACAAATCACAATGATTAGGAACAGGTTTACATCACATTTACATCATAAGATTAACATAAGATTACACACTGGTTAGCTCCAGTTACCCACCCTGAGACTAACAGGTATGTTTACACCTGAGAGGCAGAACATAAACTGTGGAGAAGTACAGAATGCTACATCATTAGCTGGAAGTAATGTATGGGTGCAAGTGCTATCGTGTCACTGGGGTTTTGACACCCACAGGCTGATGCTATTTAAGATGGCTCCATAGTGAAAAATGTAGGCTGCCCTGCGAAACATGCACGAACCTGTGTTGGGAAGGTGTTCCAGAGTTTAGGCACATGCTGCAAAGTCCCTTTCACCCATTTGGGTTCTGGTCACAGGCACCTTGAGTGCCACCGACCCCTGTGACCTAAGGTGATATGATGAGGATTCAGGATGTATCAGCAGGCTAGCCACCCATGGGGGTTCCTGTGTTGAGGACCTTGCCTGTGAAGCAACCCAAGCACTAAGTCAATGTGCTTTGCAGGCAGAGCCAGTTTAGCCATTGTAAAGCTCACAGTGATGAGTGAGCTGGGGCTGACAGGGTGAAGCAGCAGATATTATTATAGGTCGTCAACCATTTGGAGACATGGGCCTTAGTGGTGCCAGCAAACAGCAGGGGCCCATAACATAAAGAGAAGAATCCTCTTGCAAGGGCAACACAAGCTGCTGGTGTGAGGTTGTTTTTAGCCCTGTATGCCAGACCCAGTTTACAGTTGACTGCTTACATATCCTCTGGATATGCAGGCCGAGGTCAAGCTATGGGTCCAGCGTTACTCTGAGGTATTTGAAAATTGTCTGTTATGGGGATCGGGACATTACACTTCCGTCACACACAGAACGGTGTACTGGTGACCTTAATCTTGGCCGGGACCCCATGAGCATGGCCTGGGTTTTAGGTTAAGAACAAGCTTGTGGTTCAGAATCCATGCCTGAATGTTAGCTAGGTCTGCACTCAGGTGTAGATTCATGACCTCGACCTCACGGAAGTGGGATAATGTAACCAGATCATCTGCGTAGAAGTGGTTTACAGTGCACAATGGCTTCAGTGAGATTGTTAATAAAAGATGGAGAAGAGCAGTGGTCCCAGGATGGATCCTTGGGTGACCCCCATTGCTACCGAGATGGGACTCAAAGCTCCTTGTCGAATTTGACCCACTGCATTCTACCAGACAGGTAGTTGTTGAACCAGCCAAGAGCAGCAGTGGAGAGACCAATCGCCTAAGTTGAGTCAACAGCATAGCATGGTCGACCAGGTCAAACGCCTTTGAGAGGTCGATGAAGAGCTCCCTTGAGAGTTTACCCTGGTCCATGGCCTCTCTAATTCATGATGTAACAGTGAATAGGGCTGTAGAGGTACCATGCCCCTTCCAGAAGCCATGTTGTACTAGAGTCATTAGGTTATACTCCTGCAAGTATTCTGAGTTGCCCTGCAACAACTTTCTCCAGAATTTTGCTAACTGCCAACAGGATGGATATGGGGTGATAGTTCTCTATCAGCTTGGGGTTCCTGTTTTAAGATAGGGACTACCCTGGTGACCTTCCATATGTCCAGGACCACTCCTGTTGCCAGGGACAGATTGACAATGTGCACCACCAGTGGTGCCAGCCAGGGTGCACCGAGACTGAGAAGCTTAGGTTCTAAGACATCTAGTCTGGCACTAGAGCAGGGGAGAGTCCCTCTAGCAGTTTCTGTACCTCTTGAGCCGTCACTGCCCTGAACCAAAAGGTTGGGCGGAGTGAGGTGTCTGTTGGGGTGGTTGCCACTACCCCCTCAATATTTGGGACAGGCGTTGTGTACTCCGACAAATCCATAAAGTAATGGTTGAAGGAGTTGGCAATGGTTTCCAAGTTATTACAACTGGCACCATCAATTATCATGTCGGTGGACTCAGTTCTCTGTGCACCACTAACAACTTGTTTAATGTTCCTCCAGAACTGTCTAGGATCCCTGGCCGAATTCAGTAAGGCGGATTTGCAAAATTCACTCTGCATCCTAATGTTCCTCTTGCACTCGCTTCGAGTTGCCTATACTCCTCAGGAGGATAGTGGTCAGCCGTGGCCTTGAATTTGGCTCAGCACTTATCCCTGGTGTTGAGGAGTGCCAGAAGGCTACCGTGTAGCCATTAGTGGCCATTCCCTCACCCTCCGCCTGATGGGGGCATGTTTCTCCTGCAGGGCCTTTAGGGTGCTTATGAAGTGACTGACAGCGGTTGCAGGGTCACTGGTATTCAAAACTGCCACCTAGTCTATGTACTTGATGTCATTTTGATAGCAGGTCAGATCAAACTTTGAGTAATCTCTGATCTGGATAATTTTATGGGGAATTTTTGATGTGACACCTCCAGATACAGTACACTGGGGAGTGATCTGAGATGGAGTCCGGAAGGATGCCGATGAGCCTATCCTATCCAGTCTATTTGTCAGGATCCAATCCAGGAGTGAGCCTTGCCACCCCACTTGGGCATCTGGTAGGCTTCTTGACAAGTTGAGTCAGCAAGAGACTGGCAAGTGATGGTTCAAAGGCCTTCACGTTACCTCCCAGCCAATTTAGGTTGAAGTCACCCAGAATGATTAATTCATTTTGCCTTGTTACTGAGCCTATTTCTCCCAGGAGGCCAGTCAGTCCTCTAGTCCCCCTTTGGTGGATTGTATGCGTATATAATGTGAATCTTCTTTGTCATACCCAGTAATAGTACCGTATGCAAGGCCTCACGGAGGTCTGCAAGGGTTGTTGGTCAGGTAGTTCGGACAGGTTAAGGTGGTTTCTGTAGTAGACTAGAATACCACCACCTCTCTTACTTCCCGTCGATCACGCCGGATGAGGTCATAACCAGGGAGGGCACATGCTGAGCTGGGGTGGTCGCCATCAGCCAGGTTTCCGTAATTCCAAGGATGTCCAGACTGTATTGGAGTTACCCAAACCCTAAGTTCTGTTAGGTTTGGGAGCAGGCTTCTAATATTTAGATGGGCCACTTTCAGGCTTTTTACCACTGACCAGCCCCTTGTGAGGGGGAGGTTTGGGATAACGCCCAGGATTTTGTTTGATGTCTCCTGACAGCACAAGTGTCACCAGCATGAGCCAGAGTAGATGCCCTTAATGGGGGAGGTCTCTCTTTGCAGTGACCTACAATCAATGCGCTATATTTATGAGGAGGGTCTCAGCAGGGACCTTAGTTTGAGGCCACCGAGGACCACAGTCGGGGAGAGCCATTTGCTATGGTGTTAGAGAAGGTAAAATCCAACTCTTCCAGTTGAACACATGTGCACCATGTTGCTGTGTTTATGGGATCAGTCGTCCCAAGGGTCCAGGAGATCCAGAAGACAGTAAGGCACAGAGTGGCTATAGCGGTTAGTGAACGTAGGAATAGCCAGCACTGGACTCACTTCAGTGGAAGCTCAGTGAGGCCCATGTCTTCTCAGTACAGACATCCACCTGGGACAGAACCACCATGGGCCACCAGACGATACCCTACAATGCCCTCATGCAGTTGCCTGACAAGTAACACCACACAGTGGCACAGGTGGTGTTGTTAGCGACAGATAACTTTGGGCATGCTACCTCATTGTGCAGCGAGCCCCTACGACCATTATAACTTACAGGGTGGCAGCCTAGAGTAACTCTCAAATTGGTATTACTATGTAGGGTGGTAGCATAGGAGGCAACTATCTGAGATGCCTGTAGCGATATACCAGAGGTCTGGAGATTAACCCTACCATTTTAACCTTGCTGGGTTGGAAGTCTCTTACCTTGGTAGTCTAGTCTGCTGCTGGTAGAGGTCAGTCAAGGACAAAGTACAGCGTTATACCCTAGATTCTCCCTCAAGTTGTACAACTCGTTTGGACTATAAGGATGCACAATTGGATAACAGCATGGGCAATGTACTGGCAGTCTAGAGTTTACCCTACACTATAGTTACCATACAGGCGTGCAGGCTTAAGAGCAAATAAACTAATAGGATGTGGGCGTGCAGCCTTGGAGCAACTAAATAAGTAAAATACAACTAAAATAAGTAAAATGCAAGGGTTAGGCATGAACAAGTTGCAAAGTCCTTGTTAAGCTGTTCTTGGAAGGCAAGGGTGATTTTAGGGGTGTGGGCCAAGTTTAGAAAAGGGCTTACTTCTCTTGAGTGGATAGATTTATGGGTATATATTTGAGAGTAGAAATTTTTAATACATTATTGATATCTTCATTTTATTCAGTATAGCACCAACGAATCCTTGATCCCTGTGATATTATTTTGGTCTTTCATTTTCTTCAAATGATAGGCTATTAACTTTTCAACATTCTCTCCTGATTCCCAATATCTATGATTAGTTCTAAATAAAGCATACTCTGCTTGTGCCAAAAGAATCTTATTAATATTATACTTTAACAAAGTTATTTTGTAGATGGTTGACTTGTTTAAAATTCTAAAATTTTTAATATGCTGCTCATGTGAGGCCAATGTAGTTTGTTTTTCAACAAGGTCCTTCACCCTTTCCCTTTTTTTAGAAGCTGAGAAACTTATAATGCACTCTCTAATAAAGGCTTTATAAGCTTCCCAGAGAAAGGCATAGGAGACATCCCCATTATTATTAATGGAAAAGTAGTCATCTGTTTCTTGAGATCCACTCCATGAATTTCTTGTCATTCAGAAGACAGACACTAAATCTCAAAAGAAAGGAGTACTAAAGCTTAATGGTGCCTATGCACACTAACAGGCAGAAAGTGCATGGGTATGTACTACTGCATGCACCCATGGTGTACCTGTCTGTGTCCCAGCTCCCCAGAATGCAGGATTGCTCAGTGCAGCCAGGGGCAGAGTAGCAGACCCAGGTAGACATCCAATCAGATGCCTGTCCTGGGTCCTGAGGTGGATCACCCATCCATGAACGCACAGGTCCGGGTGTGTGAATAGCTAACGAGGCACCCAGATCCACATAGTCATGCCCCATTGGCCAGAGGACCCCTGCATGAGCCTCTGGTACACCACAACCTCCGGTTGCACAGCTGAACCACCACAAGCAGGACCCCACCCCAGGCCCATATGTCACCCCTGCACATGTCCACCCCATCCCTGTAGTTGGAAAGAAACCCCCAATACCTGACTTCCTCTATCCCATCCCCATAGTGTCAAAGTATACACCCAACACATGTCTGCCTCATCCATATAGTTTCAAAGCATACCCCCAACACATGTCCACCCCATCCCTATAGTGTCAAAGCATACCCCTCAAGATATGTCTGTCATGTCCCACGTAGTGTCAAGCATACTCCAACCATATGTCTGCCCCCATCCCTATAGTGTCCAAGCATAACCCCCAACACATGTGTTTTCCCCCATCCTCAGTGGTGAACAAGACATTCCCCTGCACACACAGGTGCCCCAGTCCACATCCCTGACCCTCCAGACCTGGTGCCCCAGTTGCATCATTGGTGGCCATGGTCCACCCACACACCACGGCACTGACAACCCTCCACCACATACTTGACAGTTGGTGCTGCTGGCATATATTGTCAGTGGCACATCCCTCTGCATACCTCCTTGGCGCTGGCCATCCAACTGATGCTGTGAGCATGCTGCTATAATGGCAGCATGCTCCCAGTATCAGTTGGATGGCCATTGCCGAGGAGTGTGCAGAGGGATGTGCTGCTGGCTGTCTATGCCCATAGCACCGATTGTCAGGTGTAGAGTTTGGGGGTTGTCATTTCATGGTCGGGTGGGGGGAACACTGGCCATCAATGATGCAGCTGGGGTACCAGGTTTGGGGGTCAGGGATGTGAACCAGGGCACTGTGTGTGCGGGGATGTTTTGTTCACCACCAGGATCGGTGCAGACATGTGTTTGGGGTATGCTTGCCACTATGGGGATGGGGCAGCATGTGTTGGGAGGATTATGCTTTGACACTACGGGATGGGGTGGACACAGCCCAAAGGTATGTATCATTAAAAATGAAATTGTGGAACAAATAATTGATAAATACTGTAAATCAGAGGTATACTCAGAATAACAACAGTCAGAGCAGGCACACTCTGATGCAGATCAAGTCAATCTCTTTCTACTACTCTCACACTTGAAGTTCAAGCTAAAAGGAAATGGCGGCTGACTGCAGTGCTCAAACCAGCTTATATGTGCTCCCGCCCATGCATGTCTGCCTGTTGCAGTACCCAGTAAAGGTATGCTAATGAGTTTTTACTTGCTGAATCCTGATCACTCATAGGTCATGTGAAGAAACAGGCAGGAAAAGGCTGGTGCTGGTGTGCTGCATAGATAATAAGTCTCAAGGAGAGCAGAAATGACCACCGTGGTTGTAGTTACAGTATTTAATTCATGAATCACAGAATCAGGGATCACCTAATGGACAGTGGCTTTGACTGACCGAACCCCACCACCACCCCCTCCTTGAATGTAAATTCAGGTCACTCATACATCCATTCAGGGACAGTGAAAAAAAAGGAAAATGAATATTAAGTTGAGCTGGAAGGGCCCCTAAAACTTGGGCCCTACGTACTGGTGTACTTGGTGTCATGGTAAATCTGGCCTTGAGAGCAACAATGCAATGTAGAATAGAAGCTTAAATTCTAAAGAACTGAGGTAAAACAACCTTTGGTTGGAAGCAGAATAAATAAAATAAGTTTTAAAATATTTGAAGTACTTTAACTCAGTAAAACAGTTAAAGGCTAAATAATGTAGAGGATTTAAATATGGAACAGATAATAATTGAGTCATTGTAAAATCATTATTGAGAAGAAAATAAGAATAGTGAACAGAAGGTTGAGTCTACTATGTTGCCATAAGTCCACCAAACCAAGTCCAAGGTGATGTTGGCATTAGGTCTTAGAGGTATGACAACTGAATAACAAGGGGTTTCCACCCAGAAATATGATATATGTTTGGATTGCTCTGAAGGATACCTAGAGAATTAACAAACCAAGCTGCCTGATATAGTAAGTGAAGCATAGGTAGTTATGCTGAAGTAAGATAGGTATCCACAATTATGCAATAATTAAGCAATAAATCATGACAAGGTGTAGTTATCATGTAATAACGTCACTCCTGGGGTGGCTGAAGCACGAGGCTAAGTCGAGTAAGCTTCCACCACCCAGGAGTGATATTATTACAAGAGAATACACACCTTGGAGTGCCTTATTGCAATTATACAATGGTTCGATGTTATACAAAATAAAATGTTTTTAAATGTTTTAGTAGATTTTATAATGTAAAAGAGAGTATATCTAGTGGAGATTAATACAGTGATGTTATTGTGTAATATCATCACTGTCTCAGGGATACACTGACCAATCAGAATACAGGAAATTTCCTTGCCATTGTATAATATGCATTATAATAGGGCTATAAAATTCAGTAATCTGATTGGCTGAGGATTTGGAACCCAGTGCTGTTGTCCCAACATGACAGCACTGGAAGGACCCAGTAGCCTCTTCACATATGGAATCAATTGTACCAAACACATACTTGACTGCCATCATAAAAGTGGCTATCACCTTTGCTCAGAAAAAAAAATCTTCAACTAGGCCCTAAAATAAAACTGCTTTAAATTTAAAAACATAATAATTAAATGTTATTTGCCTCATAATCCTCTACACACACACACACACACACACACACACACACACACACACACACACCTTAAAATGTACTGTACTACAACACTTTAATTTATGGTGTTTCTTTGTTGACCATGAAAATCCTCCTATCTTCACCTGCTTACTAGGAAATCTGTGTTGTTTAAAGAACCCTGACAACATTAGGAAAACTCTGAAAAAGAAAGATTTATATTTAACTCCATCCCATTTTCTTTATTAATTCATATATTTTCAGTAATGAATTCCTTTTTCTTTATTACTGAAAACAGTTGCATGAAAAGAATATCCCTGTTCCCTAGACTGTATCTACTCTGACTGCTTCTCTACATTACATCATAATCCCGCTTATGACATCGTAATTACTTCCACAGCAACATATTTTGATGTCATAAACAGAATTATGTCAGGTGTAGGCAAGCAGCCAGAGCTAAAACAGCAGAGATACTGTATTAATGCAAAAAACCTTAGTAATAAGGAAATAAGAGTGAGAATTACAAAATAAAATGCAAAACATAAGCTGCATTTTGCTTGAATATTAAATTTTTTCAAAGTTGTCTCGGCTGTGTCAGGAGCTCTTTAACCTGCTACAGATAAAACAAAAGTCTTGGTCCCATATGAGGCCTTCTGTTGTATGATAGTGGGGTGAACATTCTGCCAGTAGAACTGAGCAGAGATTTGAATTCTTGTATTCCATACATAGTAAACATTCCATCTCTTGAATTCAAACCCAAGACAAGTATCTTAAACTGCCTTCTTGGATACTTTGTATTTTAATATCTTCGCAACTGTTCAATGGATTTGCATGAAATTTCACATGCACAGTCTTGAGGAGCAGATCTCCTGAGATGTCAAGTTCCAGTCTAGTTGGATGTGCAGATTCTGAGATCTGAATAGTGAAAAGTAAAAAGTAAAATGTTTTGTTTTTTTTTTATCATCTAGTGCCCTGATGGTTTGGAATTTTGGCCTGAAATTATGGTAGAAAGGGCTTTGCTCACAGATTTGTCTTTGGCTGGTTTGATGATAAAATAGTAATCTGTTCCAACAGGAAACAGACAGTCAACCTGCTTGTGTCCAGGAGTCATGCTACTTTCCAACCCATCACCAGCATAAGTACTGTACAGAAACTAAAATCATATTTGTTACACCTAACAGTAAAATATAATAAATAAACAAATGATGCAGGGTAGCTCTGTAAAACAGTATAGTAAATTAGATTAAATGTGTTTACATTTTGTTACAAAGCAGTTAGACATTCATATTTTTGCTTCTTTTAATGTATAAAGAAAATAAAATAAAAAAGGGAGTCCAAGACATGACAAGGGACTACAGTATCTCTATATGTTCTGGCTAAATGTAATTGCAATACAGTTAAGCCTTCAGATTTTTCTTTATTACATATTTTTTAATGCAAAAAAAAAAAATACAAACAATATGAAGTAATGCAGACTAGTTCTGTAATGGGCAACTTTATCTCACTGTCATGGCCAAATATAATTGCAATAAAGTTAAACCTTCAGATTTTTTACACCTGTTTATTGTTTAATCATGAAAGTTATGTCAATTTTTTGGCTATTTAATAAACTTTATTTGAAATTTCCAAATAAAATACACATATGTTTGATAACATAAAGGCATCAAGTATGTAAATTTTCCGTATTTCATCCCTCCCCCACCCCTACCCTTCCTCTTCTCCCCTTCTCTCCTCCCTTGTGTCTCCTGTATAATCAGTACTTATTCTTACTATATCCCTCCATCCCTACCTCCATCCCTTCAAATCATCTAAGTCAGAAGGGCAAATTAGATGTCTAATTCCTTCCCATACTGCAGAACATTTCTATAACTAATTTAATATAAATAATACTCAAATAATCAACTTCCAAGGGTATGAGAGTTGAGAAAATAACCTTCTTGACCTTCCTGTCACCTCCTAGCTAGTACTTGTACAAACTGCTCCCATCTTTTATTAAACACCCTAATGAATGAAACTGAATGGCTATTGCCTTTTCTGCATTGAGGGCTATATGAAGTTCCTGTACCCATTCTTTAAGTGTGGAGAGGTTTCTTTCATCCAATATCTCATGATAAGGAGCAGTGCTACTGCAGAAGTGATAGTCACGTAATATCTATGTGTTTGTGAAACAACTGCTGAGATCTTACCAAGAACACATATTTCTAGAGTGAAGTAATTAATCCTCTAAAAAGTGGGTTCAAAAATGTATTAATTTGTTGCCAAAAGCTCTGGATATTTGGGCAGGTCCAAATCATATGTCTGAGAGAGCCTATATCCTGGCAGCATCTCTGACAGATCAGACTCTGAGTCTTGCCTATGTAATGTAATTTAAGTGGAGTTTGATATAAGATATGAAGAACATTAAACCTGACTAAGCATAGTCTATCTTGCTTAATAAATCTATAGACACTATGCCATATAGATTCCCATACTGGAGGGTCATAGGAGAGGTCTCATGCCTGTTGCCAATAATAGGCAATCGACGTGTGTTCTAGCTCAGCTTTGGTGACTAATTGATGATATAACCATGAAACTGACTTGGATAAGTCGCAGATTTTAGTAAATCTGAGAATAAAAGAGACACCTGAGGACCAGGAGATGGTCCCAAAGTAGTAACTACACATTGCTTAATCTGCAAATATTTAAAATTGAAAATTCTCTGAGGTGGAAGTGGAGCCAAAATCTGTTGTATTTATAAACTTATTTTCTTTAATTAAGTCAGATAAAGCAGCTACGCCTAAACCTTTCCAAAAGACTGTGTAATAACTTTGTTTCCTATCAATAGATTCTGGTTATTAAAAAATGGCTGGCCTAAATCATGCCTAGCATCTAATTTAAAGTAATGGCATAATTGAGAATGAGCATTCATTGCCCATATTCCCATGCTAATGGGTGGAGTTCCAATTTGGGGAACTTTACTACTAGGTGTATAAAGTAAGGTCGGTAGAGATATATTATGTGAGTGGGCAATCCATCTTTCTATCTTAAGCCAAGTGAGATCTGAAAAGTCATTAACCTGAGGCTTTAACCGCTGCATATATTTACACCCACAAAGGCAAAATAGTGTAGAAAGAGATGTGGAATATTAAGGCCTCCTTTCTCTTTTGTCTTGTCAACTTAATTATAGATCTCTTGGGTCTTTTATCTAACCACAAAATGACGACTATATTGTATTGATTTTGTTGAACCATGCCATAGGGAGGGCCATGTTCAGCATGGAGAGTGGAAGCATTAGCCTCAGGAAAATTACCATCTTTAAAATGTTAACCCTCACCCAAAAGATAATGGCAAGCACCACCATCTTTTCAAATCCTGTTGCATCTGAGATACCACAGGTCTAAATTAAAGGTTTTTAGTTTGCCAACATCCTTCAAAAGTTTGATTCCCCAAAAAGTAATTGAATCAGCTGGCCCATTTTAGTCCTAAATCCTCAGTCTCTAACTTTGTGCAAGTAGGGGTCAAAAGAGACAGTTGTTTTCTGTTGATTTAATTTGTAGCCAAACAATTGACTAAAATCTTCAATTTTCTTCAGGACTACCTGAAGGGAATGATGCCGGAGGAAAGATGTAAAAGAATGTCATCAGCGAACATAGAAATCTTGTAACTGACTGTACCCAACTTTATCCCCTTATGTCTCTCACAGCATTGATTTTTCTAGCCAAGGGTTCATTATATAAATTGAACAACATGGGGATGGGGCAGTCCTGATGAGTACCTCTAGTTAGCACATAGTTATTAGAGATAGCCCCATTACACATTACTCTGGCTGATGAGAATGCATACCAATTTTAATCCACTGAATGAATTCTGCTGGGAACCCATATCTGGGTAAGAGGTCAAATAAAATGTCCAACTGACTCTGTCGAATGCTTTTTCTGCGCCAAGAGAAACCAAGATTTTATCAGTATTGGGCTCACCAGACGCAGACATCAGGTGGAGGCTCTTTCTAAAATGGTCACTAGAATATCTCCCTGAGACAAAGCCCACTTGTTCTAAAATGTATTAATTTAGACCAAACATCTTTTAAATGGGATGCTAAGATACTAGCCAGCAACTTAATTTCTATATTAAATAATGATATCGGCCTATAATTGTCTGGGCAAGTTGCATCTCTGCCTGGCTTAGGCAAAACCACAATCCTAGCTTTAAATAATGCAGACTCTTTGATTGGGGCAGAGTATAGATAATTAAATAAAGCCTTTAAATGAGGGGTCAGGTCTTCCTTAAAGCACTTGTAAAAGGCAGGGAGACCATCAGGGCTAGGGGCCTTGTCGGCTGACAACCAATCTATTACCTCTGAGATCTCTCAGAGCCGAATATCCCTAATAGTGAATTTTATTGGGATACACTAATCCTGGGTAACTCTATGTCCTGTAGGAATTTTACAAGTCTTTCTTGTAGTCTTGGATAAGTGGAGGTGCCGTATATAATGTCTGATAATATTCACTAAATACTTTATCAATAGCCATAGGGTCAGAAGTCAACCTCCCAGTTGCCTTATCCTTTAATGCTGAGACCCAGCTAGCTTCCTGTTGCTGCTTGAGCCTATTAGCTAAGAGCTTTTCAGCTTTTTCCTGTCCAATGTACGCTTCCACTTTGAGGCTGACCGTGTTATTGAGGCTGAAATATAAGATGTGTATTTGGCCCTCAGAGACTGCAGTTCTACCATGATTGGTCATCTGAGGATTTAATCAAGTGAGTCTCTAAACTCTGATACAAGTAAGCCACTCTTCTACCTCCTGTGATTGTTTATGCCTCCTAGTGGCAAGTCCAATAAATTCCCTCTCCATATTGCCTTAAGAGAACCCCAAAGGACATCAATGGCCTTAATAGAAAGATAATTGTTATCCCATGAGTTTCTAATAAAGTTCCTCATATGCTCTACTGTTTCTCCTCAGACAACAATTGAGTGTTAAGGGACCATGAACTAGAAGGACATTGGTAGGGTGATATTCCCAACTTAAGCCAGATAGGTGAATGGTCTGATATGACCCTAGGATAAATACCAACTCCCTCAACTCCTTTTAAAGATGATGAACTGAGGAGAAAATAGTCAATCTGTGAATACACTCCATGAGGAGGAAAAAAGTGAAATCTTTCTCCAATGGAAATGTATCCTCCACGGATCTGAGAGACCAGAGTCCTTCATAAATTCCCTAAGGCACATTGGGCCCGAAGAGACCTGCCCATCTATGATATGATCTATCTATATCATTCACATCTACTAGATTCCAGTCCCTCCTAAAAGACAGGAATATTAGGAATAGAGGTTATTATAGTGGAAAGAGGAGGAAAAAACTGGGGGTATCTACATTAGGGCCATATACAGAGCCTAAAAGAACCTGTACCCCAGCTAAATTCCCATGTATCAACACATATCTCCCATCCAGGTCACACCAGGATTTAATCTCCTTAAAGGACATTTTTTGAATAAGTATCACCACCTCTCCTTTCTGGTACTGATACCCACTCCATACACCTGACCTACCCAAAGCTTTTCAAATTTAACCAAGTAGCCCTTATTAATATGAGTCTCCTGTAACATGACAATATGTGGACAGTATCTATTAAGATGCCAAATAATAGTGTACTTTTGGAATTGTCTTTCCCACCTTTGATATTCCATGAAATGAAGTTCAACTCCCCATCTCTAGGATATCTGCAGTTGTTCTAAATGTGATTTTCACCTATGAACCCCAAAAGCCAACATTTTCTTAATAGGTATTCCCCAACACCTCCCACAAAACTATCTCCCTGTCCTCAAAACCCTCCTGCAGTTAACTCCATAACCCCACCCCCGCCATTCCCCACCTTCTCTACAACTCGGGTCAAATGCCCCTCCTAACTGCACTGGCCATCATGCCTTAAGAGGAGCAGTCCCCATTAGATTTATTGGCTCCCAGACTGAAAGTGTGGTATAATCTACCACTATGAAATATGAATTACTGAATGCCCAGCTGAACTTTGATTAATACATCTGCTTTGGAGGGGAAGAGTAATATGCACTTAACTTTGTTCCTAGTCTTCAATAGAAAATAAAATTGTTGACCATCTATAACCTATTTCCTAATGAAGTCTGAAATATTGTATCCCACTTTACACACTTTAAACATTTTCTCACCATTCTGAGTTATGCAAGAAAAGGAAAACAACAGAGACAAAAAATAAATAAACCATGGTCTTTAAATTTTAAAGTTAAGACAAACTAAGTAATTTTAAGGTCCAAGAATCAAGCCAGTGTCCTCAGATTGCAGAAGCTGACCCTGATAATGAATAAGGAAAAAATAACCACTGTGCATATTCCTCGAGGAGAGTTCTAAAATGTCATTGTTATTCGCACAATAACCAGTAGAGGGCGCACAGGCTTGGTTATCTCTCATGCAGTCACACTGCGCCCCTTTGTGTCTAGTCTTTAAAATGGAAAAGAAAATGCTCAGCTGCCAGTAATGGACAAACTAAATGTTCAGCACAAGGCTAGCAGGCATCAAAAGGAAAAAGAGGGAAGCGAAATAAAAATTGAAAAAAGGAGCAAAAACAAAATACATTAACCCTCTTATGCACAGAAAAGAATATATCAGTTCAGAGAGAAAGAAAAATTGTTCCTGAAGTCACTTAAAGAACCTGTAGATGAATGTCCCAATGCCGTTGAAACGATTCCTGGGTTAACAAAGTCATTCGTCCAAATGGAATCATCCCCTTTCCAAACAGATCAGAGAGTCAAACCGCCAGGTCATTAGCCACTTGTTCTGCGATCTCATAGCACTGGGCTCCCAATGGCAGAGAGACTTCCAGGCGGGAGAGGTATAGCATCCTATGTATGATTTTAGCTGCCATAACTTTGATTCTGTTGAATGGTAAGTGGCCCTTTCTTTTGAAGACTTTCAAAGTCAAATCAGGACTAATCTCAGATGTTTTCCTTCCCACTCAATTTTTCTGCATTTCTGGCTGCTTTCAAGATATAGTCTCTATCAAGATAATTCAAAACTTTAAAATTATAGGGCAAGTTGGTTGTTCTGATGAGGGTTTAGGCCTGATAGCTCTATGTGCACGCTTGATTACATATGTAGGTCCATTGGGAGAGGGGCCTGCTATGCGCATACAAAGTTTATGAATAAAGAGATGGAATTATTTCCTCATCACCCTCTGGCAGCCCAAGCAATACCAGGTTGCTCTGTGCGATCTACCTTCTAGATTGTCGACTTTATCATCAAGTCTCTTAACCATCTGCTTGAGTTCAATATCGTCTTTTTCCAGCTTAGCTAGTCTATCCTCGGTGGATAAAATCCGACCTCTGAGTCAAAACACGGACAACCAAACCAGACAAGTCATCTTCCATTCTCTAAACTCAGAAATGAGGAGAATAAAGCATTTTTAATCATGTGGATGTCCTCAGTGAGCTGATCTTGTAGGGAGCCTGAAGGAGCTGGATGACTGCCTCTGGCAATGTGCTTCAGCGGGCCTTTGGCTTCCAGCCCCACCACCACATCTTGCTCTTCCTTTTGTTCTGCTCTGGTAGTCATCTCTCACTGAAGGACATTATCTGGATGTTCCATCTTATTGACTGGACAGAGTTCACTTCCATGCTTTTAAATATAGCAGGTAGAAAAAAGTAGTTTTAATCGGCTGAATATGGAGCTGCCAACATGCTGCCTACTCCACGAGGGCATCATGTGACTCCGTTATGTCAAATTGTTTTACAGCCATATTTAATTGCAACAGCACTCCAGAGTGCATTGTGGTGCGATAACAGTGCACCAGGTGGAAGCACCGCCTTCAGCCTCATGCTTTTGACCCACCCCTAGGTATGCCATTATCCCACGATGACACACACTCTGTCATTCCTTATTGCTTAAATGAACCCATAGAGAAGGATTAATAAACAGACCAGAGGAGATGAGACATACACACAAAAAAAAACATCTTGGTGGAAAATACTTCAGGGATAATTTGTAAAATGTTATCTTTTGTAAATGTCTGGCTATGCTGCTGAATAAAGGGACCATCTTAGCACATAAGATAAATAGCCAGTTTGAGAGCTCAGGCCTTGTGGGCTCTGTTTTAGATTCCAGTCAGTGAGGTCAAATTACAAGCAAATCAGGTAAAGCTAATCAGGCTAATGAGATGGTGTGAATCCAGTCTTACAGGATTCTCTGCAGCTAGAGAGCATAGTAACAATCTGAGACAGTAGATAGCGATTATATTGCCAGAAACCACTACAAGGCTATGTGACAAAAGGAGGGTAACATTGACACTAGGTATAGGATTGAGTTCCCAGGTGGTTCTAAGCACATTTGATATTTATTTAATTTATTTTACTTATTTGATTTAAGTCTTTGATAACTGGGTAAATGCACTGATCTGAGGACCATTTTCAGGCATGACATGGGCAGCAACACATGGCAAGCAGAGAGGAAAAACATCTATACAATGGATAACAAATTGAGTAGTACAGTAGTCATTACCATTAGGTGGTACAGATTACAAGGTAAGAACAGGCAGGCGGGGAAAATACAATGCAATAAAACTCACAGTTCCTCTTCAGGAGTTAGAAATAACTGTACAGTATATTATAATGGAATAAAAGACAGGGCAAAGTGGTGTATAAAAACATACAAAACACAGTGACAAGGTCAAGGAACCCACATAGACAGAGCAGGGATGAGTACAGGGAAGATGGGTTTAGACAGGACACAGTGAAATGGGAGAAAGTGTTTTAGGAGATCAGGCAGTTAAGGAAGGAAAGTGGCTGGTGAGGAGAGGGTTAACTAGGAGAGCATAGGCACTTGACCTCATCTAGCAGCCAGGATTAACGACATACCTTGAAACTGTTATGGGTGTCCAGGGAGCAGATGGGTGCAGGGAGACTGTTCCACAAATTGGGAGCAATGACAGATAATGCTTTTCCCCATAGCAGTAGAGACTATAGGGATTTCCAAGGGGGAACAAGAATGCACACAAACATCCCATAGGAGCACAGGCCTTGAGCAGGGATGCATATGGGGAGGCATCACCACATCTGATAGTGTTTTCAATATTACAGCCCAGCGCATAGTCAAATCTATGGGGAGTGGGAGCCAGCCCAGTGACAGGTAGAGGTGGCAGTGGTGGGTGAGTAAGGTGCCAGGAGAGTGAAGCAACAAATATTGTTATATGTAGAGCAGAGGCATGCATGCAGGGCTGAGGACAGGTATGCCCCTTATGCGACACCAACACAGTTAACTACAATCTGGTCGAACAAAATTGACACTTTGCTGACAGGTCACTGTGCTGGTGTGCCTGAGACAGGGCACACTCTCCAAGTCCTGCACCTCCACCCCTAGGTAACCCAGCTGGTTAAGAATCTTTAAGGGGTAGGGCGAGCCCCATAATAGGGGTTTCTTCCAGGAAAGCCCCGATAAAAAAAAAAAAAAGGACCGGGAGACTGAAAGGAATCATGATGACTGCAACTTGTGGTCAACATGATTCCTGTCACTGAGATGCTGGTCGACATAAAGAATGTCGAACCGGCATGGTAGAGACCTAAGGACATGTGTGAGTAAATAGGGGAACAGTAATCAATAATGGATAATAAGCTGCCTTGGGCAATGGCTAATCTGGCTTCCTGGGTCAGGTACAGCTTTTGTTGGTAGGCCCACAAGTTTCTGGTTTACCCCACATATGATGGAGGTGACATGGTCCACGTAGGGAGAGGAAGGGGTCCAGGGTTATGCCCAGATATTTGAAAATTGGCACATTTTCAAGTGCAGTACCATCCTGAGTTAGTACTGAGAGGCTAGAACTGGACTTAGCAACTTTTGTTATTAAGGTTTGGATCCGAAGAGCATTGCTTTGGCTTTCTTTGCATTGACAAGTAGCGATGCAACTTGAACCATGATTGTGCATAAACATAGTTTCAGGTTAAGACTGGGATATAGCCTCTAGATGCTCTTGTCTCACTGGAGTAGAGGACGGTGTCGTCCACATATAGGCAGCATATCACAAGTAAGACCGGCCAGAGGAGCGAGTTGATAACCAGGAGAATCAGGAAGCAGGCCTAGGATAGAGCCCTGTGGTACACCTGTGGTGACTGGAAAGCAGGTGAGGTGGCAGAACATATACATACAGATTGGGATGTATCAGAGAGGTAATTTTGGAACCACTGTGTGGTCTAGAGGAACAGCCAAGGTAGCAGAGTGAGGAGAGCAACAAGGGTGGTCAGTCAAGTCAAAAGCTTTGGACAGGTCAACAAAGACAGCACCTGTTGCTCTCCTAGGTCCATGTTCCTGTGAATGTGGTTAGTAAACAGGGCCTGTGCAGATGACATACAGTGGTGCTTACAGACGATGTGTTGATGTCTGGACATCAGATTCTGCTTGTCAACATGGTTGTACAGTTGTCGGTGGGCAATCCTTTCCAGGAGCTTGCTAAGGAGGGAGCAAGGAGATGGGTTGATAGTTGTTTCTGGACAGAGGGTTACCAGATTTAAAATTTGGACCTCCCTGGCATGCCTCCAGTTGCTAGGCACTGAGGAGGTGGTCAATGACAGGTTAAAGAGGAAGAGCAGTGGTTTTAGGATGGCAGGGAAATAAGTTTGAGCATTGCTGGAAAGAGACCATTGTTGCCCGGGCTTCCTGGTTTGGCAGGGTCTTAGTAGTTTGGCGGTGTCCTTGGTGGTGATGGTCTGGAAATAGAAAGGAGGGATGGTGGGGTTGGGAGAAGGTGCAGGGATGCTCAACAGGATCAGGCCTGAGGCTAGAGAGCACCTGGGTGGTAGCCTGCTAAGATGGGCAGACAGGTCTGTAAATTTGTTATTAAAAGCCTAGGCAACCTCAACAGGATCAGTCAGGCTGTCAGAAGGTGTCTAAGTGGATGACAGAGCTATGAGTACATGGGTTAAGCAAGGAGCTGATTTTGCCCCAGAAATGGTGCAGATCTCCAAGGCTGTCCCTTTGTTGGTGCTGAAAGAAAGTGTGCTTTTGGGCTAGGGCAGTCTGTTTGCATCAGTTCCATAGACACCTGTATACATTCCAACAGACAGGGAGGGAGCCTTTATAAGCTGACCACACTTTATCCTGGTCCGTCATCATGGCCAGGAGGTCTTTGGTGACCCAACGAGTGCAGCTGCCCTTAACTCGATGAGTATTTAGGGAAATGCTGATTTTGGATTTGGTGGAGTGCAGCAGTGAACAACTCTCTGCCTCAGACACGTCAGAGAGAGGAGTAAAGGGTCGACCAGTTTTCATGCCTAATATCGTCAAGGAGGGTGGGTCTATCTGGGTGATTAAAATTCCAGAAAGAGAGCATGTTGGGGGGTGCTTGGTTTTTGTGGCGAGACCATGTAGGTGGGAGAGTGGTCATTGATGGTGTCCAATAGTGTCCCTGATAGGAGTACCTTTTCCTCCCTGTTGGTGATTACCCAGTCGAGGAGAGTGTGATTTTGCATACACAAGTTGAGCCTAGTGGTGATGGTAATAATTTAGACAAGATTGTGAAGTTTTAGTTGGTTTGAGTAGTCAGGTTCCTGAGCACTGAGCCAGATAAGATTAAAATCACCAAGAAGGATAAGTGTCCCTTGAGGGGAGAGGCTGCCCAACCCTTGAGGTGGGTGGTAGACCTGTGGTCCTTCCTAGAGGGGTGTTATAGCAGCAACCCAAGTAGATTTTTTTAGCAGATCTGATGGTCAGCTCCACTAGGAGCCATTCACTGGGGAGCTAGAGTCAGAGTGGAAGATGGGGATGGCAGAGAGAGACTCACGGATATAAAGAGCCACCTCCACCTTCTGTTGCCAGGCCTGTTATGCCTTGGCAGGAGTCCCCAGGTATATAATAGGCAGCATCAGTGAGGCAGGGTTTCAGCCATGTTTCAGAGATGCCAAGTACATGTGGCTTATATAGAGCTAGCCAGGGTTCTGGGTCAGTAAATTTCGAAGGGAGGCTATAGAGGTTAATGTGGGCAAATTTCAATCTGGGTAGTGTTCCATGTAGTATTTGAATGGTCAATATAGATATTTGGGGGCCAGGATTACTTTCAACATCACCTGCCAAAAGTAGAAGGGATAGGAACAGACTGTAGGGACCAGTCAGTGTGGAAAGGCGAATAGTGGCAGAGAATAGGAGGTAGCCGAGACGGTGACCATTAGGTTTGGAGAGAAAGGCATAGATCATGGGACCCAAGAGAGGTGGCCTCCCATCTGGCAGTTGGACAGTGGGGGACATCAGGGTAGAAGGAGGGAGTACAATGAGCTAGGTGTTCTTGGTCTATGGCAAGTATGGAAGCACTAAGATCCACTAAGAGTAGTATGCAGAGCAGCGAGGCTGCCAGCAGAGAGAGCACAGCCAGCTTCATTTGGAAAAAGAGAGAAAGAGGGACTAAATAGTAGTACAGGGTGGGGGTGGAAACACTGAAAAGGTGACCTAAGCCACGGGAGGGCTGTCTGCAAGCTGACAACCAGGACACCCTACAGGTCCTCTCCCAGGTTGGGGATGGGATTTGAGCCTGGGATCCAGCAATCCATAGAAGGTAGCACAGCAAAAGCATAAATCATGCAGAGCATGGAGCCCAGCTTGGGCTAAGATCAAATTCAAAGCCACACAGAGCCACTGAAATACAAGGTAATACTGAAACTGCAGGTCACACTTCAAAATAAAATGCTGTACTGCAGGTTACGATATCATACAGCTAGTACCTGCAGGTGACAGCTCACTACAGTGCAGCACATATAAAGAAATGGAAACCCAAAAGAAGCAAATTATCTACCCAAGCAAAATGTAAGTCTGAAAAATATTTAGCTAAATAGATACAGCTAATATGTTAGCATGGCTAGGCAGTGAGCAAACCTGTGTAAAGACTGAGTTGGAGTGATGACACCAGAGTCAGCGATTCACTAGCATAGATTGAAAGAGAGTCATCCAGCCTGAAGGAGCAGGAGATTCAGCAAGAAATCATCTAACCTTCAAAGATAGCTCTCTCAGACAGTTTCCTGAAGTGGAGACCAGGACGATTCATGTGAAATTCTAAACCGGACATTCAGGGTGTGAGGGGCCATGTGCCACAAGACAAAGCAATAGTGACAACAGAAACCTCCTAAGATGCAGACACTTGATGATATACAGTTCCTTGTGGAGCAGTTGTGCTGTAGGACTCCATAATCATTGGATCAACTTCTGGACCTACTTCTGGTTTGAGAGAAGAACGTGAAGAGGAAGAATGGGTACTCCTCTGCTACGATTTTAGAAGCGGCAAAATAGGTGAAAAGAATATCGGTGCTCTCACTGCACCAGAGTTAGCCATAATACTGCAGCAATTACAGTACTGTGCATGTGATTCTTGCACATGTGCAGTTTAGTTCCCATAGTCAGCCTTGCGCAACATGGCAGTGCTGACATAACTTCATGTAACAACCCAGTCCCCTCAGGTTATTAGAATCCCATTAGTAATAGTCTTAGGTAGGTAGGAAAAGGCAGCTGTGGGAACTCATTAGGGCTTTCTACATAATGACATCATTGTTCACTCAGCTAGCCTGAGAGAAGGATGATTATGTCATTTAGAACTCTCACAGCACATAACCATTTTAGAGTCAGCTGCTCTCAGGGAGCTTAGAATGTTCATCAGTAAGTTCAAGTGTGACAGTCAGCATGGCAGGAGGTCTGCCACTGGGGCTGTGTCAAAGGACCCTAGTATTTCTCACCCTAGTTTGGTAAAATCTTCAGTTTGCCTGCACGACTCTTTAGTTTCACCCAGGGGAGGAGTGAGAATGTAATTCATGTGGATCCAAGGGCAGTCCTTGAAGTTCCTAAAGTTCACGGCTGCTTTAAGAAAGAATAATGAGTAGAATCTGAAAGCTACCAGATTAAAAAGTGCCTTTTGTTCTTTCCATGACTGTGAGGAAGACACAACTAATCTGTGTACAAAATTTGAGACTGTTCTCTGAGGGAGTTGTCTGAGGTGTGTGTGCCCTACATAAGTCTAGATCACACTGGTCAGGACCCTTCATCACAACTGTGCTGAATTTAAAGTTAAAATTGGGAGTCTTTAGCAATTCATTGGGAATTGAGATTAATTTGTGTAACTCCTGAAGTAATGGCAGAGGCTGTTTGGGGCAAAGGGTGGGAGGAATGCCATCTGGAGTTTCAGGCAGGGCTAAGTGGTTTATGGATGAGCACCACTGTTCCATAGGAAAGACCATGCACCAGGAGGATTTTAAAGTGCATGGCACATCCATAGAATTACACTTGGAAATGTAAATGTGTGGAAAATGTTTAAAGTGTGTGGCATATCCCACAGATATACACTTTGGAAGATAGAGATGTTTTTGTGGAAAACAGTACTGCCTAGCAAAGTGTCCTGAAAGGAGAGTGTGCATGTATTGCAATGACAAACATTTGGGGACTACCCTTGCTTTAAGTAACATCTGTAAATAAAGCCATACTGCAAAACCCCAGTTACTGCTTTGGGCATTCCACTTTGCTGCTTCTAGTGTGAATGTTATTGGGGCCCTCAGCAGTTAGGTCTAGCATGTGCCTACATCCTCTCCCTGGACCTGGTTCTAAATAAAAGGTTCATTTTAGTATGTACCCCACCCCCATCCTCTAGATAATGAGCCTGATATACACTCCAGTGCTAGGGGTGGTACCATGAGTGTAGTTCTGCCAAAAGAAAATTGTATGCCATGTAGTTGGCAGTAGTTCATTTAAGGGGGGTGCCAGCTAGCCAAAGGTGGTGGGTTACATACATATGCATGATACCTGTGTATGCATACTCTAAGTCAGTGCCACCATGTTGCACATGGCAGCCATCACTTCCACAGTTGCAGAAAGGAAAAGAAGAGTACCAGGAAGTGGTATGTTTAGTGGACCACAGAGGGAAAGGATTGCATAAACAGAAACACTGGAAACTATGCTGGAGCACTGTGGCAGAACATCAGACAGCGGTCCAGTTATGTGCTTCCACAGTGCTCTTATACAAATCTGATGATGGCATAACATCCATGGAGCTTGGCCCCACAGTCATAAAAATCAGACTCAGGGGAGACTATTAACAACCTGTGATCTGGTCTGGATTTGCTCATCATCACAGTCACTTTCTCATTCTTTTCTAAGCAGTAATTTCTGGTAATGCCTTAACCATATTGATCTCAGTGCTGGTAGACTACTTCTGGTTTACCCCTGATTGTATTAGGTGAGGTGTAATAGCAGTCTTGAAGTGGTAGCTGCTGCTGGTGGCATGCTCTGAAAAAGTGGGCCCCATGCTTGTCTGCACATTTTAGAAATTACCACTTTCCTTGTTTTTGTTGTAAAAAACGGCCCCTTGAACACAGAAACAAGGTATCAGTTATGGCTTCCACCCCATCCCTTTTCACTTCAAGTGAGGAATGTGATTATGGGTTTGCATCAGATGTACAGTGGTAGCCAAAGATGCATAATATTGTTAAACAGTAATCAACTGTATGCAAGTTTTTTTTTGAATGTGTGCTTTCTTAATGTTGTCAGTATCCTCCTCCCATTTTGTGCTCTGCCACTGGATATCTGTGCCCAAAGTGCATTATTTTACATTTTGTATTCAGGGCAAAAGGCTTTTCAAATAAAGGTAGTCACTAATCTAAATTCTTTATAGTTTTTTTAAATTGCCATCACAAATGTGAATTTTGTAAAACAAAATGAAAATACAGGTAATAAGATGATTATAGATTAGAGGCTACTTTCATTTGAAAGGTATTTTGTCCTGAACAACTTTCAGACTGGTTGTTTGTGTGCACCTGGAATAGTTTTAAAGATATTTAGATCTGTTTGGAATGTGTGCACATTTGCTAAAAATTCTGTACAGTGTCTTATGAAGATTCTCTCTGAAAAGCAGTTTGGAGTGCTATCTCCAATATTCTAAACACACAATAGGGCTGAATGAGTTGAAGGGGACAGGATTTGATTACTTTTGTGCAGGTGTTTGAAATGTCTCCATTTTCATAAATATATTCATACATCTAAAGGATCCATATTTAACTGCACCTGAATAAATGCTGAAGCTGTCAGTTGTGTTTTGTTTTGGTCTTAGATTTATAGAACTGTTATTTAATACAACAGCAGATTAGGTACATGTTGATACATGGATGTATTAGGATAACAGTATCTCAATTAAAAGGGGTTTGTGTTAGGTTTGGGTTGTAAAATATCTCTAAAAGTTTACATTACAGATAGAAAAAACAGTATGAAAATTGTTCAGGACAAAGAGACCTTTCAGATGATCCTATTCCTTAAGTTGCACTAATTATATTTTTAAACTATGGCCATCTGATGACCTCAATTTTAACTTTGTATCATGAGTTATGCCAAACAAATGTAAATATGTCTAAAAGTATATGCATTACTCATAACCCATCAGTATGAATGTTGTTCAGAACAAAATACCTTTTCAATTAGTCTATTCATTAAGCTGTACTAATTATATTTTTTAAACTATGGCCATCTGATTACCTGAATTTTCATTTTCTTCACAATTTTCACATTTTGGATGGCTATATTTAAACAATCTAATGAATTCAGAATAGTGACTACCCTCACTTGAAAAGTAATTTTGTCCTGAACAACTTTCATGTGGTTGTTTATTGCCAACTTGTATTCTTTCTGAGATATTTACATTTGTTTGGCATGACTCCTACTGTGTTCACTCAGAGGAAAAAAATGAGGTTGTTTGGAAGACCATATTTTACAAAATATAAAGAATTCAGATTAGTGACTACCCTCATGTGAAAGTTTTTGCCCTGAACATCTTTCACCCTGGTTGTTTTTGTGCCCTTGAATAGTTTTAAAGACATTTAGATTTGTTTGAAAAGTGTGTACATTTGCTCTCAGAGAAAAGCAGCTTGGAGTTCTATGTCCATCATTCTAAAAAGAAAGAAGGGTGTATTTTTAACCACCATAAGTTTGCAGTGTTATGGAAGAATACACTGGAAACTACTAAAAACTGTATTCCATGGAAACCCCTTTTCAAGCTAAAAAAATATAGCTGTGAAGCTCCACCCACAGCCATAAAAGGAGCCCTTCAGGAGTGAGACAGAGTAGACAGTCTGCAGGACCACAAGCAAGCAGTGGATTTAAAGCAAAAGCAGTGTTTCACTTTTCAAGGGTGGCTTAAACAACAGCAGCAGCAGGGACTTCTCACCTAACAACCAGTAAGGATTTCATACAAAATTAACCAACAAGCCTGGTAGTGATTTGCAGATTACTAATGCCCCATCAGTGCCTCATCAGCAATGCAGACAGCAGGCTGAATCTTGAGCTGAATATGGCTGATTAGGAGATTAGCACCTCATCAGGTGCTAGTTGCATCCTATAGCTGGTTGCTATAGTACATTGTATCAGGGAAGATTATAAGGGGTCCTATCTGCGGGTTTGGAAAGCTAAATTTGTCTGTACTAAGTGGCTGTCCTGCTTAAAGGTATAATGTATAAGTGGTACACACTGTATGTGATTTAGAAATATCTGTATATGAACACGCATTTTATGATTGCATTCTATTACTAATATAAAACATTAACATTCTTTTCTAAATGGAAATAATGGATCTGTGATAAAAGAAATGTGTTAAATAGTAGCATGACTTGTTAAGTAGTAGACAACCTGCAAGGACCACCAGCAAATAGTAAAAAGGACTGTAGACTCCACACACTCCAAACTGAGGGTCCTTGACTTCAGGAGGGCAGACTTCACAAACATGAAGGCCTGCCTCAGAGACAACCTTAGTAACTCAACAGAAGGAGAATTGAAAATATTGGACAAGGTTGAAGGATGCAATAACCATGGTCACATCACACTGTGCCCATCAGGTTAGTAAGAACAAAAGGAGGAAAACCTACTAGGGTTTTCCAAGGAGATGGCAACCATGGTGAGAGAAAAGAGCATAGCCTTCAGAAAGTACAAGGAGCCGGGAATGAGGTGGACAAAACAGAATATAAACAGAAACTAAAAGTGACTTGGAAAGTGATAAGAAATGCAAAGGCTCGAACAGAGGTTAGGTAGGCATCAGAAAGTAAAAAAGGGTAAGATAACCTTCTACAGGTACATGCATGAAAAAGGAAGACCAAAGGGGCATGTTAGAATCAAAAAGATGGACAAACCACAGAGCAAGACGGGAAGAAGGTAGAAGCGCCAATGAGTACTTCTTCTCAGTCCACACAGGAAGCAGATGGTAATGGACCAACAATAGGCATAAAGAAGTGTCTGATTGAGGATAGACATGGGTCCTTCACAGAGGAAAGGGTCCTGGAGGAAATAGACAAGTTAAAAGTAGATAAAGCTATGGGCCAGATGGGATACATCCAAGAATACTGAAAGAACTAGGGGGGAACTTGCAGCCCCATTAGCAGTGCTCTTCAACAAATCATCAAGGAGCGGGAAGTGCCAGAGGATTGGAAGACTGCAACAGTAGTACCACTCCACAAAAGTGGAAGCAAGGAACAGCCAGTTAACTACTGTCTGTTAGATAACATCAGTCATGGGAAAACTGATGGAGTCCATGCTGAAGGAAAGAATTATAGCTTTTTGGAGCAAACTGGTCAGCTTGACAAAATCAACATGGTTTCACATCAGGGAGGTCCTGCCAGACAAACCTGGTTATTTTTTTCAATTGGGTCACCAAAACAGTGGATCAGGGTGGGGCAGTGGATGTGGTTTACCTGGACTTCAAGCACAGCTTTGACTCCATTCCACACAGGAGACTAGTAAAAAACTGGAGAACCATGGGAATTGGGCCTGAGGTTACAAACTGGGTCAGAAACTGGTTACATGAGAGAACTTAGAGTATTAGTAAATGGCACTCTGTCTGTGGAGGGAGGGTGACTAGCCTGGGTCCCTCAGGGCTCAGTTCTGGGGCGATCCTCTTCAACATAATCATCAGTGACATTGGATGAACTGAAGGGAAATGTATGCCTGTTATCAGATGACACCAAAATTGGTAACAGGATAGACACAACAGAGGGACAGCAAAGCATGGAAGCTGATCTCCAGAAACTGGAGGAGTGATCCAAGACCTGGCAATTGAAATTTAGTGCCAAAAATGCAAGGTCATGCACCTGGGAAAGTGTAACCGGGAAACTGTACTCAATGGGAGGGAGCAGCTGGTACCAGGCAGAAGCAGAGCTAGGGGTCATCATATCAGATGACCCCAAGGTCAGTAGACAATGTGAAAAGGCAACACTAAAAGGCTAGTGGTATCCTGGATGCATAGGGAGGGACATCACGAGCCAAAGGCATGAAGTAATCATGTCCCTGTATTGGTCCCTGGTCAGGCCTCACCTGAATTACTGTGTCCAGTTCTGAAGGTCATACCTCAGGAAGGACATAGATAGGCTGGAGACAGTACAGAGGAGAGCAACAAAGATGGTGCAAGGCTTGCATCAGAAACTGTGTGAGGCAAGACTGGATGACCTCAAATTATATTCCCTAGAACAACGCAGGAATCGTGGGGACACAATAGAAACATTCAAATACCTTAAAGGCAATGATAGGGTGCACATGCAGAACCTCTTTTGGGTAAAGGACTGCAGTAGGACTAGAGGACACAACCTTCAACTTAAGGAGGAAAGTTCAGAAGCAATATGAGTAAAACTTCTTCTTCACAGAGCACATTGTGGAACCATGGAATAGCCTGCGGAGGGTGATGGGAGCTTAGACAGTGGGGGAATTCAAGTGGGCATGGGACAGACACTGTGGGATACACAAGCAGGCAGCTAAATAGGTTGGTAGGAAGCAAGGGCAGACTTGATGGATCATACGGTCCCCATCTGCTGACAACTTCTATGTTTCTATGACTTTTCAGCTGCAAAACATACTGAGTTTTCTGCTACCTGATCAATAGTATCTTTCAAAACATTATTAAAGGACTTCTTTTGGTCCATTGTTTACTAGGTATCCTGTGACATGCTTTACTGCAAGTGTGTGCCTGCTGGAATGGCAACCCACTTGCGGAACATGTCGACAGGGTGAGGGAGTAGGGAAGGTGACCGGATGGGTGGGTTCACAAATAGTGACAGGATGTTGCTATATGTACATGCATGTGGGGGTGAGCAAGCACGCTGAGTGAGGGAGGGAGGGTTTGTGAGGTGGTGCACGGTGAGCTGCCAAGCTGGCTCCATGGCAAAGTGGGTGGGTGCTGGGCTGGGGTACCCAGGATGCTGGATTCAAGTCCGGGTGCAGGTATGTTTTGTTGTGCCTAGCCCAAGTATTTTTTCACAATTTGCATCCCCGACATGCACCCCTGGAGTTGAGAATCTAAAGTAAGGGGTGTGCAGTGGGCACAGACCCCGCCACATGACATTAAAAATCAGAGTCCTGTGCACCGTTTTGTTTTCTGCTGGGGTGTACATTTGCTGAAATTGAAGTTCGGTGATGTACACGCACATAATGATGATGATCACCTTCGGAGATCACCCTTATGAAGTGGAACTGTTTACTAGATTATTACATATAAACATGTTTCAATGTTTCCTTACCCACCTGGCTCATCAAATATACCCTCCCTAACCCCTGTAGTCCTCACACCAATTGAAAAAAATGATTCCTCTTGCAGCAACTACCTGACCCATCACATCATTCTGTCATTGTTTATATCCCTTCTGAGTTTGCAAACCTCCTTAGCCCAGTAAACCCACCAGAGTGCCAGTTCTGACACCCAGCATCCAAAATCCCTACCATCCATGAAGCTCTCCTTACTTGGTTGTAGGGCAGATCCTCGTCAATGCTGGTCTGATCACAACTATTATCAATAGTGAGGCAGACCTGGTAGACACTCAATGGAAAGATGTGAGGACTGCTAGGATATCTCCTTTATGCCTTAACATCAGTCAGGCATGATTTGCTTCTGACATAGGCTGAGTAGCATCCTGGCACCAATAAGGACCTGCCCTTTAGCCAAGGAAAGAAGAGGATCTGTGTATGGTGACTTTTTGGCAGCTGGGTGGGATTTCTCAACACTGGAACCTTGGGGAGGCTTACTGGACTAGGTAGAGTGGTTGCATGGCTCAGAAAGGGGATACAGTATTTTAAACTAGAGAATAATAGAATGGATTAGTGTTTGTGAGATTGGGGAGAGGTCATTAAAAAACTGGAGTGAGGCCACCTTGATTAGTAACAGTTTGTTTGCTGAGTTAGGTGAACAGTGAGATTTTTTTTTTGTTCAGTTTAAGGCAGTAGGGAGGGAATTCTATTCTGAGGACTTGGGTGGATGTGGTGGGTCTATGGGAAAATATGGCAGCATTTAAAATGAGAAGGTTCCAAAGGGCATGTGTAAGGATTTTAATGTGGGTGATGAGGTTGGCTGGTCCTTTGCCATTTGTTGCATGATTAACACAGCTATGGACCAATTAAATCACTCAAATGATCCTACCTATTTTGTATCTGTATTCTGTACTCTCCTTCTTCAAGATGATTTTGGCATTCCTATTTCAAACAATTTGGCACTTTATTAATCTGGATTAAAAAAAATCTCTGGGCAAATGCAGTATGACAAAACTCATAAAAGGATTCCTGTTGTTGTGAATATAACATATGTTTAATGACATAGAAATATGCAATTTGTATCAGATAAGGGCCACTTGGCCCATCTAGCCTGCTCATTTTCTCCCTCCCTGCTCTATACTGTCACTGCAGACCCTACCCATCTCCAGTTGCTCCTACCCCTTCAGTTTCCTACCAAGATTCTTTTGTGCCCATCCCATCCATGCTTAAAGCCCACCACTGTTTTTACTTCCCCACCACCTATGCTGAAAGACTGTTCCAGGTATACACCACTTCTTCAGCGAAGGAAGTTCTTTCATCACATCCTCCAAACTTTCACCCCTTCCAGCTTCATAGCATACTGCCTTGTTCTTATGCACATCCTCTTCTGAAAATGCTTCCTTCCTGTTCCTTGTTCACCCATGTGAGGTATTTATAGGCCTCTATTATAGCACCCTCTCTTTCTCTCTTCCAGGATGTACATATTGAGATCCTCAACCTCCCTCTTAGGGCTTATGATGCAGCCACTGCACCATTTTGCTTGCCCTCCTCTGGACAGCCTCTACTCTGTCTATATGTCCTTCCTGAGATGTGGGCTCCAGTTTCACATGCCCACATTTAATGTAAGCCCCATGTGCACCAAAGATATGGTGCACAGGGCTTGCAGCAATCACCCACCCTGCACTGGGATTTATTGATCCTGTGCACCAGTTGCCACAAGTTAGACACACTTTTACTGGTCTAGCTTATAGTAATCCTAGGACCCTTTTTAGGTGTCTGCAACAAAGAGATGGTGCAAGCTGTCATAAATTTGGTAAAGTGTTGTAACTGCTCCTGACGTACCAAAATTGGGTGCAGCAAGTTTCATGCAGGACTTGATGCAACCCTACAACGTCCTTTGAAATTTGAGCCCCTGGTCTCTGTGAACTGCACCCAGCACTCCAGGTGGGGTCTTACCATTGAGCAATACAGTGGTAATACCATGTTTTTCTTCTGCTTGTGATATGCCTACCTCTGCACCTAAGCATGCTGCTGGCCCTGCTTACTGTCCTGTTGTACTGCCTCACTTACTGTCTTGTTGTACTGCCTCACCACTTTGAAGTCATTAGATATGATTACCCCAAGGTCCCTTTCCAGTTCAGTGCCTGTCAGTACTTCTCTTACCCTTTTTATACATGACTGAATAAAAGGACAGTTGCCCCTCCAGCATGACACCGAAAGTGACTTAAAACAGACCATTACAGTGACTGTTGCTGTAATGGTCTGTTTTCAGGTGATGCCTTTCTCCTGTTGTTCTGCCCCTACCCAGAACTAACTCCGATCTGAAGTTTATTATATAGAAATCTGGGGGTAGAATGACACAATACTGGTGTTGGTATTTAGCGTCACTGTGCAAGGGGTCAGAAAATTCACTGTTGACTTCAGTGGTGCTTCCACGTAAGGAATGAGGGAGCTGAGCTGAGAGGACGAAGCCTTTGTGCTTCTAGTAAGTAAACATTTGAAGAATTTAGCAAGAAAATATTAAACATGAATACCTATTACCTCAAGAATACAGCCATACTACTACAGATAGAAATCGATATGGACTTATAGGGATAGAAGGTCATTGTCTAGATGCTGTTTGCCTTTGTAAAGATGGTCTGCCAGTGAAATGTTGGTAAATTCAATAACAGGTTGACAATAAAATAAATTATAAGTCTAATTAATTATTCATGATCTGAGGTAGCGCATTGATTGGCTGTCGTGCGGTCTGAAACCTCCTAGAAGTGACCAGTGTGACAGCCACTCAGCTCCTCCCGATACCTGCAGTGTCTTACATTTTCAGTATTGTCAACCTATGAAACCTCTATAAAATTTGACAAAGCTTTAGTCATAAAATCATGAGGCACAAAAACAATCATTAAAATTAAGAATGTCACTACTTGTACGCCAAATGAATAATCATTAATCTCTCAATCCAGTACTTCTCAGAGTGAGCTCTGCACGCCAGCACATAAAACTTGCTGAAAAAGCATTTTTAAAATAAAATAAAAATGCATTATTGCAATTAGACATAATCACATCATGACCTCAGAGCCAGCCATTTCCTCTCAATTAATGACTGGCTGAGTGATGTGGCCCTCAGCTGCACCTCGATCCCCTTCCCCCAGCTAGTCATTAATCTCTAGGAAATGATCACTCTTCGTCATTATTGCTTAAATCTATCTATATCACATATATTGCTAGATTGAGGGTCATTATTCTCACCTGTCATACTCACATCTGGATTTGTTAGACCAGGACTCCTCGCATGTGATTTCTAATTCACAGGTCAGTGGTCAAGAGGGCAGATTCCATTGATTGTACCTAATAGCAACCTCACAAACTCTTCACTAATCCACTAACATGTCAGAGGTTGTTCCTGTTAATTTTCAACTTCATCTTACCCCAGATATGGAAAAGATCTTCACTGAAGCTGACGAGAGTGACATCCAGCAGTCAAAACTAAAAAGGCTAAAAAACAAACAGTGAGTAACAAACACATTAACCTAAGTAGTTCAGAAGTAGATCAAATAGAAGAGAACAAAGAAGAGCAGAATGCCAAAAGAAAACACTGTGGGCACTTGCAGTTGGAAAGATTGGGTGCAAAGCAAAAAGACACTGGGCTCAATTTTCAAATGGTGAAGTTTGATGCAAGGTGCATGCACCAAATACATACAGTATGATACAAGTGGCAGCTTACATCAAACTTTGTGGCAATCCTTATTTTCGAATGCAGGCTGTGTTGAAATCTGGATGCCTTGCACCTAACTCGTGTTGCACCATCCCCGCAGCAAAAGTGCTCCTGTGCCATGTTGATAGGGTGATCTTTACCACGGTGGGGCTGCACCATCCTCTTTTGGGGATTTTCAAGCCCCACTGTAGATGCAGCAAGGGGCCCACTTAGACCAGCCAGAGATACTCTAAGGGACTTGCATAAGTGCCACATGGGCTGCCAGGGGAAGAAGGAGGGGCACAGGTGTGCCATAGGGATGTAGAGAGACAGTGGGCATGTGAGGGAGGATGTGGCACCCAGTGAGGTGCCATTTTCATAGCCACCCATGGGGCTGCTACTAGGGCTGTGCCCACCTAGGGCCATGGCACTCTCTGTCCCTGGACCCCCCACGGTTTCCATCCCACAGCTTCATGGCTATGTAAATTACACCCCTGCTGGGTGCCACATCACTCTTCCCATACCCACTGTCTTCAAGATGCCCCCTATGGCACCTCCATGCCCCTTCTTCCCCTGCCTCTCCTGGCAAGTAGTTTCACCACTCTCCAACCATCCCAGCCCCTCTAATGTTGCACCAGGTGGGGTAAGATCCCCAGGCAGTTCCACAGGTGCACCAATTGTTTGGTGCTGGCCTGTGGTTGTGCAACTCCCTGGTTTTTGATCCAGGGACCCCCACCTTTATAAAACTAGTCGTAGGGTCCCTGACACACCCAGAGTCACCACATGCAGCCCCAGAGTGACGCAACTTGAGTCAATCTATGGGCTCTTTGAAAATCTAACCCATTGGCTTTAAAACTATCACTTTCACTGATTTAAACTGTTGCCTTTGAGAGTTGTATGCAGAAGTGAGAAATGGGACTGGAGGATAGTATTTGATAAGCAGTTTTGAGAGACTGAGATCAGCTTTAAACGGGCACATCAATTCAGGTCTGTAATCAGACCATCAACATTGTTACAGCTGTGCAGTTTAAATCTGTCAACAATGTTTTCCTAGCAAAGATGAAAAAATATAAGAAGGCAGCAAAAGATGCGTCTAAACACCATCCCCCATCTTCCAAACTGATCTCGACAAACTCAAGGTGTCACTAGCTTTGACTTCATTCACTATGCCTGGCCTCATAAGGAATGTTCGGCTGGATAGCCAGCTTGGTATGACCAGAAGTGGTAGAGAAGGGCTCAAGATCTGAAGCCTGAAAATGTTTCTGTTGAGATTAATGAGAATGGCTGTGAGTACATAACTCTAACTCACAATGCCCACACAAAGAAATCATTGCAGCCACACTGAAGTTAATCAGCACAATACCAAGGTTTCTGCATATGCTGTTCCTAAATGTGAAATGTGCCCAGTCTTGTCTTATAAAGGTACCTTCTATGCTGCCACTAAATGCTCCATTGCTTTACTGCCACCCCTTCTACTTACCCCAGGATTTCGAATAGAGAGCAATATTGGTATACATGTAAACTGATGGTTTGGATTAGCTGAGCTCCATGATGAAAAAAGCTCAGTAAAGAAGCAGAAACATAAGAAACATAGAAATTGTCAGCAGATGGGGACCGTGATGATCCATCTAGTCTGCCCATGGTTTCCACACCCCTTTCACATAGCTGCCTGCTTGAATATTCTGCAATGTTTGTCCCATGCCCCTTGAATTCCCTACTGTCTTTGCCCCACCATCCCTCTGGCAGGCTATTCCATGGTTTGACCTCACATTCCATGAAGAAGAACTTCCTCATATTGCTCCTGAACCACCTCCTTAAGGCGAAGGTCATGCCCTCTTATCCTGTTACAGTCTTTCACTTGAAGACATTCTGCACCACACCTTGTTGATACCCTTCAGGTATTTAAAAGTCTCTATCATATCTCCCCAATTCCCGTTGCCCTAGGAGTATAAGTTGAGTTCACCCAGTCTTGCCTTTGTATGGTTTCTGATGCAAGCCCTGCACCATTTTGTTGCCCTTCTCCATACCATCTCCAGTCTATCTATGTCCCTCTTGAGGTGTGGTCTCCAGAACTGGATGCAGTACTCCAGGTGAGACCTCACCAGGGACCCGATACAGAGGCATGATCACTCTTGCTTCCTGCCTGTGATGCCTTCCTATGCAACCCAGGATGCCACTAGCCTTCAGTGCTGCCTTTTGCATTGCTTGCTGACCTTCAGGTCATCTGAGATGATTAGTCCCCAGGTCACATTCATGCCTTGTAGCCACCAGTTGCTCCCTTCCCATTGAGTACACTTTCCCTGGGTTATGTTTTCTTAGGTGCATGACCTTGTATTTTTTGCATTGAATCAATTGCCAGTTCCTCAATCACTCCTCTAGCTTTTGGAGATCAGATTCCATGCTTTGATGCCCCTCTGGTGTGTCAGCCCTGTTGCAGTTTTGGAGTCATCTGCAAATAAGCACACTCTTTCCTTTCAGTCTGTCAGCAATGTCACTGATGATACTGCTAAAAGGATCAGCCCCAGAACCGAAGCCCTGTGGCCCCACTAGTTACTTCTACCCTTTTCTGACTGTGTGCCATTCACTAATACCTCTGTGTTATCCCATTCAACCAGTTTCTAACCCAGCATGTTACTATATGCCCAGTTCCCATGTTCTCCAGTTTGTTGACCAATCTCCTGTGTGGAACGTAGTCAAAGGCCTTACTAAGGTCCAGGTAACCCCAGACTGCTGTTCTGGTGACCCAATCAAACAAAACTGCAGACTGGTCCGACAGGACCTTCCTGCCATGAAACTGTGCTGTTTTTGTCTCAAGTTGAGCACTGTCCTCTAAAAAAGCTACTATCCTTTCCTTCAACAGGACTCCATCAGTTTTCTCACTGAGGTGAGGTGAACTGGTTGGTAGTTTTTCTGGTTTCTCCTTGCTCCTGCTCTTGTGGAGTGGCACTGTCACCCTTTCCAGTCCTCAGGAACCTTCCCACTCATCAACTGACTTGAAGAGCATCGATAGGGGTGTTGCTAGTTCTCTCCCAAGTTCTTTCAGTATTCTTGGGTGTATCCCATCTGGCCCCACTGCTTTCTCCACCTTTAACTTTTTGTTTTGTATATAACTTTTGGTCCCCATCGCCTCCTCCCACCAACTGGTGATGGGGTGGGGACACATATTTTTTTTTCTTTACAGGTTTTTCCCCTGACCCTCCCCGAGGCCCCAGCACATGGCCATGCAAGCGCAGGGAGGCAAGCTTCACAATCGCCAGCTCAGCCCCTTCCACCTCCCCACCAATACTTTGCCACCCCCTTCTACACCTAAGCTACCCACCAGACCTCCAACCAGTGGGAGCGGAACTATGAGGGGAGCCAACCCACCAAAACCACCCTCAGGAGAGGAGAGCTGCCTGCCGCATGCTCAATCCTGCTCTCCCCCACCATGCCAGTACCCCCAACGATCCAAAGTCGCCTCCTCGAACCTGGGTCGCCAGCACGGTGTGAGGTAACATACTCTGCACCTCAACCTCTGTGCCACTGGGCCAGCTCACCTTAACTTTTTGAGTTCCTCCAGGACTCTTTCCTCTGTGAAGGAACTCATGTCTATTCCTTCAATTGACAATCCTTTTACATAAGGGTTGGTCTGTCGCCATCTGATCCTCAGGTGAAGATCAAGCAGAAGTACTCATTGAGTGCCTCTACCTTTCTCTTTCTTCCTCCATGTGCTTGCTCATCCATTTTGTAATTCTGACAATTCCTGCCTTGGTCTTCCTTTTTTCCCCAGACGTAATTGTAGAAGGTTTTGCTACCCTTCTTCACTCCCTGAGCTATCCTTACGCCTGTTTGGGCCTTTACACTTCTTAATATTTTTCCTGCCTGTTTTTATTTCTCTTTATACTCTGTTTTGTCACCCTCATTCCTTCACTGCTCGTACTTTCTAAAGGTTTGCTTTTCCTCACTTTGTTGCCATTTCCTTGAAAACCAAAGTGGGTTCTAACTTTTTATTCTTACTAACCTGATGGGCACACTGCGCATGTGACCAAGGTTATTGTGTCTTTCAACCTAGTCCAGCACTCCTTGACGCCCCTCTGATATGTGGCTAAGGTTGTCCTTCAGGCAGGTTTTCATTTTGTGAAGTCCACCTTCCTGAAATCAAGGACTTTCAGCTTTGACTAACCAGAATCCTCAACCCTGTTTACCCTGAACCACACAGTTCAATAATCACTGGTTTCCAGTGGTGGCTCCCCACTTTGACTTCTATGACCCTTGCACTATTTGTAAATACCAGGTCCAAGATCACATCTCCTCTTGTGGATGTCTTCACTAGTTGACTCCAGGCTAGCCTCCCCATACTTCCAGCCCCTGTAGTGTAACTAGGAATTCCCTGTTTCTTTCTCAGTCAGTAAAACTCAGTCAGGAGTATAAAATCACTCCATCCACTTGACTGCTGTGCAGCTCCTCACTGATGCCAGACTCAAGGCATGTCAGGTCATGGCAGTTATGGGTTATCGCTGCAAGGCCGCTTGCTCAGCTACTGGGAGGCTCTCGACGCTTGACAGAAAGTCATGGAGCGCAGTGCTTGTCAGAGCAAGGAAAACCAGAGATGACTTCGAGCTGAAAAAAAGCTGGCACTCATTGAGATACTATTGGCTGGGTAAAGTTTAAGGCACCAGTGCTGAAGCGCAGCTCTCCAGACCCTGATCTTGAAGACCGCCACCATAAGAACCGACCAACCCCCGAGGCATCTTCACCCGATCCGAGCCTCCTTGGCTGGGTAACGCTGAAGGTCTGACCATGAGAACTCCGCCAGCCTCCTGAAAAGGTGATTTGCCTGATTGGCTGTCTACAGTCCCTGACGGTCTCCGATTGGACCGTTTGCCCATCCAGCTGGCCGATTGTGCGCTTTTCCACTGACTTTGCTGGGACTTTGGCTGCTCTCCGCCACTCTCCTCGCCGGGGAATTAAGGGAGTGTTTGTGCTAGGGAATTTTTCATACAGAAGCCGGCTACTTCCTCTAGTTTCTGGGTAAGTAGAGTTTTAAAGAGGGACTGGTGTTGCCCTGATACCTGCCACGGCTGCTGAAATTTGTTTTGTTTTAATCACAAGTTGTAATGTAATGGAAAGTTGATGCTTGTGGATACCTAATGTGACCTAGCTTCTAGTGAGAAATCTGCCCTTATTACCTAACTCTCCCTTGCTCACACACATCCACCCTTCAGGTACACTTTAGCCATTGCAGATACTGCTCCGCTGCCTTTGTGACTCCCCATAGTCCCCCTAACTAGTCTCCGCTTTGTCTTTTAATTTCCCTCCACTCCTGGCCGACCTGGCTGCTATCCTCAAGCCGCTTCTATTGTTAAGCTTAAACCATTTCCCCACTCCCTGTAATTAGCCTGCCTCCAGCTTCCCGCCCTTGTCCTGCTGATTGCCTGGGACTCCTATTTAGGTGCTGTTTTTCTCTTCCTTTCCCTTAGGCACGGCGCCTGGGTGGCTCAGCTCTCCAGACCCTGATCTTGAAGACTGCCACCATAAGAACCAGACCGACCCCCAAGGCATCCTCACCGGATCAGAGCCTCCTTGGCTGGGTAAACGTTGAAGGTATGACCACTGAACTCCGCTCCAGCCTCCTGAAAAGGTGATTTGCTGATTGGCTGTCTACAGTCTAAGCGGTCTCCGATTGGACTGCCATCCTGTAGCGCGCTTGATTAGTCGCCTTTTCCATTGACTTTGCTGGGACTTTGGGCTGATTCTCGGCTTCTCTCCTCACTGGGAGAATTAAGGAGTGTTTTGCTAGGGGAATTTTCTCCCACCCCCACCCCCCGCCCCTTTAAATACAGTGTAGCTCCACCCACTCTCTACCTCAGAGCCCTAATTGGTTAATCTTGTCAAGTGGGAGGTGGCTGTATCTGGGCTCCTTGCAGTGATCTGTTCCCGCTATTGCATATCTTATCACCAGGCACAGATAGTGCTTAACCCCACCTTGTTTATACTGACTCCCAGGTCAACAGTGACCCTAGGATAGCTGCTCTGTTGCCAATCTGCTGCTATGCAAATCACAGCCCTCAATTATAGGCAATATTGCTTGCCTTATCTTTATACTCTAATGTTGGGAAGGAGCACAATGTACACAACAGTACCCTATCCTAAGCCAGAGGCCATCACAGTCTGGGAATACACAGTCATAGTCCCTGCTGCATCGCCATATTGTCTCCCTACTCATAATCTGCTGTGCTCCAGCTCTAATCCCCATCCGCATTCCCTGTCCCTCCTGCCCTCACCTATGTCTCTCCATGCACTCCCCTGCTAGCCTTAAACACCCAGGCCAGCATCACCTATGCCCTGGCCAGGCGTACCAAAGTGAATGAACACCACACAAGAACCCAAACAAAAAGAATCTATTTCTATCTGACAAAATCTCTCAAAAATTGCTTTTAATTCTCCTCTTTTGCTCAGGCAATGTCGAACTAAATCCAGGCTCCTCAAGTTAAATCATTTCTCCATCAGAGTTTGCAGCTGCTCATGGGATGAAACTGATGATGATCAATATCCTAAGTCTTATTAAAAAATTTGACCAGCTTCAAGTCTGGGTAGCCCACTTACCCAGACCTGATTATTATTACAGAGTCATGGCTAAAAAGAACAACACTGGTCCACAAATTACAATTCGGGTTTTCAAACTTTTAGGGCTGACAGGGAAATGGGGGGTTGCTATATCGCCAAATCCAAATACAATATTACCAGCATTTCCTGCAAAACTAAGCCCAAGGAATATGAAATCATCACACTCAAACTTCACCTCCCATCTACTGAATGCATCACAATTATAGATGGCTATAGACCCCGACAGGAGGCACAGAAATTATTAACTAGCTAAAATCCCTAACATTGGCTGCCAATCAGGAAACAATAATCCTGGGGACTTTAACATGGACTGGTTAACAACTAAATCCCACCCTCTAAAGCCATCTGCGATGAGCTGGGTCTTACTCAAATAGTAACAGAACCCACAAGAATTAATGCCTCAACCCGACCAACAGCTCCCTCTTAGATATTATCCTAACTTCCCACCCCACAAAATCTCACTATGCGGTTTTCCATAACGATATGAGCGACCACAATATTGTTGTCTGCTCAAGATCCCAAACCAAAACCAGGACTCCCTAATTTCAGAATCAAATGCTCATTCCGTAAATTTAATCCACTAAATTTCCTAACCGACCTAGCTGCGACCAGGTGGCAAGATCTATACCTGGCCAAATCCATGAGATGCCACCATCTCTGTTCAAATGACAACCTGACCACTCTAATCAACAAGCATGCTCCCCTCATTAAAATGTGGTGCGGAAAATCACGATCCGTGGTTCACCCAAGAGCTCAAATATGCACTTACCAACAGAGACAAGCTATGGGCTAGGGCCTGGCTCACAAAGAACCTGGCAGACTGGCAGGCATTTAGAACTGCCAGAAATGCTTGTGTTAAAAGTGTCACGGACTACTAAAGCAAATTTTATATCTCCACCCTGGAGCAGGCTAAAGGGAACTCCCAAAAATCTGGAAGACATTAAAATCTATTGAAGGCCATACGGCTGCTCCTGCCCTTCCACCAAGATTCTGGCCAAGGATGGGATAGTTGAAAATAAACTGCAAATCCTAGAAGAACTTAACCCCACTTTGCCACAGCCGGATTGGCATTTGACTCCTCCCCTATGCTAGCCGAGCAAATGGCCACATTAAACCAGATTCTATGCATGCTACTCTAATTCAACCCTTTCAGTTGTGTCAGACTAGCTATAAAGAAGTTGAAGACTTAATCCTTAGCCTAGACATCAAGAAAAGTGCAGGGGCTGATGGCCTGGAGTCATTTTCATACAGCTAAGCTATGCCCAGCTCACAGCTCAATCCTTCATATATTCAACCTCTCTATTACCACAGCCACTGTTCCTTCTTGCTGGAAATCTGCCCATGTTCTTTCACTCTTTAAATCAGGAGATTCCTGTGACCTGAACAATTACCGACCTATCTCCATCTTGCCTGTACTATCCAAAGTGTTGGAAAACTCATATATAACCAACTAAATAAACACCTCGAAGTACACTCTCTACTAAACCTGGCACAATCTGGTTTCAGGTCGAAGCATAGTACAATCACAGCCCTGACTAAGGTCTCTAATGACTGGATCCGTGCAATGGACATCAAGAAGGTCACAGAGTGCGGTCTTTCTAGACCTTAGCAAGGCCTTCGACACTGTAGACCATCACCTCCTAATCACTTGTCTTGCACACATAGGTGCCACTCCAACCACCTACAGTGGTTTACCAGTTACCTTACGGAAAGGATTCAAAAGTCAAAGCCGCCCTACTTTCTGCCCCGCTTCCAATCACCAGAGGAGTCCCTCAAGGCTCCATACTGGGACTAACCTTTTCTCCTCTACATTAACAACCTTGACTCCCACATAAAGACATCCAGCATACACTTCTTGCGGATGATATGGTTCTATATACATCAGACTCTGGCCCATATCTAAAGTCAGGAAGGCTCCAAGCTGACTTCTGTCAGCTAGAAAGCAACCTCATCAATGTCAACTTGCTCCTAAATGCCAAAAAACTAAAACTATGATTTTCTCGAGACTTGCAGTGGCTGATCCCCTACAGTTCACAACTAAAAACTTTGTGGAAACCTCTCTAGGTGAACCCTTGGAAGTCGTAGATAAATTCAAATACCTAGGTATGTGGATAGACAATAAGCTCTCCTTCCATGACCACATCGAGAATCTTTTAAAGAGGCTTAAAACACGTCTGGGTTTCTTCTACAGAAATAGGACCCTCTTTTCTCTATGTAATCGGTAAAGACTGGTCCAAACAACTTTTCCTTCCCCTGCTAGATTACGGAGACATTATCTACATATCCTCCCCAACCCTGAGCCTATCAAAACTAGGCGTACTATACCACTGTGCTCTTCACTTCATTACCAACTCAGGTATAGGACCCACCGCTGTGATCTTTATACAGCAGTTGGTTGGTCATCCCTGACCACCAGACGTCTCCTCCATGCTGGCATATGGACACTCAAACTGCAACTTCACAAACTGCCATCATATCTGACATCACTTATAAATACCTCACACAGGACCTACTCCTTAAGGAGATCCAACCTTGTCCTACTAGATATGCCCATGACACGAACTGCAGCGGACAAAGGGCTGTCTCATACACTCTACCAAAGATTTGGAATCAACTCCAAACCATGCTGAAGCTAACCAGTACTGTATCAACTAACTTCTTCAAAACATTAGCATTCTCTAACATAAAAGACATATGTAGATGCAACTAGACCTCAACGCCTAAACAGCTCCCCAAGTGTCCACTGGCCCTCCATGGTATAAACTGAAAAGCGTTACATAACATAGGACTAGGCTAACTCTGAAATGTACAGCATTATAGCACAAGAATGTCCATTGTATATACCTCCCAAATGTATATAATTCTCCATCTTTTGTCCTACACTGTATATCCCCTATCTAGGTAATTATGTATTGTATATGCTTATGACTCAGGACCTCCTTGTGAATGAGCTTGCTCAATGGAGTCTTTCCTGCAATAAACTTGAACTATTAATGGAGCTTCATGAGCCTCACAATCATTGGCACCATCTACTGGGGAGAATGAGAGTGCTGTGGGAGAAATGAGGAGTCCTCTGGAAACAATAACTTTGCCCTCTCAGCTGCTACTTTGCCAGTCCTGTCCAGGTGATAAACAGAAATCTATTTGCAGGGAACAGCAGATAATTTGTATTGCTTTGGTCTCCCCTATTTAGTGTTCAAGTCCTGTTGCATGTCATTTTATTTATTTGCCTCCTCTAGAGTATATGGGGACCACTTTTCCTTTGATGTTATTATAAATAAATGTATTTACTATTTCAAAATCCACACTATGTCTAAATGCATTTTTTTATTTAACAGCAACTGCTTGTCCCTAATTTACCCCTCTCACTTCTCACTTCCTGCCCTTGTACTCACTGAAAAACATCAGAATACAGTGTGCTCGTCTTGTTGCTCAGTAAGTTTTACCACTGCACACATTTTTTTATTTAAAAATAGGTAAACCAAACCATTCTATTCACTGTTGTAAACAATGTTCTCTGAGCAACAGACAGCTGCTTAAATGTTTATTAGACTTGTTAGCAGCCTGCATTTGTGACCAAAACTTCCCACAACTTATTTTTCATTTTATTTTATTTTATTTAAATCTCAGATAACAAATATCTTTGAGCTAGAGCTGGGGCTGCTCATTTACAAAGGTTCCACATCAAAGGAAAGGTTACAATAAGGTTGGGAGGTATATACAACATTCATGGTATCAACAGTGGTACAGACAACATTCTTGGTATCATCGAGTACAGCAAGTCAACTGGTAACTAAGTGGGAACAGTGCTTCACACTCAAGATTACAAGCAAGCATAGAAAACCATAAGGTACATTTGAAGCAACATTGCTAATCAGAGGTGGGGGAAGGGAAGAGTAAGGAAGAGGTAGGGAGATGAAAGGGCAGAGTCCAGATAGAGAAAGAAAGAAATAACTTGTCCCAGCAATGTAATTTCATCTCGTGGCTGAAAATGAAGAAAATACAAGTGTTCTCATACTGAGCCAGGAAAGGTGAGCAAGTCAAGTAATGGTGGTGATAAGGGGTGAGAAAGTGTCTGAAACTTGGTGACATCTGGCCATCTAGTAATGTTATACTTCAATTTATCTGATTATACTTTTGTTTAATAGTGAATGTCCAGGTCAGCATTGTGAGGCATGACGTCTGCAGTGAGCGTGTCTCTCACAACGTGCCTTTGGGTGTGTAGTAAAACCCAGCAAAATCCATACCTAATCAATGTCTTATTGCTTAAAATGTATTGTAGGTACTGTAGTTACAATGGATATTTTAAGGTTGCTGTCATCACAGTGGAATACTGAACAAATAGGACAGCAGCTTTTACGGTGCTGATGACATCACAGTGCTTACTGCAGCACTGAAGCCAGCTGCTAAAATTAAGGAAATACAGCAAAATTACAGATTTAAAGCTAGTATTTGTTTAAACTACTGTAGTTTATACAGTATCAACTATATTCACTAACCTGATTCAAAATAGGCAAGTTATCATTAATCGTGAGTGGGCAGGACTTTCATAACTCACTCGTGGCTCTGTCTCCATATGTTGTTGTCCTACCCTCTCACACTTGAAGATACATTGAATATTTTAAGTTAGACCATTGCATAGCCCCTAAGTATACAATACCTTTATATGATACCATGCCTATTCCTGTTGGTATGCTTCTACATTGTTACAAATTGTTTGCTATGCTGCTATATTGTCATCCTATGTAACCCTTCCAAAGAACGCCTCTAAAATGAGATAGTATGGCTCAGTAGGCCTTTCCTTGTAAACCTCAATAATTACTGTAAAATTTGGGGACGCTGGCATGTAAACTGGCATTGGGATGGACTTCCAATACAGGTGTACTCAGGCAGTTTTGCCTACTGGTTGGAGTGCTGATCTGTGATTCTGGAGACCCAGATTTGACTCTCACCACTCCATTTCTGCCCAGCAAGTTATATAACCTCCTGCCATAACCTCCTTGCAAGCTCTCTCTCTCTCTCTCTCTCTCTTTCTGTCTGTCACACACACACACACACACACACACACCCTTTACATTTCTTCCTTAATTTTCTTGTTCTTATCTTTTTAATGAACTATTTAACTCTCTTCTAATTCCATGATGCGGAAACTGTCTTGTATTAAATAGATTCTATAAAATGTAAAATATCCAAATGTAATTTCTGTAACATTAATTTTAATATAAACTCTAGGCATTTGCAACATTAAGATGATGTGTTTCTATGTCATTGCTTATTATCATTGTGCTCCGATGTAGGAACTCACCAACAGTAAGGCTGTAGAGCCATATTCCTGAATCACTGCAGCCTCAGGCACCAAAAGTGAACATATACTGGCATCAGAGCAGGCATGGGCAGGCAGCAACAAAACAAATGATAACAAAATACAACCTAGCGTACTTACATGGCTATAATGGCATCTCAAGGTTCAGGTGACAAACATAAACTGCTTGTGCTTTGCACTCAAGGTTTCTAAATGCCACCAGAATCCCTCAGTGACATTACCACCTTATCTGTTACCATTGGATGCACGTTATCCCTTGTATTATGTATGTTTACACGTTATAGTTTTGTATAAGTCTAGTAACCAGTTTCCATTTCTGTTTTATTTTCACTGCGAATTGTTTTGAGATAAATTTGTACGAAAGACATTATATAAAAAAATAGACCATATTGTATACAGTATCACATCAAAAATATAACCGAATGTCATCCATTGTTTACACACACAACACACATAAACACACACACACAATATGTGTGTATGCACAGTATACATACATATGCACTTCATTTTCTATTTTGAACTAGCGCCTGTCTTGTTCTCTTTATAGCGTACATCCTAAAACAGCACCTTTTTTTTGTTCCTGGATTGTGCTATACACCATTCCAGCAGAGACATCCACACACAGTGCACATAATGCGCGTAATCTCTTTCTTGGATTTCTCTCATTATATAGTAAAACAAAAGTGGTTTTCGTAGATATCAAGTCTAAAGGAAGACTTAACAGTCTTTCTAAAGATGTTTCTGATGGCCAGCCAATAGATGTTGAGAGGATTTCCTGGTACACTCACAACTGCAGATCTGTTCTTTTTATGTCATCTCCCATGCTGTGAACAATTTTTTCCTGGAAAATCTGACTTCTGAAGACAAGAACATTCTTTACTTTAAACTCGTAAAGGATCATCCCAATGGTACATCTATAATTGACTCCTTGTTCCTTGTAGTACTCTTTATTCCACAGTAATTTGGGGTTAACCATTTTAGCTGAGGATGACAACTGCATACGAAATCTGCAGTTCATTTTAGAGGCAGAACTGACAACACTCAATTATATATATTACTGTCTTTAATCTACTTAATCATTGTGTGCTTTGACATTAACATAAAACCTGAAATGTCAGTCAGTCTGTTTACTGTAAGTTGTTGTTTTATGCATTGAGTTTTATTAATCATGTGTTGGAAATTATTGATGATCATCACTGATATGGTGATGCCCATGTGCAAATAGGCATCTCATCTGCAAATGCAATTTGTTTGCTCCTGCAAAACTTAAAGTACTTCTTTTGGAAGAAAATATCATCTTAATACTTCTAAGGACATCAGCAGATTAGATGTTCTAGGTTCATTTGTTCTGCCCCAAAATTGTTTTAAAGTTACAGCCATAAAAACTATACTTATAAACAGTACGTTTCCAGCTACAGTTAAAGAGAAATATCAGCACTTCTGTTAAATTTACTAAATGCTTCCTATGTTGTGTACTTTATATTTTTATTTATTTTTATCAAACTTCAAACCTCCTTGTCCAGTCCACAGTGGTGTCTCTAAGCTAAAGAAAGTTATTTTGTTTCTTTAGAAAAATTGTATAAAATACTTTAAATTCTACTGAAACTGGCCCATTGATACAGCAGCAGTGTAGCTGTTCATGAGTCATGTGACCCAGGTTCAAGAATGAGATCAGAATGCTGGAGGGCTGGTGGGGTAGAGGCTAAGCCACCCACAAGACACTTGTCTTCTTGGTGGTGGGAGGCCAACTGATCCCTGCTGCAAGAGGACCACCTGGGTTTCAGGCTGGAATGAGTAGTCGGGCATAGCAGAAGGAAGGGGAGCCATAATAGCTTCATGACATATATACCTGTTGTGTGGTGCATCACACATTCACAGCTGGGCCTCTGTTATGGGAAGGAATGCAGAAAACAACTCATTCCTGCAGGATCACACATGGCACATCAAGCCCATACCACCAGCATGTAGGGTCCCTGCTACTTAGCCAGGTGTTAACAGATGGGAGTGTTGCTTCTGACGGACCCACTGTGGCATTGTTCCAGGGTTGTACCGGGCAGCTAAAGGACCTTCTGGAATTTTGATCATGTGATAGTACTGTACAGTAAGGAGAAGATGATGCCAAATTTGCTTTCAGTGAATGTTCTGAAATGCAACATTTCAGACACTGGTAAACTGGGGTCCTATAGAGCTTCAGTTTCCTTTAGCATTTCACCTCTTGTTATAACAAGCATAACACATTCTAAGTGTGTCCAGCTTGTTGGCAAACCATGCGACCTACAGCAGCCAATCAGTAACTCTGCAGAGCCCCACCTCCTCACACTGTGGAGCCCCCCATCTGATGGTCACCTATATGTGTTTGGGTCCCCTGGTACAGTTGGCACCTATTTACCGGAGAGAAATATTAACTACTGGTCTTTTTGTTTGTTTCTGCCACCATCCAGTGCTCTGAGCAAAATCTGCTATAGCAGGATTCTCTCCCATCCTGCTGACTTGTGGCTGCAATATCCTATAGGATTGTGAGGAGAGTGGTGGGACTGCCATGAAACCATGATGGATTTTACATTTGTGAGTGAGAGGGAATGCTAGGTTGTGAAGCCAATCAGACCTTTTTCAGTTAGATAACTGTTTTGTTTTGTTTTTAAAAGAATGCTGTATTTGCTGGCAGTTACAATGTTTGCTGGGTGGGCGTCTGAGAGTACAGCACAGGACTGATGTGAAACCCATCAAACACAGATTTCATTTCCTTAGTTTTTCTTAAAAATAAGAATGGGAAAGTGATGAGAAATTTGGAGAAATGTGTGAAGGTTATAGGAAATATTTTTGGTAGTTTGTCTGCTGAGGAGGAGGGAGGGTTTACATTTTAAAAAAAATGTGTAAAGTACTGGCAAACTGCACAGTGGCCATGCCAAGTATGGGCATTTGGACATGCCATGTGCAGTGATTTCTTTAACATTTGATGTGGTCTTGTGTGTGCTGGATCTTGATACACTGTTGTTGTGATGGGATACTATCGCTGTACAAGGTATCCACTGACCAATCAGAAGACAGGATTTGAACTTGCCATTGTGTAATTTTCATTTTAATTAACTGTAGTTTCTGGCAGGCTGACTACTGAAAATCTACTGAAGAGGAGGAGAGAGTGCATAGTGTGAGCATGTGCTGGTGGTGTCAAGGGCACAAAATCCATATTTATTTGTTTTAATTATATTTGATTCCCCTGCAACTGGAGAAGGATAGATTGAATTTAACAAGATGGGAAAGATGCAGGGAGGAGTTTGAAGGATTTATTACACAAATCATTATTTACTGACCACAGTGGTGAAGAAGGGTTCAGGAATCCATCATTTTATTTTTACCTGTGTGTGAGTCCATGTCGGTAAGAAAGTAAAAGTGAAGTATTTGAGGCACAAGGTTACAAGATTTCTCAGTGAGGTGAGGTGAGGTGTGGTCAGCAGGGAGTGGTCTGAAGGAGATGCTTTTCCCTATGCACTGCAACTTTTCCATGCACTAGCACGTGTCTCACATGGACATCTAAGAATTATCTACAGCTTTGCGAGTAATCATTGTTAGCATCCAGCAGTAGCTGCATCATGTCATCATCTGTCATAAGCGTGTTGTCAGTGCATGTAGACAACTTGAAGAGAAGAACAGAAGGAGAGAGGAATGCAGGGGAGCAGATAAATGCCCCACCATGGCAGTTTTACTAAGTAAACCTAGGAAACATACAATGGCACTGTCTGGATGAAGAGGTCGTGCAGTGTATCCAAAAATATAAACAGGCCCGAAACTACTGTACCAAAGAGACTCATCGAGTGAAGACCGACTACTTCAAAACTGCTCTTTCCAACACTTGGGGTGAAGGGAAATCTTTCTGGGACAATCTAAGAAATATCACGGGTAAGCAGTCCAAATCCTCTCCTACAACACTGAATGTGGCAGGCACTACCACCCTTGACCCCTTGGTCATAGCAAACACCTTAAATGAGACCTTCACCGACCTCAGCAGTGTCCTTGCATCTGACTTCTTCATCCTACCGACCCCCTATCTTTATATCCCCTCTGCCTCTCCAAACACTCCACCCTTCCATCTAAAAATAGTTGAAGCACATGAAGTTTATAAATACATAAAGAAGGCTATATCTAATTCAAAGGCAAGCAGTGACTCCCTTGACCTTAAAATACTATCCCTTACCCTGGATGTAGTTCTACTCCCCTCACCAGAATATTCAATCTCTCCTCTGTTCTAGCAAATTCCCTAGTATATGGAAGGCTGCTATAATCACCCCAGTGCACAAAAGTGGGATAAGTCTCTGCCTGGTAACTATAGACCAATTTCAATACTCCCTCCCTTATCAAAGGCTCTTGAACGTATGGTAGCTGACCAGCTTACAGACTACCTGCAGAAATATAACATTCTTTGTGACCAGCAACATGGTTTCAGACAAAGGCATAGCACCACCACTGCCCTGCTCGAATTCTCAGGAGTAATCCACAAGGCCTTGGACAAAGGACTCCTCACTGGAGCTGTGTTTATTGATCTAATGAAGGCATTTGACACTGTTCACCATGGCCTACTCATCAGTCAACTACAGACACTTGGGCTCTCCTTGGGCTCTGGTGCCTGGATAAAAAGCTACCTTGCCCAATGCACCCAGGTTGTAAAATATATGGAATCCTCTCAGACCTGCCTGTCCTCTCAGGAGTTCCATGAGGATCCATCCTAGGCCGCTACTTTTCAGCCTCTTTCTAATCTCCTCCCTAAATCCTGCCGGAACAAATCATCCTCTATGCTGATGATGCTGTGATTCTATCCTCACAAAGACCCTAACCTCTTACACCACAGCCTACAGCACGCATTTGCCAGTGTTGAGGAGTGGTTCGTTGGACCAAGCTAGTCCTAAACCACAAAAACAAAATCTATGCTCTTCGCTAGTCCGCAGAACAAGAAAAGACAAGCTCCACTTACTATCAACACTTCCCTGGGAATCACCCTTGAACAAGTGGCTATCTTTAAATATCTTGGAATCACATTTGATCAAGGCCTTGTCTTTGCATCACATATTGATGGTATTTCCAAAACTATTAATCAGCGGCTCGGGATACTCTACCGTAACAGACAACTTTTCACCCATCCAGCGAAGCTAGCTATTCAATCCTCAATCATCTCAGTCATCGACTCACGACTTAATTATTTATGGGTCCGCCTCTCAAGCGCACTGAAACGGTCACAACCTCCCTAAACAAGGCATGTCGGCTGCTTACAGGTGCTCATAGACTTACTCATACCTGTGAACTCTATGCTGATACTGGGTGGTTACAACTATCAAATCGTTTATAGTTCTTCGCCTCCCTAATGGCGAAGAAATCCATCATGAGCCTCACCCACCCTGCATTCAAGACCTGCTATGCCAGTACTCAAGTGTACGATCCACAGAAGATCAGAAACCCAGTTTCTACAGGTCCCCCACTGTTGGACCACACATGGTCAACGATCATTTGCCTCTCGTGCCCCAACTGGCTAAATACTCTCAGCACCTCTATTACCTCCTCTAACTCATTAGGTGCTTTTAAATCTAGACTATTCTCTCACCTAGCCACTTCAAACTCCTGTGACTGCCTTGTTTAAACTCCTAATCTATTCTCACCCTCCTCCCTTGCCCTCTTACTTGACAAAGGCCTACTAGTGGATCCTCTCCTACAATTGGCCTGCTCCTTCCTCCTACCCCCTTTCCTCTTTTCTTACTTACACTGCCTAACTTACCTCCCTTACCTATCTTCCTCCCCACTTGTTTTCTATTTAGTGAAAGTGCTTAAGTGATTTATCTGCTGTTCATAAATGTCATTAGATTTAGCTATTTTTTTCCTTTTATTTTGTCTCTGTCTATTTCCACAATGTTACCTACTTGTGCAACCCTGTACCCTATTTGTTTGTAACTGATTTTGATGCAGAACCTTTGTAAAGAGCCTTGGCTCAAAGGTATTAATTCCTAGATTTTACAATAAACAATAAAAATAAACCATGAGGCCAGCCTACTAATGAAAATATGTACAGCTCTGCTTTCATGGAATACAAAAGAAGTTGGGACAACTAAAGTTAGTTAAATTACTTTATTTCAGCACCCAGGAAGATCCTGGCTAGAGCTCTCTACCCCAGTGCTTCACCCACACAAGGCCTTCATCTCATCAAGAGCTGGGTCTAGTGGGGAACAGATCATACACCTATTTATGAAAATCAATGAAAGTTATACACCTCAATTAATATATAATGTCTTATATATATATATATATATATATATTCATGGAAAAAACTGTGTTTAATGCATCAGTTAGGTTAAAGTGACAAAGGTCGGAAGCAAATAAGTTGAGCCCCAACCCCTCCACATAATCACACACACATCCTCCACAGAGTGAACAGATGCCAGGGTGTGCCATGGGGTCATCAGGCCCAACTTTTACCCCATTACATGAGTAAGCAAGGTGACATGCTACAGTAAAGGAGAATGGGGTGACAGTTAGGCCTCATGACCCCATGACACACCCTGGAGTCTGTCACCCTGTGGAGGATGTGTATGGGTTGTGTGGGGGGCAGGGCTAAACCCTAACATTTAATTCTCTTTACTTTTGTCACTTTAACTCCTAGCTGATGCATTAAACATAGTTTTATGCCATGAATTTCTTACTTTTGAAAAAGTGTAATATAACTTGTAAAAACATGTATTGGTGTGAGTGCGGGCAAGCTGCCCATTTCTGCATAACAATATGTATCTGTGGGGCCCTCACTCCCAGTAACACATAGCTACAGAGCCATACAGCAGCCCAATAGGGCAAAAGAACCCTTGTAGCACAAATCTGACAATATCTCATTAATCGCAATCCACGGAAAACATTCCACTGCATGCTTACTCTATGGTTTAAAATCTTGTTTCTGTATCTCACTTTGTTTTGAGATAATGGCACCAGAGGCGTGACAGACACCGCAATGTAATCTTATGGGGAAAATGTCAGCTTCATCATGGCATATCTATGCAACCACTTAATTCCTAACACCTAAGCAGCATAATTCACACCTGTAAGGCATCACCTCAACACCCTGTACATTTCAAGTAAAAAGACCAAACCGTAATGAGCTATGCAGTTCTAAAGTTTTACACCTTTAAAATGTTTCAGTCATGAGATAGCAAAATCTCAGGCAGCAACATAAATCATAGTCCATGGCCTAAGAAAATCCTAGTCCGTGAAAGGACATCTGGTCACGCCAATCTGGGCCATCTGGTAGTCCCCAGGGACATCTAGTCATGAAATTAAAGCTCTCTGGTCATCCCCTCATGAATGAAGCTCATGGACTAGGATCGTCCCAAGGACCAGGATTTTGCAGGCTCACAAAAGAAGATCGTTAGCAAGTCATGAAAGAAGAATTTTAATTATCAAAACCTATTTTTTGACAGAAATGAAGCAAACCAAATGCATGGCTTTGTACAGTAGGTCGCCCTGAACAAAACCCATGACTCATTTGGCCCAAAAGTCACCATGGAGAAAGATATGATATTTTGTTTGACTGGAAAACTCAAAACAAGATGGAGGCTCATGAAGTAAGAATTTTTCTGACAGACTAGGATTTTCCTTCATGAGGTAGCAAAATCCTTGACTGTGAGGAAATTCTTAGATTGCAAAATATACATATAAATTTTGGACTGAACTAAGCATGCTCAGAACTCAAAAATGAAAAATGTAATAACTTTTGAACAGATTAATATTTTGTTACCAAACTAATGCTGGATTGTTCCTTGACCAAAACTATTTCTACATTCCAAATTTCAGACCTAAAGACCAAAACATGTCAAAACTGGTGAAAAGTGTATTTTTGGTGTTTCGCTGCGCAGAAACTGTATGTCACCAAAACACAACTTGGTAAATCAAGAGATCTACCATACCAGACTGCACATTCAAATTTTGTGCAAATCCATTCAACAGTTGCAAAATTATTAACATGCAAAATTTGAGGTTTAATATTAAAGTGACTACTCAACTCTAACTATAGAGGCATGACCGTGCCCTATAATATATATATATTGCAAAAATGTTCTTGATGCACCATTTAGGGTAACAATGCCACAAAAATAGGGACATGTGGCATTAGGATTTCAAACCTACCCCACAAAAAAAATCAGCAAAAGGAAAAAACATTAGGGTTTTGGGTCTCTGGAGTCTTGGCGAATCAGTGATGAGGTCTTCCTTGGGGTTGTCCTTCCTAACTGATTTTCTTTCTTTTGAGATAGTGAACAGATGCAGATCCTCTGCGCTAAGGGAAGATTCTGTCCACCTGCAGAAGTGCAGGGCCCTTGTGGGCTCTGCACTTCTGTGCAATGACAGATTGAAGAATTCATGGGGTTGTCTGGTGGGCTGCAGAAAGGGCTCTGCACTTCTATGTGGCTGCAGCTACAGATGCATAGGGCAAAGAGTGCATCTGTCAGCCAATGCACAGGTCCTCTGCCACCCAAAGGGGAGAGATGCGGGCCCTATGACTGGAGGACAGTTGTCTTCACTATATGGTAAATGGGCCCTTGCAGACAACCCTGCACCTTTCATTTCTGACTGAAGGGTGTCATATAACAGCACCATCCCCCACCCCATCCAGATGGGTCACTGATCTCACCACCAAACTCAGTTCTCCAGCACAGGATCACAAAGCAAACCCACTTGGGTCAAAACTGGTACTACATACAAGTTTGTAAACAATAATTTTTAAAAAATTTGATCCCAAATTTTCAAGATACTCTTTTACGATTCACCTTATAAACATGACATGTACCATTTATAGTAAATTGGACAAAATGTTGTTTTGAACCAGAAGTCTGAAAACATGTCTCATGCAGGATTTAAAACATGACACATCATGTTAATGAGGTGGTGTGGAAAATAGGTTATGTTGAAAGTTCAGAGACAAAATATTTTAAATTAATGAAGTTACAGTGAACATTAAAATACTGCAACATTCACTCATAACCTGGGCAATTTTCCATATCTGTACACCAAATTCTTAGCATAGCCTTCTTATTACCCCACCTCATGAACCTGGTAGGTGGACATTTTCAAATCCCCTAAAACATCTTTCCGCACCACCAAAATATCATTCCATGCCACAGGTTTGTAAACACATTTTGGCCAGGATTTGAAAAATGACAGCTGTCATGTTCATAAGGTGGTGTGAAAAAATTTCTATGTTAAAAATTTGGGGTTAAAATGTTTTTAAATTACCAATGTTCCGAGGACCATAGAAAATTTCAAGGTACACACATACATTTGCCATTTTACATATTTTGACCACAAATTTTCAATGTAACCTTCTTTGATCCCCACCTCATGAACAAGAGGTGGTGAAAATATTCCTATCCTGCCAGAATGGTGATTTTGCTAAGCGACTGTGAACTCACCTCCCAGGCCTGGTTTGCACAGTTTCACCTCAATTGATCAAGAGGTGGGATCCCAAAAGGCCATGTTGAAAAATTTGGGCACAGTTTGCAAAAATGACAAAGTTATTCATCCAAGTTAAAACCACATTGAAATAATGTACATTGAACCGCATTCACCTTAATTTCTCATATTGCAGTCAGCGCAGTTCCAGCAGCAAGAGATGTCTTCCATTGGAGAGTGGATCTTCACCCTTGGACATGTTCAGGTGAATGAGGGCATGTCGGGGGTGGGGGTGGTTGCAGGTGGTGGGTGCTCAGTGGGAGATAGGGTGGGAGGATCAGATCGGCAAGGGATCTTTTTTTTACAGGTTTAACAAAAAAATATTGAGGATGGTATTCTTTATAACAGGTATAACATTAATGTGGGGATGGCATTCAGAGGGTGGGGGCACCACTAAACACTGGGGAAAAACATACATACCGGGGCAGCAATTGGGGCACCACTAGACATTAAGGAAACATTACATGAATAAAGGGATAATGATAGGAGGGTTGAAAGTGCCTCTACAAACCAGGAAAACATTATATGAATGAGGGACAGTGATCAGAGGGTGGGGTGCCACTAGCCACCAGGAAAGCATTATATGAATGAGGTGTCTTTGATTGGAGGTAGGGGTGCCACTAGACACCAGGGAAACATTATATGAATGAAGACACAGCAATTGGAGGAGAGGCACCACTATGCACCAGAGAAACATTATATGAATGAAAGGATTGTGTTTAGAGGGTGGGAGGTGCCACTAGACAGCAGGGAATCATTATATGAATGAGGGATGGCAATCAGAGGGTGGGAGGTGCTACTAGACACCAGGAAAACATAATATGCAGGAGGATGGCACTCAAAGGGTCTCAAAGGGTGGGTGTGCCCTAGATACCAGGGAAGTGGCATCTCACAGCAACCTACAGCATGTGTTCCAACTGCAGAACTCAAGAAAGTCCCGCTGTTGTGATAGAGAGCACACAGATCAAAAGCTCTTCTCGCTAAGCTGGGCTCCCTGCATTTTGAGGGTGCTCAGATAATGTATTTGAGGCAAATTTAAAAACAAACAAAAAGCAGAATCTAGCTAAACCAGTCCTGTTTAGGTAGGTTCAAGTGTTTTTTTTTTTTGCTTACTCTTTTCTCCCCTGGGTCCTGGTCAGCTAGTCTGTCTGAGCTTTTTTGTTTTCTGGCCACCATCCGGTCTGCCCTCAGCTCCTGTTAGTGCTCTCACCTTTCCCCTGTGGCTTCCCCATGGCGGGGATGGGAACCCCAACTCTCCACAGGCCTTGCTGAACTCTAGTTAGGCCATATCTACTGCTCCTCCTCTATCTACTGTACCTCCTGATCACCCAGTCAAAGAAATCCACCAGATTTGTTTGACAAGACCTCCTGCTGTGAATCCATGCTGCCTTGAATCCTGTGCTCTGCTGGATTCAAGAAATATCACAGTTCTTTCCTTTAGCAGTGACTCCATTAATTTCCCCACCACTGAGGTCAGGCTGACTGGCCTGTAGTTGCCAGCCTCCTCCCTGTTCACAGTTTTGTGAAGAGGGACTGCATTTGCCCTCCTCCAGTCCCCTGGAACCACCCTGTCTCTATCGATTTGTTGAATGGGGCTGTTAGTGGTGCTGCCAGCACCTCTCTAAGTTCTTTTAATATTCTGGCATGTATCCTATCTGGCCTCATAGCCTTGTGCCCTTTCAGATTCTCAAGTTCCTTTGGGGCTCTTTCCTCCATAAACAGGTTGATGTCCAACTCTCTCCTACTGGTGCTCCTATCCCCAATAGTGGTCATTCTCCTTCCCTTCTTCTCGAATACTAAACAAAAATATTTCTTCAGGATTATTACTTTTCTAGATCCCCCTCTGCACACCCAACTTCCTCTTTATTGACCTCACAATCCCACCACTGGTCTTCTTTCTATCACTAATGTTCCTGAAAATGGTCTTGTCTCCTTTTTAATTGCCTGAGCTATTTTTTCCTCTGTTTGTGCAGTTGCACTCTAACTGCTTTCCCACCTTCCTCTGCTTTTCCAGATATAGTTCCCTGTCTTCCCCATCTGTGCTTCCTTGTACCTCCTGAAAGCTAGCCTTTTCTCTCTCACCTTCCTGGCCACGTCCTTTGAGAATGATAGTGCTTTTTTCTTTCTCTTTGTTTTGCTTACATGCCTAACACAAAGGCTAGTTCCTCTACTAATGCTCCTTAAGATTAGCCCATTGTTTCTAACATCCTCCCTTCTTCTTCCCCTGCCAGGGCTTCTTTGAGACATTCACCCATTTTGCAAAGTCAACCCATCTGAAATCCAATTCCCTTGCTTTCGTGTGGTTTGACTCCACTGTTCTCAAATTGAATCACACTGTACGATGATCACTGGACCCCAGGTGGCTACTCACCATTACATTGGTGACTCTGCCCCTCTGGTGAGTACCAGGTCCAATCTTGCTCCTTCTCTAGTGGGTTCTGCCACAAGCTGCTTGAGGTATGCCTCCTGCAGAGCATCCAAGATGCCTCTGCTCATGGCTGTGACTGTAGCCTGGGTGCTCCAATCCACATCAAGCAAATTGAAGTCTCCCACCAGCAGCACTTCACCTTTGGCTGTCATTTTGTGGATGGCTTCCACTAGTACCTCATTCATCTCCTCCCCTTGAGCTGAAGGTCTGTAGATCATGCCTCTGCAAATGGCAATGTCATTTCCTGTCTCCAGGGTGACTCACAGTGCTTCTGCTCCTCCTGCATTCCCTGAACTTTGGTTGCTTTAATTCCCTCCCTGGCGTAGATAGCCACCCCTCCACCCTTTTTTCCCACCCTGTCTTTTCTAAATAGAATGCACTGTAACCTGGTATATATCCAATTCATGGTTTCCCATGTACCTTGTCTCAATAACAGTGACAATGTCCAGGTCTGCCTCTGCCATCAAGGCCACCAGGTCTGGGATTTTATTTCCCCATCTGTGGGCATTCATGCACATAGCCTTCCAAGTTTTCAACCTGCCCTTCTAGTAGCTCCCCTCCTATCCCTATGACTTCCTCCTTCCTCTCCTGTTTTACTCCTATTCTTCCTTATCACTGCCATTCTACCTATCTTGATCCTGATCTGGAGCCCTATGTAAAGTCATTAGGACCTCCAACCAATATTCCGTAAGGATAACACCTTGAACTGTATCTTCCAAGAACTACCTTTTCTGGCTTTCAAACAGCCACTGATTTATCCAACCTGATTGTCACAAGCAAATTTACACCTGATCAAAACAACAGAACACTAAGTGGCACTAAACCCTGCAATAGTCCTAAATGTAAGACATGAGTACACTTCCACCTCAGATTCTATCAATATCCCCAAAACAAGCAATTCAATGTACAGGTGAGTTATACATGTACAGTGAAGCCTGCCAGAGATGAAGCGCAGTGTCACAGGTTTCCTGCATGACAAAGGGATTAACTCCCATTGAAATTGCTCTGTTTGCTGCAGTAACTCTATTGCAAAATTCTGCAGAGTTGGGCTTCATCCTGGTGGGCTTCACTGTATATCTCAGAATGCTGTTTGCTACAGCCAGTGCAAGAAGTGTCACATACAGGTTTCATGGGGAACCAGACAACACTTTTCAACCTGAATGAACTCATGCAGCAATGACATTCAAATGAAAAATACTGTAAGACCAGTGGGACAGCATTTCTCTCAGTCTTGCAGAACACACACACACACACACACTCTTTGTTGTTAGAATTTGTGATTTACACCTAATTAGGTTCCCTGGGAATGTTTTTTATCTCTGGTTTTGATCTCTGTATTAGATACTATTATCAACCAAGCTGTCATATCCATATGTGAAGTTATTTTTTTCCTAATTCTGCTCTGAGTATTTAAGTGATATCTTTCCTTAACTGCCATATTTCCAGTAAAGGACTCTATGAGTCTGAAAGCTTAAATGTTTTGTAAATCTTTTGGTGGTCTAATGAAAGGTATCAAATCATTCATTTTGTTAATCTTTTTGTACAAGGACCAATATGACAACTAATATTTCCCTTACATATTTAATTATTAAGACATGGTTTGGGGTTATGTTACTATCAGTTAATCTAACCGTGGAGGGTCATGAGACATGAGGTGTAGCCAAGTGTCTTAGGCCCTAAAGTTAGATTTATAAAGGGAACTAATTCCCTGGAGTGCCATAATTCTATTATTACACAAATGCACATGTAGTCTGTGCAAGCAAGGTACACTGGTGTCAGCCAGGATGTAATGCAATACTGCATCATACTGTGGTAGATTTACTACAGTAACTACAGCAAATGCAATGGTAGTTAATCCCTTTTGTCATGCAGTAATCCAAGATACTGTGTTGCATCCTGACCAGCACCAGTATAATATAGTTTCTAAGTGCTGTTAGTTGGGTTCTGCATAGAACTGAGGCATCATTGATCCAGATACCAGAGATATGAAATCTAAAATCTTGTATACACAGAGGGCTGGATATTCAAGCTTCGCCATTCTGTTGCACAAGCCCTTGCGCTGCACAAAATAGTTGCTGGGGTGTAGCAGGGCGATATTCAATGGAATTGCTGATGAGCAACTCCTTTGAATATCACCCTGTACACAGCCACTGTGCATGGCACAGTTGAACTTGTGCCACTGCAAGTGGTCAAGTGGAGCATTCAAGATGCGGTGGCACAAGTTCCATTGCGCCATGTGCAAATTTTCGATATTTAAAGGTGACATGCAAATGGGGCCATAATTCATCCAAGGCACAGGGGCCATTGCATCTATTCTCTTTCCATTTGCATGCCATTAGCATGCGAGGTGCACCGATCCTGAGGACTGCGCCTGGCACCCTGCCAGGCAGCAGCACGTGGGGACCGGCGCCCCTGTAGCCCGATCGCGGGCATAACTGTTGAAATCCCCCACCCCCGCTGGCCTGATCGCGGGCATGTAGTAACCCCCACCCCTGACTGGCCTTATCGCGGTCATGTAGTGCGCCCCTCCCCCGACTGGCTCGATCACGGGCATAGGTGTAAAACCCCACCCCCGACCAGCCCGATCGTGGGCATAAGTGACAAAAACCCCACCCACACTAGCCCGATCGCGGGCAGAGCAGAGTTCAACCCCAAGAACATATCCCTGGTGGTCCAATGGACCGTGATGCCCTGATCGCGGGCATTAGGTCCACCCCAGGGTCCACCTACCCTGGTGATCTAGTGGCCCCCACCCCACCCACCCACGGAGCCCCACCACCCGCTCCCCCATCAGCCAGCGGCGGCAGCATCCCACCGCCTGCCACCCGCTGCCACCAGCTGACTGCTCGGTGGGGCTGCCGCCCATGGTTCAGAGCAAGAGCCAAGGGCGTAGTTACAACATAAGAGTCCAGATATGTGAATGAATTCAATTCATTCACATATCTGACTGCCTTGACGGTATGGGCTGCATGCCCATTGGCTCTGCTCTGAACCAATGGGCTTGCAGCCCTACCGAGCAGTCAGTCAGTGGGCGGCGGTGGCAGGCGGGTGGGATGCTGCCGCTGCTGGCTGACGGGGAGCGGGTGGTGGGGCCCGTGGGTGGTGGGGGGAGGCCACTAGATCACCAGGGTAGGTGGACCTTGGGGGTGGTGGACTCTAATGCCCGTGATCGGGCTTTGCAGTCCATTGGACCACCAGGGATATGTTCTTGGGGGTTGAACTCTGTTCTGCCCGTGATCGGCTAGTGGGGGTGGGGTTTTTGTCACTTATGCCCGCAATCGGGCTGGTCGGGGTGGGGGTTTACACTTATGCCCGCGATCGGGCCAGTTGGGGAGAGGGTGGTCTTTACACTTATGCCTGCGAGCGGGCCAGTCGGGGAGGGGGTTACTATATGCCCGCAATTGGGCTGCAGGGGGGCACAGGGAGTTTCGAGAGCCACCACAGGTGGCAGCTGCTGTGTTGCGCCTGCAACGCGGCAGCTCACCTGTGGGTGGCCCTCGACTTATTCCTTTTTTTGCTCAAAGTTGTGCAGGCGCAGGTTGGGGTTGCGCCTGCACAACTCTGCACAGCCCGCTGAATATCGGGCTGTGCAGTTTATGCATGGTTCCTCCTCCGGTTGAGCATGCCTTCATTAGCATTGCGCTGTTGCTCAGCTTGACTTGGGGCGAACTGCCTCCTGCTGAATATGGCAGAATGGCACAATTTCGGACTTAGCGTAGGCATAACCCTATTAGCATGGCACAACCCTTTTGAATATCCAGCCCAGAATGTGTAGAGTTTTGGTTCACGCTTCTCTAACTCAGCATTTCCCAACTTTTTAGGGCTTGTTCGTGACACTAACATTATCTTAATGTAGTTATTTAAAATGAGTTTCCTTACTTTTTAAATAGGAATCCTAATAACAGATAATTCTCTTCAATAGACTATGCAGTTTCTATTACCTTTTATTTAAAAGAAGTGAGGTGTGTTACTTAAATATATTTCACAGGGAGTAAGAATGACAGAGGGGAACCATTAACTTGTCATCACTTCCTGGCAATAGAGCACTGCTACCCAATTAATTCTTAGGTAGTAAAAGTTCTTGTCATCCCATGACAACACCCACCACCATTAGCTCACCTGACACACATGTTAGCCTTCTCCCATCTCCACCCACTCTGGACACTTTTCTGCCCCATAACATTTGTGCTCTCCCAAACACATCACTTTTCAGTCCCATCTTCATTCCAGGCAAACTGCAGTTCAGATCAACCACCCCGGCTACACTGCAGTCCACTCCAATCACCCTGAACACACTGCAGACCATCCCACCACTGAAGCATACTTGAACTGAACTGCAACTTGGCTGAGATTATATGTATCATTTATCACAAGAATGTGGGCCCACAGCCTTAATAATGAGTGAGGGGCTCACAAAATGAAACACCAAACATCCAGCTAGACTGAATGGCAAAAGTGTTATCTTACCTGATATACAGCAAAAGGAGGCATGTCTCACTCCAAGAGGGACAACCAGAGCATGGCAAGACTTAACTTCCTTGTGCTCCCAGGTCACACCTGTAAACAAGCTTTCAGCTTGGTGTGTTTCTCCTGGTTAAACAAGAAAAGACAGTCATACTCTGCATACGGGCTGCTAAACATAATGGAGTCATGCTCCAAGACCCAAGAGAGAGCCGAGCACAATGCCAATGATCGCTGTGGTGGAAGTGTAACAAGGTATAGTTTTACATGATGGTGGCTTTTAAATAAAGTACTGTCTTTTCCTTGTAAGGTGGCTTATAACAGATGTGAAAATACATAGTAGTTAGTCAATGTAAACAGAAGACTACGGATAAAATTACTTACATTGCTGAATTTCTTTGATGTGTGAAGTTGCTGAAAAACAACATATGTAGAAGGGGTCAAAATTCAGGCATTTATCCCTAGACCAGCACTTTAACCTCTTTAAAACACACTGTTTCAAAACTAGTTAGGGATTTGCAGGTAATCACTTTTACATTTTAAATCAATGTGCATTCTCTCAGTCTTTGGTGTAGCTATTCAGTTTTCATTTGTCTCTTTAAATTGCAGCAGGAAATTCAATTAAAAGCCCCTCTCATGTGCATAATATTTGTTCTGTAAGTGCAGGTGCTTCTTTCAGTTTTGAATTCCAGTACAAAAGTTAACAGCAAAGGTTATCATGATGCAATTGTCCAATTCAGTAAAACATTTAAAAACAGAGTTGACTCACAGAACCAGGTAACCCAGGGTATAGTTTTAATATGGGGTTCATGAAGATCTCTAGCAGAGCTGCTGGTTTCAACTTCTGAATGCAGATTCAAGAGGCACCAAAATGCTGACTTATGCTCACTTTCACCAGGCTGTGAAGTGCTATGTGTGTCTTCAGCCTACTCTTGTTAATATTTCCTATGCAGGAGTCTCACAGGCTCTGCAGCCGCTATATTGTGGACATGGTCCACTCAATACTATCCAGTTGGACTGAGGGCTGAGACTAGCTTTTCACTGAATGGGATAATTGTATGGTAATAATATTTTCTGGGAACTTTTGTACTGGAATTTAAAACTGAAGAAGCATCTGCACTTTATGGAACAAATACTATGCATCGACAGCGGTACCTTCACTGAGTTTCTTTCTGCAACTTAACTAAAAGAGACATATCGAAAGCTACAACAAAGACAGAGAGTGTGCACTGACTTAAAGATTTAGACACATTCACCTGAAAATCCCAAACTGGTTTTGAAACTATTGCAAAATTATATTAATTCAAAGCATTTATTAACAGCCAGTCAGCATGACTGATGTGTATGGCTATGGGACTCATCCGTCATGGAGCAAAAAGAAAATACTCTCATATTAATTGGTGGTCTCCTGTGAACAAAAGATGCAGACTGTAAGGCAGACTTCACGATGGCTGTGGTGGTGGCGGAGGATGTGATGGTATATAAATTATAAATCATCTTGATGGATCAAGCGGAATAGTATGCATGTGAGGTATAAGTGAGTTGGAAGGCAGTGGTATATCTGTATAGCTAATGGATGGCTACACTTTTCTATTTCTTGGTTTCCAATGAAGCAAGCTACTTATCACTAAAGTGGCTAAATTGATAGTAACTGAACTGCGATGGTCATGACCTCAGAAATCAAAGAAAAACTGGATGGCACTCACTCAATGTTGGGAAAAGCATGTCTGAATCATCCCAGAAGAGTACTGTAAATCTATAGTGCAGTGTAAACCTGTCATAAAGCATACTCACTTGCAAATGTTTTCATGGTATTGTGTTAATGGAAGTGCTGCCTACAGGACTTCAGTCTCTCAAACGTTGTTTTCCTTCAAACTATATTGTGACCCTTCTACCATTACCCATAATCTTACAGTGACTGAAGGTCAAGGATTACTCAGTGCTTAACATTACAAATGGCCTAACCATCAGTAAAGTCCCCATTTTCATGTGTAGAGTATGTTTTAAGCATCTACTGCAATTCACAGTTGTTGGACCTGCATTTGGAAATTTATATAATCCATGGCATCTCTGGAAGTAAGCTCTTCATACAGAGGTTTAGAGTATGGAATTCACTGGAATGAGATTTCAGGAACCGATCCACTTCTTCCACTGCCTGAATATCCTGTTGAAACCCAACTAAGCATAGGTATGGTCTTCAAAATATAGGAAAGTTGGAGATGTGCTACTAACAAACTTTTAGCAAAGTCACTTTTAAAGTACCCACAATATCTCATAGTGAAATTTAAAACATATTTTTATATCCCATAGTTCAAATATTTTCAGTATAATAGCTCACCTTTTCTTTTTAGTCATGATCTTTATCCCTGCTTCCCCCTATTAGACCTGATTTCTACCAGGTAATGAATTGGGGTGCTTGGGGTGGTAGCAGGGCAGTTGGGGTTAGATGTGTGGATGAGGAGATGTGGCCAACTGATATTGTAATTGGCTGTGGTGTAACACTGTATTTTTTGATGCATGGAGGGTGGGGTGGAAGAGGGTAACAGGGGCTAGAGGGTGTTGGGAGGGCAAAAATCACTAACTGGTGGGGTCATATTAGGTGAGGAAAGTCAGGAGTTGGGATTTGATATGTGGGTGGGGTGTTTTATTAAGATCACAATTTAAAGATGTACAAAGTCAGCTGTTATAATCAGCTGTGATGTGACATGGTATTTTGAGATGCTTGTGGGTGAAAGGAAGAGGGTTGCTGGAATCAGAGGATTAGGGGAGGTAACATCACTAACTGGTGGGGTTCAGATTGGATGGGAATAGTGGGGAGTTGAGATTTGAGGTGTGGGTGGGGTGAGGAGTTTTATTAAGATGACAGTTTAGAAATCTGTAAAGTTGGATGATATCATTATCATTTGTGCTTCTAATAGTCAATTATGGGATGCTTGGCAGGGGTGAGAAGCACACTTGTAGCTTATATCACCAGAAACTCAGTGTCGGTGAATAGATTGTAGTATGGGCTATTTAACAAAGTGCTACATTGTTAGCTTGTCATGAAATATGAAATGTGAGAGGATTCAGTTATGTCTGTGCATTGTTCAGCTTGTGGGAAATACGTCTATAACAATAAACCACTCCAAAGTCAATGTTTAGAAGAAGAAATCAACTCCACCGACAGCCTTCTCACCTTATATTTAATCTGCAACTTGTCTTTGTCAGCATTATATTGCACAAGCTTAGCTGAAATGCTGCACTTTTCAGACACCTATCAAAGTTACTTGTCATTTGCAGTGGCTATTTTTAAAATAAAAGCTACACTAACAAAATACTCTGCAAATATCTTACACAAAGCCTGTCTGAATCACACAGCACAGATCCTATCAAAGTCAGGCTCATTGTATAGCTAGGATTCAGTTGTTACAGGTGCCATTAAAATCCAGCTCCAATATCCACCTCCCTATACAGGAATATTGCTCAGCATCAGATTTTAAAATCAAGATGGCATGGCAGTCTATGGGCAAGACAAGTTTATTTGTATAGCCCAATGCAACATGGGCTCTGAGCACTTTACAGAGTTAGATCCTAGTTATGACACATCACAATTAATTATTAAAACAATAACTCATAGATAAAATCAAGATACTTCATACTGCATAAACTTGATCAAACAAGAATGTTTTCAGCAAGACTTTAAAGGCCTCCACCACGCTGGCTGAGCAGATGTGGAAGGGTAGTGAATTCAAAGAATAGGGGCTGCTACTCCAAGGGCTCTGTCCCTGAAGATTTAAGCCTAGCTGGGCGACAACCAGCAAACCAGCATCAGTGGAGGCGGAGAGGGTGGACTGGGTGGTATGGAACCAGGAACTCTTTTAAGAAGTCCAGTCCAGACCACATAGGGCCTTGTATTTTAACAAGCAAATCATGAAGGTGATTCATGGACACAGAGGCAGCCAGTGCAGAGCACGCAAGACTGATATAATGTGGTCACTCTGCAAGGAGCCCACCAACATTTAGGCTGCAGCATTCTGCACTAGCTGCAGTCAACACATCAAACCTCACATAGACCTAGTTAAAGAGCATTGCAGTAGTCTAGCCAACAGGTGACAAAAGCATGTATAACTGTCACTAGGTCATCCTGAGCTATGCACAGCTTGATCCTGGTGATTTTCCATAGATGGCAAAAGCCAGATTAGACAATAGAAGACACCTGGTGCCCGATTCTCAAAGCTCATTGGGCAGCGCAAGAGCTTGCATCCAATGATTGATGCAAGGTGTCCCTTACGCAAACAATGCCCGGAAGCAATTCACAAAGGCAGCCTGTGTCCACGCAGGCTGCCTGCATAAACAGGGCTTGCAACACCTGTGCACCAGAAATGAGCTGCAGAAGGCACTGGAGCTTATGGCAGACACAGGCTGCCAAAGCACCCAAATGGTATTCACAAAACTCACCCAGAAGGCAATTTTCTAAGTATCCTTAGACCAGCCATGGCTGGTCTAATGAGTACTAAAACCATGCCCTCTGAGTGAGTTTTGCACATGAAACAATGTGCCTTGGTCCCCCGTCCCAGCATGATCTCCCAATAGAAAAATTAAAAACTCCCTAGTAGTCTAGTGGACCCCTCCCCGATCCCCCAATGTCAGGTGTATTTATAATTTATGTAGTCCCCAATCCCTGGTTGTCTAGCAGCCTCCTGCACCAGTCCCTGATGTTGCTGGTGTTCTAATTATTTATTTAGTCCACAACCCCTGGTGGTCTAGCAGCCCCCACCCTGATCCCTCATTTTGCTGGTGTTTCTATAATTTATTTAGTCCCAATCCCTGGTGATATAGCAGCCCTCACCCTAATCCAAGTCACCGTGACTGAGAGTATACTGTTCCCCTTCCTGGTGGTCTAGTGATCCTCCCCCCCCACCCCGACAGTGGTGCCCAACCCCTCCCCATCCTAAACCCCAAGCTGGCAACCAGCACAGCCCTCCTGTCACCACCATGGCTGGCTGCTGACTGACCTATCAGTGAGCACTGTGCTGTATAATACAGTACACACTCACTGATTGAAAGTGCCGGGAACCTGCACACAGATTTTTGATGTGACTAAGCATTTTTGATCCATTCTATATTATTGCAATATTGGAATAAACTGCTATATTTTGAATTGACATCTACTGATTGTGGGATTTTTGCCCTGTTCACTGGAGAGATTTACTCCTGGTTCTGGAGTCGAAGTGAATTTGTTGTTTTGCATCAGCCTTAGAAACTGTATGAAACTCATCGCAGGCAGGCAGCTCTCGATCACCCTGGCTTGTTAGTTGTACCATCCTCCCATTTAAAAATATTGGGAGATAGGGCCTTTGGAGTGGCTGTATTGCTGTTGTGGAAATCTCTTCCACTATACATTAAGGCTGCTAGCATGGTGGATGCCTTTAAAGCCTCTTTTAAAAAGTATTTATTTGAAAACATTTTAAATCTTCTCTGATTAATTTATTTGTTGGGATGTGTATTGCACTTTATTATTATGTTTGTTAAGTGCTCCTAGCCCCTGGATAGAGTGCTATATAAACAAAATTTGCTTTACCTTGCCTTGGCCATGGCACCAGGCCACTAGAAAAGATTCCTGATCTAATGGCAGATGCTGTGTCAGTGAAAAATCACCCAAACTCCCTGCACTGTTCTGCAGAAGTAGCTCCAATAGACTGCAGACAGGGTTGATTTAACAGCCTATACCCAGTGCAAAAGAGCTGGGCTGGGTGATTTTCCTGCAACAATTGATCATGACAGAATTCTGTCTTTTCAGGTCAGTTGCCCATTGATATTCCACACAGTGATTCTCAATGAAATCTATTCTTCACAGATCTGGTTCTTCCCCAGGAACACGCCACCCTATGCAGCTTTGTCTTCAACAACAGCAGCTCAGGACAATACCATGAGTGAGCTATGATGGGAGGTCAAGGGGTGAATGTGGTAAGATGCAGTAGCATCCAGATCAACCATAAGCACTGAATTATAGTGCTCCATGGCTACTTCTGGATATTGTGCACAGGCTAGCAACATACCTGCAACATCCAGTACCTCCTGGAATTTGTGAGGCTCCAACTTATGGTTAGGAATCATCAGATAGTCTCCACAAAGGGGTAGTTGTACAGGGGATCCCACACTGGAACATGACTGCATGATGATCCAACCAACAGACTGGTCCAACCCGGACTGCACTAATGTCAAGTGCCAATGCAAAGATCAGATCCAGCGTGTGGCCATGCTGATGGGTTTCAGAGACAACTGCCTGTGTCAGTCCAGTGAAGACATCAACTGGAGGAGCTCCTGTCCAAAATATGAGGATATTTTGTTGACGAGGCATTGAAAACCCTAGCACCAATAACCTGGGGTGTCTAACACCTGTTTGGAAATAAAGTACACCAGGTCCTTCGAAATCACTCCCACCACCCAGAGGTTAGGAGATGAGAATGATCCTGCCACTGACACCTGAACCATATCTGGCCATCATGCATTCAAAGAATCTGAAAGTTCTCATTGAGGTGCAGAGAGTCCCACGGTGGATCTAAAACAGATGGCACCCACCCCTTCTGCAATCCCTCCATGGGCAATGCGCCCATGGAAAATACGAGGAAGAATAGATGACCCCAGCACAGGCCAGCGTTATCACTAACCAGGTCTCCATGATGCAAATAGGGTCAGCCAAGAAATCAGCAATAAAACACTCCATCACAATCATCTTGTTCCTCAGTGACCTTGCATTACAGAGCATGACCCAGAAGTAGGTGTATGCCAGATGGGCTACTTTCTGCTTGTTAACAATAGGCAGAGCCCTGGAGAGGGAACCAGGTGTGAAGGTCCTTGATCTTGATTCTGTTTCCTCTCTGGGCATCTCCTGGACCTTAACACACCAACCCATGTCCTCTGATCATCATTTCTGGGACCTCTACTGTAGTAGCTGCCTCTCCTTGGCAGTATCCCCAGTTCAGGCAGTGGCTGAGGACCTCTGCAGGAGAACTAATATGACCCATTGAATGAATGGGCGCCTGAGTGATCTCCAAAGTAGGTGCTTCTGTTCAAAAAAGCTTCTAGACATATTTAATCAACAGCAAGGTCTTGCAACCCTTAATTTTAAAACTCAAATCCACACACACAGAACTCAGCATAGCTCACACCAAGCTTTTAATCATACAATAATTAAACTAACTTCTAAAACATACAAAGCATAGTAAACATAAAAATAAATAAAAATAACCACACACCACCAAAACCACAACTCTCTGACACACCAAACACACAAATAGATAAAAGCAAATTTAACTATCCACACAGTTGCTTACATACACACACCTAATTACATACAGTAAATCAAATCAAAGTTCCAATAGGTTCCATGACAGCAAACTGAGGTACTGTTTCTCCCACCAGCATGTCAAGCCCAGCTCCACTGCTTCCTCTCCTTAGACCAGAGTCCCCTAGCTAGTGAATTGACATGCTTGGTGTGGTAGTAGAGGGTAGTTGGGATTAGCCATGTGGAGGGTGAAGCTTCATTACAATGACAATTTAGAGAGGTGAAAGTTGGCTGATATCATAATCATCTGTAGTGTAACAGGGTATTTTGGAATGCTTTGGGCCAAGAGGGTGATGGGGCCGGGGGTTAAAATTACTAACTTGAGGGCCTGGGTCTGGTGGGGAGAAGCAAGGGAGTTAGGATTTGACATGTGGGTGAGGAAAGGTATTAGAACTCTGACAATTTAGAGTTAAGCAAAGTTGGCTGATACTGTAATCACCTGTGGTATTTTGGGATGCCTGGAGGAGAGTGAAGAGGGTGGTAGGGCTAGAGGATGTTAGAAGTGGAAAAAAAACACTAAATGGTGGGGTCAGATCAAGGGGCGGGAAGGCGCAATGCTGGAATTTGTTGTGCTGGGGTTGGAAAGGGTTCTATTAAGATCACAGTTTAGAGATGTACAAAGTCAGCTGTTTTCATAATTGGTTGTGGTGTAACTTGTCATTTTGCAATACTTGAGTAGAGGTAAGAGGGTGGTGGAAGCCAGAGGGGGTTGCAGTGGAACCACTAACTGGTGAGGTCTGGGTTGGGATTTGGCGCACGGGTGATGGAAGGGTTTTAGTACACTGACAATTTAGAGATGTGCAAAGTTAGCTGATACAGTAATCAACCGTACTATAAAATGGTATTTTGGGATGCCTGGGTGATGTGTGCAGAGAGTGGTAGAGGTTAGAGGGCATTAGTAGGGAAAAATCACTACCTAGTGGGGTCAGATCAGGTGGGAAAGTGTGGAAGGTGTGATTTGATGTGTGGAGGTGGGGAAGGTTTTATTAAAATCACAACTTAGAGATGTGCAAAGTCACCTGCTATCATAATTGGTGTAATGCATCATTTTGGTTGGGGTTAGAGCACAGTGGAAACCAGAGGGGTTGCAGAGGTACCAATAACTGGTGGTGTCTTGTGGGGAGCGGGAAGTTGGTATTTGATGTGCAGGTAGAGAGAAAGTGTTATGATAATGAAAAGCTATTCAATTTAAATATGTGGGAAGTCAGAATAAATCTACTGTGGTTATAGCAAGATATAATGAATTAATAAATTGTGATAGTTGTATCAGTACTGGACTGCAAAAAGACTAAATAACACAAACTGCCACTATATTGACAATTAATGATTGCCAATGTCAAAACCCAGTTTTCATAAAACAACACAAATTTCAATCTCTATTTATTTATAAAAACATAGAAACATAGACTTTGATGGCAGATAAGGACTGCTTGGCCCACCTAGTCTGCCCATTTCTTACTACAGGATAAGCTGCAGATCCTATTTAACCAACAGCTTATTTCTTATTACCCACACAAAAATTGCCTTATGTCTGTCCGTGCATTCTTGAATTCTCCCACAGTTTTGGACCCCAACTTCCTCTGGGAGGCTGTTCCATGCGTCCACCAGCCTCTCTGTGAAAAAATACTTCCTCACATTGCCCATGAGCCGCCCCTCTATCTTCAAATTGTGTCCCTTGTTCTTGCACATCTCTTTTCTGAAAGATGCTACCCTCTTGGACTTTGTTGATTCCACTGAGGTACTTAAAAGTTTCTATCTTGCCTCCCTCTCCCTCCTTTCCTCAAGGGTACACATATTAAGCTCCTTTAGTCTCTTCTCATATGGCTTCTCTTGCAGACCCTGCATCATTTAGTTGCCCACCTCTGGACTGCCTCCATCCTGTCTATGTCCTCTTGAGGAGATGGGGTCTCCTGAACTGGATGCAGTACTCCAGATGGGGTCTCACCAACTGTCTGTACAGAGGGATAACAACTTCCTGTTTTCTGCTGGTGATGCCTTTCCTATACAACCCAGTATCCTCCCAGCCCTCCCTACTGCCTTCACATTGCTTGCTAACCTTTAGGTCATCTGATATGATTACCTACAGGTCCCTTTCCATTTTGTTGTTACTACCTCCCTCCTCATTGTGTAATCTTCCCTGGGTTTTGATTCCAGGTGCATTATTTTGCACTTCTTTGCATTGAATCCAAGCTGCCATACTTCTGACCATTCCTCCAGCCTTACCAAGTCCCTTCTCATCCTTTCCAAGCCTCCCTGTGTATCAACTGTAGTGCAGATCTTTGTGTCATCTGCAAAGAGGCATACTTTTCCTTCCAGTCCCTCTGCAATGTCACTTATAAAAGACATTAAAAATGATTGGACCAGTACTGAACCCTCGTGTACCCACTAGTAACTCCTCATTCTTCAGAGTGGGCTCCATTTACAATTACCTTCTGTGTCCTGCTGTCCAGCCAATGTTTTACCTAGGCTACCACCCTGGGACCCACTCCCAGGCTGATTAATTTGACTATTAATCTTTTCTGTGGGATTGTGTCAAATGCCTTGCTAAAGTTTAGGTAGGCCATGTCCACAGTCCCTCACTGGTCTACTACTTTGGTCACCCAGTCAAAGAAATCAATTAGATTCATCTGACATGACCTTCCCGCTGTGAACCCATGCTGCCTTGGGTCCTGTGCCCCACTGGCCTCTAGGTACTCAACAGTTCTTTCCTTCAGAAGTGATTCCATCACTTTCCCTACCACAAGGTCAAACTGACTGGCCTGCAGTTTTCTGCCTCTGTCTTGCTCCCACTTTTGTGAAGGGAATCACATCTGCCTTTGTCCAATCCACAGGTACCACATTATCCTCCTATGATTTGTTAAAAAGGGTAGTCAGTGGTGTCACTAGTTCTCTGCTTAATTCTTTTAGAATTCTTGGGTGAATTCCATCAGGCTCCATTGCTTTGTTCACCTTCAGTTTTAGGAGTTCTTTCAGAAACCTTTCTTCTGTGAAAGGACAGGATCGACCCCCATCCAGAGTACTTCTGTTAATTGGATTAGGCACCTCCCTCTCCTCTTTTGTGAATACTAAGCAGAGTATTCATTCAGTATCTCTGCTTTTTCACTGTCCTCTCTGCCCACCCACCATCCATTCTATTCAGCCTCACTATCCCTCCTTTGTCTTTCACGCTCCTGATATACCTATAAAAGATTTTATCCCCTTCTTAACCAAGTTGGCTATCTTTTCCTCAGTTTGGTCCTTTGCTATTCTGACTACCCTCCTGCTTCCTTCTGCCTTAACTAGTACAGTTCTCTCTCTTGCTCCTTCTGTGTTTCCTTATACTTCCTAAATGCTATCTTTTCTCCCTAACCTTCACATACCTCTTTTGAGAACCATAGTGGCTTTTCTTTCATTTTGATTTGTTTATTTGCTTCTCACAAAGGTTTGTTGCCTCTGTGATGGCAGTTTTGATGTTTCCCCATTGTTGCTCCACCCTCCTTCTAGCCTGTTTGCTAGTGCTTTTCTAAGGCACACTCCCATCTTGCCAAAGTCAGCCCTCCTGAGGTCCAGAACCCTCACTTTTGTATGGCTTGATTCTGTAGCTGAGTTTGTCATGAACACACTGTTTGGTGGTCACTTGTTCCCAGATGGCTACCCACTTCTAGATCTGAGATCCTCTCACTGTCCCCATTTGAGTATGAGGTCTAAGATTGCTCCCTCACGAGTGGGTTCCAAAACTAGCTGTCTGAGGAATGCCACCTGAAGGGCATCAAGAATGGTCCTGCTTTTGGATGTGGCTGCAGCAAAGATGCTTCAGTTAACATCTGGCATATTAAGGTCCCCATCAATAGTATCTCCCTTTCTCTGCCATCCAAAGGATGCCTTCTATCATATCCTTGTCCATTCCTCCCTCTGACATGGGAGTCTATACAACCCTGTGCAGATTGTGGTGCCATTTCTAGTCTCCAAGGTGACCCACAGTGCTTCCACTCCTCTCTGTTTACTCTTTGTTCAGTTGCTTTTATCCCTTCCTTACATAGAGAGCTACTCTGCCCTCTTCTCCCTCCTGTCTCTCCTGTAGGTTGTGTATCCATATATGTTAACATCCAATCATGGTTCTCTGTGTACCATGTTTTTGTGACTTCTACAGTATCAAGCATCCCTCTTCCATCAAAGCCACCAGTTCAGGGAGCTTGTTGTCCAGACTATGGTCTTTGGTACTCATTACCCTCCCTTTCTTGATGGCCTTACCCTTTTGCCCATCCCTGTCCTTATTGCATTTGTCATTTCTCCATTACCCCTGCCCTTCTCCTATTGACATCTCTATCTTGGTGTTTACCTCACTTAGTACACTGATTTTTGGGGGGCTAGGATTTCCCTGCTGCTTTCCAGTGCCTCCCTTGGCTAGTTTAAATGCTTGCCAATGAGCATTAAACCTATCACCCTAGGATCCTGGTTCCCTCCTGGACAGATGCAGACCATCACACCAGTATAGGCCTGCATCCTTCCAGGTGGACCCCAGTCCCCAATGAAGCAAGTCCCTGAGCTCTACACCAGTTTTCAACCACTGATTGAATCCCATGGTGTGGAGCACCTAACCTCACCAGTGTCGTAGACATGCAGCACCTCCGAAGGTTACTGAGCGTGCTGCTTGTCTAAGGCCCTCCCCAACTCACAAATGCTTCCTGCACTGCTCTGATCCCTTTCTTAGCCAGGTCATTTGTCCCTAGGTGGACAATGATATCCAGCTCCTCCCCTGTGCAGCTGCTCCGGTGATCCTGAGGATTCGCCTCCCTGTTCCTCCAAGCCATGGCACCAGGCAGGCACCTTACCTCCCTCCCCTTCCTCCCCCAGTTCTACCTTCCTAATTTATTGATATCTTTCACCAGGAGGAACACTAAACAACAAGTTGCTCATCTCATAAATACGACCTCGGGGAAGGGTTCATGAATAGGACAGATACAATGTACATATACAATTCATGGATGGAAGAACAGTTACAAATTGTGTAGAAGGGAAGACAAAATAATGTAGCAAAAGAACACAGTACAGGCAATACAATTTGTAAAAATACAACAAAAGTATTCCACAGACTAGGATAGAATATAGCAGGCGGTATAAATTAAATTATAAAATGGCAGGGTAAAAATCGTGTAATCTGATTGGCTCTTATTTATGTGTAAAATATGGTTTACATAGTTAAAAAAGGACTGCTCAGCAGTGAAGAGTCTACAACACAGATCAATGGGCATTTGGAACACAGGCATTTCAGTTAGCCCTCTACTGCCAGAACTGATCTTCCACCACAAACATGGTTGCTAACTTTACACTGTAAAAAAACTTCAACTGGGCCTTAAAAATAAAACTACTTTAAGTAAAAATAAAACAAATGAATTAAATGCTGTTTCCCTGATTATCATACTCTGCTTACATACATAAACAAATTAGAAACAATAAGTATTGTTTATAGTTTTCAGTAAGAACTGTTTCTTTGCTGACAGTGAAAAATCCCCCTTCTATCTTTACCTGCTTATCAGGGAACTCTCTTCTTCTTGCCCTGACAGTGAATTAACTGAGTCTCTGGCTGTAACAAAGGTCTTTGTTGTCTGTGTGTATAGTGTGTTGGGAGAGAAACATTCTGCTAGTAGAACTGAGCAGAATTTTGAATCCATGTATTCCATGGTAAACATTCCATGATAAATATTCCATATCTTGAATGTGGAGATCACAACACAGAAAAAAAAAGCAGGAAGAAAAAGACAATAATACAATGACATCACTTACAGTTGGCGGAAGGACTATTTTATCACAAATGCACACAAGTAAATCTATTTTTCTACATATAAACATACTTTTCCCAATAGACTAAAGTGAAAATAAAGGAGCCAATTTTATAAGTGCAATAAGGCACTCAGGGTGTGTGTAAACCATAATTTACAGCATGGCCAGCAGCTGAAGTCACACTGCTGTTGGCCTCATGCCTTACTACACCCCTGGCCATGCTGTAAAATATGGTTTACAGCTCCTTTGTGCCGGTGCACCCTGCACATCGACACTAGCGAAACACAAAAAAGACCATTACAGCGACAGTCACTGTAATGGTCCTTTTTGTGTTCACTTTATCCAGTGTTCCACCCCGGACCAATTCAACCTGAAGTTGATAATCCTAAAGTCCGGGGGTGCAGTGTGCAGCCCCAACAGAAACACTCGCTGCATGGGTGGCACAATACTGACGTTGGTATTGTACCCGTCTCTGTGGGGAGGTCGGCATTTCACTGTCAAACCCCTTGGTGCTTCCTTCATGCCTTATTGTAACTAACAGAACAATCATAGTGCTATGATATACCAAGAATGGGCTCAAGATAGTACACAAGTGCTGTAATAGGAATAAGAGGATAGGTGATAGAGGAAAGGGAGAGTAGGGGTGGGGAGGCAGCCAACACCAGCTGACCCTTCAGGATGCTGTGAAACCTGCCAGGGGTAGAGAGTTGGTAGGTGGGAAACTATGGTACAGGAATTTAAGGAGGGTTAAAGCAGGAACAGCTGGGAGAAAGGAAATTGTGGAGCAGTACCAAGGCAATAGGTGGAAGAGAATGCCATATTTGAGGGGTTCAGATTTTAGTGATGGGTAAATCCGGTCTGGCAAATGAGGCTGGAATGGGTGGGACCACCAATGTGCATGTCACTAGATCTGAAGGAATGGGAGGATGGAGGAGGAAAGAGAGAGGATGAGAAGTAGGAGGGAGTTCACCAAGCCAGAATTTGGAGGTTAGTTTGACACAGTAGGAGAGGTACCTGTTTGATAGTGGAGGAAGGTAAAGGGTGATAGAGTTCACAGTGATGGGTATGACAGGGAGAGTCAAGGGCAAAGGACTAGAAGGAGTTAAAGAGAATGTTCAATTTGGTCAAGGAAGATTTGGGAGCAGCACCGTGAACTACGTCACAGTAGTCAACAATGGGAGTATCATCTTCTGGACAAGTTCAGGCCTCACAGTCAGCAGGATGCAACTCGATTCCTGTAAAGGGCACCAATCTTGGGGCACAGTTTCTTCAGGATGGTGTCGATATGCAAGTTGAGGTGTTGGTCAACCAAACACCAAGATATCTAAATGAGGATGTGTCCTCAGTGGTTGTTCCATCGAGGGTGTGGAAGGAAGGCAGGGTGGCGAGCCTGAGCAGTCTCTGCCTGGTGCCAAGGTCTTAGAGACCATCTTCTTAGCATTAAGGAAGAGCTGGTGGGAGGCAAACCAGAGCTGAACTTGGTTGAAGTCATGCTGTAAGTTGGTTTCCACAGCAGCAGGGTTTTGCTGGAGCTGTGCAAGACAGTATCATCGGTGTACATGTGGATGGAGGAGGTCAAACAGGCTGCTGGAAGGTCATTTAGGAAGATGGAGAAAGCAGGGGACAGAGTACCGAGCCTGTGGGACACCAGTGTTGATAGGAGAGCAGGGAGGTGGGTTGGAAATTTTCACCCGACTGGCTCCTGCCGATGAGGTAGATTAAATCAGTTTGTAGCAGACAAGGCAAGGCCTGCTGCAGAAAGGGAGTCTAGGAGCAAAGTATGGGAGACAGTATTGAAAGCTTTGGCTAGGTCAACAAAGATGGCTGAGGTGATCAGGCCATCGTCCATCCCAGTAAGGATGGAATCGAGTGAGCCTGAGGAGGGAGGTGGTTGTCGAGTGGTTCTTTCAAAACCAGATTGGATCATAGTGAAGAAGGAGGAATTAGTGAGGAAGGAGGGCATTGGAAGAGAACCAGGTGTTCCTGGAGTTTTAAGGGTAGGAAGGAGAGAGATAAGGTGATAATTACCAGGAGCGGATGGGTCACCTCCCTTGGGAGAGGAAGGACAATGGCATGTTTCAGGAGGAAGGAACTTGAGAAAGTGTAAAGGAGAGGTTTAAGATTAAAGAAACAGGATAAGCAATAGCAGGGAACAGAGAGGTAGTGAAGTCTAGGATCAAGATCATCTGGAGAAGACCCTTTTGAGGGGCTAAGGGAGGAGGGCACTTAAAGCTTCATCAGGGAGATGGTAGAGAAGGAGAACTCATTTCCTTCTAGGAAACCCATCCCACCAAAGTGTAAAACACATACATTTCTCTGTTTAAAAATGACAAATGGTGGGCAGGGCATAGCAAGCACTCAAGCAAGATGGTGGTCTGAGCTTTTTGCTCTTCATTGCCAAGAATTAATCCTCATGCCATCCAGCCTTTCAGAATCTGGAGCACTTTCGTTTCTGCAGTGCAGCTAATAGTGTGAACCGTGCACTTGATCTGATGCTGCTGGCACTTTATTCTGCAAAGTTATCTTGTCGCATGCTTTACTGCTAAATTCAGGCTGCAAATAGCTAGCAGGGCCACTGCTAAGGCCCTTAACATGGCATCACAATCCAAATCCAAAGCCAAAAACAAGATCAAATGGATAGGATCGAACATGTGCAGAGTAGGGTACACCCTAGACATCAATAACTGCAAGCAACAAAGTGCCACAAATCAAGAACAAATCAGCGCTTACTAAAAAGCAACTACAACTAAAACCACAGTGTACAGAATGAGGAATTGTGCCAGGATCTTCAACGCACTGATCGTGAACAGAATCGAGCTTTACAGCAGATGCAACCTAAACTCAATGATATTGAAAATTGAGGACAACAGAACAACTTATGGTTCGTGGGGCTCCCAGAAAAAGCTGAACTTGGGAACTGCATTGCATTTCTCAATCATATCCTTCCTGCATATTAAAAATCTCTGGGGTGGTTTAAAATTGAAAGGAGCAAACCGAACATTGGCTCCTTTACCATGAGCCAGTGAAAAGCCTAGACCAATTTTAGCTTGGTTTCTATGATTTCAAGACAAAGAGCATATTTTAAAGCAAGCTAGAGAATCAGATTCCTAGAATGGCAAAACAACAAAGTTATGATTTTCCAACTATTCTAAGGACCTTACACATACATGAAAAGCCTTCATCGCAGTCAGGCAAGTACTGCATAGGGCTGGAATACCCGTTTGCTCACTATCCTGCTGTCATGTGGATCTCCCACAATGGATACATCCAAATGTTTAACACCCTGAAGCAGCAATGGCCTTTATTAATAAGCAATGGACTAAGTCTGTCTCATCACCCAAAGCGAGACCCTGGCAGACCGAAGACAACAGAGCGCCTTTTGAAAAAATGGACACTGTGCCTGAGCCGGCTTCAAACACTAGGTCAGCCCATAGCCCATAAAGTACAGACCACCATAGAGGACCTCTGGATGTTGCCTCCTAAAACAAATGCTGTAACAAGTACCATGATCACTGGCAGTGATCACACAGCCAGAAAGGTCTAGGAGCCGCTGCCACAGTGAAAGCTCTGATAAGCACATTGAAACATCCCTCTTTCCCAACCAGGAATCGGCATGCCCCCCTACTGTCGATCGAGGACAACAATGATCAGGCCTTCACCTCACATCATACCAAGGGACCACAGTTGGGAATGTCTTCTGCCACCACTAAACTTGGGGCAGCTTTAATGACATTACGGGACCGGTGGTAGAGGCCCAATCCATCCATAACTGTGGGTAAGGATGCTGGTTGCTCAGAAACTACCCAGGCTGATGGCTCACTGGGCACTACAGATGTAGATGCTGGACTTCCTACCTGATCATTTTAATAGTGTTATTATATGTAGCAAGATGCTTTGATATAGCTAAAGATGTAGCTATTAACAAAATGTCGAGCTTGTCAGATCTGATGTTGGGGCTTTAACCTGGAAGCTGCATATGGTTTAAGCACTCTCTATTGTGGGGTCCTATAGTCTTACTAGAACTAGCTACCATTCAGCAATTGCTCATAACCCAGCCCAGAACAAATCAGTCAATACAGGACATAGCATACATGATGCAGTGCATATGTTTTGTAACCCTTAATAGGTGTAGCCGTTAAGGTAGTAGTGGGTAATTTCAGTTTTATAGCAGGGCATAGACAAGTATCATTATATCTCTGTAGCCTACTCGGATAGTATAAATATCTGTAATCTGGTAAAAGACACTGAGATACAGAGAGCGCTCTTATTTTACTTCAAATAATATTTTTTATTATTATCGCTCATAGAATCCCTGTGTATGGGTTAGTTGTAGACATCACATGCTGAAGCCTTAAAGTAGCTGTGATGCTGCTTCCCAGGCATGCCCACACAATACATTGTGGGTAAGTTGCAATTTTGTTGATTTGCTATCTCTCTATTTCAACCAGGCATAGCAGATGTTTAACCTTCAGTGTATGGCTCATATTGACAGAGGTATGACTATTGCTATGATTTTGTCTCTGTTAGGCCACGGAGCTGTAGACAACTTAATTTCAAGCTAAATCAGGCCAAACATATGCAGCAACTAATTTCTGGAAGGTGATACGGATCCGTAGCCTTTGCAGGACACTAAGCACATAATCATAGCACTATAGAGCCACATCATCATGAGCACTTCATCTGTTATTGTTAGCCTACCGATGTCAAATTTATACATTTGGTAGCAACTAAACTGGCTTTGCTTAGTATAGATGCCCCTGTAGGCACCATATTATACATATTGTAATCCAGAATTATTGGGACTATGTAGCATTATATGTTTCTTTCCTGGTCTTAACATAATCAGATGGTAAACTGTCTTGATGGTGTTAGTACATATTACTGTAGAACTAAATTAATCACTGTAACTTAATATTCACTATAATCGCGCTTTACATCAGATGTGCATCAGATGTGGGAAGGCAAGGCAGGGAGGTGAGCTGGATGTCATTATCCACCTAGGTACTAATGACCTGGCAAATGGGGAGCCAAAGGAAGTTCAGGAAGAGTTTAGGAAACTGTGGAGGGTCTCAAGCAAGTAGCTACTTCTGTCACTTTCTCAGAAGTACTACCTGTGAGAGGCAAGGAGAACATAGGAGTGCATGCCAGGAACTTTAACTCATGGTTGAAGAACTGGTGCTGTGAGAAAGGGTTTAGATTCATTGGTGACTGGGGACCCACCTGGAGGATGGAGGTTTGTTCAAGCCTGACTGCCTGCATCCATCCTGGAGGAATCAAACACTCAATGATAAATTTAAATCTTACATTGACAAACATTTAAACTAGCAAAGGGGTGGCAGGCCAGCAAGGAGGGTACCTACTTGCTCACCCCAGCTAACAGTGGAACAGTGTGAACCAGAGGAGTGGCTATCTCTGCAAAGCAGTGAAAAGATGGAGATTAGTGCCCAAGAGGTGGATAAGCAGAAAAGGGCAAAATTCAGCAGAAGGGCAGACAGCAAGGAGAACCAGGGATAAATGACAACCAAGGAAGGGGCTGGAGTAGAACAGTGAAGCAGTCTAGGAGGTCAAATCATGGAAAGCCATGTGTGCAAATGCCAGGAGCCTTAGCAACAAGATGGAAGATCTGGAGGCTGTCATGGTACAGTCAGACCTGGACATTGTGGCCATCACTGAAACCTGGTGTAATGATAACCATGACTGGGAGATGGCCATACCTGGCTACAACATATTCAGAAGAGACAGAGCAGGCAGGAAGGGAGAGGGTGGCACTGTATGTGAAAAATGACATAAGGGCCACAGAGATCCAGGAGGAACAAAATGGGGAGAGATACTGTGGGTTAAGCTGGAAAGGAAAATGGGACAGCCATCTGCACAGGTGTGGTCTATAGACCACCAGCCCAGGAGGAAGAAACAGATAGGGAGTTGATGCTAGCCATCCAAAGGATGGCAGACAAGAGTGAGTAGTACTGGTTGGAGACTTCAATATTCCAGACGTGGACTGGAGCATCCAGCAGCAGCATCAACTAGGAGCAGATTTTATCCTGGACTCCTTCAGGTGCCTTCCTCAACAACTGGTCATGGAACCAACTCGGCAGAAGGCAATACTGGACCTTGTGCTCACAAACAGGGACAGTGTGATGGGGTAACAGTGGGGAGCACCTGGGTAACAGTGACCACCAGTCATTGTGGTTTGAAATCACAGAAAGAGCAGAACCAAACCACACACAAAACACGTATCCTGGATTTTAGGGGCAGACTTTGGGAAAATGGGAGATAATTAAAAGAAGCATTAAGGGAATGGGACAGGAATCAGGGTTGAGGAACAGTGGGCAGTATTTAAAATGGGGATTACAAGAACAACAGAATTATGCATTAAGCAGGTTAGCAAGAGAAAAGGAAGAGGAGACCATTATGGTTTCCAAAGAGGTAGCAAAAGAAAGTGAAAGCCAAAAGATTGCATTCATGCAGTACAAAAGACACAGGCAGAAGGGTTAGGGAGAAGTACCAGGAGAAGCAAAGGGAGGCAGGGAGGTCAGTAAGGGAAGCCAAAGCTCAGACAGAAGAACACATTGCAAAATCAGTGGGTAGAGGGACAAAACCTTTTACAGGTATATAAGTGAAAAAGAAAGACAAAGGGAGGATAGTGAGACTGAAGGGGAGGATGGGCCGCGTGGAGGATGACAACAGTAAAGCTGACATATTGAACAGGTATTTCTGCTCAGTCTTTACTGAGAGAAGAGGATAATGGGTCTGAAGGGAGTACAAGGGGTGAGAATGGTGCAGAAATGGACACAAGTCCTTTACACGAGAAAGGGTCCTGGAAGGAACTGGAAGTAATAAGAGTTGATAAAGCAATGGGGCAGATGGGGTGCACCAGTGTCATTAAAGAACTAAGAGAGGTGGTGGCTGAACCTCTGGCTATCCTGGTTAGCCGATCACTGGAAACAGGGAGGTACCCAAAGACTGAGGACAGCAGATGTAGTCCCCTTATACAAAGTAGGGAACAAAGAGAAGCAGAAACTACAGACCAGTCAGCCTCACCTGGTAGTGGGGAAGATCATGGAAGCACTACTGAAGGAGAGTTGGTGGAACATCTGGTTGTCAATGGACTACAGGACCCAAGGCAGCATGGTTTCACCAGGGGAGTCAGTGTCAGACCAACCTCGTTGAATTTTTGACTGGGTGACTAGGGAGGTGGATCAGGAGAGGCAGTGGACATGGCCTATCTGGACTTCAGCAAGGCCTTGACACTGTGCCACATAGAAGACTATTACACAAACTGGGGAATATGGGTGTGGGCAGGACAGTAGTGTGGTGGGTAGGTAACTGGCTGGGTGGCAGGACACAGAGGGTGGTGGTAAATGGCTGTCACTCCACAGAGGGAAGAGTTACCAGTGGGGTACCACAGGGATCAGTGCTGGGACCGGTCCTATTCAACATTTTCATCATGTGACATTGCAGGATTTAGAAGGCAGAATTTCACTGTTAGCTGATGACACAAAGCTCTGTAACAGAGTAGACACAACAGAGGGTGTAGACAGAATGAGAGGCGACCTACAGAAACTTGAAGAATGGTCAAGGGTTTGGCAGTTGAAATTCAATGCAAAGAAGTGCAAGATAATGCATATGGGGCACAAAACCCTGGCACAATATATCAGTTGGGGGTGAGGATATAGCATGCACCAAGCAGGAAAGGGATCTTGGGGTTGTCATCTCTGATGACCTCAAGAAAGTGGAAACAGTGTGACAAGGCAGCAGGTAAAGCAAATAGGATGCTGGGATGTATAGGCAGGGGCATCACCAGCAGGAAAGGAGGTCATAATTCCGCTATACAAGACACTAGTGAGGCCCCACCTGGAGTACAGTGTACAGTTCTGGAGACCATACCATGTAAGCACATAGACAGGGTAGAGAAGGTTCAGAGGAGGGCAACAAAGATGGTGCATGGATTGCATCACAAGTCCTATGAAGACAGGTTGAAGGAACTGAACATGTACTCCCTGGAGGAGAGGAGGAGAGAGGGATATGATAGAGACTTACAAGTATCTTACAGGGAGGAACAGGGTGCAGAAAAACACTATTATTAAGCGAAAAAGATGTTCCAGGACTAGAGGGCATGGGATGAAGTTGGAGGAGGACGATTCAGAGGAAACATGAGAAAGAATTTCTTCACAGAATGGGTGGTGGACAAGTGGAACACCCTGCCAGAGGAAGTGGTGGGGCTGAAACAATCACGGATTTAAGAATGCATGGGATAGACATAAAGGAATTCTAGAGGTCAGGGGTAAGGGCAACAGACTTCTAGGAAAACAAACTGAACTTAAAAGCTCAAATGGGCAGACTGGGTGGGCCATAGGCCCTTATCCGCCGACACTGTCTATGTATCTATGTATCTATGTATCTATATGCGATACTATGTTTACAGCATTACAATATAAGCGTTACCACAGACTATCACAGTACTGTATTGCTGTACCTTCCAAACAATACCTCCTGCCACTAGCCACTGCTGAATCATGTTGAATGAAAAATGGAGTCATACCTTCTGCCACTAGCCACTTCTGTATCATTTGAATAAAATCAGGAGTCATAGCAGTATGGTGTACCATGTGGTGTTGGTTGCGTTGTTACAGTGAGCAAGTGCTCAAACAACAAAATGGAGCGGAAATATTTTTTAATGCTTGTGCAACAAACTCTTTATTACAGAATGTGTGTCAAGTTAATATATAACTGTAACTAGTACAGTAAATTAATCAGCTTCATCATGTATATCATGTATAACATCGTGTACAACATGGCTTGTTAGGATTCTAGGTGAGCTACTGGTATTTTTGTTGTGCGTCTGTTTACAAAACAAGCAACCAGCTTCTGGCTCTGGCTCTAATGCAGATAATGGCACTTGTTTAGTATTGTTCTGGTATTAGTTCTTTTTCTTGTGTGTGTACAGGTATTGGTTCAGGTGTTACTTCAGCATCTAAGAAAACAAACAAACCGCAATCAGTAATTGACCACTACACTTATCGAGTAGTTTTTTCAGAGTCAGAGCATTCCTTCAACAGCTTTCTCTTGTTCATGTTCTCTTGTTTGTTCAGGCAATGTCTCTGAAATAAAATAAAATACAGAATACCAAATCAGCAACTGGATATCGCACTAAGCAGATTACTATAAGTATCGTAAAATTACCTTCAAGGCAGTGAGTGTGTGTGTGTGTATGTGTGTGTGTGTGCTGTATCCCAGCTTGCCGAAACCCTGAATACATGCCTCTGTTCTTGTTGACAGCTTTGTGAAGCTGTTAACCAGCCATTTGGCATGTCTGCCTTTCAAAGATGCAGACCGCAAATCAACTGAAATCTTGGAACTGGTATAACCACATTTTAGTTGTTCTGAGATCTACTCAGCATACCACTCAATGAACTGAGTCTTAAGCTCATCTTTGAATAGCTTATTAATTGAAATGTCCAGTGGCTACAGCAGATCAATGCATTAAGCTGGCACAAAAATAGGAATGATGTGGTGTTGCTCAAAGTTCTAAATCACATCTTGTGTAGTGTGGCCCTTGAACAAATCAAGCACCAAGATGGAACGCTGTACGTCAAGGAGGCCCATACTTTGTTTGACTCTGTTTATGTATGGTACAATGACTGTGTCTCTATACTGGATTGTGGTGTTGGAGTTAGCCCAGTGGTTGTCTGCTTGGGTAGTACACCAGTTGGAAGGAAAGTAAATGAGGATGACACTGATAGGTCTTGCTTTGGTAAATGACCTGTGGTGGCAGGTAGTACACAGATAAAGAACAGCACAAAACAACTGTAACCTGTCACTTGTCTTCTAGTCCAGAGACCTCAATCTGCTTTTTGCCTACTGCATCCATGGTCCACTGAGAACAGGGTATCAGATTCACCCTTTTTTCAAGATTTAACAGAGCTCGGGGAGACCAATTCCTGCATTGATGCTACCATCTTTATGCGCTCGCGAAAACTACTCCTTTAAGTAGGGAAATCAGCATTTCCGTGCAGCTTTAGTCCCCTTCCTTACAGTACCCCATTCTGTTAAAAAAAGCCAAGACCACTGCCTGAAAATTTAGCGTACTTCACCATTCTCTGCAAGCATATGTGGGTGACTGGTCTTCACAATATCCATTGCAATAGCTGCCAGAACTCGCCCATTTACTACCACACACTCTGCCCTCAAAGAATGGATAATGTTCTTTAATTCTGCCTCACATCAGCCATCAGTAGTGGGGGATGACCTCTAGGTTTTGTTGGCAGTGTTTTCTGCAGTTTTCAGGGTCTGGAGTGTCTTTAAGTTTTAACAGGTAGTCCCGTTTGAAAGTACATACTGTACTTTCATTTATTTATTTTAGTATTTCCTTCATAAAAGCGAACAGAGTTCATCACACCATGTTGGCAGGCATATTAGCTGATTTGAAACCTCACCTCTGGAGTATACACAGTGTGGGTGATGCATTGCTTCTTGTGTGGGGAGGATGTAGTTTTCAGGTGTGCAGTTACATTCTCAGCCATAAGCCATGAAACACCAGCAGTGACAGAAAGTATTTCGGTGTCTAGCTAGTCTGTTTAAAGCAAGAAGTCCCTTTAAAGGCTTTTTCTGCGGTGTGTTGAGCCATCTCAATAAGACATCATGCATTGATACTAACACACTCAGTAAGACACACAGAAACTGACATACAGCACAGCACTCTACTACATTTAAATACTGTATCACAGTTGGCGGATGTAAGCCAGTGGCAGTTGAGGTGGTTAACTGGCACTTTAATGAAAGTAAAAGTGAACCCATGATTGAAAGTTTATGCGGAAATATATAGTTCTACAGTAGTATATACCAGGTTCTTACTGCCACCTAGTGTCTCCTCATTATTAATGCCTTTTGATTTTTCATGTATAATTATTAAGTAATGACAGTTAATTACCTATAATTTTTATAATCTGATATCCTCCTTTCCTAATTTTTGCTGACATAGTATATAACCAGATACTGTAACTGGCATATAATCTTCCATCACTGCCAGGTTAATATGGCAAGGGCTAATTCTATAGTACCAAAGACTGATAGCATGCTACAATTGTCAAAGTTAGCTAGTACAAGGGCTCACACAGACTTTTATAAGCATTTGTGTTGAAGCGGATCATAATTGCTGTTGAACTTAGCCTTGCATTAGTTATCAATATTTCTTGAGCAATGAATATTGCCTACTGGTATATTTGATCAGGCTGGACATGAAATAAGGATTTCAAGGTTGTTACACACCATGGCATAGTATTACAGTTTCACCAACTTGGTCCCTTCTTTCCCCATTTGAGTTAAAGGTGAAACTTGGATAATATTTATCTGGTTCCCTTTCCTTTTTTCTTGAACAAAGTTTAAAATGTTCCTTGGCCTACTGTTGAGCACAGGACTAAAAGAGTTTTTTATGGTTAGTTATTATTTTGTTATGTACATTATTTGGCACTATGTTTTATATAGCAGCATTTAACAGCAATTACAATTTCCTAATGTATCAGAGTCAACCACTCCACCACCCTCTGAGTTGAGGAATGTACTGGTATAGCACACATCAGCCTCTGCTTGTGGTTATAGTTGTATCCTCTACATAGACTCCATTCTATGGCATCCAGAATATGGCTAAAGTCACATGCTACAGTTGGAAGGTAAGGGGTCTCAACTCCCTATCAAATGCAAGCAGGTCCTGACTCATTCACAAAACTTGAAATCACAGGTGGTGTTATTACAAGAAACTAAGCTGATGGACGTAGAGGCCCAAAAGCTTTGTAGGGATTGTGTTGGCATAGAGGTACACAGTGGTGCTCCTACGAAAAGAGAGGGTCTCTATCCTTGTCCATAAAAGCCAGCACTGGACTCTATGAAAATCACATCACGATCCAGAAGGCAGATGGTTTCTTGCTCATTTTAACACACCATACGGACCCTTCACCATACTTAACCTATACACTCCTAACAACGATGCTCTACAATTTTTTCATACTCTGGCCTCCCTTCTTACCTCCCTAATGGACAAACATACCCTTTACTAATTGTGGGAGATTTCAACCTCACTTTGAACCATACTATAGACCGTAGTCATGGTAATCCCAAACCTCATTCCCAAACCCTTCAGGTGGTCCAACTTTGGATAAAAGATCAAGCTTGCACTGATATATGGAGGCACCACCATCCGAGGGATAAAGATTTTACATACCAATCCTCTGTCCATGGTTCTTTCAGCCACATGGATTTATGGCTACTTCTCCAGAACTCACCCTCTTGTAACAGCAGTAAATATCAAACTCATCATTATCTCAGACCATGCTCCTGTACAACTCAATTTTTTATTTGGCAGCTCACCACCAAAAGTCAGCCAATTGGAGGCTGGACCCCGTTTTCTTCTTGATCCTAAATTCCAACCATCGGTACAACAAGTGCTTGCAACTACTTTTCTGATAATGATAATAATGCTACATCTACCCCACCCTCTGGGAAGCATTCAAGACTACTTTAGAGGTTAAATCATTAGCTACTCCACTCACAAGTGGAGGAAAAAGAAAACAATTAACAGACTTAGAAAACAAACTTAAAATTAAAGAGACTGCTTTGAAGGCTACTCCTTCTAAACTGATTAAGAAATCCTCTTCAAATGCAGATTGTAACTCTTAGGCAAGAAATTAATACTCTTATGGCATGGAAAGCTGAATTAGCCATCTTATGGCTTAAACATAAATACTAGGAAAGCAGAGAAAAAATGGTAAACTTTTAGGGTATAGGCTCAAAAACAACAATCAGAACGATATATTGCCTCTTTTGTATCCAACTCTGGTACTCAATGTACTGATCCCATTGAATTAAACTTTATAATGTCACAATTCTATCAGAATTTGTACTCTTCAATACCTCCCAACTTCCCAACAACTACAGACTTTCTATGCTTGGTGACTATGCCTAAGCTGTCACCTGCTTAGAGCTCACTCCTTGAACAGCCAATAACAGCTGTTGAAATAGAAACAACAATTAAGGGGTTAAAATACAGAAGCTCCAGATAGTGATGGTCTTCCTTTACACCTATACCAGCTACTAATCACTCAGATTTGCCCGTTCTTGAATGCCTCTTTGCTGAGTTTGTCACTTCAAAATGTTTCCACCATCCATGTCCATAGCCACCATCACTGCATTACCCAAGCCTGGGAAGGACCCTTTATACCCTGCCAGCTATAGACCTATCTCCCATTACTGCAGATGGGAAAATATACACTAAAATATTGGCCACCAGACTGGAATCCCTTCTTCCCCTCCTGATACAACCCTTGCAATTGGGTTCGTAAAGGAAGATGGAGTTCTGATCATATCAGAACTCTTACTAATCTTATGTATAGTGTGGCCTGTACATGCCCCTTCAGTTGCAGTCACAATAGATTTTGAAAAAGCCTTTTATACAGTTGGATGGAAATATCTTGCAATTCTTACCCACTTGGGCACAGGCCCATACTTTATCTCTGCTATACAGGCAATGTACTCTCCCTAAAGCACAAATTCTTACTAACTCAAATTTGTTCACTCCTTCTCATCTCTAGGGGTACTAGGTAGGGATGCCCATTATTGCCCCTTCTTTTCATTTTAACGATTGAACCTCTTGCAGTGGCAGTTCATCAAGATCCAAATATAGCAGGAATAGTAGCACATGACCAAACCTATAAACTCTTTTATACGCTGAAGACCTCTTAGTACTCCTGGATCATGCTGACAAATCACTATCTTCTCTATTTTCCACATTAGATACTTTCTCCTCCTTTCTGGACTCAAAATTAATCACTCTAAATCTGAAATCCTTCCATTTAACAAAGCCACCTCCCGGAACAATTCTCCTCCTCCTTTCCCTACGCTGGATGCCATTATCCATCACCTACCTGGGTATTAAAATATCTCCTAATATGCACTCCTTCTGCAATCTAAATTTCAACACCCTCCTACCTAGACTACGCATGGAATTGGATCGGTGGAAAACATTACAACTATTCATTATTGGTAAAATAGAGGCAATTGAAATTATAACTGCCCTAAATATTTCATCTCCTATCCCACATGCCCTGTCACATACCTAATAAATGGTTTGACCAAATAGACTCCTTACTTGGTCATTTTTATGGGAAGGCCTCAAGTCCCAATATAGCAGAAATAAACTCAGAACCAGCTGGAAAGTGTGTGTGGGGGTGGAACATCCCTGGTTCAGGGATACTACTGGGCATTTATAAATACCCAAACCCTGCATCTGATCCCAACAGATGGGCAAGTTCCTCTGTTATGGGTGCAAATCGAGACTACTAAATGTGAGTTGACTAACCCAGTCTCTTGCTTAATCGCAAATACTCCTCCTCCATCCTGACTTACTATCCCAGCCAAAGCCTCCCATGGCATCAAACCAGTAAATGGTTATGTCTAAATTTAGCACATATCCTTCATGTCCCATCTGGCATAATCAACATATATGTATTGAATGGAAACAAGTACACTGGCCTGACTGGGACAGCAAAGGTATCCATTTAGTAACTGATCTCCCAATTCCACACTCCCAAACTTTAGATTAATTTCAGGCATTAAAATCTCGATACACTCTCCCTAATTTGGATTTTTGGAAACATTTGCAACTATGCAGTTCCCTAGCAGGCCTTGCTAGCTTAATGACTAAACCCATGTATCAGGCCCAACCACCTCCTATGAAGAAATGGTGTACAAATAAGCAAGGATGAGCACGGCTAATATATTCAGATATAAGGGATGCTATTCCAGATCAAACTACCCCTGCTAGGAACTACTGGACATCAGCCCTAAATTTTCCCATCTCCGACGATCAATGGTCTCAATGCTGGTGGCACTCCCATGATTTTCTTAAGGACCCTAGAAGTCACCTCATTCAAAATAAAATTCTTCATTGTTGGTACCGTACCCTGAAGTACTGTATCTAGCTAAAACTATCTCAAACCACTGTTGTTGGAGATGTATGCAACCTCATGGGGATTTGTAGCATATCCTCTGGAGCTGCCCACTAATTCATAATTTCTGGTACAAGTAATAAACTTCTTTCCAACATTTTATAATGCACTAGTCCTCTTTATCTGAGTTACTCCTAATCAGTCAGATGATGGACAGTACTTGTTTTCTAAAAAACAAAACTTCTTACTGTTCCAGGCCAGCGTCATAGCCAAATGCCTACTGTTGCAAAAGTGGCAGACATCTAACATACCTACAATAACTGAGTTTATGACCTCCTTTTCACAATTAGCCATGGATGATAGACTATCTCATCTCTCCAATAATACCATACGTATTCATACAAATACATGGAACCCTTTCTATCAGTATTTGCAATTAAGCAAAACTAACTTATCAGCAAGATTGGGGGCACCACCAAGGCAAAGTGCAGGATGAACACCTCCCCTCCAAGTTTAGCACACTATTTTTCACACATTCTGACTTGTGATGTGGATGCTGCTGTGAACTGCTCTGATACAACCTTTCTTATGTACAGTATGTTAAGTGCAATTAGGTTTATCTTTATCACTTCATAACTTTATGATCTGTTTGTAGCTTGATGTCCTATTGAAATGCTAATAGACAGTTTTACAATGTAGTATTTGTAGATGCTCTGTAGTATTATACATTTTAAGTTTTATTACCTTCTGATACCCATGTTTGATGAGATAGCCTCAAATGAATCATACACACATGTTAATGGGATGCTCTCAACTGTGCTATAGCCATCTTATATATCTCAACATACAGTGCAAGGGATATTATACTGTACTGCATATTATTTATTTGTCTTACCTTTTTTGGACCCATGTAAGAATTAGCTATGATAGACTCAAGCTACAAATGTAAAGAATCATACTGTTTTTTCCTTGTGCTTTTTCTGTTTTTCCAGTTTATGTTTGTTTGAAAATTTAATAAAACATTCAACTTAAAAAAATGACAAAGACAGATCCCTTTAATGGCATTGCAAGTCTTCTACACAAATGGTACCTTATTAACACTGGGACCTGAATCTTTACTGATATCCAATGGCCAAAACCTGTTTTTCGAACTTGTACATTTCAAAACTGCACAGATTTCAATCTTCTCATCATCCTGGAAACCCAATCCTAACCATGCTACAAACCCATAAGTTTCATAATTCAAAATCTTACAGTTTTTTCTCTACATGAGAGCAATAATGTACAAAATATGAGCCCTGCTGAACAGCATTAAACACCTCTGCATGTGCAGTATGTTAACTCAAGCTGCACACCAATGGCCAAAACATGATTTTTAAGCTTAGATATCTTAAAACATACAAAACTCTTAAATATCCACCCCCACTGGAAATCCTTCTCCACCAACCACACGTCACACAAAATGTCAGTATTCAAGGATTTACAGTTTTTTTCTTAAATGGGAGCAAACATTTATGCAAAACACTGTTGAAAATCAGAAAAAATACATTTTTAACTAACAACTAATAAAATACTGAACCAACTTACATGGAAACTTTCAGGGATTGTAGATTCTGATGCTAAAAATGAATCGGAAAGTTTAATGCAAATCAATAAAAGCAACAAAGCGCAAACAAAATAACAGGTTTAATACAGAACTCACCTGTGTTTACCATAGGGGCACTATTACACCTCTACAATAGAAGGGGCAACTCATTCAGAGCGAGCACATCCTCTTCATCACCATATCCTCCTCCTCCTCTTCCCTCCTGCTTTCTCTGTCACGCATCACTGCAGCGTTTGGTCATACTACCTTCTTAGCTACCTTCACACTGCACAGAGATGGTACAATTAGACTGATATGTATCACTATGTGAGGTGGTACTGAAGGCCATGGAAATGAACAAGTACCTGTCTGGTTGAGGCACTATACTGTCAAGGGGACACTGTCAACGCTGTTAGGCCACAAAGTGTCCCTAGTTTAAAAATACATTATGATTGCTCACATTCTGTAGAGACTACCTAATGAAGATGATTGTTTGATACTCATATCTTTTATTCTTTAAAAACTGAAAAAAACTACCCACCATACTGGTGTTATCACAGAAAAACATATTTGTTTACATTCCTTGATCAACTACCACTACATCTTTCCTGGACTTCAGAACACCCCAACACAGTCTAGCCATTCCTTATGCAGTGGGAGTACAGGAGACTATTGCTTCATAGTGGCTATACTGTTTGGGTGTTTCTGATGTTCAGAAAAGTATGCCAATAAAGCAGATACAAACATATGAACATATGAAATTGCCAGCAGAGATACAGGCCATCCGGTCAATCTAGTCTGCTCAAGTGTGCAGCATTTCAGTCCATTAGACTACAGTTGCCCTCCCTCCCTCATATGCCCTCCTCCCCATCTTGCACCCCTCCCAGTTTCTACCCTCCCTTGAATCTGTCCCACCCCCTCTCAAGCCCCCACTCTGCAGCGATATGACTTCCTCTGGCAGAGCATTCCACCCTGCCACCGCCCTTTCTGTGAAATAGTGCCTCCTCCTTTCCCTCTTGAACCTGCCCCTTCCAACTTCATAGACTGTCCCCTGGTTTCCCTTGCACCCTTCAGACTGAACATACACCTGGTGTCTACTCTGTTCAAACCCTTCAGGTACTTGAAGGTCTCAATCATATCCCCTCTCTTCCTTCTTTCCTCCAGGGGTATACATATTGTGCCTCTCAGTCTCTCCACATATGGTCTGTCCCCCAACCCCAGGATCATTTTTGTTGCTCTGCACTGCACCCCTCTAGTAGTTTGATGTCCCTTTACAAGTAGGGGCAGCAGAACTGCATGCAGTATTCTTGTTACGGTCTCACCAGGGACCTGTACAGGGGCTAGATGACCTCCCGCTCCTGGAAGTAAACCCCTTGCTATGCAACCTAGCATCCTGTTTGCCTTCATGGATTTGTTTTATTTATTTATTAATTGTGATCTCGGATTAACATATTTGAGAACAAGCTCATTATATGAGCTTCACGTCAGAGGAAAACAAACTGCCAAGCAAAGTGTTACAGGCAGGAGACAAAGCATGAAACTTTCAACAATTCTTGAGTGGTTAAACTGGACATAATCACATAACACATGGCATTGTACAATGTATGCCACAGTACACAAAATGAATATAGGGGAGGGAGATGAACAGAGGCAGACAGACAGACAGAATCAATACACACAAGTAAGCACAGAAATTGGAAAACAGGCAGAGACAGACAGAAACCAGTGCACTGGGGGCAGAGAAACATCATCCCAATAGGCCTCGTCCAGGAGGATAAATTGAAGAAGAGAAAGAAAAATAAAATAAATAATAAACTATTAACAAGAGTGAAATGAAGGGTCAGCCCAAGTAGGCCCAGTCAAAGGGAGAAGGCTGTGGATGAGGAAGGTGGATAAGAAGAAACAATGAAACACAGAAACATAGAATTTGATGGCAGATAAGGACCACTTGGCCCACCTAGTCTGCCCATTTCCCTACCTAATGGATAAGCTGCAGATCCTAGTTAACCAAGCCTACTTCCTCCTACCCCCCACAAGAATTGCCTTATGTCTGTCCCATGCATTCTTGAATTAAGTCCACTGTTTCTGACTCCATGACCTCCTCAGAAAGGCTGTTCCATGCATCTTCAACCCTCTCCATGAAGAAATTCTTCCTTACGTTACCTCTGAGCCATCCCCTCTATCTTCAAATTGTGCCCCTTGTTCTTGCACTACTTTTTCTGAAAGATGCTACCCTCTTGGACTTTGTTGATTCCCTTGAGGTACTTGAAAGTTTCTATTATGTCCCCTCTCCTCCTTTCCTCGAGGCTATACATATTAAGCTCCTTTAGTCTTTCTTCATACTGTATGTCTTCTGGTGCAGACCCTGCACCATTTTGGTGCCCTCCTGGGACAGCCTCCACCCTGTCTATGTCTTTGCGGAGATGGGGTCTCCAGAACTGCATGCAGTACTCCAGATATGGTCTTACCATCTGTCTGTACAGAGGGACAACTTCCTGTTTCTACTGGAGTTGTCTCTCCTATGCATCCTAGTATCTCACCAGCCCTCCTTACTGCCTCCTCACATTGATTGCCCACTTAGGACAAGGGTAAGACAATTATGGGTAAAGGGAGTGAGTGGAGGGGAATCAGGTGATGCAGGAATTTAATACACAGCTAGAAATAAGTGCTGGACACCACTAAAGTACTGGTTATTAAAAGCAGTCACAGGAGGCATTGCAACTAGCTGTTGTCTAAGCTTTCATTTAAAAGAGCTCAGAGTGGTTGCTGAGGAGATGTCAGGGGTGAAATGAGTTCAGCCAAAGTGGGGCACAGTGGGAAAATGATCTTTGCCCTAAGGAAGTACGACAGTGGGGAATTCTGAATATCTGGCTATCAGAACTTCTGATTCAGCGACGACTTTCAAATGGAATAAGAAGCTTCGGTACCCCAGAGGGCACCAGTCCTAAACTAACTTTTTGCCATTAGACAGATTTGGAACATGCGTCTTCCTTCAAACTGAAGCCAGTTGGTCCAAACATACATATCGCAAGTGTGGGTCAGTCTCTGGATCCGGTTATGAGCTGGTAGGCTTTGTTTAGTGCCACAATGATGCAGCATAAGGCTGTTTCCTACAGACCCATAAATTATCAACCCATAATTGATGAGTGAGACCAGTGAGCTGTGAACAGCTAGATTAAGGACATCTGAGGACAGGCTATGCTTGTGTCTATGTAGCAGTCCAAGGCACAAATTGGTGACCTTAGCGCTATTGTCAATGTGGTGGGCATGTGACATAGTGCTGTTGATCATAATCCCCAGGTATTTAAAGTGCTGAACTAGCTCCAAGGGAATCCTCATCATTGGTGATGGAAAGAGGGTGGATCTATGCCTATTTTGGGAGCTGGAGAACAGCATCATTTTTGTCTTTGTGTAGTTCATTATTAACTTGTGCTCATTGAACCATCTTTTAACATCCTTAAAGTTACTCTGTACCTTACACTCTAGTTCCTTAGGGTCAGGATCACTGGTGAATAGAACAGTGTCATCAGCGTATAACAGGATATGACACTAGCAGGAGTAGAGAAGCTGGTTGAGGAAAATACTAAATAAAGAGGACCCAGAATGGACCTTTGTGGGACTCCTGAGTGGATAGGTCTGCAATCAGAAAGGATGTTACCAATCTTAACCTGCTGTGAGCGATTATGGAGGTAAATTTTGAACCAGGGCACTGTTTCAGTGGAAAGTCCAATGGTGGCAAGTTGTTCGAGTAAGAGGGCATGATTTACTGTGTCAAATGCTTTGGTTAAGTCGATGAAAGCTGCGCTGATAAGGAGATTTTGTTCTAAGGAGTTATGAATGTATCCCTGAACTCTAATAAGGCAGTAGTGGTACTGTGGCCATTTCTAAACCTGTGTTTCTGGACATTATAGTTGATATTTTTCCATGTATTCAACCAGCTGGTCTACAATAATTCTTTCAAGAGCTTTTGAGAGTGGTGGGAGAATGAATATAGGCTTATAGTTTGTATTTAGAGTGCAATCCCCACCCTTATAAACCGATATCACTAAAGCAGATTTCCATTTTGAGGGAATTGTGAGTACTTAAGAAATGAGTTGATTATATGGGTCAGTGGTGCCAGTATTTCATCCAGAGTGAACACAGCAAATTTAAGATCCAGGGTATCACCGCTGAATCTATATTTCCCAGAACCTTAATAAATATTTCTTGGCTTCTTCAATGGTGAGGCTCTGAAGTGGAAAGGTGGATGAGAAGGGACTTGTCCTCAGACCCAGCAGAGTCATAGGCATTGGAGTGTCAAAAAAGTCAGAGGGAGGACACCACTCAGATCTGAGTAGGCATTATTGAAAGTGTTTGCAGTGGTTCTAGGATCCAGTGTGGGTATTCCATCAATGTTAAGCATGGTGGGAGCTTTATTATCTTTCCCAGTAACTTCTTTACAGTTAGACCAGAATGTTCTGCCATTCTTCCACATCCAGGAGAGAGCTTCCTTGTAATACTGACTTTTGCTTCACTATAGCCCTAGTATCAGCCATTCCTTGCTTTTTATAGCTCTGGATATTGGCCTGTTTAACTGTGGACCGAGCCCTTGCCACAGATGATCCCTGGTTTCAGAAGCTTGAGAGGGCCAGGAAAGAATCAAGGATTGCAGTGATCTTTGATTTTCCACTTTTTAGAGGGCATGCCTATCACACATGGTGTTGAATTGGAGGATGAATTGATCAAGTGCGTGTATCAGTATTGCTGATGAAGTAGATGATTGACCAGTCTTGCTGGTGAAGGTCTGTTTTGAGTAGTTCCAGATGGCCATGGATGAGGACCCTATTAGTAACTGTTCTTATGGGGGCTTGGAGAATTTAGTAGCCCAATGAAACAGAACAGGAGAGTGGTCACTAAATGCATCCAGAAGTATGGTAGTGTCCGTTATGTGATCAAGGTGGTTAGAAAGCACCCAATCCAACAAGGTACAGGTTCTGGTCTGGTAATTCATCCTTATAGGAGACTTGACAAGCTGGGTGAGGTGGATTGCAGAGACTACATCTTGAATGGGCTTGCTTCTGGGGAGAGCCAATTGACATTGAAGCCTCCAAGTAGTATAATTTCTGAGTTAAGGCTCAGAGTACCTAGGGACTCCATAACTGAGTCTAAGCCTGTGGTCATCTGCTTGGGAGGAACATATACTGATAAAACAGTAAGAGTTTTACTATGTGTACCAGGAGCACTTTAAGGCAAGTGCTTGCATGTGAGCACCAGTGTTTGGCAGTGGCAGGGCTAGACCCTGGAGGTTGTCTCTGAGGTAAATAACACATCCACCACCATGTTTGGCCATACGGTCCTGTCTGAAAACTGTATATCCTGGTATTGAGATAGAGGTGTCTGTTATTCTGGGGAAAGCCATGTTTCCACAATGGAGAGAATATCAGGATTGTGTTGCAGAATCCATGCATATAGAGTGTCTAATTTAGGAAGAGGCTGCAAATGTTAATTGAGGCAATTGTGAGTGACCCTGTTGTCCTCTCATAGGTGGTGATATTTTGTGGAGGTGCAGGGTTAGGGTGGATATTGCCTGACAGCAGCAATAACAATAATGCCAGTCAGCAAAGATACTTTTTATTTGCTTGTTACTGAGCTTATGTAGCCTTCTTTGGGCATGGCAAAAGTTACTTTTATCCTGCATGTTGAAAAACTCTGGTAAGAGTGCCAGTGGGGGTATTCAGCAATGGCATTGGACTAGAGTCCCTTACTAGAGTGAGGTGGAGAACCACAGAGCAGAGTGGAAAAGTCAAGGCTTGAAACAAAACAAGGTTAGTTATAACTATACATTAGCATACATTTCGGTTCTACTAAGCAAGGAGGTAGATAAAACAACTAGCAACATTAATGAATTTTAAAGAAGGCAAACAATCATAAAATGTGGGTTTTTAACTAGAAATAATATGATGAAAAGAGATTGACAGTTCCTTTAATAATGCTTTTATTACCAACTTCATGGCACATCATGTCTTTATCATGAAAACAAAAAGTCAACTTACAGGATCCCTACTAGATGCAGTCTTGACCAACAGACTCCATAAAACATCTCTTGAAGCTGCCTTGCACAATGACCTAAAGTGACCACAACTTTGTGGTGTGTGTTAGAGTGCAATAAACTATTAGATTTGCTAGTAAGTTTGTTGCCAGTAGGTCCTTCAGGAAATTTAATCCAGTCAATTATTTGGTGGACCTGAGAGTGATTAAATGGCAAAGCTTTTACCTAGCTCCTTCCATCAAAGAAACAGTTTCCATCTTTAACTCCATCCTTACTGGTATCATAAACAAGCATGCCCCATGGCCAGTCATAGAGTACAGAAGCTTCCTGCCCATGGTTCAATGGAGAGATTAAAAAATCTTTGCTTAAAAGGGACTGGTTATTTTATTCTATCTAAACATTGATAACTTGAGAAGCACCAATGAGCAGACTCATTTCCAGGTGTGACCCAGGAAAGGCAACATGGGAAAATAGTATGCTTACATATGACAAAAACACATCAGTAACAAGAAACAAGAGTCACGGTTACAAGACCCATAACAGTAGGTAACATCAAGGTAGAGGAATACAAACATTAAAGCAAAAAAAAAAATCATCCACAGATAGCACCACAGTCCAGTTGCAGGACAGCTGTTGCACCAAATAATAAATAATAGGCCAGGGCAAAAGAAATACAGACAGCAAGGCACAAATTACAACAATGGGCTCATATTGGACAAGGAGATATGGCTGTTGGGTTTGCAACTGTAGGTGATTGGTTAACTAACACTTAGGAGGCAGGGATAGGATACACAGGAGCACTGTGGGTGAGACAGAAGTCTGAGTAACCCTTTGAGTGAGAAGGGGAGGAGGATAGTCTGAGATTGGAGGAGTTTATTCCAAACAGAAGGAAATGAAAGGAGAAAGCAGATTGGCCAGATGCAGAGAGGGGTGCGGATGGGATGGCAAAAGTATGTGGATCTCGGTGTCAAAGGGAGTAGGTAGAGGGAGCAGCTTGGGAGAGGCAGGCAGAAGTAAGTACCAGAACTTTGCAACAAAGGAGGCACAGTGAACCATTCTCCTGTGGGACAGGGTGCAAGGGTGAGGGTGGAGTACAGGAAACAGTGATGTGTAAGGGCAGGCAGTGGCAAAGCAGCAGAAAGAGTTCAGGAGGGTGTCTAGTCTGGTAAGTGAAGATTGAAAGGCAGTACCATAAACCACATCAGCATAATCAAAGATGGGAAGGATCATTTTGTAACCAGCTCACGGCAGATGTAGAGGGGAGGCCTTATGTCAACAGAGGACAGCCAGTTTGGGTGCAGTTTAGTGCAGATGGCACTGATGTGGTTAGAGAAGTCCAAATGGTGATCCAACCAAACCCCAAGATATTTGAAAGCAGTAACATTCTCTAGTGGAAAGCCATCCAGGGTTGTGAAGACAGGAGAGGACTGGAGGATGGCCAGTTTTGTCTGGAGTCAAATGTTATGGCCACTGTTTTTGGGGTTAAGCTTGAGTTTGTTTTCTGGAACCAGTATTGAACTCTGTTGAAGTCTTCCTGAAGGGGACTGTACACTGATGGTAGAGGTCCTGAGATGAAAACAGTGGTATCATCAATGTAAACGTGTATATTTGAGGATTTGCAGACTGACGGGAAGTGGTTTATAAATAGAGAGAAAAGGATAGGACTGAAGATTGAGCCTTGGGTGACACTGGAGAGGATAGGAGAGGGAGGAGAGAGCATCACCTATTTGAACTGATTGCTGCCTGTCATGAAGGTAAGAATGGAACCAGTTTACAACAGATTCTGCAAGGCAATTGTACTAAGGTTTTGAAGCAGTAGGGGTGGAAGACAGCATCAAAAGCCTTGGCAAGGTCAATAAAGATGGCAGCAGTAATGTGGATTCTTGATCCATAGCTTTAAAATCGAATCCATAAATCACAATAGTGAGGAGGTGGCTGAAGGTTGATTTCTAAAGCCAGACTATATATGGAGATAGTGTGTTGGTATTGGCCAGAATTCAGAGAGCCTAGAGTGAATGAGGTATTCCTGAAATTTGGCAAGCGAGGAGAGCGGATATAGGTCTGTAGTTTCTGCATGCAGAAGGGTCACCTCCCTTGTGGAGGGATAAGACTTGGCATGGAAAGGACCTGGGGGTAGTCATATCAGATGACTTAAAGGGGGCAAGCAATGTGAGAGGGCAGTAAGGAGGGTTGGGGATACTGGATGCATGAGGAGAGGCATCGCTAGTAGAAAACAGGAAATTGTTATCCCTTTGTACAGACAGTTGGTGAGACCCCATCTGGAGTACTGCGCGGCAGTTCTGGAGACCCAATCTCCACAAGGACATTGACAGAATGGATGCTGTCCAGAGGAGGGCAACTAAAATGGCGAGGGTCTGCACCAGAAGACATATGAAGAGAGATTAAAGGAGCTAATATGTATAGCCTCAAGGAAAGGAGGGAGAGGGGGACATGATAGAAACTTTCAAATATCTCAAGGAATCAACAAAGTCCAAGAGGGTAGCATCTTTCAAAAGAGGTGTGAAAGAACAAGTGGGCATAATTTGAAGATAAGGGGGCGGCTCAGAGGTAATGTAAGGAAGTATTTTTCACAGAGAGGTTGTGGATGCATGGAGCGGCCTTCTGGAGGAGGCTTGTGAGTCAAAACAGTGGTTAAATTCAAGCATGCATGGGACAGTCTTAAGGCAATTCTAGGGTGGGGTAGAAAGAAGTAGGCTGCTGGTTATCTAGGATCTGCAGCTTATCCATTAGGTAGAGAAATGGGCAGCTGGGTGGGCCAAGTGATTATCTGCCGTCAAATTCTATGTTTCTATTTTCTATGTCTATGGCAGATTTCAAGGCCTTTGGGACAGCGGAGGTGGAGAGAGGGAGGTTTAGAATGTCAGTGAGTGGGGCAGTTATAGCTGGGGCAGAGATGTGGAGAAGCCTGGGGTGGAGACTGTCAGGGCTGAACTTGGTTGGGTTAAGGCAAGGAGGGCAGTGTAGACTTCGAGAGGTGAAAAGGTGGGAATTGAAAGTCTGAGGGCTGCCTAGGAGCATCCTAAAGAACCAAGAGGGGGTCAGGGGGTAAGGATATTGATTTTCAGGGACAGCGATGTGACAAAGAATTTATTGAAGGACTCAGTGACTGATGCAGGGTTAGAGACTGTGGCGCCATCAACTTTAAGAACAGGGAGGCTTGATTGGTAGGCGGTTCAAAGAGTGAGTGGAGTACTTTCCAAAAGGAAGCTGGTGTTTGTTTATCTTGCTGCAGGTGTTGTCTAAAGTAGCTTGCCTTGGAGAGGTGGATGGCCTTAGTGCAATTGTTCCTAAGAGTTTTGTAAACTTGGAGAGCCACTTGGGATAGGGACTTCTCGAGTGGTACCAAGCTTTGTCCCTGCCTCTGCATTTGCCAGCAGATCAGCAGTTATCCAGGGGTGATGAAGTCTTCTTACTCTGGATTTCTTTAGTGGGGTATGGTGGTTCCAGATGCAGAGGAATAGGCTGGAGAAAAGAGATAGGGCAGAGTCTACATCATTGGTATATAAAGATGGGTTGCCAGTCTGGCTCAGCTAGATCATGTTGGAGGCAGTGGCATCAAGATTTTGAGGGAGGGACCATATATATTTGGGGCAGCAAGTGGAGAGTGAATCTTGCATATGCAGAAAGTGATGCATTGATTACTGTGGGCATCAGGTAAGATCCCAGCCACAGTGATATGGTGGGAGTGAGAGGAAAACACCCAATCAAGTACTGAGTGATTTTAGGAGTGGTGATTTGTATCGAGTTGGTTGATGGATCATATTTGTGAGTTTGGGCTTCAATTTTAAGGAGGGTGGGCTTAGAGGAGGGAGAGCCAGTCCAGGTTGAAATCCCTAGAAGCAGCAACTCGCCATTTGCCATGTGGGATGATATAGAAGTGATGATGGAGACTAGGTGTCAGTTATTGTTTTAGGTGGCGCATAAAGAGTGCTTATATAGAGTGGGGCTGAAGAAGGGAGGGAAATGTGTGTTAGGATAACTTTATGTGAGGAAGTAGGGATTCTTTGAAGGTAATAGAGCAGGGGAGACATTGTCTAATGTAAAGGGCAACACCACCACCTCGCTTGCCTCAGGCTTGTCAGAATAAGTTGAAATCTGGGATAGAGAGGGTGGAGTCAGGGATCCTGGCTGATAGCCAGGTTTCTGTAACACAAAGAATGTCAGGTGGGCATTGGGTGATCCAAACTTTAAGATCATCCATTTTGGGAGGAGATTGTGAGCATTTAAATTTAAGGCGAGGCCATTGGGCAAAGAAGTAAATTTCAAAGTGGTGCCTGAGTGGGATTGGGCGAGTTAGTGGTAGAGATGGGACCTGGGTTAGGATGAACATCTCCAGAAAGAAGTAGAAGGAGTAAGAAAAGGGTAGATAAGAGGAATGCCTGTATCTCCATCGGATTTGGGGAGGAAAGAGTAGAAGGGAAGTGCAATGGAATAGGGTCTCAAAGTTTAGTAGACTTGACAGGAGCATTCCAGGGTGTATGGGGAAGGAAAAGAAGGGTGTAGATGGGGAATTTGGCAGGCTAGGGTGAGTGGAAGGACAGGAGAGAAGGAGGGACTAGATAAGGTGGGGAAGGTAGGAGGAGAAGCAATGTTTGGGAGGAGAAGAGGGGACTGTAGGGGGAGGAGGGCCAGGGTGGGGGATTCGAGGAGGGAGCAAGGGAACAAGGGTGGAGCAAAAGAGGATGGAAAGGAAGGAAAAGGTGGTTATGCCTGTATTATTGCACTACCTAATAATGTACTTTGTATTTCGCATGTAACTGTGTCTTTACATTTGTAAACTCCTGTTCCCCCTCTCCCCTAGAGTTGCACCTGGAAACAAGCCTTGGCTTAGTGTGCTTTTCAGGCTACCAATCTATAAATAAATAAATTACTACCAATGGGCACAAAAAGGTTCAGGTGCCAGCCTACCTGATTACCAACCATATCAGTGTGCACTGTGCAACATTTATGTTTCAAAAAGCAGACATTTTTTTTTTCTAAAACACACAGTAAAAAATACTCAACATTCAGCCTGTGTATGCCCATATAATAAATGATGATCTTACATTTTCCATACATTGGTATACATTTTCTAAGTCAGATTTATGGTTAATTATGAATTGTTAGTCTGCCCACTCCGCCACTCTCGCTACATACTTGCCTTTACTATTGCACTCAGAGCCATGGCAAATATAGTACCAGCATTTGAAAAATGGGAAAAGGAACAAGCATTAAGTGGTATAATAAGCTTTGGAGTGGTAAAGTGTTCTATCCTGTATCTGTCGTTTCTACTGACTGGTCCCAATCACCCGATCCTCTGTTGTTCTGCCTTTGCAGACTGCTGATACTTTCTTGACTTCTGTTCATGCCTAGTTCCTGTATATGGTAACATGCTAGCAGTTTACTTTTTCAACTGACCTCCCAGTCAGTTAACACACCCCTCCCCAAGCAACTCAAGACTTTTCATGAACAAGTCCCAGTTCCAACCATTATCATAAGATGTCACAATTTCATGGAGTTCCAGGAGGCCATTTAGACTAGTGCCTCAGCTCACAAGTAAGGACCCACTGGCTAGTGTGAACCATGCATTAGGTCAGGACTTGACTTGCCAAGCAGCCTTGGTGCTTGCATACGCGTCACATGCAAGCCGGAATGCCTGTTAGCAAAACTGTGACAAAGACAGGGACTGGCAGGACAGAAGGACAAAATGGAAGCAAATGCAAGGTGTCCTGCACAATGCAGGGCACTTGAGAGATATGGTGGAAGAGGAACTGCTGTTTTAAAACCTAAGAGAGTTTCTATATACAAGCCAGCACAGTGTTCTCCTGGATAGGTTTTACTTGACCTAGATTCAGGCTCAGCTATTCCACATTACAATGATCACCTTACCAGGGCTAACACATCAGTTCCTACTTAGAATCAACACAGACACAGCTCCTATTAAAACTCATTGTAAAGCAGCCACTGACCAACAGCAATATAGTTACAACATAATGATAGCAGCAATACAACTTCTTAAAGGGAACTACAATCAAAATTTACAAACAAATGTGCAGAGCGCTTTGATTTGTAGGTATAGTTCTAGTGTGTTCTTCCCTTTGCTCTTAGGAGATTTTTTTCTAAATATGACTGTACTTTTATGGCCCTGGGGATCTCCATGTTAGCATTTTATTGTCTTCTTCTTTTCTACGATGCCTCCTGTCCCATGTAACAGTGATGCATTTGTGACCATTAATTCAGCAAGAGCTGTTTTTTGTCAAGTTCACAGTAGAAGAGCTGTGCTTTTAAGTAACTTTTCTTATCCATTGAACAATAAAGAAGGCTATACTTACAGATGGCAAATGCCTGAGGGGTAACTGAGTTGGCTATTCTGTAAGGAAACAGCTAGAGTCTACACTAATTATAGCTGATTACCTGGGGTGATTTGTGTGTTTTTGGGGAAAAACCTAACAGCAAACAAAGGGAAACAGACTAGGAGTATACATGCAAATCAAAACACTCTGGACAACATATGCCTTTGCAAATTTTGATGTTAGTTCTCCTTTCAAGTACCACAAGTCGTATCAGTAGTCTGGAGGCATGCTGACTCAGCATCCAGCAACACTGGAGAAATGGACCTTACCAAACATTATTGATTTTCTTTTTAAACTAGTACATACATGTATTTATTTATTTATTTGTTTCTTTCTGATAATCGGGTAGGTGCACTAGACATAAGAATGCCTATTTTCAGCATGACCGGGAGGGTACAAGTCAAGTAATAAAACAACAAAAGAGGTTAAAATACAAGGTGGTATAAGTACATGTCAGAATTTAAACAGATATGAGGGAAAATAACAGGCCACATTGCACATATCTATGCATATTCACATAACAGCAATTGTCAGAGGCAATTGAATCAGCATAATAAACACTGAGTGGAGGTACAACCAATAACAATGTACAGTTGACATACTAATACATATGAGCAAGCAAAAACAAATACAAGCAGGAAATACGCATCAGGCCTACGTAGATATATGGCATTATAAACTGCAGATTTGGAGAGGGAGTAGAAAGTGGTGTAGAGCAGTAGGACAAGGGAGGAGTTTAATTAAGCATCAAGGGTGAAGGGAGTTGAAAAGAGGATTTGAGTGGGTGAGAAGGGTATAAGTGTATAGAGGGAGGAGAGGGTAAGGGAACATGTAGTAACCTAGGAGGGCACAGTCATAGAGAAAGGGGTCATGGAGGATGAAAGCATGTACAGGGGAAGATTTTATCAAGTGTTCATGAAGCATTCTTCTGAATCTGGCATGAGCTGGGGTAAGTCAGATATGAATAAACATAGAGACATAGAAACATAGAATGCAGTGGCAGATAAGGACCTCTTGGCCCACCTAGTCTGCCCATTTCCTACCTAATGGATAAGCTGCAGATACTAGTTAACTAATAGCCTATTTCCTCCTACCCCCACTAGAATTGCCTTATGTCTGTCCCATGCATTCTTGAATTCCCCACTGTTTTTGACTCCATGACCTCCTCAGGAAGGCTGTTCCATGCATCCACAACTCTCTCCATGAAAAAATACTTCCTTACATTACCTCTGAGCCATCCTCCTCTATCTTCAATTTGTGCCCCTTGTTCTTGCACATCTCTTTTTCTGAAAGATGCTACCCTCTTGGACTTAGTTGATTCCCTTGAGGTACTTGAAAGTTTTATCATGCCCCCCCTTTCCTTGAGGGTATACATATTAAGCTCCATTAGTCTCTCTTTGTATGTCTTCTGATGCAGACCCTGCACCATTTTGGTTGCCCTCCTCTGGACGGTCTCTGCCCTGTCTATGTCTTTGCAGAGATGGAGTCTCCAGAAGAATGAGTGGGGAGTCTCAGAAATGTGGAGCAGCATGGAAGAAGGCCTGGGCTTCCATAGTTGTTTGCACCAGGGCAGATGGAGGAGGTTTGTTCAGCTGATTTGAGTTCATAAGAAGAATTTTACTGGTTAAGCATCATAGCTAGAGATGAGGGCATGCCAGATCTGATGACTCTGTTTATCAGAGAGCCAAAGGTGCGAAGAGGGTGGGCGGAGGGGCAGGGCCAGTTTAGATCAGTGTATAGTTGACACTGGTGAGTAAGGTGGGGAGAGGCTAAGGCAAAGTGACATAGTTTTACAGCAACATTTATTGAATGGTGCTGCCAGTTATAGTTTTGAAAGTCACGTGATCCTCTTGCCTCATGTCCACTTTCAAAATTCTTGCATCATTTTTTAGATTTCTCTTTTTATGATATATAACTCTTTATTCTCTTGTTTGTTTTTAGCATACTATGATATAATGAACTACACAATGTGGCCTTAAAGGCATTCCATGATCTTATTACTGAATAGTCCTCTGATATGTTTTCTTTCCAAAATAAACAATCTGGGACTAGATTCTACAAAACAATTGCAAAGCACAGTGCAAATGTTTGTGTAGCCTTTGCGATTGCCCGGAGACAAAGGTTGCTATCACAGTCAGATAATGCGCCTGAGCTATCTGACTATAAATATGGCCAGAATGAGTCAATGCTAACCCCATTACAACTACAGCAACCCCACTAGTACCGCCCAACATGCATCCTGGAGAATGGCTCAATAAAGAATAGTACAGATATGCTATTTGGAATTCTCAAAAGCAGCCATGTGAATGAGCCCATTGGGCATGCAAGGCACGTGTGGCTATTTGCATGTATTATGGAAAACATTTACATAGGCCACACCAGAGTTTAGCATGCCCCCCCATCAGTCACCTGCTCGATTATAAAACTATACATGTTCCATGACGCTAGTGAACCCCCACACGATGCCCTGCCCTATGTAGGAAATCCATTTCCTGGTGTCCAGTGGTCCCTCCTCACCCTATGCCTCACCCTATGTATGCTGTTTCCTTGGTATCCAGTAGTCCCTCCCCTGCCTGATCCCCGCTGATGAAAGAAGACATATCACCTGGTGGCTACTGGTCCCTCCCCAACCCAGTGCCCATATGAGAAACATATACTGTATGTTTTTCCTGGTGTCAAGTGGTCCTCCCCACCTGATCCCTTGCCCAACCTGTTAAACATATTCCTGGTGTCTAGTGGACCCTCCCCATCTGATCCCTGGCCCCAGTGTGACAACCTCCCAAAACACTGTCCAAGCCCTGGTCCCATCCTCGATCTCCATCCCCAGCCCATCCCTCATTGGTGGCCCCTTCCCAATCTGCTCATATATCTATATGTACATCCCTGGTGTCTAGTGGACCCTCCCTAACCCCAATCTGATAAACACTCAAATTAATATTCATTCCTGGGGTCCAGTGGACCCCACCCTGGCAGGTAGTGCCCCACCACTCGCCTCCTTCCTGAGTTGGCAACCAGCACAGCCTCCACTTTCCACCATGGCTGGGAGAAGCTGATTGAGCTGTCAATGAGCATGTACTGTATACACTATGTGCTCACTGATTGACAGCTCAGAAATGAGTGCACTGTATACAGTATGCACTCACTGACAGCTCAGTTGGTGGCCAGCTGTGGGACAGCTAAGGGCTGAGCTGATTGACAGCTTAGGTAACGGATTGCAGAGAGTGGGGTGCTGCAGCACTACTTGCTGTGTTGGGGAGGTCCACTGGACACTGGGGAATGAATATAATTGTGATCATTCATCAAATTGGGGTTAGGGAGGGGGTCAACTAGACACCAGGGATATACTTACAGATATACAAGCAGATTGTGCAGGATTAAGGCATTGTCTCAATCAGTGGTATTTGTTGTGTGCAAGGGACCTCTAAAGGCCCTTTGTGTGGAGCAATGTTCTGTGAATTGGACTGCACCGAAATTCTGGTCCTTTCCCCTAATTTCCATTGCACTCCTCTCCATACTTTGCTCAATGCAAACCCAATTTGAGCACACAAACTGAGCTTTTGTGAATACCAACTCAGTGCAAAACCGGTAACGTTTTGTGAATCCTGACCCTGATGTTTAATAAGCATAAAGTTAGAGTTTCTCAGTAGTTGCTTATTAAATTTCCAGTTCCAAAGTTGTCTCCTATCACTTGTAGGTGTGTAGTCTAATACAATTAGACTGTGATCTATTTCTGATATAATACATTTATTAGTAGTTTGCTTGTGAAACATAGTCTAAACAGGAAGAGGATTGAAACTGTTTAGAAAACAAGTGTGGATGGTACATTCTGGTAATTAATTCACCAACTATTGAAACATATTTGATTTTCAAAATAATCATTTAATAAAGCAGAGATCCTTGTGTCCTCTCAAGTAACCTATGAAATTATATATTTTTGGAGATTATTTAAGGCATTGACATCCTCTTAATAGTAATGATTTGTGCATCATCTGTGATAAAGGCGTGGATAGTTTGGCTAAAAACATTATAATTTACACAGGATGCATAAATAAAGCCTTAAAATAATAAAGTGTTCATTATTTTGGTTTCAATAAAAATAACCCTACCCTCCTGATCATAATATAGTTCTTCCATAATTAAATCTGTTCCCTATGAAACAAAATAGTCCCCACAGCTTTTTGTGTGCCCACCAAAGAGGAACATGTTCATTTCCATTTCTTTTTTATTTCTGTAGCATTTAAATGGGTCTCCAGAAGCACTATACATATTTTTGTTTTCTTCTTTGCATATAGAATGCCCTTATTTCAATTTGAAAGTGAATTTATGCCATTAATGTCCCATGACCCAGATCTAACAACATATTTTGGCTGGTCATATTGATAAAGTTATTATAATTACCTCAGATGTGTACTATTCAATGAGTGAGCCTACTCTGTGTCAAATAAAAGAGGTATGAGAGATTGCACCCACATATCCTTCCTTGGTTTCTACCCAACCACCATCCAAGCCCTATGAACTGAACTTTGACAACAGTCAGTCATTTAAATGCCAAACCAAATCAACAATGACAACAAAATAGAAACAAAAAGTGTAAACAAAAAGTTATGAAGCAGTACTCTAAAAACAGAGGTGTGGTTTTGTCAATCTTTTAAATAAAAGACTGTCCTGGACAGAGAACATTTAGGATTAATAGTCCATGTTTAAATGTAGTATCTTATTACCCAATTATTAAATGTACCATATTCATATATATCTGAGGATCCATGACACTGGCACAACAACCCTCAACCATGATGTCTGCTACAGCACTGGTAACCCATCTACACCTGACCATGACCCTGAACTGACCAGCAACATCACAATGCACAATGTGGGGGCCCCACCCACCCCACTATAGATATCTAACTCCAAATCACACAGACAGTGGAGTTAGATATTTACCTCCCATTGCCCTAAAGTGTCTCAATACAAACTCCATCGCTGTCTATTTAGGCACTGTGGGGTTTTGCTGTGGAGGTTTACAGCGGATGCCACTTAGTGGTGGCATACCTATATCTGACAAAGCTAAAATCTCAAAAAGTAGAATACCATATTAAAAAATATTTGTGGTCTTCTTAAAGTTCCTTTCTGCTTCCTCTGTGAGAAAAGATGAATATCTGTTAATTCAACACCAAGTTCATCTTAACAATGAAGAGCATAATATCTTTGAAATCATGGTCTGAATGTTTATTACAGATCAAGTCAAACTTCCTTCTTTATTCAACAATTTCAAAAGATACATCATGGTAAACTGACACCTCTGCTGTCCTATCAGTAATCCTCTCCTTGTACTGCACACTTCACTCATGAGAATGTTCTTATCCTCTTATCTAAGAAATGTCAATATAAACACTCTAGGTGACTGTGCATCATCTTTTTTTTCCATAGGAAGTGATTTATTCCATCTCAAATTTTCTTTCTAATGTCACTAGAAATAAATATTGTTTAAAGATTTCCTGGGTTATTTTCTTTATTAGGGTTGATTGTTCCTATTGCTCAGGAATTTCTGTTATATGAATATTCTTTTGTCTCCCTCAATTCCTGATCTTGTAACTTGGCAGAAAAGTCCTTAGCTTGGTTATCAAGTTATTGCACAGCCCTTTTAAGATCAAATTTTCATCCTCCAATGAAGCCATTTTTTCGTATGTCCTATGTGGTGTCTTTCATATTTCCTAGCTTTTGTTGCATTTCTTAAGCTGCTGTTTTTAAATTGTCCACTTATTCAAATTTCATGATTTTTGTTAGTTTGTCTTTGATGCCCACATTTCATTTACTGCTCTATAGCCCAGTTTTGGGGGTTAAAATGGTTGAAAGTTTATTGTTGACAAGCTTTGACATTACAAAGATAAAATATCAACATCTACGTAATCATAACAAATGCAATTTCATAAAATACAATACATACAATATAAGTTATTTTAAAACATATAAATAAATAGTTGTTCTACTTAGTACCACTTTACTTTTACCCAAAAAAAAATTCATAGGGTCACCTGTTTATAGTTCTAACTTATTTGCTTTTGTGACCTACACTATATCATGCTGTTATAAGTAGTTTCAGTGTTTCCACATATTTCAAGAATGTGACTGTCTTTTCCAGGATTCATACAGAATGTAAATTTAACGAATAATTCACTATTTCATCCGTAGTCAGATATAAATGCCTATTATTTCTCCCAGTCTTTTCCTCATTTCTTCATATAAAGGGCACATAAGTAATATATGTTTTATATCATCTTGACCTAAATTACATCGGCACCTGCCAATGGAGCTGTCTCCCCCAATTGCCTCCATACAGTCACTCTTATGGTATTCAAAGTGGTATTTGATAAATAACTGCCTTCTTTTTGGATGTTTAATTTGCAACAAGTATTTTTCAAACCTATACCTTTTTATTTTGAGCCAACCATTTGCTTATTTTATAGTTTGCACATACTTCTAGGCTATTCTGTTGTGCTATATCTCTTATTCTATTATTATCACAATGTTATATCTCTTCAAAGGGTTTAATTAATGTATCTGTTATACAATGTAACCACCCATATGGTTTTATTAGATTTTCCACTGTTTTTATTGAAGGGAAAATTATATTTCTGCTTTGATAGTTTATTGCTTCTTCAAGGCACATTCGGTAAACTTTGGTCCCCATATTGAATATGTTTATCCAATATGTGACTACTCTTTGTTGAATCAGACTTTTAATAAAGTTTGTTCCAATTCAGCATGTAATAAGGCTGAGGGTGCCTGGGGTAATCCCATGATTTTTTTGTAAAAGCATTAATTAGTTTTTCTATATTGCTTATACTAACTAATCCCCAGATTTCACATCCATATAGTATCTGGGCCCTGATTTTGCATTAATAACCCTGATCTGGCCTTCCATGAATTTCCTCCATACTTGTAAGTGAAGCTGGTAATTACTGGAATGGAGTTCTCATATTTTAATTCTATGTCTTTAATGTGTGCTTTCCATTGTCATTATAATGCCTAAGTATCTGAATTCTGAGACATACTCTATTAGTTCATTTTGTATTCTTATACAGAAGAATGTTTCTTTTATTACCATAACCAAAAATCATCAGCTTTGTTTTTTTTTTTATAATTAATCTTTAGATCACCCTTTTACATTTATTCTGGAATTCTATGACAAGTCTTTTGATGCCCAGCATGCAGGTGGACATAATATCACATCATCAAAGAAAGCTACAGTAAATAGGGGCACCTCTAGTCCTAATTCTCGCATATGAAAATCATCTTTACATTTGAGTTAGTATTGGATTTAAGTAAAGATTAAATAAAATTGGTGACAAAACACACCCTTGCTTGACTCCTCTCTTATTTGGGATTTTATCAATCAGATCTCCTTCTTTATTGTATTGAATCTGGGATGTATTATTCTATATAACATGATTAAATGTCCCAACATGGCCTTATCCAGTCCTGAATTGTCTAAGGTTTGCCATAATAATTGTCTATTAACACTATCAAAGGCTGATTTAAGCTCGATAAATACACAGTAAAATTTCTTTTAACTTTTGTATATTTATATGTGCTAAAATTAAGCATTGATCTATAGTTGAATGCTGGAGTAAAAATCATCCTGCTTGTGCTTCATCTATTAATTTATATTCCTGTTCCACTGGAGAATTCTATTATTTAATATTCTGCAAAGATTTTTTGTGAAGTATCAATTAAACATATTGGTCTATAACATGTGGGATCTAATCTATTACCTTTATTGAATAAGGGGATTATTACAGCCTTTCTCCAGGAATTTGAAATAAGTCCAGTTTTAGTAATATAATTAAATAACTTCTTTAAAATTAGTCTTTATTTATCCCAGATATTACTTATTGCATCAATTGGGGACATCGTCTGGCCCTGGTGCCTTGTGTTTTGTAAATGCTGAGATGGCTGCATCTATTTCGTCGTAGTCTATTTCCTTTTCTAACTGGATCCATTGTTCTTTACTCATATTAAAAATGCACACATATTTTCATTAGAAAATATGTTTTTAAAATGTTTGCAGCCAAATAAATGGGTCAATGCAGTTGTCTATATTATTTGTTCGATTCAGCTACCCTTTATTTGCTATTTGCCAAAATGTCCTATTGTCTTTTAATAATATTGCCTCCTCTAATTCATGACAGGCTTTTCTCTAAAATACTCTTTCTGTTTTGTTAAGATTTTATTATATACTGCTCTTAGTTCTTGTAATCAGATTTATTTTCTATGGTCAGGTGTTTTTGTCAGCCTCGCTTGTTTATTTAATTTTCTTTGCTCTCTGGCACTCTGTATTGTGTCAAGGGGCACCTAATTTTCTAGTATAAATTCTGGTTTCCTTCTTTACTGTTTCAGCTATCTCCCTTAATATATTATTAAATGTGACTATGTTTTATGATACATCACTTGATTCAATATATACATCCATCTTTTGTACAATTCCTCTATAATTTAATAATTCAACAAATTCTGAACTATCAATTTGATCCCACCCTACAGTATGCCTCTTTTATATCTGGTATAATTTTGATTTATTTGTGTCATTTTTTCACATGACAAGTCCCTTTATTCTGTAATAGGACTAATTTCATCTACAGTGACAGGTGCTCACTTTCCCTCTTTGCCATTTCTTAGATCACTATAACTGTCAATAATATTTGAACATATCCAAATTTAATCAATGATAGAATTACCATTCTTCCATAGATATGTAAAAGTTCCTCTGCATTATGCCTAGTACTTCCATTAATTAACATAAAAGTTTTATTGAACAATATATTACTTAGTTACTTTCCTTTGAGTAACTTTTTTGTCAGGTGTGTTTCTCTTATATGTTAGATGTTCACAAGCATTAGATACTAGCACATCTATAACATCATCACAGAGTTTTACACAATGACCACCCTGGCATTGAAATCCCTACAATAGTTTGCTCTCTAATAGGGTTGTGTTCAAATCTCCTTCCAAAAAATTTCAAGAGCTTCCACAGTTTTAGATCTAATTCCATTTTTATCATTTGGTGGTAAACATACATGTAATATCACTAGATCTAAATTAGGAGCACCAATTTCAGTTCCCAATATATTGTCATTATCTATTGGAATTTCTGTGGTTCTATAACATGACCATTTTACAAATGGTACATATTCCTCAATACATCTTCCATATTTTCTCATTCATCTAGCACATTTATTACAGGTGTAGTACCCATCTAAATAGATTACTTCTCCCACCTATGTTTCTTGAAATTTATAAAATTAAAATGAGTAATGTATTTCAGAAAGTCCTTATCAGCCCATTTATTTTTAATACCTGAAATATTCCAAGACAAAATGTTGGGATTAAAATCTGTGTCCCTGTCATCTATATCCTCCTAGACAGTAGTCAAGTTAGTTGGTTGGTCTTCTAAGACTGTGAATTTGTTTGCTGATTGTAAAATTTTCACACATTCTGGATTTTCTTCTGGGTACTTCTTTTCCATGGCCACATCACAGTTGTCATATGTACAGTATGAATACCCAATGAATCCAATTTACTCTTTTCTTTTAATGAATTTTTTAAAACCATATATTACCTTTTAGCCAAAGTAAGATCTGTTCATTTGCTTCCCATCTGGTGGCTCTTTTCTTTGCCTATCAATATGAGGGATTTTTATACAGATTCAGTTGCATCTCCCAGTGTATTTCAGATTTCTAGTAGTTTTATTATGAAATTTGTTTAATCCAAATGTATTTATTTATTTAAACGGTTAACCAGGAGGGCATACTGAGCAGGCTGATGCTCAATTCCAGATGCATCCTGGGGAGGGAGAACATAGACAACAGTTGAAGACAGCAAGAATCAAGTAAAATACATGGTGGGATTCACTAACATTTGATTCTGGTAACTAGGCATAGTGGGATGGTGAAACAGTAGCATAGACAACAGTTTGACAGCATAAAACAAGTACTTTCATATGGGGAACGCTAACAATCAGTCTAGGTAAAGACAAAGTGAAGCGAGAGAAACAGTAGTTACCAGCACTGGTTATATGCAGTACTAAGTACTGACAACACAGTCATTTCACTCGATACACTGAGAACTGTCTAGACACATGTTCAGTAGGGGAGAAATAAGCTTGGAGCAAAGAGTTAAGGTGCTGAGGGGAGGAAAGTGATGAATATTTGCTGGGAGGGAGTTCCACAGTGTTGGTAAGTGGTAGCTGAATGCCGCCTAACTGGCAGTAGTGGATCTATGTGAGACAGCTAGGGACTGAGAGTCTAGGTTTCTGAAAGAGTATGCTAGGGTGCAGGAGTTGACTATGGCAGCGGTAGGTAGGAGGAGTTGCTCGGACCAAAACTTGACTGTGATTTTGGCACAGTGGAGACCGTCTGCAATTGTCTAGAGAAGGAAGTCCATCGATTGGTAAAGGCACAGTGGTGAGTAGAGTAAGGACAGTTCAGGACAAAGAGACAGAAAGAATGGAAAAGAGGGTCCAGTCTGGCTAAGGTGGACTTTGGGCTGGCACTGTAGACTACGTCCCCATAATCAAGATGGGGAGGATCATTTTCTGCACAATGGCCCTCCAGGCAGGTACAGAGATGCAGTCATGATTCTAGTAAAGTGCACCAAGCCTGGGGTGCAGCTTCTTGAGTATGGAGTCAATGTGTGTGGAAAAGTTGAGGTGCTGGTCAAGCCAGACTCCAAGGTATCTGAAGGAGGTACAGGCCTCCAGGGTGTCCCTTCCAGAGTGTGGAATGTGATTGGAGAGGTAAGCCTATAAAGTCTCTGCCTAGTGCCAAAGGTTAGAGAGACCATTTCTTGGCATTTAGAAGGAGATGATTTGAATGAAGCCATGGCTGGACCATGATAAAGTCCTGCTGCAGTCTAGTCATGACCTCAGAAGATGTAGGGCCAGATGTATACAACACAGTGTCATTGGCAAACATATGGATTGAGGAGTGTGGGCAGGCAGAGGGCAGGTCATTCAGAAATATTGAGAATAGGAGAGGGCTGAGGCGGAACCTTGCGGTACCCCTGAGGTGACTGGGAGAGGAGCAGATGGAAGAACTGATATGGATGGATTGGGACCTGCCAGCAGGTATGAGTGGAACCAAGATGTGGCCCTACTGGATAGACCGGCGTTGGTGAGTTTGGTCAGGAGTAGGGAGTGGGAGACTGTGTCAAAAGCCTTGGACAAATCGATGAAGATGGCAGCTGTGATGTGGCCAGCATCCATCCCAGTGAGGATAGAGTTAGTAAGGCTGAGAGGGAGGTAGTGTTGGTGGGATTTCCTAATGCCAGACTGGTATGGGGAGAAAAGGAGGAGGAATCCAGAAAGGAGATAGGTGAGAGTACCAGTCACTCCTGTAATTTTGCCAGGATTGGTAGAAGGGAGATGGGACAGCAGTTGTTTGGGTTTGAAGCATCACCACCCTTGGGAAGTGGGATAATGGTGGCATGTTTCCATTCAGAGAGGACTTCAGCATGGGAGAAAAAGAGGTTAAAGAGGGAGGCCAGGGTTTGGCTATGGCGGGGCCAATATGTGGAGTATTTTGGAGTCCAACCAGTGGGACATTTGCCCTTACTGGGATTAAGGCAACTGGAGGATTATATACCTTGTCTGGGGTTACTGGCAGAAAGGAGAAAGAGTGAGCTGGTGAGGTGCCACTAGCTGGGGGTGGGGCAGGGTACAGAGCAGGAGATGTGTGAACAGGGGAGTAGCATGGCTGTTTGTGAAGTGGGAGTTAAACAGTGAGGCCTGCGAAGGGTCAGGGATGGTGAGTCCACCTATCTGCAGGGAAGGAGTGGGGGCTGCGATGGGGGCTGAGAGTGACTTAACTACTTTCCAAAATTTGGTCAGGAGATGGGAGGTGGAGTTGAATGCACCTTTGAAGTAGTTAGCTTTTGCTTGGCATATTTTTCTAGTGCTAGCATTGCAAAGCTCATGGTATTGCTGGAGGTCAGCTGGATGGCTGAAATTCTTGAAGGTTTTCCAGGCCTTGTCTCTGATTCTAAGTAGGGTTAGAATTTCAGGTGAGATCCATGGGAGGTCAGTACCTCTGACCCTGGTTCATCTCAAGGGGCTTAACGGTCCCAGATGGCAATGAACTTTGATTTAAAGAACAGCAGGGCCTCATCTAAGGCGGTGGATTGAGTAATATCGACCAGTCAGAGTTGCCCAGAGATCCAGAGATTTGAGGATCTGGTCATAATGATTCTGGGAGGGGAGCTTTTGGTCTGAAGACTTTGCATACTGAGTAGATTCCATGGTGGTCACTAAGGGCATGTGGAATGAGGCCTGAGGCTAGGATCCTATGAAAGTGTGAAGTGAGGGACCAATCTAGGAGTGTGGTTCTGTGTTTTGTGGTTTAAATGAGTGGGCTCGGAGATTAGTTGGGTTAGGGTTAGGGCTGTCAGCTTATCCCGAAGGATGGAGTGAACCCCAGCAAGCCAGTTCAGTTAAAATCCCCAAGTATGTGGACCTCACCTCCAGCTGCCAGGGAGTTTAGCATGCCCAGGTGATCCAGTAATACAGGTGTGGTGGTGCCTGGGCGCAGTAGGTACCTCTATGTAAATTGGAATTGAATGGGGAATGGAGAGTTTTACCATTACTGTGTCAATGGACTCGAGGGCATGGACAGGGCAACTGGGGAAAACTGGATGGAGGATGCAATGTACATGGCAATGCCACCCCTTTTTTCCCTTTCAGTCATGCCGGATGAGTGTATAGCGGTATAGTGAATTCATTGTTGGAGTTGAGTGGCTTCTGTCAGGTTTCTGAAATAATCATGATATCTGGGCTAAGGGACATGGCAAGGGTTGAAGTAGGTTTATTTTATGTAAAGGCTACATATATTTAGGTGAATCAATTTTAGGCCTGAGGGGAGTTGGGGTGAGTACGGAAGGGTTAGAGGCATGGTGGAGGGCAGGTCCGGATTTGGCTCGATATCACCTGCAATGAGTAGTAATAGAGTGACCAAGAGTTTGGTATTTTGTGCATCCCAGTGTAGCTTTCTGGGGTGTTGTAAGACTTGGCTGTTGGAGTTGTTGACCTCCAAGCATGGGGCAGAAGGACGAGGTGGCTAGTTTGGAAAATAGATGGGAGGTCACTGGGCCAATTGATAGTGTGGGATGGCAGCCAGGGAGTGAGTCAACTATGGTACCAGAGATAACTAAGTTTATTGGGAGCCTGACACATGGTACCTGGCAGTCTGGCAGAGTAGGGTAGTTAGACGGTGGGAGAGACACCCAGGGGTGAAAATAGTTAAAGCTATCAGGACCAGAAGAATCATCATGGAGAGGAAGCAGAGAGAGAATTTAGATGATTTTTCTTTAAACTGTGTAACTTAAAGCGAGTGGCCTCTAGTGGATACATTGGTATAGCCTGCAGATGGGAAAGTGAGCTGATTGGTTCTGACATAACATGTGATCCAGCCTATATAAGTAGAAGTTGGCTAAGGGTGGTGGTGGGGCTAGTGGGGCAGCTGATGCAAGCATCAGCCGGGGCTTTCTTGCTGCAGAGCTGAGCTTCCATGGACCAGGAGCCGTACTCTGTTTCCAACATGTGTCTGGGGGCGTGACTCAAGTTCAGAGGAGGGCTTTCATTGCCCCTCACACCTCCTTGCTGTCCCTTGAAAGCTATGGAGAACAAGTTGAAATAGGTAAGAGTGAGGGAGGGGCCAAGCTGCAAATGACTGACTGTCTTAACACAATACAGACTACATTGCAGGAGTAGGTTAAATAATGAAGCTCAACTTAAAATTAATTCAGATTGAAGCTCCTGCAGAATCAAGACACAGAAGTAACAACAAGGTTGTGAGCAGCTAAGAATGGTTAGCACAAATACTCATTTTTTTGTCTTTTTCTACAGTGCAGTTTCAATTAACTCGGATTGTGCAGCTAACAGGTTTAAAGCACCCAGCTACATGCTGGCAAATCCAACTGGCAAATTCTACAGCATTAAAGTTTATTTTTTGTATTTATCTTTTTCTTTAAAGGCATGCAGGCACACACGTTTTAAAGCTACTGGTGCTGGAGAACTGATTCAGTACAGTAGATTACATTTGGTACAGGGTTTAAAAATATCTCCAAACGTCTGCCAATGAATTTCAAAATTGGCTGCCTTTTTCTTGTTGCAGAGCTGAGCTTCCATGGACCGAGAGCCATACCTGTTTCCAACGTGTGTCGGTGGGGTGCATTCCGGTTCAGGGGAGGGCTTCCTTACTGCCCTAGTGACCTCCTTGCTGTCTCAAATTACTTCTGATATTTTCCTCTACTCCTGTTCTGAAAAATCTGGGAATGCTTTTTCCAGAGTATTTATCCGTCCATACTTTAGTCCCATTCTATATAACTTATCTTAATTGTATTCTATAGCTTTAAGCATATGATAATGTTCTGTTACTACCAAACCCACTTTTATTGATTATTGGTCTTATAATACTTAGAAAAACCTAGGTTTTGCTCTGCCCCTAGGGTAGCATTTGCTAAAGTCTTGATATTTTTATTCAGGGTGGCTTCAGATTCATTGGGAATTAGATCAACCTCAAACAATGAAATGGTATAGTCAGTTATCTTTGTTTTCCATGAACCTTCTAAACTCTGTACTAAATTTTTTATCACCCAGACCCAGATCTTTCTTTTCCATGCTACACTCTATGATAGTTGGTAGGCTTGCATTATTGTTTATCCTTTCACTTTCTACAGCCTTGTGATTTCCCATTCCATCAGCTATCTTCATATCACCTTCCCTCTTCTGCTTGTCATTCTCAGCTATTAATAGCAGGTCCTTGTTTCATTCAGTATTTTGCACTTATTTTAACTGTTTTGTTGTTATTTTTCTTTTTTAACCTTATGTACCTTCAATTTTATCTCTTCTTTCTTGGAACTCTTTTGTTTGTTTTGTCCTGCTTTTGTATGCTTTTTTCAGCTATATCTTTTCAGTTTCCTGTGTACTTATTATTTCTTATTAATGAGGCCTCCACCTCTTTTAGGGCACATGGATTTCACACATACACACACACACACACACACACACACACACACACGGCCTGGTTCCATTTGTAACCTCTTGATTTTCTCCTTTCAACCATAATGATGGATTAGCTCTTTTAATTCCTCACTAATACTGTCATTCTCCTCCTGGGGTGGGTAGCGTAATCAATTCCATACTGCTTTCCATATTTAGAGTAGTGATTTCAACTGATTCTCCATGATGTTGAGTCTCGGTGGTTACATATTTGGACTCAACATAGTGCTTGTCTTTAATGTATCTAATGCAATTTTATTTTCTAAGCATATTCCTTTCAGAAAATTCAGATCTTTTTTATCAGGATCAGTTGTTCAAAGATCAATATGTTTGCTAAATATTAATCTTTTAATGAAATTTCCAGATCTTTAGTGATCAGTTCCATATTATATTATTCAGTATTACTCAGTAATTAAAGGTGGAGAAGCCAAGGCCCATCAAGACCATCTTCCATGCACTAGCAGGATATATTTATCTCCATTGTCAAGTAAGTACCTGTCTAAACTGTTCTTAAAAATTCCTGGGGAATTTATTTTCACTAGGTAGCTAGGCAGGGAATTCCAAAATTTACAAACTCTAATGGTAAAGAATTTACTTTTTATTGTATTAAATTTTGGGATCAACAGCTGTCTATTATGACATCTTAGTCCAACTGGTTTGGGGCCCAATGGAGATTATAATCATTCATAAGAATGGGTTCCTTAAGATGTTAAAAGCAGCAGTAAATCGTCTCTAGTTGTATGAGTTGATAGCTCGTATAAATTCAGTTCCTTAAGTCTATCTGGATATGATAAATTACTAATATAGGAAAGAATTTTAATAGCCCTCCTTTGGACTGATTCAATTAGCCTGGAATCTCTTTTAGGTGTGGGGCCCAGACTGAGGCTGCGTAATCAACATGAGGCCCAACATATGATGTATATAGTGGTAAAATACAGGCCCTACTACTGTTAACAAAATATTTTTTAATAGATGTTATAATTTGATTGGTCTTAATTGCTACATGTCTACACTGGTCAGTAAAAGTCAAGTTTTTGTTGACAATTATTCCTAAATCCTTGTCAGAATCTATCACTGTAATCGGACATCCGTTTAAGTAATAATTTATGTTTGGATTTCTATGTCTGAGATGAATAACAGAGCACTTATCCACATTAAATTCCATTTTATTTACTTTAGCTCAATTTTCAATTTTATTTGTCATTTTGTAGAAGCATAATCTTAGAGGTACTGTCAACTTCGCTACTAAGTTTAGTATCATCAGCAAATTTGGATAGTTGGCAATACGTGCTAGAATTCATGTCACCAATAAAAATCCCAAACAATATGAGTCCCAGTACTGAGCCCTGGGGCACACCGCTAGTGACCCTATGTTCCTGGATAGTGTATTGGATACTCTCACCTGTTGACTTCTATTACTTAACCATTTAGAAATCCATCGTACAAGGTAAGGGTTTAGGTCTAATGTAGACATTTTCATAATAATAATAATAATAATAATTTTATTTGTATAGCACCTTTCAGTATATCAAGGTGCTGAACAGTTTTAAACAATTCGAACTCTAAATAAAACATAAAATATCCATAAGAAATCAGCATATCATCAAATAGTATATTTGTAATAAAACCAGACATTTATAAATAATTAATTATCTAAAAGGCCATATTCCACAAATACGTTTTCAAATCTCTCTTAAATAACTCCACGGAGGTGCACTGCGTAACCTGCAAGGTAGAGAATTCCAAAGAGTGGGTGCAGCATGCGAGAATGCTCTGCTGCCAGAGGATTTTAAACTCACTCTTGGATCTCTAACAACCCCTGTCGGGCCGAGCAGAGTGATTGAATCAGGGCAGTAAGGAACCAGGAGGTCTTTCAGATAGGCTGGACCCTGATCGTGAAGGGCTTTAAAAGTCAATAAAATGACTTAAAGGTGATCCGCCACCGCGATAGGAAGCCAGTGCAGTTCGCGCAAACATGGGAGTGATATGACAGGACCTACTTGTCCAGTCAATACCCGAGCTACAGCGCTCTGCACCAGCTGTAGGCGACGGATTTCAACCCCAGAAAGCCCAAAGTAAAGGGCGCTTTAATAGTCCAAGCGTGAAGATACAAAAAGTGTGAACCAAAGTAGGCAGGAGTCGGATGGGACAAGGTGCCCAACCCTGGCAGTATTCCTAAGATGATAAAAGGAAGTCTTGACAATGGCTGACACCTGAGATTTAAGAGTCAGCCTGTCATCAAGAATGAACCCAAGGTTACGCACCCGTTCTGAGGACGGGAGAGATACTCCATCAAGAAAGATTCCAGACGCTGTACCAATACCTGGCCTCTCCATCCGACCACCTGGGTCCACTACTAGCACCTCTGCTTTCTCCGAGTTCAACTTTAGCCAACTAGAATCCATCCAGTCTTGGATCTCCCCAGACAGTTGTTAAACACCGAGAGAGCTCCATCCTGATCGGGTGCAAGGACAGATAGAGCTGGGTATCATCTGCATAGCAGGTGAAAACCTCTGCCCATATCGTCTAATGATACCTCCGAGGGTAGCATATACACCGACAACATGGGTGACAGCACAGATCCCTGGGCACTCCACACAACAAAGAAACTGGGTCAGAGGATAAAATCCCGACACAACTCTTTGTGATCTCCCGGTGATGAATGACGGAACCATTGCAAAACGGTTCCAGACATTCCACAGATTTGCCCCAGGCAAGCTAATAACACCATGTGGTCCACAGTGTCAAAGGCTGCAGAGATAAAGAAGAACCAAGATGGAGCGTCTCTTCTGATCCCTCACAATCAGAAGATCATTTAACACCGAACCAGCGTAGTCTCGGTGCTGTGTCTTTTCCAGAAGCAAGACTGGAAGGATTCGTAGACATTATGGATGGTTAAATGGACATCCAGTTGGACCGCTCATGACCTTTTCAATAACCTTTCCAATAAAGGGAAGGTTAGAGATAGGCGATAATTTGAAAAACAGTCTGGGTCCAAGGAAGCTTTCTTCAGAAGAGGAGTCACCACTGCCTCTTTCAAGGAGCAGGAAACTCACCTAACTCCAAGGAGCACCAGACTATTTGCGTCAGGACCAGACCGATGATATCAAAACAACCCAAAATGAGGGAGTCGGTCCGGATCCAAACCACAACTATGGGGCGATAGAATGGATGATCCTCATAATGTCCACGAACTCAGGTCGCTGAAAGGAACTCCAGGAGAAATGGGGCACTGTGATCTCCTGCTGTCCCAAAGCCTCACCCATAGAGGTTACGGACCCAGGTTCGCCCTGATGTCAGCCACTTTAGTTGCAAAGTATAGAGCAAGCTCATCGCACTCTACTTGCAAAAGCTTTCGAACTTGAAGGCAGGCTGGGTTGCACAGTCTGTCTACAGTTCGGAACAGCTGAGCTGGTCGATTCTGAGCAACTGCAATCTCCCTGGACAGAATTCTGCCTTCTTATGGGTGATTGCAGATTGATAGCTAGCATAATGTTCCATCAATCTAGAGTGGTCGGCATCAAGGGTGGACCTGCGCCAGCGACGCCTAACCTTCACCCCTGTCTCCGCATCTCCTCAAGGTCCTGTCAAACCACGGGCTCTGGGATGAAGGGATAGGGGCACACACAACAGGAGAAATAGAATCCAGAGCCGTCGTGACGGCCTTATTATAGGCCAACACCAATGCTTCTGGATTACTGCTCACCGAAACGAAGGATGACAGGTCAAGGACCGCCGCTTAGACCTTGTGGAGTAACATTCCATGATGGTACCTGGACCGTCTCCACAGGCTGGTCTTCTCAGGGGGTGCAAAATTGAACCTCACGGGTAGTGATCAGACCGAGCGACTGGTTCCACCCCCATGTCGGATACGTCGATCCCTAGAAGAAGACTAAGTCTAAAGAGTGTCCAGATTTATGTAGCAGTGGAAACCACCTGTGTAAGGCCCAAAGAAGACATCAATTGAGGAAGTGATTACCAAAATTAGAGAGTCCATCGTCGACCCAGGCATTGAAGTCACCTAGAACCATCAATCTGGGTGACTCAAACGACATGTCGACAAGGAAGTCTGCTACTTCCTGTAAGAAACGCTCCATCTCCGGGTGGACGGTAGATGAGCACATTCAACGCTCACCTGCTACGACTGTGCACTAAAAGACCCAGCCTCACCTACTACTACATTCGTGAGACCCAATTCAGTCTTAAAACAGACTGCAACCCCACCGCCCCTGCGGTCCAATCTAGGCGGTGTATCACGAGTACCTGGCTGGAATCATGGCCTCCAAAATAGGGCCAGAATTTTCATCCAGCCAGGTCTCGGTGATGCAAGCCAGGTTTGGTTAACCAACAAGATCGGTGACTAATGGCGGTCTTATTCCTAACAGACCTGGCATTGCATACACACCGTCCGAGTTGACAAACTTCGGTGGTTGTCGAGCCCATCTGCCTACTGAAATCAGTAGTACCTTGGGTATGGATACCAGACAGGATAAACCTCGATCTGGATTCCATTTGCCCCAGGGTGCCTTCTGGACCTGACTTCCCGATACGGTGAACCCGCCGTTCATCCTCCCTGTTCGCTAACCCCCACGAACGATACCCAGTGCCTCTATACAGCATTGGTAGGTGTCAAAATGAAGAGGAGGAGTAACAAAGGGGTGGAGGCGGAAGGGAAGAGGATGAATAGTGCACCACCGTGGAGGATAAGGACCAGCACATGTTGCTATTTAACTAAAATACACCAAAGCCCAAAACAAACTACATTAACCATCCACCAACAAAATAAAACATAAATATAACCTTAAAATATAAAAAAAAGTCTACACCTGAACCATTTCCAGCCCCCGGATTGCTCTCACCACTGGAAGAAGAGGGAAAGGCACTCACTGCCTAACCATCATGGGAAATAGAAGCAAAGGACAAAGAACTAAAACTCCTCCCAAGTTCTCTCACAACTGGGGGTGATGTTATTTGTTCTTTCCCACAGCCAGGATGGAGACAAAATAAATCAAGAAAAATACAAATAATAATAAGTTGTGCATGATGAACTTTGTCAAAGGCCTTTTAAAATCTAGTAGCAGAACATCCATGGAATCCAGTTGTCTAGACTTCTGCTAACTGGTTAAAAAACTGACTGTTATTGGTACATGACTTTCCTTTTTAAAACCAAGTTGATTAGGATCTTTGAGTTTTTGTCATGAATTTCCACCTCAAGTCTAGACTTTGACAATTTCTCCATACATTTACATATAATGGAGGTCAGACTAATTGGTCTATAGTTGTTAGCCATACCGTTATTACCCTTTTTATATACTGGGACCATTGAGGCCCTCCTCCAATCAGATGGAATTTCTCCAGTGTACAAGGACTTGTTAAAGAGTATAGTAAGAGGAGAAGTTAACTCATCTGCTGTTTCCTTTACAAAATGAGCGTTAATATAGTCTGGTCCTGAGGAAGATTTATTCTTAAGTTCCAGCAATACTGTATTTACCTCATTTTCTAGTGATAGTTAGAAATTCACTCCTGGAGCAAATTCTGATGCAGCAATTGGTCAGATTTGGAGAAAAACAGAACCAAAGAATGTGTTAAAGGCATTAGCCATTACTGCTGGTTCATTCAGTTCCTGATTTTTACATAAATTGGCCCTAGTTTGTAGTTGTTTTTGAGTTATTACTAACATAAGCATAAAAGGCTTTAGGATCCTTACAAACAGTTGTTTAAACTCAATGTTATTTTTTCTTGTCTGATGGTTTGTTTAGATTATTTTTAACTGTTGTTTGTACCTCTCTTTATTAAAATCATTAGGTTCCTTTTTGTATATTGTGTATGATTTTTCCTTTCTTTAATATGCTTATGGACTTTTCTAGTCAGCCATATGGGAATTTTGGAGTTGATGTATTTCCTTTTGGGAATAAATCTGCTTTCAAGTTTGTAAATGATGCATTTAATAATGTCCCAACACTCCTCAACTGAACGGGAATCTAAGGCATCTTTCCAGTCAATTGATTTAATTATGCTATGAATGACTCGGTAATTCTCTTTAGTATAGTCAGTATGGTCAGTTTGGAGCCAGTATATTGTTTATTGACACTAAACACAAGGCAATTGTGATCATTATTCTCGGTGGGGAGGAAGGATATGCTGGATATCTCAGTTGAATGGTGGTTAGAATTACAGTATGTCAAGAATATTATTTCCTAGTCAGTTTGGATATTAATTGTTCAAACCCTGACTCTAACATTGAATCAAGAAACATTGATTCCTGATGTGTAGATGCTTTATGTGGCTCAGTCGATACCAGGTAAGTTGAGGTCACCTAGGATGAGTACATTATTGGGCTCAGATAATGCTTGAAGAATAGATCTCAACTCCTGGTCATAGGTTATATTAGCTGATGGGGTCTATAAAATTACCTAGAATTAAATTACCACTGTTTGGAATTTTGATACAAACACAGACACATTCTATTAAATCTGAGTCGACTGGATACTCAGTTGATTCTAACGTCAGTGACATATATGCAAACTCCTCCACCTCTTTACCTGTTCTATTTCTCTTAAATTATGAAAACCAGGTACAACATTTGACCCTTCAGAGGTGTCATCCCACCATATTTCATACACGGAAATTATGTCAATTTATGAAGTTCGATAAGGGTTTGAGTTCACAATTTTTAACCAGATTTAAACTTCTAGCATTGGTAGATAGTGCCTTGAGTTCTTGGTTGGTTACAGTCCCATGGGTTTTGTAGAGGATACCCCTATGCCCCCTGCCGTTAGTTTAAAGTATTTTTTAACAGACATGTTAACAGTTTACCTAGTAATGAGTTCCCTCTTGCTTAAATGTAACCCATCCCAGCAAAACAGGTTATTATCTGCAAATTGTTCCCAATGTTAGAGAATCAATCGACTCTTTTAATGTCCATTTTCTAACCATTCATTGAAGGTTTTCATTTTTGCTGTTCTTGCCCTGTTAGCTCTTGGTACTGGTAGGATTTCAAAGATACAAATCTCACACCCAAACTGTTTTAATACATTAACTAACGACAGAAAATCTGACTTCATATCCTCTGTGTTATAGCTGGTGTTTTTATAATTTGAATTAGTGTAGTTTGAGAAGCTCATTCTAGGTGTTAAATCTAAATCATCCATATTCAGTATAATATCATTATCCAATTGCTCATTATTTGCAGTAATTATACTTTGTTCTTCCTTTGCCTTTCACTTTTTATTTGAAGTATCCAGCTCTTTTAACCCTAAAATTGTATGCTGTAACTTTGATAGAACTTCACTTAGTACATCTCCTATAGACCTCTGTTTATTATTCTCACAGCTTTTTCAGTGAAACCATTAACTTTTTCAACATTTAGATCATTGCTATGTATATTTGCCTGCAATGCTTGTGGTTTAAGAGATTTATTCTACATGCTTTTAATTGGTGTCTCTATTGCAGCCTATCATTGAAAGATTAAGCAATTATCGCTTTCCTTGTTGACTTGTCCCCGACATTTTGGGTCAAAGTTCTAGTGAGATTACCATTATAAGCACTGTTATCTCTACAGCTAAAATAGGCTGGAATCTGTTCTGTTTAGTTGTCTTGTTCTTTCCTTTATTGGTATTCCTAATTTGACTGCTTCTTCTCTCTTCACCTAATATTTTACTTCCCTTCTTTCTGGTTACATCTATTGTTCTTTTTTGTACCCTTACCCACCAATTTCTTGAGTGAGGGAGGAGGAGATTCAGTGATGCTCGGACAGATTGGTTTCTAGTGCGTATAGGCATATTGCTTATTAAAGTTTATGTGCCCATATACCAGATGTGAAATTTGTGCACTGAAAAATGTCCCATAAGTCTCATTCTCTTTCCCTTGTTTTTTCTGCTAGTTTTGTATATCCCAAATACAAATAGACAAGGTCTCAAAATTACCTTTAAAAAGAGGTAATATATAAAATGAAGTAATAAAATATAGATACAAAATAAGTAGGTAAGCTGTTATAAAATATTACAAAATAAATGAAATAGCAAATTGTACTAGAGTCCCAATATTGCACTAAAGTCCCCAAATGACTGACCACCACCTATAGAGCAGTATCAGTCTTGTCCAGCTTTAAGCTCTGGTGCTCGATTACTGCCACTTTGAGACAGACGATTTTCATCTTGCAGTCTTTATCCTTTACTCTAGATATCGTAAGCTTGTCGAATTTCCACCCGCTTGTCAGCTGGTTATTCTGCTTGAGTATCAGGCACTGTAATCTATAGTTCCCAGAATCTCTCTTCACTTGGACACTAAAGTTTATGAAAGGCAGAGAAATGAAAAGTCTTTTGTAATATCTCAAAACATGCACCTAAATTCTAATTAATCACTTAACTCTCAGTCACTCAAACAGTTATACTGTTTGTTGGATTCAATCCTAAAAAGTTTTGATGAATATCATGAAGTAACATAAAAGTAGCACAGTAAATAATAATAATGAGTTTGTCGAATTATTTTTGCAGAATAAATAGGATCTTAGCACTTGTTGAAAAACTTCAAAAGCCAGTGAAAGAACCTTAAGAGATAGCTTAATTTTATGGAAGAAACTGGTACACACAATGTTAAAGCCACTCCAAGGCATGCTCTGTCTTGGTGTTAACTTTTGTCTAGCTGCTGTCCTCAAGTTTGACTGAAATATGGGCCTGGAAGCATTTAATGAACTTAAAACTTGTGATGGTCACACTGGACGGTCCAAAATTTATCAGCAATTTTAACAGAGGAGTTATTCACACAAAAAAGGATATTTCAACTAAATACAGCCTCTTATATTTATTCACACTGCTTCAGACACTGCTAGCTATTCTCTGCTGTGTGATGTGATGCTAGAACATCGCACCAGTTGTGGAGAGTCGGACGCCAGGCACAGACATGTACACTTAAAAAGTCGAGATTCATGTGATGTCAGCTTTGGGTGCTGTGAAAATTTAAAGTTAAAACTAATAATACTAATGCAAACAAAATACCTTATTGGGAATGTTTGAAATAATGACTTACAAACTAAACTTGCCAATTGGAAAAGAACCTAATTTGTGCAATTCCATAAAATGCTATAACTACACTGCACTGTAACTATCATAGCTGTGATTTGTTAGTGTTCACTCCCATCTACTTATATGTTTTCTTTCTAATAGTTTCTGGTCAATAAATCCACTTCATTACACATAATGTTGTAGAAAAGGAAGGTCTCCCCTTTCAATGTCTTGTCTGCTCTGCTGCAATACCTCTACAGCTCCATGGGAACCTCAGGCTGTACCCTTCCTCAGTTGTCCGACCAGCTCTCTGCTTGCTCTTAGCTCCAGCCTGCAGGCCATAACCTCTGCAGCCTTCTTCCTAGTGCAAACAGAAACAGTAGGGTAGACAGGACCGACCAGGTTGAAAATGCAGTAAGCAGGCTCGGAAGGTTACACACTTTCAAGCAGTGATGGAGGTGGAAGAATAAGAGAAAGAGTGCCTGCATTAGATCCAGAGAAGTGGAGTGAGAAAGGCAGTGCCATCATGAGATCCAGTTGAGAGAAGAGCAAGAGTAAGAGCATGAACATGAAAGGCAGTAGAGATCCTCCAACAGAACACAGTGCTACAAACTCGTACATACTGGCATCAGGGTTCAACCCAAGAAGCCAAACTTAATTCCAAACTGTTTCTCAAGAAGCAGAAAGGGATAATCTTGATTTGTTTCTAAAATCTTTTGAGAGAATTTGTGGGTAATTTGAATTGGACAGGGCTCTTGGACAATTCATCTTTGTCACTCCTTATGAGCAGTGCACTAGAAATCTTCACCAGAATGAACAATGAGGACTGTATGGACTATAACAAAGTTAAAACTGCCTTGCTAAAATTCTTTGAATTGACTCCTTTCCTTAGGCCTATGGACAAAATTTAGAGGGTTAAGAAAAGCACCAGGAAATATTCTGAAATTTGTGTACAACTAGGCAGTCTGTTACAGTGATGATTACAGGGTGTAAAGGTTAGCTCTGTTGTATAGATAAAATGTTATTCCTTAATAAACAGTTTCTTAGGATTGTGCCAGAGGAGTTGAGGATATGGTTGTTGGCTCAGAATTCTACATCAATAAAAGAGACAGCTGAGAGGGCCAATCAGTTTATATCCAGCCAACTACACACTTAGTGCAAACACAATGTGGGAGAGACTTCAGGTAGTTTATGGGAACCCCAGAGAGTAACCTAAGGGATAACAGCTTGTTGCTGAACAAAAGGAAGCAAATGGTTCCCAAAATTAAGGATTCAGGGAATGCAGGTTCTGTATCTGCCAAAACTAGAATGCCTATTATATGACTATCCAAAAACACAGCAAAAGGGACAAGTGCAGCCAGAGGGGTATCTCTGGATGCTCCAGCTAGTGGCTTGTACCCAGAGTGCAGTTCCTTCTTACTCCACTGCACACATGCACCCTGTGTTAGTAAATGGGATGGTAACCCAGGGATGGAAGGACACTGGGGCCTCTATTTCAATGTAAAACAGGATTTGATTCATGAGGAACAGATCCTGCCTGGCCAGTTTTCCAGGATTAGAGGAGTGATGGGTTCTGCAGTCTCAGTGCTAAAGGCCCAGATCTTTCTAAGCTGGGACAACTGCTGAGGCATATGAGGGTGGGTGTTTTAATCGACCTACTTGCTTACGTAATCATGGGTAATGACATTAACAGTCAAGCCAGCATTGTGTGTGTGTGTTACTCACTCAGTAAGGCTACAGAACCAGCTCCTGAGGACACAGAGGGGCAGTGCAGCTTGAAACAACCCCAACCTCAGCAGTTGCAGAAGTTGTAGCTGAAGAATGAGCTTGAAGAAGCAGGTCTGAGCCACTGCTACAGACTGGGAGAGCCATGGCATGGGCGGCTCTCCCATAGGAGAATATGTTTTAGGAAAGTCAGGTGTTTAGAGCTAGGGAGATTTCAGCAAGCTGACCCATCATTATAGAAATTGAAAGAGTTGGCCAGCAGGGTAGAAGGTGCCTCTCAGGTTCAGAGAAAAGGGAGGTATATTAGGAGAATGGGTTTCAACCTCAAGAATAGGTTCAAAAGGGTGACCAGAGAAAGAGGTGGTACTTTAGCAGATTGTGCCCTAAGCAGTACAGGAAACAGCTTCTGGCCTTAGCCCATGAAATATCCTTTTCCTGAGGCTGACTAATAATTTTACTGGTCCAGTATCTTTAAGGATGTGGCAAACTACTGCTAGACTCTTGTCTGCAGTGCCAGAGGATGGGAAAGGCTGGGGCAAGGTGGAAATGTCTTTAATTCCCTGCTTATAATTGAAGATCCATTTGTTCAGTTGCTATAAATATTGTGTGGCTACTCAGCACCCCAAGTCACACAGACAACATTTATATTTTGGTGGTCATCGATTATGCAATGAGGGTACCCAGAGGCCATGGTCATGTCCTCCATTGAAGTGGGAAAAGTGGCCAATGAACTGCTTGGGAGATTCAGCTGGGTGAGGTTTCCCAGGAGATTATGTAGGACCAGGGCACCAATTTTATGTCTGTCCTAATGACTAGACTTTGGGACACAGAGGTGGGATGTGGCACTCAGTCCCCCCCATACTAGCTCCAGACTAACAGTCTGGCTGAGCATTTTAATGCATCACTTAAAACTATGTTAATGACATTTGCCAACTGGCATGGGAGAAAGTGGGACAAGCACTTACCCAATCTCCTATTCACATATAGGGATGTCCTATAGGAGTCCACAGGGATCTCACCCTTCAAGCTACTGTTTGGCCATAGGGTAGGGGTCCTTGGTTTGGTAAGGGATGAACTGGAGCATAAGCTTGCTCCTCAAAGGGACTCTGTTGTGGAGTACCTCCTGAGTTTCAGGTCATGACTCATGGAGCTCATGGGGTTCATCCAGGAACACCTGGTCACTGCACATCAGAGACAGAATATGTGGTATGACCGTGGGGCCAGAGACCAGGAGTATGAAGTTGAGCAACAGGTGATAATACTCATGCCCACCAACAGAATAAATTAAAGGCAACTTGGGAGGTCCATACTCTGTGGTCAGGAGGGTAAATGATGCTAATTATATGGTAGCTACCTGACAGGAGGCACAAGAAGCAAATATACCATGTAAATATGATAACACCCTACCATGACTGGGAAGAGGTGGTCCTGGATGTGTGCATCAGTCAGAAGGAGGAGGAAGAAGCAGACTCACTCTTGGATCTTCTGGAAGTGGTTAAGGGAGAATCTGCATTGGATGCTTTCACCCTCTTGATGTGGCTGACACTGGCCTAAGTTGCTGAAATGCATAGGGTGATGCATACATTTTGGGAAATTTTCATGAGGAAGTTGTAATATACCACACTGGAGAGCACCATGTGGCTGCAGAAGCCCAGTTCCCACTGAGGCAACCATTCTACAGAGTCCCCAAGGGAGTGAAACATATCATTGAAGGAGATAGTAATGAAATGCTTGCTGTTAGTATAATACAGATTCCAGTAGTCCTGATCCTCCCCACTGGTACTGATCCCCAAGAAGAATGAGGCCAGTAGGTTCTTCGCATCAACTACCACAACCTCAACAAATGTACAGAGTCAAGCACATACCCAATGTCCAAGATGGATGAGGTCCTAGAGAGGTTAGGAGGAGTCATGTACCTGATCACCATAGACCTGACAAAGGGCTATTAGCAGGTGCTCCTGACCCCTAAAGCCAGAGAGAGCTCAGCCTTCATCACTGTGTTTGGTTATTCTAGTTTCTAGTAATGCCATTTGAGCTGAAGAATGTACCAGCCACTTTTCAAAGGCTTGTGGTCTGCATTCTTTCTGGGGCTGGAGACTTTGTTCTGACGTATGTGACTGACATCACCATCTATTGTCAAGCATGGCAGGATCACATCAGGCAAGTGACTGAGATGCTCCTTCAACTTAAGGCAGCAGTGCTGGCAGTCAAGGCAGAGAAGTGCCAAATAGGAATATCAGAGGTGCCATGCATGGGCACAGGGTATAGAGTGGGTACATCTGGCCTGTGCCAGAAACACTGTAACCATACAGGGATGTGCCATGCCCAGCATGATACTATCAAAAGTCTGTGCTAAATTTCAGTAGTATGGCCAAATCCCTGTTTGATCTCACTAGAAAATGATGCCAGAAAAGATCAGTGGATGAATCACTGTAAGGCAGTGTTCTGCCAACTGAAGGAGACATTGTATCATGCAGCTGTGCTCCTGAGCCCTGACTATTCTCTGAAGTTCATTCTGCAAGTGGATGCATCCAGTCATGGGCTAGCAGTGGTTCTGAGTCAGGTCATACACACTCAGGAGAAACACACAGTCATGTACTGTAATTGAGTAGGAAGCTGCTGTCCAGAGAAGAGGCCCATGATACATTTGAAAAGAGTGTCTGGGTATTGCTCTTGGCTCTGCAGATGCTGTAACCATATTTTTATGGGAGGGCATTCAAACTGATGATTAACCACAGCCCTTCACATGACTCCACAGGACTAGGAAGCAAACCCAAATGGTTAAGATGCATCCTGGTGCTGCAGTCCTATAACCTTGACATTAGGCACCACAGTTGGTCTGGCACTTAGTGCAAATGTTATTGCTAGGCAATAACCAGGGCCCTGTAAAATAGGGGAATTAATGACGCTTTTAAACCAGACCTAGAACTAAAGGTATACAGTTGCAGTGACAGACATAGCTATTTCCTGAAATTTCTGTGATATTTCTAGAGAAATCTCCTCCTACCTGCAGTAGCACTGTGGGTCACCAAAGAGAATCTATTTAGCATATTTGTAAAGCATCTGGAAATAGATGATTGTATCTATGTTGTAACTGTAACAGGTAGGAAAACCTGTTAGCATGAAAATATTGTCATTTTGGGTCACTAAAATACTGTTTTATTTTTCCAAGGAATGGCAATGTAACACACATATTTTTTTATTGTCTTAGTAATGTTGTCTGTAAATCATTTTAAGTCATGGAAGGCAGGTAGGAACTGAGAATGCACTCTCAGATTTGCTGTCCTGGGAGAACAAGTGAGTGTGTTCAGAAGAACTCTTGCTCTAAATGCTTTTGTTTTGGAATGACAGAGTCCTGTTCATAAAAAAAGAGGCTATGTTTTGACCGTAAACAAATGACTGGTACACCCAGACAGTACCCTGCCGATTGGTCAATCAAGATAACAAAAGACCAAGTTCCAATACACAAAACGTGTTTGGACCAATTCTGGGAAGAAGGAGGTCCTCAGAGATCAAAGGAAGATTCAGAGTGTGATGTCAGAGAGGCATGGCCCATGATGCGGTATAGTGGGACAGCTGGTAGGTCAAAGGGTTGTACAGTATGTTTCCTGAGAAATCAGTTATGTTCTGGGATTTTAACTTGCAATATCATGTGTTTGAGACTACCATAACTCACCAGTTCCCAGTTAGGGAATGTTTCTTCTATTCTGCTTAGAAATTAAATTTGTTTTGAGTTAGGTTTTCCATTTAATCTCTATCTTTTCAAATTTTTTTATCTCTGTAGAACACTGTATTACCTATAGTCTTTCATGTGTATAATCCTGTAAATTATGTAAATAGCATGGAGTATTAAATGTTATTTTATATATTTCAAACTTTCTGTGACAGTTTCTTTAAAGTATTTGAGGCTCTATTGCCAAAGTCTGTGATCTGTTTCCTCAGAGTTTAAGCTACCATATCTAAAGCAATGTGTTCTCAGCTGTGACTAAAAGAGTGGGTTGTTTGCCTTGTGGAAAGGGCATTGTACTGTGTGAGCCGTTCCTGTACTGGGATTCAGATATAAAGATACCCCAGTGAGAATCAGGCAGAGTGGTGGCAGCATTCAAAGGTGACCATTCAGGTACCTGGAGAGTTGTGAAAACTGGTAGCACAGTACAGACTGAGTTCTAGAAGAGGACCAGTCTATGACAGCTGGTAAAAGGTATTGGTTCTGATTCCTAAGGTGCTTCATCTGAACCTTCCACCTCTTTACTTAATTCACTATCACAGACTGAAGATAAAAGTCCTTATTCATAGAATTCATAGGATGGAAGCAAGTCAATAGCATTAGCCAATAACACTCATCATTATATTAATGGATTGATGTGCTTCAACACAATTATCTAACCTTGTTTTACAGGTATCAATGGTATCATTAGATACTATCTCTGCAGGAGACCATTCCAATGTGCCACTACCCTCTCATTTATCCAGGCACCCCTCTCGTTAATTTTATATCTCTCTCCCTTAGTTGATAGTTATGTGCTCTATTTTTCTGTGTATTATTTGGCTTCAATCCCATGCATTCCCATAGGTCTCTGTTCTTAAAATCTCTATGTACAAGGCACAGGTCACCTCTAAGGCATCTATACTCTAAGGTATACAGTTCAAACTCCTGCAATCTTTCCACATATGGGAGATGTTTAATTGTGTTATTCCCTTGGTTGCTTCCCTTTACCCCTTCCAAGAGTCCAAATCTCCCATGTGGTAAGGCAACCAGAACTGAGTGCAATACTCTACTAGGAGCCTAACTCAAGTCCATAAAGCAGCATCAAAACTGCACTCTCCTTGCTTCTAATACTTCAAAGAATGCAGCTCCTCATTTTGATTGCTCTCTTGGCTACTCTTCCATACTATGTTGTTTGAAAGAAATTTCTTTTCTAATGACTGTTCCTACATCTCTTTCACTATTAGTAGTTCTAAGTTCTTTTCCATTCCAGAAATATTTTGCTAGCCTATTTTTCTTGCCAAAATGCATGACACTATTAAAGGACATCTTATGTTCATTCACCCATATTCCTATTTGATTTAGATCTTCTTGAAACTGGATTATAGTTTGTTCACTGTTTACTATTGCACCCAATTTAGCATCGTCAGCAAACTTGCACAACCAGGAGTTGCTTGATGTCTTCAATGTTGATATAAATATATTAATCAGGGATGGACCCAGGACAAATCCTGTGGGACTCCACTGGTCACTTCTCCTAGTCAGACATGAAATCTCTAAAATACACACGTGGGACTAGATATTCAGAGGAGTTGAGCAATGCTCATCTGACTTCTGCTGGCACAAACACAGAAATGCGCCCAGTGCCATATTCAAATGACAGGAATGCACAGCGCAAAATCCGGTGCACCACTATGCAACAGTAAGTATGCAGCGAAGTACAGAGGCGTGCCCATGAATATGCAGCGCAATGGCATATTCAGCTGAAACACACGTTGCAACTGAGGAGCAACTTATAGAATGTGCCACAGAGTCGAGCACATAAGAAGGCTCACGACACACAGCAGATGCACAATACAGGGGAGCATGGCCATGGATGCAGGATCATTCCTTATGGTACAGTTGATAAGGGGGTGAGGAGGAGGGAGGAACAGCAATGTGGCTGAGGAAGGGTCCAGCGCTGTATGCCCAACACAGACAGTACTGTGCCTGCCTCACATTTGAGGACTATGGGGACACTGAGATAGTGGGCTGGTACCATTTGAACAGGGCAATTCTGAAGCAGCTATATGAGTTGTGCCATGATGAGCTGCAGGCACCCACCAGAAGGAGTCATGCCATGTTGGTGGAGACTAAGGTGACAGCGGTAATGTGCCTGCTCACCACGGGCACTTTCCAGACACCAGTGTGGGGAAACCCCTGGCATATCGCAGTCAGCCATGTCCCACCTCCCAACCCAGGTCCTCAATGCTCTGCTACCACATGCTTCAGAGTACATAAGATTCTCAAGCACATAGGCAGAGTGTACAGCAAACATGCAGGAATTCCACAGGGTGGTACTCATGCCCGCATGATAGGGGCCATTGACTGCACCCGATGACCATATGCACACCACCTGGCCCGGAAGGGTGGTATACATCAACAGAAAGGGCTACCCTCCGCCAACTGCCAGGTGATGTGCAATGCCACTGGTGCATCATCAAGTGTGTGCCACACACCCCTGAGAGTACACATGATGCATTCATATGGCACCAGTTGATCCCTATGCCAGCGATTTAAGAGTGGGTGATCCCCACGGGGCACCTGATAGGTGAGCAGGAAATGGGATGAGGCGACAGAGAGGCCATGCAGGGCACCACACAGCTACAGCATGGGGTGATGGGGATGTGGACAACAAAAGGTACAGTCACAGAACAGGGAAGATGAATGGCAATGGTGCAGGGTGCGTGGACAGTGTTGCACAGGCATGACAGACATGGATGGCGTGCCATGCATGGTAGCACAGTGCCCTTGCAGGGATGTCCAGGGCCAAGGCACACATGGTGGTGGTGGTGGCAGTGTGAAGCATACGGGTGGCCATGGGAACAGGCTATACCAGGTGGTAACCAGCATATGTGTTCCTCCCACAGATGACAGTGGTATCTCCTCTGACCTGCTGCTCACCCCATCCACTGACCATCCAATGCTGAGGAGGTGGCATAACAGGACACACATCACAACACGCAATATCATAGAGCAAGTCTTTGGCATGTTCAAGATGTGATTTCATTGCCTAGATAGATCCAGTGGTGCCTACAGTACAGCCCTGTGAAAGCCTGTGGCATATTCCTTGCCTGCTGCATGCTGTACAACATGGCCATTGACCGTGGAATAGTTGTCCAGGTGGATGAGGGTTACAGCAGTGATGATGATGGGGAGGATGAGACAGATGGGGTGTGCAGCCACCCATGGTGAGGAGGGACCCCAGGCTGGTGGCCCATGCCAAGAGGCACCAAGACACCATTGTGGAAGAGCACTATGGGAACCGCCAGGTGAGTACCATACATGGCATCTGTGCATACACAGCACACCATACACATAGACAGACATACACGGCCACACAGGGATACATGCAGGGACACAGGCCCCCACAGAGCACACACAGGAACACACAGTCACACAGACACATGCCCACACCACAATGGAACAGCACAAGTGATGCACCCACCTCAAGTGCCATGTGCTATACACACATGTGACATACCCTGGCTGGCATATGCAGCAATACCACCACAGGGTGCACAGCAGGGCACAGAGGAGCAGGTGGGACACACAGACCGGTGCGGTAGGTGAGGTGTCAACACACACGGCAGTACAGCAGGCTGTGGCATGGATCAGAGTGTTCACACAGGCACACAAGCAAGGCCAGCATGGTACTGCTCTCAACACACCCATGCCACATGGTCCAGCAGCACTGCCTGCACACATGGTAGAAGTGACACAGGCCACACATATGCAACATCACATGCAAAGGGCCGTGCCCAGCCAAGGCGAGCAGCCTGCGCGAGTGGATAACAGGACCAGGCAGCACACTCAGCAGGCCTACCATGCAGTGCCACAGCTGTCACAGCCACGTAGGCAGCCATGCTCAAACAGTTTGGCAGGCAGTGGCTGCTCAACAGCCACAGGTGGTGTGACCAACACATAGACAGGTGTAGAGGCCTGAGAATGTAACCAGGTCCTCACGGCTGTGTAGAGACCAGAAAACAGACTACTGCTAGGTGTGTCAGGGATGGGCATGGCAGTGGTTGGCATAAGCCATGCTGAGGTCACCAGTCACCGTGACGCAGTGTGGACATGGCACACGGGGAATCCTGCATGCCATGCTGCACCCAGTGGACACCAGCAATGCAAATCCAGCAGCGATGGTCCCTGCAATGTGGTCCAGCAATGCGGCTGTGGCCTCCACAGCTGCTGGATCTCACCAATCAGCAGAGCACGTCCAATGTCACCTCGCTCAGCCAGTTGATGCACCTCACCTGCAGCGCATGTATCCCTGCCCCAAGTGTTACCTGGTTGTCCACAGAAGCCCGCAGCAGCCTGCTGTGCTAATCCAGCCTGTCAGCACCAGGGCTTATCATGGGGCTATCACTGACATGCTGGAGGGGTGGCTGCATGTCATGCAACATCCTCACCTGGGAATTCTGCACAGGCATCAGTGCAGGTGGTGGGGATTGAGGGTGGTCTGATGGTGGCCACAGTGGGGCTGCACAGTGTTCTCTGCAGCCTGCTGCTTCAGACAGCAGCCTGCTGACCTGCCCCATGGCACCAGCACCTGACCATGTCCGGCACCAGCAACAGTGCTACATGCTAGTGTGCAGCCATGGTGTGTGGGGTCCTGCATGAGTGTTGTACACATGCTGGCATCCGCAGCCTGTGTTGGTATTCGTCCCATGGACAGTGTGACAAGTCCAGTGCTGCCTAGGATCATGGCTATGTCATTATCACTGTCAGTGGTGCCACCTTCCAGTGTTGCAGGTGCAAGCACTGTAAGGGTGTTCATGAGCAGGAGGTCAGCCAGTGGATGTCATCACCCAGTCTTAGGAACTACACAAGCCCCATACTGCTACAGCAGCTATGGTTCAGGCCCAAATGCCAGATGGCATGGATGGCACAACCTCATCAGGTCCCACATTGCTGGTCTCATCCCGCAATGCACCCTGAGGCATGATGGAGCTGGAAGACAGAAGGAGTGAATCAGTGTTGATGGTGGCACAGTGTATGCTGTGCCATGTACTGTGCAATGTGAGCATGCACACTACAGACGTGCCAGACCACACCAGCAGTAGGCTGTGCAGCACTGCACGACAGAGTGGCCATGCCACAGGCATAGCACAGGTTATGTTGACCACGCTCGTAGCCACACAATGCAGAGTTGCACTGCACACCACTGGCAGGCATGGCTCCCCCATGGCCCCAACCCTGGGCCATGCCTCATGCAGTGTGTTGCACTGCAGCCTGTGACCACAGCAGCCATGCCTGTGCCAGCACTTACTGCTGCACATGCACAGCCGTAGGGTGTGTTGGGAGCCATGTACACCCAGGACCCTGTACCACCCTCCCAGCCACTGCCCCAGGCAGTTGGCACACTGCACACTGGGGCCAGGGACAGGCACAGTGTGCCCATGCATGGCCTGTACCACACCATGCCACACTGGTCATGAGTACGCAATACACCTGTAGTTACCCAGGCATGCCAGTGGCATGCATATGACCCCACACCACAACACCCACCACCATACTCACAGTGCTGTGAAGGGCTGCCATCTGTCTGAAACCCCACCTGGGACACCCTTGATGGCTGCCCAGCTGATGGTGGCTCCAACAAGCTTCTCCCCGCTGTCAGGATGAGTGCATAGCTGGGCCACCACCCATCCTATTGCGTGATGCCCTGATGGCAGCAACCTTTCCTTTATGCGCCTCCTGTTAGTGCCCATCTTCTTTTGCACTCCTGTGGGTGTGGTTGTGGCAGCCATGGGCATTGACATACGTTGTCACCTCCTCCCACCCAGTGGCATGTTCCTGCATGTTCCCACTGGCCCCACTCAGTAGGTCCTCCCTCTCCAGGTAGGCCTCAAACAGGGCCTGCTGCTCATCCTTCATGTAGTTTGGCCTGCGATTCCTTGGAGGCACCTGCTCCTCAGCTCCCTCTGACTCCGACATGTTGCAACCTGTGAACAGTCAGAAGGTGCATCAATGAGCAGCATCATAGCAGTCCATGGCACAGTGCAGCATTAACCCCCAGCACAGCAGTAACAGTAGCCAACACAGTGTGGACAGACTTACCTTAATGGTTGCAATGTCTGTCAAAGACCTGTGCTGTGTTGTGGTGCTTTTATGGCTCAACTCATGCAAATGAGTCTCTGCACAACCTGTAATGAGATGCTAATGTGTGCGACTGCACCTGGCATTGGCTCATGAGGCTATTTGCATATTCTGGCTGAATATTGCAGAATTGCTCCTTGTGCAATGGACAGTGTTGTGTGCAACATGAATGTGCCAGAGCAATCTGCAGGTGCACTTCTGGCACATGTGCAATGCACATATGTGCACCTGCCATGCACGACAGTGGCAGGGCTTCATCCCATGTGGCATATCGCACAGCTGATTGCGCTGCACATGCCTGCCCTGTCATGCATGCATCTGTGGCACTTGCCATGCATGCTGCATGGATGTACTGTAGTGCTTGACTGCACAACTGGGCATGCTGCACAATGGGAGTGACCATGCAAGGGCAGTCATCTGCCACAGACATACCACCTGTGTGGTGCTGCATGCCCTTCGCAACATGGCAGCTCAATGGCTCACCGTATGTAGGTCACGGATGTGACCCCAAACTCCTTTCCATACTTTGGCATTGTGCATGTATCAATAGGCCACGGTTGTGCATGTCAATCTTGCATATCTACATGCTGCGCAATTGTGGCCTGTGTGTTCCTGTCATGCATGTGGCACAGCAGTGCTACATGTGCTTCCAGTGCACGCACGCTGTTTTGTACTATAGGTGGTCTGTTCAGCTAGGTATGACGCGGTCAGCAGGACAGGGAAGACAGGCCAGAACTGGTCAGAGGTCAAGATGGCCAAACTGGTGGCTTTCGTGGAACCCCTGGTGAACCAGCTGTTTGGGGCAGGGATCTGCATGAGGCCCGGTCCCAGGTGTGGGACTGTGTGGCAGAGGGCTTTGAGAGCTAAACAGGTGTTGCCCAGATGGTGAAGCAGTGTCACCATTGGTACAGGGACCTGCAGCACCATGACCCTGAGTGGCTGAGAAGGCTGCAGACCATGCCCACCACGGTTCTGTCCCACACCCAGGGAGGTGTCTCTGCATTGTGAATGCTGCCATTGTCCAGTATTTGTGCTAAAGGATGTGCTGCCTGTGTGTCTGCACCTGCACATGGGGGGCCAGCACTGGTGAATGGTGTCTGTCCGGTGGTGCAGCACCACATGCCTGTGTGTTCCATGGTGCCAGGGCCCCAACACCATAACCTGCACATGGGATGGGCTCCTGCATGGGCTGCGGCAGCACTGTGCACTGTGTCTGGCCCGTGTGGGAGGCTGTTCATGGCATGCCACTCATGTTCCTTTCTGTCTGTGTTTCATCCACAGGGCTGAAGGTGCGCAGGAGGGCCAGGGAGGATGCCACTTGCAGGGACCATAGCCATGGTGGTGTTGCTGCAGCAGGGCCAGCGAGATGACAGGTGAGCGAATGTGTGGCATGATTCAGTCAGCATTGCAGGGCCTGGGATGGGTAGGGCGGTACATCCTCAAGGCACTGATGCTATGTGGGGCTCTGGCATGTGTTGGCGTACTGGCAACACTGTCTGTGTTGATTGGCAGCATGGGTGGCAAGGGCATGCACAGGGCCTCTGTGTGGTGGCATCCTGTTGCTGTCACTGATGGGGGTGTCCCATGGTGCATGCATGCTGTTGCTGGGAGGCTCTTGTATTGACCATGGGGGCATTGCTCCCACACTGTGGGGTACCTGTGCACAGGGTGGGTGCATGGTGCTCTATGGTGTACCACCCAGTATGTATGTGGTATGTGGACACTGTCAGGTCTGCTGTGGCTGTCTGCTGTGCATGTGCCATTGGTGGAATTGTCCATGGGAGGGCACCACAGCTGTCCTATGCACACACAGCCCTCAGGGGTAGCCTTCTGCTGTGTGGGTCCTGTCACTTAGTGACTGCTCTGTGTACCCCTTCATAGGTCTTCCTGACCAGGTGGTGGACGTGTGGTGTTGGTGTCCTCAGCAGAGGTATGCTCCAGTTGCAGTGACTGACACTCGGCTCATCTCCCACACAGCCACACATCCAGCTGAGCCAGCAACAGCTGGCAGCTATGAGGGAGCTGGTGATGGAGTATGCAGGATGCATCAGGCTCTTGCAGCTGCTACAGTGATAGCCACTGGACATTGCCCAGTCACCACCCATTTCACCGTCACATGCCCACAACCCACAAGGACTGTTTGTTTTGTTCCCTGTACACCCTACATTGACCATCCTGTTTTTTACCCTATTTCTGTTGCCTACTGTGTGGACTCTTTACCTATTGTTGTGTTTGCCCTGTTGACACCTCTGTTTCTGTTTCTGTTGGTTGATTCTACATTGTTTAGTAAAGTGTTTTCTACCTTATGCCTGTGTGTGTGTCTGTATCTCCTTGGCATGCCTGCTGCTGCATTGTGCTGCTGTTATTCATTGCTGTGGTTGGGCAGGTCCCTGTCTGTGTACATGCTGTCCCTGTAGTGTGGTTCTGTTGATGCACTGTGGCCTGTGTGCCATGTCCTCTGTATCACAGTTCCTTGGGTGTGGGCTGTTCACCTCCCCTTGCTAGAGTGCAATGTGCCCTGTCTGCCGTGCTGGCCTGTACATCCTCAGCCATGATACCTATCCTGGTGCCACTGTGCTGTGCAATCGCTGTGTCCTGTCCCTATGTGTGTCTGTATGGCATGTGCACCATGCAGCCTGGTGCCTGTGGTGGTGTGGCTGTGGGCACACTGTACATGCATGGTGCCTTAACACAGTAGCTGCAGCATCTTCCCATCCCATGTTGGCTGTCAGGACAGTGGTCATGGGTTGCCCAGACCTGCAGCCATCCATTCCATGGGTGTTGCTTGCTTTGTCACATTGGTCACCTGGGTCTGTGTGGGCACCTGGCATTGTCCATGGCACTTGGGACCTGTGCCTGTCCTGTGTCTCATGCCCAATGTCCCTTGTGGTTCGCCCCTGCCACCTCTGCCTTGCTCCTGTGCCCTGTGCAGCCCTGCCTGTGTTCCCTTGTGCATGGTGGGCCTTGCTCTACCTGCTATTTTCAGCACGCACACTTGTTCCTGCACAGTCCAGGTTGCTCCGCACATGTATGGTTGTGCAATGGCGCATTTGTGCTATTTTCAGTGTGTTTTGCACAGGCACATATCTGTAGCACATCCATTGAATGTGGCATCATTTTACTATGACACACCTGGGTTGTGCTACATCCCATTGCGCATGTTCAATGTGCACTTTTGAATATCTTATCTGTTGTCTTCTGTCCCTTAAACATGCTATAATCCACCTAATAATGATGGAGTTAAACTTAAGTTCTTATAGCCTTTTTTTTCCTATAAGTCTCACAATAAGTTCCTTATGAGAGATGAATCTGAAGGCTTTGGAGAAATCCAGGTAGATCACATCCACCGGTAACCCATTATCAAGTGCCTTGCTGCCTGGTTCAAAGAATTGAAAAAGATTAGTCTGGCACGATCTCTGAGGCCTAAAACCATATTGTGAGATGTCTGCATGTCCTTTGTCTTGTATAGGTTGGTTTATTTGCTTCTTTATGTATTCCTCCATTATTTTACTTATTATACACATCAAGCTTATGGGTCTATAATCCCTGCAGTCTGTTTTTGATCCTTTCTTAAATATTGTAGACACATTAGCTGTCTTCAAGTCATCTGGAACATCTCCTTTTGTAATGAACATTCAAACAATTTAGCTATAGGGCCTGCTCGTTCTGCTGCTAGTTCCTTTAACACTTAAGCATGACTTTATCTATTTTCTCCTGGTTTATCTCTATTTCTTTGGTTTAAAAAACAAGCTGGTTTCTTTAGCAGTTGTTATCTCTGACAATCCTATTGCACAGTTTTCTGAAACCAGATTGAATTTACAATTTTCTAAGCCTTTCCTTATTGATCCCTAAGAGAGTATTTAGAAATTAAGGTGCCTCTTGCTCCATTAATAATGATTAAAGAAATGATCCACTTGCAGTAACATTTCAATTTTTCTCCCATATTTTTCTCAGTCTGACTTGGTTAAATTCTGCAAAACCTTACCTGTAGAGAAACACTCTGGAGATCCAGTGCTTTGTGGATTATGCATTGTAGCAATTTGCTATGGATATCTGCCACTGTATTTTTATTTCATATGTATTCAATTCTTTCTGCATGAATATCAGTTGGAATGAAACAGCTACAGGGACAATGCTGCCATTCCTGGAAACAAAGTAAAGATTCTTATCAGAGCAGACCCACTGAGGTCTGTATTTTATTGTTTAGCCTGGATTGGCATTCTGAACAGCATTGCCCTTTTCAAGGGCAACCAAGCATACAACACAATGTGCAATACATACAAGAGTACAAATACAAATATTATTTACAATTACATGCAGACTGTACATCTAAAACACTTAGCAAATTTTCTTATAAACAGTTATAAAATGGGCAAAACATTTCAAGCAATCTGATTGGTTGTTAGCCATGCATTAGAAGTGTTTAACACATGGTTAAAACTAATAATCCCACCTAGAACACACAGACCTATTTATAAGTGCCATAAGCCACTCTGGGATTCTGTGTTAGACAGTTCTAATGCACAGCTAGGGGACTGAACGATTCGCCTGCAGCCTCGTGCCTTACTGTGCCCCCTAGCCACGTGTTAGAACTGTCAACGATACCACGTCATGTCTTATTGCTTACATATAGATCTTAGAGACTTAACTGATTGTGGTAGGTGGTTGTAAGCAGTTAAACCAACATAGTAAAAGTTCTTTGCCCAAAACAAGTCTTTCAAAAGGCCCTTAAACAAGGTGAAATTCTGTGATCTAGTACAATGTGAATTGTGCTGTAATGGAAATAATTCCACCTATGGAAAATGGAACTTTACTAAGGGTGACCCTATGGAAAAGACTGAGGTTTTATTCTTACTCTGCCATCAAGTGAAGGTAATTGTGCAGCCTGGTAAAGTAGATGGTATGGGTATTAAATGAAAGGCCTGTTATGAAATGACAAATTGCATTGTAAATTACTTTAAACCTATTTAGGACCCCACTCATGACACCTGAATATATTATCAAACCATAATCTAGAAATGACAATGACAGGCTCTTTGCCATAAGGGTGCTAGTTTCTGGTAAAGACTATTTCAAACTCTATGCAAAAAGCCCAGGCATTGATGCATTGTTTTCATCAGACCATCTACTGTACATGGGGTTCAAAAGTTAAGGCACTGTCCAGTGTAACTTCCAGGTATCTAAGCAGGTTGATTGTTTCAATAATTTCATCACTAAGAGCTCTTAATAAAATGTGCTATTCCCAGTCTTTCTAGTTCTACTGAAGACCATGGTTTTAGTTTTCTTAATGTTTAAAACCATTCCTTGGGCATTCATCAAATGCTGTAAATTAATAAAATATTTTGAAGTATGTCATTTAGGTCCTCACATCATTTCCACTTTTAAAATGACAGCATCATCTGTGTATAGAAGCATTTCCCATACAACAAATAGACCTAATGCTCAACTGCATCAGGTTACTAACAATAAATACATTTTCAGCTATTCTTCAGTTTTGCTTTGGTTGAGATTTTCGCATGTAAATGAATTAGTTGCTAACCCTTCTAGTTCAACCTACTGCTAACTATTTCTTAAAAATGTCATCAGTTAGTCATTTATTGATCTGTTGCCTAATTAAGCATTAACTAATCCCCATGAATTAAGTATTAATTTGGCATTCAAGAATTACTAGTTGAGCTTATGTAATTATTTATGATCAATATTCAACTTGTTGAGCATTAGCTGGTAATTAACTGTACACCAAATGTGTAATGCATACATAATAATTGACCATCAATTCTTTTAATGAGCCAAGCTATTTGATATTTGCCATAATAACCAGCCAGTTATTATGACAAACACATGCCTTTCAACACAGCAGCTGCTCTTGAGACTCACTGTGTCACTATGTCTTGAGTGCAACAGTCCATTGAGCAGTTGCAGCAGTTTCACTTTTAAAAGTGAAACGAGATAGCAAATGGACTAATTAAACTAACTCTGCTTAAATAAAAGTAAAACAAACCAGAAATTAAGCAAGCAGTGCCTCAAACACAGTTCTTCTTGAGACTGCCTCATTCTCTGTGGCTCAGGCACATCTCTTCCTGTATTGCAGTGATCAAGAAAAGCTAAGACATGTTTTGGGGGTGGCAGAGAAAAATTGATGACCAGTGATTATATAAAATAAAATATAGGATGGTGAGATTACTCCAATTTAATACACACCCTCGGTTCTTGAACTTTGCTCTCGGGTTATGTAGCATCACATACCTAGGGTGTGTATTACATTTTCATAACACTCGCCATCCCATATAGTATTCTCTGTTTATTAAAGTATGTATCATCAATTCCTAGCCAGCTCATTGGTGGATCAGAACTGCTAGCAGTTGGGGGCTGGCTGTGTAGGTAAGTGGCAGGATCCACCTCACTGCAGGTGCCACACATCCAACTGAGGCACCCCACTCCAAAGCACAAACCAAGACTCTGTCTGTGGTAGAGCATCCTCCTGACAGCTCCACCCAGGGGTGTAAGCCAGGGTGTTAGTAGGAGTCAGAGGTAAGTCCTAGGGTAGGTGTGTGATGGGGCTGGTTTAGTGGTCAGGACTGATGGGGCTGGCTGACAAAAGTATGATAAGGCACACTAGATAAAAACAATAACTTGATACCTTTCCATTTACATTTGTAGATAGCAGTTTATATCTATTTCAGAGAAATCATTTTGTAGTTCTTTTCTCTCTCTACTTTGGGCTGACCATGACTGCCCATGACCCAGCCAAATAAGATCCCCATAGGGTGGCTGGCTCCCTCTCCTGGGCTGAGATACAGATATGGTACACTGATGAGTTCAAATGAGGATGAAACATGTGTCTGTGTTTGCTGTTCTCAGCCTTTGCTGATTGTATTGAGAGGCCTTTTGGCACCATGCAATTCTGCTTAAAGTTGAGCCTGTCCAAATTAATTCATGGGCATTTGCATATGCTTCCCATGATGCTTTGCATTATTGGGGTATGTGCAATTTGTGTTTCCTTTAAATTTGGCTGTATGGCCAATATCCTCTGGGATAACCCATACCACAGTGCATTTGGTTCTTTTGTAGTTCTTTTTCTCTCTCCTTTGGGCTGCCCATGACCCAACCAAATAAGATCCCCTATAGGGTGTCTGGCTCCCTCTCCTGGGCTGAGATACAGATATGGCACACTGATGAGTTCAAATGGGATGAAACATGTGTCTACTGTTCTCCGCCTTTGCTGATTGTGTTGTGAGGCCTTTGGCACCATGCAGTCCTGCTTAAAGCTGAGCCAGTCCAAATGAATTCATGAACATTTAGATATGCTTCCCACGATACTTTTCATTTTCGTGGTGTATGCAGTTTGTGATTTCAGAGAATGCTGACAATGTTCATTAAATTGTTAAATCTTATATCTATCACTTCAAATTGCCACTCCTCTCTCAGTTTCAAAGGCAGAAACATTTTGTATTCATTTTAACACAACTATTGATAATTTTTCTAATTTTATGATTTATTTTAAAAGAAAAAAAGAAAACTTCCTTCATTTTTGTTTCCAATGAGCTTTATTTTCTTTAAATCAACACTGAAAGATCAAGTTAAACTGACATTTAGGCACTGTACACCTAGTGTAACATTCTAAATCACATAATTGTAAAAGTTTCCAAACAATAGTTATGGAAAGGGGAAATTGTTTAACAAGAAAGGCACAATAAGCTGAAGCTTGTTTTCAGGTGTCACCTGGGAGCCAAGGAAGTTAAGAAACGTGGTCAGAGTTACACAGCATGCACACGGGGCTGTGGGATTCAAACTAAGGTCTCAGGTTTGCACCTCAGAGCCTTAAACCACTGTGCTATACTACCTCCTAAGTTAAGCATACAGTAGTTATCACAGTGACCAGACTGTGCCCTAACACTGTGCTATCACTAGCTACTGTAGTTCCCAGCCATCATGGTGGCACCACAGTGCAAAAGCCAACTGTGTTTGAAAGGATGCTTGAGACTGGACAAGAAATATTTCCATATAGTGGTTGTAATCTTAATGAGCACCATGTTAACTATGAGTACAATACTTTTTTATGCATGAACAACATGCATTTCAGGTTGTTGGTGGATTCCTTAACCAGTGTTGCAGGACATGTACTTCTGTTTACAAAACACCAAGTATAGTTCAATTTTATCTTTCCATGACATTATTTTCCATGCTGTATACTCTATTTCCTGCAGGTTCTTCTGAGGCGCTGTATAGGGCATGTCCTTCTACAGTTCTTTGCCTTGTGAAAAACTGTCATACATATTGTTTTTATATCAAAACTGCGATCACATCTTAATACATTGGATGTGTATAATTCATATGAATAATATTTTTGCTGTTGTATAAATATTGTCCTGACTGTTTTAAAATGGTCAAATTCCTACTCATGGGTCAGCCATGTTTAAAGAGCACTTTTCTGGTGCACACCCCACAAACATATAAGTACACTTTGCCAGCCTGAGCAGAGTCATGCCTTAATTCAAAGTTTACTCTTCCTCAAATTCAGAAGGCACCTGATCACATTTTGGATCTGTGGAGCCAAGTCACTGATCCTTCCACTTCATGTCCTGAGCACTTCTCCCACGATGGTATGTTGTGATGTTATACAAGAGTGTGGGGTGCAGTTAACACAAAGTAATGATTTTTTGAAGTTGATATTTCAATAGTTGGCATGGCCTGTAAAAGCAAACTAATGCACTGCTTAACTAACAAGACATTGAACTGACAAGACCTTGAAGTGGAAGGGATTGGTAGCTCAGCTTGGACCCAAGTCAACTAAGCAAATGTCACCACATCGTAGTCAGATACAGCATGGTCAGGATGCTGCAATGCAAAGTCATGCAGTGTATAACCTGTTGAGGTGCCATAACAGCACAACCTAAACTGTCCCTAAGGTGGTGGTCCATGGTGGTGTGGTGTTGATTAATAAATCTGCACTTCCCCGAAGTGCACAAGAGTAGTGATCCATGACAGGGTGATGTGCTAATAGTACATTTGTTTGTGCACTGTTTTTGCTGCAGCTGTGTTTCACCTGTGTGGTTTAGTCTTGAAGCAGTTTGACTGCATTGTATCCAACTGCGAGGCTGACTTTCACTCAGTTGGACGTGGATCCACTAGCTCTACAGAGCCAAAATACAGTCCCTTCCTTCCTAATTTCAAGCAGAGGAAAATTCAGATTTAGGCATTAATCAACTCAGGGACAGGTAAGGGTACTTATATTTTTCTCAGGGAAATTGGTAGCAGAAAAGATGATTTTAAGAAATAAACAATGACTAAGGTGACAGTGTTGGTCCAAAAATGGATCTATCCTTTCTCCAAATATTGTTTTTATTTTTACCATGCTACAGTCTGAACACAAACCTTGTCAATCATTTCAACATTGTTTAGTTTCAAGGTTCTAGTTTGTACAGTCCTTGATCAACCTGTTAATCTTTGTATTTAATTCTTGCTACTTAACAGCAATCATTTATATTTACACAGTTTGTCTAACTCTGACAGGGAACCTATGTAATAAGCTAGTTCTCAAAAGGTGTTAACCCAAGATCACAATAAATAAATAAATAATCTCACATTACAGTGACTTTCTATTTTCTGTTTTGATTATAATGAAAGCAACTGTGAAACATGTTCCATTACAAACATGAAAAGCATCAACATTTTAAAATCAAGCTTACATGCACTGTACTGTTTAATTTTACAGGTTTCTTTTCATGTTTTCTAATTTTGTTTTCTGATTTTGTACAACATTGATGAATATGCCTTTTATAATCTACTAGTCACATTAAAAATAATTTTTAAATAAACATTTAAATAAACTCTTTCATGCCAAATAATTGCCTATGTGTACTTTATGTCTGAACATCTGTTTTCAGTCTTTGGATTTGGGAGTTTTACTATATACCTGTAAACCAAATGATAATCACATGTCACCCATCACCATGCTATCCAAGCAAATGAAGTGCTGTATATTTTATCATTAGCAATTATCTTAAACAATTGTGATATGCATGTATTGTAGCAAAAAAAAATTTTTTCAACAAACATGCTAATCTGTGCAGTTTAATATTGGTTTCTACTCCTCCTACATAAATGCTTCTGTGTCTAAGCATTAAGATTATGCGAGTAAGTACATAGTAGATGGCACAAGTACAGCTGTTCTTATAATTTTAGGACTTAGCCAGTCATGATGGCATACTGTTTGTATTGCTGTAATAGTGTTTCAACTCAGTTCTTTTCCAGTCTAACTTAGGTTCAAGATATTATTATTATGTCTGGGATTGCATATACTTTCTGTAATCCCCTTTTCATATATGGTAAGCTGTTCATGCCCCCAGGGAATTATTATACTCACTTTAGTTCTAGTCACAGTTATAACTTGATAGAAATAACTGTTTACAGTTTGAATATTGGGTTTAAGATAATTTTCTCCCAAGATTTATTTACTATTTACATGCTCTGTAGTGTAACGACAGAGTCTTGGAGATTTCACCTACTCATATCTTGCTATATTACTTAAAGACTTCATAGTGTGTTAGTGTAACATGCATAGGCTTTGTTTAGTAACTATAAATGCCTTCTGTATTCTTTTTACTACCTCTCTTCCTTGTGAGACCTAATGTAAACATTCACCCAGGATTTAAGTATTTCCACAAACTAAATATCCTGCATGCATTTGATTGCTTGCCCTCTCCGTTCTGGTCTGTAACATCCTCTAGCCCTTTCAGTATGAGTCCCTTACTTCCTGTTTGTGTTTTCATACTCATCTCCTCATTAACATGAGTGATCTAATCCTACATTCATGAAATGTTAAGGACTCAACTCACCTTGTAAACGAAAGCAAATACTTTCTTACCTCAAAAAGCATAAAATCATATTGCTTTCTTACAAGAAACAAAACTTTAATAGAGGACGTCGACAGACTCAGAAGGATTGGGTCAGTTAAGTATATGCTTCCTCCTCTATTTCTAAAAATGGGGCTTGCTATTCTATTACACAAATCCCTTAATTGGACCCTTATCAAATCCATCTCTGATTCAGATGGCAGATGGATTATAGCCCACTTAAATACCCCTGCAGGCCCCTTATGTTAGTCGGCATTTATGCCCCTAACTCTGATTCACCTGAATTCTTTCATAATATGGCCCAACAAATTATGAACAGTAACTTTAATAATTCTCCTATACTTGTAGGTGGGGATTTCAATTCAGCTTTGAAATGCACATTTAGATAGAAGTAACTCTTCATGTGATTCCCACCCCAGAAGTATTTCTGCACCTCAATGCTAATGAAAGACTTCGGTCTCATTGACATTTGGAGACTACACCATCCTAGACAGCACAATTATAATTTTTACTCACTGCTTCATAAATCTTATAGCAGAATTGACTACTGGATTTCTTCCCCATTCATCACTGAGTAAATTATCAACACAACTATCCTCCCGATTACTATATCAGACCATTCTCTGATAAATGACATCTTATTTGGGGCCTGCCCCATCTAAGTCCCCTTCTGGCATCTAGACCCACTCTTCTTGAAAGATCCCGATTTCTTACCTTGGATTAGATCCCAAATCCAAGAATTTCTTTCCTTTAACAACACCTGGTGTATCTCAAGGTACCATCTGGGAAGCACTTAAAGCAACACTTAGAGAGACAATTATAAGCTATGCAACACACAAGAAAAAACTAAGTGAACAGTAATTGGCTGATTTAGAGAAATCTCTTAAAGAAAAGAAACCCAATATTATACCACAAAAATCCAAATAACTCACAACTTCACCTTGAAATTCTTTAACTTAGAGTTAAAATCACTGAATTAATATCCAGAAAAGCTGAACTCACCCTCCTTAGACTTAAACACTGTTATTGGGAACAACAGGATAAATGCGGAAGCTGCTTGCTTATCAACTCAAGAATCAACAGATGGAGAGACATATTGCCAGTTCCTTCAGCAAAATCCATACAGATAATTCCTCAATTAACCATATTATGCAATACTTCTACCAAAATTATACTCTCACCCTCTCCCCATAGCCTGAATATATACAACAATTTCTGGACAATTTACAGTTACCACACCTCTCCCAACAAGATATGGCTTTGCTAGATGAACCCTTTTCCTAAAAGCAGTGCTAAATTCCTTAAATCTGGCAAAGCTCCTGGGAGTGATGTTTTTCAGTAGACTTTTATAAACCCCTAGCTGACATCTTATGCCCTTACTGCTTAAGGTCTTCAAAAGGCATCTTCACAAGGTGAACTTCCTATTCTATGACAGAAGCCATTATAACCGTCCTAATAAAAAAGATAAAGACCCTTTTGTCCCATCCAGTTATAGACCAATGTCATTACTTAATATGGACTGAACTTTCTTGCCAAAATATTAAATATTCATTTAGAATCAATAATTTCAATACGTGTACATACCTCCCAAGCTGGATTTATCAAAAATAGAACTGGTTCTGATCATCTCCACTCATTATTTAATTTAATCTACAAAGCTAAATCTCTTAAATCACCTGCTGCAGCTATAGCCATCGACTTTGAAAAGACATTCAATTCTCTCAACTGGACTTATTTGTATCGTGTTGTATCCCACTTTGGTGTCACTAATAAATTTTGTACATGGATTCAATTACTATATACCCTCCCTCTGCCCGGTTCTTACTAACACTACTCTGTCCTCATCCTTTCATCTGGCAAGAGGTACTAGGCAAGGGTGCCCTTATCCCCCACTCCTTTTATTCTAGCTATAGAACCCTATCAGCTGCTCTTAATCAATCCTCCATGATCCAAGGTATCCCTATTAGTAATTCCCGCTATACTTCACTATCTTATGCTGATGACCTCCTCATTCTACTCGAAAATCTTGAAATTTCAGGACCACCCTTAATTAAGTTACTTAGCAACTTTACTTCACTTTCTGGGCTAGCTCTGAATCTAAACAAATCAGAAACAATGCCATTGAACATTTTTGTAACCCTTCTATGAATACAATATTATGTTTTATTGGGCCCTTCAAGGTATCTCTTACCTTGGAATACAGATCACCTCTAAATTAGACAAGATATGGGATGTCAATCTTTCCCATTATTAGCAAATATTAAAACACTCTCAACAGATGGAAACTGCTTAACCTCTCTTTTAATGGGAAAATCTACACTATCAAGATGTCAATAGCTCCCAAAATACCGTATCTATTTTCTAATATCTCTTTAACCCTCCCTACTTTCTTTTTTGTCAGAACTGATGATATAATTGGCAATTTTTTATGGGAAGGCAAAATTCCCAGATTTAGTTATAAAACTGCATTCCCACTGGTCCAAAGGGGCTTCAGGCTCCCTGGTTCCAAGCATATTTTGGGCCTTCCGCACTGCCCAAACTGTCAAATTGTTTAATAAACTCAGCAATAAATCACCGTTGTAGGTTAATATGGAAACATCTCTATGTCCGGCCATGTCACCACTTCCTTCATTTATAACCCCCAATTTAAAATCTCACCCTACTATAGCATCATCCACATAGAACTGGAAAATAATTCATAAACGCCTTAAATCCAACCCAACCCCTTCTCATATATGCCCCCTTTGGGGAACCACAATATCACTCTTGATAATCTTTCTTTGTCTCCCATCTTCGGATGAGACGTTAAACTGAGGTCCCATCTGCCTGGATTGGTGGTAGTTCAGGTGGATGTTAAAGATCCCACTGCACTTATCGAAAAGAGTGAGAATTTCCCTGGAGTCCTGGCCAAATTTCCTTCATTCACTAAAATACCACCAACAGCTTAATCTGGTTCAAGGTCAGTTGGCATTCATCTGTATCCTCCCCGGTCGTGCCTGAAAATAAGCAGGATTTGTCTTGTGCACTTACCCTGTCAACAAAATGAAATAAAATAAATAAATAAAGTCACCCAATTTGTTGTTGTAATTGGAAATACAGGGGCATTTTTTCTTGGAGGATATACTTATACCTCGGACTCTCAAATTAAAATCCTTTCTGACCCACACAAACAATGGAATCTTCCCAGACGATTTCTGGAAATATTTACAGTTACGCACGGCATGGAACTTTTATCTTCCTACTATTCCTCATCAATCTATATATGATACTTTTATTTCTGAATGGATCAAAACAAATTCTAAATTAAATAGTATCATTTACAATCATATCAGAAATACAATTCCAGATAAATCTATCACTGCAAAAATAAATGAGTACCCTTTTAAATTATAGCATAACCAATTCACAATGGCATAACTGCTGGCTATCCTGCCATAAATCTATCAAGGATAACCGCAGTTCACTCATAGAACCAAAATTCTATATCTATGGTACAGAACTCCTGAGATTTTACAAAAATGGGCTTAATGAACAACAATAAATGTTGGCTGTAACTCCCCAATGGCAATTTGCTACATATTTTGTGGCATTGTCCTCCCATAAATAATCTTTGGCATCATATTCATTTCTTTGCAATGAAAGTGATTGGTCTATCCTTTGCTTTATATCCAAAACATTGCATACTTGGTATTTTCAATGCTCATTCATATAAAATATCCCATTCTCAGAATAGGTGGTTATCCCTACTATTCCTTCAAGTTAAATGTATACTAATGCATTGGAGATCCAACATCATTCCCACCCTCCTGGATATTCTCAAACAACTATCTCAATACGCCATCCTTGATCGTATGTCACACTTAGCCTCTGACCGACTTAAATTATATAATAAATGCTGGCAGGACTATTTTAACTATTTAAACATGTCTACATGTATCATCACTTAATCCATGGGTCGTTATATGTTCATTGAATCTCACTTCTAGTTCTTTTGCTCCTTCTTCATCTCCTCTCTTCTATCTTTTATCTCCTTTTTCTTCCTTTCCTTCTTCATTCTTGTTCACTTTCTTAGATATTCTTCTTTATGTTCTTCCTTTATACAATCTTACACATACTTGTATTAAATTACAGCATAATAGAAGTACAATCACAACTACTCATGTTTCTTGTTTGTATCTACCTTTTACCCCTTGAATCATAAATTGCCATATTTTCTCTCTATCATATAGATTGTACTGCTACATATCATTTTTCTCAGTATTTGTTTTCCCTTTAATATCATCGATAATACTTCAGACAACATGTTTTCTCCTTCTCCCATTAAACATTTATGTAAGTGTATATTGGAGAATGTAGTGTATTTGTATGTATAATCACAATAACTACAATAAAAATATTAACTGCAAAATATTGGTTTCTGATATTGGCCCCTAACAGTCAATAACACATTGTAGTACTGTTTGATATAATACTGTAATGATATTCACCCTTGTCCACGGAGTTGACAGATATTTTAATGCTGAAATCAAATATTTTTTAGTTCATCATATGGGTGTGTGTGTGTGTGTGTGTTGGGATGTGTGGAATAGTAATAAAGCATGGCCAAGAGTTTAGATTTTATTTTTTAATTATCACAGAAGGGTACAGCATAATGTAATACTTTTCAAATGTGGTCCAGTAGTTTTGCAGTTTTTATGGAATTACTTGCATATATTGTTATCCCTTTGTGTGTGTGTATTTATCCCACATAAAATGGTGTACTCACAGAGTCCAAGCCTTGAAGTTTAGATAGCAAAATAGAATTGACTGCATAAAGTTGGACAATGTTTACAAACGTGAAGCTTGCTGGTTAGGCTCCCCAGCAATTCACTTCTTGGCTCTCTCTCAAACCTCCAAAATGAACTGCTGGGCAACTTGTTGCCAGGCTTCACTTTGTGATATTGTCCAACTTTGTGCAATTAAAATTCTATTTTTTGTACCTAAATTCAATACTTGTACTTTCTCTGTGAATGTGCTATTTCTGGTTTGCTGTTACTTAATCTGAGACTGCTCTACACCCCAGTGGCAACACTGACCCTTTCCAAGAAGCATGGACTTTACTGTCTTGCTTTGGATCCAAATAAAAGGTGTCCCACAGCTGATTGGTCACAGAATGCTGTTTTACTTTTCTGTGGTGCAATATCTCTTCTAATTAGAATGAACATTTATACACTTCCTATTTTACTTTTTTACCCCACAAACACAGTACATAGACCCTCCTAACACATAATGTTAGGTTGTATCATCATTTAAAAATGGATACCTTCTTAAAGGTGTGTTTTCAGAATCTGGTTGCATTTTTTGTTAAGAAAAACATTTTTTTACTTTCTGATTCAAATCATACTGTTCAAAATAACACATGGGCAACCATGCACAACTTGTCTGTGTTTCCATGTCTGGGTCATGATGACATCTGGGGCCTCTCAGACAACAATCTGACATTCCATATGATGTGATCAGAATCCCTTTATTGACACATGTCATTGTGTGAGGATGGCTGCCCATGCATTAGTCTATATTTTTACAACCTCATATGTAAAATAAAAATGCAAACACAACACCAATGATACCAAATCAATCAGCCTAATGTGTAGTCCCTTCTTTGGTTGCATTCATCTCAAAGCAGAAGGAAATATACAATGATAAAACCATAATTACACTCTTATATTAATTTAATTTCTTTTCACTTTGGTTATAATTACAAATTTCAAGTCACCTTCCATCTCAACAGCATTATGGTCATGCCATTGCTTGTGGTACTGGCAACCAGGGTTTTGAATAATATGGCAGGTGTACACTGTGGGAGAAGGACTGAACGTTCAGTACAAAGCTCTTCTGGTCTGATTTAGTAACCTGTATGACACTTGCAGAAATATCATCTGTGGCCAAGGGTGCACTGAGTAGCATTAATTTCACAAGCTGGGAGGTTCAATTGCATCAGCCCTGTTTTGTCAGTTGTGTACTTGCATCTTTATGTTAGTGGTGCCAAATGAGTAGAGGGTGAATAGTTTGAAAACACTGTCATAGCCAGTTGAATGAAGTCACATCCCACTGCAGGCCTCTTCTTTAAGGTAATGTTGTACCCCATGAGACCCCCCCATAGAGGTAAAGCTATAGGTGGCAGACGTTTGTCTTGAGAAAGACTGTGACGTTGTTTGGTTGTATGTCTGCAGAAGGCACCATAGCAGCATAGGGTAGAACATAGAGAATAATGCACAGATAGATGTGTGTTACAAGGTTTTTGGTTGTTTTTGTTTGTTTTATACACCTGAGGTGTGTGAAGACCCATAAACCTCGAGAGTGAAGCTCAAAATATTTATGCGTGATCACACACTGAGGGGTGTAATAGAACCTCTGACACATAGATGTGTATGCTTTATATTTTATAATAACTGGTGCAGAGATTTGTTAAAAAATGCTTATGTAAAGAGTAAGCATAGCCGACAAGAGTTGGTGATACCAGGAACAAGAAAGACTGCAAGTGAAAATTAACAAAAATCTCTTTAAGAGCCAAAGTTCTTTAAAAATAAAATGTGTTCTGGCTAGTCTCATGGAGGTGTGAGGTGCTGAGTGCCTCACTTCCTGCCATGCTATAGACCCAGGTTTGGAAAGGGATGCCTCTCACTCAGGGGCTGGCCTGAGAGGGAGGATTTGACATCCTGAAGAAAGCTCTCCTCCTTGGGGAGGGAGGACAGGACATCTCATTCATTGACTGCAACCTATTGATCTTATGTGGCAGTTCAGCATGACATCAGGGAAGGTGTCCCACCAACTGAAACATCAGGGGCCACCTATGTAGAAGCAGAGTGCGGAAGTGCATTACTGCACTTGATGTGGGCCCATGGAGAAAAGCATGGAAAACTCCCAGCCACAGAATGAAGCCTGACTCTAACTGTGGATTACCACTTTCATGCATGACACTGCTAATCCATTTTCAGTCTACTTCTACAGTACATGTTTAAAACATTGGTGTTGGGCTATACAGAAGGAGACAGTTAACAAAGCATTTAGCATTATATTTATTCTTAGGAACTGAATGATGACATGTATCATGGCAGTAGATAATTTATTGCAGCTCTCTCTCTCTCTCTCTCTCTTACCAGTGTTCATCACCATATAAATCACTACCCACTTTACTGGTAGTATGGTGTGCCAACATTAATATGCCAAAGAAGAGGGTGGAATCAGCCATCACTGTTAATTAATGTTCATGCTCAGTCATGTCTCCTGGTGTCTCAAGCACAAATTGTAAAGAAAGTCTGCTTATAAACCACAATAAATCTTGATGTAATTGTTCTAAGGTCCAAAAACTATTTGTTGAATTGTTATATAACTATTTAAGTTATAGTTCCTCTATCAAATACTTACATCAGAAAATTACATACCCTCCATAGCATCAATGACAGGTTCCCATTTTGTGCCACTGAACATCTTGATTCCATCATGAATACCATATTACAACAGCTCCATGAAGACGTCTATTAGCCTTTTCAACTTGGTGAACTTCCCTTTTTCTTATGAATCTGGCCACACAGATAGTGAAGCCATGTTACAGACACAACTACTTTAAATCCTGTGCCAGTCTTTCAAATACAGGTGGTACAGGTTTCAGACTACTTACAAGTTCCTGCAAACATGTGGATGAATGAATGTGGTTTGGATACTTTATACCAAAATACTTTTTATAAAATGTTTGTGCCAGACTCACAGAGTCCTTCATCAGAACATGGCAGTTAAGGAAAGACAACACTTTAAATCCTCAGAACAGAATTAATATTCTATAGTATTATAGTATATAAAATAACACTTTAAATCATTGGAGCAGAATTCATATTCTATAATATTATAGTATATAAAATAACACCTTAAATCCTTGGAGCAGAGTTAGTATTCTACAGTATTATAGTGTATCGCATTATAGCAGTATTATATAGAATATTATGTAGAGATGCTCTGAGGATTTAAAGTGTTATCTTTCCTTAACTATCATGATTCCATTGAAGGACTCAGTGAGTGAAAGCTTAAACATTTTGTAAAAATGATTTGTTGGTCCAGTAAAAGGTATCAAACCACCCATGTTGTTCATCTTTTGTACAAGAACCAATACAACAACTAACATCTTTTTGAAACACACATGGTAATCAATCAACATTTTGAATCATAATCATTTTCCTTTCAAAATGAAATACAGCATAGTCAATCACTGGAAGTGGGTTGGAAAAGAACAGTTACGTACTTACCATAACAGTAGATCTTTAAGGAATCTCTTCATCAGGCTACACCTTTAGAACTATACCCACGTCAGCACTAGGATCAAATGGAACCTTTTACAAGCCATGGGCCATACACAATGCTGTCATGCACTAACATCCCAGTGCCTCAGATGGTGGAGGCATCTATGCTTCATCTGCTACTACACTGGCAACCCAGATTTGGGAAAAACCTAGGCTGCTTGTAGGCTGGCCAGTGGGGGACAATTGTCTTAGTGGATGCACTCTTCTTTGAGGAGGAAGGGCAGTTCACTCTAGTGTAACACCACCACCTAGGTGACCATGGTTGGTGATGCTGTTAGGTACAGCAGTTTCAAGTGGGGTTGCTCCCAACAGAAGAGGTCAGCACATCCTGCGATGTGCATACATCAATCCATCAGCTCCACAGAGTGTCCATGTGTCAGTGAACAGGAACATGGAATGCCACCGCAGCAGGATGAAGCCCTGCAGTGCTTTACAGATCCCACACCAACTACTGGGCACATGACCACCAAATCAAGCAAAGTCATCCAGATAGGGTTTGAGCAACCCCTGATGTAACTGCCATGGGAGTAATCAGTGGAGGAATAGGTGGATCCTTAAGATGTCCCATAGATGGTGGGTGATGGGGCTAGTGGAGTCACAAGAGGCAAAAGGGGAAAACCAGGTGAGAAGGAAGGAAAAAGGTGTTTCAATGCACCATCTTCACATACTGATCCTTATCTTGGCAAATACAAAAGGTTTATGCATAAACATACCTAAAGCTTGACATACAATATACCACATAACCAAAATCAATGTTCAATAATATACCAAATGAAAGTAACACATTTTGAAATCATATTTACCCATATCTCTGGTCTTTTTATCTTTTTCTTGTCTGTCCCTCATATGAACAGCTATCATCTCTGGATTTATATATTGTAAACATTCAAAGTCAGAACATATGCTGGTGAGAACATAGCAAAAAGCTTAGGATTAATACATATGAAATAATGACATGCATTACTTTATCATTGTTTATCATCTATGGTAACAAAGGAATCGGCACAGGTAGTAGAGGAAAGATGGCCGCCAGGCTGGGCATGCTATTGATTGCTCTGCAAATATTTGGTTGCAGTGAGCATCTTAGTTTTATCTCACTCTGAAGTCTTATTTCACTTTGAAATTTTTGCTTTTAGAACATTTTATTTTCATTTTCCTGTTAATTTTACCTGTTTGCCATCGTTGTTCATTGGTTTTCACTCTCTATTTTCTGGATCTGTTCAACTTGTGGAGATCTGTGGGCCTGTGTGGAGTGGATTGTCCCCCCTTCGTGACTGTGGTTCCTGGTGTGAATTCTGAAGCATTTCCTAGGAACGTGGGATAGGTGACTTACTTGCTGACTGTCTCGATTGTGGTTTGGAGTTAACTTTGAGCACTTCTTTTTGGAGTGTGGAACCAATGGTCAGTTTGCCATTTGCCTGCCATCTGTCCTGGAAGTACAGCATTTCACTACTTCATATGGAAGGGATGATGCTTTTCTACCATCGCTTGACTCCTCCGACTACTGGATTGCTCCGTTACTGGGTGGCATGAGTACTGTTGGCTGGTGTCTATAATTGATCCCGGTCTTGTTCCATTCTCAAATCCAGAGGATACATCATATGTAGAAGGGTTGTTAAACTTGATGGAGCCCTAGTTTCTGCAAGCCTGACATTTAATTTTGTACTATTGATTATTTTACTGCAATTCCATTGGATTTAGGGGCTTTGGCATTCAATTTCCAGCTACTGATTACCCTATCTAGTGACTCCCAGTTTCCTGGGCTGTAGCAGCACAGGGGTTGGGTTTTCTTCGCATGGGAGCTGGCGGGTGGTAGCCTTTTTCCCCTAGGGACCTCTGGGAACCTATTTAGGTAGGTTCTGCTGGGGTCCTTTAGTGACTGTTGTAGGCTGGTGTAGACTGTGGTGTAACTTTTGGGTTTTAACTGGGAAGGAAGTCAGTCCCAAAGATGCTTTGATGAACTTTTCTTCAGACAGACTGTTTAATTTCTGTATAATGCCCTATCCAAACAGTGAGAGCATTCTGGAGACTTTATTTATTTGAGTCATTTGTTGAATTTCTGGTTTATTTGTGTTGCATATTATTTTCATACTGAGAGTCCCTGTGCCCTTATGAAGTTCTGGCAGTGAGAGTGCCTGGGCTGGGATCTTCAGATTTTTACCAAGTGACATTTTCACAAGATCTTTATGTTAAGTTCTAGGCATTTTAGGTTTTGTTTTATTTATTTTATTTTATTTTTCACTTTATCACACTTGTTTATGGTAGCAGAGTACCATATAGTTTTCAGGGCTTCAACAGTGAGAGAATTTTATTGCCCAGGGTTTTGTTTTTTGTTGTTAATTTACTATTTTGGCAATGAGAGTGTCAGAATAGTTCCAGAATAGTTCAGGGCACTGGTTAGTGAGAGTTCCTGATGCCTGGGATTTTATTGTCTGTTTATTGTTTTGGGGTATAATTTAGGTTGTGTTAAATTAGTAGTTTGGTAATGTTAGCTGTCTAGTTGGATTGAACCTCTTTAGGGGTGGACTTTTAGGCATACGATATTTTGTTTTTAAATTGCTTAGTTTTGAGTGCTGGGAGGTTGTGGATTTATGTGATGTGTTTGTCTGTTAACCCCCGGTCGTGCGCTACACAGCCTCTGCTCTCCACTCCCTCTGCCCTTTCCATACCCCCTCTAGTTTTTCTATCTACCAATGTTGTCAGGCTCTAGGTATTGCCCGTAGGATGGGGGAGGGGTGGGGGTGAACAGTGTGAGGCAATGTCATTAGAGTGACTAATCCCAGGATATGCCCTGAGGCGAAATGGAGCTTGGAGCGTGGACCACCTTGTTTGGTCCCCTTACCCAAGGGCACCATCTTTAGTGATGGGCAAGTAGTCAGGGCAGACCAGGAGTTTTGTCCAACCTGGGTGATGTTGTGCAATGTCAGATCTGTCCAGAACAAGACTGCTGTGATTTCAGATCTTGTTGGCTTGACAGATCTGGCTTGCATCACGAGACCTGGCTGGATGATAATGTGGGACCAATATTGGAGGCCGCAATTCCAGCCAGGTATACGGTGATACATCGCCGAGGTTGGACCGCAGGGGGCTTATGTCTGTTTTAAGATTGAATTGGCACTGCTAGTGTTCCAGTTGAGGAGACCATCTCTTTGAATGTGCTGTGTAGCAGGTGTGGGCTATCGAATTGCTCTCTATCTACCGTCCACTTGGAGATGAGAAGCAATTCCTTTAGGAAGTAGCGGACTCTCGCTGTCGACATGGCTTTTTGAGTCTCCCAGGCTGATGGTCCTGGGTGACTTTAATGCATGGATCGACGATGAACTCATAATTTGGACAACACTTCCTCCAGTTAATGGATTCACTGGACCTAACAAAGGTGGTTACCGCTGCTACACACAAAGGTGGCCATTCTCTTGATTTGGTCTTCCTCATGGGGATCGAGGTTTCTGATGTGGGGTGAAACCAGTCGGTTGGTCAGATCACTACACTGTGAGATTCAATTTTGGCACCCCCCTTGTAGGCCGACTCCTGTGGAGATGGTCAAGTACTGCTCTTTGTGGAATATTTCTTCCAATGGCCTTGCTGCGGTTCTTGACCTATCAAAATTTTCTATGCACTGCAGTGATCCAGAGGCGCTGGTTGTGGCCTATAATAATGCCATCACCTCTGCCCTGGATTCCATTGCTCCAGTTCATGTGTGTCCTCTCTCCGTTGACCTTGGGCTCCATGGTTTGATGGGGCCTTGAGGAGCTGCGGCGACTTGGACACAGGTTAGAACGTTGTTGGCGGAAATCTGGCCTGGATGTCGACTTACCTTAGACTGTTAGAACATTATCAATTCTATCAGTCAGAAATCTCTCAGAAGAAGGCAGAGTACCTGTCTGGGAAAATTTCTGCCTCTCAGAACCAAGCAGCTCAGCTGTTCAGAACTGTGGACAGATTGTGTAACCCAACCTGTCTACAGCTCCGTAGAGCATTTTCACAGTTACAGTTTGATGAGCTTGCTCGGTTCTTTGTGTGATAAGGTGGCTGACATTAGGTCAGAGATACAGTTGACACATTCTATGTGGGCTGCTATTGGTCAGGACCTGGTCACCACCCCTTCATTTTCCTGGAGAACCTTCGACCGTCCGGAAATTGTAGATGTTATGCGGGTTGTCCAAGGGTTGCGCCCTACCTGCTGTAGTTTAGATCCAGGTCCTACTTCCCTAATTTTGGGGTGGGGGATTCCATTTTCCTGGTTCTAGCACTGATAGTCTGGTGTTCCCTTGACTCGGGTGAACATCCCTGTTCCTTGAAAGAGGCAGTGGTGACACCCTTGTTGAAGAAAGCATCTTTGGACCCAGACTGTCTTGCCAACTACAGGCCTATCTCGAACCTCCCTTTATGGGAAGGTGATCGAGAAAGTAGTGGCGCCCAGCTGGAGAACCATTTGACCATCCATTGCATCTCGAACCTCTCCAATCAGGTTTTCAAAGAGGCACAGTACCAAGACTGTGCTGGTTCGGTGCTCAATAATCTCCTGATGGCAAGAGACCAGAGAAAATGGTCCATTTTGGTACTATTAGATCTGTCATCAGCATTTGACACCATTGACCGTGGGGTTCTGCTTGAGCACCTAAAATGTATTTGAGGGTCTCTGGGATTGTTCTCAGATGGTTCACTTCATACCTCACTGGAAGAACCCAGAGGGTGGTGTCAGGGTTTTTCTTCTAATCCCATCTACCTACTTTGTGGGGTTCCTCAGGGCTCTATATTGTCCCCCATGTTGTTTGCGATGTACATGCTTCCCTTGGAGACATTGTGAGATGGTATGGGCTGAGGTTTCATTGTTATGCTGATGATACCCAGCTATACCTGTCCTTTGCACCAGACCAGGAAGGAGCAATCTCAGTATTTAACAGCTGCCTAAATTAAATCCAGGACTGGATGAGGTCCAGCTGGCTGAAGTTGAACTCTGGAAAGGCGGAGGTGTTGGTATTGGATCCAGATCACCAGATAGGGGACCTGGGGCGGCACCCCATTTGGATTGCTTTTTGAGATGTCGAGCTACAGGTCTCCGAATGGGTGCGAGACCTGGGGATGATATTAGATGCAGGGCTGACTCTTCAGTCCCAGGTGTCAGCGTGGTTAAGTCATCCTTCTACCATCTAAGAAACATTGCTAGGATCAAGCACCTTGTTCTGTCCGTGATCTGCCAACTCTTATCCATGCCTTTGTGACCTCGGCCTAGACTACTGCAACTCACTTTGCTTTGGGCTTCTGGGGTTGATATCCGCCACTTGCAGTTGGTGCAGAATTCCGCAGCTTGGGTGTGATGGGTACCCTAGATCTTCCCATATTACACGGTGCTGGCGGAACTGCACTGGCTGCCAGTTCAGTGGCAGATCACCTTCAAAGTGGGATTACTGACTTTTAAAGCCCTGCACGATCTGGGCCCTGATTACCTGAAAGAACTCTTGATTCCTTATTGACCTGTGAGATCGCTCTGCTCAGCTGACGAGGGATTGCTAGCGTATTTCAAGGGTGACGCAAAATCTGCTGGGGGCCCGTGGCTTATGTTTGCAGCCCTTCCTTTGGAATTCTCTACCCATCAGACCAGGGAGTGCACGATTGTGGGGAGTTTTAAACAGGCTTTGAAATCCTTCCTGTGGGAAAAGGCTTATGGTTTTAGTGTTCATTGATTTGTTTTGTCTGTTTTTATAATATTGATTTCTGTATTTCTGTATTTTTTATCTTATTTATTTTATTGGAATGCGCTTGATATTTGAAAAGGCTAAATAAATAAAGAATATGATTATTATTATTATTACTGAATTCCAAGTGTTTATAAAGAAACACGTCAGTGAATGCCAAGCATTTATAAATAACCATGAGTAGTTTTGCCAATATCTGATATCTACAAGTAACGTGGCACCCTACATAGTTATGCAATGCCTTCTGTCAGTCATACACTTAGTGCTCATAGGGTTATGGATGAATTCTGTAAAGGGTCTTTATAGTTTATTTCACAAGTGCTTGGTATGTACATATATACTGTATACAGTATATAACACAAACAGAAGATGTTAAGAAACAAGTGCCTAAACTAGGATTTGAACCACAGTCGCCTGCAATACCATCTTGGTTGCGCTACCAGCTGTGCCACCAAGCAGCTGAAAACCTGGTACTCCAAGAAGCACCTTACTCTTACTGTAATGCACAACCTGGTGCTGCACATTTAGTTAAATTTCTCATTCACAAGGGTGTAGTGTACACATGGGACCCAAATTTTCATTCACAAGGGTGCAGTGTGCACATATATAGAACCCAAACAAACAGAAGTGAGAAAGAAATAAGTGTCTTATAGTTTTGGTGTAGATGAATTGACAAAGGTGTCCAAATGATTATATGTTTTTACTCAATTTTCAAAACTGACTTGTTGCTTAAGTGGGGCAAGTGGGGAGGTTAAAACAAACTTAGAAAACACTCCACCAGCACAGTAATACTCATTTCTTTTTTTTTATTTACATTTTCCCTTACCTCAGACAGTCTCCATCCATTGAACTCCCCCCACCCTGTTACCCGATGTCCACTGGGACTTATTGCAGTGCAGTAACCCCAGTCTGGATGGTGGGGTCCCCAATCAATGCAGTGAAGCAGATACAGTTGTTGGACCAGAGACCAAGTTAGTCAGGTGCAGGGCCTGCAAGAGTCCATGCACCATCCTGCCACTGAGGGATTTCTGTTTTCTTTTTCCCCTAGGGCGTGGCATGCAGTGATGCAATGTGAGGTCTGCACATCTGCACACCATGTGTCATCATCTGCCCGCCCCTACTCACTCTGTGGCAGTCCTGGGTGCCTTTTCCTCAGATGACTGCTAGATGCCAGGTGTACATGGGTCTCTGCATCACCCCCCAGTAGAGGAGAGTGGTCCTCTAGATTATCAATCTCCTTCCTCTTGGCAGGTCCTCCAGTGGCTTGAGCTCACTGCCGAACTTGGGTCACAGCGTTGAGCAGCAGCGTAACACTGTGAAAGCATACTGACACACAACACTCACATTTCTAATGTTGTGATTTCACTGTAACATTACCCAATCTCACAACACCATCCCATATTTACCTCCTGACTTTGTTTCGTAAAACTCTTTCACTCCTGAAACACATTTCTGTGACCCCACTACTATCTTGCTCTGATGCATATGAATGCATTCTTTGGTATTTACCAAACTTACTTCATTGCAGTGTCTGCATTGATCATGTGTTCAAGCTGAATCTTTAGAGTACTATTTTCTCTTCTTAACTGCATAATTTCTTCTCCTTTTATGATGCATTTAGAGTGGACTTGGTGCCTGTCAGTCAGAGTCCTGATAAAATCCAGAACATGAAGGAGGCCTTGTGCTGTATTTAGCATGATTAAATGATGCTCTAGTAATATTTCCATTAATTCCTCTCTCTCTCTATTGATGCCAGATGCAGCTGTTCTTCAGGTGTTCTTCCTCTGGACTAGGGCTTCCTGTTCTGGTAGTGAGGTATGCCTCTCTTGTAGAAGTGCTTGTTGTGTTGTGTACCTTTTCTTGTAGTACTTGATGGTGCTCTGCTAGTGCATGCTGCTCTGGTGGTACTGGCTGCTGCTTCTTCAGTACAGTCTGTCACTCTTCAAATACTTCAGGCCAGACTGGCACTTGTTGCTGCCACATTACTGCATTTTGATCTACTGATACATTTTCTTTGTTGCCTTTAAAAGATGCCTCAGTGGCTGCTTGCTGAACTGTTATTTGTGCTAGTCTGTTGCTCTGCTCTTTTTTTTTAATCTGAAAACAATGAACAAAGAACATTCATTTCCATTGATGATGTACAGTAGTTGCACACACCCCACAGTCAACACACTCTAAACTTGCCTGCTCAGATATTATTGTGCATAGAAACAGTAATAGGGCTGGGGAAAAGAGAGAAATGCTACTTTGCCATGCCAGCTGATTCCCTTGGTCTTCACTGCACAGCAGTCCTCCAGCTGTAACTCATCTTGTTCATAATAAGAACATAAGAAAAGTGATGGCAAAAGGGGCCTTTGATTCATCTAGTCTGCCCTTTTCTTGCTACCCCCACTAATTTTTTCTTGTCAGGTTTCCACAGCACCTATCCCATGCTAACCTGAACTCCCTGACTGTCTTAGATTCCACACAGAACTCATTTAACATGTATTATTTTTATAAATACATGTTAGGTTATATTTTGACCTTTACTTTGCAGAGAAACAGAATAAATCGTGGTTTAAATAAATGACCCCAATGACATTATCATCGTACAGGAAACATAAACAAAAAACACAATGACGCCTGAAAACAGCAAAGGTCCATCTAGCATTCCAGGAGTTGACCATCTGCCTAGGACCAACTGTCTATACAGGAATGTATCCCTTCAATATGCTCCCTGCTCTCTCCTACTCCTACCAACCTGAGCATCCAAAGCCTTACACTGTGCCAGCCATGCTTCAAGTCATTGACAGTCTTGCCACCCACCACTTCTGCTGGAAGACTGTTTACATATACATATAACTGCTTACTCCTGTAAGTTTAGGTCAGGAGGGGCATCCAGCAGGTACAAGCCTGCCCAAGCATCACCAGGGCTCCTATGGCATGGGAACCAAGGAGCTAAGTATAGGATGAGGGGAGGTACTGACAAGTGAATAAGCAGGAAAGTGACCTCTAAATGGTAGGACACAGTGACAAAGCAGTGGAGAGGGACAGTGAGATGCTGTGATGCATAGGGAGAGGTATCTCCTGCTCGAAGAAGGAGGTGGTTTGCTACTGCTAGTAGACCCACCTGGAATATTTTGTCTATTTCTGGGGGCTGTACCATGCAGTGTACATACTGTAGAAGGGGTGGAAGCAGGACAGAAAATAAAAAGGTGCAGGTGTTGCACCAAATGTTGCACAAGGCAAAACTGAAGGATCTCAACATGCACACTCTCTATGAGAGGAGAGCATCCAGTGGTATGACAGAGATCTACAAGTAGCTCACAGAGGTGAACGTGGTGCAGAAGGGAGTCTCTTTCAAATAAGAAAGAGCACCATTACCTACCGCATGCAATGAAGCTGGAAGAGTTGAAGTTTAAGATGGATGTGAGGAAGTACTATCACTGAAAGTGTACTGAATGTCTGTAACAGACTGCCAGTGGCAGTGGTGGAGGCCAGAACAGTAGTGGGCTTCAATCAGACAGACATGATAGAATATTAGTAAATGAGCAGATAGGAGGGCAAATCAAAGACAACTTAGGTGTGCAGAATCTCTGGACTGTGTTTGCCAAGTGATCCATTTCTGCCAAAAAATCTATGGACTTGATTCTTAAAGCACTCTTAGATTGACGCAGCTGTGGCAAAAGGCAGCTTGCATCAAAGCCTGGTGTGCCAGAGACCACGTGCCTGATTCTCTATCGGGTAGACTCCCAGTGGCAAAGTCCAGCAGCTTGCAGCAACCATTGCCATGCACCTAACAGACCATGCATATGCATGGTGTGTGGCATGTTGCTGGGAGGCTGTGCACCAGTCTCTGAGTAGCTAGCGGACCCCCAAGCCCCAATCCCTGTTATGTCAGTAAACATATTCCCTTGTGATCTAGCAGAAGCCCCCAAGCCCTGATCCCTGGTTATGTAAAGGGTACAGACACAACCCTGGTTGTCAAGTGGGCCCTCACCCCAGCAAGCAGTGTCCCACCACCCAGCTCCCCATTTCAGAAACAAGCCAACAACTGGCACAGCCCACCACTCACTACCATGGCCAGCCTCTGACTGAGCTCTCAATGAGCGTGCAGTGAATTCAGTACAAACTCATTGACTGACATGCCTGCTATATTGCCAAGGAAAGATATATGTGCATTTAAGGGGATATCAAGGATAGGGAGGGGTCCGCTAGACTACCAAGGAAAGATATATGTGTAATTAAGCTGAGATCGGGATAGGGAGGGGGTCTGCTAGACCACAGGAAAAATATACTGTGTGTATATTTAAGGAGGAGATTGGGGATAGAGAGGGGTACCATGGTGCATGTTCTCTCTCTCACCCAGGGAGGTCTCTGCAGGTGGCACACAGACCCCTAGACCAGCCCTGGCTGGTCTAAGGGATGTTAGCTTTCATCAGCACTGGCCACTTTTGAGAATACCAGATTAGGGATGTTGCAGCATTTAACTGGTGCAAGACTCCTTGCACCATTCTGCTGCCCATTTTGTGCCACAAGGATAACAGAAGCCCCTTTGCACATGCAGCCTGCATTTGATGCAGGCTGCTTTTGAAAATTGATCCTGGCACATCTTTTGGCACAAGCCACACCTTGAATCATTCCTTGTGGCACAAGCCCTTTGTGCCATTCCAGAATGCTTTGAGAATCAGGTCCCTAATATTCTAATTGATGATGTCATTGAGGGAGTCATTTCTTTAAACCATGGTTTATTCTGTTGTTGTGCAAAGTAAAAGTCAAAACATAACCCAACATATATTTATAAAAAATAACACATTAAGTCATGAATTTGATCATTTTGCCTCAGTTAAACTGCAAAGGGGCAGAGACTGTACTAGAGGCTGTTTGCAGTACAGACCAAAGAGCACTATTCAGAGCCTCTACTCCAATGACATCATCATGCAGCAAGTTAGGCAGTCATCTTAGAGAGCAGACAGGGTACAAGGTTTGAAAGGAGAGGGTTTTGGCCATCTTACAGAGCAGAGAGGGTTACCGTTTGAAACAAGAGGGCTTTTTACATTTTTCAAATGTTAGGAAACTGTATTTATATTATGGGTTGGTGAGCAAATGGGGACTACATGGGAGAACAAAGAACTATTTGCTAGGGACAGACTACACTTAAGTAAGGAGAGGAGGAAGGTCCTTAAAATAAGCTAGGGATTAAATATCAAGACGGTGGGTTTTAAACTAGATAGGGGCTGGAAACTACATGGCTCTTGAGCAAAATAGAGGGCATAGGCTCTTCCCCAGTCTAGAAGAGTACAGGAAGTGAAGGCTAAACTTACAGGAGTGGTGGCCAGGAGCAAGAGGGCTGGTAAGATAGGGAAAATTCTGGGAGGGGCTGGAAAGTTGTTCTTATAAATGCACAGAATCTGGGAAACAAGATGCTGGAGTTGCATGCATTGTTGATGGGGCGGGGAGTGGATGTGGCTGCAGTCACTGAGACTTGGGCCAACCAGTACCATGACTGAGACATGAAAATACCTGTGTATGCCACACTTAGAAAAGATAGAACAGATCATACCACCCCATCCCCCAACGTAGACCTGAAACTATTCACCTCCATACTGGCACTTAGGCTGCAAAACTGTGTGATGTCCCTGGTTCACCTGGATCAAATGGGATTTATTAATGGTAGACTTATACATGACAACATCAGATGCCTGCTGAATGTAATGGTCAAAGCACAACAGAGTGAGGTCCTCACCCTAGTGGTTTTTATGGATGCCAAAAGGTGATTGACCAGGTGAACTGGGGTTTTCTACAGGACTTTGGAGGAGATGGGGCTGGAAGGCAGTTTCCAGGTTCATGAAGGAGCTTTATACCTCTCCTTAGTAGTGAGGGTCAATAGGCTGACATCAGATAGATTCTACCTCACCAGAGGCACTAGGCAGGAATGCCCATTGTCCCTCACTATTTGCTCTGTGCATGGCGCCACTGGTACTGGCTGTCCATGCCAATAAAGGACTGAGGGGTTGAGCAGCCGGACAGAGACCACAAAATCTCACTATATGCTGACGATACCCTGTTCTTCCTCACTCAACCCCAGAGATCAGTGCCAGCATTGTTAACAGAGCTAGAAGCATATGGTTTTATATCTGGCTATAAGATACATTTTCAAAATCAGAGGCACTCAGGCTGCATGGAAGCATTCCTTCGAGGTTGTGAGACAAATTCCATTTAAATGGGCAGAAAATGGAGTGGTTTGGTACTTGAGGGTGCAAGTGTCCTCCGGCTTACCTAACTTTTTATCTTTACTACGGGAAGCTGGAGGAGAGATGCATGCTGACATTAGGCGTGGGATCTCCTCCACTGGGATTGGCCAGGCGAATAGCCATGATCAAGATGAACTTTCTTCCCCGGTACCTCTTCCTTTTTAAGCTCTGCCAGTTAAGATCCCAGAGGCATTCTGGAGAAGGTTGCAGAATACCATCCTCTTCTTCATCTGGGCTGGCCACAAACACTGAATCAGGAGGCGCTTGCTTACCCTCCCCAGGAAAGGGATGGGCTGGTGCTATCAGACCTGCATCTTTATTATACAGTAGTGCAGCTCTCCCCATGGTGACTTGGGTTAAGCAAAATATGGACTCTGGTTGGCTTGACTTGGAGGCAGGCTCGGATCTCCAGTGCCACTCTTTGTATTCCTGCATCCACGTATCACACCACAGTTGCTGGCGGCAATAAATAACCCTCTCACAAAACAGACCCTGCATGTTCTCTCATAGGCCAGGTGGATTTCGGGGACACCCAATGAAATCGGGCCACACATGGCCATCATAAGAGACCCAGACTTTGCCCGTCCATAGGGGACATGGGTTTCAGAGTGTGGAACTGAAAATTCCTAGTTCAGTTTGGGCAGTTCCTGCACAATGGTATATGTCACACATTCAATGATATGCAGCAACATTTCGGTCTTTATGACAGGACTTCTTTCATTTCCTGCAGGTCCAACATTACATACAATCACAAAGGAGAGATATTTTAATTGGAAGAGATCCCACTGGCCTAGAGCAGTTTCATTACTAGGCAGTAAAGTTGGGAAGATGGGGCAGTATTGACTGTGCCTATAAGATACTGCAGGGTGTAGAATACCCAGAGTCCCAGGCAGTAAGAGAAGCATGGATGCAGGATGCAAAGAGCTCCATAACCACAAAGGACTGGGACCACATATGGAAGATGGGTTGGTGAGCCACTTCCTCTCCCACTTAGCGACAATTTCGATCTAAATACCTTATCAGGTACTTCCACATGCCAAAAGTCACCAGGCATTTTCAACAGGGGGCTCAGAGATGTGCTGGCATGGCTGTGGACTCATGAATTCTCTTTACCACATCTTTTGGGGATGCCCACATACAGGCTTACTGATCCCAGATACACAAAGCGCTAGATGGCATCTGGGGACTAACCATTCTGAACACCTTAATCTGTTCTTTGGGAAAAAGGTTCCACATTTGGGGAAGCCACTGCAACAGATGCTATTCAGGGTGCTCTGCCCGGTGGCAGTGAAGGGATCACAGTACACTGGCTAACAAGGACAATCTCACACTTTCAGAGTGGTACACCAGGGTACAGGAGCTTCATGGAATGGAACATATCACAGCAGCCCTGTGTCTCACTCTAGAGAAGTTCAGGGAACAATGGTGTGTTTGAGAGGTATACCAGGTAGGAACACGGAATGAGATGGGTGACAACAATCCTGGAGGCCAAGACTTGGCCAACAGGGTGGCAAACTCTCAATATTAGTGACCTAAGGTGAATTGGAAGAGATCCAAGAAGCATGTGTTGAAGGGCCCCTTTGAGAGAAAGTGGTTTGGTGAGCAATCTGGTCCCGCTCATGATGGGCTGGGAATTTAGTTGTCTAGCTTGACCCTTATTACTGATTCATCATTAGATGATTAATCCTAATGCATATCATGGGAGGGGGGCAGTCATTCAAGTAAGTTTGTTTAACAGTTGGTTATTACCTAAGTTGTTTGTTGACTAAGGTCACAAGGCCACAGTGACTCTGTACCACTGTTTAATTGCTTTACTCAATTACATTTAGTTACAAGTTTGAAGATGTCATAGCTAGTACAACATGAATAATTCTGAATAATTATCATGTCAATAGAAATGTTTTTCTTCTTTAAATATTAATAAGAGGGTTTAGCTCTGTTACAAATATGCATCATATTCTAGAACCCGTGTGTTTGACATGCAAATTACTTCAGAATGCATTACTATTGTGGATGTACTGTTCCTTTATTCTTTATACCCAACAATAAAGCTGAGTTTAAAAAAGAAATAATAGGACAGTGGATAGGGTGGGGTTGCACTATTTGTTAGGAAATGGACAGTGTGCAGCAGAGATGAAGTGGGGGAGGATAATGTGGAGGTAGTATGGGCCACATTACAGGATAGTAAAAGGAGGAGGGTTAATCTGGGGATGTTCTACAGGCCAGTCATGCAATTGGAGCACATGGATGGGAGACTAATTAACAATTTGAGAAAAGAACTGCAGGAGGATGAGGAGGGTGAGAATGTGATACTAGGGGACTTTAACATGCCTGGGTCAAACTGGGGCTCCATGGTGTCCTCATCAACAAAGGAGCAAAGTGCTCAATGCACTCCATGATGAATATCTGACTCAGCTTGTTGAAGAGACGACTAGGAAGGAAGCATCCTAGAACTAGTGCTAGTCGATGGGGAACAGGTCAGGATCTGGTGGAGGATGCCCTTGACTGGTAGTGACCATTCCATGGTGTGTTTTACCTTGGACATAGGGAAGGAGAGGAACCAAACTTAGACCATGGTTGTGACTTCAGGAGGGCAAACTTCAGTGAGATGGCAGATATCCTCTGGGAGTATATAGGAAATTAGAACCTGAATAGACATGGAGAGGCAATGGGAAATCCTGAAGATGAGCATACTGAGGCCACAAAACCATAGTCAGGGCAAAGAACAAGATGGCCAGAGCTAGGAAACCTTGCTGGTGGACAAGGGAGGTACAGGAGGAAGTGAGGAATAAGAAGTTGGCCTTTAGAAGGTACAAATGCTCCTGTAGGGAGGTGGACCATGAGGGATATCATAGGATATCCAGGAAGGTTAGCAGAAGGGCAAGAAAAGCCAAGTCTAATAAGGAGCTTAGATTAACAAGAGGGATCTGCAACAGAGTGGACACACCGGAGGGGTCTAAAACATGAGAAAGTACCTAAACCTATTAGAGAAGTGGTCGGGTGTCTGGCAGTTGAGTTTCAATGCTAAAAGTGCAAGATCATCTACCTGGGTCACAGGAATCCAAGGAGGAGTACAGGATGGTGGGAAAATTTGGCCACCACAAGTCGAGAGAGGTCTGACTGTTATCATATCTGATGACCTGAAGGTGACCAAACAGTGTGAAAAAAGCAGGAGAGTAAACAGAGTGTTGGGGTGCATAGGGAGGGGCATAACAAACAGGATGAAAGAGGTGGTGATGCCACTGTACAGATCACTGGTGAGGCTTCAACTGGAGTACTGTGTCAAGTTCTGGAGACCACATCTCCAGAAGGATATTGACAAAATAGAGTCAGTCCAAACAAGGCAACAAAGATGGTACATGAATGCACCAGAAGCTCTATGAGGAAAGACTTAAGGACCTTAATATCTATTCACTGGAGGAAAGAAGGGAGAAGGAAAGTATGACAGAGACTTTCAAGTACCTTAGGGGAATAAACAGGGTACAGGTGGAACGCATTTTAAAGAAAACTCTACACAAGAATAAGGGGTTGATATGAGGATAAAGGGTGAAGGCACAGGGGTAATGTTAGGAAGTACGTTCTTTCACTGAGAGGTGATAGAGCCATGGAACAGCCTTCCAGCAGAAGTGGTGGGTGAAAATAATACAGGGGTTCAAGAGTGCATGGGATAGACATAAGGGTACCCTTGGAGATGTGTAGAGCAGGAGAGCCGAGATCAAAGCAGGATCTTGGGCTGCAGCAGGAGCAGGAAATGGGCAGACTAGGTGGGCTGTATGGTCCTTATCTGCCGACAAATTCTCTGTTTCTATGTTTCTATGGATCAAGGAGGGAGAGAAGGAATTCTTTAGATATGTTAGGGAACATAGGAAGGGTGGGGACAGATAAGCAAACTGAGAAATGACTGGATGGGTGGGGATAGAACAGACTGAAGTGTTAAACAATTATTTCAGCTTGGTCTTCACTAAGGAAAGGATGTGCCATTGCCTTAGGGAGGGGACAGAAAAGGGGACACGGGTGAGGCTGTCACAGATGGGGAGATCCAGGTAGGGTGGGTGAGTGAGGCTCTCAAGTCCTTAAGGACAGATAAAGCTCCAGGGCCAGACAGCATCCACCCCAGTTTGACCCTGAAATTTCAGGTGTCATCTGCTTTCAAATCTTCCTTCTACCATCTTAGAATATCGCCGGTGAAACACCTTGTTCCTCCAGCTGACCTTCTGACATTGGTCCATGCCTTTGTTACTTTCTTGATTACTGCAATTTCCTGTACCTAGGGCTACCGGGGTTGATAACGCTTTCAGCTACTGCAGAACGCAGCAGCCAGGCTTTTGACTGGGACATCTATGAGAAGTCATATTACGCCTTGTGCTGGGCGCGAACTGCACTGGCTGCCGGTTCAGTGGCGGATCACCTTTAAGGTCGGGTTACTGACCTATAAAGCCCTACATGAACAGGGACCATGTATCTTCAAGATCTCCTTGTTCCTACTTGTCCTCTCGGCTCGCCTCCCACGACGAGGGATTGCTAGAGGTTTCAGGGTTCGCTTAAAACATCTGGAGCACGGGCATTTCTCTTATGCTGCCCCTACCCTGTGGAATTCTCTACCTCGTCGGATACGGGTTGCCTGACCATTGAGAGCTTTTGTTAGAATTAAAAACGTATTTATTTCAAAAGGCATACAGAGAGTGAATTACTGTATTTTATTGTGATTATATTGTTATTGTTGTTGTTTGTGTTATATGTATGTATTTTAATTGTTTTATTTGTACAGCACTTTGGCATTGAAAAGCGCTTTAAAAATAAATTTTACTTTTACTTTACTGAAGGAACTGGCTGGATATCCTGGCAGCTCCATTGATGGAATTATTCACTTCCTTCCTCCAATCAGGATGTGTCCTCTGAACTGAGTTTGGCCCATGTCGTGCCCCTCCACAAGTGTGGACCTTGTAAAGAACTGGGGAACTACAGACTGGTCAGCCTGACATCCATAGTGGGTAAAATGTTGGAGGCCATCTTAAAGGAACTGTTGGTGGAGTTCCTGGAGGTAAATGGTTTTCAGGATGATAACCAACATGGGTTTGTCTGGGAAATCATGTCAAACTAACCTGGTCAAATTTTCGACTGGGTAACAGGATCCCGGATGGAAGAAAGACAGCTGATGTCCTGTACCTGGACTTCAGCAAGGCTTTCAATTTGGTCCTGCATGGAAGGCTAATTTGGAAACTGAAGGAACTGAGGGAGAGATAAATTGTTGGGAGGGTAGCTACTTGGCTTAGGAACAGACAGCAGAGGATGATGGTAGGGGGTAAAGTCTCAACACCCAGAAAGGTCATCAACAGGGTTCCACAAGGTTCAAAAACAGAATACCAGTGCACAAATCCCCACCCCCAAAGACATGGCACATATTAGTATTTAAACAATTTAATAGCCCATTGGTTTTACTTACTTTAAACTCCATGTAAAAGGAGGTCTTCTTAGTTTTCAGATTGGAATTCCAAGTGAGCAAGCTCTACCACCTCTTCACGGTGGGATCCTTTCGGTATAGTCCCTACACTAGCTTCTTAGCTTTGAAGTGCCTGCAGTGGCCACTCACAAATATAGAGTGCTGCCTGGATTGGCCTAACTACATTGCCTAATTGGCTCCTTTGACAAGGTACTTCCACCAGGAACATTTACAGGTGGTGGAAGGAGCGACTGAAAGGGGTGCCAGACCTCCCCACCCAGCATGCTCCACTCTGCATTGCTCACAAAAGTAATTCAGATTTCTGCTAGGGGTGCTACTGGGTGTGGTAAATACTAAATAAAACAGGAATAACAGTGCACAAACCCCTGCCTCCACAAGGTTCAGTTTGGGCCCTATCTTGTTTAATTTATTCATTGCAGACATCGTGGAGGGATAGGTAGTAAAATGAGTTTGTTCACAGATTATTCTAAATTGGGGTGGTGGTGGTAGACAGTGAGGAGGATAGTAGGGCACTACAGGATGACATGGGGAGACTAGAAAACGGAGCCCATGTGAGGCAGTTAGGGTTTAACACACGCAAATGTAGCATTCTGCATCTGGTGTTAGGAACCGTGGGTATAACTACCACTTGGGGGTAGCAGTTGACTGTTGTGATAATGGAGAAGAATCTAGGGTGATGACTGATGCTAAAGGAACCACTCAGAGCAGTGCAGAAAAGCAGTGACTAAGGCAAACAAAATGCTTGGGTGTACAGCTGGGGATGGCATCCAGGAGAAGGGAGGTTATATTTCCTGTACACCTCACTGGTGAGGCTGCATCTGAGTACTGTGTGCAGTGCTGGCGCCCACCTAAAAAAAGGACATCACACCTGAGAGAGTCCAGAGAAGGGCAATGAGGATGATTAGTGGTCTGGAGGGTTTGTCATTTGAGGACAGACTTAGAGAGCTGCACATGTACTCTCTGGAGGATAGAAGGATAGGGGATATGATAGAGACCTTCAAAGATGTGAAGGGGTTCAACAGAGGGAACAAGGAGGGTCTGTTCAAGTTAAGGGACGAGGTGACTACGAGGCCATAGTCTAAAGTTAGCTGGGGGGCAGAACAAAGAGAGGCGAGGGACATTATTTCACAGAGAGGGTGATGGCACCCTGAATGCACTGCCAGATGACCTGGTAAAATGGTAACTGTGGGAGGTTTCAAGAAGGTTGGGACAGCCAAAGGGGCGAGGTACAGGGTAAGGATTTAGGTGAATAACAGAGGTATACAGGGAGGGGAAGTGGGATGGTGGGGAAATGGGGGAGGTAGAGCAGCTACTATACACTACCTGTGAGCTGAGTCGGCAGACAAGATAGACCATTAGGCCTAATCTGTTGGCAACAATGTATGCATGTATGTATTAATTACATAAATGCATTTTAGCATCAATGTAAGCAGCAGGCTTTCCTTTACCTCTCTATGAAACCAGATTTGACAGCATTTTTCAAAAATGCCCTGTTGCTGCCCTTTAAGAGTTTACAAGATATGATACTGTATGTATAGAACTTTTTGTAACATGTGCTACGTATGTACACAGCATAATAGTGGGAAAGCATGCAAACAGATAACAAGTCAGTAAGAAAACTGGTTAGGCTTGAAATAATGTACCCCAGAAAGGGTGGAGGGTGTTGTTTTAAAGGGAAAGTCCCCATAACCTATTTTTTCTGTATACCTGTGTAGTTTGCAGACATGAATAATGATTCACCTGCTTGCATCCCTTAATGTCATCCTAATTTAATAATAAATGAGGTTGCTTCACTCTGTTTTGCCCTGTTGTGAAAATTGTTTGTCTCATTCCAAGGTCATGACCCCACTCATGCAAGGTATCATGGAAGATGATGATGCATATATGCACAAGCCAGCAGAAGCTATGCTCTCATTCACTGTCACTGTATTCTTTAAAAACATTTTTTTCTAACTCAGATACACTTTTAATCTACAAAAACAGCAGCCACTATGCCTTAAAGAGTTTTGTGGCTAGCATAAGACAAGAACATAGAGACTGCAGAGCACAGCAAAAGCACTGACTAATACAGTGTAACTACTGCAGGGTTTAATATTAAAACATTATCAAATTCGGGATACCTTACATGAGTCTGGTCATGACCTTTGCAATGTATTCAACAGCTATTCTCAACAGATTTAAGTAACTTCATTTACATTTAAATCCTGATGAAATTAGGAAGGTACAATAGAGGCAGGCATGCTGAACAAATACTTTTGTTCAGTGTTCATGGAAGAAGGAGAAGGAGGGCCACAAAAAGTAATAGAAAGTTTTGAGGGAGAGAGATGGACATTGTCCCATTTGGAGAGAGTTCTGAAGAGACTCGCTAATCTGAAGGTGGACAAAGCAATGGGACCACATGGGGTACACCAAGGATATTGAGGAGTTCAGAGAAATACTAGCTGCACTCTGACAGTCCTGTTTAACAGCTTGTTGAAACAGGAGTGGTTCTGGAGAACTAGAGGAGGACAATGTAGTCCCACTCACACAAAAGTGGTAGCAGGGAGGAGGCTGGCAATTATAGACCAGTCAATTTGACATCAGTGGTGGGAAAATTAATGGAATCACTAATGTAAGAAAGGATTATAGAACATCTTGAATCCAGTGGGTTACAAGACCCGAGGCAGCATGGTTTCACAGGGTGAAGGTCATGTCAAACGAATTGATTTCTTTGGCTTGTGCTGGAGTGCTGGATGGCTTACTTAGATTTCAGTAAGGCTTTAAATGCTGTTCCACAAAAGAGACTAGTAAGTAAGTTGGGTGGCTTATAGGAGTGGGTCCAGAGGTAATAAACTGTGTAAGAAATTGGCTAGAGATAGGCGACAGAGGGTGGTGGAATGTAGTTCACTCCAAGGAAGGAAGAGTGGCCAGCAGGGTGCCTCAGAGATCGGTGCTGGAACCAGTTCTATTTAATGTCTTTATAAGCCTTTGCAAAGCAGCTGGAAGGGAAGGTGTGCTCTTTGCAGATTATACCGTAAACTGCAATAGGGTTGACACCTGTGGGCAAGTGGAAAGAATAAGCAGAGACCTGAGAAAACTAGAGGAGTGGTAAAGGGTATGACAGCTGGGTTTCAATGAAAAATGTGCAAAATAATGCACTTAGGACAGAGAAACCTGGGGCAGAGTACAAAATGTGTGGAGTGGTATTGACAATCACCAAGCAGGAAAGAGACCTGAGGATAATCATATCAGAAGACCGAGAGGTGGCCAGGCAGTGTGACAAGGCAGTTTGAAGAGCTAGTGGGATGCTGGTGTGTGATAGGAGGATACCACCAGTAGAAAGGAGGAGATGGTGTTATCTCTGTTTAGATCTCTGTAAGACCCCACCTAGAATACTGTATGCAGTCCTGAAGACCACATCTCCAGAAGGACATAGACAGAGGAAGGCTGTCCAGAGGAGAGAAACTAAGGACCTCAGTATGTACACCATGGAAGAGGAGGAGAGTGGAGATATGATAGAGACCTTTAAATACCTCACAGGGTAAATAAGATACAGGTGGGAAGTATTTTTGGAAGAAAAGGTGCTCAAGAACAAGGGACATGCTATGAAGCTGGAGGGGTAGATTCAGGATAGATGTTAGAAAGTACATCTTCACAGAAGTAGTGGTGGATTCCCTGGGTCAGTCTTCCAGCAGAGTGTGGGGGGCAAAGACAGTGGTTGGGTTCAAGAATGTATGGAATAGGCACAAGGAATTATAGTGGAAAGGAAGGTGGGAGAGGGAGAAAGAGCAGCAGATCAAGTACAGTCTGTGGTAACAATGTAGGTAGGGAAAAAGGGCAGACAGGGTAGACCAAGCAGCCCTTATCTGCCATCAAATTCTATGTTTCTATATTTCATGCCTACAAACTACACAGGGAAACAGAATAAAAGGCTGAGAGGACTTTCCTTTTCATGTGGCTGTCAGGTCATTGGATACATGGAGACGTTTTGCATAGTCATGCACAAAAGCTGTGAAAAATCTAGGTGGTAGGAGTGAAGCAAAAAGATGGAAAGGTTTGAGTCTAAGTAGGCAGGATGACTGCCACAAAGTAAGCCCTGTGTTTCACCTAAAATGCCTGTTAATGCCAGTTTATCTGAACAATGGCATGGAGAACTTTGCATTTCATAACTATTAGAACATTTCAATCAATCAATCAATCAATCAATCAATCAATCAAATCTTTATTTATCCAGGCGTAACATCGCTGAGCACAGCTCATTTGCAAGATGGACCTGGTAAGGTCAAGGTTCAATTGCATAGATACATAAAAATATTCAATATACACACACTCTAGGATACTACATAGAATATTCAGTACACACACAGTCTAAGGATACATTCTAATCAGACTATGCATTAAATTCAGGTGTAGTGGTAATAAGGTGTGAGGAGAAGGGGAGCGGGAAGTGATGTGCCTGGTTGGTGGGGAGGAAGAAGATGGTGGGGGCCTATACTGTGGAACGGATAAACTGTGGGCCTTATGAAGAGGGCAGGAGGCAGCACTGGGGGTTTGTATAACAGGGTATAGGGCTGTGATATATGCAAAGGGATTAAGGGAGGTGGATGGAAAGGAGGGTGCATGGAGTTGAGGGTGGTGACTCTAGTAAAGGTGGATACCTTCCTTGATTTTTATTATGTGTTAGCACTAAAAGTAGTATACTCATTTTTCAGATTTTGCAATGTAGACAAGCAAACAGATTTGGAATACCGTATAGATAATATACTACATTAAGTCATTTTACATAGGCCTGGCACCCATCGATGGTGACCAACATCGTACCGCATTGCATCTGTAACTGTCACAAATAATTCCATGGCTGTGGTGGATGTCTGAGCCCAGCAGTGGTAGCTGACAGATGGTGTTGATAGTTGAAGCGATGTCCACATGTGGACTCTGTGGTCATTCAAACTGAAAAGTTTGCAGCGCTATTGAGAAATTGATGCTCTCATATAAATGAGCTGTAATAAACAACTAAATTTATCACCAAAACGACTGGACAAATCACCATGTGGAGGGCATGGAGACAGATTGACTGCATGGGTAAGGCATGGTGTGTATCACCCATCCACAGTTGGCCATAGTGAGACACAAACCAGGCAAACATGCTGAATGTGTTGCAGTGGCTGTGGCAGATTTTGCACAGCAAGCTTGTGTGATATTTCGGGGGCTAGGAGGAGGCACAGGGGACGTATCTTGATCCACTAGACACAACACATGCATCTCTATGCATGGGGTGCCTCACTATAACAGACCCTGTTATAGCAAATTTGCTTTTATTACAAATGCGGTTGGTGGCTCACAGGAAAAATTATTATACTGCCTTACTTAGATGTGTAGACTGCTCAAAGGAATTCATGACCTGTAATGTAATCCCTACTGATATGGTACAGAAACGGACAAGCAGAAGAGAACAGAAACAAGCAACTACTGTATAATCAGTAGCAGCATAAATCAGATAAGTAAGCAGATCGTCACAATCTCTCACTTTCACTTTCCTTGTCCACAGCGCAGACTCAGCAGAACTCAATCTGAAGTTGCATAAGTTGGAGAGTGGGCTGTAGGGTTTATGGTGCCCTCTTTTAAACTAAACCTTGAGACCATGCTCCCTACACACTCAAATCCAGCTGTGGCCACGTAAACTATAGTTGGGGAGGGAAGGGGGAGGTTGGTAGTATGCAAAAATCCTAAAACCCATCAAATACACTCATATCCTGCTCTGTAAACTTTAAAAGGTACAGAAGAACATTTACCAGTCTGTAGCTTGATATAGTACAAGTGCAGAAGTCGGGAAATTAAATACACAGAGAGGATTGAACAGTGGGTGGGCAGTCAGGGCAGAGACACCTATCAGCCTTGTAAATTACAGTATTAAAAGCAGTAAAGTGCCTCTTTGCAATCAAATAAAATGTAACAGCGGACTTGACTGAAGATTTTTGGGTATAGAAGCTTGTTTGCAGCACCTATTGCAGCACTTATTCCAATACTGTAGTGCTTAGCCTTGTTTTGAATGTCCCTCGATGTAAAGAACAGGAACTTTAACAAATTCATGCTATGGCTCCAATTCTGTTTGTTATAGTGAGACAGCACTGTTCTGATGCAGACTGATATGTTTAGCAGATGCACAAGGTCATGCATGCCACTGCCAGAAGTTGTACACATCTCTGTTCCCAGGGTGGGTCTGCAGTGGGGGTGGGAAGGAATATGTTCCATGGGACACAGAGACACACCATTCCTGCTGACAGGCAGTGAACCAGGGTACAAAGCAGAGAGGTGAGCACTTAGAAGAATGTGCAGCATGCTTAGGGCTCTGGGGGCAACAAATATGGGCATGGCAGAGGCATGGACCTGTAGTGGAAGAGAGAGAGAGAGAGAGAGACAGAGACAGAGAGAGAGAGAGGGGTCAAAAGTGGAATGCTGCAGGGATTTGTCGTGAGTCATAGCTTCTTTCTATATGTTCATCATCAACATAGAAGAGGGCATTCAGGGCAAGTTGAGGGAATGGGGACAAAAAAGACAAGAAAACCCTTAATTGCTGCAGGATGAGGATGACCTCCCACAGGCTCCTATACTGCCCTCCCTTATGGGAGGGAATTCAACAGCCTCCTGCAGAGGTTGTGGAGGCAAATGGTAGGAGAATTTAAGAATGCATGGAATAGACAGAAGGCAACCCTAGTGATAGGAGAGAGTGGGTAAGCTACAGATCAATTAGGATCTGGTGTATATGCAGTAGGTAGGAAAATGTGCAGACTGGTGGGCCAAGCGGTCCTTATCTGCCATCCAATTCTATGCCCAATTTAGGAGTACCACAGGAGATCACCCATGGCAAACAGGTCCCCTGCCTATAACACAGCAGGCAGTGCAGAAGTATATTGACATGCAGTAGAATGGATAGGCAGGACAGAAAAACACACATGACATGTGTAGGAGGTGGTTGTGGCACATAGACATCCTGCAGCTGCCAGATGTCATTGTTGTGGTGGCCATACTCCTGTAACAGTCATTTCCAGTCATTGTGTGCCATAATGGCCCTGCTGGAACATATAGATGGGAGTAGGCAGGGCAGCATTCCATGGTGGTGGGTGGCTATGGCTGTTGAAACTGCACAAGTGGTCCCCAACATTATATGTCAGGCCTATGTAAGCAGCCTCAAAAATAGCCCAAACTGCAAGGTAACATTAATTTTGTATTAAGGAACACTGTCAGCATTTTCGGCCAATTTAAGGTGCCTTCAATTAATCTGCCTGTAGCAAGTTAAGCCATGCAAAATACATACATGACAATAGATTTGCAGAGTAATGAAAGATTCAAGAGGAACTGAGAAAGTGTTATTTTAAAGAAAGGGTGGTGGAGGCGTGAAAATCTGCTAGCTGATGTGGTGAGTAACAAAACTATCAATGGTTTCAAACACACCTGGGACAGATTGAAAGCGTAGTCATTGCTCAGGGTGTTAGCAGTAGGGTGGGAGCATTGGGGTGATAGTGCTAGAACAGTGTATGGACAATAGGTCCCGGTTTTGTTAGGGTTTACGGGCAGACTGGATGGACCAGTGGTCTCTTCCGCCTTTGTTGTCTAATGTTTCTATGTGTTGGTCTTCTGTTCCCCCTCCCAAATTATGGATCACACTTCATCAGGAAGGGTGACTCTCTACTAAACATAAGTACGGTATTTGGTTGATGGGGGTTGGCATGTGGAGGGTACTTGAGTATTGAGATGGTGCTTGCTCCTGGTATGATACGAGGACCTGAAAAGCTACAGAACTGTGAAGGTTTCATGGGTAACAGCCAGTTTTAATTTATATAACAGTCTTTTTTAAAATACGAGCACCTCCATTACAGAACATGATTCATTTCTAAGTACATTGATTCCACTTAAGTGCACTTCCGATAGTGCACATTTTTATTTCCTGTTTTTTTCCTGTTTGTAGTGTTAAAAATCTGCCTAAGTACACACTGAATGAGTGCACTTTTGGTTAAATACACTGATTGCCAGTTCATTGACACATCTTGTCTAGTGTAATTACTGCCAGATTAGTGCACATGTTTTTGATGGGTTCCTGATGGGTCTTAATTAAGTGTTGTGGCAGCATTTAACACCTTCATTCAAAGCCATTTGCACTTCTCTCCATTCCGCTGGCAGACAGCAGAAAGCAGCATGGAAGAGAAAAGTGACTCTTACATTAGGTCAGAAAATCTCAGTGCTCCACGTACTGGGACATTGATCGAGACCCTCACCACAACCGATATGGTTTCAGATGCCGAATTTGTGAGGTAATCACAGGTCAAACTCATGCACCTGACAATCAAATGATGGAGCCAGAGGTACACACATATGAAGCTCTGCAATGTCTGGAAAGGTTAATTGCATTTGTGCACACTAGAGAGAAGAGAGACTTGAGCAGATGGTTCAAGTCTGAATATTGTATTATACTACACAGCTTGCAATACAAAGTATAAAACAAAGTAAAATAACTTCTTTATTTGGATCTGTACATGCGGGGGAATTGAGTGAGCACATTGCAGATAACACCACACAGTAACATTTTTAAAGTTTAATTAATGTGGCCAAAATGTGGTTATATTGTTTAATTTTAGAGAATAAATGTTTTTATGCCAAACGGTACTACAGCTACTTAATTAAGGTACAGAATTGCAACTTCGAAGAAAAGCACGTTCTGCTTAAATGCACATTTTTGCATGCCCCATGGGTGTGCATTTAAGCAGATTCCATACTGTTTAAATTATGTAGTACCACTTGTACTAATTGCAAGTTGTCTAAACCTGCCTAATTGTACCTGTCATTGTTTGATATGTTTGCTATGAGTGACAGGGCCAACTATTATACCAGCTCCTCCCCAGTGATCCTTTACTATGAAGTGGTTTTATCACTTAGAAACATACCTGGGAGCACAAATTGTAACAAAATAAATACTGCTGCTTATGGACCTTCACATTATTAACTTTCAGAGGTGAGGGTTGGAAACCATGAGGAGTGAGGTGCCAAATGACACCCCTAGACTGAAATATTGTTTTTTAAAAATAAATATCTTGCACTACTTTGCAAATCTGTTGCCATGTATGCTTTTACATGGATAAACCTTGCTACAGACACATTAATTTATGACACCTTCAATTGTCTGAAAGGGCTGATGTTGTCCTTTAAAGTAAAAAAATTGTATCAAATGGGTGCATGTGTGAATAAAAGGGCCTTTGGAAAAAATGTGTGTTCAAAAATTTGTGGTCTAATAATTTAGCAAGTTATTTTTCTTCTAATTATTTTGTACAGTACATGCTGAATGAAACAACACATATGAATAACTGATTATTAAAAATTAAAATGTTCAACTATAAACAACATACTACAATGTGTGCATATAGTGGAATATTGTACAATATGCAAAACTGAGCCTTTAATGTATGCATACTGCTGTAGCACATATTAAACTAAAACATATGAAGACAGGTGTGTTTACCTCACTTTTAAACTTTTAAAATCAAAGATTCCATAGGAGGTGGTGGTGGCAAAAACAGTAGAGGTTTTCAAGCATGCATCTGGTAGACAAAAAGAAGGCTTGGTAGGAAAGTGGGTGGGGTGGGGTGGGAGGCCAGACAGCAGGTAGGGTCTAGGGTTGCAGTATAGGCAGTATAGGCAGGGAAAATAGACAGACTGGGTGGAACAAGTGACCCTTATCTGCTAACAGATTCTATGTTTATATGTGTCTTAGATAAAACAAGCATTTGTCAATGCCGAATGTTGTTGCACTGGCATTGGTAGTGGTGGAGGTGGAGAGGCATAGCGCTGTGAGTTTGTTAATGTGTCCCTAAGGTGTTTTTGCACAGCTAGTACACCATCAGCGGCAGAGCTGCGGAAATGCATTTTGAGCAGGCTGTGGAAAATGACAGCTGGACTGTCGATAATGAGGTGTGCACAAATGCCAGTGGTGAAAATGTGGCATGAAAATATTGCAGATTGACCAAGTTACAAGGTGCATGGAAACTGCGCAATGCAGCACAACACAGTCATTATCTGGACTTTGCCACAAATTTTCAACATAGGCATTTTAGGACCTCTACTGATGAATAGAGTCACCGTCATTTCTCAAAGTGTCCCAAAAAGTGATTTCTGCACAGTGACCATGCAATTCTGTACCAGACATGCAAAACATTTCAGACAGCTGTACTGTTCATAAAGAGGTATGGAAAATGTCAATGATGAACAGCTGGAGTGAAAGTATTACAAATTCACAAAATCACAAGCGTGCTTGCAAACTGCACAACGATGCTCATAAAACACTAATTTTATTGACTTTCACCCCTAAATTTTCAACATAGGAATTTTAGGACATCTGCTAATGAACAGTATCACTGCCATTTTCCACAGCAACCACGCTATTGTGTGCCGGAACTGCGAAACAGATTTTGATCAGGATGTGAAAAATGACAGCTGTATTGTTCATTAGGAGGTGTAAAACAATGGCACTGTTGAAAATGTGGAGGAAAATATAAGTTTGCGAACTATAAGCTGCTTGCGGCAAACTGTGCAACATACGCTCATAACACAGTCATTTTATGGAGCAGTGTCACCAAATTTCAACACAGCCATTTTAGGACCTCTGCTCACGAACAGTGTCACTGTCATTTTTTAATGTGACCCGAACAGTGATTTCGGACAGCGAACACACTATTCTGCTGTTCGGAAGTGTGAAAACACGCTTCGCAAGGATGTGAAAAAATGACAGCTGTACAGTTCACAAGAATGTGTGGTAAAATGCCAATGTTGAGAATCTGGCATGAAAATAGTGCAAAAGCGCCTAACTTATGAGCGCAGCATGGCGTAGTTGCTACGAGGCCAGAACAGTCATTTTTGATTTTTTCCACTGAATTTAACATGGGTTTTTGAGAGCCCCTCTCATGATCAGTGGCACTGTCATTTTGTTACTCGGTCCTGAAAGGTGATTCCATGCAGTGACTGCAAAATCACCTTTCAGGACCGAATAACGCCATGACAGTGCAAGAATTCATGAGAAGGGGTCCCAAAACCCCATGTTGAAAATTTGGGGCCAAAATTCGCAAAATTCCCAGATTTGCATTAAAGTTGAAAAATACTATTCGCTCCATTATACAGCTTACCGGCATTTCTTCAGTTCATGGTCGGCTTTGAAGAGTGAGACGTGTTCCCGAATCCACTGAAGATCATCGCGCCGGACCTGTAGGTAAGTATGGGGTGAGGAGGCAGGGTGCACAAAGAGTGGGTGCGGTGGGGAGAGGGGCATCAAGACTACAAGGGACCATTCATTTTACAGGGGTTGAAAACCATCACTGGACAGTTTTTTTATAGGGATTTGGCATGCTGGGGTGGGCCCAGTGTGCCACCTAACAGTTTGGGGAGGGTGTCTGTAACCGACGGGGATTGGGCACTATCTTTGGTACACAACATGGGGGATGAGGAAGTAATGCTGATGGGGATTGGGCACCTCTGGGCTGGCACACACAAAGAAAGTGGGGGTGAGTCGAGGGGACGGGCAACTCTCAGCATTCAACAACTGAGGGGGTTATGCCAATGGGGAGGGCTCCCCTTGAACACAAAGAAAGCAGGGGTTAACCAACAGGGGATTGGCACTCTCAAGTCAGCAGTAGTTACGGCCATTGTTTCCGCCGACCATGCTCATAATGTCAGCGAGCACAGTAGGAAGGGTCCGCCCATATGACAAGCTTTGCTCGGATTGCAGCAGACCTTTTCTTAGATGTGCTCACCACATTATGTATACATGGTGTGGCGCTGGCATACAGGCTGTTGGGAATGAGGGGCGCACCTACCGGTACTTGCCTGCATTACGTAACAGTGACCCGCCTCCAAACCTGCACTATCCCAAGATGTTGGCTGCAAGCATGCCAATATAAAAAGGGAAAGGTAACTGAATACATGTCAGAAGGGAAAATGAAGAACACAACAATGATGGTTTGAAGGGATGGCAAAATAGGAAGCAACTGTAATGGATATATTTTAAGTGTTTGTGTACATGGACATTATAGATTAATACGCACTGCAATCTAGTTGCATAAGAAATCAAATATACAGGACTGATTCAGTGGTAAGATAGCAAATAATCAAAAAATCTGACTAATATGCAGGTTAGCATTCGTGGAACGGTTTTACTATTACAGAAGTGCATAAACATTTATTTTCTATGAGTTCCATTATCAAGTAGTTAGTAACTGGAAAAAATATTAAGCTAAAATCTCAAGTAATTACTAACTGAGGAATTTTCTAAGTATTGCATCTCAAGTCATTAACAAATGAGACATTTCCACAGACATTTTCAAAGTATTGCATCTCAAGTAATTAACAACTGAGAAATGTTATAAGTCAAATAAACAACTACTGTAATTCATAAGCTGGATTATGTTTAAGTGGAAAATTCAATCAGTCCCTAACTACAATATTTTTCTAAGTCTCCTTTCTCATCTAATGCATAAGTACAAAAAACTCAGCTAATGGCTACATAGAAAGTGTTACACATTATTGAGTAAAACCATTCAACCACTGTTTAAGCTCATGCTCAACGGGAGTCATGTGATGCAGCAAGTCGACTAGACATACTCCATTGAGCTCCACCCGCCACCACAAACTAATGGAATTTAACTTCATTTTCAGAACCGAACTCACTATTAAGCCCAGAATCGGAGATGGGAACTTTGAGAACAGATTTAGTTGGCGGGTGAAGGAAATGGAGACGGAGATATGGCAGGCACCTCATCACACGCCACTGGTCACCCCAGAGAAGGCAATCAAAACCTAAGTCACAACCCTCAACTACAGGCCGTGCTTCAACAGTGGTGGTTTTCATCTTCATCTTCTACCAATACGGAGTCTACTCCTCAAACTTTGGAGAGATTCCTGTCAGAATTTCAGCCTTTTAAAGAGGAGGTTCGCCATTGATGTCAGATGTAAAAGTGCTGTCTGAAACGGTAGAAGATATTGTTGGCTGGGCCACAGATACTGAAGCTAGACTGATTTCAGCAGAGAAATGGATGGATAAGATGGATCTTTGGTCACGATTAATAGGCAAACCCTCAAGTGACTGGAATCCAAAATAGAAGATCTCGAGGGCAGAAGCAGATGGAATAATGTCGTAGTGATCAGCTTGCCAGAAAAGAAGAGGGAGGGGACACGATAAAGTTTATCCAAAGACTATTAGTTAGTTAGCAGGGTCTAGTCCTTCGTTCAGACGACGTTATCGAAAGGGTTCATCGATCACTGCCCATGCCACCTCCAACCACCCAACCTAGACTAGGATATTTCACTTTGAACTTTCAGGAGAAGCAACATGTCTTAATGAAACTTGAAGACTTACAAGATGTCCATAGTTGGTAGGCTGCTTTCACCCAATTTTCTCCAAATGTATTGCCTCAGGAATAAAATTCCATATGTCCTACCCTGCTAAGCTACAGATATTATTCAATGGCAACTGGGCATCATTTGAAGAAGTCGCCCTGCACTGGAATTCTGCAAGCAGAGATGCCCAGCTTTATTTTCATATCACTGAGAAAATGCGGATGATGGATGGCTAAAGTGCTGGGGATGTATATGTACTAGATGTTATATCTTGATATTATTTTCATGGTGTGTTTTTGAAAGCAGAAAGGTTTCAAGAAGTTCTGGGACTGAGACTGCAGCAACCAAGTCCAAAAAGAATTGAAGAACTAGGTTTATAGGTTTAATTTGGATCAAGGACCACTTATATGGTATCATGCCAGTTGCAGATGCTAACTGAGATTAGCTGGAAGTTATAGAGGAGATCGCTCCTTGCCAGCTGTTTGTAACGACTAGTCCAGCGTCTCTATAGACTGCCAAGATAATCCATGAAACTGGTCATGGAGGAGATGGTGATGTACATCTAAATGGCGCTACAGTTTAGTGTTTATCTTTATTATGTGTCTGGGATGTATTCTGAGATTGTAAAGGGACCTTAAGAACTTGGGGAATGTTGTAGGTACTGCTATTGAGACACAAGAATGGATTTTTCTAGGGTTTAAAATCATTTAATTCTTAGTGAGGGGTATAAGTTTCACCTCGGAGGACGAGAGGTATCCTAAGTTGGATTGGTGGTAGGGTGGAGGGGAAGGAGGATCATTGGGGAGCTGATCACCACGGACCAGCATTTGGGGTGGTTTGTTCTATGATCATCTAATGTTTATATATGTTTTGTTTACAAGGTACAACAGAGAATTTCATTGTACTATTACTACAGAGGCAGGGTTATATAAGAAGGGTGTTTTGGGGAGAATAAGTTGGGGTCTGGAGTGACAAACATGAGGGACAGATTAGAGTAGTATTGGGGATGGGGGTGTGTGAGTGCCTTACATATCAGAGGAAAGGGTTGAAACGTATAATAAGTGTTCCTTGACTGGTTTTCTTCTAAAAGGAAATATATAAATGATGGTACAACTGTTTAAGTTCTGTTGGTGGAATGTTAAAGGGTGAGACACCCTCTGAAGTGCATGACAATTCTAAAACATTTGGGGTTCCTGCACTGTGAAGTAGTCATGCTACAGGAAACTCATTTACTAGACATATAAGGTAATTTGCTCAGGAGACAGCAGGTGGGGTAAGTATTTACAGCAGGTGAAAGTAGGAATAAAAAGGAGTGTGATCCTGTTTACCAGAAATTTTCCATTTATCTGTGAACATTGTATAAAAGATAATTAAGGCAGGTATGTTTTTGTGAAAGGTAGCATTCATTCATTTGAAATAGTTTTTGTTTCCATTTACGGTCCTAATCTCAACTCCCCGCCTTTTTCATGGATCTTCTTTCCATTCTAACACCCTTCCTTAATATCCCATTTTTTTTGTGGGAGATTGAATTTGCCTTTGATCCACTTCTGGATAAATCTGAGGGAGCACAATCCATGGGTCTTACTCTGGCTCAAAGAGCTATCAGGAAATTAGTAGATCATCTGGGCCTATGTGACCCATGGAGAATTCTCCATCCTGATAAGAAAGAATTTACTTTTCATTCGGCTGTCCATGGACAGTTTCCAGAATAGATTACTTCTGGATCACCAAATCACTACTTAATGGCCTGTTGGACAGCAAAATAGAGCCGAGTCAGGTCAGATCATTCCATCACACCCTGTCACCTCTCATTGTCCCTTAAACTGGTATAGACAAAATATGGAGATTAAATAATCAACTACTAAAAGATACAAAGATCATAGATAGTATTTCAACTTCTTTAGATCAATTTAAAAGTGACAATTGGGAATCTACACAGTCTCCATCTACTGAATGGGGTGCTTACAAGTGCTTCTTCCGGAGAATTTATTAAGCTGGCTTCAGTTAAAAATGGAGAGAGAAACAGGAGCATAAATCACTTTGACCAAATCAGAGAAAATAAAAATATTTGTCAAACCAGACTACAGAAGGGGAAAGATAGCTCTGCTAAAATTAAAAGATAAATATTCTGAATTACTAAGAGAGAAAGCAGAATGGGCTATACTGAAGACTAAAGTTAAATATATAGAACAGGGTGAAAAGTTGGTGCCTGTTGGCTCTTAGACTTAAAAAGAAGAAGCTGCAAGATGTATTGCAGCTCTGCAAACAGATCCTCAAGAACCCCTTATAACTCATCCTAAAGAGATTATGGCAGAATTTGAGCAATACTATAAGAATTTATATGCTCAGATGCTGAATCGATCTGCCCAAACTGTGGTAAACAAATTTTGGTGAACCTTCCTCTCCCTACATTAACTGTAGTTCAGGCTGAACAGCTTCTACCCCTATTACGGAAGAAGAGATTCTTGGAGTTATTAGGGAACTTCCTCTTGATAGGGCCCCTGGATCAAATGACTATTCGGATAATTTCTACAAAATGTTCACCAAACAACTTACTCCATGGTTAAGGACAGTTTATTCCTCTATGTTAAGTGGTGACAACTTTGACCCCAGACTGTTAGAGGCCATCACTGTAATCATTCCCAAGCCAGATAGAGATCCAAAGTGGGCCTCTAGCTATCACCCTATATCACTCATTAATTGCGATATGAAAATTCTCACCAAGTTACTGGTGGGCAGACTAAATAAGGTACTTCCCTTTCTTATTGGTCCTGACCAGGTTGAGTTCATGCAAGGTAGGGCCTCAGTAGACCATCTTCATAGACTGCCTCAAGTCTTCTCCATGTCCAGGGATACCCAGCAGGCTACGGCTTTGGTCTCACTAGATGCAGAGAAGGCCTTTGACAGAGTTGATTGGCAATTTTGATTAGAGCGCTTCATAGATATGGCTTTCCCAATACATTCATCTCCTGGATACAAATATTATATTCCAATCTCACTTCCAGTATATTTTGTAATGGAACTCTATCTCCTTATTTTACCTTGCAGGCAGGTACCAGGCAAGGATGCCCGCTGTCACCACTCACCACTGCTATTTAACTTGTATTTAGAACCTTAAACAACAGCCATCCAAATGTCCCCAGAGACCATAGGCATTCAATTTGGATCTAAAGAGGAAAAGTCAGTCATCCCAGTGGTGCAGAGGGCTGAGGAACTGACATCTCACCTCGCTGCACGCCAGTGACCAGGGTTCAGGAGTGAGCCTGGGTCATTGGAGGCGTGCACAGGGGTCAGGGCGGAGCAGGATGGAGTGGCCATAAAGGCAGCTCTCCCTCCGGGAGGTAGGGTGGCATCCTCACTTACAGCTACCCCTGGTGGAGGCAGAGGGCTGTGCAATCAATGGTGCTGGCAATAGGCCAATGGGGCAGGAGGAGGAGGGCCATTACTGGGGCTGCAAGACACATGTGTGCCTCCCACATGCATGCGCCCTTCTCCTGGGGTCCTCGGGAGATTGGGGAGAAAACAGAAAAGGCAACTGGCGGTAAGATGGTGACTGACTTCCACAGGCACCACTCCAGACCACGTAAGGTAAGCCCCAGTAATTTGAGGGATGGAGCTGGGGAGCTGGGTCAGATGGTGGGCCACACGGAGCAAGGGAGAAATACAGCAGTGATAAAGAGGAAAAATTGCAGCTTATGCTGATGACATACTGCTCCATCTTATCAATATCACTACTCGATCCAGGGATTATTAACGATAATACAGGACTATAGTGCACTTTCGAATTGTAAGTTAAATACAGATAAAACAGACATCTTCCCATTAAACCATAAGTAATGAAGCAAGACATTCTAAACTTAGGTCTCACCTGGTCCCCAAGACCCTCAAATATCTAGGATTTCACTTAGCTACCAGTATGGCCTGCATTCACAAGCTGAATTTAGAAACTCTAAGCAATCATATCCAGCAAGATCTAAAATGGTGGTAGACCTCCCTTTAACTTTTGGGGAAGAGACATTATAATCAAAATGAACATTCTCCCACAAATTTTCTACCTCTTAATCTACTTAATTTATGGGTACCAAGAACTGGTTCAAGAAGATCCACCCTATCTGTCCAATTTTATATGGAGAGGCAAAACTCTGAGGAGGGCTTTTCATAAATTAGCTGCCCCTAAGAGTCTGGGGGATTGAGACTCCCACACTTTGACTATATTATTGGACTAGCCACCCAGTAAGTTTTCTGAAATGGGAACTCCATCTGATCAACAGAGTGACAAATTACAAGCCAACTTAGGTTAGAATTGAACAAAAATGTTGGTTTTGACAGGTGCTAACCACTCTCCATGCCATTCCTAAAGTTTAGAAAACTTCCTCCAGATTATGCCATTCACCTTGGTCAGTCACTATGTATACGCTCCCAGTTATGTAGCACAATGAGATATGTTAATATATATGATTTTGCTCAGCCAATATTTCAAAACCCTAATCTCCTTCTAGGAGGACGAATTATCCCCTGTAATAGGGTTCCATTGAGGCAGGATTGCTCTGCACAGGATTTACATGTTCAGGGCTGGGACTGGCTTAGTACACATGATATTCTCACTAAATTTGAATTAGCTTCAAAATGGTCTGTTAAGATTTATCAGATCCGCATATGCTGGTATCTTATTTAAAGTTAACAATACCCTCCAGGTGAGGGAGATTGGGTGGATACCTGCAGAAGTCTAGCCTTTGTCCCACATGCTGTCTCCTCAATTTATGCCTTGCTTTACTCTCGGTTTTCCAATAAGTCATGGGAATCATGAAATATTGGGTGGATAAATTCCCAACTCCGCTTCTAGATGGCCTCATATTTGGGAAAATTCTCACAAGTATACTACACAAGATAGACTGTGGATCATGCAGCTACAAATTTTAAACAACATATATTTGACACCCTACAGATGATATAAAATGGGTTGGGCAACAAGCCCTTTGTATAACAGGTGTGAATTGGATGTAGGTACTTTATTCCATCTCTTCTGCGACTGCCCAAAATCTCACCATTTGGAATCTAATAAAACCAGGGCTGACCCTCTTTTGGGTCTTCAGGAGTACTTACTCCTGAAGTGGGCATCCTGGGAGACTTTACTGGCTATCCACAGATGGACCACCACTATCATATTACTATAATTGCATTGTCTGTCAAGAAAATTGTATTAAAACATTGGAAGGACTTATTACAGCCCTCATATGTAGAATAGTTGAATGAACTGCTAAACAACTTAAAGGTAGAAAACAATGTCTAGTATCTTTAATCATATGGGAACCTATAAAAAGATGAGAGAAGCTTCATGGTCTTTATACCATGGTTTAAAAGGGAACAATATGCTTTGTTAGATATAAGAACTGTATTAAATTCTCAACATGCTTAATCTCTTTAGATACATCTTAGGCACCTAGGGACAACGGAAGTGGGGGGAGGAGGAAGGGGAGGGTTGCTACAGGGGTGGGGAGAAGGGTGTGGAGGAGGGGACAAGGAGGAAGGTTACCTTTTGTTACAGGTCATGATGATACGATATTTGTTTGTATATTGTTTGTAATCTGAAAATCAATAAACTTTGAATTTAAAAAGCTTCATGCTCAACTTTTCAGTTAGGCATTGCCTAATAAAAAGGAAACATTGGGTATTTGTTAACTTTTTGGTATGGGTTAAAAATGAGGGCAGGCTGATGGAAGATCATTTAAAAAGAAAGGGGAAAAAGTATGGTCCCAAAATGGAGCCCTGTGGGATACCATAACTCACTTTAAGAAAACTAGAACACATTGTCTGATTGATATTTCAATGCTCACAACCCATGAGATAATCCCCAAACCAATTGATAACATCCTCAGAAAAATTACAGAGTGACAATGACTGAAGAAACAAAGTATGATGACAGAACCCTGGATAATTTATGGGTTAGCTTAGATTGTGCCTTCTGATGTCAGGAAGTGGCTAGCTAAACCAAACATTCCTGTTGAGTTCAGGACTTGAGACAAAAACAGATGTATTTGTTTGAAGTCCAGATCAGATCAGTTTTCCAACCCAACTCAAGATGCAAAGAACATTGAATCTCTGATGTCAGAGTGACATACAGAATGACATGACATGGAGGGGGCTGTTGAAGGGTCTTAAGGTCTGGTATAGCCTAAAAGATACTGTCAGGTTTGGGGCTATAAACAACCTACCAACTAGGGGTTCGAGTCTCTGTTTTACCAAAGTGTCTTTTATGGTAAGCCATTCTACCTTGCTACAGAGAGAAAAAAGAGAGAGAGAGAGGGTAGTTTTTCCTCTGTGTAACCTACTGTTCAAATATTTTCTTTTCCATTTCTGAAGAATTACTGTTCCTTATAGTCTTGCTGTAATATCCTCTATGATCTATATAAATATCTGGAAGTATTAAAATATTATACTTTATATACTTCATATTTCTGTGACTGGCCCTTTGAGGTACAGCTAACTGATTTACAAACTGTATTGCCACTCTAAAGAAAAGGCTACAGTTACTATTCAGTTTTAAACTAAGGAGTTCTCAGCTGTGATAAAAAATACCACCAACAGCTTAATCTTGTTCAATTTCAGCAGGTTATCATCTGTAAACCCCCCAGGTCACCCCTAAAAAGGGACTTAGTCCTCAGTGGCCTACCCAGTCAACAAAATTCAATGAAGTTGCCCTTGAGTAAGGAGCACTGTATGGTCAAGCAGTGTCTCTGGAGGAATGCAGACCTAAGATACCTTGACAGAGTGTCTATGCTGAGTTGTAGCAGCTACTGAATATCTTTGCAGGTGTCTGAAGGGTTTCGAAAATTGGTAACACTGACAGGCTGAATCTGGGAAACAGTTTTATTAGTATAAAGGCTATCTTTTTTTGTTTGTTTGTTTAGTTATTTAACCAGGTAAGACACACTAAGCTGAAAGCTTTTCTACAGGTGCAACCTGGGAGCAGGGTGCTGAAGTGACTTGCTCAGGATACACACAGTATACAAGTGGAAGCTGTGGGATCTCAAACCCAGGTCTGGTCTGCTGGATGTCACCAGATTTGCAGCTCAGAGCCTTAAACCACTGCACTATACTGCTCTCTATCTGTCCAATCACAGAATAGGATATACAAAAGGAGACTGTAAATTCTACCAGTTTAGTTTGGTTACAAGATAGATAGAAGACATCATATCTCAACTATATTAGAAGAGCACACTGCCACACCTGATGGAGTTGTGCCAAAAGAAAGACTTGGACTGTAAGGAGGGCCAAACATGGGTTGAACTGATAGCTATTCTGGAATGAAGTGACCAGAAAAGCTTTGCAAAAGTGTTCCTACTAGCCTATGTTGTAAGAGTGATGCTAGGAAGAATGCAGATGTACCAGAGCTTGTGACTAAGACAGCTGTACAAGAAGACTGGGTGCAAATGTTGAGTTGGAGCTTGCCCTAATTAAGGTGAAGGCAGAAATTGAGATCTAGAAATGAAGTTGGAAGAGAGCAGCTAGAGAAGGATGAGGGGTAAAGGGCAGAGGAGTGAGAGAAAGAGCACAGCATGAGATCCATTATGAGAAAAGGCAGCTTCACTCATGAGAACCAAATGAAAGAGGGTGAGCATGCAAGAGAGATGAGCCAGGAACATCACTACACACTGTGAGTAATATCATGAGGGGCTCGACCCAGGAACCAACATTAATTCTGAAATGTTTCCCAAATATCAGGAGGGGGTGATCTTGATTTGTTTTAAGAACTTTTGAGAGAATATGGGAGCAATTTGAATTGCACAGGGCTTATTGGGCAACTCACCTATTGCCACTGTTTACAGATAATGCATTAGAAGCTTTTGCTAGAATGGACACAGACAACTGCATGGACAATGATAAAGTGAAAAATGCTTTGCTAAAGTGTAAATGAGATGGTAACCAGGGATTGACGGACAGTGGGGCTCCATTTATTTGGTGAAACAGGATTTGATTCAAGAGGAACAGTTTCCACCAGGCCAGTTTTCTAGGATTAGAGGACTGACAGGTCCTGTGGTCTCAGTGCCACTAGCCTGGATCTTTCTAAGCTGAGAAGGTAGCCAGGTCATACAGGGGGATGTTGTAACAGACCTCCCGCTGATGTAATTATGGGTAATGACTTTGATAGTAGGATCATATTGTATGTGTCACTACCCATAGCAAGGTGAGGGAACTGGCTTTTGAGGACACAGAGGACGAGTCAGAGCATTAGAAAGTAACCCTACATCAGCAGCAGGAGACACTGTAGCTGAAGAATGAGCTGGGAGCAGCAGTTCGAGCCACAGGTACAGACTGAGGAGAGCCCATATGTGGGTAGTTCTCCAGTAGAAGAGTGTGTTTTGGGGAAGATTGTGTGCGCAGAGCTAGGAGCACTCAGCAAGCTTACCAATCCCTGCAGCAAGTTAAGAGAGTTATACACCAGTGTGGAAGGTGACTCTCAGAATTCTAGGAAAGAAGAGTGTGCTGGGAGAATGAGCTTCTGTACCATGAGTGGGAACCTAAGGAAAGCCAAAGTAAGGGCTATTCCAGCAGATAGTGGTTCCTAGGGAGTATAACAAGCAGCTTCTGGCCTTGACCCATGATTTAGCTTTTTCAGGACACTTAGCCATACCAAAAGGTGGCTGAGTAATAATTTTACTGCCCTAATATTTTGAAAGATGTGGCAGACTACTGCTGGACTTGTTTGCAGTGCCAGAGGGTGGGAAAGGTTGAGAACAAGTCTAAAGAAGCTTTGATTCCTACCTGTTATCAAAGAGCAATTTTGGCAAGTTACCATGGACATTGTACAACCACTTAATACCCAAGTCACATTGGCATGTGATAGGCACATTTGGTGGTCATAGATTACACCACAAGGTACTCAGAGACAGTGCCTTTGTCCTCCATCAAGGCTGAGAAGGTGACTGACAAACTGCTGGGAAGATTTAGCTGGATGGATTTCCCGAGGAAATTCTGTCAGACCAGGGCACCAACTTCATGTCTGATCTGGTAGTTAGTCTGTGGAAGAAGTGTGGGTAAGGCAACTCAGGGCCTCGCCATACCACCCCACCTTAACAGTCTGGTCAAGCAATTCAATGGATCTCTGAAGACCATTTTAAGAGCATTCACTGACCATGGAGAGAGAGAGAGTGGGACATGTACCTATCCCATCTCCTATTCACATATGGGAAATTCCCAGGAGTACACTGGGTTCTTGGTATCTTAGTATCAACAAACAGAAGAAGGCATTAGCCCATCTGGACTGTTTCCCACACTCTGTGGGGAAGCATACCTAAAGGTACCCTATATATTAATGCAGTTCTTTCTTGAAGACATAGAGTCTGTTAAATCAACAAGATTTTGCAGTCGATATTTCATATTCTAGGTGCCTAGACTGTAAAAGTAATTGTACCGTGCTTCATGGTGTTAGCCCTCTGGACTTGTAGTTGCTTGTTGTGAGACCACAGGTTAACTTTCCTCTCCTTAAAATATATCACCATGTGTGACAATGTCCAGGTTATTCAATATTTTGAACAGTTGTAAAATTGTCACCTCTTCTCCTTCTCTATTTTAGGCAATGTAAACTTGGTTCATTTAGCCTTTGATTATATGGTTTATTTTAAACCTTGAAATTACTGTAGCTTGTTGCCCTTCTCTGGACACCATCTAAATAAGGTGACTAAAAGGGAGATCTGTAGTCCATGTGTGGTCTTACAGAAGATCTATACAATCAGTTAGACAGTCATTCCTGGATACAAACGCTTTTTAATAGTTCTTACTAGTCTGTTGGCTGTCATGGTAATCTTCCTACAGTGAATATGAGAGATAAAAGTGGTAAAGTTTTATCTATTGCAATATATTACAATTCCTAGATCACATTCATTTGCTACAGACTTCAAGGGAACCCCTTTTAACACATAAACCTCCTTGAATTTTGTCTTCCCAAATGTAATACTGTGCATTTATCAAGATTAAACTCCATTTTAGTTGTAGATGCCCATATTTCAATTAACTTAAGGTCCTTCACTAAAATTAATACTTTTCATCACCATCTACTTCACTGCATAGTTTAGTGTCATCTGCAGATTTTACAATGTTGTTTTCTACTCCATCATTTACAGTAGATCTCATATAAAAATTCAGAATACAGTTGGTCCCAGAATGGAGCTCTGTTGAACACTACTAGTGACAGGTTTCTCAGTAGACAATTTCCCACCAACTCTTACTTTGTGTTCTCACTGAGCCAGGATTCCACCCATTTAACTAGATGTGGACCGTATCACGGCAACTTGGTGAAAGCAAATACAGCATGGTCTGAAACAGCATAGTAGAAAACCATGAAAGTCAAAACTGCACATGGAGAGTAATGCAGCTGGAAGGAAAATAATGTAAGTTACAGAATTTCATTGAAGTGGTGGTCGATGGTGGTGTGGTGTTGTAATAGTAAATTACACTAAGAAGTAGCTTCTAGCTGCCTAGTTGCTGCCACCCTATCATACGTATAGCTCACCTGCCCCAGAGTTGAGCGGTATAAATAATTCCTCCCATTTATGCACATAAAAGAATAGGTACTCATAAATTGAAAATGGGCACGGTAAAAAACTGAGTTCTATCCTGAACCCTTTGACATGCCCCCATGCAGACAAATACACACGCAGCCCCATTTTATGATGTCAGTAAATGAAGGCTGCATATAACATCATCTCTATTGATTCAATGGGTGACATTCTTCCGTTTATCAACATTTATAGCACAGATTTTATAAATCAAAGCGACCTCCCAAATAACAGGGACTCTGTTAATTGGACAGTCGCTTGATTTATTCAAATCTCTACTATAAATGTTAATAAAATGTAAGGAAAAGTCACCCCATTGAAATCAATGGGGCATGCACACGTAGCCTTCTGCTTACTGACATCACAAAACGGGTCTGCGTGCCTGCATGGGGCATGTCAAGGGTTCAGGAAGTGTTTCTCTTTTTACCACAATGTCCAGTTTCAATTTTACTGAGTGTTAAAACTTATTTTATGTGTAAAAATGGGTGGAATTATTTATGTCACTCAACTCTGGGGCAGGTGAGCGATTACATATGATGGAGTGGCAACAACTAGGAAGCTGCTCTTTAAAGAAAACTTCTTGGCAGTATTCTCCATACTCAGTTGTGACTTGCACGGTTTTCACCACACTGTTTTTACTGAACTGCATTTCCTTTGCTTAGTTGCAATGGAACCAGTGTGGACTATATCCATTTCTTTTAGTTTATATATTAATTTGAAATGGGGCATGCACAGTATCAAAGGCTTTTTGAAATCCAAGAAAATCACATCCATATGTTTGTTATGGTCTAGACTGGCACTGACCTACTCATGGAAAGCAATCAAATCTGTGGTACAGGAACTACCCTAAGTAAACTGTGCTGAGTAAGGTCCTGTAGCCCTTTGAATGTGAGCTGTTGTCAAATTGTGATTTAAAACATTTCTCCATTAGTTTACAAGGGACCTATGTTAGACTTATAGGCTTATAGTTACAAGGTAATAGTCCTACTCCCTTTTTGTGTATGGGTGTAACTATTGCTTTTTCCAATCAGACAGGATTTCCCAATTTCAGAGTACCTATTGAATAGTATTGAAAATGGAGTGCACAATGAGGTTACGAGTTCTTTAATAACTCTCAGATGGATACTATCAGATCCTGGTGATTAATTGGGTTTAGCACTGACAATACTTCATCAGATGAAAAACTTTGCAGAACTGCATGGGACAGCTTCCTGTAACCTACAATTATCCTTGGTATTAAAAACAGTACAGAGATAATCATTGAAAGTATTTGCTATTGAGATTGGGTCTTTCAGCATGTTTCCATGTTCGATTAGTGGGCCTATTGATCTACCACCCTAATCATATTGTTTAAATAGGAGAAAAGGACTGTTGGTTATCTTTAGTGTAGCTATCTTAAATTCAAGGTTGTGCTGTTCTATTTTTACTAACCCTTTTGCTTCTTTTAGTTCTGCCTTGTATTTAGATTTAGATAATTCTAGGATTTTTATGTAGTTAGCAAAGGCTCATTCCTTTCTTCTTATTTGCTTTTTAGTTGTTTTGTCATCCATATTGGTACAGTATTCTCCCTTTTATTGTTCATTATTTGTTGTAACATATGTTTCCTTGACTCCTTTTAATATATTAATTCTGTCCACCAGCAATCTTCAGCTGATAGGTCCTGCAGCATGCCCATCCAGTCCATGGAGTCTAGCGTGTCCCTACTTGTTTTATATTGTTCTTTTGCATTATTTTTACAAAGATATTACTGTTGTTAATTATCTGCCCTGCTAGTAAGCTGAATGTTAACATATTGTGGTTGCTGTTCCCCAATGCTGCTTTAAATTGTATATTGTAAATTCCAGTCACACAATTAGTAATAATTAAATCCAAGATGTTTTTATTCGTGGATGATTGCATAATTCTCTGTTCTAGAACTTCTACAAATTTATTTATTTGTTTATTTATTTAAGAGTTTCACCAGGAGGGCACACTGAGCAGAGTACTGCTCAATTCCAGTTGCATCCTGGGGGAGAGGGAGGGAGAACACAATACAGAAATACATTGCAACTAGACAGTAAGTGTTAGACGCAGCTAACACTAGGATGATAGTATGGCTTGCACAGAGCAAGACAACAGGGTGCATCAAGGTTCAAATGAAACAACTAATACAGTGCAACATAATACAGCCCTAGTGTTCCAACTAGAGGAGGAGGAGTGGTGCATTTGGTTAGATACATGTGCAAGTGGAGGCAAAATGATCTTTGAGGTGGGTGTGGAGGTAGTGGCCTGAGGGGCCTGCCTTATGTCCACAGGGAGGGAGTTCCACAACTTAGGCATGCGATATGTGAAAGCGGCCTGTCCAGCATTTGTGGACCTATGCGGGATAGACAGGAGTCTGGTGTCACTGTGCCTGAGTGAGTAGGCTGGCAGGGGGTGGCTGAAAGTGCTGATTGGAGATAGGGGGTAGGATCTGAGACTAGAACTTGGCAGTGAGATGGGCACAGTGTATTTGGTGGTGGTCCTGCAGTGAGGGAGGTCCAGTGAGTGGTACAGGACCCAGTGATGGGTAGAGTAGGGACAGTTGAGACAAGCGACAAAGAGGAATGGAAGAGAGTCCAGTCTGGCCAGGGTGGACTTGAAGGTGACACTATAGACTACATCCCCATAGTCTATGACTGGCAGGATCATTTTCTGTACCATGGCATGGCGGGCTGGCAGTGGGATGCATCCATGATTACGGTAGAGTGAACCCAGTCTGGGGTGTAGTTTTTTGTGGATGGCATCGATATGCACAGAAAAGTCAAGGTGCTGGTCGAGCCAGATCCCGAGGTACCCTAAAGGAGGAGCTGATCTCCAGAGTTGTCCCATGAAGGTGTGGAAAGTAGGGGTGGAGGAGAGCCTTGAGAGTCTTTGCCTTGTGCCGAAGGTCATGGAGACGTTTTTGTGGAATTGAGGTGGAGCTGGTTAGAGCAAAACCAGTGCATACTGTGTTGAAGTCTTGTCGATGGGCCTGATGTATACAGCTCCGCATCATCAGCATACATGTGAATGGATGTGTGTGGGCAGAAAGACGGCAGGTCATTGTGGAAGATGGAGAACATGAGAGGCCCAAGAACTGAGCCCTGTGGCACACCTGATGTGATAGGGAGGGGAAGATGTTGAGCTACCAATTCATAAATAAGGAATTTATGATCGATACTTCTAAATTGGAGCTGCCTGAGGGCTGCACCCAATCAATACCAAAGAGATTAAAGTCACCCATTATTATTACATCAGATAGATTGGATACAGTTACTAATTCCTTGAGAGCTGATCATTACATTCCTGGATACTAGACGGTGGATGGTAGTTTCTAATTGTCAGCTTATTACCATTTTAAACTGGAGTTGAAGCCATATACAGTACACTCGGTGTTTATATTGCGATCTTTTCAGTACCTAATTCTACACACTCTTGTATATTTTTAGTGTGTAGGCATACACATACCCTTTTTCTACTCTATTCTTAAAGAAGAGTTTGTATCCAAGGATTTCACATGAGCAGAGACTTGTCTAATCCCACCATGTCTTGGTTATTGCTGCAATATTGATGTCATCCCGATGCAATGTCATGACCATGTGATCAAAAACAGCGCAGTCAATAACCATGCCACAGGGTCAGTACAAAACTGTGTGGTCCAATACCATACTAGATTAGCTATACTAACTCCAAGACCATGCAGCACTATTATGACCACAATTTTGACTGCAGTATTTGCTGTTGCGGTTTGACTGGACACCTGTCATCCCTATGCAGCATAATTTCCAGTTCTGATTTTTTAATGTGTTTAAACTTCTTGCAATCACAAGCGGAACTTATATTCCTTGCCTGATTTGTTACATAATCCCTTGCCTGCCTTGCTTGTCCTTATTTCCCAAGCTCCTGCCCAGATATGGTTTAAAGCTTGGGTTATATGTTTTCTATTTGTTCCACAATAGTGCACTCCCTCATTACTTAAATGCAGACCATCCCGCTATCTAGTCCATAATTATTTTCAAATGACTCCCAATGTAGAAGACATTTTATTCCTTTTCTAGTGTCCATTTTCTCACTTTTTGAGCTCTTGTTTGACCATGGGGTAAGGGGCCCCATTAATTTGTAGAAATGATAGGAGGTAAGCATGCTCCCCAAGGGAATCTGTTGTGGAGCATTTCCTGAATTTTAGGTCTCCACTCAAAGAAGTTCATGAGGTTTTCCTGGAGCACCGAGTTATTGCACAACAGAAGCAGAAGACATGGTATGACCATGGGACCAAAGCCAGGAGTATGACGTCGGGCAATGGGTGATGGCTGTGGCGTAGACAGCCTGTTCTGAGAGCTCTATAATTTTTTTATATAAATAGTATTAATGATTGTCTCTGCTGAAAAATCAAATGCTCTAGGAATGACCCCTCATCTCCCCCCAGATTTCAGCTTACAGCTGCAGGCCAAGAGAACTGCTGACAGCATGTATCACACACTCAGTTTTTAGAGACAATGTGTTACCTGGAAGACTTTAATCAAGGATCCTGTTCCTCTGAGTTAATTACAGAGTTGTTTTGGGTTAACTTTGTTAAGAGGAATATCACAAAAGGTTTATGACGTTGAAGAGAAAACACAGGTTATTACACAGAGGTGAGAGGTCATAAATGTTCATATGAAGCCTGTGTGAGGAGATCAAAGAAAGTGTCATTTGAAACTTGAGTTATGCTAAGGTTGCAGAATTAATACTTGAAATTACATCCTGTGGTTGTATAGGAATATATATTTTTAGATATTTTGACAGAGGAGGAGCAGGAGGACCTCATCCAAAGTGGTTGGCAGCTACAGCTTGTAAAGATTATACTTTTCACTACAGAGACACTTTGATCTGACTCTGACCAAGATAACATCTGGGCACTGAAAACAGGTATTTAGAAAGCTATACAAAATCTAAATATTGTGTAGGAATTGCATTGTTTTAAACCTTGTTTTGTTTAAAGATATGTATGTCTTGTGATATAAGAGTTCTGTATTGTATGTTTGACGTATTATTATATATTTTAGTAAAAACTCTAATTTAGAGCAAACCTGGTCTGTCTTTGAATTGCTTTCTTTTGCTGAGAAATATTTATGGTTATAGCAGACAGCAAACATAGCTTGTATGGTGGTACCAAACTGGAAAGAGAAGTGTTTTAAATCTGAGGTCTTTATTAAAGTTTTAAGGGTTTATTTCTGCACGCCTGGTTAGGTGCCTGTAGGCAAAGATATCTGCCCACAGAAGACAGATATATCTGAGCCTGTGCATTGAGTATACTAACAGAGGTTAACAGTTTGAATCCCTCCAGAACTGGAGACCAAAGGTTGATCCAAACTCACAAAACAGACAAGAGGTTACCTTGTCTGTTACACTGTTCACAAGACTGCACTCAAAGGTTGGCACTTTGGGAGTAGAGGCCCTGACCTGCTGAGTGAATCTGTGACAATGGTACTCATCCGTCCTGCAGAACAAATTACAGGTGGCTTGGGATGGGCCTTACTCAGTTGTCAGGAGGGTGAATGATGTTAACTATGTGGTGGAGCTACCTGACTGGAGGTGCAAACTGCAAGTTTACCACATTAACATGATACAATCCTACCATAACAGGGATGAGATGGTCCTGGCTGTGTGCAGCTATCCGAAGGAGGAGCAGAAGAAGACCCACTGGTGGATCTCCTGGGAGAGGTTAAGGATCATGCTCAGTGGATTCTTGCACCTTCTTAGAGCAGCTGACACCAGCACAAGCTGCCAAAATGAGAGGTGCTGCATACATTTGGTGAAATGTTTACAGGAAACCTGGATATACCACAATGGCAGAGCACCACATGGATACAAGTACCCAAGCTCCACTGAGACAGCCACCCTACAGAGTCCCAGAAAAAGAAGGGTATGCCATTGAGTGGGAGATCAAGGATATGCTGGCTCTCCAGGTGATCCAGGAGTCCAGTAGTTCCTAGGCATCCCCAGCAGTACTAATTCCCAAAATAGGATGGGACCATGGGGTTCTGGGTTGACTACATAAGCTCAGCAGCTGCACAGAATTGGTCACATCCCATGCCCAGGACAGATGAGATCCTAGGGAGGTTTGGGAGCCTTTACCTGTCCACCATAGACCTGGCACGGGCTGATCAGGGACCCCTTGGCACATAAAGCCGAGAAAGGTTGGCCTTTGTCACCCTATTTGGGTTATTCGAGTTCAGGATAATGCTATTTGGGATGAAATATGTGCCAGCCATCTTCAATGGCCCACAGACCACATCCTGAATGGGGCAGGAGACTTCAGTCTAGTGTACATGGATTACATCACCATCTATAGCCAGACCTGGGAGAATCACATCAGGTATATGACCTAGGTGTTCCACCAACTGCAGGCCACTGGGCTGACAGTTAAGGCTGAGAAGTGTCATATAGGAATGGCAAAGTGTCATATCTTAGATACGGTGTGGAAGTGGGTACATCTGGCCTGAGCCAGTGAAAATTGAGGAGCCATCCAGGTATGGGCAATGCTCACAATGAAGAGGAAAGTATGGGCCTTTGCAGGCATGGCAGGGTACTATCATAAGTTTGTGCTGAATTTAAGCAGCATGGCCAAACCCTGTCCAAGCTCACTGAGAGGAGATTATCAGAAAAGGTTCAGTGAACAGAAACCTGTGATACTGCATTCCACTAGCTGAAGAAGGCATTGTGTCAGGCACCTGTCTCACCCAGCCCAGACTATTTGCTTAGGTTCGTTGTCCACGTAGATGCATCTGATCATGGGCTAGGCATGGTCATTAGTCAGGATTCATACTTGGGAGGCGCACCAGACATACAGGTATATCTGTGCAGGAAGCTGTTGCCTAGAGAAGAGTCCTATACCACAATAGAGGAGAATACATAGGGATTGTCTGGGCTTTGCAGAAGCTGCAACCTTATCTCTCTGAGAGGAGTTCACCCTGGTTACTGATCAAAACCCCTAACATGATTACGTAGAACCAGCAGCCAGAATTCAAAATTGCTAAGTGGAAGCCTGGTGCTACAGTCCTATAATATGAACTTTAAGCATCACAGCATGTTGCAGCACGGCAACAGATGGAATATTCAGACAATAGCTAGTGCCCTTGTTTCTTTTAAGTGGGAGAGGTGCAAGGAGAAACTAATGTGAAATTCACACAGAGTAAACTGAGGACATTGCAAGTGGAGCCAGCTAGCTCATATGAAAAACAAAAATAATTTAGTCTGCTAGATAGATTTGTTCTTCTCTTTTTGAGAGGGTGGACATGTATCAATTTGCAATAGATAGCTGTCACTGTATTTTCTTTTATTTGTTTTCAATTCTTTCTGATTGAGTATTAGTTGGAATGTAGTAGCTAAAGGAACAATGCTGACATTCAGCCAGGAGCTGGGCCATCCTAGAGTCTCTATAGGAGGCAGGCCTCAGCCTGACCAGGACTGATCAATGGGGACAGAATGCAGAAGTCTGGGTAGAAGGTCAACTGGGTTCCAGGCGGCCACCTCATAGTGTGGTTTAATATGGGGACAGAGACACAGTCAAGTCACACAAAGGCAAAGGTCTTAGGTTTCAGAAGGGCAGACTTTGCTAAGATGTGGGTACATATCAAAGCCCTGGCAATGAGGGGGTTGTGGGCAGTAGAAACACCTGAAAAGAGCCATAGAGGAGGTGACAAACCAATGCATCAGGTTGGTAACCAAAGGCAAGAGAAGGAAAACACTATGGTTCTGAAAAGACGTGGCAAACAAAGTAAGGGCCAAAAGGGCAGGGTTCAGGAAGTAGAAGGAACCTCAGAGGGTAGGAGGACAGGGAGGTGTACCAAGAATGTCTAAGGGAAGTGGGAAGGCTGTAAGGAGAGCAAAGGCACAGACTGAGGAAAGATTAGCACAGATGGTGAAGAAGTGGGACAAGACATTCTATAGATACATCAGCGAGAGAGAAGGAAAGACAGGGCATGTAAGACTCAGAGGATGAAGGGAAGTGTGGGAGGGAGATCTGGAAAAGGCAGATATACTAAACAAATACTTTTGTTCAGTATTCATCAAGAGGGAAGTGTCATGGGCCATAGTTGGGCAACAGATACAGAGGGAGAGGAATACTAGCCCATTCACAGAGGAGACAGTCCTGGAGGAGCTCATGAAACTGAAGGTGGACAAAGCAATAAGGCCAAATGGCATACACCTGAGGATATTAAGGGAGCTGAGGAAAGAGCTAACAGTGCCTCTGGAAGCCATGTTCACTGAATCTCTAAACACAAGATTAGTTCTGGAAGGACTGGAGGAGGCATTTAGTGCCTCTACATAAAAGTGGTAGCAAGGAGGAACTAGGAAAGTATAGGCCAGTCAGCCTCACCTCAGTAGTGGGGAAGATCATGGAGCAGTACTTAAGAGAGGATAGTGGGACACTTGGAATCCAAGGTGCCCAGGATCCAAGGCAACATGGATTCACAGCAGGAGGTTTTGTCAAACAAATCTGATAGATTTGTTTGACTGGGTGATGAGGGAGGCAAATCGGGGGGGCAGGTGGTGGACATCGCCTACCCAGTTTCAGCAAGACCTTCAACACCGTTCCACATAAAAGGCTGGTTAGCAAGATGGGTAGTCTGGGCATGGGCCACAAGGTAGTAAACTGGGTAAGGAACTGGTTAACAGACAGGAGGCAGAGGGTGGTGGTAAATGGGATCCAGTCCAGGAGAGGGTGCGGACCAGTGGGGTACCTCATGGATCAGTCCTCAGGCCAGTCCTCTTTAATGTCTTGGCTGGAGGAAAAGTCTACCTGTTTGCATATGACACCAAGATCTGCAACAGGGTGGATACTCAGGTGGGGTGGAGAAAATGAGGAGGGACTTGGGAAAGCTTAAACAATGGTCCGAAGTGGCAGCTGGAATTCAGCTCAAAGAAGTGTAAAATAATGCACCTGGGATGAGGGAACCCTGGGGAGAGCTACAGAATGGGGGATTACTGATGATCACCAAACATAGAAACATAGAAACATAGAAGTTGATGGCAGATAAGGACCGCAAGGCCCATCCAGTCTGCCCATTTCATTTTCTACCTTATGAATGTGCCATCAGCCTTTGCTCTGTCAATGGCCTATCTATTCATACTCAGCTGTATTGCTTCCTTATGCCTATCCCATGCCTGTTTGAAGCCCTGCACTATATTCATATCCACCACTTCCTGGGTAGGCTGTTCCATGCATCCACACCTTTCTGTGAAAAAGAACTTCCTCGGATTACCCCTTAATCTAATTCTCTAATCTCTTGCTGTGTCCTCTTGTCCTGCTATTTTTCTTATATTGAAACATGTTAGGCTCTTTTACCTTGTTAATGCCCTTAAGGTGTTTGAATGTTTGATCATATCACTCTCTCCCTCCTTTGTTCTAGGATATACATGTTGAGCTCCGTTAATCTGTCCTCATATGTTTTCTGATGCAGTCCCTGCACCATTTTGGTTGCCCTTCTCTGAACTGCCTCAGTTTGGTTAATGTCCTTGTGAAGATGCGGCCTCCAGTACTGCACTGCAGTGCTCCAGATGGGGCCTCCAACTAGTGTCTAGTAAAGAGGGATTATTACCTCCTCTTCTGACTTGTGATACCCCTACTAATACACTTCTAGCTCATTACCTACTGCTTTAGTGGTCTGCTTGGATGATTTCAGGTCATCGGTGATGACGATGCCTGAATCTCTCTCTTCCCTTGTGACTACCAGCAACTCCCTCCCAGCCTATAAGTGGCTTCAGGTTTCTCTTCCCTATGTTCATGATCTTCACTTCTTTGCATTAAACCCCAGTTGCCACTCTTCCAATCATTTTGCTAGTATATCCAGATCTCTTTTCATTTTGCCCACCCTATCTGGATCATCTACTCTGTTGCAGATCTTGGTGTCATCAGCAAACAGACAAACCTTACCCTCGGTCCATCTGCAGTGTCACTGATGAAGATATTGAAGAGGACTGGCCAGGACTGATCCCTGAGGTACCCTACTTGTAACTTGCATCTCTTATGACTGTATACTGTTTACCACTACTCTCTGTTTTCTGCCCTCCAACCAGTTTGCCACTCAGCTGACCAACTTCTGACCCACCTGAGCCTATCCAGTTTATTAATCAATCTTCTATGTGGAACAGTATTGAAAGCTTTGCTGAAGTCAAGGTAAGCGACATCAACTGCTCCCTCTTGGTCCACCACTCTGGTTACCCAGTCAAAGAAATCTATGAGATTAGTTTGACAGGACCTTCCTTTGTAAACCCATGCTGTCTTGGATCCTGTGCTCCTATGGATTCCAGGTGTTGCACTATCCTTTCATTAAGGAGTGCCTCCATAGTCTTGCCCACTACTGAGGTAAGACTGATTGGTCTTGTAGTTTTCTGCCTCCTCCCTGCTACCACTCTTGTGGAGCAGGATCACATAAACCCTTCTCAGACTTCTGGGACCTCTCCTGTGCTCAGAGACTCACTAAACAGTTCTGATAATGGCTCTGCTAGTTCCCCTTAGCTCCTTTAGTACCCTGGGATGTATGACATCAGGTCCCATTGCCTTGTCCACCCTGAGCTTATTGAGCTCTTGTAGGACCCTTTCTTTGTCAAGGGACTAGTGCACCTCCCTCCCCTGTGTCCATGGTGCTGAGCTGTGGGCCCTGCCCTATCTCTCTTTATGAAATGGGCATAAACATTTAAAGCTGCTGATTGGTCCATACCTGTGTGATATTCTGTCTAATGCACAGGAAAAATGACCAGCAGTGCCCTGTAGGCACTAACCTAGTAAAATGCCAATTAGAATGTTGGCAAATCTGAAATCAGCCATCTTGTTAACACCAAGTGAAACTGACAAAATCAGAATACAGCAATGGCATATTTCCTGAACCAAACTTTGATATCAGCCTTTCAGAAGAAGATATGGAAATATTAATGCATCCAGACAATGAGCCATTTCAAGAACTGTGTACAAGTTCAGAAAATGGAACAGTTAACTACAGCTGTCAAGCGAAGCAACCGAACTGTCAAACGTCAACTGAAACTGGCTCACTGAATAAGCGTTTCTCGAGTTACAGCTCAGCGAACTAGACTGCCTTGAAAATCAAAAAGATGAAAAAACAATAAGATCCACAACCTGGGCACTCAGAGTATTTAACGAATGGGAAACAGCAACAATACATCGATAGACTGGAAGTCTATCACAAAAAAACCTGAACACTGTGCTCCTTAAATTTTACGCTGAAGCTCAGATAAGCGCCTGGCCTGAGTATGCCATCTCGAGCTTCAGCGGTCTCTGAGCTGCACTAAACCGCCACCTCGGTCCCCAGGCATTAGCAGGCCTTTTAATCTAATGAGAGATCCAGAATTTCGATCGAGCAATGCAGTATTCACAGCAAAATGAAAAGTTATCGACGGTCCCAGCAAGACAAATCAAAGCACCACGAAGCCCTCACACAGTAAGACTTGCACAAACTTAGTTATTTGGACATTTGCTCTTCCCAAACTGCGCCTGGCCTTGTCCGTAAAGTCTGGTTAGACATTCAATTATACATGGCCAGGCGCGGTTTAGAAGGTGTCCGCCAACTAAAACCAGAGCATTTTACAATAAAAGAAGATGAAAATGGTACCGAATTTATGATCCTAAATTTCAACGAACATACAATAATCCACTAGAAACACAAAGATCTTCTAATCGTGGTTTAATGTATGCTCAGCCAGGCAATCCACTTTGCCCAGTTCAAAGTTTGAAATTTATTTCAGCAAGCTTCCAGCAAATCCCACAGCTCTGTACTTACACCCCAGAAAACTTCACAACAGCAGCTTGACTCCTCCCGATATGGTATTCCTCAGAGCCCATGGGTATAAACTACCTCGGCGTTCATGTGCAGACTAAGTACAGAAACTGGTCTCTCACAACACTACCACGAACCACTGCCTCCGGCGACCACGTTACAAATGCTGTCTGATGCTGGCTTCAAAACGGAAATAATGTCAATTACGGGACCCAAAAGCGAAGCCAGCCTCCAGAGCTACTGGCGTGCAAAGCCAGACGACAGACGTAAATGGTGTCAAATACTGCACTAAAGCAAGAAACCCCGAGTCCCAACCAAGTTTCAAACCCCACAGTGACACCCGATGGAAACAAGCAGAAATGAAGTCCCAACTAAGTTTTAAGCCCCACAGTGACACCCGATGGAAACAAGCAGAATAAAGCTGCAGATCCAGTACCACCCAAGACAGAAATGATTCAAAACATAAACCAACAGTCCACAAGCCTCAATTTGCAGGAGTAACAATGAACAACTGCACAATGACTTTTAATGGTCCAGTTTATTTTTCAAAGTAAAATATATTTCAAACTGAAGTAAAGTTGCAGTTAATTAACAGTTAAAAGTAAACTATTAGTTGTTCAGTTCATGAACATTTCTGAAATCAATTAAATGACACATTTATAATATTATAAAAATTACATTTTAATGTTAAACTGTTAAAATACAAAATGTTAAAGTGGAACTATTTTTTGAGTGGAAGGTTATCTGTTTTAATAAATAAAAATATTTACTTTTAACAACTATATTGTCATAATTTATGTCTCTAAATATATATCCCATTTCATAAGCGCAATAAGCCACTCCAGGGTGTGCGTTAGACAGTTTAACACATAGCTAGGAGGCTAGGAGGCACTTTCGGCCGGCGGCCCCCTGCGGCTCACTACGCCTCCCAGCCATGTGTTGGAAACTGTCTAACGTGACACCCTGTTGTGTCTTATTGCTTACTCAGTACATACTGAGCAGAAGTATCTGTTTAAGATAGATGCTTTTACATGGTCCTCCTCCTCACACACCCCTTATCTCCTTTGATCTTAGCATAACCCCTCTGGACTTTCTCCTTTCACTAATGTATCATATAAGGTCTTGTCACCTTCTTTTACTTTTCATGCTAATGTTTCCTCGGTTTGGGCCTTTGCCTGCCTTACTGCCTTCCTGCTTCCCTTAGGGAAGTTTGGTATGCCTCTCCATCATCATCCCGCTGCGTTCCTTATATTTCCTGAAGGCCAGCCTTTTGGCTCTGGCTTTTCTGCTACTGTTTTGAGAACCAAAGTGGTTTCCTTCTTCTTTACACTTCCTTTCTCTCTAACAGAATGGGATGTTGCTTCAAGTATTGCATCCTTAATGCTTGCCCACTTTGCCTGTACCCCTCACCTGTATTTCTTATTGCAGGGCTAGCTTAACTCTGTTGGCCGTAGTCAAAGTCAGCTCCTCTGAAGTCCCATATTTTGCCATGGAATGGGATGATTTAGTTCTAGTGGTCAAATTGAACCATGCCATGTGATGGTCACTGGCCCAAAGGTGACCTTCTATAGTACCTAGAGATCTGTGATCCTTTCCTGTTAGTCAGTACTAGATCTAGGATAGCCCTGTCTCTTGTGGTTGTTGTACCACTTGTTTGAGGCCCTCCTCCTGCAATGAATCTACCATGTGTCTAGTTCTGCAGATGCTCCTGCTGGTATTAACCAATCTGTATCTGGCATGTTGAAGTCTCGTATTATCAGAACCTCCCTTTAGCTGTCATGTTTTGTATATCTTCTAACAGTAATGTGTCTATGTCCTCTCCCTTGTCTGGAGGCCTGTAGACAACCCCAGTTCATATGGCTGTCCCATTTCCTGTTTCCAGAGTGACCAAGGAAGAAAGGGGTTATCATTTCAGATAACCTAAAGGTGTCTAAGCAGAGTACAAAGGCAGCAGGGAGAGCCAGTGGCATGCTGGGGTGCATAGGAGAGGTATCACTAGTAGAAGGAGGGAGGTGGTGATGTCATTGTACACAACACTAGTGAGGCCTCACCAGGAGTACTTTGGACAGTTCTGGAGATCACAGCTATGTAAGGATATTGACAGGGCGGAGGCATTCCAGAGAAGGGCAACAAAGATGGTAGAGGCTTGCACCAGAAAACATAAGAGGAGAGACTAAGAGACCTCAATATGTACTCACTGGAGGAGAGGAGGATCAGGGGACATGATAGAAACATTCAAGTGCCTTAAAGGCATAAACCAGGTACAAGGGGTGACATCTTCAAATATAGGAGGAATGCAAGAATAAGGGGACATGATATGAAATAGGAAGGTGCCAGGTTAAGGGGAAATAAGAGGAAGTTTTCTTCTTGTAAAGAGTGGTGGACACATGCAATAGTCTACCATAGGAGGTGGTGGGAGCGAGCACAGTGGAGGGATTTAAACATGCATGGGACAGGCATAGGGAACCCTAGAAGTGGGAAGGAGTAGAAAAAGCCATTGACTTAGCAGGTCAGTAGCAGCAAAACAAGGGAGGGCATACGGGCAGACTAGATGGGCCTGGCGGTCCTTATCTGCAGACAACGTCTATGTTTCTATTCCTGGAAACAAAGTCAAGATTCTTCTCAGAGCAGACCCACTGACTCTGAAGGAAATTTACTATCTCTACTATCTCTACTGTTCATTATTATGGCAGGACCCTTGAACAATTTATGGATGAACTTAGAAAGTGTCTTTGATGTCATAAAGCAGCTAGTAAAACCAAACATTTGTTGGACTTAGGACTTGAGACAAAAACAGATGTACAGTAAAACCCTGTTTATCCAAACCTCAGTTATCCAGAACTCTGACATGTCTCCCATACCTTCAGTGATGCACTCACAGGCAGCTACAATTAGCTATGATTAGCTACAACTAACAGTTCAGGTGTGGAGTAATTGGTGTTAATTGGTGAGTGGTGGCAATCAGGCAGTCAGCACATTCAAACAGCTTTGAGAACTCCAACATCAGATAGAGTCAGGGACTGAGCTTACAGCAATAACACAAGGTTACATATTAAAAGAGCAAAAATGTGGTTTGCACCTGATAACACTGATCACTGCCATTTTGTTTTGTTGCTCAGTGCCATTTTGTTTTGTTTGACTGCAGCTGCATCTGAGGGGTAAGGAAAGGAAACATTTAACACTGTCTCATTGTCTTCCCCACCAGCCGCTGATTGCCTCTGTCCACCTGATTTTGCTCGCTGAATAGAGTCAATGCCATTGCAGAGCCCTACATCAGGCAATCGTTGATCTTGATGTTCCCATACTCTGACCAGCTCCCCATCTCGCAAAACTTACTGGCTGTGAAGACAACTTGTGTCAAGGTAAGTCTGCTTTTGGTTGGGTGGGTAGGTTAATAACACTCAGAACTGAGAACTGGGAGCATACTTAGTTCTGTGGTACTGGTAACCAATTGGTCAATTCTGACATGAACTCAATTTCCCCACGTCTGAGGTCGGTCAGAGTATGGGAACATCAAGATTACAGTACTTGCAGTATTGTGGTATTCATCTTTTGTCAAATGCACAAAACAATCACAACCTCATTTATCGGAAACCCCATTTATCTGGATGTTGTTCATGTCCCCAAGACATTCGGATAAATGGGGTTTTACTGTATTTGTTCAAAGCTCCACAGCAGACTGGTTTTCCAACCCAAGACAATATGCAAAGAATGTTGAATCTATGATGTCAGAGTGACATACTGAATGAAGTGCTATGGGAGGCTGCTGAAGGATCTTAAGGTCTGGCAGAGCCTAAAAGAGACCGTCAGTTACCATCTAAGGGTTTGAGTCTGCCCTGTTTCACCAAAGTGTCTTGTGTGGTAAGCCACTCTACCTTGCTACAGAGAGATGAGAGAGAGACATGTTTTCTTTGTGTAACCTACTGTTCAAACATTTTCTTTTCCATTTCTGTAGAATTACAGTTCCCTTAGTCTTGCTGTAATATCCTCTATTATCAGTATAACTATCTGGAGTATTTAAAATACTATACTTTTATATACTTCATGCTTCTGTGACTGAGCTCTTTGAGATACAGCTAACTGATTTACAATTGACAAAACTGTATTTCCACCTATAAAGAAAAGGCCACAGTTACCATATTCTGTTTCTAAACTGAGGAGTTCCCAGCTATGATGGGGGAGTTGCCCTTGAGTAATGGGCACTGTACTGTGTAAGCAGTGTCCCTTGAGGCATTCAGTTCTAGAGATACCCCAAGAGAATGTTTATGCTGAGTGGTGGCAGCTACTTCTTACCCTCACATCCATCTGACGATTTAAAAAAGCTGGTAACACTGACAGTATGAGTCTAAGAAATACCAGATTGCCACAGGCATATTGCATTTTACTTAAGTTGATAAAATGGCACCTTAGTTTGCTCAATCCCATCATTTCACATAATGTTATGGTCTTTAAAGAACATATCCAAATGAACTTTAAAATCCTCTGTACTACTTGATCTAACAGTACCCTGTCAGTTTGTTCCACTTACTATCATCCAAGTAAACAATGTTTCCTGACTCCTCCTTGTACCCTTTCTCCTCTTAACTTACGCTATGGCCCTTGTCCTGCGTGCCTATACTTTGTCATTTGTATGTCCTTTTGTTCAGCTGTAATTGTGGTCAAAATTACTTCAACTTCTTCAGGTCAAAAATCATCTTCAAGCAGCAATACACATTGATACAACATAAAGGTTTGGATTTCCCATGGCACAGTCTTCAATTTGAATGTAATCATGCTACAAGTATTTCACAGGAAATATAACAAAAGTTATAATTCTTCATGTATTTTTGCTGTAAACATGAGGAAGCTTTGAAAATTGTTTCTTCAGACAGCTTTTTATTTTCCCAACTAAATAAGTTCATCATGCATATTATACAAGCTTTGATTCTTACAGAAACAAATCAAGTTTCTAACAGCGTTCAAAACAAATGGTTGCAGGTTTTTCCTTGTTGACTGAAGTGTTGGAATGCAAGGATTTCCTGTTATATGATCTCTAGTAGTTAGATAAACATACTCTGTAAAAATAAATGGTTACCAGGCTGACCAATATTTTCCTCCATTCTTTGTTTTGTTAAATTCTGAGAGTGCTTTTCTAGGTATGGGAAGACTGGCTCTTGGCAGATCAGGACCCCAACCCTCACCCAGACCAGCCTGCCTGGACTGTGGAAATTAGTATCATTAGTGAAACAACTATGATTTAACCCAGTCTCATTAATCTATTGACCAGGTATGGATCTGTTTGCTGTTCTGACCTGGTCCAGATAAGTTAAATAATTTTGGAACTTTTTTACTGTTGCAAATGAGAAAATTGGTGGAAAAGGCATAAAATAATTCTATTGAATTGTAGATGTTAAAAAGGCTTATTAAGTAGCAGGACGCCCAGATTCTGCCATTTGACTGAGTCTGGATCTACCGCTGACCCAGTTCTGATCTAGTCTGAAAATGTACCTGTGTTTGGCAACCCCAGTAATCAGAATCAATTAGAACTTTTGAGAAAGATCAGAGTAAGAAACAAAGCTGAGTCATAGGCAACTCTCTCATCCTTACTTGTTTCATGTGCTATCTTTTCAATAATTCATTTGTAGATGAATAAAAGTTGATTTAATTTGAATTATTTAACAGTCATTTACATCCTCTTAATCCATGGTTTAGTTCTTTGACAGTATAAACCGTTCTTTAAATACTGACATAGTAAAGGTTGTGCTCACTCTGAAGTCTTTTGTTCAAACATTTTACAAAGTTCCACTGCCACCCCTTCAGACAACAGTAGGCCAAGGGCTGCAGTCTTTTTCTCTGTGGCCTGTTGCCTGTGTGCCATCTTTTATAGTTGCTTTATTGAATAGCAAAGTATAGATTGTACATTCCTTCCAACAATAACAATGCACAATGGGATAATTTTATCTTTAACTTTTAGGAATAGAATCTAACCTTCCTATCTAAACCTAAAACCTATGGAAATTAATGCGCAACAGGATAATTTTATTTTAGCTTTTTGAGTATGGTACATAACCTACCTATCTAAACCTAAAACCTATGCAGTGACATCAAACATGTATACAGCTTTAGAGGAGTAGTCCAGAAATACATGCCCCACATGGGTTTTGGTTTGCCTGCTGCGAGGCAGCAATGTGGGAGGCACCCCGCAAAGCGACAGCGTAGAGGTCAAGAGCACAGCACTTGAATGCAGGCTTATCGGCCGACACAGTGAGTACCACACAGTGGTGTGGGCCTGGACACATGGGATAGGGAAACCAAGAGAAATGGGAAGGTACACCGTGGCCAGAGGCGCCTGGCCCAACCCAGGCAGGCTGCAGCCCCAGGATATCGCCAGACAGCCAGCTGGCCAGCAGAGACACTCAGGACCAGGCAACCACTGTGGCACTGGTCACAGACAGAGCCCCTGGGGTGATCACCCAGACACAGAGCAGGCACAAGTGCAACATGGTGTGAGTAATTGGTAGATTAAAGTAACCGCTCCCTTTGCTGTACAACAGACAAAAGAAAAGGGAAAGTGATGGACTCCTGTGGGTGTTCATCCCCTCTGGCCCGCTTACTCCTGTAAGCCTGTCATAATATAGCCACATAATTGAAAATACCAAAATTAGTCTCCCAGAACCAGCCAAATTCCTGTATATAGGTTTCAAAAGACTTAATAGCATCCCTTCCAGTAACTGGACCGAAATAAAAAAAAAAATCTAGACTGCAACCCAAACCATGGGTCTATCATGCCTGACAGAAAGTTTGCATTCCATCCCAACCATCTGTAGCAGCAAACATGTTTAGCAGTGCTTCATCATGACAGATATTTATCTCATGCCTGTATGCCTTCTTACGTATACACCGCCTAGGGTTGGCTCAGCTGCATTAAGGTTGCCCAACAACGCTCACAGAACTTCTTTATGACTACCAGCCTGTCCTCATTGGTCAGTTTTTCAGTGGCATCATCACTGCCCAGAGTATGGAATTCCTCCACACACAATGTATTATAAGAAATATGATCTCCCCATTTATTATTTACAGAGTCTGATTCCAGCAATGAAGTATGCAAATTTTCAAGCTCTGTGCTGATGGAAGGATACCAACACAGAATGCAGTATTAGCTGACCATTTCTCACCGAACTCAGAACAGAGAGTGTCCCTCTCAAGTATCTCTTAGACTGCCTTCTTATGACCTCTCAAGTGTCTCAGACTGCCCTCCTATTCTGAATCCTTTTATGACTCCTGTGGTGTCAGCAGAGGACAAACTAAAGGTTTAGATAGCTGTTCCGCTATACAGTTTACTTATAGGATATTAGATTCTGTGCCCACCTGCTGATGAGAACCTGAAAACAAATATTTTCACAGGCTAAAGCCCACATTTGTTTATTGTGTCTAGTAATGTCTCTGCTATTTTCCTGAACTATATCGTTTGAATAAATTAGTGTCTCACTCTATGCATGTGACAGCTTGTCACAGACATATAACAATATATCAGTTCTAACTTATCAGAATACTATTTAAATATACCACCTAACATAGAAACATAGATTGTAACAGCAGATAAGGTCTCTGGGTCCACCTAAAGTACACCCTTTTATTTTATTTTTTGCTGCAGACCTCACTTGATCTATGGCACCATCTCTTCTCTTCCCTTCCCTACTCCTACAATTCCTTGTGCCTGTGTCAGGCATTTGTGAGCTCCTCCAATGTTTTTGTCCCCACTACCTTGCTGGAAGGCTGTTCCAGGATCCACCACCTTTCCATGAAGAAGTACTTCCTCACATCCCTCCTGAATTTACCACACCCCAGCTTCATTGTGTGCCCACTTATTCTAGAGTACTTTTTCATCTGAAAATGACTTCCTATTAGACATATTAATCCCCATTAAGTATATAAAGGTCTCTATCATAGCCCCATCCTCCTATCCTCCAGGGTATACATGTTTAAATTCTTTAGCTTCTCCTCAAAGGGTTTTTGATGCAGACCCTGTACCATTTTGGTAGCCCTCATCTGTACCGCCTCCACTCTGTCTATGTCCTTCCTGAGACGTGGCCTCCATAACTGGACACAGTATTCAAGCTTAGTCTTACCAGTGATCTAGACGGGGCAGCACCACCTCCCTCTTCCTGCTGGTGATTCCCCTTCCTGTGCACTCCAGCATCCCACTCACCCTCCGACTGCCTTGTGGTTACACTGCCTGGGCAAATTTTAGGCCATCCGATATGATTACTCCTAGGTCTCTTTCTCGCTTGATCATTGTCAGTATCATTTTGCCCATTTTATACCCACATCCAGGTTTCTATGGCCCAAGTGCATAATTGTGCACTTTTGTTTGCATTAAAACTCATCTGCCATACCCCTGACCCTCCTCCGATCTTTTCAGATCCCTATCCATCCTTTCCACTCATCATGGGGTGTCCATTCTCTTGCAGATCTTGGTGTCATCCACAAAGAGGCAGACCTTTCTTCCCAGTTCTTCTGCTATGTCACTTATGAAGATATTGAAGCAGACTGGTCCCAGCACTGATCTCTGAGGTACCCCACCGGTCACCCTCCCTTCCTTGGAGTAAACTCAGTAAACCACTACCCTCGGTATCCCATATGCTAACCATTTTTTACCCAGGTTACTACCTTATTACCCACCCCAAGCCCTCCAACTTGCTTACCAGTCTCCTACATCAAACGGTGTGTTGAAGCCTTGCTGAAATCCAGGTAAGCCATGTCCACATTTCCTCCTGATCCAACTCCTTAGTTACCCAGTCAAAAACCTATCAGATTTGTTTGGCATGAACTTCCCCTTATGAAACCATGCTGTCTTTGATCCTGTAATCTATTGGATACATTATATTCCACAGTCCTTTCCTTTAGTAGTGTTTCTGTTAACTTAGCCACCACCAATGTCAGCCTGACACTCCTGTAATTGGCCGCCTCCTCCTGCTACCACTTTTATGAAGTGGAACTGTCTCTGCCTTCTCCAGTCCCCAGGACCACACTGGTCTCCAATGATCTGTTAAACAGATCTGTCAGAGAGTGCAGCCAGTACCTCTCTGAGTTCCCACAGCATCTTTGAATGTACCCTGTCTGACCCCATAGCTTTGTCTACCTTCAGGTTAGCGTGCTTTTTACAGACTTTCTCCACTTAAATGGACTGGTGTCCGCTACCTCCCTCAAAGCTCCTGGTGTCTTTTTGAAGTCCCCTTTCCACTGTGAATACTGAGCAGAAGTATTTGTTCAAGATGTTTGCTTTTTTGATCCACCTCCATTCAATCACCCTCCCTCTTTAACTGCACAATCCCTCCATTTGTCTTCCTTTTCTCACTAACATACCTGAAAATATCTTGTCCACTTTTGATACTCCATGAGCTATTCTCTCCTCAGTTTGTGCCTTTGTGCTCCTACTGCTTTGTCTGCCTCCTTGTTTCACCAGCTACACCTACCTCTCCTCTTCCCTCTGGATGACCTTATACCTTCTGAATGCTATTCTTTAGCATTCACCTTTTCTGCCACCTATTTTGAGAATCATAATGATCTCTCTTCGCTTGTTATTTCTGCTTACCTGCTTGACACATACGCTTGTTGCCTCACTAGTACAATCTTTAGGTTGGCCCACTCTTTCCAGCACCCCTCCACGCCCCTCTCCCTAGTAGGTTATTCCTGAGGCATTCTCCCATCTTTATAAAGTCAGCCCTTCTAAAGTCCAGGCTCTCACCATTTTGTGGTTGGATTCCACAGCAGTTCTTATGTGAATCATAATGTATGATGATCACTGGTCCCCAGATGACTTCCCACTATGACATCCATAACACTGTCTCCATTTGTAAGCACCAGATCCAGTATTTCTCCATCACAAGTGGGTTCACTGGCCAGTTTCCTGAGGAACGCCCCCCACAGGGAGTCCAGGATGTCCCTGCTCTAGCCAAAACTGCCATAGGAGGCTTCGAGCCACATCTGGCAGATTGAAGTCCCCCACCAGCAACACCTCCCTTGATAGCCATTTTGCTAATTGCTTCTAACATTTCCATATCTAGGTCCTCCCTTGTGCCAGAGACCTGTAGATAACACCTGTCTGAACAGTGGCTCCTTCACCCCTACTGAAGAGTAACCCACAGCACCTCTGCCTTCTCCTGCATTCCCTGTATTTCTGTTGTCTTTATGCTATCCTTCACACAAAACACCACTCCCTCCTTTCCTTCCAACCCCTGTCCTTCTGAACATCATGCAGCCTGGCATGACTATCTCTAAGTCATGGCTGTCAGTGCACCATGACTCACTAATATATGATATCCAGGTTGGCTTCTGCAATAAGGGCCTCTAGGTTCTGGGACCTTATTCCCCAGACCTCTAGCATTTGTGCGCATGGCCTTCCAGATATTTTGTTAGCACTTTGCTTGTTGCTTCCACATTTTCCTTTTGTGGCACCTTTCCCTTTGCTAATCCCTACCACCTTGACTTACTTTCTGGGTGGTGGGATTCTTGCCTCCAGTATTTCCCAACACACCACCTCAGCCTGAGGGGAGGCAGATACTGCCTCCTTTCTTCTTCCACCTACCCCTCGACTAGTTTAAATGCTCATCGAAGTTTGAGAACTGTGGTTTCCTCCTGAAAGACTCAAGCTGTCACCACTGTATAGGCTCTCAACCTTTCAAGTGTGCTCCCCCATCCCAATGTAGCCATACCCTCCATTCTGCCTCATTCTTTTAACCATGAGTTGAAGGCGTTGGTGAGGAGCTCCCTCACCTTCCCCTGTTGTAGACAGGCAGTACATCTGCAAAAGCTAGAGTTGGTTACCTGCCTAAGACTTCTTCCCAGCTCTCTAAACTCCCCTGCACTGTGCCTTCCCCACCCAATCCAGGTCATTTGTTGGCCAGGTGGACAATGACATCTTGCTACCTCTCCCTTCTTACTGCCTTAGTGCTCTGTAGGATATGCTTCCATCCTCTGTGCTGTGGCACCTGGTAGAATCTGACCTCCCTCTCCTCCTCCTTTCCTACTCCCAACTCTATCACCCTAAAGATGGAGTCCCCACTAGAAGTTACTTCCTCCTTCTCCAGGGTCCTCTTCCACCTGCCTTTGGTCCTCCACCTGGGAGGCCCCCATCCTCCTCAGCCATTTCTACGGTGCCTCTTGGCAGCACTGCTCTGCCTGCATGGTATAGGAATTTTGCATTGAATTGGCTATGGTTGAGAAAGGTGCCTGCGACTCCTCCCCAACCTTCCAGATCCCATCACCCCTCCTCTTCAAGCCCACTGTAATCCAGTCACTCCTCCTATCTGACAAACTTTGAGGTAATGGTGTCGGACTTAGTGATTCCTGGGTGGAAAAAAGGTCCCCTAACTCCCAGCCAACACAGCCCTGAACCTAGTGACCTCCTTCTGACTCATAGCCAGTGCAGCCTTGAGTCTATAGACCTTCTCCACCAACCCAGAGAGCACACATAGATGGGGCAGAACCCCTGTCTCCAGTAGATCTCCCTGAAGACTGCCACCCACAATCACTGTGCTGCATCACTCTCCACATTTTCTATTCCTGCTCTCCCTGTGCTTCCTGTCTTCTTGTCCCAGAATCCAATAAGACTAAGCTGTACCCAGTACCAGTTACCAAAGTGCAAAACAATCCTTCTAATTATTTACCCTAGGTATGTCACAGAGACAGGTATGTTATAAACAGCACAGTTACAACTTCTTTTTAACACCTAGCTATCAGTGTATCCAGCAAGCCACAATATTTCCTGAAGTGTTATCAGCAAGTCCCCACACCCACAACACAACTTTACCCAGAAACAGTTACCAGCAAGCCCCACACCTACAACACCAACTTTTACCCAGAAAAGTTACCAGCACGCCACATCTACAATAGAAATTTTACCGGAAACAGTTACCAGCAAGCCCCTCACCCACAAACACACCTTGCCCGAAACAGTTACCAGCAAGCCCCATACCCATAATGCCAATTTAGTTCATAAATATTTACCAGTAAGCCCAGCACCCACGAACATAACTTTTACCCAGATCTGTTACCAGCATGCCTACACCAACAACACCAAAGTTTACCCAGAAACAGTTTCCAGCAAGCCCCACCCATAGCACAACATATTACCTAGAAAACAGTTTCCAGCAAAACCCTATTCCCAAAACAAATTTTACCTAGAAAGAGTAACTGGCAAGCCCCACACCCACCAACACAATATTAAGACTTATTTACATGTTAACAGACACAGCAAGCCCCAATCCCTAACCACAGTATATCTCAGCAAGCTGTATCTGTGATCCAATGGACAGGGTTCCTGGCTCTCAGCTGTCTCCTGGGCTAATTCCAGGCAGACTTCCTTTGTCGCTGTCCTTCACGCATGTCCTTTGATGAGGGCTGCAAGTGGGAGGGCCACTTGGCAGGAAGTCCTTTTATAGGAAGGTGGCTCTACAAGCTCTGCCCACTGCTCCGCATTCTTCCGCCCAATTGGTGGAGATCCAAAAGCTCACACTCGGTTGCTGCAGAAATGTCTCTTCAACAAAGCAGCCCTCTGGCTTCTCCAAAATGGCTGTGTTTCCTGGAAGGAGAGGAAGGGAGGGAGGGTTCTGTAGTCCACCTCCCTTCCTGTCCACTGGTGCCCTCTGATGCCTGGGAGAGGGAGGGTTCATAGTCCCTCCCCTCCATATCCTACAGCGATCCCTGAAATTTGGGGCATGGGGTCAGAGCCCACCCTTTTTGTGGTGCTAGTGACTCTCTGAGCTTTGCCTCCCACTCCATGTTCTTCTGTCCAGTATGTGGATATCCAAAGCTCCTGCCCTATTTTTGCAGAAATGGCTCAACAAAGCAGCCCTCTGGCTGCTCTGCAACACCTAACCACCTAACCACAGTAACCTAATTTACTCCAGTAGTTTTCAATTTGTAAGGATTGAATGATGCAAACTGTCCTTCTGAATCACTGTTTTTCCTGAAATAAGTGATGACTTTATTACTAACCCTAAAATGATGAATAATAGCCTAAAAGGCTAATTTACTAATTAACCTAACTAATTACCAATAATAGCTCAGTTTCAGCATCTCTACTAGAATACTTAACCCAGCCCCTGGTGGAGTCAGATTTTAGAGTCCCTTTTTCCAGCTATAAAATATTAAAAACTAGGGATGTGAAGAATGGTATAAAACCTTTGGGAAAGTTGGGGGACTGGATGGTCTTATGGTCAGATTGTTAGGGATGCCTCTGAAATAATTGCTTCTACCTTTACTAAAATGTACATTTGAATTTAAAGGAATTTTATCACATTTGTGGCATCTCTTTGGGATTGTATCAGGCAGCCCTTTAAAAGTCACCTTGAATTGTTTTTTTTATTGAATTAAATGAAATATTTGTTTTATATTTTTCTGCTGTGAATCCAGAAGTCAGTGGAAGCACAAGTGCCTGAGGGAAACATTCGCACAGGATCAGGACTCTATAGAGTGACATCTTACCAAGGATGCCAGCAACCATAGCTGAGTCCAGCTTATGAGAAGTGCAACAGGTACTAACATACTAAAATGCGTTAAGAATAGGCCTAACGGTCTTTCGAGTTCGCTCGATTGGTCAGCCCCCACCCTGGTGCTGACCTTGCTGCCCTCGCCTTCTCTGGCTTCTCCTTCCCAGTTCCGGATATTCTTGCTGCATTGGATTTTGCTTCCAGAACCCTTCCCCTGTACCTGTCCCAGCCCTCTTGAACCCCTCCACCATCTCTGCCTCCACCAGCCCCTAGGCAGTGCATTCCATGGCTCCACCACCCTCTCAGTGAAGTACACCTCCTCCTTTCTCTCTCCTGAATCTTCCCCTCCAGCTTCCACCCATGCCCTCTAGTGGCCCCTCCTCCTTCCTCGAAGCACCCTGACCCTGAGGAAGTGATAACAACTTTTTGGGTTGGGCAGTGGGCCAGATTATGGCACTGTGGAAACTGGCTTTGCTCCTGGATCCTTTTTGGGATGACCCTGATGAGGCAGATATTTCAGAATGAAGCAGTGCCAGGGAAAATGAAAACGGGTATCCAAGATATTAACTGGGGAATGGGCACCTACAATAATGGTGGCCCACTCCCCAGTGCATTACATGGACAGCCATGGTAGGGTAGGGCAATGGATTGGGGCGGTGGGCAAATATAGTAACACAATGTCACTATACATATGTACTACAGGGTGGGGAGTAGGCATGCACACAGCGAGGGAGGAGGTACGTGAGGGTGGTGCCTGATGGGTTGCCAAGCTACCCCGTGGCATGGTGGGTGGGTTCATGGCATTTGTTGGCAGGGTACTGGGTTTGGGTCCAGGCTCTGGTGCATTTTGTTGCGCCTGGCCCTAACCTTTGTTTTAATGTTTTCACCCCCAAGATGCACCCCTAGGTTGAGAATCCTTGAGTGGGGGTGCAGGGGGCACAGCCCCCTTAAAACATTAAAACTAAGTCTCCGGTGCCCTTTTGCTGTGTCAGAGTGCTGAAATAAATTTTTGGCAGTCTTGACTTCTAGATAATGGCGATCGCCTTCAGGTTTCGCTGTTGTCATATAGATCCGGAAAGCGATTCATCAAGCCAGTTAGCTCCAGAGGCTTATGGGGTGAAGGACATCTGGCACATAACAACTGGCAAATGCTTTGTGCCTATGTTTTGTGCCCAGTGCTTTGTAATAGCATTTATTGCCATGTTTTGAATGTTGCTTTGAACAGTTTTGTGATCAGTACTTTATCCAGTACAGTCAGTGGTGGCTGAGGGTCCTGTGTTTTATTTGCACTCTACTTTTGGTAGTCATCTCTTGGAGGCAAAATGTGGACCAGTCCAAGACTGTATGTGACTGTTGAAGGACCTGGTACTTCAAGCAGTATTGGTCAGTGACTGACTTCAAAATAAAGATGCAGTTTAACTGAGTGCACAGCTCAGATTTACATGTCTGACTGTAGCTGAGCTTTATATTGATATTATGCAATGAGTGGAAATGCAAGCCCAGTTTTTTCAGTTTATGTGGCTTTTTTAATGTCTGATCCTTTTGGAGCCGTAAGATGATGTTTAAGCTATCACTCAGCTCTTACATATTGGTAAAATGCATGTGAGTTGTACTATGGAATTCTGTATAGTACAGTTTTGCTACATGCATCAACAGGAAGGTTTTGTTACAGTAGAGATGAAGCAGGATTTAGCCATCATGTGGCCAAGTGGGTGGCAGGTGTTTCCTGTGATAAGCTACTTCTGTCAGATGCACTTTCAGATACAGTACATGCAGGCAGGTGGAAAGGACATCAAAGCCCCAACGTCTGCTGGTGAATGTGAGCTTCATCTTTTTTATTTAACCGATAATGCTCTCAAGCAGCTCTGGCTGTCTGTGGCACTATGGGAGGTGGGAGGGTCAAAGGAGGGATGCAAAGGAGCAATCAAAATCCTCCCAGTAGCCACAGATGACAGCCAGCACTCTGGGGACATGCTGGCATGGGAGTGGGAGTGGATGTGGGTCTGCAGCTGACTGGCCTAGCTGGGAAGAGTGGTGCTTATGACAGCATGTTGCAAACTGGGGAAGGACAGCACCACAATCTGATGCTAAGGCCACTTGAAGTGTGCTAGGGAGCTACTTGCCAAGTGTGGGGCAGACATTGAGCATGTCAGCTGTCACTGAGTGCACATGAGACCTCTGGCTATCTGTGGCACTATGGGGAGGTGGGAGGGTCCAAGGGAGGGATGCAAGGGAGAAATCAAGATCCCTACCAGTAGCCACAGATGACAGCCAGCACCGTGGGGACATGCTGGCATGGATCCCTCTGCACATTACATGCATGTTCCTTAGCCGGGCTTACCTCACACTCATGCATGTACATGTGAGACTGACGCTGAAGTTAATAGTGATATTATGGAATGACTGGAAATGCAAGTCCAGTTATTTTTCTGTTTATGTGGCTTGTTTTCTGATACCTGCCCCTTCATACTACAGTTGTGTAATGACTCAAAATGCAAGCCCCAGTTACAGTTGTGTGCTTTTCTAGTCAGATTGTATATGTCTGTGTGGTTCCTGGTTTTGGGGGGTTTATGCATAACCAAAAATATGTCATGTTTGGTGGCTGCATGTGCAGACAGATTTGGCTTCTTTAGTGTCACATTGGTTTTGGTATTACTTGGTATTCAAGACAAAAGAAGGCTATATGCCCATCCAGATTGTCTTCCACTCCAAGTAGTATGGGACCCAGGCCTGAAATTGTTGGTGACATAGCACACCCTGTACAGAAAGCAACAACTATGTTATTTTGATAGAAGTGTCCCTAGGGTCTTATCCATTTATTCATTTATTTATTGGAATCTCGGATTAACACCTTTGAGCTAAAAGCTGCTTACAAAATTCCACATCATAAGGCAATAGACAAGGTATGTAGACATTACAAAACAGATAGGGTATACTGTATATAGCAGGCAAGTACATATGGTACATACAGATACAGATTCAAGCAAGTACAGTTAAAATACATCAAGTAGGAGAGGTCAACTTTATTGCAACAGTACTTAAAGCATACCTAAGGTGGACAAGCAATTTATAGTGGTAGCTGAGCTCACAGCATGCAGATAAAGTTAAGGAGGGTCAGAAGTGGTGGTGACCAAAGGAGGGGAGGACAGAATAGATGAGAGCAGTGGGATGGTGGGGGCAGAAACAAAGGGTGACAGATAAGGGGTAGAGTGGTCAGAGGGTGGGATTGGATGGGAATCTGCCCAGGGTTATGTAAGTAGATGATAAGGCAGGGCTGGGTAATGTGGGGGGAGAGAGAGGGATATGGGAAAGGGTTTTAATGTGGGGTGGTGAAGTGAGGGGAAATCAGGGGAGGAGGTGAATATGGGGGTAATATTTGGGAAGAGAAAGCAGGAAGGCAGTGGGGATAAAGAGGGGTGTGGGTAAGTGCTCACTGGGGTCACACCAGAAGGGGAGGAAGTGGGGAGATGGGTGCTATGCAGGACAGATAAGCTATCAAAAACAGGATTAGGCACAGGTGACACAGTCACAGTTACTAAGAGTGCCTAGGTACTGCAGCAGCTTGGCTTTAAATGGCATAATTTCGTTTCCTCAATCAGCTCAGAGTTTAGGTAATTTAGCCAGCAGGGGCCCTGTATTCGAAGGACCATTGCCCTAGTGAGGGTCCAGTGGAATGGAATAATGAAGGCAGCTTTACTCAACCCTCTAGTTAGTCTGGAGGAAGTGGAATTTCTCAGCAGTTGCCTCACTCCGGGGAGCAAGACCTAGGGTGAATTTTCTAGCTAATAGACAGACTTGGTACTGTACTCTGCTATTCAAATTTAACCAACCAGTGCATGAGTAAAGTTCACAAGTACTGTCACGAGTTAAATGGTCCACACGGACTAGTCTACAGGCTTTGTTTAAGATGATCTTGATTACGCCTAAGTGCTGTATCGGTACGGCTCCATAGACTACCAGACCATAATCTATGATAGAGAGCATGGAGCTGTTAATTGCAAGCTTGATGGCACATTGCCAGTATGCCGTAGAGCTGACCTATTCTGGCACTAGCTGCCTTGGCAACAAGATCTATGTGCTGGCTGTAGGAGAGAGAGCTGTCATGGTAGACACCAAGGTACTTAAAAGTGGTGACCATTTTGAGGGTAGCAAACTTGTTATTGTAGATATTGAGGTGATCGGACTTATGGCAGTTTTGATGGGAGGCAAACAACATTGTTTTAGTCTTAGTGTAGCTGAGCAAGTGCTTAGACTGAAGGAACCATTTTTCCACAGCAGTAAAGTCGTCTTGCATGCCTTTTTCCAACTCTTCTGGAGTAGGGTGACACATGGAAGAATAGCATCATCTGCATATAGAAGGATCTTATTCTGGCAGACTTTGGGGAGCTCATTTAGAAACATACTGAACAGCAGAGGGCCCAAAATGGAACCTTGGGGCACCCCTATGTTGACATGCCAATGGTCGGATAGAATGCCTAGAATCTTGACTTGCTGGGTCCTGTTAGAGAGGTAACTCTGGAACCAGCCTAGAGAGACAGAGGATATACCAATGTTAGAGGTGTGTGAGAAACAAGTCATGGTTAACTGTGTTGAAGAAGGCCTTGGTGAGGTCGATGAAAGTGGCCCCACCAAGAGCCCTCAGTCAAGTGCTTCATGGATATGACGGTAAACTCAACCAATGCGGTTGAAGTACTATGTGCCTTCCAAAAGCCATGCTGTTCCTGGCATTGAAGGTTATATTTATCAAGGTACGTACCTAACTGATCGATACTATCCTCTCTAGTGCCTTGGGGCAGAATTGAGATTGGCCTGTAGTTGGCCAGGCAGGTTCTGTCCTCGCTTTTAAAGACCGGGTGACCACCACAGCTTTCCAGCATTGAGGAAAATGCCAGTGGTTAGTGAGAGATTAAGGATCCAGGTTAGAGGAGAGTATCACATCCAGGGTGAGAGCCACAATCTTTAGGTCAAGCAAGTCCCCACTGGATCTAGTTTTCCAGAACTTTTTCCAAGTATTTTTTGCCTCAGTTGTAGAGATTACCTTCAGGTAGAATGGAGGTGCTGTGTGTGCTGGAGGGATGTCGGTACAACTAATGGTGGAGCTAGGCACAGGTTGGAGATAGTCTGAAGGAAGGAACCCACTAAAATTTGTGAAGGCCTTGTTAAAGCCATCTCCGATAGTTTTGGGACCCTGGGTAATCACACCCTCAATGTTTATTTGCAAGGGTGGTGATTTACTTGCTCTGCCTGTTAGGGGTTGTGATATTGTCCCAGAATCTGCTGCTGTCATGCCAAGAGTTGTCCAGTTCACTTTTAAAGCGAGATCTTTGCAAGGTGGATGGCTTGAGTGCACTTATTACATGCTGCTTTGTATTTCTGTATGTCAGAGGGACCGGTGCTCTTAACCCTATGCCACATGTTATCCCTGACCCCCATGAGCTCAAGGAGCTATGGTGTGATCCACAGTTTGCTGGTTCCTTTAATTTTCCTTATTTTTAGAAAGGGAAAGATGTTGCAGGCCATGCTAAACTTGTTGATAAAGCACTCAAGAGCAGCATTCACATCGGCGGTAGAGACCCCTCCCAGTCTAGCTGGTGGAGGTAGGATTTTAGTGAGGCAAGATGTCCAGCTTTATAATTCTGGAGGTTATTGTTTTGGGGTGGGTCAGGGTCTTGTTTGTCCAGGAGCATAAGACTGGAGAGTGGTCACTGATAGAGCCGGCTAGCACAGTGGTTCTAGTTATTCTTTGTGGCCATTTGAGTGGATGTGGTCTTGTAAAGTGGTAGCAAGGTATGCCAATGCAAGATTTGTGTACCCATGTCGAAACATTTTGTGCAAGTAAAAAGGGCCACAAAATGTACTATAGTTGTCAAGATAAGTTTGAAAGTAAAATGACTAATAAATTGGGATTTAAACAATTTATTTTAAAAGCAAAAACAAATTTTAGTAATACAAAGGTTTCTTTGATACAAATTATTAATAAGGCTCATTACTTAAAGAATGTTGGCCTTGTGGTTTGTATTGATAAAGGCAGATATTATTCATTCACACAAAAGTTATAAATACCGTATTCATTATAATAGAAGTCAGGTATACAATTGCACACCATGGTGTTAGCAAAACACTAATATCCAATGGACTCCTTCTCAGCGATGGGTAATATGACAATATGTACATCTGTCTAGCCTTTTCAATATATTTGTCATATGCTACATGTCTAAGTCCAAATCATCTGTAGTATCAGATTCAACTGGATCCACACTGGCAACTTTATGAGGATTATAACAGTCCTTACCACCAATACACAAAGCAAGCCTGTGTGCCGCCATGCTCTGCCTGGAACAACTGCAGTTGTGCTTACACTTGGCTTTTTACCCACATTAAATGAGTTTCAGGAGTGCTTCAGGGACAGATGTCTGTGTCATTAGAGCTGGAGAAATGTGTCCTTCCATGTCGTGATGCCAGCCATTTCTAATTGGGGATGAGACATCATGCTGAGCCTCCAGGGCATGGTTCCAGATAAGGGTCTGGTAATTTGCACTTGGTATGTTGCAGAAGACTATCACAATGTGGGGGTGGCTTTGTTCTGGGCCTGTTTTCAACAGAAAAGCTTATATCATACACAATTTACATCTGCTGAGTTAGCTGTTGGGTCATAGAGAAGGGTTATCGAAGTTCTACTGATTTCAACTGTGCTGGAGGTATATCCACCATACTGCCAAACTTGATAAGGTTTCTAAATTTGTGGATTCTTCCTGACAAGCTTCCATGGCTTTAGTTTTCCAACCCTTGCAAGAGTGCTGGTTGAATTACACCCAGTCAATGTGTGCACAGCTGCAACATTCTGCATAGTTGTTGACCAAGTTCAGCTGCTATGGTGTGGTTGGTATAAACCTGACTTTATCCTTCACACTAGTATGAAACCAAAGCTCTTGAGTTGCTTCCAACTTGAGAATAAAATGTACACAAAGAACTGCAATGGCAGTGTCTGGAGACCACACCACTACTCAAGGGTATTCTTGTGAAGCATGTACAACATGAAACAGAAGCTGAGTATCTGCTTGTGTGATGAGAATAGATCTTCTTGGCCTACAATTCCATCCGAAGTGACCATGTGAGCAATGAGAGGCAGTCCTGAGTCCACCTGCAATAACCATTTTCTGATCTGGGCCAAATAAAGTTTCTGCCATATCACACCATGATTCTGACAGGAATTTTACCAGATGTTCTTATTCTTGGGATTTCAAATAAACTTACTCCACTGCATTGGGATGGACATTTTGGGGCCATGGATTTGACTTCATTGCTTTGTGAGAATTGCCTTTGTACATGCTCTGAAGTTTTAATTGTATCTTTGACATCACATCGATCAAAGACAATATCTACTCTTTTGCATCTCTCATAACTCTGTAGAGGCTGGTGTACTATTCTGAAGACCAATTCAGCAAGTTCACCAAAGCTAGTTTCACCTCCTTTCGCCCATTTGCATAACAGCCACGTCATCCACTATCCAAGCTGTGGGCATGTTGGATGCTGGCAGTTAATAAATTGACACTTCTTCTTTTTCTAATTCAAGCAATAACTTACTCTTTGCAATTTTGTTCAGGATACCTTCAGAGTGTGCTAGAGCATATGGAACTGTGGAGAACTCATGTGAAAACTTCCTTCAGATCAATTTTTCTTGTTTGTGCAGCTACTACAAGACAGCTAAACAACTCCGTCTGCAATGATATCATAGAATCATAGAAATCTGATGGCAGAAAAGGACCCTTCCATCCCATCTAGTCTGCCCAACCTTCCCCTTTCACATATCCTCCTCTCCACCTGCCCCACCCTCCCCAATACTCAGTCTCATATGCCTGTCCCATGCCCTCTTAAATTTCTCTACCATCTCAGCCCACTACTCCATCTGGCAGTCTGTTCCAGGGCTCCACAACACTTTCTGTAGAAGCACCCCTCACATTGCCCTGAACCTATTTCCTTGCAATCAGAGGCTGTGCTCTCTAGTTTTGCCTCCCTCCCTCCTTCCTCCTTAGCCAACCCCTTCACCTATGTTATTAGGCCTTTCTATTTAAAGGTTTCAATCATGTCCCCTTTCCTCCTTGTTTCCAGCATGCACAGATTCAGCTCCTTAAACCTCTGCTCATATGTCTTCCCCTACATACCCTGCACCATCTTTGTTGCACTTCTTTGAACCCTCTCCAGTGCATCTATATCCTTGCTGAGCTGTGGTCTCCAGAACTGAACTCTGTTCTACAACTGTTGCCTCACCATTGCTTTGTAAAGGGGCATTATAGCCTCCCCTTCAGCTAGTAATGCCCTGCCTATGCATGCTAGCGTTCCATTGGCCCTTCCCACCATCCTACTACATTGGAAACCTACCTTAAGGTTTTAGGAGACTATGATCCCCAGATCCCTTTCCTGTTGTAATTCTTTGATTTCTTCACCCTCTAGCGTGTACCCTGCTTTTGTGTTTATCCTCCCTCAATTGCAACTGGCGCACTTCTTGGCTTTAAAACTCAGCTGCCATTTCCTGGTCCACTCCTTGAGTGTCTGGAGGTCCCTCCTCATGTCTTCCACCCACTCCGGGTGTCCGCCCCTATTACAGATTTTTGTATCATTGGCAAATAGGCACACCACCCTCTCAAACCCTCTGCAATATCACTGATGTAGACCCAAACTGACCCTGTTGCACTCCATTCCTCCCCTTGCCATCTCAGAAGCACCCCATTAAGCACTACCCTCTGAGTTCTCACTACCAACCAGACCTTCACCCAGCCTGCTATTTTCCTCCCAGCCCCATGCTTTCCATCTTACTCACCAACCTCCTATGTGAGATGGTGTCGAAGGCCTTGCTGAAGTCCAGACAGGCCACGCCCACCACCCTCCCTGATCAATTACCTGAGTCACTCAATCAAAGAACTCAATTAGGTTGATCTGGCATGATTTCTCCTTGGTGAAGCCATGCTGTCTGCTGTCCTGAAAGCCGCACTCGTCCAGGTAATTCACCACCATCTCCTTGATTAATGCCTCCATTACTTTCTCCACCACAGCTGTGTTCTCCTTCAGCTCCTGCTACCTCCCTTGTGCAAGGGCACTAGGTCAGCCCTCCTCCAGTCCTCTGGCACACTCCACATCCAGGGACAGATTGAAGAGCCTTGTCAAGGGTGCAGCCAGCTCCTCCTCAATTCCTTGATCACTCTGGAGTGCAACCCATCAGGTCCCATTGCCTTGTCCACCTTTAATCTATCCAGCTCAGCCCTGACCCTATCTACAGTGAATAGGCTCTGATTCACCCATTTGCCCTCCTTCCCTCAGGTGCCAGCATCGGACCCTGCCTTCCACCTCCTATGAACACCGAGCTAAAATATTCATTTAGTGCCTCTGCCTTTTTGTACTCTTGCTCCAAGTTTATTCATCCTTCCCCTCAGTCTAGCAATCCCCTGCCCTGCTCTTTTCCTATCCCTCTCTCATATCTAAAAATGTTTTATCCCCCTCCTGGCCCTTTTGGCTATTTCTTCTTAGTGGTTGGTTTTGCGCTTCTGATCTCCTTCCTGCCAGACTTCTCTTCTCCCTATACTCCTCCCTATCCTCCTCTCTAAGTGGCATCTTCAATTTCTGAATTCCTTCTCCTTTCCTGACTTCCCCACCAGCTCCTAGTGAACCAGAGTGGTATCCTTCCCCTCTTGCTCTGCCTGACCTTTTTATGCACATTTCTGATGCTTCCTAAATGCCTCCTTGATACCTTCAAAGAGTTTCTCCACTGCCCTATCTTCTCCATACCCTCCATTTTCCCTAACTATCTTTCTCATCTTATTAAAGTCTGTGTGTCTGAAGTACATGACTGTTGATTAGCCTTATTTATCTCCCTCCCTGCCCTAACCCTGAACCATGCCACACTGTGGTCACTGGTGCTAAGGCATCTCCACCCGCACCTCCTCCACACTCTTCCAGCTAGTCAGGACCATGTCCAACAAGTTGTTTTCCTCATTGGTTCTGACTACCTGTTGAAGGAGTACCCCTGCAGCTCTACTAATACCTCCCTGCTCCCTTGCCAGCCTGCATCTGGGATTTCCTAGTCAACATCTGGGAGGTTTAGATCACCCACCAGTAGCAGTTCACCTTTCTGCACCAGTCTTGTGATTGCCTGAGTTAGCCATCTATCATCTTCCTCTTTTTGTTGGTGACCTGTATGGGATTCACCCATCTTCCTACCTAGTGTACCCACAGCAGTTCAGTCTCCCTTTCCACCTCCTGCCCTTCAGTAACACTGATGCCTTCCCAGAAACATAAGGCAACCCCTTTCCCTTCTTGCCTTTTCTGTCCTTCTAGAACATTCTATAACCTGGACTGGTTGTTTCCCAGGTGTGATGCTCTGTCCACCAGGTCTCACTTATTGCAACTAAATCTAATCTTTCATCCCTCATGATGGCCTCCAAGTCCACCATCTTATTTCCAACCACCATCGTAGCTCCTAAACTCCTGGCATTTGCTGACAATCCCTTCCACCAGTCTCCCCTTTGTTTCCCCTTACCCCATCCTCCCTTCCCAGCCATGTAGTGCTATCCTGGGGCTAGTAGCCCCCTATGCTGTCCTCCTTGTGGAGAAGATCTGTCACCACCACCACCCAACCTAGTTTAAATTGTAGGCATTCTCATGTATTCTCCTAGTTTGCATTTCAGTATTGCTACCCCTCTTATTCAGGTGCAATCTGTGCAAATTGGCTGTCGTCCTTCAATGTAGATCCCCAGTCCCCTACCAAGCCATATCTCATTTGCTCACAACACCCACCAGCCACTCATTGAACTCCTGATCCTCAACTTCCTGTCAGTGCTTGCCTCGGTACTTGTAACACCTCTTGAGAATGCCACCGATTTAAACCCCAGACTATTACAGTATCTAGCTAGAGCTCTGAATCAGCCTGCACCTCCATCAGGCTACTTCCTGCCAGGTCATTCGGCCCCAGGAGGAACAGCAGGTGCATTTCCTCATCCTGCTCCCTCCCCTTGAGTGGGTATAATGAATGACCTTTGCTGCTGTCATGCCCTGCAGACACTCCACCTACACTGCGCTGCTTTTGTCTCCCCTTCACCCCACTTAATCCCTTTTATTATAGAGTCCTCAACCAGTAGGACCCTGCTCTCCATCTCCTTCTGATAGTGTCACCCTTCCATCCTTCCCCCAACCCCTGCATCCTATTTCCTACCTTATTATCAATACCCCTTTGCACATTTCACTTCCTGAAGCACTATCCTCCCTCTGTGCTCCCCAGCTTCTTTTGTTCTGTGCCCCCCAGATTTGTGCCCCCAGACTCCTGTCAGGCTGCCCACCTCTGCCCCTCCATTTTCTAACTCCTTTTATCTGTCCTTGCTTGTGTCCTGCCTGATTTTCCCTGGAGACCTTCCTCCCTTGTTCCCCATCCAGCTTTTGCTCCTCTGAACCTAAGCATGCTACTCCCTCTACTTCTGGCTTGCCTGTTGGTCTTACCTGATAGAGCCTCCCCTTTTCCAATTGTTCTGTGCCTACCTTCATGCTTGCCTCTCCTTCTTCCCCTGTGTGCTCTTCAGCTCCTTTTCTGACCTTCCCCCATTTAGCACCCCTAGTGGTGCAAATCTATTCTTCTGTTTTAAGCCCACTGCCTGTACCCCTCTGGTTTATAGTCCTTCCTTGCTCCCTCCTCCATTGTGCTCTGTGCAGGCTTTGTACCTTTATATGGTGTCCTTGCCATTTCCCCAGGTTTCTTTTGTGTCCATTGCTGCCCTTATCTGGGATTCCTGTATCTCCTCTGGTGCTTTTCCCTACCTCCCTTGTATTCATGCTCCCCAGCTTTCCTTTAGTCCTCATCCCATCTTTCCCTTTCTGTGGCTGGGTTTTCTCCTTGTTCCCCAGCAGCTCCTCTTTGACTGTACCTTGTCCCCACAATCCCCCACTTGCTGCTATAACTCCTCAGCAGGATCCCTCATGTTCCCTGTCTACTCCTCTGCCTTTCCCAGTTTAGTGCTCATCTCAGCCATCCCACCTCCTCCCTAAGCTGTGCAATATGCCTACATACCATGAGTCCCCATTTTTCCAGGCCATATTCAATTGCATGGCTGACCCTAACCATTACACCTACCACCCTCCCAAAGTTGTCCCCAGCCCTTGAAACATTGGAATCCTGCCCTGGGTCTTCCCTCACTCTGCTCCATTTCCCCTCCAATGTGGTCCCCACATATTCTCCTCTTACCTGTGTAAAGCTTTTTGGTTTAGGCCCAGGGTGAGATTTTCCCTGTTTAAAAGCTATGTGTTTCCATGCCCTGCGGCATTCATACTTCTGGCCAGGGAATGAAATGGGATGCACCTGGCAGTCCTGTCCACCAATCATGGGTAGCTTCTCCCTAAAAATGTAAAGTACTGTGGGGTGGAAGGGATGGAGGGGTGGGGTTTGGGTCCTACCATGACTCTTGTGAGTCAATCAACCCTGACCCTTTCCCTACCGAGACCTCTCAATCCCTATACAATGGTACAAGACCAAACTGCAGCTTCCTGTCTGAGCTCCACACCTGAGTTAATCTCAATAGTAACAGCTCAAAAATTCAAACAGCACAGATTAAATAGCACAGTCCAGAATGTCACTCAGTAACAGTTCTAACTCACAGTACTGATTTAAACCCTCACCAACTTATCCCCTCACAGCACAAACAATTCCAATATTAAAATAAACTGAAAAGAAAAAGATAGCAGTTCCCTGAACTGCACTTCGCTCCTGCTGCTCCTAGTGTTTCTGTGATATAAAAATAAACAGAAAAAATAAAAAACACATCCCTGAACTGCACTCCTGCTGCTCCTAGTGTTTCTGATAGTTACTGTCTTATCACTACTAACTTTCAATTTGATCTTCTTGCTTAGAGATGCAAATGTCTTGATGTTGAGCTTGTGCAATGGTTCAAATAATTCAGTGATATCTGAATTTAGTCTGTCTTCAACAAACATTTTCATTGCTTTGATTCCTATGTCATTCATAGTAACACACTTGGTAGCAACCTCTGTGGATGCAACAATGTCAGCTGCAATGTTGGTGAGGTGCTATCAAGTCACCATTCAAATCAAATGGGTTTGTTATGGAATCAGTGATTGCATTAACAATCTTACACATCTCCTTCATCTTGTTACATGTTATGTGGTACAGCCTCCTTGTGTTTTCCTTTTGAAACATCAGTGTCTACCATATCACACATTACCTTCTTGGAAGTTGTGATAACTGAGTGCTCATGAGCAGTGACGAACCATCTAGCCGAGGCTCCTGGTTTCAAAGTGAAACCCACTATACCTTTACTTTACTATCACAGTTTCATGTTTGTTCAAATGCCATGTCTGTCCAGACTTTGCTGAAGTTGTTTCTAGACCAAACTACAGTATGATTTCCTTGCACAAACTGCTCATGTACTTCAGGGACACAATCTGGCAGAAGTTTCATATCACTGATGTACACAGCTACCCAGCAGACATAGCTGGTGTGGTCAAAAGCAAAAAGTGTAGCAGAATTTCTACAACCACCACAAGATGCAGGTCCCAGTTGCTTTCACATTTTGCTCTGATGAACCACATTAGGATGTTAACCATTTCAATGTAATCATCACAAAATGCAAATGTTTGGGAAGTTGCTCTTCCAAAATTATGGAACCTGTACCATGCATCCTGTACATTCTTGAGGGCATCACTAAGCTGGGAAAGTGTTGCTGTTATGATTGTTGCATCATTGTTTGATACCGCATTTTGTCATTCCTGGAGCTTGCTGTTGATGTGGTCTACATCACAATCAATCTCATTGTCTTGTACCCAGTTACAAAATGTCACCACCTCAGTCTGAGCAGAGCCTCCATTACAAGCTTGTGGACCCTCACTCCATGGTTGTATGATTTGCCATTAAGTAGATTGTTTGCTGTGTTGCTGCCATACACCTGCAATTCTATGAGGATGTCTTCCAGATGCAAGCCTATACTGGCATGATGGGCTGCATCTGTCCAGGAGAGGAACCAGGATCCTAGGTGATAGGTTTAAATGCTTCATTGGCAAGCATTTAAACTAGCCATGGGGAGGCACTGGAAAGGAGCAGGGATATCTAGCCCCCAAAAATCACGGTAGTAAGTGTGGTAAACACCAACATAGAGGTGTCAATAGGGAGAAGGGCAGGGGTAAATGGAGAAAGTGAGAGAAGGCAAGAAGGACAGGGATGGGGCAAAAGGGTATGGTCATCAGGAAATGGAGGTAATGAGTACCAATGCCCGTAGTCTGGGCAACAAGCTCCCTGAGCTGATGGCCTTGATGGAAGAAGGACACCTGGATATTGTAGCAGTCACAGAAACATGGTATACAGAGAACCATGACTGGCATGTTAACATACCAGGGTACATAACCCACAGGAGAGACAGGCAGGGAGAAGAGGGGAGGAGTGGCTCTCTATGTAAAGGAAGGGATAAAAGCAACTGAACAAAAGAGTAAACAGGGAGGAGAGGAGGCACTGTGGGTCACCTTGGAGACTGGAAAGGGCACCACAATCCACACAGGGGTTGTGTACAGACCCCATGTCAGGGGAGGGAATGGACAAGGATATGATAGAAGGCATTCTTAGAATGGCAGAGAAGGGAGATACTGTTGATGGGAGACCTGAATATGCCAGATGTTAACTGGAGCACATTTGCTGCAACCACATCCAAGAGCAGGGCCATTCTTGATGCCCTACAGGTGGCAGGCCTCAGACAGCTAGTTTTGGAACCCACTCATGAGGGAGCAATCTTAGACCTCGTACTCTCAAACAGAGGCAGTGAGAGGATCTCAGATCTAGAAGTGGGTTGCCATCTGGGAACAAGTGACCATCAAACAGTGTGGTTCACGTTAAACTCAGCTACAGAGTCAAGCCATACAAAGTGAGGGTACTGGACTTCAGGAGGGCTGTCTTTGGCAAGATGGGAGAGTGCCTCAGAAAGCACTAGCAAACAGGCTAGAAGGAGATGTGGAGCAACAATGGGGAATCATCAAAACTGCCATCACAGAGGCAACAAGCCTTTGTGTGAAACAAATAAACAAATCAAAATGAAAGAAAAAGACACTATGGTTCTCAAAAGAGGTGGCTGTGAAAGTCAAGAAGAAAAGGATAGCATTCCAGAAGTATAAGGAAACACAGAAGGAGCAGGACAGAGAGCTGTACCAGTTAAGGCAGAAGGAAGCAGGGAGAGAAGTCAAAATAGCAAAGGCCCAAACTGAGGAAAAGATAGCCAACTCAATTAAGAAGGAGGATAAAACCTTTTATAGGTACATCAGTGGCGTAGAAAGACAAAGGGAGGGATAGTGAGGCTGAATAGAATGAACGGTGGGTGCGCAGAGGGGGACAGTGGAAAAGCAGGGATACTGAACTAATATTTCTGCTCAGTATTCACAAAGAGGAGGAAGTGCCTAATCCAATTAACAGAAGCACTCTTGATAGGGGTCGATCCAGTCCTTTCACAGAAGAAAGGGTTCTGCAAGAACTCCTAAAACTGAAGGTGGACAAAGCAATGAGGCCTGATGGAATTCACCCCAGAATTCTAGAAGAATTAAGGGAACTAGTGAAACCACTAGCTACTCTTTTTAATAAATCATGGGAGGATGGTGTGGTACCTGAGGACAGGAGGAAGGTGGATGTGATTCCCCTTCAAAAGTGGGACCAAGACAGAGTCAGGAAACTACAGACCTGTCAGTCTGACCTCTGTGGTAGGGAAAGTGATGGAGTCACTTCTGAAGGAAAGAATAGTTGAGTACCTAGAGGCCAGTGGGGCTGGGACCCAGGGCAGCATGGGTTCACAGCAGGAAGGTCATGTTAGATGAATCTAATAGATTTATTTGACTGGGTGACCAACATAGTAGACCAGGGAGGACTGTGGATATGGCCTACCTAGACTTTAGCAAGGCATTTGACACAGTCCACACAAAGATTAATAGTCAAATTAACCAGCCTGGGAGTGGGTCCCAGGGTGGTAGCCTAGGTAAAACATTGGCTGGACAACAGGACACAGAAGGTAATTGTAAATGGTGTTCCTCTGAAGAAAGAAGGGTTACTAGTGGGTACTGCAGGGTTCAGTATTGGGTCCAGTCCTTTTAATGTCCTCGTACGTGACATTGCAGAGGACTGGAAGGAAAAGTATGCCTCTTTACAGATGACACAAGATCTGCAACAGGGTTGATACACAAGGAGGCTTAGAAAGGATGAGAAGGGACTTGGTAAGGTTGGAGGAATGGTCAGAAGTATGGCAGCTAGGATTCAATGCAAAGAAGTGCAAAATAATGCACCTGGTATACAAGAACCCAGGGAAGAATACACAATGGGGGAGTAGTAACAACAACAAAAAGGAAAGGGACCTGGGGTAATCATATCAGATGACATTAAGGTTAGCAAGCAATGTGAGAAGGCAGTAGGGAGGGCTGGGGTATACTGGGATGTATAGGGAGAGGCATCAGCAGCAGAAAACAGGAAGTTGTTATCACTCTATACAGACAGTTGGTGAGACCCCATCTGGAGTACTGTGTCCAGTTCTGGAGACCCCATCTCTGCAAGGACATAGACAGGATAGAGGCAGTCAGAGGAGCAACTAAAATGGTGCAGGGTCTGCAAGAGAAACTGTGAGGAGAGACTAAAGGAGCTTAATATGTATACCCTTGAGGTAAGAAGGAGAGGGACATGATAGAAACTTTAAGTACCTCAGTGGAATCAACAAAGTCCAAGAGGTAGCATCTTTCAGAAAAGAGAGTGCAAGAACAAGGGACACAATTTAAAGATAGAGGAGGGCGGTTCGGGGCAATGTGAAGAAGTATTATTTCACAGAGAGGGTAGTGGATGCTTGGAACAGCCTTCCTGAGGAGGTTGAGGGGTCAAAACTGTGGGAGAATTCAAGAATGCATGGGACAGACATAAGGCAATTCTCGTGGGAGGGTAGGAAGAAATCGGTTGTTGGTTAACTAGGATCTGCGGCCTATCCTGTAGGTAGAGAAATGGGCAGACTAGATGGGCAAGCGGTCCTTATCTGCCGTCAAAGTCTATGTTTCTATGTTTCTAGATCACTCTCTTCATGCTTCTTTCCAATTACAGCCAGAAATGTCTGCACTGTGTGGAAGCAACCCAATCTCAAAACTATTTTCTGAAATTCCTCTGGAAACTCACTGAATCACTTTGGCCTTACAATACATAGTCTCGTCAAATGTAGTGACCCTGTAATCTTGGCCAAGTGTCCTAGACATCTTGCAGATGTTCTTCATTACAGTGAAAACTGTACTCCATTCAGTATGTGATGCTGCTGGCAGCACTGGACAATACCAATAGATGTTATTGTTGGTATGGTAGATGAAATCATCACATTAAAAGCTGTCCTTTCTGGTACTTGCAAGCATTAGCCTTTTTAAACTCAACCTCAAATAGCTTGGTTGGGGCATCTTAGAATTAGCCATTACAGATCAAGGTTGGCAGATTGTCGGCAACCTTCAACATCAATACATCGGTTACTATTTTACTTTTCCACAAGTTTTGGTATAGGGTGTCTGCCATGAGGATTATACTCCAGAATGGCTTGGCACATTGCAGGAGTTTCAGTTGATCATGTCTGCAGTGCTACTTTCTTTGTTTGAGCTTGATCTGCCACTGTGCCAAAGCTGCTTTCTGGAACTGTGGGACTCTGATGTTGATATACTACCATAATTGTGGCATGGGTTGTGTGCGTTTCATCTAACATTTCTTTATTCATATCGATATTGTCAACAACCAAACTGAACAAACTCCCGTGTTGTATGTGATATGGAATTATGATATTGTCCCAGCTTTTCATGCTGATCCATTGCAATAGCTGTGTCAGTTCTCTCTAGGGCTTCATAACTGACACAGTGTGCTAGCTTATGCACCATTGTTACTACCTGTTCAGAGCCTGTCATATAACGTATGGACATTGCAAGCCCAGCATGTTTAGGTGTACACTTTGTACCTCTGAATACTATATAAATGAAGTCCTGATTAACTGATATTACCTGTCTGTGAAGGATCTTGTTAGTGGCTATTACTAAAGGACTGCTGTCTTCAATAGGTTCATCACCAACATCCCTTGGAATACCCATTTCAAGAACCTGTACACATTGTCAGGAATCATGTCTAATGCTTGTTCTAAATTGGCAGTGAAATCATCTATTGGATTGATATCTAGTCCCTCCACATTTTGAGTTCACTATGAAGGACCTGTGCTGCATGAAACAGCATAGATGCAGTTGAATATTATCTTTATTTTCAGAAGTAGGGAGAAGGTTGTCTTCTTCATACTGTTGTTTTGAATGCAATTGAGAAGGTACATTAATGACATATTCCAAAGACACAGCACTGCTATACACAAGATCTGGTTTACTTGGGTTATGCTGCATTTGAAAAATAATTTGGTCACCAAAATAATTTGTTAGTTCTTCTTTAGCTTCTCTCTTCAGTAACTCTCACAGCTAGGAACTTTGCCTTTCAGAATATCCGGTATCTCTGTAACAAGCAAGATATGGACAAGGCTTTTCTGCTGATAAGAAGGTCATTCTCAGTCTCAGAAATCACGTCACTGAAACATGCTTTATGCACAGACTCGTCTTCCTTGTCACTGGATAGTGAAACTTTTGTCCGTATGTTTCTTTTCTGGTGAAAGTACTATTGCAGTCTTTGTGGTACTTTGCTTCAAATGCAATTAAGTCCAGTCCAGCTATTCACTTTAAGACTGTGTCGTCTTTTCTGGCTTCAGCCACATCAAGCAAAGTTTCTTGCCCTCTGAAGGTTACAATCTGTGACAGATTTGTATCTTTTTGTGATACACCTTCTGGCATATTATACAAAATTCCAGTTAGCAAGCTGGTGAGTTGATCGCCTACTCTGTGAGCTTGAACAATGACCATTATCAGTAGAAGAGTCAGGACTTGAACATCTTCCCAACCTTTAAATGCTTCACATCTGTTTTGCTGATGTAGGACTGATGACATTGTGCATGCTAATATACTGAAGGCAAAGCTAATGATGTGTCAATGTCTAATGGCTGCAATTGCTGATAAACATGGTCTTTTCTAACAAGGCATGCATTTTAAAGTGTCTTTAGTCCTCCAGGGGTTGCAGTCCTCAGGTGTTCCTATGATGTTATTTGGCAGATGATACACTTGGACCAGTCACTAGTGAGGTGTTTTTTGATGTGGAAGGTCAATGTCTCAGCAGGGTCTTCAACCATTTGTTGCCTCTCAGTTGTTGTTATTACCTGAAAAAAAGAGAAATGCTATTAGAAATATTTTCATTAGTAAATTATTCATCTTGCAAAATTATAAAAGAAAACACCCTTTTCCATGTTTTATAGCTGTAAAACATGATACTGAAATAAAGCTATTGCTTTATAAATTATATAGTGTAAGCAGTTCATAAATTACATATGTGGACAAAACAACAAGCAGAGAATATATTTAAAGTAAATTTCCATAATAAAAGAAATATAAGAAAAATACTGTAAACTTATACACATGTTAAAGGAGAATCATTATTTTGACTTTTTCAAGAAATCCATGATGGCAGTTTGAAATGATTTAGAAAAGCATCCACATTTCTCAAAGTTACCACTGTATAATACCCCAAATCACTCTTGGGGGGTTTATCCCATCATTAAAAGGTGTTAAACCCTTTCTGTGGGGAGGTGCTTCCTAATTCAAATTTAGGCTGGGTTTTCCATTTGGGCCCCAGACTAAAGTGAATATTTTAGGCCCAGTGATAGTCCAATTTAGGCTATTATCCAATCTTGTTTTAAAACTGTTAAACATTTGTAAGTTAAGTACCTCTTTGGGTAACCTATTCCAGGCTGTGGCTCTCCTAATAGTAAAGATATTATTTATTTTGTTGGTATTTGCATTTAGAATTAAACAATTGCTTGTTTTGGATCTAAGACTCAGGGCACAGATATTCAAAACTGTGCCTTGGGGCTAAATTAGCACTGCCTAGCGTGCAAATTTAGTCCAGAGCAAAAAACAAGCTACTTTCAAAAAGAATAGCCGGGGCAAAAGCTTCTGAATATAGCATGGGAATGAGGTCGGGCAAACTGGGCTGGAGTGCAGGGCAAACTTAGCCCTGGAATAAGACATATCTGAATATAGCAACCAGGAAGTGCAAACCACAACAGCAACACAGTGCACAGTGATGTGAAGGTAGGTAGAGGTGAATTATGTGGCCAATGTGTGTGCCAGCAAATCGTGAACCAGTACAGCTGCAGGCAGCAGTACATGTGAAAGTACAGTGTTCAAAACTCTATAATATTCCCTGAACTGTGTGTGCAATGCTAACACGTTTGCATGGGTTTAGCATGGAGCTAAACCATTTGCCAGTGCAAACATGTTTGCCCAGTGCTAAACTTTGCCATATTCAAAGTGACATGCAAATGAGCCTACTTAGGTAGTCTCTGGACAAACATCCAGGTTAGCATTTCATTATGCCCTGATTTGCATGCAGTTTGCCCAGCATTACTGCAGGGTCCCACAGCTCCATCTGTAGGTCAGTCTGGAAGTACAGTGGCTGGCCAGGTCCAACTGCAGCTCCACCTGTAGGTCAGTATGGCAGTGCATGATGATAGCTGTAGGCTACATGTAAACAGTACAGCATAGCATAGAAGATTGTACCCCAGTGGACAACACAGCATAGGCACAGATGGTGGTGGTGCTGCATGCAACTGCCACACTGTAGGTCATGCTACAGTGCACAGCAGACACTATAGTAGCTAGGGAGCCAGTAGTGTGTGGACACAGCACTGTCTATGGTGTGTGAGGCAGTGATGCTGACTGCACTATACACAGTGACAGGCCCAACATGCAGGTGTTTACTGACAGTGGACATTAATGTTACGCTTGTGTGCCCCACAGATGCTGCACCTCTAGCATGGGATGCTCACAGTAACATATACATATCCGGCTGTGTGTGCTATGCAGTTGTACAGCTGTGCGGTATGTGGCCAGGGGGCATATATGATCAGAAAGGCACACTGGTGTTGGGGTATTCCCTATTCCAAATACTGGCCCATGTGCACTGCATGATGTGTCCCAGCATTGTGGTCACACCTGGTCTCTGGTACAGCCTAGCCACCCGTACACTCTCCCTCAGCATCCTCCATGCCCACAGTGCTGCATGTGTGTGCTGGCATCTGTTGGTGTCCATGGTAAGGTGGTCTGTAGGTGTGTGCTGTATAGCCACACTGCCATGATGTCCACTGGTGGCCAGGTCTCCACTTACTGCCTGGCATGGCTGGGACTGGTGGCAGATGATGGCATCGTTGTGATGCCATCTGTCAGCAACATGTTGTCTCTTTGATTGGCTTTGTCTAATTGTCATATTGTTTGTTAGGGTCATGCAAAGCCATGCAAAAGCCACACAACGCTGCACAAAGCCAAAATGTCACACAAAGCTGATTGCTCAGGGTTAAGACTACTTTTCCTGGGTGGTAATGTGCTTCACGCTAAGTTTTGTGCTAAGTCACTTTGCGTGGTGCTAGTCACTGAGTATAGCATTGCACTGACATGCCCCTCACTTTGCCACTACATTATGTTTTGCCTGGCGCTAATGCAGTTTGCGCGTTATTTTGGCCTTTTGAATAAAGCGGACCAGTACTAACCCACGCTAAACCTGTGCAAATAGTTTGCCCAGCACAAAGTTTTGAATATCTGCCCTGTGAGTTTTATTGTTGTATTCAAGTCCACACATTGATGTTAACTCTAGATCTTGAATAATTTTATATAACTTCAATAGATCCCTGCTTTTCGTCTGTCCTTGAGTCTACATAGATAAGTTGCAGCCAATCTTTCGGTATATGTCTGTCTTCTGAGATAAGGGATAAACTTTGTCACTCTGCATGGACTCTCTCAATTAAATCTATATCTCTCTTATGATATGCACTCCAGAAGGGGATGAATAATCGGATAGGGATGAACGTAGGTTCTATATAGTGGTAGTATGCACTGTTTGCTACGTGTTACAAATGTTTATTGGATACTTGTTAGTAATCTGCTGGCCCTCTGTGCTATTTTATTGCATTGATTTTGAGATCACCTGTCACCAATATCGAGAACCTTTCTACTACTGACATTACTAACCAATTATGTGTCACATCTCCTGCTGCATGCCGTTCCCCTCTACACACACAGCCACCTGTCACGGAAATTGTAACAACTTATCTGAAATCCGCTTGAACCCTCAACTCTCCGATCACCATGCCCAGGGGCAGTGTGTTCCAAGAGACACCATGGAAATGTGTTGAATAAATGGGGATGAGTAGATTCATTCATTGCACGACTGCATGATATAGTACTGCATTACAAGTCTTGTTACTGGTTAATAAAAATGTTTTCTGTATTTAGTGTCAACTGAGAATGGCCTTGCCATGGTGACACTGCTTTCTCTAACACTTCCTGAACCACTATGTCTTCAAGTCAGTATTTAGTGATAGATAGGTGCTGTTTGTTCTTCGCTCCTTATTTTTGTGTTGCATGACATAAGCATCATGTCACAGTGGTGTGTCGTTTCATTGTCTGTTGCTGGTGAGTATTTCATTGCCGTTTTCTTTTTTTCCTTTTTCTTTGGATGGGTTACAGTACCCTGTTTATTGTTTTTCAGTGTTTCAGTGCTTACCTTACTGCATCTTACAGGTGCCAATGTGGTAATTGCCCAATGATGACAGACAGACTGGAGTGTATTTGCTGTGTCTGCACACTGTCCGAGATCGATAGAAGATGTGTCATAGAGAAGATGCAGAAGTGGGATATATCACCTTACTTCCTGGATTTTCTGAAGTTGTCTTTGATCCTGAGGTACTGCAGACAGCATATTATGCATACCATCTGCAGTACAAAGGTGGCAATGCTCCACTAGATATTGTTGAGTGAGTATACCATGTATATATAAATACCATGACTGAATGTAATATTTATCCTTTGTATTATGTTCTTATCATTATAATATTTTCCTTTCTGTTACTGTACTGCAGGAAGTATCGATACACTGCATACAGGCAACTAGTGCATTAGTGTTGGCGTTATCTGGGTAAGGATGTTTGAGTTGCTCTACCTGTCTGTGCCTTACAGAAAATAAGAGACTGGTACCAGAATGACCCACAAGTTCCATATACCCACTTTAAGCCTAAACATATAATACCACCTTGAACATGGTAGCCATGGAATTTCTCTTTGTTTGTAGACTGTAATTCTTCCTGAATTTAATGTCTAATAGCTCTTGTAAAGTAATAAAAACATCACTACTGTCATATCAGTGTGAAACTATTAAAATCTTAAAACTCTTAAATGACAATGAAACATATCCAATAAATATTATTCAAAATGTTTAAAACAGCAGTGTGGCATACCAGTTTGTTAATGCATACCAGTCACAGCAAGTAATTGTGCATGGTACATACACTAAAGAGATACTTCTGATCGAACAAAATTACCAACCAGACCATCATTATTCTGACCCCAGGAGCCTGAAACACGGTTTGCCCGACATCAGGATTTCGCCCCTCCCAGGTGAGAATCCATAAGTACAGGGGTGGGGCAGGCCCTACATTAGAGTTCGAGGCGAAGCCCCTGAATCACCCCTGGAGGCAAAATCCCAATGTCGGGCAACTGTGTTTCGGGCACCTGGGGTCCGAATGACGATGTCAGGCAAATGCATTTCGCTGACCATAGTATATCCTAATGCAATGTATGTTACAAGATATTGATTGTTACTGAAGCAATACTAATGTCATCATTCATGTCTCGTTCCCCTGGGTAAATACCATGTAATGATATGGCACAATGCTTCACAGTGGACTGTATCATCCATAACTCTTTACCACCCAGAGCACTTTTTGAAGTCCAAGCTTTCCAATGACTGCCCAAGCAAAACTGAGGCAATGTCCATAAATATAAAATCATTGTACATGTTCCTTCAACTAGAATGTCTTTGGTGAGGTATTGATCATTAGTACAAATGGCAAAGATTCCATGTGGTCTCAATACCAAGTTCATTTTATGGTAAATAATCAGACAATGTTAAATTGACTAATGAACTGTGCCTTTGTTACCTCACAGTCTACATTGGCATAGGCTGTGCTTAATGGAGTGCACTTCAGTTGTCAGTCTCTTAGTTCTGAGTTCCTCTCTTCCATCTTTAGATAAGACTCCTTGCATCATGGATGCCATCACCTTATGTGCATACCTATTGTGATATGGAGAACAAGAATTCATATGTCAGTAATTACATTCAATTGTAGATCCGTAGTCTAGGAGCCAGGTGCATTTATCTATGTGTCTGGGTCAGAAAGGTTTGATGACTGTTTCTTATGTAATAACGTGTGTAGAATCCAGATGTACAACTCTTATTCACTCAAAGGTGAATGTTTTCTTGGCAAATGCATTTCTTCAATGAAAAAATGAACTGTCAGTGAAAATTGTGTACATTTTAATTAATGGTTCCTTCTTTAATTTCAATTCTATAAGCTTTTATTGAAATACTACAGACATTGTAACAAACAGCAACATATGTATCAAAGGCTTAATAATAACATTATTTATTTTATTCTATATTTAACTTGAAACAATCAACTTTTATGACGTTTATGAACCTAAGTACAACAATTAGTATTCTTGTTCACAGTCTTCATTATCTGACATGATATGCAAATCTGTCTCATCAATATCGACATCACAGTCACTGTCGTTATCTTCTTCTTTGGATTGTTGTCATGTTCGTTCACTTGTTTGTGTAAGGCTGGTGGTACAACTTCACATGTGAATCATGTTAGCTTGTATTTGCCACCCTCATAGGTCCATCCATTTGGCTTTTACTTCAGTAGTGTCATTTCTGGTTTGTCTACGTTTTTCCATAACAATGAAATGTAATTTGAATGGCAGATGTGTTGTGTCAGAGTTGATCTGCATGGTGGCAGTGACCTTGCATCTGCTCCATTGATCTTTTCTAAGGGTGCATCTTTGTCACTTAGTCGATACTTGACATTGAACATACTGTAGCGGGCTGTGTTGACACTCTTTACTTTCTGTCCATACAAGGTACACACAACACTCTCAATTGTATCCTCAGTTTCTTTAGACAAGTGTGGACATCCCAGTTTTCCAAATGCCTGTGTGTGTATTCTGTATTTTCCATAACTGTTAGAGGTCGAACCTTCCCTTGCCTTTGAGTGCTGGTGAATAGTTGCACCCTATCAGTGCATGGAGACCTGGTAGAGCTGCACACACAGGTCTGCTGACAAGTGTAAACATCTATGAATCTTCTTGTGTTATTCCCTGAATAGTCAACATCCATGTGCAGTTTGAGATTATCGTTTAGACTTGCATGATACAGCAGAATGACCAGAATATCAGTATCATTTGTCCTGACCAGTACATGCACATCTACACCATCATTTGACTGCAAATGTAGTGTATGTGTTGCATGATTCTTGTGTCTGCTTCTATGTGATTGCTTTTAAGGCCTTGCACTCTAGTCTGAGCATATGCCCAGCTTCCACTTTGTATGAGTAACAAGTTTCTCCTGCTGCGTACATATGCGTCTTATCACCTATAACTTCACAGTACACATCAGAATTCCATGCTGTAGCTAGAAACCTAGAGTGCCATCTTGAATGAAGATGAAGGCAGGGATACTGCAAAGTCTTTTGTTTGGCTTTGGTCAGGACCAGTTATGAGATAGGAAAGTGAAGTGATGTTATGCTTTCCTCTCTTCTCTTCTCTTGTTCAAGACCTTTGATTGATGGTGACTTGTAATAGTCACTGACAAGGTGGACTTCATTTGTGGAAGTACAGCAAACAAGTGACAGGACAGTTTTGCCACACCATGGAATGTTAGTGGCAGGTTTGTAAGACTTCTGATCAAGAACATGGCATCAGTCACAATGGCATTTACAGCATCAGGGTGGCTACTTTGAACTCTGGTCTCAAGTTTCTTCAGCAGTGTTGATTTCATTGTTGTGTTCATTGATCCAGCAATGTTTCCTAAAGAGAAGGTACCGGGGTTGAGGTAGGCAAACACCATCATAAATTCAACTGTTGAAGTCACAGATAGATATAGCAAGCATCCGAAGAGGTCTTGAATTCCTTTCAACTCGACGTTTTCTTGTCCTTGTTCTTAATCTTTGCCTTCATTGCATCATGTGCAAAGTTCTTAAATTTGTTCCTTTTGATGGGTTCCTTGAATCTACTGCCTTTGGTAATGCATTTGTCTCTAAACATATGATACATCTGAGTACCTATCTCGATAACCTGTAACAATTTGTTTGCTACCTCTTGTGATGCTGCTTTCCACTACCTATTGAATAAAGATTGTTGTCCTAAACGCATCCTTGAATGGATTCATAGAGAAGTGTATTGGGTTCAACAGCTTGTTTCGATCCTTCAAATCTTGTTTAACTCTAAAACTCTTCAGCTCTTGGCTGGCTTCTTCATAGTTGACAAGACCAACTCTTTCCATAGGACTTCCAACAATTTTACTTTTACCATCTTTGAAGTGATCTGCCAGTTTGACTGCAAGCTCTGTGGGTTGTAATTTGTTTCACTCACTACACTACATAAGAATGCCCATGCACCTTTTGTGTGATAGCAATGATTCTTCTTGCATTCCATTAATAATGAAGCACTGCACATACTTAACAAGTCTGGAAAAGACAACCTGGTGACTGTCCCTCAACTGACTTTATTCACATTTGTACCTGTGCCTTTATTCATTCTGCCTTTTACATACTTGTTCTTACTGCTGTTGTGATACTTCACTTCTTTGGCTATGAGATCAATACTGCCTACCATCATATCCATTTGTCGATCGCCCAATTCTTTTGTTGAGTTTTTTATGCTGTCTGCTGCCCCATAAGTTACACATGTTGTAGGATATTCAAAAGTCTCCTTTGACCCCTTAGTTCCTTTTCTTGTATGATTTGCAAAATATACATTCATTTGGGAATATGCTTGATGTAGATGCTGCAGATTCAGACAGAGCACTATGAACTTGGGAGCAAAGCAATTTTCTGGATAATTCTTCACAATGTTTATTTTTAAAGTTTCATCAGCTGCAAGTTTACCAGAACTCTTATATGCAGTTAAGTTCTTGTAGCAGATATAATGATACCTATGGCTGTTCAGGCAATTCAAGGCACACCATGTTGTACTTTGACAGTGTTTGACTAGAACGCCATTCCTTTACATCAACTACTTTCTCCCAGTGAGCATCATCAAAAGATAGCGGGTCTCCATTGTCTGTGCTAAATCCTGGATCAGTGTGTAGGATGCATCATCTTTATGGTTTGTGAGAAGTCTTGCTAGCCATATCTGAAACATTAAATAAATTACATGAATGACTAAGTCAACTGAGTCTATTAAATAAATTAGATAAATTAAATAAATAGCTAACTAAACCAAGTTTATTACATAAATGTAAAGCTTTCAGTTACTCTTAAGAAAGTGCATTTTCCAAGAAAATGTACAACTATGGATGAATAAGAGTTGTAAATCTGAATTCTACACACTTGTTTACATGAAAACAGTCATCAAACCTTTCAGACCCAGACACATAGATAAATGCACCTGGCTACTGCTCTACCTGTATTGCCTTCAGGACAGGACATAGCATTACTCACCATATGTTGAGTTGGCCTTCACAGCTCTCACAGAAGGTTCTCCTTTCTTTGCTTTTGAAAATATACTAAGCTCTGAAACAAAAAGGTTATAGTACATTACTGATAACAATACATTGTTTGCCACAGCTAATCTAACTTGTTCAGTTAAGAGATTCTGCAGCATAAACAGTGCACCCTCATTATAGTGTAATGCTGCCAGGTACAATCTGAAGTAAAACAGATACATGTTATTGTTTCTGTATCACAGATATGCATACTGTATTACAAACACATATGCACACTTACCTGCACTGCATTTCATCAAATGAAAAGGCAGTATGCGTCGGTGCAAATTGGGTTATAGTACTGTGCAATAATGTTACAGCTGCTGTCTTGTGATGTGGAGGAAGTCTGGTGATGTCTTTCAACAGTTGATGGTTTTCCAGCAATTACATCAGTTTCTCTGTAACCACTTGGCCTGTGTTGTGTGTTTAGTGAACAAGGAAAAAGAACACACTCAAGACTTACAATGTTACATCTTATAGTCTCTAATATGTATGCCGTGACATTAACCATAACTCATGATACAGTATATGTAACATATAGACTACTGCTTACCAGGGTGCAGCAGTTTCTTTCTGTCTTCCTTCCATGACATGGATCATGTGTGCACTGAGTAGATGACTCACTATGACCTTCATTGATATTCTCCAGGTGCCTTGTCATGCCAATCCATTTACCCTCCATGACTTCAGGGTTGGAATTGGGAGTAGTTGCCGTGACCCAGTAGACATGGTTAACTATGTTTTTGTCCATGGGTGAATCCTTCCATGCCACATTGCTTGGCAAGTGCCTTGAGCTTTCTCCACAAACCTATGAAATAGGATGGCAGTTATAGACACAAACAACTGTGTTTTCACAATCAGTGATAATTGACACATTGTACTAACCTTTGGCCACATGCTACATATCAAAATAATGTGTGGCTCCTTTCATCAAGGAGAGGTTGCTAACCAAGCATTAATTTGCCTGTGCTAGCCAGTGATGATGCAATCCATACAGTGTCCATTATCATCCATCAAAATTTCAAGGACTGCTTCAAACCTTCTATCTCCATCCATTCACTGTTCTTGACCTTATTGCTCTAAAATTAAATAGAGGTAGGAGAAGCGTAAATGACAGCATGAAAAGTACATTCACCTATGCCAGTGGTGTATCCCAGAACAAAACAGACCAATGAAACAGTGCATGTTTACCTGCACAAGACACCTCTAATACTTTGTTTCTGATGCTCCATAATCATGTGTGAGTTATACTTGGCAGAATGACCAGGGCTATCGGCATGGTCATCACCAGCAAGTATCATGACTCCTTTCTTTGATTTTATTCTGTGAAAAAGCCATTGTTACTCAGTGGATCACATGTTTTAATAACTGAGAAACTGTAACCATGTGTACTGGGTCACAGCAACTACACCCAATTCCAAACCTAAAGCCATGAAGGGTAAATGGACTGTAACTGAAGTTCTTTTAACAGAAAGGGTGGTGGATGCATGGAACTGCCTACCTCAGGAAGTGGTAGATATGAATACAGTGCAGGGCTTCAAACAGGCATTGAATAGACATAGGAGCAATATAGATAAGTATGAATAAATAGGCCATTGACAGAGTAAAGGCCTGTGGCACATTCATAATGTAGAAAAAATGGGCAGACTAGATAAGCCTTGTGGTCTTTATCTGCTATTAACTTCTATGTTTCGATGTTTCTATGAAACTATGCACTTGATATGCCTCTGATATGTTGTCCTTCTGACATGGAACATTCAGGTATTCAAACATTTTCAGTGCCTTAGATATAGGGCAACTAATATCGGCATTGCCGATGACAGCAAAATGTTGCTGAAAGAGTAGTGACATACAGATAATTGTTTTATTAATTTTTATAATCACAGTCAGGGCAAGTGGATGTGATTATGAGAAAAGATCCTTGTCTTTTCTGTGGATCATCCATTGAAAATGTGATGTTATTATAAGCATGGCAAATGTCACATGTTCTGAAAAGCTATTCAAGGCATGAATAGAACACCAATTTTTTCTTCTATATGTGGTGCCTTTGGGTTAGTTTTTTCTGGTGTTCGGAAGATAGAAAAAGACACAATTTTCAACAAAAACAAAACATGATCAACAATGTGAATGGGATGTGCCACATCATAGTTGTTGAAATGGGATATAACAGAAGAAATGCTGCACTAAACAATTGTACATGAGCTTACCACATAACTAAAGTTAGTATGTCTTGGTCCATGTCCTGTACTGAGACATTAGATGGTATATATTCAGAGTCAAAATCAGTAATGTCTTATGATATTTCAGGACTTGAAGCGGAGTCAAGAAGGAAGTCATTTATCTTCCAATAAGGCGCATTGAATTCCAATGAAACTTACACTTGGCTTTTCTGTCCTGGAACCTTTTCACTATTAAAAAAGAGTAGTCACTGCATTTGTATGTTGGATGACATCTTAACATTTCAAAAACTACTGACTATGAATTTAGATTCACTTCTACTTTTTGTAAACATTTTTAGGTTTGTTTGCACTTTTATGGAACTTCTGATGGTTGGAGGATGCTGTATTGATTGTGCTATTATAATGCAGTCTGTTACCATTGGCTGCTTCAAACTGTCTACAGTTAAGCCCAAATTATGCAGACCTCATGGACTGAAGTTTCAGTGTCAGGCACTGTGTGACTCTCGACATATTCAATAGAGCTTCCTGATACCTGTTCTGCATTTTCCTTGTAAAAGAAACATGAAAGCAATATGTTACATAGAGTTCGCATGTTTTGAAATACACAACCATATAACTCTGGGAAATTACATGCATGTGTTGTTACCAGATACATATGCATTGTACTTTCATTATTTTGTGGTGATACCACATCAAGATACCTGATGGTCTTCAGGTTTTGCATTCTGGTCCTGAAGAAGCGATACTGGTAACATTGTTAATATGGGTTGAAGATTTGATCCTATGACTTCAGTCATCTTCTATTTGGAATAAAAGTAGCACATGTTTACATTTTCTGTGTTGTGTGCTTCCCTCTCTCAGTCCACTTCCCCTGCCTCCCTCCCCATAGTATGAAGCCAGGCTGCCACAACAAGGCCCTCCTCTTAGTTGGCCCAGGTTAAAATAATAAAAGAAAACACAAAAAGGAATCATGTAGTCCTGTAGATGGCACATATGTGAATTAGCCTACAATTTCCATGCAACCCTTACAGGGTGTGGGATGGGGAGTGTTAGTATGAAGCCAGACTGCCATGAAAAGACTTCCCCAATTGGCCCAGGTTAAAACAAAAATAAAAACAAAAAGAGATCCTGTAGTCCTATAGATAGTATACATGCAAATAAGCCCACAATTTCTATGCCACCCATTTGGCTTGCCTACTGAGTCAATATGTCTGATGCTTACTAGCGTATGACAAAACCCAGTAACTGCAACAGCACAGTACAATCAAGGCTGAGGGTACAATATCATGAATGGGTCTGTGCATGGTACTGCACCTTTTCTCATTCCGTCCCAGGCAGAGGATAAGACTCTGCTGGGACAGGGTTATGCTGAGCAGCTGCTGTGACTCGATGCAGTGAGCCACTGGCAGCAAGGAACAAGCAATGCTTTTGGGACTGGATTTGATTCCTGGTCCCAGAAGCATGGAATTTTCTTTTTTCACACTTTGTGTGATATTTCCTGTTACCCCAGAGAGTTAGGGTATATTGAATGGGCAGGGTTTTGGGATGTGTTGGTGGTAGAGCTCCATGCAAAAAAAAAGACTTATGCCGCATGGCATATATCATGCTGTTTTGGCAGCACTATATATGTATGTGGCATAATGTCTTTGCGACATTTGACCCCTTGCCTTTGGGGTGTGGGGAGGAGAGTGCTAATATGAAGCTGGGACACCATGACAAGGCCCTCCCCAACTGGACCCAGGTTAAAATAAAAAAAGATCAGACTAAAAAGGATCCTGTTGTCCTATATATGGCATACACGTGCTGTATAATTAAAGTAAACATGATTCATTTAGGTGGGGTAAATACCTGAGTTCACAATAAGTGACATACCACATCAGTACCTTCTGATAGTAATTACAGAAGATGCAGAATATTTGCTTATAACAAACAAATGTAATACTAACCCTGCTGAAGGTGAGCTTGTTAATGGCATGTCTTCTTATTGGCACTGAGTCTGGTGGTCCACTTCTGTCATACAGACGTTTATATACATTTCCTTCCAGTGACTTCTTTTGGTAACAATGGGATGAACTGTGGGGCTGCACCTTTAGCAAGTTTGAGCTGTTCGTGAAACTCATTTTAAATTGCATGTGGTTGGTGAATGCATCTGGGGTGAAATGGGCAGAGCACATTGTAGGTGCTAAAGCTGAGTGCCAGTCCCATTCCCTGTCTAGTTTCACAAAAACTAACCCATTTTAGGGCTGCAGTGGGCGGGCCCTGCAGATCTCTGCTTTGAGAAAGGACTCAGCACATTCCTTCTGACCAAACAACATGTTGGAGTTGCACCACAGTTACCTCCGCATCCATGGAACACTCCACTTGTTGTCCCCAGTCACACTGCACTATTTTTCAGCTGATCACAACACTGGGGGATTGGGCACCTGCAGTGTCACTTTTATCTTTGGAGGGATGCTGAAAGAGAGGGTCAAGTTGGGGGATATGTATACTTAAGAAAAAACTGGCGGGTCATGGCAGAACACGGCACACTCTGCCATGTACAAGATGGCTGCTGCATTCTATGATGCATGCGCTAGTAGTTGTGCATACACAGTGAAGTGCGTCGACCATCCTGGAGATGGTGGAGTGTGTCACATTCTGCAGTGACACACTTTGTTTTCTTTTAAATTATACATATCCCCAACCTACCCTCCTTCTCAGCAGCCACCACCCACCCCACAAGAACATGAAAATGACAGTGGGGGTACCCAATCCCCACTGTCGCGATCAGGATGCTGCCATTTTTTATTTAAGTTACATATCCCCCACCTGACACTCCCGCTCACCACCACCCCAGAAACAATATAACAGTGACACTGGGTGTGCCCAATCCCCAAGTGTCATGATCTACATTTTTTAGACACCCTCATCCACTACCATGCATGAGTGTTTTTTATTTATTTTTTGTTTATTGCCCACTTTTCCTCCATCTCAGCGCACTCACCATCCCACTCCCCCAAGAAATGTAATACTGACACTGAGGGGTGCCAGTCCCTAGTGCAGGAATCCTCATTTGTTTTATACCTGTAAAAAATTCATCCATTGATGTCTGTTGTGGCTGTTAGACTCCCCACCTGACCATTCCACTCAGCACCCACCATCCCTAGCTGACCCCAAGACCTTACTTACTTATTGGGGTCCAGCACCGTAATCCTCTCTGGACAACAGACATGTCTTCACTCTTCAATGCTGGAATGCAAACTGAGGAAATCAGGTATATGGTTCAATATATTTCAATAGGAGTTTGAACTTAGTGGCATAACTTGGGCATTTTTGCATATGTTTGGCCCAAATCTTCAACATGCCTTCTTTGGGACCCCTTCTTATGAACAATTGCACTGTTATTAGGCAGATCTGTCCCAAAAAGTGATTTTGTGGTCCCTGCACAAAATCACCTTTTGGACAGGAGTTGAAAATTTTCTCTGCCCTTGTTTATGAGGTGAAGTCATAAGAAGACTATGTCTAAAATTTGGTGTACAAATATTACAAAACAACAAAGTTATGAGCCTATGTTGAATTTTGCAAATTCAGGCCCGTAACTTTCATAATTTTCAATATTTTTCACCTGAATTCCCACATAGCCATATTTTTATAGCATCTCATGAGCGAATTTTCTGGGCCGCCCAGTGATGCTGAGGGGTTGAGGCACTTGAAGCACACCTTACTCCATTCTGGTGACTCATGTTTGGGAGCGAACACAGGTTTCGGGGTCAGCTGGGGTGTGATGGATCAAGTGCCCAAAGAGCTGCTTTCCTCTCCTGGGGTGAGAGGGTTGCCACTCCCTGCCCAATGACTGTTGCCAAGTGGAGCCCTGAGGAGTAGTGCAGAACAGGGCAGGGACACAAAGGATGGAGGATGCAGGTGGCATCATGCAAATGCTTCCACATGTGCATGAATGCTGGCAACAGAAGGCAGAGGAGAAAACAGGAAAATTGGAGCTGACCCCTTATCCTGGATTTCTGTGTACCGGGGTAGAAAGTTGATACTTCTCACCCTGGCTGCCACAGGGACAATCTGTGGGGAACTCCTGGGGATATGGCTGGTAGTGGGGGCTGGGCCAGAGAATGAGTCCCAATGGGTGGCCGGAGCCACCTACCAGCTCCATGGCTGGTGGACAAGGAAAATACAATACAAAAATGTATCTGCCCTTGTTCATGAGGTGGGGTCATAAGAAGGCTATGTTGTAAATTAGGTGTAGAAATAAAAAAAACAATCAAGTAATGCACCTACATTGACTTTTTGCAAATGCAGGCTTGTAACTTTGGTAATTTTCAATATTTTTCCACCAAATTCACAACATAGCCATATGTTCCTCCCCACACACACACACACACATTGAATGTGTAAAATTGTCATTTTCAAATCCTGTCCAAAATGTTTTTTACATCCCAAAATGTGATTTTGCAGTTCCTGTGCAAAATCACCTTCGGACAGGAGTTGAATTTTTTCTGCCCTTGTTCATGAAGTGCGGTCATAAGACTGCTATGTTGAAAATTTGGTGTAAAATATTAAAAGACAACCAAGTTATGAGCCTACATTGACTTTTGTGAATGCAGGCTCATAATTTTAGTAAGTTTTAATATGTTTACCCCAAATTTAGAACATAGCTGTATCTTTACAGCACCTATGAATGTGACAGCTGTCATTTTTCAAATTCTGGCCAAAGTGGTTTTTTTACATCCCAAAGGTGATTTTGCAGTCCCTGCATGAAACCACCTTTTGATCAGGAGTTGAACATTTTCTCTGCCCTTGTTCATGAGGTGGGGTCATAAGACGGCTATGTTGAAAATTTGGTGTAAAAATATTACAAAACAAATTTATCAGCTTGCATTACATTTTGCTAATGCAGGCTCATGACTTAGGCAATTTTCAATATTTTTACCCCTAATTCCTTGCATGCAGCCCTATCAGCTCTGGCCAGATTTTTTTAAATGACAGAGAATTCAGAAACTGCAATTTCTGTGGAAGGTGTATAATTACATTCTGCAACTACACAGTAATTCACCATTTTGTTAAACACAACAGGAAGTGCACAGGAAAGTAAGAGGACAACAGAATATATACAGTGATGACATTGTATGGCATCAGATGAATGTGTGACATGCAGTACTGCACATCACCATACATGAGAAACCAAAATATTGTGGCTGCTAACTAATATAAACAACACAATAACATAACCAACAATAATAATGAATTAGTCAGCAGTGATTGGAATCAGTCTGCTGGGTGACAAATTAATGAATAGAAGTGCAGCCATACAGAATAGAAAATATATGGCATACATAAAATATCTGATGTGCTGACAGTCTGTTAAATGCACCACAACACAGCACTATATGTGACACAGACACACCACTGTGAATGCAAATATAATAACAGGTAACCTGATAAAAATCAGTTTGTCAGAATTAGTCAGCTTGATGACACCAAATAGAATTGCATTAAACCCCAGTTAAGCACACATGGAAAAGAAGTTGCCAATTACAAATTTAAAACGTTCATGAATAAAACTTGCATTAAAAATGATAAAGCAAGTGAAAAAGAAACCTGTCAATTATTTTGGAATACTTTGGCAAAAGCAACACTGGCATATTTATTCCTCCCTCCCTCAATAAAACACTTTGACTTGTAAAAGAACGATTGGTCAGTAAATGACAATCTCTCAGTATGGCACAGGATCCAAAGATATGCAAGTGGGACATAGACATACAAACTAAAGTGTAAGGTGCACTTTTGTAAGCAACAGGCAGGACTCCAGCATGAAACAGCTAGGATGCATATGCTATGTAAACAAATTTAGTTTTCCCATGGCTGAAGCTGTCCCTGCTAAGGACTTATCTCAGCACTGATGAGGTGCATTGTGGGTCCAACTGCTAGTGTGCAAACACAGGAGCTCATCATAATGTGAGTACAACAAAAACAGAGGTATTTCACTAAAAACTAATTAGACCAATGTGATTTTTAAATGAGACACTTAGTTAGGCATATACTAAATAGTGAGACACATGAGAACTGTTTTAGATATGTGACCAATACACTTTAAGAACAGTACACTTTCCCAACAGATACAAACTAGCTATAATTGTTCCGTGTTCAAAGTAGGAGACAAACAAAGTAAGCAACTAAATTCTGTTTGCATAATTTGTTGAAATTTATTAAATTTTGGAAAAAGGAGTTCAAAAACAGTGTTTGCCCTCATATTTAAACAATTATCATGGCACTAATCTGGTTAGTGTCACACTAATCATGAACAGCACCTGCCAATTGGTCAGTGGCCATATTCAAGGCTCCTGTGCTGTGCTGTGCTGACCTGACAGGTTAAGCCATGCAGAATATACTAATGACCCATACAAGGATACTCATGCATACAGGGTGCAGCAGTATATTCAGTGGTTTCAGCAGCAAAAAAAGCCTACACTATAGCACTGTTTAATACTGCCAAACCTTACCATTATCCGTGCACAGGAGATCCTCCTCCCAGTTGCCCGCCTTTCAAGTATTGTAATGTCCTAGTGGTCTATGGACCTCCACCCCCTGATCACCCTGTCTACTTGAGCATCTTAATGTCCTGTAGGCTAGTGGCCTCCCCTGAATTGTCCATCCATTCTTGCATTTGAATGTCCTGATGGTCAAGTGAAACCTCACCTCCGGAGATTGCATCCTGCAGCCCTTCTGGCCTTTCCACTTAGGATCTGCTCACACCACCTGCTGCCCTGGTCACCAGTGTCATAATATGGCATTTGAGATGAAAATTGACACAACCATCTGCTAACCACCTCAGCTAGCCACCATATAATAGGCAGATGGCAATCAAGGGTGAGGGGTCCTCCTGACCACCAGGAAATTATTATGCACAATCAAGCAGGCAATCAGGAGTGAGGGTACATTAGACCACCAAGACATTAAAATACACAAATGGATATGTGATCAGGGTGGTGGGGGTCTTCTAGACCTCTTGGGCTACTGCAGTACAGGTAGGGATGTGAATCAGCATACACATATTAATGAGCCCATAATGGGCATGCAAATGGCCCATAGCTCCTTGCACACCTAATGTGCTCATTAACATGTTAGGGTTGAAAATGGTCCACAAGAGACTGGTGTTATCACGTTTGGGCTATGCTATCTCTGTTGGGGTATAGTATATATTCAGTCTGGGGTTGTATAAGCGCAGTGCATAGTCCCTATGCAATGTGCTGACACAGCCCCAAACTTAGACACTTAGTGAGCTCTGACCATTTAAGTTTAATTTTCTGATCAGGTTTGCAGTGAAATCTTGCAAAGATGGAAATACATTGTCAATAAGATGAGGGTTATAATGAATCAGAAGCTTGCACTGCCAAAGAGAAGTTCTTTATTGAGTCAAAACTCCTTGACATAAAGAGCACCAAAACTACAGAATGGTTTACCTTAACATTGACTGATTGTAAGACATTTTTCTCATGTAAAACATTACTGAAGCAATATCTGAGTAGCTTGGCAAATGTAATTTTTAGCATCATTGTTATTCCAGATAGCCCTGTGCACTATCGGAGCAGAGTGGCTAAGTGTGCAGAGTATCTCAGGCACGTAGTTAGTCCACACCCAGTGCACCCTCATGTAGGATGCACTGCTGGGGAGCCATGCAGCCGTTGCGTGCACTTGATCCCCAGCTGTGTGGACTGCAACACACCAGGGGTTGGTGGGGGCATGCCAGCACTATGTGCCATGCACAAAGGTGTGTGTGCTGGCCACAGGTGTGTAGGAGGGTGCATGGTACACCAGGGAGGACCCTACTGTAAGTGCCTTCTGCACCCTGCACCACGCATTCCAGCCCTGGCAGCTGATGAATCTCCCACACACACACACATACTTCGATACCAGCCCCAGAACTGGTGGCACATTGTGGACCCCACAGGACTGGAAACCCTGCCCTGCACTGTATGCTGCACCCCACCACATGGATGACCAACCCATCCTCAACTGCATGCTGTGGCACCCCCAACACAGCTGTGCCCACCACCCTGAAGGCATTGGTGTCCCCCACCACCCCACAGACAGAGGGTTCCCTGTCCCAGTGTGCTGCATGATCCCCAACCCGTTCAAGTGCACCGCTCTGTGAGGCTTCTTGGTTGGGCTGGCGGCATTACCCTCCACACATCTCCATAGCTGCTGGCCATTGGACATTCATGGGGCACTCTGCCAATGCATGCCCTGCTGCATAGGGGATCTCTGAGCTGCTGAGTCCGGGCTTCCAACTGGATGCTGGCTGGTCTTGCAACTCTGCCCCTAGCCGCATCACAGAGTCCTGCATGCCAGGGGTGGGGCCATGGACAGGTAGTGAATACTGGCCATTGTGCACCTGTCCATCAGTGCACAGCTACGCAGGCAGGGTATGCACAGGCATCTACTGATGAAGAGAGTTTAACCTCAAGTGCCAGGGCAGGAGTGGTATTCAGCTTGGTCTGTGTCTTCACACATGTAAACCTTTAATAAAGCTGGTTTTGGAGCATAATTCAGCATGTGGGTGAATTTCTACAATTGAATATTCCCTTGAGTGCAAAGCCTGTTCTCTTCTGTATTTCAGACACACAGGTGGGCTACCTGTGGGCATTTGCACCAACCTGACCACTGTTCACAGTTAAACACCTTTGCAAAATGTGTTCGAGTCATGCTTTGTAAAAGGGCCATGTGGCCCAGTGTACTTGATTACCAGTTTTCATGAAATTAAAATTTGTACTTTTTTTTTCTTGGCTGTAATTTTTATGTTTTGTTGACCATAAGCATCAATTATTTTAGCAGCTGTTTATATTTAGGTCTTAAGTTACAGCTGTATATTATTTATGATTTGTTGTATATTTTACAGTTTCTTGCTTTAATGACAGTGCAATTTATACAACTTTATGTGTACTGTAATTTGTGTACACTGTGAAAATGAACACTTGTTGCTCACTGTCTTTCCTGAGAAATAAATGAAGGAAAAATGAAATGAAAGATTAGGAGCATTAAGAAGACATTGTCTGAACCACAGCGCAGTGCAGAAAATTAGAAAACAAACTTTACTCCTCTTGATTGATTATGGAAGTTTAATTTATTAGGACACTAATAATGCAGACCTTTATGATAAGATAAACTTTACTTTATGTTATACTGCCCTGTTGTTGATATACACTCCTGTTCTGTCTTGCTAAATTTGGGATAGATTTCCTAGCCATCAGGAGAGAACTACATTGGATACATTTTTATTTAAATATTTTAATGATACAATTCTTCTTATCTATCCAACCAATTTATGCCATTGTATACAACTACATACTTGGAATTGTAGATGGACCTGATCTCATTTTACCTAAAACCCCAGACTCATTATTACACAACTGACTTTCACGTATAAGGTTGCTTCTTCACACAGTAGGCTACCAGGAGGTATTCACTGTGGAAATTAACCACTACTTTTAGAAAAGCAATTAGGGTTTTATTACCACTTGTATATAATTATAAGTGATTCATGTTGTATGTGTGTTTTATAATGATGTAATTAACTGTATGTTATCAGTACCAGCCACAGGATGAATCCTGAAAATGGCAACACCCTGTGTTCCTTATCCTATATTATAATTAATAATAACATTGAACATGAAATTTGAATTTGAGTTCTTGAGTACAAAGTATATCACCACTAGTATCAAAGTAGGGGAGGCATTTATAATCCCTCAGAATCAGGATGCAGGGATTTACCATTTGCCACTCTTGAACTCAATGTATATAGTTTGACTTAAACCAAATCTGGTCTGCAAAAATAAAATGTGTTTATTATCATTTAGATGTTCTATTGGACCAAAATATTATCACACTTTTGGTAACCCTATAGTCTTGACTGACCCTTAACCAGAACCCTTATGTGTGTTTTCTCAAACATTATCTACACTTTTATTACATTCATACTGTATATGAAAGTGTTTGGAAGGTATGATCATTAAAAAGACAACACTAGTTTGAAATGTTCCAACTAAAGTACTATAGTAATGTACAGTACTTGCCCATGGGTTTCAATGGTTGTATCTATTGTGCTACATACCTTTGCTATATGAATTAATTCTCATATCAGTGCCCTTGACAAACATACAACTAAGGAACGTATACTATATTTTATAATGCAAAAGCACACTCTGTTCAGTGAACCCATTTCTTCATTTCATAATAAAGCTTTAGCTCACAATTGATCTTTTGAAACAGACCTGCTAAGAAGGTGCCATTGCCTGATGTGGATTTGTCTCCATGGTAACATATTGATTTATCATATAAAGGATGTTGTTTACAGTCAGTTATTATTTGGGAAGAATAATCAAACAGAATCTCAGTATTTCCCTGAACCATTATAGTTTATATTACATAAGGAAATGAGGAACTTGGAATTGTGTGAGATGAAATTATCATACTATTATAAAAAATCATGTGTGCGCCTTCTATTTTCCATGAATAAAAGATTACTGGCTTATCTAAGCCTTGTTAGCACATAATAAGAAATTTCTGCCACGTTATGCAAATAAGGGTGCTTTTAATTCAGACCTAATTATGCTTTGCCTTGAAGCAGAGACATTCTAAATTTCTGGTTTGGTTTATGCCTATGCCTTTCTGATTCCGCTTAGAGGCAAAATCAAGCAGTGGAAAATCCTATTCAGCAGAGGAAATTTATCTGTTGACTAAGATATTGAGGGTAGGTACAGCAGTTGTAGTTCTAAGCATTGTCTGTTGTTTCTCTATTACTTAAATGAATTGGTTGTTACATATGCCAAGCTATTCAGTACTCTTAAAGCAGCAGTATTGGTCAGTCACCATGTAGGTTTTTTAGCAATAATGTTGTCCTGGCACAAACATCAATATGCCAATTTTATTTATTTATTTTTTTCATTCCTGAAGGAAACTATGGAATTTTAAAGTTTTTAAAACTTCACTGTCCTGCTATGCCCTCCTAGTAAAAATGAAATATCTTGGTAAAGGCTGTACTGTTTACCATCAGAAGCACATGACAACACTATACTAATACATCCACCATATGACTATAGTATTTACATTCAGCAGGAACCTCAGCAGAAGAGATTTTTAAAATTGTGAAGGGCAGTCTTTTAAATGATGTGAGTCAATAATTATAAAATCAGCTTTGACAGTTATTTTAAAATATCTAAGACAATAACAAATGCAATGAGGATTAATTCTGCATGCCAGAAATAAATTTCTGCTAAAAATTATATGACAAACTTTCTGCCAACTAACATATACTGCTGCTTTAACTTTAAACACTTTATGTAGCTAATCTTCATGCTTCATATTATATGGGCATGTGAGTGCTGTATAGTTAGGGTTGACTGACAGGTTTTATGTTAAACGCCTAAAGTGTTTGACAAAATCAGAAGACATTTTACATGTATTGTCTAGAAGGCATGGTCTAAATATTTGGAAAGTTACATGACGGCAGCTTGTGCATTTTCTGAGATTTGTATATGTCATTTTCTTGTAGATAGCTATTTTTTCCCTATACTTAACGGGTTTTTGGTTTTGCTGTAATGTACAGCCTACACAGAATGGAATTTTTTCAAAACTTTCAGGGTAGAAGTGTACTTTGCCAAGGTAGTGTCTTTGGAAGATTTCCAAGGAATAAAGCTTTAAATCTAATTGGCTACTCCTGCTTGATAGATGGCACTACTACCAATGGGCAGTATCTAGTGCCTGCCTTTGTGCCCAATTATGTAATCATTAAATCAAGGTGCCAACATTCTAAAACAATTCAAACAGCTGCCATTGTTGCTCTTGGTAAATCATCCATAAACCTGAATGTAAACAAAGCAGTCATGATGTCTGATGCTGAAGACAAACTTCTTCATTAATTCTTAACAAGTTATTAACAGTTTCTCACATGCATTTATGAAAGCACCCTCATACCTGTCCCCCAAAAAGAATTGCCAAACTAGATTACAACTGAAGGTTCCATGAGTACTATTGTACATAATGAAACTGAAACCACTGGCTCTTTGGAAAATTATCACTTACTCTTGCTGTAATGTTTTCCGGTCCCCAACCCCATTTATGTATGCAAACACCAGGGTGCCCACCCGGTGCTGTGAGATGGCTCTGCTCTATCCCCAGTGTCACTCTTTACATGTTGCTGGTATTGCAAGGGCCGCCCAATGTTGTGCTGCTTCCAACCTCCACCATGTACTGTATGAGGACACCAGGGTGACCACCTCCAGTTCCACTAAAAATCTATGACACTGAGGTACCAAATCTTCAGTGTCACCCTGTAAATGTAATTTGTATTCCAATTTACCCTCTCACCATGTTGTGAGGCACCCAACTCCCATCATGTATACATACATCAGGGTGCCAACCTCTGGTGCCATAAAACATCCTTAACACTAGGAAGCCCAATCCCAATGTCTCCCTGTAGATATGCACAGGACTGGTCCTTGTAGTCTTTTTTTTTCTTAAATTAAATTTCATATGCAAACAAGAAAACCATCCATCAATATCTTTTGCTGGCAACCCAGACCACCATCCACTCACCCACACCACCCCAACCCCTTACTCACCACCCACCACTCTATCCTCTAAACACACTTACTCACCTAAACATGTTTCATGACCTAGATCCACTGTCCCCAGCCTAAGACACATCTTTGCTGCTGGAATCAATGACTGTAATATGACAGAAAACAAGGTAAGTCTGGTTTAATGTATTTCAATGATGTGTTAACTGTTATCCATATCTTTGTCACTTTTGCATATTTTAATACCAAATTTTCAACATGGCCTTTTGAAACTTCACCTCATGAACAAGGGCAGTGACATTATGCAAATCATCCTGAAAGGTGATTTTGTGTCACAGTGTGAAATCACCTTCGGGCAGGATTTGAAAATGTTCTCCACCATTGTTCATGAGGTGGGGGTCATAAGAAGGATATTTTGAAAGTTTGTGGAAAATAGTGAAAACAACAAAGTTATGAGTTTACATTGAAACTTTCTAATGCTGGTTCATAACTTTGGTAATTTTCACTATTTTGACAACAAATTTCACATAGACATTTTTCACACCACCACATAAACAGGACAGCTGTTATTGTTCAAATCCTGACTGAAACATGACTTCACACTTGTGGCACGAAATTGCATTTTGGCCATGATTAGAAAATACACCCACCGAGTTCATTAGGTTTGGTCAAAAGAAGGTTATGTTGAAAAGCTGGGGCTAAAAAGTACAAAACACAAAAGTTAATGGGGCTGTTTTCTTCATCTTAATGATATTTGACCAAAAAAAAAAAAACAAGATTGATGTTTAAAATGCATTTTTGTGTTTCCTTGCACTTGCACAAGAAACATCTTAGGACAGTACCACATTTGAGAGGTGTGTCAGGGACAAGTTCAATGCGGAGCACTGTACAGTGAGCGCAACCGTGACACATCAATGACCATTGAAGCTGAGTGTGATGGGCATTGGAATTTCACAGTGAGGAGCTGGTTCGCACTTGAGAGAAATGAATTGCACCAATGAGAGAGTGCACTTCATTCCTCTCATTTGCATAGCCTGCATGACAAATCTGCAGACCCTCCCACTCCCTCCCACTGCTGAAGTCCACCCCTGCATGCATCCTCTGTTCCCCACTGGCCTGGCATCTTTTATTAAACCCTATGGCTGTCTCCCACTACTGCTGTCCTCCCCACTCCCATCCCAGCCCCAAACATCTAACTGTAACACCCATGGCTGTGGGGGCTTACCAGATGCCACCTCCATTTGTACTGCCTTGCTCCCCAGATACTGAGGTACTTGAGAGCTCCTGTCAGTCCCATCATCCCTGGTTTTGCTAAAGGGTACCAGCAGAGCAGGAAAAAGTAAAAGAAACAGCCACATGCTATGGTGGGTTGCCGATCACCGTGAAGCTCCTGGGCAAAATGCTGTGGTCAGCTACTTCCTCTCCTTCTTGCACACTGATGGAGCACTGTGATGCTTGAAAGTGAAAGCCACTCTGTGCAGCTGACAGCAGTCCTGTTTGTGTGTGCCAAAGCCCCGAGTGAAATATTCATGAAAGGGAGTCCGGAGGCACTTAGGGAGCAAATAAATAAAATGTTAACCCTCCCTCCCTCCCACTGTGTGCTGTCCACTCTGCACCCTCCATTCCCCATTCCGTGCTGACATCAGGCGCCCAATCCCCATATTGGCAACATGTAGTCCCCTCATCTCATGTGGCATACTGGCAGCCCACCCCAGTATGTCCAAATTTATTTATTTATTTTACATGTAAATAAAGAAAGACATCCCCAGGCTCTTGTTTTAACCTGTAAAAATAAATGGTCCTCTTCATCTCCCCAGTCCCTCCTCCCCCATCCCCACCCTCCCACTGAGCACACACCTCCCTGTCCCCCTTACTCCATACCTACCTCCTGAGGTCAGCGCTGTCATCTTCTGAGGACCAGGACACATCTGCACTCTTCAAAGTTGACTGGCAAACTAAAGAATCAAAGGTGCTTAGTATAATGGCAGTCATTGGGGTTTTCAACTTAGGTTGTATTTCAACCATTTTTAGATTTTGGCCCAAATTTTCAACATGGGGTTCTTGGGACCCCACCTCTTGAACACTGTCACTGTTATTTTGTTACTTGGTCCCTGAAGGTGATTTACATTCACTGCATGGAATCACCTTTTGGGACCAATTAATGTAATACAGTGACAGTGTTCATGAGGTGGAGTACTGAAAAGCCCATGTTGCAACCCAGAAAAATTTTCAAAAAAAATGACTGCATTACGAGCGTGAGTTGTGCAATTTCTATGCACAGTCCTAACTTCACCAATTTTAATATTTTTACTCCAGATTCTCAACACTGCCATTTTTTCACACCTCCTTATGAACAGTACAGCTTTCATTTTCCACATACTGCCTGAAATGTGTTTTCACACATGTGGCACAGAATGGTGTGGTCACTCTGAAATCACCTTTCAGGATAAGTGAACACCATGACAGTGGCACTCTTCATGAGGTGGGGTGCCAAAAGGCCATGTTGAAAACTTGGTAAAACAACTCCAAAAATGAGTGAGTTACATATGGTTATTCAAAATTTTTATTCATGCATGTAACTTTGGTCATTTTAAATATTTTCACTCCAAATTTTTGATATAGCCTTTATCACACCACCTCATGACCAGTACAGCTGTCATTTTTCATGTCCTGCCCATAATGTGTTTTCACACATGTGGCATGGAATACCATTTTCCCACAGTTCTGAACTATTTTCACCTACAGGGTTCATGAGGTGGGGTGATGAGAAGACTATGTTCAACATTTAGGGTCAAAATATGAAAAATGACAAAGTTATGGCCACTTGTTGCAATTTTGGTATGCATGCTAGTAACTGTGGAAATCTTGAATGTTTGCACCCAACATTTTTGTTTTATTATTTGTACTCCTGTTCCACGGCCCCTCTAACTGGAGAAGCCCCAGCCCCACCCCTGATATCCACTAATCCAGCTACCCCCAGGGCTTACTCCCTGGTGGGGTCAGCAGGGGCCCACCCCCACCAAGACCGGATCCAGCACAGTGATCAGCACTGTGACTATTTGGGGCAGCACTCCAGCTCCCTCCATCATCCACAGAGAGCTTTTTTCCTCCTGGTTTCACTGCCATGAGCTTTTTCCTCCTGGTTTCTTCCCTTCAGGGGCAGAGTGTGCAAGGATGCTGGCAAAGGTGCCGCATGCTTCCCTGCACACACCCCATCAAGTGTCTGCCCCATCTCTGACCTGATGTCTGCAGTATTGGTGTGCCAGCCCCAGCCACCATTAGGGCCAGGCGTGCACTGACAAATGGTCACCCTCTATCCCAGAAAAGGAGAACTGTCCCTGGGATGCTCAATCCTTCTCCTCCCTGCCAACCCCAGTGGCCTGCACTTGCTCCCAGAACATGGGTCACCAGCAGGGCATGAGGCGTGGTGTCCAGCACCTCAACCTCAGGTCCACCGGGCTGGCGATGCACCCCACATTTTCAACAAAGCTTTCTTATTACATGAGCTTCTGTATTAAAAATTCTGTCCTACATATGACAGCTTGTCAAAACATAGTTCATGCAGCCTTTTCCTCCCACCAGAAAAGTTATGCCCACATGTTGCACTTTTAGTATGCATGCTAGTAACTGCAACAATCTTAAATATTTGCACCCCACATATTTTTAAATTATTTGTACTCCTGCTCCATGACCCTCTCTATCTGAAGGAGCCCCAGCCCCACCCCAATGTCCACCAGCTGATGCCGACCAGCTAACCCCAGTGTTAGCCCTCTAGCATGCTCAGTGGGGGCCATCCCCACCAAGATTGGATCCAGGACAGGGTCAGCACCGTGACTATTCAGGGTTGGGACCTGCAAGCTCCTTCCATCATCCACCATGAGCTTTTTTCCTCCTGGTTTCTCCCTTCAGGTGCAGAGTGTGCAAGGATGCCGGCAGTGGTGCCAGGATGCTCCCTTGTGCACACCCATGAGGCATTGTCCTGCCTCTGACCCATTGTCTGCAGCATTGGTGTGCCAGCCTCTAGCCACTGCTAGGCACCAGGCATGCACTGACAACTGGTCACCCTCTCCCCAGAGAAGGAGAGCTGTCCCTGGGTGTTGTATCCTTCTCCTCCACTGCTGACCCCCAGTGTCCTGTGCTCACTACTGTGCATGGGTTACCAGCGTGGCGTGAGGTGTGGCATCCAGCATCTTAACCCTCAGTGTCACCAGCCCTGTGATGCACTCCAAATTTTCAGCATAGCCTTCTTATTACCCAAGCTTTTGTATTCAAATGCTGTCCTACATATGACAGCTTGTCAAAACATAGTTCATGCAGCCTTCTCCTCCCACCAGACAAAGTTATGCCACATGTTGCAATTTTGGTATGCATGCTAGTAACTGCAAAAATCTTAAATATTTGCACCCACATTATTTTTAATTATTTGTACTCCTGCGTTATGACCTCTCTGTCTGGAGGGAGCCCCAGCCCCACCCCCAATGTCCACCAGCCGATGCCAACCAGCTAACCCCAGGGTTTATCCCCCGCATTGTCAGTGGGGGGCCCATCCCCACCAAGATTGAATCCAGTACAGGGTCGGCACCATAACTATTCGGGTTGGGACCTGTGAGCTCCTTCCATCATTCACCAAGAGCTTTTTTCCTCCTGGTTTCTCCCATTCAGAGGCAGAGTGTGGAAGGATGCCAGCAATGGTGCCAGGGACACCCCGTGGTGCACCCCATGAGGTGTCTGCCCCACCTCTGACCCACTGTCTGCAGCATTGGTGTGCCAGCCCCCAGCCACCTCTAGGCACCAGGCATGCACTGACAACTGGTCACCCCTCCACCTCTGCTGACCCCAGTGGCCTGCGTTCACTCCTGTGCATGGGTCACCAGCATGGCACGATGTGGGGCATCCAGGATCTCAACCTCAGTGCCACTGGCCCATGATGCACACCACATTTTCAACATAGCCTTCTTATTACCCGAGCTTGTATTCAACTGCTGTCCAAAATATGACAGCTTGTCAAAACATAGTTCAGGCAGGCTTTTCCTCCCACCAGAAGTTCAACTAACACAATACACACCTGCCACATAAACCATGCAAGGAAATATTCAGCATTGACAAATGCTTGTTTTGTGTCTGTTACTTATTTTATTAAACACTGTCATATGATACATGCATTAAGACATGCCAGGGTGTGGGTGGTAGAGTAATCATCACACATCCAGGGCAATAAGGCAGGATGTGGGTGGAAATGTGATCACAACATTTCCAGGGCACTAAGGCACTCAGCCTGCTGCCTCATGCCTCATTATGCCCTTTGTCATGTGGTAACCACACTACCACCCACACCCTGTCATGTCTTATTGCTCACTTATACTAAACGATTCCAGAGTTAGCCTGTGACTCGAGGCTCATTATGCCCCTGGGCATGCTTTTAATTACACTATCATCCACACCTTGTCATGTCCTTATAGCCCACCTATACTAAACAATTCCAGTGTTATAATGATATAAAGGTTTTTATTTTATTTGTGCTGTTTTAAAAATGTTATTTATTATTCTATGTATTTTCTTTTTTAGCTTAGAATAAACTTTATGTTTAATTTTCAGCTGCCTTTGAATCTGGGTAGTAAACCAACTTGACATTTTTCCTTTGGTATTGTATTTCTTTTTCAAGGGGACAAAATCTTTTCTATTTCTTGTAAGATGTCCATAAACACTTGCCAAGCAGTGTCAACTGCATCTTTTAATAATAATTCATCCCAAGTTATTGTACTAAGACTGTTGAATCATAGTGTAATTTGCCTTTTATAGTCCCTCACCATAGTATGTTTTTTTATTTTTATTTACACCTATTGGTTGCTAAGGTACACTGGATAACTTTGTGGTCACTGCCTGACAGTGGACAGGTAACATCAATATCATAAATTTCATCTGAAACATTAGTCATTATCAGATCTAGTATATTTGCATTTCTTGTTCATTCAGATACTATCTGTTCAAGACCTTCACTTGCACATACATCAAGGAAGTATTTCTCATGCTTTGTGATAGTTGTGGAAATAGACCAGTCTATACCAGGGAGATAGAAATCACCCCAAATCATAATATCTTCCATTTCTGAGACTTGAACTTTCTGGTCCAATATGGCCTAGCTGATCTCATTAGAGGCATGGGTGGCCTATAACAATTCCCAATCAAGATCATTTCCTTCCTGGTATCAATATTTTAACCACAATGATTCAACCTCAGAACCTGTTTGATTATCAAAGGTGACTAGGTGTGATGTGATGGAATTATCAACATATAAACAATCTCCCCCTCCAAGTCAGTTACATCAATCTCTATAGTACAATGTGTAACCATTTATTTCTGTCATCCAATCAGATGAGGAATGCTTTATTACAGGGGTGATCGCACCCTATAGTTGGGTTCAGTCTTCACTTCTATGTTAAACTCAAAATATTGCACTATAATAACTTTGCAACCATTCAAGCAATTTTCATCAAAGTTTGTCTGCACCATCAGGGACTAAAGGTATCTTGATGTGGCAAGCTTTGGTCTGGTCAGATATGTGGGTGCAGAGATACAACATGTTTAAAATGTGAAAATTACCATTTTTGGTGAAACTCTTTGTTACTGTGCTGTGCCAAAACAGCTTGGGATTTTGGTCTGAAATTTTAGGGTACAAAGGTTGTGGGACACAGATGTGCTTTTCAAAGGTTTTGTGAAAAAATATTAATCTGTTCCAAAGTTATTAAATTTAGAAATTTCCCATTATTTTCAATTAGAGCAATTAGATGTCCCACTCAAAAGGATCCTTTGTCACAAATGGGTAATCCTTTGTCACAAATGGGAATCCTTTTTCATGCTACTACCATCTTATTTTCAGTTAATGGTGGCAACAAAATGAAATAAAAAAAATAGACCCCTTTAGTAAACACTAATGGTTGTGTTTACCTAATCAGAGCCCATAGAGTCTGATTATAGGTTTACTTTTTCATATGTGAGTTGGAAATTAAGTTTCTTAACATGCCAAAATCCTTTTTGCAAATTGCAAAAGGAAGCATGAAAACAGGATCCTTTTGCAATTTGTGAAAAGGATTTGTTCCTTGCTGCAAATTATGAAAAAACAACCACAGGAAAGGATCTTGAGCAGTGTACAAGGTTCTTTTTGCAAATTGTGAAAAAGGAACCATGGAATAGGATTCTTTATCACAATTTGCAAAAGATTTCAACATATGAATAAACTGCATTTTCATCTGAAAAAATGTAGAATTCCCTGGTAGTCTGATGGTCCCTCCCCTTCCCCGTTTACTGATCTCCTTCCCCTGTACAATAAACTATTTCCCTGATAGTCTAGTGGTTCCTCCCCAATGTCCAGTTGCTGTCCCTTATTGCCAAAAATATGCCCTGGTAGTCTAATGGTCCCACCACCTCCCCAATCGCCCTCCTGGTAGTCATAAAAAAGCCTTGGTAGTCTAGTGGTCTACCCCTCTCCCTGATCACCCATTGCCCTCCAGTATTCAGAAAAATATTCCCTGGTAGTCTAGTGATCCGCCCCTCCTCAATCCCCAGTCACCCTCTTGGTATTGTTTTTATAAACATCCCTGGTAGTCTAGTGGTCCCTCCCATCCTGGATTCCTGTCCCATAAAATAGCAGAAAAGATAACCCTGGTGGTCTAGTGGACACCACTCCTACCCTCTCAGATACTGAACCAACACCCTTCCCCTAACTAATCCCCAGCCTGTGACCAGCACAGCCCTCCTCTCATCACCACGGCTGGCTGCCAACTGACCTCAGAATGAGTGCATACTGTATACAGTATGCATGAATTCTAGCTCAGTCAGTGGCCAGCCACGTTGGTGAGAGAGAGGGCCATGTTAGTTGCTGGCTGGGGGCAGTTGGGGAGCGAGGTGGTGGTGTTAGTACCTGACGGTTTGGGGGTGGGGGGCAACTAGACCACCAGGATTCTGTGTTAACAATTTACAGGAGAGGGATCAGTGATGGGGAGGGACCACTAGAACTACTAGGGAAGTTTATAAAAAATAATACAGGAGGGAAATTGGGGATAAGGGAGGGGTGGGAGCACTAGACTACCAGGGAATATGTTTATTGGGAGGGTGATCAGTGATTGGAGAGGGAGGGGGGAACATCAGACTACCAGGGAATATTTTTGGAATACCAGGAGAACATAAGGGCGTATTGATAGGGAGGTGGGACCACTAGATTACCACAGAATATTTTTAGAAACCAGGGATGGTGATCAGACATCAGGGAGGTGAGTGGGGCCACTAGACTACCAGAGAAATATTATATATTTTTATACGGGGATGGCGATTGGTGAACGGTGGAGAGGAGGCACTACTAGACTACCAGAGAAATATTACATATTTTTATAGAGGGGCAGCGATTAGTGAATGGGCAAGGAGGATGGACCACTGCACTAGTTGGAAACTATATATATTTTTTAGTGGGGACAGGGATGGAGACGGAGAGGGGAAGAGCCACTAAACTACCATGAAATTTCAGAAACTAAAGGTAAATATGGGTTAATGTATTTCAGTGGGGCTTTCAACTTTGGTGCAAAACTTTGTAACTTTTAAAGATTTTGATACCAAATTTTCAAAATACCCTTTTTGAGACCCTCCTATGAACAGTGTTGGTGCCATTACTCAAATCCTGCCCGAAAGGTGCTTTCACGGTCAGTTGGCGAAATCACCTTTCAGCCAAGATTTCAAAATTTCCACCATACTTGTTTATGAGGTGGGGTCATAGGTAGGGTATATGTTGAAAATCTTGGGTGAGAATGTGTAAAATGGCTAAGTTTTGCAGATATGTTGACATTTCGCTATGCTCACTAACTTCTGTAATTTTCAATATTTTACCCCAAAATTTTCAACATAGCCATTTCTTTGAATCATCTCATGAATGTGATAGTTGTCAGTTTTCAATTCATGGCCAAAATGAGTTTTGTCACCTGTAGTGTGGAATGATGTTGCGGTGGCACGGAATGACATTTCAGCGGACATTTGAAATTCTCAGCCCAGTGTTCCTGAATTGGGGTAATAGCAAGACTATGCTGACAGTTTTGTTGCTCTTTGGCTGAAATGCTTGCACAGCAAAATACATGAATGTATCTATGGAAGGATGGGAGCGCAGGACCAGAGGGACCTGCTCCATAAACAAGAAGGCTACAATCATACTTTCTCAAAAAGTAAGGAAATTCTTGGCAAAAAAAAAACATCATTAATGCATCAGTTAGAGTAGCAGTGACAAAAGTTTGGAAATGTGCTGTAAGGGTTTTAACTCTAACACCCCTGCAAGTGGCAACAGGCATGGGATGTGTCCTTGGGGTTGTCAACCCTGACACTCACCCGCTCTCCTATACTGTACCCATCTCAGCTTACTTACATATGGAATGGGGTGAGTGTTAGCCGACAACCCCAAGACACACCCTATGCCTGTTGCTGCCTGCATGGTGAGGGTGGGGTGTTACAGCTGGAAACTCTAACAGCACATATCTGAACTTTTGTCACTGCAACCCTAACTGGTGCATTAACAAAGTTTTCTACCAAGAATATTTTATATATAATATAAGCACATTAGGGTGCCTACCCCAGTACTACTTCTCTTGACCCCCTCCTCCAGGTTGCCCCCCTTTCCATTATGTACATGGTGGCACCACGATACCCACCCCTGTTGTCGCTGAACAGTGGCCTAACACTGGGGTGCCCAGTCCCAGTGTCAAGTCCCTGAAAAAAGAAAACTGTCCCTTGTTTATTTTTTTAACCTATAAAAAAGAAACAACCCCTGCAAATCTTAGTCTTCACCCACCCCACCCTCACCTCCCACACAGCACCCACCACCACAACCCCACGCACTTACTTACCTGAACTGTCCCACAATATAGATCCAGGCCCAGATATTCAAAGGGTTGCACATGACACAACAGTGTTGCACCATGCGCAACCCACTGATGTTCCTTGACACGATATTCAAAAGGGAAAAGTGCACGGCACAAATCCCAATGCGCAGGAGCACATCAGTATGTAGGCAGGCACAGGTGGGGGCGTCCCATGCATTCTCTGCACAGCCTGATATTCATCAGAGCCATGCATGCACAACCCCTACCTGTGCCAGCACAAAGTTACGTCAAAAAGGAACAACCTGATGGCCACTGACAGGTGAGAGCTGTCACATTGCAGAGGCGTAACCGGCAGCTGCCACCATGTGGGTGGCCACCAGGAGTTCTGGATACTAAGTGGTGCCCCAATGCCCAATCGTGGGCATTTGTGAAAAAAACATGAATTCCAACATCCCTGTTGGTCCAGTGGACCGCTATCATCCTGATTGTGGGCATTTGTAATAGAAAAGAATTTGTCCTATATCCTGGTGGTCCAGTGGACTGCTATCTACCCGATCGCGGACATCTGTGTAAAGAAAGACAAAAGCTGTCAATATCCCTGGAGGTCCAGTGGACCGCTATCTTCAATCGAGGGCATCTGTGTAAAAAGAAAGATAAAGCCATCCAATATTCCTGAGTGGTCCAGTGGACCGCTATCTGCCTGATCGTGGGCATCTGTATAAAGAAAGACAAAAGCCGCCCGATATCCCTGGTGGTCCAGTGTACTGCTATCTGTCCAATCGCGAGCATTTGTAAAAAAATAATTCCAATATCCCTGGTGGTCTAGTGGTACCCCACCCACCCACACCTGAGCCCCACCCCTGGTCAGCCAGCGGTGGCAGCATCCCGCGCCTGCCGCCCACCACCCACTCGACTGACACCTCAGGCTGCACACCCACTGGTTCACAGCGTTAGCCAATGGTGCAGCCCTCAGACACTACACTTCCAGATATGTGAATGATTCATTCACATATCTGGAATGTGTAGGCAGGGTTGCACGCCCATTGGCTCACACTGTGAACCAATGGTGCGTGCAGCTACTGAAGTGTCAGTCAGCGGGTGGTGGGGTGGCAGGCGGTGGTGCTGCTGCCCACCGCTGACCTGGGAGGGAGCGGGTGGTGGGCTCAGTAGGCAGTAGGGGTCATTAGATCACCAGGCTAGTATTGTTTTTTTTACAAATGCCCGTGATCAGGCAGATAGCGTCCACTGGACCACCAGGGATATTGGATGGCTTTGTCTTCTTTTATACAGATGCCCGCGATCGGCAGATAGCGTCCACTGGACCACTAGGATATTGACTGATATTTCTTTTTTAGACAGATGCCCACGATCGGCAGATAGCAGTCCACTGGACCACCAGGATATTGGACGGATTTGTCTTCTTTATACAGATGCCCACTATCGGCAGAAAAGCGTCCACTGACCTCCAGTGATATTGGGAATTTTTTTATGCAGATGCCCGTGATCGGGCTGCAAGGCATCGGTCCTCGACGGCCGTGACTTCGCAGGGCGCCAGGCACAAGTCATCGGGATCACAACGAACCAGATGCAAATAGCCATAATGACATGCAATGGCCTCCATGTGTGCCTTGCATACATTATGGTCCCATTTCCATGTTAAGTTTTGAATATCGCGGTTGCTGTGCATGGCGCAATGGAACTGCGTAGCACATCCCCATGCTCCACTCTGGCCACTTGCGTTGGTGCAGTGCCACTGCATCATGCACACTGGGGAGTGGCCAGGGTGCGATATTCAAAGCAGCTGAGCCATGGTGCAGCTCCATTGAATATCGCCCAGTCCACACCCATGCGCGAGCCAAGTTGCGCTGCATCAAGCTGGCGCCACAGCCTGGCGCAGTTTGAATATCTGGGCCATAGTCTCCAATCGAAGACATATCTTGCTCCTGGAACCGGTGCCTGCAATATGAGAAAATATGGTAAGTCCAGTGTAATGTATTTCAATGGAGCTCGAGCTTTGATACATAACATTGTCATTTTTACGTATGTTTACACCAAATCTGCAACATGGCCTTTTGGACTCTGCCTCATGACCAATGGCAGCGCCACTGTACAAATCTGGACCAAAATACGATTTCATGGTTGTTTTGTGAAATCACCTTTCAGGTGGAATTTGAAAAATGTTGCAGCCCTTATTCATGAGGTGGGATCATAGAAGGCTATATTGAAAATCTGAGGTCAAAATATATACAAAATGGCAAAGTTATGAATGTACATTGAAATGTTTCCATGCTCACTCATAACTTTGGTAATTTTCAATATTTTGAGCCCAAATTTTCAACATAGCTATTTTCCACACCACCTTATGAATGTGACAGCTGTTGTTTTTCAAATCCTGGCCAAAACGTGTTTTTGCACCTGTGGTGTGGAATAATGTTTCAGTGAGGAATTTAAAATTTTCACCTACCAGGTTCATGAGGTGGATTAATAAGAAGGCTATGCTGAAAATCTGGTGTACAAATATAGTAAAATATATAGGTTATGACTGAACATTGCAATACTTCAACAATCACTCATAACTTTGCTAATTTTCAATATTTTAACTCCAAACTTTCATCATAGCCATTTTCTACACCACCTCGTAAATGTAACCAGTGTCATTTTTAAATCCTGAAGAAGGCTTGTTTTCACACTTGGGGTTTGAAATGATGTTTCAGACAATATACTATAAATGCCACATGTCATGTTTATAAGGTGAGTCATAAAATGACTATCTTAAACATTGGGGTAAAAAAATTCTTAAAAGCTGTGAGTAGTGCCAGTCTTTGCCCATCAAGTATGTTTTGTGATTCCATGCTGGTGAGGGGGTTTGGGGATGAGCTCAATGACCTAGCTACATGGAGTCAGGTGGTGGGATGGTGCCTTTATGTGACTCCCCAGTGCTAGGGAATGAAAGCTGCAGGATGGCCACACTGGCCCTGGTACCACATAGTGAAGAGAAACTTCTCTTAGTATGGGGCATTGTACCTCTGCAACTGTGGGTGTCAGAGGGCCCTGTGCATTGACTGACAGATGAACTCCTTGCCCTATGTGTCTGTATCTGTGGTCATATGGAAGCACAGGGACCAGAGGACTCTCACGCTTCTGCAGTCCACCAGACAACCCCATGAATTCTTGGCATCTGTGCATAGGTGGATGGAGTCTTTCCTTGGTGCTGGTCACAAAAGGACTTGTGCATCTATTCATGCAGATCTTGATGGGACCTGTAAGAATGAGGATATAATTGCACTATTTCAAAACGACAGGAAATTCATTGCAAAAACTGCACCAGTAAGTGTTCAAGTTAACACCACAAAAGTTTGGAAATGTGGTGTTAGGGCTTCAACTCAACTCCATACCCCCTCAAGCAGCAGAAGGTAAAAATATTAGGGTTTTAGTTCTCTGGAGTCTTGGTAAGTCGGTGGTGGGGTCTTCCTTGGGGCTGTCAACCTAATGCCCACCCCATTCCATAGCAAACAATGTCAGCTGTGAAGAAAGCTACAATAGTTTATATTGGCAATGTGGGAGACATACTTCCTATCTTGTAAGCATGTATCACTATAAGGTATTGACTTGGAGCTGTACCCTGTGCTTTGGACAGGAGATTAGGGTCTGGGGAAGGTGAGCATTAGGGTTGACAACCACAAGGAAGCCCCACCACTGATTCATCAAGACTCGGAGATCCAAACCCTAATGTTTTCTTTTTTTCTGCTTGGGGCAGAGGTAGGAGTTAGAGTTGAAAATCCTAATGCCACATTTCCCAACTTTTGTGATATTAACATGAACTCTAGCTGGTGCATTAACAATGTTTTTTATAAAGAATTAGGTGTCTTTCACACATACAGTATGTCTTTAGTATTCACCTTAAGACATCTCAATTCATATTGAAAGTTTGATTGGTAGAACTATTAAAAGTACATTTATAGAAAATGGCAAGTAAAGATGAGTCAAAACAGTTTCTTTAATGAAATCCTTCACACAGTACACCTGTGTGCTCATTAAATGTTGGCAGCTGGAAGGGTGCTACCATGGTGGAGCTTTTATTCTTAATACTAATAAAGTATAACTTTAACAAACCAGATATCTTTGGTAAAGTGGTTTCTGGTGCCTGCAACCCACCTTTCTTGCTTTTCTTCCAGGAATGCTCAATCCTCCATCTCCCAGTCAGCCCCAAGCAACCCTATACCATTCTTGAACCAGGGACGCTAGCTTGGCAGGAGCTAAGGTGGCCAGCTGTTTAGCCCTCTGCCCCACTGGACCAGCAAACAGTTTTTTTTAAAAGAAAGCAATATTTTGTTACCTCCTGGAGGATGGAATTTAATTCTTCCACAGAAAGCATACATTCTACACAGTGATGACATGTATGTTAAATAGTTAAGCTATGCCTACAAGTAAATTCTGACATGAGTGTGCCTAGTATTTTAGTGGATATATTTATCTGGCTCAATCCTTTCACTATGTTTGTCTACAAAATGCATGCAAACATATTAGTACTGTGTTTAGAATCTGTAGGTGTGTCAGGCTGTTAGCTAGTGAGCAGTGGAGCAAGAACATATGAACAGTGCCAGCAGAACAAAGCCTGGCAGTCTATCAATTCTGCTCATATTGTATAGTCCCAAACAGCAGCTACAGATTTAGCCTCCCTCCCTGGCTGATACCTCCCATTCCAGCCATTCCTCTTCTGGCCCGACCTTGCTCTTTAACCTTTTCCATCCTGTTTTGAAGCATGGCACAGCTTCTAATCATGCCATTTCCCCAGGGATCCAGTTCCACCCTGCAGCCAACCTTTTTGAAGAAATCTCTCCTGGACTCTTTCCCAAACTGCCTCCCATCCAGCTTAAGACAATGTCCCTTGTGCTTTTATTCCTACCGAGCCTGAAAAGGCTCTCCTTGTTCACCTTGTTAATGTCCTTCAGATACTTAAAGGTCTCAGTCATGTCGCCCCTCTCCTTCTCTCCTCCAGGGTGTACATATTCAGAGCTCCAGTCTCTCCTCAAGTGTCCTGCACAGCCGACCTTTAACCATCTTTTTCACCCTCCTCTAGACCACCTCCAGCAGGTTAGTGTCCTTTTCAGGTAGGGACACTAATACTACACACTACATGGCCACACCAGTGATGTGTATAATTGCAATATGACTTCCTCCCACCTGCTGCTGATCTCCTGGCAATGCAGCCCAACATTAGGTTGGCTTTTACAGCTGCCTTCCTCCATTATGAGGAGTGCTTCAGGTTGCTAGTGATCAACCTCCCAGATCTTTCACTTCCTTGTAGTTGGTTACCAGAACCTCTCCCAGGCTATACTCTGTCAGTGTCTGCAGGCTCTTGGCTCCAAGTGTGCATGACCTTACACTTACTTGCATTAAAGTCAAGTTGCCAAATTCTGGACCACCTCTTGAGCTTTGCCAGATCTTCTACTAGGGTTATGTATTCCTTCTGCTGTAACTACCCTCCCACAGAGCTTGTTGTCATCCACAAACAAGCAAATCTTACCCTTTATGCCTTCTCTAATGTCTTTAATGAAGGCATTAAACACTCTGAGCCCAAGCACTGAGCTCTGAAGTCACTTCCACTTGCCAGCCAATGGTACTATGGGGCTTTGAGTTCATTTAAATACTTCCATGTGACTATGTTCAGAGACTGTAGCGATTGCATGGCAGAATCATTCACTTTGCTGCCTACTGATGTTTTCTGGTTTTAGTTAAATGAGATTTTATTGGTTAAGATGCCAATCTGCCTCTGATGCTGTGATTCATTGCTTGAGGTGTCAATCTGCCTGTGAAGCAGATATGTGGCTGGTAATACACATATACATTCACTTCTGTAAAGCTGTAGTGTTGCCTCAATGGCTGTTTATAGCTGGTCACGAAACACTACAAACAAGCTGGTTATATTGGTGGAAGCTGTGAATATACACTTTCACAAACCATAATCAATTGATTTCCAGTGTTTATTGATCAACTGCATACTGTCTGTGATGCAATGACAATGTTCTAGTTGGTCCTCTTGCTTTTTTTAATTTACGAGTTGGAGATATTTCAGCTTACTATAAAAATGAGTTTATTAGTTTGCTAAGCTGTGATTGTTTGCAATATATTCTATTTCACATTTGTTTCTGCCATCATTTCATCTGCTGCTTCACTGGCCAGCCTATTTTGGTAGGCCAGTGCATTTATCAACTTCATCAATCCCTTCCTTGCACTCCACTGGATTGAAGTGAGCCTATACAGACCCTGTAGCAGCAGAGAAATACACAGCTTGCCCATCTCACCAGCCCAGGCCCGTGTACTCTACTATCATCTCCCAGTCTCAGTCCAATTCCATACATGTGCTTCATCAAGATGCACTGTTGTTGTTACAGTACTTGAAAATTCTGACAGGGAGCTGGTGATAGAGAAAAGGACTTGCACAGGAAAAGTCTAAAATATGGAAGTGTAGCAAACTTTCATTTGTTGTGTTAGTGAGTCAACAGTTTGTTTTCCATAGGTCTGTAAAGTGCTATTCTGCCTGTTTTGCTATGATGGCAGAAAACAAACCAGACAAATTACTGATGCTTAGAAAATGGGTTATGAAAATCCTGTAACATGAATGGCTGACAGCAATCAGGAGGAGTGCGTGTATCAGTCAATACTGCCAGGTTAAAAAAAGAGGCAGTATGTGTCTCACATTTCCATGTTTCAGCTTATACAGAACCAGCTGAAGCCCCTCCTTTCCGCTTCAGCTGCCTCTGCTCCACTTAACACTGCTTGCAGAACTTTACAACCCCATCATTGATGGCAATCATATGATACCAAAATCTGTAATTAGGTGGACACTGAAGAGGTTGGATAGAATGCCTAGGGACCTTGGGAAACTCAAGGAGTGGTCAAGAGCTCAACAGTTGGGGTTCAATGACAAAAGTGCAAAATCATGGGCCTAGGGCATAGGAACCCAGGAGCTGAGTATAGGATGGGAGGAAGGTACTGACAGTCACTTAGCAAAACAGGGAACTAGGATTATCATACTTGATGATCTCAAAGTGGCAGAGCAGTGTGACAGAGCAGAAGATAGGCTAATGTGATGCTGGGATGCAGAAGGATAGGTATCTCCATGGAGGAGATGATGTTGCCACTGTAGCTCTTGCTGGTACTACTCCACCTGGAGTACTGTGTACAGTTTTGAAGACAGCATCTCAGTAAGGACAAAGACAGGGTGGAGGCAGTCCAGAGGTGGGCAAATAAAATGCTGTAAAGTTACACAAAAAGCCCTATGAAGGGAGACTGGATATCTCAAAATATACACCCTGGAAGAGAGGAAGAGGGAGGAGACATGAGAGACCTACAAGTACCTCACAGGGTGAAGAGGATACAGGAGGGGACTCTCATTCAAATGAGAAAAGTACCAGGACCAGGGGTCATGCAATGAAGGTGGAGTGGGGAGTTTAAGAGGGATGTGAGGAAGTACTACTTCACTGAAAGGTGGTAGACACCGGACCAGACTGCCAGCAGAATTGGTGGGGCAAAAACATGCGGGACTTCAACCATACATGGAATAGACATTAGGGAATATTAATGCATAGGCAGGGAGGAGGGATGGTTGCTTCAGACCAGTTAGGGTCTGAGAAGAAAGATTAGGCAGGGAACATCTGAGTAAACTAGGTGGGCATGGCAGTCCCTTTTGCTGACAAATTCTATGTTTCTATCACAGCATGGTTAGAAAATGGGTTGTGGTGGGCCAATGTAGTCTATTTCCTAAGCCTCAGGTTGTGGGTTATTGACTTTAGTGCCCTCTGCTTGTAGCATTGGGCCTTACTGCCCCTGAGCTAGCAGGTATCCCCACATTCCACACACTGGCTGGTCTTATTGCTTACATGATTTATGACTGTGTTCAGGAAATGAGGGCAGGCCAGCAGGAAGAGGAATAAGTGGAGGTAAGACTCCTCAAGAGATGATTGTGGGTTAATTCTTCTGAGTACAGGAGAATGGGACAATGCTGTTTACAAATAGTGTGCTTGTAATGTGATCTGCTTAGCTTTATATATTTATTCTCCTTGGGTGTGTGTAATTTTTATAGATAGAGTGACTACTGAATGGCTGAAACTGACAAGAAGAAGACATCCTTTTCTTGTCAGTTTCAGCAGTTGGGTAGTCTCTCTAAGCCTATTCACAAGAGTCACTGGGTACACACAATACACACTTGCACAGCCTGAATAGCTCCATGCCCTGGACAGGCACAGGGTGCATGGTATTCACTACTGTGTGCACTTGCAGGGCATCTGTCCATGACCCTTCCCCTGACACTCAGTTATGGGGTCTGGATTGCAGCTCTGCAGGGGTGAATCATGGGCACAGTTGGGCACCCAGTGGGATGCCTGTCCTGGGTCCCCAGTGGATCACTGCTGTGCTGGGGATCCTGGGAAGTATGGGACCCAACTTTTGCACACCACAGACGTGTGCCTACTGGCTGCCCCGGCCCTCCCTGTCAGCCCAGTAGCCTAGGGCAGTAATGTGGAGGTGGTTCCTGGTCTGCTTCTGCCGGTGGGTTTCTGTTGGGGGTGCATAGCAGTATGGCAGTGTCCACCTCACATAACTCATCACCCCTTGCCCAGCACTCTGTGCCAATATCACATTGTAGTAAATAGCTTGAGTGCAGGCATGCCCTCTGTCATGCCCCAGATCACCCACGCTGCATAGCTGAGCAGGCGACTGGGGATTGAGTGCACACTGGATTTGTCTACCAACTGTAAATGTCACGGGGTCTGCTGGATCCCCATTGTGTGACATTCCAACTTAGAGTTGCCTATGTGCCTCACATATGTGGCTAGGTAATCTAAACTTTTGAATATGCCCCTGCCTTTAATAAGTACACAAAGCCATGAAATTGAATTATTGACAAATCATGAGTTACCCTCAGCCTACACTCTTACAGGGCTAATCATCCTTTAGAGGCAGTGGTTCATTTTGCTGTGACAAGAGCAACAGCAAGCCAAAAGTGCACACAATCATACCAGTAAAAATTATATTTTGTTTAATAGCCACATTAGTAAACTTTGATCTGTAGATGCTCTGGAGCATCAGAAAATGGAGAGCAGAAGAAGTATGGAGGAGGCAGGCAATAAAAGGCGGGCTTGTGATAAAATCATTGAAATGGAGTGTAAACTGAGAACACCGTCTTGAAAAAAGTACAAATGTTGAAATGGGTCTTTGTGATGTGATGTGGTGTTGTTGCTTGTCCAACTGCCTGAAAAAAAACTTTAAAAGCACTTTGCCTAGGTGTGTACAAACTATGTCACAGCTAATACGGCCATAGGAGAAGGATTTTGGAGGCTGGCAGTAGGTGGATTTGTGATAATACTCACTTAAGGAAGTGAAAATTGTGCATACTGTGTGTTGTGGAAATCATACTGTAAATGTGTGAAGAATAGTCTTTGGGATGTGGTGAGGCATTAATTGTATGCCCAACTGACTGGCAAATTCAAAACCTAGTTTGTATAAAGGCCTCTTCAGAGAAGATGAGGCACAGGGCAGAAAGGAGGAGGAGGAGACGAAGGTGACACAAGGTTGTGCATCTGGAGGCTGTGATGGAAATGAAGAACACTGTATATTGTGGGGACAAAATAAAAGGTCTCCAAGTGCTTCAGCAATGAAGATCCTAGAGACAGATAGCACCCTTCCCCCCAATCAGCTAAACAAACAATATACAAAAATGCTCTGGTCATTGCTTCATTTACTGTTGTGTAGTGTACTGTTTTGAGGGCCTTCTAAAGATGCCTTAAAAGGTCTATGTAGTTGATATACAGAGAAATTATTACTAGTAGGTACTGGTATATCAAAGAGTGAAAAATGTTCAAAATATTTTAATAAAGCTTTACTTTTCTGCTCCTCTGGTTCCCCTCAAACAGCATTCACTTGCCCCTCTACCTACCTTCTCATGGACTTTACATTCCCACCACTTGCTCAGAACCAACTCTTGGGGTCTGGAGAGCCACGTCAGTAGTGCATGGAGCTGTGAGGAGGGCTAGTATCAGCATTTGGTAGGCTGGGACTTTTCTCCAGCGGTTGTGACCCCAGAGATGCCAGCCGTGCAATGACTCACACACACATACGGAGATGCAGCAATGTTGTAGTCTGCTGGAATCCTCCTGCTGGTGGCCCTGACTGTGATCCCAAATTGCCTCTTCTAGGTGGTGACTCTACTGCAGGACATACCTTCCTCACTAATAAGGGAAAGAGTTGTACCACTATTGTTTTTCCCAGGGCCACCAACTGTGCAACAACACACAAACACCTACAGAACTGCAACAATTTCTGGGTCTGGTGGCATCCCTCCCCTGCTGGTGGCCCTAACTGCAATCCCACACAGCAACTGATATGTGGTAATTGCATTGCACTGAGACATACATTCCCCATGAATAAGCAAAGGGCTGTGCTTCTGATGCTCAGTCATCCTTCCTCCAGCCAGCTTCTGACAACTGGCGTTCTGTCCTGAACTTGGGTCACTGGGGTCATGAGTAGTAGCACTAATGCCATTCTGACAGGCCTGAAGCAGTGAAAATGATTACATTTACAAATTAGTATGCAAAAGATATAGCTCCCCCCCACCACCAGCTAAGAATTTAGCAGATACTGCACTGAAGTATAGCTTACTATTTCCTTTGGCTAGTGGCAGAGTTATGCCCCATATTGCTACTTCACATCCCCATACTAAGTAAAGACTATAATTCTAAAATGTGTTGTCATCCTGGAATGAAGTCCTTTTCAGCCCCATCATGTATAAAAGGTATTCATACACCCATCTATGGTATATGGAACATACAGCCCTTTAGAACGTTGTACAAATTATTTTAACTGTTATCTTCACTGTCCTACTTTTAACTCACTGGCACTTATCCTTTCACTCATCCTCAAAGGGTCCCTATTTAGTTTTCATATTTTTGTTTTTATATTTCAAGCGGTATTGAATGTTTTGACCAACATGCATTCAACAATTACAATTCACATTTTATACCTGTGAACCACATGGAGTTGCATCATTAAAGTATGCATAAATCAGTTCAGTACAAAGAAAATTACATCCACATCACTTAAGGGAATTGTCCACCTAAAATCGGCCCCACCTCAGTGTGAGGCAGGGCCCAGTGCTTATTCCACAAAAAAGTTGTATTTTTTTTACTTATAGTGCCTTGTTTTATTTAGAGTTTATCTGGTTGATCCTGCTTCCTCCTGCCAGTATTTTAAAACCAAGAGCCCCTAAAGGTGTGCCCACAACCTCCTGCAGCTGTGTCAAGAATGATGCATGATATGGGAGCAGTCACAGGAGCGTCCATGGTGCTACTGTATAGATGGAGCTTTTAAGAGCTCCAGTTTGGAACATAGATGCCATGGTGCTATACCAAGACCAGATATAGACAGGCCTTCAACTACCAATCTATACTTTGTCTCAGGATAGCACCAAGACATGTGCATTCCAAACCAGAGCTCTTAAAAGCTCTGGCTATACTGTAACCCTATCAACATTCCCTCGGCTGCTCCATGCATCATATCTCATTCTTGGGACTGCCACAGGAGATTGTGGGTGCATTGCAAGGGTCTTGGTTTTAAAATGCTGGCGAGAAGGATGCAATATTAACCAGAAAATTCTAAACAAAACAAAGCTCTAAGTTAAAAAAATACAACTTTTGTAAGGGTCGCTTGTCAGTCTCTGTCTCACACTGAGGTGGGGCCTGAATTTAGGTGGACATTTCCCTTTAACAAGTTTATCACTATAAGACATTTATAATGATCTATCCTAAATTGTAACTATTTGTACCATATTAAGTTTATACATAGGTTTCCTACCATATTAAACTGGAAATTAACTATTGGCAAAGTGAAAAAGAAAATCATAAATAACAATACCACATAAAATAAACTGTGTAACACCCTCACAGTACATCCTAGGGTTAAGTCAGGTAGGAAGAAACAATAACTGCTAATAATCTGTGAAAAAATTTAGCTCAACAATGTACCACTGACATTTACGAACATACACAGAACATACAAATTGCCAGCAGATAAAGGCCTTATGGTCTATCAAGTCTACTCAATTGCACAGCTAGCAACCCTTACACTATAGCTGTCCCTCCTCCCCTCTCTCCCTCTTGTGACCCTCCCCTTACCCTGTCCCATCCCCTTTGAAGCAGCCCACTGTTCTACAGGATACCACTTCCACAGGCAATGCATTCAACCCAGACACTTCTCCGTAAAGAGTCTTCTCATTTCCCTCCTAAACCTTCTCCCCTCCAATCTCAGATCATGGCCTCAAGTGTCCCTCCCTCCCTTAACTTGAAAAGACCCTCCATGCCTGTCTTGTTTATTACTTTCATGCATTTGAAGGTTTCAGTCATATCTCCTTTTTTCTCTCCTCTCCTCTCTCTCCTCTCCCTCCTCCCCTCTCCTCAGGGAGTACATATTCAACTTCCTCAGCTTGCTCTTAGGGTATGTCCCTAGATCACCTGTGCTGTACCCCTCTAGTAACCTAATGTCCTTCTTCAGGTATGGGCACTAGTATTGATGCAGTTGTAAGGTAGTAAACTACTACATATTATAACATACTAATTTAATTATTTATTTTGTCTGAAATTCAATAAGTGTGCCATCTGACCTGTCAGCCTGACTTTAGTAGTAGGTAAAGCAATGGAATCACTACTGAAGGAAAGAATTGGGAATACCTTGCAAACAGTAGATTACAGGATCTGAGCGACATGGTTTCACAATGAGGAGGTCTTGCCAGATTAACCTGACTGAGTTCTTTGACTGGGTAACCAGAGAAATGGATCAGGGAGGAAGCGGTAGATGTGGCCTACCTGGATTTCAGTAAGGCCTTTAACACCGTTCTACATATAAGACTGGTGAGCAGGCTGGCAAACAAGGTGGGTCCAAAAGTAGTAGACTGGGTAAGATGTTGGCTAAGCAATTGGAGTCAGAGGGTGATGGTAAATGAGGTCAACTCTGTAGAAGTCAAGGTGACCAGCACGGTGCCTCAAGGGTCAGTACTGGGCCCAGTTCTCTTCAATGTCTTTATTAGCAACATTGCAGAAGGGCTGAAAGGAAGGTATGCCTGTTCATGGATGACACAAAATCTGCAAGACAGTGGACACGTGGTGGGGTGGAAAGAATAAAGAATGATCTGAAAAAGCTGGAAGAATGGTCAAGGAAATGGCAGCTGGGTTTTAATGCAAAAGTGCAAAATCATGCACTTGGGACACAGAAACCCAGGGCAATGTACCAATTGAGGGGAGGTATTAGCAGCCACAAAACAGGAAGGGACCTGGGGTAATCATTCAGATGACCTGAAGGTAGCAAAGCAGTGTGATAAAGGCGGTGGTGAAGGCTTGCAAGATGCTCGGTTCACAGGGAGGAGTGCTTATCAGTATTTATAGGCTGTTAGATAAATTACCTGCTTCCTATAATGTTATTGCTTAAATGACTATCCGACCTCATATCTTGCTTGTAGCCCTGACAAGAGGTCTGAAATTAGCTAGTCGAGTGTATTTACTGCCGCAGGTCTGAAATTAGCTAGCACTAGTGTATTTACTGCAGAGCAAAATGGTTGTGGCTGCTTGACTCCTGTTCTGCAATTTTGCTGTCTCTCCCAACTTGCAAATGGCAGCCTGCTCATAATTTTCTTTGTTTCTGTGCACTTTAAGTTGTTACCTCTGCCTCTCCTCTTGGAACTCTCTCTGTTTCCCCGTTCTGCAGTCTCTAGGCAGTTTGATCTCTGCTTTAGACGTGTCCGTACCCTATTTATTGTGTTCTACCTCTGTTGAGTGTCTCACCCTGAACTCTGGTTCCTTTCTACTGCTGCCAGCCAGACCCTCCTCTCTATTCTTCCTTCACTGTACTCGATCTTGACCACCTTCGCAGCTCCTTCCTCTGCCTCCTCCCCATCCACTACCTCTGCTAAATAAAATAAAAAAATATATATATAAATTAAAACCTATTGTTGGTCCTCTTTTCTTTCCTCCACCTTTCTGCTGTCTCCTCAGACTGGCGCCAGTTATCCTCTGACCTGATCGTTACTGGCTAACACCTCACCCCACGGTAGTTCCTTGTCCTCCCCACCTATTCCAAATTTAACCCCTCGCTGCATACACTTTTAATTTCGTTCCCCCTCCCCTGTTACTGGCCCTACGTCTGTCATGTTGCCTGTGTGATTTATAAATCTACTCACCACTCTCTCTCTTTCTCCTCCTTCCAGATCTCAGCCTAGAGAGGGCTGGCCGGGTGCCAGATGGGCACGGTCGATGGGACCTGGTTCCCCACACACACCTACGATGCCTCTAGTCCCTCCTGACCCTGAAAGCGGGTAGGATATCCTCTGACTGGGGAAGCAGTGATCAGCTGCATTTGCTTACAGTGCATTGTGCTAGCTCTGATTGGCCTCTGGTCTCAGACCCTGCTTCCTGATTGGTCTGGGTGATTTGGGCTTGCTGGGCTGGAGCCCATAGACTTGCACTACTCAGTGCCGAAACTTACGCCCACCCCTCCCCTCCTCCCACCTTTATTAAATAGTCTTCCTGCCCGCCGCCTTGCTTCTAACTACCTCCCCTGTCCTTACATCCTATCCTGTCCCACTTGCTAAACCCTCCCACCCTCCTGCACTCTCCTATCACAGCTAGCTTCACTGGGTGATTTGCTGGACCTACGCCTCAGTGTATTCTCAGCTCTCTGGCTTCTTTCTCTTATTTCTTCTTTCCTTCCTGCCATCCACTATCCTCACACCCTTACCTCTGCTCCTAACCATCATGGCTCCCTGTAACCATATTCTTCTGTCCCTTCTTGCCCTCTCCTTGCTTCCTACTCTTTGCCATCTTCCAATCACTTCCTATCCATCTCCACACTGTACTCCGGTCCTCCTGGCCAGCTATCCTCCATCAAATGCGATTGCAATCTCCCCAAATGGTGCCATCTGGCAATGGATTGTATAATAATGAATAAAAGCAATGATGGCCTGGGGGCGACTTGGCATCTATTTCTGACCAATGCCTTACACTGGGATCCTAGATGCCTGCACTGGACCTATTCACATAAGCAACAGAGATGTATTACTATCCACTATGAATTACGGCTATTGACTCTCAAACTCCTGCTCCTCCTTCTCTTAATGTCAGGTAGTGTACATCCAAATCCTGGCCCTATCTCCCACAACACAATAAAGCCAGCCAACATGGAGGGGACTCACTATTATCACTCTAAATATTTGTAGTCTCCTACCTAAACTGGCCTCCCGTACAAACCTTCCAGCCAACATAACCCTGACATCCTGGCTATTGTTGAAACTTGGCTGACACCTAACACCCCTGACCATGCCATATCGCTACAAGGCTACAAAATATTTAGGCTGGATAGGACCTCAAAAGGGTGGTGGTTGTGCTATTTACATAAAGGATTATCTCACATGCCTCCTGTCTCGTTTTCCACCACTGAAACTGCTGTACAGCTCCTCCCAATCAAGCTACTCCTTGGTGCCCACAACAAAGTCCTCACGGTTACTGCTATTTATATTCCACCAAAAGATCTCAGGGCGGTCTCCAGACTGTACTTGAATTTGTCCGATCTCAACCTCCTGATGCTGAGCTCCTACTCCTTGGTGACTTTAATATTAACTGGCTATTACCTGACACAGGGTCGACTAAGGATGCTATCCTTGCTGCAAATTTAACACAGCTGGTCAATTCACCCACTAGGAAAACTATAAATCTGGGAACAGCACCTAATTGACTGGATCCTTGCAAATCACCCTGCTCGAATAAATAATGTTGCTGTTCTCCCGGACTCTCTTAGCGACCACTCTCCCATAAAATGTACCTGGTCAAATAAGTTCAGAAAACCTCCTCCCAGAACCATCTCCAGTAGGTACTACTTCGGCAACCTTACTCAACTCAAGGAAAATCTTAGGCAGAAAGACTGGTCTCCTATGTACAACACTCAAGATGTTGATGTAGCCCTTAATCACTTTATCAACACTTCAACGCTGCCTGTGACTCATATGCACCTGTAAAAAACATAAAGTGAGCGCTCTCTAATCCCAGGCTCTCTGTAAGCTCTGTCACTACTCAAAGGTAGAGACCACCTCTGAGCTATCGCAAGAGCCACTGGCTCACTGACTGACATCCTAAAATATAAACAGGCCCGAAATCACTGCACCAAAGAGACCAGCCGGATGAAAAGCTCCTATTTCAAGAATGCCCTCTCCAACTCCTTGGGAAGGAAAATCCTTCTGGGACAATTTAAGAAATATCACAGGTAAGCAGGCCAAGTCCTCTCCTACTATACTGACCGTGGATGGTACTACCACTCTTGACCCTTTGATCATCGTAAACACCCTTAATGAGACATTCACTGACCCTAGCGGTGTCCTCTCATCTGACTACTTCTCTAACACTGACCCTCCTATCTCCATATCCCCTTCTGCCTCTCCAAACATACCGCCCTTCCATCTCAAAATAGTCAAAGCACATGAAGTCCATAAATACATAAAGAAGGCTATATCTAAATCCCTGGCAAGCAGTGACTCTATTGACCTTAAATTACTGTCCCTTACTCTGGATGAAGTACTACTCCCCTCACCAGATTATTCAATCTCTCCTCTGCTCCAGCAAGTTTCCTAGTAAATGGAAAGCTGCAATTGTCACTCCTGTGCACAAAAATAGTGGCAAGTCCCTGCCTGGCAACTATAGACCTATTTCAATACTACCTCCTCTCTCAAAGACTCTTGAACGTATTGTGGCAGACCAGCTTACAGACTACCTGCAGAAATATAACATCCTCTGCCCAGCAACATGGATTCAGACAAGGGCATAGCACATCGACAGCCCTCCTTGAATTCTCAGGCGCTATCCACAAGGCCTTGGACAAAGGACTCCTAACTGGAGCTGTGTACATTGATCTAACGAAGGCTTTTGACATGGTACATCATGGCCTACTCATCAGTCAGCTGCAGTCTCTTGGGCTCTCCCTGGATTCAGGGGCCTGGATAAAAGTTACCTCGCCCAGTGCTCCCAAGTTGTAAAAATAGCAGGTGTGCTCTCAGAACCAAAGCCTGTCCTCTCGGGAGTTCCATGAGGATCCATCTTAGGCCCTCTCCTCTTCAGCCTTTTCTAAACTCCTCCTAAATCCTGCTCCGACAAATTATTCTCTCGCTGACGATGCTGTGATTCTATCCTCTCATAAAGATCCTATCCTCATGCCTTAGCCTCCAGCATGCATTTGCCAGTGTTGAAAAGTGGTTCGTGGCACATAAGCCAATCCTAAACCATAAAAACAAAATCCATGCTTTTCTCAAGTCCTCAAAACAAGCAAAGGCAAACACCACTCACCATCAACACATCCTTGGGATCCACTCTTGAACAGGTGGCTACTTTCAAATATCTTGGAATCACCTTTGATCAGGCCTCACCTTTGCAACTCATATCGACAGTACAGCCAAAACTATCAATCAGCGGCTCGGGATACTGTCCGGAACAGACAGCTTCTCACCCTACCAGCACTGAAGCTAGCTATTCAATCCTCAATCATCTCAATTATTGACTATGGCCTAATTGTCTATGGGTCTGCCTCTACTAAGCGCGCAAACATATTACAACCTCCTTAACAAGGCCTGTCGGCTGCTTACTGGTGCTCATCAACATACTCACACCTGCAAGCTATATGCTGAAACTGGATGGCTACAACTCTCAAACTGCCTAAAGTACCTTACCTGCCTTATGGCTAAAATCCATCATGGGCCTCACTGCACCTTGCATTCAAGACCTGATATGCCAGAAAACAAGTGTTCACCCACCAGAAGATCAGAAAATCATCCTCTTCAGGTCCCCATTGCTGGACTTCCAGGGCCAGAGATCATTTGCCTATCATGCCCCTGCTAAATGCACTTAGCACCTCTATTACCTCCTCTACCTCTTTAGGTGCATTTAAATCTAGCCTATTCTCTCACCTTGCCACCTCCAACTCCTGCGACTGCCTTGACTAATTCCTCTCTATTTAAGTTGTTTCTCTCCAGCCCACTTTACCTGACAAAGGCCTGGTAGATGATTCCTTTCCACTACCTGTGGTCGGCTCCTCCCTCCTTTCATTTATATGCCCTGTCTCTCACATTTACTTTCCTGTCCCCCATTTGATTGCTTATTGAATTAAAGTGTTTCCCTGGTAATTACTTATCCCTGCACTAATGTTTTGATATTTGTTCTGTCCATGTATATAGCATTCCATAATGTACTTTACTTGTGTCACTCATTGTAACCTTATTGCTTGTACCTAATTTGACGTGGAACCTTTGTAAAGAGCCTTGGCTCAAAGGTATTAATTCCTAGTATTCAATAAACAATAAAGAGGAGGTAGTATTACCCCTGTATAGATAACTGGTAAGATCCCACCTCAAGTACTGTGTCCAGTTCTGGAGGCCCCACTTCTGGAAGGACATAGATAGGATGGAGACAGTTCAAGGGAGGCTAAAATTGTGCAGGCCTGCATCAAAAGCCCTGCAAGGAAAGACTAAAGGAACGGAATATACTCACTTGAGGAAAGAAGGGAATTAAGTGGATAATGCATGACAGGGTGTGGGGATAACCTCGTGCCTGTGGTGGTTGGGCAAAGGACAAGGCCAAGTGCATCCAACACCCCAGAAGTGAGGTTATGCCAGTACAACCCACACTTTGGAGTGCATCATTGCTATTTTACAATGGCTCAAATTTATTAATATTGTGAGAGACAAATGAGCACATGTAGATGGCTGTTAGGCAGAGAACAAGTGTTAGAACATCCCTTTTATGTGTAGGGACATCTGTTTTATAATATCAGTTGTACAGTTTTATTTTTAATTAAATTTTTATTAGAAAACACTGCATCATGGGTATGCAAATAATCAATTGCCTTTTATCACTGTAGTGTGTTATGTAATACCAGGCAATTGGGTAGTTGCATACCCATGATCAGTGCAGATCATATGTGGTGTGTTTCCTCATAAAAATAAAACTGTAAAACTGATACTATAAAAGAGAAGTTCCACACTACAAAGGAGATGTTCTGACACTTGTTCTCTGCTAACTATGAAATGTTTTAGCCATGACAAAAATGTTTGCCCCCACAATATAAGTAAATAAGGTTTATATGAAACTAAGCTTTTGCTTCTGTATTACAATTGTAAAGCTTCAAGCTCTCTTGGTAAGTGAAGTTGTAGCTTGGCATGCAGTCATTTGTATGTTTGGATTATGATGCTGTGAGATTGTGCCCAGATAACCTCACTGTAGCAAGGACACACTGACCAATCAGAGTCCACAAAATGTTCTTACCATTGTATGATATGATATGATATAAATGTTCAAATAGCCTCACAGTATTAACAATGTACAGAAAAGTAACATTTTCCTTAGAAAAGATGCACCGGACAAGGGTCACACTATGAAGCTGTGGGGGAGACACAGAGGGATGTGAAGAAATATTTCTTCATGGAGAGGGTGATGGACACCTGGAACAGCCTCCCAGCATAAGTGGTAGGCGCTAAAATGGTAACAGGATTCAAGCATGCATGGGACAGACACAAGGGACATTAGAATCAAGGAAAGGGGAGAAGAGCAGAGATTGAGTAGGGTCTGCGGTGGCACAGTAGTTAGGAAATATCCAGCAGACTAGGTGGGCCAAGAGTTCCTTATCTGCTGATAACTTCTGTGTACATTTCTGTTTCTCTTTGTTCAAATAAAGTCTTACTACCAACCATTGCATCCAGTAATTGTGTTGTCCACACTTGTGATAAAAAATATAACCTAAGAAGAACTATCAGCATAGATATAAAATACTGAGCCATGTGGAGGGTGCAAAGCAGATAGAGACAGGTTTGGGGGTGGGAAATCAGTTCTTGCTGAGACATCAGGAGTATGGGCAAAGACAGGTGTCCTGTCCTCTAAGTGTGTGCTCCTTGAGTGTACGGGATATCGACCAGTGGTACCCTGTGTTGCCCCATGTATGCAACCATGGCACCCAAGTATCCTGGAACTGCTCCTTAGCGCCTCTAGCCCCATATGACACCCATAAGATGGAAACCAGTCTAGTGACCCCAGCTTTACAATCTTTGACAGATGGTGCTATCGGTCGCTTCCATTTCATGAGCAGTTGATATTTAACCTCCATTGCTAATGAATACACAAGGTTCTCAAGGAGTGTGATTCTTCCTGTATATGGATGACATCACAGAGGATCAAAGGCAGGGGACCATGGTACGCTATCCTGTGACTACTACAGTAGCCTAGAATATCCATTTCCAAAAGGCTGTGATACTAGGTCAATATTATATGATGTTGTATATGTGTGCCATACTATGTTCCAACCTCCAGCATTGATCAGGTATGTTTATCCACATCTTAACCAGCTTTGCAGGGATTTAATGCCATCAGCCCAAGACATTTTTCTGATTCAGCTGATATTTATTTATTTATGTATTGAATTTTGATGACCGGGTAGCCCACTGAGCCCAAGGTCCCTTTTCAAGGGCGACCGGAGACAGAAACAGTACAATACAGTCAGGTGGTACAGAGTGCAGAAAGTAGACATGAAATTCAAGGTTACAATAAAGGCAATATTTCAATATATTGAACATAAGTGCAACAATTGAGGGAGTTGAGGCATGCTTTTGGAGTCATTTTGGGTGAGAAAAGGAGAGGGATTGGTGTAGGATGTGGGACGGGGTGACTATCCAATACCCTGACAATGACACGAGCCTGCCCCAAGCAGGTGGGACTTGAGCCTTGTGCAAAAGTTTAACAGCAATGAGGCTTCCTGTACTAAAGGTGGGAGAGTGCTCCACAGCTTAGGGGCAGTGTGAGTGAAGGATTTGCCTCCCATGTTAGGCTTGACTCTGGGGATTGCTAGTAGGGACCAACGGTGGTCCTGAGTATACAAGAGTTAGACTTAGGAATGATTATTCTTGTAAGGCTAGGTGGGGCAGCTGGGTGCTGCAGTTTGTAAGCAAAGGCAGAGCAGGGGTACTGAAGATGAGCCTCAAAGGAAGGCCATTGAAGCTGGGCCAGCGAGGCAGGGGTGGCTTCTTGGGTGACTCAGTGTGCATAAACCTCACCACCTTGTTGTACAAGACCTGAAGCCTGTTGACCTCATGCTTTGACATACCCTGAATTACAGGGGCAGCATACATTAATGTAGGAAGGAGAACACAGGAGGCAATTGCTCACCTTGCCTCTGGGATAAGTTTTTTTTAGCCGGTACAATGTGGCAAGTTTGCAGTGGATAGACCTAGTTACCTGGTCTATGTAGGACTTAAAGGTGAGACCTTGGTCGATAGTTACTAAGGTATTGTATGTTGTCTACAGTGTCTATACTCTTTCCAGCAAGGGAAGTTAGTTGTAAGGAATTGGTCCCATCCTGGCTGAGGGATCTAGGGCCAGTTAGCAAGGCTTTGTTTTTGCTGCATTGAGGACCATTCTGTTACATGTAAGCCAGTACTCAAGTGTATTTAGGTCCCTTGGAGGAGAGCCCAGGTCCTGGAGGGTAGACATGGACCGGTAGATGACTGTTTCATCAGCGTATTTAACAACTGCGCTATCCCAGTGACGGTTGAGGAAGTCTGTGAGACAGAGAAAAGGAGGGGCCAAGAATTGATGGGAAGAGGGTCAGATACCTCTCCTTCCAAATGATCCTCTGGAACTGGCCTGATAGGTAGCTCTTGAACTAGTTTAGGGCCTGGGCATCAAGACCTATGCTGTAAAGCTTAGTTAGAAGAAGGTTGTGGTCCACAAGGTCAAACGCCTTGGACAGATCTATAAAGATTGCACCCGTCTACATGCCTATGTCCAATGCCCTGAATGCATCCACTGTAAGATTGATGAGTGCTGTATCTGTCCCATGGTTTGCCTGAAAGCCATGCTGTGAAGGGGCTAGGAGTTGGTGGATCTCAAGGTAGTCTCTCAGTTGCCCGTACACTAGCTTTTCTTGCAGTTTAGCAAGTATACAGCAAGGGAGATGGGCCTATAATTTCCAATTTGTTAGATGCGAGCCACCCTTGTGAATGGGGACCACATTGGCTACCTTCCACTGATATGGAATGTGACCTTCAAGTAGAGACCGTTGATGATCCAGGTCAGAGGTTTGGCAAGGACTGGGCACCTTCCTTGAGTAACCTTGGGCTAATTCCATCAGGGCCTCCAGATCCTTTGTTTTGAGGGCTTTAAGTAGCAGGACCTCACTCACCTCGACTAATCTTAGGTGAAACTGGGGTCTTTTCAGACTGGGGGTACATCAGAGATCTGTAAAGGCATAGATGGGGCAACCCTAGCTTGTAATCATCGAAGTTGGTGAAGCGTGGTTGATTGCTGAGGCTATTTGGTGGCAGTCGCTAACACGCTGTCCTTGTACCTCTATTGGACCTAGTGCCTCCTTGGAATTGCCCTTAAGCAGTTCATTGATGTGTGACCAGAAAAGCTTGGGGTTCCCGGTTGGACTGTTGAGGTGGGATACATACTCTTTTTTCATAAGTTTGATGGCTAGCTTTCATTTATTTCTTAGGGCTTTGTAAGTATCAGATCTGCAAGGAGAAGGAGATCTGAAACTTCTTCCAGGCCTTGCTCCTGCTTTTCATCTGAAATTTCACAGAGGAGATCCACTTGTAGCAGCCTCCCTTTGTTCTAAGTTTTTAAGGGGCAAAGAATGAGTTGGCTTTGAGTAGTGAGTCTTGGAAGTAGGGCAGAGCCTTGTCCAAGGTCATGAGGAGCCTAAGTGAGCTCCAGTCCAGGTAACTTGGGTAGTCATTAAACTTTGCAGATGTGAAATTGGAGAAATCACGTACCATGATTATCCGGGAAGAATCTTTGGTGCACTGTTCTTCCAAATACAGAAAACGGGAGTGATCACTGATAGCATCTGCCAATATGCCTGCTTTCTGGCATATTGGCAGTGCTTCAACTACTTCATTCATGTCTTGACTTTTGTAAAGTGTAAATGTATTTGCTACACTTTGGGTTCAGTGTGCATATGTGCACTGCCTTCTAGCAGGACTCCTATGTGTGGGAGGAAATAGGTTGCTCCATCTCAGATGCCCACTTCAGGCAATGTGAATCAAGATCCACTAACTGTGTGGTTTGTATATGCTTACAAATAGTGCCTTCCAGTCCACTCATTTTCTTGAGTTAGGTTTCAATTACTTGAGTCATGGATGTAGAGGTATTTTATACCTTGTTCCTTGAGCCTTCAGGGTGTGCCTCAGTTGAAGGTATTTACAATGGTTTGTCTCTGGTACATTAAACTCTGATTGTCTTTGTATGAATTACTTAAGTATCCTTGTCTGCTAACATATTAGGTGTCATAATTGCTGGATACACCCCAGGTCCCATATTTTCCAATATACCTATGAGCCCTCTATTTTAATTCATGGATTGTACCAGAGTGACTTGTACTGCTCCAATGAATTCCTCTACCACCACTCATCCTGAGAAGCTTCAGCAATGCCTGCATCATGTATTTGATTACATCAGTTATTCTGTAGCCTTGGAAGGATATGAGAGATGTAAAGGGATATCAGTCAGTGCCCCAACAGAGTCTGCTCAGCCTGAGCCCACCAAGGGTGGCTCCATTGGGTCCCTTGACTCATATCAGTTTTATTTATTTATTTTATTTTTATTTATTGGGAACTCAGAATTACAAACCTTTGAGCTAAGAGCTCATTTACAAAGGATCCTCATCAATACTTAGGAGATACAGTTTGTTGCAACAGCATAATTACAGCAGACAAACTGACACTGGGGTTGTACTACTAACATAGAGTTTACATAGGAAGGGTAGCAAATACATTTGCACTTTACACAAGTCAAAACATGAATGAAGCAGCTGGTAGCATTGTCAATTTCCCAGTTGAGGTACGCAATATGCAGCCATCTGAGAGAAGTTAAGTGCAGAGTGACAAGTTGGGGTTTGGCAAGTGCAGGCAGGTGGGGGAGTTGGGGAGGAAGAGGTCAGGAAAACAGGCTAGAGGTAGTGTGGGTGTACTGGACAGAGGGCAGGTGGAGGGAGGTGGGGGCAGGAAGTGGAGGGACCAGGCAGGAGGTAGTGTGAGTGAATTGGACAGAGGGCAGGTGGAGGGGAGGTAGTGAGGGGTACTGGACAAAGGACAAGTGAAGGGAGTTGGTAGGGAGAGGGGAAGGGGGTGGGAGGGAGTAGATGCAACCTAACCAGAGCAAGTGGGCAGTTGAATGGTGGGCGGATGCTGGGATTATGTTTGACACAGGCAGCGGACTGGAGGAGAGATGGACTTACAGAGTTTGGATTTGAAATGCTGTAGGCATTGAAGGCTGGTGATTGTGTTGGAAACTTGTTTAGCCAGGTGGAAGCCCTTACCACAAAGGCACACCTCCCAGGTCTGATCTCCTGAAGGGAACAGCTAAGGCATGCCTGGAGACACTTCTTCCAGCATGCTCACCTGGGCAGGTCTGAATAATGCCTGCAGGAAGACAGGTGCCAGTCCCAGTAGGGTCTTCTTTCCTAGTAATCAGGTCTGGAGCTTTATTCTATCCTGGGGGAGCCACTTTGTCCCTATGTAGAGCTTGCAGGTGTGTGTGACGTGATCTGCATCTAGGACAAATCTGCATGCTTTATTGAGGGTAAGGTGGACTTTGCATAGGCTAGTGTCCATGGCAGTACCACAAACCATGTTTCCATAGTCCAGGATTGGCAAGATTGTGCTATTGACTGCCTGGAGCCTGGCTTCAGGGTGAGTCAAAAGTGAAGTTTGTAGAGTGTCCTCAACTTCCTGTTTGCAGCCTTCATGATATTGCTTAAGTGTTTGTTGAAAGGGAGGGACTCATCGTTGTGACCCCAGGTACCAGAAAAAGTGAACCTGTTCGAGGGTGGAGTCTGTATTGAGTGCTATTTTAAGCGGTGTGGTGGATTTCCTCTTCTAGCAACTGGTAAAGAGCATTGTCTTAGTCTTTTAGAACTGAGTACTAGGAGGCTGGTGTTAAACCATTCCTGTAGCAGGTTGAAGTTGCACTGTAGGTTCCTGGTCAGCGTGTCTTGGCAGGATCCTCTAGGAATAACACTGTGTCATCTGCATAGAGCAGGACTTTGGCAGAGGGGCACACAGCTGGGAGGTATTTTACAAAGAGGCAAAACAGAAGGAGGTCCAGTATGGACCCTTGTGGGACCCGACCATGACTTTCTTGGCCTCTGAAATGGTACCATTAATCTTTACCTTCTGTGTGTGCAAATACAGGTAGCTAGAGAGCCACCCAACCATGTCCGAGGACAACCCAATGCAGGTTAACCTGTGGAGCAGCAGCTTGTGATCCACAAGGTCAAATGCCTTGGATGGTTGATATAGATTGCTCCAGCTAGCTGGTCTAGTGCCTCATGGACATAGCCTGTGAATTCAATGAGGGCCGTGTTGCTACTGTGCCACTTGCAGAACCCATGTTGTTGCAGACTGAGGAGGTTGTATTTGTGAAGGTGGGCAGAGGGCTGGTCTGCAGTGATTTTTACAGTGCTTGGAGAGAGAAGACAGGATGGAGATGAGCCTGTAATTGAACACAAGTGAACCATCACCTCCTTTTAGAACTGGAGCGACCAGGGTTTTCAGGTGGATGGGAAGGCTGACACCAGTGACATATTAAAAGCTTAGTGATAGGTCGACCACTTCAGGGAGGGTGTTTGAGATAAGTTTCCTATCAATCCCATCCACACCCATCCTTGTTTTACCCAGCACTCTTGCAAGGTATTTGCAGTCTCCTTGGTGGTCACCTGCTGAAAGTAGAATTGTGGGCTGGTGCTAGGAAGATAGGGGCAGTGTTCACAGCTCAGTGTTTTGTCCTCGTGAGCAGTTGTTTTAGGTGGTATGACTGCACTGTAGTCAGTAAATGCCTAATTGAAAATATTGGCTATGGTAACTCGTCAGCTATGACTTTGTCACTGTGGTGGAGCATGGTTGGTGGGGACCTGTCACAAGTCCTTAGAGGTCCTTGATGGTAGCCCAGAATTTTTGCCATCATTCAGGCACTGGGACTGCTAATTTCTGTGGTGGGAGGCCTTGGCTTGCTGTATTGCCCATGTGCACCTATTTCTAGCAGTTTTGTAATTTTGGACATTCTCTACTGTCCCTGATACCCTTGCTCGGTGCCATAGTAGTTCATGTTCCTGCATCAAACCAAGGACTCGGGGTTGATCCAGTCCATGTACCTCCCTTTATCATTTCTTACAAAGGGGCATACTTGTCTTCAGTTGAAAAGACCTGGAGGGCTGCATCAACAGAGGGATAGGTATCTAGGATGCTCCAGACTGTGTTGGCCAGGTGTTTCTTGAAGGTGGCCATAGAGCAATTACTGATAACTCTGTACCTCACCAGCCTTGGGGTAGTTTTGGCATCTTGGAGGACCATTCACATAGGACAAGGGTGGTCACTCAGCGCATCTGGGAGCACCTGAACATTGGTAATCTCTCTCGGGTGGGAAGTCAATGTCTGCATAATGCCAAATGTTATATGATTCGTGGTGGTAGTGGCCAAAATTCACTCCGAGTAGTGATTCGTGGAGTAACGTGGAATCCACAAAGTACACCGCCACATGAAGTGGAGTACTTTGTATCATAATGGGGAACGTGAAGTCCATTGAAAACAATGACTTTGCATTATTCTGCCTTCCCCAAACCACTTCTCCAACAATTTTAAGGTGAAGTACATTGAAATCAATGTACTTCACTTTGCTATATTTTGAGCTCGAAGGTGAATTTTACAGTGCTTCATAGGATTTCAGGTCACATGGGCTCTATATTGTTCTGCACAGCCTCAGTTCTGTGTAGTTTGTGTGTAGTGGAAGATGGAGACAGTTTCCTCTCAGCGCTCTGCAATTCAGATCCTCTAAAAGCTGTTAAAAAGCCTTTTGAGCTATTTTTTGCTCACAGTTTAGTACAGGAAACCCTCCTGTGCTCATATCATCAGTGTTTATTGTTTGTGTGTGGATTTTGAATGTTAATTTAGAACAGTCAGTCTGTGTACTGGGAACTGTGCTTTGGGGAGGGGCATATCTGTGGTGTAGGTAGATTAACTATGAGAAAAAGACAGTCTTCCTGTTTTGATTATATTTTTCTTGTATACTAAGGTATACTAAGGTTCATACTAAGGTTATGTAAGGAGCTAGGGAGTGGTGAAGCTCATATTTACTCCTGTTTACTAATAATAATTTAAAGTTGGATGCAATGAAATAAAAATTATCCAATAGTTTCTTAAAAATAATTTTAGAACTACTGATAATAACATTACAGTAAGACAGAGTACATTCCAAATTTTAACAATCGTAAAGTAAAAAAATATTTCCTCGGTAAATATTGGTAATGCCTTTGCTGAATTTGTAGGAGGTGTCCTCTAAGATTGTGATTATTCTCTTTAAAGGAAAACCCAAGGATATCTAATAATAGAGGGTCATTTATTATGTCGTACATCAAGAGAGATCCTCTTAATCTTCTTGTCAAATAGTGACATTAAGTTTAGAGATTGTAATCTAAGCTCATATGATACATTTTAAAGCCATTTATCAATTTGGTGAATCTTCTCTGAACTTTCTCAAGTTTAACGATATTGTGTTTCTTATAAGGACACCAGAATTGTGATAAAAGTCCAAATGAGGATGGACATATGCTCTGTAAAGTGGCATAAGTGCTTCTTTCTCTCGGGATTTAATATTCTGTTTATTTTTATTTATTTCATTTTTATTTAGTTTTTGTTGACTGGGTAAGTGCACTAGACAAATCCTGCCTATTTTCAGGCATGACCCGGGGAGGGATACAGATGAATGCCAACTGACCTTGAACCAGATTAAGCTGTTGGTGGAATTTTTAGTGAATGAGGAAATTTGGCCAGGACACCAGGAAATTCCCCACTCTTTTCAATCGTGCCATGGGATCTTTAACATCCACCTGAACTACCACCAATCCAGGCAGATGGGACCTCGGTTTAATGTCTCATCTGAAAGCGACACTTCAGAAGTGCAGCACCCTCTCATGGTGCACTACAGTGTCAGTACTGGGATATTAACCCAAGTGCCAGAGTTGGGAACTTAACCACAGCCCTCTGATCTCCCAGCCTCACAGGCGGTGTGCTACCTACTGAGCCACTGATACTTTTGCCCAAATTACACTGTTTGCCCTATGTATGACTGTGTTAATCTGTGAGTCAGGAAGCAATTTATTAGATACAATAATCCAAATCTTTTTCTAACTCTGTATTAATAAGTGGTTGATTATCTAATGTATACACATGTTCGGGGTTGTTGGTCCCAAAATGCAATACCTTGCATTTAGCAAGTTCAATTTCATGCCCCAATTAGAGATCCATAGAGAAATATTATTCAGATCCTTTTGTAGGGCATATATTTGCTTACTATTCTCACATGGTCCACCTATCTTAATATCATCTGCATATTTGATGATATTGGAAAAACAGGTCTTAGAGATGTCCATTATAAATATTTGGAAGAGGCAAGGGCCCAAAACAGAGCCTGAGGTACTCCACTAGAAATAGATCCGAATGAGAAAGCTGACCATTAATTAGGACTTTCTGTGAATGTGTATTTAGCCAATTTGCTATCCATTACACCAGAGTTGGATTGATGTTCATTAAATACAGTTTTTTATTAAGATCCAGTGGGGAGGAGATCAAAAGCCTTGCTGAAATCAAATATACCACATCATATGAAAGCTATTATCCAGGTTGAGGCTAACGTCCTCATGAAAGCATAACAAGTTGCTCAGGCAACCTCTGCCAGTTTTGAACCCATGCTGTTCTGGATCAATGTCTTGCAAAATGGAAATAAGCATGTCTTTTATTAAGCTTTCTAGTACTTTACAAATTGAAGATGTTAGACTGATTGGCCTATAGTTTTCACAAAGATTTCTAGGACCTTTTTTTGTAAATTGGAATAACATAAGCTGTTTTCCATAAGTCAGGCACATAATTTGAATTTAAACAGTATTCATATAAAATTGCAGTGGAGTGATAGTTCATCAGCCAAGAGATAGAAAATGACCTGGGATGTCATCAGAGGATACACAGATTTTACCCTTCAGCTTGACTAACTTAATGTGGACCTCCATAGATGACATTTTTATATGACTACCCATAGGAACATCAATAGTGTCGTCTGTCTGATTTTATGAAATAACCTACAAAAGTATCATTTAATAAATTGGCCATTTTAGAGGGTCATGAATTAAAGTATCTTTAAAACTAAGGGGCCTACTTGACAAGTTGTTTTTTTTTATCAGGTTTATGTATGCAAAGAAAGGTTTGCTATTATCTTTGGAGGCAGTAGTTGCAAGTTTGTATTCCCACTTTTTTTGAGTTTCTAATACTGTGTGTACATTTTCTGAATATGTAAATAGAATTCCAGTTTGCAGTAGCTTTATTTTTTAGATATATGTCATAACGCCTTTTGTTCTTTTTAATTAAGTAATATTAACCATTTTGGTTTATTTTGGGTGGATGTGTCCTTATATCTAGATGGAATAGACTGATCCCTTAAAGTACGCATTTTATTACAAAGGGTGTAATAATATTCCTCATGTCCTTTGTTCTTCATAATAAAATACCTATTTATACTACCCAAGCCTTCTTTAATACTATTTATATCTGCTTTACCGTATTGATAGATTTTTGTGTAATTACGAGATCTAGTCATAGAAAGGCTAATAACAAAGCTTACTGAACAGTGATCGCTGTTACCAATAGGTGAGAGTATAGCAATGTTGTTAAGTAAAATCGTACTGCTATAAAAAACTAAATCAAGTAAATTATTACCCTAGTAGGTTGAGTTACCCCTGAATTAAATAACATTGTTGACAAGTATCAATTTTTACTCGAATTCGATGGGTCTGATAAGCAAATTCAATCAATGTCACTGAGATTGAAATCGCCATTTAATACAATGTCACCCATATCACATGCAGATTGAATTTCGTTAATAATAAAATCCATGTAGTCACTAGATGAATTTGGAGGTTGATAACATATTCCTAAGATAATATATTTGTCAATATTTATCATCATTTTAATCCATATAGACTCGGTTATATTGTTAACAATCTTAATTTGTTCAGCGATATCTACAACCTGTATAGGATTCCTTATAAAATGGCAACTCCACCTCCTTTCCTGTTGTGTCTATAATAATTAAACAATATGTATCAGGGCAAAGAAAATGTCCAACAAGATTTGTTGTCACCCCAGGTTTCAATGATAAACACTATGTCTACATTATCTTTTACCACCATAATTTTAATTCATCTATTTTGTTGACTAAGCTTCAGGCATTGAAATAAATGGCATTTCAAGTCCTTTATATTAGTAATCCTTTTATGGCAGAATTATTTCTGGGAGAGTAAATATACTCTCCCAAGTCAATCAGTTTAAATTTCTATTAATGTAGGTTATAAATTGTTGCCTAGAATTGCAATGCCCTTACAATTTAAATGCAGGCCATCTCTACAGTACATCTCTGGTCTGTCTATATACTCTTCCCAATGTGTAATACAACCAAGCTTTTGCTGAAGGCACATCACATAATTCAATTATTGAACCTGCATATGGTGTTATTATAATCTACTGTGGCTCTTGGGACAGGTAGGACTTCAGAAAATGCTACATCATAACCAATATCAAGCAGAAGTTTGAAAGAGCAACTATGTCTTTTTTATATCTAATAAATCCGCTCTTATAAAATCATTAGTGCCTACATGGATAATCACTAAGGGACCAGTGACTTGATTAGTAAGAATGTTACGGGCCATATTGGACATATGCGAAATTCTTGCACCTCTAAATGATGAGCACGTGTGATTTGCTTTATCAACATCACAGATTACCCTATCCAGATTTTTACCATAGAATCACCTAAAACAACTTGTTTTTGGTTTCAGCAAAATTAATAGGAATATCCATAATAGCATTATCGGGCATGTCATTTATTATCTTTTCAACAGGTGCCACTACTGATGGTAACAAAGGAATATTAGATGGTGGTGGACATTGATTTACTTTAATATTGGATGTGTGATTAGAATTAATTTTATCACATAATGGGGACATACAGATACACCCATAACTGTCTCTACAACAGGTGCTATTTCCAAGTTTGGTCATTTCCAATAAATAGAGGTAAAAACGTGTTACTAAGTGGCAATATAAACTGAGTTGCCTTCCAACCTTTTTATACACCCTACTACTCTGAACATCAAACCATTGACTATCAGCACTTTAGGGTTGTCAGACTCCCTTGGACATTTTTAGAACTTTCAACAAGACACTCAGTGGATAACTGGCTATTAAACATTTGTGTAGGTTTAGAAATTAAAATAGAATTTGTATTATCTTGAAGAGTTCATGGAGAAGTATTAGGGACTGTATTATTTAAAGCAACAAATCTATTGTGCAGCTGTAACTTGACTGGCTTCCAATTCAGAAAGCCTATTATTGAGCGATGCCACAGTTTCTTTAAGAGATTTATTTTCTTTGCATTTTCACAGACAAAGTCTAATAATGTGTTGTTATTCCCACCAACACTGAACATATAGCAAGTAGTGCATTGTATGTAGTCACACATGTGAGAAAGGACTGTAGTCTGAGCCATAGTAATAATAGTAAAGCTATACGAGTTTTTATAACAAACTGATATATATCTTTGAAGAAGAGGTAAACAACGAAGTACCTATGATTCAGAAAATAGAATTATGTTCCATGTAAACAGTTAAACAGTTCCTAGTTTCCACACTTATCCCGCTGAACATGTAGAACACGCACTGACGTGAGTGTCTCTGAGCGAGTCTCTCGCTCTGTGTTTCGAGCACTCTACTCGACTCACCCTGCGCCCGAGTATGCAGTTAAATAGCAGCCTGTGACCTGGATGTAATGCCACGGGTCACACTGCACCTTGTAGTACAAAGATACTATTTCTGGATTAAATTAAAATTCCTGCACCAAGGAGCTTGATTTTAAAGTGCACAAACACTCCTCAAGTGGACAGATAAATAAAACGACTGATTTGGCAGACTGTAGTTCTGAGTGTGCCTTTCAAAACTATAGGCTCTCTACCTGGTTTGTGTATAACTGTGTTAATGTACACACAGTAATATTTTCAGTAATTCTTGACTTTTTTGCTGATTTTTGTGGTGCAGCAATGTATAATTTCAGTTTGTTTAAAACATTTGGTTACCTTACTCAAGATTTTCAATTTGCTATGCATTATTTGTAGTGTGTGTGTGTGAGTGTGTGTACGTCATTGCCATTAAATCAGACAGCTTTTATTGTGCCACAGTAACTGCATCAGTGTGAACCTGCTATCCACCACACCTGCATGAATTTTTATACTGCTTTGAGGTATCTTTACTGGTATGGACTGTTACTGATGTGCACCCCCAACCAACAAAAAGTATTCTTTTCCAGATTTGGATTTGTGACTTGTGAGCACTGGTTAGGTGTTGTTGTGCCTTTGTGTCTGCATCTCTTGAGTGCGAGTGCAATCTTAATCTGTCTGTGCTTTTGCAGTACACCATTAAGTCTGGGAGACTTGGAATTTCTTGTTACATTCTCATTTCACTTCATCTGCACTGGTAAATTTTCTGGACACAAGACAATAGCATTTTGGGGATGCACATTAATTCTGGTGACTCTGTGTGAGACCACTGCATGAATGACTGAGTGCACCATTAGTCTTGGGAGACTGCATTTTTGTTACCCTCTCGTTTCACTTTGTCAGCACTGGGTAATTTTCTGGGCACAAGACAGTAGCATTTTGGGGATGCAAATTAATTCTGGTGACTGTGTGTGACCAATGCGCACATGACTGAGTGCGCCATTAATTCTGGGAGACTTTGCATTTCTTGTTATGCTCTCATTTCATTTTGTCAGCACTGGAGAATTTTCTGGACACAAGGCAGTAGCATTTTAGGGATGCACATTAATTCTGGTGACTGTGTCTGACTACTGCTGCCGATAATGTCTGAGTGCACCATTAATGTGGAAGACTGCATTTTTGTGCTCTCATTTCACTTCGTCAGCACTGGGGAGTTTTCTGGACACAGGACATGAGCATTTTGGGGATGCACATTAATTCTGGTGACTGTGTGTGTGAAGGGCTACCAATATTGTTGTCACTTCGCCTTACTTGGCGTTAAGGTGGAAATGACAACGCAAAGTAATAATTATGTCTAAGTCAGCCTTTTCCATTGGCCACTTTAATGAAGAAGCGTGGATAACAAGTTCCCCATCAAGGAACTTTTCTGGCAAAATTTAAATTTACTGCATCTCTATATATGAAATGCTTAGAGCCAGGTAGATTCCATCTTCCCATGATAAAGTGCTCCAGTGTTTTTCCCAAATCTCAGGGTTTTCCATGCCACAAATATGCAGAAAAAGTTTGTCTATCCTCTGCCAGAATCTGGGTGAGATGCAAAGAAGAAGGTTTGCTACACAGTGTAGGATCTTTAGGAGAACAATCATTTTAAAATGTGGCAACTTTCCTCTGATAGAGAGATTAAGCATTTGTTGTCTCACACATTCAGATGCAATATTAGTAAGCAGTTAGAACAGGTTCTTAGGGATCATTTCCTGTATTGTTAAGAAGATCCACATTCCTAGGTATCTGATCCTTGTGGCTACCATAACAGGGTTTGCTCACCCACTGTAGCTAAATGTTGTGAACAGTTGGCTAATGGAAGAACTTCTGTTTTTGACTAGATAATATGCAGATCTGACAGAGAGTCAAATTCTGATATGTCAGAGAGTGCCACTGGGAGCTATGGTGCCATATTAAAGATGTTGAGAAGCAGGATATTCACGTAAAGCAGCACCTTGCACTGTTGGGACCTGACTGAGATACCTTCCACCCTGGTGTTTTGTCTCAACCATATTACCAGAGGTTCCATGGCAATGACAAAGAGCAGTGGGGACAGAGGCACCCCGCATACCTCAGAGGAGTCAAAAATTGGATGACAGAAGTCCATTAGTGAGTATGGCTGCCACTGGTGCCTCAAAAAGGATTTTCACTCAAGGTACGAACTGGGGCTATGCCAACCGCCTGCATTATGATGTGATGTAGTACTTTCTCCAGTCTCATTGCATGATTTTTGTTAGGATTTCTGTATCCATATAAAGCAAAGAGATGGGTCTGTAACTAGTGCATTGGGCTTGGTCTTTATTTGTCTTTGGCAAGACTGTAATTGTTGCCTGACACATTTTCTGTGGTTATTCTTCATCCTGGTAGTGTTTACAGTAGACTCTTAGGATGTATGAGGGTAATCTGCTGTGCAAAAGCCTGATAATAATCAGCACTTCATCCACTTGATCATGGTGCCTTGCCCTCTGGCATTGTTTGCATGCCCCTATCACTTCCAATAAGGATACCTCTGCCTTTAATATCTTCACAGTCTCTGCAGGTGCCTGAGGCAACCCTAGGCTAAGTAAGCCTGCATGTCTGTTGCTGTAACTCCCGACCTGGATGTATGGAGGCCCCTGTGGTAGACCTCAAATGCCTTGTTGATTCAGTCCAGTTTGGACAATACATAGATACTGTGCATAGACAGTGTCAGCAGATAAGAACCCTCTGCCACCCAGTCTGCCCATTTGAGCTTGTAAGTTTACTTTATGTTTTCCTAGAAGTCTTTGCCCTTAACAATGACCTCCAGAATTCCTTTATGTCTATCCCATGCATTCTTGAATCCTGTGATTGTTTCAGCCCTCACCACTTCCTCTGGCAGGGTGTTCCACTTGTCCACCACCCATTCTATGAAGAAATTCTTCCTTCGCTTTCCTTTGAATTGTCCTCCTGCAACTTCATCCCATGCCTCTAGTCTTGGAACATCTTTTCACTTAAAATAGTGTATTCCTGCACCCTGTTCCTCCCTGTAAGATACTTGTATGCCTCTATCATATCCCTCTCTCCTCCCTCCTCCAGAGAGTACAAATTCAATTCCTTCAACCTGTCCTCATAGGACTTGTGATGCAATCCATGTACCATCTTTGTTGCCCTCCTCTGAACCTTCTCTACCCTGTCTGTGTCCTTACATAAGTAAGGTCTCCAGAACTATACACCGTACTCCAGGTGGAGCCTCACTAGTGTCTTGTATAGTGGAATTATAACCTCCCTTTTTCCTGCTGGTGATGCCCTGCCTATGCATCCCAGCATCCTATTTGCTTTACCTGCTGCCGTGTCACACTGTTTCCCTACCTTGAGGTCATCAGAGATGATAACCCCAAGATCCTTTCCTGCTTGATGCATGCTATATCTTCACCCCCAACTGATATATTGTGCCAGGGTTTTTATGCCCCATATGTATTAATGCATTATCTTGCACTTCTTTGCATTGAATTTCAACTGCCAAACCCCTGACCATTCTTCAAGTTTCTGCAAGTCTCTTCTCATTTGTCTACACCCTCTGGTATGTCTACTCTGTTACAGAGCTTTGTGTCATCAGCAAACAGGAAATTCTGTCTTCTAGTTCCCTGCAATATCACTGATGAAGATGTTGAATAGGACCAGTCCCAGCACTGATCCCTGTGGTACCCCACTGGTCACTCTTCCCTCCATGGAATGACAGCCATTTACCACCACCCTGTGTGTCCTGCGCCCGCCAGTTACCTACCCACTGCACTACTGTCCTGCCCACAGCCATATTCCCCAGTTTGTGTAATAGCCTTCTATGTGGCACAGTGTCAAAGGCCTTGCTGAAGTCCAAATAGGCCATGTCCACTGCCCTCCCGATCCACTTCCTAGCCACCCAGTCAAAAATTCAATGAGGTTGGTCTGACATGACCTCCCCTGGTGAAACCTTGCTGGGGTCTTGTAGTCCATTGACAACCAGATGTTCCACCAATCTCTCCTTCAGTAGTGCTTCCATGATCTTCCCCACTACCGAGGTGAGGCTGACTGGTCTGTAGTTCTCCGCTTCCTCTTTGTTCTCACTTTTGTATAAGGGGACTACATCTGCTGTCCTCCAGTCTTTGGTAACCTTCCCTGTTTCCAGTGATAGGCTAAACAGGATTGCCAGAGATTCAGCCATCACCTCTCTTAGTTCTTTAATGACCCTGGGTGCACCCCATCTGGCCCCATTGCTTTATCAACTCTTATTACTTCCAGTTCCTTCAGGACCCTTTCTCATGTAAAGGGACTTGTGTCCATTTCTGCACCATTCCCACCCCATGTACTCCTTTCAGACCCATTACCCTCCTCTTCCTCAGTAAAGACTGAGCAGAAATACCTGTTGAATATGTCAGCTTTACTGTTGTCATCTTCCACGCAGCCCCCATGCTCCCCTTCAGTCTCACTATCCCTCCTTTCCTTTCTTTTTCACTTATGTACCTGTAAAAGGTTTTGTCCCTCTACCCACTGATTTTTCAATGTGTTCTTCTGTCTGAGCTTTGGCTATTCTTACTGACCTCCTGCCTCCTTTTCTTCTCCTGGTACTTCTCCCTATCCCTTCTGCCTGTGTCTTTTGTATTGCCTGAATGCAATATTTTGGCTTTCACTTTCTGCTACCTCCTTGAAACCATAATGGCCTCCTGTTCCTTTTCCCTTGCTAACCTACTTAATGCATAATTCTGTTGTTGTTGTAATCCCCATTTTAAATACTGCCCACTGTTCTTTAACCCCTGATTCCTGTCTCATTCCCTTAATGCTTCTTTCAAGCATCTCCCCATTTTCCCAAAGTTTGTCCCCCAAATCCAGGATACTTTGTTTTGTGTGGTTTAGTTCCACGCCTTCTGTGATTTCAAACCACAATGACTGGTGGTCACTGTTCCCCAGGTGTTCCCCACTGTTACCCCATCACACTGTCCCTGTTTGTGAGCACAAGGTCCAGTATTGTCTTCTGCTGAGTTGGTTCCATGACCAGTTGCTTGAGGAAGGCAGCCTGAAGGAGTCCAGGAGAAATTTGCTCCTAGTTGATGCTGCTGCTGGGATGCTCCAGGCCATGTCTGGAATATTGAGGCTCCCAACCAGCACTACTCATTTTTGTCTGCCATCCTTTGATGGCTAGCTTCAACTCCCCATCTGTTTCTTCCTCCTGGGCTGGTGGTCTATAGACCACACCTGTGTGGATGGCTGGCCCCATTTTCCTTTCCAGCTTAACCCACAGTATCTCTCCCCATTTTGTTACTCCTGGATCTCTGTGGCCCTTATGTCATTTTTCACATACAGTGCCACTCATCCTCCCTTCCTGCCTGCCCTGTCTCTTCTGAATATGTTGCATAGGTATGGCCATCTCCCAGTCATGGTTATCATTACACTAGGTTTCTGTGATGGCCACAATATCCAGGTCTGACTGTACCATGATGATGTCGGGTGACAGGCTGTGGGGTCGAGCTGAGGGAGAGCAGTCTCGTAGAGGGATAAAAGATAAAAACTCTTTATGTAGTAAATGATTGCCTTTCCCAAGGCGTCCAATACTGACTATGGAGACATCATTTATGAAACTGCTCAAATATCACACATATCCAAATTGGATTCCTTGTGCAGATCTCTCAGTCACTTTATTCTCCCTTGCCTCCCCAAACTCACCACTGGTTCTTGTACCACCATCTACACTGGCCTTCACTTAATTATAGGTAGTGTGAACATCTTGATTTGCTTGGTTGCAGATATTGGTCAGGTAATCTCTCTGGCTACTTAAATGACCTATTTATCCCTACCACCACTTCTGCCTATAATTTGTGTTCCCAACTTGGAAACTGGGTCTTCATTCCAAGATGTAAGAGAATCTCTGGTCAACACATTCCACTACAGACTGCTACCCTCTGAAGTCTCTATTTCATTACCACCCACACCACCTGTATTCCTTCCTCCAAATAGATTTTCAAGCTGTACATCATAGAGAATTGTGTATTGGCATTAGACACAACAAGACTGTTTTTTCAATTGAGAGGTTTCAGTTGGTAACAAATGACCTCAAGAATGCAGTCGAGAGGTCTCATTACCACAGTAACCTCGAGATTAAAAAATAACCTTTTTGTGTATGATTGCCCATATACAATCTTTATAGTGTATGAGGCAACCATAATAACTCTACTTAGTCCGAAAAACATTCCCCAGTACTAAAAAATGCCACTCACTTCCTTACCAGACAGCGCTTATCGGCGCATGCGCGAGATGTTCAAAGTTAGTTGTATTATAGTAGTGACGTACTCAAGAGGGTACCTAAACCTCTTGACATCACTAATGGTACAATGCAAGGAATTCATTGAATTCCATACACAATTGTATTCTCCCATACACTGTATAATTGTTTATGCCTGTACCTGAATGTATTGCTTGGTTATCACTAAATTCTTACACAATTGCAAAATACTGTAAAATTGTTGATTTTTGTGATGTTATCACCTCGCTTATTTAAGCAATAAATTGACTGGGTCAGAGGCACAATGAGATTTTTCCACACCTTGTGTTACCATAAGCATGCACCAAGTCATCAAAAAGTGATTCTGCTTGAATTTTGAAAATTCCATTGGTTTGATCTATGGATAGTCTTCTGTCCAGGTAGTGTGATGTGGTCAGCAGGATCTTTGCCCATAGGCAGTAGCAGCATTTATCCATGGGTAAACTCTAATGGTCCAATTAGCTTATGTTGTTTTGTTTTTTCTGTCCATTTTATAATTGGGCAATAATACACAACTGGCCATACAGTGGGTCACTGTGGGATTGTTCCATGCCTTGTGTCTCATTAAACCACATAAGAAGTGGATAAATCCTACAACAATCTATATCCTGGAGTGCCTTTTTGTGATTATCTGTACAATAGAACCAGCTTTAAAAACAGAAAATACAAAGAAAATAGTTTCCAAATCTTTTTTTATTTATCAGATAAAATTTAATTTGATCCATCCAACCAATCTAAACAGTCAATTGACAATTAAGCAATTATATTCTATAACTTATAAGAAAATGAATACATGCCAGGCTGGTGGTGCTGAGGCTGAGGCACTGGATACCTTCACCTGTGCTACGCGTGACCCAGGTTTGGGAACAATGTTGGGTCATTGGGGTGCCAGCATGGGGGAGGGAGGAGAGGTATTGAGCAAGCCAGTGGGCTGCCTCTTCTCTAGGGTGGTAGGGATGGGTTGTCATCCTCCTCATAGTTCTTCCCACTGGGTGGAGGTCCAGTGGTAGCATAGATGAGGAGGGGGGCAGTATGGGTGGGCAGATGGGGCTCAGCTGGCTTCTGTGTGCGTGTGTGCCTCCACACAAACATATGGCTATGTGCCAGGGTCCATGGGCAGAGAAAGCGGAGAAAACCCTACTGAAAATGTACCATAAAAATCTCTATTAAAGAAAAATGAAAACATTAAATAAGCTAGATAAGTTAAAGCAGAAGTGCAGTGAAATGGGCAAAAATTTGAACCTACTTTTTTCACTTTAAAGATTCCAGACATCTTCCACTATTATTTGGTGGCACAATGGTTTAATTCTGCCAAACTCTGAGGATTTTATGAATGTTTAAATATCGTTTTTCTCTAGAAAAAGATGACCACCACATTTTGTATAGACATAGCATTGTAGACCTGGCAAGGGTTAGGATCGAAAAATACAAAAGATTCAAGGTAGGCAACCTAGGAAGTAATTAGACAAGTACATCTGGCAGGTATGTTAATAGTTTTCTTAACTGCAGCTGAAGCTAGATTTTTGGGAAAACATTTTTGCTCCACTGCTGCTTTAAATAGAAAGAAGCAACAATAAGTGGCTAACAAACATATTTGAAAAGTCTTTCATGTCGAACAAAAGTATTGTTTGTAAAGGTGCTTTCATACATAAACAACACATTTCTGGATAGGTTTATTTAAGCAATAAGGAATGATGTGAGTTATATTATTTATTTATTTAGTTTTGTTGACCAGGTAAGTGCACTAGACAAACCTACCTATTTTCAGGCATGACCCAGGGAGGGGCATACAGATGAATGCCAACTGACCTTGAACCAGATTAAGCTGTTGGTGGTATTTTTAGTGAATGAGAGAAATTTGGCCAGGACACTGGGAAATTCTACTCTGTGAGGGAGGGGTTTCCTCTGCTGCCATGATGGAGGGTCAGTAAGGAACATGACTGACTGCAGTGCAGACCTCCTCCTGACTTTTCTACCAGTGTTAGATGATGAAACTGTGACAAAGGTAAAAGCTTTAGATGGAGAATTTTGTAATCAAGAAGCACAGCTAACTTTACCGACCTTGAGGGAGCTTTCAGATTCAATTCTTGGACCTTCGCATGTCTAGAGGAATGACAGGATGCCACGCCACAACACCTATGTTTCAGGTGGAATGGAGCTCCTTGGAAACAGAGTGTGTAACGCCACCGCTTCTCCCAACGCCTTCAGGATCTTGCCCTCAAAGAGTCATTCGACTGAGAGTTGCATGCTGAGCGAGTTTCCCATTAAAACTGGATCCCTTTGTTTCTTCGGCCCAGAACTGGACAACATGCGGCCGCCTCCTTCGGGTCTCCGCCATCATGGACCTGCTTTGCTCTCGTTTTGGACTGCCTAAACAAAAGGACGTTTGGAGATGATCTGGACAACTATGGATGCTTTATCCAGGGCAGGTTGGACTCAATCAGCACAAGGGACATGGATTACAGATCCTACATGGGACGCGGATAAACATGGAGTTTTATATTCCCCACCAGGCCTGCTACGCTTATGAGCGCCAACGAGGTACCAACTGTTGATAATGTTAAAATGTGGACAATTGTGTGATAACTGCTAACTCAGGTGCATCTGTGCAATCTTGGGGAGATTACGGATGCTAGGAACAGGTTATTGTGCATGTACCCCGGAGAGTACAGATGTTAGTGAGGCACCTCTTATTTCTTTAAATATATCCCCGAGCCCCCATATTCTTCCTACCACTGATATTTTCTTATCTCAGGGATCACTGTTTCTCTATTGGCATTCTGAATCACAGCATGACCCTCTTCCCCTTGGAGGACCCGGGGCAAGGTACATCTAAAACATTGGTCCCTAAATCAGACAAAGGCCCCATGGAACAAGTTTCTATTTCTGGTCGGAGACCTTTCTTTCCGACTTATTTAAAATAAACTCGAACAAGCCCCTGTAGAAATGCAGTCCGCCCTACGCTACAGAGGTGGGCTGTCAGAATTTCCTGATAGATATTATGTAGCTCGCACCCTTCTTAAAGGCATGATGCACTTTCAGGCCTCAGACATATATGCCTTGATACATATCTCTGGGAAGAGACTTTCGATATCAGTTTCAAAACCTCTGCTGGGTTTAGACCATTTCTGGCATTTATATACCTCCCAGAAAAATAATTCCATTTGGACCCCTTTGCTTGTTTTACCTCTGACTAAACCCACGATATGTACTGTTACAATCATGTTTAGGAATGAGGGAGTTAGTATTAGTGATATTTATCATTGGTTACAGAATCACTGTAATGTCCTTTCTCCTCCTGAAGCTATTCTGGATGATGATGGTTTATGGACTGGTGGCTGGAGGTTTAGGTGAAACTCTTTCAAGTAAATTCTGAAGTTGTGCACCTGCCAAATAGTTTCTTTTTGGGTAAAGACAGGTGGGTTTGTTTTATGGGGGCCAACCTAGGGCCTGTCATAAGTGTGGTGCTACTATGCATCTGAGTAGTACTTGTGACCTGCTGAAGTGTAGTCTTTGTGGGGATATGGACACCTGAGCATTTCTTGCAGGAATGTATTTCGATGTAATTTATGTAATGAATCTGGGCATGCATACCATCAATGTCCATGGGCTAGTAAAATCGATCTGAGGGTTGGAATTTCAGCCTTAGTTCAGAAAGCCCAGACTAAAGTGCGGAGCAATCAACTTCCTGAATGCAGTTTCAGACCTTCCATGCCCCCATTTACCCATTCCTGTTTCTCCTGTTCCCTTGGTGCCACAAGTTTCTTCTCAACAGCTGGATCAGGTTTCCAAGTGAATGCCCCTGCTAACCCCTCCCAGAATGTGCTTCCTCTGACTTCCTCCACTACCATTTTTGATAAAGAGGATTCCAGGCAAGCAGACGGATTACTAGGGCAACTGCACGAAATCTCTTAAACTTCCTGATATTCCCCTATCCAACACATTTGACTGTCTGAAAGGGGAAAGAGAGGAATCAGATGGGGATACTGATGTATCTGCTATTCCGTCTGATATGGATGCCCTGCAACTAAACCTCCTGATGTTACCAGAAAAACTGACAAAACGAAAAGGGCAGTAAGAAATGGAAAACATGGCTGTGACTGATGGGAGTGGATGACTCATGCATATATACTGATGGATATCCAGATAGCCTCTCTAAATGTCTGTAGCCTAAAAGGATACAAACGAGAATGTATTTTTTCATTATGCTAACTCCTCCTGTTAGATATTTTGCTACTGCAAGAAACACATATCTCTACTTTACATGACACAACAACTAAAATGGAGATGGTATAAAGGCCCTCTTTTGGACATTTGGGGATGATGCGCGGATGGTATGGTTGTTCTATTTTTTCGCCTCAGTTTTCCATCACCCGCATTTTTGATATACACCCAGGTAGGGCACTTGTTGTTGATTTCACAAAAATACATTATCTTTTCAGGTTATAGTTGTCTATGGTCCACAAACCAAAGCAGCCCGTATTGCATTGTTGGATTTAATCAAACCTACGTTTTTATGCAGCGTAAACACATCTTGGGGGGATTTTAACTGTTCTATTGACATAGTAGGCAGGGTAAAATCAGGACAAAAAGTATATTGTGACTCCCTAGCCTTATCTCGTTGGTGAAAGATGCAGGTTTGATAGATGCATATCGTTATCTCCATTCGATGCAGGATACACTTATCATAGATCAATATATCGCACCAGAATAGACTACTTTTTATTTCTCGCCACTGTACCCCACGCCATGTTTCGTACTTCCTAATGAGATTTCAGATCATTGTCTTATTATAGGTCATTTTTCATTGGTTCCTCTATTATGTCTGTTGCATATCACTCCCAGTGGAAACTAAATAATTCTTTGTTTTCCCGATTCCTGTTCAGGCTCAAATACATACTCTCTTTCAAGCACGATTCTCGGTTATTTGTTGTTATGATTCTATGAGGGAATGGTGGACAGACACTCTAAGACAGATCTTGGCACTTTTTTCAGGCTTTGGGAAAAGAATGTCAGGGACGATTATATCACATATTTAACTTATCGTAACTAGTTGTATAAATTGATGTCTCTCCAAGCTACATCCTCTGTTGATTATTCTTCACAGATATCCAGAATTAAGACCTGCATGTTCTCTCATCAGTATAACAGTGCTCGAACCTAGATTACATCATGCAAACTGGCACTTCTATTTCTGTCTGCTGATCCTTTTTGCCTTTTAGGGATAGACTTATTCTACTGTAATGCATGGCTTGAAGGATGTTCAGGGTACAGTAGTGACCTCTATCCCGATATGTTATCGGTCTCATCTGATTATTTATGGGCGCATTTCTGTACAGTTCCTCACTCCTCTGGATCTATCCCACCTTATGTCGGCCCCAGTCCTCAACTTAATGCTCATTAATTCTGACCTAATTAGAAAGATTTCTCAAGAGGAAGTTGCCAGTGCTATTTCCCATTTACAGTTAAAGGTCTTCCCAGGCCGGATGGATCAACACATGAATTTTATAAACATTCCAAGTCAATTTGTTGGAAATTTTGACTCAGGTCTTTAATTATGTCCTGAATAATACAGATGATACATCTGGATTTGGCCTATCCATCTTGAAATTTTATAAAAAGGGGATATATGTTCTCTTGCTAATTGGAGGCCACTACATCTATTAAACACGGATTTTAAGATTTTTTCTAAGATTCTTTGTTCTCGCTCTGAGAGTAGTTGCCCCAGATTTGATAGACACGCTCAATCTTGTGCCATACCTGGTAGATCTATTCATACAAATCTTTTTTTATTACGTGAAATTTTTGAAGCAAAAAGAACAATAAGTTGTCTGGTTTTCTTTCTCCTTGATCAATCGAAGTCGTTTGATTCTGTACATCATGATTTCTTATTACAAGTATTGACACTATATGGTATTCCTGAATTGTTTATATCTTGGGTTTCTTACATGCTTTCCTGGCCTATTTTTTCCATGATCAATGGACTTAAGGGCACAACTCTGTTACAAAGGGTAGGGCTTCACAGGGTTGCCCTTTAGCCCTTTATTATATGTTTTGCTCTAGATCCCATACTTAGGCAGATAAAGTGGGACTCTGATATTGTGGGTATCACACCTCACCCCAGTTTATTACCTATCAAAATCTCTGCTTATGCAGATGATGTGGTCTTATTCTGTCTGAATCATTCTTCAGGTGATAAAGCCGTTCAAGCTTTTCAATCTTTTCATTGCTGTCTGGGGGTAAGATAAACTAGAAAAGTGTATGTATCCCTTTACATCATATTACTACTGATTCTACAACAGTGCGTGGTATCAGGGTTTGTACCACCCTCAGAAGATCCTAGGAATCTGGTTTAATACACATGATGATGCTAGCTATAACTGGGAGAAACGCATGGCACTGGGTGACAGTAAAGTACGTCTCTGAAGACATGGAGACTGAGTAAGAAAAACGGGTTATGGTGATAAAAAATTTTTGTCCCCAATATTTTTATTCCTGAGTCACATCTATGGTCCTCCCAAACACTTGGACACAAGATTATTTAGCCTTTTTTTCAGATGTTATGGGCAGTCACCTAAACCCTATTAAAAGACATATTACGATTTACCCCTCAATCAGGGGGTTTAGGAATGATAAACCCTTTAGCCTTTTTTTCTTTCCTTTTTTTCTATATCACATTTTTCAAAGTCATAGATATTTGGTGAATGTTTGTGACTCATGGGTGGCTAAAGCTGTGGACCCTCTGATGTTGGCCTGGATTGACTTCCCCACCCATAGCTTCCCGCATACCTAATGTACCGCCTTATGTTGTTGATGGTTTCCGTGCACTCAGGTCTTGGAAAATTAGTAAAACATCTATAATTGGCCTAACTAGGAAACAGTTGTATATTGGTTTCTTAGACATCGATAAGCCAATTTTACAGCTTCCACTATGCTCTCCATCCCACCTGATGTTTGCTCTAGATATACTCAGAGACAAAAGGATCCTAGCACATATGTGGATGTTTCCTGGCTCTGCTGTCATGGTAAGCTACAAGTTCGTGGTAACCTAAAGCACAAATCGGCACATGAGAGGTATTGTCCTAAACCACTTTGTATTAACATTGAAGAAACTATGGAACACTTTTTCTTTTCCTGCTCAGATGCTCTCTTATTTTGGAAGACCCTAGCAAACAAGTGGAAATGGCCATTTCTGAGTAGGATAACATATCAAGTCCTTGTTTTAGGTGTTTTTCTGCCCATTGGAATAAATTCCACCCTAGCACCTTGAGAGTGTTGTTTGCTGCATGCAAATATTATCTGTGGCAAGCTAGATGTAAATATGTTTTGCAACAGGTACCAACATGTCCACTTGCTATTATACAATGTATTGAATCCGAGTTTTGAACATTCAGGAATTGGAATATAAACGCTCTCGCCCAGCAATTTGCATCCTATTGGGATTATATTATTTTTCTGACTTAACTATAGGAGACAGATTTAGGTTGTATTGATGATTGTTTTTTCCTCACCTGTATCACAGGGATGTACACAGTCTTATGATACTTATGTATATGCTTTCCTACTGTTTATTATTTGTTTCATATAATTTATGTACCTGATGGTATGTTTTTTCAATAAAAATTCCCCTACTCATCAGAGGGGAACCTCTGTCCAGATGATGGACGCACTTTTGCCTTCTGAGGAGGGAGCTATGGAGGTGGGAGATTTGGTCTCTGCTCCTACCTCTGATCAAATGGAGACCACGATGCCAACAACTGATGTTTTGCCTGTTGCTGTTCTTACTTCAACTTTAAGTTATGCTGCTCATACTAAGGATGCTATACATAGCCTCTGCTTACTTCTTTGGAACTGACTTGTTGACTTACGTGCCTACAGTCGACTTACTGGAGGATTTTACTTCATCTGATTCTGAAAACCACTGTTTGACAGCACAAGAGATCCGAGAGCTTTTGCAATGGTGGAGCGCCATTTTGCTAGTGCAAAACTGAATGCACAAAGATATGCAACGCCTGACAGCCGACAGCACAGGTGCATCTTCCACTTGGGTGGAAGCTCTTGAAGATTTACCTGACTTGTCTCCCTTTACTGCCTGTTGCTGTGACAGACTCTGACCCGACCAGTGCATCAGTAACTGAAGCCCTACTGCCTGCTCCCCTGCTGCCTGCAGTACAAAAGGATTTGGTTTCCTTTTGCAACTGCTTCCATTACATCACAGAGTTCCTCACATGTACAAGACTTATCTACAGTAAATGCTCCCCGTCAGCCTGCAGTACAAACAGATTCGGTTCCTTTCACTACCTGCTTCTATTTCATCGCAGAGCTCCCTACATGTACAAGAATCATCTACAGTAAATATTAATAAAGCATCTACCTGGACTGTTGAATCAGCACTGAGAGGTGCTGGCTGGGTTCAGGGTACTGTCCCGGAAGTTGGAAGTCTGGTCCATCTCCACCCGGTCCCCCACCCTGAAGATTTTCCAGAGCTACAGAGCAAGATAGGTGCTTCAAAGTCACTACTGACCCCTTGTGTCTCCCTCATGAACTGAGCTTACACAGAACCCTGTGTTGGATTATCTGAAGGGTTCTCCACCTCAGGCTCTTTTTCTACTACTTCTGTAGAGGCTCTGGCTCCCCACCACCACAGCTCCCCCAAAATATCAAGACCAAGCCGTTCATATTCTTCATTCTTTAAATTTCCAATCCAGGCTGCTAAGAGACACAACGCTTAGGCTTGGCATACTGGGGGTGCTTGAGCCACCTGATCGGGTCTATGTGGCATGTACGCTTCTAAAGGATTCTTTAAAATTCTTTTCCCATGAAATATATGCTTTAATTCATATTTCGTTGAAACCACATTTGACATTAGTTTCCAAACATCTAGGGACTGGAGCGTTTTGGTCAAAGTATAATCTTCTATGGACTACTGCATTATGGACCCCATTTCAGGCTATTCCTCTTTCTAAACCTACTTTTAAGATGATCAGTATTCTGTTTCGTACTGAGGAGTTGAGGTGGAGGATGTTGTGTATTGGCTGAAACAGCGTTGTGACATCCAGGGACAGCCTGAAGCCATTTTGGATATTGAGAACATTTGGACTGGGGGCTGGAAGTTTAAAGTCTTGTTACGATCTAATGATTCTGGGGTTGTACATCTGCCTAACTCTTTTTCATAGGCCGAGATAGGGAGGTCTTGTTCTACCCAGGTCAGCTGAAGGCTTGCTATCGGTGGGGTGACCCTGCACATCTTGGTAATGTATGTGATAAAATGAAATGCAACGTCTGTGGGGAATTGGGCCATGTAGGGGCACACTGTTTGAATGAATGTAGATGTAACCTATGTGATGAACAGGGCACACCTTTCAGAATTGTAAAAGGCTGCGTATAACCAGGAATTTCATGATGGTGGAGTGGACCACGCTTATTATTTCACAGGCACAGAAGGCCCGCCTCCAGACCACCTTGGCTGTACCTCCCTAAGGCAGCTCCAGCCCTTACTGCAGGCTTCAGCGCTGTTGTATCCTCTGAGGTTGTACCTCAGATAGTTTCCTTCACGGATGACCCTTGCTTGAGATTTCTCCTGTCCCTGATCCTGCCCAGTCTAATTTTCCTGTTCAGGACCTGCTCTCAGGTCCAAGTACTATGCCCCTCCCGAGTGCTTACAAGTGTCATACGAGAAGGTCACTGAGAAATAACCCTCAGGTTGCACCATCTCCTGTGAGTGGTCCGAACCCCCAGTGCCCTTATCTAATTCTTTTGAACTTCTCCAACACCTTTCTGATGACACTGGAGGTGAGTCAGACTCTTCCTCCATAGCTTCTTCTCTCTCCTGATGGCACCATTGACTCTGAGTTGCACTTGTACTGTCCTTTCGCAGAAGCGAAAGGCCAGAGTAAAACTTAAAGGAAGAAGGTGGTTGGGAAAAGGAAATCGTAAAATGTTTTTTGTCTGTTTTCCTTATTTTTGTTGCTATGTTTCACTTTTGTTTGCCATACTATTAATGTAAATAGTATGAAGCGTATGGCTAAAAGGAGATTGATTTTTTCCTTTCTATGGCTTTTGCCTTTGGATTTAATTTTATTACAGGATACAAGACTTCATACTACACATGAGATCCGACAAGCACAACAGGACTGGTTACTGGGTCCTTCTTTTGGTCGATTGGTCAGACTCTTGTTCGGGACTGAGAATTTTAATTAATATCCCAGACTCCGCTTGTTAAAATTGTTTGATGTAGCCCCTGGTAGGGTGCTTATTATAGATTTTTCATTGGGTCCTGTCCTTACCGGTGAATACATTTATGCCCTCAAATCAAAACTGAACGATAGCTTTATTTACTTTGCTTCACCCTTATTTGCATACTTCCTTTCAGGTATTGTTTGCTGGTGACTTTAATTGTGGCCTGAGTCTTCAAGATTAGAGCCTTTGCTGCTACAAAGAAACTGTTATGTGATTCCCACTAATTGGGTAATTGGTTCGAGTCGCCCACTTAACGGACTCCTATCCTCCTTACTACACAACACACCCCTACTTTCCAAAAGGCAACTAGCCACATGTATTGATTATGTGTTTTCCTCTCCTACAGTACCAATTATTTCTGCCAAAGTTCAAGCGGTTGAGTTTTCTGATCATAAGCTGCTTTCTGTTGGTTTTGGTTCTGTTGTCTCTTCCCGTAAAGGTCCAGGTATTTGGAAATTCAACACATCTTTGTTGCAGATTCCGATGTTTATGCAGTCCCTCCTGTCCTTCATACAAGCCCGTAAATCTGTCTTTATTTGTTATGAAGATCCTGTTCAGTGGTGGTTAGACACTGAAACATGATCTGGTCACTTTTAAAAACTTAGATCGTTTAAAATGTAGGAGGGAATACCTAGACTATTTGCAGAAGAGGGTACATTTTCAGTCATTATTAACCATAGCTGCAATGATGGGCAAGACCTTACTCAACAAATAAAGTCTTACAGAATGATATGTTGACTTTTCCAATTACGGCAATCACAACAACTTTATTACCAACACAAATTCTGTACTGTTGGAACACGTGATGTTATTTGTCCTTTGAATCTAATTCCGCCAGACCGCCTAAAAAATATGACGTGTCTTCTAAATTCAGAAGGACCTTATGTTCCTCACAAACTGAGATTTGTCATATTGTAACAAAGTATACTACAGCCCTTTTTCTCCCTCCCTGCTGTGGCTGGTAACAGTGCGACTTTGTATAGTGGCCTTGATATCCCAGCTCCCTCACAGCTATGTCAGGACCAGGCTTGTTCTCCTATTATGGAGCAGGATTTGACATTGGCTATTTCTTCATTACCTGTACAGAGAACTCCTGGTCCAGATGGTCTCCTGCTGGCTTATATAAGGTGCTGGGTGACCATTTGCCTCAGAACTTACATCTGTGTTTAATTCTCTGTTAACATGTGAATCTCCCCTTGGAAATTACTACGGGTACTTTGATTTACATTTATAAACAGAAAGGTGATATCCATTCTCTAGAGAATTGGCGCCTTTATGTATGTTGAACACTGACTTTAAGCTCTAACAAAAATTATTGTGAAGCATTTGGTGAGGATAGCGGAGGTGGTTTTGCATCCCGCCCAGTCCTGTTCTGTGCCTCAAAGGAGAATTTCTAATCATTTGATCCTCTTATGAGAATTATTTTCTCATGGCTATGCAGGTCTGGCTTTGGGACTTGTCTCCGTAGATCAGAAGGCTGCTTTTGATTTGGTTAGGCATGATTTTTATGGGAAGCACTTCATTTTCTGCATGTACCTGATGTTATGGTACGCTGGATTCATACTTTCTATAGAATGGCTACTGTTGTGCCTGTAGTGAATGGCTGGATAGGACCCATGATCCCCATAAAAGGGGTTCATCAGGGCTGTCCTTTAAGCCTGTTGTTATATGTATTTTTCTTGATGTTTTGCTCCATCGGTTGAATACTAATTCTCAGATTCGGGCTATTTCTAGTTGTGCCTTATGCTTGCCTTATAAGGCAATCGCATATGCAGATGATGTTTGTTTTCTTGTAGCTGATGCAGCCTCAGTGGTTCATTCCTCCATGAGTGCTTTTTTTGGAAACTTCTTTGGTGCTGTTTTAAATTACACTAAAAGTCTGGTTATTCGGTCGGTTCAATAACCTCCACCTCGGACCGTATTAGCCCGTTACGTTTAGTTGAAGGCCCTATTCGTATTTTGGGAAATTTTTGGGACACAGGACTCAGATTTTTAACTGGAATGTTAAACTGCAACAAGGTAAACTTCAGGTGGCCTCCTGGAACTGGGGCAGATAGGGAAAAGAAACGATTTTCTTAATTAAAACTATTTGATCTCTACTTTCCTTTTTCTGAGTTATGTATTCCCTATTCCATGACAGCTAGAAACTGTTGTCTTTATCCTGTTTTTCAGGCTCTTTGGGGTAGTAGGTTAAACCCGATAAAGCAGAATATCACTTATTTACCTATCCCTGAGGGTGGCGTTTGTATGGTTAACCCTTTGTCATTTTTTCTTGTATTTTTTCACTGCAAACCCTAGGCCTTTATTGATTCATGCCCAAAGTGGGTGGGAACCTTGGTTTATGACTCTTGCAGGATTTGGTTTCATCAATGGGAAACTAATTCCTTAACTGTGTTAAGACAAACTGTTGGTATACCAACTTACGTAAAACACATGTTTTACATCTCAAACAGTGGAAGGTGTCTGTTCAGATGTTATTAAATCATTCACATAAAGTTTTATATAAGAAATTACTCCTGACGGTTTGTGCTGTATCAGTACCCTTTGATAAGTGTCCTGTCAACACCTCCCTTCCCTTTGTTATTGTGGAAATGTAAAAGGGTTCCAGCTAAATGTGGATTTTCATTGGCTTTCATGCCATGAAAAATTAATGTAAAATCAAATCATAAACAGGGACAATGGTTTACCAGGATTGAGAAAGGGCAAATTCCATTTGCACATTGTTAAAAATGGTACTGTCACCGGTGTCTGCTAAGTCAAAATCCGGTTTTACCGGTGTTTGGTTTTGTGTACTTTATTTAACAATTTTTAACTCTGCTAACATGCATTTTAGCAGTTTTACCTCCACTATTGCACATCCTTCCATCCTTGTACCAATTTAAAGTTATTTTAGGTACAAAATATGATGGCAGCAACAGTACTACAGCCCCCATCCCTAAGGTGTGATGGAAGCAGCAGTAAGGCCCCATCCCTCTGGTGCAATGGCAGCACCAACAACACCACAGACCCATCCTTCTGGTGTGATGGCAGCAGCAACAACACTGTGTTCCCTCCCTCAGGTGTGATGGAAACAGCAGCACAGCAGTCCCTATCCATAAGGTGTGATGGCAGCAGTACCACATTCCGCATTCCTCATGTGTGATGGCAGTAAAGCACTATGGCCCCATCCCTCAGGTAGGACAGCAGCAGTACAACATTCCCCATCCACCAGTGGTTATGGCAGAAGCACTCACAGCCCCCCCTCTCAGATGTGATGGCAGTAGCAACAATGCAGTCCACATCCTCAGGGATGATGGCAGTAGTGACAGCACTATGACCCCCTTTCTTCAACCCCCAACACCCCACATGCACAAGTTATAAATTACTTAGTCTCTTTGCTTGTTAGAACTCAGATGTGAATTAATCTGAACCACCACCACTACTAAGATGGACCACATTTGTTTTTCCTATCATTTAACTGCCTCAATTGGATTTCTGCCAGTGACACCACTGACCAGGGTTTGGGAACAGGTTTGGTGCTGGAAGACCCGGCCGGGGGTGAAGGCTTGAGTGTCCAACAGCCACTTGCCTTCTTCTGGGAGGGAGGGTATATTCACAGCTCAGCATTTGCTGGCCCCAGGTGGAGGCTGGAAGCATGGCAACACATTGGGCCTCATTATGAAGAGAGCGTGAAGGATGTCAATTTGTGTCTTGACATCATGTGGCCTGTCACACTCCCACAAAAATGGAAAAACACCTGCTGGCTACCTAGAGGATGGCTTATGATCCTCCATAAGCATGAAGTCCCAGACACATGTGTCTGTTCTGACCCTGCCATGCCTGGGATATACAGGAAGCTCTTTAGGTGATTGTCTTCCCTTGTTAGCCTCCCACAGGATAAGGGTCCACCGATGAAGGGTTAATTCAGGTTACCTGGTAGCATGGTCATAAGGGGCAGTGGATGGTGAGGGGGACTCAGCAGTAGTGGTAGGGGGACTTGGCAGGCCTGAAGGAGTGGATGGCCAGGGGTAGGAGGAAACAAAAAAAAACTGCCTGAATTTGCTTCTTTGAAATATAGTGTTTCACCTAAAAAAATTCACAAGTGATTAGTGGAGGACCTTCTAATGCATCTCACAAACATGTGAATTCCTTTTTCCCTTGGTCTCCATGAAAAGGGTGTCTCTCAGTTTTCATGTCTGAGCTCAGATGTGAATTGAGCACCACTCTGCCCACCAGCATCATACATTCCTGGGGTCTTACCTTCCATGTGTCACTGAATGTGCTTTCCAATCCACCAACCAAGCATAAGTACACTTAAACGTGTAACATTTGCTTTTATTAAAGCAGCCTGTCAGAAAACTTTTATTGTCACAGAGACTGACACAACAGGTGGGAGAGAAGGTGCAAATGATGAAATGGGCAGACTAGGTGGGCCGTCAAATTCTATGTTTCTATGCTTCTACCCCATTCACCTAAATAAATAGTAAGGCAGCTTGTGCCTTGTGAACATACTTCATTCAGACTCACTTTCAATCAAACAACTGAGGAGTTTGGATGGCCCTGATGATTACAAACTTGAATTAACTAATTGGTAACAGTGATCTTGCGTTTAGCAATATATATCCTAGATGTTCATATGCAAAAATACAATATAAACCTGACTAAACTCTAAAAACGAGCTTATAAAACGCAAAATGTATCTGAACATTCATATTTACCTATACAACATCATTGCAGCCTGAGTACAACTCAGATAAATTACATGGTACCCTGACTACTGTATGATGTAGTAAACATATATTGGTATTTTTTGGCAAACTGGTAAACCCACTAGGCAAAACTACCTGTTTTCAGAGGTGACCCAGGAGCACTGTGGAGGTTAAGTGCCTTGCTCAGAGTCACACAGTATGCAAGTGAGGTTGTGGGAATCAAACCCAAGTCTTCTAAATGTACTCAGTTCAATCACTGTTTGTTACTCTAGCCACTAGCCTATACTGCCAGCCATAACACCCATATATAATGTTTTAATATATGATTTCAATAATAGTGCACATTACCTACAGTGCAAATTATGAACATTGAACACTGCAACATTTTACTAAAACTGAATTATTTCCCTCTCCATCTGCTTATGTTTTCTTACACCAAAGTGGGTGTATAGTTGACAGAGCACTGTAACTAGCCTGAGGTAGCACTACTGCTTGCAATACCCAGGGACTCAGGATCAGAAGTGAATCTGGTTGCTAGAGGCCTGGCCAGGGAGTAGGATCGAGCACCTGGGGACTGCTCTCTTCCTCTGGGAATGGTGGCTTGTAGGTCCTGTTGCTTTACTGCCACCTGGGTGATCACAGGTGGTGGTGCAATGAGGCTGCAGAGCATTTGGGAAGCAGGAAGCTAGCCAGGATCTGGAGTAGCGGCATGTCTCTATGTGCCCTACCTCCTTGGATCCCCTTGAGTGTTGGTGCCCTCAGGGACAGAGAGCAGAAAACCAGTAACAATCACCCCACATTGGCTGCTGGTAGAAGGAACCCAGCTGCCCCAAACTTCATAACCAGTTTCCATGAGGGATCCACTGGGCTGCCTGACACACATTAGAGGACTGTGGAGGGGTGACCTGGGTCCCTCCCTTCCCACCTGGAGGGTACAGCCTAGGCAGGATGGGTGCATGCTCACAAGAGCTCCTGAGCATTACCTGGGGTGAAGCTAAGGTATACCCAGCCTGGGGATCTCTGAAAAGTGGAGACTGATGCTGTGAGAAGGGGCAGAGAAAGAAAATAAAAAATGTAAAAATATGCTGAAATCTTAGGGATTCTGTGCAGTGAAATGCAATTTCCGTGAGGCACGGTACAAGAATTCAAAATCTGTAAACCAAGTAGGATTCCATGATTTTACCGGTGTTACCAGTAAAACGGAAAACCATTGTCCCTGATCATAAACATAAGCAGTCCCAAGATAGAATGTGTTCTTGCTTATTATGTATTACAGAACTTGAAACTATCCCTCATTTATTTTTGACTGTTCCTTTATCAAAAATTGGTGGTCCTTTTGCACAGGCAAGGGATACTCCCTTGCTTCAGTCGGTTATTTATTTGAATCTTGTATACAGGGTTTTTCTCCCCAGTGGTCAAAATGGCACCAGGACACTTTAAACCTTGTTTTTGACTGCATTAAATGGAATATTTGATGGTGTGTTGCATGTTTTCTTTAAGCAAAAGGACTGCTTCTATTTGGAGCTCGAAAAAGATTGTACAAGATTTAAAAGAAATTTATGAGCATGAACGTACTCTATACTCAGATATGACACTTTTGGAACTTTGGAAAGCTCTTCCTTGGATCACTGACTCTGATTTTGCAGTTACCTGAATGATTGTATAATACTTATCCTGTTTTTCATTTGTTTTGTATTATGCTTTGTGTACTGTTGTACGATTTTTGTCTCAATAAAACTTTCCCTACTCTTTTGATAAGTGCCATAGGATCTTTAACATCCACCTGAACTATCACTAATCCAGGAAGATGGGACCTCAGTTTAACGTCTCATCTGAAAGACGGCACCTCAGAAGTGCAGCACCCTCTCATGCTGCACTACAGTGTCAGTACTGGGATATAACCTCAAGTGCCAGATGTGGGAACTGAACCACAGCCCTCTGATCTCCAGGCCTCAGAGGCGAGTGTGCTACCTACTGAGCCACTGAGACTGTAATATTAATGTCTTGTTAATCATGCCCTGGTTGCATAATGCAGCATAAGGCATAGTCAAGTGCTATATTTCCAGGGGTGAATAACTTGGTATTAACATAACCACTCCCAGTTCCTTATTGCAATTATTATAACTGGGTCCAGTTTTTTGGTAGTTATCCATGTTTATGTATTTATTTAACTTATTTTAATAATCAAGGTAAAATAGTCCCTCTGCAAAAGGTTTGTAATACTGTACCATTGTAACAATAAAAGATATTATGAGTAATAAGATTACAATTACACACCACAAAATTGATCTGTGATGAAATAACGTACAATTTATATTAAAAATTAACAGTGTATCACTTTTTGTCATTTGTGTAAAAAAAAACATTTTTTCAAAAAATCTGGTTGCAGAATGAACATCGCTACTGTTGTAGAATTGTACTTAACTTTTACACTCCCAATACAGACTGATGACCTATGAGACAAGAATACATTCATTAGATATGGTCAGAATATTACAATAAATATTCTCCTTGTACATTTTATTTCCTCATGTGTATGTGAACAGCCCCTGTGATTATGCACTTTGGTAACAATAGGTGTACTGGCATGAAATTATCAACACTGTACTTGGTTATCAGTTGCAAATCAAGGTTTACCTCAGGCAAGCTTACATTTTCTACAATATCACATGCTGACATCTCTACTGGTCTCCATGACAGTACTGATGACCATTTCAGATGGTCACTCATGGATCCAGTACTTTTTTATGCACAACTCATTCCTATGGCTAGTAACTCTCATGATTTACTTTGCTTCAAGCCCAGCTTTATAAAGCAGGTGAACTGCTGTGCTTTCTACAGAATGGTTTGTACATCTCTATGAAATGCCTGCTACCTTGCTGAGCTGTGATGTCATACTAGTGAGGTATGTGGTACCCATAGGAGATACTGTGTGCCATACCTGTTGCATGTCCAGCAATTTCTAGTACAATCACTTGGGGTGAAATATATAGTGCCTTAGCATCTTGAGGGATCTTAGTTAAATATTTTCCAGTGACAGTATTGGTTATAGTTGATTGTTTGATAACTCATATATGCAGCCCCTAGTTCTTGTTAGTTTGCCTCATGAAAGCTTTTGTGATTCTTTTTGTCGTTGAAGGACAACATTGCATACATATGACCCTTTCTATCCATTTTATTGTAACTGATGAAGGCTTAAAGAGCTGCTGTCGACTCAAAGAAAACTTTAAAAGACATAGTAATTAGGTACAATTCTGCTTGCATTCCATTTAAATTTTGTATATTTCTCCTCCACATCATTTATGACTAAGAAAACTTAAGAAAACTTATTTACTATTGAGAAAAAAGATTACTCAATTGTACAAAATTGGGGGCTCTCTGCAGATAACAGGTCACTAGCAGCACACATCGCTCACCTCATAGTGACCATCATCTTCTCTTTCCCAACCATCCACCTGCCCCAGGTTCAAATGTTTTGCCCATTTTCACTGCACTTCATGTTAACTTATCTAGCTTATTTAATGTATTCATTTTCTTCATGACTATATGATCGTTATCTCATAGAGTTCCTTTAACGCTCATCTGCCTCTATAGCTTATTCCCTATTTTAAGTTATAATCCTCTGTTGTGACATCACAATCTGTTGTCATGAGAGTTACTGTGTCATCACATTATGACCTCAGGTAGGAAAAGCAACAGGAAATAACTGAACTCTTCAGAGCCAAAGATCCTGTTTTCATGCACATGACCTCAGTAAAATATAATGGGGAGGAGGAATACAGAACTAATGTGAAATACAAGCAGAACTCTCTAAATACTATATTTTGTTAAAGTTGTCCTAAAGGCATCAGCTGCTCTTTAAGATCCCTATGCTCCTCTTCACCACATCTGGCAAAATGCAGCAAGACATCCAGCCACGACTTGCAGATTAGTCCAGTTGTGTTTTTGAGACTGAGATCTGGGAAGTTGCTCTGTTTTGCAAGATCTTTTACAGTAATACATGGGTAGTGTGATGATTTGTCTTAACCCACTTTCCTTAAAAATAACATTACTTCCATGAAAACATTGTTTGCTGTTCTGAAATTGTTCATTGTAAAAAATATTTATCTTATGATTGTATGGAGGATCATTAAGGTGGCAGCTAACCCAGATCTATTTCCAACATAACTACCTAGGCTGTAGTTGCACTCATTTATTTCTCACTGACCCATAATATTCTCTTATACAATTGTTAAAATCATCAGTTTCAAAATACTCAAAATCAATGTCTTATTTTGTTTTGCAAAAGTCAGTGTCGGAATAGCCTCACAGACCAGTGAGATGCCCTTCTTGTGTTTATCTCATTTTGATTTTAATAAATAATGGTTTATAGGTTTAAAGACTCAGCCTTACTCCAGATGCTGTTTACAGTGTATATTCTTCCACTGGGAAGATTGCAAGATTGTATATCAAATGTATTGATGTGGTTTCATTTTGCTTTTTCTGGGTGTTATGTATCAAATAGTGTCTTCTAGTAAGCAGGCTTCAGATGACCATGACGTATTCTACAAGGTTGTGTTTAAGGTCACATTAGTTTTCCATTTATAAATGCTTCTCAAGTGGTATCATAGCTGTTTCTTGGTGCTAAGAGGTGTATTGTATTTGTATTTTATTTCTTTTACCAGGAGAAAACTCAGTTACAAGGAGGTGCGGATAGGACAAATGAATAATAAAGAAATAATACCAATGTAGAACAGAGATAGCATATAATATCTTGCTGCATGACAGTTTTGAAGAAAAAATCAAGGCAGTTATAAGGCAATTCAAAGTAAGAAGTGATGGAACAGATAATCATATGGTCAGTTTGTAAAAGATATCAAGGCAGTTACAGACAATACAAGTTCAGCAGAACCAACGGGCAGTTCCAGATCAGTAATAAATATTCTGTGCATTACATAACACATAGCAGTTGTGAAATAGACCATTCTTCAACAGGAGGAGTAAAATGCTTGGGGAGTTGTGGTGCTCAGTGATTACGAATGTATGAAACCTAATATCAGCTGCAACTATCTGTACAATAGCTTTCAACTGTTATTTAGAAATGTTGAAACAACAAGGTTTCCTAGTTCAAGGGCATTTTAGGGTTTTTGTTTTGTAGCGAGTTGTTGAGGCATATGGATTAGATCTCTTGTGGTTCTTGCTCTTGTGGGGCGCTTACTAAAGGATTCCAACATGTGGGCAGAAAATGGCTACAGGTAGTTGCTCACCTGGAGCAAATTTGGGGCTAACTTATATGAGTAACTATTGAAGGGAGCACATAGAGAACATGAAAACTTAAGAAAACATATTTACTATTGAGAAAAAGTGATTACTCAATTGTACAAAATTGGGGATCTCCGCAGGTAACAAGTCACTAGCAGCACACATCGCTCATCTCATAGTGACCATCATCTTTCTCTTTCCCATCCATCCACCTGCCCCAGCTGAAAGTTGGGTTCTACTGGGCATTTTGCAACTTACAGTATTGCAGAGTGTAAGGGCAAGACAACTGAATGTGGATTTACTGTAAGAGGTAGTGTCTTGAGTTTATACTTAGATTACAGAGTTACTCCTCAAGCCATAGGAGCATGAAGGTCTTGAAGAATTCAATGATATATGATGGTAAATTATTCAACAGGGCTTTGAGATCCACTGATATTGATTTTTCTAGCCTCCTTTACTCATAGAGAGCCAGCCAAGGGCAGAATAAAAGTGCAATCATGAGTTCCAGGACTCAGGCCAGTTATGAAGTGAGGAGCACTGTGATATAACATGTCTAACTTAACAGGATGGCCATAGGGGAACCCCCTGTATAGTAGGTCTCCGTTTTCCAAAAGAAGCAAGAACTCAACTTTTAATAGCATCTGTAGCAAAACAGCTCTTGTTTCTAAAATAAAAATCTAGTCTCAATTTAATTTTTGTAATGGATATCATTGCATTTAGCAAAGGAAGTGTACTATTAATCCACCGCCCTGAAGACTTGTACACAGTGATTAATTCCAGCTTGTCACCCATCATAGTAGAAATAGAGAAATTTGAGGGATTCATAGGACATTTATCTTTCAGTCAGAACAGAATAACCTTAATTTTAACACATTAAACAATTTATTTCTGTGTAGATTGAATAGAAAGATGTCAAAAGCAGCCTGTAGATCAGATTTCACCATCCTGATATAAGGAGTAGCCACATGCAAATCAGTGTCATCTGCATAAAAATGTAGTCTGTCTCCCTCTATGTTTACACCAAGATAATATATATAAATAATGAAGAGTAGGGGCCAAACACTGAAGCCTGATGTACTTCTTTGCATGAAATAGAACTAGAGCAAGCAAAACTTTCACATTTAACCACTGGTAATGCCCAGTAGGGCAATTAATGAACCAGCAGAGAACCCTGGGACTAATGCCCAGAATTAACAGTTTGACTAGTAACACATTATAGTCAATGGTATCAAGTGGTTTACTGAGGTCTTAGAAAAAGTGCCACAGAAGAGCTTCTTATTAAGTGAGGTCAGACAATTATTAATGACTTTGACCAATGCTGTGGAGGTACTGGCGCTTCCTCTGAAGCCAAATTGCAAGGGAGTGATGAAGTTATGTTGCTTTAGGTGATCTTGGAGTTGTGCATTAACAACATTTATAAGAGGGTTGGCTAATACTGATAAATTAGATCAAGATAATTATTTAATAGCATTTATCTCAAGCTTTGAATATAGAGTGAGTATTTTAGGGCTGTGGGCAGAGCCTACAGCAGTTTTATGTAGAGCTCTGTAGCTGTGAAAATGGCTGATCTCAGAACTCTTTCTGTTGTACTTAAGTATCCTTCCAAAAGCCCAACGGAGCTGAAACCCCTCTGCCACAATCAGTGTATGGAATAACAGCCACACTATTTTGGTTGTTACTCCACATTCGATGCATGTACTGTGCATGCGCGAGGTGCACTATGCGAATGCTGCGGTGCTGGCATGTTGCATAATGTCACAATGCCAGTCACTATTTTGTGCCCTCCTCCCCAAGTCATCCCAATATGTTATATTGCAACATGAGAGCCCACTCCAGTGTGCAAAATGTCTTTTCTCTGTAAATCAGAAAACAGCCCCTCGTTGCATTTTTTTCCTGGTGCCACCTGCCCATGCCATGCCCGACATCAGGTGCCCAATCCCCATGCCAGCATTCATGCAGCACACTGGAGCCCACCCCAGTGTGCCTAAATGTTTGTTTTGCTGTAAATTAGAAAACAGTCCTCATTGTCGGTTTGTTTTCCCTGCAAACTGAAAACAGTCCCTCGACATGGCTGCGTCCCCTCTGCCCACCCTCCCACTGAGCACCCACTTCCCCACACACCCCACCCTATGCTTACCTCTCGAGGGTGGTGCTGTCCTCTCTATGGACCAGGACACATGTTCACTCTTCAAAGCCCAGCCTGAACTGAAGAATTAAAGGTAAGTGTGCTGTACAGCCATTCAATGGAATTTTCAACTTATGCTCATATCTCAGTCATTTTTGACTTTTGCCCCAAATTTTCAACATGAGGTTTTGGGTCCCCACCTCATGAAACTTGTCACTGTCATTTTGTTACTCTGTTCCAAAAGGTGATTTTGTGGTCACTATGCAGAATCACCATTTGGGACTGATTCATGAAATGACAGTGCCACTGTTCATGAGGTGGAGTCCCAAAAGTCCATGTTGCAAATTTGGTGAAAAATTCTAAAAATGACTGACGTTAAGCATGAATTGTGCAGTTTCTATGCACACTTCTAACATCACTAATTTAATATTTTTACTCCACATTTTTAACATTGCCATTTTGCACACCTCCTTCACAACAGTACAGCTGTCCCTTTCCACAACTTGCCTGAAATGTGTTTTGACACCTGTGGCGCAGAATAACGATTTACTCTGTGCAATCACCTTTCTGGACAATTGAACAAAATGGCAGTGGCACTGTTCATGAGGAGGGGTCCAAAAAGGCCATGTTGAAAATTTGTTGAACAAATTCCAAAAAATGACTGCATTACCAGCGTGCATTGTGCACTTTCTATGCATGCTCCAATTGTTGCTTATTTTTAATATTTTCACTTCACATTTTTAACATTGACATTTTGTACACCTCCTTCATAACAGTACAGTTGCTATTTCCAAAACCTGCCAAAAATGTGTTTTGCACCTGTGGCGCAGAATAGCGCATTTGGTCTGTGCAATCACCTTTCAGGACACTGTTCATGAGGAGGGTCCAAAAGGCCATGTTGAAAATTTCATGCAACACCTCCAACATATGGCCAAGTTACACCTGGGCGTTGAATAATTTCTACACATGTGTAACTTCGCCACTTGGCGGCTTCACAGCCCTACTCGGCTCTGGCCAGAATTTGTTTCAGTGGTTAGGCATAAATTAAATAAATACGGGAGTTGTTAGAGTAATGCCCAAATTAAGAAAACAGGGCTCTAGATGATTGGGATCAGCACTTTTTTAGGATCTCTCTCCATGACAGATTTTTTACATGCTTAGTCATGAGAGTTTTGAAATAGAATGAGGTTCTATCTACCAAATTTGAATAAGAATACTCAATATCAGATGGCTTGATGGTGGTAGCTGCAGACCTTTTGAAAGGCATGCCATCAGAGCTGAAGTGAGCATTTTCACCCACAATTAATTATTTCTCAAAGATTACCTTGTCTCATACTAAAACTTATTTTGCCAATGAAGTGGGGTGAGTGGTGGGGCTGAGATAACTAGCGGTGGGCTATACTGGATTTTAAACTGGGATTAGGCAAAGCTTTTGGTGGGGTGCAGGATCATGTAAGAGAGGAGACAATATTGTTGGTATTAGGTCTGGAGTGGGGGTAAAATGTAAAGATTACAATTACTACACTTACAGGACAGGGAAGGAGAGAGAGAGAGAACATTGCTGCCATTAGGTCTAGGAGAAGATAGGAGAGAGCATTACTGCCATTATGTAGATGGGGGTAGTAGAGAGCATTGCTGCATTTAGATAGGTAGGAGGTAGGGAGGAGAAAGATTTTCTTTACAACTTTAGGGAGGGGAGAAGAGAGCAGAGAACATTGCAGTCTTTTTGTCTGGGATGGAGGAGAGAACTTGCTGCTATTATTTCTTAAGGGGAAAGGGAGATTTATTTTGCAAAAGAATAGCCGGTCCAGTGACAGGA